>CM064065.1:29373665-39158665 GCA_032594955.1 Panicum miliaceum | reverse complement strand
CAATAGGGTTCTTTGCTGGGCATTCTGCTCTCCTGGATACAGGGGATCTTGTTTCCAACAAGTTCCCGTGATCTTTGTTGGGAAATTTGCCTATGATTAGTATTCGTTGACTCTTACTTGCTCATGTAAAGATGGTACCAGTTAAATTTTCCTTCAATTGCCTTTGAATCTCTGTAGTAACTTAGAATCATAGTAGTAATTTATGAGGAAAATTGGCTTCAGAGCTGAGATCGGTGTGGAAAGTTTGCGGATGTAGAACATTTGAACTTACAGGCTACCACTGAGACTTTGGTGTCACCAGTCGTGATGAAGTATGAACAGATGGTGATTTTTTTATCTTTTAGTGCAAGCTGCAAAGATTCCAAAATTTTTGTAGCTAAAGGAATTCCAAAATTGTGTAGCTAAAGAAACCGGCACCGCGACAGGCCGGTGGTTCATATTGTTTATTTTAAAACTAGCCTATGGTAATGAAATGTAGTTGGATCCCAAAGAGAGCAGAAGGGTCCAGGGGTGACCCAAGCGCAGCAAATGACAGCACATGCCTCAGATCTTGCTCAAGTTAATTAAGGATCATTTCTTTACCAGTACTTTACTTCTGCACGTCAATGTCGATGTGATAGCCGAATAGAAAACACCAACTTTCGTTGTTACAAGTGTATGCTGCCATGTGGTTCTTGCCTGACCCGTAGTGTCCTGCATCATGGGATCCCAAGATGTGTAGTTGGGTTCCACACAGTTATACTTTGATTTACACCTGGTTTGAAAAGCTTGGTTACATCTTGATCCGTGTGTATTACTGGACTGATTTCCTTGTTTAATCATTTCAAATCCCTGGACTAGATCAATTCCTGAAAAAGCTCCTGGTGCTAGTTGCTAACCAGGGAGCAAGGGAAATGTTCTTTTGTAAGAATTTTTTCCTCTACAGCTTGTCTGTATTTTTTTAAAATCTTGTACAGGTTGGTACAAATAAATGTAAACAAACCTAACATTTAAATACCTGAAACATCTACCAGCTGGCACTCACGTCCAAAAATGCTTCTAGGATTTAGGGTTTGTGTGAAGTTGTGAACATACTTCATAACTTAGCAAACTTGTGTCTTGCTATTATATATGTGCTCTGTTAGCTTTACTATATTTTCTTGATGTCCACATTGTTAGTATTTATTTTAGACGGGCGTTACATGCCAAATCTGTTGTTTGGTTTTAATTTTATTGAACATCCAGTACGAGAGCTTTGAACTTTGTTAGAAAGGGGTATTTGCAGTATATGCACTATGTCAATCTTGTTTTAATGTCAATTTTCATTCTCTCATTGTTGTACTCTATGTTGTTATGCGATATGAACAATCCACTTATGAGGACGATTCTGCGGTCAATTTCAGGTGACAAATGTTTTTTCAAGCCGGACTTCAGTTTCCTTCCAGAGCCACAGGATGACTTCTGTGTCCATCCGTTCAAGACCAAGTTCTCTTCGGCTTAAGATTTGCTGTTCGGTATGCATCATTTCATTCTTTATCGCTAACATTGGTCTTGCCAGTTCAAAAATATTTTGGTGGATAAAGAAACATCCTGTTGGTAGTAAGCTGTTCCGTATTTGTCAAGGCTATCTTCATTCTCCAACACCATACCAGACACTATAAGTTAGTTAGATGCCCTGTAGACTGTATTTAATAAAAAGAAAAGATGGAATTATATAATTATTTCTTGTAGAGAGTACAAACTACCGGATTGCATGAAGCGTCACACCTAATTCTTGATAGCTTCATTGCTTATTTCTTGGACTCTGATGTTGCTGAACCAATGCTTGCTGCACTGATCTGAAGTAATAACAATTTATTGAAGAACAATCTGCAGTAACACCATTGATTGTTCTATTTGAACAGGCTAAAAAAGAGACAGTCGACAAGGTTTGTAGTATAGTGAAGGAGCAGCTGGCTCTCCCTGATGGGACTGCTATCACTGGCGAATCAAAATTCGCTGAACTTGGTGCTGATTCACTTGATACGGTAATACTTCTTTACCGAAATTGACTATAGCTCCCAAAAGCACAGCAGCACTTTAACAACGCCAACTTTCTCCTGCAAGGTTGAGATTGTGATGGGCCTCGAGGAGGCATTCAACATCACTGTCGACGAAACGAGCGCACAGGACATCGCAACTGTGCAGGATGCGGCGGACCTCATTGAGAAGCTTGTGCTCGAGAAGGCTGCATAAGCACCTTAAGTGGACAATCTAAAACCAAGGATCATCTGGACCCTTCGACCCTGCGATCGATGACTTTGCATTCGATCTCTGTTGTATGTTCAACTGTTCAAGTTAGCCATCTGTTGTTTCTTGATCATTCAAGATGAGATTTTGTATTGAATTATTGATGTTGCTGAGGCAAATTAGATGCTCCAAAGGCTACATGAAGCAAATGAAATCGATGTATTCCACTTTCCATTTGTATGTTGTTCTATTATTATAGAGAAACCAATAAACTGGCGAAGAGTCACTGCAACTGTCTTCTAGATTTCTGAGAAGTCATACAGTTTTTTTATAGAAGTCTGAATACGACGATGTATCGTTGTGTTAAGGTATTAGAGGTAGCGGAAGCTAATTTGGGAGGAAGCAAGAATCAGAGAGAGAAGGTAGCGGAAGCTAATTTGGGAGGAAGCAAGAATCAGAGAGAGAAAATGGGAAGCAGAGGGGCAGGTAGAGTCACGAGGACAGCTTGTTCTCGGTAGGAATAAGTAGGAATAAGTTTGTTACAAAAATATTCATCCCTCTCCTCTCTCCTCTCTGGCTTTAAGGCCACAGCTCACGCACTCGCACGCCGCTCATGCCCGCTCGTTGCCAGCGTACTTGGAATTGGGCTGAGCGGATTGGGCTGAGCGGCCCGACTGCTTCGGCACGGCCCAGTTGTCTCCGATGTCTTGGGCTTCCCTTGGTTGCTGACACGTTGACCTTGGGATGCAGATTTACAGATACCAGTGTCTCAGGTGCTCCATGGTGTAACCATAAACCTGGATGCATTTTCAGCTGTGTGATTTCTCAATAACATTGAGTTAGAAATCAGGATTACCGAAGGATTATGAACAGAGTTGTTTAATGAGAAAAGGAAATAGGGCCATGTTTGGAACCCAAGTTTTTTTGTTCAATCCATTTGGATTTTTTTTGGGAAATAATCCATTTGGAATTTTACTGTTACATATGGAACCATCATGATATTCTAGTGAAATTCCAATGTTCCAACCAGGAGAACTGTGGCCACTCAAAGAATCCAGCACACAAGGAAGGAAGGAAGCTGACAACATGATTTTTAATAAATGAATTCAAAAAAGAACACAAACCTCTGATAATTAAAAAAGGAAAAAAAATGTCGTCTTCTACCTCTTCCGCTGCCCTTCTCCTCCATGGCCGCCTCCACTCCCGTTCCCCTCCGTCAAAGGCGCGACCTTTCGTCGCTCCCCCCAGCAACCCATCCCGACCCGCGGCCTCCGCCTCCGCTCGACCCTCGCCGGCACGGGCGCCTCTCCTCGCCGCCGCCGCCGCAGCTTCCGGCGGCGAGCGGTACAACCGCGTGCAGGAGCTGAGGGTGCCCGATTCCTGGCTGACGCCTGAGGGAGCGGCGCAGGTTTGTTCCAGATTCCCATCTTTTCTCTGGTTTCCGCCACCGATACCTGCAGCAGCCTCGTGGTGGTTGCTGTAGTTCTGTCCAGCTCTCAGCTTCTGCTGTTCAGATTTCAGATACTGTGCGAGCGCTGTGGGTTTCTGCCTTTCTGGGCTGCTCGCGTTTGCTCCCCTGTTCGAGTCATGTTGTGCATTTCTGTGTTACTTGGGTACGAATCTTGCATTAGCAGCATGGATAGGGAGAAGCAGAAATCCTGTGGTCAGATTGTGTCGAAATTCAGGGAGGAGCCAATGACCTCACCCTACTAGGCTACTACTACTTCACTCACTGTGCAGTAGAAATTAACCGAGTTCGAGTAGAAATGTCGCAGTGTGCAGATAGCAGAGCTCGAATATTTCAGAAACCCACCCACTTGTTCTGAACTTTTGAATACTGTCGCTGCTACGAATTCAGGTGTAACACATACAAAAGATGACTTCCACTTTCGCACATGCTCGCCAGGAATCGGAGTGGCTGAGGGAGACGCTGCACAAGTGGCTGGACGACGAGTACTGCCCGGAGCCGGCGAACGTGGACATCAGCCGCACCACCGCGCGGTCGTACCGCGAGACCCTGGCGGCGCGGCGGTCGGACCTCGGGGAGATCCTGCTGAAGATGGCCGGCGACCTCGAGGCGCTGTCGTACCGGGAGAGCTTCCACGGCGCCTTCTCCGCCGCCAACGCCGCCGTGCGCCTCATTACGCAGAGGATGGAGGAGTTGTCTGGCGATGGCCCGTGATCTGTAGGTTCTGCTTTGAGCTGTACTGGTCCAGTACAGGCGCCTGTTCATGGGCGGGTAGCTGATCTTCAGGTCAGGCATGAATGCTGTGGTTCTCAATTCTGAAACGGTAGGCTGTGTGCGTGTACTTCTGAAGAGCACCTTCACCTCAGAGAGTCTGTCGTTGAAAATGGGAAGCATAGGTTTGGGACTTCGAATTTCAGTTGAAAGAACCATTTTTATTGAAGTTATTATATATTCTTTCCTAAAAAGTTCATCTATTAAACTTGCTAAAAAAGTTATTCAAATAACTTCTTTAGAAAGTATTACCATGATAAACTTTTCTTAAGACCCTAATATTTTATATATTTTCTAAAAAAACTCTATTAAAACAGTTACCTATAAAAATTAGTTTAATTAAACTTCTTGTAATAATTTTTTTAAAATAAAGATACCAATCATGTGAATTGAAGAAGAAAAACTTTAGCCCAGCTCTACTCTAAATTTCCCATGAAAGAAAAACACCCAAATATAAAAAATTCTGCAAAAAATAAGTCCTTGGTTCCATCCAGTCATGACAAGCCTCGTCAGATTATTTCAACGTCAGTCATCTGAAAAAACAAAATGCGGTCCCACCTCCGGGCTCCGACCAAAAACAAAAATGCCGGCGGTGGCCGGCAGCTAAAGCCCGCGTCGCACTCCGCCACCGCCGCCCTGAGCTAGCGGACAATGCAGCGCCGGCCGGCGGCGGCGCTCATATATGTGTACCAGGCAGCCCAGTCCGCCACGTGCAATCTACTGCCGCAGAGCGAAACGCGCCCATCCTCGGCCTTCTGCTCTGCTCCCGCCAGCCACCGCACCAGGAGTCGATGGCCACTGCAGCGGCTTCGGCGCCGGCGGCGCCGCGGGGGACGCTGGTATGCGCTTCCGTCACGGCGCGGTCGCCTCAGGAGATGGCGGCTGAGGTGGCCGCCACCGCCGCTCTCGGCGCCGACGTGGCGGAGCTCCAGGTCGGCTGCCTCGACGGGTTCCAACCGCGCAGGGACCTGCCCGTGCTCCTCGCCCAGCCCCGCCCGCTCCCCATCGTCGTCGCCTACAGGTTCTTGTTTCTTCTCCGAGACAGCTTTTTGCCTTATTTTCTGAGGATTTACTGCTTTCAGTACAATTGAATGGGAAAAAAAAGGTTTTCCCCCTTAAAGTTCAGATTGCGTATCTTTTGTACCATCATAGGAACAGTTCATATCTGCTCGCTTTATTTTGTATGGACGTTCGCAGTGCTCCTAGCCTAAGGATGTATGTTGGCCGGCGTGGTGTAGTTGTTAAGGATGTATGTTGGCCGGCGTGGTGCAGTTGTTGGTTGTTGTGGTGGGCATTGTTCTTTCTTTTTAATATAATCGGCAGCTCTCCCGCCTGGTTCGTTTAAAAAAAAAAGTATGTATGTTGCTTGATGTTAGTTGCACAGGCCGAAATGGGAAGGAGGCCAATATGAAGGCGAAGATGAAACGCGGTTTGAGACGCTTCTGTTGGCAATGGAGCTGGGAGCTGAATACGTGGATATTGAATTTAAGGTTGGCCCTGTCGTCACAACTTTCTAATTTAGTTCGAGGAACCGAATCGATTACAAGATTACTCTTTAGGTTAATTGACAAAGGAAGTGAATTTTCTTTTCATTTGATATCAGTATGCTGCTTTAAGCTTACTGAAATGACAAATATAATATATCTGAGAAAATTGGACTTCATTCTGATTTTCGATGCAATCTAATCCTGGGCTGTGCAGTGTCTAACTTTATTCCCTACGAAAAAGTTCTCTAACTTCAAGAGACTCGGCCACTAAGATAAATCATGTCTAAAGCTGATTGATCATTAAAATCATGTTGGCGCTTGGTTGCTGTAACAATGTTGTTCTGCAGGTTGCCGACAAATTTCTGAAATTTTTGTCGGGGAGGAAACCGGAAACCTGTAAGTTCATCATTTCGTTTCATAACTATGAGTGCACTCCATCGGTAGAGGAGCTTCTGATTTTGGTGGATCAGATTCAAGCAACAGGGGCTGATATTGTGAAAATTGCGACCGCTGCTACTGAAATTGATGATGTGTCAAGAATGTTTTCAAGTACTTGTCCATTGCAAAGTGAGTTTACCATTTGACTATACCCAAATTCTTTCTATGCTAGTGGCAGCTCGCTATAGTTTTTTTTTTCTTTTGCAGGAGTTTTATTCTACTTCACTGTTGTTTATTGCCTCGTAGCATGATATCTGCTGCTGAACCTTATTTTAGAGTTACAAAGATCTTGTTGTTCTTGCTGCCATATTCTATTGTCGTTTGTCAAAAAGATCCATAGCACTCCTAAGGCTCTTTAAGACATGCTGTCAATGTTCGGTCTCAATCAAGTAAATTGGACTAGGATCAATTGATCAAAGTAGAACCATTAGTTTGCTGGTGACTGAACATGGATCGTAATTGGAGAGCTAGACTACAATTGCACCCTTTAGATTTACTCTGATCAAATGCTCAAATTTCCACACTGTAGTATGAAATCTCAGACTTGGTATTATCAAATTCAAAGAACAATCTTTTATAGGGAAAACAGCAAGGGAGGCCTTACCCTGGTATACTTAAATATAAAACAATCTATGCCAGTGATTCAACCAATTGAACCACATATGTTCTTCTAGTGAATATTTCACTCTACACAAATGCAGGAAGATTTCTTCCACGAATCATAGTTGGGACTGCACTAGGCAAGCACAAATGACATATTATCCTATCTTTTAGTTGTTTGATTTCATGCTTCATTTTCCAGTTTCCTTAACATGATTCCTAGTTCTCATCATCTTTTATTTAAATAATGAACTAGGCGAAGCAATTGCCAATCATAGGGCTGGTGATGAAAGAACGGGGTTTCATTTCTTGGATTCTTTGCGCAAAATATGGTGGATACCTTACTTTTTCATCTCTTGAAAAAGGAAAAGAATCTGCCCCCGGACAGCCAACAGTAGCAGAGTTGATAAATAAGTATAAAATTAGGCAGGTAGGCCCGGATACAAAGGTCTTTGGTATTATTGGAATCCAGTTGGCCATAGTAAGAGCCCATTTTTGCAGAATCAAGCTTTCAGATCAGTGGGTTTCGATGCTGTGTTTCTGCCATTTCTGTCGGATGACTTGGTCAAGTTTCTTAATACCTTCCCTTCACCACACTATGCTGGCTTCAGGTGAAATAATAGTTTGTTCCAATGATGTTTGTAATTTGTTATAATTATAAATATTAAATTATGTTCTTTATTGCTGGAATTCAATTACGTAGTCTATTCCCCATGTCTCACATGGCCTATTTTTTTTTCTATCCAACTATTTGTACTGTAGTTGCACAATGCCCCATAAGGAAACTGCAGTTAGGTGCTGTGATGATCTGGATCCTATTGCCAGGGTAATTTCACGCCACATTCATTTTGCTTGTCATTTTATTGGATTTCTCAGAGCAGCCAGAGTAACATTTGGGAAAAAAAACGTTTTCCCTAGGACATGGAGCTATTAATACAATTATTAGAAGGCCTGATGGAAAACTTGTAGGGTATAATACCGACTATGTTGGTGCTATTGCTGCTATTGAGGATGCAATAAGAGGTTTCTACATTCCACTACTTAGTTCTGGTATTGTTTCTGATTGGTATTCAATTCTAACGGCCTGTTGCACCAATATTTTGCAGCATCACAACCAACGGATCCGACCACTTCACCACTGGCTAGAAGGCTTTTTGTTGTTATGGGGGCTGGTGGTGCAGCAAAAGCAGTCGCATATGGTGCAAAAGAGAAGGGAGCAAGAGTTGTAATTGCTAACCGTACTTTTGGTATTCTTACTTCTATGGAACTGTTCTTCTCCAAAAAATTTAGATTTACATGCTAGACATGCAGAAAGCACTTAAATTACTGCACTTGAATACAGATGATATTGCTTGATCCTTTAATCATGGCATCTTGCATCTCAAATGTAAGCATTCACATTAGAGCTCCTTCATGACAACTTTTGTTTGTTTCTTAAATGAGGTTATGTCTTGGTAAGTTAGGTCTGGCAGAAGGCTTTAACCTATTATAGATCCAAACTTGGCTATTATTCCTAAGGCAGGAGCTCAGTCCCTAAAGCCTTTTTTTATAGACAACATGCATATTTAATATGTCGCTTCTTGGGCTTTGAAATTTTGATTGGGGTCAGTCATGTTCTGTAGCATGTCTTTGTTCTGCAACTTTCCTTGGCTCCCTGATTATCCTGATATGATAAAAATGTGATTGATTATGTTTATAAGTCAAACTTTCTGCAACATGCCAGCCCGTGCTCAAGAACTTGCCAACTTAATTGGGGGGACTGCTTTAACCTTGTCTGAGTTGGAAAACTACCATCCAGAGGAAGGCATGATTCTTGCAAATGCAACATCTGTCGGAATGTTTCCGAATGTCAATGACACTCCTCTATCTAAGGTCTGAAACTTGCTAAGCTACTCTAGCGACAACAGTAATCGATATATCTTTTTTTAAAAAAATTCACGTAATAAGAAATAAATTATAATCTTGCAGAAAGCTCTTAGAAACTACTCCATTGTCTTTGACGCGGTTTACATTCCAAAAGAGACCAGACTCCTCTGAGAAGCTGCTGAATGTGGAGCAACAGTTGTTGACGGTCTGGACATGTTGGTAAGACTAGTGATGGTTCAATTTGGGCTTTTCACAGGGGGCATGGCAGGTACTTTTTTCAGCCTTTTCTTATTCCTTGATTTGGGCAATAAGCATTAGTTTGTCTATTGTCCGAAAACCTTATAGTCCTATGGCTCACCTTACAGCTCCACAAAGGTTGATGCGTGAGGCTATTCTGACAAACACACAACAATGCTTCTACAAAGGTGCAAGGTCTCTGCCTGCTTGGTCCTGAACGGTACGGAACCCACTGCCTTGAACGCAGGTGGAGAAGCGGGTTTCATCTCGCTTATCGTGTTTCTCCTGCTGCCTTATCACCTGTTCAATAAAGAATAAGCTCTGGCTCAACATTGTAAAGAGTTTTTATCTTTCTTCCAGACTGCAAAAGCAAAACCGACCAGTGAAATATCTGAATTGGTATGTCAAGATCGAATAAGCTTCATCCATGGAGCAAAACCTGCTAAATGTTTGAATGGGTGCAGGTGGGGCTACGTTTTGAGCTTCAATTCTATAGCTTAAAGACAGAAACTTGCTTCGCCAAAGAATATGTACGGTTGTAAGAATAAATCTCTTTACTTCTTTGGATGATGGTAAATTCTGAGCACTTGCAAATTCGTTGGAACATCATGGCGCCTCATTTGCTAGAGATTCTTACATGTCCGCGTCTGTTCTGTCCTTTTAATCTCTGGATTCAGGATAGGTTTGCCATTCAGGCGTTGTCTCCTTTGTAACAAAATGCCTGATTATGAGATGGTCTGGATTGAATTGAAACGTTTTGGTGTATATTCGTTTATGCTCAAAACTTCCTCTTTTTTCCGGCTTTCCCAGCCAGAAATGTGTTAGAAAGATCAGTAAAAATCAGTAACAATATGCAGCTGTGGAATCAAGTGTATGTTACATTCTGTGAGAATGCAAGATGTTCATATCTCACTTACCTATGTAAAATAAAAATGGAGACAGAGCTGAGCTCAGTGGAATGAAACTTGCATGCGGCTTCTGTCAGAAGACAGGGCATGTCGAAACTGAGGGTGTGCTTGGTCCATCAAATTTGCCATTTCTTACCCAAGGCAAATTTTTGGCCACCGAATTGCTGGCCCAGGATTTTTGGCCACTAATAAAATGAGCAAAAAAGAAGGCCAAAAAAGTCTTTCTAGCAAAGTAGCAACTCCATTAGAGATGTGATGTGCCCATGATCCATGTGTTCCGTTTCAAATACAAATATTTCCCTTTTTCGAATAAAAAATTAAAGGTTGACGAATCACTCGCATTTTTGACGGCGCTGTTCATCGCTTCCTCCGTGTGTGTTCCATGCTCCCACGGCCCGTACCAATCGGGACGCGCCACGTGGGATCCCCCCCGGCTTCCCAGTGGGCCCAGCGCTACGCCGGCGCATCTCCATTCTCCACCAGCCGCCCCCCAAGTCCACCACCAACCAAGAGTGCAGTGCAGGCGGCAGCTAAACCCTCCCCTCCCCCTTTCCCTTCCCTCACCAACCACCGCGATGGCCACGGCGATGTCGGTGTCGGCGGTGTCCCCGGCCGCCGCCGCCGTCGCGCGCGCGCGGACGCTCGTCTGCGTGCCGGCGACGGCGCGGGCGCCACGCGAGATGGCGGCGGAGCTGGCCGCCGCCGCGGCGCTCGGCGCCGACGTCGCGGAGCTCCGCCTCGACCGCCTCGCCGGCTTCGCGCCGCGCAGGGACCTGCCCATCATCCTCGCAGAGCCGCGCCCGCTCCCCGCGCTCGTCACCTACAGGTGGGTCCCCCACTGTATTGGGGGATCGTGAGATTTCATAGTCTTTCTGCTTGGCTCAGTGCCTCAGTGTAATTGAGTTGGGCAAAAATGGTGTTTTTATCTGGCTGCTACGTACCTTCAGGCGAGCAGTTCGATGATCTTGTACAGACATTTCAATGTTTGCAGCGTTCCTGAAGTGAATCATGTCTCTTGATTTTGGATGTGCAGGCCCAAATGGGAAGGTGGTGAATACGAAGGCGACGATGAGCCAAGGCTCGAGGCGCTAATGCTGGCAATGGAGCTGGGAGCTGAATACGTTGATATTGAGCTCAAGGTTTGCTCTGCTCCCCATCCTTTTCACTTGATGAGGCACTGAATAACTAGAGGCTAGGCTACTCTGCAGAAATAATTTGTAATGGAATTATCTTTGTTTGCTATTTGTGTAAGATCAGAGAAAAGACTAATACAGTATGATACTAGTTAATTAGATATCAGAGATTCAGAGACTTGTATGACATTTATGTGCAATTTACTCTCATGCAATGAAATTCCTAACCTAAGTTAAAGAAAAAGATAAACCCATTCTGAACTCTAGAGTTGATCAATTGTTAATTTAATGATTATGTGTCAATATTTATGCTAAGTAGGTCTGTCTTCTTAATCCGTGGATCTGTTAGCAGTCAGCCACCATAATTGTGTCATTCTGCAGGCTGCCGACAAATTTATGAGACTTTTGTCTGGGAAGAAACCTGAAAATTGTAAGCTCATTGTTTCATCCCATAACTATGAGAATACTCCATCAGCAGAGGAGCTTGCAGATTTGGTGGCACAGATACAAGCAACTGGGGCTGATATAGTGAAAATTGCAACCACTGCCACTGAAATTGTTGATGTGGCAAGAATGTTTCAAATACTTGCACATTGCCAAGTAAGTTTACCGTCTGAATCTTTTCATGTTTTATATATGCAAGTGTTAGTTTGTGAAATTTGTTTTTGTATTTACAATTCAGTCTACCTCCTGTTTTTTTATTGAATCTTAGCTTAGGGTTACAAAGATAATGCCATCAATGTGTAGTCTGCTCTAGTCATATATAAGCTTTTGTTGGCATATTCTAACATTAGTTGTCAAAGAAGATATATAGCCTGCTGGCAACAGTCTCTATTAAGTAAGTTATACTAGAATAGAATTTCTGCTACTTCTGGCAACTAAAATGAATTATAAGTGGAGAGCTAGACTTGTCCCCAAATTTGAGACCATTTGCGTGGTGCTTTCTTTCTGGTATAAATAGATCTGAGTACAGCTTTCATAAGTGATAGTATATTGTGATCTCATAGCCCTTAACACAACAGTACTTCTACTGCACAGGTATCCATTAGAGCATTTCATTTGAGAAATACCTTGTGCTATGTGTTCATGGCCATACTTCATTTGTCAGCTGCTTTAATATGATCCCAATTTCACATTATTTTTTCTGTGTATTGTAATTAGGAAAAGCAGGTGCCAATCATTGGGCTGGTAATGAATGAGAGAGGTTTTATTTCTCGAGTTCTTTGCCCAAAATATGGTGCATACCTTACTTTTGGGTCTCTCAAAAAAGGAAGAGAATCCGCACCTGCACAACCAACAGCAGCAGACTTGATTAATTTGTTCAATATCAGGCAAATAGGCCCAGACACTAAGGTCTTTGGTATTATTGGGAAGCCAGTTGGTCACAGTAAGAGCCCAATTTTGCATAACGAAGCTTTCAGATCTGTGGGCTTCAATGCTGTGTATGTGCCCTTTTTGGTGGATGACTTGGCTAAATTTCTTAATACATACTCTTCACCAGACTTTGCTGGCTTCAGGTAATTAGTGTATTGAGCCAAATAGTCTGTTGCAATAATTTTTTTGTTGTGCTATATAGTATATTTCTCCATATGTGGGCAGACCTTTATTCTTTCAATCCAATTGATTCGAGTGCAGTTGCACAATTCCCCATAAGGAAGCTGCGGTTAGGTGCTGTGATGAAGTTGATCCTATTGCCAGGGTAATTTAATTTCTATTTCTTTTGCTCATGGTATATTGGTTTGCCGAACCCTTTAGCGCACCCAGAGTAATATTTGGAAGCATAACATTTTCTTCAGGACATTGGAGCTGTTAATACAATGGTGAGAAGACCTGATGGAAAACTTGTTGGCTATAATACTGACTATGTCGGTGCTATTTCTGCTATTGAGGATGGAATAAGAGGTTTTGCACTCGCCTATGCTGTAATGTTGTGGTATTATTGCTAGTTAATATTCTAATCTAACTGTCTGTTGGGACAATTTGCAGCATCTCAACAAACAGATCCAACCACTTCCCCACTGGCTGGAAGACTTTTTGTTGTTATCGGGGCTGGTGGTGCGGGCAAAGCCCTAGCATATGGTGCAAAAGAGAAGGGAGCAAGAGTTGTAATTGCAAACCGTACTTTTGGTATGCACTTCTTCTGGCCTTCTGCTGCACAGATTTTATCATAGACCTGTATAGATAAAAAAAAAAACTCGGCCTGCGGGGGGAAGAAGCCCCGAGCATTGAATAAAAGAAGACCTCTCATGCAGGCCAAGAAAACCCCCGAACCCCTGCCCCACCCTTACACGGGGGCGCCGTTACCTATGTGAGTGCGGGCCGGGACCTGTACAGATAACATGTTATCTTTTTATTTTCTTGAACGAAAACACTTAAAATTATTAGATTGAATTTTACATTGTCTAATCCTTAGCAAATATACGTGGTGCATTCGAGTTGTTCCAAATATGTTGTCCAGTATCTCAAAAAATCAGCTTTCACTGACAGCATTTTGTTACAGATAATAGAGAGATTATTGTTCAACTCTTGTTACCATCAGTGTTTCTGGTTCCAAACTTAGCAAATTCCCCCAGTTTTTAAGATTACTGCATGCTTATTTAACATGTCTTTCATTACATCTAGGAATATTGAATTGTGTTCTAGTAACAGAATATCTTTTTTCTGAAACTTCTCCTGGCCACTGATTGTGCTGTTATGGTAAAATCATGTATGAGAAATATGTGTAACATTACATCAAAAGTATATTCAATTTTCCAGCACGTGCTCAAGAACTTGGCATCTTAATTGGTGGATCTGCATTGACTCTGGCGGATTTGGAAAATTACCATCCGGAGGAAGGGATGATTCTTGCAAATACAACAGCCATTGGAATGCATCCAAATGTCAACGAAACTCCTTTATCTAAGGTCTTCAACCTGCCTTCCTTAATTTAGTGCCAATTGTGATAATTATATTCCTCCTTTGTGGCTTTATATATTGACAAATCATATCCCTGCAGCAAGCACTTAAATCCTATGCCGTTGTCTTTGATGCGGTCTACACACCAAAAGAGACCAGACTTCTCCGTGAAGCTGCTGAATGTGGAGCCACAGTTGTTAGCGGTCTGGAGATGTTTATAAGACAAGCAATGGGTCAATTTGAGCATTTCACGGGCATGCCAGGTACTATTTTGGGGTCCTTTTTTCTTATGTTCGATAGTCATTAGTACATCTTACATTATTTCTTGTATGACTCGCCGTTACAGCTCCAGATAGGTTGATGCGTGATATTGTTCTGACAAAGACATAGCAAGGAGCAACCTTCCCTTCCATCTAAATTGTCTGCAAGATTGTGTCCAGCTGTATGTCATCCTTCCTGCTTCTTCCTCAACTAAAAGAGTACATACAATACATTATGCCTCAGTATTGCCATGAGTCCTTGTTCCTGTCATCAAGGTTGAAGAACCTGTTTAATCTTTGGGTGGGTGCAAGCGGTGCTACCTTTTGTGCTTCAGCTCTATACATGTTTATATGAACTTTGCTAGGCCACAATATGTACAGTTCATAGAGTTCTACTTGTCCCAATCGGCAATCACTGAATATCTCTTTTTTATATTTCCAGTTGACAATGAAAACTTCCGAGCAATTACAAGTTCGCTGGACAACCCTAATAGGCTAATACCATGAACCCTCGTCTGTGAGCGATTCATCCATGCTTCTGTGGCCCTTCAATTTTTTTTGGTTCATTTCTATATTTGGATTAAGCAGGCAGTTAGCCGTTCGGTCAATGTAAATCAGATGTTCCGGACTGAAACATTTGTGTGTGTGTGTGTGTGTGTGTGTGTAGAAAAATATATGATGCAGTCAGTGTTTCAAGGGTCACCTAGGTGTCCGGACAGACCCAGCTTGCCTTGGGCATCAGTCATGCCTTGTCGCCTAGGTGCCGCCTAGGCGTCCAGGTGTACCCAGGTTGCCTTGGGTCGCCTTGGCGCCTTTAAAACACTGGATGCAGTAATGGAAAACAAGCTTCTTCCATTGCACCCATCAGAATAGCAGCAGATTTGATTCTTCCCTTTCATTCATGCTTCGCTGCTGCTTGCAGTTACGTAGCGGATATGTTGTGTTCTCATTTTATAAACATAGCGAAATGTTGCCGTGATGAAAGTAAATCCAGGGACTTCAGCTTCAGTTTTCTTCAGCTGAAGCAACTGCAATACATAGATGCCATCGCGAAAGCTACAGTGTTTTACTGTCAGAACTTGCGATGCAAGTATCGGCTTGTTCTTTGTTGAGATTTTCAGATCGGATGCGCCATTGCGACAGTTATAGTGTTCACTGTCAGAACTTGCGATGCAAGTATCGGCTTAAATTTCGCTGAGATTTCAGATCAGATGCCTATGTTGGAAAAGAAAAAAAAAAAGAAACGGCAATGCTGAGAAGCCCAACTGCAAAGGGTAAGGGTTGCTTGAAGGGAGGGAGAAAAAAAATGAGAAATAGGGGGCATTCCGAGAATTGAACTCGGGACCTCTCGCACCCTAAGCGAGAATCATACCACTAGACCAAATGCCCTTGGATGCTTTGTGCTGTAATGTGAAATATTTGGACAATAGAGCCACACTTCAAGAGGACACAATAGTCCATTGGGTTCCGCTGTTAGGTTCTCCAAATATTATGCACCTGAAACTTATTTTAGCAACAAATCTAATAAATCTAACTGCAGTGTTTGGTCATTGATGCATTGATTTTTTTTTAAGAGTGTGTGTGACTTGTTAATTTAAGAGTAGATTGGACCAATCCAGCCAGACTTTAGAATATTGCTTACTATTTTTTTTGAAATCCTTAGTATTTTTTGTCGATAAATAAGCAAAGTTGTACGGCCTCGACGAATCACTTCTGAATAAACTTCAGAAATCATATGAATAAACCATGGCACTATGCAACTCGTTGGCAAGTTTACTTTAATCCTCTATATACCAATAATGTTAGTGTGAGATCATTAACACTTCTCCATCTCCTCTTTTCCGAAGTTCCCCCAATCAAATCTCGAGTGTTGCACTGTTGCACACCACTGGCTCGACAAATTAGAGCATGCTACAAAACCTTCAAAGAGTTGCTACAAAGGGCTGTACAACCGAGGCAGTACGCATCATGGACACTAGTGGATACTAGCGCAGACGCAGACACCACAACTTTTTTTTTTTTGAAAAGAAGCAGACACCACAACTCAAACGGCCATTTATCTATCTCCCCGCTTACCATGGACCCAACGAGTTCATCAGCAACACCCCCCATATCTGTGAAGACTGAAAAGATAAAACGATGGTCCATTATATTGGACACAGTTCCAGGTAGAACGAATGTTGGTCCATTGGATTCAGTTCCAAGCAGAGTTCACTGACAAAAGCACCGTAGCAAAAGCTGAAAACAGACTTGAGCAGCTAGCTGGCCCTAATCTACAGGCAATCGTATTGTCCGTATCGTCGGATTCTCAACATGGTGGGTTGGTTGATGATCATGGTATCAAACATGGAGAAAACCTATCACACAATGCGCCGCAACCGGAGTACCGGACCACCAGGGCCTGAGCCTCTGCGGGTCGCGTGGGAAGAGCGAGGCCATCCTGATGCTCTTGAGCGCGCAGAAGAGCATCACCACCCTCTCCAGTCCCACCCCAAAACCGCCATGAGGGGAGTGCCGTACCTGCAAGAAATAAATCAGTACCAAAAACAAGAAAGAGGGGGGGGGGGGGGGGGGGGATGTCACAAGGTTTTTTCTTTTTGACCTGAACGAGTCGATGTAGTCTGAGATTGTGCTCACGTCGATCCCGCACTCTGCCGCGCGCTTCGCCAGCACGTCGGGCCTGTGAATCCTTTGCGCTCCAGAGATGATCTCCTGGCCTGTTGTTGCATCAGCAAAAGTTTCTTTAGCTTTACTACTATTTGAAATCAGTAGCTTATCCATGTACAAACTTGCAATTTATCTGACGAGCTAGGTGTATGGATGAGCCTAAGCATTACAAGCTCCAAATAAACATCGGAACAGAAAGCGAAATTTTTTTATAACAAAATAAAAAAACATGCACAACTGAATGCTTACCTCGAATGAAGACATCGAATGAGTTGCTGTAAGCTTGGTCGTCGTAGCAGGGATGGTGTAGAAGGGACGCACGGCCAGGGGATACCGGTGGAGGATGAAGAAATCAGTGCCGTACCTACACGAATAACAAAGACAATAAACTGTGCTATCAAATTTATACTAAAGTTGATGAAAAACAATAGGGATGTACGCACTTTTCTTTGACAAGCCGGCCAAGTTTCCTCTCGGCTTCAATGTTCAGGTCACCCATCGGATCGACCTCGGTTCCAGCCTCCTGTCAGACGAAATCATTCGCATACATTTGAATGAGGTCGATAGCAGAAAGTAACAACTAAATCTACTTCGATCATGGCCATGTATGCTACACAAAAAAGTTAACAGATTCTGCAACTCTCCGTCAAAAAAAAAACAGATTCTGCAACAGGAACAGATGAAAGTTTGTACCTTCGATGCCTTCCTCGTAAGTGAGCTTTAAGGTCTGCTCTAGGTACTGCAGCAGTATTCAGCACAACTTGAGCCGTTCGCATGGGCCACAGACAGAACCCAAATACTAGTTGCCTAATGGCAACCATGAACAAAAAATTACAGGAACAAGCAAGAACATGCTTGTCCTTCAGAGGTTCAAAAGGGAATTGCTTATTGATCTCCTCGAGTTCCCTCTTGCAGCTCTCATTCAAATGCTTGAATATCGCGACGAACAATCCATCTATGACATCGCAAACCTGCGTAAAGAAAATCATTGTTACTCAATTACTAGCCATCACAACTTCATTAAACAAATGAAACTAAGCATGTTACTCCTCTATGATCCCTCAACACACCTCGAAGTAGTGCTCCTTGATCTCCATCTCCGCGTCGAGGCTGGTGAACTCGCAGAGATGCTTGTGCGTCTTGGAGTAATCAGCCCGGAACACCGGACCGACCTCGAACACGCGCCCAAACCCGCCGCTGATCGCCATCTGCTTGTGCAGCTGGGGAGACTGCGCTAGGCAAGCAGGCTGGCCGTTGTACTGCAGCTTGAACACAGCCGCTCCGCCCTCGCTGGCGCCGGCGTTCAGTTTCGGGGTGCGGATGCCGACGAAGCCCTTGGACAGCAAAAATTCTCAGAATTTCCGCAGAACATCCAGCAAAAAGATTTAGATTTAGATTACAATAATCTACAACCAAAACAGAAAGAACATTCAATGGTGAAGAGATAGAAAACAAAAAATGGCAATGCCTGGCAGTAAGATCTTGTATACATCGAAGACAATGGTTCTAAGCTGCAACATGAACATTCATGTGTGATGTTTGATTAAAGATGCATTACCAGGTTAGGTTAGTAGTAACAATTTGATCAGAATCAGCAGAAAAACTATCATTAAATTAAAGTTCATTACTCACGTTCTCAACTTGGAACTGGATCCGGAATATCGCCTGGTTCGCGGGCGTTCGCAGGTCGAGCGCCCTGTGGTTGAAGCGGGTGTCCTGGCCGACGCGGGCTCTTCCGGTTCCGGGGCCCTCGAGCTCCGCCTCCGCCTCCGCGTCGTCGAGGCTGAACGGGAGGCTCCGGCTAGCCCTGGCGACGCAGTGGATCCGCCTGACGCGGACCTCGACGTGCCGGGCGGTGGCCCTGAGCACCGGGTCCCTGGGGGCGGCGACGACGCCCTCGACGTCGACGACCGACTCCGCGCCGAGGGCGGCGGCGAAGCACACCATCCCCGGGCTGACGCCGGGGCCGTCTCCGCCGGCGTGGACCACGCACTGCACCGTGTCCATGCCCTGGCGCAGCACGAGGAAGGACAGCCTGCTGCCGTGGGCGGCGACCGACCTAGCGGCCCCGCGGAGCAGCACGGAGCGGCCGATGGCGGCGGCGCTGAGGGCGCCGACGTCGGTCCACGAGCGGCCCGATACGGCCTTGGACTGGACCTCCTCGTCGGGGATGTCGCCGTAGTTCTCCGCGAAGGGGTCGGCCTCCTCGGCCTCGGACGCCCCGTCGGCTGCTGCCGCTGCGCCGCCTTCTCGGCATTGGCGGCTTTCCTGGCGTCCTTGTTCCGCTGCTTCTTGCTGATCGCGGCGGCGGCGGCGGGGGCGGGTGGTAACAACGGAGCCTCCGGCGCCGACATCGTCGTTGCCTCAGCTTGAACCGAGCACACGTCGTCCCAAGTCCCAACTCGCAAGCAAGCGCCCCAGCAACCTGCGCTAGCGGCGTGGTGGCCGGCCGTCCGGCCCGGGTGGACGAATGAACAACAAATCTGACGCCTTTGCTCCGGTCTCGATCCCCTCGATAGATCTCTCTTCCAATGGAGTGTCGAAGGCCCGCTTGGGCTCTCGTGTACCATATCTACGAGTTGGAGTCTAAAACGCCGCCAGCAATGTCCACAAAGACAAACCCTTTTATGTTAGGTTTTCCTATGAGAATGGATTCATCGAAAGCTCAAACAAACCGGAACACCTATTTTGAGTTTGATCTCATTTTTAGTTTAATTTTACTCTCCAACCAATGAAGATCGGTGTTATTTTGAATTTGATCTCAATACTTGAGGGGTACGTAAACAACTCTACTTCTATCGTTCTAAATTGTTGGTCGTTTTGGTAAATCAAAATATATAAATTTTACTATGTAAGTAGATATAATGTAAAAAATATCTACAAATTTGGAACGGACGTGCAATTTAGAACGGAGGGAGTAGGCTACTGTAACATTTTTTTCATTTAGACACAAATTTTTCCCTAGTACGACTGATGCTTATATCATACTCCAGGTCAGCAAAAAACTTGCTTTTGCCAATGGACAAGGAACGGGATGCAGGATGAACTGAAATTAAATAATATTTTGCGAGAGGTGAATGAAGATAGATCATATAAATACGTAAAATAATCACCTTCTTTATCTAAGCACAAGTTTTTTTCAAAAAAAAAGAAAAAATGGTTTAACGACGTCATTTTCATCAGCAATTATGCATGTTGCCAATGACGCAATCCCTTCCCGCTCCAGTTCTTGTGGAGGATTAGACCGGAGCAGATATTGAAAGGATGTCAAGATCCATCCAATCGCTGTCTTCCGCTTCGGCCTTTACTTTTTTTTTATTCTTTTTGAAAAGCTTCCCCTTCGGTCTCTCTCCAATATTATTCTCGCACAATCGGTTCCTGGTTCGATTTGGTTGTTTGCTTCCCAGTTCTTTCTTGCTCTTGTTTCTTGAAGAACTCTTCTTTCCTTGGATCCGCTTCGCCGCCGTCTCCATTCCCGCTTCTCGCCGGCGTTTCTTTCTTTCAGGAAATCTGAGGAGGAGCCGCGATGCGGCCGGGCGCCGGGGACGAGCGGCCGCCGGCGCTGGCGCCGGGGTCTTACGCGCTGTACCACTTCGGAATCAGCGGCTCCGCCGTCGCCGCTGCCACCGCCGCCACCCACCCGCTCGGTCAGCTACCTGCTATTCCTCTCATATCGAGTAATTTGCTCTTCTTGTATTGCCTTGGGTGTTAAAATGACTGAGAACAGAGATTCGGTGGGAAATTACAGTAATTCAGAATTCATGTTTAGTTCCACTGCCCGCCACTCCGAATCTTTTGTGCATAGGGAGTTGCTGCTAGTTGAGATGACGGTGAAGATAATGTTGCAGCATCTAGTAACTGGGAAATAAGACTTAACTAGGTTTTTCCACAGCATAATCGTGGATAAGGTCTCTTTGTTTTGGACGAATGCCTTTGTGGATTGCTGTATGGTGAGGTATGAGTATGATAGTGCTTGTTCATGGAACGCTAATGCTTATTCGTCCAGTAGGGGGAAAAAACAGGAGCATTCACATTCTATTGGTCCCTGACAGATTCGGCCATTCAAACATTTCTTATGGGTTGATCCCCTATTCCAAGAATGCGACAAATGGTCGCTTTATCTGGACTGTAGTAAATGACAGTCATGTCAATAAAACAAACAGCCACTTATGGAGGAAAACATTGTCAAACTAAACATAGAATGTTTGACTAACGTTAAAGATGACGCTCAGGAAATTTTGATGATATCCATCCTGAAATAGTCCGTTTTTAAAATTTGACCTGTCCATCCAATGAATTTTCAGAGATACTATTTGACAACTGACACCTGTTCCAAGACTTGAGGACATAGAATATTCTAAATAAACTTGTGTAGAAACTAACTGTTCATTGCACTGCCGCCAATTTGGTAACAGGAACATATACTTTGTTTGTCCAGAAAATAAGTTACTCTTTTTATAGGTCTACCACCATTTTCGTCCTGCAGATGTTATCAAAGTTAGGCTTCAAATGCAGCTTGCTGGGCAAAGAGGAAACTTAGTTGGAATGGTACTCACAGCACCTATAGGTTTCCTATTCATTGCTTGTTCAGATGTAAATTCAATTCTTAGTCATATCTGTATTATGAATTATGTTAGGGAACAATATTTACACAACTGGTCGAAAGGGAAGGGCCTCGGACACTCTACCTGGGACTTGCACCAGCGTTGACAAGATCTGTTGTCTATGGTAGCCTTCGGTTAGGACTGTATGAGCCCTGCAAACATGTCTGCAGTTACACATTTGGTTCAACAAACTTTGCTTTTAAATTTGCATCTGGAGTCATTGCTGGTGCCCTTGCAACTGCTTTAACAAATCCCATGGAGGTTTTAAAGGTATACAGTTTCTATTTGAACTCACTTCAGAAGTGTGACTTGTTTTATGTGCTGGATCTGAACTTAGTACATTCTGTAGGTGAGGCTGCAGATGAGTACAAGCAGTACCAGTACAATAGGAGAGATGAGGAAAGTTTTAGCACAGGAAGGGCTCAAAGCACTTTGGAAAGGAGTTGGTCCAGCAATGGCAAGAGCAGGCTGCCTCACTGCATCACAAATGGCAACCTACGACGAGTCCAAGCAGGTTTCTATTATTTGTGTCATATATTTGTTATAAAGGAATAAATTTGTACTTCAATACGTCAGTTTTGTAAGATATTTCTTCATCTGTATTCATATAGGCATTAATGAAGTGGACACCTCTTGAAGAAGGTTTTCAACTACATCTCATGTACAGTGAAGTCTCTTTTCTACATTTTGATGTCTATCCTTAATGAAATGAATGGACTGTTAATCTTTATCTTCTTGGAAGCTCGAGTTGCATAGCTGGAACAGCTGGTACTCTTGCGACCGCACCTGTAGACATGGTCAAAACACGGCTAATGCTGCAACGGGAGACCAAAGGTGCCAGAGTATACAGGAACGGGTTCCATTGTGCTTACCAGGTGTTGACTTTAACCTTTCATTTTGATGTGTGTGATATTAGGAATTGCTCCCGGGTAAACACTGCAAACGTTACTTGCTTGCTAAAAGTGCCTGAAGGCGCTGCCAAATTGTTGAGCTACTAATTAAGATCAGAAAAGGAATGTGTGAGCTATTTCCATAAGATCAGAAAAGGAATGTCACAACTTAGGAGAGTGGAAATGCAATAACTTGAGCACCAACAAGTCAATAACATTAAGTTTTCTTCTGATATTTAACTCCCTTTTCTTGGTTTGCAGGTTGTGGTGACAGAGGGCGTAAAATCACTTTATAAAGGGTGAGACCTGAGTGGCCGCATTTATATATTTTTCAATCATATATGACAATTCATGTTTACTTGGAAGCTTGATTTGTTGAACATGCTGTCTTCATCTGTAACTTTCTAGCTTTTAACATCCAAAAAAAGAATCTTGCTAGCTTTACCACTATATTTAGAAAACTGAGCTAATGAAAGATCAGTAGTTCAGTATAATGCTTTGCAGATTATCAGCAATAGTTTTGTCTTTATTCAGAATTGTTCAAAGGTTTATTGTTTATCAAGCTGTATGCATCTTGATCTATTTCAACCTTCAAGTATTGAAGGTGGTATTCGTGCTGGTTATTAATATTTATATTGAAAGTGCTTTATTGTATGATTTAGCTGGCCACTTGCTATTTTTAAGCTATGCTTAACCCACTTGCATTGATCTTACAACTTCCTCTCTCCTTCAGTCATGACGTCCTGACAAGCTCTTCTATATTTTTCAGTGGATTTGCCACCTTTGCAAGATTAGGCCCTCAGACAACGATCACCTTCATCGTGTGTGAGAAACTGCGTGAACTAGCAGGGATGACTGCTATCTAATACCACCTAAAATTGCATATTCTTTGGTCCAACAGTTGGACGACATCCTCTGGCTGTGAGTTTTTAGAGGGAGAAGATAAGCACACATAGGGCGTTTCAGGCTTGGGAAGTCCAAACTCCTTCCAGATTTATATTACTTCATTATAAATTTTGAAATGGTGTGAATTCTACATATATGGGTATAATTTATATACCTGACGCTTCTTTTTACCAAGAAGAAATTGTCACGCAGCATATGAACGGAGAATGTTCTTCTGTGTTTCTGGTGTTCTAGCGAAAATTTGAAGCTCTAGCATCAGAAAACAGTCATCTATACATGTGACCTTCGTGAATCTTGTGTCGGATTATTCTTCATTAACCAACAGTGTGCATTCAGATCATGAGATCATTGTGTACGGTGACATACTTGTCGCTGATAGTACATAAAAGTCCTCTGGATTCACACCGGGACATTCTTTCAGTCCACTGTGGATTCACACCAGGACATTCTTTCCGCTGTGGTCAGTCAGCATTCAGTGTCCATTTTGCCACACATAGAATGAAGAATAACCTGAAACTGATCTCATCGTACAAACATAAAAAGGAGCAATTTTTTGAAATCATTAGCAACGCCGACTGCAGGCTGCACAATTTCAAAATGAACATCAGGCAAACGCGTGCAGGAAAGTTATTGCGGACAGGCCGATATATAAACATTCCCTTTTGCTTTCCATGATATCCAATGGATTCAGAATCTCAATTGACATGAACAATACAGACTCCGGATTCAGAATCTCAATTGACATGAACAATAAAGACTCCAGAAACTACCTCAAATTCTGAGATGCAGCTTTCTGTTTTTCCTTGAGTTGCGTGTTGAACAATATTAAGACATCGGCCTAGCCTTGTAGCATTGTATCATCTAAGGGTGCGTTTGGCAGAGCTCCCAAAGCTGATTCTCTGGAACAATGGCATTCAGATCATTAGATGAAATATCAGAAATCTTCTATATGGCGTTCAGATCATCAGATGAAATATGTACATGGACAATGCCAACAATGGCATGTAATTTTGACTACTCCAAACATAATAGCCATCTTATTGTAAACTATCGGCGAAAAAAAAAACTGAGAGCATTGTACAATGCTTCTTAATCATTGTGTCTGCAAGCTACAATTAGAGCAGGGACTTTTTTCTCTACCCTTGACAGCGTTGAAAACGTGATCAATACAGAACCAAATGGTCCATTTTCTCCATAGATAAAAAGAAAATTACATTTTCAATGGATTTACAAATAAAGGCAGGCAAAAATTAGTTCTTGGTATAACATCTGAACTGGCGCCCTTTTATCTCAACTCGACATTCAATTTATTTTTCACAGTTTCCCTGACATTCAACTGCAGTCGAATTGCAAAAATGATCAGATTCAAAATCAAAGATAGCATCTAAAATCATTACATGGGAGTTGTTGAATGTTACCTGCAGGCTGTTAATCTCCTCATCTGTGAGTGAACGTTCCATTGACCTATAGGCTATTCTGTAGCAATGACTTGTCATGCCTTTCTTGTTGGTGAAATTATCAATGAGCTTTACCTGCAAACAATTTTTTTTTTCATCTCACAACATTCCGAAGAACCTCTAAATTCCATTATATGACCAAACTACTAATTGTGGATTAGATGCACAAATTAGGCTCCTAACATTCACTACATGGATACTAGTGTTTCAAAATATAAAGAACAAAAGATCTTATCATGCCTCAAAAAGAGTTTTCCAATATGCATGTGTATGAAAGGAGTCAGTTCATCTAAGTGTATTGAAACTGTAACATAACTAGCAAACAGAGCTACAGTCATTGCCAGCAGGAGTAAATGACAAGGGCAATAAGCTTCAAAGATCAGAAGGTACACTTCAACTAATCTGAGGTTTTACTAGTAATCGTAGAACTGAATTCATTTAATCCTTAACACTTATGCTATTGTTTAATCTCATTTATTACACGAAATTACAACATGAAAGGTGAAGGGTCCTACAAACTTGAAATGACTAAGCTAAGGCAAGTGCTTGAATCTTAATAGATGCATCAAAAACACTGATCTCATACCTCCTCTACAAGATCTCCAGCAATTCCTCTGACAACTTCATATAAGTTGTTCTCCGTGAATGCATCATTGATCCAGAAACTCATATCCTTGTAACATGGTGGAAACTATGGAAAGAATAAACAGTAAGCCAGCACAAATTAGGCACCAAGATGAAAATTATTTTTTCAACAAATGACATGTAAATTAAACACAAAACAGAAACATAGAGATTTACCTTTGAAAATGGCTTGAACTTGACACCAAGCTTGCCTTCTGAGAACTGGGTAGCAAGAATGTCTTAGAAACTAAAGTAGATTAGGGTAAATACAAACCAAGATGGACATGACACCTCTTATTAATCCAGTGTTAAGTCAATGTATTGGATAACTTAATTATATACAAAAATCATATTACATAACTTTTTGGTGCAGTCACACAGATTGGATCCTCTTGCACATTTTTGAGCATTGCCAAAACCAAGTTTATCAGTTAGCATTTGTAAAGTGTAAACTACATTAGGAAACAAAAGATTTCATAACAAGTCAATAATTGTTACCAGCACTTAAAATCAACGTAAGGGAGTTTTCATTTAACTGAGAATTGAAGCTTTCAATCCTTAAATCATACTACCTCCAGTTCATCAAACTTATGTTCAGACAACAAAAACAACAAGGAAACAAGCTGCTTCCCTTGTCCAAGACGCCAAGTAAAGTTGACTGGAGGGAGTAATTTATAACCCTCAAAAATTGAAATAAAAAAGAGCGTGCTAGAAAAAGTGAGTTTTGCAGAAAAGTAATTTAGATTGAGCAGATGTTGAAGCTTCACGTAAAGGGTAAATGGGTCACTGTAAGGCAACACAAACTATAACTACAAAAGTAGTTAGAAAGTAACCAATAGCAACTATAGTAGCAATACCTGGGATGTGAACCGTTTATCATTTGACCAGAAGAGTCATATATCTGGAATGTCAAAAAGGACCATTGCGAGGTGTTCTAAGCCCAGTCCAAAGGCCCATGCCACATGGTCTGTCCTGCCATTTCTTTTCAAAATTTCCTGCTCGGTGACTCCACATCCCAAAACTTCCAACCAATCATCCTTACAGGATGAGAAAGTTAATCAGAAACCCACCATATCAACATATGTTGTTCGACATGTTTTACTTATACTTGACCTCAAAATACCTGAACACACCCAATGTAATACCTGAAAATATATTTCAAGCTCAAAGGATGGGTTGGTGAATGGAAAGTAAGTGTCAACCCATCGCATCTCAACAGCACCTGAAGACATGTTTATCTATATTATTTAGCTGGCATTGGATCTATTTGATCATATCTTTCAATAACAAGGAACATGATGCAAGTAATTTACCAAAAAGATGTCTTGCCAGGCCTTCCAGCGTTTTCTTGAGGTCTGCAGCTGCATATGCTGTCCCATCCATGCCAGAACCTGACCAGTCATCTGGAGAAAAGACACGGAAGCCTTCCATCTGCATGTGCTAAAGATAATCAGAAACAATATTCTTGACAAATATGGGTGAATATAGCAAAACAAAGTTACCTGATGGAAGACAGGATAGTGAGTTGAATCAATAGAATCTCTACGATAAACATCCCCAGTTACAAGAAAACGTGTATGTCCATCCCTTAGAAGCTCTGCTTGATGAGCACTGGTATGACATCTCAAGACAGTTTGACTATCAACATAGTATGTGTCATTGTAACTCCGGCTCACATGGTCAGCAGGGACCAACACGTCATCAAAGTTCTGCAGGAAGCAACACTTCCAGGGCAGAAACAAGCCAACAACCACCAAATTCTATTTTTCACTAAAGATGTATGAGTCTGGAAAAAGACACACATCACCTTCTACTACCCAGTTCGCTATTATAAGGGAAGATGTCATGAGAGGTAAGAACAAGCAATTGACTCTATAGCACTTCAAACTGCAGCATTACTGTTTTCATTCTTTTCCACTTCAAGTGCCTTTTTCTTTTTAAATATTTAATGTTCTTTTAGTTTCTGGCAAAATCTTGTGTGCTTACTTACTATTGCTACTTGCTAGTAGGTTAGCATTATATCATGGTTTATAGATGGTCTTTAGCTAAAACTTCAGAATAGCAGACATCCATTCAGTGTAGTATAAACAAATTCTAAAGTTCTAACTCATACCTGCTTGACAGAGACAAGAGGGCAAAGATCATCAAACTTGTCAGACTGCCTGGCAAAGTTCTTGTCAAAGTAATCATAAATAGTGTTCTTCAGAATCCCTAGAGGGTGGTTGTCCCTTCTGTGCAGCTGCAGGCCAATCTTCGAAAAGATAGTGTCTGGCACATTGTTTGTTGGGTCATCCTCCTTCACAACATCTACAGAGGCCGTCGAAAATGAATCAATTAATGACAGAGAAATCATAAGCTATACTAATTTCACAAAAAGTGCTGTTCATTGTGAGACTCAATTGTCACAGATTCAATTGTAGTATAAATACAGACGGCAGTGTAACAACATTCCGGGTCTCAGAACACAACACACTGAACAATGTAATGCAATGACTGTCGCGGTGATTACATTGCCAAGAAGCTAATGAATAATGCAATCAACCATTCATGAAGTTGAACCCACAGACTATCAATTCATACTACAGCAAGAATACTAAAACATTTCGATATCATCAGCGCACCACCTATGAATGAAACCTCCCTAAACGATAACACAGTTACCCAAGTTTAAACTTCCTAATCTTTTTAAAAAATGCTAACTTTTTGGACAGTGTAATCAAGCCCAAAACCCAGAAAGAACCCTGCCTCCCAAGATCCCGCCTTTGCACCACACCTTGAGACCCGAGCCCCCCCACTCACCGTCGCGCGCGATCTTGACGCCGCCCACCTCGACGGCCGCAGCCGCCGCGGCCGCGGACGTCCGGAGCCCCCTCGCCCCGGCCGGCGCCGGCGCGGCGGGGAAGAAGCGGGCGAGGAGGATGCGGTTGGGCCGTGATGAGGAGAAGATGGGGCGGGTGGAGGGGGAGGAAGAGATGGCGGCGGCGGCGGCGGCCGGGGGCGCCATGGGAAGCGTGGCCATGGCGTGGCGCGAACACGCGCGCGGAGGAGGCAGCAGCGCGCGGTTCGGATAAGCGGGCGCATAGCTGCGGCTGCGGCGGAGTCTTGTGGGCTGGAGGAGGGGAGTGAAAGCGAAAGGGGGGGAGAAGACGACGGCCAGAGGGGTTAAGGGTAGAAGAAAGCGCGGTTAAAGAGGTTTTGAAAAGCAATTAGTTTTTTTTGAAAGATCGTGGTTAATGAGATAATGGTGGCGCAAAATGATACTTATAAGAAAAATAGTGAAAATGGTAATTTGATACACTATTGACTATTTGCACTCTTTTTATAAGCAATTGGACAATATTTAGACTTCTAATCTATGGTTGGTAAGATTTCTATGAGAGATCTTGCCCACACCTACATGTTCACACCTTCAAAAGCTTTGAGTGGTGAAAAAGTAAGGATTCGTGGTATAAGGGAGCATACCACATATTTGTGGTGTGATGCGAGTGTGTGCGTCAAACCTTAACACTTGTATTTATATGTGAGAGTTTTATGTTTGGAAGGGTTTAGGCCTGAGCTTAGGGATGACGAATAAAGACCAGAACTGAACATCAAGACCAAAACTAAAATCAAACTGAACACCGTTCATCGTTAGGATGGGTCTTAGGAATGATGAACAAAAAAACAAGAACTGGACATTGGAGCCAAAACTAAAATCAAACGAGTTGCTCCTTCCATTTTAAATTGCAAGGTATATGTCACTTAATTAAGATAAGGCTTTGACTAAGTAATAACTTTTCTGACATAATTTTGATGTTATAAGTTTTGTGTTAATACTTACTTGCGGTTATGACCTTATATCACGCGATGATATATTATTTGAGTAAATGTCGATCAAACTCTTATCCTAGCAAACTAAAATGTGTCTTGTAATTTGAAACAAAGAGAGTAACTATCATGTGTATTTTTGTTTATTCTTCACTTTTTTCTGTAAAATGAATCGATCTAATAAACCAAATTCTCCTAGCTGTCATGGTCACCAAACTTCCCATCTCCTAAGCGTGTGACTATTTGAGTTATAGTCACGAATTTATGATGTTCATTCCAAACCAATGCCTTATGCTTGTAGGTGCCATTGTCCTTTTCTTCGCAAAACTATTTAACATTATAAGGCGTACCTATACAAATTGAGAATCTAAATAATTACCAATTATATTTCAGTATATCATGTTGATTTTTACATCTTTCTCTACTTTGTATGATTCCAATTTTTTTAAAAAAAATATAAAACGAATTCAAAAGTTTGTTTTCTTATAGACCACCCAAACAGAGCCAATTATTTAAGTTTCAAAATCCAAATGAATTCTCGGCTTAGCTAGACAAGAGAAGGAGTATGATCCGGAGACTCATCGAGTCAACTTACTATATACTGTTCGTTCCCGTTCCTCCTTTCCTTGTAATCGTCTAACTGAGTTGGGAGTCCCGACGTGATAATTAACCTGCCGACGTATGTATGTATGCGCTCTTATAAATAGAAACAAGTAGAAACAGATCGTGACGCCAAGGAATCCGCCGTCGACCACCACGTTATAAAAACTGCGCCGGTGATCGCCGGAGATGCCCGGCGGCGGCGAGCTGTGGACGGAGGAGCTCTCGTCGGAGCCCCGCGCTTCCTTGTACCATAACTTCCTCGTGAGCATACTCCTCCACATGTTCCAGAATCTAGCTTCTTAGATGCGATTCTGACTGAATTTTGTGGTCTTGTTCTCAGTCCAAGGAAGAATGCGACTATCTGATCTCGCTGGCAAAGCCTCACCTGAAGAAGTCGAGAGTGGTCGATGCAGAGACCGGAGGGACCAAGGAGAGCAGGTTACTTGAGCATTGCCAATGCAAGCAACGCTAATTTTCTAATTTCAGAGATGTTTTACATCACCTCTGATGCTTATCTTGGTGGTTCTATGCAGCGGGCGGACAAGTTCGGGGATGTTCCTGAAAAGATGGCAGGACTGGGTTGTTCGTAGAATCGAGAAAAGGATAGCAGATTACACCTCCATACCCGTAGGTATGTGGTGTTTGTTTACCCTGGGTTAAATCGAAGTTGAAGTGTTTGCCTACTCGCAAGTCCTGACTTCTGCTTCTTTTACTGCCTGCGTCACTCATTCGACAAATCGTACATGACGTAGTTTACTAACTATCGTTTTTGGCAAAATAGACGTATTGTTTTTTTAACTTCACTTCGAGGGTCTCCTCAACTCTTAGAAATTCAATTTGGTCCCTCAACTTTTGTTTTTTCTACAAATCCATCCTTATTCTAATGTGATGCTATGTAATACCGCAAAACTAATGTGAAAAGTCATTTTTACCCTTGGCTCATTCTCATACTCAATTTCCATTGTTGTATCGTTATATAATTAATCAATGATAGGACACAACAGGTCCACTGTTTCAGTCTCTTGGCTTGCTTCTCTCGTATTTGTTGAAGTGCCCTTTAGTATTTAGTTAATCTAGATCATATAAGAATAACATGCATATGTTTGATCAACTTTTCACAGCACTGCTTAACATCCAAATTGTGGAGGAGAGGAAATAATCAAGGGTAAAGAGGACTTTTCACATTAGCCTCATGGTATTATGGAGCATCACATTAGTAAAAGGATGAATTAGAACAAAAATAAAAGTTGACCCTTTTGAATGTTGAGAAACGAATTTGACTTTCGGAGTGAAATTGAGGGATCAAAATGTCTATTTTGCCATCGTCTTTCGTTTGACAACAACCATCAGCAAGTGTTTCTTCGGCCATTTGTGCTTCGGTACCATTTACTTCGAATGCCGCTGATCTCATTATCATTGTTTACTGGTATTTTTTTTATTTTCCTTTTGCAGAGAAGGGAGAAGGCCTCCGAGTTCTCCACTATGAAGTTGGGCAGAAGTTCGACCCTCACTTTGATTACTACGAGATTGGTTTCGAGACCAAAAATAGAGGCCCGCGTCAAGCAACCCTTCTCATGTAGTATCTGTATGTATTACACCATTGGTATTCTAGCTATTTCTATGAACATGACTGGATTAGCATTTAGAAATTTTTTCATGCCAAATGTTATTGTCTAGGTCGGAAGTCGAAGATGGTGGCGAAACGGTGTTCCCTTCCGCCGTGACAGCAAAGAGCGGCTCATCGCGTGGAGGATGCGCAAGGAGGGGTGCTCTATCTGTCCAACCGAAGATGGGAGACGCACTGCTTTTCTGGAGCATGAGGCCTGATGGATCCCTTGATCCCAGAAGCCTGCATGGTGAGATCACTCGATTCAGTCAACTCAACCTCGATGACATGGCATGTTTTCTTTTCAACAGTGAAAGTGTTGTGCCACTGTACAATGAAATGACGTGTATTCGACCACAAATTTCCTTCATCAGGTGCATGCCCAGTGATAAGAGGCGACAAGTGGTCAGCGACGAAGTGGATGCACGTCCGTGAGTACAAAGTTTAGATACGAGAAAAGAAAGAAAACACATGCCTGAGTAGTGAGTCAACTTTGCTGATGAGAAGCTAAGATTGCTGTTGAACTCCACGTCCTCCATATGTGTGTCCAAGTGTCTCTGACCTGGTCAACTCTGAAAGATACAGTTCAAATAATCTACTGGAATTTCTGCTCAGCTCCTCGAGGGCTTCGTCCTTTGTGGCTTTCAATTTTCCATAGAGGAGGATAGGATGTTTTTACAGTTTTTTCTTTGTGGCTTTTAGCAAGGCAGGCTTCATCTTAGGCACTAACATGTTATTAGGCCTACGAACCTGGTCATTCAGAGGAAAATTTACCGTGCTGTTATCCAAATTAAGAAAAGATGTCTCTTATATATAGATGGTGAAATTTACAGAGCTTTTTTTTATGTTGCTAGACATTATTTTGTGTCTTCCTCTTGAAAGGAAAAGCTTGTACCACGAGGAGTTAGCTAGCCTGAGTCGAAATAGGATCACTGGATCACATGAGAACATTGTTGCTGAGCTTGGGATCTGAATGAGCGGGCACATCCGGGAGATTGCTGAATAAAGTTGCTGCAACGTTAACTGCTGAGACGGATAGCAAACACAGGGCCTCTTGGAACTCGTCGTAATGAGCCCTCCCTGCAGTAGTCTCTTTTGTGTGAGATTCGTGCGTTCTCAGGGGTTTATTAGGAATTTGGATTGGAGATGAGGACGTGGCAGCTCATCGTGCAAGAATACTAAATAATTCTCTATAGGTATCTCGTTGTCGACGGAGGATTCATGAGGAGATAAAAGACGCCTTCATATTTGATAGACCAAAGTACCAAACATAACGTGTTGCCAATTGCCATATGGGCTTTCCTGGGGCCTTTCCCCTCCGAATATTTAGTTACATATACTAAGTTAATTAACAATTCGGGGGCCCACATTTCAGAGGCCCTGTGGCTCGACGGGCCCTTGGTCCACGACGTCGGGCCAGCCACTGCATATTGGGCTCCGACGGTGGTGCCGCGGCCCGTGTGTCCGGCCGGCGGCGACCGACCACCTTGCCCGCTTCCTGCTGCCGCCGCCAACCGCCGAGCAGCATGGACTCTCCATCCATGTCGCCGGCCGTTGCTGGAACCGGCGATGGGAGAGCTGAACCTGATAATAATGGCGGCGCCCTCCTCGCTCCTTGTTGTTTCTTGTAAATTGTAACTGGGTCAGTCAGACCCAGACCCGATCCGGGTACAAGTAGTACGTCAAGGATTTACTGGAGTCCTGCCGTGGCCTTATCCCTCTCCACAACAGATTGGTTCTCCAAGCCAAGCCATGTGTATGTACTAGCTGCTCCTCCTGCATATATAAGTAGGCCATGATGAGCCCATGACGCCCAAGGGATTCATCGACCTCGTTAAGCAGACTGTACTCGCCTACGCAGGTGATCATCACCGGCGGCGGAGATGCACGGCGGCGGCGGCGAAGGCGAGCCCTGGACGGAGGAGCTCTCGTCGGAGCCCCGCGCTTCCTTGTTCCACAACTTCCTCGTGAGTCGTCGTTCTCCCACATTGCGATCTTGCTCGATCGATCACGCTTATGGTCAGGAGATCTCGAATGCTTCTTGCTTTGTTTTCTCCTGTTTCCCGGTTCTGTCGAAATCTTATCTTAGTCGAGCAGCAAACGAACGCAACGCCAGGCCTATTGCTCATACGAGTACTTTTTCTGCCGAGTTTGCTTAGCCCTCTCCCCTCTGCGAGATTCATCCTTTCCATCTCGGCAGCACACTGCTGCCAGACTTTTTCTGCTACACTTTTTAGTTTGCTTCGCCAAGAAACCCTGCAGGTTGTCACTGAATCTTACACACGATTTTGCTTGATCTCAGTCCAAGGAAGAATGCGACTACCTGATCTCGCAGGCGAAGCCTCACATGACCAAGTCGGTGGTAGCTGATTTTGAGACCGGTGAGACCATGGAGAGCAGGTCTGAACATTGCTTGCTTGCCCCAACTTCTAGTTTCAGGGATGTTCTGCATGCATGCATCGCCGGTGATCGATGCTTATAATTTTTCTTGATGGTGGTTGTAAACTTGTAATTGTATTGCAGCGCGCGGACAAGTTCAGGGACATTCTTTGACAGAGGGGAGGACAAGGTTATTCGTAGGATCGAGAAAAGGATAGCGGATTACACCTCCATACCTGTTGGTACGTGGTATTATTTATTTACCATGCATGGCCGGGTTTAAAGCTGAAGTGTTTGCCTACTCGGAAGTGCTGAATTCTTCTTCTTTCACTGAATCACCAGATGGTTCATGACTTACTGGTGCTAAAAAAGTTGTTAAAACAATCTGTAAAACGTGCGTCACAGTAGATTTATTTAGTACATCATTCATTGGTTTTGTGGTTTGGATACTATACTGTGTACCTTTACTATAACCTTAGCTTGAAGCAGGCAATACGTTGTACTCCCTCTGTTGTAAATCTAGAGACATAGATTTTGCTATGCACCTAAATAATTATTGTGTCTAAATACATAGTAAAAATTATGCATCTAGATTTGTCAAAACGACCTACAATATGGAACGGACGGAGTACATGTGAAAACCGTATGATCTTATATCTTATTCTTTTTAGAGTGTACTGGTTGTGCACTTACAACTACGTCTCCAAGAGTTAGATTCTTATAGAACAGGAAACATGCATGTGCAGTTTCACTACATGCAGATGATTTGACATCTAATTTTACATTACATTTTAATACATGGAGGCATATATACCCAACATTATGACGAGGTAAACAAGGGGCCCCAAGCAACTAGTATCAACTATACATATTTCAGAAAATAGAAAATAGTAACCTATTACAGAAAAATAGTAACCCATTACTTCAAGTGGCACTAGCACCGCTGATCTCTTTATCATCGTTTCCCGGTAATTTTGCAGAGAATGGAGAGGGCCTTCAAGTTCTCCACTATGAAGTTGGGCAGAAATTCGACCCTCACTTTGATACCTCCGAGAATGGTTACAATACCAAAAATGGAGGCCCGCGCCAAGCAACTTTTCTCATGTATCTGTATGTATTATAATATTGCTTGGCATCGATATATGAATATGTGCCACTGGTAATCAACTTGGCATCCATTCTTTCATGAATGGCAATTGCTATTTTCCTAGTTCCGATGTCGAAGATGGTGGCGAGACCGTGTTCCCTTCGGCGAAAGCAAAGAGGAGCTCACCTTTTCCTTTTAAACTGTTTGCAAAGAAGGGTCTATCTGTTAAACCAAAGATGGGAGATGCATTGCTTTTCTGGAACATCAAGCCTGATGGATCCCTTGATCCCAAAAGCCTGCACGGTGAGATTACTCGATCTTTGATGCCATGACATGTTCTTCATTCGACAGTGAAGTGTCATGCCACAGTGCACTGACCTTTTACTATTGAACTGCAAACTTCCTTTATTTAGGTGCGAATCCGGTGGTAAAAGGCAACAAATGGTCAGCGACGAAGTGGATGCACGTTCATGAGTACAAAGAGGATATATGAGAAAACACATACCTGAGGTACTACTAAATTTTGCTGAAATTGCTGTTGAACTCTTATATAGTCAGATGTTTCTGGAAAACTTCCAAAAGATACATTTCAAATCTGTTGAAATTTCTTTTCAACTCCTTGCTTGCAGGTCATGCACCGGTCGGTTCATGTTTCCAGACATTGCACAGCATGTCGAGGAATTTAATTTTCCATGGAAGGATATATATATATATATATAAAAGATATTTTGAGTTATTTTTTTGTAGCTTTTAGCAAGGCAGGATTCGTCGTAGGCAAATGTTAACATGTTAGGCTTACGAACCTGATCATTGAGAGGAGACGGACGTGTTAGTTTTTTTGGGGGAGATGGACGGACGTGTTAGTTGGGTGTAAAATAGGATGCCTGGTTAGATGGTGGAATTTAAAGAGCAACTTTTTGGGTGTTGCTTGACACTATTATGTGTCTCGTCCTGAAAGGTAGAGCTGGGATTTGGGCCGTGCTATTTTTAGGCAGGCTACGGCATGATGTTTTAGCACGACCTGAGCACGTCACGATATGAAAAATTTTGGACCATGACGGCACGACACGAACACAGGGCCGTGCCGTGTATAGGATCTTAGCACGATTGGCCGTATGGCACGGCCCGTATTTTGAGCCGTGCTTGGGCCAACATGACACGAAATGGGCCGTCAACCTGTGTGTAGCCGGTTGTTCAAATATCAATCAATTTATGCTACTTTCTAATTAACAACTGTTATTCTTCAATAAAGTCACTAAAAAAATAATTTTTCATTCTCTATGCATAGAAATCTCTTCGTATAGTGAAGAGTACTTAAACATACATATATCCACAGAACGATAACTGCAAAATATTTTGAGGGCCGTGCTTGGGCTGGCACGGCACGAAGATGTGCCGGCATGCTGTGGACCGTGCTCCTAGTAAAACCATTGTCGTGTCCTTGCGGTATGGCACGACGTGCCTCACGTGCCTAGGAGTTAGACCCGACATGGCACGAGGCACGAGAGGGCCGTGACAGGCTGGCACGACCCGGCCCTTAAGTCCCACCTCTACTGATACCACGACAAGTTTGTTAGCCTAAACCGAATAGAAGCACTGGATCACATGAAAATATTGTTGCCCGTCTACCTTCCAAATAAAAGAGACCCTCTACATCTCCTGAATCCTGATTAACATAGGTTAATGATTTTGGGGGGGAGAGAGAGAGAGAGTCCCTGGTGGCGGTCTTGCATTCACATTTAACTTTCATCCTTCCAAGAGGGAAAAATCTAGAGAGAGAGAGAGAGAGGACTAGGATGGCCGCCGTGTAAAGAAGGCTAGAGGAGTATTAAGTGCTTGCTTTGACCAAGGCGTCAAACTTTCTCAACCACTCGCTCCAAGGATTTAGAACCACGGAGTACCTACATGACAATGAACAGAATAAATACTCCTTCAGATATACTACAGTAGATTTCTTTGCTCCGTGCTTCCTAATAATCAGGTTTGGTCAAATGGAGATAGCTTTATCCGCATTTCTAGGTGAGATTGCCCAAAGATCAGTATCTTTCTTCATCAGCAAACTCTCCAAGGAGGCAACCTCCTTACCCTCTGACGAGAACCTGCACCGCAAGCTGCTGAGGATTTGCATCATCGTCGAGGAAGCCGAGGGCCGGCAAATTAGGAACCAAGCCATGCTAGAGCAACTCAAGGTTCTGCGAGCAGGGATGTACAGAGGCTACTACGCGCTGGACACCTTCAAGTACCAACCCTACAAAGAAGATGAAGGCGAGGATGATGAGGTGAGCCACTACTACTCTTTTGCCATCTCCAAGTTCAACCCTGCCAAGCGCATTCAGTTGCGTGGCAGAAGTAGTCAACAAGGTGGTGAGAGAGAGCTGCATCAGGTGCTTGGGTCCCTAGATGTGACCATCACTGATGCAAGGGAGTTCCTCATGTTCCTAAAAGGCTGTCCCCTATTGTACCACCGTCTGTACAGCACCTACATGGTCTTGGAGAATTGTATGTTTGGCCGCCATGTCGAGATGGAACACATCATCAACTTCTTGATGCAAAACTGTGCTCCTGGCTCTACCGGAGATTTCGGTGTCCTACCGATTGTTGGTCCGCCGAAAGCCGGTAAGAGCACGCTCGTTGAACATGTATGCAGTGATGAAAGGGTGCGTACCGCCTTTTCCCGGATTGTGTTCTTCGCAGGAGACCTTGAAGGAAGGATTGCTTGTGTCAGGGATGGTGGCACGGTAAGGCATCAAAGTCATGCCTCAGAAAGCAGAGATGGAAGTGTTCTGGTCGTTGTGGAAGTGAACGGAGACATCAGTGAGGCTACATGGAGTAGTTTATGTTCAGCATCCAAAAGGTTCTCTACTACAAATGGTGGCAACAAGTTCATAGTTTGCAGCCGGTCCGACAAGATTGTGAGATTTGGGACGACGCGAGCTCTCAAGGTAGAGAATCTTACTCAGGAAGCGTTCTGGTACTTCTTCAAAGCTCTCGTGTTTGGAGGTGCTGATCCCCAGGAGGAACCGAAGCTCGCGTCAATGGCTATGGAGATTGCCGCATGGCTGAATTGCTCCTTCATAGCAGGAAACGCCATAGCTAGGATGCTAAGAGATAATCTCAGTGCCAAGTTCTGGCGCATGGCTTTGACAAGTTTCAGAGAAGTCAATCAGAGATATCGCTTCATTTTTGGTGCGCAACCAGTAAATCCTTCACAAAACAGAAAAATGATTCGAAGGTTGAATGGCTCCAATGAATATTGCTCCATTTTTAATGGCTACCAAATAGTTTCCTCCCAGGAAGATGCTCCGGTGATAACTGTTCAAGAGGTTCTGTCAGGGAGTGTTGTGCCTCGTGGGGAATTATTTGATTTCCTGGCATGGAGGTCTTCCATACCACCTTACCATAGCTACACTTGTAGCTGTGAGATTCATGATGAGGTAGCAGATCATGAGGCATCGAGAGAGAAGGCGGCGTTGGCAAGACACAAAAGAAGCACTGGCTTGAAAAATAAATGGCTCTGACTGGGCAGTGGTTGTGACTGGGGGCTGGTTTCTTTTGAGTCTCTTGACCTGTGTTCGAGAGGCAAGTGAAAGAGATGGGGAGAAGAGACCAAGGCGATCTCTCAGTTCCTTAGTTTTTTTTTCTTTTGATCTATTGGCCCAATCTTTTGGAGTGCTATGTGTTCATGGGGGTGGTATGTGTGCCTTTATGTTTGTGAGCATCTGTACCATGTTAAAAAAGAGTCAGCCAAAATACCTATGATTTAAGAAAATGATATACTAAGTACAGAACTATCTATACAGTCAGTACATGTCTTTGATTTGCATAGTAGGTTTTTGAACCAAGTGTAACCTTGCGTCAGTAAAAGCCATCATTTTCAGTAGGAACCCGACTGTAAAAATGATTCTCACAGTCGGTTTGGGACCCGGCTATAAGAAAATTTCCTAGTCAGCTCTAGTCACGAACCGAACGTACAAATACTTTATGAAACAGTAGGTACAAAATGGATTTTTAGTTTTACATCTAAAGGGTCCTAGGTGGCCACCTAGCTAGTGCTGCCCGCATCGCTCACCATTTTATATGAATGAAATTTACGCAAGTGGTTCGAGCAACATTCAACCTTTCACCTCAAGCTTGCGCACTATGTCCCTTACTACCCCACCTGTGTTTTGTTTGTGAGAATAATGGGATGTTTTCCCTCTGACCCTTGTTGGCCAAACCTTTTGATGATTTTTTTGACATAATAGTAGAGTGCGCGTAAGGCACGTTCATGTTTTTAAACTCCCAATAAACAAGAATTTTATATCATTAAAAATCTAGTGAACACCAACTTTATGTTTATAATGTATACATATATGACGTTTCTTCCACTTCACGGTAGTAGAGTGTTTCCAGAAATATCTATGTAAACAAGAATTTTATGTTCATGCAAAATGTAGTAAACAAGAAAATTAGGTACAAAACCACCCAAAGTTAATGCAGTATATATATTTGTACAAGCAACCAGAAAATAAAATTGGTAAGATGTTCCCCACCATTGCATCTTCCAACATGACAACATGAAGAAAAATAACAATAAGATAAGTTACTTTAACTAAAGTTCGGGCTTCCAACAATCTACAGATAAGAAAACGTGATTAGTATGGTTCAGTGAAGAAATATATGGATAAAACACCATTGTTAAGGTAGAGTTCAGTACACTCGGCCTTTTTTTATGCTTCCATTATATCTCTATAAACAATATTCTTTGTTCTTTTTCAGTAGAATCGACATCCTTGTTAGGCTTAGCCGATACCCATGCAATTTTTCGGGGAAACACCTCTAAACAACACAACATATAGCTGACTGTGCGAGAACATAGGTTCAGGAACGTACATGCCAACATTAGGTATAGTTTGCCTCTAAGCTTTGTTAATGGTCATCGTAAAACTCAATCTGATTGAAAACTGCTTCCTTTTAACCTTGAATGAGAGTGTGATGTCCTCTAAAGGTGACAAAGGTATCCTTAGGTATAAAAGCCCTCATCCCGGTATGTTGGCCATTGGTAATCTCAGCATCAATTATATTGTCTTCTAAACCCCGCACCACCAAACGAGTACCATTACAACGCCAGCCCATTATGAGGATCAAGGTTTAGAAAGAGTATAATCGGACAATTCTTCTTGACCCTAAGTTCACAAGGAGGTAACTCATTTGGTTTAATTGAATTAAGAAAATCAAGGGGGGTAATAATCGTGTGAGTCATCATCAACTGAGTTATGGCTATAATACACATTTTCTTTGCCTGGAAATATGTTAATCATCTTAGCATTTAGCCCAGCAAGATGCTCATTCCTTGCGGATAGGATTGTGGGCTCGCTTATATAGGTTGCACAGGTACAATTTTTTGAGATCCTAAAACACACACTCTATAAGTGACGAAAAGCTCGTGGCTTGTTAGCTCGCTCAGCTCGCAACTAACTCGGCTCGGCTCGTTACGCTAACGAGCCAGCTCGAGCTGGTTTTTTTGCTCGTTAGTATACCGAGCGAGTTCGAACCAGCTCACGAGTTAACGAGCTGACTAGTGTAGAGGGCCTGCAGCAGCAAGCAGCGCACGAGTGCTTTAAGGCCCAGCATCGGCCAACAATCTCCTGACTCCAGCGCTCCCATCATGTGCTCCCCGACGTTATCCATTCGTGTCACGCACGCTCATCCTCTCGCTTCTCCCGATCTCGCCTCCCTCACGCCGTCACGCGCCGCCACCTCCACCCTTCGCCAGCGAGACAACTCCAAGCAGCCAACCCCGTCCGCAACCCGTCTTTGCTTGGCTCTCACTTTCTTGCTCCCTCCATCCCTCGGCCCTTGCTGTCCTCGTCGACACCGGCGGCGGGCAAGCCTGATCGATTGCCGCGGATGAGGGCTCAAGGCTTCACAGAACCGACAGCCAGCAAAAAGATCGAGAGGCTCAAGCTGAAGTGGATTTGCATGATCCCAATTGCAGTTTGCAATCTTGTTTGCCCTTTTACCTTTTTCACTCGTTGCCTTTGGCTCGCGAGCTTAACAAGCCAGCTCAAGCAGCTACCGAGCCGAGCATCATTTCGTGCTCATTTCGGTAACAAGCCGAGCTAGAGCCGAGCTAGCTCGTTATCTAACGAGCTGGAGCGAGCCGATCCGAGCCGAGCCATCCAGCCCTAACCAGGTGACTTGATAGAGTTGTACTCGATCACGATTAGTGGTGGAGCTATAGGTGGCGAGCAGGGGCCATAGCCCCCTCTAATGCTGCACAAAACTTTTATAGCCCCAACGTTAAGAGCGATAGAGTGACATGTTAAATGATCATGGCTATTGGCTGCACCTAGGTTTAGCTTAGATGCTCTGTCTATGTGATTAGCACCCTTTCAAACTCTCATCCACATTCTGACGCGTCTCGTAATTTCTTTCACGTTTAATGGCATGCAAATCAAGTATTTGTGATCCTATTAATTTACATGTGTAGAGTGAATAAAAAGACAATTGATTCTTTCTACAAGACGAATCGTAGGGAAGTCAGATAATCTATTGTCCTCCCTTTATTTTTTTATATCATAAGGCTAATTGTTATACAGTGAATTTGTTTGGGTAATTTTATTTGGTGACCTTTAATACCATCTTAAGTAAACTAACAGTCTACCATACTTTTATTGTCATATCTCTTGGCAATCCATGCTTATGTTAATGATATATACCTGCCCCCCTCTATGATTAATTCATGGCTCCACCCCTGATCACAATGTCATGGAGAAGCTGCACATAATCATTCCTGCAAGTTTCATTGGTCCCAGTCCCAGGCTCTTGAATGTTTGAACACATGGTTTATTATTCTGCAATATATCCAATGTTTCCCTAATCATATTTTCATCAAGATGTGGAGACCTCTTTGTTCTATGCGCAATACTTAAATCTATATCGTAAAAATCTGCATAAGTCATGGACCTTTCCCACTAGGCAACAACTGATCCATCTTATGATATATCTGACCATGTACTTTGAAAATATAAACACGATCGAGTACCTGCAGGAGTAATTGACAACTTGAGCAATGACACTTATTAAAAATAAAAAAAAATAAGAATAAAAACAAGTCAAATGAAAACAATACCTGTTGCAGTGGTGAGGCGACGATCAACGGTGGCATTGAAGCTCGTGAAAGAGAAAGTGTGAGTTGAAATAATGGGTGATCCTTCTTAAATACAATGCATCTCTATATGTCTGACTTGTGAACAAGTGACAAAGCCGATCAAGAACATTTGAATTAAATATATTCACCTTCCTCTTCCTATAGGAAAAATTGGGGCCTTCACCAGGGAACTTTATAGCATGCCACAATACTCCCAATTTGGCACTTTTTGCAAGACATGGTGCGTAATTGACAAATGATCTTTATAAACTCCGTCAAAGGCATTATGTTCTGGGACAACAATGTTAGGATGCGGTACGAATCTTGGAGATCGCATGCGCGCAATTGACATGGTGGTCATCATTTATTTGAGTTGTTTCCTTCTTTTTTTATCTTTTTTGAATTATTGAAATGGATTTTTAGGAGCGGACTATGCCATTATCCATAACATGACTCATTCCTAAAAATCATTTCATTTTTAGCTGCTAAAAGCAGCTGCGGGCAACGTAACCACCCCTGCAAAATAGTGTTTTGACTGGCCGTAAAAATGAGTTATGTAGAAGTGTCTTCAAAAAGGTTTTTTGGGAGTGCTGTATACCTTGCGAAAAATTTGATGTCCTTTCTTGGAGATGTTCCGTACCCACTCACTATAGCTAAATTCTTAGATGTGAGATACGTAAGGCATCAGAATTGGATGTTCCACAAAAGCGCATTTCAAAGAGAACATGCTTATTCCATCATGTGCATGTGCGTGTGTGAGCGCGCGAGTGAGAGAGAGAGGTAATGTGTGTTGTGTTGTATATAATAAGCTAGCTGCATCTAAATAGCTTGAATCTTCTTTACATCCCTTCAGTTACACAAGTAGCAGTGTGGTACCTAATTTACCTATATTTTCAATGTTATTAAATAATTCCCTTTTACTTTTTATCATTAGAAGCCAATATGTCATTAGTTTTTCTTAAGTATAAACGTAGATGAGTTAATAATATATGATCAGGTGCACAAGAGTATATATACTGGTCGATTGAGAGAGAGAGAGAGGAGAGACAGAGAGAGAAAGAGAGATCATCTGTCTTGGACTGACTCAAGCCCAATTTAATTTGGTATAAAAGGTCAACAGGGGAGCAGAGAGGGAGTGGGGGTGGGGAATTTCCACCTCTCACTTGAGCAATTCAGATTGGATCTGATGGAGTTTGTGCATATTTACACCAATGTACTATTGTGCACCTCATTCTCTCTCTTTAAATGGTGGCATAAGAATGAGTGTGAATACGAAAGCAGCAGCAGGCAGTGCTGTGGCTGGAGGCCGGCTTCTTGACTTGTGTTGGGGAGGGGAGTGAAGGAGGAAGAGGATCACTATGACGTAAAGGAAATATTTTAATGGGTGTCTCTCATAACCAATATATATATGCATGTCTTCCTTGTAAGCTGTTGCGTAATAATATCATATTTTCTTAATTTACAAAACAATAGATATGAAATGCTCTTGTATGTACCTATTGAACTAGGTCTATACCTGTGTGTAGCCACAAGAACCGAAAAAATTTCAAATCGATAAGAAGGGCATGAAAAAACATGATGTTCTGATATCACCTTACACTGCAAATCTTCATTGTCTTAACAACATATTATTTTGGGCCACATTGAGATAGATAGGCATCAATTTTACATAGAAGTGTTATAACACCAAAAAGACATAACTCTAGCATGTAGTTCAAATTAAAGGAAGCAAGTGTAGATCATGATAGCTAAGTTCACCGCAACTCTCTCTCTCTCTCTCTCTCAAATTGTTTTGCCTATGATGTGGTTAAGATATTCTCGCACCTAATCATAAATTGCCGTGAATTCTCCATCATATGTACCCTAGTCAGGGTGCAAGGGGAGGCAGCCTGGACATAAGTACATCACCTTGTAATAAAAACGCTCTTGGTAGCAACCTAGGTGATTGTTACCCAGAACATTCATATTACGGGTTGATATTGTAACATTTTTTTTCACCTTGGAGTCACAGTCCATGTCCCTACTGATGCAAAAATAATTTAGAAAAGTGAATTGTGATTTAATAAATATTTCACCATTTCTGACTATATGTGAGTAAAGCTTCCAATCTGAAGTCTGAAAAGCCCCTCAATTGGCATTTTCTACCACACACGTAACAGCCCAAAAATTCTAATTAATCATGATAAAGAGCCGCATCATCTTTAGCATATCCAAAAATTCTAAGCTTTATTGGAAGCATTTGAACTTAATTTCTACCATGCACTTTGTGAAGGAACTTAGATTTTGATCTAAAACATGGAGGTTGTGGAAGGCAAAAACAAAAGCTGCTCATTAGTCATTTTTCCCCATCGGTCAAGCCAGTTTACCACCCCAATAGCTAGTTAGCAAGTTGATTTAGCTCATAATTAAATATACTAACAAAGGGGGCTAAATTTCTTTTGTTACGTTGGGAGGGGCCTCGGCCCCTGCTCCCCCACTAGCTCCGCCACCGCCCATAGTCCCTCCTTTAGGACACTTTTGGCTTTTGCATGCTCAAGAAAGCTTCTCTCTTCCTTACTTTCTAGCATCCTACCATTCTGCCTGCTGGAAAGCCTTTGGCACCACCACCTCTCCTGCCAGCTGCTGAAAGTTAGCGCACTAGCTCTGGACAAAGTTTCTGTGTACGAACCGCGTGTGGTCATGCATTCTCCGCACTTCCGCACGCAGTTCCTTAGGCTCGTTTTGGATCTCATTGGCTAAAGTTTAGCCCTATCACATTATATGTTTCGATACCAATTAGGAGGACTAAATATGAGCTAATTATAAAACTAACTGCAAAAGTCTAGGGCTAATTCGCGAGATGGATCTATTAAACCTAATTAATTCATAATTAGCACATATTTACTGTAGCATCACATGGGCTAATCATGGGTTAATTAGGCTTAATAGATTCATCTCGCGAATTAGCCTAGGGATTATGCAATTGATTTTTTTACTAGACTACATTTAATACTTCTAATTAGCAACTAAACATTCGATGTGATAGGGCTAAAGTTTAGACCCGTCGGATCCAAACAGGACTTTAATCCTTAAGAAAGTAGGCTATGGAAAATGACTTCCACATGTGGCTCTTCACCTGAGCTCGCCCCGCCAAGCAATTCCACGGGCGGCTAGCTGTCTATGGAAAGGCTGGCGGTATGTCCAGGAAAATCGTTTATGCAATAGTGTGTTATCGTGGACTCTCCAATTTAAAATAGATATCGTCGTAGTGAAAAATATTGGTAATTAACTCATGTACTAAGAATATAGAGATTTATCAAAATAATATTACCAGCCCTTTTGGTAAAGCAATCATTTTGCTACCATGTAAATGGAAATGGTATCGGCATTACATTCTTCATCAAGTTCTGCAAGAAGGGCTCCAAGGCCCCTGTCGCTCGCATACCAGATATCCACCATCATCACCAAGCATCATGAACTGTCTCCACGTATTATGCTCTAGACTTTTGATTTTTCAAAGGTTGGGTCCATTATGAAAGTTTCCAAGACACAGCTAAGCTTGTTACTTTGGTTATCTAATTTAATTTGTAGCGGGTGAAGTCATCTTTTTCGTATGAAGTCTTAAAGTACCAAAGAACGTTTGTTAATTTCTTTGGTAGAATGATTGTTACTTTGGTTATTTACTATAGTCTGTAGTAGGTAAAGTCAAGGACCAAGGAGTAGGTGAAGTTTTTTTTTTTTTTGAGTGTAACACGTGATCAATCCCCTACTGGTTACTTGAAATGAAGTAGGTGAAGTAGTCTGCTGGACAAGTCTTGGCGGCAAAATTTACTTAGCCCCTGTTTAGTTTGGTGTTTAGTTTGGAGGGGTTTATTATAAGCCCCACCAATAAGCCTCTAATAAGTCTCTTTTTATCCAAATATGAGGGCTTATTGGTGAGGTTTATACTCATAAGCCCCTCCAAGGGATGCTTATGGGGTTTATTTTATGTGAACCCCACAAACATCTCTTACATTTCCTCCATATTTCCTCCATATGAGAGGCTTATAAGCCCCTACAACCAAACACCATTTTGAGCTTATAATAATTCCCTCTATATCAGGGGCTTATTGGTTTATAATAAGTCCCTCCAAACCAAACAGATCCTTATTCTTTTGGCTATTACGGTTCTGCTTTAATTGGCCGTCAAAGTGTCAAAGATACAGGCTCACTCATTGCTTTGACTATTTTAGACTATTTTAGTGATGTGGCGCCTAAACTTACGCAATCATGTCGGTCACTTGCTTCGAAACCCAAAATCATGATGGACAATTAATTGTTGTGTTGCTTTGGTTTGACATGTTGACGACATGTCGAATTGTTTAATCTAGGGGGTGTTTGGTTTGGAGGGTCTTATTATAAGCCCCACCAATAAATCTCTAATAAACCTCTTTTTATTCAAACATTAAGACTTATTCAAACATTAAGCCCCTCCAAACCACACACCCCGTTACGCAATCATGTTTTTTTCTTAATCAATTAAAGTAAATTAAAGTATACTAAGATAAAGCAAAGGTAATCATTTCCATAGGTGGACTTTCCGCACGCGCATTAGCACAGTATGGTTATTACAAAGTGCCTAGGCCAAAAGAAATAAAAAAAACACAATATGATTGACCAGCTGGGAGCAACGTGGGCGGCTATTCACCCAATTGTTCGACTAGCACGACCAACGTACTACCCATTTAACTACGGGCATGTGAGATGGAGGCAGTATATATTATATAATCCAACAACTTAGATTCTTATAATCTCACTATCTCTCTATCTTATTATTTTGATAGTATAGATGCAACCAACATCTAACCACGGATCCAAACAACCCAACTATTTATAATCTATAATCTAGATTCTTGCAATTCATAGGCACTATCTAAAATTTTACAATCTGTATGAGATCTAAATAGGATAAATAGGATGTACGCAAACATGTACAATCAAACACCACTGAATATTTTTCACTGCTCAGGGAGAAATTGAATGTTTGACACAACTTAGTAGCTAAAATTGCCAATCGTTAGCCTTTAAATGGGAGGAATAATTTTACCTAGGATCTGCATTGACATGGACGATTCCTTTTGGTATTTTCGGTGGGGTGTAAGTTTGACAAAAGATAATTTAGCTAAGAGGAATTAGACTGGCAGGTAAAGATGTTGTTTCTGTGATGAAAAGGAAACAATGAAGCATCTCCTTTTCGATTGTCATCATGCTAGAGACATTTAGAGAATTATTTGGATAGCTACCGGATTAACCCCACCTAGATCAATAATACACATGCTTATAAATTGGTTGTCGGTCATAGAAAAGAAAGATCAAAATTTAACCTTTGTGGGTGTGGCATCTCTTATGTAGGTTATTTGGTGTACACGTAACAATATGATTTTTGAGAAAAAAGTGTTTTAATTCGTTTATGCAGGTTGTTTTCAAAGGAGTGTTTTAGCTGCGGTTCTGGTCCCTAACGCAGCCCCTAACGCAGCGTGAGAACATAAGGAAGATCATCTTTTTGGCAAGCAAAGTGTTCGTCGTTTTGGATATATTCACTAAAAATGGATGGAGAAGTGGTAATATACTCTGCTTTTGATTTCATCCCTAAACTTGTGTGCTCATTTTCTTTTTATTTATATTCAGCCTTGAGCTAAGAACGATGTAAGAATTTGGTTGCGTGGTCGCTGAGGCCAGAAAGGATTTTCCTTTTCCAAGGAAAATGCCTTTTTGCAGACCAATTGGCTTTGGCCAGCTTCTATATAAGACCGACCTGCCGTAGGCAGCATCCACCCATCATCCACCCGTTCTACTGCCCCTATCCCATCAGGGTACCCACACAAACTTAATTGAGAGCGAGGCACCGCGCTATGGAGATTCTGGTAAGCGCGGCGACAGGGGCCTTGAAGCCCATCCTGAAGAAGCTTCCTGATGTCCTCCTTAAGGAGTACACGCAGTTCAAGGGGGCGCATGACGAGGTCAAGTCTCTCACTAAAGAGTTGGAGGCCATGTATGCGTTCCTTCTCAAGATGTCAGAGGAGGAGGATCTTGATCCACAAGATAGCTCTTGGATGAAGGAAGTGCGGGAGCTGTCCTATGACATGGAGGATAGCCTCGACGAATTCATGCTCCGTGTCTATGACAAAACTGCTGATCCGAAAGGCATCATCGAGAAAGGCAAGAGGCTGCTGAGCAAGGCCATGACTCAACGAAACATTGCCAAGGTGATTGAAGATCTCAAGAAACAGGTGAAAGAGGTTGGCGAAAGGAATGAAAGATACAAAAACAAAAGCATAATCATGAAGGCAAGCAATGAGACCGTGACCAGAGAGCTCTCGACATCTACAAGGATGTTTCACATCTAGTAGCCATCGATGGACCAAAGCAATGTCTGCTTAAATTCTTGAAGGGAGGATTTGCTTCATCACAACTAAGGAAGGTGGTCTCTATTGTTGGACGTGGAGGGATTGGAAAGTCAACCCTTGCCAAACAAGTGTATGAAGAGTTAAGGCCATTGTTCAAGTTCAGGGCTTTCGTGCCGGTGTCGCGGCGTCCTAACATGAAAAATGTTTGGAGATCAATTCTAAGCAAAGTGAGCAATAGGCTTTACAGAGACACCGAAGCAGAAGATATCACCGACCTCATAGACCAAATTATTGATTTCCTCCAGGATAAAAGGTACTGCAAATAAACTAGCTGTTCTCTTTCCTTTGATAAATTTTGTTGCTTTAATTTTGATAATGCGCCATGTCTAAGATTTATGTTAGCAAACGCAGTTAATGATATTTTGCTGATTATAGATGGGTTATTACGGAGTATCAACTCTTTTTTTGCTAAGTGAAATAGTATCGAATTGCTTACTTAATCATGTTACAATTGTTTTGTAATAATGCTTGTGCTGTTTAATTGGGCAGAACAACACACCACGACTAAAAAAGTAAATTTGAAAACCCTACAAGTATTTTGACATGCTTCACAAAACTATAACTTTTGAGACCTATTTCAGAAAACTACAAGTAACTTGATGGTGTGTAGCAGAATCAAAACTTCCACACTGAGACCTACTTCTGTCACCATGGTTCCGCCTGTTAGCCTAATAAGTGGCATATATATAGCACTTCTGATCCTGTTTCCGAGCTTTCATGACATGATGTCGGTGGATGGGCCCATGGTGTCAGTAACAAGTTCTTGCAGTGATAGAGAGTTGTATGTGGAATGCAGTTGAAATAGTTCTAGTTTTTTACGCTAAATATAAAAAGTTGCATTTTTGTGCAATATATATCAGAAATAGTTGTATGTTTTAAAATTGAAACTTAGTATACTCTAAAAAAATTAATAATGCGCTATTTATTGAAAATTCCCTATATAGCATCAGAAGTGAAATGTCGTCACAAGCCTTCTTTTCTTTCTTTCTTTCTTTGCAAATGGAATAGATAATAAATTTTAACATTGGTAAAATTAAATATGAAAGTTCCCTCAAAATATAGGTTGAATCTAGTCTCGGAAATCTTCTTATTTATTACAAGGGATTTTCTACCCTCTTATTGTTTGTTTGAAGTGTGCATGCATGTAGTATCTAAATATTATTAATTCTTGTCTACCAATATTTAGATTTTTTCTGCTCAAAAGTTGATAACTATAAATCAAATGTGATGAAAAAGTAATTTATATTTTTTTCTAAACATTTTAGCTTTGGCATCAGTTTATGAAACAAATAATGCTTTGTTATTTCGTTTCATAAGTTCTTACGACATTTCTCCCTTATCAATTAAACTAGTATTGAGCCCCCCTAAAACAACGTTACAGGTACATTGTTTTAATTGATGATGTATGGACGGAAAAAGATTTGAAACCTATCATGGTTGCATTGCAAAAGAGTAGTAAAGAAAGCATAATAATTACAACAACGCGTATTCATAATGTATCTGAAGCATGCCGCTCTTCACATGGTGCTTATGTTTACAAAATGAGCCCACTTTCTCGCGTGGACTCAAGAAAATTGTTGCTCAGAAGAATATTTGGCTCTGAAGATAAGTGCCCTGCACAGCTCAATCAAGTTTGTCATGAGATATTGGAAAAATGCGAAGGTTTACCTTTGGCTATTAGTTCCATATCTGGATTACTAATCAATAATAATCCAGAGAGGAAGGAAGAATGGGATAAAGTGAATAAGTCTATCGGCCGAGCACTAGCGAAAAATCCAAAGGTTGAAGAGATGACACATATACTGTCACTTAGTTACATTGATCTCCCTCATCATCTAAAGGCTTGCCTACTGTATTTGAGTATATTTCCGGAGGATTTTATTATTGATAAGAGATGCTTGGTAAGGAGATGGATTGCAGAGGGGTTCATCAAAGAAGAAGAAGAAGAAGAAGAAGGGCATGGCCAGTATGAGTTAGGGGAGAGGTGTTTCAACGAGCTCATCAACAGGAGCTTGATCCAAGCAGCAAGCATGAGTGTGTATGGAGAGGTGACCGCTTGCCGAGTCCATGACATCATTCTGATTTTATCACAGTACAATCTGAACGGGATAATTTTGTTACTGTGCTGACTGATGGGTACCAATTGCCTCGTCAGCATAGCAAGGTCCGCCGCCTCGCTCTCCACGGTAGCAGTGAAGACACGGTTCCGAAGCTGGAGGGGCTGGATCTCTCTCATGTCCGGTTACTTGCAGCATTCAACTATTCCGCGGGACTGCCTTCTTTGCCAGGCTTGAGATTTCTTCGTGTTCTGGACTTGCAAGGGTTCAGGCAAGTGACAGTGATGAATTCCCTGGTAAATATGGGGAATTTATTTCAGTTGAAGTACCTGAGGCTGCCCAAACACCTAGGTTTGTTGGATCTAGAGTACCAGGAGGCACTGAGATTTCCAGCACAAATGCAACTGCCCGCGTGCACTGTTCAGCTCCGAAGATTGGTCTACTTGGTTTGCAATGAATTTGTGAGGCTTCCAGCTGGGATTGGGAGCATGATGGCACTGGAGGAGTTAGAACGCATTGGTGTCTTCAACCAGTCCATTGACGTTATACGAGAGATTGGACAGCTGAAGAATCTTAGGAGCATTGCCTTGGTTCTGTGCTCTGATTACTCCATTGAAATCGCTGAGGGCTACTACGACTTCCAGGAACTGCAGGGGCATGTGGATAGTATAGTCTCTTCTCTCTGCAAACTATGCCAGCTTCATTCTTTATCCATTAATGTTGACTGTGCAGACAGCCTCCTGCTCCAAAGTGATAGTGGCCTCGAAGAATCTGCAAGTGTTGCTGCTGCGTTTGACGACCACAAGCGTGCAGAAAAGGTGTTGTGCCTAGACTCGGTAGGTGGTGCTGCTCCACTTGGCCTCCGGCGATTCCACATGACCGGGGGTCACATCTACAAGGTTCCAAACTGGATCAGGTCCCTCACCGATCTCCAACTGCTGACCCTCCACGTCAACGAGTTGGAGGCACAAGATGTTCTGGCGCTGGGGCGCCTGCCGGCTCTTGATTCTCTCCGGCTGACAGCACACGAATCTTTCCGAGGAGCAAGGGTCCACATCGGCGGGCTTGATGGATTCCCAAGCCTGAGGAGCCTGGAGTTCCGGTGCGCCGTGCCGGTGTCGTTCGGTGCCGGAGCTACGCCGAGGCTCGGGAAGCTCTCGCTCAAGATCTGCCCGTTAAGCACCGACATGCTGATGCTGACGAGCAACGGAGGAGGAGATTTTCCTTTCGGCATCGAGCACCTCGCCAGCCTGCGGAGAGTGGAGTGCGTCGTCCACAACACTACCTCCTCTGAGGTGAAGGAGTCCTGGGTAGCAGTGAAGAAGGCTCAGCTCGCGGCTGGTGGGAGCTGTAGGGCGGCCATGGACACGCTGGTTGAGATGGAGACCACAGACAATGAGACGTGGTTGAGGCCACGATCCATCGCGATCCTGGCAGCGGCCAAGGGCCCGAAAGGTGCTTTCGGGCGAGCTTGCATGGCCCATCCCAACCGTCCCCCATGGAGGTATGTTGTAACGGATTCCTGGATGACGAATAGTGTATTTTACGAGCCAGGTGGGCATCCGATGCGTCATAATACTAGCGTGGACGTGTTGCGCCACTTGTTATCTGAATTGAGGGAGGAGGTGGAGGAGCGGGGCAGGAATTGCCCACTAAAGGTATGTAGGCGCTGTCTACGTGTCTCCCTTAGCTTTTGTTTGTCCTCTCTCTATATATGCTCATCATCACCGTCTTCTTCTCGCAGGGGAAGCTTGGTCACTGCCGCTGTTGGTGGAGATCTCCACCAAACTGAGAGAACAATGTTCCTATCTCGCACGTTTAACTTGGAATAGGGGCTACGGTATGCTGTAATTACTAAAAAGCCCACCAAACAATTGAATGTATCTTGTTTTGTTGGTCCATTCCTTTGCGGCTTTGGTGTCCAGAACTTATGTAAGTCCAGTTTCTGTTTCTGTTTCTGTTTCTTGGCTTTATTTTCTTCAATATATATATATATATGCACCCACCCTCTCAGTTGCAACCGCTTCGCGTCTAGTTGCAACCGGATAGGTCTGAGTTGCAACTGGTTCGCGCCTAGTTGCAACAAGGTACATTCTAATGCACTTTACAAAATGCAACTCAGAAAGGAACAAACGGACTTTTTTGTAAAAGTATGAATCCTAAAATAAGCCCAATTATGTTGTATGAGGCTTTTCCGTCAAAAAAAGAAAAATTGTGTGAGACTTGTGCTTGCAAATTTGAAGGCTCAGCTAAGACCACGTTTGTTTGAGCTTCTGGGCATCTTTGAAAATACAAAAAGAAAAAAGACTAGCAATCTAAAAATATCTAGAAGCTCAAACAAACATAAATTGTACTCCACCGTGAGGCTGGTGATCATCGGATGCATATGCTGGAGTACTACCAACGCTGCAAGTCTAAACAGCTAGTTGCTAATAAGGCGGCAAGTTCAAATGGCAGCACCTCAAGATCTGACGCTTGAAGAGGAATATCGACGGAAGATCTAATGAGCCAGAGGAAGTTGCTTTGAATTGAATGGTGTGTCGAAGTATCATTCAATTAAACTGAGAAAATAAGGGGGAGAGGAACTGGATGGCTAGGTGCTCTAGCTTTGGAGTAAGCAGCCCGAAATTGAATCCCGTGAGACGCGCTTTCGCTAGAGTGGAGAGTGGTCCGATCAGGGATAGAGTGCTCCGAAGGCTAGCGTTCAAGTGAGGGAGGGACTACTCTAGCCTCCAGACCCTCCTAAACTGAGAAAATAACCCGTTTGTTTACCCCTCAGAGTAAAAGCTAGTTTTTCCATTAGTTTTACTGATGTCGATGTTGTGAGTATTTAGGACATGTTGTCGAACTCAATCCGGATAAAAAAGTATCAGATTTTTTCAACCTGATTTGATGATGATACTCCTCTCGTCTAGTCGTTTTGCTTTTTTAATATATAGTTATTTTATACATCTAAATATATATTATGTCTAGGTGTATAATAAAATTTATATATTTAAAAATAAAAAATAACTAATAATTTGAAATAGGGTGAGTAAGGTTTAGTCGAGGCATGTCCCGGAAGTTCGGAGCCAGCTGTCGTTGGTCTCCCCGTTCCTCCAGGTGAGGTCCACCCGCAAACGAGCTACAGATCCTGTTCGAGTCCATGACAGTGGGTCCATCTCAGAAGCAGCTCCCACGGGGAAAAAGAGGAGGCCGGACACCAAACGTTTTTTGTGCCGTAAGAAGCCGCTTCACTGGCAGCTTGCAAAAAGGCCAGCTCGTGTGAAAAGATCCTTTTTTAGTGGTAATTTCACTCAAACGGTTCAAACGGATGGCAAATACGAAAACTCTTTTTGGCACAGCTTCTTCGATGGTTTCACGGAGAGCTTCATTTAAAGTTGTGTCAAACGAGTATTTTACTAGCAGCAGTATCTGGTGAAGCTGTTTCCAGCTTACACTGGGGAAGAGAAGTCGAAAATCGTAGCTTCATCCAGCTTCTCCCGCATGCTCATGTTTTGCCAAACGACTTTGAAAACAGTTTCAATTTCATCAAAGAAATTGCTTCATCGAAAAACTTCTTCAGAAACCGTTTTATCAAAGAAGCTGCTTCATCAGAAAAGCTTGTTCAGTAGCCGCTTTAGAAGAAGCTGGAACTAAATAAAAGCCGAAATTGGCCCCCATCTACTCTTCGCTCAAGAGTTCCTCGGACCAAACGAGCACGAGCATCACACACCTGCACGGACCACGATGGCCACAGTGCCACCGGGCCCCACAGGCAGTGGGCCAGGAAACACACGCGTCGGTGTACAAGGCTTGTCTCCCGACCCCACCGGTCTGTCTCGCCGAGCCTCTCCCCTTGCTTCCCTGCCCACCCGCGCCGCCGCCGCCGCCGTCCCACTAGGGTTTAGGGTTCTCACCACCGCCAGCAGCCGCCGCCGCCGCCGCCCGCGATGGAGGCGCTCCGGGAGGCGGAGGCGGAGCTCATGGTGTACGTGCACCCCTCCAACGCTGCCGACGTCCGCCGCGCCGTCGCCCGCCAGCTAAGCGCGCTCCTCTTCTCGTGCGTGCCCCCATCTCCCTCTCCCTGCCTCATCCTCCCGCTCTTGCGGGAGCCATTCTCTTGCTCTGTCCCATTCACCTGAGCCAGGAAGAACCCTCGTAGCGTAGCAACGCCAATCCGCGTCGATTTGGGGGGCAATAGTCTCCGTCGCTTTGGCTGCTTACGAGCTCAAGCTCCGGAGTAAATTGATAGGTGTGGATACGATACTAGATTATGCTATTTGATTTGGTGTCCTCATATCCAATCCGTAGCATAACAAGTTCGAGGGAGATTACCATGAGCTGTAGAGCCTCCCATCCACGGGCCATGCTGCTCTGTGCTTTCTTGCATTTTTCATTTTCCCTTTTGGGGTGTTGCGGAGCTTCAGAATTCTGCGATCAATTTTGGATCATCCTCGTTTACGACACAGGTACGAAGAGCGCTTTGATGGTGTGCTGCTGGCTCATGAAACTAAATTAGTCGATGAGGATATCAAGGATCATGGAAGTCAAGTCAAGGGTAAGAAGAAAATCAGAGCCACAATCCTGAATGGCTTGGTACCGTACTTTGGCGTCCGCGTGCATGCGAACCTGCTGATCTTTTCTCCCCAGCCGGACATGATCCTGGGTAAGTTGCTTTATTTTTTTGGCACACCATTGTAAAAGCACTTCTGTAGACCTGCTCGGCTGCATTTTGTATCGGCTCATACCAGCAGCCAGGAATGTTGCTTTTGGGGATACCACATCATATATATAACTTTCTGTCCCTATTGTAACAAAGCTTATCAGCGCTTTTGCTAACGGCTTATCTGCTTTCATATCTTGTGTGACGAATATATATATATATATATATATATATATATATATATATATATATATATATATATATATATATATATTAGCCTGGTATCGAGTTTGAAATGCGCAGCTCTGATGTTTAGTTGTTTGCTAACTTCAGAAGGGAAGGTTGAAATGCTCAGTAAGGAGTCGATTCATGCCATTATATTGGGAGTTTTCTCAGTGGCCATTATGTCTGATGATATTCGTGAAAAGTTCAAATTCAAAAGGGTAAGAACAACTGTTCTCTTGATATGATGAAAAAAAAAAACTATTTTGCCATGATGGTTTCAAACTCCACTTTGTTCTGTTTCAACTTTATCAGCTCTTTTAGTTCCAGTAATTCTTTGTTGATAGTGTCCGTGTCTTTTTTCTATTGCCTCATAAATTTCGTTAAATGAAATATATATCCATAGAAGTAGGAACAACATATGGAATTTTATTATCATACGACAGCAGAAACTCTGTTTATTCTTAATTTGTTTTCTATTTCTAAATGTTAGCATTTGCTTGCTTTCATTCATTGACATATGTTGTAAATATGTATAAGACTATGTGTTTATGATGGCTAAAGTTTGCTTATTTGTTGTAGTAATGTAATTATGCGCTTGTGACTTTTGAGTGTTCATTATACAGTAGATCTTCGAAGGTTTTGATGACAGTATTAGGATCAGCTTTACTCTGTTATATTATTTTTTTGAATTGAGGCCATACCCCATTTCCATTACATGACCGCAAATACTTTACTCTGTTATAATAAATTGGACTATTCTCAAAAGAATTTTAAGCTACTTGATGGTGTTTTACAATTGTCAATTGTCAAAAGATTCTTCTGGATGGGCAATTCCAGTGAAGCATAAATGTTTTTTTTAACTTTCCTATACGTGTGTGCACACAAGTCCTTTGTAGTTTTTACATGTTTGTGATGTTCTTCAGAATTCAGACCATTGTGCGGATCTTGTTTTATTCTATGTAACTGCTAATTTTCATCAAGGATAATCAGTCTCATAAATATGTAGCCATAATATTTTTTATGTTATATTTCGACTTTTGCACAGAAAAGTGATGGGGGGAGATTTGTGAGCCGCTCGGATAGACAGCATGTGATTAAAAGAGGAACAATGTTAAGGTTTCTTGTCAAAGGGTATGGGCTGATCTTGTTCCCCTTTGTTGTCAGTGTGACATTGTTTCTCTCAACCTTTTGTTTTTCAGATGTCAGATACCTGTAGTTTTCTACATTTGTATTTTTTTCCCATGTTAGTTGCACCATCTATATGTTGCTCATGCATCTATGTGCCTGTGTACTATGGTAGCATGCTTGCTAGTGTCCCCCCTCCCTCTGCTGTGATTATGAGTGATGCCCTAAAACGTGTGATTGTATTACAACAGCACAGAATAACATGTCGGGTACAAGATGGTAGCTTTTGAATGTATCTATCATGGTTCAGCAATGTAGCAACATCTTTTGCTCATTGCATCATATACTTTGAATGAGCTTGAGCTCATCCTTGCAATGTGTTACTTGAGAAGTGAATTATATCATAGTTGTTGAAATGATTGGAAATGGTTTGTGGATGATCCACATTCTGAGACTAAATAAATTAATTATTTTTCTTCTGATGTTCAATCGCAGGGTGGATACAGAAATGAATTGTCATATTACTGGATCTTTAATCCCACCTCACACTGGATCCATGCGTTGGTTGTCAGTACATGATGCTGAATATGCAGCAGAAATCAACAGGTCTTGATATGCACACATGTTTTCATGATACTATTAGAAATTTTACTTTTACCCATTCAGCCTATTCAAGCTTTCTGATAATAAGTGTTCTGTTCAAATCTTCAGTGGTAACAGAAGATCAAGGAATGTCAACATCAAAATTGAGCAGAATGAACAAGAACACAGAATACTCAAGAATGAAGATAGCATGGTGAAATCTGAACGGGCACACAAGTCCCGAAAGAGGAGCATTGAGAACCGATAATTCATGGAGGTTGTGAAGAATTTTGTTTGAATGCAAGAATGTTGGCTGGATAGTTTTGAGCAAAGCAGACAATGAAGGCCAAGTGGGCTTGTATGTGGAAGTAATGTTTTGCTTCAATGGTTCTGCTGTCTTTTGATGCTTACTGGGGAGAAGGTGCATCTCCAGTTCAAGAAATGGTGCTTTAGCCTGTTCAGAACCTGGCAACCTGCTTCCCCTGTGGCTTAGAGAAGTGTACGGTGATGTAAAACAAATGAGGATTGCATTTGTAATGATCACTTTGTCTACGAAATGGTCACTGATCTCATCCAATGAACCAATGTTTAATGGCAAATCTGATGTTTCAATTCTAGCCTCGTGACTTAGGTGTTATTTCTTGGTCTTCCTATAAAATCGAAGCTGTTTTTTTGGTGTAGTGGTGCTTTTATTGTATACAACTCTTTTAAAGATAACATACTGCTACCAAGGCAATTCAAATGCAGATGACTTCAAGAATACTTGCTGCATATCAAGCTGGGTGTCATCTGCATTCGAAGCAAGCATAATTGAAAGAGTTGCACACCCAATATATCCAATTTGAATCAAACAAAATCTGAACGAGTTCAGACCCAGAGTTTCCAAGACGATGTACAGGACGCTCTTGCACCTTCTCACATATGCACAGCTAGAACACGAATGCTGAGTAGCATCACCAACAAAAATCAAAATGATAATTATGCTTCTTGGATGCTGCTTATCTACTTCCCCCATGACCAGGGTTTTAGGGAGAGGATGACGACAAGCACGATTATCAGGAGGATGATTATCGCTATGCAGGTCCATTTTCGTGTGTTCTTCTGCAGCTTCTTCGCTTTCTGGAGAAGGTTTGTTCCGGTCTGAATATGCTCAGCTGCGCCTGTGGCCTGAGCGGAGAAAATCAGAAGTCAGAACAGCCTGAATCTTGCAATGAGTATGGTACCAATAATTCCGTGCTGCACGTCCTCCAAAATAACGATACATTAGTGACAAGCACCAATCACCATACCTGTGTCTCAATGTTGTCCAGCATCTCTCCTTGAGCTTCGACCAAGACAGCCAAGTCGAGGAAAATTTGCATTCAGGAGCATTTTATACCTGGTAAAAGCAGCGAGTCCTTGAAACCTGAATGTTGGAGGACTGGCCATTCATTACCTGCTGCAGATCAAGAAGCTTCTTCTCAATCTCTTTCACTGCATCGTGTCGCTCCTGGATCTCCTGCAGTGTGTCCAGCACCTGCAAAAGCGTGAAATTTAGGTAAGACAGTCCAGCTTTGTCAGCATCCAGGCTGCAATTCTTGCAGTTGCACGGGCCAAAAGAACTAGTACCCTTCCTCGCCCTTGCTCCTGAATTGCTCTCTGAAAGATCTGCTCGCCGTCGCCTGTTTCTATCAGCTTATCGATAGTCTGAAATTTTGACTCTGTGTTAGAAACAAGACACGTGTGGATTTCCTAACGGTGATGACTTGAAGTAAAGGTTATATGAAATTTCTTACCTCTTCATTAGCACGCTCGCCAGTAACTGTTCATTTGGATGTTTTGCACGACGAATGAATACAATAATTCAGACTAAGATAAAACTGAACTGCAACGAGCTAAACAGTGTTATAGAGTTTGAGAAAACAGACCAGTGAAAACACGGCGCTCCACTACATCACGGTATTCCTTCTGAATTTCTTCTCTTAATGTCTGTATACATATATCTCATATTAAATTCACATGCCGATTCACGAACAGACATTTATAATCTCTAAGTAGCATAAACTGGCATTTTAGCTCCTTTTCAAGCTTCATCAGACTAAATGTTCTACAGACACAAAATAACTGGCACACTTGTGTTCAGAAAACAAGTTTAGCATGTACAATCTGAACAAGAACTGAAATGCAAAGTTAAAAAGAGGTACCTGAAACTCCAATATACGTTCTCTCAACCTCTTTGTCAAAGCACTTCAACAAGATTACCAAGCAATCAAGAATACCTCAAGAGGGCAATGAACGAGTAAAGGAATAATCACAGGGGCCTTACACAGTTGTTGTTGTCCGGGATCGGTCCACACCTGATCCCTTGCAAAATCCTGGCTTTTGTCTGTTTGCAGCATTCTGGAGAAAGGAAATCAGCACAACTTAATATAGATGGTGGAATCTATTAGCAGACATAACTGATTAGTAGAAAAAAGTCAGGACGGCTGCACTAACATCTTTGTTCAGTTGCTCTACTTTTGATTTTGCCAGACGTGCAACCTTCGTCACTTCATTGACATCCTTCTCCATGCGCTTTTTAACCTCTTCAAAATGCAAAGAAATCAAAAACACATTAGTGATGCAACACTGGGGGGTGAAGAAAATTCCTATGCTGTTCTACATGCAGGAAAGAATCAATATCCTATATGTTACCTTTCATCGCAGATGCCTTTGTGACAACTTTGGACTCCTCATTTGAGCTCTGCATAAATTGAGAGTCTTAGATGAAAGCTAATATTGTTCAATCAGCAGACATGCAAACAGCATCTAGAAATGCATATATCAGACAGATTCTGAAGTACCGCTGTGATATGGCATTCCCAGATCCTAACAATTGACCACAATATCTTGAACTTAAATAATTCAACAAAAAGAAAGTAATTCCAATTTGGCGTTGGTAGTCACCTGAAGGTCCTTCAGTAGCTTTGTCAAGGTATTGAGCAGGTTTTCGATATCCTTGACCTGAATTTTGTGATAGCACAAATTATTCAGTTATTGACCACTTCAGGTGTTGTTAGTGGGAGACATATCAACTCTGCCAAAAAAGAAACACAGTGACCTGTTCAAAGAAGCCCTCGAAACCAGGCTGCGCAGAACTGTCAAGTCACCCTGCAACCCGAGCTCGATGTCGACATTTCCAGGGACCTGCTCCCTCTTGCCGAGCTCAAACGAGTCCTGTCAAGTCGAGATAAAAAATAAGGCTGCAGAATACACATCTAGTTTCCACAAAACCACGGAGGTAGAAGCCTCCTAGACACGAAGTCAAACATGGACTCTGAATTTGCACAGGCTTGGACTAGAAAAGTAGCACGGTGCCATTTTCATATATCAAGATTGAATTTTTCAGACCATGATGTTCGGTCAAGAGAAACAGAGTGATCATGCCAAAGCTGAAACTACCTTTTTCTCTGGAAGCTGAAAGAAAATAAAAACGAAACATCCAAATAATCATGATACTATCACCTAAAGTGTTTCAGGCATCAAATTTATTTTCAAGTATAGTACGACCGCACGAACAGAGCAAGCTCTGAACAACTCGAAATTTACAAGGACAGCTACACCAGGAAACGATACCATCAGCTGGCACCAAGTTTTTATCGAGAAAAAAATTAATTACATTATCATCCCAACAGAGCACGTTCTCAGAATATCAGATGTTCCATAAATAACTACACGAGCAAGAACACCGGGACCGGGTAAAGATCATCAACCCTTGCCTGCCGAAGTTCATCAAGAAAATTAAATGGCAAATATCCCAAAATTTCCATAAACAGCAGCACGAGCAAGATCATCTGGTACTCGCACCAAAGCTCATCAAGAAACAAATATAAAACATGAGCTGATCAAGGCCGCCCCAGTCACAATTCATAAAACCACAACCGGAGCAAGAACCTCCGGAAACTGAAAACCCTGACGACCTCGACCGTCAGAGCAAAAAATTAAGCCTTTGCATTTGATTTTAGGAGTATTGATGTTCCATCCTTTTTGTTCTCATTCATTATTAGCTCATCCCTCAACTACATGGACTACAACTAGTCTCCCTCTCATGTTTCGTTAGCTTGGCCATTTTTCCTCTCTTGGTTTCATATTTTTGAGGTATTGTGCCACACCAAACAAAGCCTTGTAGATTTGGGTGGGGCGAGTAGGATTTCAAAAGATGAGGCGTGGAAGAAAATTATAAGCGCCCAATAACATCGTCATTGCGCAAACAAGAGAGGGGAGATTGTTCATTACTGCAGGACTTTCCTCTTTTAACCAAAGAGTCCATTTAGAGCACATGCAAGCAGCTGGGTAAATTTCCAACGTTGGAAGTCTTCTTAGCCACGAAGGAAAGAGCATCGACATGGGAATAGTCAGCTTGAAACGCTACAACTACCATTCTCCGTGTGGTGTCACAGAGGCATTCGACGCGTCGAATTGTTGACCACATTAGCATAATCTTGTCAGAACTACTAACGTGTCTGTCAGATAGATGATTTTTGGCTGTATTGCCATCAATGATCTTGATTCATAAAACTGACAGTACTTGTTTTCTTTGTTTTAGTTTTTTTTTTCTGTGAAACTGTATATATGGTCTAGGTATATCTTTTCGAGAAAAAATGGTGCTATATCTGCATTAATTTTCCAAATACATGACTTTTGCTGGAGGTGGTTAGTGATGCACAACAATGTGTTTGGGCCTAATGGAGCCTTGAAGTTTGATGGCCTTACCACCAATTTAGGCCCATATTTCGGCTCCATGGGCTTATTCAGAATGCCAAAACCAATTTTATTTAGGCCACGGATTTGGAGATTGGTACCAAAACTCGGCAACATATACTAGCAGGACTTTTGACAACTTTTGGCTAATATAACTGGATGTAGAAATGAACAAATTTTGTGTGGACCAGTTTAAATTAGTGGAGACTGACATGTGATCTGGCAGCAAGAAAAGGGCACGGGGTCAGCAGAATTTTAGCTCGCGTAGCAAAACGTTTGACACATTACAAGTATATTTTCTTTTTTTTTTCTTTTTGCATATGCTGCATGTTGGAATCTGATGAGCTTGTTGTCAGCACAAGATGCTGAACTTGCTCTTGTCACAAGTTGGAGGCTCACAAACACTGCGCACACCAAACAAGCTATGTGGTAAGGGGTGAAACGACACCGAGATCAGCTCCATTAACAATATTTTACTAGGAATTTGCAGGATTTAGTCGGGATCAACTAAACCCCGGCAAAGGACCTGGCTCCGTCCCTGTATGTGGTTGCATCCTAACACCTACTGTACGCCCAAAATAAGATTGAAAGTCTAGCCTCGTGTGGCGTAGACACGTGTCATATACCATAAAATAAATGCATCCACAGGAAATCCTAATAATTAGAATTTCATTCGCTGTTGTGTCAGTCTTTACCTATTTCTAAAGCACGTAACATTTCCACCTTAATTTTTTGTTTGATCCATCTTGTGTCATCGATACGTGGGTCTTGATCCATCCTGTATGTGAGTCGGATCAGTCCTTCGTCCACTACTCGATTACGTAGATCCATACAAATTAAGGCATAGTTGCACAGTCTTTGTCCATAGCAACATATGGGCATATTTGCCTAGTAACCAAATAAGAACAAATAACCGGAAAACAGATTGACACTTGACGACCATCATGGATAGATGGATGCTAAACACAGAGGTTAAGACGTGAAGAAGTCATAGATGAGGGGAGATTAGTCATAGATACTCCTGATAAACATGATGCATGGTGAACATGCGTGCACATACAGATCCATTTCCACATGGAATACTGATATTTCCATGAAATAATTAATGGACCCGCAGATTTGGAAGAAAGAAAATCTATCCTGTGTGTATGCAAAAGTAGCTGGAGTACTCCGAGTTGCACGTGCGACTAGGAGTCAGTGCGTCGCAGGAGGAGGCCCTGAGTTCACTGCAGCTGCAAGGTGAGCCCACACTGCGACAGTTGTCTTTTAGGTTAGGGACTAGGGGATGAGGGGCTGCTGCGGGATTCCAGAGGTACCAATATAGAAAGGAGAGGCGGGTTGGTCGGGGACGCTGCCAGCATGGAGCAGTGGCGAGACAACAGGCGGGCTAGGGCCTAGCCAGCGCGGGGAGGGCCGCGGGTCCGGTGGTAAAAGATCCGCATGGAGATGAGGAAGGCAGGGACGCAAGGGCGAGCTGAACTTAGGAATGGGGCCTTATGCTGCTCGGACAATGCATTGTGTATGGACGGAGGGACCCGGGCGTGCGTCGAGATTTAGAATGTAGCGTGCATGTGGCGACTAGTGGTAATTAATAAAAACCATTTCCGGCCTACCAACCTAGATGGACCCGGTTGGCCCACCCAAAATTTACCCCCGAGCTCAATTTTTCTGAGCCATTTGATTGCGCCATCAAACGGAGGCCAACGTATCCGAATCACTCCTCTCCTACCTTGCCTTAATCCCTTGGAAGATCGGACCATAGCCCCACCCATCGTGATCGTCGGAGCCCACGAGAAAACCCATGATCTCACGGGTATGGCGAAGAGCCACCACCGGAGATAGACGACCCCTCCGATCGGTAAGAGAACCCTCACCTCCTTGCTAGGGTTCGCATTTGCCCACATTTCACTGATGCCCCCCTTTGTTCTTAAGGAATCAGAGCCATGGTGAGTGTCGTTTGCTCGTCGCTCCGGCAAAGTCGACGTCACCTTCCTGGAGGCAAGGGTGCCCTCCTTGTTAGCAGCGGCCGCTCACGGCATATGTTCATGCCCTGGTGTTGCGGCCTTCTTCATCCTACCTAGGTGCCATCAGCTTCCCGCATCTCAGGGAGCCGATCATGCGGTTCACTTCGAGGGCCTGCTCGTCCGTGATGAAGCGTGGGCTGCCTTGCAACTCGGCAATTGCTTCAACGCCCGTGAACAGGTCATATCTGTTAGCTAACATGGCATCCTCTTCTTCGCACGCAAAGCTACCTAGCCACCCAGAGAACACGGCGGCAACAACTACACAATCGAAGAGATCTACCCTGCCAAGAAGAAGGCGACTGTTGCTAAACCCGCGAGCAATTCCTATCTACAGGTGTCGGTGTTTCGATCACCGGCTAGTAATTAGCACCGCGCTTCTCTATAGCTCGATGGCTAACAATCAAAAGCAAGGATTTAGACTGGTTCAGGCGAATGCCCTACATCCAATATGGGTGGTGTTCTTCGTGTTCCTTGCGTTCGAACGCTGGATGCTTACAACGAGGCGCTTGCAAGCAGTGTGTGTAGCGTGGAGTGTTCAGATCATGAGAGAGAAGGCCCGGCTCCACCTTATATGTCTGGTGGGCTGGGCTACAATGTGTGAGAGATGGGTGCCTCGCCCCCTGGGGTTGACATCCCAGGAAGGAGGTCGGCGATCCTACACATGTCCAGCTCGGGGCCCTCGATCGATTGTGCTCCGCCGCGTCCCGAAGCCAAGTCCTATCAGCCTGGTTCACGGCGCCGCCTGACTTGTCCTTGGTCCCATCCGCCATCCCTGTGGCAGGAGATGGCGTCGTCGTACTTGTGACACGCCCTCCCTAACGCGCCGGGGGCAGGGCCTCTCGTCTGGTCGGCAGGGCTAGCCTCCCTCGCGAGTTGGGAGACCAATTACCATTGCCGTTGGTCTGAGGCGGGGCCCGCTAGCTCGGCTCGCGCGCCTCGCCCTACGCCTGACGGCAGAGGGTGACCTAGCACGAACTATCTCGTCGAACTAACGGAGGGGGGCGTGGCAGGCGTGGGCGCCGGTTGCGGCGTCATGATGGCTCGACTGACCGGAGGTGCTACCGCCGGTCCTCCAGTCCGTAGACGGCATCCCTACCCCGGCTGTCAGGCGAGGGGCGCACCTGCATGCCTTGTCGAATCCCGCATAGTTAATGCTCCGGCTGCAGCGAGAGAACAGCTGGTATAGTAAATAGCCGAGTATCTTAGGCTACGCTAGCTGTGAAGCTAAAGATTGTTCCATTCCCAAAGCCACTGCCCAAGTCACCAACATCACCTGAGGTGAAACGCTACATGAAGATACCTCAACTACCAAACCAATTTGGATGCCAAGGTGCACGGCGCAAGAAGCGCACCAAGCTTCCCCGCCCTCTGCCTCGTCCACCACTTCGTGACCCTGCATCTCGGCCCATAACCCTTGGTCCAATCATGAATACTAAGTCGTAAGTACCATTATCTTCTATAAACCTTGAACCATCGGTATTCGGAGAAGCATCGTTAAGATGAGCAATGTTGAAAAGAATGCAAGACAATCTTCTAGAGTATTCTCCACCATGTAAGAAGAAGATATTTCCCATGAAGCACTCTAGATTTAGTAATAAAGAAAATTAGAAAATATTAGAATATCTAGATATTCTCCCGTTGGCCTATATATAGAGGTCTACTCCCTTGCCATGGCATTCAACCAAGAGCATGGTAGATGAGAGAGCAAGGGTGATAGAGCTGGGTACGAAAGAGTAAGGGAGAAGGGTGAGTGTTGGCTAGCTACTAAAGAAGAGAGAGTTGTATGCTCTTGTGTAGTATTGTTGTGTTCTAATAAAGTCTTGTTTCTGTAAGTGCTAGTTTTCCGATTAAGCCATATAGTTCTATGTACTTATGTACTTAGTGTATAATTCGTGATCCATCGAAGGTTGTGCTTTAGAACAATATGAAGTTTGTGTTGTAGAGCAGTACACATGTCAAATACACACTCTCGGATTAGTCTTCTGTCCCATTTACCAGAGTTTAAGTTGGTAGAACCCTTACACTAACCCATGGCTGATGCAATAGTTTTGTTTCATACATAGTATATGATGTTGTAGTCTATGGAGATTTCTCCGTACTGGTATTTCTGTTGTTGCAGACAATGTTGGTTTGAAAACAGTTGGTGTTTGCGTATATTTTTACTAGTTTGTGTTTAATTGTGTTTTGTTTGTGTTGTTGGTTTCCTTGCAACTTAAGTTGCCTTATGTTGTTGTATTTTGTTATTGTCTAGTTTTGGCAATCAAAACAAAAACATGGAAATACGATTTCGCAAACCATTACAATATAAATGATAATTGTGTGTTTCCTTCATATTTGTTTTATGGTTGTGTATGTAGTGTGATGTAAGACTAAGAGGTAGAAGGGAAGTTACTAGTACTAATATCTAAGCTTTAAGGAGCATCAAATTAGCTAGGTCACTACTAGAGAAAACCCTTGTAGATACGCTTTAATTAGGGATAGCTATGCTTTATTTCATCTCTAGTGGAGTTTAGATACGTTTTAGCAAAACATATCTGGAGCTTCTCCACATGGACCATATAAAGATTTGTAGAGACGAGTTTTCAAACATATCTAGAAAATATGAGACGCTTTGTAGATACGCATGCGGGGTCTTCCTGTTCACAATAATTGTAAAAAATAAACAAAAAAAGAGGATTCAAACCTGGTTCTCCCAACTAGCATTGAAGCCAACTAACCAGTGTGCAACAACCAATTTATGATTACTAGTATTGTTTTTATTTTTTTTTATTGTCTACGCCTTGATCCAAGTGCCGGCCATGGACTCGATTTCAACGCCTCCAACTCCTCCTTGCTGCCACTATGCGCGATCCTGATCTTTATTCCGCACAGATGTTGGGCATCGAGGAATTGAGACAGGATCATGGGAGCGGACCTCCGCGCCCACGAGGGGAGCAACATCAGTCACGATTCACGAATACAGTAGATCGGAGAGAGGAGGAAGACTCGATGCATAGATTTTCTTGTTACTGTGCTGGACATGCATATATTTTATATAATATATAAAGGAAGACACATCCAATGGTGCTTCTTAGTTGGCATGCAGGTGCTTTTTTTATCTGGAGGTTGCAGGTTCGAAGGACAGTCTGGTTGTTGTTTTTTAATATTTTTAAAAAATGCCACTCTAATTTCTTTGTTGATTGATACATGTTAAAAACTTGTATCTAGAAACATATCTATAATCACTTCTACTTGGAAGCCGATGTGTGCATCAACAGCAAGTTTTTGATGCGCTTTCTTAAGACATGTCAACACTATCTAATAACGTATCTAGATACTAACTTTACAAGTGCTTTATTAAAACATGTCAATACCTGTTTAAAAGCTTATCTAACTTGTAAGTTTTGAAACGCTTTATTGAAACGTATCAACAACCATGTCTAATAGCGGAACCACACAAAATATAGATACACTTTCAATAGCATAGCAATGGAAGGGAAGCTACTATCTGATTTTGTTGTAGTGGGTCTACAGGCTGCACCTTGCTTCTAACCTTCAAATTTAGATGCTAGGTTCACAGAGTTCAAGTGATGCTTTGTAGATACTTACTGATGATGGGAAGTTTGTAATTCGCTCGCTACTGCTGATACTTGTCTCATATCACCGTGCTTGTTGGTGTTTCTTGGATTTGTCTATTGAAGATTTCTTGATTAATGGGGAGAGCAAGTTCATACTAAGAGAGAGTATTGATTTTCAAGGACGCACAAATACTGGAATTCACAAGGATTATCTTAATGCACAAATACTGGAATTCATAAGGATTATCTTAATGCATCAAAACTGGTCTTAGAACTGTTTCATGCTTCTGGTGACAACGCTATGTCAAAATACCTCTCTTGATAGAGGAATGTTGTTGGATAGAAACCCAACTACTTCAAACATTTGAACTGCATCTTTGTACCATCTTTGTACATCGACAGCGCGTCCCCCTAACCCCACCCCTGATAAAAGTGACACGCCTGCTCACGTGACCACCACCCCGCCGTGTCTGCTCGCATGTGCGGTCTCCCCATCGACGATGGCTCAGACACCACCCACCGGCTATTCGCCTGTGCTCGAGGCGCTCACGGTCCATCGTGCCGCCGCCGCACTCGGAGCACATCTCCTGTACGTGGCGCAACTTCTTCTTGATGACAAGATTCGTGATGAGCTGCAGCAATGAAATGGGAAGGCTTGTTATATGGTAACTCAAATACTACTTGGTTTAGAGCTCAATAGGGGTTTTCTATTAGGACTCCTTGTTCTACTAGGACTTAAGCGTTGAATTCTACTAGGTGTAAGACTCCTAACTTGCATGTACGAGGGCCTTTGAGGGGACTATATACAAGGGGGTGGATGCTCTAGGGATCAAGCAGGTCAGAGACAAACAATCCAAGAGCCAACACAAGGTCTCATTCAAGGCTTGTAAGGAGCAATTATGAGCCCTCAAGAGGAATATGCTAACAATTCTATAGCTCTAGATTATTGTATAGGGCAAGAATCAGAGGGTGGTCCTAGAGGGTCAAGTAGGGTTGTAAGGAATCGACAATCACTTGTACTCTTTTGAAGTTGTGCTTAGATAATTTGCGGTCGGCTTCGCCAAAATTCTGTTATCTTGTTGTGGTTGCTTCAACCCCATCATCAAGGGTTTTCCACAAGATTCATCTACGTAGTTTTTGATACAGTGCAAGCTCGTGTCGTACTCGCGATATCCTTTCACATCAAGCTGCTCCTCATAACGAGGGGTATCAGATTCTAACAAGCTGGTGGAGTGACAAGTCATCACAAGTAACGGTAGCACTATTACGGATTCTTCCTCGAGCAGCATCATCCTTTGCGGCCAGCGGCACTCACGCCCAGAGGTGTGTCCAGGCCACGGGATCACGACGACATGGAGGAGGCCCGTGCCTTCGTTAGCATTGCCCCATCTTAGCAGCTGTGCGATTCAGAGGAGCAGAGCAGAGTTGCTAGCCATGGCTTCAATTGCTCATTAGGGAGGATTGGGAGGAGCCAATTTTGGATTTGTGTCTTGGGTATGAGGATCAGCGGAGGAAATGCAGAAAGAATTGATGGAGAGAAGTGTGAGGTCATGGTGGTGAGTTGGAGCTTGGGAATTTTGAAGATGGATTTAGTATGCTGCTGCTGCTATTAGAGAGAAAGAAGGCTACCTGGGTTGCTTCGTGCTAGCCGGTAGGGTGAAGGAAGTGCTATTGCTGTCTACGGTCTTGATGGAGAGAAGAACATAGAGAAAGAGGTGCATTGGTGTTTTGAGATGCTGCTTGCCTATTGGGATGAAGAGCAAAGAAAGAAACTAGCTATTGGGGATTGTTTGCTTGGCGGAGAGAACAATAGAGTGACGGTGGCTTTTGCTGTGATGTTGGGGATAGGGGGAGAAGAGAACAGAGGCATGAAGGAGGGAAGCTGCTATTGTGTGGCAAGAGCTGGTTTGCTGGAGAAGAAGAGGCAGAAGTAGATCCCCTCTTCATTCCATATGGCTCCCTTAGCTGCTGTGATCGCTGCTCCTCACCGTGACCTGGCTTTGTTAGGTCTGTCATCACCTATGGCCAAGTAGTGGGCTAGATTTATTTGCTTTTGTTAGGTAATTCAACCGAAATAGATGTGGGTACTACGAGTCTCTGGTTCTTTTTTTACTCAATTCGATGCTTCATGTTGGCAAAAAAACGGATCCTATCTTTGAAGGTAGATTTCATGCCAAGCTCGCGAATCAAAAAACGCTTGACACATTACAGGTATATTTTCCTTTTTTTATTTTTGGGTATTCAGCATGGTTGAATCTGATGATAGCCTTGTTGCCAGTACAAGATGCTGAACTTGCTCTCACTACAACTTGGAGGCTCACAAACATTGTGCGCACCACACAATTATATGGTTGTATCCTGACACGTACTGTATTACGTGATGTCCTTAGAAAATTGATTCTGTTAGCTCTGATCTATTGCTGCATACCTCCAGGTATTGATTTTTTTTTTAAAAAAAACAGATTTTGAAGTTAACTTATGAGCAAAAGCATTACAATATTTGAACTACAAACCATTGTTAGCCTAAACGGTAAACGATAAACAGTCGGTCACCTACCGTTTAGCTATTTATTCGGACTAAACGACCATTTAAATAAATTAAACATCATTAAACGAGCTAAACGGCTAATTAAACAGACACGACTGGCCACTGTGTAGTATTTATACGTCGTGTACACGGGCCAAACGGCCGTGTAGGCGAACAGTGCTAGAAACATGTACTTCGGGTTGGGTTCCTTCTCCTTGAAAGGAAAAAGATTGTACTTCTAGAGAAAGACGCATCTCACCTTTCGAAATTGTAGTGATCTTGCTATGACTATAAGTAATGTAATAGTGTTCCTTGACATTGTTCGAATGTCACCTTAGTTCCTGCGAATTCAGCTCGCCTTCATCTTTTTACGAAAATTTCATTGGTGGGCTTGCCATGGAATGAAGTCAGGCCACAACCTTACCGGCGTCATGTCTATCAAATAACGAGGTCATCAAGCACTATTACCAAGTTGTTGTTGGTTTTCATTATTTTTTCTCAAAATTTGTTGGGATCAGCTGACCTGGTGAGAAGCCGCTGCTCCGCTCCTGCCACGGACAGACAAGTCACCAACACACACGACGTGATGGAGACACACCTTTTCAAGCATCGATTTCTAAGCTCTTTATCTCTCCCTTCGCTCACTGAAATGCGGGCCTAGATTGTAACTGTTGTCAGAAAGTAGGAAAAAAATCGAGTGGTAAACTGAAAAGAAAAGCGAGCCATTGGAATTCGGCACAGAACGACACAGGTATTTTAGTTTTTGCGAAATGTGTCGTTTTTTCCTCAATCTAATCAGAATCGGATCAGAGCAAAATCTGATCAAAATCGCCAAATATATTTTTTTTCTGGAAATTTCGCAAAAGAAGAATCTTGGGCGCACGCGCACCGCTTGAGGCTGGACGCCGCCCCGTTACGCGGCACGCGTCCATCGGGCCCTCCTCACGACCCCGCCGCCACCCACGCTCCCCCTCTTCCCCTCCCTTCCGCCGCCGCGGCCGGCCGGTCCATCCTCCGGCCCGTCTCCCCACCCCGCCCGGCCCCGGCCGACGGGATGGCGTCGTCGGGCGGGGACGCGCCCGGACCTCCCGGTAAGCCCCTCGCCCCACCCGCCCTCTCGCTGGGGTCCGCCGCCCCCGCTGGGGCGGCACGCTCTCTGTGCCCACCGAACCCGTCCCTAGCTGCGGGGACGGATTTGTCCGCTTGCTGCTGCTGCTGGCGCGGGGGAGTAGCGAGCGCTGGCCGTACGCCACCCATGGCTCCACTCGCTGGCCGTGTCTCAGTGTCTTTCTGTGTGTGCTAGTCCGCTGTCTGTTGCTTATGTGCTACTAGTATTAGGCTAAGACGGTTACTAATATAGCTGGACGCTCTCTTCGTTGCGATTGCTTGCTCTCCCTGGCCTGGATTTCCTGTCACCAGCTCTCATCACGAGGAAGTCCTGCCACAATTTGCCTGACTCGATTTCGTGCGCGTCTCTCTAGTACTGATGCTGTTAGGAGATTACAATTGGGGTGTCTTGTTACATCATCGGTGGCTGGCTCCATTCGCTGGCCGTGGTTGTGTGGCGCTAGTCCGTTGCTGGTTGCCTATGTTCTCTGTTAAGCAGGACTATTACTAGTGTAGCTGGATGCTTTCTTCATTGCAATTGCTTACTCTCTCTGGCCTGAGTTTCTTGCAACCAGCTCATCATGAGAAAGCCTTGCCACAATTTGCCTGATTCGATTTCGTCTGCGTCTCTATAGTACTGATGACGCTAGATGATTAACTGGGGTGTTTTGTTAGGAGATTTTTGGCCTTGCCTGGAAGACCCTGGAGCTGGGCCTGTCTTCGATTTAGCAACGGCCTCCCAAAGTGGCAGCTATTATTTTGTTCATCTGGCCTTTTCACACTAGCCCATTTTGGCATCTCTTTTGCGATTCTTGCGGGTTTTCTTGTATGATTTGTTGGATGTGTGCGTCCTTTTCCTATTCCAGTTGGGAAACTACAAAAAGAGGAACTTTCGACTGCGAAATGTGGACACGATGTAGTGAGCCTTTTCTTTGTTGCATGAAAGGAAATTTGGAACTTCCAACTGTGATGGACAGGTTTTGAGTTCATACTAACGCAAGCTTCCATGTTTGACTTTACGGTGATGCAAACATAAATAAAAGGATGAGATGATTATATGCCCTAAAGATTCTCACTGGATGGATTGATTTGTGAACAAGACTTGCATGAGCACCCGTGAAATAATGTCTCCAGATTATTGTGCACTAGCAGCAAATTAAATTACCGCGAAGCAAGTTGTACACCGTAAGAGCTCCCACAAGGTATTAGGATCTTAATGCACTCGTGGATCCTAGATTTTGGATATCTGGCCCTTGTTGGTTTAATGCCAAAAGTTTGGCAATATTCTATTTTCTTTTCCTCTTAGTACTTTTAGAGCCAAGGTTGCTCAATAAAATGGTCTAGTTTCCTGGATTTTGGTATGCCGAGGTTTGGATTGGTTGGTGTGTGTGGATTTAGGTTAAACAGCACCTAAATTATGTGTGTGTGGCCTGGTGATAAATCTGGCCCCAAATGAACCGGTAGTGGCCCTTTAAAACTGAAGATTCTTGCTTTACTCCTTTCTTTGTACTTTTTAATCAAAAGGGGATATAGAAGAGCCTCTCTTCGTGACCGAGCACCGCATCTTCAATTGGAGCGCACCTTCATAGCCACCTCCCTTACGGCAACCATCCTTCTCTCTCACTCGGCAGCGGTTCCTCCCCTTCCCCTTCCTCTGCCAGGATGACGCTGAGTGGGGATCCATCCAGATCTGCTGGTAAGCCCTAACTCGCTTAGATCGTTCGAATTTTATGCATGGCCCCCTCTTCTTTGCCATGAGCAATCAAACCTAAATCTTTCCCCGCTTCAATCCGTCTAGTCATCTGCGAGTGGATCTATATATTGCTTCTGTGGAGCACTAACCTAGCATACACATCATCCATATGCAGTTTGATTTAGTTCTTGTTCCGTTTCAGCGCGGGGTCAATTTCACATGGATCCTGTGCTGTGACACCATGGTGCGGGTGGGTATTACTGTTTATAGACATTTACTTTGTGATGTCTAAATTTGCCCAATTTTGTTTTCTATAGATTTCTGTAGCTCCACTGCTAGTAGGCAATTAATATTACCATTTGCTGAAAATGTTTCCTATGAAAACCCTAATGGCATCTATTTTAAAATGAAAAGGAACGCTTCTGTAACAATATGTGTTTAAACTATGTTAGATTTGAGGGTGTGTATTGTTGAAATAGTAAATCCTTAAATCAAGGTACTACAAACACCTTTCTTGAATTAATTTGCATGTGAAGCTAGGAAGTTTGGTATGTGGAATAGTTGAGCATTGTGTATGTCAAATGCCTACAAGTGTAACTATATTATCTAGAATTAACCCTATGTTGACTGATGCTTTCTGAAGGTCAGATTGTTTTCCTTGATCCCAATAGCATGGGCTTCTGCAAAGTTGAGCTGATACTGTGAAGGCCCTTTTACTCACGCAGAAAGGGATGAATTTATAGAAACCATTCTTATTTTCGTTAGCCTCAAGCCTGGCAAGAAGAATATTCTAAAACTAGACATTTGATAAATGAGGATGTATAGTTTGTGTTTTGGAAAATGCCATCAGATATCTCACTGATTTGTGGAACCATGATCCATGTCAGCGTCATGGCTTGTTGAGTTTTTAGAACTGCAAACTTTGTGGTGGCATTTTATCAGATTTTTTGTCATTTTTGAATAATTTATTTTCTATAAATACTATATGATTTTCTGTTTCATCATGTTGTAATGAGTCACTAGTTATACATTGTTTTGCTTGTGTTGTGGATGGTGTCTAGAAAGAGCATAAGGATCTACATATGGATATGCCAAGTGTCAGTAGGTGATGAATGCAATAGGCTGTTGGGATTAATCCGATACCATGCAGTGTACGGCTAGCTCAATAGTATTTTATCAAATGGCTCTTGGTTCATTGAAATGGCATTAAGCTTCTTTGGTTTCTTTTCATTGGCGATAGTTCAACGTTCACACTTCATGTTGGACTGAATTAGGTCCAGTTCACATGCCTGACAACACTTGATTGTTCAGCACTTTTGTTACTTTTGAAGGCATCCTTTCTACTTCGTTAGGCGTATATCCTTGGACAACTATTTTCTGAACTTGAACTCCCTTTTATGCAGTGGTAACAAATGTTTCTAATGCTGCAAGTGCACCTGAAGAAAATAGACCTCCTTGTGGCAGCAACCCCAGTTCAGAAAGTGCCCAGAAACCATTGAGTTCTTTTCAAGAACAAGGGTCAAATGATGCTAGTGTTAACACAGAAAAGGAAGAACCTGGCATTTCAAAATGCAAATCAGTGGAAGAAATACCAAGAACAGTGACTGTAAAGGGGTGCAAGAACATTGATTCAAAGAAAGTCTTCTCAAATAACAATAATAATTCAAGCCTTGCTGGTAGCCATGCTCAGAAAAAGCAGCCAAGAAAGGGTGAGCATCTTGTTCAACTATGTGAAAATGGAATATCTCAAGACACAAAGCCTCCTAACATAAGGATATGCATAAATTCAGCCTGCAAAGCAGTCATGAAATTAGATGATGCATTTTGTAAGAGGTGTTCGTGTTGTATTTGTCATGAGTTTGATGGCAACAAAGATCCCAGCCTTTGGCTGGTCTGCTCATCAGAGACTGGTGGTAGGGATTGTTGTGGATTATCCTGCCATATTGAGTGTGCACTCCAGCACCAAAAGGTAGGATGCACAGAACTTGGACAATCTATACAGCTTGATGGTAACTATTGTTGTGCTGCATGCGGCAAGGTTATTGGAATTCTTGGGTGAGTGATTTGCATCTACCTTGGACAGTAATATTTATTTCTGTTGAAAAGCTCTAAGCATTGCTGGCCACTAGATGTTCGCTATCTGATCCAGACCTTCACATCATTGATTTATTGGGTTTTAAATTATTTGTTCTGGATGTTCCTTGATATTGGTGAACCTTTTGCGCTCTAAATATTGGTTGAAGGATTCATTACAGTGATATTTGTAGGTACTTCGAGCATTATGTGCAGATGAGCTCTGCTATGCATTGTATTCATGTTTTTTTTAAAAAAAATTGCAAACATTATATGTTGTTGGATCTAACGGAACCTTTAAACTATTTGAGCAGGTTCTGGAAAAGGCAGCTGGTAGTTGCTAAAGATGCCCGTCGAGTTGATAGTTTCTGTTCGCGCATATATCTGAGTCATAGACTTCTGGATGGCACAACTCGTTTTAAAGAGCTGCATCGGATTGTAGAGGATGCAAAAGCAAAGCTGGAAACTGAAGTCGGGCCCCTTGATGGTACATCATCCAAGATGGCCCGTGGCATTGTTGGGCGGCTGTCTGTTGCTGCTGATGTGCAGAAACTTTGCTCTTTAGCAATTGAAAAGGCAGATGAGTGGCTGAGGTCAAACATTCAATCTGAAACAAAACAAATTGGTAAATTATTTCAGTCATGTAAAGTACACTTTCCAGTTCTTTTGTGCAAATGATAACTTTATGAACTTAGTGAACTTTTTTTTTTTGCTGCAGATACACTTCCTGCTGCCTGCAGGTTTAAATTTGAAGATATTACAGATTCATCATTGGTGTTGGTTCTTAAGGAAGCTGTTTCCTCGCCGCACCATATCATCAAAGGCTATAAACTCTGGTACTGGAATAGCAGAGAACCTCCATACACAGGGGAGCCTGCTGTTTTCCCCAAAGACCAAAGAAGGATACTGATATCCAATCTGCAGCCCTGCACAGAGTACTCCTTCCGTATTATTTCATTTACTGTGGATGGTGAACTGGGCCATTCTGAACACAAGATCTTTACCAAGAGTGTGGAGATCATTCATAAGAACAAAGAGAACAGAGCAGAAGGTTGGTCATCTTCTGCCAAGAGAGCTGGTAAGAGTGAAAATGGTACGTCGTCAGGCTTCCAGGTCCGCCAGCTGGGTAATGTCTTGCGGAAGGCTGACGAGAATGGTTACCCCAGTGCATTGTGTAAAGATGAGATTGAAGATTCATGCGACCAGAGTGATTCTGTAATACTAGAAAAGGACCAGGTTCCATGCAGTGCGTCCCACAAGCTCGATCTTAATGAGACCTCAGTCCCGGACCTGAATGCAGAGGTAGTCATGCCAACAGAGTGCTGCCAGGACGAGAACGGATGCAGCTCAGGAAAGAACACACTGACAAAGTCCAATGGTTGTGGTGACTCCCAGACTTTTGCCGAGGGGCATGTAGGGGAGGCGCCGGTCATGGAGTCCCAGTCGCAGAGTCGCAAGCAGACATCTGACCTGGAGCAGGAAACCTGTGCTGATGGCAGCAACTTGGCAGCCGCCTCAGCTAGGCTCTTCTCCCGTAGGTTAGGCCAGTTAGATGACAACTATGAATACTGTGTGAAGGTTATACGATGGCTGGAATGTTCTGGACACATAGAAAAGGATTTCAGGATGAAATTCCTAACCTGGTTCAGCTTGAGATCAACACAGCAGGAGCGTAGAGTTGTGATCACCTTCATCCGCACCCTCCTTGATGATCCCAGCAGTTTGGCCGGCCAGCTCCTGGATTCATTCCAGGAAATTGTTGCTAGTAAGAAGCCAAGAACTGGTTTCTGTACTAAGCTTTGGCACTAACCAGATTGACAACAAAAAGCTCTCAGAAAGTGCTGCCTAATACTCTAATATTCTTTCAGTAGGGAGAATAACTGGGATCGTAGTGTAATGCTATTTTACCTTCTGATACATTTGTATATGTAGTTAGTTTGATGTTGCTGTGCTTGGATATTTGCAATGATTACATGATATATCGATGAATGTGGCGAGCAGAATGAAAGCTATTATCAGGCTTACAGTGTTCAGTATTTTGCAATACGTTTGGATCCCTGTTCGGAATGTGGGAATTTTTCCTTGTTCTTGCTAGAAATAATGTTATCGCATCAAATTCCTGCAGAGCCCTTATGAAACCTGAACCTGTGAACAATGTTTGTTCTACAATTGCTTGACAGCTTTATATCATTCAGAGGCATGTTAAACAAAAAGGAAAAACACTTCAGATCGCATGAGGATTAGATAGTCACAGGCTCATGGTAACATTAACCTGCACATAATGTTCATTTCCAAATATTGTCCCAAGGGTACATATATACCCATATTCAGGATCAGGCAAGTTTCCATCATGAATTAAAAGTTTAGACTACAGCAGTTACACACTCAACCAGGTGTTGAAAAATGGATCCATTGGTCAGTAATTTACAAGATTAACCAGCTGCAAATACACAATTCCCATCATGCCGTGGATTCTAAACCTTCTTCCTTCTGTAGGCCCTTGTCCACTGCTTGGTCCTCAGCTTTCAGCTCAACATCCTCCATGGCCATCACCTGCAAGTTCATTTCACGCTGTTCTCTTGCACTTTCCTCCGGCATGTCCGCTTCAGTATTGTGCTCCAGCGTACGCAGGAACCCTTCTTCGACCTCGCTCAGATGCTCATTGATTTCTTGCTCGCTGTCAAAACAGGTGTTGTACCTCACGAGGTAATCGGCATGTCTCCCGGACTTGCTGATCTGGCTGTGCATGTCACTCAGCTCACAGCTCCTATCCATGTCCTGCTCGCTGTTGTAGCAGCATTCAGTTGCGTCATGCCGGCTGGATGACGCTGGAGAGGAGTATGGAGTGTACTCCCCTCCAGTGGCTGCATCATCGCGCTCCCGGAGCGTCCTCAAGATCAACGTCTTGAGAAAGTTCATGACTTGGACAGCATGCATCAGGGCCGTCAATGGATCTGACATCTAGCAATAGAACAGAAAGGCAATTTACATGCTTAAGTTATGACAATTTACAGATTGCTCGCATTTTTGTTGTATGGGAACTACATGTACATAAAGGTCACCTCCTATCCTGCAAGAATAGTGCGGAAATCACCTGTGTCATGTTGGGCGCAAATACCATGGCTATGTTCCTAGCATTCATCTTGTTGAGCTTCTCCTCTTCAACAACGTCAGACATGAGCTCAACAGCCCAATTGAGGAGTGCTGCCTGAGTGGGGCGCAAGAGCGTCACAAGCTCAAGGAACTCCCCTTCAGAATTGCACTGCAGCACTTGCTCAGGGGAGAGGCCGTCGAGCACACCTTCTGGAAGTTCCCTGAACCATGCCTGTCCAATTTACATGTACACACGTTTCAGTCCTCTTCCCCTTCATCCATCAGCCACAATAGGTGAACTAAATTGTAGCAGTTATTTCAGGCTGACAGATATCATACCTTAATCAGGCTAGCCAAACAGTGAACATCAATGTCCTCTGGCACAACACCTTTGTTTAGCTGGTCCCTCACGTGCTCCTCTTGGTCATTCTCTGGATTAATGCGAAATATCCCCTCGGCCTGAAAATGAAATGTCAGTATGAGCAAGTCGAGGTTCATCCATTCAGGGCACATAATAAACAGTCAGAACTCAGAAGGCATGTTTATCATGGATGATCACCTTAAGGCCCCCCTGGGCATACAGCCTCTCTTGCATGAGCACCAATATGGTGGGAACCGAATTGCCCTTGCCATCATAGGTGCATTGCATTGATTCAGCTGAGACACCAAAAACACTGGCGCTGCAGAAGGCAAAGGTAAACAAGTTTTCTGGATCATAAGTTGAGAGTTGATCGGTCCAAATGTTGAATCTTGGTGAAAATCATATAGCGAAACAAAACTCAAACTTGTTACAGTGCGTAGCTGATTGGATGAGTGATTCAGGAACTAGAATTTCATTGGGTGTGTGTTCAGGTTGCTGTAATTACACAAAATGTACTTGTACGAGTTATCATACAGCTGACCACAATCTTATAATTCTGTCAGACAGTGCATGCGAAACAGGAATCGCATACATCAATGGAACTCGGTGAAACGGTCACATTAAGCTTATGACAATTCAAAACTGTGTGGATCCAGGGCATATAGGTGCAGCGACTGAAGTTGCTTCAGTTATCTGAACTGAAGAAACTGTATCCTTCAGACAAGAGCCGCTTCAGATTGGGGGAGCACTTGGACTCAGTAACCACCCTTTGAAAAGAAATTTCAAAACTTTCACCAAGGTACTTGCTCCCGAGGCCCAGAGACCCTACCCGGAAGCTTCGATTTTGAAATCTCATGGTGCCTGATGGAGGAAAGGGGAAGAGGTGGCGGCGGTCGCTCACCTGGCGCTGGGCACGCGGCACGGCATCTCGTCCTCGAACTCGACGGGGAGGCCGAGGAAGCCGTGGAAGCGGTCGAAGGTGACGTGCGCGACGTGGCGGACGTCCGTGGGCCACCCGATCTCCATCTCCCCCAGCTCCTCCTCCTCCACCGCCGCGTCCTCCACGCCCTCCGCCGCCGCCCACCCTGCTCCGCCCCCGGCGGCGGAGCGCTCCACCCGGCACGCCACCACGGAGCGCCGCACGGCCGCGAGCAGCAGCTCCAGCACCGCGGCCCGCCGCCGCCGCTCCTCCTCCCCGCCCCCGCCGCCGGAGCTCCGCTTCCCCCCGCCGCCCTTGCACCCCGCGCTGGAGACCACCACCACCCCCGTCATCCCCCACCCTTCACTTCTCCTCCGCCTACTGCGGCCCCCAAAATCTCGCGGCCGACACGCAGATCGGAGCTCCTATCCCCCTGTGCGTGCCGCGGGAGGAGTTCTTGTCGAGAACCGAAGCAAAAGCAACGGCCTTTTTCCCCCTTCTCTCTCTCTACCTCTGCTCCTTGAAGGCAGCAGCAGCTGAGCCTGAGCGCCGTCAGCGAGGAGCGGCATTAATGAGGGGGGCGGAGAGGACGAGCGGGGACTGAAACGCAAATACTTTCGAACGGGGAGGGGGCGGGGCGCGAAACGCGGCCGCGCCGGATTCAAAGCGACCCGACCGTGGCCTTTTCCGCCGCAGAGACGCGGCAGAATAAAAGCGAGGACGACAGCGACTGACTCGTTTCCGAGGGGCCCTTTTCACATTTTTTAAAATGTCTGGACTGATCTGGGAAAACGACAGCGTGTGTCAGTGACGCGTGGGGCCGGACCCACCTGTCATTCGCCAAGCTCAGCGGCAATTTGGTCTTTGGCGAAGCAACGTCTTTGGAAAATGCAAACTTTTTTTGAGGGTGGAAAAATGCAAATTTTTTGTCCAGAACAAATTGGACCGGGAGGGAGGCAAGGCCTACAAGTAAGGAGTGTTCTTTTAGCCCATCGGGTCGATTCTGCCTCGGCCTAGCCCAGCCCAGCCCGGCACGAATGGTAATAAATGGGCTGTGGCTTCGGCAGGCACGAGGGCTGGGCTGAGCTGGGCCTCGACAGGCCGCCAACCAATCGCGTCGCCCATCTTGCACCACGGGCCGTTCTGTGTCGGGCCGCGCATTTGGACCCCGCCGAGTCCACCCTGAGGCCTCAGCAGCCCTAACCTGTTTTCCTCTTCTCCCCTGGCGGCGGCGCTCCTCTCCGCCCCCGCGCCCGCCACCGCCGAGGCAGCTCGCCGTCCTGAGATCAGACCCGGCCTGGAGCGACTACTTCCTCTCCCCGGTAACGGATCCCTCTCCCTCTCGCTAGCTCCTACGGTTCTGCAGGATCTTCTCTGCGCGAGCGATCGAGTCCGAAACCCGGGTTGGGTGCCCCGGTCCACCAGTTATCCGCATGGCTGCGGGCTGGTGCTGGTATTGGCGTGACAGGGATAGTTGTGGGGGGAAGAGTTCGGGGAATGCGATGTGACCGAGCCGTAGTGTGTATTTTTTTCCCCCGGGGAAATGGGAGTGATGTGTATGAATTTGCCATATTGCTCCTGAATACACTGCGTCGCCAAATCTTGGTTGATCCATCGATGATCCGGTGACCCTGTTTGTGCTGGCGGCCCTCGCCGCTTTGGTATGGCTCAACGCCCAGAATTAGCCACACAATCCTGTCACTGGAACCCTTCTGATACTGATGGCAGCTTCTGGCAATTTCAGACAGCAACGGCTCGCAACCATCCTGAATTCCTGTATCATCCGCCGTGCTGTGCTTCTGCGTGCACGGGTGACTCTGAGTCTCAACTTAGAACCTTTACGGAGCATAACTCTGTTGCTAGATTGTACTTGGCTGGCTAGCTTACAATTCATGTTGTTACCCCTATTTGGTACAGTTACAACTTGTCTGATTTACAACTGCCTTCATTTTGCCGCCTTGGATGGTTAGAGAATCTGTCTAGTATCTTACAGCTATCATTGATCAGCACACTCACAGGCCTTTTGAAACACTGCAAACTCTTTAGTGTTTTAGCGACAATTGTCTTGTACTGCTTTCCACAAAAGGAGATAAACACTATGTGGAGGTCTAATTTATTTGACACTCAGTATGTTTCAGTGTTCTGTAGGTATTTTGTTCAGATACGATGTTTATATCATTCACAGTCCATCATCTTAAAGTGTACTTGAACTATTTACTGTTCTGATGAGAACCCTCTACTCTCCTTTTTTCTCTCTATGTTATAGGAAACTCAGCACCAAACACTTTACTGTCAAGCAAACCATCCATCGATCTGCAATGGAAGCCAAGTTCTTCCGGTTTCTGAAGCTCGTGGGGGTCGGTTTCAAGGCGAGGTCAGAGAGCCAAGGCCGTGAGCTGTTCCTGAAACTGGGCTACAGCCACGAGGTGCAGTTCACCGCCCCGCCCGCCGTCCGCGTCTTCTGCTTCAAGCCCAACATAATCTGCTGCACCGGCATCGACAAGGACAGGGTTCACCAGTTTGCCGGCGCCGTCCGGAGCTGCAAACCCCCAGAGGTGTACAAGGGGAAGGGCATACTGTACATCGACGAGGTCATCAAGCTGAAGCCTGGGAAGAAGCAAAAGAAGTGACAGCCAGGAAGGTGTTAGAACTTTATATTTGGCTTTTAACCTCTTGAGATCGGTTCTGCTGCGCATTTGTAGCCATGCGGATTTGATGTGATTTCTTGTGTTGGCAGAACAGCATTGTCCCAGACTTGCCTCTGTAGTGTCAGGTAATGCATGTACGCGAGGCGTGTAACGGAGTTGTATGCCCATGAATAGGAATAAGTTGCCATTTAAAATTTTGTTGATGTCAAGCTGGAACCTTACTCTAAGTTTGGATTTCTGTCATATTGGAATGTTTCCTACCAAAATTCATTCATTGTAGAGGTTCCAAACTAAGTGTGAACATGTCTTGGGTACTGGAGTTGGGAACCTGATGAATGGCATTAATTATTAAATACTATTCAGACTGTAAAATAGGTTTTATATTATACCAAAAATTTATCCAAATTCTACATGTCTGTTGTAACTCGTAACCACTATGTATATATTCATCCATTGCGCTACCAGACGCGTACCGTACAGTGCTACAATCGTACAGGAACATGATCATGCAGCTGTGACCTCTGAACATGATTTTAAACTAATGCAGACTGAAGGTCCTAATTCTTAGACGACTCTTAATTGAAGATTTAACTAATCAATGAGCTGCTCTTTGCCTATGTTTTAGTCTATTTTTCGAGAACTTTTGTTTAGTTCATGGATTATTCCTATAGAACTGCTGTTTTTGACGCCAAGACCATGCAGAAGAGATGCTGTAGGTGGAGGCATCCTTGCAGGTGGCAACAGCCCGGCTGAGGATCATGCCGCGTTGGCCGACCGGTCGGTCCCTTGCTCGATCGGCCGGACCGAAACCGGTGGAGCTGGTCTTCATCGACACGTGTACCCCCAGCTTGGTACACGTAGGCACAGCACGTGGCACCCATGCCATTGCCTCTCGATACGCAGACGTGGCGAAGCCTATTGGGATAGAAAAGCCGCCGGAGTGATCCTTTGGCACGGCGTCCCATCACGCAACTAGCAGCAGCAGTGGTCGACTCGAGCGATCGCCATGGAGGCGGAGGCGAAAGCGAAGGCGACCGCCAGCGGCAAGGACCCGCGTCGTCCCCACGGTGAGCCGCCGCCAGGGGCTGCGGAGGCGAGCAGCAAGCGCGTGGAGGGCGGAGGCGACGGTGCCAGCCGGAGCACGGCGAAGCGGGAGGCCGAGCAGGCGGCGGCGGTGGAGGCTGGTGAGGGCGTTACAAAGCCGCTGCCGCTGCCGCACGAGCGAGTGCCGCAGCCTCGCGACGTCTACAACGAGCAGCTGGAGCGGCTCTGAGCGGGTATGGTGCCGCAGCCACGGAGCGAGCTTCGCTCCCATTCCCATCACAGATCCTACTTTCCCCCAATCCCCACGCTGCTCCTCTATGTCTCGGTCCCTATCTGAAGTGGTGTAGAAGAATTGTTACAGCAGTGTGTGTGTGTGTGTATATGCGCGAATTGCATCTATGTGTACCATCCATTGCCACTCTGTGTATTATTAAGTTGTAACTAGTTATAACTATATTTACTATTTTTGCATCTGATCTTTATATAATTTATATAATTAGGTTCATCTGTAATTCTGTAATTCTGTAATTCTGGATGCAACATATTCTGGATGCAATTGGATGCAATATGAGTAGCAATTGACTTGGTACCTAATTGCAACCAGTAGTAATAAAGTTGCAACTGGTTTGTAACCAGAACGGTAACTGGGTTGAACTAGTAGTAAATAGAGGTTGCAATTAGTATGGTTGCAACCGATCAGGAACTGATTGCAATAGCTGAATTGCAACCGATCAGGAACTGATTGCAATAGCTGGATTGTAATTGTAAATGAGTAGTAATCGATTGCAACTAGTAGTAATCGATTGCAACTAATAGTAATCGATTGCAACTAATAGTAACTGGTTTGGCTTGTAATAAGTGGCTTGGCTTGTAATAAGTAGTAATTGGTTGCACAATGAGTAATTGGGTAGTAACGGGTTACACTTTCACTAACTAGGAGGCTTGAATTAGATTGTAACTAATAGCACTTGGGTAAAAACTAGATTGTAAATGGTTGCAACAAGCGCTAACTATGATAAAGTCAAGTTGCAATCGTGTTGTAGCTGTGATGGCACTCATAATCATAATAAAGTTGCAATTACTTACTTTTAAAAAAAAGTTTCATCAAATATAGTCTTCATGGATCTCAATTTGTTAATCATATTTTTTCAACAACATGATGCAAACGGATCTGGAATGGAAGCTACGGATCTGGAATGGGAGCTACAGTTTAGAATTGTATTTTTTGATCCAAATTAAGAAAAGATTCTCTGCATGCATATTTTTTGATAGGTGACGGAGGGGTGAGATGTGGTTGGTTGTCTCCATCTAATTTTATATGTACGAGGGTGGACCATCACATGTGCGAGATTCACGAAGGGTCTGTGCATCTGCTATAGCAAATGCATCTTGTTGTATTTTAGCTTTGTTGTGTATATATATAGATAGATATATATTCGATTTACGTGCTTTGAATATGTGGAACAAGATATGCGGTTTGCTATTTGTTTATGCGGAGGATTATTTTTATTCTTTTGTGATTATTGAAGATTTTGTTTTATATGCTTTAGATCTAATTAGTTTTGAAGGATTTTTTTTCAGGTTGGCGACACCACTGCAATAAAATCGGTGTAATTAGAAGCTGTAAAATCTTACTCGGTACTTTGCTATATCTCGGTACTCATCATATGTATTACGAGTTTGTATTTAATAGGCGGACTCCTTTCTATAGATATCATATATATGAATGTGATTATACCTGTTAACTTTTCTATCATTTTTTAAAGCATCTACCGTCTTTCCGGACAGTTCCACATGAATGGAATATTTCTTTACGGCTATAATATTCTATCAATGGTTAAATACGTACTTTAAACGAGAGCTATCGAAGAAGAGGTTCCTTCGTAACGTTCTTAGCAAAAAAGATTAATCACATAACCGATCTATTTTGTTAAATCAAACAAGCTTAAGCTTAGGTATGGTTTTTCCTTTAGGAACATCCAACTCTTAAAACCCTTTTAGGAACCTCCAACTCTTAAAAGAAAAAAAAAGAAAATGATTAGGCTTACGTATAGTTTTCCTTTTTTGAAACCTCCTACTCTTAAAAGAAAGAAAGAAAATAATTAATTTAAAAGGGATATATTACAAGGGGCTTGGTGACTATTTTACAGGGATATATTGTAAAATAGCCACCAAGTCTGTTGCAATATATCCCTGTAAGCTAATCCTTTTCTTTCTTTTTTAAGGGTTTTGGGTTATCGAAAAGGAAAACCATATGTAAGCTCGTTGGGTTTAATAAAGTGGTTTTTTTTAATTTTCCTATATCCTTTTATCGGTTGTGTACTTAAATTTTTCTGTGCTATGGATTCTATAGGAGACTGTTTCGGTAGTTCTCGTTTAAAACCCATGTTTGATAGTTGAGAGAATGTTATAGTCATAGAGAAGTGTTCTCTTCGAGTGTAACTGTCTGGGGAGATGATAGAAAAGTTAAACCGCATAATCACATTCGCAGATATGATATCTAGGGAAAGGAGGCTACCTATTAAATAAAAATAATCAGCTCCAATGCATATATAAAACAAAGTCTTCAATAATAAAAAAAATTAATTCTACGCATAAACAAATTACATGTTATATTTTCTATTCCATATATTCAAAGTATATAGGCATAGGGGCTTTCTCCGTTTGCTGTTTGTAGTTATTAGGGATGTTATTCATTGTATATTTTTGTTCTTTGCTAATTTAAAATTTTGAATATACTCTTTAGCTAGCTTTTTATTATAAGTAACTCCTAGTATTGATCTTGCTTTATTTATGGTTTCATCAATTTTAGTGTATTTTTACTGTGACATGCCAACTCCTCAAGACTAATTGACATCTATTTTCTAAGATATTATTTCTTCAAAGGTTACATGTATTTAAGGTTTTGTTCCATCATATACTACATATATAGATCTTGGTTTAATAGTTTCTGGGATATTTGGGGTTGGTAGAATTTATTTATATGATGAAAATATTGGCAAAGCTAATTAATATTGGTAGTATATATTCTTTTTTGCTTGTAATTTATTATTATATATATCAAAATAAGAAATGTAGATCTCGTTGCTACTGAAATCAACACTCTTCTTCATTTGAAAAAATTGATCATAAACAAAAGTCAGGTAACTTTTTTTTCTCTTAATATATTCAAAAATTACTCTGTATCCATTGTTACTACTAATATCTTCAAATAAAACCCATCTCCTAGTAGAATTTTTGCTATTGATCTGGTTACAATGAAGCCATTTGTCAATAGCAAAAATGAGTCATAGTTTGAATATATTAGTACTGGCAATGAATACGAAGTAATTTTTTAAAATATTAAAGGAAGGGAAAGGAAAATAAATTATCTAACTTTTTTCACGATCGTTTTTCCATAAATGAAGAAGAGTGTTGTTTTGAGTGGCATAGAGAACTACATCTTCATACTAGACAATAGACTCAGAATTTTTCCATCAAATTCATATAAGTTTAAGCCTAAAGACCATATACTCATTCATAAAATATACGAATGTATATTAGATAATTTCAGATTTCAATATAATAATAAAATAGAAGAAAAATGATATATACTATCAATTTTAATAGCCTTGCTGAATATTTTCATCGTATTAATAAGGCTCTACCAAACCCAAATATCCTAGAAATAGTTAAATCAAAACCAATATATATGGTATATGATGGGACAAAACCTCAAATATACGTAACCTTTTGAAGAAACAATATCTCAAAAAATAGATGCCAATCAGTTTGGAGGAGTTCGCATATCGTGGAAAAAATACAATGAAATTGATGAAATCTTAAATATTGCAAGATTAATACTAGGTGTTAATTATTATATGGAATCAACTGCTAAAGAATGTATTCAAAACTTTAAATTAGCAAAGAAAAAAATATACAACAAAGAACATCCTTAATAACTACAAAAGGAGAAAGCTCATTTAAACCAACATAGAAATAGAATCTGTAATAGAAAATTGATCCTTTAGCTAGTGAATATCTAGAAGACCGGAAGATAATAGAATGTTTTGAAAACATATATTTACAATAAAAAAATAATGAGAAAGCAAATTAAAAATGAATTCAAAAGAAGAAAAGGCCAAATTATAAATGAGCTAAAACAAGAAATTGAAGAAAAATTTGAAAATACAAAGAGTCCGATGAAAATTTTGATTTTCCAATAATAGATGACAGAATGGTAGACTGTTTGACAAAGTAGATATTCGTGGCAACGATCAAACTTAAAAATATCTTAATATTGATAAGAATATCCCATTATAAATTCCCACAACCTTGATTTGATAAAGATCTAACCCAGAAAAATCTAAAATTTACCGCCTTATTCAAAACGAAAGCCGGAAAGTAAAAGTAATCGCAACAATAAAAGAATAAATAAAATTACAACAACATGCGATAAAGTCAAGGGCGCCGCTGAAGTATAGTATTGTATGCCCGCACACAAGAACTTGTGTCGTCCAAATCTATTAGGAGTCCAAGAACTCCAGTTAGAAGCAGTTCGGGCCTTGCAATAATAGTCCGGATAATACCTCAACAATAAAGATCAGCGAAAAAGAAAAGAATCCACAAAGAAAGAACTGATCTCTGCAGCACTATAAAAGGAGGCGTTATTGCACAGAGTATGATCATCGAGGGCAACCTAGAAGCTCTAGAAGTAGACAGGCATGCGAGTCCCTAGCCACTAAATCCTTAATACTAGCGTAGCAGTTCACCCTTTACAATAGATACAAAACTCTATTGCAACACATCCGTTGTAAGTTAATTTTTTCCTTCCTTTCTTCGAAAGTTAGAGGTTTCCGAAAGAAAAAAACCAGATGTAAGCCTTTTTATTTTAATAAAATAAATTTTATTTAATTTTCTATATCCGTTAGTCCGATTATATGATACAAGTTTCTACGGTAATGGACCTATAGGAGAAGCCCTTCGGTAATTCTTATTTATGGTGTGACTGATGATCATAGAGAACCATTTGGCCAAAGAAGTGTTTCCTTCAGGTGGAACTGCCTAGGGAGATGACAGAAATCTAAGCTGCATAATCACGTCCGTAGACATCTAGAAAAAGAAGATTGCATATCAATACACGAGTTTGCGATAAATATGGTGAGTATCGAGTAGGATTTTACAACTACTGAGTTCACTGGCTATCGCGTTGGTCTCACTAACCCGAAAGATCCTGCACAACACACCACTAGAAAAACAGCTATCGGTCTACCTAAATGTACCGGTATGAACTAGACCTGGTACTAATTGCTGGAATTGCTGGAGTTTTAGTGGGCTTGGCCCATTAACAAATTCAGAAATTCTAATAAATCTCAAAGGTCCATGTGTGCAAGAGGAAGTGTTACAAATTTAGTCCCACCTTGCTAGTGGAGGAGTGAGATGACCAATATAAATATGGAGGTTGTCTCCACTTCTCCAAGCTATGTGATGGATGAGGGAAGATGAAACACCACGCGCACGTCACGTCACGCCTCGCCTCGCCGGGCTCGGGCGGGTCAGGGCGAAGGGCGCGGGCGCGCGGCACCTACGTGAATGGTCCGCCGAAATCCGGCCCCTCGCCTTGCGGGGGCGCAACTTCCTTTTGCAGTTTTAAATTTTGGTGACTTGGTCCCTAAGTCTGCGAGATATGGAAGTCTAAACCCAGGTCGGTTTGACTTCTCTATATATATGACTCATAAGCCTCCACCCAAGAACCACCAAAATCTAGGGTTTTTGCCTCTTCTCGTTGCTGCGCCGCCACCGTAGTCTTCTCCATCCTGAGCGCCGGCGTGCACCAGCGAACGGGAGAGCAGGTCTCTGGAACACTTCGCCTATGGGATCTTGCACTGGGAGAGGGCGAATAAGGTTTTTGGGAAGCGCTTTTGCGCGATTGCTCAAATCTTCACCACGGCGCGTCTTCCACCCAACTCCGTCGCCTCACAGGCCAACCGCCTTCGTCATCTCCAGCAGCAGTGGTTCGTCGTCATCAATCCTCCAGCCAAGGCTCAGTACGTGTTTTGTGATCTGATCTGTTTCTTAAGCATGTATCTTGAGTTCCTGGCCATACTATTTATGCTGACTAGTATGTTAGACTTATGCATGCTAATTCCTGTGTTCATCATGATTTATTTCATATGGAATTTAATATTGCATCCGCCTATATTCTCAACAATCCAAAAATCTTATTATAGGCAATCTGTTGATTTTACAGTGGCTGAATTTGCTGATGCACTGAGGTCTGAAAAGTTTTCTGGTGTGCACTTTAAGAGATGGCAAGTTAAGGTCCGTCTCTGGCTTACTGTAATGCATGCATGGAAAGCGAGGCTTAGCATACCAGTAGGTGAACATTCTCCTGAGGAGAGAAAGAAGTTCACGGATGCCAACAATCTCTTCGTTGGCTGCGTTATCAATGTCCTTCCTGATCATCGGGTTGATGTGTACATGCACATAGCAGATGCGAAAGAGTTGTGGGATACATTGGTTGCAAAGTATGATGCCACTGATGCGGGCAGTGAACTGTACACCATGGAGAGCTTTCATGACTTCAGGATGGTGAATAACTGTTTTGTGTTAGAGCAGTCTCATGAGATACAGATCCTTGTGAATGAACTCGAACTCTTTAAGTGTCCTTTACCTGACAGATTTGCGGCTGGGTGCATGATTGCAAAGTTTCCCTCCTCATGGAGGAACATCGCCACTGCTCTGAAGCAAAAGAGACAGGAAATATCAGTTGAAAACCTGATAGCATCTCTTGATGTTGAGGAGAAGGCTCGGGCTAAGGATGTTTTTGAAAAAGGAGGTGAGGGTCACTCCATCGCCAACATAGTGCAGAAGAACCACCCACACAACAAGAACAAAGGGAAGGCTACCAACAAGCCTGTCAAGACTACTACCTTCAAGAAGAAGAAGACTACAAACACTAAAGGAGCTTGCTTCACGTGCGGTGATGGGGGACACTTCGCGAGGGACTGTCCAAACCGTGCAGATCGCAAGGAGAAGGCTAGCAATGGATCTGGATCCAAGACTGTCAACGCAGTGACCGCGAGCAACACTGGAGACGGGTATGGTAATTTACCTACTGTTTTTTCAGTATTTCAATCTACTAGTTGGTGGCTTGATACGGGTGCTAATGTTCATGTGTGTGCTGACATCTCTATGTACTCTTCTTACCAGGTTCCTTGGGGTTCTTCCGTCCTAATAGGGAATGGGTCGCATGCTTCTGTTCATGGTGTTGGCACGGTAGATCTGAAGTTACTTCGGGAAATATCGTGCAGCTGAAGAATATGCATCATGTCCCTTCTATCAACAAGAATCTCGTGAGCGGCCCCCTTCTGTGTAGGGATGGTTTTAAGGTAGTTTTAGAGTCCAATAAATTAGTAGTGTCTAAGCATGGGCAATTCGTGGGTAAAGGCTATGATAGCGGAGGCTTGTTCCGCTTTTCCCTTGCAGAATTTTGCAATAAGTCAGTGAACCATATTTGTGGTGACGTTAATGATGATGCGAGTGTTTGGCATTCTCGTTTATGTCACGTTAATTTTGGTTTAATGTCTCGGCTTTCCAGCATGTGTTTAATTCTAAATTTCACCATTATTAAAGGTTCTAAGTGCCATAGCTGTGTGCAATCCAAGCAACCTCGAAAACCTCATAATTCGGCCGAGGAGAGGAACTTGGCACCTCTAGAACTCATACATTCTAATATTTGCGAGATGAATGGTGGGTTCACAAAAGGTGGAAAGAAATATTTCATGACGTTGATTGACGATGCGACTAGATTTTTGCTATGTTTATTTGTTGCAAACTAAGGTTGAAGCGTTAGATTACTTTAAAATCTATAAAGCCAAAGTTGAAAATCAACTAGAGAGAAAGATTAAACGTCTAAGATCTGATCGCGGTGGTGAGTATTTCTCCAAAATATTTGATGAATTCTGTGAGGAACATGGTGTTATTCATGAGAGGACGCCTCCCTATTCACCTGAATCAAACGGGGTTGCTGAGAGGAAAAACCGGAACCTGACTGACTTGGTTAATGCCATGTTAGACACTACTAGTTTATCTAAGGCATGGTGGGGGGAGGCTCTGTTGACTTCATGTCATGTCCTAAATAGAGTTCCAAATAAGAATAAAGATCAAACACCATATGAGATGTGGATAGGGAGAAAATCGTCGCTTTATTATTTGCGCACATGGGGATGTTTGGCGAAAGTCAATATACCTATTCCGAAGAAACGCAAGTTGGGACCGAAGATAGTGGATTGCGTCTTTCTGCGGTATGCTCAGTAGAGCATTGCTTATAGATTTTTAGTAGTTAAATCTGAGGTACTTGATATGCATGTTGATACTATTATGGAATCTCGTGATGCAACCTTTTTTGAGAATATATTTTCAATTCAAGATATACATAGCATTTCTAGATTTTCTACTGAGTTTTTTGAACAATCTGTCGAGAATGAGGAAATCCTAGAGAAGGATGACAGTGAAGCTCCTAGAAGAAGAGACAGAGGGTTGCAAAATTCTTTGGTAATGATTTCACTGTGTACCTTGTGGATGACACTCCCACGTCTATTGCAGAGGCATACACATCTCCTGATACTGATGATTTGAAAGAAGCTGTTCATAATAAGATGGACTCGCTTCTATCCAATGGGATCCGGGAATTAACTGAACGACCATATGGTTGCAAACCAGTTGGTTGTAAGTGGGTGTTCAAGAAGAAGTTTAGGTCTGATTTTACTATTGAGAAGTACAAGGCTCGGCTAGTGGCCAAAGGTTACACACAAAAGGAAGGAGAAGACTTCTTTGACACTTACTCACCCGTTGCTAGATTGACCACTATTCGAGCACTACTTTCCCTGGCTGCCTCATATGGTCTTATCGTACATCAGATGGACGTTAAGATAACTTTCCTAAATGGAGAGTTGGATGAGAAGATTTACATGGATCAGCTAGATGGGTTTGTAGCTGAGGGTCAAGAAGGCAAGGTGTGCAAGTTGTTAAAATTCTTGTATGGTCTTAAACAAGCACCTAAGCAATGGCATGAGAAGTTTGACAGAACCTTAACTTCTGCGGGCTTTGTCATTAACGAGGCTGATAGATGTGTGTACTATTAGCATGGTGGGGTTTAAGGAGTTATGTTATGCCTGTATGTGGATGACATACTGATTTTTGGCACAAACATTGAGGTGATTAATGATGTCAAGTCTTTCTTGTCAAAGAGTTTTGATATGAAAGATTAGGGAGAAGCTGATGTGATCCTCAACATCAAGCTTATTAAGGATGAGAATGGGATTACTTTGTCACAATCCCATTATGTGGAGAAAGTCTTGAACCGTTTCGGTTACATGGGTAGCAAGCCATCTCCAACACCCTTATGATCCCAGTGTGATACTCCGCAAGAACAAGAAAATTGCTAAAGATCAATTGAGGTACTCACAGATTATTGGTTCACTCATGTACTTAGCTAGCGCAACGAGGCCCGACATATCCTTTGCTATGAGCAAATTGAGCAGGTTCATGTCAAACCCGGGTTCTGATCATTGGCATGCACTTGACAGGGTTATGCGCTACTTGATAGGCACTATGAGTTATGTGATTTACTATTCTGGGCACCCCATCGTGCTAGAGGGATATATTGATTCAAACTGGATTTCTGATGCAGATGAGCTTTATGCCACGAGTGTGTATGTGTTTACCCTTAGAGGTGGTGCGATATCATGGAGGTCTTCCAAACAGACCATTTTGACGAGGTCAACCATGGAAGCAGAACTTACTGCTTTAGACACAGCCACTGTTGAAGCAGAGTGGTTGCGTGAGCTATTGATGGACTTGCCTATGGATGAAAAACCAGTGCCAGCGATCCTTATGAACTGTGACAATCAAACAGTGGTAATCAAGGTTAACAGTGCTACGGATAATGCGAAGTCATCAAGACACGTCAAGAGACGACTGAAGTCAGTCAGAAAGTTGAGAAACTCCGGAGTGATAAGTGTGACTTATATCTCAATAGAGAAAAACCTGGCAGATCCCTTTACAAAAGAGTTTTCACGGAATGTGATTGAAAATGCATCGAGCGAGATGGGTATGAGACCCATATAGGTTGCCATTGTAGTAACCCGACCTATGTGATCGGAGATCCCGTGAATTAGGATCTGGGAAGAACAAGCTATTGGTTAATTGAGGAGAGTAAATTTTTTTTTAACCCTCTCTAAGTGAAGGTGCAATACTCTCAAATGTTGTAAGGCAGGTTGGCTATACGCCTTAATGTGTTTCTATTGGCTTTGATAAGCAAAGGTGTTGTCCTACGGAGCGTTTTTAAAAGAACACACCTATATGAGCCTGATTGTTAAACGTCACAGTCTATGAGATTTGGGTGGTCTCTAGCAAGCTCATGAAGAGACCAGGGAGTACGACGTATATGCTCCACCTGCGGGGTAGGCTACTAGCAGCCATGTACTGGTTATGACTTTGAGTGAAACTTGTTCGCAGAAAACTAGCAATTCAAGGCATAGTCCATTGTCAAGTTGTGAATAAGCGTAACTTGAAGTTCTAGGCGGAAGTTCAACTTAACAGTCTCTGCTGAAACACCAGTATATCAAACAGTGATAAGAACAGGCAAAACTCTAAATGGGCATTTGAGATCTAGTGGGGGATTGCTGGAATTTTAGTGGGCTTGGCCCATTAACAAATTCAGAAATTCTAATAAATCTCAAAGGCTCATGTGTGCAAGAGGAAGTGGTACAAATTTAGTCCAACCTTGCTAGTGGAGGGAGTGGGATGACCAACATAAATATAGAGCTTGTCTCCACTCCTCCAAGCTATATGATGGAGGAGGGAAGATAAAACACCACACGTGCGCGCACGCCACGCCTCGCCTCGCCGGGCCCGGGCGCGGGCGCGGGCGCGGCGGGGCGGGGCGAATGGCGCGGGCGTGTGGCACCTGCGTGAATGGTCCGCCAAAATCCGGCCCCTCGCCTTGCGGGGGTGCGGCTTACTTTTGCAATTTTAATTTTTGGTGACTTGGTCCCTCAGCGAGATATGGAAGTCTAAACCTAGGTCGGTTTGACTTCCCTATATATATGACTCATCGGCCTCTACCAAAGAACCACCAAAACTAGGATTTTTACCTCTTCTCTTTGCTGTGCCGCCACCGTAGTCTTCTCCATCCCGAGCGCCGGCGTGCACCGGCGAACGGGAGAGCAGGTCTCCGGAACGCTTCGCCTTTGGGATCCTGCACCGGGAGAGGGCGAATAAGGTTTTTGGGAAGCGCTTTTGCGCGACCGCTCAAGATCTTCACCATTGCGCGTCTTCCACCCAACTCCATCGCCTCACGGGCCAACCGCCTTTGTCGTCTCCAGCAGCGGCGGTTCGTCGTCGTCAATCCTCCAGCCAAGGCTCAGTACGTGTTCTGTGATCTGATCTGTTCCTTAAGCATGTATCCTGAGTTTCTGGTATACTGTTTATGCTGACTAGTTTGTTAGACTTATGCATGCTAGTTCCTGTGTTCATCATGATTTAGTTTATACGGAATTTAATATTGCATCTGCCTATGTTCTCAACACTAATGCTAGGTATGAACTAGACCTAGCATTAGGACTGGGTTGCATTAGTATCGGGTCTAGTTCATACTGATATTTTTAGTATTTTTAAGGTGGATGGAAGCCTATGAAAACCTTTACCACCCGGTACTAAAGAGTCCTCCATATGGGTTACTTCAAAAGAAAAGCATGCCTCTTCCAATTACAATTGCTATGTTGGTGAGATGGTAAAAGAGGTACGTGCGAGGTAAGAGGTCCCAAGTTCGAATCCATTTATTTCATGTGAAAAATTCGCATGACTTATCTCGGGTCTGAAATATTTTTTTGACGTCAAACAATTTAGTACCGGGTGAAAATATCATCTAGCAGTAAAACATTCTTTTAGTACCAAGTCATGCAATTTAGTGTCGGTGACCGGGACTTTTTGTCTCGGTTGCTCATTATTAGTTTTCAACCGGTACTAATCTTTTTCTAGTAGTGATATATAAAAATAATCAGTTTTAAAGCATATAAAACAAAGTCTTCTATACAACACAAATATGAGCGGCATATTCTAATCTAAATATTCTAAGCATATAAGCTCAACGCCTGGATCTGAATAGTCTAATCAAAAAAATAATTAAATATTTCTATATTCTTTTCTTCCTATTTGTCTATCTGTCTAGTATATTTATAGTTTCTAGCTAGTATGTTTTTCATGCCTTTATATATAATAATGTTACCAGCTGTGATATCTCTCTCCATCCCCATCGTACCAGCAGTGGCTCAGTACGTACGCGTTGCCAATGCAGCGTTCGACGGCGGCGGCGGTCTACCGGGAACTACTGCTGATCAGGCCGCCACGTGACACCGAACGCTAGTCCACCGGCCTTCACGACGACGACGACGCGTCAGTTCTTCCTGCCGATCACTGTGCACTGGAACAAGCTAAGCACGAACCACCAGTCGCTGCATGTATACTGATGTAACAGTAGCACTGCTGATCGATGTTTGGTTTGATCATTGTGGTACTTAAATGAATACTTGCATGGCCAATCTTTTCAGCTTCGCATTCAGAAAGGAGAAAGCTACGGCTCCTCGGCTACTTTGGCATGCGCTTCAACGTTTGTGTGTCTATGCGATTGTGCCAACCGCATCGATCTCTCTCAGCTCGCTCAAATCCGAGAGCAGAGCATTTTTTTCTTGGTTCTCTCATGCCTTGTATTAAATGATGGATCATGTAAGGTGGAGGGCTAATTTGGCTGCACATTTGTGTGCACCAAACAGTGCACACCTACCTAGTCGGTCTCGTGACAACGATGATCTTGTATGAATCTGGTAGAAGGCACCAGTTTTGGTGGAGCCGTGGAAATCCTTTGAAAAGTAAACGCATGGCTATAAGGTTTTATTAAAAGAACATACGTGTACAGATCGATTTGATGGTAAGCATTTCACATTTGAAAATTCATCTCGGTATAGTTATAACCTCTGTAAGATATAAAAGCAATGAAAGTACAGTGACGGGATAGTACAGGATAAACAATGTTAAATCTGATTCCTCACTTGGGTACATTTTTTGTGGCGAGTTATTGCGTTGGTTGCGGCATGCATAATGCCTTTACAAATAAAAGGTGTACTACAGTAAATAGATTATTGAAAATACCTAAATCTACTTCCTTGAAACTACATGGCTCCTTGAGCAAGTTCATGAGCAACTGTGTTACTATACCTTCTTACTATTTCCTAATCTCCAGAATGCAGGTCGCCGAGAGCTTGAGTTTCCTCTTTCGCTTATTGTTTCCTAATGTGATGGCTCTTTATGCTCACATTGAATACGAGCACATTGTAGCTTTATTGAAAAAAATAAACTTGTCTTTAAAAACGGTTTGATGGTTCAACATTTTGCGAATTATCATCTAGCCTTCGGGTTATTATTAATCCAAACAGGTTGTTTCAACCATAGAAGAAAAAAAACATTTCTGAATGGCATGACTTACTTCAATTCATATGCATAGCTTCACTGAAAAAATAAGCAATTTTGTTTTGGAAACAATTCGATGGTTCAGCATGTTAATTACTATATGCCCAACGTGGACTGGCTGATTTGGCGCTAACACAAATCGCCCTCCACGCAATTATATAGCCTAGGCTTCCATTCCATCACTCAGTCGACACATCCACTCGATCGCTCTCTCACAGTCTCACTCACGTCACGGCTCACGGGTGCCGTCGACATGGCTCGGAGCTGCAGCAGCATGATGAGCCCGACGTCGTCGTCGTCGGTGCCGCCGGCGCTGCTCGCCGTCCACCACCACATGGTGGCGGCGACGCTGCTGCTGCTGCTCGCGGGCGGCTGCCACGGCGCGCCGCTGAAGGCGCACTTCTACCGGCGCAGCTGCCCGGCGGCGGAGGCGGTGGTGCGCGACGATGCACCGCCGGCGGCTCGGAGCTCGACGCACACACAAGACGTCAAACTCTGCAGTCGCTTGTTGCCGCGCTGTGCCGTACGTGTCGGCGACGCCATTGCCACGCACTCACGCACAGATCGGACTAAAATGGTGATCAAAGAAAAAAAATGATCATCAGCGCGCGCGCGCGCACTAGATAATTATTGATGGCCGGCCGGAGCAGTACCCGGTGCGTGACCGGTCGCCGCCGCGCGCCGGCTAGCTCCTGATGGAGGCAACATGATCGACGGCGACGCTGATCGGAGTGCGTGGAGGCCATGCACGCACACACGCCTGAGGGGTTGACTGGTGATAGCTACGCGGCTTCGATCTCCAGGTGGATGGCACGAGGCGGCCAAGTGTTAGCGCGACAGGGACGGGGCAACGACCGCGCGCACCCGCGGCGGCGGCATGCATTGCAACGCAGCGGCTCGGGAGGTGTCGGTGCGCGTGCGTGGCCGTCCGTTGCTGATAAGCTACCTCACACAGTCACTAGCTACAGCTGCAGTGTTTGTCAATACTACACTACTCTGCCATGGATTACTGAGAAGCTTAGCCTAGCACGTAATTAATTAGGAGGTCGATCACGTACGGGTTCGATTGGATCGAAGTAAGGGACGGAGGGTGACAATAAGCAAGGATAACATCAATAAGGCGCTCTTTGTTTTAGCTAGATTCCGTGAAAACCGGGGGGTAATAAGTTTCCAGTTTTTCAGTCATTGCATTGTTCATCTGACAGGCAGTTTGAGTTATATATCTATCTGGTTCAACTTTAGTTGTCAAATTAAAAGATAAATTCTCAGCTAATAATTTACTGAATATCGAAATAAACACGTGAGAAAGAAGGGGGGGGGGGGGGTGGGGGCTCATGCAGACCTTTTTTTAAAAAAAGAAGAAGAGGGGAATTTCAATGCAAGTTTCCTGTGTCGATCTTGCTGGACCACTAAAACTATTTCAGTTAATATATTATCCATCCCAAGTCAAAAGCAAACTCGAGCTTTCCCCTTGAATTTAACAAAAGGTGATGAGCCAGTGATTGCCCCATGATCAGCCACCACCCCTGATTAGCATGCGCTCCGTCCAATCACGGGAGAGTGACATTATACTCTGGATGTTGCCCTGCTCAGAGCATCAAAGAATTATTATTGAAGCTAAGCTATGTATGTATAGGAGCCACTGAAGAAGAAGATCATTGGAACGGCTAAAAATGCCTCACCGTGCTGGATGGATCATTATTGTTGGGTCGTTCCCTGCCGAGGCCTGAGCTAGCTGCTCATGCCCATGACTACTCCATCATACAGCTGATGATGTGATCGAGGCTCCAATCCAAGGGCATCCATGCACATCCACAATAATAGTAGGCACCGATTGCCGTAGTGCCGATGCTTGGCCGCTCCTGGAGATCGGCAGTGGTTGGATTGCGCGAAACAGCGGCGCAACCACCGAATCCAGTCAGTGAGCTCAGCGTCTGCTTCGATCATCACACCTGTTGGACGCACTCGCTAGCAGTAGCAGCCTACGTACACTTACAGTAATCCGCTGCACTTGGCTGTGCTAAGCCGCCTGTCATGACGCAACATTTACCATCTCTTTGGTGAAGACGAAAAATTACTGTCAACCGAGGTGAACAAAATATGCCTGTAAGGCTGCAGGGATACGATTGCTTACCTTCGAGTTTCAAGAGATGATTTTTTTTTTGTTAAACTTCTTCAGTTCCTTTCTGGTGGAAAAAAAAAGATACGGCTTTAACTTGGAATAACGTGCAGGAGCGCACACGATCGGCGTCGCCCACTGCAACACCTTCGCGGCGCGCCCCTCCGGCGGCTCCGGCCCCAGCTCCGGGCGCGGTGCGGCCCGGACCCGGCGGCGGCGGCCTCCAACAACGCGACCGCGGTGCCCATGGACCCCGGGAGCCCCGCCCGGTTCGACGCGCACTACTACGTCAACCTCAAGCTGGGGCGGGGCCTGTTCGCCTCCGACGCCGCGCTGCTCGCCGACCGCCGCGCGGCGGGGATGATCCACCGGCTCACCAGGCAGGCCCACTTCCTCCAGGAGTTCAGGAACGCCGTGCGCAAGATGGGCCGCGTCGGCGTGCTCACCGGCGAGCCCCGGGACTGCAGGGCCGTCAACAGCCGCTGATCGTTCGGCACACACGACCCGGCGGCCGGGGCTCGCTCTCGCTCGTTCTTGGAAGCAGCGCGGATGTGTTCGCTTGGTATTTGTTTGGTTGCAGGAAATTAAACGGGAGTAATTAATATAATACGTGTACTTTGGGTGGGGTGTGATTAAGTAGTTTTTGATTTTGATTTTTGTTGCAGTCGTATATATGTGGCGCCCATTCATGTGGAAGCACTTTTTGGCGCCATGGTGGAGTTGAAAAGGGCAATAAAAACTATAGTAACCCAATTCACATATATTTTTCATTTGATAAATTGTGTTCTACAAATGCTTGACTGACTACAACCATGCACATTCATACCATTTGTCCACTAAAATGGTACAATTAGGAATGCACACATGCATCTTAGGTACCAAATTATGTACAAAGGTTACATCATCTTGAGAGAAAAAAATTCTCACACCGGCGGCCGTGTGCCGGGCGGGTCAGAGCGGTGCCCCGTGCGGAGATGCTCGTGTGGGGCGTCGCCGGCGTACGGACGCGCACAGAGGTGGTCTCGGCTGGGGCCGCGCCAGCGTGCGGCAGTGCGTACAGACTAGGAGGAATTAATATGTTTCAGTTCAATAGAATTAATTTGGTTTACTATCAGATTGCAATAAATACAAGAAATACCTTTCCCTTGAATTTTGTGATTGAATTCAAATATAAATATGCATTTGAAAGTTTTTGCCATGTAGAATAGTTTGTGCCACGTCGTTAACCTCCCTAGGAATCTAGAATCCCAGGAAAATAAACATCCCCTATTGTTTCCTAAATCGTCCTAGGGCAGTGTTCCCGCCAGCCGCCAGAAGGATGGATGTGCTGCCTATATTCTATCTTGCCTTATTTAGTTGTGTAACTCTGCTGTACCCACGTCATTCTAAACTATAAATTATTTTTTTGGTTTGTTCTAATCAGACTTGCTTAGTCTTTACCTATTTTCAAATCACGTAACGTTTGCACCTAAATTTTTAGTTTGATCCGCCTTTTGTTATTGACATGTGGGTCTTGGTCCACCCCGTATATGAGTCGGACTAACCCTCCGTCCACAACTCGATTACGTAGAGCCCTACAAATTAACGCACATGCAACTACTATATGTATCTGATATTTATACGGTCTTTATGCATAGCAATGCACGAGCATATTTGTATAGTCTTAATCAAGTTTATGAAACAATTGCACACATCTACACCGTCACATACTAACCCCGCATCGCGAAAGGGCATGTAGCCTAGTGGTTACAAGAGCCTCAGTAGCACCTCAGGTCTTGGGTTCGACTCCTTGTGAAAGCAAATTTTATAGGATTTAACATGACATTTTGCTTTCAGTGGTAGACAGCGTTCCCGTCGACAGCGAAGCGCCTGCGGTGATTTTGTCAATCTCGAGAATTTGCCGGCTCTAGAAGTACTGTTTATGCACGTGTGTTCACGGTGGGTGAGTGTACGTGCGTCGTGCGTGTCTGAGTTGTACCACTAACCCCGCATCGCTAGCCCCGGTAGATAGGTCACCGCAGCATCAACACAGGCGCGTCCTGATGGCAACCGCCGCTCTAGGGGTGTAAATTGGTGATCTTTAGATGCACCTCCAATCCTTTTTAGTTCAACTATTTATGCTAATTTTTCAAATTAAGATCCTATTTCGATGAAGTAGTAGAAATAAAAAGGGTTGAAGGTACATCTAACATCACCGGTTTGCACCCCTGCGCCGCTCCATCGGATTCGGTACCAATTATCCGTCGCGACGGAATCTATAACAACATTTTTTTGTTTTCCTACACTACCCACCATTGAAAAATAACCCGTATAGGCTGCCATTGCAATTTCGCGTGCTGGCAGAAGCGAGGAAGAAATGGACGGTCCAGCGGGCCTCGTAAGGCAGGGGAAAAAGGCCCAACCATGGCCCTAGCAACGACAGCAGCCCCCCCCCCCCCCCCCCCCCCCCCCGCCCCCACACAATTCCCCAAACAAACAAAATCGAAACCTAATCACGCGCGCTCTGATTGCCGCGCAAACCCAAGCGCCTCCCTCCCGCCCGCCCGCGCGAAACCGAAACCAAACCCCCCGAAAAAATTTCCGCTCCCCGCCCCCGCGCGCGCCAAAAGAAATCCGGGCCGTCCGTCTCTCGCGCGCCCGCCCGCCCGCCGATCCGGCACTGTCCACGTCAGCGATCCGCGCCCCATCGCCCTCCGCCAATCGCGCGCCGCCGCGGCCTCTACATAACCCGCCGCACCCCCCTCCGCCCTCTTCCACTTCTCCAATCTTCAGTCTCCACCACCACCAGCGCCACCACCGCACCGGTTCCGGCGATCTCGTAGGCCTCGAAGGACGACCCTCGGAAGGAACAAAGGAAGCGAGAAGATGAGTTCCGGCGGCGGCAGGGGCAAGCCCAAGGGCACCAAGGCGGTGTCGCGGTCGTCCAAGGCCGGCCTGCAGTTCCCCGTTGGCCGCGTCGCGCGCTACCTCAAGACGGGCAAGTACGCCGAGCGCGTCGGCGGGGGCGCGCCCGTCTACCTCTCCGCCGTCCTCGAGTACCTCGCCGCGGAGGTACCTTTCCTTTCCCGCCGGATCCCCTTCCTACCCCCCCTCTGTTCCTCCCGATTCCATTTCCTCGTTACTATTCCCCCCGATCCATGGAGCGCTCCTCGCAGCGACGTCCTGACCGAATCCTCCCCGCGCGCGATCGATTGATTGATTCTCCTTTGCAGGTGCTGGAGCTGGCCGGCAACGCGGCGCGCGACAACAAGAAGAACCGGATCGTGCCGCGCCACCTCCAGCTCGCCGTGCGCAACGACGAGGAGCTCAGCAAGCTGCTCGGCGCTGTCACCATCGCCGCCGGAGGGGTGCTGCCCAACATCCACCAGACGCTGCTGCCCAAGAAGGCCGGCGGCAAGGGCAAGGCCGACATCGGATCCGCCTCCCAGGAGTTCTAGCCGGCGCCGCCGCGGATGGCCTGCCTCCCTCCGTCCGGGCCCGGATTTTGTTGGAGCCGCCGATGATGCTGCGGCTTCTTCTTGGTTCACCAGTAGTGGTTCTAGTGTCTCTCCTAGGCTAGGTTAGGTTTTGCGATGGATGGCTCATCAGGGGAAGTTTGCTGTATCTATGAATCAGTCTTGCTGGAATGGATGGAATGGTCGGTTGCTGTTGCTTGCTATGGTTCTGTGATGCTTCTTTTGTGCAAATTTTACTTCTGAATCGTTCCAGACGAATTCACATGCTTGGTTATGAGATGAATTTCATCTGAATGTTTACTTGGATACAACATGCTGATCTTTGGATCGTTTGTACTGCATTGTTGGATGGAATTAAGCCTCCTTTTCAGGTGAACGTGAATCGAGTGCTGATTCTTGGTTTAGGAAAGTGAAAGAGAAGATAGTGTGATATTCCTGAATGTTCTGACAGTATGAGTTCATTCCAATTTCCAGGGGAATTCACCTGCACTCTCCGTGCCATGCCGATGCTGGTTTCAATGCAGCTCAGGTGGAGTTTGTGGTGGACCTGTGCATGCTGTGTTTTCCATCTGAATTGTAAGTTTCCTTGTTCCAGGCTTATGTTTGGATCGTCTGTAAATTTAACCCCCCTAGATAACTGGTACATTCCTCAGAATTTGTTTCAGTTGCTGCCACCCTGCATGTCCGATAGCTCACCTGAACCTTCTGTCATTAGTCATTGTTCTGAATGTACTGCATTGTTGGGCAAAATTGACCTGCTAAATAGGTGCATCAAATCGGAATCGCTTGTTGTACTAATGTGAAAAAAGTTAGATATAGACGATTGGATTTACTACATGTTTCACTGTAATGAGGCTCTTTTTGTTCCTTCTCATTTCCCTGAAACACCAGGACTAACGAATGCGCATCACTTATGCATAAATTGGCCATCATTACAGATTCACAGCATATGCTACAACTCTAAGATAACCATGTTCTGATACACGTCAATTTCCTTTAACCATCTACTTTCTGATTCTGCATTTGGAATGGAGGCATAGCAATACTAACCACTGTAAATTCATTCTGCCACGAGAAAACCTGCCAATAATGCCATCGCTGTTGAGATCATTCTGGCAGAAGTCCCAAGATGGTGGCTCAACACCAACAAGAAATCCTCACATTCATGAATAAGACTCAGTAACATAGCGGCCATGCAAATGTGCAATACAATATTGGAGATAAAAACCACACGAGGTTAAAAAGAGAAGTGACATTATCACTTTCCAGTAGTACTGTTTTTGCTCTGGATTCTAAATAATGTAGCTGAGCAGTCAGTTGGCGACACTCATTTACCATTACAAGGTCTCTTCAGTTCTGACATCAGGTAAGCTCCTTCCAGTGGTTAACTGGACTTGTAAACAGAATATGCAAATTTCTGCAGGCAGAAGTTGCTTTTTTTTAAAAAAGAAAGAAAATGTACCAGCAGGAAAATTGCCTGAACTTTCCCAACAAGTGAGTTTATGATGAGGAATCTCAATCCTTGCCGCCAGTTTTTTTTGGGGGTATTGGCTAGGTTCGTCAGTAACTGATGAACCGTCTCCGATGTGTTGGAATAATTAGCACCTTTAGACTAAGGCTTGTTTGTTCTAACCTCTGACTGAAGCTTATCGTTTTCACCCTTCATCAAATCCTTGCTGGCTTGAATTTCCTCGACTTTCGTTTTAAGGTCTCCCAATTCCTTCATGATTTCTGTCTTCTCATCGTCAAATGCCTTTGCAGCTGCCTCCCTGACCTCTACCAACGCACCCAACTCCATCATGAACCTCTCGACCTCTGACCACAGATCACCATTCTCAACCTTCACCTTGTCACGATCGACCTCCAATTCCTGATTCTTCGACAGAGCTGCATCGAGCTCCGACTCCAAAGCTGCTGCCCTCGCATCCATCTCCGCCTTCTGAGCCCCCAGGATCTTGAGCTCCTCCACCTTCTCCTTGATCTGCTTCTTCGCCTCCTGCTGGTACGCATCCGCAGCACTCATCAGCACCGCAACCGCCCTCCTCGTGTCCTCAAGCTCCTCCTCCTTCGCCCTCGTCTGCTTCTTCGCCGCGTCTTGGTACGTGTCGGCGGCGTCCATGAGAAGCAGGCTCGCCTTCCTCGCGTTCTCCAGCTCCGCCGCCCCTGCCATTATCTGCTTCCTCGCGACTTGTTCGTACCTGTCGGCGGCGTCCATGAACAGCAGACCGGCCTTCTTCGTGTCCTCCCTTTGCTTCGCCAGGTCGCGGAGAGCCCGGTGTTCTGGCGCTCCAGCTCCCGCACCTTGTGCCCCAGCGCGGAGACCTGGGTTGAGGACGCCTGAGCGGACCTCGTCTTCTCCGCCAGCCGCCTCTCCAGATCACGCTTCTCGTTGGACAGTCTGGTCTTCTCTTTCTCTAGCCGCTGCGCCCTCCAGTACTGATCAACGTACTCTGCAGTGCATGTGTTAGAAGAGTCATTAGTGGAGATTGGATTGATCTGAAAGCAAAAAAAAGATGTCTTGGCGCACCTGACCAATATGAAGAATAATACGGCATGTTGTGGAGAATTGGAGGAGAGGTTGACGACGACTTGCGGCTGCTGTTCTCACGCACTCGTCGGAGGTGGAAGATGCCGCCTGAATGTGAATACAACAAGGGAAAAAGGAAAGGAGAGAAGGAAAGGATGGAGTGTCGGTGAGGAAGAAGGCATGGACTGGTGGTGAAGAAGAGCGAGGATGAGTGTTCTTTTTTAATGGAGTGCTGGTGAGGGAAGAATTAGTAGAGGAGAAGGAGATGCATGGAGTGCAGGCAAAGAAAGAGAGAGTGGAGTGCTTTGCTGATCGTCACTGACGACTAAGGGTGTTGTGTGTTGTAGCAATGTGAGACTGGCCTACTCCTTGGTGGATGCTCTCTGACCTGCTGGTTTCAGAATTTGCAAACTAGGATGAGTTAGTATCTGTTCTGTGAATAATTTCAGTCGGTTGCTTTTGTTTACTAGCTGCTGCTGTCCGTGTTTATTTGTTCTAATCAGCTGCTCTGAGCGGATCACTTGTTACACGAGGGAGAGCGAGACGACAAAGATGAGGAAATGGGAAGAAACCGCGAGGTCATGCAAAGGTGCCGTCAGGGAGCCTGCAAAAACCATCTAAACCTGAGCCCACGTAAGTGAAGGCTATGGTTAGCTGTAAGGTGAGGCACTGAATTGTGACCCGGTCTAAGAGAGCAAGGAGTCACTGAATGTGAGAGGCTACGGTTAGCAGCAAAGTATGATTTACATCAAAAATATAAATAAAAGTATGATCATCATATATGAAAGTTTTATTTCAATGCATAATACCAACTGAGCACCAATTAGTAACGTGAGACATGTCAACCTAATCATTTCGAGCGGTACGATGATAAGCATGAAAATGCCTACCCTTATTCTTCTCCTGCGCCTCAGCAACCTCGAGATGCAGCTACTCAATGTCCTTGCTCATGGCATCGATCTCACTTTTCTTCTCCTCCAGCGCCGCCTTCAGTTTCTCAGCCTCACCATCCTTTCCAGCATTGTAATTCTCAAGTTCCTGAATTTTTGACTTCAGCTTGCATGCTTCAACCTTCTCAGCTTCTAATGCTTTCTGGACTGAACTCTTCTCATCATTCAGGCGTGAATGCTTGGCATCAAGTCCGTCGTAGGATGCTTGCAGCTGTGACATAGAAACACGGATATTCACCAACTCATCCCTCAACTTATTGACCTCAGCATCCTTGTTGCGCCATGCTTCCTCAGCCACCTCCTTGATGACTTGGATCCCTTCTATCCTCCTCTTGAGGTCCTCTGATTCCTTCATGAGTTTTGCTTTCTCAGCATCAAATGACTTCACAACTGTCTCCTTCTCCTCTGCTAATGCAACCAATTCCATCTTGAGCCTTTTAACCTCTAATTGAGACATGCTATGTTTCTGTTCCGCTATTAAAATCTCCAGCCGAAGCTTATCCTTTTCGCCCTCAACCAAATCCTTCTTGATCTGGATTTCCTCCACCTTCTTCTTAAGGCCCTCCAATTCTTTCATGACTTTTGCTTTCTCGGCATGAAACGCCTTTGCATCCGCCTCCTTCGGCTCCACTAATGCACCCAATTCCACCTTGAGGTTGTTAGCTTCTGCTTCAGACATGCTTTGTTTCTGCATTGCAGTCGAAATCTCCAACCGAAGCTTATCATTTTCACCCTCCACGAAATCCTTGTTGGCCTGGACTTCCTCCACCTTCCTCTTAAGATCATCCAATTCCTTTAGGATTTCTGCCTTCTTAACATCAAATGCCTTCACAGCAGCCTCCTTTGCCACCTCTAGTGCATCCAATTCCATCTTGAGGCTCTTAACTTCTTGTTCAAATAGATTTTTTTTGTGCTTCATAGCCAATATCTCTGACCGAAGCTCGTCATTTTCACTTTCCGTTAAATCCTTGATAGTTTGGATTTCCTCTATTTTCCTCTTAAGATTGTCTAATTCCTTCATGATTTCTACCTTCTCAGCATCAAATGCCTTTGCAGCGGCCTCCTTTGTCTCCACCAATGCAGCCAATATATGCTTAAGGCACTTAACCTCTGCTTCGGATTGGCTATATTTCTCCTCTACTGTTAAAATCTCCGTTTGAAGCTTATCATTTACACCCTCCACTAAATCCTTATTTGTTTGGATTTCATCCAACTTCTTCTTAAGATCCTCCAATTCCTTCATATTTTCCGCATTTTGAGCATCAAATGCCTTCACATCTATCTCCTTCGCCTCTATCAATGCACTCAATTCCATACTGAGCCTCTCAACCTCTGCTTCAGATAAGCTATATTTTTTATTTGCAGTCAGAACATCTAGCTGAAGATTTTCAATTTCACCCTCCATCAAATCCTTATTGGATTGGAGTTCTTCCACCCTCCTCCTAAGCTCCTCGGCTTCGAGCATCATCTCTGCCTTCTCAGCATCAAATGCCTTCATAGCCACCTCATTTGCCTCCACCAATGCACATAATTCCTTCTTGAGCTTCTCGACCTCCACTTCAGATTGGCTATACTTTTCCTCCGCGGTCAAAACCTCCGACCGAAGCTTGTCATTTCACCCTTCAAGCTCCTCTCCACATCTTCCTTCTGGCTTGTGATGGCCCGAGCCGCTGCCTTTCGTCTCCTCCAATTGCTTCTCCAGTTACCCTTGTCACCAAGCAGCTGGGTGTTCTTGTGCTCCAACTCCCACACCCTATCCTGAAGAGTGGAGACCTGGTGCGATAGGGTCCTCACTCTGTCATCTGCAAAGAGATCTGCAACACACGTTTTGAAGGGGTGTTTTAGAGGAGAGAAATGGAACACACTGCACATGAAAAAAGGAGATAATTCCTTCTATGTCATTGGAATTTATACCAATCACATATGTGCCATGAAAAATTCCCACTTCCCCTATCTGCCATCTATTAAAATTTGTAGATCCTTCTATGCCACTTCCATCGCTCTACTATGAAGTTGCTGTTAAATGGCTGCCACTGTAACCTTGACTCTCGTTGCCAAACTTTGGACAACATATATGAAACAATATGGACCAACTTGTACCTATATGATTCAAAATAATCATATTCAAATTTAAATAACCGGTGCACATACAAATACAACACGAACAACCATCCTAATGGTGATAGCTTTAAACGTAACTAATGGCCGTGCACATAAGGGATCACAAATTTCATCTAGTGGCATATAAGGGGAGATGTGTTTTTCAATGGCACGTAAGGGAACACTATAGTTTCTAGGAGCATCTAGGAAATTCGCTAAGAAACAAAAGATGATGTCTTTGCTCACCTTCAAACCACGTCCTATTCTGGAAACTTGCAGAGGTTGACGATGACATGTCGGTCGCTGTCACCACGCACTCGTCCGAGGTGGAAGACGTACGCCTCTCTGTCTTCGCCGTGCCTCAGCCTGCCGCAGCTGCCTCGGGGTGAATATGTACAAGTTGGCAAGTTGCCAAGTTGGAACAAGGAAATTGAAGGACATAGGAGAAGAAACGTGGATGAGGACGATGGAAGAAAGGAATGGAGTGTCAGTGCAGAAGAGGCATGGGGCAGAGGGGAGACAGAGGATGGAGTGTCGGTGAGGAAGAGTCATGGAGGAGCAGCTCGTTTGTAGTAACATATGCAGTGAGACTGTGGCCTTTTCAGGGTCCTTAATAATCTCTTTAAAAAACTTCAAAGACTGAATTCCCAAAAGGGCCTACCGCCGTAACATCCTGTCTGTTCATTCTGAGATGCTCACCACTCCAGAAACCTGCAGGTCAGAAACGTATAGCCCAAGTCAATTCTGAGATGTTCAGTGTAGAGTGCACGCCGTGAATCATCACAAGGCAATTCAGAGAAATTCCAGAAGTTCTGATCTCAACACGGTAATGCTATGTTACGGCCGTCCGACGGGATTAAACTTTCGGACGACCTTTCACCGCTCACACCACGTGAGATGGTAAGCTTGATGTTGGAGGCATAGCAACGAGGTGACCGACCCAAGAACTAAAACGACACAGGGAGCTGGATCTTGGTAGTTTGGGGTGGTTAGCTGGCAGCTTGCTCCCACCGGCGGAGTATCGTATCAATTTGGGTATTGAGAATCTAGATATCAAGCACAAAGGGCAGAGCGTGGGCTACAAGTGACTAGCCCAACTTAAATGAGATATGATAGCTTCTTTATGGTCTAACATTCTTGCCAATACATTATCATGAAGTGGCTTCTTCACTCCAGCACCGACAGGTTAGTCTAATAAAAGGAGACGAGAACTACATATGGTCTGATACTTACTTCCTTTTTTCAAGGAAGACAAGTTATGTAGGCGGTAGCCATTCATGTAGCGGTTGCTCGACCAAAGCCAGATAAAGAATCTCCAACAAGATTCGAAATTGGATCGTTCAAGTCCAAAGGATAGAGATTTTGGAAATTTTGATCTTTAATTTCAATGTTGCATCAGATGATTTACGATGTTACGATAAGCATTTTATGATGTTGCAGTAAAGATTTCGGATGTTGAAATTGGCAATTTCAGTGTTGCAACAGGTCATTAAGAATGTTGAAATAAACAAACCGAGATTTTGCGGCATGTCATCCCGTTGGATTAGCATTTTTATGCTGCATAACGTATTTTTCATGATGTTGTAACTTGTGTCTTGTTACGTCGCAATAATACTTTTTGGATGTTTCAGATGCTGTTTTGATTTTAGGGGAGACAAACTCAGTTTCTTGAATGACTTGGGATCTTTGCTCTTCTTTTGCTATTTTTTTCAATGAGATTCACAGAGAAATTGAATTCATTCACGATCTTGAGCTCGTGAAAGGCACAACTTGCTCGAGCTCGAGCGCCCAGACGAGGAAGATTAGATGAATGACTTGGTATGTCGATGTTGCGTGCAATGCGAGCATATGTTTCGGTGGGAAATTTTTTCTAATGTCAATCCAACGACAGATGGCAACATAATATGATGGTAGTCACAGCGTCCGATGCTAGCCCGGACGTCCGGGCGCTAGCAGCGCCATTGTAAATATTATTGAATTGATGGCCAATAGCAAACACGAAAGTAACCCAGTCAGATGCAATGACCAACAAAACAGAAAAGATATACACGGCCTGTACAACTTTTAAGATATTGACAGTTCCATGCCTTTGTAAGGCCCGCAATGCTGCAATTTCCAACCTCACATTTTGAGTAGAGACAAAGATACAAACCATGAAAAAGATTCAAAAAAGCAGGAAAAAGCATTCTGAAAGCTGGGAAATGGTGGTTCAACAACAAAAGGCAATCCTCAGATATTCATGAATGAAAATACCACATGACAGCACATCTCAGCCCCACAGCATGGATGCATAATGTACAATCTTTAACGACAAAATGGCACCAGATAGGCAGCAACAATAACACAGCAAATGCACGCAAAGCGGAAGTTTCAGTTGGTTGTGCAATGGTAGCAACTGACCTTATAACTTCGTGGCTGGATTTTAAAAGTAGTTCAATTGTCAAGTTGGTCACAATTATTTACCATTACAACATCCTTTGTGTTATTTCTGCCATTCTAACATCAGGTAATCAGTAAGCTCTTCTAAAGTTTCAGAAGTCATAGACACAATATGCAGATTTCTGCAGGCAGAAGTTTGCTAAATCTAGCATTAAAACAATCACAAATTAATTCCCAGAACAAAGAATTCTTAGGTTTACTCTACTCTATGCCGTACTTTGTCTATCATCAGTTATTCACCTTTTTGCCTTTGCTTGACCAATGAAACACCCAAATCTTATTTCAGTGATAACAAACCTTTTTTTCAACTTTACCTGGAAGAATCAATCTATCTCTGGATGCTGCACACTGTAAAACTATGCTAAGTAATTGTTTAAATGGGAAATCTCGCTATCAATATCATCACTACTGGGGTATGTTCTTGTGGGAGATAATCCTCGTGCTAGTACTGTGACTGTGATACTGTCAGAAAGAATCATCCAACCTAATTGCCTGGGAATCAGCTCATCAACTTTTTTTGATGATGTAATCTTTGCTCACAATGCAAGCAGACAAACACAGTAGCAAGTTGGAAAAGAAATGACATCCTTTGTTTGATGGGGTCTCCTGTTTAATATATCACAATCACAATAGGCATACCAGGTCTGTAAGACAGAAGTGCCATTGCATTCTTGACACACCTGAAAGGTTCTTCAGAAGTTTAGATCCATTCCGAAATTCAAAATGCCAGTCATAGTTCCAACATTTCACACACCGAAGAATGGCCAAAGACATCGCAAAGGACAGCAAACATAGCCATGTAATTAAAGGATTCATTTCATTTCATAACCAGCTGACGCATAGCATAGCAGTACAGCAGGATAGCAACATGATCATTTCGAGTTGCACATTGATAAGAGTGTAAACGAACATGGAACATGGCCAAAGGAAAAAGGCAGCCCTTCAGTGGGACCTGGTGGCATAGATGAAGGAGATAGCAGCCACCATGGTTGTGGTGGCAGCATACAGCCATGTCCAGATGCCACCCTTCTTCCTCTTCTGAGCCTCAGCCACTGCGAGTTGCAGCAGCTCGACATCCTTGCTCAGGGTATTAATCTTCCCCTTCTTCTCCTCCAATGCCACCTTCAGCTTCCCAATGTCGCCATCCTTCTTCCCATTGCACTTCTCGAGCTCCTCAATTTTCGACCTCAGCTTTACTGCTTCAGCCTTCTCAGCATCCAAAGCCTTCAGAACTGAATTCTTCTCATCGTGCAGGCATGAACGCTTTATGTCAAGATCATCGCAGGAAGCTTGGAGCTTGGACATGGAGGTGTGCAGCTCCTCCAATTCGGCCCTCAGCTTACCGGCCTGAGCATCCTTCACACGATTCGCTGCCTCAGCTGCTTCCTTGTCAGCCTGGATTTCCTCCAACTTCCTCTTCAGCCCCTCCAATTCCCCCACAAGTCTAGCCTTCTCAGCATCAAATGCCTTAGCAGCAGCCTCTTTCGCTGCCAACAGTGTGCCCAATTCCATCCTGAGACTTTCAACCTCTGCAACAGCAACATTGTGCCTCTTCTCGGCAGCCACAACCTCGGACTGAAGCTTGTCATTTTCTCCCTTCACCAAATCAGACTCCCTCTTCTTGGCCACCACCTCAGCCTCCAGTTCCCCTTTCTTAGCCACCGCCGCCGCCAGCTCCGCCTCCAATGACTCCACCCTCGCCTCGATCTCAGCCTTTTTGGCACCCAGCACCTTCAATTCCTCTACTTTCGCCTTCACCTTGCCCTCCATTTCCACCCGATAAGCCTCAGCCGCCTTCCTGAACTCCTGCAAGCTCCTCTCCACCGCCGCCTTCTCGCTGGACACCATCCTAACAGCCTCCTTGGCCTCCTCCAACTTCTCCACCAGCTCGCCTTTCTCACCAAACAGCTCGGAGTTCTTGCCCTCCAGCTCCGCCACCACGGCCTCCAATCTCGCGACCTTGTTGGACACCGCCGCCACCTCCGCCTCCTTCTCCCGGAGCAGCTTCAGCGACCGCGCCCTCTCCGCGGCGGCCTCCTCGAGCCGCGCGTCGGCCTCGCCCCTGTCCGCCGCCTCCCGCGCCGCCCGCGCCTCCGCGTCCCGGAGCGACCCCTGGACGGCGGCGAGGCGGGCCCGGAGCGCGGCGACCTCGTCGGCGACGGCGCGCAGCGGCGCGGCGAGCGCGGCCTGCGCCACGGCGCGCTCGGCGGCGGCCAGCGCCGCGTCGTCGGCGGAGAGCTCGTCGAGGCGCGCCGTGAGCGCCGCCACCTGCCCCCGCCGCTCCGTCGCCTCCTTGAGCAGCATGGTGTTGAGCGCCTTCAGCTGCTCCGCCTTCCGGTCCCGCGCATCCGGCGCCGGCGCGCCCTCCGCGGCCTTCGCCGGCGGCACCTCCTCCGCGGCAGCGTGGTTGCCGTTGCCGTTGCCGTTGGCGGCGGCGGCGGCGGCGGATTTCTTCTTGGCCATGTCGGCGGCGGCGGCCTTAGGGTTTGTTTGTGGCTGCGAATGGATTGGAAAATGATACGGGTTTCCGCGCGGATTTATGCGGCGGGAGCGGCTCACTGACGGGTCGGGCCGATTTTCACTGGGGCCCACATGGGAGTGAGGCATTTTCGGTGGGTGCGGGGGCCTGGGAGGCGACCGTTGTGGGTTGGTGGGGAGAGTTTGAAATGGGGAGGGGGAACGGACGGCCGGGATGGGGCGGAGGGTTATCGCTTTCGCGCCCGCATTTAATCGGAGACCGCGAATTTTCGTGAATATTTTTTGAAAGCACTCGGGATGGGCGCCGTGAGAACGGGAAGTCGTGTCTCTTGTACGGCGAATTTGAAATGATTAAAGCGTTCTTCATCTGGTGGATATGATGAATTTGAAAGAAATTTTTCTTACGACCGAAATTGTAGGGATACCTCACCTAATATCTCCTTGATTTACTTTTCGATATGAACTTCTTACGCGAGGTGAACGGAATAGTTCCCAATAGAACTTCTTTGGGATCAATCTAAAAGTTCAACATGACCGTGTGAAAGTTATTATAAGATTTTTCATTCTCAATCCTGTTCTGAATATTATCTCTATTTTTATTTACATGTTACATGTATTAGATTTGTTCTAAGTTAAATTTGGCCAACTTTAACCAAATTTATAGAAAAAAGATAATAACATTTATAATACCGAATTTATTTCATTAAATCCATCATAAAGTATACGTTGATAGTGCATATGTTGGATAGTATAGTTGTTGCTATATTTTTCTATAGATTTGATGAAAGTTAGCTAATTTTGACTTAGGATAAACCTAATACGACATGTAAATAAAAACAGAGTGAGTAGATAATAACCACAAATCATATTCTGAGCACTTCACACAAATGTGGCCTCTCATCAGAATATCGATGTTTCCATTACCTATCGCAATAAAATAACTAGCGAGGTGGCCCGCCCAAATAGCGCGAGTACCAGTTCTTTTTCCTAAGGTTTAGGATTTTTTTACTTCAAAATATAAGATGCAAATAATTTTGTTTAGACATATCATTATAATTGTTTTGTCCTAAAAGTACAACCACCTGTGCCATATTTTATGGTGTATTTTTTACACGATTTAGAAGAGAAATGAATGCCTTATATAGAAACATATTTTGGGGGTATTTACCGAATGCGACTAAATATTTAAATTTTGACATAAATATTTGTTCTTTTTAATTTTTTATTGGTGATATACGATTTCTTTTCTTGTGTTTTAGTTACAGTGCATGATAAATTATCCCTAAATTTTTAGAAAAAGATTTAGATGTGTTGTTTATATATACCGCTAGAGGTAACAATATACTTTATTTTTTTGTCCTCCAATCACCCATAGATATAGCCCCATAGATACATGCTCCCATATTATCTTAGGTATGGCTATGCCATAGTCATCAAAGATGGACCCCTGATGGTGCATGTAATTTCCTCTAGTTGAATACTATCCGTGGCTTGCTACAGGCTGCATGCATATCAAATATCAATTTCTGATGTTTTGTTCTAGATAGCATTAACACTCTAGCATGATTGCATCATCTTTCTTTCTCTAGTAAGTTTTTCAGCTCTCAGCTATCAACTAATCACAATATTTTTTGTTGTCACTAATGGTGATTATCATGCTTTTGTAATAGCAACAATGTAGTCCACCTAGGGTAATACTCAACCCGGTGAATGGGCTGAGATCATATCGTGGCTACGATATGGTTGCACCATTGTACCATCATTGACATTGCCTTAATTTTCATACCTTTGTTAGTGTTTCACTTTTAAAGTCTAGAGACTCTCATTGGTTCATTGGTTTCTAGACTGAAATCGCTTCTTGATTCTTCTCTATATGGTGCTATTCGGCTAAACATTTTTTTAGAGCTAACAAAATACTGTTTTCTCCATGGTAGTTATTACCTTGCCTTCTTGGGATATGACCCGTGTTGTCTTTTTCTCTACTAGGTAAAGGTCCGTGCGATGCTACGGGCACATAATTCTTTAACAAAATAAAATAATTTTAAAGAAATATGGTAAGAAGATAATAGACGCATTATCTAAATCATAACTTTCAGTAGAAAAATACATGTTAAAGATGATGAAAAAAAAGTATATCCAACATGCTAAACTACACCAGAACGAAGGAGAGCCATTCGCCCCGGCCGCACGGCTGCGCCACCTGAGCCAAGTGTTCCCACTTCCACCGGGTAGTCAGGCACAAGGCCACCAGCACCAGCGGAGCCGCATTAAATTAAACTTATGAAACGCGGCGGCCTGCCACCAGGCCGGCCACGTCGGCCAAAAATCCTGACCGTCCGATCGCCCGATCCGACGGCCAGAAGAGTTTGTCCCAGACACTTTGCAAAAGAACCCCTAAATTATATAAGAACCAACTGTAGTCCGCGTTTGAGTCCGTGGATTTTTGCAAAAAAACCCAAACTTTTAAAAAAACAACCCACAGTCCACACGTGCGTCTGACATTTTTTGCAGAAGAGCCCTCAAACTTTTTAAAAATCAACCCGCGGTCCACCAATAACAGCCATGTATATTTCTCAAAATAAACCCTAACTTTTACATAAATTAACCTTCACCTCCGAGGGATAGTTCTTACCAACCATGTAACTCAAATATACTAATTACGTTCAAATTCGTGCAACTTTCAAAACATTGGATCTCTTACGTTTTAGCTCGATTCTCAGCGATCCTCGTGGTCACCTGATTGTAGCGAATCACTATATTTACAATTATTTTAATTTTTACAAAAATAAGATAAAGAGACACATGTAGTATGACAAGGCGAGGCCAACCGATAGGGCCACATTAAACGAATATTAATTAATATATTGCTCTAAAAATGCTAGATCTAATTTTTTTTGATTCCTCAGCTCAAGTAATTGCTAGATCTGTAGCTTAAGATCAAAGATTGCATATCCCTGCCTCTGTTTCAATTTAAATGATTGTTTGCTGTCTAAAAATGGTAAACAACACAGTGAATAGCTCAAAAATGCTAAAATGATGAAACCACTTTTGGTACCACCTACGCACATCCTATTTATTTCTTTCTTTGGTCGTGTAACTAAGAATCTGGGGTTCTACAGGGGTCCTACAATGGTAGTTCCTTTGGTGTAGCCAAGCTGTTTGGCTAGGGCTAGAATATTTTAGCTGTCGATTTCATGCTTACTAATGCTGGTGTTTTAAAAGAAAGAAAGAAAAAGGAGTGCTCTCTGATGCACTGAAGCATTGCGGGTCCTCTTGGTAGCATGCTTAGGGAAATTAAGATTTATACACAATGCTACCCCTAGACAGGTAGTGGTAGCATTGTGCTCTTATAAAGTCTGTGCAGCTCATTAGCCATAGTACGAACAAGGATCGTCTGGATCTCTCTACTGATGTATTTCTCTTCGCAGTTTTTTAAATACCTGCTAGCTAGCTGTACCTACTACCTACTATGTATAAATTTTAATATATACATCATGCACTCTAATATATGTACAGCTACGTTTGCGATGCACTTAAATCACCGTTGTTTCATTCGCGCGCAAACGCGCGCCCCAATCACTAGTGATGACACAAAGCGATGCAGCGTGGCTCGCTGGTCTTCCCCGTTCCCTCCCCCGCCTGGCCGCCTCGTCGCCTCTCGCGGTCGCGGGTCGCGGCCGTCGCCGTCCCACTCCCCACCCAGCTACTACCCACCCGCCCCCGCGCCTTCGGCGGCTCCTCCGCCGCTTGCCTGCGGACTCCGGGCTCCGACCTCTCCAACCCGAGCCTCGTCCACTGCCATGTCGTTGTCGCCGGCGAACGGCGCAGCGTATTGGCTGCTGTGGCAGGTCTTCGTCTGCGGCGCGTTCATCGCGCTCCCCGCGGCGGCCGCGGCGCGCTATTTCCGCGCCTGCAGAGGGCCGCGCCGCCCCTGCGCGCCACCGACCTCTGGGTATCCTGCTGGGAGCGGCTCCACCTGACGGGCGGTGGCACTGGACTGGACCACGACGACACCGGCTGGCGGCGGCGCCGTACGTAGGATTTGGGGATTTCAGGATTTCGTTGCCACCGAGTTGATTCCCCTCCTTTCCCTCATTTTTAATCGAATTCGTTGCTATGGTGTTGATTCCCCTCCTTTCGGTGGTTGTTCCCCTCCCCGCGCGCTGGAGGGGTTGGCGATGAAGAGGCGTCGGCGGCAACCGTGGCGCACGGCAATGTCGAGAAGGACGCGAGGCGGCGGGCACGGCGCCGGCGCGTGTGACGCCGAGCAGGAGGTACTCGACCCACCCGATGTCGCCGTTGCCGCCGACCCGCTTGCTGCCGGAGCTGAGCGTCGGGGCCTCCTCCTCCTTCTCACCCTGCGGCCGCGCGAAGAACTTGGACGCCGGACGCCGCGGCCTCCGCCGCGCGCACGAGATCCGCCGGCACGCCGTGGCCTCCTTCTCAACCCGTGCCCGTGCTTCTCGATTTGAATTTTGAACGCTGGTGGGTCGGTGGATGGCAGAGCGTGGATGGGGGCAGACCCCGTGGCTCTGCCGACGAGGACACTACAAACTTATTTAGTGGTAGGGATTTTGTTTTGATCATAGTTCCATGTAGGCTGCTGCTCTTAAGTTGTGCTTTTCTCTATGGCTGCCCTAGTAAGTAGTCATGCCTCCAAATGTTATTTCACAATACACACTGTCCAACTTGGCAAATGTTTTCCTCCATTGCGCATCCATAATGCAGGGGCAGACGACCTATGTAGACTCCAGTGTTAAAATGTAATTTAAAAATTTTAATTTGAAGCTATGGCAATCAACAAATTTTCACCATGTTTAAGCTTCAATTCCAGAAATCATCTGCCCTTGAGGTGTGCCTCTAGGATAACGAAACCTGTAATTAAGTCCTCCTTGTCATAGGAAGCATATGTGCCGTAAGCATCGGCTAAGATCACGATTCGAGCATGTGAACCATCACTGTATCATGGTGATCTGCCCTTCAGCTATCCATATCATTAGCTAGTTTTTAAGTTGTGGACTGGTAAGTACGTACAACGTGTGTTGCCTTCCATCAGCGCTGCGTCGAGAACCTGGAGGCCTTTTATATAGGCAGCGGCAGCCAACAGATCGAGATAAGGGTGTGACCCGTGCGTTGAGCGTAGCCGTTCTGTTGCACTGCAACCACCTCAAGCGAGAAGCCAGCAGGGATATCTCCAGTTTGTTCGGTGGCGAGCCGGCGACATCTGAACTTTAGGTTTGTTGGTTGGCCGCATGATCTGCACCTGCCCAGACGTATTTTGGAAAACAAAACATGCACGCATGTCCCCTCTCGTATATATTGATCCCATGTACATACGATAAGGTAGGCCATGCAGAGCTTGTTTAATTTCCTGTCCTTTCTTGGTTCCTGGCCTACCTAGGATGAAACTTTTCTTTCCAAAACTAATGGAAAACTAACAAAATTTAATCAGGTTGGATTTCCGTTATAATTTGATCAACAAAATCTACTTTTAAATTTCGAATATAGTTATTTATTTATCATATTTGACATGGCGTATTGGATATGGACTAGCCTAGTCTGCTAGATTTTCATAATATCCAACGGTGTATGTCCTTCTCCTTTTTTAATTAACGTGGAATTTTCTAGACCCTCTTGGTGAACGCGGTGACTTCTTTTAACACTATTATATTAAAATAAATAATAATAAATAAGAACCCCAACTAACCCACAACTAAACTGGTTTTGCTTGATATACTTGAAAAGAAGTCCTACAACATCAATACTGCTTAGAATGCATGGTTAGACAAACTTAACATAAGTTAGCAGTTGCTTCTTAACTTTTGTAGACAAACTCTAGAACATCAAAGTTACCTCTATTAACCGTGCATCTGGGAATTTACAATAAAGAGATGAAATTCAGATGAAAACAGCGTTAAATTGGTTATATGAAGAATTATGAAAAGAACTGTACTGCTTGCATTCTGGAATATAGGGGAATGTAAAACCTGGAAACAATGTACATTAGCTTTCCTCCAGAAGCGCTTAAGTTCATAAACCATGGCCACATGCATATATTCCTGAGTCATAACACAGAACTATACATGACAGCACACTAATGTTTTACAACTAGTAGATGTCGATCGTAATCCAGCAGGGTCGTGGACAAAGCTGATATACTGTAGCAAACACTTAAACTAGAGTTCATCTTTAGGCGCCGGTAAGCAGTCTTCATCCCAGTAGTAGGGGAACTTCAGCTTTGCGGCTGTGTGAGGCACACTCCAATCATCATAGATGAATCTGCAACAAGTAATATCAAGCTTAGAAACATTATTCGCTACTCGTATGTGAATTACACTCAGTCGCAAACAGAGGAAGCAAAGAAAGGTATGTGCATTACTCTCAAGCTGTATTATCAAATATTACCAGGGACACCATTAAACAAAATGTGGTACTGGTACAGACAATAACAGTGACATTGATAGCAAAGCAAAGGGACCATGACATACATGGGAATAACGGTATCATGTTGATGGAGAATTACTTAAGGCTAAATCAATAGATCACATGAATGGCGATATATCTAGGTGATAGGTTAATATGTAAATATCCAAATATGGCATCAGGTACATAACATATCTAGCAAACTTGTGATAAACTGATAACGTCCAATGTTCATTTAAGAATATCAACATTTTAGATTTGCAAGCATTTTTTTTTGAAATTTTTGAAAAAGAAGCTGTCAATGAGGGGTTTTCTGCTGCCCAAAATAGGCCTTTGTTCTAGATCTTTTGTCCTCATTGTGCCCCTACAACTTTAGCATCTATCATAACAACTATGAGTCTATGGCATGCAGTTTAAATGAAATAAAATTCTACTGCATCTTGATAGATGCTTTTTTACTAGGGCATAGCTGTAGGCTGGGAGTAGGAACAGTTATTCTCATAAACAAGGGTAAAATTGTATTTGTAACCTTCCCTTCACTCAAGTTTTGTCACAACCGTGCTGTTAGGAATGTCCAAAAAGGTTCAGACAAGAACTCCTAACTGTATACTATATATATGCTTGAACAAAATGGGAACATCAAGAACAGTTTCTACAAGGTTCAGAGCAAACATGCGTATCTAACTAGCTAGAGTACTAGACACAAGTTACTCTGAACTCTGAAGTAATCAGTATGAATGAATCAGTTCAGACTATGTTATTGAATGAATAAGTAACACAACGTTCAAGTAAGATATGCTCACATCTTAATAGGCGGGCGTGATATGATCACAAGAACTTGCAAATCTTCATGCTCATCAGAATTCCAAACCTGCAATGAAGAGAAATACGACGCAAACAGTAAAGTTCCAACGTGATCTTGAAATATAGCTAAGGTACACAGATAATCATCGGGGTTCTGAAAATCAGGACAGAGGCATCAGAGTATCAGACAAAATAAAAATACACAACCATGACAACCATTCTATTTTACCTGGTGAGGATCATTTACAGGGATCGTAAATGTGCTATTCTGGAAGACAGGAATCTCCTGTGGCTCCCCTGGGTGCTTGAGCGAGCTTGACCCCAGCAAGAGCATGCCTTTCCCTTTAAGGACAACGAAAACCTCCTCACAAGAGTGCCTGTGGATAGGAGTCCTTTTGGCCGGACCAAATGTCTGAAGCCACACTTCCACCTGAAAGAAAACAATATTATATAGAACTAAGAATGAATCCAAACAGTATCTACACTCTGAATCAACTTAAATATGACTCATCAAGGAAAGCATGTGTACACATCTGCACAGCTAATTAAGCCCTCTGAACTTATAGCAAGCAGAGTTCTTGCGTTCACATCGAAGCAAGAAACTATCATTAATCAAGGTGGAAGTACCTTTCTACAATCAGAGTCCACCAAAACCAGTTCAGCACAAAAAAGAAATGGAAGAAAAATATATTAGCCACTGAGACAACCCCAAGGGTTCGTTCAATCGTTAGGTCGTTCCTCACCTCCTTCATCCCGTGAGCGAGCGCGCCGGCAACCGTTATATGCGAGAATCCTTCCCTCCCATAGTTACTTTGGTGCATCTGGCTTATATCCCTCACCAGTGAGTTGTCTGGAGGCATCAAGAATCTCACACACACTCGTCAGATTTGCTAGTACAAATGTAGCAAAATAAAGATGATCTCTTCAATCGCGAATCCGCACAGAACTGCCTCAAATCCAATAGAAATATTCCAAAACTACAGCTGATTCACACCGAGGGGTGCTAGGAGGTAAGGTCAAGCCAAGCGGCAGGTTTGGAAGTTTCAAGAAACTGGAGAAGGAAATGAAGGGGGAGCCAGGGAGGGGAGGGGGAGGGGGAGGGGGAAGGTGCACCTCGCGGGCAGGATGACTCGGCTGCTGGGAGGAAGGTTGCAGCGGCCACGAGGAGGAGGAGCGCGCGGCCAACGCCGGCTAGGCGAGGCCCACGGGCTGCCGCGGCGGCGGCGGCGGGCGGTCCGCGCGCCATGTCTCTCCTCTCCGGCGCCGTCGGTTTTCTGCTTTGGTCGCTGCTGTTTCCGGCTATTTACGCCACGTTTTGCAGCTCTGGGTTCTTCTTGCTTTAGGCCTCGTTTGCTTCTGGAAAGGACTACGCTTGCTTTACCGCAAGCACACGGACCGTACTCCGCTCGTGCTCCGCACATTCACTGTTGCTCCGTTCAAATATTTTTTTTGCAATTCTAGCTTTCTATCTGAGTCAGTCTATATTAAATTTGATCAAATATATATAATATTAACATTATTTATAATGTCAAATAATTACAATAAGATTTATCATTAAATATATTTTCATAATATCTCTATTTTAAGTAATAAATGTTAAAAATATTTTCTGCAAACTTAATTAAATTTAAGAAAATTTGACTCGGTTCAAATTTAGAATTTCATTCTTGTTAGGATAGATGTAGTAATAATCAACGTACGATTAGTAGGTTTAATATTTGATACAACACTATCGGGCGAGGTCAAGGTCAACACACCTAGGAATCCTATTCTGCTGCCACAACCTAAAATCCAACATCATCTCTGCCAGGTCTCCATTATCCATCAAGCGAGCGCAACAGAACTTTGATCATCTAGCAAAGGTAGCGCTGGAAGACCATGCGGTGCTTTGGGATATGGCTGGTTTTAGGTCGATTGCTCCCTTTACTACTGTTTTGGGGAGGTCGATTGTTTATCATATAATTTTTCTTTCGGTGTTTCCGGGGCTGTGGACCTCTGTTCCATTACCCGTCTTTGTATTGGTGACTTAACGAAAAACATGCTCAGCACTGTCGTGGAAAAAAATTATTTCTGCCATGAGTGATAGAAAATCACTGTACTTCTACCTAGTTCTTAATTAGCAAAGCAGGACTTTTTGGCTGCACATATTAGTAAAGGACTCACATGTGCTTAGGATATTGTAGAGTTTTTAAAGTAAAGGTTATGCTCTCGAGGCTACTCGACTGGTGCTCTCTTGCCTGCTACTCCTATCCCGACCTTACTCATTAGCTGCAACAGTATCTACATGAAATGCGAGGATGCACATGCAAGGCCGCAAGGGTTAGGATCACCCATATCCCACACCAGGATGATAGGCGCGCTCAAGGCCAGCTCTATAATTTTAAGGGCCCTCGGGCAAGCAAGAAGATAAAGACCCGCTGAGCTAATTTTTAGTATTAAAATTACAGTATATAGTACGAATAATAAAAATTACTTTGCAATATATGTATAGCTCATAAAATATAACAATAGTGTAACAGAAAACTAAAAATAATAATAATTATGATTATCTCAAATAAAAATATAATGCTTCAGTGCCTTCTAAAATACCGCCTTCGGGCATTTTTTTGATGCAAAATCTTCAAGAACTGTATCAAGATTAATGTCGTCCAAAATATCCTTCTCAATGCTACACATAGCCAAGCCATTCAATCTTTCTTGTAACATAGTTGATCTTAAATAATTTTTCAACAGTTTCAATTTGGAGAAACTTCTTTCGGCTGATGCTACTGTCACTGGAATAGTTAAGAGAATATAATCCGATATGCAATGGAGATATTCGGATAGCAATCTGCATCTTTAACAAACTGAAGCGATACTTTTAATTCAGAGAAAAAATTATCCAAATAAACATCAGACTTGTTGTCTTGAGAAAAAGACTGTACAAAACTAGTGCAGCACTTTCGTAGATCATTATTATCCATGAACTTCAGATTTACCGAGTTGAATAAGATACTAATTATCTATATGGTCATGGCCCCCCGGCTCCATAGCCCCCAGCGGTCGCACTGCCTCCCCCCCCCCCCCCCCCCCCCCCCAGCCGGCCCTGGGCGCGCTACATCGCGCCCGTATAGGTTGCGCATCTATATATGTTTTTCTTGTAAATTACGGGTTGCTGTCGTCCATGTTTTCATTGCTTCTATATTTCTTGGAGGTCCCTTTCTATTGCTAATTACAAAACGCCAGAGAACAGTGCAAGCATGTACAAAAGAGTCAGACATATAGCCATCAATTTGCTGCTACATTCACAAAAGAAAAATGTAAGAGCTGCATTAGGCACTTAATTTTTCAAGTTAGGATATTGAGCCCCAGAAAAGTTGTTTGCAATATAAGCCCAGATTTTATTTCGAAACTTTTATTTGTATTACACCTAATACGAAAAATAATAAAATAATATTTAAGATACATGTGTGTGCACATTGGAATACAAAATGCTAAGCAATCGATTAGGATGGGAACTTCTTATACAGCAAATATTGTAGGAACACCTGAGCTGAAACTGAAAATCTGCATAGAGGAAGACAAAATTAGTTAATCGTAGGAGTGGTAGGACCATGGCACCATGTATTAATAGATTCAGGTACAATTAAAGCTGACAACATGAAGCAACCTATATATCACAGAAGAGTTGTAAGCAAATTTCAGGCAAATATGAACAAACACAGCACATTAACCTTTAGCGAACAACGCGGAATTGATCTCCTCCCAGGCAATCCATTCCCTTACAGTAGACAAAACACAATGTGTAGCTCCAAATATTAGCAATTGAGGACCATCATTTCAAAGAAGATATCAAGGATAAGTATTACTGTTTGATGAAAGCAGAGTATTCAACATATGAACCATTTAAAAAGAAAGCAAGAATGCAGAGGTATAGCCATGTTCATATGGGTATCACAGGATGCTGGCACACGATTCACAGTATAATAAACCAGTAAGATAGTTTGTTGTGATTAAGCATGCAAAGCTAGCCAGATAAAGTAGCACAAGTTAAAAACTGTTAGGGACTCCAACCGCCTGTCAGCAATATATACTGAAAGAACGAATTTATGAACTTGAACTTGCATTTTGTCAAACACCTAAAGTGAAAGCATTAGCAGGACAGAGCATCAGCACATCAAATCACCTTGGGTGGGTCGAGGATAGTCGGATTGACGGGCTGCAGTAAGAACAGCAAAATCATCTCGACGTGGCAAGCGTGGCTGTGTTGACAGGCGGCAAGCACAGAGCAGCAAATACGGGCGGTGGTAGCATCCTGCTGGTACTGACGCTGCAGCGAGCTCAATGGCGGTGCAGCGAATGTCTTGACGCAGTGAATGAAGCATGGCTGCGTCGACGCGGAGCAGGCGCCCGCCGGCGCCTGTGAAGATCTTCCACCGCTGCCGGCTGTCGTACCGGATCACGACAGGGCGGGTTCGAGATGGGCGACGGCGCATGAGAACTTGGCGACGGCTCGCGGACGCGTAGGAACAGGCCAGTTCCCTGGCGGGGGTGCAGACTGGTGGCGCCGGCGGCGCGCTGGAACTGGACGACGGTGCGCGAGCGCGCGGGAACGGGTGGTTCCCTATCGATGAGAAAGGATGGGGAACGGATTGCCTCTAGCTCCAAGAATCCACCGCTTCGTAGACTGATCTCGAGTCTCGAGACGTCCTCCTGCACGGCCCCTTGAGATGCACACGGGCACCCCACGGACCCTGCAAGAAGGGGTTGCTCGCTGACCAGGGGAACGATAACGCGACGCCATATCCTCCGGCAACCTCACGGGGGACCGCGTGGTGAAGGAGGACCAAGCAGGGGATGACGTAGCAGGAAAGCGTTGAGAGCGGAGGTCGGAAACAGGAGAGTGGCCGTTGGTCGGAGTTTCTTTAGTGGTGAGAGGAGAGGTATGCGAGGCGAAGCTAACCAGGCGGCAGCAACCTTTTTGACTGTGAAGGACGACGACGCCAAAGCCAAGCTCACAAGACCCAGGCCACCGCGTAGGATGGACGCAGCCAGGTGGAGGCTGGTGCGTGGCGACGTTCAACTCGCGTGCTGCACCTACCGCGCGCACGGTAACAGATGAACAGTGACTTGAGACCTCCGGAGGCCTCCTTTTAGTTCAGCGATATGGCGTGCTGCGCCTACCGCGCGCACGGTAACAGATGAACAATATAAGCTGCAGTGACTGGTTTACACAAGTAAATTAGTCAGGAAAATAATTATAATATAGGGTCAGAGGCATGACTAAGATATTAATATGAAGCGTGGTTTATCAGTGAAGCAATCCAATCCCTTCTTGTAAATGTTGAGACCTTACGTTCAGAAATGTTGATGTCATATAGCCAGTAGGTACTATAACATATTGGAATAGACTAACGTATCAGATAGATTGGTATAAGGTAATGGAGAAGATACAATGAGCCTATAGTCAACACATATACCAATAACACAAAGTTCTATATGGCATGTCATTCCTTTCATGTTCATGGTTGAATTTGTTTTTCAGAATTCCACCGTCGTCCGAGGGAAAGTCAAGCCTGTGTTCGTTCTCAGAAGAAATCTATGTGCGTGCTTCCATAATCTACGTTGAATTGCATGCTCTACTTTACTATCTAAGCTGAAAAGACTAGAATGCAAAACTCTCAGCTTTACTACCTTATTGACGTCATCTTCTGATTACTTGGTTCGTGCATCTTGTGTGAAATTTAAAAGTTGGATGTAGAATCTGAGAACCATTGCAATGCATGCACCTTATTATTAACTAGGCAAATATGCCCGTATGCTACGGTAAAAATTGTATAAGTATGGAATACGTATAGTTGCACGTGCGTTAGTTTGTAGGAGGTCTACATGATCGAGTCGTGGACGGAGGGTTGGTCCGACGACTCGCATACAAGTTGACCCTTTAAGTGGTTTCAAAAGGTGGTATTGTATTTTTTATAAAAAATTAAAAAATCACAAGCTAAAGGTTGGATGGCATCCGTTATCCAATTTTGTAGTTAAAGATTGAAAAATCGGATTTTTTGATAGTTCGAGAGTGTAAACTGGATTTTTCCCTTTAATATACCCCAACTCGGATTGTAACAATTCCACAAGCTATTACCTAGCGTTTTCTTTTAGCTTGTGCATTGAAAAAAGACCAAAGTGACCGTTCAATTTTACATGAAATCACCCACCCACATTCAAGCTAAGGACATCATAGACCATTGACATTCAAAAGAGAGAATTCAAATCCCTACAATATAGGGATCCAAACAAACCCCAACTTTCACAGTACGTACGTACAGCTTTTGAATCGGATCCAAACACATCTGTTAACAAGACAAGGGCTTCATTTCATTTGTAGCGCTGTAGCCTGTAGATACCCAACGAGCTCATCAAGGTAGTGGTCCTGCCTCGCCCTATCACCGACAACCTTCTGCAGATCGCTGGCCCTGAGCGCCAGCGCCTGGCCCTCTTCCCCGGCCATCACCCGCCGCCGCCACGTCGCCCCCGCGGAATGACCCGCGCCACCACCGCCCGCGCGATGAGGCCCTGGTCGACGACGAACGGCAGCATCAGCTGCGGGAGCCCGAACCGGAAGAGGCTCTCCAGGGTGGAGCCCCAGCCACTGTGCGTGAGGAACGCGGCCACCGCGGCGTGCGCGAGCACGCGCACCTGCGGCACCCACCCGGCGCTCACCACCCCGCGCCCCGCCACGCGGGCCTCGAACCCGTCCGGAAGCAGCTGCCCGCCGGCGGGCCGCCGGAGCGCCCAGAGGAACCGCGCCCCGGAGAGCTCCAGCCCGAGCGCGAGCTCCCTCACGTTGTCCGCCGTCACCGGCGCCTCGCTCCCGAGCGCCACGTAGATGACCGACCCCCGGGGCTGCTCGTCCAGCCAACGGATGGCGGCCGAGAAGGACTGCTCATGGTCGTCGTCGTCCACGGCGTCGTCGCCGGGCAGGAGGAGGCCGGCGGGGACGACCGGCCTGGCGAAGATGTCCGTGAGGAGCGGGAACAGCTGCGGAGGACGAGGAGGCGGCAGCGGGGGCGAAGCATCTCCCAGAAGCGGTCCGCGTCGGACACGCCGGAGGCGTTCGGCCGGAACAAAGCGGCCATGGCCTCGGCCTCGTGGCGGCGGAGCGAGAGGGTGCAGGGGAAGGCGGGTACCCACGCCGGCGGGACCATGAAGTCCTCCGTCGCCGTGCGGGGGTGCGCCTCGTTCTCGTGCTTTGGGCCGATGAAGGCCATGAAAGCCGCCGAATATATCCAGAAAATGGCGCACGAAATCTGGCCGCAGGCCGCCGCGACAGAGAAGAAACAAGAGGTTGAAGGAAGGAAACCATGAGCTAGCTTTCTTTCGTTTCATTCATGGCGGCATCCATCGTATCGATCTGAAAGAGGAAGAGAAGAAGCTCCTCACTCACCTCGTGTTCCTCCGCGATTGGCCAAATCCAGTTGTGCGCGAAGTCGAGGATGATCCAGTCGGGCTTCCTTGAGAAGCTGGCCGCGGTGGCATCGTTGCCGCCGGCGCAGGCCCCGGCGACGAGCGCGAACGGGGCGACGAGGCCGTCGAACGCCTTCTTGAGCAGCGCGACCTTTTCCGGCGGGACGTCGGCCGTCGACTCGGCGCCGTCCGGCAGGCCCTCGACCTCCGGCAAGCCCAGCCCGACGACGCGGAGGCGCCCGGACAGCTCCGGCGGGACGGCGCCCAGCCTGGCGGCGTTCCGCGGCGTGGACACGAAGGTGACGGCGTGGCCACGCCGCGCGAGCCGCTTGGAGAGCTCGAGGAAAGGGATCGTGTGGCCGAAGGCGAGCCATGGGAACACCACGACGTGGAGGTGAGAGGACGGAGGAGAAGCTACTTGGGTTTCCGCCATGGCTGCTCCCATGATAGCTGGATGATGTTGCCGACGAAACGTGGTATTTGTAGTCTCTCGTTCTCGTCCCTGCGTATGTGTACATAATATATATTTTATAATTAAAATGCTTGAATGAGTCAATATAATCAATCGCTCAAGGTTTGGTTGGATCTAGATTTGTCTACGGCACATGCAGGTGTCCACACAACTGAATCACACACACAGACACAGGTCATCAATGCCGAGAATACAGTTATTACTTGACTGTTGGATTTTGTTGAATTCGATCATGGTAAAAATGTCTAGTTTTGGAACTTCAGTATGGTTAAGACGACTCTCATGCATGGCTTCATTGCATGGTTCTTAAGACTAAAAAGCATGGTTCTTAAGACTAAAAATTTGGTAACCGAGCTAGGTAAGTGTCATGATGATGAAACTCCTCTCTTATTCCATGAAACTATTCCTTCTCTTTTCTCATAGTGATCCTGCCACATCAGCAAAATTTAATGCCCATAAAACTCCACTGAGACTGGCCTAAGCAGTTTCTCCCTTCTCAATATTGATTTTCTTTCCCAACAAAGAACACTGGAACCATGATACAGAATTTTGTTGAACAACCGAGGAACAAATCTGTATTTCGAGTCCAAATTGCACCTTACACTATCAGGTCCCAACTCTTCTTATGTTAGCAGGTATTGGTGATGTAGGTGCCACATCCTCCTGCCATGTCATCATCTGTTAGGCGTATGGGGATGGACAATGTTTTCTTTTTGCCATCAACACCAGATTATATTTAACATGCTGAGCCGTATATTACTGCTTGGCAACCACTGTGTTCCTTCCATTGGTTCCTTTGTTAAGTCAAAAGAACAAGGGAAGCTTGAGAAGATCAGTAGTTCTTGCAACATGGAATGCAGCGGAATGTAAAACCTGGAAACAACATACATTGGCTGCTGTTAACTTATTCCAGAGGTACTTCAGTTCATTAACCGTGACAAAAATACAAATTCCCCTACAGAGGCACAACACAGAATTGCTTGACAGCGCACACAGCACAAACCAGCTTATGAGTTACGACAGGTAGGCGTGGCCCTCATGCTAGCAGGATCATGGATTCATGGATGAAGCTGATAAAAATGGATCAAACACTTTTGGACCTAGAGTTCATCTTTAGGGGCTGGTAAGCAGTCCTCATCCCAGATGAAGAGGAACTTCAGCTTCGCTGCTGTATGAGGCATACTCCAATCATCGTATAGAAATCTGCAACAACAAGCAATGTAGTTGAAGTTCAAAAACACTGTTTACTGCTCACATGGTATGTGTGCGTTACCATGAGCAAAAATTTGTGGCCTGTTCGATCATGCCCTCATTGCACAAAATTTTGGCCTGTTACCATGAGCAGTAAACCAAAGAGGCCCATGAACAAAAGGTTCTGACAAGAACTCCTAACTGTGTGTGTCCGGTATAAGCTGGAACAAAATGGAAACGTCAAGAACACTTCTGTACCACACTAGTCACAAATTAATCTGAACTCTGAACTATCAGTGTGCATGAATCAATCTAGCAGCAAGGGGTGGTAACAAATCATGACCCTAGTGCTTTCTTCACGATCCAACATAGTCCTTATGTATATTTATTTAGCTTAAAATTGAATAAAATTAAAGCGTTAGAGAGATGTGCTTACATCGTTACAGGTGGGCGCGAAATGACCACAAGAACCTGCAGGTCCTCATGCTCGTCAGAGTTCACTACCTGGAACGAAGAGCAAGGCGCTGTAAGCACCAACATCTAAAACAATCCCCCTAGCCATATAACCTTGAATAAATCGAATCTAAGCTAGCTGCAGCAGAGTTTGGTGCCCATTAGAACAGTAAAATGCATAATCACGATAACACAGGTCTCTGCACCTGGTGCGGATCGTTGACGGGGACCGTAAACGTGCTGTTCTGGAAGACGGGGATCTCCTGGGTGCTTAAGCGTGCTTGAGCCCAGCAGGAGCGTGCCTTTCCCTTCGAGGACAACGAAGACCTCCTCGCAGGAGTGCCGGTGGATCGGGGCCCTTCCGCCTGGAACTATGGTATGAAGCCACACCTCCACCTGAAGGAAAAATTATTTCGTGACTTAAGGAAAAGAAAAATGTGCCGTGATATCATTTGGCACACCGCCAATCAGCTGCTCGAACACGACTCATCAACCGAAGCATATCTACACACAAGTAAAACAAATCAACAATGTCCACGGGAACCAGTTCATCACAGCATGAAAGGAGAAAAACACACGCCCTGGCATTGTTACATTGGACTAACATGTGGCCAGTTGAGACTTGAGGGTGCTGGTGTTGCTCACCTCCTTGAGCCCATGAGCGAGCGCGCCGGCGACGGTTATGTGCGAGAGGCCGTCGATCCCGTAGCTGCTCTGGCGCATCCGGCCGACGTCCTTCTCCTTCACCAGCGAAGTGTCTGGGCACACCAGGCGCCGCTTGCTCGTCAGTCATGCTGCTAGCAGACAACAAAACATGCAGCAAAACAAAGCAGGGACGCCCGTCTCCAGTGCTAATTCGCGAGAAATGGCCTCGAATCCCTCCCCGGCGCACCGGATCCGTCGCTGCCCCGCGCGGGGACCCTGGACGTCGGCATCCTCCACCGGGGCCCGGGGGACTTCACCGTGGCGGAGCTCCAGATTGCTGCCGACGAGGGGACGGCCTCGCGGCCCGAGCTGCGCATGTTCAACCCCTCCGTCTCCGACCAGTGGGTGCTCATGCGCCCGCGCGTCGTCCCAGTGCATCCCCGCGATGACCTCGACATGGATCGTATCTTGTGGTACTGGGACACTGACGCCGTCGTCCCCTTCCGCACCTGGCTGTGCTGGGTGGATTACACCGTTGGCGTCATGCTCTACAATGTTTTCGATGGAAGCTCTGAGATCTTGTTCCTGGAATTGCCTATCAAGCACCCTTACATCAATCGTGATGTGGTTGGCAGAGGATGGTTGGAGGCATGTCATGCCCTTGGCGCAACAAAGGGCGGTGATGTCTTGAAGTTTGCACGAGTTCTTGCGGATGATGCTCCCCCACCGAATGGCATTATCTGGCCTGTGTATCATCCATTCCCAAACCGTTTTACTGTCACCACCTGGTCATTGAGGCTAGCATTTGGGAACAACATGGTTTGGCAGGAAGAAAGTTCTGTTACAGCAGATCAACTTAGGGATCTTGAAGAATTTGATCATCTTCCTCGTGAACTGCTTATGTGTCCTACTTTCGACCTAGTCAATCCTGATGTTGTCATCTTTGCGTTGAAAAAAGAGGATGTACCATATGAAGTTGGTGAAATTTGGTTGGTTGCTATCAATGTGATGAAAAAGGCTGTTAAATCAAGCATGCTATATATTAAGGATTATGATGATAGCATTCCAGAAGAGGCTGAACTATTTGAGAGGAAAATTCGGTACTTCGAACCCTTTCTTCCTCTTGAGATCTCCAAGAATGTGAATCTCTATAAAACAAGGTAATTACATTTCATATTTATAATTTATGCACATGTGTAGACTGTAGAATGTACTTATTACTATATATCATGGAACCAATCTGTTCGTAGCGTGTGTTTCTCTTTTTTCATTTGCTAATGACTATTCTTGAGTTTTCTTATGTGCTCCGAAAGAAATATATTGAATCAGTTAAGAGTAAAAGCATTTAAATGTGATTTATCGTTCATGTTGTCCTTTAGGCTTTGGAAGTTGTATAGGCAGTTCTATTATGCCAGTTGCCTCATCCATTTTTTGCATCTTGCTTTCTTCGGTTTCCCTTATGAATCAGTTGGGAGGAGGAAATTTGAACTATCCCAATCATCACTTTATATGCCCATGCATAGTCTGCATGTAGAATGCCTAATTCATCATAATTTCCTTCTGGCTCCCACCATGTTTGGTGCTGAAATTTTATCTCCGGTTTCTATTGCCTCAGCAAGTCAGCAGCTCCCTCACTTGAAACCCCACAGAACCACGGTTGTTCCCTCCACTGCCAGTTTTAGTCACATATACGTCTCCAGTAGCCAATCTCCCATCACTCGTGACTCGTGAGTGGAGGAACATGAGAACATCATGGAAAATTTGAACTTGACATAATATCATTAGTTTGTGTGCGATTTCCATGTTTCTTTCCTTAACTATTTCTGTTATTAAAAAGATTAAAAAAGGGAATCTATGGAACCATAATGATATATTCTCTTGAATTCTTTTGGAACAAAGCAACCTCTGGTCCATGAAACTGAGTGCAATTAAATTTTACCTACACTTCAACGTTTACTTCACATTCCCCAAATATCTAAACTGGTGCAAATTGTGTTCCAAGATTGTTTATGTGCAGTTATTGATAATGTGGCATTATGAATTTTGCCATGTCATCTTCCAATAGGTATGTAGACGCGCGTACAGAGTGATGTGCAGTTATAGCTATCTGTTGTGCTCCCAGCTCAGGGTGGCAACGGGCGGGGCGGGGCGTAGCGGGGCCATGGCCCTGTCCTCGCCCCGATCCCCGCGACGTGATCCCCGCCCCGGCCCCGAATTAGGAATCGGGGCAAATATTGGCCCCGTCCCCGTCCCCAACGGATCCCCAAAATCCGTCGGGTACCCGCGGGGATTGCGTCACAGCAATAATGTACTTTGAAAAAATCATCTCATCATATTTTGAACAGTATCGTCACAATTCATTACAAGAGTTCATGAAACAAAAATCAACTTGGGGTTTGATTTGGTTTCCCTAGATCTTGGTTAGCTCTTGCTTGCTGAGATGCAGTTTGTGCGGAGGTAGAGCTCGTGGTCAGGATTTGCAAGAACAAAAGAAGAACTGCAAAATAAGAGTCATAACCATAATTAGTGGTCAGATTTTGCAAGTCAAAGAGGCATAATTCAGCGGAAGGACGCACATAGATCCAAAAACCAATACTAGCGTAGATCTAAAAACCAGATCGAACAACTTTTACAAATGAAGTGCTACTTGTAGCAAACGGCAATAAATCAGGCATTCAAGCAATCAAGAAGCATCGGCATCCACCGACCTGGGCACCTGGCTGGCGCGCGGCGAGCCTACTGCTGTATGGAGAGTTGGTGGCAGCTTGCGTCTTGTCTCTCGTCGTGCTCGCGCACGGACGAACGGTGAGAGTGGGGAGCAAGAGCCAGGCTGGTGGCCGCCGCCACCTGCGGCTGTGCTGCGGGAGTGGGAATGGATAAGATTAGAGTTCCTGTGGAGCGTGGAGTCTATACATGCGGCCACGAGAAATTTCGGGTCCCCGTGGTGGCCTCGCGGGAGATAAAACTTCCCCGCCCCCGCCCCGTTTTTGTTTTGGGGCCTGCCCCGTTCGGGTCGGGGCTCCGCGGGGACCCGTCCCTGTGGGGAAAATTGCCATCCTGACTCCCGGCCATGGTTCAATCCTGGAAGTCTGCACATTTAAAAAAGGTCCCTCGCTGTGCAAACTGCCTTCAGCTGCGGGCGGGAACTTTTTTTGAGCCAGCTGTGGTTTACACTCTTCTTGTTTAGTGTCAATGCCATGGGGGCAGTCTTTCCCCCAGGGTCTAGTTTTTTTCCCCTTCCAGTAGCCATGTGGGAAAGGATGATGGGTTGTTAATCTTTTTGCTGGTCATTGTGAGTAGGTGTGCTGCGCATCAAGAATTTTGACATGTCTTCTTCTGATAGGTTGGGGGGGGGGGGGGGGGGGGGGGGCGTTGGGAGTAGGCACTCTGCCATGTTTACCGGTAGGTATGTGGTAGAGGATAATAGTTGTTTGATCTTTGTGGTTGTTACTGTAGGTGCGCTCTGCCCTAGATTTTCAATTAGTGGGATATACACTGGTGGAATCAAATGCGCGGTGATGTAGAGTGACTTAAGTAACCTGAATGTTTTTGACAATTGGGGGGGAGAGTAAATGGTACTGAAATTCAAGGTGAAAGTTTATGTTTAGAAAAAAAAAATCAAGGTGAAAGCTAGGCCCTATTGAGGGTTGAGGGAATGAAAGTCATAAATCTACAAATATTTTGTTGAGGGCTGAGTGTCATCTGGTCAGTGAAATTGGTTGTCTCTATTGCTGGGTGTGATCCTCTCGGTGAGATCAATAAATGCGCACTGGAAGCTTCAAGTGCACAACATAATGGGCTCTGCCCTGTTCCAGAGAGCACTGCCATATGATTAGATGAGATTGATAGTTCATAAGTGTTTTTTTTTCTTTTTGTCAATGCTAACTCTTTCTTGAGGAAACTGGGTATGTTTTACTTTATTCATTAGTTTCTTGCGGTTGTCTGTTCTGACTATTTTCTTCATGCTACAGTGCACATTATAAAGGATTTGCTTCAGGAGGACGTGCCTCAAAGAGGAAACTTTGTCGTGCAGACGCCCCAAGTGGAATCTTGGAAGCCCCTCGTCCATTGCGCTAGATAGTGTGCTTATGTTATCTTGATTTATATGTGGCTACATTGTGCATGGACCTCATTAACCTTTAACTTTGGTGTTACGTGATGGGAATTAGGACCATGAAATGCCTTTGCACTGTATCTGATGTTTATGGGAAGGCTTTTTTATGTACAGTGGTTTTGACATTCTCGGGTATTAATACTCCCTTATGATGGTAACATGTGGTGATTCTGAGATTCGTTTCTTTTTTGGAAAGTTATTTTGAGATGGAGGAGTTGGCGGAGGTGAGGAAGCGGCAGCGGCTGCAGTCTCCCGCGCGCGAGGAGGGTGGGAGAGACCGAGAGAGGTGGGGAGAAGAAGAGACGGGAGAAGAGATGCCGACTTACGAGCAAGGTCCACATGTCAGATGGTATATCTCATCGTTTAATCCAGCTCGGCACGTCACGCGTAGAAAACTATTCTGCAAAATCAGGGAAGGGTTCTAAGTGAATGGTTTTGTAAAGTTAAGGGGGTTAAATATCTGATTTGATAGTTTGGAGGGTGAAGTGTTCCGAACGTAATAGTTCGGAGGGTTATGTAGACTTCTTCCTGCAAATTGTGGTCACTCCGTTAGGGAAAGCATGGTGTTGTTTTCTTTTCTGATGCCCTGAACTACTTAATTTCAAAGACTTAATAACCAAATTACTATAATAGATTTTCTTTTTCCCCTCATACAGTCATACTAGTAAGACTACCTCCCCTACTATGTGGTGATGGAATAATGGATGGTTGAAAGGATTTTGATGTCATATGTAGGAATAAAGACCATTCTTTCCCCGAAAATGTAACCCTTAATTTGCGGGCTGCTACAATAAAATAAAACATATCCATCGCATCACAATAAGGTACAATGGCCTACAACGACTTTGCCTTGTAACGATAAATTGCAATTTATGAAACATTTGTTTTGCAAGAAATGATCTCTTTTCTCTCCTCCCCATTCCATAAAATCATGCATGCCAATGCATAACACAACCTATAAAATGGCTAATATGGACCGATGTATCTGCCCTAAATGTGTCATACTAACAATTGTGCACCCAAACCTTGACTAGAACATCTTTTAATTCTCTGTTGGTCTTTTGCACTGGATAGTGAAGTGAGGGGAGTGCTATAATCATTTGACCGTCTTTTGCTTGGCATAAGACCGGGTTAATCCATATAACTCTAAAGAAATTCCTAATCTACCAGAGCCAACAGCATAGCACACAACAAAGGAATACTTCACAAAATCTATGGCCATTGAAAATTTTTGCTACATGGGTGCTACCTAGCGGCTTAGTGAAATACTAATATCAAGATCATCCATAAGTAGGGTCAACATTAGCTGTGGTAAGATAAAACAAGACAAAGTTGTTAAGTAGAATCTAACTCTAATGGAAGATCAACTCTAAAGGTAGTGACAAAAAGTGTTTATGAGAGTTTGTAGAGAAATACTTAAAATTTTATAAAAAGAATCACACTTAGTTGGATGGAGATACTTTCTATAGTAAATTGTGGATCTCGATGACATTTACAACTTTATAGTTAGATAACTTCTAAATTTGAAATCATTTAGATGTACAGATAATTATACAAAGTTTTAGCAAATAAGGGTTAGAGAAAATAAAACTATCAATTGCTATCAACAATGAGGGACCTGCGCACGTGTGTATTTCACGCAAGAATTGTGACGTCTGCTGTCCTGGCAACTCTATTTCCCTACCTCTCTCCTACTCCCGTCATTCGTCCTCACTTGTAATACTCGGTGGTTGTCTTTGGAGTCTTTTCATCATCCCCAAGAGGCCAAGATCATCTAACTTCACCTTCTCCCCTACAAGCCAACCTGATTAGCTGAATGGCTGCGCCTTGTGTCAAGGATTGTGTGGGGCCTAATCTTCTGGCTACATTTTATGGTGGGACCTGATACATCGACTCGCTAGTCAGTTTTATTTGCATCAGACACAAATAGTGTTTTGTTCAAAGGTGGCTTACATTGAGCAGAGCAGTGACTATTATTTGTCACTCCTCTACTAAACCTCATTCTTCTCTAGATTATACAGCATCCTAGTTGTAAGTTTAACAAAAGTGTATTCCCCCCATTCAAAGGAGTCAAGGATAGGTTTGTACTAGAATACTCCATCCGTTCTGTAATATAAGATATTCTAGCATTTTTATGACTGAGTAAGGAGATGAGGAAATGACTCGTGTACCCCTATTTAATGCTTTGATTGGTTGTCATTTTGCTGATTTTATAGCAGGTTAGAAATAATTAATTTCTAAAACACTCTAGCATGTCTTACATTTAGGTACAAATTTTAAACCCACATTTCAGGACGGAGTGATTATACAGTGATTGACTGGCTAGATGTTGCCTAGTAAGTTAGCAAAGGACAGAGAAATGTATACTATTAATAAATTAATTCTAAAAGGTACAACATCGCGGGCTGGTTTGCCCGAGTGGTCAAGGGGGAAGACTTAAGATCTTCTGCACTCAAGTGCGCGTGGGTTCGAACCCCACAGCCAGCAATTTCTTAACGTTTCCTGTTTTCTCACTAAAACCCATCTCTTCTCTGTTTTCTTTTTATTTTATAAAACTTTTTGCTGTGTTCTCACTAAAATCCTTCTCTTTCAAATTTTCTACTCCAAGAATTTTTTTTATTTTATTTTTAATATTTTTAACTTTTGTTGTTTTCACACTAAAATCCTTCTCTTCTCTATTTTTATTTTTAAATTATTTTGCTATTTTCTGACTATCTTTTTTTGCTTTTTTAAAATAAAAGTATTAATTGTACATATTACAGTATAGTCTCTCCAAGACTATGCAAGGTGAAGTTTTCATCTAGCTATAAAGTTCTTGCAAATGGTCAAAGTTTTGAAGTATTGCGGCTAAAATATCGATTTCAAGGGTTCTTACTTAGACACTAAGCGTTGCCATGTAGCCAAAGTCTTTGGCGCTCAATGCCTAATTCATCATACCGACGTAAAAGAAAGATATAATACATCACCGCTTCTTGGTCCAGTATTTATTAACTTTGTAAAATCTTGTTTCAAAATGTACTTGGGTGCATGTGATGCTTTAGAGTTATGTGTGTTTACGATTTCATCCTTATATAAAACCTGTTTTGATTGAGCACGGGATTAAGGAACACATGAAACCAAAGGAATGGAAGAATTGTGCGGGTGTTTACTGATGAGTAATGAAGTTATAAGACTGACGGGGAACAAAAGTGCAAAAACATCACTAAAGCTGCATGCAAGCCTTGCATATATTTTCAAGCATGATGGTTGATGTCTAAATTTATGTATTATCTTGTTTCAAGCACAAGAGTATCTTTTTTTTCTTTGCGAAACACAATAATATAACGCTCATATAAACGTATGCAAAATTATTCCCATGATCACCTCTTAGAGAATAAATCTCGAACCCGGGTGAACAGGTTCCACCTTATTCTCTTCTTTTTTTCTCCTCTGCTCCTCCCTCTCCGCTGCTTTCTGTCCACGGCGCGGCGGGCATGGACCTGCGTTGGCATGGTGGCATCCACTCAATCGCTTCGTGGTCAACCGGCGACAGCGACGTCCTCGGTCATGTCTTTCCAGAGGTTCGTTTTCGGCGCCATACACTTGCATTACACATGTTCGACGAAATGCCTAAAAGAGGCAGCAATGCAAGTCCCACGCATTCCATGTAGACTGTTGCAATTATCCCTAGCAGATCGTCTTGTCTAGGTAATGTGTCCCCCTAAAATCTGATACATGCGGGCACGGATAGGGAGGCGGGCAATGTGCTGGCCATGTTTATGTTATTATGGAAGGCAAAGGTCAGCGCCGGCAGTGCAAAGTAGCAGAGATGCATAGTGTGCCACCGCACGAGCTTGTATGGCGCAACCAGGCCGCATTGCTGTCGATGCACGAGGGGATATTCAGCTAGCAGTAGCATTAGGTTACAGAATGAACCGTACTAATTGCTTCTCTGCATTATTTCTTCTTGCTTTCCTTTTTCTTTTTGTCTTGTATGCTTAGAAAAGATCAAGATTGAATATATTGGAAGCAAAACGAGTTGTGGCCATGGCAAAAACAAATAGGGAGGAAGGAAGAGTGCAGGAACTGAAGAAGGTTACAGGATTGTCTCATGTTGCTTTTTGCAAGCACATTAATTACTTGTTTCCTGCCTTTTCATATTAACCTTTTGTTCTCTGCATCTGGTTTGCAAGCACTTAATATCGTTCAATAAGTAAAAGAAAATCCCATGTTGTTATGTTGCTCAAAAATTTCTTTCTTTAATTTCGAATCACCAGATCAAATATTTGATTGTGGCATTAACTAAAACTCTGAACTTCTGTTTCTGAAATTTGGCTCATTTATGCAATTTTGCAAGTTTGTGATTTGAAGATGACACCATGATCTAAAACCCAGAATTTCCATTCTAGAATTAGGCGCAATTCCATGATATGAACCTTCATGTCTACATTTTGCTAATAACATGATCTGTCTGTAAAGCTTTTCTTTATTTGCCAATACCAAGCCGCTATTACATATAATCCTGTGATGAACACATCATGCTATTGCACCTAAAATGGTCATATGAACAATAAGCTGCAGAAAAAAAAACTCAAAGGAAATCTTCTTGCATGACATATTGAACCTTTATTCTTGCTTTCTCTATTCCTGGTTCAAAGACATTGGTTCTATTTTTCCAATGAGTACAGGTTAGCTGTTGTTTTTTTGTTTTTTTATGGATGAACTGAATCTTACAGGAGTGTATTGGTATGAAGATATGTTAGGATTGTTTTTGTAGTTAATGGAGTATTAGTAGATATAAAGCGTAATTAATCATGTTGTATTGTGTTGTTTTCTTGGGTACCTTCAACTTAGGTAGTAGCTAATGCATAACATTCTTTCTGGTGTAGGCGCATAGCCATGTCAACGTACACGTGTTTCAAACCTTTGAATTCTGCTTCTCTCGGAAGGGAAAGCAACGGGAAGACCAGTTCAACACTGCGTATGGAGATTTTGAAGGTCTCCATCTGTTCCTCCGCTCACTCATCCTGTCATCCAGTACAAAACACTGAAGCGAACATGCCTTACCAACTTGATTCAGTTTTAGTTGCTCGACTTTCACGCAATATCCATGAAAACCTCACATTCTGCTTGTGTTTCAATGCGAAGCTCACCGTGGCTGGGAAACTTGAAAGCTTTAAGCTCCTTTGCGACAATTTCAGCGCTCTATACATGTAAGAGCACGGGAAGTTAGTTGCCAGCTTACTTAACCATATCTATGTTGAATGATTATTTAAACGCATATTGGGCTGTGTGCAGTTTATAATACCAGTAAAGTGTCACACATCATCACGCCATCCGCAGGGGCAGCAAGGAGCGATCTAAACCCTGCCATGCTGGAAATGGGTGTAGGACAGTATCTAGAGACAGCATATTAGAGGATAACATCTTAGACCAGAGAACAACATCTTAACTTTAGCTGTTAGGACAACATCTAAACATCTTAGACCAGTTTGTATAAGATTGGCTGCCCAGCCAGCTATAAATATATAACCCCAACCCCTCGGGTTGGCATGATATTGTGTGAAAAATAAACCAGAAAATTGCCCCAACTCTCCTAGTGGCATCCTCTCGATGAGAGTAACAATTCAGTTTCTAACAGCTGGTATCAGAGCGTTCTTTCCTGCAGCCTGAATATCTATTATTCCTCTCCCTCCCACGTCTCCTTTCGCTCTCAGCCAGCAGCAGCAACACCTGTTGTTTCTGCTCACCTCTCCTCCCCTGCACCGACAAGCAGTAGCAGCAGCACGTCTGAGGCAACCTCCTCCCCACGCAGCAGCCCCTCATTAGCACGCCATGTCCGAAAGGCAGTCTCAACGCTCGGTTGCCTCGAGCGCGAGGCATCGGCAGGAGGCCGAGGTCGCTGCGGCAGAGGAGCGCGAGCGAGCGGCAGCAGCAACTGCAGCGACGGCGGCAAGGCTAGCAGCGGCGGAGCTGGTAGCAGCAAGGGCGGAGGTGGAGGCAGCGGTAGCGGCGGCGGAGCTCGAGGTTCTGCGCGGCAGCAGCTCCGGTAGCTCTGCCTCCGCCGACGGCGGCACCGACGTGGACCTCGGGCTGGCGAGGGAAGCAGCTCGCGAGCGGGTGAGGCAGTGGGCAGTTGCGCACCCCCACGGGGGTGGTGGCGACGGCCCAGACGGGCGCGGACGCGCTGGCGGTGCTTCAGGCGGGGGGGGCGCGCGGCGGCGGAAGCCCAGACAGGCGCGGACGCGCCGGCAAAGCCCCAGGCGAGGGCGCGCACGACGGCGGCCGGGTCGACGGAGAGCGCGGCCCTCACTGGCGGCGCGGCTCTCCCTCCCCAGACCGGCGCCATGGCTACCATGGCGTCCAGGCGGTGGTCAGGGACATTGGTCCCGGTGGTGGGTGGCCTACCCTCACCAAGACCAACTACGTCGAGTGGGCCGCGGTCATGAGGGTGAGGCTCCAGGTGCGGCACATGTGGGAGGCAGTCCGGTACGGCGATGTCGACTTCGATGAAGATCGACGGGCGCTGGATGCTCTCATCGTTGCAGTCCCGACCGAGATGCAGTTCACGCTTTCCAAGAAGCGGACCGCCAAGGAGGCCTAGAACGCCATCGCGCCCGCAAGTCCACACTGCAGGCACTTCGCAAGGAGTGGGAGAACCTGGCCTTCAAGCCAGGTGAGGACGTTGATGACTTTGCTCTCCGTCTCAACACTCTGCTGCAGAAGATGGTGCAGTACGGCGATGACACCTACGATGAGGAGAGAGCTATCGAGAAGCTCTTTCGCTGCGTCCCCGAGAAGTACAAGCAGATTGCTCGCTCGATCGAGTCTCTGTTGGACCTCTCTACGATGACGATCGAGGAGGCGATAGGTCGGCTCAAGGTCGTCGACAGCGATGAGCCACAGCCTCTCTCGGGGCCTATCACCATTGGCGGGAAACTCCATCTCACTCGAGAGCAGTGGGAGGCCTCCCAGGGTGGCGGGAGGAAGGGGAGTCCTCTTCCTCGACAGGCGACCGCAAGCGCGGCAAGCCGCGCAAGGCGCGCGGAGGCGCCCAGACCGGGGCGCGAGGACGTACCGACGGTGGCGCTCGTGGAGGCGACAGGGCGACGCCGCCGGCGCACGCAAGCCGGCACGAGACGACACCTGCCGCAACTGCGGCGGGGTTGGTCATTGGGCCAGGGACTGTCGATAGCCACGACGCGGTCAGGCCCACATCGCACAGGTGGAGGAGGAGGAGTCGGCTCTCCTTCTGGCACACGCAAGCATCGAGCTACCTCTAGCGGTATCGGCCGCAGCAGCTCTCCTCCACCTTGACGAGTCGAGGGAACACGTCTTTCTCGGCGACGCCTCCAACAACGACAAGATTGATGGGTGGTGCCTCGACACCAGCGCCACCCATCACATGACCGGTCGGCAGGAGTTCTTCTCCGAGCTTGACTCCAGCATCCAAGGCTCAGTCAAGTTTGGGGACACCTCCGGCGTAGAGATCAAGGGTGTCAGCTCCATCATCTTCACCGCCAGGTCTGGTGAGCACAGGCTACTCACCGAAGTCTACTACATCCCCACGTTGAGGAACTCTATCATCAGCTTGGGACAGCTGGATGAGAACGGTTCACGCGTGGCGATCGAGGATGGAGTCATGAGGATTTGGGATCGCCATCGTTGCCTTCTTGCCAAGGTAACCAGAGGCGCGAATCGACTCTACATCCTTAAGCTGCAGGTGGCACAACCTCTCTGCCTCACCGCTCGCCGGGATGACGAGGCGTGGCAGTGGCACGAGCGCTTTGGGCACCTTCACTTCGAGGCCCTAAAGCGGCTCAGTGCCAAGGAGATGGTGCGAGGCCTGCCATGCCTCGACCACGTGGAGCAGTTCTACGACGTCTGCGTGGTGACGAAGCAGAGGCGGCTCCCTTTTCCCCAGCAGACGAGCTTCCGAGCCAAGGAGCGGCTCGAGCTCGTGCACGGGGACTTGTGTGGCCCGGTGACACCGGCCACACCGGGAGGACGACATTACTTCCTGCTGCTCGTCGACGACCTCTCCCGCTACATGTGGGTGATGGTCCTCGGCAGCAAGGGAGAGGCTGCGGACGCCATCAGGCGCGTGCAGGCTGCTGTGGAGGAGGAGTGCGGCCGCAAGTTGCGCGTGCTGCGCATCGACAACAGCGGCGAATTCACGACGGCTGAATTCGCATCATACTGCGCTTATGAGGGCATTCAGCGCCACTACTCCGCGCCGTACAGCCCGCAGCAGAATGGCATCGTCGAGCGGCGCAACCAGACGGTTGTGGGGATGGTTCGGGCCCTCCTCAAACAGAGGGAGATGTCGGCTGTCTTCTGGGGAGAGGCGGTGGTGGCAGCAGTCTACATCTTCAACCGCTCACTCACCAAGGCCCTCGATGGCAGGACACCGTACGAGGCTTGGCATGGGCGCAAGCCGGCGGTCTCCCACCTGCGGGTCTTCGGCTGCCTCGCGTTCGCCAAGGAGCTTGGCCACATCGGCAAGCTCGACGACAGGAGCACTCCAGGGGTGTTCATCGGCTACGCGGAGGGCTCGAAGGCCTACCGCATTCTCGACCCGGAGACACAGCGTGTGCCCACGGCGCGCGACGTAGTGTTCGACGAAGGGCAAGGATGGGCATGGGACAAGACGGTGGATGACAGCTCGACACAGACGTACGAAGACTTCACTGTCGAGTACGTCCACTTCGAGGGAGCTGGGGGAGTAGGCAGCTCCTCCTCACCGAGCGTGCCTACCCCAGTCCCCGAGTCTCCACCTACTCCGGTGCCTTCTACGTTGGCAGCGGCACGCTCTCGCGCCACGACTTCGACTGCAATGAGCTCTTCGACGACTCAACCACAGCCGTCGACCCCACGGACTCCAGCACCACCAGCTACCCCTCCGGGCACGCCTACTCCAACACCAGCCCGTGTCAAGCATAGCCCGGTGGAGTTTGCCACTCCTCTCTCCCACGACGAGGAGCGCATCGACGCGTACCACGACGGCGAGCCGTTGCGGTACTGCACAATGGAAGACCTTCTCGGCGACCAGCCGGTGCCACGACTGGTGCCTCACGACCTGGAGGCGCAGTTGCACCTTGCGTGCGACGACGGCGAGCCTCATTCCTTCGCAGAAGTCGAGAGACACGCGGCATGGCGTGCCATGATGCAGTTAGAGATGGACGCGGTTGAGAAGAACCGCACTTGGGAGCTTGCTGACCTTCCTCGCAGTCACCGCGCGATCACCCTTAAGTGGGTGTTCAAGCTGAAGAGGGACGAAGCCGGCGCCATCGTAAAGCACAAGGACCGCTTGGTGGCACGAGGTTTCGTGCAGCATGAGGGGATCGACTACGACGATGCCTTCGCCGCCGTGGCACGAATGGAGTCTGTGCGACACATCCTTGCGCTGGCCACCCAGGAGGGCTGGCGCGTTCATCACATGGACGTCAAGTCGGCGTTCCTTAACAGGGATTTGAAGGAGGAGGTCTACGTACACCAGCCGCTGGGTTTCACGATCCCCGGCAAGGAAGGCAAGGTGCTACGCCTGCGCAAGGCTCTCTTCGGCTTGCGGCAGGCACCGAGGGCATGGAATGCCAAGTTGGATTCCACGCTCAAGGGGATAGGCTTCGAGCAAAGCCCGCACGAGGCGGCCATCTACTGGCGGGGCAATGGAGGAAATGCCCTGCTGGTGGGTGTCTACGTCGATAACTTGGTGATCACCGGCACCAAGGATGTGGAGGTGGCGGCGTTCAAGGAAGAGATGAAGGCCACCTTTCAGATGAGTGACCTGGGACCTCTCTCCTTCTACCTGGGGATTGAGGTGCACCAGGATGACTCTGGGATCATGCTTCGACAGACCGCCTACGCCAAGCGCGTCGTTGAGCTGGTTGGGCTCACCGACTGCAACCCAGCTCTCACTCCGATGGAGGAGAGGCTGAAGCTGAGCCGCGACAGCACGACGGAGGGGGTGGACGCTACGCAGTACCGGCGTCTTGTGGGGAGCCTTCGCTACCTCGCCCACACACAGCCGGACTTGGCATTCTCCGTCGGCTACGTTAGCCGGTTCATGCAGCGACCGACGATGGAGCACCAGCAGGCTGTGAAGAGGACCATCCGTTACGTTGCGGGGACTCTCGACCACGGTCTCTACTACCCGAGGTGTCCTGGGGAGGCACACTTCGTCGGGTACAGCGACAACGACCACGCCGGCGACATCGACACCAGCAAGAGCACAAGCGGGATCCTCTTCTTCCTCGGCAAGTGCCTCGTTAGCTGGCAATCGGTCAAGCAGCAGGTGGTGGCCCTATCCAGCTGCGAGGCTAAGTACATAGCGGCCTCCACCGCTTCGACTCAGGCGCTCTGGCTCGCTCGACTGCTCGGTGATCTTCTCGGAAGAGACACTGAAGCGGTGGAACTCAGGGTGGACAGCAAGTCCGCTCTGGCCCTGGCAAAGAACCCCGTTTTCCATGAACGGAGCAAGCACATCCGGTTGAGGTACCACTTCATCCGAGGCTGCTTGGAGGAAGGAAGCATCAAGGCGAGCTACATTAACACCAAGGACCAACTTGCGGACCTGCTCACCAAGGCCCTTGGGAGGATCAAGTTCCTTGAGCTTTGTTCCCGGACCGGGATGGTCCAGCTTTCCCACAAGACTTAGTGGGAGAATGCTGAGAATAAGTCCTTATACTATAGTCTTTGTGGGTCTCAGTCTTTGTAATATCTAGAGGACAGCTCATGTGTTGCGGTCTTGCTACCCCAGCTCATGTGTTGTGGTCTTGCTACCCCTAGGACAGCATCTAGAGTCAACATCTAGAGGACAGTATATTAGAGGACATCTTAGTTTTAGCTGTTAGGACAGCATCTAGGCATCTTAGACCAGTTTGCATAAGCTTGGCTGCCCAGCCAGCTATAAATATGTAACCCCAACCCCTCAGATTGGCATGACATTGTGTGAGAAATAAACCAGAAAATTGCCCCAACTATGCTAGTAAGTAGTCCTCGTGGGTCGCAGAATCACATGGCAAGCACCAGGCCACAGCAGCGTTTGTCCGCACAGCGCACAAAATGCGGCAAGGCGGTCGTAGTGTGCCTTGCCTGGCCACCCAGACAAGCCGCTCGCAGCCAGCGCCTGCGGCATGCCGTAGTACCGCGCTCTTGACCATCTCCGCCTGTGACTGTACAACCGTTACTAGCCTCCGGTGCCCAGATCAGGCCGCCACCGCCATGGCCAGCCGTGGGGCGCCTGTGTAGACCACTCCACTCCACGCAAATGCGCCTCCAATTTGATCCGTTGGAGTCTTCAACGCTTTGATCTCGCGCAGTTTGGTGGTTCACGGATCCCACAGCCACTGTCACCCATCACCAACTAGGGTTGGCCGTCAGATAAGTTTAGAGCTCATTGCCTGAACAGAAAAGGAAACTGGATCTTATTAGGTCGGAATATACGCCACCAGATACCAGGTCTGCTCACTCGTGGTAGACATACAGTTAAAAAACATAGTAAATGAAAATCAATTTAACCTTATTTTTCCCTTACTAATTCAATCAGCTCACAGGCCCAATGGGTGCGCCAATAGGCGCGCTAAATTTCTAGTTATATATTACTTTCATCACACTCATGTTCCCTATCATCCTCTTAATCAAATCTCAAATCTTCATTCCTAGTCAAAATACACAGTTTCAAAAATGTAGTATTTCTTTGTCTCAGTATTCACTCTAAAGAATGAAGGGTACAGTAGCATGAACAAAGGCAGGCAGCGCATTACAAGGGACCTCATGTAAATGATGGAAATATCTTTCCATATATTATCTAAACATATAGTGAATTGCGTGAAGTTCCTGTTCTTTAGTGTTTGGAAAGAAACTACAACGAATAAGCTGTTGATCCAGGCGGATCGATGCTGAATGCCACCTGAAAAATCGCACTGAGCACCGCTGCCCATGCAACCAACTTGAACAGCAGCGGGCAAGAAGCATATAGGAATCATATAGAAATTAACTTGCTTGGCACACTAGGTGCTTCATCAACCTGACTAGCTTCATATAAAACAGTATCAGGTAAATTTAAAGTACTGGTACAACTACTTGCTAAACGGAAGGCAATATAACAGATCGAGGTTGAAACTCGCAAATTAAACTGGTATTTTGACACAAACACACCAAAAAAAAGGGTGCGCATAAAGACGCAAACGAGGCGGAGGACACATTTGCCGCTCAGGCTACTGACATGATCGACATTAACTGGACAGGTTCAGAATTGTTCGGACAAATAAAGACATCAACAGTTCAATACATGAGTAAAGAAATGGAAAATTGACAGAGGTGCATCAACTGTTCAGATACAATTGCATAGTGTGGATGGATAAATCAAGGACTTAGTATATGCAGTGGCATCAAAGAGATTACCATGTTTTTATCAAAGCAGGCCGGTTTGGATTCTGGGCAAGCTGGTCCTGCACGTCTTCCACGAACGCTTCCTTGTCCCTTAAGGTGTTGAAGCCCAGCTCAAATTTCTTGAGGCTTGGTAGGGATGCAAGCCCAGAAAACAACCCAGCATTGCTTATTCCACTGTAACAGTCCAAAAATTTCAGCATCTCAAGCTTAGGTGCTGCTCCTTCTTTAAACTGCACAGATTTGACGTTGATCTCACCTTTGTCGTCTGTGCATCTCTGTGCGCTACCCAGGTGCAGCGCCACTAGACTAGGGAATGCCTGCGGTAGGAAATCTAGATGGAGCCCTTGAACGTCAAATGTAAAATCCCATAGTTGTAGGATGGCTAGGTATGGTAGGTTGCCAAGGAATTGCATGGTGCCATCAGATTCCAATAGACTCATATCATATAGGCCCATCTTCACAAGATTCTGGAGGCGCATGATCCATGCCGGCAATTTGACCAGATTGCCGCACAGCCTGAGGCTGCGGAGGTTATTGGGAGGCGAGTATACGTCATCCAAACAGCCATGTAAACTACCTCGCACTGCCAATGATTCCAGGCCACGGAGAACCAAAAGAGTGAAACAGAACTCATGGCAATTTTTCTTGTGATACCTTGGACCTTCAACTTGGTCAGCCGCGTGAGACTTTTTATTTCCTTTAGGGTGTTCCCACCACTGATGTCCACTTCACCTAGTGTGCGCAAGGCCTTCAGATTCCTCGCACCTCTCGGCAAAGAAATACCACTTGAAAAAGGCCTTGCTAAGGCAGGCATCGTGACGCACCAACATTCAGCACACCTATCACGCCAGGTCTCCGTAGTAGGCTCATGTATGCAGAATGCTGCGCAATTTCCTAGGAACATATCAAGTAAGTCAGAACGGTCACGGTTTATGCCACCAACGCTAAGATACTGCAGCTGCTTAAGTTTGACGATGGTCTTTGGCAGCATGATCCCTGTCCATCTAATGTCTAGTGTCTGGAGTTGCCTCATGTTACCCACCGAGTCTGGAAGGTGATAGATACCACGACATCCTTTTAGATAAAGGTACCTTAGGTGGAGAAGCTTCCCAATATGCTCAAGGTGATGATTACATAGATCCCTGGTATCTTGCAGGTCCAAAACTCGCAGGAACCTCATCTTGTCAGAAATGAAAAACGGCCTCCATTTCCCAAACACTGTTAATGATCGTATACGAGATACGTCCACCATGCTCTCAAAGTCACCCTGATCTCCCTTCCAATTGGCACTTACAGCAAGGTGGCGTACGGTCCCATTTGTGTTTGAGCTGCAACCTTCTTCCAGCCTGAAAACAAGATTTTCCTCTGCTGCTTTTGAGATGCTGATTTCACGCAAGAGATCATGGATTTGGCATGAGTCAATTACTTTGCAACTGAAATATGTTTTTTTATTTGGTAGTATCATGCTCCTGTCAATGAGTTCCATGAACTGGCCCTCAGCTATATCTGTCGAAGACTTGCCATGCACCTCGGCTGAGTAACCCTCTGCAGTCCACCGGCGCACCAAGCGGCCTAGTTTGATATCGTGATCTTCAGGAAAGATAGACAGATATAAGAAACAAGGCTTCAGATGATAAGGTAAACCATCGTAGCTCTTATTAAGGATATTTTTAATATTTCCAAGCCCTTGGTTCATCTCCAACTTAGCACTAATATGTGAATTTAATATTTTCCACTCCATGGAAGTTTTTGGTTGCTTTGCCAAGAAACCACCTATGGTCACTATTGCAAGAGGAAGTCCTTTACACTTCTTCATAATCAATTCAGCCTCCTTGGACAACTCAGGGCACTCCTCATTTAAATTTGTAATCTCCCCAAATACCTGAAATTGATTCAGATTTCAGCACATATAAAAGAATTACAAGGGATGCACACTAGTGTTTCTAATTTATTTCTTAAAGTGATTACAGTATAATGCAGACCTATGCCCTTAATGGTAAATATTTATGCTATATTAGTTAGTTAGTTTCTTTTTTTTTTTTTTTTGGGGGGGGGGGGGGGGGGGGGGTGTTGCGGTTTATATTATATTAGTTGAGGCATCATAGTTGTCCCAAAAATATCTGAACATAGTTAAAGGGCATAATTATTTGCATCTACGGATATGAACTTGGAAAATAAGATATTTAGGTTCTTTCAAGCTAGTTTCAGGTTTTTTCTAAAAAAACTATGCTAATTAGCAGTTTTTTGGGCTCTATATGCTAATTAGCAGTTGGTACAGTTTGTTTTACAAGGCCTTGTCTTACACTAAAAAATATATTAGTACCACTGTCTGCAAGTTGCTCTAGACCCACTAAAAAAGCGGTTTCGTTTAGATAGTTTCTGGACTATACCTTTCAGTTTGTGTTGTGATCAACCAGTAGGGATAATACCATCCCTGTTGGTTCTAGAATCAACAGCAAAAATTTCATTTAATCATGTTCAGTTCGAAAATCATCAGTGATGCTGATTATGAGCCAGCAGTTATCAACTTTTATCTAGTAATATTGATTGGCAAAACAATTAAATAGTCCACAGTCTGTGAAGTTTAGATTAGAATATGACTGTTGCGTCATGTGCTTTGTATGGAAAAAATGAGCACGCCGATGACAATATGTGTTGGTGAACATAGACGAAGAAGGTTTCGAAAAGATTGAAACAAAAAAGAGTAAATGACACAAGTTACCATCGATTCTAGATACATCGTTTTATATCTGAAACACGGTTGAAAATAATACTACTATACACAAGATATTCCCTACCCCCACCAAGAAACAGAAAAAAAAGTCTTCGGCTAGATTTTCTAGTTAATTTTTCTCTCTTTGTTGCTGTTCTTCTTTGTATGTAACTACTCCTTACATTTCAAAATGTAATGTAATAGTTTTGTCCCAAATCAAACTTTAACTAAGTTATACCAAATAAATACATATCAAGACATAGTTTCATGATGGATGTTTTAGATGTTAGTGCATTTCTTTAAAATTAATCAAATTTGACTTAGGACAAAAGTAAACACACCTTTTACATTATCAAACTAAGGAAACCTTGTTATTTTAGTATACATAAATAACTTGGAGCAAGTACTGTAGAAATATGACTGTAGAGACAGAGAGAACCAGCTGGAGGATTTACAAATAGCAATTCAGAATAACTATTCTCTATGACTAATTATATTTAAGCTAAAAATACCTTCTCCGTGAAGAGGTCAAGTGCGTATTTTTCTTCTAAGATTTTGAGCTCCAAGATATGTGTCGTCTTTGACGAACAATGCCGAGCAATTTCATTTACCCTTGTTGTAACTATGATCCGCCTTTCTTTTACCATTCTAGGGAAATAACTCTCTACATCAGTCCATTCTTTGGTGGAATAGAAATCATCAAGAACAATCAAGTATTTTTTTCCCATCTAAAATGCCATGCTCCCATTGCTTCTGACCACTCAGTTGCTCAGCCAAACTATTAAGAACATCTGTACGATTGAATGGACGCTTTACTGTGACACAAGCACGCTTGTCAAAAATGGCATTGAGCTCTTGGCTTTGGTAGACATCTTTAACCAGTGCGGTTTTTCCAAGACCACCCATTCCTCATACCGAGATAACCTCAAAATCTTTGCTTACTTCATTTGAAATCAAGTTTAAAATCTTAGATTTCTCGCTTTGTCGCCCGATGAGCTTAGATTCCTTAAAAGCAGTGAAATTTGTCTCCACACGAGTGAGACACTTTCCATCCCCAGAGTTACTGTCATCAGGAGTGTCTGTGGTTGAGCTAGGCCCCGAACCCATTGAATATCATGTATCTTGTGAACCCTAAAACATAAACACACAAGTTAGATGTGGCTCTCTATTTCATTGAGTATATTCTTTTTTATCTTAGAAATGTTTATGACTGAGTTTCTATTCTATGCAAGCAAATTCCTTTGTTCAATCATACCAGGTCGATATGCAGCAGTTTGTTGATTAAGACATGCAAGAGGGTTGGTAGGAAGATAAGTTCATTTCATTTATTAGTTGTGGAATATTAACGCCAAGATTAATTTAGTTATGTGAGAAGTTGAAGTAGAAAACAAGATACTTTTAGGGAAGAATATTACCTTGGCGTAGAAAGCATAGAGAGTTTTATCAGGAAAGAATTGCTTGTGCTCCGGTAGCAAAGTCAATGGTTCAACACACAAGCTTGCAACTTTAACATGCTCTGTGTACACTAGGAGTCGACTCCCTTTGTTGTTAGTCGGGAAGCATGGTCTGATCTGGTTCCACTCATCCACAGTGGATAGGTCGTTGACCACAATCGGGTAACTATTCTCATTCAAGAATTTCCTGAACTCATCAGCCAAATCATCTTCCTTGGTGGTCCACAACCTCCGCAGATCTTCAGCTTCAGAAGTTGTTGTATGTGTCTTTGTTTCTTCCTCTAGAGAATCTACAACGAATTGCATCACAATGTCTTGCAGAATCTGTGCTGTATTGAGAGGACGCACCATACTGATCCAGGCGTGGCATTGGAACTTCTTGTTCCTTTTGAGAGCATCATATGCTCTCTTGACGATGGATTTCTCCCGAGAACATCACTTGTCGCCCACACACCGATCACCCTAAGCCCCTCGTCTTTCTTGCTGATCAGTTGAATGAGATCCGCTTTGGACTTGTTCTGCTGCCGCTGTGCTTCCTCGATGCCTGACATTGTTGTTGCACCGGCAGATACGGACAGCTCGGCGCCATCTGCAGACTTGGAGCCAGCAGCGCTCTTGACGAGTTGGTAGCGCAGGTTTCTCTGGCTGACGTCCTCAACTCTGGCTCTCAGCTCCTTCGTCTTCTTGGCGATGCGGTGCCGCTCCCGCAGCGTGCTCGGGAGGCGCCACCACGACGGCTTCTTGAGATGGACAGAACAATCTTGGAGGCAGTCCTCAGCATCATAGGCCACATCACGAACTTGCTTCACCCAGGTCATGAGCACCTTGTGGTCGTCTCGCTCCTCGTGCGCGGCCCTCAGGAAAGCCTGCATCATCTCGAGCTCTTCCCTGATGAAAGCATGGTCGCGCTGGACGCCGAGCTGCAAGGCCACCTCCTCCGCTACAGCGGATTTGGCGTAGCCAAGCGCTCCATCGAGCACGGACTTGCCCACGCTCAGCGCCGTGGCCTCCATGGCTAGTAGCTCTCCTCTCTGCTGTGCTGCGTGCTTCTGCGGATGTGAGCTGATGCTGCTAATGGCTGGTGCGCTGGTCCAAAAGCCAACCTTGGATCAAAGAAGAAGAGGAACTCGTCTGGAAGACCGAGCAAGTTGACATTTTTTATCCACATTTGTCAGGGCAGCACCGCCCCCACCCTCCGCACGCGGATCCGCGCGCGCCGAGCCCCAGCCGCGTGCGGGAGCAGGGGGCGGGCGGTCCTGCGCGGCCGGGGAGGGGCCGAGGGAGGCGTTGCCCGGCTGCCCGGCGCTGCTCGGCATCGCGAAGAGGGTGGGAAAGGGGAGCAGATCGGGAAGGGGAAGGAGGTCGGGGGGAGAGGAACAGGGGCGGCCGCCGCCTGGGCTCCCGGCCGCCTGCTGTGCTTCAACAGAGAGAGAGGGTGGAGAAGAGAAGCAGATATAATTGGAAGGAGAGAAAGGTATTTGGGGAAAAATAGGAATTGATGGCCCATTTTCTTGTGTAGTTTCAACAGAGCAATTGATTCCAGCAGTTTTCTTGCAATTTTTATCTGATATACTTGGATCTTGCAATGCAGGGAGGAAGATGGATAACTGGGTTGAACATATTTGATGGAAGCAATGTTGGTGGCAGCTATGATCTGGAATTTGATGAGACTCAATATGCTAGCCCGCAAGAGGAACAAGTTTTTGAGAGGCTGCAGTTGTTGAAAGGTAACAGAAAGAGATAAAAAAATTAGTATTAAGGAGGAAAACCTATTGGTGGCAGCATGGTAGTTACTTGAAATAAACCGTGCAAAAAACGTTCACTTAAAATAATCTTTACGGTAGTTACTTGATATGAATGAACTATGAGAGAGTTGAATATATAAGAGCTAAGTATGAGAGGTTTCTTGGAGTTTATTGTGAAATAGGAGAGAGAAACACGATGAAAGGATCTCATTTACGTGGAATAGGGGCCAAAAGTAGGAAATGGGTTGGAGTTGCTCTAACTCAGGGTTTGTTTGGTAGAGTTCCATCTAATTCTGATTTTCTATTGACTCTGATTTTCTAAGAAAAGTGATTCTCTTTGATTCTTTAGCATAAATCTTAAAATCAGGATAGAAAAACACTTCACATAATCAAGAGAAGCTACTTTTCAGCTAGTTCATTTTACAGAATTAGTAGAGAATCACTTCTATCTGAAAAACTGTGTTTGGTAGAGCTCCTGCTGAATTCAGCAGAGAATCAGCTCTAAGAGCTCTGTCAAATGCACCCTCAGTAGGAGGTGGGTTGGAGTTGCTCTAATTCATCCAACATGGGCTTCGGGCCTATAATATAATTTTTATAGAATTATGGATAGTCTGATATTATGAAAGTTAGAATTTTATATGTGATTTGTTATATTTATAAAGAAATATTGATAGATTTGGTTAGTTTATTCATAATGAAAAAATGTGGACAAATTAGGAACAAATGTTAAGGTAATTTGGGTGAACTTTATAATAAAGACAGTGCTGGTGGCAGGTAATTTGCAACCAAGTTAGACCCAACAGCTATGGTTGTATAATTAGAATCTGTAGAATAAATGCTCGGATGTTTTTGTTTTTATTAGAATTTCTAGGATTTATTTTCTTCTAATGCATCCATCTAGTATTAACGGATTTAAATGGATCCTCTGATTAGGTTTGTTCATCTTTTTTTGTTTTTGGGGGGGGGGGGGGGGGGGGATGCTCCCCACTTGTTCAGGCTGCTCTTAAAGGTACCTGCATGCAAGTGATAGGACAAGACAAACAACACTTTCTGAAACTAAAAGAACCACAATTTGAAATAAAAGTGTCCATATTAAAATCCAATCACACTATTATATTCTTTGGGCAAGAGTTTCAAAACAAGTCACACTTCAATATATTTAGATAGGAGTTTTTGAAAAGCGACTCTGTGGTAAAAATACTCCGGAGTGGCGGAGTGTATGATAGCTTGCTTATTACAACTTTCTTGCTTACAACTTGATGAAAATTTTTGCTAGAGCTGATAGTGGATGTTGATGGTGGCACGAAGAGAGCATGAACAGTGTGAAAATGGATGACCTGCATGAAGGCTGGGTAAAAACAAAATTGAAGTCTGAGGCAAGCATTTATGGCAAACACTTCTACTCCCTCCATCTAAAAAAATGCAACTCTCATTTTCCGAGTCAACATATTTCAAAGTTGACCGAATTTATACAAAATATTATTAATTTGGACTGGCATGGCATGGCTTCTAGGTCGCCGTAGTGTTGAATTGAATAAGCATTGTCCAGACTCCAGAGCACGAGAACAGGTTATGTGATCAAACTCTGAAAGACTATGTTGAAGACGATTGAGCGGAGTATTTGAATTAGTTTGGACTCGGATCTGGTGACCGGCAATTTCTCCAAATCAGAATCTAGTGGACTTTACAACCATAGTAACATGTGAGATTGTGAGCTGTACCATACAACAGATGCAATCCGATGCATCGATGCCCGTCAGCGGAAGCTTACGAAAACCAAAACGTCGACTCAGGCGAGCGGCAATCGAAAACGAAGCTGACGGGCGCGGGCGGCTGAACGGCGTTGGGAAGTTGGAAAGTTTTGCTTTTTTACACATGGTGCTGTCTGAATTTGGCTGGATTTGTATGATGCGGCCCACCTGGCGTACCCTGTGTCCCAATTTGATATTATTTTAAACAAACCGCCGGTCATTATCAATAAGATGAGAGCTAATACGCGCTCGTCCGAGAGCGTGCCACGTGTTAACCCACATCTAAAGATATGAACAACCAACACGTCGCTTCGCCAAAAATAATATCAAATCCGGTAGTCCCGGTACGTGCTCCATCATGCTCAAGATCAAGCATACACACATACAGTTTATAATCACATATATTACCGATGAACCACAAAAGGCAATTTTAAGCATTTCAAAGGTTCGACAAAAATATTAAAAGTTCAACATAGGAGGGTTCAAATCATTAAAGGTTCAACAACAACTTACAAGCCCTTAGGCTCACAAATAGCATTAAAAGGGACATAAAACTTAAGGTTTAGTGTTTATCATGCTCTCCAAAAGAAACGACAACGCAACGGATAAACTTAATGAAAGCGTGATTAAATAATGGTTGCTCAAGAACACCATCGAGGCCACAACGACCTACTCCTCCCCCGCACCGGGATCGGCGGGGTAGAAGTGGCCAAACACAACTTCTAGCTCATCTGCAACTTAGTTTAAAAAGCAACATGAGTACAAAAGGTACTCGCAAGACTTACGTAATTTAATAACCAAGGAGTATGCAGTGAGAGCTCAACAAGATAAGGCTTTAGGGTTAAGTAAGTTTGCATAAGCATGAGCTCTCTAATTCAACATCTAGCTCTCTAGCAATTTAATTATCTTACCCAACCCACCTTACAATTTTAGTTGCTTAAATGAAATAAACAATAAAAGTAACATAAAGTGACATGAGCCATAACCAAGCATAAACCATACTTCTACAAAGATTTTATGGGATAATGAGCTTGCTCATAACCGAGAGCGCGGCAATTTGAATTGATTATAACCTTGCAAGGGTGTACTACTTTACCCACACGATACAAGAACCATGCGGCTCACCCAACCGATCATGTTGGATGAGGGGTACTCGTATCAACCGTTCCCAACAAGCCTCGGTCGTTGAGGGTACGCCTAGCTTATACGGAGAGTCACTTAGGTCCACCGGGGACACCCCTAAGCCTCTTTACATAGCCCCTTTGGCCACGCATCTAGGATCGAGCCTCAATGGCCAAGATAAAGGAGGTAATGGGCTCATCCTTACCATGATTAGATATGTGGTAGCACGATAAGTTGCTCAAAACCGACGTCATCCACGGATGGTCCTTAAACGTTTCAAGCGTACTATGCCTCCGAGAGTCCATTATCTAGGCTCTACAATTCCTCCCAAACCACGATACAAAAGCAAATAAGACCGTCACGATCTTTCCATCCTGCCCGGAACCGAACAAGTACGATCAAAGATAAACACGTGAGAGTAGTATGGACCTATTCCAAATTTTTACAAGTTATAGACCAACTCTAAGCATGGCTAAGCGCCTAATCAATTAGTTAGTTACTAACTATAAGTGGTAAGGACATGGATATATAAAACAAGAAAGGTAAATGCAAGAAAGTAGTATCAACAATGCAATAGATAAATAGAATATATAACATAAATACCTAAGTGAGATAACTAAATTAAATCAAGTTGAGTGGATTTTCTTCGGGTTCAACCACGAACTCTATGTCGGGCTCGGGCTCAACGGTCTCGGTGGGCTCAACGGGCTCGTTCTCCTGCATTCCGGACACTATAATGCATGAATGTGTGTATACATTAGCATGATGTCAAGTTCGTGCATGAAATGATATGAAGTGAAGAATGAAAGGCACAACATGCAATGAAACAAAAACAACACACTAATCAAGCATTTGCATTTCTACTAGACTAGTCATGAAAGGCCTTAAGTAAGTTTTTAACAATCAGACAATCTTACAGCAAGAGTAAATCATGAATTAATTTAAGCATACGGAGAACATCAGTAAGAAATTAAGAAAGTTGGATTTGCAGCAAAATCAATTTTATAAAATTATTTATAAGCATGACAATTTTCAGCTACTTCAAATAAGTTAAATATTAAAAGACAAGCAAATCACTTCCAAAAATTCTTAGAAAATTACCAGAGGATCTAGACATGAAAAAAAGATAACAGAAGTGGTTTTGCCATTTTATCATTTTTCAACAGAGAGATATGCAATAAGCAAGCATATAGGCAGCAAACACGAAATTAATCCAAAACCCTATTAAATAGGTAAGTCCCAGGACAAAAGTTACACCACTAGAAATGTAATTTAACAAGGATTCTAGCAAAATTAAGTTTGGAATTTTTAGAGCAGTAGAGAATTTACTAAGCAATTAACTTACTTTATCAAAAATAAATCATAACTAACTATACAGAACGGTAACATGCAAAAAAAATATTTTTGCTGAGTAGATCTACAACACAGAAATCGAACAAAATAAGTTTCACAATTTTAGAAGATCTACACAATTTTCTATGAACTTTACAAGTTGACAGATTTATGAAATACATAAAAACGCGAGGAAAACGCTAGGGGCACCTTGATCCGACGCTCCCAGATGCCGACAGGTGGGCCCAGGAGGCAGGCGGACCCGAGCCGAGTCAAGGCCGGCCGTTGGCCTTGACCCGCGGCAGGGGCGCGTCCACAGCGCGCCGTGCGCGCCCACGGCGCGCCACCCGCGTGCGCGACGCACGGGCGCAGGCCCGGCCGGTGAACGGCGGCGCGGCAAGGCAAGGCGGCGAGGGGGCGAGCGCATGGCTTGGACCAGGCGGGGGTGAGCTCACCGCAGACGCTAGGGAGCGGGGAACGGCGGCGGAGGGGCGGCTTCAACGTGGAGGGGCGGCGCCGGCGGGAGGGGCTCGCCGGGGCACCTGCACGGCGAGGAAGAAGGTGGGATGAGTGCCGAAATTGGTCGAGGAGAGGAAGGAGGAGGTGGGGGGCGTGAGGGATCGGAGCGGGGCTCACCGGAGGCGGCAAATCACGGCGGCCGGCGGGGAGTAGTGGAGGTGGCGGCGGCGGTAATGGAGGAGGAGGCTAGGGATTGGGGAAAAGGAGGGGGGCGGTTTAAAAGGGGGAGGAGGAAGGGAGACCGGAGGCGAGCGGGCGCTGACGGCTCGGCTGCCGCGCCAACGGGCGCGCGCCGCCGTGGCGCCGCCGCCCCGGTTGCCCAACCGGCGCCCAGGGAGGCGCGGAGAGGTGGGGGTGAGGGGCTGACGGGTTGGCCCGGGGTGAAGGAAAAAAGTTGAGACGATGGTTCAACTTCAAAATTCGTAAACTATGACTTTTCGGGCTTCAAAAATTATCAATTTTTTTCTGGAGCAAGATCAAACCACCAATAACACACACTGAACAAGAACTAGATTGCTCACAGAAATTCAAGCAGCTTGCAAAACTTTCAAGAATTTTATGGCTCGGGTTAGTTGTCACAAAATTGAGCAAAATATTTTAAATTCACCATTTTATATCTAGTATTTTAATCAAACATTTGGAGGCATAGTTGCAAAGCAAAAATTGAATTTCCTTAACAATCATTCATTTGCACACGCAAAAACAATTCCAAACACATGTCATCACATGCACATGATGGGATGTTATGCACTAATGATGCTCATGATGCTACTAGTTACATGTTAATTAGGTTTTTAATATTTGGGTTGTGACACCCTGTAGATCCGCCCCGGTCTCAACACTGCTATAGGACTGCTTAGATTGGTTTAGAGCTAATGATTAGCTAGCGAGTGGATAGAGCTTTTTCTTAGGTGGCTAACTATTAGTTCGGTAACTATTATTTCGAGTCTGTTTGGACCCTAAGCATACTAACTTCAAACAGAGGACTCTGGATACCCATCTCCATGTCCACTTGTAGCTGACACGTAATTACGGTACAACAGGCCGGCCGTTGTGTTGATTGCCTCTCATTCTCATCCCATAAAACGACTTGTAGCTCTGTCCTGTTACTTAACGACAAATGTACAGCTAGTTCTTATTCAAAAGAAAAAGAGTACAGCTAGTATGTTATTTTCGTATTGTGCACTTCCAAATACATCGCCCGGTCCTGGCGCAGCACGGCAGCAGGTGAGACCGGCGTCCGTACCGTACCTCGTCTGACAGCGGCGACGGAAGACCAAGAGGAGAATGCTGATGGAGGACAGTGGGGGCAAATGTACCCAGCGGTACCGGCCTGGGCCGGTAATTTTTCCGCCGTTCATCAAGCATTTCGGGATGTGTACAGCTGGTCAAAAGACCTCTATTTTAATCGGATGGATGCCTCGCTGCCTGCCTCTATGTTTGCATCAAGTCATTTCTGCCTCACTGCTCAGGCTATCTGCACTGCACAGCTCCAAACCGCCGTAAACTGCAAATATACAGTCCACACTCCCGTACCGCACAACTCTATCTGCTCCGCAATCCTTCCGTTCGCTGCAGGGAATCTGCAAACCCAGCACCCGTCCTCTTCACCTCTATCCTCTCCACCGCAGCAGCCGCTCCTCTCGTTTGGACCCTCTTTGTTTCATTGTTGTCAGGGGTACACAAGCTTCCATCAGTAGTATGAAATATACATGCCACATTTGGACCCTCTTTGTTAGGCATGCAAGTGGTCAGGCACTATCGGCATGAATTATACAGTCCACACTTGGGCCATCATTAATTGAGTAATACTTTCTATCAGTTTGAACTGTGCAAGTGTTTCAAGTATCTTGTTAGGAAGATCTTTGTTAGTTAACTGCTTCTGGCTGCATGCTCTATTTAGTTATGATTTTATTTGATATTGTGTTCCATGCATGCAGATCAATCTTGTAAGGATTAAATATTTGAAGAACAAATTCCCCAGAATGTTTGAAAAGAAAAGGAATCAACAAGAACAAGCACCATGAGTGTCGTATGATATGTTTTTTCTTGTTTATATAAATTATACATGTGTTTTTACAACCCATTGTTTCTGTACATTACCTACTTCTCTTACCTTCTTTTCTTTCATCTCAAGGTGGCCATTGCGACTGGTGCAATGAGGATGGTCTTGCAGCGAACACATGTAAGCTCAAGCCAAAAGCGAGATAAGAACAAAGCACCAGTTAGGAAAACACCTACAAGGGTACGACACGCCAAACAAAGAAAGCCTGAAACTCTTTTGCTCCCTTACAATTTCATGGAGGCATCCAAAACTTCTTGTAGGCCTGTTAGATACGTAACCACTTATTTGTATGGTCGGGGTAAAATGTGCTTCTGTAATGCCTACTGAATGCTATAGTATTCTAGACCATGAACCTCTTTTGTTCTGTGAACTGGTTAAACTGCTGTACAATGACAATTTGATCATTTTGGTCATGACCACAACTTCCTACAATAGTAGACTAAGATCTGTGGTAACTTCTTTTTGAAAATTTAAACAACTATTAAAGAAAACACTCCCCCTCCTTTTGAAATGCTGTTTCAAAAAAGTACGACATCTTTCAGTTGAAACATGCCAAAAAGCATGGTATATTTTGCTCAAATATTCCTTGAAGCAAGGTTGAGCTGAATTTATCAAGCCACCGCACAACCCAATGTCACTCCAACATTTCAGTTGCTACAAATTGAATCGAGAGAATCTGCACATCTTTCCGTTGAATGCAGGCATCATCTTTGCTAGTATTGCTAGTTGTAATATTCAACGCCTCATTGCATACCGAAGGGTTCAGCACTCCATTGCTCGCACGCATCAAAAGATCTTGGAAACTTACTGGAGAAGGACGACCTCCAAACTTCCAACATTTATTCGAAAGAGAATGAATCAGTGTCAAAACCTTCAAACCAATCAGAATGTTGCAGCCAAAAAATGATTCTCAACTACTCTAGCGAAACGTACCAGTTGGATCCCAGCTTTGAAAGTTGAAAAAAGAAGACATGCCGATGGGGTACGAGCTATGAGATGTTGTGTGCTCCAACGAAACTGTACCAGTTCTTGAATCTAAAATGACATCATCGTCTTCAGCACGCAATACCAAGAACTAAACCAAAGAGCAAAACAGATCGGGTAATGCAAAAAAGAGATTTTTGAGATCCATACCTTGACCATTGGATGCGAGATGGGCTGCCCGGCGTGGTTCGCCTTCTCTCCGCATCCCGGTTATCTCCGCTTCCCGCCATTGATTGGAGCCTTGACCTCTCATCAGTACCCAGCCACCATGGACCAGTTTGGGCGAGTGAGAGAGAGCCGGTGTACCAATAATGGAGGAGGGGGGGACGGGTGTTGGCTACTGCCTACTGGAATCCAAAGCAAAAACTGCCTCGAGGTGTGCCTGGTTCCTAAAGTTTTGCCTGGCTAGAATGCCTCACGGGCTCACCAACTGGGACCCACGATTGGATGGTGGTGGGACCAACTTCAGTACCCCATCCCGCAGCACGATACTTGGCGCACCATCAACGGCTACAAATTTACCTGCCCGGGCCGGCACATTTGGAAAAACCACACTCGGGTAGCTGGAAGGCTTTTGGTTTTGGGGTCTCATGTTTCGGGGTGCTGGTTTTGAGCTTGGTGCGGCTTTGCTCTGGATGTCTGAATGCCTGTACTGATCCCTGCTATTTCTGTTAGTCTGAACTATTTTACTCTTCTTCCTCTGAACAAAGCACCTGGGAATTCTGGGCGCTTTGTTCAGTCCCCTTGCCAGTCTAGCTTGAATCACGTTAGACGCGGGGTCAGCGAAGGATGTTTCCTCTCGCCTCTTTCTATGTAAGTTCTGGTGGGTTTGTATCAAACTTCTTTTATTTACGTTCCTTCTTTTTCGTTTTCGCGACCGTGCCTGAGTATATTTTTCATTAAAAAGAAGATAATTACAGCGATGCAACTATGAAAGAACCCTTATAGTGCTAAGTTACAAAGCACCACTAAGCTAGTGGCACACGACCTAGCATAAATCAAGCAAGCAAGAAAAAATTGGAGGGAGAGAACACCCTCAGCCTCGCAAAACCAAAAAGACGATGCTAAACAATTGAATCTGCTAAAGATACAACATCACCATGATAGCAGTGGCAAAGCATCCACCAGACGACGCACAGCGGCGGCAAAGCATCCGCCCAAACAGCAAAAGGGTGGAAAAGTATCCACCAAAAGAGAAGCAATGACGGCAAAGCATCCATCAACGCAGACAAGCAACTGCGGCAAAGTATCCGCTATTGACGGCAAAGCTTCTGTCAAATTTGAGACATAGCAAGTCGACCATGACAACTCGAAGAAGATCTAAGCTACCATAGAGATGGAAGTGACGATACAAGTTAGGTGCAGCCAGAAGCAACGGCGCCGAGGAGACGTCGCCCGCCACCACCGCTCCCCCAACCAACTCGCAGACCCTGAGCCGCATCCAGCGACCGCGGCCGGTGGTGGGTTGGCCGGTGGCCGACGGTGAAACCAACCCACTAATAGTCCCCGCACGCGGGGGGGGGGGGGGGGGGGGGGGGGGGGTACCGACAGGCTGGCTGCCGGTGGCGGCGGCCACCGGAGCGGGCGGAGACGGGGGCCTAAGTGGTGGGCGGCGCGTTCGCCCCTGCACTCCCGCGATGTCCTCGCAAGAGAGGGGGCGGAGTGAGGCTGCAGTAGTGTCCCCGCGAGCCCCGGCGAGGGAGGGCGACTCCCGTTGAGGGAGAGGGGCCACAACCACATCCGGCTCGGGGGAGCCCGGATCCAGCAAAGGGGACACCGGATCCGGCCCCAAGCGGCCGGCGGCGGTGCACGACGGCGACGGCCATGGTTCGCGAGGCTGGGAAAAAAGGAGAGGGAAGGGAGGGAGGAGGCTAGCGGAGCCAGCTTCGGCTCAGCCGCCGCCCGGTCGCTTGCCGCCGGCCATGGCAGCAGCCACCAGAGGCGGCCTAGGGTGGGGTCGGGTGGGAGTGCGGAGTCGCCCCCGAGTCGCCAGGAAGGACGACGCAGGGGGAGGGGAACAGTTTCTTGCTTCTTCTCGATCCTTGGTTTTGAAGCCTTGTATTCTTGTTCTGGTAATGGAAATGGAGTAAAACCTTGCTTTGACAAAAAAAATACATCGCCCGGTTACTTAAGGACAAATGTGCTGCTAGTCTGTTAGTTTGAAGCCAGTCTCTTAGAAAAGTTGGAAAAGCCAACCGGACAAATCTATCGTGACCGGGACTTTGTGACTGGTGAGGCGGGAACATGGTACATCTTGCAGCCAGTTTTCTGCATTGTTTCCGTGCATGCGTAGAATGCATGTATGTGCATCTAAACGAGTTCTCTTTCCACGACCACATGTAGAAGAAAAGATCCAACCATAACTCAAGTTCAAACATGTGCCCGTCGATAGATTGTCCGATTGGCCGTTGTGCAGGTCTTTCGTCCACATATTCTGATATACATACTCTAAAACGGAAATATATGACTGGATGTCACAGGTTTATGAGCCACAAGCGGTGTCCGAATTACAAAATTTTGAAAGTCATAGTCAAACGACCTCTTCAAACGCTACTAAAAGAATCCTTCCCCACACATCCAAGTATCCCATCTATTTTTTCCCCGGAAAAAGTCCAACTTCTACCCTCCAACAAGCACAATAGTCCGGTTTTCAAAATCTGAACTACAAGATCAGAGACACCAAAGTTCATTCAACTGTCAAAACTCAAAAGATTCAGTCATTGATTGGTTTCAAAGGTGTCTTTCTATTTTATAAAATTAAAATAAACTCCGGTTAAATATAAAATATTCAAAACTAACTCACTTGAAATTTCAAAATACGAAACTGGTACCAATCATCTTTCTAAAAATATAATCTATTTTGTTGTAGGCGCCCCCGAGAAAGCACCATCCGAGGTGGAGAAGAACCGAGGGACCTTATTCCGAGGCGAAGTTGTCGTCGAGCCTGTCTCGGAAGAAAGGGAAAAAAATCAGGCCCAGCAAGGCAGCAACGAGTACTGTTGGATGCTTAGTCAACCGTGTGCGCATGCTTTTCATCACACGTGCTTCAAGTCTGGGCTGACTTACTGTGCAAGACATGATGAGTACGTGGTGGGTTACGCCCTATAGACGCTCACCAAGACTTTGACGTCACAAAAAGAAATCCTCCGAAGTTGCATAGGAACTAGCTGAAAAATCAACAAACGACGCGACGACCAGTATCTTGGAGCCTCTGCATGTTCGATTCGGTGCGAGAGAGAACGTCAGAAACAGTGAGACGGCGAGAGCTTAGATTCCGCCCGTCATCTTTCGCATTTTTCTCTTCTCGCCATCGTCATCTCGGCTCTACAAAACGTAGCATCCTCGTCGTCCCCGAAGCATCGACCTCTGCAGCTTAGTCTGAACTCTGAACTTTTAGCGAGAGCTGTGCGTGCAGTGGCGGCCATGACGCCGTTGGGGCTCGCCCTCGCCGCGCCTCATCTCTCCCTGTTTGGGCACCGGTCCCCCGCTGCTCCTCGACCTCGATGGGGAGTGGCGCGGGCGCCGCCGCAGAGCCACCGCTGTCGCCGCAAGCCTCAGCTGTCGGTGCAGCCGCGCGCCCGGCGGACCGGCTCGCACGCCGCGGGAGTGCTGGAGCGGGGTAATAAGCAGGAGGACAGGGCGGCGGCGATCAGGGAGCGGCTCCTGAGCGGCGAGGCGCCGACGCCGTCGGCGTACGACACGGCGTGGGTCGCGATGGTGCCGGCGGCGGCGGGGTCCCCTCCGTCGCCGCGGTACCCGGGGTGCGTGGACTGGATCCTGCAGAGCCAGCGACGGGACGACGGGTCGTGGGGGGCCGGCGACCCCTCGCTGCGCAAGGACGCGCTCTCGTCCACGCTGGCGTGCGTCCTCGCGCTCACGACGTGGGGCGTCGGCGGCGACGCCGTCGCGAAAGGTATTCGTTCCCGCCGGCCGCCGGCGCTGTCGTCGTCCTCGTCTTTACACGCGCCGGCCGGACTCGATCTCACGCTTGCTCGCCGCCGACGGCGCCGTTGCAGGGCTCCGTTTCATCGGGCGCAACTGGTCCTGCGTGACGGACGACAGCTGCGCCGCGCCGGCCGGGTTCGACGTCATCTTCCCCGGCATGGTCGCGCGTGCCATCGGCATGGGGCTGGAGATCCCCCTGGTCCGCCAAGCCGACGTCGACGCCGTCCTTCGGCTGCGTGACAGCGAGCTCAGAGGGTTCGTCCGTCTCTTCCTCATTGCTATCTGTGTCGTTGCACAGCATTAATAACCTTGTTCTCGATCGCCAACTGAACAGCATGGCTGCTTCTGGAGGTAGCCAAGCTTTCATGGCCTACGTAGCCGAAGGTCTGGGGGACTCACTGGACTGGGACGAGGCGGCGGCGGCGTACCAGAGGAAGAACGGGTCCTTCTTCGACTCGCCGGCCACGACAGCCGCCGCCGCGATCCACAGCCACAACGACAGAGCGCTCGACTACTTGGACTCCGTCGTCGCCAAGTTCGGTAGCGCAGGTGCAAAACAAGCTAAGATCCCACTTCCTAAGAAAGATCAGATTTGTAGCTAGTAACATACATGGCGACGGCCATGACTTGCTGCAGTGCCCACCGTGTATCCTCGGAGCGCCTACTCCCGGCTTCGCATGGTGGACACTCTGGAGAACATGGGCATCTCAAGGAGCTTCTTGTCCGAGATAAACAGCACACTCGACATGATATACAGGTGGCGAAGCTTGTAGCGTGACTGGACTGCCAGTAGACCTGATCATTTATGGTGTCGGGTTTGGATCTGGTAAAAAAAAACTTTTGTTTTTTCTTCAATCCGAGCGAGCCTCATCTGAACTGACTTGACCATTAGGTCAAATTTTTTGACCCGAGCCTAACCCGACATGTGGTCGGGTCGGTTTCGGATTGGACTAGGTAAAATCTGAATTTTTTTATGTATAAAAATTTTGGATTGGATCAGATTAGGTCGGATTTTTTCGGGTTCATGTAAAAAGGATTGGTACGTGCCTGGTCCGATTTTTATGACAGGTCGCAAATTTCACCCAAGCCTGCTCAACATATTAGTTGGATCGGGTCGGGTGGTCCATGACCAGGGTCTAATTGTTAGATTTGCAGGTCCTGGCTCGCCAACGACGAGGAGATCATGCTGGACATGGCGACATGCGCGATGGCGTTCCGCCTCCTGCGTTTGCACGGGTACGACGTCTCATCCGGTAAGCAAAAGACTCCACCATCTCCTGCTTGGTTTCGGTTAAAATTCCTCGCATTCGGATCGGAATCACCTGCAGGCTGAAAGCAAAGCTTTTGCGCAGATGGGTTGTCCCAATTCAGCAGCGAGTCCAGTTTCCACGGCTCGATCCAGGGGCACCTCAACGACACTGAGGCCTTGCTGGAGCTGCTGAAAGCCTCGCACGTCCAGATCACGGACGACGAGCTGATCCTGGAGAGCATCGGCTCCTGGTCGTCCGAGCTCCTGAAGGAACAGCTGCGTTCCGGCAAGATATCAAGAACTGTAGACCCCGTGGAGGTAGCTGCTACTGAATCTCTGTCATCAGGATTCAGAACCCCTTCTCAGTGTGTAGGGTGTTTAATTTTCCAGGTGGAACATGTGCTCAAATTTCCCTTCCACTCCAACGTGGACCGGCTGGAGCACAGGTGGCACATAGAACACTTCAAGGAGCAGGGCTTCCAGATGCTGAAGTCGGCATACCGGTGAGATTGTCACCCTAGATGATATGAATATGATCGTTTAGCATCAGATGATTGATCTTATGAAATTTTTAAACCGTCGATGATCGATCCGACGTCGGATCAGCACTCGTCACGCAGATGAAGAAATTTTTTCTTTGGCTGTGGATGGGTTCCACTCCGCTCAGGCTGTGTACCAAGAAGAGCTTCAATGCGTCGAGAGGTCCGGATCGATCTCCATCAACCCTCCTCCTTATCGCTGCCGTGTTCAGAATCCAGACTAAGAGAATATTCCATTCTACAAACCACTGGGGATGAAGATGATTAAAACCATTTTTCTGCTCTATCTCGTTAACGTTTAAATAGGTGGGCGAAAGAGATGAGGCTGGACGAGCTGGACTACGCGAGAGTGATGCCGCTGACCTGCCTCTTCCCGTCCGCTGCAACCATGTTCCCCGCCGAGATGTCCGAGGCCCGCATCGCGGCGGCCAAGACCAACATCCTGGCGACCATCGTCGACGACCTCTTCGACGTCAGGGAGTCGAGGGAGGAGATGGAGAACCTCGTCGCCCTGATCGAAATGCACGTCCTGCAGATAGCCACACCTCATCCTTCACTAGCTGATGCTTCGTTGCTTCCTGAATTCTGATCGGCGTACGCAGGTGGGACGCGTACGAACAAGTCGGCTTCTGCTCGGAGCGCGTGGAGATCGTCTTTCGCGCCGTGTACGACACGAGCAACGACCTCGCGGCGAGGGCCGCGGCGGTGCAGAACCGCAGCGTCATCCACCACATCGCCGAACGGGTAAGCTCCGGCGACCGTACCGATCATTCCGGCGATCGACGTTTGATCGAGATCGAGATCGAGCCGGCTGATGATGACGCTCTCTCGATTGCATATGCAGTGGGTGGAGATGGCGAGGGTCATGATGGTGGAGGCCGGGTGGCGGATGAGCGGGCGCGCGGCGCCGTCCATGGAGGAGTACATGGCCGCCGCGGAGCCGTCGTTCGGGCTGGGCACCACCGTCCTCACGTTCCTCCTCTTCGTCGGGCCGGAGCTGCCGGAGGACGTGGTCCGGGGCGCCGAGTACGCCGAGCTGTTCCGGCACATGAACATCTGCGGCCGCCTCCTGAACGACATCCAGTCGTGCGAGAGGGAGACGAGGCAGGGGAAAATCAACAGCGTCCTGCTGCTCGCTCGCCAACACGGCGGCTCCGTCGAGGCGGCCAAGGCGGAGGCGAGGAGCGTCATCGCGGCATCCAGGTGGGAGCTGCTGAGGATGCTGGTCCGGGAGGGCGGCGAGGTGCCATGGCAGTGCCGGCGGGAGTTCTGGAACATCTCCAAGGTGGTGCACCTGTTCTACATGGAGGTGGACGGCTACGCGTCGCCCAAGGAGATGATGCGCGCGGCGAACGAGGTGGTGTTCGAGCCGCTGCGGATAGCAGGGAAGCAATATTTTAAATAGTGGGCTTAGGCATTTACGGCATGACTAAGGGCAGCCGCAACGGGCCGATAAGAGAGTGCTACAGCAGTTCCACGTCACCTTTCTTCTTACGTGAAGCAGAGAGAAACGAAGAGAGAGAAAAGCACGTCGCTAGCTCAGGCGAGAGCCGATAGCACGGCTCCCGACACCAAGTGGGTCCAGCTCGTCTCGTCTCGGTCAGACTCGGTCCCCCTCCCTGCTCGGCGCTGTGGTGCTCCCTGCTCTGCGCGCGAGGGAGGGGCGGATAGGCCAGCCGCCTGCGGCGTGGCCGGAGCTCCCTGCCCGAGGCGCGAGCGAGGGGCGGACAGGGCGGCCTACGGCTTGGCCGGCGCTTCCTATCCGGCGTGCGAGGAAGGGGCGGACTGGCCTGGTCACCATGGCCGGTGCTCTCGCTCATGCAGCTCAAGTCCAGGCGTAGGAAGAAGGGGGTTCGGCCGTCAGGCGCACACGGACGCGAGAGGCGAGGGGAGGATGGCTCGGCCTGTCGTGGTTGGAGAAGACAGAGCGGGCGGCGGTGCTCCAGCAGCAAACTCGGCCGCTTGGAGCCGGGTGCAGTGCCAGTAAAAGGCTGGCAGGGTAAGAAGGTCAATTCCTATAGTTTCCTGTTAAAATAGAATATTATAATATGTTCAGTATTCTGTAGCAAACTACCACTGTTGAGTAGTGCTTTTCAGCAAAGATATCATTTTGTAGTTTGGGAGAAAAGCCACCTTTGAACGGTGTCCGCTAGCAAATTTTGCCGAAAACCTTACGGGGAAAACAAAGATCCACACCCAGCAGAGTCCGATAAATTTGGGCAGGCTTGCTTGTCATGAGATATCAGGTTTCACGTATCCATTCTAGTTCATCAAAGGTGCAGACTGCACAGGTTAGCAATTTTTGGATACACAGGTCCAAGGAAGAGTTTGAATGGAGAGAAAAAGTACCCAACTCTGCATGAAGAAATGGCAAAAACCAAAGAAAGAAAAATAAAATGAATTTAAGATACGGATGGAAAGTAGTAGTTGAAGAATGGCTTAAACAAAGCAAACGTGTCATGAAGAAGTAATCAGAAAGAGGCAAAGAAACGAAGAATAACAACGAGCGAGGAACAAATGCCTACCTCGGTCTAAACGAGAGCATATAAGATCAAAAAATGAAAAGGAAGGGGACTGTAGTGGAATAAATTGAAAGGAAATATAACTACAATTTAGAACAAACTGTGGGATACACCAATGACTGAAAACCTGAGATGATGATAACCTAACTGAATATCAACAAGCAAGCAGCAATAGCACTATCAAATAGAAAAAAAACATTCTGCATAAAACGATATCATCAGAGAAAAAACTATAACAAAAGCTAAAATTTAATGAGACAATAAACTAATGCAATATATTGACATTTTGTGATAAGCATCAAAATACAGAAGAATTAAGCATGCATGCAATCATCTCACTTATTCTGGCCATGGTTTTAAATAGCCCATTATAGCTTTATTTAGAGGCATGTTGCTATGTTGTTGCCAATTATTCCGCTATTGTCGCGAACAATGCTGAAGAAGAAGAACACTGAAGAAGTCTGAATACTGAATGAGTACTCTAATGCCTGGCATAGTCCCAATGGAGGCCATGGATCAGAGCAAGAGAAGGTGGGGAAGGTTCAAGAGGAGACGATTTGATTTTGGTGGAGGGGCGCATCTGGATTTGTAGCCTGCGGCGGTATCGCTTGGGCTCGGGATGAACAGAAAGAAACACAAGGGGAAAGAGAATAGGAGCAAGAGAAAAGGAAGGAAAGGGGTCGGTTGTTCGCTTGAATGAATTGAATGAAGGGATGAGGGAGAGGAGAGCGGCATTAATGCATGTAGGGGCTTGTGGTGTCGCGGCAAAACTCATCCACCGCGTGTCGACAAGTTTCTGACGATGGCAAGAGCTCAGACAACCATAGTTGTCGTCAACATTTTCCCCCATGTTTGAAGCAAACAAAACTTCTTAAAATTGTGTATAACTGATCAAACCATTCTATATTAAAGTTGTAACCACAAGATACATCTACAAGTTTAAGTAAGGATATCAGGTTCAAAACTGCACAGATCAAAAGATTTGAAGCCTCAAAGTTCGACCAAAAATAGAGTTTTCTGAACTTCGTCAAAGTTGCAATTTTATTTTCATTAATCGACTTTGGCTTTCTTTTTAAAATACAACAGATGTTTGAATGTGGTAAACCATCCCATTCATGCCAAATATACATATATGACTATCGATTTTAGAAGAAACTCTCGAAAGTTTACATGTAGACTTATGAGAAAGAAAGTCGTCAATATAATGGTTCAGTATGCCAATTTCAGACTTAAGAGAGATTTTGACAAAATTTTGACTATATTTTTAAATAAGCAAACTAAATTTTTACACCTCCACATCACATTTAGATTAGAGTGTATAGAATGGAGTTCAAACTTTGTGTTGGCAAAAAGTGAAGTGTTTAAACAAAATTAATTTAAATTAAGACTAAAAAAGCAAAATTTCGGCACACCAACATTTACAATTTTTCAAATAAACTTGAATCTAACTTTAGATTTGAGTTTGTTTCTTCGTATACACTTGTTCAAGGTTCAAAGTTAAATCATGTAATATTTAAACACTATTTGGACATAATTTTTATAATTTACATTTTTATGTTTTATATTAATATTTAATTATGAAAAAGTATAAAATACTTCATAAAATACATTTACAAAGATAAACTAACAACTCATGTGTAAAAGTGCTAGAACAAATTGCAGAATGCATTTATGCATGTGTCAGTTATGCTAATGACATGCCATGTATATGATTAGCACCTAATTGCAAGCCTGACACTAGAAGTGTTATCAGGCTGCTTCATCTTCTTCATACTGGTAGCCCAAAAACCTTTAAGTACAGGCTAAAAGCATTGCTAGCTGCATAAATCCCTATGTGTAATTTTGAATATGGAGTAATAGACATGAAGACACGTACTCCTAAACTTATTCATGTATTTGTGTTCATAAAATTCCATATTTTTGTGTTCTATGCATAATGAATGGAAATTTTTATAATTTTTGTAAGATCACTAAATCGATATAGTATCCACTATATCTCCTTATATCTTTTTATAGATTTTGAAGGAGATCGCCACTAAATTGTTCACTGCTCTATTCAAATCTTTGGTTCCAGCCCCTACCACCCACGCCAACTCAAAAGGCCGTGACTCCTAAAAAATCCAAACAGTACAGTACGGACAGTGACATATGAGAAACAATTGAAAAGACCGAGAACCGCCAGATATCGGACGGGCAGCAGCAAACGCAAAACAGATCCACGTCTCACAAATCGTGCGCCGAGGACCCTCAAAACACCCGTGTGTCATACAGATTTCTTTTTTTCTTTTTCTTTTTCTTTTTTTGTCCAAGCGCCGCAGACGCAGCGTTGAGCCTTGCAGGCAAAAGTTTCCAGAAAGCAAATCCAGTGAACCTGCACGTCCCATCTTAGAAAGAGATTATTAGGTGTCATTATTGAGTGTTGCATGTCATCTGAATCCATCCTATACATCTCAAGACCATGTCATTTAGATACATGATGCATTCCTTCCTTCCTGTTCCTTGCACGTCTTGCCATTGTGCGTCTCCGGCCACTTCATGCCGACGAAGAGCAGCATTGACGCAAAAGAAACATGACACTCGCACACACAAAAAAGAAAATGATAAGCAAGAACTCATCTCATCCGATCCATTCGTCCAATCATTGGTCACGTAATAATTACATCCAAACTCCATAGAATCAAATAACGAATCCGTAACAATCCTGTGATTTTTGCCAAAGAATCCTGTACACATCCAGCAACTTCCTCAGCTTGAGCTTCTCTCGCCTGCACGCAACGGCGACGCGCGCTAGCTCAGTCACACTCACACGTGCGCAGCAGGCTCGGCTTCGGCGGCGGCGGCGGCGCCTATGAGCTCCAGCGCCGCGTCGACGAGCGCGGCGAGCCCGACGGCGTGCCGGCTCAGCCCGGCGCTGCCGGAGAACACGTGGAAGCACTCCAGCTCCGACGTCGTCTCCGCCACGCGCCGCAGCTCCGCGCCCATTCCCGCCGCGGCCATCGGCCCCGCCATCGCCGGCGCCGCCGCCCGCAGCAGCGCGATCACGAGCTCCACCGCGAACCGCCGGACCCGCGGCGCCCTGATCGAGGGGCAGACGTGCGCCGCCAGCACGACGGCCAGCCGGCTCGCCAGGCCCGCCTCGGTGACGCCCGCCGCGGCCAGGTGGCGGGCCAGCTCGCGCGGGCCCATCAGCCGCACCAGCTGCGCCGCGAGGCCCAGCGACACCTCCAGCGGCTTCGGCTCGTCGTACGCCGCGACGCCCCGGAGCGCCGCGGCCGCGCCGCGCGTCGCGCGGCGGAGCTGCGGGAACAGCTCGCCGCTGCCGCTGGCGTACGCGCAGAGGTTGGTCAGGACCCTGCCCGCGCCCACGCCGATGGCGGCGTCCTCGAGCGCGTCCACGAGTCGGTCGACGGTGCTGGCGCCGCCGCCGGCTCTGAGGATGCGCTCGCAGTTGCGCGGGCTCTCGAGGGCCAGCATGGCGAGCGCCTCGCCGGCCTCGGCGCGCGCGGCGTCGGCGGCCCCGGGCCGGAGGAACATGTCGAGGAGGATGGCCACCACGCCGCCGGTGCTGCCGATCCGCTCGCGCGCATCCGCGTCCATGGCGAGGCGCGTCAGCACCTCGGCGCCGAGCCGCCGCAGCCCGGCGTGGCCGGCGGGCGCATGCTGGAGGACGGCGCGTATGTTGCTCACCGTGAACACGATCTCGGCCACCTCCCGCCGGAGCTGCTTACCCGTGCTGCCCGTCGTCTCGGCGAGCATCTTGATCACCTGCAGCGAGCGCTGCACGGCCTTGGCGCGCGAGGCGGTGACGAGAGTGGCGGCGGGTCCGGTGGCCGGGGACGACGACGGCGACGCGCCGCCGCCGATGGCGGAGAAGTCGATGATCTTGTCGAGCAGGCCGCGGGCGCTGCCGACCTTGCTGCAGTTGTCGTGGTCCCGCGCGAGCTTCTTGATGATGAGGAGGCCGAGGAGGTTGCACTCCTCGTCGGCGGCGTAGAGCAGCGACGACACGGACTCGATGGCGCCGGGGACCCCCGCGACGCGGAGCGCGTTGCGCTTCTTGCTGGCGAGCTTGGACACGACGAGCGCCGCGGACGCCCGCGCGCCGCGCTCGGCGGCGCCCTTCCAACTGAGCATCTCCACGAGGCGCTCCACGACGGCGGGCGACGTGCCGACCCGGCGCAGCGCGTCGTCCCCGAGCCGCGGGCTCGCCGCCACGTTGACGAGGATGCCCACGCCGATGCGCTGCTCGTCGCGGGAGCCGCCGACGATGAGCTCCTCGGCGAAGGACACGAGGTCCATGCGGAGCCCGTCGAAGATGCTCCCCTCGATGCACCGCGAGTAGGCGTCGTAGAAGAAGCGGCGGATGGCGACGAGCCCCGGCGCGCCGGATAGGCGGCACTCGGCGGCGACGCGCTCCAGCAGGCGCCCGTGGCTGACCTCCCACTCCCACGCCGCCTTCTCCGCCAGGAACAGCAGCGCCTCGGCGAGCGCCAGCCCGTAGAAGATGTCGAGCGCCGACCGCCGGTTCGTCCGCGCGTCGACGGCCTCCCCGAAGTCCTGCCTGGCGAGCCGCACGCCGGAGAGCGCCACGCACGCCGTCGCCGACGCCAGCTGCAGCCAGTAGAACAGCCGCCCGACGTGGCCCGACAGGAAGCTCCAGCTCCAGCTCCACGGCCCCCATGTCGTGCACGTCCACCCGCCCCGCCGCCGGCCGCCGCCGCACGACGCCGCGGCTCCTCCTCCTCCGGCCGCCGCCGTCGCCTTCCCGGTCCCGCAGCCGCCGGCGCGGAAGACGAGGCGGAAGGATCGCGCGACGAGGCGGGCGCTGGACCTACCCGCGGCGGCGAGCGACCACGTGGCCTGGTGCTGCCACTCGAGCTCGTGGCTGCGGCTGAAGATGCGCGCGCCCTCGACGAGGAGGATCGCCGTGACGGACCAGAAGTCCACCCGCTCCAGCGTGATGGCGAACCCGCCGAGGAGCACCACGGTGGCCCAGATGAACCCCAGTGCGCCCAGCCCGCTCGCCGCCTTCTCCAGCACGGCGAGCCGCAGCGCCAGCAGCGTGAGCCGCCGCTCGGGCCCCGCCGCCGCCACCGCGCCGTCGTCCATCCGCCCCCGCGCGCCGCACGACGCCTCGTTGTTGGTGTCGTCGCCCTCGCCGCCGTCGGCCGCCGCCACGCTTGGGCGCGACGGCGAGCCCGAGAGCTGCGGCTCGAACGGCGTCCCCGCCAGGAACCCCCGCGCCCCCGCCGGGTCGCTCGGCTGCGCCTCGATGGTCAGCCGCACCGACCGGTCGGAGACGTCCATCGCTGAATGCCGATCCCTTTCAAGATCCAAGCTTTTGTATGATTAGGTGACGTCGATGGAGATGCAGCGACAGATAGGGCATATATATATAGACACACACACGCGCGCGAGCGCACGCGCGTGGCGGCGTGAGGTCGCCATGACGCCATGGGTGTGGAGCAAGCTAGGGGCGGTTGCGTGAGCGCGGGAGAGGAGATTGTCCGGAAGGCAAGAGAAGAGAAGAGGGGGTGGCGATCGATTCGAGTGTGAGCGTGAGCCGGCCGGCCAGCCGGCGGTGGTGCTGGAGGTCCAGGGAGGATGCGGTGGGGTGGACGCAAGAGCAAAGCTCCAAGCATGCCGTCCGCCATGGAATGGTTGATGTGGAGGCCACGGGAGCGCGCACGCGCGTGGATGATGATGCAATGTGGTTGCGGAGGTGGCGTGCGTGATTAGCTGGGCAAGGTACGAGGATCCATGGACGCGTCCTTGCTGATGATGCACTCCTGCAGGTGGAATAGTGGCAAGTATTCTAGCGATTGCTATTCTAACGGTTAGTGGCAAGATCTAGCGCTCGGTACCAAAATTCGGTGGAAAAAAAAAGAAGAGGAAGATGGATCGAACTTTATTGTTTTCCTTTCCAGTTTTGCTACGTTCATTACGCGGCATTTCAGGAACTAGAGGGGAAAATGCCCGTGAATTTTCATCATTCGTGCGAGCTGCGTAGCCACCATTTTCGATCGTGCTGGCAACCCCTTGGCATCGACGGCGCCTCTCTTTCACATACATGTCACGAGATCGTGCAACGGCTAGAGGACAAAACCAAATAAAAAAAATCCAAGAATTCGTTTTTTTAGCTCCTACGGTACGATCACACGGCGTCTCACGGTCTATCCAACCGATAGCGGCGGAGGATGAAATCGAGTTGAGGTACGGCGAAATCCAATATATGGCATCTTCTTCCTTCCTCTAAGATCAGATCAGAAGCATAGAAGCACAAGGTAGGTGTAACTATAAGCCATTGCACCAATTCGTATCTGAATCAAGGTATGGCGAGCGCCACACCTCACCATACCGGGTCCTCCGCCCTTGCCAACCGAACCGTACAGTCCAGCTCGGGAAAGTTGTAGCTTTTGGGCCACGAAAATGACGACCACAACGCATTGACGCGTCAACGCCGCGAGACCTATTTCGTTTCAAGAGTTTTGACACAGCATTCATCAAAATCTACTAAACTTTGTCAATTTTTCTTGGACCAATAGGACCGTGTGGGGGGAGTTCCGATCCTCGCACCATGGTCCTTTTAATAAATAACTATATTTTTGACACTGTTTCCTCGTTAAATATATAGTTGCAGGTAAAAGTATTGTGAAAATGAAATGCTCTATAATATGAACCTTACTTTTCATGCATTAGAAAATACTTGTGTCTTTTCCTAAGAAAAAGGAGAGCTTCAATTTATTGATCGACACGGAGATTGCCAAGAACCATGTGAGCGGTTTGCACTTTGATGGGCCAGCCAGAGACGATCTAGGTACAAACAGGAGGCTTTACACCGGCCATCCAGATCTGGACACGCTACCAAACCTTAGCCTTCCGGACCCGTTAATGCGTCCCTTGATTTGCTCTTCGTTGCATTGCTTGTGTTCATCAGTTGCTTGTGTGCATGCTGGCTAATGGAGTAAGATATGGACGGATCGGATCCCTGCATGCCTGCCTCTGCCTGGTCTTAGAAGCGACCGGTTAGTGAGCTGGCCAAGCATCCATGCAGGGTCAGATTGAGAGTAGGAAACCATATCTATTGCTAACTTTGGTCAACAAGCAATGTGCTTTTCCGAGTTTCCTCTAGAACATGCTCGAACTTTAATTTCTAGCTCTGCGGGGTGGCGCCAATTATATTCTTTAAACTTTTTTTTTACTGAAAACTCAATTTCCTTTTTTAAGATCGAAACGAGTCGGCGATGTTCACATTTGTTCATTGTGTGGTTGCCACCCACCGTACCTCTCCTTATATGCCGTGAATTTTAGTTGTAGTTTGTCTTGATGCTGCCTTAGATTGGGATTTTTATCCCAGTTCGAGTGTCTAAATAATCTATTGACACATGCACGCATAGTTTCATTTTTGATGTTTGTCGTCATTACATTTAACTACATGACACAGGACTTGGAAAACAGTGCACATGGGGTTTTCATCTCTCTCTTCTTTCAAGCTTTGCCATGTTATTCATTTTGCTTATTATATAACACCCTATTAAATAAGGATGAAACTCCAATTAGAGTGGCCTTAACACATTTTGCCTCGCATAGTTGCATTGCATATGTTTGGTTCCCAGCAATGAGTTGGGTAGGATCTCAGGATTGCTTGGATTTATCTTTTCTTGTTTGTTTGAGATGAGTTTTGATTAGTCTTGCCACAAGTGCAATGCAGGGTTTTAGGCTAAATTTATCGATCAGTACATAGGCTCCAGCAAAAAAGAGCTTGGTAGGCCAATTTTTGTTGTCCAATCTTCTTTGTTGTGGCAATAACTTTCTCCCATTCAACACATACTGCTACAAGACATATTTTTGTTGCATCAAGCTTTTAACTAATAATTAATGTATTAATATTTTCAAATTATAGATCGCTCCTAAGTTAAACGTGTATAATGAGAAAATGACCAATTTTTTTAATAGAAAAAATATATCGACTTCTATAATATCAAATAAATACATTATTAATACACATTACATGGTGTACCTAATGAAACTAGTTTGATGTTATATATATTTGTGCATTTTTTAGAGAAAGTCAGACTTAGAATAAAACTAAAATGACTCATAATTTTTGGAATAAATGGAGTACTTTTCATGGCAGAAAATTAATATTCTTATATTCATACTAAATATTTTTACTTATGATTATTATTTTGCATCATGTAACATTGTAACAAAGTAGAATTGCGGGTCAAAGCCTAATCCTAATGATGTAAGAAACGTCTTGTAATTTTAGACGAAGGGAATAGCAAAACTTTTGAATGTTTTAAATTGTTTATAGAAAGATTTATCTGAAAAGTTAATGTATTAGAGAATTCCTGAAAACATACCGAAGTATTCCAAAATTTAATTTGCAGTAAAGCTCCGAGAAAATGGTGCATTGCTACTTGTTAGAGCTCCGATCTAAAATGATGTGTTGCCCCTGTGTACCATTTGTGGATAAAACAGTACGCGATCTATGATGGGTGGAACGCAAATTTTGTTTTTGTTGACGGGCAAAGCACAACAGAAAATTATCGAAATCATGGGGAAAAAAGAGAAAAAAAGGTCGAGAAATTTGCGCCGGAGAAAACCTAGGAGGAGTTGTTGCCGGCCGCGACCACTTGAAAGCGGCAGCCGTCCCCACCAGAAAGCCCCCAATCTTGTCGCCTTTTCCGCGCCGTCTCCTCCCCTTCTCCCCCCCCAAATTTTACCATCTCCCCTCCGCCAACCCAATCGCCTCCAAAACCCCCGGCGGCAAAACCCTCCATTTCCGCCGCCTCCCCCGCCCTCTCGTCTTGCACTTGCGGGGGCGCCTCGCTCTCCCCTTCGGCGCGGGGCTCGCGTCGCCCTCGCTTTTCTGCGGCCTGGGAGGAGGGGAGGATGCAGGCCGCGGCCGGGAGCGTCTCCTGGGTCGCCGCGCAGCCGTCCGTCCTCGGCCGGTGCGGCGGCGGCGGCGCGCCGTCCGCTTCGTTCAAGGGGAGGGCTGGCGGCGGCGGCGGAGGAGGCGCGGGCGTCCGCGGGGTCGGCGTGGTGCGGTGCTGCGCGCGGGCGCAGGCCAAGGAGAAGCGGCCGCCGCGGGTGCGCAAGTCCAAGGAGGAGAGGAGGGAGATGGTCGAGTCTTTCATCAACAGGTATCGGACCCGTATACCCTACTTGTATTCGCTTGCTAATGTCGCGTGTTGTTGCATCACTGCCGCACCTCCTGTGTTTGGAATTACGCGTGTCTGCAGTGGATTGTGTTGGTTTTCAGTATCTCCTTTTACATTGCTCACTATGGTTTGTCACTGGAATCAAGTGGAACTGCTGGTGTCTCTTAGTGGTAGCAGGTAAAAGACAGCATCTTAGAGTTACAAATAACTTTCCGCAGCCAATGCGCCCCCCCCCCCCCCCTCCCAAACCTAGAATGCTGGTTCGTTTTTAGTGTACAAAGAAGTCACCACTTCTGGCTACCTGTGTGACCGTGTGCACAGGCTCCATTTAGTAGGATTGCTAAATGATTGGATTTGCTCATCTCCCAGTCAATGCGTATAGCCGTTGGATTTACTTCTGATCTTTATTTCGTTTATGTGTGTCCGTTGGATGAACGTCCTATGGGCTATAATGGCGGTTGAGAATTATGTAATCTAATTGGCACTGTTGTTGCCCTGTTTCAGCTACCGGGTATCAAATGATGGAAAGTTTCCGTCAGTCAACCTTACGCACAAGGAAGTTGGAGGGTCCTATTATATAGTTCGTGAGATCGTGAGGGATGTCATCCAAGAGAACAGAGTTCTTGGTCCTGGTGGTTTGGATGCTACGGCGCTGAGTTTTGAAGATTGCCCTGATTCCTCAGAGGTATCCATGAAACATGAATTGGGTCAAGACAATATAGAGAGCTTGGAAATGTCTGATAATGGACAAGTTGGTAAGTGTTCTGTGTCAGAATCATCCAGCAGCGAGGAATCATTTTCATTGCAAAACAACTCCATCAGCACTGAGATACTTCTGGGGTCATCTAATATTTTAGAGGTTGGTGTTCTGAAAAGTGTAGTCCAAAATGGGAGTGCAGCTGGTGCAACATTATTGGAGACAAACCTTGAGAAGCAAGATGAATTTCCATCTGGGGCACCAATTGAGGTTAGCCTGAATAGTTCCGAAGAGCAAGATCCTTCATTTGCTCATGTTTCTGATTCTGATAAAGACATTGGTCTAAACAGTCAGGCGGATGCACATGAGGGGGTGGGCAGTATTGTTACTGATAGAGTTATTCTTTCCTCAGAATCTACTGCTGTTTATGAAACAAATGGTGCACTTTTAAGAGAGCATGGGACATTACCTAATGACAGTCATGATGGCTCAAATGATAGTGTTGTTGATGATGCAAATGTTCTTGCGGCAACCAATGGTGTTCTTCAAGAAAAGCAAGAATCTTTTCACGAGCATGTTCGATCAAATGAAAGTGTACCGGTTGATGATGTTCAGAGCTTAGATGGCCAATCTAGCACTACAGTATCTGCTAATTCCATAAATGGTTTTAACTCAGAGCCTGAAGTCACAACCAAGACTATTGAAGCTTCTAATGAACGCAGTCTGCAAGATGAGCTTGAGCAACCATTGTTTGATACTATCTGTGATCAGCAAGAAAGCGGTGGCAGTCCTGTTTCTCATCCAGCATTGGATACGAAGGTTAGCCAAATTATTTTCTGTGAACATTGTGTAATATGCAGCATCTTTTCTTCTAAACGGCATTTATTGTTTTGCATGGCTTTTATCTGTTGTAGTATGCTATAACACCAGACAACAAATAAATAATATGCCTGTTGGTGCGTCATATATCCGAAACTGATTTTGTGCCCTTCTGTTCATATTTTGATTGCTTCTTGTAATTGTACTGATGTGGAATGCAATCCACACTACACGGCATCAATAGTGTTGGGCATGGATGAAGTCCACACTACATGGCATCTCTATCGTGGGCATATGGGCTTTGATTTTGGTAGAGCTATTTGTCACATGCAGCGTAGTTATGTCGACACTGGATTTATTTTTTCTTCTGCCTATCTTTTGGAAATTGATTTTGAGCAATCAAGAACATTAATTCTTACCTCTTGGCTCTAGAGTTTGCTGGAAATGATAAAGCTATTCGAAGAACAGCTGGAATGTGTGCCCTACCTGCCATACCCCAGCCCCTCAGTGACAGCTGGAATGTGTTGGCTAGCTAAATTCTTCTTGTTTGGTTTGTTGCCAAATTATTTTGGCTGGGACCAAATTTTGTTGTTAGCAAACTGGGCACTCACAAAACACAACCTTTTTCTGCCTCTTATTGTTATAAATTTCATATGACAAGGTATTAAACATTTCAATTCTGGTGTGGTGATCATTTGCGAGCAAAATGACATTGCCTAGAGGTATGCTCTATTTATCTATTGTTCAACATGTCCGATTCATTCTGTTCTGTATCTTTATAGGGACTGCTGCACACAGAAGTCCAGCACAGTGTGGTAGAGGTAGATGAAAGTCAATTCAAGAAATCAACATCTGGGGTTACAAAGGAAGAGGTTGAGGCAACCGATGCCAGGCATGAACAAGGAACGAGCACCACAACCACGATCAGCAGGCATGCACTTTGCCTTCTAACTTTGCGTTGCATGCTTACTGTTTATAATTTCCTTCATATGTCGCAAAAGGCGACAGTATATTAGGTAAGTCAATGCTTCCCCATGGTTCTTCCTAGCGCTTATTATTAGAGTTGGATATCTATTAATTACAACCTGTAGAAGTATTTTTCTGATCATTGCACTATATCAGAACAAATTTCTAGTTCCATGATCCTCGTGAGTGTGCCTGCAACATTTTAGTGCAGTCGACCCGGTAACTCTTGATTTGTTCAGAATGGCTAGTCAAATTGTTGATTTGGCCATAAGTGTCTTGCATTAAATAACATGCTAGTTGGTAGTCCACTATTATCGGAATAATGCTCAGGTAGTTTTGCTTTTTCAGCAAGACAGGGATCTTTTAGTTCATGCATTATTGGAGGTATTCTATTCCTGTCTTTATGGCATTTCATAGTTATGCCTAGGGGCTGTATGGAACCATATTCATGACACCAAGAACCTTTTTTCACCCCCCAGTTGAGCACTCATGATACTTTTCTAATGATTGAATATTCTGTTCCTTGTTATGGCCTGCAGGAGAACTTCAAAAGTGCAGCACAAGAAAGATGACAATCTATTCTGGCTTGTCCTTAGGGCATTTGTTGTTGCTATATCAAAAATCTGGGCAAAGTGAACAATGCAGAGAAGGCAGCTTATGTGGAACTAAAGATCAAGATGCATCCTTCCTACTGGAAAACAAGAACTGCTCCATAGAGTTCCATTTCTACCGTACCAATATATATGCTTCTTTTGTGATGCAGTTAGGCTATTTATTAGAGGAGAGACATATAGTTAGTTTAGTTTGTAGTCGCTTCCCACTGTAGGTGTAATGTTTTGTGGTCTTGGTCAGCTGTGTGAAACATCTACTACAACTAAAATGGATGGCATGTGCTTTTCTTGTAAAAGGTGCAAGACCTCTGTTATATTATCTGAAATTTGCGGAGCTATTCTGGTACTCGCCAACTGAACGGGCGTTGGCTTGTTTCTATTCTGGTGAAATTTAGCTTGGATTTACCTCTGATCGATCTTTGTGCAGCATTTTATAACATCCTTCTGCCAACAATTATATTTTGAGTCATGGGGCTATGACGATACAAATTGAATATCGTTTACACTTTCGGAGACAGAATTATTTTGGCAATAACTTGGGCTTCCGTTGCCCTTATTTCCCTTGCCCATGCCGTTTATATTAAGAAAAGATGAAAAATAGTGTAACGCCTACTCGGTTAAACATTGGGCAAACTGTTACAAGCTTTAGATCATTTTGGTTGATAACATTAGGTTTGGATAATCTAGAGGCAGAATGATACGCATCTGTGGATCAACATGGAAACACCAAAGCCATTATATTGTGCTTCAAAACTAAATGCTTGCTATTTGCACTGTACTTGAAACTGAAGTGAGCAGATACACATTGCATCCTGAAACATCTCTTCAACTAGCAGCACATCTAAGACATCAACGTTGAGACCTCCCCAATTGGGTATTTGCTCGTCAAACTCAACAGTCTCCTGGTCTCCTCATCCATTGTCACCTTATCCTGCTCCATGCGCTCCTCAATTATCAGGGGCGTCAGCTCGGCCTTCGCATAAGTGTGCAGGACCGAGTTGTACATCTCAGTTGTGACGTACCCCGCATCCCGGAACATGATCAGGATCTTCTCTGCAGCTTCAATGTCGCCTGTCTTTTCGACATGCGAATAAATCGCCATGGTGATCTCATGGTTCGGTTCCCATTTCTCCACGCTTGACAGGGCCTTCTCCAGACATTCAAGGACCTTATCTGTCTTGTTGTTGCTGAGATAACCCCACACGAATAACTCCCAGGTGCTGTAGCTGGGCTTAACTCGTTTCTCCACGATGTGACTGAGAAAGCTCTCGGCCTTTTCAATCATGCCATTCTTGATGTAATAAGAAAGGATTGTGTTTGGGATCCGGGAATCGCGTGTTCCCGAAGCTGATTCCCATTCCCTGTAAATGTTCTCTGCTTCAGCGATGTCGTCAAACCTTGTGAGCGATGTGAGCATGCACTTGTATTCAGTGTCGCTGAACTTCCTGAAGATCAGTTTCATTTTGTTCCATACCCTGTACAAGTTTCCTCTATCTGACAAGCTTGCATACAGGGTGAGGAGTGACGAGTAGGCGGCTCGCTCCTTCTTGGATGCCCTATTCTCCATCTCAACCAACGCGTCTCGCCCTTTGACATGAAGCCCGGCATTGATGTAAATGCTTGCCAGCAAGCTGAAGGTCATCCAATCAGGAACAACCCTGTCATCCTTCATCAGATCAAACACCTTCTCCGCGCTCTTCACACTGTTCTTCTTGGAGCAGTAGGTCAGCCAGATATTGTAGGTGACGAGGTCCGGGACGGTGTACCTCCTGAGCTCCTTGATCATCTCCGGCACCCGCTCCAGCTCCCCGCTCGCCATGTACAACGACATCATGTGGTTGAAGGGCAGTGCGCAGGTGAGGTACCCTGCCCGGGCCATCTCCGCCAGCATGGCCTCGGCCTTCTCCCTTACGCCGTGCTGCACGTACGCGTGCAGCAGGGCGTTGCATGTGGACGGCCCCTTGGCGCGCTCGGGCATGTCCTCGAAGAACTTCTCGGCGCTCGCCAGGCCCCGGACCTTGGCGACGAGGTCCAGGTGCACGGCGTGGTCCCCCGGCAGCAGGCGCATCTCCGGCTGGGTCCGCATCCATTCGCAGATCTGCATTTTCGGCGCGTGTCGGGTCGTGTCAGGTACAGGAGTCAGGCCGGCAATACGTCGAGCAGGTGGCGGGCGGGAGCCGAGAGTCACCGCGGCGATGGCGTCAGCGGCGGAGAGACGGTGATGCTGGGAGCGCGCGGCGTACCTCGAGGGCGTGCTTGAAACGGCCGTACTTGCGGAGCTCCCGGACGACGCGGTTGAGCTGGTACTTCTGCACGGTGCGGCCCTCCTCCGCCCAGCGCCGCAGCACCACCACCGCGCTCCGCTTCGGGTAGATGAGCTTCAGCAGCCGCTTCCCGAGCGTGTCCCCCCTCCCGGCGCCTCCGGCCCCGCCGCCGCCGGAGGAGGCCTCCGGTGCGGCCGCGGAGAGCAGCCTCGCGGTGGCCGCGGCGGCGAAGGGGGACGCGAGCCGGCGCGCGAGCATGGCTTGGTCGGCGGGCCGAGGCTTCCTCGTCGGCCGGAGTTCATCATCATCACAATTGTCCCAAAGACCGGTCACAGGCTGAGGCCCACGAAAGCCCAAACTTTAACGGCCCATCTGTCCGTAGAAGCCCAGCACCTAGTCGGCGACTCCCTTCCTGGCTTCCTCTGAAAACGAGCCAGCGAGACTGTCACCCGGTATTCCGCAACTTTACGAGGGTCTCCACGCGAAAACACCCAGAGCTACACGCAACGACAGGCTCCAGCCCACCGAGAGTCTTAGTCTACAAAACCCCACTCCCCCAGGGTCCCATCCGCAAAACCACCCCCACCCTCCCCTCCTCCTCGCCGTGCTCCTCACCCTCGCCTCTCCGCCGCCCGCCTCGCCCGCGCCTCCAAATCCAAACCCAAAATCCCACCAAATCCCCCCCGAATTTCCCCCAAACCGCGTCCAAACCCCCCACCCCATCCTCCCCCCGAATTCGTTTCGAAATCAGACCGACGCGACCGGGGCTCTGGCCGCCCCCGCCTGCCTTCGCCTCCCATGGCGTTTCACGTCGCGTGCCCCATCACTTGGTAAGCGCCCTCCCCTCCTCTCTCTATCTCTCACGCCCCCCCCCCCCCCCCCCCCCCCCTCTCTGTAACTCTCTCGCGCTCTGACGGGCGGGTGGTGTGTCTCCCTCACTCTCCGTGTTCCTCTGCAGCAGGAGGGTGTGCGACTGCGAGCTAGGGTTCGGCGCCGCGGCGGCGGCGGCGGCGTGGGCGGGCGCGGCGGCGGCGCTCGAGGGATTCCTCGCGGATCCGTGGCTGCTGCGGCCGCCCGGGGCCGGGGAGGGGGATGGGGCGACGGTGCAGGTGGAGGTGCCGCCGCTGGAGCCGGGCCCCGAGGACGGGGAGGGCGACGCACGGCGGGCGGCGGCGCAGCGCGGCGCCGACGCGGCCGAGGACTTCGCCAGGCGGCTCGAGAGCGGCGCCTACGGATCGCCGGTCAGCGGATCTCTCCGTCTCTTCCTCCTCCATAGCTTCGTTGGCTGCTTTCTGTTTGTCCTGGCTAGGGTTCGCGCTTTAACGCTTGCTGCCGTGGTGTGGGGTTCGCGGGTGAGTCTCGCGCTAGTTCTGTGTCTAGCGCGGCCTAGCTCGTGCAGGAGTGTGTGTAGAACTGTAGATGTGGGGAGCTCGTGGGCTGTGGAAGTGTGGATTAGTGGGAATTATGGTGGGAGAAAGTACCCTGGTTCGCTCATTCTGTGCGTGTCTTTTTAGGACCATGTAGGTGATGTAAATGATGTTTCTTTTGGGAATTTTTGGCAGGTTTTAGGGCTGGGATTGTGTTCGACTGTTCGTGCGGGCAGGCAAATTGCACCGTTAGTGGGTATTGGTGCGCCCGTGCGCAGCTGAGTTTGCTATTTGCCGCTAGAGGATCTTTTACGCCCTTGCTAATGCTGATTCCGCGTTGACTGTATTTGCGCTGGCTATTCCAGTGTTTGCTTTGTTGTTTGGGGCTTTGGGCTGTCCATGTGTTGGGTCAGCTATAATATGTAGTTCAGGGTTTCGGGTTTAACGGTCGAACTGGGAAGGCGTTACTAGCGTTTAATGAGGGATGGCTGTATGAGGATAATATTATAACGCGTTTTCATGCCTGTTGAGCTTTCGTGTTATCTGGACGATTTAATGCTTCCTAGATATTACATGTGAAACGATCGGTTACATGCATGGTGCGTGTGGGATGAAAAAAAAGAGTCGTTCTTGGTTATAGTGATCGTGCGCCTACACGTGTTTGTCCTGTTGTGTATGGCGCTGCTCTTAGATGTTACCTAGGACTTCATGGGAGAAATGGTTGAAGTTCCTTAGAAGAGCTCTGGAGTAGCCATGCAGGTTCTGTGCTACAAATAATCGTGTATGTTACTATAAATGAACCTAAGCTTTAGAAACAGCCACACGTGTTGCGGAGCAAATGAACATAAGGTTTAGAAACAGACCTGTTTCTCGTGGAGCTTCTCATGAATTCTACTCAAGTTGATTGTGCTGTATGCCTGTTTGACTAACCTTGCAGAAACATGGATAGCTGCCCCTGTTAGATACATGAGTAACTCATGTGCAAGTAGTTTATTATTTCTAGTTCCACTGTTTAGCTGGGTGTCAATGGTAACTTAAATTAAAGCCCTGTTTGTTTCAGCTTATGGCCGATTTTGAAGACTCAATTTTGAGAAATCCAAAAGTCAGATGACTCCCAGAATCCAGAATCGAGAATCCATAATCAGCTGGATTCTCGATTCTCGATTATGATAGCCATCTGACTTTTGGATTTCCCAAAATCAAGCCTTCAAAATCAGCTAGAAGCTGAAACAAACGGGGCCTAAGTCTAAACAGTACTTATAAAGTTTCCACAATAGACTATTTTTTCTCATTTTTTTTTGGCTCACCACATGATGCAGTAATGCTTAGGGCCCGTTTGTGAGGGCTTCGGCTGGCTCCGGCTCCTTCTGACAAACACTGTTCATTGGAGCCGGTTTCCTCTCACCTCTCCCCTCTCTCTCACAGAGCCAGGAGGAGCTGTGAGAGGGAGGGCAGAGGTGAGAGGAAACCGGCTCCAGTGAATAGTGTTTTGTCAGAAGCAGCCGGAGCCGGTCGGAGCCCTCCCAAACGGGCTCTTAGTCCTTGGATACAGCTTCTGATCATCTTGGCAAGTTCCAATTGCACACGATGTTACTAGCCAATTTGATATTTTAGGCTTTAGGCTTTTGCTTCTTTAGTTGATGCTAATAAGGAGTGCTAACTTTCCATTTTAATGTATTCTATTTCCATCTCGGCTCTCACAATCTAAAAAGGCCCCTTCCATTTTTGCAGGAGGCAGAAGGAGATGAAGATGAGTGGGACCGGGAGGATCAAGGAAATGCTTCTGTCAAGGTTATGTGCCGTTTGTGCTGTTTTGGAGAAAATGAGGGCAGCACAAAAGCTGCCAAAATGCTTCCATGTAAGCTCTGCAACAAAAGATATCATAGAAACTGTTTGAAAAGCTGGGGGGAGCATAGAGGTAATACAAATTTTTCCCCTTTATTGTCTCTTCAGCACCTATTCATTCTTGTACATCATCTGATAGATTAACCCTCCTTTTAGATCTTTTCCACTGGAGCTCATGGGTCTGTCCATCTTGTCGCAGTTGTGAGGTCTGTTGTCTCTCTAGTCGCATCATATTATCCTTAACCTATACATTGAATTTGCATCTTTAAAGCATGTAACGCTTCTGATACGTGATGGGTAGCACTAGCTTCTGTACTTGATTTTCTGTTACATCAATACTTGCCATCTATATAGGTATGCCGGCGGCCTGGTGATCCCAATAAGTTGATGTTCTGTAAAAGGTGTGATGGTGCGTATCACTGTTACTGTCAGCAACCATCACACAAGGTGAACTCAATGTGTACCTTACCCCTCCACCACAACCCCTTTGGTATAGATTGCATCTGCTTCTATTTGTCATCATTGAACACAGAATGTGATATTGCAGAATGTTACCCATGGACCATATTTATGTCCAAAACATACAAGGTGTCACAGCTGTGGATCTGGTGTGCCTGGTAGTGGCCATAGCACAAGGTACTGATTCAAAACTTCTTTTTTAATTGGTATTGACTTCCTGATGTCTTGCACATGTTGTAACACTATGAATTGTAGGTGGTTTTTGGGGTACACATGTTGTGATGCTTGCGGACGATTGTTTGTGAAAGGAAACTACTGCCCGATTTGCTTGAAGGTATCCCCCTTTCCTGTTACCTTTTTCCTTGTATAAGTACTACGTTCCTAACAACAGAAGTATTTATTTTAGCTTTTGGGATTTACCATACGCTGTTCAATTTTAGGGATTTGAATTTTACTTGTTTCTGCCCCGCTGCCTTTCAAGATAGTGTTTGTGTCCTTGAGATGTTGAAGTGATGCAAATTATTTGTTTATAGTTTGAAGTCTCTTTGATTGAGACTTGGTTACATCTTTTAATCAAAGTATATATGGAGTAATCTTGGTTCATGTGTACCATAATATTCTGTTTTCATTTTATTGTCATGTGCTTATATAATATACTCTGTTTTCGGTTCCTTCCCTTTTCAGGTTTATAGAGACTCTGAAGTGATACCTATGGTTTGCTGTGATGTTTGTGAAAAATGGGTGCATATTGAGTGTGATGGCATCAGGTCTGTACAAGTGTGAACCCTGTCTGTTTGAATAATTGTACTCATTGTCTCCTCTGTTTCAACTATATGCATTGCCATCCTTTCCAATCCCTTTTCTTCTTCTTGGCTTTATGTTTTATATGTTCGTTCCATATGTTATGCAGTGAGGAAAAGTACCAACAGTTCCAAGCTGACCAAAACCTTCAGTACACATGTGCGGCATGCCGCGGCGAATGCTCCCAGGTGATAATTACTTCTGTCATCATGCCCCACTGCTATAATGTGTCATCTAACACCCATTTTGCTATCTTCAGATCAGGGACACTGAGGATGCAATTCGGGAGCTTTGGAAGAGGAGAGATGTTGTTGATCAAGAACTTATGGTTAGCTTGCGGGCTGCTGCTGCATTACCTTCTCTTGAAGATGTCTCACCATCGTATCCGAACTCGGATGAAGATAAACCTGCTCCATATGTATTGAAAAATGATGGTAGGAATACTTTAAAGTTTTCATTGAAAAGCAACAGTAGTAAGGCTCCATCAGATACACCTGAGCAAGAGAAGATTGTTTTGAAGAGCTCCGGGTCGAATAAGAAGCCTTCCAAAAAGAAAGGTGGTCAGGGTAATAAAACAGACGGTGGCCATGATGAGATATTTTTGGAGAGAAGGCATGATGCTAAATCATCAAATAGCCGTTTGGGAGATCAAAGTATAGATGGTAATCATGATAGGAGTCCTTTTAAGAATGATGGTAATGCTTGTATTTCATCTTCAACTCGAAGTTCAGAAAAGAATTTGAAATCTCCATCCATGAAAGCTGTGGCAAACAGTGCTGATATGATACCCAAAGTCAAGATTAAAGGCAGTAAGGTTTCAGGTTTACATTTCAAAGATGCAGGTGATGAAAGTACTCCCAAGAATGATACTGGGAAAGGTACCAAGTTGGTTATCCATCTTGGTTCACGGCACAAAACCAGAAGTGGCTCTCCCAAGTCTGAACTGTCCAATTCTCAAAAAGAGCAAGATATGGGTTCAATACATGGTATGCACCCCTTTTTTGGAAGCTCAGCACTTGCCAGTTCAATTTCCCTGTTATATTAATACATGTGTGATCATGCTGTGTCTAGTAAATTTTTTTGGCTGCTTACAAGGAATGTAAAAAAAAATAGAATGACTTCATACACTTTTCCTTACTTGAATTTTCTGCACGTTTAGAACTATAGCAGTTCTGTAATTTTGTGGGAGTTCCATGGTATCCTTTGGAATGGTTTTCTTCCGTTGTTCTGATTGAACTTCAAGTGCATTTAAGATTTTCATTTCTCAGTAACTTCTCGCTAGAAAGGAAAACCTAAGGGATCTGCAAAGTTTAACTTTTAAATCCTAGCATTTTTGCGAAACTCCTGTATATTCCTATCAGTGGCTTAAGAATTAAGATATAAGCCCTTTCCTATCAACGAGACTTTTTACTAGTCTCAGATCTTTCCCTATCCTGGCAGTTGGAATTGACATTTCCGTGACCCTTGTGGTTGTGCATCAGTGGCCCTAAACATAAATTGCGATTTCATCTCATATGCACTAAATTTCTGGTAGCTTTGCAGTCTTCCTGTAATTCTGCTGTTCCCATTCCTAATTTCCAAATTTATTGCACTCTCTATAACTTATGTTTTTATATTTGTGAAATTGTTTTTAATTCTTCATTGTATATTGATTGCATTTCAAATTAGTTACTTAAATCTTTGCTTTTTGGTATGCGCGTCACGAGTTATCTGAGTTTATTTCTAGCTTATTACCTTGATGCTATGGTGACTAACCGGGCTTCACATTCATTCTCTTTCAGGAGGGAAAATAGATGTCACAAGCCAGCTGAAAAGCTCAAGGAGTGAGATAAAAGAGAAAAGTGTAATGAAGCTAGTTAGAGAGACCGGGACACAGCAAAGAAGTAGTCTTTTGGGAGATCTTGGTACCTCAAAAAAGCATGCAACTGGAAAAAGAAGCAATGCTTTAATCTCTGGAATGGAAAATGCAAATGAAACTGGTACAAGAAACAGATCATTTGGACTCAAACAATCTCATTCCAGTCAGGTGAATGAGAACCAGGGAACCGCTGCTTTATTTTCATCCGACTCTACTGACAGCTTGAAGCCATCATTGCTGAAACTTAAATTTAAGCGTCCCCATTTCGAGCAGCTAAACACCCAGGCCTCTCAACCAGAGGAGCCAGCCACCTGGGCTTCTCAGCAAGAGGAGCAGTTAAATGTTGCTAAAGGCCAGAGATCAAAGAGGAAGAGACCTTCAATGGAGAAGGTGGATGATTCAGATGGTAAGATTCCGGCCAAGAGGCATCAGCAGAGCACAGATGATGAGGTGATGGACGCAAACTGGATACTGCGCAAATTGGGCAAGGATGCAATTGGAAAGAGGATTGAGGTCCATCAAGCTTCTGATGGCAAATGGTTCGTTCTTCCTCTAACATGTTTTCTTATTATTGTTTTGTTTGTTATATTATCCTGCCAACAAAGCCCATTGCCATTTGGTTCAGTAGCAGATCTAACTTTATCCAGAGCCTATTAACTGAAATGCCATGCCCCAGTCACACCTGCACTTAATGAAGCATATGAAATTGATTTGGCCTGAGGTCCTCTATATCACTAGTAAAAATATTAGCTATATGGACATATCATTTTTTGTTATCCGATGGTGGAGCTTGCATAGTGGTATAGTAGTGCTCAGCACATCGTGTACCTCTGATTGTTCATCTTGGCAGGCATCAAGGTGTGGTGGCAAATGTCATCAGTGGCACGCTGTGTATTCAATTAGATAATGGCAGATCTGAGAACGTGGAACTGGGGAAGCAGGCCATTCGCTTGATAGCTGGGTCAAAGGGCAGGAAGCGATGAAGCCTTCCCATATTGCAGTTTAGGCCATGTTCTCACTCAAAACTCATTGCCATGAATGCAGCAGGCAGAGTCTTGGCACTCTCTCAAGCGCAGCAGTGTGACCGCTGCTGTTCATGGCAGGTTCTCCGCATCTCATCGCCTTTGCTGACTGGACGGGACATGGAGCGCAACATCGCCTGTTGCGCCATGTTTCGCTAGCCTAGCATGTAACAGACTCTAGTTTTTCGTGCTGGTGCTGTTTGAAGCCCATTGGCTTCCATTAGATTCTAGCAGCCATGTTGCGCCATGTTTCGCTAGCCTAGCATGTAACAGAGAGGTTTTAGATCACCATGGTGCCCATGGCTTGTAAAAGGAGCGGGTAGCGCCGTGCCAGGATTGTCGTGTACATGTAGCTGTCAGATGATTTTTTTCCCCGAATAATTTGTTGGTGTTAAATTTTGACCTGTCTCTTTGAGTTTATGTTATTGCATCGTGATTTGTGGCTAAACTGTAGCACACGTGAAACTAATTTGGCAGCGGACACCTATCAACAACACTTATAGTTATGTTCTGAAAAAAGAAGGCAACAAGCACAATGTTAACTTGTACATATGACTTGCTTCTCACCTCTCACCATCTATTCAAAACTTTTAGTATAAGTTAAAAGCTACTCCTTCCGTTCCAAATAGGTCGTTTTGCCGAATCTAGATACATAATTTTTGCTATATTTATAGATAAAATGTTTGTTTAGATATATAGCAAAAGATATATATCTAGATTTGCCAAAACGACCTACAATTTGGAACGGAGGGAGTAATAGCTAAATCATACCATAACATATTACTGGCTAGATTGAAACTTTTTACAAAACCTAAAACGCGGACAAAATAGACTGTCTGTCGACGCAGAAACATTGGATTCTCACGCCAACACATAGATCTCCAGCTGGTAAATGTTACAGGTCTTGATTGCTCCGTTTACGTAGAAGCACACGGCTAGTTTTCGAGCAAAACAGCAAAGGATGAAGACTTCGTTTTTCTGGGTACACCACTAGTTGTCCTTCTGTCACTTTGTTACCTGGTGTCCATTCATACGCTTTGCTACAGACGCGTGTCGATGACTGTCCACCAACACAAGGAGCCCAACGCCCTCTGTTGCAAGGGATGCTGCCGCAGTCTAGCTCCTTGCCAATGTACAATTCCACCGTCATCCTCTCAAGCGCAGGTGAGCTCGCGATCACACGCCGCACGAAGCTTAGATGGTCATCCGACGGCCGCAAGCCAGTGATCTTCCCCTCTCGGAGGTGCTCCAGAGAGATCATCTGCTCATCCCAACCAGCTTCCCGGTGGCAGAAGCAGTGAGGATTCGAGCACGGATCCCACTGCAAATACTAATATCTGTTCAAACAAAAAATATATTTTTCCAATGAGTTTGGCAAATTCTTGCGAAAATCGGACTCACCGGCCTGGAGATGTCGATCGAAAGGCGCTCGAGCCTACTGCATTTTGCGATGAGTTTGGCAATGCTTGCTTCAAGGTGCTGCCACTGCGCATCTATGGTCAGGCTGGTGATGTTGGGAAGGTGTGGCACGGGGCTCATCATCTCCTCCGTATCTTTCCAATTCTTCGCCTTCAGGTCCTGATTTAAAATTGAAAATAAGTTTTTTCTCGAATACGCATGAGAGCTAAATTTAAAAATACAGAGGTTAATAGTAAATGCATCCATGATGTATACATACCATGGGCGGCGATATGCGCACGCCGAGGCTGTTCGCGGCGGCGCAGTGCTGCAGGAGCCACACGGCCCCGGCGTTGCTGTACACGCCGGGGCGGCCGTGCGACCAGAGGAAGATCTTATCCAGGCGCCGGACGGTGGCCGCGCCGTCGAACCGCAGGCGGTCCGGGCGGCACACGTCCGCGCACGCCAGCGTCTCCAGCCTCGGCGCCGAGATGGCCACCGCCGCGTCGTCGGACGCCATCTTGTAGCAGCCGGCGACGTGCAGCGCCCGGAGGCCCGGCGCGTCGAGCTCCAGCAACGACATGTCGCGGACGTGGTCCAGCCGGAGCTCCTCGAGCGCGGCGGTGGCGCGCAGGCGGAGCGCGGCGAGCCCGGCGATGTGCTCGAGCCGGAGGCGCCGCAGCCGCGGGCAGGAGGCGGCGGACAGCAGGCGGCCAAGGTTGCGCTCGCCGGCGCTGGCTGGCACGATCCGCGCGTGGCTGAGCAGGAGGTCGGCGAGCGCGTGGAAGGCGCCGGCGCCGGCGACAGGGACGGCGAGGGCGGCGTTGCCCAGGGTGAGGCTCATCGTCTCGGATCTCGCCGAGGCCGGCATCTCGGCGTAGAGCTTCCTCTCAGGCAGCGCCGCCGCGGCCGGCGTCTTCCTCGCGTGCCGCGGCAGCACGGGCACGGCGAGCGAAGCGCCGGGTCACCCGGCGCTCGCCGAACCGCAGCCAGGCGGCGACGTGGGCCGAAGTGATGCCGGCGGCGTGGCCGTGCCGGAACAGGTACAAGCCCCCGGACGCCATGTCGATGTACCTGTTCCTTGGGGAGCTGTAGACGAAGTTGATCTCCAGCTCCTCCACGTCGCGGCCGCTGCCGGCGCGCAGCGAGGGCGGCGTCCACGGCCGCGATGAGCCGGCGGCCGTCCTCCATGTCCTTGAGGCCGGTGCCGGCGCCGAAAGGGTTGGGCGTGACGGCGAACCAGAGGGCCAGAGCGTGCAGGACATGGCCGTCGTCGTAGTTGAGCCCGACGATCTTGCTGGGGCTGTCAAAGTTGGGAGGCGTGGGCGGCGCCAATGCCGGCCGCCGCCGATGGCTGCATGCACCAACGCTCGCAGCGGAAACGTAGGATACAGGCGATTGGACGCGTTGGAGATTGGATTTTGGAATGTTGCAAAGCCACATTTCAAATTGATTTTTCGTCTGGGTGATTTGTTGGCATCTCGTCCTTGATCTGTTCCACAAGATAGTACATTTGCTGCTATTAGGTCCACAGATGTAGCACAATATGAGGGTGTTTTGGGCAGTCTCAAGGTTTTCTTGGATGAAATTGGAAGGTTGTGGTCCCTACTGATTGACAATATGATTGACAATTTATTGAAGTTCAAGAAAAGAAGTACAAAAGATTTTTTGAAGACAAATGAAGAAACGAAAACGAAAAAACTGGACCAAATGATCCATTTCTAGAGGGGCTTTTAGCTGATGACCAGAGGTTGTTATTAGCTGCATATAGATGCAACAATGAGAAGATCCGTATGGTGAAGCGCATGTACCCGAAGTCAGGGCGCTAGCAACACCCAACTAAAACTACTAAACTAGTGTAATATGTATGCGTATACACCTCTAGGCTACACCTCAGGAATTCAGGTTCTTGAATTATGTATGGAATTTGATGATTGCATATGCATGTAACTTAACACTGCTTAACCAAGTAGTACATTATCACTAACAATTACCTCAGCATGCACTGTTCTTGCGAGCAACTCACTATGGGGTGGTAAAGGGCTCGGCTCTGATCTTATTCAATTTTGAGCTAAAATTATATAAAAGCCAAGTTAGATTGTGAAGAGAGCACATGATCCGTTACCACCCCTTATTTACACATGACTTGTTTGCCATCACCAACCCATGCATCTGGACAACTAAAACAAAAGTGTGACCAACCATAAAAAAAAGTACTATAACCTGGACAAAGCAAGACTGTCTAAATCCTCTCCGTCTTCTTCCCTTTTGGTATCCGCTGTCCACTCATAGATTAATTGTGACATTGCCATGCCCCGGAGACCGTTCACTTAGGCCGTGTCCAACGGTTAGAGGCACAGTAGCACATAGGCTAAGCGAGTGCCAGGGGAAACGCGTCTGTGAGAGGGAAATGTTAGAGCCAGACGACGAGCAGAGCGCTAGGTCATCAGTTTTTCCATTGTTCATAATTGAAAAACTCTCTCAGCTGGCTTAAAGCTAACCCATTGGAGAGGGCCTTATAGGAGCAGCCCGTTGCCCTTTGCTAGGCATGTTGAAGCCAAGGTCCTCGCTGTCGTTCTACCCCTTTGACAATGAGTCCTTGATCAACTCCACGGTCATCTCCTCGAGTGCAGGAGCGCCTGTGATCATCAGCTGCAAGAGGCTCTTGTGGTACATGGATGATGGAAAGCCGGTGATCTTCGCCTCTCGAAGGTGCTCCAGAGAGATTGTTGGGTCATCTTTCAGGTTGCAGAGACAACCAGCTTTTGAGCATGTATCGTTTGCAAATAGGATCAAGAGAAAAAAAAGGTCTAAGGGCTTGGTAGACGAAAATTTTAAGGTATTTCACAACAAATAAGCTAGCTTTAAAATGTGCGTATATATCTCACAGCGCAGTCGAAGTCAATGGAGAGGCGTTGAACTCCGCTACATTTTGCGACAAGCCTGGCAATGGTGGCTTTAAGTTCGTGCCACCGCCCGGCATCCACATGGATGGTCAAGTTGGTGATGTTGTGAAGCAGTGGTACACAACTGATCATCTCCTTTGTATCCTGATGACCCTCTATGCTCAAGCCTGGTGTCTGCAATGAAAAATTGAAAGACATTATTACAAAGAGCTAGGAGTGTGAATGCATATATAACTGATGGATATATATTGTTTGATGAGTTTTGATGTGATTGGTTTTGCTTCTTTTGTCAAGTTACTCTTGTACAATTTTATCAGAATTAACCTGACACAAAGATCTTAGATCTTTGTGAATCCTATTTTCAACTCGAACACTAGATTTGAAAATAGGATTCCCAAAGATCTAATTGAGAGAAAAATCGAGCGTTCTATGCATACACTAGATTGAGAAAAAAAATTAACTTCTAATTAAGAGAATATTGGGCAACCTGTTTATAGCATATCTAGTACGATGCATTTTAGAGTGATTATAACAAAATCTAAAGAAAATATATGCTGCACATTAAATCTTCTACCGCACTTTTCAATTTGACGCCCCTATAGTGCTTCCAGAGCTGTCAATGCTAAATGATAATTTGAATTCTCATGTGAAATAACTTTAATTGAATTGTCATATAAAGATTTGAATCCAATTAAGAATCTAACAAATGATAAATAAAATGGATAAGATGACAATATTCTTTAACTGGTGAAGGCTCATATCTCAAAGGATGCTATGTCCACGCCGAGGCTGTCCGCGGCGGTGCAGTGCTGCAAGAGCCACATGGCCCCGGCGTTCCAGTGCTCATCAGGGGCGTGCGACCAGAGGAACACCTTCTCCAGGCGGCGCACGCTCGCCGCGCCATCGAACTGCAGCCCGTCCGGTGGGCACACGTCGGCGCACGCCAGCACCTCGAGCCCCGGGGCCGGAGATCCTCGCCGTCGCGTCGCGGTCCACCATCCTGGAGCAGCCGGCGACGTGCAGCGTCCGGAGGCCCGGCGCGTCCAGCTCCAGCGTCGTCAGCCCGTGGACGTGGTCTAGCCGGAGCTCCTCGAGCGCGGCGGTGGCGTGCAGGCGGAGCGCGGCGAGCCCGGTGATGTGCTCCAGCCGGAGGCGCTGCAGCCGCGGGCAGCAGGAGGCGGAGAGCAGGCGGCCGAGGTTGCGCTCGTCGGCGCCGCCCGGCTCGATCCGCGCGTGGCTCAGCAGGAGGTCCTTGAGCGCGCGGAAGGCGCCGGCGCCGGCGACGGGGACGGTGAGGTTGGCGTTCCCCAAGTTCAGGCACATCGTCTCGGCTCTCGCCGAGGCCGGCAGCTCGGCGGAGAGCTTCCTCTCAGCTGGATCGATCGCCGCCGCCCTCATCATCGCGTACCTCGCGTACCGCGGCGGCACGGCGGGGACGGCAAGCGTGAAGCGCCCGGTCACGCGGCTCTGGCCGAAGCGTAGCTACGCGGCGACGTGATCCGAGGTGATGTCGGCGGCGTGGCCGTGCCTGAACAGATACCACCCGCCGGACGTCATGTCGCCGCCGAGGTACCTGTTCCTTGGAGTGGCGTACACGAAGTTGATCTCTAGGTCCTCGACGTCGGAGCCACCGTCGGCACGCCGGGCGAGGGCAGCGTCCACGGCCGCGATGAGGCGGCGGCCGTCCTCCGTGTCCTTGGGGCTCGTGCCGGCGGCGTACGGGTCGGGCTTGACGGCGAACCGGAGGGATGGGGCCCGCAAGACATGGTCGGCGTCGTAGTCGAGTCCGACGATCATGTTGGGCGCCGCCATGGATGTCGAGAAAGATGCTTAGGATACGTGATAGGTTGCCCTAATCTTCCTTCGTGTCAAATCAGTTTATATAGAACTTCACATGTTCACGGAACTTGGAAGGCAAGGATATGATCGGAAGATCTTTGGAATCTTTGTGTTTCTCTATCGTGGCTTAAGCTAACTCTAAATTTCGAAAGTTCTAGAATATTTGGACGATTTTTATGGACTTTATGGGCCTTCGAGATGCGCTTTGACTCAACTTCGAAACTTTCACAAAAAAGGTTTGCATATACTGTTAAGATTATACTTTAACAAAAAAACCTTTTAATTAAAGATCAAATATAAAGGAGAGCTGAATGATTTAAGATTGATGTAAGTGGATTGGACAGGGTATATATGCATTCATATGAAATACGTGGTTCAAAAAAGATTTTCTCTGGATCAAACTTTGAAGGCAATGCAAGCACGTAGTTTTATAATATCTTTATAGTGTTGTTTTTATGGATCAAATTTCGAAGGTGTACATTGGTACACTTAATTAACTAGATTGCCTCATGCAATTTAATGTAAGATTATTTTTTTGACTTGTAGGAGAGATAGGGATGTGAGAGAACGAGTTGGTTGTTTCGCGAGGTAACCCATGCCTCTTGATTTTTGGATATACCTTGCAATGAACCTGGCCACAGTAGCTCCAATATTATGTCCGGGTCCCTTGTCATGCAATACTTCTAACGTAATGTTTCTGATGCTGCAAAGCTTGGGTATATCCTTTATCATGTCCTTGTTGTACACTTCCTCCACCTCCTCATGCAGCGGGGACAAATGGGAATCATATATTATGCACAATTGGTTAGTGTTGAAAACCAGAATAATTTTGGTTCAACTCGAATAACTATGGGCCTGAATAATTTTGGTTCAACTCGAATAACCGATTTTAGGCCCAAGATCAGTCTCATTGCACATGTTCTAGGACCCGGATGACACTCCGAGCCAAGTTTGAAGACCGGTAGTGTAGTTTACTCCTTTTTGAATATAAGTTGTAGTTTTCTCTTTTTTTTTCTGTTCAACTCAACATTTACTGATTATACATTCTTCTGCCGATCCCCTAACCCCATGCCACCAATTCTAATTTCTGTCATGCTCCGCGACGTTGTTGTCATCCATATTTGATTGTTTGGAGCTGCCCGTTCACATTGGGCTTAATTATGCTTATGGTTTCAATTTATATATTGTGCTACCTTTTAATTTTCTCCATGACCTATATATAACAAAAGAACAACCAATGATATTAAGTTTGTAAATGGATCCAGCCCTGATCGGTAATGGATGGATCCACCAAGTTGAGTGGTAACGCCCATGATGAATATCGTGACCAACTACTACTACTACTACTATTATTCATTGGTCATCACGGGACATAGTAGCTAGGCAGCATCCGTCCATGAAAACACTGAGAAGTATGAAAGCGCGGGATTGCACATAGTTTGGGGTTTTGAGTTTGGTGCTTGTGTTTTCGCACTCTCAGGTTTTGTGTGTTGTTTCAAGAGGGCTTAAATTTTTCATTCATGTTAATAGCTTGCTAATCGAATTACTATGGAATCGACTTTTCTGTAGCGGTTAGCATACGCAATCTCATTTGGAATATTATACCTAAATAGTTTCCAAGGTTCCAAAAAAGATGGCCTTTCAAAAAAAAAAACAATACAATCTGTCCAGCACTGTCCACCTGTAACAGAAATAGCTATACCTGCCCAGAAATATATGTTGGGGGTGTGACTCCGCCAAGACAGCCGAGAGAGGAAGAGAGCAACGAAGGTCTAAGAGAGAGATGACAGTACAAGTGTGAAGTGTGGAGTGCTCCCAAAAGAGCGTTTCCTCCTATCACCCCTTGGATCCTTTATATAGAGGAGGGAGGGTGCCAATTTGCATCCAAGCCTTGGTAGGTACAATATATGTACATAGGCTCTTGGGTCTTTAGATGAGGACTATTTCTACATGGGCTAGGCCATTCCCCCAACAGTAGCCCCTCAGTTACTTTGTTTAGTTGGCATGAAGTAGCTGAATACATATGAAGTGACCCAGACCTATCTTATCACTGGCGGATCTATACATACAAGATAGCTACAACTGAACCAAAGATGGCCTTCGGTCTCGTCGACGAAGTAGTCCTCGGCAATGATGATGGGCAGAAGCTTCGTTGCTTGTCCTCATTTTGTAGGATGCAGGAGGTACTTCTTACTCTACCGACTGAGCTAGACGGGCTTCATAGCTAAGGAAGTCTTCGCTCCGGAAGCTTCTTTGCATCACTCATCGGCTTTGCCTTCGGAGCCGGTTGCGCTTCGTCGGAATCTCGGGACAGTGTCGTAGTCGACGTGGTCGAAGTATAGGAAGCAGAAACTACGTTGCATTGGTCCTGCCGAAGCCAACTGCGCTTTCGGGTCTCCGCTCGCGAGCGCCGGGCAAAACTTGTCCGCCAGGAGGTGCTAGTCCACCATGACCCCGCCATAGCCCCTCTTGTCCAGGGTTCGCAGCGGAGGCAGGAAAGGTGCTGCGCACGCAGTCGAAGCAGCAAACGTCGATGAGGGTGAAGTCGAAGTAGTTGTCACCGAGCCCCTCAAGTCAAACACGGTCAACGAGGGCGAGGGCGAAGTAGTTGTCGCCGAGTCCCTCGAGTCGAACCTGGTCGATGAGGACGAGGATGAAGTAGTCGCCGCCGAGCCCCCTCGAGTCGAACACGGTCGACGAGGGTGAGGGCGAAGTATTCATCGCCGAGCCCCTCGAGTCGAACACGGTCGACGAGGGCGAGGGAAAAGTCGTCGTCGCCGAGCCCCTCAAATTGAACACGGTCGACGAGGGCGAGGGCGAATTAGTCGGTGCCGAAGTAGAGAGCGGGCTCATCGAGTCGAACTGTGTGGACGAGGAAGAGGCCGAAGTAGTCGAGATGCCGAAGTTGATGGTATGCCTCTTGGGCACCTTCATGTGTTTTACAAGCTTTTTACAGGCTACAAGAATATAACTTCATTTTTCCGCCCAGAGTTATGAATTACATAGAAATAAACCAGGCATTTCTTTGCCTCCTTTTTTTTCTCAAAATGACATAACCGTGCTTGGCTTTATGATTTACCTTCGGCCTTTCGCTCGAGAGGGTATCACTTTTCATTTCTACGAATACCTTCGGCCTCTCGCTTGAGAGGTTTCCATTTTTTTATTTCTACGAATACCTTCGGCCTTTCGCTCGAGAGGGTATCACTTTTCATTTCTATGAATATCTTCGGCCTCTCGCTTGAGAGGGTTCTGTTTTTTCATTTCTACGAATACCTTCGGCCTTTCGCTCGAGAAGGTTTCGTTTTTTCATTTCTATGAATATCTTCGGCCTTTCGCTCGAGAGGGTTTAGTTTTTTCATTTCTACAAATACCTTCGGCCTTTCGCTCGAGAGAGTTTCATTTTTTCATTTCTACGAATACCTTCGGCCTTTCGCTCGAGAAGGTTTCGCTTTTTCATTTCATAGGCGCTCTCGGCTCTATGGCTCTTCGGCATGTTGCACGAAAGAGTCTTTAGCGTGAGCACTTTCGACTCCACACTTCCGTGCAATGCAATGCAACGTGATTGCAATTATTGCATGTATGAGATGAACGATGAATGAATGAATGGATGGATGGATGGATGGATGGATGGATGGATGCTTTTGCGATGATAATAAAAAAATGAAGGGTTAGCTTGAAAGACAAGGCACAACCTTCGGTTGAGTCCCACTTTCTTATGTCATGGAAATCCCATGAGTTAACTGGAATCCAACAGTAGCGAAGGCCAAATAGAATTCCATGAGACCAATTTGATGAAGTGTAATAGATAGGAAAAACTGATTGATATGGCATAGCCATTTCCGAGTTAATAACAGACGGACATAACTGAGGTTCCATATGACACTTTGCTTCGGGGGGAAACCAATAACCCGAAGGTAGGATCCTACATAAATGTGATGAAGTGTGCATATGGTGCGTATAATTTAGGTGATGTGGATAAGATGTAAAACACAATCGAAGTATAAACATATAGCGCACTTGAGATGAGAACGTGCCAACATACTAAATACGAAGGGCAGACAAAAGTAGAGTTTCTTACTTTGGTGAGAAGAGCCTGCAACAAGAAGAAGTGAAGTCTTTCAAACCGAAGGGTTAGTGCAAGGGTTAGATGCTGACAAGCCAAGAAACACATGTTCATTTCATAACTAAGCAGAGCATTGGATGTTGTTACCCTGAAAGTAAGGACGGACCATGGCCGCTTTTTATGGGCATTTCAACCCCTTTTGCTGATGACAACACCCTTTTGAAAAAAAAAGGTAAGTTGCTTCGGCGTTGCATGACCTTCATGAGAGTTGATTTCACAAAGAGATGAAAATCCTCTAAAGAAAACCTTCCTTCAGTGATTTGCATGAAGGGTGAGCATGTGATTTTCATATGATGCTAGTAATCGTAAAATGAAGAGTAAATTTGCATTGTATAATCTACTTAACGTATAAAAAATAAAACTTAGGCAGGGCAGCATTATCTATGTTGACCGAAGGGTTATGAAGAGACAAAATAAAATAATATTCACGTCGTGGGTATATATAAGCAAAATCCCGCAAGTCCATTTGCTAGTGGGTAGCTGTGCTGTCGCGGGAGATTATGTGTTTAGAAAAATGATGCCTGCCCCAAAGCTGAGGAAAAGCAAGCTCCGAAGTCGGTGACGTTCTGCGCAGGCCGAAGTCGGCGGGCCAAGATGGTGACATGCCGCGCAGGACGAAGTCCCGTTCTGTAGACGGGGCGACTGAGGCCCAATAATGGATTTCGAAGAGCCGAGGCCTAAACGAATTGAAACACCATGCATGTATTCCAGGGCCCATGTCCAGTCCCGAAGCCAGCCAATGGTCTTACTGTATCCAAAGCTTACGTAACTTTGGCATAAAAATGATAAAATATAAATGAAAAGGTCGTATGAACGAACACGCTTCGGTGCCTCGAAGCACCATGCAAGCGTGCTTTCAAAATGACTACACTCATCACGCAAACATGCTGTGTAACGAAACTGATATTGAAACGGCACGTTAATAGGGAAACGAATAATAAATATTAACTGCGGAGGCAAACAATGGATCCAGCATGCACGAGAGCACACCCCTCGGTGCAAGTGCCTCACACCGAAGGTCTCAAGCTACAAAATAGCCACCGAAGATCTTAAGTACACGGTTGGGCAATGAAAAGATAACTGATCGAGGGTGAAAATAGTCTGTGGTTAAGAACTGAAGGTCAAAAACCAAATAACAAAAAGTTCGTTGCCAAACCCGAAGCCTCCTTTATGCTTCCGAGACCGAAGGTGTTTTCCTGCCAAACGACTGCAGCCAATTGGCGGTTTAAGAATATTGACGAAGGTATTTTGAAAACCAACTCTGATTTGTTATCGAAAGTAAAAATTGACTTTGAGTTGCCTCCGAAGAGTGAAAACTTACACCGAAGGGTAAGAAACAACTCCAAGTCCGTCGAAGTGTAAAAAATCAACTGAGTCACCGCCGGAGGGTGAAAAATTGATTTCGAAGGGTAAAAATCAACCCTAAGTCACCACCGAAGGGTGAAAAATTCATTCCGAAGGAGTAAAAAGCAACATGGAATCACCGACGAAGCGTGAAAAATTGATTCTGAAGGGTAAAAACTAATACTGAATCACTTTCTCGAATCAAAGGTTCTTTGACTCCTTCCGAACAAGGATTGTGTCACCCTCGCGTTGAGCTCAAAATTAGACTTCTGCTTAGCGCCCTCCCCTTTTTCTTCCTTTCCCTATCCAACCCGAGCTCTATCGGTCATGGCTTTCTCCTCTCTTCAATTCTTTCCGCCCAAAATAATCCGCACTAGCCCCAAACCCTAGCCCTGTTGTTGTCTGGATTCCTGATCTCTCTCCTACAAGAAAGATTCTTAAAGTTACTTTCTTCTTAACCTAGTTTGGGTTTGGCCCATGCATGGTCATTCCTAGATGAAACCAGACCAGATGTCATCAGCATCTTCAACATCCATCATTATGATGTATTTAATCAACATACAATGCATTATATATATTGTTCGTGCAACAAACTTGCCGATCATATTAATGATGTATGTTTGTGATTTCAACATCATGCATTGTTGTATCTAATTGAGGGGGCAACCAAAGTTAAGGGGTTGCCACGAATATAAATCCACCGGCATCATAAGGCAAGGCATACTCCCTCGTTATTTTGGGGCTGCTCGGGTTGTTGGGTTTGTGGCAGAACAAACACACGCACGCACCCACACGCGCGCACACGCACACACTAACTAACTAACTAACGCATAGACTAACTATGGTGATATATGTATATTTGTCGAATTGAGGACCCATGACATGGAGACTTCCAAAAAGTACATCAGCATCAAAAGGCAAGCCATAGACAGTCCCTTATTGTAAATTCTAAAATGTTATGTAATTTCTTAGTAGTTAAAGGCGTAAGTCTTTATATAAAATGTAGAATGCCTGGATGAGATCCTGTTAATTACTAGGGAATCATCCATGCTATCTTGCTTTTGCGGCTCTAAAGATAAAGACAAATCATATCAACTTTAAAAATGTAGAAAATAGCATAATACCTAACACTTGTATCGAAAAAAGCTACACACACACAAAGGTGACTTATGCACATTTCTAGTCTCAACATCATGCATTGCTATGTCGAGTTGAGGGGCATCCATGACTAGGGGACATCCAAAAATCATGGTCCATCAACATCAAAAGGCTAGGCATAAACAATCCCTTGTTATAAATTCTGAAAATGTTGATTGTTATTGACAATTTGACATACGTCTTTATATAAACTTTTGAATGCTTGGATGAGATCTTGTTAATTACCAGGGACATCTTTGCTATCAAGCTTTTGCGGCTTTGAAGCTAAAGATAACTCACACCAACCCTAGAAAATATAGGAAATTGCATTCGTAATACAATATATACCTAACACTTGTAGCGAAAAAGGTAAACAAGATCTTATTATTGTCTTGTTCATCACCCCTTGTTTCTATTGGGGTATCTCGAACAAGACAAATCATAAATTTCTAATTACATGGATATAGTGTAACCATAAAAATCACCAAAAGATCACATAAATCGTAACATAATGATAGTGCATGTTTCAAATGTTTAGCTGATCTTGTACAAACTATCAAAATATTTATGAACCAAGGGAGTAGCCACTACAAGGATCTAAAGCTCCCTAGTGCCAGAAACACTCGAGATCATAGAAACACACTCAGGGACAAACTTTCCTGAGAGTATGCACTCGACTGCACCATGTTTCCTGAGTGTCTACAATAAAACACTCTAGGAATAAAATTTTTCCTGTGAGTAAGTAAAGACACAAGGATAATAGAGGGAACACATGAAAGGAACGAGTTATCAACTCCGTTCCACCGTAATGGAGTCATTCTGAGTGTCAAACATTCGAGATTCTTATCGTATCTCCCGAGTGTTCGATGATTGTAGACACTTCTAGTGAATATGTATTTGCATACCATATCATTCCATGTGCCATGTGTTTCCAATATTTTGGCACCTAAGAGCTTCTCGAAATGGTGTCCCTAGTGTGTTTTGCACAGAAGGAATCCATTAAAAAATTGTCATTCCTGAATGCATTATTCAACTTTCAATTATATCAATAGGGTTCACACATGGAGGGATCGGATTAAAGTCAACATAGATCAATGGTCCATATTATTAGGTTTATTTTTTCTTAGCCTAGTTTGGGTTTGGCCCATGCATGGTTGTTCCTAGGTCAAACTAGACCATATGTCATCAACGTATGGTGCATCCTTGATTATGAACTCTTTAATCAACACACAATACATTATATATTATTTGTGCAACGCACTTGCCAATCATTAATATGATGTATGTTTGCAGTCTCAACATCATGCATTGCTATGTCCAATTGAAGGAGCAGCTAAGGCTAAGGGATTATCAATAAGTATGAATCCATTTTCATCATATGGCAAGGCATACTACATGCTACCCTCGTCATGTTGGGGCTCACTTGTTGTGTGTGTGTTTGTGGCGCGCGCGCACACACACACACTAAGGTGAGATATGTATCTTTGTAGTCTCAACACCATGCATCGCTATGTCGAGTTGAGGGGCATCCATGACTAGGGGACATCCAACAATCATTGATCCATCAACATCAAAAGGCAAGGTATAGACAATCCCGTATTATAAATTCTGAAAAACGTTATGAAACATCATGGTAGTTATAGACGTACATCTTTATGTATAAACTGTAGAATTCCTTGATGAGATCTTGTTAATTACCAAGGAGTCATCCATGCTATCTTGCTTTTGCGGCTCTGAAGCTAAAAAAACTCATACCAACCCTAGAAAATGTAGGAAATTGCATTTGTAATTCAACACCTAACACTTGTACAAGAAAAGCTAAAGAAGATCTTATTACTACCTCTTCATCATCACCCCTAGTTTCTATTCGAGTATCTGGAACAAACCAATCATAAATTTCTATCTACATGGAAATATTGTAACCTTAAAAGTGACCAAAGATCATGTAAATCATAACATAATGTCAGTGCAAGATTCAAATGTTTAGCCAACTTGTTCAAACTATCAAAATATCTATGACCCAAGGAGTAGCCACTACAAGGATCTGAAGCTCCCTAATGCTAGAAACACTCAGGTCATAAAAACAAATTCATGGACAAACTTTCCTAAGAGTAGGCACTCGACTGTGCCATGTTTCTCGAGGTGTCTGCAATAAAACACTATGAATAAACAATTTTCCATTAGTAAGTTCAGACATAAGGAAAATAAACGGCACAATAGAAAGGAACAAGTTAACAACTCTTTGCCACCATAATGAAGTCATTCCAGAGTGTCAAATATTCGAGATTCTTATCATATCCCCCGAGTGTTTGACGATTATAGACACTTTTAAAGAATATGTATATTCGTACCATATGGTTCCATGTGCCATGTGTTTCCAATATTTTAGCACCCAAGAACTTCCCAACAAGGTCTCCCTAATATTTTTTGGACATGTGGAATCCACTAAAAAATGTCATTCTCGGATGCATTATTCGACTTTCAATTATGTCAATAGGATTCACACATGGAAGGATCAAATTAAAGTCAACATAGATCAATGGTTCATATTATTAGGGTTACTTTTTTCTTAACCTAGTTTGGGATTGGCCCATGATGGGTCATTCCTAGGTATCATCAACGTCTGCTGCATCTTTTATTATGAACTCTTGAATCAACGCAATATACATTATAATATTGTTCATGCAACGAACTTGCCAATCATTAATATGTTGTATGTTTGCAGTCTCAACCTCATGCATTGCATGTCCAAATTAGGGGGCACCCAAGGCTAAGGGATTTCCAATAATTATGAATCCATCTGCATCATAAGGCAAGGAATACTACATATGTCACCCTTGTCAAGTTCGGTAATCGGTTGTTGTGGTTTGTGTTCACACACACACACACACACACACACTCACGCGTGCAGGTGATTTAATGCACATTTGTGGTCTCAACGTCATGCATTGCTATGTCAAGTTGAGGGGCATCCATGACAAGGGGGTATGCAAAAATCACTGGTTATAAATTTTGAAAATGTTATGAAATGATAGTTGTTAACGTACGTCTTTGTATAAATTGTAGAATGCTTGGATGAGATCTTGTTAATTACGAGGGAATCATTCTATGCTATCTAGCTTTTCCGGCTCTGAAGCTAAAGATAACTCACACAAACCCTAGAAAATGTAGAAAATTGCATTTGTCATACAATACCTAGCACTTGATCGGAAAAGGTAAACAAGATCTTTTTTATTAGTTACCTCTTCATCATTACCCCTAGTTTCTATTGGAGTATTTGGAACAAGAAAGATCATAAATTTCTAATTACATGGAAATAGTGTAACCTTAAAAATGACCAGAAAATCAGTATGTCACAATATAATAATAGTGCAAGTTTCAAATGTTTAGCTGATATTGTTCAAATTGTCACAATATTTATGACCTAAGGGGAGTAGCCAATACAAGGATCTAAAGCTCTCTAGTGTGAGAAATGCTTGAGATCATAAAAATATATTGGATCTTGACTTTCCCAGCATGAGGCATGGTGCAATAAACCCTAGGAGTCGATCCTCGATCACGCGCGGGAGCGGGGGGCAGGCAAGAGGGGGGATTTGTTCTGTGTTCTTGCCATATAGGTTGGTGTGAAAGCGATGAGAGGGGGGCTCCTTTCATAATTGGTCTGCCCGATAAAAACGGAAAGAAGTGATGGATCAGAAAAAAAATAGAAAGGAGTAAGAGCTAGCTTGAGATATCATAGATGATGATCACGACTTGATTTTGCGAATCAAAATGATTTTTTTTACTGGTTGGATGCAACTAGACGCCTCTACACTTTTTACACATGGACTTGTCAAGGAAGTCCATTTGTATTTGTAGTGTATTACAAATGCAATTTCCTGCATTTTCTAGGGTTGATGTGAGTTATCTTTAGCTTTAGAGCCGCAAAAGCTAGATAGCATAGATGATTCCCTGGTAATTAACAAGATCTCATCCAAGCATTTTTACGGTTTATATAAAGACGCACGTCAATAACTAGCGCTTGATTGGAAAAGCTAAACAAGATCTTTTTTATTACCTATTCATCATTACCCCTAGTTTCTATTGGAGTATCTGGAACAAGAAAAATCATAAATTTCTAATTACATGGAAATAGTGTAACCTTTAAAGATGACCAGAAAATCAGTATGTCACAACATAATAATAGTGCAAATTTCCAATGTTTAGCTGATATTGTTCAAATTGTCACAATATTTATGACCCAAGGGGAGTAGCCAATACAAGGATCTAAATCTCTCTAGTGCTAGAAATACTTGAGATCATAAAAATACACTCAGGACAAACTTTTCTAAGAGTAGGCACTCGACGGCACCATGTTTCCCGAGTGTCTACAAGAAAAATATCTATGAATAAATAATTTTCCATGAGTAAGTTCAAACATAGGGAAGATAGAGGGCACCCAGTTAAGGAACAAGTTAACAAATTTGTGCCGCCATAATGGAGTCATTCTCAAGTGTCAAATATTCGAGGTTCTTATCATATCTCCCAAGTGTTTGGCGATTGTACTGTTGACACTTTTAAAGAATATGTATTTGCATACCATATCATTCCATGTGCCATGTGTTTCCAATATTTTGGCACCTAAGAGCTTCTCGAAATGGTGTCCCTAGTGTGTTTTGCACAGAAGGAATCCATTAAAAAATTGTCATTCCTGAATGCATTATTCAACTTTCAATTATATCAATAGGGTTCACACATGGAGGGATCAAATTAAAGTCAACATATATCAATGGTCCGGATTCTTAGGGTTTCTTTTTTTTTCTTAACCTAGTTTGGGTTTGGCCCATGCAGGGTTGTTCCTAGGTGAAACTAGATCAAATGTCATCAGTGTCTCCTGCATCCTTCATTATGATGTATTTAATCAACACACATTGCATTATATATATATATTGTTCATGCAACGAACTTGCCAATCATTAATATAATGTATTTTTGCAATCTCAACCTTATGCATTGCTTTATCCATTTGAGGGGTAGCCAAGGCTAAAATATTGCCAATAATTCTGGATCCATCTGCATCATAAGGCAAAGAATAGTACATGTCACCTTGTCGTTTCGGGGCGTGGGTTGTTGCGATTTGTGGTATAGTTTGGAACTAGACTGTAGATGAGGTTTAGAGGTACTAGTGTGCACCGTGTGAGGATGCATGGTGGCGGGTACCTGGCAGGAATTTTCTGGGCGCACCAGGTAGCCAAAACGGCTCCCGAAGCCAATTTGCCGCAAGCATTCATGGTCGCAGGGACGATGAATCCGATTACGCCGAAAAGAAACTCAGGAAATATGTATAGAAATGAACAATTGGTCCGTAGAATCGAAATACGCAACGCAAGTGGCTCTAATGCACCCCGAAATCGAACCAAATTCCCTTTCCGGATCGAATTCGTAGACAGCGAGACTTCGGCCTGGTCGGCATCCTTTGGAATCTACACACATGTCCCCTCTACCATCAGGGTGTCGACATTAGAAAGGTCGGCACCCACTCGTCCGTCTCTAACTCGATCACTGGACGCACATGTACTTCCGTAGGCACCCAAAGCTCGGCTGCAATGATGTTGCCACGTCGTTTCCATTCGGTGGTTCCCCAGCCTACCAATACCAAACCAAAGGTTTTCTCCGATGCCTAATTGGCTCGTAGCTGCTCGTGCTCGTGCTTGTGCCAAACGGGAACCGGTGCAGGTTGGCGCTGCCTGCCGCTGGACGGTGTCACGTCGCATCAAGGACGGCACGAACTGGGAGGGCTTCCAAGTTGCTGTCTTTAGGATGATAAAAGTGGAGCAGATAATTTCCGCATTCGATCCGATCCGAATTCGAATTTTATGAATGTGGAGAAGGTTTTTGATATCCACACGGATATGGATAATCCTAATCTGATTGTATGCGGATGCGGAGTAGGATACGGTAGCAAATCTGGATTATATGGATTATCCGATAATTGAACGCGGATAATCCGGGGTTTATAATAGGATATCCGACGACTTTCGCGAGCCCAACACTTTATACAAATTAAGCCCAACCCAAAAACACATATAATATTTTTATAGCCCATTAACCAACAAGTATTTATATTATGTGCACATGCATCAAGTTTGAAGTGTCACCATCAACTTTGTGTCGTGAACTATAAAGGTGAGTAGTATTTTATTTCACGATATTCTGCTGCTTTATAGCTTTGGTTTACGAATTATTAATCAACGTAAAAAACTACACATAAATATATATTGTCCGACCATATTAATCCGCATTCGGTCCGACACCGACGCGACTCCGCACCGCATCCGATATCCTCATAGCTCTGTATCCGTAACCGTATCCGTATAATATCCGCTCCGCTGCTCATCCGATAAACAAATATGGATGAGGATATGGAATAGGTATTATCCGCTCCGATCCGATCCGCTTCATCCCTAGCGTTCTTGCAACTGCAATGGAGGTTTGGGGTTTTAGCCTCTAGTTAGGCATGTGGCGGAAGTCTGCGATGGCAAGGGATCGGCTCCACCTCTACACTAGAATATTAAAATTAATTGTAGTGAAAGTTATAATAAAAATCAGGGATGTAGCTCAATTGGTAGAGCACTATGATATGCTTCATAGAGGTACTTGTTTTTTCTTAACCTAACGTTTGGACGCCACACCGGTTCAAGTTTGGCATAGGTAGAGGCTGCAACGTGCGTGATCTTCCAATATTACGTCGCCGTCTGCGTTTGTATGCACTGTGATTCGAAAAAATTGATTTTTTTTTGTCCCTATCATAGGATTTAAATTTCCCAATCGCATGAGTGGGTTCTCCGGCCGGCGGTGATGGATGTTTTTTTCCCAACCACGTAGGATGGAAATTCCAATCATGACCATCACCTGTTAAATTTGGGACCGGAAGCACCATCCCAGCACCCGAAGGTCGTATGCACGGCATTTTTCTTGCCCAAATCCAGGTCTACGTCGACGACGACGACGGGTACGTCAGACCAGAGGAGGAGTGTGCAAGAGCCGAGTCCAAGACACGGCACGCTTTGAGTCAGCTTGGGAAATTGCGAGGAAAAGCAAAGGTAGTAGTAGGAGTAGGTTTCCTTCAATCCGTGGTGATGGGAAAGCGAAAAGGACCCCCGCTTTGGAGTTTGGGCCGCGGGCCCAAGGCCAGATCCCACCGAATCCCAACACCGCCTGGTCCAAAAGAAAAATTAAAAGGGGGAGGAAAAGTCGTATAAAGACACCGCCGCGACCGCGTCTTCGCTTCCGCACGCCGATTCCAACCAAGCCCCCCTCGCTCCGCCGTGATCCCTCCCTCCCCCGATCCCGCCGCCGCCGCGGCATTCTCCGGAGCGCGCGCCTCGGTCCAGATCCAGGTACGCTCTCCTCCCCCACTCGGGCTCCTCTCCTCTCCTCTCTCCCTTCCCTTGCTCGTGCGCCCTCCTCCACGCCTGGCGCGGCCGCGCCTCCCGGGCTCGCGCGGAGCGGAGACCCGTGCGGAGTGCGCCTCGGTGATCCTGCCGCTTGCTGCTAGCATCGGGCGCGCCCCTGCCACCTGCCGGCCCGGCCCGGCCACGGGCTGCCTCGTTTCGTTCCTCCTGCGAAGCCGTTATAGTCCCTGCGCCCGCAAGCGGCGGCGGCTTCGAGTAACCGAAATGTATCTGTTCCTGCTTCGATCCTACAGTGATTCCTAAACCGGCTCTGCTTGCTCCCGTGAACAGGGCCTCGGAGAGGGCGAGCCTGCCCCTGGGCGGCGCATCTCATGGTGAGTCTGGTTGCCTGGTGTTTGGTTTCGTTAGCCACCGCGCGTGCTTGCACACGTGTGTTTGGCAGCTTGCCTGTTTCTTGCGGTGCGCGTGGCTCTTGTAGTGTGCACTCGAGTGGCTACCGTTTCTCACATGTTCGATCGTGCCAACAGGGTGAAGAGGCCGTTGAGTTCAGAGTGGAGAAGGTCGCCGAGGACTGCAAGCAGAGCACGGTGGACGTAGGCGACAGGACGGTGAGTTGGGCGGATTAACTTGCTCAAATTCGCTTCAGTTGACCCGAGTTTAGTCAGTCGGTCATTCGTGTGTTTTTTGTCTGTTGCTGGCAATGCCTGCTGTGTTATGCTGTTTGCTACTGACAAAAGATGGGCGCGGCTGCTAAATGTTGCCGTGATTTCGATGTGCCTGATTTTGATGGCTTTGCCTTTCTAGAGTCCTATAAATGCAAGCTAACTTTGTAGATACCTTGTGAGTGTGTGCCCTTAGTTAGGATTCGAATGGCAACAGTATGCCCTCTCCCTTTTCTCTTTCAAAAAGCACGCATGATCTGACCTGCTCCTTTTCTCGTTAAAATGTGAAAAAGCAGTTTGGTACCATACTCCTGCATATAGATGATACTGCATGAGCTCCTTTTATCTGCTTATTAGGATTACTAAGATTGCTCGGTTTCTCCTGCTAATACCTTTTCTAATATGCATAAAACTTGACATAGCTTGTGCAGTTGTCTTGTCTGTTTGTGTTTATCTTACCATGGCGTAATATGAACCAGCTGAACCTTAACAAAGTTTTCCTTGCTGTTGCAGTATGTTATCGGCAGGTCAGATGATGACTCAAAGTCATCCATTATCATTAAAATTCTGGACAAACTGACTCAGACTTGGTATTGCACTTCACCATTTCATTTTGTGTGCTCCCCTTGCACTCTACCTTTTTCGTAGCTATTCAATCCCGTCATTGATCTTATGGCAGGGTGGTACCCACAGTACTTGGGACACAGCCTACTCTGACCGAGTCACAGTCTGCTATTCCTGTAAATGATGAGAAGATATTGATTATCGAGAAGGGTGTTCCCTTGAATGAGTCCATCTGGTTCCTTGAGGTATGTACTGCAAATTGATATACTATTGTTTAATCAAGTTCAAATATTGTTTTTCTTATCAGATTTAGAATACACCAGATGCTAGCAAAAGGGGCTTAATATTTTTAATTCATATCTTCTATTATACTTTCTTGTGTAGTCTTTTCATTTTATACCCAGAACCAACCTAACTAAGTTGACATTCTTCTATTTCCTTCATTTCAGATTGATACCCCCTTCGTTAAGCAACAGCGGAAAATCAAAGGCACAGAAGTTGTCTCTTGGAGCAAGGGAGTAATTGGCGTGGGCCAAAAACCAGTTGTGATTAGTGGGCCTTCTGGTGTTGGTAAAGGGACATTGATTGCAAAGTTGATGAAAGACTACCCATCAAAGTTCGGATTCTCTGTTAGCCACACTACAAGGTCTCCAAGGGAGAAGGAAATTGATGGGGTTCACTACCATTTTACAGAGCGGAGCAAAATAGAGAAAGATATAAGTGAAGGCAAATTTCTTGAGTTCGCTCATGTTCATGGAAATGTTTATGGCACAAGTATTGAAGCAGTTGAATCTGTTACTGATGAGGGGAAGGTAAGACTACTACAATCTTTTCGTACAAGTTTCTGAAAGGTGAACTGCTTCATCTTTCCCTTGCTTTCTCATTGAAGAGGTGTATTCTCGACATTGATGTCCAAGGAGCTCGATCTGTGAGGGCTTCTTCTCTGGAAGCAATATTCATCTTTGTATGCCCTCCATCATTTGAGGAACTAGAGAAGCGCCTTCGGGCACGGTATATTTGTAGTTTATGAAATGCAGTGTTTGGCTAAGCTCATGTGATGGATTATTTAATTTTTAACGAAAGAACTAGATGACATGCTTGATTTATTCTCTGCTCAATTGGTTATACAGGGGAACAGAAACAGAGGAGCAGATCCAGAAACGACTCAGAAATGCTCGGGCTGAACTTGATCGGTCCAATTCACCAGGTCTCTTTGATCATCTTTTGGTAAATGATGACCTTGAAACTTGCTATGAGAATTTGAAGGTAATTCACCGAGATCATTGCTACCTTGCCTGACTCTTTTACAATGCAAGACTTCAATTAGGATCTTTATCTTTTCTAAATAATTGTTACTGTAACCTGCAGCAGTTGCTTTCTCTGGATGATGATCAGGAGGATTCAGATGATCTTTGTAAGTTTCATGAACTTTGCTGCTTACAGTTTCCACTGATGCTTCGGTGTGTGTTTTCTTATAGTAAATTTCGTTATTGTCAGTTATCAAGGATGGTAAACAAACCGCAAGTTACTGTATTGTGTCTAAACATGACTCAGAAATTTTGTTACAACCTGAGCCTAATGAAGCCAAAAATGGAGCTACAAGCTTGTATGTTATCTTGCCCTTGTTTTTTTTTAAAATACAATTCCATGCTATGAGCTGATGGGTTGGTGCTTACACTTATTTCTGTATCTGAACTTCTCCACAGACTAGCACTTGATTTGTCATCTCTCTCGGGAGGTGCACCTGGACGAACAAGGGGCCTTAAGATACGCTCGATTAACTCCTTTTGACAACAGCTTATATGGGTGTTTTAGATGACCCAAAGCATTCTTCCTGGACTGCAGAAGTGCTGACATGAATTTTAGATCAATTCGCATGAATGAAAGCTTCAGAAACACCTTAGTTAGGACAAAAAGGAAACAAACATGGAAGTTATTTCCATTTGTTATTCATTTGTGCCAGAATGAGGCGAAGTCATAGTGAAGGATTGTACCTTATTTTTTGAGGGATTGTGTACTTTACTGCTGTTGAGAGATGTTTGTTCGTCAAACAATGATAATTATTCAAGCCTATCTAATTACCTTCTCACAGTCAAGGGTGAAGAATTTCTGTTGTCTTAAACACCCTTTGATCCAATTGCATGATTGTTTTGTGCTTTTTTTACTTGGCTGCATTATGTTCTGCTTCTCTTGAGTCTGGACTCTTCTGAATGTTGTGTTCAGAGGATATTGCAGTTGATACAGATTTGACACCACTTAATTTAGATATGTTTTGCTGGTTACATACTGCAGCTACAGATGATTCGGGATGCATTTTCATGACTGGATTCTGCAGTTGAAAAGATCACATATATTATATATACAGGTTCGTTTGGATGGGGTGTGTGGATCCATATCCATATCCTCGAACTAAATCCTAAGAATATCCGGAGCAATCCAAGCACCTGGCACCTGATACTGCAAATATTGTAGAAGAAGTTTTACCCTCTTTTTCCTGTGAGATTCTTGTGATTATATTTCCCTGTGTTTTCCTCCTGATCTGCAGATACCCTGAGCACAAAGGCTTTGCATGCCACTGTGCAGGTGAGATGGGCTTCAACTACGAGCAAGGTAGGCTCCGGAGATCACTATTCACTGCATATGGATGCTATTTTCTTTTTCATATCACATCTTATCAAGAATAACACTCACATCATCTGCAGGTACAGAAAAACATAGACCACAAGCTTTTGCAAAACCAGAGAGTGCTGCTGGTCTTGAGGCTTTAACCATCTGGCGAAAAGGTGATTAAAACTTTGATATCGCTTTCATTTGATTGATAGATGACCATGACGCAATGCAAAGGTAAATAATGGGCTGAGTGGACTTTTCGTTGGTTGGCATGAGTAGCTATCCTGTTCTAGAGGTAGCTCCTGTTAGGATCCTTCAGTGAAAGTCTCAAAAAGTAAATATACATGATTAGCCAAAAGAAAGGGCAAGAAGAGGAAGGATACTAGGAAGAGCTGTTTAAAAGAAAAGGGACACGCGGATATTATCCTAAGAGAAAGAGAACCTGGATCGCACACCTTCCACCAAACCGAGCCGTCTGTTTTAGGCTAACCCAGATCTCTACAACATGGCTTGCTCCGAATCCAAATCCAATCGATAAAACCATGCTGAGATCCTTTTCGGTGTTCAGGTCCAACAGAGGCCAGGCTTGTTCATGGACAAAGACAGATGGCAAGCATGAAAAGTTGAAAACTAGATCTAGATTATGACACCATACATTGCTGAAAAGTGAAAACTCAATGATCTAATCTGGACAACACTGCTTCTTTCATCTCTAAGTCTATGGTCTATACATGTTTCTGGGAAACACACTGGAGCAGCTGGAAAACTACCTGCAAACCCCAAATCTTTCTGTGCACCTGTTTTCATTAATGTCTGTCTTGATTCAGAGTTTCAGACATGCATTAGTATAACTGACCATCCCTCATACTGTGAGGAGTTATGAAGTTTCAGAGGTTAGGGAGTGCAGCTGGCTACATGGTGACAGAGGCTGCAAGTTTCCCATCTGGTTGGCCCGTTGAAATGAACTTGTCATGCCAGGATTTTCAACCTGGATAAATTCCGAGATAGGGATGGTACAAAGGCCATGTCTCCCAACTGGTTGATTCATCCGCTGAAAAGACCTGGCATGCAGGTTTTCTCGCTGAAATCGATGGGTGAAAGTAAAGGGGAATCCAAGAAAATTTAGATGGTTGATGGAGACGGTGGAGCACTGGAGCAGTTTGCCACCGTCTTGTCTGACAACTGAACCCGTCTAGGAGCATACAGGTTTCCAAATAATCATCGCTGTCAACCATACAGGTTTCCAAATAATCAACGCAGTCAACTTTTCTATTTAAAAATTTGTCCACTGGAAATATCATATGCATTGCTTCACTAAATGTTTGAACTGTTGAGCCATAGTCTGGATAGCGAAGTTAACTGTCACCTTAAAATGGGTGTAGTACTGTTAACTTTATTATATTTTTTGTGGAATGTAAACAATTCGGACACCGGCACCATGTTGTCCTCCATAGTGTAACTGTGTACAGGAGGAGGTCACAGGAATCAAATTTGTTTTTGCTAAAACTTCAGGTCGGAGCTGGACATTCCAATCTCCAAGAACTGGCAGGGCTGTGGCCAACACAGAGGTAAGTCAGGTGGGTCAATTCCTATGCAAGTCTTTCAAAAAACGATTCCTATGTAAAACTCTGAACAAAAATATAGTCAAAGTTTAAACAGTAAAAGTCGAGGAGGACAGTTATTTGGAAACAGAGCTTGTAGATTCTTGAGATGATGACAAGATAAATTATTTTTTACTCCACACGTAATTTACCCGTCCAGATAAATGCCACGCACTGCACCTTGCCAGTTCCATGCCGTAGATTCCATCAGGCAGCAGAAGTTAATGGTCCTTGACGATGGCTGCAGGCGTGCCGGAGCAGGTTGCGCTCAGGGATCATGATCCTGCACTGCACGAACGGGCCGGCTGTTTACTGTGCCGTCTCGTCGTCCTGCTGGTAAATGCTTCGGAAACCTTGGCAACTTGACATCAATGAACGCCCAATAGGTTCATCGGCAGAGCGGTGAATCGTATTTACCTTTTTTTTGCAAAAAAAAAAGAGTAACGCTGAGCGTACGGTTTTTGTGTGAGTTTGGTATACGGCTATCATGGAGTAAGTGACTTTTTAGGTCATGATTCATGACATATCGCGATTTCGGTCTATGGAGTACTATTAAAGTATTTTGTTTTAATTTCTACTGGATTTAGCTGCTTATTAGAAGCTGATACAAACAGGGCTCTAAGATTGGCTTAAGTAAAATTTGTATTTCTTTTAGAAGCCGTAACATGGTCCGGAGGGGCTTTCGGTAGCTTATGGGTGATGATATTCCGACCGCTGTTACATATATTATGCTTTTTCATTCATTCAAAAGCCAATACAAAATATAGGTTTCTAGCTCTTCTAAAAGCAGCTTTTCATTAGCATCTTTAAAAGGTAGCTTTCAAAAACATCAGCCTAGTAGACAAAATATATGTTGTGGTTTTGTAGATAACAAATCCTGGAGTCGAATAAGTAAAGGGCTTATTTTATATTTTTCAACCAAAAGAACTTCTTTTTTACACCGAATGTATACAGAAGGATAGCTTCACATCGATGTCTAACGAGCCAGTTTGGTTCGTTAAGACTTGGTTCAATAACTAGTTGAGTCGCTCGACTTGTTAATGGTAAAATGAGCTAAAAAGAGGGTTCGGCTTAGTTTGTTTAAAGAGATCGAGCCAGCCTGTTTGGCAAATGTAGTTCAACATTATTGGTAAGAAGAGATATGATATTAAACAATATGGCGAAATTTAGGGATATTAACCGTTTGAAAAGAATGCAAGATAATCTTCTAGAGTATTCTTCATCATGCAAAAAGGAGATACTTCCTATGAAACACTAGAATTGGTAATAAATAAAATTAGAACGTATTAGAATATCTAGGAATTCTCTAGAAACCTTGGCCTATAAATAGATATTCCCTTCCTTGCCATGGCATCTAACCATGAGCACGGTAGATCAAAGCAAGGGTGGTAATGTTAGGTAGGAGAAAGTAAGAGAGAAGGGTGAGTGTTAGCATAGCTACTAAATAAGAAAGTGGTGTATGCTCTTATATATGTAGTATTGTTGTGTTCTAATAAAGTCTTGTTCTTGGAAGTATTAGTCTCCCGATTAAGCCATATTTATAAGTACTTAGTGTATAAGTTGTGATCCATTAAAGGTTAGCTCTGTCATCGGAGATCACAAAAGGGCTCGACTTCGTCGTAGGTTGGCTCTGCCATCCGGAAATCAGCTTCATCTATTGGTAGGCTCTGTTACCAAGAAGTGAGAAGACGACTTTGCCGTTAAAAGGATTATACACTAAGTAAATTAAAGAGACTAATTAACTCTGGAGTGAGTTGGTGTGTCTTATGTATAGGTACTCAATTAAGTGGGTGTTCGGGTCTCCTCGATTCCCCACAAAAACAATATCTAAAATGATATCTCATGATGACACATGCATGTTATCGACATGAGTCAATATATGGAAAAATATAGATGTTTCAAGAAGTCAAATATATTTGTATATTCATATCCCCCTCCCTTAATTAATTTGGTGTGTCCTCCATCTGCATATGCTAGCAGCCTGGTGGCCACATCCTTCCTTTGTCTCTATATTCATATCTCCTCATCTTCGTATATATATGTCGAGGTGTTTAAAAAAAATCTGACAGTTCGAGTCTAAGACAAGTGAAAACTGTTTTGCAAAAAAAAAAGAAATGATAAGTGGAAATTAATGAATATGTATATAGATACGTTTTTAGGTTCCTTTATGTCGATATGAGGATATTGCTAAGTTAAAACATATGGCATATAATGAAAAATTTTAGTATGCTAGTATTAAGAACTGAAGTCAGAGCAATCAAGTGTTCCAGACGATTCCAGACCGGCCTAGATGAATCCAAACCGAAAGGATGCAAGATGAGAAATGTATTTCATGCGAAGACAAACAAATATCAAACAGTGAACCTAACATTGATATACACGATGTCACATGTGTGACATCGTCCTTTTCGTTGATCAGCAGATTATATTCATGCACAAATTAACCACAAATACACATATTGATCTATGCAAAATAGTTTTGCTAAGATAATCTTTTTAAGTAGGTTCAATAAACCAATTTAAAACGTATAGCATCCTAAACTTAAATGTTGGTATTTAAGCATAATAAATAATATCCATAAGCAGTGGTGGATGCAAAAGTGCACCCCAAGGGACTCATTGAGCAGCAAACGCCATTAGCCCCATGCTAGATCCGCTCTTGTTCGTAAGAGCAACATTACATCACAATTATGAGTATATTACAACTTTTAGTGGCAAAAATAAATTTGTTGATGCAGAGACCCTTATAATCTACCAAAAGACCCTTATAATCTACCAAGACGGCCCAACAATTGATTGGGGTCACATTAGAACTAAACATAGTAAAATTGGTTATCGCGGAGAGAGGAATCCACATCTGCATTGTGTCACCTAGTTTGCCATCTCCAATCTCCATTATCCATTCTCCACCTTCCAACTAACCCACATTTAAAATGGAAACAAAGCATCATTCCATTGACTAATTGCATTTGTACAGTTCATGTTACTTTGATCAACAAATCCCTTTTCCTGAAACATTTCTTCTATACTAAAGCAAGAGGCATAATTCTTTTATTTTATTTTTTCTTTTGCAAATGTTCTATGTGACATGTTCTTATTATCTTCTATTCCTAAGCGGTTTTCAAGAGTGAAATTAATTTCTCAGAAGTACAACAGGCTATGGGGCAATTTTGTGCCCCTTTTGCATACTCACAATTGCAATGCCTTTTTTTAGAAAAAGAAAAACAATCATTGGGACCTTAGGTAGATGCACCTGAATGTCATCAGGAAGGAGGTAGATGCCCTAATTGAACCTATTACATATATATATTATAATTCAAATCATGGTGAACCTAACCATTTCTTAAAATTGATTAAGATGCTTGACATCATTTAGAAAGAACTCACTAAAATAATTAAACAACAAATCCGGCCTTCTTTCCAACTATATCAAAGAGTAGGTGCAATGCAAACCTGCAAATCAATTTAGTATTAAATCAATAGAAGGATTTGAGTTTAATATCATCTTCACTTCAAAGCGCAATCAGCACATAAATAATTGGAAGCTACAAAAATATTTCTTAAAAAATCGATGTACAAACAAACCAAACTGAGTCTAACATGTTTTTAAAGAAAAACTAAAATTCAAAGATGTTGTATTCCTGGCTGCTTTGTAAATAAAACCATTAAAAAAGAACTTATCCATGAGAAAAGTATCAGGGAGTAAGAGACTTTCATGAAAGAAAATAAACTACTAACCTTACAAACAACTAAGGTAATATGAAAATATTTCAATGCTTTCCCATACAGCTCAATTTTGTCGAAAACATACTAGCATTATTTCCTATAAGATCAGAACCATACTAGCACTATTTCCTGTAAGATAAGAACTATATAATGCTTTTATAATATGAAAGGATACACTGAACCGGAAAATCCAAGTCACTGTATGAGTCAGCACTGCCCACCGTGACCAGGACTGATGAGGACACCAACACCAACGATACATCCACTCCGACACAAGTACCTATTGCTGGTCCTATTACTCGTGCTCGTGCGCATCAACTTAATCATCAGGTGAGTTCAAATCTAAGCTCAGGTGCATCATGTTTAGACCATGGAGACCCGTGTACTCTTGTTTTGCTTAGGAACCAAGGAGGCGGCCGAAAGGGAAACGGATTCGCGCAAGCTGGATTCGGACTGCAGAACAGTACCAACTTGTGACGGACACCACGGTCGCATATGAACTCGGATTGGGGCGTTCAAGTACTTCATGGAAAGCTTATGAAGTCTTCTTTCAAACGAATCCGGCCTCATAGCCATATCTATTACGAGTCGGCCGCAATCGTTAAATTAATACAGAGTCCTTTTCTGCCCATGGTGCTGCGTCACCCTGTTTTGGTCCAATGGGCTGTGTATCAAGTTGAGTCCATTACGGACGCGTCCTAGGGTTGGAGTACGACCCCAACACCCCTGTGGTCGTCCTCCCACGTACTTATACCCCTTAGCCGCCGCCAAGGATGCTTGGGTTTTTTTTAGATCAAGTTTAGCCTTCGCTACTTGCTTGCAAGCGCGCGTGCTGGATTAGCCGCCCGTCTTCTTGTCTTCGGAACCCCACCATTATTGAGATTGCGTGTGAAACCTTCATTTATATCTAGTAAATTCAGTACTTGTCATACTTGTTCTTGCTAGTTCTTCGATTGCTTGCAGGACGAGTGCCCTAGTGGCCGGGTGCCGCGCTCCACAAGATCGCGACAGCCATTGGAGGGGTTGTATCGGTTGCTAAGGCGCAGCTTGGAAGGCTGTAGTCGGGCCGTGAACGTCGCCTCCATCGACCAATCGAGTTATCCACGCCTCTCATCGAAAGATCGGGAATCAAACCTTAGCGGGTCGCCATTAGTTGGTATCAGAGCAAGGTTTATCGGTGAGAGACTTCTAATTCTTCGCTGTTTTATTTTTCCTATAGTCCAGAAAAGCCAAAAAAAAATAGTAGATTAGTTTACCTTCAGTCCTATAAACTCGTTTGAGCCTTTGCTAGCACTGCTTAGTTAGGGCTTGTTGAATTTTCGGTTGCATCGGTTGCGTCGAGTTGCTGGTCTTAGTTTTAGTCCTTTAGAGTTTCGAGTTCTTGTCACGTTCTAGTCACAACCGTGCGCTACCATACATACTCCGTGTTGGTGGAATCCGAGTCCATATTCGTGTTCAAGTCCGAGTTAGATTCTGTGTTGGTTTGTGACCGAATCGCACGCGGTGCTGTGATTCGAGTAGGGATCGATTTCCTAGTCCCAATTGGTTATTGTGCCGTGTTATAAAATTCCATTGCTTTTCGCACTTGTACTGCATATTTTGTAACGCTCCAGAAAGGCAGAAGTAGTCTCGGCTTACTCAAACCACAACTTTTCACGAATACATATAGCCTCGGCTTACTCCAGAGAGAGAGAGAGAGAAAAGTTTGTGTGCTGTGTGGCTCTTTTGAAGTCTTTTAGGTTATATAATCAGTTTTGAGGATCCCCTGAATAAAAAAAAAAGAAAAAAAAAAGAAAAAAAAGAAAAAAAAAAAGAAAGAAAAAAAAAAGAAGAAGAAGAAAAAGAGGGGAAGAAAAAGGGGCTGTTCTTTGTGCATCTTTTTTGTTCTTCGGTGGTGTCTCGTGACTTCATTTGTGTCCAGGCTCGCGTCTCTAGCACGGTCTAGGCTAGGACCAGCATAGTACCGCCGTTGAACGATTTTTCAGCTTGCTTTTGTAACTAACGTGGTGCTAGTTCATCCTTGCTTCAGCCCACCTATAGCTCCACATATCCGACTACAGCTTGACAGGTCCTGTTGTTGCGGCACCGATACACTTCATCCCACGGTTGCAGACTTGTTGGTTGCCGTCCCCTCCTGTTGAGCAAGGTAAGAATTGGTAAGAGCTTGTGTAACAGGTTGAGTGTGAGCGCCTTGCAGTAGCTACATCCCATTAGTTGTAGGATCTTATTTCTTCACCTATTTTCGTGTTTCCTTTGTTCATCTAACCATGACAGGATCAGAGGGTGATGGGAGTTTAGGTCACTCTCCTCGTACAAAGGGAATCATACAACATTTTGAAAATAAGATGAGGAGGCATGTAGATGGGCTTGCTGAAGATATGCTGGTGTCAAATGATAAGATTGGGCAGTTGGAGGCCACGCAGCTTGCCACCAACACCAAGCTTACAAGGCTGGAGACGTCGGTCGCTCATATTGACCAAAGTCTTGCTGCTCTTTTGAGGCGTTTTGATGAGATGCATGCCAGAACTGCAAATGGGCATGAGAGAGAAAACAAGAAGGATGAGCGTGTCGAGGATAATTGGGATGATTATGTCGCTGATACTGAACTAGATGACCAAGATGCTCCTAGTCCCCGACGACTGCGAACTAATCGGAGAGGTATGGGTGGACATCGACGACGTGAGGTACATAATAATGATGATGCTTTCAGTAAAATAAAATTTAAGATACCTTCTTTTGATGGAAAATACGATCCTGATGCATACATTACTTGGGAAATTGTTGTTGATCAAAAGTTTGCATGTCATGAATTTCCAGAGAATATACGTGTTAGGGCTGCTACTAGTGAATTTACTGATTTTGCCTCTGTTTGGTGGATAGAACATGCTAAGAAAAATCCTAATAATATTCCACAAACCTGGGATGCCTTGAAACGGGTCATGCGGGCTAGATTTGTTCCTTCTTACTATGCGCGTGATCTGTTACATAGATTGCAACAATTGAGACAGGGTAATAAAAGTGTAGAAGAATACTATCAGGAATTACAAATGGGTGTGTTGCGTTGTAATTTAGTGGAGGATGAGGAACCTGCTATGGCTAGATTTTTAGGAGGTTTGAATCGAGAAATTCAGGACATTCTTGCTTATAAAGATTATACTAACGTAACCCGTTTGTTCCATCTTGCTTGTAAAGCTGAAAGGGAAGTGCTGGGACGACGTGCTAGTACAAGAACTAATATTTCTGCAGGAAAACCTTCATCATGGCAGCCGCGCACATCTACCTTATTGACCGGACGAGCTCCTGCACCTTCTACATTCCCGAGTCGGTCGACAATACCCGCTCCATCCAACGATAAGACACGTGCTCCCCCGACAAATTCAGCAACCACGACTGTCCAGAAACCAGCCACGAGTGCATCTTCGGTTGCCTCCACGGGAAGGACAAGAGATATTCAGTGCCATCGATGCAAGGGCTTTGGCCACGTGCAACGTGACTGCCCTAACAAGCGCGTTTTGGTGGTCAAAGGAGATGGTGGGTATTCCTCTGCTAGTGATTTTGATGAAGATACACTTGCTTTGCTTGCTGCTGACCATGCAGGTACTAAGGAACAACCAGAAGAGCAGATTGGTGCAGAGGATGCAGATCATTATGAGAGCCTCATTGTGCAGCGTGTACTTAGTGCACAAATGGAAAAGGCGGAGCAAAATCAACGGCATACACTATTCCAAACAAAGTGTGTTATTAAAGAGCGTTCATGCCGTTTGATAATTGATGGAGGTAGCTGCAACAACTTGGCTAGCAGCGATATGGTCGAGAAGCTTGCACTTACAACAAAACCGCACCCACATCCATATCACATTCGGTGGCTCAACAATAGTGGTAAGGTCAAGGTAACGAGATTGGTACGAATTAATTTCGCTATTGGTTCATATCATGATGTTGTTGAATGCGATGTTGTGCCTATGGAAGCTTGTCATATTCTGCTAGGTAGACCATGGCAATTTGATACCGATAGCATGCATCATGGTAGATCAAATCAATATTCTCTTATACATCATGATAAGAAAATCGTTTTGCTTCCTATGTCACCTGAATCTATTGTGCGTGATGATGTTGCTAAAGCTAAGAGAACTAAAGCTGAGATCGATAAGAATGCCAAATCTGTTAGTAGCAGGGAAGATGAGATAAGATTGAAAGGACATTGCTTGCTTGCTACTAAGTCTGATATTAATGAATTGATTGCTTCCACTTCTGTTGCCTATGCTTTGGTGTGCAAGAATGCTTTGATTTCAGTTCACGATATGCAGCATTCTTTGCCCCCGGCTGTTGCTAACCTTTTGCAGGAGTATTCTGATGTGTTTCCAAGTGAGATACCAGCGGGGCTGCCACCGATACGAGGGATTGAGCACCAAATTGACCTTATTCCTGGTGCATCATTGCCAAACCGTGCGCCATACAGGACAAATCCGGAAGAAACTAAGGAAATTCAGCGACAAGTGCAAGAACTACTCGACAAAGGTTATGTGCGTGAGTCTCTTAGTCCTTGTGCTGTTCCAGTTATTTTAGTGCCTAAAAAGGATGGAACATGGCGTATGTGTGTTGATTGTAGGGCTATTAATAATATTACAATTCGATATCGACACCCTATCCCTCGTTTGGATGATATGCTTGATGAATTGAGTGGTGCTATTGTGTTTTCCAAAGTTGATTTGCGTAGTGGGTACCACCAGATTCGTATGAAATTGGGAGATGAATGGAAAACTGCTTTCAAAACTAAGTTCGGGTTATATGAGTGGTTAGTCATGCCTTTTGGGTTAACTAATGCACCGAGTACTTTCATGAGATTAATGAATGAGGTTCTGCGTGCTTTCATTGGGAAATTTGTTGTTGTCTACTTTGATGATATATTGATTTACAGCAAATCTTTCGATGAACATCTTGATCACTTACGTGCTGTTTTTAATGCTTTACGAGATGCACGTTTATTTGGTAACCTTGAGAAGTGCACCTTTTGCACCGATCGAGTGTCTTTTCTTGGCTATGTCGTGACTCCACAGGGAATCGAGGTTGATCAAGCCAAGGTGGAAGCTATACATGGATGGCCTATACCGAAGACTATCACGCAAGTGCGGAGTTTCCTAGGACTTGCTGGTTTCTATCGTCGTTTTGTGAAGGACTTCAGCACCATTGCCGCGCCTTTGAATGAGCTTACAAAGAAGGGAGTGCCTTTTAGTTGGGGTAAAACACAAGAGAACTCCTTCAACACGCTGAAAGATAAGTTGACACATGCACCTCTCCTCCAACTCCCTGATTTTAATAAAACCTTTGAGCTTGAATGTGATGCTAGTGGCATTGGTTTGGGTGGTGTTTTGTTACAAGAAGGCAAACCTATTGCTTATTTCAGTGAAAAATTGAGCGGGCCTGTTCTGAATTATTCTACTTATGATAAGGAATTGTATGCTCTTGTTCGCACATTAGAAACATGGCAGCATTATCTATGGCCCAAAGAGTTTGTTATTCATTCAGATCATGAATCTTTAAAACATATTCGTAGTCAAGGAAAATTGAACCGTAGACATGCTAAGTGGGTTGAATTTATTGAATCTTTTCCTTATATTATTAAGCACAAGAAAGGGAAAGAGAATATAATTGCTGATGCATTGTCTAGGAGATACACCTTGTTGAACCAACTTGATTACAAAATATTTGGATTGGAAACGATTAAAGATCAATATGTTAATGATGCTGATTTTAAAGATGTGTTGCTGCATTGTAAAGAGGGGAAGGGATGGAACAAATTCATCGTTAGTGATGGGTTTGTCTTTTGAGCTAACAAGCTATGCATTCCAGCTAGCTCCGTTCGCTTGTTATTGTTGCAGGAAGCGCATCGAGGTGGCTTAATGGGGCATTTTGGAGCAAAGAAAACGGAAGATATACTTGCTGGTCATTTCTTTTGGCCAAAGATGAGAAGAGATGTGGAGAGATTTGTTGCTCGCTGCACGACATGTCAAAAGGCTAAATCACGATTGAATCCACATGATTTGAAGCCATATTTGGGAGAGGAAGATGAGCTTGAGTCGAGGACGACTCAAATGCAAGAAGGGGAGGATGATGAGGACACCAACACCAACGATACATCCACTCCGACACAAGTACCTATTGCTGGTCCTATTACTCGTGCTCGTGCGCATCAACTTAATCATCAGGTGAGTTCAAATCTAAGCTCAGGTGCATCATGTTTAGACCATGGAGACCCGTGTACTCTTGTTTTGCTTAGGAACCAAGGAGGCGGCCGAAAGGGAAACGGATTCGCGCAAGCTGGATTCGGACTGCAGAACAGTACCAACTTGTGACGGACACCACGGTCGCATATGAACTCGGATTGGGGCGTTCAAGTACTTAATGGAAAGCTTATGAAGTCTTCTTTCAAACGAATCTGGCCTCATAGCCATATCTATTACGAGTCGGCCGCAATCGTTAAATTAATACAGAGTCCTTTTCTGCCCATGGTGCTGCGTCACCCTGTTTTGGTCCAATGGGCCGTGTATCAAGTTGAGTCCATTACGGACGCGTCCTAGGGTTGGAGTACGACCCCAACACCCCTGTGGTCGTCCTCCCACGTACTTATACCCCTTAGCCGCCGCCAAGGATGCTTGGGTTTTGTTTAGATCAAGTTTAGCCTTCGCTACTTGCTTGCAAGCGCGCGTGCTGGATTAGCCGCCCGTCTTCTTGTCTTCGGAACCCCACCATTATTGAGATTGCGTGTGAAACCTTCATTTATATCTAGTAAATTCAGTACTTGTCATACTTGTTCTTGCTAGTTCTTCGATTGCTTGCAGGACGAGTGCCCTAGTGGCCGGGTGCCGCGCTCCACAAGATCGCGACAGCCATTGGAGGGGGTGTATCGGTTGCTAAGGCGCAGCTTGGAAGGCTGTAGTCGGGCCGTGAACGTCGCCTCCATCGACCAATCGAGTTATCCACGCCTCTCATCGAAAGATCGGGAATCAAACCTTAGCGGGTCGCCATTAAGGACCAAACAGAAGCAAGACACGAGGCGGCCATACCGAGCACCGCCCCCAGTTGTTTTATCCTGACAAGAACGAAGACCCATCAGTGGCCAGGTCACACTCATCTGGAGCACATTAAACATCACCCTTGAAGAGATCGACGCATCATGCTAAACCACCTCGGAAAGATTAACATCACAGCACCCATCAAATCCAATGCCGACCTGAGATTAGCATTCGACATTAGCATTGACCCAGCAGACATCCACAATGTCAAACACGCACAGTACAGCAGCACTAGACATTGCTGCAGCTGCAACAGAAAACAGTTGCTGTCAGCACCAATCAGGCAAAACTAGCACAGCAGCAAATGGGCACGGTTCATGAAATGTATGTAAAAGGTGATAATTGATAGCACGTAATGAATGAGGTCTGAAGTGAAGTGATGTTGCATTGCTTAATCTTGTGGTACATCAACAATGGAAGCATTTCACACAAGCATGGCTCCTGAGCACAAGTGTACAATACAACAGTAGGGCATTTTACATCAGTCATGAATCCTTAGTAGTACAACATCAGTAGGGTGTTTTACACCAATCATGAGCCATCACAGGCCTTACAAGCATTGATGCGAGCATGAGTCCTCTCCCCTCGTACTCCTTCACAAGAATCAAAGGATGGGAGCTAGTAGATGCTAGGGGTACCATACATAATAATTCACAATCGTGAGAGAGAATAAGTAACCCTTGGAATGATCAGCAAAAGAGGGGTATGGAAGGAAGGTACAACGAGAGATCAGGAAGAAATACAAGGAGATAAATTTTGCCTAGACAAGTTCCATACAATTTGACTAGGCTCCAATTCCTCAATTTCTTTCACTTGTAGGAGAAGAATACTAAATGGTGGTGGAAATCTCAACACCTACACTAACCAGCTCCAAAAGAATGTATCACCAGCAATCACTAGCAAGGTATGAGGCTAGTTGATTTCAGTAAGTAGCAGCAACTGGTGAATCACAGCAAAAAATATGGCACCTTTCTTGTTTGATCTGTATGTGTTTGTTCTAGACTACCATCTCATCCAGCTGAAGCTGCTCAAGCCAGCCGCCGATGACCCCGGCTGTGTTGTCCTCGTCGCCACCGATACCCTCATGACTTGTTGCCTGACTCAGAGTGCCAATGGACTCTATTGCGGTTGTCCCATTGATGGATGGTTTCTCCGGCGTTGGCTCCTTCACCAAGGTATTGACCCATGAGAGGTCTGGCTCATCGCCGTTGGCTCCGCTTCTGAGCTCAAACGATGAGGAGCGCTTGAGGCGGCCAAGCTCCTTGTCATCGGCGCCCCAATTAGGGGTGCTGGAGGGTATTCCCCACTTGGACCAGCTCGAGGTAACCGGTGAGCCAACAAGCACAGAGGCGTCCGAGCCAAGGTCCCTTGAACTCATGTTTCTCAGGGTCTGTTGCTGCATCTTCTCCCGCTGCGCAAGGGCAGCGAGAAGCCGGGAGCTCATCGGAGACACTGGCTCTGGTATAATTGTGGCCGCCGTGGCCCGAGGAGACAGCAAGCTCTGCTGCTGCTGGAACTGGTTCAGCATGGCAGCCTTGCGCGTCGGCGAGAAAGCAGCGCCGCCCTGGTCTCCATACCGTGGGGAGTGAGACGCCGCAGCGCCCGCCATCTCCGCAGAGAACAGATCATCAAGATTTGAAGGCACAAACGTCTTTCCCCTCGCCGAGCGCACTGAGGCAGGTGACCCAACGAGGCCATCGTATTCGGCCGAGGCGAGCAGCTCGTCCACGGCCATGCTGCGCGCGCTCAGCGACGTGCGCAGCCGGCTCAGGTGAAGGTTCCCCGCGCTCCCAGGCAGGCACAGCGCGGGCACGTTCGGCTGTGGCCACGCACCCGCCACGCCGGTGCCGCCGCCGGACGGCGACAGCGGCGGCGTGAACGACGCCCCGGGCGACGGCAGCCCCATCCCCATCGCCGCTGCCATCTCCATCGCGCTGCGCGACCCCGCCGACGACACGTACAGTGGCCGGAGCTCCTCCGGCGTGTGCGCGAAGAAGCAGACACGGCGGGCACAACCGACGCCGTCCTTGCACAGCCGCGTCCGGTACTGCGCCGGGTGGAGCCAGCTCTCGAACACCCCGTGCGCGTATTCGCACATGTCCCCTCTCCGGCAGCCGGCGCCCTTCTTGAACTCCGGGCAGGGCACGCAGCTGTAGTGGTACTTGCGCGGATCCCGCCGCCGCGCGTTCTCGCCGGGATGGACGAAGGGGCACTCCGTCCAGTCGTGGGAGTAGGCGCGCGAGCACGCGCGCACCTTGAAGGAGTACATGCGGAAGTCGTCGGAGGCGTAGGCGCCGTTCTTGATGTCGGGGAGGGAGGGGTCCGGCGGCCACTCCTTGCGGGCGCCGAGGAGGGAGAGGAGGTGGTTCTTGAGCGGGAGCGAGTTGGGTGGGAGGGCGACGAGGTCGGATGGCCGCCGTTGGAGATGGTCTAGGAGGGTGGGGTCGGCGCCGGCGGCGAGGAGGCGGGAGACAGCGGCGGGCGCGGAGGAGGCCCCGCCGGCGGCGGCGAGGTGGAGCGCGGTGGAGAGGGACGCCGGGGAGGCGCGGTTGGGGTCGACGAGGTGGGGCGGCGGGAGGAGGACCTCGAGGCAGGACACGGACCCGTACGCCGCGGCGACCATGAGCGGGGTCATGGGCTCCGCGCCGCGCGCCGGGGAGTACCACGGCGCGGGCTCGTCGGCGAGTGACGGGTGCGCGGCGAGGAGGTCCCCAAGCGCCGCCGCGTCGTCTTCGGCCGCGAGCTCCAGGAGCCGCGCTGAGACGGCGGCCGCCGCCTCGGAGGCGTCCGCCATGGCCGGCGGCGCGCGATCGGAGAAGGTGTTCGACGAAATGGCGGAGAGGGAAGCGGAGGGAGGGGAAAGGGAGTCTGTGCTTTTGGGTTTTTGGACAAAACTAGGTTTTTGCTCGGGTTTGGATTTTGGCCGCTTGGTCTATTGCTAGGCTTTATGGGCAAAATGGGGTTTTCACCTCTTTACTCCTTGGCACATGGTAAATTTTGGTTTTGGACCTCAGAAAATGTGTGGTTTTTTACCATCAGGTGGGAAGAAGGCCAAAACATCTTTTTGGATAGTATGCGATTAAGAAAAGAGATGTAGGTAGGTAGAGAAGATCTTTTTTTAATCCCACTTGGTGGAATAAAAAGTGTAATCAAAGAATAAGTGGCCTGAAAATCAAAAAATCCCCTTGTTTTCTTCCCATGCCTTCCTTACGTGTGAGTTGAAATCTTTTCCATGCAAAGCTGTAAAGTGGTCACTTGTTATTTTTTCTTTGAACCAAGGTCATGAATAGCTAGTTTGTTACTAGAAAAAAAGTTGAATGAGCATTTTGTAGAATATCAATTTATTTGAAGTTGATGGCACGACTTAGTATTAGATTTATTATGAAGAAGAAAATGGTAATACTATTCTTCAAAGCATATATTATTTTTTTTAATACATAGCTTCCATCCTTTTTTCTATGCAGCAAGCCTATATATGTGCCTGGCTTCCTCGCCTACCCTCTATCTCTTTTGTCTTCGGCAACTTCTTGGTCACTAGGTATGTCGTTGCCTCCCTTACAGCACCAAACTAGTTGTACCAATAGTAATACCAGACTAACTCTACCGCTCAGTCTTCTGTTGTCTTTACCTTTGCACACTCATCAAACAGCCCGCAGCTACATTTAGCCAAAACTCTCCATCGCTAACAACTGTTGCTTGCCATCAATTAACAAAACATCAAGAATCGACAAACGCATGAAATTTTAGTCTCCTAGAATATATGAGGTGTAGAGAAAAAAAAACCTCCAAGTACATTTGATTGTGTGTTTGAATAATTTTTAGCCACTTTCTTGTTCAATCATCCAAAATATTCTGAGCACAATTTTGTCTATATGTGTAGTAGTATCTAATACACCGAATTGGTTAACTATGTGCGATGTGAAAGTGAGTTTTGACTTTGTCTAATTTGCTATTAGTGAATAGTCTAGTAATTCCTTATGTGGTGGCGCATGATTCGTCGATGGTGTAAATTTTCCAGGCTAGATGATCTAGCCGATGGCTGAAAGCAACTTGCATCAATATTGAAAAAGAATAAGAGCCAACAAAAATTTAAAAAGTGTCGCCACGTTAATTTGACAATATCAGAGAATAAATTAACCACATCTCATCTGTTGCTTAGTAGTTAAGCTTTAAATAAAGTGACATAAAAGTATCAATAGTGTAAGGATCTAAGCAAGCCAACGGACTATGCCCAGTTTAGACAACTATAGGTGGTTGTCACGAGCGGTTAAAGTAATATTGTGTTAACTACTAGAGAAGATTTTAACATTCTTTTATATTATCATATTTCCATAAGCTACAAGCATAGATCATATTAATTTATTTTCTATTTGTCTCACTTTCGTACAACTGTACTGTTCAAAGTTGTAGGTTACTTTTGACTTTGTCTAAAGCTAGACTTCTCTAGCTTTAACCAGATTTTTAGAAAATACATAAATGCCCACAAAATCAGATTAGTCTCATATATGCCATAAAATATGCTTGCAGAACATTTATTTATGCTATAGTTGTAACATGTATATTTTTTATAAAATATGGTTCAAGCTATATAAGTCTAATCTACAAAAAATAAAAATAAAATTGAAACAAAAGGGAGTACGTATTAGACGGTACACACGCACTCTGTAAAATCTACAAATGATAATGCAGTGCTCATGCAAGTTTTCCAGAAAGAAAAGAGAAAAAAAAAACTTGCCATCGATCAAACACGCCTCCCCTGAGGCCAATCTCCGGTTGTTTTTCTCTTTCGTTTCACCACCGCGGAAGCACGCGACGGAACCCACCCACCCCCACCGCAGGGGCAGAATCGGAAGCCGGAGGGAGAAGTGCCGCGCCGGCCGCAGCCGGGTGGGTGGGGCCCGCGTGGGACCAACCGAACCGAACGAACCCCACCCCGTCCGCCGCGCGCGTGCGGGTTGGCTGGGCGGCCGCACCCGCACTGCTCCTCCGTCCCTGCCCGCCACGCGCTCCCCGAAGTCGGTACGGGTCCCTGCCAGGTGGGGTCGGACCTTATCTGGGCCCGGGTGTCGGTGGCGTCTCTCCATAGCGGGTAGGAGGCATGTGCAGTGACGGAAGGTTTTTCTCCGCGCTGCCTCGTGGTGCCTGCGGCGTGCTCGCGCGCGGACCCGAGGCGGCGGGGATCAAATCGGGCTCCCGACGCGCCGCGCGGGTTCCGCCCGCGGCGGGCCCCGAGGCTGGCGAGGTCCGCCTGAAGTGGGCCAGGCTCGGGCAGTCAAGCGGCTGACGTGGAGCCCGTCAAGCTCCTTCACCTGGCGGCTTCGCGAACATTCCAGTCACGCTACGCTGGGGCGCGCCGTTCTCCTCCGAGCACAGGGCGTCCGTTGCGTGGACCCGGAACTGCTTCGCTCACATGATTGCTGACACTTTAGAACAAAAAAAAAACCCTTTTGCTTTGTCAGACTAGTTGGATGCCGTCGGAGGTATTAAATAAAATCTAATTATAAAATTAATTGTAGAATTTCTGGACTAATTCGTACGACGAATCGAGTTATATTAATCGTGGATGATTACTGTAGCAATGGATTAATTAGTACCTATCTGTGCAAAAGTTCTTAAATAGCAATAAAAAGGAGACGAAAATAATATCAGAGCATATTTGTTTTGGAGCGCATCAGATGAGTTCTTCTACATGTTCCCTCCTTTCTGCGACCTTTTTCGCTAAAAAGATTTTGGATGCCCCGGTTTGTGTACGTTTTGGCAAAGATCTTGTCCCAGCCCAGCGATTCACCGCCCTTTGCATCTGAGAGGAGGAAATTGGGTGTCTCTTTCGGTCGGTCTTTCTCTTTCCATGTCATCACATTCACACGCACTTGCAAAAGGGTACCTGAGATAACGAGCTTGAGCGATGCTCCCTTGCTCGTGATCTTGCATCGATCTCATCTTTATGTGCAAGAGCTCAGTACTTTCTTGAGATGGGGAAATTGAGTTATCAGAGTAAGATATTGCTCGAGGAAACGAGTTGCAGAGTTTGTCATCCTACTCAAGTTTATTTTTTTATTTTATTTTTTCATTTTATCATTGAAGCTGGAGATGTTGGGCCGAATCTACATCCATCCAATCAAGCCTCCTAGGACTTCATTATCATTACATCTAGTTTTTTTCCCTTCCCTTTTCCCCCTAAGGATTTCATCTTTTGTTGCATGAAGAACCATTTAAAATAATGAAAATAATAATAGTTGGAATATTTGGATTAAAAAACACAGGCTGCCGTTTTTCCTGTTGAGCTTGAGGGGAGGCAAAGAGTGCTTTGGCCTTTGGGTTACCGATGCCTCCCGCCCATGACGGAAGTGCCGGTCATTTTCCTGGGTTCAGCTTCGTACACTGCTTTGCATGAGGATCGTACACCGGGGACACATGTTGTCCGTGGGAATCTCGAATGTGGAAGTTGCGCACTGACTCGTTACCTGAACCGCGCCATCTGCCTAAAGGTGACAAATCGCCCAGTCATTCACACTTTCAGAGAATCGAACATAACCAGCATATTGGTGAAATAACATGTATTTCTACTGGAATAAAAGTGGTGCAAGAAAGCACGCCCTATGACGGTGATTTCGTGACCACCAACAGTGTACCTTGGCAACGCAACTAGTGTTCAGTTCTGAGTGTACTTTCATTCAAAACCACTGTTCGTCTAAACAACTGTTTGGCCTGTTTGAACACTGGTTAAACCTTATATCATAAGGACCAGTTGTACTCAGTATGCAACCAAGATCCAGCGTGCAGTCCAAAGCTAACAGATGCACCAATGTAACACAGAACATAAACAAAGCGCATTGCCACGGAATCCAAACATGAAAAGGAACCGGCGCAAAGAAAGCCATCATCAATGGGCGCATATCTAGAAATGATCTCTCCCAGATCCATTGAGCATAAGTGCATAACTCCATATAATTAATTTTGCCAGTAGAACTGCACCCTGGCATCGCGATTAGCCGCTCGGAAGGAAGGTTCCAAACAAATGTACCACCGATACCAACTAAAAGAATGGGTTGCAATCATGTCGACGACAAAACTTGTGGACTGGGAGCCTGTGCCACCGCAAATTTGGGATAGTTTTCCTTCTCCCCTTCTACCAAAACAAACGGAAAACAAGTGAAGCTCACAGTTTTACTGCGCTGCTCACCACAGCCCGATCATCTTCCACCAGAAGCCTCCCGCGCCCAGCCAGATGATGATGTTCACAACGGAGATAACGAACCCGTAGCCCCACCATTGAGCCAACGGGACGTACCCGGCGCCATAGAAGACAGGAGCAGAACCGATCCCGTAGTGGGTGAGGCCTCCCATGAGGTTTGAGAGGAATGAGAGAACCATGGCAGCAAAGAGCGAGGGGGTGCCCAGGGCACTCGCCACTGACAGGAACGCGGCGAACATTGCTCCGATGTGTGCAGCACCACTGGCGAAGAAATAGTGGGAGTAGAAGTACAGCAGCACCAAGACGCCGAACGAAAGTTGCCAGGACAAACCAAGGCCTCCAACAAACTGCGAGAAACACAAAGCTATGGTCAATATAGGAGAATTCAGAAAGAAAATGGGAAAAAAAATTACATTCCATTCGACAATGTTGATATCAGGCTGGGTTTACCAAAGAATGAACTTATTGGAATATCAGGCTCAAAAATGTTGAAATTCTCAGGGGAAAAAAAAGATGGGCACTGAGTTGCATGCCTCAATTATTTTTATTATTTTCATGCTGATGGATATGAACCTACCACTAATACTCAAATTAAGGTTAGCAAGAGCCAAGAGAACTATTTCTACTTCTGATCTAACAAACAGAAGTTCTTTATAGCTTTACTACCTAGCCTATCCTTTACTGTAAATAGTGCTCCTTTTCAAGCGTGCCAGATAAACAGCACAACAACTAGCTCCTAGTTTCTAGATCAGGGTCAAAATATGCACATTGTTAATGCAATTATGTATCAGACCTGAATACAATGTTCAACAGGGTGGAACCAACAAATATGGCAAATAACGCCAGCAAATACAATGTTTGGTGGCATCAAAGTTCAGAACCATGCCATATTGCAATGGAGAATATCCACCATGCTCAATGTCTATTACAGTTGGTAAGCGCTGTAGTGATTTGTAGGCCATTCAAACTTCTGAATTCTGGTGTGAGGAGAAAGTTTTGAGAAGAAGAGTCATTGTACCTTCACAACAGTCTCACTGAACCAAGAGATCAGCCCATATTTGTTGAGGTAGCCAGCCATCGCAATAAGTGCGGCAAACCACGTAAGGGTATCCCACGCCACAGACTCTGCCAAACACTCTTTCCATGTGACAACCCCTGTGATTAGGAGGACAGATAGGCCAAGAATGGCTGCAGACACTGCATCCACATTCAGCATTCCCCCAAAGATCCAAAGACCAACCTGGTGGCATGCAGAGCTCGATGTTCAGTAATAAAGAAATGTAATCTAGTAGATTCAAGTTAGATGCAGACATGGCAATGGCAGAAATGTATCCAAAATCAGGTTCAACAACAACAACAAAGCCTTTTAGTTACATGCAAGTTGGTATAAGCTAGTAAACAAAATCAGGTTCAGCTAAGAATTGTTAAGTGAAGAAATGCAGAGCATGATATTAAGTGAAGAAATGCACAAGCCACACCCTGACTAAGGATCAACTCTATGTTTTTGCGGAACAAGGTTTTGCCCACGCCCTGACTAAGGTTCAACTCTATGTTTTGTGGTATGATGTTTTCAATCTCAGTGATAGTACTGTGACTGAATGACATACCACCTTACAGTGCATTCTAGAAATGTAACAAAACTTCACAGAGGAATAACATAAAATAACCCTCTTGCCTGGAAATGTATTTAGTGACACCAACTAAAGCGAATTCTGAATATTTCAAGATCCAAGAGAATCACAGGTCAGAGCTACATTTCAGAAACTCATACTTAGTATCAGTCACTGAACAGAAATTTGAATACAGGGAGCAAACGTTACACGCATGGAGTGCTCCCAAACAGCTCTACTCAAGATCTCAGTCTTAACACTCTACACACATCAAATGTTGCATCTATTCATAATAAAGAACACTAGAAACTATGAAAGACAGCAGATACTTATAGCTGTCAGGATCCAGAAGCGTAAAAAACACTAGAACCTATGAAAGACAGCAGATGATTATAACTATCATGACTCAGAAACAATAAAAACACCAATAGCACTAGAGAAGTTCAGTGCGTGATTAAAACACAAGGCTGTTGAGTAGAGATGCAAATGAAAAGGGGGTGCAAAGATTGCATTATACCGTGAGCAGCAGCGTGCCAGCCATGATCGTCTCCGCCTTGCTCATGGGCCCCATCTTGGCAAGGCGCTCCTTGGCCAGGCGCGGCGCATCAGGGCTGGACTTCACCTCCGGCGGGTAAATCACGTACAGAATGAGCGGCACGAGCACGAGCGAGAGCAGCCCGGGCACAATGGCGGCCTTGGCCCAGAGCGTCCACCCGATCCCCTCCCCGATGGTGGCCGCCGTCAGGTTTGCCGACAGCGGGTTGGCCGCCATGGCGGTGAGGAACATGGCCGAGGAGACGACGGAGGTCTGGAAGCAGGTGAGCATGAGCCAGGCCCCGAGGCGGCGCTCGGTGCCGTCGCCGGAGCGCGACCCGCATGCCTCGCAGAGCGACTTGACGAGCGGGAGGAAGATGCCGCCGGCGCGCGCGGAGACGGAGGGGATGGCGGGGGCGAGGAGCGCCTCGGCGAAGACGAGCGCGTAGCCGAGGCCGAGGGAGGAGGAGCCGAACTGGGCGACGAAGGCGTAGGCGACGCGGGAGCCGAGCCCGGTCTTGATGAAGCCGCGCGCGAAGAAGAAGGCGAGCGCGATGAGCCAGGGGATCGGGTCGCCGAAGGCTGAGAATGCGGCGGCGAAGGTGAGCGTGCGGGTGAGCACGGCGGCGCCGAGGCCGAGCAGCGCGACGGCGCCGAGCGGCAGCGGCTGTGTGATGATGCCGACGATGGTGGAGAGGAAGATGGCGAGGAGCTGCCACGCGTTGCGGGGCACGCCGGCGGGGGCCGGGACGAGCCAGATGAGGACGCCCGTCGCGATGGAGGCGAGGAGCGGCGTGATGGCCGCGCCCTGCAGCGCGGGCTTCGGCGGCGGGGCGGGGGCCGCCGCGGCGGAGGCGGAGGCGGAGACGGGCGGGAGGACGCCGCGGGAGGGGGAGGCGGCGGCGGCGGGGGGTGGGGCGAAGAGGGGCTTGGAGGGGAGGGAGTGGGAGTGCGAGAGGGAGATGGGCTTGGAGGAGCGGCGGCGGAGGGAGAAGGAGACGGCGGGGAGGCGGGAGCGGGGGCTGGGGCTGGCGCTGGCGCCCAGGTGGTGGCAGGTGAGCGGCGAGGCCGCGGTGGAGGACGCCATGGCGGCGGCGGCGGCGAGGGAAGTGGTGGTGGAAGTGGAGGTGGTTGGTGAGGGGTGGGGTTTAAGTGGATGGACGGCGGGGATGCCGTTGCGCGCCCGGAGCATCGGGCGTATCGGATCCGAGTGGTCTGCGTGGACCCGGCGTTGGTGCACCGCCGGTGAACAGTGGGCCAGCGGCACGAACTAGCATGGAAGATCATTTGAACGCACTGGACAAACTCACACGCTCATACCGACACAAATACACATTCTATCTATACACACCACTTATCTTTTCGAATATCAACAGAATAACTCGGGACCTCGAAGGCGATGATCGACAAGTCATAGTACCGTTGTGGCTCAACGCGCATCGTTCAAACTGTTATGGTTCCTCTAACTCTTTTCAAAGTTGGTTAAGAAAAAAATTGATGTCATCTACTTGTAGTTCATTCGACATAGTGTTCATCGTTACACTCTGCAAATATTCTCTATAAAATTGGGGCTCTTCAAACGGATCCCAAGAAAGAAGTGTTTATATTTGGTTTTGGTTCTTAAGCTATGCTGTGGTGATTAAATATTTTTAAGCACATTTGTGCTTTATTAGAGGGAAGAGTATTCTGATGAGTGCGCAGTGGGTGGTAATCTTTTCTTTCTTAAGCACTTGGCCCTAAGGCTACTTCTAACGACAGTTGCATACTCCCCGTCTCAGATTATAATCATTAGTCGTTTTAATTTTTCTAGATACATAGATTTTTCTATGCATCTAGATATAACATATATCTAGATGCATAACAAAAACAATACATCTAGAAAAATCAAAACGACTAATAATTTAGGATGGAGCTATCTTTTCTTATGATGCATTGAAAAAGTAAAGAAGCACCGTACCTGAAATAAACAGTTCGAGATGAACACCACCACCTAGACATGGTTTCTAACTCTTAACGAGTTATTGAATTAAATGTTCATAGGTGCATATGAAAAAATAAAAATTAAATAATACATTGGAGAATGAGTTCAACCGTGACCTGGTAACTATTTTGTTGATTTGACACTCACAGAAATAACAAAATTTATTGGAACTGGCCTAAGCACATGCGTTAGGTGTTGTTGCACAACACGTCTTGGTAATTAATCAAGTGCCTGCTCAGTTGCCAAGGTTACATATTTGATGAATGTGTTAATTTATTTATTTTTTTGCGAGGAAGATGAATGTGTTATGGTATAGTAGAAAAAGGAGAGATTGTGTAAGTTATTAGGTTTCCGGAAGGTTCCCTCATGCAACTGGTGACGACCGACGAAAAGAAGAGGAGTAAACATCGTTAGTATTACAATAAGGAGCAAAGTCCCACTTGATTAGCTTTTAATATTCAAAGTCAAGTACGACAAACAAGGAAGCAAACCCTAGTTACAATACATCAAAAATACATCAAAGGTACAATAAAAGGCTTAGAATCCAATATGGACCGCCAAATGTGCTTCCTATTGTACTTTTTCCAAGTCTGGAATTGGGCCAAGTTGATTGGTTTTTTTAACCCTTTTGCATGATGTTACCATGTAAGTAGACATGAAAACAACATAATCGAAAGGGGACATCATATTCGCGCTCTTTTTTTTTTCTAGTGCTACCTCCACATAGAAAGAACAATAGGTTTTTGTCTTTTTTTGACTTGCACAATGTTGGACGACTTCTGGGTAGAACTATCGCTATCATATTTGTATATATTTGTTATTCTCTTACTTGGCACCACTTGTAAAATCTGTGGTGGACACATCACAAAATATAAAATGCTCTGCTTGTACCAGGGGAAAAAATATTGTTACGATGGAAATGAAGTCCGCAGATATGAACCTTTTTTTTTCAAAAAAATAGCAGCGCCTAGGGATTCATGAAAACTAACCGTCAGTGGTGAACACCAAAGTAGAATTAGCACCTTGCATTTTGCAATGCGCATCAGGTGGTTTCAACAAAGCGAATCAATCAAACCTAGCCCAATGAGTGCCAACGAGAACAACAAACCTCAGGCGTCCAATTAGACAGGAAAAGACAAAAGAGAAAAAAAAAACAAGAACAGAGAAAACAGCCAGCCACTCTACAGTCTGTGGACCGTGTCCACCCAGGAGCCCAAGAAGAAGCCAGCGCCCCCACACGGCGTTGGCATTGTGGCCGGGAGCCGCGGCCGCCGTGGGGCAGGGCCGGATCACGCCGCGGCGCCCCTTTCGTGGCTGCGGCCGGATCTCGCCGGCGGGGAGCGGATTGGCCGCGCCCTGGCCTCCCGTTCCTTGCCTGGCCCGGCGCCGCTCACCCCGCGCCCGGGTCGCCGTCGGAGGAAACGTCTGCAGCTGATGGAGACCCCCCGTAGATTTGACCACCACCGCTCGCCGCCACGGAAAAGCCGCGCCAGGACAAGCAAGCGGCATGGCATGGCGTGGATCTGGATCTCTCGGTGCTGGAAGAGCCAGGTACCAAGTGACACTGGAAGAATAGAAGGGGGAAAAAAAGTCACGAGATCTGCATAGAGTTTTGCGTGATGCGCGATGAAATCGGCGCTGCGGTTGGTGTGAAGGGTCTGATGAACGCCATGGTAAATGAAACTGATGCAGGTGAGAAATTGGAGGGCAAAAGTTACTTCCTCGACACCATGTTCTTCGCAAAACCATTCGAAGCTTCACTTTGAGATATTAGAATGGGAAAACGGCGAAAAGGGTTCTTTTCAGCAAAATGCTACACACAATCTGGGCATGTTTGCTTCTCTCTCTCCCTCTCTCTCTCTCGATCGATCGATCGAAGAAGGCAGTCTCAAGCGCAAAGACCAAGATCGAATGAGAAGGCCGATCTTGATAATCCAATATGTAACAGGTTGGTGGGCCTCAGGTTTTCTTTGATGGCACATGCTCGGGTGCTGGACCCTGAATTGGGCTACGGCCCAAGTTGGGGCTCTATTTAGCTGTACGTTTTATTGGTTCAAACATATTTAGCTTTTGATTTGAAGTTGAATCTCATGATTCCAAATTAAATTCCATAGTTCTAATTTCCAAATAAACCCAAATGAACTCCAAATCACACTTGAACTTTTATGCTTAGTTTAATAAATGCATAAAATACTTTACCAAATTATCTAACTAATAGATTGGCTTTTAGTTTAAATTGGTTTTCAAACTATGCTCCACATAATTCAAACAGTTTTTTTCTAAAATTTGGGATTTAGGGTTATAATTTATAGGTTGCAAAACTTTTATGCATTTTTAGGGAAACTTTTATGGTTAGATAGTTACACAATTTTTTTTTTGCGAAACACAGTACAACACACAGACCGCTCACAAACACACATGCACGCTCATCCCTGTGAATACACAAACGCAACCCTACCCCTATGAGCACCTCCGAGAGACTGAGCTGGTAGATACTCGAGATTGATGAAATTACCACAGGCGCCTCGCTATCGACGGGCACGTCGCCTACCACTGAAAGAAATAGTGCCGGTTAAATCCTGGAATAAATCCAGAAAAATGCAGCACTGGTACGGAGTCTAGGACTTGAACCAAGGTGGACAGGTTCCACCATAAGAAACCTTACCAGCTGAGCTACGCTCGCAGATAGTTACACAACCAACCTTGCATTGGCACATGGGTGGACTTAGCTAGGGCATGTTTTCAAGGCCTTAGGTAGATGGCCCAACTCCATCAGTGCATGACACATGGGTCTCGAATAAAATGAAGTCTGCCATGAATGAGGTGTGGCAAAGGGCCAAACACTAGCCCTCACATGACCAGACTTGCCTAAGAAACTTGTGGTAAAACATGGCAATGTTTAGCCTCCAATCGAACCCACCTTAGCTAAATGTATAGGCTGGCAAGTGTGTACTCTTTTAGAGCCCAATTCACTGCACACGTGGTCATCTTGATCTTTCATTTATGAGTATAAAAATAATTGTAAAATTTTAAAATATTTATCAAATTCCATTTTCAAATTTTCAATAAATATAAGAAGAGAAGACATTGATGGTTAATTAAGGCTTAAACTTGCGAGTTGCATATACAACCCAAACCCAAGAAGATATTTATTTTTTATTTTTAATTGGAGGGAATTTTACTAAGCGTTGAGATCTTCTTTTAAAACATTAAGTATAGGAAAGATGCATCTCACCGAAAGAAAAAGCCTGTACAGGCTATAGTTCGTCTTCTATTCCTATATCCATGCATGTGCACTCAGCGGAATACTAATTCTGATCTATTGGATCGAAGGAACCACACGTGCGCTTTGTTGTCCCTTTGATGATAGCTAGAGCCTCTTTTCAGTATTTTCTCGAAAAGAAAAAAGAACATCTTTTCAGTAATCTAAGTAGTTACCATGCACACGTGTAGCACCCATAACGAAATTACCAAATAAACCTCTTCCCAAACACGGCAAAAGGCGGCAGTGTCACCTCGAAATGAAGCTGGCTGCGTAGCCAGGAATTGTCAGCTAGCACTCATGGTAGGGATTCACTAGGACACGGCGTAGCCTAGAAGGCTAGCTAGCTATGCTTGACAGGTGACAGTTAACCACACTGACTGGTAGGACCCGCTTTACTTGCTGCACGTAGTACTGTATTCCCCCACTCATACGTAACAAGTGGACAAGATCCTGAGAAGATCACAACCACGTATGATGTATATACTACACGATCGACCAACTTGTAAAGTTGCAAGCTACTACCTCTCTCGTACTGTACTATATCCATGGATCAACTTTTCTTCTTCTTCTTTTTTTTTGCCGTCTCGGTTTCTATTTTTAGGTTTTTTTTCCCTCTCTGTTCACAGAGAGAGAGAGAGAGAGCAGGTCCCTTGGAGAGGAAGAGGAAGCAGAGGGGGGCCAGGTAGCCAGACGTACACTCCATGCAAAGGCTTCCACGCATGCATGTTTTGCAGCTTACTACAACAGCCAGGCCAGGCAGCAGGCTCCATCGACATCGATCGGTCTGTTATTGCATGCACATATTATAGCGACTATTCAGATATGTGATGATGCCATTTAGAGAGAGAGAGAGAGAGAGAGATTATGTGAGGTCGAAGCAATTATGTGGCTTAGACAGCCATGGTAGTATGCTTCATGGCAAAACAACCCCACACAGGGCCGGGACAGGGGCATAGATGTACATATCTCTGTCCCCTCAACTGATCTCGCTGCCCTCAGGTGGCCATGATAGCCTTCTGGCTCAAGGGAGGTGACGAGGGAAAAAAGACAACGAGAGCTGGAGTCAAAGACAAGAAGACTAGAGCTCCCTCGCTCTCCCTCAGTGCTCTCTCTCTCTCTCTCATGAGCTCGAGGAAATAATGCTTGGTTCACCCGTACCATATACACGGTCACGACATATAGGTGTATATTTGACATACCACACATGCATACTAAAATGTGTAATGCAGGATAATACTCATGTTTATACATAACACTTCATGGTTCATTATAGTTGTACAAACTCACAAAGTGGCCCATTCTCTTGTTGTTTGCAAATTCACCTGTTCATTAGACGAACATTTCAATCATGCATGAATGTATGTATACCCTGCATAATATAACCTTTGCAAGTATCACTCTAGTTCGTAAAGAAAATTGTGACTTATAGTACTCCATGACCAGACACGGCCTCACCCTTGTTCGTAAATAAAATTGTGATTTATATTCCTCCATGACCAGACACGGCATGGAAATCAAATTCTTACGATGCGCCAAGGGTGAAGTTTTTTTCTCAATTTTTTTATGGAAATTGAATTTTTAATAAGCCTTAGGCATGTGCAGGAACCGAATCCGCATTGATCGAAGTGCCCGCAAGCAATATAGAACACCTTGGCCAAGCTGATGCTAGGGCGGCGTGTGAGCCTAGCAATTTCGCTGTTTGTCTATCTCCCCTGCAGCTCCCCTATTGTCCAGTTTCTAAGCAAAGCACACACACCCCCATCACCATCACCATCATGTCATCTCCTTCCTCCCTCCCTCTCCTCCCCTCCTCTTCCTGTTCTTCCTTCCATTCCTCATCTCACTACTCTCCATGCTACAACACTCACACATCACCATATATATACAACACACACTCAGGTCCATTTCCCCCTTATCTTCCACACCTACACATTGCTTGCTTGGAGATCATCGATCGACCTCATGCACATTCCCTAGCACTACTACTAGATCGCCGCAGCTACGCGCACCGGCGTCCGCACCTGCGAGATCACCATCAAGGCAAGATCAGATCAGAACAGCAATGAGGAAGCCGGAGGGTCCAGCGGCGGCGAACAGCTGCAATGCGGGGGCGGGGGCGGCGAAGCTGCGCAAGGGGCTGTGGTCGCCGGAGGAGGACGAGAAGCTGGTGGCGTACATGCTGCGGAGCGGGCAGGGGTCGTGGAGCGACGTGGCCCGGAACGCCGGCCTGCAGCGCTGCGGCAAGAGCTGCCGCCTCCGGTGGATCAACTACCTCCGGCCGGACCTCAAGCGCGGCGCCTTCTCGCCGCAGGAGGAGGAGCTCATCGTCAGCCTTCACGCCATCCTCGGCAACAGGTGACCTCCTAGCTCGCTTGCATGACATGGTGGTGTCTGCGTGTGCGTGCGTGCGCTGTGGTGATTACAGCTCGTTTGTTGGTGTGCACGTCAAGGCTTAGTCTCTGGAGAGAGTCAGCTAATGTGGGTAGTGTTGATTGTGCCGTTGGGCGAGCACTCTTTTTTTGCATCTATTTATTTTTAAAAAAATTGTTAAGAACACTTATTTTCGGTAGTTTGAATTAAAGATCTTCTTGCGAAAAGAGGATCATAAATATGTGCTGCATAAGTAATGCATTATGATTTTTCTTGACCTGTGGAATTTAGTTTAGAGTGTTTTTTTTTGTTTCATTTTCACTCTGATATTTATGCTTACTTATGGAGGTGCATTGCATTCCATATTATTGCAAGAGAAACACAAAATTCTAGGGGATGTTTATTACATGGTTGCAGTTTCGTTTTTTTGTATATCCCTCCTTTCCAAGCTTGCCTGCACAAATTTATTTTTGTAGAGAATTTTCAATGCTTGTCACCGAATATCTATATAAGTTCGTGTGTCTCCATAATGTCTTGCCAATATACGGGCTTAGCCCCCTCAGTCTCAGCCTAACAATGAGCCTGACTCATCATGGATTTATCCTTTTAAGGTACAAAACTGTGTTAAACACAAATAGTATCAACATGTTTTACTTCATATTATCAACAAAATTGTAATCTAGCTAGCTCATAAATGTTTTACGTAGGTAGATACAATATTTTGCAACAAAGTGTCTACATAAAACCTAGTCATGGTGTAATGCAGTACTACAGTTAATTTACAATATTCCATTTTTGCGATGATATAATATTCCATATTTGCATGTCTCCACACTCGTATTTTTCTTTGATGTAACTTTTGCATGAAATTAAAAATTTTCCAAAGTTGATATATAACGTAGAAGCTAAAAGTTTCTCAAAAGGACACTGAAAGGGATGCTTACCTGTTTTTTTACTGAACATGCAATTTCTGTCGGATCCACACTAATCCCCATCCTAATTAAAGGAGATTGAGACATCATTTATTTTCTTTAATAATCTCTCTAGATATTTTCTTTTAAGCTAGCCATGCATATCGAAATAGCTAGCTAGCAGCGTGAAGTTGACACGTACAAATATGTGCAAATGGACGCTCAACTTTTTCTCTGACAGAAACATCTCGACCGTTTGCTTACTGCGAAATCAACCCTTGCGTTACGACATTCCAGGTGGTCTCAGATCGCTGCCCGGCTGCCGGGGCGCACCGACAACGAGATCAAGAACTTCTGGAACTCCACCATCAAGAAGCGGCTCAAGAACTGCTCCTCGGCCTCGTCGCCGGTGGCCACCGACTGCGCGTCGCCGGAGCCTACCAGCAAGGTCGTCGCCGGCATCGACATCAGCGGCGCCGCCAGCTGCCCGGACCTCGCCGGCCTGGATCATCATCAGGGCGGCGGCCACCACCACGCTATGGTGACGACAGGCGGCTTGTGGATGGTGGACTCATCCTCCTCCACTTCCTCGTCGACCTCGCCGATGCAGGGCCGGCCACCGTCGGCCATGGCAGCGGCGGTGGCCAGGAGCTACGGCGGCCTCCTCCCGCTCCCCGACCAGCTCCGAGGCGGCATGGCGGCCAACGCGTCGCCGGCAGGGTTCTTTCGCAGCCACGCGGCGCCGTTCAAGCACCAAGTTGCCTCATTTCACGGCGGTTACTATGTCAGCGCTCCTCATCACCATGGGATGATTTCAACAATGGAAGGAGGAGGAGGGTGCTTCGTGAGAGGAGAAGGCCTCTTTGGTGTGCCCCCTCTGCTAGAGGCCATGTCAGCACAAGACCAAGACCATGCCCAGACAACCCTAATGGCCTCAAGTGGTGGTAACAACAACCCGAAAAACAGCAGCAGCAACAACACTACTGAGACTACTGCTACTACTACCACAACAGTGAGTAACAATGAGAGCAACATCACAGACAACAACACCACCAAGGACAACATCAACACCATGAGCCTAGTGAACAGCAGCAGCAGCAATGCGGCTGCTGTCTACTGGGAGGGGGCCCACCAGCAGTACATGAGCAGGAATGTCATGCATGGGGAGTGGGACCTGGAGGAGCTGATGAAAGATGTGTCATCCTTGCCTTTCCTTGATTTCCAAGTTGAATGATTGGGAGGGCCCATCTCCAGCTGGCTGCCAACAATGCAAAGGAGTAGTACATATATGCATATATACACAACTATACATATATACATACGTATACGTTAAGATTAGTATTTTTTTCCATCCTTGACATTATTATTCTCCAATGTAAAAGATTTTCTCTTCTCACACCTACTTCACCTCACTTTTGGTCCTACTAAATATCTTCGATTCATCCTCCTGTATACAGGCATTGTTCATGCCATGCAGATAATAATTAAATCAAATCTTGAGCTCTACATTTTTTTTGTGGTAGTCATCATCTTTCACTCCACAGATATATGTTTTTTTTTCCAATATCAACATATAAAATGCGTATATTAATAATGCATGCTTCACCTTTATCCATATTTTTCCTTGGTGGTAAAGCTATCTCCCTTTTAGTTTGTGTTTGTTCCTTTGCTTCCTCTTTCCTTTCCTTTTCATGTACCAACTGGTTCCCTTGCACATGAAGTCACAGGAAAGGCGTAGTACTGTGCCTGGGAGAAACATGATTGTTCATGACCTTGTTGATGCACCCATGGATCGTCCATGTGCTTCAATTCATGGTGTTGGAGGAACAGTCACTGTCGGTACTGGTCAAGTGTGTGTTGGTTGCAATGCAATCAGAGGCGGCAGAGGTCGTTAGCTAGCAGAGGTGCAATTAGAGCACAGAAGAATGGAGATGCATGAAGGGGGAGACAGCAGGAAAGTGGGTGTATGTGTCCCTTTGCCATGACAAATCAATAGAAGCCTCTCTCCATCTCATGCACACACACACACACACACTAACACTACAGCACAAACTTATGCTGTGGTGTGGTCATCAACTCATCAAGACATGAAATGGGATCACTATCACAGAACCCAAATAACTGACGGCTCATCACTGTCGGCAGCAGTCGTAAATTACCGACTGGGAGCATCAAAACTTGATGGTGATGTGTTATTACCACAGATGATCCTTTGTCCGTAGCAATCAGGAGTTCAATTAGCATCAAGGCAACTTATTATCCTAATAATTTGGCAATAGTAACTAAAGATAAAAAGTAAGTAACAACGAAAACAAAATTATTATTGCACTATGTCTAACCCCTCATGACTCGAGACATTGTGATAGTAAGTTATCAAAATGTAGTTTAGGTCATCATGTACTGTCTCCTAGAGTTTGAATCGAATGACTACACTAACCACCATCTCATCGGTTAATTGTTTCTGGTTGGCACGTGCTCGGCGGTGATTCATTTTTTTTCTCTTGCATTGGTAAAGCCTCCTTTTAGACTTAATCACCTTTGGGCAGCATTAGACACGAAAATGATATTAGGTTGCATACGTCAACCATTTCAATCCAAAAAATTAAGTTGATAAGAAAAGGTAGACAATTCACTTATATACTTTAACAAATAATACTACACACAGGCATCCCATCGGCCACCTGCACAAAAACTCTGGCAATTGTTGTAAAACCATGTGGCTCATATGTGTGTGATAGTCGTAATAGCTCTATTCAGGTCGAAGTTACGAAAATTGACTTAGCATCTCTAACATTTATTAATTGTAATTGAAAGAAAAACATGGAGGCATGCTTTCAGGAAAATGGCTCACAAGAATTGAATGAACTTACAGGTAAATGAGAATATACCATTTCTCAATACACAATTGTCAGGTGTGACTCAACTGAGATTATTACAACTTTCAAAACTAAAATCAACCAACCCTTGTTAAAATTCAGGATGCCCTGCATGTACACATGTATGAATGCATTTTCGTAACGGATATGCGGGGAGAATATTAGGAAAGAATTCACAACGGAGATCAAGATGCTTTTCACCAGCTGGTAAAACGCTGCATTCACAATGATAGCAATATACCTTACTCACCATGTGCGTCCCAACTCTCAAGTACAACTTCATCCAAGTAGAAATAGATTGCATTGCCTTGTACCACAAAGCCCCTTTTCAAGATTAAAAGGGACGCAGGAGCTGACGTCGTCGTTTCGTGGAAGAGGACCCTTGCTTCCTTCCTTCAAGGAGGTGCTAGAGAGTTGAATGAAGTATAGTATGAAAATCTTGCCCCCTGGGATTTGTCCATCACCACTTTGGTTGTTAGAAACAAAGCAAGGTCTCATAATGGAGATTTATGAGCATTATTGTACTCCTCAGTCCTCACATCATTATTAACACAAGGAACACAACCACCAGGTGAAGTACAGATGTAGTAGCCAAAGGTTTGGAATATATGAGTGCATCCATGTGAGGGCATTATTGCTGCTGTATAGTACTTGCTAGGGCGCCCAGGATCATCTGCTATCATCTCACACAAATTCGTGTTTTTTATTTAAAAAATTTACAAGCGGTGATCTCGATCACTAGCTAGCTATACCCTTACTTAAATAAACAAACTTTTTTTCTAAAAAAATGTGAAAGGCTATCTAACGAACTCATGCCCGATTTGGTAGATAACTTCTAAATTCTCCAACCTCTTTGCTTCATTTTTTGCGTGCCTTTTCGCTTTTAGCAAAAAAGATACGCTCAAAATGAGAGCCTTCAGAATCTAACCTCCTTTTTGCTTTCTCTCTTGATGAACCGACGGGCTGGTGAATTAAACTTAAAAGCTAATGAGCCCCATCTATTCTCGCATCCAATCGGTGACATGTCGTGACCTTTACAGAACCCATGATTCGTTGCATCTGTAGAAGAAGAAAGATTCCCTTTATTTGCATGAGTTGTGAGCCTCATTGGCTCATTGACCTATGTACTAAGTAGTCACCACCAGTTTCTTTCAAAACCAAAAACTTTGATGGTAACCATGTACGTGCATCATTTTTTTCATTGAACTAAAAGTTATTTATTAAACAAGATATATATATATATATTACTTTTATTTTAAACCAATGCAAATTAGTAAATATTTTTCGCTAGTGGGATTTGTCGTTTGCGAGCAAAGGCATCTAATGAGTGTTAGCAAAACATTATGCGTTAATTCGCTCATGGGTTTCCATTTCATACACTTCAGAACTCATTAGTTTGTTTATTCCTGAATGGCTGACCCGGGCTTTCGTAGGTATATTTTCTTTCATTATCAATCCAAGTGGTTGCAATAATATTGGAAAAACTCCTTTGTTTTTTTCTTCCAATGAAAATCAATTTTCTTGTTTTTATTGCAAAATCCAGAGTCTAATGGAAGCAAGTTGTGATCATCTAGAATATAGAATATAAAACATTAACTGTGACATATTAATATAAAAATTATATGAGGCTCTAACAAGAAAAATAATGAGCTGAACCATCTACCTGCAAAAGAATTTTCTCCCAGATTCACTTCGTCTACAAGAGAGAAATCATATGGAGGTAATGAGTTAAAAGACCGAAAACTTTCACTTCAATCTAAGGTAAACACAAGGTATTGATATTTCCTAGCACCAATTGACTAGCACAATATTGTTGCCCTCTTAGGTCTTAATAAGCATGCATGTGAATCACAGTCAAGCAAGCCTCGATTTGTCACATTTTCTTTTCAGTTTTTACTCAACGAATTTCTTGCTGTAGTACCGTGCTGGCAGCTTGTCTATGTCTGCTTGTGAGGTGTGGGACTCGAAAACAGTTGAGCTTATCGATGGAGAGACAACACGAGTGCGTGTGCTATTCAAGTAGCCAGGAGTACTGTTCGAGCAACAAATTAACAATGGCCGGCATTAGACATTGAACATGTCTGCATTGCACGATCAATAATGGTATTTTAGTTCTTGAGGAAATTTTAGTGTTCAATGGCAAAGAAAAAGGAGTAAGCACATGGAGTTGTGCCAGGAAAAAAGATTCATCAAGTGTGGTTGCATTCTCTTTCAGGTTCGAATAAAAACCGGAGTAGGAAACTCGAATGCATATTGCGTTGTGAAAATTGTCAAATTCGTTCAAGTTTTCACGTCTATGAAATGAATTGGGATATTGACCATTTTTTATCAACTTAAATGAACCTAGGAGCTTGGAAGCAATGCAACTTTGTAGCTCTGTTTAACAGCTCGAGTGAAGCCCATTGTCACCTTATTTGCTTGGCTCAGTAATGCTCATGCAAATTTTGTATATATTTCCAACTGACCACTCAAATATGTGAAATATTCATGCATCGAAGTCCAATTCAAGTTTATTGATCTTTGCCAACCTGATACGTTGGCACATAAGTATAATGCATATTTTCGTATAACACCCTACAGAAAGACGAAAACTCGCGTTGCCTTCGTCGCCTCACTCTGCCTCAGGCAGCCAGACTCCATCCGCATATCAGTACTCCCTCGCAAAGGAAGTCGTCCGGCGCTCCCATGCGTGAAGTTGGACGTTGTTGCTCCTGCGCCGCTTCGATCGTCGTCCGCGCCGCGCTCAGCTCATTTAATCAACACGCCGCCCGCGCCTCGCTCATTTAATCAGCTGCCAGGGAGGGGTCGAATCCGCAACGTCTTGACGTGGACCTTCATACGCTACCCAGTAAACCTATGAAACTTTCTTGTAAGTAACATGCCCTACACCCTACGGCAGCCAGACTCCATCCGCGCATATCAGTAGTATCACAGAAGCAACTTTCCTGTATAACCCCCGCGCTTTTTTCGTAATCTGGCGACAGGGCCAAGAAGAGGGAGACGCGGCCGGTGCGGCGGCGGCGGCCATGGCGATTCCCCTCGTGCTCGTCGTACTCCCGCTCGGTCTCCTCTTCCTCCTATCCGGCCTCATCGTCAACTCTGTCCAGGTGATCTCACGCGCCCCAGGTCAAGCCGCCTCTTCTTCAGTGATTCTTCTTACTGATAATTTTCGGGGGTTCGTGTGGTGTGGTGATCTGAATCAGTTCGGTCGCAAAGATTTGATTTTTATCAATGGATTACCACGAGATTTGGCTCTTCTCTATCTGCAAATCTTTCCGCTGGTTTTCTGTGGGATATTCCGGTTAATTTTATCGAATTGCATTTGTTTTTTTTCTTGCGCCTTGTTTCCCCTCTGGTCTGATCTGCTGCAATGCGCTTTCAATTCAGCTGTTTAATTCAGAAATATGTCCGTCTTTTGGCTAATTTTGGAGTTGTAAGAGCACTTTTTCCAATAAACCGACAATACTGGGAGAAGATATAATATTTTCCTTTTCCTAATAATTATTAATTATTGGGTTGTCCCAATATTTTACCCTAACTCCCTTCAAATAGAGGGAGAATTTTGGCTCTCCTAATATTATCCTAATATGTAATATGTTAGTTATATTGGGATGAGGTTATCGGGGACTGTAAAACCATCTCTTCAGTAATCTATGAAAGTGGTATTGGGACATCTAATACTATCTTGTTACAGTATGTTTATTCGGAACTGTTGGAGATGCTGGTCAACTTAATGGTCAAACTTACTTTTATGATCCATTAATTGCATACTAGAATCACCAATTCATCACTACCTTGTTGGCTTGTTCCTTGATCTCTCCCTATGCTTACAACACATTGCAGGCTGTCTTGTTCGTGTCTATAAGGCCCTTGTCGAAGAGCTTGTATCGGCGGATCAACAGATTCTTGGCTGAGCTGCTATGGCTTCAGCTAATCTGGCTTGTGGACTGGTGGGCTGGTGTTAAGGTAATAAGAAACATAAAGTTGAGCAATCCAAAGTCAGTTTCTTTGCACTTCGATAGAGCCCAGATGCAGCTCAATTGTGCAAAGGTAAAAAAAAAATCTGCAACAATATTTTTTGTTTATCCATTTGGGCTACGTGCCCCCTCATGCTGGCTTATTGATAGGAACATTAAGATGAATATATTGGCTTATTGGCTAATTACCTGCATGAAGAGTGGTAGTATGCCTCTGAATGGTCCACTCGAGAATATTGTATGGCAATGGCATACTGAATAATTTTCAGTTTCATTTGGATAAAAGGGGAGTGTTGACTATTGGGGGTTTGGGTGGGCTGATCACCATCAAGACAGCAATGGCTAACACTATACATGATTAAAGTCAACATTCTTTTTGAAAGTGCCCAAATGTACAATTAAAGCGACTACTATCTTCTTACCTGGTTGGATTAAGTGAAATTTCGGTGCCACATGAGATTGGTCTGCATCTTCTTCATTAAATTGTTCTTTTTAACCTGTTTTTACAAGATCATATTATAGAGGGGGGGGGGGGGGGGGGGGATATTTCGGTCACAAACTTTATCGAGGCAATGTGTGGACGTTTGCACAAAGGGTGGTCAGTTAGGTATGCCATGAGATTGCTGCTGAGATCATTTGAGGTATGCCATTTTCCTTAGTATGGTCCTTTAGACCGAGTTTGTAGGTAAGATCCCTCCCCACCCCCAAACAATAAAAAAAAATCACCACTTCAAATGGTTGTATGATTGGCAATGCAAAGTGTCTCTAAAGTTCAATTCCCAGAGGAGTCAGGAAAAGCCCCTATGTCCGGGCCTGAGACACTTTTGAGTGCTTAATATCATTTTGTTTGGATCTTTCTGAAATAATTGTTTCACATTCTTTATTTGTTCACTGGTTTCAATCGTTCAATTCAAATTCTGCAGGTACAGTTGCATGCAGATCAAGAAACTTATCAGCTAATGGGTAAGGAGTTGAGTTCCATATTTTCACGTGGGCATCGATGTTATAGCATAGTTCACTAATAACATTTAAAAAAAAGATAAATTTTGATTATAGTCTTATCTGAAGAATTCTATAGGCAAAGAGCATGCCCTTATAATATCAAATCACCGGAGCGACATTGATTGGCTTATCGGATGGATTTTAGCACAGGTGATTATTATTTTTCTCATTAACTATTTTGCTTAGAACTATCAGTTTTACTGCTCATACATTGTGATGAGATGAGATTTTGCATGATTTGGTGGCCAGCGTTCAGGATGTCTTGGAAGCACACTAGCTATCATGAAGAAATCTTCAAAGTTCCTTCCTGTAAGTTAGTTCGTACATTTCTACAGTGGTATACTGTTTCATGTTTTCGTTCTTTATTACTCCTATTGCTGCATATTCCAATGTATTTCTGAAAAGCTATGTCAAGTTAATGTATGCATGGGAAACAAATCAAATTTTATACATATAGACTTGTACTAAAATTATCATGCACAGTGCTTCACTATACGTGGTATTTCCCTTTAACCATCAGTTTTGCGACCTCGTTGTTATGCTTGGGTCAAAGAATTATTTCCCATGAATATCTATGATCATCCCTGGTGTCAAAGTATCAAGAGTATCAAGGAACAAAGTAGTAGTGAACAAGAAGTGGATGATCATCCATATTGCTAGGGTCTTAACGATACAGGTTTAGTCATGCTTGAACGATAGCAACACTAAACTATGCATAATCTTTACTTTTTCTTAAAAATTAGTCTAGGCTCAACTGCTCAGGCTGTATTACCACATAAATTTGAAGTGAAAACAGAACGGTAATAACATAAATGAATAGTGCTGAAATAGGGATTAGTCTTGACTCTATCAAAGAACTAATGTTGAAGATGAAGGCATAGATGTACTCAATGCATCATACTATCATGTTCTATGATATCCATATTAGAATAGCAGATCACATATTATCTTACCGTGCACAGCATGTTCTATGTCTCTACTCATACTCTGATAAACTATTGCAGGTTATTGGCTGGTCCATGTGGTTTGCTGAATACCTCTTTTTGGAGAGAAGTTGGGCGAAGGATGAAAACACACTTAAGGTATTTTCAACCTTACCTAAGGAACTTGACACCTTGCTGTTCACAGTAATTTAATGATCTTTATGCTCTTAAATGCAGTGGGGTCTCAAAAGGTTGCAGGACTTCCCTAGATCATTCTGGCTTGCCCTTTTTGTTGAGGGTACACGGTTTACGCCAGCAAAACTTCTAGCAGCTCAAGAATATGCAGCCTCACAGGGTTTGCCAGCCCCTAGAAATGTGTTGATTCCACGGACAAAGGTGTTCATTTTTGCTGCTTCCTGACTGAAATTTTTTATTCTACCACGAACGTCTCCACTGTTGCATGTGAAATGTTAAAGACCTCTCCCAAACATTGACGGTTTACCTATTCCCATTTGATGCAACTTTATGTAAAACTCTTATGTATTTGAGTTTCCGTTCTAGCTTTAGTTGATTACCTGTGCCTATCTTTTCTACTAATTGTTTATTGAGGTCAAAACTCAGAAGGCAGACACTTCTTGTAAGGACAGTTAGTCGACATAATTTTTTGTAGTTTTTACTACGATGCCTTATACACTTTCTGCAAATTTTGATCTCTCGCTTGTTTTTTTTACTTTTCTTTCTGCAAATTTTGATGTGCTGACTGCTCTTTTTTTGTGTGCAAATCTCAGGGATTTGTATCAGCAATAAGTATTATGCGTGATTTTGTCCCAGCTATCAATGATACAACAGTGATAATCCCTAAAGATTCACCTGCACCAACAATGCTGCGTATTCTCAAGGGTCAGTCATCGGTAGTAAGTATTTTCAACTTTCAACTCCTGTGGACCCGAATTGGAGATGCCATCAATTTTTATCTTGGAAACTTCAATTGGCTACCTTTCTTAAGTTAATTATAGTTACAGATCCACAATTTTTTATTGTAGGTTCATGTCCGCATAAAACGTCATGCAATGAGTGATATGCCTAAATCCGATGAAGATGTTTCAAAATGGTGCAAGGACATATTTGTGGCAAAGGTATTTGACTATTTGTGCAGCAATGAGCTTACAAGGTATCACATTTGAAAGGCTCCGCAACTTGACTGATTTGTTAATTACATTTTTCAATGACAGGATGCATTATTGGACAAGCATATAGCAACTGGTACTTTTGATGAGGAAATTAGACCAATTGGTCGTCCAATAAAATCTTTGCTGGTAAATACCTAACTAAGAACAAGTTTAAGGCATCATGTTACGCATTGTCCATCAGTTGTTAAGAAATCAAAATAGTGAATGGACAGATACTCTTGTAGGATGGTAGCTCCACTAGTACCTGGAAATTCAGACTAGTAGTCTTCTCTGACAGAAAAAGTGGCAAGATGGTCATCGTGATAAATGATAATGGTGACACATCTTTGCTAAATTAGTGTAACTAGCACCTCATTCATGTAACAAACTTTTGTTATTCCAACCATAACGAGCTCAATTCCCTTAATACATGAAGCATGGTTGATAAAAGATCAATAGTTGGGCACGTTTGGTTCTTAACTATTTTGCTATGAGAATATCTGGGATACATTGCACTTCACACTTTCCTCTTGCAGCTGCTCACTAGTATTCCTGTTGTTGGTGCAGGTGGTTCTGTCTTGGTCATGCCTCCTCCTATTTGGTGCCTACAGATTCTTACAGTGGACTCAGCTCCTGTCGACATGGAAAGGCATTATCCTCTTTGTTGCTGGATTGGGGCAGGTGACCGGCATCATGCATGTCTTCATCATGTTCTCTCAGTCAGAGCGCTCGAGCTCTGCCAGAGCAGCGAGGAATCGAGTTAAGAAAGGTTGAGGGACTCCCAATTCGTTATGTGGCCATTTATGTAGGCACAAGCGTGGTAGGACAATTTTTCTCGGTGCTTGTGCTCTTTAGGAACTGAAAAGGTTTTTCCTGTGGCATGAATTGCCATCTCCTGACCTCCTCTTGAACTTGTATGAAACAATTGTAGATTTATTTTTGGTAGAGCACAGACTGGTCATGAATTTATTGAACTTCTCTTGTAGATAGTAAGCTGGGCAGAAACTGGTCATGATTTATTGAACTTCTCTTGTAGATAGTAAGCTGGTACATGGATATGGAGATCTCATGAATCTGCCAATGACATAAGCTGTAAACTATTACGTCAGTAAAATACAGGTCAAACACGTATATATGAATAGCAGATAGATTATTTCTTTTTCTTTTTTGAAAATAACCGGCAGAAGAGCTGCCCGTTGTATTAATAAGAAGAGGGAAAGCCAAGAGATTTCAGTACTGTACAAATGTTAGCGTAAAACAAGAAAATCACGGTGCATTTAAAACATGTGTGTGGACTCACACTCTACCAATAAGTCGTGCCAAATGCATTGCGTCGGCCATAGTCCACAACGATGCCTCATCTCTTATTTTTGTGGTCACCACGAAAGAGGGTGCTTCTGTATGATTGAAAATGCGAGCTTGCACTCCAGCCAAACTTCCCAGCATACAAGGATGATTAGGGATTTCAAATCTTTGCGCGGAACTCCTTGTGTCTCGGCCAATGCCGACCACCACTCGTGAACTGAAGCTGTTTGTTTCCAGTTTGTTGGATGCAGCGACGATTCCGCCAGCCAAGTAGAAATATCAGCCCAAATACGTCCGGTAAACCTACACTTGGAGAAGAGATGCATTCCAGTCTCAGGAACCCTGCGGCAAAGAACACAAGCTGGGTTATGCGTCCAGCCTGTCGCCTGTAGTCTGCAAATAGATTATTTCTGGTGACGGTGAAAGAAACAACAACGAGAAGGCTGTGGGAAGACAAGTGGACAGAAGTGCAATCTCTTGCAAAGATTTATCGCCGACAGGAAGGAATCTTTCAGTCACACGTGGCCTTTCAAAGCAAAACCAAGAAATTGATGGGAGAGATCGGATGACATTGTACCCTGGATGCAGGGGAGGAAGCTTCCAACCAACGGCTCAGATGGCGCGGGAATAAAATCCAACGGTCAACTATCTCCACGTATCTCATTTGTATATGCCAGCGCGCTCAGCGCGCCACCGGCAGCAGCATCCTCCAGTTTATTTAAACAACCCTGATCTCCCGCTCGTGCCCGTAGGCATTGCTTTGCTTTGCTATTTTGAAGTCCCAGCGAGAGCTGTCATTGGAAGCTAGAGGAAGGCGCGGCCATGGAGATCCCGGCGTTACTCACCGTGCTCCCGATCGGCCTCCTCTTCCTCCTCTCTGGCCTCGCCATCAACGCCGTCCAGGTGAACGACGACCAACCTTTTTGCTTCTATGCTGATCCATTGATCTCCTGCAATGCATGTCTAGAACACTCTTTGGTGATGTAGGCCATCGTGTTCCTATCAATTCGACCATTGTCGAGGAGCTTGCACCGGCGGATCAACGGGTTCTTGGCCGAGCTGCTGTGGCTTCAGCCAGTCTGGCTTCTGGATTGGTGGGCTGGTGTTAAGGTACTCTATGCATAACAATAATAGGGGCAGTGAGCAGTGGAAGGTCAAATTCATAGGAATCGCCGAAGCATTTTGATTATATGTGATGCAGCAACTGCGATAATTGAGAACAAATTTCTTTATCTCGCTACATGGCCTCATGCTGTTTTTTTTTTAAGTCGGGCTAATTGATAGTGATGTTACAACAAAACCTATTGCTAGTTACTCAGCTGAAGTGATAATTAAGGTCATCTCAAACATATATTTTTCTAGTTTTTTATTTTTCTGAATTAACTGCTAGCATTATCATATAGTGGGGGCAAAAAAAGAGAACATTATCAAGGGTGTTCTCTTTTGACTTAAGTTTTAGTGGCATGGACGACTTGTTGAGGTTTGACAGAATAGTGGCATAAAACAGAACTGGTGTATCAATTGCTTGCTTTATTGGCAACGCAAATGAGATCAAGAATGTTTATTGTACTTGTATGTTTATATGCAATAAATATAATACTGTTGAATGTTGATATGTTTGTTAACATAAATCAATTTGGTTGGCCTTTTTTGAATAATTGATTTACATTTTAAATTATTGGCTTATGTTCCTTGGTTTCAACAACTCTGTTCAAATTCAGGTACAACTGCATGCAGATCCAGAAACTTGTCAGCTTATGGGTAAGGAGTTAAGTTCCAATACTGGGAACCAATGCGATTGCATTGCTCACTTCGGCCATTTAATGGCAAGAGAGGTTTTGTTTATATCTTTATCTGAGGAATTGTATAGGCAAGAAACACGCCCTTGTCATATCAAATCATCGGGGTGACATTGATTGGCTTATTGAATGGATTTTAGCACAGGTAATTATTAACTCCTTATTAATACTTCTGTTTAGGGCTAGTAGTTTTACTGTCAAGACATTGTTGATGAGAGGTGCCCATGATTTGGTGGCCAGCGATCAGGATGCCTTGGAAGCGCATTAGCTGTCATGAAGAAATCTTCAAAGTTTCTTCCAGTAAGTAAACTCATACATTTTAACCATGGTATGCCATCTTATATTTTAGCTGCACATACTCAAAGGGGTTTTAAAAATCTTTCCATCAGACTATCAAGATCTGTGCTCAAGTTACTATCTTACTATGTTGCATGTTGTATAGGACTGTATGAAGTAGTTCGTCTTATACTATTTTTATGATATGATAAGCTATTGCAGGTTATTGGCTGGTCCATGTGGTTTTCAGAGTACATCTTTTTGGAAGGAAGCTGGGCAAAGGATCAAAATACAATTAAAGTATTTACCGTCTTATCAAAATATTGAGATGTCTCTCTGTTCATTGTAATTTAATGATATCTATACTCTTAAAATGAAGTGGGGTCTCCAAAGGTTGAAGGACTCCCCAAGATCATTCTGGCTTGCCCTTTTTGTTGAGGGTACAAGGATTACTCCTGCAAAACTCCTAGCAGCTCAAGAATATGCAACCTCAAAGGGCTTGCCATATCCTACAAATTTATTGATTCCACGTACAAAGGTGTTCATTTTACTGCTTCCTAACTTAAATATTTCACTTTACAACAGCAGCAGCACAAAGAAACAACTTTTGCCTCAGAAGTTAGGTTAGGCAACTGAAATGTTCAACCCTCCTAAGAAATGTTCTGATGTTGCTTGTGCAATCTAAAATACCTCCCGCAAACATACACTATTTGCTTTCTGTCATGTGGTAGAATTTTTGTATTTTTTGTTGCAGAAGTTTTAATTTCCTATAAATTTATTTCTACTTTTAACTTTGATTGACAGGCCTGTACAGTTGCAGTTATTCTGACTGGTGTGTTTGTATTTTTACTCTGTGATGCATAATACATTTTCAGCCAAAATTGTATATCTTCCTGTGACGCATAATACGTTTTCAGCCAAAAAATTTATATCTTCTTGTTTTTACTTTGCTTTCTGAAAGCGTACATTCATGTGCTGACAACTCTTTTTTTGTGTAAATTTCAGGGATTTGTTCTAGCAGTAAATGTTATGCGTGATTTTGTCCCAGCTATCTATGACATGACAGTGATAACCCCGAAAGATGCGCCTGCACCAACATTGCTGCGTAGGGACAATCATCAGTAGTAAGTATTCTTAACCTCTGCATCATGTTGAAATTTAATTACTTTATCAAACTATTAATATCTGTGTCAAGTTTTGTAATAAAAGTATAGACTTTATAGATCCAAATCAGTGAGAACCCATCATTTTTAGCTCAGTAACTTTGATTGTCAATTTTAGTTATGGCTGCACTATTTTTGTTGTAGGTTCATGTCCACGTAAAACGTCATCAATGGGTTCTATGCCTAAATCTGATGAAGATGTTTCGAAATGGTGCAAAGACATCTTTGTGGCTAAGGTAGGGACTAACAATTACTCTACAAAACTCAATAGTCATAGAAGGTATTAAAATTGCTATGCTACAAAGTGGCTGAATATCAGTTACTAGCTCTCTTTTCAATGGCAGGACGCGTTATTGGACAAGCATATAGCAACGGGTACTTTTGGCGATGAAATCAGACCCATTGGCAGTCCAATGAAATCTTTACTGGTAAATCCTTGATTAAGACACTATACCATGCCTTATCATTATCCAGCACTGGTCAAGAAATCAAAATAGCAAAGGAGATAGTCCCTAATATTCTCTCTGTTTTTAAATATGTGGCATTTAGGACAAGCCAACTAGTTCGAAAATGAACCATGTTTCGCTGCTCAATTCCGTCTTTGCTGTTGGTGCAGGTGGTTCTGTCTTGGTCCTGCCTCCTCCTGTATGGTGCCTACACAGATTTCTCCAGTGGACGCAGCTCTTGTCGACATGGAAAGGCGTTCTCCCCCCATCGCTGTATTGGCGCTAGTGGCTGCCACTATGCATTTCTTCATCACTGTCTCTCACTCAGAGCGCACAAGCTCTGCCAGAGCAGCGAGGAATCAAGTGAAGGACACAAGCAGAAACTCGCTTCCAGCGTAGGAGGAACCGGGAATGAACCTATTGCATAGTTTTTCTAGGAGCCTGAATATGCTTGCCAGATCAAAGAGTACGAATTCGAATTTCAGTTACATCTTTGGGCCGGGAAGGTATTCCCCTCTTTTCTGTCTTGAGTTCCTCACGTGTATTTTTCCTACCGGTTGAATTATAATAACTGGTAGGGGTTAGTTACACCGCCAGTTGAATTATAGAACCAATTTTCTCAATACTGCAGCCTTCAGTACCAATTGTAATAATTACATCTACAGAGGAGCCATAATTCATGCAAATATAATTCTTACAAATTTATATAAATTAAATTAAACCATATTAAGAATCAATGCAAATTTAATTTGATTAACTAGTATCCATAACCTATATTAGAGAAAATCCTGGTTTAAATAAGTTGATCGCATCAAGAATATAATTGAATTACATATTTATAATTATTTTAGATTTTTTATAATATTTGTTTGACAATAGTGTAGCCCATTTCACTACCAGCTAAAACCAATTAATTAATTGTTATATCTAAAAACAATCATAGTAACATAACTTGTAGTAAATTGGTTAATAAATATTAATTGCAATTAATTTTAAACAAGGTGTAATGCTTTTTAATTCCAACAATCTAGATAACTCATGTATGTAGATAGATGATCTACACGAACAATCTTTTAAAAAAAGGAAATTACTTATCACCACCATAATCTACAATTGAGATAGATCTTGATCTATGTAGCTCCCATGCATCAGTAAGATAATTTGCAATCTGTTTACAAACTAGTGCTCAATTCTAAACACATCACCGTTTGAAAATTTCAAACCGCATTCTTACGAAATCTGAAGCAATCTAGCAAGCAACCACATTCAAAAATTGAGCTAGATATACACATCACTTATGGGCCTTCATTCTAGACAAAGGCTTTGCAGAAAATTAAAGTCATCATCGTTTTATCAAGAGATATTACAAATGCCTTGACAAGAACAAACTAGTGTTATAGTTCACATTACTTAGCTATATATGTTCATAGTCACCATCTGATTTGTTCACCATGCATCTGCAATGACCATTTAACTTGAAATGCAGTAACGATTGGTCCGGCCTTGGAGCTACTGATCCGGTCGGTAGCGAAGTGACATCGGAGGCCGGTTCTTTAATGATGTTTTGGCTGAATTTTGTCAGCAATCCGCTGTCGTGTATCATTTGTGACTTCGCATCTTTGTCTCGGTTCATCCGATCCGACTACTGCTTGATTGAATGAAGTTTCTGAACCTGCATGTGCGCTACGTGTACGGTGTCTTCCACGCCCCGCCCCGGATTTGCAATCCCTGCCTGCGTATGTGCTGACGAACTGAAGCACCCATCCACCGGCCCACCGCCCACCAACCACGACCATCCCCGGCAGGACAATCCCGATCCATCCAGCTCGCCTCGCCGCCCCTGCCGGCCGCCCGGCAGCGATGTCGACCGCCACGGAGGAAGCCGCCGGTGCCTACGACCGCCTGAGCGAGCTCAAGGCGTTCGACGACACCAAGGCCGGCGTCAAGGGCCTCGTGGACGCCGGCGTCACGGCCGTCCCCGCCATCTTCCGCCACCACCACCTGCAGCAGCAGGTATCCTCCTCTAGCAGCGGCGGTGCCGTCAGCATCCCGGTCATCGACCTCTCGTCGTCGGACGCGCGGGCGCGAGCGGAGGTGGTGGCCCAGGTGAAGGCCGCGGCGTCGGCGGTGGGGTTCTTCCAGCTCGTCAACCACGGCGTGCCCGGCGAGCTCCTGTCCGAGACGCTGGCGTCGGTGAGGCGGTTCCACGAGGCGCCCGCGGGGGCGAAGCGGCCCTACTACACGCGCGACCCCGGGCGCCGGCTGCGGTTCAACTCCAACTTCGACCTGTTCCAGTCGCCGGCGGCCAACTGGCGCGACACCCTCTTCTGCGCGGCGGCGCCGGACCCGCCGCCCCCGGAGGAGCTGCCGCCCGCCGTCCGGGGCGCGCTTCTCGAGTACGGCGCCGCGGCGCGGTCCCTGGCGGCGCGGGTGCTGGCGCTGCTGTCGGAGGCCCTGGGGCTGGAGCGCGGCCGCCTCGCCGGGATCGGGTGCGCGGAGGGGATCAGCGTCGTGTGCAACTACTACCCGCCGTGCCCGGAGCCGGAGCTCACGCTGGGGTGCAGCGCGCACTCGGACCCCAGCTTCCTGACCGTGCTGCTGCAGGACGCGCACGCAGGCGGCGGCCTGCAGGCGCGCCTCGGCGGACGGTGGGTGGACGTGCCCCACGTCGCCGGCGCCCTCGTCGTGAACGTCGGCGATCTCCTCCAGCTGGTCAGCAACGGGCGGTTCAGGAGCGTCGAGCACCGGGTGCTGGCCAACCGGAGCCGGGATACGGCGAGGGTGTCCGTGGCGTGCTTCTGCAACGCCGACATCGCCAGGTCCACGAGGCTGTACGGGCCCATCGCCGAGCTCACGTCGGGGCCAGACGGCGGAGCGAGGGCGCTGTACAGGAGCGTGACGGTGCCGGAGTTCCTGGCGCACTATGACATGAAAGGCCTCGACGGCCGGCCGGCGCTCGACCACTTCCGGCTGCACTAGTGGTACTAGTGCTTGGGACTTTGTTATGTTCCATTTGGCGCACAACCTCAACCTCTTTTTCAGTTAACAAGAAAGGTTCAACAGCACAGCAACAATTGAGCACAGAAAGGCTGCTTCCCTTATTCGCAAAATTGTCACAGAACAGGGTAGAATCATTAACACTAGCAACGCACTACCTTAGAAACATACATTCACGGAAAAGATGAGCATAAAAGAGAAGGCTCAGCTTGACGCATTTACAACGACGGAAAATCCAGAGTAGGCAACTAGGCGGCATTCCGTAAGGTAACTCAGTTTCCCCGAAACTTTGACGACAAAAAGTTTTGGAACTTAGAAAATTCCTCCATCGCGTCCTGCGGAAGAGGAATCGTGAAGGGAGGAAGAACGCTCCGTCCGCCCTTCAGATCCTTCGCGCCGCTGGTGACCTGTGGGAGCGCCAGCGCAGGCTGCTGCTTGTTTAGCTTCTCGATGATGTATGAGAAAGTTCCAAAGGTCAGGCAGCTCTGTATCAGAGTTTGCGGGGCACCTGGACCCAAAAAGAAATAATAAGATTCATTTCGCAGAACAATTAGTGAACAATGGTGGAACAAAACAGGGCCATTATACCAAGACAACAAAAACAAGTGAGCATAACAAATTAACTGGATAGAACGCAAATAGTTCACATATGCCTTGGACACCAACAAAAGATGAGGGTAATTAGCAGCTAAACATTGGTACTTTATAGTGCACAGGAATAAATTGCAGATGATTTTCTTTCAAAAAAAATAAATTGCAGATGATTATGGAAGCATTTGAAGGCTTCAAAAATGCACAATATTTAACCATGATAAGCACCAAAATTGGAACTTGTAATTGATGCTGAGGACATCATATAAGGCTGCATGTTTCCTCAAAACCATCTACAGAAACTACCATGCCATGAACTATCACAACTTTACAACCAGCTCCCCTCTGGCCCATAGCATGGGAAGGTTTCTACTAGACTACTATAGCCCCAAAAGTCAATTAGATCTGGTTGCAGGCAAAGGCACAGCAAAGAAACACACAAATCAGAAAATTAGCATCATTTAAGAACAATATTAAACACTATATTTTCACTTTTCATCAAAGAACTAACTCAGAATTGCAAAGACCAAGTATATAAAAAAAATTGCAGATGCAAGTCCTCCCAGCCATAACTCAGCATAAACAATATCGCTATTGTTTATGTAATCCTAGTCCTTGCCAGGATATCCGGGAATGCCACAATTTTATCTTAAAGCAGTTCAAAGCTTAATAATTGCACTATTTATAGTAACTTTACCTGGAAAGCTCAGAGCAAGGCCAGTGCAACAGCCTGCAACTCCTGCATTGATACCTGGAAATAAAACAATTGATCATTCATCCTTTAGTATTTTATTAATCCAAAGGAATAGAAAATGAAAAAAGGCAGAACATAAACAAATACGAACCATCATCTTTTCCACGTAGTTTTCTCAAAGAGCAGGCTACCAAACTTTGAACACCAGCAAGAACAGCAAATATCTAGAGCAAAGAAGGCAAAATTATCAACATGAGATATTGGTAAACAATAGGCTCAATAGTGGTATCCACATGTGAAAATGCATATTCTTTATACCTTAGCAGATGATGCAGCATCAGGAAATGATCCTTTAAAACCCTTCATCGTAACCAAACCTTTACCTGAAGAGTTACCAAAAATAGCAAAGCAGGGCTATCAGAATATATATTTAGACTTAGCAGCAAACAACCATAAACAAAACAATGAAAACACAATCTGGTGCTAGACACCGCCAAGCACAAACAGCTCACCAGGCACTTTTTAGAACATTGGGTCAATTAAAATATAAGGTCCAGATTGGCATTCACTGTGCTGACTAATTCAGCAAGTCATAAAGGTGATCTCTCTACCGTTTCTATAATTTTTTAATGTCTCTAAGAAAGCGCATAAAATATGTCAATATACGGAACAGAAATAAAACAGATTTTTTTCCTTCTTAAGTTCTTAACACCCACAGGACCTAACAACTACGACAGAGAATATATGGTTTAAGCAGAGGTTTAAGATCTTTATATCTCAATATTAGTTTCTGTTTTCATTTTCACAAATCAAGGTAGCAATTATTTAGCAGAGAGACTCTCAGCCTGGCGACCCCACAAAGGACCTTTTTCCTTTTCACATGTGATGATTCAGATCGGGGCTCCATGGCTCAGGTTGAACCATATATGCATTTGACGGGATGGCAGGTTTTGGAAACAGTTATATGGACTAGAGCTAGAGTACTAGACCCAATTGCATAGTGAAAAACAAGTAATCAAGATAATTTATGGATTATTCAAGTTTATTATAGCTTCAGTAATAACAGATGTATTTGACACAATCATCTTCTATGGTTACTATTCTTGACTTTCTATATAAAGCAATTATCTTTGATTTTCTACTTGTAAGCGATGACTCAAATAATACACTATCAAGGATGTCCAAAGTCCAAACTGATTTGAACAAGAGGATACAAGTCAGGGTTTTGTTAGGTTAATTGTGTGTTGTGATGCATGTAGTCTGGTTGGCATGACGGAGGCTGTAAAACGGAGATATGATTAAAATCTAACCTGCATTAATCCACTTATGAAACTTAAATTCATTTCTAGGACTCATATTTACCCAATTCTATCACTAGCGCAGATCCCCAATTGCATAGAACTGTAAGAAAGCACATTTTCACATACCCAACTAATCCTCAAACATGCAGGGCAGGTAGAATAACAGAGCAGCAGATGTGAAACGCCTCAAACACACCTCCAGACCTTCTCTCGTTAAAGAAAAAAAAAAGATCTGGTATAAGAAAAATATGCCAGAAGCATCCAACCGACCAACTAACAATTTAACTATGCACATACATCAAGTTGAAAGCAGCGAATACAGATAGCCTATAATTTGGCATTCTGCAAGCTCTTTAAGGTAACATAAATAACCATGCTATTGAACCTTTTCCTAGGCTCAAGTATCAGCACGCGGCAGCAGATTAAGTCAAGTGATATCTGACTGTCTGAATCAAGGTTTCTTCATCTATAGTTTGCTTTTACATTTATTCTTAGTCCTTGTTTCATGAATACAACCAACACTAAACCTCTGTTCCGTACATGGTCAGGACTCAGGGCCTAAATGAAGTGAATAAAGCAGAGGAGAATTTTTCATCCTGCATTTCCATGTAAACTTACACATTTATTAAAACCAAGTAGTTCCATGTTCCATAGTTAGCAGGACGAATTCAAAAGGTGTATGTAAATTAAATATTGTGCTCTAGCGAAATCTTCTCTACAATCTCTAGAAACTCAGTCTGACATAACACTAAACTAACAAGAGAAAATTCTAAAAGGCGAAACTATACAGAGTATGCAATTCCTATGAGCAGGGATACACTAGATACCACAAATTAAACAAGAGCAGAACCAAATGAAATGTGTGCAAATCGCACTAACACCGGGCTATCAGCAGGCGAACAATGCCCATAGCAAAACACCACTAATCACACCAATTGGGCGGCTAGAATCGGGGAAACGAAACCTAATCCGGACGGGGTCCAAAACCCATCATCGCAAATCCGTACGTGAGGCCTCGAAATGGCGCCACGACCACACGTCGCCTCGCCGTCGCTGAGCCCTAAACCCTAAGCCGAGGCTCCATTCGAACAGGGGGAGGCAGGTGGGGAGCGGAGAAGACGGGCGGCGTGGGTTTTACCGTATCCGACGACGGCGCCCACGAGGGACCCCGCGGCGGACTCCCAGGCGAAGCGGAGGAGGCAGACCCCGGGGGCCGCCGTGGCCGCGGCCAGCGGGCTCGGGTTCCGCGACACCGCGAGGCGCGTCAGGATCGGGTTGTTGGTGGCGCCGGGCCGGCGCGCCCCCATCCGCTGCGGGCGGGACTCGTCGGCGGATTCGGAGTCGCTGGTGTCTCCGTCGGAGAAGGGGTCGTCCTCCGGCCTCGGCTCGCCGCCGCCGCCGCTCGCCATGGCCGCCGCAGTGCCGTGTTTGTGTTCGTGTTCGTGTTCGCGCGCGCGTGCGCTTAGCGTGCGGCTCGTCACGGGGACCGGGTGGGTTCACAGCCACCGCGCACTGTCCGTGTGCCGCACAGCCTGCGGTTGGGTACCACGTACCAGTACCACAGCGGAGTAGGATTGTCTGTGGCCGAATCCACGGGGAAATTTTACCGGGCACTTTGCATTTGTTGATCTTTATCTACTAAATTTTCTTATAAAAAACGGGTTTCTTCTTTTTAGACTACTATACTCACTTTTGATTGGTATAAGATCATTCCTAATTGCTAGTTCGGCGAACTATTTTCTCAAAGTTCCTTTCAAAGAAAAATTAGAAAAACTAGATTTGTTTTAGTTGGTTATTAACTTTACAGTTGTTCAAAAAAGTAATCATCTCGTGCTTTTCACCAATAAAATGTATTATGTTAGACTTGTTGTATATCCTAAGTCCAAGATCATCATTATCAACAAAAAAAGTTCGACCATAAATTATCATTTTATTGTCACCATATTACTGGTATTCACGAATCAAATTTATCTTGTTTCCTTTCTAAGACCACATCATGTTTTTCAAATTTATATGTTAGCTTTATATTATTCCTTCCCTTGTTGCGAGGAATATCATTTCTTCGCTAAGGCCATCTCATGTTTTCTTTGGTTTATTTTGACAAATAAGTATGATATATGTGTAATTTTAGTAGTAAAAGAGACTCCCTTATATATTTTTGTTTTGTTTTATTTAAATGTGTAACTCAGAGATATTTAGATTATAAAGACCTGTTAATTAATTTGAATCTACGTTAGACTACCAAGGTGGAATTAATCTCATATTCTCGGAAAAAGTTCAAATAACTGACTAAACAATAAAATGGTTACTTAACCTTTAGTTTTGCTATACCGATCAAAACACATACTTAAAACCGGATTGCTAGTTTTGGTCGTTTACAAACCGGTTTTGCTGTCTGGATCGACACGTCAGCAGCATACGTGGCAAGTATGGTTAGAAATAATTCATTGCAAATACAAGCACTTCATAACATCATTAGGGATCATTCGCTCATTACAAAGAAAACTATATAAGGAGTCAAGGATAGATAATTTTCTATACTTTTCGGTTAATTACATCATTAGGGATCACTATGTTGCCGACATGTCAGTCCTTGTCTGCAAAACCGGTTTACAAACCAGCCAAATCAGCTTATACGTCTTTAAGTATAGTTAAAAGTGTATTTTGACCCGGTATAGCAAAATAGGGGTTATGCAAACCTTTTCAATGTTTAGGGGTTATTTTGACTTAGCTAATGGGTTGTGATCCAGCTAAACTCACACCAAACCATTTTCCTTAAACTTGCTAGTTGAAACCAACCCAAACCATACCATTGCGTGTCAAAACAAGCCAAACCGAACTTCTTGCAATTCTAGCCAAAACGCAATGCATTTTTTTTTAAAAAAGTCAACAGACGGACATGCATCGACCCCGTCATATTCCTTGACCTGCCTTTCTCGCGTGTCATTCGTAGGCCTGAGAAAACGAGCCGAATAAAAGAACTGATTAGTAGGCTAGCAACATCGGGTGAACCAAACCAGGCCGAACTATTGCCTTGGTAAACCAAACTGAAGCGTGACGAAGCAAAATCGAAACGGTTTCCACCCGAACCATTAGCAACATGACTTATATCTGGATGCAGTAAACTGAGCTTTTTGCTAATCTCATCATGACACCTAGATCACAGTACACGCGACCTACAACCAAGGCATTGGTGAGGCGACCTAATACATCTAATTGTTGGATAAAGCTGAGTAACGCTTGTCATGTATGGACACGACTATGTAAAACTCCAAATAATGCATTGAAATATTGTCTGCATTGCATTATCTGTTGGGTGAAATGTTACTATAGTTTACTCCGCTTCGTCATCATTACCTCTATAAGTTATCCCTCCACCGTGCTTTTTACTGTAGTCTCGTTAAGGTCATCACTTCTTGGGGAGTTCTCTAGTCTATATTAATTTATTATCCTAATTTAAATACGAATGATTACTGTCAATATGTGATGTTTGCCAAATCAAATTGATATGAATAGAATTACAATAATGTCAATGGCTCTATCTATCCAAGTACTCAATTAAGAGAAATGATAGATTGACCTTATGTTAATTTTATACGGATTTCATCTATATTGCTGAAATAATTCAAATAATATTAGCTATTCTAACAAACTAGGGTACTAGATGTGTAGAATTTGATCCATTATCATTAATTGATCATAGAATCAAGATTTTGTTGAAAAAATTAAGTTTGTCATGAAAATGTTACATAAGAAATACAATACATGAAAAGTGATACCAAATAACCACGAAACATTACATATATTATCCTATTGCTCACTCAATAAACTATTTTGATATTTTTTCCTTCATCTATGTTTCACATTGACACATTATGTATGTTATATTAGAAAGATTGCTTCTAGCATCACTGTTCTTCTAGTCCTAAAAATACATACTCCAGTGCTTGGTAACTATTTTACATATTACACGTAACCATTCAATAACTGCCTCGTGGCAAGATCCTACTTAAGTTTATGAAAAAGTGTTAATTATTTATAAATTATTTAGATGCAGTTTGATTGCTATATAGTTAGATCTCTCTAAATATCTAAGATTTATTTCCAGTGCTTGTTTTAGAATATTTATGGATGGTGCATTATGTTATACCTGACTATAACAATGAATAAGGTATACACGACATGTCAATTGTATATGCTTAGATTAAAATACCTAGGATTTGATAGCTAACGCACTTTATTTCTTCATTTTGTAGCATATTGCACTAAATGTCTAAACTTAAGGATAACACTTACGTCTAGTTGTTAATCCATTGTTCATCTAAAGCCCCGTTGGTATGTATGCGTTATTATAGATATCATATAAGATAAATTAAAATAAGGTCAACATCAATATTGTTTTTTTCTAAATTGGACTAGTGAAAGGACCTTAAGATGCCTAGAGTGGGGGTGAATAGGCTAATCTGAAACTTAAAATACTTTGAACACTGTCAGTAACGTAGATGTCCAGATACTCCGGATATATATCCGGATACTCCGGGCTTTGTATCTGGAGTTTCCAGAGATAATGTCCGGACTATCCGGGTATGAAACAATCTACACAAAAATAAAGATATTGATGTTGTAATTTAGATCGAGTAAATTTAGAAGAGCTAGTGGTACCTTTGGAGTGTTTCTCACTAGTTGTCTTGCTCTAGAGACTTGTATAATAGTAGATCGACCTCAAACCCTAGAAAGTTAGTCTCACAAGCAAATAACCAATAAAATAAGTAAGGAGCACAAGAGAGAGATAGAATTTGTTTTCCGAAGTTCACTCCCAAAGGAGCTACGTCTCCGTTGAGGAAGGATTTAAGAGACGGTGCTCAAGAACCCCTATGCTCCTCTCCCAAGGGTGAGACCAACGCCAAATCCAAGGTCACTTACTAAGTGTTCCTCCGAGAGGAATGACGATTACAAACTTCCTGTGTTGCTCACAACTTGCTTGAGCACTCACGAGCTGACGCCTAGCCGTCTAGGAGCTTGAAGCTCCAAGACTAACAAACTTGAATCCACCGGCTAGACAAGGATGATGTGCTCAAGAGATGGAATGGAGGCTTAATAGCACAAATCTTTGCTCTTGCAACAATCTCACTTGAATCCCCAAAGGAAATCACTCGAGAATGAAGAATGGGGGAGTGAAAGAGTTCTTCTTTAGCTTGTGGGCATTTCTGGTCGAAATGAGCAAGAGTGGAGTCTGAATGAGGGGGTATGGGGGTATTTATACTCACTCTCACAGAAAACTAGCCGTTGGTGAAAGGGTACCCGGATACTCCGGGTATATGTCCGGATACTACGGATACAGGGGTCCGGAGACTCCAGACTCAGAGCAATTTAGGGACGGGGAACAGTTACCCGGAGACTCTGGGTATATGTCCGGATACTCCGGATATCTTTGTCCGGACATTCCGGACCAAGCCCGGACACTCCGGGTTTAACAGGGAATTTCACAAGAAGGCTGTTTATAGTGGTAGGTTTGATTCTCATAGTTTTTTAGGTTCTCTTGAGCATAACTACCATGTCAACACATGTAGATCAAAGTCCCTCTTGATAGTACGGTGTTCCTATACTCGATTTCAAAATAAAATCTACGTAAATTTGAAACACCACTTTTCATTTCTTTTTTGAGGGGTCATGCTTCGTAATACGCTTTGCTTATTCAACCTTAGCACCTGCACACATGCTCGATAACACGATTAAATATACATGTGATTTGTCATCCATCACCAAAACCCACTAAGGGGCCTAGATATCTTTCAACTAGATTATATTAATACATGAGGAAACATAAGCATTTCTTCCTCGCAAAGAAATATTGTTACAAAATGTTAAAACACTGACTATAACACTACCAAAAATACAACGACAGTGAACTGCAGAGCTAGAAATACAATTTCTACTATAAAAAAAGCCTAAGCAGGACAAAATCACCCGTCGTGGTCTCCCGGGTGCGACCCCCGCACAGCTCGATTTTTGTCCAGCCGCAACGGACCCTCGCCCGTCCGATCTGTCCTTGATTTAATCCACGGATATTGATCCTGTTTCGTTCCGTCCGTCGTGCGTCTTTCGAATTCGTACTCCGCGTAAACCTGGCGCTCCGCCTCGATTCCTGACTCCGCGTAAACCTCTGGTGCCGCCTGCTACCATCGCCTCTCCCCGTCGTCGCGGATCACCTTCAGTTGCCACCCTGCTGCCGTTGCCCACCCCCGCAGCCGCCAGCTCACGCCTGCGCACGGCGCCGTCCTATTCCTGCCGCTGGCCGTCGTGATCCCCCACCCTCGCGTCGTGATCCCTCGCGCAGTCGTGATCCCCGCCCTCGCGCCCCGCGCCGTCGCGACCACCCGCCGTGCGCCGTCGCGACCACCCGTTGTCGCAATCCCGCCGTTCCCATCTCCTCGGTTTCTAGCCTTTTTGTCTCCGATCAAGGTATGTGGCTGATGTCGTTCTCATTGCTGTTTTGATTGGTGCTGAACTGATGAGCAAGCCCCATGTAGAGGGAAGCATTCCATTGGAAGGATTATTAGCAAGGCAGGACTTAGTAATTTGCCACAGAAATCCACCTACAACATCGATGGTGAATTCACAGGTCAAACAGAATCAGTTGCAACAAGGTTTGAGATGAAGGGATCAAAGGAATCGGCTTTGCATGATAAGTTGCCAGCTATGTTCAAACCATCTGTTCTTTTGTCACAAATGATGCGAGCTGTTCTTTATTCGCCTCTTCCTATTCTTGATCAAGGAAGGAACTGGATGTTGGTTTACAGGTTCGAAACATCCCTGCAACTTAAATTTGGTGCTGTTTATTACCATCTTTACAATATACTCAATTTTCTGATGTCTATGTTCACACTTCTGTAGTACCTGGAGGCATGGAATATCTTTGTCTACTCTATATAGAAGGAGCAGGCTTTGTACTGGCTAATCACTTCTGGTGTGCTATGTAATCTCATTTTTATATGTGATGTACTGCTATCACAGATAGTTGGGGATTGAAAAGGAGCAGTTTTTGGTGGTTTGGTTGAGGTCCCATTGCAATCTATCACAAAGAGAAAATATCAGGTTCGATACCCATGTCCTGCTGATTTTTGGATGCCTATTTTACATTGCACTAGTTGTGCTTGTATCTATTCTTTCAAGGGACTAATGAATGCTTTGTGTTCACCAATGTAGAAGGTCGTCCTGTTATCTTCCTAGAGTTCGTGTGCATGGTGGAGGCCAAGTAACAGGTGGTCGCCAACACACTGCACCTTTCGAGGCATGGAAGAAGAAGGTATGTGAGGCCAAGGTCTGGGTTAAGCCATGGCTCAATTTCAAAGAGCTTGAGTACTTCGTCCTCAAAGGGGATACCAATTGCCAACACCTTCACCAAGACCAACCTCGGCGCCAGGAAAGGTTCTTACTCTCTATCGTTAGACCATTCTATTGCTTGAGTCAGCAACTGGGTGGTGAGTGCAAGGTATTTGTAGAAATTAAGTGTTAGTTGTTGGACATGTGCCATGTCTTCCTTCGAATCGAGAACAGTAAAACATGAGACTGATAGAGTATGAGGATTGGTACTGATCTGGTTTGGAATTATGAGCGCACACTATTTTGAATATTTGAATGAATCATGTTTGGTGGCCTCTGATAGAGCACAACTGTCTCTGCTTATTAGTTTGTTTTACGTGTATAATGCTGATTGGAATCCAAACTTTTGATAATAACTATCCACACATTCAGCTATTAAAATTTGAATTACAAACTATTTTATATTTCTAGAAAAATTAGGAATATAGTGATGTATTGTGGTTACAAGTGGATGAGAGTTGAGATAAGAGCAGAAAAAATTCTAAAGATGTGATCGGCTTCAAGGTATAAATTCACTGATGCAACTTTATCTCTTCTTCTCAACACGGTAGGTTACTTTCACCTTGATTTTTGCTTGATAGAAAATACTAGCCTTTTCTTGGAAGATAGAAATTCTGAAGCATTTAACATGTTGTCTACTTCCTACTACAGCAAGTGAGGCCAACATTGTTAGAGTCCACTAGATTGTAGCCTCATCTGTTTCTCATGATTTTTATTGTTTCACTGTTTCTACAACAAAAAATATTGATTATTGGTGCGACAGTTTTTACTTTCTAGCAGGCAGCAGGAATCACAGTTTTAGCTTTTTTTTACAAGCATCTTGCCTTTTGCGTTTGTATTCACTATGATATGATCATTAGGTGTTTCGCATGATTTTTTTTTAAAATATGTGTTATGTTATTCAGATTTTGTTTGACCGTACCAACGCACGGGCACAGACCTAGTGAAGAGAAATGTTCCATATTTTTTATGCGCTATTCTGATATGGATTTCCTCCACGTAAACTCATTAGAAATAAGAAAACTAAAAAATAGCTAAACATTGGATGCAATGACTTATTTATTAGCATTACATGAGAAATCCAAACACAAAAATTCATGCTAAAAGAACCCTAAAACAATACTTCGTGACAAAGTGACATACCTTTGGAAAAATTATTACCCTTTTCTTATGAGAATAATTGGCAAAATAGGTGTCTTGATCCTTCAACTTTACTCTGAGGGTTAAGTTGGTCCCTCAACTTTCAGATTGACCAATCTAATCCCTCAACCTTTATTTTTGATCAAACTTGTCCTTGTGTTGATGTGGCTCTCCCTACTAACATGAGGCTGGTGTGAAAAGTCATTTTTACCCTTGGCTTCTTCTTCTCATACTTAATTTTTATTGTTGTATCGCTGTAATTAATCAATGAAAGGACACAACGGATCCACTGTTCTATCTCCTGGCTTGTTGTCTCTCCTATTTGTTGAAGTGCCCTTTCGTATTTAATTTAGTCTAGATCATATAAGAATAATATGCATATGTTTGATCAACTTTCTGTAGCACTTCTCAACATGCAAATTATGAAGGAGAGAAAATAGCCAAGAGTAAAAAGGACTTTTCACACTAGTCTAATAGTATTATGGAGCATCACATTAGTATAAGGATATAAGGATGAATTTGATCTAAAAGGGACTAAATTTATATTTTGAAAGTTGAGGGATGAACTTGGCTCTCGGAGTGAAGTTGAGGGACCAGAACACCTATTTTGGCCGAATAATTCATTGAACGTTGTTATTAAAAGTTTCTATTTAGCTTTATTTAAACTGAAATACAATTTTCTTCATTCTGAAAGTGAAAAAAGAAAAGAGATAGGAGTATGTCGAGAAAACGGAGGTGGAAGTGCGTGTTCCCAGCTCCGTGTGAGAGAAGCATAGGGCCTCGCGCTGCCATCTGCCTTCCAGACCCGAGTCCCCCACTCGCTCGTCCGGGGCACGGGCACCACCGCTTTTACCAGCTCCTGACGCGTCGCCGCCGACCGCAACACCGCCGGCGAGGCGGACCCCTCTCCCTCTCCGTCCCGGCCGGATCCTCCACCCGGGCCGCGCCCTCTCTGGGTCCAGCGGGGGGCAGAGATCCGTTCGCGCGAGGGCTGGTCCCTTCTTGGGTTGGTAAGCAACCCTGGCTCACTTTCTTGGATGGATTCCTCCCAATCAAACACGAATTCCTCTTCCTTCTCATTCGGTGCTGGCTCGGGGTTTTCGTGCTGCGTGGTGCGCTGCTAACCCGATCCGTCCATCCATGGCTCGATTAGGGGGTCTTCTTCTCCAGCGGGCGAGATCGACACTGGTTGGCATTGACTGGAGCACTTCGTGGCGCCTGGTTTGGGTGTACGGTTTACACTCCAGGAAATTTGGGGGGTTTGGTTCGGCTGAACCCCCATGGCCCAGGCGAGGTCTGCTTCTGGGAAGAAGGAGGTGGGCCGGGGACGGTCGCCGGAGCCGCTCGATTTCTTCATCTGGACTGTCGAGGTACTCATCTGTGTTTCCCCTCTTTGCTTTGACTGCTAGGAATGCTAGTTTTTCACAAATTAGCGGTTTTAATTTTGTGCATTGATGCTATGTAGGCTGTAGTTTGGGAGAATTGGCTAGGAGATTTGGGAAAGTGGAATTTGTCATGTTGCGTTCTCCCTTTGATGATCCTTGTCTTCAGATTTTGCTTCTGCTCTGGAGTAGAGTTATGCACTCCTACGTTTTTACCAGGTTGATTTTAAAACATTTTCAAGGGGATGTAGTGATGTTGCCTAGCTTTTAAGTTGTCATTCAGGTTAGGTATTTGGGAAATTTATGGCGTTATTTCTTAAGAAAAGTCTTATGTACTGCTGCTGACTAGTGGGTATTGATGTTTCAGTTATTGAGTTGCTATTTTTCTCCGCAGTTCTTATTTGTTACATTTATGAATTTTGTTTGCATCTTCAATAATCCTGGATTCTTTTGTGTTAATGACTTCGGATTTTGGTCGTTAGAGTATCTCTGGTTTAATCCTGTAAGCCAACAGGGTGCTTATTGTGAGCTTTTTCTGTACTTTGTGCCACTGTGATGATGCTATTATGTGATGTTCAGTTAACCGATCCACCTTTCACCTTTGTTTACTATACTAATGTGCTTACGATTTTTTACTAATCTGGGTTAAAATGCATTCTTGATTTTTTGTCATAATGTGGTGCAAACTCTGTTTTCCAAGCTATGCATTGTTGATGTCTGTTAAAAGTCTGCCTTTCGGCTGACCCTTTCTTCTGTGCCTTTAAGACACTCTATGGTCCCGTTTGGATCCTAGGGACTAAACTTTAGTCCTCTCGTTTAACACCGATTAGATGGACTAAATAAGGGCTAGTTACAAAACTAACTGCATAAGTCACGGCTAATTGTCGAGACTAACCCATTGGTGCTAATTAGCCCATGATTAGCACATGTTTACTGTAGCATAACATTGTCAAATCATGGTCTAATTAGGCTTAATAGATTCGTCTCGCGAATTAGTCTTCATTTTTACAATTGGTTTTGTAATTAGCCTACATTTAATACTTCTAATTGGTGTTTAAACATCCGATGTGACGGGGGCTAAACTTTAGTCGCATGGATCCAAACAGCACCTATGTTGTGATCTGTTTTCAGCGTACTGTCTTAAGTCAAATGATCTGAAGCCTGAAATTCCTTTCTTGTTTGCTTATTCTTTAGTTTTATGCCAAAGTGTCTTATGCCCAAGTACAAAAAACTCCACATATTTAACTAGGTTGTGTCCAAGACATAAGTGTCATTTATTTTCCTATTTAATTATCTGGTGCCCACATTTCTCTGTTTTTTGGGTCCCTTTTTTTTTCAGCGGTATGCATCTTGTTTGTAGTTCTTGTTGCAATTTAGTTCAATCTCATTCTCGAATTTCGTGCTTGTTTGTTCTAGAATCATGTCTTAGGTTAGGCTCTACAACGTAGAACCATATTTCGGCCAGCATAGTACTTTTAGTTTTTTATTTATGAGTACAGCAGGTGCGATCCAATGCAAGAGTCAAGGCAATCTTGTCACCTCAAGATGTTTCATTATTCTCCTAATAAGTTTTTTATTTTCTTTCAGGATGTTGGATTATGGCTGGAAGAAATAAACCTTGGTGGCTACAGACAAGTATTTGAAGAAAATGGTGTGAATGGGGAATATCTGGAAAGCTTGTCCATGTTTACTACTGAGCAGATTCTGCGGTTTATCAGGCGGTGCCATATGAAATGGGGAGACTTTATCACACTGTGCAAAGAGTTGAGGCGCATTAAAGGTTTGCATAATTCTGTTTCATACTTAGCCTTTCGTACCAAGGAGTCTATTACAGCACGTTTCTTCTACCTTATAACAGTTACGGTGTTCCATTTATACACATTGGCTTTCAGTTCCACTTGACTTTATAACAACGTGTAAAGCAGCCACTAGAATGAATTTCTGGTTTGCTCTCACTGATTCCATCTTTTTAGGATTTACCAAAGTTACCAAAAAACTAGTCTTAGAAGTGGTAAAAGCTCATTGCTTGATATTGGTTTCTTTATGTATGTAGATTGGCTTAGTTAAGGCCTTCGCTAAAGTTTTGTGCATAGAATTGTTACCAACTTAGCAGCAAAAGTTTGAGTTAATCATTACCAAAATATGCATAACTACCTCTAATCTAGAATATATATCCTAACTTGTTGCCATCAAACGTTCAAGACTTTACCCATTATTATACGTAAAAGCACATAGACTTGTCATGTGGAATGGCGGAAATGATAATATGGGATTTGCCGCTAAAAATACTCTAGCATATAGTTGGGAAAGAATTCTCTAACATGCACATTTGTGGCTGTACCTACACCTTAAAAACAAGTAAGTCGGGCAGGGGAATATATTGTTGAAAGGTTAGGTAGGCCTCAGCATCATTCGCTACAATGTGCCTACCTTGTTATGGACTGATCTCTTAAGAATGTTGACTCATTGATAACATTGATGTGCCAGCACTTCAAGAATAATAAGGGGGAGACTGAAAGGAAATAGGGTGCGCGATTGACGCTACTATTTTGGTTCATTCTGTTTTGGATACTGTCACTGTGAGTCCAATATTGTTAGCATAGCGACTAGTAAGATGTAAGATTGAGTTCTAATATACAGCTGAATATCGGATATGTTTGCCATGAACTCTAGGCAGCCCTTTAGTGAATTCTTTGCTATTCTATTTATAGTTTTGAGATGTCAAGCTTATAATTATATGTAATCTCTGAAACACTGTGCCTGAACTATGAATAATGCTTTATTTGAGTCCTGCTAACTGTTAAATCAACATCCAGTCGCCTGCCTGAAGGGTGAGCAAGAAGTCCGGCAGCCATGGTGGGCACCGTCATGCCTCTCCGTGGTGTTTGTGAGGGCGGCCAAGCAGAACAGGAAGTCTCGGGTTGTCTCCTTGAAGCTGGAACCCTGATGCTCGTAAAGCACCTTGAATCATTGCCTGCACTCTTCTCCAGCTCCACCGGGGGAAAGCCTGCGCGCACACCATCATGCGCTAGTTCTAAGTGGTCTGAGAGCTGTTTTGATGTGAGAGCATCATGCTCTACTATGTACAACTAGTCTCTTATCCTTCACCTGATCTGCTGTTCTTCATATATAGGTTTGGAATAGTTACCTGATGTAGACAAAGAAAGAAACATATGCTGTGCAGATGGTCCCGGTAAGATCTGCTGCTTAAATTTTTCCTGAGTTGTTATGCATTTGCAGTGCTAAGAATTGGCCTGGATCTTCGTTATTATGTGTCCTGATATTGCCGAGGGTTTTACTATGTTATTTAGAAATTCAGATGACGAGTGTCCCCACATGCCAATGAGGGAGGCCGGTGGTTTTATGGATGACGTATAATTGGCGACTTGGCGTGCCTTATCCGTCACGGACAATCCACGCAGCCTTATCGATCTCCTTCCTCCGTTTTCGTTTTAGTTTCCAATCGCAAATCGTTTCGATAAATTTAGATATATATTTTTATTATATATTTAGATATAACATATATATAGTTGCATAGCAAAAATTACAGAGCAATTATATGTAACTTCCGAACACTATCTCCTACAGACACTAAGGGACTAAGGGCCTGTTTGGTTGGACTGTGAGCTGTGAAAAAACTGCTGTGAGCTGTGCTGTGAACTATGAGCTGTGAGAAAGCTGAAAGCCGTTTGGTTGAAACAGCTGTGAAATTATAGGTTTAGCAGGAAAGATCTGTAATACCCTGGAAGGTCTGAGAAACTGTTGATATGCAAATTGGTTGTAAAACACTGTGTTGTTCATTGATCATGTAAATGATCTTTTAGAAAGGAGAACTTGATTTTTTTTAATTTTTTGCATCCACCGTTACCATATGGTCCACGCATAATACAATCATAACGTTTTACAAAAGATATATCATATAATGGTGTCCACCATTAACATGTGATCCACATAGCTATCTCCCTCTCGCACTAACTAAAGTATCAGCTATGCTAGTACCGACGGTATTCATAGTATCCTCATTCTCACCATATGGACTCTCATCTTCTTGTCTTCTGACGGTATTCATAGTATCCTCATTCTCACCATATGGACTCTCATCTTCTTGTCTTCGAGTTGTGCTAAACGTCTGTTGTACTAGGTAGTCTTCATCAGCATCACATCTATCGAACAACCTATCATGCAAATTGCTCTCACGGATAAAATTATGCAATATCATACAAGAAGGAATGATATGCTTCTAAGTACAAGGGGAGTAATTTGGCATGTCCTTCAAAATACGCCACTTGTTCTTCAGCACTCCGAAGGCCCGCTCAATGACATTTCGAAGAGATGAATGCAAGAAATTGAACATCTCGTACTTCCCTTGAGGTGGAAGCCTAGAATGAAGCCGAAATTCTGGAATATGGTATGTGCTTCCTTTGAAAGGGGCAAGATATCCTACTCGATTCGGATAACCAGAGTCCACGAGATAATATTTTCCTGTAAAAGCAAATCAGCAAAGGCGGACAGCAATAGAACTATGGCTAACTAGTAATGCACAATGTATACCTTTTGGAAGCACGGGAAATGAAGGAAAATTAGCTAAAGCATGATTGAGGATCCGTGTGTCATGTGCAGAACCCGGCCAACCGGCAACCGCAAAGATAAACCTCATATCAAAGTCACAAACAGCTAGCACGTTCTGAGATGTATATACATGTCGACATGTGTGGTTAACCACTTCCTCTGGTGGAACAACAACTTTGATATGTGACCCGTCTATAGCTCCAATAACGCCTTTGAAATAAGGCTAGAAACGGTCCTCTTTGACCCTTTCATGCTCAGTAAAGAATGTTGGATCTCTAGGCTTGATATTGTTCTTTGCTAACTTGCGCAAATAATTCAATACTTCATGAAACTTCATGTGAACTGTCCACGATAACCTTGTAAAACGATTTTCAACCTGTGAAAATGACTGGGGTCCTCCGATGATCCACAGAAACATTGCCAATTACTCAATTGATAAAACATTGTGAGTTGAGGTCAAACCATAATTTGAGATAAGAAAATCATGAAGTGCCATGAAACAATCAGTGCTCATTCGAAACATCTTATAAAAGTATCTTGGATGACTCATGCAATTCATAACCTATTGCAGTCCAGTTTATGATGTTTCCCTATTTTCTCCTTTGTGGAAATACTGTTCTGTGTACAGGTTCCCCATTTGACCAATAACAGCAGCCTGTTGTGAAAGTTCAGCTAGAAGTAGTAGTCCCTTGTGCCCCTTTTTGCCACATCTTCCATGTTATCATCCATCTACATAAAAGCAAGGACATAAGGACACTATCCATTGTTGTCAGATAACATATGCACATAAATAATTATTTGGGCAGCAAGAACACAACATTATTTGATAACAGATGGTCTCTCAGCAGAAGGAAATTATGTTTTACAGTACAGGCAACTAATGGTTCTGAACAAAGGGAAATAAACAAATATTGGTTCACAACACAACACTAGATAAATAAGTGAAAGGTTCTACGAATGCTTCAACAACTCCTTTTCATGCTCTCTCTCAAGCAGATCGAACCTTCATTTGTTTTTAGAGAGCGAAAGACCTCCCTAAATTCAGGTTTGACGATCAGGAAGGTGGTTGTGTGCATTAGAGCAGTTTTTTCTTGCACTCCACAATCTTTCACCATCTTCATGGCCTCTGCAATGCTTGGGACTGGATTGGTTGGAGCAGTTGATGAAGCTTCAACACTAGAGGAGATCTTATCTGCTACAGTTTCTATCTTCAAACATATGTTCTTGTAAAATTGAAAAAATGGGCTCTTCTCATCCTTCTCTTCCATAGAAGAAGATTGTTCCTTGCGTTTCTTTTCTTCTGGCTTTGATTTCTTCAAAGCAGCCAGATAGACATCATCAATGTCTTGAATTTTTTTAACCTCAGTCACATCATCATCACTTGAATCATCAGAGGATACATCTCCAGGGCAGGAGGCACTAGCGCCAGTGACATGTATCTTATCAAACAATACATGCAGATCATCAAGTTGCTTCGGTCCTTATTTTCTGAACCTCACATGGTTGCATTTGGTACCTTTGTCAGGATTATTGCACCTCTAAAATTAAATGAAATAAATTAAATTAATAAGCAACACAATATAAAAGCATGAAAAATGAGTAATGAATGAAGTGCTTACAGCAAAGTGTTCATCCCACCATTCCTTAGAGCACTCAACAGTTTGTTTTGCCTCATTCCATCCAAGCCCAGTAGCATTATTTTTCAACTCCATGAACCATGTATATTCTTTTTTCATATTGTCCTACTTGTTCTTCAGTTGTTTCTTTGTTTACTTCTGATCCGTTTTTTCTTCATGCTTAGATATAATATTTTTCCAACCAATCCTATTAAAAAATTCCAACGGTCTATTCCCAGCTAGTATCTCTCCTTTGCAGCATCAATGAAATGCCTCAAATTGGCATCACGCCAATCTGCCTTATCAGCCATTCTTGAATCAAGAAAAAATTATGGCAGGCAATTCAGTTATCGTTCACAAGCTTCCTATTGCAACTACTATACTGCACATATTGACTAATATTCTCCAGAGAAAAAAACACCAAACCCCCATCATGCCCATCAAAACAGAGCCTAAACTTTGTAATGCACAAACCAGCAGGCAAGATAATATAATGAACTAAGTTTCTGTCAACCTGCTAAAGAGAAGGCACACTGAAAATTCAATCTGCCATTATGCATCTCAACAAGGTGAATACAGTAATCTATCATCACAAAGTAATCTCAAATGTTACAATTGATTCTTCCAAATATACCATGCATCTCATTTTGACATGAAATCAGTCCAAATGACATTAATTAGAATCAGTACCAATCATTCAACCAAGATTGAGGGCGAGTTCGAGGTACCTGTAGATCGGGCAGGGGAGACAGCAGGGCAGCAGGCAAGGGAGGCGGCCGGAGAGGGGTCCCGCGGGTGGAGTGAAGGCGTCGGGAAGAAGATGCGCAGGGAAGGCGGAGGGCGTGCACGGCTCCCCCTTCTGCTTGCTCCCGGGAGGAGAGGGGCGCCGCCGGTGGGGAGGGCGGGATCTTCTGCGCCGTGTTAGGGAAGAGCGGGGGGAGGTGGAGGGCGTGCGCAGCGTCCAAGGTCCTTCTGCTTGCTCCCGGGCGGAGAGGAGGCGGCCGAAGAGGAGCGCCGCTGGTGGGGACGGCGGCCCGAGGTGGGGAGGGCAGCCGCCGTTGGTGCGCCGCCGCCGGCCGGACCTGGAGAGCAGCGGAACCCTAGAAGTCGGGGTCCATGATGGGGAATGGTAGAGGCAGTCGCAGAACAAAAAGAAACGAAGGAGTACGACTAACCGATGGTAGCGTGGGTAATTTCCTCGAAACGTTGGTCCTCGCAGCCGTGGAAGCCGGGGCAAAGGTGCTTTGCAAATTGCACCGCGCCGAAGCAGGTGCGTTCGTCAAAAGCAGCTACGGGACGCGCCCCTTTGGTCAGCGTTGAGCTTTTTTTACAGCAGAAGCCGGTTGCGGAAGTCCAAGCAAACGAAGGAATGCCAATGCCAATTAGCCTACGCCATGCCGCAGCACCACTGAGCTCAATCGGATCTTGGGGACCAAATGCCGAACACATTATATTTTAACTCTTTTAAGCAGCGTGTATGTCTAATAACGGTCCCAATCATGTATGGTTTTCTTCATGACCTGAGAGCAAATTAATTAGGCGATATGAGAAATTTTGTATATCTATAGATGTAACTTGAGGACGAAATCCAATCATTGGCAACCATATGCTTTACGTAAGTTAATCTACATTTTCCTTTGGTTGATTTTTTTACGATGAAAGCAAAATATTAGAGTTTTAAGTGTACTCACTCCGCTCCAAAATGTAAATCGTTTTGATTTTTTAGATTTATAGATTTTACTATACACCTAGACATGCATTATATCTAGGTATATAGCAAATACTGTGAATTAAAAAACTAAAACGATCTATATTTTAAAACGAAGGGAATAGTAATTAAACAGTTGATAATCATCATCGACGCTGCTGCTGTGGGCATGAAGGCAGAGAGATCAATGAAAATATACCTATGAACCGTTGCGTTGTGTTGTGCGATGGTTTTCCTGTTAACTAACACATACTTTTTAGGACCGAGCTGCTGCTCGGTTGGCTTGCCCAGCTGGGACTCGGGCAGACCACCCGCGCTCGAGCCGCCGGCCGGCGCGGGTGCCTCACATTCTCTCTTAAATGATGAACCAGTAAAGAAAAATCTAACACATTTATTTTTTGCAAAACTGTTTGTGCATCTTTTGCACCTTACCCCCATCTTGGGGAAAAATATTGCAAACACATGAGCCTCCGCGGCGTCTCTAGCACCGAGAACCTTCTCCTGCGTCGTGATAATATCGACCTACAAGCAATATACCACACTGCTCTAGCTCAGTGACAGGTGGGCTAACATATCACGTGGACCCACATGTCATGGAAGGAAACCTGGCGGGAGCCCTCCCCTCGTCTGGAGCCTTCCGAACCGGCGAACGGGAGCAGCAGCAACACTATTCCTACTGACATGTGGGCCACGTACCACTCCAGGCCACCGTGGGCCCCATCCTGTCATTCTCATGCTGTTGTGCTCCAGGCATTTGCCAAGCCCTCGCGCTCCAGAACCTTCCCCACATTAGCCGCTAAACCCCACCAGCCAGCGCACACCCCCACCACTGCCATTCGACCCCACCAGTGGACCCCGCACGTCAGTGACCTGCCTCCCCTGTTCTTCTTGCCCTGCAAGGCGCACGCCATTTATACACCTTCTTCCCTCTTCACCCCACCTCCCAAAACCCTACCCCCCAGCTCCTAAACCCTCGCGGCGTCGTCTCCACCGCTCTCCGTCTCGGCCACCGCGCCCCGCCCGCGCGCGTCCTCGCAGCTTCCATCGCCCTTGGCGTGCTTGGTAGGGGAAGCGGAAGATGCTCGGGGCCTCCAGGCGATCCCTCTGCGCCGCCGCCGCCGCCCGCAGCCGCGCGGCCGCCGGCGCCGCTCCCGCCGTCTCCGCCGACGCCGCCGCCTCGGTCCCGCCCCGCCCGGTACGTGCGGCATTATGTTATGCCCTGTTTGCTTGGTCGTCGTTAGGTAGTGGCTCGCGATTAGCCGGGACAGCTCCGTACTCATTCCGTTCGTCTGAATTGGCCAATTGAGCTATTTGCTTTTGATCGATCTGACGGGTATACTTGAATTGGCGCTTATGTTTAAAGGAAGGGTGTCGGTTTTATTCATTATGCTGTTTACCATTCATTTTTGGTGATTGCCTTTTACTAAATTAGTTAACCACTTCGCAAATTAATGGTTCGTTTGAGGAAAATTGTTGTTGTTATCTAATTTAAGGGTCCAAATTGAGTTGATCTAGTTACCTGTTAAGTTATATCTGTTTTGTTCTGTGATCTCAGGTGAGCAATGGAGCGCCTGGGGCTCCTCAGCAGCAGAAAAGGTTGCTCTCGGTGCTTGCGGCGCCCAAGGTTAGTGGAACCAGCAATGTGGCGTCCCTCAAGCTGATGGATAGTGCCCTTATTGGGAGACGCTATGAGTCGAGTGCGGCTGCAGTTGACTCCACAGACATGCCGCCAGCTGAGAAGCATGAGTATCAGGCTGAGGTACTTATCTGGTGACCTGTGTAACTTTGTGCTAACTTCTATTGATGTGTGGTTATATGTGATGCCATGGTATTTCTGCAATGTGCTCACAGGTCAACAGGCTCATGGATTTGATTGTGCACAGCTTATATAGTAACAAGGAAGTCTTCCTTCGAGAATTGGTCAGGTGGGTGGGTTACATCTTTTAAAATAAGTAGTTTCAGCTAGCTTATCTCAACTGTTCCCTCAAGTATAACCTCTTGTTCCTTGTCATGTTATTTGGTTGAAACTTGGGGTTGCGGCCTGTTGTCAATTGTTATGTAATGACTGTGTTATTAATTTCAGTCCTTCTGACTTAGTTTGCCGTTTCATTTTTTTCTTTTATTTGTGCTTGCAGCAATGCTAGTGATGCACTTGATAAGTTGCGTTATCTGAGTGTCACTGATCCTGAGCTTCTGAAGGATGGTCCTGAACTTGACATTCGCATCCAAACAGACAAGGATAATGGAATAGTAACAATTACGTAAGTATTAGTTACTTGCAGCTGATCATAGACATACCATGCACTTTCTTTGTTGGGAAGTGATTTTCATTCTGACCCGCATTTGCTCTTTATCTTCAGCGATTCTGGGATTGGCATGACGAAGCAAGAACTTGTGGATTCTCTTGGGACTATTGCAAGCAGTGGAACTGCTAAGTTCCTGAAGGCATTGAAGGTTTATCTTGCTGAAGATGATGTTCTCTGTTTGTAATTTTTCCAAGTCTTAAAGTCTGCAATATTTATGATTTATACTGTCTAATGTACAACAGGAGAGTCAAGAAGCTGGCATGGACAGCAACTTGATTGGCCAATTTGGTGTTGGATTCTATTCTGCATTTCTTGTTGCGGATAAGGTATACTGTTACCATGATTTGTCTGTATATCTATATAATTGGTTATTGACGAGCTAAAATTCCTCTGGTCATGTGCTCTTACTCTTTATTAGCGATTTTGACTTTCCTTGTATCCTATGACTGTCCATAATTTGTAAGTATTAAATTGGTATTTTCACTCCTATGCAATAGGTTGTTGTGTCAACAAAGAGCCCAAAATCTGACAAACAATATGTTTGGGAAGGAGAAGCAGATTCCAGTTCTTATACCATTAGAGAGGAAAAGGACCCGGAGAAGCTCATTCCTCGAGGAACTTGTCTTACTCTCTACCTCAAGGTCTGTGAGCTTATCCCAATGTGATGCAACTTCTATCTATTTGGCCTATTTTAATTGTTATGCTTCCTATTTTCAGCGTGATGACAAGGGTTTTGCTCACCCTGAAAGGATCCAGAAACTTGTAAAGAACTACTCTCAGTTTGTTTCCTTCCCAATTTACATGTGGCAAGAAAAGGGCTTCACAAAAGAGGTGAATACTCTCTTTTCCGTCTCTTTGCTATTTTGCGCCAAGAAATTACTTACATTTGGCATGCATGGATCATCTAGGTTGAGGTTGACGAGGATCCAGCAGAAACCAAAAAAGAAGGCGGCGCTGAACCCCAAACAGAGGTAAATATTTAAGCAGCTGGAACTCTTGATTTTGCTCTGCTTTACTGTGAACTAAATTGTGTTGAGCTTTATTACTGGTTGAGAGTTAACATCTCTATGTTCACAGAAAAAGAAAAAGACCAAGACAGTTGTGGAGAAGTATTGGGATTGGGAGCTTACAAATGAAACACAACCTATCTGGGTAAGACTTATTTATGTTATCTTTGTTGATATAATCATGATTTTATACATATACTTTCAAAAATGTAAATTTGTAAACCTTATGGTACTTTTTGTGCTGTTGGCAGCTTCGGAACCCTAAAGAGGTTTCAACTGAGGAGTACAATGAATTTTTCAAGAAAACCTTCAATGAGTACTTGGATCCTTTGGCCTCCTCCCACTTCACTACAGAGGTACATTGTGTTTGCATTTATATTGGTTGTTTGCCATTTCTTTGTTTTGGTGAGTTAACAGTTATGACTATCATGGTTGGTTTAGATCTCATAGTATACATGGATATATGATGATTTGTGTAGTGTGCCCTATATGTGCTTTGCCTTTGCTGCTAAATTGTATTGTTTGAGTTGATCTGAGTCATGTTCTTTTGTGTAGTGTGCCTTATATGTGATTTGTCTAATACTTCATGCACTGTAACTGCTTTTATCAAAGTTTATTTTTGTGTGTCTGAGACAAAAATACCATAACAATAAAAAATCTAAACAAACACTGCAGATTTGTGTAACATGACAACAAATGTATTAGACATATTTATTGCTGAAGAAGATATTGGCACTGTAGTTATGGCAGCTCTAAACTTCTTTTGTAAGTTTGATCTCCTTTTTAAACACCTTGTGGACGGTTGATCTTTCAGTAGCTCCTACTTCTATGATCTACGTAGGTCGTCACTATCCTAAATTCGACTTCCATGATAAAATTGTCACATGCAAGTGGTCCTGCCTGGTCTAATTGATGCAGGGTGAGGTAGAATTCAGATCAATTCTTTTTGTTCCGGCTACAAAGAAGGAAGACATAACTGACAGGAAGACCAAGAATATCAGGCTTTATGTTAAGCGTGTGTTCATATCAGATGACTTTGACGGAGAATTGGTATGCTCAATACTTAGCACCCATTCTTCATTGTTTGTATAAAAATATACTACCGAGTAAATCTGATGTTGACAACTGTGTTTGGCCAGTTCCCAAGATATTTGAGCTTTGTGAAGGGTGTCGTTGACTCAAATGACCTTCCATTGAATGTCTCTCGTGAGATCCTTCAAGAAAGTCGAATCGTATGTTGCTTGATGGGGGATTTCTTTTCATATCTCTGTCACTTCGACACTCCAAATACTGATCTTATTGTCATTTTTAATAGGTGCGGATAATGAGAAAGAGGCTTGTGCGGAAGGCCTTTGATATGATCCTTGGCATTTCTTGCAGTGAAAACAGAGATGTAAGTTTTCAACTTTCCTCATAGGCCACGGTGCCAACTATCTGCCTTTTCTTTTGGCTTTCTCATCCGAAATTTATTGTAGGATTATGAAAGGTTCTGGGAGAATTATGGCAAATTTTTAAAGCTGGGTGCCATGGAAGACAAGGAAAACCACAAGAGAATTGCTCCTTTGTTGCGATTCTTCTCTTCTCAAAGCAACGATGAATTAATTAGCTTGGATGAATATGTGGAGAACATGAAACCTGAGCAGAAGGACATTTACTTCATTGCCGCAGACAGTCTGAGCAGTGCCAAAAATGCTCCTTTCTTAGAGAAACTCACTGAGAAAGAGTATGAGGTAAGAACCGAAGATATCTTACTGTTATTGCAATTAGATTATTATAGATTTTAGAGTATTTTCTTGTTTAGGTGGTTATTTTTGGTTTTATTGTATTTTGTTATTGAGTCATCACTCATCACAGCTGCCAAATTGTTCGTTGAATAATGCTGGCCGGGGTAGTTTCAGGACCTGACCTGCATATAGTTCAGTTACATGCAGTGTTTCAAAGGCGTCGCATAAGCGTCCCCTAGGCATCTGGGCGGACTCAGCTCGCCTTGGGAACAGTTATGCCTGGTTGCCTATGCTGCCTAGGCGATAATGCATACACAGCTTGCCTTGGGTCGCCTTGTCACCTTTGAAACACTGCTTACATGAGTCTGTACCCCTTGTTTTCGGCCTTAGTTGGGCAAATGTGTGGAAAGAAGCCGGTAGAAACTATTAAGAATCGGAGAAATGGAGGTACTCTACCTGGATACAGAAGCTGAAATCATCTACGTTCACCATGAATTAGACAGAGTATGGAAACAGAGCCTAAAGAGATGTGGTAGTGACCAATCTAACCATTGAAATTAGGGCACCTAAGGAATAAGCAGTTGCCATGCAGAGCTAAAGTGCTTTGGGGCCATTCCGGAAATGCTACTGCTGTGGCTGCATTGCGTTGTGTGTGGGGTAATGGGACACCGTTCACTCAGTTGTTATTAGAACAACTGGGCTTTGTACTACTACTGAGTTCTGAGGCATTTTTGGATTTTCGCTATGTCCACGTTCTATTTAGGCTGTGTCACTCAAATAGCCCTATATTATGAACAGAAATAATCGTATAATCATTCAGGCAAATGAATGTATAGAATGTGAATTATTCCAGAAATGAGATTTGTTTGTGTGATATTAGCTCTAACTTCAAATGTGGTGTTACTTGTTTTTGTAGGTTCTACTTTTGGTTGACCCTATGGATGAAGTGGCTATCCAGAATCTGAGCTCATACAAGGATAAGAAATTCGTGGACATTAGCAAGGAAGATTTGGACTTAGGTATGCACATAAAAGTGTTGTGAATCTCCTATTACCTACTGGATGCTGAGATATACCTGCCTTATTGTGGCAAGGTTTTGTTCTTTTTGTTACCGTCCGCAATAATCACCATGTTGTTAGTACAGTAAATGCGATCCATGATAGGTTTAACATATGCAGTTCACTAAACTTCTGTCTTGTACACTTAAATTGTCTCTCTGTAGTTTATGTTATGTATATTTAAAAGTGAGACAGCAAATCTTTTATCTTAGTGATTTTCCTTGTTTCTGATTGTGATACGCAAATGTACCTTAGGTGATAAGAATGAGGAAAGAGAAAAGGAGATAAAGCAGGAGTTCAGCCAAACCTGTGACTGGATCAAGAAACGCTTAGGTGACAAGGTTGCACGTGTTGACATATCTAATCGTCTCAGTTCATCACCATGTGTTCTCGTTGCAGCTAAGTTTGGCTGGTCTGCCAATATGGAGAGGTTAGTGTCTATTTTCACAGTTGTAATGATTCCTGACTTTAATAACTATAAAACTCAATAAATTTAATAATTCCTCGCTGTTTGTTAACAGGTTGATGAGGGCACAGTCTATGGGTGACACATCTTCTTTGGATTTCATGCGTTCGAGGAAAGTATTCGAGATAAACCCAGAGCACGAGATTATTAAGGGCTTGAATGTAAGTTCTCAACCTGCTCTTGGGTTGGCTATCTCAATTCCAAGTATTCAGGCCATTGGAACAGGATTGCGCTGGCAAACTGCAGTCAAATTTGGCAGCGTTACTTTATATCCTGATGATTTGGATTTTGTTTACTCATTGTGATAGTTATGTTGAACCTTAAGTACCTATTGGGTCTTCCATACTAACGGTCTTTAACTTGTAAATGCAGGTTGCGTGCAGAAGCAACCCTGACGACCCTGAAGCTCTAAAGGTTCTGGATGTCCTCTTTGAAACTGCTATGATTTCAAGTGGCTTTACGGTGAGTACACTTTTCAATCTCATTAACATGGTTGAAAAAAATAGTATGTCATTGCTTTTGTTTTGCTGTGTGAACCTCTTTTTTTTATATATAATGGAAACATGGGCATGGCGAAACCATATCTCATTTCGTTTTTAATGGACACGAGCAACCCAGTATGATCTTTACTTCGTTTCAACTAACTGCACCAATTTCTCCTACTTGCCGATTTTGCTACTTCGCACCATGTTGATCGACGCAAACTCAACTTATCCTTTGCACTTCCATATCAACTTATGCTTGCACGGATGATGTTGCAGCCCGACAACCCTGCGGAGCTCAGCGGGAAGATCTACGAGATGATGAGCTCCGCCATCGCCGGCAAATGGTCAACACAGTCGCAGGCGCAGCCTGCCAGCCCGTCCCCACAGCACGATGCCCTGGCGATCGAGCCTGAGCCCATTGAAGCCGAGGTGGTCGAGCCTGAGCCCGTGGAGTCTGGCCAGCAGAAGTAAGAAAAGAGGGAGGGAACCTTCTCCTCGTTCTTCCGCCCGCGCGGAATCTAGGTGTCACGAACGTCGGATGTCAAGGCCGCGAGTTTTTCGAGTTCTTGCCCCAGCGGCCTGTACAACGAGCTGTGTGATTGCTAATGTAGACGTGTTGGATAGGGTTTAGAAGGCAGGAATAAGTGGTGTTTAGAAAATCTGAACCGCAATTTAAATTTTGGTGGGTTTGGCCACTACGGGGATTGTATTTGGAAACTGGAAGCCAACTTCTATTTTTTGTTGTTCATGGAGGTGCGTAGGCAGGCTCGCCACGCCAGCACTGGATTTGGCTGGATACACGCAACAGCCAGGCAGAAGATGATCGATAAGAGAGTCACGAGGGAGTGCGTTTCCGCTGCACGAGCACGAGCGCGCGTACGCCGGTCAACTCTATCCCCAGCCAGCCCCACCAGGCCACCACCGCGGCGGGCGGGGCCCACACAGCCTCCCCGCTTCGCCCACCGGTCAAGCCGGTCGCCCTCCCCACCCCGCACCGCCCACAGCCGGTCTTCAGCTTCAGCCGCCCTGGGCCCTGGCCTGGCCTCTCTTCTCTTCCCCACCCACACCCACGCCGGGTGCGTCTCGGTTGGACTCCCACACTCCCCATTCCTCGAATTTTTATTTTGAAAAAAAAAGAAGACTCCGCAGCGCGGCGGAGAGGAAACTCGGCTGGGGGCCCTCGCCGCCCGCGTCGGTCAAAGGCGGCGGCGATCCTACGCCGGCTTCAGCCCGCCCCGTCGATTCGGCCCGCTCGGCCTCCAGGTGAGCTGCTAGCTTGACCCCCCGGTTGGGGCCCAAGCCGCCGGCCGGTTCTCCCGTACGGTTTCTAGGCTGCATGCTCGCGGATGCGGAGCCCGGCGCCGGGGATGCTCGATTCGGCGGCGGTTTCCGGTTTGCGCGGGCTAGCTCGGGGCCGGCTCCCCCGCTCTCGGGCTCCTGTTGAGCTGCGAGGTTCGGGCTTCCTTTAGGTGGAGGGCATGCGGCCGCGGCTGGGTTGGGTTCCCTGACTGTGCCTGGATGGTTAGGTCCCAATTAGCGAATTTCCGGTACTGATTCCTGCTCTAGGCGTCCCTTCGCTGAGGAATCGAGCTGTGAGTATCACGGCAGCATGGAGTATCGAATCGATTTGTGGCCGGTTGAGTAGGGGGAAATTTGTTCCTGTACTAGCGGTTCCAAAGCCTAGATCTAGAGCGGAGGTTTTGCTTCTTAGTTGGGACGCATGCGATTTTGTTTATTTGCTCTATGGTGGTTCAGTCATCACTGTCCTTGTAATTACAGATGGAATATGTTGCTCCTTGCAGATTGCAGCTTAAGGTCTGTGGAAGATGGGGACCTCTTCTGGCGCTAATTTCCACCAGCACCCGCCGTCGTCCCAGGGGATGCTGCCGCCGAGGCATGGCCCGCGCCCCTCGGGGCCGCAGACCTCGCTCTCGCTGGCCTCGTCCGAGCAGGTGGGCTCGCCGGACATGCAGGAGCCCGGCTCGAACTCCGACCCGGGGCACGACTCCGCCACCGAGAGCGCCAGCTCCAGGGACACGTGGCCTGCAGAGCCAAACCAGAGCAACGGTGGCACTGCTGCTGCTGGTATTGTGAGTAAGGCCGTGGAGAAGGAGAAGGAGGTCGCGAATGGTGTTTCCAAGCTGCAGGTTATCCGTGGACCCTCCTCCCGCGTGGGTGGGATGCTTCTGAGGGAGGTTGCGCGGGAGAGGGTCGATTTGGTCGCTGAGAAGATGAAGGTGATGCCGGAGGAGCACTTGGAGGAGATCAAGAATGAGCTCAGGTCGATTCTGGAGGGCACGGGGGGTTCTCAGCACGTCGAGGAGTTCTTGTACCTGCAGAAGCTTGTCCAGGACAGGACTGATTTGACACCATCCATGCTTTCACTGGCGCACCATGTGCAGCTGGAGATCCTTGTTGCGATCAAGACTGGGATACAGGCGTTTCTGCACCCCAGTGTTACCATCCCACAGGGCCGCCTAGTGGAGGTCTTCTTGTACAAGAGGTGCCGGAACATTGCTTGCCAGAGTGCTCTCCCTGCTGAGGACTGCAGGTGCAATGTGTGCGCTAGCAGGAATGGCTTTTGCAACCTCTGCATGTGTGTCATTTGCAACAAGTTTGATTTTGAGGTCAACACATGCCGCTGGATTGGGTGTGATTTCTGCTCTCATTGGACACATACGGATTGTGCAATTCACAATGGCCAGATTGGAATGGGGCAATCAGTGAAGAGCAGCATTGGCCATGCTGAGATGCTTTTTAGGTGCCGAGCTTGCCAGAGGACCTCAGAGCTGCTGGGCTGGGTTAAGGATGTCTTCCAACAATGCACTCCTGGTTGGGACAGGGATGCACTGTTACGGGAGCTTGAGTTTGTTTGTAAGATATTCCGTTTAAGTGAGGACCAAAAGGGTAGGGTGTTGTTCAGGAAATGTGCGGATCTGATTGAAAGGTTGAGGAACGCCCCTGCTGATTCCATCAATTCTAGGGTGATACTACAGGCGCTCCAAGGTCTGTCTATTTTCCTTCACTAGGACTTATGTTTTTGTTTGATTTATTACTTCTTAGTTCTTACCTGCTTCTGCTCTGTTCATTTTCTAAATGCTCATGTCTATGTCTACAATGTTCCTCGAACTGTTCTATCACACCTGTGTGAAGATGTTCTGTGCTTCTATTACCACTGCTCAGTCATATGAGGTCTTATGCATTTCGATTATATTGGCATGCAATGGAAATTGTTTATTTCATGTAACGACATATGTTTTGTCAGTCATCTATTGCTTTTCCTGCTTTTGGAACGGAAATGGGACAGAGCTGAGAGCCTGGTTTGGGGGAAAAATGTATTGCTTTCCCTCATGAGAACGATTGCTGTAATATTGTTTATTTGCCTTTTTCATTTGTTTTCCCTTGTATGTGCTTTGTAGGTCCACTGAATTAGGGCAAACTGATGATTTGCCACTTTTGGGAGTGGGTACCAAGAATTGTCACTAACTTTGTATAACTAAGAAACTACTCCCTCCGTTCTAGATTATAGTTTGTTTTGGCTTTTCTAACTATGTATCTAGATATAACGTATATCTAAGTGCAAAGCAAAAGTTATGTACCTACAAAAGCAAAAATGACCTATAATTTGGGACAGAGGGAGTATCGCTTATACCACTAACATTTTCACCTACCTGAATTGACCTATTACAATACAAAGCCTTTTGTTCCTGATCCTCACTGCTCTCAGAAGCATCATCCTCCAGTCCTGCAAGTCTACCACTCCCTAACCATTCCAGGAAAATTTTCACCTACCTGAATTGACCTATTACAACACAAAGCCTTTCATTTACCTTCGGAAGTGATACTGTAAAATTGTTGATTCTTGGTTGTTAGGTGAGAAATTCAATAAAAGTTAATTTGTATGGTTGATGACTTGATGTAGATAGGGATTTGAAGCACGTTATCTTTTGATTTAACAACAACAGAAAGAACTCATGTTGACGCATTCAGAGTTCTTCCAATTCAATATCTTCATCTTATAGGTAGGCGGTAGGCATCTAGATTTTATGCAACAAATTGCTGTAAGGGTTTAAATAACTGATAAAAGTTAATCCTGTATTCATTATTCTTTCTATTTTTCTTCTTAACTGTAAGCATTTCTTACTAGACCTTATTTGGAACACTTAGAAAGTTGGAAAAATTTGAATGGAAAGTTTTGATATTTTGAAAACACGAGTGTCATCTGTTAGGTTTCTATCTAGTAGCTACAGGTTCCACAGAGATAAGTTTATATTTCTTATATTCCTTCAAAATTAATTTCTTTGATTTGTTAGGGATCCATTGCATAAGAGGAGGGTTGTTGAATTTTCTGTTTCTACCCCTATTCTCTTGAGCAGTCTAGCTTATGATCATCATGATGAGGTGCTGCTTGTCCCTTCAAGACGTCAAGAGCAATCTGTCAATTATTCCCAACTTATATATGATTAGTCTGCAACCAAGGCTAATAACACTATCGATCAAATGGGTATAGCGCCACATTTGGCCTGGGTCCTCTCTTTGTACATTGTACAAGTGTATGGTTTAGTTGGTTGAACTCTTATGTATTTTGGATATTCACTTCATGGATCTTGGTGTTTCTTTTCACCTTTTGAGGATGAGGACTAGGATGTTCTTTCTTTCTTTTTTTTTGCGGGTAGGCTGTTCTTTCTTTATGTTATGCGGTTAACATGATATGCTATCTGACCTCTTTTACCGCAGTTGTGAATTACCTGGCTTTCTAATTTCTCTTGTTTTATACCACTGGTTTTGGCAACTCACTAACAACTGATGGATTGATGCAATTCTTCGCAGAGCTTGAGATGGACTCCCCAAAGATCTCAGAAAATGAGGATTCAGGACGCCTGATCACACCCCAGGAGGCCTGCAACCGCATAGCAGAGGTAGTCCAAGAAGCCGTAAGAAAGATGGAGCTCGTCGCGGAAGAAAAAATGCGACTCTACAAGAAGGCCCGCCTGGCCGTGGATGCGTGCGACCGTGAGCTGGAGGAGAAGGTCCGTGAGGTGCAGGAGCTGAAGGCGGAGCGTCTGCGCAAGAAGCAGCAGGTGGAGGAGCTGGAGAGCATCGTGCGGCTGAAGCAGGCGGAGGCGGAGATGTTCCAGCTGAAGGCGAGCGAGGCCCGGCAGGAGGCAGAGCGGCTGCAGAGCATCGCGCTGGCCAAGTCCAAGACGGCGGAGCAGGACTACGCGAGCATCTACCTGAAGCGGCGCCTGGAGGAGGCGGAGGCGGAGAAGCAGTTCCTGTTCGAGAAAATCAAGCTGCAAGAGAACCAGAAGCCCCCGCCGCACCAGGCGAGCAGCAGCGCCGGCGGCGCCGGAGGGGGCGACCCCGCGCAGATGTTGATGCTGTCCAAGATCCAGGACCTGCTCAAGAACGTCCGCAGCATGCCGGCCAAGACGGAGGGGCACTGAGCTGCCGGAACAAGAGCAGCAGCGCCCCTCAGATCAGTTCGGTAGCAGTAACTGTATGTGTGATGCTGTGCTGATGCATTGCTGATTCCTTCGTCGGTGCAATGTGCTAGCGTGGGTGGATGCTTGCTGTGCTGGTTGGTGCTTATGATGTGCCGTTTGTAGTTTTGTTATTCGAAAACTGTCAGAAGTTGAAAGTCGGGCAGATATGAAACAGGTGGAGCGAACAGTGATGGTTCTATGTTTACATTTTCATTGACCAAACATATTTTATGCTTTGTGAGTATATATAGCCTTGCTTGATGCTAATAGATCCGGTGTAAGTGATGCCTCTCGTGTAACCGCTGATGGACATGTTGCACCTGAATAGGCCCGAGCTGGCAGTATTGGTGAGTCACACAGGGTAAATGCGCAGTAGTGGAGTCCCAGTGGTGCGGTTTACCGTGTCGGCAGGTATGAACGTTGCCTGATTGCCACGGAACTCCAAGTTGGATTGGACGGCTGCATGGTTGGGAGACGTGCGGTACAGGCTCCAGAGTGCGCAGGTCAGACGGTTGTCTTGGCACGGTGTCCGGTGTCCTTTTGTCCGGAGGTGGTGCTGGCATGGCGAGGTTGGGCTGGTGCAAGGACACTACCGGTGTGGTGCAGCAGCAGCAGCAGATGTGGAACAGTGTAGCCGTGCAAGGACACTACTGGCATGTGCAAGGACACTACCGCTTCCTTTCCGCCTCCGGCGGCAATCATGCCTGCCCCGCGTCCCGCACCGGCCGCCGCCACGTCACGCGCGCATCACCGTGACGGCACACCGCCACACGGGTCACGGCCCTGTGCAAGCAAGGCGCTCGATGATACACATCCTGCTGCGACTTGCCGGTACGAGAGCGAGGCGTGTGTCCAACCCAACCCAACCCAATCCAAGCCTAGAGCCTAGGCAGGCCGCGAGCGACGCCCATCGTGACCGCTCTCCACCGGCGTCAGGGAAGTCGCTCCTGGTCGCTACGCGCCGGCGTCGCTTCTGATGATGGCCGCAATAAATCACCCGCTGCCACGCGCCAAACCGTAGTGGACGAAGAAGCTTAATTTTCTTCCGCTATAAATAAAAGTAGCCGTCGATCGACGATGGAGATGGAGCCACTCCCGTGAACCTTCACTCCCCTCCACTAGTCACTCGCTAGCTAATCTCTGGTTGATTGCCCCGAGCGAGCTAGCTAGCCGTCCGCCGCCTCGCCCTGCTGCACGACGGCCGCCGCCATGGCGGGCGCCGCGGCGGAGCGGAAGGTGAGGGTGGCGGAGCTGGCGCTGCGGGCGCTCCTCTGCGGGCTGGCGGCCCTGGCGGCTGCGCTGGTCGCCACCGACGCCCAGACCCGGACCTTCTTCTCCTTCCAGAAGAAGGCCACCTTCAGGGACATGAAGGCCATGGTGTAAGTCGATCGCCGCCCTAGGCTCCGATGATCCCACCATATGTAGTAGCACCCGAGATTCATCCGCCTTCACGCGCCCGCAGGTTCTTGGTGGTCGCCACCGGCGTGGCCGCCGGGTACAGCCTGCTGCAGGCGGCGCGGTGCTGCTGCTGCGGCCTCCAGCCGACGAGCCGCCGGGCCCTGGCCTGGTGCGTCTTCTCCTGCGACCAGGCGCTGGCGTACGCGGTGCTGGCGGCGCTCGCGGCGGCGCTGCAGGCGTCGCTCATCGCCAAGCGCGGCCAGCCCGAGCTGCAGTGGATGGGGATCTGCGCCATGTACGGCGCCTTCTGCAGGCAGGCCGGCGGGGGGCTCGCCAGCGCCGTCGGGGCCGGGGTCGCCGCCGTCCTGGTCGCTTTCATCTCCGCATTCAACCTCCTCAGGCTCTACGGCGACAAGACCGGCGGCGCCGCCCGGAACGGCGCCGGCGCCACGTGGTAGTGTGTAGCTTGAGCTGTGCTAGTGCGTGCCTTCATCCTACTGCTTCGAGAAAATCGAGAGGTGCTTCAATGCTAGTGCACTGAAAGCTTTGCTTGGTTGCGCATCGCGATGGCACAAATACAATGCGAGATGGGAAGAATAGATGGTCGAGTGAAACCATGATGGCACGTGGAACTGCATTCCCAAACTCTCTGCGGCGCTTCCAGTCGCCCAAATCTACAATCTGGTGCTTATGGCCTTTTGGAAACTCATTGTTATCAAAACGTAGGATTCAAATTGGTTGCCGATTGTAATCTTACGCGACTTCAATTAGAATGCATGAAATTTCCAATAAATTGTTTGGATGCAGCACATGAGAAAATAAAGAATTTAGTATGCGTTTGGTTTCGGGATCAAGTGGGATGGGTTGGATCCATACTTATTTTTTAGATCCAACCTATATAGTGTTTGGTTGAGATGGTTAGGTTAAACCTAACTTTTTGTTTGGTTAGAGGGATTTATATGAATGGGTTGATTCCATCTTCATACTGTTAAACAGTTATCTATGGAACCTACATGTCATCCTCTCTAATTTTTGTTTCTCCTCTATCCTATTCTTCTTCACCGAGCTCTGCCTGCCCCGTCCCCTCCGCTTGCCCCACGTCGGACGCGTCCTCCGCCCACCGGCCTCCCGCCGCCTCGAGTCGGCCGCCGCCCACCCGTCCTCCGCTCGTCCTCCGGCCGCCTCCACCACAAGCATCGGCCGCCTACCCCGCGTCGGGCCCCTCCGCTCGGCTCCCCGCGTCGCTGCTCTTGCGCCTCGGCTCCCCACGCCTCGGCTCACCGTCATCCACCGCTCCCCGCGCCACTGCTCCCCGCCGTCTGTCTGCCTTGCATCGCCATGAAAGGATCTTAGTAATGCCTAGAGGGGAGTAAATAGGTGTATCTGAAAATTTCTGAAAAATTCTTTGCAGTGATTAAATCTGTTGGAATTTCCAACACTGTGTAGGAAGTTCCAATGATCTTCCAACATAGGACCGGAACTTCCAATAAAAAGAAAAATTCTTATACGAAATTCAAAATTAAACTTGAAACCGCAGAATCTGGCTGAATCAAAAGTTGAGAAAAATGATAGGAGACTTCTGCAAGTGATCTTTGCAAGCACAACAACTTGAGAACGTAGATCGGCACAAAATAAGCTCTAGGTCAACAAGAACTAAATAAATGCAATAAGTATAAGACACAAGAGATTTGTTCAACGAAGTTCACTTCCACCAAGGAAGCTACGTCTCCGTTGAGGAGCTCACAAAGAGCAAGGTCTTACAATAACCCTTTTCCTCCCTCAGGGTGTGTTTGGTTGAGCTTTCCAACTTGCTTTTGCTTTTGCAAAAGCCAAAAGTCAACCAAAGGGCTCAAAAGTCATATGTGCTTTTGCCCAAAAGCAGCTTTCATTGTAGTACAAATGCAAAAGCACCTCCCCCCTGCTTTTAGTGGCTTTTGGGGCAAAAATTACCCACCTGCCACTAGTTATGAAAAAACGGTTCGCTCTCCTATTCTCCCACCCATCCGACTCCCACTCGTCTCCCACTCGCCTCCGACCCCGCGCCTCCGCCCTGCCCCGGCCGCCTCCCGCCCCGCCTCCGCCCTACCCCGGCCGCCGCCCCGCCGCTTCCACCCCGCCTCCGCCCTACCCCGGCCGCCGCCCCCGCCTCCGCCTCCGCACCCCCGCCTCCGCCCTGCCCCGGTCGCTGCCTCCGCCCCGGTCGCCGCCCCAGCTGCAAGTTCCTCGTCGTCGCGTTCGACGGGCTCTGGGACAAGGTGAGCAACCAGGAGGCCATCGACGTCGTCTCGAGGAGCCGAGACGCGGCGGCGACGTCGTCCGTGGCGCGTTCTTGCGCGGAGCTCGTGGACATGGCGCGGCGCAGGGGGAGCAGGGACGATGTCACCGTCATGGTCGTCGACCTCAAGAGGTTCGTGAGATAAAAGTGACGGAGCTGATGATGGTGGCACTAACTGAAGTGATGAGCTTAGTTAGCAAATTTGAGCTGATGGAGGTTAAACGGAGCTTCTTGATTGATTGTAAATATGCGGTAAACATCATTTTTTCTCTGTCCCTCTCGATCCGTAAGTATACGTAGCAGTTAGGAATGCAGTGTTTGGAGGGTACAAAAAATTAGGAAGACACTTGCTTTTTGGCAGGTAATTGTTACTTCTTTTATTGTTCAAGGAATGGTTGGTGGTGTACAGATAACTCATTTGAATGTAAGATGACAGACGGAAGGAAAAGGTTTTATTTGTGCTGAACTGCTGAGCTTTGAAAATGTTGCAAAACATCAAATCGGACAGGATTTGGTTAGTGCGAGAGGAGGATAGTTATGTTAAGATATATCATAATTTTATGAGCCATTTACCTTTGTGTAATTGTTACAGTTCTATTTATGTGGACTATATGGATGAAAAAATTAGAAAATTTAATGTTTTCCTTTCCAAAAAATATATTTACATGCGAAATAGTGAACATATTTGGTTTGTGCGATTATTTTGTAAGACAGTCCCACAAACCGTCAGGGGTATTACAGATATTTCACCCACAGCACACAATTGTCCACAGCTCATAGCTGCTCTAACCAAACAGTCTTCTTCTTTTCCCACAACAGTTTTTTTACAGCAGCCTTTCCGCAGCCCACAGCTTACAGCAGCTTTTTCAAAAGCCACACCCCAACCAAACACACCCTCAATCAACCACAAAAGGAGGATTGAGTCACTTACTATCAAATCCACGAAGGATGAGTAATACAAACTTGCTGGGGCGCACACACACGAGAGGACGCTCAATCGGGCGACGCCGAACCGTCTAGAAGCAAGCTTCAAGAGTAACAAATGCGAATCGACGAATGTAGATGCTTGAAGTGCTCTTGAGATGAACTTGGCTGCCTTCTCACTCAAAACCTCAAGCCTCACACCTCAAACTTTCTCTCACCCAAGCCCTAGCTTGAATCAACTCAAGGATTAGCTCTTGGGGGGAGTGGGGAGAAATATTGGAAGCTACAGGAGGTGTTCTTCACGGGAAAAAACAACAGCAAGTGAAGAGGGGCTGAGGGGGTATAAATACCCGAGCCCCAAAAAGTAGCCGTTAGTGTGCAGGATAAGTGATGGTCGGAACTTCCGACCCTTTTAAAATCAGCCTGCCCGAGGACCCCCTGTCGGAAGATACTGGCAACTTCCGACAGGTGTCGGAACTTCCGAACACCTGTTGGAACTTCCGACCACTGCAGAAACTGCAGGATGGCAGTGTGCAAGTGTGTGATTTGTGTCTCTCACATGTGGTTAGCATCTCAATTAAGTATTTTGACACTTTCATGATATCTATTCGCGTCCCCTTAATAGTACGGTTTTTCTATACTCAAATTCAAAAAAGAAATCAAATAAAAGATCTTCTTTTAGCTCCAACACCGTCTTTCAAATAAATTGACGTCTTTTCTTGCTCTTTTTCATTTTATCGAATTTTAAACTGTTCATAACCCGATAAACTCATTAGCTCCTTAACTATGCATGTCATCAATACCAAAACCCACTCAAGGGTTAAATACACCTTCACGCCGACCCCTGCTCCCGCTCCGGCTCGGGCGGCCCGAGCGAGACGGAGAGCAACGACATCCAAGTAGGTCGGATTGGTCCGCTTGATGTGAGGGGACCAATTCGACCCGCATCTGAAGGGAAAGGATGGATCCATCCCATATGGAATTGCAAGCAAACGCGGGTCGAAGTGGGTCGGACCTGTCCCGACCTACTTCGTCCCACCATCCAAACACACCCTTTGACGTTTGGACATAAAAGGAAAGTTTATAGAAGCTAAGCTTATACCTTTTCTTTCTTTTTAAACATAGTATGAAGGTAGATGGTTATTACATACACATAGTCTGTATATGGCGTGTCTTGAGGTTGATAAAGTAATCACAATTCACAAGTGCCTTGTTGATAAAAAATGTTATTAGCTAAAGGTACGGTGCCACTACTTATCTGAATAGATATGTTTCACTACAAAGGAACCTAACCGATTCTGGTACTCTTAGTTTGTCAAAGTATGTACCTTATGTCAGAATTTCGGAAAAAGAACCTTTTGTTCGAGCTATTCTACATGACTTTGTGGGATTTTAGGATGATGAATCCTTTGTACCATAGCCCTCCTACGCTAGCTCCATGTACTCACATACACGAAGATACAAATACAAAAAAAGAACATATTTGGTCATTGCTGTTTCAAAATTCTAATATCGGTATTTCCACTCATTCAGCGATCATACAAAAAAGTGTAGAATAAGGTACCACGACAGAGTCACGTCCAGTGACGAATCCAGCAGTTAAGTGAAGAGATGGCATATCTTCCTTCTTTTTTTTCTTCCTCCTCTCTTCTTCCTCGTTATTTGTTCCAAAAATAAAGAAGGGGGTATCTATTGATTTTAGAAAGGTAGAGCCCCTTAGATCCGCCCCTTGTCGCGTCATGGAAACGCCCATTTAGGTTGACCGACGAAGAAAGGGTCGTCCGTGGCGTTGCACGACGAAGAATCTAGCAGCACGTAATCTGACCCGAAATCCCGGGCGGCGAGGCAGGCAGCAAGCGGCCCATTCCCGATGCGTTAAGCAACGCACGCGTGCAGCAACTCCACTACGGACATCACCACCACGTTGCTTGGTGGCAGGAAAAGGAACAAACAAAAGCGTGCCTTTTAGTTCCTCGCATCAGTTTGTGAACCAAACACTTTTCTTTATGTTTTATTTAGATATGTGCGTATTAATTAATAAAAAGATTGAAAAGGTGGTAACGCCTTTCATTTCTGTAAAAATGATATTATTTATTTATTAAAGACTAGCAAATATGCCCGTACGCTGCGTCGAGAAGTCATATAAATATATTGATTAGCATATAAATATATATATATATATATATTATACACGATATGTATTTCATAATAACATAGTGCGTGTCGTTCGAGGACTTCAGTTCTTTTATATTTTTACTCACCAAGCTCTAATTCTAAATGGTTTCGAACCCTGAACTCAACATACGATCACCCGAATTTCGATTAGAACTTTGATTGATGGATCAAGAAATTATTACTTGCTTTAGTAATAAGTAGAGATAGAGATAAGAACTCAAGAAGAAGAAAAAATACCTAAGGTAACACATATTTTTTATAAAAGTTGAGAATACAAAAGGCAACATCTCTCTCGAATTGGAGAGAGCATGCACCTAAGAAAAAATTAAGTATGCTTCCTTCTTCAACACGACGAATTCAATAACAAAGCCTAATTTTATTTGAAACACGACGACATGGGTCCACGCGACTGGACTCACATTTTCTATTCGATTGTACTAGAAAGAAATGGAGATTCAAATAGCTTTACAAGAGGGTGATTAGTTAGTTAGTTCATACTACGTCCATTCCAAATTATAGACCATTTTATCTTTTCTAAATATATATACGCTATATTTAGATACATATTACTAAAAGTAAAGACCCATCTATTGCTTCACATTCTTCCTTTGTTCCTTCGTCTTCGTTCCACTCGTAGACTGGTAGACTGTTTTGCCTGGATGGATACGTACGGACACAGAGGGAGGACCTTTTGCCACATGGCCGGCCATGATGAATTGATGATGGTCGTTGCCTGACAATCGGTGTCGGGAGGTGGAGGAGACATGGCGAGAGCCCGTGGCTACAAAGTGGCCCTCTACACAAAGCCCATTCTACTCAAATCAAGCCCACGCGGGCCTGGAGCGTCCAAAAGCCCAGCGCGCGCCGCACTAATCTCGAGGCGAAATGAACGGTCTCCTGCCTCCCAGGTCCACGCGTCAGGTCCCGCCCAATGCGCTCCCGCCACGTCACCCCAACCACGTCCCCAACCGGCCTGGCAGTTACGAGAGGGCAACCTTGCATAAAACCCCTCGCGTCGGCCCCCAAATCGCGCGCATCTCCCGCTCCCCTGCTCTGCTCCTCGCCGGCCCGCCCCGCCTCGCCCCTCGCAGTCGGACGCCGGCCCCGTCCCCCCGGCCACCCCCCCGCGGCGGCACGCGAAGATGGTAAGCGTGGAGAAACCTCTTAACCGGATGCTCCTTTCTCGACTCGTAAGGTTCCGTGGCTGGCGTAGGATTGGGGTGTTTCCGACCCGATCCTTCGGCCGCGGGCCTGGAGGATTAGTTGAATTTCCGCTTTGTTTTCTTTTTTCTTTTTACCCCGTGTGATGCGATCTGGAGTGTCGATGCATGCGTTCGTTCCGTTGTTCGATTTGGTCCCGCGGGGGACTGGTTCGATTGGTATCTCGCGTCGGGGATTTGCGCGGGTCCGGTGGGTGCCGTCTGCGTGATTCCTTCCGCTGCGAGTACGGAGCCATGCGGTAGCGGTACTGGTGGTGTGGTGTCTCGGGGTAGGCCTCGCCTTACAAGCTGGGGGAGATTACCAATTCGCAGGGACGACTATTCCTGAGGGGATTTTGTTGATGCCCTTCCAGTGCACTCTCTGTTTGGGGGAGATCTAAAAAAATGGAGAAGGTAATCTGAAAGGAAATGGGGATAGTTCATTGAGCGCGCCAAGCTTAGGTGGCGGGCTTGATGTGGGGCTGTAAGTGTGGCTGGGTTGGATGGTGACAGACAATGAAATTTTGGATTTACAAATTCCATGCATATATTTCGCCCCCAGTGCTGGCATCTGTTGATTTGAAATATATACGGATATTGTCATGGATTAAGCTATGCCGACGATAATTTGTGCTTTCTAGCTTGAATTTCTGAAGTCTGGATATAGTTTCTCTTATGTTGCAGATAATGATGCTTTTGATTTCGAACTGTCAACTTCATAAACACTACTAAGATCTTACATTTCTTTTCTTAGAAAAATATAGGAATCATGTTCTGCGGTTGGGGCTGTCAGTCATTTAATGTTTGGCATCAGATAACCTTATTTTAGGAGTGATCCATAATATGGATGGTTCTAGAAAAACCATCAGTGTCTGGAAGACTGTTTGTCTGTTTGGTAGCAATCTTTGACAACTTTGGAACTGACATGAATGTAAGCATTTCTTTTTGGATGATTTTTTTTTTTTTGTGATCTCCAATTTGGTTGCTCTGTGGCTGGTGTGTTTTTATCTTCAATTGTAATGCTTACCGCTGTGTCACTCTCTATAGTCTATATATCTGATGCTGTGTCACATTGATCTAAACTGATGCAAATCGGTATCCTCAGCGTTTTGTCTGGACTTCAAATTGTAGCTGTTATGTTTTGGTTGTTGGACCATTCACCATCATTTTTTAGATTGGCTTGTTATATTGACAGTTTTAGTTATTCAACAGGTGAAGTGGGCCTTTAGCAGTTAGTTTATAGGGAATTAGTAAGATTTATTTTGCACTGTTGGTCATTGTTTTTTCAGTAAATATCTGGTACTGTACAAAGAAGTTGTATAATTATCAATCCTGAATGTGAATAGAAGATAGATTTGACACAATTCAGCTGCGGTCCTTTCTGAACCGATTGATTCTTAACTGGATCTGAATGTTTTCACAAAAAAAAAAGAACTTTCCAGTCACTATGCTAGTTTTGTCCAATTAGTAACTTTTATCTTTGATTCAGTATACTAAATTAATTTTGTTTGCATTCACCCAGACTACTTCAAGGCGTCTTGCTGACAGGAAGAGTGCCAAGTTCCAGAAGAATATCACAAAGAGGGGTTCCGTGCCTGAGACTACTGTGAAGAAGGGGAATGACTACCCTGTTGGACCGATCGTGCTTGGATTCTTCATTTTTGTGGTCATTGGATCATGTAAGCATTGCAGCAAACCTTCACTACTCTCCCTTCTTTTTTGCTACTCCTAGGTATCCCTTATATTTTGGAGTTGTTTTCTTTTGAAGTCATGGTTCCTTGAGTGATGCCACATCAAAATATGGTTCTGCAAGGAACAATTTTGCATTCATGAACTTAATGTTTAAATATAAAACTAGTTTGACTGATCCGTTGGGTTATTTAGTGATTCTCTGCTTGTCTGTCCTTTGTGACTGATGGAACCTGAAATCTTGTCAGTCATCACTAATAAGTGCTTGAAATATTGTTTGAACATGCCTGACCAGTTTACCTAGCAAAGACGTTGGATAGAACAATGCTCATTTTCATTACATTATCCACTGCATGTTTGGATGGGCTGTACGATTTTCTGGGTTTGTTGACCATTTATCACCCAAACTAAAATGGATACTGCAGCCAGCTTTGTAAGCATGCTACCTCTTTCTTCTTCTTCTTTTTTGTCATTGAGGGTATTAAAATGGCCCAGATGTAACTATTATTAACTTCGTTCTAAGTTGTAAAAAGTCAATGTTACCGAGTTGATTTCCAGGATTGTGCAAATTTACTTGTCTAATGCATTGTATGCTTCAAATTTAGTTGCCCACCAAACATGCTGTAACTTATTTTTGACTTTTGCCTTGTATACGTGTGTTTTCTGTCTGTCTCTGTTTCCTTTGTATGTTAGGCTGTCTGTCTCTGTTTCCTTTGTATGTTAGGCAATCTCCTAACTTAGGCGTATCTGCTTTGAAAGAAAGGCTTTCATTTCCTTACCATGTCAGAGAAGGCAGTGATCTAAGCAAAGAGATATCTGACTGCTTGTTCTCGTGGTCTCTATGCAGCCTTGTTTCAGATAATCAGGACAGCGACAAGCGGCGGGATGGCTTGAACTGAGCTAAACTCAGAAGCGTGTCCATCCATGCATGTGTTCGGGAGCTGGGAGGCAGTATCTGTACTCTGTAGCAAACTTGTTCCTGGATGATGTCGTGTAGTGTTGCGAATCTTGCGTTTCTTTCCTGTTGTTTGGAGTATCAAAGAGTTTAAAGTTTAAACCGATGTTGGATCATGCACAGGCTGAAAGTTTAAAGATATGATAGAACCTTAAGCTGTAGAAGAGGAGCCATGATTCCTCCATTGGGTGGTTTCTCTCTATCTGCATCGATACTGTGCAGTGGCGTTGGTGCCTGTTTGAATCTTTCTCTATGTCCGCATGGCCATGGGCCGGGACGACCATGTTCATGGATCTAATAGCATCTCCAGCGGATCTCCATTCCTTAATCCAACTACTATATATTCGAAGAGTTTATGTAAAATTTGTACTTCAGCAGATTCTCTTTATCTGTTCCTTTTTCTAATAATTATTGGTACAAATCAATAATCCACCTCAACTCTGAGGGAGAGTTGAAACTCTTCTTCTAATATAGTAGTTGGCTTGGGATGAGGTTACTGGAGAACTGCAAAGCAACTCTCCCAATAACCATGGAAGAATTATTGGGACATTCCCATTAGACCAATCCTAATGGGAGTTTTATGGAGAGTTTCATAACATTAAATTCTATACCACGTTATCAATTTCGCTGACATGACGAGGAGAGTAAAGAAGGGAGTTTCATAGAATGAGAGAGCAGTTTTATCCCTATGAAATTCAGTCGGCACAGTCTTGGTAACTATGCACTGGACTGACCTTAGATGATTGTTGAGAAAGATTTATTGGAAAACTGCTGAAGATGCTTAAGACCATCGTACTATCGTGTCAAACCAGGCTCCTGCAAGAGAGCCCATTCCTTTCTCTTTAATTCTCGCCCCCTCAACCCCCACCATCGTGTGCAAAGCTGCCCAAGCTGTACATGTAAGATATTTACCGCACTTGCTCTAAGAGCATCTCCAGGAGACTCTTTATATCTTTAGGAATAGAGATTTAGTTAAAAAATTACCCTCTGACCACCTCTTCAATTAGATATCTAAATATCGACCTCTTCTATACCGGATTTTTTGCTAGCCAAAGATGGAGAGTGAGAATTGCTTTCTAGACTACACACAAGATATAGAAAAGCTGTTGGAGAGTACAAAGATATAGAAAACGACTTTTACTCGAATAACTCTCTCAATGATAATTTAGAGAGTAGACTAAGTACTTGAAGCACCGTAAAAATCTTTTTATTCTTATATGACAAAACTCCATCATTTTTCTTTGAAAAAACCCCAATTACCGATCATCGTAGACACTCAAATTTCTTGTAAGGCCGGCCGTCCATACAAAACTTCCAGTCACATCTGCCAAGTGGGATTCAGGTTCTTAGTAGAGTAGAGGACATTATTGGGGACTGGTTTTTAACTCGGAGCAGCGGTACCTCTCACGCATAAACCCGTCAAATTGGGCTCCCCATCATCATTAAGATCTGGTGTGTTCATCTGCAGACAACCTATCTTTTTCCTGCGTAAATGCTGCTGCGACAAGTGATATTTTTTTGTCCGACAAATGAAATACGGCACGCGCATGCATGTTCTTATAGTCTTATTGGCGTATCGGCCGTTACATCATGGAGCCCCGGTAGAGTCGTATTGGTGCGAGGCACGGACGACGCCTCTACATAAAACCGCACGCGATCAGCTATCGGCTCGGCATAACACGAGTTGTACACGGGTCGTTGAGCTCTTATTGGCGAACAGTGCAGAGACCTTGTATGAGAGGCTTCAGTTTTGTTTTGTTTTACACTTTATAAAAAGATAATATTACTGGATTAGAAATAAATAGTACATAGTGTTTTGGCCAACTGATTCCAAATAATAAAGGCAATTGATTGCTCGTCGGTCCACACGACGACCATGGTGGGTGAGGGATACGAGTTCGGTATCCTCTAGGGCGATGACAAAAACAAAATTATATATAATTGAGCTAGGTTAGATTTATTTTTGTGAAAAACTAATTTAGATTTCAACAAATGGTAGCGGGATAAAAAATTATGGTTCCAAATTATAGGCTATTTTAGCATTTCTAGATGAATAGTTTTTGCTATGTATTTAAATATAATGCACTATACGATATATTTAGATATAGTGTATACACAGGTGTACTATGCATCTGCATATATCAAAAATATATAATTTAGAACCGGGAGAGTAACCAGCTCCCTGCAGCAACCTTTTGCAGCTCAAGCACACACCCACGTCCACGTCAGCTCCGTAGCAAAAACTATTCATCGGCCCCTGCACCGCCACTTCATCGGCCGGCTCCCCCCCTCTCTCTCTCTCTCTTATATATATATATATATATATATATATACACATCTCAATCAGCGACGGTCGCCTACTCGCCTGTCCCGGGGCAATTAAGCCCGACCAGCGACCAGCACCCGCTGCCTTCGACAGGTCACCCTGAGCCGGCGAGCCATGGCGCACCAACCACGAGACGCCGAGGCGCCGCTGCTCGCCAAGCCCGACGCCGCCGCCCCGGCGCCGGCGCCGGCGGTGAAGCGCAACAAGTACCCCTTCTTCTGCGCCGTGCTCGCCTCCATGACCTCCGTCCTCACGGGCTACAGTACGTTGGATTACCCATGCATCTTTGCATATATGTATCTTTGTGTGCGCATGCTGAATCGAGCACCGTGCCATGCCATGGCATGCCCGGCGGCGGCAGACGTGGCGGTGATGAGCGGCGCGCAGATCTTCATGGCGGAGGACCTGGGCATCAGCGACGCGCAGGTGGAGGTGCTCTCGGGGGTCATCAACATCTACTCGCTCGCCGGCGCGCTGCTGGCCGGCTGGACCTCCGACCGCCTCGGCCGCCGCCTCACCATCGTGCTCGCCAACGTCTTGTTCCTCGCCGGCCCGCTGTGCATGACGTTCGCGGGAGGATACAACGCGCTCATGGTGGGCCGCTTCATCGCCGGCATCGCCGTCGGCTACGACTTCGTCATCGCGCCCATCTACGCCGCCGAGATCTCGCCGGCGTCCTCCCGCGGCCTCCTTACCTCAGTCCCCGAGGTATATGCTGCTAGCTGTGTGTGTGTCAAGAACAATAATTGACATGTAAAAATGAACCAGATTAAAAATTTGATTTGATTGTTTTGTGCAATCTTGCTGTCGTTGTTGCTGGTTCTTGAAGATTTTTAACAACACGGGAGTGATGCTGAGCTACGTGTCGAACCTCGCCTTCTCGGGGCTGCCACCGCATCTGTCGTGGCGGGTGATGTTCGCGGCGGGGGCGGTGCCGCCGGTGTTCCTGGCGGCCGGCACGCTCACCATGCCGGAGTCGCCGAGGTGGCTGGTCATGAAGGGCCGGGTCGCCGAGGCCAAAGCCGTGCTCCACCGGACGTCGGACACGCCCGCCGAGGCCGAGCGGCGGCTGCTCGAGATCGAGGACGTCGTCTCCGGCGGCGCCCAGGGGAAAGGGAGCAGCAGCGCGTGGAAGGAGGCGGCGACGAAGCCCGGCGTCCGCCGCGTGCTGGCCATGGTGCTGACGCTGCAGTTCTTCCAGCAGGCGTCGGGCATCGACTCGGTGGTGCTGTACGGCCCGCGGATCCTCGCCACGGCCGGCGTCACCTCCAACACCTCGCTCCTCAGCCTCAACGTCCTCTTCGGCGTCGCCAAGGCGGGGTCCATCCTCATCGCCATGGCGCTGGTCGACCGCGCCGGCCGCCGGCCGCTCCTCCTCGTGAGCACGGGCGGCATGGCGGCGTCGCTGCTGCTCGTGGGCTCCCTGTTCGCGGCATCCGCGAGCACCAAGAAGGGCGACGCCGCGGTGTCCGCGGCGAGCGTGGCCGCGGTGGTGGCGTACGTGGTGTTCTTCTCCATGGGGCTGGGGCCCATGGCGTGGGTGTACAGCTCGGAGATCCTGCCGCTCCGGCTGCGGGGGCAGGGCGCGGGTCTCGGCACCGCCATGAACCGCACCATGTGCGCGGTGGTCATCATGACCTTCATCACGCTGTACAAGGCCATCACCATGGCCGGCGCGTTCTACCTCTACGCCGCCATCTCTGCCACCGCCTTCGTGTTCGTCTACGCGTGCCTGCCGGAGACCAGGGGACGGAGCCTCGAGGACATGGAGGACCTCTTCCACACAAAGTGATAATTGAAATGGAGGCTATAATTTAATCATTCAAATGTAAGAGTTTTGGGCTTTGGCCCAAATAAATTTCCGTATAAATCCAAATTAGGCCTTCTGCTGCTGCTAAGTACATGGTATAGTTTGAAATTGTACACTGGATTTAAAGCAGTCTAGGGAGGAAATCAAACTGGCCACTTATTATGGTATGAAATAATTTTCTCTAATGAGCCTTTATGTCTGACTGTTTTCCTATAGATTGATTCTAGCCATTGTTTACATGCTATAGTATATACCATGTTTTGCTTGTGTTTCTGCGGTATATACTTATGGTTTACATGCTTTTTGGTTTTGTTTACAAATTTACTAGATACTATACCAAGCGGCATGACATGTGCTAAACCTTTGGTTCAGATACTGTTTGTAGATGATGCACATATCCGTTTGTAGGACTTGCATAAACAGACAGTTCTGTTGTACTAAAACCGTCTTAAAATATCCACAAGGATGCAGATGGGTGTATGTGACGACTATCTGGATGTTGTCAGCAGAAACAGACGTTTCAATCAAGAAATTGAAGAACACCCTTATGACGATGATACCTCCAACTTCATCAGCTAATATAAGCAGAACGCAAAGACAGCTCCATCGTCCAGCCCAAACTCAGCAACAAACTAACTAACTAAGGCCACCCCTGCATAACGCGCACTAGCCCATCAGCACGGCTCCTCCTCATGTACCCATGGACAGGCATCAGTCCATTAGCAGAGAAGAAGATAGCAGGGATCTCATCATAATTGAAGAACTGTGAGAATGTTGCCCTGAAGTACTACAACATGCACCACAATGTACTAAGTTCGCACCCCTACATCATGAAATGGATGAGCAACGAAGATCGGAGACAACAGAGAAGCCTTGCATATATCGTAACTTACAAAGTTTCCAGCAGCTATGTGGCTATGGATCATGCGTGCTGCATATAAAGGATAGTCTGCATCAAAGTTCATCAGTCGAGGCCCAAGCTCATACAGCATCCCAAGCACATGTTCCGGTACTGCAAAAAAAATAAAGATAAATTATATATATCAATGTTGCATATTCCAAAACAATCACACAATCATATCAAACAGGAGAACATCAACAATATTTTGGTACATATAGGTTTTTGGGCCACTAAGCATCCAAATTGTTACCACCTGCCCCTGATGGCTGTGATGGTGAGCATTATGACCATTCGGTATACGGAAAAGTCCACTTCATACCCTCGAACTATCATAAAAGTTCAATTTTCAACTTTCAACTATAAAACCGGATAACGGAAGGTCATCCAACTATCAAAACCGGACGAATTTGGTCCTTTAAATGGTTTTGAAGGTAGTTGTGTATTTTTTAAATAAATTAAAAAATTTTAGTTACATCTAAAAAATCAAAACTAATTCATTTCCAATCAAAAACAATATGAAACTAGTACCAAAATTTTTATAAAAATATAACCTATCTATTTTTGCTCTATTTGAATCTTATTTATTTAAAAATATAGGCATAAATACAAGCAAATAAATACTAGGAATATGGAAAAATTGAATCCGAAAAATTAACAAGTAGAATTCCAATAGATAGGTTAGATTTTTAGAAAAATGATGGCACCCCGTATTTTTTTATTTGAAATGAATTACTTATAAATTTTTAGTTTAAATTTAAATATTTTTAGTTTTCACAAAATAAAAAACCATCTTTAAAATCACCTAAACGGCCAATTTTTCCGGTTTCAGCAGTTGGATGGTCTCGTTATCCGGTTTTGTAGTTGAAGGTTGAAAATCAGACTTTTGTGATAATTCAGGACCGTAAAGTGAACTTTTCCATTCAATATATCACCTCCATATATGCATCCATCTCAGTCCAAGCATCTGGATGATCACCCATTGGCTTTCATTTCAATTGGATCCATACAAGCGTAGGACAAAGGCTTTTGGAGCAACAAGAACGAACAGGCCAACATCACCGCTAACAATCTTCTCTGCTGCCACAAAGTTGGACCACTGCACCCACCATGGAACTGTATCATATCCTTCCATTGGCAAACTCAAATGCCACCTCAAATGTGCTAACTGATGACCCTCGGAAGCGAACACTAGGGACAATAGCTCCTTCAAATGCTTCAGAGAACGCCCTTGGGCATTCCTGCCACATAATGTTCCACGATAATGGTTAATGCAATGTAAAGATGCAAAAAAAAAGGACTGTAAGAATAAAGTATTCAGCATCCAAGGCAGAACAATTGGTTGTGGTTCAATTTGTTTGTCTACCTTACTGTTGATCGAAAAATTATGCACCAGATTTTGCTGCTAGAACATGCTGAGACTGAAAAATAATGTACATCTGTATGTTTACATTAAGATGAGTTATACTTAGGTTAATTGTTGTGTATTGGGGAAAACTATTTAAATTATACAAAAAAAATAAACATGCATTCCATGTAAAACTAATCACTCTCAAAGTAATGTAATCTCCATAAAAAATGCATATGCACATGTTAATCCATTTTCTTAGTGCAATGATACCATTCTTGCCTTGTGTTATTACTGCTTAAATAATTCCTAAAGAAGATAATAAAACAGTAATTAGACTAAGTCCACCTGTTAAAATCATCTAAAGTCCTTGCCTACAGAATAGAAATATTTCTTATCATTTTACATATCTTTTTATTATGAACAAATAAATCATTTCACTATTTTAAAAGAATCAAAAACAGCAAGCTGATTTTCTGGGCAGGTCTCACTAAAATGCTAATGACGTTAACAAGTGATTATTAACCTTTCTGGGCAGCTCCTCAAAAAGAGCAAGCTAAAGCCTGAAGCATAATCCATACTTTCAAAACTATGCAATTGTTTTTTATTTATGTATTGTGCATTAAGTTTATAGGAACTGCTAGAGTAATTGAATATCCAGAGAGTACATTTTCAACATGGTCTCGCTGTCCATAATTTGACCATAAAATTATTTTTGGTCTCTATGTGAAGCTTGAGAAGAGCTCTTCATGTTTCTATCAAAATCAGGCCTATTTGACCAAAAATAATTTTATGGGATAAGTCCAATTATTCATTCCTCCCTTATATCTCATGCTTGGTTGATTTCTATTCCTTCATGTCTTGGTTCTTTTTTCCCTTTTATTATGTTTTTAATACATCCTTTTGCGGTGTTTGCTCAGACAGGATATTATTTGCATCCACAGGACTACACACCAATATATACTGGCAAACAATTTTAGTTCCATTGATTATGTTATCATTAATCGTCAAAATCAAACGCTTCTTCGAGTCATCGATTATTCGGTGATATATACAACACAGCTCGGAACACATACTAGGGAAGATTACATATGGAATCGTTCCTTGATTGATCCAACGGCTGGCGCTCTCAGTCGACCCCATGGCAGACTGGTCACTGGGTGCCGCCAATAGATCAAAATGTCAACATCATGAACGCCACGTTTTGTACGCTAGCAGTTTTGCAAAATTTCAAGCTCCTGTCATCCGTCCAACAAATATCTCGTCTGGACTATGTTCTTCGCCGCCACAAGGGCTCGGATGCACAGCCCAACATTCAACAATGTTATTCCAGTACAATTAGAAAAAAAAGGAAGAACTCTGATGGTTGTCCTGCAGTGAGGTTTCGTAATTTTGTATATCTTGCTCCAAAATATCCAAGATACGCTTGGACGGCAAATTATCCATGGCTGCTGCATGCGCAACAAAAAAAATAAGAAGTTAAATGGCTCGCAAATATCGCAAAATTTGAATGGCTCGCAAATATTGTTCTTGTTTTTCTAGTTTCATTTTCTCCAAATATATACTACTGCGGTATCATGGTAATAATGTTGTTGCAGTTAGTTGGACGTAGTGTCCTTTTGAACATCAGTGCACACGCTCACAGCTCAGTGTGCCCAGAGGCAAGAGATTACCATCATGTTCTAAAGAGATTATCTCCATTTTCTAAAGTGTACTTCCACATCAGTGTCCACTACACTTAGTCATCATAGGCTGTTGTAGTTTCCAAAACTCTAGCTGGTATAAAACCGTGTCGATCTTGTCAACCGCAATAACCAACAGCAGCTCACTAACTTAACTGGACCCTAACTGGTCCAACTAAGACTCAATTATCATCAGTAAGATGCGTTCGTTTTGTACACAACATGTCTTTTTTCTTCGGGAGTAAACGCTAGCTGCTACTCCCTCCATCCCAAATTAAATTATTAGTTGTTTTGACTTTTCTACGTACATAAATTTTGCTATGCAACTAGACATAACGTATATCTAGATGCATAGCAAAGACTATGTATCTAAAAATACCAAAACGACTAATAATTTGGGACAGATGGAGTACAAAATATATTTATCAATCGCCAAATACAATACACACTGCTGCACGTGTTCTGCTGTTGATGACAACCAAGCTAAGCACATGTATAGGCCTCTGTAACATCAGCGTCAATGATTCATCCACGCGTGCCCAGCGACGAGCCATCAATGCTATCTTGGGGTTTAGATCTTAGTAGGTTTGGACTTTGCAACATGCATAAAGATTATTGTATCCAAGTACATGAGAAAATTGAAGTACTTGACCGCGACCCTATTTAAAAACAAACCAATAAACAAAAAAAAAAGCTATATACATAGGAACAGCACAAGCGCAGTCGCCATCATTAACTACACTTGCACAACTTACAGCTAATACTGACAAAGTATGAGGAAAAGCAATAATCAATCGACGCTTAAAGTGAGAAATTGTATTCACCCACAGCAGAAACAAAACTATAGGCTTTCGGGGGATAATATAGAGATCATGTACCCTCGACGGTCTATGAGGTATTTGGTTTGAAAAATAGAGTGGTTGGTCATCACCTTCTCTTTCACTCGTATTTTTGTTTGGTTTAGAAAACAAAATAAAAATGAGTTGATTCATTACTAGATGTGGTAATTGATCAATTTATTTTTATTTCCTAAACTAAATCGTCGGCACCTTATAGCTCGCAACCACAACCGTCCAAGCTACCCTACCACCATTTACCTTGCCTTTGAGAGGTTGCAGACCTTTAGTGAATACCTTTTCTTCTGTGGAACACACATCCGCAAATATACGCATGCACAATCGGTCTCTATAAACACGTGCACGCTGCTCCTATAAAAACGTTTAAGAGCCTGAGCGGTAGATGTAGAAATTGACAAAATCATCACAGCGGTCTTGTTATGAATACATGGCACATATCATCAAAAGAGTATTATTGCTTATTTCTATAATAAATTTAGAAAAATAAGAACACCATATTTAGTTGAGGACTCAAACTTAAATGGATAGATCCTACCTAAGAAACTTGTAAAAATAAAGTAGTACTCGCGAATGAACAGTGAATTGCAAAGAACTCAGAGAGATTTTCCATTGATCAATAAATGTATTTATACATGTACAAATAGTAACCGTCCAAAGGACGTGTGGATTAGAACACGAGGAGGGGCGTGAGTGCGGTTCCTAGTCAACACCCGGTTGACTAGATTTAGGGATGAGATCACCCCTTAAATTAATTACAACACTCCCCCTTGATCGAATCCTCTCGATAGATCAATATTCTCCAAATACTCCTCAAAAACCCAGTGGGAAAAAGGAGGAATATATCTATACAACAAATGTTTATGTTAACATTGCCTCCTCAAAAACCTTATATGAGAAAATCCCATGGGAAAAAAACTCATAAAAGGAAAAAAGAGTACAATATTATGCATTTAACAAGCAATAGCACTTGGGATGTCTCCCCCTGAATCTTGCAAATCTCGAAGTCTTCTCATACCAATCTCTCGAAAATATTTTTCAAATGTTGAGGTAGTTAGAGACTTAGTGAACAAATCAGCAAGATTATCACAAGACTTCGTTTGCAAGATATTTATGTTACCACTCTGTTGGAGTTCGTGAGGATAAAATAACTTGGGAGCAATATGCTTAGTGATGTTGCTCTTGATGTAGCCTGTTTGCATCTGTGTAACACAAGCAGCATTATCCTCACAGATAATGGTAGGTGATTCCATAGAACCAATACCACATGACTGTTGTATGTGGTTAATCATTCTGCGAAGCCACACACATTCACGTGATGCCTCATAAAGTGTAATTATCACAGAATGATTTGTGGAAGTTGCCACCAATGTCTGTTTAGACGATTTCCAAGAAATGGCAGTTCCACCATGTAAGAAAACAAATCCCGTCTGAGACCTGGCATTATGGGGATCAGATAAATAGCCAGCATCAGTGTATCAAACCAACGTAGGATCTTGGTTCTTCTGATAGAACAAACCCAAGTCCTTTGCGCCATTAAGGCATCTGAGGATTTGCTTTCCTTCTACCCAATGACGCTTTGTTGGAGGAGCACTCTATCTTGCAAGTAAGTTCACCGCGAAAGCAATATCAGGCCTGGTGCTATTCGCGAGATACATAAGTGCTCCAATGAGACTGAGATAAGGGAATTCATTCCCCAGTATCTCTTCTCCTTCATCACGTGGTCGAAAGACATCTTTCTCAAAATCAATCGATCGAACCACCATGGGTGTCTTGGCCGGATATGATTTATCCATATTGAATTTCTCCAATATTTTCTGGATCTAGGCAGACTGGTGCACTAGAATTCCTGAATGAAGGTGCTCAATTTGCAAGACAATGCAAAATTTGGTTTTACCCTAATCCTTCATCTCAAACTCCGTCTTAAGATGATTGCGAGCCTCATCAATACTCTCTGAATTGCCAATGATGTTTATATCATCGACATATACCGATATGATGCAAAATCCTGACGAGGATTTCTTGATGAAGACACATGGGCAATCATCACTGTTAGAGTAACCCTTTTGCATAAGGTACTAACTCAGTCGGTTGTACCACATCCGTCCCGATTGCTCAAGGCCATACAAAAACCTTTTCAGTTTCACACAATACATGTTGCGATTACCGCCCTGATTTGGTATAAAAATCCCGTCGGGAACTTTCATGTAAATATCCGAATCAAGTGACCCATAGAGATATGCGGTCACTACGTCCATCAACTGCATAGATAGACACTTTTGTACTGCCAAAGATATAAGATATCGGAACATAATTCCATTCATAACTGGAAAATATGTTTCATTGAAATCAATGCTGGGTCTCTGCGTGAACCCTTGTGCTACAATCCTCGCCTTGTATCTCACCACCTCATTATTTTTATTCCGCTTCTGGATGAAAACCCATTTAAAACCCACTGGGAAGATTTTAGGAGGTGTAGGTATCACTGATGAGAATACCTCTCTCTTAGCAAGTGAGGCTAACTCCGCATCACTTGCCTCCTTCCATATATTCCAATCCGAGCGCTTCTTGCACTCTGCCATGGACTTTGGATCTGGATCTTTATGGAGATTCTCAGCAATTGATTCAGAGAAGTATATGTCGACAACTGTAGTCTTAAGATCATACGTTTCTCTCCAGTATCAAGATAATTTATGGAAATTTCTTGTACTCTCCTTAACGGCTCGTCATTTCCCAAATCAATCGCGTCAGGGTGTTCCGGAGCCCCAGCATCAGAAAATAAGTGTACTGTTGATGCAGGTTGTGGATGTTCTGTATCCACTATATTTCTCTCAACCTGTTGTTAAGTCACATTTGCTGGTTCAGAAGCAGTATCCTTCTCTTTCCTATTGCGCTTACGAGAAGCCGCACGTGCAGGAATTGCCGTACTTCTTCCACTCTTACAAGAAGAAGGATTGAATAGTTTTCTTTGGTATCTCTATTCTTTCTGGCACATTCCTTGCGGGTATATAGGACTTTGTGACGTCTTTACCAGCAGTAAATGCATCTGGCAGATTATTTGCAATATTTTGCAAATTCAGAATCCTTAGAACTTGAAGTTCTGATTCCTGAGTACGAGGATCCTCTGTGGTGATGCCTTTTGCATCCCAATTTATTTCCCGGCTTTCAGTGTGGTACTTAAATTCTCCCCCTAAAGCCAGGAAGTGATCTTCATTGAAGATACTTTCAACGAACCGGGCCGTGAGCAAATTTCTTGTCAGGGGCTCTAGGTATTTAATGATCGACGGAGATATAAATCCCACATAGATCCCCAATTTCCTGTGAGGGCCCATCAATGTTCGCTTAGGTGGTGAGATCGGTACGTACACAGCGCAACCGAATTTCCGCAGATGGGAAATACTTGGAGGATCACCTTGCACCATTTGCAGCGGGAAAGCTGTATGGTATGCAATTGGGCGTAGTTGTATCATGTCTGCAGCGTGCAAAGTTGCACGACCCCAACACGTTGTTGGAAGATTACAACCTTGAAATATTGGTCTGGCAATGAGCTTTATCCTCTTGATTAGCGCTTCTGCTAATCCATTCTGAGTGTGAACATATGGAACCGAATGCTGAAGTTCAATTCCTTGTGCCATACAATAGTCATTGAAGGCATGTGATGAAAACTCTGCAACATTATCCATTCTTATACACTTTATCGGATGTTCAGGATGATGTGCTTTCAGTTTGATAACTTGAGCGATCAATCTAGCAAAAGCATGGTTGCGTGTCGACAATAACGACACATGTGACCAACGCGTGGAAGCATCGATCAAAACTATGAAGTACCTGAACGGTCCATATAAAGGTTGGATTGGTCCACAAATATCACCTTGGATACGCTCCAAGAATTTGAGAGGCTCATCTTTAATTTTGAGATATGAAGGTCTCAAAATTAATTTCCCAGTAGCACACGAAGCGCACATGACATCCGAAGATTGTGGGAACTTGGCACTGCTCAAATCATGACCAATGGAATTGCCTATGATTTTTCTCATCATCCCAACTCCGGGATGCCCAAATCCATCATGCCAAATCTAGAATGCATCAACATTTTGGAAAATCACCTTGTATGCAACATGTGGTACGGGCTTTATGTATGTGTAATACAATCCAGACGGAAGAGATAACACTTTTTCAAGTGTTTCTTTGCCTAATCCGCTGTCCTTGGTGAATAAGAGGAATTCCTCCTTATTCTCTTCATGTGTCTCAACATGAATACCATTACGACGGATATCTTTGTAGCTTAGGAGAGTACGAGTTGCATCAGGATACAATAATGCTTGTTTGATGGTAATCTGCGTACCCATAGGAAGTATAATAGTGGCTCGACCTGAACCAACTATCATAGCATCGCGTCCTGCGATCGTTAAAACATTTCCTTCTCTCTTGGTGAGAGTCTAAAAATATTTTATTTCCCTCAGCACTGTATTTGATGAACAACTGTCCACCAGGCACATCTCCTCCTCCAGCGGATCGACTCCCATAGAAAAATCTATATAGTTTGCAGAATTTAAACATAAAAATCATGCAAATATATGGAACACATACTATTATCATTGAGATTGTAAACAGAGTGCTTCATACAAACAAAGTAAGGACAACATCATGTCTTAATATTACAAGCCTTGCAAATATAACTATCCGAATATCAATTATGTATGATATCGAGTCTAGTGAAGGTCCCCAAAGATGTCGTTGGACTCGTACTCCACGACCATCTTATCATCATCCAAAGGAGTCTCCCCCTGTGGCACACTCTTGGTACCACTTGGCCCCCCTTCATTGGATGCCGGGTCCGAAGTACCGGTCTCAGCCACATGAGAGACAAAATGTGCTTCATACTTCTTCCGTTTAGTGCTTTCACCACGTCCAATAGACTTCAAGTACAGATCCACCAAATGTTGAGGAGTCCTACATTTCTTAGCCAAGTGAGTGTGGCAACCACACTTGAAACAAGCCCTTTTCTTGTCATTGTTTGGCTTAGAAATGCCTTTCCCCTTGTTGTTGAAGTCTCCCCGAGGCTTACGAAACTTCTTCCGCTTACTACCAGATTGGTTTCTAGGGTGGTTGCAAGAACCATCCCTCCCAGTCTTTTGAGTGACATGTACTTCAGACAAAGGAGCAGTACCCGGAGGACGCTGCTGTGAGTTCCATACGGTGAGCTCATGATTCTTTTCTGCTTGACGTAATGTTTGTATCAAATTAGCGTAGACCGTGAAACGCTTCTCATGGTACTGCTGAGTTATGAGTCGCTCTGATGGAAGCATTGTAGACAATATCTTCTCAATTTTCTCCAAATCAGAGGGCTCCTTCTCGCAGAACTTGAGTTTCTGGCTTATCTTATGAACAACATGATTGAATGCATCCACGGATTTGAAAACCTGGAAACGCAATTGGCTCCATTCATAGGAAGCCTCAGGAAAAACAATTTCCTTTTGCTGTTCATACCTTTGCTTCAGGGAGTCCCACAACTTGAGTGGGTCCATCTCCAACATATACTCGGACTTTAAGTCCGGGTGGATATGGTTCCTTATCATGTATAAGGCCCTAAATTTGTATGTTTCTGGTATCGGCGGATCACCCGGAATAGGTGGTGCCAAGCACTAGTAAAGTCCAATTCGCAATAGGCTCAGTTTGATATCCATCGCCCATTGAGGAAAGTTGTGCCCATCGAGTGCGAGAACCTCGAACTCCTTGGCAGCCATTTCCTACAAAATCAAATGCCAAACATGAATAATTTGGCATTCAACGATACATATCAATGTGAATTCAACGAACTTGAATTCCGGTGATTCTCAACGAATTGGAATAATTTTAATGGCAATCATCAACATAGAGTAGACCTTATAATCCAAAATTTAAGATTGGATACCCATGTTGAGGATAATAACTATGTAAAACATAGTCAAGATCCCGCAGTAGTATAAAAATACTACCTTGTGTATGACCAATATGAAAATGAATCAAGGTAATCTCTAATATGATGTATGTCCCAATTCTGACTTGGATGAACATCAAGAATATATGTAAAATACTTCTCATGTATGACCAACGTCCAAGAAAATGGAACAAATTATTCCAAATAGAGAATCGATGTATTGCATTTCATGAAACACACATAATGGACCAAACAATATTTGCAAGGTAATATTAAGTTAACAATGACATGATATGACCAAACTTGAGTACAAACACATATTTACAATGACTTATGACCATTAGAAAATAATTGATGCATGAACAGTACTAAATAGCATAAAGCACAAATGCTAACATGCAAAAGTACTGCTAAATTGAAATGAAATGGAATTAGTAAAGATAACTTGGTAACGGGCTGGAAAACCAAATCCGGCCCGCCACCACTTGTCCTTCAGCAGCCACACGAGCCTAAACGCATGAGCCAGCCGCCCAAGTCAGCCCACAGGCGCACCAACTAGCCGCCATAGCTGAGCACGCCGGCCCGTGAGCCGCTGCCGCTGGGCGCGCCGGCCCGTGAACCACTGCCGCTCGGCTCATGGGCCCGTGGGCCGAGCCGCTGGGCGCGCCGGCCCGTGAGCTGCTGTTGCTCGGCTCGCTGGCCCGTGGGCCGAGCCGCTCAGCGCGCTGGCCCGTGAGTCGAGCCATCGTCGCCAGCCTTTGATGCGCCAGTCGGCCCGCAACGGTTGTATAAGGAGGCCGGGCGGTTAGGGTTCCAAACCCTAACTGCTCAATCCTCCAACCCCTCAAGGACGTCAGCCCGGTGGGAAACCAGGAGTTGGCCGGCCTCAGGAGCATCGGTGCGGTCCTTGACCACACGACGGCCGCGGTTGCGGCTACGTCCTCCCCGAGGCCCGCCAATGCTCCTGGCGAGATTGCCGCGCCCACCAGTGAGAGCACGCCATGCTTCCAGGCCGCGGTGACGACAACTAGATGCCCGGATATGCCGGCGAAGAAGGTGGCGAAGACGACGGGCGCGCTGGCGACGAGGAAGGCGAAGAACAGAGCCAACAATCTCATCAATTGACGGTAAGCGTCTCGGCATTGTACCTCTCAAGGAGTCGAAGTCGATTTCTCGTCGATGAAGAAGAATCCCTCTGTTTCTCCTTCTCAGTGGAAGAACAAAGTGCTGGTAACATGTAAAAATGAAGTAGTACTCGCGAATGAACGGTGAATTGCAAAGAACCCAGAGAGATTTTCCATTTGAATGTATTTATACATGTACAAACAGTAACCGTCCAAAGAACGTGTCGATTCGAACACGAGGAGGGGCGTGAGTGCGGCTCCTAGTCAACACCCGGTTGACTAGATTTAGGGATGAGATCACCTCTTAGATTAATTACGGCAAAACTAACCAACAATGCTTGGCAACTCTAATCGAAGCCTCGCTTCAGAGCCCCCACGACCTAACCTCGCTGCACCCTTGCCGGAGCTAAGGAAGATGACCGGAGCTTCGATCACCGTGCAAATCAAACCACAGAAAAAAAAAATTGGGACGCCAAGGAGCAGCGAAACACTCGTTTCTTGATTAGCCTTTCCTCCGTTTGATATGCCACCCTGTCATACCCCACGCCACGTCGCCACTTGCCGGTTGACGAGTGGCCCATGCTCCGCCACGTCGACCGCGATCCACCCATACCACACTGCTAGATATTTAAGCAGTTAAACTGGACCAGCACGTTGTCCTTGCCAAGACCCAGAAGCCATGGCGCACCGGCCGGACGCCGAGGCGCCCCTGCTCGGCAAGCCCGACGCCGCCTCCCCGCCGGCGAGGCGCAACAAGTACCCCTTCTTCTGCGCCGTGCTCGCCTCCATGACCTCTGTCCTCATGGGCTACAGTACGCATCGCCTCCTACACTAGTATCTCAATCTCTGCATATATGTATCTTTGTATCTCCTCCGTGTGCTGAAAATTGCGCCGCCATGCCGCGGGCGGCAGACGTGGCGGTGATGAGCGGCGCGCAGATCTTCATGGCGGAGGACCTGGGCATCAGCGACGCGCAGGTGGAGGTGCTCTCGGGCGTCATCAACATCTACTCGCTCGTCGGCGCGCTGCTGGCGGGGTGGACCTCCGACCGCCTCGGCCGGCGCCTCACCATCGTGCTCGCCAACGTCTTCTTCCTCGCCGGCCCGCTCGCCATGGCGCTCGCGGGAGGGTACGCTGCGCTCATGGTGGGCCGCTTCATCGCCGGCGTCGGCTCCGGGTACGCGCTCGTCATCGCGCCCGTCTACGCCGCCGAGATCGCGCCCGCGTCGTCCCGCGGCCTCCTCACCTCGCTTCCTGAGGTGGCTAAATTGAACAGATTATTTGTGCAATTAGGATTCGATTTGAGAGCAATTTGAATGTTTTTTTTGGTAATGTTGCTTGGTTCTTCAAGATCTTTATCAACACCGGCGTGATGCTGAGCTATGTTTCCAACCTGGCCTTCTCGGGGCTGCCCGTTCACCTCTCGTGGCGGGTGATGTTCGCGGCGGGGGTGGTGCCCACGGTGTTCCTGGCGGCCGGCGTGCTCACCATGCCGGAGTCGCCGCGGTGGCTCGCCATGAAAGGCAGGGTCGCCGAGGCAAAGGCCGTGCTCGACAAGACGTCGGACACGCCCGCCGAGGCCGAGCAGCGGCTGCTGGAGATCGAGGCCGTCGTCAGCAGCGGCGGCCGGAGCAGCGAAGGCGGCGGCGGCGCGTGGAAGGAGGTGGCCACCAGGGCCGGGGTCCGCCGCGTGCTGGCCATCGTACTCACGCTGCAGTTCTTCCAGCAGTCGTCGGGCATCGACTCGGTGGTGCTGTACGGCCCGCGCGTGCTGGCCATGGCCGGGGTCACTTCCAACACCCTGCTCCTGAGCCTGAACGTCCTCTTCGGCGTCGCCAAGGCCGGCTCCATCCTCATCGCCATGGCGCTCGCCGACCGCGTCGGCCGCCGGCCCCTCCTCCTCGCGAGCACGGGCGGCATGACGGCGTCCCTGCTGGTCCTGGGCTCCCTGTTCGCGGCGTTCGCGGGCGCCAAGGACGACGCCGCGGTGGCCGCGGTGAGCGTCGCCGCCGTGGTGGCGTTCGTGGTGGCCTTCTCCGTCGGGCTCGGGCCGCTGGCCTGGGTGTACAGCTCCGAGATCCTGCCGCTCCGGCTGCGGGGGCAGGGCGCCGGGCTCGGCACCGCCATGAACCGGGTCATGAGCGGCGTGGTCACCATGACCTTCATCTCGCTCTACCAGGCCATCAGCATGGCCGGCGCGTTCTACCTCTACGCCGCCGTCGCCGCGGCCTCGTTCGTGTTCGTCTACGCGTGCCTGCCGGAGACCAGGGGCCGGAGCCTCGAGGACATGGAGGAGCTCTTCCACACCAAGTGATTCGTGTAATCTGACCGAACCATCAATTCGATTCGATTGGTGCGTATAGACGGGTGAAAAAAAAATGAAATCGCAATGTGCTCTGCCTTTTTCTGCAGATGATGTGTCCCTTTGCTTCTGAATATCAGGCATTTTACGCCTGTTTGAAACGCAGAAGTTCCGTGTAGTTCATAGTTGTGCAATCCGCAAATGGTAGACATTTAGACTATGGTTTCTTGTAGGAGATAATCGGAAGTATTTAATTTGTACGGTAGAAACTATCACAAGAATTATGGGATTTCATGATAGAAGGCTGAGATTGATCTCCATGAATCCTACTACACACCACTTTATATCAGAAAAGTTCATGCGGAGGATAGCATGTCTGAACTCTGAACTTTTCTGAACGATTTGGTGCTTTGGCTACTCTTGCTTATCTTAATCAGGGCCGGCTCTATTGTTCTGAGGGCCCTTGAGCGAACCGGATACTATGGCCCCTCTATGATAAAAGTTTTTTTTCATTTATAAGTGATAAATCATATAGTAGTAATAGTAACATGAACTCAGTTTCTGTAACAACTTTGATAATACAGAGTAATAGAGCACCAAAGTCAGACTATGTGTTTTGAAAAGATAAAATCGGACTCTGACGACTCCATTAACAGTAGCACATACCTTTAATTCAGATAAAAAATATCTAGATCAACATCATTTGAATAATCTTGATAAAGAAAATTCAACCGTAGTACAATATTTTGGTAATAAGCAATGGAGAATGGAATTAATTATCACTCTCACTTATGGACTGCTGATTGAAACAAAAGTGAAAAGATTCCGTGAGCCTCCTAAATCCTGATCATCTCATCCAGGGCCAGGCCGCAGCCCGCAGGGCTAGAGCGTTCATGGCCTCGTGGGCACCAGGCACGGGAGCACGGCGTGGTCTCCTTGCCGGTGACCGGTCTGTCTTGTCAGAGCACTGACGACGACGAACGCCCGCAGCACGGCAGCAGGCAGGCAGGCAGCGGCAACAATGGCCAATCGATTCGCTGTTTTGTTTGATCGACGATCATTTTCTCGCGACTCTCTCTGTGACTCTGTGCTCTGTCCAGCTTGGTTGGCAACGCCTGCACTGCATACATATCTGCGGCTGGCCCCCCCTCAAGTCGCCTAGGCCCAGAGCCGGGCCTGATCTTAGTCGATGTTTACAAGATGATCATTTTGATTCTAAACTTGCCTTAAATGACCAAATACCATTTTCATGCTCTGAAATATGATCAACCTTCTCTAGTATCTTCGTCCGCAATTTTTCTGTGTGGGAGCTGTGTCCCTTCTCCTCCTGCTGCTGCTGCTTCTTTGCAAAATATATCCTCCATAATCACTCTTGGGCCGGGCCAAGGGCCAGAAAACAGATTGGTCCAGGATGGGCCACAGTGGTTTCGAGCACTAATGAATGGTGGAGGAGCTTCTTAGCCGGAGCAGGAGCTAAATAAGCAGGCACTATGGAGCATCGCACCAAAATTCACACGGTGAATGAAGTTAAAAATAAAAAGAAAAACTTTAGCTTATGATGAATTTTGGTGCATCAACGAAGATTGGCAGAAGATGGTCAAGATGCGTTAAGTGCGGCTTGTGACTAAACACTCATAAACATATGCACACCCACTTTTTATGAAATGCGCGTATACAAACACTACTTGTCTACTATAAGTATGTTTACCTCTACCTTTGCCTACCACTGAAAGATTACCTAGCGGTAAGCTTGAGACCTTGCACGCGGCGGAGAAAGGCGCGGTATGAGGCAAGATGCAGCTTTATTATTTTAAAAGGAAAAGAAAACAGAAAGGTATGATGCAGTTTTCTGCTGTGATCTATATTACTTGTATTCTCAGGATAGAATGGAGAGACAAGAGGACCGATCCACACATGTTCGTTCGCATGTGTGGAGTGTTCATTTCTCCTTGCTTTCTTTAGCCGCCTGAATATACTAGTACTCCCTCCGTTCCAAACTATAGATTATTTTAGCACATCTAGATATATAGATTTTGTTATGTATTAGATTGTCACACTCTAAAATATTTAATTTTAGGATGTAAGTATCTTTTAAAATGTGTTCATCCATCTTTAGGATTTTTCTAGAATTTTTCAGAATTTTTCTAGCAAATATTCTCATTTTCCTATAGCTAAATCCATTTATTGGAATGTTCTCAAATCTTTTTCATGGGCTCCGAGTATTTTATTTGGACTCGTCGTGTCCTAAGATTTTTTTTCCAAAATTTTTTGGATCCTCAGGATATATTTTTCGTGGTTTAAAATATTTATCTAGACTTTTCTAGATTTGTTTTAAGCTATAAAATATATTCTCAAAAAAGTAAAATCCTTTTTCTTATCTTCTCAGGATGGATTCAACTCGTTTTCGGCCCGATCCATCCTAAGCTTTAGAGCCGTGCCGCGCAAGCTTGAGCTCGGCCACCGCCACAATCTTGTCATCCGTCGCTTTCCGTTGACAAAAGCTAGCAAACCACCTCATTTTCCTTTTTCTTTCTATTCCAGAGTTTAATTGCTCGTTGAAGCTAACCGACAGCCTCTTACTGTCCATCACTTTCTTTCAGCGAGTTGATGTTGTCTAGAAGCTTTTCCGTGAGGCGAGGAAGCTCCCAGAATCATTTTCCCTTTCTTTCTTTTCCTCACTTTCTTTTCGCCATTCTATAGTTCCCAGTTCCTCATCGTTCATGGACCAATCCTTTATATCACCATCCTCTCTTTTTTACTCTATCGTATCCGACACCCTAAAATGCCCATTCAAGTTCCCCATTATCTAATCCTTCTCCCTAATCAAATCATGCTCGAAACGGAGCCGTGCCCAACTTCGATGTTTTTTCGATGATGGTCCAATGTCGTAAGTGTTAGCTCTAGCGACCTACGTCGCCGCTGCATGATCCTGGCCTGACTCGCCAATACCTAAACCTGATCCGACCCAGTTCGGCCACTACCATCCCCATCCTCTCTTTTCCTTCCTCGACACAGTAGCTATGTCATGCCAAACTCAGCTTTCCTGTACGTGCGTGCTAGGACTCGTTGATCGAGTCCGATCTGGCCACACATGTCTGACCTCATCGTATTCTTGTATGTCACCTGCAGGCCTAGCTGTTTGCCACGTGCCATTTTGATTTCATTCAAGACTGGATGGCCCATGTTGCTGTCATCTGTGTGTGCGTCACGCAAGCCCGGCAATCCGCGCCGTATAAAAAGTTTTAGCGTGCCCGATCCATCTTTTGTTCGTGCCGTCGAACAACCCATTCAACTTCGGCGAGCTTGTTTCTCTTGTCGGCCCTCACCTAAATCTCTTGTCGGCCCTCATCTGAATCTATTTTGTCCCATAATCGAACTTGCTCGGCTACTCTAGTCCCGACGTGAAGCCGTTTCCTCCCTCTTTTCCCTCTCCTGTACTCGCTTTTTCTCATTGAATTGTGGGACCCGCTGGTCAGCCCTATATTGTTTCTCCCGTGGACAACCTGGATTGAAACAGAGCCCAAACCGTGCATGCCGCCGTCCTGGGTATGCATAGCACGCCACCCCGACGCCCTTGCCCTATAAAAAGCGCAGAAACCCTAGCCCCCACACGCGATCCTACTTTGTTGTGTTCCCTATTGCGCTGCCCCTCCTGCTCGTGAGCCCTCGCGCCCTCCTGCACGCCTATCTCACGCAGTGCCGCCGCCATGGGAGCACAGCAGCAACCGCGCACCCTTGCCTTGCGCTTCCCGCTTGCTCGCCCCTCCCCGTCATCTCCTGCCACTCGCCCTCGCCCTCACCCCTAGCGTTGCCGCCACCAGACGAGCGCCGCTGCTAGGAACAGAACAGGCTGCCGCCTCCCTGAGTGCGCCAAGCGCGAGTGCCCTCGGTCCCGCGTCCCCCTACATCGCCTCTACAGCTGCACCCCTCCTGCTCGGCTCCCGTACAGCCGCCGCTGTTGGCCCCCTCCCCTCACCTCCATTTGCTCGCGCTCCCCCTCCCACCTACGGCGTGCAGTGCGCCGCCTCCTCCTTGCCGGCCATATTCCAGCCGCCAAGGTGAGTCCCCGCCGCTAGTAAGCCCCAAAACGGAATGCCCTCGATTTTCTCTTTTTTTTCCCCCTGCTTCCCAAAGCCTATCGTGCCCTAAATCACCGGGAATCCGGCGAACAGTGGCCGCTGGTCACCATGGGAGGCTGTTGCTTGAGTTCCTACAATCTAGCCCCTAAAAGATTCTGTAATTTTCACAGATTTGTTTGTGTCTTGCAATTTCTGCAGAAAACCCCCTAGTAGATTGGATCTTTTCAGTCCAGCCCCAACCATGACTTTTTCAGATCTAACCGCACTTTGACCTTTTCACGAGTACAGTTTTCCGTGGGTTGCAAAATCAGTAGCTAGCCCTCGCAGTCTATATTTTATCGCGACTAGATCCCTACAACCTTGTTTTGTTCGTAGTTTCCGCGTTTTAATCCGTTTCGACCCGTTCTGGTTGCGTTAGTCTTGTTTTAGCGTAAACTATCATTTAGTAGTGTTGTTGTATCATAGTTCCTATTTTAAAATTAAATATCAATTTAATTTGATTAATATTCTCTCATCTAGTTTTTCTAAATAAAATCTAATTATGTATTTACTCCGATTTTTATAATTAATGTAACTTGATTAATATCAACTCAAATATGTTTGTAGTTTAATTTGTTCAGTTCACACAAACCATAAAGTTCAACATTTAGATGCTCTCATCAGTTTCTTTTTTAATTAATTGTTTAATTGGTGTAATTTATACATAGATAATTATAAATAAAATTGGACCAAATTCTACTTCATTTTTACAAATGCAAAATATAATATGAGTTAATTATAATTTCGGGTGTTTCTTTTAAGTATCCTTTACATTTGTTTTATAAATAAAATAAATGAAGATTATAGTTGTTTATTTTCTTTTATAAGACAAATCTTTAGATAGCCATTTTTTTAAACCCAAGCTCCATTTTCCACGTTTCTTGCGCTCTCATGACCATAGCAACGAGCACTATCCTTTAGTATGCTCTTTTAAAGCTCTGCTTTTGTTTGGTATATCTGTTCTTAGTTTTTCTCGTTTATTTGTATGCTTGGGCCCGATGCTTGTGTGACGTTAGTAGGAGCGTGATCGAAGAGTTTTGAAGATTAAGAGTTTCAAGAACAAGAGTTGAAGACTCTGAGAAGCTATTCTTTAGAAGAAAGATAAGTATTTCCTTAATCATTCTTTTGTCCTAATAATCATAATAAATATAACTTTCTTTATGCATGCATGTGTCTTAACCTGATGGATCCTAATTAAGGATATGCTTAGTCTTTATGATCATTCCTTGCTAACCTGGGTTTTAGCTTTCTATTGGGTAGCTACTGCTTAGTTGCTATAACTGGTTTTGGTATGAGAATAATTTATAACTATAATGATAACTATGATGATGCTACACCTGTTTTACTTCATATCATACTACACCTGTTTTACTTCATGTTCTTGGTTACTTTGCGTTTTTAATTCAAGATCATCTTTTTAATCGGAACATGGAGAACCACCCAGGAAAACAGTGCAACCACAATACTATATGGCTCTGGTCTTGGTTGATTAATTAGAAACACTAGCTTATGACAATCTTACCGAAAGGGCAAGTGGTCTTGGTTGATTAATTAGAAACACTAGCTTATGACAATCTTACCGAAAGGGCAAGAGGGTTTGCATCGTCAGGGTATAGCTCAGTCCTCTTGAGGCTTTGATATGTGGTCCTGGTTAAGGCACGTCCTTATTAGGAAGAGTTATGACCGCTTTAACTTGAAACCTTATTGGATTGTTATAAGTTAGGGAATCTTTGTAAAAGTCTCGTAGTGAATCCCTTGCCACTCACCTTGGAAGTGTTTAAGAGGCTAGCTACCTCAGGAAAATCGGGAGATACGAATTGTGGGTAAAGTGTACAACCTCTGTAGAGTGAAAACTGATATATCAGTCGTGCTCACGGTTAAGTGCGGCTTGGACCCTCACATGATTAATGAACTTGAAGATGAATTAAATCGTAGACCATGTTTATCGTTATGGTTATGTTTCCGTTATACCTGTTCTGTTTCTGTTAATGTGGGTTGATGTATACTTATACCTTAGTAATCAGGTGCTAATAAAACTTGACCGACTAAAATTGCTTATCGCAGTAAGCCATTCAGCCTTTCCTTGATTTTGACCTTCATGTCATATAATTCTCAACACTTACTGATTACCAACCATAAGTGTACTCACATTTGCTATATCTGCTGCTCAGAAGAGAAAGTCGTTGCGAAGTTTGTTGGAGATGATGCTGAGTTCTAGGCCTAGCAACCCCGGGTCGATTGTTTGTGAAGTTTGGAGTCTTCGTTTGCAGGATGAGCTGTATAACTCTGATAGTCTTTTAGTCGTTTATTTATCTTTTCGTGATACTGTTACTGATTATTCACCAATGAAGTCACTATATGTATGAAACTTGATCCTGGTAAATATATAGTTGTGTATTTGGTTTTATCCTTAAAACTGGGTGTGATATAAATATATATTATATCTACATACATAGCAAAAATTATGTATCTTAATTTATCAAAATTAACTACAATTTAGAACATTGAACAGACAGAGTACATCTGAATATCCGCAGTGTCAGGTGTGGGGCCATACATCTGAATATCCGCAGTGTCAGGTGTAGTGCCATGATGCAGCTTCTCTGCTTCTGCTGTGATCTGAAATTACTATGATCTGAAATTACTAGTACTAGTATATTGAGGCACCAGAGGGAGAGAGAGGCCAGCCACGAGCCCACCCACGACCCATCTGATGAGATCTGACTGACCATCTGTCTTCCTTTGTCTTTGCTTTCTTTTTAGCAATCCATGAGATCACCAGGGCACGCGTGCTGGAGCAATCAATAATAGATATACTCAGGGGATATTTGGTTAAAGGGACGGAAGTTTAGTCCATATCACGTTCAATCTTCGTATGCTAATTAGAAGGACTAAATATAAAATAATTATAAAACTAATTACACAGATGGAGGCTAATTCGCGAGACGAATCTATTAAACCTAATTAGTCCATGATTTGATAATATATGCTAATGATAGATTAATTAGACTTAATAGATTCGTCTCGCAAATTAGTCTCTATCTATGCAATTAGTTTGGTAATTAGTCTATATTTAATACTCCTAATGTGTAACCAAACATTCGATACGACAAGAATTAAAGTTTAGTACGTGGAACCAAAACACCCTCTCAGAAGATGCTGGACCCATCAATCAGATGTATGCTGGTGGTGTTGCTGCTGCGTCAGATCGGAGCTGGCCGGCCTGGTCCTCCTCGCCGTCCTTCCAGTGAAGTGAAGGAATGAACTACCAAATAAATAGCTAGGACGACTAGGATGCAAACCCAACGAGACTACTAACTCTTCTATCATCAGACATGTAATTACAAATTTCGTGACGAACGACAACCTGTAAAAGGACAACAACTACGTTCTTTTTCCCTCGAACAAACGACCTGAGGCTGCTCTCAGTACATTCGCTCTCCCCAAACCGCCATGTCATGAAAATGTAAAAAACTACAGCTGTGGTATGTTCTCCACCCCAATACGCTGTGTGTTTGTGCTGTTTGACCAATACCAGTTTGACTTGACCAAGCTGGAGATCTCGTTAAAAAAAAGATCACATCGACACGGCCGCCAGCGCCAGCTCGGCATAGGAGGAACAACATGTGCTCCTTCTGTCCCTAAAAGAATGCAACACTCGCTTCCCGAAAAGTTAAATAATTTCAAATTTAATCAAATTTATTAAAAAATTACTAAAATTTAAATCTCCAAATAGATTTAGTATAAAGATATATTACATGATTAATTTAATAATATTTATTTTGCAACATAAAGATTATTATTATTTTATATAATTTTGGGTAAATTTAAAATTGTTTGAAATCCTCGGAAACCGAGAATAGATAGTTGCATTCTTTTAAAGGCGAAGGAGCCTAGCTAGCCGCATGTTGGGCCCACAGTCACTGTGGGTGGGACCGACCGAACTCATGTGCCGGTCCGTGTACTGCGCGTACGTGGTGGCCGGTGTGCCGCGCGCGTGCAGGTTGGCCCTGTTTCTTTTTCTCTCAGCCAAGCTAAGATTATAATCTAAATAAAGATTTTCTCGCTTTTCACTTCTCTAGTTCAAATTTCTGAAGCGGCTTACCACAGAGAAAAATAAATGAAAATAAGTGAGGCGTTTGGTGGATAAGCTGATTATAATCAGAAACAAATAGAGGGTGTCGTGCCGTTTGACGTCGGCGTGAGAGTAACATCGTCATGTTCTTTTCCGATTACCTCCGCACCGGTACCTGTGAATTAATTGATAAAGCCCTAGATGACCTAGAAAGAAAACCCCTTATTCCACTGATTTTGTTCTTGTGTCTCGGCCGTTGGCTGTCCGCTGTCACGTAACCATTACATACGTGAGAACGAGGTAGTATGTGACCGGCATCGCTTCCATCGTGAAAGATGACTCACCGATGGCTCGTCGTGATGGATCTTTGCCGGTAACATATACCGGGTTACAAGTGGAAGGTAGCAACAGAAGTTTAATTTGTCACTCTTCCGTGGTCACTAGTGTCCTGCTCCAAGTCATAGGCGACAAGCAAAGAACGTTGCCGGTCACCTCACTGGTGACGAGCTTCATTTTTGCTAGGTGACGGGTGAAGAAAGTTGCAAGTCTGGGTATGTAGGAACAATCTAGCTTTTCTTTTCATGTACCGCAAAACTCAGCTCTAATGCAAAGTTAATGTCTCATGTATCCGTCAGCGGGTCAAGTTTTATAGACAATGGAAAGTGCAAGATATTTTAGGACGCAAAACAGAGCCAATCTCTCATCCACAAGATAAAAGAACGGAGCCCACTACTGTCCTAAGGATCCAAGTTTAACGTGCTAATAATAAGAGTCCGTTCGGATCCGTCCAAGATGGTTTTTTTTTTCCTCATGTTCCTCTTCGTCGCTTTTCCTTTCCATGCAACGCTTTTCCCTTTTTGACATGGCGTACAAGGTCAACAATGACCGTGGATTGGAGAAATCAAATTTCTGAAATTGAAGCTCCAGATGTTACTACGTAACATCACGACCGTACCGAGAGAGAAAAACATGTAAAAGATAAGCTAAATTTTGAATTCAAATGCAAAGTTTAAATGTGCAGAGGTCAAGTAATTATTAGCGTCCAAAGCTACTGCAACCAGATTATCTGCCTGTCAATCCGTCCATCTACTTGACTGATCCTAGTCATCAGCACACGTGCCAGGAGGACGCGATCGACAAACAAGAGCTCCCTTCCGATGTATGTTGTTGGATTGAGATTCCTTGGCTGGCCATGCACTTTAACTTCTTTTTCTCTGGAATTTGTCTGTACAATAAGAAAGTGGCCAAGATTCCAGATGAGATCGATGGCGAAAGGTGTGTCGCCTGTCGACAGAGCGTTGGAGGATGATGCACCAAGAAGGCAAGAAATCTTACCGGCCTCAGGTTTTCTGTCCATGGATGCCGTAACTTTCACGGTTATTTTGGATGATCGATCTAGCTATAGCCACAGGAACGACCCAAGCATAGGTGTCAAATCCAATTGATGGATGGATAATGTTCTTGTCCTACTATAGCTTGCAGCTGCGCGAGTCGAATTGTCTGGTAATTTGCCTATATATCTGAATACAAATTAGCACAAAATGACAAATTATTAGTACAAACATTTTGTGCGGCTATATATATCCTCCCTCTGTCCCTTAATATAATTAAGGTGGGCAATATTAGGCAGATGATGATTTTCTTTTTTGAAACATAGTACAGAAGTAAACACTCACATATACTCACGCACACCCACCCTAGCTACTCCCTCTACTAAAAAATTTTATTATAGAATTCAAAATTTATCAAAAAAATAAGTTATTTTACCCATTTTAGTACGTGCATGCAATCATTTAGTACCAAATATATATGGCTAATAAATAGGGATAAGCAAGGTCATTTTGACTCCTTGGTAATCTTTCATAGAATTCCTAGAACGACTTCTTTTTGGAACAGATGGAGTTTGAATATATGTACGCAACACTACCTCCAAAAGATTGAATCGGTAGATCTCGAGATTTATAAAGTCACCACACACACCTTGTTGTCGACAGACACATCTACCACTAAAAGAATAGCGTCAATACAATCCTATAATAAATTCAGAAAAATACGAGTACCTGTGATGAGTCGAGGTCTCGAACTCTTGTAGGCAGATTCCACCACAGAGAACCTTACCATCTGTGTGTACAAATATGCCACTCGAATTGAAAACTGCCTAGGCAAAAGGTTTCTCAAACCGATTGCACTAGCTAGGCTAGCTGTTTTCCTTTTTAGAAGAAAGAGCGATCGTTATTACCTAAGATGCTCGGTATATATATTTCTGAGTAATAATTTGTACAATACATACCGGCATTATTAAACCACCACACTTTAAAATGTTTGGTCATTGAGTAAAGGTCAACTTTTTTTCCGCTAGTGAAGGTCAACTTTATTTGCACAGTAAAATTAGTGTTTGCCCAACAACTATAAATGGAGGGAGTCCCTTAAAAATATATATTGCTACAATGTCAAGAGTGGTGAATGTGCGAATCCTTGTCGAACGTCTCTGATTGGGAGAGGCATATATCAAGATCATTTCTCGTGGACTCGTGGTTCTCGTGAAAGCCGATAACATCCTATCACAGGGAGAGCGTGAGACCAGCACACGGAAACGAATGGGAAGACGAAGCAAAACGAATCACTTGATCAGAACACGCCCATCATTAGCGCGGCAAAGGAAAAAAGGTGACATGAAAGCTATCCTGTAATCGATCATGAGCTGCCGTCTAGTTGCATCTTGCCTTTGACTAGACGCAAGTAGAAGCTAGCTTTGCTACCCGATGAAAATAATCAGTGAATAAATCAGTACATAAGCTAATTAACCGAATGGGACGAACATGTCGCTGCCAAGGTCATTACCCCGGGACGAGCTGGTCCATCGTCGCCGGCGGCGCCCGGGGCCGCGCCAACGGCCGTGCACGCGGGTGGTACAGCGCCGGTGCCGCCGGAACCTGCATGCGCGACGGGCATGATTCTAACGTGGGGCCCACTTGCATTATCACAGGTTCTGTCTGTGCGGCGGCGGAAAACCTCCGGGCGCCGCCAGCCGACCTCGCTATCGATGGGCTGCTCCTGCTTGCAGGACGGTAATAGATAATGATTTTAGTGTTTTCTTCATATTCTAACTTATTATTTATATATTTAATTTAAAAGTGTATATTTAACTTAGAAGTGTATAAAATAAAAGTCCTTTCATCCGATGTATTTTGAGCTAGACCCTTAGATTATCTACACTAAAAATTGATCCTTTACCACAGACGAAGCTAGACCCAAGAGCACTTCGGTGCACTTCTTCGTGTCTATAACAATCCTATGATTATCAAGTAATGCTTCACAGATGGGACTCAGTCCCGATCTTCACGACGTAGGATCTTGAACAAGATAATTATCTGAAATCTCAACCAAGATAACTAGCTGCAAGCAACCGGATAATCAGTGCAACCTGACGACACGCACAAGAAGTCAACCACCGTCTTTATACGGTAGCCTGAATCAAGAATTCGCCCAATCACACTCTCAAAGAACCAACCTACGCAGCCTACACTCGAAGTAGCAGAGGAGCGTGGACTGGGTGCCGATGAAGCGGCCGCTTCTATAATCCTAAGAGAAATCACAACAGCAAATGGATAGGAAACACTCTCTGAATTTGTTAGCACACATATGAACAAAGAGGTTGTATTTGATTCATCAAAAATCTCTAAAAATTTGGATATAAGGTTTATTTAGACTAGGAAGAACCCTCCTAGTTGGATGTGCATCGACCTTAAAGTTTCTGAAGTTTTGCTAACTCAAAGGTCACCACGAACTGAAATTCCAAGGAGTCTCACGTGGATGTTGGGTTTTTTGCAGTCTCCACTAAATCGGTCATTACTCCTTATTTGGAATTCCAAATGACATGAGATTTCTTGCGTTGGAAAGTATACTTAATTATCTTTCCAACGATACTTATGGGTCTTCATAGCTATTGGGAAGCAAGAGTTATAGTTGATTTTTCATGGCAGCCCGAATAGCTAGAAACGGAATCAAAGAGTCCGTTTCCGAACGCTCGCCTTCGCTAGTTGGTTGATCGTCATCTTCATGTAAAATGATGTTCTTCTCTTCATGTGTAAACCTAAGTACAACCAATGTAGAATATTTAGGTAGTATAAAATTCTCATATATGTTCAAATTAGTTTAAGCTAAGAGTGGAATTACCTGTTGTTGTAGCTTCTTAGCTTGACTACGTGTAATCGGTCTAATATTTACTTGTTCTTTTGCTTAGGTGACACCTTCCAAATTATGTGCTTAGTTTACATGAAACGGTGCATGGTTGGTTGAGATGACCTTCTTATCCACTAAGTAGCTTTAGATTTCCATTCGAATCCTAGTGCACGTGTATCATATGCAAAAATAAAATAAGCATTGGTATATCTCAATGCAGCAAGTGTATGCATACATAGGTTGGTTTGATCAGACAGAGCTAATAGTTAGCCGGCTAATTGCTAGAATTGTTTATTAGTTGGCTTACTGTTAGCTAGCTAACTATTAGCTAGGTTATTTACATCGATCCACTAGCTAATAATTGTTTAGTTGGAGTGGTAATTATCTCTTCTCTCATTGTTTTAATTGCACTTATTGCTGCGCCGACACACAGAACGAGGAGAGGAGATATGGGTAAGGCCTTCGCCAATAGTTAGAGAAGCAATAAAAAATAGCGTAAGAGACGACTTATTTAATGGTCCAGCTCTTAGTACATAGTTTAAATATAGACAGATCCACATACCAGCCTCGTATAGTCTTAAACTACGTGTACAAAATTATCTCTTGATAAGAGATAGCTCTTCTCTCTCCTCGCCTTCTCTCTTTAACTAGACAATATATTATACTTTAATTTTATAAGCTAGCTGACTTGGCACCATTGGAGGAGGCCTAATACACTAATACTGCTTAAGCCCATTGGCATTTTGGCCTTTTGTTAGGTAGAAACAGTTAGCTAGATGATTACTACCCCCCTCCATTTCAAATTATAGATCATTTTGCAAAGTTAGATATATATAGATTTTATTATGCACCTAGATATACATCATGTCTAGCTGAATGGGCATTATATTAGCTAGAATCAAAATTAACTAGGTAGCATTGGTTGAGTGTATCCAAATAAAGCTATATGTCTATCTCTACCTCATCTTTACTATTTCTAAAATAAGCAATGATTCCTTAGTCCGTTAATAGGAATTCTAATCAGAATCCGGACAAATCAATCGGAATCCTCATTGGAACACACGGACAATCAATGCCTCACGCGGTCCCGGCACGGTCTGTACACGGAGTGAAAGAGTGTAAAGTTTGCTTGTCTCATATAGATCTAGGTAAAATTTATATTACCCGTGGCAACGCACGGACACCGTGCTAGTTATTACTAGAGAAAGTAATGATTTCTTGGTCCGTCAATTTGAGTTCTAAATCTAAGTAATCACCGCACGTTTCAATCCCAATAAGAGTCCTAATTGGAGTTTTTCCTATAGCTGCACTTCGCCTAATCAAGTTCCACCCAAACATGCATCTCTCGTGTGCTAGCTCCATATAAACGGACATAGCTACCTAAGATCCTACCAAACAAGCCTCACCTCGCATACGTAAGTACGGAACCGGTGAGATGGGAATGCACTTCAAAACTGGTATTCGAGCGGTGGATGGCAAGTGGTGCTTAGTGATGCATAAGAACTTTGAGAAGGGGTGGGAGTGGTCGTGCCTCGTGCAACAATGAAGTATATATTGTTTTTCAGCTGTAGCAACGTACGTGAATATTTGCTAGCATAAAAAACCTACACATCTTTGCTCGGACAAACACCGTGTCGATGACTAAAGTTTGTTTTTCGCCCCAATAGACCTATAGTTGGAGGGGAGGGCGCTCAGGCTGGCAATGCGTAAGTACGGAACCGGTGAGATGGGAATGCACTTCAAAACTGGTATTCGAGCGGTGGATGGCAAGTGGTGCTTAGTGATGCATAAGAACTTTGAGAAGGGGTGGGAGTGGTCGTGCCTCGTGCAACAATGAAGTATATATTTTTTTCAGCCGTAGCAACGTACGTGAATATTTGCTAGTATAAAAAACCTACACATCTTTGATCGGACAAACACCATGTCGATGACTAAAGTTTGTTTTTCGCCCCAATAGACCTATAGTTGGAGGGGAGGGCGCTCAGGCTGGCAATGCAAACCTGAGCTAGAGGCCGTGCGTGGCGCGCCGCGTCCAGCCTCTCGTTGCGCCGGCTCGCGCGCGCCACGATAATCTCATTGGGCTCCGACGCCATGCCGTGGCGCCTTGTGCTTATATAGCTGTCGATCTGTGCGCTGCGAGAAGACCCCGCGCGTGTCATCCAGCCTCTTCTCGATCGAGGAGAAATAAGGGAGATTAAATAGTAAATCCGGCGGCAGAGCTACCTCTTGCTAGGTAGCAAGCAGCGGCCTGCAGGCTAGCCGGCGGCCGCGACGATGAAGGAGGAGGACCTCGAGTCGCCGCTGCTGTCCGACGGCGAGCCGGCGCCGGCCGACACCAAGGGCTGCGGGTACGCGCTCGTCTGCGCGCTCCTCGCCTCCCTCACCTCCATCATCTACGGCTACAGTAAGTGCCGCCGCCGCCGGCTTCTTCTCCTTCTTCTTCTTGGCGTGGAGATGGCCGCGCACCATCACGTTGCAACGTGTTCCTGATCTCTCGCCCGCGCGCGCGCGCGCGCCCTACCGCAGACCGAGGCGTGATGAGCGGGGCGCAGAAGTTCGTGCAGGCGGACCTGGGCGTCACGGACGGGCAGCTGGAGGTGCTCATCGGCGCCACCAGCGTGTACTCCCTCGTCGGCTCGCTGGCGGCGGGGTGGACCTGCGACCGCGCGGGCCGGCGCCGCGCCGTCGCGCTCGCCGCGGCCATGTTCCTGGCGGGCTCCGCCGCCACCGCCGCCGCCAACGGGTACGCCGCGCTCATGGCGGGGCAGCTCGTCGCCGGCGTCGCCTGCGGGTTCGGCCTCGTCGTCGCGCCCGTCTACATCGCCGAGATCGCGCCGGCGAGCTCGCGCGGGTTCCTCTCCTCCATCCCCGAGGTACGGTCACGGCGGCGGCGGCGTCTCTCCGCGCCGCCTCGCGCTTGCTGCATGGCTGCCGTTGGTTATGGTTACTTGTTCTTGCCAATACGGTAGTCCTGACCTGTTTGCTAATTACTCCTAATTGTGGAAATGATTAAGCTAATAGCAAGTTGGTATAAAAAAACGAAGTGGGTCAACTGGTAAGATCTGAAACCTAGGTATGAGCAAGCCTGATGACTACTAGATCAGGACGTGCGGTTTCTGAATAAGTATAAGGAAACTTGTTGAATTTTAAACTGAAAGTTGATTGGATCTACGCGTAAATTAAATTGGGAGCGAAATCAGATCGGAATCGTATGATGTTACCCACGCCGGGCTGAGTTCGGCTGCTTTTGTTTAATGATGATGACGTGCATGCGTGTGCCACGTCAGATCGCCGGCAACTCGGGCATCCTGCTCAGCTACATCGCCGACTTCGCGCTGGCGGACCTCCCCACGACGCTCAACTGGCGCCTCATGGTCGGCATCGGCGCCGTCCCGCCGCTGTTCCTCGCGGCCGCCGCGGTGCTGGCCATGCCGGAGACCCCGCGCTGGCTGGTCCTCCACGGCCGCCACGACGAGGCCCGGCGCGTGCTCGCGCGCACCGCGGGGGACGCCGACCGCCGGCTCCGGGAGATCGCGGCCTCCGTCCGGGAGGCGTCCAAGGGCGGCGCCGGCGGCGAGGGCGTGTGGCGCGAGCTCCTGCTCCGCCCCACGCCGGCCGTGCGGCGCGTGATGTTCGCCATCCTCGGCCTGCAGGTGTTCCAGCAGGCGTGCGGCGTGGCGGCGATGGTCCTGTACGCGCCGCGGGTGTTCAGCCACGTCGGCATCACCTCCGACCGCGCGGTGCTCGGCGCCACGGTCCTCCTCGGCGCCGCCAAGACGGTGGCCATCGTGGTCCCGCTCTTCCTCGCAGACCGCCTCGGCCGCCGGCCGATGCTGCTCGCCAGCGCGGCGGGCATGGCCGCGTCGCTCCTGGTCCTCGGCCTCTCGGTGCGCGCGCCGGCGGCGGCGGCCTCGTCCTCGTGGTGGGCGGCGGCGACGTGCGTGGCGGCGGCGGCGGCGTTCATGGCGACGTTCTCGCTGGGGTTCGGGCCGGTGATCTGGATGTACGGGTCGGAGATCCTGCCGCTGCGGCTGCGCGCGCAGGGCACCGGCATCGGGACGGCGATCAACCGGGTGATGAGCGCGGTGGTGGGGATGACCTTCATCTCGATGTACGAGGCGATCGGCATGGCCGGGACCTTCTACATCTTCGCGGCGTTCTCGGCGGCGGCGTGGGTGTTCGTCTACGCGTGCCTGCCGGAGACAAAGGGGAGGAGCCTCGAGGAGATGGAGGCGCTCTTCGACGCCGGTGCCAACAAGGCCTCGCCACGGCCGACGCTGTCGTGATTTAGAGTTCTAGACAGAGACAAGAGGCAGCGAGTACTACGTAAGGATGTAAGATTGGTTAACCGAAAGGTTAGGGGTTGGCTAGTATAATTGCTACTAGTACAGTACACTATTTTTGTTTTGTTGATGTGTAATTTTGCAATTTTGATTGGGAATGATATATTGGTTCTTGGGAGTTGGAAGTGCATATGTTGCTGCTGCTCTGACACAGAGAACTGTTTGGGGTGACCTGGCAGCCACATGTCATTCTTAGTGGTAAGTTTCATTTTATAGCTTCCAAGAGTGCGATGTATCGAAAGAGATTTGAGTTGGTGAACGAAACAAGATCCCCGGTACACATTTTCATTTCGCGGCTTCATAGGCTGACCAAAGCATCTAATTGCGAGACATATGATCGGATATTATTAGATGAAATGAAACTCTCTAACCTCCGATGCTAGTTTCAATAAATTCCATGGTCTTGGAAACAATGTACGTATCCATAGCGTCCATTTTAAGTAACATGGCGGCCACACCATTTTCTCTATTACATCGACTGCGACTCAGCGTTTTTACCCGTCACCTGACGGTCAGGGGCATTGAAGATTTGGGAATTGTACCATTAGGGTGAGATCGGATAATCATGCAACGGATTTGGATGTGGGATCTGCGAGTAGATCCACACCCCTCCCCAACGGATTTGAAATGCAATTGATGTAACTAAATTTGGGTTTAAAGAAATCTTGAATGCGTGTTAAATAGAATTGATGTTGCAAAAAGTCCGCGTCTAATACAATTGACTCCCTATAGCAAACCCTGTCACGGCACATGGCTGTGTTCAGAACACAGCCCAGCTAGCAACTATTCTATAATAGAAAGTAAAATAATTGAAAATATTTCTTACAAATATTAAATCTACCGCACTCCTCACAAAGAAACCATTTACATAGGACTAAGAGGTACCAAAGCATTAAACGTTTTAGAAAATGATTCTACCAAAACAGCTATTTTTTTCACCTCGAGACCTTTTTTCTCCCACCAGCCCCATAGCCAATTAAGTTTCTAATTTAAACATATTTGATTAAAAATAATTGCTAGACTCAGATCATATTTACTATATTTTTTAAAAAATACATGAGGGCCGCACGTGCATCTTCAGTTCTTCGCTAGTAGTTAATAAACCTTAACATTATTTTATTTTTAATTCAAATAGTTCTGTAATGTAATTTTATTGTCCCAGTAATAAGAATCCATTGGTCCCGAAAGCCCATCAAGTCCAAAAATATAGCCCACCGTAATGCTAGGCCCGTAGGCCGCACTCCTCCAAAGCCCACAATTCCAACATGCGCCACTCACTCACTCACTCCAAATTAAAAGCATCGAAAAAACACACATGCAATATTTCCTCTCTTTCTTTTTTTTCAGTTGAACACTCGCGTTCCTGCTTCTGCTGGCAGCTGCCGGGCCCGTCTTCATCCCCTGGATGCAGCCACGCTCGCGTTCTCCGCCGTGATCTTGGACGAAGCGCTCGAAGACCTGTCGCTGGGGTGTCGAGCTTGTCCCCCAGCACGCAGCTCCTCCTCCCGCTGCTTCGCCGCTCTCTGGGCTTCCTCCTTGTGATAGCATTTATTTAGCAAGGGTAAGAAAGAAAGAAAAGAGAAAAAAAATGCCTAGAAGTTTTGTCTGATGACATATATTTTGAAAGAAGTTGCTGAGAAGGCTAAAACGACTAGAACCCTGTCCTCTTTGATGCAGATAGAGAAAGTGTCTCGAGCCATTAGCTTTGTTGTTTTGATGCGGGTGATGAACATATATAAGAAGAGCTTTAACAGGAGAATAGAGCGTCGTATCATATGCACGCACAGCCCATGGAAGGCCCATTTCAGCCCGCCATCAACACCATGCATGTTAGAATCTTGTCAAGAACATTGACCAACAAAAGAATCTTGTCAAGAAAATGGAGAAAGATCAGACAGAAAATTTATGAACACCAAACCTACACACACCTTATATTCCACTGCTACTATTATGGTTACATAAAGAGTTTATCTCACACATATACACACACATGCACTCCAGTCACAACAAGTTCTCACACAGGAAGTAAAATGGAAACAAAAAATTAACAGCTGAAGATTTATGACATCAGAAACATAACCAATCTAGAGATCGGCACCAATACCTATCACCTATGGATCGGAGACGGGTCCGCGCACGGCGGCCACAATGATGTGCGTCTCAAGCACGGTGGTCACTGCTTCTGTGAGCAACAGTGGGGCTTGCAAAGGCCTCGCTCCACTGGTCCACGATGTCGCCGGCGATCCTGAGAGCGTCATAGGAGGTGCCCATGAGGCCCTTCCTGGTGAAGCCGGCGGCGTAGAGGCCATTCTTGCCCCTCCAACTGTGTGGGAATGGCTTCCTTGGGAACCCATCAGCATGACTGAAGAACTCCTCCTCCTATGAAAGTAGAAACTATCAAATGAGTTGAAACTGTACATATGATAGATGAATGATATATGTTTATGCATCTCTCCTACTCAACACACAAAAGATCAGGTTGAGGAGAGATCTTGTTGCTTCTTTTTAGTTTAAGTCGGTTCCTTCTGCAAAAGATGCAAATATGCAAAGAGAACAAATAACTAGCTAGGTACTATAAATGCATACGTTGATGGTTTTCTTAAACGTTGATTTGTCAGCTGCAAATGGAACAAAACTAAGATGGGGGACCAACCAACAACAGGCCTTCCAAAATCTTTTTTTAAAAGAAAACTCGACAAACATTGCTCACATTTATTCAATGCTCAAATCTCAACCATCTCTTCTCAACTGCAAATTAATTGATTGATTAACCATCTCAAAGCATGCTAAACACACTTGCAAAGGACCTTCATATCAAATCTAGTTAGACAGATGGGATCCATCAAACAATCTCCAAGCCATCTAGATGGGCCACCCTACAAAAGGTAGGGTGGGCAGCACATGATGATGACCATATGGACCTCACCTCTCACCACAAAATCATTACGGGCCAGCCTTCATGCATGTGCATCGATCACCCAACTCTCACCCCATGCATGGGGTTTCTGGCAACCTCTTTCCCAACCCACAGGGCTGCAGCTTCCTTCCCCACTTGATGCTGCTTGATGGTGGCAGGGAGGTGCAAATGGGGCAGGCTATCAATACACATAGGTGCACACTATTGAGTTGCATGCACCAACCAATTCAACCCAAAAGCTTAAGCTGATAGGGTGGGCAATTCACTTATAATTCAACACACACAAAGCCACTTATTAAGCTAGCAAATTTCTTAAATAATGATTGCCATGTTCTCAAATTTTGGTCTGTGGTTTTGGTGGAAGTTATAGGTATTGTTTGATTTGCGCTCGAATGAAGCGCATGAAAGCCAAGACAAATTTAGATGATGGCAAGTCATAGCTGTTTGCATTTTGGACAAGTTTAGCTCTAGAAATGGATAGTGCCGTCTTATAGAAGAATAAGTTTTGTGGAAAAATAAGTACGGGCGTGTGCATTCAAAATTTTTCTATGCCACTATCATGTTTCTAACAGAAGGTGAGATCTCGACTTCCTGGAAACTATTCCTTATTTGAAGAGCAATTTCATGTGTCTGTGTGGTAAATGGTGTAAACATGGAACATATATGATACATAATGAGAACTTAAATATATCTTCAATAGAATTGTCGTTTTCATCCCTCTTTTTTGGCAACGTGTGGTCACTGTTATATGGCCCAGACACCCATGTTGTACTTGGTAGGGGCTACCCTATTTGACCAGGATCATACACCAACAACAATTAATAATACAAAATACAAGCACACAAATACATTGAAATGAAAACAAAATATGCACACGCATGAAAGCTACATATGCTAGCTAAGATCAAGCCGCCAGTGCACTATGCATCCTTAATTCGGTCTAGCTAGTTTGCACGTTCAAACTTTGACGTTCTGACGTGACACCAACAGTTGTACATATGAGTGTCCATATTTGTCTGCATACACATACGCAATGATGCAACCATTTACGCGTGCAAGAAGATACATACAATTAAAACAATACAAATTAAACAAGTAGTTATCATACCAAGGACCATAATATAAAACAAACACAAATATATATGGCCTATAACTTTGTGTCCATTCCTTTCGATCTCTGCCTAAACTGATTACTTTCTCCCCAACAAATTAGGCTGAAAAAATTAATGCCGCACGCATCAATCAACATTGCCCTTGATTGTCAATTTCTTGGTGATCAAATTAAATTTTGTGTGTCACCATCGGATGGATATCGCCCTCCTTTAAGCATCATTGTCATTGCCCATGCCTTGCTATCTAAAACCTCGCTTAATTGGACAAGGACTACATGCACATTTAATTCACATGATACATATACAAGCATGCATTTCTCCCATACGAATCTACGTGTGGATGCTATAAGGTTTGATAAGGGCATGCATGTATCTACTTGTATCTAAGGTGTATTTTCGATTCGACATCGAAGCCTAGAGAGAATGCACAAAATGAAGTATATATAGTGTGAGGCCGTGCCAAATAGATCTTAAGTTTCAGAATAATATAGGCATAACTCTAGAAACATCCTCCCAAACGAATTGCCATAGAACACTACGCTATGTGATTGAATAAGATTTGTGTACCAGCAGCTAGCATTTGTTACTATGATGATGGCATGTCACATTGGCAAAAATGATAACATGGCATGCCATTTATGAGACAGAAGAGTTGGATTTCATGGGGATGAAACTTAGTGTACAAAGTTATCATGACTATGAAGGAGTGAAACCCCAACTAAGAGTGATTGCTTCATCATCACACCTTTTCTGGATCCCTTGTGGTCATGGCTAGTGTGCTAGTAATTAATTTAGCCACAATTGCTACTAGTTACACAAATTTATGGCACATTTGATCTCAACATCATGCAACAATTAAATGATATGGCTAACATATGAAATCAAGAAAATGAAACTATATGCATTGTGAGGGATTGTTTCATTCATCAGACTAAACCGCTAGAGATGATGTGGCACTCTTGGAAACCGCGTAACGAAATACTCCATTGAGAATGACCTTATACCACTATATCAAAAGATCGTTCATGTTTTTTCCAAGATTATGCAAGCTCATTAAATGTGTAGGTAAGTGTGTACCTTGAGCCATGAAGGCACGTTGCTTTTGTACCCGGTAGCGAAGATGACGGCATCGAAGTCCTCTCTGTGGCCATCTATAAACTCAACACCATTCTCTGTGAACCGGTTGATTGCTGGGACCACCTGCAGAATCTCTCTCTAGATACATTAGTTGGGACAGCAGATGTACCATACTACCATTGAGTACACCTACTGACAACCGATATCAATCTAGGACTCTTTTGTATTGTTTCGAGATCTGTGTAGCTTTTATTCCTCGTGGTACGTTGAGGTCCCATTTAGAGTTCACTACTACAGTAACTCCATGGTTCTAACAATGAACTTCCTAGATATAGTTTTTGGGGAGTATTAGGATCACATACCTTTATTTCTCCATTTCTTATTTTTCTCAGAGCTCCTATGTCGAGTACTGGTGTTTTACCAGTTGAACTCTTGATTTGAAGTGGCCCGATCTTTGGTCGCGGGAGACCGTATTTTTCAGTGTCTCCAAGGATCAATCTTGAGAAGAAGAGCAGCACAGAATCAACCCGCTTTATGGGGAGCCACCTGAGAAGGAACACAGAGAGGCCAAATGTCGAAATGCCTAGTATCTCCCTGGGCAACACATGAAGCTGAAAAAGAAAAGGAAACATCATATATACGTATATACGGAACATATATGAAAAAAATGAGTCAATTAATCTGTCAATTTTTACTATGTGCATAGAAAGAGATTTTGTTGATCTTCACTAAATAATTGTTGGAGAATCATCATTATTTTTCGAAGAAAATAATGTAATAACTTTACTTCGAATATAAATATTCTAAAAATAGTTAATTTTGTCCTTTGTAAATATATCCCTCTGGTTTGCATCCATGTACCCAGCACAAGGTGCGCCAGTTCACACTTTGATCTTGCTCAACAATCTACATGCTTGGTCTTAACTCTAGCCAAACTATATGGCATATTGGTATAGATTGCTCCTGCTGATTGAATACTAACTCCCCAGTAACAAAGTAGTAGAGTAGATTGTCTAAGGCTATTGCTTCAAAATCTCAAACCACATCCCATTTAAACCTAAAACTTCATACATTTTCTACTGGAGTATTGAAGAGTTATTTTTTAGATATTTCATTTGAACTGCTGCAGCTGGGATATTTCTACTGCCATTCTCTATAGTTAGCAAAATCTACTATGTCCAACATTACCAATTCTATTTAATTTTATTTCCTTTCAGGAAAAAAACATACAAAATGCCACATGTCGTTAGAAGAGAAAAGGCAATTCTCGAGGGTTCTGAAGCTCTGGTCCATTTTTTCCCTGTCACTTCTCTTGTTATCTTCTTGTTCTTTCTCTATCTCAGGCAGGTATACACAAGATAAGGAAAGGGAAACTTATGGGTCACTATAGCACCACATCAGTATACATTTCTATGAAACAGCATGTTCCAAGTAGCACAACATATGCTTCACAAGATCGATATTTCAGGATAAGAAAGTTTCATCAACTAATTTATGTATATGTACTAATTAACAGCAAGTCACAAGTAGCGCAATGTATGCTATGGACTGTCGATAGTGTTAAAGATAATAAATTACAAGGTAAATTTTTCAGAATTCTTAATGCCTCTACAACAATCTATTCAAAATATATAGTAGTATTACATCGTATTTGAACTTCATGAATATACGTATTTATATATTAAGATTCCTTTTTCTTGTGAAAGTGACAGGAACCTATAGAAGAGGGGAGCAAAAAGGAAGGAAACCTATGTGGCACTACACAGAATTGACTACTCAAGCAATCCAGTTCACAGAAATAAAAGCCAAATTATATATATTGCTTTGGACATGGGAACTGTCTCTATATATAACATAAATAATATTGAGTACCAAATTCTATTGTAGCATTTGGTTCAAAATTGTAGAATAATTCAAAAATAAATATTTGCACAATATTTCATCTAATTTAATTGCATACTACCATGCTAATAGTGTTTTGGCTAAGTTAATTTAAAACTTAACTAGTTGGCCAGTAAATGTATGACTTGAACAAGCGAATCCTTTTAGTTTAATTGCATTACAGTATGTTAATAGCGCTTATGTATGTAGACTACGCACTTACCTTGTCCCTGACAACCATGGAGGCCTTGGCACCATTGTTGCAGAGGTCGAGGCTGACCTCCATGCCGGAGTTGCCGCAGCCGACGACGAGCACATTCTTGCCCCTGAACTCGTCCCCCTTCTTGTAGCTGCTCGTGTGCATGGCCACGCCGCGGTAGCCGTCCATCCCCTCGACGCCCTCCGGCCACGCTGGCTCCGCATTCTCGCCGGTGGCCACGACGAGCCACCGCGACACGAACTCCGTGGCCGTGGCGCCGCCGCCCTCCGCGCCCTCGTCGGCGGTGACCCTCCAGAACCCGATGGCGGCGTCGTAGGCGGCGCTGCGGACGCGCGCGCCGAGGCGGGGCGCAATGCCGAAGGCCCGCGCGTAGCCGTCGAGGTAGGCGACGAACTGGTCCCGCGTCGGGTACGGCGGCGTGCCGGGCGGGAACGGCGCGAGCGGGAGCTCGCAGAAGCACCGCGGCAGGTGCAGCCGGAGGCGCTCGTACGTGCGGTGCCGCCACGACGCCGCCACGCACGCGTCCTTCTCCAGCACCAGCGACGGCACGCCGCGCGCCTTGAGGCACGCCGCCGTCGCCAGCCCCGACGGGCCGGCGCCGACGATGACCGGGCCGGGCACCCACACCTGCCTCGGCGCGGCGCCGCCGTCCCCGGCGGCGTCCCCGCCGGTGCCACCACCGTCGCCCCCGCCGCGGCGTAGGATGGTGGTTGTGGGGTGGTCGGGTTCTTGTCCCTCTCCTCGCGATGTTGGCATGGCAACAGTGAGACAGGTGTATGTGTAATGTGAAAGACGTTGCTCTATCTAGCTATAGTTACTGTGGAGTGTGTTGAGATCTGTGTCTCGCAAGATGTGCTCTTTCAGCTTGTACTGCACATGAACATAGCTAGACACCTACATCAAGTGCTTTATATATACATGTTTATCAATGTGTATGTATAGACATATATACCATCTCTGGTCCAAAATAAAATAGACGCTATCCTTGAATGTGTCAACATCTGTACTTCCGTTTGCTGTTATACGACTGGCATTTGGATTGATAATGATAGTTGTATTTGTACAGACTGTATGTGGAACATATCCACAGAGTCCGGAGACACTATATTATTATATATACAAATGACTTCTAGAAAAGCATTCATCAGTGCCACTGTAAGGTTAATTTTAGTGGAAGTTTCAGAAGTTTTATGAGCATTAAATATTATATCATATTAGCGAATTTGCTGACATGGTAAGGTAATTTTGAGGAGAAAGGAAGGAGAGTTTTGTGAGATGAGAGAGAAGTTTCATCCCTATGACACTTATCTGGCTCAGTTACCAAATTCTAGTCTTGCAACTGTGCAAAAGAAATAATGCACTCAGATTAGCCTAAGACAAGTCACTCGTGTTGGCTCCTAACAAAAGTCAGAAGGATAAAACCCTCAAGGGTTATCCACAGAACGGGTAACTTGGAGACCATTCGTGCCAACTCTTGTTATAAGCTGTAAAAATACATTTTTAGCATTTGTAATTTGAGATTGTATTTACTATTTTAAAACTTTTAACTTTGCATATAAATTTAGATATAGACAAACTTTATATATAAACATTGTAGGTTTCGATGAGATGTAGAATTTTCTAGTTACTTTTTATTTATTCGAAGTCGTTCAAAAATCCAAATAGTCAATCAAGGTTTTAAACAACAAAAGGTAAAGAAAGACAAACTATCCATTCCATCAGCAATGAATATGGATGGAATGATAAGGAGGGATCACGCAAGTGGGAGTTTATGGTTGAAAACTTAGAAGCCGCATACCACGCTTGTGGAAAATGTGTGACTTGTCGCTTGAGGCGAGTGGCTGTGTGGGTAATTCAGAGTGGCCTCTGGGTCTAGAAAAAATATTTTCTTTTGCTAATTATTGTTTGAGTATTTATGTCAGCTTCTATTTTGAGCCAGCATGTATATTCACACCCTAACTCGCTGCTCAACCAGTTTTATTTCAGTACTGCCATAGCCATTCATAGGTGCAAGTGTGTCCGTGCGTATATATTGTGCCATGTGGTGGGATCATGTTGATCTCGTCCAAACCAGGGGCGGAGCCAGAAATGGAGTTGGACCGGGGCTGCACCAATGAAGATTGATCTGGCGTGTGAGTTATAAGAACATACTTAGGCTAATTTTCAGTATATACTCTATGGAGGTTAGTGGAGTTTTGTGGACTGGACCCGGGCTGCAGGACCCCTAGCCTGGGTCCTAGATCCGCCCCTGGTCCAAACAGATCTAATAAAATGGCCCACAAATCTCGAATATATTGTTTATCATTCGTCAAGCACTATTCATATATTTTAAATATATTTAGAAACCACAAGTTCTTGATTTGGGAGGCAACTAAATATGATTGATTTGAACCACAATTATTTTCACAACTTAGCACATAAGAGAAACTTTTATATGTTTACGCCAGCGAATTGTAGCAACCTAGCAACATTTCTGTGTACAGTGTCAACATTTTCCACGTGTGTGACACACGTGCCAGGATGCTATTTAGATTTAGATAACAACATATCACCCAGAATTGATTTTTTTCTACGTAATATATAGTACAGACGCAGACACTCACATACACCTATACGCACTCACCTCTGTAAGTACATGCACGCAACCCTACATCCATTAATTAGCACCTATGAGAGATTAGGCCAGCATGCCTCGATATTGAAAAAGTCACGACTGGCGACTCGTTGCCAATGTACATGTTGCCTACCACTGAAAATATAGTAGTGGTAATTCATGGAAGAAATCTAGAAAAATGTGAGCATCTGTGTTGAGTCTAGGATTCAAATCGAGTTGAACAGGTCCCCCATAAGAAACTTGACTAACATCGATATTTTTATGCCAAATACGTACACAAATAGAGTTCATTTATTTTGTTGGTATGATATAGGTCTATTGGAATTTGTAAACTTGTCATGTATCAAGTAATATTCTATGAACTATATGAACTTAATAACATGCAAAAGAAGTGAAGTGGGCCGTAGCTCAATTATTGGTGAAGTTGTCCTTATGAGAATTGCTAGCTCATTCATGTTTGAGACTCACACTAAGCACCTTGTTTGAGGCCCACAGACACTGGCTTGCCTATATGGTGTGTGTAAGGCTACTAGGCCTATGTTCTTGTTTAAGACACATGTGTGCCCGCACGTGTCAGACTTGTACTCTTAAAAATAACAACATGCCGAAAAACTTCATAATTGATCAATTAGCCATGCTGAATCTTGCTGGGTTTAAGGTGACAAAAATCTTATAAAATCCTAAAGAGGGATAAGGTCTATAATGGAGGCAGTGTGGTACTGATCTCGGCTACTGTTACCCCATAATTAACAACTTTCCACAATAGATGCATGGCTTAGATTTGCATATTCCCAGCCATGCTGCAATAGTTCACAATAAGGCAGGCCACCTGTTTGGATAAATGGAAAAAAAAAATAAAGATGCACACCGTGTGTACACACACTTGTAATAAGGTGTCCAACTGGATGGCTGGGCTGCAAGACTTAGATTTGAGTTTGACAGGTGTGGATCATCTCAGCATGGACGCAGGGGATGGCAGGCGCGTGACACATGCAACGGGGAGGCATGGGGGGCGCGTGTGAACCCAAGAGATCGAAGAGATGGATGGCACGAGCACGAGAGCTACTATAGCTAGCCTAGCCAGCTAAATAGCTTGTGATGAGGTGTGGCGTAGTGTATGCACGTAACGTACGTGCGGCGGCGACAGTGCTACGAGTTCAATGCGTGATGGCAACGTGTAGGACTGTACGCTCTGATTCTGATCGTATCCATGCATTAAAACAGTATGAACAATAATTGTGGGAAGTAGCTGGGATATGCTGGCTATATAGCTTGTATGTAAAGTCCTTTTTTGGAGTGGATGTGATGGTAAGGTCTCTGTAGCCTGAATGTGTGCTTGCACTGCTTAGGCATGGGCTTGTGTAGTGACCGAGATTGAAGATCAACAAGAGTGGGGCTGTCATCTGCCTTTGCATAGCAAGCAGGCACCATCTGAGATGATTAACATGATAATTTAGCTGATGCTCTTGTGATCCAATTTAGCTTAGAATTTAGTCCTAATCAACAAGCTGCAAAAGCAGTGCTCGTTATTATTACCACTGAAATGAAAACGATCGGATGATGTGTGGATGATTACTCTGCTATCGGTTGCAAGGTGCGCGTATGGATGTCGATCTGTATGGATTTCGATGGAACTATCAATCGCGGTGGAGATTGTTGGGGCGGTCATAACCCATAAATAACCATATGATGCCCCCATCAGGAACACGAGATGCCTGCAAGGAACTTCTCGAGACGTCACTGTTGATGGGCATAGAGGATGCTCCCGTTAATAATCCACTGGTACGGTAGAGTAGACTCTCCGGAGTTTTCGGAGTGTAAAGGTGTCGGATGTTTTGCATTGTCAACAAGAGGCCTATAACTTTGCTAGCATGTGGCATAGATGGCAGATCTATCTAATAACAAGTAAAATTCATGGTATATATGGAGTCAATCAACACCACATCCTTTTATAAATTAAACCAACTAGTATATGTTCACTTTAAATTTAATTTATTTCTAATTTTCACTAACTGGCCCTATGTGTAAGTATGTAATTATTAGTGTTGGCTCCACCAATGTGTTGCCCTCTTGATACCATTTGTTGTGTTTGGTTTTAACCTTTGGTTCTAATGACTAATGAGTGCTTGCCTAATAGCAGCGTTATATGTTGGGCATCATATCCCTTTTTTTGTATGTCATTAGTTGATGCAGAGGCTGGGCAACCGTAAGTCGAAAACCATGGCAACACATAGAGATGCCAGATATATTGGACATGCATGGCAGTGATTTGCCTTGACATACACATCAAGAGATTGACTTGTAGATTGTGGCCATCAGGCTGTTAGCACTTGTTCATTGACAAGATGCCGACATGGGAACGGCATGGAGGTGCTGAATCGATACAGACATTTAGATTGATCAAAGGTGATCCATATGTGCATCACATGATGATCCATATAAACTATTCCTCCTTTATCCAAACCACAACAACTTTGACTAACTGAAACCTATATAAGTTGCAAATGTTGACCTAACACAGCTTTCATTGTTCAGAGACTAATTATTAATAACAATTTTTTGAACCAACACAATGTTATGGACCTCAGATGCTGTTTTCTCTATATTCAGAAATATGTGTACGCTGGGCATATCATCGATATGGCTATATATATCCTAGCCAAGATCTAAGAATTATAAGAATAAGTATCAATATGACCAAAATGTTCCCAAATTTCTAATGTGGTGAGGCTGCAAGATTTTATAGTTCGCGAGATATAAGTGACATGCTTCTTCTAATTATAATAATTCCAAATAAAACAAGGATTATGCAGTACATAACTTGATTGCACAATTGCATTAACCGAGAGAGGCAACAGATCACTATGTGTAAATTTTCACAAGAGAAGGCTCGGAAGACATGTTTCCAGAGTGTGAACAAGGGGCTAGGTATGCTTTAATAAGTTCGGTGGTAGACAAGGTTCTTTCACCTTGTCAGCCAGTGGTGTGGATCTTAGTGAAAGTTGTAGATCTTAGTGAAAGTTGTGATGTCAGTTAATACCGAAGTCTTTTGCAAACTGCCTAGAATATATTTGTTTTAAAGTAAAATAGTCAATCCATGAGTAGCTTTTCACATTGACCCTATTGCTGGTTACGACATTTATTTATGATTTATCACATTTGGTTTTTGGCCTTTTGATTGTACTTTCTCCGTTTCAAATTGTATGTCGTTTTGCAAAATCTAGATACGTAGTTTTTGCTATGTATTTAGATATAATGTTTATCTAGGTGCATAGCAAAAATTATGCATCTAGATTTGCCAAAACGACCCACAGTTTGGAATATAAAGAGTAACAAGTGTCAGCTTATGGCTGTGTAATGACACTATGTGCTTTGTGGTTTTTTAATAGGTTGTGTGAATCCTTGATTGGTACAGATTCTGATAATTCTACTTATGTTAAAGATACCAATTTCCGGAGCAGATGCCTATTGGCCATTAGAGCAGGATCCACACAGGCCCGCGTCAGTTCCTGCACAAACCACAGTTTTCTAGATTACATAGTCAGCATCGATGATCATAATCATAAGTTGAAAACCATGGCAACAGAGAGATGTGAGATCGATGGGACATGGCGGTGGCGCTCCGTTACATACACATCAAGACATTGACATGTGAAGTGTGCCAACTAGTCTTTTTTTTTTTCTCGGCTAGTGCCAACTAGTCTAGCTATTAGCAGTTGTTCATTGACTAGATGTCTAGATGCAACATGGGAATGGCATGGAGGTGCAAATGGATATGAATCATTTAGTAAATAGATGAAGATGATCCATGCAGGTCACGTGATATCCATGTGGGTCACACGATGATCCATGAAGAATTTTGACTAAATGAGACTGACATTAAGGGAAAGGGTTGAAGATCTGCAAACAAAGCTTTCATGAGGAAAGACCTTAAGGTAACATTCTGCTACAGCATAACTTTATCAACTTTAGTTTCTCTATATTCAGAAATGAACTTCGATATATTTTTCGTTCAAGTTATTATCTGCAAACATTAAGATGAACTATCAATATCGAAGTGTGTGTGTTTGCATGATCACTAGATTTTGGAATCATAAGAATCAACGTGGTGACCTCAAGGTTCCCAAATTGTAATGTGGCCCTCCCAAATGGTTGCCTGCCTTTTTTTTTTGCGGGTAAAAAGAGAGCTTTATTGACTAGGCACTGGTAGAGTTACACAATCATTCGCGACCAGTTCCGTGACACACGCATGTGCATGTCCTAGCCAAACTGCAGAATGAACATTACGCCTAGCTAAATGAGCTAACTCATGTGCTACTGTGTTGCACTCTCTCTTCACCTGAACCACTCTCCACTCTCCTATCAATTGGGCCAGCTCCTTTGCTTCTAAGATGATAAAGCAGAGCTCCGATCTGTGTCCTCCTTTGCCTTCAGAGCTTCCACCATCCGTGAGCAATCTGTTTCGATGATCACTGGGCCTTGTATCCACTGCGTCGCGAGTCTGATGCCCTCAGTGCAAGCAATTGCCTCCGCTTCTAAAGCACTGGCACACCTAAATAAAGCCCTCCAAGCATGCTTCTTGTTCTATTATCGGACGCTCTACAGGGTTCCTTTCCTTTCAGTGAAGAGTTCCCGTATTACTGTCGACTTTGTTCAATGGATGTCCTCATACTCAGCAAGAGGGAGACAGATTCATCTACTTGAGACGGCCCTGATTGATGCATGATGTTATTATGAACTGTCCATGCTCTCCATTGCACCAATTTCGTCAGGTCCCCCTGTTCTGAAGAACACCAGTCAAGAAGAAGAAATAACCAATCTGGTCCTGTATAACGAAACAGTGACTCCTCCGGCAGAGACCAGTGAGCACGCATAGCCTGCCTCAAGTTTCTAGCTTGATCGAGGACATTCTACCGTAGCATGAAAACCTGTTTCAGCCGTTAAGCCACATAGAGAACAGGTGTCTTCCTGTTCCAAATTCCTTCTGAATTTTCGTCGTCTAGTCGACAGAGCATCCCTACATAATTTCCATCACTCCATGTGAAAACATTGGCCTTTGGTGGAACATTGCCCTTCCACACTAAGATCCACAGTTTCCTCTCACCATCAGGAGCCCCACTTGATGCTCTGTTGTCATGTATGTTCTGCAGCCTCAGGGCAAGGTCATATGCACTCAAGAACTGTAAAGGCTCCCGATTTTTCCAGAGGCCAAGCCATCAAGTCCTCTGCTAATCTTGCTGGCAACTTGATCCTTGTTATTGCGTCTGCATCAGCTGGGTTAAAAATACCAGCTATCTTGTCATAATCCCAATCTTTCCCATGAATGTCCAGTAGTTCTGAAACCCAGTTCAATCTACATCTTCCTTTCTTCGCGGTAACTCTGAGAGCCTCAAATGTGGAAATTAGGGGTCGGCTGCAATTATTTTATTTAATCGCGTCCACTAGGGTTCGAACTTGAGACCTCTGATTTTGATACCATATTGTGAGTTCCATGCACAACTAATTCAACCTAAAAGCTTAAACTGATGGGAGGAGGTAGGCAATTCACTTATACTTTAACACCTTAAAATCCATGGATCCCTCCAAATACGCCTGACAGTGCTTGATTGAACAGCCTAAGATCTATGAACCCAAGTCCACCCCACAGCACTTGTTCTGAATCATATCTTTCCATGCTACCCAAGTGCCTTTCTCTTGCCATTTTCAGTCCCCCACCAAAACTCACCAATGATACTCGTCATGTCATCACAAACACGTAATGGCAGCTTGAACACACTCATTATATATGTTGGTAAGGCCTGTGCAACTGCCTTAATTAAAATTTCCTTAGCTGCCACGGACATATTCTTTTCCGTAAAGTCTTTTGGCCTTTTACTAGTCTTTCCTTGAGTGGCTGGAACCTTTCTCCCTTCATTCGCCCCGATGGTGTTGGCAACCCCAGATATTTAGCTTCAAATGAGCTTAATTCCATCTCTAGAATTAGGGGGTGTAAATTGGTGACTCTTAGATGCACCTCCAACCTTTTGTAGTTTAAATATTTATGCTAATTTTTCAAATTGAGATCCTATTTTAGAGAAGTAACACAAAATTTTGAACTAAAGAGGGTTGAAGGTGCACCTAAAAGTCACCAATTTGCACCCCTATCTAGAATCGCATTGACCTGCTCCTGTTCTTCACTTCTCCCCTTACTAAAGTGGATTCAGCTAAATTAGTTTGATTCTTGCCTAAAACATATTTATAGTGGATTCAGCTAAATTAATTTGTCGCGTAGATGTTGATGTTTTTTCTATATGTTCGGTCAAAATTAGAAAAGTTTGATTTAGAATAGAACAAAAGTGACTTGTAATTTGAGAAGGACCGAGCAATACGTACTAGTGTGCCTACTATTTACGACTTGCACAGGAGTGTTGTGTTACTTTAACCATTCGCTGTGGGCATATACAAAAATATACATCGTCGTGTGTCTACTAAACTCATGCCTAACGTATGACATGCTATTGAGAATCGACATGATATTGTTGGGAGTCCTACTCCATTGGTTCCAAATTATAGGAAAACTAGATTTATCAAAACGATCTAAAATTTGAAAATTTGAAAATCAAACAAGCCCACTCACCTGACGAAGTCCACCTAACAAATTGAATTTGAATTGTTCCGTACACTGAAATGGAGCGCACCCCCCGCCCTCTTTACAAGTGATGTGTTGTTCATGCATATTTAATGTTAAAAAATGGCCAAAATACATAAATCTGTGGGTCAATGTACTCAGTTGCCATGTACTCGCTCCGTTCCAAATTATAGATCGTTTTGATATTTCTAGATATATAGTTTTTGCTATGCACCTAGATATACACCATATTTAGGTATATAGCAAAAATTATGCACCTAGAAATACCAAAACGACCAGTAATTTGGATTGAAGGGAGTATGTGTTATCAGCATGGAGCAGTGCGACATCCTTCAGCCTTACCTTGTGCCGGAACCTAGCATTTTAATTTTCAAATGAGCAGTGTTTGCCTGGGAGAGTAAAATCGCAATGCGGTGGTGATGATTGGGTCCGAGAGGCATGAACAAATCATTAAGAGGAGTGCGACAGCAATTGTGTTATGCCTACGAAGGATATAGCATCATTCATAGCACCAATGTAATCGAACTCACGGGATCATTATGAGCACCAATTTCATTGAGTTCACCTTACAGAGAGCACATGCAGACTACATGGGAAATATCAATGGTCCTAGGACGCGCACGAGCTGCTTGCGCTCGTCTCGGTAACATATACCTTTATCTATTTCTAAAGCACATAACATTTCCACCAAAAATTTTGATTTGATCCAACATGTATCACCGACGGGTGGATCCAAAGCATATATAATGAGAATCAAACAACAACATTATACTGTAACCTAAACGGACTCGAAATACAATGAGAATGTGAAAACTGAAAACACAACAATAATTGTATTGAAGAAACCCCATCACAGAAAAAAAAAACAACTGTGATCCTTATAGGCCTTTCAACCGTAGCAACGCACGGGCATCTCTATATATGATTCATGCAACAAAAAGAGGGCACGGGAGTGTGGCCACGTCGCCAGCCGTTCCCGGCCGTCCGATCGGCCCGGTCATTTTGCACAAAACCGCTCGGACTTTAGAGAAATCAACCCGTAGTCCGACCTTCTCTCTCAGGTAATTTTGCAAAAAAAACTACAACTTTTCTCAAAATAAACCAGCAATCCAACCTTCCCGGTTCAGAAAAAATTGCAAAGAAAACCTTAAGTTTTTATAAAATCAATCTGCCGTCCTAGTCCTCTCACATGATTTTTTTTGAAAAACCCTTGGATTTTAATTAAATCAAACCACAACCTATTCCCGTTACTTCTACACAAGCAATATTATACGTAAAATTTGAACACCAAAACACGTTGAAATTATGATTCATGCACCAAAAGAGGGCAAGGGAGCGTGGCCACGTCGCCGGCCGTTCTCGGCCGTAAGATTGGCCGGGCGGACGGCTCAGATCATGCAAGTCCCGATCATTTTGAAAAAAGCCCTCGGACTTTAGAGAAATCAACCCGTAGTCCGACCTCCTCTCTTAGATAATTTTAAAAAAAACCGAAACTTTTCTCAAAATGAACTAGCAATCCAACCTTCCCGGTTTAGAAAAATTGCAAAGAAAATCTTAAGTTTCCATAAAATTAACCTGCCGTCTTGATCCTCTCTCGGAAGTTTTTTTGAAAAACCCCCGAATTTTAATTAAATCAAACCACAACTCATTCCCGTTACTTCTATACAAGCAATATTATACGTACAATTTGAACACCAAAACACATTGAAATTAAAAGTTGATCAATATAGAATTTGAAAAAAAATTCAAAAACTACAACTTCATTATAGAGCAAATTTTAAAATTCAAAACGCTTTCACAATTCGTTTGCACAAATGCTTACATATAATCCGTCGTACCTACAGTATGGACACCAAAACGTCTTCAAATTAAAAAGTCTTCAATACAAAAGTTGCTCATAATTTCAAAATCTATACCTTTATTATATAGTACAATTTTAAATTCAAAGCGCTTTTACAATTCATCCGCATAAATATTTACGTAAGATCCATTTTACCTACGATTCGGACACCCAAACGTCTTTACGTCAAAAAGTTTTGAATACGAAAATTGCTCAAAATTTCAAAACCTAAAGCTTTGCTACACAACAAATTTTTAAATTAATGATAACCAAAAATACTATAACCAAAAATAGTATCCTAGTTAAATAGTAGCGTCACGACAATAAAGAGTACAAAATATATAAAGTACAACAACGGACTGCAGACCATGACATCTACACATACAATAATTACAACTCTGAACATGAATTAAAGCCTGTATCAACTAGAATCCAGCGACACGAAATACGGGCTCTACGCGGCAAAGTCGCGCGCCTTTCTAGTATTTACTAGTATGACATATATTTACAAATCTGAATGTGTTACATGGTCCGTATAGTTCAGTGGAAGTCCATTTCGCTACAATTTTAATCAGTAAACTTTCTGAACCAGTCATTTGGCAGCATTTCACCCTAGCTTTCAATCAGCCTTTGATTGTTTCGACGACGAGTGTGGGAGGTTATACAGAATCAAACCCATCAGCATTACCACAGCACCAATGACGAAAGACGTGCTTAGCTCTGCGCCATGAGGGATGTAGGGCAAAGGTAGCGAAAGGATGTAGATTGATATTGGCACTACAACAGAAAACGAACATGATTCAGTCATTCAGCATGGTCGTGAAGAGATTCATTTGATCTGGTTGCACCACCCAGTGGCACCAGAACCAATGACCATGAAAAATTGGAGGAGGGGAAAGGCAAGGTGCCAGAAAAGGAACCTGCTGAAGTTGATGTAAGGGAAGCAACAAGGGCAGATGACATCTTCACCAAATTGAGGAGTGAGATATTGAATGCCATATTCACCACTATAAACAGCAAAGGCAGGAATGGTGCTCCTCCGCAATCTATAAAAAGTAGGGATCAACATGCGCATACAGATTATTCATTTTCCTAAAAAGGAGACCGACATATGCATGTAAGTTAGAAAGAAATATTCCAACAATAAGATATCCTTAAATAACTATCATAAATCACAAACATAACATAAACAAGTCCGTGTTTTCAAATTTAACAGTCCACACAAGTCTTATACATTACATTTTGCTACTGAGCTAGTAAAAGTGTACATATTGTACTACAAGAATATATAAATTAAATGAAAATATCCGATTACGTGAAAGAAGCATTACCAATGGGACTTTCCCCAACATTTAAGAAGCACTCAGCACCACCATTTAGGTAACCAGGAAGCTCAGCAAACTTGATTCCCCTCAAGTTAGAAAGAAATGGAAGAAGAAGAAAGACAAAAAGGGCCTGCAAAAGAATATAACAAAATATATGTTTTTTAATCCAGGTTCAAAGACATGATGATGCAGTGAAGCATTGAGCAAGAAACTCTAGACCAATTTTATCCAATTCATAAGGTCACCTGAAATCCAGATCCAAATGAATTAACCACAAAGATGTCTGGGCGCATCCCCTGTGCAAATATTTCATAACACGGTATTGTTATAAAAGGTGATTTGACCATGAGGCGATAAATCAAATCACCAACTAATCAACAGAACGAAGTGTCAAAAAAATATGCCTCGATCCCAGAAACACAGTAATTTAAAAAAAACAAAATGATAGATGAAAGAAAGAACCTTAAGACGTTCTGCACCATCTATGAAAACAGCCTCCTGTCGTACGAAATGTACCAAGTCTCAGCACCAGCAGCAAAAGGAACAACATGAGACAACTTAAGCAGCCATACCTTCAGAATAGACGCACCAGCTTGAAATGCTGACGAGGTTATCATCAGTGCTGGCCAAATTAACTGGACTTCGGATAGAAATTGCCCCTCATTTGCTCCACTAAAATATCAAAGTTTTGTGATAGCCATAGCCAAATCAATCATAATTTACCAATATGGCAAAACCACTTTGCAGAATCAATAGGATAAAATAACTATTATGTGAAAAACTATAGCTGATAGCAGTGAAAGACCCAAATGCACGTATATAACTTTTCCTCCAAAAATATGTTATGCCACAAGGACCAGAAAAATAAAGCAGAGTTTTCAAATGGCATACCTTGCAACAGCAAGAATCACACCAGAAGTTACTAGGAGGCACCCAATTATTTGTCTCGCAGAGTACGTCCTTCCCAAGAGCAGGGCAGAGAAGATAAGCTGCCACACCAGGAATGACTGCAGCATAAATTCATAAAAATCCACATCATTACACAGTCGCAGCTGTTTTTAACACAAATCATTGACCAGATGGATCTGAAAAACTGGGGATACAGTTGCATAGGTTATAAACATGCATAGCACGGAAGGATTCACGAAAACAAATGAGGCAAAAGAACTACACATATAGCTGAACAAATGTAAATGGCGGATCAAAACCAAAAACCAACCAAGGAGCATACCTGGGACAGTATAGGGATAGCAGGTCCAGGAAGCATGGCTGCAAAATTCAGAAATAACTACCAGTTAAGCAATCAAAATGAACACTGGAAATTCTGCGAGAAATGCAGTTTTTCTTTTTTTGCCATGTCTTCTCGATCATGCGGGAAATACAATTTAATCTGCCACAATTGATTACACCATCCTGCGGCGTGTAAAGAAAGCTACCTCCAGCGGACATGCCCGAAGCGACTCCGAGCGCCTCCAGCAACCCGATGGCAACGAAGCGGCTTTTGGGGAGCGCAAGCATGTCCCGGGTCACCACCCCCGCGCGGTACCTGGCGTAGAGTATCGAGAAGTACACGGCGACGTACCTGCACGCGCAAATCAAGAGAAATTAGCTACCACGTCGAGCGCAGTGAAATTCGCCCGCGCATTCCGTCGAGCACCAAGCCCGCGGCCGCCTGCGGCAGCAGAGAAAGAAGGGGGGGCCTTTGTTCGGCTTTACTTACCCGAAGGTGGTGAGCTGGGCGAGGAAGAAAGGGTACGCCTTGAGCGGCACGAGTGCGAGCTTGTACAGCACGCGGTTGGCGACGGCCAGAGCCACCACTGCCGCCGACGCCGCGGCGGCGGCCGCCGGCGAGGAGCCCATCGCACACGGCAGGGCTACGCCGCCAGGCTATTCGACTGATCGAGGGGTCGTTGGGCTGAGGTGGGGAAAGGTTTCGGGAGGAGGAAGGACATTGAAATGGAATCGCCGGACTCGGAACCGGGCATGGAAAACCTTGGGGATGGCGGCGGCGGCGGCCGGCGCGTGGATTTCTTGCCGTGGGAATGCGGGAATCAAACCGTCTCTGCTCTTCTCCCCCCAACCCCCACTAGCTGGAGTATTTACGATTAGACCCCTGGACTTTGCCCCTATTGGCCTTTTGCTTTTTAATAATAGTATAGGAAAGGGAAAGTTCCGTAAGGAACCTCAGGTGATTCGAGAATTGCAGTGCAAGGGTTTGACGACCGGCTCTTTTGCTTTTGATGAAACTTCAACGGTTGACCAGATTACGTGGCTGTAGCATTTAGACTTTATAAAAACCTTGGGCTCAACATAAAAAAAAAATACGTGATATACAAAAAAAATTAAAAAAATCACTAAATTATTTTATTAACTTGTAACAGTGGCTAACCCAGGAATAAACAGAGAAGCTACATTTGAGTCAAAACCAAAGAGAGTAACAAGAAGCTACATTTCAAAAACAGGATTCGTCCCATGACTGGACTTCACATAGTTTAACTTGCATGCTAACGTGCACAACAAAACAACGGTGTCCACATGGAACCTCTTAATTGGTCATCCAAAAAAACATCATGGCCCCAATATACACAATTGAACCACCAAAATGGCCATTCACGAATTCAAATGGCATCATCTTAACACAGCATCTCCCATTTGTTTTTTTTTCTTTCACCAACACTGTTTGGACAAGCCAATATACATTTATAACTTCCTGTGTCAATATACAGTTACAGTCTTACATTTTTGAGTCAAAACCTACAGTCACACTTCACTCCCTGTCAGGTGCGCAAACAGATGCGCGGCACAAGAATACACAAATAAATGAATAGACATCCGGAGTAGAAATTTCATTCCCTCTCCAGGAATTGACATCCTATGTCTTGGCATTCGTCTGTGGAGCGGCTTCATTGAACTATCGCCCGCCCCATGGAATGGATTGTCCTATAATGGTAACTGTTGGGCGAGGAGCAGAAGCAAGTTCTGACTGCTGCTCACGCTCCAGTGCAATTGCTGCAGCCCTGAATGCAATGTCATGAGCAATGGAGCTGCAGAAGAGAATTGTATCGGTAACCTCTTCTAAAGTGAAGCATCTCTGCATTTGTTCCCTTGATCCCTCAACTGTAGCCAGCGATTCTTCAACAGGTCAGACATAAATTAGTGTTAATTAATTGACATAAACACCAAATATGATTTTAATCAAATTCAAATGGAAAATGTGCTGGATTTGCAGCATAGCTACAGTGAGGATAGACAGAAATGTGTAGCTGAACTTAGTGGGCAAACTTAAGCACATACAAAAATGCATTAAACTACCGATACCAAGGGATGTACTAGTGTGCGGTACTGTGCATACTATCTTGGCCCATACAGCTCATCTCTCCCTTGTATATTATCTAAACGTAATATGGATAAATATGTGCAGTTGCAGACTATATTCCTCTCTTCCTCCTAAATCTAGTACTAAGTATGGATTGAAGATTGAGGCTTGTGTTGTGATACATCCATTAAATAGAATACTCATAAAGAAACCATGTTCTTGGCACTCTTCAACAATGGGGGTACATGGTTTGATACTAGATATACACAAGCCTTAGACAACCATACTTTTCTAGTCAAGTTATCTGCTATCTTTAGATAAAATACAGCAAGGATGCCTTACATGGATGGCAGATTGCATATGCCTTGCCTTGCCACGCTAACCAACCACTCAGAATCCTTTTTCCCTCCACTCTAGTGGGAACAATGAATTTGGTTGTAATACAATCAAGGACTAAAAATAAGACTAGTCAAATTTACCCGTCCAAGTTCGGTATGACTGGTAACCGGTGATAACCAGCTGGTTACTGGTATTATTCCAAATTTTCAATTAGCGATTTTTCAATATGTTGTGTTTGTTTGGTTTTTCACAAGCATTGGCACTAAGAACATAAAAAAAGGGTATGCAATCACCTTGTACTGGTTACAAAATCACTTGAAACGCTGCTACTACCTAACTCCCACATATAAATCTTAACAGAAGAAATAAGGGCTATTGAAAAGTCAGTACAATGCCAAATGGAGCCTAATCACTGGAAATATGTTTATGAAATAAGGCTGTATTATGTTCATATTGAAAATGCTTGCAATAAGCATCATCTCTTGCAAGAATACTTAAAACATTGAGAAAACCAGAGCTGTTTTTTTTAGGGCAAGACAACCAGAGCTGTTTGGAGCTAACAAGTGAATATGAAATTTAGCAAGTCATGAATACATACCATTACCAGGAAGCTCCATTGTGTTAGCCTCTGTTGCAGATATCAACACATCCTCCTCAGAGATGACAGACACACAACCATCATCTAACCTATTTGTCTCATTAGAAGCTGGAACTGCTTCATACTGCGTTTGATAATTATCAATGCCACACTCATCATCTGGATGTTCTGGAGTGCTAACTGAATGGCACTGAGTGATGGCAGATGTACCTTCAGTTTTTTTGTATGCAACTTTCCTCAGGAGACAAAGACATGTTTATGTTGCTCCCCCGGTCTCTTGCACGTACAGTAAAATTAAGTTGCGGCTGCTGGGGTGGGCTGCCGGCGGATGGGAAGTTTGGTCTTTCGCAGGTCGCTGATTGGATTAATCTAAAATTAGGTAGGCTTAAGAACTAATGGAATAAACTTTACATAGGGGTGGAACTAAACTTTAGTCTACATTTTAATCCATCTATTTAAATTATCTAATGGACTGAACTTTATACCATGATCCAAATAGGGCTTTAATCATTCTCAATGGAGAAACATTTCAGATCGTCTGGACTTTCATAGCGGATAGCATGAAATAGAACACACCCTTTCCTCGTAAAATTGGAAGAAAAAAAAATTAAACACCTTGCACATCGATCGGGCCGTATTTGTGATCCAAAAATCCTTGTAGTATTTGTTTGGGCCTGGGTGCGGCCGCACCCACAGCATTGAGGTGATTTTTTTTCAATTTGTGCACATTCTCAGGCATCGTTCAGCTTCAGGCTTCAAGTCATCACTCATCAGAGATCACTCACAAGACCTCTCCAGCTCCTATCTTGGATTATTAGTGCAAACGAATTGGAATCATGAACTGCTGAATCGATCGCGTCCTGGATGTCACTGAGCAATCCAGAGCTAACTTAAACTCTGAGACTTGAAGACACTGAACAATCCAGAGCTAACTTTAAAGAATATTTCTATATCTCTGACGACTGGAGACTGAAACTGAACACTGCCTGATGTTCAGACAGGGAGAGATGGTAAGACACATATATAGTAATCTGTTTTACACCCCTTGATCATCCAATCAGTGCACAAATTAGAAAAAACAATCATCCCAATGATGTATCTACTAACTACTATTAACCTACTAGCCCAGGTACTCTTGTTTGTATACACCCCATTACATAATCTATAGCACGAGCACAGCTTCCCTTCCTAGCAGCGCCGCCACGCCGTCGCCGGCCGGTCGGCTAGCACTTGTCGACGTCCCTCCACTTGAGGTACTCGACCCCGGCGAGGTAGTGCGCGTACGCGCCGGCGACGACGAAGAGGTGGAACAGCTGGTGGCTGTGCCCGACGAGGTCGAACCTGCCGGGCGCCCACCGCTCGGGCACGCGCGCCGCGTACACGGCGACGCCGAGCCCGTAGAGCGCGCCCATGAGCGCCTCGTACGCCGCCGAGGCCACGGCGCCGGGGGCCGTCCCGCCGTACAGCATGAGCTTGTGCGCGATGGGCACCACCCCGGACGCGCCCATGCACGAGAAGAGCGCGGCGCGGAGCGGGCGGAGCTCCGGCGCCTGGAACGCCGGCACCAGCGACACCGTCGCGGCGGCGGCGCCCAGCGCCGTGATGGAGCCCATGTACAGGCGCCGCAGGGCGGGGGCGCAGAGGAAGGAGTAGTAGGCCAGCGGATAGAAGGAGGTGACGATCAGGGACGCGATGCCGGCGTAGTCCAGGCGGAGCGTCACGTACGCCGTGCGCTCCGAGTGGCACAGGATCAGGTGGCACGCGCTGCTCGTCAGCAGGCACAGCATCGCGCCGCCGAGGTACGCGAACAGCGGCCACCGCGTGACGGGCTCGGCGGCGGCGAGCGCGTCCGTGGCCGTACCAGTAGTGTCCTGCTGCAAGCACATCCAAGCTCGATGATCACATCACGTGTACAGATGCAGTTCTTGTCGGGTTTATTACAATAAAGGATAAATCAGTAAAAACTGAATGTGAAGAAAATGTTTCAAGGAACTGAAGTTCTTTATCAGAGTTACTACAGTGAAACACAGTGGATGATTCAAGAGCAGTTTTCTAGTTAGAGAAAATTCAACTGGGGTTGTTGGCTAGGTAAAACATGATGCTATGGGTGGCCAAACGGCCTGATGGGCCGCACGGAACACGACACTAAAAAATACTACACGAACACGGTCCGACACGGTGGATATAGTGCCAGTGCCAGCACGGCACGGCCGTAGTGTCGTGCGTGGGCCGAAACCCCAGCACATAGTGCCGGCACGGGCACGGGCTGGCACGATTTGGCCCGCTAAAAGCCCATATATCTCGTATAAATATTTCCACTCCAAACCCTAATCTTTGTTCCTCCACTCCCTGTCTCCCTCCAACCAGCCGCCGCCTCACCCCCTCTCTTCTCTCTCGCGTTTTCCCGTGACCCCGCCGCCCCTCCGCTCGACTGCACCCCTCGCAACTGCCGCGCCCCTCCGCCCTCGCGACCTCACCGCCCCTCGTTGTCCTGGCTCCCGCTGCGGCGGCCTCGCCGTCTGGGCTCCCGCCGCCACGGCCTTCCCGCGAGGGGCGCGGCCACGCCGTCCTGGCTCACGCCGCCGCGGTCTCCCCCGCCCACCACCGTCGGCCTTCTCGTGCCCTTCGTCGCCGCCGTCGAGCCCCCCCCGCCCACCACCGTCGGCCTTCTCGTGCCCTTCGTCGCCGCCGTCGAGCCCCCCCACACTCATCATCACCGCCGGCCGCCAACCCACACCCTTCGTCGCCGGCCGCCACCCTGCACCTATCGTCGCCGGCGCTGGCCCCCGCCGGCCTCCCCGCGCCCACTGCCGGCGCTGCCACCACCTGCACCGCCTCCTAGCAACGGGCTAGGACCGGCACGGTCACGGCGGGCCGACTGTGCCATCATGCCGTGCCGGCACGGCACGCTATCTGTGCCTAATCTTATCGTGCCGTGCCTGGGCATGTCCGTGCCGTGTCGTGCTGGGCCGCATGTTTGCCCATCTACACATGATGCTAAAGAAACTCTGGTTTCAAACCTAAAATATTTCTTTCAAAAAAACACCTAAAATACACTTGATCTGCCAGACTGCTACAGTCGAAGGATTTGTGGTCCAGTGTCAGGGGAAACATCCATTTACTCTTGTTTGCAGGTCTGCTCTTCTATATGCAGTATGCATTCCCGAAACAGAGATCCAGAAGGTACAAGGCATGCATGGATGCTTGGTCACCATCTACAAATAATGCATATGACCATGCACGCGTTTATGCCTTATTTGTTGCTCGATCAAATAAAAACTTATGATTAGGGCATGGTTCGAGGAGAAACCGGTTAACTGAACATGCACTGTATATGAGATTTGCATGTTAGCAAAATTATATATGCTTGAGTGTTCAGCTGCAAACACGAATCTCAAAGCAACATCTAGTGTTGCTGTCGTCTCAATGCAGGCATCATTTATTAGCTACCATGATTATAATGGTTGACCAAAACAAATCAAGGGTTTGCATGCATAAACCGATTTATTTGGTTGTTGCCCACCACATCCACAGAAAAAGCAGCTACAGTTGCACTACATACTCCTCACTGAAACCGTTACAGGTACCAATCACTCGCACTTGCAAATTCCAGCTGGTTCAGCCTGCAACTAATTCCAACATGTTGGCATGACTCACAAACTCACAACTGTTTTAGTGCGATAAATAACCTCCACCATACGGCTGCCACAAACATGAAAAGATCGGTTGGAGCGAGTAAACAAAAAAAGAAGAAGAGTACTATTGCTTGTACTACCACACTGACGAAACTACGAAAAGTGAACAACAGCAGCAGCAACAACTAAAGCAGATTGAAGCACGCATCGACAAGGTCGTTAAGAACCCTAGCTAGCAGGGGGAAAGTAAACCAAAAGGACTTGGTGTGCGTAAATGCAATGGAGACGCAAGCCTGCCAGCAGCTAGCAGCCCATTAAACATGCCAACTAACCCGGAAGTTAATATGGGATGGGCGCCACCTACCTGAGATCAGTACTACCCTGACAAGCCCAATTAACAAGAGCACATAATCACATGACAGCACATAATCACATGACACTGACAGTCTACTCCTCCCGCTAATGCATGTCTCTAATAAGGTCAAAGTCTAGGACTAAATTAACCAGCATACATCTACAGAGTGTTGTTTCAGGAATCATTCCCCAGACTAACTTTGCTACACCACTTACAAAGTTACAAAGTTCATCACAGCTGAGATTTTAAAAACATAATGGTCAAAGTTTGAAAATGTTGAGAACATGCAAAACCCAAATATATTGGTTAACGAACAAAGAAATGGTAGCAATTTAATTAGTACCTGGATCTGGATGCCATGGTGACGATGATGAGAGGAGGATGTGTTGGGTGGACAGCTGGTCGGGATCTGCTGACCATCTTCAGACAAACCAGGTCCTGCAGCGGCAGATGGTGGCAGCAGGAAACACGCTGCAAGTGCCTCGTGCCTCAGCGCCACCGTCATGTTGGCCATCTCCACCAGATCCCCCCAGTATGCAGAGCTGCTACGGCTGCTCCAGCTGCTGCTGCTGCTGCCGTCCCTTGGGATCACCATTGCTGTGAAGACTGTCAGGCACAAGAACAGCAGGAACCCTATCAAATGCCTGCAGCAGGAACAGTTAAATGTCAGGCAAATATGTTCAGGAATTGGTGTCTGAATGAACGAAGGAGATCAATGGATGGATAAGAAGGAACTAAATTGTTGTGGGAATCATGAGGGGATGGATGGACGGACTTACGACCAAACGTTGAGGGTCTCGTTGTGGATGGAGAAGATGCTGAGGATGGTCTCCTTCATCGGCCACTCGCACCGGTAGTAGCCATGGATGAACTCGTTGTCCTTGAGCCAGTCAGGCAGCGCATCGTACCTGATGAGCTCACACTTGCTCTTCTTCTCCTCCTCCTTCTTGTCCTCGGCGCCATTCCAAGCTATGCAGGAGGTAGCGGTAGAAGAAGCCATGGGTTCCTCTTCCAAGCTCTTCCTGGAGATGCTTCTCCAGCACCTCTTGGTGGCAGCCTTGGCCGGTGCAGCAGTGGCCCTGGCCTTTCTTGCACACATGCTAGACCGCACCAACAGCAATGTGGTTGTGTAGCTGGTCAAGACAAGGAACCATGCATCAGAGAAGCAAGCTGATACGCCGGCTGGCAATGGTGGTTGGCTTGTGTCAGGGTACAGAGATAGAAGTTTTGTGTGTGGAGAAGTGGACGTGTCTTCCTCTCTCTCTCTCTCTCTCTCTCTCTCTCTGGTAGTAGTAGTCTTGTGCTTGAGCCCATGTTGCTCTATGGAGCTAGACATGGAGTGCAAGGCAATTGGGATCCTTAATTTGAGACCATATACTAATAATATTCCAATTTCAGTAGTTGATCCCTCCACGTAGATGCGAAGATTCCTATGGCTGTGTGTGTGGCCTAGTAGTTGGGTGTGTGTGTTGATGTGTGAGAGAGAGGGCCGGGGAGAGAAGTGGTTGAAATTGCTTGTCCCATATACTCCCATGTGTGTTCAATAGGGAGGAGAAATATAAAACCTGTCCCATGTGTCCCTTTTCTGTTCTTTTTCAGTACTGTTGTATATGTTTATGACTTTCTTGCAGGATTTGATTTGATTTATTTATGGAGTGCCGCGCATTGACGGCGATGCATTCGTGGTTTCTTTTTTGAAAAGATATTCGTGGTTTCTTTCAAGAAATCATAGAGCAAGATCATCAGATCGAGTTTTCTTTATTGCTGTTGGTCTGTTGCTCGATGACGATGGCGTATCATCTGATCACACTGTTTCTTTGGGGAAAGAAATCATGCGAGGATAGGTGGACGATTAAGCAAGAAAGGTCGGCCGCAGAACACACGCAACGACCAACGAACAAACAAGATAATTAGCATTAGGAGAAGTAGTTACCAAACCTTTTCTTCAGTCGTCAGTTGGTGCCATAGACCAGGCACAGTAGCCAACTTTGTTTATTTATTTGTTCCATTTTAGTTTTTCACCTTGTAGTGTTGGGCTGTCAAAACACCCTGAATCCACAGATCTGATGGATGCTGCACATGCATATGCTCCAGCAAGCATCGATGTGCAGTAAACAGTTCCAGCAACAGGGAGGATGGCATTCTCTGTTCCTCAAGAGCACCGTGTAGGCGTGAGCAGGGACATGTTAACTGAGATTGGCAGCAGGTTACATCAGGGTGAAAGGACGAGGAATCAGAATGGTCAAGATCTGCAGATATCAGTGAAAATTCTGTGGTGGAAACTAGTCTGTAGACCCTTCTTGTCCTGCTTCAAGCACAAACTAAAGAGAATCAGCATCAAGCATGTGAGATGAGAACATTCTTTAGTAGTTAGATGTGTGCTACTGACGAAATTTTTAATTTTGGAATTATTGGTATGCTTTTGTATAAACCAACTAGCTACGCTAATATATAGATTTACGCCGCGCTACAATTAACTAATTACTTATATTAGAATAATGGTTCATCTACAAAAGTTAGGAACCGATGCGTGAGAAGTTCATCAGAGACAAACACCCTGTTAGGGTCCATCAACCAAAGTTTAGTTATATGCAAATGGAGCTGTAGCTCTGTGGTAGGAATGGCCGCTGAGGCTTTATTACCCATCTGGGCTTACTCCCTCCGTCACATGACAGTTTTTTTTAGATAGATTAGTGGTGGTGCAAAAAGTCTCTCATACCCTCATTTGTTTGCCATATGCGGTTAGTTTTGATATGAAAATCAAATCTAACCACTTAATTAGGCAAATAGTTGAGATCCAATTTCTAGGATTGCACTCTTTGTAGGATTTTTTTCAAACGCAGGATTGCTCTTTTCATGGGACAGAGAAAGTAGGTGTTACACCTTTGAAACTGTTTTAACAATAAACTTTAAAATTACTGAAAAAAATATGGTCTTCTTGCCCTTTCACAACAATTCAATTGAGCCCCTTAGTTAGTTCTAGTTCACAAAACATAAAAATTTAGCCAGGCCTTTATAAAGCCAGATCCTTGAATTTTATAGGCTAAATTTTAAACTCAACCAACTCAAGTTATGGAAATGAACAAGCTTAGGCACCATGCATCACATATTGTGGCCTGAATATCCCACTACGATTTACAGATCGGTGGATTCAGTGCAAACCCAAGGTGAAATTGCATTGCTCCCCAATATCGATCACAGTGTTTTCTGACGGTTCAGTGAACGGGAAGCTCGCCGGAATTGTGAAGGGGACATGCTCAGGGACAGAGAGAGGACGCAGCCGAAGGCGAGGTCTACGTCTACGGGTCGCAGAGCCATGAGACCTCGAGGAAGCAGCCACAAGCAGGTGACCAAAAGTGGATCACCTCACTGCACATGCCGTTGCGCAGAGCTGCTGCTTTTTTTTTTTTGGAGAAAACAAAGCTGCTGCCTTGTGGTGTACACCGACGACGCGGCGACCGCTTATCGCAGATGCCGTGTACAAGACCTGCACGGCGTCGTATAGCCACGCGAAGGGAGTCGGAGAGATACTGTATTTCATTTTCCGAAATACGAATATACTGTATTCATTTATTTTTTGACAGAAAATATACTGTATTTCTTCCTGAACTGAACATTTTTTCGTGCAATCTGCGGCTCGGAGCCGCCGCCGCCATGAGCACGTGATCCGCTGCCGACCTCGGCCACGCCAGTGCACGCCGGCGGCAGCGCCACGTCACGTGACGCGGAGCGCCGTCCATCATTCCGCCCACACCGGTTACTTCTCCCGACCGGCGAGGAAACGCTGAACTCACGCGCCTCCCTCCCGCGAGACCTGCACACAACCCACTGACGAGCGGGCCACGCCAGCCGCGCCGCCTCACCGGGGCCCACGCGTCGGTGACCCCACGAACCCACCGCGCGGAATCCACGCCCGAATATTCCACCCGCGGAATCCCACACCTCGTCTTCTCCCCGCTCCTCTTCCTCCACGCCTCCCTCATCAGGGGCGCTCTCCGGTCACCGCCCATTCCGATTTGCCATCGAGATCTCACGACGCAACCTCCATGGGGAGCTCTCCGGCGGCGGCGGCGGGCACGGCGCTGGAGGACCTGCCGGAGGACGCGCTGCTGTGCATCCTCGCGCTCCTCGCGCCGCCCGACGCCGCCGCCGCCGCCTGCGCCTGCCGCCGCCTCGCCGCCGCCGCGTCCTCCCCGGCGCTCCCGCTCGCCCTCGCGCTCCGCCTCGGCCTGCCCGCCTCTCCGGCGCGCCCGCTCCTCCCGGCCCCGCCCAGCCCCGCCGCCGCGCGCAGGCTCCTCCGATCGCTCCACCGCCTGCGCCGCCTCCTCGGCCTCTGGCGCCGCCTCCCGTCCTCCGGCTCCGCCTCCCCCCAGCCCCACCCGCCCGCCCCGTCCCTCGCCGCGTTCGAGTGGGCCCCCGCGCGCGCCGCGCTCGCGGCGTCCCTCCTCGCCCCCTCCGCGCGCGGCGGGGTCGCCAGGTCCCCCTTCGTGACGCTCTCCATCGCAGACTCAGGAGACACCGTGGCGGCGCTCGGGGACGTGCCCGTCTGCGTCAACTTCGTCGGCAACAACCACATCGTGGTGGAGCCCGCGGCGGCGGGGGAGGACGACGAGATCGAGGTGGTGAGCGGGTCCCCGCCGGAGGAGATGTACGCGCACTTCGCCAACAGGAGGAGCCCCGGGTCCGGGAGGAGGAGGCGCGGAAAGCACGGGAGGAGGGGAGGTCTGATGGAGGCCGAGCACTTCGTGAGGATCGCGGATGCGGAGCCGACACGGGCGCGGCCGCTTCAGGGCCTGTGGAAGGTGCTTCCTCCTCTCTACGCAGAGCTTGCTCACTTGTCGTTGCGCAATGTCCCAGCAGTGCTGTTTCTGTTGCAAAGTTTGATTGTTCCAGTATCATGCTTGTTAAGTGCTCGCCATGTAGCTGGTGAGAACCGTGAAATGCCATTGCTTGTTCGTGCAATAGTCTACGAATGAGAGGTCCGGGACTGCACAATTTGCACACCAATTCCCATGAAGATGCCTCATTCACTCTGGGCCGTGAACCTCACACTGTTGGATGGGATCGGTACCTTGCACCCTTGTAAATATTGAGGAGCAAGGAGCCTTCGTGCTTGACGACTTCACCTTTTTGAGGACCTGTATGTACTTCACATTGATTGGCACACATTACCAGCACAGTTGTTGGACATTGGGCTGAATGCTGGATGCATTAGTTTGAGTCTATATTGAATGGATGCTGCAAAGGAGTCGCATTATCATGGTATAGTTCCATGGAGCCAGAGATTTTCCAGTCAGGTTGCATGTCTGCACATTCAGCAGCACATCTGCATGGACCTGCTTAGTGCTTGCCATGCACTTGCTTGTCATGTTTGAAGTTAGTGTTCTTGCTATGCTGAACTACATTTAGAATTTCTCGGATGGTTATTTTTAATTGGCTCAATTGAATACCATTGATGAGAGCATGATGCAGTTTCTTTAGAGTTGACTATTGGTATTGTTGCTAGCTTGGCCTGTTAATATTTTAGCTGCACTTATATGCTCAAGCAGTCATGGACAGCGTTTAAATATTCTGGGGTTTAATTTTGCCGACTAAATTTGCCTGCTGGTGTTCATGTAGACTTTGAATCCTTTACTGTTACTGGAGCTGCTTTACTGTTACTGGAGCTGCTAGTTGTTGTCACAAATTAGGCTAGTCAAATTGCAAGTGTTGTAATTGAGATGGAGTTTTGTTTGACAGCATGCCAAGTTGCATCTTTCATGGTTTGATGACTGCCATTTCATAAACTATGAATTGGAGTTCTTTAGCCTTATTGTGATTCTCTTGACCCTAACTTGATGTCAACCAGGAAGCATACTAGTTCCCAATCGCAATATGCAAATGGGTACCCAGAACAACCTAGGGATTTGGATATTAGTTTCATTGGATCTTAATACTTCAGAAGCTTGGATAAATCACATTTGGTCTTTTGGAACATTTCCGGACACATAATACCCTCCATGACTGGCTAGTTCCTAACGAGATTTGTATGTGTCAAAATAATTGTGGTTTTCTGGGTTGCTTCTGTCAATGAAAATGTGGGAATTAGCAGTTAATTTTTTACAATATCAATATGTTATCAACTATTTTCTTTTATGAGAATCATTATGGAGGCTGGATAAAATTAGATGTGCCTTTAGCTGCATATTATCAGGGTGAATTAGTTGTGGTTTACGATGACCCTCGTATGGAATCCTACAACATGTTGTGGTTAATGTCATCTTGTTTTCTCGAACACGGTGTCAGATTGTTCAGTTTTTTGCGTCTTGCCTCTGAGATTTGGTGCAACATTTTACCATTTTATAGGATTTGGAAAAGTACAGGCTTATTCGTGCAACTTTGTAGGCGTTGTGATTCTCTAGATGTGAGAACTCAGGGAGAGTTATACATTATCATTGAAATCTATTAACTTTTTCCTCAATTTTATCTCGTGAATGGTGAATGTGAATGTCCACAATTTTGATTTTGTTAATGTCCATTCTTTTCATTTCTTCAAATAATTAATTTCCTCCTGTTGTATAATTGGTCCTCTGCCATGCACATAGAATGGTGTTAACTTAAGGAAATGATTCTCTGTCCAGTTAGAGGATTACTATCTACATGGTTGCATGATTTATATATCAATGAGTCACCTATTTTTTTAACAGTTGAGCTTTGCCATGCATATTATGTTAACTTCCATGTTCCCCCAGGGTATATGCGAGGATAGGACTCTGGAATTTTACCTTATTGCCTATGATGACATTGGTGGAGTAACCTGTCGTCGATTTAGTGATCCAAGGGGCCAAAACTCTGGCTACTCTCCTGTCTTTTGGACGACAGATACTACATTTCTTGAACCACCATTCTCCGAGCAAGAGCTGGATAATTACAGTAGCCGCTATCACATCCAAGGTGTGACTTCCAACCATGCAGACGCTGAGAACAGGGTTATCTCTCGGATATTGTGCATCAATTCCAGTCATGATGTGGTTGATCCTCAACTATCGACCCCCTTAGATGATGCGAGGAGTGTGGAGGGAAGGATTTGGCTATATGAGGATGGAACCTTCGGGTTTGGATTTGTTGGCACTAATTCAGTGATAGATCTGAGGCATGTCTCCTCAGTTGGTTGTGTTCTTGATACTTAACATCAAATTTGGGTCTGGCTGGCACATAATTTTTGCCAGCGAACCCCTTGTACAGTACTTTTAGGAAAATTCAATAGTTGGTGTTGAGGCATGTTGCCTCCAGTTGTTGTACTCTTGACGACAAGTTGCTGAATACGGGTACCCTCTGGCATGTAATTGCTGCTAGAATACCCATGTATCCTGATACTGAACCAAAACTTGGTCCCTTCTGGCATGTACTTGTTGCCAGAATACCAATGTACATTATCATTTCTTCATTGAATCCCAATAAATTGCACTGTTACTTCCTCATGGGAGCTGGTACATCCTTATCGATGACTGCTATGTCCTTGTTGCCAACTTCACAATCCAGTAATAAAGAGATGTTTCTGACTCTCCAACTTTCAAATGTCATTATCCAGCATAGGAAGTTTGTTAAGTTGTCATTTACTGTTGTCTTCTCTTGAGACTAGAAAAGCATTTGCTGTCTCTTCAGTTCTTTTTGTTGTTTATATGAAGGTTTCTTTGTCTTGTATAAATACTTTTCCTACATTGAAACTGTACTGGTAATAGTAGTAGTTCCAGTTCCATAGCTGATTAGCTGTATTTGAACATAATTGGTTTACTCACTCGTCTCTGTAAAATAATTGTTGTCGTTGTAGTTGCATCTTCCAAAGATAAGTCAATCATTCAATTTAATTGTCCTGAAAAGCATCTCTTCCTGTGCAATCATTCTTCAGGTTTCTGGTGTCAAAAATTTCTGGCAGATTGTTGTCTGATCTCTCCATTATTCAAATATGTAGCTTAAGGCCAAATATTTTGCAGCCTTGTCCTGTAACTTCATCTGGTTTTGATCTTGTGGTACAGTGATTTACATATGTTTTGATTTTTCCTGTGTACTTTGTATATGGATGGCACTAACATGTTATTTGTTTCTAATAAGGCCTTTGTATTTCTGCGCTAGGTGGAAATCTGATTTGCAGAAGCTACTATCTGTAGTCATGGAATCTAATGGAAATCTGAATACACTGATCATTGCTTATGACTTCAAATCAGGTGAGCAAATTAAGACCCTTGCTTGTGGAAAACTATTGCTGCAGAAAATGCTATTGCAAATTTGCAATATTGCTGCAGAACATCTGTCAACTTTTGACTTTGCATCAACAGCAATAGATACAGCTGAGGACAGCTCTGGTGCATACATGATACAGGCTTTATCATTTGTCTGCACGATCCACAACAATACAAATTAAGATGTAGAGAACCGCAGGAATAGTTCAAAAAAAGATCTAATATCCGTCCATTGGGGTGCTGACTTTAATACATCCTAAAATCAGTTAACCGCAGGATGATGTCATGGTAATTTAAATAGCGAGTTGTACTAAAACATTTATGTTCTATATAAAATTTTGCATGGCTTCCACATTATGCACTGAAACTCCGCCTGTGTTGGTTCTCAACATAGCCGGTTCCAAGCCCGGATAAAGGAGGAGGGTTGTGTTAGATTTGGCGAACCAGCGTAAAAAAAACAGCCACTCTAATAGATATGAAACCCATAATAGATATGAAACCCATAAGAAACTCGTTGGGGCGTAACCCTCTTAGCGACGCGCTACATCGGAACCCGGGTGTGGTGTTAAATGGGCAAGGGCCGGGTCGCCATTCCCCCAAGGGCGCGTCATATCGTGACCTGGGTACGATGAAAAGTGAGCAAGGGTCGGGTCGTCACAACCTGAGTGGCGCGCTACATCTACGCCCGGGTGTAGTGGAAAATGAGCTAAGGGTCTTCGCACTTCCTTCGACGGGTGCGAATGGTAAGGAAGTTAGCCGAGCCAACTAGGATTCGCATAGGTAGCTGGAACGTAGGATCTCTAACAGGTAAGTTGCGGGAGCTAGTTGATGCAGCAATTAGGAGGCGTGTAAATATTCTATGCTTTCAGGAGACTAAATGGAAGGGTCAAAAGGCGAAGGAGGTTGAGGATACTGGCTTCAAGCTTTGGTACACGGGGGCAATACCGGGTAGGAATGGTGTAGGTATCTTGATCGATAGGAGCCTTAAGGATGGAGTCGTAGAGGTTAGGAGGCGAGGTGACCGGATTATCCTGGTCCGGATGGTAGTTGGAGACTCAGCCCTGAATGTGATCAGTGCCTATGCCCCTCAGATAGGTCTCAGTGAGAGCACCAAGAGACAGTTCTGGGAAGACCTAGATAGCATGGCTAGTACCGTTCCTAGCAGCGAGAAACTCTTCATAGGAGGAGATCTCAACGGCCATATGGGTGCGACTAATGTAGGGTTCGAGCGAGTGCACGGGGGCTTTGGGTATGGTCACAAGAGTCAAGAGGGGGAGGATATTTTGAACTTCGTGTTGGCCTACGACTTGTTGATAGCGAATACCCTTTTTAGGAAGAGAGAATCCCATCTTATGACCTTTCGTAGTGAACAACACTCAAGCCAGATCGACTTTATCCTTGCTAGAAGGGAGGATAGACGGGATTTCTTAGATTAAGGTAATACCCGGGGAGTGTGTTATCCCTCAACACAAGCTTATGGTGGCGGACTTTCGTTTTCGGGTACGTGTCCATCGAGATAAACGCGTCAAGATTGCGAGAACGAAGTGGTGGAAGTTTAGAGGGGAAGCGGCGCAAACGTTCAAGGAGAGAATGCTAGGTGAAGGGCCCTGGGAGGAAGGAGAAGATGCAGAAGACATGTGGCTAAAGATGGTAACATGCGTTCGGAAGGTGGCCTTAGAGGTGTTTGGCGTGAGTAGGGGAGGCAAACAGGAAGGGGAAGACACCTGGTGGTGGAATGACGAGGTGAAAAGGGCTATTAAGGAGAAGAAGGAGTGTTTCAAGCGCCTCCACCTTGATAAGAGTGCAACCAACATCGAGAGCTATAATTTAGCGAAGAGGGTTGCAAAGCGAGCTGTGAGCATAGCAAAGGGTAAAGCGTATGATGATCTGTATCAGCAGCTAGCCACGAAGGAAGGGGAGAAGGACATCTATAGGATGGCTAGGATCCGCGAGTGGAAGATAAGAGATATCAACCAAATCAAATGCATTAAGGATGTGACAGATCGACTTCTAGTGAAGGATGAGGAGATCAAGGACGGATGGCGAGAGTATTTTGATAAGTTGTTTAATGGGGAGAATGAGGGCCCTACCCTTGAGTTAGATGACTCTTTTGATGACACCAACAAACGCTATGTGAGGAGAATTCAGGAGGCTGAGATCGGGGAGGCGTTGAAGAGGATGAAGGGGGGTAAAGCGATGAGCCCTGATGGTATCCCCATTGAGGTGTGGAGATGCCTAGGTGCCAAAGCGATAGTATGGTTAACTAAGCTTTTTAACCTTATTTTTCAGTCCAGCAGGATGTCTGAAGAATGGAGGAGAAATATATTAGTACCAATCTTCAAGAACAAAGGAGATGTTCAAAGTTGTACTAACTACCATGGGATTAAGCTGATGAGCCATACGATGAAGCTTTGGGAGAGGGTTATCGAGCACCATCTAAGAAGAGTGACAAGTGTGACCCAAAACCAGTTTGGGTTCATGCCTGGAAGGTCGACCATGGAGGCGATTTTCTCAATCCGACAATTGATGAAGAAATATAGAGAGCAGAAGAAGGACTTGCATATGGTCTTTATTGACCTTGAGAAGGCGTGTGATAAAATACCGAGAAATATCATGTGGTGGGCCTTGGAGAAGCACAAAGTCCCAACTAAATACATTACCCTCATCAAGGATATGTATAAGGATGCGATGACATTTGTTCGGACATATGATGGTGACACCACTGACTTTCCTATTAATATAAGCCTACATCAGGGGTCAGCATTGAGTCCTTATTTATTTGCCTTGGTGATGGATGAGGTCACAGGGGACATCCAAGATGATATCCCTTGGTGTATGCTCTTTGCTGATGATGTGGTGCTAGTGGACGAGAGTAGGGAAGGGGTTAATAGGAAGTTAGAGCTGTGGAGACGCACGTTAGAGCCGAAAGGGTTCAGACTCAGTAGGACCAAGACCGAGTACATGATGTGCGATTTCAGCGCGACTAGGCATGATGATGGAGATGTTAGCCTCGATGGGCAAGTGGTGGCCCAGAAGATACTTTGCGGTATTTAGGATCGATGCTTCAAAAGGATGGCGACATTGATGAAGATGTTAGATATAGAATCTCAGCTGCCTGGTTGAAGTGGTGTCAAGCTTCTGGCGTCCTATGTGACAGAAGGTGCCACAAAAGTTAAAAGGTAAGTTCTATAGGACAACGATTCGTCCGGCGATGTTATACGGTGCTGAATGTTGGCCTACAAAAAGACGACGTGTCCAACAACTGAGTGTAGTAGAGATGCGGATGTTGCGGTGGTTTTGCGGGCACACGCGAAGGGATAGAGTCCGGAACGAAGTTATTCGGGATAGAGTCGGGGTGGCACCAATTGAGGAGAAACTTACCCAACATCGATTGAGATGGTTTGGACATGTCCAACGGACCTGAGGCGCCGGTGCGTAGTGGGGTTCTAAAGCAGGCCGAAAATGTAAAGAGAGGTAGAGGTAGATCTAAACTGACTTGGGACGAGTCGGTTAAGAGAGACCTTAAGGAGTGAAATATCTTCAAAGAGGTAGCTTTGGATAGGAGCGCTTGGAGACTCGCCATCCACGTACCTGAAGATCCGTGATCTTTGTTTTTTTATGAATTTCATCTCTAGCCTACCCCAATTTGCTTGGGAAAAAAAGGCTATGTTGTTGTTGTTGTTCCACGTTATGCATTGAATCTTCGTTTTCCTCAGTCCTCACAGATATCTACTTGCTGTATTTTTACTGTACTGCATCATTCATTCGTTCTGTACACTGGAGTTATGGTTGTCCCGGAGCATGCTTAATTTTGGTACTATGTATGGCAAATTCCTTACGTTTCTCCCATTATTTTTGTGCACATGCCAAATTAGATGTGCAGTCCAAAGGGCCCTGACAATAATTGTTACTGTCCTGTTTGCAAGAAAACAAACCAAAATGGTTGATGGATGGGAAGTTGTCATGTTAGTTGGTCTAAGGGACAGTTAGTGAAGGAAATTGTCAGGATATTCAAGCTGGTGCTGGGGGATCTCAGCAGCTAGGCAGTGACTGTCATGATTCATAAAATAAGTGCCAGCTTGGATCCTCCCAGCTTTATTTTTCTTGGTACAGGTTTATTATCCTCTCGGGGATCCTGAACTATTTGTAAATAATACATCTCTCATATTATCAGAAACAATAAAATGTGATGGTTGTGCCAATTTTGAATTCGTTTAGGCAATTAAACTCAAAAGATGTGCTTGTTGAGTACTGTGTGTGATATTCGGTACCATGCAACTCTCCGAATTGTCATAATGGACTTGTTGACTTGCTTTACACCTGCACGAAAGCTTTTCTCTACCTTCTGGCATAAAATTATATTCGCATTACACCTTGGATCATCTATTCGGTACCGATTATTAATTCAGTTTGGATCTATACCTCTTGCTTTTGATGCAGTGCCAGCTAATCGATGTTTTGTCTCTTTTTTGAAACATTTGCTCATTCAGATTTTGCATCCCCCCAAACCCCCCACACCCTTTTGTTTTGTTGATCTTGTTAGTTTTCTGTTGTTATGCATCCTTTAGCCAAATATCTTTTAAAAAAAAAGGGTGGATCAATAATTAACAGCTCTATCCTGTATAGCAGATGCATCTTCTAAGCAATGAAAATAGTGAAACAAGGTAGAGATTTTGACTCAGATATAACAAGGTTTACATGCAGATACAAGACGATGCATCATTGTTCTCTGAGCGCACATGACCTCCATTGGTAAAACTGAAACCAAACCGTGCCACAGAAAGATATATTGCTCTCGAGCAAATGCAAGGAGATTCATTATTCATCTGTGGAAATGCTCAAAGATTAATACTCTGCTTCTTCGTCCTCCAGCGACCCAGCCTGTGATGTCTTCTCGTGATCATTCTCGAGCTGGCTGAAGTTCCCCTTCTCCTTGATCAGTTGGATGTGGTGGTGCTTGCAGTAGAGCTTCCCCTCGTGCGCGACGTAGTTCGAAGGGCTGATGGTGCATCCTCCATGGCAGCACTTGAAGCAGCTCTTGTGATACATTGTGTTGTTGACGGTAACCTGAAGGATTAGTGGGTGTGTCGCAATCAGCATATTGTTATTCATGCAAATTAATTCTCAAGAGGTACGATATGCCTGTCACCTTTTCTTATCTTTCAGCAGAAAGTATCAACAATCAAGCTTCCAACATGGAAATGCAGCAAATGCTGTCTTCATGAATAGACTTTCTATTATTTTTTTCGAACACATTTATATAAGTCACGAATGTGAATTCAGCTACTGTTGTCAAGCATCAATAATTGAGTATCCAACTTGGAAAAAATGCAGCAAATGCAGTTTTCATGGATATAACTTTCTACATATATTTTTTTTCTCAAAAACATTGTATTTGTTTAAATGATGAATGAGAAGTTGGTAACAGATTTTCAAGTAAAGGACACCCAACACTGCAGGCAAATAATTGAGATAGTAGAATATAGAGCCGTACCCTCTCAATTGGATAGACTGTCTTGTTGCATCCAACACATTTCTCTCTGGTGCCAGCAAAGGCACTGGAGACTTTAATAGCATTCTGCCAACATACCCAATCATGATGAGCATCACCAAGTGCCAGTTGTTGATAAAGAACAAAGGATGAATAGTGCCAACTGGATGGTATGAAACATTAAAAACATACAACACTGATGCAACGATCTATTTCAGGGGGCCAAGGTGTTATCAATATTTCCTTCTCCCTATATGTCACTTCTTACTGAGCTAGACTTACTCTGTTCAGATCCATGCGTCATTCATCAGGCTTTGAGTGTCTACTTATCTTCACTAGTCACTACTGTGTATTTGTGTGTACTCGATCTATAGTCACTTCAGATTTGAGGAGTTGCTCTGCATCTATTCTGATGAATGGTTCAAATGCCTACTGTTTTTTATATGTACCTTAATTACTGAAAAAACACGGTGCAGTTTAACATTTACTCGACATGAATCTACGTACTAAGTAAAGCATGAATCCCAGATTGTTGCATACCTCATTCTTTCTTTCTGGCTTGACAACCTTCGGAGTTCCTGAACCATTTGCAGGTGGTGAGGACAGGCTAATCAGGCTCAAGAACCACCGGATCTCTATGTATGTAACGCAAAGGAATCAAGAGAACAGGGTTATCATCATACCTTCGAAGCTCTTGTCCAGACTCCCCGTCCTCTTGAACAGCTGGTCGAAGTGAGGCCTGCAGTAGAGCACCCCCTCGAAGGAGTTGTAGTTCGCAAGCTGCAGCAAGAGAGATCGCCACGCACACCGGTAAGTCTCACTGCCTTATTGCACATCCCAGCAGTGATACAAATCTTAAGATAAACTTCTATATTGAGTTTAAATGTAGGGGCTTGAGCTTAAGAACTCAACTTTGCAAACTGAGTTAGTTTAGTGTGTGGTGGGCTAGGCTGTACCTTGAGGGTGCCCTTGCAGTGGTGGCAGCGGAAGCAGGCCTTGTGGTAGACGCGGTTGTCGGCGGTGAGCTTGTCGACGAGGTACACCGTCTTGTCGCAGGCGGTGCACTTGGTGGTCGTCCCCTGGAAGGAGGTCGCCATTGCCCGGCCTCTTCCCCTCTTCCCCCTGCAACAACACAGTCTCTACCTACAGAGGCAGGGCTCCTAGTGATGCCAGCGCTCCCAGGCTGCTGCTGGTGGCTGGCTGGCTGGCTATATGGGAGCTGGGCACGGCGTGGCCGGGTGGTTGGTGGGGCGGGCTGCAGCCAGGCATTGACACCGCTGGGCAGGACACAGCTAGTGAATAGGGGAGAGAGGGGGCAGGGAATGTTGGGGGTCTGGCAGATCGGCCGGGTAGGGGTGGAGGAGCAGGGGAGGGAGGGGTGCAGGCGGGGGGCCGGTCCGGACCGGCATGGACGGGAGGAAATGGTGGTGCGGTGGTTGTGGAAAATTTGCGGAGGGGCGAAGCAAAATCCGGCGGCAAATGAGACCGACAGTGACAAAAGGGTGCGCGAAAACAGTTTGAGTCAATAATTAGAGAGAGAGAGATAGCTAGAGAGAGTAAGAGATGATGTTTTTTAGAAAAGTCCGGTTTACCCTCTTGGTCTATCGTAAAAGTTTGATTTTCAATCTTAAACTATAAAATCGGATAAAAGAGGGTATTCAACTGTCGAAACCAGGCAAATTTGGCCTAGGGTGGTTTTGAAGATGATTTTGTATTTTTTTAAAAAAATTAAAAAATTCTATTTAGATCTAAAAATCAAAACTAATTTATTTTAAATCAGAAAAATATGAAACTAGTACCAAAATTTTTCTAAAAATATAGCCTATCTATTATTGCTCTTAATTGAATCTTATTTATTCAAAAATAATAGGCATAACTAAAAGCAACTAAATACTATGAATATAAAAAAAATAGACCCGAATAACTGACAAATATAGTGCCAATAGATAGGTTACATTTTAGAAAAAATTTTATACTTATTTTGTATTTTTTGGATTTGAAATGAATTACCTATGAATTTTTTAGTTTAAATTTGAATATTTTTAATTTTCACAAAATGGAAAACCACGTTCGAAACTACCCAAGGGCAAAATTTGTACGGTTTCGACAGTTGGATGGCTTCTCTTATCCGGTTTTCGATTTTATAGTTTAAGATTGAAAATCGAACTTTTGCGATAGTTCAAGAGTGTAAATCGGACTTTTCCTTTAAAATAGTAGAGTGAGTGATGATTTGGGTGCGTGTATTCAGAACAGGGGAATGCTGGTGGGTGAAAACCAGCTTGGTTTGATTTTGAAAAAAAAAAACAGCTTGGTTTCTATCTTTGGGGTTCCAGACTGCAGAGGTGTAGTCGGTAGCTTGTGACCTTGGCAAGGCCTTGTATTCCTCCTCGAGTGAAACCGGTTCTGGGGATCTCTGCTTGATTGGAACATGGCCATACCACACCATGTGCACTGAACAGAGCTGGACGTGGCTGCAGCCTTGTGTCTTCACTGCTTCTGGTTGCTTCTAGCCACAGTTAAAGTTAAACAGTCAATCTTTGCCCCCTTTCTTCTGTCATTATGGAGGGGTTGCTCGCTTCTATTTTTCCATGATTCTTCATATTCTACCCCGACATGATGCATCACACGGTTAACAAAAAGAATGAACCAAACACTTAACTCACTATGTATGTAAACTGCGTAGCATATTTGACCCGTTTGCTTCTTTAAGGAATATATGCAATACAAATATCAAGCTCAATACGTGAAAAAGGGCAGGCAATGTTTACATGCATATTCTTTTGTAAAAGGAATTATATTTTTCGTACCTCTCCATAGCTAAAGATGTTAAATGTTCGTGCCCCTCAACCTCAAGTAGGCACGGTGCAGGATTTACTTTCGTCTTCTTTTCAGCTTCGCCGTTCCGCCTCTTTAATTTGTCGGCAGTTCCTTAGGATGCTGGCAAGCTCGTGAGAGAACAAATCTCGCAGCTCAGTCAGGTCAGTTTTTTTTTTCTGAAGCAAGCGAATCCCTGTCAGGCTAGATTCTTCTGTTGCAACCTTCAGCCTTACTCATTGGCTATGATTTGCTCTTGTAGACAAGTGCTGATCCTGATTAAGATTTAAGATGGATGTTGTTGGCACGTAAATCTTCATGTGTGTGGGTCCAGCTTACTAATTGCATTTTCGCAGCTCTGTCTGCAGATCCATCCATCGTGCCGCGCATGCACGATGAGGTGATGATGATAAACTTTTTTCTTTGTCTTTTTTTTTGGTGGAGAGAGTACAAGTGATTGTAGTTTGATGAACGTGTGAGGCAGCGAGGGTGACATCTTTGTGGCGTGTCTGGGTTGTACGTTGGTGTCGGCGCGGTGCCAGTGTGCGAAAATGCAAAATTAATTGGGTCGGCGCAAATGAATTAATTCGGTGCAAATGTATTTCTGCTCCCCTAATTCAGATGTTTGTCTTTTGCGTTTTGAGTAAAAGATAAAATGAATAGAAAAAGGGAAAAACAATTGAAAAAATTATAAGAAAATCCAAGTAACCCTCACTTTTCCTTTCACCCTGAGCCCTAACTCCCCTCCTGCCTCTCGACTTGACGGGTCCAAGGACCTGATGCGAACCCGCCTTCCACTAGCATTCCGACTAGCTCAAATACAACACCTGGAACGAACGGCCACCTTCGTGGGCCGCGGCTTCGTCCATGCCGCTCAGGCCCGTGATCCTGACTGACCGGCCGATCTGGAAAAGCATGGCTCACGTCCCCGACCTAGAAGACACTCGGGGACTAGGTCCGTACCACGGCTCTGACTGTGGTCCCCCGACTTAAGTCCGTCGTACATGTATCACTTTCCCTAGCTGACGAGGACGGGGGCCAGCTGGGTCTCGCACACTGACCGTCCTCGAGAGCAGGTGCTGAGGATAAGAACGAACACACCGGAGTCAACTTGCCGTACATGCCAACCACTTCCTCCACGGGGGTTACAGTCCTCTCTGTCCCCACGGTAGGGGACACTATTCCACCTGCCCGTCCTCACGAAGAGATGGGATGCAACGTCATCACGACACGGCGGACACGCCTCCATCACAACGGAGTGACTGGGCATAGTGCCAGGGACGGAGCATGACGCATAGGGACGAGATAAGACGGCCACCCCACGACGCAGGATTTGAGCGGTGGTCATCGGAAGGCCCCGACTGACAGAGTTGGCGGTCCGGACTAACAGAGCTGGCGACCCCGACCGGCGAAGCAAGGAACACTCTATATTTCTACCTTTCTCTTTCTACCTTTAGTTCCCCCGTAATAAAGACCCCCATTGAACTATAAAAGGGAGGTTCATCTGCCTAGGGAAGGGAGATCGGGATATACCATATCATCCACTCGCAAGCTTGTAACTCCCCAAACTCTCACGAGCACTTGAGCTCAAGCAATACAGCTGACTGACCCCTGACTGGACGTAGGGCACGATTGTCTAAACCAGTATAAATCTTGAGTCATTGTGTGCTAGACCACCTTCAATCACAACACGCGATACACACTTCGGGTAGGCGTAGCTGCCGGCTATTTCCGGATCCAACACCACTGCTGCTGCCAAATACCATTTGGGTAAATTTACAGCCGTGGAACTTCTACTGGTCGAAGCTTTGCAACGATTTGGTGTTCATCTAGTGTTTTAGTGGATGGTGGTCATCTGTGTTTCGTTGGAAGAAGTCTAGGTAACAAACGAATCTTCACGTATAATTTCAGTAAAACGAAATTAAACGATATTCGCGATCGATCTCTTCTAACACGAACAGCTACTGTAAGCTGATGTCAAAACATGGCAAAATCAAAGTAAAATCAGAGGGGTAAAACCAGAGCTAGCTATACACCCCCAGAGGGCTTGATGAGCGACGCTCTTGAAACCTTGTTCAGACAAACGCCTAAAACGTTAACCTTGTTCAGACAAACGCCTAAAACGTTTCAGAGCTGCTCACTCCCACTCTTATACGCATCCTGATGAATAAAACACAAGAACGAAAGTTTCCGGGAACCATTTTGGTTTAGCGTGCGAGTAGATTGGGCTCAAACTGAACATGACTTCATTTACTGAACATATTGCACTTGTTCTTCTATACTGAAAAAGGTCCTCTTCCGAGAAATTGGAAAACCATCTTCAGATTTCCAAACAAAAAACTTCTTGAGAATACACAAGAGTGTTAATATTTTTAGGGTGTCATGTGTATACAGGTTTGTGCATGCATGCAAATTATAAGTGTGTTCGAAAGAATATATAAATTCTGCCGGCAGTACAACATACAAAGACTTACACTCATGATAAATAAGGTGATCAAGTGTTTGGACAGCTTAGAGTCAGAGCCAAGCACAATCCTCCAGTTTCAACGGAAAAGTGTATGATAAGAATGAACTTGACCACGAAATGGCAACAGCTAATAATCCTGCTCGTTCACAACTCAACGCCAGATACTGGAATCCGGGTCCGCGCAGACCAGCAAAGCATCAAACATAATACAGGACAGGATCAGGTCAGATCAGAAATTAATCCATCGATGATTTTCTTGAGCCTTTAAGGCAGAACAGTAAGTACAGCAGTTTGCTCAAGACAGCCAGACAGGAATTCATAACGAAAGAGAAGAAACAACTACATTGGGTTAAAACCCAACAGTGATGGAACCAACGCATATTAGAAAATTCCATCAAAAATACAATCCCATGAGCAAAGTTCCTTAACTAAAAACTTGCAGTCAACAGAAGTGCTTAAGGTTACAGAGACTATACCTCCTTGCAAACACCATCCTACTTTTCCTTGTTTTCCTCTGCTTCCTGCTCGTATCGGCGTTTGAACTTTGCAATCTGACCAAGGCTCTGAGCCATCTGACGTTTGGCCCTCATGTGGTACACTTTGCCGGTATGGTTCACCTTGGTCATCATGATATTGATCAGCCTACCACTCTGGGTCACATAAGAAATCCATTGCATCTGAGGATGCAGTCCCTTCCTCATCCTTCCGACCTAATCCGAAGGTATCAGGTGAGCATGGTCATCAGTTAGAAAGTAAAATATAACCTCTATTTATGGACAACAATTTTTATCACTCAAAACCTTTGACCACCCCAGAAAAACAAGATGTAATTAGTAAATGTCTACCATCATGGAGTGGCACTCGGATGGGTGTACAAGAAAGGGAACAAAGGCTGGGCAGAGCATGGCAATACGGGTGACCTGAGGTAGGAACCGGTGAGAGTAATTACTAATTACCAATCCCCTAGTCTGTTGTGCAATAGGTAAAGGACTACAGACAGATTTTAATATCCAACTATTTGTAGTTACACTTTCAACAAATATGAATTACTGGGTCATCCTAGAGAAGGTAACAAAATAAAGCTGGAATAAAAGCACGGCATCAGCAATGACATCATCACTTTAGTCAAAGCAAATGAACATGATCATCAAAGCAGTAATTACTGATTAGCCAGCCACTCAGGAAAATAACTGTAAGCATAGACCAGATTTGGATGTATCCAATGCTATAGGGATCACCATTAGTATACTCTCCATACAACTCAATGACGTACCACCTGATTCACTCTTATATCTTAAATACCATCCCAAGCACCACAAATCTGGTGGGCTGATATAGTATGAGGTGAAAATTATTTGGGCTACACAAAATGGACAAGTGTAAATAGCTTTTTAATCCCCTGGTGCCCATGGATAATATAGATCTAAGTAAAAACTCTTCAATATTCAAATTGCATCAATAAAACTAGGAATTTTTGCCCATGAGAGATAGCTGACACCATAACAAGACCGTTTATCTCCGCAGATTATTTTGGTTCTGAATGGAGGTTATGCCTGGTAGATTATTCCGCTCAGGAAAAAGGAAGGATACCAAGTAAATTAACAACTTAGAAGACAATGCATTGGTGTTAAAATGTTGGTATATCAAGCTACCAGATAACCCTGATTCTTTTTTTTATAAGAAAATACAGATAACCCTGCTTCTTAAAAGCAAAAGCTATGAACCAACAGGCACTAATCTAATTTAACATTTTCCACACCAATATCCAGACTCTTAGACAGTACAACTAATCAAATTGCTAAAACTAATAATCAGAGCAGTCATTGCTCATCAGTCACTCACTTGCAAGAGAGGTCTCGATTAATATGTCAAAATTCCAGCACAGGACTCACTATAATTCAGAATACCGAATGATACCCAATTGACTCCTCCTTAAATTACAATCAAATACCTTAAACCAGGTACTACAATACTGTAAATGCATTAACAAAGCTAGCTAGCTCTTTCCATGAAAGCAGAGATGAAAATGATTCCCGGCTGATTCATTTGTCAATGGAAGTTATGCTAAAGAAATCAGACACTATTCAGCAAGCAACGGGTTGCTGGTCAGAAGTACAGGATACGACCAATCAGACACCAAACGATTCAGCAGTCCCAAGTGGTCACCGGACATTTTTCAGCTAATCCGAAACTTTTTAGAGTTTTCTAATCCGAAACTTTTTCCATCGGAGAGGAAAATAGCGCACGAAATGTGCCCTCGGAGCACTCATCAGACACCCTACCACTAACACAGAACACAGGCCACGGAACGGAAGAATCCTACAGAGTAGGGGACGGATCCAGTGTAAGACACGTTCATCTAACTGGGTCAGATCCAAATACAAACACATCACGATAGTGTTTGGAGTGCTCAGCTTCGCACGGAGGGAAGGGAGGGGAAGTGAAGGGAAGGTGAGGGGCATACGTGGTGGACGCTCGTCGCCGGCAGGGGGGCAGACGAAGACCTGGCGGTGGGCGGCGCCGCCAGGAAAGAAGGCCACGAATCCACGAGACGAGAGCGAGCGAGAGTGAGAGGGCACCTGGGCCAGGAACTCTGCTGACCATTCCATATGGGCCGCGGCCCGGTTGCAGCCCAGCAGCGCGGTAGCGCACGGGAAGCTCCTCTTCGCTTCTTCCTCCGTTGGCGCCACACGTGGGTGGCCACGAGCGCGACCGTACGGTACGGACACGGTGAGGTGGCCACGCCCACGCGCGTCGTGGCGCGGCGTCTCACGCGTCTTCCCCTCGGGCACCTCGCCGCCCGACGACTCGACGCGCCGCCACGGCGGCAGGCACCCTGTACTTTCCTGTCACCCACCCGCCGCAGCTCCTCCGACTCCGATCGCTATTTGAGCGGCCGACGCGCAGCTGCGGAGCAGGCTGTCCCTCGCTCATCCTCACGCGCTTGCCGTGCAGCTCCAGCAGCTCCATTTGACCACTTGAACAGCAGCGGGGTAGGACTGCACGAGTAGATCAGAGCAACATCTCAGGAGCTCGTGTCACGGCTGATCGCCGGATTCGCGGGATCCCAGCAGCGCGTTCAGGTCATGCATCTTCTCCACCGATCCTCCATGATCGGCGGCGGAGGTGGTGGCGGCAGGGCGCTGCGGCGGGTCGGCAGCTCCCCGAGGGCGCCGCCGCCGCAGACGCGCCGGCTGTTATTCTCCAAGAGCGACTCGATCAATAAGAAGAGGAGCGCCACCGCCAAGAGGAGCGGCACCAAGCAGGGGTCCAAGCGTGCGCGGCTGCGCGCGGGGCTCGCCGCCGCGCTGCAGGAGCTCAGGCTCGCCGGCCGCGGCAGGAAGCACGGCGGAGCCGGGGCGGTGGCCGGCGTCAGCGCCGGTGGAGCCTGCTCCGGCCCCGGCGCGGCTGCTGCTCTGCCCGTAGCCGCGGGCACCGATGAAGGGTCGGCCAGCAGAGCAACGGCCGGCGGTGGCCGTCGCGCGGGCTGGCCGCCGCTGGTCCTGCTGCTGGCGGTGCTGGCCCTGGCGTGTGTGGTGGCGCTGGGCCGGGCGCCGGCGGTCTGCTGCTGCACCTGCGCCGCCTGGTTGTGCCGCGGCCCCTCTGCCACCCCCGCCGGCGAGCACCGCCGGAGCGTCGGCGCAGTGCAGTCTCATCTCTCATGCCGATGATGGTAGCAGCAGCAGCAGCAGCCGCGGTGGGTGATTCGTTTTGTTCGAGCTTGGCTGCAGTTTCGCTGAGCAGTTTCTCAACATGAGTTTGTTGCATCGGGTGGGGATTTCATAGACGATTGTCAACATGAGTTTCAAAAAAGGGCGGGCTTAATTTTGAGGGTGCCAACTGCCAAGCATAGGTGCTGGCGTGTTGCTCCCAATTCAAGTGACAAGGCCTCAAGATTGTTGCTCCGTTCAATTCGGAGAGTCTCGAGGAGCTTAGGCATTGCTCTGCATCCAAATGACAGGCTATGTGTATCTAGTAGTTCATGGCAGTCTTCAGTATGGACTGCTTCCAGGTTAGGCATAGCAGCTCCAGCAGCAGTTGATGAACTCGATTCAAGTCTAGTTTTCTCCAGCCGTTGCAGTTTACTTTTCTGCACCTGTTAGTTTTGAGCATCTTCGGCTTAGGCACAGCCCCTGATTCAAGTTCCACCCCCAGATCATCGGAATGACAGCGAACTCAGATGATCGGTCTTCTTCAAGCTGGAGAGTCACGACTCTCGAGCTCAGGCATTGCCCCTGCTTCAGGCAACAGCTTGACCAGATGATCGCAGCCAGACAGACAGTCACCATCTCGGAGCCAGACAGCGTTTTCCATGGGCTCTGCCGCCGGACTGAAGCCCAATGATTCTCCAAGAGAGGAAAGACGCTAGTGGCCCGTCAGTGCACGGCACGCGAGCCCACCACGTGGCCGATCACGACCGCTCGCACGTGCCGTGCGGACACGGCGCGTCTCGCGTCTTCTCCTGGATAGCTCACCGCCACCGGTCCACACCTACCCCCCCGGCCGCCTGGCGCTTGTCGCCCGCTCACTCGCCGCAGCTCCGCCGGTCGCTATTCGAACAGACCAGCTGCGGACGAGCAGATAGCTGGCTCACGACCTTCACGCACTCCTTTTGAGCAGCAGCAGCGCCACGAGTCACGCGAGGAAATTGTAAATTTTGAAACTACAAACATCGTGTTTTGCTACTATTGACATCGTCTTCGTAAGATATATGCAACTTGATTAATACTGCCGTTGGTATATTCCTTTCTTTTTTATTTTCTTTTTCATATATTTAGCATGTGAATTGACCGTATTGCCCTTGCTTATTTTTTTTGACCGCACATGTTACGTTCTCTCTCCCGTTCGACTTCTCTCGCGACCTAGGGCCGGCGGCCATGAAGGGCCAGCCGCCCGACGAGGCAGCCCTGGCTGCTTGCAGCGTGCCCGCGGCCACTGCCCCGCCCGACGCCAACCTGGCCGTGGCCGCCGCCGGGCCGCCCTGGCCGAGGCCGCACGGGCCGTGGCCGTGCAACCAGAGGGCGGCCGGATGCTCTAGCACATACTGCACCAGGCCCTCGTCCAGCGGCTGCGCGGCGACGAGGTAGGTCCCGACGGACCCGAGGAACCCGGCTGCCCACAGCGCCTGGAGGAAGCGCTTGACTGGGGTGACGTAAATGTGGATAAGCCCCAGCCCCGCGGCGCCGGCATCATGCAGCGGAGCGTGTCGCGGCAGTGCTCGTCCGCCCTGGACGAGGCCGGCGGCGGCCTGCCGCGCCTGCTCCTCTGGTACACAATCAAGCTTCTAATGTTTAATTGCAATTTTGAACAACTTGTTGAAACCCTGGCCTACGATTTGATGTATAGATGAGTATGTTGCTAACTGTACTCTGGTTTACATCATATTATGCAGGAATTCAGCAAATATGACCGACAAATTGCCAAATCTATAGGTCAACACATGCCGACCACTGACAGTGTCGGGTTAGTACATTACTATAGGCCTGTTTGGCAAGTTTGTAAATTTTTACCAGCGAGATGTTAAACACCTGTAATCCCTTGTGCACTAGGAATGCCCTGTGTCTATTTCCGCTTGTAATTTTGCTGTTTGGATAGAAACAAATACTGCAGCTCAGCCTCAATACAAGCTTCTGAAGTACTATGGATAGCACAAACAAAATAATGACCACGAAACAGATACGGATACAGACGAAGTCAACAGCAGTGCAAAGATCATGTGATTCTCCTTTGGAGCTGCTGCTAGAGATACCCAAATCGTGGTCTGCTGCTGGCCTGCTTCCTATCGAACATGCTCGTTGTTTGGCAAAAAACAATTGATCTGCAAAAGGGCAAAACGAAGAAGGCCGCCGGAGGAGGACGAGCATGTTCGATAGGAAGGCCAACGTTGGCTCACTGCTGAACTCGCTCGCCACCAGCGCCACGTGTGATCGACAGCCCGATGTGTGCTCACTGTCCGCATAAGGCCACGCCGGCCATGGCTGCACGGGATAGACAGACCTGCTCGGCGGCCTCGCCATCGCCGTCACCTGACCGTGTGAGCTCGCCACCAGCCCCGCTGTTGACATAGCAATGGCTTGTCATCAGTGATGAGGCAGATTACAAGTTTCTTTTAGGTTGGAACTAGTGGCTGTGGAAAATATGGCAAGAGTTGACTGGGATAGTTTATAGATAGTGGAGACACATGATGAGGAAGGTCGGATTGCATTTATGAGTGAAAATCAGATGTATGAACTTTTAGGCTTAAGAGAAGAGGAGACGATAAATGTACAAACAGAGGTCTTTGATCGCCTAATGGATGAACAGGGTCTTGATTATGATGGTCTGTCGTTCCTACAAGTGATGTCCTAGATGGTGATATCATACGATAAGAACAACCCACCAATGGATATTGGTATAGTCTACCCAAGAATGGAGGAGTCCAAGATGGCAGTGCGACAATTTGCCATCAATAAGGAGTTTGAGTAAGAAGTCAGATAAGAAGAGATATAGATGTTATTGCAAGTCAAGTGATGATTGCCCTTGGAAAATAAATGGCACCAAACATAAAGGGCAAAGCACTGCAGAGATGAATAAATTGATATGTGCAGATTAATTCTTTTTTTAAATTAATATGGTTCTCATTATTTGTGTGTTTTGCAGATGACAGTTTTGGTTGATCACCATACATGTGTTTCTACCATGAGCGTCAGAACTAGAACTCCGTCTTAGAAGTGGGTAACCAGCAAGGTTGTGGATATCCTTAGAGCATCAAAAAATTGGTGCTAAGAAATTGCAGGACAAGTTGCGGAAGGAACACAAGGTCACAGTTTCATATGATACTATATGGCGGGGTAGGAAAAAGCTCTTGCCAAGGTTTATGGTAAATGGGAAGAGAGTTTTGAGTTGTTGTTAAGGTGGAAGGCCGAGGTACTTAAGATGTGTCCTGGGAGTGTTGTGGAGATTGAGGTGCTTGAAGTGGATGGTGAAGTATCTTTCCATCATTTTCTCTGCATTGATGGTTTCTTGAAAGGTTGTAGGCCTCATCTGAGCATAGATGCTACAAAACTTAATGGAAGGTGGAATGGCTAGTTAGCCGCAGCTGTAGGAGTGGATGGTCACAATTGGATGTATCCAGTTGCTTATGGCTTCATAGCTTCTGAAACACTAGACAACTGAACTTGGTTCATGCAACAATTAAAGAAGGCAATAGGTGATCCTCCACTCCTTGCTATTTGTTCAGATGCTTGCAAGGGCTTAGAGAATGCAGTGGGGAATATTTTTCCAAATGCAGAGCAAAGAGAATGTTTTTATTATCTTATGAAAAATTTTGTGAAAAGGTTTAGAAGGCTCGGCCAGATATATACTGCATAAGGGCTTACAGAGAAGGCATATTCTACGATCATATGGCAATAATTCTTACTCAATCATCAGAAGCAGTGAAGTGGTTACAAACCCACATAACCTATTATGGTATATAGGTGTGCCTTTAATTCAGAAATTAAATATGACTACATCACTAGTAATATTGTAGAGTCAATAACTGGACAAGAGACCATAAAGACTTACTTGTTGCCGATCATACTGATAAGATTAGAGAAATGATCATGCAATTATGGAACAAGAGAAGAAATATTGCATACAAACTACCTAAAGGCAGGATACTTCCAGCTATTATGCTTAAGCTAATGGCAAGGTTTGGGGCACTTGGGAATTGTACCATCTTCTAATTGGAGTGCAGAGGTCTGGGACCATAGCAGGAAAGTTGAGAGGCATATTGTAAAGTTAAATCAAAGGAGTTGTACTTGTCTTGAATGGCAGCACACTGGTAAGCCATGTCAACTGCATGTATTGGCCTTTGGAAGCAGCCAACAGGGACTTGACCTTCAATAATTTGTGCATGAGTATTACTCGGTGGGTAGGTTCAGGGCTGCTTATGGTAGAGAGATTGAGCCAATGCCAGACAAAACGGAATGGCCACTAGTGGGACTACCATTTGTTGTTGATGCACCTCTTGCTAAAGGGGATGTAGGAAGATGAAGGAAACTTAGGCTGAAAGGATTTATGGAAGGTGGCCACAAGAAGAAAGGTGCCAAAGATGGTGAAAGTACAACCAAAGGTGGAGGTGCCAATGGAGGTGACAATACTACTACTCCAACCAATGCAAGGGACAGAAAATGATTGGAGGATCTATAACTTGCGTGAGGTGTGGTGAAAAGGGTCACATGCACTAGTTCGAAGTGCCGACTCAATGGGACATCAAAAAAGAAGCAAGTATTAATTTCCTGCGTTAATTTCCTGCGTCTACAATTTGAATACTAGGGGACGATTATAAAGTAAATTTATTTTACTTGTAGGAAACAGAAGCAGCCTAGTAAAAATGTTACAAAAGCTGCGCCAGGAAAACTTAGCACACCACATAGGCAAACTAGAGAAGGAATACTACAGGATAGTTCAGGAAGGGTCACTAGAAGGTAAGGAATACTAACACATTTACCATATAATAAGTATTTGCATATATCTAATTTCCATGCTGTATTTCTGTGCAGCCGGCTTGCGTTCTTATCAGGAGAGGGCAACTCTCCATAACACGCCGCCATTAGTCCCGAGAGTATGCCTACTTCGGCTGCACCAAAAAAGATGACTCCAAAAGAAGACTTCATATTAGATGAACGATATTTTTATGATATGTGATGCCTTTATTTGTGATGAGATGTAAACTCATATGAGATGAACTTGTTTAAGCTAAATTCGTGAATTTCCGAGATGAACTCATGATTGTTGTGCTTGTTATTGTGTCAGGATATTTTTTAGATGTGCTCGGATTATTTTTTACGCTCATTTTAATGCCCAGAATATTTTCTTTCATAAAAATACAATGCACAATTTTATTTTGTGCCCAGGCGCCAGGCGGTGGTGGCCAGGCAGCCAGCCTGCCCCTGCGGCGGCTTGCAGGCCTGCTTGCCGGCGGCGGTAAGGCATCAAGAAGGCACGCCACGCCTAACGTACGCGTCAAGTGTGGTGAAAAAAAATGAGGAAGGGCAATACGTGCAATTCATATGCCAAATATATGGAAAAGAAAATAGAAAAGAGAGAAAATACACCCAATGGCAGTAGAAATAAGTTGCACATATTTGGAGTCTCAATTTTGCGAAGTTTATGTAGTAATGGAAAAACTGCGAAGCGCGATGTTTAGAGTTCCAAATTTGCAATTTTCTCAACTCACACAGCGTCGCCTGATTGCCTCGTTCGATAACTGGTTTAATGAAGAAGTTACTCCCTCTGTTCCAAATTATTAGTTATTTTTATTTTCCTAAGTGCATAATTTTTATTATAGATCTAGATATATTATGTCTAGATGCATAGTAAAATCTATATATGTAGGAAGATATCTGTTACGTGACGATGAGTATGTTTGGTTTATCTTACTCCATCCATTCTTAATTATAGAACATTCTGCCTCTTCTAGATTATAATTTTTATTATGTAGATAGAATAATGTAATCTGGATGCATAATAACAAAAATTATGTATATAATTTGTAACAGAATGATAACAAACTTCATGTTGTATGAGAGATGATTTGGTTGCTAGAGATAAGAATAGAGGTATGGAATTAAGTTACAGTTCAACCGAATCTAGATCTCAAATAACGTGCTCCTGTAATCTCTTTGATCTCTCTTTGCCGCCGTATAAATATACTACCATGGTAATACCACGTTCCACCATCCTTTACATGGTAATCTCAAAGCATCTTCTTCCACATTACATCTACAAACCTCCGAGCTGAGCTACATAGCGGAGCAGCTCACCCGAGATAATTTTCTACTAGTAGTCCACGACGCCCAGTACATGAGGATTCTAGATGGATCTATCGCCGAACCACCCAAGACCATTGAGGTGATAAAGACGGACAAAACAGAGCAAATTGTGCACAACTCCAAGTATGACTAGTAGGTGGCGAAGCAAAGACCAGCGATTGCTGAGCTACTTGCTAAATTCCATCATAAGGACGTGTTGGCGCAAGTGGTGACGGTGAAGACCTCAGCAGACGCATGGCCATCGCTGCAAACAGTGTTTGCCGCACACTCCAGAGCGTGCGTAACAAATCTATATATGCATGCAGCTCGCTACCCTCAAGAAGGGTATCATGACGTCCGCAACCGACTTCGCCAAGATGCGCGCTATCAAAGACAAACTTGCTGCAGTAGGAACAATCCTTAATGGCCTTGCCTTTGAGTACAGTCCGTTCGTATCCTCTATGCTTGGATGAGTTGAACCAATTTCGCTCTCCGAGCTCTAGTCTAAGCTAATGGCATATGATCTGCAAGTTGAGATGTACCAAGACGGAGGCCAATATCAATCCTCGGCTAACTTAGCTACCCGTGGTTAAGGAGGACATCCTGGTGACGGCAACAATTGTGGCCGAGACCATGGTGGTGGAGGTTGCGGCAACCAGAATTGTAATAATGGCAATGGTGGCAATCAATCCAAGCAAGGAGGACACAACGCTAAACCGACTTGTCAAATATGCAAAAGGGTTGGTCATGAGGCTCCAAGGTACGATGATGATGAAAAGCAGTGGCAGAACACAAGACACCAGGATCTGCATCAACTGGCTATGGCTATGACAGCAATTGGCATGTATATCTCAAAAAATTCACCTAGCCCCCTCTTCATTTCTTGTGATGGCCTCACTGACGAGTAGGTCCTATAATCTGACTTGAAATGCTGAAGCACGTTGCGGAGTAGCTCATCTTGCCTTAGAGAATTGGACACGCGCACCCAGGCCCGGTGTGCAAAGTTTTGGACGACATCATCGCAGTGATAGACGCTCCCCACAAGATTGGTCTTTCCAATTCCCCTCAGACCGTAAACTGATATAACATTTTCGTTTTCATTGCCACCAGAAGAAAGTTTATTGATTAGCCAGTTCATCTCCTTCGCCCGACCAACAAGTTGCTGCAGCTCTTCTGTCGTCCCCATGGTACTGATTTGATCTTGCATCCTTTCAGGTACAACACTGCTGTCAGGTTCCTCAATTACTGCACTGCTCGTTGAAGCCATGTTTCCTAGGTTGCTGGCGCTGGAGCTTGCTTCAGCTGGTACATGTACCACAGGTTCCTGGTAAAATAAGTAAGATTGTATGTGATTCTAATTGTGCATTTGTGCAATATATGAACTGTTCGATGTTGTGAAATAACATGCTGTTATACCCACCAGCAGGCCCACTATTCTCACAAGCTCAACTGCATACATAAATGATGTCTTAATCCACACACCCGTAGACCCGTAGGTATACCATCCTCATCCTCTGCCAAGTGCAAACTTATACAGCATGTCTAGAATTATCTAAGCAGCGCATTAGAGCGATGGTGTTTACTTTATTATAGAATATGCCTACAATTTTGTTCCTTTGCATCGCACTGCGCTTGTCCAACCGAATACTTGAGCTATGTATGTCTTTAACGCATACCGTAGGTTAGCTGTTTATATTAATATTGGTAGAAGTATAATTTCGAGACATAACAGATTTGCATAATAGAAAAGGCAGTAGGTAATTTTTATGTCCATCTATGGTCATTTTATACTATTTTTTTAATAGAGAAGTGGGTTGTTTTCAGAAACAAAATAGATCCAATGGCTGCTGTTGTCGACGATGATTTAAGTCCACTGAATTAATGACTGAATCTTTGTGATTTTTGTGAGTGTTTCTAGAATTTATCTTCGCTTCTGGTGAGGGTTAATGTGGAGTCTTAAAAGTTTCCTCTAATTAGTAAGATCGATGGGATACCTTCTGTATTTCATAAAGAAATATATGTGGTTTCTTCGTCAACTAATAGATATGCAATTTGCTAACAATTATTTAATGGAAAGCGACGGTAATTTCAAGCTAGGTTGGGGGTTGAATGAAATCTGATATGAATCCTTAACCTCGTTGAGATAGAAGCAACTTGGCGAAGTATAATCTACCTCTCTCCATAAGAAGCCAACACCACACTCGGAGTGGATATGAAGATGACAAACTTAGTTGATTTTTGGGTTGATTCTATAAAATTATAATGCCATGTCCATTATCGAGGATTTTTTGTGAGAATAATTTATCAGAAAAGCTACATGGTGTCAGAGTATTCTTTGCGCTCCCTGCATGCTACATGCTAATCCGAAGCCACGGGAGCTCCTTCTCCGCCTCTAATGAGCTCGAGTTTGGTTGCCAGTTTAGGGTGGTTAGGGCTCAAGATTGGAGGTTTTAGTGGTGGGGTCTTCACTGGAGGGCTTCGGGCTTACCGGCTTAGAAAAAGGTAGCCGGTCGAAGGCCAGCCCAAGGAGGTGATGGGCGTGGGGGCGGCGAGGCAACATAGCGGTGAGGTGTCAAGGAGACAGTGGAGGACAATCATTGGGCGTGCTCAGGGCAGGGCCGACAATGGCCATCATGGCGGCGATGGGGAGCCAGCAGCGTGCAGGTACAGGGAAAGCTACCGCGTGCACGGTAGGGTGGCGGACCGTTTGGGCAGAAGGCAGAAAGAAGTGCACCGCCACTGGAGAGCCAGAAAGAGCTGCTTCTCTGCCCGCCGGCACGATACTTAGCCACGTCGTCTCTCTGGGAGGTGACTATGATCCGATTCGCGTTGTCGACGTCCGGCCGAAGGTACAGTCTGATGGAGTCCCATTCGTCCCTCGTGGACACGCCGTGGAGGACGAGCAGGTACCTCCTGTGACCGAGGTTCCGAGCAACGGAGCTCATCAGCTGTTGGGTGCTCATCGTCCCTATGGTCTCCTGCACATCCACAACGGTGGCGCCCTCCACGACCTGTTCCTTTCCTGGAGAGGAATTCACGTGGATCTGCCTGAGCAGGCTGCGGAAGAACTCGCCGAGGTTGAAGGGGTTCTGGACCGTCACCCAGGCACGGCACCGGAACCGGCCGGTGGTGGCCAGCGCGTCGTAGGCCTCCCCTGGGAGCGTCGTGCTTGTCGTCGTCGTGCCCGAAGTACAGATAGATGCTACTACGAGCGACTTGTCTCGCCTGGCCAGCAGCTTCCTCAGGTCAACTCCGGCTGCTGCGGCCTCGAGCTCCCGTCGTAATAATGGCGTGGAGCTCTCCGGACCTGGATCAGCAGCTGCCGCGCTAGGAAGAGCCGTTGCCGTTGCTGGGCCGTAGAGCCTCTCCTTTTGCACACGGGGAAATTTGCTATTTCGCCATCCTCAAAACTGGATTTCGCCGGAATACCATCCCGCAACTGGCTCTCGCCGGATTGCCATTATGAAACGGTGCCAAACCACTGGAATGTCTTTTCATCCTTTTTCAATTTACTTCTTATTTTCTTTACGATTTGGCCACGTGACTTGACCAACATACCCTTTCCCGTGTACCCCTCAAGCTCGCCCTTTCTTCCCTCTTATCTTTCGCCCTTTCTTCCCTCTTATCTTTCTTCTTTCCCGGGCTCTCTCGCCTCCTCTTGCTCATGGGCACGCACTCCTAATCCCGCCCAGGTTAAAGGCTGAGCCCCTTTGCAGCTGCAGCAACCAGTTCCGGACTTTCAGGCGCTGCAGAGGTGTGATTCAACTTCTATGCTTCCATGATTTGCACTTTATAACTCGATCCCCATAATCTGGGCGAGGGCAAGCAATGAGAGGGAGGCTGCTATGGACGAGGGCATACTGAGCGAGGGCGCCGGCATGAGCGGGAGAGAAGCTTCCCTGCGACATCTTCCTTCCTCATGGCTGCAGGGACTAGGGGATACTGAGCGAGGGCGCCGGTATGAGCGGGACAGAAGCTTCCCTACGACATCTTCCTTCCCCATAGCTGCAGAATTGAAGCACAAGGGTTAGGGTTCCGCGACCTGCTTAAGCCACGTGAATGGGTTTGCAGGACTTGCTTGGGAGGAGTCGTCAACCTTCGCTCGGAGGGGCGACGCCGAGGAAAGAGGGGAGGGCGTCGTCCGCCGGCAGTCTTGCCCCAAGGGGTGGCGATAAATAAAACGAAGCGTTCCGCTTCGGCCAGGACGGAAACGAGCGTGAATCACTTGAATCGATGGGCCAGGGGCAGTTTGGGAAGTTTGAATGAGAAAAAGAGTGAAAATGGTAAGATAAAAGGGAAAAAGGATGAAAAGGCATTCTAGCGGGTTGACATTGTTTTATAATGGCAATCCAGCGAAACCCAACTGTGGGATGTCGTTCCAGCGAAACTCAGTGTTGAGAATGGCGAAATCGCAAATTTCTCTTGCACACAACATCCACCTAGTCCCTCAACTTCCTCACCTCATTCGCGATGCGACGCCGCTTCAGGATCTTGGAGGGGGAGCACCACCCCCGCCACGACCGCGAGTCGTCGCTCAGATGGATGCGGGAGTCCTCGATGCAGTCCTCGACGTCGTAGGCGATGTCACGAACCTGCCGCGCCCAGACCCTCGCCACCAGGTGCTGGCTGCGCTCCTCGTCGGTGGACATCAGGTAGGTCTGCATCAGCTCCAACTCATCCTTGATGATCCCCAGGTCGCCCTCCACACCAACCTGCAGGGCGACCTCCTCAGCCACGCCGCAGATCTGGCCATGTTAAGCGCCGCGTCCACCACCGACATGGCCATGCCCCTGCTACAGCGTACGCTCTCAATCTGTGCCTAGATCTCTCTCCTATGTATGCTTAATTTTGTGGATTTTTTTCAAATGGCCCAAGGACCTAAGTTTTGACTGTTTGGAAGGACAATTGCTCAAAAGTGGTCAACCACTATATCTTGATCTAGTGGTCAATCACAAATTGTACTAAGATTTGCCCTTTGGCTTGATCCCCTCCCAGAGTTTGTAATCTCTTTAGTGGCTTGTGATTTTTCTGAACCTCAAGCTGATAAATAAAAAGCGAGCAGTTTTAGTAAAAAAAAGCTTTGCCCTCGAAGAAACGAACGCCGTCGCCGCCGGTGACGGAGTAGATGAACTGCAGCCGGCTTAGGGGTTCGGGGTTCCGGGGGTGTGGACATCGGCTCTAGAGGAGATGTCGGGGAGCTCGCCGGACCAGCGGTGGTGGCGGACGAGATGGCGGCGAGGCGGGGTGGCAGGGGTGCCACTAGAGCCGACCAGGAGGCAGGGGCACTTGGCCGTGACGCGGGCACTTAGGCTAGGTTAGTGCTGGCGGTGGCGGAGGCGGTGAGGGTGTCACCGGAACCGGGGGGGGTGGCGGCTGTGGCGGGGGAGGAGGGCGACGGGTGGCGGGCGGAGCTATGGTGCTAGGGAAAATGAAGAACGTGACTACATGAGGCGTCAGGTGGAAGAAGCGAAAGAGAAGAAGAGAGTGGAGAAGATGGCCACTAGAAAATTAGTTGGTGTTTGACCACCTAGCATTCCCCGTTTGGAAGGGGGCCATCAGAGAAACCTTCATGACAAAACTGTCAAGCGAAAAATTAGCTGTTGGAGAACTTTCCTGCAGCCTTGGAATGATTTGGCAAATCAGTAATCCACATAGGTCATGCCGCCTCTGCCTTAGCCCCCAGCTCACATGGTCGAATCCGACGAGCATGTCGCTTTGGCTGTCATGTTGCTTCATTGATTTTGAAGATCCGCTGCAACAGTTCCTTTCCTCGTTTTGATCTTCATTTTTTGGCTGCCGGCCGGTGAGTTCCTTCACGCTGCAATCACGGTGGCAGAATCCATATAACAATAAATACAACAACATCGATACGCAAATAACTAACTAATAAATTAAAGTATAACAATGTTGGTCATGCTGGTAGCGCTAGCACTGATTAATTATCTTCGTGGCTGAACCGCCGGAATTAATCCGGCTTAAGTGCGCTAATCATCACCATAAAGGCAATCCGAACTAATACACAATTAAAACGGAGTAACTTAACAATCTGTCAGCTAACATCCCGATGCAACCACTGATTTTAAGATCGAAACAAAACATACATACTATTTACATGAAAGAAAGCTTAGAGATTACAATAAGCCATAATTTTCAACACAGAGTCCAACATTCATTAATATTACAAACCAAGTTCGAATTCATAAAACAAGATACTTTGCAGCGGAAATAAAATGATAGTTCTAATGACGGTACAAGATGTCCTGATAAAGCCCATACACGACATCATTCACCACGATCATCATTGGTCGGGGACGCATCCCACTCGACCGACCAACCAGGAGGAAGTGTACACAAATCATACTAGCAATCATGTCTTCAAAGTTCTCACCTAAAATCAACGCCACAAGCAAGACTGAGTATACTAATACTCAGCAAGGCTTACCCGACTAGTGGTATATACTTAGCCTACTCCTAAACATGCAAGGTTTTTGTGCTGAGAGATTTATTTTCTTTTGCTGAAAAGCAAGAAAGAGTAAATCCTTACTTTCAAATTTTAGCTTCAAGTTCTAACTTGATTAACCATTCTAGATAAGCAACTATCCAATAGCATTCATGGTGGGAGTTTAATTAAACATACAACATCAATATTAGTAACCATCATTCTTATTTCTCTTTTTACTCTATGTGGTAAAAGGATCAATCAGTTTCAATAACCGTGGAGAGCGGATGATTCGAATTGATTTCTTAACCTTGCAAGGCAAATCTAAACACACGTATGGTAACTTCGACGAGTCACACGTGTAACTTTTTCTATCAATTCCCATTTCGTATAACAAGACCCATCTCTTTGAGTACAAAGCCCCAACGGTCCCCGGAACGACGCTGTGTCGTGGCCGCTCTGCACCCACCATGTGGCCACATGGGAACGACATCAATAACGTGGGGGGAAAGTCCACGTCCCGTTTCAATCAAGTACTAGATTTACCGATTACCATTTTTTCAGCATGTGGTTACTACTTGACCACCACTACCACATACTTCAACCTTAGCCATTTATGCTACACAGACGGGGTATCAATCAACAATATGAATATCGTACCAAGCTCCGCCCGTCAATCTTATGATTCCAACATAAGTAAACAAGCAACTCTATATCTAGCGAGTGACAGGAGATTACTCGACTTTTACTGAATCCCTATTAGCATGGCGTCTAGCGACCTACACATACTAGTGTTCAAAGCATCAGTACTAGGATCATGCAACTAAGATTTCAATAAACTCCTATAAACTTAAATGCACAAGTAGAAGTAAAACATTGCATAGTTTGAAAATATGGATTATGCTCTGCCTTCTTGGGCAGAGTTAGCATTGGGTTCTTTCGAATTTTGGTCCGGATCTTCAACGACTTCAGTTAGATTTAGATTAACTTCGCGCCATTTACTCTCGGACTCGGCTGTAACCAGCTCGTACGTTCCATCAGCGACAGTAGTATCTATATGAACTGCAGATGCATGAGTGGTGATGATGGGAAAAGATAAATAACATTTCACTATAAAGTTATAATCCAATAAAACTCAAGGTCATTACTACAAAACATCTTGTTCACATTTTATTGGGCAATCATTTATTGACTAGTAACTAACTTTAATAACTTCTTTAGGTAAATGTGGTGTTTTTCTAATTTTATTAACATGAAGAAATTTTTATTTTTTAAAAACACTCACAAGGCAACATGTGGCACTTATAACTAAAGTTAGATATAGTTTATGGTATTGAAAATTTTATGCAGAACACATCACAAGGTAACAAGCTTACTGTAAATTTTAAAAAAAATTTAAAAAATTCAGATCTTTTTATACAGTAGATTAATCATGAAAATCAATGCCAGAACTTACTACTAGAACCTAAATCCATCTATTCAGAACAAACAAAGAAAGTAGTGGTGCTCCAAATTTGACACAACGCTTACAAACATAGTAATAAAACAAAATAAATCTATTTTCAGATTTTATTGTGAAGCTAATAGAGCATAGCAAATAAAACCAAATAAATCTATACCAGCAAAGATTCATTTTTAGTTGAAGTTCTACTGTGAATCTGGTCTCCAATTTTTTTCTAGCATAACTAACTTAGCAAATCTAGTCTCTGGAGAAATGTCCAGATTTTTCTAAGCACACGAGCTATTTCAATTTATTTAGTGCATTTAACCCTATATAAAATTATTTGAACATGTTAGGCGAAAGAAAAATATCTCAGAAATTTACCACCGCATCTATACATTACGAAGACAGTACCGTAAAAGTTTCAAACCTAAAATAACAGTAGAACATTGTAAACGAATAAATCTATCAAAATAATGAATAAATCAAGATCTAACAAAAACTATAGCTAGGGACTTGATCTGGCCATGATTCTTTTCCACATAGCTAATCATCTAGAGACTAAGCTACTGTCGAAAAATCACCTTCAGTAATAGTCTAGAACAAAAGATACAAAGAAAAGCTATTTAAACTAGAGAAAAAAAAATATTTAAGAACTGAAGATGAACCTGTAAGGAAAGTTGTAGATCTCAAAACAACGAACCCAACAAATTTTAGTTTGTATTTTGCTTATTTGTCTATTATTTTATATTAATTTTATAAGTTGCAGATCTACACAACATGTACACAGATTTCAGCCTTACAAACAAGTCCCTGATTTATTCATAAAGGTTCCTAGAAAAAGCACGATCCCTGCAATGTTGTCCCTGGACAGGGCTGCAGTGGTGGAGGTGAAATTCCGGCGAGGGGAGGGCTCGCCGGCGGCAGAAAGTGGTGGGGGAGCACGAGGGGCTCACCGGGGTTAGTTTTTTTTTAGGAATCGGAGGAGGCCGGGAGGGGGGTCATCGGTGTGCAGGGCCTCGGGGTGGCGGTGGAGCTTGGTCTCCGGCGAGGGAGGTGGCCGGGGTTGTGGGCTGGCGGCTCTCGGGAACGTGCGGTGGGGAACTCGCTCACGGGGCTGGCTGAGGTGGAGGAGGTGCGGAGGTGGGAGCTCGGCTGCGAGGTGGGTTGGGCGGGATTGGCGGCCGTCGTGGGAGCTCTTGGCACGAGCAGGATGGGCGGCGTGGTCTTTATATGCGAGCAGGGGAGGGGAGAGGGGGTGGAGGCGCCGGGGCACGCGGCAAGGGGAAGGAACAGGCGCACGACAAGGGGCCAGTGCGGGCGGTCGTCGGGGAGCGGCGGCAGGCATTCCATGCCTCATGGTGGCCAGCGACGGGGCGCCGAGGATGTTGCGTGGGAGGGAAGAAATCACGCGGTCGGTGTCAGACTTAGGACCACGGGACTGCTTACGTGGCATACATATTTTTAGAATAAGAGATGTGGCATGTTCCATACCTTATAGCTCTTGTGATGTACTCGGATTTGAGTAGGACTGGTCGATGCAGAAGGAAGCTACCCGAGTAGTACTTCGGGTAGTACTTCGATTGGACTTGTAAGCTAGTATGGGTCTAGATCCCATGTAACCTTGTCCCCCAAGTATATAACCAAGTATATAAGACCCTTTACAGTGTGTGGCCTGAGTGATGCCCAAAGAGGAGAATAAGAGATATGGCATGTTCCATACTTTGTAGCTCTTGTGATGTACTCGGACTCGAGTAGGACTTGTTGATACAAAAGGAAACTATCCGAGTAGTGACTTCTAAGCTAGTATCGGTATAGATCCCATGTAGCCTTGTCCCCCAAGTATATAAGACCTTCCCCAAGTATATAAGACCTTCTGCAGTGTGGCCTGAGTGATGCCCCCAAGTATATAAGACCACCTACGGTGCGTGACCTGATGCCCAAAGAGGAGAGAGAGGGTTTGGGCGTCACTCCACACACTGTGGCTAGTGATGCCAAATCCAGCCGATGCTCCAAAAATCTGGAGCGACGCACGTTCTTGCATCGGTGCCAACTTCATAAACATAATAAAATACTGTAGCGCTCAGCAGGTAGTTGAAATCTGATTCTCTCATTCACACAGCAACCCAACGTCCAAATTTCAACGGTCACAAATAGAAGGTTACCGTTGGCTCATCCAGGCCAAGTGCGCATACACAGGTGCCATATACATGAATATACACACTTGTTGATTTCCTATTGTAGTCATGGAGAACACTTCTTCATCTTTCTCTGCTGAACTCTGCAATCACAAGTGGTGATCCACAGAATCCAACAAGTCATACAATATCATTTCCCTTCAATCCAGTACCCCATGAACTATCCACCACCCCAGTTTCTTCCCCATTTCAACCCTCAGTATTCACACATGTTCAATCCTTTTGGAGGTCAATCCAGCAGCAGCTACCCACAATTCCCATTCATACAAGGAAGCTATCAAGGTCCTCACCAGGGCTTGAGACAGCAAACATAAGGAGGCAGTCAAGCATCACCAGTTGGATCCATGGCCTTCTTCTAAGGTAGTAGAGGCAGTGATTCACAAGCTGATGAGAGTAGCCCGGTTGGTTCAGCTTCTCCGGTGTCCCAACAACAGCTTCACCAGGTAGATCCTAGTGACGCAGCAGATTGGAGTGACAAGAGTGAGACCAGCCCTGAAGGAACCCCAAAGAAAGAAGGGCGTGTGTATTGGGGAGAGGAGGAAAACCTTTGGTTAGCAAGTGCTTGGCTGAAGTGTTCCAATGATCCAATTCAAGGAGTTGATAGAAGGGGAGATAGGTACTGGAAGGATGTTGTAGCAGAGTACAACTTCCATGCACCTAAAGAGCAAAGAAGAACACCTGCTCAATTGAAAAACCATTGGAAGAAGACTATCCCTTTGACTACCAAGTTCAATGCATGCTATGACAAGGCAAAAAGAGAGCATGCTAGTGGTGAATCTGATGATCAAGTCATGGAAATAGCCCGTGAAGAGTACAAAACAATTGTCAAGAAAAAGAGACCTTTTGCACTAGAGTATTGGTGGAGAGCAGTGAAGGATCAACCCAAGTGGAGTAAAGCTTACCCAATTGAAGAAATGGTCAACAAGAGAAGTAAGCTGAATGCATCAGGAGCTTATACTTCTTCAAATCAAGACAGTGAAGATGCAAACCCTGCAGCAAGGCAGCGACCACCAGGGCGAAATGCATCAAAAGCACAACAAAAAGGAAAAGGCAAGTCAGCACATTTAGAAGACAGCATTTCAAATGAAAATGTGAACATGTTCAATGAACTTCAGTTGAGGAAAGCTATTGCTGCTGAGAAGATGACCGAAGCAACACTTACCAAAGCACAAGCTGCACAGACCAAAGCTGAAGCTGAAAATAAGATGGCAGAAACTGAGAAGGAGAAGACAAAGCTACAGATAATGGATAAGTATTTGGCGCTGCTAGATAAAGACACTACAAGCTATGATGAAGCTAGCAAGGCTAGGCATGAGCAAATATTGGCTTACTTAGATAAGCAAATTTTTAGTTGAAATGATTTCTTTTTTCTTTGACTGGTTCACTTGTACTGCCTCTCTAAATCAGAACATGTATCAATGTATTTATCTGTTGGTTCTATATGTATCAATGAGATATCTTGCCTTGATTGTTTACCCATGTCCCAAAGTGACCTATACAGAAAACAAAATATATGTCAGGGCACATAGTAGTTGTTCTGTAAAGTTAGCATTTAATAATAAAAGAGTCTGTTCTGACAAAATAGCTGTTGTAAAAGAGGCTGTTCTGCCAAACTAGTTGTTCTGACAAACTAGCTGTTGTAAAAACTAGACGTTGTGAGCTCCCTTGTACAAAAAGAGGACCCTTCAGTCCACCATGCCCACCCCAGCTCATTCGAACCAGCAGCTCTCTTCCTACTCTACCAGTCAGCAAAATAATTTCTCCATAAAAGTGGCCATGGAACCAAATTTGCCCCTGCAAACCCCTGAAGAATCTGATAGTGATGCTGAAGTTGAGCAATTCTTTTGGGACTTCATGAATGATCCAATTGAGGCTCAGATTGAGACACAAATCAGAGCTCAGATTGAGGCGGAACAGAGAGGTACGTCTACTCAGTACCGAAGGTTTCGTAGAAGGCACATAGAAAGAGATCGTGAAGCTGCAAGGGATCGATTGATGTCTGATTACTTCGTAGAAAATCCAGTAACAATGATTTCCAGTTTCGACGGAGGTATAGAATGAAGCGACATCTATTTCTACACATTGTGCAGACCCTTAGTTCTTGGTCTCCTTATTTTCGCCAAAGGAGCGATGCATTTGGGAACGTGGGCTTTTCTCCCTTGCACAAATGCACCGTTGCCATGCGTATGTTAGCGTATGGAACACCTGCGGATATGTGGGACGAAAATCTACGAATTGCTGAAACCACAATTATTGAGTGCATGAATACCTTCTGTAGAGGTGTGATTGAGTGTTTTGGTCCTACATACCTAAGAAAGCCAACTAGAGAAGACATCCAAAGGTTATTTCATATAGGCTCAGCTCGTGGTTTCCCAGGCATGTTGGGAAGTGTAGATTGCAAGCATTGGCAACGGAGAAACTGTCCGGTGGCATGGAAGGGGCAGTATACTCGTGGAGATCAGGCTGGACCCACTGTCATGTTGGAAGCTGTTGCCTCACATGACCTTTGGATATGGCATGCATTTTTTGGTGTCGCCGGGTCAAACAATGACATCAATGTTCTTAATAGATCCCCTCTGTTCACTGAGGTAGCACAAGGGAGAGCTCCAGAGGTTCAATTCACAGTCAATGGCAATGAGTACAATATGGGATACTACCTAGCAGATGGTATTTATCCAGAATGGGCAACATTTGTAAAAACAATACATTTGCCTCAATGCAACAAAGACAAACTGTTTGCAGAACGGCAAGAGGGAGCAAGAAAAGATGTGGAGCGTGCATTTGGTGTTCTGCAAGCTCGCTTTGCCATTCTACGCAGCCCGGCGCGTATGTGGCAAGTGGAATCACTTGCTGAGATCATATACGCATGTATTATATTACACAACATGATTGTAGAGGATGAAAGAGATACTTTCAGAGTTCGGTACGATGATGACTATGAGGAAGATTATGATGAGGGTAACCCCACACCATTGTTAAATTATGGACATGGGCCAATTCATGGGTTTTCCAGGGCTCTAGAGATAGAAGAAGATATCCGGGATAGAGATATGCATCGTCGTCTTAAAGCGGATTTGGTTGAGCATATATTTCATCGCTTTGGAGGGGGTCAAGACTAGAGCAATTTAGTTTTTCTTTAAAACTTTATGTACTGCTATGTGTGCACTCTATATCATTGTCGGTCTATAGCATTTGATATGTATCAGGTTTAAAATCTCAAGCATGCCATGTTTTATTGTGTCAAGATCCAAACGTAATACTTCTCCATATACTCTAGATTAAAGCTTGTGCACGTTCTAACTTTACTGTCTCGGAACATCAGAGCAATATGTATAGCAAGAAAGAATTTTAGTACCTGTGATATTGCCTAGCAAATCGATTCGACTGCTCCGGCTGCTGCTTGCCTCGTCTCACAACCACCCGGTACGAGCCTCCGAGTCCACATCCCCATCCCCATGGCGCTGCGCCGCCGTTCTCCCGCGTCATTGCTATTCTCCCACGCCGCCGCTGTTCTGCAGCGCCGCCGCCGTCCTCCCGCGCCGCCGCCGCCCTCCGCGTGGCTTGCCCTGCCCCAACTCCACCTCCTTCAGATGCCACCAGATCGGAGGAAGAGACTGGCTAGGGAGGCAGGATCTGAAAGGAGAGAGGCCAATTTGTTTGGGAGATGTAGAAATCGGCATGGAATTTGTTTCCTCGTGCTCATCAGCGGAGAGAGAAGATAGGGGAAACGAGAGAGGATAGGGAAACGAGGAGTTTCTGGAGCCATCGCACGAAGGAAACGGCTTGGGCAATTGTTTTTACTTTCGCGGGCTCTGCTGTTGGATAGCGTCGGTGCCGTAATTTTACACGCTGCGACGCAGAGGGAGAGACTCCAAATTTTGACCGTGGGTCCCAGTTTTTTTTTTTTGCATCGCTGGCACTCTGCGGAGTTAAAGAACAGCATCTCCGACAAACTAGCCAAATATCTCGTCAATCTAAATTTTAGCTACTCAACACCAAAATAACTCTCCAACATACTAGTCATCTAACTCGCCAAGCTATCTGATTCTTCAAATTGACCCCTTCCTAGCTAAATTTAGCTAGATTCTTCAAATTGACCCCTAAATTTAGCTAGCTAGTCCAGCTAGCCAAACTAGCTTGCCAAGTGTGGGATGACACATGGGACCCACGCGTTAGTGTGCGAAAAGGGATTTGAAGAGTGGGAAATGAAGAGTCTGTTGGAGTGAGGTGCTCAATATAGAGTAAAATCTTTATGAAGAGGCAAATAGAGAGTTAAATAGAGAGTCGAAAATGGAGAGTCTCTTAGAGATACTCTAAGGCGGGTAGAGACCCTGCAAAGCATCTACACTGCGTACCACCACCACATAGATGTAGATTATTACGCACATCACGATTTAAACCTATCTAAGTCTTTGTATTCCTTGCACATTCAAGTTCCTAATCTCGGCAACATTCTATCTACAACCTACCACTTCGGGGTATCCCTCGGTAGGCTTAGTCGTAAAACACCGACAACTGGCACGTCATATAGGAATGTTTGTCGAAGATCCCCTAGCGAACTCGATAATATCGTTCAACTTCACAACTGCTGTGTTCGACTTCATCGACTTCACCAAGTGGTTTTCCATTTTACGAAAATTAAAATTTTTCAAATTTAAACTAAAAAGATTATAAGTAATTTATTTTAAATAAAAAATATATAAAATAGGTATAAATTTTTTTCTAAAAATATAATCTATTTATTGGCACTGTACTTGTTAGTTATTCAAATCTATTTTTTATATTCATAATATTTGGTTGGTATTTGGTTGCTTGTAGTTATATCTATTATTTTTGGATAACTAAGATTCAAATAAAGCAATAATAAATAGGTGATATTTTTAGAAAAATTTTGGTACTAGTTTCATATTTTTATCATTCAAAATAAATTAGTTTTGGTACTAGTTTCATATTTTTATCATTCAAAATAAATTAGTTTTTATTTTGTAGATCTAATTAAATTTTTTTAATTTTTTTAGAAAAATACAAAACCACCTTCGAACCACCCTGAGGGTCCAAATATGCCGGTTTCGACAGTTGGATGGCCTCTGTTATCCGGTTTCATAGTTGAAGGTCGAAAATCGGACTTTTAGGATAGTTCGAGGGTGTAAACCGGACTTTTCCCAAAATAAAATTATCGTGGTTAGCCAAATGCTCCACACAGTAGAACCAAACAAGTTAAAATGAGAAAATACCTCATCCCTCTATGTAATCTCTTGTAAATCACTCACGCTAATAGGCACCCGAGCCGCCATCCTTGCCAATCTCTACATAGACACCACACAAACTTAGCGAACACAGCCAAATGTGAGTAGTTGAATTACAAACTTTGCGTAGTTGAATTATAAACTTTGCATTCGACTTCACCAGACCAATTCCTTTTCTTTAGTTATTCAGCCGACTGTATCTTGTCATTACAGACTTACCACATAAACACTTTAATTTTCAAAAGAAGTTTGGCTTTCCAAATTTCCATCATCCATTTGTTAGGCACTCTGGGAACATAGCCTCTCTATAGAGTGAAGCAGTCAAAAATTGCTCTTTTTTCTCGGGGTGCCAAATCACAGTATCTCTATTTTGTATTAAGATCACCTTGCCCATCGTTTCAATCAATTCCACCGATTCTCTTACTTTTATGTTCCCTAAAATTTATATTATTATAAGTTGGTCCAATACCTACTGAAGTGAAATTAATTTTAATATACTATAATTCTTGACCACGTGACTCGAAATCAAAATATTATTAAAAATATTATTAGCCCGAGATACAGAGCTTGTTCTATCCACCAACTAATCTTTAGCTGGCTAAATTTAGCTGCTAGTGATCCAAACAGCACAGCTAAAAGACCAGCTAAAGTTTAGTTGACTTTAGCTGTTTCAACTAAATTTTAGCTAGATCTATTAGCCAGAAGATCCAAACACCTCAGCTAAAGTTTAGCCGGGAAAACTTTAGCTGACTAAAGTTTAGATTTAAAATTTTAGCTAGCAGTTGGATGGATCCGTCATAGTTTGATTGGATGATTGAACCTTTCATGCGCGTAAATATTTTATTAGTGATAATTAGTCATCGTGCTATTCTTTGACCTCTATCTGGTGATAAACCAGCTTTGCCCTATCGATGGCATGTTCTCACCAGAGAATAAGATTATACAAGACTAATCACACTACTTATAAGCAACTATACACTATCATATTTTAACAATTAAAATTAATTTGTGCTTGGCGTGTTTTTCTCTCTTTCTGGCCATGATCCTTACCATAATAAACTTACTAAAATGCAGCAAAACTCCGTATACCAATACTCTGTTTCGAACTGAACAAACTATTTGGTTTAATGCCCTACAAAAGAAAAGGGACTATGCGGTTTCATTCAACGGTCAAACCAGATAAACCGCCAACGGTCTGCGCCACTGCTCGGCGGGCCCCACACGGCTTCCCGGAACCTCGAAAGGCCCCTCCTTTTGGGTGTGCGCATTGCCGTCGTTGCATCCGCCGCCCGATTCGTATATCCCCAAAGCAAGCGCAAAACAAACAAGCAACCACCAAATCAGACGCCAGCGGCGCTGCCCGCGACGAGCAGAGCAAGGAGAGGCGGATGGGGCAGTGCCCGTGCTTCGGATCGGCGCAGGCGGCGGAGCGGGAGCGGCGGGCGGAAGCGGACCGGCGCGAGTCCGAGGAGGCCCGCGCCAAGGCCGCCGAGGCCGCGCAGAGGTAACCGCCTCGACTCACCCCACGCCAACCAACCTTCCCGGCCGCGCAGGATTAGCTCGATTCTTGGGTACGAGTCGTTGGCGTCCAAGATTGGTTCTTGGTTGATCCGATCCTCTTCCGCGTTGGTTGTGGCCGGGCACGGGTTATGGGGGGTTTATCAGATTGGGGATTCGATTGGCCTCCGGGGTTTACGATGTTGGGTTGAGCGGGTTGCCATCGAATCGGTTCTTGATCAGATGATGGCATGGCTCTCTTTTCTTGAATCGCCCTCTTCATGAATCGAATTGAATGGAACTGGTTTGTCCGAGAGGTGTCACTGTAGTAACAACCTGTAGTCGTTGACCCGGAGCAGGTTGCTTTGATGGCAATGGCGCAACGGCAGGCTTGCTCCCTCCTTTTAGTGCGCGTCTGCTAGATAAAATAAACATCTTTATCAGCCATGAACCGGGCGAACTTCTACTGTCTTGAATATAGCATCCAACGCCACCAGGGCAGGGACAGCTGGAGGGAGGAGAAGCTCATGTTGTCCGATCAGATCGGGTTCTTGATGCACACTGTTACCTCGGGCCCTTTGATCTCCTCTTTTGCTTTGTTTTGTGAAGAATGTCCTCTTGATTAGAACTGTCCAAAGCTTGCTAATGATGGTATGGCCGTGTTGGATACTTGAACAGCTTTCCAAAATACGTTTTTGGTTAAATCTCCTAATTTGAATTGTATCTGTTACTGAATTAGGCTGTTGGAATTGTGTGTCAGACACAATTGTACCTCTGGATTATAGCTTGGATAGGGAACACAAGTGTAGAGTCATTGCTGGTATTGATCCTGAAATCATCACGAGTGTAACTATTGTAGAGGAGGTGTGTGGCATGCTTGGAGAGTGGTAGACTTTAGGAGAAAGAGACTTTACATTGAGGAGACATGGATTACTTCTTGTTTGATAACGATTCTTAATGATTACTTGATCTGAGATAGCTTAGCCCCAATTGTGACCCTTTTTTTTCCCTCAACCTGCAGACAAGAAGAGTTTGACAAGTCAGCAGCTGGAAGAGCAGCAAAAGCACAAATGAAAGCTATGAAGGAATCAAAGACATCAAACCAAGGAGAACCAGTTCTTAAGGTACCATTCAGTTTCCACTTTCCACTGACTTGGTTTGAGCAATGTTTGGACCTTGTAAAACTATCATTTCTTTGTTGCGAGTATTAATCTTTTAATCTCTTTATTTGGCGCAGTGGCAGATGGGATCATAACTCTCATTTGCTTTTATTTGGATCCCTCAGCATGTAAGTACGTGCAATCATGCTCAGTTGCTTCCATTTACATGCTGTGATGTGGTCCCTAGAATCTCACAGAAATCTAGATCAGTCCTTGGCAAAAACTACACTGCTTGATATCCATGTGTAAGCATTTGTTTTGCTCACATTTTCACTGCTGAATTGGAGTAAACACAAGTACTGCAAAAGTATAAGATGTAAATTGAGCTGGATGGTGATCTTACCGTAGTTACCATGGGCTGTAGAGCATAACAGATGTGTTTGGACTGCTGAGTAATTTAAATGCATTCATTGCCACAAACAAAGGTCTGCTGGAACTTTAGTTCCGCTATTGTTCTTGACGCGCTTTCTTTCTTGTCATGATAGATTGAATTTTTTTCGCATCGAAAAACATGTCCTTGCTTTGCTCATGCTCAGAACCAGGAGATATTTTGTCAGTAGTTCTATTGTGCTCCACGTTTTCAGTTTGGGTGTTAAACTTTGCCTCACATATTCGTTCTACATCTCTCAGGCTGTTGATGGTGAACGAGAACCTGATTGCTTCCATTTTCCGAGAAGATGCAGCAGCACCTTCTTGTCAGTGATTGCTATACTGTACATGCTATCCGGAGACTGTCCAACTTTGCAGCTACAAGTTTGTGTCGTATGAACGAACAATGTATATCTTTATAAGCAGTAGTCTGGTAGCATTTGCATAGAGGTTATTACCCTTTCTCATAGTTTGCACAAGCCATGTTCTTCTCCTGACATGGGTATCTCTGCTGTAATAATCCTGTGATCTAGATTTACAGTTACTGAACTCTACTTTTCTACTGGACAGTTTCCTATCAGGCATCTCGTGCAAATTTCATATGTTTGGACAATGTTTCATTTGCAGATAGCCTTGAAGATCAAGCTTTGGTATATGAGGTGTTAAACAGTGGTGGATGAACTTAACAACATAGTTCTTTACTGATGATATAGATACTGAAACATAAGCTGTACATGTTGCTAAACAAATATTTCCCCAATATGAGTTGGATCACTCTGTAGATGCTTTATTTTGAGTTTTGTCCAAAGCTCATAGTGTGGCACGGGAGGAAATCCTGAGCGAATGGGCCTTGCCAAATTTGGCACGGCCTAGCACGCACGTCACACAGACAGAAGCGGAGCCGGCAGGACATCTGACATGGCCCAAACATATATTAGCACGCATGGAAAACATTCTTCCGTACTTCGTTATCAATAACTTTTTTCAAAAAAAATTATTTGTCGAGGTTTTCTGACATCTCGATCTTTTTTAACATTTTCTGAATTTTTTTCTTGCCTAACAGACTATATGGGCTAGATGGGCCTCGATGAGCTGCTAGGCAAGCAGACCAGCTTCAGCACGTGGGCCAACGCAATATAGCCCAACTTGACAACTTGTCAATGTGTCTCATTGCATCCCTCTACACGTCAACATGCCATCCATTTTACCCTGATTGTAGATCATTTTAAATGTGGAGGAAACCCACTTAAAATGGCCAACTCGTAGTTATAAGTCATAACTTACTCCCTCCCTTCTAAATTTCTAAATTATAAATTAATTTAACTTTTCAATATATAAATTTTACTATGCACTTAGATGTACACTATGTTCAAATACATACTAGAAAAATTATACCTATAATTTAAAACGGAGGGAGTACGGCATGTCATGTTACCATCCATTTGGCCAAATCAGTCATCACAGGTAACAAAAGGGATAAAAATAATATCTTTTTGCATAGTGCAACGCAGCACATAGCATATATAGCACGTCCGGGCGAGTATGACAATTCATTAAAGTATCCATGGACACAGCTAGGTTATTTGGCCCACTACTGTAAGTAGCGGGCGGTCTCCAAAGTTGACAGCTAGGTTATTTGGCCCAGATCTATGCCATACAATTTTATAAAATAAGTTGACCACCGCATCTGTGTCGTCAAAGTTATCCTAGAGCGTTGAATATATATACCACTTATGCACGTGCCTACTAGGCCCAGACTCAAGGAGGTAAGGACCATGTAGGACGAAGGTCTTATTTGCCAAATTCATACAAGAATCAGATTATATTTTCTATGGATTCTTTCCTACCTAAATATTTTCTCTGTCCTAAAATACAATTCGTTTTGATTTTTTTAATACATAATTTTTACTATTTTCTAGATATAGTGTACATTTAAGTGTATAGCAAAATATATGTATCTAAAAAAATTAAAATAAATTGTAATTTGAGACGGGTAGTAGCTAGGTATACCGTGTAACCATACTAATTAGAGCAATATGGTCAAACAATTCGTGCTTTATTACTTGCCCACCTGTTCGAACAATTTATATAATCATATTGGATCAATGCTCCTAACTACAGAGTTTCCTTTTTTGTATAAAATCCTAACAATTTCAGATGAGCTTCACACTTTTGTTTGTGGCTATTGGATCGCCGCCATAGAATGACACTCGAAGGCTCTATCTACAACTCTAGTGAGACTTATAGCAACACGTTCTAGATTGATCTATTGCTGGTGGTGGAAGTGTGGAAGGACCTTTGGTTAGTAGATGGTGTTGGAGACAGCAAGTCATGGTAACTGCTCGGCGAAGCAAGGTTGTTCATATCTTCTTTGAGCCGGTTTGGCTGGTCTCCTCCTAAGAGGCTTTTCTAGAAGAGTAGTCGTTTTTGTTGGCTCCTCCAGAACACGGCTCCGGCTTCTCTACTTTTCACTAAAAAAGTTCATCATACAAAATATACAAAATATTTAGTAGGGTTCCTCTGGAGGAGCCGGAGCCAGAGGCGGGTAGAAGCCCTGCCAATCAGGGTCCGACAATGTGATGGAGAGAGAACAAGTAAATACAAGCCATTTGCAGTTTCTTAGGTGGCAGCTCGGAGCATCTGGACAGGATATTGTGCATAGGCCTAAGGCTCGAGGCGGTTTTGCCGCTCTAATTGGCAATTCAAAGAGAGCTGAAAAGAAAAACTGGGTATTAAATTTCTTTGACATATTATGAGTTTCATCGATATATATATATATATATATATATATATATATATATATATATATAGACAATATCGTTGAAGATGCTAAGTGATAGAAGGAGGAGAAGGGTGGTGGTACGAGAGAAAGAGACAATAAAGGAAGATGTCAAGAGTACAGCATATTAGATTCTCTCTACTTTTAAACATTTGTAAAATATCTCAAAAAAAACTGAAGAAAAGGACATAAGCTAAAAACTGAAAATGAGAATTTTTTTTTACAAAATCCAAAAAATTCAGCCCATTTCCTTCCTAAAGATGGCAATGTACGTAATACCAGCCTACCTACGGGTACGAAACTTGATGGGTGTGGATCCGGGCACCACTTTGTACCCGTGGGCAAGGATCCGGGTACAACTCTATACCCAACGCATATTTATTAACGGGCACGAAAAATTGATATCCTCATCCGTAGCCCGCCAGACACGCTCCGCGCAACTGACAAGTGAGACCCATATCTAAATAGGTATATAAATGCACACCTTCATCCCCTCCCCGATCTCTCCCACTCAGCCGCCCCTGCTCCCTCCCTCTCCCTCGCACACGCCGCTACGCCACCCCTCGGGCCTCGACGCTCCTCCCGCGGCACTGCCACGGCCCCTAACCCTCCTCCCGCCGCGCCGCGCCCCTCGACCCTCCTCCCATCACGCCGCCCCGCCGCCACGGCCATCCTCCCTTGCGCCCTCGCGCCGCCGCCCCTTCTCCTCTCCATCGCGCCACTTCTCCCTGCACAGCAGCACAGAGGCGCGGCGAGAGCGCGAGCGGCATGGTCGCGCGAAGCCCCAGCCACCCCCAACCTCAGCTCGCCGGGCACACACACGGGTATGCTCGCGGGCATTACATGTCCGCGGATGGAGGATACATGCACATATTTCTACCCGTAGCGGGTAGCGGGCAGCGGTAAAGGATTTTGCTCGCGGGTGCGGGCACGAGAATCCTGTAGCCGCGGGTATTTTACCCGTTGCCATCTTTACTCCTCCCTCTCGGCCAACTCTCTCTCCTCGCCATCGTCGCTTTCTCTCTCTAGACTCTAGAGGACAGGGACAAGACGACAAGGCCGCCCTGCACTCCTACTGGCCGGTGGTGGACTGGTGGTCTCCCTCCGCTCCACACCAACCACTCGCCCCCACTCCCGCGGCTCCTCCGGCCGCCGGCCACGGCGTTCCGCTGCCAGGCGCCGCCCCGCCCCGCTCCCAGTCTCACCTAGCGCCCCGCCAACCGGGTGTGGGAGCGAGCCCAGAGCGAGGACGGCCGGGAGGGAGGACACCCCCTTCCAACTTCCCGTCAGCTGCTGGATCCTCCGCCCGCCGCAGCGGCCGCTCCTCTCGTGGCCGAGTGGAGCGAAGTGCAGGCGGAGATCTGCCCGTGCGGGCTTTGGCCGGTTCGCCTTCTGCTGCCGGTGAGTAATCAGCACGTCCTTGCTTGATTCTTCTGATGGATTCTCCCGGTTGCTGTAGGAGTTGGATTGGCGTTCCCGGTTAGATCCAAACCTTTCGTCCGTCCTCCCGCACTCGCTCGCTCGTGGATTCGCGTGCTGCGCGGTGGTGCGTTAGGTCCAAATCCATCCGTCCTCCATTAGGTTGTTCGTTTTCCTTGAGATGTAGATCAGCACTAATTGATGCGCCACTTGGTACTGGTACCCAATTGAGATGGGGGGAGTGCAGTTTGTTCTCCCCAAGATTTTGGGGTTTAAGGAAATGGTGTGGGATTTAGGCCAACAATAACTCTACTGTTCTTGTAGATTTGTTACATTCTGTGTAGGAAATTGGGTTTGAGGTGCCGGTTTAACTGATTAGGTATTTCGTTCCAGTTTGCCGTTTGCTTCAGGGTAATGGTGTAAAACTTCCCATGTTTAACACAAGTACTGAAAATTATGACAACCCCAGGCTCTTTTCTAACCCTGTCTTGTACTCACTTAGAGGTGTCCGTCTACTGAAAATTCTGTTTTTTTTAAATATGTTAACTTGCATGATTGGCATGGAGTCAGGTAGTGGCTCCACTTTAGAGCAAAAATATCTTCACAAAATGGACGCTCACTTTTGTTTTTGATTGTGGATAGGATATCTAGAACACCAACTACATCTAGTTCTCCAGTGGTTAGGTACCTTTTTTTTTAGTACTAGGTCAGGTACCTAATTACCCTGTGTCCTGTGTTTTGCTTGTTGGAGATCCACAATTCCACATGGAGGGGTATGTGCTAGGAAGCTAAATGATGTTTTTTTAAGAAACAAGGTTCCCCCACTTTATTTCAGGCGAAATAAAGCACAAACTAAATGATGGTTAAGTGTCTTGCATTTATTGATTGGTTGCAATAATCAGTGTGTTTGGTGTTTTGTGGGAGCTTGCATATTGGTAACTCTAGTGTGCTGGGAAGAATTCCAAACCTGTATAGTTTTCCTCTTTTGTTGCTCATCCATCCTTGGCTGTCCGGGTCCATGCGTTTGCCCTATGCCCCACAATATGTCTACTATACCTCCTTCAGTCCTCCTCTCAAACTCCAGATAATATGGAGGATCATTTGGTCCTAATTTTCATCACTAAATTCATTCATTCTTTTCAACTTTCTATGGACAGTTATTTATTCAAATTTGGTCTTTGATGTTAGCTGCCCATTTGCTTGGTCCTCCCACCTTATAGGTATCTTAGCTCCATTTGAGTTTTTGATTAATAACATAGAGGATAAGGCATGTTCTTGTTACGTGCCTTATCTTCTCTTCATTCTGTTACACATTGAATAAACTGCAGATTAGGAGACGACATGTATCTTTTGTATTCTGCATATTTGCTTGAATTCTTGGAACATTTGTTATTTCCAGTTTGCTTTCCTTCCACTGTTCCACACTTCTACTGCCAAAGTGTTTTCATTTCATTTTGGAAAACTTTTACCACTATGGTATTCTTGACATTTAATTCTTCCAGCTGTTGTTATTCCATTGGAAGGAATGGTACATGTAGAGAACTTTGCACTTCTTCTCTGCAAAGAGAACTTTATTCTTTTAACATCATTCCGATTGCAGTGCTTTTTGTGCTGGCTGCACGCAACCATTTTTTTGTTTGTACTTTTTTTGGGCAATAGTGTGCCATGGTATTAGGTTTATATTCTCTTTGCTTCATTTAGGACTTGTTCATTCTTGTAAGAACTTGCAGATCAATTCCTGATGATTAGTCATTTTCTGTTGATGACCTGTGCAGTTTTTTCCTTGGTCTGTCCTGCATCAATTTTAAAACTGAGTTATCTACGAATTTTCTTCTTTAGGATTCTGCTCTCTCATGCTACAATAGGACAACATTGAAGGCTTCAAAAGTCTACAGAACTAGATGATACTTGCATAATGCAGCCCTCAGATATTTGGAAGGCGCATGCAGGTTCATCGCAGTCAGAGGGTTCAGCTCTGGATATGGAGAGAAACGGATGCAATCATAATTGTTGCCCATCTCCTCTCCAACCAATCGCCTCAGCTGGTCAGCACTCTGAAAGCAGCGCTGCATACTTTTCTTGGCCTACATCTACTCTAATGCACGGCTCAGCCGAAGGCCGTGCTAATTACTTTGGGAATCTACAGAAGGGTGTGCTACCAGGACATCTTGGTCGCTTGCCAAAGGGGCAGCAAGCCACCACCTTACTTGATTTAATGATTATAAGAGCATTCCACAGCAAGATCCTGCGCCGATTTAGTCTTGGTACAGCAATAGGCTTTAGAATCAGAAAAGGAACATTAACCGACACACCTGCCATCCTTGTATTTGTTGCTCGAAAGGTTCACAGGAAGTGGCTCAGCACTGCACAGTGTCTTCCAGCTGCCCTTGAGGTAGACATGATTTTGTATCATGTAGTTTAGAAAGTTATTTAAGCCATCTGAAATCACATATTCAGTTTTGTACCGTTCCATAAACAGGGACCTGGGGGTGTGTGGTGTGATGTTGATGTTGTTGAATTTTCTTATTATGGTGCACCAGCCCCTACACCAAAGGAACAACTGTATGATGAGCTTGTTGATGGATTGCGTGGTAGCGACCCTATCGTAGGCTGGTAATATTCCTTTGTTTCTGTTTTGCTACATCTTGCTTTGCTGCTTCATCACTTGACCATTTCTTTTATTCATCAAATGACCTGCTTTGCTATAATTAGACAATGACCATGCCTACTTCAGGTCTGCAATGTTTTCCTATGCATCAATGTTACTCGTAGATAACTGATATACAAAACATTCATGGATTTGGCGTCTTCAGCTAATAGTTGTTTTGTTTTAATCTTCAGGTGGCTAGTCTTGAGACCTATGGGACTTTGGGTGCCATTGTGAAGAGTCGAACTGGCAATAAGCAAGTTGGGTTCCTTACAAACAGACATGTTGCGGTTGATCTGGATTATCCTAATCAGAAGATGTTCCATCCACTGCCTCCTAATCTTGGACCTGGAGTTTACCTTGGTGCTGTTGAGAGAGCAACATCATTTATAACAGATGATGTTTGGTATGGGATCTACGCAGGAACAAACCCAGGTAAGATGTCAATAACAACTTTGGTCAATTTTTTTTTTCTTTTTTGCACTTTATGGCATCTTTCTGCAGGACTTATCTTGCAGTGCGTTCACCACTGCTCATTTTTTATATTTTATTTATTGAGGGTATATTGATATTCTTATTCCCTAACATATCCTCTACCTTGTAATGCATCTGCAGAAACTTTTGTCCGAGCTGATGGTGCATTTATACCTTTTTCTGACAACTTTGATATTAGTAGTGTCAGCACCTCGGTTAAAGGAGTTGGGGTCATTGGTGACGTGAAGGCAATTGATCTGCAGTCCCCAATTGGCAGTCTCATCGGGAGACAAGTTGTCAAAGTTGGAAGAAGTTCTGGTCTGACAACAGGGACTGTTGTCGCATACGCTCTTGAGTACAATGACGAGTAGGGAATATGCTTCTTCACTGACTTTCTTGTCGTTGGGGAGAACCAACAAACATTTGATCTTGAAGGGGACAGCGGAAGCCTCATAATCTTAACAGGACAAGATGGTGAGAAGCCACAGCCTATAGGGATTATATGGGGTGGTACAACTAATCGGGGAAGGCTGAAGCTAAAAAGTGGCCAGGGCCCGGAGAACTGGACAAGTGGAGTTGATCTCGGCCGCCTTCTTGATCTTCTAGAGCTTGATCTGATTACAACAAGTGAAGGGCTACAAGGTTTGTTTTTTTTTACTAGATATTTTGGCCTTGTTTCTATTGTCATCTTCATTTCCTCTAATCGTTGTCATTCTTTCGTATACAGCTGCCCTGGAAGAACAAAGGATCACTCTAGCTGCTGCCGCTGCCGCTGCTAATTCAAATGCCACAGAATCATCACCTGTTGCTGGCCCTCAAGAGAATGATAAAGTCGACAAGATCTATGAGCCTCTTGGCATCAACATCCAGCAACTTCCCCGAGACGGTTCTGCCGCCTCTACGGACCAACCCAATGAGAATGTTGAAGAGCATCAGTTCATCCCAAACCTGATTGGTATGTCTCCTATGCGCGATGGCCAAGAAGGCAACGGTGAATTGAACAACTTGACGAACTTGGAAAATTCGCCTGATGACATTTGTATTGGTCTGCATCTGGGAGAGCGTGAACCGAAAAGGCAGCGCTCTGATTCGACGCTGGACATCGACCTGCAGAAGTGAGGCTGCTATGGCAGCAGACGTGTAGGATGCTGCGATTTATTCCACCATCCAGCTTGTATGGATCAATGAAGGGAATTTGTGACCACAAAGGAAATAATCTATTTCGGAAAACGACTGGACCTATTTCCCTGCTTGAAGCCAGTTTGAGTTCAGCTTTGAAGCTCCTGAAGCTGGTTGCTCCTGCAGTTTTGCATCTAGTGTCTAGTATGTAGTAAGTGCATAAGACATCGGCGCCTCAGTTAGATCTAGGCGCCTTATTCCTTGCCATGTAATCCTGTCGTTTGTTCTATGCTTCGTGTGCGTACAGCACGAAGCAATGTGAAATCAAGCAACGGCAACCAGAGCTTGAGAAGCTTAGGCTTTAGAATTGCAACTGCAACCAGATGGATTGCAATAAAGCTGTATTTTTTAGGGACTAAATCCTAGAGATTTGGATCCTGAATTTCCTCTATTCAATCTGTAGTTTAGCCGTTTCCTTGTCCGCCTGATCAAAATTGGCTGAAGTTTGAATTGACACATGCATGTGGTATACTGGTAAGGTGGTAATATGGGCTGTAGGCAAGCTGACAGAGCCAGGATTTCTTAGCATATACGTATTTATTTGATTCTGTTTTTGACATGCGTGTATTGTAAGACCAACAATGTGCAGAGGTCATTGATCTTTCAATAAAGTACAATTACCACCTTCAAAAGCTAGTACTTGGAGCTTCTTTATACTCTGCGTCGTGTGTACAATCGTCAGTATTTGGAAGCTAGTAATATTCATAATAGATGATTATGAATATTTGGAAGCTCCGGTTCATGCTAAAACACATTGTTAGTATAGATCACGGTCAATTATGAAGTACGTAGTTTTTCTAAGGGCACAACCGGACAACAAAGTGTCCGGTAGTACAACTTCAGCATGTTTAGCTAAATTAGTACAGTGGCGCCAAAGAAATACTCTGCACCTAGAAGATCAAAGGACCGGATCCCTCTAAACCTAACTTAAATATTCTGAAAAAAAAAAGCTCATACACACAGCTAGAGGTTTACATATCTAGTGATAGCTCCATTAAACTTTTTTGGGAGCTTAACATTTACGTTGTCCCAAAGAATGCTCCGAACTTGACTAACGCTAGACACACAAGCTTATGTCAACATAATCAAATTAATACAAGCATAATGGGAGACCGATCTCAGTTTTTTTCATAAAATATTTTTCTGGAGAGGAACCAACCTTATCATAGACTAATGCATTTTAAGACGACCATGCTCTCAGTTCCAGAGTTTATTGTCAGTTTATAGAAAACAGTAATCATGAAGACTCATTTTGTCTAAACTTGATTGTCCAAACCGATTTTCTTAAATGAAGATACATAAACAATTAGTCAAACGTTTGAAGCAACACGAAATGATGACATAAACATAATCACTAGAATAGTTACTTCGGATATTTACATCTGATGAAAAAACTGATCGATCAAGCAGATTGTTTTCCTTGCTGATGAGGATGACTCTTCAACTTGCAGCGTGTGATTGTTGATTAAGCTATGATCTAGCTTCCTTCCAACAAGTCTGTGTCATTAGATTATATATGTTCGTGACACTGCCATAAGACTTTTTATAACATGCGCACATGTTTAGGCATATATGTTGGATATCAAAATTTCGTTCACAATTGTGTTCACTGATAATAAATTCCTATAGGTATGGAAATTTAAGATTGTCGTTAAAAATATCCTTGTTTAGTTATGTGATCCTCATAAAATTGCACTAACCTTATCTTTGAGTTATTGAACATTATGAGATAAGTTTATATCTTGTAGGTGGTAGCTAGAAGAATATCTAATCCCATTTATTTTGGTTTGGTAATGGGTAAATCTTATACGAAGGACTAAAACACATTGTTAGTATAGATCACGGTCAATCATGAAGTACTTAGTTTTTCTAAGGGCACAATAAAGTATCCGGTAGTACAATTTTAGCAACTTTAGCTAAATTAGTACAGTGGCGCCACACGTGCGCCAAAGAAATACTCTGCATCTAGAAGATCAAAGGACTGGGTCCCTCTAAAGCTAACTAGCTAGCAGCACTGCAAAATATTCTGCAAAAAAAGAAAGAAGAAGAAGCTCATATACACAGCTAGAGGTTTGCACATATCTAGTGATAGCTCCGTTAAACTTTTTTGGGACCTTAACACTTGCGTCGTCCCAAAGAATGCTCCGGACTTGACTAACACTAGACACACAAGCTTGCTTGTGTCAACATAATCCAATTAATATAAGCATAATGGGAGACTTTCTTGTCGCCCTAAGCTCCCTCCACGCTAATAAAATCCCATGCCGGCGTCCACAACCTCTAATCTCCTGTCGCGCGCTTCAGATCCGGCAAACCCCTCCCCAGGTTCATCCATGGAGAAGATGATCCACTCGACCACGTCCCTTCCGGACTGCTTCGTCTTCCCTCCCGACCAGGTCCCGCCGGCATCCTCCGCTGTCGTCTCCCTACCCGTCGTCGACATGTGCTGCAGCCGCGATGAGGTCCGCCGCGCCATCCTCGACGCCGGCAAGGAGCTTGGCTTCTTCCAGGCTAGTGAACACAAACTCCAAACCAAGCATATACTGGCATATATTCTTCCCGGCTAATAAGTTGATACGAATCCAAATTTGCATCACCACCAAAGCTACCTAATTAAACAGGTGCATGGAGATGCATGCAGGTGATCAACCACGGCGTCTCCGAGCAGGCGATGCAGGACATGGCGGCGGTGGGCGAGGAGTTCTTCCGGCTGCCGGCAGCGGATAAGGTGGAGCTCTGCTCAGAGGATATAACCAAGGGGACTCGGCTTTCTTCGGCACCACCTACGAGACCAGCGGCGAGAGGTACTGGCGGGACTGCCTCCGCTTTGCCTATGACTTCCCCGTCGGTAATAGCACCAAGGACTGGCCTGGCAAGCCCCACAGGCTCCGGTAAGTAATCAAAGATCAACGGTGTACGTAGATTTTTCAAGTTCCATAACTGCGAGATAGGCCCGAAATGCTATCACTGACTATAACAAAAGAGTTAGTACTAATTTACAAAATAGTACTTTATGTACTTCATCATCAAATTCAAAAACTGTAAATTTCATGCCTCTTGTTAGTTGTGTTTCCAAGGACTGTAAATGACTTAAACCTGATTTGCCTTTGACTTCTGTTTTATAGGGAGGTTGTTGAGAATTTCACCTTGCTGACGAGAGGCTTGGCAATGGAGCTGTTGAGGCTGCTGAGTGAGGGCATGGGGCTCCCGCTTGACTACTTTGAGGGGGACCTCAGCGGCGGCTATGTGACTCTTGACATCAACCACTATCCGCCATGCCCAAACCCAGGTATCACGCTCGGCCTGCCACCACACTGCGACCGGGACCTCATGGCCATACTCCTCCCGGCCCGGGTCCCTGGTCTTGAGGTCGCCTACAAGGGCGATTGGATCAAGGTTCAGCCTGTGCCGCATGCCTTCGTCGTGAACTTTGGCCAGCAACTCGAGGTTGTGACCAATGGGATGTTGAAGAGCATAGAGCACCGTGTGATGACCAACTCGGCGCTGGCGCGGACGTCTGTGGCAGTGTTCATCGCGCCTACTGAAGACTGTCTCATTGGACCTGCGGAGGAGTTCCTCAGTAAGGAAAACCCGCCATGCTACCGTACCCTCAAGTTCTGTGACTTCAAGCGCAATTACAATGTTGTAAAGTTGGGGTCATCACTCAATCTAAGAACCAACCTCAGGAAAATTCAAAAGGAGGGATGAAAGCAAAAAGAAAAATATCAGTAGACCTTCAAGATTGGTTGACCTTAATTTACTCCGTTGTCATGCATCTGAGCAGACCATGGATATCGGTTACATTCATCTGCTTGAGTGTAACGTGTGTATACCTGTCCTGCTGATATATATATGGTACAATAAAAATGAAAAATAAGTGGTGATAGAAGGAGATATGGACCGGTTCCTCTGCAGTTTTACTACTTATAGGGGGGATTTTAGTGGTGGCTATATATGTTACTCTGACATCAACCACTATCCCAAGCCTAAACCCAAGAAAAGGCCTTCCCTATTTGTTGGTGTTTTACCGCCACACCCACCGAGGGATACCCCCGAAATGGTGAGTTGGTAGGTAGGGTGTCGCTGAGATCTGGAACTCGAAGGTGCAAAGGAACATAAGGGTTTAGACAGGTTCGGGCCGCGAGAGTGTAATACCCTACGTCCTGTGTGGTTTGGATTGCCTTTGATGATAATTGTCCCCGAGAGGGTGCCTGTCCGCCCTTATATAGTCCAGGGGGACAGGTTTACATGGAAGTCCTAGTCGGATACAAGCTCAGGAGTCCTACCCGAGTACTTCCGGGTAGTTCCCTACCGTGTCCGACTAATCTAACTACTGTACAAGTAGTCCTACTGCATTACGAGTAGTTACAATAGATGTAGGGCGTGGGCCATGTCCCACCCCGTATCCTAGGAGAAGTGTGCCACGTGTACAGTCCCGTGCACTTGGGTCTGACAAGCCCCCGTGCTCTTCGTAGCCGAGTACTGCAGGCGTCCAAGTACTTCTGAAGGTGTCTTCGAGTTCTTCACGAACTTCGTCTTGAAGGTGTCCTCCGAGTACTTCTATGGCTGTGTCGAGGCTGTGAGGTGCTCATGCCCTGAGTAGTTGTCCAGTCTTCTTTATATGGGGTGTGATCAAACTCGCACTCCATATGGAGTAGCCCCCGAGCATTAGGTTGACTCGTAGAATCAGGTTGAGGGTCAATTTAATCTTTTGTCTTCTGTCCTTATCTTCCAACAGATTTAAAAAATAAGTCGTTGATGACACGTGTCCCGCAGCCCCCGACTTGAATCCAAATACCTAAGGTTTAGAATAAAGGATCCAAAGAGTCGTGGCATGCAATATATGTCAGTAGAGATTTGATGGTTAAGATGGGCAAATCGGTTCAGTAAATTCGAAAACCTCTTTTTTCGAGATAATTTCCCTGAAAAAATGGTTAAACAAATAACTTCACCAAACAACGCCCCAAATTACCGCTCAACTCAAACTTGCGTTGCAGACAGCCGTGTCGTATCCAGCCCCCGAGCCTGGGAGCTAGATAAGTCGTATAGTATATGCCTAGTAGTCAGTGACGCCAGCCCCCGAGCCTAGTTATTGGCCAAGTTGCCGCTGAATCTTGAACTGTCGATGAAGCCGACTAGTCGAAGTCGATTCCGACTAGTTTTGTAGGCGAGACGAGTAGTCGAAGTAGTCGCCAGCTTGTCGCCAGGCATAGTCGTCTCCGACTAGTCTTGTAGGCGAAACAAGTAGTCGAAATAGTCGCCAGCGTGTCGCCAAGCACAGTCGATTCCGACTAGCTTGTAGGCGAAACGAGTAGTCGAAGCAGTCGCCAACGTGTCGTCGTGCATTCTTCATGAAGTCAAGTAGTCGTTGACGGCTGTCGATGAGCCCAACTAGTCGGAGTCGAATCTGGCAAGGTGTAGTCAAGCGTTCTCGCAAAGTAGAAGTAGTCGTGTGCGATTGTTGATGAAGCCAACTAGTCGGAGTTGAATCCAACGTGCCCAACAACACGGTCCAGTTCAGGTCCTCTGCAAGGTAAACATAAAAGTATGTTGTAACTGATATACATGATACCGCATTGGGAGCAAATCCCAGCATTGTAAAATGCATGTAAAATTTTTCACGTTGTACTCGTGCTGGGTCACATAATGACACCGGGTAGGTAGCCTGTTATGTTAAGCACCTGATCCCTGATTACCGTAAACCATTGCGCAGGGAGCTTGGCCGCGTGCACGCGTAGTTGCATAGGCGTACAGAAGAGTCTAGGTGTCACGATAAGCGTACGCTACCCGCGTCCCCGAGGGGGTGCCTGTCCACTCTTATATAGTCCGGGGGGACGGTTTTACATGGAAGTCCTAGTCGGATATAAGCCCAGGAGTCCTACCCGAGTACTTCCGGGTAGTTCCCTACCGTGTCCGACGTGTCTAACTACTGCACGAGTAGTCCTATTGCATTACGAGTAGTTAAAACAGATGTAGGGCGTGGTCCATGTCCCACCCCGTATCTTTGTAGAAGTGTGCCACGTGTACAGTCCCGTGCACCCGGGTCTGACACGATTTTCATTAAAAATGCAAATTATTTATAATTGAAAGCATAGAGCGTATTCGAGGCGCGTCCCTGCCACAACACTTGGTTCAACCGATGAACTCCTCCCTCTTACCAGAATTCCCCATCTCAGCAACCATCTTTTTATTCGATAAGAGAAGCTTTATTAAATTTGGACAATTATATCAAGGTGATACAATAGTAACACATCCCGACCTTTGTATACCTAGGATATGCACAACCTAAGAGACTTGAAGAAGTAGAAAAGGAACATGACATCGTAAATAATGTCACAAACAAAGTATAGCACAACTTGATCCCCAATTTCGTGCACCATTATGGAAACATCTAGATTGCGAGGAAGACTCTAAAAACAACCCCCTCCAACAAGGAAATGGCACATGCGTGCACCATCATGGCCACGGTCCAACCAGTAATGCCATACAATAGGTTTTCCACTCTAGAGAGTGTTGGGGGAATCATCTTCGGCTTAGAATTATTGGAAGGGTTTTACTGAAGCCTAATAAAGTTTGTTTGCTTTGATATTTTGCTGGGGCAGGAGATTTGCCAAAGAGTCGGACCGAAGGTGCAATCGAAGTTCGATCCGAAGCTGGTGGGGACCGAAGAAACGGCTTCATCTCTTTGGTGGCTTTGGCGGAGGATGACTCAAGCCCTTCGGCATAGTGTTTGGAGAAGATCGAAGGGCGAAAGGCGACTGAAGATAGAGCAGGTGAAAATTTGCCGGGACCAGATAGGAAATTACTGTGGGGTCTAGAATATTGGAATGTAGCGGTTGCAGGGTAACATGCTGTAATCTACCTTGCATGGCTATTCATCTCCCTATAAATAGAGAAGATATTGTACATGAAAAGAGATCGAGCAAATTCAAAGATATATATTTGAAGGGCTCATTTTAGTGTTGTTACTGTTACATAATATTAGTAGAAGTTAGGAAGAAGAGTAGAACTCTTGGTAGGGTTAGAGAGACCGAAGGGTTGAGCATCTTGACCCTTCGGGGCGAGTCTTCTCTGCAATATTGCAGAGAGACGCATGGGCCTAAGTGCAACCGAATCCACACTTCAGTGACAGAGTCCCTCTGCAGTGCTGCAAAGGAATTGGTTCCATTTGGCAGGATGAGGGTGCATGCCCGATGATTTGTTGTTGCTCTTTTCCAGAGGTGGGGCAAATTTAACTATGAGCCTTTTCTTCATTATATAAAAGAAGATATTTTTGGGTGCACGGTACCAATTAATGGTCCCATTTGGCATAGTTTTTAAATGGCTTCACGAAGAGCTTCACTCGAAACTATACCAAACGGGCATTTTTGGACCGGCTTCAGACGTGAAGCCATCCATGAAGCTAATTTCAGCTTCCACTGCGGGACGGAGCCACAAAACGTGATTTTGACTGGCTTCCACATGAAGAAGATGTTTCGCCAAACATTTTTCAAAACGGCTTCAGCTTCACTAAAGAAGCTGCTTCAAAAATTATTTTAGAAGAAGCTGAACCCATGCCAAATGGGACCTTAAACTGAGGGCATTCTGTTCACTTTCGTACGACATGCTTAGTGCTCAAATGTCATCATAGTGCAATGACGTAGACGTACATGACTACTTTGATCGAGATGATTACACGCTCTAGCTAGGTCCTATCCGCGCTCAACCATGCCCTGTGGTGTTTTTAATTTAGGGTCCTTTGTCCTGATGTAATTTTGGCCCACAGTCTTGTTTTGTACTATCGTGTGTAATTAAAATCAAGCTATATAGAAAATTGATCATGAAGATTCGCTTCATCTGACTTGATTGTCCAATCTGTTTGATTAAATGCATATGTACAAAGTTGTCAAATGTTCCAAAAATGATAACGCGTAAACATAATTATTGGAGAACAGTTGCTCCGGATATGTATATCAGATTTAAAAAAATTGTTCAGCAAATTAGTTTCCCTATCTATGAGGACGTTAGTGATTTCATAATTTTAAGTACATGAAGGAAACACAGGTAATCGAAGGTTCTTTGTGCTTAGAGATAAACTATTTCAACTGGCGGTTAGCTTAAGGAGCCACATGTGGAAGAAAGTATTTAATTTCTACCGCCAGTAGTAGAAATCATTTCTACAGGAATTTTTATATCCGCTAGTGTGGAAATCGATTCCACTGATGTCTGGCTGCTAGCAGTTCAACTTCCACAACTATTTTAAAGTACTAGTGTAATATATATATATATACAAATGTTGCAAGGAAATTCTTTCTTTTGTCTCAAATATCTATTGGAAGATGCATGGCGTTTATAGTGAAAATAGGTGCTACTCAATCACAAATAATGAGGAAGTGAACAAAATGCCTGTGTTTTGTGATATGAAGTGAGATTTTGTGGGGTGCAGGAGAGACTGCTCATACTGTGTGTTCAATGGGCGAAGGCTGTTCATTTTACATTCCTGTTCTCAGTTTTCTAATCTTATATATCTTTCTTTGAGTATGGTACTGCCTCACAGTGTTTAAGCTAACTATAATTTCTGAGTATAAGACATACTTTCCATCTGAGGCATGCAAATACTAGAAATATTGGATTGTTGTAGTTGTGAAATTTTTCTAGTGTACTTTAAAAACTGTAACCAATGTTGTAGTTGTGAAATATGTATTGTAGTTACCTTTGAGGCTCGTAAGAATAACTAATTAACTATAAAAGCACTGTTGCCTGCCAGTCGCACATCTCATTAAAAGATAGGTCATGGAATTTCTTATGGTTGGTGATGGTGGTGGCTTGTCATTCCCCAACTAACCAACATGCAAAGACTAAATACTCGGCGGAAAAATATGCCGACCTTATTTTTCCGTGGCTGTTTGTCTTCATGGAGTGTCTAAATCCATTGTTTATAGGCTAGCAAGTTGGAGTAGCTGTTTGATGAACACCGGGCTAGCAAGTCTTATCTAGGAATTTGTTTTGCTTGTTTGAAACGATGATTATTCTTCAACTTGCACACCATGATGGCTCACACGAACTGCTCCACAGTACTTCTTTGAGACCTCGCCTTAAAAATAATGTTACTCCAAAGAATGCCCTGAACTTACCCAAGGTAGAGCGCTGTTATTTCCTAAACTATGATACAAGAAGATGCTCATAAAACACCGTGTTCCCAGTAATTTAATGTCAAATGAAGGAATTTTGAATGTGGCATATAAACCGCTACTGTTAGAAAGGTTCACATCTAATGCGATTTCCAAAGGTCATCCACAGTCTCCACACCCCACGCCTATAAAATGGCACCCCAGCATTCTGCAATGAACATGAGCAAACATCAATAGCTCTCTGAATCCCGCATTACCTCCAATTCATCCATGGAGAACATGCTCCACTCAACCCTATCCCACACGACCGTCCCGAGCTGCTTCGTCTTCCCACCCGAGCATCTCAAACCGGCCACCTCTGCTGCTGTCTCCCTGCCCCTCATCGACCTGTCCTGCAGCCATGATGAGGTGTGCCGGGCCATCCTCAACGCCGGCAAGGAGTTTGGCTTCTTTCAGGCTGGTACATACCATCATGCATCCTTCAACAGCATGTCAGTTAAACCCATATCGATTCTGATAAACGTAACAAGAACTAATCCTTCAACAGCATGTCAGTTAAACCCATATCGATTCTGATAAACGTAACAAGAACTAAGTAGGTGGTAGATTGCAGGTGATGCGGGAAATGGAGGCTGTTGGCGAGGAGTTCTTCAGGCTGCCGGCGGCGGATAAGGCGGACTTCTACTCAGAGTCAGAGGATATAAACAAGGTTGCCACCAGGCTCTACTCCAGCACCACCTATGAGACCGGTGGCGAGAAGTACTGGCGGGACTGACTCCGCCTTGTCTGCAGCTTACCCATCAGCGACACCACAAACGACTGGCCTGACAAGCCAAGAGGCTCCGGTAAGGAATCACGGATCAACGGGGCAAATTATTCATGGGTCATGACTATGGGAGGAGGCTAGAAATGGTGATAGTAAAGGTCAAAGGGGTATCACCAAATATAACACGAGAGATACTTACTACAAATTGGTACTTTAAGAATTTAATTTGTACCTTCGATACCAAAATAAAATTACAATTTGCATACCTCTCGGTACCTTTCTAAAGGCTAAAGAAAATTACTGATGATCTAGTGTGGCTTCCACTCTTGTTTCAGGGAGGTTGTTGAGGATTTCATGATCAAGACGAGAGGATTGGCTAAGGAACTATTGCGACTGCTATGCGAGGGTATGGGGCTTCGGCCTGACTACTTCGAGGGGGACATCTGTGGCGATCATGTGACTGTTGACATCAATCACTACCTGCCATGTCCGGACGCAAGCACTACACTCGGCCTACCACCGCACTGTGACCGAGACGTCATCACCATACTCCTCCCAGGCCCGGTCCCTGGCCTTGAGGTCGCCTACAAGGGTGACTGGATCAAAGTCGAGCCCCTGCCCCATGCTTTCATCGTCAACTTCGGCCAACAACTTGAGGTTGTGACCAATGGGATGCTGAGGAGCATAGAGCACTGTTGTAACGACCAACTCAGCATTGTCACGGACATCGGTGGTGACGTACATTGTGCCTACTCTAGACTGTCTCATCGGCCCCACGGAGGAGTTCCTTAGTGAAGACAACCCGCCATGCTACCGTACCCTCACGTTTCATGACTTCAAGCGCATGTACAATGTTGTGAAACTAGGAGAGTCGCTCAATCTCACAACCAATCTCAAGAACATTCAGAAGGAGATGTGAAGCCGAACCACAATTCCTTCAAGATTATCATTTTCTCATTCCATGTTGTCAAGCTAGGCTGAAGCCATGCACATCACTAGCTGTGATGTAATATTTAGTGCCAAGTTGATGGTATGAAGCGTCACAATAAGTGATTATAAGAAGGAGATGTGTATGATCTATTATATTTCATCAAAGAACTTTGATGCAATAAGAAAGAAAAAGTTTGATAGCTTTTGGTAACTATAACCAGTGTTGTGTTAGTTAAATATGTGTTGTAGTTAACTTTGAGTCTGGTAAGAATAACTATTGAAATATGGTTGCCCGCCGATTGCACATCTCACTAAACGATAGGTCATGGAATTTCTTATGGTTGTCGATGGTTGTGGCTCCCCATTTCCTACCTAACCAACATGCAAGACTAAATATTCTATGGAAAAGTGTGCCGATCTTTATTTTTCCAATGTTATTTGACTTCAAGGAGTGTCCAACTCCATTATTGTTTCTTATCGAGGTTCTCAATTTACTGATCAATTTTGGAAAAAGCCTTTACAGTGCCACTCGTATTGATCTCCTTTTTTTACCACCACTTATCATCCTAAAATCGAAGGACAAATGAAAATAGTAATTCAGATTCATGAATATATGCTTTGAGAATGTGAATTATCTACTACAACAGTTGGGAACCATGTTTTCCATTTACGGAGTTTTTATTATAACAACAGTTATCAAGAAATTAAAGCATTAGGATGTCGCCCTTTGAAGACCTCTATGGATAGAATTGTAGAACTCCCTCTAATTGGTTGGAATCTAGAGAAGGGCCGTATTTCGGCCCAGACCATGTCACCGGTGGAAAGGAAAATGTGAAGACTATTCGGGTTCGTGAGACCCAATCTCGCCTAAAAGCATTGCAACGACCAGCAGAGGTGAGCACTATCCTTTAAAGATGCAGATCATTCTATCTCAAGGGTCACTCCCTTCACAGCCACTCAATGGTTCAAGACAAAATCAAAAAGCTCGCTTCTAACAATGTTGAGCCATTTTGGGCGACAAACAAAGTGTGGAGCTGCAATCCACCTTTTGGAGCTCCCAACTTTTCGTCCCTCTTTACCATCCATAATGTTTTCCATGTCTCTTAATTGAGGAAATGCCTTCAATAATAATTGGCTAAGGCCACAAATTTGGAAGTACTTGAGGTTCAACCCAATCTTGAATGCAAATAGCATCCCAATTTTGAAGCCGAGATGAAGTCATCCCAGGTGTATGAGTTTATGAAGGAGCTGACAAAGTGCCATTGTCACATATGCATTGCAACAATGAGATTGGTCATGAGCGCAAGAAGTATTTAGAATCCAATGATGCGCAAACACTAAAGGAATACTTGAAGGGTAAGCAGATAGAGGACCCAACATTTTTTATGCCATGCAAATAGATAAGAAGATGGTCGCATAGCTAATTTCTTTTGGGCTGATGGTCAATCTATCATGGATTATGCATGTTTGGGTGATGTTGTGTCATTTGACACCACGTTTCAGACTAATAAGTTTGAAATGCCTTTTGCTCCTCTCCACAGAACCAACACAAGCAAACAATAATGTTTGGAGCTGCACTATTGTTTAATGAGAGTATCGAGTCATTTCTTTGGCTTTTAAAAATCTTTCTAACAACAATGCCAAACAAGCATCCTAGCACAATTTTCACTGATCAAGATGCGGCCATGGCAGGAGCAATTGCTTATGTATTCAGAAACACAAGCCACTGCCTTTGTTTGTGACACATTTATCTAGATGCTGCTAAACATCTCGGGAATGTAATTCATGATCACCCCTGAGAAGTTTCTACCTGATTTTAAGAGATGCATCTATGAAAACAGGTTAGAAGTTTACTTCCAAAAGAAGTGTGATGAATTGTTGCGTGATCATAACCTTGAGGACAATGAATGAATGAGAAACATATACGATTTGAGGGCAAAGTGGGGTGCTATCTACCATGACTCATTTACAGATGATATGAACTCGAATCAAAGGAGTGAATGTATGAATAATATATTTTCGTAAAGGTTTCATAGGAAACTAGGTCTTTCGGAGCTTCTCGAAGATTGTGAGAAGGTTTCTAGCGGTCTTCGTAGAAATAAGTTGGATGAAGATTTTCATTCACGTTGAAAGAGCCCGGTTACTTGTGCCCAAAGTTTTTTCTATTAAAGACTGTGGCTGAGTCATATACAAGGAGGATGTATTCAAAGTTTGAGGAAGAATTTATTACACAATTCTCGTTCTCTTGTAAATTGTTACCCACCGAAGGGTCAACGTTGAAATATATGGTTGTGCATATGCACTCTGTTTACGGAGCAATGGTTGTATTCAACGAAGAAGATTTGACCATTACATATTCTTGCAGAAAGTATGAATCCATAGATACGTACACATTTTAATTGCAATATAATCTACAATACAAATTTTTGAAATTTGACATTAATGTCTTATAGGTATCTTGTGCAAGCATGCCCTCAAAGTCTTCAACGTCAATATTTTTATTTTGCCACCACAATATATACTGAACAAATGGACAAAATATGCAACATCCGTTGCATTGAAGTGTTTACAGTCAAAAGGAACTTGATGATTTGGAGAAAGCAATAGATAAGTCAACCTTGGAAGCAGATAAATATATAAGCAAGATGCAAGAACAATCCAATAAGTCAACCTTGAAAGCAGATAAATATATAAGCAAGATGCAAGAACAATCCAATGAGGTAGTTTTGACCAACTATGCAGTAGATACGCACATTAAAAGGTACAATATTATTTAGAGTTCCTCGAGTGATAAAAGGTGCAAAGAGTAAACGAGGGCCTATCTCCCTCGAGAAGAATAATGGGGAGAAGAAGAAAAATTCTAAAACGAAAGGCATTGATCCTACCAATGAGCATGTTTCCCATTCGAAACCATTTAATAGTTGCTCATGGGCCACATCAGGGGCGGAGCTAGGGCCCGTGCTGGGCGTGCTGCAGCACAAGCCCAGTTCAGGTGCTCCCTTGTACATCATGTAGTATTTAGATCCAGAAACACTAGCATCCGGCTCATTTTTATCAACCTAACACTTAGCCCATTTATTTTAGTCCGGGCTGCAAGGCCATTCTAGCTCCGCCCCTGGGCCACATCATTCATAGACACTTGATCCTGTCATAAAAAAATTGCTGGACATCTGTACAGGGGCACATCATTCATTTAGAAACTTATATTGCACCCAAAACGAACTTGTGGACCCAATCATCAGAATAGGACGACACTACACATTAAAATTGTCTAAATGTATCGTCGACCTAATCGGGATGGCACAGCACTTATATCCTACTAGTTTTAGTAACCACTAGCCGAGCAAGCTTGTTTGAACAAGCCCGGCCTGATCATGGATGCATGCAGACAAACGCGGCAAACTTCTTGCCGCCGCTGCCGGGAGCCTAAAAAATGGGGCGCCACCATGAACAGGGCAAAGAACAAGTGCACAGCTTGGAGTGTGTGCTAGTGTTTCTTGCCATCGACATTCGTGTGCTCTTCAGATCGTTCATCCATGGGGAGAACATGCTCCACCTCGCCCCGTCCCAGGAGCTGCCCTTGGACCGCTGCATCTTCTCCTACGAGCAGCAGCTGCCTTCGGCCATCTCCGCCACGGCCTCCCTGCCCGTCATCGACATGTCCTGCGGCCGCAGCGAGGTCCGCCGCGCCATCCTCGACGCCGGCACGGAGTTCGGCTTTTTCCTGGTGATGATATGATATGATGAGCCCGGCCAATATGCAAACCAAACATCTATCTATCCTTGCATTCCCAGTATGATTTGTTTTTTTGATTAAGTAGTATGATTTATTTGAGCTAACAAGGTGGTAATGAGTTAGTAGTGCAGGTGGTCAACTTTGGCCAGCAGCTCGAGGTGGTGACCAATGGATTTCTGAAGAGCATTGAGCACCGCGTGGTGACCAGCGCGACGCTGGCGAGGACGGCGGTGGCGACATTCATCATGCCGACGCCGCCGGACTGCCTCATCGGCCCCGCCGAGGATTTCATCGCCGACGACAAACAGCCGTGCTACCGCACCGTCAGGTTCCGCGACTTCATGCGCATCTACAACGTCGTCAAGCTGGGGTCGGCGGTCAATCTCACTATACGGACCTCAAGAATGTCCAGAAGGAGATCTGAAGCAAACAACCTAACCGTACCTGCTGTTTGATCTTTTTGCTACGAGTAAAATGCACCATCGGTCTTTGAAATTGGCTCAGGGTGTCATCTCAGTCTCCAAACTTTCAAAATGCACATTCAGATCCTCAAACTTGCTAATCGTATCTCGTGAAGTCCAAATCATCATTTTTAAGCTATAAAGTAGAAGTGTTCAACTTATGTGGAGCTTATACATGTGGATTCAAATTTTATTTTTGAAATTCAACTCTTATATTTTCTATTTTTTTCCAAAATATTATTTCAAAACTTTATGCTGAATATTTTCTTTTCCAATATTTTCTCCAAAATTTGTCCTTTTTATTTTCTATGTTTTTACAAATTTGATCATATCAGTTTCTTGTTTTACAATGTTATTATATAGATCTTTTCTGTTTGAAAATATCTGTACAAGTAAATTGTTATGAATTATTTTTGTGTGTATATAATTTTTTATTTGAGCAAATTATATAACTTTCGGTTTAGCTGATTTGGATTTCCCATGATATGATTAGCAAGTTTAAAAATCTGAATGTGCATTTTAAAAATTTAGAGACCGGGATGACACCCCGAATCAAGTTTGAGGACCACGGTACATTTTACTCTTCTGCTATTCCCAGCGTATGTGTTTCGCAGGGACCTTGCATGAATACGTGTTGCAGTAAGTTGTCTTGCATTGTAATACCGTACATGTTCTGTCGACGATATGACAAAATAAAAACGGCAAATCAATGGTGATACGACGCAAGCCTACTTTCTTTTGCAAATAACTACTAGCTCCAATGCTATAAAAATGCTTGTAAGCAATGGTTTGTTACCTTTAGACGTGCCAAATTTTTACATGACCTGGTGCTATTTGGCGTGGTTTGATTATCTTTCACGGCTGGAGAAAAAGTATGTGATAGTACTTCCATTACTTATTTGTATAGATTCAACTAAGAATTGTACAAACATAAAGCGCTACTGCAGAGCACCTCATATGCGCGGGCTCCTTACCCCTGTCAATGCCGGTTATGCAGGCGGCAGTAATCAAGGGTTATGGGTAGGAGTTGGGCTTGGCATTCATGCCAATTGTCATTTATGGGCTTGCACTATCCTAGAGCCAATTTCGATAATGTTGTATTTGTGCAGGCACTACGTTACTGAGGTCACCATACATGTACCAGGCCAAAAAAAATGCCAATTCACTGCATATAATACAACAACTAATATTGTGTCTTGGTTGTTGGCATCAAATTCTGAGTTCAGTTCCAAGTTCTTCTTTGTTTAGAAAAAGGATAAAATTCTGACCTTTCGCATCATCCAATGCATACAATCATTGTTGATTATTACATCATCTAATTGCGTGTGGCCTTCAATTGCGTGACAAGCAATCTGGATATTCTTTTTTGTCATAGCTACCAGAATCTTAACTAATATGTTCCCCTAAATATTGCTTGCATATATTATATTATAATATTTTTGTTAGATTAATATCATTACAACATAATGATATAATAGAAGGACCTGGCTAATATTAGTCCGGCCGTAATTTTAGTGGGTCTTACGGTCGTCCCACTTTTGAAAAGGAGACAAACTCCACATGTTCAGATTTTCTTTTCTAGCAAATTTATGCACGGCTCGCACAGCAAAGCAACATAAAATAAATATACAAACCTTATTTTTACCCTGGTATGCCAAACTAAAATGTTCATATGCAAACTGGTAAAATCCATTTAGCAATTCAGTAAAGTTTTATAAAAATTATCCAACAATTCGGTACACAACTACTAAATGGCATAATAAGTCTTAAATTACAATCGAGATAGTTTAAAACAACACACTAATAGTTTGGAATATAAACAACATAAGATTAAATGACAAATTGGATTACAACACTATTTTTCAGGCCTACGCTTTCTAAGTCTTAACTGCAACATCTTCATCCCTCTTCATAGTTCACAATAGCGATTCACAGTACATCCATAATTCATGGTAAAATCTCCACAGTTACTTAAGTAATCGACCGATGCAATACATCCCTAATTCCTACTGCATACATCTATGAGCTACATCAATTGAACTAAATCATGGTAAAATCTGACAGCAACTAAAATTAGATTGCAGTAAAGAAAAGTTAGAATTAGGGATTTGGGGAAAACTTGCTAAGACTAAAACTAAGAGGAGAGAATGGAGGGGGAAACGAGTTCTCACCAGAAAATGCTGTCGCGCTGGCTCCGGTTGTGGCCGGCAGGGAGGTGGGTTGCCAGTTGGTGGGAGGCAGGCGGGAGCGGGGAGCTGGAGCCGCGGGCGGCGGGTCCTGACGGCTGGCCGGCCGTCGGGGACGGGCGCACTGGGGGAAGGGCAGAGCACTGCCGCTGGGCGCCGAGGATGAGCGCTCGCGCGAGGCGCGACGGAGCAGCCGTGCGAGGATGGAACTGCCAGGGGAGACGGGAGGAAGAGAGTTTCTTTCCGGGAATGCTATAGTCAGGGCATCCGATGGAGCAGCTAGAGTCGGACGGCAGGTAGACCGTCAAAAGCACCCCCAATTAAAAAAAATGAATCATCCTTATCCGCACGCCGCTTCTCCACACCTCCACACCGCAACCATTCATTTTGCAAGCGCAGACCCCTCTCCCCTTGCTCCCCTTGCTCTGCGGCTGCCGCACGAGGCCGGCGGCGACAAGCGCAGCACCCTCTCATCCTCGCCGTCCTCCTCTGCGGCGGGTAGCACACCGTCGTCCCCGTCGCCGAGGAAGGCGCCGTCAGCGTCTTCGGCGCCGGCGACCCTAGCGCCAGCGGAGATGAAGGACCAGATGGAGCACGTGTTCCGCAAGTTCGACGCGAACGATGACGGTCGGAACTCGCTGTCGGAGCTGGCGGCGCTGTTCGAGAGCGTGGGCCACGTGGCCACCGACAACGAGGTGTCACGCGTAATTGAGGAGGCCGACGCCGACGCTGTCGAGGAGGACCTCGCTCGCGTGGGCGGCGGCGCGCGAGGGCGACTGCAGGGGCGGTGGCACACGAGGCCGGCAGTGTGCCCCGCGCGGGCAGCGGCGAGCTCCATGCTGGCGGTGAAAGATCCGAGGGCGGCGAGCCCCATGATGTTGCGGTAGAATTTTTTAAATGTTGCAATGGTTGATTCGAGATGTTGAGGTCGAAATTCATGTCACCATGGAGTGTTGCCATGGGAGTATTCTTCTTGCTTGTTGATTTCTTGGAGGCAGCTTATTTTTTCATATTGCACTGGTATGATTTTGATGTTGCAGTAGTCTTGTTTTGATGTTGCGTAAATTTGTATGGATGTTGCATGAAACAGAGCTATGATGTTGTGGCGAAAATTTTACTCCGTGCATCCAGATATTTTGATGCGTTTTAGTACGTGTTTTTTTATGTTACAAATATTAATTTTTATATTGTAAGCGTGTATTCTTGATGTTGCAACGGAGCGTCCGATAAAATTTTTTTATCGGACATCCGGACACTAGCAACTCTATTTTTTTTACATAATACATGTATGCTTGTTGCGTTGTTGGGCTGGGCCTAGGGTATGTCTGGCCATACCCGTGCAGCCCACTGGCTCCGCCTATGCATGTGAGAGGGCAAATGAGAGAAGGAAAAGGAGAATGACGTAAGCTTATGCATGCATATGTGAGAGGAGAATAAAATGGATAGCTGTTGCATGCACATAATTTCAAAATAAAAAGAGCACGGAATCAAAATCTAGTTACAGATTTGTGTTTGTTTCAATAAGAGCTTCAAAATAAGATCCCACGCCACTATGTTTCAATGATATATTTTTATGAGAAAAAATGCTTTTTAGTATATTCTAATTTGCTTATGATGTTTGCTAAAATTGCTTATGGATTTACGGAATGTTGCTTCACACGTCTGAGTTCAGTTAAGTGGATATTAGTGTTCATGTTGTGAAGATAGATTGTTTGGTGTGATTAGTGGATGAGGGTAAACAACTTTGTTGAGTAGGTGAATGTTTATTGCATGATCAATAATAGGCAACTTTTGCAGATCAGTTGAACATTTTAACTACTAATTTATTTTGGTATTTTTTCATTATACATAAAGCAATTTTTGTGTCTTTGAAAAATATTGTTGAAACATATAAAGTGGGGTTTTGATTTGAAGGTCCCTTGGAAGAGATATAATTGTGCAATCAGAATTTGAATTTAATGGATAGTTTAAGAACTGCAACTTTTTTAAATTTTGAAATTGCTTGCATGTGCCCATGAGTACACTATAGTGAACACTGCGCGCGGGGTGGATGGCAAATTTAGGCTGCTGTGCAGTAGCGCAAACGTACGGCCGGCCGGAACAAAGTCATTACAATAATAGATATTTATGTATATATTATGCAAATAAAATTGGATGTATATATATTGGTATCAACTGTCAACTGGATATGATTTTTTTACAATCTTTCCTTGTATGAATATACGAGCATTGATATTCCCTCCTCTCAAAATATATATACTTTTAGACTTTCTTAGACAGATTAAGGGGAGCGGTCTAAATTGCTATTCATTCACGCTGTCCCACTGCATGCACGATTAGAGACCCAAATTTATTTACATGCAACCAATTTAAGCATGTATCTATGGAGCACTGTTCCATACTGTTCATTCACTGAGCACTGAGCTGACATCGATCTCTAATGGAGCTGACACCGGTGGCTCGTGCGGCTGGCTCCGCAGTATCTAATGCACTTGCATGTAACCAAATTAAACATGCATGGTAGCATAGAGATGTTAGTAGACGGGAGGTGACGAATACAAAAATTTGGGATTCCCCTCGGACTTGGACTTAGTATAAATAAGGAAGGAGGCTGACTAAGGATTGTGGAGCAAGTCAAGAAAGAACAGTACATGATTGAGAGTCCTGGCCGCTATGCAAGGAAGATATTAAGGTAGGAATATAAATATATACCCAGAGGCATAGGGTTGGAGAGGGGACTTCTTGGTACCCAACTCGCCGAGAAGCTACATGCATCCAGATCAATACAATGATCAACAAACAGGGCATAGGGTATTTCTCCACTCGGAAGGTCTGAACCTGTTGTATGAACCCTTATGTGCTCGATCAAGTAGTCTAGGTTTTTTTATCGTTCGAGCCTCAAAGTACCCCAAGAACCACTACATAGCCGCTGTATTTCTGAGATAAATCTTTGAAACTCTAAAAACGGAGTGCATGTCTTTTTTCCACACAGGACAGTGAGAGAGGAGCCGCACATGGCTGGCCGAGTCAGTCCCACTTCATCAATATAGTGGCCGGGCCATGGGCACTCGGGGCTGCATTCACGTTTTCAACCAACGAGGGTGACCAGTCCAACTGCGTGCATAGCATAATCACCAGTCCAGTCCAACTCGACTGTGACTGAACCACAAATCGACAACAAGCTGTCCATCTTAGATATAGTTGCATGTGACTTGTCTCATGCCACTGATATTTCATATTCAATCTCAAACCAACCAGATAAACCTTTTCCCCCACAATTAGTGGTACAAATTAGCACCGCTAATGTTGACTGTGTGCGGTCGCAGAGGCTGAAGACAATTCCTTTTTTTTTTCTAAAAAATTGTTAGATATATTTATAGGTAATTTGTCCCTTAGCAGAAACTAATTATCACCTTGACAAATAATATGAACTACCGGAGCAAAAATAGATCAGAAGGCTATCATGTGAGCCTATAAAATGGCGCGCCGGCATGGCCGAAGACCACACGAGAGCACAGTATCAGCTTCTTTCACCGTCCACCTCTGCTCTCGGGCGGGCTGCCCCACCATGGAGAAGATGCTCCACTCGGCCCCGATCCAAGCGACCCTCCCGGATTGCTTCATCTTCCCGGCCGACAAGCGCCCGCCAGCGACCGCCGCCGCCCTCTCCCTGCCCATCGTCGACCTGTCCCGCAGCCGCGACGAGGTCCGCCGCGCTATCCTCGACGCCGGCAAGGAGATCGGCTTCTTCCAGGCTCGTCCGCCAAACTCGCCGCCCTTATTACTTTCCCTCTGAGCGAGTCGTCGGTGCCAATCCAAATTTGCATCACGATGATAGATTGCGAATGGTGTGGCAACTGGGGGCTGCAGGTGGTCAACCATGGCGTCTCTAAGCAGGCGATGCAGGACATGGAGGACGTGTGCCAGGAGTTCTTCCGGCTGCCGCCGGCGGACAAGGCGGGGCTCTACTCGGAGGACACGCAGAAGGCCACCCGGATCTACTCCAGCACCATGTTCGAGACCGGCGGCGAGAGGTACTGGCGAGACTGCCTCCGCCTCGCCTGCTCCTTCCCCGCCGGCGACAGCGCCATGGACTGGCCCGAAAAGCCCCGGAGGCTCCGGTGAGGAATCGCAAGTTCGTTGTCAAACAGACAAAGTAACTGTCGGAAGGTTATCTTGAATTCCCTTCATCCGATTTGGTGTGGCTCATGATAGGGAGGTTGTCGAGAGGTTCACCGTGCAGACGAGAGGCATGGGGATGGAGATACTGCGGCTGCTGTGCGAGGGCCTGGGGCTCCGGCACAACTACCTGGAGGGGGACATCAGCGGCGGCGACGTGGTCCTCCACGTCAACCACTACCCGCCGTGCCCGGACCCGAGCACGACGCTCGGCCTGCCGCCCCACTGCGACAGGAACCTCCTCACGTTGCTCCTCCCGAGCATGGTCCCCGGCCTCGAGGTCGCCTACAAGGGCGACTGGATCAAGGTGCAGCCTGCGCCCGACGCCTTCGTCGTCAACTTCGGCTGCCAACTTGAGGTGATGATGATCATCCATCACGCACGTCTAGCTGCTGTCAGATTGTACAGTCCTTTGGGTGTCGACACTATGCTTGCAGCTCTTGCACCTAACGAAGACCACTGACTGGTTCTTGGTTTGGACTTTGGACGACGCAGGTCGTGACCAATGGGCTCTTGAAGAGCATAGAGCACCGCGTGGTGACCAACTTAGGGGTGGCGAGGACGACGGTGGCGACGTTCATCATGCCGACGACGGACTGCCTCATCGGCCCGGCGGGGGAGTTTCTCAGCGAGGAGAACCCGCCGTGCTACCGCACCCTCACGTTCGGCGAGTTCAAGCGCATCTACAGCGTCGTCAAGCTTGGGTCCTCGCTCAACCTCACCACAAACCTCAAGAATGTTCAGAAGGAGATCTGATGCAAGAGCCCGGAAGTGCTGCAAAGTGTCCCTGCTGAGGACATGTCGCTGATGGCTCATGGTTGGGATGTAATGTGCACCTGTAAACAGTAGAAACTACAAATAAGTGAGGATACCGGATAGAAAGAGATATGTGTATCACCTGTTCTTGCCAGAAAAAAGGAAAAAAAATCAAATCACCTTGATAAAAAGACGGCATTTTTTTTAATTAAGAAATAGTTCCGACCTTGATCATTCACAGACCAATGACTACAGCCAACAAACAGGACCACAACACGCTGGCTGACAGAGCAGCAGCTCAAACACTGAAACCACCTGAACTTTACTGGTCTGAACAAGCAAACCCACAGCACGCTGGCTGCCTGAGTAAAAACTCAAACACAGAAACTTGCTGAACTTTAACAGAAGGTAACTAGCCTGACCCAAACAAGCGCCGCGGGAGAGAAATTATAACTCTAATCCGTTTCAGAAATTCCATCCCCACTTGTTGTAGAGTTCCATTATCACTCCTTCCAAATGCTGACAATTGCTCTTCACTAGTTCCATCGCTTCCTCTTCAGATAGCTGCGACCACCACCTTGCCCAGTATGTCCCTATGAAGAGTACCTGCAAATACGAGTTAGGACATCCTGGTTGAAACACAACTTCATTTCGGCTTAACCAAATGCCCAGCACATAGCTGATGCACCTATTAGCAGTTGCTTTCTAATTTTCAGAGCAAAACCTCTTAGCCAAGGTCCTAGCAGATTGGTAACACTACTAGGAGGAGCAATGCCGAAAGTAAAAAACACAGCATTCAAAACAAATTTTGCCACATGACAATCAAAGAACAAGTGTTGAATGGACTCATCAGCATTGCAGAAGCAACATTTTTTATCCCCTTTCCATTTCCTCTTAGCCAAGTTGTCCTTTGTGAGAATTACTCCTTTTTTTAAGTACCACAAGAAAGACGGCATTTAACAAAGATGCTTGACCATACAACAAAGTTGGCATCAAATGCATAATGGTCGGTACCAAATTCTTAGCTAAGAAGAGTAATTTGAGTAATGTAAGACTGGAAGAAGAAAAGCTTCCTTGTCATTATTGATGGCAACCTGTTAGGATTGATCTCGTCCAACTCGGTCCAACGACCGAGTCGGAGTCCTTGATCGCGCCCTGATCGGGGGCGCCCAACCGAGATGTGGTTGGTAGGCCCCCGTCGCGCAGCGCTATGTAGAAGAGGTGGGGGCCGCAGGGGCACGCATGCCAAAGTTCACCGTGTCCTCTAAACCCACCGACAAACCCTAATCCGATCTGGGAGCGCTGTGAGCGACGGGAAGCGCCGCCGCCATCTGCACCGCGCCTCCATCGTCGACTACTTCACCGATACCACCACTGCGTCCTCAACATCGGCGACCTCGACCACCGACGCTGCCCCTGCCACCGCAACAACGTCACCGTCGCCATGGCAAGCTCCTCCACCAAGCCCGAAGGTCTAACTCTCTCTACATCTCTCTCTCTCTTTCTCCCGTACATGTATACCCTAGATGTAATCCATGTTTTAATCTCAAGATTAAATGAAAAACCCGATGGATCTATTCCTAGAGATCCTGTAAATCCTATCAATGGTATCAGTCGCCTACACTAGTGTGTAGATCCAGTCGGGGTAGAAGAAAAGAAGAAGAAAGAAGAACCAAATTCGATCTTGAATCGAAGAATGAAAAGAAGAAACCCTAACCCTTGCAAGAAAAGAGGCCGCGGGACCTACCTCGCTCCCGCCGCCACCAATGCCGGTAGTTGCCGAGCGGGCAGCTACACCCGAACCGCCGGTTCCGCCGGCGCTCTACCGCCGCCGCGCGGGAAGACAAGCCGTCGTTTGACCCGTGTCGCTGGCGTACGGGCTTGGGGCCAGGGCACCGCCGCTAGACCGCTCGACGGCGGTGAGTCCACCCCACGGTGAGCGCGCGCACCGGCGAGGGGACCGGTGGCGGCGCCGCCACCTTCTCCTCCGATTCGCCTCGGGCGGCCGCCGCCCGGTCACGAGTTGAACAAGATGAGAGAGGGGAAACGGGAAGAATGAGCTAGGGTTGAGGGGGAGCCGGCTGCCGCCGGGTTTTGTTCCGGCAAGGAAGCCGGACAGCCGTCCGATGAAATCCGATGGCCAGGAGCGACCGGGCTGGTTACGCCCCAGGTTGCGGCCTGGACGCGGGGGCCCGCGCATGCGGGCAGGCTGAGATAGGCCGCGCGCGTGGGATGACCGGCCGTTGGGCCGCTCACGTGGTGGGCTAAGCCGCGCAGGCAAGTGGGCTGCGCCGAGCCGCGTGAAGATGGGCCGCTGGCTGGATTTGCTGGCTGGGCCGCATGAACAGTGACCTTTTTTGAATTAAGCTCATTATTTTCAGAAGTTTTTTTTGATGAATTTTAGTATAGTTTCATCTCTAATTTATTTGCACCAACGTGATATTCTTTAGAGAGTAGATGAGTATATAAAGATACTTCTGAAAATGTATTTTATTACGTTTCCGCTGCTTTTATATTTGTGTTCATCTTCTAATTAAATTAGAACCAACGGGGCAATTTAATTGGAAGAGTAGTTAAATTTTCAAGTTAATTGTGATATTGTTATTTTTCTGACCAAAGTTAATGATAACAATATTATAATTTCATTCATGAGTTTTTCCATGCATTATTTCTATTTCTGCCCAACGGTGATGTAGAATTAATGTAGCAGTAAATATTGTATGTTTTAATTTTGACCAACGTTAAATTAAAACATGCAAGTGTTATTATTAAATGTCCTCAATTCTTTTTGAATTTATTATTTTTAGGCTACAACCCAATGTCATTTATCTCGTCCATCAAGGCCCTCAATGGAGGGAACTATGGCTCATGGAGAGAGAAGCTTGAGATGGCACTTGCGCTGTCCGCGATTGATCTAGCACTGACCTCACCTTGTCCCACTAGACCTGAGGACTTGGTGAGGGGAGAAAATTAGACCGAGGCAGCATGGACCGCTCGACAGCGGGAACATGCACCGTTAGTAATGAAATACGACCTCGATAAGGAAAAGTGGGGTCAGTCGAACCGCAAGTGCCTGATGGTGATTAAGAGCTCCATTGTGGAGGCAATAAGGGGAGCAATTCTAGAAAGTACCACTGCCATTGAACATCTCAGAAAGGTGGAGAGTCAGTTTACTGGCTCTTCAAAAGCTTATGAAAGCACTCTGATTAAGAGGTTAGTCACTGAGAAATACAATGGTGGAGGGATAAGAGAGCACATACTTCGGATGAGCAACATGGCATCCAAGTTTAAGCCTATGAATATGGAGCTCCCAATTGATTTTCTAGTTCACTTGGTTTTTGCTTCCTTTCCTAGAGAATATGATTCTTTTGAAGTCAACTACAACTTACACCCAGAGAAATGGGATATTGAGAAGCTCATTGCCATGTGTGTGCAAGAAGAAGAATGCCTTAAGGGCTCACATTGTGATTCAGTGAACTATGTGAAGCAAGACAAGAAGAGGAGCTACCATGAAAAGAATGCTAAACCACCAGGGAAACCTCAGTGGGAAAGAGGCTCCTCCTCCAAGTCATATGGAAAGGCCCCACAACAGTTTCACCATCCAAGACAAGGCAGTCAAGAAGTAGTGGGAAGGGACCAATGCAGATGGTGCAGAAAGAAAGGACACTACCAGCAGGACTGTCCAAAGTTTCTGAAGCATCTAAACAGAAAGGGTGAGGACATTATTACATTCGTAGATTAGTCCTTGTATTTAAGTTATGCAAAATCTACTTGGTGGATTGATTCAGGTGCAACTGTTCATGTTGCAAATTCCTTACAGGGATTCCGTACGAGGAGGACCCTACAAAGAGGAGAAAGAAGGCTTAGAGTCGCCAACGGCGTCGAGGCTGAAGTTGAAGCGATAGGAGAACTCCCATTAGAACTGAATAATAGCTTCATTCTTCATTTGCACAATGTGCTCTATGTACCCTCTTTGAGTAGAAACTTGATTTCAGTATCATGCTTAGCAGATGATGGATTTGATTGCCATTTTGGCAAAGAATAATGTTTGATTAAGTCTAATGAAAAGTGTGTTGGTATTGCCTTCCGACAAGACAAGTTATATATGTTATCAATGCATGAGAATGTGAATGTTGTATGCGATGAAGAAAAGAACGAGTCCTCCTCGACTACGAATGTACCAACCAAGCGCAAACGATGCGATAACGAAACATCAGCGAAATTATGGCACTGTCGTTTAGGCCATATTTCGAGGGGGAGAATTGAACGATTAATCAAATAGGAAATTCTGCATCCTCTAGATTTTTCAGATACCGAATATTGCATTGATTGCATTAAAGGAAAGTATGTTAAACAAATTAAGAAAGGAGCCAAATGAAGTGCAGGGTTTTGGAAATAATACACACAGACATTTGTGGTCCATTTCCCGTAAAAATTGTGGACGATTATGATTCATTCATAACGTTTACAGATGATTATTCGCGTTGTGGCTATATTTATCCAATTAAAGAACGATTGGAAGCGTTGGATAAATTTAAGATATTCAAAGCTGAAGTAGAAAATAAGCACAGTTTAAGATTAAGATTGTAAGATCCGACAGTGGGGGGGGGGGGGGGGGAGCACTACAGTCGACATACCCCATATGGTCAAGTTCCTAGTCCTTTTGCAAGGTTCTTAAAGGAAAATGGAATAGTCACTCAGTACTCTACACCGGGCGAGCCTCAACAGAATGGAGTAGCTGAAAGACGCAACTGTACCTTAATGGATATGGTGAGAAGTATGATAAGCTACTCCACTTTACCGATAAGCTTGTGGATGGAGGCACTAAAAACCGCCGCTCATATTCTTAATCGAGTACCAAGCAAGTCGGTGGCAAAAACACCGTATGAGTTATGGACGACAAGAAAACCCACATTAAATTATTTACATGTGTGGGGCTGTCCAGCTGAGGCAAGTATTTAACCCAAACATTGGGAAGCTAGATTCAAAGACAGTCAGTTGCCATTTTATTGGCTATTCAGACAAGCCAAAAGGTTATCGCTTCTATTGTCCTGACAGGCATACGAAGTTCGTAGAAATGAGACACACTGTCTTCTCGGAGGACGAAATGGTCAGGGGGAGCATGGTAGCACGAGAAATTAGTCTTGAGGAGAAGCGGGTGCATGCACCTACTCCAATGATTCAGGAACCATTCTTCTTGACACCTGCTATTGCTACGCCGACAGTACGTGACACTGCAGTGACAACACCTGTTGTTAGTTCTCCTGTGGCAACTATGAATGAAAATGAGGAACCTGTCGTTCAGGATCCTATAGAACCTGTTGTCGCACAAGAGGAAGAGCTACAACAGCCCCAGGTAGAAGAAGTGCCGATTAGTGAAGGCCCCAGAAGGTCTCAAAGAATTAGAAAACCAGCTATCTCTAAAGACTATGAAGTCTATGTTAGCGAAGAAATTCAAATGGAAGGTGATCCCACCACTTTTGAAGAAGCCATGAGAAGCGCTCACTCGTCGAAGTGGCTTGAAGCCATGCAAGATGAGATGAAATCAATGAGTACCAATAAAGTTTGGGACTTAGAAGAAATTCTTAAAGGAGCCAAGACAGTAGGCTGTAAATGGGTCTACAAAACAAAATGTGGGAATGTAGAAAGATATAAAGCGCGACTCGTGGCGAAGGGCTTCACGCAAAGAGAAAAAATAGATTATAATGAGACATTTTCTCCGGTCTCATGCAAGGATTCTTTTAGAATCATAATGGCATTGGTGGCACACTATGATTTAAAGTTACATCAGATGGATGTGAAGACGACATTCCTTAATGGGGATTTGTACGAAAATGTTTACATGGCACAGCGCAAAGATTTTGTCGTGGAAGGAAAAGAGCGTATGGGATGCCGCCTGAAGAAATCCATTTATGAATTGAAACAAGCCTCTAGACAGTGGTATTTGAAGTTTGATGAAACAATAAGGAAGTTTGGGTTTAAAGAGAATGAGGAGGACAATTGCGTTTATGCAAAGTTTAAGAATGGAAAATTCATTTTCCTAATCCTATATGTGGACGATATCTTACTTGCTAGTAGTGATGTCAGTCTGCTGTTGGAGATGAAGAAATTTTTGTCCTCGAATTTTGATATGAAACATCTCGGTGAAGCTTCATTCGTATTAGGAATTGAAATTCATCGAGATAGAAAAAAGGGGGTATTAGAATTTTCGCAAAAGTCATACTTAAAAAAGATTCTAAAAAAATATAGTATGCATGCGAGTAAGCCAACACCTGCTCCTATAGTCAATGGCGATAGTTTTGGAAAATTCTAATGTCCCAGGAACCAGTATGAGATCGATCAAATGAAAGCGGTTCCATGTGCTTCAGTTGTCGGAAGCTTACAGTATGCTCAAGTATGCACACGCCCTGACTTACCATTTGTTACCGGGATACTTGGCAGATATCAGCATAATCTAGGAATAGAACACTGGACAATGGTAAAGAAAGCTTTACGCAACATGCAAGGCATAAAAGGCCTCATGCTAACGTACAGAAGATCTGATTCCCTGGAAGTAGAAGTGTACTCGGATTCAAATTTTGCGAGAGACGTAGATGACAGAAAATCCACGTCAGGTTATGTATTTACTCTCGCGAAAGGAGCAATATCGTGGAAAAGCTCTAAGCAAACCAGTCACTGCATCATCGACGATGTATGCCGAGTTTGTAGCTTGTTATGAGGCCACGGGGCAGGTAAAATGGTTAAAAAAATTTGTACCCGGGTTAAAAGTGGTAGACAACATTCAAAGACCACTTAAGTTGTACTGCGATAATGAACCAGCGGTGTTTTATGCTCACAACAACAAGTCAAGTGGTGCTGCCAAACACATTGACATAAAGTTTTATGTTGTGAAAGAGAGAATCCAGGATCATACTATTAGTCTTGAGCATGTAAGAACTAAGAAAATACTTGCGGATCTGCTCACAAAAGGCTTACCACCCAATGTGTTCAGAGAACACTTCGGAATGGGTTTAGAGGAAAGCCTATGATCCCTGGATAGGAAGGGCCTAGTTGAGAAGCTGTTTCAAAATAGAAATGTGTATTGTAGCTGTTAATCTAATGGTATTAACTGTTATGACGAGGCATGCTCTATACACTTATCTGTAATGAAATTGGTTGAATTAAGATTGTAAGAAGTAAGTAAGTAAGATGAGATCAAGGGGGAGAATGTTAGGATTGATCTCGTCCGACTCGGTCCAACGACCGAGTCGGAGTCCTTGATCGCGCCCTGATCGGGGGCGCCCAACCAAGATGTGGTTGGTGGGCCCCCGTCGCGCAGCGCTATATAGAAGCGGTGGGGGACGCAGGGGCACGCATGCCAAAGTTCACCGTGTCCTCTAAACCCACCGACAAACCCTAATCCGATCTAGGGAGCGCTGTGAGCGAAGGGAAGCGCCGCCGCCGTCTGCACCGCACCTCCATCGTCGACTACTTCACCGACACCACCACTGCGTCCTCAACGTCGGCACCTCGACCACCGACGCCACCCCTGCCACCGCAACAACGTCACCGTCGCCATGGCAAGCTCCTCCACCAAGCCCGAAGGTCTAACTTTGTCTATCTCTCTCTCCCCTACATGTATACCCTAGATGTAATCCATGTTTTATTCTCAAGATTAAATGGAAAACCCGATGGATCTATTCCTAGAGATCCTGTAAATCCTATCACAACCAGCCAGAAAGAACAACAGAGCAGCCGTGTACAGGTCCTTAACCCATTCTCTGATCTTCTTGTCCTGTCCACTGTCTGCGCCAAGAAAATTATCCGGCCATCAACGTACTGTCCTTGTGCTGTTAATTCGCTCAACGGCGGAATCGTCCTGCGGCTATCATCTGATCTCGCGGCTCATGCTATCAACCGACCATGACCCACGGCTCCAGCTTAGAACCTTGGATGATTAAGACACCTATATTTTTGTATGCAATTGTATCTTGTTGTTGGCATCAAATTCCTAAGTCAGTTCCAATAGCTATTCTACTACTCTAGTGTTAGAATGCACAAAACCCATATTGGAAGATGAATGCATATTCTGCGATTCATTTGGTGCAAGTAAGAAGTAATAAAACTCAGAATTAATTTTGTTTACTCCTTATGTTTCAAAATAAAAGACACATTTTAGTTTTGTCCAAACTCAATTTATCTACTTTGACCAAGTTTATAAAAATATATTAAAACTAAGGATTTACAATAATAAATGCACTATCAGGATATATTTTATGGTGGATTTAATAAAACTAATTTTTCTATAAACTCGAATAAAGTTAGGATTGCTAAAAGTAAGACAAAACTAACTAGTGTGAAGCAAGAGCACAAGTGCTTCAAGATGTCATCTTTTCTCCATTTCCAAATCCAATATAATGTGTCTGCAGTAGACATGCATGTCAGTTACATGTAACGACCCAGGCCCGACACACGGCTCGGACCCACTCCACACGACCATACCTACACGTAAGCCTCTTGCGCTTTCATCTTAGCTTCATGTAGGTTGCAACCGAAGTTACTACATGTTCATAGCATGGCTATTTAAGTTGGCTCAGTCACCCACCAGCGAGCACTATGACTAAGAGAATATTTGGTTCCCTAAGGGTTTATTTTAAGCTTCATCACATCGGATATTTGGATACTAATTAGAAGTATTAAATATAGACTAATGATAAAACAAATTCCATAACCCCTAGACTTATTCGCGAGACGAATCTATTAAACCTAATTAGTTCATGATTAGCTCATGTGATGCTACAATAAATATGTAGTAATCATGGATTAGTTAGGTTTAATAGATTCATCTCGTGAATAAGCCCTAGGCAGGTTAGTTTTATAATTAGCTTATATTTAATTTTTCTAATTGGTATTGAAACATTCGACGTGACAGGGTTTAAAATAAACCTCATGGACCAAGCATCCCCTAAACTTCCTCCCACTCCCGGCGCTACAGTGTTTTTCGATACTGTAGTCCAGCTACAGTACCGCGAAAGTGGCCCACGGCCCACTTATTAGCCGACCGGGCTGATTCTCTAATGGGATGTGACATTACATGTGAGAGATTAGGAGTATGTGTGTATCGCCTACGTACATAAAGCTGGTCCCATCACCCATTAATTGGCACCAAATACAAAGCTCATCATCCCTTGACCCATTGGTTGGCACCAAATACAAAAACGGTTGGCACCAAACTCTTACTAAGAAGAGTGATTTCAGAAAAGTAATCTTGGAAGAAGCAGGACCTATCCTCCTCACCGACGGCAATCAACCAAAAGGGACCTGAGCAGCCATGTTCTTCACGCAATCTTTTTTTTTTTCGACAAGAGAAATTTTATTTATTTCTTCCCAGATTTTACAGAGAGATGATACCTACAGATCCCTGAAAGAAACGCAATCCTGTTGTCTCTCTCTCGGAAGGCGGAACCTATATATGAAACTGGAACAGAAAGGACAACACACTCAACTGCTATCAACCGCCTCTGCCATGCGCTTGTTGTTGAGGTCCCTCACATCCAACCCGACCTTCGCCAACTGGACTCCGTAGCTAGCTCTTTCGATATTGCAACAGAGGAGTTGAAGCCAATTACATTCCATGGGCCGCCAGATGAAATCACCTTTGCTAGAGCCCAAGGGATCTCGTCATGCGCAAGCATTTTTCTTTGCCACTTTGGATATAAGAAGCTTAGTCACTGTCGCAAACCATCATAACGATTAAGATTGGTCGATGGATAGGATTTATGTAAATTGGTTTACATGGATAATATACGTCTCTCTGGACAAAACAATAATATTCCATGGGACAACAGAAACTGAAAGACTTTGATCCTGTTCTACTTGATAGAAACATAGGCAATTTCGGGCATATTTTAATTCCAAAACTACGAAAATAATTCAGCAATATCTCCATGACTATGGTGAGTGAAACATAGCATGTGCACGTGTTCATGTTAAAACCACCAAATAACACGAACAAGAAAATAAAGCAGAGTTGGTTTAAAATGTACCCCAAGACGGGACCAGTGCCGGAGGCACGGGTGCGTCGTTCCCAGGACTGGGCATTGTGTCGGTCTGGGCTGTTCGATATAGCCAAACTAAGTCGTTGCAGTGCAGATGGCCGTTGGGAAGTAGTTGGGACGATCTTGATGTTCACTTGGGGAACACAGCTACGGCCTCCAGAAAGTAGACGAAGTAGTCATTCGTCCATCGAGATGTAGACGTAGCAGCAGGAAGAAGATGGCCACCAGGAAGTAGTCGTTCAGGAGCGAGCAGTCGCGTGAAGACTCTCCCAAAAACCATATTGCCCGCTATCCCATGCAGGACCTTTAGCGTGCAGAGGTTCCGGAGGCCTGCTCTCGCCAGTAATGTGCGCGCAGTGCCAACGATGGGAATGCAGAGAAGCAGCTGAGGGAGAAGAGAGAGGTCTCCTGAGCAGGAGTACCTTGAGGTGTACAAGTGTGTATGGAATGAGAAGAGGCACCGGAGGGACTAATTTATAATAGCGCAGAGGCGCCTCAGGTTCAACGAACCTGGACACTCTAATTGCTTTGATGAGAGTCAATTACTGGTGCCATGAATCACTAGTAACGCCAAGGTTAATTTGCTGCCATGATTCACCAGTAACTTACGCAACGCAACACAACAGCCGGCCGCGCCACGCCCACGCCCACGCCCTCTCCCTCTCCCTCGCCCTCGCCCTCGGCCTTGGCGCAGCGCGGCGCGGCGAGCGAGCAAGCGCACGCGCGCGTGGCTCACCAATTCCCTTTAACCGGCTTCACAAGCGGTGTACTCATGATCCACCATTTAAGTCGATTGAGATCCTCCTCAAATACCCACACGGGATTAAACACAAAACTCCCTAGCATTTATTAGTGGGCTTTTAATTCTTTTTATTGTCAATGAATTAAACGGGCCAAGCCCATAAATTCCAACAATCCCCACCAAGAATTTCAAGCCACACTGAAAATGCTCTCATGCCCTCTTAGATATACCAGTATTTGACAGAGACTGTTAAGTTGAACTTCCATCTAGAACTAAGGCTACACTTGTTCATAACTGTACAATGGACTATGCCTTGAATTGCCAGTCTTGTGCAAACAAGCTTGACCAGAGCCCTACACTGGTACTAGGCTGCATAAGCATCCCCGCGGTTTGGAGCTTATAAGTCATACTCCAAACCTTTCATGAGTTTATAGAGATCACCCACTTCTCATAGACTATGACCAATAGTCAGACTCATATAGGTGTGTTCCTTAAAGATGTTCTGTAGGACAACATCTTTGTTTCAAGAAAACAACTTCCTTGTTTGAAAGAAACCACTTCGAACACAATAAGGTATAAACCAACCTGCCATACAGATTAGAAGAGAAATGCACCTTTCACCTGGAATGAGCCTTTTACAAAGGTTCTCTTCTCTCAGTCAGACTATGGTTTGTTTTCACCATCCTACTTCACGGGATCTCTGATCATGTAGGACAGGTTACCACTATAGAATGACTCACGTGGGTCTCAAACCCATTTCCAAGGATGCATTGTCGATCACATTTCATGAAAGACCCTTTGTAAATTGATCTGCCACATAATTAGCCGTCTGAACATAGTCTAAGGCTATAACTCCGGAGTTTCTTTAACTTTTTGACAGATTTCAACCGCCTCTTTACATGTCTTGATAACTTCATGTTGTCCTTTGAACTATTCACCTTGACAATCACAGTTTGATTATCACAGTTCATTAGAATAGTCGGTATTGGTTTTTCATCTATCGACAAATCCATCAGGAGTTCACGAAGCCATTCAGCCTCAACAATGGCGGTGTCCAATGCTGTGAGTTCTGCTTCCATTGTTGACCTCGTTAAGATGGTCTACTTGCAAGACTTCTAGGAAACAGTGCGAACTCCAAATGTGAACACATATCCACTAGTGGCTTTTATCTCATCAACATCAGAGATTCAGTTTGAATCACTATACCCTTCTAATATCCTAGGGTACTCGGTGTAGTGAATTCCATAGTCCATTGTGCCTTTAGATAGTGCGTTACTCTTCCAAGAGCATTCCAATGATCATCTTTCATGTTTGAAACAAATCGGCTCAGTTTGCTCACAACAAACGAGATGCCAGGGTCTCGTAGCACTAGCTAGATACATCAACGAACCAATGATCTGAGAGTATCTCAGCTGATCTCTCATTATCCTTTTGTTCTTCCTCAGAACTACGCTCGCATCGCTCGCATCGTAATGTGTTGAGACAGGTTTATAGTCACTATAACCAAAGCGACTTACAACCTTCTCCACATAGTGAGACTGTGAAAGAGTTACCCCACCATTACTTTCTCTTACCAGCTTTATGTTAAGGATAACATCCGCTTCTCCCATATCTTTCATTTCAAAACTTTGAGAAAAAAAATCTTTGACTTCCTTAATTACATTAAGGCTTGTCCCAAAAATCAGTATGTCATCCACGTACAAGCACAGAATCACTCCTTCAACCCCACCAAAGCGATAGTACACATATTTGTCAGCTTCATTAACAACAAAGCCAACAGATGTCAAAGTTTTATCAAACTTCTCATGCCATTGTTTAGGTGCTTGCTTGGGGCCGTATAAAGATTTCAATAACTTACATACCATTCCCTCTTGACCTTTTGATACAAATCAATATGGCTGATCCATATAGATCTCCTCCTCCAACTCTCCATTAAGGAAAGCTGTCTTAATGTCCATCTGATGAACGAGAAGACCATAAGAGGCTGCCAAGGAAAGTAACACTCAAATTCTGGTCTATCGAGCAACAAGTGAATAAGTGTCAAAAAAATCCTCTCCTTCTTTCTGGGTATAAGCCTTGGCCACAAGCCTAGTCTTGTACTTTTCAATAATACCATCTAGCCTAAGCTTTTTTTTGAACGCCCACTTGCATCCTACAGGTTTGCACCCATAAAGATGTTCAACAACTTCCCAGGTACCATTAGACATAATAGAATCCATCTCACTCCTCACTACTTCCTTCCAATAGTCAGCATCAGGAGATGAATATGCCTCTTCAATGGTTCTAGGTGTGTCATCCACGAGGTATATAATGAAATCATCACCAAAAGACTTTGTAGTTGAAAGGATCTTGGTGATGCCTAGAGGGAGGGGTGAATAGGCGTACCTGAAAAACCTGAAAAATTCTTCGCAGGAATTAAATGTGTCGGAACTTCCGACACTGCACCGGTACTTTCGACAAAACTAAAGTTCTTATACGAAATTCAAAATTAAACTTGAAACTGCAGAACCTGGCTGAATCAAAAGTTGCACAATGATGCTAGGAGACTTCGACAGGTGATATTTGCAAGCACAACAACTCGAGTATGTAGATCGGCACAAAACAAACTCTAGGTCAATGAGAACTAAATAAATGCTATAACCACAAGACACAAGAGATTTGTTCCCGAAAGTCACTTCCACTAAGGAAGCTACATCTCCGTTGAGGAGCTCACGAAGAGCCGGGTCTTCCACTAACCCTTTACCTCACTCAATCAACCACAAAGGAGGATTGAGTCACTTACTATAAAATCCACAATGGATAGGGTAATACAAACTTTCCAGGGCGCACACACACGAGAGGACGCTCCACGGGCGACACCAAAATGTCTAGAAGCAAGCTTCAAGAGTAACAAATGTAAATCAATGGATGAAGATGTTTCAAGTGCTCTTGAGATGAACTTGGCTGCCCTCACACTCAAATGATTGAGTCTCACACCTCAATCTTGCTCTCACCCAAGCCCTAACTCAAATCAACTAAAGGAATAGCTCAATGAGGGATTGGGGAGGAGTAGTAAATGCTCTTGGAGGTGTTTGTCTCGGGTTAGGTCAGCAGCAAGTGAAGGGGGGGCTGAGGGGGTATAAATACCCAAGCCCCAAAAACTAGCAGTTAGTGCACTTGTTAAGTGATTGTCGGAACTTCTAACACTTTTAAAACAGCTGGCCGAGGATCTCTTGTCGGAAGAATCCAGCTTCTTCCGACAAGTGTCGGAACTTCCGACCCCCACTGAAATAGACAAAAAACTAGGTGCATAATTGTGTGATTTTGTGTCTCTCTTTAATGGTTAGCATCTCAAATATGCACTTTGACACCTTCATGTTATCCATTCACATCCCTCTTAATAATACGGTGTTTCCTAAACTCAAATTCAAAATATGAAATAAGTAAGGATCTTCTTTTAAGACCAACACCATCCCTTAAGCAAATTTTGCGTCTTTTCTTGCTCTTTTTCATTTCATTGAATTCTAACCTGTCCAAAACTCGATAAACTCATTAGCTCGTTAATTTTGTTTGTCATCAACACCAAAACCCACTTAGGGGGTCAAATGCACTTTCAATCTCCCCCTTTTTGGTGATTGATGACAACACAATTAAGGCTCACAATAAATTAGGTAAAATATTTTGAATTCAATTATATAGTTGAACTCCCCCTTAATATGTGCATTTATCAAGATAAATACAAAAATAGCCTCAAATGCTATGTGCACATATTAAGAAAGATTTCTTCTATATAATTTCATTCGTGGGGTGCAACGTGTGATAAATATCAATGTGATGCACATGACAAGATATATCACAATAATAAAGTGAAAATGAACAAACACCAAGTCAAAAGTCATGAGCATCACAAAAGCAATAAAGTTCTAAGATCACACTAGCATAGAGAAACTCAATTAATTCTTACAACAGTAAAGATCTCACTTGGCACACCACATGTTACACAAATACAAGTCTCATTTGTCCACAAGCACAAGAGTTTAAAGTTTCAATGTTTCAACGACGAAGATAAAACAGCCACAAAGCCTATGGTGAGCTCACTCCCCTTTGGCAACAAGCACCAAAAAGGAGAGGCCCTTCCATAGCCACTACTCGTCATCGTCGTCGTCATCTTCGGCATTGTCTTCTTCCTCATCGGTGGGTGTGTTGGCAGCGGGAATGTCTTCTTCTTCGTCCTCATCCGACTCCTCACGCCCACCCAAGTCTTCTTCGATGTCATCCTCATCAACTTGGGGAGCACCAAACATCATGGAAGGTCCACCCGTTTCTTTCCAAGGGTTGTAGAAGGTCGGTGGAGGAGGAAAATCCATAGGAGCACGAAGAGGTGAGTGAGGCATATCATATCTGGCCATGATTTCCTTTTGCCTCACCTCAATCTTAAGAAGCTGCTCATCCACATGCTTCTTGTGGTCATGGATTTCTTGCGCATTGTGACAACCCACATTGAAGCATGCAAACAATCCTTGAGAAATGAAATTGAGAATGCCTTTCTTATTTAGGGCACGAGGAGGATGACCACCGGAGCTCGAAGGACCTTGAGAGCTAGATGGACCATGAGAACTTGAAGGATGATGAGAGCTTGAAAGACCATGAGATCTTGAAGGACCATGGGAGGGTCCTTGAGTGGAGCGGCGAGGTGCATGTGCTCCAAGCTTGAGAAGGCGCTCAAGTTGACCTTTCTTAGACTTGTACACTTGATGGCCCTTGTCGGTCAAGATGTTGACGCTTGTCACTTCTTTAATCATGGCGAAGATATAGGGAGCATAGTGACAACCTTTCTTTGGTGAGACAGAACAAACGATGATTTCCTCCCAAATGAAGTCAAAAACACTGAACTCATTCTTGTTGGGAGCCATTCTTGCAAGCAAGTTCTTGGACATGTTTGAAATGTTGCCCAAGTCACCACTTTTGGGACAGAGTATAGCGGAAGAGTTGGTTGAGCAACTTGTAATAAGGTGTCAAAACATGGATTGTCCCAAATTTAATATCACCATATGCACTGTCATACATGAAATGAAGTTCTCCATCATCAAGCACATTCTCCTCCTCATGTATCCTCTCTCTAGTAAGATCAGCATTGGAAAATCCAAGGATGCTAGCAAAGTAAGCATATTCAACATAAAACGGCCTGCCTTGGATAGTCCAATGGAAGGTCTTGGTTGAGCGGTTGACTTAGAGAGTGGAGTAGAACTGAGCGATAACCTCCTCATTCCAATCACAATTGAAGGACATAATTGATGTGAGATGCATCCTTCTACAAGCATCTTGGACTTCCCTCACCATCGGCAGGTCAATTTCAAATAGATACTCCCAGTTGATGGATTTCATCTCGGTAGTGGGGTGAGACTTGCAAAGAATCACTGATGAATACCAATCAGCATGAAAGTTCATCCAAAATTGAACATCTCCTTGATGCTCTTTGGCATATTCAGATGGATCATCATATCTCAATGCATATATATCATGCTTGCCATTCTGGTAATCCACTGGACACGTCCCATTGAACTGTGAAGCAGTTAGCCTAATTAGGGGTTGCATCCGAAAGATGATCCTCTCAAGATATTCTATCAACTCTCCAGCATCTGACATGTGAGTGCCTGGAGCAGAAGCGTGCTTCATGCGTGGATAAGCACCATGAGCGGAAGTACCCTGTGGAGTAGGTCTTCCACGACCACGAGAGCGTAAAGGAGTCTTCGCCATAGCCTTCCGCTTGCCAGTACGATCAGCCATAGGTGAAGCTTCTTGAGTCGCTTCAGAATCAGAAGGAGACGATTCAATCTCAGGTGAAGACGCCCTCTGCTTTCCTCTCCTTTCACGAGCCATCTGTGTATGTAAGATGAAAATTAGGATAGACTCTATAGGGGTCATTAGACTCAATCAAATGGGACAGTCAAGGCACCTGTCGGAACTTCCGACCAGGGGACAGAACTTCGGACAGAACCGGAACTTCCGACCCCATGTCGGAACTTTCGACAGGGCCCGAGCAGACCCAAAAGATGATGAATCAAGAGATTTTGCCCACCAAATTTGATAAGATTCTAGGCATATGATCAATGATGTACCAGAAGGCTATCCCCAAGAAAGAAACTTCTAACTCCTACATTGAGAGATCGGGTGACGGGAATTTTGAATGAAATACCTTGAAGATTTCCCGCGCGCATCGAACGAGAAATGATGGGGATCGGACGTTCTGAAGAGTGGAGAATCCAAAGAACTCCAAAGCAATGAAATCCCACGGTTGAATCTTGGTTTCCCCACAAGATTTTGAAAGGGGAGAAGAGTTGGCGTCGGTGGTGTGTGTGACTATGTTAGGGTTTGAGGGGGCTGTCCAACGGTATATATAGGTTCAAGTGAATTGTCAGAAGTTCCGACGGCAGGTCAGAAGTTCCGAGGAATAAGAATTTTTGAACCCGAGGAACCCCGGTTGGAAGAATGGAGAAAGTTCCAACGAAGACTGTCGGAAGTTCCGATGGCCCATCGGAAGTTCCGATGAATATTAAAATGATCTCCCGAGGACCCTTTGTCGGAAAAAGCACGGTACTTCTGATGATCGTCGGAAGTTCCGACCAAGGGTCGGGAGTTCCGTCCTATACTTTTTAGCTCCAGAAAGTTAGATTTTTGAAGAATAAACTTGGAGATATTAAGAGATATGGCTTGTAGACATATGAGAGACTTGAAGCTTAGTGATCAGCCACAAACAACATTACATAACAATAATCACAACAGTCAAGCTTTGATCCGAAGATCAAAATCCAAATATTTTAAAAATAACTCAACACAAGTAAATTCAATTTTCATATCTAAGCAACAATCAAGTATGTGCAACATGTCAAGCCAAGTTATGAGAATCTGTTGGCGCTAAAAATCGGCCGATGACCTTCAGCGTCGGACACACGACCCGGGAGAATCTGCTTAACTCGTGTTCGGGTGATCGACCTGGTGCGGTTCGCGCGGCGTGCTAGTCAATCTGACCTTTTGATTGACAAGAAAAGAAACGTATTAAATTCCGGGGATCTCGATTGGCTAAAGTTCCGATCTGTCTCGAAAAGCGTATCAGCGAATCGGCCGATTTGCTATGAAGATGACTGGCTATAGATCAGTCGATAATCACGTAGCGATTGCAAAGAAACTACTGGAGCAAATTAAACAATCGCCACAGATGCAACAGTCGATAATCACGTAGCGATTGCAAAGAAACTACTGGAGCAAATTAAACAATCGCCATAGATCTAATCGGCTATATGACGATAAATAAGAAAAAATAATGATAAAGCCAACAGTTCGATCTCAAGCTGGATAACTGGTGATAAAACTAGAGCAATAGATAAAACCTATAATTCTAGTAAATATCGATAACTGGTGAATAAATCTAACCGAAACAACAGCGATGCGCCCGAAGTTAAACCTTAGATATTATTCGATAAACGGAACTTACCAATCGGCCGGAAATCGTGTCGATGCAGCCCTGCCAACCCGTACGAACTCGTGAAAGAAAAAAATGTATTGGCGAAGTCGCCGACTTGAAAGTAAAGTACGATGAAAAAATAGATTGCTTGTATTGATTGATGTGTCCCCTTTACAAAACCCTGACTGCTTCTATTTATACCCTAGGACTGAGACTCCTGATCTGTCACGATCCGTTACAAACTTGACTTAAATATAAAAACTACTATATCTATAAGACTCTCCTAAAGGAAATGGACTCCTGCAGGATCTTTAACCAACGTCATGTCATCTTTGACATCTTGACTCAACATCCCCTCTTGGGATTCCATTGGCTTCATCCCCCTTCTATAAATAATTTATCTGTTGGCGCAAGCCCATATTGGCCCAAACGCTCCAGCCTTTCAATCGGCCGACCCCCACCAACTCCATTCGCCAATCGCCCGAAACACTGCAGCGCCAATCGGCCGATTCCTAACTGTAGCGCCAATCGTCCGATTCCCAATTGTAGCCTTTAAGTCTGCCGCATCGGCCAATCTCCTCCTTCCTTGACGCCGATTCAAAACGTGTCAAAATCTAGCGTCAACAGAATCCAAGATATTTAGTTCACTCCTCAAAGCAAAAAACCATTGCTCATCTAGAGGATTAGTGAAGATATCGGAAAGTTGTCGTTCGGTGCTCACGTGACGTAAAGCAATATCTCATTTGGCCTCATGATCCCTTAAGAAATGATGTCTTATATCTATGTGCTTTGTTCGGAGTGTTGTACCGGATTGTTTGCTAGCTTGATAGCGCTCTCATTGTCACATAAGAGCGGAATCTTTCTAAATTCACAACCGAAGTTACTCAACGTGTGCTTCATCCACAAGAGTTGGGCACAACAAGCACCCGCTGCAACATATTCAGCTTCGGCGGTGGATAAAGCAACCGAATTTTGTTTCTTAGAGCTCCACAACACTAGGGATCTTCCAAGAAATTGACAAGTCCTCGTCGTACTCTTTCTATCTACCTTACAACCGACATAATCCGAATCGGAATATCCAAGTAGATCGAAAGTGGAGCCTTTGGGATACCATAAGCCAAGGTTAGGAGTATGTACCAAATATCTCAAAATTATCTTAACAGCAATTAAGTGACATTCTTTAGGATTGGCTTGAAATCTTGCACACATGCACACACTAAGCATAATATCCGGCCTAGATGCACAAAGGTAAAGAAGAGAGCCAATCATTATGTGATATACCTTTTGATCAACTGACTTCCCTTCTTCATTGAGATCAAGATGACTATTTAATGCCATGGGTGTCTTGATGGGCTTTGCATCGGCCATGTCAAACTTCTTAAGCATATCCCTCACATACTTGGTTTGACATATGAACGTCCCTTCCTTCATTTGCTTGACTTGAAATCCAAGGAAGAACTTCAATTCACCCATCCTGGATATTTCAAACCTCTTGGTCATGATCCTACTAAATTCCTCACAAAATTTCTTATCAGTAGAACCAAATATGATGTCATCGACATATATTTGTCAAACAAAAATATCTTTATCAACTTTGTGAGTAAAGAGAGTAGAATCGGCTTTGCCCATTACAAAATCGTTCTTGAGAAGAAAATCCTTAAGGCATTCATACCATGCCCTAGGAGCTTGCCTAAGCCCATAGAGCGCCTTATGGAGCTTGTACACATGATTTGGAAATCTTGGATCTTCAAAGCCCGGTGGTTGTTCTACATACACCAACTCGGATAGGGGGCCATTCAAGAATGCACTTTTCACGTCCATTTGATAAAGCTTGAAATCATGCTGAGTGGCATAGGCTAATAGTATACGAATTGATTCAAGCCTGGCTATGGGTGCATAGGTTTCACCAAAATTCAAACCTTCAATTTGTATGAAACCTTGTGCATCTAACCTTGCCTTGTTTCTTGTGACGACACCATGTTCATCTTGTTTGTTTCGGAAAACCCACTTGGTGCCAATCATATTTTGCTTTGATCTTTCAACCAACTCCCATACTTCATTTCTTGTAAAGTTATTCAACACTTTTTGCATGGAAATGACCCAATCCGAATCATCAAGTGCTTCATCTACCTTCAGAGGTTCTAGAGAAGAGACAAATGAGTAATGTCCGCAAAAAGCTGCTAAACGTGAACGAGTAGTTACCCCTCTTTGAATACTTCCAAGAATATTGTCAACGGGATGATCTCATTGAACACTTTGATGAACTCTTGGGTGCGGCACTTGTGATTCAGGTTGAATGGGTCCATCATCGTCATTTTCGGCTTGTGGAGCATCTTCTTGAGCTTCTCCACCTTGTTCTCCCCCTTGATCAATGCCATGAACTTGATCGTCACCATGGACTTGACTTTGATCTTGAGGTTGTTGAGACCTTGGAGGTTCAACTCTCATGGATGATGATGGATCATTGTTTCTTTCAGATCATTGTTTCTTTCTTCAATTGGAGTTTGAGCTTGAACTTCACGAGGTCTCACCTCCCCCAAGCCCATCCTCATGACTGATAGACTCGGAGGTTCCTCTTCATCTGTAATATTTTTATCAACTTGCTCTACTTGAGAGCCGTTGGATTCATCAAAAGTTACGTCCACCATGACCTCAACACAACCGGTGGTTTTGTTGAAGACACGATAGGCGTGTTCGTTAGTACCATAACCAAGTAGAAAACCTTCGTCAACCTTTGATGCAAACTTTGAGTTTTTGGTTTTCTTGTTAAGTATGAAACACTTACTCCCAAAAACTCTAAAGTAGTGCACCTTGGGTTTGTTACCGGTGATTATCTCGTAGGGTGTCTTGCCAAGTATTTGTAGAGGTAGAGACGGTTGATGGCATGACACGCCGTATTGATAGCTTCGTCCCAAAAGATATCCTGAGTCTTATACTCATCAAGCATTGTTCTTGCGGCTTCAATCAATGTCCTATTCTTCCTCTCAAAAATGTCATTTTGTTGAGGTGTGTATGGTGCGGAGAATTCATGTTTGATTCCTTCTTCATCAAGGAATTCTTCAATATTGGTGTTCCAGAATTCTGAACCATTGTCACTTCTTACATTCTTGATTTTCAATTCATATTCATTTTGAGTTCTTCTAATAAACTTCGTGACAATTCCTCGAGCTTGACTTTTATCTTGAGAAAATAATACCCAAGTGAAACAAGAAAAATCATCAACAATGACAAGACCATATTTGTTACCGCCAATGCTAATGTAGGCAATGGGTCCAAATAAATCCATGTGTAGAAGCTTCAATGGTCTCGATGTCGTCATGATGTTCTTGGCACGGTGTGGAGCACCAACTTGCTTTCCGGCTTGGCATGCGCTACATAACCTATCTTTCTCAAAAACAACATTTGTTAGTTCTAGGATGTGCTCGCCTTTTTGAAGTTTGGCCAAGTTCCTCGTCCCGACATGGGCTAGTCAGCGATGCCAAAGCCAGCCCAAATCAGATTTTGCCACTAAACAAGTCTTGGGCTCAACCATCTCCTTGAAAAAATCAAAAACATAGACTTTGCCCTTTAAGCGATCCGTAAAAGCAATAGAGGAATCCTCCCTTCTAAAGACGGTCACACCCTCATTAGTAAATAGACAATTGTAGCCCATCTTACAAAGTTGCGAGACCGACAACAAGTTGTACCCCAAAGTTTCAACCAAATAAACATTTGAAATAGAGTTATCATTTGAGAGTGCAATTTTACCCAAACCAATCACATCTACTTTGCTATTGTCTCCAAAGATAATAGTTTCTTTAGGTATATCATGAAGCTCTAGAGATGTGAACAAATTCTTCTCCCCGGTCATATGATTTGAGCATCCACTATCAAGCAACCATGCGGTGCCACCCGAGGAGTAGGCCTACAAAACAAGTTAAGCTTTGAATTTAGGTACCCAAAAAGATTTGGGTCCTTGAGGGTTAGATGGATACACTTTTGGAACCCACACATTTCTAAGGATTGCCCTCTTAGTGTAAGCCCCAACATACTTGACCACTATTTTACCATTGTGGTCCATTGTGACCATATAATCCGTAGTGTAGTTTGGTGATGGCTCATGCTTAGTGATCTTTGCCTTGATGGGATCATCAATTTTGTTCTTGGCTTCGGAGGGAATGGTGGTCACACCATGTGCAATGTTCATCAAGTTCTCAAGATTTGATCCCTTGGTGAACATGACACATTCCTTACCGTTGATTACCTTCCGATCGTTTACCTTGCCTCCCTTGTAGTGACCAAGCCCATCCTTCTTGTGGGAACATCTCCCATCCTTGTGCGCAACCTTAGGCTTGGGCTTGGTATCACCTTCATATCCGTTTCTTACTAACTTGTTTAGCCTCTCAAGTTGAGCATCCTTTGCTTTGATCAAATTTTCTAGTTTTGCCAAGTTAGTAATACAAGCTTGCACATCAATTTTATAACACCTTGACCACCCTTCACTTGTGGAGACATTTGAGTCAAAAGTTGCTTTAGAATTGGTTTTGGTGCTTTCCCAAATGGCATTGTAGCTAACCTCAAAACCTTTGTACTTGGTCGTTAAGCATGAGAAGCTTTCTTGAAGTTCACTATGAGTGGCCTTTAGGGAAACTAGAGATTCATTTATCAAAGTGGTCTCCTTTGACATCCTCTCTTTTGAATCATTAGCTAGAGATAAATCGATAGCTAATTTTTCAACTTTCACCGTTTCTTCGGCAAGAGCCTTCTCTAGAGCAAGGTTTCTCTCCTTCTTAACGATGAGCAAGTCTTCTTGCCTATCGAGACACTCCTTCTTTTTCTCCAATTTCTCCATAATTTTTTTAATTTCTTTAAAACCTTTCTTTCCAAATTCTTTTATCATGTATGCTTTATGTTGCTCTTCCTCATCATCAAAATCATTTTGCGAACTACTAGATATGTTGGAAGGATGAGAGGATGAGGTGGATGATTCTTGTACCTTAGTCCCTCTTGCCATGAGACAAAAGGGTGCTTCATCTTCATCGTCGGAGATGTTGTTGAAGAGTTTCCTTGAATTCTTTGGTATGGCTAGAGTAGCCATCCCTTCATGGTCGGAATCTTCATGACTAGACTCCCACTCTCGACCAACATGAGCATGCCCTTGATATTTCCTCTTGTAGTCCTTGCTCTTCTCCTTGTACCTCTTCTCTTCCTTTTCTTTGTTCTTCAATTTTGGGCAATCGGCAATGTAGTGACCCACTTCTTCGCACTCATAACATCTTCTTTGTCAAGGCTTCTTCTTGTCATCCCCACCTTTCTTGTAGTACTTCTTCTTCATGAATTTCTTGAAGTTTCTCAATACCAAGGCCATCTCTTCATCGGTGGATCCTTCATCACTTGAATCTTCCTTTCTTGACTTTAGAGCCTTAGGACTTGATTCAACCTTGTCACTTGAGCTAGCATTGAGTGCCACATTCTTGTTCACTTTGTGACTTATTGACTTGGCCACATCCCTCTCAACCAACTTTTGATGGAGAATTTCACCAAGAAGTTGATTAGGTGTCTTGACCTTAAATTTGAGATCTCTTCTAATCATTGTTTCAAGAGTGGGGTTCCTTGGCGTGAAGGCTCTAAGAAACTTCTTTGTCACCTTGTGATCTTCCCATTCCGTGCTTCCAAGAGATCTAATGTCCGATACAAGGACCATTAGTCTATCATACATTTGCCTCACGGTTTCTTCAACATGCATGACAAGGTGCTCTAGCTCTCCTTGCAACAAATCCATCTTGCCTTCTCTAACTTCATCGGTTCCCTCATGAGCTTCTTTTAGTGTGTCCCAAATTTTTTTAGCTATTTCAACATTGCGGATTTTGTTGAATTCTTGGGCACAAAGGAAACTTGTGATGACCCTCACGGCTTGCACATTGCGGAAATAGTCTTGAGCTTGTTCGGCCGTGGGTACACCGTTCGTAGGAGGAGTCACACCTACAACCACAACTTCCCAAATAGAGCGGTGAAGCCCGTAGAGATGCATTTTCATATCAAAAGACCACTTGGGATAATCCGTCCCATCAAAGAAACGAGGGTTTCCCAAGTGAACCGATTGAAATTGAGAAGTAGGATATTGAGATGAAGCATAGTTATGAGGAACTTGATTTAACCCGAAGAAAGGATGCTTCTCGCTTTCTTCCTTGATTCACTTCATCATCAACTTCTTGGCCTTCTTCTCAATTTTTGCCTTTTTCTTTTCTTTTCTCCTTCTTCTTGCTTCCGATGTCTCACCCTCGCTTTCATCGCTTGAACTTGACTCGGCATCATGAATGGAGGGTGGACGGCTTGTTTGATCGAAAGGATTTCCAGCACTATCAAGTCCGGTACCAGCATCAATTTGAGCTGCAATGGTTGCGACGGTGTCTGCATCATCCCCAACTATGGACATCTTGATATCCCTTAGCGGTTAAGCCTAAATCAAGAGATTAGGCTCTGAAACCAATTGAAAGGATCTTGGTGATGCCCAGAGGGGGGGTGAATAGGCGTACCTGAAAAATCTAAAAAATTCTTCGCAGGAATTAAATGTGTCGGAACTTCTGACACTGGACCGGAACTTTCGACAAAACTAAAGTTCTTATACGAAATTCAAAATTAAACTTGAAACTGCAGAACCTGGCTGAATCAAAAGTTGCACAATGATCCTAGGAGACTTCTGCAGGTGATATATGCAAGCACAACAACTCGAGTACGTAGATCGGCACAAAACAAACTCTAGGTCAATGAGAACTAAATAAATTCTATAACCACAAGACATAAGAGATTTGTCCCGAAGTTCACTTCCACTAAGGAAGCTACGTCTCCGTTGAGGAGCTCACGAAGAGCCGGGTCTTCCACTAACCCTTTACCTCACTCAATCAACCACAAAGGAGGATTGAGTCACTTACTATAAAACCCACAAAGGATAGGGTAATACAAACTTCCCGGGGCGCACACACACGAGAGGACGCTCCACGGGCGACACCAAATCATCTAGAAGCAAGCTTCAAGAGTAACAAATATGAATCAATGGATGAAGATGCTTCAAGTGCTCTTGAGATGAACTTGGCTGCCCTCACACTCAAATGGTTGAGTCTCACACCTCAATCTTGCTCTCACCCAAGTCCTAACTCAAATCAACTAAAGGAATAGCTCAATGAGGGATTGGGGAGGAGTAGTAAATGCTCTTAGAGGTGTTTGTCTCGGGTTAGGTCAGCAGCAAGTGAAGTGGGGGCTGAGGGGGTATAAATACCCAAGCCCCAAAAACTAGCCGTTAGTGCACTGGTTAAGTGATTGTCGGAACTTCTGACGCAGGGTCAGAACTTCTGACACTTTTAAAACAGTTGGCCGAGGACCCCTTGTCAGAAGAATCCAGCTTCTTCCGACAAGTGTCAGAACTTCCGACCTAGGGTCGGAACTTCCAACGCCCACTGAAACAGACACAAAACTAGGTGCACAAGTGTGTGATTTTGTGTCTCTCTTTGATGGTTAGCATCTCAAATAAGCACTTTGACACCTTCATGTTATCCATTCACATCCCTCTTAATAGTACGGTGTTTCCTAAACTCAAATTCAAAATATGAAATAAGTAAGGATCTTCTTTCACGACCAACACCATCCCTTAAGCAAATTTGGCATCTTTTCTTGCTCTTTTTCATTTCATTGAATTTTAACCTGTCCAAAACTCGATAAACTCATTAGCTCGTTAATTTTGTATGTCATCAACACCAAAATCCACTTAGGGGGCCAAATGCACTTTCAGTAGTCCTTTGTCTCTTGCTCTTTCTAGGAGCCATATTGTTATGCTCCTCAGGATTTTCACAAGTATAGGTTCATTGTGTTCTATTGCCTCAGTAGAGATATCATCCTCGATAAACTCTTGCCTAGACAAACTTGTTTCATCTCTCATGGGAAAAATGTTCTAAAAAAATATAGCATCTCTGGATCCATTATTGTACCAACATGCATGTCATGTACTCCAGATTTCATTATTAAAAACCTATAACCAACGTTGTGAATAGCATAACTTAGAAAGACACAATCCACGGTTTTAGATCCAAGCTTACTTTTCTTGGTTATTGGCATATTAACCTTAGCCAAACAACCCCATGTACGTAAGTATGAAAGTGTTAGCCTTTTCTTCTCCCATTCCTTGAATGGTGTTGTCTCTTTATTCTTTGTAGGAACACGATTTAGGACATGACATGCATTCAATATAGCCTCACCCCACCACTCCTTGGAAAGTCTCGTTGTATCTAACATGGCGTTAACCGAATCAGTTAGAGTGTGGTTCTTTCTTTCGGCAACCCCATTTGACTGAGGTGAATAGGGAAGTGTCCTCTCATGAATAATATCGTGTTCCTCGCAAAATGAAGTGAAAATATTTGAGAAATACTCGCCACCACGATCTGACCTAACTCCTTTGATCTTTCTCTAAAGTTGATTTTTTACTTCAGCTTTATAGATTTTAAAGTAATGCAAAGCTTCACCTTTTGTCTTCAACAGATAGACGTAACAAAATCTAGTGCAATCATAGATCAAAGTCATGAAATAGTTTTTTACCACCTTTTATCAACACGCCATTCATCTCGCACAAATCGAAATGAATTGATTTTAAAGGTGCCAAGTTTCTCGCCTCCACAGCCTTGTGAGGCTTGCGAGTTTGTTTTATCTCAACACATACATGACACTTAGAATTTTTGATAAAGGTAAATTTTGGAATTAAACTCAAATTTACTAATCGCATCATACAATCAAAATTAACGTGACAAAGCCTCGAATGCCAAACATTTGATTCATCAACATTAAAATATTGTTCACAACTTTATTACAATCATCCGACAAAGAGAAACGGAACAAGCTTCCGCTATCATAACCTTTTCCAATAAAAGTTCCAAACTTAGATAAAATATACTTACTGGACTCAAAGACTAACTTATAACCATCTGTACACAGTAGAGAGCCGCTGATTAGATTTTTCTTGATGGTGGGGACATGTTGCACGTTCTTCAACCGCACGATCTTCCCTGAAGTAAGCTTCAGATTTACCGTACCAACACCAAGAATACGCGCATGTGATCCATTCCCCATCAACAAGGAGGAAGTCCCTCCAACCTGGTAAGAAGAAAACAAGGAAACATTAGCACACATATGAATATTAGCCCCAGTGTCAACCTACCACTCAGTTGAACAAAATACTGAAAGAACTGTAGGTAATAAATTACCATACCCCAATGTTCCTCCAGCCTCGCTAACAACCATGTTGGTAGATTTCTTGCCTTTGCGATTCGGACACTGAGAAGCAAAGTGCTCCGGACTCTCGCACACAAAGCAAACTCCCTTCTTCTTCTTGAATGTGGTTGCCTGCTTAGTCTTTGTTTGGTTCTGCGGTGGCTTCTTTTTGTTCTTATGGGAATTGTTCTTTTGAAGAAAATTATTGTTCTTTTGAACAAAGTTGGCGCTAGAAGCTCCAACAACTCCTTTTCCATGTGTATCTTTTGCTCTAGCCTTCTCTTCAACATCAAGAGTTCCAATGAGTCCATCAATAGTAAACTCTTGTCTCTTGTGCTTCAATGAAGTAGCAAAATCCCTCCAAGAAGGTAGCAACTTAGAGATACTACCTCCGGCCACAAACTAGTCGGGTAACACACATGAAGCCTCTTTGCTACAATACTTGAGATCTTTTGTCAGCGTATGTATCTCATGGACTTGTTTTACTACAGAATGGTCTTCAACCATCCTATAGTCAAGGAACTGCTCCATTGCATACAACTCACTGCCAGCATCAGAAACTCCATATTGAGCCTCAAGAGCATCCCAAATCGCCTTGCCATTCGTGAGCCGGATATATGTATCCACAAGGTTTTCAGCAAGAACACTGATAGTGCAGCCTCGGAAAAGGTTGAAGCATCGAATGCACTCCCTTCCTCTAGAGTGAACTATTCAGGTTTCCCCTTTGTTACATGCATAAGGTTCATTGCTGTCAACCATAATATAAGCTGCTCACACTAACGTTTGAAGTTGGAACCATCAAATACATTTGGTCTAATTGATTGAGCAAAATTGGCGACCGAAAGCCTATCAACATAATCAAGTTTTTGTCAGGGATAGATCCCCGGGTATCCTCAAGGAAGCTACTCGCAAGGAAGGAAGAAATCAGACTCCTACTAGAATTCTTCTGTAATCCTACCAGGACTCTACCCTATAATCCTACTAGGACTCTACCCTGTAATCCTACCAAGACTCCTACCTTATAACCGACTAGGACCTCTGCCCCTAGAGTATATAAATGAGGGTAGGGGTACATAGATCGGCACAACCACAACACGAGGGACAACTCGTGCCTCATCCAACACATCATCTAAGGCAATACAAACCACCGCACAGGACGTAGGGTATTACGCTCTCGGCGGCCCGAACCTGTCTAAAGTTCCGTATTCCTTACGCCTTCGAGTTCCTGATCTCAGCGACACCCCACCTACAATCTACCACCTCGGGGGTATCCCTCAGTGGGTGTGGCGGTAAAACACCGACAGCTGGCGCGCCAGGTAGGGGGGTTCATCGAGCATCCACCGGAGAACTCGATGGCATCGTTCAACTTCACCAACGTTGTGCTCGACGAGAGCACGATGTTCACCTTCGGCTCCTGGTTCTGCATCGCCAACGGACGTGGTGGCTTCAACAGCCACCTTGCCGACACCAGGGAGCCGACGGCATCTGCTCCAGCATCCTGCCGCGACATCAAAGACCTCGTCGATGATCTCGGTGAAATTCGACTTTCCGATCTAATCGAAAACCACAAGGACGAGTCCGGATCCAACCCGGCTCCTACTCGTGATCGGCTTGACTCCAGCTCGCGCTACAATATCGACGTGCCGCCGTCGACCTCGACTACCCAGTTTTACTCCAGCTCGCGCTGGAGCGACGACCTCAACTACTCGGGTTGACTCTAGCTTGCGCCGCGAGGACGCTCGGCGACCCGCCGATGACTACTCCGACTACTTGTCCCGACAAGAAAAATAGTCGGGAGTGAGCTTCACACCATTAACAACTAGTCAGAATCGACTCCGACTAGTCGACTTCATCAACAAACCGTCGTGGCTCCATCGACGACCGCTGCGGCTTCGTCGACAATCATCCACGAATCAAGCTAAGCCAATTATACTTTTTCTGACCTGTTCTTCACAGGATCGGCTACTATTTTGGGTACGCCTCTTGACGGGAATTACCCTTGGGGGCTACACCATGATCGACTACTTATAGGGTTTGCTGACTAACAACCCACACGCTTGGTACATCGAGTTTGTAGGGCGCCGCCCACGCGCTTGGTACACTGAGTTGTGTTGGGCTCACAGCGGCTACAGCCTACGAACATATGCGCTGCAACATGAGCTCTCGCCGACTACTTTATGAGAATGAGCATTCTTTTTGTCGCAATACCGACTACTTATTTATACATTCATTGTCTTCTCTTAACGGTCGCTAATCTACCCGGGTAGCATACACTTTAATCCGTGAAACCTCGACTCTTCTGTACACCTATGTTCCTGCGCGTGCATGCGGCCATGCGCCCTGCGCCATGGGCTACGGCTATAAGGGATCAGGTGCTTAAACGTAATAGGCTAACTACTCGGGAGATTAAATGGCATTTTAATTCCAAAACAATGGAAATAATTCAGCAATATTTCCATGACTATGGTGAGTGAAACATATCATGTGCACGTGTTCATGTTAAAACCACTAAATAACACGAACAAGAAAATAAACTAGAGTTGGTTTAGAATGTACCCCAAGGCGGGACCAGTGCCGGAGGCACCGAGTGCGCCATTCCTAGGACTGGACATTGTGTCGGTCCGTGCTGTTCAATGTAGCCGAACTAAGTTGTTGCAGTGTAGATGGCCGTCGGGAAGTAGTCGGGACGATCTTGATGTTCACTTGGGGAACACAGCTACAGCCTCCAGAAAGTAGATGAAGTAGTCGTTCGTCCACCGGGATATAGACGTAGCAGGAGGAGGCCTTCTCTCGCCAGTACTGTGCGCGCAGTGCTAGCGATGGGAATGCAGAGGAGCCTCAGTGGACGCTCTAATGGCTTCACCAGTAACTATCAAGGTTTTATGTCTCAGAATAATTACATTCAACAACAAAACCTTCCTCATCTCGGTACATTCCGTCGCAACGCAATGCAACAGCCGGCTGAGCCGAGCCGAGCCGTGCCCTCGGCTAGGCGAGGCGAGCGAGCGGGCGCGTGTGGCTCGCTAATTCCCTTTTACCGGCTTCATAAGCATGGTCCACCATTTAAGTCGGTTGAGATCCTCCTCAAATATCCATACGGGATTAAACACAAAACTCCCTAGCATTTATTAGTGGACTTTTAATTCTTTTTATTGTCAATGAATTAAATGGGCCAAGCCCATAAATTCCAACACTGCTAATTATAAATTTCTAGCCAGTAACTCCAAGTTAAGTACTTCAAATCATCATGTGTCATTGGAGATGTGGTTAGTAATCACATATTTACTCTAAAAGATAAATCTAAAGAATAATAGACAACATTTAGTTTCGCCATTGATGCAGGACTGCGGTCGATATCGCGGCTGAGGCCACGGAAAACTAGCTAGTGATGGGGGCCGCGGAGGCATCCCTAGCTAGCCCTCGAACTTGTGCGCCCTACACGCATGAACTACAGCCATGCTTTGGAATACACTGCAGGGAGATCCGGAAGAAACCAGAGAAGCCAGGTCCGTGCAGTAGAATATATACTAGCCATGATCGAGAATAGTTATTACTAGGGGGCACACCGTGCAGGCTATAAGACTACTGAATACCTATAGCATACTTTTGATCATTAAAAGTACAAAAAATCGATATAATTAAGGTGTAGAAATATTGTTCTCATGTCATAAATATGAACATATATCAGTAAATTTTTGCAATAAGCAATATCATGGTATAGCTACACTGCTTCTTTTTCAATTTCTTTCAAACAGACAGGCAGGAGGTGTGCTATTATATTAATTAAGAATACAACTAAAAAAATAATGTTTCTACTATCCCACAGCCTAATTAAATACGGCGACTCCATTCAAGTCAGTATAGACATTTGCCGACTCCAAGCATAAATCGGTGAAAGTGGAATCAGTGTATAAACTTAGCTCTCGGTATAAAATACTATGCATTTTTTGGCAAATATTGATAGGTTGATCTGAGGATGCAAGATGTCAGTTTACATCCAAACTAACAGGGCTTCATGCCGGCCAGCAATGGTGCCACTTGTTGCGCGGCTTTCCTTCTTGGAGGCTTTGTCGATGTGCTACTTTACTTGCATGTCCGTAGATATTGGGTGATACGGGAAACCATTTGAGAAAATTCTTGTCCACCATTATGCTGGCGTCGGTATTGGTGACACTTCTTGGTGCCACTCCCTTCCTAGAGGCGATGTCGATATCTTCTCACACCCATGCGCCAGACAGAGGTTTATGTGAAAATGGAAAGGGCAAGCAACAAACGATCCGAACATCAAGTTTCTAAGCAGACGAGAGATGTGATGGATTGAGGCTACGTGAAGACGTTGCAAGATTGAAGCGGGAATGAAGAAAAAGATTGAAACTTAGTCTTCTGGTTTCTTTCTTGGTTTTATAGCTTTCTTTCTTGTATTTGTGAAACTCCCTCATTGAGGTTTAGAGTCTAAGAACTCTTGTAATTCTTTTAGCTGTAGTCATTCACATGTGAATGATCAAGGATGGAACTTTTCCATAATCTAAAAATCAGATAATTTGAACAAATTTTGTGAGCCATGAATGAGTGTCAGAATATGTAGTTTTGCAATGATTTTGCTCATGTAGAGTAGTGTTCCGAAATTCCGTTCAATTTCGACAAAAGTCTGAAACAAGTCTCGGTACACATTCTATAATAGAGAGTCCGTTTTTAACCAGGGAAGTCTTCGGTTGTTGTTGTAAGTTTATAGCTTGAGCATGTGACCTTATCTTGTTAGAGTAGATTAATAAGGCATTTTTAAAATTATCACCTTCTTGGTTCCGAGTTCAGCACCAAATTAATTCCAGCAACTTGAACACATCATCAAACTTGGCATTTTGCCGATAATAACGCCCTCTCAATTGGCCATGAAATTTGTTTTGCTTGCCGACAGTGATGATGACTCGCCAACATGCAGCGGATGATGGCCTGTTTAAACTGTGAACTTGTCGCCAACAAGGCTGAGTCACTACATTGTATGTCCTCATGACACGGAAGGAAACATTATTGCTTTAGACGATGAGTACCTGCAAAATAACTTTAGCTAAATCACTACAATATGGCTCCACAGTACGGGACAAAATGTACTTGCCATTCTGCACTAGCTAAAAGGTCAAAGGATAGGAATGGCTCCGTCCAAAGCCAACTAGCATGGCAACCATCTTTAAAAAAAGAACAAATTGTGTGTATAATATATTCTATGACAGCTCCAGTAAGATTTTAAAACCAATGCTATGCTCAAGAATGCTGTGAACTTGGCTGCAAGGGATGGAGTGCTATGTGATGACCACTAGCTAGTGGCACGCCGTATCATAACAATTTATCGTTCTACCATTACTTTTATAAATACATTTATTGTCCTTATATTTGATATATATATGTATATATATGTTAAGACCTCTTGACCAAATATATATACTAACAAAATGCTTTAAATATATCGGAAAATTGTATGGCTCTTATTTTGACGTTACACCTTGACAGCAAAATCTATTATTCCAGCCTTGCCTGCAACAAGACATGGGTACGAAAGCTCCCGCATCCACTTGACTATACAAAATGGTTGTTCTCACCAAATACAAATTTTAAACCCCATCCCAATGAAGATAAGGTAATTCACTTTTTGAATAAACAATGGTAGACAACATGCTAATAATTAAATTCAGAAAAGCAAAAGGTACTGCACAGAACTGACCCCAAAATTGAAAAGTAATTGCACTTTTGGGAACCTTTTTCTGATAGGGTATATGAAGAGATAAGAGGAAAGTGGGTGTCTAAACCCACAAACCCAATATATATACAGCTGCACCTTGAGGCTCTTCGGTCGAACAAGAGAGAGAGAGAGAGAGAGAGAGAGAGAGAGAGAGAGAGAGAGAGAGAGAGAGAGAGAGAGAGAGAGAGAGAGAGAGAGAGATGGGGCAGTGTTCGTCCTCGCGGCAACCGGAGGCAGAGAAGATTCGCCAGCACCCTGCCGAGGGTGTTGACAGGCAGAAAAGGTTTCTTTGAAACGCATTTGATTTCTTAGCATACAGTTGGATGAGGCGGCAAACCATGGTGGTTGAGGCTTTCTTCTACACCTCCAACTTGCAGGCAGCAGCAGCAGCGGAAGGCGGCGGCGGCGCACATGAATCAGCCATACCACGCTTCTAGCCATGACGAGCTGGTCCTCATGGTGTCACTGGATTCAATCACCAAGATCATGTGAAATTATCGAACTGCCGATGCGGTGGCGATCGAGAGTATCTATCTGGTATATATATACACATTATTAAGCTTGTCAAACCCACATAGATTTTCAAGATATTTTGTCATAATCCTAACGGAGTTTAAGAGTGGATTGAAGTGTTCAAGTGTATCATTCGCCTTTTCTTGATAGTTAAGCTTTTGGAAGAACTCAAATTCCTTGAAACATGTTCCCATGGCAGTTATCTTGATCCTCTTTTTTATTTGGGTGAACTGCAAATTTATCTTGCAACTACTGGCTTGGTCTTGTTTTGAAGTGAGTACTGAACTTGTCTTACAACTTCATCTTTGCCCATTTTCAGGCTCCGATGGCGATCGAACTTGCTGGTCTGCGAATCTTCTATAAAAGGAGGATGCTGATGAGGGCCATGTTTATCATCTATATAGAATTCACTAGTAAAACTAAAATTCGTACACTGTCACCGTTAGTGTCCTTGCAAAACCTAATATAAGTCCAAGTACAAGTAAATCTGTCACGTAAGCCCATGTACGTCAGGAAATGTTTTTCAGACCATGTACATTGAGAAATAGTCATGAAGGCCCTTTATCAGTCAGTTATCGTGGAGTACGTGTTCTGTTGTGACCCTTCAATATTTTTCTAGTTGTCGTTACCATATTTCCATCCTTCAGTGGCCATGTATATGCAATGAAAAAGAGTAAATAGTAAATAAAATATTGCAACAAGCAGACGTCAACTCTACGAAAAGGTTAATCACAAGCACATAACTGGACCAACCAATGCAAGGAACTTGCAAGCTTCATGTGTATCCTGATGTACACCGTTTACATACTGTTCCTCGTTAATTTAAGCTGGATCATCGAACTTTTCTCGTGCATGAAACTCAATATCGTACGATAACAAAAAGAGCCTCCATATAATTGGAATTAATGAGCTGGCCAGCGTATCGTTTGTAAAAGAAAAAAAAAATGAAACAATTGATGATCATTCCACTCTAACACATAAGCCTAATGGAGTCCAATAGTGGGTTGAATTACTAGACAATTGAATTATCCTCGTCTCTACTTAGCACAATTTCCTTCTCTTTATAATATTGTTAGAAGGAAAAATCAAACTGTAGCTGAGGTCCTTAGCACAACTCCCCTAAATATCTCTTTTAGAAGAGCCCTGGTAGGGGATAAGTTGCAGCGGTGGCATGAGCTAGTCTCTAAGGTATTGAATATAGTACTGACAGATGCCAATGATTCGTTTAAATGGATTCTGACCAAGAACTCTGAATTTGTTGTGAGGTCTATGTACAAGGACCTAATGCAAACAGATAGGGTGCACAATAATAGCATTGTATGGAAACTAAAAGTGCCATTAAAAATAAAAGTGTTTCTATGGTATCTTCAGAAAGGTGTCATCCTAACAAAAGATAATCTGTTAAAAAGAAGATGGCAGGGGGGAGCAAATGTTGCTTCTGCTTTGAAGAAGAAACAATACAACACCTTTTCTTTGATTGTCATGCGGCAAAGTTTGTGTGGAATGCTATCTTTTTTACGTTTGGAATCAAACCACCTACTAGTGTCGTTGACATGTTGGGGTTCTGGCTGGGAGGTATCTCTCAGAAGCTTAGGAAACAAATTTTGGTAGGGGCTGCAGCAATGTGCTGGGCTATTTGGTTATGCCGAAATGATGCAGTTTTCAATAGGAAACACCCTAACTCATATCTGCAGGTTATCTTCAGGGGGACGCACTGGACAAGGCTTTGGTCACAGTTTGCTAAAGACGAAGAGAAAGATCACCTGAAGAAGAATTGACGTCTGATGGAGGGAATTGTGCTGGAGCTGTTTGCAAGGCAAGGATGGAACTTCAGAAGTAGAATCGCTTACTAGTTGTTCTGCTTTTTCTTGTGTGTGAGAGAGGATTGTGTTGAACCTTTTCGTTCAAAGGGAGGGGTTGTTAGCTTATGCTAAGCGGTCTGCGTACTGCACTTTTGTTTACTTGGTTGTAGCCTCTTGAGCGTAAGAGATCAAGGCTGGATTTTCCTTATTCTAAAAAAGAAATCCTCATCTCTACAAAATTAAGCTTTTGCCTGAATTTAAAATCCTTTGATCTCAGAAAATTTCATCTAAGTTGATACAATCGTTTTAAGATCACTCCCTACCTCTACACAGCTAAGATGTACATAGCCTATATGAATATTAGATAAAAATGACGACATCATCTATCATGCCACAACGAGAACACACATTATCGTCTTCAGTCCCTGCACCACTATAGCAACACTTTTTTTTTTTGCGAGGACACTATAGCAACACTTGGACTGCAACAAGAGACTTCTGAAAGCAACACTTCCATGAAGGAAAAAAACATGCATGTGTGCCACCGTTGGCATGATCCAACCAGTAAAGGTCAGACTATAGGTTTCCATCCCGAAGAGCAAATTCTAGAGAAGTGTTCTGACCATAATTAGATTCAACCAACGTAATGAGTAACTAGACTTGTCTTTACAGTACCATTTTTACCCAATTTACAGGCTTCAGTGGTGATTGCTATGGTGAACATTGCCTTCTTTGCTTCTAGTTTCTTAACGAGGATACAGCTGATGGGCCCATTCTCCATCAATGTATAATTCGCAAACAAAACTAAAATTCTTGCACTACCATCCCTAGCAAACTTGTCACTTAAGCCGAAGTACATCAGAAAACTGTTTTGTAGACAATGTATGTTGAGAAATAGTTACGAGGACCCTATCAATCAATTATTGTACCACAATGAAGTATTTCCTTATTTTGACACCTCAATTTTTTTTGAATGAACAGCATACGACGTGTGCATTTCTATTGATATAGCAGAAAAATACAAGACTATGTCCCTCGAAGGCCATAATCAGGCAAAACAAAGAGAAACTAAAGAAAAGCAACTAACAACTGGCGGGTTGGATTGGGACATCGACACCGCACTACACAGACAACCCCAGAAGGTTGGATTGGGGTAGCGCACCACCGAAATCACTTCACGTCGCCATCGCTCGAGCACTAGTAACGCACCACCATCACCAGGGCGAAGGCCATCAGAGGATAAACCATTGTCACCACCAGGGCCATTGTTGCCGACGATGCCCCACACCGGACTAGCCATTGTCATACAGAGTTAGTCATCGTGATCCACTGCAAGCTGTGTAGGTACTAGGCCATCGAGTCTGCTTGCACCTCCTCACGAAGTTGCCCTACACCTCAATATTTCTGTTCTTGTAGTTGTTACTATATTTGGCCAAAACTAGATGCCTACGAACCCTAGAAAAAACTTTGACCAATATAGATTTTTTTTACATGAATGATTTTCATAGGCCCATTACTGAAAGATTACTAAATGATTGTAAACATTACTTTTGTTGTAACGCTCAAATATATGCATCAAAGCCTCTGTCCATATCATAGACAACAAGTTAATTAAACAAACTGGAGACACAATATGTTTTTTAATAATACTCCAGCGAATATTTATGATAGTCCTCCCAGCCCTTTCCAGTAGACTTCCATTTCACTAGTCAAAATGGTAGAGGTGTCGACATCCGTCGTCATCCCAAGTTGTGTAGTGATGACAAATCACGTCATTCTTCAATCGCTACAACATGACTTTATATATCACAATCCAACTCTCACAATCCCCGTTTATCAAAAAAAAAAAAACTCTCACAATCCCCAGTCGAACATTCAGCTAATCAGCTGCATCTGTAGTCCTCAATATCTCTGTCACTTCTTCCCATCCGCTTTCGGGGAGTGTTACATAATACCAGTAAATAACATCGGTATAGTAACTTTTTTATAAATACAGTACAAGTATTGATATTTTACAAGAAGGGGGTGTTACATGATGAAAAAATAGGTTAAAACCGTGTACAGCATGTGCTATATCTATTTGGGAACAAAACGTGAATGCTAAGATGAAACATATTTCTGAATAAAGACAATTTCAGTGGACATTGTCATTCTTCGTGAATGCTAAAATGGAACATATTTCTGAATAAAGACAATTTCAGTGGACATTGTCATTCTTGTACCGACGAGGAGTTCAGGCGCATCCCCATGTTGACGCTGTCATAGGCAAGGGGTGCATACATCCACAACTCATCCGAACTCAACAACTGTGCATCAACCAAATTAGAAAGAAAATAAGGACCCTGAGAAGCGATAGAGTGCTCTGAATTCTTTCTGAAACATTCTCATCCATCCGAAGTAAGCGAAGTCTGAACACAAACCTTGATTTGCATATGAAGAAACTTTACATACTGAACTGTTTCGTCCAGCATTGTACTGATGTCCACTTTTTTGCCATTAGGAATCAGATCTTGAAGTATCCTCAACCTTGCATTAATCCTTTTCCCCATGACAATTGCAGCAGTGGCCAGATCATGACACTGAATCAAATAAGATGCAGGCCTTAGCTTACCAAGGGAGCAGCGTGCCCTTCCACGCCATGGTTCTTCTCCGTATGTCTCAGCTTTCCTCTTGCTGCCTACCTTTTCCCCATGTGTTAAAGCGAGAGTGTCAACATCTTCATGTGGGTTACTACTGCTCACCAATGCACTGTTCTCATTGTTGTTGATACAAAAGGGAGAGCCTCCAGGCAAACTGTACGAAACATTGGAAGAAGGGACCAGATCGACATCACTGCTGCTCCATAACAATGACTGCAGGTGCGCAATCATCTCCGACTCCTCACAGATTGCATCGACAGAGCGCCAGTAGGATGCGCACTCGGCCTCCATGTCTGTTGATGAATCTTCTTGACAATGCTTTGGTGAGCATATCCATAGACCAGGAGAGCTTGTGTATATATACTGTGTGGCTGCCACTCTACATGATATTTTCTATGGCAACCTTGGCATCGTACATTTCTTGGTTAACTGACTCCATCTAAAGGGACACTGAAAGCTATATTGATTTCAAAACATAGTATAAATAGTGTTCACTGAACCAGAGCAAAAATATCTGCAAAACCATACAAATATGTCACTGATCATGGAGAAGAAGTGCTATCTGTCCGTTGGCGAATCATCAGTAGTATATTAGAGAAGGATGAAGTGCAAATCGCCGTTAGTTTAAGTTTGTCAAAGATGCTCATGGGAAAAAAAAATGGTAGCAACAGCGCAGAGTACTCCCATGGTGTGCTGCATGAATCATGACGCCACAGCTCGGTTTCTCTGCTTTCTTTCGTCAAGACTCAAGACCTACCTGCTAATAGAAATAACACTTGCAAGGGAACCTGGGACTTGGTTAGGAGGCGAGGACGCCCAAGGCAGTTCTGCAACTCGAGCCTGGGTGTGCTTGAAAGTAACAAATCCAACGTACTCAACACTGAAGTTTTAGCAAACTCACATAACAAGACACTATGATGCTACTAGCTTGTTTCCTGCTGACTATTTTTTTACTAGAGATTGTGATATATAGCAAGGCATGAGATTGTGGTGCAAGCGCACAAGATTTTGAAACGATGAAAATCATTCAAAAGTTTTCTTTGAAGTTTTAAGAAAACTCAGAACTTCGTACATCCAAAAGCTTCCTTAGAAACTTCAAAGTACTCCTCTAGATAAATTTCACCTCTCCAAAAATCTGGTGCATTTGCACCTCACCCATAGCAAGGAGCAGATCCTCTTTCGGACTGAACAATTTCATAAGGTTTCAGAGATGGAAATGGGATAATATCTCCAACTCTTGTTGCGGTGGTCTTTTCATGGAGGGTGTGCATCCCTTCCACAATATGTGTTTGTAAAAGTTATAGAAACCTAGACAGAGACACCTCTACTAGAAATAGTTTTGGTAGTAATATATCAGTAAAAGTATTTTGAAAGTACATTATCTTATAAATATAATGTATTATGTCTATTTAACAAATCAAAAGTTCAAAATAGTCTTGTATATATTTACAGGAAAAGGTCAAATATAATTCTAAAAACAATCATACACTCATGAAGAAAATGAATAAAAAAGTAGAGTATATATTAAATGGACGGATGAAATGGAGAATCTAATATTTTTCGCACATGGCACCTGCAGGGTGAGGCACCTACTGGTTTGATTGAAGGGCTGCTGGATTCGGCACAAAGGTGATGGAATATTATGCTTTAGCATGTAACCCCTCTGGTATCTATAGTCTATCTATAGTAATAATATAAAGAATAAAAACTTTTAAAAAACATTTTCCACCTGAATTGGGTCCACCATACTCCTCATGTTGGATCCGCCTGTTGAAATCGAGGGAGATGGGAGGAAGGGTAGACCTATAAAAATCGAGAGTTAGGAGTGTTTTTGTCAAAAATGTAATTTTTTTCGCATCTGACGATTCGCTTACCATGTGCTCGACGCTTTGCCCACAAGGGGGCACCACGCGTTCACCTTGCCTTCTCCTCTGAACAGGAGCTTTGCTCTCTCGCTCTCTCTCTCACATCTAACAGAACCAAGGCAGCCGCCTTGATCTCCTCCCTAGAGCAATCCTCGCTCAAGGAGAGCCCCTAGCAAGCTTCTCCGACCCCAAGCTCCATCACCCTGTTTCCTCTACTGCTGGTTCGCGTGGCTGGTGTATTATGTAGAAGCAAACTATCAAGCATGTCGACGATGGTTCAGTCTCTCTATGGTTATTTCAAATGTTTAATGACACTTCCTGCCAGATTGTATGTATAATTCGAATATTGTATAATGATAGATTTCTATTAGTGCTTCCTGCCAGAAAAGCTATTCTATTTACTTCCCGTCGTCTGAAACTCTGAATACGGTATTGACACTTCCTTTTCTTAGAATAATGACAATTTTAAGTAATGAAACTTGCCGATGGCCGCATAATAGGGTCTTTATAGTGCTTCCTGCCAGAAAAGTTATCATGCTCACCTCCCGTGGTCTGAAACTCTGAATACGGTATCGACACTTCCTTTTCTTACGATAGTGACAATTTTCAGTAATGAAACTTGTCGATGACTGCAGAATACGGACTTTATTTATTATTAGGCATCATGTGCTATTCAGAGTTTGTTGTTTCCGTTGTGAGATTAGTTCAAACCATATAATTTTCTTTAGTGTACATTGTACTGTCAGAGTTTCCAGCAATAGTTGGTTTATTCTGAAAAATAAGCAGCAACTTTGTGTTATTGCACACACAAAAAATAATGAGAATCAGATTAACTTTGTGTTAGTTTTTATTAGTACACCAAAAAGCTACTTATTGAACATTGCCAGCAGACATCCATCTCATGAACAGATCATCAGTGGCTCAGTGCTCTGTCCTAACTCATTTGCAGGTAGGTACCTATAACTGAATCCAAAGTGGCTCAGTGCGCTGTGTTGACTCATTTGCAGGTAAGTACTGATAACTGAATCCAAAGGACAGGGAGAGGAACAATGAGAAGGAGCGTGTCTCTTTCAAGCTTGTTGAGTTAAATCTGACACCATCATAGAGGCATATTTCAAATTCCTGATATATGACCAGTCCTATGGAAAACACTAGGAGCAGCATAACTTGTAGCCTATTTGTATTTTTTTTCTTTTACTCTGAGAATGTTTTGTACTCGTTACTCAAATGCTCCCTTGTTAGGTTGCCATCTATAACTTGCTATCTTCAATGCATGTTATTTTTTAGTAGTACCTTAAGTTTGTTTCCATGACTCCATTTAGTTTTTCTATTTTGTGTTTTTAGTTATTTTATTTGCATGCATATCTTGAATCTATGCTCGTCTCATGTTTCTTTGAATCTAAGGTTATTGATTTTTGTATATTTTAAGAGTACAAAAAAAATTATTCCATTATATTAAAGTTTTAATTATTATCATATCAACAAATAGCACGCGCGTGCTGCGTGGGCATTCTTACTAGTACAGTAAAAAATTTCAAACTTTAACCAATACTAGTTAAATTTGTCGGATGAAATGATAGTGGATTTATCGAAAATCCCTTTGATTTGCTCATCCATCTGAATCTTCCTCTTGCTGCCATTGCCCCACTTGCTGAAATGAGGCTATATGTGCTCAGTACTAACCGCCGATATGGCTTTGCTATCGTAGTAGTTTTTTTTCCCTGGTCGTTTAGTCTTATCTGTATCCAGATCCCATCAGTTAAGCTGACGAGGCAACAGAGCTCTCAATGGATTCCATGGGAGTAGTGATAATGTTAGCAAGAATCAGAGTTCAAAATATGTCCGTGAAAGAAGGTAGTACAGAGCAATTAGTTTACATTTGTCAAAGATGCTCATCTGGAAAGAAAAGAAAATGCCCACGCACCGTGTGCTGCTGCTGCATGAACCATGGCACTAGTGTGGTTTCTCCCCTTTCATTTGTCACCTACATCACTACATGGCTACAATGTTTTATCCAATAGAAACAAGTTGCCAACTTGGAAGGCACTCTGGCATTCGGTTAGGACCAATCAGGAAGCGCCAGAGTAGGCAGATGTAACAAACTCAACATTACAAACCACCCCAAGGTTCAATAAAACAATATTCAGCAATGTGAGGCTCCTATATCCCAAGGTTCAATAACTCATTAGTAGCATCGGATCCTGACCAACAGAAATACAACAAATAATCAGTTGCGATTGCTGAAGCTCATCTGCGATTCAATTTGAACTTCATGCCTCACTGATGAAATGATTCGTAATGAGACTACAGTTGCTTATGCAGAACGAAATAACTTGCACGAACAAGCAAACTATGATCCGGCCACAATTCCTTCTGCATAACATGTTCAAAATTCCAATATCTATCCCCAGGCACCACAAATAGGTCTCTATGGCACGTTAAATATCACAAGTTCAGCAATAACCAACCAACTTGATGCTCAACCAGACAAAGATAAGACGGTGATCAAACAAGGTAGCTGAAATTCTGCACATATGCAGGTAATTCATGGTTCGAACATGACAGACATGGCCAAGTTCTCCATCAAAAACACAGGCAGACTTCACTTGCAGAGTTCTGAACAAAACATCAAAATTACTGGAATTTAAATTATTGTCTCGCCTCTATCACATGGTCCATGTCATACTAGAAGATGGCATTCTCATAGCCCACAGCTGCCTTCAGCGGTACTGCACAAAAATAGAGCAGCGATTCATGGGTTAAAGAGCGATAATACAACCATATTGCCAAGCCTAACAAAATTTACTAGTAGCATATTTGTAGCATAAACATGCTCTTGTAAAAACATGAGATGAGAGCCACCATTATAGAACAAAGATAACTGCACAGGAGAGGGCACAATACTACAAACTATTATCAAGGAAATGACCTAAATAAAAAGATATGGCCAGATTGTAAAAATGTATAAAACAGAGCAATAACACCAAAAATGAACCATCATCATCAAATAACAAAACATCTACCGAATCTTCAGTCAGAACTTTGTGACATTCATTAAGAAACATATAACTGCATATATGGTAAACTAGCTGTCCGAACATCATAAAGTAATTTTACTGGCATGTCACATAATAATTTTACTGGTGGTAGTAGCATTTTTTAGATCATTCTGAAAAAAGACCACTACTTGTGATGCATCAGAGATTATTGTACAGTAGAAAACTTAGCCTGACCAAGATTATGCAAAATAAAACAAATATCCCAGTTGATGTTCAAGTATTTGCAGTCCATACATCCAATACACAATACAGGTAAGCATCATTGTCACTGCAGTGTGAAGGTTATAGGGCATACCTTGATGAAGCCAATGTCCTTGGCGTTGCTGCGGAAGCACTGCCTGCAGCACATCAGCCCGTATTTCCTAATCAAACCGTGAGGGTTGGCACAGACCCGGCTGCCAAAGCCACCAAATTTGGGTTAGTACAAGAATTTAGAGGGATGGCCTTTCAATAGCACAACGTCACTAAAATAAATTCCACAAAAAAGCCTAACACATCATCACTCATATTAAGTCCATAAGAATAGTGCAAAGCCTAGCCTAAGCAGCCTATGGTTTCAACCCTTGTGCATAGACTAATTCTGTAATACAAGCGTTGCAAGAAAAGGTTTTGTTGCATTTGGACGTCGTAAAAATAAATCTCCAGACAAGAAAATCATCTACTAAAGCGATCTATATGCGAGCAGGCCAATCAATTTAACTAGCAATCCTATCAAAACGATCCACATCTAATAGTTTAATAGCTCCAATCACATCAAATCTAACACCAATTACCGCAGAAACCTACAAATCACCGATCGCCGCAAGAACTTAAACAATCGCCAAAAAAGATCTCTACAAGAGCCGAAGCCGCCATGCGCGAGAGGTGAAGAACGGGAGCGAGCGCACGTACCAGACGCGGGATCCGGGCCCGTAGTTCTTGGGGTGCGAGTTCCACACGTTGGAGTGCCCCATCACCGCCTTCCTCCTCCGCCGCCGCCGCAGGAAACCCTAGCGCTCCTGAGGAAGAGAGAGAGAGAGAGAATTGGTGGCGAGTGGCGGCGGCGGGAGGGAGGACGTAGGCTTATATAGCAGCCGCGGTAAACCCTAGCGCATTAGCGGGCCCTATTGGGCCGAGCGGCCCGTAGATTCACGGGCCTTGAATTGAGACCCATGGGCCTGTTGGGCCGCAGGTCTGTGCGACTTTTAGTCCAAACTCTGGCACGAGCACGACGACGACTCCGTTGATCGATTCGTCGTCTCCTCTATTTTCCGCCGCCGCCGCCGCGTCTCGCCGCTCCGACCATGTCCTCCGCCGCCGGTGAGGACTCGTCGTCGTCTCGAAAGGTGCGAGCTTGAAACTTAAAACTATCTCCCCACCCACTGTTGCTTCTTCCTTTTCCCTCTCTCTTACCTCCCTCCGGTCGCGTGCGTGCGTTCTGTGGCAGGGGAAGGAGAGGGAGGAGGACGGCGCCGGCGAGAGCTACCGGGAGGAGGGGGTTGCGGTGATGGAGGGAGAAGTGGATCTGGGCGATCTCTACGGCGCGGCGGCGGGGTGGGTCGAGGCGCGGACCAGCTGCCCTCACCTCGGCACCATGCCGCCCGCTGGTGCGGCCGAACTCGCGCGCGTGCCCCCGCCCGACTCTCCGTGCTCCAGGTTTGGATCACCTCCCTCCTGCTCGAATTCTCTACGGATCCTTTGGAATCCCCACAGCTCAATTTTCGTGGACAACGGTGAGATGATTGTTTTAACGAGCGGAGGAAGAACAAAAACATAGCTTTTTATCCCAAGCAAATTGGGGTAGGTTAGAGATGAAACCCATAAAAAAAATAAAGACCACGGATCTTCAGATACGTGGATAGCGAGTCTCCAAGCGCTCCTATCCAAAGCTACCTCTTTGGAGATATTCCACTCCTTAAGGTCTCTCTTCACCGACTCGTCCCAAGTCAGTTTAGATCTACTTCTACCTCGCTTTACATTTTCGGCCTACTTTAGAACCCCATTACGCACCGGCGTCTCAGGGGATCTCTGTTGGACATGTCCAAACCATCTCAATTGATGTTGGGTAAGTTTCTCCTCAATTGGTGCCACCCCGACTCTATCCCGAATAACTTCGTTCCGGACTCTATCCCTTCGTGTGTGCCCGCAAAACCACCGCAACATCTGCATCTCTACTACACTCAGTTGTTGGACATGCCGTCTTTTTGTAGGCCAACATTCAGCACCGTATAACATCGCCGGACGAATCACTGTCCTATAAAACTTACCTTTTAACTTTTGTGGCACCCTTCTGTCACATAGGACGCCAGAAGCTTGACGCCACTTCAACCAGGCAGCTGAGATTCTATATCTAACATCTTCGTCAATGTCGCCATCTTTTTGAAGCATCGATCCTAAATACCGAAAGTATCCTTCTGGGCCACCACTTGCCCATCGAGGCTAACATCTCCATCCTCCTGCCTAGTCGCACTGAAATCGCACATCATGTACTCGGTCTTGGTCCTACTGAGTCTGAACCCTTTCGACTCTAACGTGCGTCTCCACAGCTCTAACTTCCTATTAACCCCTTTTCTACTCTCGTCAACCAGCACCACATCATCGGCAAAGAGCATACACCAAGGGATATTATCTTGTACGTCTCTTGTGACCTCATCCATCACCAAGATAAATAAATAAGGACTCAATGCTGACCCCTGATGTAGGCCTATGTTAATAGGAAAGTGTTAACAAGCAGAGGAACAGTGTTTTTTTTTACTTGCTGACAACAAGGCGATTATTGATTCAGGACCCGTCCATTGTTTCTTTGGTTGGACAAAACGTATTAGTTCATCGATTGCAACAAAGCGTAGCTGAATAATGTCCCAGAGAAATAGCTAGCTGGTTGCTGAACCTACCTGGGGGCAGCCGTTAACTGCCCACTGCTCAGGCTGGTGTTGGTTGCACTGGTCTGAGAATTGCAAGACGATAACAGAATGGCTTAGCCTCTACTGTGTAGCTTTCGCAATGCTTTCAGCAAGGGAATCTGCATTTAGTTGCTGCCTTCCCCGGAATGGATTTTGTGTCACTAAGAAGGTGGGGGTGAGATTAAATTGACTTTGCTTTTTGTTCTTTCCTACTGATTAGTTACCATGCCCACTGAAACTAATGCCCATTTTCAGTTCCTATAATAAGCAAAGCTTGAATGGTCCAGGGCTGTCAAGTAGGTTGCGGGAGAGGGCTCATATCGCCCCCCCCCCCCCCCCCCCCCCCCCCGCCCGGTTTAGCCTAAGAATTCTTCTTGACAAGTTGACATAACTTGCATACCTGTAGAGCACGATATAAGTGTATATAACCCTTCGAGCATTTATGCCAGTGAAGAATGGAAATATTGTTATATGCATGTGGATACAATTTGCTAATTTCTTCTTGAACGTAGGGTGTTGTAGAAATATTTTAACCAGGTTATTAAGTTCTTAATGTCCCGGATTTTTCCTTTCCAGTTGAAGAATTTGTTCTTTCCACTAGTTGTCACTATATGTACACCATCTCTGTCCATGCAAAAAAAACATTATGTCTTTGATCCCATTCTTGTCTAACAATCTTTCCAATTTAAAATAACATCCAAGACACCAATATTTTTGGAGATGGTTACGTTCATTGATTTTGAAGATAATTCTCATGTTTTCCATTACTACAATTTGATTGAAATGGCGTCTACCTTAATGTTATTCCTTATTTGTCCTTATTGAAGTGCTGAAATATCTAATGAGATGGTGATGCACTGATGCACTCACTCATCACTATATTATACTAGTGATATGTTGTGCGGTGTGGATGGCATGTAAAAATGCATCCCCATGTAGACATGCTATCTAACTTTTCTATAAAGGAGATGGAAACTAGTGCCATTTCACCTTAAAATGTTTTAAGTTGTTTTGATGCACTGTAAACATTTTGCTGTCAGACGTTGTATTGACATCTTCCGGGCTATTGTATGTGAAAGTACTTCTATGCTTGTTGATGCCCTAACTCCATTGAAATGAGTTGGCACATAAAGGCAGTAACATTTAGTGTCAACATTTTCCTGTACTGAAAGTTGGCCCATGGAATTTTCCATGGTTATGAATGGAGATATCTGTAGTTACATATCTTTTTCGTGGTAATTCAAAGATGTCATCTTCATTTAATTTCATTGAGTGGATGCAGACCAAGTGGCTCCATAGATTTATATAATTGTTGAATACAAAGTTCTGCAGAATATTCATGTCTGAATTTTTTTTCTCATGAGGGGTTATTTTCCATGCAGATGTCATCACCCTGCTGAAAACTGGCTATGCTTGATCTGCAAAGATGTGCTGTGCAGTCGTTTTATCAACAAACATATGCTGTGCCATTATCAAGAAAAAGGTCATTGTCTTGCTTTGAGCTTCAGGTAATTTGCTAAGCTTGCTTCGATTAACTTACTTTTATTGCAAATAATATTCCTTGGTTCCACACAACACTATTTTATCCCAACTTCATGATTATGCATGATCTTAGGCTTTGCCCACCATTAAGTCTGAATAAACTCTTTAGTATTTGATACCCTACATACATGGTTTCATAGAAGAAATAATGTTATCTCAATATTTCTATACCAGTTCGACATGTGAACAAGTCAGACCAGTGACCATTGAACCACTAACCTCACTGACCCAGCTTCTATCTCTATGCTTTTTAAAAGCCATTGCAATACTAAATGCAGCTTTTTGTGGTTTTATGATTCATTGTTTCACACAATCACTCATTGAATACATGATCAGTTGATCCACTTTCTGATGAGCTACTACTAGTTGATCCTGTGAAAGGAAAGCTCTGAACTTGATGGGTAACTGAATTATTGGTCAAAAGCATGACTTTTTAAACCCCGAACAAAGAGGAAATTAAGTCACAACTCACAAAAAATACATCTGCAAAATCATGGTCACTCTTAGATAACCTTATATTTCTTTTATAAAGCTGAACTACCTGTTGTATGCTGCTTTTCTCTCGTCCTATGTATCTAGCGGTCTAGCCATGACTTGCGTGCTTCCATGTCTAGTTCTTTAACTTGTGCACACCATACGATTACTCTTACTTAGCATTGTGTATATAATGTTTTGCAGTGATCTGTCAGTTTGGTGTTTCGGATGTGACTCATACCTAGACGTTCAAGCAATCTTAGAACTGCGTCCAGTCTATGAAATTGCACATTTATTGAAGTTTGGAGATCGTCCACCTTTTCGATCACTTGAAGTACTGGATTTGAGCACCGGTGAAAATAGAAGTTCGTCATCAGCGGCCTAGTTCTCTATATTCTGTTACTGAATTTCTTTTCATGGTGCTTCAATCAGATTCAGACAGGCAGTTGGCAGTTGTCTACTAACCTGGTACTTGTTAAGCTTCGGTGCGATATAATTCATCTGCCCTGTTACTTTCGGTTACAACATTTTAACTACTCAGAGCTTCCTTAGATAGTTATCGTGACGTAGTTTGTTTTGGTGGACATGAAGCAAACGACAGGTGTAAAAGTCTGTACCTTTGAAGATGATAAAGGCATTATAATTCCTTTGATATAGACATCCAGAAAAGTATTGAACTTCGAATATCTTTTGTTTGCTGACTGATGTTATCTTATCCGCTAAAAAACATGAAAGTTTAGTTATGTGGCATTTGACTTTAGGCTATGATGTAACACTTGGTTCATCATCCTCTAGTAGGTCGTTATTACTTGTACATACTTTTTGTGATCCCAAAGGAACTCATGTAGAACAAAATTTAACTGTGCGTGTCACCCTCATGGAAGCAATCTAACTGCATAAGCTTTAGAAACTGATTAATTTTTGCCTTAAATATAATACAGGGCAATGATTTAAGATCGAGCGATCCACGTGAAAGTAATTCTGTAATATCCATTGCACTTCAGGGAACCGTCCCAGGAGCTTCAAGGCCAACTAGGGCACTTTGCGATAAGCATCTAGCAAACTCTTTGCATCTGAAAAATCGGTAACAACTGTTAAAAGTGGTATGAGCTTCTGGGAGGATAAATACTGAAATGAAAATTGTTGCATGGCCTTCTTTTTTGCAGAATGATTGATAGATACTGATGCCATCTGATATTCCCTGGGGTGATAGTGATATCAATTTGCCACTTGCCTAATTCTGTCTGTCCAATCAGATGTAAAAAAATATCTGTTCTTTCGTTGTCACTCGCGTGCTTGGCGAGGTATGGTGGATCTGTGGATGGTCATAGGATGGGATTTTCCTTAAGTAGCAGTAGCATTTTCCTTAAGTACTAAGTAGCATTAGATGCATCGTTATTGTTAAATCCAGCATTATCATGTCTATTTCTAGCTAGTGCTTGTTTGATCATTATTGTGATCAATAATCATTTTATATTATGTAATCTCAAATATTACTGACTTTTTTGGCTCCAATCCCAAACGGTTGACAGACCGTTTGGATAAACTAAACATATTAATACGACAGTATGCTATAATTGTTTGTGTCCCTGCTATCCATAATGAGGAAACATCCTAGTTCCATATATTATGGTTGCCTTTTCGAAAAAGGTGTTTGGATGTTACACAGAAAATGAAATATTGTGTCACACAGTTTTCTTTCACTTCTAAGCATTTGCTAGATACAATATTTTTGGGCGACATGCATTCCCATTTCAGATTTTACATCATAGTAAAAACCTGAACTGGGATGTAAGAAAGTTTCAAACTTATTTAGTTTTCAAGTATCGCATAACAAATAACTTTGGACGTGTTAAGTTCTTTCTTCTCTTAACTTGTTAAGCCTTTCTTTTCATGCCCTACCTTTGAAGTTCACACCTCATCTGATCATGGTAGTGGTTGAATAGTGACACTCTTCAAATGACATGTATTATCTCATAAAGGCACCACTTACTGTTCACTTTTTCTGGTGAGATATGTTTCTGTAATATGCATGATAGGACTAGATTAAGCATCTATTGCGCATACAGTTTCTGAGATGCTGCGTACTAGTTTGATCAGTTAGGACAAGTGTGCATTCAGTAGTTGGTATTGGATTGGATTTTCGTCACTGTTGAGGACAAAAAGGTAGGGAGGTGTTGCGTAGGGCACTTACCAAAGGCCTGGATTGTTTGGTCAGGTGTCCATATCAGGAGAACAGCAAATGCTGCCATTATGCACCGGGGTCTAAAATTAACTGGTGAATGTCAATATCCGTGGAATCAGATCCTCTGACTTTCAGATGAACAGGTATGACGTGCCTTTCGTCATGGGCACCATCTGATCATAATTTGGACGGTTGATATCGAGATGCTTCTTTCCGTTGTTTTTGTGCCATCTGATAAGAACTTGAACGGTCGATGGAGTTTTGAAATTGTAGTGACTTTTGAGTTTTGTGTGTTTGTTTGAATTCCCTTTTGGTGACTTTTGAGTTTCATGTGTTCATTAGGATTAAGACCTGCCTTTTGTTGTTGGTGCCATAGTTCCTATCATGGATACATGCGTGTCGCGCATTCCTGGAACTGTGCCGTGTTGGGTCATACAGGTGGTGGCATCATGCCAGATTGCCAGTGATGTTGAACTGCATAGTATTTCCGCCAATTATGCAGAAGGGAACATGTTCGAGTGTCATTTTTAGGCCGAGGAAAAGGTTTTCCGGCTATCTTGATTTGCTTTGGAGAAACAAAAAAAGGTTGTCCTTTTCGAGCACTCAGATCAGATCCAATGCAATGTGATTGCATCATGTGAGACTGAGAAGCTATCAGCTGCAGCTGCAACCATACATCTGTGCCGTCTTCATTGCAGGCCCTTGGGACCATACGTGCCATACTCAAACATGCCAAGTTGGAAAGGGGCCCTAGCGTACTCCCTTTCTACGTGTCAATGTCTGTGGTTTCTAATATTTGACCAATGCTTATGTACCTGTAATAAGCACGCCACAAAAAAAGAAGACAAGAGAGAGAAAACAAAGGTAAATGCAGGTTTGTCTGGCTTCTCTATGTCAAGAAAAGCAAGATGGTAACTTAGCCATCAAGGCTCTGCTTGAAACATGAATTTCTTTTTAGAGGATTTAACACAAGGCATCCAGTTTTATTGGATGGAGTGAATCCAGTTTTATGTACAAAGAAAAAAGACAATAATACATCGACACACAACAACTTCAAATCAACATTAGAACCTCAATGACACCGCTCCTAAGCAACTCGCAAGATCAATGACTCATGTTCCTACATATGCTTGAAGGCTAACAATGACTGCAATGATCCTAAAGAGCACCTCTGGTTGTGGGGTTGGTGATCAATGGAACTTAGCAAAGCACTACCATTCTGATGGAGGTTGCAGGGGAGTGTAAAGGTATCAGATGATTTCTCATAAATTGGAGATGATGCCTCTGGCTGTTGAAAGTTGATCCCCAAATAATCACTGTAGTACCACAGAATCTTGTGCTCAAGTGCGTATGGTACTAGTGGTGATGTCAGCGCAGTGGCCTTAGATGAAGGGCAACTCCTAATGAATGGAGCAACGGATGGAGAGAAGAGTATGTAAGGAAAAGAGTTGACATCATACATACTCCCTCCGTCCCCAAAAAAATGCAATTCTCGCTTCATAAGGAGTCAACCAATTGTAAATTTATAAAATAGTACTAACATTTATGATACACAATTAAGTACCATTAGATTAACTATGGAATATATTTCATACTAATCCTATTTGGAGACATGAATGTTAGTACTTTTTGGTATAAATTTGATCAAACTTGAAATTCTTTGACTCCTTAGGAAACGAGAGTTGCATTCTTTTTAGAATGGAGGGAGTAGGTTGTATGTGATTTATGGACTTGAAAACAGAAAGTCTCTACCTTCAAAGGGCCACACGGGCAAGTGGACTACCATACAAAAGTAGGGGCGAATCCAGACTTGGACAATAGGGAGTGGGTTCTCTACATTCATCTCCTTTTCCTCTCTTTCTTCCTCTTCTTCCTTCTTCTCCTCCTCCACCTCATGCTCCATTGGAGTTTCTAGGTTGGTGTGTGTGTGTGTGGGGGGGGGGGGGGGGGGGGGGTGTTTGTTCGATGATCCGCCCTGGCGTAAGGATCATTTAAGGCGTTCAAAGATCATCTCATATGGTGATATTCCAAATATTTGATATTTGCATATATACATTGAAAAAATAACAAATAAACATAAAAAATACCTCCGAACTATCAGTGTAACGGCCCTTTAAAAGGCGCAAGTCACTGGTCCTGGGATTTGAATCCATGGGCGCTTCCTTCAAATGGTGCTTTCTTATTATCTTCCCACTTTACCATTGATTGTTGGTTTCAATAAGATAGGTTTCCTTTTCCTGGGATTTAATTTTGACTATTATTTAGGTATAAATAACTTTAAATTTAAAAGTTGTCAACTACATAGTTGTAGATCTTGACAAGGGCTATAATTTATAGCAAAATTTTCCTTCATCTAATCACATATCAATATTTTATAAATTTCCATTAATGTCACCACAAACTTACAAACGACGACTTGTTTCTCTTGTTTCTAGGCTTCATCAGTCCAACTTAGCCATCACATATGTATTATCATTTTTATCCTGAAATCATTGTCGTTATAGGCTTATAGCTGATCCTTTATCGGACATATATATCGTCTCATGATGTTTTTACTACCGTTAGGGAGACCACTTAACCACTTCTTATACCATTATCTCACTATGCTATAAGACTATCATTAGAGTTGACACTTAATATATCATTATTTCACTATGCTCTTACTCACTTAACCCCATCATATATCATCATTTTGTTATATCGTTGCTACAAACATAGTTAATCCCACTTAATAGATCTATAAATACCATCATTTCATTGTGTTGCTGTAGTGGTATATAGTATACTTATTTCAAACCATAAGCAAAATAACCTTCACAAAATAGTTTTGAAAATATTATCATTCACAGTTCTTATTTGGGGATTATATAAAATAAAAGGTTATACCACATTGTTATTGTTTTGAATATTCTCTATGGTTGCTTTTTTGAGAAAGTTCTTCACTTAAGTCATTAGTGATAATGTTATCTTATACAGTTCAAACATATCCAATATTATGTCTTCTTTTTAGTGGTGGAAGGTTAACAAGGCTGCTGCGTGGTGGATGGAGATACAACCTTTAATGGAAAAGCTCCAGCTTTTTGCATCCTCCAATGCATACGACCTTTGTCCACTGTTACAATAGCTCATCATAAACAAAGAAAAAAAACATAGAAGAAGTGTGTATTCATGTCGTTAATATTTTTTTTCTACAAAGATGTATTAACAAACATGTGTTGCACGCACAGCACGGTCAAGTGATGGTGGATGGTTAGATCATGGGCGGTGGATCAGCATAAGTTGGCGTTCGTAGGAGTATATATGCTTGTTTTATGTCTTGAACAAGAGGAATAATATTGTTTCTACGCGATCATTGTAGTGGTGTTGTTGAATGACGTAAACATGTGGCTTGTACCCCCTAGGCCCTAGTGTCAGTGATCTCACACTAGTGTGTAAAACCACTTTTTGTGTTGGTCATTTTAGGGTTATGCTGGATGTAATATATGGTGTCTATGATAAGGTCTATGTATCTTTGCTTTTGGCCGACCAGAAAAAACTCCATTAAAGCTTGCCTGCTGTATGAGACCACCGCACTTTGCGTGAAGCCACTTGTGAGAAGCATCCAGAGGCACTAATATCATCCCTTCTCATCGATCAGTTATTCTTATGCAAGTATAATTGCCGTCTGATCTTACCAACATGTGAAGAAACTAAAAGAGACAAGTGAAATGCATCACTTATTGGGTGCAAGCTTCTCTTTTTTTTTGTGCTCTTTTCTCGTTTTGTAACTTCTCCTTTTGTTTTCTAAAAGAAGAAGAGTGCAAGCTTGATGCACGCACACATTCACATCAACGCATGTCCATGTACATGCTTCTTAGCATACATATAAATTAGATTGAAAACTGAATCTCACATGACGTCTAGGACAAGCTAATAATCTGTTTATTTGATTTTAAATATATGACATTATTTAGGACAAGCTAATTACTTCCTAACTTAAAACAGAAGGATTACTAACCATTCAAACTCAAAAGCCGATTTTCTAATTTTAAAGTTTTTTTTTCAATTTCTAGGTTCTCAGTACGACTCTTGGAAGAAAGAACCTTGTCCAACTCTAGTATTCAAAATTGAGAAATTAGTTTTCAAAAAAAATTGAGAATTTTCCCTAATCCCAACAGAAATTGTAAGTGAGGAATTTTTTCTTGATTGTACAGGAATCGAGGAATCCATATGTTCCAATGCAAACCAGGCCCCAGACTTGGCCCCAACATAATTGAGTATACACAGGACCAGCTAGCAGTAAAAAAATGATCGTACCAGAACAAAAAAGTGCAGATAGATGAGAGATGAGTCATGAACCATGATAGCTACAGTGCATCTCCCAACCCTTTTCTTTTGATCCATCACTGCACAATGTATTGGAGGCACTGAGAAAATGCAGCCAGAATTAAAGGAACGAAAATGATTCAGCACGAACAGCAGCAACTGTAGATCGTCAGGATGACTTCACGGATGAAAATTGCTTCTGGAACCCTAAGCTTTGGGAGCCTCCTTCCTTTGCAGCAAACTGAGGCCGTCTTTTTTGACCAAACTTTTTTATGCGACATGCACGCACAATTCTCCTCTCTGCCGGCCATCTTTCTTTGTGCTTTTCTGGATGGGATGAGCAGCATGAGCAGTTCATTCCACTAGCTCGGGTCGGTAGTTTTCACCAAATGACGTCAAGGGTTTTTCCCCCCTGAATTTGTAGTCCTTGGGACCCAAGTGAATTCATCTTTTTTTGATTTTTTTTAAACGTGTTTTTAAACAAACAAAGCAGAAAGCCAGTGAGTATCAATAATCGACTAGTGCCCTTGTGATAAAACTCGCCCTTGTGGTATTCTAATTTGTCTTCACAGGAGAAAAAAAAAACACCAGAAACCTTTAGTGCTAACTGCTAAGCAAGTTGGAGTAGACTCCGTTATGAAGCTCACAAAAAAAGAAAGAAAGATAATACTCTCTCCGCGTTCTTTAATATATGATGTTTAGGACAAGCTAATTACTTTAAAATTAAACTTCCCCCTTATATATTGAAGAATGGACGGAGTAATACACAGTGACTCAATTCCCGTCAGGATCGGATTAGGTGCTGATGTGCACACACCAATGATGGTGCTTGCACCATTGCAGCAGGACCCCCAGCACGCATTGCATGGATGAGGCGATGTGCCTCCTCAACCCGGCAAGGCGTGCTCCACTGTCTGGGGGCCATCTGAGGCGAACAAGAAGTGGCTGGAGCTTCCAAGAGAAAGATTCTCCTTACACCATCAAGTGGCTTCCCCATGTGTTTCACTTGGAACCATCCCCACATTCTTTTTTTATTTAGAGGAGGAGTATGTACCACTACTATACCACCTGCAACAACTTGTTTGAAGTATTGCTCAAAACTAATTAACTAGTTTATTTGATGTAATTAACTGATAAACATGTATATGTCTGGTTTATCTCTAGCTATCTCAAGCTCCTTACTCGGAGTTTATCTTGTCGCGGCATATCCTTCAAAAAGAAAATGATAAACTTGCATTGATCGAACAATCTTGTAGGAATCCATGGATACAGAAGTATGCTCAAGTTGGTGAGGCGATTACATCTGAAGTTAAAAACAAATTATTATGTTTATAGAAAATCGTAAGTTAGACAAAATAAGATCTAGACTCAGCATATGTACTTCCTGAATTATTAAAAGAGTATGCTTAAATTATTAGAAGCAGCAAAGATGCAAGGACTCGTCCTACTTTGAGGTTTGTGAAAGGTATAGCGATAGTGTTGATCATCTATAATTAGCATGGTCCTAGAAATCATTCGGCATATAAATTGTTTGGATTGATAAATTCAAAAATATAAATGTTTGGAAGCAAGACAAATTTATCGAACTAACCAAGTCCTAGGTTATTTCAAGTGTGTGCTCATCAACAGGAAAACTATTGGTACTTTCATGTGCCTTTAAGACAAAAATTATTCTACAGAAGATGCAAACCTGCAATCTGCTATTTTCCAGGATTTGTTTGATCTGCACCTTGTTACTATGGCCCAGTGCATGGACTATATATTGTATAATTTGATAATTTCTGTCTTAGATAGTTCCACGATCAGTATACATTGACGAGGAAAAATCATTATACAAGAACCCTTGAATTTGGTCTCCTTTACGTAAGTGAAAATGAAAATTAATTAATTCAAGTATCTAATAAATTAGTACATAACTTTTAGCAATCATTTCCGTTGTGCCCCTCACATGCAATTCTGCAAGAGCTAGCTATCTAAAAATTCACATGCATACTTACACATTAGATCTTCCAATCATATGAATGATAGAAGCATAATTGGCTTTCTCTGTATTTCAAATGCTCATAAATGTGAGATCAAAAAACATCACACATGCATGGGCCCATGTGCAATCTCAACTACTATTTGTAAGGAGATGGGTAGGAGGACTGAGGTAGGTAGATCTAGAGAATTTGTTTTGTTGTGCCAAGCACACAAGGTAGACCCTGTCATGGCATCTTATGTGCTGCTGATGTGATGCCATGACACAATCATACACCATATTGTGGGTGGGTGTAGTACACACATGCCAGCTTGGTGTGATGGTATGTACTCTGGACACGTATTACCATATGAAAGCACGCCTGGGCTTCTACATGTGTTCATGCAAGTCAGTCCTTTGCTGTTTCCCTGTTGCTGTGTATAGATATCTTTCAAGAAAGCAGAATCGTGACTTTCGTGGAGGAGGGCCTAGCCACGATCCAAGAACACGATGAGAAGACTCGCAATCGCTAACAAAAAAAGAAACTCCTCAATTTGTTATAGTAATTGTGTCCTCTCGCAGTCAACATATTTAAGATGAAGAGTCCAAATTTAAAAAATTGAGAGAGCAATAATACAAGAATTTGTTCAATTTATAATTAGTTACTCGGCCTTCTGCCTACATCACCAAAATGACATTATCTTATAATTAAGGAGTTCGACAGATGTGTTCAGAATTATAAGATGACCGGAATGATTTAACTTTCGGGGGCGGGCTTTTTTCCCTTAAGCCTTATAATCCAAGAAAACATCATCATGCATGTCCATCCGCCTACCTTCTTAGAAGGCTTTCTGCAGCATTATTTTCTTTTTTTAACTTAATTAAGCTCATCCAAACATTTTAGAACTTTCTACAAAAATAGGTCATTTTATATCGCTAGAGGAATGATAGCTACCCGATGAACTTGTTGACGAGGGCATGATTTTCTTGTGGGCATTTTCCACATTCCAGGTATTTTTGAGAGGGACTGCCACAAGTTTTCATTGCGAAATAGTGATATAAATTGAGCTCTCAGCAATATGTCAGGCCCTTTTTTCTGTTAAATAAGTTTCCGTAAAATTGATTTGGAATTGATCGACAGGTAAAACTGGTTTCCTATATATCCTCAGGTAGACTCCACATGAAACTATCTGGCAATATGTTCTTTACTTTCAATAATCCTTTTTTACGCAGTACTTGATAAGTTGATAGTCGGTGAAGATCAATTTTGAAAACAATTATAAACTGAACACGTATGAAGTTATTTAAACTGAGAATTTTTCATGTACAGGATCGAATAAGCTCAGATCTAAACCACATCGTCAATGGCCCGAGAACTTGCAAAGAAGCTAGTAAAACTACAAGTCTCTGCAAATTAATCACATGCATATGGATGTTTTTACCAAATAACAACTAAAAAACAAAGAACAGTGCTTCCAATAATACAGGGAACAAGAATTGTGGCTGTGAACAACCAAAGCATCCAACAAAATCACACATCCTCTTACCAAAGGTCAAGTCGTCTACAAGCATCTACAAGATACATCCAGCTAATCCCTGGGATAGGTGACAGAGACCTGCATCTGATGGCAATGAGATAGAAAATGACAGGGCTGGCACCATGGTCTGGAACTAATCATGCAGCCCTGGATTTTTCAGGCCCTGACTTGTCCCAATCCCTGGAATGAGTCCAAACCCCCAGTGACAATGAGCAGTTTGTTCCTTGCATTGCATTACATGCCTCACAAATCTGAGGGTGTGGAGGGGACCAGGCCAACACATGTTATTGTTACCAACCACTCCACATAACTCACCATCCAATCACATTGCCCAATCTTGAGGCTGCACATGAAGCCAACACAAGATCCAACTTGAATTCTGAATCTGGTCAGGATTGACTGCTGGATCTAGGTTTTGCGGGTACAGATCAGAGGTACAGCTGCACCTGCACTGTAAAAAATATGCATACATGGTAAAAATGGTAAGGTCTTGTGCTTACATTCCTCGTGCTATCCCAATCGTCAGTGCACAATTTTAAATCTATTTCTCATGTGATGCTAACTTGCTAAGGTAGATAGATGTTCTGACTTTGAATGACAGTAATGTAAGTGCATACATTATTGGAGACAACTGGTGATGCTAATCTTAATCCAATGAACATGTGGGCATGAGATCCAAAACATTGCATACCTAGTTGTCTGTTCAGTGATCCTTCTGATGTCCTGATCCAGAAATAACATTCAAAACTATCATGGCTACACGACCCCAATGGAGAGCACCAGCAACTGCACAATCCACATAGAGAGAATCAAACCTTGCATATATGAATATGCCATGGATGAATAAACGCTTGCGCTATAAACATGTGGTTTCAAACTATATACATCAATGAGTACCGACAGCGAAAATCATGCGAGACGTAGCACCAGATGGGGGCGCATAAGAATTTCAGCGCTGCAAGCAAAGAATATAATAGCTGGGGCTTCTTATCTTGGTCCTATCCTTTTCTTGGCACTACATAGGAGCATCTTGGGGGCCTTTATCACATATGAACTCGATTGGCCTAAGTGACTTGGATTTGTTTGGCATGCCCACATGGGGCCCACCATGACAGTAAAACTAATGACAGGGGAGAATCTTAAATCCCCTCCCCTCCCACTCATGCCTCACCAGATTTGATACATATGCAAAACCTGCTGGCTGTTGCTTCTCAGCAGGGCCAGAAGCTTGCCTTTGGCCTAGCAGTAGCTACCAGGAGATCTTCCTGCGAGAGGTGCCTAACAGCTTCAGAGGAATCAGCACTTCAGAAGTGGGAGCTCTGAGGCAGAGGTGAGCTCAAGGCCCCTGTGATCTTCCTCCTTGCTCTTGGCTTGTTTCTCTCTCTCGTGATCCTCGCTGTTACCAAGAATTGCTCTTCAGCTTTCATATATGAAGCATGCTGAAAGCTTACAAAACATAAGGATGCCTGGTCTTCGTGTTTTGATGATCAAGGAGATGTTGTTAAAAAGTTTAGTGTCGTTTCAGTTTGCGAAAAAAAAAAGTTGTTCTTCCTGTTGTTCTTCAACCCATTCATCTTTTCAGAGTTTCCTTCAGGAATGATTTCATTGGTAGATTCTCTCAGGAAGCACGATGACACATATTGACATGCAGGCATAATTCTGTTAGAAAAATGGAAGCATAATTATGATATATCTATATTATATTCCCTTGCTTCTTCCAGAATTCTGTCTGCAATAATTAAACATTAGTACATCTGAAGGGTACACCTTTTCTAGCTTTCATTTTAGGCATAAAGATGTGGAGAAAAGTTTCTGTTTCGGTACACGCTGTTAGTGGAGAACAACGTTGGTTACTTGCAGGAAGTGTAGACTGCCAAAACAGAAATATTTGTGGAAAAACAGAGAAATGAGAGTACAGGGTCCATAAACAACAACCTTGAAAATCTCATCACTAATTATCCATAAAAAATTGCTTACCAAGTGCCAACTGCTATCCAAATTTAGAGCAGTGTTCTGCTACAAAGGTAAAATAAAATCCAAGTTTAGCCATATGACCCACAAAGATATCAAGTTGCCTATAGTGCTCTGTCTCCTCCAGAATTTTGAGCAGTTCTTTAGGGAGAAATAGCTCATCTTTTCTTCCAAATATCAGCCTGATCCAAATTAATTTTCGGTATCCCAAACCAGTGCAGTTGCAGGTGTACAAGCACATATGACGAATTGCCAATTGATATCTTATATTGTACATTGCATATAACCATAACAATGTAGCACGTTTATTATGATGTGTCTTGGGATACTCATTCGCCTAACTGACACAAATTAAATGCATCATCGTATCATGCACTTGAATTCCTATCTGAGAAGAGCAAAGTTCTCCAAAGATGAATGAAAAAGTTTCAGAAACTTCACTTGAAAGGTGCTTACACCAGATATTGACATGCACTAGATGCGGTAGCATCTCACATCCATTTCTACGTGTTGCAGGTGCACTGTTGGGGTCAGCGAGCTGCAATTTTTGTGGGTTGGGAAGGAATGGAGAAGGAACACATCAAGATGGCCATGCTGAAGCAAGAACAGACATTCAGACAGCAGGTAAACCATGCTTCTGACACTGCCTGCTCAGAGGTTCTATCGATAGACTTCAGAGATGCTAAAATCGTTCAATTCTTCATCAGGTTCATGAGCTGCACCGTGTGTACCGGGTTCAGAAGCAGTTGATGATGCAGATGCATGTCACCGAGGCGAAAAACTACGGCAACATAGCTGCAGAGGAACAAACTGAATCTACAGTAAAGCTCGGTCACCAACAATGGTGCGGTAGCTCGGTCGAGAAGGAAACTGCACTGGCAGAAGACTTCAACCTGGAGCTGACACTGGCAACAGGTACTGCAAGGCGGAAGCAAGAGAAGCCGTCCAACTCAGACTCCGAAGCAACAATATCATCATCAACATCTGCAGAATCAGAGTCAGGGCGGAGATATGTGCCTGACTCCAATGTAACAACACTGAGGTTTCAGAATGAGAGCAATAGGCATGATGATAAGGTCATGCGGTCTCCGTGGCTCTACCAGTGTTTAAGTCTCAAGATGGCATGAAGGCGTAGCTAGGGTTGGCATGAGAGTGCCTCAAGATTTGAAAAGCCCAAACAAAAGCAAATGCATTGCTGTATGTATAGTACAAGCGAATTCGATGCAACTTTAGGAGTGAGCTCACTCAAAAGAATCAAGCATTTCTCTCAAAAGAACTAACATAGTCTGGTCTCATTTGTCACAAAGAACAAACAGGTTCACCTTACACTTACATCACCACAACTAGATACAGAGAATCTAGTTCAAAAAAGTTCTAGCTTTTGAGGTGGAGGGTTGAAGACCTTAGGAAGATAAGATGGTAGTATGGTAGTATAATTCTGCCATCCAGACAGGCTCAGCCAAAAACATAGTCAGGTAGAAGCCCTGTGGACACTATACCCTAACCAAAAGCAAATGATGCATACGAAGCAATCCAATCTCTGTTTTCAGTGTAGCATTGTCGGTCAATAAAATGACAGATAACCTCATAGTTCCATGAGACATCCATTAAGCCCGCCTTGTACAGAGAATTGATGGATAACAGTCGTGTTGAGTCATTCGACGACAACTAGGTACTTGAGGCCACCTCCACATCTGCTTTCTTTAAGCTGGCCATATATGTTATATAGATGGTCCAAAGAAACGAGAATGAATTGCTCACTAGTGGCTGGAAAAAAAGTTAACGTCAGAAATGCTGTCAAAAACGCTGAGCCAAACAGATGGAATGCATCAGGAATTTACCTGTAAATGAACAGGGACAAACTTGAAAGTAATAAAGTCACAAGCTGGCCAATATAAAATCCCACTTTTGATGGTCGGAACTAGGTCCCTCTTCAATCTTGCAGTGATCTCAGGGACAGTCTCACCTGCGTAGCAAATCAGAAAAGCCATTAAAGAGCGTATGAGACTGCATACCAAAATAGTTTGCAACACTAAGGTCTCCGATTACTAACGCTTTGGTGAGTGTGTACTGCATGTAAGCTTATCTGAATGCAGTTTCACCTATTATGCTCAACAGTACAAAGTAGGCAGAGATGTTTACTACGTGCAACCTTATCCTGAGACCAGTAGTACTGTGGTCCATGGTCCTAGGTCATAGACTTTACCAAAACTGAATTGAAATGGGTAATTACAAACAGCATCAACCATGAGCTGTACAAAAACATTAAAACAACTCAAGGCAATTAGGTGGCAGGGCGTGGCATCAGAAACAATCGGGAAATTCACATCATGATGTTCATCAAGAAAATGATAGCCTTGTGTGTGTGTTTTAACTACATTGGCAATTTAGTTAATGTGGCTAAGGATGCAAATGTATCAACACAGGCACCACAAGGGCGGACTGCAGGTTTTAGGTCGAAATCAGTGTTTTTATGAAAAGTAAACAAGTGAAAACCAAATATTGCCTTTTAGCATCTTATACAGAATATCCCTGTGTAACTTGTAAATATCTACATCTGACTGACATGGATGATCAATCAAACAAGCAAACTGAGGTTTGGAAGAATCCTAACTCTAAAAGGCAATAAAGTCATGTTGATCCCTGAGAAAAGAGCACTGGTTATACCATGATTTTTATATTTTTCACACTGCTACTAATGCACTGAAAGTTGGATATTGTCATCCCCACTCTAATATCATGCACTAAATACATTTGATAACCAGGTGAGGATTTTGATTCGAATGTTAACAAACTGAAAGTACAAATGGCTGGATATTTGCAACTGCTCAGCCCTCAAAACTACAGTGAATGTGATATGCAAGTTCCTCATTTTTGTTTATGGGTCTCGTACATTCAGAAATATTCATTTCTATATAGCCTATAGATTTGTACCTTTGGTTGCATTAATTACATCTACAAAGCCCCAGAGCACAGTGAGTAGCAAGGCAAGTAAAGACTAGCATGAGGTTAAAATTCAAATATGAAAAGAGTGCAGTGAGTATGATCTTAGAGAGTTATCTAGATGAAGTTCAGAATGATTCTTGCATCATATACAAATCAATCAACATAAAATGTGTCAAAGATATATAAGGAGTTTGAACCGTCCTGTCCACAAAGATTGAAATAGGAAATAACTATAAAATACTTTTCTGAAGTAATCAGATCATATCAAATATGCTAACACAACTGCATGCCTGCAGTCATTTCACATTCAAATAAAATGAAATATGAAAGGGGTACAATATCAAAATAAGTGCAGTCCTGTTTACAAATGGAAAGCTTGCTTTCTTTACATAATGCAGACAGAACAATTAATGCTAACATGTGCGGCGTCAGTAGTTTGTATCCCGTACATTAATAGTTGCATCTTACAAAAATCATATAAAACACTATACCACTGATATGCTATTTTGAACACTGGACCACTCTGGAAACAGGATTATTGTAAATCGATCCATTCGTGTATTTACAGATAATCAAATAGAAGTTCTATAGTTTCTTTTCTTGGGAGCGGATAATGGGTCCTTAAGAATTTGAAGAAGCACTCAGATACCATGACAACTCAAACCCATATTCTTAGTTTTTCTTAGGATAATCAAGTAGAAGCTATATACAGATAAAAAATTATGGAAAAATTGAGATCGAGCATGCAGTATGCTGGCATAATCATTTCTAATAATGCATCATCAAAACAGATTAATGGTCAGCACAGGAAACAGCAAATAGTGTAGCATTATTAAGGTAGGGTAAGGAAAGCATGGCCAAGAGAACTCCTGAAGTTCAACAAATGTTTTTGCACAACACAACCAGAACAAGAAGCCCCGAAAATCATTTCTGAGTATCTCAGGCATGTTTATATGGAGGCACGTGAGCAAATAATACCTTGTAGTCCAGCATTATACGAGAAGAAAACTGAGTTAATAATTGGTCCATAAACTGCTTGCCCTAGGAACATCTTCTTCAATGTGTTTACTACATCCTTTTTTGGGAACACTTTCGAGATAAAGTTGAACCAAAGATGGAGGGTAGGTCCTGAGATCAGCAACCCATAACTAGCCATACGTATGGTCCTAAGAAAATCAAGTGGTACCTCAGGACCAAGTGTGCACATCTGATAAGACAATATCAAGAACAAATGAAACCGTGTGAGAAGCAACTTCTAGCCATAAATAAAAATTAAAATAACAGCAAGTATACATAGCAGTGAGAAGTCCATCCAAGGGATACTATGAGTCAAATGATCAGACAAAATTCAATAGGGCAAACAAACATAAGACTATTGATTGCAAAAGTGATACTACAGTATATAGCCCATTTCCTTCAGAGTTTGGAGAAAGTAAGGATTGTTGTACTTGTATATTAAATGCTATCTATGGATTGATGAAGCGGCATACAAATAACTATAGATCAGCTTGACCACATGTTTAAATGGCTGTCCACTAAACAGCAAACAGACATGCAAACCAAGGCAGACTTTCAGAGTGATGCAGTGCATTACCATAATAGCTGAAACAGATTACACCCTACCATTTCTCACAGATTGTAGATATTTGGGGCAAAAAGAGGAGATATATCTAATCTGTTTGCGCATACTTTTTGATAGATTAAGGGTACTAAACATAGTTGAAATGGTTAAAGTGGTTACAAATTAGAACACATCGCGGTGATAACTATGCCATCAATCACAACATCAGTTTATGATCCACCACTGACCACACTAAATTGTACAGATGACAATGTGGCACAAATCTTACCACGCAGAATCTATCCTATTTCCGCGAGATCGGAAAGCAAACGTTGTCTTTTTACGCGCGATCGGGTAAAAGGACGGAAGAAGAGCCCCGACCTGGGATGTGAGGTCCGCGGCGGTGAAGATGGCGGCGGCGGTGACGCTCTTGGTCAGCACGGGCCGCGCATCCAGGAGGCCGAGGTACCACCCGACGACGCCGGCCCCGACCGCTCCGGTCTTTCTGCTCGTGGGGGCGAAGGAGAACGCCGCAGGGGCCGAGCGCGCCGGCGGCAGCGGCGGCGGGTGCGGGGCGGAGGACGACGGCTTGGAGGAGACGAGGTGGGAGCGCAAGTGGGACCAGGGCGAGGGGCTGGGCCCGTGGGGGCTGCGGCGGAGCGGGAGGAGGAGGCGCCCGCCGGCGTGGAAGGCTCCGGCGGTGGCCATGGCGGCGGCGGGCGGTTGAGTTCGTGGAGGGCCGGCGGTTGCGGGGGGTTTTTTGGAGGGTTTGGGGGGAGCGAGGGGAAAGCGGAGGGTGGGGCCCACGCGTCAGTGTCTCGCTCTCCTCTATAAACTAGGAATGTCTCCCAAGAAAGAACGGCTTTAAAGACTGACTGGTCATAGTTTGATTTTTGTAGTATTACAAACCTTTCATCCTCCCTATAAAAAAACAAATCTTTCGTCCTCCAATCATTTTAAGCCGTTCAATGCCCAGTAACTTTGAAGTTGAGTACAAAAGAAAGATGACAAACATGAAGACAGCTAAGGCCAGATGACAAAAGAAAGATGTCAAATTTGAAAGAACTTCATTCTTGGAAAAACGTAAATTGGCCATAATACCCAAAACATGATTTTGATATGATTGGGAATTAGTTTTAATGTAGCCACTAACCATAAGTAAGTAGTTTACATTTATGCAGCTACGGTTCGTACATATGCTCAAAATGTCTATTTTTGCAAACATTTGTTGTGTTTCACACTCCTCTCTTTTAAAAAAAACAATATATTATATTTGCAACACTTTAAGTTGGTCACATGATTAACATTAAGCTTGAGTTTGCAAGTCTATCAAACCTTTTGCATACTAAAATTTGTATCTAAAACTAAAATGTTCGTATAGGAACGGTGAGTTTAATAGTAAATTAGGAATTGAATTTGAACGTAAATAATGCCGCTCGCTTTAAATTCAAAAATACATTTTCCAAAATCAACTGATGAACTGGGAGCCGGCTTTGGCCTTGCGTGAGGAGGGCAGGAGGTCAACGGGCGCCGGCGGGCCCCGGAGCCGAGGCGAGCCGCGCGGAGATGAGCGCGCCAACGGGGCGGCCTGCGGCGGCGCGGCAGTATGGCACGGGCGCACGGCGGCGGCGGCACCGCAACAGGCAAGGTGCGCGCGCGGCCGGGGCCGGCGCATCCACGCAGGGCGCCAGGGCCGCAGTTGGTAGCCCGCAAGCCATAGAGCACAAAAGTGCTTATCGTTCAATTGCTCATAGCCTCTACCTCAATCTTCAGTCAAGAACTCAAATTGGACAAGAAGTGATCAATGGTTGCTTGATTACATTCATTGAAAGGGAGTTCTTCTTGCAAGCTAAGGATGGGGACATCATCTCCTATTTTCAGAGCACGAAAGACCGGAAAATTGTCCTGTAACTTGTAAGCTTTTCTAGCAATCTCATTTTCTGCTTTCCTTTACGATTGTACCCTCTATATATTTGAGTGTTATCCCTTGCCATTGAGTACATCTGTGACTATATGACTATATCTATGTCTTATGTGTGTACTTTAGGCTGTCAAATTCTTTTTTGCCACCCTTTTTACAATCTTGAATACCCAAACTCAAAATCCTGGATCCACCCCCGGGACATCAATTTGTCCTTCAATTCTTTTATCGGTAATGTGCCGACAACTCTTGGAGATCTATGAGAACTCTCGTGGCTGAACCTTGAATTCAATCAAATTTGAACTCTTGAAAAACTGAAGCTCCTTGCCACCAAGTTCTGTGGGAAATCTGTCATCCAAACTTCAATACCTCCTCTTGGGTAAGAATGAACTCTCAGGTTCTGTTCCTTCTAGAATCAGGAACCTTTAAGGCCTTACTAGCCTGGGACGAGATTCCAACAATTTTGATGGCACAATAACAGAATGGGTAGGAAAGTTCAGATACATGGGAAAACTATTCTTGAATAAAAATAGATTTGTTGGGCCAGTTCCACTTCCACCATCAGTTGATCAGTAACTTTTCACAAATGTGGTGGCTCATACTAGGACCAAATATGCAGAATTTGGACATTTCTGACAATCACCTCAAGGGTAGCATCACAGTTGACATATTTAGCCTTCCTGCACTAATCTCTTGCAACTTTTCACACAATTACTTACAAGGAATACCGCCTCGGGAAGTTGGAAATGCAAATCAACTCGTGGAGATAGGTATCTCATCGAACAAAATATATGGAATAATACTAGAAACTCTTGGTAATTGTGAATCACTTGAGAACATTGTAATGGGTATTCCAGGGACGAATCCTGTCATCGCTTAAAAGGCAAAATCTAAATGGAGAGGCCTCTCCATTTAATATTAAAAGGAGAGCCTTCAAACTTTCTTTAAATAAAAAGTCAAATCCCACCAGCTTTCTAAAAAGGGAAGTTGTTATATTTACCTTAAAATAATTTTACAATCCAGTGCTAAGAAAGTAACTTTGTACTCCATAAAAATTATGAAAAATAACTTCGTAGTACATTAATGTTAGAAAAAGTAACTTTTTTTGATCCGTGCCTTTAGTGAGAAAAGTAACTTTTATACTTTGTGAAAGTTAAGAAAAACTAACATTGTAGTATATGAATTTTAGAAAAAGTAACTTCCTGGTTCGTGATAGAAAGTAACTTGCCGATAGTATGCATGATACCAAGTAACTTATGACTAGTTTATATGGTAGAGGAAGTAAGATTTATTTTTTGAAAAGTAACATCACCATTTCGAGACAAACATACTCAAGTGGGATCTTATTTTGAAGCTCTTGTTAAAGCGAACTTAATTGTATAATCAAACTCTGTTTTGGATATATGGTTGTAGAATTATTTTTTGTTTGTTTAGAGTTGAGATTGATATGCATGTGGCTCACATGCAACATATCGGATGGTGGGGGTAGGGGCCTCCACCGATCCTTATCAGGAGAGCACTCTCCCCGTAGCCAGGTCCTAAAAGGTAAGAGCATGGTTGTACTGGTAGCTATGTGGATAGTAAGAGCATTACAGATGGTCGGACCAAAGGAGAGACCAAAGGTAGAAAATCAGCGGGCGGCTAACATTGCAGAAAACTGCAGTTTTCGAACGCTATATATGAGTGGAGAAGCTGACAGGTTTGCTCATGAAAATAGTAGCCCTTACGCCAGTGTCGAAGTGGCCCAAAGATCATGTGGCCCAGCAAATACCATGTTGCTCCCACGAAGTGGCCCAACGATCGCCTTGTTCTAGTAGGTTTTCGAGAAATTAAGGCACGATGTTTCTTTGCTTTTGTTTCCGACCGTGCTCGAGCACGTTTTTTTATTAAGAGGAAAGAGATTTAAATTAGAAAAGGGTAAAGGGTAGGTTTCGGAGACGTGAAGCTAACCTTGCGAGTCCCGTGCCACACGATTACATGAGTACACTTTCGCGATTACATGATGTTCCTTTGTTTCAGTTGGAACATTAGTACGGAACAAAGGTAACGACACATGTACCCTAGTAGTATGTCGTAGCCAGGCTCGGGTAACTGTCCATTAATGGAACTGTCACGGGCCACCTTCAAGCTTGTGCTGCCAGATATGAAGGCGTCGTGGCGAATCAGATCCTCGTATGATCTGGCTTTGGGCTCTGCTGCGAGGGGTTTCGTTTGGAGACCATCTTTAACTGAGAATATAGACGAATAAATAGGCAATAATAGGGCATCAAAAATGAATAGATAAATAAAAAGACATTAATTACACTCTGAACCATGGCAGTGTTCATCCTGACAGTGTCATTAACTGTCCACATCAAAACCACCAAACCATGCATGCCTTCCCGAATAGAAAAAAAAAAATGCAAATCCAACATATCTATTACACTTTGACGAAAGTTCACATTCAATGTGTTCAAAACCATGGCAGTTTCCATCCTAACTGTGACATCAACGGTCATTTTGCTTACCATTAAACAGACATCTGGGCTCCCTTCGCGGAGCCAGCAGCACATGAAAGTACCAATATGATTAAAAAAACGAACAGAATAAATAGTTGCGTGTTAGGATAACTAGGAGGCAGCAAACCTGAATAAAAAAAAGAAGCATAGCATTATTTTACCATCCATTTACAAGTAGTTGATTGCACTATTTATGAGTTTTCATGAAAAATCGTATTAGCAAACTTGGGATCAAAAGATTTCAACGCTTGCTCCACAGTGTCCACACAAATTTAGTTCAATAACTGTTCTTAGTCAGAGGGAGTAACAACCAAAATTTTCTATTCCAGATGACAGCTTCCAGGATAATTTCTTCTGGAAAACGAATCGCCAAAAACACACGTCAATAGTCTACAACTTGATCAACATATTTTGACAAGCAAACAACTGAGATCTCACTTGGTTATCTTGATGTGTATGGCAAGATATCCAACCAGCACTGAACATTTCCTGCCCTTCCACTGAAAGCAACGGACCGAACAGATGAACCGAAGCCGATGAGAACAAAATCAGGAGCTTTATTCCTCTCCCAGACACGTCCTAGTACAACTCCTATTCATGCTTTTCTCGCAAATCTTAGTGCCGTGCTTCCTATGACTGCATGGTAAATTCTGGGGGGCCTGGGAAAATAGCAGCATGAAGTGACAAGAAGCAATAAAATGCTTCATCTTTAGTTTTGCACCACAGCTATACATTCAGGAAGGGAGAATCAGATCCCGTGCTCTCCATTATTGTGCAGAAGAAAACGGTTGTTGACGGTGCTCACCAGATCAGATCAGATAGAATGTATGGGGAAGACGGATCAGGTTAGATGTACCGCGTGCAGAAATTCTGGAGACAACCATCCAGTAAGTAAAAGAGACAATCTTTAACGTGAGGATATGTAGCTTGAAATCTGCACTAGAAATCAATTCTAGATGGATTTCCACCCTGATTCACCTATCATTGGGTCCACATGTCAATCTTGTTCATCTGGAATCCACAATAAGTTTATAACTAAATTATTTGCAGCTAACTATAGCAACGCCACCAAGGAATTTCAGTAATAGCTTTTCTACTGGTTGTGTCATGTTCCCATCTTTTGTTCTAAAAGCCAAGGTTCCTCTTTGCTAATAATGCTAGCTACAGCATCGGTGGTGCTGTCGCACGATTCCACAAAGTAGCAACAGTACAGTCCCAGACTGCATTTATCGCGACAATTGACTTCAGATTCTGGGAGCATCAGTTCCAATGGTGTTTTGTCCAGAGGGGTCCAATCAGAGGCTGGAAACCATCATTTTAGTTGCCCAATCGAAAGCTATCGACAGCAAACAAAATCGTTTGTAAATCCCCTAGACCAGTAATAAATCCCACTCCTAGTTAGCTAAGCGTGTCCAATTCTCCATAATCCAATGAATGTACGGTGTATGTTTTATTGCCAGGACCATGATGGATTGGTGGTGGCATTGGATCTGCTAAGGCTACAACTAGTGTATAAATACCTGGGTTGAGGATGAGGAAGGTACCAAGCAAGGGGGAACTGCCATCAGCTGGTTCCTACCAAGGATAACCACCACCGCATCTTGTTAACCTCTGCAGCCTGAGTCAATGGGCCGCCATGCACTTGCGAAATCGACCGCTCTCCTCCGGTAACTAGTCATCCACTCTGAACCTGCAACGACAAACCAACAGTGATCAGATAGATGTTCAATCTGGTTCCTTCCAGCTTGATGCTCTTCGAGCATGGCTGGACATCGATGTTAGATCTCATATTATACTGAAAAGACTTGAATAGCCACATGCAGCATCGTTTCAGCTCTTTGAAGTAACTGCTTAAATTTCTATATGCAGGGGAGTTAAGAGCAAGCAAAGTACTAACCTTGTGAGGCGACTGGAGCCTGCAGAAGTGCGATCAGCAGAAACATCATTGTGGGTGCCACACCCAAGGACAGGGATATACTACCCCAAGGGCTTTGAATGGGTCATGGAGGATGTTCCCAGTGGTGCAGCTTCATTCCGGCAGTCATACTGGTTCAGGACTGGGGAGGCAGAGTCAGCTAGCTCTACCACATCAAAGAACGACGCTGCTTCCCTTGACCATCCATTTGTTTAAATGTATGACGATAACTGGAAGAATGCACTGGAAGAATAACTGAAAGACAGCTCCATGTTCCAGAGAGAAAAAAATACACAGTTGTGCGGCCATCACCATCAAGCCAGGTCCATGGATTCTATGGAATACTACTTACCAGTTGTTATGATTCCAGTTTGCAGTAGCCGCATCCACCAACAGATCACGAACAATGTCCGCCTTTCTTTTATCTTTTTCTTTCTAATATTCTGTTGGTTCTACCTAAATCAAACCTGCCCTTAACTGTACCTTTGGAACATTCTGGATTAGCAGTGCTTTTTTTAAGCTTGTCCAACTAATTGTCCTAAAAATACTTTTTAAGTTTTGTTTCTCAAACTGCTAAGGGAGAAGCAAGCATAGAAGGTCATAATACTGATGCTTTAAGCAAATTTATATTCAATAAGATTATGCATATATCCAAACTTCAGAACATGTCTAGAGATGATAAATGTACAACATAAATATCAGGGAAACTCACAACAGTAATTCGACCATTAAAAGTAAATGAATAGCATGTAGGCCTAGTACTAGGGTCATTCCTTCCTAATTGAAATTTCCATCCATTAACATAATTCTGGTTACAACAGAAATGAAAATAAGTGTAGCATAACATTACTACCAAAGAACAGGCAGATATGTAATTAAACTGCAATTCAGAGGACACATAGAACACGTCTCTGCGAATTATATGGTGGAGGTATACTAGCCATAAGGACGAGACTTTTCAGCAATCTCGGATGAAACAACTTTTGGTGCTTCATCTCCTTGAGCCTTCTTCTGAAATTCAATGCCCTGAAACTGGACTCTTGAAGATCGATACTGACAACCATAAGCATTGCCAAAGCCCCATCCTAGCCCAAGGCCAACTCCGCAGCCCCCACCTATTAAACAAGACATATTTTAATCCACTAACAAGTAAATATAAGCGATAAAAATAATATAGAAATTGATAAGATCAGAAGTAGTACCAATGCCCAAGCCGAACATGTTAAGAGGCATTCCTGTGGTAGAAAAGCAAACCAAAAGCATGTCATTTCTTGATCATGAATGGGCATTATTATTGAATATTACTCCCTCCCGTAATCCAGTTAAAAATAAAAATAAATGACATTGTGGGTTGTCTTAAGTCAACCGTTCTAAAGCTTGGTTGCATATTACTTTCTATATATTGAATTTCGATATTTGAAAATGTCACAAGCAGATTTGTACCGAAATGTAGTTTCACAACAGTATAATTTGTTATATTTTTAAATAATTTGTAACAAAAAGTAGTAGAAAAAGCTGTGTTTTGGAGACCATGTTGATGTCCAAAATGTTACTTATTAGTAACAAGCAATGGTTGACGTATGATGGTATCCGCTGTTCAGAAATAATTATAGAAGAATACTCGCAAAAGCAAAGTTCAGATGTGGCTCAATGTAATTTAGTAAGAGCATGTTGTCAGGTGAATTGGTTTCAGATTACTTTGCAACAACTCAACAGCTCATCTGTGAGTTGAGAAATGTATACTCTGTAAGTCAGGTAAACACCTACCTGTGCGCGCAATGTTAGTTATCCATCAGGAAGTCTGTAACCCCTTTTGTAACTAGTTATGAGACAAACACACACTAACCAAGTCATCCTTACCAGTGTACCACCATGAATCAAACACCACGCTGCCCCAATCATCAGACCAGAGACAAGCCACCGCTAAGTTAGGCTACTGATGAATTAAGACTGAACTGAAGAAGCTCCAGCCTGGTCTATAATTTCATAGCCATTTCTTCCGCTGAAACGGCGGAAAGTACACCCAAGATTACAACAGCACGCAGGAAACGAACCCCAAACAAGGACCTAGGCACCTAGCGAGTTCAATTCGCCAAGTTAAGATTTTTAATCCGCACCCCGACGCCTACGGCTTCAGGAAAAAAAAAAAAGAATAACAGACTAATCGTTACCGAGGGGAAAAAACGCAATCAGTGAAGCGACTAAAGAGCAGGCTCTCACCTCCGAAGCCCCACCCGACGCCGAACCCGCAGCCGACGCCGAACCCTGCACCCAATCGGAGAGAAAGAATCAACAGACCTAACAAGGAACGAGAATCAAAGCAACCGCGAGATCTGATACTCGACGCCTGAAAGGATGGGGTGTCTGGGGTCGCTCACCGATCCCAATCCCGGGGCCAGTGAACGTGCTGACCACCATGGCTCGCTCCCGCCTCCGTGTGGATGGATGAGAGGAGGAGGAAGCCAAGCGGAAAGGCGAACCCCACCCAGCGCTCCACACCGGCCGGTGCTGAAGACGAGGTGACGTCAGCGACCAACAGGCCGGGCCGTATTGAACTTCCACATCGGCTTTTCCCGTCGCTTTGGGCTGAGCCCACCTTCAATCCGAACACTACGTAGGCCCATAACAAAACCACCATCTGAATTCCTCAAAAAGGAACCCACCTTCTGACTAGCGGGACCAGATATTGTGGACCCACAGGTCAGTGTTCGTGACCCAGCTGGTCCCACTCCAACCCGTTACCGTTGTCTCCCACGTTGGAAAGCGGATAAGCCTTTCAGATGCGCGCGCTCGCGGCGATCTTGGGCCGTCCGATCCGCCGCGTCCTCCATCGGACGGCCCGAACGAGCCCAGCCGGCCTACGAGCCCGCGACACCCCGCTCTCCCCCGGCCACCGCGAAACCTTATCCCCAAAACCACCCGGATAAACCCTAGCGCTCCGGCGATGTCGGCGACGGCGGCGGCCATCCGCTCCGGCGAGCTCCTCGCGTGCCCCGTCGCGCTGCGGCGGGCTCCCCTGGCGGTGTCGGTGCGGGTGCGGGGCGCGCCGGCCGCGAGGGTGGCCGCCACGGTGGTGCGGGCGGAGGCGACGGCCGAGGGGGTCGGTAAGGCCAAGGGGGCGGGGGCGGGGAAGAAGAGGCCGGCGAGCGGGATCACAAGGCCGAAGCCGATCTCGCCCGAGCTGCGGGAGTTCGTCGGCGGCGCGGCGGAGCTGCCCCGGACCGAGGCCATCAAGTTCGTCTGGGCGCACATCAAGGGCAACAACCTGCAGGTCCGTTCGATCCCTCCCCTCTCTCCTGTACGTATTTACTCTTGTGATATGTGTAGCACCGTGACGCTGCGCTACTGAGACTCGGTGTGTTTGGGTATCAAATTTTGAGCTGCAATGCGTTTGGTTTCCCTGAATTGATTGAGTCGGTAGGTGAAGTAATTTGAGACTGAGGGCCTGTTGCATGCTCGCGCTGTTTTGTACTCCCTCCGTTCCAAATTATAGGTTGTTTTGGTATTTCTAAGTGCATAGTTTTTACTATGTATCTAGACATGTGTGTATATCTAGGTGCATAGCAATAATTATAGGTTAAAACAATCTATAATTTGGAATGGAGGGAGTATTCAGTACAGTGATCTCATTTGTGCTTTGCGCCAAAGGCTATGTGCGGATTACCTAGCCTAAATATATGTTCTTTAGTTTCTTTTTCATGAATGGTGTGGATCTGAAAGTTTTTTTTTCTAAGTGAAGTGATGTGATGGCGAAAAAAAAACTTTAATAAAAAAATTCACTACTGCTGATTTGCAATGCTTGTTTCCTCCTGCAGAGTGTAGATTTTAGGATGTCAGCTAGGGGGAGGTTATGGTGTCTGTGGTGAACACTCTATAGTTCGTGGAACAGGGGTGGTAACTACCATGCTTCTCACCATGGGCCAGTTTGTGCTTTCCCTGAGTTTAAACCTATGCTCTCAGTGATTCCGTAGCATTTGACTATGTCTTGTACTCCTGTTTGTTTTAAGCACGGAATCATCCAAAGTAGTGAACTTGGGATCCTTGATCAAGGTTACCTTGTTGGCCTGTGTCCCTGTGCTTGTTTAGGAGTGGTCCAAGGGGCTGTTATACATGCTGTAATTAATTACCTTGAGTGGTAGCACGGTGGGGGTGGAGGGTTTAAGTTTATACACTGTCGAGATGTGTGGGTAAACGCCAGTTTTCATGAAGACTAAGACTGGATAGTGCTTCTCTATCATAAGCAGGAACAATTGCTAAAGATTAGTGAGTTCATAAAAGCATGCACCTTTTGGGCCTTGGCCCCTGTGGTGTCTAAAAGCGTGTGGCGTGCCCCAGCAGAAACCCAATTGCTATGCCATGCCTACAATACAGATGACCCTGAAGCAATAGTTGTTTGGACCACAAACTCAGCATGTTTTTGTCGGCACACTTTAGCAGGACTTCATTGGATATTCTTTTCTATCCATCATTTTTTCTCTCTGAAAAATCATATTTCTTGAGCAATTAGCATAATCACCATTGTGGATCCAAATTTAGCAAATTTACTGCATTGTGCCATGGCATGACCACTAAGATATTGACTGCATGTTCTATTCTGTGCATGTGTTATTTCAAACATTTTAGGTGCATCTTTATTGTAGCACTGAATACGTCATTAGTATCGCATTATGGAATTTCCTTGCCAAACAATTGATTATTCTCTTTTGTTTCTGCAATCAGGATCCAAATAACAAGAAGATAATAATCTGTGATGACAAATTGAAGAAGATATTTGGAGGTCGTGATCGTGTTGGGTTCCTTGAAATCTCTGGGCTGCTTAACCCCCACTTCCCGAAATGACAGGATTTTTGTAGATCACACTGTTTTGTTTTGTACTAGCTGTGGCTGTTGTATGGGTCCATTTAGCTAAACCTGGTTTAAAGGGTCTCTTAATGCTTGCTTAAGAAAGGCAAATGTGTTCCCTGATGGCGCATGGTCATCTAATATTTGCCTTTAATGGTGTGCTAGCTCTTCCTTACTTATTGTCCTTGATCATTCATGTTTATATCCTATTCACCTACCATGTTACACCTGAGTGGTGGGTTATCACATTCATCTTTCGTTATATTTGCCTCTTGGCCTGCCTTAGGTGACAGCTTAAAACCAAACACCGGTCTATGATGACCAGGCCACCAGGGTCTACAATATGGATCTCTATGATCCCTTCACTTTGGCTTACCAATCATTGCACCACTAAACTAGCCTTACTGGTCTATCATTTGGCAGAAGAGAATGGAATATTAAAGATTTCTCTGCAGAAGCCCCTCATTCAGCTCAAGACCAAGACAAAGAATGTCTTCCTTTTGACGCCACCTGCGGCGTCGCATTCTGAAGTTGGTTGATGTCTTTGACAATTTGGTGCAGGTCCCTCCTGTTCACTCAGTTTTAAACCCGTAAATGGATGGCAACACAGCTTCCCATGCAGGATTACAGGACGTCCTTGAACAGGTGAGCTGCTTCACATGCTCCTGTCAGTGGTTTCCAACAGAAGCCATAGTGTCGTTACAAAAGTGTGCAGGGACCTGCCGTTTGCCAATTGGTAAGTGATCATCTTACTTTAGCAGATTCGTGCATTCAGGTAACTTACCCAGCAACTCTTTCATTTTCATGCCACTTACTCCTGCATGTTATTTGTATCATTGAGAATCGTCTGCGAAATTGCATTGTCATGGTTTGTTCATTCCAAATAAAGATGGCTTGTCAGGGGCCTGATATGACCTAGCCGTCTATTTTTGCGGTAATGATGGCTTAGATTGGAAGGATAATTGTGCCATGAATCATGGAATGTGGTTTGATGGTGAGATGTGAGCCGCTATAAAAGTGATCATGTGATGGACCAGAATGGCCCTTTTTTTATCACACTGATAACCGATTATTGTGTCGGTGATCAGAGCTAATGTCGGTCAATTGCGGTCGCGTAGGGGCTGAATAAAGTTGGTGTAACTTTTTGATAGTGTTTGGCGTCCGAGAAGGACTGGTGACTGGCTCCTAGCTAAAGTCTGCCACGATCGATTTTATATGTGCTTTTACAAGTATCAAGCTCTTTTTAGGTTGTTTTCTCGAAGTGCAGATGGCAGCGAGTATTTTTGTATTCATTCTGTTGATAAAGCATGTCCGACTGTAGGGACCTATATCCGACTGAGACAGTTTGTGGATCCACAGCAAGTGTTGCTGTGGAACAACAGGGGAGGGGGATCCACCACTGGAATGCTTACCAACTGATGTTCTCGTGACTGTCCCTTTGCCCTGTACTGAGAAGCATAGTTTATCTTGTAAAAATTTCGCGGTCGTGTCTTACTGTCTTATTTGTCCACCGTTGCCATCGGTCTGATTGAAAATCGGCTTCCACTTGAATTCATCTTTGAGTCGCAGCTAAAACTTGAATAGCAGATTTGAGATCCTGACCTCAGCATCTCAAAGTTTGTTTGAATTTTCACGTTTTCCATACGGATGCTTCACATTTCGAAAAAAGAAGAAGCTTTTTGACAAGTTCAGAATTACGCACGGGCGTACTTTTTATAGGCCGTATCTAAAGGTGCATTTGCATGTGTACGTGATTTACTAGTGTCTAGTGAGCTGTCTAGACTCGTCGTCAATCTGTACGGAAGTACCAGAGCAAAAGAATGTGAAGTCTAGGTAGTGTCGTTACAAAATCTACTAAAATCCAGTGATGAGTGTACGTCACCCAACAAAAAAAAAAAGCTCAAAACTATTGCCTCTTTGGCTGTACATACGAGTGGTACGATCTGATGGGTTTCTTTTATTTGTTGGCACTCTGTTGTAGCGCTTCCACAGAACCGTCCATCCCTGGTTTAGTTTAAGATCCTACAAATGTTGAATAAATTCAAACACATTTCAAATTAACCGAATATCGCTTCAGCTTGCAGTAAATCCGAAGGCTCATATGTGAGTATCTTGTGGTGCTGGACTTCTTTTCAGACTGTAAAAGTTCCCTTGAAGTTTATATTTGCTCCTTTTTTGTTTGCACATCAATCAAATCATTTACCTACTGATCAGTGAGGCTGAGTGGGTTGGGAAAACGCACCTAATTACACTGACCAAGGAACTACTCAAACCTGCCTCTCAAAAACAAAAATAGTACGTGGCTAACCGATACATTGATTTTGTTGTTGCTGTGCTTGGAACCCACTCCAACACTTATCTCCTCTCCTTTTTTAATGTACTTATCTTTTCTTTCTGCTGAGAGCTTATCATGTATAGTAGGTTCTTTTACACATGATTTTCATAGAAGATTGGAGTGAATGATGTGGGTACTGCATTATTGCTTATTTTGTGTACTTGTAATTTCAGGCTGCATACTTCAGATGTAAAAGGGCCCAAAGCCATATCGAGCTATTGAATTGCAAAAGTTTTTAGTGTGAGGCCACAACCACAAACTAATGAAAAAATATATGGGTTCCAAAAGAAAATGGGAAAAGGAATAATAAAAGGCAACTATGTCATCTTCCAAACTAAATTCAAGCATGAATTGTAGAGTGGGAGTGTGCTAAGCTTTAGAATTCCTTTCCTCCAATCTTTTATGTGGGCACACATATATGAGGTTAGAGACCGCTTGGGAAGGCGAGGATGGGGGGGGGGGGGGGGGGGGGGGGTAGGGGAACACATCAATTTGAGTTTGTACCCAATTTAGATCCCCACAGTCTCAAGTGGAGCCCCATACACATCTCCTAAAAGGTTGGACTCCTTGCCATAGAATAGGGAGGAGACACATTGATATTTCTAAGGTAATACATCTTATTAAGAAAATGGTTCCCACTCCCTACTATTACTAAAAGCAAACCACATGCTCATCTGTAAAACAAAATGTCTCCGAAGAAATAACCATATAGAACCTCCAGCCCATCCCACCAGGGGAGATCTCGTTATCGACATCCATGTTCCCACTGCAAAGAGTGATGTGTTTGACATATTGACTATAAGTAGCGTTTAAAATTCTAATAATATAAATGGTGCAAAATCATAACATAAATATTTAATTAGGTTTTAGAAAATTCTTCTTTTTTTGGAAACTTTTTATGTGAGATACATATCATATTAGCATGTCTCCATGAGGAAGCGATATCGATGATAGATAGTAGGAGAACATCCATATCCTAGTGAACCAGCTTAGAACTTTTTAACCCATTTGATCCCTATGGCAATAAATGGGTAGCCATCTCCAAACAGGAGGATTCATCTTTGAGAAAAGGGGGACAGATCTACTCACTGATATATCACTACTCCAGGCAATACCACGTCTTATTTAGAAATGGTTTTCACTCTCTACTGCTCTACCTAAAGCAAAATCCCAACCCCTCTCATAAAACCAAATCCCACCCAAGTTCTAACATGTTGGTACAACATTCAAACACTTAAACCACATACACACTACTACTCCAAACCCCATTCAGCTACACTCCCATAGTCACAAATCCCAAACCCATCTCAAGTTCTCCAACAAAAACCTCAAATCCATCCACCCAACACCACAAGGCACCAAACGATCAACCAATCTCCCCCTCCACATTACCAATCACCAACACCACAAGAACCACCGCCACACATTTATTTATAAGGATCAAAGCCAAGATCAAGAGAAAGATCAAAGCAAACGGCTGCACTCGTGAGGAAGGTAGCAAAAGGGGAAGAAGATTGGAGGAGGGGCCATGGGCAGCGCCGGCAAGATCGTGCGCACGGCGCTGCACGCCTTCTTCCGGCACTACCACCCGGCGTCCTCGGCGGCGTCGCTCCTCGCGCTGCCGTTCTCCGCCGCCGCGCTGCTCTCGCGCTCCCACCCGGCGCTGCTCGCGCCGTCGCACTTCCTCTCGCGCCGCCTCCGCCGGGTCCTCGTCGCCGCGGGGTTCCCGCCGGCGTCCCAGCTGCTCTTCCTCCTCAGCCACCGCCTCTCCCAGCGCGCCTGCGCGTTCCTCGCAGCGCTGCCGTTCTCGCTCTCGTTCCTGCTCCTCGCCAAGGCCTGCGCCGTGCATTGCTGCTCGGCGCCGCCGCCCGTGCAGCGGCGCCGGCGCGAGCGGCCGTCGGACGCCGTCGTCCAGGTAGTGCAAGCGTCGTACCCGGCGATGGTGCGGACGCAGCTCGTGAACTGCCTCGCGCTGCTGCTCGCCAACGCGGGAGTCTTCGCCGCGCTGCTCGCCGCGTTCAACGCCGCCGAGGCGCTGCAGGTCCTGGGCGCTCCCTCCGGCTCCGGGTCCGACGGCGGCAGCGGCAGGACCGTGCTCGCGCTCTCGGCGGCCGGCGTGATTGTCTACTCGGTGGCGCTGGCCAACGCGTCAGCGGTGTGCAACTTGGCCACGGTCGTCGCGGCCGCCGAGGGCCGGGGCGGCGCCCACGCCATGCTCAAGGCGCTCCTGATGCTGCTCCGTGCCGGCGACGCCGCCACCGCCGTCGCCGCGTCCCTGCCGGCCAGCCTCGCCGCCGCCGCCATCGAGGCGCTGTTCCAGCTCAGGGTGATGCGGCCGTACACGCTCACCGGCAAGGTGACGCCGGGGATGCTCTGCGAGGGGCTCCTCGTCGCCTACATCCACGCCATGATCTGTGTCCTCGACACGGTCATCACCAGCATGGTCTACCAGACCTGCAAGGCCAGCCATTCTTGCCACCTCTTGGAGCTGGAGCTGGATGGCAAGGAGGACTTGAGAGTCTGATTTTTTTTCCCCTGCAATTTTAATTGCTAGAACATAGAGGTCAGACATCTCATAATGGCGATGCTTATCGATAAAAATCTTTGATTTTTTGTTTCCTCTTTCTGTCCTTTCTCTTGTTCTTTACAAGGGTGATTAACTGCTGGTTCTGGGGACATAGGTGCTGTTAGTTAGTGTTAGGACGAGCATCATCAGGTCCATCAGATTGGTAAGAGAGACATTTGTAAATAACTAAAGCAGAAGGGTCTATAAGATTTCATATAAATAATCAATAACTTTCCATATACAATTGGGTTACCATGGTCACCATGGCATTTGCTTAGAGAAGTCAAATAAATGGTCAATGTTTACAGGAATATGAGTATGAAACAGTTTGCAGGTTAGCAGGCTTTTCACCATAACTATCAGGATCATAGTATCCTTAAACCATGCCGTGTTTCGGGCATTTAATTCTCTACTCCAAGTGACTGCAGCTGCATCATCTGTTCATCTGCTGGATAAGATCCACACCCTGACATGCCACCCAAAGCTGCCCCAGCAATTTGGGTCAGTTGTTGAGATCCTGAGCCCCACCATTCTCAAGTGCATCTTTCCTTGATTCCAAAGCAAAGCCACAGGAGAAGAGGGCATGCCACTATATACATGCATGTGGTTCTGTGAGCATGTCCAGATCAGCTTGGGGAGAAGTCAGTGAGTGCTGCTGAGCAAGTGGTGAAAATCTCAATGATTTTGTACCAGCTTTCTTGTGTGTAACTTTATTCATAGGCTCCAATCCAATCCAGATCTGGGAAATTTGTGCAGATTCCTAGTGCCACAATGTTACAACAACTCTGTTCCAGTAGAGACATGGACTTTGGGCACCATTGGATCACAAAAAGGTGTACATGGGAACTAGGTTGCATAATAATTGGGAGGAGGAAAAGCTAGGGCACAGTAGAGAAAATAGGCTTTTGGTATGGCCCGATGGGAGATGAGTACTAATGTTTTGCACTGGCCTCCGAGTAATTGCACTTTGCTTCGGTTTTTAGCAAGTTTTTGGGTTGAGAACGCACGGGCTTGTTTCAAAACATTACAGGAAAAAATGGTCCAGGACCTCACATTGTTAGCATTCAGATTTCAGGAAAAAGAAACAATCGTGCGAGGTTTCTAGGTTGTAGTATCTCCAATTGACACAAAGAAAAAGGTTCTTAGGAAATCCATGGTAAGAAAAAGATCCCCTGCATTCATCGTTTAGCGAAACTCGTAGCAACCATTGCTGAAACATAATGTAACTTTTAAACAAAGTAGTGTGGATACTAAGTTCTCTTAGCGGGATAACATTTGATATGCATGGTAAGGAACAGATCAGCTGCTGTCCAGGACCACCAAATGGCCTGCCCAACATTATTTATAGGTTTAAGACAAATCTCTGTTTGATTGACATTTCAAAAGTTGGATTTAGAGGCTACCAGTAAATTTGTGGGTCTAGCTAAATTATTCCAAAAGTCATATTAATTAATTCGGTCAGATTCCACTTCAACTGAAGGTTCAAACAAATATCATAGTAGTAGCATCTAAGAATGGAAATGATAAAGCAGAAAAGCATCATGTCATAAGGATTATAATACAATTTGCACATAAAATTCTAGGAGATATCCAGGCAGAAAAAAAAATATTCAAAGATGCTATCACATATGATTAGTCCTACTTAGATGATATTATCATGTCAGGACAGAAGCATTCAGCCAAAGATAACTTTGACTTCAAGTATTGTTCAGTAAGCCTCTACCTAAGAGAAATAAAATAAGTTAAGGCACTGCTTACCATAGGATCAAATGTCCTTATCAAATTTCACTCTGAAACTATTCATGGAGGGTGTGACCTAATGAATTTCTGTTCTTCAAAAAGGTTTCATGCTCAACTAACCTAATAGTACATGAGATTCTGAGGAGACGCAGCAACATTAGATTATGACATTCTGGCAGATCTTGACAGTGATGTGCATGAAACTTTTCAGTGATGAATAGTGTCCGTGAGAACAGATTGGAAATATGCTTAGGTACATAGATTATAAAACTATTTCCTTGGGTTACTGCCTTTAGTCTAGAAACAGAGGAAGTGCCAAGGTTGAGAAAAGGCTATTGTGCCTCATTTAGTGGTGGGGCAGGGATGCCAATAGTTCATCTGAGACAGCTTTAGAGCATGTACACATGAATCACTTGTTGCTAGACACTGAGTTTGAATTTGCTATTTACTAGAAAGAAATAAAGGAATTTGCTATTTACTATAAAGAAATAGGGGGAGATTAAGATATTTTTCTCAGCCTGAATTTACAGCACCTGGGCATTGATCTGCCAAGAATTAGCAGCACCTGAACTGAAAAGGAAAAATTAGCAGGCAATAGTTGTCAACCAGATGCTTTTTCGCTAATATGATACTAAGGACACATAGTTTTTCAAGGAAAAAAATGTATAAATTAAAACATAACAAAGTGGTTTTGATATAAAACAGATTAGCACTGGCCCAAAACTGTGGCGTCTCTGATTAATTTTGCAAATTACAACAAACAAGCTTAACTGAAGCACATCTGTACATTCACTTCTCTTTTCAATCTTATTACAATACATACAAGATCTTGTTGGGAATAAAATCATAAGATAAACATGTATACCACTGATCCATCTATAAACCACCGTAAACATGTATAAATAACTTCCACCTAGCTGGTATTACATGTACAAGTACAAGTACAAACTAGAAAGGATGGTTCTGTATCAGCTATCCTGTGCATCTATGGAAAGAAACTGCAAACTGATACCATTGAATTATCAAATTTTAAGAACCACTGATGCCATATGGCTGTACGAATTGCAGGCATCTGATATTTGCCAAAAGGAACATCATCCAAATAACTGTGAACAGCAAGGTTCTGAACGGAGTCAAAATGGACATTACTATTTTTCGCTCTTGAATTGTAAGATCCCAATTGGCATCTGGTTAGTGTTGCTGTAGTGTTGATTACTAGATATGCTGTTCTGCCCTTTCTGTTGTGACATTCCTGCATTCTGGCTGCCGCCCCTACCAACCAGTGGTTCATGGTTGTGTTTTCCTTCATAGGTTGTTATGACAGCCTTAGGGTCTGACGATGCTCTTTCGATGTGCTTCCTAACGTTGCATCCAGCAAATGTGCACTTGTAGTAACTCCTACAGGTACAGGTATATCATATAGTTAAACAAGTGAATGGTGAAATAAATAAGGTACAAAAAACACATGCCATGTTTTTCTTGTGGTGAATTGTGCCGAAGTACCCAGTTTGATTACGACCGATGAATCAACAAAACCAGCCACAATATTCAATTAGGTCACAGAAAGTGTAAAAAAAGTAATATTTTCCATTATCTAAAACAATAATATTTTCGAGAAATATGCATGTGGCTAGGATTATGGGCATGTTGGGTTGCCGCCTGAGCTGGCCCTGCCAAACTGCCGGCTTGCGGCTCACCGCTTTTGGCGCAGCTTTTTGCCGCCGTGGGTTCGCCTGTGATTTGGCGAGAAAAAGACTAGCAGAAGCAGCTGGGCTTGGGTGAGCCAAAACACCAGCATCAATCCAAATCATAGCACAGCACCCGGCCAACGACCTTTTTTCTACAGGGCAATCACGGGCATCAAACTAAACGTGCCATATATCTGCAGATCCAGGAATAATTTCAACCTTCAGGAAAATGTCATTTTCCTAACTTCAGGGGATCTCTTCCAGGGTTGAATATCATCTATCACCCACATCAAGTAAACTTATTACTATCTTAGTACCTTAAGCTTTCTCTGTTATCTCTTCCTTTGATCCTTTACTCCCAGCTAAAGATGATCTAGAAATACTGATAATTTAAACCAATTCAGAGTAATCCTCTCTCTAGCTACCCCATCTTTTCTCGAAATGTTTTCCTAGGCTAGTGTTGTAGCTACTCCATTTTTCTTCATTACCCGATTAGTCTACCCTTTCTTTCAAACAGCCACAAAACAGTCTAGCAGTTAACAGTGAATTATCACTAGCCTAGCAATGAAATCATAAATGCAATTAAATCAGGACACCACTATCATGCTTCAGACAGAGGAGAAAGTTCATGATTTAAGGTTTAGGAAACAGATGGTCTCTGACAGTCTGAGGTTTCACTCTGAGTGTCAACTGTGTACTGTTTAGACATCGAATGTTTAAAGAGAATGATAGTGCTTCAGGATAGCATGATGATTATGCTTCAGGATAGCGTGAAGTAGGTGTTCATTAGGATCAATGCAAACACCACAATTTCGATTTGGTAAAGCTTGATAAGAGTGGTTGTGATCGAGCATTCGAGCTGCCACCATCCAAGTAGAAGCAATTTTTCATGTGCATATACTAATACTACCATAATCTCATATGAATAGGATAATCTTCTCTAATCTTTATTGTTCTTTTTAACTTTTTGTGGTAATAGCTATCTGAAACTAAAACCTGTAAACAGATGGGATGAGTCTATTGCTGAAACCGACAGAGAGAGTATGGGATGAAATATTCAACAGAAACTGAGGCTACAGTTAAATTACCATTGCATAACTAGGCTCTTGTTCACATTTTGTAATGATTACCTACCTTAAGCGCATAACATTTGTACAGAAACACATGCTATGTTGATTAATAAAATGTGCATGTATAGTGTCTACATTTATGTACTGCATCAGAAATATGTTGAAATTATCTGCTTTCAGGTGAATACCCAAAAAAAAATGAAAAGGAATGTTACCAAGGAATGAGGTAAATGAGGGTAGGTTCCTTTTAAATGAGCTGGTGTGATACCAACTCGTTTGTGGAGAAAAGCATGTGTTAATTAACAAGACAAGCTTCAAGGATACATGAACTAAGATAGTGAGCTTCATCAATAACACAAACCAGGGCATGACAATAGCATTATGTTCTTATGGTATAGAAGAGTACTTAGTTGTAATTGTGCATGAATTAGAGAATGTTAGTATCTATATCAAATGAATAGTCTAAGGGCCCTGCTCATGCTTGCTAACAGATTTTCCAAAAAAAAGTTTTTTATAAGATTCTTAGAAGATTATAGCAGATATGAAAATAAAACCAAATGATACGATTTACAAATGCTGAAGTGAAAGATTGCATCATTAAGTAGTGAAAGTAAGAACGATAATAGTACCCAATAGGTGGCATGAGTTCATTAAAATGCATTTCCTACAAGCATACTGCAATATCAACACACACACAGAAGAGGAAAATTCCAATGTTTGCCTACATCTTACATACCACATAGCCATCCCAAGAAAACAAAAAGAAAGAGCAACAGATGTGAAAATGGCATAAATCACAGTGCTGAGGTAAAGAAAAAAAAATACCTTGGATGAGGGTTTCCTTTGACTACCTTCTGCCCATACTTACGCCATCTATAACCATCATCCAAAAGATCAACTTCACTGGTTGTTTGCACAATGATCTTAGGCTCTGACAAGGTCCTTTGTGAAGAAATTTGTATATTTCTGAACAATGAAAGAATGAATCTTATGAAAACAGCAATCTAATATGACAGTGGAGTTGTATTGAGAGCTAAAAATACCTTCTTTTGCTCTCATTATCAGCATCATCCGCTTCATGTGGCCTTGATTCACCATCATCCATATCATCTCCATCACTTAAACCAGATACTTGTTCAGACATCCCGTATATAGCATCCTGATCTCTCTTGGCGCCTGACAATCCAGATGTGGTATCATTAGATTGATCATTTTGATCAGCTGCTGAAGAGTTGCCATCTTTTGCCCGCTTATTTGGTGGACGTTGGTGATTGTGTTTTCCTTTGTATATGATCTCAGATATTTGACCATCTTCTGCATGCTCTACCTTTTTCTTGACTGGACAATTGGGATGAGTACATTTGTAATAGCTCCTCGGGCAATCACTGCCCTTCACCACCTTCTGACCATATTTCCGCCAGTTATAGCCATCATCAGCAGGCTTATCAACAGGAGCATTGACTTGATACCTCTGAGATGCCTCAGCGGATTGCAAAGATGCATTGTCATTGTTTGCTGTTGTAATTGCCATATCTGGCATTCCAGTCATATTGGCACTAGAGTTCATATGTTGTAGAGCTCCAGACGATGCTGCAGCTGCTGAAAAAGATGGTTGCTCAATGTGGTCAAACATTCTGAGTGGAGAATGGCTTGCTTGAGCTGTAACTTGAGCAAGAGCCTGCTGGTGCGACATTCCAAACCCCCCCTGTAAAAATACAGAACAGTTGACATCAGAAAATATCAGTTCACTTTCTTTCTTCAGGACAAAAGCAGACACTCCAGAAACGGATACCGCTTAAGGAGAGGAAACACAAACTGTCAATTATGCATCTCGTTGATACTGGTTTGATCAGTTCAGGTTTTATATTAACAAAAGTTGGCCAACTACAAGTTTAGCATTCACATTGCTCTACCCACTAGACATTGTGAATATTGAACAACGAATACAAACTATGAACTGCTTTGACAGATTCTGCTGTCAAGGGCAAATTGGAGCCCAGTATAACTACCTCAAATTGAGCAATGTGTTTCCAAAGGATGCTATCGATAGATCAAGATTCTCAAGATAGCATGCCAATTCGCAACCGATCACGCTGGCAGTAGTACAATTATTGATACCATCAAGGCAAAGTATCAAGAATCACCACTTGCCATATCCAAAAGATCAAGAAGCATCACCTATCTGTCTTAGTAGACTGATATTATTCATTGCACATCAGTGCCACACACAAATATAGTAAAGGTGGCTTTATGCGTTTTGGGGCAAACCTATGGGGCCAATCAGTACCCTAGATGTGTCAATCTCGCTAAAAGCGCTGATGAAACTGTAAAAGTGTCACCTTTAAGAAGTTCCAGATTCCAGATTTGTAGTACTCTACAAGCTTTTAAAACCCAAAGGAAGATTACCTGGTTCTTTCAGATTGCTCAGCATCACCCAAAAGAAAATGAGGATGCTTAACGAATTGATAGAACCTATCCAGATTAAAGTATACAAGGGGGCAAAATGGAGCATGTTTTCATAACAATCCACGAACTATTGCACTAAGGAACATGTTGAAACTCCTTTATTTTACAAAGACAGCCGTAGTGCAACTCTTAAGAAAATAAGTCATCAGCATAAATGCTTGTTTCTTGCACTTATGATGCAGCCAATTTAACCAAAGACCACAAACAAAATGAATGCACCGAAACCGAAGCTAATTTCACTCGCCAGTAACCAAGAATCGTGAACAAGATCCATAAACCCAATCTTTCACGGCGTTGATTGAAAAAAGATTTGATCTTTTGAGCAAGAGGTTTGACTTCACGACGTACCATGGCCGGCGAGAAGAGCAGGCCGGGGGAGTCGAGCAGGCCGGAGGGGCTGAGGCCGGGGGGCACCGTGAACACGGATGCGCCCGAGGCCGCCGACGCAGGCGGCGCCACCGACAGCGCCGGCCCGGCCCTCGCGACCCCGCCGCCTCGCCCCCTCTCCGCGGCCTCATGCTGCCGCTGCTGCTGCTGTTGCGGCGCGAAGGAGCCGGTGAGGAGCTGCGTGAAGCTCGCGGCCCCGGACGCCCCGGAGGAGGCGCCGCCGCAGCCCGCGTCGGCGTGGGAGGGGAAGAGCGCGGAGGCGAGCGTGAGCGGGCCGGGGCTGGCGTCGCCGGCGCCCGTGAAGAGCGACTCCGCCGCCGAGCGCGGCGGCAGCGCCAGGTGCGGTCGCGGCGGCGGCGGCGGGCGCGCGGACATGGTCGCCGCAGGGAAGGAAGACAGAAATAGAGAGAAGAAGTCTAGAGAGAGAGCGAGAGACAGAGAAGGGATTCTCCTCTTCTTCTTGGTTTCCGGCGTTGACTTTGGTTTTTTGGGTTCGGTGAGCAGAGTCTGACTTTCGCTCTCTCTCCTGTGCTGGCTTCTCGAGAAATGAAAGAAACAAGCTTTGAGAGGGAGGGAGGGAAACCAAGCTTTCCTTTGGGTTGCTCTAAAAATTTCTAGCCAAGACGAGAGGTGGTTACAGCTATATCCCAGTTCAGCTCCAACCTTCAGACTAAAGCACAAAAATCTGTGAGATTTTGAGTGAATCTCTTGTATTCTATATTTAGCAAACAACGCAAAGAGGAATGATCTGCATAAAATAAAATAAGAAAATTACACATCATTTTAATCTGTACGGGATAATTTTTGGCAGTTCCATTTGGCGCACTTTGTACTATAGTGGAGTTTGTATTCGAAAAAACAAGGTGATAGGAGAACGAAATGTCACCATCACTTGCATTTTTCTAACAGAGCTATCCACGGCAATCCAAATGGGGGGTCTAGACCGTTTCAGTTTCATCCACTTTAGCCTAACTATGTCCCTTTAAAAGGTTTTGATACACTGGACCAAAACAATAAGATGTTTGATTTAAATACTACTATCAAATAAGCGTATGGTATCAACAAACTTTGTATAAGAAGCGCTGTGGGTCCAAGTTTATAAAAAATTTGCACTAAAAAAAAATTATGAAAGATTTTAAAAAGACAGTCCAACTATAACTGAATTTTTGAAAAGTTTATCTCAAATGCCTGTCGAACCTATTAATTAGTCTGTTTCGGACCAAGAAGTAGATGTCGCTTAGTCTTGCTCAAAATTTTCATAAAACTTTGTATCATGCAAGAACATGTGCTAGCAGTGCCATCAACGGAAGTCGGCTCTGACTACCTGTCTCGTTTCTGTCCAGAAAACGGAGATCGAAATATCTCACCTCATTTCCTTTTCATCTATTTGTCAAAAAATTAAAACAGAAAAGAAAAGCGTGCGGCTGACGACGGCGCATATCCAACGGCTGGACGACGGTGGCCGCCCGCCGGGCGTCGGCTAACCGTCGGGGAGCCCCCACCGCCGCATTGAATGAGTCCGCGTGCGAGAAATTCCAGCCTGGCTGCCTGCATAGATGCGTCGCGGGTTAATTGCGGTACTTTGGCGATTCAATAATTGGGATCATAATAGCTGTCCGTACCATTCTGCTAATTTTCGAATCATGATGTCTCAAATCAAATTTGGTGATCTTTAATCAAATTTAGAAAAAAATATAGCAACATACGTAACATCAAATTACTTTAATTAAATTCACCATAAAATATGTGTCAATAGCGTATTTATCTGTATGGGAGATGCCACATTTTTCATAAACTTATTATTGGTTAAAGTTAAAGTTTAGCTTATTTGGAAATAAAAACTCTTATATATCTAAAACAGAACGAGTATGTTGTGTTCAACCATATCGAGTGTCAAATACAAATGAATGCTTATTGTAAATCAGCTTTTCAAAAGTTACAATCCAGAATCAACTTTTCTAAAAACCACAGCTGAACACACAGTAAGCTCGGACAACTTTACTCCGCCCCATCCACGCAACTCCTCTTTGTGATGTGAAACATCCTACCCTACTTTGCCTCATCCTTTAAGCCGAAGTACCTGAAGCCAAAACAACTTACCTGCCGTGCAGTGAAACAGTACTTTGGATCGAAATAGTCCAAAACGTATGCAGCCAGCATTTACAAATGTCAGGTACTCACAAGATAGTTGGATCTACATCCACTGCACCGTCCCTCCTTTTCAAAGTCGATGCATCACCAAATGATCACACAGGTTGGAAGCATTCTTAGCCTGCAGAAGGTGAAGCGCGTGCGCATGACTTTCTTCCTCGCCGTATGGAGTGAATGGATCGCACAAACTGGAGAGATTTGGACCTGACAAAGACGGGTTGGCAAAACATGGTCGAATTTTGCACACGCAAACTTGTAAAAAAGAGAGTGCATCGCTGCGTCAAATCAAGCAAATCCCTAATTGCTCATTATCAAGACAGTGTTAAGCAGCAACAACATTCAACACCTGAAAGCGAGCCAGCAATTACTGACAGTCGAATTTCGCGAAACTTTTGCGCCAGTGAAAAAAACGCAACTACAAAAGCGACCTCGGCATAACCAGTTAATATCGGGCTGCAGTCTGCAGATGAGATGTCGTACAAGAATACTCTGACAACGACAGTAATGCAATTTGGTGGTAGTATTGACAGGACACCACACAATTCCAGTGCTTCACTTCAGGATACCCAAAGGCCACAGCAAAACAATGGAAAAAATGCCACGAGAAGATGCGAGTATGTGACTGGTATTGGCATGGTATCGAACTGTAAACATCACACTGCAGGGCTCTATCACAGGCATTTTGGGCGATTTTATTTATATAAACATATTTTCGACCATAATTCATGTGTTTCGATATTTGTATGATATTGATGTGTCACTGCGAAATAACTGTAAACAAATTTTAATGTATTTCTCTAACAAAAGTTATGATGTCCGCATTCTAAAAAACTAAATCACGTGATGAAAAGAAAGAAAATTCATTTCCACAATATCATCAGGAAGTGTAAAGCCGTAGCCAAATTCACCTCCTGAAAGGGACCCCAAAGCTAGTGAGAAACGCAAAAACTACGAAAGCGACCTTGGGAATCAGGATAAAACAGTTAACAGCGTGGTATGGTACAGATGAGATGCCGTACAAGAATACCACTCTGAGTCTGATAGCGGCAGACACGGCATAATTCCATCACTTCACTACAGCATACCAACGAAAGAGCAAGGCAAGGGCAAAAACTGAAAAAAAAAAGATGTGACATTTGCCCAATTGTTAACATCACAATTTTTTACTTTCTTTCCCTGCTTGCTGCAGCACGTTGTGTAGTAGTCAAAACTTGGACCAGCAAAATGCTTATTAGCAGTAAGAAACAGAAGAATAAAAAATGGCTCTACTGTGAGGCAGTACAGGCTTCATCAGATGGACCCCCTTTTTTTCACCATAAACACAATAAAACTCCACAATGAAGGCTACGCAGAGGGTCGATAAGGCCACAGGGTTTTAGGATTAAAGAAACAGGTGGAAATTTTTGGATGAGGTATTGGACTCCAGATGAATAGGTCCGATCTGATGAAGGTATGCGATACAGCCCCCTACAGCTTTGATAAGCCCGATCCGGTACGCGATACAATTCCCTAGTGGTTGCAAGTTGCAACTATGTGTATCCTCAGTGATCCGGGCTCCTTATAATACCCAAAAGGCCAAAACAATCCTTGACCGAAACCCAGCAGACATGTGAGAAACCACATGGCCTGAGATTAGTTCCTCGGGCCAATGTCCTTCAGCGCGCAGATTTGCTCCTCTCCCATGGCAGACATGACTGTCACCACAAGGTCCTTCCCTTCGGCAAAGCCATCCTTGATCTGCAGCCAACATGAAAATAAATAAAACAATAAGTTAAATGTTTTAAAAGCATGATAGTATTGGTGCAAAGCATATAAAATTATATTTACTCCCTCAACCAGCAATAAGTTGCAAGCACGCATGTGGTTTTTTTATTATGTAACCCATTTAAATCCACTCTTTTAATGATAGCCCCTCACCAACTAAATTCTCAACATCTAGCCATTTTGGCCAGGCCACCATGGCCCTTGGTGTGGCAGTCCATATAGCCACGCCAAGGCCCATGGCATGCAACATGCAATCCATGAGGACATCTAATGATGAAAAAGCCATCTAACCAGAATGCATCAATGATTTCATAAAGCGGATGAACATTTGACAATTGCTGATATAATTAATGACTAGTGCTGACAGATTTTATTAAAAAGAAAACTGATGACGCCATTGATTTCATTATAAAGAACAGATGTTAGTCATGTATATCCTAACTTCCTGATTTATTTTTATGTATGGAAAACAACTATGCAAAAAGAAAAGTCAGTTAGTATATACCTGAGTAAGCAGGTTGTCGTCAGTTGGGAGCCTCAGGTCATCTTTAGTGTTACCATTTTCAGTGAGAAGACTCACCTGAAAAAGTTAATTTTTCATGTCAATATGGAATCAAACAACATGAACATACAGAAGCATTAAGAAATATTTGGACTTACAAATCCATCCTCAGATATATCAATGAGCTGATATTCAGTGCGATTCACATGAGGAACCTGTAAACAGAACACAATAATATGTTACTTGCAATTAATGAAAGCATGGATAATGTTAAAGAGCCCAAGAAATGTAAATGTACTGACATCACAGTTGTGCGAAGAGGGGACAATATCTTCAAGCTTCTTGCCATTGAAGATGTCAATAGCGACAAAGTGGCACTTTGCATGACCATGCTTCCCAGTTTTAGAGGTTGAGACCTCCACAACCTGCACAATTGTTACAAATTCATATGATTAGAAATGATTCCAGCAAAAGGGGAAACCATGAACACAATAATGAAACGAGCAGGAGCATTTGGACCTTTAATAAATAAAACTCAGAACAGAATAACTGAAGGTATTTATATTGAGCACCGTTTGAAGTGGCAACTAGAGTACAAAAGAAGAAATTATAGTGACAGCTAAACAAGATTGTCCTCAGGAATTCGATCAATAGAGAATGAGGGATCTAGAAACAAATACTGAGTACACACAGAACATACAATGGTATAGGACACCAATTAGTGGTGACATATTCAATTCACACAGTGGAAGAACCAAATCCCAGACAAATTTACAGCCTTACCAGTGTCCACTAGTGGTCCAACAATATAAACTATATGGACCACTCGGGGGCAGCAGTTACTTGATACAGGTATACCAGGTAGCATTGCCAAGTAGCAGACATGCTTGTGATCTTTCCACTCTCGGCAAATGTACAGCCAGGAAAAGACGTGGACCAGCATGCACACCCAAGCAATCAAGTTCCAACTGTCGGCATGATCAACCAAAATCCTCATCACCGTTGATGATTCAGTAGCATCAGCTATTCAACCCATATGTGAGTTCGGAACCCTCTCTGAACAGTGTTGATAAGGAACTAAACTAACCACATTAGATTTGTAGAATTATAAGAAAAGATACAATTTTGATGATATTAAGGCACCACTCCAATTCCACACTTCAAAAATCATAACAGATGTGAAAACATACTGAACCCAGGGAAAACATCAATTGGGCGCTAGCTATAATTCACGAGCACAAAGCCGCATGCACAATCACTGAACCCAGAGAAGAAAAAAAATTCAGATATGTGTAGTTGTCCACCAAGGATTCAATCCATTCCAGAGCCGTATATTGCTCGCAGCAGCATTCAGGCTACAATGGGACTAACCTAGATCCGACATTACGGTTACGGCGGCAACCAGATCGAGATCCAAACCAAACGAGACGGCTGGACCATAGGATATACCTTGCAGGGGCGGTTCTTGATGACGAGGTAGCCGTTCTTGCGGACGGTGCCAGCCTGCTGCGGGTAGGTCTTGGACGCGCCGGCGTCGGCCTTCGACTCGAAGTGGTGCTCCTCGGAGTCCGACATCTCCTCTCCGGCCGCCTCGGATCAGAGGCCGAGCAGAATTCCCTGGAGAGTCGTGCAGAGTCCGGTAGCAGGGAGGAGACAACGAATTGATCAGCACGCGAACAAGATCGGTGGAAGGGAAAAACTGGAGCTTTGAGCGGACGAAGGGAGGGAGGGAGCGGCTAGGGCTTGGTACCTTGTGAGGAGTCGGTCGGCGAGCGAGACCTGCAGAGGCGGCGCAGCGGCGGCGACGGGAATGACGTGAGGCGATGGAAGTGGGACTGGGAGGGGAACGAAACGAAGCGGAGGGTGGTTTTTTGGTGTTTTGGCAGGTATATGCACATCAGCCCCCGACATTGTATGGTATTCAGTATTAGTCCAGGAAACTATTGTTAGTGTCCAATAGAGGGTTTGCCCGTTTGATTGAGTTTGGCAACAACTTTCTTGATTGGTTACGAGAATATATACATCATTTAGAAAAATCATGGTATGAAAGATATCATAGAAAAATTTGATGCATAAAAAGAAGACTTTGTTCACCATACTAATGGAAATGATGATAATTGCAGGGCTCCTTTTTTTTCAGAAAAAGAAATTTGCTACATCCGATTGTGAGATATTCAGGCCAAGGAGCAAGGGAGCTTTGGTACCGATACTTTTTGATGGTACATCTTCCTCCTTTTCATTTTATCCTATTGCGCACCGTCATTACCAGGTTTCTTCTTCATATGCGGTGTAATACTCCTAATGATTGGACACTTAGAAGATCGTTAAATTAGATGGAGGATTATTCCAACTCAGATTCTACATATAGAATATGGGTTACCTTGTTAAATTTCAAGAGTCATGGCTATATATTTTGGTTTTAATAACATAATAGACTAAAAACGCTTAGTGGCACGCACTTTTTTCGAAGATAATGGGAAAGAGTACTTACTGATCTGGAAGCATCGCACCGTTCAAACATTACGAAGGCTCAGCATAAAGACCGAGTTCATCACCACACAACCGCTGACGACGAGTAAACTAAGACACAAATAGACCGACCGTCACTGATGTAGTTTTCGAGGCTAAAGTGCAGTTACAAGTAATTTGAGGGGTGTTGGCATGAAAGAGAGCGAGCTGCCGTGCTGAAAATATCCGGGCTCCGTCAGCTGGATTCGAGGCCCGGCCCAACACGAAGAGCCTCCAACGACCCGATAAAATGCCTAAATCCCAATTAGGGGCCTAGCACGGCCGATTAGCCTGTTTAGTTAGACTCTAGACCGTGGAACATATTTTTCTGTCGAGTGAGACCAGTAAGTTAGTCGTTAACCGACGGGGAGGTACAAACCCTGAATTTGGCTATGCCAATATATAATGTTGTTTTTGTGAGGCTAATAAAACACTAGGAAAATAACCAATAGATAATAGCAAGGGAGTGATGGCACAGTACCCGAGTGATTCAATTGAAACAATAAATTTTGAATATAGAAAATAATGGATGGTACACATACAATTGAAGCAATAAAAAAAGGAACCCAAACTACTGTATAAGCTTTGAAGACAGAAAATGACCACAAACAAGATATAGAAACAATAAAAACATGCTACAATCCAAATAAGAAAAATAAAACATCCCAGAGACTCATGTTCAGATGCTCTTCCTCTAACAAAATTTTCGGTGCAGAGTTGTCATTCAATGGGGGCACAACCCACCCCCCCCCCCCCCCCAACCAAAAAAAAAGTAAAAAAATAGTGTACTTGAAATGCTTCAAAAGTTGCGTTAGATACTCCTGTCACAAATACTTGGGATTTTGAATTAAATCTAGCTCAACTTAGAAAACTCTGCGTATCAGTGAGTTAAAAAAAATATTTAGTTTGTAAGAGTAAAAATCATGTGTAGATTTGTCTAAAAATCTCATACTATTAGATATAACTATAAGCTAATAAAAACTTAGATACCTTAGAAAGTTAATGATAAGTTAATGGAGTCAAGTATTTAAAATTGCAAGGTAACCGGAAGATTTAGCTTGGCTTTTATCCTGCATGGCATTGTCCATTAAACTAATTAACAGAAGAAAAATATGTACATTGCATCCTTAGTGCCACCAAGGTGTTGCCAACTGAGCTAGATTCTTTATGGTAGAACCTATCCACTATATTTGAGTCTTTGATTCATGCACGCATTTTTTTGGCTAATTATTATTTAGTTGTTTGGGCATATTTGGCGGGGCTTATTTCGGCTTCACTTGTTTTGCGCAAATCGAGGCACGGTAGCATGAATCCCGTTTTGTAAGCTCCTGGTAAAATGAACTAAAAGTCAGATGAAGCTATTTTTTTCAGCTTCACCAGTTTCAGCTTCACTAGTAAAGTCGTTTTGGGACAAGCACTCCAAAACGGCCCCTCAATATAAAGGTGGCAGGGTCTCTTAGAGGTGCCCACAAAAATATGACATACGTGTATGAACTCATAGAGATGAGTACATATGTAACATGTGGCATATATGTCTATATTTTGTTTTCTTAAAAAATATTACTAAAATGCTAACTTGAAAAATAAGCTTGCCATTTTTCATCCTACAGTGACGCGCTCCAACACGTGGCGTTTAGGATCTTGCCTTACTAAACAACTCCAAGGTACTGAACAGTTTTCTTCCAATAACATAGACTGTTTAAAAATTGTTTATCTGAATATGATGTACCGTTACAATCTATGGTTTGAATCCAGGTTACGGCGTGTAGGTGACACCAAACACACAATTCCATTAGTATTAGTAGTACTTCTGGCGCCTGGTGCAGCAGTTATAAAATCATCCGAGGGATTTCATGGATGTAAAGCTTGTTTTCGGATCTGTATCACAACGGGGTGGTGGCGCAGTTGGCTAGCGCGTAGGTCTCATAGCTATTGAAGGTATCCTGAGGTCAAGAGTTCGAGGCCTCTCTCACCCCAGTATTTATTCCAGCAATGATGAAACGCTCATGTGGCTACATGGGTTGCCACGTCCGTCTGCCTGCCGGATGACGCGAGCTTAACTGAGCTGGTTCCTTTTATTTTTTGGATTCGGAAATATCTATTTTTCTTATTCCTTTTGGATAGCTTTATTACCTTTTTATTTTCTAAGTCTTATGCAGACGACATGGCTGCGCAAAATTGTCCAGCCGGAACAGAGATCGCACAAGGAGGCAAAACTCCATTTAAAAAAAAGGTGGGCCTACATATATTTATAAACATATTATTATAATATTGAACAAATTGCAGCATTTTCTGATGCTGCGCAACATGTGTGCTAAGAATAGTGCAAAGAAAAGGAAGTCGAAGCCATCCAAGTGGACAAATTGTAATGCATAGTTAAAAAAATATGGGCCTACATACATTTATAAACGTATTATTATACTATTAGAAAAAATTGCAGCATTTGTTGATGCTGCGCAATATGTGTGCTAAGAATAGTTCACAGGAAAGGAAGTCGAAGCCATCCAAGTGGACAAATTGTAATGCATAATTTTCCAGCATAGTAACTTTTATTTGTTGATGGACGGTAAACTTTGATGCTCAATTATATTAAGCCCAAATTCCTCAACACAAGTCGCAACAAACTAGTAGCGCAGTTTTACTAAGTATGGTTATGCATGTCAGCGTCATGGTCTAAAATCTGTCGGCCTCGCTGCAAGGCAACAAGAGTCATTACAAATTTGAAAGGAGGATGGGGTTCCACGCTTGTACCGGTTGGTCACGGATTCACATCCCCAGCTAAAGCCCCCACAACAATTCATCGTCTCTAGCAATGAGCTTGAGGTACTATATTAAAAAAAAGAATTAGAAAAATACATTACTATTAAAGATATATTAGATCTAAGCTTCCTTGAAGTACGTTTTTCCTTATTGTATTTGATCCACCTTCCATATATTTTCTTTCAATGCCATGTTATCTTTACAGATTTATGTTGGTGAATGAGGCAACCTCTCACAATACATAGTTTTACTTCACAATTTCATATGTTAGCTGTAGCATTTAATCAGTGGCGGATGCAAAAATTTATTGGAGGAGGGCTGAGCTCCTTCCTCCTCCTCTATATATCCATTTTTCTTCCTTCCTTCCCTATTTTTCTCTCTATTCATTCCCATATCTCCATTGGTGCAGCAGCTCTAGGGGCTCCAGCCACCCTGCACCCCCCGGCTCCGCCTCTGCATTTAATCATTGTATAGTGTGAATATCAAATATGCCATATGGTTTATGTAACCACTTGCAATTGTAGATTAATTACTAGCATACTAGGTATGACTATACGACAAAATGTATGAAGATGAAATGGATTACTCTCGGTAGGGTTTCATTTTAGTTTCAAAGTCTTTATAACTGTATACAACAAGTTTCATCCCTATGAAATTCAAATCTTCTCTCTCCTCATAAATTCCATACCATGTTACCATATTTATCTACGTGACATATCATTAAATAAGAATAAAACTCCTATAAAACTTGATTGAAATGGCCTTATAGGTTGATTTCTCGTTAACAGCTAGATTTTTTCTCATTATCACATCTCTCTTCCACGTAGATAAAAATATGACGTGTCATCTTTTACATAATGTCTCTAACGACAAGTGGCCATGTTTCTTCCGCTACCAGCGCTAGCTCTACTAGTTACCAATTTACATCTCCTTTAGTGGATGGTTAAGGTTTAACAAGGGACGTCGACAACATTCGACCGGATCTCCCTATGCACTTTTCTGCTCTGCCCTGTGCTTCTGGGCACAAAGGTTGTGGTGGCACAGTTGGTTAGCATGCGGCGGAAGCAATTCCTCTACAGAGGTCAAGGGTTCGAAGTGCATTCAAAAATTGTAACCACTAGACTACAGGCTCTTTCGCAATACTCTATTAGGATATCTTGCAAGTTCATGTAATTGTAATTCTACATTTTTTCTATTTCTAATATATTGTAAATCCTGTTGTGTTCCAAAAAATGTCTAGTCTTCCTCTACAGAGGTCAAGGGTTCGAAGTGCATCCAAAAATTGTAACCACTAGACTACAGGCTCTTTCGCAATACTCTATTAGGATATCTTGCAAGTTCATGTAATTGTAATTCTACATTTTTTCTATTTCTAATATATTGTAAATCCTGTTGTGTTCCAAAAAATGTCTAGTCTTTTTTGATATATGAGATAGTTGGCAGAGTATTATACTGCTCGATATTATAAGTAGATGGCATACCATTGCTTGATATATGAGACAATCATTTGACTAACTGGTCTCCCAACGGGGCCCACCGACAAGATCATTGACAATTCAAGTTTGGATTTGAGTTGGTTTGCGAGGATATTATGAGAGGTGCTGAGGCATGAACGAGTTGGTGGACACTAGATTTGTTCATTGTTTGTCTGTTTGACCATCCCTCGGGACACTCGGCGGTTTGCACTTACACATCACTTCGCCATCAGCGTACACATTTACACGAGGGTTAAGCCATCACTTAACACATCGGGAGCAAAGCAAAACAGGAATAGTGGATCGTAGTAACAGGTCAATCAAACATCAAGAATTGCTATAGTAAAAGAAATATTTAGCATCTGAAGGAAAGGTTTGTGCAGATATCTCAACATGGATCACCATGTGATAGGAGAGGGATGGGATCCAAGCTTTGAGGGTTCTCATTGTGGCGGCGAGGTGATGGAGTCGGGGCTGAACGGTCCAGAGGCAATATCAATGGTGATGAAGGTCCGGCCATCGAGACCGCTGCAGGGAAGCTTCGCTCTTGCTGACGATGGGATCCGAGACCGAGAGGCAGGGATGCTGACTTCATCGCGGAGCTCTTGACAGTGGGTTTCCGTTTTGGCGGACGGGGATGATGAGGCGTGGCCGCGTAGGGAGGAGGCGGCGAGAGGCGGCGGAGGCACGGAGCGGTGCTGTCTCGAGGGGTAGCGCTGTCGCGATGAAGGAGGAGAGTGCCGTCGGGTCGACCCTAGGGTCGATTGGGGTCGATTGGATCAGAACCCTACCGCCCCTCTTTTGTTTAGTTTAGGGCCGAACCGCTTCAACCCACGGGCTAAAACGAGGAGCGGATCTATTTTACAAGTGGGTCGAACCGAACCCCATGCAGATTAAATTATTATCATTATGCTAGTATAAATTTCAACTTTATACCATCACTATTTTAATTCTCTGTGGATCAAGCACAAATCCTAGAGCACTCGCTCGAAAGTGAGGAAGTCGCATCAACTTAGAAGTTTTCCTACGTGGCATATTGGATCGAACATCATGTAATTTGACAAAGTTCCAATGAATTTGGCTCAACCCCTTGCAAGCTTTTCTTCGTGCATGTCTGGGCATTCAAGGGTGCTGGGGCAGGTAGAGCTAGTTAGTGGGCACTGGATTTAGACACCGTTTGACTATAGTAGGGACACTATATATACGTGGCTGCGCTCACACATATTCATCATCACCATGAAGGCGTGAATTCATGCCTCCATTGTCCACAACCGATGGATTATGGAATCAAATGAGATAAAAAAGCTACGAAGACAGGTCACTCCAGACCTTTAAAACGAGAAATCGCTGGCATAAATAATCAATCTCAAGAGGTGGCAAAAAAGCTACGAAGTTTTCCTACGTGGCATATTGGATCGAACATCATGTAATTTGACAAAGTTCCAATGAATTTGGCTCAACCCCTTGCAAGCTTTTCTTCGTGCATGTCTGGGCATTCAAGGGTGCTGGGGCAGGTAGAGCTAGTTAGTGGGCACTGGATTTAGACACCGTTTGACTATAGTAGGGACACTATATATACGTGGCTGCGCTCACACATATTCATCATCACCATGAAGGCGTGAATTCATGCCTCCATTGTCCACAACCGATGGATTATGGAATCAAATGAGATAAAAAAGCTACGAAGACAGGTCACTCCAGACCTTTAAAACGAGAAATCGCTGGCATAAATAATCAATCTCAAGAGGTGGCAAAAAAGCTACGAAGTTTTCCTACGTGGCATATTGGATCGAACATCATGTAATTTGACAAAGTTCCAATGAATTTGGCTCAACCCCTTGCAAGCTTTTCTTCGTGCATGTCTGGGCATTCAAGGGTGCTGGGGCAGGTAGAGCTAGTTAGTGGGCACTGGATTTAGACACCGTTTGACTATAGTAGGGACACTATATATACGTGGCTGCGCTCACACATATTCATCATCACCATGAAGGCGTGAATTCATGCCTCCATTGTCCACAACCGATGGATTATGGAATCAAATGAGATAAAAAAGCTACGAAGACAGGTCACTCCAGTCCTTTAAAACGAGAAATCGCTGGCATAAATAATCAATCTCAAGAGGTAGCAAAATAGTGGCAAAAGTATATAAAAAAACACAGCTCAGTTAAGCTCTTGTCATCTCTGCAGTCAGATTGACGTGGCGACCCATGTTGCCACTAGAGCGATTCATCATAGCCAGTGGTGGTAATATTGCAGCGAGAGGGGTTCGAACCCGCCACCTCTGTACTTGCGGACCAGTCAAGCAAGCCAACTGCGCCAGCGCCCTGCTTGTGTCCCTGTCGCAACAGAAGTATTTTCGTTTTGGTACCTTCGAATAAACTCAAACATACATGCGCCCACCGTCTCATGGCAGCCGGGGACTCATGGAAATGGATGAATTACGATTTATGTACAATAATTAAATAGATATGATAATTTGACCTTTACGCCCATTTTGCAGGTTGTGGAAGAATATCGTATGATTTAAATCTTAGCGGAAAGTTTCTCACTTGCCGTCTTGAGTCTGACATCTTGTAATTTGGCGAGGTTTCAATGAATTGGTTCAACCCCTTGCAAGTTTTTCTTTGTGCCTATCTCTTTAAATTCATACTATGCGTTATTTTCTATATTGCATCACAACGCGCTATTAGGATATCCCCGTGTTCTATGTTTTTGCAAGCTTGAAGTTCATGCAATCGTAATTCTACATTTTTCTATTTCTATATATTGTAAATCATGTTGTGTTCCAAAGAATGTCTAGTCTTTTTTATAGACAAGATAGTTGGCAGAGTATTATATTGCGCGGTAATATAAATAGATGGCATACATTGCTTGATAAATGAGACTGTCATTTGACTAACTGGTTTCCCAACGGGGCCCACCGACAAGATCATTGACAATCCAAGTTTGGATTTGAGTTGGTTTGCGAGGATATTCTGAGGGGTACTGGGGCACGAATAACGAGTTGGTGCCCACTGGATTTGGACATTGTTTATTTGACCATACGTCGGGACACTTGGTGGGTGCACTTACACATCAATTCGTCATCACAGCTTCATGCCACCATTTTAGATTTTAGAACACCATCGATATTCTGATTTCCGGATTATGCTGAGTTTATAATCTTCTTGGACAAATCATATATACCTACCTACCTAGGGGGCACAAGGGCCAAATATATATTCCGACAATGCAATTTATAATGTCAGACATCGTACTTAGTTGATTGCCATGGATCCTGGTCCTTGATCACAAAACGTACGGTTATGCATGCTTGCTTTAGAAGACGGTTTGTCGATGGGCGGTAGACGCTGATGAGTTGGTACAAACATTTATTATCGTCTTTTAAGTTTTTTCTTTTATTTGCGCCAATATTTTGCTTCTTCTTCAGATTATTATGCATAAAATTCCTCCGGTGTCCAAAGATTTTTGTTTTGCTTTTCAAATTTCTTTTGTCAATATTTTGCTTCTTCTTGAGATTATACCAGTAGTGATTTAGTTCCTGGACGAAAGGTCTGGATTGCTGACCTGTCTTGCAGATTTTTGTTGCCTTTAATTTCCTTAGTCCAGTTAAAAGATAGAGACCTAGAAGATTCAGCTTCCGGTTGTACCTAGCCCCAATGCCCTCGATTGTCCTCGCAAACCAGTTCAAGTCCAAGCGTGGGTTACCGGCCGGAGACCTTGCAGGTGGGCCTCACTAGGCAACCAGTTAGGTAAAAGTCCGTCTCCTATGTATCAAGCAATGATATGCCGACTATCTATTATACCGAGCAAAGATCTGTCATCTGTCTCATGCATATATCAGAAAGGCTAGACTTTCTTTGGGACGCAACAAGATTTACATCATCTGGAATAGAAAAAACGTAGGATTACAGCTGCTCGATCAGAACTTGCAACCTTGTAGAAACTTAGAACAGAAGGATATCCGATCCTAGCAAGGCGTTGTGACACAATATAGAAAAAACACGTGAATTTAAAAAGATAGGCACTAAAAAAAGCTCGCAAGGGGTCGACCCATTTCATCAAAATTTTATAAGATTATAATTATTACGGGATGTCCACGTAATAATTATATTCATAATACAATTATGATACCATATATCATTCTTCATCCATTGCCATGGGTCCCTGGCTGGCTGGCTTTGGCACTTACACATGTATGCTTTGAGTCATTAAGAGAGCCTTCTGGCGCGACTAAAACACAAGCGGGAATGTTGGCACAGTTGGCTTACTTGGCTGGTCCGTGGGTCCGGAGATTGATGGTCGCAACATTACCGCTCTAATGGCAACATGGGTCGTCACGTCCATCTGACATGCAGATGACACGAGCTTAACTGAGCTGTATTTTTTGCCAAAAAATTTGCTTCTTCATCTTGTGATTGTGCCAGTGATTTCTCTCGTTTTAGTATGAAAGCTCTGGATTGCTGACCTGTCTTTGTAGTTTCGAGACTATGAAATTTCAGGTTGCCCACTTGCCCTGATAGATGATGCCACGTAGATAGTGCGTTCTGTAGAATAGACCAGTACTTTCTCCGTTCTAAATTGTTTGTTTAAGATACATAAATTTTACTATGTATATAGATATAATGTATATCTAGATGCATAACAAAATTTATGTATCTAAATTTGTCAAAACGATCTATTATAATTTGGAATGGAGGGAGTAGTACCAGACCACAGCCATTTGTTCAGGGCAAGAAGGACAAGGATACGGAACGATGCACTGTAATAATGTATGGATCACATAGTAGCATCGTAGTAATCGGCCGGTGTACTAACTTGATTAGCACGGTAGTAACAGCTTGTTTGGTTTGGAGCCACTGGATCACGTACGTGATCAGCAGAAATTGCCTGGCTTCCTAGGTATGTTGTGATGAAACAAGAACATGGGGGCACATCAGCGTGTCCATTTCCTGCCTATGTAGTGAATACCCATCGTGCTCACTCGGCAGTGTCCTCACGAGTGTGTCAGCTGGTTTAGAGCAGCAAACTACCATTATATGCTAGGAAAAAAATTAATCCAACTTTATACGGTTATACAACAACCTAATTCGTTGTGGGTGGAGCATGAATCCTCTAGCACCCGCTCTAAAGCGAGGAATTGACACGAATTATTCCACAAGGAACAGTCATCTTCAACACATGCAATTCGGGAAATATTCTCAATCATATGTTGCGACAAATGGAGGCATGAATTCGTGGTGGTGATGAATAGATACGTGGAGTGCAACCACCAAGTGTCCCAAAGGATGCGTGGTCAAACGTTTTATAAATCCAGTGCCCACCCTTGAATGCCCTCGCAAACCAAATCAAATTCAAGGGTTTATTAGACATGCACAAAGAAAAGCTTGCAAGGGATTGAGCCGATTCATTGGAATTTTGTCAAATTACACGATGTCTGATCCCAGGCACCACTTAGAAAATTTTCTTCGACAAATCTTACCCTACCTAAGGGGCAAAAGGTCAAATATATATTCATACAATTATTATATCATACTAGTGGAGATGCATGTGCCATAAGCATGTGTTTTAAAAGAATTATTTGAAAATAATTTGATTACATCAACTACTATTCAAAAATCAACTTATTTATTAATACCGAGCAATCTACTTCACTTCAGAACTGGTACACAAATCTTTAAATATAAGAAATTCCATATACATGATGTCTTTCATTCAATCTGCTAACTTTTGAAGAAACACAAATTATGCCACACATACAACAATTTTGTCCCGACGTCCTCGTAAAAAATAAGTAAGACCAATATATTAGATATAATATGATGAGTGGAGAAAATACTTATAGTTATGGATAATAAAAATAAAATCAAACACACCCTATGGAGCAGCTCCTGAGCTCGAGCAGCTTGTTTGGCGCGTTTCCCTTACTCTGCTTCGACTCGAATCATTCATCACGGGATACGAGTGAACAGGGAGCATCTACCTGTACGTGATGCGGTGGGAGCAGGTGATGAGCACACCTTCTCCTTGTTCCGGAACGGCGGTGCCGCGGCCACGGAGGCGTCGAGGGCGGGTCCTTGAAGCCGAAGAGCTAATAGGAAGAAAATAAATTAGCCTGATTTGATGCCAACGGATGTTAATTGGAACCAGCCAATCACATACATGCATGCATGTGTTGTTGGATGATCTTAGCGTTTAATTTCGTCAGTCCACTCAAAAGACAGACTTAGAAAATTCAACTTGCAGTTGATCTTGATGCCATGTAGATAGGTTCTGAAGAATAGACAAGTACTAGACAACAACAAATTTTCAAATTGTCAGATCAAAATGCTGCAACAATGTGTAAAAGGTAAAACCTGAAACAGGGACGTGGAGCCCTTCTTCTCGCTCGTTAAATGATGTACGTGGTCCTACTTTTATTTTTTTTATTAAAAAATGACGTGGAGAACAGCACGGGTCCTCTTTCTTTTTCTCTCAAAGCTTTCCCTTTTCTTTCATGTACTAATCCTGCATTGGTGTTTCTACATTTTTTCCAATAATGCGGTCAAATTTTTTTCTTTATTCATGTACTAATTCGGTCAGATCCTAGCTAAGATAAGCTTCCTTATGTTTGTCAAATTCAAAATTGGTCAGCACAACTTAGACCATGTTTGTTTACCCATAGATTATATAATCTAGCTTAAATAATCCTCAATGGTCAACAAACATGTTAGATTATAATCTAGATTATATAATCCATGTTCTAGATTATGATAATCCTATAAGCTATGGAGAAGATGCTTATTTCATATTATAAGCTAGATTATATAATCATACAATTATAAGCTAGATTATATAATCTAGCAAGGAAACAAACAAGGCCTTAATATCCTAGCTAAGAGCACTCGGATATGGCTCGCCCAGTAAATGAGGAAGAATTCCCACAAACTTTGCATCGAACTGTCCGCGCACACGCATATTTCCGACCGTGTTCGAAACAAAGGCATGAATTCGCGATGATGTTTAAGTGCAACCACCAAGTGCCCCAAAAGATGGTCAAACGGTGTCCAAATTCAGTGCCCACCAACTCGTCGTACCTAGTGGTCTCATAGTAACGTTTGTATAGATATCAGGCAATGATCTACCACCGACTGTCTAGTACATAGGCGAGGTTAGGCTGTGAAGCCATTTCATCGGAATACGGAAGTTTTAAAAATAATAGGATGTCTGACCCAAGGCACTATGTACGAAAGTTTCTTATAAGTAGGATATAATAAATCCTACAATGTTCCTCCACAAATCTTACCTACCAAAGGGGCGCAAAGGTCATTTTTATATTTATCCTTGAGCACAAAACGGTTACCGCGTGTACGCTCCTTTTGTGGATGGGTGGAGTGGATCATGGTCATTCTGCATGATATAAGACAGCTTGGTGCGCCCCTGACCACACCGGGGTTGGTGGCACAGTTGGTTAGCACACCCAAGCGATGAGAAAACGCTCTAGTGGGCAGGGGCGGGCCCAGAATTTGAACGGTGGGTATTCAAAATTTCTAGCAGTTCAAATTATTTTTAACAGCCCAAAAGACATATTGTAGCACATAATTGAGTACCGACAATATAAATTGTTCATAATTTAAAATTGTTCAACATATAGATAATAATAGACGTACTAAATGATCAACAATCAAAGTGGAAATATTTTGCCAAGCGATGAGAAAATGCTCCAGTGGGGCAACATGGGTCGTCACAACGCATCTGATCTTCAGATGACAAGAGCCTTAACTGAGCTGATTTTTTTTTTGCCAATATTTTGTGCTTCTTTTTTTTTTCTTGAGATTGTGCCGGCGATTTAGTTGTAGGAGAAAGGTCTGGATTGCTAACATGTCTTGCACTCTTTTTTTTTTTTTGCTGCGTTTGATCTCGTCAGTCCACCGAGACCGGGAAAATTCAGCCTGCGCTTGATGCCATGCTGATGAGCTCTGGAGAAGACAAGTACTAAACAGAAAACAAAAATAAAAATTGATGGCAAGGAAGTCAAAATACTGCAATAACTTGACTCGCTTACTGTTGGTCCATGCGCCGCGACGCTTGATGAAGCTCCATCCCCTGATCCAACATGTCCTACCACATCACACTACCTTTGAGAAGCATCTTCTACACAGCAATTCACGCGCAATTCCCAAGAACAAGAGTGTCGGACAATGGCGTGAATTCAATTCGTGATGGTGTCCGGGTGCAAGTGTCCCTGACCGACAATCCAAACTCGCTGCGCCTGGGCCCAGGGCCCTTCGATTGAATGCCCTCGCAAGACTGTTCAGCAAGTTCAAACGTGGGTCGCCGGCGGGCCCCGCCGGGCAGCCAGCCAGCCAAATGGCGCGAACCGCGCACCTAACCCCTCCCGCCAACCACCAACAGACCCGCGCCCTCTTCAAATCAGGCCCCACCCGCGTGCTCGTCGTCTCCTCTCTCCCGCCGTGTTTGACCTCCTCCTGCCGCCGATCTCTGACCGACCGCGGCTTCCTCAGCCAGCCAGCCAGCCCCCGATCGCCATCCACACCACGCCGCGCCATTAAAGAAAGAACACGGGAGCTGCTGCTGCGGCCTGCCTGCAGCCACCGACCGCCGTTTCCCTTTCTTGACCCGATCTCGCCTCCTTCCTACCCGGGCGGCCCGGCCCCAGTGACGCAGGCGGCGGCCTGTTGCCTGCACGGTTATATATATATATATATATATATATACACGCGTAGGCGAGACCAGTCCCACCCAGGAACTTGCAGGAAGCAGCCGCGAAGAAGACGGCGAGCTCTGCTTGGCGGCCATGGCACGCGGCGACTGAAGCGAATCGGCGCGGCGGGTGCTGCCGGTGAGTTCCTGATGCCCCTGTGCTGGTCGGTGTTTGATGGATCGCATGGACTCAGACCTCAAACCATTTTTCGTTTCCCTGCAGATTTACACTTCCTTGAGAGTTGGAACGACTCGCTCTGCTCGACGGAACAATCGGCGCCTTGACACCTGGTCTCCCATGGAGGTGCAGATGGCCGCTCAAGTTGCGAAGTCAACGGGGCGCAGCACGCCGCCTCATCATCACGGCGGCGGCGCGAAGCCCGTCCCCGGCTACCTCAGGCCGGCGGCGGGCTCCTGCCACCATGTCTGCAAGTACGGTGGCACGCACGCGTTCGAGGACAAGGAGGCGACGAAGAAGCCCCACCCGAAGACCCGGAAGCAGCAGCAGCCGCCGCCGGCGGCAGCCCCGGAGAGCCAGAGCAGGGTGATGGTCAAGGTGCGGTCCGTGTTCCGGCGGCGTGTCGGGGACTCCAGTAGGGCTGCCGAGAAGGCGCCCGCCGCCGCCAGCAAGGCGAAGGGAGCCGGCGATAGCGTGGAGTGGAAGGACATCGTGGCCTACGACACCACGGTTCCACTTCCACCCCGTGGATCGTCTCCGCAGCCTGATAAGGTCTCGGCCCCGGTCACCGGCTCCGGCGATGCCGAGAAGAAGAAGGATGTGACGACGAAGGGGAAGAAGTCACACGGCAAGGCCAGCAAGATCACCGTACAAGTGGACGCTGCACAAACCACTCAGGATGAAACGCTGGACAAGAAGAGCGCAAAGCCTCCAAAAGGCAAGAAACCCATGGCGGCGCTGCTCGTCGACAAGATGGCGATTGATCAAGAGCTGCTCCACGGGTACCAAACCCTTTCCCCATCCCTGATGCAAAGCCGGGCAAGCCTCCTGCGCGACCTTGAACAGGAGATGGTTCGTGACGGAGCTGCCAACGCGAAAGGGGAAATGACACCGTCCTCTCTTGATGAGGAGGAGCTCGCCGCCGCCGCCGCAGCAGCAGCAGAAACGAGCAGGCCGATCCCGGCGCACCGGCGGGTGAAGAGCATGGGCATCGGCAGCAGCAGCCGGTCGGCGCGGCACCCGTTCGCCCGGCAGGCGAGCAAGAACTCGTCGGGCGGCTTCAAGCTGCGCTCCAGCAGGAGCACCAGGGCGCCGACCCTGCCGGCGGAAGAGGAGAAGCCGGCGAGGCTGAGGTCCCGGAGGGGTGAGGATGCGTCGTCGGGGGGCACCGGCAGAGGCATCCAGCTCAGGATCAGGAGCCTCCGGCGGCGGGGTGTAGGTGGGTCCGGTGGGGCAGGCGCCAGCGCTGGATTTGTGGTGCCGGCGGTGGCGCTGAGGCACCAGAAGACGCTGGAGAAGAAGAGGAGCCAGAGGCTGTACAACAACCTGATCGAGGAGACGGCGAGCAAGCTCGTGAAGGCGAGGAAGAGCCGGGTGAAGGCCCTGGTGGGGGCCTTTGAGTCCGTCATCTCCAAGATCGCAAAGTAGCCAGGAAGCAGCAGGCATGTCTAGTAAGGCGTGGTGCGGAGTTTGTTGAGTGAGTTTGTACTCCTTGTTGGTTCACTCAGGGCTGAACTGGAGATTCTGCAGAGATGTTTTGAAAGTTTTGTGATCATGCATTCAGCCATCAACCTGTTTATGGCAATGTGAAAAACAAGTTCGGCTTTTAAAGAAAGTTTGTTCAAATAAAAAGTAATCAATGTCGACTAGGTTTTGCATAAATATTGATGATACAAGGCCACTTTGGATGCTATGTTAGCACAAAAATCACGTAGATTACTTCTACACCGGACTCCTGAAAATTTGTGGGCTAACTTTTGTGGTTCAATTACTGGTGTAACTCAAGTTGAGAAAAATATGGATGGTCAAATAAGACATTTTCCTAAAGAGTGCAATTGATCGAACGATCCAACTAGCCGACTAGTGCCTATTTATTATACGGATTAGCAAGTGATCTGTGATCTTATCCTCAAACGACAGTGTTACTCAGTTGTCGTCTGCTTGACCAAGCTGAAAGTACAATCCATGTCATCTGCAGTTCATAATACATGGAGTCATGAAAATAACAGAAAAGTCAGCATTTAAACTTTAAAGATATGGCATTATTTTGTTTTGGATCCATGAACTCCAAAACAGATTATGTGTGCACCCTCGACCTACCAAAGCAGTTCACTCTAATTCATCTAGAGAAATTAGACTGCTACATATAGATGCTGTATCACCACACACTAATTGCATGGCAGGTGACTGAGCAAACCACTCAGGAAGACAGTTTATGTGTGAAAAAGAAGAGTTTTACTTAGTTTGAAGGCGCAAAATGGATATGCTGACGTTGAAAGACACACCAAAGCCATAGTGAAAGTTGAAAAGACTGTCTTACCTACAATATAACATATACACGGCTTGACTTGTGACCTCTTGGCCAATAGCTTTTCCATGAACAAACAAAATCTTGTCACAGGAAACTGTACACGGCAGGATAAGATTCAATTCATCTTGATATTGAGGTCCCAGGGCATACAAATTACTGAATCGTGTAAATGAACGCTACATTTTATCAGTCGTGCACAGATAACGCGGAGCTGAAATGAAATACAACAGCAGCACTTGGATTCAAGTACAAAAGAAATGCACAAGCACAATAGCCTCCCAAGTCCCAAACATGTGATCATTGTATGGTGATGCATCATTGCCAGCCCAATTTACAAACACGGTCTTGACAGACCAAACTAGTGAAATTCATACTACATCAGGTTTGTCAGTTCTGTTTGATGGATAAAAACGAACAGTGAGAATCTGAGACACCAGATTAGCTCCTCCAGCTATTGGGCACGAGTTGATCTTCATCTTGTAGCTTGGGCAAGGCATTCAGTTATGGTCTCACTGGTTCCTCCCAATTGTGTTCTTTTGGGCTTCCTTTTGAAGACTGCAAGTCTGCAACCCAACAAGTTTAATTTGTTACAACATAAACATTTTTGTCTGCCAGTGCCAGAAAATGTGATATTGAAATACCTGCTCCCATGTGAGCTGAGACAAGTTGGAGGCAAAGTCTAGATGGTCCTAGTTTCTACCAGATTTACATCCTCGTCGATAAACAGCATCACAGCTGTCATCACAAGCCTGTTAAATTCATGAAGAAAATGTTAACTATTAGATTATGCAACATAGCATTCTTAGTGTTCTAAGATAGCATTAAACTGGCAGGGAATTATATGAACATAATCTGAAATAAGTAATAATATATGGAAATAATCAATCTGCCAATACCACAAAGCTACAGGCCACAACCCGTATTCAGTAAGATAGGTAAATGTAAGGTCACATCTACAATACTGAATATATTTACAGATTTCAACTATTGCTCATGACCACTCATAAGTTTAAAAACATGGTGTAAAGACGACCTTGTATTTGGATTTCCAAATACTAACAATCACTACCAACAGGAATTTGAAATTCAGTATATTTTCTGGTGAGGCAACTCAAGCTAACCTACATACAAACATTATATAGAAACTTTTGTCCTATAACATGGAAGGGCCAGTATGAGGATGGCTATATAAGGATTCAATAATGATCGAGGTGTTTTTGAATAGCTGAGGGGCAGAGTGAGCACTAGCAAATAAATGCATACTGTACTACACTTCCACAAAATATATTAACTTAAAAAAATAACTTAAAAGCCAAACCTGTAAATAGTAATAATAAATAGGCAGAAGTAGAAGGCAAGCTTGATCATCCTGTACTTCTTCTCGCCATTTAATTGTCTAAAAATTTCAGTGACATCTACCAGATGTTTCCGAGCCATGAACCTGGTTAGAAATACAATTATATGATTCTGGTTTATTATCATAACACAACAAACAACTAACATGAAGGCACAAGAAACAAATACGAACTTAAAATTTACAGATTAGGTTTGTTATATAGGCAGACATTAAAAGGGAATATGCAAACACAAACCTTGTTTCGCTTTACAAAAAGCTTATTACACAAACTAATAATAATCATTTAGACATTACCGCTTGGCCAAAACTAAATTAGAAAAACCTCAGACATCCCACTAATATAAGTTCACCAATTATGATCTGAACTAGCCCCAATGCCATAGGAGAACTAAACCAAAGTCTCAATGAAGAAAAATAACTCAAAATGGACTAAAAATTCGAACTGAGATACTCCTGATCATCTATTTCAGCCATGAAAGACCAACAATTGGATGGCCTACAAGGCTACAACCCTGCATAGCTGTCATGGCTGTTAAATTACATAAAGAGGGGGGGGGGGGATTTTCTATCCACATGTAACAATTGAAAATGGAGATTTCCTTTATTCAATGGATTAAAATCAGTTATTTTACCCAGACTAGAATTCTGTTACACTATATCCGTACCTTAACAAGAACATACTAAAATCCACTTTCATTAATCATAATTGTTAAGAGGTTAACTATATGTGGAATCAGTGATACATGCCACTTGCTGAATAATTGCCACAAAAATATCATCAGATGTTTTTTTTAGCAAAAAATGGTGAAAAGGAAACTTTTCATGTTGACAAATAAAGTGCAAATGGCAGCTTCGGAGTTAATGTAGTCATATTGCAGCAATAATGAAAAGTTACCTAGCTAACAAATTTTGGTATTGAGGCTACAAAATCTGGGCAGGTATAACACTATAACAGGTGCACTACCTTCTCGACTCTCAACACCTAGAACAATATTTTCAGATAAGGAAGTGCTGCAAAGCCAGAGAAAAAACGGATGGCCCAGAACAAGAGGAAAACTACAAATTCTCATCCGAGATAAAAGGGATGGCCCAGAACAAGAGGAAAACTACAAATTCTCATCCGAGATAAAAGTATAATACCGTCATCTCTAAATCCTATAATTGATTATCTTACTTAGCTGTTCCATGAAGGTTTCTAGATAGTTTCAAAGTATTATTTCCATGTATAGAAAAACAATCAAGAGGTGAATCCAGCCATGTACTGCATATAGTATCTAATGATGAAAGAACTATGCTAAAATTAACATAAAGACTGAAAGAAAGTAACACGTACAGTTTCACATGGTAGTACGTTACAGGTGCCATGACTAGAAAGGGGAACCAATGTAGCGTCAAGAGGAAAGAAGTACACAGGGCTGCTTGAAGTGAGTATTCTATAAGGACCACCGCGTTGATGCGAGATGATGAATCATACGGGTTGATATAGTCATACTCCAAATCAGACAAACAGATAAGCTGGTATAAAAGCAGAGAGCAGAATCAGTGGAATAAATCAACAAGATTGGACAAGCTACTAAGAAGGCAGGCTGATTGGTGCATAAATTACTAACTTACTCAAGAGTCTAATTTGCGTATCAAAATAATCATAGAATGAGGAAATTCGAAGAGTGTTGGATGCATCAACATATAAAGCCTAAAACTCATGCTAGTTGGCAGAAACACATTAGTCATTTATTGATGTGGTGAACCTAAAGTATCGCTGATCAATGATGTTGAATTTGAGCTCTAGAGACTACAGCGATGATAATGCAAAGTGCCACTGACTACCAGGCTGGTTTCACACCAACTAAAGGAGTATACTCATGGCATGTATGATTACATCCACCAAGTCCTAGCAGCCAGCACTAAAATTCCAAACAGAACAATAAGAAGCTTCAAGTAGTGCAGTAGCAGCATGTGTTTAACAAGATACAAAAGCCTTAGCCGAAAATTTACCATATCAAAGCATATAAACATAGATACGGTTATATCTAACACAAGAAAGTTTGAACATTCTAGACAAACATATAGGGCGCTCCTGTACAGAGATGATTTCTCTTTGGGATTCAATACAAAAACATAGTTGTCAGAAATCCTCAAGGACTACAAAAACGATTTGTCTGGCAGACTTCAACTCGTCCCCATCCTCGAAGGTATGAATGACACTACAAGAACGGCACCGTTGACCAAACCCGGCATGAAATTCCGTCAAATCACAACGAACTCCCGGCAGACTTATCCCGAAACCGGGCAGAAGTTCGCCGGTTCCCCGCAAGATTTGGACTGGATTCGCCGTCGAAGTGTGAACTTCTAAGAGATGCAAAGGGGGTAATCGTCGGGCTTGCCTGGTACGCGGTGAGGCCGATGAGGACCATGACGGAGGCGAAGGAGAAGAGCCACAGGATGAGCTCCACAGACATGGCTGCCGCACGGGACGAGTAATCCTCGAGAGCAGCTCGGGAGCAATCGATCTAAGAAAGCTGGCGTTCCGCTCCGTCTGCTTTTTGGTGGAGCTCCGGAGGGAAGGGCCCTAGACCAGCCCGGTCGCTCCGTGCCCCGCGCGGTCACAATGGGCGCTGTGGCCGCCGGACGCGGGAGAGGCGGCGGCGGCGAGGTGGGGAGAGGGGAGAGGAGCAGGTGGGTCGCGGTTGGGTACTTGCGTGCGAGGGGTCGGTCAGAGGGTACAGACTGCCATTCGTAGGCAATGGAAAATTCCCTTGCTGCTGCTGACTTCACAAACCCAATAATGTTTGGCCTTTGAGCCTCTATCCTGTTAATTTGTTTCTAGAACAGCTATAGTTATTTTTTCGAGAGTTATTTCCAAATTTGATTATTACCTTTTACAACCATGTTTCCTTTTTTTCTACCATTGAACTACGAAAGCTGGTAACTATCTTCTTGTTGTCATATTATGAGTTCATCACACTTATCTATTCTATGCCACGATCTCTATGCTCCATCTGTAACCATCTTATTTTAAACTTCCTTATAATGTGTTTAGTTTGGAGATAGATTAGGTACATCCCAGATTTTAGGGTTGAGTTGAACCGGTTCTTATTTGGTTGGTGGATAGGTTGAATCCAATTTTTTTAGTTACAAAGATATAGATGTGGATTGATGTGGCTGTTTTTAACACCGATAGGACCCTCCTGTGGGACCCAAGTGTCACTCTTTTCACCTTCTACCTCCTCTTCCTCTTCTCTTCTCTTCTTGCCCGCCCGCGCCATCCGCCCGCCACGCCGCGCCATCCCGCCACTGCTCGTCCGCGCTCTCGCCGCGCCGCTGTGGGCCGCGTCGCGCCGTTCCCCACCTCTCCTCCGCTGGAGGCGCGCCGTCGCGAGCCGAGCTCGCACACCTTCTCCTCCTAATGGAGCTCGGCTGTGCTCTGCTCCACCGCCCGGGCCGGCCGCAGCGGGTCGAGCTCGCCCCGCTGCGCTCTGCTCCACCGCTGCATCCCAACCACGCCTACGTCACCCGCCGCGTCCTGACCTCGCCTGCGACACCCCCGCTGCGTCCTGACCTCGCCGCCCCCTGGCCGCTCCTCCGCCGCGCCGCCCGTGCTCCGCCTGTCCGGCGCCGGAGCTCGCTTCCCCGCCGCGCGGCATGCCTGAGAGTTGCTTCGAGGAGATGGAGAGGAGACACTGTTGAAGTGGGACGGAAATAGGTCGGATTGATTTCTTCGTTTTGGGGATGGGTCCATCCCAACCCACCTTCAGTTACAACTAAATGCGGGTCGAAATAGGTCGAACCCGTTCCAACCCATTTCGACCCACCATCCAAACACTACCTTACTTTGTATACTTTTTAGGTGTTGGTGATCTCTCCTTGGCTTGTACAACCATGGGAGTAGAAATGCATTTGTCAGTAAAAGTTTCTTAGTTGGGTTTTAAAATTTTCACTACCAAAATTAGGGTAGGTCGAACGCATGGGCATGTCAAATTTTTTTGACAAAACCTAGGTAAAAATTTTAGGATACCACTTGGTTGGATATGCCATCCTTTTATTCCAACTAAACGGGAGCAAAAGTTTTATGAATTTATCTTAATTTTGGTACGACAAATTTTGGAACAAGCATACCGTAATAATAACTAACACTTTAGATTTCTTCACCTTTCGTATTCATTGACACGGCCGCAATAGTCCCATTTAATCATTGTTGTACCGTGTATCAAATATGATTTGCCTCAAAAATGATCACCATCTCTCAATAGCTTATATGTTTCTTTCGAGGAACAAAGGCTCGCAATAACATATCACCAGGTAGTTTGTTTTTCATTGTCAGACAGCTGGCACTTGGCAGAACACAGAAAGGAGACCCCCGTAACCATTGTGCATAGGGCCGACCGGCCGACCCAGCCTCGTTCATTTTGCAGCCCACTACTAGTTCTGCTGGGCCCAATTTCGAACGGAAGCCCATACGCCATACCCAGCCGCCGCGATCAACGCTCCGCTGTGTCCTCGCGGCTCGCGCCCGCCTCTCTCCCTCCTGCGCCTCCTCTTCTGCCTCCGGCGGCCGGTTTCCAGCCAAGCATCTCCAGCAAATCCTCGTTTCCTAATCCAACTACTGTACCAGAATAGTTTATGTAAAAATTATGCTTCATTAGATTCTTTTTATTTTTTTCTCAATAATTATTAGGATAAACTAATAATTTAGGGAGAGTTGAACGTCTGCTAATACGTTTGGAATGGAAGTACCGAGGAACTGCAAAAATAATTCTTCCAATAATTATGAAAGAATTATTAGAATATTCTTATTAGATGGTTATAGTAAAATATTTATTAGGGAATTGTAAGAACTGCCGGATATACTGAGTCGTGGTGGACGATGGTGCGCCGGGCCACGTACAGCAGAAAGAGAGTCTTCGCAAGCACCCCCGTCCCCACGGCATGTTTCCGGCTGCTCTAGTCTCTCTTTTCTTAAAAAAAAAGATCATTTGACGGCTTAATTTGTTGGAGGTCCGGAATGGGAAAAGCACGAGGGAAGAGAAAGATGCAGCAGTCTAGAGAAACAGGGCCAATATTGGGCCTATGGGTGGGCCTCATCAATGGGTCCAGTTTTATTTGGGAAGATAAAACTTTATCCCATTGCAAGTCTCTATCTCCGCGTGACTAGAGAATGTATATGAGAGTAGGTACATTGCTCCATATCAGCAGTCTAATAAGTTATTATCTTATGCATAGCTACGTAGGATTTTGCTGAGGTGAAGGAGAGAGGGAGATGAGAGAGAGAAAAGCCGTTGTTTCATGAAACAACCAGTTATTATCTTATGCATAGCTACGTAGGATTTTGCTGAGGTGAAGGAGAGAGGGAGATGAGAGAGAGAAAAGCCGTTGTTTCATGAAACAACCGGCTCATCCACGATGTTTTCGCTCTATGAGACGACTCGGCCACGGTTATATGCCCATCGTCGTCTTGGCAGGCCGATTTTTCCTCTTCTGTGGATTCACTGCGCCAAATTCTCTTCCCCGTTCGTCTTCCCTGCGCTTCGCGCGTGAAATCAATTCTATGGTGCAAAGCCAAACAAAATTTCCTCTGGTTCCTAATTCCTTTTCCATATGTTGCCTCCCCCCACGTACATGAATCAGAACAGTTCAAAGTCCTCGATCTCAATCCACAGTACCCTTCTCCCACGACCCAGCTCACGGCGACCTACACGACGGCGGAGCACATGGCTCCCTTGGCCGCTGCCCCAAACGACGCCCGTGCCCACCACCCCCCTCCCCGCCGCCCCAGCCCGCGAGCATGACTCCTCAATCAAAGATGACGGCAGTGCACCAGGAGGCTTCTCCGCTGCCGGCGTCGGAACTACAAGCTTCCAAGTTCAATTGTTGTTGCCCTGACATGGTTGTCTATGCCCCTGCTTTTGTGCCCAGCTGTTCTCCTCCCATGATCCATAGATCAGATCTAAACTCAACTGACGATGCAATTCTAAGTTACCTTCAACGTTCATCTAATTGCTCTCTTTCTGAAGAAATTCATCACTGGTTACCAATGTCAAGCAAGTAATTATTTTTATACTGGTGCCCCAGCTCCATATATTTCATTTGAGGCACCACATGCATAGTTGCACAAATAGCTCAAGTGAAGTCATCACTTTCACCTCCTGAATAAGGCAATGCACATTCAGTACCTGGTTCGCAGACTGCTCATATATATTATTGACATTGATAACATTGATGATAATGAAGGCAGTCAAAACATATTCCAAAAAAACACTATGGTAACATAAAAAGTTACAAAGTCAAAATATGTAAAAGACCACAACGTCAATTTGGATCATGCATAAATTTAGGACTCATGAATTACCATGAGACAACTAAACACACAATCTATTATAGGGGTTGTCTGGTAGGCCGGCTTAAGATTACGTGGCAATGCATGAGACCGTCTACTAGACACCACCACCAATGTACTTGCCCTAAAGGGGGATGTTGTGCAAGTTGTGAAGTGTGCTTCATATTGTCACTGCATGAATGTTTCCTCAAATCACATTTTGGCGCGTCGCAAAGAAAATATCAGCATGATTATTAAATTACAATACTTGGACCGGCCCGATGAATAATCAGCATGATCATTAATTTCCATAGATTTAACAATCAGCTCTATACTTCTAACCCCTAATTAAATTATTCACCCATATATAAATTAAAGGAAATTTGTATTGTAAATATTGCTGCGGACAGCGGACATTCATCTGATTCATTTGTCCATGAGACTTCCAGTTTTCTAATCGCAGACATGTCTTTTCACCAGAAGAGGTCGACGCCAATTATCTTGCAGTGGGACAAAGTTGAAGCTATCGAGGTCTTGCAACTAGCAAAGGAATATATATACATGTGAATTCCTATATCATATGAGTTTAAGGGAGGCTGTCAAATTTTTAGGTGCTCATTCTATATATCTGTATGATATTTGTAGTCCTGATCTTTCTCTTGTGCAAAAAAGGGTTTCTGACATATATAGTGAACCTCATATATGTGCAAAAGTGGAGCTATTTGAAAATCACTACGTACTGTCTCTCCATCCCAAAATATAGCTACTTTTAGTATTTAAATTTTGTCTCATATAATATAGCTACTTTTGAGTTCTCAAGTGGATTTTTTGGTACTTGAGGTCTAAAATATCCCTCCTTGTATGCAAATTAATCATGGCATAAAGCTAAATAGGAAAGTTATAATTATTATCTTAATTAGTGCATGGTAACTAAAGAAGGGTAATATAGACTTTTATTCTCTATTCTTAATCTGTCTTAAACTTTAGAAGTACTCCCTCCGTCTTGAAATGTAAGGCATTTTGGTTTGTCCTAAGTCAAACTGTTTTAGGTTTGATCAAATTTATAGAAAAAATAATAATATTTTGAATGTCAAATGAGAATAATTAGATCCATTATGAAATATATTTTCATAATTTACTTATTTGATGTGTTAGATGTTAATATCCTTCTCTATAAAATTAGTCAAACTTAGACTAGTTTTACTTAGGACAAGCCAAAATGCCTTACATTTCAACGGAGGGAGTAGCTATATTATTGAGATAATGGGAGTAATTTAGATTTCAGTTAAAATAGCTATTCCTCTGATTGTTCAGTTAACTTAAATGAGAACACTTTCAGAATATTAATGAATTCGGAAACCTTGCGTTCTAAATTGCTAGAAAAGCAAATATACAAATATGCCATTCTGCTGTTCCCACAAACAAACTGGTAGCATAAATTTATTCTTTTGAGCATGAACTAATCTGATGGAAAAGGTTGTTATGTAGCACACACTATTAGATATATAGATAGGCACACAACCATGAAGAAGACAATCAGCGAAATGTAGAGGAAAATAAAGCGAGATATATTGATACTGATTATACAGTTCTGAGAGCAATAATAGCTTGCAAATTATTTTCGAGACATCCCTTCAGGGCATTCACGCAATACGAGCTGGGAGTTCCATCCCAGCCCTTGTACATCAAATGATGCTTCCTTTTCTTTTAACAGGAGTGCACCTTGACTAGCTCCAACATATGCACCGACACAAGGATATCAGCTACTAACCACAGTGTTCTTAATCACCGGTGGCATCTTTCAAGAGATTTTTTGGAAGCCTTAAATCATAACAATTTTAAACTAGGAAGCATGTTTGCATCAAAGGATGATTGTGGATGTCATTTTCATATATCGATTTGATAAACCACCCGAATTGATTCAGATTAAAAAAAATCGCACACCATCGATCATGTTAATTCGAACCATACAAGTCAATATTCCTCCAAATTAAAATTAGGGGAATGTATCAACCTGAATAATCTGTCAGCCAATGAAAGCTAAGGAACAAATGTATCACACACTTGATCACCGTTCAGGATTTCAGCCAAAAGATCGACACCCATTTTTACATGGATGGGTCTATCATATACTACAGATGATGAAATAAACTCACATTTTTGGTGAACATGTAGAAGATCATTGAAAAATTAATAAAGTAGAACACACGAAACATCTCTAAGAACATATGGATATATTTGCAGCATAAAATTGTTATGAAGGAAAAAAAGAATGGATACCGCATCTGGTGATCTAACTACTAACCACAAAAATTTAAATCGCTGCGGCAAATGAATAATCTAAAAGAAAACGAAAGGAACAAATAATGTATCACACATTCACACTTCTTCAGGATCACCACATAACTAAATATAAGATACTCCAAACATCGTCACACAAATTGTAATGTAGCATAAATGATTTGATAAATAGGCAGAGAACCGTGAAGAACATTACCCGCAAAAAAAAAAACCCATGAAGAACATGATCAGCCAAAATGTAGGGGTAAGAAAAACGAGATATTTATACTCAATAATTATACAGTTCTGAGCTAGGGAAATAATTTGCATACTGATTTCTAGACATCGCTTTGCACCTCAGCTCTTGTATCATCAAATGATGCTTCTTCCTTTTTCTTTTACAAGGAATAATGCAGGATGCTAGAATGTTGATATTTTACTATGTAACCGCATACTGCTCTATTTCTTATGTAGTAATTAGTATTAAGCATGAATTCATATCATTAAAATAAAAAACAAAATCACCAAAGATATAGTTATTAAAGCAACAAATGAATCAACACCTATTTTTTTACATGTATGGATATGGGTCGAGCATATATATACCACAGACGACCATGAAATCATCTCACATTTTTGGTGATCACGTAAAAAGAGCATTGAAAATAAATAAAGTAGAACACACGAAACATCTATAAGAGGCAAAGTATATCTATGCAGCATAAAGTTGTTACGAAGGAAATAAAAAAAAGAGAATGGACACCACATCTGCTGATGCTCCAACCGATGACGAGCTCAAATGTATGCACTGAAGCAAGGATCTAGTTAGACCGCTAATAAGGGCATTTTCTACAGGAAAGCTTTCAATCATAAGATTTTTCTTTGAAGGGAATCATAAGAATTTTCACTAGGAAGCATATTCGATCGGGTTGGATAAAAGGATGATGGAGGATGTCAATTTCACAGCATATTCAGTTTGATCGACCATCTGAACATGTGGATCCTACTATAAAAGTTGATTTGTAGGGATGTCCTGTTTCTAGAAAGCGGGTCAAAAGTTAATATGCTCCTACAAATGGAGCGCGGTTACTGTAGCATTCGACCCGCCCCTAGAAAAGTATTTTTAGGGGTGGGTGATGCCATCGTCCGCCCCTGCAAATAAGCATCATTGGTATCACCCATCCCTAAAAATAGCATTTCTAGGGGCGGGTGATGGCGTCACCCGTCCTTGACCTGCCCCTAAAAATGGTTCCACGTAAAAAAGTTATAACTTTTTCATGTGATTTCGGATGAAGTCAAACTTTATATCAAAATTGTAAAGAATGACGAGATCTAAAACTTTGTATTTGATAACTTTTTCATTTAAAGTTATTTAATGATCAAAAAAGTTATTATGAACCTATATATGGCTATGACCGTATAGTATCTCATACAACTCAAGTCATACTTTGAGGTTTTAACAATCTTAACCTTTATATACACTAAAATATGCTTGTCATATTTTTTTATCTATAATTCACAATAACCATAGAAGTTTTACTTTTTTTGATTTTTTTGCTATATGGAAAGATTTAAATGAATTTTTGATATAAAATTGAAAAATATTTTTAGGGGCCGGTGGTGGAGTCACTCGCCCCTACAAATCAATTTCAGGGTTAATATAAAAGAATAGCATATCCCATAGAGTCACAAGTGACTGTTTGTGGTGGAGAGGAAGGTACGCGCGAGGTTTGATGTATCAGTTCGAACCTCGGGTGATGCAAGTGTGCATATTTCGTCAAAATTTTTTTAACTCGATAGTACATAGGCTTGTGGTGGTGGCTGATTGGCTACAATATTTTTTTTTCTTTTTTACATTTTCTGGAAATCGATTTTTAGGGGCGTGCGCGTTGTCCGCTCCTAAAGATTATATTTTTTAGCTGCGAGAATTAGGGGCGGGTACACTAAAAATATATTTTTACCTGTCCCTGAAAGCTCTTTTTTTATAGTGCCCACGTGCTAAATAGTATACATCATCGATCATGCTCAACTCGATCAAAACATACAAACCAAAATATTAATTGCTCCAAACTTTAGAACAAATGCGTTAATTAACCTGATCAATAATATGACAGCAAATAATGAAAATATCAAATGTATCAAACACAAAAAAGAAACAACTGGGTGCTGCATATGACTACAAGTTATCCCGAACATCCTCAGATAAGGTTCAGCAGCATGGGAACTTAAGGGCATTCAGGCAATAATGTAATCCTCAATGTCCTCATTCAGGTGCACCGTTCCTAGTTCCATGGGAGCCAAGGAAGGGAACTTGTCAGCCCGGACTGTCAGCCCCGGCAGAAAGATGGCGCGGCTGCCGAGTTCCGGTACCCTGGTGTAGCGCCCTCTGCCAAGATGCACCCCCAAGACATCAATGCCACCTTCAGAGACGCGCACCAGCAGCATCCCGTCGCTCTCCTCGCCGGCATCGTCGTCGTCCAGGGCCGGCACCAGGTAGGAGGTCACAGCGCAATGGCATCTGCAGGGACCACCGGGTGGCCTAGCCACGTACAGCAGGTGAGGCTGTGGGTCGAGCTCAACCCTGAGCACCTCGCCGTGGCGCGTCGGGACGTAGAAGCGCCCCTGCAGCGAGAGGCCGCCCTGGAACGGCGGCGCCTCGCCGTCCGCGGCCTCGATCACGCCGGCGTCAACGGTTCCCCAGCGGTCGTCGCCGGGCTTGGCGCACAGGATCACCGTGGTGCGCGGCAGGACCAAAACGAGCACCACGGTGGGGCGTGCCGGCGCGTTCCCGTCGGCGAAGACCCCGGCAGCGGTGAGCTCTAGCGCTTCCTCGACGGGCGTCGCCCCGGAGAAGCCGGGGAGGACGGCCGTCGCCGTTGTCAGGGGGTTGAAGACGCGCACCGTGTCGGTGCGGGCGCAGTGGAAGAGCAGGAGCCCCTCGGCGTGGGCGAGCAAGTCGCCGTACTCCTCGGACGGCGGCAGCCGGATCCGGAGCGTGGCGCCTGTGCGCACGTTCACGAAGCGGCGGTGCGCCGCCGGGTCCGCCGCCGCCTCCGCGACCGCGTCCACGTCCTGCTGGAGCATCAGCCAGTCCCTGGGGAAGAACTGCGGCTCCCAGCCCAGGACGGCGGTTGAGATCCTCCACGCCGTGCAGACCGCTCTCAGACGGATGTACTCCGCCGCGTCGACGGCGAGGAGCTTGCTGGCGATCTCGCGGACGGCGTCGCGGACGAGACTCGCCCAGTCCCTCTCCTCCGTCCTGTTGAGTTGAGCCGTCGTGTAGAGAGAGAGATAGAGATAGATAGATAGAGAGAGAGAGAGAGAGAGAGAGAGAGAGATTAGGTCGGAGAAATCGAGAGAAATGGGGAGATCTAACCAGAGACAACAGCTGCGTGAGACTCGTGCAGACCCGTGGGCGTCGACGCCGGCGTCGGGAAGAACAGCATCGGGGTTGCCTGCAGCGACGATGGTGGCTGTTGGGCGAAGCTGGTTGCCTGAGGAAGACATAGCGGCGGCGCAGCTAGGGTTTGGGTGGGTTGGTAGGTGGGAGAGGATGGAGCTGGACGACGGCGCAGGCAGAAATGGAAGTCGGAAATGGGCACCAGGCGCGCGCGCGTTGTCAAGAAATAGCAGGAGCGAGGAGCCAGAAATGGCAAGAAAAACGCGGCGCGGCGAGCTTAGGTTTACATGCTGACTTTTTACACTCGAGTCCTATACTTCAAATAAACGCCAATATGAACACGATCGATGTCTACCATGGCGGCCAGTGTGGAACTTCACGAGGGCGAGAGTTTGTGAGTTCCGACCAAGTTCGAGAAACTCCAGCGAATACAAAATAGGTCAGTTTATACCATAAAGTGTCACGACTGGGGATTTGTGTGATTTACTATATTCCCTAGGAGAATGGTTGGCAGGGGCTATGGGTTGTATGTAGGGCAGCGAGGCTGTCGGTGTCATTGCTGGCCATGACCCTAGGAGAAAAGGTTTACTAATAGTGTGTCCTCACTTTCAAAATTTCAGCTCAAAATTACAAGCAAAAGCATCATCATCTAGTATTTGCAAGAATTAGCTAGAGCAAGCATGATATAAAATATTAATTAATAAAAGAGTAAAAACAAGTTCATTATCGTTGCATATCATAACTCTACTACGGGACTCAATGGCCAGGGTTCTATCCGATGGCGAATCGACTTGATTTACATATTTGCAAAAGAAAACATAACCACACCACATAACACACCAAAGGTCACACGTGGCAACCTTTCGTGAGCGCACTCTATGCTCGCAAATCCCTTGGGTCCACCCCCTATGTGACACCGTACTACTAGAGAAAAAGCTATCCATCCACGCTAAATATACCAGTACAAAATCTTTATACTGGTATATTTGGGGTCGACGGAAGGGTCTAGGCTCTTTTAGACACCAACCGGTGCTAAAGGAGTACCAGTTTGTATTATCACCGATACTATTGCCTACACAAATTAGTACACCGTTTGGTAACACCAACCGACACTAATGTATATTCTTTAGTACCGGTAGGCGTAGGTGTTACTAGCTAGTACTAAAAAGTGCTCTATGGATTAGTTCAAAAAGAAAGCATCTTTTTCAATCACAATTGTTGCGCTTTAGTACCAGGTCATGCAACCGGTACTGATGATTGAGACTTAGTCTCGGTATTACTTAGTACTGGTTGCATGGCTGGTACTAACAGACCTTTTGACCCGGTACTGAACGCTCTTTTCTAGTAGTGCTACAAGCAACTCGATCCTCCTTCGATTACATACCCGTTTTCCTGCCTTCATACCATGCCAAGAGGAGCGGCATAGTTCAATTTTGGGGCATAAGAAGGTACACCGATTTACTAGGTCCCATTATTTCAGCATGTGATTTCCATTAGTATATCTTATTTTGAGCATAGTGAGTTTATTTGTTCCACTACTTTGAAGTGTATTCTTCTTCTTCCAATGCAACAGTCGTGCGCTGCGGCCAACCTCGACTTAACAGCGGAGAAGTCCCTTAGCCATGGATCCGCCACACAGCCCGCCCAGCCGTCGATGCACCATCTCCGCCCGCGGGCTTCATTCGCCTCCCTGGTGGGAAAGCGTCATGATGAGATGGATGGCAACGCGGCGGGAAGATGACATGCAGAGTTGGAGCGGTCGCAGGTGACGAGCACTCTTGGCCACAATTTGCATCGTAAAGCACGCAGTAATGCAAGGTGGGGAGACATGGGAGATGCACATATGGGCAGCAGAAGGTTCTAGAACTTAATGCATGCATGGAGTGATGGAGGAGAGCGCTCGATCGGAGAGTCAGTGCTCGGCGGCCGGGTAGCTTGACAGCGCACGATGCGCCGCCGCCTGCAGACAACTAGCAACCAGCTAGCGCTAGGCCAGCGATAAATAGCTGGCCGTGGTGGCCTCTATCCACAACAACCAGAGATAGAAGGGACCGAGAGAGAGGGAAGCAAGCGTCCTAGAGCGAGAGAGAAAGTAGGGAGAGCCAGAAGAACCTTGCGCTCGGAACCGACCCTCCGCCACCGGAGAAGATGGAGGAAGGGGAGGCCTTCTGCATCCCCGTCCTCGGCGCCATTCCCACATTCGGCGTGGACGGCAAGCCCGTTGGGACCGTGCGGTTCCTAGCCGCGCGTGACAACAACCTCTACAACCTCCTCCATGGCGATGGCCTCGTCGATGGAGACACGGCCGTTCTGGCGGCCCTCCTTAGAGGACGCGACTACAACAGCAGCAGCGACCCCGTGGCCGCGGAGTCCGACCTCGATGGTGGCGATGGGTCCCTCGCAGGCGCCAAGGTGGTGGTCCTTCATGCCGCTAGGGCGTGGCCTGGGTTCAGGAAGCCCGCGTCATGCTGTTCATGTCCACGTTCTGTGCCTACCACCTCGACGCCACCATTATCGGGAGCCCTCTCTATCTTCCTTGACCTCTATGCTTTCATCCCTGACCTGATGGTGCTCGCCTACACACTAGCTGTTGGCGCTTGGATCATATGCATTCTAGCGCAACCACTCCACCAGTAGTAGATTAGTATCTGTAGATGTAACATCGTGGCGCGTGCAGAACACAGAACAAGAAATGGGGTCAGGCCAACATCTAGTTTTTTACTCACTGTTGTCTGATTTGAATCGACTTGTTCTTGTCTGACTACATTATCTCTCTTACGTGCATTATTCTTTCCTCTTCTCTTGCGAATCCCAACTAAAACTTTACATTGTCATACTTATCTCCAAAAGCACCGAATGAAACATTTTTCTTCCTAAATTTTGTTTCATATTTTTTTTTCTTCCCAACTATTTTTTCCTAAATTGTTTACTAAATATTTAATGACAAACTAATAATCCTTAACACATAGGAGCACACAGTCTCCACACGACTTGGAAGTTGTGGAAGTTTATAAGGTTTTCTGAGCTTTTTGACTCTTCACATGTTTGTCTTAACAGTGTCATGCTCAATTAATCACTCCCAAACTTTAAACAATGAGGAACTAATTGGTGAGTTGGGTTTTCTAAGTATTTAATAACCAATCATATTGTAGTTGTTCTAACAAAAGTATCAAAATACTATTGCTCTCCCATACAACCATAGTCATAATATATACACTATCTCATTGTTACTTAGAAATGAAAATATCTTCTGTGTATAAAATCTTTTATCTAGAAACACATATAAAAGTAACAAGCTTTATATGGTTTCTATATTATGTTGTAAGAATTATATAGATATTTATTTAAATAACATTCTAGAAATTTTCTTAGCATGGTAAAGATTTTTCAAGAAGGGGCCAGCACCATGTGGCCGTGCGAAGGCGTTGAGCAGAAGTTGAAAAGGGTAAGGTGTAAATTGATAGATGATATTTCTAGAAATGGAAAGGAGGCCCATTTCGGACATTGATCGTTGGGTGCCCCCCGGCAGACGCGCACAGTCTAGCAAGGCCCCAATGACTTCAAGGGTGTGTGGTATGGTGACCATGGTGACTGATCTCCATCTCTTGCACTCACAAACCATGCCTACCTACAAATTAAACAAGATAGTACATTCACGATTTGATTGCATCTGGCTTCTCCGTCATCCTCTTCCACCCTAACTGGTAGCTTATTGTGTCTTTGGTGAGCACTCGAATCTTCAAAAACTAATTTGAGATGGATTAACACCAAACCCAATAAGCTTTAGCATTTATGCATGCGCACTAATGCTACTAACATGAAAAGAAGCTCACTTCAGAATGTAGGGTTAGGCAGGTGCGTGGCGGAGCCATGGGGAGGGAACTTCTCCGGTGTCGAATCCAGGCGGGCGACGACGCGTGTGTGGTAGCAAATAATGCAGGTAGAGCTCTCCGGTGGCCTTTATCTTTGTCCCCTTTTTCATTTAAAGTTATATTTCTATAATTACAAATAATTTGCTGAGGTGAGTAATTTAGACATAGATTTAGGGAGGTGTAGTAAGAAATGTTTGAGGATTTTTAAATTTGTAGATATTATTTTGTAAGTTAATATATTGCTATTTAAATTTGTGCAAATCATCGCAAATTTTATTTGCATAAATGTGAACTGAAATATTGCTAAAATTTGAATGAAATTTGCATAAATTTTAGCATCACTACCAGTTATTTACTGCAAACAGTTTTGGAGGTGCTACACAACTGGTTGTTGTCTTAATCTGCTAGTGAAGCTCTTCCATTCACTAGGCCGGTTTCCTCAAGAGGCCTCTACATCTAGGACTAACAGTTTTACAACCTCGACTAATTGATTATTATACAATTACTTTTGTTGTCTTTTGCCTTGCATATTTCCTTTGCTTCCTTACTTCCCTTTTGCAACAACTGGTTCATCCTACAAACAGGTTTAGGCTAGCAACTAGTACTAGTGTTTCGGACATTTATTTAGTGTTTCTATCTGTTTCTAAATTGTGTGCCACATACATATATACTTTACTTTCCCAAGCACCACATATTGCTCCTGTTTAACAAGTTTTGAGCTTTGTAATCGTGGTACCAGAAGGCCCTCCACGTTGCCATGGTGGGTGTACTCCTTGGGCGTGGGCAGGCAGATCTGCAGCGTGGGACCGGTACACAAGTTCACGAAGTGCTCCGGCTTGCCGTCCTTACGAAGCTTTTCTTCAGCAATCAGAAGCCATTTCCGCGGGAAGAACCGGGGATCCAGGGTTCTGGGATTGACGGTGGAGTTCCTCCATGGTTTGCAGACAGCCCTTAGACGTATGTACTCGGTTACGTCATCGGAGAGGTCATCACCGATCTTGCAGACAAGATCAGGGAGGAGCTGCGCCCTGTCCCTCTCTTCTACCCTGAATAAACCCTCGAGACAAAGAACCATCAGATTCAGATCTGCTGGGTTGGAAAGCACAATATCCATGTATTGTGTATCAGGCCATCGACATCGACTTGCTCCTGTTTACCCTCTCATCAGAAGATCAGGAACACAACCTTTGTTTATATCAAGTTACATCAGTAAAGGAATGTAGATGTGTTTTGGTAAAGAATCAAAATACCTGCGACACTCTTGGACAAAATGGAAATAGTGTGCCATACACTCAATAAAAAAGTGTAATCTACACTGAGCATGCTATGCTATGTATCTTTCGTTCACGTTGAAGCAGGTGGGCATAGAGAATCATATAGACAAGTTCCGATCCTCCGGAGAACCACATGATTTAGTGTTATATCTGAAGGCTTGAGTTAAGAACCATCTGAGGTAAGGTCTAACTGACCAAACAAAAATAGTGGGAGATGATCTCTCCCGTGGTTGGAAACAATAAGTCAATAAGCTAATCTGGATGATGCCAACGATAAATGTCAGGCGGGGTTGGTCGATCGGGGCCTGAGCTCAACCATGCCATGTGCACGTAATGGGTGCTCTTCAGGGTGTAGAATAACCCACCCTGCACGGAGAGGCCACCATGGATTGCCGGCAGCTCACACTCGATGTCGTCGGTGCAGCTCATTTTGATGGCTCACCAAATGAAGAACACGGTTCACGGCATCCCTGAGGGCCCCACTCCCACTACAAGATCCACCACTATTGGCTAGAGTTTAATCAAAATGGCTGACGGTGACTAGCTATTTTATTCTCTTACGTCGCTTTTTCCTGGTCGGCAATAGTTGGATGGTGATTCTATTTTTACCTTCGGCAAAGCCTTCTATTAGGCTAAACTACCTTCAGCTATTAATTCAAAATAATACTAAATAGGAGTCCCCATCGGCCACTTGCAGAAATCCAGTCAGCAAAAGTTGCCAATCGAGTAGTGTCCATGGCGGACATTATCATCAGGAGGTCAGTAAATGTCATGGTGAGGGGGTTCAGGAGCCAGGGGCCGAGACGGTGAGTGAGTGATGGAGCACCAGCAGGCCTTCGGTGTTTCCATGGTGGATGGGATTTGGCCGGGCGGGCGTCATGGTGATTGAGCACGACTCGGGACGAGCCAGAAATGGAAGCTTAACACCTGCACCACCCACCATATGATAATAGCGGAGCTCCTCTCAGTGCCCCATATGAATCGGATAGTCCCTTTTCTCGCATCAAACAAAAATAGTAAAAATGTTATATGCACTGGCTGTCATGATAGGGTATCTCTCTTGTGTCATGTCTGAAAGCAGGAGTTCATTGCTGCTCTTGTAGACAAGTTCCATTACTGCATGAAATCCAATGATCAAGGAAAATATCTGTAATAAGTTTATTCTCACCTGATACAAACAAGAACACTAGAAGAGATTCTTTTTTATCTCTCTGGATTCCAAACAAATATCTTATAGAGAGTTTCAAATACGATAGTTTCTTTTACCTCTCAGGAGGACATTGTGGTTCTCATGATCAAATGTTTTCCTAAAAATAATTACTGATCGGTATTTATCAATGAGAAATAGTTTACTAAAAAGAGGTATATAATAGTAAATATACTCCCTCCCGTCCGGTTTCTAAGGCGCTTTTGCGTTTTTCACTTTGGCCAAAATGTTGGGCGGGCCAGCGCATCGAGACGTGCAGCTGCTAGCTGGCTGTCATCGATTTAAAATGAACCAATCACAAGAAGTAAGTTAAGCACTCAGCATGCATGCATATGCATGTATTTATATATGGAAGCTGAACCAATCACCACACAGTCTAATCTGCAGGCATCCGGAGCTGAAATTAATCTAGCGCATGCTCCCAACCCCTCGTCTTGGTACGTGGACTTCCACCTGTGGCGCTTAAGAAACCGGACCGGAGGGAGCACTATATAACATCACCTATGTCACAACGGTTTTAGAGAGAACCAAATGCAAAACTATATGTATGCTAGAATTAAGTTCCATACATATAACAATTTCATTAGGGTAATAAATAGTATCAATATCACGAAAAGAGGATTACAATGATATAAAGTTTAACAGAGATATACAACTTATCCTAGAAATGAAGGCTCCAAACTTCACGGGTAATTGATCGGTGCTTGCGTACGTCTAGAACTCAGCATCAACATCAGAAAATTTCACAACAACTACCTCTTCTGAGTAGCGGTTATAACAAATGTGAGTACACTTATGGTTGATACTCAACAAGTACAACAATAACAATATAGCCTTTTGTCCCAATATAGCCTTTTGTCCCAAGCAAGTTGGGGTAGGCTGGTTGATACTCAACAAGTATAGAAATAATATAATATGAAAGGCAATAATAAGGAAAGGTGACTGGTTGACTGCGGTAAGCGATTTTAGTTGGTCAAGTTTCATTAGCACCATATTACTTAGGTATAAGTATATATCAACCCATATTAACAATTTCCAGTTCAAAAATAATTTCAAGTAATTCCAGATAATTTTTTTGAACTGCAAAAATCACTGAAAAATGCCAAAATTTCGCATAGATAGTTGGGATACGAGGAGTCCAAATAAAGGATAACTTATTTACATGAATGTGAACTGAAATATTTCTAAAATTTGAATGAAATTTGCATAAATTTTAGCATCGCTACGGTAACTGCAAACGGTTTTGGAGGTGCTACACGACCGGTTGTTGTCTTAATCCGCAAGTGAAGCTCTCCTATTCGCTAGGCCGGTTTCCTCAGGAAGCCTCTAAATGTAGGACAAACAGTTTTACAACCTACACTAATTGATTGTTATACAATTACTTGTGTTGTCTTTTGCCTTGTCCATATTTTCTTTGCTTCCTTGCTTCCTTTTTGCAACAACCGGTTCATCCTATGAAAAGATTTAGGCTAGCAATTAGGACTAGTGCTTTGGGCATTTATTTAGTGTTGCTATCTGTTTCTAAATTATGTGCCACATACATATATACTTTACCTTTCCAAGCTCCAAATATTACTCCTGTTTAGCAAGTTTCGAGCTTTGCAGTTGTCGTACAGGAAGGCCCTCCGCGTTGCCATGGTAGGTGTACTCCTTGAGCGTGGGTAGGCGGATCTGGAGCGTGGCGCCGGTACACACGTTCATGAAGCGCTCCGGCTTGCCATCCTTGCGGAGCTTTTCTTCAGCAATCAGTAGCCATTTCCGGGGGAAGAACCGGGGATCTAGAATGCTGGGATTGGCAGTGGAATTCCTCCATGGCTTGCATATATACAACCCTTACCCGTATGTACTATGTCACATCGGTAAGGTCACCGGTGATCTTGCAACAAGATCAGGGAGGAGCTAGGTACAAGCTAGGAAGTTCTTACAAGGTACGGATAACAAAAATCAGAATCAGTGTATCTATCGGTTGCTAAGACACATCATCCTTGTAGCTGCTCCGCTGCTGTAGTGAACCGTCAATGTGGACTTTCTCTGACTCGAGAAGTTAACCTTCTCTTGGAAGATTGGGAGAAAATTAAATCCTTTTGTTTACATCATCATGTTCCATCAATAGAGGAATGTAGATGTGCTTTTTTGGGTAAAGAATCAAACTGCCTATCCATCTTGCATCAAACGAAAATAGTGTGCCATACACTCAACAAAACAGTGAAATATGCACTAAGAATGAAAGGCTATATATCTTGGACGATGAAGAAGCGAGAGTAGAGGACACAAGCTTACTCCTGGATGACATCGCTTGTGATGACGGGACAAGGGATAATGTCCAAGAGGTAGCGACGACATCCAAGAGGTAGCTGCTAGGGTTTTAGGGATATCTTCTCGGGTGCAGGACAGAGGGCTGGATTTTGACTGGAGTGTTAGGTCCGTACTGGTTGCAAAGCACAATATCCATGTATTGTGTATTAGGCCATCATCATCGACTTCCTCCAAACCGATATTAACTCTCATCTAAAGATCAGGAACACAACTTTGTTTACATCATGTTAGTTCCATTAGTAAAGGAATGTACAAGTGTGTTTGGTAAAGAACCAAAATACCTATGACACTCTTGGACGAAATGGAAATAGTGTGCCATACACCGCGGACATCATTGGAAGGTCGGTGAAGGCCATGGTGAGGGGGTTGAAGAGGCATACCGTGTTGGTGAGAGAGTAGTAGAGCACCAGAAGGCCCTCCGCGTTGCCATGGTGGGTGTACTCCTTGGGCGTGGGCAGGCGGATCTGAAGTGTGGCGCCGGTACACATGTTCACGAAGCGCTCCTGCTTGCCGTCCTTGTAGAGCTTTTCTTCAGCAATCAGCAGCCATTTCCGGGGAAGAACCGGGGATCCAGGGTGCTAGGATTGGTAGTGAAGATCTCATGGCTTGCAGACAGCCCTTAGGCGTATGTACTAGGTCACGTCATTGGAGAGAAGGTTGTCAGCGATCTTCCAGACAAGATCAGGGAGGAGCTGCACCCAGTCCCTCTCTTCTACCCTGAATAAACCCTAGAGAGAAGAACCATCAGATTCAGATTTGCTGGGTTGGAAAGCACAATATCCATGTATTGTGTATCAGGCCATCGACACCGACTTCCTCTTGTTAACACGCTCTTATCGAAAGATCAGGAACTCACATTTGTTTATATCAAGTTAGTTCCATCAGTAAAGGAATGTAGATGTGTTTTTGGTAAAGAATCAAACTACCTAAGACACTTTTGGATAAAATGGAAATAGTGTGCCATACACTTAATAAAAAGTGTAATCTACACTAGCATGCTATATGGCATGCTATGTACACTAGTAGAGGACGCCCTATCGATCCAGCGCAAAAATACCGGCCACTATCGCAGCCGGTACTGATGGGAGCATCTGTGCCGGCTGCAACGACCAAGTCCCTAGAGAGCACTCACGACCCGGTACTAATTGGCTATCATTGGTATCAGGTCATGCCATGATCAAGTCCTGGAGAAATTAGTACCAGGTTTGAGTCCTAGACTCAACATGGGTGCTCGCATTTTTCTAGATTATTGCAGGATTTAACCGGCACTATTCTTTGACTGGTAGGCAACGTGCCCGTCGACCAAGACACCTGTGATGACGACTTTGTCAATCTTGAGGACCTTCCGTCTTAGTCTCTCGAAGGTGCTCATAGGGTAGGGTTGCGTGCGTATATGAGTGTTTGTGTGTCTGTACTATGTTTAAAAAACCAAAGCTTCTACAACTTAAACATAATTAATTATATATTTTAGGGGCTTGAGAAGAAGACTTACAAGACTCAGAAAATAGAGCTAACAAATAAGGTAAAGAACAGGGCTAGATTTGCAAGAGAGCGTAGGTTCAAAGATATCCAAGAAAAGTACAAGATTCCTTGAGAGTCAAAATGCAAAATGCTCAGAGCTTCCTCCTACAGCAGATGTTGTTCTGACCAGCCTGCCTTACCGGTGCTGCTCCTGGGGCCATCTCACAAGAGAGAGAGGATGTGCAAGGGAACGCGCAGGTAGGCTCTCCAGTGGTGGAGAGGGGCAGATGTGGATGGACGATGAAGGTGGCAGCGGCGGCGGCTCGACTTCACATGATCGGAGAGCTTCGGTGGATGTTCGTCGACTGGCGGGTTGTGCGTGGCTAGACGAGTCCACGAGGGCAACGTCGTCATGGCCTTAGCTCAGAACAAACTCTTAGCAGCTGTGCTTCACGAGATGAGGAGCTGCGACGGAGCTATAGGGAACGCTGGGTCTCGGGCTCTTGCTGTTATAGGCGCCTAGGTGCATAACTTCATGGCGCCCATGCCGATGGAGGAGGAGGAGGAGGCACCTACGAGGAGGTTGGGTTTAGCCCAATCAAGGTTAGGGTTTAATTTAATTGAGGAAAACAATTTCCAGTTCAAAAACAATTTCATGTAATTCCAGATAATATTTTTAAACTGCAAAATCACTAAAAATCCCAAAAATTCCTATAGATAGTTGGGTTATGAGGAGTCCAAACAAAATACTTAAGAAAAGGTTCCTAGAAGCTTTGGAAAATTGGATTACCACTAGAAAACTGAGAATAATTTCTAAAAAAATCTGAATAATTCTCGAAAAAGACCAAATCGTCCAATAAATGTGTTTTAAAAACTAAACACTCATGGAACATCGGATGCAATTCAACACTCACATTCACATATACTTATCCATTCATGCTATAGAGTCCAAAATAGTCCAACTTTAGTTGTGGATATATTGACGTGCACGTCTAATATGGTAGTATAATTTGTATCAATAATATTAACGCTTAGAAATATATCTACATAGTCTAGAGTATATAAAATGATCTTGTTACCATAGACCATCTTAAATGTAAAATTGGTGAACTATAAAATTTTAAATATCGTTGAGCGCTACAACATTGATATAGAGGTTCTTTGCATCTGAGGTCTTTTGGAACATTATAAAATTTTAGATTTCAAAATTAGAGAATTTATAGTGATTATTTTACTACTAAATAATCTCAGATGAAAATATTATGAACTATAAAGTTTTAGGTCTCGTCGACCTCTACAATTTTGATATAAAATTTATCTTCATTCGAGATCATATGAAAAAATTTCGAATTTATTTTTCCAGAACTATTTCTAGAAGTGGCCCACATCATCACCTGTTCCTAGAAATCATTTTCAGGAGCGGACGGTGCCGTCACTTGCTCTTAGAAATTATTTTCATTTATAGGAGCAGCTCACCTCACGGTCCTCACCTAGAAATGCTTATTTTCAGATGCGGGTGAGGTTGTTGTTTGCTCCTAGAAATCATGGTGATGGTGCAGCTGCGGGCTAGAGGTTCATTCGCGCGTGGGCACTGCTGCTATGCCGGACAACAAGGGGATTGGGCAAGGTGGTAAGCGCAGCTCACCTATGGGCTCAAGCAGGGGTGAAGGTAGGTTCAAATTAGGGGGTGCCCATGCACCTACGAAATTTTGCATAAACAGTGATTAGGTCCATTTTTTCACCATATATGCACCCCCACAGCTCAACTCCAGGCACCCACAAGGCAAGTGCACGTCTCTTCAATTTGCTCTAACTTCGCCACTGGGCTCAAGGATGGCAGCGGCGCTGTAGTAGATGAGGGGCTGTGGAGCTTGGCGTTGTGTTATGGCTCCTAGTCGCCGTGGTGGAGGCGCTCCTCGTTGGCCCCACGACCACAAGAACGCGGTTCCAAGGTGGCGGTGTGTCGTGGAGGAGCGGCCCTTGGCTGGCCAAACCCCCGGCTTGGCGCTTCCGGCCCGAGCGCATGTTGCCGGCATTGTAGGGATCATATGCGCGCCGGTGGCTCTGCACACGGCCGTGGTGCGCTGCCCCCTCTTTGTGCGTTGTAGGAAGGGTGCGGATGGAGGAAGGAGGGAGAGGCTGCAGGTGCTTGGAATTGAGAAGGAAAAGGCCGCTGATTTCTTTCTGTGCTGGTCTGGTTTTTGGGGGAAAAGAAACAAGCTGGAAAATTGAGGGAGCACGATATGCTATCTTGATTTTTCTCGTGGAGGAATCATAAACGGGAAATAGAATTATAGGAGGGCGCTGGTCTGCTTGGGCAAGGGAGGAGCAGAGGGACTGAGGTGGCTTGGCCACCATGGATTTGTGCTCCCGGTGTTTGGCATGAGAGAGAGCGAAAGGAATTAGAGAGGAAGGGGTGGTTTGGCTTGCTGGTCTGCTTCTTGGTGAAGAAAGAGCAAAGGGAGAAGATATGCTGCTGGCGGCGGCGTGGAGGAAAGGGAGGCGAGAAAGGGGAAGGGAAGTGAGGGGTAGGATATTTATAGTAGTGGGTTAGGGTTAGGGTTAGGTGTAGGAAATGAGCTTTTAACTGGGCCTTGAGGTTTGAGTCAGAAGAATTGTTAGTCCACGAAATAAATTAATATTCAAATTTATTTTAAAAAATTGATACAAATAAGTTAGATAGTTTTCCAGAAGCAAATTAGTTAGTAATTAAATAACTCGTAGAGCTGCAAGTAATGTCAAAATTAAATTCAACTTGGAACCTGCAGAAATTTGATATAGATGAGATGAATTAGACTGTTTTTCATGATCAGATTAATTAGCAGAAGATTAATCCTAAGAGTCAAAAAATAAGGTAATAATTCATGTATGAAATTTCCACATAACGCTTCGGATTTAGCAGGCTAGGGTAGTTAGTGGGTCAGTTGCATTAACTAGTTTTCGAGCTGGGAGTTCGGATACAGTTAGCAGTCTGGGTTAAGGTTAGATCCCAAGCTAGAGGTTATGTTAGTTTAAGCATTAGATTTTATATTTAAATTGAAATTCAAATATAAACCATAAAAAAAAATTAATTGGAAACCAAATAAAATCCAGAATCACACTAGCATTTAAATCATTCTATAAATTCAAATTTAATGTTTGAATTTAAATCTAGAAATATTGGAAAGGTCAGAAGACAATCTTATAGTGATTTAGCTAATTACATACATTGCACGAAAATATTTTGAAAACCCACATTTTTCACAAACTAACATTCCAGATTTGGCACTAAAGGGTGGAAGTGTGCCGGTAAGGTAGTTATCATATAGATCAATAATTTGGAGCAAAGGGAAATAGGGAGCTTTGGTGCTGAAGGTGGGGAAGGGTCCCATAGTTCCTTGTGCGAGGTTGAGGAGGCGGAGCAATTGGAGTGAAGAAATGGAGGATGGGATCGTGTGGATGATCGTACTACTAGAGACAATTTGGTTTATAAGCGTGTGAAGCCATGCGAGTTCAGGGGGAAGCGAGCCATCATCGAGAGGAAGAGATACAGTATTGGTGGGAACAACCCGAGCAGTAGCATCTCATGCCACAACTAAGAAAAACGAATGCTTTCAGACCTTTCGTTCTCTCCTTACCGGGATAGCAAAAGATTTCCAGATGCCAATGATTTATCCACATTGAGATAAAACAAAGATTTGAAATTTAGTATGTAACTACATGGTTTCTCTTTGGGATTCACTAAAAACTGTTTTGGAATTCTTATGCTCTTTCACTACTCAGTAGACATATGGTTAGCAGTGTGCATAAACTGTTTTGGAAGGCTTTTAACGTGAGCTAATTTGCTTGTGTGTATGATGTCCTGATATCAATGAAATGTGCAACGACCAAGTTAAGAAATGTGCAAGAATCAACATGGTGTGAAATGAGCAAGAAATGTGCAAGAACCAACCTCTATTTGTTTTACCTTCTTGGTGCCAGATAGTGAAGTAAATAAATGTTGTTTCACTGAGGCATTGCCAATGATCATAAAATTTCTTGAGGCGTAAAAAAATATTTATACTCTTAATTTTCATATGTGTCTTCTGCTGTTATCAATGAATTTCCTGACACATTTGGTGCGGGCGTCTACCCCGCCCTCATCCGAGTTGGCTCCATTGTGCTAGCCTGATGGTTGACACAGATGACGAGAGTTTAGATCCGGCATGGATGAGACATCTCCAAATATTGAATGGGCACAAGAAATAGAAGAGACAAACTGCACTACTCATTTTCAACATGTTACATTAGATTTTTCCGCACAATACTTCTCTGTTGGTTTTATCCATGGTATATCAATGTTGATAGAACCAACAAATTGTTGGTTTACTATCCTAATATCACCCTTACATGTCTGTGGGCATATATCAAGAGTACAATAAGACACTGATCAACATATAAGGTCAGATGATCTTAGCTAAATGTTCACTGTTCCTTTTGTCATATTTATAGATTAAAATGGTTCCAGAAATTGCTGCTGCTGGTTTGTAGTTCATGGACATATACTATTGATATATATTACATATAATAATGAAACTTCATATAATATTGGCAAAAAATAACTATTCAGAGATTTGTTGTTGCTATATAACAAAAAGGATTTTAGTGAAAGCTTGGCTGCAAACGTACGTCAGATGAATGTCCTTTTTTCAAAAATATGCTAATGTCATAATGTTGTGGTACATTTTAGATCTCATAGCACTGACATGAGATAAACAAAAGAACCTCTTTTTGGACACTCACTTATTTACATATAAACTATCCACATATATCCGAAAAATCTCTTTCCTAAAACTATATTAGTGCCCATATAACCTTAGAATAACAAATTATAATGAGAAACAAGCTCCATGCTTGTAGACCTGCAGCAATATATGCGCCGGAGCTGGTACATATACTACTTATATAAATCTGGTGACATTTTCTAAAAATTAAGCCATCTTTAGCTTCTTCAGGAACATTTGGTTGATGGTAAACAACAGCACCCCTCAAACATATAAATAATTTTTGTTTCCATTGGTCCACACAAAAAGAAAACCTGACCATTATCTGATCCTTTTTCAAAAAAAACTTATATTTGCCACCCTACACTACAAGGTAAGTGTAGCTTACCACTTCAGAAAAATTGAAGTGAATATATATTATAAATCTCACATTTTCATATATTTAATTTTTTTCAAGGTGGGAAACCTGAGTTTGGTTACCGGTCCAATGCAACGAAGTTTTAATTCATCACTTCCAAGTTTTTAGTCACATCTTCACACAGGTTAGCGAATTGCCACCCGGTTACAACACTCAGGGCTCTAGTCCGAGCACCTTACTACCATCACAGCACAATAATTTTCATATATTTACTCTATATTTGGTATGGTCATGGATTGTAATGTTTAATAGACAGGAATGCTTGTTAAATAAAATAGTCAATTTCATTTTGTGTGGCATCCCATATGCTAAACAAAATGGAAACAAAAGTATGGGTTTGATCAAGCCAAGGCATCTCTGAGAAGCATCATACAGTGTACACGATACATGCAGTCAACCCAGGGCAAGAAATATGAAGGGATATCCTACTTGCTCGCCCTAGTAAAGGCCTCTTTGTTTGCTAACCCAGCTTTTATCCCTTATAACCTATAAGCTGAAACAAACAAAGCATTAGATCATGATCAAATTGGAACTATCCATAAGCAGTACTAGAAAAATAGCTATTGATCCACCCTAAAAGTACCAGTAGTACCGGATCTAGTTTATACCGGTATCTTTGGGATGGATGGAAGCCTATAAAGACCTTTAATACCGGGTGGTAACATCAAACGGTACTGAAAGGTCTACATTAGTACCAGCTGATGTTACCACCTGGTAACATCAACCGGTACTAATGTGGAACTTCTAGTACATGTTGGTATTGCCATCCGGTACTAAAAGGTCCTCCACATGTTACATCAAAAGAAAAGCATGTCTCTTCTAATCACAACTGTTGTGTAGGTGAGATGGTAAGGGAGGTACATGCGAGGCAAGAGGTCCCGGGTTCAAATCTCATCCACCCCACGCACGCGTATTTCGCAGTGACTTGTGACTTGGGACGCACATCTCCTCCCGGTTCTGAAATATTTTTTTGGACGTCAAACGATTTGTACATGGTGAAAACATCACGTCATCACCCGGTACTAAAAAATTCTTTTAGTACCGGATCACGCAAACAGTGTTGATGACCGAAAGTTTTAGTCTCGATTGCTCAGTACCGGTTTTAAAGGGTGTTTTCAACCGGTACTATAAGCCCCTTTTTCTAAGTAGTGAAGCTAGATTATTATAATCCAATAAGCTATCCTCCCTTAGCTTATATATGAAAACATCAGGAAGGCATGCTTCAAGACACTAGGAGCTAATATTCTGCAGCTGATTTTATAAAAAAACTATGTTATCACTGGATATATTAAATTTCAAACTACAAATGCACTATGGTAGTGAGAAAAATCTGAAGCTCACTGTTGAGAAGAAAATTTTTGTGATATAAAATTCCCATCAATACACTGGTGGAAATCTATGGTGATCCATCCATACTATTTCCACCAGTGGTGATTATTCAACTGGGAACCATATCTACTCAAAGTTTGGTCATGCATGATTTCCATCTGAATGTGTCCTATAAGTGTTATTGGAATGAATGTTCATCTGAGAAAACAGCTCATCACCCTTTCCAATTACCGGAGGTATTATTAACATCACTTAAAATTGAACAAGAAAATATCTATCAAGAAGAATTTAAAATAACACAATTTCATGCATTAACATTCATATTTTTTGAATCAAACAGATTTATTCATATAGAAAATTGTATGAAGATCAACTACATCCACTTGTAATGAGAATTAAGTAATTCCAGGAACTGCTGCTGGTTTGTTGTACAAGGACAGAGGTAAAACAATAAGCTGGCTCGGGAGATAAAAACACATTCTAGTAATATACGATCATAGAACATTGTACAACCTTAGCAAAAAATTAATCATACAGAGAATTTGTTTGCTTTATAACAAATGGAATTTATAGAAAACTTGCTGCAAAGATATTTCAAGAACATTAGATCTCTTAGTTACGGTACATCTTAGATCTGGTAGCATTGACATGCTACAATACAATACAATCTCCTTTGGGACACTCATTTGCATTCAAACTGTCCAGATATATCTAAAGATCATTTATAAAACTATAATAGTGATACAAAACTATAAGTTCCCATAACCCTGTAGAATAGGAAAATATAATAGAAAATAAATTACATGTCTGTTACTCGGCAGCAATGTGTGGGAGTTTGTATATCTACTATCTAGTAGTGATATAAGTTATAAACCTGGTGCCCTTTTCTATGAATGAAGCTTCTGAAGGATCTTGACCAATATGTGGGAGTTGGTATATCTACTATCATGTTGAATTTTTCCACGGTATAAATCAATTGGTAAAACACTAATCAGGGACAGAGGACAGGCCATAGGAATATTGGATTGATGGTAAACTATTGAAATCAGTCGTCCGAAGAAACAGCACAGCAGTGCAAGGTCATAATATGGGAGGAGTATTAAATCATGTAACATTATTCAATAGTATGTTTATAAATTTTTTCCTGGTTAACTTCCTGTGAGCTTAAATAGTATGTTTATAAGAAAAACTACATGATGCAAAAGCCAAAATTTGTCTATTAGTTGGTATGTCATTATAAATCAGCCATTCTACTAAACAATATAATGTAATGAGTGCAATAATGGAACTAGTTATATTTTCAGGACTACTTCCTGTGAGATTAGAATGTACATTACACAAAGAAATGTCACATGATGCAAACACTAGATAACATAAAGGCAAGTTATAGCTTCAGGACAATTATTATGATACCTCATATTCCTCAATCAAGCAAAAACGTTCCGTCATGCACACCTACATCGTACTAAACCAAGACTGCTAAACCATAAACTCTAAAACGCAGATGGTAAACTAATGAAATATTAATTCCAAACATTTGTTTCCCATACCAAGCAAATTAACGATCTAGTAAATCATCCAAATCTGATTTATACATTGCCACCCAGCAAATTAACGACTGGTTTGCTTCAAACAAGATTTTGTTAGACTGATCTTTAGCAAATTGACGTCTTATGGCTAGGGAGAGCAACATATAGAACTTTAGGTCTTTTGTTTAAGCTCAAAGACTCAGAACAAAACAAAACTTGTGTAGTGAGTGCAGATGAGAATAGTACTTCAGACGCATGATCAAAGTGCAGTGCCTGAGCAAGAGGCCAGCAACCAATAACCAAGGTATATATATAATTTACCTGAGAACATTAAGGAGAAATTTATATAGTTTCATGCCTCAGTTGACTAGTGAAAAAATATGCATAGCATGTCAGTTGTCGATAAGGTAGGTAATGATCCATAAATAGCATCGGTAAGATCACTAAGGTTGCTAAATACACAAAGTATGTAGTTTTAGCTATGATGTAAGTACGCTTCTAAACTTTGAAGAGGTGCATTATTATTACCTATGACGCTCCACTAATTAAATTTGACAGCATATAAATTGCTGGCTTGCTGCTATACACTTTTATCCTCCTTCCTACCATGCAGAAAGAAGATTGCCTCTCCCAGCACTAATAACAAGCAAATACACATTTAAAAAATATTTCACATCAGTAAAGGTGATCCAAAAAATCAATGGCCAAATGGCAAAAACATAATATTAGAAAAAGAGTGATCTACCAATCAGGCAGACTGGAGGTTGATGCAATAAAACATAAATCCTTGTTGTAACTCCAACACAACCATCACTCTCAGAAAACTTACACACTGCTGCTAAACCAAAATAATAGCGGTGCATCAAGAAAAATAACCTCGTCTAATGATGATGCAACTATAACTGGTGAAAAATGATTATTGAAAATCTAAAATAAATGTTGACAGACAACACAAACCTTAAGGTGCCCTTTCAGGACATGTAAAAGCACTTCGAATTTGAAATCCAGTTGAGAAGAGTCCAGATTCCAGAATTTTGCAAATCTGAAATCAACAGAAAATCCCGACTCCATGATCATCAACAAATAATGTTCTAACTAAATTCAGTTCTACTATATTATTGTTCAAGAGTCCGAGGTTGCAAGTTAATGGAGAACCATGGTTTTTTTAATGTGATTCTGAGGGCCAGGATGATAAAGTAGTGGGCTACTTACTCATCCGAGTAAGTTTAACTATACAAGTAATTAAATGGAATAATCCAAAAGGCATGTCTCAAGACAGTAAGATAGCTAATCATCTGAACTCTGCTTTTGTAAATCCACTTTAATTTGTCAGCACTGAGTTCAATCTGAAACCGCAAAAACACACTGCAGTAGTCAGGAGAATCTACAGTTCAGAAGAACATTTTGGTCATATGAAAAATAGCATCCACTCACAGTAACTTGCATATATAGATCACCTACCAGTGACGATCCATCCACCCCATTTCCATTAATGGTGACTATTCAACAGCTAATGATGTCTACTTGAAAGTTAAATTTCGAGCATGAGCAACATATAAATCTTTGTTTAAGCTGAAAGATGCAGAATAAAGCTTGAACAAACTGATCCACCAATGGTGATTACTCAACTGCTAGTGATGTCTACTTGCAAGTTAAATTACGAGCATGAACTAACTGTGGAATATCCCAAATTAGCCTGTAGATTTCAGAGATGGTACTTCTTCTGACAATACAACCATATCCTTTCGATCTCATTACCCAGTGCATGGGCATCATTCAAAATTGGACAGGAGGAAAATAAAGCGCGCGCACGAATTTCAATCAAGACAATTTATAAAAACATGTTCAACAGCAATCTGAAATTACACCAGTTTCATGCATTAATATTTCATATTTCTCAAACAACGCATTAAAAATTCATAGAAAAAAGACTATAAGTCTGAGGATCATTCAACTCCATCCACTTGGAGTGAATCATATGTAAAGTCCTTGCATCAGCGATCTCATGTGCCCTTTCAAGTAGGCTATATTGGCCACCACCACATTAGGGAATGCAGAACTGCGTAGAGTGACGGATGGCAGGAACACGGTGGTGTCAGTGCCACCCATCTCATGCGGCGTAAGCCTTCTGTTGCCAAGATCCACCATGAAGACCTCGTAGTGGATGTTGCCAGGACCCCAGGTGCGCAGCAAGAGCATTCTGGCACCCACGTCGTTGCCAGATGGAACCAGGTAGGACCTCTCGTTCAAGCCGCTCTCGGCCTCGTCGCCGGCTTGCCTGGCGACGTAAGTCAGGCGCGGCTGCGGCCTGACCTCCACCTCGAGCACGTCTCCGGCGCGGTTGGGGACGAAGAAGCGACCCTGCACGGCGAGGCCGCCACGGATTGCCGGCAGCTCGCACTCGATGTCGTCGGCGCAGCTCATGTCGACGGCTCTCCAGAGGCTGTCGCCGGGCAGTGCGCAGACGATGGCCGTATGCATCCTCGAGTTCAGGCTGAGCACCACGGTGGGGTTCGACCGTGGCCGTCCCAGGTTGTCGATGTCAGTCACAACGCCGGCCGCCTTGATGTTGTACGCGTAGAACGCAGCAGCGCTATCGCCATCGCCGTCACCGTCGCTGTCGCCGTCGCCGTTGCCGTCGCCCAAGGGTCGGGGCACTTCGGGCACCGTCGACATCATCGGAAGGTCGGTGAAGGCCATGGTGAGGGGGTTGAGGAGGCATACCGTGTCGGTGAGCGAGTGGCAGAGCACCAGGAGGCCCTCCGCGTTGCAATGGTAGGTGTACTCCTTGGGCGTCGGCAGGCAGATCCGGAGCGTGGCGCCGGTCCGCACGTTCACGAAACGCTCCGGCTTGCCGTCCCGGCGGAGCTTCTCTTCAGCGATCAACAGCCATTGCCGGGGGAAGAAGCGGGGGTCCAGGGTGCTGGGAACGGAGGTGGAGTTCCTCCACGGCTTGCAGACAGCCCTCAGGCGGATGTACTCCGTTACGTCGTCGGACAGGAGGTCGTCGGCGATCTTGCAGACAAGATCCGGGAGGAGTTGCGCCCAGTCCCTCTCTTCTACCCTGGAGAAACACACGAGGGAAAGGACGACCGTCAAACTCAGATCTCTGGGTTGGAAAGGGGGAAATTTGAGCGGAAGAAGAAGAAGAAGCATGGGTAGAGGAGAGCAGCTTACAATTGCGGACAGTCGCTGCCGGCGACAGGGACGGGGACGGGCTCTGTCGCAGAGGTCCTCCCGGCGGCGCGCCGTGAGCGCTTGTCGACGCGCGACATGCCGCGCGACGGTGAGGGCTGGAGATTTTGCCGGAGCTGAGGGGGATGGAGCTAGAAGCTGCAACTTAAAGACTAGCGCGTAGCGACTCGCGACCAGAACGGAACGTTGCTCGAGCTGGAGACAGATTGCGTGACAGGATTTTCTGGGCCTGTGGAGAACTGCAATCGGACAAATCTAATTTTTTTGCTCATTTTTTATTGCGGAAATCTATAATTTTTTGCTTGAATAAGTTAACATACACCCGAATCTTACAACGACATTATATATGTCACGCTCATCAGTTAGATATGTTTTATGCAATAGCATTTGTTTTCATATCTTTGTCTAGTATGCATATATTGTAGTTTTGTCCATAAATTTTGTAATACTAAGTTCTCACAAAATGAAAAATATTTTTAAAATACTCCCTCTATCCACAAATATAAATATCTTTTGATTTGTACTAAGCCAAATCTTTCTGCTTTGGACTAATAATATCTAAAAATATAAATATTTTAAACTGAAAAGTTATTTTCACTACTAAAAGATTATTTCTGATTTTTACATGCATGCCGCTGGGCTAGCATATCTTTTTGCACTACTAAAAAGATTTGGCTTATTTGTCCTAAGCCAAATCTTTTTAGTATGGCCATATATTGTTGTTTTGTAGAGGCTGGAATGCTTTTGTCTGTTCCATCATGTAAAATCCCTTCAGATTCACTTCTATGTCCGATGGGTATAGAATGCCGTCAGCTGCACTTCGAAGGCCAACAATAACAATGAATGGCCCAATACTTACAATATTAAATGCTGTTTTTTGCATCCAGTTCCATGTTTAATTTGTTCATATCTGCGAGGAAATCCATATGTTGTTCATCGGCATATCCTACCCGGTTCCGAGACTAATGCATGCAGTGGGTATCGATATCCATCGTCCCACCGCGGGCTGCACATTAACTACTTTGGCTAATGTAGATGGATCCATCTCTCTGCAGAGCCCAGCTAGCTGCGTGCGTAACACCACAAGGCACACTATGCAAAGTTTAAGATGAAAAAGAAAGAAAACTAGCTCATCGAGCAGAGGGTTTCAAAAAAATAAAGAATGATCATATAATGTTACAATGGCAAGACGGGGATTATACATAGGCCCTTACAGCTTTAAGTATGTCTAACTTATTTATATAGGCCCTTACAAATTTTGATCATAGCTCACCATACACATGTATACGTTTGTTTAGGTTTTCCACCCCTCTCTAACACTTGTTTTGCTTGTTTTTATTGTAATTCCATCCAGTCCCATTATATAACCCCCAAATCCAAGAGAAGGAACTTTACAATATTGTCACTGACTTGAGCCGGTTCATATTGCATGAGATTGTCAACTTCATGGTCACCTTCTACGACCCGACACGTGATTTAGATATGGAAGCCATCTTCCTCTTCGTGAGTGGCAGAATCGGAGACTTTAGTAGTTAGTGTTAGGCAAGGAAGAGTGGCTACTATATCAAAACATTTCTTGTAGTTTGTATTGTAACCTGTTTAATATATGGATAATTAATGTATTATATATGCTAATAAATTATTATGACATGTGACGGGAAGATTGCCGATCACACGAATGCTCTAATTTGGCAGGAACAAAAATTTTAAAAGTTTATCGAGAAATATTATAAATATTTGGCTAGAAGCGTCTTTTCAAACAATTGGTGGGAGCTTTTGCATGGACGGACCACACCATCACCAGATCTTGATGAGGTCATTAGCAGGGGCGAATGAGGTTATTAGTTTTTCAAGGGCGGCTGATGGCGAGATACACCGTGTAAAATGTATTTGCCGGAGCGGGCCAATCCATCACCCGCCACTAGAAAACTATCCCCAGGACAGGTGAGGACCCATTCCTACAAATGCTTTATTTTTAACTGTGAAAAACAAACCGTTAATCCACCTCTACAAATGCCATTTTACCGCCGTGCAAACATCTTTTTTATTAGTGACCCAAATTGCTATAACTTGCCTTTAGGGCACATGGTCAACACCACCATGGGTCTCATCTACAAGAACACCATATTGTGTACACTGTTGCCATCGCGACAAGCCGGCAACCTTCACTAGCTACTTCAATTCGCCAGTGTCATGCCCTAACCGGTTAGTAGCTTGTTGATAGTAGGGATGGTGACCTAAGCGGCCCAATTGTGCTGTTGAGGTTGTGGCTTAGGTTTACATTGGAACTTTATGCGCTATGGACTTATGTGCCCTATAGACCGGTTAGATAACCAGTACAGATCAGAGTTGGAGCCGGCATAGATAAGGATAGGAAAAAAACTATTTTACACCCTCGAACTATTATAAAAATATGATTTTCAACTTTCAACTACAAAACAGGATAACGACGGTCATCCAACTATCGAAACCGGACAAATTTGACTCCAAACTGGTTTTATATTTAGTAAAAATTAAAAATATTCAAGTTTAAACTAAAAATTTTATAACTAATTCATCTTAAATCAAATAATATGGAATGGATGCTAGCATTTTTCTAAAAATGTAGCATATCTATTGGCACAATACTCATCACTGCTTGACAATTATTCGGATCCAATTTTTTTATATTCCTAATATTTGTTTGCTTGTAGTTATACCTATTATTTTTTAATAAATAAGACTCAAATAGAGCAACAACAGATAGGTTATATTTTTAGAAAATTTTGACACTAGTTTTATATTTTCTGATTTATAATGAAATACTTTTGATTTTTTAGATCTAACTAGGATTTTTGATTTTTTTAAAAAATACAAAATCACCTTTAAAATCACCTAAAGGGCCAAAACATCTCCGTTTTTTATAGTTCGATGGTTCTGGTATCCGGTTTTGTAGTTGAAGATTGAAAAATTGGACTTTTGTGATAGTCTAAGGACGTAAAAAGTTGGACTTTTATATATTTGTATATCATAATTGAGAGTGGTGTGTATGTTATTGCGTACCACTGGGCTACCATATGCTGATCTTTTAGTATGACTTGACCATATATTGTAGTTTTAGAGGCTGGAATGTTTTTGTTTGTTCCATCATGTAAAAATGCCGCAACAATCTCGGTTAAAATTAAAATACCTTCAAATGAATTTCAATGTCCGATGGGGATAGAATGCCGTCACCTGCACTTCAAAGGCCAACAACAATGAATGGGCCCAATACTAATAATTTTAGATGCTGTTTTTATGCATCCAATTCCATGTTTAAATTGTTCATGTCTGCGTTGTTATTATTACGAGGAAATCCAAGTTGTTCATCGGCATATCCTACCCGGCCGGTTCCGAGACTAATGCATGCAGTGGATGTCATATCCATCACCCCCACCGCGGGCTGCACATTAACTACTTTTGCTAATGTTGATGGATCCATCCATGGAGAATTCCAGCTACAAATGGACCTGCACGCACTGCAACATCACCAATCTCTCTGCAGGTTGCAGAACCCAGCTAGCAGCGTGCGTAACACCAGAAGGCACGATGGCGCCGGCAACGACAACCTCCGCCGCCATCGCCGCCGCACTGCTCTGCCTCTGTGCCTCGGCCTTCCCCGCCGCCCATCCGACGGACGGCCGCCCGGTCGCCGGCGGCCATCATCATCAGGGAACCAAGGTCGAGACGGACATCGTGGCCGAGGCGTGCGCGAACGCCACGCGCCTGAGCTACGTGCCGCAGCTGACCATGGAGTACTGCGTGTCCACGCTCCGGGCGGACAGACGGAGCGCGGCGGCAACGCAGGCGCGCGACCTGGCGCTGGTGGCCATGGACCTCCTCCAGCTCAGCGCCGCGGACGCCGACGCCTGGCTCGCCACCGTGCCGGAGGGGGACAGGAAGGGCGACACGGCGCTCACCGTCCACTTCTGCCGGCTGGACTACGGCGCCGTGGCGCGCACCGTGCCCGAGTGCCGCCCCATGGTGCAGGGGTACAAGCCGGGCGAGGACGGCAACCTGGGCTTCTACAACTACATGGAGTACGGGACCTGGTTGAGCGAAGCGGCCCTGGACTGCTGGGAGAACATCTTCTTCGACGAGAAGTTGAAGGAGAAGGCGCTGAATCAGGTGCAAGAGGCCGCCAATCGGGCCAACCTCGTCGGTGCCATGATTGAGCAAATGGTTGGCATCTTGGACGGCCATAGTCGTGACTAGGTCATTTTAGCATGATTATACGCTAGCTTGAACTGCGTAATAAGTTTGCCAGGTCAATGATTTGAGAACACCTTCTTAATTAGTACTCGATCAAATGTAAGGATCAACCGTTACAGTCTTATTATCTGATGCAATAGTAAACGAGTACTTATTCCTCAGTTATATTGTTTCCGATCCGGTCCAATCGTACGTTCAGGCCTTGACTTGTTTGAAGGCGGATGTAGTCGATTGTACCTGATCAAGGTTCTCTATAATTTTTTAGCCACTGCAATATTATTGAAAGGTAAAAGCCACTGCAATAAGGTTTCTGGAATGTTGAAATATGTGTTTGTTTCTACCAGATTTTAATATGAGGATAAAACGAAAGACATTGCTAGAGCAATGTAAACAAAATCTAAAAGCATACAGACAGGTATAAACCATAACATGCTCCATGTAAACGGTGTAAATGAGTAGCAAATATAAAGCAGGTGTAAACAAATCACACATTGTATAAACACTACTACTAGACGATTAAAAATATATACTCACATATACTCTGTCATTGACGAGTCGCTGTAGAATTACTCGTTGAAGGGCAGAACATAGTCGATTGGGTTGAGCGGTCGCGCAGTTGCGCTGCCTAGAAACCTTATTCCCGCCCCTCGTGCAGGCTTAACGACGGCAACAGCTTGGAGATACCGCTTAACCTCCTTTTGGTGTGCGCAAAGTGAGATGCTGCTAGCGCAGTACCAGATAGCACAAAACACCAAATTAAATGGAGAAGTAGAGGAGTTTGTGGGATTTTCCATCATCCCTATTCCTTGATGTCACGAGGACTTCTTATAAAGAAAAATGGCAACCCTTTCCTAACTATTTCCGCTATAATGATGCCTCACTAATTGGTAGTAGTAACCATCTAATTAACTCAGGATTAAGATATTGAAAGCATACTTATTATCTCTAATGGCTGCTATCAAAAGGTTTACACCGACTTGGTTGCTGATCACTGCATCACAAGTGCGGTTGGTTACACAAATATGCGTGAGCGTGCATGTGTAGACCAAGCCTATACTCTCCTTCATTCACTCATTTAGTGAAGTGAAAGAGCTCTTCCATTGAAGTTGGCTTGCACCAACCCAAACCAGCAATATGGTACTATAAGATGCCATGCAGTCTTGCTTTGGAATTTCTAAAGGGGGCCTCACCATGGGCTATTTTTGCTAGCACTAAGGGCGTGGACATGACAAATCAAACAATTAATGGACCACTTTGACCCATCAAAGAATCTAGAAATACTTGGATGGTTGACTGAAACATTGCAAACAAATTTGAACCTCGGAGGGAGTGACACAAATTCACAAGCATACACCTGCACTACTATAGGTACCCTATCACCGCCGGGTCGAAACCGGCATCACCGCCGGTTTGGCCACCTGTTGGATTAGGGTCGGCGGTGATGGGATGGAGGATCACCGCTGGATTTAGAACCAGGGGTGCTTACCATGGAGAAAAATAAAAAATAGGCGCCGCTGCACCACATGCTGCTGCTCCCTGGAGCCACTGCCGGACAGCCGCCTGCCTCGGCCAACGGTCGAGCTCCCACGGCGGCCGTCCGTGCGTGGATCTCCCACGCCGGCCCGCGGTCAAGCTCCCGCGGTCGAGCTCCCGCTCCAGCCGCCTGCGCACGGATCTGCCGCGCCGAACTCCCACGCCAGGCGCTTGCAAGTGGATCTTCCCCGAAGGCCGCTGTCGAGCTCTCACGTCGAGCTTCCGCAGTGGCCACCGCCGCGGCTCCTGCGCACCCCCCGTCGTGGCCACAGGAAGAGGGGGCAGGGAGGAGGGGAGCCGCGCGAGGGCAGGGAGGGCTGGAGGCGGGGGAGATTGTATAGGAGGGGGAGGCGCCTGCTGCCCTCTTGCCGACCACCGAAGGCCCCGCGCGCCCGCCGCCGTGGCCGTAGTAAGAGGGGGCAGGAAGGAAGGGAGGCACACGGGGGTAGGGGAGGGCCGGAGGCTGGGGAGACTGGAGGGGAGGGGAGGGTAGGAGGTGGCAGGGAGGAGGGGAGGTGTGCGGGGGTAAGGGAAAGCCGAAGGTAGGGGAGACTAGAGAAGACAGAGGGGGCCGCCCACCGTTTAATTGAATGACGAGAGGGAGAGGAGTGAGAGAGAGGTAGAGAGGGGAGGAAAATATCTAGAGTGGTGCGGGCATCACAACCGAATCGTAATACGTCCCAACGGTGATAACGGACTATCACCACCACATCGTATTACGACTTGGCGGTGATGCCCGTCGTACCTATCACCGCCGGTTTGAAACAAACTGGAGGTGATGTGACATTTGCAATGGCCCGATCCGTAGTAGTGCTCGACGGTGGCCTGGAGTGCGACAATGTGGTGGCTAGCGCCTAGCGGGCGGTGCTGTAAGAACCGCCCAATTTGAAACCATTTTAAGCAAACTGCCAGTCATTATCTTTAAGATGAAAGCTAGCACATATTCGCTCAAGAGCGTGCCACGTGCTAACCGACATCTAGAGACTTCGACAACCAACACATCATTCACTTAAAACGATATCAAAATTCGGTAGTCCCGGTATGTGCTTGCCACATGCCTAGGAAGAAGCACATGTACCGTCATACAATTTGGACATTACCATAAGAGCCATAGAGAGCATATTTTAGGTTCAACATTAAGGATTATTACAAGTTCATAACAAGAGAGGTTCAAATCTGAAATAAAAGGTTCAAGATCCACATTACAAGCTTTGGGCTTACAAATAACATTAATAAGAGACATGAATTTAAAGTTTAATGTTTCAACATGCTCTCACAAAAGATGAGCTCCGCAGCGGATAAAACAAGTAAAGCATGATAAAACAATGAAGTCTTTGCTCAAGGTCGCCATTGTGCCCTCAACGCTCACCCGCACCGGGATCAGCGGGATAGAAGTGGCCAAATACAAGCTCCGGTTCACCTGAAGCTTATGTTAATAGCAACATGAGTACAAAGGTACTCGCAAGGCTTACGCGATTATATAAACAAGGATCATGCGATAAAGGCTCAAACAAGGATGGGGCATTAAGGTCAAGTTGTTATCACATAAGCATGAGCTCTCTAATCCAACAACTAGCTTTCTCTAGCAAAATTAATTAATCTTTCTCAACCCACAACATAATTTTTTGTTGATTACGAGTAGAACAAGTATTCGATCATAAATGTAACATGAAAAACTTAACCACATGCACTATACTTCTACAAAGAGTTTGTAGAAATCTGAGCTTGCCCATAACTGAGGGCGCGACAATTTTAATTGATTATTAACCTTGCAGAGTTTACTTCTTTACCCATACGACACAATGACCATGCGGCTCACCCAACCGATAAAATTGGATGAGGGGTTACTCGCATAATCCATTTTCAACAAGCCTTGACTATTGAGAAAACACACCTACCTTACGCAGAGAGTCATCTAGGTCCACCGGGGACATCCCTAAGCCTCTCTACATAGCCTCTTGGCCATGCATATAGGACTGTGCCTCAATGACCATGACAAAGGAGGTAATAGGCTTATCCTTACCATGATTGGATATGTGATAGCACGATAAAATGCTCAACACCTAGGTCATTCATGGATTGTTCTTAAACGATTCGAGCGGACTATGCCTCCGAGTCTCCTTTCTCTAGGCTCTACCATTCCGCCCGAACCACGGAACCATCTTTCCAACATTACCATAACCGAACTAATGCGATAAGGATGACCAAGTGAGTGTAGCGTGATCCTAATTCTTTCCTTTCAAGTTAAAATAAATCTAAGCATGGCTAAGAAACTAGCCAAATTAATTAGCTAACCAAACTAACATGTGACAAGGATATGGGTAAATAATTCAAGGAAGGGTAATGCAGAAGAAAAAGTACAACAATGCGATAAATAAACATAGTATCTAACTATAGATACCCAAATGAGATAACTAAAGCTAAATCAATTTAGGCAGGTAAAAAGATCATGCTTAGCTACTTGCCTTGGTTTTTCTCTGACTCAACAACGAACTCAACACCGGGTTCAGGCTCAACAGTCTCGGCGGGTTTAACGGGCTCGTTCTCCTGTGTTTCGGTCACTAGAATGCATGAATGGATGAATGTGTTAGCATGATGCCGTGGTTTGTGGATGCAATGACATGCACAAAGAATGAATGGCACAAACATGCAATGATACGCAAATAAAAGCATAAACAATAACAATCGAGCATCTCTACGAGACTAAGCATGAAAAACGCTAAGCAAGTATTAACAACAAGAAAATTGTACAGCAAGAATAAATCATGAAATTAATTGAGCATTCAGAAAACATCAATAAGAACTCAAGAAAGTTAGATTTGTAGCAAAAACAATTTTATAGAATTATTCATAAGCATGACAAGTTTCAGCTACTCTAAACAAGATAAATCTTACAAGGCATGCAAATAACTTCAAACAATTTCCAGAAAATTATCATAGGAACTAGACAGAGAAACAAGGTTAACAGAGTTGGTTTTACCATCTTAGCATTTTTCAGTTGACACATATGCAATAAACAAACATTTAGGTAGCAAACATGAAATCAGTCTAAAACCCAAATAAACAGGTGAGTTCCACTAAGCCAAGTTGCACTACTAGAAAGAGCATCTAACAGGGGATCTAACAAGATTAAGTTTGTCATTTTTAGGGCAGCAGAGAAATCATCAAGCAATTAATTCACTTTCATCTAAACAAAGCATAACAAAATTACTGTAACAGGAACAAGGTATCCAACAATTTTACAAGGTAGATCTTATACAGGGAGTCCAACAAAACAAGTTTCACAATTTTTGGAAACCTACTGAATTTTTTACGCGTTTTACAAGATCACGGCATTACAAAATACCCCCAAAACCACTCTAATCTGCTAGATCTACTCGGCTTAAACCACGTGTGGAGAATGGGATACACTAGGACTCTACGTGATGGACGAAACGAACGCTGAGGGCAGGCATGGCAGAACGCATGATGGATTGATAGTTTGCTTTAGCATTTATTAGCAAATATGCGCGTGCGTTGCCAAAGACACAGGATGTTCTAATTATTAATACTGCATGACCGCATCCCTGGCCAGCCCTTGCTGCTGTTGTATGCCTAGCCAGCCTGACTTTTGTTGCGTTACATGCAAGATTCGAATTTGGATCTATCCGTCGGTGATACATGTTGGACGAAATCAAATTTTGTGGTGGAAACATTGCGTGCTTTAAAAATAGGTAAGGACTAAAGTAGAGAAAAAGGTGAAAAATCAAACAAACGAGAAAAACAATCAACGGTGTCATGTACTTAAGAATGAAGTTAACAATAAATAAGCCACGGACGAATAAGAAGTATGTATGTCTCTAATAATAACTAATCCTACGAGGTAACGGCAGCAGTACATAGTGGTGGCACCTGAAGCCGACCGAACACGTCACACCCTTGTGCACCAATTCCAGTGAACGCATCAACAAGCATTGGGGCAACCTTGGCGAGCGCTAGCCTGAACCCCATCGAGCATGACCGTTGCCTGCTCACCTCCGTGGCACTGGCACGGGCGTCGCCGTCAAGCGTGCCGACGGGGCAAACTTCCTGCAGGTACGCCTTGCAGGCGCGGAGGACGTGCTGGCCACGGCAGCGGAAGTGATCCACAACAAACGCCTCAAAACCTGCCGTCGGCCGGCGGACGAGGTGCAGCATGGTACGGAGGTTGACGAGGTACGTGCTCTCGCAGTAGGGGAGCTCGTTGCGGCGGCCCTCCGGTGTGCCGACCTGTGCCGCGTAGCCTGCTTCGTTGTAGTAGGGCTGGGCTGTGAGCACGAAGCCCTGGATGGAGACGACGACTTGGAGGACGCTTGAAGATTCTGGTGACCACAGCTCGGGGCCCTCGCCACCGAAGGTGTTGAGGAGGCTCAGGCACACGGTGCCAGACGGGTAGAGGTTGGGATTCGCGCGGAGGCCAAATGAGTGGTACTTCACCAGCGGCGGCGTGGCCGGGTATGACGGCGGAAGCTGGAGGTCGAAGAAGAAGAGCCCATCGTGGTACGGCATCCCGCTCGCGCCCACCATCACTGCTCGGAGCAGGTCCATGCGATCCTCGAACGCCCGCAGGTAGATGGTGTCTGCATGCAATAAGTGCAGATTGCTTGTAAGAATTGTGTTTGTTTAGAGACGACTATTGTGAAATAAAGGCTCGCATTATTGTAATAACATTAGTAAAATTCTACTGCCAAAATCATACATTCCAAGGGTTTTTGAATTCAATGTGAAATGCCTCAAATATATATATATATATATATATATATATATAACCTGGAAGGCTAGTCTCAGGAATTGTCCATTCCTTTTGCACTCTTTTGACCCACTTTCTTCCTCCGCCACCGCCCTGTTTAATTATTATCGGTCAATGTGAAATGTCAGGCACCGTTTTTCTTATTTTTGGGTAGCAGTTCTTACAGATAATAAACTGATAGACCGAATAACTACTGACATGTAAAATTGATATTTTATGAATAATACCTTTTTTTAAAAAACATATATGTGTGTATGTCTATAAAAGAACCTTAATTAGAAAGTAAAACAAATCTTAATTTTACGCACCTGCTCCTTGGTGTCGAGGTAATGGTGACCCTGAGGACTTTGCACAACGTCAAAATGCTTGAAAGGAAACACGTCGTCACCTGCATCTTGCCTTGTCAATGCCGCAGGGAAATCGCCATCGTCACAGATCCTAGGCGAGCAGGTTTGGATGTTCTCGGTCATGGCAGGTTCCGCTCTCGAGGCCGATGCCACCATCCTGCCGCTCAGCATATACATCTTGCCCTGTGCAAGCATTCCACTAAGTCTCCGGATCACTGCCTGGATGATATTGCCAACCCGGTCCATTGCCGTCGCTCCTACAGGACCATCATCCTCAGCATTATCACTCCCACTGTCAGAATCGTCATCACCTTCACCGCCATGATCATCAGTAATGTTGTCCTGTGTCGTCAACATAAGATAGTCTTTGTTGATCCATATGCAGATGTGCAGGGTACAAATTAAATTAAATGCAATGGGGATCCAGCTGAGAGATGTTTGGAATTGGATGGATACCGTCGAAGCTGGGGGGTTCCTGAGGCCGCATGTCCTCCTGAGACGACCTGTCAAAGGTATTGTCATCGTCGTGCACCCAATCACCTAATTCCTGAAGAATCTCGTGAACACTTGTTGGCTTGACGAAAGCTATCTCGTGAAGCAGCACCTGCGTGGATGTGAGGATTCGAAGGTAAACTAGCTCATGGCCCTTATCATATGTAATTTGTGGATGGCTGCAGAAGATCGATGCAATGCAGCTCGTGCGCGGTTAATTAATTCTCTCCATGGATATTTCCTTCAATTAATAATATAAATAAAAGTGGGCCTTATTTCCTTGATATTTATCTACATTTCCGTTTTATTTTTGAATTATATATGATAATTTCAGGAGTGAATACGTACGGGACATTTTAGAACCGATCGAAAAGTGCATATATATGTAGTATATACCTTTGACGTATTGCCGTCACCCCACTTGATCTGGATGAATTATGCATCACAGAGATCGACAACATGCCCGACCCATGAAAGATCATTGGTGGCCTGCTTGTTGCTCCTCTGTACCCAATTAACTACTGTCTCTTCCACGGCTGATGATCTGCTGTTGGCCGCAGGCGAACAACAATGGCTCCATAGAAGAAGTTGTGGTCCAGACTCCGGGCCAGATCGTACGTGCTCATCATCACGGTGTCTACACGGTCGACTGCGACCTCCTCACCAGACTCCTCGGGGATCCACGACACGCACACCGTCTGATCCTTGTAGCTGAGGCTTTTGACGACGCCAACAGCAGCACGTCCAGCTGCAACGTCGCTGACGGGCGACAGTATCTGCTTGCTGATGACACGCTGCCCCGGGAAGAAGTCTTGCTCGTTCCGCACCAGAAAGCGGTGGAGCGATGCCGACGGCACGCCACGCTGCCGCGTTCCATCCTGCCACAGCACGTCCGCCGTCGTGCGGGTGTCGACGACGGCCACGGGCTGCTCAAACTCTGCGCGCCCCGCATGTACTCGCGGCCTCCGCTTGACCCCCATCCCCATCCCATGCCGCCGGAGCTTCTTCTTCTTGGGTCCACCACTACTGGCAGGGCTAGGAGTAGGCGGTGAGCGGCGGCGAAAGAAGCAACGGTTGCCGACACCCCAGAGCCACAAGAGGGTGGCATCGCCGGAGCAAAAGAAGGTGAGGTTGTGGGAGTTGGGCTGGTACGCTGGAGGCACGGACGCCTGCACGGCGTCCATGTCGGTGCCCAACTGCAGTGACGCGACCCAATAGACGAGCACGCCGCCCATCTCCACCTTGGCCACGGTGCCCTCGCCGCGGGTGGGTTTCCAGTGGCCCTTGAGCCACCGGGAGGCCTTGAAGACGGACGCGTCGCCGGCGACACCATCCCCGGGAAAGAAATCATTCTTGTTGCTGTTCAAGTAGCCCTTGTCCAGGACCCGGAGCTTGTCACCCGCCCCCGTGACCCTGCATACGGAGCGGTCGTCGTCGAACAACACGTCGACGTCGACGGACAGCTCCACCACGCGCCCCAGCCACGGTCCCCACACGACGTAGTCGCCAACAGTCAGCTCCTTGACCGGCCGCACCTCTGCCGGCGACACGCCCGTAGCGACCACAACCGTGGGCTCATCGAGCTGGACCAGGTCGAGCGCCGTGGTGACGCCCGTGACGACCCCGGGCTGCCCGCTGTTGGTGTCCAACGCCGACGTGACGGCCATGCCGGGGTACAAGAAGCTCCGATCGACGACGGTGAGGTCACAAGGCTTCTTGGCCACCTCGGTGCCGTCCACGCGCAGCACGCTGAGCTTGTTGCCTTGCAGGGCCTTCACTGCCAGCCCCCGATCGTGATGTGCGCCTGGAACATCACGAGGTCGTATGGGAAGATTGGCTGCCCCGTTGCGTCGAGCATCGCGATCACGCAAAGATGAGATCGATCTAGCTAGGTCGCTGCTCGCTCTCTCCCTCCAACCTGCTGATTTTGTTTGGTATAGGCTATGTATGTATTCTAGTTTTAATTTGTTTATATATATACAGGCATGTTGATTACAGTGGAACCTTCGGAATCGGCCGGGAGAGTTCGAGTCTGGCTCCTCCACCCACCATTGAGTAGTAGTCAGTCCGTGTCCGTCTCGAAGCGCTGGTTGTTGCGGCTGCACGCGTGGAGCACTCAGTTAAAAACGATCGAGAGGCTCTGGTCTCTACCCGCCGTGAACCTACCAACACAACATGCACATGTTGCTCTCCTCTGCGCTGCTCTCATTTAGGATCCTGATCGACTAGGGCTTCCTGCTCTTTCCGCAATCTCTCCCTCCCTCCCCGCCCCCCCCCCCCCCCCCCCCGCTCCCCCTCCTTGTGTGCACACTTGGATCACTATATAGAAAACTAACAAAGAAGACATCATGTTCAGAGATGCGGAATTAAAATGCGCCTCCAATGAGAGATCAGAGACGACTGTACAAAGCTGGTCTGTGGTCACCAGCAAATAGCTCTGCCACATTTTTTAATTAACAGAAACATTTGCCACCTATATTCCGCGATAATATATAGAAGAGCTGCTCTTATTAATAGAATGATAACAATGCTTTAATTCTCCATTTTGTAGAGAGCACTAGGCATAAGGTACAATAAAAAGTGGTCAAAGCTAAGTAGCCAGCACCCAATATGCAAGCCCTTGCTCGGAGTTCCCATTATGCATCCACTGGTTATGCCTCTGGGCATTAGATTATTAGAGGATATATAGATGGTCTTTTTACTAACTCCATGTCTTCTGGAAGAAAAGTTGTGAGAGAATTCATGTCTTCTCCAGATGCTTCCTATGCTTACAGGGGCTTGACTGTTTGTAAATGGATGTATATTGGACGGTACCTTCTAGACACCATGTCGGTCAGATCAATTAATTGGGAACTAAATTTAAATAATGGTTTCTCAGTTGGATCTGGTGGTGGTGGTGGTGGACGACGATAAGTCAGATGCAGTCAAATGTGAATGTACAATCTTTTTTGGAGGGTGGGGGCGATTTTTGTCATCGAACACGCCGGTAGATGGAGCTCATCAGTAACCATAAGATGACTCTCCCATCTATCGTTTATTAGATACACTATCCATATTGCACGAGGACTTGACATGGCGATACACACATATATATATATATCATAACGTAGGACGTATCTAACCCAACGAAGAGCATATACGTGAGATATGTGATATGTGATCATACTAGTACTAAGATATAATTATAATATATTTAAAAAATAGGGATGCTTTTAAAATTTTTTATATATATCCTTTTGAAGTATCTTAAAATTAGTATATGAACATACTCAAAGTGCTAAATAAGTATACGGACATACGCATAGTAGTATACTGATGGTGAGAGTAGCTACACACGAATGTAGATAAAACTCGTCATATATATATATATATATATATATATATATATATATATATATATATTACACAGAATTGGAGATTCTGGATACAACATCGAATAATATATTGATACGGAGAAACAACAATAGGCAGATGGGTTGTCTGATGACAAGAACAGGGTGACTTGAAAGATCTCATTTGTGATAAATCAATTTATATTTTTAGGATAAACTAATGCAGCAAGTTTGTGGCGTCTAGTAACAAGCGTTTATATCATAGCCGGATAGCGGCATTATGTTTTGTGAATCTATACCTTTCACTTGAATACTCCTTCGGGATAATGCTAGATATAGGTGCCAAGAAGCACAATATCCTCTTCGTCTATGTTCTACAGAACATACAGATACCTTTTGAGGCGTTTCCAAAAACACTGTAGCATAGCAGTCGCATAATGGCGCTACATCCCACTAGATGATGGCAAGTTCCGTAACCAACGAGAGAGGGTGTAGGATGGTTGTAAAATTCCAGGTCCACAAAATGCACAGACCCTTTAGTCGCATTTTGAACGGTCTCATGTTAATGTGTATGAACTGTAGTTGTTAGGACTTTCCTGATGCCTTCCATAACTACAACATGAATTGGTCACAAGACCGAGATTAGTACCGACGAGGCTGTTTTTAGCGTCAGTAGACATGCATGCTTGGGGTCACCTAGGTGTAACTTTAATATATAGCAAGGGATACTTATCATGGAACGACGACAGAGCAGGAAATATATAGGCAGGAAGCAGCAAGTTTGCCGAGTGCCCCAGGCACTCGGCGAAGGCCCAAATACACTCGGCAAAGGGTTTGCCGAGTGTAACACTCGGCGAACCATACTCGGCAAACTTTCACTCGGCAAACAGTGGGTTTGCCGAGTGTCGATCGTCGGGCACGCGGCAAACGCTTTGCCGAGTGCCACACAACACTCGGCAAAATATAACACTCGGCACAAAGGCGATAACGGTTTCTGACGGTAACGGCTGCTTTGCCGAGTGTCAAACGGCAGACACTCGGCAAACAGAAAATCTTTGCCGAGTGTATTTATATATGGCACTCGATGAAGGTACACGGTTTGCCGAGTATCTTCCACGTGGCACTCGGTAAAGAGGCCAATCCCGCAAAATTTTACGACGCCTTTGCCGAGTGTCTTCCACGTGGCACTCGGTAAAGAGGCCAAAATGGAAAAATTTTACGACGCCTTTGCCGAGTGCCTTCCACGTGGCACTCGGCAAAGCCGTCGACCTAACAGAAAATGGCCTCTTTGCCGAGTGTTAACACTCGGCAAAGTATCTACCCCCCGACTAAAAAACAGGGATTTTACGTATAAAGGACCCCTCTCAAAAAACAATCACAGAAGCACAGGCATATAAATTACACCACATGCATATAAATTGCACCACAAGCATCACAAGCACACAAATAACATTCACAAGTTCTCGTTGAAATAAGTTATTCACAAACAAGTAATTCACAGGTTTTGCATCAGAAACACCTCTAATTCACAAGTCACTGAGGAGGATGAGGAGGCTGAGGAGGATGTGCAGGTGGCCACTGCCCCAAGAAGAATCCGCATTGGACGCCGCCGATTGATTCTGCACAAAGTTATAGAGATTGCATTAGTCACTTTTCTAGTGTAAGTCTGTAGTGCCTGTAGTTTGTAGTTTAACTCTAGATTGATTGTAAGGTTGAGAGTGACTCACAGGAGTAGCTGCAGGAGGTGGTCGAGGTGACGGGAATAGGTTCGGTGGCATAGGTGGTGGAGTCTGACCTAAAGTGTGAAAGACACTCTGCATATATTGCAACATCTGCTCCGTCCTCTGCCTTTCTAGCTGCCGTTCCGCCTCGATCCTTGCCTCGATCCTCGCCTCTAGTTCCTCCCGGCGCTTCCGTTCTACCTCCACCTGGGCCTACAATATTTCATCCCAATGTCTTATTGCCAAGCAAAAGATATGTACAAAATGAATGAAAAATTAAAGAAACAGGAATAACCTGCAGAGCCTGCATCTGTAACTGTGCAGCGGTAGGCCGTGCCCGTATCGCGGGGCTCGAGTCCGTGCTCCTTGCTCGGATCTGGGAGAGGGTGGGAGTACTGGCAGTGTCGATCACGCTATCCCCAATCCAATACCTGTCATGCTTCTTCCCTCCTCCCACCCTCATCACAATTTCAGGATCAATATCCTGAGAGCTCGGATCGAACTCTGGCCCATGAACCTCCCTCGCCATTGCTGTGTACGCGGTAACGCGGCTGTGGATGCTGGGATGGCTGTATGCCTCGGGCGGGTCCTCCAGGTTGAAGTCGATGTCTGCCGTGGCCTTGCCCTTTTTGGACATAACCCATGCCTTGAACCGGGAGCACTCCTGGCCTTCATGTGATGACGTCTGCGCCAAAAATACAAAAGGATTACAAAATATGCAGTATTATGTGTATTATGTGTGAGAATAAAGAAACGAATTCACGTACCCATTTTTTCTTGTATTCATCAAGGCTCAGGCTGCCTTGATGGTGTGCTGCATATGGCATCTGCAGACGCCGCTCCCGGCAAGCAACGTGGTTCTCCAACCACCCGGGCTGCAACCACACGTCCACCATTTGTTCCCAGCACCGGGTAAAGGATCGGCACCACCACGGAGGCACCTACATCATCAAGTGTGTGACATGTAACAAAAGAAGTGAAGCGTAATTAATCTCAGAAATAGTAAATATTAACTTTCTATACGTACCATAATGAATTCTTCCTTGGTCAGGTTCATTGTCCTGGCCTCTTCTTTTTTGACCCTCATCCTTCTGTATTCAGCATAGAAGTTGATGATGGCCTGAACCCGCGCCTCGTAGTGCATGTCCTTAACGAGCTTCTTGGCGGCTTGTTCAATGATGGAGGCCGCCCTAGCCTCGAATCCCTCCTGGCATCTATAAAAGTCCTGCATATAGACAATTGCAAACAAGTATTTTTTCAAGAATGTCTAGCGAGGCTGGTGTATTAAGCAATCTAGTGCTTCGAATACTTACCCACAGCTCGGCCTTCACCCGCTCCGCCTTGTTCGCAAATTGCCTGTGGTCACGATCACCGACGTCGGCGGCGGCGACGTATTGGTCCCACGTGTAGGCCGGCTCCTCCTGTCCGGCGAAGACCACTAGACCGGGGAAGTGTAGCCTACACAAAAGACCAATTATGCCGTTGACCTTGCGGTTGTGGGCACCCCCACTGAGCTTAGTCCAACTCCTGCACAAGTGATTAATATAGATTATTAGTTTCTATTGTAGATTTCAACATATCAAAAGTATTGAGAATATGTAAAGGAACTTACTTTGCCCCAGTGGGTTGAATCAGTGGGCGTAAATGAAGAGGGATCGGTCGCCTCGGGAGGGACGAGGGACCTCGCAACCAGATCTTGGACTGCGAATCCCCTGCCTCCTCCCCTTCCTCCCTCTCCTGCTCCTGCTCCTACTCCTGCTCCTGCTCCTGGTCCTGCTCCTCCTGTACCTCCGCCTCGTCACTAGAGGCCTGCGCGGAAGGTACCTCCTCCTCCTCCGACGACGAAGGCGCAGGCGAGGGGGGCCTCACCCCTTTACCCTTTCCTCGACCCCTGCCCCGACCCCTGCCTCTACCAAGGACCTGTGCCCCCTCCGTTTCCTCGACCTGTGCATCACCCCTGCCTCCACCCCTCCCTCGACGCCTCCCTCGACCTCTCGATGCGTCTGACCCTGTACCTGACCCTGAAGCTGTAGCTTTTAATTTTTCGTAAATCGCTGCAATCTTCCTCGTACCGCCCACCATTGTTCCTGCATTTGCCAAGAGTAAACCAATTAGCACAGATAAACAAAACATAATTAGTAAGATGTGCAAAATAAAGTAAACATACTTAATAAATTACATGGTATGACAAATAATAAATAAATTAGTACGGCCCATACATGTCTTAGAAATAATCATCATGATCGGGATTAGCTGGATCATAAGTCTCATCATCGCTGTCACGCGTGTCAATAAAATCATTCCCGTGCTCCGAAGGAGGAGTGTCATCATCAATCTCCTGTCCTAACTGTAACCGCTGAAGTAATTCTAACTCCTTCACATTATGAACCTCCTCTCCAGCGTCATCGTCAGCAACCATTTCATTATCCACTTCCATTCCGAAAGCGTCGGTTAAATCAATCTCAAAATTCCCTTCGAGGCCATCTTCTTGAAAAAAATCTCCGTCATATGTGTTGGGGTCAATGTTGTAATCTTCATTGTTTGGTACAGGTAATTTACCGTGCAGCGATACCTTGTACACAACATCCCAACCTTTAAGACGGTCGTCGGATTGGCACGGGTAAGACAAATAATAAACTTGTGTGGCCTGTTGAGCCACAATGTACACATCGTCTCCTTCTAAGACGGATGCTTGGCGAATTTTGACTAACCCAAGATTAGGTGCCCGTCTCACGACTGATGGATCAAACCAATGGCATTTGAATATGACTGGATTAAGAACTTTGCAGCCATGAAAAGTTAGTTCGTATATCTCTTCAATTCTTCCGTAGTACTCTACACCATCAAAGCCTGGCGTAAAAACTCCGCTATTTGTCGTTCTTCGATTGGGCTGACTATGCTCATGGCTTGTTGTGTGAAAGCGATATCCATTTACATCATAACCGGTAAAAGATTTGACCCTGTAGGCACAGCCATCGGCAACCTGTCTCAACTCGGCATTCATAGACGAATCGGTTTGGGCCTTATGTTTGAACCAAGAAATGAAATCGGGCATCCCATTTCCTGCACCCTCTTTGAGAAGAGTCTCGGCTTCGTGCGGGGTAGGTTCCCTTGAATTACACCAGAAGTTACGATGGAATTCCCTATACGAACGAGAAACATGAGAGTTGGACGAAGAATACTGACAAATTGAGAAAAAACTAGTTTGTTCAGAACTTACAGTATGTACGGCTCCACCTCGGATAGGTTGGTCAATACATACAGCATGATAGTGCGCCACTCTTTATGTTTCAATTTTTTCTGTGTCGCACCACTTGCACTTCCAAGTTGTCCTCGAAAAAGACTAAGGCTCGATTCCACTTCGCTGTCATTGTAACGAGGCGGTGGATTGTGCACGCTAGGAAGGTTGTCAGCATAGTATTTTATTGTGAAGTTTGACACCTCCTCCAGAATGTATGCCTCTGCAATGGAGGCTTCAATTTTGCATTTGTTTTTTACATTTACTTCGAAGAACCTTTTGACATCTCTCAATTGAATAGCACCAACGGCCCTGCACCGGCCCCCCCATTCGTGCTTCATACGGGAGGTGTAAAATCATATGCTGCATCGGATTGAAGAAGCCAGGAGGAAAGGTCTTCTCCAACTTACAGAGCAACACAGGCGCCATTCTTTCCATTTCGGCAACCACGGTCCGAGATAACTCCTTAGCACAAAGCTGGCGGAAGAAATTACTCAACTCCGCTAGCACCTGCCACACATGCTCAGGGACATAGCCTCGAACCATCACCGGAAGTAGGCGCTCAATCCATATGTGATAATCATGACTTTTGAGCCCGTTGATTCGCATAGTACCTAAGTTCACTCCCCTCTTCAGATTCGCTGCATACCCATCAGGGAACATTAACGTTTGGAACCATTGTAATACCTCCCTCCTTTGCGCCCTCGTCAGGACGAAATCAGCCTTAGGCTTTCTCCACGACTTGCCGGCTCTGGGAGGCGCCATGTCTAGCTTTGGTCTGTTGCATAACATTGCTTGATCCACTCTAGCCTTAACGTTATCCTTTGTCTTGTCAGGAATGTCCATAATTGTACTAAAAATTGCCTCGGCAATGTTCTTTTCAGTGTGCATAACATCAATGTTATGTGGGAGAAGAAGATCATCAAAATAGGGGAGGTTCCACAAGCACGATCTCTGAGTCCAAGCATGTTGCTCGCCATATCCCACAAAACCACCATCATGATTGTTGACCTCAAGAGCGTCTAACTGAGCACGAACCGCGGCTAAGGTTAGCATCTGCGGTGGAGGGTCGTTAACTACGACATCTTTTGTAAAATTTCTAATATCTCGTCTGAAAGGATGGTCAGGAGGAAGGAATTGTCGATGTTTGTCGAATGAAGAATATTTGCCACCCTTCGTCAACCAAATGAATTTCAAAGAAGCCTTGCATACTGGGCATGGGAACTTCCCGTGAACACACCAGCCACAGAAAATACCATATGCTGGCAAGTCATGCAGAGAGTAGTGGTACCAAACATGCATCTTGAAGTTTGTCCTTGTAGCACGGTCGTATGTCCATACACCTTCATCCCATGCACGGACCAAATCATCAATCAGAGGCTCCATGTACACACTCATATTATTCCCTGGATGTTCTGGAATTATCAACGATAAAAATATGTTCTGTCGCTGAAAGAGAACACCAGGGGGGAGATTGAGGGGGATAACGAACATTGGCCAACAGGTGTACGGGGCGGCAGCCATTCCATAAGGATTGAACCCATCTGTTGCGAGCGCAACACGTACATTACGAGCCTCTCGACCTTTCTCATGATAGATCGCATCAAACTTTGTCCAAGCTTCGCCATCGGATGGGTGTACCAGTTTCTCAGCATTGTATCGACGTCCGGTTTTGTGCCATGTCATTTGTTTCGCGGATTCTTCACACATGTAAAGCCGTTGGATCCTCGGTATGAAGGGAAGGTACCGAAGGATCTTCACAGGAATTGCAAGCTGCTTCTTCTGACCGTCACCAGAGTCTACCTCCAGGAACCTAGACGATTCGCACTTTATACAGTACTTTGCTTCCGCATATTCCTTTCTAAATAAGATGCATCCCTTCGGACAAGCATGTATCTGCTCGTACGGCATCTTAAGTGCACGAAGAAGTTTTTGTGCCTCATATATAGACTTTGGCAAGATGTGACCCTCCGGGAGCAGGCTCCCAAAAACGGTCAACATAATATCGAAGGCGTTTCGACTCAAGCTAAACCGGGACTTCACAGCCATTAGACGTGCAATGGCATCCAGTTGAGAGACCTTGGTATGCCCATGAAGGGGTTGCTGTGCCGCACACAACATGTCGTAATACGCCTTTGCGGTAGCCTCGGGCTCCTCCTCCCTACGACCTTCATGATAGTCATCTAACATGTCTCCCACCCCGGCGTCATCATCATATTGCTCGATACGTTGTCTGATGGCCTCGTCCCTCCCACGATCGACTTCACCATGGTAGATCCATATGGTATAGTCTGACGTAAATCCGTGCCTAACAAGATGTTTATCCATTTCTAACTTGTCTTGCCGACGCAGGTTTCCACATTTGCTACAGGGACACCAAGTATCTCTTCCTCCTTTGATCCTTGCAAATGCCCGTTCCAAGAATGCATCGGTCTTGTTTATCCATTCGTCGGTCAACGAATTCTGACTAGATCGGCCCGTGTACATCCACTGACGATCCTCCATCCTCTAGCACATCAGCGAGTAATATAAAAACTCACGTTGCATCTACGCGTTCCTATACTGTCTAGTAGGTGAAGATAGGTCCTAATCCCACACGAGGATGTGTAGGTGGGATTAGTTTCCATGGTCTACTCCGACCTGAGATAGAGTTTCGGCAGCACCTCCCCGCTGTTCTCCAAATACACGTCCTGGAATGGAGATTGTGTATCCGGAGAACATATGGAAGGTGCTGCCGAAACTCTAACTCGGATCGGAGTAGACTATGGAAACTAAACCCACCTACACATCCTCGTGCTGTCCAAAGTGACATGGACAATTCGAAACAGATACGGTTATAAATATGCAATCATCTACATATTTCCAACCGTATCTCTTTCGAACGGGAGACGTCTAACTAGGGTACGTGATATACGAACATCATACAGAAATAGAGGTGTAGGATGACTCACCTTGCTATCGTACAAAGTGACGACTCGAGGACGGGCCGCTGGGGCGGCGGGGGCAGCGGGGCTCCGGGGCGGGGCGGCGGGGGCCGCGGGCGCCGGGGGTCCGGGGCGGCGCGGCGCCGGGGCGACAGGGCAGCGCGCCGGGGCGGCGGCGCGGCGCGGCGGCAGGGCGGGGCGCCGGGGCGGCGGGGCGGGGCGGCGCTGCGGCGGGGCGGCGCGGCGGCGGGGCGGGGCGGCGGGGCGGTGGGGCGGCGGGGCGGGGCGCCGGGCCGGCGCTGCGTCGGGGCGGCGCGGCGGCGGGGCGGGGCGCCGGGGCGGCGGGGGCGGCGGGGCGGGGCGCCGGGGCGGCGCGGCGGCGAGCCGGTGGGGCGGCGGGGCGGGGCGCCGGGCCGGCGCTGCGTCGGGGCGGCGGGGCGGCGCGGCGGCGGGCCGGGGCGGCGGGGCGGTGGGGCGGCGGGGCGGGGCGGCGCGGCGGCGGGTCGGGGCGGCGGGGTGGGGCGGCGGGGCGGCGCGGCGGGGCGGCGGGGCGGGGCGGGCGGGGTTTTGGATAGAGCTGGCCGGGCCGCGCGCGGGGGTCTGCTAAAAACGTAAGTCCGGTACTTTGCCGAGTGCCCTCGATCTGGCACTTGGCAAAGTAAAGATTCATTTTTTTTAAAGTCCAGTTCTTTGCCGAGTGCCCTCGATATGGCACTCGGCAAAGTAAAGATTCATTTTTTTTAAAGTCCTGTTCTTTGCCGAGTGCCAGAGATCTGGCACTCGGCAAAGTAAAGATTCAATTTTTTAACCCTGTTAGCGCACGAAATTCGACCTGCCAGGTACATTGCCGAGTGCCTGGGATCTGGCACTCGGCAAATCCTCTTTGTTTGCCGAGTGTCTGTGAAAAACACTCGGCAAACGGTACTTTTGCCGAGTGTTTTCTTTACACACTCGGCAAAATACACTCATATTTCATGTTTTACATAACTTTTTGCAATACACTTGGGCAAAATCGTGTCACCATCACTCAACAATGGTTAAATTATTTTTCTACTGATAATATTCTATTATTTCATGCAGTTATAGCGCAAATTGCATTTATATCTACTAAAAATCTATAATTGCATTTAATCAATAAAAAATAGTAAACGCATCCGAAAAATTTCCAAATTTTGACACGAACCAATCTGTGTTGTATGTTGCCTATACAAAAAGATTTGAAGCTAAACCTTAACTCAAATGTCACTTGGACTCCAAATCTTATTGTGTCCTCTCTAACTTCTATGAATCCTTCCAGGAGATGAGTCGGTTTCTAAGCATCATATTTCAGAAATTGGGCGAAACCTTCTCAATTTTTTACCACAGCCTCCACACATAATATCATGACATCTTGACAAATCTTGTGATTTTCAGATTTCGTTTGCTTTTTTTAGAATTTAACAACCATTCAACCACACGTTCGTGGTCGTATTTTTTAGAAACAATGTTCAAAATTTCTTTTCATTTCCTGGTTGAGACCTCAATACGGACTCCATAATATGTATATAATTTTTCCACTAATTATAATCCATCATTTCATGTACCTGCAGTTAAAATTTGACATGAATAAAAAAATTCCTATTAATGCAATCATTTCATTAAAAATAGCAAACAAACCACAAAATATACCAACTTTTACTATGGATTACAAAATCTCATACGTGGGGAGTAGAAAAAGTGTGGAGGCCAGGGGACGAATTTTTTTTTGTTTGCCGAGTGTCCGGGGTGAGGCACTCGGCGACCTTCTTGAATTGCCGAGTGTTGGCGGCTGGCACTCGGCGAACGGCCATTCTTTGCCGAGTGTCGGCCTCCAACACTCGGCAAAGGACTAACGGCCGGTCCAGTCCGGTGACGGACGGTGCACGTGCGATGCACGCGCCGTTTATTTACCGAGTGCCGGATCTGTGCCGAGTGTCTATAAGCGGTTTGCCGAGTGTCGTATTTATGGCACTCGGCAAACGATCTTATTGCCGAGTGTGATATGTTTGCCGAGTGCCCGGTTGAAAACACTCGGCAAAGAGGCTGTTTGCCGAGTGCCCGAAATAAAGCACTCGGCAAAATGTTTACACTCGGCGAATTTTCTGTTTCCGGTAGTGGCTGCTCAATGATGTTGATATTAATAGTTGAGCTGGAAGGTGGGTGACCTTGGTGCGAGAGCTATCTCAGCCAGCATGTACATGTTCATGACCAGACCGTTCCCAATCCGGACTTAGTATTCTCTGGAGAGGGTGGCACTGTTTTGGTCATCTGGCGGTGAGTCTGTTGACAGAAGCAAAAGTAACTGTGGGGACTTGGCCGGATGGACCTGGCGTGATTCAACCGGATCGGACCCTGAGGCTGCAAGTAGACCACCCGAGCAACCCATGGACTGGAATGCCTATAAACTTAACTAAAACAGAGCCAAGATTACAACCGGCAATTGAAAGAGTAGTAGTTTCTTGAGGGACAAAAGGCTTCATGACTGAATTACAGGAAGTAAACCTCAATGACAACTATGACTAAATCCAATATTATTGGCGATTCATATTGGATGGTCCAGCTTTACGGCTCACATCCAGGCCAGGGCTGGGATCTAATTTGAAAGGCACTACGGGTGGAAACAAGTGCCCTATCTTCGCACGCTTCCTCCTGCAACGCAAGCTTGTAACCTCTGATCCAATCATTAAACGTGGAAGCAAAGCCAACACTTTCTGTCAGCTATGTCACGCAAGAGAGAAGTCGTGATTTAGCATCCTTTGTTGATGGCGGTGGAGCTAGCAGGAGAAGCTAAACGGTGTGTATATTCCAGAATGCAGTCAAATGGTGAATATACTATCACTGAAGAAATGTTAGTGATCCTAGCGCGTTGATGGTGCTCAATCCCCATAAACTGCTCCGGGAGAAGGTTAGCTATTGATCATCATTCCTGTCATCTAAATATCCTCTGCGTTCCGATCCCTACGTTCGCTAGCAGGCTTCGTTTAGGATGGTGGATAGCATTAATAATGCCTTATGCATGCATAACTCGATGAACGCAGCCACTTCTGTTGAATCCTTATCCCAACATATTATATTATATACTATTGGATAAGTAGCGAAACAAAATAAAAATAAACAGGACAAGTAGCTCTGCCATGACATTTCATTCAGAGAACAATTAGTATCATGCTCCCAAGGCTAGAGCTCGAACTTCCCGTAATGCTTCCACTAGTTCTGCCTCTAGGCATTGAATTAACACTTTCAACGCTGGAAAGCTTCAGGTTGTTCACGAAGTATATCACTGGTGCCTCCAATTCCTATATATATCTGCATACACCCGATAGTTTGACAGTAGCATAACCTATAGAAAAGTCTAGCAAGTAGAAGAAACTGAAGTGAACCTGAAGCAAGCATACATATCCATCAATCTCGTTATACCTGCCAGCTAGAGTGCACGACTTAACATGGCTAGATTGTTTAGAACAGTACCCTCCACACGACATCGTGTCATATATTTATAATTACAGAACAACAATGTTGGTAGATGCAGTGTTTGATGAGGATCACAGGGTGACTTGAATAATTGTCCCGTGTGTGGGTTCAATCACTCTGTATTTCTAGGACAATAGATTGAACAAATTTGTGTGACCTGGAAACAAGCTTTATATCTGGGCTTGTTGCTGGCATGAAGTTACCTTTCATTTGAATACCCCCCTCAAAGATATAATGCAAGGCACCCTACTCGTGATCTATTTATCTGTTGCACAAATGATCCAGATCCAGAGGGATCGGGGGATACGCTCTTCAGATCCATACACAGACCAGGACACACGCAACCAGCATGCGCTGGCAGAGTACCTACACAAATTCTGCAAGATTTGAACTTATACACCTTACATTGTCTAAGATTAGTAGTATAGATCATACAGATGACCGAGATAACGTGAGGGAGCAAACCAACCAGCTAACAAAAAATAAATATTTGCGCACTTTGATTAGAGGGCACATGGTTGAGTGATTCATCATTTTGAATCCCAAACTTGAAATGTATTTTTCTTTCAAACCATTAGCCCGGTTTTTGTTTTTTACATTTGCTAAATTTTCACTTTTTAAAAAGTCAACAACATTTAATATGTATCATTTCAACATCTTGAACACACATGATAAGAATATCATGAAATGTACATAATAAGTGACCTAAATCACCAGAAAATATGAGTCTACATAACCAAAAAGTCTAATTTTTCTAGATAGTGAATAAGGCACTACAAAACTAATTTTTTGTAAGTCAATTCTTCCATCACTTTTCTAATTCCGCGAGCTCAACGCCAGCTTCATAAACATGTTTCTATGCGCTGTGAGGCAGCACTCAGTTCTGCTCATGGCATTTAATTTATAGCTGACTTCAGTTAGAAGATAACTAGTTTTTAGGAGATAGGCATAAGTGAAACTACGTGTGCACGCGCACGTGGTTATATTAGCTAAAGGAGATAAGCAAAGGGGTAGGATAAGAATGTGACCGGAAAATTTTTCAGAAAATAAGAAGTTACGGCGAAAACAAATTACAAAAAAAAAGTTGTAAGAGGAAGAAAGCGCCATGCATGCCAACTGATTAGTCTCCTGATGACTCTCATGCTGCTGGGTACTATACCCTGGCACCTTCTTCGCAAGCGCTCCTCAATGCATGGACTCTCTGTATCTCCAAGTGCGGGCTCCCTCCTCCCAATCCACAACTCATGCATCGACCCACGCGTGATGCCTTCCGGCTGCCACCACAAGGGGTAAAAGACATTTCTGACATATGTGTCTTGTTGTAAATCCTCCGCTTGTTACGCCTCTAAGCATTGGCTGGGTTTCGTGATTCTACTTTTGAGCCTCCGCCGGTAAGTATAGCCCACTTTGGCATGTCTGCAACCTCACTGGCAGAGTCCACCACTCGTTGAGCCTCCGCAGTCTTGGCTACCTCAGCAGCAGTTCTATGGATAAATCTCATCCACCATGATGCATGATAAGATTATACTGGATGACTATCTAGTCAGCCCCGAGTTGTGGCTAGCTGCATCATCCATACGGGAGGGAGCCTTTAGCTAGCTTGGGTAAGACCAAGTCATTAGATGTATCTGATCGACCATGCGAATCATTAGATGTTCGGTTAAATAAAAAACCCCGGAGGGAAGCACATCTCGAGCTGCGCTATAGTCTCCCCAATGAATTCTTGGAGATTCTGCAACTCATCTTCGTCGATCACCTTTTGTGAAATTCTATTGAAGAAGTAACACAACCGAGTGATTACTATCTTTACATATACTAGCTTGATCGCTCTGATTGCAATCGGAAGGAACACCGTCAGCAACACATGAGAATCATGATAGTTATAGCCGCATAGTGACAGATCTTTCATCGAGACTAGTTTCCTTATGTTGGACGTGAAACGACTCGGGACTCTGATACCTCTTAAGCCCTCGCACATTGCCTTCTTCTCATCATGTGTCAAGTTGTAGCTACCTGGGGGAAGTTCATATTGGCCATTCCCTTTATCCGCAGGGTGAAGATCTTGTCTTATTTTCATGGCTACCAAGTTATGACGCGACTTCAAGGTATCCTTTGTTTTGGCTGGTGTCTCCAGGAGGAGCCCAATTGTGTTACCAAACACATTCTTCTTTAGGTGCATACCATCGATTGCATGGCGGACCTCAAGATCCGCCCAATACAGCAAGTACTTGTAGAAGATGGACTGCTTCTTGAATGGTACGCCATCGATGGGTGCCTTATCTCTCTTTCTCTTCTTCCCATCTTCCTTTTTATTCCCATAAATGACCTGGATGGTCCAAACCATATTGAAAACATAGTGCTCGTCTCGTTGTACTGGAGCAGAATGTAATTCAGGCCTGCCATCAAAAAGATTATAGAACTTCTTACTTCGGTACCTATGTCCTTCCACCAAGAAGCATCTGTACCCAAGATAAACTACCTTTCGAGAACCTTCAAGGAAAGACGATACGGTGCCATCCACGCACACCGTGCATCCCGTCCTACCTTTGATCTGTCGTGACAGGACAAACAATACCTGGTAATTATGGATGGTGACGAATATAATGGCTCTAAGATTAAATGGCTGCCGTGCAAAACCATTAAAGATATTGATACCCTCCTTCCATAAAGTTTCCATCTCTTGCATCAGAGGCTCAAGAAAAACATCTATATCGATGCCAGGATGCTTGGGGCCCTGTATAAGGACGGATAGCAAAAGATACTTTCTCTTCTGGCACAACCATGTAGGCAGGTTGTACATCGTCAGTATCACTGGCTATGTGTCATGGGTGCTACTTCTTTCAACAAATGGAATCATTCCATCCGTACTCAACGCGAACCAAACATTTCTCGAGTCGTTCTCAAATTCCTGATAGTACTTCTCATCGAATTCCTTCGACTGCTGAGCATCAGCTGGATGTCGGAGCTTTCCGTCACCCTTCTTACGCTTATCTAAATCCCACCATCGCATCGGTTCAGCATCCTTTGGGTTCGAGAAGAAACGCCTCAGGCGATCGAAAACTGGGAGGTACCACATAACTATGGCAGGAATTCTGCTCTGCTTCTCAGGAATGCCTAAAATGGCGTCATCTGGCTCAACAGAGGCAACACTATTCTTCGCCACGTTCCTTTTATTCACATCAGTTGGACCATGATTGTCGTCACCACAGTAACCAACATTGTTTTTGTACCAACTTGCAGAACATACAGGGCATTTCTTCAAGTCTTTGAAAGTATCCCCATGATACAAATTACAATGATTTGGACATGCATGAATTCTTTCCACACCCATCGTGAACGGGCTCACAAGTTTCTTTGCTCGGTATGTGTTGGCTGGCACTTTATTTGGCTTTGGAAGCAACCAAGTCAAGATACGCAGCAGATCATCGAAACTACCATCTGACCAACCATGCTTAACCTTCAGAGTCAAGAGCTCAAGTATGAAACGAAGCACGGTCCAGTGTTTCAGGCATCCCTTCGATCACGCATATATATTTTTCTCTGCTGATTTTCTCACCGTCTCGAAGTTTGCTAACCCCCTAGCACTAGCAACCAATACCTCCGCTTTGGTGTGGCGCAACAACTGGCTAAGAAAATCACCATCATCAAGTTCATCGCCACTACTATCACCATCCATGGGACCGTCGACATCATCATCTTGGAATCCACCAACCCTATCATCATCATCATCATCACCATCATCATCTCCACCACCATCAAAATAAGAATAAAACATTATGTCAAACTCCTCATCTTGTATTTCATCCAGTGGATTATTCGTCGGAGGGGGAGCATCCGTCTCGCCATGATACTTCTAGATCTTGTAGTCCTTAACAAAACCACTCACCATCACATGCGATTTGATTGTAGTTGGGTTGCTGAATACTCTCAAATTCTTGCAGGCATTGCATGGGCAATTCATCAATCGTGTCTTCTCATTTCTTGCATAGTTCTCCGCAATTTGAATGAATTTATTAAGCTCTCCACGGAAATAGGCGTCCGTCCTTTTTTGCATTGTACATCCATGTCCTATCCATATCTGAAAAGATAGAAAAAAAAATAAATCAAATTATTTTCTCGCAAGAAATAGAGTCCTAAATTCACAGAAATATATACTTCTATATATGTATAGGTGTTGGAAAAAGTCAATTTAACTAATACTAAATAAAAAATCAATTTTCAACCTATTATTGTACCACTAAATATTAGGAAAAAAATATAACATGCATGTATGTAAATATAGAAAAAAAATCAAATCTTTTTCTCAAAAGAAATGGAGCCCTAAATTGATATAAATATATACTTCTATATATGCATAGGGGTGGGAAAAAATAAATTTAACTTGTACTAAATAAAAACAATAAAAAACTCAACATATTATTTTACCACTAAATGTTGGAAAAAATCTAACATGCATCTTTGAAAAATAGGAAAAAAAACAAATCTTCTTCTCTATCCTCCATAGATCTAGGGCATTATTTACTTAAGAATGATGCTAAAGACTATAGATCGAGTCAAAATAGTTATATAATCTTGTTCTCCTACTAAAATAGCACAACTTCATCCAAAAGTTTGAGGCAAATGGTGTCTCAAATGGTTAATCCACACCATGGAGATCTAAAGCTAGTTAGAGGCAAAGAGAGCTCCATTTGAGCCATAAATTTAACAAAAGAGCATAGAAATGACAAGAAATTAGCGTCAACTTACCTCCTAGAGCCCCCAACTCGAAGGAAATCAAGTTGAAAAGCTCCCCCCCCCCCACTTTTTTTTGGCTCTTGGGGGAGCTCCTCTCCCGAGCAAACAATGGGGAGTCGGGAGGAGGAAGAAGGTGCCCAGATTTTTATAGATATTTTTAGGGGCGGATTGGGGGTGAGCCGCGTCATTTGTAGGGGCGGCTGAGGGGGTGAGCTGCCCCTACAAATGGTATTTTTAGGGGTGGCTCACCCCCCAGCCACCCCTGAATATGGCGCCCATTTGTAGGGGCGGCTGAGAGGGTGAGTCGCCCCTACAAATGGATTTATAGGGACGGCTCGGTTGCTACAGTACCCGCACCCTATTTGTAGGAACGGGTGATATTTTGGTCCGCCCCTAAAAAAAATTCGGGGTGTTACTACAGATCGTTTTTGTAGTAGTGCTTTGCCTGCGCTAGCCACCTGATTGATCTACTCTTGTCACATCTTTGGAGCGTATAATGTCACGGCATCAAGCATACACTAGCCTGTACTATGGTCACTTCTGAAATGAGATTAATTCTGTATCCCTTGAGATAATGTGGCAGGACAATCTTGAGGTTGCCAAGAATGAGAACGATGCATTTTGAACACTCCTGAAGCCTCCTAATCCCGTCCTCTTTTCATTGAAGGCGATAAACAGATGCTTTGTTAACAAGGATCGAACAGACTCAGGCAAATGTTCACTGGATGGATATAGAGGCCGGTTTATCCCTTATCTAAAAATAATGTTCCGTCATTAAATGGAATGCAGTTTATATTTTTTCTGGACCATCAAGCGTTGTGTAACAAAGAAAAAATAGGTTGGCTTCACTATGGCTGCTTTTATGTATAGCTCCAAATTTATTGGACAGAAGAACACGCCTGCTGCTCAGGTTCATGATTCGACCAATAATGAAATTGATTCGACTCTTAACTGTGAAGGAGCCTGCTCTTTTTGAAGTGAAGGACTGCACAAAACATGTTTTGCACTGCCAGATTCAGTCAAATTTCCAACAACTCGTACACACCACGTAGCTTTAAGATTCATGGCTGATTGTAAAAGGAAATGATTATTGTAGGTACCAACGATTAGACAAAATGGCCACACTGGCTGGTACCGATGGAGAGCTGGGTTGTTACATCATATACTATGCCGTATGCTATGTTTAATAAATAAGTAATCTCAAATATATCTTGTTTAATTTGGAAAGATATTACACAACAAATGCAAGATCTTCTTATTAGCAGTACAACAACTACAAACTTGCGGTGCTTTTCAGTAAAAACTGGACATCAACATTTTGATCAATATTACAGTTTTATCTGGCTCCGAATTTGTGAATCACCCAAATCAAAATATATTTTTTATGAGCAAATTACTCCTCATTACAGTATTGCCTGGTGGTCTGCAAAAATATAATCTGGACATTCGCAAGTGTGTTGTATTAGCGAGAATATGTAATGAGCTGAGATAAGTCATTTGTAAAAAAAGAAATAGTTCCATAACATATGATTCATTTCAAAAATTCCTTCCACGCAAGGACTTCAAATAGACCATGAATTCACTACTAATAAATAGTCAACAATGTTTCATAGTAGTATGAGATAATAAAATCCTTCCCCATTAATTTGGGAATTCTATACGACATTATGTCCTTAGCAAAGGGAGACAAAAGCATAGCTCAAATGGGATCTAAATTTTCAAAGAAAGCAGATATACATGTATATTTGTAACTTAACGTAACGCTAAATTTCTTTTTTACTCTCAATATTATGCCTTCTTTCATGATGTCTGTAAGAAGCAGCTTTGTTGCATCTTGCTAAATTTTATACTAATTAATGACCCACCATTCTTATATGTTTTTCTCCTCTTTTCGAAGTTCCCTAATGCTTTCTAGTAATTATAATAAGAAATTTCGTGAAACTAACTTCAGTTTTGTATTTTTGTTGTAATATTTGAGTCGGGAGTAGTTGTATTACTAATGATCTATAACATAAATAATCGAGCCTTCTACATGCTTGTCGAACCTTGTCTGATTGAATTTTACTTGATCTTGTGGAGGGGAAGCAAGTCCAGGAGCCATTTAGATCTTATTTGCACATTAATTTTATTTGTTAGTAATCATCTATATTTCTGTTCTTTATCAATATAATCTTATGTACAGTGTGATTCTCACATGAACATGTTATGTATCATAAAGTTGCACATGTAATTGTAAGCCCTAGCGCAAGCAGCGCGTTATGCTGGATAGGTATGATCGTCCTGAAGTATTTCGGACTGAAGATTGCCCTCACACAGATGTTCTGCGTCACTGGACTGGCACTGGGAAAGTGCCGGTAGGCATCACCGGTGCGCCCTGGTGCCAACGAAAATGGAGATGGGAACATCCAATGGTGTGACAACAGCAGCCAGTAGATCAATGAGTGACAAGAAATGGACGGGATCAAGAACTGGAACAGGTCAAGAGAATAGCAAGGGAAGCTGCACTCGATTTCCTGGTGCCTTCCATACCTATACGAATGAGTATGTTAACGTATGCTCCACATGAGATTAGTATGGGCAATGCTTTTGATGGACAGGAGATATGCATGAGGACCTACAATGGGAGCCATGGAGCTACGAAAATTTATATATCGAGGGTGAGCACTAAAGTTAACGGGTTGGCATGGAGTAGCTGTGCTGGGAGGACTAATGATCGTGTTGCCAGGACATCAAAATGTACATTTTAGCTACAGGACAAGAATCCCAGGAAGGACAATTTCGATATTTCAGCTTCAAGACGTTCTTCAGCCGTATCTCGTGTTGCATCCCCTAAAAATGACTTTTACGCATATTGATAAAAGAGGGATAAAAAACTACAAGTATATCGCAAGCAAAGAAGATATACAAGTTGGAGCTCGATGGCGCCAGACCCTCATACATCTTGGCAAGTTCCGTTTCTAAGTCCACAACGCCCAGATCCTTGAGTCACATATTCTACAGTTTCTTGTCAGCATGAACAAATTGTAGTCATTGGAACTTTCCTGACGCCTTCCATACCTGTAGGAGAGACTGGTATTGATAAGGGTGTTTTATGCATGGTCAGGAGCATGAATGAGGTCACCTAGATGTAAATAACATGGATTCATCGTAGAAGCAACGGAGCAAGAATATATAAGAATATATAAATAACATGGATTCATCGTTGATAGCTGGGCTGGAATGTTGGTAACGTTGGTGTAAGAAAAATCTCAGTCAACATACCTCACTACTTTAAAAAACAATTTGCAGCACCGCCCCGTTTTTTCAGGGGTGAGTCAAAATGTAATCCGTTCCTACAAAAGGAGTGGGGTTAATGTAGTAGCTGACCCGTCCCTGGAAATGCAGCACCAGGGGCGGGTGATGGCGTCACCCGCCCCTAAAAATGGCATTTCCAGGGGCAGGTGCGCCACTCGCCCCTACAAATGAAGCGTATTTTCAGGGGCGGGTGATGGCGCTACCTGCCCCTGCAAATGTATTTTCAGGGGCGGGTGGCGCTATCACCCGCCCCTGAAAATGGGCATAAAAATCTGGACGCCCTTCTTTCTCCTCCCGACAGCCCATTGCTTGCTTGGGGGTGGTGCTGCCCGAAAATCGGAAAAAAGAAAGAAGGGGAGGGGAGGTTTTAAACTTGATTTCCTTCGAGTTGGGAGCTCTAGGAGGTAAGTTGATTCTAATCCCATATTTTTTCTAAGCTTTTTAGATAGTTTTAAGGCTCAAATGGAGCTCTCTTACCTCTAGCTAGATCTAGACCTACATGGTGTGAATTTATCATTTGGGGCTCAATTTGCGTAAAACTTTTGGATGAAGTTATGCTATTTTAGTAGGATAACAAGATTATGTAATCATTTGGGCCAATCTTTATGTTTTAGCCTCATTCCTAAGTAAATAAATTCCTAGATCCATGGAGGAGAGGGAAGAAGCTTTGTTTTTTCTATTTTTTCACACATGCATGATAGTTTTTTCAATAAAATTTAGTTGTTCAATAATAGGTTGAGTTTTGATTTTTTTAGTTTTTACATGTTAAATTGACTTTTTCCAATATCTACGTATATATAAAAGTATATATTAATTTACCATTTATTTATCTACGCATATTTGTTGATGTTCAAAGATGGATAGATCATGGATGTACAAAGCACGCAAGAAATGAGAAGATACAGAGGATACATTGCCCATGCAAAATCTGCAAGAATATGAGAGTATTCAGCGACACAATTACAATTAGATCACATGTGTTGGTGGGTGGTTTTGTAGATAACTACATGATCTGGATGTATCATGGCGAGAAAGCACCACCTCCGACGGAGAATCCAATCGATGAAATCATACAAGATGCCGAGTGTAATAGATTGTTTGATGCTTATGATGATTTTGATGATGCTGACAGCGATGATGAAGATGTCGGTGGAGGCTATGGTGGGTGTCGACGGGGGCCCATCGATGGTGGCAGTGATGATAGTACTGACGACGAACTTGATGACGGTGATTTCCTGAGTCAGTTGTTGCATCACACCAAAGCAGAGCTATTGGTTGGTAGCGCAAAGGGGTTGGCAAACTTCGAGACGGTGAAAAAATCAGCAGAGGAGAATATATACGAGCGATCAAAAGGATGTCCGAAACACTGGACTGTTCTTCGGTTCATACTTGAGCTGTTGACCCTAAAGGCATAGTTGGTCAGACGGAAGTTTCAATGATCTCTTGCGTATCTTAGCTTGGTTGCTTCCAAAGCCCAATAAAGTGCCTGCCAACACATATCGAGCAAAGAAATTTGTCAGCCCGTTCACGATGGGTGTGGAAAGAATTCATGCATGCCCAAATCATTGTATTTTGTATCGTGGGGATACATTCAAAGACTTGGACAAATGCTCTATGTTCTGCAAGTCGATACAAAAACAGTGCCGGTTATTGTGGTGGCGACAATCAAAGTCTAGCAGATCGGAACAAAAGGAAGATGAAGGGTGCAACTAATAGTGTTGCCTCTGTTGAGCCAGCAGACTCTACTTTAGGCATCCCTGAGAAGCAGAGAAGAATTCCTTTCATGGTTATGTGGTACCTCCTAGTTGCCGATCGCCTGAGACGGTTCTTTTACAACCCAAAGGATGCTGAATTAATGTGTTGGTGAGATTCAGATAAGCGCCGGAAGGGGGACGGATAGCTTCGACATCCAGCTGATGCTCGCCAGTGGCAGAAGTTCGATGAGCGGTATTATCTGAAATTTGGAAAGGACCCCAGGAATGTTTGGTTTGCATTGAGTACAAATGGAATGAATTCGTTTGGTGAAAGGACTAGCACTCACCGCATATGGCCAGTGATCTTGACGATGTACAACATGCCTACATGGTTGTGCCAGAAGAGAAAGTACCTTCTGCTATCCATCCTTATACAAGGATCCAAGCATCCTGGCATCGATATTGATGTTTTTCTTGAGCCTCTGATGCAAGAGATGAAAACTCTATGAAAGGAGGGTATCGATATCTTTGATGGTTTTACACGGCAGACCTTTAATCTAAGAGCCATTATCTTAGTCATCGTCCATGATTATCAGGCTCTATTTGTCCTTTCGGGACAGATCAAAGGTAGGACGGGATGCACGGTTTGCGTGGATGACACCGTATCATCTTTCCTAGAAGGTTCTATAAAGGTAGTTTACCTTGGGTACAGGAGCTTCTTGGTGGAAGGACATCGGTACCGAAGTATGAAGTTCTACAACTTTTTCGATGGCAAGCCTGAGTTACGTTCTGCTGCAGTAAAACGAGACGAACACTATGTTTTCGAATGGTCAGGACCATCCAAGATGGGAAGAAGAGAAAGAGAGATAAGGCACCTATCGAAGGCGTACCATTCAAGAAACAATCCATCTTCTACAAGTACTTGCCGTATTGGGCAGATCTTGAGGTCCGCCATGCAATCGATGGTATGCACTTGAAGAAGAATGTGTTTGGTAACACAATTGGGCTCCTTCTGGAGACATCAGCAAAGACAAAGGATACCTTGAAGTCACGTCAAGATCTGGTAGCCATGAAGATAAGAGACGATCTTTACCCTGTGGATAAAGGGAATGAAAGATATGAACTTCCCCCGGTTAGCTACAACTTGACACATGATGAGAAGGCAATGTGCTAGAGCTTACGGGGGATCAGAGTCCCAAGTCATTTCTCATCCAATATAAGGAAACTAGTCTCGATGAAAGACCTCTCGCTATGCGGCTATAACTGTCACGATTGTCATGTGTTGCTAATAGTGTTCCTCCCTATTGCAATCAGAGTGATCAAGCCAGTATACATGAAGATGGTAATCACTCGATTCTATTACTTCTTTAACAAGATTTCTCAAAAGGTGATCGACGAAGATGAATTGAAGATCTCCAAGAATTTATTAGGGAGACTATGGCGCAGCTCGAGATGTGCTTCCCTCCAGGATTTTTTGATATTACAGAGCACCTAATGATTCACATGATCAACCAGATATGTGCACTTGGTTCACTTTACCTACACGAAATGTAAACGTATGAGTGTTTCATGTCCATTCTAAACCGGTACGTACTGAATCGTGCATACCCTGAGGCATCAACGATAGAGGGATACAGTACTGAGGAAATCATCGAGTGTTGCCTAGGTTACCTAATGAATAAAGTAGGCATTGGTTTGCCCGTTCCACGCTTTTTTGGGAGGTTGTAAGGGGTTTGCACAGTTGGGAGGAAAACCTTCATCGATAAGGATTTAAAAGGTGTGCAAAAGCACATTATAGCATCTTGCAGCATCTCATGATAATGACTCCTTTAGTCAATGAACACTTGAGCATGATACGTGCAGAAAGTAATGGTCGCTCGGATGATTGGATCATGAGAGAGCACAAGCATCGATTGACTGCATGGTTGAAGGACCTGGATCTACCAGATGGGGAGAACATGGAAGAACAAATGACCAAAAGCTTGGCATCTGGCCCATCTAGCTAGGTCACATCATGGCAAGGGTATTGTATTAATGGATATCTATTTTATACTGCCTCAAAGGACAAGAAGACCGTGTCTCAGAACAGTGGTGTTCGCATGGAGGCCTTAGATGAGAGAACATGCCAAAGTACCACATACTATGGCGTCATAGATGATATATGGGAAGTGCACTATGGTTCCAATATACAAATTCCTGTCTTCCGGTGTCATTGGGTCAAACACCCAAGAGGTGTTGAGGTGTAGGGCTATGGGCTCACGATTGTTGACCTCAACAATGTTGGTTACAAAGACGACCCATTGGTACTTGCTTCACAGGTCGCCCAGGTACTGTACATAGCTGATCCTGCAAAGAAATCAAAGCACGTTGTCATCCCTGGAAAACAAGATGTAATAGGAGTTGATGGTATCGACGATGTGGAAGAATATAATCAATACGATGAAATGAACCTCTTCACAGACCTACCACATAACATGAGAATTATAGAAGCAAGCATAAGAAAAGACGACAAGCCATGGGCACGCAAGGACGGAGAATCAAGAATTGTTACCACTTAAATATGTAGCTAGTAAATTATTTTTGATTTCATGTAATCTCTCTAATGTCTCGTGCATCCATGTATTCTGAATGAATTATATATATGAGACGTAATGATGAATTTCGTAGATGCATAGAAGAGTGAAGAAGATTTGATTTTTTTTGTTAAGTACTTATCACACTCACACACACTATAACACACACACACTCTAAAATAAGATATCATTATATATACACTGAAAGATTCTTGTCATATTTTTTTGAATTATATAGGGCACAATAGCCTTAAGGTACAAATTTCACATTTTTTATGTGATTTGCTATATTTTATGATTTAAATGAATTTTTAAAGCTAATAAAGAAAAAAAATATTTTCAGGGGCAGGTGACAACCCCGCCCATCCCTAAAAATCGATTTGTAGGGGCGGGTGATGCCCCCACCCGCCCCTAAAAATGGTTTTTCATAAAGATTCCAAAAATTCAATTAATTTAAAAAATATTGCAAACCACATCAAAAAAATATGAAATTTGTACCCTAAGCTTTTGTGCCCTATAGAATAAGAAAACAATACACCAAGCATCTTTCAGTGTATATAATGCTTAAGGGTGTGCAAACCAAAAAGTATGGCTTGAGTTGTATGAGATAGTGACGAGGGGAGAAACATACATCGATGTTTGCACACTTGTTGGCGGTCGATTTCTATGATTTTTACAGCCAACTTTTCTCCGGATTTCATACTTTCATGGCCATAATCATGCTAAAACCATCAACTCTGATAAGTTCCACTAGTTTCGGTGATTATTGATTTCAGGAGCTCACTATCCAAAATTCAGCTAAATTGGGAGAAATTCCAGGCCGATCGGCCTAGAACTGTGGCCTTTCAAGCCCAAACTTCGTTTGCATGCACACAATGACAAGTCCAAGCCATCCTGACCGGCACATCACAAAGAAATACATCGTACGGTCGAAAGGCTTGAGCCATGGATTGATGGACCCACGTGCAGCAACTACCTTGCTCTTCAGGCTAAAAACCGCCTTCCTGGAGCACATGCATGTGTTGGTCAACAAGTCAGTGCAACGAAGGGCTGAGAGGAGCTAGAGCCAGGCCGACCGGCCTTGACTAGGCCGGCCGGCCTCTAACTGTCCAGCCTCAAAGAGACGCAACCGTTACCGACCTCCAGGAATGATCAGGAGCGTCCACAAGAAAAGCGGTTACACGTGGCAATTTCCTTAGACCGGCCGGCCTGCCTCTAAAATGTCACATGTCCATTTTCGCGTGGAAGTTACATCAACCATCATACCTGCTTACAAGACAAGTTACGCTGCAAGAACCGACCTTGAAAACCTATAAAAGGCAGCCCACACCTCCATTCAAGATACACCATCCTTGGAGAGAAGAAGAGTCTTAGTGTTGTTGCTCTACCTTAGTGTAGAATAGGGAGAGTGTGAGGTGAGAGTTTGGGTGAGAGCCAAGCTAGGAGAGGAGCCAGGTTCCCTCGGTCCTACTCCAACTCTGTAGCCACATCGGAGGAATAAAGCTTCATTAGTTAGTTCCTCATTTATCTTCAGTATCTCGCTAGTATTTCTCTTTACTTTCAGAAATTTGTTTACTTACTTTCTTTGATCTGCGGGATCCCTTGTCTGCGTGGATAGCAAGTTCTATCCATTTGGGGTTTCTTCTAGTCTTAGCGTGAGGCTGAGGTCAGTAACTCGATAGTGTAGGCGCGGTGCCTAGGCTAGATAGTTATCTTGGGTTGTGTTCCATCCCACGGAACAGTGTGGTAGGCGGCAGGTGGTGACAACCCTGTCCGTCCCTCGTAGTCCACCACGTTCGGGTGTTTTCATAGCAGTAGTAGCAGGTTGCCGTTGGACTCCCCTATCACCCCTTTCTAAAGTCCTTCCTCTTCCAGCCGCCGAAGCTGATCAAGTTAGTAGATAGCAAGTTATCTGGGTAACGAGTCAGCTATCTGAAGTTAAGCCCTCTACCCTCTTACCTCTTCTCCCCTAGTGGTTCGGTTGAATAGTTCTAGGTCTAGTTGCACTTATTGTTCCTTGGATTCGATATCCTAGGTAAACTCGCTGGTGAAAGCTACATCGGTATCCGTGCGCTTGCGGATTAGTTCGTATAGGCTAAGCAGCGCCAACAACACTCTTAACTATTATATACACTGAAATATGGTTGTCATAATTTTGTCTAGTTATATAGGTGACAATAGCCTTAGGGTACAAATTTTACTTTTTTTATGTGTTTTCCTATAATTTTTGAATTAATTGAATTTTCATAAGAAATTTAAAAAGATTTTCAGGGGCGGGTGGCGCCCCCACTTGCCCCTACAAATGATTTTCAAAAAGATTTCAAATATTCAATTAATTCAAAAAATATTGCATTGCAAACCACATAAAAAATGTGAAATTTGTACCCGAAGGCTATTGTGCCCTATAGAACTAGAAAAAAATATGCCAATCATCTTTCGGTGTATATAATGCTTAGGAGTGTGGAAACCACAAAGTATGGCTTGAGTTATATGAGATAGTGATGAGGGGAGAGCCATACATTGATGTTCCCACACTCTTAACTATTATATATACTAAAATATGGTTGTCATATTTTTTTCTAGTTCTATAGGTGACAATACCTTTAGGGTAAAAATTTCAATTTTTTTATATGTTTTGCTATATCTTTTGAATTAATTAAATTTTTAGAAGAAATTTGAAAAAGAATTTCAGGGGTGGGTGGCGCCCCCATCCGCCCCTGAAAATAGGTTTGTAGGGGCGGGTTATATCACCATCTGCCCCTATAAATCTGTTTGTAGGGGGGGGTCACACACCCACCCACCCCGACAAATGATTTTCAAATTTAATATGCAAAATAGATTAAATCATAAAAAATAGCAAAACACATCAAAAAAGGTAAACCTTGTACCCCTAAGATTATTTTGACCTATAGAACAAGAAAAAAAATATGCTAAGCATATTCCAGTATATATAGTGCTTAAGGGTGTGGAAATCACAAAGTATGGCTTGAGTTGTATGGAGATACTAGTGTGGAAGAGCCATGCATTGATGTTTCCACACTCTTAACCTAAATTTTTACTGAAATATGTTTTTCATATTTTTTTTAAGTTCTGTGGGTCACAATAACCTTTGTGTACAAGTTTTACTTTTTTATGCATTTTGCTATATTCTACAGTTGAAATAAAATTTCCAAAAAATGAAAATTATTTGTAGGGGCGGTTGACAGCCCCACCCAACCCTACAAATCCATTTCTAGGGGCGGGTGGGGGCATCACCCGCCCCTACAAATGGTCTCCTTTATAGGCAAGGGAGGAGGCGGGACTTAGGCAAAATTTCGCATTTCGATTTGGACGCCGTCAGGCCGCCAAATTTTCCCGTGGGCTCTCCGCCGCCGCCACCTCCTCTCCGCCGCCGCCACCAGCGCCCCTCTAGGCGCGCGCCGCCACCTCCCCACGCGCGTGGCACTCCTCCTCCACGCGCCGCCCGGCTCCCTGCGGCCGGCGCCCTCGTGCTCCCCGTGGCCCGCCTGGCGCCTCCCCTTCCCGTCACCGTCGTGCCGCCTCCTCGCTCTGCGCCGCCTCCCCGCACCGCCGCCTCCTCGCGCCGCACCCCCTCCATGCGGATCTGCGCCGCAGGCCCCGGCGGCGCCTCCTCCCGTGTGGTCTCCTCCGCCCTGGCCTTGCTCGTCCCCGCGCGCCACCTCCTCCTCGAGCCGCGCCTCCTCCCTCTGGCGCGCCCTCCCCTTATCTGCGACCTCCCTCGGTAGGCGCCCCTCCTCGCCTCCCCAGCGGCGCCTCCCTCCCTCGGCAGCGCCCCTCCTTCCCTCCCCGGCGGCCCTTCCTCCCTCTGCAGGTACGTTCTTGATTTTTTTCTTTTTTCAATTGGAATTAGTTAGTGAATTAGTCAGTTAGTGAAAATAGTGAAAAAAAAATACATGGACCATTTGAATGTGAATGCAATTTAAATGTGAAATTTGAATGTGAATGAAAGTGAACGTGAATACATGTACTCTGAAACATCTGAATGTGAATTATTGAGAATGTGAATATGGTTAGTTCTTTTTCATTGTAGTTATATCCAATTTCAATTTTTTTGATAAGTGAGTGTGAGTATAACTCGTTCCATTTCTTATTGAATTAGTGATTAGTTTTTTTTTCAGAAGTGTACTTGTAGGCTGAATGTGAGTTATTGAAAAAGGAAAGTATGCTTGTACTATGAATGTGTTATTTTTTATATCTGAAAAGTGAATATGAATTCATTTGATTAGTGAGTGTAATAGTAGTCCTCGATTCGATTATAGGAAGGACTTTGCTATGTCCCCATTCTTTCTCTCTCTTTTGCGCGAGACAAATATATAGACACATACATAGAGAGACACATATACAGAGACACATAGAGAGAGTCATAATGTGAACATTGCAGAGTCCTTTTCATAAGAAAGTACGAGGTTTGTCTATTGTTAGTTTTTTTCTTTTTGATTTCGATGTGAAAATTTGAAATATCGTAGTTTTATTCAAATATTTTGACACTCTAATGATGTATATAATGGACCCCTTGCAAACTTGTGAACCTTGATTGTTTGAGGATAACGGATTAATTCAGAATGAATTTATGTGCTTCACATTCTGAATTCGTCCCTTATCCTTTGACAATCAAGGTTCTCTGAAAGTTCAAACAAACTGAGGAGTGTCAAAATAGTTAGTTCCTTTTTTCATTTGAAATTATGTTTGTATTTATAAATGTGCATTCAATTAGGTTTCTATTCCAATACATATTCAAATATATCTTCTTCGGGTCTCTAATGTAGAAGTCGTAAATGGATCATCCGTCGTCATCTTCCCCACAAAGGGAGCATGCAGCATCGCAAGACGACGAAATGGAGCAAATTGCCTCCCAAATGGAGTGGGACGATGAGGCAACGTTGGCGTAGAATCCGGGGATGACGAAGGTCCCAGGGTAGGACAAGGGGCTTGGGTAGGAGGATAGTGGCACGATCCGATAGATCCACATCCGTTTCCTCCTAGAGAAAGCCGATCAAGGTTGGATATTGATCCGGATTATGTTCCAAATCAAAGTCAGGTAATGACTACGCGATTACTTAGAACATAGCATTTAGTATATATTTTCATAGACTACGCGTAATAGCTTGCCGAATCGTATGATCCATGTAGGCGGCTCCGACAGGAAGGAGTAAACGCTGACGCCGACCTCCAAGCCCAATAGAGGAAGAACTTGGATACAACGAAAGCTCCAGTCTGGAACCTCAAACTACAACCTCTGGCAGCCAAAACATAAGGAAACGGGGTCAGCATGGAAGAAACCAATACCCCGAAGGTCAATGGACGGTCAATGCAGTTAACGCAGCAGGCGAGCCCATAGAGCCTCCTAAGGTGTGTGCAAAGTTTCGGAATGTAATCAGTTCTATAATCAGAACAAAGATGGTTTTGGATCCAACGATCCCCGATTGGCTAACGGTTCCTGAGGGGAAGAAAGAACCGATGTGGCAATTGTTGAGCAAAACTTTTATTTTGCCAAGAGGAACTAAAGACAAAGTAAAGCATTATGCTAGGAAGAAGCTCGGTGAAAGTTTCCGTCGGTGGAAGAGTGATCTGAATACCAAGTATGTCCAGCAGGGCCGAATGCCATTTGCAGATTACACGGACATCACACCAGCACAATGGGAAGAGTTTGTTCAGCAAAAGACCTCTGAGGAAGCTCTAGCCCTAAGCCAGAGAAATAAAGATCTAGCACTGAGCAACATACACAAAGTCCATCTTGGCCCGGGTGGATACCAAAGGAAGGTCGATCAGTGGCGGTGTGAAAGAGAGGCTGCAATAGCCACCGGGCAAATTGACCCTTTTGAAGGCTTTGATGAACGTGGCTATTTCTGGCTTCAAGCAAGGAAGCCTAAGACAGTGGGCAAGCCTAAGTTTGACCAACCCGAGACCGAAGCGGTGGCACAAAAAATGTACGAACTTACCAAGCTTCAGAAGCAAGGAAAGTTCAAAGCCAAGAGGGACAAGGATGTCATTAGTACAGTCATTGGGTCCAAAGAGCATGGACGCCGTGTCAGAGACGTGTCCTCTAAGTTGACCATCAGGGATGGGTTCCAGGAGGACTGGGCTAGCTACAGAATGCATGACCGCTACAAGGAAGAAATGAATGAAGCGGTAGAGAGAGCAGTAGAATCTAAGTTTAAGGAATTATTCCAAGCACAAATGGTGGAGCAGCTGTGGTCCGAGCTATTATGGATTAACCCGTTGCAAGAGGTGGGGCGACAACAGATGGGCACGATGCCCCCTCTGGTATTGGCCCAAGTGATACGGCATGTGCTCAGAGCAGTGTTGCCTCTACCACAGCACAACCATACCCGGTTGATTGCATAACAAGTACTACTCCATGCTTGTTGCTTTATCCGATTGGCAGAGCTGGAAAGACAAAAGAAGTTGCCAAGGCCCACGTGGATCCGGTTGGGGGTTTCTTTGAGGGAAAACCGATGCCGCACCTATATGCATGCGTACATGTCAAGCAACTCTTAAAATTAAGCTATGAGGATAGCGAGATAGACATTCCCACTACAGATGGGAAGAATTGCCTTGGAGAATGCATCGGCAGTACCATTCTGTGGTATAAACGAGATATCGTACTGATTGGTCCTCAACCTTTGGCTGCTCCGGATCGTACCTCGCCATCACCACAACAACAACAAGAGGGGGCAGCACCAGAGCATACTCTATCGGCCCCGCCATCACCACCACCACCACCACGAGAGGCATCACCACCGGATCCACCATCATGAGAGCCATCATCACCACTGGCCCCGCTATCACCACCGCCTCCGCCATCTCCACGACCACGAGAGCCATCACCACCTTCTGATCCGGATGCACGATCACCACCACCGCCTCCAGCATCACCATAGGCTTCGACATCACCACAACAAGACCACACGGCACCGGCTCCGCCAGCACCACAACAACAACAACAACAACCGCAATTGTTTATGCCGTGAGTGATACGGTCTTACGAGAAGGAAGGGTCAGAGATTGTAGATATATGGCACGCCGCAAACAAGAAGCTAGGGTCAAAGGATAAGTCAAAGGATGATTCAGATGCTAGAGCCAGTAGACGACCGGGCTTTTCCTTGCCCCACACTGACTCGGAGCACCATCTGGTTGTTGGGGTCGACGATATACAAGAATTACTGGATTGTCTGGTAAATTTTGAGTATGGCAAACCATTTCTACCTGACTTTATGATAGAGTGGGTTCCAAGTGACATGCAGAGGATGCATAGTTGGTACATGAGGGCATGTAGGTTTGGGCTTTTAGGTATATGGGCTCGGTACAACCCGGATATTTTCGGAGCAAAAGATAAAGGCGTCACTGATATCATGTTCGATTTTGAAGACATCCAGAACATGTTCCGCCTCAAAGAACTAAGCATAGAAATGGTTAGACTCTGGTGCATGTAAATGCCGCATTGAAACTAATATCTTGTATGCTATGGCCTACAATATTATATATGCATATCTAATTAATTGTGATACATTTTATTCTACCGGATGCAACACAGACAAGCGGATGTTCTTAAACATAAGATCGCGTTCCTTGACCCTGAAGTTATTTGCGAGTCTAGGCATCTCGGGCCAATGCGGTGTAAGGACAACCATGATGTGCTAAGCAAGTGTGAAACGCGCAAGGAAAAACAAGCAAAATGAATAAAAGAACACCAAAAGATGATAAAGAGGATTGGGTTTTATATATCACTTCAGATGCAACAATGTCAGGACAGGGATGACATATGGGCACCATACAACGTCAAGTAAGTGTACTTTCAATCATTTGTTATAATATGCACTTGCTTCAAATAAATGCCTAAGAAATCGTATATAATATTTTTGCAGAAATTACTCGATTGCTTTTATTCTACAGCCAAAGCTTGGGAAAGTGCTCGTATTGTACTTTGCTGATTGGGATAAGAGCAGATACAAAGAATTCATATCCGTCCTCAACATGTTAGCGAAATTCTTATGTTATACATGTACATCATGCTAAATCTTCCACAAAAGCTACATATATAAACTAACTTCTCATTTCTTTCTTTTTAAAACAGGACTTACAGGCATTACATTTACAAAGGAGGAATTCATCCCCCCGATATAAAAGAAGAAATGAGAATACGCACAAACTTCCCGTGCCACAACCAACCTGCAGGTTCCGTGTACTGTGGGTACTACATGTACGAGCACATGAGGGAGCTCGAGAGATACAAAACTGATCAAACTTGATCCCGAACGTGTAAGGGGCTACTCCTTGTTAGGGATAGATGCATAAGTGTATATTATTTTTGCGTATATCTAACACTTGGCTTAATTTTTCCATGAATTTTTGAATTGCAGATTCAGCCAAGAATACACGAGGAGCAACTCCATGAGCAACAATTTCTCAATATAGTCGCCGATTTATGCTGTTTCATTTTGCATCAAGTGGTCCATGTAAGGGGGTATCTTGTTCACCCTGAACATGAATTGGCAACTGACAAAAAATACGAAGGTCTTCGTCAGTGGGACGCTCTGCACCTCCGTGCCGGCTCCAGTAGCGTTAATCGGGGGAATAGGACAAAAATATGTATTCTATGCGCACTTTGATGATATACTCTAATGATGCACTGTAATAATATACTTCTATACGATTGAATTTTGTCTGCAGAATTATTTATATTTATGAAACATATTCCATATCGGTCACTATGACAATTCGATCGCGCACTAGCTTGATAGGTCAAAATTGGCGGGAAATAAAATTCTAAAAAATAGCAGGAAATGGATTTGGAAAATTTAAATTCAAATCAGTGAATTTTTTACGGAAAACCCATTTCTAGAGGTGGGTCACGCCCTCACTCGCCCCTGGAAATCCATTTTCAGGGGCGGGTCACAGGCTCACCCGCCCCTGAAAATGGGTTTCCAGGAGAGGGTGAGTGCGTGACCCGCCCCTAGAAATACAAAATATCCCCTTACATTGTAGCTGCGAGAAGCAGGAATGGGTATCGCGCCCGCCCCTACAAATGCTGTTTTACCCGCCTCTAAAACTGTTTTCTGTAGCAGTGCTTGTCAAATCCTAAAATTTAACTGAAGGTACGTTGCATTGGAATCTGCTAATAAGTACATAAGGAGATAATCTTCCAGGCAAAATCAAGGCCTAGTGTTGACTTTACAGGCCCTAGTGCTCATGTTTTTTTATAAATTGGAAGACAATAAGTAATGGTCGTACGACTGTGATCAGGATCACAACTTCACAAGAGATATATTTTCATATTTTATCACACGTTTGTCTATTTCTTCATATGTGTGTACCAAAAAAAGTTCTTCATGATTGCGCGCCTGAAATGCCCTTCAACTCATTAAGTTATTATTGATCTACTTTTTGTTCACCTCAAGTGTGTGCAACGATTGTGATCAGGATACGTGGGATTATTATACCATAAACTAGTATAAAGTCTCACAGGAGTTCAAAGCACATGAAAGTTATACAGGCGTTGAGTTTGTGATTCGCAAAAAGCTACACAAATTAGTGGAGAAAACAAGAAGAAAAATAAAATGTCGAAGCAGTGTGTGAGAGAGATCTATTGAATCACAAAGTCAAACATGCTAGAAACTGCTGGAGGAGATCTGGAGGACTCAGACGAATATTTTATCCAATCACGACAGCACCATCTCCCTTGTCGGGTCAACATGCTAGCTTGACCAGAGCTGGGCGAGATCTCGCGGCAATTCATCACGCTCGCACTGCATCTTCTGCACATATCAGAGATCTCTCAGCGTCGGTTCTCCTCCGTCGCCGTCGACCGAGATGCCCGTTACCGTGGAGGACAGGGGCGGCGCCGCCACGCTGATGCTCGCGTCCCTCTTCCTCCTGGGCACCTGGCCGGCTCTCCTGACGCTGCTGGAGCGCAGAGGCCGGCTGCCCCAGCACACCTACCTTGACTACTCCGTCACCAACCTCCTCGCCGCCGTCCTGATCGCCGTCGCGTTTGGGCAGCCTGGGGAGAACAGGCCTGGCATGCCAAGCTTCTTCACTCAGCTCAGCCAGGTCAGTGTTCGCAAGTTTTCAGCTTCTGAAGTCACTGCTGTTTCAGCTAATGGAACCTTAATGTTTCGAGGTCGAGGGTGACCATGTCAGATAAAGAGTGTTTTCTGATCCAGAAGCATTCAAATTTCATTTCTGGGCATCTTCAGAAAAATCTTTGTTTGATTCGAAATGTGATGGCAGATGCAGGATAATTGGCCTTCAGTCCTAATGGCAATGGCCGGCGGCATTGCCCTCAGTCTTGGAAATCTTGTCTCGCAGTATGCGTGGGCGTTTGCCGGTCTGTCAGTGACAAACATCATCTGCTCAAGCATGACGGTAGTCATAGGTAAGCATCTCTGAATCTTTTGTCAGTATGAATCATACTCAGCAGGCTCTTGACAACTTCTGATCTGAGCAGTTTAAACTTTAGAATTCATTCATGTGCAGGGACAACAATCAACTACTTCCTTGATGGACGCATAAATCGAGCCGAGGTACTCTTCCCCGGTGTCGCGTGCTTCGTCATCGCGTTGTTCCTTGGCGCCGCCGTCCATTCTTCCAACGCCAAGGATGATGAACAGAAGCTAAGCGTGTCAGGCTGCCATTTCTGAACTAATAGCCTGTATTTTTGCTGAGAAGCGTCTCCTTGGGTGTCAAGAATCTCTAAACATTTGCAGGAAGAATGCAGACATCGAGCTCAGCAGTGAGGTTTCTGACGAAGGTAGCATTTGATCATTTGGAAAATATGGAATGTTCAATCCTGCAGAGGTTAAGAAGAAACTTGGTTCAACTTCAAATTTTTCAGCAAAGTTGCTGCCTGATCCTCGAGAACCGACGGACGGCGATGAAGAAGATTACAGCGCTTCCAATGAGCCGAAACCTGGCTCTGCAGAGTTCATCATCCAGGTCGAGGGGAGACGATCGATCAAGGTTGCTCTCTTCTAGAAAAACTGAACCCTGAATTCATGCAGCATCATGTCTGACATTCCGATTCAGGTATTTGGTTCCCACAGGCTGCTAGGCCTCAGCCTGGTTTTCCTCGCCGGGGCCTGCTTCTCCCTCTTCTCGCCGGCGATCAACCTGGCCACCAACGACCAGTGGCACACCCTGAGGAAGGGCGTCCCGCACCTGGTGGTCTACACCGCCTTCTTCTACTTCTCGGTGTCGTGCTTCGCGCTCGGGGCGTGCCTCAATTTCTGGTTCTTGTATCACCCAATGGCTGGTGTGCCGGCATCAACTGTCGGAGCATATGCCAGGGACTGGAACGGCAGGCATTGGTCCTTACTGGCAGGGCTCCTGTGTGGGTTTGGGAATGGGTTTCAGTTCATGGGTGGGCAGGCTGCTGGGTATGCAGCTGCTGATGCTGTCCAGGTATTTACTCATTCAGAGTTTCAGTCGGTCGTTCACATGTTATCTGATTATATTTCTGATTCAACATTTGGTCTTCCATGATCAGGCGTTGCCTCTTGTAAGCACATTCTGGGGCGTCATCCTCTTCGGGGAATACCGAAGATCGTCAAGGAAGACATACTTGTTGCTTTCAGCCATGCTGTTGATGTTTGTCATCGCGGTGGCTGTTCTCATTGCTTCAGCAGGGCATAGGAAGGCATTTGATACCAATGCTAAATTCATTGTAACGAGTTTGCACAGCAGATACCTTTATTTCAGAAATTTCAACATACCCAGCATCTATTATTGATTTTAACATATCCAGAATGTAACATAAAGGTTTGAATAACACAAGTATAACTCGGCTCAAGTGTCTACTCCATGAACAAACCAAAAACATAAGAATATTCCAGTGTCTCGATGAACAATAGAAGACATAGAAAAGAAAGAGGGCAGCTCTAAGGGAGAAGATGCTAGAGGAATCTTCCAAGGCTTCAGTGTATCCCGAATTGTTTCTTTAGCCTGCGGATCAGCTGCCAATTTTCATCAGTCATCTCATCCTGCAGCAAAACAAATTTGCATGCGTTAGATTCATATATCAAAGAGTAGAAGAGTTGTGCAAGCTTACTGATAGCACCAGCACTAGCAACGTACCCGATAATACTCTTTCAGCACGTCAATAGATTTCCTAGAGATTTGGCTGAGCGGCTCGTTGTCGGCATTAAAATGGCGTCCATACAATCGGGACCTCTCCTGAGGGTTCTCCCCAATTATCTGGCAGTGGAGATGAAATTTGTTAGTGTTTTTGTTTCAAGCTTTCACTTGTCATAACTACAAAATTGTATTCAATGCTCGTACCTTTATCGACACTACTCCTTTCTTGGCAGAATCAATCAGCGTGCCATTGGATGTTTCCATGGAAGAGATCCTCCCAAGGCTATGAACCACGAATGCATCTCTATCCTTGCTTGGAACAGAGACACAAATTGGGGTTCCCACCTGAAATACAAGTATTACCTCATTAACTGGTAGTAATTGATTTTGCAGATTCATTCCAATGGGCGGTATCAAAGATTATCATTATGAATAAACAGACTTCAGAACAAAGGGCTCATCAAAGTACCTTGACAACACCTTCCAGAACTTCAACATCACAAACAATTGGATCCTTTTTATGGTAGACATGGTTTGGCAGAACCTTAAGGGTGCATGGGAACACTGCCTCAGCTGCATATTGCTTCTTCTTCTCTTTAATGTGATCAGTAAAGCTGTCAACAAGCTTGTATAACGTTTGAGCCATAAAAATCTTCACCCCTGACTCAGCTGCAAGGTCAGAAGCCTCAGGCATTACTTTGACATCAAAGGCCAAGATGGCTGCATACTCTTCTTTCCTCTTCAACATAGCAGTTGCTTTCATGACATCCTGCTGGTGCACTGGGCCTAAGTTGCAACCACCGACAGGAATGTCCAAAGAAAGGGTCTTCAAATGCTCAATAATGGCTTCCAAGGTTCCAAGACTAGATGCTTGCACATAGACACCCTCCTTGCAAGTTTTGATCCTACTTATTTCTTGTATTGCTGTTCCATCATCACTCTCACCCCTTTCATCCTCATTGATCAGGCTGTTGGCATTACTGATTTCTTGCACTGCAGCTGCTTCAGCTCGTTCCAGATCATCTCCTGGTTTCACCACAATGAGAGCAGTGCCTGCAATAGCATGTCGCAGTCCCTAAAATGATAAAATAAGCAAATGAGTACTTTGAAATTTGGATTTGGATTTTTCATAAAGAAATGATAATAAAAATTAAACTTACTCGCACTGCAATTTTTACCCCTTGGGCAGCTTTAAGCTCCTCGTGATGCTTATATACTCCCTGATTGAGAGGTCACAGGGGTATGCTAGTCAGAACACCCGAAAGACTTATTCTCGATTCAGTGTGAAAACATTAAAGTCATGATTCCTCATCCACCCAATTCAAATTCTAAGGCAAACAAACTACAAAAGATAGTTTGAGTAACTAGGAATATTGAACCTGTCAGCAAGGACTACTTAAACACACACCTTTCATTCTCAAACTTTACAGAGTTCAAATTAAGATACAGGGAAGAGCATGAATGGAAACATAGAATTCCAGATATTTGGAATCAAAATATGATTTCAAACCAAACATCAGTTGTAGGTGATAATTATTCAACCACACCAAGAACAGAATCAACTTATGCAAAAAAAAATCTTTATAATTAGCGATCATGTATTCATGGTAGTTAACTACATTATATTTTTCTTGGGGCCCTTTTGTTGTTTCTTTCGTGATTTTTTATCTATGTATCTATGAAGTTTCAGGTTTAGGTGATGCAAATGTGTAATGTCTCAGCAGCACACCAGCCTACTTAAAATACTCCCAGTCAAAGAACCATAAAAGCACCGATGTCTGAAAGATCTTGTAAAATTACTCCAAACAAAGAAACAAACAGAATGCTGGTTATAGATAGCTTGTAGATGCTAACTGCATTAGCAGTTAGCACAAACATGACTACATACCTAGATTCTAGAGTCTGTAAATTAGACTAAATTATAGATGTTAACTGTTACTGGATGAGTATTATTAATACTGATGTCCAGAAGGTTTTGTAAATCTTTGCAACAAGATAAAGATTGATATTCCAGTTCTGGATAGGAAGATACATACACAGTTGATAAGATATCAACATACGAAATATTACACCCACCTATGTTACTATGCCACTAATTACACCCAAAAAGATATGCATGAACAAAATAAAATGATTTCATCATTCACTCACCTTAGCTTTAAGTTCTTTCATGGGATAAGGTGTCAACAAATATCTTATGTTGGTTGTGACAGGCCCCTGCAGATGAAAATGAAAAGGTTCTGAAATCAGATGACGCAACATTCAAGGCTGCATTTTCAATTTTTAACAATAAGTTAAAACATACCTGTTTGGTGCAAACAACTATACGATCACCTTTACGAAGTGCACCATTAATCAGCACTACATCAATAGTAGTTCTGAAATCTTTGTCTTCATTGACCTCCAGTACAGTACACTGACAGAAATAAACACATATGGCAACAAAATCACATTTACATCACCTTGCAATGAATAATGATCTATGTAACAAAATCAGTTGCTGAAGAGTGTTGACACCGTTTTTTTGGCACGTGTCAAGTTCGGCGTCGGAAAGAAGTAGGAGGGCCTTTGTGGAATGAAGGAGGAAAATCGGCCGATTCAGATGACTGAGAGGAGATAAATGGAGACTGGCCGATGGGGTTGCCGATTGGAGGCTTAGCCGATTTTGCATAAGGGGTTCAGCTGATTGCCGATTGAACATTACTGCCGATTGGGCCGGCGGCGTTTTGTGGTCAATTAGGGTTTTGTGTCGAGTTCGACTCTTGCATGGGTCGATAAGATTGTTTAGGAAATTTATTTCTTTAGCGTCAAGTTTTGTGTTTGTCGTGATCGACAAGGAGTCTATATCCTAGGATATAAATAGCGACCCTGCGTGGTCTAAAGAAGTGGAGTACACACCAACATAAACAAAAATCCTACTTTTTTTCGCAATCTACTTTTCGTACTCGACGACTTCGTCGAACCTTTTTTCTTTTTCCATGAGTTCTTTCAAGCTAGCAGGGCTGCATCGCTTCGATCTTCGGCTCGCTGGTAAGTTCCGCGTTTACCGAATATTTTCTAGACTTTAACTTCGGGCGCATCACTGTTGTTTTGTCTAGTTTTATTCACAGTTTATTGATATCTACTAGATCTGCAAGTTTTAGTTCAAATCTTGTAGTTTTAGTTTTTATCATTAATCGATCCAGCTTGAAATAGCTTCTATCGGCTAGATTGGATCCATTAAAATATATTCTCACAGCCGATTTAGATCTGTTTCGAGTGTTGTTCATAGAACTTTGTTTAAGTTACTTTTTAGTAGCTTTTTACATCGTTCACGTTATCACAATCGGCTCTCTTAGCTGTTTGTCTTTATCTGCATCGGCAGCTTTGTCGTTACCACCTATCGGAGAGATTCGGTACACCAACCGTTTCGCTCCTGAATTTTAACCTCTCGTTTCCTTCTCAATCAACAGGTCAGATTGACTGACACGCCTTTGGTTCAGATTCAGTGTGCTAGTACGTGAAGGTTGTCGTCCGATTTTTGCGTCAACACACTTTTGGCACGCCCGGTGGGACACGAAAGATTTTCAAGATGTCACTTCCTGAACCCCAGAACGTTTCGAAACAGAACATCTTGTTGGTAATTGAAGAGGATCTGAAAGATGAACAAAGGGAGGATATGGCAAAGGCTATGGATGAATTCAAGGCAGAGTTCCTCAAGTCATTTAGCAAGACCAAGAGTGGGGAAGTTATCAAGAAATTTCCTCCTCCGTCTCCCCGCAATATTGTCATCCCCGAAGATCTAGGGAAGCTGAGTGAGATGGTCAATGAAGCTCTTCATCATGCATTAATTAACCAATCTGATGTCATGACCAATGCAATGCATAATGTCGTTGTCCAGGCTCTAAGAACTGGAGAAGTGTTTCAGGGTTTGAAGGGACCTACATATAAAATGCTAGGAGCTCGAATTGGTAGTACACATACAACATTTGAGGCAGCTGAAGCAGAATCATTGGTCACTCAGCCGATTCAATCTGAAGGTGTTTATTACACATTGCCGCAACAGTTTTTGACACCTTTGCCGCAGCAATCGGCGCCTCAGGCTCCTCCAGTGTTCACCACTTCACCGCCGTTAATCGCTTCATCGGCGCAAGGTGTCGCAGGGAATCCAATCGGATGGGATCCGAAAACTGGCTTTGGAATGTCACCCGATTTCGGAGGCACGTCCGCCAATACACCTTTGGAGACACCACCGAGAGCTCCTTCACCTCGGACTCCAGCTCCTTGGTCAGCCGGTTTATACCAGATGCATACACCAACTCCGGGCTGATAGGTACTTTGGTTCACCATCAGGATAGGATCAAACTAGTGTTGCATGATCCTACAACGGGAATAGTACGACACCTTGAGATTCCTCCATTGCAGGCATCACCACAACAACAGCCACCTCAACAGCAAGAATCGGCTCCACATATGACATCACAAAACCAATATCAGATGTCAGGTTCACAACCGATTCATCAGCATCAACCTCAGATGTCGGCACCACGGATGACGCCTCAGCAATATCAGCATCAGCAGGCAGTTTACCAGCACCAGATGCAAGTGGCTATCCCTCCATCGCAGCAGCTCCGACAACAGCAGACGACAACAACTCGACCGGTGCAACATCAACCGACGGTTCGTCAAGCCGGTTTATCAGCAGCCACAATCGGCTTCTTAGCCGACAGACCAGCCGATAGAGCAGCTACAGCCAGTACAAGCAAATAGTCAGGTTGATAGGGCTGCAAAGATAGCTGAGGTGATGCAGGATCAGTTCGGATTAAAGCCGAAATAGCCGACGTACATCTACTGCACTCAATATCCACTTGCATATGATCTGTTTCCGTTTCCTAATCAGTATAAGGTGCCCGACTTCACTAAGTTTTCGGGACAGGATGAAACCTCCACCATTGAGCATATTAATCGCTTCATAATTCAGTGTGGAGAAGCAGCTGCAACCGACGCTCTGAGGGTTCGATTGTTTTCTTCGTCTCTCTCCGGATCGGCGTTCACATGGTTCACGACATTGCCAGCCAATTCCATTGTTTATTGGGCCGATCTGGAAAAACAATTTCACAAGTATTTCTTTGCTGGTATGCATGAGATGAAGTTGACAGATTTGACTAGTCTAAGACAGAGGAGTGATGAATCGGTAGCAGCTTTTATACAGAGATTCAGCGAAGTTAGAAACAAATGCTATAGTCTGACCCTGAATGATGCACAGTTAGCTGAGTTAGCTTTCCAGGGGCTTTTGCCACATATCAAAGAGAAAAATGCGTCACAAGAATTTGAAAGTCTGACCCAATTGTTGCATCGGATGTCGAACCAAGATGTGCGCCCCTATGAACAAAAGAGGAATTTCCAGAAGAGGGTCGCATATGTGGAGTATTCGGATACCGAAGAAGAGGCTGAAATCAGCTTGGCTGAATGGGTCGGAAACAAAAAGCCGATGACAATGCCTTATAAGAAAGAAGAAGCTCCAAAGTTTGGGTTTGACGTGACCAAAGCCGACAAGATCTTTGATCTATTGTTACAAGAGGGACAAATCAAGCTCTCTCAGTATCATACTATTCCATCGGCTGATGAGTTGAAAAAGATCAGATATTGCAAATGGCACAATGCTACTTCCCACAGTACCAATGATTGCAAGATCTTTCGTCAGTAGATTCAAACAGCAATTAAGCAAGGAAGGCTTAAGTTTGAGTTCCCGAAGAAGCCATCAGAACCGATGAGAATTGATCAACACCCCTTCCCAACCAATATGGTAGAAGTCAATGGTAAGGCTAAAGTATTGACTTCCCAATCGGCTAAAGCCAATGGAGCTGTTGATCCGGAAGTCCAGATATCGGCTGAAAGGTAAAGCGGAAACGTCCGATTGAAGGGACTGAATGTTCAAAAGGAACACGGCGTCCTGTAACGTCTCAAATGTTGTTAAATAAGTTCCAACGACAGCATGAAGAAGCACGACGTGAAGAAGAGATGATACGTCGGCACAAGAATCATTGGAGATGCCCGTTCTTCATATACTGTTGGGAGGAAGGAATCAAACTGCCGTCAGCTGATAATTGTCAAGAATGCAATGGGCCGTTTCGGGATAGCCAATGCTTCAAAAGACCGTGTTTTGATGACAGGAAGCAGAGGCCGATCATCAAGGATATGAAGAAAAGCGTGTTCCAGCTCGTGATCGGCTGGGGGGCTAGAATTACAGTAAAAGATCGAATGAGAGTAAGCGTTCAGGATCGGCTAGAGGAAAGGGCTAATAACAGAGTCCCTGACAAAGAGCCGTTGTGTCGCGAACCGGAAAGACGGCGGGCCCCGGAGCACAGTGGTGTAAAGCATCCTCGGTGGTGCCCAGATGGGTTAACCAAATCTCAGAAGAGGAGAGTTCAACGCCTACGCCAGTGGGAGCAACAACAAGAAGAAGAGAGACGCACTCTAGAGAAAAAGAAAATTAAGTCTCAAGTATGGCGTGCAAAGACAAAAGCCGATGATGTAGACACAAGCGAATCGGCTGCAGATATTAACATGGTATCCATCTTGCCAATGGAGTTTATGGCTCCCGCTAGCGATGGAGAAACGTCAGACACGGAAGGAGGGATGGCTCAACTTGCTTTGGATCCAATGCCGGCTACTTTTGAAAAACCAGAAGAGGAAAAGCGTTGGCACTTGAAAGCATTGTTCCTCAAGGGACAAGTTGATGGGAGGCCCGTCACCAAATTGCTGGTAGATGGAGGCGCAGCAGTGAACATAATGCCATATGCCATGTCTCGCCAGCTCGGGAGGCACTCTGTGTTAGTCTGACTATCGGAAGTAAGACTCTACCTACTACTTTCTTTGTTATTAACGGAAAAGAGTCCTACAACTTGCTTTTGGGACGAGATTGGATACATGCGAATTGTTGCATCCTTCGACCATGCACCAATGTGTTATTCAATGGGTCGGAGATTCTGTGGAGATGGTCAACGCTGATTCCTCCTTCAGCATTGCTGCAGCCGACGCCCAACAGTGGAGTTGTGAGACGGGTATGGGATACCAATTTTCTCAAGGTATCTGATTTTGGCCTACAGCCGATCCATGCAGTCGGCTTCGAAAAATCGTCTTGATGGATAATTATATCGGAGAAGGAAAATTAGGGCACGGGTTTACGTCGGCCGATGAGTTAGAACAGATAGATCTAGGTGATGGTAGCAAGCCAAGACCGATGTATATTAGTGCTAAGTTAGATCTTGAGTACAAGCAAGAGTTAGTTCAGTTGTTAAAAGAAACTATAAAGATTGTTTTGCTTGGGAGTATTATGAAATGCCTGGTTTAGACCGCTCTATTGTTGAACATCGGTTGCCTATAAAACCAGGGCATCAGCCACATCAGCAGCCTGCTAGATGCTGTAATCCTAAAAAATTACCTGATATCAAGGCCGAGATTACTCGTTTAATTGAAGCGAAGTTCATCAAGCAGTATCCTTATGCTGAATGGATCTCTAATGTGGTTCCTGTCTACAAGAAAAACGGAAAACTCCGAGTCTGTATTGATTTCAGGAATCTTAACAGGGCAACGCCGATGGACGGTTATCCGATGCCGATTGCCGATGTGTTGATAGATGCTGCTGCAGGGCACAAAGTTATTAGCTTCATGGATGGTAATGCTAGATATAATCAAATATTTATGGCTGAAGAAGACATTCTAAGACTGCGTTCAGATGCCCTGGGCATGTTGGATTATTTGAGTGGATCGTCGTGACTTTCGGATTGAAGAATGCAGGGGCTACATATCAATGGGCCATGAATTACATATTCCATGAGTTTATCGGCAGGATAGTTGAGATTTACATTGATGACGTTGTGGTTAAGTCATTTGGCCGATTTACATAAAATTTTGGAATGCACAAGAAAATATGGGCTGAAAATGAATCCAAATGAGTGTGCTTTCGGCGTATCGGCTGGACAGTTTTTGGGTTTCATGGTTCACCAAAGAGGCACCGAGGTCAGTAAGAAGACGATTGGTGCAATTAATAAAGTTACTGCTTCGACAAATAAAACTGAGCTTCAGTCGTTGATCGGCAAAATCAATTTCATCCGGAGATTCATATCAAATTTATCTGGGAGAATTCGGCCGTTCAGTCCTTTGTTGAAGCTTAAAGCCGATCAAGAGTTTGTATGGGGGTCCGATCAAAAAAAAGCATTGCAGGATATTAAAAAGTATTTGATGACCCCACCAGTGTTGGTACCTCCTCAAAGGGATAAGCCGTTTAAATTGTACTTATCGTACTTATCGGCTGATCAAAATGCTATCGGATCGGCTCTTATTCAAGAAGTTGAGGGCAAGGAACTGGCAGTAGGAGACTTTTGGCTGGGGGGCAAGTTTTGCCGGGGGGGGGGGGGGCAAGTTTTGAGTTCTCACTGCCGATTGAGAAGACTGCTACGAATAATCAAGCTGAGTATCAAGCTGTATTGAAGGGGATTAAATTATTAAGAGAAATCAAGGCCGATGCCGTTGAGATATTTAGGGATTCTATGCTGGTTATTAATCAGTTGCTCGGAGAGTATGAATGCAAAAATAATATTTTGAGGGTTTATCATGAAAAATGCCTTCAATTGTTAAAAGAATTCAAGACTGTGATGATCGAGCATATTCCCAAAGCCTATAATGAAGAAGCCAATAAACTTGCTCAAGGCGCTTCTGGATATTGACCGATTTATGGGGCAATGGCAGTGGAGTTGGTGGCCGATGATTGGAGAATAGCTGATTATTTGAGGGACCCATCTAAGAAAGTTGACAGACGGCTACGGTACCAAGCGACTAAGTATGTTCTACTAGAAGACGAGTTGTGTTACCGAACAATTGATGGGGTTTTACTTAAATGCCTTGGCAAGGAAGAAGCCAAGAACTTGATGGGTGAGATTCATGAAGGAACATGCGGGGCTCATCAATCGGCTTTTAAGATAAAATGGATGATTAGGCAAAATGGGTATTTCTGGCCAACTATATTGGAGGATTGCTTTTGATATTATAAAGGTTGTCAGGAATGTCAGAAGTTCGGCAATGTGCAGAGAGCTCCAGCGTCAGCAATGAACCCAATAATTAAGCCATCGTCGTTTAGAGGTTGGGCAATTGACTTGATCGGTCAAATTTATCCACCATCAAGTAAAGGGCATAAATTTATATTAGTGGCAATTGATTATTTTACAAAACGGGTTGAGGCGATTCCTTTTAAAAAAGTGACATCGGCCAATATGATTGATTTCGTCAAGGAACATATTGTTTATCGGTTTGGAATTCCTCAAACTATTACGACTGATCAGGGGACTTTGGTCACCTCGGGAGAGTTCGATGATTTTGCTACTAGTATGGGGATTAAAATATTGAACTCTTCTCCTTACTATGCTCAAGCAAATAGTCAAGCCGAAGCAGCCAACAAAGGGGTTATCAAGTTAATAAAAAGAAAAATTGAGGAACAACCAAGACGTTGGTATACTACTCTGAGTGAAGCATTCTGGGCCTATCGTATGGCTTGTCATGGGTCCACAAAGTTGTCTCCTTATTAGTTGGTGTTGGGCATGAAGCCGTATTACCTTGGGAATTAAAAACAGGGTCGAGGCGTACGACGTTTCAAGATCAACTCACGGCCGATGATTATTCAGTTTTGATGAAAAATAAATTAGAAGATTTGGCGGGATATCGGCTGAGAGCCTTGATCAGTATTGAGAAAAATAAGAAAAGGATAGCCAGATGGTACGATAAGAAAGCTAAAGTTAAAGAGTTCTCTCAAAGAGATCTGGTCTGGAAACTCATATTGCCGATTGGATCCAAAGACCCTAAATCCGGTAAATGGTCACCAACGTGGGAAGGACCGTATCGCATAAATCGGTGCGCTCCGGGCAACGCGTATATTTTGGAGACGCTTGAAGGATAAGAGTTTTTCAGGGCTTTAAATGGGAAATATTTAAAGAGGTACTACACCAGTATATGGGTAGACGCTTAGCCGATTTGTATGGAAGTATCGGATGAGCTATAGCCGATTTGCTAAATCGCCTTTGGTACAAAAAATAAATAACAAGGTAAAAATCGTTGAGGATTTATTAGCCGATTGGATTCGGTTCTCATCGATTGAATACATGGCCGACACGATATGTGTCGCCCTTAGGGCAAAAAATTACATCAATGAACTTTAGATCTATGGGATTACAAAGGAGAGATTACATCTGATCTTGGATTGATAGAAGATAAAATAACCGATAAACAAGTATAGTTTGGAAAAGTCATCGGCTCATACATAATTGACACAAATCGCATAGGATCACAATCAGGATTTCACAATCCCTATTATTACATCAAGTCTAGAAAATCTTGGATTGATTTTACCGCTTGTAGATCGATTTGGCGCTCTTCTTCAAAGATTGCTTTGCCTAATTGTGTTTTGGTGATGTCAATTTTGTTCAAGGTCCTCTCCAGCTCCTGCAAGAAACTTTCCCTTTTGCTCTCTAGAGTTCTTAGCTTGTCTTGAAGGATAGAAGATAATAGCCCAAGACCTTGAATCTGCCGATTGTTCTGACGCCTTGGGCCGGTAGAATTAATTGAAGCCAGGACTGGAGTCAAATCTGGTGGGATGTAGTCTATGATTTGTTCAATGTTAGCTTGGATCAGATCTTCTCGTTGGATTGGAGGATTTGAATTATTGCTAAAAGATTATTTGTTGTTGAGTTTGGAGGCTACAGAAGAAGAGAAAAATGTAAAATAATGATGAAATCGGCGAGGTAAAGATAGGTTGGTGACCCTCACCTATTGACTGAGGAGGAGGATGACGCCATGGCTTGATTTGGTGTACTTCAGGATTCGTTTGCCGAAGAGAAAATGGAGGGGTTGTTGTGTTCTATGTTTTCCAGTTGGAGGAGAATGGATGCACGTATTTATTGTTGACGCCAGATTTTGACACGTGTTGAATCGGCGTCAGGAGAAGAGATTGGCCGATGCAACAGATCTAAAGGCTACAGTAAAGAATCGGCCGATTGAGGCTACAGTTGGGAATCGGCCGATTGGTGATGCAACCTACGCCAACAGATCGGGACCACAACAGAGGATCCCTGATTTGGTCAAGAAGCAATGGGAAAAGTCCTGATTGAATTAGGAGACGGCGGCGGAATATTCTGCGGGAGTCCGTTTCCCTTTTAAATATATTATAGATATAGTAGTTTTTCTGTTTAAAATAAGATTGTGACAAGTCGTAATCGACCAGGAGTCCTGGTTTTATGGTATAAATAGGAGTCGTCAGGGCTTTGTAAAATATCAACACATCAATCAACAAAACACTTCTACTTTTTTCTAGTACTTTACTTTCAAGTCGGCGACTTCGCCAATACTTTTTCTTCTTTCACGAGTTCGTACGGATTGGCAGGGCTGCATCAACTTGATCTCCGGCCAATTGGTAGGTTCCGCTTATCGAGTAATATCCGAGCTTTAACTACGGGCGCATCGCTGTGGTTTCGTTTGGATTTATTCACCAGTTATCGATATCTACTAGAATTATAGGTTTTACCTGTTGTTCTAGTATTATCACCAGTCATCCAGCTTGAGATTAGAACTGTCGGCTTTGTTATCGTTCTTCCTCATTCATCGTCATATAGCCGATTAGATCTATTTTCAAGTGTTGCATCTGTAGTAATTGTTTAGATCGCTCCAGCAGTTCTCTTTGCAATTATTACGTGATTATCGGCTGATCCATAGCCGGTCATCTTTACAGCAAATCGGCCGATTCGCCGATACGCTCTTAGGAACAGATCGGAACTCCAGCCGATCGGGGACGCCCGGAATTTAATACTCTTATTTCCTTGTCAATCAACAGGTCAGATTGACTGGCACGCCGCGCGAACCGCACTAGGGCAAATAACCCGAACAGGAGCTAAGCAGATTCTCCCGGGTCGTGTGTCCGACGCTGAAGACCATCGGCCGATTCCTTGGCCGATTTTAGCGCCAACATTTATATAAGAGGTTGGAAGGATGAGTAACGTTCGGTCAAACATGACCGTTCCAAATGCCAACGTTCAGTCAAAAGCACTATAAACAGTGTCAGAGTGAGTATTTACAACCATGTGATTTTGCCTCGATGGGCACGGCACAAGGAAGTTTTAAAGTTACAAGTTTAAGAGGCCACGGATTGTATCTATCGCACGCAAACGAATCTGATTGGCATCCTCTATCTTCTTGAGATCGGCATCGGCAGATCCAGGAATCGGCTGAATATTCTTGTGGAGCCGATTAGCTTGCTGAGCATACCGCAATTTCTCTTGTTCAAGTCCATCAATGGCACTCGGGAGCTCGGCAAGTTTTGTTTCTTCCGCAGTGATGGCATCTTCGATTAATCTGAGCTCCTTCATTAGTTCCGCTTTTCTAGCCTTGAGCCGATCGATTTCTCCTACGATGGTAGGACGAGAGCAGCGTAGTGTCTCGATTCTTCTGCGGAGATCTTCAACACGAGCTACATGAGACTCTTTGTCCTTGGCCATTTGCTCTTGACGAGATCGATCAGCTAGTCGTTGCTTGGCTTTCAAAACCTCGAAGTGATGACTCTCGATATAGGCTGCAGGGACAAGGGCCTCTATGGCTGTTTCTGGGAGATGACCCCTGATTCTGAGGAACAAATCCCGAATCGACCTGGCATCTTGCACCAGTTGTTCGATGTTTTGATCAAGGAGAGTGAGCATAGTCTAGAGCTTTGCCTTCCTCAGGAAGCTCACTAAGTGCAAGAAGAGTTGGCTGAGCATCGTCTTCTTCAGGTGGTTCTCCGATTTTGAATGAGAAGAGGCTATTATCTGGAGTATCCTGAGCCTGCATAAATAATACTTAGTTGATGAGCCGAGGAAAAGGGATCGGTTATGAGAAAAAATCGGTTGACACCGAGTCTCACCATTTTCAATCCGATTTCATCGAAAGGTGTAAGCGTCACGATTCCCGTCACAGGAGGTTCTTGATGATCTGTTCCTGCTTCAGGAGGCGCTTCAAGGTTTGTGTTAATCGGAGAAGCTGGAACGTTGGGCTCTTGGATTGCAGCCGATTGGATATTGGAAGAAATATCCTGGAAAAGAATTTATCATCAGAGAGCAGAATAAAGGGTCGGAAAATTGGAAGTACTGATGACATGTTATACCTGGAGAGCTGACGTGTTCGTTGGATCGAAGGCGGTTTTCGATGAATCCGATATGATGATTTGGGTGTTTTGCGCTGGGTTGATTACTGGTTCATTTTCTGAAATCCTTCCGAGTGATGCTCCAGGGACAGGCTCATTTGACTAAGGAAGTTGGCTTTGAGTCGTATCAGCCGATTCCGATTGGGTTGGCACGTTTTCGACTAAGTCTGGTTGGGGATTGAGAACTACCAGTGGAAGTGCTCCTATCCCTGCCGATTGTTCAATCGGCTGATCTTGCACCGTTTCAATCGGAGTTGGATTCTTTCCCAATAAGATCTACAGAGATAAAGAGTTAGCTCGAATGATGTGAATTTGAGCACATGTTTGGAAAAAGATAATCGGCACCTGGAATGCATTTTCTGCTAGTGATGTCGCTTTTAAAACCTTTTCCCTTTCATGCTCGTCCGACGCGTCTGATGGGTCAAGAGTGCGTGTTTTGCAATATATTTTCTTGACGACGGTCTTCTGCTGGACTTTGCCTGTAGCAACATCCTTAAGGGAAGGCACGTTGAAGCCGATTGATGAGATAGCCGATGGTGGCGCATAAGAAATTGGCTTGTTGCTCCGACTCACACTCGAAGGGGTGATGCTAGTTCCCTTGAGAGAAAAGAAAGAAGAAATAATAGCAATCGGAGGATAAGATCTTTACCTGATCGGAGACGTTGTGTGTGGGGTCAAGTTTCTGACAATATACTATTGCCGGTTCACAAAGGAGGTGTTGACAATATTCTGTCGACCATTGTTTAAATGGCTTAGTTGTGAAAGATACGAGACCCCAAGAATCCAGGTCAATGTTGGCGGCAGTTGGAGCTAGACTCATAACTCGGCTGCGTTCCAGGCCTGTAGACAATATTTCCCTTGGCTTTATAACATCAGCGAAAAACAGTTTGATTGGTACTTGACCAAAAGCCAATTGACGACCAGCTACAGATGGATAGTAGAACTCATATGATGTTGGATGTATTTTTCCTCCAAAGAAACCAGCCGGGAGAATTCCAAGTGTGATGGATGCAATAAGATTCTTCTTGCTGGTTTCATCGGTTGTAGCCATGTTGAAGTTGAAGTTGAAGGGTAGCTCAATGAGATTTTCGTCATCAAGATAGGCAAACCAAATGATTGCATTTTTGGTAACACCATCATAGAAGGCCCTGAAGAAATCGGCTGTATGACTTTGAGTATATTGAGTACTTGGGACGACTGACATGGCTTCGCCAAAAGACGTGCATCGGCGAATCTCAGGCTCTACATCTTCTGGTTGCTCTTTTGGAAATCGAGATTTATTAATATCATATTTCAAAACAGCCTTAAGGTGCAGGTTGAGCCATAAATTGATGAACCACCAAGGGCCACCCAGATTGCCGATAGGTTCTCCAGCCGATAATTTAACCGATACTTGGTGGAGTAGCTGGTACACTGATCCGAGGAGATGCTTCCCTAGAGGAACCACATTCCCTGATGTTAGGGTTTCAGCTAAGGCAAAAGGATTTGTAGTGGGTCCCGCCGATTTCCCGTAGAAAACATGTTTTTTCGAGCCACATGTTTAAGAAAGCGGTGTGCTCTCTGGTGTCAATGCTGCCTGTCTTGGCATATTTTAAAATATAACCTTTCCAGCCACCAATATTTTTGCAATCTATTCTAAAAGAAGGCTTGTTGAGTGTCAAATCGGCAGTAGTGATATCCAAGCCAGTTAGCATTACTACATCGGCCAGAGTTGGTGTCATTGGCCCGTTTCCAAAAAGGAAGGCATTCAATACATCAGACCAGAAATATGAGGCTGCTATGACCATCGGCTCGTTCCTATCCATGTTTGACAAAGAAAGGGTAATGCATTGGCCGATGTTGTACTGATCCCAATCGGCTCTTTTGCAAGCAGCCATCCTGTGGTACCAGTTCTTCAATCCGATGGTCACGTTGGGCCAGGACCTAAAAGTTTGGTTCCAATCATCTAGATTCATGGGGCTAGATTTGAAAGGGATCCTCTTGATTTCTGAGTTGATTAAATATGAAGGATCAGGATCACCCATGGGGCCCAAACAGACGAATCAGGTTTGTCACTTATAGGGATTGTGAGAATGTGCCTAAGATTCTGAAAATAAAAGAAATCGCTCTGAGATTAAAGAATGAAAAAGGAGGAACAAGAGACGGGACTGTAGAGACGGAGAGCATACCTCGAGGATCGAATCAAGAGTAGCCATGGAAGAAATGCGGATTGGATCTATAGGATCACCGGGAAGAGGCGTCGTTCAAGCTTGATAATGAACTCGTCGCCGGGGTCGTTGCTCGAGAAATCACAGCAGGCAAGAACAGATCTATGGAGTTTAGCTTGAAGAGGAACCGGTGCGAGGAAGGAGATGACGATTGGTATTTATAGTCTTGCTCTGGAGAGGGCATATGTAGTATTTCAAAGCCGCCGTTTGCGAAAAGCGCGGGATTCGAGGTCTACTCGGTTTCGGAAAGCAATCACGGATTGAGAAAGAGTTTCGAAATAAAGAGATATTTTACTCCGAAACTAGGGGGCATGTGTTGACACCGTTTTTTTGGCACGTGCCAAGTTCGGCATCGGAAAGAAGTAGGAGGGCCTTTGTGGAATGAAGGAGGAAAATCGGCCGATTCAGATGACTGAGAGGAGATAAATGGAGACCGGCCGATGGGGTTGCCGATTGGAGGCTTAGCCGATTTTGTATAAGGGGTTCAGCCGATTGCCGATTGAACATTACTGTCCGATTGGGCCAAATTGGGCCGGCGGCGTTTTGTGGTCAATTAGGGTTTTGTGTTGAGTCCGACTCTTGCATGGGTCGATAAGATTGTTTAGGAAATTTATTTCTTTAGCGTTAAGTTTTATGTTTGTCGTGATCGACAAAGAGTCTGTATCCTAGGATATAAATAGCGACCCAGCGTGGTCTAAAGAAGTGGAGTACACACCAACATAAACAAAAACTCTACTTTTTTCGCAATCTACTTTTCGTACTCAATGACTTCGTCGAACCTTTTTTCCTTTTCCACGAGTTATTTTGAGCTAGCAGGGCTGCATTGCTTCGATCTCCGGCTTGGTGGTAAGTTCGGTGTTTACCGAATATTTTCTAGACTTTAACTTCGAGCGCATCGCTGTTGTTTTGTCTAGTTTTATTCACAGTTTATTGATATCTGCTAGATCTGCAAGTTTTAGTTCAAATCTTGTAGTTTTAGTTTTTATCATTAATCGATCCAGCTTGAAATAGCTTCTATCGGCTAGATTGGATCCATTAAAATATACTGTCTCACAGCCGATTTAGATCTGTTTCGAGTGTTGTTCATAGAACTTTGTTTAAGTTACATTTTAGTAGCTTTTTACATCGTTCACGTTATCACAATCGGCTCTCTTAGCTGTTTGTCTTTATCTACATCGGCAGCTTTGCCGTTACCACCTATCGGAGAGATTCAGTACACCAACTGTTTCGCTCCTGAATTTAACCTCTCGTTTCCTTATCAATCAACAGGTCAAATTGACTGGCACGCCTTTGGTTCAGATTCAGTGTGCTAGTACGTGAAGGTCGCCGTCCGATTTTTGTGTCAACAAAGAGTGATTTAATACAAACTCTCACAAAATAGAAAGGATGTCCATACTCATAATTCCAACCAAAAGGATGTCAAACTGGAGAGTAGACAGAGTAATGGCTCAGGAACAAACCTCCACGTTATTGACATATGTTAGTCTCTCCATCATTATTTCTGGCACCCATCGCACCAGCAGCAGCAGTAGGTTTGGAATGCCTTCAGCACTGGAGGATATTATGGTACAAGTTAGACAGAAAATAAAATTGTAGAAATATATTGAAATTTAAGTATTTAACCTAAATAAAACAGATGAGCGACTAACAGACCTTACAGCGCTAGTTGGGACAATATTCACCACTTCTTTCATCTTCTTATTTTCATAATACAGGGCAGCGTTGAAGCCACTTTCCTTAAGTTGTGTTACAACCTGTTAAATTAACAAAATTATAAAAAAGATCAAATAAATTATTTGTGATTCAAATCAATTGATCACTGGTAGCAAATCAATGCACAGGATGACATGTACATACCTCAGTTACCCTCCATTTGAATTCGCTTTGGACATCTTCAGATTGGTTCTTGAGAGCTTTTGCTATTGGTGCATTGGGACAAGTCTTCCACCCATACAGACGATCAACCTTGTTCAAGGCAACAATAAACCTCACATTGCGGTGTTTCAAAAGATCAATGGACTCGATGGTCTGCTTCTCCAGCCCACGCGTAATATCAACAACCACTACAGCAATGTCACCCAAACTTGATCCCCTCAAGCGCATGTTACTGAATGACTGGTGGCCAGGGGTGTCAATTACAAGCAAATCAGGAACTTTGATGGTGGCCTCAGCTTTCGGGGAGGTCCTCTCCCTGATATTCTCAACTGGTAAGTAAGTGGCACCAATCTGCTGCGTGATGCCTCCAGCCTCCCCACCCTGCACATTGCTTCGCCGGATGCAATCAAGCAGCTTTGTCTTTCCAGCATCCACATGCCCAAGGATGCAACATATTGGTGCTCGAAGCTCCCTATCAACCCCATTGCTTGCACCATCATCCTGAAGGATAGAGATCACATCTTCCCCAATATCTTCAGATAAACTCATCTTGTTAGCAATCGGTGCAGCAGGGGACACATGCTTTTCCTCTGTTTGGTCATCTTCCTCTTCTCCAAAAGATGGAGATTTACCAGGCAACAGAGCATCAAATTCGTCAAAGCTCCTGTTGTCCCAAGCATCATCTTCGTCGATTCCACTGCTGTCTTCCGATGATGGTATGGTAATCTGTTCCACCCCCAATTCCAGCGCATCAACATCTACTCCATCAGTATCCTCCAGGGATGCATTGCGCTCCATGCCCTCCAATTGCTTCTCAATTACATGAGTTTCTCCCAAATTGGCTTCAGATTGGACACTCATATGATGCTTGGGCTGCGATTTTGACTTTCTCGACTCATACACGGGCCTTCTGTGCGTACCATCACCGCTGGAGGCATCAGGGACAGCGATGCGAGCCGCCTCCGCGCATCCTCCATCCGGCGCTTCTCCTCCCGCTCGGCCCGCTTCCGCGCCTCCTCCTGCCTCTTCCGCCGCCTCTCCTCCCGCGCCCTCCTCTCCTCCTCGGCGCGCCTCGCCGCCTCCTCCCTGGCCCTGCGCTCCTCCTCCGCGCGCCTCGCCTCCTCCTCGCGGCGCCTCTCCTCCGCGCGCCGCCCCTCCTCACGCGCGCGCGCCAGCTGCTCCTGGATCATCCGGACGTCCTGCCTCGGCGCCGGCTTCGCGCCGCTAGCCACCGCCTGCTTCCTCCGGCCTCCGCCGGCGCCAGCGGCGGCGCGGGACCCCGCCGGGGGCGTCCTCGACGACATCGGGACGGAGACGGGTGCGGTGCCGGCGGTCCAGGTTGGCGAGGGAGCGGACGCACATACGGCGGCGGGGGACACGCGCGGACGAGCCGGCGAGTTGATCGGACGGGGACGGCGGTGGAAGCGAAGCGGCGAGCGGGATACCGTATGGAATACGTGAGGCGGGGGCGGGGGTGCGCGCGCGAGGGTGTATACAATCTGGTGCGGGACCCACCTGCAGAGACCGTGGCGGGCACGCTACGAACTCCGTGGGAGACCGCACGGGATGGGTGCGCGTGTGGAAGAACGGTGATGACTACTGATTGCTGGGACCGGGTTCGGGCCGTGTTTTCGTGGCCCGCACGTTTTGCAAAAATGGGCCACAAGCCGGGCCGGATGGATTTTGTTAACCCATCTTGTTATTAATATATGGGCCTTTTTCATTTACTGGAGTGAGCGCTGCACAGATTTCATCGCAGAAAAGAAATAGTGAGGATGTTTTTGGCAGAGCAATATTATTCATGTAGTGCCTTTGTTGCAACATCCCAACAAGGGTGCACGTCCCTTGGTTCGAAAATGTTCGGTCAACAAGATGCTTGGTTTTGTTCGAACAAATACGGTTTATTTTATAAATGGGGTATTATTCCGCATAATGGAAGAGACGACTTCACCAGAAAGAATGTTCCACACATATACTGTGCTTTGTTCACTGCAAAATCTAAGATCCATGTATAGGCACGTGTAGTATGCTATATCATTTTTTTTTCTATCTAATACTCCCTCCATCACAAATTATTAGACGTTTTGACTATTTTAGGTACATAGATTTTGCTATATATGCGTCTAAACATAATATATATCTAGATGCATAGTTTATGCATAGAAAAGATTATGCATCTAAAAAATCAAAACGACTAACAATTTGAAACAGAGATCAGTAACAAAATTATACGTGCTTCATTCATTTGCAAATAACAATCTGACGTAGAGGTGATTATCAAACAAGATAAAACGCAAGGATTTAGCACACAGGCAGCTATTTTATGTTGATCGTCCCGCCTCCCGAGGGAACAAGGAACACAATTAAAATGCTTCTTCTTCTGCTTCGTTTTTCTGTTCTAGCCCTCCGCGTACGTAATGTACAGACAGAGTTGCAGCATCATATCATGCGATCTTTTCTTCTTCTTTTTTATAGGAATATGCTGAATAATTTTGAGCCATACTCATACACACCTGCATGCGAGCTAGAGACCATGATACTTTTATTTACAGTTTTTTATGTGTAGCCAGATCCCTATCTCTCCTATACACATGTCGATGAGTTGGGTATTAGTAATTTCCAATAAGATTCACATCTTTTTTCAAGAAGTCCGTAAAACACTGCCCAAACAGTCACTTAATAAATTATTGATTCCTACAGAAATAGAGACAAACTGATTCAACAATTAAAATAAGCTCGATCTATCTAACTATACAATTTTCCTCTTAACTCTGTTTAGCATGAGAGGAAATAGCAGCATTATAGATTTACTCGGCTATCCTAGCACAAGAGCCAAAAAGTTGCTCTGATTTAGCGAGACGGGACGTGATCATATACAAATTAAAGAACAAGAATACACAATTAATGATCTATGGATCAGCAAGGGTAACAATTGAGTGGTTTGTGTGTCCACAAACGGGTGGACGTAACAGTACACACCCCTCGTCATTTTGGTTGCAATAAACTGGTCCGATGGTAGTATGTGGGTCCCGCGCCAGCCTCACCCAATCTCCATTCTCCACATCACATAGTTGATCCTATCCTCCATTGTCATCAGCACGAATGGCCAGGGGTGATCCTCAACGTAAGACAAGAAAATCTGTGAGCTATTATAATAGTAAGTAATTTGCTCGTAAAAAATAAGCAATTTTAAAATATATATATATATATAAATAACGCGTAAGTCCTACGAGCTCTCCAATGTTTTGCGGGTATCCAATTAGTCTATGTTACTTGTAATGGAACATGTATGTCCACCTAGATTATTTGAGTAAGTATCGATAAGGATAGAATATATTTGTTTATTTCTAGAGATGAGGGTACGTATATACATATATATGTGAGGATCTAGGTATATACTCTATTTCAAAAATGTATAACACGTAAGGTTAGAAGCTAAATTAATTATACAGCCACACGAGTTCAATTTAGGTAGCAAACGTACAGTTTACTCAAGTACATCACATGAAACGTTCATGCCCATCCATGTGTAGGTATAGGCTTACCCTTACTCAAAACAATGCAATGACACCACGTGTCCAACCACAGACGTCACAAATCCTCCAACACCACGCCCGACTCCAACACTTGAATAATAGTGATGGAGATTGGAGACGACTTGATTAAACCTACTCCAGAGTGGGAACAAAGGTGCGTGGGCATCCTGAAGATGACGTGCAACTGACCCTGGTTCTCGCAAGCGGTCACACGATGGCATGTATACATGCACGCACATAGGCCGAAATGCCATCCACATTCATGAACTGTGAACTGTACTTCTGACGGTTATAAGAGTCGTAAAGGAATGGTTTCGCCATCATGTGTTGTGCTTTTGCTTATTTGTGTTAATTTGCTGTCGAAAAGCATATGCAGAAACGAACTGAGCACAATTCAACCGGTAAGAATTTTTTATGATGGAACGTGACACTATTCTTTCTATGGTAGGCAACATACTTATTGATAATAAAGCGTTTGTGGTAACTTTGTCAATATTAAGATTTACCAGCTCATTCTATATGTGTGTACGTGAGACGTCTGCCTTGTATTATGTTTCGCCAAAAAAAGCAGCTGCAGAAAATGTCTAATATAGTTTTATTTTTTTTGGAAGTTAAGTTGAATTTAGATTGGTTTTGTTATGGGAATATCAATCCTCAAACAATTGCTGTAGTATAACAGATATTAGGACAGTGTTTTTGTTTTGAGTTTAGGTAGAAAGAAGAAAAAATTCCTCACGTACTCACCTGCCATTGGTTAAACTCTAAATCCCTTATATGCCACTGTAAGTAATCGTGGGGGATCCTCATGTCATAGACACAACCATGGTATATAAAGAATTATGAGTTTTCTCGGTGGCATATATAGTTAATAATCAAACACTTAAATATGCAAAAGGAAAAATGTTCAAATTAGTACCCTCGAATATGGTCAAAATCCAGATAATTGTATATCCCATAAATTAATTTATTATAAGATGTCCTAGCATATTAAAATAATAATGATGAAAAATCCCTAATTATTTTTCAAACATATATTATGATGTGTTCTTCCACGCTGCAAATTTTGAACTTAAAACTTCACGTATGCTTCTTCGTGTTCCGGTTCCGGATCAAAGAGGAGGTGAGCTTTCTTGTCATCGGTGAACGCAAGCTAGCTTTCTTGCTGCCGGCCACGTTAGGGTCCGGCCGCCACGCAAGGTAGCTTTCTACGGCGGGTTTCAACAAGGTAGCTAGAAAGAGGCACACAATGTCTAATAATTGTGATCTGGTTCTATATAGAGAAACACTTCAATATTTGGAAACACGTGCTATACAGACACACTAAGAGGATGTGCTTACACTTGGTCCTGCTTTTAGTCAAGAAATTAAGAACTGATTGACGTTTCTTCATGCCTTGTCGGCTTCTATTTTAGTTCACATATGACTCCTATATACATTCTGTAATACTTCCGTGCAATCTTTCTTAAATAAGTTTATATATGAATTAAATATGAGTTACCTGATACATTTTTTTAATTTGTTGGTAATATGAGCTAGCTATAGCTGTTTCGCTAGGTGGCTGTGTGCAATTTTCGATGTTAGTTGTCAATTTATCTAGGACATTTTCTGTTAATAGGGTCACCATTTAGTATGTGCTTTGACGCATATGTGGTTCACATTCAGTGGGAAAGGAACTACTCTCTTTTGTTTAAGAAATATAATGTTTTAATATTGGGGACAAGACTATAAGAGGTAGATGAAATGATCATATATAACTCTTGTTTTACCTTTAATAAAGGTTTAAAATAAGGAAAAAGTTCAATTTACTCCCTTCAAGTATAGCCAAAGTCTCAATAATCCCCTAAACTATAATTTCGTTCAATTTACCCCCTAAACTATGCCATTTAGTTCATTTACCCCATAATATAATTTATCTTTTTTGTTTCTCCATACACAAGTTGAATTTTAATTTCAAATTTTGCAGACATCACAATGCAGATTAAAAATTTGTTATATTTTTTCATCGTTAGTTTTCATATAATTTTGAACTCCAATGATTAATTTATTATTAAATATCCTAACCTATCAAAATAATAATAAAAAATTATGATGTATTTTTTAACATGTGTTATGATGTGTGCTACCATCTTGTAAAATTTTATCTTATAACTCCACCTATGTATGGAGAAATGAAAAAGACAAATTGTATTAGGGGGTAATTTAAACCAAAGGGCATGGTTTTGGGGGTAAAATAAACCAAACGATAGTTTAGGGGGTTATCCGGACTTTAGCTATAGTTGAGGGGAGTAATTTAGACTTTTTTCTAATAAATAATGATTATATAATGTACAAAAAATAAAATGAGATATTCTTGTGAATGAATTAGTCAATGATGAAACTTAGGAGGGATAAGACTGAAAAAATAGATAAAATTGCTCCGAAATTTAATTTGTAGAACAATATTAAGCTTCACAATAATGATCTGGTTATGGATGGATATGCGCAAGCCGCTCTGACCACCAATATGATTCATTCAGACGCTCTATGTCACACTACATTATGCGTATTGTAATACTTAAATAAGGCCTACCAGTTTCCCTTATTAGAGTGGAGAGGTTGATAGGCCCGTGTAGGCACTATTGCAGTCCAATAAGGTTGAAGCAAAACAATGATGTTAGCTACTGGACAAGGCTATCATTACAAATAGTTTGAGGCAGAGATTGGGTTCGCATGGCGTGAGGGATGGCAACCAGATAAGGGAGGACGGGTCGCGTGAGGATGGGCTGGGATAGCCAGGTATTTTCTTTTTGTTTCTTTCCTAGTTATATTTTATTATTTATTTTAAAATATAATGGTATAGATTTATTTGAACTCTTACCTCTGAAAAGGTACTTGTCTAATTGGAGTACCATATCCGGAGCCCATATGACTAAGTGCCAACCTAAGGCATGACAGTCAATTGACTTGCAAAAACACAGAACTCCATTGAGAATCGACATGATCTTCAATTCTGAGTTTCTATTGAAAGCGTCATGACAGTTGACAGGCAAATAAGCCACGGTTTTGTGCTGGTGGAGTATCGTAACTATTTATAGTGCTGAAATGTGGCCAAGCCACCCCCAAAACCATTCATTCTCATGTTTTATTTGCATTTTCAGTTCAGCATTCTGAAACACCACATTCAGTTACAACTTTTTCTTGGACTTGGGTAGTCGCAACCCCTTGCTTGATCTTTACTACATATATATCATGTCCACGGGCAGCTGAGCCGCACCGTTGCTGGCTCTCATGCTCTCGTAGTTTAGTATGTCCACCTTTACAAATGTTAATCCAATCATATGCCTAGCTTGGAATGAGAGGAATCAGCGAGTTAATCAGCACATGTTGGCCCGAGGAGGTTTTGTGCCGCTCGCAGCATACGACGAGTTGGGCCCCTGAGGTATCGATTATCAAGCCGATTTTACAACTAAGGTAGATCCAAGATAACACAGTATGGACCCGTGATGAGGAGGTTCAAGGCAATGGTGCTGCTCGGTGAGTACATGCTGCTCATCTTGGCCTTCTCCAACCAGCAGATCGAAGCTACTCTGACTGCCGCAACCGGCAGATGACAGATGCTGTGTCGAAGCTAAGCTGGATACCCAATGTACGTGTGATGACGGGAGAATGGGGATCGTTGATGATAGGGCTTACTTGCTCTGGTCAGTTCACCAAGACGATAAGGTGGACCTAAATTGCTAGATCCATCGCAAATAAATTAACTGTACTCGATTGCTGGTTGCATTAGGGTCATCTTTGTTTTTTTATTTCCCAAGTGTTATTTTTTGTTTTATATGAGTGCAGGTGTTACCAAATAATTATTATAACTTGATACATCCGATTTTATCGTAGTCAATTATTTGAATTTCTAAGTTCTCCACGGGCTGCCTCCAATTAAGTGTACTTCTAGCATTCAACTTCTTGTCCGATAAAGAAAACCTTTTTAGCTTCTAGATCATGTAGTTGACAACCACCTAATTAAAGCAACGCTCACACACAAAAAAGAATCGTGCACAGAAATGCATAGCACCAATCAAATAATTAATTACTGCTACTTCTACGGTTAATTGGGCACATCACCAATAGCAGCTTCTCCCTCCTGGGATAAGGGTTAGCTGCGGAGATCCATCCGTATGTGTGCATGATGCCCATTGAGGTGCTGCTGTTTTGTGCACGTCGACAGGCCATACGACTACTTTTACGCTGTTCTCCAAATCTTCCGCTGCGCCTCGTGACGGTAAGGTATCTTATCCATGATCCTCGACTTGCAATACAAGGATCCTATGTAAATATGGGTTCAAATTTTATTTTTTGTTAGCTCGTACCATCACGCCTGTAGCGTGCATGTTGACATGGCCAGACCAATGTCATTTGTCAATTTTTCCGCAGATTTAGCTCGTGAGCTATATATCGTGTCCTACCACCTTCCGGTTACCACTTTATGGTCCCAGTACAACCCTTTAATTTTCTTCCCCTTTATGACAACATCTTTGGAGCAACTGTGCCTGTCGTCTATATAATATTTCTTCCGGATGTCTTGCTACCGTCTCCACCACAGTTGCTCAATAAAATGCCTAGCTGTATCTAGGATTGAGAGGGATCAGCATGTCAAATAAACCTAGCGTCTCAGCTGATACGAATGGCAGAGATGAAGTCCAGTCAAAATGTATTGCGTGGCAGGCTAATCTCTGGTGGAAGTCATGAATCCTTGTATGGGCTGATTTGTAAGGTAAAAATTGCTGGGGAAGAACAACGAGGAGCAGACCATCGAGAAGAGATGCTGATATTGTATTCGATACTCATGATCTGATGATGCAACAAATGGATACTCATAAACCAACTAATCATTTCAAGAGACACAGGTGCTCGTATATATGCATGGGCACTCACACTATAAACACCTCCAATAGACTAGGCTAGCTAGGAGATCATGAGATCGGTGAAGTCATCACAGGCGCCTGGCTGTCAATTGACATATCCACCACTAAATAATAGCACCTACTGTTTATACTTATGGAAGAAATCTATGAAAACATGACTGCCGCATGCTAAGTTGGATTTGAACTCAGGTGGATAGTTTTCATCACAAGGAAGCTTAGTTTCCAAACAAAAGGTTATAGAATGTAACTTGACTATTATCTCTACTATAGAGGCACAAAGGGGTTCTTTGGAAAGGCACGATATTTTTTTATCTTGTCCATAAAAAAACTAATCTATCGAGGCTTCTAGTTCATGCAGAAGCAGTGCTCGGAGTTCCCAGGGGTAGCAAGCCAATGCAAGGGGGAATGTATGGCTGCCGGATGCAAGGGTCAATTGATCGATTGTTTGGATTTTTTTTTCATTCCTTGTTTTAGTCCGTTTTGTATCTTTATATCTCGTCAGGAGGAGCAACGGGACGAAGCGATGCAATTGATTAGTTTTCTATTATGTGTTTAGTCTGTGAGTATGAATCGTGTGATGATTTGTGAATAAATGCAGTGATGAGTATGTGAATAAATATAGATTTTTCTATTATTTCATTGAGATGACGCAAACCTCCTAGTTTTTATTGAAATGCAGTGTTGAATACTTACTAGTACTTCCTCTAGTCTTCACATAATTATCGTTTTAGACAATGGCATGGTCACAAGGACACTACTTAAACCATAAATAATAGTATTAAACACATTCAAATGTAGCTATATCATTTCAAAAAATAATGTATAACATTTTAAAGAGATGTCAATGGTCAAAATTAAAATATGTGTTGATTGAAGCATTGTGACACGATAGTTATTTAACAACTGGACGGAAACACCAATACTATGCTGAAATTCGGGTGTGTTTTCTAATACTATGCGGCCTTGGTTCCACTGGAGCTGCAACTAACCACCTAAATTCCCCATGGCTATCTGTAGAGGGAAAAACTCGGGTGTGTTGTGTTTTCTAACACCTAAAGAGTATGATTGGCGAAACTCCTTATTAATATGGGTAGTGAAGAGGGGTTCATACCGATAGTTCAAATGTCGGTGTCCATGGTGTATTTTGTGAAGGGGAACTTGGGAAGGCAGGAAATATAATTCTTATCATGGCCATCCAAAAATTAAACTATGATCTTAGATACTTCCAGATCATGCAGAAGCGGTGCAAAGAGTAACCCTGTGGCGGAGAGCCAATGCAACGGAATGAAGCAATGCAATTGATTTATTTTATATGATGTGATTGATCCGTGATTGTGAAATTTCAACAGTGCCTTATGATCTGAGCCTTCCAAACTATATAGCTCATCAAAGAGAAAATCCACAATGCAGCTATGTACACAGTTTCAACCTTATTCGTTATCCATCTTGTGCCAGACCGCTCAACTATGTGAACTGAAATTCTTGAGATACTGTTATATGTTCCTTGAGATCATTTGGTCAGTATCTTGCAATGTGGCAATTGCACCAGTAAGATGCAAAATCAGCACGAATGGCTTCAGCAGGCACATGTGTGGAGCAGGGGATAAGGCCTGGTGATCACCAGCACGAGGTCCATGAGGCTAAAGCAGGGATGGACCCAAGACCAGGCGAGCCTGGTCGTCTGCCCGGGCTCCTGTTGTCGAGCATCAACAGGAACCTGCACAGGGTCAGCACTCAGCAGTCTGTTTGTGGCAGAGAAAATACCCTGAGCTAGGTATGGGCAGCCTAACTCAAACAATCAGCAGCCCAATGCGCAGAACGGAGATAATCGGTTCATGCTTCAGCTCGAGCCCACAGAACGTAACTCAAATCGAGGTAATGTGCGCGAGTGGCCGGTGCCCGGTGGCTCCGCGGAATTGGCGTGCGCAGGCTCGACAGTGAGGCCTCTTGCCGCAGGTCTTCCACCGGTCACTATGCCGAAGCCTAGCCCACGAACATAATCTAACGAACTGACGAAATGAATGGCAGGCACCACCGCATGTCTCATGTCTCATGGCTGGGCTTCAAATCTCATAGAATGGTAGACCGGAAGTGGAAACCCAGCCATGTAGATAACTGAACAATAGATTTTGCACTTGATTTTCACTGAATAGTTATAATTGATTTTGCTCTTGATCAATGGGTCATTACTTCATCAGTGCCCTATTTAGTTATCCATGATTCTTTCAGGATCGAGACATGGTGACCCTAGTGGAAGTCACTGAACATAAATGCAGATGAGGCACGGAAGTACCAGATCATCCAGAAACAACCAAATTTAGGTAGCGTCGTAAGTCGTAACTCAATTTAACCCGAATGAAATCCTGCGTGACCCAGCGCTTAGGAAGCAAACCTACAAGAGTATGCTCACTGTCTCCCATGTAGAAGGCAACGGAAGCCCCATCCGGATCCCCAACATCTGTCGTATGAAGTACAATGCAAGGTTAATTTTAATAATATATAAGTTGATCTCGGCGATCTTTTCTAGAAATTGCATTAGTCAATTTACTGGCACCGACGAACACTTAATTATTTTTGTTTCAATAATTGTTGTGATTCATTCTTGACGTTAAATTGTATAATGGCAACTAAATGCACTACATTTCAAGTTATTCCTATAATATAATAATAATATAATCTATATTTAAATGTTTGCTTAATTTGCAATATGCCAGCTGGTTTTAGTAAATTTCACAAATAAATTAGCAGTATACAGACCTTGAATGCAGCGGAGTAGATGGCTGGGAAAGGACCGATGATGAACAGTGCAAGACGCGTGTTTTCCCTCATGTACCGTAGCATGGCGTCGGAGACGGCTGCTTTACTCGAGGCTGCACCTTGTACTTCAAGGCAAATGCCGGCGCGAGCTGCTGGAGAAGCAGGAGGGGTAGCGAAACGATTGCATACATGACGAAGTAGACAAGGGCGATGTGCCACATGAGCCAGAAGTCCGGCATTCTTGCTGAGTACCAGAACCACCAGGCCTCTGCCCACGTCAAGGAACGCCCAAGCGCCGCCTCCGCCTCTGCGGCGGTGCCATAGGGCATCATCCGCCGGCCGGTGGACTAGCTGGTCTCTGCAAGAGATTTTGAGTACTTGTGTCCGGTAGCTATGGCCTATGGGGCTGATGTACGATTGCTATTGAATTTATAAGGGATGGCTTGCTGTCTGACCTGTGGGCCAGCGAGTGCATTGTTGGTTTCCCTGGCCTGTTGCACATGCAACCACTTCCTATGACGGATTGCTTTCAAAAGAATGAGCATGAAAGAAGCATCTGACCCCTCTCAATGTAAGACATATTTGGTACAAAATCGCTAAAGTATGCGTGCACATTTGATTGTTTTTGCAATATGTTACAATTGCTAATCTATATCATCTTAAATCAACTTTGAACATAAATCCATTGATGCAGCTTTCCTACATTAAATAAGCATATTATTTGTCAGATCCGGGGCTACGGGATTGCTCACATGGAGTATATATTGTAGGATAATGGATGGGACATGGCCCACACCCTACATCTGTTGTAACTCTCGTACCATAATAGAACTACTCGTAGGGTAGTAGAACTAGTTGGAACAGAAGGAAACCCCCAGATACAACGCCTGCAATACCTAACCCAACGCGCGCTCGTGCAACTCGATGGGCAACACCCAATGTCCTCAACCCGGAACGTGCTCTCGAGACCCGAGTGCCATGGTGATTCTGCGCAGGTTAGTCGCACCCCTAGAGGAGGTTCCGGATATCGAGGAAAGGACAATCGTCAGCGCAACCAGGACAATCCAGTCGGCCACGGCAATCCCAAGGCCAGCAGTCCGCGCATGGCAACGTCGAACAAGAGGTGCAACAATCGATGCGCCCACCCTGCAACCGGCACGATGCAAGGCCTCAGGGCGAAGCTCCACCCGAGGCCAGCCTCCAGAACGCTCCTACGATTGATCTAAGGCGGAAGATCAATGACAGCCGTGACGCGCGGTGCATCACCGAGGCAAGGAGAAGGGACCAACCCGACAGATATCACGACGCCAATGGCAGTGACCGTTTCACCGCATTCACCTCCAACATCACCGACCGATCCTACCCCAAGGATTTCAAATCATTCGGTATCCCCAAGTACGATGGCAAGCAAGATCCGCGCTAGTTGATTCGTTGTTCCTTCGTCGCCATCGAGGTATCTGCCGGATGCAACTCCACCAAGGCACTCTATTTCCCAGTAGCCTTGGAATCTGTCAGACCCGGACCCACGGGATTGTGCACATGGCGTACATCTTACAGTATAAGGGGTGGGACATGGCCCACGCCCTACACTAGTTGTAACTACTCGTAACATAGTAGAACTACTCGTACACTAGTAGAACTAGTCTGGTAGGACTCCTGAGCTCGTATTCGGTTAGAATTCCCATGTAACCCTGTCCCCCAAACTATATAAGGGCGGGTAGGGACACCCTCCAAACACAAGATCAACCCCCTCCAAACGCAAGATATCTCGAACTTGATTCAGCAGAAGAATTCAGATGCAATGTTTTGCTCCAGTCGGCTCGCTATTTACAAGGCGTCCGTCGTTACCACGACCGGAACGTTCAACAACGATCTTTCAGTGTTGGCGATATGGTTCTTTGCCGCATCCAGGATGAGACTGGGCTGCACAAGCTTAATTCGCGATGGGAGGGACCCTTCATCGTGCACAAGGTTACAGGACCAGGGTCTTATCGCTTACAGTACCCTGAAGGCCAGGAGGTCCCAAGCTCCTAGAATATCGAGCATCTATGTCATTTTCATCCTTAGCCATCCGAGACATCTTCGCATGGCAACATATGACCTGTCTTGGCCCGCTCAAGGAACTCATCAACCCCACGTGAAGGACCTCATCGTCACTTCCATCAGGCCAACCGTGACGTTTTCGCATGGCAACATGTGAATTCTCATAGCCTGCCTAAGGAATCGTCTTGAGTAGGTGTCTGGAGCTTAATACTTCCAGTAACACTCAGTTTACTAGTTTACGACTAGTACTACATGTAGTTTACTGAAGGGACCTCGCTCCCATACTTCCAGTAACATTCTGTTTACTAGTTCACGACTAGTACTATGTGCAAGTTTACTGAAGGGGCATCGCTCACATACTTCCAGTACTACTCTATTTACTAGTTCACGAATAGTACTACGTGCAATTTATTGAAGAGGACTCGCTCCCATACTTCCAGTAATATCCGTGTAATAGTTCACGACTGGTACTACATGCAAGTTTACTGAAGGAGCCTCGCTCCCATACTTTAAGTACTACGTGTAGTTTACTGAAGGGGCATCGCTCATACTTCCAGTACTACTTCATTTACTAGTTCACGACTGGTACTACGTGCAAGTTTACTGAAGGGGCCTCGCTCCCATACTTCCAGTAACACTCCGTTTACTAGTTCATGACTGGTACTACGTGCAACTTTACTGAAGGGGACTCGCTCCCATACTTCCAGTAACACTCCGTTTACTAGTTCAAGACTAGTACTACGTGCAAGTTTACTGAAGGGGCCTCGCTCCCATACTTCCAGTACTACTCCGTTTACTAGTTCACGACTAGTACTACGTGCAGTTTACTGAAGGGACCTCGCTCCCATAACACTGCGATTACTAGTTCCCGACTAGATTTACGCGTGGTCAGCTACTTCGACTACTCATCTCTCCTACAAAACTTGTCGGAATCGACTTCGACTAGTCGGCTTCATCGATAGATCAAGATCCAGCGGCAACTTGGCTAATGCCTAGGCTCGGGCTAATGCCACCGACTAGTAGGTGTATCTCGTGTGACTCATCTAGCTCCTACGCTCGGGGGATGGATGCAACACGGCACTCAGGGAACAAGGTTTGATTTGAGCGGTAATTTAGAGTGCTTTTTGGAGAATTTATTTGTTTAACCATTTTTTCACGGAACTCATCCCGAAAAAAGCGGTTTTCGAATTTCTGAACCAATTTGCCCTTCTTAACCATCAAATCTTTACAATCATATATTGCATGCTACGATTCTTTGGATCCTTTATTCAAAACCTTGAAGCTTTGGATTCAAGGCTCAGGGGCCGCAGGGACACGTGTCATCAGCGACTTATTTTTTAGATCTTTTGAAAGATAAGGACAGAAGACTCAAGACTAAATTGACCCTGACCCTGATTCTCCGAGTCAACCTAAGGCTCGGGGGCTACTCCATATGGAGTGCGAGTTCAATCGCACCCCATATAAAAGAAGACTTGACAACTACTCGGGGCATGAGCACCTCACAGCCTCGATGCAGCCAAGGAAGTACTCGGAAGACACCTTCAAGATGGAGTCCAGGAGAACTCGAAGATGCCTTAAGAAGTACTCGGAAGCCTGCAGTACTCGACTACGAAGAGCTCGGGGGCTTGTCAGACCCAGGCCCACAGGACTGTGCACATGGCCTACATCTTACAGGATAAGGGGTGGGACATGGCTCACGCCCTACACCAGTTGTAACTACCTGTAACGTAGTAGAACTACTCACACCATAGTAGAACTAGTCAGAACGGAAGGAAACTACCCGAAAAGTACTCAGGTAGGACTCCTAAGCTCGTATCCGGTTAGGATTCCCATGTAACCCTGTCCCCCCAAACTATATAAGGGCGGGCATAAATCCCCTCCAAACACAAGATCAACCCGATCAACACCTAAGGCAATACAAACCACACATAGGACGTAGGGTATTACGCTCTCGGCAGCCCGAACCTGTCTAAACTTTGTATTCCTTGCACCTTCAACTTCCTGATCTCAGCGATACCCTACCTACAAACTCACCACCTCGGGGGTATCCCTCAGTGGGCGTGGCGGTAAAACACCGACAGAATCCGCACCCCTCACTTGGCTCGAAAGCCTTAAACCAAACTCCATCGACTCCTGGGAGGACCTCAAGCGGGCCTTCATCGACAACTTACAGGGATCCATGATCTGACCAGGTACTCATCATGATTTGTCCCAGGTTAAGCATGAGTTGAACGAGACCCTGAGGTCCTACTATCGGCGTTTCTTCAAGATGCGAGCCACCATCGCCAACATTACCAATGAGGACGTCATCCGCTGCTTCCAGAATGGCCTCTTCTTGAAGCACACCTACCACGACTTCGGACGCAACCGCCCGACTACTACCGTGGAACTGCGCGACATGATGGCTCGGTGGGCTGACCAGGAGGACAAGGAGAATGATCGCTTCCCTAAGCGCAACAATGATAAGTAGGGCAACAGCAACAACCACCTCGACAAAGGTCAGTGGAACAACTCGGGGAATCCCTGAAAATACAAGCCAGACCAAGAAGTCGCGGCTGTTGAGCGCAATCCGCAGGGCAAAAAGTCGGGGAACAATCAAGCGCAGTTTGAAAAAGTCCTGCACAAACGATGCCCGATGCACCCAAAGTCACAGCATACGCTCTTCGAGTGTGTCAACCTTTGCAAGTCACTCAACGGTCCACTCCTTCCTTAAGACAAAAAGCGGAAGGATCAGGGGGACGACGACGAGGGTGACAAGTCAGGGGCTCAAGACTTCCAGGGCCAGAAGAATGTCGTCAACATCATTTTCGGCGGAGACGGCGGCTTCCCCTCGAAGCGCGCGCAGAAGCTGACACTGCGCGAAATTCTCTCTATCAAGCCGGCCATACAGAAACCTCTAAGATACTGCAAGGTCCTGATCTCCTTCTCAAGGGTGGACCAGTGGACTAGCTTCTCCGAGCCAGGAAAATTCCCGCTCGTCCTAGATCCTGTCATGGCAGGCTCACAGTTGACAAGAGTACTCATCGATGGCGGGAGCGGCCTCAACCTGCTCTTTGCGAGTACATTGAAGAAGTTGGGGCTGAACACCCCTAGTAGAGCTCCGTTCTACGGCATCATCCCGGGAAACGCGGCTACACCACTCGGTTCAGTGGTCCTGCCACCTTCGGGATGAAAGAAAACTATCGCACGGAGTACATCAAGTTCGAGGTGGCTGACTTCTAGTCGTCATACCACGCCATCCTCGGAAGACTAGCTTTGGCCAAATTCATGGCCGTACCCCACTACGTCTACTTACTACTCAAGATGCCAGGCAAGACAGGCGTACTCACGTTCCGTGGAGACTTGAAGAAGTCGTACGACTGTGACCAAGAGGCGATCAAGTACGCCACAACATCACGCGTGCCAGAACCTTCTGCGAAAGTCTTCGCGGTCGCGCAAAAGCACATTGACTCAGAGATAGAGATCCCAATCAGAGGCCTAGCCAGTCCAGGGTAAAACCCAACCCCAACGACGTCGGCATCAAGGCTATCCAGCTGCAAGAAGGTGACTCGTACAAGACTGCTTTGATTGGAGGCGGCTTGAACGACAAATAGGAAAGTGCGCTCATCAACTTCCTTAGTGCCAACCGTGACATATTCGCATGGAAACCAGCGGATGTGCCAGGCGTGCCCAAGGAGTTGATTGAGCATTGCCTAAAAGTCGACCCCAAAGCCACTCCGAAGAAGCAACAACTACAACGCTTCGCCCCAAACAAGAGGGAGGCCATCAAGAAGGAGCTAGCAAAACTACTCGCGACTGGTTTCATTAAAGAAGTCTACCACCCCGAGTGGTTAGCTAACCCTGTACTAGTTCTGAAAAAGAATAATAATGAATGGAGGATGTGTGTGGATTACGCTGATCTCAACAAACACTGCCCGAAGGATCCCTTCGCGCTCCCACGCATTGACCAAGTCATCAACTCTATGGCTGGCTGCGTCCTGCTCTCTTTCCTTGACTGCTACTCGAGTTACCATCAGATTGCTCTCAAGGAAGAAGACCAGATCAAGACATCATTCATCACCTCCTTTGGAGCATATGCCTACACAACCATGTCCTTCGGGTTGAAGAATGCAGGAGCCATCTATCAGCAGGCCATCCAATTATCCCTTGCTGATCAGCTACATCGCAATGTTGAAGCCTACGTGGATGACGTGGTCATCAAGACCAGAGCCCACGATGAGTTCATCCCTGATCTTGAGGAAACCTTCAATAGCTTACGCAAATTCCAACGGAAGCTCAACCCAACCAAGTGTGTCTTCGGTGTACCACAAGGGAAACTACTCGGGTTCATTGTTAGTCACCGAGGAATTGAAGCCAACCCGGAGAAGATCACCGCCATTACAGTCATGGATGCCCCACGGACGATCAAGGATATCCAGAAGCTCACAGGCTGTATGGCGGCCCTAAATAGATTTATCTCGCGACTTGGAGAATGGGCATTACCCTTCTTCAAATTGCTCAAACAACACGACAAGTTCCAGTGGACCGAGGAGGCGAAGCAGGCGCTGGAAAATCTCAAGCACCATCTGCAGTCGTCCCCCATCTTGACGGCTCCACAACCAGGCGAGAACGTGTTACTCTACATCGCCGCGACTACTCACGTCATCAGCACGGCAATCATGGTGGAACGCTAGGAGGAAGGCCATGCTTTCGGTGTGCAGCGGCCAGTCTACTTTGTCAGCGAAGTCCTTTCTGAATCCAAGGTTCGTTACCCGACAATTCAAAAATTACTCAACGCTATACTCATCACCTCCAGGAAGCTTCGCCACTATTTCGACGCACACAAGATCTCGGTGGTCACTGATTTTCTATTGGCGGATATTCTCCACAATCGGGACGCCAGTGGGCGCATCTCCAAGTGGGCAGTGCAACTAGGGGCTCTTACTCTCGACTTCAAGCCCCGAACTACCAAATGTAGGTCGTTTTGTCAAATCTAAATGTATAGATTTTGCAATGCATCTAGATATACATTGTGTCTAGATCCTTAGCAAAAATTATACATCTAAATTTGCTAAGCGAGCTACAATTTAAAATGGAGGGAGTATGATATATTTGGTAGGAAATATCTAGTATTCGATAGTACTCTCTCCGTGGCAAAAAAAAGGTTATCCTATGATGCAAGATCTATCTAAAAAATAAGTCATTTTGCCCCATTTAGTAAGTCTATGTGCATGCAGCAACAGTTCCCTAGGAAACCATCAATAATGTAAGTCGTTTTGGTGTTGTTGTAATACCCAGTAACACCTGGAGCTCCAATTGCAATTTAGATTTCCAGGCTCACCATCATCATGGAGCTCATATGCCAAGTGCAAGGAACGGAGACGACGAAGAATGAGAGAAGAACTTGTGGATGGATCTAGATGGACTCTAATTAGGTTTAACTGAGGACATCATGTTACCGCAAACTATCTTTTATCTGTTGAGAGATTGTCTTATTTTTGTATTCCGAAATATATATCTTGCACTTTTCTTTTCATTCGAAACAAGAAATGTCTTGCACTTTCCATCATTAACAAAACCTAGCTAATCACTTATAAATCCATTGTGGTAGAAGACAAATATTAAGGTTTTCTATCAAGTCCAGGACGGATGTCCATGAAACATTAAGTTTTTTTGTGCTCCAGTACGTGGAGAAGAAGCAAGGTTGTTGGTACCTAGGGGCACATGATATAGGTAGCATGCAATATTTTATTAGCCTATCTTTTAGCAAATATATTTTATTAGCCTGTTACATGTAAGTTATGCGTAACATGCAAAAAATAAGTCTGTTACCTTTTACAAATTATATGCATCGTTCTTCGTTCATTATCTATAACTTTTCCGTAGGACCCTCATCGACAAACTGGTAACGATTCTTATGTGTTGTCAGTTACAAGAAATTCTTTAGATGTAACAAGTATTTATCAAAGGTAATTTGTAACCCATCTCTGATAACGGACGGTAAGCCGGTTAACATAGGCATTCTTCATCATTACCAACATGCGGTTTTTGTAATGATGGACATGCACTGGATTGGTTCTGGCGTCACTGTGTTCACGTGTTCACTTGTCTCACCATATCGAATCAATCAAGTTCATGTGTTTCGAAGAGATGTTGGAATATAAAAAGATGCATGTGATGTGCGTGAATCGTTTGTGACGGGTAAGGTCATTCTCAATGCACAGTTTTATTGCACTATTACCAAGGTTTGCATATCAGCTTTCACTGTACCACAGCCCCAATATAGCAACTTCATTAAAGTCGGTATAAGTCATTTCAGGGATCGATCATCGGTCGGTATAGAGTTATGCCAACTCTAACTATTAGTCGGTAAAAGTGGCATCGGGATAAATTGTTGCCGACCGACAAGCTTTTACTGACCAACCGTACGACGCTATATGAAGATATTATTGACTGATGGTTCGATGGGATCATTCAAATGGATAAAAGAAGAAACAATCTAACCATATCAGTAACCACATTAACCATACAAAATATGCATCAACACATTCATTCATTTATGTAGTGCAAGGCCCATAATATCATATTAATCAGTATCACAATAGATACTCTACTATATATATACACACACGCTAGAAGTAAACAAGAGTAAACACATCCTGTTCTAGAAGCCCATAACACTTCCAAATACACCACCTAGTGAATCTGCTACTTGAAATTAAGAGAAACAAGTAACATAAGAATACCATGGAAACTAAACCAATGCAACAAGGTTCTTCAATCACAACTGTATCTTTTGAAGCACTCTTGCACTAAACGGAAAAAATCCAGGCAAACTCTTCAACCATCTTTGCTCCTGAGGGCCTTGTCTGGGATCTCATCAAGGCTCTGAAAGGTTCGAAAGTATTACTAAATCAGGAAAGAACCAACTAGCAATAAATGGCAAAAAAAAAAGAAATGGTACCCCCAAAATGTGTATCTAAGCTTGATTTTCTAAATCTGTATCTAAGCATGAATTTATGTAGATCCAAATGCAAAGGACAGTACCAACTGTTGTGCACATTGTACAAAAATGACATGAAAAGTCACTATGCTCAAATGATAATCCATAGGTTTCACATCGGACTAAAAAACACAACAAAAGAAATATATCATGGCTAAAACATTACCCTGAATCCTGAAAATGGGGCTAACAGGCACTGTAGTGAAGAACAGAGGTTTTATTTGACTAATGCAACTACAGTATGCACAGAAATAATGCTTTCCAGTGAAGAAAATTATTGTAGTTGTGAAAGCTTTCATTTATTCATAACAGGAAGGATATTTTTACTGACCATATACGAGTAACAAAAGCATGAGAATGTGTTCCACGAAGTGATATGCCAAACAAATTTCCAGCCAATACATTACTGCAAAAGCATTTTTGGGGAGAAAATAGACAATTTGGTAAGGAAAAAATAGGCTAAGCAATGCAATGCTAACTGAAAACTAAAAATACACTGCTTCTTCAAGCATCATTATGAAGAGCAAGGGCCATAAATATACTGGACTCTACTTATAAATTTTAGAAGTGAAAGAACGCACCTGGTTGCATCAAAACCTCCCATAAAACAATATTTTGAGGCACTTATTGCAACATCGGGTCCCTTCAGTAATAAAATTTGCAGTGACATATATACACGAAAATACTATATATAGAGAAAGAAAAGTGATACAATTACAGTTGCAAAGGGGCGAATAATAATACCACACCTTTGCTCATCTTAAACTGAATTCCAAAAGATCCTTTGATTTTCCCACAATATGATGATGCCGCGCAGCATTAGTAGTGATACAACTGATGAATAGCCTTAAGTTTGTAACACAAATCAAAGGTGTCTACCAGTTCGTCAAGGAGGAGGCAGCTTCACCAACACACAATTTGTCAGATCCACATAGCAAGGAAGGGGAGGGTTCAAGTGAGGGCACGAGGCGTACATCTACCTTCAGCGGCTGGCAGCTTGGGGGCTCTCCGCCGGCCGGCAGCATGGGGACTATTCGGCGAGCGATGCCGCAGGGCCTCAGCCTCGGCGGTGGCCGGCAGCACGGACCTTCTTCGGTGGGGGGCGTTGTAGGGCCACGACGTCATGGAGCCTCTTCGGCGGCGGCGGCGCAGGGCCACGGCGGCACGGGACCTCAGCGGCAGCCGGCGGCGTGGGGCTCCTTCGGCCGCCAGCACCACAGGGCCATGGCCCTTGGCGGGTAGCCGGGTAGCAGTCTGCAGTGGCTGGAGAGTGAGGGGTTGAGGGCAAGCAAGGGTTTGAGAGGGCAGTCATATGTGGGAGGGTGCGGGAATGGAATCGTGGGCCGTTGGCTTCAGTCATGGGCCTATTAATCGAGGCCCAGCACGAGTTTGCCGACGGATAGATAGACCCAATTCTTAGTATTTGCGGACCTTCAACGATATATGTAAATATTTTTACCGACTCCTACGCGATCGGGAAATATTCAAATACCGACAGATTGTTAGCTCGAACTCTTTACCGGCCGATGGTTCATCGGTAATTATCTAGTTATAGCGATTGATATCTGACGGAATATTGGTGTTGTGGTACAGTGTTTACAAAATGAAACCGTCTTTCTCAGTGCAATAGTTTTATTGCACTATTTCGTAGACAAGCCATCACATTTAATTCTTATATTATGTTGTGATCAAATGTGCCGTGCCATGAAATGATAACATCCTCAGCGCGGGGTTTATTGTGTTTTTTAGGCTTGGTAACCGAGCCCGCTGGGTTTTATGGGAAGAACAACACCCCTCCTCACGAAGAACTTACTAAGTTAACAAAATTATTGATATGTCATCAAATTTAATGCTCATAAAACTCTTATAAAATCCGATTGAAACCTAGGCGACTCAATGAGAACTTGTTCAAAAGATACCCATGATCCACGCTAATCAATGCAAGCCGTATTGGGTAGGAAATGGCTAGTCTCGGCATGTCATCAATTGTTATAATATCATTTTAAATCAGCTTCAAAACAAATCTATTGATACAATTCATAGGCCAACTAGCTCCATTGCGACGAGTGCTTAAGGACATCCCCATGTCCTAAATAGGTTTAGATGAAAACATTCATAAGAGAGGCAAAACCGAGATAGCGAGATGATCAACTGGACTATCCTGGCATATCCACCCACTAGGTAGGCATTACCTTCCCCTGGTCCCCCTGCTTCTCACCATCTCCCAGTGACTTAGTCTAACCTTACAAATCTTCCGAAACAAGATGTCCAACCATGCCAGCCTCTTTGTCATATACCTAGGAGTTGTTGCACACATGGACTAGTTGCATTTTTGAAGGTGCTGGTTAACTTTCTGATTCCTCTCATTCCTAACAATAGGTATGATTGAGCAATGGATGTGGAGACTAGAGAACCTTGAAGAGGACCAGGACGGAGGAAAATACAATGAGTTTGCAGTTGCACAGCGATGTTATATAAAGATAAGGCAAGGGGACGTGGAAGTCCAATAAAATGTGATAACCGAAGGCGTAGGTGGGAGATAATCCTAATGGCATTAACTTTCTTGTCATTGAAGTTTCAGTACTTTGAGTTTTCAATAGAGGCCTGGGACTTCCAGTTGCCTCAGCAAAATTCGTACCCACGTACCGGACTGTTAGACAGACGACATGCATGACCTTGATATATTGAAGTTTCAGTACTTCCAGTTTTCAATAAAGATCATGCTTGATGGGTAGTTCCAAAACAATAAATGCTTGGGAGAAATATTTTTCTTAATTACTCAATCCATTAACAAGCCAGCGTACTATGACGGACGACATGCATGACCTTGATGTATTGTTCTGTCCTGCTTATGAGCCAACTATTTGCTCAGTCACTGGACTACTACGAGTACTACATCTCGGTGTATATTCCTATAGGCTTTCCTCGATCACTGCATTCTGCACCAAAATGTCTGCCTAGCTTATTATCCACACACATTCTTGTAGAAAGTTATTATGCCTATTTGTTAGGAATGAGATGTATCAGCAAGTTTCAGACCACGTCAAGTACATCTCCGCCACGACTGCAACAACTGCCTCTGGTGGAGAGGCTTGAGGAATGTCCAACACTCTTCAGCCTCCTTGCATCAATTTGTGCTTGGGCAGGGGATGCCTGCTAGCCACCCAATCGCCGCTATTGTCGCCACACAACATAAGAAGCTCCTCCGATCCTTTCTATTAGAAATTCAAAGTGGTGGTGGTGATTTATGTTTAGAGCTAGCTTTCGGTTAGGGTTCCTCTCTGCTGGCACCACGACTCGCTCGATCCCAAACATGATGATTCATTCAGCCATCGTGTTTTTCACTACACTTGACGATGTTTTCCTGCCGTTTCACCACGTGAGACCAGAGTGTCCAAGTAGTTGGGCAATACTCGAACGAGATGGCACCGGCCGTGCACAATCAATCAATTCTATAGCAGCTAGCCAAGGGAAATAGGCAAGATGGCAGATAATTTTGTTGGAAGACGTGTGTGGACCTGTTATCCCCGTCGCTCTGGAGCTAGGGCTGGTTGTGTTACTTGTGTACCCATGAATCATTTGACAAATGTCTCAGCCAACGTTAGAAATGTGATGCTGCTAGCTTCGTGTCTCGCTGAACAGTTCTGCACTGAGATTGTGAACAGTCAGGATAGATGATTGCAGAGCATAGACTCAACAGCAGGTCGGATGCAAGCCACTTTGTTACTGCATAATTTATGCCCAAGTTAACTAGAATCAATATTCCATCAACAAGTGGAACCCAATCATTCTGTCTGATGACGCTAATAAATTATTTTTCGACACCATGAAGTTTCTGGCTTATATTGAATTTTAAAATGTTGAAACTTGGGGACCTGCACAGTTGGATTATACTTCTCAGCTGGTATATATAATATGCATGAGAACCCATTATCCCCCTTTTCAATTATGATCACAGTGGGAGCATATCCGGTGGCATTCCAGTTCATGTAGATCCACATGGCTTGAGAAATATTTTATCTAGTACGAACAGTCTTTTTATGGCTTCTTCTCATAGAGAGGTGGCTCAACAAGATGGATCTTCTTGGTCATGCAAAACGGTTGGAACCAACACCAACTTCCATTTTCCATGGAGTTATGGAATGCCCAATACCCAAAGTTGGGAACGTGTTTAATTCTAGGACCCAAATAGGACTGCCACTAACTTGACAAAGGGCATTATGCTCTACGCAGTCCAAAACCAACCTTTATGCGTATAGCTTTTGAATGTTTGCTTCTTCTTTTTTTTGCTGATTTTCGTAACATGTACCTGAATGACAGAATAAGTCATGACGGCCATAACAATTGTTGGAGATGTAGCAGGTGTGAACTCTTTTACTTCATCTAAACAGAAGTCCCCTGCTTCCTCCAATCTTTGTAGCCATGGACTCCACTTGTTAGTTCTATCCCAGAATACTACTTCTTGCGATTTTGGCAATTTAGTCGGCATGCAAAGCAAGAATGCGTAACATAAACTATGGTATAAACAAAACAAATTTTCACCCTTCGGAAATAGTATTTTGTGCTTGGCAGAATGTGCTAAATCGTGTGATCGACACAGCCAAAATCAATATTGACAGTTAGGTCAACACGGCACCACCTGGAGGACATATATATACATCAAAGAAGCAATATAATCTTTATCATTATTCTTTCAGTGGTAGGCGACACGTTCATCGACAACGAGGTGCATATGGTGACTTCATCAATCTCGAGATAAATCGACTCAATCTCTCGGAGGTGCTCATTAGGGTAGAATTGCATGCATGTATTCGAATGTGTGAGTGTGTGTATATATGTGAGCGTCTGCGTCTGCGTTTCGTAACAAAAACAAAAGAAGAAGCAACATGATTACAGATTGATGCAAGTACCTTATTTCCGCCCTTATACTGGCCACCCATCTTTTCCTTCCCTTTTCTGAGCATTATCCATATATAGTCGTTCTTCCCTGCTTGTGAGCCAACTACTTCCCGAGTCCTTCACTACTACAACATCTTATTCGTATATGCTTCGCCTCCACCATAGCACTACACACAAAAATGTCTTCCGTATTCACACATTCATGAAGATAGTTACAAATAAGCATTTTCTAGGAATAGGATGTATCAGCAAGTTACGAATAACCAATATTCCACAAAGTGCTCATGGATGAGGTTGCGGAACTTTGGCCACTGCTCGGGCTCGCTGTGGTATGGTGGCGAGAGCGGGCCGCCTGCCAGAAGAAGCCACAGGTTTTCGTCAGGGTTGGGCCATAGAGGCCAGTCATACATGATGGATGCAGTCACAGCATTTCTCACAGTTATTACTACCCCTTTGCAGCCACCACTGCATTGCCACCGTGTCCATTCCACTATAGTGGCGAGAACAGGCCTTCGCTGGAAGTTACGTGGTAGCATGAACGGCGAGTAGAGTAGCTGTGGGTGAAAACTCAGGTTGAAACTAGTTTAGTTGCATACACGTGTACTGGTTATTCCTGCTCGTCCTCTAGCTCCGGATGGCTGATGCAATCATCCAATAAATACAAGCGAAATATGCATGAAAAAAAAGAAGTATACTATGTGTGCTCGTGTGTCTATAACAGATATGAACATGCACGATGCACACTAAGGTAGGCATTATACAAAGGTAAATAGAGTAAAAGAGAGGCATTAATTTAAAGACACTGCAACTAGATTGAACGATAGCCTAACATGCTTAGAGTCTGTGGACCACGGTGCATGCCAAGGAGTGGAATTGGATGGGTACGTAAACTAGTACCTTCAAAGAAAAAACTGTACACAGAAAAAATGTATCGTGAATTCAGAAAGAAGTGCATGGTAGACACAAGTTCAAAGAGTGATGGGGCGAAAAAGCATGGAACTCATCAATTACAGCATCATGGCGATCACGGCTGCCAATACTGTGGCGCCCACCCGTCCTTTCCGTACCACTCACTTTTATATATAAAAGTTTCCTCTCATACATAGCTAGCTACCAGCTGGGACTGCACTATTAATTTAAGTATCAAGATTCATTGTACAATTAGCGTACAATTAGCGTACGATGAATCTACGTACATTGTATGCTAATTGAACGTAGATTCATTGTACCAACAAGAATGCACGGCCCTCCATCCTGTTCCCACGTCTGCCCTCGAGCTTATGTAGCATTTGACATCTATCCTTAACATTAGAGCAGAGAACGCAACCGATCAGGGTACATCTATAGCAAATTGTCGGCACTGTTGGCACCCTGTGATAAAAAAAAGCATTGGTAAACCTCCTACATGGTGTGCTCCATGAAGTCGCCATTCTGTTTTCCCTCATCTCATCACCATCGTACAAGTAAAGAGTCTCACAAACAATTCACATAATTGCCGATCAATACAAGTTGCCTTTCATGGATATTCAATAAACACATAATACATCATGGATGTAACGAAATATGATCATCTCTATGGTTACTTCTAGGGCATATTTCTAACAGTCTCCCACTTGCACTAGAGTCTAATCTAGAAGATATATAATACTCATAGCTCTTGTGTACGCTTCATGCTTAGGCTATGGAAGGGACTTTGTCAAAGGATCAGCAACATTTAAATCCGTGTGTATCTTGCATATCTTGATTTCACCCCGTCTGACGAACTCTCGTATGAGGTGAAACTTCCGCAGTACATGTTTGTTCTTCTTGTGATTCCTTGGCTCCTTAGCCTGCGCTATTGCCCCATTGCTGTCACAGTAGAGGTTCAATGGGCTGGACGCATTTGGAAACACACCAAGCTCAATGAGGAACTTCCTCATCCAAACACCTTCCTTTGCAGCTTCCGAAGCTGCAATGTACTCGGCTTCCGTTGTAGAATCAGCCATGGTATTCTACTTGGAACTTTTCCAACTTACAGCACCACCATTCAATGTGAACACAAATCCTAATTGCGACTTTGAATCATCTTTGTCGGTTTGGAAGCTAGCATCAGTGTAACCTGTTACAGTGAGCTCCTCCTCACCTCCATAGACTAGGAACACATCTTTAGTCCTTCTGAAGTACTTAAGAATGTTTTTCACCGTTGTCCAGTGACTCTCACTTAGATCTGCTCGTAGCACTTAGAGCATATGAGACATCTAGGCGTGTACTTATCATCGCGTATATGATAGATCCAATTGCCAAAGCGTATGTGTTGACGCCAGATTTTGACACGTGTTGAATCGGCGTCAGGAGAGGAAGAGACTGGCCGATGCGGCGGATTTAAAGGCTACAGTTAGGAATCGGCCGATTGAAGCTACAGTTAAGGATCGGCCGATTGACGATGCAGCTTGCGCCAACAGATAGGGGGATGAAGCTATTGGAATCTCAACAGAGGATTTCAGTCAAAAATTACCTGACGTTGGTCAAAAGAACGATGCCGACTCGGTCGTGAATCAATGGAAAGAATCCTAACTGGACTAGGAAATGGCGGCAGAAGATTCTGCGGGAGCCCGTTTCCTTTATGAAAATATTATAGATATAGTAGTTTTCTATTTAAATCAAGTTTGTAACAGATCATAATCGATCAGGAGTCCTAGTCCTAGGGTATATATCGGAGCCGTCAGGGTTTTGTAAGATACATACATCAATCAATCAACAAAACAATCTACTTTTTCATCGTACTTTACTTTCAAGTCGGCGACTTCGCCATTACTTCTTTTTCTTTCACGAGTTCGTACGGATTGGCAGGGCTGCATCGACACGATCTCTGGCTAATTGGTAGGTTCCGCTTATCGAATAATATCTAAGATTTAACTTCCGGCGCATCGCCGTTGTTTCGTTTAGATTTATTCACCAGTTATCGATATTTACTAGAATTATAGGTTTTACCTATTGTTCTAGTTTTATCACCAGTTATCCAGCTTGAGATCGAAACTATCGGCTTTATCATTGCTTTCCCTCGTTTATTATCATACAGCCGATTAGATCTATTTCAAGTGTTGCATCTGTAATAATTGTTTAAGTTGCTCCAGCAGTTTTCTTTGCAATTATTACGTGATTATCGGCTGATCTATAGCCGATCATCTTCATAGCAAATCGGCCGATTCGCCGATATGCTTTTCGGGACAGATCGGAACCTCAGCCGATCAGAGCACCCGGAATTTAATACGTTTATTTCCTTGTCAATCAACAGGTCAGATTGACTGGCACGCCGCGCGAACCGCACCAGGGCAATCACCCGAACAGGAGTTAAGCAGATTCTCCCGGGTCGTGTGTCTGACGCTGAAGGTCATCGGCCGATTCCTGGCCGATTTTTAGCGCCAACACACTTTTGGCACGCCCGGTGGGAACACCTCAAGATCCAATATGTCAAAGACCACCGAAGTTTCTGAGAACAACATCATTGAGGTCACAGAAGCAGATCTCAAGCACGACCAGAAAGAGGAACTGGCAAAACATCTAGAGGACTACAAAAGGATATATCTGCAATCTTTCAATCGTACCAGAAGCGGGGAGGCAATCAAGAAAGCTCCTCTTCCTGTTCCCCACCACATCACCATTGCTGAGGATTTGGGCAAGATGTCTGATATGATTCAACAGTCCGTCTATCAGGCTTTCATCGACCAATCCTCAGTGATGACCAACACGGTGTATAATGCCGTCATCAGCTCTCTGGTCAGCGGAGCAGCTCAAGGATATCAGGGGCCAGCATACGCCCCACCCATTGTACCTCCAGCCAGAAGCTTACCAGGCACATCTCACTCGGCTCCTCAGCCGATGTCGACGCAACACGAAGGATACAACACTTCGTTGCCTTCAATGCCTCCAGGGTATAACGGTGCACCATATTTTTGATCGCAAGCGCCGCTTCAGCCTGTCCAGATTGCTTCCGTGCAATCGCTGCCCTCAAACTCAGCGCCTTGGGGGGCACCAGCAACGACGGCTTTTCCTGATCAATCGACCGGACATGGGAGCTATCCGATCCAGGCGCCGTTCCATTCGGCCGTTCGGCCGACGGTCCCTCTGTATCAACCGGCCACGTCAAAAATCGGCAGGGGGGCAGATGCCGCAGAAGCACTCTGAAGCACGGCGCCGATGACGATGTACGATGGGGCGGCAGATTCGCTTCGCCATCAGCTGTCAACTGCTTAGACGGCCACGATGCAACAGAATCCGCCACATGCTTCGATCCATCACCCAGCCGTACCGCCGCCGATCCACCAACATATGCCGGCGCCCCGACCAGCTATTCATCAGCAGCAAGTGGATTGGACGGCAAGAATAGCGGAGGTAATTCAGGACCAATTCGGGCTGAAGCCGAAAGTACAAACTTATACGTACAAGATGCCATACCCATCGGCCTACGATCTACTGCCGTTTCCCCATCGATACAAAGTTCCTGACTTTACCAAGTTTTCGGGGCTGGATGACACCTCAACCGTGGAGCACATAAATAGATTCATCATCCTGTGCGGGGAAGCCGCCACACAAGATGCTCTGCGGGTGCGTCTGTTCTCGTCGTCTCTGTCTGGATCGGCCTTCCAGTGGTTCACTACCTTACCACCCAATTCCATCGTTACTTGGGCCGATCTGGAAAAGCAATTCCATAAGTACTTCTACGCGGGAGTCTATGAGATGAAGCTTACAGATTTGACCAGCCTCAGGCAAAGGAGCGACGAACCAGTAACTGGGTACATACAGAGGTTCAGAGAGGTCAGAAACAAATGCTATACCCTAGCCCTGACCGATGCCCAGTTGGCCGATATCGCCTTCCAAGGCCTCCTGCCGCATATCAAGGAGAGGTACGCCTCACAAGAATTTGAAAGCTTAAGTCAGATCGTTCACCGATTGGCCGGTCAGGAAGTGCGTCCGTTTGAGCAGCAGAGGAATTTCCAGAAAAAGGTGGCATATTTGGAAGGCGTCAATCTAAGGAAGAAGAAGAAATCGGCCTAGCAGAATGGGTCAAAGGGAAGAAGCCGATATCGTGCCCTTTCGGCAAGAAAGAACCAGAGGCGTTCGGTTTCGACACGTCAAAGGCCGATAAAATCTTTGACTTACTTCTCCAGGAGGGGCAGATCAAGCTCTCACCTTACCATACCATTCCTTCGGCCGATCAACTCAAAAAGATGAAATATTGCAAGTGGCACAACGCTACATCTCATGACACGAATGAGTGCAAGATCTTCCATCAGCAGATACAGTCGGCCATTGAGCAAGGCAGACTCAAGTTCGACGTCCCGGCCGGTAAAGCCGCTGAAGATCGATCAGCATCCTTTCCCTGCTAACATGGTTGATACGGGGAAAAACTCACTCCAAACCAAGGTGCTGACATCGGAATCGGCTAGAAGAAGCGGCGCCGTGGACCCTAGAAAGCAGGTTACGATAAATGACGTCAAAGGGAAAAGACGGGCTGAAGACGAGGGCGAAGGATCAGGACGATTGCGTAGACCCATCACGTCCCAATTCTTACTCAGCAAATATCGGCGGCAACAGGAAAGGTCGAGGCACCACGACGAGATGACACGCCGACACGAAGATCATTGGCGATGTTCGTTCTTCATCCATTGCTGGGAAAATGACCTCAGATTGCCATCAGCCGATGATTGCCCTGAGTGCTGCGGATCAAGCCGCAACGATCGCTCGTTCAAAAGATCGCGCTCCAGAGATAGAGGATCAGAGCCGATCAGCAGAAACTGGCGCGAAAAAGAAGGTCGGCGCCTTTCAGACGTGATCGGCTGGGCGGCAGAGTTGACCGGTATGACCGATCGAAGGACAGGATCAACCAGTAGAAGCGACTGGGGGGCAGAACCAGCGTACACGATCGGCTGGAAGAAATGGCCGATGCTAGGGTGTCAGATGAAAACCCTCTAGGAAGGGAACCAGACTGGGAGCACGCTAAACCGCCGGCCAAACCAGTAAACCCTAGGTGGTGCCCTGATGGTCTGACTAGATCTCAAAAACGAAGGATCCAACGCCTGCGCCAATGGGAACAACAAGAGGAAGAGCAGAGACAGGTTCTGGATAAGAAAAACGTCAAGTCTCGGGTCTGGCGTCCCAAGAAAAACAACAGCAAGGAGGGCGACAACCAAGAATCGGCAGCTGATGTCAACATTGTATTCATATTGCCGATGGAGTTCATGGCGCCCGCCGATCGTGATAAAGCGACGAGGATGGGGTAGCAGATGGCGTAGTTGGTTTTGGAGCCGATGACAGCCACCTTTGAGAAACTAGAAGACAAAAAACGGCAACATCTCAAGGCACTATTTCTCAAAGGACACGTTAACGGACGACCCGTTACCAGGCTACTAGTGGACGGAGGCACTGCAGTCAACATCATGCCATATGCCGTGTTCCGGAAGTTAGGCAAAAGTGATGAAGACTTAACCAAAATGGACATGATGCTCAAAGACTTCAAAGCCAACGTGTCTCCCGCCCGCGGAGCGCTCTGCGTCGACCTCACCATCGGCAGTAAGACCCTTCCCACTACCTTCTTTATTATTAATGGTAAGGGGTCCTAAGACATGTTGCTCGGTCGCGATTGGATACACGCAAATTGCTGCGTCCCGTCTACAATGCACCAATACCTTGTATAGTGGGTCGGTGATAGTACAGAGATAGTCACCGCCGATTCCACCTACAGTGTTGCGGCGGCCGACACAGAACAATGGAGCTGTGAACACGTCAAGTGCATATCCGGTAGAACTTGGGACACTGATTTCCTGAAAGTGTCCGATTTTGGTCTACAGCCGATCCAAGCAGTCGGCTCTGAAGATTCAGATTAGATGGATCAGTTCGTCCGAGAAGACGGGAAGCTTGGGCATGGATTTACGTCGGCCGATTCATTGGAGATGGTGGATTTAGGAGATGGTAGCAAGCCAAGGCCGACGTATATTAGTGCTAGCTTGGATCCCGGATACAAGTTTAAATTGACAAGTTTATTAAAAGAGTTCAAAGATTGCTTTGCTTGGGAATACCATGAGATGCCTGGTCTAGACTGGTCCATTGTTGAACACCGGTTGCCTATAAAATCAGGATATCGGCCATATCAGCAGCCTGCACGACGGTGCAACCCCAAAATTCTACCTGACATAAAGGCCGAGATCACAAGATTGATTGAAGCAGGATTTATTCGGCAGTGCCATTACGCCGAATGGATTTCTAATATTGTGCCCGTATATAAGAAGAACGGAAAAACGGAAAGTTGCGCGTATGCATCGACTTCAGGAACCTAAATCAGGCTACACCAATGGATGGATATCCGATGCCGACGGCCGATGTCTTGATAGATGCTGCCGCAGGACATAAAGTCATCAGTTTCATGGGTGGTAATGCTGGATACAATCAAATATTAATGGCTAAAGAAGATATTTCGAAGACGGCTTTCAGGTGTCCGGGCCACCTCGGTCCATTCGAGTGGGTTGTAATGACCTTTGGGTTAAAGAACGCCGGTGCTACATATCAGCGGGCCATGAATTATATCTTTCACAAGCTCATTGGTGTATCGGTGGAAATTTACATCGATGATGTTGTGGTCAAGTCGAAAGGTCATCAAGAACATCTGGCCGATTTACAAGAAGTATTGGAGTGCACAAGGAAGCATGGGTTGAAAATGAACCCGAACAAGTGTGCATTTGGCGTATCGGCTGGGCAATTCTTAGGATTCATGGTCCATGAGCGCGGGATAGAGGTCAACCGGAAGACCATATCCGCCATCAATAAGATTGTGGCTCCGCAGAATAAAACCGAGCTGCAGTCCCTCATCGGCAAGGTCAATTTTATCAGAAGATTTATATCCAACTTGTCCAGGCGTATTCAAGCTTTCACTCCTTTGTTGAAATTGAAGCCCGATTAGGAATTCATGTCGGGAGAAGAACAACACAAAGCGTTAGAAGATATCAAGCAATATCTAATTTCACCACCGGTGTTGGTCTCGCCACAGCCCGGTAAGCCGTTCAGATTATACTTATCGGCTGACGAACAAGCTATCGGATCGGCGCTGGTACAGGAGTTTGAAGGATAAGAATGGGTGGTATATTATGTCAGCAGAAGACTCCTGGACGCCGAAACAATATATTCCCCGGTGGAACGGTTGTGCCTGTGTCTATATTTCTCGTGTACCAAGCTCAGGCACTATTTGTTATCGGCAGAGTGTATAGTCGTATGCAAGGACGATGTGGTAAAATATATGCTATCGCTGCCAATTTTGAAAGGACAGATTGGAAAATGGATCCTGGCTCTGTCAGAGTTTGACTTAAGGTACGAATCGGCCAAAGCTGTCAAGGGTCAAGTCATGGCCGATTTCGTGGCTTAGCATTGTGGACCGGAAATTGCTGTCGTTGAACCGGTTCCATGGACTCTGTATTTCGATGGTTCTTCGTGTGGAGCCGGATCGGGAATCGGCATCGTTCTTGTATCGCCTCGGGGGGCAAGTTATGATTTCTCTCTGCCGATAGAAGCATCCACAACCAACAACCAGGCGGAATACTGAGCCGTCCTAAAAGGTATCCAATTGTTGAGGGAAGTCAAAGCTGATGTAGTCGAGATTTTTGAAGATTCCATGCTCATCGTAGATCAGTTAACGGGGAAATCTGAGTGCAAAGATGATATCTTATGAATTTACTATGAAGATTGCCTCCAGCTGTTAAAGGAATTCAAGTCTGCGATAATCGAGCACATTCCCAGAAATTACAATGAAGAGGCCAATAGGCTTGCCCAACACGGGTCCGGATATCGGCCGATTCAAGGAGCTATGATTCCGGAACTCGCGGCCGATGATTGGCGAAAGGAGATTGCCGATTACATGAAGGATCCGTCCCAGAAGGTGGATCGGCGAGTGCGTTTTCAGGCCACGAAATATGTGTTACTCGAAGATGATTTGTTTTACCGGACGATTGATGGGGTTCTTCTCAAATGCCTGGGAACGAAAGAAGCAAACAACTACCCAGTGTCAGAGCGATTGAGATGTCAAGGGAGGAAATGGAAGAGGGTTCGTACCTGGTTGACAGAAAAAGAGGAAGATGAAGAAGACATCTTGATGTCTAGCCTGGGAGGATAAAGATCAAGTTATTGGAGGAGAAGAAGATGGGTAATACAGACGCCTTTGGAAACGATATGGGATCTCGTACTTATAGAAGGAAGGGGGTAAAGAGATGGTAGGATGCGTCCCATCGGAGTAAAAGCGTTCATAAATGAAAAGCTGCCAGAGAAGACGGTCCAAGTTCGAATCGGCGCGTCAACATTAAGAGGGCATTAAATGTTTATAGGATTCTTTACAATTCACCCAAGGAGGGCATCGATAGTCGCAATCGCTCGTTGCCTAATTTGATTAGCCGAGTCTAACACTCTTTGGTCATCATCAGCCAATCCGGGAACTTCTGGCATATGACGATGAAGTTTTATTGCTTCACGGGCCAGGTTATGTCTTTCTTGCTTCAGCTCGGTGATGACAAATGGGAGATCTTGGAGTTTCTTTTCTTCAGCAGCTATGGCCTTGGTTACCTGCTCCATCTCTTTGGCTAGCTCTGCCCTTCGCTGTTTGAGGCGATCTATGGCGCCGAAGATATCTGGATGGGAGTTCTCAAGGAAGTTGATCCGCTAATGTACCTCTTGGGCTCGGTGTTTGTAAGAGTCTTCTTCCTCGCGGGCTTTCGCTAGCTTGGCACGATCGGCCATATGGCGCAAAGCCCTGAACACTAAAGTCTGCATCGACTCTATGTATGCAGCAGGATTCAGAGTCTCTATCGCTTCCTCTGGAATTCGGCCTCTGATGTCATTAAGAAGTCGCCGAATCGATGAGGCATCTCCCACTAATCGGCCGATATTGTCTTGGAGGAGGGTCCGCATATTCTCGAGCTTGGCACGAACGTTATCAAGAATTGAGCTCGATGTAACTTGGTGTGAAGCGACCTCTTCATCGTCAGAAAGGGGAACCGCGAAAGAGAAAAGGTTGTTATTGGGAGTGTCTTGTTCCTGCGAAAGAATATAAAAAAGTAAAGATACGGATTAGCAGACAGTAAGGGGGAATCGGCCGATTTGGGTGATAAGTTTCTTACCTCTTTGAAGCGGATTTCTCTTGCTTGCGCCGGCAGGAGTGCCACCCTCATCTCAGGAACCGGTGCAATCGGCTCATCAGAAGAGGAAGACTCGACGACTATCAGTGCCCTGCTCGGGCCAGCTTCCCGAAAAGGTATGGGAAACAGATTTTATGAGTATACTGCGAATAATTAAGTCTGATGATATGAGATACTTGCCATACCTCTGTGAGCCTTCCGGCCGATGTTTGTTGGGGAGGTACAATCAACGCACCCAGATTGGCCTGCATCAAAATCGGTTAGTTTTTTTTGAATATCAGGAGATTGAGTTAAGAAACTCTCTACCTCGGTGAGGAGAATCGCTGGCGTTTCGGCTTCCGCTTGGGACGTAGCCGATTGCTGCGGAGATTGTTCTGGAGCAATTCGTGCAACCTGGCAAAAGGGAGAGGTTAATATTGATAGAATACTTAAAAGTATGTGAAGTATGCGGAGTTACCTGAACAGCTTCTACCAGCAGTGATGCAGCGGCCGCTCCAACTTCTGTAGCAGTCTGGGGATCGACCTCCTCGGCAATCGGCAAAGTCGGCGTAGTTGGAGTTTCAGCCGATGCTGCCGCCGATTGATCAACTGGTCCTATGCGGGCACATACTCGGCGGCTTATCTTCTTTAAAGTAGGCCTTTTCGGCGTTTGCTTCCATCGGCCGCTGGTGATGTCTTTGATGGTCGGGGCGTGACGGCCGATAAGTGGGAATGGGGTGTACGGGCGATTGCTCTCTATCGGCCTACCATTTCGGCTCCGCGTCGGGGGAAGTTGACTTTCGGACTAAAAAGGGAAATACAAGTTAGTGGTGAGATTGTAGCATGAAAAGGGATAATGTTGAAATCGGCTGGGAGAATGGCAATACCACTGCATTTGAGTCGATGTTGTCTGGGTCCAGACTATTACAATATGCTGAGGGGGACGAACAGAAGAGATGCTGCTTCCATTCTGCCCACCATAGTTTGAATTGTTGGATGGCAAAGGGAGCCACTATCTAGTTGGTTAAATTGATGGTACTGGAGTCTGGCATCTGATTGCACAGCCGACTGTAGTCGAGGTTCTTGGTGAGTTCATCTCGGAACTTTGCACGGCCGGCAAAATAGACTTGAATCGGCAGCTGACCAAAGCCGAATTGCCGTGCTGCGATTGATGGATTTTAAAATTCATAGGTTGGGAAGTCTTTTCTAGAAAAGAAGTTGGCCGGCAAAATCCCTGGCTTGATCAGAATATCCATAAGATCACCATCAAAAGAGTTGGATGATGAATCATAACAGACGGGAAGCTCGAAAATCGGCTCTATCATCTGATACGGATACCAGCTGGTGGTCTCTTCACTGAAGCCATTGTAAAAGCATCTGAAGTATTTGGCCGTTCGGGTGGCAGTGAACTGACAGCCAGGGAATACTGATGCTGCTTCTCTAAAAGAGGTACACCGTCGTCGTATGGTGGGATTCTCCTCTGACTCGATATTGGGGAATGTTTTGGTCTCTATCTTCTGTTGGGAGACCTTGCTCATATACAGGTTAAGCCAGAGGGTGATGAACCACCAAGGACCACCAAGATTACCAATCGGCTCTCCTTTTGATAATTTGACACCGATTTGGTGCATCATATGGTAGGCCGATCCTTACAGGTGTTTCCCAAGGGGGATGGCCGATCCTATTGACAGAGCTTCTGCCAGAGCTTGTGTATTGGATGAAGGGCCAACTGCTCTGCCGCAGAAGAAGTGCTTCTCTAGCCACATCATTAAGAATGTTGTATGTTCTCTGTCTGAAATCGTCCCGGTCCTCATGTTTTTGCTGATATACCCCTTCCACCCGCCGATTCCTTTTGTCTCTAGCCGATGGGTTGGTTTGGTCAAATAATCGAAGGGTGTATCAGGGGAAGAAATGTCAAGGCCGGTCAGCATCAAGACATCGGCCAGGGTTGGAGTCATAGGTCCGTGCCCAAAGAGAAACACGTTGAGCGCGTCGGACCAGAAATAAGAGGCCGCTATTACTAAGGGTTCATTTTTCTCCATTTGGGACAAGGAGAGATTGATGCACTGGCCGATTTTTAACTCATCCCACTGAACTCTCTTGGACTTCGCTAATCTTTGGTACCATTCTTTCCAGCCACGGGTTTCATTCGGCCAAGATCTAAAAGCACCTGCCGACTGACCCAAATCCATAGGTGATTGCTTGAAAGGAATTCTATGGGTTTCTAAGTTGATCAAATCTGTTGGGTCTGGATTCCCCATGGGACCTAAGCAGATGAGACCAGGGGTTTCGGAAAGGGGAATGGTGATCTGGTGCCTAAAAGCCTAAAAAAGGGGAAAAGGGAGAAAACTGAGAATGGATCTAAAAAGTGCCTGAGCAGTAAAAAGTAAAAGAGGAAAGTTTCAGATGATTACCTCAGGAATGAAACTCATCGTCGCCGATAGAGTCACTGATGGAGTCGCCGATGGGACCGCCGTCACCGAGGGAGTTGCTGGCGGAACCTCCGCGGTTGGTGGAGTCGCTGATGGCGCCGCCATTGGAAGGATGGAGCAGATTGCAGATGTGAGGAAGATCGCCGGAAGATGCGGCTGGAAACCGAGAGGGTGCTGGGAAGAAGATGAACAGTAATTCGCTGGGGAGGAGATTACTAGGCTCGTGGGGAAGGAGCGGCGGAGAACGCTGGTACTTAAAGACAGTCCGAGAGAGAAAGGGTAAAGGCGGGATTTTTGCCGCGCCGTCTACACAAATTTCAGGGGAACAGTTGTCTCAAGCGCCGTGTTCGAGAAGATTGCAATCATCATGTAGAGACCGCGAAACGGAGAGAGATTTTTGCTGCGTTTGTTTCGGAGGAAAGATTAAAAAAAAGAAGTTTCGAAGTAAAAGTTATGTTTTACTCCGAAACTGGGGGGCATGTGTTGACACCAGATTTTGACACGTGTTGAATCGGCGTCAGGAGAGGAAGAGACTAGCCGACGCGGCGGATTTAAAGGCTACAGTTGGGAATCGGCCGATTGAGGCTACAGTTAAGGATCGGCTGATTGACGATGCAGCTTGCGCCAACAGATAGGGGGATGAAGCTATTGGAATCTCAACAGAGGATTTCAGTCAAAAATTACCTGACGTTGGTCAAAAGAACGATGCCGACTCGGTCGTGAATCAATGGAAAGAATCCTAACTGGACTAGGAGATGGCGGCAGAAGATTCTGCGGGAGCCCATTTTCTTTATGAAAATATTATAGATATAGTAGTTTTCTATTTAAATCAAGTTTGTAACAGATCGTAATCGATCAGGAGTCCTAATCCTAGGGTATAAATAGGAGCCGTCAGGGTTTTGTAAGATACATACATCAATCAATCAACAAAACAATCTACTTTTTCATCGTACTTTACTTTCAAGTCGGCGACTTCGCCATTACTTCTTTTTCTTTCACGAGTTCGTACGGATTGGCAGGGCTGCATCGACACGATCTCCGGCCAATTGGTAGGTTCCGCTTATCGAATAATATCTAAGCTTTAACTTTGGGCGCATCGCCGTTGTTTCGTTTAGATTTATTCACCAGTTATCGATATTTACTAGAATTATAGGTTTTACATATTGTTCTAGTTTTATCACCAGTTATCCAGCTTGAGATCGAAACTATCGGCTTTATCATTGCTTTCCCTCGTTTATTATCATACAGCCGATTAGATCTATTTCAAGTGTTGCATCTGTAAGTTTAAGTTGCTCTAGCAGTTTTCTTTGCAATTATTACGTGATTATCGGCTGATCTATAGCCGATCATCTTCATAGCAAATCGGCCGATTCGCCGATATGCTTTTCGGGACAGATTGGAACCTCAGCCGATCGGAGCACCCGGAATTTAATACGTTTATTTCCTTGTCAATCAACAGGTCAGATTGACTGGCACGCCGCGCGAACCGCACCAGGGCAATCACCCGAACAGGAGTTAAGCAGATTCTCCCGGGTCGTGTGTCCGACGCTGAAGGTCATCGGCCGATTCCTGGCCGATTTTTAGCGCCAACAGTATGGAACCTTGCTCATGCGATCCAGCTCATCAGTCGTCGAAGGACACTGAGTCTTGCTGACATGTATATCGTGTGACTTAGGCAAGAACCCTTTCTTTGATTGTACCATGCTGAAAGGTTTCAACACCTTATGAATGTAAGTATCTTGGCTTAATCCAATAAGCCTTCTTGATCTATCTGTATAGATTCTTATGCCCAGAATGTATGAGGCTTCCCCTAAGTCCTTCATAGAAAAACTATTTTTCTGTGAAGTCTTTACGGATTCCAGAATAGGAATATCATTCCCAATCAGCAATATGTCATCTACATACAGGATCAGAAATACAACAGAGCTCCCACTTTCCTTCTTGTAAACACAAGCTTCTTCTTCATTCTGAAGAAAACCAAACCCTTTGACTACTTCATCAAAACGAATATTCTAACCCTGAGATGCTTGCTTCAACCCATAAATTGATTTCTGAAGTTTGCATATATTTCCAGCATTGGTCGGATCGACAAAACCTTCGGGTTGTATCATATAAACGTCCTCATCCAGGTTTCCATTCAGGAAAGTTGTTTTGACATTCATCTGTCATATCTCATAATCGAAATACGCGGCTATTGCTAGAGTGATCCGAATAGATTTAAGCATCGCTACGGGAGAGAATGTCTTGTCGTAGTCAACTCCTTGAACTTGTCTAAACCCTTTTGCGACAAGTCGAGCCTTATAGATGTGAACATTTCCATCCATGTCTTTCTTCTTCTTATAGATCCATTTGCACTCTATGGCCTTAACACCATCAGGCGGTCAACCAAGTTCCAAACTTGATTGTCTCACATAGAGTCTATCTCAGATCTCATGGCACTCTGCCATTTCTCGGAATCTGGGTCCATCATCGCTTCTGCATATGTCGATGGCTCATCACTTTCCAACAATAATATCTCGCGTGCCGCGCAGAACCTTGCCGACCTTCGTGGCTACGGTGGTGCTTCTCTTGCCACGGGTATCTGAACTTGTTCTGCTACATTAGCTTCACTTGTTGAATCTTGCCCGATTGGCTCATCTTGAACCTCTTCAAGATACACCTTATGTCCACTTTTCTCCTTCTTGAGAAACTCTTTCTCTAAGAAAACACCGTTCCGAGCAACAAACACTTTATCCTCTGATCGGTTGTAGAAGTAATATCCTAAAGTTTTCTTTGGATATCCCACGAATATGCACTTATCTGATTTGGGAGTTAGCTTGTCCAAAGGAAGTCGCCTGACAAAAATTTCACATCCCCAAATTTTCACAAAAGACAAGCTGGGAGTCTTCCCATTTCATATCTCATATGGTGTCTTAACTACGAATTTAGATGGTACCCTTTTTAGTGTGAAAGCTATTGTTTCTAGAGCATAACCCCAAAACGATAACGGTAGGTCCGACTAGCTCATCATCGACCGAAACATGTCCAACAAAGTTCGATTACGCCGCTCGGACACACCGTTTCTCTAAGGTGTTCCAGGCGGCGTGAGTTGTGGAACAATTCTGCAACTCTTCAGATGATTGCTAAACTCATGACTCAAGTACTCACCTCCTCGATCACATCGCAAGGCCTTAATTTTGTTGCCATGTTGATTTTCAACCTCATTCTGAAATTCCTTGAACTTTTCAAAGGTTTCAGACTTATGCTTCATCAAATATACATAGCCATATCTACTCGAATCATCAGTGAAAGTTATGAAGTATTGGAATCCTCATCTAGCCGTCGTGCTCATTGGTCCACACACATCAGTATGTATGAGTTCTAGCAAATCCGATGCTCTCTCTAGAAAACCTATGAATGGTGTCTTGGTCATCTTGCCTAGCAAACAAGCTTCGCATGTCTCGTATGATTCAAAACCAAACGAAGTTGAAAGCCCATCCGAATGGATCTTCTTCATGCGCTTCTCACTTATATGACCCAAACAACAATGCCATGTATAGGTAGGACTAAAATCATTAGGCCGAAGTCTTTTAGCACTTACATTACAGATAGGTGAATCATCAAGATTTAAAACAAACAACCCATTCTTAATAGGCGCAGAAGCCACAAACATATCATTCTTAGAGATCACACAACCATTGTTTTCACTCACAAATGAATAACCATCCATCATCAAACATGAAGGAGATATGATGTTTCAACTCAATCTAGGAACAAAATAACAATTATTCAACTCCATAATAAATCCTAACGGGAGGTGGAGTTGCATCATCCCGACGCTCAATGCAGCAACTCTTGCATTATTGCCCATGAGGAAATCAACTTCTCCTCTTGCCACGCTTCTACTTCTTGTCAGCCCCTACATCGAGTGTAACCCGATCGCCCGTGTTGCAGGGTGGACCATGCAGGCAATCGGGAACAGGCATGACATGGCCTGTGAAGAGAATGCGTGTTGCGCAAAAAGTATACGAGCCTATGAAGAACAAGTCAGAAAAGGTATAAGTGACTTAGCTTGATTCATGGACGATTGTCGACGAGCCCCAACGCCCGTCAGTGGAGCCGCAACGGTTTGTTGATAAAGCCGACTAGTCAGAGTCGATTCCGACTAGTTGTTGACGGTGTGAAGCCCACTCCCGACTAGTTTTCTTGCCGAAACAAGTAGCCAGAGTTAGTCGAAACACGCCCAATCGTGGACGGTTGTCGACAAAACTGCAGCAGTCGTCGATGGAGCCGCGACGATTTGTTGATGAAGTCAACTAGTCGGATTTGATCCCGACCAGTTGTTGACCATACAGAACTAGTCGCCAAGTAGTTTAAGGCTCGTCCACGACCAGTTTCTAGTCGAGACGATTAGTTGAAGTAATTGTTGGCGATGCAGATTTGTCGAAGTAGTCGTAGCCGGTGACAGCAGCGCGTCTGCGCTGCGGCGCTAGCTGAAGTCAAGACGCATCGTCAGGGTGTGCGGCGATGGCGCGTCGTTGTTGTGGCACAGGCTGAATTCAAGTCGATCACGAGTCGGAGCCGGGTTGGATCCAGACTTGTCCTCACGGTTTCTGATTAGATCAGAAAATAAAATTCCGCCGAGATCTTCGGCGAGGTCGTCAATGTCGCGGAAGGATGCTGGAGCAAATGCCGTCGGCCCCCTGGTTTCAGCGAGGTGGTAGTTGAAGCCACCACCTCACCGTCGATGCAGACCCAGAAACCGACTAGGTGGCTGCCTCTCCGGCTTCTTGGAGTCGACTAGGTGGCTATTGAAGCCACCCAAACCATTGGCGATGCAGATCAAGGAGCCAAAGACGAAAGTTGTGCCCTCATCGAGCATGTTGCTGGTGAAGTTGATAGATGCCATTGAGTTCTCCAGTGGATGCTCGATGAACTCCCCTACCTGGTGTGCCAGATGTCGGTGTTTTACCACCACGCCCACTAAGGGTTACCCCCAAGCTAGTGAGTTTGTAGGTAGGGTGTCGCCGAGATCAGGAACTCGAAAGTGCAAAGGAACGCAATGTTTTAGACAATTTCGGGTCGCTGAGAGCGTAATACCCTACGTCCTGTGTGGTTTGTATTGCCTTTAATGATGATTGTCCCCAAGGGGGTCCCTGTCCGCCCTTATATAGTCTGGGGGGACAGGTTTACATGGAAGTCCTAGTCGGATACAAGCCCAGGAGTCCTACCCGAGTACTTCTTGGGTAGTTTCCTACCGTGTCCGACTAGTCTAACTACTGTCCAAGTACTCGTACTGTATTACAAGTAGTTACAACAGATGTAGGGCGTGGGCCATGTCCCATCCCGTATCCCAGGAGAAGTGTGCCACATGGACAGTCCCGTGTGCTCGAGTCTGACAGACTTGGCGTGAGCCTTAGTGGCCGAGCCTTTGTGGCAAGTCAATGGGAATCTCGGAAGAGACATGGTGACCAGGAAGCAGTACTTTTACTTTTAGTGAGTGCTTCAATAACGTGGACTAAGGGTAGCTTAGTGCCTACCGATACCACGGGATAAATCCTCGCGTCAAGAGTTTACTTCCTCTCATCCCCTCCTTTATGTTTCTGCATTACTCTTGCAACTTATGTGCCAAGAAAGGTTAGGACCAGCAGGCCATTTGCGAGGAGAATGCCAAGAAAGGCCTCAGGGTAATCCACCACACGCCATGACTTGCGGTTGCAGCAGCTGCGTCCTGTGATGCAACTGATGTGTTGGGCCTCCTTTTTGTTAGAAATATGTCCTAGAGGTAATCATAGAGATGATCATATTACGTTGTATCCATGATGTATTATGTGTTTATTAAATATCCATGAAAACCAACTTGTATTGATCGGCGATTATATGAATTATTTGTGAGACTCTTTACTTGTATGGTTATTGTATGTTATTCTAAAGTTTTTTCTAGTCGGAGTTCATGTTTGGACACACATGAATATTAGACTAGCACATGTATTAGTTGATGACTGTGTTTCACAGGTTATAGACATGAAGATGTCAAACTAATAATATGGGCGCATGTATGACATTAGACTGGACTGACCCAACTCGAGAAATAGTGATTTCTCATTACACAATATGTATGCTGTGTCCTTAGACTTGAGATTGTTCCATGTACTCAAGTTGTGAACCGACCGACTTAGGAGACATCAAACGCTACTCGTAACTGGGTAATCATAAAGGTGGTTCTCGGATCTGTCAAGAAGCATGCTGTGAGACATTGTCAGTCAAGATGGGATTTGCCCCTCTCTTCTTGAGAGAGATATCTTGGGCCCCTCGAGTGATCGGATCAAGAAATGCATGGCCGTGCTAGGGTTAAGTGTTAACCAAGGATTCCGGATCACGACATCGAGAAAGAGAGGTCAGCTTGGAGCTAGACCAAATATCGTGAGGCAAAGAGAATAGGAGATTGTGACGGCTCGTCTGATATGATCTTTGCGCGTGCATAGGAGTTGACACGTCTTGCTAGAGGCCGCTGTCAACTATTAATTGAGTAGGAGTACTCAGGTCATGTTTGTTCGTGCGTGAGCCCATAGGGTCACACACTTAAGGGGTTGGAAGCCTAACAAGGATACGATCCGAATTAGACTGGGCTTAGGTGCACTAATGGGTCTTGGCTAGGAAGCTCATTAGTGGCCCCCTATAAAAGAAGGGGTGGGCGAGCATGGAGGGGCTAATCCTAATTCCACGCCTGCTGGCAGCCACCTGTTCCCACGCCCCCATCCACGGTTGCCCTCGCGGACCTAGCAGTCCGGAGTGCCAAGCTTCTTCCCCGTACGTGTGGATACCTTGGAGGTGCTGCATCTGATGCACGAGGATGAGCCGCACGTGAGGAGGTCTTGCAACTACACTGCCGGCAACCGACTGCATTACCCCGACGCGCTACAAAAGTTCCGCACCCGCGCATTTAGTGGTAATTCCGTGATCTATAACAGCAGTTTTCTTAGTTTATGCGGTGGAAAAAAAATTTTATCGCTAGCGAAGCCCACCTCATATCCCTTTAGTGGTATTAGAGCCGTAGCTGCTTCGTTATAGGTTCGGATGTGTGCATATGGAGATATACATGGATGTAGATGAAACTCTAATCCTGTTTCGTGTCCTCGCTACGATGGTTGTGTAATGACATACTCCTACCGGTCGGGTATCCACCATTGGAGTTAAGTGATACACGTAAACCCAGTCAAAGCAGGCGGAGATCAATGAGATTGGTTGAATCGAAACCTAGGATGAATCACCAGATGCATATGATGCGTGGGGTGGTAGATTGGATTTGCTACCGGGTTGAGGAAGTTGCAGAAACATGTTGTTCGGTAAAACAGCCATAACTTTTGCATACGAACTCAGATTGAGGCGAATTTTATATGAAAATTCATCTACAAAAAATTTTACACTGAAATTCAACCCTTTGGTGTTTTTGCAGAAATTAGATTTCCCAAAAACGGCTTGGAAGATGGAGTTTCGGGCGTTCGAAGTTTAGACGTTGTTGCGCCTAACTTGTTTTTGCGGGATCATGTGTGATCGGTGTGGCCCTTATGTGTATGTGATGCGTGTATGTAATTTTCAAGTCCCGCGTGTCGTGAGTAATGCAATACGGCAGGAGCCAAATGTATTGCCCATTTGTGTGATGGCCTACGTGCTAACCTGTGATGATCCGATCCAACAATGTAACTAGATTTCGGTAGTTATAGTTCTCGGAGAACTCGTCACTTGGAGGATGGCGCACATGGAACATGGAGATGGAGATCATTGTGGTGGACAGATTCTATGGAGATGGAGATCACCATGTGAATATGGGCCATACTAATTCACAACTATGTGTTTGCCGTTCTTATCATTTTACTTCTACATGCCATAACGTGTTTTCTGCATACGGTAGAAGTAGACCGATCGATCCTCGCAATGTTTAATTTTAAATGCCCTCCCAACTACACCTTGCTCCATTGCGTGTCTTGTACAATTAGTGGTGGGTCTATGAAATTAAGGTGCCACTAGTTTTCCTTGACTTGATGAGTTTATATCGGATACTTACAAGCATAAAGGGTTGGTAAGCTTAAACAAGGTCATCTTAACGGTTAAGGACCTTGGGGCATAAAGGTTGGGAGCCGAGACATAGAGATGTCACCCAACAACAAGAGTCATATGTGATATGATTAGCAAAGACTTGCTTACCGATCTACCTATCTTCTAACGGTGATGCTAAAGCTCACTAGTCGACTTGATAGTTGTGGGTCTTGAATCACTAAGTATCAATGGAGGGATATTGATTTTTGTGGGAGTAGATTTTGTTAAATAATTTATGTGATTTACTATACCATGGATACGTTTGTGTTAGTATTTTGCATTATTATTTTGTTGTAGTTCAATGGCACCCAGCACCACCACATCTTTTACTTTGCGTTCGATCCTTGAGAAAGATAAGTTGAATGGGACTAACTATACGGATTGGATCCGTAACCTGAGAATTATTCTCAGGGCTGAGAAAAAGGAAGTGTTTCTGGATACCCCATTACCAGAAGAGCCTGTTGATGATGCAACTGCTGTTGTCAAGCATGCTTACAAGAAAGCATGCGACAACAATCTTGAAGTGAGTTGCCTTATGCTCGCTTGCATGGAACCCGAGCTGCAGATGCAGTTTGAGACAAACCATGAGGCGCACGATATGATCGTGGCACTTCAAGACATGTTCTAGACACAGGCCAGGACTGAAAGGTTCAATGTGTCTAAGGCCTTTGTTGAGATCAAGCTGGCAGAGGGCACAGCAGTGGGGCCGCATGTGATCAAGATGGTTGGTTACACGCAGAGGCTGGAGAAGCTGGGCTTCCCACTCGGTCAAGAGTTGGCCACTGATTTCATTCTTTCGTCTTTATCGCCGAGCTATGGGAACTTCATCTCGAACTACCACATGCACGGGGCTCAAAAGGGCTTGAATGAGTTGTGCGGCATGCTTAAGATAGTAGAAAGTGACATCAAGAAGAGCACGGGCGGCGGCCATGTGATGGCAGTCCAGAACAAGCCTAACGTGAAGAAGAAGGATACTTATCGGAAAAAGAAGGGCAAGGCTAAGGTTGAGAACTGTCGGACCCGGGCACACGGGACAGTCCATGTGGCACACTTCTCCTGGGATAGGGGATGGGACATGGCCCACGCCCTACATCTTTTGTAACTACTCGTAATGCAGTAGAATTACTCGTACAGTAGTTAGACTAGTCGGACACGGTAGGAAAATACCCGAGAAGTACTCGGGTAGGACTCCTGGGCTTGTATCCGACTAGGACTTCCATGTAAACCTGTCACCCCAGACTATATAAGGGCGGACAGGGACCCCCTTAGGGACAATCATCATCAAAGGCAATACAAACCACACAGGACGTAGGGTATTACGCTCTTGGCGACCCGAACCTGTCTAAAACCTTGCGTTCCTTTGCACCTTCGAGTTCCTGATCTCGGCGACACCCTACCTACAAACTCACCACCTTGGGGGTACCCCTCGGTGGGCGTGGCGGTAAAACACCGACAGCTGGCGCGCCAGGTAGTGGAGTTCATCGAGCACCCACTGGAGAACTCATGCCATCTCTCAGCTTCAGCAGCAACATGCTCGATGAGGGCACAACTTTCGTCTTTGGCTCCTGGATCTGCATCGCCAACGGTTTGGGTGGCTTCAACAGCCACCTAGTTGACTCCAGGAAGCCGGAGAGGCAGCCACCTAGTCGGTTTCTGGGTCTGCATCGACGGCGAGGTGGTGGCTTCAACTACCACCTCACTGAAACCAGGGGGCGCCGAAGGTCTTGGCGAAATTTGATTTTCTGATCTAATCGGAAACCGTGAGGACGAGTCTGGATCCAACCCGGCTCCTACTTGTGTTCAACTCGAATTCAGCCTGTGCCACAACAACGATGCGCCATCGCCGCCCACCCTGACGATGCGGCTCGACTTCAGCTAGCGCCACAGCGCAGACGCGCTGCTGTCACCGGCTACGACTACTTCGAAGAATCTGCATTGCCACCGATTACTTCAACTACTCGTCTCGACTAGAAATTGGTCATGGACGAGCCTTAAACTACTTGGCGACTAGTTGGGTCAGGCGACACCCAGATTTGAACTGGGGATAAAGGATTTGCAGTCCCCTGCCTTACCGCCTGCACGGTCAATAACTGGTCGGGATCAAATTTGACTAGTTGACTTCATAAACATCGACGACTGCTGCGGTTTTGTCGACAACCGTCCACGACTGGGCGTGTTTCGACTAACTCCGGCTACTTGTTTCGGCAAGAAAACTAGTCTGGAGTGGGCTTCACACCGTCAACAACTAGTCGGAATTGACTCCGACTAGTTGGCTTTATCACCAAACCATCGCGGCTCCACTGACGGCCATTGCGGCTCATAGACAATCGTCCACGAATCAAGCTAAGTCACTTATACCTTTTCTGACTTGTTCTTCACAGGCTCGTATACTTTTTGCGCAACGCGCATTCTCTTCACAGGCCATGTCATGCCTATTCCCGATTGCCTGCATGGTCCGCCCTGCAACACGGGTGATCGGGTTACACTCTATAAGTGTGCTCCACGAGCGTTCTCTTTTTTCGCGCAGCGCCGACTGCTTTAGTTTCCTCTCAGCGGTTGCTACAATACCCGGGTAGCGTACGCTTATCGTGACACCCTGACTCTCCTGCACACCTATGCAACTACGCGTGCACACGACCAAGCTCCCTACACAATGGTTTACGGCAATCAAGGATCAGGTGCCTACCATAACAGGCTACCTACCCGGCGTCATTATGCGACCCATCAAGAGTACAACGCGAAAAATTTTACATGCATTTTATAATGCTGGGATTTGCTCCCAACACGATATCATGTATATCAGTTACAATATACTCTGATGTTTACCTTGCAGGGGACCTGATCTGGACCATGATGATGGGCGAGTTGAATTCAACTCCGCTCAGTTGGCTTCATCAACAATCGCCAACGACTACTTCGATTTCGCGAAAACGCTCGCCTACGTGTCGCTGACTACAACGACTACTCGTCAGATTTGACTCCGACTAGTTGGGGTCATCAACAACCGTCGGCGACTACTGGATATCGTGAAGAATGCACGGCGACACGCTTGCAACTACTCGTTTCGTTTACAAGCTAGTCGGAATTGACTATGCTTGGCGACACGCGGGAGGCTACATCGACCATTCGTCTCGCTTACAAAACTAGTCGGAATTGACTCCAACTAGTGGGCTTCATCGACAGTTCAAGATCTAGAAGCAATTGGCCAATACCTAGGCTCAAGGCCTTGCGCCACCGACTACAAGGCGTATATTATGCGATTCATCTAGCTCCCAGGCTCGGGGGCTGGATACGACACGGCTCTCATCAACGCAGGTTTGATTTAAGTGGTAATTTAGGGCATTTTTTGGTGAAGTTATTTGTTTAAACATTTTTTCAGGGAATGATTCCCGAAAAAAGAGGTTTTCAAATTTACTGAACTGATTCGCCCATCTTAGCCATCAAATCTCTACCGTCATATATTGCATGCCACGACTCTTTAGATCCTTCATTCCAAACCTTGGGAATTTGGATTCAAGGCTCGGGGGCTGCGGGACACGTGTCATCAGCGACTTATTTTTCAAATCTGCTAGAAGATAAGGACACAAGACTCAAGATTCAACTGACCCTCAGCCTGATTCTACGAGTCAACCTAACGCTCGGGGGCTACTCCATATGGAGTAGCGAGTTTAATCGCACCCCATATAAAGAAGACTGGACAACTACTCGGGGCATGAGAACCTCACAACCTTGACGCAGCTAGGAAAGTACTCGGAGGACACCTTCAAGATGAAGTTTGGGAGAACTCGAAGACACCTTCAAAAGTATTCGGACGCCTGCAGTACACGGCTACGAAGAACTCGGGGTCTTGTCTGACCCGGGCAAACGGGACTGTCCACATGGCACACTTCTCCTAGGATACGGGATGGGACATGGCCCATGATCTACATCTGTTGTAACTACTCGTTATGTAGTAGGATTACTCATACAGTAGTTAGACTAGTCGGACACGGTAGGAAACTACCCGAGAAGTACTCGGGTAGGACTCCTGGGCTTGTATCCGACTAGGACTTCCATGTAAACCTGTCCCCCCAGACTATATAAGGGCGGACAGGGACCCCCTTGGGAACAATCATCATCAAAGGCAATACAAACCACACAGAATGTAGGGTATTACGCTCTCAGCGACCCGAACCTGTCTAAAACCTTGCGTTCTTTTGCACCTTCGAGTTCCTGATCTCGGCGACACCCTGTCCATGTTTTACTGCCACACCCACTGAGGGATACCCCCGAGGTGGTGAGTTTGTAGGTAGGGTGTCGCGGGGACCAGAAACTCGAAGGTGCAAAGGAACATAAGGTTTTAGACAGGTTCGGGCCGCCGAGAGCATAATACCCTACGTCCTGTGTGGTTTGTATTGCCTTTGATGGTGATCGTGTGATCTCCTGGGTGATTCCCTGGATGATCCCATGGGTTCTTCCCTGGAGGGGGTCCTGTCCGCCCTTATATAATCTGGGAGGACAGGTTTACATGGGAGTCCTTGTCGGATACATGCTCTAGAGTCCTATCCGATTACTTTTCTAGTAGTTCCCTACTGTATCCGACTAGTTTGACTACGGTACGAGCAGTCCTACTAGGCTACAAGTGGTTATACAGATGTAGGGCGTGGGCCATGTCCCAACCCTTATCCTAGAAAAAGTATGCCACGTGTAAAGTCCCGTGTACCTGGGTCTGACAAGCCCCCGAGCTCTTCGTAGCTGAGTACTGCAAGCGTCTGAGTACTTTTGAAGGCGTCTTCGAGTTCTCTCGAGCTTCATCTTGAAGATGTCCTCCGAGTACTTCCTTGACTGCATCGAGGTTGTGAGGTGCTCATGCCCCGAGTAGTTGTCTTCTTTTATATGGGGTGCGATTAAACTCGCACTCCATATGGAGTAGCCCCCGAGCCTTAGGTTGACTCGTAGAATCATGCTGAGCGTCAATTCAATCTTGAGTCTTCTGTCCTTATCTTTCAACAGATTTGAAAAATAAGTCGCTGATGACACGTATCACGCAGCCCCCGAGCCTTGAATCCAAATCCCCAAGTTTTGGAATAGATGGTCCAAAGAATTGTGGCATGCGATCTTCCTTGCTGAGAGCCGTGTTGTATCCAGCCCCCGAGCCTGGGAGCTAGATGAGTCGCATAGGATATGCTTCGTAGCCGGTGGCGCCAGCCCCCAAGCCAGGTACTGGCCAAGTGCCTCTAGATCTTGAACTGTCGATGAAGCCGACTAGTCGGAGTTGATTCCGACTGGTTTTGTAGACGAGACTAGTAGTCGAAGTAGTCATCGGCGTGTCATCAAGCTGAGTCGATCCCAACTAGCTTGTAGGCGACACAAGTACTCGAAGTAGTCGCCACCGTGCCGCCGTGCAGTCCTCACGAAGTCAAGTAGTCGACGATGGCTGGCGATGAGCCCAACTAGTCGGAGTCGAATCCAACGAGTAGTCATTGTAGTCAGTGACGTGTAGTCGATTGTTGATGAAGCCAACTAGTCGGAGTTCAATCCAACTTGCCCAGCAGCACGGTCCAGATCAGGTCCCCTGCAAGGTAAACATAAAAGTATGTTGTAGCTGGTATACATGATATCGTGTTGGGAGCAAATCCCAGCGTTGTAAAATGCATGTAAAATTTTTCGTGTTGTACTCTTGCTGGGTCGCATAATGACGTCAGGTAGGTAGCCTGTTACGATAAGCACCTGATCCTTGATTACCGTAAACCGTTCTGCAGGGAGCTTGGCCACGTGCACGCGTAGTTGCATAGGCGTACAGAAGAGTCGAGGTGTCACGATAAGCGTACGCTACCCGGGTATTGTAGCAACCGTTGAGAGGAAACTAAATCAGTCGGCGCTGCGCAAAAAATGAGAACACTCATGGGGCACACTTATAGAGTGTAAACTGATTGCCCGTGTTGCGGGGCGGACCGTGCACGCAATCGGGAATGGGCATGGCATGGCCTGTGAAGAGATGTAGGGCGTGGGCCATGTCCCAACCCTTATCCTAGAAAAAGTATGCCACTTGTACAGTCTCGGGTACCTGGGTCTGACACACCCTACCTACAAACTCACCACCTTGGGGTATCCCTCGGTGGGCGTGGCGGTAAAACACCGACAAAGTCCCCCGGTCACCATGATGCCACCTTCAGTACGGAGCTTCCCACGAAGGAAGGGTCTCCTGGTCCCGCACATAGCCGTTGTCGCCGCTCTACACCAAGCCGGAGGGTCAAAGACATGCCGACGAGCCACAAAGACTCCAAGGGGCCGGCACACCAAGATACAAGCTTGAGGTTCACTCAAGAACCATTACAAGGTCACAACACCTTGCTCTCACACTCTCTCTAGATCTAGCCTAGCGCTACACCTCACAAAGCTTGAGCTAAACCTAAGAATTTGATCAATGAGCTCTTTGGTTGGTTTGGAGAACTTCAGCAGAGTTTCTGTAGCTTCTCACGAACTCCAGGAACCTCAAATGACCCGGGATGAGGTCTTATATAGCCTAGAGATCCACTCCTAGCTGTCATATGCTTTTTTGCCAAAAAGCCTAAAGCATCGGTTAAACTGGTCATAGCCATCAGTTTAACTGGTTACTCTGAATCTAGATGCTAACCGTTAAATGTCTCTTTGCCACGCCTGAGCTTGTTTGCGTCATTGCACCGACGCATTGCACCGACGCACCGTTAGTTCAAGAAGGAATTCTTTGAGACAGAACACGCAACTCCAAATTCGGTACTTTATCAATAAACTAGGAATGCACCGACGCTTAACTCTAGGACATCGGTTCAACCGGTGCCTCTGGCATTTCTCCACTTGATCGCTATGCCTTCTCCTCATTGCACCGATCAGTTCATTTTCAAGAGCGTCGGTTTAACCGGTCGCCCATTTCCTGCTGCATTTCTCTGGTTTTTCACTTCAACTTGGACACCTTGACAGCGATTTGAACCATCTTGTATATGAATTGGACTCCATCCATGGGATCTAGAAATCCTACAAATCTAATCTAGAGCTCACAAACTTGTTAGCCCATTGACCATGTTGTCACTCAATCATCAAAATCACAATTATGGTCTAATGGGGCCATGTTTCTTACATGGTAGAATCTGGTTCTTGATGAAAGTTAGATGGATAGCATTCAGAGAAATTCATGGGGAACTGAACATTGTAGCAGTGTGATAGTTAGTGGGCTACCATCTGATCTTTTCCATTCATTTCTTATTTTGGTCCTGGATGATAATATGAAGGCAATAAAATGACAACCAGATCAGAAATAAACAAGAAAGCAATAGGGGCTCATGCATGCTATCTCGTACGCACATTGCCAATTCTCCAACTCACGTATATACATCCGAAGTAGGCATAGTAGGCATTCAGGACAGTGCGGAAATCCCATGGATCTGAAAGTAGCATTCAGGCAAAAAAGGAGGCCCGACCGCCCAACGCATCGGTTGCCTCACAGGACGCAGCTCCTGCAACCGCGAATGATGGCATGCAGTGGATTACCATGAGGCCTTTCTCGGCATGCTCCTCGCAAACGGCCCTAATAACCTAGTAATTAAGGGTGCCATTTGCCAGTTGATGGCGTCAAGATTGCGAGTTGGTGAACGTCATCATCCACTGCTGCCGGTCACAGAGGCAGCATGGGCGGCGAGATGGCCAGACAGTGGGGGTGGGGCACAGCAGCTTGAAATTGTGTCGAGCTCGGAATGAGGATGGTGAAGGAACGGTTGGTAAGAAGAAAGAGACTGCAGATGTACGGGGCAAAGCATTGCCGAGATCTGAAAACCAGTTTGTGCAATAGTCCGATCTGAAAAGGAAAAAAAATACCATGAAAGTAGCGACCTGCCGGTGCCGTCGTCCATCTTCTCCTAGTACTAGTAACAAAGGAAAATGTTTGCCGATTAGAAGTTATATGCCAGAGTTCCTGACGAGACTGTATCTAGTTACGTTGTTAATCCTGACACAGTTTGTTAACTCAGGGATGCTAACAACATGCACGCATGCATGTCATTTTTCCTTGCATGTCCTTGTCTCGTACTCATCCTGGTGTCTTGAGAGAATTACCCCATAATAAGCTATTAGAGATTTAAACGTGCTGTGCACGTATCTATCCTTAGTAGTCATTTGTCTGTTGCTTTATATATACATATATAGTAGTCATTTGTCTCGTTTGGTCTCCCAGATCATTCGATCCTAAGCTTTTTGTTTTCAGATCAGATCCCCCAGCGTAGTATGCGACGACCAGCGATCTGCGAACAGAATTTCCCGGCGATCGATCTGACGAGAGGTCTAACACTCAACGACATTATAATAATTCTGAGACACCGCGCGCAGGGAAATCACCACCAGGAGGAAGCAAGACATCACATGGCGCAGCGCGACGAGCTCATCATCAGCATCCGGGGTCTGTACCTGCACCACAACTGCCGGGCCCAAGGGTAAACCAGGCGTCGCTCCTGAACCCTCCGTCCGTGATGGGCGAGCTGGCTGCTAACAACTGGACCGTACGTGTACGACGGTCCGGACCCTGACGCCAAGCTCGTCGCACGGGCGCAGGCCTGCACATCAACGCCGGGAACTGGCACAACTCCTTCAGCCTAGTGTTCGAGGATGGAAGGTACCTGCAGGCAGGGATGACCATGTTCTTTTGTTTTGGGAGAAAAACTAACGCACGATGACCCAGCGCTGCTACTTTCTGTACTAACCCTTTGATTGATTCATAATTGATGGTTTTTACTTCCATGGGAGATCCAGGTTCAAGGGGTCTACTTTGCAAGTGATGGGAGTAGTGGTTGAGCACGGCGAGTGGGCTATTGTTGGGGGAACCGGAGAGCTTGCCATGGCAACCGGAGTCATCTACAAAAGGCTTCTCGAACACAATCACGACGGGAATGTGATGGAACTTACCATCCAAGGATTCTGCCCACGGCTCAACAAGGACCCGCCATCGGTGAGAAACATTTGGTAGTTTCGTTAATAATTATGGGTAAAATGCACCGCCGGTCCTTGAACTTTGGCTCGGGGTGCCATCCCAGTCTCTAAACTTTCAAAATGCATATTTTAGGTCTTCAAACTTGCTAACAGTATCACGTGAAATTCAAATTATTATTTTTAAATTATAAAATGAAAGTGTCAACTTATATGGACCTTACATGTGGGTCCAAATTTTATTTTTGAAATTTTCTGCTCAACTCTTTTATTTTCAAAAAAAAATCAAAATTTTGTTTCAAAACTTTATGCCGCATATTTTCTTTGCCAATATTTCCTCCAAAATTTATTTTTTTCATTTTCTATATTTTACAAATTTGATCATATAAACTTCTTATTTTACAATTTTTTTATACAGATCTTTTGTATTTGAATATATTTGTACAAGTAAATTGGTATAAATTATTTTTGTGTGTATATAATTTTTTATTTGAGAAAATTATATAACTTTCGATTTAGCTTAAACCACTATGATTTGAACCTCACGTGATAACATTAGTAAGTTTAAGTATCTGAACGTGCATTTTAAAAGTTTATGAATCCGGAATGACACCCCGAGCCAAGTTCGAGGGCCGGCGGTGCATTTTACTCAATAATTATTATACACTTCATTCAGCAAACTGACTTACATCTCTGATAACGAAACACCAGGAGGTCCCCCATCATACCCACAAGATTGGACCATGGGGTGGGCATGGAGGGTCACCTAAGGACATCGCAGAACCCCCAAAGCATCTTGAAAGTATCACCGTTATGTGTGGCGTGGTTATTCACTCGGTTACGTTTACATACATCGACCAAACCGGCCAGAAGCACACTGCAGGTCCATGGGGTGGTTCAGGTGGCAGCCCTCACAAGGTCAGTAGTGATGATATTTATTTAATTTATTTGCCTTTTATGCTGAGTATATAGTAATAAGTGAACCATATATAGTTATGACAATAGGCATTCACTATGATCGTGAATGATACAACTGCAAGAGTTTAATAGTCATTATGATCCCAAAGATTGTTAAGCTTACGAAATGCATGATTATTTCTAATTAATCTGTACTACTTTCCATGCAGATCCAACTTGCTGCCTCTGAGTTTGTCAAGGAAATCTCAGGAACATATGGGACGTTCGATGGTGCCACGGTTCTAACTTCACTTAAAATTATCACCAATGTTCAAACCTTTGGGCCTTGGTCGACGGAGATTGGGACTCCCTTCAGTGTTCCCGTGCAGAAGGGAAGCGGCATTGTGGGATTCTTTGCTCGTGCTGGGAAGTACCTTGATGCGATTGGTGTTCATGTTCACCACGTCTAAAGAACAGCCAACTTTGTTTTTTCGTGAGAATAAAGAACAGGCAGCTTCTTTGTCATGTTTCTTTTTTTTTGTCCATCTTTCAATTAGACAGTAACGCACTATGAATAAAAATAATAAGGATAGTCCTTTATAGTTTATTCTGTTGATGATCTGCTATAACTTCAACGCTTTAAGTACTATCCATCTAAATCTTTGCTTCCATCACCGTAGGTCCCGACTGGAATTTTCTCGTTCACCACCACTTCCTTGCATCAAAGACTACTAGGGATGCAAGTGGATATCCAATGGTGTTTTATGGATCAACTAAATAATTACGATGGCATGTCATCCTAGTTCATTTCTCCTCCTAAATTAATTACATACAATGCTATTATAATTCATTTTATCAAATTTTTAGGTCGATCCAATGATCCAAAATAAATATAACTTGCTATTTACAGTACTTGTTTATCATAGGCATCAAAGAATACTCATGCGCCACCACTTGCCTGGTATGTGGCAACATGGAGCCAGCAGCGCCCATGCACCTATTCACTTTATTTGCTCCCCGAAGCAAACATTGTACTAAATCCATCCGTTAAGTTCCAACATGCTGATCATATCACGTGAAGTTCAAATCATAATTGTTTAAGCTAAATCGAAAGTTATATAATTTGTTTAAATAAAAAATTATATACACATAAAAATAGTTATACCAAATTATTTGTACAAATATATTCAAATACAAAAGATCTGTATAAAAAAATTAAAACAAGAAACTCGTATGTCCAAATTTGTAAAAAAATGAAAATAAAAAGGATAAATTTTGGAGGAAATATTGGAAAAGAAAATATTCGGCATAAGTTTTGAAATAAAATTTTGGAAATAAATAGAAAATTTGGACCCACATGTAAGCTCCACATAAGTTGAAACACTTTCACTTTATGACTTAAAAAAGATGATTTGGACTTCACCTGATACGATTAGTAAGTTTGAAAATCTGAATGTGCATTTTGAAAGTTTGTGGACCGGGATGACAGCTTAAGCCAAGTTCGAGGACCAGCAGTGCATTTTACTCATTTTGTTGAGAGATGAAATGTATATTATAATTTTTAGTTAGTAAGAAAATAGAAATAGAATTACGGTTCCCTGATCCTACTTCAATTGGTCCACCCGCCGCCCCACGTAGTTCATGGTCACACGATCCTATATAAAGGTTATCATCGTAGCTAATAGCTAGAACACTACTACTTCAATTCCATTTCAATTTTAATGTGATTCTTTGATCTTTCATTCTAAAATATATATCCACAGTGTGGTTGCCTGAAGTAAGCTGATTTCTACTTGGATATAGCATAGTTGCACGGTTTCCCCTCAATCGCCCACATCTACATACATCCACAAGGATAGGAATGAGAATCATCAGCAATTTTTCTAATACCACTGTTGAGCACAACATTTCATGAGCATTCTTCAGTGGAGGATCCTCATGAAGGATGATCTGTTTTCTGCAGATAACCTGTTCTACATGGGTCCATCTAATTACTCATCATGATGTTCCTACCTTTAGAAGGATGGTTTGCTACTAAGAGGGGGTTATGCCATCTTTTGTCATCCTTTTTCTGCATCATCGTATATGTCGGTCAATTTATTTCTTTTTAACTTTCGTTGAATTACGGCGCAACATTATGGTTCCTCTTGTCAGTGGTAGAATTTGTTCTGAAATAGAAGCTTACAATGTAAAGAGATCTTAGCACATATTTATTGAAGTCGACAGATATAATGCAACTGAAACTTTGTAAGCCACTTCACATGAACTTGAGAATCGAAAGCATGCATCATCACAGTGAGGGCAGAATTTTAATCATCTGAGAAGGTACGGTTGCACAATGAAATTAGTAAACAATACATAGAATGCCGGAAAGGGTAATTCTGAGACTGTCAGGTGACTTATGCTACATGACACACTCTGCACCACAAATAGAGACTGAATTCAGAACGTAATCAGTTTCAAGTAGACACAGTTCAAAAGTGAGGTCCGGCAGAATGTCACATGGAGCGTGATTACACGATAATTTCAAAGTGAAAGGAGGTGTTATATCCTTCCCATTTTCACCTGGTGTTGTATAGTTTTATCTCCTATACTTGCTAGCTTATTACTAGCTCAGGTTGCTGCAATACTACTTTAGCTTAGGAGAAGCAGGATAGTAAGATGGAAAAAGAACCTCACTTCCCCCTTGTCCTACCCTTATTGTTGACCCTCTTTACTCAACACTAGCTTGATTTAAGTTCCCGGCTACTAGCTTGCACTGCATAGTCACACTCTGACTTGTAATTTTAATTAGACATTAGTTCCCTGTTGCCCTAAAAAACTATACTTCCCCATTACCGTGGTATTTTATTCTAACCTCTCCACTAGCATCATTGTACTACCAAAAGAAGAATATGGAAAATGCATCAATTGTTATAGAAAAAACTACATAAACAAATAATCTACTATACGCTGCCACCAAGTTCAAAGATGGTTGCTTATCATTACACAACAGTAATTTGCCATCATTTATTGAAATCACCACCCTAAATCATACCGGATTCAAGCAAAATAGTAAGATGAAGAAGAACCTCACTATCCCACCTACTCTACCCTTATTATTGACTACACCTAAAAATCCCACCTTGTCCTTTACTCCCTCCATTCTCTTTTGATGGACCTATTTCACTTTATCACAATGATAAGGAGAAAGTCCATGCTTATCATTGAATTAATCACGTCATCATGTACTTCTTATGGATGGAAATAATTTTCCGTGAGTACTCCTTGATATTGATGTTATCATATACATGCATGCACCAGCTTTTTATAGAAAAATTACTTTGCACGGGATCTGAATTTCAAAACCGAGACAACGACTAAAATAGAACTACCAAAAGAGAGAATTTTAACTTTTAAATAGGTCTGTCAAAAGAGAATGGAGGAAGGATTTATCACCCACTTCTATATTTACCTATTTGGTAGGACTCTTATTGGATCCTGCTTCACCTGATTTTGGTTATCAATGCACTGTATATCGCACAAAGCCATTTCGCAAAAACTGAGCAAAAAATTTAAAAGCTATGATAAAAGCAATAGTCCTTGCCTACTGATTGGATCCTATATAGCTCGGGCCAGCACTACACTACTGCTTTAGCTCTATATATGTGGCTAGAGCTGGACGTCATGTAAAGAATTACTGCAATGCTTGAACAAAGGTGTGTTGTATATGCACATAGGCATACAACCAGGAATAAGCCATAAACATTACCAATAGGAATAGGAAGTATCAGCAAGTATCACCATGACTTGGCCAGCAGCTTCTGACGGTGTTGCTTTCTTAAAAGAGATCTCGTTGCTAGCAGCACTGCAGCTCTCAAACCTCTTGTTGCTGGGAGATGTTGGGTCATGGAGCCCAGCCGTTTAGGCATAATCCTTTCGCAGCAAACATCTTGAAAATGATACAATACTACCTGCCATCTGCTCTGCAGCGTCACATCTTTGTCCATGCGCGGTGCTGGTACAGGGAAACTTTGTGTGCCCCGAGGCTGTAAAATCGCACTGACTTAATCAGCACCTTAGCTGGCTGAAGACCATCTTGTGAACTGCCAAGCAAAATGGATCATAGACTACTGTGCGCCGCTAGCATCAACCGTCGACAACAATCCGATCGTCTCAAAGTTTAGAGGAAATTACGGGACAACGGTGTCCTATGAAAATAAAAAATCAACCTTTAGTTTCATTTGAATTTACAGGTTTTCCCTCTGGTGCAGGTCATCTTGTCCTTTTATGCATTTAGTCCAATCTTATATTATTTTTTATTAAAAAGTATATATGTAGCGAGTAAGGAATCTTTTCTACTGGAAGTGACTCTAAGTTTAGTTCAAGTGGACTTAATAAAGTTCCTTCATAACACGTGAAAGCTGAACCCCTGGCGAATCTAGCTAGGGAGTGAAGAGGGGCCTCATCTCCCTTTTCTTCTTCTTCCTCCTCCTCCTTCTTCAACATTTCTTCCCAAAATAGAGAAAGAGCTTAGGGGGTATCCATTGATCTTAGGGAGGCAGGGGGGCTTGAGCCTCCCTACAAAACCAAACCCCCAATCCGCCCCTGCCCACATCCACTATGCTTGGATCCACTCATTACGAATTAAAAAAATCAACCATTACATGGAGCCATTTTAATAATCCTATACTTGTGTTCTCAATTTTTTTAATTAATTGGTCTTACTATTAGGTTTACAATGCATTTCTCCAAGCAATCACCACATTATATACCGTGGTACCGCATATGATGTACCCATCATTAATCCATCGCTAATACAAATTAAGTAAACAAAAATCATCAGCAGTATACACCATAGTATTTATGTGCAAAGCCCAACTGTTTCATGAGTAAAATTTGGCAAACTAGGTTTACTCTGTAACTAAGTTTAGAGCCATTGAAATTTGGAGGAAACAAAAACCGGTACAACTGAAACTCTGGATGTTCAACACTTCAACTCCTGTACAGAGCAGTATCATATCATTCTCATTCACTCAATGTGTGAGCAGCAACCGAAGAAAATGACCCAGGCAGATCGAGAAATTGCAGTCGCAAGTCGTAACCAACAACCGGAAGCCGCATTCCAATCGCAGGCTTCACTCACCTTCGATCCGCGAGGTCCGGAGCACCAGCCTGCAGCGCCTTTCGATCGTCCGCCGTTGCTGCTGCTGCTGCTGTTAGAATTGCCGGGGCTCAGGCTGTCCTCCTCGTGGCCATCCCTAACACCTTCAGTACGGGGCGTGCGTCACCCTCATGCGGCATCACGCCTCGGGGCCGCCGGAGCGTGCGCGCCACCGGGCCCGGCGACGACGGCTGATCGCTGCCGCACAGCACCATGCCGCTGCGTGCACCTGCCGCCCACCACAGCGACCTCACCTCACCCACGCCGCCGCAGTCGCTGTCCTCGCCGACAGAACAGACGAACAAGAGCGGGTGTACTCTGTCCCGTCTCCATCTCCCTCACCCTCTTCGTTCTATTTTTCTGAACAGATGTGAGCTCACCAATCCAAAAGCCCAAGCGTCATCCTACTGGGCCAACAATCCGTACACTCGCTCTCCTACATGTTATTCGATTTTCGGGTAGCAGCCAACCATTAAAAATTCATATCTCCATCATCTAAACTCCGATTCACTGGATTTTCCTCCTAAATTCTTCTAAAATTATTCTCTACCCATTCTTTCTATTCTCGGCTCCATTTGAGCTCATTTTATTTTGTTTCTGTTTATTTGCCATTTGCACCGTCGTCGCCGTAGCCAATGGAGTGATCGAGGAGAAGTACGAGTTTGAAGGCCAGCACCACGAGTCGGAGCCAGAAGCCCGAGCAGGAGCTACTAAAGGCTTTGAAGACAGCAATAACCGCAGAGGAACCGTTTCCAATTTTAAATCCCTTCCCTAGGGAGTCAGCTACCAGCATATATAGGAACTGCATCCCTACCTTCACTATGTTTTCTGCTCCATAGTTCAACATGTCTTTTCCATTCCTAACTCTAGCAATACGCTTGATCACCAGTGAGCATACAGCGTCCCCTCTAGAACTGCATTGCGTTTCTGCTCTTACATACGTACAACCAGAAATTAGAGCTGCTATAGCTGAGAATGGGAAGTACCAGCAAGTTTCTGACCGCCTGTTGTTTGACAGCACCAACATTCAGCCTAGTTGCAGCGTCAAAATATTGACGATGGGCAGGAGGAGGGCTCACAATCCTTTATGCTGTACTAAAGCTGAATTTAATTACCCATGGACATGGGTGTAGACCCCTTCATGCTGGACAAGGTGGATTCGCGACTAATAGTGATTAAGGCCCCGTTTGGTTCACCTAGGATTAAACTTTAGTCTAAACTAAATTTTAGGTGACTAATAGGTAACTAAACTTTAATCCGTACATGCTTGGATCAATGGACTAAATTTTACATAGGACACATAGAAATGTCCCTTTTACCCTTGGATTATGCTGTTGTTGTGCGTACATGAGCATAGTGGGGGGTAGTTTGATCTTTTTGCACTTTGTGGATTGATTTAGTCCGAATTAGGTGGGTTTTGAGTACTAATGAACTAAATTTTAGTTGGGGTGGAACTAAACTTTAGTCTACATTTTAGTTCGCCTATTTGGATCATTCAATAGACTAAAGTTTAAACCTAAAGTTTAGTCCATGGATTCGAATGGCCCTAGGCTGAAAGGTGTACCGGTGCCTTCCAATCGTGGGCTTCTGACATTAATTGCTTTTCCTTTGCACTACAATACAAATCTCGATGCATATGGCTACTTAATTTCGTCCACACCATGCATGGCACTACCACTACCAGTGTTGCCCCGCCTATATATCTACGCTCCACCTCTCCCAAATTGCATGCACCCTTGAACGTCTAGAATACAATTTATTCATGGCCTGTATTTATTAATATAGTAGAGAAGTAAGAAAGTGTTAAAAAAAGGCACCCGGCCCAAAGCTAAATCAGTTTCACTTCTAAGTTTAATTTGAATGAGAGACATCAGCAAGCCAGCAAGCACAACAATATCCCTTGTAACCAGTCAGGCAACCAGAGTAACAAGGAGCTATTTCATAGGAAAGCAACGAAATTACAGTCTCTCAAAGTCACAGTGCGATAAAAGAAGTCTAACCGTGTGTTGTATGCATGTTTGCAAACTGTTGCGCACACAAACGTACTAAGACGGATAGTTAGGTATGGGAAGCATCAACAGCTCTCAGGCCACAATACAGAAGTTTGCTTCTGAAATTCAAGATTTAGATAGCGTCTTCTGGTGGAGGATGTTGAGGATCGATTATATCCCCATCTCCGTCTTGTAGCGTTCCCCGCCGCCAACCCATGTTTGGAAAAACTCCTCGCGCACCGCGCATGTTAGTTGAAAAGCTCAAGGATGCACAACGATACCAACAACTCAAGCACTCAGCATCCTAATTTGCATGTCCAAGCCACTGCACTACTCCTGTATAAATTTGAAAGGAATCGGTGCTCGTATGGTCTAAACAAGGGAAAGGGGTCAACTAGGTAATCTTAACCTATGGTTTTCACTATTTTGCACACAACATAGGCTAGATTATGGTATCTAGATGTGCAATTAAGATTCAACTTGTGTTTTCACCCACCCACAAAGAATTTTGCAACCTAGAGCCAATCCTAACAAGCACTACTTAAAAAAATAGAAGCGCACAAGTTGCAAGTATAAAATATGGTATCGTAAAGGAGCGGGTTAGAGATAATGTAAACTTGGCACGAAGATTCATCCGGTGGTATCGATAGGCAAATATCACTTGTAATCTTATGTTGGAGCTCCACCAAAGATATGGATCACTTGATTTGAATGGTTTTGTTGTGGTTTGGACTTTATTCATGGACTAAAAATTCTACAAATATTCACTTGACAAATTTGTAAGTCATAATGATTATGTTACTACTCAATCACTCAAATCACTATTAATAATCTAATAGGATTATTTTTCTTACTTTCGCAAAAAGAAGGATTATTTTTCTTACAGTAGAGAACTTCCTGGATTGGAGTGGCATGGAGAAAACGAGAATGATTTTCATTTCCATAGTGCAGCATCTTCGGTTCCTTTTGCATCGCGTGGGCATGTGTGTGATGCAGGCTCAACTGCTTTGGGCTTTGACCTTACGGCAAGTAAGTAGGCTGAGGAGTCATTGGTAACATGCCCCCCTCAAGAAAGATCTCTCTCGGGCCAGTGCAAAGGGGTCCGGAGCCCAAGTAAACCTCCACTGGGCCAGAACAACGGGATGCGTGTAGCGTCCAAATCACTAAAATTTGTGCTCACATGAACTTGAAACGTTCCTGATTTATAGTTGCATCATCAATTGTAGGTGTCCACTGGTTGCATTAACTTGACACTTAGCAAAGACATTGGGTAAGTCTTCCTACGCCCCGCTGAAGCCATGATGAGAACTGCAACAGCCACCACGAACATTCGACAGCATGGCGGCCAGCAGCAGGCCAGGTACGTCTTCCTCGACGACCTCCGGGAAGATGACCGCCCAGACCGTGCTGACGAGCGGCAGCGCCTGCTCACAGAACACCAAAAGTTGCGCGTACCAATTGGCAATGAGAAGCAGATATTCTGTCGCAGTTGCAGTTCGTGACCGAAGCACTGAAAGATCGATCGAGTACCTGGACCGCAAGAATGGTTTCTTTTTCCTTCTTCTCCGCCGATCCCCTCTCTCCCGTGTCAGATTCATCGCGCGAAAGCCACCGCCGGCACTCGGGCCTCGCGCGAGAGCCACCACCGGCCGCCGCGGGTGCGTGCGAGCTCCGCCGCAGGCGACCTCCGCCGAATTCCTCCTCGCTCCGCTCATCTTCTCCACGACGCGCACGGCACACAGGACCCGCGCAAGGGTTCCTGCGGCGGCGGCGGCGCACTCCGACCGCGCTCCGACTCTTCTCCGCTGCCCGCGCTCCTCTCCGCCCTGCCGCCCTACACCCCAGCTCCGCTCCGCCCGTGCAGGAGCCCGTCCCGTTCCTGCATGCTCTCGGTCCTCCCCACATCGTGCTCCTCTCCGGCATCCGGCGCCCGGCGGCCGCCTCCTCTCCTCCCGCGCACGCGTCTCGCTGCTCTCGGGCCCGCTCACCTTTTTTTCGAAAGGACGGCAAGAGATTTGCCGAATTTTTATTAGACGGAAAGGAAAAAGAACAATGACCAAGAAAAATCTTAAAACTACAACCATACTCACTCCAACTACGCACCACCCCCGCTCAGAAAGAAAAACCACCACACAAGCAGCACAAGCAGCAAATCGAAGAAAAACCACAACGCAAAAGAGACACACCACCGTAAGGTTTCATAACTATCTTTGTCACAGTCTTTTTTCTTCCTACCCGAATACTCTTCTATTGCGCTCCTTCCAAATGTTCCACCAAGAATAAACAATGAGACAGTCAAAAAAGGATTTGCTATCTTTCACAACCCTCGCTCGCCATTTCTTCCACCATTTGTAGATAGAACTCACGGAATTGTTGGTCGGCAGTTGGTGTAAATTGAACCAATTAACCAGCTGATCCCAAACTGCACAAGTGAACGGGCAATCTTTACAAAGATGCTTCGGCGTCTCTGGTGTTGTGTTGCATAGTTTGCACAAAGGATCATGGGGCCAACCTCTTTTCTCAAGGTTGTTTGCTGTTAATATCTCCCGGTGTAACAAAATCCATGCAAAGAATTTACGTTTGCCTTCCAAATTAAGGTAATGGATTGTCTTCTTGCCTGCCCTACAAACTGGACGCGATATGCGCTCTTAGTTGTGTATTCCCCATCCGACGTCCATTTCCAAATAATCTCATCATCAATATTTGGATTGCGATCAAGTAAATTGATCTGTTCCCACGCTCCCACAGACTTGAGTACTCCCTCAACTCAGTACCCGTACGTAAAGGGCACACCTGATTAATCCAAAAATTATTATGCAATGCCTGTTGGATAGTAAAATTCTTCCTCCTTGATTTTTAAAAAGACTTGGTGCCAAATTTTTTAGTGTCGTGCCGTTAACCCAACTTGAGTGCCAAAAACTAGCCTTATTTCCTTTGCCCACAATAACTATTGTTGATGCATTGAATAGGTCTTGATAACTCTTATCACAAGGGATGTCAGATCAACCCACGGTCTACTGCCGTGCTTCCATTGGAACCAGTACCATCGAAGTCTAAGTGCTCTCGCTAGCCGCTCAAGATCGAGTATTCCAAGGCCTCCCATATCCTTTGGAGTGCAAATAGTTGGCCATTTTATCAAACAATATCCGCCATACACCTTCTCGGGTTCTTCCCCCTTTCAAAGGAAACTTCTCCTTATGCGGTCGATTTGCTTGGTGAGCCACTTTTGAGCTGGAAAGACTGTGAGGTGGTATATAGGCTGCGAGGTTAAAACACATTTGACCAAGGTCTCCCGACCTGACGAGGACAACATCTTCCCTTTCCATCCCGGCAAGCGGCCGCCGATTTTATCTAGCAAAGGCTGTACATCCACCCTCCTGAGTTTGCGTGTGTGTAGGGGGAGCCCAAGGTACTTTCCGGGGAAGCTGCATACCTTGCCAGGGAAGTCTATTAGTGCTTCAGAAATTATATCATCGCTGCATCTGATGGGGAAAATTTCAGTTTTGCTTAAGTTTACTTTGAGACCTGAGCATTGTTTGAAGACGTGCAGGAGCTGGCTAATATTTTGTAATTCGGATCAGTCCAGATTTGCGAAAATGGCCGCATCATCCGCGTAGAGCGGCGGAGCTTAGCTGCCTTGGAGAGGATCTGGTTTATGAGGCCCTTGTGTGCTGCCAATTCCATCATTTTGTGCGGTGGATCAATTGCTAGGATAAACAACATTTGAGACAAAGGATCCCCCTGACGCGGACCTCTTGCATGCTTGAATATTTTCCCAGGAGTTCCATTAAGCAATATTCTGGATGAAGATGTGGCTAGCAGCGTTGCTATCCAGTCTCTCCATTTTTGGTCTAACCCCAATTCTTGTAAAGTTTCTAACATATAGACTCAGCTAATCGAGTCGAAAGCCTTGAAAATATCCAACTTGATAAATGATGCTGGCCTCTTTGCTTTGTGTAGAGCCTTTATCACATTTTGCACGTAGACAAAATTGTCCTGTGTACATCTCTTTTTGATGAAAGCATTTTTAACATCCTAACACCATATGATTTAGTTTTGGTGCTAATCTGTCAGCCAAAATTTTTGTGATTAACTTGGCCAGGGTGTTGATGAAGCTGATCAGTCTGTAAGCCCGCTCACCTCTCCAGGCGCCCCTGCGCAGGCACCACGCCCTCGAGTGCGCCAGCCACCGAGCTTGACGAACTCCCAGAAGTCGGCGAACGGATCATGACCTGCTACGACAAGGGGGAGGGAACGGGCTCTTAGATTGTCATGCCATACGGGGCCGCGAGAAAAAATGAGAGAGCAGGGGAGCGGGCACGTCTCCACGGCAGGGCTCGGGTCCTCGATCCCCGGCCATGGGGGCTCGGGATCGTTGAGCGGGAGGGAGAGGGGGGCCTCTCCTCTTCTCGCGTTCCCCACACCCCCCCTCCGGCCTGTGGAGTAGGCCATCCCTTCTCATCTCCGGTCAGGGAGGAGAAGGCAATTCGGCGTGACTACACCAGGGGTGGATCCAATGGGCTGCACGGGTATGGTAAGGCATACCCTAGGCCTAGCCCAATAACAAGGATAGCAGCCTGTAAAAAAAACAGTTTCCCACAGCCATCCCGCAAAGCTTGACCCCGACGCAACGCCGCTCCTGCGCTCCGTGAGGACTCGAGCGCGGCGGTGCACGGCTCCAGGCGGGCACTGCTCCTGCGCAGCTCTAGGCGCTGCTCCTGCTGCACCCCTCCCCTGCAGACTGCCGCAGGCCTGCGCGCCCCTGCAGGCTGCCGGTGCTGCCTGCGCTGCGCCGCCGTGCTCTGCTCCAGCTGCGCTGCGTCGTGCTCTGCTCCGGCTGGTAAAACTCAATCCCTCTTCTCCTCCCTATATTTTATTTAGTTTTCCCCCAAACCTCTAACCCTAGCTTTACTGTAATTCCCAAAATTAATGATGAATTGGTCAATTCCTTATGCATTATGCAATTTGGTTATAGGATTTGTGAACTATGAAGAGCGATGGAGATATTGCTTCTATGTTCAAAAAGCATGTTGCAAAGAAACGTGCTTCAGCTTCGTCTCTTGTGGTTGAAAAGCAAAGTCAAGAGCAAGAGCAACAGAAAGAGAGAGTAATTGAAGAAGTTGCTGGTCCTACTCCTACACCACCTACTCCATCTTTAGAATCAGTTGAAAATATATTGCCAACTCCACCTCCACCATCACCACCACCACCATCGCCATCGCCGCCGCCACCACCACCATCGGGTTTTGACGTCGACCACCTTCCACATGATCCAGGTGAAAGGTTGCCTTTTGCAAGTTATCATGTTAATGATCAAGATGCAGTTAGAAGAGCATATATTCTTAGAGGGGCATTCCAACCTTATGCACATGAGTTTCCAAAGCGAAAATGTGGAAATAGAGATCGTAATTTCACATGTTTATGGTTTGCCAAATAAGATTGGGTTGAATATAGCATCAAGAAAGATTCTGTGTTTTGCTTTTTCTGCTACTTGTTCAAAACAAAGAAATACAAGGTCAAGGGGTCGAATAAATTTATTGTGGATGGTTGAAGAAATTGGAATATAGGAGATAAGTCACTTTTGAAACATTGTCGCTCTCAAGCACACAAAGAAGCTCATGAAAAGTACATTGGCTATCTAACTCCTTGTGCAGCTATTGATGATAAAATTGAGAAGTGGAGTGATGAGGAAATAAAGCTTTATAAAATCAGATTGACTTATTCAATAAGATGTATCAAGTTTTTTTTACATCAAGGGTTGGCATTCCGTGGACATGATGAAAGTGAAGAGTCTAGTAACTGAGGGAACTTTATAGAATTGTTGAAATTTCTTGCAGCAAATAGTGAAGAAGTGAACAAGTTTGTGCTAAACAATGCTCCAGGTAATTGCTCATTGACTAGCCCAATGATCTAGAAGCAAATTATTTCATGTTTTGCTATAGAGACTAGAAAGAAAACTATTGAAGAGATTGGTGAAGATCGTTTTGTTATCTTAGCTGATGAGTCAAGTGATGTATCACATAAAGAACAACTAGCCCTTTGCTTGCGTTTTGTTGATAAATTAGGAAGCCCACGTGAGCACTTTGTTGGAGTAGTTCATGTAGATGATACTACCTCTTTATCACTTAAAGAAGCAATTGAGTCTGTACTTGTTAGTCATGGCTTGACTCTAACTAGCATTCGAGGTCAGGGATATGATGGGGCTAGCAACATGAAAGGGGATATTAAAGGGCTGAAAACATTGATTATGCAAGAGTCACCTTCTGCTTATTATGTCCATTGCTTTGCACATCAACTACAACTAGTTCTTGTTGCTGTTGCTAAGGACAATACTGATTGTGTTTGGTTCTTGGAACAAGTATCCCTCTTGCTGAATATTGTTGGAGTTTCTTGTAAGCGTCATGGGATGCTTTGAAGTGCTAGACTTGAGAGTATAATGAAAGCAATTGAATGTGGTGAACTCAAAACTGGAAGTGGACTAAACCAAGAGATGGGATTGGCTAGGCCTGGTGAGACTCGGTGGGGATCTTATTATAGAACCGTGTGCAACATCATTTCTATGTATTCAATAATCCATGATGTACTCATCACTCTTGGAGAGGATACAACACATAAGGTTGATTGGATAAAAATTCATTTTATGGTTGGAGCATTTGAGTCCTTTGATTTTGTGTTCAGTTTGCACTTAATGTTTGTTATTCTTGGATACACAAATGAATTATCTGAGTGTTTGCAAAGGAGAGAGCAAGATATTATTCACGCAATCCAACTTATTGGTGTGGCAAAAAATAGAATGCAACACTTGAGGTCTGAAGGATGGAATCAATTCCTTCAAAAGGTTACTTTGTTTTGCAACAAATATGGTGTCAAAGTTCCTGCTATGGAGGATGATTATGTGCCTTTCGGAAGATCACGACGGTTTGTTCAAAATCAAACAAATGATGACCACTTCAGAAGAGAAGTATATATTGGGGTCATTGATAATATCAGTAAGACCTTGATACTCGGTTTGATGAGGTTAATATGGAGTTGCTTTCTTGTATGTCTGCCCTCAACCCTTCTAATTCATTTGCATCATTTGATGCACAGAAGGTACGCCGACTTGCTGAATTCTATCCCAAGGACATTTTTGGATCTGATTTGCTTAAGCTAGAATTGCAACTTGATAACTATATTGATGTCATGAGAAAAGATGATAGATTCAGTGTTCTAGAAAACCTTGTTGACCTCTCAGTTAAGCTTGTGGAAATAAATAGCCACAAAGTTTATGATTTGGTTTACTTGCTTCTCAAAACGGTACTGCTTCTACCAGTGGCGACAACTAGTGTTGAGAGGGTATTTTCTAGTATGGATTTTGTTAAAAACAAGCGGAGAAATAAGATAAGTGATAGTCTCTTAGATGATTGCCTTGTCACGTTTATTAAGAGAGATAGTTTGGAAGATGTGGATGAAGATGATGTAGTAAAGACTTTTATGGCTATTAGAAAACGTAGACCTAAAAAATAGTGTTGTAATCCTATCTGTCATTTAAGTTTGTACCGTTTATATTCCAAATTATAATTTTGAACTATCTAAATTGTAATTTAAGACTTATTATAACGTTTAGTAGTTGTGTACTGAATTATTGGCTAATTTTTATAAAACTTTACCGAATTTCTATATAAATTTTACCGATTTGCAAATGAACATTTTGATTTGACATACCCCATGCAAAAATCCTAGCTCCGCCACTGGACTACACCAATCCTCCGCCTCCATCGATGAGTGATTTCCCTCCTCTGCAGGCTAGTCCGTGCTCGAGGAATGCTACACCAGCACCGAGGAGCGGATGAGGGGATCATGGCGATCATGGTCCCCAATGTTCTGCAGCTATCCCCATGGGCGGCGAAGTTTCAAACAGCGCGGGGGAGGACGATGACGGCACAAATGTCTTCAGCATTGGGCTTTCTCACGAAGCCATACACGCACACTCTTGGTGTCTTGCTGGGCCTCGGTGGCTTTGGATCTCGAAAGCAAGTGCACTAGATGGCATTGGCTATCCAGCCCGAAGAGACAAGATCTAGAGGTGGGGGCACTTAGCCACGAAGATACGGCGGATTGGAGCGGCGAAACCTCTCTCCAAATCCTTTGCGCAAGCCATCAGAGATGAAGGGATGGATCAGCGACCTCCTCCCCAGCAGCACGAGAAGCGGAGGGGAGATCCTGACGACTGGATGGACGAGGACGACCTGCTCGGCCTGGATCCACGATGGGAGCGGGATCTCCACTACAAGCTTCAGCGTGGCAGGGTGCGAGCTGGGGGAGGAAGCAGGGGGCGGGAGCACCGCGAGTTCCGGCAGGAGGGCTACGGTGAGCGCTTCTACCATGGGCGGGAGCAGCCGCAGTACTATTAGGTGCATATGAGGAAGGGGCGCTTCCATCACGCTGCTCCTCGCCCCACGATGATCCTAAGGGGGATCGATTGGGGAGCCAAGCAGGCTGGAAGGGAACTCAAGCCTACGACGGATCCAATGAAGGAGACCCAGAAGAACAAATCCAGCAAGCCTGCTCGGGCTCAAGGTACCAGCAAACCTGATAACTCTATTTGTTTCCGTTGTACCTAGGTGGGACATTATCAGCTAGGATACAACAATGACCCAATGTGTTACAAGTGTAAGGAACCGGGGCACATGGTTGTTGAATGCTTGAGCTTACATAGGAAAAAGCTGAAGATGTATGGTTTTGGAAACCCGGGCCAAGGTTTTTACTCAATAGAGATCCCATGTAAGGAGAAACTGAGAAGTACATCAACCTCATCACTGTCCTTGAGGGGGATGCAACTGAGGAAAAACTGGATGGCGAGTCAAGAACCTGGTCAATGCTAAATGGGATTTCCAAGTTAGAGAGATGACAAAGAGTGAATTCAGAACTGCCTTCCCTGATCAGGGTTCCCTTGATACTTTTGCTAAGCTAACTGCAGTGGAGCTCACACTATTCGGGCTGAAGGTTAAGATCTCCAAATCCAGCATAGACACGGCGGCTTCCTCTATTTTGCAGACTACCTAGGTTAGGGTGTCAGGTGTTCCCAGCTTTGCTAAGGATGAAGAGATTATCAAGGAGATTACCTCTCTTGTGGCTGAGCCTATCAAGGTGGATGACTTTAGTCTCCTGAGAGATGAACCTATTCGTGTTAGAGTCAACTGCAAGGACCCATCTAAGCTGAGGGGCCGAGAGCTGGTCGGGTATGAGATAAAATTTGCAGTAGAAGGATCCCTGGGGGGGATGCCGAGAGCTGGTGCATCTAACCTTGGGAAACCAAATGACAACCAGAGGAGTGGGGGTGGGAACAAAGATGACAGCCATGATAAACACTCGAAGAAGGATGCATGCAGGAGGGGAGCATGATGAGGAGGAGAAGAATGGGGACATGGACGCCAGCCAGGACTCTCAGTTTGACAACATGGAGGACTTAATCCGGGATGCTACCCCTGGAAATTGTGACTCTCCACTCTCTGTTACTCCCCTGGCAGTAGCTTTTCCTGTGGTGCCTCCAGGCAGCACATGTTACCATTCTATGGGGATGTCCTAGGGACTACAAAGCTGATGACTCCTGAAATGGAACTAACTAATAACAGCCACGAATCTTTTGTGCTCACTTAAGAAGCAGGAGTTGATGTCGCCAAGACCCAGATGGGGGGCAAGCTAAAAGCTCACAATGAGGGGGGTGTATTTTATGGAGGTGGACAAGTGGCCGCTCCTAATAGGAAATGAGCCTGAACAGGATATCCCTTCTTTAACTCAGGAAGAGAGCCACTTGGCAGACCACATGGGTGTGGACTTTGACAACTAGAAACCCTCACCTGCTAAGGAGAAGAAGGACAAGTCAACCAAAGCTAAAGTGGTAACTGCTACAAGAGCTAGTTCCAGGATCCCTCGGGATGGGGTTCCAATTGCAGATAAGGCTATAAGGAGGGCTCAAGAGAAAGACAATCTCTCTTAGGTACCTGCAAAAACCCTTTTACTGTTTTAAATAATACTCCTAGTGAGGTTTTAGGTAGTGTGGTATCTGAGCTTGATATTGTTTCTGATAACATTGATCCTATCTTTAATGCCTTTAAAATGGAAGAATTGGCTAGAGCTGAATTGGCCTAGGTAAATTACAGAATCTATTTAGAAAACCTCAATAGCAGAATTGCTCCTCAGGGGGAGGGTGATATGTAGGATTTGTCTATGGACATTATTGATAATACGTTTAGGCTTAATGATGTTTCTTTTCTCCATGGGGGGAGCCTTCAACTAGTCAACAATGAGAGTCCTTATTTGGAATGTGAGAGGGCTGGGAAAACAAGCAAGGAGAGGGCAGGTGAGAGATTATGTCTACACAGAGAAGATTGACATTCTAGGTCTACAAGAAACTGTTAGGACTGAGTTCTCTGATCAGGAACTAAAGGAAATGGAAGGGGCCCCATCCTTTCTATTGGTTATGTTTACCTGCAAAAGGTAGATCAGGTGGCATTCTTCTAGAAGTCAAGGGGGACTCCTTTGAAGTAGAGGACCACAAAATTATGGAGTATTGCATTCTAGTGACCCTAGGAGACAAGAACAACAATTTCAGATGGGATTTAATTGTGGTGTATGGACCGGCTCAACATGAGTATTCTGGGGCTTTCTTGGATGAGCTGGATGGAATTTGTAGGAATGGGATGCTACCTTGCCTCATAGGAGGTCACTTCAATCTTATTAGGTCGATGGATGAGAAAAATTCGAATCTCTATAATTTTGGCCTGATGGACAGCTTCAATGCCTGGATTGGGAAGTTTCAGCTCAAAGAAGACGAAAGATCTGGTGGGAGATATACCTGGACCAACAAGCAGCCTGTCCCAGTCATGGTGACTTTGGATAGATGTTTGATGTTTTCTTCATGCGAGGAGAAGTTTCCACTGTGCTCAACTTGGAGCATAACACGAGTAGGTTATGATCATAGCCCCATAGTGCTGGACTCAGGGGAGAACAACACTTCAAGGGTGAGATACTTCTTTTTTGAGAACCACTGGACTATATCTCCTGATTTCATACCTCAGGTCGAGCTTAAATGGCTCCAGAGCTGCGAGAGACGCCCAGATAACTGCAAAGTGATTGATGCCTGGCATGGGAGCTTGGGAGCTCTATGCAGTACCTTAAGGGCTGGAACATTCAGAAAGCTGGTGAACAGAAAAAAGAAAAAGCTGAATTACTCCAGTTTTTGGCAGCAATTGGTGCACAAGCTGAAAATGGGATGTTGTCACCCCTCGAATAGGAATACAGGTATGAAATTGAAGACAAACTTGAGCAGATATACCATAAGTGAGGAACTGTATTGGCAGCAGAGGGGGAGTGAGAACTGGATATTGAGAGGGGACTCAAATACCCAATTCTTTCAGCAATACCCCAACAGGAGAAGAAGGAAAAACCTCATAACTAGTCTGGATTCAAAGAATGGGGTGATACAATCTCAAGAAGATATCGAACAGCATATCACTTCTTTCTACAAAAAGTTGTTTGGTGCTAACACCCCTGCTAAGATAAGACTTGCAGATAACTTCTGGCTTGGGACAGTAAGAGTTTCTACTGAGGATAGCATTGCACTCACTATGGAATTTTCAGAAAAAGAGGTGAGGGATGCCATCTTTGAGATGAAGAGTGCCTCTGCCCCAGGACCAAATGGTTTCGGTGTTCACTTTTTTAAGACTTTTTGGCAATCTACTAAAGGGGATTACCTTGACATGTTTAGGGATTTCCATCGGGGGAACCTAGATGTCAAGAGGCTGAATTACAGAGTTATTACCTTGGTTCCAAAGGTCAAAGAGGCCAACACTATCAAACAATACATGATGATTTGCCTGGTGAATGTGGATTACAAGGGCATAACTGTCGGTGTTTAACCTCCAAGCCCACCGAGGGATACCCCCGAGGTGGTAGATTGTAGGTGGGATGTCGCTGAGATCAGGAAGTCAAAGGTGCAAGGAACACGAAATTTTAGACAGGTTCGGACCGCCGAGAGGGTAATACCCTACGTCATGTGTGGTGGTTTGTATTGCCTTAGATGTTGATGTGTTTCGAAAGGGTCCCTGCCCGCCCTTATATAGTCTGGAGGATAGGGTTACATGGAAATCCTAGCCAGATACGAGCTTAGGAGTCCTACCCGAGTACTACTCGGGTAGTTTTCTTCTATTCCGACTAGTTCTACTACGGTACGAGTAGTTACAACTGATGTAGGGCGTGGGCCATGTCTCATCCCTTATCCTAAAATATATAGGCCATGTGCGCAGTCCTGTGGTCCCGGGTCAGACAAGCCCCTCGAGCTCTTCATAGTCGAGTATTGCAGGCTTTCGAGTACTTCTGAAGGCGTCTTCGAGTTCTTTCAATCTCCATCTTGAAGGTGTCTTCCGAGTACTTCCTTGGCTGCATCGAGGCTGTAAGGTGCTCATGCCTAGAGTAGCTGTCAAGTCTTCTTTTATATGGGGTGCGATGAAACTCACACTCCATATGGAGTAGCCCCCGAGCCTGAGTTTGAATCGAAGAATCAGGCTGAGGGTCAAATTAGTCTTGAATCTTCTGCTCTTATCTTCCAAAAATTTGAAAAATAAGCCATCGATGACACGTGTCTCGCAGCCCCCGAGCATTGAATCCAAATCTCAAGATTTGGAAAAAAGGATCCAAAGAGTCGTGACATAGATTGTGGAAAAAATAAGAATTTGATTTGATGGTTAAAATGAGTAAATTAGTTCAGAAATTCAAAAATCCCTTTTTTTGGATAACATCCCAAAAAAATGGTTAAGCAAATAACTTTTCCAAAGTAACCCGAAATTACCGCTCAAAACAAATCTTATCCCGAGAGAAAAAAACCTTCGCATTCCACACAATGATACACCGAGTTGTTTCCTGCGCCCAGCCCCGAGTATGGCAGCCAAACGAGCCGCCGAAAACACGCTGAGTGCCTTGTTGCACCCAGCCCCGGAGCACGGGAGCTAGACGAGCCGCCGAAGATACACCGAGTGCCTTGTCGCGCCCAGCCCCCGAGCATGGGAGCTAGACGAGCCACCGAAGGTACGCCGAGTAGCGTAGGTACCGGTCGAGTCAGAGGAGATACGCCACATGGTCGGCTGCACCAGCCCCCGAGCCTGGGGTTCGGCCGAGTCGCCGCTAGCATGCCGAGTGGTCTATGCCGACAAAGTGATGGCCAAGTAAGGCAGCTCTCGGGAGCATACCTCACCCAGCGGCATGATCCAAGTCTGGTTCCTGCAAGGTAAACATAAAAATATATTGTAACTGATATACATGATATCGAGTCGGGAGCGAATCCCGGCATTGAAAAATGCATGATAAAAAAACGTGTCTTGCTCTTGTCAGGCCATGTAATTTACCCGAGTAGTTAGCCTATTACGTTTAAGCACCTGATCACTGATAGCTGTAGCCCATAGCGCAGGGAGCTGATCACGTGCACGCGTAGGAACATAGGCGTACAGAAGAGTCAAGGTTTCACGGATTAAGGCGTGTACTACCCGAGTACTTTAGCAACCGTTAGGAGAAGACAATGAATGCAGAAATAAGTAGTCGGCATGCGACAAAGAGAATGCGCGTTGCACATAAAGTAGTCAGCGAGAGCGTGTGTTGCAGCACGTATGCCCATAGGGTGTAGCCGCTGTGAGCCCGACACAACTTGGTGTACCAAGCGCGTGGGTTGTTAGTCAGCAAACCCTAGAAGTAGTCGATCATGGTGTAGCCCCCCGAGGGTAACTCCCGTTGAGAGGCGTACTCAAAATAGTAGTTGGTCCTGTGAAGAACAAGTAGGAAAAGGTATAAGTGACTTAGCTTGATTTGTGGACGATTGTCAATGAAAACTGTGGCGGTCGTCGGTGGAGCCGCAGCGGTTTGTTGATGAAACCGACTAGTCGGAACTAGTCCACGACCGGTTGCCGACGAAGTGAGGCCCGCCCCCGACTAGTTTCCTAGTCGAGACAAGTAGTCGTTTGCGGGTTGGATTTGCCAATTTGTCGAAGTAATTGTAGCTCGACCCTTAATGACACATCTTCCGTGTGCACTTAGCAGTGGCACTTTAATTGAACGAGAATCAATCCCCCGCATGGAGCAGCAAGCTTCTTAGTAAAAAGAATGTTGTAATGCAACGAGCAATCCTTAGGCCTCATAGGTGTCGTCCGCCACCAACGTGCACACGTGGGTCTCGCTGTCCCATGTTCGGCACAGCCACATGCACTACTGCTCGATGGGGTGGAACGCCGTCCGGAAGTTGGCGCGTGCGCGATTGCTGAGGAACACGATCGACACGCGGTTGTGCGCGTCCGGGAAGGGCCCCCAGTGCAGTACATGTGGCACTCCGGGTTCACCAGGACATGCGCCGCCACCCGCCGGCGGAGATCGGCCTCACCCCAGCGTACTGGGAGCACGGCACGAGCAGCGGAGGCGCCGCGTAGCCGAGACCGTTGCTGCGACGCGGGCTAGAGTCGAGTCAAGGTTGGCGAAGCCAGCGCGACGGTGTCGCTGCAGCATGGAAGTTGGAGTCCGGATCGATCACGAGTAGGAGCCGAGTTGGACTAGGACTCGCCCTCGCAATTCCCGATTAGATCTGGAAGTAGAATTTTGCCGAGATCATCGGTGAGGTCGTCGATGTCACGGCAGGATGCTAAAGCAGATGCCTCAGGCTCCCTGGCGTCGGCGGGGTGGATGTTGAAGCCACCCCGGCCGTTGGTGATGCAGACCCAGGAGCCGAAGATGAAAGTTGTGCCCTTATTGAGCACAGCGCTGGTAAAGTTGAAAGATGCCATCGAGTTCCCCGGTGGATGCTCGATGAACACCCCTACCTGGCACGCCAGCTGTCGGTGTTTAACCTCCAGACCCACCGAGGGATACCCCCGAGGTGGTAGATTGTAGGCGTGGTGTCGCCAAGATCAGAAACTCAAAGGTGCAAGGAACACAAAATACCCTACGTTCTGTGTGGTGATTTGTATTGCCTTAGATGTTGATGTGTTTCGAAAGGGTCCCTGCCCGCCCTTATATAGTCTGGGAGGATAGGTTTACATGGAAATCCTAGCCAGATACGAGCTTAGGAGTTCTACCCGAGTACTACTCGGGTAGTTTCCTTCTGTTCCGACTAGTCCTACTACGGTACGAGTAGTTACAACTGATGTAGGGCGTGGGCCATGTTCCATCCCTTATCCTAAAATATGTAGGCCATATGTAGGCCATGTGCGTAGTCCCGTGGCCCCAGTTCTGGCAATAAAGGTGTTAACAAACAGATTCTCTCCAGTGGCTAGTAAAGTCATTGGTAGTATTCAGACTACCTTTGTGAGGGGGAGGAACATTCTAGAAGGAGCAGTTATATTACACGAGGTGATTCATGAACTTTAAAGGTCAAAAGGAAAAGGAATGATTCTGAAAATTGACTTTGAGAAGGCCTATGATAAGGTTAGATGGGACTTTTTGGAGGAAGTGATTACAAGGAAAGGGTTCCCTAACAAGTGGACTGACTGGGTTATGCAGACTGTGGGAGGGGGCAAAGTCTGTGTGAATATCAATGGGAAAAGAGGGCCTTATTTCAGAACTTTCCAAGGGTTGAGGCAGGGCGACCCTCTGTCCCCAATGCTCTTTAACATTGTTGCAGATGCTGAGTGTTCTCCTAGACAAAGCTGTTAACAAGAAGCTTATCACGGGCATTTTGGATGGCTTCGTCCCGGGGGGATCTCCCATATCCAATATGCTGATGACACTATCATCATGATTGATGGGTCTGAGGCCTCTATACTCAACTTGAAACTCATTCTTTATTGCTTTAAATGGTTGGCGGGCTTGAAGATCAACTTTCACAAGAGTGATGTTTATGTCTTCAGTGTTGAGCAGGCAGAAAAAGAAAGATTAGCTAACATGTTGAACTGCAATTTGGGGGAGTGGCCCATGAAATATTTGGGGATACCTGTCTCCCCAAATCGACTGGGTGTTGTAGCCTTTGCTAACTTGGGAGACAAGATGAATAAGAGGCTTGATCCATGGAAGGGCAAACACTTATCCTCGGGTGGTAGGCTGATTCTCACCAATTCTTGTCTCTCTAGCCTGCCTACATATATTATGGGCTTTTACTTTACCCAAGGAGGTACAGGATGAGATGGACAAGAGAAGAGGTGATTTTTTTTGGCAATGGGCCTCGGATACTTTCAAATACCATATGGCCAAGATGGATACCTTGTGCACACCGAAAAACCAAGGGGGTATAGGTATGCTCAACACAAGAATCATGAATGAGTGCCTGCTCACCAAGTGGATATGGAAGATCATGAACGGGTCCGATGAGACTTGGTATAAGCTTCTCAAGGAGAAATATATGCCAGATGGCAACTTCTTTAATTCGAGGAGTATGGGTACTTCTCAATTCTAGCAGGGCCTACACAAAATTAAGCACATTTTCAAATGGGGGGCTATACATCGAGTGGGCAATGGGGCAAAAACCTCCTTTTGGAAGGACATTTGGATCGGGAATGTACCTTTAAAAACTAGCTTTCCTGAGCTGTTCAGCATGTGTAGTGAGCCTGATGCTTGTGTGTTGAGCATGTGGAACTCGGGGGAGTGGAGAGTGACCTTTCGCAGGAGTTTAACTCCGGCAGAAGTAGATGGTTTCAACCAACTAATGCAATCCTTACAGACAGTAAGTCCGTCGGCGGATGATGACAAGTTTGAGTGGCTCCTGGACAAATCGAAGTCCTTCACTACCAAATCTCTATACTCTTTCTTAACACATAGAGGTGTGTGTGTGTGTGCGCGAGAGTTTGAGAATTTGTGGCAGGCGAAAGTGCCCCTTAAAATAAAAATCTTTCTCTGGCAATTAGATAACACCAGGCTGCAGACTGCTTTGTCCCTGAAGCAAAGATGTTGGCGTGGGAGCCATCTCTGCTCTCTTTGCGGACAAGTCGAGGATGTCGACCATATCTTTTTTCGGTGCTCTATTGCTCAACTAATTTGGTGTGGTATTCGGGACATTTTAGAGTGGACTGACTTTCCAGTGTCGTGAGCGACCTGGCGGGAGAGATGGAGCAAGGGCGAGATGAAAATTCCCAAACGTTTTGCTCTTTTCCTTTTTGCAGGCCTAGCTTGGGCGCTTTGGGTGAATAGGAATAAAATGGCTATCGAACGTTCCTTTCCCTGGAACCCGCTGCAAATTTTATACTCCAGGATTTCCTTTTTGCAGAAGTGGCGGCCGCTATTGAAGCCAGCTGATCGTGAGGAGATGACGGGGATCCTGACTGGTGCGCCAAGACCCAGGATGGAAAGAGCGACAGACATTGAGGAGCTGTAGTGCTTCCTGCTTTAGTCTTGCTGTTTTCTTTTGCTTCTTATTGTAAACTGGAATCCCCAGTTCCCCGTTGTACCGTACCTGTTGGCTTTCAAACTAAAGCAGAGATTTATCTCCTTAAAAAAAAGAGTACATGGACCGCATCAGCAGCAGCGTACCCAGCAACCTACAATTTGCCATCATTAGTTCCCCGTTGCCCTAAAAAACTATAGTTCCCCATTACCGTGGTATTTCATTCTAACCTCTCCACAATATGGTCACCTAGCATCATTATTGTACTACCAAAAAAGAATATGGCAAATAAATCAATTGTTATAGGAAAAAAACTACAGTAAAGAAGTAAATATAATCTACTGTACCCTGCCACCAAGTTCAAAGATGGTTGCTTATCATTACACATCAGTAATTTGCTATCATTTACTTAAATCACCACCCTGAATCATACAGGGTTCAACCAGTACAGTAGGATGAAGAAGAACCTCACTGTCCCACCTATTCTACCCTTATCATTGACTCACACTAGCTAGAGACCCACCTTATCCTTTACTCCCTCCATTGTCTTTTGATAGACTTATTTCACTTCATCACAATGACTGTGGAGAAGGGATCATGCTTATCATTGAATTAATCACATCATCATCTACTCCTCCTTAATGGAAATGATTCTCCGCGAGTACTCCTCGATATCGATATTATCATATACATGCACCAGCTTTTTCTGTACGGGAACCAAAATGGTCGTTTGTGTCAAAATCAAGACAACAATTCAAATAGGACTATCAAAAAAGAGAATTTCAGTTTTCTTAAATAGGTCTATCAAAAAAGAATGGAGGAAGTATTTATCACCCGCTTCTCTTTATGGGCCTGTTTGGTAGGAATCTTATTGGATAATGCTTCACATGACGTTTGCTTATCAATGCACTATATATAGCACGAAGCTGTTTCGCAAAAAAGAGGCAAAACAAACTAAAAGCTGTGATAAAAACAATAGTCCCTGCCTACACATTTGATTCTATATAATTGTTTCCAACCTGGTGCCTTACTACAATACTACTAGCTCGGGCCGGCACTACACTGCTGCTTTAGCTCTATATTCGGCTAGAAATGGGCGTCAAGTGAGAAATTATTGCAACTAGAACATTCAGCCCGCCCTATCATGAAGAAAACAACAAAAACAAGTAATAAGGATGCCAAACAATTAGACAACTATGTGACTCATATTGAATAGGTGCCTATCGCCATGTAGGGTCGCTGAGTGCGTTCTGTTCTTCGTGGAAGGGAGGCTGAAGGTAGGAGCATAGGGAGCCAGCACGGAAAAGGACTGCGGGTTGATTTCAAGAAAGTTGGATAACCTTTTTGCAAAATTGTTAGGGGTGCAGGAGTGTGAATCGCTCCCATGCGAGGAGAGGCGAGCTCTCTTTAATAAACATGATGCTTGAAAAAAGGTGTATTGTATATGCACATAAGCATACAAACTCGGAATAAGCCATAAACATTATCTAGGAATAGGAAGTATCAGCAAGTATCACCACGACTTGGCCAGCAGCCTCTGAAGGTGTTGCTTTCTTAAAAGAGATCTCATCATTGGCATCACAGCAGCTTCCAGAAGAAACCTCTGGTTGCTGGGAGATGTAGGGTCACGGAGCCCAGCCGTTTAGGCATACATCCAGCCATCCTTTTGAAGCAAACATTCTGAAAGCAATACTATCTGCCGTCTTCTCCGCAGCGTCACATCTTGCATGCCCCGAGGCTGTAAAATCGCACTGACTTAATCAGCGCCTCCGCTGGCTGAAGACCATCTTGCATCGACCATCCAGTTAGTTTGTGTACATCTGGCAACAATCCCATCGTCTCAAAGTTCAGAGAAAATTAGAATACAACGCTGTCCTATGAAAATGTAAAATCTACCTTTAGTTTCATTTGAATCTAAAGGTTTACCCTCTGGCGCAGGATACATACTCCCTTGTACTACACTGTAAAGTATTTAGAAGCCACAACTAAAATATCATATTGGACAAAAAGAAATGAGGGATAATATTCACTTGAGTCTAACTACCCAAAGTGGACTAATGCAGTAGTGCTTGGGAAGACGCAATATGGTTGGTACACCTTGCAATCCTGGAAGAAGTTATCATGGCTCCCCATTTCACATCATTTTTTCGTGGCATCTTGTCCTTTGTGCATGTAGTCCAATCATATATCATTTTTTCGTAAAAAGCATATGCACTGACTAAGGAATCTATTCTACTGGAGGGGGATGCTAGTTCAGTTTGAGCGGATATAAAGTTCCCTTGTAACTGAACCCACACCGACTGTATTAGGATACACTCATTTCAAAATTCAAAAATCAACCATTATACACGAATAATCTTGTACTCATGTTCTCAATTTTTTCAATCGGTCTTACTGTTAGGTTGACAATGCATTTCTCCAAGCAATTACCATATTATACACCACGGTACCTCACATGATGTACGCATTAATCCAACGCTAATGCAAATTAAGAAAATATCAGCAATATACACCATAGTACCCATTATCTGCAGAGGAACCGGTTCCCTATTTTAAATCCCTTCTCCTAGGGAGCCAGCTAGCAGCATATATAGGAACTGCATCACTGCCTTCATTATGTTTTCTGTAATTCAACATGTCTTTTAAATTCCTAACTCCAGCAATACACTTGATCACCCGATCACCCGTGAGCTATATATAGCATCCCCTCTAGCACTGCATTGCGTTTCTGCTCTTACTTACAAGGGATGGTAATGGATCATGGCTCTAGTACTCTCTTCACAATCCAACTTGCTCTTTATATATTTTTAGCTTAAAATTATATAAGATAAGAGCCGATCCTTTTTAAGCCCGGTGCTTAGATTATCTATGCTAAAATTTAAGACCCTTTACCACCCCTACGTACAACTAGAAACTAGAGCTGCTATAGCTGAGAACGGGAAGTATCATCAAGTTTCTGACCACCTGCTTTTTGACAGCACCAACATTCAGCTTATTTGCAGCATCAAAATATTGATAAGCAGGAGTGCTCACAAATCACAATCCTCTATGCTGCATTAAAGCTGAATTTAATTACTTCATAATGGACAAGGGTGGATCCCTTCATGCTGGACAAGGCTGAAATCTCGATGCTTGGCTACTTAATTTCGTCCACACCATGCATGGCACTACCACTACAGGTGTTGCCCCGCCTCCTCTCCCAAGTTACACATGCGCCCTTCAACGTCTAGAATTAAATTTTTTCATGTCCAGTGTTTTTGTTTCTCGAATCAGTTTCATTTCTAACTTAGAATGAGAGACATCAGCAAGCTCATATCCTGTAACCAGTCAGGCAACCAGAGTAACAAGGAGCTGATCCTCTCTTCTTCTGCCTTTATCCCCACATTTGGACACTTCAACTGCATGCTCATCCAGTCATCCAACTCTGTTTCTCAACAACGAGTGGGAGGGGCTAATACATGATCATGGAAAAGCTAAACTTTCAAAAGATTTTCCCAAGGTTATCCATTGAGGGTGAAAGGGGATATTTTTCCAGCCACTGGATCAAATAGAACTGGTGATCCTAGTTGAGTGGTCACATGCACATAGCAACCATCAATAGAATGAGAAGTCAAGTGGTAATAATTTGGTGGTACGCATTGAATCGGTTGCCATACTTGCACCAACCCAAAGATGTGAATTGAAGTTTATACAAAATGTCATTGCTATCGAACATTCTCGGTGATAAATGAGCAAGCATTAAACATGCACAAACAACCTACTTCCAAATGGGCCTCATTCTTCCATGCCCCCACCTTATTTCCTCTCACCCACCGTACCAATCTACTTCTTCATTTTCCAACTATATAATATAAATTTATCATAATTTATACACAAATATATGCAAGTTTTCTATCATATATGTTATAAAATTTATCCAAACATAGCACATATGGTATAATGTATAAGATAGCATGCTAATACCGTAATGGTCCACTGTCCAAAGCATGAAACTAGTGTCCAAACATCAAATTAGTATATGATTCACTAAAAAACCGGTTCACTGGTTCAATAAAAACCAGACAATTCAATCGGTTCACACCAGTTCAATTCCATTCCATGACCGATCTTTTCATTGAACTGAACCATTGGGTCACCAGTTCACGGTTTTGCCAGTCCAACCAGTGAACCGGTTCAGTTTTTTGTTCTATGCATACGGGTGATGACGGAAGGGTGGTAATGGATTATATCTCTAATGCTACCTTAACAATCTAACTCAGCTATTAATCATCCTTAGTTTAAATATACAAAATATGAGCCCAGTCTTTTTTGAGCCAGATTCTTCAAATTTCGAAGTTAAATTTCTAGACCATTTACCACTCCTAGATGACAGTGGTGGACATGCTATACTATAAATATGATTTGGGAAATATCGTTATAACCTTCCAGTATAAGCAACGTGCCATGCAAAAATGGGCTTAACTGGATATTCCATCATTCCGAGCATAGGATGGAAGAGAACTGGATATTATGCTAGACATTTTACTTGCAATGGACAGATGCACGTAGTAACTAATAAACCATCAGTAGAGTGGCAAATCAAGTGATAATTAGGTGGCGTGCATTGATTATACTTGCAACCCCAACGAGTGAATTAAAGTTTGTGGAAGATGACATGCTATGACACTACCCACATTATTATTCCTTTCTTTGTAAGGTTCCATATAATAAGTTCTTCGTCCTCAACAGCAGCACTGCTATGCTGCTTGGTTCGTGTATTACATTCACACACTTAGGTTCCGTTTGAATCCAAGTATTAACAGGTGTAAGTGCTAAACTTTAGCACTAGCTCATCCAAACGAAAATGCTAATAATGGGATGGACTAAACTTTAGCTAAGACTTAAAAACTTTAGCATGAGGGCTAGTATGTGCTAAAGTTTAGCACTTAACTCTAGCTCATTCAAACAGGCCCTTAGTCCCCTCTGTAACTTTGAAGAAGAAATACGGTTGATTGTTCATAATAAGCTAGTTAATTAATCATCTGACCTTGTGTTGTATGCCTGTTTGCAAACTATTATGCACACATGTGTGCAACAAGGATAGATAGGTATATGAAGGAAGCATCAGCAACTCTCAGTCCACCGTAGAGGAGGAATTTTTCTCAAGTTCCAGGCCCAGGAAGCCAGCAGATCGCGAGTCCATCGTTTCACATTGCGTCCATGTGCTTCCAAGGCACGACTGGGACAGGCTTGATTTGAGTTGTTATGAACACATCTACTCCGAATAAGCATTCCTCTACATTCTTCGCCTAATCATGCCTCCTCTGGTTCCAGAATTCCAAGACTTCGATCTCTCCGATTCCCCGCTACCCTGCGGAGAGTTAAAAGCTTAAGATAGCATCATCTGGTACGTGTAGGATGTTGAGGATCGATCAACATCCTCTTGAATACCTCTTTCCTACTTTGCAGTGTTCCCCAGCAACCCACGTTAGTTTCAGTTTTCAGCTACCACGGTGTTCAGCTTTTCTTGTGTTTCTGAGGCGTGTTCTCTTTTGTGGCCCGGCCTATATCCTTGTCATTATTACTAGTCTCACAAAGCTCAAGGGTGTTTGTGTTTTCACAAATTTAATTTGGCTGTAGATAGCTTGCTGCTGCCATAGCTGACGAGCGATGAGCTATGGGTCTTACTTTTACCTCAGCCTGACAGCCTGTGTGAGCTCGCCGGTGGCTGCGGAGCTTGGCTGTGACTATGCCGAAACAACAAGGCAATGCTGTGACTTTGTAAGTTTGCACGAGGACTGCGACACTACACAAGTTTTAAATTACCGGCTGAGGCGTTTAGCGGTAGGGCTGCCGTTACGGCATTTAGCGGGCTAAATACTATCGCGGCTGCCATTCCTAGCAGCTATAACCGGCTATAACGGCAGCTATAGCCGGCTATTTAAAATCTTGCTAATAACATGGCAGAAGCTTTCCTTCAACCTGGACTGGACTGGTGCTATAGGAACGCTACATGAACCAGACCGGTCAGCGTTCGCGAAACCTAATCCTGGCCCTATACTCGGTAACAGTAACACACCGTCCACCAATAAGCACACTTTGCGAAAGATGCTGTTTGTGAACCCAGTAGAATTTGGTGTGGTGATGTCACACCCGATTCTATAAAGAACCAGATGCATCTCATATGTGCGTCAGGATCATGTTCACACACATGTGGTAGACGGAAAGTGTAATATATCAAAGACAATGCTCAAAAAGTAACTAAATAAAGTATTTAACAATATTACACTCCGTATAAAAGAGACACAAATGTCTTTAAACGATAAACCGTTATACCCTATACGAAGTCTGCAACAACTCCGTCTTCCACAGGCGATGACTGGTGAACGCAAGGCCTAGAACTCCTCAAAGTCGTCGAAGATCTCCTCTTCAAAGTTCTCTTCTGAACAGCAGGGGGCAAGGGTGAGTACTCTTATGGTTGGTACTCAGCAAGTGGGGTGAAAATGCAAGGCCATCAAGGATAGGCTAAGGTTTGCAGCAGCGATCACTTTTAGTTGGTCAAGTATTTATTAGCAAGCACCTATTAACTAGGTTTAAGTTTATACCATCCCACTTTAGCAAAAACATAAAGGTATTATCCACATAAACATTAACCGCGAACCACAATTTAATTAATCTTCAAGTTTCATTATCATGTGAGGGTCCAAGCCACTCTTAACCGTGAGTACGGCTGTTATAACAGTTTTACACTTTGCAGAGGTTGTACACTTTACCGACAAATCATGTTCCCCTGAGTCGCCCGGGTTTGCAAGGCCCTTAAACACTTCCGAGGTGAGTGGCGAGGGTACACTACGAAGCCTTTACAAAGACATGTCGAGAGCTAGGCAGCCCACTAGAGTTTCAGTAGCAGTGTGGTCCATAAACCTCCCTAATGGTCAGCTCCTTAGCAAAGACAGCTACCCCAAGAGGACCGGGCTATGACCCCTACCACCGACCCCCTCCTTGCCCTTTCGGTAAGACCACCAGCTAACTTCACATCTAATTAATTGGCTAAGGTCAGAGCCATATGACTTTGTGGTTGCACTATTTTCTTGGGTGGTTCTCCATGATCCCATTAAACAAAGTTGATCTTAAAATTACGCGGTATAACAACAATATGAAACGTGATCAACATTGCCATAAGAGTAAACCAATACCAATCCCAAAGTTTGCAACTAAGCGTAACTACCCAACATGAATAGTAAACCCAGGTGTTTCAAGGTTTGGGGTAAAAGACTAGGTATGTCCTTAGTATAGGTAACCCATCAAGTTTATGCAAGCAACAGTAAAGTAAAGTGAATTATCATGCTGTTGTTGGGATCAAATAGAATATGCAGGGGGGAAATCCACTTGCCTTCTTCCAACAGCTGCTGGTTCTCTTCCTCGTAAGCTTGCTCTTGGTTTTGCTCGAACGTTACGTTGTCTACGCGATCACACAATCAAGCATACACAAACAAATAAGAAACAGTACAACAAACAGTACAAACAGAGAGTAAAAAGATGATAATATTGTAGCTCATGATGCAAAGATCGCGTGAGCGCAAGAATCGTTGAAATCGGAGTTGAAACGATGAAGATATGGCTAAAACAGTGATCTAGGGACCTAACTGCGAGAGTTTTGAACTTCCAGGGGCTAAATCTGAAGAAATTAGAGGCTAAAATATAATTAAACCTTAAACAGAGGGTCAGGGTGCAAAACTATAGGTTCTGGATGGCGGGTACTAATTCTAGAAAAGTCAAGGGTCGGAACAGAAAAAGAAAGGGCTCAACTCTAATTATTTTTCTACTGATCTGGACTGCGGGTTGATTCCTGAAAAACCTAGGGGTCTTTCTGCAAAAGTTCTAGGAACAGCTAGGGTTGGGTGAATCTGTTCCGTTGGATCAGAATCGGGCGGCGGTTTAAGGGTCAGGCGAATCGGCAGAGTAAGGGTTGATTCTGGCCGTTAGATGCAGATCGAGTGGCAGGGGAAGGGTCAGCTCGGGTCGACCCGGCGAAGTTAGGGTCGGGCAAGGCGGAGTAAAGAGGGTCGGGCGAAGCGGAGCTGCGCTGGGTGCCGGCGGCGAGCGAGTGCGGCGGCGGACGGCCGGAGCTTTACCGAATCCGGTGTTCCGGGGCTTAGTTCAAGCTGGGTTTATGCCGGGGAGAGAGTGGGCGGCACGGCGAAGGTGAGGGTGGTCACGGGATGGCTGTGCGGCGGCTGTAGACCGGCGGCCACGGCGGCGGGCGGAAACAGATCTCCGGCGAGGAATTGGGGTTGCGACAGAGCGAGAGAGAGAGGGGAAACGGGTGCGGTTTCATGCTCACCAACTCGCGGAACTCCGGCGAGAGTTGAAGGCGGCGGAGAAGCAGCGGGACGGTGAGTCGACGGAGAGGCGGCGACACGGGGCGGCGACGTTCCTCCGGTGTGCGAATTCTAGCGGCGTGCGACGGTGTTGAGTAGAGGAAAGGGTTTGAGGATGGCTCTGGGTGCAAAGCGGGGCTCCGGCGGGGTTTTATAGGGGCGGTGTGGCCGGGAAAAAGGAAGGCGGCGGCTCTTGCGAAGGAAAGAGCGGAACTGCGGCTAGTAAGGCAAGCCTGCATCGCGGGGAAGGAAAAAGAGACGCGGGCGACGGCGCGAAGTCGATCCGGACTCGGGGTGAGGAAGGAAAAAGGAAGGGGAAGCACGGACGACGGCGCGGCGCGCCTGCTGTCGCGGCGGAGAAAGGAAAGAAGGAAACGGTGCGGAACAGAGGAAGAAGAAAGGAAGGAAGAAAGAAGGCACCGACAGGTGGGGCCCAGACGTCGGTAAAAGAGAGGTGAGGGTGAGTAAGGCAGATTGGGCTGTCTGGCTTGGGCCGCTGAGTTGGGCTGCTGGATTGGGCTGCGGGGAGAAAAAGAAAAGGAGAAGAAATGGGCCAACTGGACCGGGCCGCGAGAAGAGAAAGAAAAAAGGAGAAGAGAGAAGTTTGGGCTGGGCTGAAAGAAAAGAGTGGGAGAAGAAAAAAAATAAAGATGCACGCACAATTTTATTTTATGACTTTTATAAAAATATTTTTAAATTTTTTTTTAATATTTTTAGGTGTTACAGGTGACTCCTTGTCCAGCCAACGTCAGTGCAGCCCAACTAATTTCACAACTGATGGGCCGATCAGCAGACCGAAAGTCACACACTGTCCAAGAAATTCGGAACTTGTTTGGACGGTGTCAAATTGATCCGACGGCCCGTAGTCGTAGTTTTGGCTCGCTCTGCCACCGCTGCAGCTCACTGTCAGTCAATGATGGATGATTATTTCCATACCAGTTGGAATAAACAAACTGTCAGTATCAGGCAGCTGGTCAAAGATACCGCCGCCGTCAGACGAGCCGAGTCAACCCCGGCACATGCATCGTACGGCCACAGCAGGGCGTGGGCGACACGTGTCCACTGCCCTCACGTGCCCGCATCTCAAGATACGTCCATAAGTTGAAGTGGTAGCAAATTAAGGGGGGAACGTAGCACAGCAAAACCGCTACTGGATGGCTACATACACTTGACTGACTATTTTGCTTGAGCTTGACATCGAGCGAGCAAAAGGAAAAACGAGACCCAAAGTGACATCATCTGATGATGCTGGGGAGCCCGGCAGTGGCGGATCTTGAACTTTTAGTAAAGGGTATGCTGCGACAATTTTTTTCGTATACAATTCGGTATAATCCATACAGAAACGGTATACTCTATGAAAAATATCAAAATCTGCCAAAACATTTTATATACGTTAGTATAAATAATATGTGAAGTATTAAATTCGACAATTAAGAGCCATAAAATATGTAAATCTAAAATATGCATAAAAGAAGCTTACACATCTAAAACAGTTCAAAGATGATTCATCTTCATAAAAGTCTTAGTTATATCACCTTTATCACTTTGATGGAAATGCCCTATTTAATGAGTATGATTAAACAAATCATCTAACCACACTATCACCTAACTTATTTTTTAACCTAAAGCCTTTGCAAGAACAGACAACGGGTACATGCACGAAAGAGGCAATCAAGCACAAAGCACCGAGTCAAAAATTAGACACGATCACACGAATCAGCATTAGCAATTTGCTTTGGAGACTAGAGCAGTGGACTGGTTCAATAGAGCCCTGCCCTTGATCCCTGGACGAGCAGCGGATGCTGTACGACAGGCAGGGGATGAGAGGCTGCAGGCGGCTGGCATCCAGCACGGTTGTGTCGTGTCTCGTGCCGTCTCTAGGAGAAGCGGAAGCGGAAGTCTTTTTTTTATTTTAACATAGGCATCTACTCGGCCACAGGGTATGCCGCGGCCCAAGTGGCATACCCTATGCCTTCGCCCCTGGCTGCGGTCGGGCCAATTCGACTTATATTAATGTGACAGCGTACTCGTTCGGATGGACGACTCGCTCGGATGAACAGGTACGTAATTGAGGACTACATTTTAAGTAAATTTGTTAACTACATGTACGTGTTTCATTAAGAAAAGGGCAAGAATATATGACAAAAAAAAGGTGCCAGAGGACCTACTTTTGAAAATGTACATGGGTGTTTATTTTGTCTAAGACTGTAAAAACACAAACGCTCGCACTCATCCGTATGGACACCTCGGAGCTATTGGATCGCTCTGCGCTCTCGCATGCATATCATTCTAGTATGATTCATTTCATGGATCCAGCTATAACATACACAATATATCCTTGAAACTTATTAATACCTCTCTGCCCTTGGAAACTTATGTGAACAATTAGAGCCTAAGTTGAACAAAGGTAAAAGCTTACGTGAGGCGGCAGCACGTGCCTTGACAACTCGCCACTACGCATGCAGCGTGTTCCAAAGTATACCTCTGCTTTTGGAGAACATTTTTCGGTGCCCTTTTTCACACATGGTGAACATACGAGTACTCACAGCCAGAAAAACGACTTTTCGTCGGGCACGTTAGTGCCAGACACAATTTGGTCAGATACTAAAACTATCACAGAAGTCATTTTAGTACCGGATTCAAATTTGATAGCCTCCGGAGCTATTTTTTAAGTACCGGACCAAGACACCGACCGGTACTAAATATCACCTTTTAGTACCGGTTGGGGTTTTGGCCCGTACTAAAATAGCGCGGCCATTTTGTACCAGTCAATGACACCACCCGGTACTAAATGGTGTCGTTTAGTACCGGTCATTGTCTTGGCCCGGTATTAAATGGTTCTCCACAGGTTACTTCAAGAGGAAAGCATCACTCACCTAGTCATGTATGATGTGTAGGTAGGATGGTAAAAAAGCTACACGCGAGGCTGGAGGTTGTGGGTTCGAATCCTCACGGCCCCGCATGCATATTTACACGTGAAAAATACGAGTGTGCGGGCCTCTCGAGGGTTCGTTACAATTTATTTTTATTTTTTCTATAACCAGTACTAAATGGTCCTCCATTTAGTAGTGACAGGGGGTACCGATTGCCACAACGAATACTAATCGCGCCATATGACCGGTACTAATGCTCCTTCTGCTAGGCTCCAAGGGTGTATTTTGTCGTTGGCTATGACGTGTCCCCATTACATGTCATGATGAGCTGCTAGCTTGAACGAGCACGGGCCACATGAACAGCTTGATCAACCAAATGAATCTCGCTCGGTTGCTCCACCATGTGAAGGCCACCCAAAGATTTTTATATATATTTAGTGGAGGGCATGATCGAAACGCCAACTAGTTAGAGGCTGGAGCAAACCAAGCGTGGCCAAAACCATCTAATATTCCAAGTAGTAATCAATCGAAGGGGAATAAAAGAAAAGGAATCTGAACAATAAAGTACTCTGCCAACTTGTCCAGAGGATTTGCGTTTATCTGTCTTTTCAATGATGCGAATTTTCAAATGCGTGATGGTGGCTTATTGTACTCGATTGAATGGTACAAGTGGGAAAATGGGAGACTATTTGGACATGGTTGTCTTTGCCCGTACCGATCGTATCTCAGTCCGTTAGATTTTTTAAGGTAAAATAGATATTTGAATCCTTCAAATTTGTTCTCCTTAGGTTAAGTTCGTCCCTAAACTATTAGATCAGTCAATCTAGTCTTTTAACTTTTTTTGTTTTTAGTCAAACTCATCTTTGTGCGGATGATTTGCATTTGTCTGCCAGTCTTTTCAACGATGAGAATTTCGAATGCGTACTCGCACCTTGATTGATCGATGCAAGCGGGAAAATGGGAAACTATTTGGACAGGTTTCTTTGATGAAAGAAAAAAAAAGTCTGCATTGGGTTTCAGTGGCACGCGAATCAACCGCATCCACATACGGTGGAGAGCGAGTGGGGAGCAGAACAAACCGAGCCGAATAGCGCGGGAATCTCTGAGAAACTGACTCACTGATCGATCGGCGGCGGGAGAATCTGTCGTTCCAACCACTCTCCAGATCCGGAGTCAAAGGGCGCCACTAGCTAAAGGCAGGGCGAGCACCACCAAGAATCTCTCCGCGCAGCTCAAGAATCCGCCGCGGCAGAGAGAGGACCAGACCACGCAGAAGTTTATAAGCCATCCACCTCGGTTTGTCCCGGCACCTCCGTCTGGAAAAGCTCAAGAGCAGCCGAGGAGAGAGACCAACCACACACCGGCCGGCGCGAGTTCTTGACGGCTTCTCCCAAGGAGGAGGAGGAGGAGGAGAAGCGCCACTGATGTATCTATCTATCTGTCCGTCGCCCTCTGTTCTTATCCGTTTCTGAGTTGCTGGTTTAGGATTCGGCGCGGCTGCCGGCGGCCGCCACAGCTCGCCGTTTCGCCGGGGAACTTAACTAGCTCCGGCGAGCAGTTCGTTATTGAGATGCTCCTGGTCTGAATCGCTCCGGCGAGCGCAGCCGACTCGGTTGTTCCCGATGGCCGGCCGGGCGACACCGTGTCTTGCTGGGGTGTGCTGGCCTTTTTCTTCCGACGAAAGGAAACAAAAGAATGAAAAAGATGGGAGGATTTTCTTTTTTTTTCTATATGGGAGAAAGTGCAAGGGTCAACAATCAAATCCTTTCCTTGTTGGATTCATGCAGAGCATTTTGATAGTGCTGCTTTCTCTGAATATGACACGAGCGAAGGAGCCATGTTTGGTTGTTTACCTCTGATGCTCTCACTGATGAGTGCACTACTCTAATTCCACTAGTTAACAGTTTCCTATTTGCTTATTTCTTCGACCAAATTCAGTAGCTTACCAAGCCAAAAAATTCATTTTCTAGATAAAAGGTGCTCCCTATATACTCATGTCTTCAGAAATGTTTCTTCCCAAATCATGCTGAACATTGCTTGGACGAGGCGGCCAGGGGGTCACTGTCACCCCAGCAATAATGTCCAACGGTGATGAGGGCATTGCTTGTCCGTTCCTTCACATCTCCTCCATTCCCACCCTGGCACCCTCCCATAAAGCTCCAACGCCATTGGTGAGTCTGGAGGTTGCAGACGCCGCAAACTCGCGTTCGCCGCGCGAGTCAAACTTGTGTAGATCAAGTTGGACTTTTCGGTCAGTGCCCCGGTAGGGGATTGTTTTCGCGAGTTTCAGTGCTTGCCGCGGCTATAAGACGGCCATGGACCGTGTTCTTGCATGTGCGTCCTCTCCGCTCACTTGCCACCAGGTAGGCGGTGCTTGGGTTCCTTGCTCTTCTTCTTCCTCTTCTTCCCCTTTTCCATTTTCTCCCCCCTTCTTGATGTGTTCTTGGATGGGAATTTGGGGGTGAATCTCCCCCTGCTCTGAAGAATCAAGAATCTGAATCTGAATCTGAATCTCATCCGTGGGGACTGTAGTTGGAGGGAAGCTTTCTTGTTCATGTTTGGTCCTCAATAATTGGAGTCTCCTTTTCAAATAAATTTTCTATGCCACTTTCTTTCTCTCCTGATATTTCTGTTGCTTGTTCTAAAAGTAAGAAGAAATGAACATTTCGGATGTGTAGAAATAGCTGAAGAAAGATAACATGTTCCAAATTTCGGTACAACTTTTGATTCTTCTGTTTTAGTTTTAGCAAACGCCACAAGAAAAGGCTGAATGATCAGTTGTGGGGATGACGAAAACCTCCCCATAAAAACAGATTCAGTTCACGGAATTCAGCTTCTTCATCAGCTGGACACAAACTAGCGTCCCAAGTCTCTGACATTTGAGAAAACCATTTAATTTGCTCCCTCCCTGCTGCAGGTGCTCCAAGGCCCTCTCCTGAGCTCCTTGTCCTCCATCAGAGCCGGCCTCACGATGTACGTGATCGAGGACAAGGGCGGCGCCATCGCGCTGATGCTGGCGTCGCTCCTGTTCCTGGGCACCTGGCCGGCCGTGCTCACACTCCTGGAGCGCCGGGGCCGGCTGCCGCAGCACACCTACCTGGACTACTCCTTCACCAACCTCCTCGCCGCCGTGCTCATCGCGCTCACCTTCGGCCAGCTCGAGGACAGCAAGGACGGCATGCCCAACTTCTTCACCCAGCTCAGCCAGGTAAGAAACACTCTTGGTATGTAACTGATGAGAACATTCTTGCGACGAAATCATCAGCCGAGGGTGCTGATTCTGGTTTCTGAAATTCAAATGGTTTTTGTGTTGAAGGACAATTGGCCTTCGGTGCTGTTCGCCATGGCGGGAGGTGTGGTGCTCAGTGTTGGGAACCTGTCGACGCAGTATGCTTGGGCGTATGTGGGTCTCTCGGTGACTGAGGTTATCAGCTCTAGCATGGTGGTGGTGATAGGTTGGTGAAAACCACTCATCTCTGTCAGGTTCCTACTTGCAACAAGTATCAGTATCGCTGGCTATCTTTTTGGTGATGGTGATGAGGCACTGCTCATTCTGATCATGTCACCGTAGTTATTAATCACATGGGAGGGACCTTCAATGATTATATAAATTAGCTTCTTTCCTCATACATGGAATTTGCTGGATTCAGAGTCTACGAATATTCACGAGAAGATGTTGCTTACAAGGAAAAGGAAAATATTGACACAAATATCTTTTAGATGCAGGCAAATCGTGCTGTGGTTATCTGACAGAACAAGTTTCTTGAGCAAATTGGCCTGTTAGTTGTAAACAAGCTCATTTATCAGGCCAATATGTGTGAACTTATACAGCTGAAGAAATGTTACTAGCAGCTTTTGAAATAGAAGTACATGTAGTTCGTCTTAAAGAGCATCCTTGGAATAATTTTGGGGCAGTTGACAGTTGGTGGGACAAATATCTCAACTCTCAAGTATATAGTGAATTTGTAGGAAAAAAACTAACTACTGTCAATGTATTCAACTGAATTCTTGTTTGTCTCCCTGATTTTTGGATGTTTATATATATAAATCTCATGTGCTGTTCCCTGTGTTTTTCAGGTACAACACTGAACTACTTCCTGGACAACCGCATCAACAAGGCAGAGATTCTGTTCGCAGGTGTGGCATGCTTCCTTGTTGCCGTCATCCTCGGCTCTGCTGTCCATGCCTCCAATGCCGCCGATAACGAGGAGAAACTCAATGCCTCCAACAAACTTGGGTGGGTAATTGTGTTCCGTGTTTTTCTGAACTTTTGAGCTCTACAACAAAGGGTCTGATCTTTCATATTCTTTGCTGTATAAGCTTCTCAGCCACATCTGCAACTGAATCACTTCTGAATTCTTTGTACTGGCCATTAGAACATTGTGTATTCACTGAGCTGATCATGACAACCATAATTTCCAGGGCAAATGGAAGTGTGGAACCAAGTAAAGGAGTCCCAGACAAAGGTACATTGTCAGAGTTTCAGAGCTACTACTACTCTTGATTTCCTGCAGATGGTGGTTTTTAGTAACTTCTCTAGTTCCAGATGCTCCCAAGGACCTGGAGAATGGAGCCTCTGGAACCAAGCATGTTACCAGAGCTGAGGCAGGGACAGCAGAATACCTCATTGAGCTTGAAGAGAGGCGATCAATTAAGGTAACCTAGCGTTTTGTCATCTGATGATCCCATCAGAAACAAGAGTGATAGCATCAGTCTTTATTCCGAACATTTTATTGAAAACTTCATTCTTCAGAAACAAAATATTTTGCTGAAAGGAAGAACATGGTTGTTTCATGCACTGGACTGATCTGCTTGACCAATTTTCTTCGCGCAGGTCTTCGGATCAAGCACCTTCATCGGGCTCAGCATCGTCTTCTTCTCGGGTGTGTGCTTCTCGCTCTTCTCCCCGGCGTTCAACCTGGCCACCAACGACCAGTGGCACACCCTTAAGGACGGCGTGCCGCACCTGGTGGTGTACACAGCCTTCTTCTACTTCTCCATCTCGTGCTTCGTCATCGGCATCGGGCTGAACATCCTGTTCCTCTACCGCCCCATGGCCGGCGTGCCCAAGTCCTCCTTCAAGGCCTACCTCAACGACTGGAACGGCCGGCAGTGGGCTCTCCTCGCTGGCTTGCTCTGCGGGTTCGGCAACGGGTTTCAGTTCATGGGTGGCCAGGCTGCCGGCTATGCGGCTGCTGATGCTGTTCAGGTATGCCTGAGTGCTTGTCCATTCTTCAAACTGATGTCATCCAAAACTCTGAATCTTCGAATTGAGCATCTCACGAAAATACTACTGAAAAGTCAACTTTGAGCGTCATGAATCGTTTATGGAGATTCTGATTGCTGTTTTCATCAGGCGCTGCCGCTTGTGAGCACATTCTGGGGCATACTGCTGTTCGGGGAGTACCGGAAGTCGTCGCGGAAGACCTACATCCTGCTCGGTTTCATGCTGTTCATGTTCGTCGCTGCCGTGGCAACGCTCATGGCTTCATCAGGTCACAGGAGCACGAAGTGATCCCCCGTTGTACTTCAAGTGTTGCTCATCTTGTGTTTGCAAGCGCAAACCACTCTTGCGGTCAAGACGCAAAAGAGATTCAAGCAGCAAAGCAAGGGACCCTGCTCCAGGAAGCAAATGGGAGGGCATTCCATTCCATTCATGAAATTTTCAGTTGAATGGAGATGTACATAAGAAATGTTTGTGTTTTGATTGTTGAAGCATAGAACTATATAGAAGTTATTTATATTCTTTCCAAAGAGAACCTGCAGATAGGATACCAAATGAAATTGTCCAGAAAGTTTATCAATATCATGATGTTATTCATCATGAACAGGGTGAAAATGTCTAAAACATGAGATATGAAGCCCTTAGCTAGTATGCCAAGTATTTAAGTAGACACCTAGCATGATATCAGTACTCCCACCGCCTTACGGTACAAATTTGCAGTTTGAGCCACAGACCAGCACTACAACCTTACAGGCACTGGTTCACACCAAAATCTTCATCGCATTCATGCTGCTTGCCATACCACCGTGCCATTATACCAGTACACCATCGTTTTGCAGTACAAGTTCAAGACTAAGTGTACAAGATTTACGATCTAACATAAGCCGCTCAGATAATGTTATTGTACTCATCAAACCTTTCTTTCTACCTGTACCACAAAGGCATTGTAGTAACCAAAACAACACCTCCTATCCACACTACACAGAGACGGAAGGAAAATTCTGGTCCAGGGTCCATTACAGATCAAAATTGGGCCATAAATAATAGAATCATGCATTATGTGCTAACTACCGGAATCAACAAGTGACAAAACGTTAGGGAGTTTAAACTCATTTCCCTCATCCACGATTTTTCTGGCGCGTCTTTAGCATCGCATGACCTGTTTCCTCCAAGTGAGAGAACAACTTGTTCCTGCAAGGAGACCATTTTCAGCTTAACCACAAATTTCTTACCAATTCTAAGGTATGATCACAACGTAGTACTGGGAGAGGGAAGAGGGGGGGAATGGACTTAGTTACAATACCTTGACTCAAAAGTTCCTCCACAGGTTTCACAATCATTGCTGGGTGCCTTTGAGACCTCCTGTACAATTAATCAGTTAACAGATGTTTCTTGCATATAGTTCGATATCAAGATCATACCATACCCCTTAAGAGGAGCAAGTAAACTTATGCGTGCTCTGAATATGTGCGTGCTCTGAATATGTGCAGCTTACAATTGGATGATCTCAAACAAAGTTTCACAAACGTGTACATGATATAAGCTTTCGAATCAAATATACAGACATATGCGGTAAACAATTCATCACAACAGTGAAAACAAGGGACTTTCCCGAAATTCTGTGACCCCACAAATCGTGTGGGTTTAGACAGGGGGTGCAAAGCGTAAGCAAAAATATAGAACATAACAAGAATAAACAGGATGATAGAGTTGGTTCTCAACATAGTCGGTCCCAAGCCCGGATAAAGAAGGAGGGTTGTGTTAGGTTTGGCGAACCAGCGTAAAAAAAAACAGCCACTCTAATGGATATGAAACCCATAAGAAACTCGTTGGGGCGTAACCCTCTTAGCGACGCGCTACATCGGAACCCGGGTGTGGTGTTAAATGGGCAAGGGCCGGGTCGCCATCCCCCAAGAGCGCGTCGTATCGTGACCTGGGTACGATGAAAAGTGAGCAAGGGTCGGGTCGTTACAGCCTGAGTGGCGCGCTACATCTGCGCCCGGGTGTAGTGGAAAATGAGCAAGGGTCTTCGCACTTCCCTCGACGGGTGCGAAGGGTAATGAAGTTAGCCGAGCCAACTAGGATTCGCATAGGTAGCTGGAACGTAGAATCCCTAACAGGTAAGTTGCGAGAGCTAGTTGATGCAGCAATTAGGAGGCGTATAAATATTCTATACTTTCAGGAGACTAAATGGAAGGGTCAAAAGGCGAAGGAGGTTGAGGATACTGGCTTCAAGCTTTGGTACACGGGGGCAACACCAGGTAGGAATGGTGTAGGTATCTTGATCGATAGGAGCCTTAAGGATGGAGTTGTAGTTGTAGAGGTTGGGAGGCGAGGCGACCGGATTATCCTGGTCCGGATGGTAGTTGGAGACTCAGCCCTGAATGTGATCAGTGCCTATGCCCCTCAGGTAGGTAGGTCTCAGTGAGAGCACCAAGAGGCAGTTCTGGGAAGACCTAGATAGCATGGCTAGTACCGTTCCTAGCAGCGAGAAACTCTTCATAGGAGGAGATCTCAACGGCCATGTGGGTGCGACTAATGTAGGGTTCGAGCGAGTGCACGGGGGCTTTGGGTATGGTCGCAAGAGTCAAGAGGGGGAAGATATTTTGAACTTCGCGTTGGCCTACGACTTGTTGATAGCGAATACCTTTTAGGAAGAGAGAATCCCATCTTGTGACCTTTCATAGTGGACAACACTCGAGCCAGATCGACTTTATCCTTGCTAGGAGGGAGGATAGACGGGATTGCTTAGATTGTAAGGTAATACCCAGGGAGTGTGTTGTCCCTCAACACAAGCTTGTGGTAGCGGACTTTCATTTTTAGGTACGTGTCCATCGAGATAAACGCGTCAAGATTGCGAGAACGAAGTGGTGGAAGCTTAGAGGGGAAGCGGCGCAAACGTTCAAGGAGAGAATGTTAGGTGAGGGGCCCTGGGAGGAAGGAGAAGATGCAGAAGACATGTGGCTAAAGATGGCAACATGTGTTCGGAAGGTGGCCTCAGAGGTGTTTGGCGTGAGTAGGGGAGGCAAACAGGAAGGGAAAGACACCTGGTGCTGGAATGACGACGTGCAAAGGGCTATTAAGGAGAAGGATTGTTTCAAGCGCCTCCACCTTGATAAGAGTGCAGCCAACATCGAGAGCTATAATTTAGAAGAGGGTTGCAAAGCGAGCTGTGAGCGTAGCAAAGGGTAAAGCGTATGATGACCTGTATCAGCGGCTAGCCAAGAAGGAAGAGGAGAAGGACATCTATAGGATGGCTAGGATCCGCGAGCGGAAGACAAGAGATATCAACCAAATCAAATGCATCAAGGATGGGACAGATCGACTTCTAGTGAAGGATGAGGAGATCAAGGACAGATGCCGAGAGTATTTTGATAAGTTGTTTAACGGGGAGAATGAGGGCCCTACCCTTGAGTTAGATGACTCTTTTGATGACACCAACAGACGCTTTGTGAGGAGAATTCAGGAGTCTGAGATCGGGGAGGCGTTGAAGAGGATGAAGGGGGGTAAAGCGATGGGCCCTGATGGTATCCCCATTGAGGTGTGGAGATGGCTAGGTGCCAAAGTGATAGTATGGTTAACTAAGCTTTTTAACCTTATCTTTTAGTCCAGCAGGATAGCTGAAGAATAAGCAGGATAGCTGAAGAATAGAGGAGAAGTATATTAGTACCAATCTTTAACAACAAAGGAGATGTTCAAAGTTGTACTAACTACCGTGGGATTAAGCTGATGAGCCATACGATGAAGCTTTGTGAGAGGGTTATCGAGCACCGTCTAAGAAGAGTGACAAGTGTGACCCAAAACCAGTTTGGGTTCATGCCTGGAAGGTCGACATGGAGGCGATTTTCTTAATCCGACAATTGATGGAGAGATATAGAGAGCAGAAGAAGGATTTGTATATGATCTTTATTGACCTTGAGAAGGCGTATGATAAAGTACCGAGAAATGTCATGTGGTGGGCCTTGAAGAAACATAAAGTCCCAACTAAGTACATTACCCTCATCAAGGATATGTATAAGGATGCGATGATGTTTTTCCGGACATGTGATGGTGATACCACTGACTTTCCTATTAACATAGGCCTACATCAGGGGTCAACATTGAGTCCTTATTTATTTTGCCTTGGTGATGGATGAGGTCACAAGGGACATACAAGATGATATCCCTTGGTGTATGCTCTTTGCTGATGATGTGGTGCTGGTGGACGAGAGTAGGGAAGGGGTTAATAGGAAGTTAGAGCTGTGGAGACGCACGTTAGAGTCGAAAGGGTTCAGACTCAGTAGGACCAACACCGAGTACATGACGTGCGATTTCAGCGCGACTAGGCATGAGGATGGAGATGTTAGCCTCGATGGGCAAGTGGTGGCCCAGAAGGATACTTTTCGATATTTAGGATCGATGCTTCAAAAGGATGGCGACATTGATGAAGATGTTAGATATAGAATCTCAGCTGCCTGGTTGAAGTGGCGTCAAGCTTCTGGCGTCCTATGTGACAGAAGGGTGCCACAAAAGTTAAAAGGTAAGTTCTATAGGACAGCGATTCGTCCGGCGATGTTATACGGTGCTAAATGTTGGTCTAAAAAAAGACGACATGTCCAACAACTGAGTGTAGTAGAGATGCGGATGCTGCGGTGGTTTTGCGAGCACACACGAAGGGATAGAGTCCGGAAGATAGAGTCGGGGTGGCACCAATTGAGGAGAAACTTACCCAACATCGATTGAGATGGTTTGGACATGTCCAACGGAGATCCCCTGAGGCGCTGGTGCGTAGTGGGGTTCTAAAGCAGGCCGAAAATGTAAAGAGAGGTAGAGGTAGACCTAAACTGACTTGGGACGAGTCGGTTAAGAGAGACCTTAAGAGTGAAATATCTCCAAAGAGGTAGCTTTGGATGGGAGCGCTTGGAGACTCGCCATCCACGTACCTGAAGATCCGTGATCTTTGTTTTTTTTATGGGTTTCATCTCTAGCCTACCCCAACTTGCTTGGGACAAAAAAGGCTATGTTGTTGTTGTTGTATAGAGTTGGCAAAGCCTATCCTGTTTAAGTTAAACATCACAGCCACAGCATATGCAACCAATCATGTTTCTTGTTTTTCCCTTTACGTTACTCCTAACCGTTTTTTTATACTTTTAATCATCCCAGCTTTATTTTCCAAATTGTCAGAGGTGAAGAAGTAAGATCAATGGAAGTTGTAATTTTTAGAGCATGCCACCCATTTTGTATCTGGACTAGACAAAAGGGAAAGTCAATTACAAAAATGCTGCGACCAAATTTTGTTTTACAAAACAACAGTGGAATACGCTAAAGGTATGTAAAAGGCCACCAGATCCTGAAGGTTGTTTTACCAAGGGTGCAAGCAAACTGCCTAGTTCAATGTCATGTCATCAACATTCTCAATATGCCAGATGACAGTTCTAGTCACCTGCCATTGTTATAAAGTATAATAGAGCATTACCCAAATGCCAGTTTAAAATGGTTGAAGCCTACACTAAGATTTTAAATAAAGGGTACAGCAGAGTAAGAAACTTTCTACATGGTCATCAAACTACCTCTCCTTAGGGCCAGCTGGCTAGGAACTAATCCAATGCGATGCCTTGCTCTATGGTCCGTTAGGAACAACATTACCAATATATTTTGTACTCTTAGGAGTTCACTAACGTCCTCAAATGATGCCTGGCTCAAAACATCTTGTCATATGCACTATGCAATGCTATAAATATCGGTTCTGAAGTAACAAATACCCTCTCCACACAACCTTTCAAAGTACAAACATTCGGAATGCATAGTTTTGGGCATTAGTCAGTTAGATGGGACCCCGTACACATGTGATTCAAATTAAAAGCATGGAGGCGACTGAACAGCATAAAGGGTTCTATAACAAATGCAACAGCAAGCTTATTGCAAAATATAGAAGTAAGACTGAAATATGAATGAAGTATTAGCTTGGAAAAGGAAAGATAGTATATGTACTTTTTGCTTCTTCCCCTTTGATGCGCTCTTCTGGTCAGCCTTTGATGTACTCTTCTGATCAGCAGAAACAGTTTTCTTTTCTGCGCCTTTCTTGTTCTTTCTGTTCTTTTTAGGATTGCTGTTTTTCCCATTCTGCTTATCTTCCTTGCTTGCTGAAGCACCGTCGTCATTAGAAGAGGATGGCCCTTCCATCTTATCATCAACATCATTACCATGGCCGGATTCCTGAGGCTGGGCCTCACTTTTACCATGCTGCTCATTATCAGCATAAGTACCTTCATCTTGTTCCTTCTTCGCTGCCCGTCTCCTGCGTCCTTTCCTTTTTGTGTTATTAACTTCAGAACTTCTATCATCATCATCATCCTCAGCAGCACCCGACAAAGCTTCCTCTTTAGGAGACACATAAGCACCCTTCCTGTTCTTGCGGCTTGACAGCATTGCCTCCAATACACTGGCCTCATCATATGAACCAACCTCCTGCTCTGCGCTATCGGAAACCTTATCATCATTCTCTTTATCATGCACCTCCAACTCTTCAGCCAACTCTTCCGCGGCATCTGAAAATGCACTCTCATCATCCGACTCCTGGGTAGGCTTAAAATCAAATCCCACATCAACTTCATTCCAATCACCTTCCCCTTCCTCCTCTGCCTCCTTCAAAGACTCCTCCTCCTTAAACGCCATTCTCAGCTCAGCGATCTTATCCCTATGCTTCTTCGACTGCTCGTGGTTCTTCCACTGCTTATCCGATTTGAACTTCTTATTACACGCCACGCAGTACAGCTCCTCCTTCCTCTTGGCCTTCATCTCCTCTTCCTCATCATCATCATAAAGGCCTTCCTCTTCCTCCACCCTCGCCCAATCGGGCTCCTGGTACGACATCGCGCGCTCCTTCTTCCTCTTCTCCTCCTCCTTCTTCCTCTCCTTCTCCTCAGCCCTCCTCTTCTCCTCCTCCGCTTTCTTCTTCAGCGCCATGTCCACCACCCTCTTGTCCCTCTTCTTGCAGAACGCGGCGAGGCCCCTGACAGCGTCATTGTACTCCCGCCGCGCCTTGCGCATGGCCTTCTTGTTGTCCTCCTCCATGAGCCTGCGGACGCGGCGGTTCTCCCCGCGCGCGGCGTCCCACTCGGCCGCCCACCCAAAGTCCATGACCGAGCCGAACCCCAGCCAGTAATTGTAGAAGGCGGTGACCTGCGCGTAGGGTGAATCGAGGTTCCCGATGACGGGCGGCGCGGCGGGCTCGGGGACCCCCATCCGGCGCGCGTAGGCGAGCTCCTGCGCGAAGACCCTGTCGAAGACGTCGCCGTAGACCTTGTAGAAGCCGCGGCCGGTGTCCGAGAAGCCGGAGAAGGCGGAGGAGGAGAAGAAGGCGAAGAGGTCCGGGACGGGGGAGGCGGATTTGGCGCCGGCGGCGGAGGCGTCGGAGAAGAGGATCTGGGAGCGGTGGGAGTCGTAGTAGGCGCGCTCCTGCGGGTCGGAGAGGACGGAGTGCGCGTGCTGGAGCTCCTGGAAGGCGGCGGTGGCGGCGGCGAGGTCGGCGCCGGGGGCCTGCTTGTCAGGGTGGAGCGAGAGCGCGAGGCGGCGGAAGGCGAGCTTGATGTCGGTCGGGGAGCAGTCGCGGGAGAGGCCCAGGACCTCGTAGTAACAGCGCTTCGGCGCGCCGCCCGCCGCCGCGGACGCCATGGCCTCCGCCGAGCTAGGGTTTGGGCTCCGGAGGTGTCCGGGGGAAGGCGGCGAGCTTGATGTCCGGGGGAAGGGGGGGGAGGGGATTCACGGCGGGTCTAACTTGTTTTTCCCTTTGAGGACAAAGTTGTAATTTGACGCGGACAAGGATACGGTTACTTGTGGTTGTGGAGTGATTTTTATCGGGGTACTTCTTTTTTCAAAAAAAAATTACCGAATACTTTTTTTTATGGTAAAACGCCCTAACGGGCTGCAAACTTTCATTTAATTTAAATACAGAAAACAGTACCCATGTCAGCCCAAGAAGATCAGTTACAAAGTTTTCCTTTCAGAGGCCAAACCCCACAAAAGTGATATTAGAACAATTGAAATTGGGGCTATCCGATCTTATAGAAGTTGCATTCCTTGCTAATCCATCAGCTATGAAATTTTCTTCCCTTGGAATGCAGTAGAAATTTCCCCTTATGTTCTTGAAGAACTCTCTCATACCTTACCTTAATGATGTACTTAATTCTCCAGTCCGAAGTAACTTCCTGTTCTTCTTTCATGCAGGCGATGAGTTCAGAATTATCTGCAAGGAAATCACACTCATGGACCTGCAAAGAGATAATAATAACATGAAGGCCAAGGAAGAGGCTCAAGGCCTCAGCTTGAAGGGGAGAATTAGCATGTGAAGTTTTTGCTTGGATCCTTAAAGTCCATGGGGATTGGTCTCCAAGATATGATATATGAATTCCAAGACCAGCCAGTTTCTCGGCCATTGATGAAAGAGACATTTGATCTGCAACAACAACTAGAAAGAGTAGGAAGAATTTTTTTCTCAAAAAAAAGGAGTAGGAAGAATTTCAACATGACGTTTATTAGATGGATTAGCATAGCTGTCTCCGGAAATTTGTTCTAACATGTAAGCTTCGTACTGAGCCTTTTTGCGCAGCCTTAGCCTGAAAAAAGAGCGAGTGCACAGGCCACTCTTCTTTCTGGAATCTCAAGCAATTCCTAGCTTTCCAAATATATCATAGGATGTAGCATACCAGATCAATATCTTCGGAACAGCTCAAGTGATTGAAAATGTTGTACAAAATATCAGAGCAAGAGCCTTGCAGTGAATCAATTTTAATCGCTAGAGGGGAAGCAAACCAAACAGCCCTTGCAAAGTTACAGTGAAAGAACAGATGCTCATCATTTTCAACCATATTGCAATGTGCACAATTTGGATCTATATTTTCAATTCTTCTGTGCACACGTCTCATAGCACTTGTTGGACTCTCTCTCTCTCTACCAGACAGATAGATAAAATATAGAGAGGAATCGAAAATTCAGATTACGACGTTTGTCTTATATGCTTAAGATATTTGGATTAGAATATGCGGCTTGTGTATTTATTTATTAATTGATTAATTTTTATCTTTTTGTGATTAGTGTTTTATAGGTTCAGGAGCTGATTAGATTTATATGTATTGCGGGATCGTTTCAGGTTGGCGAAACCAACGTTACAGCCGGTGTACTATGTGGTTGTGAAGTCCTACTCGGTACTCACCATATTTATTGTGAGTTTGTATTTAACAAGCAGCCTCCTTTCCTTAGGTATCTACGGTCGTGACTATATGGCCTAAATTCCTATCATCTCCCCAGGCAGTTCCACCCGAAGGGAACACTTTCTACGGCAACAATATTCTTTGCCAGACACGGCTTTAAACGAGAACTACCGAAGAGATCTCTCCTATAGGGTCCTTGGCACAGAGATTTAAAACACACAGTCAGACCAGCAAATACAGAAAAAATAAAGAAAAACTACTTTATTAAACCAAACAAGCTTATCCCTTTCAAAAACCTACCCCCCCCCCCCCCCCCCTCCCCCCTTAAAAGAAAGAAGGGAAAAGACTACTTTACATATCCCTTTTGGAAACCCCCTCCCCCTCTTGAAAGAAAGAAGGGAAAAGATTACCTTGCACTGGATATTTTACAATGGACTTAGTGGCTATGTTACAAGGATAGTACTAGAAATTTTATTGGTTTTTGGGATCCTCGTAGGATCTTCGCTCCTGGAGGCTCTGGCTTCTCTCTTCGATGCCTTCATTCCACGAAACATGTTCTCCTTATATAGTGCCGCGATGATTGTTGAGGTCTTCGTTGTTTCTTATCTTCTGTAGCGAGAATCTACGGTATGGCGCAAACTTCATCGGTATGGCGCAAATTTCTGGTAACTTAGTTCTGCATGGCGCTTTCTCTTTCCAAAAAATATGCATAGCGCTTCTCATGCATATTTTTTGGAACAAGTCCCTATGTAGAATTTTGAAGACACCATAGCGCTTGCTGAGTTCAGATTTGTCCAGGTAGTGCTGGTGCTTGCTATATCACAAGCTGAAGGATTTTATTTATTTATTTATTTATTATATATTTATATTTTTAGATTTTGCGGTAATTTTTTAAATTTTGATATGTCTTCCACGCCTAAAGATTTGCTATATTTATATTTACTCTCCCTCCCTCCCTCCCTCCCTCTCTCTCCCTCCCTCGTCTCTCATCTCCCTAAATCTTTTGGTGCTTTGCATATGATGACTCAAGCATCTCAGTTTAATCAATGTCTAGCTCACGATACACCAGATCATTCAAATGCTCATTGTAACGTTTGAATGCACATTCCAATACTGTAGCCGCTGAAAACTTGGTAGGACTACAAATTTCCAGCTAGTAGCAAGTGTCCTGCTTATACTGTCATACATCAATTTCTACCCAGTGCCACCGTCATCATTGCAGCTTATTTTGTGCTACATCTGTCCTACTGAAGGGTCCCCAAACAAACTATTCAAACTTTGGCAATTGCGCATATAAATGAATATGCCAAATGTAAATGTACAGAGGAAACACAGGGGCAGCTCTAAGCTATTGTTGATTTGGGGATTTCCAATCGATGTCGAACTGCCGGTGCTGCAAAACATAGGATAAGAGTAAACTGTTATAGAGGAACAGAACTTCTGGTTCTGTTTGAACTTCGAACATAAGTTCTTTCAGAAAAGTGATGGTTGGTCCCCAGAAAGCATAGTACCTCTGAGATTGGCATTCGAGTTCTCACAGCCTCAACTTTTGACAAATCAAGATCTGCAAGTGCAAATCCGATGGAGAGCCGATCTGTAGTCACAAATTTTTTTAATCAACCAGTGTCTCCAATGTATGTGTATAATAGTTGTGTTTTCCATGCACAAACATGCAATATGCAATACCTAGCAAATTGTGTTTTCCATGGCAATCATTTCAATGTAGCGGATGTTGATGATTAATTCAGAGGAAATATTATTTTCAAAAAAAAATCAGAGGAAACAAATTATTGATGGTAGTTATGAAACGAGGTATTGAAGTAACCAGATAAATCTTGAACATACAAATCCCAATGAAAATACGCAAAAGAAACCAAACTTAACAAATGGAGCAGAAAAAGGTATACCTGGAAGTCGAGCTATCACTGTTCCCCATGGGTCAATAATTATAGAATCGCCATAGCTCTCTCTTTTCTCATTATGTTTTCCAGCTTGAGCCGCAGCAATAACCTATGAATTATTTGGGAATTCTTTATTTAACTTGCTTAGATCATGCGAGGCCAAACTGATTTACATATTTCAGTACATCACATAACCGAAGGATTTGGAAATAAACATAGCTCATTTGTGTTGAATTGGCAATCACAAATATGCGCATAGTGGATTTTCAAATAGATAACCTAGCAATATGGTTTGAACACATTCTCTATTATGTAAAATTAAAAAAAGAAGAGAATGCTGTTATTTGTTCAGCATTAACTTTTATATTATCTATTTCATGTTGCAAATAACACAAAAATACAAAATAATCGAACAAATACACAAGTAAATGAGAAGATAGGAGTTGATTTACATACATAACATTGTGTCTCAATTGCACGAGCACGGAGGAGAATTTCCCAGTGTGCCTCCCCGGTTACCTTTGTGAATGCCGAGGGTACTAGTAACACCTATAAAAAACAAACTTAATAAGACAGGACCAGAAAATATGCAATAGCCCTTCACTTTCTTAAAGGGGTATGACAGGCAGGCATTCCAAATTTCCAATTCCATATAACTAATCATATAGTTTGTGTACAGTATATTAGTATGCATAACCACCTGTGCTTCATGCTTAAAGCGCAAAATTTGATAAAGCTCTGGGAATCTCAAATCGTAGCAAACAGTAAGACCCAACCGTCCAAAAGGGCTATCCACAGCAACAATCGTATTGCCTGATAAGAGAGATAACACATCACAAAAAATCACATATAAGAAATTAACTGCAATCTGATATTATAACAGCAGATACTACTTTATCGAAGACAGTACTACAATGGCAGTCATTTTTGCAGTCAAATCAACGTGATATAACTTTTACCACAATTATTTAGCTCAATATAAGATACTCAGAAGTCAGAGTAAACAAGGCAAGAATGATTATAAACAAATTGCTACATGCAGTTCTTGCATAACCTATGGATATTTGAATGATCTTGGGTTGTTATAACTAGAAGAAATTTATAGAAAGCACGTAGAGTTGCTCATGCATAAATTTTATTACAAGAGTAAATTTGTATTATATGACCCTGTTATGTGTATGCTTTGCATAGTTTCATGGACACATTCCTGACAATATCAATATGGAAAGTTCAACTCATATAGCAGTTGTTTAACCAACACCGAACAGTTTACATATATCATAGATAATAGATCAATCTCTGCCAGAAAACAGATACTCTTGGAAATATACAGTTACCTGCAGTTGTGAAACGACTTTCCTTGTACACCATATTGCCAGGCACATCAACATCAAACCTGTTCCACAAAAGAAAGGAAAAGAATGATCAGCCACTTTGATACCAAATGTTTATCATTTTGACAGAAACATTTGTACATACACTTCTGTGCTATGACTACTTAGCTGAAATGTCATCATGTTTTTAAGTTTATCACTATGAGCAGTGTATCTCTGGTTAAAAAAACAACAACCAACTAATAGCACTGAAATAGAGAAGTGTGGTAATCATGTTTCCTTATTGACGCAGACGATAAAAAGAATCTACAGTTAACACTCGGAAGATGCACCATAAAGCCCACCTTTTACAACAGAAAACACAAGTGATTTAAGTTCTAACTGTTTGCAAATATTTCTAAAAGGAAGTTTTCATCACAGATGTGAAAGTTGAACTTACAAATGTATTTTTCGATAAGAGCTCCTAACTTTTCCAGAATCATCAATTAATACATGAGTATTGTACTGGTGGGAATCATCAGGTCCCTTTTCCTGGAACCCCCCAAGAGATAACCACATGCCTGATTCTCTGCCAAAGTAAAGTTCTGATAAGTCAAGTGCCAATTCCACTAACAGAAAATCAAAATGTCATAAAAACATTGTAGATGCTACCAAGGACGCAGTTAAAAGGAAAGTGTAGAAGTGTTAAATATGCTTGTGTACATGCCTATGAGTTAAAAGAAGTCTTCGAATCAACTAATAGATGGGACAGGGGAGCATAACACAAAGCCATGGTAAAAAGATACTTATGTGAGATGAAAAAGAGAAGATTCAAGTTAGAGAACAAGAGCATCTACCCTGAATACAGGTGCATTCTGGGACATTAAATGATTCGTTCTGTAGTCTATTCACGTCGAAACGAGACAGATGTGAAATATTAAAAGAAAAGCAACAATTTTGTTCTCACTAACTTTGCAAGTGAGCAATATCTCTGCATTATTGGCCCATCTAATGGTTCAGCTAGCTTAACAGACTCGCCATCCTTGGATCCAATGAATGAGAAGACCTCAGGAAAACAAAGAAATTTCACTCCAGATGCAGCTGCTTCCTAAAATAAAGTACACCATGTTAGTCTACTCTGCATTATTGATAACAAAAACAGGGCAAATAGAAGAAACAACTTAAGAGAACCTAACTTTACAAAACAACAAACATATTGTTATGGTAAATACAATGGGGATACTAAGGGTACTAACTAGTAACTAGTAACTACTAAAAACTATTAGCCTTATTGACAACGGTTTCGTGAACATCAGATACATTATAGGACAAGGTAATTAGTTCATATTTGAAGTAATTAGCTTATCCTTGTCATATATTTAAAAATGGAGGGAGTACATTATAGCATAAAGTTCCATATTTGAATATTGCTTAGTTCTGCTCTTCTACAGGAAGCGAAGCTGGTTGTGCCATGGCATTGATGTACGACAGGAACGGTCACTTCCAAGTTTCAACTGCCATTCATATGGGTTCACCCGAACTACAGTTGACACATTAAAACAACCTAGCAATTTTTTCCACTCCGATTCCATTGACACCCGCACATGAAAAACCAAAGAAATTTCTCATATCCCACATGAGCATTTGAACTGTGCATCCATTTCTTTCCATTTCCGCAATCACAATTATTTTCCCTCCCAAAATTGGGTTCCACCAATTCAATCGGCTGCTGGACATTGGCGCTGCATCTTCTCTGCGTCACTGATAAATCTACCCACCACGAAAACTTAACCACCACTTTGCTAAGTTGCGAGTAATGTCAGGTAGGAGGGTGCGTTCTCCGCCCTCCTCGCCGCAGCCTACCATACCACCACCACCTACGCCCGGCCGGGATGGCACTGCGGAGGCCCAGCCAGCGGTAGCCCAGCTAACAGAGGCGGTCTATCTAGGGTCAACGGGAGGGGGAGCGGGGGCTTGCCTTGGTGAGGCGGGAGCAGGTGGCGTAGTTGGCGTCGACGTCCCCCACGGAGGTCATCTGCACCACGCCCACTTTCGCCGGCGCGCCCGCCGCGGCGGATGCGGAGGCCATGCCGCGGAAGCTGGGGCGGAATCGAAATCTCGCGGCGGCGGCGGCGATGGGGAGGGAGGCCCGGGCCATGCGACAGCGACGGCGTAGAAGTGGAGCCGCCACGTGGGTAGTACACTTGCACGGGTGTGCGTCGCAGTGAAGATGCCACGTGGACTCTTGCTGGCCGTTGGATCGGAGGAGGCCCACTTGCGTCGCCTTGCCTTTGGCAGGCCCACCTGCCAGTTGAGCTGCCGCCGCTTTCCACCTGGTGAGCGGAGCCCCTCCAACGACACAACGCCGCCGCCGCCGCCGCCGCCACCGCCACCGCCACCGCTCGCCGGTCGATAAGCCGGGCCGTCACCAGGGAAGCCGGAGGTGAGTATGTTTTTCTTCTCGTCCTTGTTCCGGAAGGTCGGAACCCGGGATGAGATCTATCTTACTACTTCTTTAGAGCATCCATCACTCCATCGCCGCCAGATCGCCTGCCCCCGTCGAGATGCCTACAGGCTAGCTACATTTCCTCTTACCTAATCGGCTAATCTCTGGCCTGATAGGGTGTAGTGGTGTACATGTATTCCTTTAGAATGCGCGTACAATGCAAAAGAAGAAGACCAAACTTCTCCGGTGATTCTCGCTGGGCCAAAATTGCCCACATCTGAACAATTCAGCGTTGCTTTCAATGTGATATCACTGCTGCAACTCATTGCAAAGTGCCATTGGGTTTTCATCTAGTGACTAAACTCAGAATAACATGTTATTGCTAGTTGGTATGAAGCCCAGATTTTTATTATTATCAATTAATCATAAGATTTTTTTTTCGAACAACAAACATAAATACCTTTACCCAACCAAATCAAGTGCCACTAGTCCAATGACTTGTGCGGGTGCGTGTGTGTCTCTGCAACGATCATTAAAGCTACGGTATGTTTACTTGTTTCAATTTTGTGCAGTTACACACTTAAATGGCCCGATTGAATGGAGGGAAAGTCTACCCAGTCCAGTCGATTTACAATCCTCAGGTGTCCGCAGTTTGGTTGCCAAAGAATTCAGGTTTACCAAGAAACTTAAGGAAGCCTCTGTCCCACCATGTCAGACTTTCAAATCATCTCAGTTTCATACCAGCAGCCTTGTATAAGAGTGCTTCGTCCTCAAATTTGGAGGACCACCAGCCTTCCAAACGTCAGTGCCGTGAGATTTATTTTTGTGCAGTAACGTTGTAGTTCTACTAGTCAAGATCATGTAATGCCAACCTTGGTATTCTCTCTAGAGGTTATCAGGACCTGGTGCGATGCCGACGCGGTGTGCTTTGACGTCGACAGCACGGTCTGCCTGGACGAGGGCATTGATGAGCTTGCAGATTTCTGCGGGGCAGGCCAGGCAGTTGCCCAGTGGACAGCTAAGTAATTAAAAAGATGTTAGCTTCTGGAGCTGTAGCCAAGTAATCTTTTGCATAATGCTGCAAGCTGTGTGTAATGTTCAATTCAAGTGCTAATTTTAATCTTCGTTTCTTGTTCCTAGGGCCATGGCTGGATCGGTTGCATTTGAAGAGGCGCTTGCTGCTCCGCTATCTCTATTCAAGCCATCCATTGAACAAGTACAGGACTGTATAGAGCAGAGGCCACCAAGGTAAGCTCACATGCAAGCTCATTGTCTTGTTCTTGTATTAATTTTAAGTGATATTCTATTGTCGTTCGGTTATGTTTTTGAGATGGTTAGATCACAGAAGGAAATAATGGATTGTTTTGGATGTTTGTAATCCTGTTTTCCTAGCACATTTTCATGGTTCATGTTGGATGAGGAAGTACTTGATAACTTCTTATTCATTTTAAATAAATGCGGCTTTGTATATCGCGCTGCTCCCACATTATCTGTTTGTTGTAAGTCAACACAAGCCTTCCCTTTTGATACATTTTCTGATTCCTGCATATACATATCGATGCAGCCACCAGATACAACCCTCATGTTGCATGGCAATGTTGCCCTTACCGGCATACCCATTAATTGTAGTCTTGTAGATTGGCCTCTCATTTGTTCTACTAGTCTTGATGCAAGTGGCATTTGTTCTGTAGGATATCTTCTGGAATAGCTGAACTGATCGAGAAGCTAAAAGGTAGACATACTGATGCTATCTTGTTTCTGGGGGCTTCCGACAGATGATCAAGGTATAAACGCTATAGCTGTCTAATACTTACCTGGTGATATTTGAGGGAAGTCAGTATGCATTTTATACTCTGATTTTGATCCCTCAAGCTTCTGTTTGATTCAACTTCGTGTTTCTTTAGCCTTACTTTCGACAGAGTTTCAAAGATTGCAGGAACAAACAAAACCAGATTCTTCCATTCTTTGCGATACATTTTTTAATTTTCTCCTCATAAACTGATATGTGTTACACTCTTCATCTATAAAAACAATGCAATAAGTTTTGATAATTTTTAAGTCGCTTTCCATATTCAACAAAGTCTGTTTTTTACCTACCCATTGCTCATTCTGCCAGCCTGTTGCATTGGAGCTTGGTGTTCCCCTTGAGAACATTTTTGCTAATCAATTACTGTTTGGAACCTCTGGAGAGTATGTGGGGTTTGACCCCACTGAACCTACTTCACGAAGTGGGGGTAAAGCTGTGGCTGTTCAACACATAAGACAGGTCTGGATGCAACTCTTATCACTGCACCTTTTCCTGCTTGGCATTTGGCACATTGTTGATACTGTAGTGCATGCAGAAATGCAGGTACAAGTCAGTTGTTATGATTGGAGATGGTGCAACTGATCTTGAGGTAATTAATTGTGCATTGTACCTATGGAGCCATGGTAGCACCACATTAGCGAGGATTGCAATCTGGAAAAATGTTCCCTAGTTTTCAGTATGCTGATATTAACTCAGTAGATGGTTTATAACTTTATATGTTGTTTAGCTGTTACTGCTTAAAGGAAACCGTCCAGTTCAGAAGAATCTTAAGTTCATGTTTATGCATATGGCCTGGCAGGCTCGGCAACCTGGTGGAGCAGACTTGTTTATTTGCTATGGAGGAGTCCAGATGAGGGAGGCGGTTGCAAGGAAAGCCGATTGGGTTGTCTCTGATTTTAACGAGCTGATGCCCTACTTGGGTTAATGTTATTTCCAGCAAGACTGATACTGATTTTTACACTATCAATTGATGAATAATTAACTACCCACGGAAGCTCCTTAGGTTGAACATCTGGTTCTAGGACCCCTGATGTGGAGCAAAAATTGGCAGGTTCTTGTGTTTATTCCCTCCACATTATTTCAAGAACCTCCAGAATGGGGTTCCATGATGGGTGAAACTTTTTTTGGTTTTGACCTCCATCCTTTTGTCTGGATGTTAAGGGTTTTGGGGGAGTTCTAGAATAAGACAGTATAAGGGACCAATTGTTATCCCCTGAACAAAGTAAAATGTGATGTCTATCTCATAATTTGGAGAATTTCATGTGATCTCTTATCGGTCACAGATAACATCAATCAAATAGATTGTTTGCAAGACACCTGGTCAAGTCGAACATCCGCTGCAGTCAGATCAAGTTCACCTTTCATCGTTTCAAACCCTGCCTTCAGTTTGGAAGCGATACATCCACTGCATTTGGAAAACCATCAATGGGAACTGATTGGAGTGTACTTGATTGTGGGAACAGATGGATCAAACAGATGGCGCAATTTATAGTGGAGTATTTCCTCCGTTCCAAATTATAAGTCGTTTTAACTTTTCTAGATACATTGTTTTTCTATATATGTAGACATAACGTATATCCGGATCCGGATGCATAGCAAAAACTATTATCTGAAAAATTCAAAACGACCTGTAATTTGGAACAGAGGAAAATATACCATAATCAAAGGTAATTGGAAGGTGTGACGGATTGAGCTTTCCCAATACATAGGGCGTGAACTTATTTCAAAATTCAAGCCCAGTAACTTCTAACAATATACGTCCTTTCAAAAAAAAACTTCTAACCATATATGTTGAATCCATATAGGTTATATGGGGGCACTAGACTTCGCCCATATGGCCGAATTTTCCAAACATTATTATACAAACCATGGGATAAAGTGTTGGACCAAATGTTAGATGAACCGAATTAGTCTCAATCTAGGTTGCGGAAAAAAAATAAAAATAATAAAACAAGACAAAAAAATAACTAGTACAAAATTTAGTTATATCCATAATTTTAAAGCGTCGTTGAGGCGGGGCGAGGCAAGCCACTACCGCCTTATCGCCTAGGCGGGCTAAGACGGGATAAGGCGACACATTAGGCGAGGCGAGCCACCACCGTCTTGTCACCTAGGCGAGATGCCTTAAAAACACCGGTTATATGTAATAAAAAAGAGAGAGAATGGATGGAAAGAGTACTAATTGGCAGAGAGCCACAAAAAAGATTACCACATTTTACTGTGCTAAATTGCTGATTTGGCCCTGTTTCAAATGGTGACCCAAGCCCGCCCTAAACGCCTTAAACCCCCCCCCCAACCAGCGGCCGAGTTCACTCCTCGCCTCCACACTCTGCTCTCGAGCCTCACGCCGCCGGGGGCGGCGCTGAGATCCAGCGCCCCGCCGTCCCGCCGCGACCGCGCCTCCCCGCCTCCTCGTCATCGTCCTGATCTGCGGTGCTGGCAAAGAGCGGAGACGGACGGAACACCTGTCCCACCTGGATTGATTTCCTGGTACGAAAGTTCCCCCGGCGACCTTTCTTCCACAAACCGTTCGTCCTATTTTTTTTTCTGCAGCACATTCCCTTCCCTGACGAGCGCTTAAACACGAATCTTTATCTCGTCCCCAATCGGCGTACGGCTCATCACAGATTTGGTTTTGATGCACGGTGGGAATTGGGCACTGTGGTACTAGTTCATCTCCACCAAATAATCTTGGGGATTAAAGTTAAATCTGCCTCCCATTCAGATTTAGTTGTTTGCCCTGAAAACTATGGGCTTTGATTTCTCTTTGATTCTGTAGATGCGCTATGTTTATGAGCTTGATCTATTCTGTTGTTGCGTGGGCAAGTGTGCCGGTTGCATTCCTCTCTGCATTGTTGTCTTAATCGCTCTGGAAAGAACATATTGTCGTGTCAAGAACACTGTAACTTCTGGAAAAGAGTCCTTTTTTATTAAAGGAAACAAAAAAATTTAACCTGGTTTCACATTTCGATTGTAGTTCAAGTTGGTTCTGCAACAGAGCAATCTTAGTTTCATGGCTGTGGTTTGACTTTTGTTAATTTTTTAATTCAAAGTTGTAACTTGAACAAGTAATTTGATGGGATGATGTGGCAGAATGGAATTTGTCAAAGTGCTTATGTAATCTGATGCTCTGAGATAATTCATTGTTTCTGCGACTTTTTCTCTCATGACATCAGATAGTTTTAGTTCAACCTATGCACTTGAGTGTAAATAGGTCTTGGCTCGCCAAAGAACTGATTTTTATGTTAGCCCAGCATTTGCCCTTGTTTATCTCACAATGTAGCATGATTCTAATGTCATAATATGTACTATAATTTACCTATTCGGTTCCACAACTCTTCTCATGTTATTCCTTTCTTTACCCTCAGTGCTCATATCATAAATTCATCATTGTTTTAGCAAATCAGGCTTGCATGGCTGGAAGAAAAGAAAAACATGTACTTATTGCTTGCCAAGCAACCAGTGGTAGAATCACACGATCTAAAGCTGCTGCGAATCGTACAAGATCTGGGGCGGCTCCTTCTGTACCACTTCCTCTGAAAGCCGAACAAAAACATGCAGCAAAAGGAAAGATGAAAAGGGAAACTTCAGATGAAAATTCTTATGCCGATGCTGGAGCTTCATCTCCTCAGCCTAAAAAGCGCATAGTTCTCAAGAATGTAACCAACATAAGCTGTGCTAACGCTTGCAAAAAATGCACTGCTGTAACTAAGTTGCAGGTATCAATATGTTCAACACATTACTACTTTATCCTATGATGATTTGTCAATCTTCACTCTACCAATCATTCTCGATAGAATAATAAGTCATTCCTTTGTTCCAGCCGAGGCCTTCCCAGAAGGTTGGACAGTGCATAAACAAGCAGTGTTCAAATAAGAACCCAAGCTTCTCCCTCTAGCTGCTGGGGGGAGTTTATTTGTGAATGATTCTAACAGTGCTGAAGAAACACAAAAGGTAGACCTTTTGGCACAGAAAAAGAAGCAGATTGGTTTGGTTGAAAAAAAGGGGGCTGTATCATTACAGAATATTGAACAAAACAGAGACAGTGCTTTTCATGAGGCATTCTTTGAGGAAAGAAATGCCAGGAATAAACTCGAAACTGCTGCCTTAAAGGCTGGTTAGTCCAGTTGCATCTTTATTTTTCCAGCATTGAGCATCTTGATTTTTCTTAGTTTAAATTAGCTTTTGAGATGATACAGTATCCTGGACTCTACATCTTAAGATGCATGCAACCATAGTTAAAATTAGTTAGAAGCCACAGCCGCAGCTAATTCCACCAAAATGCTTAGGGCTACTTATGGCTTGTCATGTTACCTTGAGTTGCTGGCTGGCCTGCATCTTTTCTGAGTATACTCTTGATTATAAATCGGTCATTCTGCAGTCTTATTTAGTAGGTATAGCTGCTAAATATCTGTATTTTGTTACAGGGGGCTCTGATGGTTTAAACATTGTAGATATTGACAAAAATAATGGCGATCCTCAAATGTGTGTTACCTACGTTGCAGAGATATACAGAAATCTAATGGCCTCAGAGGTATGTTAATGTTCTTTGGTGAAAAATACAATCTTCTTACTACTGTTTAAGCAGACCATTGGTTCCCTCACATTTCGCAAGTCTTATGACCTAGGGGACAAATATTATGTTCGGGATACTTGTTTTCATCTCTGTGCTGCATTGTCGGCATGCTATTCTTGATTGATTGTGCTCAGACTCCATTTTGTTCTTATCTTATCCCCCAGCTTATAAGAAGACCTAGGCCAAATTACATGGAAACTTTGCAACAGGACATCACAACGAGCATGCGCGGTCTTCTAATTGATTGGCTTGTTGAGGTTAGTATGGATCGTAATGATGAAGTTTAGACATAAACTGTTCACCTATGTTTTTAGGACAGTATTGGGTCATTCATCGTTGGAATCTCATTGCACAACTTGTGTGTTTTCATACAAACATGAACTATTTAGTTATATACTTATATGTGAGTTCTACATACTGTATCTATGAAAATTCTTTCCTTCTCTATCCACGTTTATAGTTATCTGATGTCACAGAAGAGGAGAAATATATGTGAGATAATTGAACCAGTTTGGGCGTGTGTGTGGGTTGTACTCTAAATACTTTCTTCTCCTTATTGCAATGATGCGCAGCTTTCCTGCATATTTTTTTTAAAAAAAGTTGAACCAGTTGATGATGACTGACTCATCCTTTATCCATTCAACGCATAACTTGGTGACAGAATGATATGCTGAAGCGGTCACTGTATAGTGATTGTTGTCTTCATCATCACAATCAGACTATTTATTTCTTTCATGCTTTCAAGGCATCTGCCGTTTCCTTTTCACGTGATAATTATCCTTTATACACATTTGAATCTTTGCTTCTCATGGCTTCTCTTATGAAGTGTTATGCATTGTTCTCATTGCAGGTTTCTGAAGAATATAAGCTTGTGGCAGATACACTTTACCTTACAGTATATCTTATTGACCAATTTCTTTCTCAGAATTGTATCCAAATGCAGAAACTACAACTTCTTGGAATAACCAGCATGCTTATAGCCTCGTAAGTTTTAGAATTTAATACTTACTGTTGAGAAGCTTTGCACTTGTCCAGTTGATAGGAGAATGTATCCTATAATGGCATGTGGTTTGCCTAGATGCTGAAGCATCTTATGCAGTAAATAATTCAACAAATAATTACAAATGAATGACTCTGCAAGTTCTATGTTATTATTTTTGCTTATGCCATGGTGCCAGTGATTTCCATGTCACTGGAAATATCATAAACTTCCCTTTGCAGGAAATATGAAGAGTTTTGTGCTCCTAGCGTTGAAGAATTTTGTATCATAACAGACAGTACATATCGGAAGGCTGAGGTATTTGTTTCACCTGGAGTCTGAGGGGATTGCTGAACATATATGCAAATAGCCATTGAATTCCCAGAGCTGACATCCTCCTGAATCCACAGGTTCTGGAAATGGAGCATAAAGTGCTTGATGACCTGGGATTTTATTTATCTGTTCCAACAACAAACATGTTTCTCAGGTTACTCTCGATGCTACACACATATCGACATATACTACCTTTTTCCATGCAAAGTTGTTTCTTCACAAACATACTTGTTCTCTTTAACTTTGATCAGGAGATTCCTAAGAGCAGCACAGGCTTCTTGTATATTAAGATCAGCACCCAACCACATTTGAACAATTCCTTTCAATTTATATGTATTATCCTCAACACTAAGTTGCCAAACTACATTTCCAGGCTCCTTCGTCTACATTGTGTTATCTGGCCAATTATCTAGCAGAGTTGACTTTGATCGACTATGGTTTCCTGAAATTTCTTCCTTCAGTGGTGGCAGCATCTTCAGTTTTCCTTGCAAGATGGACACTTAACCAATCAGACCATCCATGGGTTCGTACAAAAAATACTGCATGTGTACCTCTACATCATCTTAAAAGTTGTCTTATATTTAATATGTGGCTCCTCTTTACAGAACCCTACTCTTGAGCACTACACCTCTTACAAAAGTTCCAATATTCGAATGTGCGTGTGTGCTCTACAGAAACTACAACACAACACCAATAATTGCCCCCTCAAATCCATTCGTGAGAAGTACGGGCAGCAAAAGGTACGCAATCACAAATTCTCTGTTTGAGTTCGTAGAACACCACCCAAAATGAAGCCTAACAAACTTGCAAGTGAAATCACAAATATCCTTCTTGTCGATGTGCAAGTCAAAGCCTGTTGATTTTAAAAACCTTGTAATGAACTGTGTTCCATTCCACTGCAGTTCGAGTGTGTCGCCAACCTGAGGTCACCAGAGCTGCTGCAGTCACTCTTCACTTGACAAGCTCCCCGCTGATTCAACCATTTGCTGCAACCATCCTAAGACCACATCACCAACTTACTCTTCTTCAGTCTCCTTGTGCTGCCTCTGAGCAGTTTTTGTTATGTTCCCGAGCTTTTTTTCAGGTCTTGCACTAGACTTAGAATAGAATTATTGGCATTTGTTTCGACCGGCATAAAAATTACCTGCATGTAAAGCCACGTGTGTGCAGGCTGCTGCTCTGAGTTGATAATCGTAGGATTGTAACTACCAATCCATCGATCGATATAATTATGATGCATTTCGTAAGATACCTTCAAAAAAAATGTGATCCTGGCCAATCCCTTTTCAAAAGGGAAATGGCAGGAAAAGATTAGGAAGCAAAAGACATAATCACATAACTAGCAAAATTTATAGATCTTTAATTTGAATGAATGTTGATCAGAGAAACAGTGGAAGTGGTAGAGGTATGGAAAAAATTTTAGTTGTCACCAAAAGAAAAATACCCCTAAAATGCTACATGAGGGCTAGCCGTCTTCTCTTCAAATTGATATTCTGGAAAATTAAAAAATACTACATATTTTTGAAGTTTGAACTTGTAAAAGCATTTTACACTTGAGGAGCGGAAAGGTCTACTTCAATGTTAGTAAATTTATTTTTCCCCCATTTCCTTCTTTACTGTTTTTTTGTTAGAACTTTCTTAGGCTGAATTAGGTCTTAAACTTTTGTACCCCAGGTACACTAGATTGAGAATTATCTCCTCATTTGACTTTAAGAAGATGCCCATGAATTCCAACATCCAGATTTTGTAATATCTTTATTAAAATTCAAAAGAATTATGTTAGTATATTGTTAGTTTGAAAGAAAATATATGCTTAGTACGTTGTAAAAGAAAATGTATGGACGAAGAGGTAACTTGAATTAAATCCATGATAAAAATTACAAAGAACATTCCTTTTCGGACACCGGTTTTCCTAATTTTAAAATTCAAATGGGTAACTGGATGCCTCTCAACCATGCACCGCATCACTCCTCTCAGCGCTCAATCCTTTCACCTGATGCCTCCATGACGAGCAAACATGCCGCCAACGAGGTCGAGGGCACCTCCCTTCCGCCTCTCCTAGGCGCCCGTGGTCGAACTCCCCTTCACCCGCCTCTCGGACGATAAGAATACACTCTTTTTCACCGACGGCAGAGAGGGTTGAGTTGATCTGTATACCCTGAATTTTTTTTTTTGCTTTGCCGCCCCCTGTTCTCAAGAAACTGGGATGTTTGATTTAACCTCTGCACTTAATAGTATGTCTTGTGATGAGCGTGTCAAAGAAGACATATTTATGGTTCCTTGCATTTGCCTCTTAATGTTGCATGATGAACTGCACGAATCCGAGAAGCATACTGAGGAACTCCCGGAACAACTTCAGTTGCTATCATCATATCTGCTCCAAATAGTCTTTGGAAAGAACAGAAAGAAAAAAACTATTATACATATAGTCCTATGCTTTTTAAGCTTTCATGGAACCACACCACAAGCATTTTTTTTATTTACATCCCCATTCTATTGAAAACATCATGAATCGAATTCGCCTTGTTGGTTGGTTCCTGAAGCAGGGTCCCTTGCCTTGTCTGAATTTCTTTGCATCCTGTTGGCAAGGGTAATAGTTTGCTCTTGCAAACACACGATGAGCAGCATTTGGAAAACACAGGGAGCGGTGATCACTTGTTGCCCCTGTGACCTGACGAGGCCATGAGCACGGCGACGGCGGCGACGAACATGAACAGCATGAGCCCGAGCAGGATGTAGGTTCTCCGCGACGACTTCCGGTACTCCCCGAACAGCAGGACGCCCCAGAATGTGCTCACAAGAGGCAATGCCTGGTGAAAGTGATAGCAACAATCAGAATCCTCGCAAACAAATCATGATGCAAAAAAAGTTGCAAACTCCCGTTTTGAAGATTTAGGATTCTAGAATCTAAATGTCATGAATTTAAACAATGGATGAACAAGCAGCCAGACATGCCTGGACAGCATCAGCAGCAGCGTAGCCAGCAGCCTGGCCACCCATGAACTGGAGCCCGTTGCCGAAGCCACCGAGCAGGCCGGCGAGGAGCGCCCACTGCCGGCCTTTCCAGTCGCTGAGGTAGGCCCTGAGGGAGGACTCGGGCGCGCCGGCCATCGGCCGGTAGAGGAACAGGATGTTGAGGCCGACGTTGATGACGAAGCACGAGATGGAGAAGTAGAAGAAGGCGGTGTAGACCACCAGGTGCGGCACGCCGGCGGGGAGGGCGTGCCACTGGTCGTTGGTGGCCAGGTTGAACGCCGGGGAGAAGAGAGAAAGGCACACGCCGGAGAAGAAGACTATCCCAAGACCGAAGAAGGTGCTCGACCTGGATACCTGGTGAGTACAGTGAAAGGTCTTGGAGATCAATCATGTTGTTTGTTTTGGTGAGGATGCATGGATGACGAGACGACATGTTACCTTGATCGAACGCCGCTCTTCGAGCTGGATGAGGTATTCTGCAGTGCCTGCCTCAGCTTTGCTGCTGGGGGCATGCTTAGCTCCAGAGGATCCATTCTCCAAGTCCTTGGGAGCATCTGAAATTGAAAAGGTTATGAAAAAGTTAGAATCTGCAACATGTCAGCAGCAGCAGAAAGCAGTTCTTCGGGCAGCATTCCTTTGTCAAGTACTTCTTTGCTTGGCTCCTCGATTCCACTTGCCCTGCAACGTTACGTGGTACAATGATCAGACCAGTGACTAAAAAGATGCGAAAGGTCTGCCTAGCGTTCAGAACAGTTTCTGAAAGTAGGAGGTGATTCAGTCACAGCATGATCACCTAAGTTTTTCCTTGTTGTCAGCTGCATTGGAGGCATGGACAGCGGAGCCGAGGATGACGGCGACAAGGAAGCACGCCACGCCGGGGAAGAGTATCTCCGCCCTGTTGATGCGGTTGTCCAGGAAGTAGTTCAGCGTCGTGCCTGCAAACACCAAAAACCACATGGTGAAGAATGAGCATGAGAATCACAAAAAACCATGACCATCAATCACATGATCAAGCTAAGAATGAGCATGAGAGTCACCAAATACCAACGGCCACATGATCAGGAAGGAGTTGCATTGATCTGATGATATCCCTTACCTATGACCACCACCATGCTGCAGCTGATGACCTCGGTCACGGAGAGACCCACATACGCCCAGGCATACTGCGTCGACAGGTTCCCGACGCTGAGCACCACGCCGCCGGCCATGGCGAACATCACCGAGGGCCAGTTATCCTCCAATCCAACACAAAGTCATTCAAAATTTCAGAACCGATGGCCTCGTCGCAAGGATCGGATGCTCTCACCACTCATCAGTGACCAGACCAAGAAGAGTAGTTGTTGCTCGATCACCTGGCTGAGCTGCGCGAAGAAGTCGGGCTCGCCGGCCCCGAGCTGGCCGAAGGTGAGCGCGATGAGCACGGCGGCGAGGAAGTTGGTCAGCGAGTAGTCCAGGTAGGTGTGCTGCGGCAGCCGGCCCCGGCGCTCCAGCAGCGTGAGCAGCGCCGGCCAGGTGCCCAGCAGCAGCAGCGACGCCAGCATCACCGCGATGGCGCCGGCCTTGTCCTCGACCACGAACATCTCCAGCACCTTTTTTTTCACATCGATCCGTCGTCAGAGAGAATCCATCCATGAACAAGCCAAGGGCGAGCAAGAACGCCGAGGAAGCCAAGAGCCTCTTCTTACCTTGTTGTGGCAAGTGATGAGCAGCAGAGAAGAAGACGAAGTCGCGCAGGCAACGGCACGGTCCATGGCCACTTTAAGCGGCGCGGCAAGTAGGAGCGGCCGCCGCTGACAAGATTCACTGAGAAGTCCAGCTTGATCTGCACGAGTTTATTACCACATTCAGATTGACTTCACCAGTGGAGGATTGGAGGTGGCTAGCTTTAGCCTTTATGGGGGAGCGCCAGAGGAGGATGACGAGACGCGGACAGCAAGCGATGCGCTCGTGTCGCCGTTCAGAAGAATTGGGATCGACGACAGCGACCCTCGGGTCTTTTGCCTCCAAGCGAATGGCGACCAAGACAGAGACGCAAAGATCGGCGCCACACTGAACGCACACGTTTCTGAACAGATGGTAGGCGGCGTCCTTCCACCTGACACACCATTGTTTTGGTGTTCTTCGTCGGGTTTCTTTTTCTTTTTTTTGTTCCAATCAATCAGGGAGCAGATATGGATTTGAAAAGTACTTGATTGGTGTTGACTGCAAGATCTGCTAGCTAGACAACATGAGCATCTCGTGCTATATGTAGTTTGAGTGTGTATCAGACGGATTTATCGAAGATCATTGGTGGTGCATACAGCTGTTTTATCTCAGGCTGAAAGTAGCTAGGTTCTTTCAAAAAAAAAATAGAAAAGAAGAGTAGCTAGGGAATACAGCTCCTACTATTCCGGACACGTCGCTCAAAGGTTTGTCCATTCATATGTATCAGCACAATACAGAGGCACAGGAGACAAATGAATGTAAAAAAAAGCTCAAAATTTAAGTAACAGAGGTTTGCCCATTCATATGTATTAGCACAATACAAAGGCACGGGAGACAAATAATGGAGTGCTGCCATGCAAACTACTACCCCCGTTCCAAATTGTAGGTCGTTTTGGCAAATCTAGATGCATAATTTTTTCTATGTATTTAGATATAATATATATATATATATATATATAGCATAGCAGAAGATATGTATCTAGAAATCCTAAAACGACCTATAATTTGAAATGGAGGGAGTAGAATTCTAATCTTTTTGAAATAAAACAAGAAGTAATAGAATTACAAATCAATTTAGAGGTTCAAGAGCTTTGCAAATCTATCCGTATATACATAAAGAGATAACATATTCTGAGTAAATTCTCAGGTTGATCAAAGAAAACTAGAAAAGATCAAACCATCCATCCGCTGTGATCAGTCTAAGTAATGGCTTCGATGAGAGCAATATGGACGACTCTTCCAAATGATATTTCCATAGAAAAAAAAATATCTTCTACGACATGTGTGCTCCTCCTGTGGCATGCGGCACTTGCCCTGCAGTAGCTTGTAGGTACAAGTCCCGGCTCATCAGCTCGGCAATGAAAAACTGACACGAAATCCTCACCGCTTCTGTCGGCACCGTTTCCGTGTTTGTAAATTCGTGCAGGAATCCATAAAAGATCAGCAAAAGAAGGGAAGAAGCCAAAATATGAATCAGCTGTTTCTGTCGAATGCTGGTCAGAGAAACCGAGGTCCACAAAGGCGGTAAGAAATTTGAGCATATTTCCTATGCATACGTCAGGGACGAATGGGATAGTCGTCAAGCAAAGTTTGCATCCATTTTGATTTGTTTCGAGCAAGGACATCGAACTCTATTGCGCTACGGCCTGTGTGCGAGTGCGACACATTAAAATTCTGGAAAGACAAGAGACTTGACGCAATTGAGAATTTCAAATTGGAACTCACAGATGATTAAGATATACCTACAAGATCAACCTTGAGTAGATATACAAATCTTACAATAAACGCAACTGATGGGTGAGCACTAGTGATATTCTAGAAAAAAAAAATAATGAACGACTCGGGAATTAAACTGAAGATTTTTGAATTTATAGAAATTCTTACCAGTCCCACAGGATTTCAGACAGCATAATAGGTGTATTAGCAGAACCAAGACATAGCGCTACCAAAAAGACCTTGAAACAGTAACGTCTGCCATCGTTTGCCAGAGGCGCAAACATGCAACAGAGCAAGTCAAATAAAGCACACTTCGATAGTCCGTTCAACACAAGGTGCCTCGTTCTGTTATTTAGACAGAAGAGACCTATAAAGCTAACAGAAAAACACCAGCCACTACTACAGATTGTCCCGGAATCTCATCCGGATGATCATTAGCCTCATTTTCACTGGTACGCTAGGATAGCTTGGAGGGCAAAAGCTAGGCCCTTTTGTCGGCGTAGTTGTCAGGCTCGTCGTCCTTGAACATATCGTCCATGATTCCGTCATTCTTGTTGCTGCTGAAGCTGCCACCAGCAGAGAACTCATCACCACCAGTGGAGCCACCGGCAGCGCCAAAGCCACTGTCACCACCAAAGTTGCTGCCAAAGCCGTCACCACCTCCAGCAGCAAAATTGCCCCCAGATCCACCACCACCCCCATAGCCACCACCAACCCTGTTGCCATAGTTGCCACCATAACCCCCACCGCCGCTGCTGCCGCCACCATAGCCCCCACCATAGCCGCCGCCGCCGTAACCACCGCCGCCGCCGCCGTAGCCACCACCACCAAAACCACCACCGCCACCAGCCCGGAAGCCACCAGTTCTCTCGGTGGCATGGTTAACCCGTATGTTCCTTCCATGGAGATCCTGGAATCAGCAAGAAGAAGTAAGGTGTAGGATATTAATTTTAAGAAAAGCACTCAAAATAAAAAAAAAGATAAAAATCACATCAATTTTCGTACTGTGAACATTTTGAAATGACCACTCAAAATTCAAATGACCGACCAAAAGATCAAAGAATAAATCGCAGAACAAATAATATGATCCATTTCGAACATACATTAACAGTTTACATTAAATTAATATATCGCATCAATGGAAGTTGAAGGATCAACGTAAAAAAGTGGAAGAGTAAACAAGTACAGAATCATCCATCATAATGAAACAGTTCCATTTATGACTGAATATCACGGTTTTTTCTTAACATTGAACGAGTAACACATCACTGCTGCCCAAGCTACAACTTCCTGGAATATATAATTGCAGCACACACTAACTAACTGCTCCTTGATACTGATATAACCACAGGCTACGAGCGTGAATGACAAAAACATGCAATCAACATAATTTCAATAAAAAATTTACTATCTATCAACACTCTAAACCTATCATAATGTTCTATTGTAATGTAATGCACAAAAATTAAAAATGATATTGGGAAGAGAGCTAGGATTAGGAGAACCTGAGCAGAGGTTAGCCTAAGTTAAGGTCAAGGGTGCAAATTAATAAAATTTAGTTGGTTATAGACAAATCATCTTTGCTGAAACATGATGAAATATTATTACCATGCCAACCAAAAGGCAAGATAATAATAACCATCCCAAGTTACTAACCTTTCCATCCATGGCTGTGATGGCAGCAGAAGCCTCCTCGGATGATGTGTAAGTTATAAAGCCAAAACCTCTAGATCTTCCAGACTCACGGTCCATGATAACCCTAGCTGAACAGATTGAAGCATATCTAGTCAGCTAAAAGTAGAGCCAAGACAGGCGCAGCAAAAAAATAGTTAGGCCACGAAGAGTGCAAAGGGCATGGTACCTTCAATAACCTGGCCATAATTGGAAAAGGCATCTCTAAGACTGTGATCATCAGTGCCATAAGAAAGCCCTGAACAACATTTTACAGGCATCAGGAAAATATGGAGCAACAGAAAAGGTAAAGAAGTAAGCAGATGAGCATATAAAATATTCACAGGCCAGAACCTCCAACAAAGAGCTTGGATGATGACATGCATCTGATTGCTTGATAGATAGAAGGATTTGAACTAGTGGCTTTCTTAAGCAGGCCACCAAGCTTATTAGCAAGTGCCATCGTTCCAAACTGCAACAGGAGAACATTTAGTGTTAGCAACATACATGTAATACATATAACAAACAATATAGGATAAGCTTTAAGATACTTTTACACCAGAAAATAGATGTTCCAAACACCAATTAATTGAATGGATAGCTTCCAATTTGTTGAAAACATGTGTTTTGTCTAAACCCTAAAAAATGTACAAACATTACGACATTTGAGAGAACAGCAAATCAGGGTGGGGGAATAAGATTTCAAACTCATGGAGAAGCTAGGCTTTATCAGTAGCGTAGACAAGCAATATTTCCAACTAATAAAGCAAGAACCACCAAAAATCCATGCATCCTCCGAGGTCATAGGAGATAAACAGCAACCAAGTTAAAATGTTGTGGAACAAATTAACTTGGTATAGATCTTGGAATTTTTTTAATTCAATTCTACGGAACATTGATCTTCTGAGTAGATCCTTAAAAAACAGCATTAGAAACAGGTAAATTGTGGCCTTACATACAGCCTGACTCAGAGCTACCAAATCTATGACATCTCTTATATCCAAACATTGTAACAGAAAGAAATACAAATTACGCATAAACGTTATAAGAGCATCCATCAAACTAAGGCAGCAAAAAATGGAGCATCCATTGGCACTGGAAAGACCATATGGTATCTGTAGAGCAGATGACCACGAGCGCAAAGATACGCTAGACGACAGCTTCATGCCACCTTGGGGACAGGAAACGCCAACGAATAACCAACCTAGCGGCAAGTTAATCACCCAACGCAAAGGGGCGACACCCAAAGCGAGGACACCAACCAGAGATTGGTTCCCACCACTCAGCCATCCAGGTAAACCCTAAACCCCTCGCCGCGCAAAGCCATGGAAAACAACGATAAACGGCGGCATGTCCTGGTCCACCCTACTCGCCAATCGCCCCCCACAACGACGCATCCACCAAAACCCCCCAAACAAAACTCAAGAGAAAAATACGCGGATCACCACCGCGCGCACCATTCCACGCGGCGGATCGCACCAACCTGACCGCAAACAAGCTACAAAATCATGGATTTTAGCCGCTAGGGTTTAAAGGCTTACCTGAGGGGGAGGGGGCGAGACGGGGGGAAGGGTTTAGGGGAGTGGACACGAAGGCGGCGGCGAGAGCCGAGTGGAGGCGCAGGCAGGTGCGGGGAGGAGAGGGAGATATAGGGCTCGCGGGGGCGTCCTCCGCCGTCGGATCGGCGCGGGCAGCGGCGGATCCCGCCGTCCGATGCGTTGACTTTTCCACGCCCGCGGGTGGGCGACGGATATTTCCGGGGGCAGAGGCGGTGACGGGAGGGCCCCACGCGCGGGGTGGTCCCGGGCGTCAGTGTCTGGGCGGCGTGTCGGCACTGGAGGTTGTCCCTTGTCCGCGATTTCGAGCAAACCCCAGGGGCCAAAGCGGAAAAGGGGAAGGGAGCTCAGCCGAGGCAGTCAGGTAGGCAGCGTACTCCGCCGAGATCGGCGGCGGGGATCATGGCGGCGCAGAGGGAGAAGTCGGCGGCTGCGGCCGCCCCCGCCCCCGGCGCCGCGGCCTCGGGATCGCCGTCTCCTTCTTCGTCGTCCGGCGCTCCCGCGGCGGCGGCGGGGGAGCGGTGGAGCGCGGCGATCGGGAACCTGGGGGAGCTGGGCGCCAACGTGGACGCGCTGCAGAAGCTGCTCGCGCGGAAGGCCGTCTTCGTGGACGACGACATCTTCTCCAAGGCCTCGCTCGCCGCCGACCAGGCCCGCACCATCAAGGTATATGGCGTGCTCCCGAATCCCTGCCGGGCGTACTCCCCTCGTTCGCTTGAAATGCAGAAACCCGAAGGCGAGAAAGCAAGAGGGTGGTCCTTGAGCTGGGTGTGATTTTGAGTGCTTGAATGATTAGGTCCTTTTGGCATGGGTCTGTAGAGCTAGCAGGAAATTTTGATACCGAGTCCAATCAAATGGAATTTAGTTCTTTTGATGGAATGCAAAAATTGATTGGTATGTGAAGGGGCACTAGCCCAGTTGGTAGCATGCCGTGATTCGCGCAAAAAAAAAAAAAAAAAAAACCTCCTCGCTCGCCCCATGTCCAAAGCATAGTTGGGGTCCGGCTCTGGCTATGGGCTACAGTTGTGGACCGGCCTTCTCACGAGTAACGGGGGGTGGGGCGGGGGTTCGGGGGTTTTCTTGACCTGTGTGAGAAGGTCTTCTTAGTACAATGCCGTGGGGGCGGTCTTCCCCCCGCAGGTCAAGTTTTTTTAAAAATTGATTGGTAAAGCTGAATGCTAAAAGCTGATACTTTGTGTCCATTTTTTGCCGGTGGGACTTCTCATCTTTCGTCATTGCTGTAGAATTGTGCTGGACTTGAAACACTAAGATTTTGCACTCCATAGGCAAGCTTGTTGTTCTAGTGTAATATGCCAACACTGATATGATGTTTCGGTACCATGAATGTGAAGATGCATGGATGTCTTTTGTCAAAATGAGTATTTCCGGCCTAAATTTTGGATCGAGTGACTTGATTAACTAACGCAAAAATCAGGAAAGGTGGATTTATGTGTCCATCTTTTGGATAGCCAGCGTTACATGGACACACAGGTCTAGGTGACTGATTCGGCAGATTTTTGGGGGTTACGCCAAATATCAGTTGGAATCTGACATTGGCACTGGGTGTCTGACTCGGCAAATAAAATTAGGGCACGGGTGTCCGGATAACACATGACGTGTTCATCCTTTGTGGATATATAGTGTGTGCATCTGTTTGATACTATTGACACTACCTCTCAAATTTTGCTCCTCTGAGTTTCACATATATTGTCAATTTGATAATGTGGAAGACATTACATAATCTCCAGAAACGGAAGTTCATGCTATGCTAATTTTTTAAACTGTATTGTGACATTGTAGGTTATGTACCTTTGTCTCTTTTGTGTTCTATCACAGATACTCCTGCCTTGGATTCCTTAAGCTTATAGCAATGAAGTCCAGCTTATAGCAATTTGATCGGAGTCGGTTGAAGCATACGCTGAAGACATCACTACATCAGTATTTAGTTGCTTTGTTGTAAAATCATCCTTTTCTATATTGAGTTTAAATTAAAGTTAGTTCCTTTTGAGTGCAGGACATTTTTACATTTTGGGATCTCCACAGAAATAGTAATTGATAAGGTTTTTTTATTAATAGCTATTAAAGTTTGTGTCCTTTAGTGCATCTGTAGTTATAAATCTGGTGTATGCAGTAATGTGCTATACTAATTTTAACTAGTTATTATGAAACAATGTATATGGTACAAAACCAAAGCATGTTATTTCCCTGATTTGCATACTTTGAGATTTGAAAAGTATTTGTATCCAGAGGAACTACATAAATGCGAATTTCATTGACCATTTGGCTCTGCTGCGGCCAAATCTATATTTATTCTGGATGGGGAAATATGTCATGTTTGTTGATTTCCTGGCTTCAAGTTGATCATTATCCCACATGAGTTACCTAAGTTTGTGCTTGTTGCTGTGGATTAGGTTCTTGACCAGAGGGTTCAGTCTCTGGAACGTGAACTTGATGCTGCCATTTCTGCCGCAGCTCGAGCTCGTACAGAGAAACGCCAGGCTGAAGCTGCCCAACGAGCCGCAGAGTTCCGCGCGCAGGAGGTCACAAAGGAGCTGGAGAACACTGCAAGTATGTACTGTCCTGTTTGTACTGAGCATTTTCGAGAACTGAGTGCTGTCTTTGATCACGTTTACATCTTGCAGGAGTGTTTGAGCTACACATGGAGGAGCTGCGGCTGAAGCAAGAGGAGATTGCAAAGAAAGATAGTGATATCAAGGTGTTAGAAGCGATAATACGAACCCTAAGTAGCAAAGATGACACTCTTAGCAGCAAAGATGATGATGGATCCAGTGAATAAATACCATACACTGGGAGCAGGCTAATATCAAGTATCTCCCCGTGTTTATGATTATATTTCTTTTTCTGGGTTTTAGCCCTTCTATCATTTAGATGGCTGTAAATTGTATTGACAAGATTGAAATTCAGAGAGCTATCAGATGAACATATGCACCAATAGGTTCCCCTGTTTATAGCAATACTAATGATATGTTCACCTCCACTTTTGGACCTGTGCATAATGGTTCATCTGTCATTATCAGTACGAGGAAGAGAGAGATGGGAGCTCTGTTGTGCTGCTACCTTTTTCTACAGAAGAGTTGTTCCCCCCTTCATTAGTTGGGTTATATTATTGGAAGCAATTGTAGATTACAAACGTTTGAAGGATCAGGTATCATAATCATTATGATGTTTTGATTTACCTGGTTATTTATGTGAGAACTTATGTTTAGCATAATGAACGTTTTTTTTATGATCCCCTTTTGCCCCCTTTTTTATTCTTTTTTTCTTGAACTGTGCTCGTTGACTTTTAACATTCGGTTGATGGAGCCTCCATCCCTTCGAGTACTATGCCAAGCGCTCGAGTCATTCAAATTCCAAAACGGAAAGAAAAAGGGAGCAGAAAATTCAACATAATTTGATAACTTTATATCATCAGAGGAGAGGGAGAGGGACACGCAGGAGCTAAGTAGAACAAATTTAAAAAGAAAAAAACTATCGATGCCAAGCAATATGTATACTCTAAATTTTTTTCCCCTGAAAAGAATAAACACTAAATTTTGTTGGATCAAATAAATAACCAGCTTCATGCGTTCCATGGCCCCACGAGCATCTAGCTCTCCTAATCCACCGAATCCAGCTGCAACCAATCACCTTCCATCATAATCATACCCACCTGATGCAAAACCGCAACCTGAATGCACCCAACAGTAGGGCCTCCTCTAGCCATCAAATCTATGGCAACGAAGCTAGTACAGTGAACTTGATGTTATGTGTGGCCTTAAAAGGGCAGAATAGAGCAACAAAAATGTGTTAGTTTTTTTTTAAGTCCTCACATATAAAAAATTGAGTAAAATGCATCCATGATCGTCAAAATGTTTTCTTAATTTTAGAGTGTATGGATCTAGGTGAGAATTTGAAGAAAAAAAAGGTTAAAGCTGCATTTTTTTTTACTCCAAACATTACACATTGTGGCAATATACATCCAAGCATAGAAATAGAAGTTACCTTTGACAATTGTAGCTGTTATTTCAGTGCAATATAGACTTTGGCAAGCAAACAAACGTGTATCATCCCATCGTGACATTACCTTTGACAATTGTTAGAGATGGTGTTCTATGAGTGACAGCTAAAATAGAAGTGATCCGATTCGGATGGCCGTCAACTAGTAGGCTCTATATTTTACAAACCAAAACATGGTTCAGTTACAAATCCATATAAAAATCCTTTGTGGCCCACTGTCCGCTAGTCAATCGAATCCACCACAACCACTCTCTTACATTGACCCACCCATTGCCCTACATCATACCTACTTCTGATTGGAAACCATGACCCTAATGCACCTGACGATGGGCCCTCCACCCATCAAATTATATGGCAAAATTCCACAGTAAACTTGACTTTGGGTGTGGCCAACAGAGATCAGACTAAAAAAACGTAATTAGTTTTTAGTCCTTCCTTATAAAACACTCACAAACACAACCACCTACATCCAAATCCAAACATGAAGAACACGTGGAATATCGTACATGTCAAAAGGCACACCAGTGTCATCCACAAAATCACTACCAACCATCACTGTTCAAATGGCTAGGTTCATTTTAAACATAAAATTCCGCGAGAAAATAAACTTTCGAGCTGAAAGTAAACAAAGCGACCATCACCATTACCTTGTCAACGTCAGCTGTACAGCGCGGGAATCTGATTAGCAGAAACTTGAGGGACTGTATCGAAAAAGCTCCCCCCACTAAAATAAGGCACAACCACCTACATGCCTCCGTGCCTTCCTCACCTGCGGCTCTGGGCAGCGAGCGGGATCCCCCGCCTCCCCCCACCCGGATCCGGCCACCGAGGTGCGTCATCTCCCCGAATCTAGCTGCTCCACGAGCTCCGGCACTGATTGCAGCTCCCCCGCAGCCGCCATTCCCCAAGATTCGGCGGGGATTTCCCCGCGAAACGCTCGGCGGTTGGGACGGCCTGATGCCGCGTTTCCGGCGCGCTGGGCCGTGGGTTTTTGAGTTCCCGCCTCGGGTTGGCCGAATGGGGGGTAGCTTCGTGCCTGGGATTCGGCGTCCGAGCCTTGCATCCATCTAGCTGCCTCCGCGCTGCGGTGTGATCTGGCATCGTGGTGCTGATTCAGGCCTTGGTGTGGATAATCGCGCGCTGTGCGGTCGAGTTCTTGCTCGAGCCTGCTGATTCTGTAATCTGCCATGGTGGTGTTCTCCGATCTGTTGCTCGGTCCGCTGCGGCTCCACAGTTCAGTGCAGTGGACCGGAGCTTAGGCGCAGAGATTCAGCGAAGAGAATCTGTTCCTTAGGTGTTACGGTTTCTTTGAGAAGAATGTCAGGGGTTCTGTTTGTCGGTGGCGACGAACCATGGTGCGTGCGTGCACGCACCATGGAATTTATTTTTGAAATTCGGAGAGTGCCTTTACGCAATTGGCCTTGTGCATGTCGCTATAGATGGGAAATTTTGCAGTGCCATCATGTGTCGTTCCCGGGGGAAGTTGAGGTGGATACGTAGGCTGTACTGGACCAAGTTTCTTTAGTTGGCTTGCACTTTTCTCTGGACCAATAATTGAGCAAATCTTGTGGCACTAGCTTGGTACTGTTTCTTGTAAGCGGTTCAACGACATTGCTTAAAAAGGAAGCAAGCAGAAGTAGCAAGCTGCAGACAAGTATCCATTTCCCATTTAGATTGTGTCACAGTCATATGAATTAATATCTTAGATTGGGTAAAAACTGGCGGTTCATCCCGCGGTCAAAAGTGTTCCTCTAATACGTTCTGGTGTTTCACTACTCTTGTTTACCTAAGTATTAGCTAGCTTGCTATGCTGCGAATTGTGTAGACCTATCCCTTTGCTTAGGAAATTGAGTCATTAGTTGCCAACATCTTGAAGTCCTTCGCTTTATTGCTGATGAAGTGCTTGTAGGGTCGAATAAAACTAACACCAATGAAATTCCTTTTGTTGTTTAACCCTGAATGCTATCTTTGGAATTTTATAATTGTGCTGCACGCTGCTTGTGCTTTTTGGGTACTCTGGGGATAACACTACTCTTTTACCTCAAACTAATTTTGCAGAGTAACAGACAAACTTCTGTAAGATGGGTCGTGGTGTTAGCAGTGGGGGTGGTCAGGGTTCCTTAGGCTACCTCTTTGGTGGTGATGAAGCTCCAAAATCAGCTGAGAAGCCAACACCGGTCCAAAAGCCTGCACCTCCCTCCACTGCTGAGAAACTAAAGGATATCCCAGCTGGTATTCAAAGTAGTAAAGCGAACAATTACATGAGAGCTGAAGGCCAGAACTGTGGAAATTTCCTTACGGTCAGTATTCAATGACTTATGAACTTTGATTCTGCTATTTTGGTCTAGCAATTGAGTGTTATGCAGGTGGGGAAGAAAAAATTTCTATTCGCTGTTGTACATAATTTGCTCTTACCCTATGATCTAGTAGTACTCGTTTAGGTTTAGGGTTTGCAACAGGTACCCTTGAGAATATGATTGCAGTGCTGTGTTCATTTACATTTATATGAAACATGGTTGCAATTGACAAGCTCTATCTACTGACCTCAGCCTTTTTGTACTTTTATGTTTAGCCATTTTTCACTCTGGTAGAGGAAATCTTAGTAAATCACCGACAAATATAAGAGGCCAGACCCTCCTTGTTATTTGATACTATAGCCATAAATATTTGTAATATTTTATTACAATCATAGCTGTTAAATCCAGTATGCCATTAATATCAGTTAGAATAATCTCTGTTGCCTGTTGTCATGTGGTTTGAACTTTTAAGGAGAGTTCGACTTTTGGGTTTACTAATGCTTTGTGGTAACCCAAGACATTCAAGTTTCTGCACATGGAAATGAAAATGCCTTGTGCTGATGCAATTTGCATGAAGATATCTACTGAGTTGTTTGGCCTTTCAGATGGAGTCCCTTCAATCCCTTGAACACTTCTACTGTAGTAGTGAATAGTTTGCTGAAATGCCTTATATATGAAAACCAAATGTTCATGATCATTTATTCCAAACAGGTTGTTTGTTAATGTACTTAGTTTGTGGCTGAAAATGCACAATGGCATCTACGAAATCTGTACCATGAATATAATTGTGCAATTTATGCTTAGTAGCTGTCGTGCGATGCTGCAGGACCGTCCGTCAACCAAGGTGCAAGCTGCTCCAGGTGGTGACTCTTCACTCGACTATCTTTTCAGTGGTAGCAAGGACGGCAAGTGATGCCACCTCCTGTTAGTTCAGCCATGAGCTTGGAAGAAAGGTTCCTGCTTAACAAAAACCTTGTGTTCCCATGAGTAACTATCAAACTGCTCATGGTCTGTATGTTGCTGGGATTGCTTGTATGTGTGCATGTGTTTATGTGTGTTGTCTGTCAATCAGCAGCTACTGGTACTAAGAGCTGACCTCTATCCTTGTTGATGGAATTGGGTGTTACGACTATGTTGACATTATTGTGAGTGATGTTTTGATGTATAAAACTGTTACAAGTTGCGTCATATTGAATATGTTTGCTGTTTAATGCTCATTGGTTTACTAAAATTGTCCTGAGTTCTGTCCAACTTCAGAAACTTCTCACCTTTCTGTAGTGGTGAGGTGATAGATAAGTTACTACGCAGATGTTGAGCTGCAGTAGATGAGTTCTTTCAATGTCTAAAATGCACTTTAATGCTAGTATGCATCACTTGTTGAACTTTAACGCCAGTATGTTTATCAAGTTATTCACCATTCAGTGATTTGACAGATTTATTGAACTTTAGTGCTAGCATGCATCACTTGTTGAACTCCCATTTGACAGATTTATTTAACTTTCATGCCAGTATGCATCACTTGTTGAATTCCCATTTGACAAATTTGACAGATTTATTGAACTTTCATCTTAGTATGCATCATTTGTCGAACTCCCATTTGACAGATTTATTGAGCTTTCATGCTAGTATGCATCACCATTCAGTGATTTAAATTTCTGCATTTATTTTCTTGCAACTTGGGTGCCTTTACCTTCTTAGCCTAACTTGATAGGCTAGTCCATCCTTGATATGATTTGCTCTAGGTTGCAGAACTCGTTGTGGGTTGGCATAAATACCAGATAAACCTTAATAATTCACGTCTAGATAGGTATGTTTAGGTTTATTTTGACTCTGAGAGCAAGCTTTAGTGGATGCCAAGAAATAGTTATTAGTTGTCCTAGCTAATTCGCCCCCTCCCCTCGTAAGGCTCGGTCCTTCCAGCTTGCCCAAGTCCACCACTTTGCCTTCATTAATAGGCTTTGTGATTAGTGTTAAAATCATCCTTCTCGACTGTCGTTTAAGGTTGTCTTTTCATGGTTAAAATATTTGAGTCAACTCCGTAATAATTAATAAGGGATGGTTGGGTGCAAAGTCGATCTCCCATCCATAACAGTAAGTTCATGTATACTATATCATAAATCATGGATACGCTATATGGTCATTGGTTTTGTTTAGAGCCTAACAAACTTTGGTTGCTAACAAACTTTGGTTGCTAAACTCACGGTACCCGCTATTTTAGAGCATCTTCAGCAGATTACTCATCTTTCATATCCTGTATATTTTCTCTCTCCATCAATAACACCTCATATTTTTGTAGCTAATGCTGCAGCAGATTACTCAATGGATAAAGCAGAAGAAGGAACTCCCTAAGAGGGAGGTGTGTTTTGACGATCGCTTAAAAATATTTTGGTATTGGAAATGGAATTCTAATATGCTGGAGCACCTCCCATCACTTTTTTGATATTGGGGAGAGATGAATAATCTGCCAGAGATGCTCCGAGAGAGGAGAATCATCCTTAATCCGTCAGCCCATCATATCTTTGTTATGGGCTCCAAAATTGATGCGGCAAACAAAATGTTTCGCTGCCTCTCTCTTTCCTATCGCCATGGTGCCAGTGTAATAATCAGCAGTGGCGGAACGTGGAGCCAGACCAAGCAGGGGCCGATCGAGCTTACTCTTATGAATTTCTGCTCGTGGACATGAGCCGAACAAGTACATACATAGACTTGCAGTGGAGCAGCGTGTGGAGGAAGGAGGGGCCGATGCCCAGTTTCGTCTCCACCACGGTCCGCCCCTGCTTGTCGGTGCAGCAGTGTTGGCAAGCTAGCGGGCCAGTTCATTGCGGACGCTGTCTTGGCGTCTGGTCTCGCATGACGATGTCCAGATCGGTACGATAATGGTGGCCCACGCCTATAGTGGGGGTGTGTGGTTTGGGTTTCTCAGCGAAAGGCCTGCTCGACTCCTTGTCAATGTCGACAATGGTGACGCTGAAGGCGTCACGTCCTTTTTGCAGGAGGTATTGTTGTGAGGCTCTCCTCCCACCCTCAGGGTTTCTCCGGTTGAAAAACCAAGTGCCGGATTTCTGGTTAGCCCTGGCGGTGTCTGTGGACGTCGCTTTCGAAAGTGCATCTACATCCTTTTGTAGGTTTTTGTGGTTGAATGATAGCATGATTAAAGAACTAATGAGTTTGATGAGCTATTCGAATAGGTCACATCGCAAATAAGTGTACCAAAATTATAGTATCTCAAATTGAAGAAAGGGCAAACAAATTGAAAAGACAATAGAGACAAAGTTGCAAGGGCTATTATTTGGTCTCAATGATGGCTTACTTTCTACGAATGAGTAAAGATTGTTAATATAATGATATTTTAATCAAGAAGGAGGAAATGTGATCGAGAGATTAATATTTCAATAGAAGTGAAAATTTTTGGTTCCCTGATCACGTAGTTGGTATATGGATTAATTTATTGAACAAATGAAATTCAATGAGTATATATTGTGGTGCAAAGCTACATGTGATTTAAGATGTCAAGATGCTTAAGGGTTAGTAAGGACTTGGCTATGAGGTAATAAGCGAGGGAGAAGGGCAAGCAAAGGGTTTGGCACCGATGAACCCATGCTAGAGTAAAGAAGCAAGTTAGTGCTAGCATTTATGGACCAATCAAGACCATGGATAGTCACAAGTTGTTAAGCATCAATCATTGTTGAATTATACGGATTTAGATACGTTGAGGATGTCAAGTTAATTATTGATCATATACGATGAGGAACCTGTGATATTGAAGAAAAGCGGCATTACAGAGATTTCATAGATTTCTGAGAAACGAGAAATGTTAACTTTGTCCGGAGATTTTTTTGGAGTCTCCGGACCTGTTTTGAACGTAACGACTAGTTTAGGCCCGAAATCTCCGGAGATTCCGGAATTTAACAGCCCAACGGCTAGTTTTTGGGATAGGTATTTATACCCCTCACTCCCTCCCATTTGTTGCTGCTAAATTCCTCCACGAAAAACATATATCCACAGCCCTAAGAAGCTCTCCTCACTTAAGATTTACAAGAGTTTTGAGAAGAGAAGTGAGTTGGGGTTGAAAGAGAGATTGGGAAGGAAGATTGAGTCAAAGTGAGCCAATCCAGCACCTAAGTTCATAAAATTTTCATGGCATTTGTTACTCTTTGAGGTAAGCCTCCTAGACGACTAGGCGTCGTCTGGTGAGCATCCAAATTTGTAGTGTGCTGTGGAAAATTTGTGAAGGCTTCGATTTCGCCTCCGCAAGGGAAGAAATCAAGAAGTGAAGTGGGGATATGGTTGAGAGCGACCCCGCTTCTTTAGAAGCACCCAACGGAGACGTAGGAACCCGTGAAGGGATTCGAACTTCGGTAAACAAATTCTTGTGTCACTTGTTCTTGATTCGTTAATTTCACTTGTTGCTTGTGCTAGCTCATTTCTAGGTTCATCTCGATCGACATTTTGAGAAGGTTTGAGCTACAAGTATATAGTGAAATAGCTTAGAAACAATACACCCTTGTATGATAATTCATCGATCTACTTTTTGGTTATGGTTTCCATAGGTGTGTTGCGAAATTTTTGTTATTTCCGGAGACTCCACAGCTTTCTGCGGAAACTCCGCAAGTTGCGGAGGTTCCGGACAAATCTCCGAAGTTTCTGTAAATTATTAATTCCGCTGCAAGTTGTGTAAAAATTTTAGAATCGCCTATTCAGCCTTCCTAGATGACATCAAAGGCCCTTTCAGCGACAGACTTTGCTATGGAGCATCCCTTTGTGGTGGTCGTTCTAGTTGTTGATGCAGAGGTGGTTTGTTGGTGGCCGGTTGTTGATGGAGTTTGCCACTGTAGGACGTTTGTGGTGTTGGTAGTTTTCCTTTTATTTTGTTGTTGTGTTATTTCTTGTATTTTCCTTCTCTATCAATACATAGACCAACAGTTAACTTGTCGGATCTGTTAAAAAAAACAATAAGCCTTTGCCACCTCTTTGCTGTGCACCTCCACCCCCACACACCAACACACACAACAACAACAATAAAATTGGCGAGGGAAAAAAAATAAGACAATTTAATTGCCTATCACGAACATTATAAGAAAGGCGGAACAAACATTCATGAAAGTAGCGTTCAGCAGCATTTCTTACATGAACAACAAAAAAAAACCTATGTCGTCCCTAAGCTAGCTCCCTGCAGCAAAATTTGGCCAACAGATTTACAGTACCTGGGTGCTAACCGGCATTGCACTTGCCCTGCTGCGAGTACTTGTGCAACAGGAGATTAGGTGCCATACTAGCCGTAAAACGGAGCTGAGATTGGCAGATCGTTCGTCACATGCATGAAAATTGTGCAGATCCGTTTTCTTGCTCCAAAGACCTCATCACTCATCGATGCGGAATATTTCGGAGACGGAGAAAGGCTGGCTCCTGCCATACAGCAGAGCAGGCGGCTCAGGATTCAGACGGATGCAGATACAGATGTAGCAACACCACAATGCCCATAAAGGATACCTCAGGTTCTGAACTACCAATGCATTTCCAATTTATTCAGGTTTGTACTTTGATTCTGAACAAACTTCATCCATAAATCCACACGATTTGATTTATAGGATTCTGAACAAACTGAAAAGGATCACCTATATATCCCATGTCCCATCCATAGTCACAAAATTTCGGGGTCAATGAGGTCGAGGAACGAGGTCGAGGAACGTGATACGATTCCTATGAGATGTTTTTATAAGACGGGGACGAAAATGATTTCCGGGACGTGATCAGTGTTTTCGGATCGAGGAACGGTACCTCTGACCCCGATTTCTGTGACTATGGTCCCATCCCACGCACATTACATTGGGCAGACAAGAAAAGAGGAACCCCATCTCCATCTGCTGCTGCATGCTCACGGTCACGGATCCCTCCTTTCAGCAGAGACGCCGCTGCCACATTGTTGCCGGCAGGAGGACGGCCCGGGGAATCTGGCTGTTGCTCCGGCGGGCCCCGGCGGCCGGGCTATACGGCCTCGTTACGGCCGCCGGCCACTCGCGCCGCGCCGTACGGGATGGCGCCCACCGCGGCAGGCGCCGCGGCCAACCGCCGGTCGACAGCGGCGGGCGCGCATGCAGCTGCCCGTCAGCTGACCCCGCTGCTATAAATAGCACCAATGCAAGGCTATAGCTCTAGCTAGCCAGCGTGCGGCGGAAGGTGGAGGTGCGGCGGATCGAGAACGGCGTGCTCTGCGACGCCGACGTCGCGCTGCTCGTCTTCTCCGACAAGGGCAGGCTCCACGACTTCGCCGCGCACGACGGCAGGTAATGACTAATAACTACGCGCCGCCGCCGACGGCCGACGACGTCTGCATGCATGGCCGCCGCCATCATGGATCGATGCCTTTTTTCTCTTCTGGTATATATATACGAATCTAACTAGTACTAGTAGGGAACGATAGATAGATCACTCGCATATTTGGAGGCACCTGGTGCGCACTATTTTTGGAAGTATAGTACAGCTCTGCACGGCACTGTGCTGCCACCGCGTGTACTCTACACCAGTCACTGCACTCTCACTCACCTCTGCACACACACATCACACACACCAGCTTCAGGTCCGAAAAAAGCATTGCAAATTTAAAAGCTGCCGGGCTCCTGTTCGGATGAGGAAAGGTCTACGTTGCTGTGACACCGAGGTTCCATGGAGGGAAAAGGCAGGATGTCCTTCTTCATAGGACGTGGCATACAGTAGCCAAACAGACATCTTCTAAATCCTGGCCACTTTTACTACGGTTCTCTAGCCCAGACCGTACCAATTCCACAAGATATCTCATTTAGTTAATCTATAAACAGGGACGTATAGTAGTTTGCTACGTTGTGCTGATTAAATGCTTCTAAATGTACTTTGCTGTGTTTCCTCAAAGTTATAATCGCTGCAGCCTTCTTGAGAAGGTAAGATTTGGGTGAAGGTAGTGCTTAACCAAATGGCCGGGAACAGTTTAACCAAATCGCTGCAGCCTTCTTGAGAAGGCATTATCTCATTTAAGCACTTATACCTAAACATCTTGTATTGTACACTAGCTATTTGCTTATGTACATCACGTTTTACATGCATGCCCTTAATTAAGGTTTAACCAATAACAGTAAATAGTAGGCCCTAATGGTTTTGTTTTAATTGCATATGAATGAGCTGTGGCAACTGACAACACTGACCTATGTGTGTCTAACTAAAGCTGTTTCTGGAGTCCAGCAAAACAGTGGCGCCCGCTACCTGAAATTACTGAGTTGGATGTCACTGAGCTGCAAGGACAGCCTCATCTTGTTCTGAAATCTGAACTGTACTGGATTTCAATGATCTACCGTGCTCTGCCTTATTGTACCTACCACTGAAACTGACAAAATCAATGTATCTTCATACCTCAAAAGCAAAAAAAAACACAAATGCAATTTGCAAACGTATTGCCTATGTGGATCACTTTCACTCAACCCTTGATTGACCGAGTTATTGGATGTGATTGGCCTGTACTCTTACATGCACTACTCCCTCTGTCCCTCATCCATGTATTATTCTGTCTATGGTTTTTGGGACAGTGTTTTCTCTGCATGCAGATGACATGTAGTTTTTATGCTAAACTCCAGTCGGTTGGCGAAACCATTTTCACATCGTATTGGCATTTACATAACTCAATTGGCAGATAGTTCATCATACTGTCTATTGTCTCCTTTCTAAAGATACCGTAATAATAATAGGATGACAAATAATAAGGGTTTATGGATGAGGAAGTTGGAACCAAATTAAATAGTAGAGTGATATATTAAATATTAACGACTATTTTCCCAATTTCTTCTTTCAATAGCATGGAGCGAATCCTTGACCGATATGAGAGGTATTTACTATGTGAAGGTGGGGATGTGATGGAAGACCGCCCTGAAGAAACGCAGGTAGGAAGTTAAGCTGGAACCTGGGTTCGGATTTGTGCGTTGTGCCCTTGTTCTTACTAACCACGCACACTTACCATTTGCAGGGCAACATGAGCTATGATCACATCAAGTTGAGGTCCAAAATTGAGGCTCTGCAGAAGAGCCAAAGGTAACAAACTAACAATGCAAGCTGCAAATAGTTAATGACCAAAATGACTGTTAAACAGAAGCTTGATTTGGCTGCATCAAATTAGCCAAACATAGCCTCAGAGAAACTCCTGTTCACCTGGCATGTCCCATGCACATATATATATATATATATATATATATATAGCACTGATGAAGCATTGGCCGGCCCTTATCTTCTCACACTTGTCATGTGCTATCCAATGGCTCAGGAATCTGATGGGGGAGCAACTTGAGTCCCTGACATTCAGAGAGGTGCAGCAGCTTGAGCACCAGATAGACAGCGCTCTGAGGAGCATCAGATCCAGGAAGGTACAAGTCACATGCACGCTGAATGTACATGCATGTCTATTACTCACACGTCAGTGCTCGCAGTGACTTTTTGGTACCAACTTTCAGGACCACGTCTTGCTCAACTCGATCGAGGAGCTCCGAAAGAAGGCAAATGCCAAATAAAGCAATCACCATTTTCATCGTTCGAAGAAAACATTTTTTATTTTTAAAAAATGGAATGCTAATCGATTTTGATTCTTCAAATTCTTGAATGTTTGTGTTAGCTTTTTTGTGAGATCTGAGAGTAATCAAAATTCCCTTCTTGCAGGAAAGGTTTCTGATGGAACAAAATACTCTTCTTGAGAAGGTACATCTTCTTATTACACCTATGGAACAATAAGCGTCCTTACCTCCTTGGTATCGTAGCACATAATTTTCAGTACTCTTTATATGTACTTCTGAAATAATTGATGCATTCTAATCTCTTCGCGTTTTGGGAAAATGGAAGTTGTCTCCGATGGAGTTTGAGCTCTGTTAAAACTGATCTGACATGGTGTGCTTCTGTGTTCATATGAGAAGGAGAAGGCTGCATTATTGGATCCATCCCTGCACGCCAAGAACAGCCCAGCTTCCTCTACATCAGCAGAAGGCGCCGCCGTTCCCAACCTGAACATCTGGTGAGCAACATGCTCTTTGTTCACTTCCTTCAACTGGAAAAGGAAAAAAAATGAAAATCTGTCCCGGTAAACCGCAGTGCCGCCGACTCCGACGACGAGCCAGCACCACCGCCGGCGGCGCCACATGGAGCGGCGACCGGTTTGCCGTGGTGGCTGCTCCGGCCACCCGCATCTGGCCAACGCGGCGGCTAGAAGGAGCGCGTACTGAACTGCATGCAGGTGCTCATTAGATGATGCATTGCTCTAGTCTCTGTCAGACTGTCACTTTCTTGGTTCGTGATGAGCTTGCTTCAGAGTTCGGACAGGAGGGGTGGATTAGTTAGTGATCTATCCTTTCCTGTTGCTAGATTCCAATCTTTCTGAAATCTGAACATCTATCTGGTCTCTTGTTTGCTGTAGTTTCTGTCCGCAAATAATCGAGGTCGCGCGCCACCTCGAGACAGAGCATCGCAAAAGTCTTCTCTCCCTCATTGCCTCATGATTCCTTGGTTATGGGGTTCTGTGTAAACAAAAATCCAAATTAAAAAATCCCTAATTTCCGATTCAGCTATTCCAATTAAATTCCAATTGCATCATTACGTTTCTAACGATGAGATCTTCAAAACAAGACTACACTTAACTATATTTGAACGAAATTTAAGATGGAGCAATTTTATTGCGAGGATAAAATTATTCCAGCTTCATAATAAAATGGTTTCCTTTAAAAAAAATGTTCCACCTTAAAAGTTATTTAAATATAGTCAATTGGGATCCTATTTTAAATATTTTATCGTAAGAAATTTAATGGTGCGATCCGAATTTGATTTGAACATTTCCGTTGAAAATTACGGATTTATTTGCTTCAAATCTTTCTTTCTTTTTGAGGGGGCTTCAAATCTTTCTTTTGTATACATCTCCTCGGGACGTGCATGTGGGCCAGCCTACAGTGTTCTTCCTGCGCTGCCAGTCACACGCGCGTTGCTTGGAATAGCGCGCCCGTTTCTGCCTGCCTGTCTGTAACATACTGTGCTGCTTGCTGTCCTTCGTGTCATTTGGGCTGTTATTTTCGCGAGCTCTGTCTGCTGCTGGCCCAGCCTGACAACACCTTTCACTAATTAACAACCAGGCCCAGAGAGGGTCCAGGATGCCTTTCGTATATGGGCTGAAATTGGGGTGCGCATGGGCTAACATCGGAGGATGAATTCGAGCTGGGCTAGCTGGGCCAGGGAACTCTGTTTTCATCCTCTTATCCATGCTGATGCCCATAAAAAAAAAAGATGCGGCCCTTCCTAAAGAAAAAGAACAATTATAGCACATAATTGTATATGTAGGTCTTTAAACAAAATTCTCTGGCAATGTTATTTTCAGTTCACAATAATATGTTATAATGATAACATAAAAGCGTCAAGATTTAATTTAGACCGTGAACCAAACAATGGGTTAAATTTTAGAGTTTTAGACTAGTCCTAGTTGTGATGTGGTGAGCTATATTATTGCTGCTGCCTTCTCTTATCGGCACTCTAGTCACTGAAATCATTTGCCAGATATTGACCAAAATTGATAGGCCGATGCTGACATTTGGCACAATAGCAATAAATAATGCTACAATAGTCCCTTCCCTAAAAAAAAAGTGCTGCAATAGTCCTCTTCCTTTTCCAAATTTTCATGAACAGAAAAAAAGACTCTAGAAAAAAAGATTATCTTGGATATTTTGTAAAGAGAAAACAAATCCCAAGGAAAACACGCATTCATGAATAAAGCTTTTAGAAAGACTTCTACCACATCATGACCTTTGCCTCCCTATTTCATGCTAAAGCTGCCATAATGTTGGGATTCAAATACCAGCAGCTTCTAGTGGCACATCTGAGCCTTATATGAAAAGTGCCATCATATGCAGCTACCTAAGGCTCAGATGTCTTTCTATCACAACAATCACCAGTTCGCCACACATGGTGCTATCATGAGTGCACATACCCGGATCTGTGCTGGCCTTGTCCGTGACTCAACACAACAAGTGGAATATATACATACACATATATAATGCTGGCTAATATACACAGATGGCCATGAGTCAGGTAAGGGCAAACATTTGTGCATTTTTGTCAACCATATCATGCTACAATGTCAGGCTTTATGGCCAAACAGCAGGCTAGGTCCATGGGCCATGATGATTGATTGGCAGAATGTTCTAAATTAATTACGCCCCTTCTTGTTCCTCTTTCTTGGATCACACTACTGTCAACCAAGTGCAATGATATGTTTTATCTAGGGATCACAAAAAGATTATATCATCACAGACAGGAGATGTTTGAAAATTCGAAGCTAAATATTTTCGGATGGTAACTCTGTTTATTATGTAATGAAAATAGAGAGTAATAAACCGCACTGTCTGGGTTAGGACCTGTGACTGCTTATTAAGAGAATGTTTGGATCCAAGTGCTACTGTCCAAAAGTGCTAAACTTTAGCACTACCTCATCCAAATATGAATGCTAATAGGGTGGGCTATACTTTAGCCAAGACTTAAAAATTTTAGCATAGAATATGAGTTCTAATAGGTGCTAAAGTTTAGCACTCAATTTTAGCCCATCCAAACATGTCCTAAGAGCATCTCCAGCAGATTACTCATCCCTCTCCCCAATACTGAAAAACTGTCCTTTTAATAATGGGAGGTGCTCCAGCAGATTACCAATTCCATCGTCAATACCAAAATATTTTTGGTGCCCGCCAAAACACACCTCCCTCTTGCTCAAATGTAGTGGATTACTCCCTCCACCCTATCCATTGAGTAATCTGTTGTAGCACTAACTACCAAAAATACAAAAGTGTTATTAGTGAAAAAGAGAAAAAATATATAGAGTATGAGAGATGAGTAGTCTGCTGGAGATATTCTGCTAAGATATCGATTTGTTAGTTCAACTTTGATTGAGTGAAGATCCAAAACTGCATTCATTCAACAGAAGCCACCACTCATCCTAGTTGCCTCCTTATAGTTGTTCTGCATTCCTAAACCTAGCTGTCTAATTTAAAAGTTATTAAGAGTTAACCAGAAAGGTAAAAATCCACAGAAGAAGGGGAAAAAGGCGCCAGTTTAGGTGGCCGCCGGCCGACCGACCAAAACCACCCCAGTGTGCGTGGGACAAGCACAAACGCATCACCGCGTGCGTTTTTACGGTTTTACCCTTAGTACTCCCCCGGTGGGACCCACATGCCAGCCAGTGCTGATTGCTCTGACTGCATCACGGCCTCACTTCATCACACACAACTCTGCCGCTTCACTCCACTCTCCGCCACTTCACTAGCTCGCCCGGGCGTGCCACGCACACATCCTCCATGGCCAGGCCGCTGCGTTCCTTCTGCCTCCACCGGATCAGGTCCGGCGGCGGCGGTGCCGCGCCCACCGCCGCACCGCCGTCGATATGCGGCGCCAAGGAGGCCGGTTCCAGCGACGGTTGCGGCGAGAGCAAGTCGCTGAAGGGAGAGGAGGACGAGGAGGCGAAGAAGAAGGGCGGCAGTGAGGCTGTCGCCGTCGTCGTGGGGAGGAAGGTGATGGTGGCGGCGGACGGCGGCAGCGAGGAGGCCCGGACGGCGCTGCACTGGGCGCTCTCGCACGCCGTCCGGCCCTGCGACACGCTCGTCCTGCTCGACGTCGTCAGGGGAGCAGGCGGCAACGGCAAGAACCGTGCGTAAGCTTGCAGAACTGACGAACTCGTCGCTGCGATCACGAACTTGAATTGTGAGTAAGATTGTTTTTTTTTCCTTGTTTGGTGGATCATCTCAAATTAGGGCGCGATCCAAGAGGGTGTCAGCACCTGGAGGCGATGAGGAGCATCTGCCAGGCCAAGAGACCAGAGGTATCTGCAATCACATATGAAGCATTCAGCTCTGCATTCTTTATATCGTTATAATTTCTCTTTTTGTTGGTGATATACTGGTTGTAGGTCCAAGTAGCACTTAGCAAGTACGATTACATATAAACACAAAGCTGAAGTTGCTGGTGACTTTTCTAGTGCTGGTTCTGGCTAATTTTGGTTGCTAAGTAGTACTTTTTTTTTGGGTCAACTTAATCTCAGATTGGTTGGTCTTCTGGGTCTATTGGAGTAAACTTTGTATCTAGTATGGTGTACATCATTAAGAAAACATTTTCACAATCTATAGAACAAGCTAGTACGAGGTAAGGGAGGAACACTAATTGCAACATCAATTTCCTCCCACTACTGCTAACCAATCGCAGCATCAAGATTAAGATTGGCGTTGATGATGTTGCCAAGCCAGAACTGCTGTGCATTTAGTGCCACAGTGACGGTCTATAAAAGAGAGTCCTTGATCTGATGCCATCCATGCATAGCTCTTTACTATACCCGGTCCTCCTAAATAATTGACTTCCTTTGGGCTGGTACAGCAAGCATCTGCTGAACACACCATCTCCTGTTGTGTGCTCTTTGGTGCAAGCAACAGAATCAATGAATGCGCAATAGAAGGATTCAATAGTTCATCATTTCAAAGAAAAGAAGATTCCATTGTGCATATAACCCTACAATAGACGAATCTATTAAGCCTAATTAATCCATCGTTAGCACATGTTTACTGTAGCACAACATTGTCAAATCATGGACTAATTAGGCTTAATGGATTCGTCTCATGAATTAGCCTTCATCTATGCAATTAGTTTTATAATTAGTCTGTATTTAGTACTTCTAATTAGTGTCCAAATATACGATATGATATGGACTAAAATTTAGCTGTGATGATCCAAACAGACCCTAGATCTTGCAGGACACCATGTCCACGAAACAAGGCATTCTACACGAAAACAGTAGCAAATTGAAAAGGGGGCCCCATTTACTGTCAGATCAAAGGGAAAAGATGCCCGGCAGCACAGAGCTGCGATTGCAAGCAAAGATCGAAACTGACAGCGGGGTGGGGGACTGGGGGCATGTGGCTGAGCATCATCAGAGGGTACAAGCATGTCCCCGGCAGACAGGATCATGGCCCTCCATTCCCAGCTTTGACCTTGATTGCCTCGTGTTGTTGGGCACATGCCCGTGCAAAGTTTCAGGACAAGCTCCCCCAAGTCACTAATGACGAGCCTCACCTATGTTCGAACTTGTTGCAAGAGAAAAAAAAATCAATTTGCCAAATTTTTTAGAAAGATTCAGAGTTGTTGTTACATTGTGAGAAGATTCATCATGTTTCAGTTTGCTATTTTGTTTTTTTTTTGTTGGGTTCTACCAGGTGCGCGTGGAGCTTTCCCTGGCGGAGGGGAAGGACCGGGGCCCGGCGATCGTGGAGGCGGCGAGGAAGCAGGGCGTGTCGCTGCTCGTCGTCGGCCAGAAGAAGCGGTCCGTCACGTGGCGGCTGCTGTCGATGTGGATGGCCGGCGTCAAGGGCGCGGCCGGGGGCGGTGGCGGCGCTTGCGCCGCCGACTACTGCGTGCAGCACGCGGCGTGCATGGCGCTCGCCGTCCGGCGGAAGAGCCGGCGAGGCGGCGGCTACCTCATCACCACCAGGAGGCAGAGGGATTTCTGGCTCCTGGCCTGAGGTCCTGTGGAGTCTGGAGAGCTTAGTAGGAGTTGCTTTCGATTCAGGTGTGACTAGTAGAAGGTGGTATAGACAAGGGGAAGGTTCTGAAGCTTATAGATAGGGAATAATGCAGTAGATTGGTGATGCTGTCTGGTGTTGGCTTGGTTTTGCTTGTTGCTGGATTGCCGATCTTGATCTTACATGGAAGTGTGGGAGGGGACATTGGATTATTGGTGGTTTGGATTTCGCAACAATGCATCGAAAGTTTATGGAATCAAGCAGATTACAAGCTGAGCACCAACGAATATAAAGGCACCTTCTTCATGAACAGATTGCTAATAAACAGCTCGAGAATGGCATTAAAGAAGTAGAACTTGCATGATACATAATGCGTGAAACACAAACAATCTGCCATCTAACAGGACACTCCAAGTAAAATCTACATTGTTTGACTTACGAAAACATATTACATTACTGTCAGACTAAACTAACACCCCGTGGAAAAATATCGACAAATCAAACATGCTTCTTGTAGACGCCTCACGAGAATGGTAAATAAACAGAGGCAGGTGACCACGGTTGTGCCATAGCCCACAAGCAAGGTAAGGAGTGGGAAAAAAGAACATAAACAACAGGACAGTGCAGCGTGCATGGCCTAGCAGCAGTCAAACTGCGGCGCTCTTCTGGAGTTATATACAGGTAAACACGACATCGCTCTAACCTCACACTCCATTATACAAAACCTGAGAGGTGAACATCTTGCTGCTCCAGGCTGGGATCTAGGAAGAAGGGGCAGATTCTAGGAGACGGTACATTGTGATCTCTTGCTGCTTGAAGTACCTCCGATCTTCCTCATCCACAAGGACAAGATTCAGGTAGTATTTGACGCTGAATTTGTTGTTTATGTTGCGGTAAGTTGGGGTCAGCTCATAAGGCGTCAAGAACAGCCTCACTGGAATAGACTCCCCTGCAAACGCAATTTGATTAGCTATGCTGGAAAACAACATCAACATCCTTGAAAAATGATATGGCCTAGCTTCGATAGGATGGGACTTGGCTCGATCCTGGTTCCATCCATGTGTAATTCAAGGATGGAACATGATTCATTCCACTCCCGGCTCACCAAATGGTTTTCCTACATGGGCAAAGCAGGTATACTGCAACCGCATCTGACCAGATTCAGGCTTCGAACCATCTTGGAAAATGACAGATCATGATGGTAAACATCTGAAGAAAAGGTCGTTACTTTATGCATCATGGTCCTTTTGCCATGATGAGCATCCTTCCAGCTGGTCCTAGTCCAAATGTAGACTGGACCAACTTCTATGATTCACAGCAAAAAGGCAAAAGCCATACAAGGGACTGCTGGTACTCCCTCTCCCTCTCCCTCTCTATCATTGGCCACGGCAATTTAGAACTCCCATGAGCAAAAGCAATTAACTCAAATGAATTGGGTTCTGTCAGTGTTTCATATGGGTTTGAAATTGCTAACAAATTAATTCCTTAATGTTTAGGCACATTATTGCTTTAAACTTTTGAGGTGTTGAAGCTACAGGTGACAGAGTGCAGCCATGAGATCAATGAATGGACATGAATGCTTTGCTTTACAACACGAAGCAAGCACTCACTACACTGTGAAGTAGCAAATCATACCTCTGACAGGAGCACCATCCATCAGCTCAAACTTAGCAAGAGTCTCAGTTTCAACATATGTGTTAGAGCCTGACCCTGTTGACTCCCTACGCCGAATCTCCAGCTCCATATTTTTTATCTTTATTCTAACAAGAAGGAAGTATATCTTCCCAATAATCACATCATTGAGATGGTACCTGCAAAAAGAAAATGCAAAATGTGAATAATATGCAGGTTTCCATAGTGAGAAGCTTATTGGAACAGACAAACAGTTAGACATATGCCTGTGATCTTACTTGCTTTTGCTGTACTCAAACTCAATATGTAAGCAATCCTCAATTCCAACTTCCATCTGAAAAAGAAAAACTCAGTAACATGAATTTCATAAATGAAATGTACAACCAGCTATGTTTTTAGAAAGATCATTCTTAGTTTAACCACATTAAATAGAAAAAGGCATGCAATTAAGTATAAGCTGAATAGAATGACAGGGAAATAAATTATTAACTTGCTCTTCAGGACATGTCTTAAAAAAGGTGTGAAGTAACTCTAATAAACTCCATCACATCAGGGCTGTTTATTATATATATTTTGGGTGGAGTCAGCTTATTAAATGAAAACCATCAACACAACAAGCATCTTTCCGCAAGAATATTATTGTTCATTTGAATTATGACACAACCCTTGGAATGGACAGGCTCATTTGGAATATTACTATCTAAGAACGTAGGGAGGGTCAGGACACTCCAGGGCTTTTGTTTGCACATCCAAGCCTTTTCTCTTCACCTTCATATCTAAACTTGAATTATGTCAGACCGGTGGTAGTTATATCGGATCAGTACTTAGAGTTCAGGATCTGTTTCTTCCGCAAAAAAGAAAGGACCTGGAGTGGCTAGTGAAAAACAGCTAATTTATCTCTTCCCTTGATTCCAAATTATCAAAACTGATATTTCAAGATTCAATATCTGGATCATGTCGAAGTAAAAGAAAAGTATCCATTCTTAAGAGATGGGGATAAAAGAGTCCATTAAGCCATGACCTATTCCATTTTATGAAAATCAAACTGACCAGATTTTTCAGTTTTCAGGCAAAAAAAAAAGACCAGGCTTCACAGGTGTCTAGAACCTCCTGTAATAAGGCAAGCTAACATGAACTCTGAAGAGAAATTTGGTCAATATTGCTAGGACAAAGACACCTAAAATGTCAATTTGAGAGACTGTACAAGTATAATAAAACACAGTTAAGTTATATCCTGAGTTACTAAAGTATCTTACAAGCATCAAATTTTTAAAAAATAAGCTTCCGTTAGTAAGAAATTAAGAAATTAAGAACTCACCTTAATACTATTATTGATTGTAGGGACAGGAGAGTAGTTTCTTACCTGCCAGAAGAGTAGGAAAACGAATCATTACTCTGAAAAAAAAAAACTATGCAATCTGCTAGAACACATGAAAATTAATAAATCTATTGTCTTGAATGTGTTAGTTACTGTCAATGATGGAAAAATTGAACGGAACAAATATATTGCACGGTGATAAACATATAAAAAAATCTGGTGAAATTGTTCCAAAATACTATAAATAAAGCCTATGGTTCTAAAGCTTTCATGTAGGCAGTATAAATATAATGGTGGTTATCAACTTACACAGAAATCCCGGTATTCCACAATATTCCCAACATAGTTTCTGCCAATAGTCACCTTTAAAATGTACCTGCAAGGGCATCAAGGGTACATTGTCCTTTACATGTGCTTGACTATATAATTTTCTCCAGCATATGAATATTTTACTCTTACCATGTTGCAGGACATTTCAAACAAGTGAAATGATGTAAGAGGCGCTCAAGTGTACATGTTTTGGTTAACATTTGATTAACCATTGATTTTGCTTGAGCCAAAATGGAAATGCATGACTTTAGGAAATATGATAGTTTACTCTCAAACTTACTAGCCAAATAATGAGGGATTATACTTGTACTTGCTATAGCCTAAAATCTTTCACATGAAGATATATGTGATATAACAGTGAGCTGATCATGCATCCTTATCATACAGAGAGGCAGAAACAAATCAATGGAACTACAGAAATGATATCCTATGCCATGCCTGTAAAGGCAGTTAAAGATGTCTTAAACATCTTATTTTATATGAAACTTCCATGTATTCCAATTCATAAGTTAGTAAAAAAGCAGATATCAGACATTGTGACACGGAAGGTTGCAGAATCGCAGTCCTGCTAGCAACTGGACTTCCAGTGGGTACTGGGAAAATAAATCTTGGCGTTGAAATATTCAAATCTAAATTTAAAAACTGAATTTAAGTGATCAACAGTATTTAACCGGAGCCAATTCGAGTACAATTAAATTCAACATTTCAAGTTGTGCGCGAAGATGAACCAATACCAACCAGTTCCCACAAGTTTTTGCAAAACCAAAATTTGGAACTATAATGGCAGTAAAAGATTTAAATATGAAAAAAAACTCAATAAGAGTGCTGATCTAAATCATAGCATTTGCTTACCTCAGTCTGACATTTGTCCCATTGTAAGACTCATATGGCATTTCAACAGTCGAAAACTCAAATGGGTATGTCTTTCTTTCATAGATTTCACCAGGAACATCCAACTCACGCACTGCACAGGTAAACAGTGCATTTCAAGTCATAATAGCTTCTCATCTAGTAATAATAATAAATAGTAATATGTCAGTGCAGAGAAAGCATAAGTTAATAACTTGACCAACTCACTACTAGCGGAACAACAAGTTCAGGAGACCCTTTTGGCACATCTTAGTTACTAGCCCAGGATTCTAGTCTAGCCAGGTGATTTAGTTTTACGTCAACAGTCTGGTCGCTCAAATCTTACCTCCATCTCGGTAACTAAAGGAAGAGATAAGGCAAACAGTAAGGGGAACTGAAATCTGAGTTGATGAGTATAAAAATAGCCAAATATGGTACAACACATCTCAATGTATTTAAAGGCATAGCAATTAGAACAGTTGTGTATTTTTGTCTCAAAAAAAAGAACAGTCGTGTACTTTTTGTTTTAGTTTAAAAGCTTGTATTTATCATGCATTTCTGTTTCATGTCTTATTGGTCTTGCTTGGTCTGTTTACTGACTGAGACTTACTCCAAGATGTTATTGCGAGGCCTAGTAAATGTTAATACCAGACTCAGTGGTTTTCATTTGGTTATCATGTCGTGTTGTAAACCTTGATCTATAAAGCTTCCATAAAGCTTCACTTTGCTTTATTCCTTTGTTACCAAGATAATGGTATGGTGAAACTTGAATACTATCGTGCTGAGAAACTAAGGATGACAGCAAGAGGATTTACCAGGGATAGTAATTATTAACTTTTTCTTTCTCAAACACACAGGAGGGCTGCGTATCATTATATTAATAATAACTAACTAGCCTATGTTCTCAGATTTCTAACATAAAAGAAAAAAAAATCACAAGTCCAGACATTGCACAAATCCACTATAAGACGTACTGGCATATCATGCACCAGAAACTCACCTAATGAAGTGAAGTCATAGAAGTTCCCTCGGTCAAAATACAGCTCTGTAAAAGAAATGGTCCCCCATTGTAAACATCAGGATCTTGGAGGACCAAAAGTAGAAACAGTAGACAGGATGTTTCCGTAATTTGACAGTAGAAAAATTACTCCATAAATGCACAAACATTCAGTACTTTTATTCACGACAGAAACCATATTCATGCAGAGCATGAAGTTGGCATGTAATGCGAAATATGTCCAGCAAAATTGAAGACTGTAATGGATCATGTAAACAAAACTGTCTACAGCAGCATTTTCAGCAAAAATAAATATAACAGCAACCAGTAGATGCAGAAAAAAAAGGAAATAATCAGAAACAACAGCCATCTTAGAGCAACATAGTAACATGGATATGCAATGCAGTTTGTGTCAAGAATCATCAGAACGAACAATCAAACATCTTAATAGCATAACAAAATGGAATAAATCCATAACAAGAAACTGGTTGTTCATGAAGACATTAAACAAAGATAACTAGCCTGCAAAGTCACATAACCTAAGCAGGATGTGTGGAATTGAATAACAGTGACTATGGCATCTCTAGAAGCAAAACTGTTGCCTCATAATTAACGTGCTACTTATAGAACAAGAAGCAGCTGAGGGTAAGATAGCATACCTATTTGGCCCAGCAACTCGATCTTAACACCCATGTGTTCAATCCTTTTACCTGGGACTGGTGCTATCGATACCTGAAAGCCATTTTACCTGAGCTGAATACTAGGCTCGACCCAAGCAAGGTAGGTAAGAAAAAGGAAACAAGGAAATCATACTTCTCCAGATATTGTCTCCAGGCTCTGGAAAACAGGGACCATTGATGTTTTCCCATTGTCCTTCTTAACTGAAACCTGTGAAATGACAACAGCAGAAACCACAGTTTGTAAGCTATAAGCAGAACTCTGGTGTGAAACCCAACTGGCAGGAACATGAGGATATAAGCACTGTACCTGCTTCCTGGTCCTCGCATCAGAGAATGTAATCGAGATGTCACATGGTGGCTTGAATGCTCCAATGATGTAATTCTGAATTCACATTCCCATAGAGTTCCATTATCATTATGGTAGATCACGGAAAATCATATACAATACTTCCACATCGGAAGAACCTTAAGAGCTAAAATCTCTACATGCAGTGCGTTGTTCATCAGAAAACATACAAGTATCAGACATGTGAATGCGAACCAAACTTTCCCAAGCTGCAATGGAATTCGTTTCGGCTGCAATGCAGACACCCAGCCTAAACAACCCAACCTAAAGAACAAACAGACTGGCAACCGCTACTACTGAGTCAGCTAAGGCGAAAATAGAACAGGACCCCTTGTGCCAAAGCTGTACCAGGATCACACGTAGCACCAATTTCAACTATCATGATTAAATTTAGCAAACAAAAAGGAGCTTCAACCTACTGCCGAGCACAGTCTGCGTCCCTTACACTTCGGCCGGATTCACCTATAAGCCAGCGGCGGCTGCTGAAACCGGAGTACCAAGCACCCGGTCCAGCAGCCCGCGCCGCGAGACCCGCCTGCAATTCCGCGCGGCGGCCGCGCCAACAACTAGCCACTAGGCTCGAGGCTCGATAGCTAAACCCCCCACAGCCCTTGCCCATCCGGTGAAGAGCGTGCGCGGCTCCGATCGCCCCGCCAAACTGCGGCCGGGCCGCGCCGGCCCGGGAGCCAGATTCGGTCGGCTCCGCAGGTCGCCGCTCCGAGGGGGTGGAAGTGGGAGGGGGGAGGAGGAGGAGGTGGGGAGAGGGGCGGGGGTTGTTGCTAACCATGACGGCGATGGCGAGATGGCGACTGGAGAGGGGAGGAGGCGGCGGCGCTGACCGGGGGACTCGCCGCGTCGGGGGAATCGAGATCGGATGCGGCGAAGACGGAAGAGATCGCGCGCAGACTCACTGAGGAGAGGGGAAGGTGGTCTCGGTAAGCATGAGAGGCTGACTGCTGGGCCCGGCTTTCTACTCCGCTGTGAGCTGGACGGGACGGCCAGCACCCAGCAGGCCAGCAGCGCTGCTGCTGTGTCTGACGTGGATTTCGCACAGTCCTGCTGAGTCGGCTTGTCCAATATTAATTCAGCATCTCTTTTCCTGTTTCATTTCGTTCATTCATCGGTTAATCACCTCGAAAGGAGAATACGACGACTAAATCTAAGGTTCCGTTCGGATCCTAAAATAAACTTTAGTCCTCTCTTTTGACACCGATTACTAAAAGCTAATTGTAAAACTAATTACATAAGTCGCGGCTAATTATCGAATCTATTGATGTTTATTAGCCTATAATTAGCATATGTTTACTGTAACACAACATTATCAAATCATAATCTAATTAGGTTTAATGGATTCGTCTCGCAAATTAGTCTCCATTTATGCAATTGGTTTTATAATTAACCTACATTTAATACTTCTAATTGGTGTCCAGACATCCGATGTGATGTAACTAAATTTTAGAAAATTTTAGTTCAAAGGATTGAGAGGGAATGGCAAGAAATTGAACAAATATTCCGTACCAAATTAAGGGCCATTTTAGTTTCATTTGGGTCTAAGAACATCTCCAGCAGTCCGTCAATAAACATCTAAGAGGTTATTGGGATACCCCAATACCACTTTCATAAGTTGTCGGGGAGAGGGAGGGGAGACATTTTTACAGTTTTCCGATATATCATCCCAATACAACTAACATATCAGGAGAGCTAAAATTCTCCTCTTATTTAATTTGAGGGGAGTTAGGGTGAAATATTAGGATAAAACAATAATTATTAGGGAGAGAGGTATTGGGGAACTCTTGAAGCACATATTTTTTCAAAATTGACAGTTTATTGGGGAAAAAAGACTGGTGGATGCTCTAACTTAGCCATAGTTTGTCATATTCTTTAGACAAGTTTGACCAACTTAAGCACTGATTTGGTTATAGTTAAAGATCTGCACAAGATTTTTTGTTCTCCCAGCAAACTGGATCCTATATGTATCAACGATAATTTAGGAAGTATGACAAGGTTCTTTTAATCTGGCGGAAGTGTGAAGGAACCGATTAATATATTAAGAATAAGATTGGCTCAAGCTGTGCAGCACGATAAGTAAACATCAATTGGTTGAATTACAACATCAACACGCATAACGCTATTAAATTACTACTCTTCTTTTAACTCAACAAACAGCATTGACATATTGCATTGTGACATCAAAGTGCGCCGCGCAACGATCATCGCACCACTCAACTAAAACCCTCCGCAGCTCAACTATTGGTTGGATATCTCCAACAGTCTTCATTTTCTGAATAATCTAACAATATAAGAATTAAAATATACTCCAACAGTTTTCTAAAATTTGAAATAATTATTAGGTTGACCCAATATTTCACCCCAACTCCCCTCAAATAAGAGGAGGATTTTATCTCTACCAATATGTTAGTTGTATTGAGATAATTTTCTATTTTAAGTTTCTACGGTCACCGCGGAGGTGCTCTTATTTTACAACGGTAGGGACGATTACTCCCTTATTGAGAAATTATAAAAATATCTCTTCCAATAATCTATGAAAATAGTATTAGGATATTTCAATAATACCTTAATATGAGATATTTATTAGGGACCGCTACCACCGATCGACACCAGCTCGACCCGTACCAAAATGGCCCCTAACTATCTCGGTTCAGGTTTCGGATTTCAAAACAAGGTTCATGGTTCCGTATCCACATCGGTTTGGGTGGTATGCTTCGTGGAATCTGAGTCGAGCACGTCGATCGGCTAACCAAAACACCAGTTCCAGCTTTCTACTCTGAAATAAACGTATCGACGTCCTGGTATTATAACGGCTAGCCCTGGGCGTTTGGCTAATTCGGGTATTTCGGCTCAGGTAATTCGGGTAAATAAAAGTTCGGGTATTCCAAATTGCTACCCGAAATTCATCTGAAAAATTTGAAACGTCAAATTTCGGGTACCCGGAATTTTAGGTTCGGATATCGGGTAATCCCGATTAGCCGAGTTTCCATCAGTTCACAGGCACAACAAATTACAGCCAATCATTAGAACACAACGCACACCAAATTCAAGCATTCAACATTAATTTTTAGATACTATTGTACTAACAGTAACGGTCTAACACAAGCTGACAAGCAATACCAATAAGAATAGTAGATAATAATTTTCCTCCGTTGTTGCTGCCGTCCTTGAGTTGTCGTCGTCGTCTACTCGAGACGCCCAGCACTCTTGTTACAGCGATAGTGCGGCGTCTGGGGTTTGGGTCAGGGGGCGTCGGGCCTGCTGGCTGGTGCCGATCCTCTGCTATGCCGTTTGGGTCTGCCGAGGGCGGCCATCGAGGGGTGCGGGCGGCGCTACGGCTGGACGGAGGCCAGGGCCCAGAGGCGACGGCTCGGCGCTGCGGCGCGGCAGGTGGGCGGTTGGCCGAGCGGCGCGGCGAGCTAGGGGGCAGGGGCGATGGCGTGGGCGCGTGCCTGTGTGGGCGGCTGGGCGAGCGCCTAGCGTCTAGTGGGCGGTGGTGGCGCGCCGGGGGCAGGGGCGACAGTGTTGCCGCGTGCGTGGGCGCGCCTAGGAGGCTGGGAGTCCGGGGAAGGGAGGGAGTTAGGGTCGGGGCCTGGGGGAGGGGGAGGGGAGGCCGGGATGCTGCTACGGTTAGTTTGTGGGCTGCTAGGCTGCCGATGGGATGGGTCTGATTACTTAGTAGTGGGGCTGCTGGTTAATTTCGGGTAGTTCAGGAAATTCGGGTACTGGGGCTGTATACCCGATTTTTCTGAATTAAATTCGGGTTTCTCAAAATTATACCCGAAACAGAGATCGGATTTTTCGGGTTCGAGTATTTCGGGAACATGTTCAAATATTTTGGGTTCGGGTTTTGGGTCGTGGAAATTATGCCCAGGGCTAATAACGGCGCGGCGGCCATGACAGGGATCATAGCGTAGCATCTAGCTACGCGTTTGGGATCGGAGTTGGGAAGGCAGACCGCCATGGGTGACATCCACTGCACGGCATCCCCGACGACGTCCTCGAGCTCATCCTCCTGCGCCTCCCCTCCCCCGCCCTCCTCATCCGCGCGGCGGCGGCGTGCAGGCGGTGGTGCGGCGTCGTCGCCGGCGCCGGGTTTCTCCGCCGCTTCGCCTCGCGCGACGGCGGACGCCACCTCGTCGCCGGCTCCTACCACAACGGCCGCCGTCGCTTCCCGAGCTGCTCCCCCGAGCGCGCGCGCACGGCCTTCGTCGCCGCCGCCAGGACGACCTCGCCCCCTCCCGCCGCCCGCTTCTCCCTCGACTTCCTCTGGCGCGCGCCCGGCGGCGAAGGGGTCGTGGACCCGTGGTTCTGGAGGATCCAGGACAGCCGCGGCGGCCTCCTCCTCTGGGCTTTCGAGGAGCGCGAGGACTGCAGCCCAACCTGGCGGATGCACATGGTCGTCTGCGACCCCCTCCCGCGGCGCTACAGGGTGATCCCTCCCATGGTGCGGTCCGGCCGCTACCACCTCCACTCCGGGCCCTTCCACCTCGACGGCGGCGTCGGCCTGTCGAGCTTTCGGGTGATGTGCGTGGTCGACGACCGCCGCGGCCGCTGCTGCGGCTCCACGTTCACCTCGTCGCGTGAGCGCGGCGGCGGCGCGTGGCGCGGGCACAGCATGGGCTGGGAGAGGATGAGGGACTTCATGGGGCGCACCAGGGGCGTCCCTGTTCTGGTACGCCGGCGAGGGCGCGGTGGAGGCTCTGGACTGGACCACGGGCGAGGTCTCGCGCTCCGAGCTGCCACGCACGGAAGGCTTGGACGAGCGCGCGGCGGCGCTGAAGGTCACCGCCGGCGGGGACGGCGAGGCGCGCGTCCTTGGACTCCTTGCCGCAGCGGCCGGCGTCGTTCTGAAGGTCTTCGCTCTGCCCCGGGGCGGCGGCGAGTGGGCGCTCGAGAAGACGATAGAGCTGGCGGCGGTGGCGCGCGGGCCGCCGGGTTACCTCCCGTCGTGCTTCTCCGGCGAGCCGGCGCAGTGGATGATCAACGTGACGGACACGGCGCTGGTCGCGGTGGGCGTATCGCTTGGACATCGACACCGCCGAGGCGGAGGTCGTGCCCGACGAGGATGGCTGGGACGTGGCGTTCCCGTGCGAGCTGCCATGGCCGCCGATCTTGCATCATCTTGCCGCCGGTGTCTGAATTTTTCTGTCTCGGCTTGCATGAGCATTTGTTCTTGTCATGCACTCTCATGTCCTTAGATAATGTCATGTTTCGATGCTCAGGCAGGCTTGATTTCGCTTAAATATTGTATCGGAATATTTGTCTCGATGTTAATTCTATTTTCTTTCCGGATATGCTCAATGTTTAAAATCTCCGGCTAAGCCTCTTAGCTGCCAACCTATGCAGCAGCTAATAAAAGCTATAACCGGCTATAGCTACAGCTAAGCCACTTAGCTATTTTGAAAAATTTGGAAACAAACACCTTTGTCATACAGGAATACACGACCATAACACCCAGTACTGGAGACCAAGACCATAAAGGTACTTAAAAGTTAACATATCCACCGGTCATTACAAGATAGAGAACACTTGACAACATAAGCCTTCATAGTGCATACATGTCACTTGCCCACAGGAACATTGCTCCTATCCAAGACTATTTGCAAAAGAACAACATAGAGTTCAGATCAGTCGTCAGGAGAGGAGTGAGGGAATGGACGAGCTAAGGTTTGCCTTCCTGTTATATATGTGCTGAAAAGCTGAAACATTTGGGCTGAAATTCAGGCGGGCCGTGCGCGTCGACGAGCCCGCGCGACCGAGCTCCAATTTGACCTGCCAAAATTTCTAGCTGCTGCTAAACGAAGGCCTAATTTAGCGGCTATCTACGGCTAAGCACAGCTATTAGCGGCAGCTAAATCATAGCGTTAAACATCCTAGCAGCTCTCCTCCCCAGCCGCTATCTCCGTCGGACATTTAAAACCTTGAATATACTAGGTCTATGCCCATATGTTGTTAAAAAGGTCTAAAAATTTTCACCGGGACAAGAAGGGTATAAAAGATATGGTGTTGAGATCACATGATAGAACATAGCATAAAAAATAAACTTTGTAGCGAACTAAGGTAGCTCAACCGGTAAAGTTTCTTATGGTGTAACTACTGTACCATAGCCCTAAAATCCTGACAGACCTGGATCGGTAAAAATAGAGATTAGCAAAAATAGAAGACTAGCGACGAACAATCGGTCGGTAAAGTTCTGTAACAATCCCTCGATCGGTAATAGTTTCACCGAGCGACTATCAGTCGGTATATGTATTCACATATACCATCCAACTATAAGTCGGTAATACTTAATATATGCATCAAACCATCCGTCGGCATATATGCAGTGGACTAAGAACACGTGCATAAGTTCATCTTTCTCTTTATAATCCGGGAATTAAACTTGTAACTGGTATTTCTCCCTCATAACAACTTCAAATTTGATGATTCTTTTTTTCTGAATTTTTGTAAAATCATGCTCTTTCATTTAATGGCATTTGTGTTGTATGTTGATTGCTATTTCTTGAATCTTTTTCATATGACTTGTTTTCTTGCACACAAGTAGAAAATATAAAAATACTTTTGCATGAAAATTGCTAATATAACTTCATATTTTGTAATATTAAGGTAAATATAAGGTTGTATCCAAATTTTAGGTGCATATGAATTTAAAAATATTATGAGGTATGCAAACTTCAATATTTTACTTAAGTTATATGAGCCTTTGCGAGAGATGTATCCATTTGTGCTGCGTTGCAGGGCGGATGTTTTGCACCAAGTAATGGCCATTATGACCGCGTTTCATTCACAGCGATTTATTCTTGTGATTGATTCTGCGCGAGTTAATTGCCATTACGCTGTTTGATGGCGTTGATGATGTCCAAGTGCATTCTTCCGTCCCTAGACTCTCATCTAATCACCAGGTGTCTGCTCGTCTTCCTCTATACACGAATACACCTCTCTTTCTCCCTCTATTGCTCTTCTGCATTACCATCGCCGGCGCTGCGCGCACATCTCTGGCGAGAGCAGGTGCCTCCGGAACTATTGCCCGCTGAAGGTCCTGTACGGGATAGCGGGGCAATCACGTTTTTGGGGAGCGTCTTCACGCGACTGCTCGCCCAGAACTGTGACGTCTTCACCGGCGTACTGTTCACCATCCGTCCCTACGCACCAACTCCGTCCGTCGATATCGCCACCCGTACCTCTTCGTCGCCTGCGTACGACTACTTTGTGAAGCTGTGCGACTACTTTCTCAACAAGTACGACTACTTTATGCCTCGATCGACTACTTCCTGAAGCTCGATCGACTACTTCAACAACTCATACGACTACTTCCAGAAGGCCATCTGCACTGTACCGAATTCGTTCGATTACTTCAAACACGCCAGTCGAGCATGTCTGCTCCAGCCGGTAACGGTGCATCCGGTGCCTCCGGCACGGGATCCATAGTCTGATACTCCTCTATTTTACTGGATTCATCGTTAAATTCATGTTAATTTTGAACACGTGCATATACCTTGTTTTACTCCTCGTAGTCATGAAATTATTAATTAATTGTATGTGTAATTTTGGAATTAAAATATACCTGAAAATACCTATTTTTCTGATTGCTGCTGGCCACGCCCCGGGTCCACGCGCCGCGCAGGGGCTCCGTGGCGGCACTGCGGCAGGCGCGCGGCTCCGCCTCCGCCTGGCAGGAGCGCCGCTGCGATGGCCCATCTCTTCTCCGCTCGTCCAAGGCGGCCGTGCGGCCGTGGCTCCGTGCTACGCTCGTCAGCAGGCCTCGGCACCTGAGTACAGCAAGCTCCTCCTCGGGGCCTGCCACCAGCGTTGACGCACCCTGTTTCCAATCTGCAGCCGCTTCACCCAGGCAAGCTCTTGTACACCTCAACGATTTGTTTTGTTCTTGTGTTAACTAGAAGCTGCATGCCTGCATCGACAAGCTATATGATAAATTGAGAGATCGATTGCACATTGGGTAATGACACCTGGATTGCAGATTGCTTTGTATAATACTTAATTTTTGCATCTGAATTGTATCAAACTATAATATATTGCCCCTACCTGCATAATATTTTGTGCCGCATCTGGTTTGCTCCTTGTTTGTCCAGATCAACAGCTGAATAGTATTTTCCTGTGGCTAGTTGCATATACATATTACTTACATGTGCAATATTGCTAATTTGCCGTGCCTATTTACTCCTTGTACAATATGCAGAACTCATGAGCAATTGCTTTTTCGTGACCTACAAGTGGAGAAGTGCCTTTGAGCCTATCATTCAGATAAGTTTCCAATTCATTCCAATTCCTTGTAATTATTATACATTTATTCAGTTTATCAATCAGTTTGAGTACTTATTTTATGTTTCCCATCTCTCTTGGTAACAAGAAGTTATCAACATTAATTGATGCATTCTTTGGCTATTGGTAATCTGAATCATTATTCTTTAAGAGCAGTGCAATGCAACATGATTAGTATGAAATACATGAGGCTATGCTGAATTGGATGTTCCTTTCTCGCTGAGATATTATTAAGCACTGTCTACTTTTACATGCTTCATTCACTTGCATCTTATGCTGCATTTCTGTACTAAAATCAAACATCGAAGTACTCAGAGCCACGATTAGTGCAAATATGTTATAATCCAATCTATTGTTCAGGTGGTGCTGTTAATTTGTTGCGTAGACATGCTTAGTTAGTTTTCCGCTTCCTAGTTCAATATACAAATTCTCTTGCTTCCAAATGCAAGGATCAACTTAACTTGGTTCCAAATGGATACAGTGTTTTGTAAACATATCTATCTGCACACAAACACATCTACTAATTAGGAATTAACATATCTTTCGGTATGAGCATTTCTAAATCTGTCACCTTATGTCTGCAAAAGTTGTGCTACACAGTTATTTTCGTATTGAACTAATCTTTCTAGTATAATACCAAAATATATATCACAGGGGGATGAACCTGAAGCTTACTGACAGATGCTTCAACTAATGTTGCAGTCATACAAATTGTATGTCTTGCTATTACTTACCTTCCTATTAGAAGGCTATACCCGTTGACTTGATCCCTTTGAAGTTGTTGACGTGCAATACTCATTTGTGATTCCGACCATGCATCTTCTATCTTTGTTTCTATGTATTGAAAATGGAGGTATGTAAGATGTCACTGATTGCATTACAGTTTTGATTTTCAGGAACATCTTGGATGGGTGCTAGGTAGAAAGTAGAAAGCTAAGCCGCTCAGTGTGCTGAACTACTGATGGATGCCAATGAGCTATGTTAAGCTAGGATATGTGTAATATCACATATAGTATCTTGTGTGATACCGTTTGTAACACCCTAATTTCAATTTAGGAGTCTAAAATATTTTTGCTATATTATTTTGCAGGATCGATAAGGTTCTCTTTAATTTATTTTCATTCTAGAACATTTACCATGAATTATAAATAATTTACTTAGCCATAAAAAGAATATAAGGAAAATAGGCTTTGTGCATTTCATGCCGATGCATTGTTTTATGGTTTGTTTTTAATTGAATTTAAATTTCAAACTTAAATTCAAATGAATTTGCTTATTTATTTTTTCTTCCTCCCTTTTTTCCCTTTTGGGTCCAATTCAAATCTCCCTCTCTTTTCCCTCTCTCTTTTCTCTTTCTCTCTCCCGGCGCGGCCCAACCCAGCTCACCCCCTCCTTTCTCCTTTCTCTGCTGCGCGGCCCAACCCACTTGGCCCAGGCCAGCCTTGCCGCCCCCCCTCTCCCAGCCTGCCCCACCTCCCTCTCCTCCCTCTCTTTGCCGCCGACAGGCGGGCCCACCTGTCGGGGCCTTTCCCGCCCCCCCGACCGAGCCGGACTCGAGCTAGAGTCCAACCCGGCCGCGCCGCCTCCCCGCGCCAGCTTGGCCCGCACGCCAAGGCTCTCGGCCGCCTCTATATAAACGCTGCCAGGACCCCCCCCGACCCCACCGAGTCGCAGCCGCCGCCTCCGCATCGCCCAAACCCTAGCTACACTGAGCTCACCGCCGCCGCATCTCGTTCGCCGTGGTCTCGCCGCCTCGCCACCTCGCCTTGATGACAAGCCGCCGCCAAAGCTTCACCGCGTGGTAAGGACCCTCGCCGGCCCCTTCTTTCTCTCTCTCGCTCCTTTGCTGAGGCGATTTCTCACTGGAGTACCGCCGCGCCCCCTCACTGCCGTTCGCATCCGCCGCCGCACCAAAACTCCGAGCCGACCCCACCATTGAGATCCCCAAAGCGCCTTCGTTATCCCCGTGCAAACCGCACTCGAAATGAGCCCTAGACAGTCGTTTTCGGCCAAGTCCGGATAGCCCGCCGCCGGCCGCCAGCACCGCCGCCCGAAGCCCCTCCCTTGCTTGAGCCGTCGGATCCCAATCCAAGGGTCTAGATCTAATCTAGACCCAAGTCAAACAACTCTATACCGGTCAACCCTAGGTCGATTTGCCAAAGGGCCCCTCAGTTTTATGAAATCAACTCGCAGTTCGCTACATTTCAAAAGTATTTACGATTAGGTCCGTTTTCTTCTATTTTAGCCCCTACGATTCTTTAGAATCCAAACCGCCGTTCCTAACCCGTCGGTTTCCAAATCTAAACCCTAGGTTTTAGGTTTATTTATGTTTTAGCCCTTGGTTTGTTCGTTCAGAGCCCTTTTAATTTCAAATCTTTTACAAATAAGCCCCTGGAATGATGTTTTAGCCATAACTTCTCCATTTTAACTCAGTTTTCATCAATCCTTGCGCTCACGTGATCCTTGCGATGTGTACGGTAGCTTCAAAACCTTCTTTTGTACTGTTTACATTGTTTGGTGTACTATTTCTTATTTATTGTACTTGTTTGCTTGTATGTGCTTGTGTGATGCGATAGACGGTGTGTAGTTCGAGGATCCGCAAGACCAAGGCTTTGAAGACACCGTTGAGCAGCAACAATTCTTTGAGGAAGGCAAGTGGTCCTTGATCATACCTCGGTCCCAATAATCTTAATACACACCTTTAACATGCATGAGTCTATAATTTGATGGATCCCAAACTAAGGACATGCCTAGTTTCTATTGTACTTCCTTGATTAAACCTGGGTTGTTTTATTTTATGTTGTAGCTATGCTAGTTGTGCATCTACTTAGACTATGGTTGGTTAACTTCGAAACAATGCTACACTTGTTTTACTTCATGTTATGGAATACTTTATGGTGATAATTATAAGGTCATTACTCTAATTGGAACATGGAGAACCACTTAGAAAAATAGTGCAACCACAATACTACATGGCTCTGGTCTTGGCTAATTAGTTAGAAACTTTAGCTTATTACAATCTTACCGAAAGGGTAAGAGGGGTTGCATCATTGGGGTATAGCTTGGTCCTCTTGAGGTTATGATATGGTCCTGGTTAAGGCGTTCCTCATTAGGGTGAGTTATGACCGCTTTGACTTGAAACCTTAGCGGACTGTCATAAGTTAGGAAATCTTTGTAAAGGCCTCGTAGTGAATCCCTGCCACTCACCTCGGAAGTGTTTAAGGGCTTTGCAAACCCGGGCATCAAGGGAAACATGAGTTGTGGGTAAAGTGTACAATCTCTGCAGAGTGAAAACTGATATATCATCCGTGCTCACGGTTAACAGCGGCTTGGACCGTCACATGATAATTGAACTTGAAGATGATCTAAATTGATGTTCTTTATTTATGTTGTTGGTACTTATCTCTTTTACCTACTTAAGGGTTTTGGTATATACTTACACTTAGTTAATGTTTGCTAAATAAAACTTGACCAACTAAAAATGCTTATCGTAGTCAAACCATGTCAGCTATTACTTGAAATTGGCCTTGCATGTTATATAATTTACTCCACTTGATGAGTACCAATTATAAGTGTACTCATGCTTGCTTTATTAAAATCGATGCTGCTCAGAACAAGATAATTGTCCGGAGCTCCCTAAAGACTTTGAGGATTTCTAGGCATATGTTTCCCAGTCATCTGCCTATGAAGATGAAGTTCCACTGCTAGTTAAAGACGTTCATTTGTTTGCTTAAGATTAAGACTTTCGGTCATAGAATAAAGTACTTTAATTCTCTCTTTCGTTATGATATTGTTTCGGATATACACTTGTATCATCTATCATATGTGTGTGAACTTGATCCTGGCGCGCATATGAGATGCATTCGGTTCCTTTCTAAAACCGGGTGTGACACCATTTAATGTGATATTTTGAACTTGATGTGTGCTATCTACATGAATGAATCAATGTCATGATGATATCTTTGTTTTGTTAATGTATCACCACTCTAACATTGTGATGGATGTTTGTATGGTTGTTATGGTCACTCATGGTAAATTAGCTTTTTTCCATGAAAATGATCTCGTTGAACAATCAGTCGGTGAAAGTGGTGTATATCCTCAAATAGTCGATCGGTAAAGTATAGATGTGTCTATCGGTAAAACTCGCTAGGGCTTCAAACTATCGGTCAGTAAAAAGGTGTCGGTCGGTATAAACTTAGACCGATGCCACTTTTACCGATAAATAGTTAGGGTCGGCAAAACTCTTTGCTGACCTATGGTTGATCGCTGAAACGACTTATACCGACTATAATGAATTCGCTATCTTGGGGCTGTCGTATAGTGAACATACCCAGCCTAGATTGACTTCTCGACTCGGCATGGGTGCTCGTATTTTATAGGATTTATTATGCGACGTGCGGCATGTTGAAAGGATCTTGGTGATGCCTAAAGGGGGTGGGGGGGGGGGGGGGGTCAATTGGCGTACCTAAAAAACCTGAAAAATTCTTCGCAGCAATTAAATGTGTCGGAACTTCCGACACTGTGTAGGAAGTTCCAATGGGTCGGAACTTATGACACTGGACTGGAACTTCCGACAAAACTAAAGTTCTACGAAATTCAAAATTAAACTTGAAACTGTAGAACCTGGCTGAATCAAAAGTTACACAATGATACTAGGAGATTTCTGCAGGTGATCTTTGCAATCATAAAAACTCGATTACGTAGATCGGCACATAATAAACTCCAGATCAATAAGAACTAAATAAATGCAATAAGCATAAGACACAAGAGATTTGTTCCCGAAGTTCACTTTCACTAAGGAAGCTACATCTCCGTTGAAGAGCTCACAAACAGCCGGGTCTTCCACTAACCCTTTACCTCAGTGTGTTTTGATGTTGATGACATACAAAATTAAGGAGCTAATGAGTTTATCGAGTTTTCGACAGGTTAAAATTTAATGAAATGAAATAGAGCAAGAAAAGACGCCAAATTTGCTTAAAGGATGGTTTTGGTCTTAAAAGAAGATCCTTACTTATCTTATATTTTGAATTTGAGTTTAGGAAATACCGTACTATTAAGAGGGATGTGAATGGAAATAATGAAGATGTTAAAGTTCTTATTTGAGATGCTAACCATCAAGGAGAGATACAAAATCACACACTTGTGCACCTAGTTTTCTGTCTGTTTCAGTGTGCGTCGGAAGTTCCGACCCTAGGTTGGAAGTTCCGACACTTGTCGAAAGAAGCTGGATTCTTCCGACAAGGGATCCTCGGCCAGCTGTTTTAAAATTGTCGAAGTTCTGACCCTGTGTCGAAAGTTCCGGCAAACACTTAACCAGTGCACTAACGGCTAGTTTTTGGGACTTGGGTATTTATACCCCCTCAGCCCCCCTTCACTTGCTGCTGATCTAACCCGAGATAAACACCTCCAAGAGCATTTACTACCCGCTAAGGGATATAAAGATGTCTATAGTTGGGGATGATGCCGACACTGCCGCAACCGTCGCTGCTCAAGTTGATGCTGGTACCGGATTAAATGGTGCTGGAATTCCTTTCGGGCAAACAAGCCGTCCACCCTCCATTCATGATGCCGACTCAAGTTCAAGTGATGAAAGCGAGGGTGAGACATCGGAAGCAAGAAGAAGGAGAAAAGAAAAGATGAACGCCAAAATTGAGAAGAAGCCAAGAAGCTGATGATGAAGCGAATCAAAGAAGAAAACGAGAAGCATCCTTTCTTCGGGTTAATTCAAGTTCCTCATAACTATGCTTCATCTTAATATCCTACTTCTCAATTTCAATCGGTTCACTTGGGAAACGTCCTTTCTTTGATGGGACAGATTATCCCAAGTGATCTTATGATATGAAAATGCATCTCTACGGGCTTCACCCCTCTATTTGGGAAGTTGTGGTTGTAGGTGTGACTCCTCCTACGAATGGTGTACCCACGGTCAAACAAGCTCAAGACTATTTCTGCAATGCGCAAGCTGTGAGGGTCATCACAAGTTCCCTTTGTGCCCAAGAATTCAACAAAATTCGCAATGTTGAAATAACCAAGAAAATTTGGGACACACTAAAAGAAGCTCATGAGGGAACCGATGAAGTTAGAGAAAGCAAGATGGAATTGTTGCAAGGAGAGCTAGTGCACTTTGTCATGCATGATGAAGAAACCGTGAGGCAAATGTATGATAGACTAATGGTCCTTGTATCGGATATTAGATCTCTTGGAAGCACGGAATGGGAGGATCACAAGGTGACAAAGAAGTTGCTTAGAGCCTTCACGCCAAGGAGCCCTACTCTTGCAACAATGTTTAGAAGGGATCCTAAATTCAAGGTCAAGACACCTAATCAACTTCTTGGTGAAATCTTTCATCAAGAGTTGGTTGAGAGGGATGTGGCCAAGTCACTTAGTCACAGAGTGAACAAGAATGTAGCACTCAATGCTAGCTCAAGTGATAAGGTTGAATCAAGTCCCAAGGCTCTAAAGTCAAGAAAGAAAGATTCAAGTGATGAAGGATCCACCGATGAAGAGATGGCCTTGGTATTGAGAAACTTCAAGAAATTCATGAAGAATAAGAAGTATTGAGAAACTCTGATGATGAAGATGACTCACCCTTTTGTGTCATGGTAAGAGGGACTAAGGTACAAGAATCATCCACCTCCTCCTCTCATCCTTCCACCATATCTAGTAGTATGCAAAAGATTTTGATGATGAGAAAGAGCAACATAAAGCATTCATGATAAAAGAATTTGGAAAGAAAGGTTTTAAAGAAATAAAAAAACTTATGGAGAAATTGGAGAAAAAGAAGGATTGTCTCGATAGGCAAGAGGACTTGCTCATCCTTGAGAAGGAGAGAAATCGTGCTTTAGAGAAGGCTGTTGCCGAAGAAAAGCTGAAAGTTGAAAAAGTAGCTATCGATTTATCTCTACCTAATGATTCAAAAGAGAGGATGTCAAAGGAGACAACTTTGATAAATGAATCTCTAGCTTCCCTAAAGGCCACTCATAATGAGCTTCAAGAAAGCTTAACGACCAAGTACAAAGGTCTTGAAGTTAGCTACAATGCCCTTTGGGAAAGCACCAAAACCAATTCTAAAGCAACTTTTGACTCCAATGTCTCCACAAGTGAAGGGTGCTCAAGGTGTTATAAAATTGATGTGCAAGCTTGTATCACTAACTTGGCAAAGTTAGAAAAGTTGATTAAAGCAAAGGATGCTCAACTTGAGAGGTTAAACAAGTTAGTAAGAAACGGATATGAAGGTGATACCAAGCCCGAGCCTAAGGTTGCGTACAAGGAAGGGAGACGTTCCCACAAGAAGGATGGGCTTGGTCACTACAAGGGAGGCAAGGTAAACGACCGGAAGGTAGTCAAAGGTAAGGAATGTGTCATGTTCACCATGGGATCAAATCTTGAGGACTTGATGAACATTGCACATGATGTGACCACTATTCCCTCCCAAGCCAAGAAGAAAATTGAAGATCCCATCAAGGCAAAGATCACTAAGCTTGAGCCATCACCAAGCTACACTACGGATTATATGGTGACAATGGACCACAATGGTAAAATAGTGGTCAAGTATGTTGGGGCTTACACTAAGAGGGTAAACCTTAGAAATGTGTGGGTTCCAAAAGTGTATCCATCTAACCCTCAAGGACCCAAATCCTTTTGGGTACCTAAATTCAAAGCTTAACTTGTTTTGTAGGCCTACTCCTCAGATGACACCGCATGGTTGCTTAATAGTGGATGCTCAAATCATATGACTGGGGAGAAGGATTTGTTCACATCTCTAGAGCTTCATGATATACCTAAAGAAACTATTGTCTTTGGAGACAATAGCAAAGGAGATGTGATTGGTTTGGGTAAAATTACACTCTCAAATGACAACTCTATTTCAAATGTTTATTTGGTTGAAACTTTGGGGTACAACTTGTTGTCGGTCTCGCAACTTTGTGAGATGGGCTACAATTGTCTCTTTACTAATGAGGGTGTGACCGTCTTTAGAAGGGAGGATTCCTCTATTGCCTTTACGGATCGCTTGAAGGGCAAAGTTTATCTTGTTGATTTCTCTAAGGAGGTAGTTGAGCCCAAGACTTGTTTAGTGGAAAAATCTGATTTGGGTTGGCTTTCGTATCACCGACTAGCCCATGTGGGGATGAGGAACTTGGCCAAACTTCAATAAGGCGAGCACATCTTAAGACTAACAGATGTTGTCTTTGAGAAAGATAGGTTGTGTAGCGCATGCCAAGCCGGAAAGCAAGTTGGTGCTCCACACCCCGCCAAGAACGTCATGACTACATCAAGACCATTAAAGCTTCTGCATATGGATTTGTTTGGACCTGTTGCCTACATTTGTATTGGCGGTAACAAATATGGTTTTGTCATTGTTGATGATTTTTCACGTTTCACTTGGGTATTCTTTTTGCAAGATATAAGTGAAGTTCAAGGAATTGTTAAGAAATTCATTAGAAGAGGTCAAAATGAATATGTGTTGAAAATCAAGAATGTAAGAAGTGACAATGGTTCGGAATTTCGGAACACCAATATTGAAGAATTCCTTGATGAAGGAGGAATCATACATGAATTCTCCGCACCATACACACCTCAACAAAATAGTATTGTTGAGAGGAAAAATAGGACATTGATTAAAGCCGCAAGAACAATGCTTGATGAGTACAATACTCCGGATATCTTTTGGGCCAAAGCTATCAATACGGCGTGTCATGCCATCGAAATATTTGGATTTTGATCTTTGGATGAAAGCTTGATTCTTGTGATCATTGTTATGTAATGTTGTTTGTGGCTGATCACTAAGCTTCAAGTTTCTCATATGTCTACAAGCCATATCTCTTAATATCTCCAAGTTTATTCTTCTCAAAATCTATCTTTTTGGAGCTGAAAAGTATAGGTCGGAACTTCCGATGACAGGTCGGAACTTCCGACGTTTCTTGGAAGTATCATGCTTGTTCCGACAAAGGGTCCTCGGGAGATCATTTTAATATTCATCGAAACTTCCAACCACCCATTGGAACTTCCGACAATCTCCATCGGAACTTTCTTGATTCTTTCGACCGGGGGTCATCGGGTTCGAAAATTCTTTTTCGTCGGAACTTTCGACCCCCATCGGAACTTCCGACAATTCACTTGAACCTATATATACCCGTTGGACAGCCTCCTCAAACATACTCTCACACACCACCGACGCCAACACTTCTCCCCTCTCAAAATCTTGCGGGGAAACCAAGATTCAACCGTGAGATTTCATTGCTTTGGAGTTCTTTGGATTCTGCACTCTTCGGAACATTCGATCCCCATCATCTCTCTTTCAATTCGCGTGGGAAATCTTCAAGGTATTTCATTCAAAGTTCCCGTCGCCCGATCCCTCAATGTAGAAGTAGTTAGAAGTTTCTTTCTTAGGGATAGCTTCCTGGTACATCATTGATCATATGCCAAGAATCTTATCAAATTTGGTGGGCAAAATCTCTTTCATGATCTTTTGGGTCTGCTCGGGCCCTGTCGGAAGTTCCGACGAAGGGTCGGAAGTTCCGACCCAGTCGGAAGTTCCACCCCCATGTCGGAAGTTCCGACAAGTGCCTTAACTATCCCATTTGATTAAGTCTGATCACATCTATCGAGTCTATCCTAATTTTCATCTTTCGTACTCAGATGGCTCGTGAAAGGAGAGGAAAGCAGAGGGCTTCTTCACTAGAGATTGAATCTTCTCCTTCTGATTCCGAAGCAACTCAAAAAGCTTTGCCTGTGGTCCATGGTACTGGCAAGTGCAAGGCAGTGGCCAAGGCTCCTTTGCGCTCTCGTGGTCGTGGAAGACCTAATCCGCAGGGTACTTCAGCTCCTGGTGCTCATCCACGCATGAAGCGCACTTCTGCTCCAGGGACACACATGTCAGACGCTGGAGAGTCGATAGAATATCTTGAGAGGATCATCCTTTGGATGCAGCCCCTAATTAGGCTAACTGCTGCACAGTTCAATGGGACTCGTCCAGTGAATTACAAAAAGGTCAAGCATGATATCTATGCATTAAGATATGATGATCCATCTGAATATGGCAAAGAGTAGCAAGGAGATGTTCGATTTTGGATGAACTTTCATGTAGATTAGTACGCGTCAGTGATTCTTTGCAAGTCTCATCCCACCACCGAGATGAAATCCATCAACTGGGAGTATCTATTTGAAATTGATTTGGCGGTGGTGAGGGAAGTCCAAGATGCTTGTAGAAGGATGCATCTCACATCAATCATGTCCTTCATTTGTGATTGGAATGAGGAGGTCATTGCTCAGTTCTACTCCACTCTCTATGTCAACCGCTCAACCAAGATCTTCCATTGGACTATTCAAGGCAAGCCGTTCTATGTTGAATATGCTTACTTTGCTAGTATTCTTGAATTTTCCAATGTTGATCTTACTAGAGAGAGGATACATGAGGAGGAGAATGTCCTTGATGATGGAGAACTTCACTTCATGTATGACAGTGCATATGGTGATATTAAATTTGGGACAATACATGGTTTGACACCTTATTACAAGTTGCTCAACCAATTCTTCCGCTATACTCTGTGTCCCAAAAGTGGTGATTCGGACAACATCTCAAACATGTCCAAGAACTTGCTGCAAGAATGGCTCCCAACAAGAATGAGTTCAGTGTCTTTGATTTCATTTGGGAGGAAATCATCATTTGTTCTGTCTCACCAAAGAAAGGTTGTCATTATGCACCATACATCTTTGCCATGATTAAAAAAGTGACCAGCGTCAATATCTTGACCAACAAGGGCCATCAAGTGTACAAGCCTAAGAAAGGTCAACTTGAGCGCCTTCTCAAGCTTGGAGCGCATGCACCTCGCCGCTCCACTCAAGGACCCTCCCATGGTCCTTCGAGCTCTCATGGTCTTTCAAGCTCTCATCATTCTTCAAGTTCTCATGGTCCATCTAGCTCTCAAGGTCCTTCGAGCTCCCGTGGTCTTCCTCGTCGTGCCCCAAAGAAGAAAGGGATTCTAAATTTCATTTCTCAAGGACTGAAGGACTGTTTGCATGCTTCAATGTGGGTCGTCACAATGCGCAAGAACTCCATGACCACAAGAAGCATGTGGATGAGCAGTTTCTCAAGATTGAGGCAAGACAAAAAGGAATTATGGCCAAGTATGACATGCCTCACTCACCTCTTCGTGCTCCCATGGATTTTCCTTCTCCACCGACCTTCTACAACCCTTGGGAAGAAATAGGTGGACCTTCCATGATGTTTGGTGCTCCTCATATTGATGAGGATGAAATTGAAGAAGACTTGGGTAGGCGTGAGGCGTCATATGAGGACGAAGAAGAGGACATTCCCGCTGCCAACACACCCACCGATGAGGAAGAGGATGATGCCGAAGATGACGATGATGATGACGAGTAGTGGCTATGGATGGACCTCTCATTTTTGGTGCTTGTTGCCAAAGGGGGGGTAAGCTCACCATAGGCTTTGTGGCTGCTTTATCTATCTTTACTTCATCGTTGAAAAGTTGAACTTTAAACTCTTGTGCTTGTGGACAAATGAAACTTGTATTTGTGTAATATGTGGTGTGCCAAGTGAGATTTTTAATGTTGTAAGACTTAATTGAGTTTCTCTATGCTAGTGTGATCTTAGAACCTTATTGCTTTTGTGATGCTCATGACTTGGTGTTTGTTTATTTTCACCTTGTTGTTGTGATATATCTTGTCATGTGCATCACGTTGATATCTATCACACGTTGCACCCTACAATGTAATTATATAAATGAAATCTTTCTTAATATATGCAAATAGCATTTGAGGCTATTTTTGAATTTATCTTGATGAATGCACATATTAAATGGGAGTTCAACTATATAATTGAATTCAAAATGTTTTACTGAATTTATTGTGAGCCTTAATTGTGTTGTCATCAATCACCAAAAAGGGGGAGATTCAAAGTGCATTTGGCCCCCTAAGTGGGTTTTGATGTTGATGACATACAAAATTAAGGAGCTAATGAGTTTATCGAGTTTTGGACAGGTTAAAATTTTATAAAATGAAATAGAGCAAGAAAAGACACCAAATTTGCTTAAAGGATGGTGTTGGTTTTAAAAGAAGATCCTTACTTATTTTATATTTTGAATTTGAGTTTAGGAAACACCGTAGTATAAAGAGGGATGTGAATGGATATCATGAAGGTGTCAAAGTGCTTATTTGAGATGCTAACCATCAAGGAGAGACACAAAATCACAGACTTGTGTACCTAGTTTTTTGTCTGTTTCAGTGTGTGTCGGAAGTTCTGACCCTAGGTCGGAAGTTCCGACACTTGTCGGAAGAAGCTGGATTCTTCCGGCAAGGGGTCCTCGGCCAACTGTTTTAAAATTATCGGAAGTTCCGACCCTGTGTCGGAAGTTCCGACAATCACTTAACCAGTGCACTAACGGCTAGTTTCTTGGCTTGGGTATTTATACCCCTCACCCGCCTTCACTTGCTGCTGACCTAACCCTAGACAAACACCTGCAAGAGCATTTAGTACTCCTCCACAATCCCTTTTTGAGCTAATACTTTAGTTGATTTAAGCTAGGGCTTGAGTGAGAGCAAGATTGAGGTGTGAGACTCAACCTTTTAAGTGAAAGGCCAACCAAGTTCATCTCAAGAGCACTTGAAGCATCTTCATACTTTGATTCACGTTTGTTACTCTTGAAGCTTGCTTCTAGACGGTTTGGTGTCGCCCGTGGAGCGTCCTCTCGTGTGTGTGCGTCCCGGGAAGTTTGTATTACCCTATTCTTTGTGGATTTCATAATAAGTGACTCAATCCTCCTTTGTGGTTGATTGATTGAGGTAAAGGGTTAGTGGAGGACCCGGCTGTTTGTGAGCTCCTCAACAGAGATGTAGCTTCCTTAGTGGAAGTGAACTTCGGGAACAAATCTCTTGTGTCTTGTGGTTATTGCATTTATTTAGTTCATGTTGACCTAGAGATTGCTTTTTGCCGATCTATGTACTCGAGTTGTTGTGCTTGCAAAGATCACCTGCAGAAGTCTCCTAGTATCATTGTGCAACTTTTGATTCAGCCAGGTTCTGCAGTTTCAAGTTTAATTTTGAATTGCATATAAGAACTTTAGTTTTGTTGGAAGTTCCGGTCCAGTGTTGGAAGTTCCGACCCATCGGAACTTCCTACACAGCGTCGAAAGTTCCGACACATTTAATTGCTGCAAAGAATTTTTTCAGGTTTTTCAGGTACGCCTATTCACCCCCCCTTTAGGGATCACCAAGATCCTTTCAGTTAGCCTATTACATTTAAGCACCTAATCCCTGATAGCCATAGCCCATAGCGTAGGGAGCATGGCCGCAGGCACGCGTAGGAACATAGGCGTACAAAAGAGTGCATGTTTCACGGATTAAAGTGTGTGCTACCCGGGTAGATTAGCAACTGTTAAGAGAAGAAAATAAATGTATAAATAAGTAGTCGATATTGTGACAAAAAGAATGCTCGTTGGCTTAAAGTAGTCGGTGAGAGCGCATGTTGCAGCGCATATGCCCGTAGGTTGTAGCCGCTATGAGCCCGACAAAACTCAGTGTACCAAGCGTGTGGGCGGCGCCCTACGAACTCGATGTACCAAGCGTGTGGGCTGTTAGTCAGCACACCCTAGAAGTAGTCGATCATGGTGTAGCCCCCGAGGGAAATTCCTGTCGAGAGGCGTACCCAAAATATTACCCGATCCTGTGAAGAACAAGTCAGAAATAAGTGACTTAGCTTGATTCGTGGACGATTATCGATGAAACTGCAGCGGTCGTCAATTGAGCCACGATGGTTTGTTGATGAAGCCGACTAGTCGGAGTCGATTCTGACTAGTTGTTGACGGTATGAAGCCCACTCCCGACTAGTTTTCTTGTCAAGACAAGTAGTCGGAGTAGTCGTCGGTGGGTCACCGAGCGTCCTCATGGCGCGAGCTAGAGTCAAGCTGAGTAGTTGAGGTCGTCGCTGCGGCGCGAGCTGGAGTCGAGTGAGTAGGAGCTGGGTTGGATCCGGACTCGTCCTTGTGGTTTCCGATTAGATCGGAAGTCGAATTTCGCCGAGATCATAGCGCGAGGTCGTCGATGTCGCGGCAGGATGCTGGAGCGGATGCCATCGGCTCCCTGGTGTCGGCGAGGTGGCTGTTGAAGCCACCACGGCCGTTGGCGATGCAGAACCAGGAGCCGAAGGTGAACGTCGTGTCCTCGTCGAGCACAACGCTGGTGAAATTGAACGATGCCATCGAGTTCTCCGGTAGATCTTCGATAAGCACCCCTACCTAGCGTGCCAGTTGTCGGTGTTTAACCTTCAAGCCCACCGAGTGATACCCCGAGGTGGTAGATTGTAGGTGGGGTATCGTCGAGATCAGGAACTCGAAGGTGTAAGGAACACGAAACATTTAGACAGGTTCGGGCCACCAAGAGCGTAATACACTGCGTCCTTTATGGTGGTTTGTATTGCCTTAGATGTGTATGTGCATGAGGCACGAGTTGTCCCTCATGTTGTGGTTGTGCCGATCTATGTACCGCTACCCTTTTTTATATACTCCAGGGGGCAGGGGTCCTAGTCGGTTACAAGGCAGGAGTCCTGGTAGGATTACATGGTAGAGTCTTAGTAGGATTACAGTAGAATCCTAGTATCCTAGTAGGAGTCCGACTTCTTCTTTCCTTGCGAGTAGCTTCCTTGAGGATATCCGGGGATGTATCCCTGACATTCGTCAATCTTGATATCTGCCGGCTTAGTCTCTCGATGGTGCTCACAGGTGTAGCGTTCGTGCATGTATTTATAGGGGTGAATGTACGTGCGTCGATATGAATATCTGCGTCTATGTTTCACAAAAAAAAGCATAGTAGGGATAGACAAATAGATATATTTTGTGCTGTGCGTATCTCCCTAAATGAATCTCTCGAGAGTGCATATTGGTGTTTTGTTGGATGCTAATATGGATGCTAGCATTTTGGATGCTATGGTATTCTAGTACATGGTGGTCAAGATAGAAATGTCCATTTTTGGACCATGTTCATTCATCTTAAAACTCAAATTAAAGGGGGCGAAATGCATGCAAGCAACTAGTAGTTGCACATACTACTAATATATAGCAGACGGACGTAAGCTAGTCGTTTTGGTAACTTAAAGGATGAACTTAATGAACTATATATATTACTTAGTCATACACTCCATATCTAACTAATATCTATCGATCTACTCTTTCTTCCACTGACAACAGCCTTAAGAAGCTCAGTCAGGACTCGGGACCGAGTATAGTTGGTCGAATGGGCTAGGCCTAACAGACGTCCTGATGCACGGCCTACTAAAGCACAACCCAAACATAGCCTGATCCAGGTCGTGCCTGGGCCGGCAGGGCTCAATGCGTTGTGCTGTGCTTGGACCGATCTCAGCCCATCGAGCGGCCCAAGCATGGTCCGTTTAATCTCTCAGCCCGTTAGGCTCAGTCCATCGTGTATAAGTCTTCCTGACGATTCGTCCAAACCCTGGTTCATTTTCCCTCTTCCTAGCTGCCGCCGGCTCTCACCTGCCTCCCCAGCGCCAGTCTGGCGGCCCCCCTCCCCTTCTTGCCCTCTTTGTTCCCGAGCTCGCCACATCCAGTGTTTTTGCTGCGGCCGCCGCTGGCCTCCCCGCGCCGCTGCCGCCGCCACCACCACCCATGGCCTTCCCGCATGTGCGCTGCCACTGCCAGCCTTCCCGCACGTGACCTCGCCGCGTGGCGCACCACACCACCCCACCGCCGGCCTCCTCGCTTCGCGCGATGCTGCTGCCGCGGGGTGTCAATCTCAAGGCGGCACGACTCGATGCACCCTAGTGTCGTGCCTGGGCTGCATGCCATGCCATGCCAGACCGGGCAGCCCGTTTGGCCAACTATAGGATCGAGGGGCTGCTCGCCTCTAGATGTCTGTACCCTGTGTTGCCAAAGACGACGGCGTCAAGGTTTAGAGCTGACCTTCCGGCTATGAACTCGATGCACTTGGTTTCGAGCCCTGGGCAATTGTGCTGCAGCTCCGCTAGAGCCATTGTCGATGCTGCCGTCTTGATGTCGATGCCCCGATCGAGAGCAAGAGCATCTGCTCGCAGATCACCTTAAGCCTGTCGAGCCCGTACCTGTCAGCAGCCACGAACGAGCGAAGGCAGATTGGTGGGCCGGTCAGGTCGGAGAACACCGGCAGGGGCGCAGGCCGAGACCGGGCTTCCTGATCTGCAAACTTTGAAGCCCAATCCGGGAATTTGGAAGATTAAGAGCTAGGCAGAATCTCTATATGCATGGAATTCCGATTAACGTTCGTCAGAGTTGAGGCATAAAACCGACCGACCGACCGACCGAATATACGATCAATGCTAGGAAGAACAAGTAGATTAGTTAGCACGTATGCCATCTCGGTCAGAGTTGAGGCATCAGGCCAGCATGTGAATTCGAACAAAAATTTTCCAGGCTGCAATGCAACAGAATTCGTTTCGGCTGCAATTCGGACAGACACCCGGCCTAAACAACTAACCAAACCTGAGAAAACAAACAGACCGACGGTCCGCCGCTACAGAGTCAGGTCTGCTCGCGTGAAAAATATAGCACTAACTTGGATGCTTCTTTGGTAGATCCTATATATCTTCCGGAAGGTAGGAAGCCCACTCATCTTCCAGAGTTTGAGATTCGTGCAAGCATTGTGAGCCATCGGATCCTCTTCTTCCTTCCTCCTCCACGCGTCTTCTCTCTACTCTCGGGCTCACCGTCACGCACGCCGGAGCGGCGGAGCCGCCGCTGTGGGGGCCTTAGGGTTCGGGTTCCGGGGAGTGGGGCCTCTCAGGTGTCTGCATCCTTAGAAGGAGCTTGGGGCGGACGGTTGGCCCGGTGGGGGTGGTGGGCGAGATGGCGGCAGGGTCGTGTCGGGACAACGGGAGACAACCGGATGGGCTGGGTCGGCGATGGGGGCGACGAGCAACACAGTCGTGGCGGCGGCGGGGCGGACGGGACCCAGGCGGCGGCAGTGGGAACTGGGCGGGGTGGTAAGGCGGTGGGAGCCGCCGACCGCTAGTGGAGGAAGGGGAAGGGAGGGCGCGGTGGGGCAGCCGCGGCGCCGGCGGCTGCGACGGAGGCGGCATGATGGGGCGGGGCCGGGGCGATGGGAATGAAGCTGACGGAGTAGAGGATGAAGATGAACAGTGAGCTTTTGGTGGGCTGGGCTGGAAGATGAGCCGCTTGGTGTATAGGCACCCCCTTCTTCTTCCGCTGAATTATTGGGCATATATACCGAGCCTGCATGGTTTCCTGAAAATATGTGGGATGCTTCTTGGGCTGAATTATTGGCTAGGCTGGGAAGTAAATTCTGTCAAGAGCGAGCGATGTGTTGGAAGAGGTGGACTGGCTCTAGGGATTTCATTTCACACGATTCAAAGACCATTTGGATCCTGACGTTTAGCTCTTCTGTTAAATTTATTTACGAGGGAAAACAATAGCGTCGAAAAAGAAATAGAGTTACAACCCTGATGAGCAACTAGAGTGCATCTTGATCAAGCCGATCGAGCATAGACTTCAGGTCGACTAATAAAGCGAGTGTGCACGGAATCAGTGGAAAAGGCGCTACCTGCAGGTCTATCTGCAAAAAATCTGATTCCTCGTCCTTCCTTCCACTGCAATGATCGATATGAATCCCCAAAAGAGATCGATCGAAGAGCCTTTCGATCGCTTTGTTGCCATCAGCTAGCTGCAGTGCCGGCCACTGTGCCCTCTCGTCAGTCGTCGCTTTTGTTAATCTCATCTCATTATTAGCATCTAATTCTTTTCATCAAGATTAGTCTGCTCCCTCGCTCGGCGTGGTTCACATGACCCGCCTAAGATACATAAAGCAGAGTGGCTCTGCCCGTACGTGTTTCTTGTCCGACAATTTCTTTTTTTTCTTTTTGATAAGGTTAGGACCATGCATGGGCTTGCTTTCCCGCGTCGAGCAATAATGATTAGTGGAATCAGCTGGTGAAAAGCAAGCAATGCTATCAAGGCCGAATCAGCTGTCCTTTGTTTGCCCTGTTTAGTCGGTCTGCAACCCCATTTTGTATTGGTTTTTCAAACCAGATAGCTGATATGCAAATTATGCAAAGAATATAAATTTTGTTTTAAGAAATTAGTACACCTATATATCCTAAAAGGGGGAGGGAGATAAATTAAATTTGGATGCTTAAAAACTTCTCGGCTCCGACAAAGATTTGTATAAAGGAAAAAACTACCACGCATAACCTACCCTGATGTGCTCGCGAGTTTTGCAACTTATGCCCGGACCGATATATCGAGCTAACGTAGAAGCTACTCCTGAAACTAAGTTGACAAGCAGGGTGCAAGAATTTAACTGGGGAAGTTTAAATGTGCAAGTAAAGAGATGAGCACAAAAAATCAAATAAAATCGGCACATTGATTTAATTTTATCCCGTGGTATTGTTGCCAGAAAGGTCACCTCTACACTACTACAGAAAGTATTTTCAGCGCCACTATTTTTGCCGCCAGTTTTACAAAGACGGTGGTGAAATATTTTCATCAATCTGTAGTAGTGCTAGTCCATGCTGTAGCATCCAATAATGATATGGTCATGGATCTTGCTGCTTCTTCCACTAAGGTGGAGCTTTAGTCCACTACTAGAAAATAGCCCTTATTACCGGTTGAAAACCGGCCTTGGTCCTAGTTTTCCAACCAGTACTAGGGAACCAAGACCGAAAGTCTCGGTCTTGGACACCGGGTATTTTATCCGGTGCCAAAGGCTTCTTTTGGTATGGTTGGAAAGACCAACGTGTATCAGAGGGGCCACCATGCTGACGCAAGCTGGCGGCTTCTTTGGTACCAGTTGCTCTTTCTAACTGGTACCAAAGAGTTTTCCCATTTTTTCCCGAATCCTGTTTTATTTTAATTGTTTAGTACTGTTTATACTTGCAGAATTGCTACGCGTACCCGAGATATACACTACTATACGTTCATTAGTCGCGTTCGAGTTAAAATAATGTATGAAAATAACTAAATATCACTGCCAATCATGTAATTAAGTTATTTAGACATAATAATATTTACACTTATAGAAATGTTACGATTACAATTACTAGAAATGTAACGAGCAATCATTTTTGTCTTGATCACAAGTTCTAAGCCCTCACGATGTCGATGCGGATACTACTCTATTAATATGATCGTCGTGGTAGAACTCGCGTTTCGGATCCAGGATCTCCTTCATAATGAATTCTATGAGCTGCTCCGACACGGCCTTGATCTTGTCCACATGGAGAACTTCATCCTTGATTCGCATCATCTATCATTTTAAAAAATGAAAGCTCGATATATTAATTCATCGCGTCAGCATAATTAGAAACGTATTTACGAACGGTTTGTACGTACTTTTAGGTCCTCCGTCGTAGCCTTCCCAAAATAGGTTAGAGTGCATGAATTCATATACATAGTACCTACACTAATTATTTTCTTTTTCTTGTCTCGAACACTATAGGAGGAATAAATTAGTTACAATATTTGTGTATGGGTATACATAACATCAAATGAGATATGCAAAATGGTAACGACTGCACATACCGGAAAGCCCATTCTAACGGTCAGTTCATCCTTCCATTGACCTTGGCCTCTGTGCTTTTTCACAAATTTTTTCCACATCTTGAATGTAAAAATATGTCCAATGTTTAATTGATCTAAAAATAAAAAGAATTTTATTGGGCAAATTAAATTTACCTGTTCAATGGGTCTATGATGTGTTGGATTTTTTCTTTTTTTCCTCTTCGAGTCGAACACTATAAATTTGCTAGACTCCACACAAATTACGAGCAAAATCCAATGAAAGCTGCACATATAGATATACAAGCGTATATACATGTATTAGACTTAACAAGTATTTAGGAAAAGAAAAGAGTTACAAGTCGATCAAGACTTACTCGAAGTTGTAGGGTATGAGTATACAGGGTTTGTAATGTTGCTTATCTAGGGCATCGAACACGTTAACACACGTTTCCTGATATCTCGACCGTACATTTGCCTAGTTGATAACAATGGGATTCATGAAGCCCACCTGATGCTGCCATCCTTTAGTTTGGCGTATTTGAAGCTCCATACTACACGATACAATATAAATTAGATAGCACACAAAGAATACGATGTTGGTTAATAAAATGTATTAATCTGGAGATTAGTCGATGCTTATAGGAACCAGATGGCGATGAGAGAGATGCCGAGGGCATCTCGATGGTATATTACATGCACATATTCAAAGTTCACCCATAAGTCATCCTCCCCAGTGAAGAAATCATGGTCGCGATATTTAACTCCAAACATGTGCATTGGGTCTTCTTCCTTCAACATTTGCAGGTACCGACTATGGAATCTGTGCTTCTGCGTGCCTAGATTGATCTCCTCGTCTTGAGTGACAAAAGGTTTTCCATACTCGTATGGAACACTAACAACTTCAGCTAATGGGAGATCATTCGTTTGCCCGTTTGCCCGTGTTGACGCCAGATTTTGACACGTGTTGAATCGGCGTCAGGAGAGGAAGAGATTGGCCGATGCGGCAGATTTAAAGGCTACAGTTGGGAATCGGCTGATTGACGCTACAATTAAGAATCGGTCGATTGGCGCTGCAGTGTTTCGTGCGATTGGCGAATGGAGTTGGTAGGGGTCGGCCGATTGAAAGGCTAGAGCGTTTAGGCCAATGTGGGCTTGCGCCAACAGATAGGGGATGAAGCCAATGTAATCCCAACAGAGGATCCCAGTCAAAGATGACCTGACGTTAGTCAAAGAACGACGCCGACTCGGTCGAGGAGCAATGGAAGGAGTCCGGATTGGACTAGGAGATGGCAGCAGAAGATTCTGCGGGAGCCCGTTTCCTTTAGGAAAGTTTTATAGATATAGTAGTTTTTATTTAAATTAAGTTTGTAGCGGATCATAATAGATCAGGAGTCTTAGTCCTTGGGTATAAATAGAAGCAGTCAGGGTTTTGTAGAGGAGACACATCAATCAATACAAACAATCTACTTTTTCATCGTACTTTACTTTCAAGTCGGCGAATTCGCCAATACTTCTTTTCTTTTCACGAGTTCGTACGGATTGGCAGGGCTGCATCGACACGATCTCCGGCCAATCGGTAGGTTCCGTTTATCGAATAACATCTAAGCTTTAACTTCTGGCGCATCGCCGTTGTTTCTGTTAATATACCCTTTCCATCCGCCGATTTCTTTTGTCTCTAGCCGATGGGTTGGTTTGATAAGATAATCAAAAGGTGTATCGGGGGAGGAAATATCAAGGCCGGTCAGCATTAGTACATCGGCCAGAGTTGGGGTCATGGGTCCGTGCCCAAAGAGAAACGCGTTAAGCGCGTCAGACCAGAAATAGGAGGCTGCTATTACCAGGGGTTCATTCTTCTCCATCTGGGACAAAGAGAGATTTATGCACTGATCGATTTTTAATTCATCCCATTAAACTCTCTTAGAGTTGGCTAATCTTTGGTACCACTCTTTCCAGTCGGGGGTTTCATTCGGCCAAGATCTGAAAGCGCCTGACCACTAACCCAAATCCATAGGTGATTGCTTGAAAGGGATTCTATGGGTTTCTAAGTTAATCAGATCGGTCGGGTCTAGATTCCCCATAGGGCCTAAGCAGATGAGACCAGGAGCTTCGGAAAGGGAAGAGTGATTTGGTGTCTAAATGCCTAAAAAAGGTAAAAAAGGGAGGAACTAAGAATAGATCTAAAAGGTGCCTGGGTGGTAAAAAGTAAAAGAGGAAAGTTTCGGATGTTTACCTTCGGGATGAAGTTCATCGTCGCCGATGGAGTCGCTGATGGAACCGCCGTCGCTGATGGAGTTTTTGGCGGAGCCTCCGTGGTTGGTGGAGTTGCCGATGGTGCCGCCATTGAAGGAATGAAGCAGATTGTAGACGAAAGGAAGATCGCCGGAGAATGCGGTTGGAAACCAAGAGGGCGCTGGGAGAAGATAGAAAGTGATTCGCTGGGGAGGAAATTACTAAGCTCGTGGAGAAGAAGCGGCGGAGAACGCCAGTACTTAAAGACAGTCCGAGAGAGAAAGGGTAAAGACGGGATTTTTGCCGCGCCGTCTACACGAATTACAGGGGAACAGTTGTCTCAGGCGCCCAGTTCGAAAAGATTGCAATCATCATGTAGAAGACCGCGAAACGGAAGGAGATTTTTGCCGCGTTTGTTTTGGAGGAGAGATTAAAAAAGAATTTCGAAGTAAAAGTCATGTTTTACTCCGAAGCTGGGGGGCATGTGTTGACGCCAGATTTTGACACGTGTTGAATCGGCGTCAGGAGAGGAAGAGATTGACCGATGCGGCAGATTTAAAGGCTATAGTTGGGAATCGGCCGATTGACGCTACAGTTAGGAATCGGCCGATTGGCGCTGCAGTGTTTCGTGCGATTGGCGAATGGAGTTGGTAGGGGTCGGCCGATTGAAAGGCTAGAGCGTTTGGGCCAATGTGGGCTTGCGCCAACAGATAGAGAATGAAGCCAATGGAATCCCAACAGAGGATCCCAGTCAAAGATGACCTGACGTTAGTCAAAGAACGACGCCGACTCGGTCGAGGAGCAATGGAAGGAGTCCGGATTGGACTAGGAGATGGCAGCAGAAGATTCTGCGAGAGCCCATTTCCTTTAGGAAAGTTTTATAGATATAGTAGTTTTTCTTTAAATCAAGTTTGTAGCGGATCGTAATGGATCAGGAGTCTTAGTCCTAGGGTATAAATAGAAGCAGTCAGGGTTTTGTAGAGGACACACATCAATCAATACAAACAATCTACTTTTTCATCGTACTTTATTTCAAGTCGGCGACTTCGCCAATACTTCTTTTTTCTTTTCACGAGTTCGTACGGATTGGCAGGGCTGCATCGATACGATCTCTGGCCGATTGGTAGGTTTCGTTTATTGAATAACATCTAAGCTTTAACTTCTGGCGCATCGCCGGTGTTTCATTTAGATTTATTCACCAGTTATCGATATTTACTAGAATTATAGGTTTTACCTATTGTTCTAGTTTTATCACCAGTTATCCAGCTTGAGATCGAACTGTCGGCTTTATCATTATGTTTCCTTATTTATTGTCATACAACCGATTAGATCTATTTTGAGTGTTGCATCTGTAGCGATTGTTTAAGTTACTCCAGTAGTTTCTATGCAATCGCTACGTGATTATCGGCTAATCTATAGCCGGTCATCTTCATAGCAAATCGGCCGGTTCGCTGATACGCTTTTCGGGACAGATTGGAACTTTAGCCGATCGAAAGCCCGGAATTTAATACGTTTCTTTTCTTGTCAATCAACAGGTCAGATTGACTGGCACGCCGCGCGAACCGCACCAAGGCAATCACCCGAACAGGAGTTAAGCAGATTCTCCCGGGTCGTGTGTCCGACGCTGAAGGTCATCGGCCGATTCCCAGCCGATTTTTAGTGCCAACAGCCCGGCTGCGTGCGCATAGGTAAATCCCATTTCTCTCATAAATTCCGTCGCATGTTTCTCTTTATCCGTCTGCATTCGGAGGGGCTCAAGGATTTTCTGTTCTATGCCTAGCTGAGGAATGGTCTTCCCGTATTTCTTCTGTTTCTGATGGGCCTTTATTAGCGTGCGATCAAAGTTTTACCTTTCTCTTGGTGGCATCGCCTAAGCAATCATAGAGCTTTGATGCCAGTACTGCTTCTATTGGCACCCTCTTCTCTATTAGTGTAGGTTTGAAATGATCTTTCACTGCTTGGCGTGTATGCTCCTTCAGTTCCTCGTCGGTCAGCTTGTAAGCTAATTTCTTCTTAGGCCCTATTTTATTTTTGACAATCCTCCACTTCTTGGGGGTTCCAGCTGGTGGGAGGGACGAGGTCTGTTTTTTTCCATTTAGCTGGTGCTGGAGGAGTCGGAGTACTCCTGGCCCTTGGCGGAGGCGATGATGGGGGAGGCCATGGTGGTGGAGATGAAGGACCACCATCAAAGTCATCATCATTATCTGCGTCTGGTGGAGAAGGACGATCCACGAGAGCCGTTGTACTCCCAATAAGTTTGATGTAAGCCTTGCGTCATAGAATGACACCGTGGAGTGTCTCTCCCATTGCCTTTTCTCCATCCCCTCCAACAAAATCGAGCTCGAGCTTTTCATTTTGTCCGCCGGCTTCCACGATCTGCTCCATGGTGACAACGGAGTAGCCAGGGGGTACCTGCCTACCATGAATCGTACCACCAGCGATCACCGGTAAGGCCAACCCGTAGGTTACCAGAGCGGTGATATTTTTTACTTTCACATGTAGCTCACATGCTGTCTGCATGGTGATATCATCTATTGGGCATGTTTGGGTGTCGATCGCTGGCACGTTCTGTTGGGGCTCATCCCCAGGGGATGCTACGTCACTGAGAGGCTGGGCTAATCACAACATCCGGCTGCGCCCCAGTGCCATGCTACTGACTGAGAGCAAGCGTCACCGCCTGTTGGACCCTTTCGTCCATCTGAGCTTGTATCTGTTCCACTTTTCTGTTCTTGTAAAAATTTCCATCAGCAATGTGGTTGCAGCAAATTCAAAAATTGCATGGCCTCCCTTCAACCCTTCTAAAATAGAACAGAAAATACCAAATCAGTGAATGAGCCATGAACATAATCTTGAAGAAGATCCAACTTTATAACATCATTTACAAAGTTGAATCTTAACAAAGATTTTGTTCATGCCTTGTTCACTGATTTGTTGTCCTCTATTCTTTTTGAGAAGGGTCCAAGGGAGGCTATGCAATTTCTGAATGTGCCGCAACCACATTGCTGATGGAATTTTTACTCGTCGATAGCTTTAGTGTGAGCCTGAAAGATTTCAACGTTCCCAATGCTATATTGAAGGAGGCATGAAAAGTTTTCAAAAACAGATCCTTATATACATCAGAGTGTCAAAATAATTCATTTCAGAATGCGTAACTAAAACTAAAATTACTATCTACATCACATGCTAACTATAGCTGACTAAAATAATTTTCACAGGTATAATAATTATTATAACAATTACAAACTAAATCAATTGCTAACTAAATGTAAAAAAATAATTATCACATGTATAACAATTAATATAACAATTATAAACTAAATCACTTGCTAACTACATCTAACAAACATTATCATATATATATATAATAATAATAAACTAAATCAGTTGCTAACTACATCTAAAAAAATAATAAACACATATATAAAAAATGCTAGCCTTTCTTTGAAAAAAATTTGCAAAAATTTCCCTCCTCTCCCCTCACTCGGCTGCCATAACAGTGCTGAATTCATGGCAGCTCGGGGAAGAGGAGGGGGTCTGGTATATATATAGGCGGTGGCATTAGTACCGAGTGGCATGACCCGGTGCTAGTGGTCAATCATTAGCACCGGGTCATGCCATGATCTGATACTAATGTTTGCGGAGGTATTAGCACCGGGCCGTGGCACGTTCCGGTGCTAATGTCCGCTCCATTAGCACTAGGTCATGCCACACTGGCGCTTGTGACCTCGAGAAGCCAATGGGACCGGGCCGTGGCATGACCCGGTGCTAAAAGCCCTCCGTGGGCACCCCGCCATTGCAACCGGTATCAGGTGCAACGTCATCTGGTAGTTTAGGCCTAGATCTTTAGTCTTTTTCTAGTAGCGGTCATAAAGAAAAGGTCCTCCAAATCCCAGACACATCACCCATTGCTTCTAGACACCATGTAGAGTGTCGACACATTTGTTGGCGAACCATGCAAAGGTTCCAAGGTACTAGCCACACTATATTTCAAGGTTGGAGAACGCCTTGATCCTGCCTAGGCAGCAATAGCTAGCCATTATATGCTCCCATGGCCTATTCTGTTACTGATCACATACTAATACTTGCTAATTTTCTTGATTTAATTGAGTACTTTGATGGCTCTGCAATCTTCTCAATGTGTCTAGCCTTACTCTGAAATCCATCCTATTCAAATGACCAAGTGAGGTGGTATCTTTACAGCCTCAAACATTCAGATTGGATAGTCATTGATCTAATGAAAACATTCTATACACTGGGTCACTCGGCATGTACATCCATCAAATTGGCCATTGAAATCCCCACATCACCATCAAATTTTTTCGACACGAGGCAAGCCCCATTTAAATGCATTTGGACTTAAATCCCACTATACTCTAATCTACGCAATAATCACTCCTCGTAGTATATTCCACGACGTTAAACTTGTCCACCCCAAAATTAGCCATTACTTCACTGTATGTTCTCTGACGCTATCCTCCGGTGTCAACGAATCTATCATTCGGATCATCCGATGGATTCAAAACGCCTGGGCCTTGACTTGACTTATGAAAATTCATGATGAAACATTGTAGTAATGAATTGTGATGCTGTATATGAACCGAAGAATGAAAAAGCCGGAACTCATTTTCCATTAGTGAGAAATCAAATCGGGATTAGTGTCATACGTCTTCAGTTGCAGCCTTGGATTGGTTCGCTTTTCTTTTGATAGTGGGCGTGGTAGATGGTACCTGGTGACTTGTAAGGCTTCCATCCAGGCGCGAAAGTGAAAAGAACTCCGGAAGGTATGCAACAAAATATAGTATTCTGATTCCTTCCACTGCAATGATGGATAATAAATGCAAAAAAAAAAGGAAAAAGAAGCCACGATGCTTTTGCAAGCTGTATAGCAGTATAGGAGACGTCGAACCGGTGATAGGAGCCTAGGAGGTATCCTCCATCACTTTTGTTGAGCTGATATCTTTACATTAAAGATCAACCAGCTCCACTTTCGTTTCAATAATAATCTCGATTCCAAAGCCGGTACTACAACAAGTTTGGAACCGGTTGGGCGAGAGATGTTGTTCTATAGTAGTGAAGTTTGAGTCTTGTCATAGTGGTTGGAAAGTACTACTATTTTTTAATTATTATTGGCCGTTGATATGATATGTGAATTAAACAAATTTATTTCTGAAGGTAAGGGTATTTTCATAATTTGAACAGATTAAAAAAAATCAATTAATATCGGTACCAGCCACTACTACAAAAGGGGTTTGTAGGGACGGTTGAAAATCTACTTTTAGCAGCGGGTGCGGTACCCATCTCTCGCAGCTGGAAACGCATCGATTCGTAGGGGCAGATCAGGCCATGACCAGCCCCTACAAATCAATTTTCAGAAAATTAAAAAAATTAGAAAAAACTCGAAAACAACAAAATAAAAAAGAAAAAATATCCTAGCCAACCAGCCACCACCACAAGCCCTTCTACTATCGAGGTACAATTTTTTGACGAAATATGCAAACTTGCGTAAATCGGGGTTCGAGCCGCTTACCTCAAGCCTCGTGTGTACCCTTCTCTCCACCACGCTATAAACAGTCACTTATAACTCTAACTCTATAACTCTATGAAGTATGCTATTCTTTTATATTAACTCTGAAATTGATTTGTAGAAGTGGGTGACGCCATCACCCGCACCTAGAAATATTTTTCCAAGGGTAGGTGACGCCATCACCGGTCTCTGAAAATATTTTTCTATTTTATTTCAAAAATTCATTTAAATATTTAAATATAGCATAACAAATAAAAAAAGTGAAACTTCCACACTATGGTTATTGTGAACTATAGATACAGAAAAAAAATATGCTAAATATATTTCAGTGTATATAAGGTTAAGATTGTGGAAACCTCAAAGTATGAATTGAGTTGTATGAGATACTATATAGTTATAGCCATGTGTATGTAGGGGCGTAACTATTAAATGATCTTGTGATTCTAAATGGTTTTAAATAAATAATGTATAAACTATAAAATTTTAGATCTTACCACTACAACTTCGATATGGAACTACTCTTCATCTGTGGTTGTTTGAAAAAAAATCAAAACTTCTAGATTTTAAAATTAGAGAACTTATAATAATTTTTTGGACCGTTAAATGACCTTAAATAAAAAGGTTATCGATACAAAATTATAGGTCTCGTCAACCTCTATAATTTTGGTATAAAGTTTGACTTCATCCGAGATCATATGAAAAAGTTATCAATTATTTTGCATGGAACCATTTGTAGGAGCGGGCATGGCTTCACCCCTCCCCGTAAATTGCATTTTTATATCTCAACGACACACTATATCCACATATTTTGTATTCTTTTCTAGGTACCTCTTATATCTCAACAACACACTATTTCCTTCTGTGGTAGGTACATGTCCTTCGGCAACGAGCACTGGTACACAACACGACATTAGTCCCGGTTGGGAAACTCGTTCCGGTTTCCTAACCGGGACAGCCGGCCTTTAGTCCCAGTTGTAGAAATCGGGACTAAAAGGTCTGCAACGCTCAAAAAATAATTAGCAAGCGCAATTAAATCCTGCGGTCCGCAGGAATTGAACTCAAGACACCTCCTGCCTCGCATATAGTTTTCTTACCACCCTACCTGTACACAACACATGTGATTCTAGATGGCATGCTTTCCTTTTAAACTGACCCCGTGAAGAACCTTTTAGTCCCGGTTGGAGCCTCCAACCAGAACTAAAAGGTAACTCCCGGTTTGTGTACTGCACGGCGACATCAAATCCAGCATTTGGTGGCTCCAACCGGGATTAAAAGTCCTCCGTCCCCCTAGCCGTTGGACCCAGGACTAATGCTTTTATTAGTTCCGGGTCCAACCCCAGCCGGGACTAAAAGGGTTGACGAAAGGTCTTTTCTATACTAGTGGAGGTGTTTACAAAATGCTTGGACACGAGGTACTTCGTGCGTCAAAATACAACATCCTTATTTCATCACTTGTGCTCGTAATTGCTACGGTTTCAACTTTCAGCATCTAATTCATTACGTGAAGATCAATAATCAGCTTTTCGCCGATTGACAAAGCAAAAGTTCCGCGCCAGTATGTCTTGTCCAACAATCATTGTAGCTTGTGAGCTGAGCCTGCTCGATCGGTCGCCTATATATACTGCTTCTTGGCAGCGTCACCAAGCATCGGTCGACCGGCCGCCACTCCACTGTTTGGGGAAGCAGCTAGGCCAGGTCAGCAATGGCTCCACCAGCGGTCTGGCTTCTTCTTCCTCTCGGCCTCTTGTGTCTGTGTAGCAGCTCCGCCGCCTCTCTCTCCGGCGCAACGGCGGCGGACGAGGCCGCGGTCGACTACGTCGTCGTGGCCACGAGCTGGCTGAAGCCGAAGCCGGTGTGTCAAGGGCTCAGGGGTATGTGATTGTCATGCGTCCACACGTGCAAATTGTTTGTTAGTATAATCCATACTGCACGCATACGATGATACGAGAATGGTGTGGCGAGATAACTCGTGCTGCTTGCTGCAGTGGATGCGCCGACGAACCTTACCTCCAGCAGCTGGGTGCCGCTGAGCCACTCCTATGGCCCGTGCTCGGTGGCGGCGGGAAGTTGGTCGCCGGCGCCGGCCGACGTGCTGCTGCAGGACCAGCACCGCGTGGGCTACATCCAGAGGAAGCTCGCCGGCAGCGCCCCTCAGGACGACAGCGGCAACGACCTGCCAGCTTCGCCATGCGATTCCGGACAGTCGGAGCACGCTCCCAACATTGTACCAAAGTTTGGCAACCCCAAGTCAAAGGCAAGAACACATTAATATTTACATACATACATACATACATACATACATACATATATATATATATATATATATTTGCAGATCTTGTGTTTTCATTCATATATGTCGATCGTACCGTCCCGTGCCTGATGACTTAGCTACTGTTTGATGATGATGCAATCATGCAATGCAACTAGGGCTCCGAGGCGGTGACCATCTTCGAACCGGCGGCCGGCGGCAGCGGCGGGCAGCGGCTGCCGGGCGTGAAGCAGACGATGGTGCTCGACACCGCCAGCGACGTGGCGTGGGTCCAGTGCGCCCCCTGCCCCATCCCGCAGTGCCACCCCCAGACGGACGTCCTCTACGACCCCTCGCAGTCGTCGACGTACGCGCCGTTCGCCTGCGGCTCGCCCGTCTGCCGTCAGCTCGGCCCCTACGGCAACGGCTGCGCCCCCGGGTCCCGGCAGTGCCAGTACCGCGTCCAGTACCCCGACGGGCGGTCCACCATGGGCACCTACATCTCCGACGTGCTGCGGCTGAACCCCACGTCGGTGATCGGCGGGTTCCAGTTCGGGTGCAGTCACGCCGTGCAGGGCCACTTCCCCAACGACACCGCCGGGATCATGGCGCTCGGCCGCGGCGCGCAGTCGCTGGTGTCGCAGACCAGGCTCACCTACGGCGGCGTCTTCTCCTACTGCCTCCCGCGGACGCCGAGCTACAGAGGCTTCTTCGTCCTCGGCGTGCCCAGGGTCGCCTCCTCCCGGTACGTCCTGACGCCCATGTTCAGCATCAGGCAGGCGCCGATGCTGTACCTCGTCCGCCTCCAGGCCATCGTCGTCGCCGGGCAGACCCTCGCCGTGCCGCCGGCGGTGTTCGCGCCCGGCTCCGTCGTGGACTCGCGGACAGTGATCACGCGCCTCCCGCCGACGGCGTACAGCGCGCTGCGCGCCGCCTTCCGGGCCAGGATGGGGATGTACCGCGCGGCGCCGCCCAAGAACCAGCTCGACACCTGCTACGACTTCAGGGGCGTCCGCCGCGTCACGCTGCCGAAGATCACGCTGGTGTTCGACCACAGCGCCGCCGTGGAGCTCGACCCGTCTGGGATCCTCTTCTCCGACTGCCTCGCCTTCGCCCCCGGCAGCGACGACCGGGCGATGGGGGTCATCGGCAACGTCCAGCTGCAGACGTTCGAGGTGCTGTACAATGTCGCCGGCGCCACCATGGGGTTCCGCCGTGCCGCCTGCTGAGGGCACCAATTCACCATGGATCTGCCTGCTACCAATCCTCACAACAAACCTACCTACATACCTACCTTGCTACCTATATATGCTATATATTTACCTACCGTCATTTTGGGCCACTTAATGGTCGCGTTTGAATAAGCCCAGTAAACTCGTGTACATGTATTTGCGTGGTCTATCTTAAGCTTCTTATTATACGTGTGAAGTGAAGCTTAAGAGCTATTGTCTGGGCAAGTCCAAAAAGGAAATACATACATATTTTGGACAAAGTACATGCACGTTGCGGTCTCATGTATTGATATGTAATTTTGACACAACAATATAAACAGCCCCTATAATAATTTGTCTTTTAAGCTGTCTCGTAGTAGCTTTATAAACTTTTAGTTTGTGCACGGATAAAGACATGTTACTAGTCGCATGTCAATAAACTAAAACTCGTACAGGTGGTAGGATACGACTTCTTTCTCTCACTTCCCCTCTCTCCTCCATACCTTAAAGAGTCCTACCTACCTGGTATTGGATTCGCTTGTTACTGCATTCGAAATAAGAATTAAGCTAGAACACTTTTTCCATTTTCATGCATTACATTCGGACACCATATTTAAAATACCAAGAAAAGCGCTACTATAAGACCAGTCTCAATGAAGGGTTTCATAAAAAATTCATGGACATTAAATAATGTATTCCACGTCAGCAAATTTGCTGATATGGCATGATAATTATGAGGAGAGAGGAGAGGGAGTTTCATAGAATGAGAGAGGAGTTTTATCCCTATAACACTCCTTCAGCTCGTTTATGAAGTTCCTAATTTTGATAACTGTACCTGAAACTATGCATTGAGATTGGCCTAAGCTCTACGAGCAGCCACACGTGGCACCTACATCTTCTTAATTTGGCTCCTGCAATGCTGTACTGTATAGGTGCACCCGTTGCCTGACTTGCCTCTACCCTGCACCACCACTGCACTCCGCCCATAGCTGAAGGTTCTGCTCCTCCTGGTCACACATCGGGCATTTTGGTTTACGGGGCATTCCGTGGCTAGCGAGCTGGTGAATTGAAACTAACTACGGGATACAGAATATCCACTACCGGAAACAGTAAGTTTGCCGAGTGCCCCAGGCACTCGGCGAAGGTCCAAATACACTCGGCAAAGCTTTTGCCGAGTGTAACACTCGGCGAACCCTACTCGGCAAACTTTCCCTCGGCAAACAGTGGGTTTGCCGAGTGTCGATCATCGGGCACTCGGCAAATCCTTTGCCGAGTGCCAGAAAACACTCGGCAAAATATAACACTCGGCACAAAGGCGATAACGGTCTGTGACGGTAACGGCTGCTTTGCCGAGTGTCAGACGTCCGACACTCGGCAAAAAGAAAATCTTTGCCGAGTGTATTTATATACGGCACTCGGTGAAGGTACACGGTTTGCCGAGTGCCTTCCACGTGGCACTCGGCAAAGAGACCAATCCCGCAAAAATTTTATGACGCCTTTGTCGAGTGTTTTGGCAATGCACTCGGCAAAAACGTCGAACTAACAGAAAATGGCCTCTTTGCCGAGTGTTAACACTCGGCAAAGTATCTCCCCTCTCAAAAAACAACCACAGAAGCACAGGCATATAAATTACACCACAGGCATATAAATTGCACCACAAGCATCACAAGCACACAAATAACATTCACAAGTTCTCGTCGAAACAAGTAATTCACAGGTTTTGCATCACAAACATCTCTGGTTCACAAGTCACTGAGGAGGATGAGGAGGCTGAGGAGGATGTGCAGGTGGCCACTGCCCCAAGAAGATTCTGCATTGGACGCCGCCGATTGATTCTGCACAAAGTTATAGAGATTGCATTAGTCACTTTTCTAGTGTAAGTCTGTAGTGCCTGTAGTTTCTAGTTTAACTCTAGATTGATTGTAAGGTTGAGAGTGACTCACAGGAGTAGCTGCAGGAGGTGGTCGAGGTGACAGGAATAGGTTCGGTGGCATAGGTGGTGGAGTCTGACCTAAACTGTAAAAGACACTCTGCATGTATTGGAACATCTGCTCCGTCCTCTGCCTTTCTAGCTGCCGATCCGCCTCGATCCTCGCCTCTAGTGCCTCCCGGCGCTTCCGTTCTACCTCGGATCGGAGTAGACTATGGAAACTAAACCCACCTACACATCCTCGTGCTGTCCAAAGTGACATGGACAATTTGAAACAGATACGATTATAAATATGCAAACATCTACATATTTCCAACCGTATCTCTTTCGAACGGGAGACGCCTAACTAGGTTACGTGATATACGAACATCATACGGAAATAGAGGTGTAGGATGACTCACCTTGCTATCGTACAAAGTGACGACTCGAGGACGGGGCGCCGGGGCTCCGGGGTGGGGCGGCGGGGCGGGGCGCCGGGGCGGCGGGGCGGGGCGGCGGGGCTCCGGGCGCCGGGGCGGCGGGGGGGGGCGGGGCGGGCGCCTGGGCAGCGGGGCGACCAATCGATTTTGGGATAGAGGCCGGACCGCGCGCGGCGGTTCGGCTGAAAACGTAAGTCTGGTTCTTTGCCGAGTGCCCGCGATCTGGCACTCGGCAAAGTAAAGATTCAATTTTTTAAAGTCCGGTTCTTTGCCGAGTGCCCGCGATCTGGCACTCGGCAAAGTAAAGATTTAATTTTTTTAAATCTGTTGGCGCACGAAATTTGACCTGCCAGGTACATTGCCGAGTGCCTGCGATCTGGCACTCAGCAAATATTCTTTTTTTGCCGAGTGCCAGATCCAAGGCACTCGGCAATGCCACGTTTTCCTTTTTTTAAATGAGGAGGAGAATACTGCCAGTGGGCCCGTGTACCTTCTTTGCCGAGTGTCTGTGAAAAACACTCGGCAAAAGGTACTTTTGCCGAGTGTTTTTTTTTATACACTCGGCAAAATACACTAATATTTCATGTTTTACAGAACTTTTTCTGATATACTTGGGCAAAATTGTGTCACCATTACTCAACAATGGTTAAATTATTTTTCTACTGATAATGTTCTATTATTTCATGCAGTTATAGCGCAAATTGCATTTATATCTACTAAAAATCTATAATTGCATTTAATCAATAAAAAATAGTAAACGCATCCGAAAAATTTCCAAATTTTGACACGAACCAATCTATATTGTATGTTGCCTATACAAAAAGATTTGAAGCCAAACCTTAACTCAAGTGTCACTTGGACTCCAAATCTTATTGTGTCCTCTCTAACTTCTATGAATCATTCAGGAGATGAGTCCGCTTCTAAGCATCATATGTCAGAAATTGGGCGAAACCTTCTCAATTTTTTACCACAGCCTCCACACATAATATCATGACATCTTGACAAATCTTGTGATTTTCAGATTTCGTTTGGTTTTTTTAGAATTTAACAACCATTCAACCACACGTTCGTGGTCGTGTTTTTTAAAAATAATGTTCAAAATTTCTTTTCATTTCCTGGTTGAGACCTCAATCCGGACTCCATAATATGGATATAATTTTTCCACTGATTATAATCCATCATTTCATGTACTTGCAGTTAAAATCTGACATGAATAAAAAAATTCCTATTAATGCAATCATTTCATTAAAAATAGCAAACATACCATAAAATATACCAACTTTTATTATGGATTACAAAATCTCCCACGTGGGGAGTAGAAAAAGTGTGGAGGCTAGGGGACGAAATTTTTTTTTGTTCGTCGAGTGTCCAGGGTGAGGCACTCGGCGAAGTAATATGTTTGCCGAGTGTCATGGAGTGGCACTCGGCGACCTTCTTGAATTGCCGAGTGTGGGTGGGTGGCACTCGGCGAACGGCCTCTTTGCCGAGTGTCGGCGTCCAACACTCGGCAAAGGACTAACGGCCGGCCCAGTCCGGTGACGGACGGTGCACGTGCGATGCACGCGCCGTTTATTTACTGAGTGTCGGACCTTTGCCGAGTGTCTATGAGCGGTTTGCCGAGTGTCGTATTTATGGCACTCGGCAAACGACCTTATTGCCGAGTGTAATAAGTTTGCCAAGTGCCCCGTTGAATACACTCGGCAAATAGGCTGTTTGCCGAGTGCCCGAAAGAAAGCACTCGGCAAAATTTTTACACTCGGCGAATTTGCTGTTTCCGGTAGTGATCACATAATAATTGCCTTGTGTAGTTTGTGTTAGATTACGCAATGGTTCCAACTCGGCTCGCCATACTAGAGCTGATGCCTCACCAGATCTATGGAGGCATCCAGCCAAAGCTTCCACCGATCTCAACCCAAAAGATTAGTATGATATGTAAGAGCTGTCCCACTTTATATATATTATGCTTTTGACTATCAATTTTCAACGTGGGACGATCAAAGCTGACAATTTTGATAGTTTTTGCTATCTGTCCATACCACCTCTACTTCTTCTTGCGCATCATTCTACCACCAACTCACTGCTGGCTAGGCACGGCCCTCTTGCTCAACTGGTGCTTCTTGTCGCCCACCACAGCTCCATAGATCTGCTATGCTGCTCCAAGGTCATCATCCTCCATCTACACTAGATTAATTCTCAGTACCCGGGCTGCTGCTGCAGCCAGCAGATGCAGACATCCATGTTTGCCGGTCATGGTGCTGGGCCAAACCAAACATCACAGGCAGCAATATCATCATGTATCATCACAACAAAGTTATCACAGGCAACACATGTATATCATAGCAAATATTACATAAACACGTTATCTGCACAGCCTTGTGCACTTCGTGTGCATATCTCAAGTTCTCATCAAGTTCAAGGATTCTAGGCAACCAGGATGCCAAGGGCCTCCGCTCTCGATTCAAGTGCATATATGGCGGGCTTTAATTTGATGATACTTTTTTGAATATTATATGATTGTATTTTGGTCCCTTGCCATATTTCAAAATATTTTCAAAAAATGTGGGTATTATTGAATTTAAGAAACTATAAAGTGACTTATAAAACTAGAGTGTAAAGTATAACATTTCTTGAATCTTTTCCTTCCAAATTGCATGTGGTATTAAGATGTATGCATGTACTCCCATATATGTTTGTTTGCAATTCAAAGATTATTTTTCACACCACATGTAGTTCGAATGCGAAGAGATAGAAATAAATTTGACTTCTCAAAAATGAATATTATTGCATAAAAAATATAATATAATTATTTGTACGAACAAACTTACTAATTAAATCAAGGTTACATTAAACTTTTATACAAAAAATATAACATTGGGGAGTTGACTGTGACTCCATCCCTAGCGACGGTTCGTTAAGAGAATCCCCAGTAGAAATGACTCCATTTCTAGCGGAGGGTTTCCACCACACCATTTACGTGGCGGTCCGTAAGAATAGTGTCCATCACTAGAAATAAAAGGCTTGTGCCACCGGAACTATTTTTCTAGTAGCGGTACCTTCAGTATCTGATCGTTGCGTGATCGGAGCTATAGATTATTATTAATGAGCTGTCGCAACGTGGTTCACATAAAATGCATATGTAAAGCAAATTAAAGTTGCCTTGTTTCTTGCCCATCAAAAACAAGCCCGACAGGACTACTTCCTTTCAGCCTTTGCTTTGATCTGCGATTATTGGTGGAATCGGTAGCATCAGCAAAGGCGGAATCTCCGTTATCCTTTCTTCCTCACAGCATGTACACATTTTAGTCGATCTGCGACCCCAAACGAGGCCCATTCAGAGCTAGCGCTCTAGCAAGCTACGAATGAATCCTATTCTAGCCTGTGGTTGCACGCACGTTCTACTTCTACAGGAAGGAAGCCGGCCGGACCCCATCATCATCAGATAGAGGTGATTCGTCCGGTCGCATGAGCCATTGCTTGCATGGCTAACTCCAAGATGCGGCCGGTATAGACAAGTGGCATCTTACGGACCTTTTCTTTTTCAAGATGATGGGGGAAAAGAATCTGATTTCTTCCATCTTTTTTTTATCTAAAAAGGGGGCATCTTAGCTTTATTATTGCCAGTTTTGTGCGTGGCTTCTTTAAATAAAGCTTGTAGGCTCCGTGCTACCAAAGCTAAAGGGGCATTGTGCAGTACACTCTTCTCAGTCTTTGGTATTTGTTCGCCTTGTGGCATCCCCAACCCTCCCTGTAGAATGGTTTTCATAGCATTAATTATATTGCCACATATGATTTTTAGCTTATGTGGTACCATAATAAATGAGAGAGAGCGAAGAGAGGAAGAAATCGGGTTTCATGCATAACCCAGTGCCAATACAAGAACCTATGCATGCACCAGACACTATCAATTTGTGCATTGGAAGTGATGTGGTGTCTTTCTAATAAATGGAGAACAAATATGATAGGTTGAGAAGAGAGAGTGAGTTTAATAGGAATCCGCACCAAAGCATTATGGGTTGTATAGTGCAGTTTCTAAAGATGATGTCTTAATGACATGATAATATAGACACTACCCATAGACACCATGGGTTGGAATTATCCTTATCGTCCTTTTCCTTTATTTAATTGCTAATTTTGGTATAGTACGAGGCCCACCAGCATTTAAGCATCACTAATGCCAGAGTGGACTCGCGAAACACGATTCCGAAACTATAATTACGTGCGGGATGGAATATATGTGTGAGGACAAGACGTTAGGATTAACAGTTAACATGTTTTGAGAGGCACACTCTGAAATTGATGTACCAAAGATGTTAACCCGAAGTCATAGTGAAAAAGTATGGGCTCCTTCTGCTGTGCTTTTCACCTTCTGACTTTTGGTGGTATTTGATTTTTGAACATCCCAAAAGTCAATAGTTCAAAAGTACCCAGAATTTCAAAAAAATAGGATAGTAAGTAAACAGTCTCTGCTAATAATATATCAAATCTTAAATATGTTTTAAAGTAAAGTTATTCGGTCCATTACTAAACATACTTCCTCTATTTTTATTTACATATCGCATTAGGTTTGTCCTGCGTCAAATTTTGTCAACTTTGACTAATTTTATATTAAAAATAATAACACTTACAATGCCAGTTTTTTAATTGAATAATCCATTGTGAAATATATGTTGATAGTATAGTATGGTTGTTGCTATATTTTTCTATAGGCTCGATCAAAGTTAGCTAAATTTAATTTAGAATAAATCTAATAGAATATGTAAATAAAAATAGAGAAAGTATTAGTCAAGAACTAAATTACGATGCACCACCTGCGCGGCCCTGCTCCCCGTTCCACCCTGCCGATCGAGACAAACGCCATCGCCGTGGCCGGGCTGCGGCTCGATCGACGTCCCACCGTCCGCGTTGTTCTCCGCTGGCTCCATCATGGGCACCTGTTGATGTTCACTTACCTGCAAACAGGGGTGGATCTAGAGCTTGTCATCGGGATTAGCTGACCCCATGAAATTCCGTACGTAATTCCTTAACTAAATTACTGTTCATAGTTAATCTAAGTAGGCTTGATCCAGTCATTTAGTACAGCCGATCCTGGTGGTCTCTCAGGCTGGCTTCCCCCCTGCCCGCGAAGCTGTTATATGCATGTGAAGAGATAGATGCCTAATTCCTTGGACTCTGTTAGTAGGAGTTGAGTTGATGCATGGGCCTGGCCCAATGGGAGCATGGACTGCATTGCATGACAGGATCCATAGGATTTGGCCCAACAAAACACACACATGCATATACCTACATACTTGATTTTCTGGCGAAAACACTGACCATTATATTTCAGGAAATACCAAGTAGTCATCTATATAGGGTCCGGCCCTGCACCGGCACGCTGAAGCCTGAAAGGATTGCAGCGTGTGCTGAAGAAACATAGGTGGAAGAAGCACATATAGTAGTGGAACACGATCAATCTGGACCATTGATTCCTTATCCAATGGTTCTGGTCCGTCAACCGGAAATTAGCTTAGATTAATTTGACGCACTCAAGGGTAACATCTGCGAATTGCTATTTTAATATTTAATTAGGGGACGTGTGTGGGGAAGGCTCTCTTAATGTTAACTGTTCAATCCTGTGAGTAGACGGTACGGTGTAGATCGGACGCTCCTACGTGTCCACCTTATGTTTTTTCTCAGATTAGCGTAGACTAGAAAGGCGTGCGGCTTTCTGCGTAGGGCCTGTATTTTGTGTCGTAGTATCGTAATTGATACAAATTTTAGTTCATATATAGAGCAGTAATTATAGTGTGTAGGTAAATGCACAATTTTTCTAAGCAACATAGGTAGGATAAATCTGTCACTAGGTTAGTTTTGCATAGGTGTCATGGTCTGCGGCCTATTGCTGCACCTGGTATATATTTTGGGCATTCTGTTGTCGTATTGCTACTATTTAAGTAATATATTATGTTGCCTGTCTAAATGGAGCTATGATATTTTGTGACTGTATTTATTGTGGTAGAAGGTGGGGGCAAAGTTATTTATTAGGGAGGGTGGAGCGTAATTAGTCGGTAGCTTAATGTAGTTGCGAAATGTGGAGACTTCGACTTTGAATCACGAAATTTGGCAATTAATAATCGTGATGGTATTTTGTTGAAGGAAGCAAGGGTTATATTAAAATATGGCGTGTTACTGTGGAGGTACCATGAGAAGCGTGTTATTATGTTTTTAAGAAAATAGAATCCTCTGTTGCTGTGTTGCTGTGCTACTTTATTTATACGAGTAGCATCAGTACTAGAAATGACGTATTGCTATAAGGCTCGTACGTTTGTTTTCTTAAATAAAAATACAGTCTCGGATTGTGATGTGCTAGTTGTATAAAATGTGCAGGTTATTTTTTCAAAAGTAACGTGTCTTGAGATGGAGCATGGATTGATTGTATGAGAAAATAAGGTTCGTTTTGCGAAACGGTGAACAAAAACAGGCTGCGGATTAATATTGTGAACAAAAGAGGTCTATTTTGTAAACTGACGAAGAGAAGGGTGACGAAGAGAAGGGTTGGTCTGTGGATTTATTTTGTGAAAAATTTGAGGTTTTTTTTGTAAAATAACCGAAGCGGACTACGGGTTAATTTCAGTAGAATCTAAGGAGGGTTTGGAAAAAGAACCGAGAGAGGGTCCTCAGACCGCGGGTTGATTTGAGCGAAGCGCGAGGGATATTGTGAAAATTTTACGGACTTCCGTGGACTGTGGTTTGATTTCAAATAAATAGAAGGACCTTTTTTAAATAAAATCCGGGATTCGCACGATCAGAGCCGTCCGGCCGGCCGATCTGACGATCGGGAAAGGTCCGTGACGTGGCCACGTTACCGGCTATCTTTTAGTGTGTGAATCGTATTAAGAGATGTGCACTAGCTAGTTCATATATTCTGATTGGTTCCCCAATGATTAATTCCTTACCACGCTGTGCACGAGAAGACTTCATATATAGGTGGTGCGTTGCACCTTTAAATACAATATTTCTTCATCATTTTTTTACCTTTTATTTAAATCATATAATTCCTTGTGCCATCCGAGAACTAAAGATAAAGCAGCTCTCGCAGTGACTGGAAAAGAGTTTGGATAAGTTAGGGTTGCACACTATAGTGTTTAACAATATTCTTCATCACTTTTGTAGCTTTAATTTAGTTCCTTTGCGTGATAGGAGGTAAAGATAAAACAGCTCTCGCAACGTGTTTCACGTGATCTGCCTAGCTAAAGCACCCCAACACATAAAATACATAAAGCAAAGTTGCCTAATGATGATGAGGGGCTGTGATAGTGTGCCTAGCTTGTCCACCAAAATGAGCCCAATATGGCGATTTGCTTTCCTTTCGACCAGTGATGTGGAGTCCATAACATCAACAAAGCGACATCAAAAGAGATTAGGGCAGGTTAGTTTATTGATGATGTCTAATAGATGATCTCATTCGTTGTCACGCAATCTTGAGATGATTATTAACAAACAACCCCATTATTAACAAACAACCCCTGCAATGGATCTCGTCTTTTAAGTAGTCTAGTATATATACTAATTGTACAATCCTTTAATTTGTGCATAGAAAAAGAAAAATTGTACATAGATAGGTGCTATGCTGTACCGTTGAATACAATGTTCTTTGTCACTTTTAGTATAGCTTTGATTTTCAGCATATAATTCCTTGCGTGTGATGAGAGGTAAACATAAATCAGCTCTGACATTGGCTGGAGAAGATCCTGGGATAAGCACACTATACTGTTAAATAGTACAATATTATTCTTCATCACTTTCTAGCTTCAGTGTCAGCATCTAATTCCTTGCGTTATAAATCAGCTCTTGCAACGCGTGGTTTACAATATGTGGCTAAGCGCTCCCCATAAAATGCATATATAAAGCAAAGTTGCCTGTGTCAGTGTGCCTAGCTAGCTTGTCCAACAAAAATGAGCCCATCAGGACGATTTGCTTTCCCTTCGACCAGTGATTGGTAGAGTCGATTATAGCATCAACAAAAAGGGAAAAAGGGTCATCAAGAGGGCATACAGGACCACAGGAGGAGCCCAGAGAGCAAGGCAGAATCAGTTCCTCTTTGTTGGTAACAAAAAGGGTTATCAAAAGGGCATTATCCAACTTTTCTTCATGACCTATGATTGGATCTATAGTTAATTTCACTACTATAAAGATGATTTGTAGGGCGTTCCATTTTTTTCTAGGGACGGTCCAAAAAACCCGCTCCTACAAATGGATTAGGTTACTGTAGTAATTCACTCGCCCCTGAAAATGTATTTTTAGCGGCGGGTAATGGCATCACCCGTCCTTCGAAATGATCACCATTTTTAGGGGCGGATGACACCATCACTTGTGCCTGAAAATGACCCAGGGGCAGGTGATGGGGTCACCCTGAAAGGGCATTTCTAGAGGTGGGTGATGGCATGACCCGCCCCTGCAAATGGTCTCACGCAAAAAATTTATAACTTTTTCATATGATCTCGGATGAAGTCAAACTTTATACCAAAATTGTAGAGGTTGACGAGGCCTAAAATTTTATAGTTGATAACATTTTCATTTGAGGTTATTTAGTGGTCTAAAAGATTATTGCAAGTTCTCTAATAGCTATGACTATATAGTATCTCATACAACTCAAGTTATAATTTAAGGTTTTCATAATTTTAACCTTTATATCCACTGAAATATACTTAGCATATTTTTTTCTATATCTATAGTTGACAATAACTATAGTTTAGAAGTTTCACTTTTTTGATTTGTTTTGCTATATTTAAAGATTTAAATGAATTTTTAGAATAAAATAGAAAAATATGTTTAAGGGCGGGTGAGGGCGTCGCGCGCCACTGGAAATGAATTTCTAGAGGCAAGTGATGGCGTCACCCGCTTCTACGAATCCATTTCAGAGTTAACACAAAAGGATAATATACCTCATAGAGTCACAAATGATTGTGTATTGTGGTGTTGAGGAGGGTATGAGCGAGGCAGGTAAGCGGCTCGAATCCCGGTTTACGCAAGTGTGCAAATTTTATCAAAAAAATTGTACCTCGGTAGTAGAGGGGCTTGTGCTGGTGGCCAGTTGGCTGGGATATTTTTTCATTTTTTTTTGCTATTTTTGATTTTTTTTATTTTCTAGAAATTGATTTGTAAGGGCGAGTTACGCTAATGATCCGCTCCTAAAAATCGATTTTTAGGGTCGGACGCATTACCCGACCCTGCAAATAGCTATTTCTAGCTGCAAGAAGCAGGAGCGGGTACCGCACCCGCTCCTAGAAATACGTTTTTACCCGCCCCTAGAAAACAGTTTTGTAGTAGTAGTGTTTGTTTTGTGTATTTTGTAACAGAAATATTTAAACCAACACAGTTACCAAAATACAACTACAATTCATGTCGTCACTTGTATATTCAACCGACTACAATTTGTAATTGAATAGTTATCATGCAACCATAATAGCTCCAAACATCTTACATGTCAATTCGACTTAGCATGTAATTTGCATAAAATTACCACATGTTTGGCACCCTAGTTATCTTTGGCACATGTATTAGTCTGTCGTCATTGTCCCTGCGTTTGGCCTAGGATTTGGCTTGTTGGGTCAAGGTTTTGCTGTCTGAACCACGTTCGCTGGGATTTTTATGGCTGAATCTGCCAAGTAGATGACATGTCGTCTTTTAATGTTGTTTCAGCTTATCATGGAGAGCACCAAAACTATTATAAAAAGTTTCATTAAGAAAGACAATACAAACGCAGATGCTCGCATATACCCTACGCATACTCATCCTATGGACGACGCTACATTCATGTTGCCTGGTGCCCATGCACCAGGGTAAAAAATTTTATTACCACTAGCTAGGCTTAAATTCACTATTTATTGCTGAAAATTTTTGTATGCTTCTTATGGTGTGCACCATAGTAAAACTAAAGCTAGCTTCACCCCTGCTCATCCCTATAAATACACGCATACAACTCTATCTCTATGAGCACCTCCAAGAGACTTAGCTGACAGATCTTACAGTCATAACAGACGCCTCGCTGTCGACGGGCACATCACCACATAGCGCCAATTAAACCTTAAACTAAATTTAGAAATATTCGAGCACTCGTGAATCCGGATGCGCAAATTCCTCTACAAGGAACTTTACCAAGTGAGTTCCCCTCAGTTCGCTATGAAGGGCAGGCGCTATTACTGCAACAATGCATATAACATGATTTTACCACATCTATTCATTTGGGTTCAGGCGTTAAATTTTTTTGTTTAATGTGCATCAACAACAAGCTAATTAAGCAAGTCATCTGCATGTTTATATTTATTTGAGCCAAAGTGAAAATTAGCAGATAATTAATCAAGAACCCTGGAGACCAGCAAAGGAGGACTCGGTTATCCCTTACTTGGACGTGGTGTAAAGCAAAAGACGCTTCCATCTTTTTAGGTGCAGTGCGTACCCTTGCAACGTTGAGGTTCCTCTCTTTGGTGGAGGGTCGATGTCTTCGGGTTTTTTCTTTTTTTTCTTTGCGAAACGATGTCTTTGGTACTTATTCGTTTTCTTTTCTTTCTGTCACCACTTTTGTCACAATTGAGATTAGAGAGAGGAGCTATTATGCGATCAATTTGCACCGCATAAGCCACGTAGTAAGCATCGAGGACAATTGGGCCTCACAAATAAGTATTATATACATGGCACCAAAAGAGAAGAAGCTACCTTATTATCCTCCTAATTAAATAGTTCTTGTTGATTTGTTCCTTTAGTTATTTACACCATCCAACTGAGTACGTAGAACTAACTACCTAATGATTCATCAGTAGTGCCTGGAATCTGGTTCACACATTGTCTGTGTAAACATATAAAATAAATTATATGTAGCAATGTTGCCAGTGAAATGATTAGGGGCCGCCTTCTTAAACCCAGATGGGTCCTAACTTAGGCATTATTGGAACGAGGTTGGCAGCAGATCGATGCACCGATAGGACTTGATTGGTGGTGGCGTCATGATTTGCTCTTCTGAACTGATCACCTAAATAGAACGGTAACCAAAAGCACCACTTTATATTTATCACAACATTTTGCCCAGTTTTTCAGACCCCATTCACATATATATATATCTTCACTAGTAAGTAGAAGTTTTAATTTTTTTTTAAACTACAGATGCTCACGTATACGTACACACACTCTCTTATGAATGTACGGACAAATTTCATGGAAAATCCGACCTTAGTATTGTTGAATTTCATAAACGAGATGAGGCCACAAGTCTTCTTTGATGACTTTGGGATCGGAAACATCTGAGTCCATGTACATATACATACTCGCATAGCCGCCCCTGGAAAACAGTTTTGTAGTAGTAGTGTTTGTTTTGTGTATTTTGTAACAGAAACATTTAAACCAAAACAGTTACCAAAATACAACTACAATTCATGTCGTCGCTCGTATATTCAACCGACTACAATTTGTAATTGAATAGTTATCATGCAACCATAATAGCTCCAAACATCTTACATATCAATTCGACTTAGCATGTAAAAAGTTTCATTAAGAAACACAGTACAGACGCAGATGCTCGTATATACCCTACGCATACTCATCCTATGGGCGACCCTACATTCATGTTGCCTGGTGCCCATGCACCAGGGTAAAAAATTTTATTACCACTAGCTAGGCTTAAATTCACTATTTATTGCTGAAAATTTTTGTATGCTTCTTATGGTGTGCACCATAGTAAAACTAAAGCTAGCTTGGCCCCTGCTCATCCCTATAAATACACGCATACAACTCTATCTCTATGAGCACCTCCAAGAGACTTAGCTGACAGATCTTACAGTCATAACAGACGCCTCGCTGTCGACGGGCACATCACCACATAGCTCCAGTTAAACCTTAAACTAAATTTAGAAATATTCGAGCACTCGTGAATCCGGATGCGCAGATTCCGCTACAAGAAACTTTACCAAGTGAGTTCCTCTCAGTTCGCTATGAAGGGCAGGCGCTATTACTGCAACAATGCATATAACATGATTTTACCACATCTATTCATTTGGGTTCAGGCGTTAAATTTTTTTGTTTAATGTGCATCAACAACAAGCTAATTAAGCAAGTCATCTGCATGTTTATATTTATTTGAGCCAAAGTGAAAATTAGCAGATAATTAATCAAGAACCCTAGAGACCAGCAAAGGAGGACTCGGTTATCCCTTACTTGGACGTGGTGTAAAGCAAAAGACGCTTCCATCTTTTTAGGTGCAGTGCGTACCCTTGCAACGTTGAGGTTCCTCTCTTTGGTGGAGGGTCGATGTCTTCGGGTTTTTTCTTTTTTTTCTTTGCGAAACGATGTCTTTGGTACTTATTCGTTTTCTTTTCTTTCTGTCACCACTTTTGTCACAATTGAGATTAGAGAGAGGAGCTATTATGCGATCAATTTGCACCGCATAAGCCACGTAGTAAGCATCGAGGACAATTGGGCCTCACAAATAAGTATTATATACATGGCACCAAAAGAGAAGAAGCTACCTTATTATCCTCCTAATTAAATAGTTCTTGTTGATTTGTTCCTTTAGTTATTTACACCATCCAACTGAGTACGTAGAACTAACTACCTAATGATTCATCAGTAGTGCCTGGAATCTGGTTCACACATTGTCTGTGTAAACATATAAAATAAATTATATGTAGCAATGTTGCCAGTGAAATGATTAGGGGCCGCCTTCTTAAACCCAGATGGGTCCTAACTTAGGCATTATTGGAACGAGGTTGGCAGCAGATCGATGCACCGATAGGACTTGATTGGTGGTGGCGTCATGATTTGCTCTTCTGAACTGATCACCTAAATAGAACGGTAACCAAAAGCACCACTTTATATTTATCACAACATTTTGCCCAGTTTTTCAGACCCCATTCACATATATATATATCTTCACTAGTAAGTAGAAGTTTTTAATTTTTTTTAAACTACAGATGCTCACGTATACGTACACACACTCTCTTATGAATGTACGGACAAATTCCATGGAAAATCCGACCTTAGTATTGTTGAATTTCATAAACGAGATGAGGCCACAAGTCTTCTTTGATGACTTTGGGATCGGAAACATCTGAGTCCATGTACATATACATACTCGCATAGCCGCCCCTGGAAAACAGTTTTGTAGTAGTAGTGTTTGTTTTGTGTATTTTGTAACAGAAACATTTAAACCAAAACAGTTACCAAAATACAACTACAATTCATGTCGTCGCTTGTATATTCAACCGACTACAATTTGTAATTGAATAGTTATCATGCAACCATAATAGCTCCAAACATCTTACATATCAATTCGACTTAGCACGTAAAAAGTTTCATTAAGAAACACAGTACAGACGCAGATGCTCGTATATACCCTACGCATACTCATCCTATGGGCGACGCTACATTCATATTGCCTGATGCCCATGCACCAGGGTAAAAAATTTTATTACCACTAGCTAGGCTCACGTATACGTACACACACTCTCTTATGAATATACGGACAAATTCCATGGAAAATCCGACCTTAGTATTGTTGAATTTCATAAACGAGATGAGGCCACGAGTATTCTTTGATGACTTTGGGATCGGAAATATCTGAGTCCATGTACATATACATACTCGCATAGTCCATCACTCTCAGCATGTCCAAAACAAATACTTAAAATCCTTGAAATGCTCATCACATTTCTCAAACCGGTAACTCATCAACAACCAGAATACACACGAAATGAACTACAGATGGACAGGAAATTAACTATGGCAATTGACGGTAGCATCTGCGCTGTCTTGATCATCGGTGAAGTGGACGCCGCCGCAGAACACCTTGATTCCGTAGAGCCTCGTGGGAGCCACGCCGACCCTGAAGTGCACCTGCGCCATCACAACCACGGTGAGCCCCCTGATGATGTTCGACAGGTTGCCGGCGAAGCCCTCAATCGTGGAGTTGTCGATGAGGAGAGCCGACGCGTCGACGCTGATCAGGCTAGGGGACGGCAGGTAGTCCTTTGGCCATGCCGTGTCATTGACTACGGCATGGACCTTGTCTGTTGCCGTGGGCTTCGTGCTGTTCACCAGGTCGATGAAGATGCTCTCGTACTTCACCTGGGTGCGGCGCTGGCCGCTGGTGTTGGCAGAAACGGTGAGGTTGAGCCGCACCCCGTCGCCGCCGCTCAGCGTGCTGCGCGTGGCGTGGGTGACGAAGAAGCTGATGCGGGCAGGCCTGAAGATTGCCGAGACCATGATGACAATGGCGGTGGCGGCCAGGGTTCCGCCAAGAGCGGCGAGGATGTAGTTCTGGATGTTCCATGTTTTGCTCGGAGCAGCCATGGGGATGGTGTCCAAGCTTGGCTATTGGTGATGGAGTAAATAGACCGAGGTAGTAGACAGCTGATGACCAAGCAAGTTTATATGGGAGCATGGCAGCCTGCAGTCTATCTGTACCTTTATTTCAGAAAACTACCACCCTAATTACAGAAAACGAAAAAAATCAAACCATCCATCTTTTATTTGTGGGAAATAGTATGTTCTTTCATATTAAAGGGTTTATTTGAGTCACCTATAAGCAGAAGTTATGTATAGAAGAAAAGAAACAGAGAAAAAGTATCGTACAAGCACATGGGTCAGAATCCCAACTGCAACCGAATCTATATTATAACAATTTAAACATTTCTCATCAGGATTAGACCCATCGTACTCTTCACGGAAAGTCCCACTTGACGAGCCAAAAGGTTTGATAAAAGAGGTGGAGACCCATTTTTTGATACAATAAAAAATGATTCTACCCAAAAGCTAAAACTTTTTTCACCAAAGCCTTCTACATACCCACCCGGTGTACCCGCCGCATGGAGCACCCTCATGTGCACAATTAAGGAAAAAAACGGATCCCCTTATGCAAAAATAGAAATAGAGTAGTATAAATGGAGGCGCATAAATTAAGTATTATAAATTCTTTCCATACTAAATAAATCAAGATATCCCTATCAATCAACCAAGAGGCTAATTGCAACATCAAGACGCGCACAATTAAGGGAGAAAATTGATCCCTACATATTTTTTTCCTTATGCACAAACTCGACTTATGAATCTTTTTTTCTTACTTATGAATCACTCATATGGACAAATAGGAAATATAGTAGTATAAATGGAGGGGTATAAATTAAGTAGTATAAATTCTTTCCATACTAAATCAAGATATCCCAATCAATCAATCAAGAGGCTAATTGCAGGTGCCCTTATTGCCGTAGGAAGCCTTTCCAAAAGCATGATGTCTCCCTGCCTTCCATCATTGCACCTATAAATCCATACACCTCTAGGATTAATCATTCACCCCATTGTTGCCGCTGCCTGACGGGGGCGAACATCATGGATCCCCCAAAGTGCGGTCTTTAGGGAGCTATTCACGGATTAGTCCTCCCAAACTGTGCAGCTTGGCCTGACCAGGGAGCCATGCGGCCACGGACGGCCCACCAGCTGAAGGAACGTCGACGGTCCATCATCAGGCCCAGATGCGGGGCGAGAGCCGCCTCGCCCGACCCTGAGGGCGCGGGCTCCGCCTCGCCCGACACCAATGGTGCAGGCTCGGCCTCATCCGACCCCTATGGGAAGGGCTCCGCCTCGCCCGACCTCAAGGGCACGAGCTCGGCCTCGCCCGACCCTGAGTGTACGAACGTGGCCACACCCATCTCAGGGATGTGGGACCCTCGGGGTCCCGCGGGAGTTAAAGCTCACATCAGAGGTCAAGCCTCTTATGCGAGAACAGGTGAGGGCACGGCTAGACGTGACCTCTTGAGGTGACAGGCCATCACAGCGAGCCCCCGTCGCCCGCCGCGCTAGAGGTTAAGCCGCAAAACGCACCGGGGCTCACGCCACCCGTCCTGTCGGAGCGCACGTAGCCCGCTAGACACGCCGGGGGCCTACGCCGCCCATCCTGTTAGGCGCACGTCGCGCCAGGGAGCGGCGCAGGGACACCCCCGTCATCATCTACAGGGCCAATGGAGTCCACGTAAATGGAAGGAGAGCAGCGGGATCCCGGGGACCCTCCTCTTTCTACTCCTTATCTCTCTCTCTCTCATGTATCCGAGCCCTGCCCTTTGGCTTATAAAAAGGAAGGGGAGGACCCCCGTAGGGGGACCGAACCCTCAGACACTCACGCACTCGCATAACACTTTGCCACCAGAGACTTGGGAGCCCATTCCCTCTCTCGACCGTTTGTAACTCCTACTGCAAACCAGTGCAAGAACACGAGCAGCTCGAACTGGATGTAGGGATGTTCTGCCCGAACCAGTATAAACCCTTGTGTCTTCCTTACACACCATCCGAGCCAGACGCGCAAGCACAAATTTACAAGGCTGCGGTCCGAAACACCGACACTGTCGCACCAAGAAGCTGGTACCATCTAATTTCTTCTTCCAAGATAAGGACCTCTCCGTCGATCGGAAGCCATCCAACGGGACGTCGCATCCAACACCAAGGTCTGTCTCTTGCCCATGTTGCAAAATTTGTTGTGATAGCATTTTATGTTGTTGGTTAGGTAGGAGGTGTTGTTCATCATGGCGTTGAAATCATATCTTAGGTCACTGGCGTAACACATCGTCCGCGTTTCCCTGGTTGTCCGGCGTTCCCCCGTTCTCCCTGTCCCTCCTAACGTCGCACAGTGCGTGGTCATCAGCACCAGCGCCCGTTGTCCTGGAGGTCACTAGCGCTCGTTGTCCCTGGAGGTCACTAGCGCCCCTATCCCGCTAGAAGCCGGCCTTAGAGGTACGAATTAAGCCGCGCTGGTCATTTCATCGCTGGATGCAATGGTGCGCAGAAGTTTGTAGAGGTAAGGTTCTATTATCCATTCAAACGTTTTATTAATTTTTTTTCTTGTCTGTATTCATGCATTCGAATGTGTACTTGGTCACCCTATGTTGATCCTCACGATCGGCACCCCTAGCATGCTACTTGCCACCATTGCACCAAGACGCCAATCAGCTTGCTCTGTATTTCACGTTGACAACGAAAGATCGAGCTCTTTGCTGAAACTACCAGAGGTAAGATGTTGTTCTCATTTAACTTTTGATATATTTTTTTAATATGTTGATTATAGGAAACCATGTATTTTAGGTTTCTGTGTTTATAGAGATCCATGATCCATGTAGTTTTTTTTATCATGGCTCTATGCAAACGATATATTTTGATAATTGAATATTTCGTAGCAATGGATGACCATTGACCATTTGGAGATATCACAAACACGTTGAATGGTCGTAAGCGACAATTACATGAGGAGCCTGTTATCCATGATGTTGATGATGGTAATTTTTTCTCATGTATTCTTTTAGTAAATTGTTATTATAAGCTTAATGCTTCATGGTTGTGATTAATAAATAAATGATCTATTCATGGTTCTTTTACAATTGCAGGTGATTCCACTGATCAAAGGGAAGCTAAGCGGCAAAGGGCAAAGGAGAAGTACGCAAGCCTGCCAGCTGATAAAAAAGCAGAGTTGAATGCAAATAGATGGGAAAGTTACCATTAGAAAAAGGCTGAGAGAGAAGCTGCACCAAATAAACTCATGTAGACTCCCATTGGTAACAAACCAGGCTAGGCATTCCTTCCTATTAGCGCTGGCTCACCACGTCCCTCGCCAATTTATTGACTAACTAATTCCATAAATATCCATGTGAAAACAATATGCTTTCATATTTAATCAAGGGTTATCTTATATAGATACTAAATGTTACTTTTAGATAAAAAATATAATTGGTTATTCCATCACGCAACAAATGAGATTTTGTAGTACGGGAAAAGCTAATAAGGTCGACCACGTGGGTACTAATGAGGTCCCATATTCCAAGACGAATTTCATAGGGGCACAATCCAAATCAACCCAGAAACAACATAAGAAAATATTGCATACCTTTTTATAAAAATAAAATCTAGGGGATCTTATACATACCTTATTTATTATACGAAGAAATCACTACTCTCTCCATTTCAAATTGTAGGTCATTTTTGCAAATCTAGATATATAGATTTTGCTATGCATCTAGATATACATTATGTCTACATACACAACAAAATTTATGTATCTTGACTTGCCAAAAGGAACTATAATTTGGGACGGAGGGAGTAGTAGCGAATTGAGCTTTACAACTGGTGCGTCACTCCCGGTTGCTCAAGAACAAGTTGTTGTCGATGCAGGGATGGGTTCCCTGGACGTGCGGAACTGCGGACCTCCAGCATCACGTCGGCACTGGTGTGACCTACAGAGGGACCGCCTTCTTGGCGCAAAGTACCGAGAAGGCCCTGAGCCCCCCGAAGAAAACTACTCGTGTGTAATCTATGGGGAGCTTGGGGTCGACTCTCTACCAGGAGCCCACTAGTCAGAGCGTGGGCTACTATGGGCAGGGGCGGATCTAGGGGGTGGGTCGGGTGGGCCCCGGCTCACCCTAAGATTTGGCCCAAAGAGCTTAATCCCCTGATTTTCTCATATTTTGATCTTATTTATTAATAGCAGAAAAAATAGCTACTAATTATTTTTTTGTATACATCAATTGATAATTGAATTGAGAATGTGAAAAGTGAGAAGTTTCATTTCTATATGATTAGATTAACTTATTCACTAAAATATTTAAAAAATTGCTCTATTGGACCACCCTAACTTAAATTCCTAGATTCGCCACTGACTATGGGTAAAGTACCCGAACCAAGAACACCCAAAGCCCTCCTTCATTGCTCGGGGACCAAGGAAGACCTAGAGGGGTAGGTGGATGTGCCACTCCGGACGTATGAAATGTGTCTGGCACGGCACGCGCCTCTATCATGTCACACGCCTCTGCTTCGAGGGTACGTGACCATGTTGGTTTTGGCACTGTGCTTTCACAGTGGACGGCGTGGCCGGCATGGCCCATCATGTTGTACTGTGGTGGCATGGGTGGTCGCCCTGTCCAGAACCCGACACACCCGCCCCTAACTTTTGGCAACCATCGATAGCACACCACCTTACGCAGTTAGGCGGGGCCGGCAGATAGGGCAGGCCCAGGAATTTGGGTGTGGGTATTTAAAATTTTCAAAGGCTAATTTTTTTTTATACAGCCTAATGTAGTAATGTGTAGATTCATAGCACATAATTGAGTATCAACAATATAAAATTGTAAGAAAGATTTCAAATCGGTAGTGGCACTACTGCCACTCTTCTTCCTTTTCATAGTTCATACCTATAAATTACAAGTATTCAAGTTTCAGAAAAAAACTTCCTCACTGCATTTTTGCTAATTTTTTTCACAATTTCATAAGTAATCACAAACTGCAATGACTGATTTTCACGAGATATGGATAAATTTGTCAATCCTCACCTTGGTTCACTTCACTGGCTTGGTTTGAGGATGATGCCCACTGCCTGGTTGCTGGTCGGAGGTCGCTGCGCTCTGTCGGTAGTAGTGTTCCCGCCTCTAGCTGGCTGGCTTCTTGCGCGTGCGCGGCGCCCCAACGCAGTGCATGTGGGCCCTGGGGCGATGAGTGCCGGGAGGCCAGGCGCTGGCCGCTAGGGCGAGACGGCTGGGGCGCAAGGCGGTGGCCGGCGGGGTGACGGGCAACGACAAGACGAGCAGATGGCCGCGTTGGGGCGAATCGGGAGACGGAAGGGCTGGAGGGGGGGCGCAAGTCTGGGTCAGACCTGGGCACCTGGCTGCCGGTTTTTGGCCGTATGTGGGCTGGCAGTTGGGAGATGGGAGGTGGGCTGCTGAGCTTTTTTGGCCAAAGGAGAGATTAGGACTTTAGGAGATTGTTTGTTATGTTACTAGCACAGTGCCTCGTGCGTTGTGGGTAATATAAATTTTAACCGGATCTACATGAGATCACCAACTTTGTAATCGTTCACTCTGTGTATAGGCCATGCTGTGACCGCGTGAGGCATTGATTGTTCGGGTTCCGATTGGGATTCCGATTAATTTATCCGGGTTTCGATTAGGATTCCGATTGATTTGTCTAGGTTCCGATTACGATTCCGATTGACGGACTAAGGAATCTTTGCTTGCTTTAGAAATATAGAGATTTTTGTTTTTAATCATATACACATGATATAATACATATACAAAAAAAATTGCCAAAAATAATGGGTATTCAACCGAATACTCTTGAATTTAATTGGGCCCGCCCCTGCCGGCAGAAGGATCGAGGTGGTGTGTTCCTCCAATGGAGTCCGCCCACCATGGCGATGATGAACTAAGGGCATATGGCAGCCCCTAGGCGAGCATGTCACCATCGAAAAGCTAGGGCTAGCATGATGTGAAGGCCTTATAAGAACACACAACCTAACAAGAGAAGATGTGCGAAGTAGTTTGGACAGACGGACACACTCAAGACTCCACAGTATGTACATGTATTGTAGTGCGTCCCCCTGGTCCATTCAATTGTATGCGTCTTCCTGACTACATAAAGGTAGGCTCGGGATTGGAGGGGGAGCACAATAGGAACTAACAGGCTAGTGCAAAGGGAGAGAACCCCGAGCATTATTGATCTTTCTATACCTGCAGAGCAAACTCAATCTATCTCCCACACAAAGGACGCAGGGTGTTACGCCCTTGAGTGGTCTAAACCTATCTAAACCCTCTTCTTTGATATCCATTCTCTCCTCACCACGCTCTGGAAAAGCTTATCCTGGATGAATCTTAAGGGGTGGTTGATCCCTAAGCCCCCTGCTACTAGAGTTTACCATTCTACAGCTGGTGTGCCAGGCAGTGGAAAAGGTTTATTACTAACTACCTTCATAAGTGTTGGTGGATATTTGTATGTAGGTGATTTACTAATGAATTAGAAGGAAACACAAAGTAATAAAAGGAAGAAACACATTCCAACCAATCTGAGGAAAGCACACGGATTCATAGGGCCACAAATGGAGGAAAACCGACTCAATTCGATGACACGGATCACCCCGTATCCATTTGAGGATCTATATGGCAATGTCCCAGACGGAAGGCGGTGTGAGAGGTGGTGAACCACTTCCATCGCTTTATATAGGTGGTGAAAATTGAACATGCGCGTCTCGGTAAAAAGGCTTAGGAATACCATGTGTCAGCTATAGAAATAACGACATGTGTCATATTGAACCTTCGTCGCGCTAACTCCAATATGCAAACTCCAGTATACAGGGTGACGTTTTTCATGGTATACATTAACGATATGATCCATAGTTTCAAGGGTTCGGTCTTTTGGAGTGGGCCCTCACCCATGGGCGGCTGGTGTTCAGGATCTCAAGTGAAACGCTTGTCACCTGATCACCTCCGAGCATCGATAACTAGTATCTAGACTTCGCTCAGTGGATCAAAGGTGCTCGTGTGAAGATCGTCAAGTGGAGGTCCGGGATCAAAGCCACTGGGTCACAACGCAAGATGACAACAGTTAGGCCTGTTTGGGAGCCCAATTTCGTAGCCTGGCCTGGTTTCCTTCCAGGCCAGGATCGAGTGGATCTTGGACTGGCACGCAAACCTGGTCGAGATTGGTTCCGGGAGTGATAAGGTGTGGTTTTGTTCCGGGCCATAGAGGTGGAAGGGGAGGCCGATCCGGCCCATGTTTGGTTCCGGCCCAGGCCAACTGAATAGCGATTATTAGGCAAACTTGACTTCATTCCGGGCTGGACCAAATCATCCGGAACGGGCCTCGTTCCGGTCCGATCCGGCCTAATCGAATGAGGCCTTAAGGAGGCCACCCCCGATCCGTGAGGTTTCTGGTGAAATGGCTCTTTGAAAGGAATCGGTGCTCGTAGCCTAAGAGGAGGAGGGGGTGAATTAGGCAATTCTAAAACCTGAACCTATGGCTCAAACAAGTTAGCACAAAATATAAGCTAAAACATATAACCTAGATGTGCAACTAGGGTTCAACTAGTGTGAAAATCTCATCCCAAAGAGTTTGCAACCTATAGTCAATTCTAGCAAGATACTACACTAAGAATGTAAAGGCACACAAGATTTCAATAAGAAATGCGGAAGCTTAAAAGAAGGGGATGAGGGGAAGCAAACTCTCAACACGAAGATTTATCCCGTGGTATCTGTAGGCACAAAGCCACCCCTAGTCCATGTTGTTGAAGCACTCACTAAGAGTATTGCTTCCCGGTCACCGAGTCTCTTCCGGAACTCTTCTTGACTCGCCACCAAGGCACTCACCAAGTTCCCGGACACCTCGATGCTATCAACACTAAGGAGCTTCTCCAAGAAGGAAGAGGGTCTCCACGTCCCCCGCACAAAGCTGTCGTCGCCACTCCACACCAAGCTGGAGGGTAGATGACTTGCCGGTGAGCCACTAAGACTCCAAGGGGCCGGCACACCGAGGTACAAGCTTGAGGTTCACTCAAGAACCAGCAAAGGGTCACAACACCTTGCTCTCACACTCTTCCTAGAGCTAGCCTAGCACTATACCTCCCAAAGCTTGTGCTAAACCCAAGGATTTGATCAATGAGCTCTTTGGTTTGCTTGGAGAACTTCAGCAGAGTTTCTATAGATTCTCACGAACTCCAGCAGCCTCAAATGACCCGGGGTGAGGACTTATATAGGCTAGAGTGCAGCTCATAGCCCTTGCTTGCTTTTACCTATAAAAGCATAAAGCGTCGGTTAAACTGGTCACCACCGTTGGTTTAACCGGTCACACTTAGCCTGCCTACTAGCCGTTAAACTCCAACTGCCATCCTCTACTGACTTCATTGCACCGACGCAATGTATCGACGACTGTCGGTTTAACTGGTGCTGAAGACTTTACTTGGAAATCCTTCTGGAACCAAATCATGCGTACTGAGTAACCACAACAGGCTTGCACCGACCCTTCTTTTGCACAGTCGGTTTAACCGCTGCCTCTGTCATTTCTTCACTTGATCGCCATATCAACTTACCAAAGCACCGACCCGTTATAACTTCATGCCGTCGGTTTAACCAACGCATGTAATCATGTTGAACCTTGTCCAAATCATCTCAGCTGCATTTTCACTACAACTTGGACATCTTGACAGCGATTTGGACCATCTTGTATATGGATTGGACTCCATCCATGAGACCTAGAAATCCTACAAACTGGAGCTCTCTTTTCCAACTGGTTAATCCTAACTTCTGATCCCTTACCAATTAGGCAATTCTTTATTCGGGTCTGTCTTAAAATTTTCATAAAAAAGTATTTCCTCTAAACTGGGGTAAATAAGGGAAATGAACAGTTGCATTCCTCACTGCTTCGCGTCCTTGCTATTCTTAAACTCGTTAGTCCCATTGACTATGTTCTCACACAATCACCAAAATCACAATCATGGCCTAATGGGGCCATGTTCCTTACAATCTTCCTCTTTTTGTTTATTGATGACAACACAATCAAAGCAAGTATAAATTTGCAAGAATTGATAAATTGAACCACTTACACTTGCTTGGATGCTTACCACCATCCAATCTTGAACTTGGCCTCCCCCTAAGTCCATGGTCTCCTCCTTTGTTTCTCCCAAAAATTTTGAATTTTATAATGGGTTTATTTGTTGGATTTATTGTACCCTAAACCTTGCTTGACCACTACTTCTCCCCCATATTTGCCCCATAATTGCTTTGATTCCACACTTCTCCCCATTTGGAAATAAATCGCCTAAAAGAGCCTAGCAAAACAATATAGCTCAAAGGAAAAAATTAGTAGCCTAGGAAGTTAGCTCCATGAATCATGATCCAAATAATATGATATCAATGATGATACCATTTTGAAGCTCACTAGGGTGGATCACAAAATCATGAAACTAGCATGACATGAGCTAAGCTTTCCACAAATGTGTGTACGAAATGATAATGTGAAAATCAAGTGCACAACTAGATATTTGAGAAAGAAAGCTTAGATCATATCATGCATGGAGGTAGCTCTAAAAGATCAAGGAATTGACAATGATACTAATGGAAAGAGTTGAACCTTGCATACCTCCGGGGGTTGTACTAGTTACCTTGGTTGTACCACTTGAAAGAAGTTGAGTGAAGAAGCACTTGGGTACACTAAGGTGGGCAAATGTATGAGCGCATAGCCTATGAACTTAGATATGAAGATATAAGTTCGATAGGCCATGACTCAATATGCATGAAAGCACAAAGATTATTCTTATCACACTTGTAGAGTTGTTAATTCACATCGAGAGTGAACAACATTCTCTTAGTGTGATTGCACCGGAAAGACGCCATCAAGAGACTACAAAGGATAAGCTTGCAAACTTGTTAGACTCTAAAATCACAAACAATAGAATGAACTCCCCCTAAATATGTTCATTTAGTGTTTTAATCAACAATCAAAGTATGCACATTGTTTTTGACAACAATGGGAAGCTTATCCTATAGATTGTGTTCATGGTACAAAAATAGAATACATACCTCATGAAGTCCATGTAACACCCAAAAATATAGGAGTTAAAATTTTTAAAAGTATTTTTATAAAAGTCATAAGATAAAATTGTGCATGCATCTTTATTTCCTTTCTTCTCCTATTCTTTCTTTTAGCCCAGCCCATTCCTTCTTTTCCCGCGGCCCAACTCAGCGGCCCAATCCGCTCACCCGACCCTTTCTTCCACCGACAGCTGGGACCCACCTGTCGGCGCCTTCTTCCTTCTTTCCTTTCTTCTTCCTCTGCTCCGCATCGCTCTCGCTCCTCTGTTTCCTTTCTCCGCCGCGACAGCAGGAGCGTCGCGCCGTCGTTCGCACCCCTTCTCCTTCCTTCTTCCTTCCTTACCCCGAGTCCGGATCGACTCCGCGCCGTCGCCCGCGTCTCTCTTTCCTTCCCGCGATGCAGGCTTGCCTTACTAGCCGCAGTTCCGCCCTTTCCTTCGCAAGAGCCGCCGCCTTCCTTATTCCCGGCCACTCCGCCCCTATAAAATCCCGCCGGAGCCCCGCTTTGCAATCAGAGCCATCCTCAAACCCTTTCCTCTACACAACATCGCGCACGTTGCTGGAAGTTGCACACCGGAGGAACGCCGCCACCCCGTGTCGCCGCCTCTCCGTCGACTCACCGTTCCGCAGCTTCTCTGCCGTCTTCAACTCTCTCCGAAGTTCAGTGAGTTGGTGAGCATAAGGCCGCACCAGATTCCCCTCTCTCCCTTCTTCTGCCGCAAACCCGATTTCTCGCCGGACCCCTGTTTCTGCCCGCCGCCGTGGCCGCCTATTTACAGCCGCCGCACAGCCATCCCGTGACCACCCTCACCTTCGCCGTGCCGCCCACGCCCTTCCCGGCATGAACCCAGCCCGAACCGAGCCTCGGAACACCGGATTTGGTGAAACTCCGACCGTCCGCCGCCGCACTCGCTCGCCGCCGGCGCCCAGCAAAGCTCCAATTTGCCCGACCTTCTCTTCACTCCGCCGATTCGCCCAACCTTCTCTTCACTCCGCCGATTCGCCCGACCCTTACCCGCCGATTTGCCCGACCCTTACCCCGCCGATTCGCCCAACCCGCCGCTCGATTCTGATCCAACGGACCAGATTCACCCGACCCTAGCCGTACCCGAAACTCTTGCAGAAAGATCCCTAGGTTTTCCAGAAATCGACCCGCAGTCCAGAATAGTAGAAAAATAGTTAGAGTTGAGCCCTTTCTTCTTCTGTTCCGACCCCTGACTTTTCTAGAATTAGTACCCGCCGTCCAGAACCTATAGTTTTGCACCCCGACCCTCTGTATAAGGTTTAATTATGTTTTAGCCCCTGGAAGTTCAAAACTCTCGCAGTTAGGCCCTAGATCACTGTTTTAGCCATATCTTCATCGTTTCAACTCACATTACAGTGATTCCTGCGCCCACATGATCCTTGCATCATGAACTACAACTTTAGTATCTTTTTACTTTCTATTTGTACTGTTTGATTGTATTGTTTCTTATTTATTAATGTACGCTTGTTTGTGTGATCGCGTAGACAACGTGACGTTCGAGCAAAATCAAGAGCAACCTTACGAGGAAGAGAACTAGCAGCTGTTTGAAGAAGGCAAGTGGGTTTCCCCCCCTGCATATTCTATTTGATCCCAACAACAGCATGATAATTCACTTTACTTTACTGTTGCTTGCATAAACTTGATGGGTTACCTATACTAAGGACATACCTAGTCTTTTACCCCAAACCTTGAAACACCTGGGTTTACTATTCATGTTGGGTAGTCATGCTTAGTTGCAAACTTTGGGATTGGTATTGGTTTACTCTTATGACAATGTTGATCACGTTTCATATTGTTGTTATACCGCGTAAATTCAAGATCAACTTTGTTTAACGGGAACATGGAGAACCACCCAAGTAAACAGTGCAACCACAAAGTCATATGGCTCTGACCTTAGCCAATTAATTAGATGTGTAGTTTGCTGGTGGCCTTACCGAAAGGGCAAGGAGGGGGTCGGTGATAGGGGTCATAGCCCGGTCCTCTTGGGGTAGCTGCCTTTGCTAAGGAGCTGACCATTAGGGAGGTTTATAGACCACACTGCTATTGAAACTCTAGCGGGCTGCCTAGCTCTCGACATGTCTTTGTAAAGGCTTCATAGTGTACCCTCGCCACTCACCTCGGAAGTGTTTAAGGGCCTTGCGAACCCGGGCGATTCAGAGGAACACGATTTGTGGGTAAAGTATACAACCTCTGCAGAGTGTAAAACTTTTATAACAGCCGTACTCACGGTTATAAGTGGCTTGGACCCTCACATGATAATGAAACTTAAAGATTGATTAAATTGTGATCCGTGGGTTATGATATTGTTGATGGAACCTTATGATTTTACTAAAGTGGGTTGGTATAAACTTAAACCTAGTTAATAGGTGCTTGTTAATAAATACTTGACCAACTAAAAGTGACCGCTGCTGCAAACCTTAGCCTATCCTTGATGGCCTTGCATTTTCACCCCACTTGCTGAGTACCAACCATAAGAGTACTCACCCTTGCCCCCTGTTGTTCAAAGGAGAACTTTGAAGAGGAGATCTTCGACGACTTCGAAGAGTTCTAGGCCCTGCGTTCACCAGTCATCACCTGTGGAAGACGGAGTTGTTGGAGACTTCGTATAGGGTATAACGGTTTATCGTTTAAAGACATTTGTGTCTCTTTTTACGGAGTGTAATATTGTTAAATACTTTATTTAGTTACATTTTGAGCATTGTCTTTGATATATTACACTTTCCGTCTACCATATGTGTGTGAACATGATCCTGGCGCACATATAAGATGCATCTGGTTCTTTCTAGAATTGGGGGTGACAGAAGTGGTATCAGAGCTATATTGACTGTAGGACGCTAGCCTAGTTAGAAATGGTCGAAATTAAGGGTTTATCTTCTAGCAAGCCATGTCAGCATCAAAAATTTCCTTGTGGTCATTTGATATTTCCGCGTAAAAATCTATTTTTACATAAACCTTCTATTATTTTACTTCTTAAAAAGAAAATATTCTGAGTTTTACTCCCGCTCTGTCAGATGGCCAGGACTTATGAAACTGCTCGCAAGCGCACAGGAGGTTGCCAAGTTCGTATTACCCCAGCTGTGCCAGCTCCTCCCGCCCCAATTCCAGCCCCTGTTGAAGAGGAGGAAGCTACGGAGGAAGAACCCGAGGAGGCCTACTACTTCGTGGATGGTGAAGATGGCCGCATCATGGCAATTGATGAAGAAGGAAATCAGTTCACACCACCGGCATCACCAGTCGTTGAGGCATCGCCACCACCCCCAATTGTCCCTGCTCCAGCTCCCGCCCCAGCACCGGTCGTTGCTGAAGGAAGCCCGAGTAACTTCGAAGATATTAGAAGAGATGATGACGAGGACAACAACAACGATGAAGACAACGATGACCAGAGTGATGAAACTCCAGGGATGAGGCAACTCTGTTGTGTTCGCACTTCGGACAGAGAACCCGGCCACTTGTCTCTGGTGCTACAAGGTGTTCTTCAAGAGTTGGGCAACCGCGTGAGACCTCACTACCACACGCACCACTACATCGACCCTGCGCTCGGCGACTACTACCTCTCCCGCGTCCACATTAGGATGGAAAGTGCCAGAGGCCTGAGGACTCTCACTGCACACGACTCTGCCACACCCCACGCTACATACGACGCCGCCATCAGCAGTGCCGCCAAGAGAGCTCTGTGGTCCATCTGCCACACCTACCGTCAGGAGCTTCAGAACACGGAGTATCGCCACCTTCCTCGCCGCCTCAGTGGAACTGAAGAGACTGTGATTACTCTGGATGAAGATGATGAAGACCGCCTCAACACTCTTGCTCGAGTCACCGCCGCTCTCAACACTGAGCTGGAAAGCGTCATCACTGAGCTGGACGATACTCAGGACAAGCTACTGGAGGCCTATGAAAAGATCCGCATACTGGAAGCTCGACTTGAGGGAAGAGCGCCGCCACCCCCATAGATGGATGAACCCCGCTTCCCCGCTTTGTCACCACCCCGCAAGAAGCTTCGTCGCGGCAAACCCGGCTCCATAACTCGCCCCGAGGAATAGGCACTTAGGCTCTTAGGCTAGTATCTCCTAAAAGTTCTCTCGTTACAAACTTTTCGCTTGAGAGGACGACGATGTAATGATGATTGCTTGAGAACAAATGTTTGCTTTGAGTGCTATAAGAATTGCTTGATATAATCTATCCATTAGTATAAGTTGGAGTCTTTATAAATCCATATTTTGTTAAAATATTATTTTCTATCTACCTATATCTAGTACACCTGTCTTATCCAGGGTTTATTCCCTAACGGTCAGATGGTGAACACCAGGACAGGTGGAGGACAGAATATCCCTATCTCTAGGCGTGCTCGCACAATTAACCGACAGAGTCAGTTGCCACCACCGCCCAATCCAACAATGGAGCAATTCTTGGCAGCACAGATGCAGGTGTTGCAGAACCTCACTGCCACCATCCAGAATATACAAGCTCAGCAGAATCAGCAAGCACCACAGCAAAACCCGCCACCAAGAGACAAACACAGAGAATTCATGAGCCACTACCCTCCTACCTTTTCTCACTCTGTGGACCCCTTGGACGCTGATGATTGGTTGAAGGTCATCACTAAGAAGTTGCACATCACGCAATGCAGTGACCGTGAAAGGGTCCTGTATGCTGCAGGACGTCTGGAAGGTGCAGCCGCTGATTGGTGGGATGCTTTCACTGCTGCCCACGCTAATGCCAACACTATCACCTAGGAGGAGTTCAGAACCAACTTCCGCAGCCACCATATCCCAGCAGGACTAATGAAGCTCAAGCAGAAGGAGTTCCTAAACCTGAAGCAAGGCAGCATGACTGTCAGCGAGTACCGGGATAAATTCACTCAGTTGTCTCGTTACGCACCCCATGAGGTGGATAGTGACGCGAAGAGGCAGGAGCGCTTCTTGGAAGGACTAATAGGGCCGCTCAACTATCAGTTGCACAGTCACACTTTCCCAAACTTCCAGACTCTGCTAGACAAAGCCATTGGTCTGGAAAGCAAGCGCAAGGAGCTTGGGGAACACAAGCGAAAACTTCAATCCCAAGGACAATCCAGTAGCAACACCCGTCCCCGCTACAACACACCCCAGGGATTTCAGTCGCGCATTGGAGGACAAGGTGGAGGATATCCGCAGAATCAACAGAATCAACGAACTCCACAGCAGTCTCAACGCTACAACCAGCAGACTCAGCGCCACTCCAACCCGCAACCCTACCGTCCAGGCTATGCCACAGGTGCACCCGAGATCTTCGTCGATAAGAAAGATGGTAGCAGAAGGATGTGTGTAGACTACAGGTCGTTGAACGACGTGACCATAAAGAATAAGTATCCACTGCCCCGGATTGAAGATTTGTTTGATCAGATGAGAGGTGCCAAGGTCTTCTCCAAGATTGATCTGAGATCAGGTTATCATCAGCTAAGGATCCGACCAGAGGATATACCCAAGACAGCCTTCACTACCAGATATGGTCTGTACGAGTTTACTGTGATGTCGTTTGGATTGACCAACGCTCCAGGGTACTTCATGTACCTGATGAACAAGGTTTTCATGGAATATCTTGACAAGTTTGTGGTTGTGTTCATTGATGACATCTTGGTGTATTCACAGAACGAGGAAGAACATGAAGAGCACTTGAGGATGGTGCTACAGAAACTCCGAGAGAATCAGTTATATGCCAAGCTGAGCAACTGTGATTTTTGGTTGAGAGAAGTTTCTTTCCTTGGACATGTTATCACAGATGGAGGAATTGCAGTAGACCCGAGTAAAGTTCAGGATGTTCTGAATTGGAATCCACCGAAGTCTGTGCCTGAAATCAGAAGTTTCCTCGGACTTGCAGGATATTACCGCCGATTTATTGAGGGATTCTCAAAGATTGTGAAACCCATGACTTCCTTGTTGGAAAAAGGAAAAGAGTTTAAGTGGGATGCTACATGCCAGAAGTGTTTTGAAGAGCTGAAGACAAGATTGACCACTGCTCTTGTGCTGATAATGCCGGATATCCACAAAGGGTTTGATGTGTATTGCGACGCTTGACGGATGGGTCTTGGATGTGTGTTAATGCAAGAAGGCAAAGTTGTGGCCTATGCTTCAAGACAGTTGAGAAAGCATGAGCAGAACTATCCTACCCATGACATGGAATTGGCTGCAGTCGTGCACGCATTGAAGATTTGGAGGCACTACATGATCGGAAACAAGTGTTAGATCTTCACGGACCATAAGATTCTGAAGTACATCTTCACGCAACAGGATCTTAACTTAAGACAGCGCAGATGGCTAGAATTAATCAAGGACTATGATTTGGATATTCAGTATCATCCTGGCAAGGCTAATGTTGTGGCAGACGCCCTAAGCCGGAAAGGACAAGCTAATATGATGGTTGCTCGATTGATGCCTCAGGAGTTATGTTGGGAGATGGCACGTCTGAACTTGGGAATTGTCACACAAGCGGAAGCCATAACCATGGAGATGGAACCTACATTAGAACAGGAGATCAAAAAAGGACAGTTGACAGATGCTAAGATCAAAGAGATCAAGATTCAAATCGGTTTAGGCAAGACTAAGGATTTCACCGAAGATGAACAAGGAACTGTTTGGTTCAGAAAAAGGATCTGTGTACCCGAAATTGATCACCTTCGTGAACTTATTTTGAAGGAGGCACATGATTCCGCTTATTCCATTCATCCTGGAAGTACCAAAATGTATCAGGACTTGAAAGAAAGGTACTAGTGGTATGGTTTGAAAAGAGACGTAGCAACTCACGAAGCTTTGTGTGATGTGTGCCAGAGAGTGAAGGCAGAACACCAAAGACCAGCAGGATTACTCCAGCCATTGAAAGCCCCTGAATGGAAATGGGAAGAGATTGGTATGGATTTCATTGTAGGGTTACCTCGTACTCGTGATGGTTACAACTCGATATGGGTTATTGTGGACAGATTGACAAAAGTCGCACATTTCATCCCAGTCAAAACAACATACACTGGAGCCAAGTTAGCAGAACTATACATGTCACGAATTGTGTGTCTGCACGGTGTTCCAAAGAAGATAGTGTCTGATCGAGGTACTCAGTTCACATCGCGTTTCTGGCAGAAATTACATGAATCCATCGATACAAAGCTCAATTTCAGTTCTGCATATCATCCGCAAACAGACGGTCAGACTGAGCGAACAAATCAAGTATTAAAGGATATGTTGAGAGCATGTGCCCTCAAGCATGGAGGTAGTTGGGATAAAAGTTTGCCATATGCGGAATTCTCCTACAATAACAGTTATCAAGCAAGTCTCAAGATGGCCCCATTTGAAGCGTTATATGGGAGAAAATGCAGGACACCATTGTATTGGAATCAGACAGGAGAAAGCCAAGTTTTCGGACCGGAGATTCTTCAAGAAGTGGATAGACAAGTCCAGATAATCCGGGATAATCTCAAGACTGCGCAGTCACGACAGAAAAGTTATGCTGACACACGAAGAAGGGAATTGACATTTGAAGTTGGAGATTTTGTGTATTTGAAGGTATCACCCATCAGAGGTTTACGTAGATTCAAAGTGAAAGGAAAGTTGTCACCACGTTATATTGGTCTTTTTCAGATCCTGGAAAGGAAAGGTGAAGTGGCATATCAATTGGAGTTACCGGCACGATTGTCAGATGTCCATGATGTGTTTCACGTATCACAGCTAAAGAAATGTTTGAGAGTGCCTAAGGAGCAATTACCGCTGGAGGAACTTGATGTACAAGAAGATTTGACTTATGCAGAACACCCGGTTAAAATCTTGGAAATATCTCAGAGGGTTACTCGGAATAAGGTGATCAAAATGTGCAAAGTACAGTGGAGTCACCACTCAGAGGATGAGGCTACTTGGGAAAGAGAAGATAAACTGATTGCAGAATTCCCTCAGCTGTTCCCTAATCCTTCCAAATCTCGAGGACGAGATTCTCTTTAAGGGGGGTAGGTTTTGTAACACCCAAAAATATAGGAGTTAAAATTTTTAAAAGTATTTTTATAAAAGTCATAAGATAAAATTGTGCATGCATCTTTATTTCCTTTCTTCTCCTATTCTTTCTTTCAGCCCAGCCCATTCCTTCTTTTCCCCTTCCTTCTTTTCCCGCGGCCCAACTCAGCGGCACAATCCGCTCACCCGACTCTTTCTTCCACCGACAGCTGGGACCCACCTGTCGGCGCCTTCTTCCTTCTTTCCTTTCTTCTTCCTCTGCTCCGCATCGCTCTCGCTCCTCTGTTTCCTTTCTCCGCCGCGACAGCAGGAGCGTCGCGCCGTCGTTCGCGCCCCTTCTCCTTCCTTCTTCCTTCCTTACCCCGAGTCCGGATTGACTTCGCGCCGTCGCCCGCGTCTCTCTTTCCTTCCCGCGATGCAGGCTTGCCTTACTAGCCGCAGTTCCGCCCTTTCCTTCGCAAGAGCTGCCGCCTTCCTTATTCCTGGCCACTCCGCCCCTATAAAATCCCACCGGAGCCAAGCTTTGCAACCAGAGCCATCCTCAAACCCTTTCCTCTACACAACATCGTCGCACGTCGCTGGAAGTTGCACACCGGAGGAACGCCGCCACCCGTGTCGCAGCCTCTCCGTCGACTCGCCGTTCCGCAGCTTCTCCGCCGTCTTCAACTCTCGCCGGAGTTCAGTGAGTTGGTGAGCATCAAGCCGCACCAGATTCCCCTCTCTCCCTTGCTCCGCCGCAAACCCGATTTCTCGCCGGACCCCTGTTTCTGCCCGCCGCCGTGGCCGCCAGTTTACAGCCGCCGCACAGCCATCCCGTGACCACTCTCACCTTCGTCGTGCCGCCCACGCCCTTCCCGGCATGAACCCAGCCCGAACCGAGCCTCGGAACACCGGATTTGGTGAAACTCCGACCGTCCGCCGCCGCACTCGCTCGCCGCCGGCGCCCAGCAAAGCTCCGATTCGCCCGACCTTCTCTTCACTCCGCCGATTCGCCCGACCCTTACCCGCCGATTCGCCCGACCCTTACCCCGCCGATTCGCCCAACCCGCCGCTCGATTCTGATCCAACGGACCAGATTCACCCGACCCTAGCCGTACCCGAAACTCTTGCAGAAAGATCCCTAGGTTTTCCAGAAATCGACCCGCAGTCCAGAATAGTAGAAAAATAGTTAGAGTTGAGCCCTTTCTTCTTCTGTTCCGACCCCTGACTTTTCTAGAATTAGTACCCGCCGTCCAGAACCTATAGTTTTGCACCCCGACCCTCTGTATAAGGTTTAATTATGTTTTAGCCCCTGGAAGTTCAAAACTCTCGCAGTTAGGTCCCTAGATCTCTGTTTTAGCCATATCTTCATCGTTTCAACTCCGATTTCAGCGATTCTTGCGCTCACGCGATCTTTGCATTATGAGCTACAATATTATCATCTTTTTACTCTCTGTTTGTACTGTTTGTTGTACTGTTTCTTATTTGTTTGTGTATGCTTGATTGTGTGATCGCGTAGACAACGTAACGTTCGAGCAAAACCAAGAGCAAGCTTACGAGGAAGAGAACCAGCAGCTGTTGGAAGAAGGCAAGTGGATTTCCCCCCTGCATATTCTATTTGATCCCAACAACAGCATGATAATTCACTTTACTTTACTGTTGCTTGCATAAACTTGATGGGTTACCTATACTAAGGACATACCTAGTCTTTTACCCCAAACCTTGAAACACCTGGGTTTACTATTCATGTTGGGTAGTCATGCTTAGTTGCAAACTTTGGGATTGGTATTGGTTTACTCTTATGACAATGTTGATCACGTTTCATATTGTTGTTATACCGCGTAAATTCAAGATCAACTTTGTTTAACGGGAACATGGAGAACCACCCAAGTAAACAGTGCAACCACAAAGTCATATGGCTCTGACCTTAGCCAATTAATTAGATGTGTAGTTTGCTGGTGGCCTTACCGAAAGGGCAAGGAGGGGGTCGGTGATAGGGGTCATAGCCCGGTCCTCTTGGGGTAGCTGCCTTTGCTAAGGAGCTGACCATTAGGGAGGTTTATAGACCACACTGCTACTGAAACTCTAGCTGGCTACCTAGCTGTCGACATGTCTTTGTAAAGGCTTCGTAGTGTACCCTCGCCACTCACCTCGGAAGTGTTTAAGGGCCTTGCAAACCCGGGCGATTCAGGGGAACACGATTTGTGGGTAAAGTGTACAACCTCTGCAGAGTGTAAAACTGTTATAACAGCCGTACTCATGGTTATGAGTGGTTTGGACCCTCACATGATAATGAAACTTAAAGATTGATTAAATTGTGATCCGTGGGTTATGATATTGTTGATGGAACCTTATGATTTTACTAAAGTGGGTTGGTATAAACTTGAACCTAGTTAATAGGTGCTTGTTAATAAATACTTGACCAACTAAAAGTGACCGCTGCTGCAAACCTTAGCCTATCCTTGATGGCCTTGCATTTTCACCCCACTTGCTGAGTACCAACCATAAGAGTACTCACCCTTGCCCCCTGCTGTTCAGAAGAGAACTTTGAAGAGGAGATCTTCGACTACTTCGAAGAGTTCTAGGCCCTGCGTTCACCAGTCATCGCCTGTGGAAAACGGAGTTGTTGGAGACTTCGTATAGGGTATAACGGTTTATCGTTTAAAGACATTTGTGTCTCTTTTTATGGAGTGTAATATTGTTAAATACTTTATTTAGTTACATTTTGAGCATTGTCTTTGATATATTACACTTTCCGTCTACCATATGTGTGTGAACATGATCCTGGCGCACATATGAGATGCATCTGGTTCTTTCTAGAATCGGGTGTGACAGTCCATGTACCATGTAAGCGAACACCGTGTAGTTTTTCTACACACTTATCAAACCATGTAGGTTGCTCATGGGTTAAAGTAAGACACAAGCAACCTACCATATGTAGATAACACTAGGAAATGCAACACATGAATACAATCTAGCTACATGATGCTTGAAATGAAACTAGCTACCATTACCTTATGGGGGACTTGGGCAATGAATGTCCAATCTTGTGGGCTTGACTTATTTGCTTGATTCTTCTCATCATCTTGTGAGCCAAGCCTCCAAATGCCCCGATGCCGATCTTCGAGCTTCAAGTATTCTTTGGAACCCACACCATTTGATGCCCCTTCATGTTGGTGATGACTTCCTTGGGCACCCAAATGGAGCGGTTCCAACTCCAATCTTTCTTCCCAACCTTGTGGGCAACCATCTTGTCTTTGCTCTTCTTCTTGATGACATAGGAGGTGTTCTTGCTCTTGTTTCTCCGGTTGGGCTTGTTGTAGATGAGAGAACTCTTGATGGTGAAGCTCTTCTTGTTCTTCTCATCCGGAACCATCTTCTTGGGTTGAGGACATTTGTAGGACTTGTCGCCTTCTTAATGGCACATGAAGCATGTCACGGTTGACCCCTTCTCAAGCTTCTTCACCATGTCTTCACAGTTATCTTGAGAAGGTTGGACAATGCTCTTGCCCTTCAATCTTACCAAGTCCCTCATGAGCCTTTCTACTTCTTGCTTGAGCTCATCATCCTCCTTGGCAATAAGATCATCACATGATTCTACAACAACATTCTCATAGCATTTCTCATTGCAAGGGTTAGAGCAAGATTCATCAATCAAATCAATGCAAGAAGTTGAAGCATATACCTTGAAGATAGGGATTGCACAAGGGATAGATTGCTCCATTTCCAAAGAGTCATTAGTTTCATTCTTAATGCTCTCAATTTTTAATTTGAGCTCTTCATGCTCCTTGTTAAGCAATTTGAATTTGCATAACAAATCATCATAATTTTTAACAAGGGTAGCATTAAGATCATTACGAGCATTAAGTTGTTTGATTTCTTTAGATTGTCTTTTCATGACTCCTTGTTGCTGATGAATCAAGTCAAGAAGCTTATCAAATGAGGGAGAGTCGGAGTCATCATCACTTACATCGCTTTCACTCATACCTTTGGCCATAAGGCACATGTTTGATGATGATGTGCCGATGTTGGTGCGGGTGGTGAATCTCTTGATTGGCTCATCGCTTGATCTTGTGCTTGATTCTTCACCACTACTCACCGATTCTCCGAAGATAGCAAAAGCTTCATGCATGGGCTTCTTCTCCTTCTTCTCTTGCTTCTTCTTCTCGTACTTGATCCTCTCAACCTTCATGAGTTGATTGTGAGGCCAATCTTTGAGGAAGACCATGTACCCCATCATGTTGATCTTCTTCGAGCTTTTGTTTAAGATCTTGGCTTGCTTGAGAAGCTTCGGATCCATCTCTTCTTTTTCATCACTTGAGGAGCTCTTGGCTGCATCCTCTTCTTCCTCTTCACTTGAGCTTTCTTGGATCACCATCTTCTTCAACTTATTGGCTTGCTTGCTAGCAAGGGCACTATATGTTGGTGAAGAAGGTGGTTCTCTTGGCTTGATGCCGTTGCGAAGCTCGTGGGTGATCACCTTCTTGAGGACATGATTTGGTGTCATGGTCTTGAACTCTTTCTCATAGAGAATTGTTGTCACCAAATCATAGTCCGGCCTTCGAAGGGAGTGAAGGATCTTGCCAATGAGTTCTGTCTCTTCAATCTTCTTGACATCTTGGAAGTTAATCTCATTCACAAGAACATTGAATCGTGAGTACATTGATGAAGCATCTTTATGATCAAATTGCTTAAAGCTATTAAGCTTATCAATGAAAACATGATATCTTTCATTGACCATATCCTTTGTGCCACCATGATTCTCATTGATAGTCTTCCATACCTCAAAGGAATTTTTGCAAGCAAACACACGATTGAACACATTGTCACAAAGAGAAGACAAGATTATACGTTTTGCAATAACATTATATTGTCTCTCTTGGTGACCATCATTTTTCATGCCTTCACTCACAACTCTCCAAACATTTAGGCCCGTTGCTTGGAGATAAGCTTGCATTAAAATCTTTCAACGTTGGAAGCCCGTGCCATCGAACCGTGGAGCCATTCCTAAGGGATCCATCCCTTCCAGGACGAGCTAACTCACTAGGCGGTGAAGCCTAACCGTTCCAATGAGCCGGTTTTCATAATTTGCCAATGGAATTGACGTTTCTTTGTGAAAAAAGTGAGCCCCGGCTGTGATGCCACTTGAAAGGAATCGGTGCTCGTAGCCTAAGAGGGGGAGGGGGTGAATTAGGCAATTCTAAAACCTGAACCTATGGCTCAAACTAGTTAGCACAAAATATAAACTAAAACATATAACCTAGATGTGCAACTAGGGTTCAACTAGTGTGAAAACCTCATCCCAAATAGTTTTGAAACCTATAGCCAATCCTAGCAAGATACTACACTAAGAATGTAAAGGCACAAAAGATTGCAATAAAAAATGTGGAAGCTTAAAAGAAGAGGATGAGGGGAAGCAAACTCTCGACACGAAGATTTATCCCGTGGTATCGGTAGGCACAAAGTCACCCTTAGTCCACGTTGTTGAAGCACTAACTAAGAGTATTGCTTTACGGTCACCGAGTCTCTTTGGGGACTCTTCTTGACTTGCCACCAAGGCTCTCGCCAAGTTTTCAGTCACCTCGATGTCGTCTCCACTAAGGAGCTTCTCCATGAAGGAAGAGGGTCTCCACGTCCTCTGCACAAAGCCGTCATCGCCGCTCCACACCAAGCCGGAGGGTCGATGACTTGCCGGAGTGTCAATAAGACTCCAAGGGGCCAGTACACTGAGGTACAAGCTTAAGGTTCACTCAAGAACCAGCAAAGGGTCACAATAGCTTGCTCTCACACTCTTCCTAGAGCTAGCCTAGCACTACACCTCCCAAAACTTGTGCTAAACCTAAGGATTTGATCAGTGAGCTCTTTGGTTGCCTTGGAGAACTTCAGCAGAGTTTCTGTAGCTTCTCACGAACTCCAGCAGCCTCAAATGATCCGCGGTGAGACCTTATATAGGTTAGAGGACAGCTCGTAGCCATTGCTTGCTTTTATCCAGAAAAGCATAAAACGTCGGTTAAACTGGTCGCCACCGTCGGTTTAACCGGTCACACAGCTTGCCTACTAGCCATTGAACTCCAATTGCCATCCTCTGCTGACGTCATTGCACCAACACGATGCACCGACGACCGTCGGATTAACCGGTGCTGAAGACTTTGCTTGGAAACCCTTATGGAACCAAATCATGCTTACTGAGTAACCACAACACGTTTGCACCGACGTCTTCTTTTGCATTGTCGGTTTAACCGATGCCTCTATCATTTCTTCACTTGATCGCCATATCAACTCACGAAAGTACCAACCTGTTATAAGTTCATGCCGTCGGTTTAATTGACTCATGTAACCATGGTGAACCTTGTCCAAATCATCTCGGCTGTCATTTGGACATCTTGACAGCGATTTGGACCATCTTGTATATGGATTGGACTCCATCCATGGGACCTAGAAATCATACAAACTTGAGCTCGCAAACTCGTTAGTCCCATTGACTATGTTGTCACACAATCACCAAAATCACAATCATGGCCTAATGAGACCATGTTCCTTACACTCTTCGAATCCACGCATGGAAGGAAGGATGGTGAAGAGGAAGAAGGCGTGAATGTCATGATCAAGGAAGAGAAAGCAAACTTATATAAGCCTACCTTAATTACCGCTTTGTAAACCAACCCATATTCCCTGAGTATAGTTTGTAAAGGAGGGCGAGAAGGGCAGAGAAAGTATCTTCGCCACTCTATACCAACAACTAATTTGCATAACAGTGCAAATTCAATACATATTCAAAATGCACCAGCTGGTATCAAACCAAATCCGATCCACAGATGATTGTACAAAGTAGAATTAAACAAGAACACCAACAAATTAAAGAATGAAACTATTTCGTCGGATCATAGGTCCCGCACGGCACGTTATCATCCATGTCCGGCGCGGAGGCGTTGCCGGCGGCGCCCATGGTGAGCGGCCAGCAGTAGTAAACCGTCTGGACACTGGACTTGTTGTGCACGGAGTAGAGCCCGACGTCGAGGGTACCGTTCAGCATCAGCATCGCGTTGGAGAAGATGCTGGCGCTGCTGCTGTTGTACAGCTCGTCGAAGTAGGGAGCGATTTTGGGAACGTCTTCTACATGCACATAAGCTTCCGTCTGCAGCATCGAGTTGGGGGCCACGACCATGTCCTTCATACCCTTGGGGAACCACGCGAAATGCTTGCTCGTGCCGTTGTTCACAAGGAAGACAAAGCCCTGGATGCCGGTGTAGTAGAAGCGGGCGCGGCCGCTGGGGTTGTTGGCCTGGACGCTGAAGGTGAGTCCGACCTCCCGCGGCTGCACCGCCTCCGGCTTCACGTATATGATGCCGCCGGTGACCGAGAGAGAGAGCTCCTCGGTCCGGTTGATTACGGTGACCGCGTAGGCGACGATCAAGACGATGAGCACCGTCACGGCGGAGGCTACGGCCAAGCGCGTCACGTTGAGCCCCCGCCGGAACGCCGATTTCCGGCCGATGGCGTCGGCTGCCGCCATGGCCAGGCAAGCGCTAGCTTTCTTGCTTGATTTGCTTTGCTGTGCCCCGCTTCTTCATTGCTTCCATAGGCATCATACATATATATATAGCGAGCATAAATGAATAGTGTACAGCACAAGCCTGGGATGGAGCTTAGGGATCAAAAGTTTGGTAGGTGGAGGGAAAAGGAAAGCGAGCGAGAATATCAGCTTTAACTTTGATGGAAATAAATTAAATTACCAGGACTTGAGGAAGAAAAGATTCCAAGGATTAAAGTGGTTATAATGCGTTACCTAGTGACACTGCTAAAGTGATGTGTCTCCTAGGAATGTGGTTCCAAAACCCTATAAGCAGCAAGATGGACCTTTTGTCGTTTGTTGTTGGGGGAAGAGGCAGCTGATTTGTCTATATATATTGCCCAAGCCGATTTGCGAATTTTTCACAACAATCCATATGCATTGGGAGGGAATGGTTTCATCGAGCATATATACTGATCGAGTGTGTTGGTTAGATTCTTTTTGTGTAATAAGATGCTTATCCGGGTTGAGTGATCAACTCAATAGGGGTGCTTGCATTTTCGGCAAATTATTCATTTAGAATAATAATAGACATCATGCTTATTAAGTGTTCAAAATTTCATGAGTTCTGTGATATGTTAATCTTTTTTACCATGATGAGAATTACCATTTGCCAATAGAACATAACTGCTCATCAAAAGATGCACCGTTTCTATCGAAATTTTGTCCAAATTTCAAGGAATTATTGTTTGTATGCTTTTCCATGATCAGAATTATCATGCAATTATATGACCGTCGTTCCAAACATGCTTGGCACCTATACTAGATGATCTTAGATGCTATATATAAATACATATTTCACACTATCAGCCACTAAGAGAATTATGAATTCTCTTACTAGAAGCTTCAAGGTCCCGAAAAAAGCAAAGACATCTCTCCCGCCTTCACCACCGGACGGCAAGCCACCCCGGAGCTCCTCTAGGCTTGCAGGCGCAAGTAACCCCAAACCTCCACACCCTAAGCTCAAATATCCCTCTCCAATTCACTGTCCACTAAAATTGCGGTGATCGACAGGAATGCAAATCGTCAGTCAATTGGCGAGGAGGAAGTCTCCTTATAATATATAAGAATAGACAGATGATGAGGGCATCATACTTTGTTCTTTAGTACAAAAGAAAAGTTAGCATCCTAATAGCTTGTCAAGAAAGAAGAACCTGAGTCACGTATTCTTCACTTTCGAGCTGGTCACATCGCCTCTACAGCTTACTCTACTGCGTGCCTCGATCCTGCTTTAAATCACTCGCAGCTTTGTCGCATTTGATGACAAAAAAGCAAACCTACGCCTACACGCGATGCTCTTCGTCTTCCTTTGTTCTTGCTGGAACAATTTTCTGCTCTTCCTCTTCGATCTCCTTTGGATTGAGATGAACTAGATAGTAGTAGTCAGTATATATAAATACGAGGCATGTGTCGCTAGCTATTACAGTGGCTATCTCGAAGCCGGCCAAGAGGTAGCCATGGTGCTGTTCGAGAATGTCGTCTGCGACCAATCTACTAGGCTGTTCGTCTCCAACCTCACCTCCACGTACGTCAACCAGAGCAATGAGGCCTCCATGGTGGCGGCCTCCGTTATCATGTTCGTCCTCGCCGGGGTCTTCTTCAACCTGAACCTCTTCAGCGGCATCTCCGACGTGAGCGCCATCCTCGACCCCAAGGTCCGCATCGTCCTCTCCTCGGCGCTCTCCCTGCTGCTCCCCGTCATGTCGTACCTCTTTTCCGAGGCCAAGAACGCCGGCAAGGCCAGCTCCACCAAGCCCGCCGGTGCCGGCGCCGCCACGGACCTGACGCTTCAGGCTTTGGTCATCCTCGTGTGGATGCTGCTGGTGGAGCTCCTCCGCAAGAAGGTGGACGAGATCCGCATGAAGGGCATCTCCAGCCTCCTCCAGCGCGCCGGCCGCGTCGTCTGGCTGGGCAGCCTGGTCTTCTTCAACATCCGCAGCGCCGGCCGGAAGATCTTCTTCGGCATCCTCTGGGTCCTCTGCGCCACCACGGTGGTGCAGCGGATCGCCTTCACCGAGTTCGGCAAGCGCTCCTACGCCCACGGCAAGAACGCCAGGCTCATCGCCTCCTACATGGCACAAATCCTTGGCCTCCACGTTGTTCCTGTCGTGCACCACGACGGCGGCGACGTGGAGCATGCTGCTCAACGACGGACGCCTGAGCAGCTGCTGAAGGCGTGCCCGTACATCGTGGTGGGAGAAGATCAGCTGGTGAAGGAGGCGACGGCGGACGGTTACGATCTGAACGTTGACCCGAACGGCGTTGCGATCGTCCCCGGCGTAGTCACAGTCGGCGATGTCTGGAGACTCACCGAGAGTGACTCGAGCTTCGATGGCTGGGATCAAGACCAACGCCTGAGGAGGCTCTGTCTCTCCTTCGCTCTCTTCAAGCTCCTCCGCCGCCGGTTCGAGCAGCACGAGCCACTGACCGAGGAGGAAGCCACCCACGGCAGGGAGCTCATCCTCAAGGGCCTCTACTACAACAAGGTCAAGGAGGACGGACATGGAGGCACGGTGAGGACGACGACGGACTCCGAGGCGGTGTTCCAGGTGATCACCGACGACGTCAACTTCCTCTCCGAGTACTACCACTCCGTCGTCCCCGTCATCTTCGCGAGCCCCTTCTTCCTGCTCGCCAACTACCTCCTCCTCCCCGTGGTCGTGCTCGGCCTCTGCCTCATGACCGTCTTCCTCTGCGGCAACGGAGACTTCGGCTACGCACTGGCCAGCATCCTCGCGGACAACTACACCCTCAACACCGGCATCCGCAACCTGACCATGTGCCTCTTCAAGGAGGTCACCAAGTCCCCCAACTCCTTCTTCGCCCTGCTCGACCTCGCCATCACCTTCCTCCTCTTCATCATCTTCGTCTACGAGTCCGTCTGGGAGCTCGCTGTCTTCCTCCTCTCCAACTGGTTCATGGTCGCGCTCGTCTGCGACTACGCGGCCAGGCCGGCGTGGCGAGAGAAGCCCAGCTTCAGGTGGGGCTTCCGCCGGATCCGGTGGCTGCGGAGCAAGATGAGCCACGGCGAGCTCACCATCAAGCAGTTCTCCGTGCTCAACCTGCGGTGGCCGCCGGTCTTCCCGCTGCCGTCCACGCTCTCCCTGCTGGTGCGGGCCAGGACTGTCCCGGCCTGTGTTAAGGACTCCATCATGGAGTACCTCGTGGCACATGACCATGCTGCTCCCATCTCCATTGGCAAGCCCGCGGTAGACCAAGATCTTAAATGGGCGTTCAAGAGCAAGAGCATCGCCGAGGTCATCCTCACCTGGCACATCGCCACCACCATATTCGAGGACAAATTCCCATCTCATACCTCGAGCAGCATTGTGGCGACGAGGCTGTCCAAGTACTGTTCATACCTGGTGATCTTCCACCCGGAGCTCCTGCCGGACAATCAGGACAAGACGGAGGACGTCGTCGACCTCGTGAAAAAGGAGCTCAAGGAGAGCCTCGGCTGCCTGGAGTTCTTCTTCTTCCGGCAGGCCGCCCGGGTCGAGAGGATCATGAAGCTCAAGGGAGAAGGGAGCTGGACAGAAAAGAAGGTGGTGAAAAATGGTGTGACGCTAGGTGCTTCATTACGGGCAAAGGCAGCTGCGCCGCCGAATCATCGGGAAAGTGTGTGGAAGATGCTGGGCGATGTGTGGACTGAGATTATGATCTACCTGGCACCATCGACGGACGAGGAACGCATGAAGGGGCATGAGAACGCGCTGGTGGAGGGAGGCGAGTTCATCACCGTGCTCTGGGCACTGACCACGCACACTGGCGTATCCCGGCAGCCCATGCCGGATGGTGGTCAGGGCGAAGATGGCGATCGTACTAAGCGGGCTGCAGGTTCACCTGGATCCGGCCATTGATTCGCTTGCATATATATTACTGCTTGCTCTTTGAGTTTGTATTGCGTGTTCTGTGTATTTTTGTTCACCTCCCTTTTGAATTTTTATTCTTCTGAGTGCCAGGCATTTTATGCGTGTACATTCTTTTATGAGTGCCAGAGTGTGTTCGGAGTACGCTCTGAAGTATTACGGAAGAGATCGATATGCATGGGTTTGTAATTCAGCTGAAGTTCTGTTTGAATTTATACAACATCTTTTGCTTTAACAATAGTATATAGGCCGCAATAAGCACTGATTAACCGATCAAATTGTGTGATGACGAGAGGTTCAGCAGATATTATTTTTTAGATAAAGGAAAAGGGCGCTGCTTCCTTCCTACCTATACGCATCAGTCAGACTCAATTATTTGTTCAAAGTAAGATTGGCGTATCTCGTATAGTGGGAGACGAAACTTTGCGCGAACTTAATTTCCTATAAATACGTACTTCGGTTACTATGCGTTGGAAGCACTTTAAATCTTACGGCATGTTTATGTAGCATGCACGTGGACATTATTTTTCGAGCAAATTGTTTTACACACACACACACACATTGTCTAGAGCCTTCTACCACTCTTTTCCGAACATGCATGTTATTGACATGATGGTGTGATAATTAACAATGGCCGTATGCATTGGATGATGCAAAAGGTTGGGATGTTATCCATTCTTTTTTAAGAAAATGATCTTAAGTTTGATGAGCAGATTCAGGAGCACAAAAGCACCAACTCCGTCTTTTGAAGTATTGTAGTAAAATACAAGGCATCAATCCAGTATTTACATATTGGAAGATCAAGCAAAGTAGCACATTAGTATATGATTATATAAATCCAGAGAAAGGCAATGCACACAAGACGAATTTCTCTCATATATATAAACGTTTTGAGAACAAATAACGCATATACACATGATAAGCGCAAGCTGATAATAGATGTCCAAACTTTTGACCATATAAATTGAATTCGTGTTAATTCAAAATAAAGGGGGAAATGCAAGCAACTATTTGATCATAAAATAATATACACTACTAATACTAGTCTAATACTCCTATCCAATTAGTATCTGTCCATCTACTCTTTGTGTAATTCAGCAGAAATCCAGTTTGAATTTTTATAGTACATCTTTTTCATTAAAGTAGTATATAGGCACAACTATGACTCTAATAATGTGACCACCTAGTGGCAATAAGATGCCAAAATAGGCAAAGACCAGTCAGACCGATTCCTGAATCCGGTCTGACCGGTATAGCCCAATCGGTCCGACCGTCTCGTAACCGATCTGACCGGTTCTCCCAGCTATATGGCTCTAAACCAGCACAATGCGTCTACATCCACATAGCCAAAATCTTTAAATAATTTTGATCAAGTGCTTGCTGAGTATAAAAATGATTTGGCTAATATGCTTAAGGAAAATCTTGGAGTAGATGTTAGAGGCAAAACTCACACTTATAAAAAAAAATATCCTGTTTACTTTGATTCGGTTTAGTATACCGCTGGTTTTAGGTTGTCTGAATTACAATGGAAAAGACAATAAAAGTACTTTTGGGCATATTATTCAATATCTTCCGCAGTTAGGAGAAGTTGGTTCTATAAACGAATTGAAAGTGCGCTTATTCTTTTTATCTTTAACTGGAACCATTCTTTCATGGGTTACTTCATTAGCTCCTAATTCTATTAGCTCAAGGGAATAATTAGAATAAAAATTTCATGATCACTTCTTCTGTAGAAATAATGAGCTTAATTTACCTCACTTAACATCGGTTAAGTGGATGCGTGTTGAGTCTGTTAATGATTACATTAGAAGATTCCGTGATAAAAAAATTGATGTTTTGGTGTTAAGACTGCTGAAAAGGATTTAGCAGATTTGGCTTTTAATGGTTTGTGCTCTCATATTAAGGAAAGATTAGAGGGCTATGACTTCTTTACAGCTACTCAAGTGCATCAAAGAGCTTTAGTTGTTGAAAGCCAAAGTAAGAAGTCTCAATGTTGGAGATCGCCACCTCCGTTGGGCATGAATCGAGGGTTATGTGGGACTTTTGTGGTTTGCAAGGACCCAGGACGTGACCTTCGATCTCCAGTCATGTTTATCCGGACTTCGCTTCCTTTGTTTTGTTGAATATACATGACCAGTGTTTCGGCGATCGGAGGTCATGAAGGGGTAAAGAGGCCAGGATCTGATGGTAGGAGAACCTCCGACTATGTGTTGAAGGCCTTCAGGGAGAAGCAAGACGCAAGGGACACGTAAAGGGGGATCGGAGGGTAACCTTCGAACCACGAGGAAAGCATGATCTCTGCAGTAGAAGGCAATTTGTACACTCTAAGCTGTAAAGAGACCCTCGGGGTCGGAATATCCATGGGATATTCTAGGCATCCAAGGGCAGTTTTGGAATCATGTAATTTAGGTGAGGGAGTATAAATACCCCCTCCTTTTACTATAACCAGGATGATTTTTTTTTGGAGATTTTGTGAGTGCTTGTAAGGTTATTCAGTTGAGCAAGTGATTCCATTCCATCTTTCTGTTCGGGATTAGCTTGTTCGATCCTAACAGAAGCGCCCACCGTGTCCTCAGCTCGACCAAACAACCTACGATGCCACAAGAGAAGAAGAAGCAGGTCGCGACCTGTGGGACCACCACAGAGTCCGAAACCGTAGCACAAGAGCAATCCACCCTAGCAGGAGAAACATGCCCAAGTAGAGCATAACCTCATATGGTGGGACCACCACAGAGTCCCAAACCGCAGCTCAACAGCAACACGAAGGAAGAGAGGAAGAACCACCTCAAACACAACAGAAAGAACTAGCTGCGGTCATGGCGCAGCTCAAAAGCTTGGAGAATCAAGCCGAAGCAACAAGAGGGGAAAATGTAATTGTTGGTGAAGAAAGATTTGAATCTCTGGAAAAAGGTGAGAAATCTTCATTGGAGAACACCTCTCAAGTTTCATTGAAGAGCTTGACGCTTAGGGGGAAGACAAAATCAAAAGTGCCGATTCTACAACAACCGGTTCTGTAACCGGCCGGTTCTACTTGGTGTTCTAAAGATAGGTCTAAATCCAGGAATAAAGCAAGGCCAAGTTTTGAAGAACTCCTGACTAGGTATAAGAAGAAAGGAGGTACTCAGGTGCAGAAGAGACGGCTAAATAGAACCAATGATATGAAGTCATCGGCAGAACATCGAGAGCAACCGGATCCTTGTCCACATCAAGGAAATTGTGTTGTTGCACCATATTCATTCATTGGACTAGTTGTGTCGTGGTTTTGGTCATATCCTTATTATACACCTTCTGATTATAGTAGAATACATATGCAACCATATATCATCCAATATCCTTCTACATACTTAAATGGTGGTTCATCGCAAAGACCGATTATGGCTAATAATTATCTAGTTAGAAGTGCGCTTATTGATGATAAAGGAGGTGGGCAAAACAAGAACCAAAAACAATAAGTGTTTGCAGCTGAGGTGGTGTTCATCAGGCTTATCTCACACTCAAAAGAGGAGGCTACAACGGATGCGCAAGCAAGAATCAATGGAGCAACAGGTGGAGATGATACCAGCGAGGTCAGCAACTATCAAAGTGGTATGGAAGCCAAAGCGAGATGTTTCATCATCACCTTGAACTGGAGCAAGTCTTATGGCTGATAACGTTTATCGCCCTTAGAAGTAATATATGGCCAATGTATTGTTTGTCATCGTCCTTAGGAAATTTTTGTCCAGAATCATATTCTTTGGCATGCAAGATTTGCCAAAAAATAGGGGGATATGTATTGACGATCAAAATTGGCATAGACGTGCGAACCGATGTGACCGGTGTGCACAATCCGGTCAGACTGGTCTAGTTGATTTTGTCAAAATGCAAGTTTGACTTGGTCATTACGTAGCTCTCATCAAGACTATCGAAATGCATATATAGAACGTCTAATTTGGAGTTCGGATGCAAGACTTATGACTTTGGGAAGACTTATCCAGATCGGACCAGTCAAGCTGGTCGTAGTTGTACAGTCCGAGTTAGGAGTTGTATTTTGACAATGGATTTGTATAAATTTTGACTCCTAATGGGTTAAGACCTCCCATGACCCGTCCCTATAAATATAAAGGGCCGCAGCCAATTGAGAGTGTCCAATCGATTAAAACCAAATCAACCTATTACTTTTTACCTTTTCCAAACCCGAGCTCTTCCAACCTGATTTGTTGTTCCTTATTTGTCTCTACACCGTTTGAGGACGTTCTAGGTGGCCTGCCGATCCTAGAACAACCCAAGGTGCGCCTGTCCTGACGTGATCCCTCCCGGGCGGGCATTGTTGGATCCTCGTTGGGCCACCCTGACGAGATCGGTCTGACTAGTCCACCACACCGGTCCGACCGGTTTGCGCAGAGGTGCCACGAGGTACAATGTTGCGCACTGCGTTCAATGCTCGGTATTTGACGCGACACGTTTTCGCGTTAACATATGTGTATACTGTCAATGTGTTTTTTCCGTTCATTTATTTACCTAGTGATTAACGATGGTTCAAACTAATAAGTAGATTTTTTCTGTATGTTCACTCACATATTAGAATCACAAAAATATTTAATTTATTTGTCACGTAAGATGGATGGAATAAATGCATCGAACTTGCCGACGGCAAGAAACTTTGGTTTACGCTAGTCCCCCATTTTGCTCCTTTGACCCAACACGGAAATGGTGACATATGTTTGGATCGATATCGCCAATCGCATTCCGGAAACCACGAAGCAGCTACGGTGTGGAAGAAGCACGATTAGCTATAAATGACCTGTTCTGGATGTACAAATTGTACTTTCCCCTAGCTGTGCTGCTTGGCTTATGCTGCTGCTTCTCCTAGTAAAATCAGGAAAACTTAATTAGCTTGATCGATCCTTTTAAACTAGAAGATCCATGCATATGGTTACCCATATATTTCAGGACAGCTGATCGGTTAATTAGGAAAAACTACCGCAAGGGATTTGGTTGAATTTTTTTGGTTATCTATAAAGTTAAATTTGTATCCATTGGACTTTGTTTTCATGTTTACGGATTTTTTATTTGCTCCTAATTAATGGACAGCGGCCGGCATAGTAGGTAATAAAACATTCAGATGATATGATACTCCTTCGCTCCGTTCATCTTTATCTTTTTAAGGCTTAATTCACTTCGTTGGAACCAACCTTTAATAACCAACCATTACTTTTCTAACATATACTTTTGTGACATGATGTTATTAATTAGATTTTTAAATATTACCTGCTTATGATTATAATTTTGTAGCACGTATAATTATATGACATTAATCTAGTAGTTTTCGGTCAAAGTTTTGTGCTAATTTTAACGATACAAAATAAGTATACTATTAGAAGAACGGAGGGAGCACAACATTTCAGTGATGGCACAGTTTAAATCTTTTCTTGTTGGGATATGCTTAGACAGTCGCGATGTATATTTAAAGAATAAATCAAGCTATTCTATTCGTTTGACAACTAACGTATGTCCTTGGCTATGGACGACTATGTAAACCCTCAATGGTGAGTAGAGCACCTCCATTCCGTGCATATATGTATACATGTGTTTATCATCACCCAGACACATGCATCAAACTGATCTTCGATTTTTACAACCCCTTGTACTGATGTCATGCATCCCCTTTGGCTGTGCCACATGCTGATGTCTATCCTCTACATACCTCAGGCATTCTCGCTCTCTTTCGACTTCGATTTCTCCAAACAACCGAGCTTAAGCTTGCAGGGGGGAACGAAATTTGAGGAGAATGCGATCGAGCTGACGGAAAAAGGCTCGGAGAACAGCGTAGGCCGGGCGTCCTATCTGGAACCGGTAGCCATTTGGGACAAGGTCAGCGGTGAGCTCACCAGTTTCACCACTACATTCTCCTTCCAGATCTTGCCAGACCCGTACCGCACCGGTGGCGACGGCATGGCTTTCTTCCTCGGGCACTACCCGTCGGTCATCCCCGCCTCAAGCGCCGGTGGCAGCCTCGGCCTGTTCAGCTCGGATACCGCGAACGCGTTTGGGAACAGCCGGGCCGTGGCGGTCGAGCTGGACACGTTCATGGACGCAGATTACGACAGCAGCAGCAACCACATCGGCATCGACGTCAACTCCCTCATCTCCACAGCGTATACCGACACCAATCTGCCTGGCAGGAACCTGACGTCCGGCCGGGTGATGACCTGCCGCATCAGCTACGTGAACAGCACGCAGCGTCTCGCCGCCGAGCTCCAGATTGGCAACGCCAGCTACCGCGTGGATTCAGTTGTCGACCTGCGGCAACAATTGCCAAGCGTAGTGGCCGTAGGCTTCTCAGCGGCTACTAGTGTGCGGTCGGAGTTACACCGGGTACTGGCCTGGTCGTTCGAGTCCACCTTGGAGGGGCCCCGTGGACCTGCTGCAGTACCTTCTCCTTCATCACCCTTCACCAAGGGTGTTACATGGAAGATAGTAGTAGTTGCTATAACAGGAGCAGCAGTAACTGTGATTGTACCCATCGTCATCGCCGGCTACGTGTGTCTGCGGCGGCGATCCAGAAGAAAGGCTAATACAAGGTACGAGACTACTCCAGCCAATGTTGCCAGAAGTTTCAGTTACCGAGAGCTGGCCGAGGCGACACACAACTTTGCCGAGGAGCAGAAGCTCGGCGAGGGAGGCTACGCTTGTGTTTACAGTGGCGAGCTGGCAACTCCAAGGCGATCGGTGGCAATAAAAAGGTTCAAACCAGGAACATCGTCTGCTATCTGCACGAGAGCGTTCGATGACGAGATCAAGGTCATCAGTCAGGTCAGACACCGCAACCTGGTTGAGCTAGTTGGCTGGTGCACTGATGGAAAGAAGCATCGCCTGTTGCTCGTTTACGAGCTTGTCGCCCAAGGTAATCTTGACCAACATTTGCACGGGTCGCGGAGTTGGCTGTCATGGACCATGAGGTACGGTACAATCGAAGATCTGCTCTACTGATGTCATCACCTTTGTCTAATGATGGAATAATATGGCCAAAGTTGTATTTTGTCAAACAGAATGATAGACGACTAACATTTGGTTCATCATCGGTCGCTTTCCTAGGTATAAAATCAGTCGAGGGATGTGGAGATCCCTCATCTGGCATTGCCAGCGTTCATGGCAGGGCCGTCCGGTTTTGCAGCTGAGGATGACAGGTCTAAGGGCAATCGAGACCTCTGATGGAGGCACCTCTTCATCAACAACTGCCATCCGAGGGGAACTCCAATGCACTCGCTAGGATATATATGCATGTCATCTTCTTGTATTTGTCCAGCATGCTGAACATGACCAAGTAATTGTTGTGGAAGAAACAATGTCCCTTCTATTTATTTCCTCCCACTTGTGACATAAACTTCATTTCAATATAAGTAGATCAAGTGGGGCACGTTCCCTTGATTTAATCTCCATGTCAAGACTTTGAGCTAACGGGCTTGACAAAAAGAGAAATTGTGCCGCCACGAGGAAAGCAATCGGTGCTTGTATAGCCTAACAGATTACAACATGCTATCTAGATGTACAACTAATAAGGCTCAACTAGTGTTTGCACCCACTCACAAAGAGTTTTGCGATGCAAACGTCTCACTAATCGCAGTTACATTTTGTTCACCCTCTTCAAGAATCTTTATGCGATAGTATAAATGTTTGGCATACAATACCCATCCTCCATAAGCTGTTCTAGACACGCTTCAACTACATATCTTTCATAAGTGTATCTTACAAGTGATGATGTACCGATTCCCACAATTTGAACAATCCTACTCTCCTCGTGGACGTACATATGTCAAAATAGATAGTGCACAAAGTTGTGTGTATTAGATGTCATTGAGTGCACCATAAGAGTTGTATCAACTAATGTTGCTACTACTTCAGAAGCCATCTAATAGGATCGATAGCCTACATTAAATGTAGATTAAATTCAGTTATCCATTATCACTAGAAACAATTACAATAAAATAAGGATATTACTATTGGAGACGCTATTCCGCTAGAGCTAGGTGGCTGCAGTGGGGAAAATTATTTGAAAAGTACATGGAAGTCGAGTCACAATAGGAGTGTCCCTAATCCAGCGTCCTCCATCACGACCACTACGACTACCACATCCTCCACGTCTGCAACATCCTCTCCACCATGGGGACCACGGCTCGATATCATTGGATCGAAAACTTCTACATATGCATTGCTGGGAAAAAATTCTAATGAACACTACTCAGCAGTAACCACAATTTTCTAGTCTAATGCACTAATCACCATTAGTCACCACTAAATAAAAAATTCTAATGGACACTGCTCATCACTAATCACAACTTTCAATCTAATAAACTAATCACCACCAATCAAGATTTTGTAAGAAAAAAATCTAATGAACACTACTCATCACTAATTACAGCTTTCTAATCTAATGCACTAATCACCACTACTTACCACTAATCAAGAATTTCAAGGAACAATTCTAATGAATGCGAATGCCACTAATTAATAATTTCTAATCTCATGCACTAATCACCACTACTCACCACTAATCAAGAATTTCTAGGGCAAAAATCTAATGAACATTGACGCCACTAATAAAGAATCTCTAGTCTACTCACCTTGATGGTGGCGAGGGTGGACGGTGGGGGGGGTGGCAGCGGCACGGGCAATGGGCGGTCGCGTGGGGGAAGGATACAAAAGCGTGGGTGGAGGGCAGCCCGCGGGGAAGAAGATCGAAGAAGGGGTGGAGGGCGGCATCTGTAGAAAGGGCAGCACGGGGAAGTGGCGGTGCGGAGGGGGCGAAAGCGATGCGGAGGGGGAGGAGAGCTGAGGCGAGGGGAAGGATACAACACGGGGAAGGCGGGGGCTCCGTGGCTGGCGTCGTGGAGGGGGGCTCCTAGGCCGGAAGTGCGGAGGTTGGCGGCCGCGGAGGTGGGGAGCTGTAACACCTCAGGTGTTTAAATTATGAATCAAGCCTCATTAGCTTAACAAGATGCATACATAACTAAGAAAAGTTTAAAAAAAATGAATTATAAATTGATTTTGCTTTGAATTAAAAATAGATGTGTATATGTGCATAAGTACATGTACCTTAATCGAACAAATTGAATAACTTTCACCTCAAAGCACTTATGGCTACGAAATTTAATCGGCACATCATTGATGACAGGATAAACAAAAGTCTAGTTGAAGCCTAGGAGAGAATACAAATTTTTGCCCAGGAAATGACGTGCCCTCCGAATTATAGTTTTTGAGTTTTTAAAATAACTTCTAAAATAGAACACAAATGAACTTTGGTCTAAAACAAAACCTGTGTAACTTTTCATTTTGAACAACTTTCATGTTCAGAGATTTTTGAGTTGCAACACAAAAATTTGAGAAACACTTGAATTTGCAAACTAGCCCCTGCCTTTTCTTCTATTTCCACTTTTAGTCCCTCCCTTCTCTCTTTGCTTCAACGGACACCCCCCCCCCCCCCCCCCCCCCGCCGCGCAGTCGCTGGTGGCCACCTGGCCGGCGATGCCTGCCGCCCACGCCGCGACAAGCCAATGGCCGGCCAGCCCCGCCCGACCAGCTGCGCTGCTCCCCACGCCGCGTCCCTACCCAGCCCGTGCGCGCCACGCGCGCGACGCCGTCGCCGCCTCTGCTCGCTGCCACCACGCCCAATCGACAAGCCGCGCCGTGCCCGAGCCCCCGCCGCGCCCACCAGTCGCTGCGCTAGCCGCCCGGCAAGCCAGCTGCTGCAGCTGCTCGCCCAACCCACGCCCGCGTGATCTTCCCTCCCCCACGCCAAATCCCCAGCGCCCAATCCTCTGGCCGCACCCCCACGCCGCGCCGGCTTTGCTCGCCGCCCGGCGCGCCCAATGGCACACCTCCGTCGTGCCATCCCGGCCCCAACGTCGCCCAGCACTCTCCCTCCCACCTGTCCCTATAAAAGCCGCCCTGAGCCGTACTCGCGCGCCCAGCCACCAGGACGCCGCCACCGTTGCCATTACCGTTGTCGTGCCCAGCTCACCGTGGAGCTCACCTCTCCGGCTAGCCATTGCCAGAGCTGAGTCTCCAACCCCCACCACACCGCCCCACCGCAGCTCACTGCCCCGCCCATCGCCGCCCAGACCCGCTGGAGCGCCACCAGCGCCGCCTACACCGCCGCCGCCCCTAACCGCCGTGGACGCCCCACCCCCGGCCCTCCTTCGCCCGAACCAAGGCTCGGAACGGGACTACATCACCCCCACCGGAGCTTCCCGGCCCGCCAGCGCTGCCCCAACCCCGCCGGAGCACCGTCGTCGACGCTCCGCACCACCGCCGCCCCCTGTTCCACGCCGACAAGCCCTTTTCGGCCACCCCCAACCCCGACCAAGGCACCACAAGGTAGCTCTCACCTCCCTGGTTCTCCCCGACCCATTTCTCCTCGCCGCCGACGAGCCCCTTCGCCGGAATTTGGCCAGCCGCCGTGCCAGCGCCACCAGGGACCCAATTGCAACGATTGAAATCTTTAAAAGGGTTTGCACGTAAGTTTTCAGGGGCATAACTGTAAATCTGTGTTTAAGCTTTAAATTCAAAAATAGTGAACTTGTAAAATTCATATAAAATCGTAGAAAAATCAAAAAAATACAAACTCAACTATTTTGGAATTTTTAGAAGAAAATCTACAATCTTTGATACATGCATTTCTTCAGATGTTTTCTATATTTGTTTCTACATTAAATGGAAGGTTTAATAGCTTTTAAATGAACCCACTGTTATAGACCAGTTCTGAATCTGATTTTTGGATAGTAGATTGGTTGCTTGATGTATAGGCCAATGTAAAAATATTAGGACTAGAACCCACTTGTAGCTAAACTTTCTGTTAAACTTTGTTTATGCCATGAAATAATAAAACTAATTTGTAAATGCTGTTATATTGTGATTCATATTGTAAAACTTTTCCAAAGCTGTTATAGTGATGCCTAAACACCACAGAAAAAGTTTACAACCTTTTTCCTTTCTGTAACCTATTTATATAATTTTGTGGTAGGAAAAATGCACTAATTCAAATAACTAATTTCTGTGATTCGAAAATGTTCATCTTTTTTTTGTGGAAAATTTAAGAGTAGATCTTTCTGTATAAAAAGTTTCATACTCAGAAACTCTGTAGAACATCCTGTGGAAATTAATCTTCATTAACATAAGTGTATATTGTCCTATTTATTATGCTCTATACCTTGCACAATAAAATCTGAAACATTTACAGTAACACATATGTGGATAGGTCAACACCCTGTAAAATGTTTAGCATCAATACATGCACGGTTTGTCCTGTATAAAAATAACTAGGTTCTAGCAGTGGCTGTGTTTTACATTTTTCAAAATAAATCTGCTGCACAAAAATTTCTGAAATTTTTACAGTGCTGTTGTCTCTACATAATTTACTATAAATAAAAATTTCATCACCAAAAATTACCTAGTCTAGAAGTTGTGTTTAATCCATGTTGCGCTTAGAAAATTTAATTTCCAAAAGAACACGACCCCCCTTTCTTGTTTAATGGAGTTAGTTAGTTTAAGTTATACTCTATTAACAATCGCCCAAGAAATCTTAACTAAGTAACTTCACAACCAAATCTATGTTTTTGTGGACTGCAACTTTATCGTGAAGAAAATAAATATCATGTATCATCACTACAGCTCACACTTATGCATTCATATAGAATCGACTACTCTCGCCGACGGAACGTACGAGCTGGTGCCCGAGTCCGAGAGTGAGCAGCGTGAAGCTCAAGTGAATCTAACTGAAGCTTTCGAAGACCCAAACCCAAGTTCGGACGAGCCCCAAACTAACTTTACCCAAGAAGGCAAGCCCCGGAGCATGAACCCTATTTTTCTAGAATTATGCAACTTATTACTCTATTTTACTTGTGCATTAAGTTTATAGGAGTTGAATGAAAACTTAGTTGCATGATCCTAGGTACCCATGCTCTGAACACTCGATGTAAGGTTCCATAGAATGTTATGCTAATAGTACTCCAGTAAAAGTCGAGTGATTTCATGTCACTTGCGAGAATATAGGAGTTGAATGTTTACTACATGCTGCAATCATAAGGTCGACGGATGGGGCTATGGTACGATGTTCGTGTTGATGATTGAGGCCCCGTCTGTTTAGTGAAAAATGCTAAGGCCGCAGTGTGTGGTAGTGGTGGTTAAGTCTTTGAACGTACTAACCACATGCCGAGAATATGGTAATCGGTAAGCTTATATATTGGATTGAACCGAGGCCGGAATATACTCCCCACCGTCTTGAATTCGTTCACATCTAGCTAATGGCGGGTGCATGTGCCACCATGGCCCGGCCGGGTCCGTGGTCCATGGGGACGTGTAGTCGAGGGCGGTGGGCCTGTTCCGTGAAGCGGGAATTGAAGGGAAAAGTTGCACGTGTGACTATGTGAGTAACCACGTGACGTGTGTTTAGGTTTCCCTTGCAAGGTTAAGAAATTCAATTTGAATCGTCCGTTTCTCGCGGTTATTGAGACTGCTTGACCCTTTTACCACATAGAGTAAGAAGAGGAACAATGATGATGATTAATCTTGTTGGATGCAAATCAATTCTTTCACCATGTATAATATTGCATAGTTGCTTACTTAGAATGGATAAAGAAATCTAGAACCTGGAGCCAAAATATGAAAGTAAGGACCTGCTTGTATATGCTTTTCGGCAAAACAAACCCCTCAAGCTAAAAGCCTTGCATGTCTAGGAGTCGGCTAAGTATGTTCCACTAGTCAGGTAAGCCTTGCTGAGTATTAGTATACTCAGCCTTGCTTGTGGCTTGTTTTCAGGTGAGACTTTCGAGGATATGATCGCTAGTTTGACTTGGCCGTGTACCCTTCCTCCTGGTTGGTCAGTGGCATGGGATGCGCCCCCAGCCAACGATGATAATGCCGAGTGATGTCTCATACGGGCTTCATTGAGACATCATGTATCGTCGAGTAGTTTATCATTATTTTTCCGCTGCATTGAACTCTGAAGAACTCAATGACTTTGAACTCTAAAGTACCTTGTGATACAAATTCGAACTCAGTTGTAATAATAATTTATGATAAACCTTGTGATGTAAAATTTGTGGAATGTTGTATCCTCTGGGCTCACCTTCGTGTGAGTACTTTGTATGTGTGGTTTCGATCGGCAAAACTGTGGTTATATCAGGAGGTTACCCGACAGACCAGTGGATTACTCCGTTTGGAGTGCGAGTTAGCCCTAATTGCCCTTGTGGTGATGGTTGGCGCGCTTGAGCCGGATTAATTCAGGTGGTTCTGCCACAGGAGCTACCTGGCTAGAGGCGTGGAGGCCGCGAATGCCATGGCCACGACCTTGATGGTGAAAGTGCATCTGGGCACTAATCTAATTTTGGTGATTAGTGACAATTACAATTTGGAGGATATGATGCTTTGAATGAGTGTGCAGGAATAAAATCAAAGAAATACAAAAGAAGTTCAAAGGAAGGTGCCCCAAATTCTTTAATGACGGTGTTGGAGCTCAAATGACGTTTGAAATTCCTTTTTGGTTTGAATTTGAGTATAGCAATCACCGTACTATAAAGGGGGACGTGTTTGATTGATCAAGGTTGTCAAAGTGCTGCTTATGAGATGAATACTAAGATGACAAACACAAAAAGTCATGTACATAAATTCCAGAAAAATTCCCTTTGTCATTGCCTCTGTCGGAAGTTCCGACAGCTCCGTCGGATCTTCCGAGGCCGGTCGGAAGTTCCGACGGGAACTTCCCACCAACTCGGGTTATGTTCCGATTGTATGTTCTGACCACTCCGTCGGAAGTTCCGACCCCTGTAATTCGTGACCTTATCTGAGTGTTCCAAACCTGGAGTTTGTAACCGGAAGATCCGACAATGTGTCGGAAGATCCAAGCTAGATCTATGTTGGAAGATCCGACCCACCATCGGAACATCCGACTGCAGCCATCAAAAACCACCGACGGATCTATTTTGGGGGTGGGATATTTATACCCCCCCCCCCTCACCCCCTCTATTCACTGCTGCTGCTCACTCCGACCAACCACACCTCTTTAGCATTCAATACAACCCTCTCCTCCATCCAAAGAGCTTGATTCTTGGAAGGATTCATTTAGGGATTGAGAGAGAGTGAGATTTGAGGTGTGAGAAAAGAGCACCTTGTGAGCCTTCACTTGTTCATCTCAAGAAGCACTTGAAGCATTCTTTGATTCGTCGATTTGCATTTGTTACTCTTGAAGCATTGCTCCTAGACGGTTAGAGGTGCCGGTGAGCTCCCATTCCTTTGTGGTTTGAGCCCCGAAAGTTTGTTTTACCCTTCTCTTTGTGAGAACAATAGTAAGTGACTCAATCCTCCTTTATGGTTGATTGAGGGAGGCAAGAGGTTAGTGAAAACCCAGCTCTTTGTGAGCCCCTCAACGGAGACGTAGCTCCTAAGTGGAGTGAACTCCGGTAACAAATCCCGTGTCTTATTTACTAATTATTGTTCATATTATTCTTGAGCTAGATTTGACCCGATCTATGTGTTTATAAGTTTCCGCTCCTAGAGATCACTTCTAGAAGTCTCAAGACACTTGTTGTAAGCTTTCTATTTAAATAGATTCCTCATAAACTTGTCTTAGTTTAAATTTCGTATTTTGTTCTTGAGGGGGCCGGAAGTTCTTGCCCTCCGTCGGAAGTTCTTACCCAGTATCAGAACTTCCTTCGGAAGTTCCGATAATGCGTCAGAAGTTCCGACAGTTTTTATAGTTTTTCGACTAGAACTTGCAGAATTTTTAACAGGGCCTATTCACCCCCCCCCCCCCCTCTAGGCCTAGTGTCGGTCCTTTCAGCTGGCCACGAGCGCCCAGGCTGGTGGCGCAAAGGACGGCAGCGCGAGGGCTCCCGGACTGGCGGCGTGGAGGCCGGCGGCTCCCTGGCCAGCGGCGTGGAGGCCGCAAACGCCATGGTCGTGGGTTCCGTGGCTGGCTCCTAGGCGCTCGCAGAGGCGCCGGCGGTGCGGAGGGCGGGGGCTCCGACAGGCCAACGGCGCCATGGCCCGGGGCGCTGGAGGCTGCTCGGAGGCCGCGAATGCCATGGTCGGCGACCCGAACAATGCCGTGGCCGTGGGCTCCCTGTCCGGCGGCGCGAAGGATGTCATCGTCGAATGCGCGGTTGACGATTAGGGGGCCAATTTAGTCTTTTCACAGTTCACTTCACGGAATCTGTGCACCAAACTCACGGTAGTGTCATAGAAGAAACAGAACTGAAACTCGGGATCATATAAAGCAGCGAAATCTTTTTCACGACCAAAAAATAAATTAAGTTATCTTCTAGTGTCAAATAAGAAATTTTTAGGGGAACAGGATGATTCGTGCCTGGTTCATGCCTGCTACTGCTAGGTGCTAGCATATTGGCACATACGGACCCACTGGGCCGGACTAGGCTGTTGGCCCAATGTCCACACCATCACGGAGCCAAATAGACAAATAGTACATGTGTTCTGTTGCGTCCTCCCGGGAGTTGCTTCCCGACCGGGACAGAGTGACAGAGGTGAGGTGTTGGCAATCTGAACAGTCTAACAGAAACTAGTATTGAACTAATGTGAGTAAAGACAGTCCAAGATGGACTTGGGAAAAAAACAGGAATTTTTCTGCTAAATCCACTTATTCTCACTTGTGTGAGGGTGACTCTGGCTGCACCAATAAAAAACTGTGGAAAGCAAAGTTACCACTAAAAATCAAAATCTGGATGTGGTGGATCAGTAAAAATGCAATCCTAACCAGGAATAACTTAGCCAGAAGAAAATGGCAAGGGGATAAAAGTTGCTCCTTCTGCGATCAGGAAGAGTCTATCGAGCACCTAATGTTCGGTTGCTCTATGGCCAAATATGTATGGAGCCTCACTGCTCATGTTTTTAGGGTCACTTGTCGACCCACTAACTTTGATCAATTCTGGGATTGGGCAGAGTGGTATATCCAAAGTGGGAAAAAGTTCCACATGGTGGGGCTTGCAGCCATTTGCTGGGCTCCGTGGAGGTCCACGAACAATATTAGCTTTGAGAACAAAAAAGTGAGATCCCCTACTGAAATTGTCTGTCTTGCTTGCTCCTTTCTTGACTACTGGGCAGGGCTGCAAAAAGGACGGCGACAAGGAGCTAATGCAAGACGGCGCGGGAGTCCTCAAGGCAGCGGCGCTGGAGTTTCAGGCTCAAGCATATGGCGGTACCGAGGAGAGATCCAATCTGCTACTTATGTAATTTCGTTGCTCTTGGTAATGAAATTCCGGGTTCGCGCGTGTTGGGAAAAAAATATTGAACATCTCCTCTTGCTGGTTTCCGCCGCCGTGGTCGAGGCAGCGGCGGCCGCCGACGGTGACGGCGTCGGGGTCGTAGATAGAGGAGTGTTTTCGGCCCCTCACGTCGGTGACGAGACCACCTTGTTCCGGCCGCCGCCGCGCGAGGAGCACCAACTAACTCCACGGGAGGATCGAACCATATCGCCGGCGGCCGAAGGAGAGCTAGCTAGCTCCACCTCGTCCAGGGGCGGCGCATGGTCTCGCCGACGCCACCAGCAGGCACACGTTCGAATATCCAAGCGCCGGAGGCTCGTCGCGATCCGCCGCTCTGACACGCGCCTGGGATCTGCTAGCTGCCGGCGGGCCAGGAAAATCGAAATGCGCCCCGTCTGGGCCCGGTTGAACAAGTTTGGCGGCCCACGTTATATTGGCTGGGTTGGGCCTCCAGTTAATTTTGCATCATGGGCTGGTTTCTTGATGGGCAGGGTGTTCGTTCGGTTTTCTATTGGGCTTTTTCTTGTCTCCTTTGTAGGCTTCACCCGAGCCCAGTTTATCTTTTATGCTGCGAACCGGATACAAGGCAAAGAGAAATAGCCGCGTGATGCGTTTAGCAAGTGATGGAGGTGGGTGCTCGTCGAGAAAATTAGTACCGGAGTTTGACTTCTAATCTCACTCATCTGGGATTAAGGGGAAAGTTCAGCAAGGAATTATTATTTATTCAACTGTTTCGTTGATAGGTTTGGCAGTGGGAAATTATAACTTAAATCATGATGAACCAAGTCATATGAATAGTGGAGAATCTGAGATTTATGCATGTTCCACCTAAAAAATATTACCACCTCTACCCTTGATTTTAGAATACTGGGTGGGAGGTGACCTCTAAAATTCTCTTCTCCAACACAGTAAAATTCCTGTTCCCATGAAGGCATGAACCAAGCAAGAGAATTTAAATCTTCCACCTCTAAATTCTCCTTCCCTTCCACTAACAATAATTCGCACCAACCAAACACTTCTTGGATTCTTTTCCAGTCTGCCAACCTCTTCAACAACAGTCATTCTTTAGTGCTCTTTTCCATCCACCTAAACTCTTAGTTTCAACAAGAATAATAATTATGCGCCTTACTTTCCATGCCCTAAGTATCTCTCATTGATAAGTGGCCATTTAAGCATACAGTACCTGTTAACGACCACACATTGATCTAGTAGTAGTAGCACTAGTACTAGTTTAGGACGCTGGTACTTGAGTGCTGAGGCTAATAATACAGGCCCAAATCATGAAGATCCCATAGCCTTTCTCGGATTCAAAGAACCAAACTGCAGCAGAAAGGACCTTAGCCGCACGAGCTAAACAATTATTTATTTATTTTTGAGCCATATGCCAGTGCCCTGTACCGAATAAATTTGGGCTTTTGATTCAGAAGGACAAAAGTTGACCTTATCTATAAACCATATCAAGTAGTTTAAGGTGACATTATTTGGTTAGCTGAATGTTTTGTGTTAATCCAGCAGTCAAAATAATTTTAGCCCTTTTTACATGGTAAAATTATCCTGCTAACCACACTTAAATCAACGTACATACGCTTATGCAGTTATGCACAGTACTGACATAGTTACCATCTACTGAATATACATATCAAAGAAAAGAAGTACAGGCCATTTTATCAGAATATGTGCAATCACGTTATTTCATCTATAATATTTTAAGAAACAGAGGACAAAAACAAGGCTTCCGCTGAAGAATCACAAAAAAAAAACATAAGCTCTTGTAGAAAGAACAACTTACAGCATTACATGTAGTAGGACAGGTACAACCTGCTACCTTAATTTCCCTGATCAGAGCTTTGAACCAGTGCAGAGGAAGGTTTCAGTTTCTCCAAACCTTTGCTAACTTCACGTCTTGATACCGAGGTTTGAGCACTTGATGGAGCCTCTTGCGATGTCAATCTCGATCAGGCTGTCCTCCTCGCTGATCTCTGACAAGATGTCGATGAAGTCTCTCTTGTCAAGCACCAAATCAGGAAAGAACTCGGCGAGGAGCTCCTTGTATGCACATTGCTCATCCTGCCCTGCGCCCACATAGTTCCCGTCAACAAGAGAGATCTCAATGAGGCTCTCATCGTCATCGTCGATGTCTTCTGAGATTGAGCCCTCCTCGGTGCACTCTTCGTCGTTTGTGGTGCACTCTGAAGAATCTGATAGTCTTCCCATCAAATCCTCTGGCGCATCCTCCGTCACCTCATCTTGTGTCGTAATGCTCTTCTCCTGATGCACAGCCTCCTCCATTGAAGGGGGAGCCTTACCTTTGTGGGTGGTGGCTGCTTTGAGCAGGTGTCTGAAGTTGGAGAAGAGCAAGGAGATGCAGGTGGAGATGACAAGCACCAGCAATGCGAGAGAGGAAGATGCTGAGAGGGAAGAAGATGATGAAGAAGAAGAAGAATACATACTGTAAAGGCTACATGAAATGAGTATGAGTGTGAGTTGTATGGCCATTTGGGAGCTGGGAGGCATCAAGGAATGCTTCACAAGGGCGGGAGCTTTAGTGGCACAAATGATGCAAATGCTAAAGTAGGACGAAGCCATGATGAGGCAGGCATGAAAGAGAAAGCAAGCAAAGGTTGTGTGTTTCCCTATCAAATGGATTTTTTGAATTGGCACAAAGAGGGAGAAGCAGAGGAGGAGAGTAGGGCTCACCATGGAGAATGCATCTGCGGTACCGTTTTTTCTGAAACTGATGGATGGGGGCAAAGGTAACTGCAGCAGTGAATGCATAGAAAAACTGAAACTTTTTGGTGAACTGTTACCAGTGCCCACAACCCCTGTCCTTTGCAGCACTAGGTTATGAAGGTAACTGCTGTCTTTGCATCATGGTCAGAGTTGTTAAGTCCTGCATAACAGCCATATTTAAGGTGTGGTCCATTGCAGTTTGCCTATGGGATGACAACATGCAACGCAGAGCTTTGGGGCTCTGATAAGCTTAGGAGTAAGAGGATGCCATGTGCACTGGGTTAATTAAAAGTTTACCACATGGGCCTCACATACTCGTCTCTATCACTCACTGTACCTGTCACCCTTATCAAAAGCAGGGTTTTACTTTGTTCATGAAAGGTGAAGCCGCAATGAAATTTCTCGCCTTTCCCAGCATTCTTTCCCCTTGCAATGGGAGGTGCTCAATGTTCATTCATGGTTTGCCCCATCCTTCTCTTCCTGTGCAAATTATTTGTTCCCAAAAAGGATGAGTGTTACAATTTGTTAATTTATTGCACACTCATATTTTCGTGGTGAGTGATTAATGCACAAGTTTTTTTCTTGCCGAAGGAGCTATATTTTTTGATATCGTGGTATCGTCATGTATAGACAAGAACATGTAGAAGCGTAGTATCATGCTATTTTCTAACAGTACTGGTCTTTGGGGTAACCAATGGGTGTATAGATCAAATCTTCAGAGACCATGAATTGTAAACCTGGAATCCTATGTGATAAAAAAAAAACAATGCCCCTTCTCGAGTTTCATGAGCCATTAATACTGGATGAGGCAAACAAACAAGTTTAGTAAACACATCAATGGACCTCACCTCAATGAAATCTTTTTAAATATGAAGTCCCAGAAGTATTATATCTACAGTGTCAGAGCAGGGTTGCAAAGTAGCATATCAGAGTATCAGACAAGCATGCAAGTAAAATAGCCACCAACAGTACAAGCTTTGGATGAAACCCTTAGCATCCGGTAGTTTCCCCATTCCCAGGCTACTCTAAAAGCCTATTTGTTTTCTGATCAGATCTCTAAAAGACGATGTGTTGCCAGGATATGCTTACAGGTAGGTACAATAAGGTGCAGCAAATGACAAATGCTAATCTGTTATATGCAAATATACATAACAAGATAAAATGTAGACTTTACACACTTTGAACAACAACATATATACTACTAAATAGTATTTTCTAATGCCTCCAGAATTTTGGTCTTTTCTGTTCTGCATTACAGAACAGTAGGTCAGCTAAATAGTACTAAATTTTAATGCCGATTTTTCCTTTATCATATTTGATTTTTGCAACAGAGGACTAGGTAAAATTGAAATGTCAAACAACCTAGATCAAGTACTGTGTATGAGTACGAATCAGCTCTCAGCTTCTTGCTTATGTACAGAATGGTGCGATTGACGTACAGAAATGTGGACTGATATGTATCGTTCAACGCTATATCTGCCCAGAAACTATTTTTTCTGCTAGCTATAATCATGAAATGTCTTTGAATTCTTGTATGTACCAATAAAAACTGACAGAGTCATATGTCTTCTGAATCTCTTATGCACACAAATAATATAGACATCTGGACTTGCAATTAACTGTGCATAGCCAATTAAACCAAATGTGGCAGCAGTGTTATGATCACAAATAGCCTTCAATCAACTTGCATCAACTGATTTCTTTTCAGCTTTAGGTGACAATGGTTAGCTGGGAGCATGATGCATCTAAAGCCAACAACCATGAAAGTAATGTCACACAAGCTCTTATGATTACTGAACCTTCTGCGAAAAACAAAAAGGGATTCTTTCTCCTCTCTCTCTCACTAATGCTTGGCCTTCTGTACAAATAGAAAGGGACATCTCAAAGAGGCACCTATCATTTCGCGGTCCATGAGCTCGAGCAAAAGGCGCTGAGCTACAAATCTCGACGAATAAGTCAATCATTCCCACAGTGCACAAGCACACTAGGCAAAATCTCACTGTCTAGCTGCTGATCCTATCTTCTTGTTGTTTCCACATCTGTGGGTCCTTCTTTTAACAATGTGTGGGTCCTGAAATGAATATGCTTTTCAGGCACATTCTTGAAGTGGACATCTTGATGTTCTCTAGACTTGATTCATCTTTGTTTATTGGTGACTTGTTTCATCCTACTAGCTCCAGTTATGCTGTAAAGTTTTGATTCATCCCTGCTATCTTAGGGACTATCTTTTCAGTACACAAATCAGATTATTCATATTCTCACTCAAGTATCATGAAGGTTGTTTGACTAACAATATAAACGACAGAAATGCAAAAGCACTTGCACACCAACTAAACATACCCCTTCAGAGCGTCTCTAGATCTGTGGAGGGATATGATGTTATTGTGATTGGAATTTAGGCCTCCATTTTTTGAGAGTTTGGAAAAATTTGCCTGATTTTTCGCTGTGCTTCAAGAAGTCCCTTAGATTCGGACTGGTTGTTTACATTTTGAAATCTTAAAAATCTGTGATTAACTAATCTTCTGAAACAACCAGAGGGTCTCAAACTAGGATACTTATGTATTTTGTAAATAAGAGGAGAAAGGCCACTGCGTAAAAATCACAAGAATTTCAGTGTTTCTGGCAGGAGAAATCACAACTTTGTGATCTTTTAGGCCAGTCGTAAAACAGTGTGTTATGAATTTCAATATTTTGTGGTAGGCCTTTTAGGCCGACCTGAATAACTTTCTTTCTAAAACTTTTTTCAGTAGGAGTGTATGCTTGGCTGAACTTTTTCAGCTGCTCTGAAAATTATTGACCTGATGTCGTGTTGATGCATCAGAACACAGGTCCACATTCTAAAGCTATAGTAGATTAGCACTGCATGCTTTTGCAAAAGAAGTGCACGAGTTCTGATAATTTATTTCATTAGCTTTTTTCTTTGAAAGCTACTCATTATGATTGCTGGAAGAATAATTAATTCAAGGCAGGTGGCCTTACTTTCAACTTTTCTTTCAAGACGAGAACTTTTGCAATGCGCTTCCATGATATAATGAGCATCACATGACATAAAAGTGACTATTTCAACGCCAACAATTCATATTTTCATCTAAGAATGAAGATCATGTTGCCTAGCTACTTTCGAATTACCTATTATCCAAGAGTTGACAGCACAATATTTTTGGAAAATCTTGTTCAGTTTCAGAACATAGATGTTCAGTTACAAAATATATTTTTGGAAATGGTAGTGCTCCGTTCCAGAATTAATAGTGTATTTAAAGTTAAACCGACATTATTGTAGATTATTATCCATGCATAAAAGATGTTGGCGCTAAAATCGGCCGGATAGGAATCGGCCGATGGGTCTTCAGCGTCGGACACACGACCCGGGAGAATCTGCTTAGCTCCTGTTCGGGTTATCGCCCTGGTGCGGTTCGCGCAGCGTGCCAGTCAATCTGACCTATTGATTGACAAGGAAATAGAGTATTAAATTCCAGGCGCGTCGATCGGCTGGATTTCCGATCTGTCCTGAGAAGCGCGTCGGCGGTAAATCGGCCGATTTGCTGTAGAGATGATCGGCTATGAGTCAGCCGATGATCGTATAGTAATTGTAAAGAGAACTGCTGGAGCAATCTAAACAATTACTATAGAAGCAACACTTGAAACAGATCTAATCGGCTGTATGGCGATGAATCGAAGGAGAACGATGACGAAGCCGATTACCCTGATCTCAAGCTGGATAACTGGTGATAATACTAGAATAACAGGTAAAACTTGCAATTCTAGTAAATATCGATAACTTGTGAATAAATCCAAACGAAACCACAGCGATGCGCCCGTAGTTAAAGCTCGGATATTACTCGATAAGCGGAACCTACCAATTGGCCGGAGATCAGGTTGATGCAGCCCTGCCAATCCGTACGAACTCGTGAAAGAAAAAGATATTGGCGAAGTCGCCGACTTGAAAAGTAAAGTACTGGTAAAAAGTAGAAGTATTTTGTTGATTGATGTTGGTTCTTTTTGCAAAGCCCTAGCGACTCCTATTTATACCCTGAAACTAGGACTCCTGGTCGATTACGACTTGTTACAACCTTATTTAAAACAGGAAAACCACTATATCTATAATAACTTTAAGAAGGGAAACGGACTCCCGCAGAATCTTCCGCCGCCGTTTCCTAATCCAATCAGGACCTCTTCAATTGCTTTTCGGCCGTCGTAGCATACCTTGTTGACCAGCTTTTGACCAGGATCTTCTGGAATAATCCTATCCTGTCGATATGGGCTGCGCCACCAATCGGCCGATTTTCGACTGTTACCCCGATCGGCCGATTCCTTACTGTAGCTCTCAGATCTTCTGCATCGGCCAATCTTCTTCTCCTGACGCCGATTCAATACGTGTCAAAATCTGGCGTCAACACATGCCCCCCAGTTTCGGAGTAAAATATAACTTTTTCTTCGAAACTCTTTCTTTAATCCTTCTCTCTAAGCTTCCCCATTACGACAGGAGTAAACCTCGGAATCAGTTGTGTTACCTTTCCCTCTGCATCTGATCTTTTTCTAGAATCAGCTCTATGACATGGAATCCAGTAACAGGATTTATATTGGCGTGTAGATTCAGACTTTGACCGTCTCCCCTGGCAGCTTTACATTTACTGATGCCTTTACTCCGACGGTACACGTCTTGCCAACCCTCTGTCTCTTCCTTTCTACAAATACGACTCTTCGTATTATTTCCAAAAATGTTCATCTGGCTTGTCTTCTTTTCCTTCTGAAACCCGCCGCTCGCCGTCTTTGGTCAAGCATTAAAATGTCTTCTCGATCCTCCTCTTCCGTTAATCAGGTATCAATTTCCTCTCCATCCCTTCCTGAGATATCTTACTTTGTTCCAACATATTTGTCTATTCCTTCTTTCAGCCGAACCGTCTCAGCCCCGGTTTGGAAAGAGCGATCGAAATCATGCATTCAGGCAAGCCATTGTCGCAAGCTGATATAGATCTGATAAAAGCTCATTCTGAAGAACTCAAAGATCATGTTCCTGCCAATGTCCGATCAATCTTGGACCATATGGATCTCGTCTGCTTTGAACAAATGCCATCCTCTGACGAGAGTTCTTCATCTTCACACCGACTTGCTGAAGCTAAGACTGAAGCCACCATGAAAGATTTGGAAGAGGAGAAGGCCCGCCTGCTGAAAGAACTCTGCGACCAAGCTGAAGCTGGAGCCACTGCAAAGGACTTGAAAGATGAAAGGCTCTCCCTCATGATAAGATTAGGTCGCGTCGAAAGAGAAATCCAACGCAGGCGTAACCAGTAGTGTTTTTATTCTAAGGGCGACTTACACCATGTCGGCCATGTAATCTGTGATTTCCATCCGATAATGAATCCCAATGTTCCCTTCACCAGATGTATAACCAGAAAACCGACGAGAAATCGGCCACGTTACCTTGATATATCTTGCCGTAAGTTATGCATCTACCCATATGCTTGGATAGTACCTTTTCAAATATCATCCATTCAGAGCTCTTGGGAATTCCTCCCCTTCTATCATCTCCAGAATGTATGCATTTCCGGGAGCACATCGGCCGTTGGCATCGGATAACCATCCATTGGCGTAGCCTGATTTAAGTTCCTGAAATCGATGCACACACGCAATTTTCCATTCTTCTTGTATACAGGCACAATGTTAGAAATCCATTCGGCGTAGCGGCACTATCGAATAAATCCTGCCTCAATCAACTTTGTAATCTCAGCCTTTATATCAGGTAGAATCTTGGGATTACACCGCCGTGCAGGTTGCTGATACGGCCGATATCCTGATTTTATAGGTAACCGGTGTTCAACAATAGACCAGTCTAGTCCTGGCATCTCGTGGTATTCCCAAGCAAAGCAATCCCTGAACTCTTTCAATAATTTTATCAATTTGCATTTGTACTCAGAATCCAAATTGGCACTAACGTACGTCGGCCTCGATTTGCTGCTATCTCCCAAATCTACCATCTCTAACAAATCGGCCGACGTGAACCCGTGCCCCAGCTTCCCATCTTCTCGGATGAGCTGATCCATTTATTCTGAATCTTCGGAGCCGACTGCTTGGATCGGCTGTAGACCGAAATCGGACACTCTCAGGAAGGCAGTGTCCCAAGTCCTGCCAGATATACACTTGACGTGCTCGCAACTCCACTGTCGTGTTTCGGCCGCTGCAACGCTGTAGACAGAATCGGCTGCGACTATCTCTGTACTGTCGCCGACCCATTGCACAAGACATTGATGCATTGTAGAGGGGACACAACAATTTGCATGTATCCAGTCGCGATCAAGCAGCATATTATAGGACCCTTTGCCATTAATGACGAAGAAAGTAGTGGGGAGGGTCTTACTGCCGATGGTGAGGTCGACGCAGAATGCCCCGCGGGCAGGCGACACGTTGCCTTCGAAATCCTTCAGCATCATGTCCGTCTTGGTGAGGTCGTCATCGCCCTTGCCTAGCTTGCGGAACATGGCATACGGCATGATGTTGACTGCCGCACCTCCATCTACCAGTAGTCTGGTGACGGGTCTTCCGTTGACATAGCCCTTGAGAAACAGCGCTTTGAGGTGCTGTCATTTTTCTTCCTCTGACTTCTCAAACATAGCCGTCATCGGCTCTAATGCCAGTTGTGCCATTTGCTCTTCCTCTGTATTTGTCACTTTGTCCCGATCGCTTGGCGCCATGAACTCCATCGGCAGTATGAAAACCATATCGATTTCGGCTGCCGATTCTTGGCTGTTTGCTTCCTGATCATTTTTCTTTGGGTGCCAAATTCGAGATTTCACATTCCTTCTTTCTGGCACATGTCTTTGTTCTCCTTCTTGATGTTCTAACTGGCGTAGGCGTTGGATCCTCCGCTTTTGGGATCTGGATAGGCCATCGGGACACCATCTGGGGTTCACTGGTTTGGCCGATGGTTTAGCGTGTTCCCAATCTGGTTCCCTTCCTAAGGGATCTTCGTCTGACACCCTATCATCGGCCATCTCTTCCAGCCGATCGTGCGCGCTGATCCTGCCCCCCAGTCCATCTTGCTGGCCGATCTTGCTTTTTGACCTGCCGTACCGGTCAACTCTGCCCCCCAGCCGATCATGCACCGAAACGCGCCGTTCTTCGCGCCGATTTCTGTTGATCGGCTCTGATCCTCTGTCCCTAGAGTGTGGCTTCGGGCGATCGTTGCGGTTTGATCCGTTGCACTCCGGACAGTTATCGGCAGAGGGCAGTCTGATATCGTTCTCCCAGCAGTGGATGAAGAAGGGACACTGCCAGTGATCTTCACGCCGGCGTATCATCTCTTCTTGGTGTTGTGCTTGTTCTTGCTGCCGCCGATATTTCCTGAGTAGAAATCGGGAGGTGACAGGCCTGTGTGGTCGTTCTGGTCCTCGCCTGTTCCTTCTGATTTCTCCCGCCGTGATCTGCCTCCTGGGATCGACAACGCCGTCTTTTCTCGCCGATTCTGACGTCAGCACCTTGGTTTGACTTGATTCTTCTCCAGCGTTGACCGTGTTGGCCGGGAAGGGATGCTGATCTATCTTCATCGGCATTGCCGATTTGGTTGGAGTCTCAAACTTGAGCCGCCCTTGTTCAATGGCCGATTGTATCTGCTGACGGAAGACTTTACATTCATTGGTGTCATGAGAAGTAGCGTTGTGCCACTTGCAGTATTTCATCTTCTTCAGCTGATCGGCCGTAGGGATGGTGTGATGCTGCGATACCTTCATCTGTCCCTCCTGAAGCAGTAGATCAAAAATTTTATCGGCCTTGGACGTGTCAAAGCCGAATGTCTCTGGCTCCTTCTTGCCAAAGGGGCAGGATATTGGTTTTTTTCCTTTCACCCATTCCGCCAGGCCGATTTCCTCCTCTGCGTCAGATTCAGATCCCTCCAAGTACGCCACCTTCCTCTGAAAGCTCCTCCGCTGTTCAAGCGGTCGGATCTCCTGCCCTGACAATCGGTGGACGATTTGACTCAGGCTCTCGAACTCTTGGGCAGCATATCTCTCTCTGATTTGCGGTAAGAGGCCCTGGAAAGCGATATCGGCCAACTGTGCATCGGTCAGAGCCAGACTGTAGCACTTGTTCTTGATTTCTCTGAACCTCTGTATATACCCTGTCACCGGCTCATCGCTCCTCTGCCTGAGGCTGGTTAGATCCGAAATCCTCATCTCGTGTACCCCTGCATAGAAGTACTTGTGGAATTGTTTCTCCAGATCGGCCCACGTGACGATAGAATTTGGCGGTAAAGTGGTGAACCACTGGAAGGCCGATCCGGATAGAGATGATGAAAATAACCGTACCCTCAGAGCGTCTTGTGTGGCAGCTTCACCGCACTGGATGATGAATCTATTGATGTGTTCCACAGTGGATGTGTCATCCGTCCCTGAGAACTTGGTGAAATCAGGAACCTTGTAGCGGTGTGGGAACGGCAACGAGTCATAGGCCGAAGGATACGGCGTCTTGTAAGTATAAGTTTGAACTTTCGGTTTCAGCCCAAACTGATCTTGGATTACTTCTGCTATCTTTGCCGTCCAATCTACCTGCTGCTGATGAATGGTCGTTCGAGGTGCGGGCATATGTTGAAGGGCTGGTTCGGCCAGGTGATGAATCAGCGAAGTTTGCTGGGCGGCCGATAGCTGCTGGCGAAACGCATCCGCACCCTCTTCGTATGTCGTTGCTGGCACCGTGCTTCTGAACGCCTCCACAGTGCTTGCCCCCCTGCCGATTTCTGGTAAAATCGGCTGGTATTGAGAGACCGTCGGCCGGGCGGCCGATTGGTACGGCACCTGAAACGGATAAGTGTCGTGCCGATTCGCTGGCTCGGGGAAATACGTCGTGGCTGATGCCCCCCAAGGCACTGAGCTTGTAGGTAGTGTTTGCACAGAAGCCATCTGGGCGGGTTGAAGCGGTGCTCGCGATGGGAGATAAGGTGCACCGCTGTATCTTGGAGACGCCGGAAGTGGTGGAGAGCTGTACCCCTCGCGCTGCGTCAATATCGGCTGAGACGCCGATTGGGATGTGTACGGTAAGCTTCTGGCCGGCAGGGTGGTTGGAGGGGCATATGCCGGTCCCTGATAACCTTGAACGGCTCCGCTGGCCAGAGAGTTGACGACGGCGTTGTACACCGTGTTGCTCATCACCGAGGATTGGTCAATGAACGCCTGATGTACGGACTGTTGAATCATCTCTGACATCTTGCCCGAGTCTTCAGCAATGGTGATGTGGCGAGGTGCTGGAATAGGGGCCTTCCTAACTGCTTCCCCGCTTCTGGTACGACTGAACGACTGGAGGTATATCTTCTTGTAATCTTCTAGATGTTTGGCCAATTCCTCCCTCTGGTCGTCCTTGAGATCAGCTTCTGTGACCCCAATGATGTTGCTGTCAGAGATTTCTGCGTCGTTCGACATATCAGGTCTTGGATGGTCCCACCGGGCGTGCCAAAAGTGTGTTGGCGCTAAAATCGGCCGGATAGGAATCGGCCGATGGGTCTTCAGCGTCGGACACACGACCCGGGAGAATCTGCTTAGCTCCTGTTCGGGTTATCGCCCTGGTGCGGTTCGCGCGGCGTGCCAGTCAATCTGACCTGTTGATTGACAAGGAAATAGAGTATTAAATTCCAGGCGCGTCGATCGGCTGGATTTCCGATCTGTCCTGAGGAGCGCGTTGGCGGTAAATCGGCCGATTTGCTGTAGAGATGATCGGCTATGAGTCAGCCGATGATCGTATAGTAATTGTAAAGAGAACTGCTGGAGCAATCTAAACAATTACTATAGAAGCAACACTTGAAACAGATCTAATCGGCTGTATGGCGATGAATCGAAGGAGAACGATGACGAAGCCGATTACCCTGATCTCAAGCTGGATAACTGGTGATAATACTAGAATAACAGGTAAAACTTGCAATTCTAGTAAATATCGATAACTTGTGAATAAATCCAAACGAAACCACAGCGATGCGCCCGTAGTTAAAGCTCGGATATTACTCGATAAGCGGAACCTACCAATTGGCCGGAGATCAGGTTGATGTAGCCCTGCCAATCCGTACGAACTCGTGAAAGAAAAAGATATTGGCGAAGTCGCCGACTTGAAAAGTAAAGTACTGGTAAAAAGTAGAAGTATTTTGTTGATTGATGTTGGTTCTTTTTGCAAAGCCCTAGCGACTCCTATTTATACCCTGAAACTAGGACTCCTGGTCGATTACGACTTGTTACAACCTTATTTAAAACAGGAAAACCACTATATCTATAATAACTTTAAGAAGGGAAACGGACTCCCGCAGAATCTTCCGCCGCCGTTTCCTAATCCAATCAGGACCTCTTCAATTGCTTTTCGGCCGTCGTAGCATACCTTGTTGACCAGCTTTTGACCAGGATCTTCTGGAATAATCCTATCCTGTCGATATGGGCTGCGCCACCAATCGGCCGATTTTCGACTGTTACCCCGATCGGCCGATTCCTTACTGTAGCTCTCAGATCTTCTGCATCGGCCAATCTTCTTCTCCTGACGCCGATTCAATACGTGTCAAAATCTGGCGTCAACAAAAGAATATACTTTTTTTCTTTCATGGAGCAATGGGTGTTTACTTGGGCTGTTATTCGCTAATATTTTTTTGTATAAACAGCATCGCATTGGACCATGCTAGGGAGCAAGTTTGAATTAGAGGGAATAATTGAGAAGCTACACTAACTAATAGCTAGGCAATGATAATCTTCCCTTTCCAAGGACATGAATGATCCTGTTGAGTACTATACACAAATGCCTATTACAAGTTGAATATTTTAAGACTTTAAAGTACACTGTATCACGTGCAAATCCCCCCCTCTGCAGATTTTCTTTCGTCTCATGCATTTGTATACGTGCAATTTATACAGCCTAGAACTAGGCCTAAGAAACTAAAAAAACTCAACTTACTTCTACTTGTGTTGCTACTGTGTAAAATGATGGTACATACTCAAATTACTGGTTAGAGCGCCAGAAACAATCTCATTCCTCTAACTTAAGCTCCAATTGTGTAGGCCACCACACCAATGTAACTTGTACAGTTGTACCTTGTTCTTGTTCTTGGTGAGCTTGCTATTCAAGGTAGCCAGCAACCAACGCTTAGGTCTGTTATCTTACTTCTCATAGGCATATACTATATATGTGTTCTCAAGAAAGATGCATACTGCAAGTGCAAGGGACCAGGCAAGGGAATAGTACTATGAATCTTAAAGAACTTTACCTTTCTGCCATTTGACCGTAGAAGTTATGTTCCCAAAGCGAGCCATGTAATGTTGTGCTTCTAGCTTTGTCCCCATCCTAAGAGGCAATGCCTTATTTCTGTTGAGATCTTGATGCATTGGCCTAGGTGATTTTTTAGAACTAATTAATCAAGTGTTGGTATGGCAACCTATCTACCACTTGTTTGATAATGAACAATAAAGTGGATTCGCAAGGGTCTATTGCCCTCCCTCCGTTTCAAATTATAGATCGTTTTAACAAATCTAGATACATAGTTTTTGCAATGTATTAGACATAGTATTTATCTAGGTTTACTATGTATTTAGATATAGTATTTATCTAGATGCATAGTAAAAATTATGTATCTAGATTTGCCAAGACGATCTATAATTTGGAACGGAGGGGAGTAGTTAATAACCTATGTCCCTGGAGAAAAAAAATGGTGGCAGTTAATTGTATCATTGTGGAATTCATGTATTTAAACATTATTATAAGGATACCTATTACTGAATAATATTAGTACTCCAAAGCATGTTTTTGTGTGAAAGAACATGTACCAATAATGGTCAAAACAATATTTTTTCATGAACGTGTACTTCTGTTCAATAGATCAAACAAGGTCAGAATAGTATGGAGCACCAAAAAAACTTTGGGAGATCAAATTAAAGTTTCCCACCCTCAAGAGCAAAATCATTTTATAGATATTAAAGAGTGTATTTACAATAAAAGGTAAGACAAAAGCAGCAGAAGGAAGAGGATACAATTCCGTGTAAAATTCGAAAACTAGGATTTATTTCTCGCTTTTTATTTGCTCAAATCAAAGTGATTCTGCAGAACATCAATTCTAAATTTCTAATTCACATCCTCCTGATGAAGCTCTAAGGTCTAAATACTGTCATTCCTGGGTGCCCTATTTTGTAGCAAGTTGCAACTCTGGCCAAGCAGCAAAACACACAGGAACAGGCTCAAACAGGCCCATTTACACTTCATGGCAGGCCATAGTGAGCTGCTAACTGGCGGTTGCAGTCGAGCCCATAAACCGTATATCGTGAGTCGTGACGCGGTAGAAGCTCGAGTTTAAATTTAAATCCATAGAGGAGGAGAATGGAAAACAAGATGCAAGAAAACAGAGCATGCAATTTGCGAGTTAAGCTCAGTTTGCGGGTGTCCCCTTTTTTTCTTGTCTTTTCATTCACTCAACTGTTTAGAATCAGTGCGTACAAAATATTTCAAACTTTGAAACATAACATATTAACATGTTTGAAATATAAAAGTTGGATTTTTGAATTAGAAGAGTCCATTTTGCAGTTTTGTTTAGTTTAAAAAAAAAAGAAAGAGAAGAGTCCATCACTTGCACGCCGTGCTGGGTGCAATTCGGCCCGAACTCGGACCCGGCCCATATATCTCTCGCGGCCTCGTCTCGGCTCCTCCCCCAATTCCTCTCCACGGACAGCGCGCGGTCGGCTCAGCCATCCCCCCCCCCCCCCCCCCCCCCCCCCCGCCCCGCCTCGCCTCGACAAGCTCGAGATCCCCCCGCGCCAGCCATGACGGTCGGCCTCGCGCTCCTCCTCGACCTCACCTCCCGCCTGCCCCGCGCCGGTGCCTTCTCTTCCTCCGCCCACTCCCACGCCGGCGTCTCCGCCGCCGCCTTCGCCGCGACCGCCGCCGCCGCCTTCTCCTCGACCGGGGTGCCCCTCTCCGCGCGCCACCTCTTCGAGTTCGCCTCCCCCACCCCCACTCCCGCCCCCTCCTCGGTCTACTCGTGCTAGGGCTTATCGCGCGGCTTCCCCCGGCGCGTGCTTGGTTGCCCGCGCCTGGCCGCCCGTGTCGGCGTGCCGCGGTCGAGGTGTTCGACGCGCTGTGTAGCAAGCTGTGTCTGGGGATTTGGTCGACTCTTCGAGATGCAGGCAGCGAGCTAGGCTCCTGTGGTGCGGGGTTTGGTCGGCGCAGGTTGATTGGCGTCTCTTGCCTGATCGAGGAGGAGCAGGAAGTAGAAAGATTAGATTTTTATTAGATTATTGCGGGCAGGAAGATTGATTATAGTTTAGTAAGGTTGAATTTTGATTATATGCGAAAGTTACTCAGTAAAAAATTGCTACACAGTCTTGATGATATCGAGACGTTTAGTTTTGCTTATAGTTTTCTTAGTCTTCTTTTGCTTACTTGCATTCGATTTTATTGTCCTGACACTGGTTAATTTGCATTCTTGCTTCAGCTTTCCTGGGTTTACTGTTGCTCATTGCGATGCTGGCACAACTGCTGGATGGAACGGTACTCCTGAACTTATTAATGACCTGAATACCAAGATCCTCAACTCCATCCAACAAGCAAGAACAGACTACATCCAATACCCAACAAAGGAATACCCTTCAGAGCTGAAGCCACTCTTTTCGGCGTTTGGGTTGAAGAATTTTACCATCACAACCCTGAGGTCCTTCCTGTTGTATTACTTGCCACTCATACAACCTAAACCTCACACTGATACTGATGATGAGGACGAAGATCTGCTTCAAGATGCTCCTCCTGAAGAGAAGCATGTGGATCTGGTTACTCCCTTCCACAATTCAGTGAAGCAAATCATGCGTGAGGTAAGTTCTTTTATTTTTCTTATTTACTTATACACGCTTTCTATGAAGTTGCCAGCAATCAGCTCTCTAGCTTCAACAGACTGCCTAGTATGCACCTCCAGTAGCAAGCACTTAATTTTACATGTTTTGTGCAAACACTTTATCGTCAAACTGTTGATCAGATACCCACACAGTTGACCAATTGATTAGTTAGTACGTTCTAATTTTTAACACTTCATTACCTTGATATTGAATGTTTCTAATGTGTAATTTAACACTACACCTGAATAAAAGGTTGCTTTATTTCTTTTTTCTTGCTGCACTTTTTAAGAATATTACTGTGATGTTAGCATTCCATCTTGACTACCTTCAAAATAAGTAATAATACTTTCCTCTGTATATATGAACTATAACTCCATTCCTAGTAATCTCATGTGGCTTGGAATCTGAATCGAGGCCAGGTAGGTTGGGCTTCCTGGGATTATCATGAAAAAATTCGTTTGGATTGTACTAAAAGCCCAAATAATCTAACCCGTGAGGAGGGAGGTTTATGGCATGTATAGCATGAAGCCTAAGTTGTATTGAAGAAGCTTAAGATTGGCCAAAAGGCCATTTTATTTTTCCTATTCAAAGTATAAAGTTATTTATATATATACTCTTGTCCTTTTACATTTCAGACTTCTATTGTCACAACCAGACGAGTATTGGAAAGGATTGTAGTTCGTCATGTTTCACAAAGAACAGCATGGAAACTTCTCAAAGGTAATAAGGCTTCTTTAATTTTTCTCAGCTGTTCCAACTTGTGGCATCTGATGAGTTTTCTTGATATTTCAAAGTACTGTGCTATGCATCGGGTTATTGTGTTTCAATGGATCCTCTGTTTGATGACACCAGCATTGGCATTGTATTAATATCATGTAGGGAACTTTAACATATGTTACTCCAGAAATTCATAACTATGAATCTGTCGAACAACAACCCAACAGGCTTGAAGAAAAACTTGTGGACCACATGCACACTTACTTTTTAGTACCTTTTGTCCAGGTTTTTAGTTAAGTTTCTTAACCATCAGTCACTCATAACTAATTTCCAACTGGCATGATTTATTATCTTTGTTCTGGTGATAATGTGCTATAGAGGTGCCTGCTGTCTCAATTGTTTAACTTAGTGAACTTAACTCACGGCCATGTGAACATTCCAGCTGAATCGATTCTTACAAAGCTGTTAATGGTTTGATACGGACATTTATAATTTGGATGACAAAAAAGACTGCTCCCCTATATCACATTATTTGTGAATCATCATGTTCACAGACCAAAGGTGCACAAAGTTTAAGAAAATAGTATTTTAAAAACCACACATGCCTCTGTAAATTTTATTAACCAGATCTTAACCACATTATATCATTGAAGTAGGTGCAGCGAGTGGCTTTTATTCTCAATGGTGAGATACTTTGACAGCAAAAATATTGCGAAACAGACTGTTATTGTTACAAATTTGAAAATTCCTTCAGTTCCCAGCTAATGTATATTGGTGGAATCTGATGACTTAGCCATGTACAAGAAGAAATATCATAATCCAGATTAAAATGAGATGCACATGTATCCAGTAGAAAATGAAATGCAAACCTCATTAGCAGCCGATCTTAGCTGGAGTGTAAAAAATCCAACACTACCACATTTCAATTATGACTCACCCGAGCTTGTGTTTTTGCAAGCTTACATATCTCCACATGTACGATAGATATGCTAGCTACATTTTCTTTTCATGATCACATGACAATCTTACAGATATAATATATGATGATGCTAAAATGTATTTTGCTATGACTCAACAATATCTCGCAGTTCATTTGTTTCAGTTTATAAGACTATTATTGTTATCACTTTATTATCTACCACTCCTTTTTTATGCATTATCATGTAATTCTCTTTCAATAGACGCTTCGAAATCAGCAAAGAGGAAAGCTGCAAGGGGAATGTCAACTCCACAGTACACATTCTGTGTTGCCAGAACAACATTCCGAGGTCAGATTTGTTAGCGGTGTCATTTTTCTTTTGTAGAGATCATTCTCACAATTTTCTTGTTCTCACAAATTTCTTCTTTGAACAGCACATGCACTGGGAGTAGCTGCTGCTTGGGTCGTGCAATCCATAATTGAGGTATACAGATGTTTCATCCGTAAGCCTAGCGACGAAACACTACCAAGTGACGACGATGAACAGTTTGACGATATGGATAAATTCAGATTGTTTGGGAGGAAGGTTTATGGCATTACCATCAAAAGTTGTTTCTCTTTGGTTTTGGCCTCAGTTGGAGCAGGCATTGGTGCCCTCCTGCATCCAGTGCATGGACAATGGTTTGGTGAGTAATAATTTCCTAGCTCTCTTGAGTGCAAGTAATAGGATGCTGCATGCACTTGTTTTCTCAAAAAAAAAAGTCTGTTCATAGTTCATGTAGAACTAGCAGAATAAGGTCAGTGCATTAGCATAAGTATGAAGCGACATCAGCTAACGGTATCCTTGTATGTCTTGCAGGTTGTGCATTGGGAGATGTGGCAGGTCCCGTTATTGCTATAATTGTTTTTGAGAAGATGCAGCTACCGCTGTAATACTCTGGATCTTCGAGCACATTAGCATTCACTCCATGCACAAGTCTTTGCCATGAGTCTGCTCTGTTTGAACATCTCTGATCTAACCTGAAAGCTCATAGTTGATGAATAATATCTATCACCTCTATGCTCATAGTTTAGTAACTTCTTCCAGAGATTGCCTCCGGGCCTTGTGAGATCTGAACATGTACTACCTAAATTTTGTACTGTATCAGATTTTGGAACGAATATTAAACTTCGTTCAACATTTTTGTTGATTAATTTGGCATAAGCTCATCGCTGTTATTGCCATTTGCTGAATGTCCTTGTAAACATTGCCTTGGTTTTTCATGCTAGATTGCTGGTACATTCAAGTTATACACTACATTTCGCAAATTCCCATCCTGTGAATCAGCTTACAGATTGAACCTAAGAATATATATAGTTGTCAATCCCTAGACCAAAACCTTCACAAAAAGGTAGCCAAACTTGAATAAGGTTAGTTTGAACCTCAAGCCAATGAAGCAGCCACATCAAGAATTACAAAAACCTGTTCCAACAACAAGTAGAACGAATAATACATTGGCTGATATATTATATATGTAAAGAAAATGTCAGCCAAGCAAGTTCCATACAAGTGAGTCAACATATATATCTGCTGAACCTGGAGAGCGCCTACCTATGGAAACCTTAAGCTCCAACTAGTTGAGTTAATCCACCCGAGGCCACTGTTGCGCAGTTCACTGTTGGATATTGCAACGCCACGGTTCTTATGTGAACGGGTAGAAGTTGGAGAACAGTAGACTACCTAGAAGAATGTACGCAATGAAATAAACACATATCAAGTAGCCCCATCTTTTGGAGCAGCAGTTTGGGGAAGCCAAAATGTGAGCAGCAGCCCAGTAAATCGGGGGACTAGCAGACAAAAACCGTGTTGATACCTTCATCAAAGGAACAGAAGTTGGTATGTAAGCAATGGAATCAGTAGGGCCTCCATACAAGCTTTTATTAATGGGGAAAAGCATGTACTGACCTGGACGTGCATTACAAAGAAAGCTGTGAATGTCATGAATGCCAGATGCAAAACAAATGGAACAAGTAATATGGAGCCCTCATCTTGATTCTCTTTGATATTTTTGTTAGTGTACAGTGTGTCATGGAACGGGGCAGAAGCTGTCTCGGTGGCAGCTGACTTTCTCTGTTTAACCTTAGAGTTTCCTGTCATGGAAATATTGTAAGGTTAGGTATGAAAGCTTTATGCCTATCTATTGTTCCAAAAAAATATATATATCCACAGGTCACTCCAACATTGTGTGGTTATCCTCATTAACAAAATTCTTTTCATATGTAATTTCAAGAAAAATATTTGTTAGGTCAGTTCAAAGAGACTTGACATCAAGATAATCCAAGAAAAAATTGTTAATGAGCAATAATTTTTCAAAACAATGTAAAACGTAAATCATTGAGATTGTAATAGTACCATGAGCTTTATTAGTGAGTCCAGCAGAAAGTTCACTCCTCAACACTGGCATATCATCTGTTCTTTTATATGACTCAATTGACCTTCCCTCAAGAGCAGTGATAATCTGCCTGTGAATGCTAGTTGTTTGCAAAAGTTGGTGAAGAATTTTTGTGTAATGAATGATTGAATAAATTGCAAGCGACAATACTGGTGAGGCCAAAAGAAAGTTTGGCAGCTGCTTCACTTGGAAGTATCTCAAGAAACCAACTCCCCTAAAAAGAAACCAAAAGTAACTTATAAGGAGCAGTTAAGCATGCTAGAGAGGTAAAATATGCTGACTTAAGAAAATGCACACTGCAGCTGCATCCTAGAAAAATGGTGAAAATCACAATATTCCAATAAAATTCAAAGGAACACAAATGAGGTCGTCTTATAACCATGTTCATCTTAGCACGTTTTCTATCATGCGGTTCAGCAGAAGCAAGGGACTATGACAACCAAGAGATCACAGGATGAACAGCAAAGGAACAAGCAAGTCAAATCCATGAAAGACGGGCATGTAGTTCTTATGGTTGTAAAAAAAAATCATCAATCAAAATATGCATGGAGCCCTGTATAGGCATATAATCATACATACAGTGATGCCATACTCCCCTAGTAGAATTCCAGAGGTAAGCAAAAGGACAAAGAGGATGCTAGCTTTGACTAATACTAATACGCTACTTTAAGATAGAAATAATTACCAGTAGTGGCTTTGAATGTAGCCATACAAAAGCGGAACTTTTGCTTTGCACCATGGCCTCAATTCCTCAGAGCTCTCATGAACGCATATGTTCAAATATCCATATGCTTGGAAAGCAAAGAATGGTAGAAATATGAAAATGGAGCGCAAAGCTGCAGCTACAAGAGCCAGCACCACTAACTGGCCAATAAAAGAAAGAAGACTTATCAGATAAGCATGTCTTTGCTCATTGCATCTTATGGAAACAAAAGATAAATTAATGCAATATAATATGTCATCCAGTCTTTTCATGCCAAGTATTTCTGTTTACAATAACAACTGAAGCGGAACGTACCAAGGGCCTTTTCTTTCGGACAGCAGCATCATATGCCTGTAGCAAGGCCTGAAAACAGAAATAGCCAGCATTAAGTGCTCCATTTGACCTAGCTGAACCAGAGAGAGCGAGCATTATCACTGCAACAGTATTAGCACCCGAAAACAGGTAGAACAGTCCTCCAAGAGAAAACAGTGCATAAAGACTTTCCGAATACCTGCCAAAACAACAATTTATGTTGCTGTTACGATATGCTGAGCACAAGTTTCTTTGCTAGTAATGGTGCAAAGGGAAAGAATATTACAATGACGAGTAAAACACAGAAGCGGGGTTGAAACAGAACAGAACAGATGCTCGATAAGCTGCTCTCCGGTCCTTCAAGATCAACACAGACAATCTGCAATAAGAATTGGTAGTCGCCTTAGCAATGCAGCAATATGCATGGAAAGAGTTGGTTTAACTGCGACCTTTCATGACCGTATGATCAGACATGATTGAGGAGAGGAAAACTGCGAACTCTAGCAACTAGATATGGATTGTCCTACACTAGAAACAACTGCACTTAAATAAAACTTGGGCACAGAGTTTGCATTGGAACTACCAAAACATATTGTAAAACAAGACGAACCCAGTGACCACCACAGAAGGGAAATTAGTTCACAAGCATCTCGATCCACAAAACACATCAAAGATTAGAAGACTATCTCATGAAGCAACCAAACAACATGTTCGCTCACAAACTTTGAATAGGCATAATCCCAAAAATGCACAGAAACGCACCTACTGTGCTCGAATGTGCGACGCTATCAAGCATAGTCAAATCAAGAACCTAATAGACCGATGAATCACTTAAGATGTCCCAATTTAGGTGCGCAAGTGACAATACACTACATGAAGCGCATAGAAACACCCAAGAACCAATGAGAACATATGTTCAGACAAACAGTAAAGTTCATCGACCGTCGGTCACCTGTAGAAGTAGGCCGCGGCGGCGACGAACGCCACGTTGTTGAGGACATACCCGGAGAGCACGAGCACGGCTCTGTACCCCAGCACCGGCACCAGCGGCGCGAACACTGCACGGGAGAAGGATCAATCATCACAACCGGATCAGATCATCCGAACAACTGCAGAGGAGGCATCGTCCTCGAACAATGGGGTGTGTGTGGTGGTGGTTGAGGCGGGGGGGGGGGGGGGGGGGGGGGGGGTGTTTGCAGGGAAGCGCGGCGCGGCTTACGGGATCGGGCGAGGAGCGCGAGGGAGGCCGGGAGAAGCGGAAGGAAGGCGAAGGACTGCTCGTACTCGTACCCGCACTCGGCGGGGCGGGCGAAGTGGACGCCGTCCCACACGGCCAGCGACGAGACGGCGGCGGAGACGGACGCGTTGGGATCCGAGGAGGACGCGGGGGATGAGAGGCAGGGCGGGCTGAGCGATGCGGAGGTGTCGTAGGGGCGGAAGGGGAGGCGGGCGAGGATGGAGAGGGCCAGGACCAGCACGCGGGAGGCCGCGGCGAGGCGGACGACGCCGGCGAGCGGCGGCGCCATCGGGTGGGGCGGCGGAGAGGAAGCTCTGAGCTGCGGCCAGACGCGGCCTGGTGCTTCTTCACATCACAGGTCTTGGTCGCAGCCCACCAAATGCAACGGATTTCCAGATTTCCGGCCCGGCCCACGCTCGTCCGGCGAAGCCACGTAGTGCACGGCCCTCACCTATTAAAACTTGTGCGCATATCCAAGGTGCTTTCTCACGCCATTTAATACCATCTACGGTTAATTGGATATGTGCCATTACAATTATCGTAGTTCAGAGATATACCATTACGATATCGTAAACGTATCATTATAATTTTATATTTTTTAAGATATGCCATTGCTTAGCCCTCCTCGATGTGTTTATAAATATATTTGAATCAAAGATTCGATGTGTTGTGTTTATAAATATATTTGAATCAAAATCTTCTCGCGGTGCTCTGCGCCTCCCCAAAACTGCTTAGCCCCGCCGCACAAAATCCGTGTGCTCCACTCCACCACTCCTTGATTCCACCCACCTGTAGCTGCGCCACACACTCCTGCCCCTCTACAAGCAAATGTGAGCCCCCTCCGTCCACCTCTCCACCAAGAATTGAATGATTTCCGCCATTGCCGCAGCCCATGCTTTGCCACCAGCCTCAATCCCGCCGGCCAACCTCCAAGGATTTCAAATCGCCTCCACCCATACACGTCCTACCTTCCCAGGTCCACCATCAACCCTCCACACCGAGCCACAAGCACCACATCGTCGGGAATAGCTGGTTTTCCACCAGCCATGCTTGCTACCGCCGCCATCGACGCACCCACGCCGGCGAGCACCCTCCGGCCCTCCCCTTCGCTCGAAGACCCTTCAAACCAGGTGTGCGAGAGGCTCCTTGGCCCTCAACGCTCTGCACCGTTCCCTTCGCGCCGCGACGCACCCGCAGTGGCGGCGCTGGCCGCCCGGCTCGTGGCCGACAACGCCACGGCGGCCTGGGACAGCATTGAGGCGATCCTCTCCTCCCATCGCCGTCCTCCGCGGGAACGGCAGCGCGGGCCACGGCTGCGGGCCATAGCAGCGCGCCGGCGTTGAGGGCGGTCCCCGGCGCGGCGGCAGCGACGAGGGCCGCCAGGTCCTCTGCCTTGGCCCCGGCAGGGAGAGGGAGGGGCAGGCGCGGTGGCACGAGAGGGGAGTGGGAGATGCCGTTGAGAACGCGAAGAGGAGGCGGCAGCACGTGCGGCCGGGGGGCGGGGAGCGGGGATGCGCGCGTGGCACGGAGGAGCGCAGCCGCGGGAAGGCGGCAGCGGCCAGGCAGCGGGGGTGCGAGACCACCGCAGCGGCCGTGCGAGAGCGGAACCTCTTCTCCGCGAGAGCTAGCAATCGGGCGGCCATCGGAGAGCGGACGCCACGGAGGGAGAGAGGAAGGGGAGAGGGGATGAGAGGAGGAAGAAACCTGGGATATTTGGTCCATAATTTGGTCCATATTTGGTGGTACGTTTCGAAGAGTTGTAGAACTGCAGTGGTACGTTTGCAATATGACGAATAGTAATGGTAGATCTCTGAACTCGGACAATTATAATAGCAAATATTCAATTAATCCTAAATTTATTCATATCACGCGCCGTATCAACAAAACCGCTATACAAAACCATCTAGAAATTATTTAAATGGTTTTGAATAGTTTTTGATGTTCACTATCTGATTTCATAATTTAAGGGATTAAATAGACGGATCCCAATAATACTTGGGATTATATAGACTTACTCCAAACTTCTCTTTTCTGAAACCACATTCTAAACTTTTCCAAACCAAAACGATGCAATGCATGCCGCAACCTCCCTCTCCTTGATCCTTCGCACCTCCGATCTCAAACTCTGTTAGTGGTAGGGAAGCATTTATTGCGAACATATGTGATTCGAAATATTGAGAACTATATAGTTTGATGAATGCTGCATGATGTACTAGCTTCTGAATGTTGCAGAGGCACAATGTCGGTACCAAGATTTGCTTCACTCAAACTCAAGTTCATTTTGTGGCAATCTTGAATATTAATGTTGCAATGTTGCAGAGGCACAATGTCGGTACCAAGATGCTGGAGATGTGGAATACCAATGTTTCATCAGACTAATATTTTTCTTCTAGACACAGGGTCAACAGAATAGATGGAGTCATGTTCATCGATTTAATTGTTCTTTGTGTTAATGTTTGTGTTTATGAGAGTAGATCCAGAACATGAGCATGGTTTTCAAGTTCTGGATATACCAATGTTATAATTTTGCATGGTACAATACGCGTAAAGTAGCCTTTGAGCATCATGGGTCCTTCCAATCAGTTTAGTTTGGCGGACTATAATTATTGACCACACTTCCCCTATGTAGCCACAAATGTTTTATCAATAGCCTTCCCCATACTCGTGAACCAAATACAAGGTGGAATGGCTCCATCCCAGCTCATTCCTAAACTGAAAAAAGTTTATATAACCCCTGAAGTACAGAGATTCGTTTACTTAACCTCTTAAACTATAAAATCGGATATTGAATACCCTAAACTACCCTAAACTATTTAAACCCATCCAAATAGTCTTGTAGTCGGTTTTGCATGCTAGTTTTGCTTTGGTGGCATGCTGATATGAATAAACTTATATATGTGGCATGTCAACATGCATAAAATTTATCTATACGGCATAACAAAACACTTCTGATCCAAATATTGGTGCCTTCTACTTTCAGTATCTTTGCTCTCTTATCTGATATGGATGACCCATGTGTGTCATACGTTGAGTCACTACCATGGCAGCGTACATTATAAAACAGGCAGTAATTATCACATCATCGTACATTATACAGCAGGCAGTAATTATGCAAGCCCTACTACTAGATGAACTGTAGACCCTGGTCTACGCCGGCCTAGGACCAAAAGGACACCTACAACCCTGCCTACCAGCCGGGGCATGTCTTATTTGAGGCTTCGACGGCCATGCCTTGTGCTGAGAGCCCTTTGTTTGTTGGACTTAATGTGCCTTACCAGTTACCAGTCACCAGGAATTTGTGGCACGTCAAGAACAATCATCACAGTCACATTGTCAACCACTTTAACCCGCTCTTCGCTGAACATGTCTGCAGTTATATCCAATGCTGTAATACTCCCTTTTACTCGGGTACTCTGCACAATGAATTCATCCTTGCAGTTGTTGCATTGCGGTGCCTTCTGTGCTTGCAATGTTATGGTGACATTAAACTTGGTCTGTCTTTTAACGATGCCTTTGCTTGGGCTTGTGAAGGAGGGGCGTAGGCTGGTCGTAAACACCCTGAAGGCAATATTATAGTACGTATTGTTGGCCAGCTGAATGGTGAATGGTATCTGCTTGCTGAGCTCAAAGGGTAAATGCACTTGGAGCGGCTCAATCCCCAGCATGTCCCCCAAGTAACAGCTTATCTACCATAAAAATGAAGATATAAATGGATTAAAACTCCCATCTTATTTTTGTGTCATAGCTAATAAATAGCGATCTTGCAGTTTAAGAGAGCATATACGAGCTTACCTGGTCATTTGCATATTCAATATCATTGCTATTGTGCACAGTACAATCCATTTTGTCAAGATCACGGATTATATCCCATATATTAGGCCTCTCTATTGGATCCATGTGCACGCACCTCAACGCCAAATCAAGGCAATTAGTAACTTGTTCGTACCCAAATGGAGGGACCTTCGCTGATTTACTCCATCTGTGCTTCCATCTTCGAAGTACCTGGCATTTTTCACCAAATAGAGAATGGTACCAGGATAATTAGTGCATACAATGTGCATATGAATACTGATCACAAGACCTTAAGTACCATACAGAGAACTATCAGCCAGTTTTCTACAGCTTGGGGCCCAAGAAAATGGGTTCCAAGTCGTAGACAAAGGCTTTTGCGTCCAAATCATAGCAAAGTCCAAGGGATGAAAAAAAATCCAGACTTCTTTAGTTAAACTTTTCAGATCGTGTAAGCAAAGAGTAAAAACTGGAGCTTTTTGATATATGACATCACAATGCTATACCACACATGGTGCACATATTCTTCAACCAGGGGGATAGGACGGGAGGGGATGAGAGGAGAGGCACAGAATAGGAATGGACGAGGGGTGAGAAGAGAATACAAGAGTGAATAGGATATGCTTGTTGCCCTATCTTAAAGAAGGCTCAGAACAAGGTGAGCAGGAGATTCAAATTTGACGAGTGCGAAAGTTGAAATATCATCGCAAATTCTTCTAGGTAAAAAAGGTCTATGGTAATATACTCATCAGTAGGAATTATGGTGCGTCACTGCATCATCTACGGTTCAGTGTTAGTAACCATCTGCGATAGTAGAAGGGGTATTCTTAGACTGTCTATGATGTATTATACAACATTCTTAGCGCCACAAATATTACAGACGGTTGTACTTCTGATACTGTAGTGAAGTGGACATATCTAGTGGTGCAATTTATCACTTACATTAGTAATATTTGGCTTCACTTTACTTCCAGTAACCAGTTCCATGATTATAACACCTAAACTATAAATATCTGACTTAGCTGACATTTTCCCATGAAACATGTATTCCGGAGCACAATATCCCCTGCATGAACATCAAAAAGTTTGATGCACTATGACATAATGAAAAATTAAAGAGACGAGCATTCTCTATGGTTTTACTTACATCGAAAAAAGACGTTCTGCACTCATAGTTCGTGATTTGTCATCAAGTCTCGCTAGACCAAAATCCGTAATCTTTGGTACCATATCATCATCTAATAATATATTGGCAGGTTTGAGATCCATGTGAATAATATGCTTTTCCTTGTGAAGATAATGCAGGCCCTCACAAATTCCATAAATTATTTGATAGCATGTATGCCATTCAAGTCCCCTTAATTCATCTGGAGAAGTAATTAAAGAAGAAATATTAATAGTGAGAAGTCTATGGTGCTACAGTTTGCATGACCCCGCATGCGACCAAACATAGAGGGCTAGAAGGAGAAACGGTGAAATCACAAGTTTAATCACAAAGTGACAAAGACATGCATGCCACTATCATAGCAAGCACCAAGCAGGCTGTTGTATGCAAACAGTGAGAAGTCTGAGGTTTTAAAAAAGGATGACTGTGGTATGCTGTGAATGTGTGTGATAATGTGTGTGTGTGTGTGTGTGTGTGTGTGTGTGTGTGTGTGTGTGTGTGTGTGTGTGTGTGTGTGTGTGTGTGTGTGTGTGTGTGTGTGTGTGTGTGTGTGATTGGGGTGGTGTTGTTGTTCTGTCTTTTGGGTTTTCTTAAAATCCTTTCTTTCTTCTTAATATAATGATACACAGCTATTCTTTGTGTTCAAGAAAAAAAAAGTAAGCAGGCTGTTTGGATTCTTTTAACACATTTTACTTAGTTTGTTTCACTCTCTTTGATCATAATCTTTTATTTTATCGATTGAGTGCCCTATGTAACATCATGATCCACAAAACGATATTAGCAACCATATAAGTAAATAACATATTAGTAACCTAATGAGCTAGATTGAGTTGTCACATGTCTAGAGAACCGACTGGATACGACTGGCTTAGTCATGACGCAACTGTTTGGGTTTAGACTTATTAGGGCATGTTTGGTTTGAGTCTAACAGTGTCACGCCTAAGCTTATACAAGTCACAGTTTGTTGGGCTAGTGTTTGGTTGACTACTACAACTATGTCAAGCTATACTTTCTTAGTGTCTGGCCCAGTCATTGACACAGTTTTCTTTTGACTAACTTTGCCACACTTTTACCTAATAATTTGTTAGCTACATTTTGACTGACCTTAGTTGTGGCAAGCCAACATGAATGCTCATACAAAGGAAGGAGAAATCCCCTGCTAAAGTAGCAACATACCTTCCTGTGTTGCTTCTTCAGACAGCACAATGGTTCATTCATGAAAAAAATGAATTCGTTGATAGAAATGTAATGACCTAGAGGGTGTGCTTCGGTGATATAGGTAATGAAGGCAATGTGGAATTCAAACAGTGAAGTGCTCATTGTTAAATTAGTGAACTATTGATTCTTTTTTATTATGCAGAAATCTATACACACTACATGAGAATAGAGATTCGCAACAGGCTCATCACTTTTGGATGTGCAAGAACCGGTAGTGATTGACTGATTTAGCAACATCGAATCAATTACTGAGTGGCCATGAACTGGTAGTGATGCTAGCAAATTCAACCAGTAGGTGGCTCACATCATCTATGCTTCCTCGTGGCAGCATCACAACCGGTTCGTGGCTCAAACACAGAGTGATAAACCCTAAAACACAATCATGTTTAGTCACAAACCAGTTGTGTTGTACGCAGCAGTACCACATCATGTTTGGGGAAAACGAACCGGTAGTGATGGTCTCATTCTATAAGTGTGACTTTCTCCTCCAAACTCGATCATGAACAGAACTTCGAGCACTATAGTGGTTTGTAGGGGAGGCGCTTAAGGATGGACGAAAAACTCATGGCTCGTTAGCTCGCTCGGCTCAGCTTGTTGAAAAATATTATCAGGCTGAGCCAAGGTTTTAGCTCGCTACTTTAACGAGCCAAGGTTACAGCCCAAAATAGAAATCAGCCCATATCTCTCAGCCCAATTTTCACCATTCATATAAAAAACAGCTACAGCCCTAACTTCCAGTCTCCACTTCCCCCGCACCCTTCCTCCCGACTCCCCTGGCGGCCAACACACGCACGACCGCACCGCCGCCCGCCCCGGCCCTCCGCGGCTCCACTCCACTCGGTGGTCTGCCAGCGGCCAGGGGCTAGCATGCAGGTGGGCCAGTGGCAGCTAGCGCTGCGCGCTGCACCGCGCCCTGCGTCGTGGCCCCGTGTGCTGCCCCGATCGCTGGCCACTCGGCCCCGTGTGCCGCCCCAGCCACCGGCCACTTGGCCCCCAGGCTCCGCCTCCGCTCGGCCCCTACAGTCTCGTTGCTAAATCCCCGCTCCCCGCAGCCATGGAGAAAGACCAAGGTGGCTCATGGTTGTTATCTTTTCGAGCTAGCTCACGAGCTAAACGAACCGAGCCGAGCCCAACTTCTAGCTCACTATGATAACGAGCCGAGCTGAGCCAACTCGTTATCTTAATGAGCCAACTCGAGCTGAGCCGAGCCGAGCCGAGCTGGCTCGATATCCAGCCTTAGAGTCGCTACCCAAATATTTTAAGATTTTGGGATTCAACTCCAATATTAGATATAAATAGTTGTAGCTGCAGCCTTTTAGGCTCCCTCTTGTAACTCTTGTAACTGCAGCCTTTTAGGCTCCCTCCTGTACAACTATATATATGAAAGGTCACTCCCCCCTTAGGGTGTGTGGTGTTTGCCCAACTCTAACTCTCTATCCCTGTCACGTCTCACGGTTCCTCTATCCTAGCCACCGATACGTCCAACTTCGTTTTGAACAACGTCCTTGTCATCCCATCAATTGTTCATAATTTACTTTCTGTTCGTCAGTTCACTCGCGATAATAGTTGTTCTATTGAATTTGATGCTTCTGGTTTCTCGGTCGAGGACCTCAGGACGCGACGCGTGATTCTTCGCTGCAATAGTGTTGGTGACCTCTACACCATACCTCCTGTCGCCCATGCCCTAGTTGCAGCATCATCCTCTCTGTGGCATCGTCGCCTCAGCCATCCTGGTCCCACCGCCATTGCTAGCCTCAAGAACAATTTAATTTCCTGTAATAAAGTAGATCGCTCCCTTTGCCACTCCTGTCAACTTGGCAAGCATGCGCGTCTACCCTTTACTGCTTCTACTTCTCAAACTGTTTCCCCTTTCGAGATAATCAATTGCGATGTCTGGACCTCTCCTGTGGCTAGTATTTCTGGTTGCTCTTATTACTTGGTTCTGCTGGATGATTTCACGCATTTTTGTTGGACCTTTCCACTTAGGCGCAAGTCAGAGGTGCATCAGCTCATCGTTGATTTTATTCGTTACGTTCGCACCCAGTTCGGCCTTCATGTTAAATGCTTTCAGGCAGATAATGGGACTGAATTTGTCAATCACGCCATGCACTCCTCGCTAACTGCTGATGGCATTGCCTTTCGCTTATCCTATCCATACACTTCTCCACCGAATGGCAAGGCCGAGCGCGTGCTTCGTACCCTTAACAACTCCGTGCGCACCCTTCTCATCCATGCAGCCATGCCACCCTCATACTGGCTGAGGCCTCGCAGCAGCCACATATCTTCTCAACCGTCGCCCCTCCTCTTCAATCGGCCACGAGATCCCCTACACTCGCCTCCATAAGACGCCTCCTGCCTATGAGCACTTGCGCGTCTTCGGGTGCTTATGCTACCTGAACCTACAGGCCACCGCAAAGCATAAGCTCGCCCCTCGCTTAGCTGCCTGTGTGTTCTTAGGATATCCCACGTCTCATGAGGGGTATCGCTGTTTGGATCTCTCTACGCGTAAGATTATCATATCTCGTCACGTTGTTTTCGATGAATCCACTTTTCCTTTCGCTAGAGCCTCTTGTTCCTGCCACATCCTTTGATTTTCTGCTTGATGGCGACATGGATAGTGTGCCTTGTCTTACTAATCCTGCAGCTCGTGGCACTCCTACACCAGTGGATGCTCAGTCCTCCTTGGACGTTGAGCGCCCGTGGCCTCTTTCTAGTGGGTGTGGTCCTGTGCCCCCACCAGAACCCCTCGACGATTCTGCTCTTGGTGGGAGCAGTTCCGTACCCCCACCAGGGCCTTCGGCTCTTCCCAATTCGGGCAGGCATGGCTCTGTGCCCCCGTCAAGACCCGTCGACACTCCTGCTACGCTTGCGCCCGTGGCTGCTGCACAACAAGCAGCAGTGCCTGCTCCTGCTCCGATTGCAGCTGCCCCACCTGGCCGCTATGGTCAGGTTTACAACCGCTGTCTTCACTCTCTTGTGCCCGCGCGGCAGTACAGCGAGTCTGCTCGCGTGCTTCAGCCACCTGCGCCCCCTCTACGGCCCATGCGCGGCTCATCTCCACCTCCAGTCCTCTGACACATCACCCGTCTTTAGACCGGTACCATTCTGCCTGTCAACTACCGGAATTTATCTGCTGATCATGTTGTTGCTTCTCCTGTTCCGACCAATTATCGCAGCGCCCTTGCTGACCCTAATTGGCGAGCGGCCATGGCAGATCAGTTCCAAGCTCTGGTTGACAATGGTACTTGGCGACTTGTTCCTCGGCCTCTTGGTGCTAATGTGATCACAGGAAAGTGGATCTATAAGCACAAGTTTCATTCAGATGTCTCTTGCGCGTCATAAGGCTAGATGGGTTGTTCGTGGTTTCTCTCAGCAAAATGGCATTGATTATGATGAGACTTTTAGTCCGGTTGTCAAGCCGGTGACTATCAGGACTGTTCTCAGCATTGCTGTTTCTCGCCAGTGGCCGATCCGTCAGCTTGATGTGAAGAACGCCTTCCTCCATGGTGAGACAGTGTATTGCCAGCAGCCTCCTAGGTTCATTAATCCATCTCATCCAGATTATGTTTGTCTCCTGCAGAAGTCACTTTATAGGTTGAAGCAGGCTCCTCGTGCATGGTACCATCGGTTTGCCACTTATATAAGACAGTTGGGCTTTGTTCCTTAGGTTTCTCACACCTCCTTGTTTGTGTACAAGGACGGCTCTAGCACCGCTTATCTGCTTTTGTATGTGACATTGTTCTCACTGCCTCGTCGACGGAGCTGCTTCACTCTCTTATTGGGCGTCTTCATACATAATTCACTATGACTGATCTGGGTGATCTTCATCACTTCCTTGGGATCTCTATCACACGCACCTCTGACGGACTGTTTCTGTCTCAGCAGCAGTATGCTTTGGACCTGCTTCAGCGCGCCGGTATGAGCGAGTGCCACTCCACCTCAACGCCCGTTGATAGCAAGTCTAAGTTGTCAGCTACAGATGGTCCTCCGGTTGCGGATCCTTCAGACTACAGGAGTATTGCGGGTGCCTTGCAGTATCTCACCCTGACTCATCCTGACATGGCATATGTTGTTCAGCAAGTCTGCTTGTTCATGCACAATCCTCGAGAGCCACATCTTGCGCTCATCAAGCGCATTCTTCACTATGTGAAGGGTACACTATCATCAGGTCTTCACATTGGTACCGGTCGTGTGGACACCCTCCCAGCATATTCTGATGCAGACTGAGCTGGTTGTCCAAACTCTAGGCGTTCTACCTCTGGCTACTGCGAATATCTTGGTGACAATCTAGTGTCTTGGTCCTCTAAACGCCAGACCACTGTCTCTCGCTCCAGTGCTGAGGCTGAGTACAGGGTTGTTGCACATGCTGTGGCCGAGTGTTGTTGGTTGCGCCAGTTGTTTCAAGAGCTCCATATTTCCCTCACCACGGCTACCGTTGTCTACTACGACAATGTTAGCATTGTTTACATGACGGCCAATCCTGTCCATCACCGTCGCAAGAAACATATTGAGATCGATATCCACTTCGTTCGTGAGAAGGTGACTTTGGGGCAGGTTCGGGTGTTGCATGTACCGTCCTCCCATCAGTACGCTGACATTATGACTAAGGGTCTCCCTATACAGTTGTTTACTGACTTTAGGACCAGTCTTGGTGTCCGCCAAACTCTCCCTACGACTTTAGGACCAGTCTTGTAACTGCAGACTTTTAGGCTCCCTCTTGTAACTCTTGTAACTACAGCCTTTTAGGCTCCCTCCTGTACAACTATATATATGAAAGGTCACCCCCCCTCCTGTACAACTATATATATGAAAGGTCAACCCCCCCACCTAGGGTGTGTGGTGTTTGCCCAACTCTAACTTTCTACATCCAATCAAAGTGCACCAAAGTTAGTAATATCATACTCACTCCTCTTGTAGTTGCATATATGTGCTTCTTTTTGCTTTAAACTTGAAGGAATCGGGGTTCCCAAATGGTCAAGAATGGTTGAATCTTGATCTCAATTTGAGCTCTAATTTTGTAGTAGATTTTGAAAGGGTCGTTAGGGATGTGTAGACATTGCTTAGATTATGCATGGTTGTTTTATATTTGGACTTAGATTTACTAGATTATGCATGTTTGTTTTAGATTTGAGCTATTTCTCATGCCATGGTGAAGAATCAAGGATGAGCTAGAGCTTAACTTTTGATGTACATAGATCTTTGGAAGTTCCTTATAGCAAGATGTTGCTCAATTTTTAAGGTCGTGATAGTGCTCCATTTTAGATGATTATAGACAAAAATTATATTTCCGCTAATATCTATTTAGATACGCCATCATTTAGATAAGCTAAAATTTTTTATGAGATTTTGAAATTCTATTTAAATTATGTCAAATTTGTCATCCCTATGGCCAGGTATTGCACCTCAGGCCGTGGGGTGGATCTAAGCTCAAAAACCATTGTTGTCTCTACTACATGATGGATCTCTTCACCCATGAAACAATAGTTTGAAGCGGAACTACCAAAACATCATTGTTGTCCTATGACAACATGGAACAAGGCTGGCCCTGCCTAGCGATGGGAGTATCAAGATGCCAATGATTAGTGACTTGGTGTTTGTCAATTTATCTAGGATTCTAAATAATGAATAGAGGTTGATGTGATAATTTTGTCATTTACTGAAAAGTAGGTTGTGATAACCTGACGTAGATGGATCGACAATGGATGTATAATGTTGATCGTCACTCCAAGGAGTTCATTAATGATGTGGACACCTTATTCAAAGGAGCCAAGTCACACGGGCCTAAAGGATATATATGTTGTCCGCGTTGTTCTATAGAGGACATTCATAACTATTTGTTCAGTAGGGGTTTCATGCCTGGCAGTCATGAAAAATATGGCATTATACAGGAAGACGGTGGAGAAGAAGAGAGAGATTATGATATTGTGGCAGACGCTTTCCAATTTCCATGAATAACACATTGTGTGATGATGATATTGAGTAGAAGTTGAGTGATGCACAGGGAGACATTAATGATGAAAGAGAGCTTCAGAAGGTTCAATACTTGATGTTAGGCCACAAAAATACCGCCGTAACAAGACTGCCCAAAGGCAGCCAGCTGACCGCATTAGATTTGATGGCATGGGAGGTAACAAATGGTGTATCTGACAAGGGATTCAACAAGTTACTACATCTCATAAAGAGGCCCCTGCAGGAACCTACAAGGCCAAGAAGCTTCTATGCTATTTGGGTTTGGAAGTACAAAAGATATATGCATGTTGTCAGTGTCTCGAACCGCCGACTAGTGAATTTCGTGATTGCGCGTCTGGCCCAGATGGTGTGCAAGAAAGACACGAGGGTTTATACTGGTTCAGGCAGAATTTCCCTACGTCCAGTTCGAGCCGCTTGTGCTCTTGCACTAAGTTTGCAATAGGGATTACAAACGGGCGAGAGAGGGAAATGGCTTCCAAATCTCTGGTGAAGTGTGCGTGTGTCAACGTGAGTGTGGGAGCTTCACCCCCCCCCCCCCCCCCCGGCCGGGGGGTTTCCCTTCCCCCTTTATAAGTTAAAGGGAAGGGAGTGGATACAGAGAGAGAGAGCGAGAGGGAGAGAGAGATCCCAGGGATCGTGCCGCCTCTCCTCTCCTTCGCGTGGGCCCCACTGGCGCCTTGGGGTGTAGGCGGGTACGTTGATATGGGACAACTCTTGTTGGGGTAGGGTGGAGAAAGGAGGGAGAGATCAAGGAAAGGAGTGGTAAGGGAGAGGAAGGGAATGATAAGCAAGCCCGAAATAGGGAAAGAGACATGTACCATCTCTCTTAGCCAGAAATGATTAATTTATTGTGTAGTATCTTGGAGACACATCTACATATTGTCATCCAGCAGCCAAAATCATTGAACATAAGAGTGTACTCCAAGCCAAGCCACAATCTTTTTGTCGTGTCCTTTGACAAATTTCCTTTATGGTTATTAGTGGTGACTAACTTCGATTCTTTGGTCATGCAATGCATGGTGAAAATTGCCTTTTATATCACTTTTCTCTTTCTAAATCCACGCCATAAAGTTTGTGAATCCATTTTAGTTTATCTTTACAAAATGAATTACATAGTCCAAAAGTTTAGCTTTTTCCATATTTATATGCATAATTAGGCAAATATAGTATATTTCATTTTTAATGCCATGTGCTGATCTTTTTTTAGATAATGGGGATAAAGTTCGATCTTCAGACCCCTTCATAGAAGGGACATCTGTCCACAATTATTACAAACAAACTCTAAATTTATGCCAAATAATGGTCAATATTATTGGCCAATACACTCCCGACGGCTAATTGATAACCATGTAGAATCTGAGATAGCAAATCGTGATTGAATAATATTAAAAATGAGAATGCCTCATATCATTTTTTAACAATATGTTCAATACTACTAAAAGCATCGTTTAGTTGAAACATTCCCTGTCAGTGGAATCTTCACCCACAGACAGTTCCACGACTCTGCTCAACCTGCAATTCATAATATGGATATAAGATGAATCGCATCTGTTTTGCATATAAAGTTGAAAAATAAGAAAAGACAACCAAATAAGCAAAGTTTCACAGGTATTGCCGAGAGTCTGAGTATTTTAATCAAGTATCTTCAGCAATTGGTGTCTTTTTGGCTTGGTGATTGTTTGTTGCTGGCTCATCCATTACTCGTGGGAAAGGTTCAGTACTCTTGGCACTGTCGGGCGGTAGTTATTGGTTAAAGAAATAGTAAATATTGTAGATGAAGGAAATACTAGACAATATCTAAGGATCTTGTAGTACAGCCAGTGTTGTCTCTCAGTGCGATGCTCTCCCTCCAGTATCAAAAAATTGTTAGACCACTAGGGTGATTATGAGATTCGGACACTTAGCTTTGTCATCTGGAACACAAAGCCCTAGCACCCAGCAACACACATCCTAATGAACTGGACGGTCAAGGCGTGAAGCATCAAGAGCTCTTTTAGCTGCCAATTTCCATAAATGTTGTGTTGTACCGGCTATTGGCCACCTTTCCCTATCAGCTTAAGCTTTTAGATTGAATTGGTTGTTGCATGCAACTCAATATGGTATCAGAGCCAGAGGTCTCGAGTTCGAATCCTGGTGAGCACGATTAAATAAAATAATTGCAGCCACCTCCTAATTTCCACATTTGAGACCTGAGGGAGCCTGCACGTGAGAGGGAGTATTGAAGTATAAGTAAATTGCCCACCTTTCCCTATCAGCTTAAGCTTTTGGGTGGAATTGGTTGGTGCATGCAACTCAATACTATTTTAGAGCTGCATATTCGAGAGAGAAAAAAGCTGTCAGTTTCCACAATGCCATTAAATGCCTTAGCTCGTGCTTTCACCTAGTAGAAGATTGACTCATCCCAATGTTTTTACTCCATCTTTAACATAGGTTTACTTCTACTAAAGTTAGAATTAAATGAAGGCATCAAACTGAGTAACTGACACTAGGTATACCTAGTTGACTCTGGTGACACTATGACTCACTGTTTACAAAATATCATGTGCTGGTTGGTGATTGGCGCTATGCTGAATTCTCTCTGGATATAAGATGTGATGATTGTCATCATGATTATATATCATTCCTGCTAACCATAACGATTTCTACATGGACGCTCATGACCTTGTGCATGCCGAAGTATCACCAAAAGACGAAAAAAAGTTTATTTGAAGAAAGGCCCAGAAGATTAGAAACCTACCACCATCGTAGGCCCCAAAACCAACCAGTTCCTAACCATGGCATGCCACGACTGCCTTCCGTTTTGCCGTCCTCAACGTCCTGCTGCCGCAGTGTGAGCCGAGGAGGAAGGGTAGCAGTAACAAGAGATAGAGCAGAGCAAAGAATAGCAACATGGGGTGGTAAATTATACTATTACAATATTGCCAACGCATGGGACTATACATTTTTGGGCTACATGCTAAAGTTCACAGTTGAATGAGAGGTCTTTTGTATATCTATTTTTGATGTGGATATGGCATATGGCTAGCTAGTAGGTAGCTATAACTGCTACAGTAGGTGGTTATATTGCCCTTACCGCAACACAAATAGGAAAATACGTCATATGCTACTAGTGATCATTATTACCTTGTCCCGAAGGTCATCTTCCATCCAATCAATAGTATCACCAATCTCATTCAGAGCATAGATTACATCGACTATATCAGGCCTTTCATGTCTGTCCTCCTCCACGCATCTGAATGCTACCTCCATGCATTTCTTTACTTGATGGCAGCATAGTTCTAGTCGAGAACCACTAAATGTTTGTTGCAGCCTTTTGCTCCAGTTTTTTACAGTCTGTGGAATCCAAACATTAAGGAATGGCTGATGTTTTAGAAATATGAGACGCAGCATAGAATTTATCAAACAATGACCATTTATCCAGTTAGAAATGGAGAGAGCATTTCTTACCAAATCGACAAATTCTTGGGAAGATCTGTCAGAAATTCTGATGTACTCGGCCCGTCCTGTCAATATCATTATGTGTCAAAAAAATTGTTACTACCGATAATAGTACCTTGTAAACAACTCCAAGCTCGCCCCTACTTATTTCTTGGCTCTGCGAGAAATCATTTGTCATTTGCCGTAATTCTTCAAACGATAGATCTTTTGGTTCCAAAGTTGTATTTTTGTATCGTTTTACTGCTGCTTTCGTTTCTGCTGCAGGTATAAAAACCATCTGCATAAGAAAATTACCATACCACAGGTAAATTCATAGGAGCGAGTAGCAGACAACATTACCAACCGCCATCTCTAGTGATCGTCCTTTGCCATTAGCTGAGGTTAGTGACCATCCAAATATCTAGCTCCTGGATGCACATTTCAAAAAATAACAACAGTAAATAGTTACTATGTGTTAGGGTCCCGGATGCAGATGACTGAGCAGATGTCTAATCCGTGGTAGCAGCACGGTTCAAACTGAAAGGTATGCTGAAATTGGTGCGTGGAAAAAGGGTACACGGGATATAACCTGAATGTTAGCCAGATGTGTCATTGCACAACAAGACAGCTGGAAGAAGCAATGCCCTGCATCTGCAATAATGCTGGATCCTTGACGGGAGAGGGGAGATATCGAGAACTCAGTTAGAGAAAAATTAGGAACCAGCACTCGTAATATAACCATCCAGTGAGCAGGCATGCTTTTTCCACCGGTTGATCAAATTGAAACAGCTTTGTGCAGTCCCAACTGCACTACCGCAGCCATGGAGTTGGTCATAACTAGGGGGAGAAATGTCCATATGGTATGCAAGTCAAATAAAATGTTGAATAAAAAGAACAAAGTGCAAATTTTCCACAAGAAGGATGTCCCAGCTGATAGATAGAAATTACAAAATATTTAAAGGAAATGATATACTAGCCTTAATTTTGCATTCCTTCATGGTCTGGAAGCGCTTGGCTTGAGTGTCACTATTTTAATTCAATTGCTCAGAAAAAATCACGGTCAATAAATGTGAACAGGCAATCGTTAAGTACTGGTTCCCCTCTTATTTATCAACTTAGATAATACATCATTTATCAACTTAGATAATACATCGAGGAAATACACTCTCAACACTGCAGTTGCTACAGGAAGAATTGGCACAAAATCATGCCTGTGGTTATTTGTTTCAAGAAGCTTTATGGAAAGTTCAGCAGGACTTCTCTTTTCTAAACCTTTGGTCTCTCTCTATAGATATTATCACTATCACTGAACTTGATAAGGATGAGGACGCATTTCAGTGCGCGAGAAATCGCTGGGGCAAAATTCTGCTTCCTCATTTATTCAAAGATCTATGATCGGCACCAAGCCACCAATTGTACAACGTGGAAATCAGACATTGGAATTTGGGGTCCCCTCACCTGCACAGAGTTGCTCGCCTGCGCCGACTGCCGACCTGGCCGCTCCCAGCCCAGAGCTCGCGTGCCGTACCCCTTGCGGCTCACCGGGCACCGGCTGGGAGCTCGACTGCCGTGCGCTCCTAGCCGGCTCCTGCCGCCTGGGGAGTGAGGGACAGGGAGTCAATTTGGGGAGACGCCCTGTGGAAGTGGAACTGAAAGAGACGGGGCACCGAGCGACAGCGAGAGGTAGGAAGTGGGAACATGCTTTTCTTATCCGAATGAGGGCATGTGGTTCGCGCAAGTCCCCCGATAAACATTACTAGTGTTTTGCGCGCGTGCATGCGCGCGGGCACGTACAGAAGCGAAAGTAGGAGTTATATTATAAACTACGATTTGGATTGCGTGGATTGAAGCGGTTTGAAGATGACGTGTGGCACAAAGGTTGTTGCACAGGAAAGTGTACAATTTAGTTTTTGTCCGTTACAATTTGTAGTTTGTTGACAAAAATATTGAAGATGACGGTTCTATAAGAATGCACCTGAAAGGAGGCAGGGATGAGCTTTGTCACCTTCCCGTTCAGCATCTGTATTTACATTCTACAGGCTCGCGGTCAGAATCTCCTTAGATTTAATTTGGGTAACACTGCATATCTATCGGCGTGTAAACTGGGAAGGAAGCAGTTATAAATATATGAGAATTGCTCATCTTAGTCACCATGAATATTTATGTCATCTGATGAACTGGATTCTGAGTGCTCGGTTGTTGCTTCGGGGGATTGGCTAGCCAATCTTCGTATTCTTCCTGAGCTGTTAGGAGAGGGAAATATGTAAGTACGCGCTGTTGGAGCATGAAAAAAACATGTGCTATTGCTGCTGTACCTTTCATTATTTCATCAATATGGGTAACCATGTCTGGGACTTCGCATAGCGTTGTTGTTAGAAATTAGTATTTAAATATAGTTAGTTTGGTTTGCTTTTGAGGTACCAAAAGAGGAAAAAAATTGTGTATTCTTGAATGGAAGAAGCCGGCGCAGCACTGAAACGCAACAAATCGCAAAGGGCAAGAAGCAAATCCAACCTCCATAATACAGGCGATAAAAGGGACCAAAGACGCTGAGGACGAAGGCAAGAACGGCTTACCCCATAAGGGAAAAACGAGAGTGAAAGAGGACCAGCAATTCGGCGCCGGGTAGTATTTATCCTAAGGTAGCAAAGCGGCATGCAATAGCGCCACGGCAGCAAAGACGCACCACGCGGCGTTCGAAAGGTAGCGTACGCGACGGCCGCAGAGCAAAGCGTGAAGCCAGGCAGGCAGCTGCGTGTCCGCCGGTAGAGCTGGAGCCCAGCAATGCAAATCGCAGCGGCCGCATGGTCCAAGACGCCGAGCACCCGATGAAAATCGCAGGGCCCAGCGATTTTCAGGCGATGTGGCCGGGCTGCCCCGCCGCCACCCCCGCCACGAATGTTATCTTAGATACTTCATCCATCATCCATCGTAACCTTTCAAAAAAAAATCATCCATCATGAAACGAGTCTTTTTTTAAAACAAATCTGACAAATTGGTATAGGTGTGCTTACTTGTTCCTATTTATTAGTCATATTTGACACTATGAATTGCTGCATACCCACGCACAGATTAAATGGAATAATAGTGACAAAAATTATAGGACAATCTAAATCACATAATGGCTTCTCCTTTTTCCCGGACAGAGAGAGTAGTATTTGAGATATGCGCTTGTAGGAAAAGGACCGTATTAGCTAAGTGCATGAGCTTTTTGCAGGTGTTTGATTTGAATATGAGGTGATTCCCTAAATCGCTCAAGATTCAAATATCTATGTTCAGTGTTAATCCCACTACATATAACCTTATTTATGTCACCTAATTTACTAACTCATCTTGGAACCTACATGATGACTCATGAAAATTCCATTACAACTCGTCAACTCACATGTCATCCGTTAACTAACATCTCCTTTTCTCTCTGCTCTCTCGCTGGTAGCTATAGGAGCCTCATGTTAATCACGAATGCTAATGGACACGTTGGCATGCCATGCGGACAAGCATAAGTACACTTACACAACCTATATGGATTTCGATAGGGTTAAGAGTTGTAGTGTGAGATCTACTAAATTCATCTAAGATCATGTTTCTGATCCTTTAGCTAATGGTTAATGGTTAGCTAGCTAAATTTAGCTATTGTGGATCTAAATAGATCAGTTAATGATATTTCAGCTAATTGAAATAGTATTATCTCATTAGGCAAGCTAATCCTAGTTAAAAAAGTCAAAATACTGTATTACCCATGAGTGTTAAATTTCTCAACACAAAGGTAGCATGATTTATTAATGTTAATAATTATTGGTGGATCCAAACACATTACACGTCCAACTAATAGAACTAATAGCTAGTTAGTTAATCTTTAGCTATCTAAATATAACCTAACTCATTCTTATAATATAGTACCAGATGTTATGAATCAAAGGTCTATTAATATCTCTTTTAGAATAGTATAATAGTTGGGGATAAACTGACGGACAAAAACATGAGATTTTTTATCGTGAAAAACAAAAAATGTCATATCACGGTTTTACTATTTGATACAATTTGGTGAGAATTTCTATTTGAGACTAGTAATATTATATTCTTATTAGTAAATCTGAAAATTAAATGTGAAATACGAAAAAGGAAAACTCAAAATCGTTTATTTCCATCCCCACCTCCCTTATCTCCCGCGCTCTCCTCTTTCCCACCATTAGCCTCCCCCACCATGGCTGCCCTCGGCATCACCTCCCCGCAGGCGCCGTCCGCCTTCGCGTCCGCAACATCTTCCTGCTCCCGCTCCTCACACTCCACCCTCCGCCTCCGCCTCCGCTCCCTCCCCACCCAATTCGCGGCTGCGGCGTCATTCCGCGCGCGGTGCGCAGCCGCTGCAGCCGGCGGGGCCGCGGGCTCAGAGGGCGCCGCCGCGGTGGCGGAGGTGGATGAGGCGGGCACCGAAGTCGCCGGGGGCGCCGCAACCTCCACGCGGCCGCCCTACTCGCTCATCTCCGCGGAGAATGTGCAGAAGGCGATGCGTGGCGTCGGTGCGTTTCTTGGTCCCCGTGGCACATCCCTCCTCTTAAGAATAATCGCGTCGATGCCGTTGTTTCCTGCTCAAAAAATTTCTTCTGAAATATGAATTGGGTGAAATAGAAGCAACCTATAGAGTTGTCAGTTTCTGGGGACTTTCGAATTTCGATGCATCAATTTTTCAGATTCTAGCAGAGTTACAATGTTTTTTGCTGCAATGAAAAGTATCAATGAAATCTCAACGAGGAAAAGGGAAAACTTTTGATGTAACAGTTACTTACAATTTCAGCTAAGACGTTTGGTTGATGTAGCATACCGGACCGCTGCTAGCTTTTGTATATACCGATGTAATTTTAACTCCCTTTCACACTATTTGCAGTCTTGCATATAGTGCATCTTTTTTTTTATTAGACATGTACGTATAGCTTCAGTTCCTCCTCCTAATCAGGAGCTACTGTGTCCTGATAAATCACAATAAATTGTACTATGGCATTTGTTGAAGTATCCAATGACCAAGATGCTGGAACTGGTTCTCATGGATGTTGCTGGATAATAGCGCAGTACATTTTGCCTGTTGAAAAAGCTGTTCTGTACTGAAGCATATCTTTTCCATACTTGCAGCTATTACAGATGCTGATCACTATGGGAGGCTTGGAGTCACAAGACTAGCTTCTACTGATGAGGTAAATTTTAATTTCCCACAATAGCATGGGCCCATTAATTAATGTTTCCAATGGGCCCAAAACATAAGTAATCAGACAAACACCTCTTCTAAGAGTAAGCGTTGTAAGGTATTCAAGCTAACATGTGGCTTAACTAAATTTGTATGGCTGTTAAGTGCGTCGTGTTTCATTCAATTAGCTCCATCAGAGAGACCATAAAAATCCAGAGTCTAATTGTAGAGATTAGATATAAAGGCAGTCTCGTACCTTTTATCCTTGCATGAACTCCTCGAGTTTACTTCCACTGCGTGCTTTACTCTCAACTTCACTTTACTGTTTTAATGGCTTCCTTTATTTGTCAGTAATTGGTAGCTACTTTCAGCTGAGCACTATGATCTTTCAATAACTGAGTTCAATATCAAAATCAGGTAAGCGCCGCCTATGAGAAAAGGTGTGAAGAACTAAATAGCAAAAAACTGGAAGAAGAGGAGCTCAACAAGGAACTTGACCTCCTAAAGGTTCTCATCCTAAACTGGGAGCCAGAAGGCCTCACCTCACCCATTCCATTTTCCAGTACTTCAATCATATCTGCACATCTGTAGGAATCATTTACCATACTATCAACTGAGGAAGAGCGAAGATTGTATGATTGGAGCATGTCCAGAAGTGGGCAACCTGAGCGATATGTCTGGCCTTTTCAAGTAGATCCCTTGGAGTCAGCACCAGATCCTCCACAGGTTTGCAATTTTCATTTTATGAGGATGACTTATCGTTTTTAAAACTCTGGCAATACTAACTCATTAGCGTTCTCCAAAATGATTATAAAAAGTTGCTGCTTCTAAGGGTTTTACAAATAAACTACCATTAATAGCACCATGTCAAGAAACAGCAAAGGAGTTTTAGTGGATTTATTAGATCTTACAAATCCCAAGCTGAGTACAAAATACCTCACAACCATATTGCATATGCCAGTAGAAGAATTTGATGTTTTCAGATGAAAAAACAGGGAATTTGATAAATGGCACTCTCAAATAATGCAGTTTTGAGAACTACAATTGGTTGTGAGGATGACATGTAGGTCCTGTAATTTAGTGACAATGAGATGGCTATCGGCAATTTTCAAAGTGCAAAATTCCACCCAAGTCCCTGCTAGGAAAACACTTTTATTTCCTAATAAGAAAACAAGCAGCTAAATCCATGTGACTTTGCTCTTTGTTGTGCATTACATGATCCGGGTTGTTGTTGCATAATTGGGAGCAGGAACCCGAAGACGAGGTCCCAACAAAGCTCGTTGGCTACTTCTTCCTGGCGTGGTTCATACTCTCTGTTGTGTTCTCGGTGACCCTCAACAGATGAGGCACATCTCGCCCCATGCGAAAGATGAACTGCAACCCCAACACCGTATACCTTCCCTGTATGAATGCTGTACATGACAGGCATACTGTTACATGGTAATATTTAACTGGAGCATGTAGCTGCACATTCTGTACAGATCAGGCTCATGAATCCTGAGTCCTTCAGTCACCTGAAGTTGAAACGCTCCCAAAAATTTCTAATGCTGGTCCTTTTTTAGTAGCAGTAGTAGTAATTACTGATTTCTGTTTCCGACTAAACCAATGCTGTTAATTGTTGGAAACGAGGAGTTCGTGAAATTTACCATATGTCAAGCTGAATCTAAGAACCCGACGAATCTCTTCAATAGCAAATCAAGATCGGCTTCTGATCACCTGAGGCGAAGCCACCTTTTCGTCTGCCCTCTCGTAGCCCGAGGGGCGACTCGGGGGTGGCATCGCCTCCCATCCCTCTCGTCCCCGCCCCTTCTCCCTTTGCTCATCTTCCCTGAATCCCTCTTCTCCTTTCTATTCTCGCGTTTATCTAGGATGGCCGGCAGTAGCGGGCGGCCGCTAGGTGGCGGCGGCGTGCCTGCAGGCTACAGGCGCCCAGGGCGGGGATCGGCGTCGGATCCAAGGCCGGTGAGGCCGGATGCGGCCTCGCCCGAGGAGCTGGCGGGACGGGGGCGGCAGCGGCAACTATCGCGGGTGAAGGCTCGGGCGTTGTTGACATCTCCTCACACCATACGGTAGACGGAGATCTACTTGAAAAAGATTTAGCAAGCAAGTAACAGATAATTTGAGCTAGATGAGAAATATGATAGATTGGTATTGCGTGAAGATATTGCAAGATTGAAGCGGGGACGAAGAAGAAGATTGAAGCTTAGTCTTCTAGTTTTTCTTTTTATTCTGTAGCTTTCTTGTTTTTTAAAATTCTTCATTTAAGTTTAGAGTCTAAGAATTCTTATAATATTTAGCTGTATATATCCATAAGAAGAAGCACTCCAACAATATCTAAAGATGAACAAAATTAGATTAAAGAGGCAAACTGAGTGTAGTAGGGGGTTTATTTTCCCCTTCTTCTTTCTCCCTCCTCTCTTTTTCTTCTCCCTCCCCCTCCTTTTCTTCTTGCTCTTCTTCATTCATGATTGAAATTTGTTGGAGGGTTTTGGAGGGCTATATAGGGGTAAGGGGCTCCAGCTCCCCTAACCTCATGTTGGATCCACCCCTGGCTGATAAGATTTATTATGGTGGAACCTATCCACTGGGTTTGAGTTCTCGACTTGATACGGATTATCATATTTTTTAAATTTATTTAAAAATTTAATCGACACTATTAGGGTCGGGCTCTCGTGTTTAAAACAATAGCGATAGAAGTGTCTGCAAGGCTACGAGCCTACGATGTCGCCGTAGCATTTTTCAAACTGAGAACACAGGTGACCACCGATTTCCCAGCATTTAGTCCAACCGTCTTCGTCAATCCAGTCCATCGGGCCCACTGTCTGACCCCCCGGTGGTGCCACCTGGCAGGCACCCGCGTCGCCGTTCCAGCCAGCTCCCTTCCAAGTCCAGTCCAGGTCCAGCCCAGTCCAACAGCCGACGCTCCACAGCACGGAGAAAGCGACCGGCGAGCAAAACCCTAGGTCCCTAGCACAGTCGCATCCTTCCATGGCGCTGCCCGTCTCCGGCGGCTGCGTCGGCGGCGGCGACGCCTGCGCGCTCCTCGCCCCGTCCGCCTTCTCGCTCCGCCCGCCGCTCCGCCGCGCCGCCGGCGCCAAGGTCTGTTCCTCCCAGAATCCTAGCATTTGATTTAATCCTGCGCAATAGAGCTGGAATCAGCGCGCGTGTATGGCGCTGGATTGGCTTCGAAGGCCGGAATTTTGGTTGGGGTATGCGGAGCGGCTCGTATGCTGCTGGATTTGTGTGAGCCCCTGGTGGGTGACGTTGCCTTGGTTCTCCGTGTGCTCTGCGGTGATGTCCGCAGTGGGGTATATTTTTTTTGGTTGATTGGTAGGCTAATACTGGGGCTAGGTGTTAACAACAGACAGGGCTGATTGAAATGGGGGAATTATTTGAGAAATCGTCTGTTTTTTTTAATAATAAAATCGTCTGAATTTGGAGGGGCGGAGGAAGAGGACTGCTGGGGTGGAGGGGAGTAGTGTAATCGAATGCAGTATGAAGGGACCACAGTGGTGTGAGGAAGGCCCACTAGAACCCTTTTGTTTCTGGATAACCCTTTAGTATTAGCTATATTTTCAGAGCTGCCACTTTCCAAGATTAATCATTTTGCTCGTTAGCCTGTGGCCTGCCCCAACATTCCTGGGACAAAAGAGTTTGCTGTTGTTTTATCATTTTGTTCTATTAATTTGCTTCTTGTTCTGGCTTGTAACTCTGATGTTCGTTCCTGGATTCTACATATCTGTGTTCAGAACATAAGCTGTAGGAGATGGGGATCAGGTTCATGTACCCATTTGTGGGAATTACCTCAAATATACCCTTCTGGAATTAGTGATTGTATCTTTGCATGCTGTCCTACCGTAAATAAGTGCCCTGCATTTGATTTTCTGGTGAAAGGATTTCCCCTTCATGCTGTCATGCTACCTTGTACGTACAGCTTTTGTGTCCCATTTGATAGTGTTCTATGCTCAAAATCAAAGTTAAGTAGGCTTTGTCTCCTCTCTTATTGTTCTCGTTTAATTGCAATCATTTGTTGCTGCCTATCGTAATACATTGGAAAATTAGACTTTACTCCATCAAAGTGTAGCTATGAATTTAAACTGCCAGTGGTTTGGTGTCTCTATTTTACGTGGATTTAGTGTGCTAGTGAAGCTGGTGTGTTTGTTAGTAGTCCTAGCAGTCTCAACTTTGCTTGACAAAAACCAGACAATCTGATTTCTAGATCTAAGCTTGCTTGGTATCATGTTTTTTCTGGTTTGTTTTTTTCCATTTGCTTTGTACAATCTCCTCGTCTCATGTTTTTTTCATACTGTGGAAGTATTAGTATTAGTATTCTGGTAAGATGAGCATGAAAGCATGCCATTTCCAGCAACACACTACTTGCCAGACCACACAAGGAGCACCCAGACTGCTTGGTTCCTTCTTTTTTTCATTGTACATTAGTACTTGGTAGTAGATCTGAAGAGTATGAATCTGGTTGGAAAGGTAGCTAGAAATGAAGAAAGTTTGTATTTATAAAAAATACTGTATATCAGGATCTTTTTAGATTTATTTTAATACAACTCTCAAACCAGATGTCATTTTTTTCTGTCCAAAAGTGAGATGGTACATAAGAGTACGCTGGCCTTGTCATCAAGAGTTAGAAGAGTTCCTGAGGCCATCTTTGACCAAATTTGAGGGGTTCACCCCATAAAATGTGGCTTCTATCTTGCCTTGCTGTCATGTTTTTCTTGCTCTGTTAGATTAGCTCTGTGTTTATTTTTTTTTCATATGCACATTTCTTTAGTTTATCTTTGATAGAAGGCCTGAAGTGTGCTTGCTCAATTAACTATGAAATGACTTATATGAATAATCAAACTAGAAGTGTGCTTGCTCAATTAACTATGAAATGACTTATATGAATAATCAAACTCTATGTATCACCGATACGCGATACGGGTATGGCGATACCGGTACAGCGATACGTGAGTTTGAAAAACGACACAGTGGTAGTATAGAGAGAGTATCGGGGTATCGAAGTATCGGATACGGGTACGGCTGGGTTAGTGAAGTATCGATGATTCATAGATCAAACTAGTGTACTGCTGTGTCACGCATACCAGATATTAGTCTTAGTACTGCATATAGCTCTGATGCTATCATGCAGATTCATGCAAGTTTCAGTATTGGAGGTTTAGGATTGTCAGTGGAATCATACCAGGCACTGCCACTAGCTTTGGTACTGCAATGTGCTTCTACTTTGTTGGCATTGTTTATACTGGAATTCTTACCATTATAATTATGTCATGCTGCAGGCTCACTTTTGTACCTTTCCTCATGGAGCATCTAGCAATCGCATGCTTACAAACAGCCAGCTAATCATTGACCGTCAAAGCTGTTCACAGAGCTCCACCCAGACCTATGCTCTTTCAAGGAAGGATTTTTCTCCTATAACTCAAGAGGTGGAAGGCTTCCTTCACAATGTCGTTAACATGGGATTTGTTGACCGTCTGAAATTAGCATGGAAGATAATCTTTCCTGCACCAACCATAAAGGAAAACTCCAATGCAAACATTGCAAAACAGAGGCTTAAGATGATCCTGTTCTCAGACAGGTGTGAAGTCAGTGATGAAGCAAAGAAAAAGATTGTGGAGAACGTCATTGAGGCGCTATCTGAGTTTGTCGAGATAGAATCACGGGATAACGTCCAAGTGGATATCTCAACTGATGCTGGCCTTGGCACGGTGTACTCCGTGACTGTTCCCGTGCGCCGTGTGAAGCCAGAATACCAGGAATCTGAAGAGCAATACAGAGGGAAAATCGTTGGCGTCGACTTCAAGGACACTGGAGAATCATCTGGTAGCGTCGATGTGACATTCGACTTCTTTGTACCCAATGAGAACTACTGAGTCCTTGTACTAATATTGGAGTGTGCTCTCCACAATGTTTCATTTGTTCTTTGCATTTGTGAACCCTTTGGGTAGAAAGCTAGCATGTTTGTTCTCTAGAGTGATGTAAATATCTAGGATCCCTCTTAGCTCCACATTTCCTGTAACTTGATTCTGGAACTTTGTCGTTGACCTTCTGTGCCAGGTTCTTTGAATAACAAAATTCTGATTTGGTTTATGAGAAAATAACGTACTAGCATATTGTCTGCCAAAATTGTTTTAGGTTCCATACTGACCTTGATCTTTGCATCAATTGACATCAAATTCATGGGGCCTAAAGTGCCGTCAATTTTTTTAATATTTCAAAGGTGATGACTGGTGAGTCCAAAACGAAAGCACGACTATCAGAATACTCAGGTCCGGGTGCTCTGGCAAAGCAGCAGGTGCATTCATGCTAATGAAAGCCACCGTGCATTTAGACTACCTTCCAATGGTACTCGCTTTGCAAGCAAGCAGCTGAGCTGATTGTTCAGCAAAATTATCAAAAATTGTTTGCATATCATTTGATCAGACGACCGATTTGGGCATTCAAATTCAGCTACTTATAGGAAAAGAACCACAGTTATCTGAAAATTGAAAATTCTGACAACAGCGCTATTGAAAGAACAGCACAGTATTCGGCGAATCACTTCAGATATCCAGCCAAGTTTGACATGGAGGCTAAATTCTATGTTACTAACATAGTAACATGGTGCATAGCAAGGAAATACAGAAGAAGACTGCACAATCACAGTTTTCCGAAAATAAACCCGGATGAATTTGACCACACATGCACCAGACCGTGTTTGTTGCCGGTGTATATCTCATTCTTGTCCTCGTCGTACAACACCGCTGTAACGTCCTTCAGGGCTTCTGGAGGGGTGCAGCTGACCGAGGACCGCTCATTGAAACCATTTCTGCGAGGGGCGATGCTGATGGTAGGGTTGTTGGCAGCAATCTTCGCAATGCACTTGCCCGTCATAATCTCGCTCATGTTGATGGACCCAATTGGAGTAACTGCAGATGACACATGTGTCAGGAAATTCGCCACCAATAGTTCGACAAACCGAATTCCATGGTATGCTCCACATTCATGATTAGTATTGATGCTCTACAGGATTTAATGTCAGAACCACCTAGCATTTTTATATATCAGTGTAGTAGTTCTCGAGATGGAAGTGGTTGCATTTTTATATAAATGAATGATGCAATTTCGAGAAAATGAAGGGTTTTGAGTACTGCACCTGTACCATCATCCTCAACTGCCTCAGATTTGCAGTACGAGATAACCCGGCCCTCGTCCTTAGTAATATAAATATCGTTTGCGCTATAAACGCCGTCATGCCAAAACAAATGGTCTTCAAAAGAAGTCACAAGCTCCCCCGGAAATTCCATACAGCTGCCGTTCTATTCCGGAATATCAAGAAGAGATTCCTCTCATACAGTACAACCAATGCTTGAGAGTTCACAAACTTGGTGTCACTGATTTCTATTAGCTCAGAATTCCACACCTTCACAACACAAAGAACGTCAATTATTAGGCTCGCAAGAATTAGGGGTTCCTCTAGGGGGGAAATAAGTAATATATCGCTCCTGAACTATGCCATACATCAAATATCTGAATGTTCTCGCCCTCTTGCTTGACCAGGAACTTCTCGTTGAAATGGTCAATGAAATCAACTTTCTTGTTGGAGTGCAACAAGTGCTTAAAAGATTTAAGTGGCTTTCCATCTACGATCGATAATATCTTCAATGAAACTTAACTCGGCGTTCTATCATATATCACGAGCATGAATCCCTGACTGAAATAAGAAATTTAAGAAGGCATCAATTGGGCCCCTAGGATACTGTAAGATAGATCAAATCAGGAGAAACGAGCGCAAACCTGATCTTTATATCCTGCACATTCTTATCTTGTATTGAATATAGAAAGGAGTAGTTCGCCAAGTCAAAGACCTTATAGTACTGCACATAAAAGAATGACAATTAGGTCAATATGGCTGTGGAAAAAAGGTGAACTGTTAAAGAAGGCGTACCGATCCTGTGCTGCGCGTATGAGTACTTTTCCATTCACAGGATCAACAACAACAACAACATAGCCTTTTTTGTCCCAAGCAAGTTAGGGTAGGCTAGAGATGAAACCCATAAAAAAATAAAGATCACGGATCTTCAGGTACGTGGATGGCGAGTCTCCAAGCGCTCCTATCCAAAGCTACCTCTTTGAAGATATTTCACTCCTTAAGGTCTCTCTTAACACCGACTCGTCTCAAATCAGTTTACGTCTACCTCTACCTCTCTTTATATTTTTGGCCTGCTTTAGAACCCCACTACGCACCGGCGCCTCAGAAGATCTCTGTTGGACATGTCCAAACCATCTCAATCGATGTTGAGTAAGTTTCTCCTCAATTGGTGCCACCCCTACTCTATCCCGAATAACTTCGTTCCGGACTCTATCCCTTCGTGTGTGACCGCAAAACCACCGCAACATCCACATCTCTATTACACTTAGTTGTTGGACATGTCATCTTTTTGTAGGCCAACATTCAGCACCGTATAACATCGCCGGACGAATCGTTGTCCTATAGAACTTACCTTTTAACTTTTGTGGCACCCTTCTGTCACATAAGACGCCAGAAGCTTGACGCCACTACAACTAGGAAGCTGAGATTCTATATCTAACATCTTCATCAATGTCGCCATCTTTTTGAAGCATCGATCCTAAATACCGAAAAGTATCCTTCTGGGCCACCACTTGCCCATCGAGGCTAACATCTCCATCGTCATGCCTAGTCGCGCTGAAATCGCACATCATGTACTCGGTCTTGGTCCTACTGAGTCTGAACCCTTTCGACTCTAACGTGCGTCTCCACAGCTCTAACTTCTTATTAACCCCTTCCCTACTCTCGTCAACTAGCACCACATCATCAGCAAAGAGCATACACCAAGGGATATCATCTTGTATGTTCCTTGTGACCTCATCCATCACCAAGGCAAATAAATAAGGACTCAATGCTGACCCCTGATGTAAGCCTATGTTAATAGGAAAGTCAGTGGTGTCACCATCACATGTCCGGACAAACGTCATCGCATCCTTATACATATCCTTGATGAGGGTAATGTACTTAGTTGGGACTTTGTGCTTCTCCAAGGCCCACCACATGACATTTCTCGGTATTTTATCATACGCTTTCTCAAGGTCAATAAAGACCATATGCAAGTCCTTCTTCTGCTCTCTATATCTCTCCATCAATTGTCGGATTAAGAAAATCGCCTCCATGGTCAACCTTCCAGGCATGAACCCAAACTGGTTTTGGGTCACACTTGTCACTCTTCTTAGACGGTGCTCGATAACCCTCTCCCAAAGCTTCATCGTATGCCTCATCAGCTTAATCCCACGGTAGTTAGTACAACTTTGAATATCTCTTTTGTTCTTGAAGATTGGTACTAATATATTTCTCCTCCATTCTTCAGGCATCCTGTTGGACTGAAAAATAAGGTTAAAAAGCTTAGTTAACCATACTATCGCTTTGGCACCTAGGCATCTCCTAGGCATCTGCACACCTCAATGGGGATACCATCAGGGCCCATCGCTTTACCCCCCTTCATCCTCTTCAACGCCTCCCCGATCTCAGCCTCCTGAATTCTCCTCACAAAGCGTCTGTTGGTGTCATCAAAAGGGTCATCTAACTCAAGGGTAGGGCCCTCATTCTCCCCATTAAACAACTTATCAAAATACTCTCGCCACCTGTCCTTGATCTCCTCATTCTTCACTAGAAGTCGATCTGTCCCATCCTTAATGCATTTGATTTGGTTGATATCTCTTGTCTTCCGCTCGCGGATCCTAGCCATCCTATAGATGTCCTTCTCCCCTTCCTTCGTGGCTAGCCGCTGATACAGGTCATCATACGCTTTACCCTTTGCTATGCTCACAGCTCGCTTTGCAACCCTCTTCGCTAAATTATAGCTCTCGATGTTGGCTGCACTCTTATCAAGGTGGAGGCGCTTGAAACACTCCTTCTTCTCCTTAATAGCCTTTTGCACCTCGTCATTCCACCACCAGGTGTCTTTCCCTTCCTGTTTGCCTCCCCTACTCACGCCAAACACCTCTGAGGCCACCTTCCGAACACATGTTGTCATCTTTAGCCACATGTCTTCTGCATCTTCTCCTTCCTCCCAGGACCCCTCACCTAGCATTCTCTCCTTGAACGTTTGCGCCGCTTCCCCCTCTAAGCTTCCACCACTTCGTTCTCGCAATCTTGGCGCGTTTATCTCGATGGACACGTACCCGAAAATGAAAGTCCGCCACCACAAGCTTGTGTTGAGCGACAACACACTCCCCGGGTATTACCTTACAATCTAAGCAATCCCATCTATCCTCCCTCCTAGCAAGGATAAAGTCGATCTGGCTCGAGTGTTGTCCACTATGAAAGGTCACAAGATGGGATTCTCTCTTCCTAAAAAGGGTATTCGCTATCAACAAGTCGTAGGACAGCGCGAAGTTCAAAATATCCTCCCCCTCTTGACTCTTGCGACCATACCCAAAGCCCCCGTGCACACGCTCGAACCCTACATTAGTCGCACCCACATGGCCGTTGAGATCTCCTCCTATGAAGAGTTTCCTGCTGCTAGGAATGGTACTAGCCATGCTACCTAGGTCTTCCCAGAACTGCCTCTTGGTGCTCTCACTGAGACCTACCTGAGGGGCATAGGCACTGATCACATTCAGGGCTGAGTCTCCAACTACCATCCGGACCAGGATAATCTGGTCGCCTCGCCTCCTAACCTCTACGACTCCATCCTTAAGGCTCCTATCGATCAAGATACCTACACCATTCCTACCCGGTGTTGCCCCCGTGTACCAAAGCTTGAAGCCAGTATCCTCAACCTCCTTCGCCTTTTGACCCTTCCATTTAGTCTTCTGAAAGTATAGAATATTTACACGCCTCCTAATTGCTGCATCAACTAGCTCCCGCAACTTACCTGTTAGGGATCCTACGTTACAGATACCTATGCGAATCCTTGTTGGCTCGGCTAACTTCCTTACCCTTTGCACCCGTCGAGGGAAGTGCGAAGACCCTTGCTCATTTTCCACTACACCCGGGCGCAGATGTAGCGCGCCACTCAGGCTGTGACGACCCGACCCTTGCTCACTTTTCATCGTACACAGGTCACGATACAACGCGCCCCTGGGGGGATGGCGACCCGGCCCTTGCCCATTTAACACCACACCTGGGTTCCGATGTAGCGCGTCGCTAAGAGGGTTACGCCCCAACGAGTTTTTTTATGGGTTTCATATGCATTAGAGTGGCTGTTTTTTTACGCTGGTTCGCCAAACCTAACACAACCCTCCTCCTTTATCCGGACTTGGGACCGGCTATGTTGAGAATCAACACAAGCGGAGTTTGCATTCACAAGATCAAACTCCACAAATCCTGGCCACTTCAGAGATTCGGATTCAAAAACAGGAAATCCAGCATGCAACTCATTCCTTCTAACATACCTGCAGGAACATTTAAATATGTCAAATATATTATCAATTCAGCCCAAGAACTTTGGTAAGTTGCATTGTTCAACAAAAGTCGATTGAAAAGATAGTTGAATAGTGTATATATAGGACTAAGGAAAAACAGCAATAACATTAAAAAAAATATTTAGCATCTATAGGGCACTCCTTCAAAAGAGAACTTTGGACTTTGGAGCATATGTTCTTACTCAATCGGGGTTGTTCTGCAATTCCACGATCCATAACTGTCGGATGAATAAAGGGACACAGTGATAAGCGAATCATTGTACTTGTTGTACAACATGCTCCGAATAACTTCATCTGGGTTTAAATTGAAGAAGGCTATGCGCTTATTCGTTACTACAGACACAAAAGTACAAAGGCAGAGCAGGCCAAATGACGACGACAAATTTTATCAGATATTCAGAATGTGCCATGTACAGATCTCATCTTCAGAGCACCTACCTCGGTCAAAAGCAGCGCAAAGCCCAGATTCAGAAAGAGCAAATATGATATCCTTTGCTGCTACAATTTCAATAATTTTGGATCTTTCTGTAAGAAACTTAGGAGACTTCAGCCCCACAGATAGGCGAGCTTCGCAGCCACCGTAGGTATCAAATTCTTCCTGCACAAGACGTGGAAGAATTAAAATGTATGCAAATGCTAAGTACACTGAAACGGTTTGTGCCCAAAAGAACAATTAATCTGGACTTTTTATTCAACCAGAAAACATACAGGGACAGTAATTTTGCATACATGAAAAAAGTTATTACTACATTGCATTCAGAACATTTAACAGACCCACAGTAGATAATCCAGTAGATATGTCAGCAACAATATACCCGCTCGTCTACATAGTCCACAATTGAGCATAAATGCAAACAAAGAACTGAAACCAGAACTGACAATACTCAGGCGAGTTGAGAATAGGAAGGACCGACACCAGAGGACAGAGGCAACGGCGCCGGCGACAGTCGCCCCAACCCTAGCGCCTGCCGGGGCACCAGAAGACGAGGATGAGGTGTGTACCTGGAGCTGCATGCCGCGGAACCGCTCGGGCGCCATGGCCGCGGGTCAGTCAGTGATGGACGATGAAGATCGCCGAGAACGTCGTCGACTTCAATCTGTCGAGACAGAGAATCATCCACGACCTTAATCTGCGTGAGTTTGTTCGCAAGTTTGTTGCAGTTGTGGAAGCCCTGGACTGGGCTTGGATGGATCATGGATCCAACCAGGTTAAGCTTGGCTTAACAGTTAACACTAGCTTCTGGTTGCTACAGGCCCAGCATTTTACAATCTGGGCGGATTCAAACTCGACCCATTGTAGAGATGGCCGGCATCTTTTATTGCCAGGTTCCTTCGAAAAGTAAAACTGTGTTTTCGTATGGAGATTTAATGTCATGTAGCTGTGTCTTCGCCAATACTGATACAATCTTGGCATTACCAATATTCATGGGGGCTATAATTGTGAAATTCTTTCATGTTTCATAGCTGCTGTGGTTGAGCTTGCCAATGTTCAGGTCAGTCAGATATGGATTACCCCATGATTAAAAGGAAGGCTTCACATAGGATCATCTAGCAACCTATAGCTGTAGGCAAATGAGCCACAGCCATCAGGAATTGCAAGCTGTTACTACAATGCTATTACAAAGCACATCATTTCACCAATCACTACTGTTACATTTGATCTCACAGCCAGAAACTTGGCAGACAGTATCCACCAAAGTTTGATTTTCGGAGGCTAATTTCTATGTTAAAAAAACATGGTAGATGCCATGACAATATAAAACAAATAAATATTTACAAGAACACTTTGCGTTCTCACAATTGCTCAAGGAAACACATTCTATTGGCAAATACAAAAACTAGGTGAGCCCTGGGTCAGGGATTATACAGAATGCAGTAAAGCTAATAAGATCTTCATGTCAGAATCAAAAGGGCGAAACTATGTACATGTTACTATCTAGTTAGACCACACATGGACCAGGCCATGGCTGTTGCCGGTGTAGATCTCGTTCCTGTCCTCGTCATAGAACAGTGCTGTGACATCCTCCAGAGCTTCTGGAACTGTGCTCCAGACTGAGGACCGCTTCTTGCGATTGTGTCTGCGAGGGGTGACATTGAGGGCAGGGTCGCTGGCAGCGATCTTGGCAATGCACTTGCCTGTCATAATCTCACTCATGTTGATGGATCCAATTGGAGTAACTGCAGATGACACTTGTGTCAGGATAATTCCGACAAATAGTTCTACAGAACTAAAGGAGGTTCTATAGTATGTTCCACATATATGATATATGATATGGTAATGGTGGCCAACATCAATACTTATACCAGATTTAATATTAAAACAATCCAACATACTTATATATCAGTGTACTAGCACACAGGCGAGTAAAAAAACCACACTAGTGAGATAGAAGCGATTATATAATGGAACCTATTAACTGTTGAGTCACTAATCAGCTTTTGAGTACTATACCTGTACCATCCTCCGCCACCACCTCTGATTTGCAATACGAGATAATCAGATCCTGGTCACTAGTAATGTAAATATTGTTGGTGCTACAATCATGATGCCAAAGCAAATGGTCTTCAAATGAAGTCACAAGCTCTCCCCGAAAGTTCCATACAGCGACCGTTCTGTTTCGGAATGTCAAGAAGAGATTGTTCTCATAAAGAAAAATGAATGCTGAAGGGGTCATAAACTTGGAGACACTGACTTCAATTAGCTCAGAAGTCCGCACCTTCAAAACACAAAGACCATCTAATCATTAGTCCTGCATGCAGTAAGAGAAGCTATAAAAGATTAACATAAGTCTCATGAATATGACATACATCAAGTATCTGGAAGTTTTCATCCTCTTGCTTGACAAGGAGCTTCTCATTGAACTGCTCAATGAAATCAATTTTCTTGTTGCGGTGCAACAAGTGCTTAAAAAATTTCAGTGGCTTCCCATCTTCAATTGATAATATCTTCAATGGAACATAACTCGGTGTTCTATCATATATCAAGAGCATGATTCCTGGACTGAAATATGTAAAAAAAATATTAAGAAGTCATCGTTTGTCCTCTAAAATACAGGAATATAGATAGAAGTGAAGGAAAAAGCACAAACCTGATCTTTATCTCCTGGACATTTTCATCTGGTATTGAATATAGAAAGGAGTAGTTCTTCAAGTCAAAGACCTTATAGATACTTCAGATAAAACAATGACAATCAGAACAATATTGATGTGAAAAACACTATTCAATGCAACGAACAGTTCAAGAGGGCCTACCCATCCTGTGCTGAATATGTAAGTACTTTTCCATTTACATCATCAAACTCCACAAATCCAGGCCACTTCAGAGATTCCGATTCAAACAGAGGAAACCCAGCATCTAATTGATTCCTTCTAATATACCTGAAAGAACAATACAATACAAAAGCCGTATATTAGCTGAGCCCAAGAACTATCATAAGTTGCATTTGTCAACAAAAATCAATTAAAAACATTTTAGGTCATATACAGGAATAAGGAATAACTGTAAAGTACATTCTAAAAAACATATTCATATAATGCTTCTTGAAAAGTCACGTATAGCATCACATTGAAACTTAAGAGAAAAATGTCTGGAGCATAGATTCTTACTCAATTGGGGTTGTTCTGCACTTCAATGTACTGAAATTGTCAGATGCATAAACTGATACAGTAATAAGTGAATCATTGTTCTTGTTGTAGAACAAACTCCGAATCACTTCATCTGGGCTTAAATTCAAGAAGGATATGCGCTTGTTTGTTACTGATGGCACAAAAAATACAAAGGCAGAGATCAGATGATACCCATATTTTTATCAAATTGTGTCACATACATATGTCACCTTTAGAACACCTACCTCGGTTGAAAGCAGCACAAAGACCAGAATGAGCCAGGGCAAATATGATATCCTTAGCTGCAACAATCTCAATAATTTTGGATCGTCTTCTAAGAAACTGCAGCTTCACAAATAGGTGAGTGTTGTCGTCATATGTATCAAACTCTTCCTGCACCAGACAAAAGGATTAGGATGTCAATGTAGTGAAATCGTTCGTGGCAAAAAGACAGTAAATCAATCTTTATACTTAACTCAGAACACATTACAGGCTCTGTAATTCTACACACTAAAAAGTTTGAGCATTATCATATCAAAACATTGCATAGATTCACATTTCACACCCACAAAACCTAGTAGATATCTCAGTAGACATATCAGCAACGATACAGTCGTTTTGACTCTTCTACTAAGCCAACTGAACAAAGATACAAACAAAGAATCAGGACCTAGTAACAAAGAATCAGGACCTAGTACTGAGGTATCTCTATGACTCTATTAAACAGAAATGGCACAGTTTTAATCAGATTTGTGTATCAGAGAACCACAATAACCATATAAAAATTCTCAAACGGCACAAAGGAATAGACGGTGAAAGGAGGAGAGAACTGGGTAGCCTAAAGAAATTATAAATTCAAATTTACAGCTCCCAGTCTCTACTGAGTAGTTCAAATGTCCAGCCTGAATCATGCTAACCCCCCTCCCCTAAAATTAAGAAAGCAAGAGAGACCTCAAGATGCAACCCTACTCGTTGAATATCTGCAGCTCAAAGTTCAACACTGTCAGGCCAAATGGAACATCTTAATCCAAGAAACCCTAACAATTCAGGAAAGGGGTTTATGCAGCATCAAACAAGATAGTTTTTAAAAGAAAAAAAAGAATGACGCCGAGGTATCATACAACAAAAAAAAGGTGTAATGTACATACTTGAAATGTTCATTGCAAGTCATTTCATATTGCTCCATTTTATAACAAAGCTCCAGATCAAATTACAGAACCATGAGCTCCCTGTGATTAAAATGCTTGAAGTGCAATCCACAAGGCCCGAATTATGAATAATGACGATTACTATTCGATTCTAGCAGCTCACAGCCTCAACCCCAGTGTTGCAGGTGCCAATCAAAGAAAGCAAACAAGAATCAAGTTCATACTGAGGTATCTACAGCTCAACTCATGACAAAATCAGCAATTCAAACCTGCGCACACAAGAAACAACTCTCGAGACTCAAGAGGCATCCCATTTGCCGCAAAGAGCAATCTTTTACAAGGGAATCCCCAAGATCAAATCTTTTTTTCTCTCTCTCAGGGACAGAATTTCCCATCTAGAACAATTGGAACCCGCATGAAATACAGCCCTAAAAAAGAGTCCCCAACTAATTTCGCCCCATGCAACAAGGAAACATACAAGAATTATATGTTCAGACTAATGCATCCTGAGCATCACACATGTGAAAACTAACAGTTGATCCTTCCTCACTCAAGAATAACCCTAAAAGGCATCTCATCTGTCGCAAAGACAGATATTTCACAAGAACTCAACAATTGAGGAACATCAGACCAAATCTTTTTTACAACAGAAATGCATAATGTGCATACTAGAAATGTTCTGCAAATCATTTCTCATCCTCCATTTTACACCAAAGCACTAAATCGAATTACCTAACGCAAGAGTTCTCTCTTATTGAATAACCTGAAGCCCGATCCCAATGACCCCAATTCTGAACAATGACATATAGCATTCAATTCCAGCAAGTGACAGCCCCAACCAACAGGAATGATATGTTCAAGCCGTTGCGTCTAGACCATCACACATGTGAAAACCAACAGTTGAAGGTTCCACACTCAAGAAAGGACACTATAATGCATCTCATTTGCCTCAAAGGCGGACCTTTTCGCAGGGAACTCAACAATTGGGGGGTCCCCAAGACCAAATCTTTCTCCTCTCAAGAACGAAATTTTCCCGCCTTGCATGATGGGAACTCGCGAGATCAAAATTCCATGTCAAATTACCCATGAATTCCCACGAAATCGACCACGCGAGACACCGACGCCGGTCCAAAACCCTAGGATCGCAACAGCGCGCGGCGTCCCCCCGGCCCACCCACAGCCGCAGGCCTCCCCGACCTGGACGACAGCAGCGAGTAACGGAGGCGGTGGCGAAGGCAAAAACTACCTGGAGCCGCATGTTCCGGAAGCGCTCGGGCACGGCGGCCGCGGGCCCGCCGCCGCGCGCGGCGAGCTGGCGGACCCCGATCTCGCGGCGCTGCAGCTTGGCGGCGGAGTTGAGGGCGGGCGCGTCGAGGCGGCGCTTCCGCCCGGCCGCGCCGGCCCCCGCGCCGGGGCGGCCGCCGTCCGCGCCGTCCCCGCCCCGCCGGCGCGCCGTGACGCGGAGGCGCACCCGCAGCTGCCGCTTGGGCCCGTCCATCCTGGCCCCCGCCGGCGCGCCCTCCTTTTCTGCCTAACCTCCCCGCCCTGGATCCGCGGAGGAGCCCGCCCCCGAGGAGGGAGGCCGCTAGGGTTTGGGGAGGCGGGAGCCGAGGGTGGGAGGAGCGGGGGACGAGAAAGGAAAGCGGGGGTTGTGGCGTGGAGGGGGAGGGGTAGGGAGGAGAAGAAGGGGCCATTTGTGCCCGTGGTAATTTGAGGCGGGCCCACCGGGCAGCGAGACGGTGGCTCGCCACCAATGCGTTTGAGGAAATGTGGCGAGCCTATATTTGGAACGGAGAGAGTATAAAATTTGAATTTAAATCTCAACTTCTACAAACCTTGATAATGATAAGTTTTATTGGACCAAATAAGATAGTTTAAGAAGTAAAAATGAGACAAAAAGTTATCTAGGAGGTGATGCAGACGAAGCCAATTGTTTGGTGCAGTAAATGGATTTTTCTGCGAAAGGGCCTGTAGCTAGGGATGTAAACTGTAGCTAGGAATGTAAACGGATCGGATACCGATAAATATTACTGATATTCTATTTGTTTTCACATTTTCTGTCGGATTCGAATTCAAACACGAATAGACTCGGATGCATATACGAACGTGGATTGCTTCGGTTACGAATACGAATAGATGTGTATCGAATACGGAGCGAACTGGATGCGGTTAATATCAGATACGGATATTTCTTCGGATATCGAGTAAAGGCAACATGTACTCATATCACACATGTTGTAACATTCGGACACCCTGTAAGTCCAAATTTTAACTAGATTATGCATGACAAAACAAATTAACAATCAGTTGCATGACATTTCTAACTTACCACGTAGATGAGAGATATTCGATTCTATGATATTTTTACTTGCAATATAGCTTAGATTGGAGACACTCAATTCACGATATTATAACTTATTACATTGATGATACTTCACAAGCACTCGAATCAATTTATCTATTCAAGGAGACCAGATTCAAACTATATTTTTATTGTTAAATTATTGCCAGAGTTAAATATTAATTCTTGAATTAGAAATAAATAAGATTCAACTCCAATATAGTACCAATAGATAGATTATATTTTTAGAAAAAAATTGGTACTAATTTTATATTTTTCTGATTAGAAATGAATGAGTTATAATTTTTAGAGATTAAATCAGATTTTTATTAATGTATATATTTGGAATAATACAACTATCTGAATCTAGTATCCGAATTGACTGTCCGAATTATCCGACCAAATATCCGTTATCTGCCGAATATTGGTCATATTATATCCAAATCTGATATCCGATTTAAATATCCGATATCCGATACGATATCCGGAACAGTACCTGGATATTTGAGAAAAACTATCTGAATTGATATCCGCCCCTCTCGGTCGGACGGTTGGTCGGGAAATATCCGTACCATTTACATCCCTACCTGTAGTCTAGTGGTTATAAGAGCCTCAGCAGCAGGTCTTGGGTTCGACTCCTCGTGGGAGCGAATTTTCTAGAATTTAATGGCGTTGTGCTTTCAATGGTATGCGATGTTCCCGTCGACAGACAGGTGCCTGTGGTGACTTCATCAATCTTGAGAATTTGCCGGCTCAGTCTTCAAAATGCTCATATAGGTAGGTTTGCATATGTACGTTCATAGGGGTGAGTATGCGTGCGTTGTGATTATGAGTGTCTGAGTTGTACTGTGTAATTAAAAAAAAATTTCTACGATAGACTACCGTAAATAATGAAGTTATATATTTTAAAGTATTTTTCATAAAAAATCTAATAACATACCGGTGGGTCAAGTGGAAAACATTACTGTGAATAAATACTTTTGAATCGAAGGGAGTTACTGTGAACAAATATTTATTGCCTAAACGGGTCTTCCCCAAGAATGGGTAGGCCCTGCATTTTATGAACTCAAAATTACAAAGATTCTTTCTTTCTTTAGTGCAATTTAAAGAAAAAATCCTAGTGTGACCTTAGACCAAAGGAAATAGAAACTCCTACCGATTTAGTAACTTCATGGCATGCGGGCGTGGGGTTGCCCAACAAACTACATGATGAACTAAACACTCCCAACAAAAGTTTTAAAGCAAAGAGAAAAAGATTAATAAGAAAATCAACCGACTAGAATGATTTAAAGGCATATAAAAGCTACATGACAGCTAATCATATTGGGCGGAATGACCATGTAGCCCACTTTTTTGGCTAAAGGATGGATGATCGTAAAACATCTACAGTTTAGTGAAGATGGAAAATAAGAGATATGTGACGGAGTTAAGAGAAAAAATAATGAGGATGTACTTTATGCTCGAGTTTCCAAAGTTTATATGGAAACTACATAGTTAGTACATGTACAAAAAAAGTTGCCTTCTTTTAGGTTTCTATGGTTTTTGGAGACGTTCACCTTGGGTCAGGATGCCTATAAGCTTTGCTTTGTTTGATTGCAGCTCGTTTTTAAGATGGACTTGGGCACAAATCAAACAAATCCTATGAAACAAAAGAAAACTATGCAAAAGAAAACTTTGCTTTTATAGTTTTATGTCACCCACCAAAAAGTAAATTGCTTGGATGAAAGAAGGTTTCCTTTGGACCGGTGGAAACTATGCAAACCATAATAAAAATGAAATTAAATTTTTGCGCAGGACCTTTATGTAGCACGCAGCAACTTCAGCCTAACCTGACGCGGGTACACCCTGGAATCCTGTGCATGGCCTGAATTAACTGGAAACAGAAAATAGGGAAAAACTAGAAAAAAGAAATAAAGAGAGGGGCATTCCGAGAATTGAACTCGGGACCTCTCGCACCCTAAGCGAGAATCATACCACTAGACCAAATGCCCTTTGTTATTTCGACAGAAGAAAAGTGTAATAATAAACATAAAAAGATCAGCTTCGGGGTTGGTAATGGGAATGAACTGCAAGACAAATAATCAGTGAAGTTTCATATGGTCGTATCATTCGTGTTTGATCTGTACAAAAGGAAACCTTCCATGTCCAAAACGAAAATAAGACTACATGACATTGTTTGTGGGGTGGGGGGGGGGGGGAGCACAGATATTTGAATTAAAAAAAGTCACCTTGTTCACTCTGAAATTCAATCTACATGAATTTATTAGCAATACAATAATTTTTATTCTGTATATTTAAAACTGGAATGAATTTAGTGAAATTTTGGTGCCATTGCAAACAACACAAACTACACCATCTCCTCCCTTTGGGGCAACGGACGGCCGAGATCATCCCTCACCGAGCCACAGCTCACTTGGTCTCCCTCCTCTCCGCCGACCTCAGCCCCCGTCCTCTCCCCTGCCATGGAGCCCGACGCCGCCCAAAACCCTAACCCTAGCCCCGCCCCGCCGCCCATCTCCGCCTACTACCAGACGCGCGCGGAGCACCACGCCGTCGTATCCAGCGACTGGCTGGCCCACGCCGCCGCCGCCGCGGCCGCCAACCCCGGCGCCGATGCGGCGGACGCGGCCGCCGCTCCGCCCCCGTCCCCCGGGGGCGCCGGCGGCGTGATCGAGGAGTTCAACTTCTGGCGCCGCAAGCCCGAGGCCGCGGAGGCGGTCGCCGCCATCATGGCGCTCGCCGCCGTCATCCGCTCCAGCAGGGCCACCACCATGATGGAGCTCGAGATCGAGCTCAAGAAGGCCTCGGACAAGCTCAAGGTGGGTAACCCAGCCGATTCACCTGCTCCATGGTTCCCAGCTGTCGCTAGGGTATATATTTACAGTGATCAGCATGATTCCCTCGACGGGTCTTGGCCTTCCTGGCGCTGATAGCTTATCCGTTCTGGAACTGTGTGTGTGTTCATGTTAAGCAAAGATAGCGAATTGAAACTCTGTTTGTAAATGTGGTTCAGACCTTAATTATCACTTTTGGCCCTAGTTATGTAGTGGCACAATGTCACCTTAATTACCATGCTCTGAATGACTCAACTGACCTATCATTGTACAGTTGAATGTCAGTCCTTGATGGATATAATCGTTTTAATGTGCAAAGCCATCATGCTTCATGTACTTTGTCCTTTTGCATTGCGCCTTTATACCTGCAGTTACCTGAACCCCGGGATTGGTAAATGTGCCTTCGCAATTACCTGAACCTACACTAGCATTATCATACAAAAAATGCTTTCTCATTGAGCCACACCATTTGGATCCTCCTATCTAAAGAAAATGTAACAAATTTGGTCTGCCCCACAAGATATCAGTTTGAATAGTACAGAGGTTTTGTCCAATGAAGAACCCATGTAGGCTTTAGTAAGGAAAAAAAGGCATTTGGTATATATCAGCAAAGCACATGTGAACCAATGCATGCAAATCCATGCCTTCACTGTGATGTCACCTGTCATCACATATTTTTTGCATGGTTTTCCTTTGTTAATCTCTTCTGACAATATATTTATCATAATGCTAGGAGTTATGATTTATCCATGTGGATGGTGTATCATGTGCTGCTTTGCGTTTTTTTTTTTGTTATAGCTTTCATGTGTTTTTTTCACTTTGGTAATTAACACTAAAAATTCCTATGTATTTCAGTCCTGGGATGCTACTTCCATTTCTCTATCTGCTGCTTGTGATTTGTTCATGCGGTTTGTAACGAGAACCTCACATCTGGAGCATGAAAAGTTTGATGCAGCAAAATCACGCTTAATTGAGCGTGGAGAAAAATTTGGAGAGATATCATTAAAGGTTATCCGCCAATAGTCCAATACAAAACTTACATTCTAGTTTATACACAAGAATGTATGCCTTCTTTTTACTAATGCTCTGGTATGATGCCTTTCCAGGCTCGCAAGACAATTGCAATGCTCAGCCAGGATTTCATTTATGATGGATGTACTATGCTTGTACATGGGTATTCCAGAGTGGTATTGGAAGTTCTAAAGCTAGCTGCATCAGATCACAAGCTCTTCCGGGTACTATGCACAGGTACAGCGATCTAGTTGCAAGATGTACGCATTGCATGAAAGTGCACTATGACATGCTAATAATCTACAACGATGGTGATGGTAAATAGTATATTCTTGCTTGGAAGTGCATCATAATGGGTTTAAACTTAAATTTCTTTTATGTTCCCTTAGGCAGTCAGTCTTATTCTGATATTTACATGATATCGTTTTTATTGCACAAAGTGCTTCATGATGCATAATGCTCTGCAATTTAATGGCAAATTGCAGCAGGCTTTGTTTTACTATTTGCTTCCCTCATGACCTTTATATTGCCATAATCAGTTTTGAGTTGTTATGGTTATTTACTTTGGTTTGATTATCTGGCCTAACCGTGTTCTTGCTTCTGGGAGCAATAGGAAGCAGCCAAGCATCCATATGAAGCATTGGTTGCAAACTCTTGTAATTTCTAATGTCTGTTTGTTATTTCATTTGACTGCAGAGGGCAGGCCAGACAGAACTGGTTTAAGAATGTCGAATGAACTTGCAGCATTAGGCATCCCTGTTAAGGTGCTAATTGATTCAGCTGTTGCCTATTCCATGGATGAAGTTGACATGGTATTTGTTGGTGCTGATGGGGTTGTTGAGAGCGGAGGAATAATCAACATGATGGGCACTTATCAGATAGCTCTTGTGGCTCATAGTATGAACAAACCTGTTTACGTGGCAGCTGAAAGTTACAAGGTATGTCTGCTATGATAATTTACTTAAGTGATAATAATTTCATTTTGTTGATTCACAAGCTCTTCCCTCATCACTATCATCTCTTGATATATTTTAATTGGTATTTGGATGCAAAAATGTCTTACAGAATACAAGATGTGGATTCTCTTAGAGAATGTTTTATAGCAGCAGAGATTAATTTCAGTTTTTGGCCTGCCACATTGTGCTGACACTGAAACACTACTGATGACTACTTAAGTGATTAGTTCCATTATGCACAGCAAGTTTATGTAAACCATGATGCATTTTGATTGGCATCGTAACATGAAGTTGCGGCATGCAACCAGCCTCTGATGGTGTTGCTTATGTCTTTGCTAATTTTTTAGTTTGCTCGTCTATATCCCTTGGACCAAAAGGACATGACGCCAGCTCACCGGCCAATAGATTTTGGAGTCCCAGTACCCACTGGTGTGGAAGTCGAGACATCGGCAAGAGACTACACCCCTCCGCAATATCTCACGCTTCTCCTGACCGATCTTGGTGTTCTCACACCATCTGTTGTGAGTGATGAGCTCATTCAATTGTACCTATGATCATTGATGTGGAAACTGTTGTCTCAGACGAGGTGTTACTGCTGTTGAATCCAGGGGTTTTCCTGCCAGTTTTGACTATGTGATGTGTCACCTTTATGGTACCGATGTGATGTATGAAGAACTCTTGAGAATAGTTGTGCAAGAGAGGATAACAATTTTGTTAGACACACTCTGTAGCTAGCTATTGTAATTCGGTAGCCACTAACATCTTGCATTTCCCTTGCCAGCCTTGCACATCCTGATTCTCATAAAATAAGCCTTCTCCACTCGGCATGTCAAAGTTATATGCAATACTTGTTAATACAACATCCATCCAGGTACTTGGGTCAAGAATTTCACAATGGTACAATCTTCCCTAATGCAAGGGGCACAAAGGCAGTTTTTTTTTTTTTTGAACTGGAATAGCTTCATTCCTTTAAACCGTGGACACAGCATAATCGCTGGCCACCAGAACCTCAACGCCTATCGATGGAGACTCCCAGTGTCACCGAGGGCCATTACAACCAATAGCGGCTAAAGCATGGGCTACCTGATTACAAGCTCTATTACAGTAATAACACGAGAAGGAGCTAAAGCATGCGACCGCCGTTGCTTTGATCTCGTGTATGAGACCACACCCACCGGAGAGAGCCTGAAACTGTCGTTCGCCAACGCATGTTTCAGAAGGAGAGCATCTGTCTCCAGGACTGCATTAGTCATGCCGGCCATCTCTGCCATTTTGATTCCCTCTAGCGCTGCGATCACCTCGGTATGGAAAGCAGTATGTGCCCTGCTCCTGCCTTTACAACTTGCCCCATCGAATTCCTGATGACAGCTCCCCACCCTCCTGCACCTGTCTGCCAATTAAAAGACCCATCTGAGTTTATTTTGAGCACATCCTCAGCTAGCCTCGTCCATCGTTTCACTTCCTCCCTGCTAGCACGAGCAAGAGGTTCTCAGAAGTTTTCAGAAACTCCTCCGCCTGCGCCTGAATAATGAATGCTAATTCAGCTGCCTCTCCCCTTCTCTGACATTATTCCTTTCCCTCCACCACTGATATAGGGTCACACAGACATATATTTGGTCTCTCTTCTCCATATTCAGAACTGATTTAATTGTTTCTTCTGCATTTTGTAACTCAGCCAGATGCTGTTGCTTTTCCTCCAATCCCAGCTTCCTCCATAGCTGCTTAGCAAATTTACACTTGAACAACAAGTGAGCACTGTCCTCATTAAGCCGATTACACATAACACATCTAGTATCCAGGTCCATGCCTCTTCTCTCTAGGTTCATTCTCACAGTCAAGCTGTTGTGTGCCAAATGCCAGAGGAAATGCTTAATTTTTCCTGGACAATTCAGCGCCCAGATGCCGGCCCAATGCTCCTTCCGCAATGAACACCCAGCACATGTCCCTTGAACTCCTCTCACCGATCTCCTTCTATTATCCTCCATTTGCACTTTGTATGCCGATTTGACAGAGAACATCCCCTTTCTGTCATAGTGCCATCCCACACAATCATCCATCGTGTGTACCGGTAAAGCCAATATAATTTCAGCATCTTCGTGGCAGAACGTCTGTCGAACCAGCTGTGCATCCCATGTTCCCAGTACTGGATCAACCAATTCATCTACTGTTTGTTGTAGGTTCATCCCCCTTGGCCGAGATGGCAATCTGGTCCACTCCTTTGGTATCCAGGGGTCCTTCCAAATTCTGATATTTCCACCATTTCCAACTCTCCAAATAATGCCTTTTTTCAGAACTTGCACACCCTTCAGTATACTTCTCCATGAATATGACATGCCCGGCTTAGCGACAGCCTGCAGTACATCCCCTCCTGGGAAGTATTTTGCTCCCAGGATCCTGGAGCACAGGGACTCCTTATTTTGAACCAACCTTGTCGAGCTAACATAGCTAGATTGAAAGTATGAATATCTTTAAACCCCAGCCCACCTCCTTTTGGCCTCATCAACTTCTCCCACCGAATCCAGTGCATTTTCTTTTCCTTTTCCTTGGCTGCTTTGAGATAAAGCATTCAACGCAGAACTCTGGCAAATGCAGCAAGAATGGTAGTAGTGCACATCAGGATGGTGACTGTTGGATCACTGCTAATACCGAAGATCAACATAGCTGCCTTCTAAGTACGGAGATAACAGTACTGGATATTATGGACAGTTACGCAGTAGATTACATGAAAATAGATCTTCAGTAGAGGAATATGTATCCATTTCATTGTTCAATATACTTGTATGTATACCAGGAACATAATTACATAATAACGAAGCAAGTCAAATGTTGGTAGCATCAACTCTGTCACTAAAAGATAATGAAATTGATTAAGGCATCATGGCAAGAAAGTACATTGAGATGAACAGGGATGCTTGCAGTATGCTGAGGAGTTGCCAAATTGTGGTTGGCTGTACATCTATCATTTGGCACACTACACATCAGTGACACATTTTGGATGGTATCCGAAACAGGATTAGAATGCCAGTCCAAGATACAACAGATGCACATTGCCCATGCTGGCATTGTGGTTGTACAAGAAGGTCCCTGCACCAATTCAAGAATCTCTGGTGGTCAGAACGCAAACAGCAAACAGGAGATTCATATGAGCAGGCAAGGAGCGCTGTAGGCTGCAAATGCATAGAGGTTTTCAGTCCTTGACATCAGTGACACCCTCGGATGATATCTGAAACCTTGCTTCAGCTTCAGCCAGACAGGGAGAGCTTACTACTTTACAGATCCGCTCCTCCCCTCTCCCATTGCGAAGAAAGAGCCTGATTTCACAACATTGACACGTTTAAGACACCACGGAACTGAACAGAAACAGCACTACAGAGACATCAGGTTACTTGATGTAGTGCACCTAGTTGTGGAAGCATGAGCCATGATGTTCCCTCCAATGGGTTTGATTTGTGGCCCAGTAAACATTGCAGCGCCATCCACTTGAGCAACTACTTGGTTAGTGATTACCACTGCCACTCCAAACTAGAGCCAGCAAAAGGAAAAAAAGGAGAAATAAAAACAGTGAGTATACCAAATAGGCATGAGACCAATCTGTTGGTGCTATGCTTAATCTGCTGATCGAGCAGCATACAGCAAAATAAAGTATAAGTAATTGTTCCAATTTGGTTGCAAACTTGCAATACATTTAAAAAAATGTTCGGTTGGCATAATGTTTGCGAGACCAAATGTATGACATTCAATAGAACCAATATTTCGTGATTGTCATCAGTGATCAAAGTAAAAGCTGATTACCTCATCTGCTAACTTCTGAAGGCTCCTAAGAAACTTAGCCAGATGCATCTGTCTTGCTGATAGCTCCCCTCTACCAGAGAAATCAGTTCTATATAGGGCTGTGGCACTATCCACAACCATCAGAGCAAACCTGCAGCAATAGAGCTTCAATTTAGCAATACTAGGGATGGGAAGCATGTGTTGGGCAAAAGGTAAATGGAGTTCTAATGTTTGAATTTGTAAAATAATTAAGATGTCAGGATGCCAAGATCTAAATGGCTTTATGACAGGAGCAAGAAACCTGGCACATGCCTTGTTACTTGCTACACTAGCATTATCATACAAAATGCCTTGTTACTTGCTACACTAGCATTATCAAACAAAAAAAATGCTTTCTCATTGAGCCACACCATTAGGATCCTCCTATCTAAAGAAAATGTAACAAATTTGGTCCGCCCCCACAAGATATCAGTTTGAATAGTACAGAGGTTTTGTACGATGAAGAACCCATGTAGGCTTTACTAAGCAAAAAAAGACATTTGATATAGATCAGCAAAGTACATATGAACCAATGCACATTGAAATAGCATGCATTGCCTGATTCAGTGTCCAACTCCTGAAGGTAATGTGGATTGTGAATCACGACTAATGCCCTTTTCTTGTGCTCCACAGGGACAATAAATCAAGTTTCTTAATATCTTATCTAGTGCTGCTAGCTGCTTAGCAGTAGCAAAGTAAGCAACCTGAAACATATTGAATATCATTCCTACCTTATTAGTATCACACCTCCAAAACACCATGTGAAATCAAAGGTACAGTGTTTTTAGCAATTTTAGTTTGTCACTGTTGCTAGACATGTATATCTAAAGTTCTATATAAATGGATAAACTCACCTGGTCTCCATCATCATGGAAGCTGCCTCCAGCAAAAGTCTTGATTGATGATCAGTGTTATATGCTCTGGCGTAAGCCACATTCTCCAGTACATCAGCACCATTCAAGCCAAACCTGTAAGCAAAACAATCTTGTTTAATAGTTCAAGTATATATAGTAGTGAAGCAAATAAATTTCAACTGCCATATCACCTGTCTGCTATCTGGAGAAGTCTTTGCGGCCTGAATGTTCCCTCTGCATCAATATACAAAGCCTTTCCTTCACCACCACCTTGGTCCAATGGGAGCTGCATAAATCACTACCACATTTGACAAACTAAAAAACAAATTACACAATGACTGCAAGAAGAGCAGACTAATATATTTTCCTTGCACCAAACAGCAGTAAATAGTAGGAACCTTTTCAATATACAGACAAAGACATATTGGAGCATGTTCTACAAATCATGCCAGTATTAAGGTTGTGGTGATGTAGCATCTTAGAATTGGTATTTGAGCGCAATACCTGACATGTGACACAGAGAGTGTGGCACAACTGAGTCTTCGCAGAGCGAAATTCACCATAGATCTCTGTGATAGACCCAGTTTCTATGCCTCCTGTTAAAATTGAAAACATAATTACACAGTTTTTGTTATTACTTATCATATACCACAATTATGGCAGTAAGGCATTTAAAAAATAATGATAGCCCAGCAGTACAATACCGTCCAAAATTTGATCGAGCTCTCTTGATCCAGTTGTAATCTGGATGATCTCAAGCCTCTGCGCATGAAGTTGGCTAGCGCTAGTAAATCCTAGTGGAACCAACTTGGAAGCTGCCAGATGTACACACGGAAATTTTATTTTCATACAAAAAGAAATGAAAATGTGCTCTAAAACAGAAGCCAACAATTACTTGCCTGCTTCAATTATCTTGTCAACTTTGGCTTCACTAATCCCTTTAATTTGCAAAAGATCTTTCCTCGGAGAGTAAGCGACAGATTCCACTGTGCTGTTATGGCCCTTAGACCATTGGGATAAACACCACCAGGAAGATAGCCGGGCGGAGTCGGCTTGGGGGGAGACTAGACTTTTGGGGAACTTGGGAATTGATTCTTGTTCATTGCTTGATTAAAAGAGATACAATCCCATTCTTATATAGATGGGCTGACTTGACCCTTAAGAAACCAATCTCTAAATTTAAGGAAATAACAAACCAATCTAATCTTTCCTAATATTCTAGACCCTATTACTGTTCACAGCGTGAACAATACTTTCTACCCATAACATGTGCAGAGACCAGCATCTTTGAGCTTTTTCACATCAAGTGCAGCTATTCCAGAAGCCTGCAGAGGAAATTTTACAAGAATTATTTGATGGCTCAGCTACACCTGTATATTTTTTTTCCTACCAGAAGATCCCCCCATTCCAATTGAGATAAGACTAACAGATCACATCCAGTTCAATAACCTACTGAGGGCATTCTGCAAAGATAGATAGTGCACCTAACTATCACAATGTCACTTTTCTCAGGGAACTAGCAAAGTAGTAGTATAGTCTAACAGTAGAATTGCAGATAATGTAGATAAATAAATGCTTGATAGGAGATGAAAATATATTGCAGCTTCTATTGCTGAATGCTGATATGCATCTTAACACATACTGAATTGTAATGCTGAAAAAATAAGTCATCAAAAGTAGATATTCCGAACATACGGACATCTTTTTGCCTAAGTGCACCGTAACCATAACATTCCAGTCCAATAATGTAGTACATGTACCTATTTTCTGCATTCAACTCATGTACAAGGCAAAACAATATCCGCAGCCTTTCAGATTCGAAAGACTGACGGACAGGGTGATTCAATGCTATATCTGTGGTGAAAAATTAATTGAAACCAGCAGAAGCAAATACTCGTTATCGCTGCACTACATATTTTTCTGATCAGTGAAAGAAGAATTAAAGAACTCGAATTGGACAATTGCAGGCCAACTTGTGAAGACGCCCAAGAAATTAGGATTTGGTAGCGTCAACACGAAAATTAGAGAGGAGAACCTTCATTCCCTTGGCATTTGTAGAATTTCCGTAGAGAAAACAATCAAGAACATGGGGATTGGGAGGCCCCAGGAACATTCCCCAAAATGGGATAAACCACCTCGGCGCACCCCTCCTAAGGGACCAAATCGTCGATCAAACCCTCCAATTCGCGCGGTTTCAGGGGCGCAAAAGCATCAAGAACCCTTACCCTCGCGAGATCCACCAACCAAGAAACGGTGGAAACATCCAAGAAACGCGGTTCTTGGAGGGATCGAACCAAGAGCTGGGAGATGGTGCCGCGGAGGGAGTCAGACCTGTAGCTGCTCGATGGGGAAGGGCCCGTGCTCCGCCGCCTCCTCCTCAGCCGGTGGCGCCGCAGCCGCAGCCGCCTTCTGGTGAGCCGCAGACGACGACATGGGCCCACTCGCAGCGACTGGAGGGGACGGAGGAAGGCGGTTTGGTGGTTGTTTTTTGGGTGGAGCTCGAAGGCGGCAAAAATCCCTTCTCTGGAAGCCTGGGGAAAAAATGTAGGTGGGACCCACAACTCAGACCGTTGGGTGAAACCTGATTAGAAAATGTTTTGCTGCCACGAAGGATAGATATAGGTTTTATAAGACTCTAATTTGCGTTATTCTATAAGACTCTTGTTTTTTTGGAAAAGGAGTATTGGCTCGCTTGGACTGTTGGACATACTTATGGCATCATTGGAGCTATGAAAGCTAGCTAGCTACTGAGCAAACGAGGTTCCGGTCCGAGCCTGCCGAGCTAAGCATGGCCCACGGCTCTAAGAGCAGCTCTTTGGGGTGGTCTTGAGTCCAAATAAAATAATATTTCTTATCTATTGATCGTTGCAAGTTGCTAGCCATTACACACGTGAAAGTTGCTAACCGTTACACATATGAACTATTCCAGCAGCAGCTTGCAGCTTGCAGCTTGCAACTACAAATATACATACAACTCAACACATCCAAACAAAAGGTCCGGAGCCAATCGAACAACGATCGTCTTCAGAAAAAAAAACATCCCACCACCCTCTCTAGAAAAAGAAAAGCTACAACCCAGACAGTTCAATGGATGATTCAAACTCATTCAACCCTTTTAACCCTTCAAACTCCTCTTCTCAAGAGGCAGGAGACACAAGCAAACTATCCACCCAAGGATACCGGTCATCACAGTTTGCAAATTGTCCTCCTCCATTTAGTCAGCAATTTCAATCTTAGTTTCCTCGAAACTTTAGCCCTTATGGCATGCCTCCAAACTATCACCCATATAGAGCGTTTCATTCTGGTATTCTATATGAAGCCAACTATAGCTTCCCCTCCAATGGAGTGTTTGGAAGAGGAAATGCAATTGAAGGTGCTCGATCTTCATCACCAGTTGAGTCCATGGCTTATAGCCAAGGTGTTGTCGGGTCAGGTCCAGCTTCACCTATATCTCCTGCACCACAAATCAATGGAGATATGAGCAATCAAGAGTGGAGTGATACCAGCGATGGTGAAGAAAAGAAGGCAGGTCGTATGAATTGGAGTGAGGAAGAGGATCTGAAACTAGTAAGTGCATAGTTGCATCATTCTGTTGATTGAGTGAAGGGGAATTCACAAAAAGGTGAAAACTTTTGGAAGAATCTCATGGCGGAATTTAATAGCAATGTCAGACGAGATAGAAGAATAACAGTTGCACAATGCAAGACACACTAGACCAAGACAAACATGCTCGTAGTCCATTTCAATGGATGTTGGATCAGAATGCATTGTGCTCATGGTAGTGTAGGGTAGGACTCGGCATGCTTATCTAATGGATGTAGGTAAGAATGAATATTTTTTCGAGGTAGGACTCGGCATGCTTATCTACACGCTGGAGCGTTTTGTTCCAGATAGCACCCGGATGACGTATCCAACTTTAGCACTACCTCCTGATTTATACGCTGCTGCTGCTCTAATATGGCCGGGCCTGGCGTCGTTCCGAAATATTTCATGCTTTTTATCGGTCCAACCCAAAATTTGCTCAGGTCTAAAGTTGAATAATCGTCGAAATTGTTTCTTAACAAAAGGGGTATTTTCTACATGTGCATCATAGTAACTTAACTTATGAAGTCATGCTTTTATATATCCTAATAATAAAAAAATGTTCTAGTAGGCATAGAGTATATGATAAATCGTCGGCCTTTGGTCAAGGTGGGACGTGGCTTTCTCCGCTCTACTCTCCCTTCCTACTCCTCACGGCACTGTAGTATCCTCACACCACCCACCATTCTATCCGCAGGGTGGTGTTTGGATGGTGTGTGGGAAAGGGAAATGGAAATAGGATGGGATATTAAGAGCTGGGTATGGATACGCTTATGTTCCATGTCACGCGCTACTACCAGCGACTGCGTCGTAGAAGTTGGCTCAGGTGTCCGATTTCTCGATTTTGCAGCCCACGACGGTTTAGCAGCACGTACCATTGGCCCATAAGGTCCTTGAGGTCTAGCTGTTTTCTTTCTCTCTTTCGATTCGAACGACCGGATCGGCCATCGGGGAATGGGCAGGCGGCATGTAGATTGTACCAGACACAAGCATCGGATTCCGTGCAAACGAGGAGCAGAAGGAAAAAATCTATAATTTTCAAAACACGTGTCTAAATCAAATTTTGATTACGCCTTTGTATTCCTAATGACGCAATTGTTCTAACTTCACAATAAAATTATTCTAACTTTAAAAAATATTCCACCTAGAAAATTATCTAAATGTTGTAAGTATGATTTTATTAAAAATCTTGCCATGAGAAATACCACAATGCAATCATAGTTTTACTTGACAGTGTGTTTAAAAACTACTGATTTTCATTTTGACTCTTTCCTTCACCGGCAAATCAATGCCTGAGGAGCGTACATGCGCTGATGGCCAAGTATCAATGCTGCTTTGGCGATGATAGCAGTCGCGCGTGCTGCTCGTTAAAAGTATAAGCCCGTTTTCGCGGCCTGCTAGAAGGGCCACGTTAGCCTAAAATTTTAGCTGCATCCGATATGGTTTGGATGGCTCGATACACACTGTTCATTAAAATGCTTATCGTTTTATTCGGTCAGTCTTTATTCTTGATTTAAGCCTTGCATATCATTTATTTCCTAATATACTTGCTGAGTACCAATCATATGTATACTCACACTTGCTAAATCAACGTTGCTCAGAAAAGAAAAGAAAGTTGTTGTGAAGTTTTTTGAAGATGCTGCTGAGTTCTAGGCGTACGCAACCCCCAGCCGATTGCCTGTGAAGTGTGGAGCTATTGTTTTCAGGATAAAGCTGTATATCTCTTATAGACTTTTAGTCATTGTAAATCTTTTTTTCGTGATATTGTTGCTCATTGTTCCATTATGAGATTGCTATATATATGAAACTTGATCCTGGCATATATATAGTTATGCATTCGGTTTTATTTTAAAAACCGAGTGTGACACCAGCCACAACGAAGCGCGGCATGGTGGCTAGTAATAGCTAAAAAAGTGCTTCACCGTTACATCTTCAACAAATGAAGCTATGTATGTACAATCAAACGGGTCAATCATGATATATGATGCATCACTGGTACATGAGACGAAGACGACTACAACATTTTGTGACGTCCCTTCAAGTCCTGCTGCTTATAGCTTCCTGAAGAGCTTCTACGATCATCCCAGGCGCAACGGCAGCAGAACTGGCAAACTGCAACAACAATTCCCCAACAACATCGATCAGTAAATCAAAGTTTATAGCTTTCTGAAGACGGGCTTCCGTGATCAATAGAAATTGAACAATAATGCTGCATCGCTAGCTACAACTACCATCTCTCTTGCTGCGTGCGACGCGACGAGACGTGCATACCTGAGCTCGTACCTTCAGTCCCATAAGGCCATCCAGCGTGGACGACTGAACCGAGACAATGTTCAGATGGAGGCTCTTGACGGCGTCGAACACCTGCGCCATCAGCCGCTCCTTCCACCGGCACTGCACGTCCAGGAGCACCTCCTTGTCCGCAACTGTGATGCTGACGTTGCTCGGGCCACCATTGGAGCCAACATAGTGCCGCTCCATCTGCCGATCGCCGGCGTCGAGCTCCGAGCCCTTCTTCTTCCTCTTGGCGCCACCGGAGGCGGCCTTCCTAGTTCCGACGACCTCAGCGTCATGGCGCCTCAGCGCGCCTGCTGCAGGGCGTGGGGTGCTGAGCTCCTTGCTGGATTCCAGCTCTTGTACCCTTCGCTCGAGCTCTTTGAGGTAGGCTATGGTTTCGGCAAGGATGGATGCTTTGTCCACCTGCAGCAATGTTCGTGAAGTCCCAGCTGGTAGGAGGATACTATACTATTTTTTTTTAAACGAACCGGCAGAAGAGCTGCCTCCATCTAAATACCGTAATATCTCTGACGGAGCATTCTGTTTTTTTCTGACGAAACCAATGGCTACACACTTGCGTTACTCACCTTACGGGTGGATGGAATCAATGACTTGAGAACGAGGAACATCTCGTTGAGCTTCTCCCGGCGCCTCCTCTCCGACATGACGTGGCTCTTGGTGATGCCACTTTCCTGGGTTGCTGTCCTCCTCGCCGTGCTCTCGTCACCGCCATTGCTCGCCCACCAAGCTCCGCCGGACACCACTTTCTTCAGCATCTTCTGTGGCGCTCCTGCTGTGGCCGGCGCTGCCGCTCGGTCGGATTCCGGTCTCGTCCACGCTTTGAAACTTGACAAGAAGCGAGAGCCATCAACAGGCTTGCTCAAAGTGTGATCACCATCGTCATCGTCGGTAGCCGCCTCGGGCGCCGGCTCAAGAGAAGGGGGAGCTTCGAGGAGGCCGTCGATGCTGATCCAATCATCCTCAAGAAGCTGCACGTCCAGTCCCTCGCAGAAGTTGTTGTAGAGCTCGTCGATCTCCATGGTGACTTCCTCGAAGTTGGCATCGGGCAGACACTCAGTAGTGAAGAATTTGCCTCGCTCGTGCCCCTCGGAGATCATTGGTTCCATGGCTGCATTGAGATCGACGTCCTCGAATACAATGATGTCCGAGGCTTCTCTGGTTTCGTCAACTGATGGGCTGGAGTTCGGCTCCTCCGTGCACGCCGGGAACTGCAGCTCACGGAAAGGCGTGGTGGCGCGGTTGGCCAGATCAGGGTCCTCCAAGACCTGGCAGTAGCACTTAATTTGGTGAAAAAAATGCTTTTTATTTGACAGCCATCGGAAACACAAGATGCACACAAAAACTTTGTAAGTTGCAACTTCATGTTGTCATTCAGAATTTCAGATGGTAGTTCATAACTTCATATGTATGCGTTCAGATACGGCGAATGAACTTACAGAATCAGTGGTCCCCAGCTCAAGCACGCCATCCATAAGGGGGATGCAGACGATTGTCTGTGATAAAAAGAAGAACAAAGACGTACATGGAGCAGTCAGAAACCTGCAAATTAGGCACAAAACCTACCCTGAGTCTGCAAATCAGTTCATCCATGAAGAGCTTTATGTACCTGAATGGACGCACTCTGCGTGCAACAAACCCATACATGATCACATACAGTGGTTCGTAGCACCAGATAACCAAGAACCAAGTCAGTTAGTGATCTAAAAATTGCAACATAAATATGATAACTTTATTTGGTTTCACTCGTGGAAGAACACAGGGAGACATACAGCATATACCTTTGCCAGCAGCGCGCGGGGGAAGGTTTTGCTGTCGGCGAGGTGGGCGTTGCGCAGCCAGACGTGCTCATTCCTCGCCAAGCTCTTGCCCGGCAACCTGATGGCATGCGTGCTCTCGATCATCAGTGCAGTGGTTCATGTCGAGGGACGGCATGCCGACACACAGGAGTTCAGGACGACGTACCCTTGGCCAGGCCGGAAGGCGTAGGTCATGCAGACCACGTAGAACCACTCGGTGTCGCCGAGGTCCTCCGGCGACAGCGCCGCGGCGGGCCGCGGCGTCCTCGCGCGGTGGCGGTCGCCGCCGGAGAGCAGCAGGGAATCGTAGAGCTCCCGGAGCTGCTCGCTTCGCTGCAGGGCGAGCTGGTCGGCCGTCATCTCCGAGGTCGAGCTGGTTACCTTCCTCGTCTTCACGTCGCCGTTGTAGAACCCGTCCTTCCATGTCGGGACCCTGCGCCACAAGTTTATTTGAGCTCCTCATCATTATAGTAAGGATGCGTTAGCGCAGCAACTCGTCAAGTGGCGGTGGCTCTGGACATGTAGAAAAATGGAACAGGAGTTGTACGTTTGTGTTTTGTTTGTAATTTTGTTGAGCTTCAGGCAAACTTGGGGATGTAAGCTATTTTTTTCATCAATATAATAATCTAACCCCCTTTCACAAGAAATGAGAAATTATTAAACCATGGTACTTTACAATATAGTCCACCCACTCACAAATAAGTGTCTTTTTGGTTGCCTGAAGTCGCGGAGAGTCCAAATTTTGGTTACAAATTACAGTTTATATATTAACTTAGATATTAATTTGAAAACGATGTGCAGATTTTTACTGAGAAATGGTTTCAATGTAGCACAGTTTTGCTTTGTGTTACAACTTACAAATATAATGTAAAAAGAATTAGTGACTAGATCTTTACTTTGAAAACCATGTCGATGCGCAAAACATCATTTATTTATGACTGGAGGGAGTATATAACTAAAAACAATATATAAAATCAGTCAATTAGAAGAATGTTGGATTGTTGGAAAAGATGGGAAGATTTTGGTACTGAATTGTCCTTTCTGGTTTATAGTACCTGTCTTTGTTAGCCTGTATGTTGACATATTATCAGGAATTTATTACTTTAGTAGAAATGCTGCTAGTCCCTTCGCTCAAAATATATCAGCTACATCTTTTTCCTACATTAACTATCTGTTACTATTCGTACAAAATTTGCTTATACATACTCTGGCATCATTTGGATCCTCTGTTAGTTCCAATAGAGAATACTGGGATAAAAAAGTCCAAAACCAATTAACAATACATGGCCCACTTAGGGGTCATATTCTTTCACAATGTTAGATATTAACCCTAGATGTTTTCTACACTCCCTAACTTCCCTTAGAAGTCATTACTCACATTACCACGTACGTGAACTTATTTAGCATGGTCTTTGAGCATCTTTTGACCATTGGATATAACATAGACGGCAGTGTTTTTTTATTGACGTGGCCGAATCACCAAGCAGCTCTTCCAGCTGCTTTAGATGCATGGGAGGTATTAGGTAAAATGAAATAAAAGATTATGACCTAAGAAATGAGATCGCAAAAATATTTAGGATTTTGATCGACCTAAAAATTTGTTACCTCTAATGATCTAAAATAAGTCTAAGTTAAGTTACAACTCCACATATGTGATACCTATAGCTACTTTAGTAAGATTGACTGCAACTTTAACACTACTCCTAGAAACAACACGTCATTACCTAAAAAGAGACAACGCACGTAAGTTGTCAAATGCTGATCTTTTTATGGAATAGTTTCCGGCCTCTGCGATCGCATACAATATTTTTTTTAAAAAAATGTTGGCACGGGATGGTTCGAAAACATGTCACTGAAAGGCAAATGAAATTTCTATCGCTAAGTATGAGTGTAATCCTGCACATCACTTGAAAGTTATTTTAGGCGATCTATCTTCTATCAAGATTCGATAAACATACAATATGCGGAATCCCTTACCCTGCAGGGCCAGTGCTTGAAACTGACCAAAAGATGGCGTAAACCCAGCTGATGCTCCTCACTGCTGCAGCAAGGTGGTTCCTGAACTGCTTATTCCCAGGCTGTGGTTCTTCCTGAACTGGAGAAGCTGATAGCGCCATCGCCACTCTCTTTCGCCTCGCTTCGCGCAGCAGCAAGAAATATGGAAGATCAAACAAGGTAATAAGATCGAGGAAATGTTGCCCAGCCTAACCAATCAGCATAGACTGAGCCAAGAGCTCCGGGAGAGAAAAACACACATGTGTAAGTACACTATATATACTCTGCATTAATGCATATTATATGCCATGAATCTTGAAATGAAAGATCTATAGAAGCCCAAGTGGCCAGGCAAGAATAACAAGAGGTGCCGCTGTTTATAAGATGAGAGAGTGAAGTACTAAAAGTTCTAATCTTTGGGTATCTTAGGTACCAATTCATAATTTTGGCTTTTTTTTTTCTCAAAAGTCCATAAAGAAATTAAAAGCTCTAGAGAAAAATGTCGAACAGTAAGTGTTTTAAAGAAAACTATGTACGTGTATGTATCCGAGCGATGGACAGCGACACAGCTCCAGTGTATACTGTGCACGTATTGAGTGCGATGCTTTGCGAGTCAAGTTGGTGGAGTCGTCGTCGTGTGCAAGGCTCCTCCACGCCTATTTCATACTACTTTTAGATAAAGGAACATAAAATTATCCCAGCCGCTGCACCGACGCCTATTTAACACTGTACCAGGTGAGTGTGGCGAGACGTCGTGATCACGAGATCTCGCGCGCGGCAGGAGACGACGTTGGCTATCAAGAATAACGACAAGGTGCACGGGTGGGGCGAGCGTCACTTTCGATCGATTCATGCGCGCAATTATTTGCCCCCGCACAAATTTCTTAGTCTTTTGCATATCGGCTTCTTTTAGAGATTTACGGCTCTTCAATCGACTGATATCTTGTTTACCTATCAATCATCTAAAACTGTACTAGAAATTGAATTAGGACGGGAATTCAGGGTTAGGGTTTGCGGTTTTAGACTGGGAGTTTACCTGTGGCCTAAGGGCCATGCTGAACGTATATAGTTGTGAATCGACGGATATATATAGCGTGTTTGGATTCAAGTGCTAATGTTCAAAAATATTAAACTTTAGCACTAGTTTATATAAACATGAGTGCTAATATGTGCTAAAATTTAACACTTAACTTTAGCCCATCCAAATAGGCATATAGTTCTTTTAACTTAAGTTTATTTTTAACAGATGCTCTCGCTAACTAGCTAGGACAATTGAGAAGTACTGGTAAAATGGAAAAGTGAAACGAAAATTGTTAGTGCAACGACTTACATTTCGTATGCAGTGCGAAGTCTAAGACGACCTCTGCTTCGGAGTGGAGGAGACGCCCGTGGCGGAGAGACAGGTCACACGTAACAGAGTCTGAAGGCGTACGTGCTTCCCCTGCACTTGACTCCTGCCGCTATAGTTGACGTACACCATCATGTCGTCGTTTTGTCAATCAAGTTGATTGTGACTGAGAGGAGCGCGATCGTCTACTGGTAATGGCTGAGTAATGGCTGGAAAGTTGGCCGTTGCATGTATTTATGCGACCAAACTGCTTAACAGATTGGTCGTTCAATTTAATCTAGTAACTTTTTGCTTGTGGTAGACGCGATTTTTAGATGATGCATATTTATTTAAACGCGTAATTTTAAAAAGAATAATATGAGCAACAGGAAGGTATTAAATACCCTACATGAACTAGGATTTTAACTCTGATCCGCTAGGTCTTCCCTGAGGATACTAGCCTGCACTAAGATAGCTTCTCTAAATCTGTAATTTAAAGGGTTAATTGGATCCATGTCATTACAATTGTTCACGTTCACTGATCTGCCATTACAATTCGTCATATTAAAACCGTTACAATTTTACAACTCTTCGAAACATACCACTACTTATCCCTTCAATGTGTTTCTAAAAAAATTTGAACCAAAAAGCCCTCGGTCTTCTTCTTCCTCTAATCCCCTGTCTCCTTGGTCTCTCTCCCTCACCCCGCTGGTGCATCCTCTATCTCCCGGTGGCGCGCCTCTCCCGACCCAGCGGCGGCGCGCAGGCCTCTCCCCTCTACCACCCGGCGGTGCACCTCCCTCCTCTCCTCTCCTCACCACGCAGCATGCGGCGCGCGCGCAGGATGAGGGGGTGCGAGGCGTGCAGAGGAGGAGCGGCTTGCGGCGCGCGGGCGCAGGAGGCCTGCAGTGCATGCGCGGGTGGAGGAGGGGGAGGTGCGCGGCGCGAGGGGCGCGGGCGGCGCGGCGGCAAGGCTGCGCGCGCGCCAGCGACGCGGAGGACCAGGCAGCGCGTGCAGAAGGAGCCAGCGGCGCGGCCGGCGAGGCTGCGTGCGGGCGGGCCGGGATGCTGTGTGGCGCGGGCGCTTGGGAGCAGCATGTGGCGGCGCTGCAGCCGCGTGGGGCGGGGCCACCGGCGCGGGAGGGACGCACGGGGCGCAGCGCGCGCGGGAGGCGCGGGACCCGGCGCGGGCGTCCACCGCGATGGCCGTGCGAGAGCGGGACGTCCCCTCCGCGAGAGCTAGCAATCGGGCGGCCATCGGAGATCCGGACGCCATGGAGGGAGATGAAGGAGAGAGGGGATTATAGGAAGAAGAAGACTGAGGCTATTGTGGTCCAAAATTTTTTAGAAATATATTGAAGGGGTAAGTAGTGGTATATTTCGGAGATTTATAAAATTGTAATGATAGGTTCCAATATGATGAATTGTTATGGCAGATCATTAAATTCGGATAATTATAATAGTATGGATCCAATTAACTCTAAATAATTATTTGGATGAACAATTGAAAGGCACATAACACCGGCCTCCTCCTTTGGACCATCGCATTCTCAATACAGGACAAAAGTCGCCGCCGTGAGATAAAGAGAATCACACCTGGAAAACGCACCATTTCTTTCTCTAATCGGACCGTCAACAAAAGCGCACGTTTCTTGGTCCGTGGATGCAAGTAGTAGCTACGACCATTGGCTACCATTGATCCAAGGGAGCCATCTCTCCCTTTCGCTCTCTCCCGGTCGCCATCACTTTCCCGTTGGTGCCACCGGCCGCAAAAGCCATTTTTGGGCCGGAGAAGCAGCAACGGTTTTCCGTGCTCTTTGATTTCATTACCAGCCTCAGTATTAGAAATTAATTGTCTCTACTGTCCATGCTACCAACTTTCTGTCACATTCAGATTCAGGATGCCGGGGCCTTGTCTCTCTGTACTTGCCTATTTATTTCTCCCTTTCTGAACGTACACGACCACCTCAATTTCAGTTGCTACGCTCTTAGCAAGATCTACATATATACAGGTTATTTTTCTTTATTTCGTATGATGCTAGGATGAGATCATGCATACAAGAAAAGAAAAATGTATGTAACACCCTAAATTTCAGATTTCATAATAGTTTAAAATTTACTTAGTTTGTTTGGCTTTAGTTCATCTTGTGTAAGGCTTAGGATTAATTTATTTCCTAAATTAATGAATGGACCACATGCTGTATATTGTTTCTTGCATTCAAGCCGACACATTTTATTTTGTTTGTATGCTCTTGGGTACCTCAAATTTTTCCGAATTTATTTGGGGACTAAATTCATTTTTAGAGCTTTAATTCTTTTCCAGTTGAAGAAAAGATTCATTGTCCTTTCTTCCTCTCTTTCTCTTTTCCCTTTTTCCCTTCTTCTCTTTTTTGTTCGTGGCCTCTCCTACTTCCCAGGCCACCTTCTCCCTTCAATCCTCTCTCAGGACAAGCTCGGCTTCCCCGTCAGCGCACTTGGCCCCTTCTTTCTATCCCCCCTCTCTCTGTGCGTGTTTTCCCTGCATGGGCCATGGCCTGCCGGCCCATCTCGCTGGCCTAGATCCGCGCTCCCCACGGCCCAGCTCTGCTCCCTTGTGCTGGCCCATTCGGTCCCACCTTGCCCGTTAGTTTAAGTCCGACGCCGAGAAGTGGGGCCCACTTGTCGGGAATGTCTTCCACCGAGCGAACGTGACTTAGGTTTAGCTTGGCGCCGTTCGACCCGCACGCCGAAGCCCTCGGCACACGCACCCAGGCTAACCACATCCTATTTTAGGTCGAGAATCATGCTCTGAAGCCCCATGCATTTCGTTCTGCGCCGCACGTAAACCCCAACGCCCTAACCCTAGCTGCACGTCGCCACTGTCCGCTTTGAGCTGCCGCCATCGATCTCTTGTGTCACCACCGGTCTTTGTCAATAAGCTGCCACAGGAGCTTCAGGGGAAGGTACTCAAGCTCGCCGAGTTGCTTCCTTCTGCTCCCTCCCATTGTTCCAAGCGGAATCGCTCGCTGGAGCGAGCTTCCCTGAGACGAGCCACCCCTTGCCATCCCACACCACCTCCACCGTGTTTTAGACCCCGAGACCAGTCTAGATGAGCTCACCGCCACCCCAAGCTCTCGAGTTTCCTTGCACCACCCTACTTCCGCGTCCCGCCAATGCTGCCTAGCCCTACTCCCGTGCAGTCGCCGGATCGTGATCTGAAGGCCTAGAGCCACGTCAGCCGACTGGCCAATGCTGGTCAATGCAGGCCCACCGGCCTTTTTATTAAAAAACCATCGGTATTGCTAGAAATTAACCCACGATCCCCGTGAGTACATAAGTAATTGCACTTTTGTCCTGTTATCCCCTAAATTTCGTTATGGAGCAGAAGCCGATTTGCGGTGACAGTCGATGGGGAAGAGGCTCATGTGCGTGATAGAGGTCGAGCCTTGTGCGACCTAGGTGTGGAAGTAAAATCAATCCTGAGCTGCCATGGTGAATGGGAATGAGGTCACCTTCCTGCTCAAGCTAGGGGCAGGGTCCAAGATTAGGATTTAGGGTATCGGTCAAAATTTTCAAAGGCTAAATTCTTTTTTGACAGCCTAAAGTATATTTGCATAAGTACATAATTGAGCACCAACAACATAAAATTGTTCATAACTTGCAATTGTTCAACATATAGATAATAGATGTACTAAATGATCAATATGTCAAAAATGGTAACATCTGAAATAAATAGAGGATAAAATCATTTAAATAGAAAATGGTATTGATAAGGATGCCTACAAATTACAAGACAACTTTCTGATCCTTCATAGCTTGAAAAATGTGTGATGATGTCCTTATGTTTAGCTTGCAAGAAGAATTCCCTTTCAATGAATATGACCAAGCAATTATTCAAATATTGCTGCCCATCATGCTTCTTAGCTTGTTTTTGATAACCTTGATTGCAGAAAATGAAGCCTTTCTCATATCGAGAAGCCTTTCTTATTTTAACCAACATAACAGATAACTCTTATAGACTTCTCAAATTTTTGAAGTTCTCTTCATTTCTCACATCACCAATATAGTGCCTCGGTTGAAAATGAAGCTGGTTCATTTCTTCAAATTTGAAGCCATGGGGCTAGAACCCAGCAAGCTTAACCAAGTTCTAAACATGAAAACAAGAGAAGGAATTAGCTAGACTGAATGATGCCATGCATCGAAGTAGCTTTGTGTTTATCTCATCAAACCTATTATTGAGCTCTTGAACTTGCCTATTAATGACACCTAAAAATATATCAACATGAAACCGATGGTAAGTAATGACACCTTTATAGAACTGCTTTGATCTTTGTATATAGGAATATACTTCCCATCCATGTCAACAACTTTAACTTTGTGCTTCTTACAAAAATAAGTGATGTTCTTAAGGAATTCTTGCCACCCAGTATCTTCTCTCAAAAAATCTAGTTATACCTTTGTGAACTTAAGTACATATTGTTGGCGCTAAAAATCGGTCAGGAATCGGCCGATGACCTTCAGTGTCGGACACACGACCCAGGATAATCTGCTTAACTCCTGTTCGGGTGATTGCCCTGGTGCGGTTCGCGCGGCGTGCCAGTCAATCTGACCTGTTGATTGACAAGAAAATAAACGTATTAAATTCCGGGTGTTCCGATCGGCTGAGGTTCCGATCTGTCCCGAAAAACGTATCAGCGAATCGGCCGATTCGCTATGAAGATGATTGGCTATGGATCAGCCGATAATCACGTGACGATTGCAAAGAAAACTACTGGAGCAACTTAAACAATCGCTACGGATGCAACACTTGAAATAGATCTAATTGGCTGTATGATAATAAATAAGGGAAAGTAATGACAGAGCCGATAGTTCGATCTCAAGCTGGATAACTGGTGATGAAACTAGAACGATAGGTAAAACCTATAATTCTGGTAAATATCGATAACTAGTGAATAAATCTAAACGAAACAACGGCGATGCGCCCGAAGTTAAAGCTTAGATGTTATTCGATAAGCGGAACCTACCAATTGGCCGGAGATCGTGTTGATGCAGCCCTGCCAATCCGTACGAACTCGTGAAAGAAAAAGAAGTATTGGCGAAGTCGCCGACTTGAAAGTAAAGTACGATGAAAAAGTAGATTATTTTTGTTGATGTATATCCTACAAAACCCTGACGGCTCCTATTTATACCCTAGGACTAAGATTCCTGATCGATTACGATCCGTTACAAACTTGATTTAAATAGAAAACTACTATATCTATAATATTTTCCTAAAGGAATCAGGCTCCCGCAGAATCTTCTGCCGCCATCTCCTAGTCCAATTGGGATTCTTTCCATTGCTTCACGACCGAGTCGGCATCGTTCTTTTGACCAACGTCAGGTCATTTTTGACTGAGATCCTTTGTTGGGGTTCCAATGGCTTCATCCCCCTATCTGTTGGCGCAAACTGCATCGCCAATCGGCCGATCCCTAACTGTAGCCTCAATCGGCCGATTCCCAACTGTAGCCTTTAAATCTGCCGCATCGGCCAGTCTCTTCCTTTCCTGACGCCGATTCAACACGTGTCAAAATCTGGCGTCAACACATGCCCCCCGTTCCGGAGTAAAACATGACTTTTACTTCGAAATTCTTTTTTTAATCTCTCCTCCGAAACAAACGTAGCGAAAATCTCCCTCCGTTTCGCGGTCTTCTACATGATGATTGCAATCTTCTCGAACCGGGCGCTTGAGACAACTGTTCCCCTGGAATTCGTGTAGACGGCGCGGCAAAAATTCCGCCTTTACCCTTTCTCTCTCGGACTGTTTTTAAGTACCGACGTTCTCCACCGCTCCTTCCCCACGAGCCTAGTAATCTCCTCCCCAGCGAATCAATGTTCATCTTCTCCCAGCGCCCTCTCGGTCTCCAACCGTATCCACCGGTGATCTTTCTCACGTCTGCAATCTGCTTCATCCCTCCAATGGCGGCGCCATCAGCAACTCCATCAACCATGGAGGTTCCGCCAGCAACTCCCTCGGCGACGGCGGTCCTATCGGCGACTCCATCGGTGATTCCATCGGCGACGATGAGTTTCATTCCGGAGGTAATCATCCGAAACTTTCCTCTTTTACTTTTTACTGCTCAGGCACTTTTCAGATCCACTCTCAGTTTTCTCCCTTTGCCCCCTTTTTTAGGCATTTAGGCACCAAATCACTATTCCCCTTTCCGAAGCCCCTGGTCTCATCTGCTTAGGTCCTATGGGGAATCCAGACCCAACTGATTTGATCAACTTAGAAACCCATAGAATTCCTTTCAAGCAATCATCTATGGATTTGGGTCAGTGGTCAGGTGCTTTTAGATCTTGGCCGAATGAAACCCCTGGCTAGAAAGAATGGTACCAAACATTAGCCAACTCCAAGAGAGTTTAGTGGGATGAGTTAAAAATTGGCCAGTGCATCAATCTCTCTTTGTCCCAAATGGAGAAAAATGAACCCTTGGTAATAGCGGCCTCTTATTTCTGGTCCGACGCGCTCAACGCGTTTCTCTTTGGGCACGGACCTATGACTCCAACCCTGGCCGATGTCCTGATGCTGACCGGCCTTGACATTTCCTCCCCTGATACACCCTTTGATTATCTGACCAAACCAACCCATTGGCTAGAGACAAAAGGAATTGGCGGGTGGAAGGGGTATATCAGCAAAAACATGAGGACCGGGACGATTTCAGAGAGAGAACATACAACGTTCTTAATGATGTGGCTAGAGAAGCATTTCTTCTATGGCAGAGCAGTTGGCCCTTCCTCCAATACACAAGCTCTTGCAGAAGCCCTATCAATAGGATCCGCCATTCCCCTTGGGAAGCATCTGTTAGGATCGGTCTATCATATGATGCACCAAATCGGCGTCAAATTATCAAAAGGAGAGCCGATTGGTAATCCTGGTGGTCCTTGGTGGTTCATCACCCTCTGGCTTAACTTGTACATGAGCAAGGTCTCCCAGCAGCAGATAGAGACCAAAATGTTTCCCAATATCGAGTCAGAGGAGAATCCCACCATACGACGGCGGTGCACCTCTTTTGGAGAAGCAGCATCAGTCTTCCCTGGTTGCCAGTTCACTGCCACCCGAACGGCCGAATATTTCAGATGTTTTTACAACGGCTGGTATCTGTATCAGATGACAGAGCTGCTCTTCGAGCTTCCTGTCTGTTATGATTCATCATCCAACTCTTTTGATGGTGATCTTATGGATATTCTGATCAAGCCAGGGATTCTGCTGGCAAACTTCTTTTCTGGAAAAGACTTTCCAACTTATGAATTTTACAACCCATCAGTTGCAGCACGGCAATTCGGCTTTGGTCAGCCGCCGATTCAAGTTTATTTTGCCGGCCGTGCAAAATTCCGAGATGAACTCACCAAGAGCCTCGACTACAGTCGGCTGTGCAATCTAGTGCCAGACTCCAGTACCATCGACCTAAACAACTGGATAGTGGCTCCCTTTGCCGTCCAACAATTCAAATTATGGTGGGCAGAATGGAAGCAGCATCTCTTCTGTTCGTCTCCCTCAACATATTGTAATAATCTGGACCCAGACACCTCGACCCAAATGCAGCGGTACTGCCCTTCTCCTAGCCGATTTCAACATTATCCCTTTTCATGCTACAATCTCGCCGCTAACTCATATTTCTCTTTTCAGTCTGAAAGTCAACTTCCCCCGACGCGGAGCCGAAGTGGTAGGCCGATAGAGAGCAATCGCCCATACACACCATTCCCACTTATCGGCCATCACGCCCCGACCATCAAAGACATCACCAGCGGCCGATGGAAGCAAACACCGAAAAGGCCTACTTTAAAGAAGACGAGCCGCCGAGTACGTGCCCGCATAGAACCGGCTGATCAATCGGCGGTGGCATCGGCTGAACCTTCAATTGCGCCAACTTTGCCGATTGCCGAGGAGGTCGATCTCCAGACTGCTACAGAAGTTGGAGCGGCCGCTGCATCATTGCTGGTAGAAGCTGTTCAGGTAACTCCGCACACTTCACATACTTTTAAGTATTTTATCAATATTAACCTCTTCCTTCTGCCAGGCTGCACGAATTTCCCCAGCGCAATCTCAGCAACAATCGGCTACATCCCAAGCGGAAGCCGAAACGCCAACGATTTCCCTCACCGAGGTAGAGAGTTTCTTAATTCAATTTTTTAATACTCAACAAAAAACTAACCGATTTTTGATGCATTCCAATCTGGGTGCGTCGATTGTACCTTCCCAACAAACATCGGCCGGAAGACTCAGAGAGGTATGGCAGGCATCTTATATCATCAGACTTAATTATTCGCAGTGTACTCATAAATCTGATTCCCATACCTTTTCAGGAGGCTGGCTCGAGCAGGGCACTGATAGTCGTCGAGTCTTCTTCTTCTGATGAGCCGATCGCGCCGGTTCCCGAGACGAGGGTGGCACTCTTGCCGGCGCAAGTAAGAGAAATCCGCTTCAAAGAGGTAAGGAACTTATCACCCAAATCGGCCGATTCCCCCTTGCTGTCTGCTAATCCGTATTTTTACTTTATTATATTCTTTCGCAGGAGCAGGACACCCCCAATAACAGTCTTTTCTCTTTCGCGGTTCCCCTTTCTGACGATGAAGAGGTCGCTTCACACCAAGTAACATTGTGCTCAATTCCTGATGACGTCCGTGCGAACCCTCCTTCAAGATGATATCGGCCGATTAGTGGGAGGTGCCTCGTCGATTCAGCGACTTTTTAATGAAATCAGAGGCCGAATTCCAGAGGAAGCGACAGAAGCTCTGGATCCTGCTGCATATATAGAGTCAATGCAGACTTCAGTGTTCAGGGCCTTGCGCCATATGGCCGATCGCGCCAAGCTAGTGAAAGCCCGCGAGGAAGAAGACTCTTACAAACACCGACCCCAAGAGGTGCATCAGCGAATCAACTTCCTTGAGAACTCCCGTCCAGATATCGTCGTTGCCATAGATCGCCTCAAACAGCGAAGGGAAGAGCTAGCCAAAGAGATGGAGCAGGTGACCAAGGCCATAGCTGCTGAAGAAAAAAGACTCCAAGACCTTCCATCTATCATCGACGAGCTGAAGCAAGAAAGATATAACCTGGCCCGTGAAGCAATAAAAATCCATCGTCATATGCCAGAAGTCCCTGGATCGGTTGATGACGACCAAAAAATTGTAGACTCGGCCGATCAAATTAAGCAACGAGCTATTGCGACTATTGATGCCCTCCTTGGGTGAATTGTAAAAAAAATCCTGTAAACATTTAATGCCCTCTTGGACCGTCTTCTTTGGCAACTTTTCATTTATTAACGCTTTTACTCCGATGGGACGCATCCTACCATCTTTTTACCCCCTTCGTTCTATAAGTAGATCCCATATCATTTCCAAAGGCGTCTGTATTACCCATCTTCTTCCCTTCCAATAATTTGATCTTTGTTCTCCCATGCTAGACATCAAGATGTCTTCTTCATCTTCCTCCTTCTCTGTCAACCAGGTACGAACCCTCTTCTATTTCCTCCCTTGACATCTCAATCGCTCTGACACTGGGTAGTTGTTTGCTCCTTCTTTAGCCAAAACGCCTTAGTCCCAGTCTGGAACAAGCGATTGAAGTTATGCATTCAGACGAACCATTGTCGCAGGCGGACATAGATTTGATAAAAGCTCATTTTGAAGAACTCAAAGGTCATGTTCCTGCTGACGTCCAGAAAGTCTGGGACCATACAGACGCTAACTGCTCCAGGCGACCGCCAACTGAAAGGAGTCATCCACTCCCTCGCTCAGTTGCCCTTGAAGATGCTGCGGCGGGAACATCCCAACCACCTCTTGACAGGAGCCATCCACTCCCTCATCAAGTCGAGGCTGAAGCCACCATGGAGGATCTGGAGGAGAAGAGCATCCGCCTTTTGATAAAATTAGGCCGGATTGAGAGAGAGATCAAGGAAAAGCGTGATCAATAGATATATTGGTACCTTTTATTCTAAGGGCGACTTGTACCATGTCGGCCATGTACTCTGCTGTTTTCACCGAATAATGAATCGGTCAGACCAAATCAAAATGTCTCCTCCTTAAGGCAATGTCATTTTTACATCGGCTATATAGACAAGAGCCAATGTGAGTTGGCCACGTTGTCTTGATGCACCTTACCGCAAGTTATGCACCCACCCATATACTTGGATAGTACCTCTTCAGATATCTCCCGTTTAAGGCTCTTGTGAATTCTTCCCCTTCGATAGTTTCTAGTATATATGCATTTCCCGGAGCACATCGGCCGATTCTATACGGCCCCTCCCAAGTGGGCGATCATTTACCGAATTTGGGATCTTTAGACCCTATCGGCAGCACCAACTTCCATACCAAATCTCCTTGGGAGAATTGTTTAACCTTGACCTTCTTGTCATACCACCTGGCCACCCTTTTCTTGTTTTCTTCGATGCTAATCAGGGCCCTCAATCGTTGACCTGCCGAATCATCGAGATCTTCCTTCATGAGGAAGGAATAATCATCAGCCGTCAACTGATCTTGAAGCGATATGCGCCTTGACCCCGTCCTTTATTCCCAAGGCAAGACTGCCTCGTGACCATATACCAACTGATAAGGAGATATCTTAATGGCCCGATGGCAAGCCATCCTATAGGCCCATAGAGATTCAGCCAAAGACATGTGCCACTTCTTGGGTTGTTCCTCTATCTTTCTCTTAATCAACTTGATTATCCCCTTATTGGATGACTCGGCCTGGCCGTTGGCTTGAGCATAGTACGGAGAAGAATTCAACAATTTAATCCCCATATCGGCGGCGAACTCTCCGAACTCCCCTGAGGTGAACATCGTTCCTGATCAGTTGTGATAGTTTGAGGAATACCGAATCTATAGACAATGTGGTTCTTAACGAAATCGATCATATCGGCCGATGTCACGGTCTTCAACGGAACTGCCTCCACCCATTTGGTAAAATAATCAGTGGCTACTAATATAAAGTTGTGCCCTCTGCTTGATGGAGGGTGAATCTGTCCGATGAGATCTATTCCCCAACCTCTAAACGGCCATGGCTTGATTACCGGGTTCATAGCCGAAGTTGGCACGCGCTGCACATTGCCAAACTTCTGACAATCTTGACAACCTTTATAATATTTGAAACAATCTTCAAGAATCGTCGGCCAATAATACCCATTGTTTCTGATCACCCACTTCATCTTGTGAGCCGATTGATGGGCTCCACATACGCCTTCGTGGATTTCCCCCATTAGGACCTTCGCTTCTTCCGTTCCCATGCATTTGAGAAGAACCCCATCAGTCATCCGGTAAAACAAATCGTCTTCGAGTAACACATATTTCGTGGCCTGAAAACGTACTCGCCGATCCACCTTCTGGGACGGATCTTTCAAATAATCGGCAATCTCCTTTCGCCAATCGTCGGCCGCAAGTTCCAGAATCATGGCCCCTTGAATCGGCCGATATCCGGACGCGTGTTGGGCAAGCCTATTGGCCTCTTCGTTGTAATTTCTGGGAATGTGCTCAATCACCGCAGACTTGAATTCCTTTAACAGCTGGAGGCAATCTTCATAGTAAATCCTTAAGATATCATCTTTGCATTCAGATCTCCCCGTCAATTGATCTACAATGAGCATGGAATCCCCCAAAATTTCGACTGCATTAGCTTTAACTTCCCTTAACAATTGGATACCTTTTAGGATGGCTCGGTATTCCGCCTGGTTGTTAGTTGCGGATGCTTCTATTGGCAGAGAGAAATCATAGCTTGCCGCCCTAGGCAATACAAGAACGATGCCAATTCCCGATCCGGCTCCACACGAAGAACCATCGAAGTATAGAGTCCATGGAACCGGTTCAACGACAGCAATTTTCGGTCCACAATGTTGAGCCACGAAATCGGCCATGACTTGACCCTTGATAGCCTTGGCCGATTCGTACCTTAAGCCAAACTCTGACAGAGCCAGGATCCACTTTCCAATCCGTCCTTTCAAAATTGGTAGTGATAGCATATATTTTACCACATCATCGTTGCATACGACTATGCACTCTGCCGATAACAAATAGTGCCTGAGCTTCGTACACGAGAAGTATAGACACAGGCACAACCGTTCCACCGGGGAATGTCTTGTTTCGGCGTCCAGGAGTCTTCTGCTGACATAATATACCACCCGTTCTTTTCCTTCGAACTCCTGTACCATGATCCGATAGCTTGTTCATCAGCCGATAGGTATAGTTTGAACGGCTTATCGGGCTGTGGCGGGACTAACACAGGTGGTGAACTTAGATATTGCTTGATATCTTCTAACGCTTTGCGTTGTTCTTCTCCCCACACGAATTCCTGATCGGGCTTGAATTTCAACAAAGGAGTGAAAGCTTGAATACATCCGGACAAGTTGGATATAAATCTTCTAATAAAATTGACCTTGCCGATGAGGGACTGCAGCTCAGTTTTATTCTGCGGGGCTACAACCTTATTGATGGCAGCTATGGTCTTCCGGTTAACCTCTATCCCGCGCTCATGGACCATGAATCCTAAGAATTGCCCGGCCGACACGCCGAATGCACACTTGTTCGGGTTCATTTTCAACCCATGCTTCCTTATGCACTCCAATACCTCTTGTAAATCGGCCAGATGTTCCTGATGACCTTTCGACTTGACCACAACATCGTCGATGTAGATTTCCGCCGATACACCAATGAGCTTGTGAAAGATATAATTCATAGCCCGCTGGTATGTAGCACCGGCGTTCTTTAACCCAAAAGTCATTACAACCCACTCGAATAGACCGAGGTGGCCCGGACACCTGAAAGCCGTCTTCGAAATATCTTCTTCGGCCATTAATATTTGATTGTACCCAGCATTACCATCCATGAAACTGATGACTTTATGTCCTGCGGCAGCATCTATCAAAACATCGGCTTTCGGCATCGGATACCCATCCATCGGTGTAGCCTGATTTAGGTTCCTGAAGTCGATGCATATGCGCAACTTTCCGTTTTTCTTATATACGGGTACAATATTAGAAAATCCATTCGGCGTAACGGAACTGCCGAATAAATCTTGTGATCTCGGCCTTTATATCAGGTAGAATTTTAGGGTTGCACCAACGTGCAGGCTGCTGATATGGCCGATATCCTGATTTTATAGGCAACCGGTGTTCGACAATGGATCGGTCTAGGCCAGGCATCTCATGGTATTCCCAAGCAAAGGAATCTTTGAATTCTTTTAACAAACATATCAATCCACATTTGTAATCGGGATCTAAACTAGCATTAATATACGTCGGCCTTGGCTTGCTACCATCTCCTAAATCCACCATTCCCAGCTTCCTGTCTTCTCGGACGAACTAATCCATCTAATGTGAATCTTCAGAGCCGACTGCTTGGATCGGCTGTAGACCAAAATCGGACACTTTTAGGAAATCAGTGTCCCAAGTTCTACCAGATATACACTTGATGTGTTCACAACTCCACTGTTGCGTGTCGGCCCCTGCAACACTGTAGGTGGAATCGGCGGTGACTTTCTCTGTACTGTCGCCGACCCACTGTACGAGGCATTGGTGCATTGTAGATGGGACGCAGCAATTCGCGTGTATCCAATCGCGACCAAGCAACATGTTGTAGGATCCCTTACCATTAATAATAAAGAAGGTGGTGGGAAGGGTCTTACTACCGATGGTGAGGTCGACGCAGAGCGCTCTGCGGGCGGGAGACACGTTGCCTTCAAAGTCTTTGAGCATCATGTCCGTCTTGGTCAGGTCTTCATCACTTTTGCCCAACTTCCGGAACATGGCATATGGCATGATATTGACCTCAGCGCCTCCGTCCACTAGTAGCCTGGTAACGGGTCGTCCGTTATCGTGTCCTTTGAGAAATAGTGCCTTGAGATGCTGCCATTTTTCGTCTTCCGGTTTCTCAAAGGTGGCTGTTATCGGCTCCAAAACCAACTGCGCCATCAGGTCCCCCATCCTTGTCACTTTATCTTGATCAGCGGGCGCCATGAACTCCATCGGCAATATGAATACCATGTTGACATCAGCTGCCGATTCTTGATTGTCGCCCTCCTTGTTGTTGTTTCTCTTGGGGCGCTAGACCCGAGACCTGTCGTTCTTCTTATCCAGCACCTGCCTCTACTCTTCCTCTTGTTGTTCCCATTGGCGCAGGTGTTGGATCCTTCATTTTTGAGATTTAGACAGTCCATCAGGGCACCACCTGGGTTTTATTGGTTTGGCCGGCGGTTTGGTATGCTCCCAGTCTGATTCCCTTCCTAGGGGGTTCTCATCTAACACCCTAGCACCAACCATTTCTTGTAGCTGATCATGTACGCTGGTTCTGCCCCCCAGTCGCTTCTGCTGGTTGATCCTGCCGTTCGACCGGCCATACCAGTCAGCTCTGCCCCCCAGCCGATCATGCACTGAAAGGCGCCGACCTTCTTGTTCGCGCCAGTTTCTGCTGATCGGCTCTGATCCTCTGTCTCTGGAGTGTGATCTTTTGAACGGGCGATCGTTGCGACTTGATCCGCTACACTTAGGGCAATTATCGGCTGATGGCAATCTGAGGTCATTTTCCCAGCAATGGATGAAGAACGGACATCGCCAATGATCTTCGTGTCGGCGTATCATCTCATCGTGGTGTCTCGACCTTTCCTGCTGCCGCTGATATTTGCTGAGTAAGAATTGGGAAGTGACGGGTCTACGCGATCGTTCTGATCCTTCGCCCTCGCCTTCAGCCCGTCTTTTCCCTTTGACATCGTTTATCGTAACCTGCTTCCTGGGATCCACGGCGCCGCTTCTTCTAGCCGATTCCGATGTCAGCACCTTGGTTTGAAGTGAGTTTCTTCCCGTGTCAACCATGTTAGCAGGGAAAGGATGCTGATCAATCTTCATCGGCTTAACCGGCTTTGCCGGGACTTCGAACTTGAGTCTGCCTTGCTCAATGGCCGACTGTATCTGCTAACGGAAGATCTTGCACTCATTTGTGTCATGAGATGTAGCATTGTGCCATTTGCAATACTTCATCTTTTTGAGCTGATCGGACGAGAGGATGGAGTGGTAAGGTGAGAGCTTGATCTACCCCTCTTGGAGAAGTAAGTCGAAGATTTTATCGGCCTTTGACGTGTCAAAACCGAACGCCTCTGGTTCTTTCTTGCCGAAAGGGCACGATATCGGCTTTTTCTCTTTGACCCATTCTGCTAGGCCGATTTCTTCTTCTTCCTCAGATTCAGACCCTTCCAAATATGCCACCTTTTTCTGGAAATTCCTCCGCTGATCAAACGGACGTCCTTCCTGACCGGCCAATCGGTGTACAATCTGACTTAAGCTTTCAAATTCTTGTGAGGCGTACCTCTCCTTAATATGTGGCAGGAGGCCTTGGAAGGCGATATCGGCCAATTGAGCATCGGTCAGGGCTAGGGTATAGCATTTGTTTCTGACCTCTCTGAACCTCTGTATGTAGCCAGTTACTAGTTCGTCGCTCCTTTGCCTGAGGCTGGTCAAATCTGAAAGCTTCATCTCATGGACTCCGGCGTAGAAGTACTTATTTAATTGCTTTTCCAGATCGGCCCAAGTAACGATGGAATTGGGTGGTAAGGTAGTGATCCAGTGGAAGGCCGACCCAGATAGAGACGACGAGAACAGACGCACCCGCAGAGCATCTTGTGTGGCGGCTTCCCCGCACTGGATGATGAACCTATTTATGTGCTCCACGGTTGAGGTGTCATCCAGCCCCGAAAATTTGATGAAATCAGGAACTTTGTACCAATGGGGAAACGACAGTAAATCGTAGGCCGATGGGTATGGCGTCTTGTACGTATAAGTTTGTACTTTCGGCTTTAACCCGAATTGGTCTTGAATTACCTCTGCTATTCTCGCTGTCCAATCCACTTGCTGCTGATGAACAGCTGGTCGGGGCGCCGACGTATGTTGGTGGATCGGCGGCGGTACAGCCGGGTGATGGAATGAAGCGTGTGGCGGATTCTGTTGCATTGTGGCCGTCTGAGCAGCTGACAGCTGATGGCAAAGCGAATCTGCCGCCCCATCATACATCGTCATCGGCGCCGTGCTTCTGAGTGCTTCTGCAACATCTGCCCCCCTGCCGATTTCTAACGCGGCCGGTTGATACTGAGGGACCATCGGCCGAACGGCCGAATGGAACGGTGCCTGGATCGGATAGCTCCCATGTTCGGTTGATTGATCAGGAAAAGCCGCCGTTGCTGGTGCCCCCCAAGGTACTGAGTTTGAGGGCAGCGATTGCACGGAAGCAATCTGGACAGGCTGAAGCAGCGCTTGCGATCGAAAACATGGTGCACCGTTATACCCTGGAGGCAACGAAGTGTTGTACCCTTCGTGTTGCGTCGACATCAGCTGAGGAGCCGAGTGAGACGTGCCTGGTAAGCTTCTGGCTGGAGGTACAATAGGTGGGGCGTATGTTGGGCCCTGATATCCCTGAGCTACTCCGCTGACCAGAGAACTGATGACGGCGTTATACACCGTGTTGGTCATTACTGAGGATTGGTCGATGAAAGCCTGATAGACGGACTGTTGAATCATATCGGACATCTTGCCTGAATCCTCAGCGATGGTGATGTGGCGGGGAACTGGAAGAGGAGTTTTCTTGATTTCCTCCCCGCTTCTGGTACGACTGAAAGATTGCAGATACACCCTTTTGTAGTCTTCTAGATGTTTTGCCAGTTCCTCTTTCTGGTCGATCTTGAGATCTGCTTCTGTGACCTCAATGATGTTATTCTCAGAGACTTCGGTGGTCTTTGACATATTGGATGTTGAGGTGGTCCCACCGGGCGTGCCAAAAGTGTGTTGGCACTAAAATCGGCCAGGAATCGGCCGATGACCTTCAGCATCGGACACACGACCCGGGAGAATCTGCTTAACTCCTGTTCGGGTGATTTGCTCTGGTGCGGGTCGCGCGGCGTGCCAGTCAATCTGACCTATTGATTGACAATGAAATAAACGTATTAAATTTCGGGTGTTCCGATCGGCTGAGGTTCCGATCTGTCCTGAAAAGCGTATCAGCGAATCGGCCGATTTGCTATGAAGATGATCGGCTATGGATCAGCCGATAATCACGTGACGATTGCAAAGAAAACTACTGGAGCAACTTAAACAATCGCTACAGATGCAACACTTGAAATAGATCTGATCGGCTGTATGATAATAAATAAGGGAAAGTAATGACAGAGCCGATAGTTCGATCTCAAGCTGGATAGCTGGTGATAAAACTAGAACGATAGGTAAAACCTATAATTCTGGTAAATATCGATAACTAGTGAATAAATCTAAACGAAACAACGGCGATGCACCCGAAGTTAAAGCTTAGATGTTATTCAATAAGCGGAACCTACCAATTGGCCGGAGATCGTATTGATGCAGCCCTGCCAATCCGTACGAACTCGTGAAAGAAAAAGAAGTATTGGCGAAGTCGCCGACTTGAAAGTAAAGTGCGATGAAAAAGTAGATTGTTTTTGTTGATGTATATGCTACAAAACCCGGACGGCTCCTATTTATACCCTAGGACTAAGATTCCTGATCGATTATGATCCGTTACAAACTTGATTTAAATAGAAACTACTATATCTATAATATTTTCCTAAAGGAAATGGGCTCCCGCAGAATCTTCTGCTGCCATCTCCTAGTCCAATTCGGATTCTTTCCATTGCTTCACGACCGAATCGGCATCGTTCTTTTGACCAACGACAGGTCATTTTTGACTGAGATCCTCTGTTGGGGTTCCAATGGCTTCATCCCCCTATCTGTTCGCGCAAACTGCATCGCCAATCGGCCGATCCCTAACTGTAGCCTCAATCGGCCGATTCCCAACTGTAGCCTTTAAATCTGCCGCATCGGTTAGTCTCTTACTTTCCTGACGCCGATTCAACACGTGTCAAAATCTGGCGTCAACACATATATTGCATTTACAATATCTTGATCTCTCTTTTGCCAAACATTGCGTAAGTTATTTGTATATCCAAATATTTCATTCATCAAGTGTAGTAGGAAAATAAACTCAAATGACTTACATACTTTGAGCATAGTTTGAGGTCCATTAGCCTCAACCCCTTTACTTTCATTCCCAACCCTAAAGAGAACTTTCTTAATTGAAGGATACAGAGACATCACATGCATCTTTGTAGTGAGATGGCCAGTGTGTGTCATCTAACCTTGCCAAGCCCATCTCTTTATTCAATCCTTGCCCAGTTTTAATTTCACCCATTTCAATGCCTGAATCATATATTCAGCTTCGGTAAGCAAAGCATGCAGATCTTCTTGCAAGACATCCCAAGAACATTCAACAAATATATATGAAGTTGCCCAAAAAACATTGACAATCAATATTCTCTTTAGTAACTACTACGAGGTTGAGTTGAAGTTGATGGGTGAAGCAATGAACATAAGAAGCGGATGGGTACTCTTCAATAATTAATTTCTTCAAACTATTAACATGACCTTTCATATTACTAGCTCCATCATATCCTTGACCACATACCTTGTATAAGGACAATTGAAAGATAAGCAAGGGCTGGATTGCTTCTTTAAGAGTCAATGATGTAGTATCTTCAACTTGCACAAGATCAAGAAACGGCTCAATGGGCTCTTCTTATTTTTATTGACAAAATGCAAGCAAGGAGCCAATTGTTTCTGTCGGTATGCATAACTAGATTCATCTGCAAGAATGATAAAGCATTCACCACCAAGTTCCCCTATAACAAATTTGGTTGTTTCATGAGCACAGGAAGCAATAATTTGGTTCTGAATCTTGTGGTCAATCATTTGATAATTATGTGGAGCTTTTTCAAGAACCACAATATTAACTTCTTCTAAATTCCCTACCAGCTATTGCAAAAGTTCCCTGAAATTCCTTGATTATTTGAATCCTTTCCCTCATCATGACCACGAAGAGCCAACCCCTGAGTCAAAAGAAATAAGATGCACTTAACTGACCATGTCAAATGAGCTAAATATTTAGCTTTGAATTCTGTAGTGTTTGAGGCAACGGTCTCACTGATTGATGTCTTAGCTAGGTCTCATGAACAAATTAAATTTCTCCTCAGCTTCACTATGAGCACTATCAGTAGCACCTGCATGTTTACGAATTCTGACTTCCATGTTCCAATTTTGAAACCCTTCATCAACAAAAGCATCTCTACTAGGAAATTGCTACTATCTTTGAACAAATAGCAAACAAAGCAATATGCAGTATCTTTGTGCGCCCTATACTCCAGCCACTTGAATTCATTAAAACTACTTAGCTTGGAATCGGCACATACCTCCACAATCATGTTGCGGAAATCTATCCCTCTTCATGTTTCGTCTATATGGCTCCAATGCAATTCATACCCTTCTAACCAAATCTTGATCTTTTTGATAGGATAGCTTGACATAGGAATCTCGGATCATGCACTATGGTATAATTATCATTGTCTTCATCAATGGATTCAGACTCATCTATGAGCATGGATTCATCATTTTCGATTATTGGGGGCTGAGCTGGCCGCCGCCGCTCATCTCTCACTGCTTCAGAAGGCACTGTCCCTGTCCCACTGCAACTCTATCCTTGGAATACCAACATCTGCATCTAGCTTTCATTAGTAGATAGAGTAATACCCTTTGGCTCAGGATGTTTCTTTTTTGCAGCAGTTCCTTCCAAGAACGACTTCAAATCAGTAGTGTCACTACCACTCTTCTTCCTTTTCATAGTTCAGACCTACAAATTACAAGTATTAAAATTTCATAAAAAATTCCTCACTGCATCATTGCCAATTTTTTCACAAATTCATAAGTAACCGGAAATTGCAATGACACATTTTCACAAAATATGGACAAATTCCTCAATCCTCACCTTGGACCGCTTCATTGGCTTGGTTCGCTTGGTTTCGAGGATGCTACCATGGGCCACGGTGCGCCCGTGTTGTCGCCTCTGCTGGTGTGCTGGTGCCCCTGCGGGTGTGGGGCTGCAGCCTGCTGGCTGCTCTCCGCCGTGGAAACAAAGCTCAGACACACAGAGGAGGAATATGGGGAGGAGGTGGATAAGAAGGATCTAACAGGTGGGGCCAGGGGTAAAATAGTTGCAGTGGTTGGATAATCAAAGTGGGAATATCTTGGATGGTACATGGGCAAATCCAACCTTTGCCGTGGTAAATGGGAGAAACTAGTTGTTTGAAGTGGTAAATCTGCAAAAAGCTCGACAAGTCATGTACTTACAATTATTCTCTAGAAAGTTGTACCATGCACTTGTTAAATCATCAGTGAAATATTAATAAAGGTCGAGCTCTAAGGCCACCTCCCTATGATCTTTGAATGTTGCCATCGTAGTAAAGGGAATCGACTCTCTCTCTCTCCCTCTCCCTCTCTCGCGTGCCCCCCCCCCCCCCCTCTCTCCCTCTCCCTCTCACACTATCACACACACCCTCCCCCGCGCGCGCGCGCACACTTGGGCATAGGAGGTATCTGGATCACATACAGATCACGGAAGCAACAAGGTAGAATATGTTTAGATGTTATACCTAGTTTGGTTGGCTACCCCCTTGGTATTGGAATAGTGATATCCTCCGTTTGTTTAGGCGTAAACATATTGTGATGCTTCTGACATCTTTTGTTGCAAATAATATGTATTCTAATTATGCTTCTCCCCTTCGTGATATATGTCAATGTGAAACTAAAGCTATTGGCCTCACTGCTTTGCGGAAATCGAATGAAGACAACTATTTCATGAGTTTCCCATACTTAGTGCATCTAAAGTAAACATTGATAGTTCAGAACACCTGTTGCGTCAATAAGAAGCTACTTATGGTCGGTGGAGGCAAATGCAGTAGAACCTCTGATGATGCAAGTATGAAATGTTTATTTGCATAAATATTTCTTCTTGCCTTTTTTTCAGCAGTTGATTAGGCAGGGGAATCAATGATTAAAACTTAAAAAACAAACAATTCAATTTCAACGACTACCACTTTCTGGCTATGCTTGGGGTGGGCTTATTTATAAACTTTCGGTAACTTTATCAGATACTCTCGACACCAAGACTTAAAAGATAGTAGTGTGAATCAGTTGGACATTAACCTGTGTATATACCATGATCCAGGTTATAATAAAATTGAGATGGAAAAATTTCCATACTTTTGGGTTTGGGTAATTTTGCTCATTGATCAATTGGTAAAATTATAAGAACCGAGGACTAAGCTTTGGAACCCTTCAGTGTCTAGGAGGAGCTATCATAGTTTGGATCTCACAGCAGAAGTCTAGAGATCCAGGGCTTCATTGTTTTTTTTAATCTTTTTTGGTAATGGGGATCATGTATCCTTGTATGCATATCAACATGGGAGGTATCAGGAACACTGGTTCATCGAGAAAGACATCCTGCATCAAAACCACTGGGTCAACATGTTAATCTGGACCTTCTTTGTACTAGATTACGCCCTGCCAATTTCCAGCATCCTGTCTTTTCGATAGGGTGTGTAATATTCTTAAGTGTTTCTTGTACTTCGTGCAAGGTGCCAAATTAGGTCCATTTCTAATTAATGATTTTTCCTTAGGAATTCCAGCCTAAGAGGTTCATGAAAAGCCTTGATTTGAATAGAGCCTTTGTTTATTATGCTTTCCGTCCCTCGGTAATATACTATTCAATATCAAACAAGCATAGTTTGCTTCTACGGTTTATGTATGTTAGCCAAAAAAATTAACGAATGGCAAGGTTCTATCATAATTGTCATAAGTATTGAGAAACCTGACTGGTGAAGTGTTTTCAAATTATTTTCTAACGCTCGTCAGGGGTTTCCTTTGTCCTTCCAGTTAGGCTTAGAGAGACCTCTCATTGCTGTAAGGTGCAAGGAGTAAAAATTAGGACTGGACATTCGGTTTTTCATTTCGGTTCGGATTGATTTTTCAAATTCGATCTTCAGGAATCAATAACCGATCGGTGTTTCAGAAAATCAAAAAACCGATAACAAAGGTGACGGTTTCTTCGGTTCGGTTTTCGGTGGCACCAAAAATCCGAAGTCCACTTCAGCGTACCGCTGCTCGAGCTCACAGATCCGCTGCTTGCGGTTGGCCCGCGCGCCCGCCGCCTACCGCTCGCCTACGTGCCGCACACTTGCCTGCGCGGTTGCGCGCCTGCTGCTGGTCCCGCTTGCTTGCGCAGCTGGCGCCTGCATAGCTGCGCCTTCGCTGCATGCTCGCCTGTGCCGGAGAGGCGGCACGCGCAGGACCGAGCCGCCGCCTAGCCTGGGGATTACGTGATGTTGGAACGGGAGGATAAGGACTAGGTTCGGCTGTGAGTTGGGATGGGATTTTATTGCATTGTAACTTGGGCCGAGGTTTGCGGTGTCTGATGCTCCGATCAATTGGAATTTCGGTGGTTTGGTTGGTTCAGTTCGGTGGAACCTCGGAACCGAACTCGAACCCGACCACCAAATTTGATAAAAATGTAAACCAACACTGAACCGAATAAATCAAAAAACCAACATATCGGTTCGGTTCGGTGATCGATTTTTGGGGAAACAATGCTCAGCCCTAGGGGAGGGAGAGTTCGAATCAGCCTCGGCGTGCACGGCGCGAATGTCCCGGTCGGACTCGAGTCGGGTTCGGCCGGATGTGGGGGATGACAGGTGGCCCCAAACTATATGAGAGGGAGCGAGCTGGGTTGGTGGCGGGCTGCAGCCTGCTAGCTAGGAAAGAGGGGGTACGGCCGCACGGGGGAGAGAGGAAAGGGGAGAGGTGGGGCGGCGTCAGCAGTCGGCCCAAGAGGGAGGAGATTGGGCCTGCGGTGGAAGAGACAGGTCGGCAGCCTGGGAATGAAAAAGAAAAAATGAAGAAAGGAAAGAAAAGGAAAAAGAAAAGGAAAATAAGATTTTTCTTTGCTCAGAAGTTCAAAAAAAAACTTAGAAAAATAGGATTCGACCTAAATAAATTCTGGAAAAATCCTCGAGGGCTCTAGGAACATGAATGCACTCAATAAAAAATAATAATGCAGCAGCATGAATGCGACATACATGTTTTAGAGCCTAAGATTTATTTCATTAACCCGAACTTAATTCTTTTCTTAGCCTACAAACATGAATGAACACGCGTCACACACTAATTCAAATTAACCATTCAAATTAGGGTGTTACACCGGTGTTGAAACTTTCTGAAGAGAACCGTGTGCCATTATATTAGACAGTGAAATTGCTTTGGTGAATCTGATAGTGTAACTATCATCATGGCTGGACATAAATATGGAGTTCTTAGACCTGCTATACTCCTTAGAAATAGTTTCCATCATATACAGTCGAGAGCAAAGTGGTAAAGTGGTGGTGCATAGTAGGGAGAAGCCTCCGTTTTAATTGATCCGGATTTATTTTATTTATTAAAAGTCCATGTAGAGAGAACCATGGTTAGCGCACTAACACCAGCATGCAGACTTGGGAGGTGTTGGGAATATGCAGATCTCAAGAAACAAATACAATTGGGCAACTGAGAACACTAAAGCTTGAGATCATCTGGTATTCTTGCCTAAGCATGAAAATAGAGATCAATATTTTCTAAAACTGCCGATGCCATAGTCCAGCATTAAAAGTGTATATATCAGGACTCGTTACGTGTGATATTTGAGTAGGAGGGATTGTCTAAGTTTCCACAGCACTGTTGGTCTTGACTCTTGAGTCTCTAAAGTTGCAGAGGTTGATGTACCAATGAAGTTTCTTTCATGATGCATTCTACCTCTGTAATGTAAAATTTTGGACTATAGACACTTTGTTAATTGTTATACATTTTGTTCTAAAAGGAAATCGGCTTGGAAGCCTAAACAATAGAATCAAAGAATATTTAGTATTCAATCACACTCGGTGGTCTCTGTTACCCTAATTCTTGTATGTTTTATTTTCACAATGGAGTATGGTTGGTGGGTAAACCCTCTTCGCATTTATGTCGAAAATATGTAAAGCTGTGTCGTTATATATGCTGTAATTGCTTCTAATATTTGAAATAAACTTGCCATGCGTGCATGTACTACTGTCCTGTGTAAACTTGTGGAATAAATATAGACCTTGGAGACCTAACTGGCTTCATTGCTAATAGGTAAACAGGTGCCATCGCCTGTATGTCAGACATGGAAGGTACGTATCAGGGAAAGGCATGTCATGAAAGACCCAGGGCTAGTTTGGATTCACACCCGCACTCTCCAAGAAATTCCTCTCATATGCATCTGGATGGGCATCAATTGTTGCCGATCCAACTCCAGTCGCCCTACCCTTTGCTATTTCTCGTCGATGGCCATCGGCCAGTGGATACATGTGCAGGCAGTTCTTGCAGAACATTTGGGGAGCCAACGGATTAGTCGGGCGAGCATGTGTTCAATCATCCTCACGGGTCATGAATTGCCTTTGTAACTTACACACACAAGAAAAAATGCTATGAATGCCTTTGTTTTTATCGTAATCATATCCTACCAAGTTACCAGCAAATACTATAGTACAAAACGAGAAGCAAAAATTACTTTCCAGCAGTGTAGGCAATATTGTAGATAATGAACAGCCATTTAGTGGAAAAGTTACCACAGTACCAAACAAAGGAGCTCGTTACCTAAAATGAAATGCCTAGTCTTTTGGACAAAAAAAAAGAAATATAATTGCTAGTATAACTTTGCTGCAAATGTAAAATGTTTGTCTTTGTACAGTTTATTTCTGTTTGCATGTTTTTATTAACAGAATCCGCGAGTGAATGATAACAACATAAATACAATGATCCCAGTATATTAATTAGAAATAAAATTCATGGATTATTTGATTCAAAGAGTTCGCAAACAGCTGCATGCATAGTCTCGGATATTGTCGTGTAAGAATATACAGACTTTTTCAAAACCTTGCACTACATGGAGCTAACGAATTGCTTCCTTGCCGCCAGCTCTTCCGGAGCTAAACCTCTATTCCTGCATTGGCTTCTTACTATGTCGTGGTAAACTTTTGTAGTGACCAAAATAATCTGTTAACGATGGCAATTGTAGCCAAATCTTGAGGAGAAAAAATTGGTAAGAATGTCATGGGTATCAAACCAAGATGCTCTAAGCAGGTTCCATTCTACGTAGAAAGTTGAAAAAGCAAAGAAATGTGCTCATCCACTGGAAAACATTTCGCCCTTCGGTATTTTTGGTAAAACCAAAATCTACTTGCAGCCTTAAACCATATCATATTCATGCAATGGGACCATTCAATTTATCCTGGATTGAGTCGCCACGTTGTAGGTTTTTTGTTTTTCCTTTTATCTGTTTATGCTATGCAACCAAAGTCATCTTATTGAAATGAAAAAAGGATTGATGATGATGATCTATCTTATATTCAAGCCAGTATTTTGCAGGCAAGAGCACAGAAAGACATTTATAGTGGTTCAAATCTCAGTTTTAACACGACTTTGCAAGGGTCAATGTGAAAATAAAAACCATATTACGGATATCCCAGTTATAAATTTAATGTTTTGGATTTATGTGATGAGACATGATTTTGGATGCAAACAGCCAGTTTACGAGGTCAAAAATAACTTTCGTGTTTGTGTATGAGTAATAGAATGTTGACAGACAAAAAAAGGTTAAAATCTGTTTAAGGTGGTGATGTAGCAGGATTTTATTCACTGGATCATAACATTGGTTGGTAAAATTGTACAATTAATGTGAAGTTGTTGGTTCAAAGTTTCGTACAGAAACCATGTGTCATTTGACAATATTAAATGACTTTGGAAAAATAAATACGGAGATGGAAGTTTTCTTTTACTTCGATAAATAGTTGATATATATAGGAAAAATCCATTCTACACGCACTTGTAACTACTCTCACATGTGTATCTCACGACGTAGGACGTATCTGACCCAACAAAGAGAATGTACGTGAAGTATGTGATCATACTAGAACATCTATGATGGTATATACGTTGGGTACTATACAGTATGTGGACATACTAATTTTTATATACTAATACTAAGGTATAATTATAATATATTTAAAAAATAGGGGTGCTTTTGAAAAAATTTTTATATATTCTTTTGAAGTATCTTAGAATTAGTATATGAACATACTCAAAGTGATAAATGAGTATGCGGACATACGCACAGTGGTATACTGATGGTGAGAGTAGCTACACGCGAGTGTAGATAAAACTCGTCATATATATATATATATATATATATATATATATATATATATATATATATATATATATATATATATATATGATTCTATTTTCGTGAAGAAGCCATTTTTGTGTAGTGTCTACATAGAGAGTGATGTGGTTACTCCAGTACTCGTATGTAGGCTTGGGAGGTACTCGGAACATGCCGACCTGTAGACAGCTATAAAGTCTGAAATTTTAAAAATCCAAGGAAACTGGAGTGATGCCTGACACAGCTGAGAATCCAAGTCTTTCATGTATTCGTAGAAAAATGTGTAGCTTCTTCGAATGGAACATAAGCATAAATCTAGGTTCTATTTTGAGCAAATAAATGTCGTGGGAACAGCTTTATTTCCTGCAAATTTGTTGCGTATAGTGATTAATTACTGTGTTCTGCCCCTTATTGATCAATGTGAACAAAGACTATCATCCTCGGTACAGCGAAGGAACGCGTGAGTAGACATGTGGATGGTATGTGCCAAATGACGGTGAAATAATGTGGGAGCATGCTGGCATTTTACTCAGCATATGAATGAACTGTAACATTAATGAAAATATTCCAAAGAAGTGATGAAGACATTGCGGAATGATTGATTATATATGTACACCATTTGGGGCAAGAACTAAGTGATATCTCAGGTTTTAGAGTCTATCATTGAGGAGGCTATTCACCCATGATTGAACCTTGGACCTCAAGAATTGTCGCTATACCTCCTTGGCAATGGGTTCCAATGAGTTTCTAATAAGCCATCTAGGGTTCTGAGCGCCCTGTCATAATGATAGCCATCAGGATGCATGTCATCTCCCTATGTCCAAGTATTTTCTACTCCACTCTGGTGTGACCGAAGCAAGCATTGGAGTATCCAGTCTTCGGACTTCCATCCATAAATCTTGTTGGAGAAGCTTATTATGTCGTCAATTATTTATTATACTAAAATTTGTTAATATAATAGCACGTGCAGTCAATACAATGTAACACATGTGATAATGATTGACCTCTTTACATTATTTATGTAGAGCATGAAGTCCACCATGTGAAGTTATAGTGAAACTGCTTCTAAAAACCAGGCCATAGGCCATATATACCTATCAAATCGGCGAAGTGTATAAATAAAGTGCTATGGAACCTTTCCAATGTTGCATCAGCAGCAAGTAGTAGTAGAAGAAGATAGATGCAAGAACCAAGAAGCAGCCTTCCCCATGCATGCCTCCATCGCTGTTTGGCAAAAAGTCTGTGTACCGACCAAATGTATGTAGGACATGGGACGCATCAGTGACACTTAATAGAAGGCACAATTCCGAGCATTCCCAGAAGCGATAATTGGTTCAAATGAACCAAAACAGTGCGTGACAACCCACTTTTTGATAAGCAAGTATTAACCCTAAGTAATTAGGGTTCATGATATAAAAGAGATGAAAAAGAGGAAAGAAAAGAGAAGGAGGTCAAGCTTTGTCAAATTTGATAAAAAATTTATCCAAATTTGAGAAGTTCAAAGAGTTTGTATGTCAAACTCTCTAAAGAGTGTCAAACAGCAGAAGAAGTCAAAGGAAGGTCAAATCTGAAGTTTGAAACAAAGATTCATCAAGAAAGAGTTTGAATTCAATGGATCGCATGAAAAATAGAAGATGGTTGATTAGCCACGATCAACAACTTGTATTTTGAAATTTTGTTGAACAAGTCAACTTTTGGTCAACATGAAAGAGGCAGATCAATGTGTGTACTTTGCAATGGAGTCAAGTTTGAAGGGATTGATCGAAGAATGTCTTGGACATATGTGAAGCCCTCAAAATTTGAACAGAATATTATTTCAGCTAAAGACTTAGGAAATTTCTAAGTCTGGACTACAATGATAAACGACTGAATTTGGAGTTAAATAACAATAAGATTTCAAATATCACTTTTGGACAACAAGCACATGGCTGATAGGATAGGTGTTTTGGCTAGCAGAATGTACCATTTGTTTTTCTGGAAACAAGCATAAAAACAGCCATATTCAGAGGCCCACAAGATATGATATGTGGAGGTGTTGGATGATAAGAGCTTCACTATAAAGCTGGATGTTTGGGCTACAAAAGTATATATTTGTTTTCCTTGAAAATATCAGTAAGATGTCCAGAGTTGAATTCAAAAAGTCAGCCAGTTTGAAAGAGTTAGCTGAAAATCCTGTACTTGGTCTGGAATCTGTGCAACCATACTATGTTCAGGTTTCTATAAAATAAGGTTGTGTTAACTCTGGATGACAAGTACTCCATTTGAAAGCTGGTTGAGTGGACTATTTAAGGGTGTCCTTGGTTTCCATGGAAGAACTCATCAAGTTATTTAAAAAGGGATTTAGAGATGGTTAGTTTGAGTAAGCAGACTAAAAGTCTGACTATGTCTGAATTTGGTTTAAACAGTATTATTCAGAGGCCTAAGAAATATGTAGGAGTGTTGGATGACAAGTACCCAAGTAGGCAGAGGGGTGTTTGGGGTACAAGGAGATGCCATTTGTTTACCTGGAAAGCATTGGAAGTGTGTTTAGAAGGAATCCAAAAGCAGTCAGTTTGAATAAGATATCTGAAACTCTGAGAGTCAGTTAAAGCCCAATGTTCAGAGTTATATGGAGTGGATTAAAAGCTGAATCAAAATATGTGCATGTGAGGAAGGTTGTAGATAAACAGTTTATCTAGAACTTTGGTTTTGGTAGAATTCAGAGTTTAGTAATGAATTCAGGAGATAACTGGATTCAAAGGTGGCAGCTTTGATAGATAACTGAAACTCCTAATTTCAATCAAAACCCTAAGATTTAGGAGCATTTTAGAATATGATTTAGGATGAATCAGTGGAAGTTCATATCGAAGAAAATGTAAAGGGGAGTATCATCTATAACTTTGATGTTTACAGATTTTGAGGTTTAGTAGTAAATTCAGGAGAGTTTTGGGTCCAAAGAGGTCAGTTTGAATAAAAGGCTGAAACTCTGAATATTGTCTGAAACCAGCAAAACCTCAATGTTCAGTGCCGATTTCGAGAGGGTTAGGGGTCAAATCAGCAAATGTGCCTGAACTAAAAGTTATAAAGAATTGTCAAATCTACAACTTTTCTTTTTGGATATTTTGATGTTTAGTGGAAGAATTAGGAGAAAAATGCACTGCAAGTTTCTGGTTCAGAAATATTCAGCTTTAACTAGATGCAAACAGTAATATTCAGGGCTGATTTTGAACATATTTGAGGATGAATCATGAGAAGTGTATATGGAGAAAAATGTAGAGTATTTTTAGATCTACCAAGTTTTTTTAGGTTCGTTTTAAGTTCTGCAGTGAATTATGAAGATAAGTGGAATCAAAAATGGCAGGATTGAGTAGCTTAACTAAAAATCATGAGTTTTGGTCAAACTCGCCATGTTCAGAGTTCTGTTTGGGCAAGGTAGGGATCAAACCGAGCCAAGTGCTTGTAATGGAAATTGAAGAAAAATATGAGGGCTACAACTTTGCTTCAGACCGATTTGAACGCTTCTACGCAAAATTTAGAGATAATAACTTTGCTTCAGACCGATTTGAACGCTTCTACGCAAAATCCCATTCTCTATTCGTGCGCGAAATCGCGCCTGGGGAGCGAGGCTACGTCGCCTCCTTTCCTGTCCGCTCGATCGCGGCCAAGGACGGCAACTCGTAAGCGCCGCGGGAGCTGATGCTTCTCCAACGCTTCTCTGTTCCTCGACCTCAAGCACCACTTGCTCGTGGTGGTGGTGCTGCTTCTCCTGCAACCACCAAAGCAGAGGGATCCTCTAGCAAGAAGGCGAGTGTCTCCGGTGCTGTGCAGCTCCCTCGCGCCCTTGTTCAACGTCTCATGCAGCAGAGTGCGTCGGCTACTGCCCCGGGAGCTCCAGTGGCCGTTGACACGGATGATGTCCAGCAGCTGCTCGAGGAAATGCCTCTACGGTTAGTACACTTCCTAATTTCTCAAGTGAGCAACCAGCTGTTGTTGTTTGGATTTTTTTAATTGCATGAGAACTAAACTGAATTGTTTGTTAACGCCTTAATTGATGCTAGTGATTTGTATACTTGTGGAATCAATTTATGTCATCTGATGGATGATGTTAAGCATCAGTAATGCTCAACAATATAGCGGGTTCCATATGGTACTTCCAAACTGCAATGGCTCTCATTTTTTTCTAAAGTAGATCCATCTCGATACACAATTTGTAGATGTTAAGCCAAATTAATGAAACCTGCCAAACTGTGGTGATTGGTGGCCTTCCTCTCCATTCATTCCTCTCATCCTTCCTCCACCCCACCCTGGATATGCTTTTACTGTGTTGTAGTTTAAGTAGAAGGGAAATAATCTCCTTACATGCTCTTCTTCATTTGCTTCCATACTCCTTAATGACTTGTCGAAAATTGAAATGTCAATGCAGCATATACATTTTTTATTAAGTCTGAGTTCTAAGTGGAAAACACAATTCCTAAACTTAATTGCGCAGGAACGATGCATGCTGTGCCAGAGCACTTCTTGAGGTTGCTCCTTATGCTAAAATAACTGAAAATTGATAAACAAAATATCTAATTGTTGTGTCAGCAATTACTTTTCATCCATTTCTTCAATTTCCAGCACGCAATCTTGTTGACCTATATGCTCAGAATTAATGACAGGTAAAAAAATGTTACCTTGCTAGGTCCATTAACCTGTTGCTTGCTCAGTGGGATAAGAATTGATTCTCCATCTCGACTGCCACGCCCATTCTTCGTCTTTGAATGAAATAACTTTTCACCGCGTTCTTGCAAATTATTCTTTCACCATCCTTATTTTCTACTTTGCTCACTTGATATGTTAAGTAAGTGTCTTAACGGTGACATCAGTTTATTAATTTGGTTGCACATGGATAAATATATTTCCTCAAGTACTCTAATTTTTATGTGAAAACTTGGTGCTTATTTAGTGCGCAGTGCTATGACGTTATGGTCCATTGAAGCAGATTCCCGAATTTCTCCACTGTGCATAATAGAGTGATCCTTTAGCTGGTCCTATCCTTCGCAGATGCATTGCATTACTGTGGTATTTTGAAATGTGTAGTACCATTGCTATATTAGGTTGCCTTTTATTTCAATATATGCTACACAACTGGGTGAAGCAATAGTTTGTCAATATTTTTAGGTTGCCTTTTTTAAATTTCTTTACACAAGTGCTTAAAATGATTTTGTTCTAGGAGGGGTATTATCAAGCAATGATTCATGTTCCATACTATGGAACACATTCCACATTTAGCTTATCCACATAGTTCCGCTTCAGACTCCTTTTTGAATTGCTCAGAGCAACCAGCTCCTTAAACCATTTTCTTATGTTGTTGTTTCCATTAATTACTTCTTCCAATCTATCTGCTAGCACGGACTTGTTTAATTTCTTGCTAACATCTCTGCTAATTTCTTTTCAGGTAGGAAATAAAACATGTACTTTAACCTGTATAGCAAACTGTCCAGAGCATCTTTATTAAAAGTTCCTATATATGGATCAATATGTTTTCCAGTTGTCTTGTCCACCATGTGCTTTGCAATGTTTCAGAGGTACAAATTTATTTTCTGATTCTGAAGCTTTTCATTTCAGAGAATGTTCTGCATATTTTTTCCTCCCTTGCACTTGCAACTTTGTTTTCCGCCGAGATGAGCAATGGCCTCAGATTCTGATGCTGTTCATTTATGGAGAATGTTATGTATATTTGCTTTTCTTACTTGCACTTTGAACTTTGCCTTTCGGCGAGATGAACAGTGGCCTTTGCTCTCATTTTGGTGGTTTTGGTTTAGAGACATAGATTTCAAAGACTGAGATCAGTGGGGGTTCACCTCTTGTTTCCGTTTCTTATATTACAGATATTAATATTTAGGCGCTCTGGAAGAAATTGACAGATGAAGGTTCGAGATCCATAATTGAAGCCAATTTGACATGCTAGGTTGGTGACCAGTAAGCACCCTGGTAGACACGTGAAAATTTGCAAGAGAGCCCTCTTTGTTTGCCGGATTAGACGCACTGTCCAGGGACGGCCTCGGGCTGCAGGAAATGTCTTTGTTTTTTTACACATACCCCCTTGCTACGTGGGATATTTAGCCTGAAGAAGAGAAAATTCGCAGTTGGCGCCTATTTTGCAAAAAGATGCCTGCCGTTCTTTTTGCGGAGACGCCCTTGCTTCGTCCAGGTGCGTTGTGGGGTTCCATATTTTCTTTCTGCTTGACGGGATCCTTATTTTAATAAAGGTGATAAGATGCCATGCTCAAAGATCCTGGACGTGTCTTGATTTTGTGTACAGCTGCTTGGTGAGGGCCTCGCCGTGCCGTTTATTGTATTTCCCTACGTTGTGAGGGGTAACTTCGTGCTCTTGGAACTGCTTTCTTCATCCCCTCTTCTCTTTTCCGTCGGTGTTTGCCTCTGCTCGTCGTCCTTCTCCTTTGTTTGTGAGTTGCGAAATCATTGGTTTTGGTGCTTGTATTTTGCACTTCCATTTTTCCCTTCAGTTCGTACATTGTAGCCTCCCCCCCCCCCCCCCCCCCCACCCCAATGCTTGTCTCTGTTTTATTGTTCCGTTCTTCTTCTTCTAGCTTCAGATCTTATTTCCCTACTTGCGATTTTCAGGTTGCCTCGATTTCGTACAGTTAGCTGCTTGCTCCTGCGATGGACTCATCTTCCGGCACTTCAGCTCCTGCTTCCAACGCATCTGGGATCCATGGAGTTCCTGCTTCTGCAAGCTCGCCGGCTAGATTTGGCTCCGCGGCATCTGTGTGTGGATTGCCTGCTTGATCGTGCTCGGCAGCGAGGCTCAAAACTTTGCAAGGCTTAACGTTTTTTATTTATCTCTTCATGCTTGTATGTCTGTGGATTTTGGGATCCTGTATGCGAGTGTAATCTGCAGCATCTAGCCTGTATGCTAAGCGGCGTAGGTGAAGTGGGGCCTGGCCGCCTGGGTGGTGGACAGAACCGACGAAATACGCTGTCTTTACGGTCAGGAGGCGGTTGACTAGCAAGGCACTGATGCTGAGGACCGGTCTTTATGGTCAGATGAATTGAAGGCGGTTGACTAGCCGGGCACTGATGCTAATAACTGGTTCTGAAACTGTCTTACTCAAGATGAATTCGTCTTAGCGGTTGATCGTCCAATATATGGAAATTCAATTTGTCTAAACATATGCTACTACTGTCCAACTTTATTAACATATTTGCTCCTCTAATTTATTTCACCATAAAACAAATTTCAATTACCAAACTCAGAGTACTGTTTTTAGAAATAAGGGATACATTCCCATTTAGCTTCCCAGAACGAGAAGAAAATATCGCAGTCTGTATAGCAGTTTCAGAGTTGTTAAGCGTATTTGAAGCGTGTTCGCTCAATGTTCAGAAACACGAGGTTCACGAGACAGAAACGGAGCTAAACTAGGTGCGGTATTCATGCCAGAAGCTAATGAAGCGGCCGTTCCCCTCCCCTCCAAGTTCTGTGGCTCCTGAGCAGCCGACGAAACCCGCTGACTCCAGCTTATGCGCAGCGGGAGTCTTGCTTTGGCCTCCAGCTTCCAATGATTTCTTCTAGCTGCATATCAGAGTACTTTTTAAATAACCATAAAACCGTTCCTTCCACTGCCGCATAAATGGCGCGCCGCCCCAGACACTAGTTTAGAGATAATTGAGCTTCAAATACCAGGTTCAGGAAAGAAGAAGAGGAACATAGGAGCAGAAACAGGGGCGGGTTCAGAGAATGAACAGAGACGCTCGTTCTTATCCTCGCCGGTGCCGTTTCGCGCCCAAATTCAAAGAACTCCACGTGTTGTCTTGCAGCAGCGCCAACAGCAAGCAGGCAAGCAAGAGCTGGCAAGGGATCATGACAAGAAATTTGCATAAAAAGCACCCCCTGTTCGCTGGTTCCTCTTCTCATGCCCGAGCTCCCTTCCACGGTGAAACCAATCCAATTCCTCGCACCACAAGCATCAAGACTACCTCCAAGATCCATTTGAGTCGCTCCAAAGTCGAATACATCACCTGAACCCTGAACTCCACGATCATCGCGCTCCCAGGGCCACCGCCGCGTAGGGAGAAGAAGTCGCCAGTGAGCGTGGTTCTCTGGGCCTTGGGATGGTAGTATGGGTGGTCTTGGGGGAGTGTGGTGATGTGCAGCACGTGTCTGGGTCGCTGGCCGTGTGGTTCCGCGCCCATGGCGGCCGGAACACGCGCGCCAATATGGCGGCCGCGGTCAGGGAGGAGGGGTCGTCGTGGAGCCTGCAGCTCCGGCCCTCCAGGGGCTCGGCTGGGATTCCAGACGGGTTCTGGGCAGGGCGCTGGTGCTCCCCGAGCCGCTGGCCGGCAAGGGGAGGCTTTGCTGCAGCCGGTTGCCGTGGCCGCCCCTCGCCGGAGTTGGGGCTGCCACCGCCGGCATCTGTCTCTTGGGATGGGGAGGAGCCGAGGGCACCTAGGGGTTGGCGGGCACCAAGGGTGCCGTGTGGCCGAGCTCTGTCACCGGCAAGGCCGCCGGCGGCGAGCTGGCTGCCATGCCAGCCTCGGCACCACTAGGGATGAAAGCGGCAACGGTAAAATCCCGTACCAACCGACACGGTATCCCGATTTTACTCATAGAATATCATATATTCCGGAAAAAATGAAATTAGGAAAATCCGGCCGAAAACGGAACGGAATCGGTTGAGGATTTTCCCGACCGAATTCGCGGATCCTGTACTCGGTAAAATCCTGTCGGTATTCCCGAATTTAGAGGGTTCTCAAACTTCAATTTAGCGGAAGCAGCCCACCCCACCGCAACCCCACGGCCCACGTCTCCCCTCCAAACCCTAAGCTCGGTCCCTTTCCCCCACAGAGCCGCCGTCTGCCCGTCTCTATCTGTCTCTCGCGTCGCGAGTCGCGCGACTAGGATGCACGCTCTCGCTGTCGCTCTCCGCCTCTCCCTCCGCCGCCGCCAACCCCCTGCTCCGGCGCTCCCCAGTCTCCATCCTGCCATCCACTCTGCCGGCCCACCGCACCCCACATCAATTCAGCCGCCGGCCCGATCCGTTGCGCCGCCGGCCGGCCGGCCAGGGCGGCAGGACCACTCCGCCACGGGCCGTCGCCGTCGACCCCATCCACTTCGTAGCCGGCCACCGTCACTGGGACGGCCTTGACGCCCTGCGCCCCTGCCCTCGGCGCCTAGGATGTCAGGAGCCATGAAGCCGCCAACTTACGGTTCAGCTTCCGCCTCATCCTCCTCAAGGCGTCTCTTACTGGAGCCTCCGCCGCCGCCGGTGAACAGCAGCACTCTAGCTCCTACTCCAACACCAGGTAATATTCGAATTTGATTACTGTATACATGTCTTTATGCAGATAAGTAGACAACTAATTATGTTGTGATTCACTGCACTCAAGTAGACTGTACAGAGACAATTAGTTTACTAGATACATGTGTGGTGTGCATGCCACATTCTGAACCTAGTTGCTAGAGATGGTTCGAGTGTTATTGCCCACACAATTGAGAATATTAGACAACTTGTACTAGCTGTCCAAGGATCTCCATTGCAGTGGGAGGAGCTTATGAAGCGTGCAACTGAGTGTGGATTAGATACAACAAAAGGTCTTTGTCTTGATGTTTCAACTAGATGGAATTCGACTTACATGATGCTGCGAGATGCTCTATACTACAAGGCTGTATTCATGAGGCTGAAATCATCAAATCGCCGTAGGTATGAGAAAATCACTCCATCTCCTAGTGAATGGTCCATGGCATTCAAACTCTTTCAATGCTTAAAGAAATTTTTTGATCTCACTGAACTTCTCTTTGGGGCTTTATATCCAACTGCAAATCTGTTCTATAGAGGGTTTTGTGAGATAAAGATCTTACTTGATGATTGGTGTGATAGTCAAGATACCACTATTAGTGCAATGGCTACTTCTATGAGCAAAAAGTTTGAAAAATATTGGAAAAAGTCCAGCACTACGCTTGCCGTTACATGCTTCCTAGATCCTAGGTACAAGAAAAGGCTAATAGAATTCTACATGAGAAAATTTTATGGCAATGCATATCAGCCCCATGTTGATGAACTTGTTGATGTTATCAAGAATTTGTATCAGTTTTATTCTACTTCACAACCTTCAACTTCAAGGGCGAGATCTGGGTGAACATATGGATAGTGATACAACAGATTTGTTAGTGGATAATGATGATGAGGAGCTAGAAAACTACTTGTATGAGTCAAGTAGACCAAATGGGGATGAATTAAGTGAGCTAGACAAATATATGGTAGATGCACCTTTGAGAATTAGTGGTCAGTTTGATATCTTGGCATGGTGGAAGAATCAGGTCGATGAGTATCCTATTTTGTCCCAAATAGCACGAGATTTGCTGGCTGTACAAGTTTCAACTGTTGCTTCCGAGTCCGCGTTTAGTGCTGGTGGCCGTGTAATTGATCCTTTCCGCAACCGTCTAGATCCTGAGATGGTTGAAGCTTTAATATGCATAAAAGACTGGGTTGCTGCAACAAAAAGAGGTAACAATAACTCCTGAGATTTAGTTCTTGTACATGAATTCGTCATAATTTTGTCCTTTTCTGATTTTTATCTTTGTTTCTCAGATAAAAGAGTTGGCTCAATTGTTGCTGATCTAGAAGTTATAGAGGCCCTTGCTGCAAAATTGATACTTGAGGTATGTATAACAAGATCAATAGGTTTTCATATTCATTCACAGCATCTAGAAGTCATCTACTGTATAGGATATCTTTTACAATTCTACTACTTATGCTACTGGTTGCTTAAACATTGATATGTTCCTGTGTGCTGAAGTACTGAACTAGATTTTCCAATTGCAATATTGTAGGATGATGAAGTTGCAGATAGTGATGAGGAGGCCCATGCAGACGACCTGGACTTCGGCATCGACATGTAGGAAGTAGGCTGTTGGCTTGGATCACAATGAAGATGTCTTGCTGCTGTTGTTGGCAGGTCTTGGCTTCTACATGGAGGTTGTTGAGGTTGAATGGTGTGTCCGTATGTGTGACTGTTTGTGGACTTATATGAGTGTGGGTTGTGCGACACTGGCACTGGATTTAATTCTATTTGTAATGGTATGCCTCTGTGGCTCCGTCCATAAGACCATGACATGTTATCTGTTATGTTAATAGCTGAATGTTATCTTGTGTTTGTGTCATCGTGGTGCTATCTACCTATCTATGGACTATAGTTTTATTTGCCTATGTATTATGTATCTATACTTGAATCTGTTTCGCTGAGTTCAACGTTACATATGTTGATGTTCCCGCTTTTAAATACCACTGCCCAACCGTTATTGACATGCTTCCCATCGAATTGTTTTGATTTCAAATTCCCGTGTAACTGATTCTGCTTTCCCGACCGAGCTCTCCCGTTCCCGTTCCTGAATAAAAATATGAAATCAAAAGTGCTTATGGTGTTTTCTTGACCGTTTTTATCCCTAGGCACCACGGCCGTGGCCTCGGTACGAAGGAAGGGGAAAGGAGGGGTTGGGCCCAACAGTCAGAGAAAGAAGGGAGAGGAGAAGGTCTGACCCACCTGTAAGAGAGGAAAAGGTATGGCCCACCTATCTGTGAGAGGATGAGAGAAGGAAGGGTGGAGTTGAGAGAAGTTAGAAGTTCCAGGGGGCTTTCTACAAATAAACTTAGATAGATTTCATTTTATTTGCTATTAACTTGTTTCATATGCTATGAATCATAGAAAAATCCAAAAATAATCAAACAAATTTTGTTGGGTTTTTTAATTTTTCTTTATGCTTGAAAAATATAATAACCCTAAGTTTATAATAAGGTTTAATATTTATTTATTTTGTTTTTTAAAGGATTTAAATAAATACTTAAATCCTTATTTCATATAATAATAAAATATGAATAATTCTTAACCAATTATTAGAAATATTTAAGAATAATAATAAATAGAAAATTAGGGTTTTCTTAGTGTAGAATAATTCAAGTTAACCTTAAATATTTGTTTAAAATTTGATTTAGGGTTTAAATAATTAGGATAAAATGTGTTAGGGTTTTTAGAAGGGTAGTTAGGTGTTGGATTGCAACTTTGTTGAGAAGAAAAGTTGGGATCCATTTTCAAAAATGTTTGCATACACTGACTCTACATGCCATACGCTTAGAACCGGAAGGCAAAACTGTCTAGGTCAAGCTCGTCAAGCCAACGTTCGAAGCTTCGGAAGAGGAGAAAGGAAGTTGATCATGATAAAGTTCATCATCAAAGCTTCACTTCCAAAGAGAAGTCAGGCAAGCACCGGAGCATCTACACCTACTAATTTTGATTAACTTATGTTACTATTTTATATACAGCATCTGTATGCTTAAGTCTAGGAGTTGTGTGATCAACCTATTTGATACATGTATAACTTCCTTGACTTAAGGATATCTTTGCCACCTACTCAGAAAGATTAGTCAAACAATAGTTAATCATAGCCTATACCTAGCTCCAATACCTCTATATAGTCCCGTTAAATAAGGTTCCATATGAATGCGTTTTGTCGAGCGGAAGGTATGGCTGGCCGTTGAGTGTAGAGTAGAAATGGAGTTCTGGCTCTGTCCTCACTTACAGAAATAAAGAAATAAGGAACTTATAATATGTTTAACCTTGATCAAGCTTTGAACGTACTGGTCACATGCTGATATATGGAACCAGTAAGCCTAGTAGCTTGATTAATCTAAATTTTTGAACCAAGTTGTACCCACTCGATGTGGATATAGGTGGCGGAGTCGTAGCCTGAAACTTTTATTGAGGTCAAGCCCAATGGGGGTCCCAATATTGGGGGTGCGAACCTGAGTGTTGGTAAGCTTGGTTTAGGATTTAGTATCTTCCTCACAAAAGGTTGCCACGTACGGTTTACGCGAAACTCGTACGTGACGTGTGGCCAGGATGTAAATCGATTCGAATCGCCACACTTCTCGGTTATGAATACCGCTTGATCTAGCTTGAACATCGTAGAGTAACAAGATGCAACGATCATAAAAGTTGAGAGTGCTGAACCTAGTTTATTACATGTTGGTTTGATGAGGTACTAGAAGTTGTAGGTTACAGTTCTGTTATTGTTTCCTTTTACAGTAGATGTATAGGTTTCAAGTCCAAATGTTTTCAGCCAACAGACACTCAACAAGCCTTGCATACCCTTGAAAACCTACTTTTATACTCGATTAGTCGGGTAAGTCTTGCCGGGTAGCTTCATACTCAGTGTTTGTGTAATGTGTGTGTTCAACTGCTACAAGATGAGCTTGGAAGTCGAGAATTCAAGGCCTAGAGGGTATGTTGAGTCCATACACCTCTACATGTTTTCAAAAACCTGTTATAATAAGGCCAATTTAACAATCAAACCCTACGACTGCAAGAACTACGGCTGAAACTCTGTAGAACTGGTTTGCACTAAGGTTTGTGCTTATTGTGTAATAAATCTCATCTTGTTTTCCTGATTTACATTCAACGCCTGTGTGTAATATCTGATGCTCCTATGCAAAACGATCCTATATGCATATCTGAGACATGAACGTACAGTGGTTGAATCGGGTGAAACCCGACGAACTCCCGGATTTGTTCCGTTTTAAGAGCGTTAGCTGGATTATCTTTGTAAAAAGGTATCAGGCACTCTTAAGTTGGGATAAATTGGTCGGTTCCGCCATACAGTGCTACTGGAATAGTGATGCCACCCCTTGAATGCTTATGACCCTAATGATCTAAAAGAGTAGCCATAACAAAACTGCATTTCCCCGTGCAGCAAGTTGCAAAGCTTGGTCCTACATGGAATGGAATAAGATGATCTACTCTAGGCCAGAGGTTTCATATGAATTTATTACTAAGTTCTAACTATGATTTAGTTTTTTAGTTGCCACTGTTTGCAGGGGATTATTCACACTAGTAAAATTCCCGTGCTAACGCTACGGCTTAATTTGATAATACAAATCAAACAACCAAAATATTATTTATAATTGTAAACAACAAAAACCTCTCAGTTTATATCTGGAGTACGTAAACCATAAAAACGTTTAATCCATAACAGGTAATCTGAAATTTATCTCACACTTCTATATAGACACTTTTCACACATATAAACATATTTTCACAAATGTAGTTCCCAAGTCTTTACACCACAACTCAATTGAGGGTCATCTGCCTGTGCTCTACAGAGCTCCATACATATATATAAAACTTTAGCCTCATGTGACTCGCGAGAGGCATGAATACAGGTTTGAGGATACTAAAAGGAGGGAGTGATCGGTCTGAGGAAGAACCCTCTTCCTGATCATCTGATAAAATCTTTCACCTGATTAGAGTAATGCATTTGATACTCTAACCACGTGAGTAGGGTAGATAAAACGAGATCTTTTCAAACTTTTAAACAAAACCACGCAAGTATCTTTGTGCAAATTTTAATGCGTTCAACCAACAAGTTTGTTGGTTTTATAAATATGGAGTGGCAGGTCTTCTTATGATGGTGTAGATGTTTTAGATATTGTTATAGTACTAATACCAGCACATAAAAGAGAGAAAACCATGCCAAGGATTTGAAGCCATTTTGGTGATGCGTCTCTGTTAAGAGCAAGGTGGTCACATAGACTTGGGAGGTATTGGGAAAATGCAAATCTCAATGTCTGATTTTGCTGGTGGTGGAAATTAAAAGCAAAACTTGCTGCTGAGCTATGGCATCTGGTGTGTTAGTGGTCGGTCTCTTTTGCATTGGAGTAATCCTGGTCCATGGGACGGTATTGGTATTTGGTAGTACTAGAGTTCTGGCAGGACCTGACCATCGAGAATGTTTCTGATAGTGTGGAATTATATGAAGTGTACAAATGCCTCAGCTGCTACGGCATGGAGCACAAGGATGAGGATAGTATAGTGGCCGTTACCTGTTCTACAGTGTCGCCATATACTCCCTCCATCACAAACTTGTATGCAATATTTGGGTGAACGGTGCAGAAATGGGATACAAAGATCAAGATATGGTGTCATTTGAACAATTGAATTTTGAAGACACTACTACTACAAATGTATGCCGTTTCATAACTCCAGTTGGTCGAACTTCTTTAGCTTGACCATTAATATATTAACGTTAAATAGAGTAACAACACATTGCTAGATTGATCAAGAAAAATAGTTTCATATTTTGTAACTCTCTCTTCATATTTTGTAAAACATACATTGTGATGCTCACTGCAACTGTGCAAAATCTTAGATTGAGATTCCACTTGTGTATGGAGAAATAAAAAAATAAATTGTATTAGAAGGAAAATTGAACCATATGACATAGTTTAATTTAGGGGCTAAATTGAACCAAGTGATAGTTAAGGGGGTTATCTGGACTTTGGCCATATTTGAGGAGAGTAATTTAAACTTTTTCCAATTTAAAACCAAAATACCAGAGACCATGTCAATGTCCCCTAAACAAATTTGGAACATGTCGTTTTATTTAAAATCTTATTGTTGGGGGTGCGTCTTAGGCCATCACCTAAGGCTTAGGGACCCCTTGTGTATAAAAGAGGCTAAGTTTGGGGTCTGAGGGCTTGTTTGTGAGGTCTAGGGGCGTAGTTGCATCGTTCAGTGACCTATTTGTAAGTTTCAGGGACTACTTTGTAAATCCTAGGAATCTACTTGTAATATTTGACCCCACCAATGGAATAAATATAAACAACTGCCTCCTCCTCCCTATAAATAGAGCCCTAGGGCTTGGAGAAGAGAACTTTTGGCCATTTATTCTCTTGCTTGTTCGGCTTGCTCTACTTCTTACTCTGTTACTCTAAGGTTGCTATGTTGAGCTTGAGTCCCATTTCCATCATTCTATCTGGTTTTGGCTCGTCCGAACCCAACAGAGACGCCCGCTGTAGTCTCAACTCGACAAAAAAAACCTACGATGGCACCACAAAGGAGAGGAGCTTACCGCCATGAGCAATCCAATATTTCCTGAGAACCACCACCTTCGTTCATACTTGTGCATGTTTCTTCATGTGCAAAGAAGCTGCAAAGCCAAGTCCAATCGAAGCTTACCTATCACCTTAAAGCAAAACGAAGCTAGCAGCCTCACCTTCGATTGTACACTCATTTCTCCCATCTAGCAGTTCTAGCAACTCAGCAACTCAGCAGCAATACCGCTGATGCCCTGTTATAGACATACGCAAACAATAGATGAGAAGCTCCCCATCTCTCAAATATTAAAGTTCTCTCACTAATCTTTTTGTCTTGCAGGATGTATCCTTTAATAAAGCCTTCTTACTAATTATTGCTCGTCTTCACCTTGTTTGCATGTTCTCACCTCTTCGTGCATGCATGTGCTATCTATGCACGCATCTCTTTCTGCCGTTTCTGCTTGCATGCATCAAGGCAGCCGCAGCGCTACCTGTGCACCCATCTGCAACACGAAGCTGCTAATGGAGGATTCCTGCAGAGCAATAGCGAAGCTGGTGTCCAACGCAACCCCTGCTGGCTGACGGACAGTTACGTTTCAGTGATCAAAACAGGCATCCGAACTCTGCGGAAAGCTGGTACCAAATTGGCATTGAAGCTGGTTTTTATCGGAATCGATTAGTCGCAATCATCCCAAGACCTCCGATCAGGAAATACTAAGGTATATCAACAAAAATTTAGATGCGCGAGTGGGATTCGAACCTCCGATCTAGCACTTCTAAAGGCATCATTCGAAGGTCATGTCTCACCTCTCCAGTTATATTAACTTAGTACTGCCACCTTCGATTGCCTTTGCAAGAATAGGAAATACCTTTTTTTCTAATGAGTAATGATCTTGCTTTTTAGTCTGTCTCACGAAGCTTCAAGGGTAGCTTCGGCATGTGGTGTTGACATCTGGCGCTGTTGCTGTCGGTGTCTCAAATAAAAATATGCTCCATGCCTGCAGCAGCAGATGAGCAAAAAGGCTACCACTGGTTGCTAATAGTACTCATAGTCTACGACCACTGCAGGTTCAGTTCTTCGGTTTCTTTGGGACTGACGGAGGCAAGCTTCCAGGCTGCAAATTGACCCACTTAGCACGGCTCAGTACCTTCGAGCGACAGCCAGCAAACACCAACCTCCGAGTGCATGAGCTAAACATGCACCAAGCAACCACCCATGCAACCACCCATGCAGGCATGACCTCCACCGTCGACCAACAAGCGAAGGTTATTAATCAACTACAAAAGTCCAAAACCCAGGACTTCCGATCAGACAAGTAACTTATCCTTCTACCAAACATTGCAAAAATCATGTTGCTAGGGCTCCGAACTTAGCACCAGATAGTTAAGGATAAAAGAAAAAGCCTTTCTATCCGTTCAACAACTTTGATTTTGTGACAAGAATTAGCATTTTCTATGCTATCTACTGGCATGAGATAAAATTGCATGTTTGGGCCTAGCCCTCTCTTAAACTAACCTCTATATTTGCAGGGTGTATCCTTTAAAGAGCTTTGCTTGTAATTTACCCGCTATTATATTTGCATGTTCTAAGCTCTCTAAGCCCATCATTCTCCAGCTAAGTTCGTTCTACATAGTGAAATTAACTCACTAACCCCTCTCTTGAGGCTAATTTCTCTTCCAAAAATGCAGAGTTATCATACTTGGCTTTTTTGGAGAAGGATATGACCTTATTGGTTTTCTACCTTCATTGACCCTAGAGAAGGTAAGAGCTTTTGAAGAAAGTTATGATAAAGGTTATCACCTTATTGGTTTTCTACCTTTATTGATCTTTAGAGAAGGTTACAACTTTTGGAGAAGGTTATAATGAAGGTTATCAACTTATTGGTGTTCGATCTCAATTGACCCCGGAGAAGGTTATGACCTTATTGGTTTTCTATCTTTACTGACATCTACAGAAGCTCAAAGTTTTTGGAGAAGGTCATAGCGAAGGTTATCACCTTATTGGGTTTTCATCCCTATTGACTTCTAAAGTTCAATAATAGTTTTCAAAGAGCTCTTTGGAGTAAGTTGGGACGAAGGTCCTTTACTCAAATTGACTTTCTTCAAGCAAAGAACCTTAAGAAGAAAAGAATATATTTCGGAAATTGAGGTTAGAAGGTCCTTGAGGGACCAAGTCATTTACAAGCATTCTGCACTAACCTTAGATCGTTGTTTCTTCAAGCTAAGAACCTCTACAAGCAAAGAATGTGCTAGAAAACTCCAAGCAAAACATCCTGAAGGTACCACACCTAGAGATGCTTATCTACCTTGCGATGCTTAACTGCTTTTGTCTAAGTGTTTCAGCTTATCTTGAGTCGAAGCAATGAAGAGTTGCAAATATCGACCATTGCATCTTGAATGCTCCAATTGTGTAAGTTAGCAAAGTTCGCATGCTTCGCAAACTTTGCATACTTATCTAAAAGTGCAATAAGCACTTGAATGGCAAGGGGCTTCCAAACCTAAGGGTTTTGAAGCCAAAACACCTTATGATCTCCAATCCAGACATCCCCCAAAACACTCAGCTAGAGGAGATGTTTTTGAAAGTTATACATTTCTTATACAAAGAAATTTGCCTTCACTAACATGCAGGTTTTCTTCAAGGTAAGCACTCCTTCTCCGCCTTAGGCTAACCCCTTTATGCTAGATCTCTATATTTATTTTGCAGGAATATTGGTTTTCATCCCAAACCTAAGTGCTTGATACATTGGTTTTCACAGTATATGGGTTTTCATCAAGAGATATCTGGCTATTGGACGGGTTTCTTTTGGTGTTCATCAGTCATTGACTTCCATTATAATGATATTCATCAACAGTTAGATTCCACCTTAACAATGGCAATTCATCCGCTCTGGTATTCAAAAGCACTGTCTTGACCTTCGGTCCTTATCACCTTCAAGGATCTGGAATTGGCAAACCTTGTCATATCCTTGCAAATGCATCCATCTCCATTCATATGCATCAAAAGAATACATCAAATCATCTCATTGTATGAACACATCATCATGCATGACAAAAAAAGGAATAGCTCCGAGGAGCTAAGAGGCTTATGACCTCAAAAGAAAGCCAAGGGCTATCGATTCTAAGGGATGCGAAGCCAAAACACCTTGGGCTAAGAAAAAGAAAAATGCAACAAGCACAAAAAAGCTAAGGGGCTATCGATCCTAAGGTCTGCCAAGCCGAAACACCTTCGGCTAAGAAAAAGAAAAGTGCAATAAGCACAAAAAAGCCAAGGGGCTATCGATCCTAAGGGATACAAAGCCAAAATACCTTTGGCCAAGAAAAAGAAAAAGTGCAAAAAACACTTATGTTTATGGATAACTTCAAGAAATGGTCACCGAACCATTCTATACCCGTTGCAAACATATCACCTCTTTTAGGTACAATCGTCGAATCAACTTCACCTAAGTTGTAGATTCGACAAAGCTTGGCACTGAAAGTTTCATCCCCGCCACTACTCCGGCTCTAGGGGCTCGTTGTCACCTTCGGCATCGTCAGCGACTCCGCCTCAGCCGATACTCCGGCTCGAGGGGCTCGCCGTCACCTTTGGCATCGTCAGCGACTCCGCCTCAGCCGATACTCCGGCTCGAGAGGCTCGCCGTAACCTTCGGCATCGTTAGTGACTCCGCCTCAGCCGATACTCCGGCTCAAGAGGCTCACTGTCACCTTCGGCATCGTCAACAACTCCGCCTTGGCCGATACTCCGGCTCGAGAGGCTCGCTGTCACCTTCAGCAATGTCAACAACTCCGCCTCAGCCGATACTCCGGCTCGAGGGGCTCGCCATCATGTTTGGCATCGTCAACAACTCCGCGTTGGCCGATACTCCGGCTCGAGGGGCTCACCCTCACCTTCGGCATCATCAACGACTCCGCCTCGGCCGATACTCTGGCTCGAGGGGCTTACCGTCACCTTTGGCACCGTCAACAACTCCGCTTCGACCTATACTCCGGCTCGAGGGGCTCGCCGTTACCTTCGGCACCGTCAACGACCCCGCCTCGGCCGATACTTCGGCTTGAGGGGTTCACCATCACCTTCGGCTTCGCCTCCAACGTCGCCCTCGCCACTACTACGGTTCGTGGGGCTCGCCGGGACCTTTGGCTTCAAATCTGACATCTCTCCTGCCGTTACTTCAGCTCAAGGGGTTTGCCAACTCATCATCACCTTCAACGGCTTGGGTGCATGACAACTGCAACACCTTCAACCACTACTACAACTACAACTTTTATGCCATCTACGTCGACTACTTCCACTACATGCGAAGCTTATCTCACGAACACCAGCCAAGAGGGGCTGGGGGTGTACCGGAGGACCAGTCCTTCCTAGATGATGGAGACTTATCCAGTGCTAGTGAGAAAAGACTTGAAGATGTTGCGGCTACCTTCGGCCATGACTTCTCCGACTATATCGCTGGTTGCGGCTACCATCGGCCACGACTGCTCCGACTACATCGGAAGATGAGCCACTCGCTGATCGAAGCTCGAGGGTGAAGATGCCTGCAAAATCGAAGCTCCGTAGGATCTAAAGTTGGCGCTTGTGTGTGTAAATCAAAATATGTGCGTGCTCTTTTCTCCATGCCCTTTTTTCCCACTGGGTTTTTGGGATGAAGTTTTTAGTGAGGCGCACATGTCTAGGTTGCGCAGGGTATTCCTTGCAACTAGGGTCCGGATTGTGGATATGCCTCTTTTAACAAGATCAACTACTCGGTCTCGTTGTGCATAAAAGAGGCTAAGTTGGAGGCCTGAGGGCTTGTTTGTGAGGTCTAGGGACGTAGTTGCATCGTTCAGGAATCTATTTATAAGTTTTACGAACTCCTTTATAAATCCTAGGGACCTACTTGTAATATTTGACCCTACCAATAGAATAAATATAAACAGCCGCCTCCTCCTCCCTATAAATACAACCCTAGAGCTTGTAGGAGAGGAGTTTTGGCCATTTATTCTCTTACTTGTTCGGCTTGCTCTCCTTCTCACTTTGTTAAAGATGGTTACTACGTTGAGCTTGAATTACATTTCCATCATTTTATCTGGTTTCGGCTAACAGCAGTCCAAATAATAGCCATCTCCTCAAAATTCGCTAACAGCAGTCCAAATAATAGCCAGACCTTGTGGGCCCCACCAAAATTTCGTGGCCCCAACAAACTTCCGGAGAACACCCGACATTCTATTTTTCGTAAATCCCCACACATCCGCATGCAACCGAACGCAACCAGTGGCATCATACTGACATCGATCATCCCGGACAGAGTCGCCACGTGGCAAAAGGATGGCTTCCGTCCTCCCCACGGCCAACCTCACCACCTGATCGGCCATCCTCCTCCCGGTCTGCCGCACGCAATCCCCACCAGGCCAACAAGCAGCAGCAATGGCCAGGACGGCGGGCGACGACGACGACGACGGTCCGCCGCCGGCCTACGCCGCGCAGCGCGGGCCCCGGCGCGACCCGCGGCTCAAGGACCTGGGCATCTCCTGCATGCTCAACACCGAGGTGGCGGCGCTGCTGGCCGTGATCCGTCGCCGCCCGGACCCCTACTCGTACCTCCCACCGGCCGTGGCCGCCGCCGAGGAGGCCACCTTCGCGGGCCTCATCAGCTCCCTCAAGACGCTCCGGGGCCTCCTCTTCCAGCCCCGGCACGGCGCGTGGCGCTGCTCCGACCCGTCCACGTACCTGACGCCGTTCCTGGACGTGGTCCAGAGCGAGGAGGCCCCGCCCGCGGCCACCGGCGTGGCGCTCTCCTCCGTGCTCAAGGTCCTCCGCATCGACGTGTTCGACGAGTGCTCCCCGGGCGCGCGCGACGCCGTGCACGCCATCCTCACCGCGCTCACCAACTGCCGCATGGAGCGCTTCTCCGACGCCGGCGCCGAGGAGGCCGTGCTCCTGCGCGTGCTCCAGGTGCTCGCCGCGCTCCTCCGCGCCCGCGCCGCGCCGCTGCTGTCCGACAGCTCCGTCTGCACCGCCGTCAACACGTGCTTCCAGATCGTGCAGCACGCCGCCAGCAGCCGCGGCAGCGAGCTCCTCCAGCGCACGGCGCGCCACTGCATGCACGAGATCCTGCAGGCCGTCTTCGCCAGGCTGCCCGACATCCGCGACGACGCCGACGCCGACGCCGACCTCGCGCTCGGCGGCGGGTCGTCGGGCGCCGGCTTCGGCGCGCGGTGCATGGTGGACGTGTTCAACTTCCTCTGCTCGCTGCTGCTCAACGCGTCGGACATGGTGATCACGCCGGACGGCCAGGGCGCCTTCACCTCCGAGGAGGACGTCATGCTCTTCTCGCTGGTGCTCGTCAACTCCGCCGTCGAGCTCGGCGGCGAGGCCATCGGCAAGCACGCCAAGCTCCTGCGCCTCATCCAGGACGACCTCTTCTACCACCTCATTCACTACGCCACCGAGTACAGCCCTCTGGTCCTCTCCATGATCTGCAGCACGGCGCTCAACCTCTACCACTTCCTCCGCCGGTGAGACACCTGTGCTGGCTGCTTCGCTATTCGCTTCAATCTCGTCAAAATTAAGGGAAAATTTGGTCAAAATTCGTTGACATCAGAATCCATCCCCTTCTGTCCCCTGCTCTGCTGATCCCCACCACTACCACCAGGTTCCTGAAGCTTCAGCTGGAGGCCTTCTTCATGTTCGTGCTGCTCCGCGTGTGTGGCGGCGCCAACGGCCCGCAGCTGCAGGAGGTGGCGGTGGAGGGCCTCATCAGCTTCATCCGGCAGCCGACGTTCGTGATCGAGATGTACGTGAACTACGACTGCGACCCGCTGCTGCGCAACGTGTTCGAGGAGATCGGCAAGCTGCTGTGCAAGGCGGCGTTCCCGGCGACGGGCCCGATGACGGCGGTGCAGCTGCAGGCGTTCGAGGGCCTCGTCAACATGATCACCACCATCGCCGACAACGTCGAGGTGGACAAGGCCCCAGACCACGACGCGTACGCCGTCGACGTGTCCGAGTTCCGGCTGTTCTGGACCGAGCGCTGGGACTCCTCCTCGTCCTCCGGCGGCGGCGCCGGCGCCGAGCGGGATACGTGGGTGGACTTCGTGCGCAAGCGCAAGCTGCGGAAGAAGAAGGTGGCCATCGCGGCGAACCACTACAACAGGGACCAGAAAAAGGGCGTGGAGTTCCTGAAGCTGTGCCACCTAGTGCCGACGCCGCCGGAGCCCCGGAGCATGGCCTACTTCCTCCGCTACTCCCCGGGGTTGGACAAGAACAAGATCGGTGAGTTCCTGGGCGACCCCGACGAGTTCAACCTCAAGGTCCTCAAGGAGTTCACCGAGACGTTCGACTTCACCGGCGCCATCCTCGACACGGCGCTGCGCACCTACCTGGAGACGTTCCGGCTGCCCGGCGAGTCCCAGAAGATCCAGCGCATCCTCGAGGCCTTCTCGGAGCGCTTCTTCGAGCAGCAGACCACGGGGGTGTTCGCCACCAAGGACGCCGCCTTCATCCTCTGCTACTCGCTCATCATGCTCAACACCGACCTGCACAACCCGCAGGTGAAGAAGAAGATGTCGGAGGAGGACTTCATCCGGAACAACCGCGCCATCAACGACAAGAAGGACCTGCCGCGGGAGTACCTCTCGGAGCTCTTCCACTCCATCTCCACCAACGCCATCACCGTCTTCAGCACCACGGCGGCGGCGGTGGAGATGACGCCCAGCCGCTGGGCCGACCTGGTCAAGCGCTCCCGCGCCATGGAGCACTTCACGCCCTGCGACTTCAAGCACAAGCTCAGCCGGGAGGTGTTCATCGCCGTCTCGGGCCCCACGGTGGCGACGCTCGCCGCCATCTTCGACTGCGCCGGCGACGAGGAGACGCTCAACCAGTGCGTCGAGGGCCTCGTGTCCGTGGCGCGCATCGCGCGGTACGGGCTGGAGGACGTGCTGGACGAGCTCCTGTGCTGCCTCTGCAAGTTCACCACGCTGCTCAACCCCTACGCCACCACGGAGGAGACGCTCTTCATTTTCAGCAACGAGCTCAAGCCGCGGATGGCCACGCTCGCGCTCTTCACCATCGCCAACCGGTTCGGCGAGTCGGTGCGCGGCGCCTGGAAGAACGTCGTCGAATGCCTGCTCAAGCTCAAGCGGCTCAAGCTGCTGCCGCCGTCGGTGATCGACCCGGAGGACAGCGGCGGCGGTGGCGGCGGCGGGCGCGGCTCCGAGCGCCAGGGGCACCGTCACAGGGCGTCGACCTCGGACGCCGGCGTCATCTTCCCCACCACGCACCGCGGCGCCGGGACCAGCCGGCACGTGTCCGGCATGATCGGCCGCTTCTCGCAGTTCCTGTCGCTGGACTCCGGCGGCGAGTCGCTGCTCTCCGTCGGCAGCGAGTTCGAGAACAACGTCAAGATCATCCAGCAGTGCCAGGTCGGGACCATCTTCAAGGAGAACGGCAAGCTGCCGGACGAGGCGCTGCAGAACCTCGGGCGGGCGCTCATCTTCGCCGCCGGCGGCAAGGGCCAGAAGTTCAGCACGCCCATCGAGGAGGAGGAGACCGTCGGCTTCTGCTGGGACCTCCTGGCGCTCCTCGCGTCGGCCAACCTCCACCGCTTCGCCACCTTCTGGCCGCCGCTCCTCGATTGCTTCAACGCCGTGTCGCAGCTGCCGCTCTTCTCGCCCTGCCCCTTCGCCGAGAAGGCCATCGTGGCGCTCTTCAGGGTCGCCGTGCGCCTGCTCTCGGCGGCGGCGCCGCCGCAGCGCGCCGTCGACACCCGCGTCTCCGAGGAGCTCGTCTTCAAGTCCATCAACATGATGTGGAAGCTGGACAAGGAGATCCTGGACACCTGCTGCGAGGGCATCTCGGAGAGCATCGTGAAGCTGCTCACGGAGCACGCCGGCGGCGTGCAGACGCCGCTGGGCTGGAAGACGCTGCTGCACCTGCTCACCGTCACGGGGCGCCACCCGGAGACGTTCGATCAGTCCGTGGCGGCGATGATCAAGATCATGAGCGACGGCGGCGCGCACGTCACGCGGTTCAACTACGCCGCCGTCATCGAGGCCGCCTTCGGGTTCGCGGCGCTCAAGATCAGCCCGCTGGACATCAGCACCAAGATCCTCGAGCTCATGGCCGAGTCTGTCAACTGGCTCATCCAGTGGCACAAGTCCGGCTACTCCGACCCCGGGAACAGCGTCGGCTTCAGCGGCAGCGCGGCGTCGTCGGCGTCGTCGGCGTCGTCGGTGTCGTCGTTGGAGGACGCGTCGCGGATGGGCAACCTGGCGGCGAACATGTTCATCAAGCTCGCGGAGGCGCTGCGCAAGACGAGCCTGGTCCGGCGCGAGGAGATCCGGTGCCAGGCCGTGTTCGAGCTCGGGCGCGCCTTCAACCTGGCCGCGGCGGGCGACCTCGACTTCGGGCCGGCGGGGTGCCTGGCCTGCTTCAACCTCGTCATCTTTGCCATGGTGGACGACCTGACCGAGAAGACGCTCGAGTACTCGCGGCGCGAGGGCGCAGAGCGGGAGACGCGGAGCATGGAGGGCACGCTGGCCGCCGCCGCCGAGCTGCTGGCCGACGTGTTCGTGCTGCTCCTGCCGACGCTGGCGCAGGCGCCGGGGTTCCGGACCTTCTGGCTGGGCGTGCTGCGGCGGATGGACACGTGCATGAAGTGCGACCTCGCGGCGGGTGGCGGCGCCGGGGTGATGCAGGAGCTCGTGCCGCGGATGCTCAAGCGGATGATCATGGAGATGAAGGCGAAGGAGGTGCTTGTGCCGACGGAAGGCGACGAGCTCTGGGAGATCACGCACATCCAGATCCAGTGGATCGCGCCGGCCGTCAAGGACGAGCTGTTCCCTGAGTAGTAGGTAGCAATCAGCTCCAATCCTCAGTTCACAGCAGTGACCAGTGACAGACTGACAGTGAGAGTTTTTTTGTTCATGGCTATATGACTAGGAACTAGGAAGAGATGCAAATAGTAGGATTAAGCCCAAATTGTGATAAATAAACTGCATCGAAATTTCTGGCATTGTAATGGATCTTGACTGATTCGAATCGTGCTATTGCCATTGTTACTCGAACTTGAATCCAAGCCAACAAACAAACCTGAGGGACAAATTACGAACATGCTTCAGGTTGTATATGATAGGTAGGGATAGAAGTTTTTTTTCCGAATATATAAGAGAGCTGCGTATATTATTGAAGATAAGAAGAAGAAAGATTGAATACAACACGAAGCATTAAGTTGCTCGCCGCCTCATTTTCCCTTGTGCTTAATTTACGCAGAAATTAGCAACCCGGGAAGAGGGAAGCCTGGAAGAGGAGGATTATCTAGGGAAGAATCTGTCTATGCAGAACTCAAGTGTTTTGGAAGGGTCCAACACTCAGAGTGTTTTGATTGGCCGAGGCAATGTAGAGCATGAACTAAGGTTAGAAAAATAGGCATTTTCGGGTACATTTTAATTCCGAAATTACACATGTAATTTATTAATAATTTTATGAATATGATGAGTGAAACAAGGCATGTGCACGTGTTCATAGTTAACATGAATTTAACAATGAATCCAATAAAATAGAGGAGTATCAGACTATACCCCGAGGTGGGTCCAGTGCTGGAGGCACCAGATGCACCGTTACTAGCTGGAGCAGACATGCTCGATTAGTCTGCTTGAAGTAGTCGAACGAATTCGGTGCAGTGCAGATGGCCTTCAGTAAGCAGTCGTACAAGTTGTTGAAGTAGTCGATCGAGCTTAAGGAAGTAGTTGATCGAGGCACCAAGTAGTCGTACTTGTTGAGGAAGTAGTCGTACTTGTTGAGGAAGTAGTCGCACAGCTTCAGGAAGTAGTTGTACGCAGGTGACGAAGAGGTACGGGCGGCGATGTCGATGGACGGAGTTGGTGCGCAGGGAAGGATGGTGAACAATACGCCAGTGAAGACGTCACGGTTCTAGGCGAGCAGTCGTGTGAAGATGCTCCCTAAAAACTTGATTGCCTCACTATCCCGTGCAAGACCTTCAGCGGGCAATGGTTCCGGAGGCATCTGCTCTCGCCGGAGATGTGCGCGCAGCGCCAGCGATGGGAATACAGAAGAGCAGCAGAGGGAGGAAGAGAGGTGTATTCGCATAGAGAGGAAGAGGATAAGACACCTGGTGATATAGATGAGAGTCTAGGGACGAGAGGATGCACTTGGACGTCATCAACGCCATCAAACAATGTAATGACGATTAACTCGTGCAGAATCAATCACCAGAATGAATCGCTGTGAATGAATCGCGGTTATAATGGCCATTACTTGGTGCAAAACATCCGCCCTGCAACACATCACGTCAGGCTCAGGCTCGGGTCGGGTCGGGTCGGCTCGTCAAGTCACGTCATGTCTCGACTCGCCACGCCCTCGTCCTTGGCCCGGCGAGGCAAGCGAGCGCGCGTGTGGCTCGCCAATCCCCTTTTACCGGCTTCACAAGCGGTGTACACATAGTCCATCTTTTTAAGTTAGTTGAAATCCAATTTCATTTTCATTACGAGATTACACAATAACTCCCTAGCATTTAATAGTGGGCTTTTAATTTTTTAATTACAAATATTGGGCCAAAACCCCACATATTCCAACAATCCCCACCAAGAATTTCAAGCCACACTGAAAATGCTTTCATACCCTTTTGATATACCAGTATTTGACGGAGACCGTTAAGTTGAACTTCCATCTAGAACTAAGGTCACAACTGTACAATGGACTATGTCTTGAATTGTCAGTCTTGTGCAAACAAACTTTACCAAAGCCTTACACTGATACTAGGCCGCATAAGCATTCCTCGTGGTCTTGAACTTATAAGTCATACTCCAGGCCTTTCATGAGTTTCTAGAGATCACCCAAATCTCATAGACTATGACCAATAGTCAGACTCATATAGGTGTACTCCTTAAAGATGTTCTGTAGGACAACATCTTTGTTTCAAAGAAACAACTCCCTTGTTTCAAAGAAACCACTTGAAACACATTAAGGCATAAGCCAACCTACCATACAGAATAGAAGAAAAATGCACCTTTCACCTGGAATAAGCCTTTTACAAAGGTTCTCTTCTCTTAGTCATACTATGGTTTGTTTCACCATCCTGGTTCACGGGATCTCCGATCACACAGAACAGGTTACCACTATAGAATGACTCACGTGGGTCTCAGGCCCAATTCCATGAATGCATTATCTATCACATTTCATGAAAGACCCTTTGTGAATTGATCTGCTAGGTTTTTAGCCGTTTGAACATAGTCTAAGGCTATAACTCTGGAGTTTCTCAACTTCTTGACAGATTTCAACCGCCTCTTTGCATACCTGGATGACTTCATCTTATCCTTTAAACTGTTCACCTTGACAATCACAGTTTGATTATCACAATTTATTAGAATTGCCGATATTGGTTTTTCAACTATCGGCAGATCCATAAGAAGTTCACAAAGCCACTCGACCTCAACAGTGGCGGTATCCAACGCTGTGAGTTCTGGTTCCATTGTTGACCTCGTTAAGATGGTATGCTTGCAAGACTTCCAAGAAACAGCGCCACCTCCGAGTGTGAACACATATCCACTCGTGGCTTTTATCTCATCAGCATCAGAGATCCGGTTCGAATCACTGTACCCCTTTAGTACCTTAGGGTACCCGGTGTAGTGAATACCATAGTCCATTGTCCCTACTAGATAGCGCATTACTCTTTCAAGAGCATTCCAATGATCATCTCCCGGGTTTGAAACAAACCGGCTTAGTTTGCTCACAACAAACGAGATGTAAGGCCTCGTAGCGCTAGCTAAATGCATCAACGAACCAATAGTCTGAGAATATCTTAGCTGATCTCTCATTATCCTTTTGTTTTTCCTCAGAATTATGCTGGCATCATAAGGAGTTGGGACAGGTTTACAGTCACTATACCCAAAGCGACTCAGAACCTTCTCCACATAGTGAAACTGTGACAGAATCACCCCACCATTTCCATCCTTTGCCAGCTTTATGTTAAGGATAACATCAGCCTCCCCCAGATCTATCATCTCAAAACTTTGAGACAAAATTATTTGACTTCCTTAGTCACATTAAGGCTTGTCCCAAAAATTAGTATGTCATCCACATACAGACACAATATCACTCCTTCACTCCCACCAAAGCGATAGTACACACATTTGTCAGCTTTGTTCACAACAAAGCCGGCAGATGTCAAAGTTCTATCGAACTTCTCGTACCACTGCTTAGGTACTTGCTTGAGACCATATAGAGACTTCAATAACTTGCACACCATACCCTCTTAACCTTTTGATACCAACCCATCTGGCTGATCCATATAGATCTCCTCTTCCAACTCTCCATTTAGGAAAGCTGTCTTCACGTCCATCTGATGAACGAAAAGACTATAGGAGGCTGCCAAGGAAAGTAACACTCGAATTGTGGTCAATCTAGCAACAGGTGAATAAGTGTCAAAGAAGTCATCTCCTTTTTTCTGAATATAACCCTTGGCCACAAGCCTAGCCTTGTACTTTTCAATATACCATCCGACCTAAGCTTCTTCTTGAACACCCACTTGCATCCTACAGGTTTGCATACATAAGGACGATCAACAACCTCCCAGGTACCATTAGACATAATAGAATCCATCTCACTTCTCACTGCTTCCTTCCAATAGTTAGCATCGGGAGATGAATATGCCTCTTCAATGGTCCTAGGTGTGTCATCCATGAGGTATACAATGAAATCATCACCAAAAGACTTTGCAATCCTCTATCTCTTGCTCTTGCTCTTTCTAGGAGCTTTATTGTTATCCTCCTCAGAATGATCCATAGGTGTAAATTCATTGTGCAGTATCGGCTCGGTAGAGATATCCTCCTCGATAATCTCTTGCCTAGATGAACTTGTTTCATCTCTCATGGGAAAAATATTTTCAAAAAATGTAGCATCTCTGGACTCCATAATTGTACCAACATGCATGTCAGGTACTCCAGATTTTACTATTAAAAATCTATAACCAACGCTGTGAATAGCATAACCTAGAAAGACACAATCCACAGTTTTAGGTCCAAGATTACGTTTTTTTGCTTATTGGCACACTAATATTTGCCAAACAACCCCATGTACATAAGTATGAAAGGGTTGGCCTTTTCTTCTCCCATTCCTCGAATGGTGTTTTCTCTTTATTCTTTGTAGGAACACGGTTTAAGACATGACATGCAGTCAATATAGCCTCACCCCACCATTCCTTGGAAAGTCCTGCTGTATCCAACATGGCGTTAACCAAATTAGTTAGAGTATGGTTCTTTCTTTCGGCAACCCCATTTGATTGAGGTGAATAGGGAGTTGTCCTCTCATGAATAATACCATGTTCCTCGAAGAATGAAGTGAAAATATTTGAGAAGTACTCGCCACCATGATCCGACCTAACACTTTTGATCTTTCTCTCAAGTTGATTTTCTACTTCAGCTTTATAGATTTTAAAATAGTGCAAAGCTTCATCTTTTGACTTCAACAAATAGACGTAACAAAATCTAGTACAATCATTGATCAATGTCATGTAATATTTTTATCACCTTTTGTCAACACGCCATTCATCTCGCACAAATCGGAATGAATTAATTCTAAAGGCGCCAAGTCTCTCGCCTCCGCAGCCTTACGAGGCTTGCGAGTTTGTTTTGATTCAACACATACATGGCACTAAATTTTTTTGACAAAGGTAAATTTTGGAATTAAATTTAAGTTTGCTAACCGCATCATGCAACCAAAATTAATGTGACAAAGCCTCGAATGCCATACATTAGATTCATCAACGTTAACCACGTTGTTCACAACTTTATTACAATCATCCAAAGAAAAGCGAAACAAGCCTCCGCTATCATAACCTTTTCCAATAAATGTTCCAAACTTAGATAAAATACATTTATTGGACTCAAAGACTAATTTAAAACCATCTCTATACAGTAGAGAGCTGCTGACTAGATTCTTCTTGATGGTGGGGACATGCTACACATTCTTTAACTACATGGCCTTGCCTGAAGTAAACTTCAGATTGACCGTACCAACACCAAGAACACGCGCATGCGATCCATCCCCATCAACAAGGAGGCAGTCCCTCCGACCTGGTAAGAAGAAAACAAGGAAGTATCAGCACACACATGAAAATTAGCCCCAGTGTCAACCCACCACTCGGGTAAACAAAATACTGAAAGAACTGTAGGTAATGAATTACCATACCCCCGATGTTCCTCCAGCCTCGATAATGACCATGTTGGCAGATTTCATGCCCTTGCGATGCGGACATTTTCCAGCGAAGTGGTCCGGACTCTCGCACACATAGCAGTTTCCCTTCTTCTTCTTCTTGAAAGTGGTTGTCTGTTTAGTCTTTGTTTGGTTCTGCGTCTGCGGTGGCTTCTTCTTGTTCTTGTGGGAGTTGTTCTTTTGAAAAAAATTATTGTTCTTTTGAACAAAGTTGGCGCTAGCTCCGACAACTTCTTTTCCACGTGTGTCTTGTGCTCTCGCCTTCTCTCCAACATCAAGAGTACCAATGAGCCCATCGATGGTGAACTCTTGTCTCTTGTGTTTCAATGAAGTAGCAAAGTCCTTCCAAGAAGGTGGCAACTTGGAGATAATACTTCCGATCACAAACTTGTTAGGTAACACACATGGACTCTCCTTGATGCAACTTCGGAGATCTTTTGCTAGCATATGTATCTCATGGGCTTGTTCCACCACATAACGGTCTTCCAGCATTTTGTAGTCTAGGAATTGTTCCATAACATACAACTCCCTGCCAGCGTCATAAACTCCGTATTGAGCCTCATCCCACATTTCTTTCCCTATTTTGAGACGGATGTATGAGTCCACTAGGTTTTCAGCTAGAACACCTGTGATGCAGCCTCGGAAAAGGTTATCGGCGGCCTGGAATGCACTCCCTTCCTCTGGAGTGAACTGTTCTGGCTTTCCCTTTGCCACATGCATAATGTTCAATGCTGTCAACCACAATATCACCCACTCACGCCAATGGTTAAAGTTGGAACCATAAAAAACGTTCGGTCTTATTGTTGCAGCAAAGTTAGCTACCGTAAGCCTATCAACAAAATCAGATTTTTGGATTGTTAGAAAAATAGGCATTTTCGGGTACATTTTAGTTCCAAAATTACACATACAGTTTATTAATAACTTCATGACTATGATGAGTGAAACAAGGCATGTGCACGTGTTCAAAGTTAACATGAATTTAACGATGAATCCAATAAAATAGAGGAGTATCAGACTATACCCCAAGGTGGGTCCAGTGCCGGAGGCACCGGATGCACTCTTACCAGCTAGAGCAGACATGCTCGACTGGCGTGCTTGAAGTAGTCAAACGAATTCGGTGCAGTGCAGATGGCCTTCAGGAAGTAGTCGTACGAGTTGTTGAAGTAGTCAATCGAGCTTCAGGAGGTAGTCGATCGAGGCACCGAGTAGTCGTACTTGTTGAGGAAGTAGTCGCACAGCTTCAAGAATTAGTCGTGCGCAGGCGACGAAGAGGTATGGGCGGCGATGTCGACGGATGGAGCTGGTGCGCAGAGATGGACGGTGAACAGTACGCCGGTGAAGACGTCACGGTTCCGGGCAAGAAGTCGCGTGAAGACGCTCTCCAAAAACCTGATTGCCCCGCTATCCCGTGCAGGACCTTTAGCGGGCAATGGTTCCGGAGGCACCTGCTCTCGCCAGAGATGTGCGCGCAGCGCCGGCGATGGGAATGCAGAAGAGCAGCAGAGGGAGGAAGAGGAGAAGACACCTGATGTATAGTGAGAGTCTGGGACGGGAAAATGCACTTGGACGTCATCAACGCCATCAAACAACGTAATGGCGATTAACTTGCGCAGAATCAATCACCAGAATGAATCGTGGTCATAATGGCCATAAATCGCGGTCATATAGCCATTATTTGGTGCAAAATATCTGCCCCACATCACATCACGGCCTTGGCCCGGCGAGCGAGTGTGCGCGCGCGTGGCTCGTCATTCCCCTTTTACCGGCTTCACAAGCGGTGTACACACAGTCCACCTTTTAAGTCGGTTGAAATCCTTTTCCACTTTCATTACAGGATTACACAATAACTCTCTAGCATTTAATAGTGGGATTTTAATTTGTTTAATTGTAAATATTGGGCCAAAAGCCCACATATTCCAACACTAAGATAGTGGCAAGTATATAAATAAAATTATTGTAACTAATTAAGAGCATGGACTAATAGCACGGTCTTGCAGACAGGATCTGCAAGCTTTGCGATCAAGATGAGACCTGCAACCATATCCTCTTTCGCTGCTCTTAGAGCGTCCACAATAAGCTAGTGACTTAGCGAGCTAAGGTGGAATTGTGAGAAGAAAAACAACTATTTTAATCTCTCTTCCTCTGCCATATATTAATTATATGCTGCCGGCCCCATTTTCTGTCTTGGTGCCAGCACTCATTTTCTCGGTCTGTGTGAAATAGCTTGGCGAGTTGTTCGTCGCTATCACATGCTCTCTCTCCTCATTTTCACCTCTCCATGTAGGACAGTACTGGAGATGTCGCCCATTATTGGAGGCGCCCTTACTCCTTGCAGGTTTGGTGGCCAATCCTTAGCAATCTGGGCATTGCAATTATCATGGCAGCTAGTGGCATGAACCTGCCTCGCTGATGGAACTCCCTTCGCGTGCAACTACCACCGTCTAAGCGTAAAGATTTTGATACCTCTTCGCTTAGGTTGCTTGGCACCTTTGGAAAGAACGCAATGCTCGTCTCTTCAGAAATGCTGTGCTGCAGCCGGCCGCTCTGCTCAGCACTCTGCGTCAACAAGGAGAGACTTGGATTTCCACTGGGGCCTCACAGTTGGGTTGTCTTTTAGTGTGTAATAGGCCTTTCTTTCTTTCCCTCCTGACCTAAGCTCTGTTTGAGTTTTGGATCTTGACGAGCTTGGCTCGTGTTGTGTAATAAACTCTAATTTCTTGTTAATATAAAGATACACAGCTCTCGTGCGTATTTGAGAAAAAAATTAATAGCATTATTATATGATGATAATAGTAACTTAGTAAATGTTTCTTTTTTACCTTGCAAACAAAAAAACAGATTCAATCATCCTCCCCTCCTTCTCGTGTTGTTCTAATTTCCACAAGCAGGCTCAGCCGATGATCCTTCATTCCTCCTCGTATGGTCGAATTGTTGGGGATTCACGGCATTTCCTTTGCACTGCACGTAATGCTATTTTCAGTTGACGGACTGTACTTCCAATGGTATTTTACGGGGCAGTGAGAGTTTGATGGTATTCCTTTTATGGATGTGGTGGTCTTTAAGTACTAGGAAACCAATTTTCCCTTTATTATTTCTTCAAAACCCTTTTTTTTAGGCAACAGGAGGGGATGAGCATCCCCTACTGATAATAAATATATTAAAAAGCAAAGAGAAAGAGTCTTTACAACCCCACTCAAGATACAAAGAAAGAAAGAAAGAAGATTAAGCTAAGCAAAAAGATTATCCAAAGTTGCTTATCCATTCGGCTAAACACTCTTTATGTTTTGGCTTCACACGATGCACAAGCAGTGTGAGTTGTTTCTTGAAGATTTCTCTGGTCAAAGAGATGGATACATGATTATTCTGGAAGATGACATCATTCCTGGAAGTCCAGATAGACCAACAAAGCAAAATGATAATGTCCAACGAGATAGGGGTGTGCAGCTGCCCTTAAAGTTGTCAATTGCATCGAACACTGATACTTGGAGAGGGACATGTAAGTTTATGAGGTTCCAGCAAGCAGTGGCAAAAGGACATCTTAAGAAAGGTGTTCCAAGGTTTCCTCCTCCCCTAAGGTGCAAAGTTCACACTCATAAGAATCAAGTATCATTGTTTTTCGTCTAAGTATATTTCTAGTGCTGAGGTGATCTTTGAGTAATAGCCAGAAAAAAACTTTGTGTTTGTTCTGACAGCTTGATTTCCAAAGCCATTTGACGACCTGAGGAACTTGAGCATGGCCAGTGAGATGCAAGTAGGCTTTTTTGGAGGAGAACTGATTATTACCCCAAATATATTGCCACCAATCCAGGTTGTCTGAAATGACTTGATTATTTAACAGTTGCTATAGTTGCTCCAATTGCGCAAAAGCTTCCTCAGAGATAAGTAAGAGATTGTGCAATGGCTCTGTTTGGTGGACTGTTTGGAAGGACATGAGTTTGTTTTTCACAAAGGAAAAGAGCTCCGGGTATTGTTGATGTTGCACCTGTCCCCCCCTGAGATCAAACCAAAACAGGCAGCTAGAGCCATTCTGAATATTGGACCATTGCCATTCCTTTAAAAGCATCCAGGAGTTTAAGATTGTCCCTCCACCAAAAGGAGCCTTTTCTTTATGTGACTTGGGAGTTTGCCATTTCTGTAGTGTTTCTCCCATACCAGATGTACCCATGGAATGTCTGATTTGTTGAAAAACTTGTGCAAATTTTTCAGCAAGAGGGCCTCATTATGTGTTTTCAAATTGATGGCTCCTAAACCACCACCTTCTTTGGGTAGGAAAACCATGTGCCATACTGCTTTTGGTGGTCTTTTGTCATTTACATTTGAACCCCGCCAAAGGCAATGCTTCCTATACTTGTCAATCTGCTCAATCACTATTTTGGGTAGAAGAAAGGTCCCCATTTGAAACATTGGTATAGATGTGAAAACTGCATTGGTCATCTGCAAACGTCCTGCTTGTGATAAGAACAATGAAGTGGCCTGTAAACGTCTCTCACACTTGGACACTAGAGGCAGAAAGTCCTCTATTCTGGGTTTGGTTGTTCCCAAGGGCAGACCAAGATAGGTGAAAGGTAGGCTTCCCTTGGCACAGTTAAAACTGGTTGCTAGAGAATCTAGAGAGTGCTCAAGTATGTTCAGAGGTACCATCAGGGACTTGTTGTAATTAACCTTCAAACATGTAGCATCTGTAAAAACATGTAGGATGTCTTTCAAGTGCTGAAGTTGTCTCAAGCAACTTTCCATAATTATCAAAGTGTCATCTGCATATTGGATAATTGGGAAGTGATTGTATGAAGCGCATGGGATTGGCAGATTGAGCTGCCCTTGTTCTACAGCTTTGTTGACCAGGGATTGAAGTAAATCAGCTGCCAAGACGAAAAGCAGAGGGGAAAGAGGGTCCCCTTGTTTGACCTTCTGCAATGGAAGGTTTTGCCAGGTACCCCATTGAGTAGTACTGAGGAAGTTCCTGAAGCAAAAATGTTTTGCATCCAACTTAACCAGGTGTCACCGAAACCTCTTACTTTCATAAGTTCCAACATAGTTGTATGCTCCATCTTGTCAAAAGCTTTCTCAAAATCCAGTTTTAAGATGATGATTTCCTTCCTGGATTGATGATATAAGTGAAGGTACTCCAAAGACCAAGCTAGACAATCCTGTATTGTCCTAGTTTTGATGAAGCCATACCAGTTTCATGATCACTATCTGCAGTCTGTTTGCCAAGAGCTTGGTAATCAGTTTCATGGAGCAATTTAGAAGAGAAATGGGTCTGTAATCCCCTATGCCAGAAGGAGAGTCTACTTAGGTAATAGAGTAATATAGGACCCATTGACGCTTTGAAGACAAATTTCTCCCTGTTTAAATCCTTCACAAAGAGCATAGATGTCTGGTTTTATAATGTGCCAACATTTCTTAATGAATTCATTGTTGAAGCCATCTGGCCCTTGTGCCTTGTCAGCAGGTAACCTTTTCACTACAGAGTCTATTTCTTCATGAGTAAAAGGGGTATCCAAGAGATCCAGATTCTCTGCTAAACTGATTAGATCTGGTAGATTATCTGGTAAATGCGCAGGGTTAGAGGACCTTAGTCTGTCTTTGTAAGCAAGCCATAGAATTTCTGCCTTTGCCTCATGATTGTAAACATCTGTGCCATCATTGGATTTTAAGCAGGTGATCAACTTTTTCCTATGTCTTATTGTTGCAGTAGCATGAAAGAATTTTGTTCCTGCATCTCCAAACTTAACCCATTTAATGGTACCCTGTTGCTTCCAATAGATTTTCTGCTGATGAAGCAGTGAAATCACCTTATCACTTAGCAGGTTTTTGAAATTCCATTCTTCCAGGGAAAGGTCCCTATGTTCTTCCAAGAGTTCCATCAGAGATAAGATGAGTTTGACCTTTTCAATATTGGCAGATAGACTGGAGATGTGCTTTTGCCGTGCTTTTAAGACTCTTCTTAAGTTCTTAAACTTAGCCATCAGATTTTTAGCTGCATCAGTCTGAAAAGTAGGTAAGGACCAGCCATGCATGACCACTTGTAGAAAATTCTCATGCTCCATCCAATAATTCTCAAACCGAAAAATGTTGCCTTTTGGGATGTCTATTGCTATCTCAATGATGCATGGAGTGTGATCTAACACTTCTGAAATCAGAGTTGAGGCTTTAGTATTTGGGTAGCAGAGTAACCATGAGGCCGAGGTGAAAAACCAGTCCAACCTCTCTAAACGAGGTGGGTGTTGTTTGTTAGTCCAGGTGAATTTTTTCCCAAAAACAGGTATCTCTAGGAGTCCCAGGGCACTGATGGCCTCTTTAAAGAGAAATTTTTTGTTAATATCACCTCCATCTCTATTTCTGTTTTCAGGAGACCTCATTAGGTTGAAATCACCTACAAGTAACCAATTTGCTCATCTGGCATTTGAATGTTCTTGAGCCAGTCACAAAACTCCCTTTTTCCCTCAGCAGTACAAGGGGCATACACATTTGTAAGTAGCCAATAATTACCATTAAACAAAGATTTCATTTCTAGAGACATGGAAAACTCATTCTGAAAGACTAAGGTTCCTTCCAAGAAGACACCTTTCCAGGCCACTACCATTCCTCCTGAGGCTCCAACAGAGGGTTTGTGAGCAAAACTGTCAAAAGACCTAGGACAAATTTTCTTCAAGAATTGCAAATCAAAGGACGTTTTTTTTGTCTCTTGTAAGAAAATCACATCACAACCACTTTCTACAATTTTATTTCTGATTGAATCCCATTTGGAATCAGAGTTGATCCCTCTCACATTCCAACTTAACACTTTGCAACACCTTTGCGAAACAGCTGTATTACTCATGACAACAAAAGTTTAATTAAAAGCTTGAAGAAGGCATGCAAATAACCTCCAGTTTAAAGAGAGCTGCAAGAGAGCATCCAGATAACAGTAGTGTCAGATGAACCCACATAAAGTGTTTACACATCAATCGGACATAAAAGTCTAGGAGAATAATAATATAGAGAAGCCAGCGCAGCTGACCAAGGAGATTGTAAAAGAGCGCCTTGAAATGTAAAACCAAGAGCAAAAACTTGTCTCCAGCCCAGCACGACAGCGATAGCCGACCCCAGATAGACCCATTACTATTACTTGCTTGGCTTTTTGTTAGTGTCTTTGACATTTTTAACTTGTTTGCCTTCTTTCTTCTTTGGCTGCTGCATTTCACTTGCCTCAGCTTCTTCTTTGGACTTCTTTTTGGGTTTGCTCTGCATAGAATTTATCAAGTACCCGGGAGCCTGCATGCTCTTGTCCTTCTGTGCCTTTGCTCCAATTACTGACTTTGCCTTGGTTTTCTTTTTCTTAAGAGCTTCCAAGGATAATTTGCTTTCTTCGATTTTGCAAAAGGCAGCTCCTAGATTTTTTATAATGGAGGGGGAGATTGTTGGTGGCTCATTGTAACAAGCAAGACAGTTTTTGTGAGGGCAAGTAGCAGTTTTAAATTCCCTTTTTGTCTTCTTAACTCTAAGGCTCCTTCTGACCAAGGAATCAACTATCACTTCCACTCTCTTCTCATTACTTTTCTGCAAGCTGCACTCTCCTTGATCCTATGTCTTGCTGCAAGATGGGGAGGTTGGTGGGGTTAGGTCCTCTAGAATTGTTTTGCCTTTCTTGTCTGATTGTAGAGAGGTTTCATTGCAGAATAAATCTGAAGCAACAGGACAACTCTGGGGGATGGAGAAGAGAACACTGCCTGTATTTGCATTGAAAAACTCCCAGGCTTTGGACTGCAGGAAATTACTGGCTCAATTGAAGTGGGTTGGTGATAAAAGCAGTGATGTAAAATAGTTACACCACTCCAAAGGAATGTTGACTGTGGGCCTAGAACTGGAGAAGCCCTTGAAGTGTTGAGCCCAAAGACGGACGGCTTCAACATTCTGAGTGACAGGAGCTTGTGAGGACAAGAAGTGAGCAAGCCCAGGGTCCACTGTGTGAGAATCAAAGATTTCCACCATTCATAGTTGGAGATCGTCCTGAGGTTGCTGCTGAACAGGATGTTGATTTTCTTCTGCAACATCATTTGCTTCTAAAGCTAGTTCTGCATCTACCATAAGCATATCCTCTAGTATTCCTTCTACCAGCCAATTCATAGGAGGTGCCTGCAAAGCTTGAACAACCTCTAGGTTTGCAACAGGTAAATCTGGCACTAGCTGATCGGGCAAAGCAATATTCAGATCAAATACTTCTTCTATGACATTGGGAACAATGTCATTGAGTTCAATGAAAGCTTCTCCCATTATGATTTCACCTTCAGCTGCAACTCCAACTTCTGGATTCAGAACTTCGCCACCATTGTTTCCTTCCACAACCTGATCCTGGTTCATGGGTCTTTCATTCAAATTGAGATCTTGTTCAAGTATAGGGGCTTGAAAGATGGGCTGGGCTAGCTGTGCAACAGGCCATGGATCCTAATCCCCAGCAGCCTGTTCAACATTAGCTTGGTTTTCATTCTGCAAATCAGCATCCATATCCCCTGCCTCTACTGGGCCTGCACCAAATTGTCCATGACGAAAGAAGTCAAAAGGAGCATTTGGATTTTGAGGATCATTAGGCATTGGGTCTTCATCAGGGGGCAGACCACCCAAAAGATCATCATTGATTATTTCACATTGAATAGTCCAAGATTCACCTTGGAAGTCCTTTGCATCTGAGAGTTTAATATGCTGTGGGACTGACTCCAGGTCCAAGACTCTAGCTCTCACAATCAGACGAGCCAAAGTTGCCATGTCCTTTTCCCATGTCAGTACTTTGCCAAAAGAGCAAATAGCATTATCGAGGTATTCTTGCTCCCAATAGTCTATTGGAAAACCCAACAACATGAGCCAACATTCCCTATTGAACTGCATAGATCTCCAGTTTCTGCTTCTATTGTGCTTAACAAAGCTAAGGTTCACATCATCAAAAGCATGTGGGCTGCCATTGCATTCCCCATGCAAGGAAGGAAAGGCGTCGGGTCTGCTCGCTGGAGCGCCATTGGAACGAGCGGGGATGGCACGGGTGAGTGTGGCGGAGATCGCCGGAGTGGAGCAGAGTTGGGGTTTTCTTGCTCTGAGTGTCTCGTGGAAGGGGAAGGGTCACCGTTGGCGATCACCTTTCCATAGAGTACCCGGTGCATATCAGTGAAAGACGCAAACACAGGCGGATATCATGGAGAGACCCCACTTGCCATAGGTGTTGAACTAGGAAACCTTGTGGCGTTACCAAAATTTGGCCCTGTGTCATTGAAAATGTTATTTCCCAAATTGGAGGAGGACTTGTGGCCCGTATGAGACGAGCCATTAACGCCCGGTGCAGGAGAGACCCGTCTAACTGCATGGGAAGCTTCCGAGGGAAATAAATTCAGGGTACCGCCAGTCCCACCCTGGGATGGCTTAGCTTTCCAAGAGAGAGGATTAGAATGAGTCGAAAGCTGGCAAGAGCCTGCAACGTGCCCCAGCGCGTGCATGTGAAGCAGTGAATACTGTTCCGGCAATATCTCCTGACATGAGTATGGGAGAGACAACGAGAAAAAAAAGGTCCAGCAGGAATGTCGCTTGCCTGATTATGATTGGCCGTTGAAGAAGTGAAGGCCCCACCAAGATTTAAATCCAGATTAACTGCCTCATTAAGACCTGCGTTTGAATTTGTAATCTGCTCTTCCGCGTTCTTCGCTGGTACGGATGAACTTGTCTACAATGGTTTTTTCAAGGCCGATCTGAATCTTGATGGCAGTGCTTTGTTGATAAATGATCTGCTGAGTTTAACCAATATGCCAGATGGAACAAACGGCCATGCCTTTTGCAGCTACCCTCTCAGTTTTCAGAAAATCCCTGGTGGTTCTATCTCCTCTTTTTCGACAACCTTTGTGGTCACCATAGGCTTTCGGCGGTATAAGGCCATGGGCTTGCCTTCATGCTTTCTTCAACAAATGATATATCTGACAACTCAGCTGGTCAGTTCCTTGGCCTTCCCAGTTCTAGCTCAGATGATCATGTTTTCTTCGCAGTTGACTTGACACTGTCCTAAACCCAGAGTTTAAGGACATTGACAACAACCATGTTGGGATCACTGTCGACAGCTTGCTCTCAGTCGAATCCCATACTGCTGGCTTCTACGACTCCAGTGGTGACTTCAAAAGTGTTGAGCTCACAAGTGGAAGCCGGTGCAAGTGTGGGTGGACTACGATAGCAAATCTTACCGCCTCAATGTCACCTTAGCACTTTACTCCATGCCTAAACCTGAACTACCATTGCTATCAACCCCCTTGAATCTCTCCTCCCTGTTGTCACTGAGTTCATTGTACGCCGGCTTTTCTGCAGCAAGTGATAAATTCACATCGGACCACTATGTTCTTGGCTGGAGTTTCAAGCTAGATGGAGAGGCACAACCACTTGACTACTCCCAGTTGCCATTAGGATTACTTAAGGATCTCAAACACCATTCCCGCTTTCAATACTCAGGTGAAATGACCATTTTAGGAGCCCAACGATTATACCAGCTGGTGTTCTAGTTGTACTTGCTGTTCTTATTTGCCGCTATCTGAGGAACCGAAAGGAAGATACGGAGTTTGAAATAATGTGTGGGCCACCGTCTTTCACTTACAAAGAGCTATTCACTGCAACTGATGGATTCAACGACAAGATGCTACTTGGGAAAGGAGGATTTGGAAGGGTGTACGAAGGGGTGCTGTCTAACTCTGCACAGAGCATTGCAATAAAGCTGGTATCTCCGGAGTCAAAGCAGGGAAAGAGGGAGTTCATGGCAGAGATCGCCATCCTTGGCCGTGTTCGCCACCGCAACCTTGTACAGCTGCTTGGCTACTGCCGGTACAAGAAGGAGCTGCTGTTGGTCTACGATTGCATGCCAAATGGAAGCCTTGATAAGTACTTGTATAACAAGGGCAAGCCTGTCCTTGACTGGGCACAGAGGCTTCGCATTATCAAAGGTGTAGCTTCTGGTCTCTGTTACCTCCATGAGGACTGGGAGCGTGTCATCATCCATAGAGACATCAAGGCTAGCAATGTGCTTCTTGACAACTCCATGCACGGGAGGCTCAGTGACTTCGGCCTTGCGAGGTTCCATGACCATGAAGTTGATGCACACACCACACGTGTGGCAGGAACCTGGGGATACATTGCACCTGAGTTGGCCCGGCTTGGAAAAGCCACCAAGGCAACTGACGTGTTTGCATTCGGTATTTTCATGATCGAGGTGGTCTGCGGAAGACAGCCAATTGGCATGGCTGTTGATGGAGGTGAGCCTTTTGTGCTTGCAGACTGGGTCCTCAGCATGTGGAAAAGCGGCTCGGTCACTGGAGCTGTAGACCCAAAGTTGGAAGATTACGACCAAGAGGATGCTGAGCTCGTGCTGAAGCTTGGCTTGCTTTGCTCTCACTCACTACCCAAGCTGCGGCCGTGTATGCGTCTCGTCATGCTGTACCTGGAAAGAGGCGCAAGACTAAATGAGTTCTGTCCAGCTTCCCTGAGCATTGATCCAGACGAGGATAAAGAGATTGACCATGTACTGTGTTCATCCGGAGCCTCGACCATAACAGTTCTCTCTGGGGGGAGGTGATACGTATTGCAGTGGTGATCACTCAAAGAGGACAAGCTGTCTCGTCCACTACTGTAACACATTGCTATTTTGTCTGGATTATCCTTGTAATAACTTGTTCTAGGACTGCACTGTACTAGTATTGTTTTTTGATAGGAATGTTAAACTGATATTATAAAGTTCATCATTTGCGGCGTGGTCAATGATTTACTCCCTTCTTTTATTCGATTTTGCAACGAAGTTGCTGCAAATCTATTGTAAGGAACATGGCCCCATTAGACCATAATTGTGATTTTGGTGATTGTGTGATAACATAGTTAATGGGGCTATCAAGTTTGTAGGATTTCTAGGTCCCATGGATGGAGTCCAATCCATATACAAAGATGGTCCAATTCGTGTCAAGATGTCCAAGGTGTAGTAAAAGTGCAGAGATAGAATATATTTAAAGAGTCCAAATGACTGCATCGATGATTTGGACAAGGCTCAACATGAATACATGCGTCGGTTGAACGGACGGCATGAATTTATAACTAAGCGGTGCATTGGACTATTGAAATGAAGATCAAGTGAAGAAAAGTCTACTGCACCGGTTAAACCGACGGGTGTCACCGGTTTAACTGCCACTGTGTATATTATTTTTTACTCTAACTAGCACTTGCTTAATTTTTCTGTGGATTCAATAATTGCAGATTCACCCGAAAATGCACAAGGACCGACTCCATGAGAAACAACTTCTAAATATAGTCAACGATTTGTGTCATTTTATTATGCATGAAGTGGTCAACGCAAGGGGCAAATATTTTTATGATGCACAAGAATTAGCAACGGACCCTAAATACATTAGCCTTCGTGAGTGGGAGAATCAAGAGCACTGTGCTGCCTCTAGTAGCGTTTGTAGGGAATAGGGGAAAACATGTATTCAATGTGCACTTTAATGATATTTTATTTCTAAATGATTTAATTTTGTATGCGTAAGTATTTACATATATCAAACATATTACATGTCTCGATCGTGAACTAGCTTGATAGATCAAAATTGGCGGGAATCCAAATTTTAAAAAATAGCGAGAAACAGAATTGAAAATTTCAAATTCAAATTGGTGAATTTTTTGACGAGCTGGGAACACATTTTCAAGGGTGGGTCACCCCCTCACCCACCCTATGTTTCTAGGGTGGGTGAGAGGGTGACACACCCCTGGAAACGTGTTTTCAGGACCCGCCCCTGAAAACAACATTTTAGCTGTGAGAAACGGGTACTGCATCCGCCCCTAAAATGCGTTTTTACCCTCCCTAAAAGCCCTTTTCGTAGTAGTGTAAGATTATTTTGCGAGGACTATATTGATATAGACTGGTTGGCAAAACATTATATATGTGCTAAATTTGAAGCACTAATAATGACCATGCTCCTAGCTAGCCCATAAGAGAATTGTATCTGCATGTATTGCGTAGCATGTGAAATTTTTATGACAAAATAAGTACTCCCTCCATTTCAAATTATAGGTTATTTTGATAAATTTAGATACATATTTTTTGTTACGTATCTAGATATAGCGTTTATCTATATGCATAGCAAAATCTACGTATCTAGATTTACCAAAATGACCTGCATTTTGGAACGGAGGGAGTAGCAAGGTAGCAGAGCTACTGGCTTTGTTTAGGATATATATAGAAGATCACCAAGGCAACTTCATTATTGGAATGCCAGATGATTCAAAGGAGACGATGAAGTAGGTTGGTTGTACTGAAAGGTGACCGGTGTTTGGTGCAGTTGCGTTGTCAAGCAGATCGCTAGCTCATGACACCCGCCTATACTTCACCAATTGTGCATGTGTTGTGGCAGCACTTCCATCACCTGCACTGCGATACCGGTCCATGCATACTTTTATTTGCGATCGACACAGCTAGCCATTGAAGAAAAAGGCACAGTTGCACCAGACTTGCAGCTGGCTCTTGGAGTCATTGTGACCCTGGAAGTTAATTATTCTATATGATCCGTCACTACTACAAAATTGGTAATTACAAAATTGGTAATTAGTACCAGTTCGAAACTCCTTTTGATACTAGATTCCCAACCGATACTAAGTAACCGGGACTAAAAGTTCACTTTTAGTACCGAATGCTTACCCAGTACCAAAGCCACCTTTTACACCAACCGTCACTATACTACATAGTGGTCATAGCAAACGCCTCATCACCGCCGGTTTGAGCCGAACCGGCGGTGTTAGTAGACATCACCAGCGGTTTTCGTATTACGAACCTGCAGTGATAGGTACTTTGGGCATCACCGCCACCGCCAGCTCGTAATACGAACCGGCGGTGATGACCACTTATTACTGCCGGTTTGTATTACGAGCCGGCGGTGATGAAAACCCTATCCTCATATTAATGTTTTCTAACACCCTCTCTCCTCTCCTCTCCTCTCATTTATCTCCCCCGTCTCCTCCCTCTTCCCGCCGCTCTCTCTCCTAGCCCCTATCTCCCCTTCTCTCCCTAGCACCGGTCCACCCCTCCTTGCCCACACCGCCCCTCTCCTTCCCTCCTGGGCACTTTTTGCAATTTAGCCTTTTGTTGGAAAAAAATTCACATTTGGACCCCTAGAGAACTTATTCTCGAATTTGGACCCTGAAGCTCGGCGCCGTGAGCCACGGCGCCGAGGTAAGACGTCTCGGCGCCGTGAGTCACGGCTCCGAGCTATCTAGGTCAGCTGCCACATGCCCACCAGCGTGTCGCCAACGTGGCGCCCAGCTCGGCGCCGCAGATCGTGGCGCCGAGGTTGTAACCATAACCCGCCAGCCCTGTCTGAGTCTTCATACCATATTTCTTACCCTGTCTCGGTTTTTCTCTCTCTCCCCCACCCGCCCAACCTCATCAATCGACGTATTTGACCATCAAAACTTTGATTTCATTCATATATCTTCAAGAGCAAGGTATCCTCTCTCCCCTCCTCAATTTTTACGTATCGATTTGATCTATATTATGTGTATTATTCAGTGTAATTGCTTAAGGTTTAGGGTTTAGTTATTAATATGTGTAATATGCAACCTTAGATGCCTAGGCGTGGTAAATCTAGCAAACCAAAGGTGATGACTGGAACAGCCTTCACCCGTTTGCCGCTGCTTAGTGGTGTTTCTATGCCGATGTGCTTCTGCGGTGATCCTTGCAAGATAGACAACTCAGATGAAGAGGATTCATATAACCAGAGGTATTGGATGTGTGAAAATTATGCATTCGACCCTAATTCTCGTCAGATTCGCATTGGGTTGCTGGTAAGAATATTTATTTTTTTATAATATTTTCACTGTCATATAGAATCATGTATGCCTCATGAGTAATAGCGGGTGTGTATCAATTGAATGTTTTGCAGATCCCTCCCCCGCTTTGTGACTTTGAGCAGTGGATCGACACTGAGATCAAAGAGGAGGATAAGGAGTACCTGCGTAGAATGAAGGTGTGGGATACGGAGCGGAAGGAGTTGTTGGAGCAGAGACGGCAAGAGGAGGCAGCAAAAAATGAGCGAAAAGAAGAGCTGAAAAGGAGGCATGCTGCTCAGCACAAGGAGGAGAGGGAACATAAGTTGGAGCGTGTTTGCCGTGCGAAGACAGCAATGGAGGAGAATCCAGATGCATTGAGAAAAGAAAAGTGGCCTCGTTGCACTCACTAGTATGCAAGATTTGCTAGTTGTATGGTTTATTGAAGTAATAATCTTGTCATTGTGTTCTCATGTACTTGATTTATTTTTGTGCTGTCATTTATTGCATCTTCCTTGACCTCAATTGGTAACGTAATAGAATCAAGACTAACAAATTACATGAATTACATAATTGAAAACGCACAACACATAGTGGCATGTGAGGACCGGTACGAAACAACGGTAAAGAGGTTCTAGACTAAACCTAACATGCCTCAGGTAACTAAACAAACAAGAAACACATGATCATATTATTGCAATAAATCTGAATTGTTCCAGAATAGTAGTGTTAGATGACAATACCACTCGGTCTAGGATGGGTGCGGCCTCGACCACCGTCCCTTCCCGTGTCGCAAGGTCGTAAGATGTATCTTCGTTGTCCGAAGACTGAATGTCAGCGTAGTCGGCTCCTGTCCATTGGCCCTTCAATTTGGTCTGTGTCGCAGCTAGGTACCATGATAGGTACGTGCGGAAGTTATAGTCCATATGCGGCTGGTCGTTCTCAATCACGTTCTCATGGAAAAGGTCCCACATGTCGATGTGCGCGCGGTGCAGCATCTTGAAATTGGTTGTCTTCTTCTGCTTCTGACGATCTATCCTGTAACAGTAATAGTGACAACAACAGAAAAATCATATAGTCAACTAGGCAGCATTATTGGCAACAGTTGATGAATTAAGTACTGCACACTTACTTGTGCAACTCCACAGACGTCGAGAATGGCCTTACTGGCCACTCCTGTCTCAAGCCAAACTGGCGTGCAACTCTGTGAGGCAGGTGATACTCCACAGCGTAGAAACAGATTAGCGAGCACGTCATCCTGTACAGGTCCTCATCTGCATAACATGTGGTGCTCAACTGAAGCTGCACCACCTTTATATCATTGTACGGCTGCCAAGTTACCTGCGAAGTATTGAATTACATATAGTCACTAAAACTGCATCTAAACATCAACATGTAGCATGGATACCATGTAGTCAACTATAGCTAAATCAAAATGAAAAGACGAAATGGAATGCAATGAACGTACCATCGAGGGTGTGAGCGTGTCCAGCTCATTAGCGTACTCGACGTATGCTCGCGTACTCCTGGCAAAGGGAGCTTTGACCTGGTCCCATAAGTAAGCAACCGTCGGTCGGAGTCGAGGGTTGGCCACGTGTGTGTAGCGCTACTGTGTAGTGCCGCTCCACATACGAGTGCCTAACCTTGAATGGTCTTTTACGTTTCATAGAATACTCCTGTAACCATCTTCTCAATGTAGGCAAGTCCTTGAATAGAAGGCCCTTCTTAATTTCCATGCTATCCCCAGCTTCAGGAGCCTAGCAGCTCGACATCTCTTCCTTCTGCATAAGCACTACGAGAACGACTGAGATCGCTGAATTCATGAACTAGTGGATCACGATCAGGATAAAAAAATCAGATGCGCTCCATATCTTCTTCGCTCAATGCTGCAACTGGACGGTCATCATCTGAATCAACGGCTCTTGCATTCCCATAAGGCTCCTCATCATCATCTATTTGAACATCCATACTATTAGAAGCCCGTCCTGTATTGGAAGACGGAGGCACAGGGGGAACACCAATATTATCTGGAGTATCTCCTGCATTTAAACAACAATAAAAGATTGGATTGGGATAAATGAGTGGAATTAAGGGCAAATAACAAAAGAAAGGATGGTGTTTCTACGACACTTACTTGGATGGTTCTGGGTCAAAGGAATCTCCTGGGGGGGGGGGCATCGACATCATCAATCCGACAATGTACACGATCATCAGGACAAATACCAAACTCATCCGGGCTGGATTGAGCATCAGGGACCACAACCGCATCTTCCTGATCCAACTCAAAGTTGGGTAACAGAGGGTTAGCAGGAGACACATTACAGGCTTAATGCACAGAGGGCTGCAAGCATTTGACAACTTCCGCACAACCAAATCCAAACATTGAAATTCATTCTTCATGACAGTATTCACATAGTTCTCCCATTCAACCTCACATGCTATGTCAACCAGCCGTCTGAAAATCTGACCCGATTTACCAAAGTGGACGACCCCTTGAACTGAGATGGCATCCTCACTGGAAATGCATTGAAGCTCATCACGAGCTCTACCACACCTCACTAAACAACGGCCGATCACTGAATATCAGGGAGACTCCGTGCATTCCATCAAAAGTGACATTCCTAAACATATCTTTCTCGACACTGCCTCCATGATACAAGGTCACTAAATTGTCCATCTAGTCCGTATGCACAACACGAAGGTTATGACGGGTATAACATACAAAATTAACTAATAACATTTTCTAACTATCTAAATTACCTAACTAAATACCTAGAATTTCTACTGAACTACCTAACTAAATACCTACATCTACTGTCTAACTACATTTTCTAAATACAACTATCTAACTACATTTTCTAAATAAGGTTTCTAACTATCTAGAATAAATTACTAACTACATTATCTAACTAAACTACTAAAACTAATTAAATAAATTATCTAAAATTACCTAAATTGCTAATTAAAAAACTACTACAATACCTAATTAAATAAAATAACTAATTAAAAAAAGCCTTACGGAGGCGCGGCCGCCGGCGGAGCGGGCCGCGTGGTGGCGGGCCAGGGGCGCGGCGGCCGGCCGGGGGCGCGGCGGCCGGCGTCGGAGCCGGGGCGGCGGGCCGGGGGCGCGGCGGCGAGACGGAGGCTAGAGGAGGAGCAAGAGAAGAATATGGCACGGGAAGAGAGAGGAAGCGGCCGCGCCGTCTAGAAAAGGGCTCGGCGCCGTGATCTGTGGCGCCGAGCTCTGCCACGTCACCGCCAAGTCAACGCCATATCAGCAACATCGTTAGGGGTCTTGGCGCCATGGATCGCGGCGCCGAGACGTGTTACCTCGGTGCCGTGACCGAGCCCCAGAGTCCAAATTCGGAAATAAGTTCTCCAGGGGTCCAAATGTGATTTTTTTCCAAAAAAGGGCTAAATTGCAAAGAGTACAGGGCCGCCGCCACCGGTGCCGCCCCTCCCCTTCCCTCCTGCGCCGCCACCACCCTCCTGCACCGCCACCTCCCCTCTCCTTCCCTCCTGTGCCGTCACTACCCGCGCCGCCCCTCCCCAGCCCGTCCTCCCGGCCCCTTCCTCGCCCCGTCGCGCCTCCCCTCCCGCGGCCCCCCCTCCCTCGTCGCGTCTCCCCTCCGGCCAGATCTGAGGAGGAGTAGAGGATGGCCGGATGTGAGGAGTGGAGGACGAGCGACAACAACCGGACCCGAGGAAGAGTGGAGGACGGGCGGCGCCGGCTGGATTCCAAGGGGTCGAGCAGTGGGCGGAGGCCGGCTGGAAGGCCGAGGAGCGCGGAGCAGGCGAGCGGCTAGCTCGGCCGGTTGGGGCGTGCGGGCCAGGGCCAGGGGTGGCCACCGACTGGGGCCGTGCGCCCATGCCGTCGTGCAGAGCAGCGGCGGCGTGGGCGCGTGCAGGTGGAGCAGCGGTAGCGGCGGCGGCGTGTGGTGCGGGCGTGCGGCGGAGCAGTGGTGGCGTGCAGTGCGGGCGTGCGGCCATTTTTTTTTTGTTTTTTAACTGGGCATCACCGCGGTGATAGCCCGCCCATCACCGCCGACCCTAATCCAACGGGAACCAAACCGGCGGTGACGTGGTTTTCAAACCGGCGATGATGATCCCGATTGGAGTAGTGCGTACTGAAGGGCAAGATGTCCAAAAAAATTCCAGATCCAGGAAGTCACAGGTCACACAAAGTATGCACGAATGTGGTGCGTAGGATTCGAATCGTTTACATCTTGCCTCGTGCATACCAGACTTATCATCTCATGTCAGCTACACAGCAGATCCTAGAAGATGTTTTCCTTTTAAATTAACCATGGAGTGCCTTTAGTTCCAGGTGAGATAACACCAACTGGATACCTTCAGTACCAGGTGATAACACCAACTGGTACTAAAAGATTCATATTAATACCGATACTAATATGAATATAGGCTTTAGTACCAGGTGGTAACAGCAACAGGTAGTAAAGGCTTTCTGAACCTTCCATCCATCACAAATATACTGTTAAGAATTGGAATAGGTACTAATACTAGCATTTGTTACGAGGTCAGCGTTGATTTATAGTACATCTTTTTCCCATGCTCTAATTATATATGCACGTAAGCATTTACCTTGACAATGTTAAACCACTTCTTGAACATTTAGCTCGCTCGTACCATGCAAGCACTATACAGCTAGCAACCATGCATCGATTGGTGTGGTAAAATGTCCTGGTCTGGTACATGCATGATCTCGAGATAAATAGTTCATTGTTCAAATATCTTTTAACGCAATATTGACTTTGTAGCAAATAATAATATATTGTAAGGAAAATTGGTTGTCCAAGTATACATCCAAAGGCTTTGCATAGTGCAGCAGTGTGATTTGCTCAAAAAAATATTTGACGTGCATTTATGGCGCTAGCTATTGACTAGCTCGATACTGCGATCGCAGCGTGATTTAGCTTACTTTCACAGCAACGGAGCTGAGCCAGGTAGTTTGGAGGACTCATGCCCTTCCAATGCCCTGGCTCGCCCTACCAAGATTGAAACGCAGAAAAAGGTGGGCGAGCCGGGTAGGTTGGAGGACTCATGCTCTTCCAATGACCTGGCTCGCCATACCAAGATGGAGGCGCAAAAAGGTGGGCTGAGCCGGGTAGTTTGGAGGACTCATGCCCTTCCAATGCCCTAGCTCGCCCTACCAAGATTGAAGCGCCAAAAAAGGTGGGCTGAGCGGAGGAGGTTGGAGGACTCATGCGCTTCCAATGACCTGGCTCGCCCTACCAAGATGGAGGCGCAAAAAAGGTGGGCTGAGCCGGGTAGTTTGGAGGACTCATGCCCTTCCAATGCCCTGGCTCTCCTGACCAAGATTGAAACGCCATCAGGCCGTGGTGGCCGTTTGGTAAAGGTATGGCGTTATTGATGAATTCCGAGTAGTCGGCGGGAATGGGAGCCATGCAATAGATGCTGGCTGGTCCTTCGACTTGAAGTAGACGATCCAAACCCTCCAACTTGTCATAGACCATCCAAATGCTCCTCCGACTTGTCGTAGACCATCAAAATGCTCCTTCACCTTGTCGTAGACCATCCAAATGCTCCTTTGACTTGTCGTATAGGACCTCTGACCGAGGGGGATGCGGTTCGAGGGGTTCCGAGTCCTTGATCCAGTCATCAATTGCACGGTTGATTTCCATGCGGGTGGTACGGTTGCTTCATGCTGCTTCTAGTCAGGAAAAACTGAATTCCGTCGAAACCATTGGCAAAGTTGTGCGGGAGTAAGGCCCCTTCAGTAAACTACGCGTAATACTAGTCGGAAACTAGTAAACGGAGTGTTATTGGAAATTTGGGAGCAAAGCCCCTTCAGTAACACAACAAACTAGTCGGGAACTAGTGAGCTGTGCGTTACTGGAAGTGTTTGCTAGATAATCACGTAAGTGCTATATTTGATTAATTGACGGGTTCCACTAGTCATTGCCAAACGAGGCAACCACTCTTGGCGGTCGCATGGGTCGGCTATGACAGGGTTCCTTGAGTTTAGCAAGGGAGTCATGAGTAACCCGAGTAGATGAACATAAATAGCGACCCTGACTAAGTGGTAAAAAAGGGGTGCTTTGGGTGTATGGAACCTCTTGTTTCGAGATATGGTCCCAAAACAATGGTTTACACAAACGAAATACCTAAAAGACCCTCAGAAAACCTCCTTGAGCCGGGTACTTAATTTATGAGTAAATCATTAGTCGGGCAGTCCCGTCGTCTTCCGTCGTGGACTTGACGGAGCTCCAAGGGCCTTCCAAAGGGCTTGACATTCAAAAGTAGAATGCTTGCTCTTCGGGTGGTACAAGCATTGCTCGTGGAGGACTTTCTCGAGTCGTTTCTTTGAACTGGGAGTCCTTTTCCTGCTGGTGGATTGTTCCACGGCTTCTAGCTTGCGCTTCCGAGTAGTTCCCAAGTATTTGAGAGGGTGTTGGTTGCGGGTGGTGCTGTAGGCTTCCACTTCTTCACGCTCCTGCCGCCTGGCAATGAAGATGTTGCGGGCGTCCCGGCCAGCGTTGATGATGGCTCGAAGATCACTCGTGGAGAAGTCATGGAGGTTACGGCTTCCCTACTGGATCGTCTTGACGACACGGTGCCTGCGTTGAGCGCGCTTCGCATTGATGATCCTGCGGCATTCCATCTAGATGTCATCTGCGTCGTCCACCTTGGTGTTGGATGAGGATTCCCTATTCATTGATACATCCACCTCCTTGTCGAGTGGATCAAGAAGGTAGTCGTCGTAGTCATCCAGCTGGACCCACTCTAGGCCTGCATAGTCCTCGTCGGCGTGAATCATGAGTACTTCTCGATTGAAGCATTTGGCACGCCGCACCACTTGGCCGTCGTCTTCGTCGTCAGATGGTGGAGGGGTCTGCCCTCTTGAAAAGGGAGTTCCCCGGGTGTGGCAATGAATCGTGGTTGGCTTGATTTGAGGGACCTGGAGGGTTTTTGCCCTTCCGCTACCCAAATTTGCCCAACCAATCGGGTCCCCTTACCAGAACCTGGGTCACATGAGTAGATGGATCCGAGTTGTTATCAGAAACCATAGCCCCCTAACAAGCGGAGTAGTCATCGGGTTGTGAGTGGATAACGAGAACTGGGGCCTCCCGACAAGCGGTGGCTCCCCCGTCCTCGAGTCCTCCTCGGTCTGGAATTGTAGTTGACGGGTACTATTTAATTGAATCTGAATCGTAGTCGAGGGCGGGGGGCCCCTGACGCGCGGTGGCTCCCTCGTCTCGGATCTTGAAGAGGCGATCCAAGTCCTCTTCCGAGTCGGGGAGGGACTTGGATCGCAAGGCTTCCTCAGATTGGTTTGGATCTGATCCGCATCCTGGTGCAGCACGAGTTGGAGTCGCGCTGAAAACGGGCTTGTTTTCGATCTGCCTGGGCAGATCCGGGGGCAGCAACTTGTCGAGATCATTGATGAAGGAGTCGAGGTTGCTGCGTCGAGTTGCTGCAGTGGCCTCTGGCTTCCTGGAGTCGGTTAGGTGGCTGTTGAAGCCACCCAAACCGTTGGCAACGCAGATCCAGGAGCCGAAGATGAAGGTTGTGCCCTCGTCAAGCACGTTGCTGGTGAAGCGGAGAGATGCCATCGAGTTCTCCACTGGATGCTCGATGAACTCCCCTACCTGGCGCGCCAGCTGTCGGTGTTTTACCGCCAAGCCCACCGAGGAATATCCCCGAGGTGGTAGGTTGTAGGTAGGGTGTCACCGAGATCAGGAACTCGAAGGTGCAAGGAACACAAGGTTTAGACAGGTTTGGGCCACCGAGAGCGTAAAACCCTGTCCTGTGTGGTTTGTATTGCCTTAGAGGTTATGAGGTTGTTGGTTATGCTTTGGAGGGGTCTCTGCCCGCCCTTATATAGTCTGGGGGGACAGGGTTACATGGAAGTCCTAGTCGGGACGGCCTGAGGAGTCATACCTGAGTACAGCTCGGGTAGTTTCCTTACGTCCGACTAGTCCTAGTGCTACACAACTAGTTACAATGAGGATAAGGTATGGCCCATGTGCCCTCCCATACTACATGTATATGTACGCCAAGTGAGTAGTCCCGCTACCCCGGGTCTGACAGGTTGAGGACACTTGTAGGACTTGTGGCCTTCTTCATGGAACTTGAAGCATGTCACGTTGCTCCCTTCTCAAGCTTCTTCACCATGTCTTTACGGTTATCTTGAGAAGGTCGGGCAATGCTCTTGCCCTTCAATCGTGCCAAGTTCCTCATGAGCCTTTCTACTTCTTGCTTGAGCTCATCATTCTCCTTGGCAATGAGATCATCACATAATTCTACAACAACATTCTCATAGCATTTCTCATTGCAAGAGTTAGAGCAAGATTCATCAATTAAATCAATGCAAGAAGTTGAAGCATCTACCCTTAAGATAGGGATTGCACAAGGGATATATTGCTCCATTTCCAAAGAGTCATTAGTTTCATTCTTAATGCTCTCAATTTTTAATTTGAGATCTTCATGCTCCTTGCTAAGCAATTTGAATTTGCATAACAAATCATCATAATTTGTAGCAAGAGAAGCATTAAGATTATTGAAAGCATTAAGTTGTTTAATTTCTTTAGCTTGTCTTTTCATGACTCCTTGTTGCTCATGAATCAAGTCAGTTCATCAAAGGAGGCAGAGTCGGAGTCATCATCACTTACGTCGCTTTCACTTTCCAAACCTTTGGCCATAAGGCACATGTTTGATGATGATGATGCGCCGATGTTGGTGCGGCTGGTGAATCTCTTGATCGACTCATCGCTTGAGCTTGTGCTTGATTCTTCACCACCACTCACCCACTCTCCAAACGTAGCAAGAACTTCACGCTTGGGCTTCTTCCCTTCTTCTCTTGCTTCTTCTTCTTCTTCTTGCGCTTGATCTTCTCAACCTTCATGAGTTGATCATGATGTCCATCTTTGAGGAAAACCATGTACCCCATCATGTTGATCTTATTCAAGCTTTTGGTCCAGATCTTGGCTTGCTTGAGAAGCTTGGGGTCCATCTATTCTTTTTCATCACTTGAGGAGCTCTTGGCCGCATCCTCTTCTTCCTCTTCCCTTGAGCTTTCTTGGATCACCATCTTCTTCAATTTCTTGGCTTGCTTGCTAGCAAGGGCACTATGTGTCGGTGAAGAAGGTGGTTCTCTTGGCTTGATGCCGCTGCGAAGCACGTGGGCGATCACCTTGTTGAGGACTTGATTTGATGTCATTGTCTTGAGCTCTTTCTCATAGACAATGGAGGTCACCAAATCATAATCCGGCCTTTGAAGTGAATGAAGGATCTTGCGATTGAGCTCCGTCTCTTCAATTTGCTTGACACCTAGGGAATTAATCTCATTCACAAGAACATTCAAACGTGAGTACATGGCGCTGGCATCCTAACGATTAAATTGCTTGAAGCTATTAAGCTTATCAATGAGAACATGGTATCTTTCAATTTCAAGATCTTTTGTGCCACCATGATTCTCCATGAAAGTTGTCCAAAGCTTATTAGCATTTTCACAAGCAAACACACAATGGAACACATTGTCACAAAGAGAAGAAAAGATTATACTTTTTTCAATAACGTCATATTGTTTCTCTTGATGACCATCGTTTTTCATTCCATTACTCACTACTCTCCAAACATTTAGACCCTGTGCTTGGAGAAAATCTTGCATTATCACCTTCCAACATTGGAAGCCTATGCCATCAAACCGTGGAACCATTGCTATGGGATCCATCCTTTCCCCACTGAGCTAACTCACTAGGTGGTGAAGCCTAACCGTTCCAATGAGCCAGTTTTCACAATTTGCCAATGGAATTGGTGTTTCTTTGTGAAAGAAGTGAGCCCCGGCTCTGATACCACTTGAAAGGAAATCTGTGCTCGTAGCCTAAGAGAGGGAGGGGGTGAATTAGACAATTCTAAAACCTTAACCTATGGATCAAACTAGTTTGCACAAAATATAAGCTAAAGCATGCTATCTAGATGTGCAACTATGGTTCATCTAGTGTGAAACCCTCATCCCTAAATAAGTTTTGCAACCTATAGAAAGTAAAGGCACACAAGTTGCAAGTATGAAATGCGGAAATGTAAAGGAGGGGATGAGAGGACGCAAACTCTTGACGCGAGAATTTATCCCGTGGTATCGGTAGGCACTAAGCCACCCGTAGTCCACTTTGTTGAAGCACTCACTAATAGTATTGCTTCCCGATCACCAAGTCTCTTCCGGGAATCTTCTTGACTTGCCACAAAGGCTCGGCCACTAAAGCTCACACCAAGTCCCCAGTCACCTTGATGCCGCCTTCACTACGGAGCTTCCCACGAAGGAGGGGTATCCTCGTCCCCTGCACAAAACGGTCGTCGTCGTTCCACACCAAACCGGAGGGTCAAAGACTTGTCGACGAGCCACATAGACTCCAAGAGGCCGGTACACCGAGGTGCAAGCTTAAGGTTCACTCAAGAACCAACACAAGGTCACAACACCTTGCTCTCACACTCTCTCTAGAGCTAGCCTAGCACTACAGCTCACAAAGCTTGTGCTAAACCTAAGGATTTGATCTATATGCACTTGAATGGCTTGGAGAACTTCTTCATGTTTCTGTAGCTTCTCACGAACTCCAACCACCTCAAATAACCCAGGGTGAGGCCTTATATAGGCTAGAGATCCACTCCTAACCTTACTTGCTTTTCTGCCAAAAAGTTTAAAGCGTCGGTTAAACCGGTCATAGCCGTTGGTTTAATCGGTCACTCTGAATCTGCATACTAGTCGATGAACGTCACTCTGCCACGCTTGAGCTTGCTTGCGTCATTGCACCGACGTAATGCACCGACGCACCGTCGGTTCAACCGGTGCTTAAGACTTTGCGTGGAAACCATTCTAGAACCAAAGCATGTGTACTAAGTAATCACAGCACGCTTGCACCGACGCCTTCTTTTGCACCGTTTGTTTAACCGATGCCTCTGAGTTTTTCTGAACTTGATCGCCATTGCTCCTACCAATGCACCGCTCGGTTCATTTTCTCGACCGTCGGTTTAACTGGTCACCCTTTTTCTGCTGAACTCAGCAATTCGACACTTCTTTGAGTTCTTTCTTCGTTTCTTGCTTTTCTTGGGCTTTGTATTATATCCTTGGGACATGGTTACATTCACTTGACACTTTGTTGGTCCCAATGATCATATTGTCACTTAATCACCAAAATCACAATAAATATAGCCTAAATAGGACCATATTCCTTACATCTGCTTACGAAGGCATAGCCTATAGCTTTGATTGGTGACCACGGCTGCTGAAATGGCATTAATGAAACATCAGCATGTTATTGGGTACTGCCACCGCACAGGCAGTAGTCACAGCCTGCTTGCAACTTGCATGAATTCCTCGGGGGCATCTGGGCTCTGACATTGTCCCGATGAGCCTCCGGATGCAAGCGGTGTTTGTTTTATTTTTTTTCCCAAATGACACCAAGAGCCGTGTATCATTCCATCATAAAAAAACTAAGTACAACGAGACCAGCTATGAGAGCCAGCCCTAGCACACACGCGGTGCATGCAATGTTTGTTTTATCCTCCTGCTTCTGACCCAGTCTCCTCGCCTGCCCCCCGGGTTGTCCTCAAGGGACGACTCAGGCGGGCCCGGGTCCCGCCGCTGCCATCATCCCTCTCACCCTCACCGGGACCTCACCGCTGCCGGAGCGGCCGCCGGAAGTCCAGGATGGTGCTAGGCTGGCGGCGGCGGGGCTCCTTCCACCTCCGCTCTCCCGGTCAGGGCAGATCTCAGCACCGGGCGGCCGCCGCGGCTCCCTCTTCTCATCGCGCGTACCCAATAACGACGGGGAAGGTGAGCCTTGGGTATGGCTGTGCGGGCAGGAGAAGCAGTAGCCCCCATCGACATCGTCACAAAGCAGGTCATCCCCAACTCCACCCTCGACTGAATCAACACCGCGGCTCCCACCCACCGCCGCCGCCGCTCCCTCCCACCTCGTCGCTCTACCCCGGCTCCTTGTCGCATGTCCCTGCCGCCATTCCCCTCCCAGCACCGGGCGGCCACGCGACCACTAGGTGGCGACGGCATGCGCCCTTGCACCGGGGAGGAGGCGCCGGATCCAGGCCTGAAAGTGCATCTAGGCACTAATCTAATTTTGGTGATTAGTAACAATTACAATTTGGAGGATATGATGCTTTGAATGAGATATGTGTAGGAATAAAATGAAAATGAAGCAAGAAAGATGAAAGGATGTTCCCCAATTCTTCTATGTATGGTGAAAGAGTTGATGAAGTATTTAAATTCATTTTTGCTTTGAATTTGAGTATAAGAATCACCGTACTATAAAGCGGGACGTGTTTGATTGATCAAGTTTGTCAAAGTGCTGCTCATGAGATGAAAACTTAGATGACAAACACAAAAAGTCACGTACACAAACCCCAGAAAATTTCCTTTGTCATTGCCTCTGTCGGAAGTTCCGAAAGCTCCGTCGGAACTTCCTACACTGGTCGGAAGTTCCGATCGGATGTTCCCACTGACTCGGGTTAAGTTCCGACGGATTTACATGTTCCGACATCTCCGTCGGAAGTTCCGACGCCTATTATTCGTGACCTTTTCTGAGTGATCCAAACCTGGGGACGTGATCGGAAGATCCGACCATGAGTCCGAAGATCTGAGCCTGGACACAGATGGAAGATACGACCCTACGTCGGAAGATCCGACAGCAGCCACCAGAAACAGCCAACGACTCTATTTTGGGGTGGAGTATTTATAACCCCTCAACCCCTCCATTCATTGCTGCCGACCTAACTCGACCAGCACACCTCCAAGAGTATTCAATTCACTCTCCCAAACCCATCTAGAGCTCATCCTTGCATTGATTGACCTTGGGCTTGGGTGTGAGAAGCATTTGAGGTGTGTGACTTGAGGCTTTGAGTTGGTTCCTCCCTTGTTCATCTCGAGAAGAACTTCAAGCAAGTTTGATTGATCGATTCACGTTTGTTACTCTTGGTGCTTGGCTCCTAGACGGTTAGGCGTCACCGAGGAGCTCTCAATATTTGTGATTGTCCCTCGAAAGTTTGTATTACCCTTCTCTTTGTGAGAACAATAGTAAGTGACTCAATCCTCCTTTGTGGTGGATTGAGGGAGGCAAGGGGTTAGTTAAAACCCAGCTCTTTGTGAGCTCCTCAACGGAGACGTAGCTCCTATGTGGAGTGAACTCTGGTAACAAATCCCGTGTCTCATTTACTTGTTGTTGTTCATATTGTTCTTGAGCTAGATTTGACACGATCTATGTGTTTATAAATTTCCGCTGCTAGAGATCACTTCTAGAAGTCTCAACACACTTGTTGTAAGCTTTCTATTCAAATAGATTATTCATAAACTTGTCTTAGTTTAAATTTCATTTTGAGTTCTTGATGGGTCAGAAGTTCCTGCCCTCCGTCGGAAGTTCCTACCCAGTATCAGAACTTCCCTAGGAAGTTCCGATACCGCGTCAGAAGTTTCGAAAGTTTTAACAATTTTTCGTGAACAATTTGCAGAATTTTTAACAGGGCCTATTCACCCCCCCTCTAGGCCTAGTGTCGGTCCTTTCAATTGGTATCAGAGCCTAATCTCTTGATTTAGGCTTAACCGCTAAGGGAAAAACACTATGGCCGGTATAGGGGATGAAAGTGTTGGTGGTGCTACCTCCGCATATGAAGTCAATGACAGTGACTTTGAAGTTAGTGATGTTGAAGGTGATATGACTGAAGAAGAAAGGAAGATCAAGCAAAGAGAGAAGATAAAGAAGAAGATGAATGATCGAGTTGAAAAAAAGGCCCAATTGCTTTTCAACGAAAAGATGAAATCGGAGATTGAAAAGAAGACTCAAGGGTTCCACACGGTGTCTCATACATATGAGACCTCTACTTCTCAATCCTCTAACTCTTCCAATCTTTCTTTCTCTACCGTTCCAATGGGCAAACCTCCTCACTTTGATGGAACCGACTATGCCCGTTGGAGTGAGGATATGCAAGTGCATCTATATGGTCTTAACCCACACCTTTGGACCGTTGTGTGTGTAGGTGTGCCTCAACTTGGAGAAGATGAAGTCGCTACTCTGGAGCATGAGCATGATTTGTTCCGCAATGCCCAAGCCGTGAGAGTCATTAGAAGCTCTCTTTGCACAATGGAGTACAACAAAGTTAGAGAAATCATAAGTGCAAAGGAGATTTGGGAAACTCTCCAAATGTCACATGAAGGCAATGATGAAGTCAAGGAGGGCAAGATGGATCTTCTCCAAGAAGACTTGGAAGCATTTGTAATGAAGAAGGATTAGACCGTTCAACAAATGCATGATAGGCTCACTCTCCTTGTGACCGAGATTAAATCTCTTGGTAGAAAGGATTGGGATGATTTCAAGGTCACTAAGAAGATGCTTAGAGCATATGCGCCGAAGAATCCTATGTTGGCAACTTACATTAGAGGCAAAGAATCATATAGAAAGATGAAGCCAATCAACTTGTTGAATGAGTTGCAATTTCATGAGATGAATGCCTTAGATGTTGCCAAGTCAATTGGTCAAGATGAAGTCAAAACTATTGCTCTCAAGACCGAACCAAGCAAGACGGTTGTGTTGACGGCAGATTTTGACGCGTGTTGAATCGGCATCAGGAGAGGAAAGAGATTGGCCGATGCGGCAGATCTAAAGGCTACGGTGAGGAATCGGCCGATTGAGGCTACAGTTGGGAGTCGGCGATTGGCGATGCAACTTTCGCCAACGAGGAGGGTGAAACCATTGGGACCACAAAAGAGGATCCCGGTCAAAAGTGGCCTGATGTTGGTCAACAGAATGATGCCGATTCGGTCGAGAAGCAATAGAAATAATCCTGATTGGATTGGGAGATGGCGGCAGAAGATTCTACGGGAGTCCGTTTCCTTTATAAAATATTATAGATATAGTAGTTTTCTATTTAAAACAAGTTTGTAACAAGTCATGATCGATCAGAAGTCCTGGTTTTAAGGTATAAATAGGAGTCACTAGGGCTTTGAGAAGGGGGATCAATCAATCAACAATACAATCTACTTTTTCATCGCACTCTACTTTCAAGTCGGCGACTTCGCCAATACTTTTTCTTCTTTCACGAGTTCGTACGGATTGGCAGGGCTGCATCACTGTGGTTTCGTTCGGATTTATTCACCAGTTATCGATATTTACTAGAATTATAGGTTTTACCTGTTGTTCTAGTATTATCACCAGTTATCCAGCTTGAGATTGAAACTATCGGCTTTACCATCGCTCTCCCTCGTTCATTGTCATACAGCCGATTAGATCTATTTCAAGTGTTGCATCTGTAATAATTGTTTAAGTTGCTCCAGCAGTTTTCTTTGCAATTATTATGTGATTATCGGCTGATCCTTAGCCGGTCATCTTCATAGCAAATCGGCCGATTCGCCGACGCGCTTTTCGGGACAGATCGGAAACTCAGCCGATCAGGATGCCCGGAATTTAATACTCTTATTTCCTTGTCAATCAACAGGTCAGATTGACTGGCACGCCGCGCGAACCGCACTAGGGCAATAACCCGAATAGGAGCTAAGAAGATTCTCCCGGGTCGTGTGTCCGACGCTGAAGGTCATCGGCCGATTCTTGGCTGATTTTAGCGCCAACACACTTTTGGCACGCCCGGTGCGACCACCTCAAGATCCAATATGTCAAAGAACACCGAAGTTTCTGAGAACAACATCATTGAGGTCACAGAAGCAGATCTCAAGGAGGACCAGAAAGAGGAACTGGCTAAACATCTAGAAGATTACAAAAGAATGTATCTCCAGTCTTTCAGTCGTACCAGAAGCGGGGAGGCAATCAAGAAAGCTCCTCTTCCTGTTCCCCGACACATCACCATCGCTGAGGATTCGGGCAAGATGTTCGATATGATTCAACAATCCGTCTATCAGGCTTTCATCGACCAATCCTCGGTGATGACCAACACGGTATATAACACCGTCATCAGTTCTTTGGTCAGCAGAGCAGCTCAAGGATATCAGGGGCCAGCATACACCCCACCTATTGTATCTCCAACCAGAAGCTTGCCAGGCATGTTCCACTCGACTCCCCAGCCGATGTCGACGCAACGCGAAGGATACAACACTTCGTTGCCTCCAGTGTCTCCAAGGTATAACAGTGCACCATGCTTCCCATCGCAAGCACTGCTTCAGCCTATCCAGATTGCTTCTGTGCAATTGTTGCCCTCAAACTCAGTGCCTTGGGGGGCATCGGCGACGGCGGCTTTCCTCGATCAATCAACCGGACATGGGGGCTATCCGATCCAGGCGCCATTCCATTCGGCCGTTCGGCCGACGGTCCCTCAGTATCAACCAGCCCCGTCAGAAATCGGCGGGGGGCAGACGCTGTAGAAGCACTCAGAAGCACGGCGCCGATGACGATGTACAACGGGGCGGCGGATTCGCTTCGCCATCAACTGTCAACTGCTCAGACGGCCATGAAGCAACAGAATTCGCCGCATGCTTCGATCGATCACCCGGCCGTACCACCGCCAATCCTCCAACAGATGCCGGCACCTCGAACGGCTGTTCATCAGCAGAAGGTGGATTGGACGGCAAGAATAGCGAAGGTAATTCAGGACCAATTCGGCTTGAAGCCGAAAGTGCAGACTTATACATACAAGACGCCATACCCATCGGCCTACGACCTGTTGCCATTTCCCCACCGATACAAGGTACCTGACTTTACCAAGTTTTCGGGGCTGGACGACACCTCTACCGTGGAGCACGTTAACAGATTTATCATCCAGTGCGGGGAAGCCGCCACGCAAGATGCTCTGAGGGTGCGCCTGTTTTCATCATCTCTGTCTGGATCAGTCTTCCAGTGGTTCACCACGTTACCACCCAATTCCATCATTACTTGGGCCGATCTAGAAAAGCAATTCCATAAGTACTTCTACGCAGGAGTACATGAGATGAAACTCTCAGATTTGACCAGCCTCAGGCAGAGGAGCGACGAACCAGTAACTGGATACATACAGAGGTTCAGGGAAATCAGAAACAAATGCTACACCCTGGCTCTGACCAATGCCCAGTTGGCCGATATCGCTTTCCAAGGCCTCTTGCCACATATCAAGGAGACGTATGCCTCACAAGATTTTGAAAGCTTAAGTCAGATCGTGCACCGATTGGCCGGTCAGGAGATACGTCCGTTCGAGCAACGGTGAAATTTCCAGAAAAAGGTGGCATATCTGGAAGGGTCTGAATCGGAGGAAGAGGAAGAAATCGGCCTAGCAGAATGGGTAAAAGGCAAGAAGCCAATATCGTGCCCTTTTGGAAAGAAAGAACCAGAAGCGTTCGGCTTTGACACATCAAAGGCCGACAAGATTTTTGACTTACTACTCCAGGAAGGGCAGATCAAGCTATCACCATACCATACCATTCCTTCGGCCGATCAGCTCAAAAAGATGAAGTACTGCAAATGGCACAACGCTACATCCCATGACACAAATGAATGCAAGATCTTCCGTTAGCATATACAATCGGCCATTGAACAGGGAAGACTCAAGTTCGAAACCCCGGCAAAGTCGGCAAAGCCGATGAAGATTGACCAGCATCCTTTCCCGGCCAACATGGTTGACACGAGAAGAGACTCACTTCAAACTAAGGTGCTGACGTCGGAATCGGCTAGAAGGAGCGGCGCCGTAGATCCCAGGAAGCAATTCACGGCGGATGAGGTCAAAGGGAAGAGACGGGCTGAAGACAAGGGCGAAGGATCAGAACGATCGCATAGACTCATCACTTCCCAATTGTTGCTCAGCAAATATCGGCGGCAGCAGGAATGGTCAAGATACCACGATGAGATGATACGCCGACACGAGGATCATTGGCGATGCCCATTCTTCATTCATTGCTGGGAAATCGACCTCAGATTGCCATCAGCCGATGACTATCCTGAGTGCAGCGGATCGAGTCGCAAGGATCGCCCGTTCAAAAGATCGCGCTCCAGAGACAAGGGATCAGAGCCGATCAACAGAAATTGGCGTGAACAAGAAGGACGGCGCCTTTCAGTGCATGATTGGCTGGGGGGCAGAGTTGACCGGTATCACCGGTCGAAAGGCAGGATCAACCAACAGGAGCGTCTGGGGGGCATAACCAGCGTACACGATCGGCTGGAAGAAATGGCTGATGCTAGGGTGTCAGACGAAAACCCCCTAGGAAGGGAGCCAGACTGGGAGCACGCCAAACCGTCGGCCAGACCAGTAAACCCCAGGTGGTGCCCTGAGGGATTGTCTAAATCTCAGAATCGGAGAATCCAACGCCTGCGCCAATGGAAACCACAAGAAGAAGAGCAGAGGCAGGTGCTGGATAAGAGAAACGTCAAGTCTCGGGTCTGGCGCCCCAAGAAAAACAATAGCAAGGAGGTTGAAAATCAAGAATCGGCAGCTGACGTCAACATGGTGTTCATATTGCCGATGGAGTTCATGGCGCCTGCCGATCGAGACAAGGCGACAAGGATGGAAGAGCAGATGGCAAGACTGGTTTTGGAGCCGATGACAGCCACCTTTGAGAAACCAGAAGACGAAAAATGGCAACATCTCAAGGCACTATTTCTCAAAGGGCACGTTAACGGACGACCCGTTACCAGGCTACTAGTGGATGGAGGCGCCGCAGTCAACACCATGCCATATGCCATGTTCCGGAAATTAGGCAAAAGTAATGAAGACCTAACCAAAACGGACATGATGCTCAAAGACTTCGAAGGCAACGTGTCTCCTGCTCGCGGAGCGCTCTGCGTCGACCTCACCATCGGTAGTAGGACCCTTCCCACTACCTTCTTTATTATTAATGGTAAGGGGTCCTACAATATGTTGCTTGGCCGCGATTGGATACACGCGAATTGCTGTGTCCCATCTATAATGCACCAATGCCTCGTGCAATGGGTCGGTGACAATACAGAGATAGTCACCGCCGATTCCACCTACAGTGTTGCGGCGGCCGACACGCAACAATGGAGCTGTGAACACGTCAGGTGTATATCCGACAGGACTTGGGACACTGATTTTCTGAAAGTGTCCGATTTTGGTCTACAACCGATCCAAGCAGTCGACTCTAAAGATTCAGAATAGATGGATCAGTTCGTCCGAGAAGACGGAAAGCTTGGGCATGGATTTACGTCGGCCGATTCATTGGATATGGTGGATTTAGGAGATGATAGCAAGCCAAGGGCGACGTATATTAGTGCTAGCTTGGATCCTGGATATAAGTGTAAATTGACGAGTTTATTAAAAGAATTCAAGGATTGCTTTGCTTGGGAATACCATGAGATGCCCGGTCTAGGCCGGTCCATTGTTGAACACCGGTTGCCTATAAAATCAGGATATCAGCCATATCAGCAACCTGCGCGACGGTGCAATCCTAAAATTCTACCTGATATAAAGGCCGAGATCACAAGATTGATTGAAGCAGGATTTATTCGGCAGTGCCGTTACGCCGAATGGATTTCTAATATTGTGCCCGTATATAAGAAGAACGGAAAGTTGCGCGTATGCATCGACTTCAGGAACCTAAATCAGGCTACACCAATGGACGGATATCTGATGCCGACAGCCGATGTCTTGATAGATGTTGCCGCAGGACACAAAGTCATCAGTTTCATTGATGGTAATGCTGGGTACAATCAAATATTAATGGCTGAAGAAGATATTTCGAAGATAGCTTTCAGGTGTCCGGGCCACCTCGGTTTGTTCGAGTGGGTTGTAATGACCTTTGGGCTAAAGAACGCCGGTGCTACATATCAGCGGGCCATGAACTATATCTTTCACAAGCTCATTGGTGCATCGGTGGAAATTTACATCGACGATGTTGTGGTCAAGTCGAAAGGTCATCAGGAACATCTGGCCGATTTACAAGAAGTACTGGAGTGCACAATGAAGCATGGGTTGAAAATGAACCCGAACAAGTGTGCATTTGGTGTATCGGCCGGGCAATTCTTAGGATTCATGGTCCATGAGCGCGGGATAGAGGTTAACCGGAAGACCATAGACGCCATCAACAAAGTTGTAGCCCCACAGAATAAAACTGAGCTGCAATCCCTCATCGGCAAGGTCAATTTTATCAGAAGATTCTTATCCAACCTGTCCGGGCGTATTCGAGCTTTCACTCCTTTGTTGAAATTGAAGCCCGACTAGGAATTCGTGTGGGGAGAAGAACAACGCAGAGCGTTAGAAGATATCAAGCAATATCTGATTTCACCTCCGGTGTTAGTTCCGCCACAGCCTGGTAAGCCGTTCAAATTATACTTATCGGCTGATGAACAAGCTATTGGATCGGCGTTGGTACAGGAGTTCGAAGGGAAAGAACGGGTGGTATATTATGTCTGCAGAAGACTCCTGGACGCCGAAACAAGATATTCCCCGGTGGAACGGCTGTGCCTGTGTTTATACTTCTCGTGTACCAAGCTCAGGCACTATTTGTTATCGGCAGAGTGCATAGTCGTATGCAAAGATGATGTGGTGAAATATATGCTATCACTGCCGATTTTGAAAGGACGGATTGAAAAATGGATCCTAGCTCTGTCAGAGTTTGACTTAAGGTACGAATCGGCCAAAACTGTCAAGGGTCAAGTCATGGCTGATTTTGTAGCTCAGCATTGTGGACCGGAAATTGCTGTCGTTGAACCGGTTCCATGGACTCTGTATTTCGATGGTTCTTCGTGTGGGGCCGGATCGGGAATCGGCATCGTTCTTGTATGGCCTCGGGGGGCAAGTTATGATTTTTCTCTGCCGATAGAAGCATCCGCAACCAATAACCAGACGGAATACCGAGCCGTCCTAAAAGGTATCCAATTATTAAGGGAAGTCAAAGCTGATGCAGTTGAGATTTTTGGAGATTCCATGCTCATCGTAGATCAGTTAACGGGGAGATCTGAATGCAAAGATGATGTCTTAAGGATTTACTATGAAGATTGCCTCCATCTGTTAAAGGAATTCAAGTCTGCAATAATCGAGCACATCCTCAGAAATTACAATGAAGAGGCCAATAGGCTGGCCCAACACGCATCCGGATATCGGCCGATTCAGGGAGCCATGATTTTGGAGCTCATGGCCGATGATTGGTGAAAGGAGATTGCCGATTACTTGAAGGATCCGTCCCAGAAGGTGGATCGGCGAGTGCGTTTCCAGGCCACAAAATATGTGTTACTTGAAGATGATTTGTTTTACCGGACGATTGATGGGGTCCTTCTCAAATGCCTGGGAACGGAAGAAGCAAAGGTCCTGATGGGGGAAATCCATGAAGGCGTATGTGGAGCCCATCAATCGGCTCACAAGATGAAATGGATGATCAGAAATAATGGGTATTACTGGCCAACGATTCTTAAAGATTGTTTCAAATATTATAAAGGTTGCCAAGACTGTCAGAAGTTTGGCAATGTGCAGCGCGCGGCAGCTTCGGCTATGAATCGATCTCATCGGACAGATTCACCCTCCATCGAGCAAAGGGCATAAGTTTATATTTGTAGCCACTGATTATTTCACTAAATGGGTGGAGGCAGTTCCGTTAAGGACCGTGACATCGGCCGATATGATCGAGTTCGTTAAGAACCACATTGTTTATCGATTCGGTATTCCTCAGACTATCACAACTGATCAAGGAACGATGTTCACCTCTGGAGAATTTGGAGAATTCACCGCTGATATGGGGATTAAATTATTGAATTCTTCTCCGTACTATGCTCAAGCCAATGGCCAGGCCGAATCGTCCAATAAGGGGATAATCAAGTTGATCAAGAGGAAGATAGAAGAACAACCCAAGAAGTGGCACATGTCTTTGGCTGAATCTCTATGGGCTTACAGGATGGCTTGCCACGGGGCCACTAAGATATCTCCTTATCAGTTGGTATATGGTCATGAGGCAGCTTTGCCTTGGGAATTAAGGACGGGGTCAAGGCGTATATCACTTCAAGATCAGTTGACGGCCGATGACTATTCCTTCCTCATGAAGGATGAGCTCGATGACTCGGCGGGTCAGCGGTTGAGGGCCCTGATTAGCATTGAAGAAAACAAGAAAAGGGTGGCCAGGTGGTATGACAAGAAGGTCAAGGTTAAACAATTCTCCCAATGAGATTTGGTGTGGAAGTTGGTGCTGCCGATAGGGTCTAAGGATCCCAAATTCGGTAAATGGTCGCCCACTTGGGAAGGGCCGAATAGAATCGTCCGATGTGCTCCGGGAAATGCATATATTCTAGAAACTATCGAAGGGGAAGAATTCCCAAGAGCCTTAAACGGAAGATATCTAAAGAGGTACTATCCAAGCATTTGGGTAGGTGCATAACTCGCAGTAAGATGCATCAAGACGACGTGGCCGACTCCTATCGGCTTTTGTCTACATAGCCGATGTAAAAATGACATCGCCTTAAGGAGGAAACATTTTGGTTTGGTCTGACCGATTCATTATTCGGTGAAAACAGCAGAGTACATGGCCGACATGGTACAAGTCGCCCTCAGAATAAAAAGTACCAATATATCTACTGATCACGCTTTTTCTTGAACTCTCTCTCAATCCGGCCTAGTTTTATCAGAAGGCGAATGGTCTTCTCCTCCAGATCTTCCATGGCGGCTTCAGCCTCGACTTGATGAGGGAGTGGATGACTCCTATCGAGAGGTGGTTGGGATGTTCCTGCCGCGGCATCTTCCAGGGCAACTGAGCGAGGGAGTGGATGACTCCTTTCAGTTGGCGGTCGCCTAGTGCAGTTAGTGTCTATTTGGTCCCAGATTTTCTGGACATCAGCAGGAATATGACCTTTGAGTTCTTCAGAGTGAGCTCTTACCAGATCTATGTCTGCCTGCGATAGTGGTTCGTCTGAATGCATAACTTCAATCGCTCGTTCCAGACTGGGACTAAGGCGCTTTGGCTAAAGAGGGATAAACAACTACCCAGTATCAGAGCGATTGAGATGTCAAGGGGAAAAATAAAAGAAGGTTCATACCTGGTTGACGGAGGAGGAGGAAGATGAGGAAGACATCTTGATGTCCAGCCTGGGAGGATAGAGATCGAATTATTGGAGGAGAAGGAGATGGATGATACAAACGCCTCTGGAAACGATATGGGATCTCGTACTTGTAGAAAGAAAGAGGTAAGGAGATAGTAGGATGCGTCCTATCAGAGTAAAAGCGGTCATAAATGCAAAACTGCCAAAGGAGGCGGTCCAAGTTTGAATCGACGCATCAACATTAAGAGAGCATTAAATATTTACAAGATTCTTTACAACCCAAGGAGGGCATCTATAGTCGCAATAGCTCGTTTCCTAATCTGATCGGCCGAGTCTAATACTCTTTGATCGTCGTCGGCCGATCCGGGAATTTCCGGCATATGATGATGAAGTCTTATCGCTTCACGGGCCAGGTTCTGTCTTTCTTGCTTCAGCCCGGCGATGACAGATGGAAGCTCTTGAAGTCTCTTTTCTTCAGCAGCTATGTCCTTGGTTACCTGCTCCATCTCTTTGGCTAGCTCTGCCCTCCTCCGTTTGAGGCGATCTATTGTGCCGACGATATCTGGGCGGGAGTTCTCGAGGAAGTTGATCCGTTGATGTACTTCTTGAGCTCGGTGTTTGTAAGAATCGGCTTCCTCCCGGGTCTTTGCTAGCTGGGCACGATCGGCCACATGACGCAGGGCCCTGAACACTGAGGTCTGTATCGATTCTATGTATGCAACAGGTTCCAGAGTCTCTGTTGCTTCCTCCAGAATTCGGCTTCTGATGTCATTGAGAAGCCACCGAATCGGTGAGGCATCTCCTACTAATCGGCCGATATCATCTTGGAGGAGGGTCCGCATACTCTCGAGCTTGGCGCGGACATCGTCAGGAATTGAGCTAGATGGAACTTGGCGTGAAGTGACTTCTTCATCGTCAGATAGAGGGACCGCGAAAGAGAAAAGGCTGTTATTAGGAGTGTCTTGTTCCTGCGAAAGAATAATGACAAAGATTAGCAGGTAGTAAAGGGGAATCGGCCGATTTCAGTGATAAGTTTCTTACCTCTTTGAAGCTGATTTCTCTTACTTGTGCCGGCGGGAGTGCCACCCTCGTCTCAGGAACTGGTGCAATCGGCTCATCAGAGGAGGAAGACACGACGATTATCAATGCCCTGCTTGGGCCAGCTTCCTAAAAAGGTATGGGAAACAGATTTTATGAGTATACTGCGAATAATTGAATCTGATGATGTGAGATACCTGCCATACCTCTGTGGGTCTTCCGGCCGATGTTTGTTGGAAGGGTACAATCGACGCACCCAGATCGGTCTGCATCAGAATCAGTTAGTTTTTGGAATATCGAGAAATTGAGTTAAGAGATTCTCTACCTCGGTGAGGAGGGTCGCTGGCGTTTCAGCTTCCGCTCGGGATGTGGCCGATTGTTGCGGGGATTGCGCTGGAGCGGTCTGTGCAGCCTGGCAGAAGGGAGAAGTTAATATTGATAGAATACTTAAAGATATGTGAAGTATGCGAGGTTACCTGAACAGCTTCCACCAGCAGGGATGCAGCGGCCGCTCCGACTTCTGCGGCAGTTTGGGGATCGACCATCTCGGTAATCGGCAAGGCTGGAGGAGTTGGGGTTTCAGCCGATACTACCGCCGATTGGTCAGTCGGTCCTACGCGGGCACGCACTCGACGGCTTGTCTTCTTTAAGGTTGGCCTTTTCGGCGTTTGTTTCCATCGGCCGCTAGTGATGTCCTTGATGGTCGGAGCGTGATAGCCGATAAGTGGAAATGATGTATATGGGTGATCACTTTCTATCGGCCTACCACTTCGGCTCCGCATCGGAGGAACTTGGCTTTCAGACTGAAAAGATAAACACAAGTTAGTGGTAAGATTGTAGCATGGAAAGAGACGATATTGAAATCGGCTGGGAGAAAAGTCATACCGCTGCACTTGAATCAATGTTTTCTGGGTCCAAACTATTACAATATGTTGATGGAGATGAACAAAAGAGGTACTGCTTCCATTCTGCCCACCACAGTTTAAATTGTTGGATGGCAAAAGGGGCTACCATCCAGTTGTTCAGGTTGATGGTACTGAAATCTGGTACTAAGTTGCATAGCCGATTGTAGTCCAGGCTCTTGGTCAGTTCATCTCGAAATTTTGCTCGACCGGCAAAGTAGACCTGAATCGGCAGTTGACCAAAGCCCAGTTGCCTTTCTGCGGCCGATAGATTATAAAATTCATAGGTGGGGGAATCCTTTCCAGAAAAGAAGTTGGCCGGTAGAATCCCTGGCTTGATCAGGTTATCCATAAGATCACCGTCAAAAGTATGGGATGATGAATCATAGCAGACGGGAAGCTCGAAAATCGGCCCTACTGTCTGATATGGATACCAACTGATAGTCTCTTCACTGAACCCATTGTAGAAACATCTGAAGTATTCGGCCGTTCGGGTGGTAGTGAATTGACAGCCAGGGAAGGCCGATGCTGCTTCTCCAAAAGATGTACAATGTCGTTGTATGGTGGGGTTTTCCTCTGACTCGATATTGGGAAAGGTGTTGGTCTCTATTTGCTGCTTGGAGACTTTGCTCATGTATAAGTTGAGCCAAAGGGTGATGAACCACCAAGGACCACCAGGATTGCCAATCGGCTCCCCTTTTGATAACTTTACACCGATTTGATGCATCATATGGTAGGCCGATCCCAATAAATGCTTCCCAAGGGGGATGGCCGATCCTAGTGACAGAGCTTCTGCCAGGTCTTGTGTATTGGATGAAGGACCAACTGCTCTGCCACAGAAGAAATGTTTCTCTAGCCACATCATCAGAAACGCCGTATGTTCTCTCTCTGAAATCGTCCCTGTCCTCATATTCTTGCTGATATACCCCTTCCACCCGCCGATTCCTTTGGTCTCAAGCTGATGGGTTGGTTTGATTAGATAATCAAAGGGTGTATCAGGGGAGGAGATATCAAGGCCGGTCAACATCAGAACATCAGCCAGAGTTGGAGTCATAGGTCCGTGCCCAAAGAGGAACGCGTTGAGAATGTCGGACCAAAAATAAGAGGCCGATATTACTAAGGGTTCATTTTTCTCCATTTGGGACAGAGAGAGATCGATGCACTGATTTTCAACTCATCCCACTGAACTCTCTTAGACTTGGCTAATCTGTGATACCATTCTTTCCAGCCAGGGGTTTTGTTCGGCCAAGATCTAAAGGCACCTGCCCACTGACCCAAATCCATGGGTGATTGCTTGAAAGGAATTCTGTGGGTTTCTAGGTTGATAAAATCGGTTGGATCTGGATTCCCCTTGGGACCTAAGCAGATAAGACCGGAGGTTTCGGAAAGGGGAATAGTAATCTGGTGCCTAAATGCCTAAAAAGGGGGAAAAGGAGAAAAACTGAGAATGGGTCTAGAAAATACTTGAGCAGTAAAAATGAAAGAGGAAAGTTTCGGATGATTACCTCCGGAATGAAGCTCATCGTCGCCGATAGAGCCACCAGTGGAGCCGCCGATGGGACCGCCGTCGCTGAGGGAGTTGCCGGCGGAGCCTCAATGGTTGGTGAAGTTGCTGATGGCGCCGCCATTGGAAAGATGGAACAGAGTGCAGGCAGAAAATCACCGGAGGGTGCGGTTGGAGATCGAGAGGGCGCAGGAAGAAGACGAACAGTGATTCGCTGGAGGACATTACTAGGTTCGTGGAGAAAGAGTGGCGGAGAACGCCGGTACTTAAGGGCAATCCGAGAGAGAAAGGGAAAAGGCGGGATTTTTGCCGCGCCGTCTACACGAATTCCAGGGGAACAGTTGTTTCAAGCGCCCGGTTCGAGAAGATTGCAATCATCATGTAGAAGACTGCGAAACGGAAGGAGATTTTTACTGCGCTCGTTTCGGAGGAAAGATTAAAGAAAAGAGTTTCGAAGTAAAAATTATGTTTTACTCCGAAACTGGGGGGCATGTGTTGACGCCAGATTTTGACGCGTGTTGAATCGGCGTCAGGAGAGGAAAGAGATTGGCCGATGCGGCAGATCTAAAGGCTACGGTGAGGAATCGGCCGATTGAGGCTACAGTTGGGAATCGGCCGATTGGCGATGCAACTTGCGCCAACGAGGAGGGTGAAACCATTGGGACCACAACAGAGGATCCCGGTCAAAAGTGGCCTGATGTTGGTCAACGGAACGATGCCGATTCGGTCGAGAAGCAATGGAAAGAATCCTGATTGGATTGGGAGATGGCGATAGAAGATTCTGCGGGAGTCCGTTTCCTTTATAAAATATTATAGATATAGTAGTTTTCTGTTTAAAACAAGTTTGTAACAAGTCGTGATCGATCAGAAGTCCTGGTTTTAGGGTATAAATAGGAGTCGCCAGGGCTTTGAGAAGGGGGAATCAATCAATCAACAATACAATCTACTTTTTCATCACACTTTACTTTCCAGTCGGCGACTTCGCCAATACTTTTTCTTCTTTCACGAGTTCGTACGGATTGGCAGGGCTGCATCGACTCGATCTCCGGCCAATTGGTAGGTTCCGCTTATCGAATAACATCTGAGCTTCGACTTCGGGCGCATCGCTGTGGTTTCGTTCGGATTTATTCACCAGTTATCGATATTTACTAGAATTATAGGTTTTACCTGTTGTTCTAGTATTATCACCAGTTATCCAGCATGAGATTGAAACTATCGGCTTTACCATCACTCTCCCTCGTTCATTGTCATACAGCCGATTAGATCTATTTCAAGTGTTGCATCTGTAATAATTGTTTAAGTTGCTCCAGCAGTTTTTTTGCAATTATTACGTGATTATCGGCTGATCCTTAGCCGGTCATCATCATAGCAAATCGGTCGATTCGCCAACGCGCTTTTCGGGACAGATCGGAAACTCAGTCGATCAGGATGCCCGGAATTTAATACTCTTATTTCCATGTCAATCAACAGGTCAGATTGACTGGCACGCCGTGCGAAATGCACCAGGGCAATAACCCGAACAGGAGCTAAGCAGATTCTCCCGGGTCATGTGTCCGACGCTGAAGGTCATCGGCCGATTCTTGGTCGATTTTAGCGCCAACAGGTTGAAACAAGTGAGAAGCCTTCAAAGCAAAAGAAGAAAGTTGAGTCAAGTGATGGAGATAGCACCGATGAGGAAATTGCCATGATGGTGAGAAACTTCAAGAAGTTTATGAAGAAAAGAAACTTCAAGAAAGGAACTATACAAAGAAGATGCTACAAGTGTGGTGAAAAAGATCACTTCATAGCGGATTGTCCTCTCAATGACAACAATGAAAATGAAGACAAGAAGTACAAGGACAAGAGTTATGACAAGGAGAAGAGGTACAAAGAGAAGAGCAAGGAGTACAAGAAGAAGAATGGCAAGGCTCATGTTGGTGAAGGTTTGGAGTCTAGTGACGACTCCGACAATGAGGGCACGACTTCTCTTGTCATGCTCACTACTTCATCAACACCAAAGCTCTTCAACAACCTCTCCGATGATGAAGATGAAGGCCCCATGTGCTTCATTGCCAAGGGAAATAAGGTATCAAACTATACAAACCCTCCATCCTCTCCCACCTCCACATCTAGTGAAGTAGAAAATGACTTAGAGGAAGAGGAGGCCCAACTCAAGGAAAACATGATAATGAAATTTGGCAAACCGGGCTATAAGAAAATTAAAAGGCTTATGGAGAAATTAGAGAAAAATAAGGAGATTCTTAGAGAACAAGAAGAATTGCTCATCCTTGAGAAGGAGAGAAACCTTGTTCTAGAAAAGTCTTTAGCTAAGGAAAAGGATAAGGTTGAGAAGTTGGCAACGGACTTGTCTCTTGCTAATGACTCAAACGTGAGGATGTCAAAGGATCGTGCCTTGGAAAAGGACTCACTAACAAACCTAAAGAATGTTCATAGTGAGCTTCAAGAAAGGCATTCACGCCTTGAAGATATAAACAAAGAACTTGAAGTGAGCTATAGTACTCTTTCGGAGAGCACCAAATCTAGTTCCAAAGCTACTCTTGACTCTAATGTCTCCACTAGCAAAGGGTGCTCAAAATGCCATAACCATGATATAAATGCTTGTGTTACTAATCTTGCCGAGCTAGAAGAAGCAATCAAGGCCAAAGATGCTCAAATCTACAAGTTGAACATGCTAGTTGGAAAGGGAAACCTCAAGTCCAAGAGTGACTTTGAGTCACACCCGGCTTATGACAAGGCTCCGAGGTTCCCAAGCATTGTCAACGGACTTGGCCACACAAGAGAAAACAAGGCAAATGGTTGTAAGATTGTGAATGGCAAGTCCATTCCACTTTGGAAGAAAGGAGCCAACCTTGATGACTTAATGAACATGGCTCATCATGGCAGAAAGAAGAGTGTTGACCAAGGCAAGAACAAGGTTGAGGACTCAACAAAGGTCAACACAAGCAACAAGGATGTGACACCTCCCTCATCACGCAACTACACCATTGACTACACCGGGGTGATTCAAAATGGGAACATGGTGGTCAAGTACATTGGTGCTCACACAAGGAAGTTGAGGAGTGTGTGGGTGCCCAAGATGGCTTATTCTAACCTTCAAGGACCCAAACAAGTTTGGGTACTTAAAGCTTGAGCATCACTTTGTTTTGTAGGCATACTCCTCCGGTGGAAGTGCATGGTTGCTTGATAGTAGTTGTTCAAATCATATGTCCGGGGAGAAAGACTTGTTCACTTCCTTGGAAACAAATGACATACCTAAAGAAACTATTGTCTTTGAAGAAAATAGCAAAGGAGAAGTAATTGGTTTGGGTAAAATTGCTCTTGCTCATAATAATTCAATTAATGATGTTTATTGGGTTGAAAAGTTGGGATACAATTTGTTGTCCGTCTCACAACTTTGTTTGATTGACTACAATTGTCTCTTCACTAACGAGGGTGTGACCGTCTCTAGAAGGGAAGATTCCTCTATTGCTTTTATGGGTCAATTAAAGGGCAAGATTTATCTTGTTGATTTTTCTAAGAAGAAAATTGAGCCCAAGACTTGTTTAGTGGCAAAATCCGATTTGGGTTGGCTTTGGCATCGCCGACTAGCCCATGTTGGCATGAGGAACTTGGCCAAACTTCAAAAGGGCGGGCATATCCCAGGACTAACCAATGTTGTCTTTGAGAAAGATAGGTTGTGCAGTGCATGTCAAGCCGGGAAGCAAGTTGGTGCTCCACATCCTGCCAAGAACATTTTGACATCATCAAGACCTTTGAAGCTTCTACACATGGATCTACTTGGACCAATTGCCTACATTAGCATTTGCGGTAACAAATATGGTCTTGTTATTGTTGATGACTTTTCCCGTTTCACTTGGGTATTCTTTTTGCAAGATAAGGGTGAAGCACAAGGAATCATCAAGAAATTCATAAGAAGAGCTGAAAATGAATATGAGTTGAAGATCAAGAATATAAGAAGTGACAATGGTTCCGAATTTTGGAATACCAATGTTGAAGATTTTCTTGATGAAGAAGGGATCAAGCATGGATTTTCGGCTCCATACACTCCTCAACAAAATGGCATTGTGGAGAGGAAGAATAGGATATTGATTGAAGCCGCAAGAACCATGCTTGATGAGTACAAGATCCCGGATATCTTTTGGGCCGAAGCAATCAACACCGCTTTCCATGCTATCAACCGCCTCTACATTCACAAATACTTGGGCAAAACACCCTACGAGATAATCATCGAAAAACAAACCTAAGGTGCATTACTTTAGAGTTTTTGGTTGTAAGTGTTTCATACTTAACAAGAAAGCCAAAAGCTCAAAATTTGCACCAAAGGTAGATGAGGGTTTTCTACTTGGTTATGGTACTAACGAACATGCCTATCGTGTCTTCAACAAAACCATCGGTTGTGTTGATGTCACGGTAGATGTGACTTTTGATGAATCCAACGGCTCTCGAAAGGAGCAAATTGATAAGAACCTTGTAGATGACGAGGAGCCACCAAGTGTATCAATCATGAGAATGGGCTTAGGTGAAGTAAGGCCTCGTGAAGCTCAAGATCAAGCTACGGTTGAAGCAAGAAATGACACTCCATCATCATCTACAAGAGTTGAACCGCCAAGCTCTCCACAACCTCAAGATCAAAGTCAAGATCATGGTGACAATCAAGATCATGGCATTGATCAAGGGGGAGGACAAGGTGAAGAAGCTCAAATTGAATCACATCAAGAAGATGATGATGATGGACCAATTCAACCTCAGTCACAAGTGCCTCATCCAAGAGTTCATCAAAGTGTTCAATGAGATCAACCCATTGACAACATTCTTGGAAGTATTCAAAGAGGGGTAACTACTCGTTCACGTTTAGCAACATTTTGTGAACATTACTAGTTTTTTTTCCTCTTTGGAACCTCTTAAGGTAGATGAAGCACTTGGTGATCCGGATTGGGTGATGGCTATGCAAGAAGAGTTGAACAATTTCACTAGAAATGAAGTTTGGGAATTAGTGCCAAGACCCAAGCAAAATGTGATTGGCACCAAGTGGGTTTTCCAGAACGACCAAGATGAACATGGCATTGTCACAAAAAATAAGGCTAAATTGGTTGCTCAAGGTTTCACTCAAATTGAAGGATTGGATTTCGGTAAAACTTATGCTCCGGTGGCTAGGCTTGAATCAATTAGAATATTACTAGCCCATGCCGCTCATCATGACTTCAAGCCATATAAAATGGATGTCAAGAGTGCCTTCTTGAATGGGCCTCTATCCGAACTAGTGTATGTGGAGCAACCTCCGGGCTTTGAAGACCCCAGGCATCCCAACTACGTGTACAAGCTCCATAAGGCGCTCTATGGGCTCAAGCAAGCTCCTAGAGCATGGGTGAATTGAAATTCTTCCTTGGTTTTCAAATCAAGCAATTGAAGGAAGGGACTTTCATATGTCAAACTAAATATACAAGTGATATGCTCAAGAAGTTTGACATGACCGATGCTAAAGCTATCAAGACCCCTATGGCCGTGAATGGACATCTCGATCTAAATGAAGATGGAAAATCCATGGATCAAAAGGTATATCACTCCATGATTGGTTCTTTGCTCTACCTTTGAGCATCTAGGCCGGATATTATGCTTAGTGTGTGCATGTGTGCAAGATTTCAAGCTAATCCTAAGGAATGCCATTTGGTAGCTGTTAAAAGAATCTTGAGATATTTAGTGCATACTCCAAACCTTGGCTTGTGGTATCCCAAGGGCTCCACTTTTGATTTACTTGGCTATTTCGATTCGGATTATGCCGGTTGCAAGGTAGATCGAAAGAGTACAACGGGGACTTGTCAATTTCTTGGCTGGTCCTTGGTGTCTTGGAGCTCTAAGAAACAAAATTCCGTTGCTCTATCCACCGCCGAGGCCGAGTATGTTGCAGTCGGTGCTTGTTGTGCTCAACTACTTTGGATGAGGCAAACCTTGAGTGACTTTGGTTGTGAGTACAAAAAGATCTCTCTCTTATGTGACAATGAGAGTACCATCAAACTAGCCAACAACCCCGTCCAACACTCAAGAACCAAGCACATTGACATAAGACATCACTACCTAAGAGACCACGAAGCCAAAGGAGATATCGCTCTAAGTCATGTGAGTACCGATAAACAACTAGCCGATATCTTCACAAAGCCTCTAGATGAGAAAACTTTTTGTTTCTTGAGGAGTGAGATAAATATCTTGGATTCTCGTAACGTGGCTTTACTTGTTGCATACATTTTGTTTGATGCCTAGACTAGGAGAAACTTGATTTATTTTTGCTTATTTGTGTGAGTTTTTGAATTATTTGGATTTGTGATCGTTGAATCATAGCTTGTCTCAAATGATTATAGTTATGTATTGTTGAATGTGGCTAATCACTTTGAGACAAGTATCTTATATGTCCATTAACTATATCTCTCAAAATCTCGAATCTAAACTCCTCTCAAAATTCCATGTGTTCTTCCGACAGGAAGTTCCCAAGAGCTCGGTTTAAGTTCCTGCAAAAATGTATCTTCCTGTCTTCCATCGGATCTTCCGAAAGATCCCAGCTTGGAACTTCCGGCCCTCCGCCAAAACTTCCGAAATCCTCGAGTTTCCTCTGAAGTTCCCAGGTTCACCTTGTCGGAACTTCCGACCCTCTCCATCAGTATAAAACCCTGGGTGGTAACGGTTCACTCCAAACCCTAACCTTTTTCCACCCCATGTGCGCCCCTCTCTTCCTCTCTTGCTCCGCACGACGATCTTGGATTTTGCCTGTGGGATTTGTGTGCTCAAGGTTCCTTTCAATTCTCCCAAGCCTTGGAAGTTCCTCCCCGTCAGAACTTCTTTGAATCACGCGGGAAAATCATTGAGGTATTGTTTTCTCAAATTCCCCTTACCCGATCTCTCAATGTAGGATGTTCTAGGAGATTTCCTTCGGTGAAACATCTTATCTATCCATCTAGAGGACATGACTAGAATCTCATAGACTTTGGTGGGCTAAATCGTTGGATTCACGAGTTCGTTCTCGATTTTCTGGGTCCGTCGGAAGTTCCGACAGTGAGCCGGAAGATCCGATTGCTGGATCTTCCGTCTCACCGCCGGAACATCCAACAGAGATAGTAACTTGGGATTCTTTGTGCATGCATTATCTATCTTTGATCCTTCATCTGAGCTTCATTTATTCAATCATTTCTAGATGGCTCCTAAGATGAAGATCACCAAGAAGAAGAACCCTCGCACATCAAGTAGTTCTTCTCCGGATCGTGGTGATGAGATTCGGGAAGATCAACCTCAAAGAAGGAGGCAAGCTGTCGCAAAGAGGAGAAGATGAACTACTCAAGGGAAAGGAAAGGGTGTGGCTGGCTCATCCACTCACAGGGCTTCAACCGGACAAGAATATGATGATGATATCGATATCTCTTTTTATGAGAATGAGAAAATAGTGGTTCACAGGCCAGTGAGAAGCAATGAGGACCGCCCTTGTGTTAACTTCACCAAGGGTGAGTATGATATGAAGCCACTTTGTCTCAATGCACATGAGGATCCACACAATGTCATGTACAAGGAATTCAAGGGTGATCCTCGGTTTTGGCTAACTCATCAGGCAGACTGGTACGAGTTAGTGATCATGGACAAGAAGCATGTCACTACTGAGATGAGATGGGTTGACTGGAATTTCTTGCGGGGTGTGACATCTCCAGTGAAGGAAGTTGTTGATGCTATCTTTGCTAGATGTGTTGAGATGGATCTTGTGGACATTATGAGGTTTGAATGTGACTGGAATGAGGAAGTGGTGGCTCAATTCTATGCCACTTTGTTTGTCGACACCGAGAATCACATCATGCATTGGACACTAGGAGGCAAGCGCTTTCTGATATCTCTTATTGATTTTGATAGTATGTTTGGTTTTCATCTAGGTGATGAAAGTGACAACTATGTGAGAGATACTTCCAAAGTTGATTTAGATAAGACAGGTGTCCTTGAAGATTCAAAGATGCACTTCATGTATGATTGAGTATATACTTAAGATGGAAAGGTTGTGTTTGGTAAGAACATTGGACTCACTCCTTACTATAAGATGTTCAACCAACTCTTCCGTGGAACTTTGACTCCTAGAGGTGGCAATGCGGACAACATCTCATACAAGGCTAAGGACTTGCTTGCTCAGATGGCTCCTGGGATGCCCAAGTTTCTGGTGTTTGAGTTCATTTAGAATGAGATTATCCATTGCTCACATGATGCAGCTAGTGCTTGTCACTATGGTCCCTATATTCAGCATATGATCAACAGGGTGACTGGATTGAGAATTAGGAATGACATGGGTCACTATCCCAACAAATCTCCCAGAGGCAAGATTGAGCAGCTTCTCAGGATTGGAGCTAGACAGGTGACTCGCTTTGGTGACCCCAAATGTCCTTTTCCTGGTGCTTATCCTCCACAGGGTCTGTCTTCTTTTCATTCTGAGGCCAGTGCCCCAAGATCCTCTCGTGCAGCACCTCCATCTCATGCTCCTTCTTCATCACGCGGGCCTTCTCATGCAGCTACTGCCAAGAAGGGCAAGTTGGATGTGATCTTGCAGGGAGTCTTTGCTTGTTTCAGTGCTTGTCGCCAAAACTCCTTTGATATTCGTGAGCACAAGAAGTATATGGATGAGAGCTACTTAAGATTGAGAAGAGGCAAAAGGAGCTCATGGCAAAGAGTGACATTCCATGCTCTCATCTTCGTGAAGCAAGAGATTTTCCTTCACCTCCACCTATCTACAATCCTTGGGAGGACATGGGTGGTTCTTCTTTTGCACACGGTGGTGATGATTCTGAGGAGGACCTTGGTGGTCGTGAGGAAGAACATGAGCAAGACGATGATGATGAGGCCACCGCGTCCGATCAAGAAGAAGAGGAGGAGGAGGATGAGAGCGAGGGAGGAGGAGATAATGAGGATTATGAGGACGATGACTAGCTTCCTTTTTGGCGCTTGATGCCAAAGGGGGAGTGAATTTGGTGCTTGGAGACCCCCCCATCTATCTTTTCATCTTTTATATTTGTTGTGTAGTCAATGGACATGTAAGAACTTATGTGGTGTAATGTGTGGTGTGCCAAGTGAGACTTTAAATTTCTATGGTAGCTAGGGCTTGTTTCAAACTTAAATTTGCTAGTGTGATGGATCTTGAACCTATTTATCTATGGTATGATGCTCATGGTTGAATGTCTTGTTGTTTTTCACTTCATTGGTTGATATATCATGTCATATGCATCACGGTTATTGTATCACACTTATGCACACTTTTGTACTCTTGTATGCAATGATTTATGGGGATTTCTTACATAAATATGTGTATTGGCATTTGAGGCCAATCGAGTTGAATATACACATATTTAGGGGGAGCTCCTCTAACCTTTGTTGGGTACAAAACTTCTTATTTTACTCCTATTTTTTATCCAAATTGCGTTGTCATCAATCACCAAAAAGGGGGAGATTGAAAGTGCATCTAGGAACTAATCCAATTTTGGTGATTAGTGACAATTACAATTTGGAGGATATGATGCTTTGAATGAGATATGTGCAGGAATAAAATAAAAATGAAGCAAGAAAGATGAAAGGATGGTCCTCAATTCTTCTATGTATGGTGAAAGAGTTGATGAAGTATTTAAATTCATTTTTGGTTTGAATTTGAGTATAGGAATCACCGTACTATAAAGGGGGACGTGTTTGATTGATCAAGTTTGTCAAAGTGCTGCTCATGAGATGAAAACTTAGATTACAAACACAAAAAGCTACGTACACAAACCCTAGAAAATTTTCTTTGTCACTGCCTCTGTCGGAAGTTCGGAAAGCTCCATCAGAACTTCCTACACCGGTCGGAAGTTCCGACAGGATGTTCCCACTGACTCGGGTTAAGTTCCGACGGATTTACATGTTCCGACATCTCCGTCGGAAATTCCGACCCCTGTTATTCGTGACCTTTTCTGAGTGATCCAAACCTGGGGACGTGATCGGAAGATCCGACCATGAGTCGGAAGATCCGAGCCTGGACACAGACGGAAGATCCAACCCTACGTCGGAAGATCCGACAGTAGTCACATGAAACAGCCAATGGCTCTATTTTGGGGGTGGAGTATTTATACCCCCTCACCCCCTCCATTCATTGCTGCCGACCTAACTCGACCAGCACACCTCCAAGAGCATTCATTTCACTCTCCCAAACCCATCTAGAGCTCATCCTTGCATTGATTGACCTTGGGCTTGGGTGTGAGAAGCATTTGAGGTGTGTGACTTGAGGCTTTGAGTTGGTTTCTCCCTTGTTCATCTCGAGAAGCACTTCAAGTAAGTTTGATTGATCGATTCGCGTTTTTTACTCTTGGAGCTTGGCTCCTAGACGGTTAGGCGTCACCGAGGAGCTCTCAATATTTGTGATTGTCCCCCGGAAGTTTATATTACCCTTCTCTTTGTGAGAACAATAGTAAGTGACTCAATCCTCCTTTGTGGTTGATTGAGGGAGGCAAGGGGTTAGGGAAAACCCAGCTCTTTGTGAGCTCCTCAACGGAGACGTAGCTCCTAAGTGGAGTGAACTCCGGTAACAAATCCCGTGTCTCATTTACTTGTTGTTGTTCATATTGTTCTTGAGCTAGATTTGACCTGATCTATGTGTTTATAAGTTTCCGTTGCTAGAGATCACTTCTAGAAGTCTCAAGACACTTGTTGTAAGCTTTCTATTAAAATAGATTCTTCATAAAATTGTCTTAGTTTAAATTTTGTTTTGAGTTCTTGAGGGGGTCGGAAGTTCCTGCCCTCAATCGGAACTTCCCTCGGAAGTTCCGACAGTTTTAACAGTTTTTCATGAAGAATTTGCAGAATTTTTAACAGGGCCTATTCACCCCCCCCCCCCTCTTGGCCTAGTGTCGGTCCTTTCAAGGCCACAGTCGACCTCGCTCGAGGAGCTGGCGCGACGGCGGGATGGGGAACAGCAGTGGCAAGGCTCACTTCGGCTGGTGGAGGCGTCGCTGTGTAGGGGCTCCTAGTGGGGGCTCTGGCCGGCGGTGCGTACTGCAGGCAGCGGAGGTGGCTACAGGGGAGCGCAGGGAGAAATTCCAACCTGGCCTCATGCCGGTCAGCAATGGTGACGCTTTTTATGCCATTTTTCTCGTTGGAGACTTTGCTGATGCGCTACCTACAGATCCGTATTGGCGCTGGGTGCTATGGGAAACCGTTTGAGGGAATTTTTATCCGGCATTACGCTGGCGTTGACATTGGTGACACCTCGTGGTGCCACTCCCTTCCTGGAGGCAATATCAATATCTCCTCACGCCCATACGCTAGGCGGAGATTTACGTGAAAAGATAAGCAATAGACGATCGGGACAATTCGCTTTTGTGAATGTTCATGGCTGGGATTTTCCTTAATCTAAAAAAAATTCTGACTTCGTTAGTATTCTGACTTTTTTTACTTGGATGTGCTGAGTTGCTAGACTTTTCTATTTCTTTGTTCCTCTCTGAATAGCTGGTGTTATGTCGTTAATTCGAAGCCCAGGCCTCCAGATTACTGATGGGATTAGACTTCACTTTGTTTATCAATTATTATGGACGCAATCCTCAAAGAAACATATATTCCTGATGTAGACAAAGGAAGTGAGTGGTCAAGGGGTGAAGACTCGTTGACGTCCTGTTATCATCTACTAAGAGGAGGGTCGCCGAGTGCATCTGCCATACTTTTCAGTTGATGACAATACTCGGAAATAGACAGACCACCTTGAACGAGGGTGCGCAATTTGGCGTCAAGGAGGAGGGCCCGAGTCTCCTTGTTGCCGATGAATAATTGATGTTCAAGCCCCAGCCAGATGGAGCGTGAAGTTGGAGAACGGGCAGTAGGGGATGGCGCCAAGATATATAGCCTCGAAAAGCTCCGGTGTGATCATGGCAAAGAGCCATGACTTGACCGTGCAATCCATCCGAGTCCAATGAGGATCATCAGTGAGATCATCGTCGGAGAGGATCGGACAAGCACGTCGAGATCATAATTGGGTCTTCTGAAGTGACACGTTATTAGACATCCATGAGAAGATAATCATGTTAGCAAACAGAATATGCAGCTGCCTTTTTTATGGAGATCTTTATTATTGCAGCCTGGGAATTTGGAAGATGGGAAATGCCATAATCTTTGATAGAGGAAGAGTCAGTGTGCAGACTTGGACTGTAATGTTCAAGGACCAAACACTACTAGAACGTAAGAATGGCCGATGGTTATTAAACCGTCGGCCATTAACTGACACCATCAGCAAAGATAATAGCCGAGCGTGTACCATCGTCAAATTCCGGTCGGGCACTCTTGGTCGAGCATTCCCTCTCTTTTACCTAGGGGCGGTCGGTGATTGAATGACCAATCCTAAATTATGAACAGTTGAAAGTCGGTAATTAGTTGGTCTATACGTTGTTTGCAATGTGGGCCCGAAATGAATTGTCAAGGGAATTCTGGTTGGGGATATTATTCTTGATGGTTTGTTTAGCCTGTTGGAAAATATCATCCTCTCAATCACAACTGCTGTGTAGGTGAGATGGTAAGGAAGGTACGTCGTACGCGCGGGGCAAGAGGTCATGAGTTTGAATCCTGGCCACCGCACGCGCATGTATTTCGCATGAAAAAATCACGTACTTCTCAGATTTAATATATTTTTTTGACCAAAACTGTTTTGGTACCGGGTGGAACCTCCACTGGGTACTAAAGAGAGACTTTGGTACCGGGTGTTTTACTTGGTGATGAAGACCGAGACTTTTAGTCTCGGCTTCGCAGTACCGATTGGGAAACCGGTGCCTAAAGGCCTTACCAACATGTGTTGATGGAGTGTTTTCTAGTAGTGTGGTAGAAATGCATTTAATTGCTCAAAAAAGTTTATTATGGCCTAAAGTCAGGATTAAATTATTTTCATGGACTAAATAAAGGTTGTATTAAATTTCCATGCAAAAAAGAAAGGGAAGCACATTCAATCATGCAAGAGACGGGGGAGTCCACTACACATGTGCCCTGAACTCAACGCCAAATGAAGCAGGCCATTATCTCAACTTTGTTTTCTCGACGGAAACATTTTGGGGGCGTTATAAGGATGAAATTTGGTTCCTAGTCAAATTACTGAATCTTTTCGAGAAGCTTCGGTGTGATCGTGGCAAAGAGCCATGACTTGACCATGCAATCCATTCGAGTCCAATGAGGATCATCAGAGAGATCATCGTCGGAGAGGACTAGCACGTCGATATGGTAATTGGGGTCTTCTGGAGTGACACGTTAGACATCCATGAGAAGATCATGTTAGCAAGACAGAATATATAGCTGCCCTTTTTATGGAGACCTTTATTAGTGCAGCCTGGGAACTTTGGAAGATGCGAAATGCCATAATCTTTGATAGAGGAAGAGTCAGTGTGCAGACTTGGACTGTGATGTTCAAGGACCAAATTTCTGTCCAACTCTTACGAGTTAGAGAGGATCTTATTAGACCTTCAGTTTTACAATGGTTAAGTTCTGTGATCAAATTTGACCACCCCCCCGCCCCCCCCCCCCCCCCCCCCCCCCCCCCGCCTCCCTTTAATTGAAAATGAAGCGCTGTGGGAAACTCCGCCACAGCCCACGTTTTGGCCTGCCAAATTATTTTAGGTCAAATTTTTGAATCAAACCAATCGAGCTATAAATTCAACATGCAACATATAAGAGCTTGACCAGGATGTGACATGAGAGATCATATCAAATAGTGGTGATTGTGTGGCGAGATTTGCTACATGGGTATAGGATGCTTTGCGAATACGAGCTGAACTCTATGTCCTCATGCTGCAGGGTTTACACAATTTCACTGCAAAGTAGATTTGGCGCCACGCCCGCCTATCCCATTTATGCTTGCAAGTAGACATACGGAGCAGTCTGAGGTGACTGAATTGTCTGTACCATGCACGGAGGAGATCCGTGCACATGCTTCAGCTTCCAACCAAGTTCATCATTCAACTTCATGGAAGATGTAGCCCAAAACCAGCTTGCTCTGAAAAGCCAACAAACAAGCAGGCTGGCATGATGAGGCAGCTGGTTGCTAGATTACCTTTCTAAGGCTATTAGAAAGACCTCACGCAAGCTGTGAACAGGAGTCATCATCCGTCTTCATGAAAGTCATGGCTTATTTAATTTGCCCCTTTTTTCCGTTAAGACCATGCGAGTAGTACAATAAAATACGAACTACTTGCATCAATTAACGTTCCCTTTTGCCCCCAAAGAATTGTTTTCGTATTTGATGATTCACTTTCTAGTGGAGCATCGAACAAAACTGCTGTCATGAGATCCAGTGGCGTCAGGTAGCTTAATGCTTCCTAGGAACTGAATGCAATGGGATCATTCATGGGGTTAAGGGTCATGTATTGGAGCTGCTCTGCTATGTACTGATTTCATAAATGTTCAATCGGGCCAATGTGATGCCAGTAACTAGTGTTTCTTGAACAAATTAATGTGTGGCCGTGGTGGTCTCAGACACGGAGGTGCTGGTTATTACCACCATATATGCATTTCATTCGTTCATCACGTATATGGGTAGCATGTAGGCTAGCACCTGGTAGTAAGCAGGATGGGGCACAATAAACTGTTTGAACCCGCACTTCAAAATAATTACAACTAATGATGCCTACAATACCTGAATGCTGGATGGTTTGATTCCAAGCATCACCTTTAACGTAGAGGCAGGCCAGCTTTGTTGCATGTCTCGAGAACAAATAGCCAAATGTGAAAGGAGGTGAACAGATGTGGCTGCGGGTAGTAGGAAGAATATGCATGGTACAAGTTTTGAATATAGCATGCATTACAACCCCCAGTCCCCACCATATAGCATCCCTTTCCCATATGTGCACATGTATGAATACAATATATTTGCCACCGTATTAAGGATGGAACTTTTTTGCATTTGCATGTGCCTTGTTTATGTACCATGTGCAATACATTGTCCTCCTCTAATATACATGGGTACTGTTGGAGCTGGACATGCTGGATATGCATGCTGCTGTGTAAAGTCCAGCTAGACATGATGGATAGTTGGATGGCTTAATTTATATGTGATCCGGTAGTGATGCCACATGAAATGTGGTGACCTGTATATGTGATTCATGGGTACTGTGACATGTTGGATGTATAAGTGTTGTGGTGTGAACATCTGAATTAAATTGGTAGTATATTTATATACTAAATGCAAATTTTTTGTCCCTCGGATTAGGCCGTCAGGAACAAAACACATCAGTTTATGTCGGTTTGTACTATTGTAGCCTGACATAACACATCCGTCAGAGGAAAAATAGCAATTCCTGTCAGTATATTTTTTCGTGTCGGTTAATCCTGACGGCTGCAGTGACAGGACCAGAAATTGTCTGGTCAAACCCTCCCCGTCAGGAATTACTGTCGGGAAATATTTCCTATCGGCCACCCGATAGTAGTTATGTTCCTTTCCTGACTAGTGGTTCCTGTTGGTGGATTACTGACTGTTGGCCGACAGGGAATGTATTCCTGACGCTTTTTCTATCTTCCCTGGTGGTTTCTGGTAGTGAATAGCTAGCATAATAGATAGTTTCTTTTTTTATAGGGCTGTATATAAATAATGTCTGCTCGTAAAGCATTACATATATGTGCTAAACATGAAGGCTAAGCAACTCCCTCCTACCTGGTCCATAAATAACTAGTTTTCACATGTAGCCTATAAGCATATATATAGCGATATACAAGCTTGACGAGTTCATGTTCAAAATATATGTCAAATGATCTGAATGAAGCGACTCCGATGATCAAAATGTGGTGGAGATTGCAATGCATGCTATTTGGGAAATGGATGCATGGGGAGTACAAGCTTAACTCAGGAATAAGATCGCGCCGGGTTCAGTCAATTGGGGTGGCAAGTAAATTTGGCGTGAAGGCGACCGGGTTCTATGCAAGCCTGCGTGTAGGGACCTTCCAGTCTGAGAGGTCCCCGAGTTGTCCACGCCAGGTTGGCATCATGCGACTCCTTGCAACTTTCCAAGGCACCACCTAAATTCAATTCGAGCTGAACAGGCAGGTAGTTTCCAAATAAACAGCACCCGGGTTGGACGCGCCACGGTCAGCTAACTATGATATGAAACCTTGTTCTATGAGCCGTCATTACGGCCCTGTGGAAGGCTCCCACAATTGCATCTTAAACTGTTGTACATGTTTATATGTGCATGATAGTAATACTAGATGAGCAAACTGGTGAATGATGAAAATTAGGCTAAGTTGTCTTATTTTTCAACCATGTCAGAGAGTTTAGCCTCAAGTATGACAGTGCTATATGAGCAACGCCAAGCATCAAAACAATCATAGACAAATGCTTAACCTACAGCAGAGTAATAAAGTTGATACGTTATCTGTAAGATGTAATCTATTTGGTGTAGGTAAAGCACTAATCATAGCAGGAAGGCCTCACATCGCCACCATGCATGCTCATCATCCGTAGCTAGATCATAAAATGATTCAAGTACTATGGCACATCCTGTTCTCGTGAGGAGTTGATAAGAAGGTTTGACTTGTTGCATACTTGCATGGCACATCCTGTTGCTTGGCAGTGGGCTCCATGACAAGGCCTGCTGCTTTCTGCACTAATCTTAATTAGGTTCACTTGCATTTGCGATTTTTTCTCATGGAATAATTCTTTTTCTGCCATTGCATTTTTCCCACAATTTCCAATGTTTCTAACACAGTGGGCCACATGTGCCATATACATACATGGATGGCTAATTTTTGTTGTATATTCCTTCGATTTCAAATAAGAAATTGTTCCTCTATTCCCACGGACATTGTGCAATCATTTTTCCTCGACAGGAAAATTTTTGGCTGAATACTGGATGCCATCTCATCCTGGTCCACTAATATCAGGCTGACCAGGTTGCCTGCACCAGGCGTCTGAAAACCGGTGTTGGAGCCAGGCAACTGGCGCTAATGTACAAGCAGGGCCAGGCAGCACAATCAGCGTTGAGAACATCACAGACAGCACTGGTACCAGACAACTTCTTTGGCACTGGAACAAATGTGAACGACGATGCCATCGTCGCCGGGCTGAGCTTTACATACAGGTTCCGGCACGGCTGCGACCAAGTAGAAGTTGTCCTTAACCAACATAAAAAGTTTGGGACGTAATCCGTATATTAATCAATGAAGAAGGGATGTGTTGGAGCCTGCGTCCAGCTTGCACTTTCTTTCGAATTAACCATGTGCCATACTCTGTTCACTGCTAACACACATATCTAGCAATAATTAGGTAAGTGTGGATTTTAATAGCTAGCGTACGTACTGTACTGTGATTTCTTTGACAGGACTATATATATTGATATTGGGTCTGGAAAGCATTATATAATTAAGTGCTAACCAGGAAGTACTTATATTATCACCTAACTCCTAGCAAGCCCAGAAGTAAATAGTTCCCACATGTAATCTGTAGTATGAGTAGTTGTGACTACAAGTAGAGAAACTACTGGCTTTACTTATAGTATCGTATAGAAGAAGGTCACCAACTTCATATTGGAAAACTAGATGACCCAAATTAATCGACGAGGAAGATCGGTTTTACTGCGAGATATGCTATGTGGGAATGGGATGCACGAGGAATACGAGCTGAACATAAGCATCCTACCTATGAGGCGTGGTCCAGTATTCAGTTGCATTGGCAAGAAGATTTGTCTTGACACCCACCAACTTACTTTCCGAGCTGTTGATGTGTAGAGGTGGCAGCCTCCGGTGCATCCATCATCGCCACCACAAGAGTACTGGTCCGCATGCTTGAACTGCTATCCTGCCACATCTTGCTGCTGAGGAAGAGCAAGCATGGCTAATTCCTCTTGACCGCGCAGGAACACAACCACCAAACAAGCTTGTGTTATTCTTGTGTGGGATACGAGGTTATCAGGAGAAGTCCAAGAAGCGGATGGCAATGTTTACGTCTGGTGACACTTGCATGGCATGGAGGTCCTGTTGCTTAATTTGGAACGGGATGCACTGGTAAAGGAAGCTGAACAGAACTGTACAGAGCTACTACCAGGACTGATACCGTTGTGTTGGCTCGGACTGCCCAAGGAATACCTACCCATTTCAACGTCTGTCGCTAAAATGACAGGGACAGCCAAGGAATGTCTTCTCTCTTCCTTGAATTCTTAGTAAATTTAAATTTTTAATTGAATCGAGGGCAAAACAATGTTAGTGTGATTTATTTGGAGTTCATTTGAATTTATTTGGTTTTACTTGGCTCTTTGAGTGAAGATTCAAATTCGAATTTGTAATTCAAATTGGAATCTAAAACTAACGACTAACCTAACCCCTAATATTTACTTGGGCCAAATGCCATTGCGCCAGGCCCACCATTGCTACATTCAATGATGCAGACATAGTAGCGTCCTAGCCTGTTAATGGAGTCTCATATATATTGCCAGTTATCATTCTTTCATTAACAATAATGTTACTATAGCTAGCAAATATCCATATAATTAGATGGTCGGACATCTTAATAGATAGCGTACTACAGTAGTAGTAAGCCATAAACTCGTCTCTGTATCTATATGAGTTAGACCTAAATTACTAGCTGGTTCACTACTCATACTTGTTTCTTGGAACACCACTATGTTTGATCAGAGGAAGGGTGATGAGGAGGCCGAAATAGTGGCAGCTGGCTGCACCACATCTTCTGCTGTCTAGGAGTGAGATGCACAGGGAACGTGGGATGGACGATTTGATAGTATCCTCCCTCTGTGGCAAGTTCAAAGAGTTTCCACTGGAGGGTAGATATAGACTCACCGCTTCTATATAAACCGTTAGAGAAGCGTATAGGTAGAACAAACTGCATTAGTAGATATGGGTATCATTCATGCAAGTTGCTTCGGATGAGCCTGCGCAGCTGCTTCTGCACGAGGTGCATGAGCAATAGGTAGAACCAACGCTACTCTGATCCGAAGATACTGAGTTCAATGTCTATTTGTTAAACAAGTGATCAGACTGCAAAACTGCCAGTTCAAAGAAATACTTATGAGTTATAACATCCCATGCACATTTTTGTAGTGTATTAATTATATGCTCTAAAAAATTCGGATTTTCAAAAGCTTTTGTGTTTGGTTGACTCATGAAACTGAACTCCAATTTAAGGCATGATTATCTGTTCTAAAAATTCTTAGTAAATTAAGTCGTGCATTAAAAATATTTGGCATGTTCTTGCACGTTTGAGTTGGTATTTAATTGAATTAATGCTGCTGTAACAGCCGCAATATAGTCGGCTGCAGTATGTAATGATTCTCCTTGGATATAACGTTACATGAAGGCTTCTCCACGCAACAGCCGTAAGAATATAATGGGAAATATCAGAAAATTCTAGATCGCTGGGGCGAGATAATTATAAGTATTTGGGAAAGCCAGGCCAGTTTTTCCACAGATGACACACCTCCACAATATCATGGTGCAGGTCGGATGCCATCCTTTGGACATTTATTACTAAGCACCGTTTTTTACTGGTTCTTCTCTTAAGCGTTTCAGTTGTAGCACATCAGATTAGATGGTTCTAATTGGATAACCTTTTGGCTCAGAGCCCAGTGAACATGGATGGATTGATGTTGACGTTGAAATCGCAAACGGGAACCTTATAAACCAGTTCATGAGTTTAAGAACCGATACAGACAACTATTATCAATTGACCTATCGGACTGCCAAACTGCAAGTTCAAAGAAATACTTACATTAGTTAGTACAACTGTTTGAGTGTCGTTGTCTATGTTTGGGGAGAAAATAGTGCAGGGGTACAAAATAAATAGATAAAAACAAAGGGGAAGCGTACAATTTATTTGTATATAAATTTAATTGAGACTTGTTGGTGCCAAAAATCGGCCAGGAATCGGCCGATGACCTTCAGCGTCGGACACACGACCCGGGAGAATCTGCTTAGCTCCTGTTCGGGTTATTGCGGGGGGGGGGGGGGGGGGGGGGGGCGAGAGGGCCATAGGGAATCCAATCTGAACAGGAGTATCAAAATATTGTGGTTTAATGTTGTTTCTGCTAAGCAAACCCTCAAATCAGTTTCCACTTATTTAAAGGAAGTGGCCAATTGCCATGGCACCAGTTCTTCACACCAATTGAGTGCCCATTACGTATGACGTGGACTCACCAATTTGTTGGATGGTGGTACCAAATCACTTACAATAAGCTAGCTGCTGGCTGTAATGAGTTTGGATGCTCCACTGGCTTTGAAAATTTTTAGGATATTTCAGATACTTATGTTCTAGTTTAGCTTGACCTTCCTTGGGCTTTGTAATTAAAAATTACCTTGTCAATGTGTCCTATTCTCTTGTCGGCGAGTCTGTCTTAGCTAGTGAGATTTACCGACTCAATAATATATAAAAAGCATATATGTTATGTCAACCAGTCGACACCACAGGTACTGGACTCCCAATTCAGCGTGACGGCTCAAGTAGTGCATTTGCCCATGGCATAAATAATGAAACCAATAACTCATATCTGCTTGTGCATTTCTTATTCACCAAACATGTACAATCCTTTATCCAAAAAAGGTGTACAATCTGTTTGCATCGGGCAAGTCCTGAACCATGGTTGTAGGAAAACATTGATGCCGAGTAGTGCATTGTTAAGGGTGCTGACACAGTGGTCGTTGATGAAGTACTAACTAGAGTATCTGCACTTATGTCTGACCAACGTGCCTTTCTCATCGGTAGCCCATAAATAACTAGTCCCTTCTTACATAAAAAAGATTGTTGGTCTACATATACGCTGCACAGCAAGTATCTCTACAGTTGTTTGAGGTAGTTGCATGGTTAGAAGCTTGCATTAATTATTGCCGTCTTCTTGCTTGGGTGTATGATGATGACGGACTGATGAGGTAATTTACATGGTTCCAGGCGTCCAGCAGCGTAGGAGTACTGGGATACACAGGGATACAGGAAGATAGAGAGGAATGAGAAAGAAGATGCTCAGTCACTGTGATATGTGAGCGCTAGCCACCCACGGGGATAATTTGTGGACTTATTATTAAGTGATACCCCATACAAGTTGATGAGCCTCCAGTGCATTTTACTCAAGTACTGTTCCGACTTGAAAATGCTCAGTCCCAAGGGGCCAGCAGGGAAGATCAAAGATTTGCGGTTGTATTGCAAGACCTGCTACATGGGAATGGGATGTATCAAGAATATGTGGTGAACATATATATCTTATGGCTTCATGGGAATGGGATGACCTGCTATGACATGGGAATAGGAAGGGTTCAGTGCAATTGCGATGGCTTCATAATGCTTCGCGGCGCCCGTCTTTCTAATTTATGCCAGCCCCTGCTGATGTTGAACATGCTGACCAAGGTGAAAGAATTGTCCATACTAGGTGAAAATGGAGTCTAGACCACAGTTGCATCAACTGTGATCTTGAAATGGGCTCGCTAGAGTGCAGAACGGCAGAGCAATTGGCGGCACCGCTGCTCCATTTGATGCCGCACAACTGCTTTGAAGGCGCGGCCCTTTAACTATGTTACTTTGAACAGCCCACGATCCATTCCCACAAATATCACCTCCTGGTTGATTGAGCAACGGTCAATGAAATAATCATGTGACATGAGACCTTATTACAATGTGAACGCTCAATCAGTTCCGTCCAAAAATCATGTACATGTCTATGAGTGCATTTAAATAGCCTGTTGAATATGGGACCATGCATCTATGTTTTCAGGAAAAAAAATATTGGAAGGCTAATCATTTTGTGAATATATATGGTCTGGTACTCTGGTTAGTGGAAAATAAACAATATATATACTAGCGTTGAAGTCCAACTATCTGCCTTGTTCGTGAGCCCTACCAAGCTGATAAATAGAGTGAGGATTTTGGCTCAAGGCGCAGAACACAAAATGAGGAGCGATGAGATAGCAGAAATGGAGGCAAGTGCTGTTGCTTGGGAATGGGATGCACCAGGAAATCCGCTACCACCTGCTGAATGGCCTCCGCAGCTCAGTGAGATGGGTTTCGATGGGGTGTTTTGCATTGGGTCGACCCTATCTTGCCCATTGGATCAGTTACCTTAATTCGAATTTCTTGGTGACCTTTTTGTGGGATGTCATAAGCATGTATTTAGGTACCTTAACATTTTTTTATTTTTCAAGAAAGTTGAAGTACTTACAAAGTGACTTGGAAAACTAGAGTGCAATATGTACAAATATTTGAGTTTTCTTTACTTCCAAAATTGCATGTGGTATTCAAATGTATGAATGTTTGTTTATGACTTAGGTATCATTTTTACAACACGTAGTTCAAATGCGAAGTAAATTATACCATATAGGTACAAATGTATTTAAATCCTCAAAAGAATTATTATAGCACTCTAATTGCGATTCAATTATTTTCACGGACAAACATACTAAATCAAGGTTGTATTAAATTTCCAAGCAAATAAGAGAAGGGAACACATTGAATCTCGCAGGAGAGGGGAGAGTCCAACAAACAAGTGCTCTGATATGAACACCAAATGAAACAGACCATTATTTCAACTTTGTTTTCTTGATGAAATTTTCATGGGGATGCTATAAAAAAGAACAGCAAATATGCATGCCGTTTTGAAATGTATGAATGCCCCACCTGTATGTATGTTTGTTTGTAATTAATTTTAACATCATTTTTATAATGCATGTAGTTCAATCTGAAGTAATGGCAATGAACATGTAGCAACATATTTAAATTCTAAAAGTTGTTTTATTATTTCATAAAAATTATAATTAATGTTTTCTTGAAAAATATGCTAGGGGAGATGAGTGGAGAGTGAGTAGCAAGGTGGGAGGTGCGAGTTGGTAAAAATATATATTAAGCATACAAAACGCAAAGCTAGCTAGTGTCCTACTGATTCGTGAGAGTTGTTACTCCCTCTCATGAAAATGGCTAGCCTCTCGTGAAATCATTTTATGCAATACCTCAGAGAATTCTACATAATTTTTGTGAGAGTATTAGGGTCACCTACACGAAAATAAACATTTCATCACGATCTATATATGATCATGAAAGTTTATTTTCATGGGAATTTTTTCTCACCGTTATGAAAGTAAATATTTCATGGGGTTGTCTGTTCCTGTTATGAAATTAAAATACATCTGCTATCATGAAATCTTCGTTTGTGGTAGTGTTAACAGCATCATCGTTAACTTAGTATACATGATGAAATAATGTATCACAACACTGTATATTCTAAGCATTTGCAGATGAATATTTCGTGACAGGAGCAGTTTATACCTCAGCATTTTTCGGACTTAAGCCAATCCAAGCAATTGGCTCTAAAGAATCGTCTTGATGAATGATTTCCTACTGGATGATGAAGGCGAACTTGGACAAAGATCTACATCAGCTGACGAGTTGTAACAAGTTGATGGTGACAAACTTAAGCCGATGTTTTATCAATGCTAGGTTGGGTCCTATGATTGATAATGAAGCTGATTAAAGAATCGGTTGGAAGTTGTAGCCGATACAAGAGGTATCGCCTTAGCATAAAATGTATGATCAGGAAGAGGAATGCATGAAGTAGATGTATTTTTAGCCTATGGTGATTAGCTATTATAAGTTACTTCATGGCCGACACGCCATGTGTCGCCCTTAGTGCAAAAATATTTACAAGCAGAATGTTGTTTTGTATCATCATGATAACTTCAAATCGCGGAGCTGTAAGTTGGAACGAGTTTGTTACAACAATCTAAGGAAACTCCGAATTGCAACAACCGCACTTAGGCAGATTTGGTCCCCCTCGTCAATCTCCCTCTAGTCGTCTTTAGCAGATCCCGAAATTGGCTTGATGAGCTTGTGGAGGCGGATAGCTTCACAGATTGGGGTTTTCATATCGGCCTTCATCTTTTCGATAGCATTGGGGAGTTGCTCCAGCTTCTTTTCCTCTTCTGCTAGCGCGAGGGTAACTGCTTCCAACTCTTTCATTAGATCTGCCCTCCTCGCTTTGAGCCGATCTATCTCACTTACGATCATGAGACGAGAATTCTCGAGAGTTTCAACTTTGGCTTTGATATCATTTGCTCGAGATCGGCTGGCTTCCTTCTGAATGATTAGTTCCGCCTGCGAGGCACGATTGGATAGACATTGTTTGGCTTGAAGGACCTTAAATTGATGGCCCTCTATGAAGGCAGCTGGAAGCAGTGCAGCCTCAACATCGGCTGGCAACTGGTCCTTTAAGTGGCGGAATATGCCCCTTATTCCTTCTATGTCTTGGACCAGTAAGCCGATCTCTTGATTCAGGAGTTGTAGAATGTCATCTTTACATCATCAGGAGCTTCTCCTAGCGTTACGGTCCTTGATGTGACTTCTTCCTCCTCTAGGAGATCTCTAATTTGATAGGAAAAGAGGTTGTTATCTCGAGTGTCTTGAGCCTGCATAGATGGTCAAGTTAATAGTGATATTGCGACAATGAGTCAACGAAAGCTATGAAATAATTACTTGTTTCAAGTTGATCTCATCAAATTGAGTAGGCATCATCATCGTAGGGATTGTGGAAGGTTGTTCCTCTGTCGGTTCAGCAGAAAGTATTATTTTGATGCTTGGGATGGTGCCTGCATCGGTTCCCTGCAGCCGTTCTGTGTCCATTCCCCAACTGAAACAAATAGAGTGTGCACTAGCTTATCACTAGTATTCCCTATGATTATCATGGTGTTCAAACAGAGGTAGCTGGTTCTACTAATACACTAGCTTTCCTGTATATCTGATTTTTCTTTGGAGTTGACATGTCACTGTAAGTTCTAGATGATTCCAGATTTACTGATTCAAATGTTCTGTTATCATTTCAGGAAGTGTGCAATGCTTGAGTTTGTATGGTGCGCCTTCTCGTCTTTGACTTCCTAGAAGAAACGTCTTGTGGTTGATTTTAACGTATAAATGAGAGGATGCGTACATGTAACATATGGTTCAAATTTTATTTTTCTCAGTGTAGTTTGGATGTAATTTCTGAATTAGAAGCTTTTCATGGATGAGTGGAAACACTTTGGTGCTCATTTGGTGTCAGGACCGAACATTTGTTGGAGCCATGATTGGTCCCCTTTGTACAGCTGACTTCAGTTGTTTTGTTTGTTTTTTCTTTTGCTATTCGTTCTGGGAATCATGCAGATTTTACAGATTGAAATTTGTGTATGGCTTAAGCTATTTTGGGCTAAATTGCTGCCGAACGCATGATAATTGCTTGCCTAGAATCATTCCTGCTGGATTAATTCCACACCGGGAATGAGTGAAAGGGCTGGATCCACTGATTCCTGGTCTGGAACCGTTACTGGCCTGATTCCAACCCTTCGGTGCCAAACGAGGCCTTAGTGGTTTTATGGCAAGATCCGCTACACGGGAATCGGATGCATGGGGATTATAAGCTGAAGTGGATACAATGTTAGAAGGTTCGGTTTGATTGCGTATGCAACTGGATCCAGCAGCGCCCACCGTTCTGGAGGCGGCAGCAGCCTCATATGTGTGCCGGTGCTATCTATGCCTATTGATAAGGGGAATCAACTCACGCTTGATCTAGCACCGTTCTGGAGGCGGCAGCCTCATATGTGTGCCGGAGCTATCTGTGCAGTACAGTACAGTAACTAATTGGATAAGGTGAATCAACTCACACTGATCCTTTGGTGAACATGAAGCTTACATATGAGCGTGCGGTTGGCGCTCTCGCCACCTGCAGACTAGGAGCCCATTTGATAATCAATGGCACGCGGCAAGCAAAATAATACTAAAATCTGAAAACTAAAGGCTCACTCACAGCTTGACCAGAACTCAACCTCCTACAACTCTGGATTTCACAGCATGCATCAACTGGAATCACCTCACCCGAGCTTTCAGTTTGCGCATTGATCCATCGCGCTCCTCAGTTAGAAACTCACAACCGCAGCATCCCATAACAAGTAATATTCGACAAAAGAGCATTGAATCTGCGATATTATTCAGGACAATGAAAACATCGGATCGGTGGTGGCTTTTTCTATCAAGAAGCAAAAACATTCTCTTATATGTACGCAGAGTATTATATGCAAGGACGTCGTTTTAATTAATGAAGAGAATACACTGGCGGTGCAGGGAAAGCGGTGCTAATACATTCTCCTACATAATACTCATTCCGATCTCTCCATTATGTTTGAGTGAAACAACATGCATGCTGGTGCATCAAAACACAACTGTATCAGAATTCTGGGTTCTAGATATGAACAGATTTTACATATATTGATCATGCATATATAGTGTGTGCCTTTTCAATTATTTGTAAAGGATTCATCCCAGTTGCACAATCCTATGTGCCTAAAATATCTACATTAATACCATGATCCAAACAACTTATTTTTGTCTGTGCACTAACCTATACAGAAATAAGATAATGGTGCATACGGTATCTGAATGAATGGATTACAATTTTTTTATCCGAAGCGTTACTTTCTTCTCATGTATAAACGTAAAGGTCAGGAAGACCAGCTTGTTCCTTATCTTTGGAAAATACAGCTAAATGTGAATAAGCAGAACTGAATTAAACAGCTGTGGTTGCGGAAGATTCGTATATGACAGGTAACATGTAAGATATAGGCGCTTGACAAGGATGTGACCTGGAAGATGGTATGGCGATATTTGTTACATAGAGATGGGATGCGTGGGGAATACAAGCTGAACTCTTCATGCTGCAGGATTCAGTCAATTTCGCTGGTAAGCAGATTTGGCGTGACCCTGTGCCTTTTGGAGGAGATGTCTGCTCGAGTTCAGTCCAGTTGTGCAACATAATGGACAAGCAACGAGCATACTCATTTGTATCTATATTAAATTTATTTCGTGTGAGCAAAACTCTTCAAGAGTGTCGAACTATCGGTCGGTAAAAACGTGTTGGTCAGTACAGATTTATCCCGACACCACAACCGTTAGCGTTGGTATAACTCTATACCGACTGATGGTTGATCGCTGAAACGACTTGTACCGACTTGTAACGACTGGGGTTGTGGTATAGTAGTGGCTAGCTGTTGAAGAAGAGTTGGCAATGATATTACATATTAGATTCTGCACGAAAGCACTTTGATCTCCTCAATCTGTTGTTGTCGCACCGTCAGTTACTTATGATCTCCTCAATCCTTCAGTGCATGCAGCAGAAAATATTAGATGGCTAATAGCGTATTGATTTTGGTAGTAAACACGTTCTGGTTGGTGACCGATGAATTACCTCCTCCATACTTCAAATATCCGTGCCACCTTGCTTGGCCACCCTAGCGAACTCAAAAATACACTGAGTAGTTTTCCTGGTATATAGGTAGCCCCGGCGCCCAGAAGCTTGCTGAAATCTTGTGCAGAACACCAGATTGTTAGAAGGACCGCCTAATGACAAGGTTGAAGATGAGGCACTTGCATGGCAATTCCACGTTGCTTGGGAATGGGATGAACGGGGAAAGTAAATCCAACCTCATAGAATGTTGATGCTGAATTTGGTGTTGTTGTGTTTTGTTGGACAGTTGTACTACAGTCGCTAGTGCCAGCTGTTGTCCGCAGGAGTCGAGAACGAAGGGCCGTGTACACATGCTGCCAGACAACCGCCGAAGGTACCAGAGCTGCACAAAGGGCGGTCGTCCCATCTTTTCAGCTAGCACGAGACGGCAAGACGCCATCTGACGTCACGGAGCAGCTGTAGGTTGTTGGTAGTACTGCTGGACGTACGTACTTGCGGCCTGCCACCATGCATAATTGCTTCTGGGCTCTCATATTTCGTGGTTCCATGAATGTGGGAAGATGATAGTTTGAATTTGATCAGTTTTCTCGTCCTGTCCTTCTAGTTTGAATTTCATTCTAAGCCTTTCCTTTCCTAAGAAATTATATATTTGTGTGCGATCATTTATCCTCTACTAGCATAGATGTAGTAAAACATAGATGGTTATAGACTTTTAATAGACATCATCTAATGGAGGTTACTATTGGGAGCACTATATATATAAATGGAGGCTGTTTGGTAAAGCATTATATACTTTCAACATATGTGATACACTACTCACCTCGCTCATGGATGGCAAAATAAATAACTACCATACACATCTAACCTGCGTGCAGTGGTTTATTGGATCGGAGGTCGCCATGTTGGTTGTTCAAGTACAAATGCTGCCTACAAGATATGGGAATGAGATGCATGGGGAACACAACTTGAGCATCAGATCCTTCCGTACCCCTATGTGGTTCTGAGCGATTACTGGCAAGAACTTAACAATGTCATGGTGGCCGCTGGTCCTGTGCCAACAGCTTCTGATGCGGGATGTAATAATCTCTGCTGATGTATGGTATTATCTCGTGAAGATTCCAATCTTTACTTCCGATACACGTTGTGCACTCTCACTGATCTTGTCGTATAATGAAGACGGATGATCCACAGTAGTAAACAATAAGAAATCTGCCGACACATTCACATCGGCCGTGAAAGATGGAGGAGCCTACTTATTAAATCAAATCCAGATTAGGTTGGATGTCGAGCAGCTGAAGAAGTCAAGTTCGTCTGCTATATCCTGGCCCAGAAACATAATGGTCACTTTAGAGAGAAACGTATGAGGCATCTTACATGATAATATATTGTAACCGCATTTTGAGCCGTATCGTCAATCCGACCACATATTTTACTAGAGAATGTGATGTGTTGTTTGGTTTAATTTTATACATTCATAAGCTGCATGGGAATGGGATGAACGGGGAAAGTAAATCCAACCTCATCGAATGTTGATGCTGAGTTTGGTGTCATTGTGTTGGCTTCGACAGTTCTACTCCAGTCGCTAGTGCCAGCTGCTGTCCAGGAGTCGACCACAACGGGCCATCTACACATGCTGCCGGACTACTGCCGAAGGTACCAGAGCTGCACAAAGGGTGGTGGTACCATCTTTTCAGCTAGCACGAGACGGCGAGACGCCATCTGGGTCACGGAGCAGCGGCTCTAGGCTGTTTGGTAGTGCTGCTGGGCGTACTTGCAACCTGCCACCATGCATAATTGCTTCTGGGCTCTCATATTTTGTCATTCCATGAATGTGGGTAGATGATAGTTTGAATCTCATCAGTTTTCTCTTCCGGTCCTTCGAAAGTTTGAATTTCATTCTAAGCCTTTCCTTGAGAAATTATATATTTGCGTGCATTCATTTTCTCTCTGCTTTCATTGATGTAGTAAAACATAGATGGCAGTAAATATTAAATAGATGCAGTACTAATTGAAGTTACTTCTGGGAGCACTATGTTTAAATAGAGGCTGGTTTGGTATACTTTCGAAATATGGGACGATAATACCCACCACGCTCATGGATGGCAAAATAAATAACTACCATGCACCTCTAACCTGCGTGGCTTATTGGAGGTCGCCATGTTGGTTCTTCAAGTACAAATGCTGCAAGATCTACCCTATGGGAATGAGATGATGCACGGAGCATACAAGCTGAACATCATATCCTTTCCTATGTGGTTCAGAGTGATTACTGGCAACAACATGGAAAGGACATCGTGGCCGCTGGTCCTGTGCCAACAGCTAGTGAGGCAGCAGATGTAGCCGGCGGTGCTGCCATGGTTTGTGCAACACATTGTGCAAGGCTCATTCCTGCACCAATGCTCCAGCTACGATTCAGCTACTGCGAGCTAGTCCACTGGTATCACGTACAGACCCTACCAGTTGGATTTCACAATTTAATTGTGTGGTTGGAGACAAGGAAACAATCATGCATGCATCTTGCTTCTCGGACCACGCAAGGCACGCATGGTTGTTTCTTAAAATCATGTTCGCGTCCCTATGAATGTCCTTGCCTAAGTGAATGATGAAACTTATGGCCAGTTCACTTGATCGATCATTCTTGCGGTAAGAGTGTTAGACGACTCTCTGGCATGCAAGTAATGTGCTACGAGCAAGCATGCAATAAAGCGTGACAGGTTGCCGCAAAATTTGTTACAAGGATAATATATATAGCTTATTAATGTTGGCCTGGCTGGTAAGTAGTTTGTTACAAGGATAATAAATCTGTTGCAAGTAGTTTGTCTAGTGGCGATAAGCTAGCCGACTCACCAGATTTTCACGACGAATATGCTGGCATTTAGATGACAAAACCTGATGCTCGATCAGGGAGTGGGATGCACCGGGAAAGCAAGCCGAACTGCTGTTTAGTGTAGTGCTACATGGTTTCATTTCTTTGCAGTCGTGCTGGCTTGGACAACAGCGGGAGAATCCACAAGTTCTAAGCCAGTCGATCGCCAGCGCTCTCCGCATTTCACAACCCAACAGCAACGCTAGCTCTAAACTTGCATTCTCCTCCTACCCTCATAGCTGGATCAGGCCTCGTAAACTTTGTTACTTTGGAATTGGAAACTGCCCTGATGGTTGCAAGGTGTGTACAAATCAGCATTCTTATTTTTACGACGACTAATCTTTTTAAATATATATGCAGCCTTAGTTATTTAACATTGATGGATTTGGCATGCAAAAGCTTTACATGCTTACTGTTGAAAGATAACATGTCTACGCTCATGGAGAACATTTGTTCGATAAAACAGGAGGAAGAAAAATCTATTTCATGACTGAAAAAAAACAGTAATTTGTACTCTCTACGGGCGGTTATTAATGTCAGCCACCTGCTGTACAATACACAGGGGGCCCACCTGACCACCTCTGAACATAGTAGTTCTAAATTAAATATGCTTCACGTAAGCATCTTGTCGACGTTTGGTAGCGCTCACTAGGAAATTTAATACGGTGTGGCAATATTGTTAGATATGGTCTTGCTCGGTGAAGCACTACCATCACAATGTGTTTGCAAGCTGATTGGCTACTGACGATAAGAGAAGCTTGCCGACTTCTGTCTTAGAACACCATATTATATTATCACGCAGAATGGACTAGGAGGTAAAACAAGTGGCATTTTGCAAGGATTGTCCTGATATATGCATGGCAGTGTGGGATGCACAGAGTAATAAGCGATCTGAACCGCCAATTATAGTTCTACTGGGTTCCCAGTAACAATGCTAGCTGGCAAATTAAATCATATCGAGGCTCTTTAATTGTTGCAACTAAATTTTTTTGGTGCACTAGGAGAATATAGGGCCAGTACAGGAATACATACTTACAGTCATCTATCCGCAGTTCTTTACTACAGCAAAACTTTTCATCTCGTCCCTCACACAAAATATTGTAGGTTTGAGAGGCATTGGGATTGTGCAGAGCTGCCACGGGTTTTGCTATCGCAAACTTTTGAATCCAATGCTTTGCATCATGCGTCTTGTGTGGGGTTGGGGGATGGGACAACAACGAGAGGGGAGAAGAGGCAAGAAGGCAGCATGGATCGTGGTTGATCCACAGTGGACTGGTGGTAGCAACACAGAGATGGACGGTGGTGGCGCACAAGATGGTGATGCCATGTATGGTGGGATGCGCACAAGGGTGGCAGCGCCCCTCTCATTTTGATGCCCTTTCTTCCTGATCCTGGTTCTCCCGATCCATTTCTTTATTTCTTTTTTTTCTTCTTTGCTGGCTCGTGGCACCATTGAGCCCCATTGGCTGCCCCGTTTAATATTGCATCTGTATGCGGGCTGAATTGCGGCTATTCACGTGGAATATGATACGGGTCTGTCAAGTGGGGTTGCGGCAAAGCCCATTCGCATGCATCCCAGTCAGGATGCCAGTGAAAACACCTTAAATGTTTATTTGAAGACGTGCTGGAAGATGTAACAGCACATGTGCTTCATTTGTCCATGGTGTTCCATTTATTTGCGGTCTGCTTGGTACAATTAGGAAAGAGCGGTTCTTTAACTATGCCAGGGAAAAATTATAATCTGTGCAGAGTAAAATAAACAACTCTAGCATCATATTTGTTGGTATATTTTGACTAATTAATACACTAGTGTTTGGATATTTAGCTTTGGTTGATGCGGCCAGCCCACTGAAGTTGTTGTTTGCTAGGTCAAGGACTTCGAGGTTACTTGAATTGCATATAGAGTGTGGTATATTTCCAGTTATGTTGTTGTTGGACATCTTGAGATAAACAGTTTGTCTAAGATACAAAGTGAAGTTTGACATAACAGATGTGAATCTGTTGTTTGAATAATCCAAAACTTGTTCTAAACTGCTAACCGTTGTCAACTCGTTTGGCATTGGGATCTGTCCTTGGATTCTGTTGGAACTCAGGTCAAGAGATTCCAAATGACTGCTAGGGAGAACATATGAAGTGAGTTGCATATCTGTGAATGCGTTGTGCGAAAGATTCAAACTTCTAAGGCTATGGTCCAATTTCTCAAATATCCATTTGGGTATGGTCCCAGCGATCTTGTTGCAAGAGAGGTCCAATATACTGATATAATCAAGATATATCAAGAATCTAGGAATTTCAGTCATGCTGCATGACTTTAGTTCTAATTCAACGAGTTTTGGTAGTAAAGGCAATGTGGAGTTACTGTCTTTTCCATCCTTTACATACAGCTGGTTGTCTTAAGATCCAAACTAGTAAGCTTTCTAAGTCTCGAAAATGAGTCGAGGTCTACCAAACCTGCCAAGTTATTTGAACTAAGGTCCAATTGCACCAAATTTGTGAGCCAAAAGAATGCAGGCAGTGCAGCCAGGAGCTGATCGCTGTACGTGCAAAGAGATCAACAACAATAGCCGTCCCGTGCAAAATACACAGCAGCCTTGCAGCTGGGCCCCGCACACGCTTCTCCATCCTCAAGATTAGGTGTCCATCAAGCAAAGCCTCGAAGTACTTCTTTTGGTGTTCGAATTGATGAGCTGCGCATAATCCCACTGCAGCTCTACTTTTTCCTCCGGCGTCATGTTTTTCAGGTACTTCTGCAAGTATACTGCAGCACTAAATAAACTTCAATAGATGGATGGTGATTAATCATGACTGTGAGTACAAGAACGTAATAATTGGTGTACTTTCATAGTAATCTGTGGTGGAATGTAACGTAACTTAAATGGTACAACTCAGCAGCTAACTTAGTAGTGATACAGCGTTGCTGTACCACTCTATATTATTAGCTTCTTCACTCCTACTTGCTTGTAGCTCTATACTATCAGAATGAGACTAGGCAATAAGGAAAGTTCAAATAGCAGTGGCTATGTAGTATGCTACCTAGTAGGAGTGATTGGTAACGGCTTGCAGTAACGGCCCATTACCGGTACTGACAGTGGGCCCAGCGGGAGAAGCTGCATGGTGTGATTGGTAACAGCTTGTAGTAACGGTCGTTGCTTGAAGCCCGTTACCATTGTAAGAAATAGGTAACGGGCTTATCGTTACCAATGACCAGTCATAAGTAACCCAATAATAACGGTTGCTATGCCCGTCACCAATGACCATGTTCTCACGTAGTGGGATGCACCAGGAATGAAAGATGAGTATGGACATCCCTTTTTGTCATAATCAGTGGGCATGCATTTTCTAGAATGTGTAGGATAACGCCTACAACTTCTACTCAGGCCATTATTGAGTGGATGAAGCATTCATTATGATCAGTATCACTTGCTTGATGTAATTCAGAAGAACGCCCTTACATGGTTCTACCAGCACTTCCTGCATATGCTACAACTAAGAAAGAGTTAACACTTCCAGCAAGCAGCACTACTTAGACAACAACCCATCGGTCCACCCCAAATATATTAGTAGGCATAGCTATCGGTATATTTGGGGTGGACGGAAGGGTCTCGGCACCATTAGTACCGGGTGGTAATACATCCACCACATTAGTATCGGGTGGTGATAGCCTTTACTACAGTACAAAAGGGTCCTCCACGGGTTAGTTTAAGAGGAAAGCATCTCTCTTCCAACTATTGTGTAGGTGAGATGGTAAGCTAGGTTCCGAGTTTGAATTCTATGTAATGCACTCATGCGGGCCTCCTCCCAGGTTCAAAATATTTTTTTAAATTTTTTTTAATGTCTTCCGCTTTAATACCGGTTGATTGGTAACACCAACCGGTATTAAAAGAGTACCGGTTGAGAATTTTTTTAAAAAAAAAAATTGAACGTCTTACGCTTTAATACTTTAATACCGGTCGATAACACCAACCAGTATTAAAAGATGGCTTTAGTGCGGAGTGAGCACCTGGTACTAAAAGGTGAAGTCTTTTAATCATGGTTTGGTCTACCAGTTGGGAAAACTGGACTAAAGCCTTTCCCCAACCGGTACTGATGGTCTGTTATCTAAGTAGTGCAGGGTGATGTACATAAGCAACTTCAGGAGTAGTATGAGGCCACCACTCCTTGCAAACTCCAGAAATAGCTCACTTATGGATGTTGGCTGCCATGTTACGCAGCACTCCACACTACACCACAGCCCCGCCCCCCCCCCCCCCCCAAACACCAAATGCCAACAATTAGCGTGGTTGGTAAAGGCCGAATCAACGTTTAGCCGTTCGTTGCTATAAACTTGTACCGACTGGCGTCTTAGGTCGTTGAATGTGGCGCAGGTACATGAGTTTTGTTTGGCGCGTGGGGGCAAACAGTTGGGCCATATTTGCCGACTGACCATCAGACCCTTATATTACCATATGCCTACCGATGCTCCTACCGGAAATATAAATAGAAGTACCGACCGATCATCAATTGGGACATCTTTTATCACTGACAGACGGTTTGTCAAGCACTTATAGAGACCGACGGTTTATCGATGATAACTGGTTTTTACCGACTAACATCTGACACTGTTTTAGTGTTGTGGTATAGTGCCATCACTGTGGGCAATGTCATAGAACCAGGTCAGCAAGGGAGCGACCAATTCCTCGCAATAAAACAACCCAATACTATTACCACTGCGAACCATAGATATTACAAGCAGACCAACCAACAAACTTTGGGAGTACCCAAGTGAATGGTTTATTAGTTCAACAAGTGATCAGACTGCATAACTGTCAGTTTAAAGAAATATCTATACTACTAAAATCCTAATTATAATCTTCATTTGCCATCCGTTGTATCGCGTGTCACGCGTCGGCCTGCCTGCGATCGTGATCCTGTGTGCTGTGTAATCGGGCTTTATCCGGTAGCTCCGGTTGCATTCCGTGCAATCGCTTTCCTCGTCCGGAAATCGCATCAAGTAGGCAAAAATCACGCGCACTTCCCTGCCCATGATCACGCACCCCAACAATCATGCACGCACACCACTCAAAATGAATGTCCTCCTCCCGAAGCCGTCACCATTGCTCCTAGCAAATCTCACAACAGGTCTCACCTGGATGCACAGCCCCCACGACGCCCTCTCCCTCGCGCGACACCAGCACTGAAGGGAGACATCAATTGGATTGCCTCCACCAGGAAGCTTAATCCTTGAACCCTAACTGATGTCATTGTTAACTACTTGCAATTAGAATAAGGGTTATCCAATTCATGTGCAATTAGCATACCTGTGTACATTGTGTATTCACACGGTCTACTGAGCCGCTAAAGCTAGCGACTGATTTGCTGCTTTGATCATTTTTTTAGTCCATGGGTTGTTGTAGGTATTGATTTTGGGTTGAATTTTTTGCTTTGATTTACCCACTGCCATGGTGGAGGACTCTTTTCGTTGGGCATGGCCCGTGGTGAGGAGGCAGCTGCGATGGCGCGAGGCTTGAAGGGGAGGGAGTAGAGGGGGCCCACAATGCAGGTACAAAAGGAGGGATGGGGAGACTGTAAACATTAATCACTTTAGAAATTGGTAGATATATGTTATATAGTGCAAACTGAGTACTCGTCCCATTAAGCTAGGCCATCAATATACGCAGCACAGTACATGGTTAATAATGCTCGGACAACTTTTGGTCATAAGCTTCGCTTTTCAGACTTGTATTTAAAATAAAGTTGCGATCATGTATGCAGCTATTTTTGAAGTATGAATCGATGTATCGGGACCAACTTTATATCACATAGTTTAGTTTAACTTTTTATAAAGTACTTGGTGATAGAAATTATGCTCAAGGATTATGTTCGAGTCATGTAACAGCACGCACGCCGTATATCCAAGCTCTTGCTTAAGACTCCAGCGTGCGACCACACACAAACATATCGCGGCCTCTCTCCCCTGCGCCATGGCTGATTGCAATGTTTTTTCTATGTTTGCTAAAAAAAATAAACCTCTTTGGCAACCATCTCATCTGAATGACGAATTGACAGAAATTGTTTCTCACTGATGATGTAGTCAGGTTTCATCATTTCATTGAATTTGGTTGCCATCACGTGCCTCATGAGATTCAACGGCAAGGACACGGTGAAAGATGGAGCTAGTGGAGCCTGCAGAGGGGCTGTTGCTTCTGGCTTCCATACGGATATGATGTACGTTGGAATCCATCACATAGATCTATTTTCCTGATCTGCAACCACTACGAAAAGGAAGCAGCGATACTACACAGTGAGCCATGGAAAGTTGCGGATACATTATATCACACAATCAGAAACTTGGCCTCCAGGAGCGACCAGAAATTGTTGATACTTCCCATTCCTAATATAGCTAGGCTGCAACATGATAGTTGTATATTGTCATGACAGAGGGGAAAGATCGCTACAGTAGACTGATCATATGGTATTTGGTAAGTTGACGAGGGGGTCTGTTCACAAAACTACAAAACTGTGTACACTCGTCTGTAGTAAGGCAGCCGTCTCACTTGGAAAAGAAGCTCTTATACTATAAAGTTCTTGTAGAGATATTTTATTTATGGTGTGCAAATTTATTTTGAAGTATTTCGCTTGTGTTTTGTGCAATTAATGTCAGGCCACTTGTAAGACTATGGTCGGTACTGGTAATGTCTTCCACAAGCATTAGTTCCTGTGTTAGCGCTCCAAGTAGATTTGTGCTTAATTGGAACAGACATCTCCACTGCAAACAGATTATTGAAGTCCTAGAATTGTATGGCTGTCAAAGTATATGTAATCCAATCACATCACTTCTTGTTTGTCATGTTGAAGCTAATAGCTAAGTTGTATTCATAATGAAGCCCTGGAGTTTCTGCCAGTTGTGCGGCTGCTGCTGCTGTATCCTTCGTGGTGGTCACAATATCTAAGTATCACATTGTTCTCTTTAGATTAGTAAATATAAATAGCCCAACATTAATGGAAATGTAAACTTCATGTCAGTCATTGCACACAGCAGCTCGACATTTGTCCTTTAATTAGCATCAAATAAATATGTTCTGGCCGTCGGAGCCTAAAATCTCGCAGACCTAGTAGTACATATATGTGCACTAGATGCACTAGACCTCAAGTTTTGCAAAATAATTTGTACGAATTCTCGATAATTTAGCTGGTGGCTACTGGCTAGTGGAGAATGTTGCCCGCTATTTTTGAACCCTATACTATATTATCATGCATGTAGCAACAATGCATGTTGTGCTTCCTAGGAGTGGGATACATGGGGAATGGGAGCTAAAGGTTCCTTTGTAGACCGGGTTCAATGCCATTTCGGTGATACTGCCGGTACTCTTGATCCGTTGCCGAAGGAGGCTGGTGACTGCCCTCCCGGTGGCACCAAACGCCCTCCTGTCTCCGTCATTTTTGTCCTTGGGAGAAGATTGGCAAGGAGGACTGCTAAAGTGGCTGTACCCCGCGTTGCCGGCACCTCCTTTGGCAAGCGTGGCATGGTTGACGAGAAGATGTAGGATGAGGCATACGTTCGCAGCTACTACACATGTGGCGTCCGAGACACGGTTCTTGGATCCATGATCTTGGTGAGTCGTCGCAGCCAGAAATCTCCACTAATGATCCTATTGCAGTTATCTGGAGGGTCTTCTTATCTGTTTACGTTCAATTCTTCTTCTTGATTCTTATCACACAGATGACCATGAGCATCTTCAATACCTTGTTCTGTCTCTCTTATGTACCGTCGGTAGCCTTTGTGGTCACCCATTTCTTCAGCCCTGTAACTGGGATGGGCATCATGCATCTTAGCACGGCCTGGGCAGCGGGGATGTCCGGATACTCCTTCTCACAATACCGCCAACACATTGGGACTGAGTAGGCCGCCAATGTGGCTCTTACACTTACCCCCACTGGCCTGAGCAAGAGAATGATGAGACAAAGAATGGATCTGCTTGTGTAGTCTGTTTTCTGTTGTGGCCTGTTCACACTCTGCGTGGCAGCACTGGTGTTGTGGCTAGTTTTCTAGCCAACATATGAGGATTACATTTTTCTGTGGGTGTGATTTCAGTTCTTATATTATTTTCTGGATGCTATATTTCTGGGCATTTGTGGCGATTAAGCTTATCTTACATGAAGCGTTCATCTCTCTGGATTCTATGATGCGCATCTCGTTCTGCTACCTCGCTTCCAACGTGTGTAGCATGGTGTGCTTCCTGTATAGCAAGGCACTATGGACCTACTTCTTCGGATTACAAGATGATGATCATGTCAGGGTTCATGGGGTACATCCTTGCCATCCGTTCACAGTATCATGAGATGCTTGTCTGTGGAAGAAAGGAGGCTGCAACATTAACAAGGTAACTCAATGCATAGAACCAGCTACAGTTAGTTTCATTAATCTCCATCAAATGATGATTCTATAAGCCATAATGCTTTTACTGGTTTGGTTAGGCTGGAGTTACCATCTGAAGGGGATCGTCCTATTGTTTCCAATGGCCTACAAGGAGGCAGTGGTACTGAATGCCAACTGGAAGGGGCCACACCATGTGGGTCGAAATGTGATCCTCCTCGAGGAGTTGAGCCTGCATCTATGAGAATGACAAGGTAACTTTTCCTAAAATTTGTTAGCTTTACTTCCACTAACCTCGATCACATCATTTAAAATATGTCTCTATTCCTAATCTGCCAAAACCTTTTTAAGCATAAACTTTTTATTGTTGGTTCTGGATCATGTTTTATTGTTTGCTGAACTTTTGACTTGGTCTAGGGAACTGATAAAGCTCACGGAGCCTATCAATGCTGCTGCTGTGGAGAAGCGGAGTCCTAATATGAGGCTGTGAAGGATTTCGGGAATCTGATAGAGAATGCTGTTGATACTAGTGATATCGCCGCCACCGCTGCTCCTCTTATGACTGGTAGTCCAACTGCTGTTGAAGAGTTTGATGGTGATGTTCTTGAGAGGACTCTAGATGCTATGCAGAACGTGATCAGGGACTTGGGTAGCCTCGCTCAGAATGCTGCTGGTGTAGATGATAATTTGACTGAAGATAAGATTATCGAGGAAACCGTGAATTTAGCTAATGTTGGAGAGATTGGTGGTGCTGCTACCGGAAGGTTCCTAACACCTCCCATACCCAGCTGTGATTCAGTCATGCCGGCATATGTGACTGTTGAAGGCTTGGGAATGGGTGCAAATGTTGTAGCTAATAGTATTGGACATCTGAGTCTATACGACAGGGAAACGAGACATGCATATATGGACTATAAAAGAGTCTTGATGTCCGAGATTGGCAAATTAAACACCCTAAGTTATTATCTTGTCTATTTTTGTAACAGAATTTGGTGAGGAGTATTAATGGATGAGGATAGAGGTTGCCCATATAAAGGATTACTAGGCTACAGGACTTCACAGCACAGAAGAAAATGAAAATGCATCCCAAAGGAAAAGATGTTTTCCCTCCACATGACATCATTATCATGGTTCATCTCTGTCACTTCCGTAGACACCCAACTCAGCCTGCACTGATGGACCCGCCTACTCTCACATGTTCTTGAGCTTCTACTTTAATTTGTTGCTTCCATGTCCGTAGCAGTGCCCCGGCCGTGACAGTAAAGTAAACTTTTACTCGTTAACCAACAATGAAACTGCATAGCAGAGTGCAGAAACACAAACGAGTACGAGTGTGCCTTTATTTCATTAATGGTTTTTTACATGTTCTTATTTACAAGTACTAATATCAAGCCTAACATTTTCCTTGCTTGGTTTATCTGAACCGGGTTTCCCCAAGTCAATAACCTTGCCAACACTCTATATCTTGATTCAGCTTCGCTCTCTAAGTGCACCTAACCATGTCGTTCAAACTCCATGTTATTGGACTGAGATGCAACGAAACTTTTGTTCATTATTCAAGAGTGAAACTGCACCGCATAACACACAAACGCACCCAAGTGCGACATTATTAAATGGTTTGTTCTAGATGTTCTTCTAGTACTCACATCAAGCCTAACAAGTTTCCTTGCTCTGCTTATGTCTGGCTTCTGGCAAAATAGTCCATGGTTCATCATCTAGTCAGGCGTGCCAAACTCTTGGTATTACACTAAGATCCCTCGCCATGATCTAGTTTCTCTCTCTCAGTGCACGTCAGCTGCACATCGTGTGTGCACTGTACCAGAAACTTCTCAGTGTCCTTCATGCCTAAAACAAACTTTTTCATAGATGGCACGCAGCATAATTAGGAATGTGACATTGTGAATAATATATGGAAGGCTAGGGGATACGCGAAGATGGTGTTGGTGGGATTTCAGGCTTGTAATTTTAAGACACGGAGACATGCCTATCCGATTCTTGCCGTGGTCAGACGCTGCATGACGCGTCTCATTCCTAGGTGAGTGTTGCATCTGGTTGAGCAGCTCTGGAGGGAGACCTAGCAGAAACACATGTGTAATGAACTTGAGGGTGGGTACGCATGAGAGCTGAACCAAGCTAGCCCATAGTGTGGATGTAGCTACGGCTGATTGACCATAGGAGGAACTCATATATTGCAAAGTTCTTGTAGAGATATTCATGGGTTGCAAATTTACCCTGAAGTAGCTGTCTTTAACTGCTAATGACTTCCACAAACATCAGTTCGAGCACCCACCGAACCACGAATGCATCCCACTCGGTACCTGACTTCTCCCTGTATTGGCAATTGATTTCAACGAACGTATAAACGGGCTAGAATTGTTTGGCGGTCATGCTACCGAGGCCTGCAATCCAGTCACTTCACTTGTTTCATCTCGATAGATGCTGAATAAATCAGCGAAATTTTACAAGATTCAATTCTCTCTTTTACTACCAGTTTCACCGTTAGAAGATCGACGGATAGACCGCTTCCATTCCATATGACTGCAAGGCCGAGTTCTTGTTCATGCTGCCAAAGGCCAAGCTTGCTAGACAGATTCACCACCACAGAGAAAGTCGGAGCACGACACAAGGACAAAGAGTGCCAGGTCACAATTGAGTTTCTCCTGCCATGTGTGCACCCGAACGGTCTGGCTGCCACCAGATATCTTTCCTCCAACTAGAGCGTATCATGCTGATATCTCTCGCTCCTAGATATATAGCTGTGCAAGGCTTTTTACAGCCGTGGTCATGGCCAAAAGGAAACTTGAAGGAACACATGAAAAAAAAATTGTCGAAATATATTAAAGTAAGGGCTTGCTCATGTATTGACTAGCTGGACCAAGACAAAGACCGCAGAGACTTCAACTCGTGTATTAGGTCTACTAGTTGCAAATCCTTTTATGTAGCCCACCAAATATTTTTTTTCCTCTCTCTATTTGTAGCAGCTTTAATTATATACGTGTGTAGAAGGACATCTCATATGTCAGATATTGATTCTAATAATAAATTCGTCAGAAATTTAAAATTGCACCTAATGTATATATTCTACATGCATGAACAGCTCATTTGTCATGGTCGATAGAAAGCAGAAGTACATGGTATGTACAACTCTTTATGTACGACTCATGAACATTTGTTCTTAAATTTTTCCTTTCCTCAAATTATCTCGACCAAATTTCTTATATTTAATTACATAGAAGGCATCTTACTATCCAGAGACGATGGCATGGGCAAAGTTACTTGTAATTGCGAATACAAGGTTGATATGTGGCCTTGTGGTTCGAGTGTGTGATGAGTGATTGTCAACAAACGCAGCATCTTGGGTAGGGTTGGCTGACTAACCGGGGCTTGAGTGTGTGTGCAACCATGTCTATCGGCTTGTGGTGTGCAGGAGTGGAGCCCGGAGGCAATGGCGTAGCAAAGGTGAAGGTCATGCGGGTCCGTACCAATGGACCAGGAGCGGTGAAGGGCGGATGCTGGACGTGGACCGAGGGACCGAGGGACTAGAGAAGCTGGGCGGCTAGCTGCGGTGGCTGACACTTGGGACATCGATGAGTGCGAGAAGACATGGAGGAGTAGACTGTATGGACCGAGTCCAAGACAGCGGTCGAGAGGGTCGAGCAGAGGCGCCAGAGGACTCTTGGCAATCGGGCGGTCGAGGATCGAGCACGTGTCGAGATCATGGGGGACGCGTCGGGCGGACGCTACTCGCGGAGGCGGGTTTACGGGTTTGGGCCTCAAAACCCGGGCGGAGCTTCCAAGAGAAGCGCGGCGGCACGTGGCGGAATCCTGGAGGTTGAGTCGAGGCGACAGCAAGTCCAGGCAGGAAGCGGGGTCATCCGATCAGATCTTCAGCAAGTTGTTTCATAATGCCTTAGTGTTAGCTGGTTCGCTCAGTAGTATTTTAGATTTACCTGGGGCTAAGCGGAAATGTTCAGCAGCCTCGTTAAATAAGGAGAGGATGGCTCCACTCACCCTTACTTACCTCTTGATCTTTTTATTTTCCTTCACTCTAGGTTTTACTCTCCCCGAGTTCTTGCTCCTTGGGTCCACGGATGAACTAAAATCGTGTCAAAATCGTGTCCGTGTAATTCGTACTTGAGATTTTCATGGGAATAAAAGCCCTAACCTCTTTTTTTCCTCCGGGCGTCAAGATTCGAGTTCTTGCTCTGTGATTTTCATGTGCCTCTTTTGTCTCTCCCGTGCTCTTTTCTTTATCTCCATTTTCGGATGATTTTTTGAAAATTTTCGTTCTTGATGATTACTAGACCTTTCCGCAATCTTCTTGTTGGATCTGCTGGGTCTAGTAGTCACGGATCTATGCCTGAAATCTTGTTCGAATCCGTTGTGTTTTAAGGGAGTAATTTTCGTTTGAAGTTTCGGTTGCTTCTTGTTGTTCCCCTCGTTTTCTTCTTCTGTTCTTGAGTCTGCAGATCGATTCAAGCCAGCTGACGAGGGAGAGGGCACGCAGCGCACGCGACCCGAGGCGGGGCAGGCGGCCCCGGCCGGCGCTAGCCGGCGGCCTGCGGCAGGCGCTCGCGCGGCCGGCAACGCACACGCAGCGCTCGTGCTGCCAGCAGGCCAGGCGGGCTGGTGCAAGGGGCGAGCGGCCCAGCTTGCAGCCCAGCTCGCGGGCAACTGTTGGAGCAGGCAGCAGATCTGTTTGTGCAGCCCAGGTGGGGTGGTGCTTGCAGGCCTGCCCGAGCGGCTGCAGCAGCCCACGGGGGAGGCAAGCAGGCCGGCCAGCAGGCTGCTTGGCACAGCTCGAGCAGGAGCAGGCAGGGTCTGCAGCAGCTTGCAACCAACTCGGTTTGCATTTTCTCTTTGCTCAAGCTATTTATTTTAAGATCACATGTTTAGCTAGTTTGTTAGCAATTGTTGTGACTAGTCCCTGTTAATCCTTGCTTCCTCTAGCTTATGTTAATTAGCTTTTGTTCTTGCTAATTCTTGTTAGCCTTTGCATGCTTAGTTAGCTTTTATTCATGCTAATCTTTATTAGTTCTTGCATGCTTAGTTAAGTTTTCTTTAGCATGTTTAGCTAGTGTTTTGAAGCTTGTTCTTGCTAGTCTCTGTTGGTTCTTTGAGTTCTTCGTGCGCTTGGTTAATAGAAGCTTTGGTGGTAGTTTTGCTTATGTCGATTGCTTTCGGCTGCTTCCGCTTCGTTTCAAGCTTTGCTTTTCAGTTGCTTCCGCTTTTACGCCAAGTTTTTCTGAACCGTTTCTAGGGTGAGCTTGTCACCGGTTGACTTGCGTCATCTTGGCGGTGTGGTGTTGGGGTGAAAATCGGGACATAGACCTTGTTCTCTCATCGGGGAGAATTTTTAAAGGCTCTCATTCAACCCCCCCCTTCTGGTCGCTATTCCAGTCCTTCAGTTTGTATCAGAGCTTAGGTTAGGATCACTCCACCTTAAGTAGCGGTCTAGGAGATTACACAGGATGCTACCTATACTATTCCTACGATCCGTGTGAGTCAAGATGATAAGGATAGGTATTACGCCAACAATAAGGCGGTTGACATCTTGCTTTCAAGTTTGAGTCAAGCTTAGTTTGATCGTGTTGAGGATCTATCTCTAGCTCGTGAGATATGGTCCCGCCTGGAGAGTTTCCATGAGGTAACACGTCTTTTTGAGACTTATTGCCGTGAGTACGAAAATTTCTCTCATTTGCCCGAGGAGTCCACTGATCATGATAGAGCTTTGAAGCTCTTACACGCTTTGGATTGTGAGGTGTTGGGTACGAAGGTTGATGCTATCATCGATTCCACAGGATATGAGACTCTTACGACAGATGAGCTTTTCTCCAAGCTGAAGTCGATTGAGGTTGATATGAAGCTTAGAACTAAACATGTGAACCCTAATGATCCTCATAGTATGGTTCTCATGTAAGGATCTGGACCGTCTTCTTCTTTAGCTAACAAAACAACCATGTCATTTGCCTTGTCTTCTTTGTTGTCTGTTTCAGAGGAGTAGCTTGATGTCCTTGATGACGAGGAGCTTGCCTTGTTCACAAGTTGGTTCATGCGCTTCAACGACAACCGCAAGAACCGGCGAAGAGGTAACAACACCTGCTTTGAGTATGGCAAGCCTGGTCACTTCATTGCTGACTGCCCCGACAAGAATAAACTCAAGAGCGGGTACGACTACAACAAGGACAAGGACAAGGACACGAAGAAGAAGTATTACGACCGTGAGAAGAAGGAGAAGTGCAAGAAGGCCAAGGCACGCGCCTTCATCACCTCTCTCAGCGACGTCGACTCCGACACCAATGATCACGATGATCCAAGCTCAAGTGAGGAGGACGACGACTGCAAGGCGAAGAAGGATGCCAAGAACATCAACGGTCTTTGCTTCTACACCAACGAGAACTGCGGCGGGTACTGTGTCATGGCTCTCGACGCCGATGAGCACAAGGACAACAACTCCAAGTTAGAAGCTGAGGTAATGCAAACTCGTGAGCAACTTCTCTTAGAAGTAGATGATCTGAATGATTGCTTGCTCGGTCAAGATAAATTGATCAAAAGAGCTGCTCGAGAATGATACGAGCTGAAGATTGAGCTTGAGAAAGCCTTGCAAGATATAGATGTTCTTAAATCTGTTCCTACTGTTGAAGATATTTCTGAATGTGATGAATGTTCTGTTCATATGGCTAGTCTAGCTTCTTTGCAATCTAAGCATGCCTCTTTGATTGATGAACTTGATAGAACTAAAAATGCTTTAGATGAAGTTAAGTCTAGGCCTATGCTGCTTGGTGTCTGCGAGACCTATCCTGCTTTACAGAGTCAGTTTGATGATGCATGTGTTAGGATTAAGGACCTTGAGAAATCTCTTTCTTCTGCTAAATCTAAGGTTCCTGTTTGTTATGCTTGTCCTGCATATGTTGATGAACTGCATGAGCTTAAACTTGCTATGCGAACTATTGATGATGAGAATACTTATTTGCGCACAGTTCTCAGTAGTGTCAAGTAGGGAATCTCAGTTGGGTCTTATGATTAAAATGTTCAAAAGGGCTGATGGTTTTGGAATTGGGAGTGTGATTGAACATAACAAGTTTCACTGGTTGTATGAGGAGGTTGGTGAGTGTAGTGGTGAGAAACCAAATGAGAAACCAGCAACCTCCATCACTCCTGAGCCACCTAAGCTGAGTGGAGAGAAACCAAACCTAGAGTGCAACCCCAAAGATGGAGTGTTGTTGAGTCACCAAAAGAACCACCCAAGAGAGTTGTTTGGGTGGAAAAAACCAACCACCTGAGAAACAAAATTGATATACTTCCAGATCCTCTTAGAGAGCACCCTCCAAAGCCTAAAGCCAAAACACCACAACCCGTGAAGTTTGTGAGTGCTAACCCACAGCCAAGAGTGAACCCTCAACCAAAAGCTAACCCTCAGCCAGAGAGACCTGTGAGGTTCCACTATGAGTACTGTCACCGAGAGGGTCACCTTGAGGAGTAGAAAGCTTTGAGTCGTGAGCGTGAGCGGGGCAACCAGGACATGTACCACCCTGTTCTGATGTACGTGCGCCTAGACCATCTCCTTAGTCTAGTCGTGGTGGTGGTGTTCGATCGTTTGCTTCTCACAGGTTTGCCAGGAGTGTTCCTATTCATCCTCAATATGACTATGGACAGCGTACCCGTGACTTTGTGTCTCAGGGGTACGAAGGACCATGTTTTCCCTATCGTGGTGATCGTCGTCCTCAAATGAGACGAGAGATGTTTGATGTTGCTAACCCTACTATTAAACAAATAGCTCGACACTGGTTCTCTACATACTTTCCTAACCCCAGTGTTCAGTCATTTGCTCACTCTTTTCCACGTTTTTGAGTAGGATGGAGGACTGGAGAACATGTGGTTGATTGACTACGGTTGCTCACGACACATGACTAGAGATTCAAGATGGTTCTCCAGCCTCACCCCGGTGATGACCAAGGAGTACATCACTTTCGGGGATAACAGTCGTGGTAAGGTTCAGCCAGTTGGCACAATTAAGGTAAACAAAAAGTTTGTGCTTAAAGAAGTTGCCAAGGTGGAAAATTTGCACTTCAATTTGCTCTCTGTTTCATAATTGCTTGATGATGGTTTTGAAGTGTCCTTTAAGAAAGCATGTTCTCGTGTGCTTGATTCTCAGGGAGATCTTGTGTGTCGTATCTCTCCTGCGGGTCGTGTTTTTGTTGCTGACTTCTCTAAGTCTTTTAGTTTGTCTCGTTGTCTTCTTGCTGGTGCTTCTTCAGAATTGTGGAAATGGCATAGGAGGCTTGGTCATTTGAGTTTTGACTTGCTCGCTAGCTTGAGTTCTCTTGATTTGATCCGAGGATTGTCAAAACTTAAATTTAAGAAGGATCTTGTTTGTCACCCTTGTCACCATGGTAAGATGGTTGCTGCTTCTCACCCACCTGTGAATCAGGTGATGACTAAGCACCCGAGTGAGCTTCTTCATGTCGACACTGTTGGTCCAGCTAGTGTGTGCTCAGCGGGTGGGAAATGGTATGTACTTGTTGTGGTTGACGACTTTTCGAGATACTCTTGGGTGTTTTTCATGGAATCTAAGGAGGAAGCATTTCCTTTTGTTTGAGATTTGATATTAAGGTTGAAAAATGAGTGACCAAAACATGCCATGAGAGCTATACGCAGTGACAATGCCACAGAATTCAAGAATGCTCGTTTTGAAGCCTTTTGCAATGGTCTTGGTCTTAAACACCAGTTTTCATCACCATATGTTCCTCCTCAGAATGGTGTTGTTGAGCGGAAAAATTGGACCCTTGTTGAGATGGCTAGGACGATGCTCGATGAGCATAGGACTCCTAGAAAATTTTGGGCCGAGGCCGTCAACACAGCTTGCTATGTTTCGAATCGGATTTTCTTGAGGGCTTTCATGAAAAAGACCTCATATGAGTTGATGCATGGTCGAACTCCCAAAGTGAGTCACTTGCGAGTCTTCAGTTGCAAATGTTTCATTCTCAAACAAGGCAATTTGGAAAAATTTGAATCTCGCTCTTCGGATGGGATCTTTCTTTGTTATGCTTCTCACAGTCGTGCCTATCGTGTTCTAAATCTTGAGACTAACTGGATTGTGGAAACTTGTGAGATTACATTCGATGAGACTATGCCTTGCACGACCTCTGCTTTTGAGCTTGCAGGTGAACAGGAAATGGGACAAAGCATCTTTGAGATAGAGGAAGAGAATGCAGATGATGGTGGTGAAGATGAAGATGGGATCGATCATGTTCCAGCTATTGCACCTGCACATTCTACTTCGACTACATTCGTTGATGGTCCAGACACTACATCCACTACACCAGGACATCAACATGAACCACCACATGATCAAGTTGAAGAAGTTCAGGAGGACCCAGCTGAAGTTGAGGGGGAGGCTACTTCTAAGCGTGCAGCTCCACGACATATCCACCTCAACAAATGATCGGTAACTTAAATGAACGCACCACTAGGCACAAATCCAAGGAGATTTCACATTTTGCACATTCTGCATTTGTTGCCTGTTTTGAACCTCGAGATGTTGGACACGCTCTCTCTGATCCAAATTGGGTAAATGCCATGCATGAGAAGTTGGAAAACTTTGAAAGAAACCGGATCTGAGTTTTAGTTGAACCTCCACCAAACTGCCATCCCATAGGAACCAAATGGGTTTTCAAAAATAAACAGGGTGAGGATGGTTTGGTTGTGCAAAACAAAGTGAGGTTAATGGCCCAGGGGTATAGCCAGAAAGAAGGAATAGATTATGAAGAAACTTTTGCCCCTGTTGCCAGTCTAGAAGCCATTCGAATCCTTCTTTCTTTTGCGGCTTTCAATGGTTTTAAACTTTTCCAAATGGATGTCAAAAGTGCTTTTCTAAATGGTTTCATAGAGGAAGAGGTTTATGTGAGGCAACCCCTAGGTTTTGAAAATCCAAAACACCCCAACTGTGTTTTCAAGCTTCAAAAGGCTCTTTATGGTTTAAAACAGGCTTCTAGAGCATGGTATGATCGTTTGAAAATATTTTTGCTTGAACAAGGTTTTGAAATGGCGTTGGTTGATAAAACTCTCTTTCTCCTCAGAAAAGGCAATGATACCTTAATCGTTCAGATTTATGTGGATGATATCATCTTTGGTGGCTCTTCTCATGCTCTTGTTGCCAAGTTTGCAGATACCATGAGCAGGGAGTTCGAGATGTCGATGATGGGGGAGTTGAACTTCTTCCTCAGCCTTCAAATCAAGCAAAGCAAAGAAGGCACCTTTGTGCATCAAGGCAAGTATACGAAGGACATGCTGAAGAAGTTTGACATGGCAGATGCTAAGCCATTGTCAACTCCCATGGCGACGATGACGGCCTTGGATGCAGATGAAGATGGAGAGGCGGTGGATCAGAAGGAGTACCGGAGCATGATTGGCTCCCTCTTGTACTTGACGGCGATGAGGCCGGACATACACTTCGCCGTGTGTCTGTGCGCTCATTTTCAGTCTTCGCCGCGGACCTCGCACCGACAGGCGATGAAGAGGATTATGAGGTACCTTCGTTTCACACCTGAGTTTGGTCTTTGGTACTACTCATCTTCTACTCTCTCTCTCTCTCTCTCTCTCTCTCTCTCTCTCTCTCTCTCTCTCTTTGCGGCTATTTCGATGCTGATTTTGCCGGGTGTCGGTTGGATCGCAAGTCCACTTCTGGTACTTGTCAGTTTCTTGGTTCTCCTTTGGTCTCTTGGTCTTCTCGCAAACAGTCCAGTGTTGCTCAATCTGCCACCGAAGCAGAGTATGTTACCGCTGCTAGTTGTTGCTCGTAGATTTTGTGGATGATTTCCACTTTGCGCAATTTTGGCTTGCGTTTTGCTAGAGTGCCTCTTCTATGTGATAGCACTAATGCCATCAGTGTTGCTAAAAATCCCGTGCTCCACTCAAAAACCAAACACATAGATGTGAGGTACCTCTTTCTGAGAGACCACCAAGAGAAAGGAGATATTTAGCTTTGCATTGTTGATATCTTCACCAAGCCCTCAGATCAAGCAACATTTGCTCGTTTGCCCGGGGGGGGGGGGGGGGGGGGGGGTGGTTGGTGTATGCTTTCCATTCTGAGTTGGTTTCTTGTGGCTTTCTTGTACCATAATGTATATTTGGCTTATCTTTATTTTTTGTATCATATTACATTGCATCTCATCATGTAACATAGAGCTTTTTGAGCTTCACTTGTATAGTAGTTAGAATGTAACTATGCTCTAAGTAGTATGTTCTTTGTGTACATGATGGTGCTTGGACAAGCTTAGGCTCACTTTGCTCATATTGATACATACTTGTTGAGCTAAGCTTGTTTTCTGAATTGTGAACTTGTTTAATTCTTGCTAAAACTGAAAAACTGTTCACCGCTGAGATTTGCAACTAGCATGTGTAGGTTTTGTTGAAATTCCTTTTGCAATCACTAGTATGCTAGGTTGCTATGTCTCATGCTTTGAGTTATTCACTGTCTTGATCAAAATAATATGATGCTAAAATTTGATCTAAGATAAGGGGAATCAGAAAGATCGAGATGGGTTTGCACTTGTCCCACTTCACTGTATCGAGACTGCTTTCCATTCTGCACTTTGGAACGAACTTGAGCAGTGTAGTGGATGATCGAAACCGGTGCCTTCAGCTTCTGATTGCTTTATGCATAGGCTGCGTCCGGTTGGAAAGTTAGACATGACAAGTGCTTACAACCTCTCACACTCACATGCTTTGCTTACACTTGTAAAATGCTGCAAACTCTGAAAATCTGCAGTCTGGTTTAAATACGAGTCTTTGGCATGTTGAGTGACCATGGTTTAGAGTAGTTCACCTTGTATACTTTTGATTTGCACTTGGTTGATTTCAAGCTTACATATGTTAAGTGCTATTCTAGTGGTGAACACCTACTTTGAAATGCTTAAAACTGCTCATAAATGCTTAACCTTCACAAATTTGTGCATATGATTAGTTTGAGCATCTGTTGGCACTTGTACATATTGTTGCACACATAGAACATCACCACATAGAGCATCTTTTCATTCTGTTTTCTATACTCCTTAAGCTCCTGCATTTTCTGCATCTTTGTGCATTTATGCATATTTTGAAGGGGAGTTGCAATTTTCAGTGAACAAGGGAGAGAGGTCTTTGTTGAGTTCATATATCAACAAGGGGGAGAATTAGACACAACACCTCACCTTTTCAAGGGGAGGCTTAAGGGGGAGTTCCTTGTCTGAGTGTGCATCCATTTGAGAGGACTGCACTTGTTTAGGGGGAGTTTACATTTCAGCTGCTTTGCTAGTCGTGTTGAGCCTTTGCCTCTCTCTGGAGGGACTAGCTGTGGAGTTTCGCTAGTGGTGTTGAGCCGATTTTTTGCCTCTTCTTGAGGGTTAGCCATGGTTTGCTTGGATGCGTCGAGACATTGCCCATGTCTTTGAGTTTTGCTACTTTCCTCATTTCAAATGACTTGTTTTGGCTTTTCTTTAGCTTTTGGTCATTTGGATGAGTTTTTTGTGTCTTCCCGTCTTCTTCTTTTTCTTTTGCTCTAAAGTGTTGTGTGTTGGTGTTGACAATGCACTCATCAAGGGGTAGATTGCGAACACAAGGTTGATATGTGCCCTTGTGGTTCGAGTGTGTGATGAGTGATTGTCAACAAGCGCAGCGTCTTGGGTTGGGTTGGCTGACTAACCGGGGCTTGAGTGTGTTTTCAACCATGTCTATCGGCTTGTGGTGTCCAGGTGTGGAGCCCGAAGGCAGTGGCGCAGAGAAGGTGAAGGTCATGCGGGTCCGTGCCGATGGACCAGGAGCGGTGAAGGGCGGATGCTTGGCATGGACCGAGGGACTAGAGAAGCTAGGCGGCTAGCTCCGGTGGCTGACACTTGGGACATCGATGAGTGTGAGAAGACATGTAGGAGTAGACCGTGTGGACCGAGTCCAAGACGGCGGTCGAGAGGGTCGAGCGGAGGCGCCAGAGGACTCGGCGATCGGGTGGTCGAGGATCGAGCACGTGTCGAGATCACAGGGGACGCGTCGGGCGGACGCTACTCACGGAGGCGGGTTTACAGGTTTGGGCCTCAAAACCCGACCGGAGCTTCCGAGGGAAGCGCGGCGGCACGTGGCGGAATCCTAGAGGTTGAGTCGAGGCGACGGCAAGTCCAGGCAGGAAGCGGGGCCGTTGGATCAGATCTTCAGCGAGTTGTTCCAGAATGCCTTAGGGTTAGCTGGTTCGCTAAGTTGGGGCTAAGTGGACATATACAGCGGCCTCGTTAAATAAGGAGAGGATGGCTCCACTCATCCTTACCTCTTGAGCCTTTTATTTTCCTTCTCTCCAGGTTTTACTCTCCCGAGTTCTTGCTCCTTAGGTTCACGGATGAACTGAAACCGTGTCTGTGTAATTCGTGCTTGAGATTTTCATGGGAATAGAGGCCCTAACCTCCTTTTGTCCTCCGGGCGTCAAGATTCGAGTTCTTGCTCTGTGACTTTCGTGTGCCTCTTTTGTCTCTCCCGTGCTCTTTTCTTTTTCTCCATTTTCGGATGATTTTTGGAGGAATTTTCATTCTTGATGATTACTAGACCTTTTCGCAATCTTCTTGTTGGATCTGCTGGGTCTAGTAGTTACGGATCTATGGCTGAAATCTTGTTCAAATCCATTGCGTTTTAAGGGAGTAATTTTCGTTTCGGTTGCTTCTTGTTGTTCCCCTCGTTTTCTTCTTCTGTTCTTGAGTTTGCTGATCGATTCAAGCCAGCTGACGAGGGAGAGGGCACACAGCGCATGCAACCCGAGGCGGGGCAGGCGGCCCCGGCCAGCGCAGCTGCCAGCGCCGGCGGCCTGTAGCACGCGCGGCGCGCGACGGCGCCTGCGGCAGGCGCTCGCGCGGCCGGCAACGCAGGCGCAGCGCTCGTGCTGCCAGTAATCGAATTTCATACATATAACGACTTCATATGTGAATAATCATCAATAGTATTATGAAAAGAAAATTACAACGAGTCTCCGCACTTCACAAGCAATCGATCAGGGTTCGCGTACACATAGAACTTAGCAGCATCCTTAGTAAACTTTATAGTACATTCCTCTTCTGAGCAACGGTTATAGTAAGGGCAAGTACACTTTTAATTGGTACTCCGCAAGTGTAGAAATAAAATGACATGAAAGCCCAAAATCAAGGAAAGGCAATTGTTTGATTGCGATAAGCAATTTTAGTTGGTCAATTTTTATTAGCGCCAAATTACTAAGTTATAAGTATACACCAACTCACATTAAAAGAAATATATATTAGAAGCATAAATTAAAACGTAACCATAAGTGTAAACCGCAATTTAATTCATATTCAAATTCATCAATTATATGAGAGCTGGTTCAGCAAATAAATTCATGGAGTAAAATATGGAAAAATGTTAGGCATACCATCCTTTAGTAAAAATACCTGGACAAGGAAAAGGTTGCTATGGAAAATGGATCATTTCCAGTTGAGATTCCTCATTTGGGAGAACTGGTCTGTTTGATTTTCTATAATTCTATGCATTTTATTGATTACGATGCGTCTGGAACATGCAGGAGTCAAAATCTTCTAGCCTGTAGAACGGTTTATTACCTGATAGCTTCATCAACTGGCAAATTCTTTGGTCTTGATTTATACCTTCCACCTCTCTTTTCTGCAGCCCATTTGCATCTAGCTGAATAAAACAAGTCTAGATGACATATTGCATTGTGAAGAACAAAGACCAGAGGTGCAAATAAGATATATTTTGCTTCCATTGCAGTGGTGATTGTTTTTCTTTTGGAACGATTGTTTGGGTAAGGTAAACGAAAGATTGCCACTGGGGATAGAGCGCCCTAATTTTCTACGATTTACCCTGGATTTGAAGAAATCAGATTCATAAATGAAATTATTTTAGAGAAGTACTTTTCTATATGAATTATTATATCATTTTTGACTTGTATTTCTCTTCCATCAATTATGTATTCCAGTTGTTTGATGCTGAGAAGTAGATGCCCAGTAACTTTGGAGAATAACCAACGCAACTACCTCCATCCTTATTGTGCTTCAATGTTTCCCTGCTTTAGAAGATGAATTGAGAGAAATGCATTCCTACTATTGCTCATCTATCAATGAAATAGTTTAGCACAAATATTTTAAAGCTGATGAATAGCTTGGTACTGGCCTGGACAAGCTGAGAAATAAAAGTTACAAAAGAAGCACTAAGGAAAGAAATTTTTTTCAACAAAATAAAGCAAAATCATGGTCTTGGATTAAAGGATCTTAAGCCGGTTAAGTGGAATGCTAGGTGCCAAGACTTACAAACTGAGAAGTATGTCCATGAAATTGTGAAATGGAGATTAGTGATTCAATGGCTTCTTATCTTTAGGTCGGTATCTTATTTATGGTAATGTCAACTTTGGTATTTGTGACAATAATTCAATCCGGATGCATCAACATTGAAACATTGCCAATAAGATAGAATATGGAAACGAGTGAAATGGCGTATGCTACTTTCACCAAAAATGATTTTTTTGCACAGAATGCTACTAATTTAAAGCAAGTTGTGGGGTGCAATTCTGCTGAAAATGACACAAATATTGAACATGGTGAAATTCATTCAAAAACATACCAAATGGTTTTCAACAAATTTGAAACATTGCAAAACTAAAGATAGGCATCTATGTTTTCATCTATGTTATATATATATATATATATAGTCTAATTCAAGAATGACTTTTTTGTTATTTTTAGATTTATTCTTAATCTATTAGAATTTTGAGGTGAAGTTAGAATTCAAACTTACTTTTGTATTTCGTACTTATAAAAATTTTACAAAAAATTAACTCTACTTCACTATCTTCTTGGGCTTACTCACATGGGCCTTAATTAAATTGAGCCTGCAGGCCAGGCCCTAATGGATAGAACAGAGTTTTTTTTATGACATTCTTTTCTTATGACTAAAAATTCTATTGAAATGTTCGAGAATTTGAGCAATGTGGTGGCTGAACCGTACGTGCGTGTGTTTGAGAGAGAGAGAGAAGATTAGTATTAGAATATTCAGATTGGGGTACATGTCTTATATGCTTAAGATATTTAGATTAGAATATGTGGCTTGTGTATTTGTTTATTCGTTAATTAATTTTTGTCCTTTTATGATTAGTATTTTATATGCTCAGGAGCTGATTAGTTTTATATGTATTGCAGGATCGTTTCAGGTTGGCGAAACCAATGCGACAGCCGGTGTGCTATGTGGTTGTGAAGTCCTACTCGGTACTCACCATATTTATCGCAAGTGTGTATTTAATAAGCAGTCTTCTATCTCTAGTTATCTACGGTCATGACTATGCGGCCTAAAAACTTGTCATCTCCCCAGGCAGTTCCACCCGAAGGGAACACTTCTCTACGGCAACAACGTTCTCTCAAACTACCAAACACGGCTTTAAACGAGAACTACCGAAGAGGTCTCTCCTACAGGGTCCTTGGTACAGAGACTTAGAACGCACAACCAGACCAGCAGATACAGAGAATATAAAGGGAAACTACTTTATTAAAACAAACATGCTTACATATGGTTTTTTCCTTTTGGGAACCCCCAAACTCTTCAAATAAAGAGGGAAAAAATATTACCTTACACTAGGTATATTACAACGGACTTAGTGACTATCTTATATGGATGGTACTAGGGATTTTATTGGTTTTAGGAACTCTCGCAGGAACTTCGCTCTTGGAGGCTCTGGCTACTCCTTCCGATGCCTATGTTGTGTGAAGCATGTCCTCCTAATATACTGCTGCGGAGAGTGCTGAGATCTTCGCTCCTCTTATCCTCTTTGCTGAGCTTATCGTTCTGAGGCATGGCGCTAACTTCTGTATGGCGGTAACTTCATATGTATGGCCTGATGTTGCTTCGCTTGCATTTTTTCTTAGCACAAGTACCCATGTAGACTCTTCAGGACACCATGACATGCTGAGTGAGTGCATGTAAGGCTTGTTAATTCTTATGCGGTCTTATACGACAATCTGATTTTTTTTCCTTTGTAGGATATGTCTTCCACGCCCAGACAGATAGATTAACAAATGGGTGAAGATTAGTATTAGAATATTCAGATTGGATGCTTGTCATATATGCTTAAGATATTTGGATTAAAATATACGGCTTGTGTATTTATTTATTCATTGATTAATTTTTTTCCTTTTGTGATTAGTGTTTTATATGCTCGGGAGATGATTAGTTTTATATGCATTGCAGTACCGTTTCAAGTTGGCGAAACCAACGCGACAGCCGGTGTGCTATATGGTTGTGAAGTGCTACTCGGTACTCACCATATTTATCGCAAGTCTGTATTTAATAAACAGTCTCTTATCCCTAGTTATCGACGGTCATGACTATGCGGCCTAAAAACCTGTCGTCTCCCCAGGCGGTTCCATCCGAAGGGAACACTTCTCGGCAGCAACAATTTTCTCTCAAACTGCCAAACACGGCTTAAAACAAGAACTACCGAAGAAGTCTCTCCTATAGGGTCCTTGGCATAGAGACTTAGAACGCACGACCAGACCAGCAGATACAGAGAATATAAAGGGAAACTACTTTATTAAAATAAACATGCTGACATATGGTTTTCCCTTTTGGGAACCCCAAACTCTTAAAACAAAGAGGGAAAAAATATTACCTTACACTAGGTATATTACAACGGACTTGGTGAGTATCTTACAGGGATGGTACTAGGGATTTTGTTGATTTTAGGAACTCTCGCAGAAACTTTACTCTTGGAGGCTCTAGCTACTCTTTCCAATACCTCCGTTGTGTGAAGCATGTCCTCCTTATATACTGCTGAGGAGAGTGCTCAGATCTTCGCTGCTCTTATCCTCTTTGCCAAGCTTATCGTTCTAAGGCATGGCGCTAACTTCCTCCGAATGGCGCTAACTTCTGCATGGCGGTAACTTCGTCTGTATGGCTTGATGTTGCTTCGCTTGCATTTTTCTTGGCACAGGTACCCATGTAGACTCTTCAGGACAGCATGACATGTTGAGTGAGTGCATGTAAGGCTTGTTAATTCTTCTACGGTTTTATACGACAATTTGATATTTTTTTTCTTTGTAGGATATGTCTTCCACGCCCAAAGATTTGATAGTACCACTATCAAATTAAGGGAATGAGAAAGTTATTGACGACGCTTCCACGTCAGAATTATTGATATTCATATCAATATTCAAGTGCTTTCAAGCCTGACTGTGGCCACAAATGTCCATTTTATCTCCTGGTGAGTCTTCCATTTTCTCATCTATTAATGGGAATTCAAATTTGTCATCTATATCTTTCTTTATATTTTCAAATTTTTCTTCAATTTGTTGTCTTAACTCATTCATTATTTGGTCCTTCATTTCATCTGTTAATTCATTCATGATTTGTTCTTTTATTTCTTTTTTATATTGTGGGGAAGTTTGTTCAAACATATCTATGATCTTCCAATCTATATATTCACTATCTAGAGGGTCTATTTCTTTTTGCAGTGTTTGTTTATAAGTTGGTCTGGATGGACCTTTCTTGGGCTATATTTATTAGGGATATTCTTTGTTGTATTCCTTTTGTCTTTGCTAATTTGAAATTTTGTATATATTCTTTGGCAGTTGGTTCTATATAATAATTTACTCCTAATATAGATCTTACTTTAGTCAAGGCTTCATCAATCTTATTGTATTTTTTCCATAACATTCCCACTTGGGTCATATTTGCTTCTATTTTCTGGGATATTATTTCTCAAAAGTTATATATAGACCAGGTTGTTTTCCATCATAAACTACATATATTGGTCTATGTTTAGGAGCTTCTGGAATATTTGGGGTTGGTAGGATTTTGTTGATATGGTGGAAGTATTCGGCAAGGCTATTTAGTATTGATAGCATGTAACCTTTTTCTTCTCTTTTATTGTTGTATTGGAACTAGAAATTATCTAAAATACATTCTTGCACTTCATCCAAGATTATATGATCTCTTGGCTTAAATTTGTATGATTTTAGTGGAAATACTTTGAGCTTGTTGTCCTATCCAAAAACAAATGTTTCGATACCACTGAAGGTGACGCTTTTCTTCATCATTTCTGCAAAAAAAAGATGAGCGTGAAAAGAGACAGGTAATTTATTCTCCTTTCCTATAATATGCTCAAAAATTACTTTATATCCATTTCCAGTAATAATATCTTCGAATACAACCGATCTTCTAGTAGAACACTTTTTGCTATTTATTTGGTTCTAGTAACGACAAATGGCTTCGCAATCTGTTCGTACTGTGAACTCTTTGAATCCTAAGTACAATCTAAAGAAGTTCAGCGCAAGAATTATAGCTAAGATCTCTCTATCAGTGTTATTCACTGTTTTTAGTTTATAGCTACCTGAAGCATATGTGCATATTTTTTCTTCTGTTTTTGGAGAATATTTATTTGGCTTTTGCTTTAATATGGCTCCCGATCCAGATATGGATGCATCTGTTTCTATGATAAAATAATTATCGTCTAAGGGTAATTCTAAAGGTTGTAGATTTTTTACCTTTTCTTTTATGGCTTGGACTAATTTTATATCTTCAAAGTTGAAGTACTTTTGTCCATTTTTTCTTAACTTTGCATATAGAGGTCCAGCAAACTTTCCTAGATTATCAATATAGTTGCTAGCATAATTCACAATTCCAAGAATTATTGTAGAACCTTTTTATCATTCATACTATAAGGAAATTGTAAGATTTTCTTTGCAATGTGTTCTTGTAAATATATTTTTCCATCACCTATTTCATGACCAAGGAAATTAATCCTTTCTTCACATACTTCCATTTTATTTTTAGATAATATTAACCCATTTTGTTCTACCTTTCTAAAGAAAACTTCTAAATCAGCAACATGTTCTTTATAGGTTTTTGAAAAGACTAATAAATCATCTATATAGACTAGTATATATTCTTGATTCTCATTAAATATGTTTTGTATTTTTCTTTGAAATAATGCAGGTGCATTTTTGATTCTAATGGCATGACAAGCCATTCATAGTGGCCTTGTGGGCATGTGAAGGCAGTCCAGGGAATGGATTCTTCAGCCATTTTTACTTGCTAGAATCCAACTTTTAGGTCAAATTTTGAAAAATATTTGCTACCTTGTATTCTATTGATCCATTCTTATTTGTTGGGTATATTGTAAGCGTCATCTACTGTATTGTCATTAAGTCTATTGTAATTTATTACCATTCTAGATTTACTTCTAACTATTTCATTATGATTTCTTACTATAAAAGTTGTAGATCTATGCGGGCTTCTACTTTGTCTTATTGCTCCTAGATTTATTAATTCTTCAATATGCACAATGAATTCTTCAATGTCTTTTGGACTACCTTCTATGGGGCTAGTTTTAATTATATGACCTGGGTTAATTATATTTACAAACAATAGCATTTTTATCCCAGTGCTCCATTGAAATTTCCCCAATTATTTGAATATCTTCTAGTCTTTGGACAATTCTTTGTATTTCTTTTTTAGATTTTATATCTCTGTACCAGTTTGGTGCAAAAGATTGTAGTCCAATGCATTCTATTTGATAGTTTTCTACATAATAAGCTTTGACATTTTCATTAAGGTTTATAGTATTTGATTCAAGCGCTTCAGATTCTATGTCTTTAATTTGTAAACATTGTTGAGTGCTTTTTACTTTTCTTACTTCAAAAATAAATGGAACATTATCATGATAAGGAATAAATGATACCCCTTGTTCAGTTCGTATGAGGGCAGTTATGGAATTTTGTAAAACTCGTAACCCAATTATCATATCATCATTTATTAATGATAGGTCTCTTATTGTAATTTCATCTATAATGTATCTAGTTCCATTTATATATGATTCAATATTATATGCCATCTCGTTATGGACTTTTCTTATTCCTGACATGTCTGTGGAAACTTCAGCTTTATCATTATCTATAGTGGTTACTAATTCACGGCATCTTGAAAAGTATTTATCATGGATGATATTTTTAGTGCAGTCAGTATCTAGTAATGCTAATATTTTATAGGAAATGTTAGGCTTTAAGACTATTTTTATAGGGATTCTTATACCTAGTATATATTTAAATGGAAACCTAACTATATATTTACTTCCAAAATTTGTTATAGCATCTTTAATTTGTATTAGCTTGTCCCCCCTTTGGTCTCGTACTGTTATTGTTTGTTCTTTATTTTCTATGCTAATACCATTTTGTTTGCAATTAAAATATTCTACTTTATTTCTGAGTTCTTCTAACTCTACTTCTAAGCTATTTATTCTATTTTCAAGATTTCTAACTCTACTAGATAATATTTTTTTCTTCTAGCTCAATTTCTACTTCTGTTCTCCATTTTTGATTTCTTGACTTTAAGCATTCACACCTGTTTGAAGCATAAGCTACATGTTGCTCTATTATCTTGCCTGGGGTAATATATGCAAAAGGCACATTTTATATTATAATCACCCTTTCCCCTAATCCAATCATGCTCGCACTCTATTTGATTCATCATTTCAATATCTAGACCAGCTAAGTCATCATTTAGGTCTATTTCATCATTACTTGAACTATTTTCTAATTCTTCATTTTCTATTTTGTCTGTTCCAATGATAGAATATATGGATTCATCATCTTTTATTTCATCATCACATACTAATATATTTTTATTTACACTATCTATGATTAGGACTCTTTCTTGCTCTTCACACTTGAGTATCTTTTTTATCTTTATTTGGGCAAGTTTTACTAAGATGGTATGGCGAATTGCAAATGAAACATCTACAGGTTTTGTCATATTTTTTTCTAGGATTATATCTTCTTACATTTCTTTTATGCAAAATTGGTGCTCTATTATCTGATCTTCTAAGAAAATATCTTCTCTTTGTTTTGAATTTATTGTTATATCTTTTGTAGGGTTTATGATTTCTCTTTTCCCCATATGTTAATGGGATTTGAACAATTCTATTGCAAAAATTGTAATCCGCTCTTTTCATAGATCTTTGAGGTTATATGTTTGTGCATATTTTTCTAAGTTGCTTAAATACAAAAGTTATTGCCTATGATATATTTATAACCACTCCCTCAGTTTCTTTTCTATATTTCTTCAAATATAATAGAACCTAAAGGATCAGGTAGCTTATTAAAGTATCTTTCAACTACCCCTCTATTATATCCTTGCTTTGCAGTAGTAGCACTATATAAGTAATGTTGCAAAAATTCTTTTATGCCCCTCCAGTTTGATAAGGTTAATTTTTCTATTTCTCTCAATCTCTCATTTTGTAATGTTGTAAGTCATAATTCTGGGTCTTCTGCTATAATAATATTTGATATTATGTTAGCAAAATTGTTTAGGTTATTTCTTGCTATTTTTAATTCTCCATATTGTGCAGGATAACTTTCTACCCATTATTCCCATAGAACGCTTACTGATTCTACAAGAAATGTTTCTAGGTATGTTATCATGTCTTCAACCTTATTTCCTATGTTAAATTGATTTTGTATATACCTTTTTACTATTAACCCCTTTCAGATATTTATTATGTTCGGCCAGTCTATAGGATCATGTGCAGCAAGGTTTAATATTGCACCATCACTTTTGTGGTTTTGAAATTTTACTGATTTTTCAAAACTTCTTCTTCTAGAACCCATAAATTTGTATTGTCCCGGAATATAATTATATGGATATTCTTCTCTTTCTCGATGCCATTTACCAGCTACTCTATATGGAATTCCACTCTCACCTTCACTTTTTACTGAGGTTTCCCCATAATTTCTTATTTTTTTACCTTTTCCTAATTCTACTTCCATAGCCTTTTCTAAGTTGTGTATACTTTTATATTCTAGGAAGTCTATATTATTATCGAGTCATTGAATATATCACTATTGTATTCTTCTTCTTCTTCTTCTTCTTCTTTTTCTTCATAACTTTCTAAAAGTAGATTTATATTTATATCTCATTGTTCTTGTTCATTTGGAACCATATCCTTTGGGGGTTTATGACTAGCATCATGTTTAGCCAGATTTTTATTTTCTTCTATTATACGTAAATTATTTGTAACTATACTTTTATTTTCCTGTAGCTTTTTAATTCTAGAAAATTCTCTTATTAGAAAAAGCTCCTTTTCACTTATCTTAGGCTAATCTATTGTCATTGCATTTTTATATTCCCGTCTATTTTCGTTAAGATTTTTTCATATTGTCTAATTTCATCATTTAAAACTGATTTTTCCATACATTCAGATATACTATGTCTTCTGCTATCTGATGCTTCTGAGTCTAAGTTTCCTATGGATTTCATATTATAGTTTGTAATGTAAACCTAATACTAGTTCCTCCTATACTATTGTTATAACTAATTGTTGGCACTAAACATCGGCCAGGAATCGGCCGATGGTCTTCAGTGTCGGACACACGACCCGAGAGAATCTGCTTAGCTCCTGTTCGTGTTATTGCCCTGGTGCGGTTCGTGCGGCGTGCCAGTCAATCTGACCTGTTGATTGACAAGGAAATAAGAGTATTAAATTCCGGGCGTCCCCGATCGGCTGGAGTTCCGATCTGTCCCGAAGAGCGTATCGGCGAATCGGCTGATTTGCTGTGAAGATGATCGGCTATAGATCAGCCGATAATCACGTAATATTTGCAAAGAAAACTGCTGGAGCAATCTAAACAATTATTACAGATGCAACACTTGAAACAGATCTAATCGGCTACACGACGATGAGCAAGAAAAGGCGATGATAAAGCCGATAGTTCTAATCTCAAGCTGGATAACTGGTGATAATACTAGAACAACAGGTAAAACCTATAATTCTAGTAAATATCGATAACTGGTGAATAAATCCAAACGAAACCACAGCGATGCGCCCGTAGTTAAAGCTCGGATGTTACTCGATAAGCGGAACCTACCAATTGGCCGGAGATCAAGTTGATGCAGCCCTGCCAATCCGTACGAACTCGTGAAAGAAGAAAAAGTATTGGCGAAGTCGCCGACTTGAAAGTAAAGTACTAGGAAAAAGTAGAAGTGTTTTGTTGATTGATGTGTTGATTCTTTTCAAAGCCCTGACGACCCCTATTTATACCCTAAAACCAGGACTCCTGGTCAATTACGACTTGTTACAATCTTATTTTAAACAGAAAAACTACTATATCTATAATATCTTGAAAAAGGAAACGGACTCCCGCAGAATCTTCCGCCGCCGTCTCTTAATCCAATTAGGACTTTTTCCATTGCTTCTTGACCGAATCAGCATCGCTCCGTTGACCAACATCAGGCCACTTTTGACCGGGATCCTCTGTTGTGGTTCCAATCTGTTGGCGCAGGTTGCATCACCAATCGGCCGATTTCCAACTGTTACTTTAATCGGCCGATTCTTTACTGTAGCCTTTGGATCTGCCGTATCGGCCAACCTCTTTTCCTGACGCTGATTCAACACGTGTCAAAATCCGGCGTCAACACATGCCCCCCAGTTTCGGAGTAAAACATAATTTTTTACTTCGAAACTCTTTTCTTTAATCTTATTCTCCGAAACGGGCGCAGTAAAAATCTCCTTCCTCGGACCGGGCGCTCGAGACGACTGTTCCCCTAGAATTCGTGTAGACGGCGCGGCAAAAATCTCGCCTTTACCCTTTCTCTCTGGGATTATCCTTAAGTATTGGCATTCTCCGCCTACTTTTCTCCACGAACCTAGTATTTTCCTCGAGCGAACCACTGTTCATCTTCTTCCCGAGCCCTCTCGATCTCCATCCGCTCCCTCCAGCGATCTCGCTTGCGACCTGCTCCAACCTCCAATGGCGGCACCATCAGCAACCTCTCCAACCACGGAGGCTCTATCAGCAACCCCCTCAGCGATGGCGGCCCCATCGGTGGCTCAACTGGCGGCTCCATCAGCGACGATGAGCTTCATCCTAGAGGTAATCATCCGAAATTTTCCCCTGTTGCTCTTCTACTGTTCAAGTATTTTCTAGGCCCATTCTCAGTTTTTTCCCTTTTTCCTTCTTCTCAGGCATTTAGGCACCGGATTACTATTCCTCTTTCTGAATCCTCTGAACTTATCTGCCTAGGCCCCATGGGGAATCCAGATCCAACTGACTTGATCAATCTAGAAACTCATAGAATTCCGTTCAAGCAATCGCCCATGGATTTAGGTCAGTGGGCAGGTGCCTTTAGGTCTTGGCCGAATGAGACCCCTGGCTGGAGAGAATGGTACCATAGAGTAGCCAGGTCTAGGAGAGTTCAGTGGGATGAACTGAAAATCGGCCAGTGCATAGACCTCTCTCTGTCCCAGATGGAGAAAAACGAGCCCTTGGTCATAGCAGCTTCTTACTTCTGGTCTGACGCACTCAATGCGTTCCTTTTTGGACAAGGACCCATGACTCCAACTTTGGCCGATGTCCTGTTGTTGACCGGCCTTGATATCTCCTCTTCTGACACCCCCTTCGATTATCTAATCAAACCATCTCATCGGCTAGAAGCCAAAGGAATCGGCGGATGGAAGGGGTATATCAGCAAGAATATGAGGACTGGGAGAGTTTCAGAGAGAGAACATACGGCATTCCTGATGATGTGGCTGGAGAAACATTTTTTCTGTGGCAGAGCAGTTGGCCCTTCTTCTAACACCCAAGCCCTGGCAGAAGCTCTATCACTAGGATCGGTCGTTCCCCTTGGAAAGCATCTGTTGGGATCGGCCTACCACATGATGCACCAAATCGGCACTAGACTGTCAAAAGGGGAGCCGATTGGGAACCCTGGCGGTCCCTGGTGGTTCATCACTCTCTGGCTCAACCTATATATGAGCAAGGTCTCTCAGCAACAAATACAGACCAAAACTTTCCCCAACATTGAGTCAGAGGAAAACCCAACCACCCGATGACGCTGCACATCTCTTGGAGAAGCGGCATCGGCCTTCCCTGGCTGTCAATTCACTGCTGCCCGAACGGCCGAATACTTCAGATGCTTCTACAACGGCTTCAGTGAAGAGACTGTCAGTTGGTATCCATATCAGACAGTAGGGCCGATTTTCGAACTTCCCGTCTGCTACGACTCGTCCACTCATACTTTTGATAGGGAACTTATGGATACCTTGATTAAGCCAGGGATTTTTCCAGCCAACTTCTTCTCTGGAAAGGACTCTCCCACATATGAGTTCTATAATCCATCGGCTGCAGCAAGGCAACTGGGCTTTGGTCAACTGCCGATTCGGGTCTACTTTGCCGGTCAAGCAAAATTCAGAGATGAACTGACCAAGAGTCTTGACTACAATCGGCTGTGCAACTTAGTGCCAGACTCTAGCACCATTGACCTGAACAATTGGACAGTGGCCCCTTTTGCCGTTCAGCAATTCAAACTATGGTGGGCAGAATGGAAGCAATACCTCTTCTGCATATCCCCATCAACATATTGCAACGTTCTGGACCCAGAAAACATCGACCCAAGTGCAGCGGTATATCCTTTCTCCCAGCCGATTTCAATGCTGTCTCTTTCCATACTACCATCTTACCGTTAACTTGTATTTATCTTCTTAGTCTGAAAGCCAAGTCCCTCCGATGCTGAGCCGAAGCGGCAGGCCGATAGAGAGCGATCGTCCATATACGCCATATCCACTCATCGGCTATCACGGTCCAACCATCAAGGACATCGCTACTGGCCGATTGAAACGAACACCGAAAAGGCCAACCTTGAAGACAACAAGCCATCGAGTGCGTGCCCGCATCGGACCGACTGACCAATCGGCGGTAGTATCGGCTGAAACTCTGACTCCTCCATCCTTACCGACTACCGAGATGGCCGATCCTCAAGTCACCGCAGAAGTCGGAGCAGCTGCGGCATCACTGCTAGTGGAAGCTGTTCAGGTAATCTTGTTCACTTCATATATCTTTAAGTGATCCACTAATACTAACTTTTTCTTTCTGTCAGGCTGCACAAGCCGCTCCAGTGCAGTCCCCACAGCAATCGGCCACATCCCAAGCGGAAGCCGAAACTCCAGCGACCCTTCTCAACGAGGTAGATTATCTCTTAACTCAATTTCTCGACATTCGGAGGACTAACTGATTCTGATGCAGGCCGATTTGGGTGCGTTGGTCGAACTTCCTCAAGAAACATCGGCCGAAGGACCAACAGAAGTATGGCAAATATCCCATATCATCTTATTCAATTATCATAGTATACTCACAGGATTTATTTGTCATACCTTTCCAGGAAGCTGGCCCAAGCAGAGCATTAATAGTGGTCGAGTCCTCTTCCCCTGACGAGCCAATCGTGTCGGTTCCTGAGACAAGGGAAGTACTCCCATCGGTGCAAGCAAGAGAGATTCGCTTCAAGGAGGTAACAAACTTATCACTGGAATCGGTCGATCCCCTTTTACTGCTCGCTGATCCTTGTCTTTATTCTTCCGCAGGAACAAGACACTCCAAATAACAGCCTTTTCTCCTTTGCGATCACCTTGCCCGACGATGAAGAAATCACTTCACGCCAAGTTCCGTCGAGCTCTATTTCTGACGATGTCCGCGCCAAGCTCGAGAGCATGCGGACTCTCCTCCAAGATGATATCGGCCGATTGGTGGAAGATGCTTTGCTGATTCGGCGGCTTCTTAGTGACATCAAAGGCCGAATCCCGGAAGAAACAACAGAAAGCTTGGAACCTGCTGCATATATAGAATCTATACAAACCCCAGTTTTCAGAGCCCTGCGCCATATGGCCGATCGTGCCCAGTTAGCAAAGACCCGGGAAGAAGCCGACGCGTACAAGCACCGAGCCCAAGAGGTACACCAACGGATCAACTTCCTCGAGAGCTCTCGCCCGGATATCGTCGGCACGATAGATCGCCTCAATCGGAGGAGAGCAGAGCTAGCCAAAGAGATGGAGCAAGTAACCAAAGACATAGCTACCGAAGAAAAGAAGCTTCAAGAGCTCCCATCCGTCATCGCTGGGTTGAAGCAAGAAAGTCAGAACTTGGCCTATGAAGCGATAAGACTTCGTCGCCATATATCAGAAGTTCCCGGATCGGCCGACGACGACCAAAGAGTACTAGACTCGGCCGATCAGATTAGGCAACGAGCTATCGCGGCCATAGATGCTTTCCCCGGGTTGTAAAGAATGCTGCAAACAATTAATACTCCTTTAATGTTACTGCGCCGATTTGATCCTGGACCACTTTCTTTGGCAGATTTGCATTTATGAATGCTTTTACTCCGATAGGACGTGTCCCACTATCTTTTTACTTCCTTCTCTTTATAAGTACGAGATCCCACACCGTCTCCAGAGGCATATGCATTACCCATCTTCTCTCCCTCCAACAACTGGATCTCTATTCTCCCAAACTAAACATCGAGATGTCTTCTTCTTCTTCGTCCTCTGTCAATCAGGTACGAACCTTCCTCTGTTTCTCCCCTTGACATCTCAATCGCTCTGATGCTGGGTAGCTTTTCATCTCTGTTTAGCCAAAACATCTCAGTCCCATTCTGGAACGAGAGATTGAAGTTATGCATTCAGATGAACCACTGTCACAGGTAGACATAGACCTGATAAGAGCTCATTCTGAAGAACTTAAAGATCATGTTCCTGCTGTTGTCCAGAAGTATTGGGACCTTATAGACGCTCACTGCCTAGTCCCCAAGCGACTACCATCTAAAAAGAGTCCTCCACTCCCTCATCAAGTCGAGACTGAAGCCACCATGGAGAATCTGGAGGAGAAGAAGACCCGTCTCCTGATAGAACTATGCCATCAAATTGAGATTGGAGCCACCATGGAGAATCTGAAGGAGAATAGGACCCGCCTTCTGATAGAATTGGGCCGGATCGAGAGAGAAATCCAGAGCAAGCGTAATCAATAGATATATCGGTATTTTTATTCTAAGGGCGACTTGTACCATGTCAGCCATGTACTCTATTGTTTTCATCGAATAATGAATTGGTCAGACCAAATGGAAAATATTTTCCTCCTCAAGGCGACGTCATTCCTGCATCAGCTATGTAGACGAAAAGCCGATAGAAGTCGGCCATGTTGTCTTGATGTATCTTACTGCAAGTTATGCATCTACCCAAATGCTTGGATAGTACCTCTTCAGATATCGTCCATCCCTTCGATAGTTTCTAGAATATATGCATTTCCCGGAGCACATCGGCCAATTCTATATGGCCCTTCCCAAGTGGGCGACCATTTACCGAATTTGGGATCCTTAGACCCTATCGGCAGCACCAACTTTCATACCAAATCTCCTTGGGAGAATTGTTTAACCTTGACCTTTTTGTCATACCATCTGGCCACTCTTGTAGCTTTTTCTCGATCGCCAAGCGCCATGAACTCCATCGGCAATATGAATACCATGTTGACATCAACTGCCGATTCTTGACTATCCGTTTCTTTGCTGTTATTTTTCTTGGGGCGCCAGACCCGAGACTTGACGTTTCTCTTTTTCAGCACCTGCCTCTGCTCTTCTTCCTGTTGCTCCCATTGGCGCAGGCGTTGGATCCTCCGTTTATGGGATTTGGATAATCCATCAGGGCACCACCTGGGGTTTACTGGTTTGGCCGACGATTTGACGTGCTCCCAATCTGGTTCCCTTCCTAGGGGGTTTTCATCCGACACCCTGTCATCGGCCGTCTCTTCCAGCCGATCGTGTATGCTGATTCTGCTCCCCAGTCGATCCTGTTGGTTGATCCTGCCTTTCGACCGGTGATACCGGTCAACTCTGCCCCCCAGCCGATCATGCACTGAAAGGCGTCGTCCTTCTTGTTCGCGCCGATTTCTGTTGATCGGCTCTGATTCTCTGTCTCTGGAGCGTGATCTTTTAAACGGGCGATCGTTGCGGCTTAATCCATTGCACTCAGGATAGTTATCGGCTGACGGCAATCGGAGGTCGTTCTCCCAGCAATGGGTGAAGAACGGACACCGCCAGTGATCCTCATGTCGGCGTATCATCTCATCGTGGTATCTTGATTGTTCCTGCTGCCGCCGATATTTGCTGAGCAAGAACTGGGAGGTGACGGGTCTGCGCGATCGTTCTGATTCTTCGCCCCTGTCTTCAGCCCGCCTTTTCCCTTTGACTTCAGCCGTCGTGACTTGCTTCCTGGGGTCTATGGCGCCGCTCCTTCTTGCCGATTCTGACGTCAGCACCTTGGTTTGAAGTGAGTTTCTTCCCGTGTCAGCCACGTTGGCCGGGAAAGGATGCTGGTCTATCTTCATCGGCTTTGCCGGTTTGGCTGTGGTTTCAAACTTGAGTCTTCCCTGCTCGATGGCGTTGTGCCACTTGCAGTACTTCATCTTCTTGAGCTGATCGGCCGAAGGGATGGTATGGTACTGAGACAGCTTGATCTGCCCTTCCTGGAGTAATAAGTCAAAAATATTATCGGCTTTTGGTGTGTCAAAGCCGAATGTCTCTGGTTCTTTCTTTCCGAAAGGGCACGATATTGGCTTCTTGCCTTTCACCCATTCTGCTAGGCCGATTTCTTCCTCTCCATCTGATTCAGACCCTTCTAGATATGCCACCTTCTTCTGGAAATTCCTCCGCTGCTCAAACGGACGGACTTCCTGACCTGCCAATCGGTGAACGATCTGGCTTAAGCTTTCAAATTCCTGTGAGGCATACCTTTCCTTGATTTGTGGCAAGAGGCCTTGGAAAGCGATATCGGCCAATTGGGCATCGGTCAGAGCCAGACTGTAGAATTTATTCCTGATCTCTCTGAACCTCTGTATATATCCAGTTACCGGTTCATCGCTCCTCTGCCTGAGGCTGGTCAAGTCTGAGAGCTTCATCTCATGTACTCCTGCGTAGAAGTACTTATGGAACTGCTTCTCTAGATCGGCCCAAGTAACAATGGAGTTAGGTGGTAAAGTGGTGAACCACTGGAAGGCCGATCCAGACAGAGACGATGAAAACAGACGCACCCTCAGAGCATCTTGCGTAGCGGCTTCTCCGCACTGGATGATGAATCTGTTAACATGCTCCACAGTAGATGTGTCGTCCAGCCCCGAAAACTTGGTGAAATCAGGGACCTTGTACCGGTGGGGAAACGGTAGCAAGTCATAGGCAGATGGGTATGGCGTCTTGTATGTATAAGTCTGCACTTTCGGCTTCAAGCCGAATTGATCCTGAATTACCTCCGCTATTCTCGCCGTCCAATCTACCTGCTGCTGATGAACAACCGTTCGAGGTGCCGGCATATGTTGGAGGACTGGCGGTGGTGCGGCTGGGTGATGGATCGAAGCATGTGGCGAATTTTATTGCGTCATGGCCGTCTAAGCAGTTGACACTTGATGGCGAAGTGAATCCGCCGCCCCGTCGTACATCATCATCGGCGTCGTGCTTCGGAGTGCCTCTACAGCGCCTACCCCCCTGCCGATTTCTGACGGGACTGGTTGATACTGAGGGACCGTCGGCCGGATGGCCGATTGGAACGGAGCCTGGATTGGATAGCTCCCATGTCTGGTTGATAGATCGGGAAAAGCTGTTGTCGTCGATGCCCCCCAGGGTACTGAGTTTGTGGGCAGCGATTACACAGAAGCAATCTGGACAGGCTGAAGCGGTGCTTGCGATGGGAAATATGGTGCACCGTTGTACCTAGGAGACACCGGAGGCAACAAAGTGTTGTAGCCTTCGCGTTGCGTCGATGTCGGATGAGGAGCCGATTGGGACATGCCCGGTGAGCTTCTGGCTGGAAGTGCAATCGGCGGGGCATACGCTGGCCCCTGATATCCTTAAACTGCTCCGCTGGCCAGAGAGCTGATGATGGCGTTATACACCGTATTGGTCACTACCGAGGATTGGTCGATGAACGCCTGGTAGACGGACTGTTGGATCATATCAGACATCTTGCCCGAATCCTCAGCAATGGTGATATGGCGAGGAACTGGAAGAGGAGCTTTCTTGACTGCCTCCCCGCTTCTGGTACGACTTGACGACTGCAGATAGATCCTCTTGTAATCTTCTAGATGTTTAGCCAACTCTTCCTTCTGGTCGTCCTTGAGATCCGCTTCTGTGATCTCAATGATGTTGCTTTCGGAAACTTCTGCGTTCTTTGACATATTGGATCTTGAAGTTGGTCCCACCGGGCGTGCCAAAAGTGTGTTAGCGCTAAAGATCGGCCAGGAATCGGCCGATGGTCTTCAGCGTCGGACACACGACCCGGGAGAATCTGCTTAGCTCCTGTTCGGGTTATTACCCTAGTGCGGTTCGCACGGCGTGCCAGTCAATCTGACCTGTTGATTGACAAGGAAATAAGAGTATTAAATTCCGGGCGACCCCGATCGGCTGGAGTTCCGATCTGTCCCGAAGAGCGTATCGGCGAATAGGCTGATTTGCTGTGAAGATGATCGGCTATAGATCAGCCGATAATCACGTAATAATTGCAAAGAAAACTGCTGGAGCAATCTAAACAATTATTACAGATGCAACACTTGAAACAGATCTAATCGGCTACACGACGATGAGCAAGAAAAGGCGATGATAAAGCCGATAGTTCTAATCTCAAGCTGGATAACTGGTGATAATACTAGAACAACAGGTAAAACCTATAATTCTAGTAAATATCGATAACTGGTGAATAAATCCAAACGAAACCACAGCGATGCGCCCGTAGTTAAAGCTTGGATGTTACTCGATAAGCGGAACCTACCAATTGGCCGGAGATCAAGTTGATGCAGCCCTGCCAATCCGTACGAACTCGTGAAAGAAGAAAAAGTATTGGCGAAGTCGCCGACTTGAAAGTAAAGTACTAGGAAAAAGTAGAAGTGTTTTGTTGATTGATGTGTTGATTCTTTTCAAAGCCCTGACGACCCCTATTTATACCCTAAAATCAGAACTCCTGGTCGATTACGACTTGTTACAATCTTATTTTAAACAGAAAAACTACTATATCTATAATATCTTTAAAAAGGAAACGGACTCCCGCAGAATCTTCCGCCGCCGTCTCTTAATCCAATCAGGACTTTTTCCATTGCTTCTTGACCGAATCAGCATCGCTCCGTTGACCAACATCAGGCCACTTTTGACCGGGATCCTCTGTTGTGGTTCCAATCTATTGGCGCAGGTTGCATCACCAATCGGCCGATTTCCAACTGTTACCTCAATCGGCCGATTCTTTACTGTAGCCTTTGGATCTGCCGTATCGGCCAACCTCTTCTCGTGACGCCGATTCAACACGTGTCAAAATCCAGCGTCAACACTAATATAACCCTCAGGTTGTTTTAAGGTCTTGCTTTCTATAAGCTCACTTATTTTCCATTCTTGTCCCACTCTTTCTTTAGAACTAAATTTTAAAGGGCTCATAAATTTTATTCCTTTTGATTGCATACTTTCAATTACATCATTTACATTAACTTTATATCTGGTACCACTTCTATTAGTTAGTCTTCCTATAAATTATATACTAACCAAAAGATTTGTTCCTTCGAAATCTTCATAACCCTTTATTTGAAACCCAAGGCTCATTTTTTCTATGAATTCTTTTATAGGCATTACTAGGTCTGGAACTATACAGGTGATTAGATTATTTTCATTCATATCTCCTTCAACAAATCCCATTACTGCTTTATTTATGCAGCCCCATCTTTTATCTAGTAATGATATTAAAACTTTTGTTCCTAACTTTTTCCTAGTCATCCCTTTTATTCCTATAATATACGTACGTTGGTGAATATATTTGTAACCTAAATATTTTAAGTTATTCCCAATTTCTTTACTTACTATTCTTAGTTCAACTAGATGTGTTAGGACACTTAGTTCTAATTCTCTTGATATTCTGTATAATCCACTTCTACTTTCAAAGATTCCCATTTGATATAGTTGTTGTGGTCTTTAGCTTCTTAATGTATTTCTTTGGGACCTTTCCATATCTCTTTCCACATCTACGACTTCTAAATTATCAACATCATCTGATTTACATTTTAATCAACTAAACAAAGTGAGTGGCTTAGAATCTTGTCTTACTATTTGGATGTGCTTGTCCCTTCTGATGAGGCTTTTAGATAATTCCATTTTTCTGAATTTATTTATTTATTAGATGCAAATATTCTAGATGAGGCTAATATAATTTCTTTATTACTTTGATTGGTATCGAGTTTTTCACGCACTTGTACAAGCAGTTTGATGATTGTATTATTCTATCTTATTATAACACTAGAATCTCCTTTAGGTGTTTTGTAGTTTGAGAAGCCTATAGGTGGAGACAGGTGTTTTGTTGTTCCGTTTAGAGCTTGATTATAATCAGACATATAACTAAGAGACAACAAGAGTTTTAACTTCTTCTACTAATTTCTTAGTTTCAAGAACAACTTGAGCTAAATATGGATCTTTCTGAACTTGATTAAATTCTGAGTTATTTTTGTTTGGAAGATATTTAACTCTTTTCTAATAAAAGTTGCCTCTTCTTTGATATAATCACTATTTTTAGAGGTTTTGTTTTGTTGTAATTTTATTTCTTCTAGAGAAAGCAGGATTAAATTGATTTTATTGTCTAGTTCAGAAATTTTATTATTGGTTTGCTGGTATTCTTTATTTAGTCTTTCAAATTTCTGATCTAATTCATCTTGTCTTTTGCCTCAAGTTATGTACGAATTATGTATTAGATCAACAATTAAATTTAGTATATTATGTGACGTATGCCAAGTACGACCTTCTGTAGTATTAACTCTACACCTATTAATATGATCACCTGTATTAACAACCTTCCCTATGCTAACTTCAAGATTAAGATATTTTAATCTTTCAATATTGAACCGGCTCTGATGCTAGACAGATAGATTAACAAATGCGTGAAGATTAGTATTAGAATATTTAGATTGGGATGCTTGTCTTATATGCTTAAGATATTTGGATTAGAACATGCGGCTTGTGTATTTGTTTATTCGTTGATTAATTTTTGTCCTTTTGTGATTAGTGTTTTATATACTCAGGAGCTGATTAATTTTATATGTATTGCAGGATTGTTTCAGGTTGGCGAAACCAATACGACAGCCGGTGTGCTATGTGGTCGTGAAGTTATACTCGGTACTCACCATATTTATCACAAGTTTGTATTTAATAAGCAGTCTCCTGTCCCTAGTTATCTACGGTCATGACTATGTGGCCTAAAAACCTGTCGTCTCCCCAGGCAGTTCCACCCGAAGGGAACACTTCTCTACGGCAACAACGTTCTCTCAAACTGCCAAACACGGCTTTAAACGAGAACTACCAAAGAGGTCTCTCCTATAGGGTCCTTGGCACAGAGACTTAGAACGCACAACCAGACCAGCAGATACAGAGAATATAAAGGGAAACTACTTTATTAAAACAAACATGCTTACATATGGTTTTCCTTTTTGGGAACCCCCAAACTCTTAAAATAAAGAGGGGAAAAATATTACCTTACACTAGGTATATTACAACGGACTTGGTGACTATCTTATAGGGATGGTACTAGGGATTTTATTGGTTTTAGGAACTCTCGCAGGAGCTTCGCTCTTGGAGGCTCTGGCTACTCCTTCCGATGCCTCTGTTGTGTGAAGCATGTCCTCCTTATATACTGCTGCGGAGAGTGCTGAGATCTTCGCTGCTCTTATCCTCTTTGCTAAGCTTATCGTTCTGAGGCATAGCACTAACTTCCTCCGTACGGCGCTAACTTCTACATGGCGGTAACTTTGTCTGTATGGCCATATGTTGCTTCGCTTGCATTCTTTCTTGGCACAAGTACCCATGTAGACTCTTCACGACGCCATGACATGTTGAGTGAGTGCATGTAAGGCTTGATAATTTCTCTATGGTCTTATATGACAATCTGATTTTTTTTTTCCTTTGTAGGTTGTCTTCCATGCCTAAAGATTTGATAGTACCACTATCAAATTAGGGGAATGAGAAAGTTATTGACGATGCTCAGAGAGAGAGAGAGAGCACCATTATATTGTCTATTTGCTCATCAGAACGGATGCTGGCCACAAAAACTATTTATGTGGTAGAGCACAATATGTACATCTATAGTGCAATCATTAATTAGAAAAATGGGATCCCCTTCACTGAAACATACGGTTGTTCAATTAAGTCACATCAGCTTGGAGCCTTGGACTTCTCATACAGTACAATATATTTGTAGAAATTCATCTGTTTCGCAAACAGTTAACATTCACTTTAGAATTAGTTGTAATCCTTAAAGCCGACTAGTAGCACTCCTAAACCAAGCAAAAGGAGAACCAGAGGGAAATTTATTTCAACATTATTCCATCATGTTCTTTTAGTGAACCTTATAGGTTAATGAAACAGAACTTTGACAAATGAAATTTGGAAGTACATACAGTGTTGGAGGCGCAATATTGCCTCCTAACTATTGATTAATTATTTATTTTGTATAGTATGTTAACGATTCAGTTTTCCTTCATCCATAACCCTAGTCCTGAATTTAACTCTATAAGAGGTAGCCATATTGAGTCAACTAGTGTTCTTTAGAAAGATTCTGACTCCAAGCACCTGCAAGTCACGAAGTAGATGTTGCATCCCTCTCTCGCCCAGGTTGAAGTTCTTACAAGTCAAGACAGACACCTCGGATGGTCGTCCCATGAACAACTTCTCGTCCAGCCTAAACCCAAGCGAGGTAATCTGGTTTCAAGTGGTTGAAGAGCTTGGCTTACTGGGAAGGAATGACAGAGATTGATGAAAATGTGATGGCAAGTTTTTTTTTTAAATTACACAGTACAACTTAGACACTCACAACACACGCACACTCATTCCTATAAACATACGTACGCAAACCCTATCCCTATGAGCATCTTCGAATAGTGAGCCGGCAAATCCTCAAGATTGACGAAGTCACCACAGGTGCTTCGCTGTCGACAGGAACGTCGCCTACCACTAAAAGCACAACGCCGTTAAATCCTAAAAAATTCGCTCCCACAGAAAGTCGAACCCAGGACCTGTGGTGCTACTAAGGGGGTGATTGGTTTCCTTCCCTGCCGAGCCTGGCTCGCACCAGGGAGCCAGGCCGCCGGGAGCCAGGCCCTGGAGGTGCAATGGCCTCATGATTGGTTGTCTGATCCATTCGAGTCAAGCTCCCATGAGATGGTGATTGGTTGCATGGATGAACTCAGAATTCAAAAACGAGATGCAACATGAGTTTGTTTGGTTGCCTGAATGCATCAAGTTCCAACTACCTCTTGCATACATAGGGTGAAGTTACCACCAGCTTGTTCATGGTGGTAACCTTTTACAAGATGTTACAAGCCTGACATTACATATATTTCCAAACTAAAAACACGATGATTAGAGCTTGGACTATGATTACTACAGCCTCTAACAACACCATTGCATCTTTAAAATCCCAAGTACCCCTCATCCTTGTAGTTTCAGCTGTAGCAGGTTCATCTTTTCCTTCAACTATTGTACCATGGAATGCTGCCATAGCATCTTCTTTTGTCTTGTATTTTTTGTAGCACGCACCCCTGAAGCCACTCACCTGAGCATGGCAAGCCTCCCAGCTCGAGAAAACTCCAGTTTGGCGCCCAATAGTCACCACATACCATGCCACATCTGGGTTAAGAGAGAAAAGGCAGCATCATTGTCCAAATAAGAACTTGAAAAAATAAACAATGACATATATGCAGCAAGGAAAAAGAACACAGGTTGAACTTATACCATCATTGGCAATGGACATATGCTCAGAGCATGAATATGTACTGAAATGGACATGACCAAGATTGTCATAATATCACAACTACCATAAAGGTTGATCCATGAAAGTGTCTCATGCACACCTCAGGTACAAGTCCAAGTAGAGTAGATTATACATAAGTAGCTATAATGCCATGCATAGTCAATTACTAACTAAAGTCTGTAGTTAGCAAATGAGAGGGGCAAGTTAGCTGCACAAAAGAATGCAGGATCATATCAACTGCATCAAGCAACAGGTCAGCAGGATCACTGCACAAAAGAAGGCACCATCAGCATGCGTCTCTGAGCTTCCAAGGCCATCTAAAACAATGAAAAACAAGCAGCATATCCTTAACTGGTTGGACAGGAACGAAAATGACTAGCAGGCAACCACATAAACAAGTATGCTCAGATTTAGCATGAGAACATCATTATAATGGACAAGTACACTCAGATTAAACACACAAATATCATTAGCATGGACAAGTATGCTCAGGTTTAACATACAAACATCATTAGCATGGACAAGTACGCTCAGATTTAACATGAACACATCATTAGCATGGACAATATGCTCAGGTAAGGTCCATCCAGAGCACAGCAAGAACCAGAGCAAGGCAAAACTATCACTTTCTTCGCATCAATAGCATCCTGAGCACCGCAAAATCATACTATCGCAACCATAAAATTCGTGCAGAGAAGTGAGAGGGAGGGGTAATGTTTTGTACCGCAACAGGAGCAGCACGAGGCTAGTCAATGCACAGATCTGAGGGGAATAGAGGGAGGAGACGAAGATCTGCAATCCTACACAAACAACAATAAGGATTAGCAACCAGTCACTGCACAAACAACAAAAACCTACTCAAAGCACAGATCTAGGGAAAGAGAGGGTAGACAGGAAGAGGGGAGAAGACGAGAAGAGAGGAGAAATCACTTGCCTTCGCACACAGTTTTCTTGAGAAATCACCGCTGCAAAACAAACAAGCACAAACGAAAGGAGAGGTTAGGACCTCAACGGATTGACGGGAAAATGAGCAACACGCAGATCTGAGAGGAGGAGAAATCACCTGCCAGGAAGAAATGGCGAGTGCGCCCGCGAGAGGAAGGGGGAGGGGGCATATATAGGCGGTGGATGGCGCGAAACTGGGGAGGTAACCGGAATTCTTCCTGCCTGCACGTGCGCATCCATTTTCGCCGACTGCGCGCTCGCCCGCGCGCTGCCAGCGCCTGGCTCCGGGGAAATAAAGGTTCTGGGCGTATCTGGAGGGCCAGGCTCAGGTGCCGTTTTGCATCTCTGGAGCCAGGCCTGCTCGCTGGGCTAGGCAACCAATCAGCCCACCCTTGCACGCGGGGAGCCTGGCTCAGATCAGATGCGACCAATCAATCTTGTACCTACTAGGCTACATGCATTTTCGTAGAATAAAACCAAGTTGTACTTACGGAATGTCCATTAATCCCTTGTGCCTTTAGATGCTCACTGTCTTGTGGACTTTCTGGACGGTGATAAGAAAGCTGTTTCTTATGCCTTTCTTTTCCATAAAAAACAGAGCAGTATTTAACCATAATTCTACAGGACTACAGCACACTGCAACAAAAATGACTGTATTTTACTTCACTTCCAGCTCCTGTACTAAATGTTTTTTTTCTTCCTGCTGAAAGGATTAGTCATGCTGGGTTATTACGAATTCTTCTTTCCTACCTGCCGGTTCCTATTTGTGACTTGTTAACTTTGATATGCGTCAGAGTTCACTTCGCTTCATCTATGTTCCTGTTCAGTTTGCTATTGTTCTAGCATATTCCTTCACAATAAGTTTTGACGATTAAGAGCTAGGCATCCATAATATCTTAGTAATTTGTAGTAGGTGCACTACTCCTAGAAATTTATAGGTGCTAGCTTCATTGTAAGTTCAGACGATAAAGTTTTATATCCCTTTTGTCCTTTTAGTTTTTGCTACAAAATCAGATATACACCAAAACAATCTCAAGAGGCCCAGAAAATAAAGTTTAACGAGTTACAAGATATTTTCTGTCTTGACTTGATACGAATCGTTTCCAAAAGATGTCAGTGGAGTCAAAACAAATGTGAATTAAATCAACAGCAATATCAATATCTTCCCATTTGTCGACAACAAAACATTAGAGATGAGAAAGTTTGTGGCGAGGGCTTGTTCATTGAACTTATTCCATCGCAGATGGCCTATGCAACGCCAGGCACAAGCAGTGCATCAAGTACAGGTACACGTAGAAGTACATGACAAAAGAATACTAATTTATACAGATCTATCTTGTGATCATCTTTATGCCTTTTGAAACTGGAAAACAGCGCAGGACAGCAATCGTTCTTGTTACAGGCTGACAAACTGCCATCAGTTCATCACTTCTTCAGCAAAGCTCATCACTTCTTCAGCAAAGCTCGAGAGTATATCCTCTTGCAGTATGGACTGGTCCTAAGTAATTCCACATGAGGTCGGATTGCGTTGGTCAGTGCAGAATGGAGTGACCCCTGAAATGTTAAATACAGTTATAAAAATTTAAAAATTATATAGTTACTGTGACAATAGTATAGGTATGACCTTTTCTTCAGGTTCTTACCTTGGAATTCTGAAGAGCAGAGTATATGACATAGTTTGCATATGGGTGCTCAAGCAACTGCTCCAAGTGTGGCATGGCGAGGAGTTCGAGTATGATCTTCGCCTTGTCAGCCTCCTTGAAGACTTTCAGGCATTTCTCAACCACATTGCTACTGAATTTCTGCATGGAAAGATGGATGTACTTGCCTTCAAACTGCTGCGCAAGACTTGAATTCGCATTTGGGATCTTCAGGTCCATCACATACTGGACAACATAGTTCCTGTAACCGTAGCAGACAAAGGCTTCGCATTGATAAAAAGTACATGAAAATGTATATATATGCAAGTGTAAATCGTATGGCTTTTGGAGTGTAGAGTTTAAGGTTGACTATTTACCCATAGGCATCTTGCGCGAGTTCAAATCCATTGCAAGCGATGGCAGCAACCAGCTTCTCTCTGTGCTCACCTCGCGAACGTGCAATGCAGCGCTGCAGGACGCAGCAACCGTGGCATTGCATTCCAATGTCGAGACAATGAATGGAAGCAGCATCGAAGATCGCCTGAAGATTGTATATTGTCAGATATCAGTTAAATCACAAACCATGCTTATCAGTACAGTTTGACAACCAAAATACAGTGCAAATTTCAGATAAGTGAAAGTGGTCCAAGACAAACTGTTTGCCATTAGTCGCTATCCAAAAATTGCCAATCTCATAACTGCATAACTTTTTCTGAACAGACTTTTTGCATCTAAAACTTATACGAAACAATTCCTCCAGAAGATATGTAATTTAGAACTAGAGCACAAATTTTCTCTGAACTCCAGAACGAACAATGGCATTACAATTTCGCCACATTCGCACACATACCTTGTTATCATCGGCCTCAAATGACTGCAAGCACTTTTGCACGACATGGTTGCCATTGGGGTCCTTGATGAGCTCCAAGAACCCAGGGCGCAGAGCGTCGACGACGAGACGAATCTCTTCCCTTGTCCTGAGGCTCTCAATCAGCTTCTGCACTGCCCGTGTCCTGTAACACCATCACCAGATTCATCAAAAATGACAGATCAACAAGATTCAACAATAAAGATGTGCACATCACTGCCCGAGGAGTGGAATTGACAATTTTACCCATGGACGTTCAGGGATATCCTGACGAGCACGAAGGGGTCGGCAGTGAGGGTGAGCACGAGCGCCATCCTCTGCCCGGCGTCGCAGACGGCGAGCAGCTTCTGCATGAGGTAGTTGCCGAACGGGTCCACCATGAGCTGCGCGGCGTGGCGCGACACGCCGGCGAAGATGAGGTCGACCTCGCGCTTGCCGTCGTCGAGCCGCTGCTGCAGGAACCGGCACCCGTGCTGGTCGCGCGCGACGTGGTACATGAACCCGCGCAGGTCGTCCAGGCTCTCGCCGTGCGGCTTGGCCGCCGCCGCGGCCCCGCACTTCTTGGGGCTCGCCGCCATCGCGCTGTTCTTCCTCCTGGCGCTCTTGCATCGGGCCCTCGGCGTGGCCGCGGGCGGCGCAGAAGGCGGCGGGGAGCACCGGATGTCCCAGCCGTCGGCGGCGCCGGTGGCGTCGAAGGGGACGGGATCAAACAGGGACGGCATGTGCGCGCAGTAATTGGCGATGGAGAACGGGTTCGAGGCCACAAGACTATCGCCCTTCGTGGGGTAAATGAAGCCGGGGAAGCCGAGGCCGTCGGCGGCAGGCGGCGCCGGCGGCTCGTCGTCGCCGTCGACGACGCCCATGGCGGCGAGCTCGTGGATGAGTAATGAGAGGTCGGCGTCGTCGTCGGCGCCCGCATCGCCGCCGCCGCCGAGGAGGCCGCCATGGTGCAGGAGGGGGATCTCGTTGAGCAGCATCTCCATCTCCCTGTCGAGCTTCATCCCCAACTCCGGCGAATCAGCCGCCGGACACTCGGATTGGATCTTGATCGGCACAAAGAAAGGTAAAACTCAGATGGAAATAAAACGAAAATGCGAGGGGACTGATCGGATTGGGCTGGGTTGGCTCGCGGCGAAGGATTTGGATTGGGATTGGGGCGAGGGAAGGTGGTTTCTTGGAGATGGGTTGTTGAGGCATGCAGGGGAGGAAGGAGGGGGTTTGTTTATATATGGATAGGGCGGGAAAGTAGTGAGGAGTGAGGTGAGGAGAGTGCCTGCTGTGCAGGATGCTTACCGAGTCTGATTTTCTTTATTTAGGCATACGCCATGGACTACTAAATTTCCATAGTTTTCTCATTGATTCTTATTAGTACACTATGTATATGATAGAAACAATTCATTACCATGATAATTTAGGGATAAATACACATGCAAAATACAAAGGTCCTGATATTAGTTTTGGTGTGATCAGACCACTTTAGTGACTGTTATGCATGTGAAAGAACATCATGGAATGTTTTTTTTGTGAGATATTTAGATTAACCACTTTGTTTCAATTAAACAAATCCAGTGTCAAGCAAAAAGTTTCTTTTTTTGACGTCAAGATCAGCATCCTTGCCATTTTCACTCTCTCAAAAGATAAAACTAGTGACGCCTCCTTTTTTATATTGTAGAGACCGAAGCCCCTGAATATCTCCCGGCCAAAATCTCTGGGTTTACCTGTTCTGCGTATCTATTTTGGGGCTAACGGTTACACAGCGACATGGCCCACTCGTTCCCACTGACCATTCCTATGGTCCAGTGCTGCCCAAATGTGCTTCAGAAAAAGACATGGCTTGGATCCGCCCGGTGCACTTTTGGGCCCGCTGTCAGCGACACATGTCAGCACCTTTTCCAGCTCAAAATATCTCGTGGAGGATATTTCTTGGCCTGATGCCAACTCAGGAAGGAGATATTTGTGATTGGTAGGGTCCAAAGGGATGGGCGAGCATTTGCATACAACCAAGAAGTGGATAAAACTGGAGGTTATCCGATGCCTGAATGCCCTGAGCCTTATGCTTGGACATGGACCAGGGCTCCTGCACTTTTCCCTACACAAGTTATCAGGTTATCAGAGAAACAGATCTTCTAGGGATGACCTCATGACACGTAAATGTAAACATTCGATATTTGCATGCCATTTCTGTGCTTAAAAAGTTCGATTCTTTTTTACAGAAAATGCGCACGGCAAGCTTTTAGCAGCCAAATTTTGAGATCGGCAAAACACTGGAACATTATCAGCATGAGCTACTAGGCTCCCAAGTTCGTTCACCGAGAAGGAATGCATCAAGCAGCTGGGGAAATGTTAGCCCGTAACTCTGAACATACAAGTTGTTTCTCCCAGGATTTCATCAGAACTTGGTGTCCCCATTTTTGAGAAGGCTTAAAGGCTGCACTATTTGAATTCGAAACTGTTAGTACATCTGCTTCAGTATCAATCCTAGCCAACCTTCGAATGCTGGTGCTGAAATAGTCATCAGACAATATTTCATTCAGGAGCCATGCCATTATCCACGTTCGAGACAGCTTGATCGAAAGATACAGCAGTATTTCCTTCAGTTACACTGGCACCAACAGTTGCAGGTTCATCCTTGCCCTCTTCCTTAGGGCCAGCATCAACAGCCATACTGTCATCAGCTTTATCCTGACCTTCTGATTTGGCTGGATCGGTCTTGTCAGCCCCATCATCTGTGGAGGCACAGTCAGTACTCTGGGCATTAGAAGTGTTCTCTTGAATTGTGACCTCATCGTTATCCCCTTCAGTGTCTGGTGCTGGAGGAATTGGGCCTACAAATTCCTCGTCCACATTCCTGTTGTCCACATCCATCTGATCCTCAGTGGTACCCTTGCTTCCTGCAGCTTCTGCATCAGTAGAAATGTTTGTCTGAACTCCTTCCTCTTCAAGGCTGCGACTCTTCCTTTCTTCTTCCTCTGCAGCACAATCCCATGCCACAACTTCCTCCTCCTGAGCACGATTTTCTGCTTCTCTTGCCTCCTGTATCTTGAGTTGTCTCTTGTGCTCCTTAAGCTGTCCTTGGATCCTCTGGAAACCAGACAACAGATCACCGTAGCGGCTTTGGAGAGTCCGTTCTAGTGCTTTCTGTTTATTCACTTCTTTGGTCAAATTTAAGATTCGATAGGAAGCAGCAAGGTGTTCCTGTTTCTGCAGCTCTTGGAAGCATTCGATTTCTGTTGATGCAGTGTTCATCTGCTTGAATGTGTCTTGGACCTGTGACCAGAGTTTTCCAGCCCGTACCTAATAAACAAACAGTATGTGAGCAAAACATTGGCATTTGAATAGGATATCCATCAAGATATATGATGCTTTCAGTATTGTCAAAAACTTTGTTTCAATACAAGAAATCCAGTCAGGCAAAAAAGTGAGACCTAAGAATATTTTACATCATGGAAAGTGAGAACCATGGTCAGCCCAGTAACCTATCATATTCAGGGCTGGCTTCAAGAGTAAATTATTTTATTACAATCCAAATAATGGGATAGATGCACACATAAACCAAATACAAAAAACATTAGTATGAAGCCATGCTATATGGTATATTGATGGTTCTGAATGCAGATGATGTAGCATGACAAGTTTACCTGGTATCCTTGTGTCAGAAGCTTTATCTTCTGCTCAAGACGAGAAGCCTTCTTAGCTTCATCGTCCATTCGCTTCTTCACAATTTCAAACTCGTTTTGCAAGGCAGAAATCTTATCAGCATTTCCAGAAACACTAGCTAAACCATAGCTATTCTTAGTAGGAAAAAACATAAGATCCTCTTGGCATGCATCATGTGCTTTCACAAAGTCCTCAAAAGATTCATTTTCATGACCCATGGCCACTCGAAGATACTGAATCTCCTCTTCAACCATAGAACCAGCCTGCCAAATACAAAAAAAGGATGAGGTAGTTTGAACAACTTATTCCATCACTACATAACTACAATAAGCATACAGGATTGTTCATAGAATAACAGAACAATGATCAAAATAAAAAAACATATTTATTTATGTATAGAACACATGTAGTTTGTTTGGTTAGGATCTCGATTGGGTCTATGACCCTGTACATGTGCATATATTATATTAAATGGGGAAAAAATCATTTGGGGGCCTCTCCTGCTGTTCAGTGAAAAAATAAGTTAGCATAGCAAACATTTCTCAGAAGGAAAGGTATTTCCTTAATCAAAATCAGATCCAGCATTTGGGCAAGAAAAGGACATGCTGCATGTTGTTGCACAGTATAATAAACATGGAGCAAAACCCTGCGGGGAATAAATTAAATAACTGCTATGGAAAGTAGATTAATGTATTGTGATCACTATATTGTTTAAGTAATCCTTGAAATGTCCAACATAGTGATATTAACAGTTTCAAAAGGCCAACACTTGTATGTACAAGTTTCATGAAAACTGAATGCACTGCTCAAGCTAATTGATTAATATATAATATTCTCTAGTGTGCAAAGTTGAAAGGTGTAAAATGACAGTCACATCAGTTGTATATGACAATTTTAATCATTTACACTTGAAAGAAGATTGCAATAATTGTACATTTCATGACCTAAAGAATACGTTCAGCTTTGATATTCAGACATTTTACAAAGAATTTCTGTTGACTAGGCCCTCGCACTGTAGAGTTCCTCACAAAAATCTGTGGGTATTGCCATTTAGAAAGTGAGAGGCATGCTCCCATCACTCATTGTTCATGCCAGTTGACCTTGGTCCAACTGACTACAATCTCAATGTGATTGGTACAGTGGTATGAATATCAAATCACAGTGAAGATACAGTTGATCATGAGTACCAAAATCATAGAAGGGAGGAAAAGAAATGCACCTCTTTTAGTTCAGCCTCTTCAAAATCATCAATTTCAGGGACAAGAGATCCCCCATTTTGCTGGCGTTTGCTCCCTTTCTTTTTCTCTTTTTGAGTTGTTTCATCAAGAGGATATTTTGCATTATCATGCTCAAGAAGCCTAAGGAGCTCCTCATTTATCAGTTCATCAGCTTGTTCAAGTGATGTAGGAGGCACAAAAGAGCTTCTGCTTCTGCTTTCTCCACTTCTAATAACAGATTGCCGGATAATCTCTACCGAAGCAGCAGGTGGCCTAGGCAGACTCCTCTGCAGCACTTTGGATCTCTTTCTGAGCAATGCCTCCTGCCTAGCCTGTTCCTCAGCCCTTTCTCGTGCCAGCCTGTCTGACATGTCCTCTTCAATTTTCTCTTCGGCTTCTTCCTTCTCATCCTCTGTAATAGATGGCATGACTATCTGGTACTCATTCTTAGGCTGTGGAATAGAAGCAAAACCAGATCGTAGGCTTCTTCTAAGTTCAGCTTGCCTGCGAAGCTCAAGTTTGGTGTCATCCTGCATTTCCCCCGCCTCATTAATACGAAGCTCATCACGGAAAGGAGTTCCTTTTGGAGTTAAACCAAAGTTATGTCCATCTCTGGAGGGTGTCATCCCAATCCTTGGAGTAACACCAGGACCAGGGCTTGCCAAAGGCGTAGCCATTGGATTTGGAGTCTGTATCTCCTTCTTACGTGGTGTAACACCGGAGAAATCTGACGGATGAAGATCTGGGTTGTCACCTCCTAATAGTGGTGTTTGTGATTCTCTAAGACGTGCGAGATTTTCTGCCTCCATCATAATTGCATCACCCTTCCCAGCCGGAGTTCGCTGCGGAGTTCGCAATGGTGTCATACCAAGCTTTGGAGTCTGAGAATAGCTGGCAAGCAAAGTTCTTGTGGCAGTACTTCCTTCACCAAGCTCCTCAGTTAAACCAGGATCACCAGCATTACCCATCTTTGCTATCTCCTCTAACTCATGATCAGAAATTTGGGGAGGCGGAAGCATCAGTTTGGACCTCCTTGTGACAGCTTCAGGGTCATTTAGCTTATTCGCTTGCATTATAGCAGCAGGGGCATCCTGTCTCTGCAGAATCTTGTTCTTGGCAATGTCTTGCTTTCTTAATTGTGCTTCTATATCCGCTCTTCTCTTCCCTTCAAGCTCATCAATGGTTGTTGGAAACTGTACATGTTCAAGGGGCCTGTCTTCACCCACAGTATCATAAAAACCTGGAGGTGGTTGCTTTTCAAAAGGGATCTCAGCATTGTAGTCAATCCCCTTTCTCTTTCTTTTTCTGTGCCGTGTATCAATACCGGCTGCCTTTAATTCTCTCCTTTTTTGTAGTGAGGCAAGCCGCCTTGCCTCTTCAAGTTGTTTCTCTCTTGCCTTACGTTTGGCTTTTTTACCCCTAGTGTTAGCTAAGCGAGCCCTTGCCTCAGAAAGCATTTCTTTTTCATCTTCATCCATATCGACAGGATCAGGACGTGCAGGTTTTGACTCAGGGTTTGGGTCAATCTCACCAGGACGCAGCTTCCTAGGGTCATCATTAGGCTCATAATTTTCATCCTTCGCACATGCAGCATCAAGCAGTTTTTCGTAACGCTCAAGGCACTGAGATGGTGTTCGACCTACAATAGGTGCAATTGTCCTCCACTGAGTAGGCATGAGTTTAGCAAGATGAAGTAGCTTCTCATCCTCTTCCCTTGTCCACTCAGTCTGAAATCAACAGAGATGAGTTAGCAACTTAGCGCAGTGAACGATATGATAAAAGAATCATCTTTGAGGCAGACATCAACAAACTAAGACAGACCTATGCGTAAGATAGCAGATGACCATTTGAAAGCACTATTCATCAGAAGCTTAGTACATTTCATATTATATCAATAGGACAATAAAAATTCTATCATACATTATACAGTTCTATTCATCAGACAAATTATTTACTCATGAATTTGCAACAGATTCACCTCATTACTATCAAGGCACGAAGACTTTGATAGCTCCCCCAAGTTACCAATAAAAAAAACTTGACCGGCGGGGGAAAGACCGCCCCCACGGCATTGCACTAAGAAGAAATCTCAGCCAAACCGGCCGAGAAAACCCCCGAACCCTGGCTTCACCCTATAGGGCCGCACCGTAACCTGGGCCGGCCATGACCCACTGGGTTAGTGACCACTGCAACTACCCCCTTTTAGGAGGGCCCAAACCAACCACAGGTGCCACAGGCCGGCGCCCTGCCACTATTTTTTTGGGTTGCCAGCGAGGGGATTTTTTGCTGCCACCAGGATTTGAACCCTGGTTGGTGTCTTCCTCAACTGGGAAGCTTACCACTTGTAGATTTACAAAATGACATTTTCCTTAACTGCAGCAAAGGTAACTGCATAAATGGTCAGCAGCAAGTCGTAACCAGTCATTTTCCCAGTCATATATGAACTATCGTAATTTCCAGAAGCTAACCGGTTCTGAAACAAGATAAATAGGGTCCCTTGTAAACCAACTATAGCTTGTTAATTATCCATTAGCGAGTGTTCATGCCTTATCCTGTTACTAGAACTCACTCACCTAATTAAGCACAGGATCGGTCAGTTTAGCTTATTTACTAGAGTTCAAACTTAAACTGTACCTAGGTGCACTTTGACACCGTGTAATAAAATTATGGGCAGGTTATAACAGGTAATCAGCACAGAATTAGTGCTGCTGCTAAACCTATCTGATCATCGAGAACCTAGCATTAAAACTGACCATAACTGAGATCATGACAAGTTCAGTAGCTACTACAGTTACTTGTTCCAAGTTAAGTAATAACCAAGTCTGATTAAAGAGCTGTGCATCAGCAGAATTTCAGATAATATAAGGTATTTTTCCCAGTGAATCAAAGCTTCTCCAATCAAAGTTCACATTATAAAGCTAGTTCACGTCCATTTTAGTCATTTCTCACAAGTCACAACCAACATATCAAATTTGATATCAAAGAGAGCAAAATTTCACTTTTGGCAAAAGACCTTCAGTTGCTGAGTCCAGTGACGCATCACGCATATTGACCACTAGATTATAAAAACATCCTCTAAGTTGAAGTATATGTTGAAATGACTGTTCTCTAGCTCGTAGACATATAGATGCTATTGGCTGATGCTGAGTCCACAGCATGTTAACATGTATGACAAGATTAGAAAATAATAATTTGCTATCTGGTCCCAAAAAGCATTGGTTTTGATAACCTAGTAAAGTAAGTACACAAATTTTCTCATACTACTGCCAACTTGCAACTCAAGGTATTCAAGATGAAACATCATAGTTTTATCTCATTCTAAAATTTTGTCCATTCAAATAGTTGAAGGAATAACATTCGGTCAACCAACGATAGAGGTAATCAAACTAAAGTTCAGGTTTCGTAAAGCATAAATCTTATTATGGCTTCATTGCATAAAGACATACAAATTTATCCTTTTACTATTTTATAAAGCAGAGAACAATCATCTAGGGATCACTCATATGAAGGTTGAGACTTGAGAGGGTGCTGGTCAGCCATGAGGAAAGCAAGACAAAATGAAGTGTTCACTGGCTACTCTGCATCGTAACACTAGTTCACTAAGAACTAGGTCCAAATATGTGCATGCAAGATCTCAGAGACAAGGAATAACTTTCAGTGTTTAGTACTTTCTCAGCAGACAAAACATGCTGAACTGTTAAAGTTTTGAGTAAACAAACAAACCAGTGTTTGTGACAATGCCATGGCATCCAATTGCAGCTACCACACTAACAAAATAGTAGCATTGTGACTCATGATTCAGGAATCATGAATATGATACATCAAACTCATTTTGTAAACTAGACAGCCCTGAGTGACAGTACCCTCTCAATGTGAGTTCCATCTTTTCAGTGTGGCAGGGACTCAAAACGACATAAAGGCAGTGTTCTAAACCGAACTTCTTGGCCATATACAACCATCACCAGTTAGGCCGCATAATCACTACCAGGGTGGTGACCAAACGAATAATCAACTTCACGTCAATTCATCTCCCACATAGTTTCACATAATGCAAGCGCAGAACATCAGACACTCCCCTGCCTCCACAGCCGACTCTTATTCCGAAGGCCACTACAAAATCCCTAGATTCAACGCCAAAGCTGAACAAACACAACGATTCTACCTGACACTCGATCCAGTTCAGTGCCACTCTAAGCGCCTGCGGGGTTGGGACAACAGAATGGCGAACCCAGAGCCCACGGAAGAATAAGATCCACGAAGCGGAAGGGCGGTTAAAGCTTTACCTTCTTGATGGAGGGGTCGAGCCACTCGTACCAGCGCGCCTTGCACTGCTTGGCGGACTTGCGGACGAGCAGCGACGAGATGCGCGCCCACTGGTTCTTGCCGTACTTCATGACGGCGACCTTGAGGATCTCGTCCTCCGTGTTCTTCCACACGCCGCCCTTGATCATGATCCTCATCTTGACTCCCCCTGCTCCTGCTCGCGCCCGCCGCTAGTTTCTCCCTCCCCCGCTAAGGGGAGAGGGGACGGGGGTGGAGGCGGCCGCGCCCGCGGCGGCTCCGGCGAGGCCTGGGGTCCCGCCCGAGCCCGAGGGAAAGGGTCCCTGGGGTTTAGGGTTCGGTGAGGTGGGCGGCGGCGGCGTGTGGATGGGAGGGGAGCAGGGGAGACGGTGCCACGATGCGGGGCGGCCGGCGCAGTTCGCTTACCAGAAGTAGCAAATCTGCAGTCTGAATTGCAAAGTTGTGGCTCCGACACGAAAGGGTCCTCGAATTTGTTCATCGTTATGTACAAAATATGAAAATGTTCATCATTGTTTCTATTTAAAAAAAAAGATTGTTCATAGAATAGTGGAACTTCCCACCCTAAAATGTTTGGTAGGACAACGTGTAAGATGGAATGGTTCCATTCGTAATCTTACAAATAGGATTGTTCCATACTATGTATTTGGTTAGAGGATTGAAATGGTCTCATACTATATGTTTATGCTTAGTTATGGAGATGCAATAGTTCCATTACTTGTTTGATTGCAGATATAGAGAATGGAATCATTCTTACTTCATCAGCCACCCACCTAGGGATGCAAAGCGGGACGAGTTTTGCCGCGAGCCCGCAGATCACCGCGTATGGGTGAAGCGGGCAATGCGGCCTGCCAGTAGGGCCCAACAGCACCACGGAGGCCGCAAAAAGAAAGGGAGAGGAGGTTCTGGCTCATCGCGTCGCCCCTCGTCCTCTTAACAGCTGTCGCCATTCGAGCTGAGATTCGAGAAGAAAGGGTCGCCAATGTGCAGTGCTGCAACGGCACCATGTGAGTTACGGCAAAGCCCGCAAAACTCTTGTGGTCTTACACGTGCAGCTGCATGTGCACGCATAAACTGTTGCGATCCGCACCGCTGGGCGCCGTCCTCCCCGGTGTGCTGCATGCAATGTGCTCATAGTTTTGGCGCGGTGCATTTTCACGTCAACAATATGCCTCTGAAAGTCGAACAACTCATTTGAAAAGGAGAACATTCATCGGTTACTTTGCTGGCTCAAAGATAGGTCTGGATTGATCAGGTTTTTAGCCGCAAGATATTGAATGTCTCAACTTCCTGTCCTATACAAAGAAGTGGTTGTTTATAGCAGCGATAACTTAATGATCATAAGATTCTTCTCTACACAACCGGATTGCAACCTGTGAAGATGTTATCAAACACCGTTCTTTTTTGTGAAACATGTTAGCAAACCTCTTGAATAGCCATAAATGTCAGGCAAGAGGGCTCCAAAGAGGCAAAGAGTGGCGGAGTTAGGGTTTAGGGTTTGAAAGAGCAACAATGGCGACTGTACTAAAACAAGCTCGTTAAAGAGATGAGGATCTCACATGTCTCGTTTGTTTGGTGTGCTGCCCAAGATGGTTACATCCTCATAAACTTAGAAATCCATCCTTGTATCGATGATTTACACATTTATGTCCAAAAACATCTTCACCTTATAGAATTTTTGTCCACGCATCAAACTCTTCCAACACATGTTGCTTCCTATCACAGACCAACCACTGCCAGAAACAGGAAGTACTAAGGCAGAGATTCACCGTCAAGGCATCAATAACTTTCATTGTAACCATAGGGTAATCATTCACATTGCCCATTGCTTCAAAAACCTCACAAAAAGGATTATTGCTCCCATATTCTTCAACTCTAATGACAGCACAAACACACGTTGGAAATAGATCCCACCGCAGCATGCTACAATGAAAACAAAATCAGATAGGTACTCAGCTCTGCTCTTACAGCACCAATAAAAACCACTGATCAGTGTACCACCTAGACAAGATCCACTCAAGGCGTAAACGCCATAAAGACCATCATCCACCATCTAAGAAGGGCAACTCAAGCAGATTATGTGAACAACTTGGCAAATCATAGGTGCAGAGAAAACAGGTACAGCTTTGATGGCAACAGAAGTAAACGCAACTCGATTAAACATCTCCAAACATAGCAGCTAAGTATAGGCTAATAACACTGCAAGATAAAATGATAAAGCATCCGTGATGCCAAGTCAGCACAGGGGACTGAGCATTCAGGCCACAGCTAAGAGCTCAAGATACCAACATGTTTATGACAACTAGATAATATTATATCAGGTAACGGCTACTCGTTCATCCTCACTCCTCATCCTCATCGCCGCCGTCTCCACCACCACCGCTTGCCTTCTTCTGGTTCTTCCTCTTCACCCTGCCCGGGGGGCCTCCGCCGAACGGGCTTGACAGTGAAAAGTCAATGTGCTTCTCGGACTCCACCCTCACCATGAATGATGGGACGTTGACAATTTGCCTGCCAACCCTGCAATCAGGTTCCAAAGAACAGAAATTCATCAATCGGTTCTTTGCAATATCTGGAGAACTGCATTCACAAATAACCACACAAAAACTGTTCCAGATGCTGCAAAAGAGTAAATCCAGGACAACTAGACATGTTGTGCAGTTTTTAACAAATCATCAATTCAAATGTCAGGAATAGCTTAACAAAATTCCATTGCTGCATGGCATAAAAAGTAAGGACTATTAAACACAAGGCAACACATCCAGGGCTCAGCCAACCTATAGTGTTGATAAATACACAGTAATTAAAATCCGTTGGGAACATATGCGCAGTCCTGTATCTAGTAATAGAATTGCCATACAAGCACATAAGGAGACAAGCAGGAACAAAAGGTTCATCAAAGGAGAAAAGGGGGCATGGAAGTTACAGCTTTTGTTTTCAGTCAATGATGAATTAACCGAGAATCAAACTAGTGACCAATTAACAGGGAATCAAACTAGTTAGTATGTTCAACATTTCAGAAGTATGGAATTAGTCAATGCTACTCTCTACACCCTATTAAAACAGAAAAGGAGGGCTTCATAGAATATTTATTGCATCAAAAGAGTTCTCAGAAGACCGTTGTGAGACTACTTGCATATTCTCATCATCAGGCCCATGCTTAAGTTACTCTGTCGAGCACCCAAAGTTCAGATCAACATAACAATATAGTGCTAGCTAAACCAGGAAATCGAACAAATTCATAACAAGGAGCCACACAAGCATACCTGATGTGGCGTTGCTTGATCAAGACACGAGCATGGTGGATGGACTTGGCCATGCCAGCCTTGAAGACAAGAGTCTGAAGGCGCCTTGCCAGGAAGTTCTCAGCAGTGAGGGCAAGGACGTAATCAAGCTTGTTCTGACCCTCAGCAAGCAGCCCATAGCGGTTCATGCGGCGGAGTAGCGCCTCACCCTCAAAGATACGGCGGGGGTTCTTCTCATCAAGTGTGAGCAAGTGCCTTGCAGCATTACGGATCCTGCTCAGAGCATACTGGACCCTCCACAGCTCACGCTTGCACCTCAGCCCGTACTCACCGACGAGCTTCAGCTCAGCATCAAGACGCTCCTTCTCATAAGGACGCCTTGGCTTCTTGAATGTCTTACCATCTGCAAAAGAAATGTTTCAATATAAAATACTAAGCTTAGGATATTAATGGGACAGCATACGAAGAAGCTCATGGAGAAAAGAAAACTCACATCAGCCATTAGCCTACTAGTATTGCACTATTGTAATAAACCCTATATGCCAAGCATGGTAGGAAAAAAGAATATACAAGCAATACATGCTTCCCGTTGCAAAACGGAACACACTAATGATCAAACAAGTTCCATGAACTAAACAAAAGCGCTCAATTTTAACAATCAGATACCAAAGCAGCACCTACAATCCAAATCAATCAGGCCAATGGTATCATTCCAGAGTAGTCGGTAATTTGTACATGAAACGCCTCCCAACTCCGAAATCTACTGGGCCAGAATGCTACATCTTTCAGACGAATTTCCATATAGAGCCCCTTCGAGAAATATTGCTCAACAACAAACTTAAAACTAGACTGTCACCCCATAAAACACAACCATCCAGGAAAATCCTTCACAAACGACACCACTACACACCTTCACCATAACTCGAAGGCTAATTCCACCAAGAAACCCAGTCGACTATTTGAGCACCAAACTCAGACCAGAGATGGTTTCTAAAGCCAAAGATCACTTCCCAGGAGTCAGAACCAGATCAGCGCCTACACACCTCAGATCGACAGACAGCAAGAGCAACAGGCACGCTGAATCCTCTGCCAAACCCCATGCCGCACCATCGACGCGGCAGATCAAGAGCAAACCCTACCAACCGAGACCGACTATCAGCCGTAGCAGCTATGGAACAACCGAGAGCACGCCGCGCTAAGACTACGCGCCGCCGTTGGTCGCCAGATCACGACGTCCGCCCGCAGCGAGACCGAGGACAAGAGGAACCGGAACGGAGAGTAACGAGAAGAGAGGTGGGGGGAGGAGGGGGATCTCCGGCGCGGGCTTACAGTTGCGGTAGAAGCTGACGTGCACCATGGCTGGTGCTCCTCTCCCTCCCTCGCGCCCTCGCCTTCGCCTCCTCTGCTCCCTCCGCCGCCGCTTCTGTGGTGTAGTCGCTGGGAGTGGTGTGAGGTCGCGGAAGCCAGCTTTTATATGCGACCCCAAAAACCCTAGTGGGCCGAGCAGGTTACGTGATGCTATGGGCTTAATAGGCCGGGCCCGATTGGCTGCGCACGGCCTGCAGGATTCTAACTTAACGGCCCGGATGATGTCCCTGCCGGCCTGCCCGTCTCTCGCTAATCTCAAGGCAAGAAGACGAGTATGCACATTCAGATTCAGTCATTTGACTAAACGAGCTGAACCATCCACATGGCCGCTCACCAATTCACTCTTACGATAAATGCCATGACGAAGAAGAACAACAACAAACTTCATTGTTACGGCTGGAAAGTGGGCAATCGAAAAGGAAGGAGCATGGGGGGGCGACCATAGAGTTCGATGATAGCTTATTGGAACCTCGAGTTACCTTAAGTTGCGAATCCCTCTGCCCGTACTGCCTAGTGCTATCAAGACTCGTCAAGCACCATCATTGCGCCTATCCTTGATGCTGGAAGGCTCCATGTACCTCTGCTCTGAAGACACAGGATTACAGGACCAACCGATCGTGACCATTATGTATGTTCTTGGACAGAGTTTCCGAGTGGTTTGGAGAAGCTGTCACTAAGGTACTCAAACTGCCCTGAAACGGCATCAGGCGATGCAAATTCATTCAGATTGGGTGCTCAACATATGGCAAAGGTATTCGATTGTCCATGAAACTGATGCCGATCATGTCAGAGGAGGTAAAGCGGATGCCAAACTTGGATTTCTATGCTGCATCTACCCCTTGAATGCCACAAGTTCCTGCAAAGAGAAGAACAGCTACGTAACTCCATATTTTGAAAATGTCTGAAGAACCATGTTATGAACACATTTTTTGCATTCTGGCTTTTAAATTTCAATTGCAGCATCTGCTTACCGCAGGAGACAACAACAGTCCATTGACAGTTTCTTCCCCAAACTGTAACATCTATTCCATAGCCTTCCCACCTATGTGGTAACTGTTGATGGCTAAGCATTGTTGTTTTGAATCTAGTAACATCAAATTGTCAACCTATAAATGTTTTTTTATATTGATAGTCAAGGTCAAAAAAACGTTTGACCAGCAGAAATCCTAAAATGATATGTATTTGAACCACAGGGAATACTTTTTAAGAGCATTCTATTCCTGCTTTTTTAAGCCCTATAGTTTTATTATGTCTCTTCATATATGCTTCTTTGATTCCCTATTCTTTAGCAAAATAACAAAGCTATTTTTTTAGCAAGATGCAAAGGAGCAATAAGGACTAGGATGTTCCAAAGTAAAACTGCAAGAAAAATGTGAGGACAAAAAAAGGTAAAGGGAAGTTACCAGAAAACTCAGTCTGAACATGTCCAGCCTCAAGAGACAGAACTCAAGCAACAAATCATGTTTCTTTTGCCAATTTTTCTTCTATATAGCTTCTCCATAGTTGTGTAAAGATCAAATCATAAAATTTTAAGTACTGCATTAATCCTGTCTTAAGCAAAGATCCACAGCTCTTCATGTCATCTCTACTAGAGATTCAACAAGCTTCATCCACGTGAGAGCAGTTAAGAATGAATGGAATCCTGTTTCATGAAACATACACAACAAAATATGCTCTGAATATCTGCTATTCAATTTATCAATCTCTCTACAATGTTTTGATGGCAAGATGAACAGCCCTTCTGCTCACTCACAAGCAATAAAATCTTTTCTGCAGTGCAGCATTATTTCGGACACTGTCTTTATAATATTGTTTGTGTAAGAATAGGCAGTTCTGACATAAATTAGATCATAGTACCATACCTTGACTGGGGCTATGTCCTTTTGTGTCACTGTCATGGATTCTGGGCAGTAGGCCACATCTTTCACGTACACATCGCTGTGTCTTCAGTCATTGTGAAATGAAATCATCCTTGATATCACCCTCAAAAGCAACACAAACTTTAGTCCGGTTGAAGATACAGATGCTCAAGGATACTGTAAATCTCATCAGAATTAGGGTGGCTGAAGTCCCTCATCAAGAACTCATGAACAACACTGTCCACTTCAACCCAGCTGCACCCTGCCGTTTTGTCAATACCCTTCCCTCTCATCGATTGCCTCACGGTTTCAACAAAGTCCCATTGCTGACCACGAGCCAATGTGTTCGCGAGGAGTATATAGGTTCCAGGATTCCTTGGTTCAATCGTAATGAGTTCTCTCGCTGCGATCTTACCAACTTCTACTTGGCAATGTTTTCTACATGCATTGAGCAAGGCTCCCCAGACTCCTGCATGTGGTTTCATTGGCATTGTCTGCACTAAGAAGTATGCTTCTTCAATGAGCCCAGCTCGGCCATATAGATCCACCATGCAAGCATAGTGATCCAGGGATTGCTCAATTGCATAATTTGTCGTCATGGACTCAAAGTAGTGCTTTCCTTCGTGAACAAGTCCGGCATGAGCACAAGCTGATAAGACGCCAAGAAAAGTAATGGAATCTGGATGTAACCCTTCCAAAACCATCTCATTGAAGAGCTGAAGTGCCTCTTTGCCATGTCCATGGTGTGCAAGAGCAGTGATCATCACATTGTAAGACACTGTATCCTTCAGATGTGCCTCAACAAACAGCAAATGAGCTTGGCTGATGCTACCGCATTTGGCATACATGTCAACCAACGAATTCAGCACGTGGCAGTTCATTTCGATGTAACCTTTTTTCAAAAACCCATGAACCTGTCTTGCAACTGACAAAGAACCAAGCTGTGCACAAGCGGACATCAGCACAGCCATTGTGGCAGCATCAGGTTGGAACCCTGCAAGGCGCATCCGATTGAACACCCCGACTGCATCAACCCACAACGCCTCCTCTAAGCATGCAGAAATCATCATGTTCCAGCTGTTCACACTTCTCTCCGGCATCTCTTCAAACAACTCCCTCGTGACACCAGCCTCCCCCTGCCACAGGTACCCTGTCATCATCGTGTTCCAAGAGATTGGGTCCCTCTCTGCCATCCCGTCGAACACCTCCCGAGCAGCCGCCACGTCCCCAGCCCTGACGTAGCACGCCACCATGGTGTTCCCTACCACCACGTTCCTCGCAGAAATTTTGTCGAACACCCTCCTCGCATCCGCCACCTGGCCAAGGTTCCCGTACATGTCAACCAACGCGGCGCCCACGTGCGCGGAGCGTCCCAGCCCTGCCTTCCCCAAGAACCCGTGCACCTGGAACCCTTGCAGGACGGCACGCAGTGCCGAGCAGCACCTGACCACGGAGCTCGTCGTGAAGGCGTTCGGCCGCGGGTCGCCGCGCCGGAGCATGAGCCGGAACAGCGCCAGCGCCTCCGCGGCCGCCGAAGGCGAGGAGGAGGACGAGGCGTGCCTGGCGTAGGCGGCGATGGTGGCGGTCCAGAGGTAGACGTTCCCGGAGGCGGCGGGGACGGCGCTGTCGAAGACGGCACGGGCGTGGCGCGTGGAAGGGGACGCCGCTATGAGCGCGACGGCGGCGCGGGCGGGGAGCGGGAGGCCCCGGAGGAGGAGCTGCGCCTGGAGCTGCCTCGCCGTCGCCGGGGTCGTCGCGCGGCGGGCGAGGCCGGCCACGAGCGCGGGGAGGGCGCTGGCATGCAGACGGCCGCAAGGCGGTGACAGCGCCGCGCCGCCGGCACCGTGCCGCATTGGTGGCGTGCTGTTGCCTTGTGGGGCGCGGGTACGGTTCCTGTGAATTGTTCTTGTTCAAATATTTTTTTAAAAATTAAAATGGATGCAAATAACGATATTTCTTGGGCACGAACAACCTAAAAAAATTATTTTTGTTAACAAATTTAATTTTGCAGTCCATTACAGCTGCGAAACTGTACTGATGGATTTAACAAACAAGAGCGCTGGCAAAAATGGGAAACCATGACGATTTACTACTACTATGAAAACGAAAAGGGATCCACTGATCCACATGTTTCTCCTTTTCCAGTACAATTCAATGTGGGGCCGCATATGGTACAACCGCTCGGCAAGAAGAGTGCAGTAACACGGTTTACATGTACAGAAAAAAAAGAACATCACAGAAAAACAAAAGATGGCATCAAAACTAAGCAACACAACATTACAAATTTCATAAACCTGTGTAGTTGACCTGCCCTGTCTATCAATGGACTTTGAGAAATCTAATTATGATACAAGGTATCGTGCCTGTTTCTCCGTTTATGGCAGCGGCCATCCTCACCTATATCTGGTGAAATTTTGGCTCCAAGATCATGCCCTTGGAGCGCCTATGTCCAGATCCAAGAGAAATGAACAACAACATACTTGGCTTAGTATGGCTTCATCTCATACCCTAAGACCTTCCAGATGAAATGCCAGAAGTAGCATGTATCTCCAAGGAATGCTCCGGTATGTAGGTAAGGCCTGCAAGAGCAACGATCGGTTCTCAAGACTGAAAAAGGACATTAAAAGATATATATGATGACATGATGCAGATATTGAATGGACATTGGGTAGTCTGAACCCACTGCGTTAATATTTCTAGTTCAGTTCAAGCGAGGAAGATTCCTCCCAATGTCTGACAGACAGTAAGAAGAATAATAGATTCACTAATTAAAATTGACAATTCTGTATCTAGCAGCTAAGGTAGCACTTATTGTGTTGGCAACTAGGAATTCTCATTAGCTGATAAGTGGGTACTACTTTGGGCATTTAATCTTTTTTTTTCCCAAGAATTACCTTTCTCCCTTGCAGTTATTTGAAGTGTATCAAGTGTAATGATACCATCTGATAATGGAAGCAGCTCAAGTTTGACGGTGGTGCTCGAACGTGGAGGAACACACCTGTTAGCCACATCCACCACACAAGATGTTATTCCACAGTGTTTTGGAATAGAAGGAGCACAGTTGCAAGTTAACTCTTTTTAAGTATGGAAAAAGGGTAAGGTTGAATACCCTAGGGGCACTGCACTTTGCAACCACAGATGAGTGCAGCCTGAAGCACTACTTATTCTATTTCCTGCATTGTCACTTTCTTTTGGAGACGTAGCCAGGACAGAATTTAATCTTCGAAAGCCAATTTCCTGCTTTCCCAACCCAGATCTTTTTGCTGACTCATTAACACCATCATAAGAACCATTTGGTGTAGTTGGAGCTGAGTTCAAGGATACAACTGAAGAAGAACCAGATGCTTCAGGAGCAAGGACAGTTAACGTAAGGTTTTCGGACGTCATATTGGTAGCTTCGAGGGTTAATACCTGGAAGGAAACAATATATTACTGCAAAAGTGATAAATGGAGAATTTGCATAACAATTATCGAAGAGGTACTGCAATAACCTGCACAGGGAGTTGAGGAACTCGAGCACCCAGGCTAGGATTTCTTAAAGACAGTTCGGCTGATACGGAGATCATAAGATCACTAGCTGCAGAGGGTCGCCAGGTTGTGGCTTGCTTGAAAAAAAGTTTCGATTCTACAGAAATCATAGGGCTGCGAATCAGAAATATCCACTACATTCCTGTTTTGAAGAATCTGTTCTGTTTCATCAACAGTTTACCTGTGTAATTGCAGCGATAAGATACCAGTACGGCATACTGGTCCCTTAGAGCAACAAAGGGCTCACCAACCTTTGGTGTAGTACTTAAAGTAGCACCGGTCATCGTTGGGAGTGACAAAGCCGGAGGTGCATCACTGTTGGTCCTCCGTTCCCTTGAGGACATAGTTGTTGGCTTGAGAATAAAAGAGTGTTCCTCTCCCCTCCTATATAGATAAGAAATAATTAAAACAACGCTCACATCCTTTCAAATTTATTATGAGCAGACAACACTAAATTGAATCTGGGAAAGGGAAACAGCAACAATGGAACTCGGTACATTCCAGTATTCAAGAAACCAAGATTCTAGAGAGGAATAAATTTCTTATTGATGAAATCATGCTGTTCTTCAACTCTACATAGAGCAGCAATAGCAGGTAGGTCATGAGCAGAATTAATGAGAAAAGTTGCATATACCTGAGTGCTAGATTTGGCAAGCTGTGACCATGCCCAACCTCAATACTAGCAATTGGTAATGACAAAGGAGCACCTCCTTTGGATGCCTCCTCAAATACGATAGTAATTGCATCAATGAATACAACAATATCTTTCGCATGAGTAGGAGCAATGTTCTGCAGTAGGAATTCACGATATAAGCATTATCTTCGAAATATTAATCTATGAAATGAAAAAAGAATGGATGCTTTCATATATTCAGCGCACCTTTACTGTGACGCACAAAAGATTTTGAACGGTACATTTTGCAGCAAAAGAATGAACCTCAATTGGTTGAATGATTTCAACTTTTCTCCGCCATCTTTTTCCCGGTAGATATACGCCTTCTAGACCACAGCGTACAGAATACCTTTCAGGTTCCAAAGGAACTCCTCTAAATGAAAGCTGCCCATCATTTATGATATCAGGGGTTTTTGCAGGCTTTTCAGGCATAAATTCTTGACTTTCAGATATTGATGGTGGTCTTATGTTGTTGGGTGTCTGAACAGAAGAAGCTGAAGGCATGGAGTAGCTTCTGAAGTTAAATATTTGAGATCCAGTAGAAGAGTAAGATTGCTTGTGTGATGCACTTGGATTGAGAGTAGGGGGAGCTAAAGAACGAGGCGGTAATGTGCGATCTAAAGGGAGCAACCAACTAAGGAGCTCCCTACAAGGATCATCATTGCTGTCAGAAAGTCCATCTACAAGATTCTCAGGCATACTTTTCTCAAACTGAAGAACTTCAAGCACAGGATCTTCCAGTTTGTTAACACCAACATTCACTTGCAAAACAACCTGCATCCTTCCAATAGAAAACATGACTGTTGAATCAGCATGCATTTAAACAGCAAGAATTACAATATTTTAAAATACATGCATGAACAGCTAAATGGTAACAACGCTAACTTCTTAAGTTCTTATACAAGATTATTTTTAAAAAAAAAGTCATGCTCGTCTCTGCAACTAATAAATTACTATATTTCGTAGTTGCATAGCGGATTCACATAGATTTTATAAAAATGAATTAACTAATAAAGTAAATTTCAGAAAATTACACTACATAAGGTTACAAAAACACAAACTACAAGAATCAATTTCACAAAAGTACACTTTTATTGACATTCTATATAGCTAAACCACCCTTTTTCAGTAAGTAACATTGCAAAACTAAACTTCTATTATTATATTGTATCACACAACTACAGTTGCTGTTTCATATTGCAAAACTGCACATTTGAAGTTTTAAGCTCTAATGAAAATACAGTTTCATGACATGGTATGGCAATATATGTGCGCTGCTGCAATATGAAGTGAAGTGAAAATAGAAGTATACTGTTCTGAAATTGATTCTAAGCAGTGTAGTTTTGTGATATTGATGCCAATAAAACTGTATTGCAAAACTGGTTCAAGAAGTTTAGTGTGTAGTTCTGCGAAATTTATTCTAACGAAGTGTAGTTTTCTGAAATTTACTTTACAGAAGTCAATGTCATATTTAAAAGTTTTCAGGACACATCTCACTTGTAAGACCAATCATTGCTGCCAAGTTGCTATCCCGAGTCCACAATAGACACCACTTTATCATTGGGTTCCCAAAGCAATGAAATGATGAATGCCAATTATTTACATGTTTGCTCTTATTATGTGAAAAGCTATTTATACCTACCAGCATTTAGTAAAAAACAATTTAGAAGTCATGTTGCTTAAAGAAATCAAAGGGCCAGGTGTAACAATCTAAATTAACTTGGATATCTAGGTAGGTTCCTGATGCTTGGCTAAGCTTAGCTTGAAATATAAAACTTGCAGTTATTTATGCACTTCCATATTCAGTGGTCATACAGTACAAGAAGTTGTAGCATATATGCCACACGGCAATAAAAAAGGACCATTCAAAACATACCACTATGTCTCCATTCTGCAGAGAATAACACTTCACAGTATCTCGAGCGACTCCCCCAGATGTGCTACCATCGAAAATCCCTTTATCAGAAATGGTGTTGTAAATATTACTCCTTGAAGCCTTACTGTTTCCCTGGCCATCTGATCGCCCATCTGACATCTTAGCTGCGGTTGCTCTTTTTTTGGACCACAGAGGTTCATCTGACTCTGCGATCCGGACAAAAAAATTAGATTCGCTGAATCTTCGCAGCATAAGTTCTATTTGCTGTTTATGATCTTCCATCTGAAGGAGAGATTGAGTCTCCAAAATATCATGTCCTGAAGGAGAGGCATCACTGTTGAGTTCAACACTCTGCATATCATTATCAACATCCTGACAGCCATTTTCTCCAGTTGTATCAATATCGTGACCATTTGCATTGACAGGACTAAATTTATCCGTGGAGTGTTGCAAAGAATTTCCATTCTTAGACATCACCGCCGCAATTCTGAAGGGGGATATAACCTGTATATCTTGCTTAGAAGATGACAGGCATGCCAGTATATGAACCTGCTCGCCTGATAACTGAACCAAGTCAATTCCAGAAAATAGGTTACAAGTAAGATGCAATAGTGCCAGACATCTGAACTGAAGTCGCAGGGAAAAAACACATACCTGGAAAAAGGAAGGAACGGTCCAAAGGCCGCAACTGCACCATTTCTGAAACATCATTCCAGTTATCAGGGAGCGGCTCTGTAAACAAATTATGGATGTTAGCAACCATCAGTAGGGATATTAAAATGCTTTTAACAGCGTGAAGAAGCCACCAAAGAGAAAACATATAACTGGCCTTAAAGCATTTAGCAGGTAATTCCTGGAGCTGACTCTTCCACACTCAAACCAACTTGTCAAGGTGGTAAAGATTAAAAGAAAGTACATCACATTGGAAAGTTTCTATTAACCTCATGCAGATGAAGGATGCAAACAATGCATTTCTGATACAAAATTGGACAAGCAAGTCAAAGGCACCCAACTGTATGGAATTGTGATCCACCCTTCCTCCTCCGCGACATCAGTGTGCGTCCCCGGCAGCACCTGACCCTTCAAATCTAGAGACCCGGAACCCGCACCGGCATCCCCAGGCCCATTACTAGCAGCTCCATCCTCACCGCGGGCGGAGGGGGGCTGGTACGAGTCCTCCGCGATGATGAGGCCCTCCAGCGTCGTGGCTGGCTTCGGCAAGGTGTCCTCTGGAATCCGCGGCAGCTCGGGCGCCGCGGGCTGCACGGCGGTCCGGTAGAGGAAATTCATTGGTGGATGCTGCTCGAATCCCTCCCTGCGGAGCAAACGAGAGCAGCGGGTAAAGAGGCGAGATCTACACCCTGCCTGCTAATCGGCAGTTCCACTGAATCTGACGGAATTTCGTGCGAGCAAGCAAGGATAACTGACCGGCACTGGAGGGGAACCAGAGCAGGCCTCCCCCGGGCGGATCTCCGCTCCCGCTGGGCAGGGAGGCGCGCGGCAGCGGAGGATCAGATCCGGCAGAGAGTGAGGGGGGTCGGCGGCGATGGGCTCGAGCCCGACGTTCTTTCCGTCCGCGGAGACAGGAGCCGCCGAGCCGGTAAACACCGACGGGTGGGGTCCCTCACGGATTTTCTTTAAAAGTACAAATAAAAATAGTACAGAGACAGCTATATTTGTGTAACCATGCTTTTTTTTATAAGAATGTAACCATACTTCTGTGCAGTATAACTATGCACGTGAACCATCTAATGTACGCAGTTTTCGTGAGTTTACATCCAAGTGATTTAAGCTATTAAATTACGTTTTTAATGGTGGATACGCTCAAATACACTTCCTATATAGCAATTGAATCTTGTGTTTTGTTTTAGTATGAAATAAAATTAGGGATATTTTCTCTAAAACAGATTGTGCTCTTAATACATCAGTTGTGTTTTTTCAAAATAGATAGTAACAATTAACTACAATAAAAAGTACAACATGGTGTAGGAAAAGTACACCATTATGGCCAGCCGTGGGAAATTGGAGCTACTTAGACTGTCTACACTCGTCATACTCTATTTTCATCCTCTAAAAAGAATATTCTGTTCTGATCATCGAAATTCTTTCCTCTATATCAATTTCTCCCGCATTCGCTATACTCTATACCAACTACCACATATTTTATTCAACCATCTCCAACTATCTTTTTTTTTTATTTTTTTTTCTTTCCTCTCTTATTTCCCCTAACTCCTTCTCCCTCACATTCGCCTGCTCTCTTTCTTTCTCTGCCGGAGACAAACTGAGCGAGCAGAGCTCCACCCGCCTGCCGATTACTCCCGCCTCCGGCCACCAAAACCAAATCACCGCTGCCCACAGCTAGCACACCTTCCTAGCTACCTCCACCACCACTTGTTGCTCGGCGGCATGACCCCAATCGCCGGGTATTAGAGTTCCAGTGGCCGCCACTGCTGCTGGCCCAAGCTCAACCCCCGCCGGTGAAGTCCCCCTCCCAGGCCACTTCGTCTCCAACCGGCTACAAAAATCCAGTCGTGGTGAGGCCCTCCCCATCCAGCGCCCGCCCGCCCCTCTCTCTCTCTCTCTCTCTCTCTCTCCCTCCCTCCCTCTAGGCGGTGGCTTGCCTGGGCGGCAGCGGCAGCAGCAGCACCAGCTCCAGCCCCCGAGCGGCAGCCGTCGCCCTCACGTGCGCGGGCGCGGCCCCGCCCCCCTCCTCCAGCCACGTCGCGCGTCAGCTCGCCTCTAGCTCGCTCGGCGGGACGCCGCCACACCAGCCTCCAGCGGCGGGACCCCAGCTTCCATAGCAGCGGCTGCCTCCAGATCTCGCGGCGGCAGACGGCTCCTGGCGGTGGCGGCGGCGGCAGCTCCTCGCGACGGAGGGAGGGAGGAGGAGGAGGACGACACGGCTAGGGGCGGCGAGGTGGAAAGTGGCATGGAAGGAGGAGGGGGAGGAGCAGGGGCGGCCGGAAGGGAAGGGAGGGAGACGAGGGGTGCGCGGGCCCGAGCCACGTCCGCCGCGATGGCGGACCCTCTCCGTCCGCTGGAAATAGTGGACGGGGGCCGCTCCGCCTCGGTAGAGTATGGGATAGAGGTACCTGGTGCAGCTCTTTTTACTCTATGTTGGCACTGAAGGATGGGATACAGGCCCTTGTGCGGGCAGCCTTAGATTCTTTTACGATGAAGCTTGGCAACATGAAGTATGTCGGGCTCTATAATTTATAGGTGGCAGTTGTGTGTTGAAAGGTTGATCATGTTTGGATTTTTCGCTGGTTTTCTGAAATATACCAAATCACTCAATTGTAGAAACTCCCGGTTCTTTTAAATGTTTCTTCTAAAAAAGGATGGATGTTCAGACTCAAGTGATGGGGAAATATCAATTAATTTTCATGAAAGTGCACGTAACTCCATGAGAGTTAGGGGTGATAGGACAAACCATGGATATTAAAGGACCATTTTTAAGGCTCTTGTTGATGTTAAAATTAGGCAAAATAGATGTTTTGGTCCCTCAACTTTATTCCGAGGGTTAAGTTCATCCCTCAACTTTCAAATTGGCCAATATAGTCCCTCAACTTTTATTTTGAGATCAAACTCGTCCTTGTACTGGTATTATACTCCATAATAACATGATATAAATAAAAAAGTCTTTTCTACCCTTAGTTTCTTTTTCCCCTCCTCAATTTTTGTGTCACTGCTCGCTCAACTTCTGCAACATTTTATATGGCTACGTAGTTATGCAATAAGTAGCTTTAATTCTCCTATACATCTGCAATACAATACGATGCATAGGTAAATAAAATTTTATGTTCCAAATTAAACACTTATGATGTTCAGCTCTTAAATGAATTTAAAGAGGAAGGAGCTAAGGGTAAGGAGAACTTTTTGCATAAATCTCATATTATTATAGAGTATAATATCAGCTTAAGAGTGAGTTTGACCAAAAACGAAAGTTGGAGAACTATATTGGCCAATCTGAAAGTTGAGGGATGAACTTGACCCTCAGCTCAAAGTTGAAGGACTAAAGCAACTATTTTGCCTTAAAATTACAGTTGTGATCCCATTTTACATCTTAATAATCCTGATTGAGGGGCACTGATTCTACCATTATACTTATACTTATACTTATAGAATCTACTTTTTATGATTTACATATTAAGAATCTTATGAATTCGATCTTACTCGAAGACCATTGTTTGTTTCGATTTAGAATTTATGGTTTTGACAACCTTGCTTGGAAGTGTTGAAAAGCTAAAAACAAAATCTGAAGGACCTTTTGGAAGTCACGATGCACGGAATGGGTCTGAAAACATATTTTGAACTATGCCAAAATTAAGACAAACGAAGTTTGAAATCTCAACCTTATGATGCTTTTGGAAGTAGGCCGGCGATAAGACAGTCCCAACTCCCAACCTCCTAAGGCCTTGTCCAATGATTACAGCTAGCTGCTAGCTCTAAGCTGTGCCATGTCAATTAGAGGTAGTATAAAAGTTTACCACTCCAACGATCTAGCTTTTAATCCGCACTCCAAAGCAGGGAGAGAACGGTAGCAACAGTGTAGCACGGGCCCACGAGCCTCGATGGATGCGTCATAAGCTAGCGGTGAAATAATCAATAGCGCTTTGCTTTTTACCATTTCTCTTTCATACGTGACGCTTCCTACCAGCGATATCTCCCATCGTTGGGGACGGCCTATGTAAACGATGAAAGTGGGCATAAGACACCTTTCCAAATGGGGGTGGAGTCAGTATTGGACCCCCAGACTCCCACACTGAACCTGCCTCAAACCTTTTTCAATCAAGACATTTTTTACACAAAAGGAAGTAAGCTTCTATGTACTTTTAGACAAAAACTAGGGCTGAAGCATGTGCAGCCTGGGTCCTGGCTCCGCCACTGCTTCTGAAAGGCAGAAGAAACTTGTCAATAGCTCGCCTATTTCTAGGTCAGTTGATAAGTTAGTGCATTGACATATAGATAGCTATGCTTATAAATATACTGAAAACGCTCTTCTAAAGTAGATGTGTTGCTTCAAACCATAAGAAATATTCTTAAAATGGATAAAAGATATAAAAGTGACTTCATACGCCGTGCAACCACAAAGGACTAGCACGTACACCTGTGTAGAACACACAAACAAACTATGGTTTGGAACTAGAAAGCTAAGTGCTACGTGCACACTACCGGAGTAATTTATTTCTGTTTACGAAACACGGTACAGATGCAAGTGCTTATAGACACACAATCACCTATATAAATACACACTCAATGGAGACTGAGCTGGGGCTCGGGCAACCCATCTACGTCCGAGCGCCGGCTATCCACTGCTCCTGGCAAGCTTAAAAAAAATACACACACTCAACCCTAGTTTACTAGAGCCCAAAACCCAAAAGGTACTCATTTGTTAATCTCTGCTTCCGAATTTATGATTTCCATACACATCCAAATGGTAACATTTAGTTTGAGGGGTGTGTACATTTTTGAAGGGTTGTTACTGCCATGGTCATGCCAATTGCTCCCCGACATCGACTTGCTCTACGAATGTAGGGAACTAGTAATAATTAGGAGAAAATGTGCTGTTCTTTATCAAGGGGTGATTCGTGGGGTACCTGTAGTACATTGACATTTCTTGAGATGTACTAGATACGTTATTACACACTGGTTATCTAACTCTCTTATACTTTGCATCCCTAAAATGTAATTTTGTCATAAAAGACTAGCATGAACACATGTATAGAACACAGGCGATGGTTTCTCTAACCCATGGACAAGATAGCACTTTCTAGAAATTCTCCTACGCTGCCTTTCACTCAAGTGACCAACATTTCAACGGACTGAGCACCATAGAGTGCTATAGGATCCTCCAAACAAAACAGATAAAAATTTGCACTTTCGATTGTACCGACACAAATCTCATGCGTGATGTAAGAAAAAGATTCCGAATCCTTTAAAAACTGGTATACCACCATCAGAAGAACCCAGGAACCAGTCAAAGCGGCTGGGACATTATTGGTAGCGCATGACCACAATTGTCGACAAGTTGAAACGAAAAGAAAAACAGTTGAAACATTACAATTTCTTCCGGATTTATAATTCCTATTCTAAATGTGTTACTGTGACCAGCATTACAGTACATGTTTAAAAGAGTATAAGAGGTTGATTTTCAAATATCCTTGTCGGTTCTCATCTTTTGTAGGAACAGAAAGTAAATGCTCATGCAACAAGTTTTGAAGTAATACGGCCATAATCTCAGAAAGCATAGAATTTGCAAAGGATTGGGCCATACAAACTTAACCATGGCAATAATGGTTAAAAGAAGAAACCTGCATTTCCTTACATTATTTATACTTCAAACTGCTACTTTTGCTCCAGCTATGGAAAACAGAAGATGTTTTTTGTCATGCACACGCAATTGCAACCGTAGCTCTCATCATATCATTAGTCAGCTTCTCAGATGCTTGTGATGCCAGAAAGCTCTGAGAAAACTACAGTTCACATCAGTGAGTGGCTCTGGGTTATCCGCTCTTCCTTTCATCTGGAGCCACCGGGGTATGATGAATGGCGGTCGTTTGCACCGGAAGAGGGGTAGTCATTGAGCACAAATCCAATACTTCCAGCATGGGCGAATTCTGTCTTGTCCATATTTATAGTCTGAATTTTTCAAGGATTCCAAATCAGTGTTCTTCAGAGATAACAGAATGAAAATGGATATGGTTTTTGTATATCTTTGTGGTTTGTTCCAATCTGGTGCCTACTATCTTCCAGTGGAAAGAAGTACATACCTAGTTAGCAACTACTCCCTCTGTTCCAAATTTTAAGTCGTTTTGGCAAATCTAGATATATAGTTTTTGCTACATATCTAGACATAGTGTATATCTAGGTGCATATCAAAAACTGTGTATCTAGATTTGCTAAAACGACCTACAATTTGGAACGGAGGGAGTAGCATTTTTTTACTGCATTGAGAGAGAAGCTGCACAGAAGGTCGTCAAGTTCAAAAGAAAAGTGAGCTAATCACCTGAGTTGTTGCACCTGAGGTCGGAGTTGCTTTTATTCCCTGTAGCATTCTTAGGCCTATTGCATGGTAAAATACATCAAAAATCAACAATAAGATATAATTCTTATGAACAGAAAAGAGCTGAAGAGGATTACCATGCACTGGTTCAGTGCTTGATACATGAAACAGAGAGCCTAAGGCCAAAAGCACCATGGCTATGCACAGTGGAGTTATGTTCATCCCCAAACACCTTTCTTTTGCAGATACAACCACTTCTCTGACTTGTCTGATTCTAAAGGACAGCAAGTCTGCTCTTTTATAGCAGCCCATCATCGAAAATGAGTAGTGGATCATTGTCCACAATGATGTGTCTACCATCGATCAAAAGTCCAACCTTCTGTTTACTTTTGAAGTTCAAGCACAATTTTCTTGCAAATGAAGTAAGAAGGCAATTTTCAACTCGGGCAATAAAATGCCACGCCGACATCAAATCACATGCTTATGGCTGTGGAAGGGAGCTCTTGGCTTTCTAGAGAAGTTACAGGGAAGAATAAACAGGAAAAAGACAAACAGCATTTAAAGGTATCTATTTTTATGTGAGCCAAACTTCACTGACTGTATGTTCTTTCTACTTGCTAGCAGGAAGTCCAACCTTTCTCTCTAACAAGGAAACATGACCTGAGGAATCATGTAACATGGCAAAACATGAAGGAAAAAATGGAGATCCAAGATGCATCAATCCAGAGAGGACTGATAAGACTAAGGACTGGACATTTACAACTAGTATTCGTAGAGAAATAAAAAAAAGAAACGTTTTTCACATGAAAATAGAAAATAAAATTAGGAGGTTTAAAGGTTCACTGCCAGGAATTTAGGCGGAAGGAGAAGAAAGATGGGAGGTTCACTATGTACAACAGTTTGTTGGTTTATAGCATGGTAGAAATGCTGGAATATCTGTTGTTCTTCGACTTATAATTCAGTTGGTTAAACAACCACCAGATTTCCTTATCCTGAAGCCAGCGATGTGGGCTGACGGCTGAAGCCACGCTAAAGTCAGTCCTTGCACCAATAATTTTCCTCATGTGTAACAGGCTAATGTCTTATCCGAAATAGTACACTGTACTTGCAACAAAATCTCCATGACAATAGGACATTAAAAATGGAAAAGACCTGCCAACATCTTAAATTGAAGTACCTAAGTAAGCATCTTATCATGTCTTAAAGAAAGATTAATTTCCACCTGCAAACTGAAATTACGTCAAGGTAAACGGATGTAACAAACAATTATTGCTTATTACTGTTAGCAAAAAAAGAGGTTGAAATTTCACTGATATATGTCGTCATTTCTAGTTCACATAATGAATGAGGCATGTGCCACAAAATTTGTACAATTCAAAATCTCTGAATCTCATCCGTATTGTCTTAGTATACATCACTCATTGGAAATGGCTACTATAAAACTAATTTTCAATGAACACAATAACCTAATGCATAAAGAGTTTGGATGTGTGAAAACATTAGGTGGACTATACGACAAACTCTTAAACTCTGTTACGTTAAATCACAAAAGAACAAAATGCACCAGTAAAGAAAGAAGAAAAAAGACCAAATAATACATAGCCCATAAAGGTGAACGAATGTAAATGGAAGATTTTTTTTTTAAGATGTACTCATAGCCCATAACTCAAACTAATGCTGAACACACATGAAAGGTAAATACATAATGATAAAAATCAAAAGCAGTGAAATGTCTGTGAACTAACAAATGGCCCCAATGCATGCAGAAGAAAACTTTTGAGTACCAAGTTAGCATACATAACTTCTCAGCATAATGTTCTGATGATCATAAATTCAAAAAAGAAAAGTTATGAGCTTCCAACCCTTTTTGAACCTTCTATAGGAGTGGGAGGATGATGAGCTTATCAGGGAAGAAAGCACTGGTGATGTACAAACAAGCTGAAGCAAAGTGGGGTAACAGATTCAGTCCTGCTGCTCAATCCATTTGTTGATACCTTGAGATAATCCTTGCATCAGCAGCCAGATTTCCTGAATTTGTTATCCGCTTTTCTCTGATCAGCATACTATGGTGAGCCATTAAACCAAAATTACACCTTTAAGGAAGGATTTAATCTTCTGATCTGTGGTGGGACGCGTCACTAAGACATATTTGAGAATACCCACTGTGTTCATGTCCATTCACAACAACTGCCATTTTTTGTCTGCAAACAGTCATCTCAATTGAACCTGTATGCTTTCACAATACCACCTGCAGTCTTGTCACCTTGACAAAGTTCCCTTGACCATGAATTTCTCAACCAGCTCTTCTTGGTTCAATCACAATTAGCTCGAGGCATGCGGTCTTCCACATTCGAGCGAATTGGTATTCCCGGGATCATAACATACCTAACGAAGTGATCCCACAAGAAGTTTCATGTTCGTCACCTCCTCCTGAGTATGCTCATACTTCGCCGGTGTAAACAGCTTCCAGAGCCCCGTCGGGTGCCGCTGCCTCACCATTTCCTCCCTCTCCCTGACCAGCCCCCCAAATATCCTCTCACATTCCGGGTACGGCTTGACAAACATGTTGTAGAACCTCCTGCGACTGAGCCTCACATAGTGCTTCATCTCAACAGGGTCCCCGAGCCCGCCAACGGATTTCAAGTGCTCCACCACATTGTGCCGCGGGATGATCCACTTGTCGAGGTTAATCCCCAGGAACTCCGGGTACTGCACCAGCCACCCGACCTCGAACCCCATCGTGTCCACCAAGAACTCCACCTTCCTCTCCACGTCCTCTGGGGAATACAGCATCGCCCGCGGCTCGGCGGCGAGAACCCGAAGGGCGTCGTGGCGGGTGAGCCCGCGCGCGTGCAGGAGCTCCACCCGCCGCCGGGCGACGACGGCGGCGCGGAGCGCGCCGTGGGCGAGGACCTGCTCCTTGACCGCCTTCCGGCACCGGAGGTCGCGCAGGAGCTCGAGGAGGCGGGACGGCTCGCCGGGGTCCATGGAGAGGAGCCCCTCCGGGTCGGACGCCAGGGCGGCCTTGATTTCGGCCCCCGGGAGGCGGAGGCCGGCGAGTTCCTGGAGGAGGCGGCCCAGGCGGGGGTGGGCGTGGGCACCCGGGAGGCGGCCAAGAAGGGAGGCGGACTCCGCAGCGGTCAGGCCGGCGGCGCGGTGGAGGAGGTGGTGTAGGCTGGTGGCGTCGCGTGGGTGCTGTTGGGCCTGAGAGGGTTGGCCGGCGGCGACGGCGGCGGCGGGAGGGCTGTTTAGGATGCGGTCGATGCGGAGGAGCTCGCGGGGGTCCGGAGGCGAGGAGGAGGTGGAGAGCGGGGCGGGGAACGGGAGGAGGCGGAGGAGGTGGTGGGGACGACGGAGGGCCTGGCGAGCGCAAGCCATGCCGGCGACGGCGGCGGCGAGGGAGATGAGCGGCTCCGCGAAGTGTTGTCTCCATGGGACGGCATATTTAATTAGTGGCATTAAATTATTTGCCACTGCTTGTTTGCTATTCTTTCTATATTTTTATCACCCATCTTCAATTCAAGCTAATAAATTGCCAATTTTATGGACGTGCCATGCTAAGTCACTAGGCCATTATGGAAGAGGTACACGAAAAGACACCCTTACCCCTACCTTATCCTTACCCCGCCGCCACCCGTCCCCTCCTAGTTACTCCCTTTCCCCACCGCCGCGTTTACCTCTCCCTTCCCGAGCTCCATGGAACTCTAGCTGTCCTCGGCCGCGTCGGCGGCGGATGCCCAACGGTGCGTCCACTTGCATCTGAGTTTGAGCAGCTAAGGTAAGATTTAACCAGCAATAATACCTCTTTCATTTTGCTCTTGGAGTATAAGGAGATCTGCTAGGCTAGAATCTGGATCTAAACTAGTTTTATTTTGAACGGGGTGGGAAAGAATGATATGATTGGTGGTTGGAACGCTCAAAGATGGAGCCTAGTGGTTGTCCTTCTTGGTAAGTTTGCTGTTCATCCTTGTATGCTGGTGCTACGGATGTGTAGTGTAGTTACCGAGGTTTTGCGGTAATTTCTAACTGTATATTTTTTATGTTCATAATTGTGCCAGGATTGATCCTGGCAGTGCCTTTAGACTAGTTGTCAAGAGCGAAAATTAAGATCAATCTGGAATATGGTTTGTTAGACATGAAAGAGCGGTGGTATGATTTGTGGATTGACTTGAACAGTGGCTATAATTTTGAGAATTTTATGACTGATATGAGCAGTAAGATAGTCTAGGGTCCTAAGTAAAACTCTTTCAGTGTGGTCTGTGTATACTGACAGTGCTGCTGAATGGAGGATTAGAAAAAATGAACACTTGGAGAAGATGATTCTATCTAGAATGGGGGGAGAGAGTGGCTAATCTTGTGGTTGAAGTAGTTGATAAGCCAGGCTACCAGCAGATGCACAATAGTACTAGGTCAGGAGGCACCTCTAGTGTGACAAGTGCAGCAGATGTTCCTCAATATGCAGAAGGTGCAGGTGACACAATCACATCCCAAGATGAGTTTCATGAGGCAGAGTTTGTTGTGGACTGGAGTACTCTGACAATCATCCCTGAGATAACCAAGATGGTGAAGCTCATGCTCTAGTTGATGAAGATGTAGTGTTTGAAGCTATAGGTTTCAAAGCAGCAAATGAGAGAGAAGAAGAAGCAGCTAGAGCAGCTTCCATTCCAGTCATCCCTCTAGAACTGCAGGAAGATATGAATGAGGCATGCATCAATGTTAATGATAATGAGCCATCAGAGCTAGTACTGTTGGGACAGGGACAATCCAAATATGAGGGTTGGGACAGTTTAACATAGTATGGGTGATTTTAGATTGGCAGTTAGACAACATGCTATAGTTGATGAGTTTGAACTTGGGATAGAAAAATCTGATAAAAAAGGTTCAGAAGTTTCTGCAAGGCAGCTGGTTGTTCATGGATAATTAGAGGTAGGACCCAAGCTGATGGTTGTGTGAGGGTACATTTGCTAACCAGCTTATGTATTTGCTAACTTAATTATCATGTGTTTTTGCAATATCTAAGCTAATGTTACCCCATGTTGCCGTTTGCAGGTCCAAATAAACTCAAGTACCCACAAATATACCTTAAGGAGCAGAGTGGCTGGTTTAATGGCAAGTCAAGCATGGGTTGCTGAGAGGGCCATTCCATTGTTAAAGAGAAGCTTGGTATGAGAGCCAAGGATGTCCAGGAGATACTGGAGGATAAGTACAAAATAAAGATCAATTATATGACAGTGTGGTATAGGAGACAGAGAACAGCTGATAAATTATTTGGTAAATGGGATGATTCATTTGATTGGTTGTCAGGTTAAAGGCTGAGATTGAATTAAGGTCTTCTGGTAGTGTTGTTGAGATTGACACAGTAAAAATGGAGATCAGATTCACTTCTGCAGATTCTTTTATGCTTTCAGAGGTAGTATAGAAGGATTTTTAGGGGCTGCAGGCCATACATTAGTATAGATTCCACTGCATTGAATGGTCAATGGAATGGTCACATGCTTGCAGCGCTAGCACTAGATGGCCAAAATTGGATGTTCCCTGTAGCATTTGGCATTTTTGACTCAGAGACCAAGGAAAACTGGATTTGGTTCATGGAGCAGTTAGGAAAAGCTATAGGGATTCTTCCAAGATTGACCATATGTACAGATGCTTGCAAGGACTTAGGAGCTGCAGTCAAGCAAGTTTTTCCATGGGCAGAACAAAGGGAGTGTTTTAGGCCCTTGATGGAGAACATGAAGAAACACTTCACAGGAGATGTCTATACTACAAACATGTGGCCTGCAGCCAGGGCATACTCACCTGCCAAGCACAAGTATTTTCTAGACAAGGTGCTTGCAGCCAGCCCTGGAGTGGAGAAATGGCTTCAAGAGCATCACAAACTGTTATGGGCCAGGTCTAAGTTCTCAACTAATATCAAATGTGACTACATTAACAACAATTTGGTTGAGTGCTGGAATGCTTGGATAAAGGAATTCAAAGACATGCCGCTTCACTGTATGGTAGATGCTATAAGAGAGAAGGGTGTGGTTATGTTTGAGATGAGAAGAAGGATTTCTAGAGCTGTCACACATCAGTTGAATGCTACTTCAAAAGAGTTAGGTCACTTGAAGGTCACCAAAGGTCTGCCAGATCAGGCTGAGATGACTAAGACCTACAAAGATGAGGAAGTCAGAAGGCAGAATGAACAGAGTTGCACTTGTAGGGAATGGCAAGTTACAGGTAAACCTTGCCCTCATGCTTTGGCTGTTATCACCAGTGAAAGGCAACCGGAATATGACAAATATGTGGACATGGCATATTCTGTGCAAAGGCTAAGACAAGCATATGAAATTGGATGGCCAAACATTAAAGACAGGAGCCAATGGCCAGAAGTGCATAAGGACTTCAAGCTGTTCCACCAATTGCAAAGAAAAGAGTAGTTGGTAGACAGAGGAAAAACAGAATACCTTCATGTCTGGAAAGGACAGGCAAGGCTAGTAGGTAGGTGAAATGTGATGGTTGTGGAGAGAAAGGGCACAGAAAAGGCAGCTGGAGATGTGCTCTAACTAGCACCAAGAAAAGGAAGATGACCAAGAAGTCTGCAGCAAAACCTGGAAAAAAGAATGCTAAACCTGCAGCTGAACCTGCCAAAAAGAAGGCTAAGTTTGCAACAAAACCTACAAAAAAGAAGGCTAAGAAGGCAGCTGGCAATGATGATGAAGTTCAGTTTATAGGGGCCAGTCCCAGGACTCCAAGGACTAGAGTAGCAGCAGCAAGGGAAGCAGCAACTGAATCTGCGGAACTAGGTGGACTAGCAACAGCTAAGAGGTATTAACTTGTTTCTTACTTTTTCCGCTAAAAAAGACATGCAAACATACTGATGATGTCTAATTGTTCAGAAGACTTGCATTAGAAGCACCAGCTGATATCCAGATAATGGAGTTCCAGGTTCCAGTACCTTTGGAGGTCCAAGTTCCAAAGAAGATGACACCAAGAAAGAAGCAGCTAGCCTCCAAGGTTAAGAAGGCTTCACCACAGAAGTCCAAGCAGCCATGAAGATGTCAAATGTGATGGCCAAGTTTATTTTGTACTGATGTTTTGGCAAGGTTTATTTCATCATGAAGTGTTGGCCAGATTCATTTTGTGAGGATGTAATGGTTAGGTTCATTCTGTCGAGAAACAATGCGATGTAGGGTACCCAGTGATGACTAATGTAGGGGCCATGGATAACTCCCAATGTTTTATTCTGTCATGATGCTAGGAACACAATGTGAATCACCGCAACCTTTATTTGAGCTTATCAGTCCAAGTAAAAGATAGTTCTGCATTCATCATTAACCACATTCAATTACATGCTTAAAACAGAAGCTCATCTAAGAGCTATCACAAGCTAATGCATTCAACTAACACTCTAGCAAAAGAGCAAAAGCTATAATATCAGGAGCTCATGTATGAGCTGTCAGCTACCTAGCACAGACCACTTAGCCTCCAGCAAAAGGGCAAAAGCTACAAACAGGCCTGGCCTTCATCTACTTCAGCACATAACCAACAAACAAAGCACCTAAAGCTACAACCAACACTATCAACAGCCTCACAACCCTGGCCAGATTCTCCATTCTTGCATCTATTTCTTTGCTCAGCAACATGGCACCAGGATTTGGAGCTTCCTCGATGCTCTGCACTTCTTGCTCATCCTCCCCATCATTTTCGGCATAGAAACACTACACATACTTAGCCTCGAGTAAATCATCCAGATAATTCCTTTGAAACCTATAGTACTGACATCTTGTTGCCACCTGTTCTAAGAAACCCAGCGTTCAAAACCCTAGCTCCAAATGAATCCAAATGCCGAGGTCAAATCGAAGAAACAAGAACTCACCGGTCCATTATCCCTTGGGCATTTGAAGAACACCCGACAAATGTTCTCGGTCTCCTTCCTCGAACGACGCTCGATCACCCGAGAAATCTTGCACTCGGGGCACAGGACCAACGGCAAGCCCGTCTCCATTCCGACAGGGATGTGCCGCATCCTCGGCCTGCTCTTGCGGGATGCGGAGGACTCTCCCCCTGGAGACATCATCGGACGATGGTGGAGCTCGGGGGAGGGAGGGGTCAAGCGGCGGCGAGGAAGGGAGTAACTGGGAGGGGGTCGAACGTCGGCGGGGGTAAAAGGATAAGGCAGGGGCAAGGGGGTCTTTTCGCGTGGCCCTTCCACGCTGGCCTGGTGACTTGGAACGCTACGTCAGCAAAATTGGCAATTTATTAGCTTCGATTGAAAAGGGGTGGCAAAAATGTAGAAGCCAAAATAAGGATGGCAAATGAGCACGTGCAATCCGTAAGGATGGCAAATAATTAAATATCCCCCGTGGGATAGGGAAACTCTCAGGACCCACCTGTCTGTGGAAGTTTGTGAAACAAAATTGCCTGGTCAAAGGTCAAATTCTGGCGCTCGGATGTTGGGATGAGATGCTTTGCTTTTCAACTAAGGTTCTGTTTGGATCCTCTCCAACTATAGTTTAGCTTGCTAAAGTTTGGAGTATTTTTTACTAACTAAAGCTTAGGTTGCTAAACTTTAGCAGGGGTTGTTTGGATTCTTGTGCTAAATCCTTTTAAATAACCATGCTACCCTTCATTTATTACTGCCAACTCCTACCGCTGGAGTAAATATGAGGGTATTTTGGATTTTGCTCACTTTTAGCAAATTTTAGCAACTCTTGGCTGGCTAATGACTAAGAGGGTGTTTGGTTACTTGAGCCTTATAATAAGCCCCACCCAATAAGCCCCAAATAAGCCACGTTCTATCCAAACACCTAGGCTTAAAGGTGAGGCTTATTATAAGCCTCTCCATAAGCCCATAAGCCCCTTTAAGAGGTGCTTATGAGGCTTATTTCCTGTGGGTCGCATAAAAAAACAGCACTTTCCAACCCCTGTCCCTCCACAGCCCTATCAATTCACCTCCTTTTAAGGACATTAATGAGGGGCGCAAAGGTCTTTTGCTACTACAGAGGCTTATTATAAGCCCATACAACCAAACACCTATTTGAGCTTATTATAAGCTTCTCCATGTGAGAGGCTTATGAGCTTATAATAAGCCTCAAGTAACCAAACAGGCCCTAAAGCTCTTTTTGGGGTTCATAGTTTAGCAACATTTTAGCTGGACCCGTTTGGATCCAAAGTTGCTAAATTTAGCTAACTAAACTTTAGCAAGGAATCCAAACAGGATCTAATCCATAAAGGATCTTTTAGTTCTTAATTGTAATACCAACTACTACTAAAGGCTATATATAAGTAACATGCTACTAACCGGTACTAACATGAGAGTAGGCATTGATACCGGGTGGTAACTATTGGTACTAAAGTTCTCCATAGCCTTTCATCCACCCAAAAATACCGGATTGAATTAGATCCGATATTAGTGCTAGTATTTTTGGATGAATCGAAGACCATTTTTCTACAAGTGTTATAAGGTGGAGATTGTATGCACCTGCAGAGATGTTGAAGGAGGAATAGAATTGTGCCACACGCGTCGCTTGCTCGCTTGTCGAGCCAAGTCATGGAGTGCCGAACCAAGCTGAGAACGACGTGATGTGTGGACTAGGTTTGGTCGTGTTTTGGCACTTTTATCATAAATAGTAACTGACAAGTTGATGGTTGACATAGAAGAGATGTAAACGATCAATAACTGATGTGTTGATGACTGTCAATAAATAACTAGTAACTGACGCGGTTGATGAATGGACAATTACCGGTAACTGACGTTTAATAGCGGAGGTTATCGATACTGATGTTATTATCGCTCAATAGTCAGCAAAGCATCTATAAAAGGGTTCGTGCTCTCCTCTTTCGTGCACGATACACACACCATCTCCACTACTTTGCTGCGTTTCTGCATTCCCACTCCCATGATCTGGGCGCATAGCTTCACCGGAAGAGTAGGCTTTTGGAGTTTTGCCTTTCTCGAGCTTCTGCTTCAAGTGGAGGGCGACGAAGTTTTTGGTGAGCACTTCCGTGCTATTGCTGAAACTTCTGTGAACGACGACGCAATGCACAACGATCATATGCATGGCATCAACTTGTGATCGACTACATTAAATAGGCTCCAGAATAACGGTTCATCTGGTGCCCTTTTATATTTCTGGTCCCGCTTCGAGGTATTTTTTTTTGTTTCTTTATGTTACCGTTGTTGCAAACACTATGAATCTTTTGCTATCATATGCGTCATATTTTGTTCAATATTTTGAATTAAAATAAACCATAATTTGTCTCTGATTCCAACAAAATATTAGCTGATCTGGTTGTTCAGCTGCAAGGTGTATAGCCTTCGTCACTGTTTCTTCATGATCGTCTGGGGCTATTCGTTCATCTGGATCTTCACGGGCGTGTTTCCTGCATGAATTTATTAGAAAAATGTCTACAAACAACTAATTAATATTCCACATTGCTAAATATTATGTGGCAACAAAAGCGATGCATGGAGTTCCTGCAGTACTACATGATCTTATGGCCTGTTTGGATCCGCCGGACTAAAGTTTAGTCCCGTCATATAAGATGTTTGGACACCAATTAGGAGTATTAAATAAAGGCTAATTATAAAATCAGTTGCATTAATGGAGGCTAATTCACGAGACGAATCTATTAAGTCTAATTAATTCATCATTAGCATATGTTTACTGTAGCACAATATGATAAAATCATAAACTAATTAGGTTTAATGGATTCGTCTCGTGAATTAGCCTCCATTTGTTTTGTAATTGATCTATATTTAATATTTTTAATTGGTGTCCAAACATCCGATATGACGGGTACTGAGCATCCAAACGTGCCCTTAGACAATACGTCAAGGAGGCGGTAGTCTTATAGATTCCTTTTCTCACTCGTACTAGCTAGCTAGTATATCCAGCATGTGCCGCTGCAACTCTGACATAAGCAATTCAGTAGTATATCAAGCATCATGCGGCTGCATCTCTGACATGAACAATTCAGTATTCTCTTGTACGCAGTACCACACACCAGCTAACCATGTACATGTGTACAAGAAGATTGATATGCAATTTCAAGGGGTCATATATACATTATCTTCAAGGCTTCAAATGCTCCAGTTAATTTCCATCTGCTCTGCAGCAGCTTTGGCATGCCCTTTTCGCCGCCTAATAATGTTCTGTTGCCTACCAGGCTACCAGCTCTCCTTCCACTCCGTTCATCAGGTCTAGTTACTCAACAGTCAACCCTGCCATCGTTACTTTCATCTTATATCACGGAGCCCTTCCTCTTATCTTCCATTGGAGATTTGCCTAGCGGAAGACTCATGTTTCAAGAAGCCGCCACTCTGTAAGGGCATTCCCATCTATCCTGTTTTGGGTGTGAAACGCAATGTTAGGTTGACCGTTCGGTCGCGCGGAGCTGCCACTCTTAAAGGGCATTCCCGTTCGAGCAGAAGATCAAGAACCCGGGAGAGGTGATGCAGGAGATCAAGCTTGAAGTGGACACTCGGAAATTGGCCTGCGGAGGGCCAGAGTTATCTTAGTTATTTATGTATTGCTATTTATTTTCAGTTCAGGACTGCTTTTTTACGTAATATCAACTATGTAAACCACTATCCTTACTTCGCCTTCCTTAGCTTCCTTAAATGATAGAGCAGTGCTCCTACTAGTTTCTTTTTAAAAATGTATTCCCAACCCTTCATGTAGAATGATATTCATATATTAATTATATTGTTATATAGAACTTTTAGCTTACGTAATACTATAATAAATGTGAGAGAGAAGAGAGAGGGGCAGAAACCGGATCTCATGCAAGACTCGGTTTCAATACGAAATCCAATACACTAGACACTGATAAGTTTGTATTAGAAGAAGATATTGTCTTCATGATTCATGATAGATGGAAAATAAATATTGTCTTCATGATTCATGATAGATGGAAAATAAATATGATAGGTGAAGAGGAGAGAGAATAAATTCATTAGAGCCCGCACTAAGAGCTCAGTAGCTTGGACAATAGAGGGGGTCTTAAGCTTTTAGAGCTGACCTTACCCATAACAGCAATAACAGCAGCAGGCCCTAAGAAGGTTCTAAGGTCAAAAAGGTTAGAACCGGACCTCAACAAATCGCAGAAAGCAACGAGGGGAAGAAGAGACCGCGCCTGCTAGTCGGCGTCTCCGCCCGCGTGGAGGCTGGCGTCAGGAGGACGGGAGGTGTGGCTGCCACGCCGTGGAAGCCCGTGGTACTGGAGGCCGGAACGACGACGGGGGCTGCGGCTCTGACGCAGTGGACGGCGGCGGGGCCTCGCGCAGCGGACGATGGCTGCGGCGGCGGCGATGTCGAATAAGCGACAGGGGATGGAGGCGGCGACGTGGAGCAGTTCAGCGCGGAGACCTCGAGTCGATCCGGGAGGGTGAGCTCGAGTGCATCCGTGGCGGCAAGCAGACGATGACGAATCCAGGGCGGCAAGGTCGAGTGGGTGGCTCCAGGCTTCGATTCTGGATAGGGGCGAGGACTCCAGTGCCGGTCGAGTTGCGTTTGGGTCGGCGACGGCTCGTCTCCCTGCGGACTCCGGCGGAGACCTTGGAGAAAGAAGGAGCGGATGGAATTGAGAGGATTTTTTTAACGGAGCTGGCCCGACGAGGCTGCGTCGCAGCATTCGAAATTAACTACTGCAATATTTAAATATTATAAAAATATGTATAAAAATAACTCTGTCATCCAATTTTAGAATAGAAAATTTCCACCACAATAATACACTATATTTTATATAACATCCAATAAGAATGACAGTACGTAGAACATCGATATTTACCTTTTGCAACATTAAAAAATTATAATTGCGATATTTTTAAACTGCAATTACAACATTAAAAAAATTAGTAAAATAAATAGAATTAGTCGATCATATTAGAAATGTGCAACATGAAAAATCAATTAAAAATATGCAACATGAAAAATCAGTTGTTGAAATATTTAAATAAATTGATGCAACATTCTAAAATAGTTGATGCAAAATCATCTTATATCTTAAACATACTAAAAATGACAACCGCAATGATCATGTATCAACCTATCAACCAATCTTAAAACAACTATTGCAACATTAATAATCAATTGAAACTTCCACTGCAATATTAATAACCAACTTAAACTCCTGCCGCAACATCATGGTATGCCTATCTCAACAAAGAAAATCATGTAAAGAAGTCCACGCAACATCTCTCATTGAGGTTGGAATATCTTTTCCACTGCAATATTAGCTTATACCTATCGTAATAAAATTATGTGAAAAAATTTCCATCGCAACATAAGTACGTGCCTGAGTCGGGACGTCTGATTTTCTCTGGACGGAGTCCATAATTTTAGCATTACCCTTTTTTAATCAAACCTGGGTCCCACCATAAAACCAATGCGAGACCTTAAACACAAGGCAGGCAGACCTTATCACAGCGGATCCCACTTAAGGTCCACCCCGCCCATATACACTCTAGATGCCATAAGAAATTATAAGTTGTAGAGTGCAGTTTATAAAAAAGATATTTTGCTTAGGCTATTCTTAGTGCAGGATTTCATTTCACGATTTTATAGAGTGTCATATCATCTAAGCATATTTGAGTTCGCGAATGAAACAAGATCCTCCAATGCAAAGTTTCATCTCATGATTTCATAGACTAGCCGTAGCATTTAATTGCGAGACATGTGATTGAGCGCAATTGTATAAAATGAAACTCTATAGCCCCTAATGTAAGTTTCAACAAATTTCATAGTTTTGGAAATAGTGTATACGCAGTTTAATCCTGATGAAACTCCTTCCCTCTCTTTCTTCATAATTACCTTACTATGTCATCACCAATGCTGATGTATCACTGTATTTAATGCGCATAAAACCTCCGTAAAACTTACACTGGAATTAGCCTTATGGAGCAGTATAGATATCATTTATGGACCCCTTTGGGGCGGACCGCCGGAAGGATGGATCAAAATCACTTTTGATGCGTCGTTTGTCGCTGAAACTGGAGATGCAGGGGCAGGGATAGTTGGCCGAGACAGTGCAGGGGAAGTCAAATTCACGGTGTGGAGAGCCTTGTTCAGATGTGTTAGTGCGGTGGAGGCTGAAGCACTGGATTGTGCGGAAGGTGTTAGATTGGCCTCCCAGTGGTGCCAAGAACCAACCACATTTTGGAGTCAGACTGTGCCAGAGTGATCCAGAGTCCAGATCCTCTCGGGCACGCATACTGACGTATCAGAAATCGGCTTCGTCATTGCAGAATGCAAAGAGCTAGGCCACCTTCCAGTGGATTGGAATGTGGCGAAGGTAAAGAGAGACAGAGAGAGAGTAGGTGGCAAATGAGTTAGCTGTTTTAGTTAGGCGTAACACCCATTCCGCAGTCTGGTTGGGACGGGCACCTGAGTGTGTCACAGATCTCATCATCGGATGTTTGGTCAAGTATTAAATGTAGGCAAATTACAAAACCAACTGCATAAATAGATAGAGACTAATTTATAAGACGAATCAATTAGTTCATGATTTGACAATGTTGTGCTATAGTAAACATGTACTAATAATGGATTAATCAGACTTAATAGATTTATCTCGTGAATTAGTCTCCGCAATTAGATTTATAATTAACTTATATTTAATACTCTTAATTGGTATCCAATATCTCATGTGAAGAGATTTAAATTTAGTCACCGGATCCAAACAGACTCTTAATAAAGCACTCTTTTTATTGAAAAAAAGGTCATCTATGGATATTGTAGGTTGGAATTGGCCTAAACCCACTAGTCTAACGATGTCCAGGTCATTAATTGCCAAGCAACGTGCATCGACCGACCGTCCCCGCCATGTCGGTTCCACCAACCCACCCACGCACCCACCAGCGCCAGTAACAGGCAAGGCCACCACGCCCAATTCAGCACCCTTCTTGTTCGATTTCATCTTCCATCAGCAAGCAGTATTCCGATCGATTGTAGTTGTTGCGATTTCTGACCGTGGAGTGGATTCATGATGTGCGACCGCTTAAGATCACACATTTTCTCCATGCCGTTTGCTTGGTTGTACTACCAACTGCCTGCATCACAGTGTTTTAGCGTGTGATTTAGTTCCGTAAGAACAGAATGCATGCTATCGTGAACTGAGTAACCGACTTATGTTCCCTACTTATTTTTGTCTCACCATCTATCTGACATGTCTATAATATATTTCTTCATGATTGACAGAACTTCGACGCCCTTACCTATGATGACAAAATATCGAATGGATTTTATGATATCTTTTATGTTGGGAATGGGCCGGCATCAGTTACTATGCCCTCTTTTGCTGAGCTACAAGCCCAGCCATTTTCACAAAAAGTCAACTGGGAAGCTGTGCTGGTCCACAGAGGTGAAGACCCTCAGCTCCTGAAACTTGAGCAGGAGGCCTTGATCATGGCTCTTGAGCTTCGATCAAGAACTTCAGTGATGTGTGATATATCGTTCTCAACTTCAAATTGAACAGTAGCTCTCTAGAGACATACTGTTCTCGAGATCTAATAATACCATACAAAAATGGATCGCTCCGATTTTGTGCTGTTTGAACTGCTGTCATTGACATGAGATTCTTCACAGCAACCATTGCCCCGTTCGGTAGCATTCCCTGTATAAAGTACGCTTTGTAGGCTATTGTTATGAAACAAGGATGAAATACGTAGAGCACAATGGGACCATATTTTTGCAGAGACTCCTCAAAGGTTGCTTTTCTTTGAATATGTGCCTAATGGAAGCCTTGATAGGTATATATCAGGTATGATAACTCAAGATGAGACTTATTTACAAGGCACCCAACATTTCAAGAAGAAAACATTATAAATTTTGTGTGATAATTAGTTTGGCCGTTTGATATGCACAATGATGCATTAGTGACTGTTCAGTTCCTATTTCAATTTCAATGATCACAAATAGGGATGCAAGTCATATTTATTTTGGATTATTGGGTCGATCCAAAAACTTGATAAAATGAACTAGAATGGCATTGTATGTAATTAATTTAGGAGGATAAAAGAACTAGGATGGCATGCCATCGTAATTATTTAGTTGACCTATAAAATACCATTGGGTACCCACATGTATCCCTAATCACGAATTCATGATTATGTAGCTAGTAACAGTTGTATATATACGGTATTTTCTCGAAATGGGCATACCCTTATTCCATTTATAATGAAAGAGTACATTAATAGTTCCAGATAACATTTGTCGAATGCTTTATTTTTGGTTGCATATGTAGAGGAATCTCATGGACTTGATTGGCACAAGCTCTATAGAATAATTAGAGGGATTTGCTGCGGTCTTAATTACCTTCATGAGGAATGTCAAATTAATGGTTCCATTATTCACTTGGACCTTAAACCTGCAAACATAATGCTCGATGACTATATGGTGCCAAAAATTGCGGATTTTGGTCCGTCAAAACTCTTTGATGATCAAAAGACTCGAACTTGCGCTACACTTCCTTTAGGATCACTGTAAGTTGAATTCCCCTTTGTTATAATTGCCTTTTCCTAATCAGTATATTGTTTTCCTTCTACCATTCTATTAGCTCCTACAAAAATCATGTGCTGCGATGCAGTGGTTATATGGCACCAGAATACCTATTCCAAGGTATAATCACTACTAAGGCAGACATATACAGTTTGGGTGTAATAATCATAGAGGTTGTAGCAGGGCGCAAGATCAGCCCATATGATACTGGAGAGTCCAGAAGTGCCTTTGTTGAACTCGTAAGAAATTGTGTTTCAGCATTCAAGATGGAGCTCCTTGTAATAGATCGTTTTGAATTTTAGTTTACATAGCATGAATCTCTGTACTACAATTTTGCAGGTTTTTAAAAATTGGAGGAACAGGTTGGAAGCATCACCAGGTTGTACATACCTAGAGATATATTCCCAACAAATAAGAACTTGCCTTGAAATAGGCCTAAGCTGTGTCAGAGTTGACCCGGGGAAAGGCCTTCTATAAAGGGAGATTATTGAGATGCTTGATAGATAAAGCATACACATTGCTATGTTAGAAATGAGAAAAAGACCACCTGCAGAACAGGTATTAGTATTGTCACTTTTCATCAATTTACTTGAGAGTTACCTTGCAATAATATCCAGTAGAAAAATTGTATGATATTTTTTTTATTATAAGGAGATATCGGCAATGCCTGGTATCGCTTCAACATTCTATCAAATGTTTGAAGTGATTAATGTAATCTGACTATGGAATTTGGATATGCAGAAATGTGCAAAGTATTGTAGTATAACAAAATAATAGTACCATGGGTTAGTCTCTCAGTAAAATTTAGGCCACCGAAGAGCAAATTGTCATTTTCTTTGTAAAGCTTTCCAAATTTTAATCCTTATTAATGCCATGAGTTCTTTGTTGCAGGTTATGACCGACTCAAACGAGTTTTTTTTGATAAGTCGACTCAAACAAGTTACTCGAGATAACACGAGTTATCTGTCTTTGTAGCTTTCGCCCAGCTAAATAAGATAGATAACTCGCGTTGCCTTTCGTACCAGGTCATGGAACACAACAAAGCTTGTAAATATATTAAGCCTCCAAGTGTGTCTATGACTACTGTCCACATCAAATGTCACGGCCGGCGGCACCACATGAGAGAAACTATGAATGCCTTGTACTTAGCTTCCTCGATGATATATGTCTTTCGTGTCAGGTGACTGCAGGGTCGATAAAGTGAGGTCGGACGATGTTTATGTTCATCCACCACAGCTGCCGTCATCATCGGTCCTAAGCAAATGTATTGACGTTTGTCAAGAGGATGAGGCTGTTCAGTAGTTGTCAGTCATGTATTTCGTGAATTAATGCAAGACATTAATACCTTAGTCTACAGGACCTATACACACTTTCTTGCTATTCAAGGGAGATCAACATAGATGTGGAGCTTCGGAGGCAATATGTGCACACAACAGCCTCTTGGACTTCTCCCTGTTGCGTACCCAACTTAAGAAAATGGCGGGCGATTTTTTAGGACTCAGCATACAGCTATGACCACAGTACTCATCTGATGTCATCTTTCAGGTTCTCTTGTGCTTATGAACGCCAGAAAATTCACAAGAAAATTTCAGTTCACGAATGCTGGGTTATCTGTTTCTTCCTTTCATCTGGTGACCTTGGGGTGTAATGAATAGCAGTTGTTTGCACCAGATGCCGGGTAATTAAATGAGCACAAATTCCATCCTTCCAGCACGAATTCATTGTGTCAACATTAATAGTCTGAATGTTCCAAGGATTAGACAGACAGAAAAGGTTATGGTTCTCACATGTCCTTATGGTCTGTTCCAACCTGTGCATGATCATCCAAATTACATGGTTACAACTCTTTTCATTAGGAATTGGGCAACAAGAGTGATGGGATAAGTCTTTGTACTGTTGGTCTTTGTGGTCCTCGGCATGGTGGTCTTGCTGCCCCAACCAGAACAGCATCTATTAGGACAGCATTTAGCATCTTAGACTAGCTTTTAGGACAGCATCTTAGACTAACTTTTAGGACAGCATCTAGGACAACATCTTAGACTAAGCATCACTAGCTTTTAGACTAGCATCTTAGACTAGCATCTTGGCATATGCTTGGCTGTCTTGGCCAGCTATAAATATGTATGGCATTGTGTGAGAAGAAAACCAGAAAATTGCCCCAACTCCTAGTGTCATCCTCTCGATGAGAGTAAGAGTTTCGATTCTAACAACTGGTATCAGAGCCGTTCTTTCCTGCAGCCTGAACATCTCATGTTCCTCTCCCTCCCACATCTCCTTTCGCTCTCAGCCAGCAGCAACAACACCTGCTGTTTCTGCTCACCTCTTCTCCCCTGCACAGACAAGCAGCAGCAGCAGCTCGTCTGAGGCAACCTCCTCCCCACGCAGCAGCCCCCCATTAGCACGCCATGTCCGAAGGGCAGTCTCAGCGCTCGGTCGCCTCGAGCGCGCGGCACCGGCAGGAGGCCGAGGTCGCCGCGGCAGAGGAGCGCGAGCGAGCGGCGGCAGCAACTGCAGCGACGGCGGCAAGGGCGGCAAGGCTGGCAGCGGCGGAGCTGGCAGCAGCAAGGGCGGAGGTGGAGGCAGCGGCAGCGGCAGATGCAGCGGCGGCGGCGGCAGCGGAGCTCGAGGTTCTGCGCTGCAGCAGCTCCGGTAGCTCTGCCTCCGCCGACGGCGGCACCGACGTGGACCTCGGGCTGGCAAGGGAAACAGCTCGCGAGCGGGCGAGGCTGTGGGCAGCTGCGCACCCCCACGGGGGTGGTGGCGACGGCCCAGATGGGCGCGGACGCGCCGGCGACGCTCCAGGCAGGGGCGGGCGCGGCGGTGGCAGCCCAGACAGGCGCGGACGCGCCGGCGGAGCCCCAGGCGGGGGCGCGCACGACGGCGGTGCTCTCGGCAACGGCGGCCGGGTCGACGAAGAGCGCGGCCCTCACAGGCGGCACGGCTCTCCCTCCCCAGATCGGCGCCATGGCTACCATGGCGTCCAGGCGGTGGTCAGGGACCTTGGTCCCAGTGGTGGGTGGCCTACCCTCACCAAGACCAACTACGTCGAGTGGGCCGCGGTCATGAGGGTGAGGCTCCATGTGCGGCACATGTGGGAGGCAGTCCGGTACGGCGATGTCGACTTCGATGAAGATCGACGGGCGCTGGATGCTCTCATCGCTGCAGTCCCGACCGAGATGCAATTCACGCTTTCCAAGAAGCGGACCGCCAAGGACGCCTGGGACGCCATCGCTGCGGCACGCATCGGCAGCGACCGCGCCCGCAAGTCCACACTGCAGGCACTTCGCAAGGAGTGGGAGAACCTGGCCTTCAAGCCAGGTGAGGACATTGATGACTTTGCTCTCCGTCTCAACACTCTGCTGCAGAAGATGGTGCAGTACGGCGACGACACCTACGACGAGGAGAGAGCTATCGAGAAGCTCTTTCGTTGCGTCCCCGAGAAGTACAGGCAGATCGCTCGCTCGATCGAGTCTCTGCTGGACCTCTCTACGATGACGATCGAGGAGGCAATAGGTCGCCTCAAGGTCGTCGACAGCGATGAGCCACAGCCTCTCTCGGGGCCTATCACCATTGGCGGGAAACTCCATCTCACTCGAGAGCAGTGGGAGGCATCCCAAGGTGGTGGGAGGAAGGGGGAGTCCTGTTCCTCGACAGGCGGCCGCAAGCGCGGCAAGCCGCGCAAGGCGCGCAGAGGCGCCCAGGCCGGGGCGCGAGGACGTACCGAGGGTGGCGCTCGTGGAGGCGCCCAGGGCGACGCCGCCGGCGCACGCAAGCCGGCACGAGACGACACCTGCCGTAACTGCGGCGGGGTTGGTCATTGGGCCAGGAATTGTCGACAGCCACGACGCGGCCAGGCCCACGTCGCACAGGTGGAGGAGGAGGAGTCGGCTCTCCTTCTGGCACACGCAAGCATCAAGCTACCTCCAGCGGCATCGGCCGCAGCAGCTCTCCTCCACCTTGACGAGTCAAGGGCACACGCCTTTCTCGGCGACGCCTCCAACAACGACAAGATTGATGGGTGGTGCCTCGACACCGGTGCCACCCATCACATGACCGGTCGGCAGGAGTTCTTCTCCGAGCTTGACTCCAGCATCCGAGGCTCCGTCAAGTTTGGGGACGCCTCCGGCGTAGAGATCAAGGGTGTCGGCTCCATCATCTTCACCACCGGGTCTGGTGAGCACAGGCTGCTCACCGGAGTCTACTACATCCCCGCGTTGAGGAACTCTATCATCAGCTTGGGACAGCTGGATGAGAACGGTTCGCGCGTAACGATCGAGGACGGAGTCATGCGGATTTGGGATCGCCATCGTCGCCTTCTTGCCAAGGTAATCAGAGGCGCGAATCGACTCTACATCCTTAAGCTGCAGGTGGCACAACCTCTCTGCCTCGCCGCTCGCCGGGATGACGAAGCGTGGCAGTGGCACGAGCGCTTCGGGCACCTTCACTTCGAGGCCCTGAAGCGGCTTAGTGCCACGGAGATGGTGCGAGGCCTGCCATGCCTCGACCACGTGGAGCAGTTCTGCGACGTCTGTGTGATGACGAAGCAGAGGCGACTCCCCTTTCCCCAGCAGACGAGCTTCCGAGCCAAGGAGCGGCTCGAGCTCGTGCACGGGGACTTGTGTGGCCCGGTGACACCGGCCACACCGGGAGGACGACGTTACTTCCTGCTGCTCGTCGACGACCTCTCCCGCTACATGTGGGTGATGGTCCTCGGCAGCAAGGGAGAGGCTGCGGACGCCATCAGGTCCGTGCAGGCTGTTGCGGAGGCGGAGTGCGGCCGCAAGCTACGCGTGCTGCGCACCGACAACGGCGGCGAATTCACGGCGACTGAATTCGCGTCGTACTGCGTTGATGAGGGCATTCAGCGCCACTACTCCGCGCCGTACAGCCCGCAGCAGAACGGCGTCGTCGAGCGGCGCAACCAGACGGTTGTGGGGATGGTTCGGGCCCTCCTCAAACAGAGGGGGATGCCGACTGTCTTCTGGGGAGAGGCGGTGGTGACAGCTGTCTACATCCTCAACCGCTCGCCCACCAAGGCCCTCGATGGCAGAACACCGTACGAGGCTTGGCATGGGTGCAAGCCGGCGGTCTCCCACCTGCGGGTTTTCGGCTGCCTCGCGTTCGCCAAGGAGCTTGGCCACATCGGCAAGCTCGACGACAGGAGCACTCCAGGGGTGTTCATCGGCTACGCGGAGGGCTCGAAGGCCTACCGCATTCTCGACCCGGAGACACAGCGTGTGCGCACGGCGCGCGACGTAGTGTTCGACGAAGGGCGAGGATGGGCATGGGACAAGACGGTGGACGACGGCTCGACACCGACGTACGAAGACTTCACTGTCGAGTACATCCACTTCGAGGGAGCTGGGGGAGTAGGCAGCTCCTCCTCACCGAGCGTGCCTACCCCAGTCCCCGAGTCTCCACCGACTCCGGCACCCGCTACTTCGGCAACGGCACGCTCTCGAGCCACTACTTCGACTGCGATGAGCTCTTCGCCGATTCCACCACAGCCGGCGACCCCACGGCCTCCAGCACCACCAGCTACCCCTCCGGGCACGCCTACTCCAACACCAGCCCGTGCCGAGCATAGCCCAGTGGAGTTTGCCACTCCTCTCTCCCACGACGAGGAGCGCATCGACGCGTACCACGACGGCGAGCCGTTGTGGTACCGCATAATGGAAGACCTTCTCGGCGACCAGCCGGTGCCAGGACTGGTGCCTCATGACCTGGAGGCGCAGTTGCACCTTGCGTGCGACGACGGCGAGCCTCGGTCCTTCGCAGAAGCCGAGAGACACGCGGCATGGCGTGCCGCGATGCAGTTGGAGATGGACGCGGTTGAGAAGAACCGCACTTGGGAGCTTGCTGACCTTCCTCGCGGTCACCGCGCGATCACCCTTAAGTGGGTGTTCAAGTTGAAGAGGGACGAAGCCGGCGCCATCGTGAAGCACAAGGCCCGCTTGGTGGCACGAGGTTTCGTGCAGCAGGAGGGGATCGACTTCGACGATGCCTTCGCCCCTGTGGCACGGATGGAATCCGTGCGACTCCTCCTTGCGCTAGCCGCCCAGAAGGGCTGGCGCGTTCATCACATGGACGTCAAGTCGGCGTTCCTTAACGGCGATTTGAAGGAGGAGGTCTACGTACACCAGCCGCCGGGTTTCGCGATCCCCGGCAAGGAAGGCAAGGTGCTACGCCTGCGCAAGGCTCTCTACGGCTTGCGGCAGGCACCGAGGGCATGGAATGCCAAGTTGGATTCCACGCTCAAGGGGATGGGCTTCGAGCAAAGCCCGCACGAGGCGGCCATCTACCGGCGGGGCAATGGAGGAAATGCCCTGCTGGTGGGTGTCTATGTCGACGACTTGGTGATCACCGGCACCAAGGATGCGGAGGTGGCGGCGTTCAAGGAAGAGATGAAGGCCACCTTCCAGATGAGTGACCTGGGACCTCTCTCCTTCTACCTAGGGATCGAGGTGCACCAGGATGACTCTGGGATCACGCTTCGACAAACCGCCTACGCCAAGCGCGTTGTTGAGCTGGCTGGGCTCACCGACTGCAACCCAGCTCTCACTCCGATGGAGGAGAGGCTGAAGCTGAGCCGCGATAGCACAGCGGAGGAGGTGGACGCTACGCAGTACCGACGTCTTGTGGGGAGCCTTCGCTACCTCGCCCACACACGGCCGGACTTGGCATTCTCCGTCGGCTACGTTAGTCGGTTCATGCAGCGACCGACGACGGAGCACCAGCAGGCTGTGAAGAGGATCATCCGCTACGTTGCGGGGACTCTCGACCACGGTCTCTACTACCCGAGGTGTGTTGGGGAGGCACACTTCGTCGGTTACAGCGACAGCGACCACGCCGGCGACATCGACACCAGCAAGAGCACAAGCGGGATCCTCTTCTTCCTCGGCAAGTGCCTCGTTAGCTGGCAATCGGTCAAGCAGCAGGTGGTGGCCCTGTCCAGCTGCGAGGCTGAGTACATAGCAGCCTCCACCGCTTCGACTCAGGCGCTCTGGCTCGCTCGACTGCTCGGTGATCTTCTCGGAAGAGCCACTGAAGCGGTGGAACTCAGGGTGGACAGCAAGTCCGCTCTGGCCCTAGCAAGGAACCCCGTTTTTCATGAACGGAGCAAGCACATCCGGGTGAGGTACCACTTCATCCGAGGCTGCTTGGAGGAAGGGAGCATCAAGGCGAGCTACATCAACACCAAGGACCAGCTTGCGGATCTGCTCACCAAACCCCTTGGGAGGATCAAGTTTCTTGAGCTTTGTTCCCGGACCGGGATGGTCCAACTTTCCCACAAGACGACGCACAAGACTTAGGGGGAGAATGATGGGATAAGTCTTTGTACTGTTGGTCTTTGTGATCCTCGGCATGGTGGTTTTGCTGCCCCAACCAGGACAGCATCTATTAGGACAACATTTAGCATCTTAGACTAGCTTTTAGGACAACATCTTAGACTAGCTTTTAGGACAGCATCTACGACAGCATCTTAGACTAAGCATCACTAGCTTTTAGACTAGCATCTTAGACTAGCATCTTGACATATGCTTGGCTGTCTTGGCCAGCTATAAATATGTAACCCCAACCCCTCGGGTTGGTATGGCATTGTGTGAGAAGAAAACCAGAAAATTGCCCCAACTCCTAGTGTCATCCTCTCGATGAGAGTAAGAGTTTCGATTCTAACAAAGAGGAATCATATCAAGATGGAGTTAATGCCAAACAAAAAGAATAGAAAGAACTACACTGTAAGTTATCAACTAGCATTTTTTGATCACATTGAGTAAAAAACTGGACAGGCCATACAAAGCCAAACAAATTCTTAGGCGTACTGCATGGTAAAAACAAATCTGCAGATCAACAATAAGACAAAATCTCTGAACAGAATAGAGCTAACAAAGATTACCATGCACCAGTTCAGTACTTGATACATGAAAGAAAGAGAGCTATTTCATTCTTGTCTGTTGACTTCTATATCTAAGTTGGTTCGACAGCCATGGGTTTTCCTTATCCTGAAGCCAGCATGTGGGTTGAAGGCTTGAAGCCAAGTTAAAGTTAGTTTTTGTACCAACTAATTTTCCTCAACTCATGTGCAACAAGCTAATGTCTTATACGAAGCAGTAAACTGTACCAACATCAAAATCTTCATGACCACAGGACATCAGAAATGGAAAAGACCTGCCAACATCTTAAATTTAAGTATCTAAGGAAACATTGTCATATCATAAGTTAATGAAATGTTAGTTTCCACCTGAAAACTGAACTTTTATCAATGATAAAAACACCTCCCCATGGTCGATTTTCATTCTAATGCCCATAATCAATGAGGCATGTGCAACACCATTTGCTACAATTCAAAAGCACTGAAAACCTCACCTCTATTGTAGTAGCATACATCACCTAATTGAAATGGCTACTAAAAAAACTATCATTTCTCTGAACAGAATAATCTGATGCAGAAAGAGTTTGTGTGGACAAATTAGGTGGACTAACCAGCAAACTCTTAACACCATTAAATCAAATTATGAAAGAATTAATTGTGCCAGTAAAGATAGAAGAAAAACATAAATATTATTTAATAAATCCTCCATCCTTAATATTAGATAAAGAGATGCCATTTGCTTTTTGGGAGGTGAAAGAAGGGTTTAAACGGACAGTTGCATAACTAATGCCCAGAGAATACAAATTGCTGGCCTTTTCTTCTTCTTCCAAATGCACCTCCATTTTATTGCTATTCCTTTCTCAGGATTTCCACTTCAAAGCATAAGAGCAAAAATCCTCATCTGTTATCATCCCTAAACATTTCAGATCAATATTCTAAGAATTTCGGAAAAACATTAGCTTCCTAAATTACCTTTATCCAAGTCGACCATACAAATTCATAGGTAAGAAACAATTAAGAATCAAACTCAACTTATTCAGTGTGACCAGTACCTTCTTGGCCAATCTTCCAAGTTCCAGATGTACTCCCAAGTCCCATGGATTATCATTTCATGTCACTGATGGTAAGATGAAAACTGTAATCCCATGAACTTTTTGTCACCTGATCCAATCAGTCTTTTTGCAGATATGCTCCACCGAAGTATATGTAATCAGCAAAGCCCGAATTTCTTAGTAGAAATTAATGCTACAAGATGTACCAGTAACGTAAGGATTCCTTTTTTTTTCTTTAGCGAATAGTAATGTAAGATTCTTGTTGGTACTCCCAGTGCCAAAGAAAATACCCAATTTATATCTTCTATAACAAAATCCAACAGACCAGCAGGGCACTGGAAGAAGTTGAATGAAAGAACGATCCCTGTAAACGATGATACAACACTATTTTAAATTATAATCTCTTTAAGATCTATCAATGAATCACTCAACTCATATTAAAGTTGAACAAGGACACATAAGAAGGTAAAATATATAACAATACACAATTGAAAGCAGTGAACTAACCAGTGACCCCAATGTATAGCCAGGAAAACTTTGCTGTACTAAGAGAGCACATATCTTCTCAGAAGAATAGTCTGATGATCATAATTTCCTCAAAAGGAAAAAGAAAAGAAATATGCAATGAGTATGCAATGAGCTTCTGCTGCTGCTATATCCATTCATTGAAATTTGGAGATAATTCTTGCATCAGCTGCCAGATTTCCTGAACTTGTTACCTGCTTTGCACCCCAGTGAAACAAGCACTGATCAGCATACTAAGAATGGTTAATGCTCGATTAATCTTATGATCTATGGTGGGATGCCTTGACAAGGTGTGTTTAAGAATATTGAACATGGTCCATGTGCATTCACAACAGCTGTTTTGTCAGCACACAGGCATTTCATTGAACAAGTATGGTTTGAGAATACCACCCACACTCTTCTTGCCTTAACTTACCTGAACCATGGAATTCTCAAGCAGCTCTTCTTCGTTACCTAAACCAATTTGAGGTATCTTGTGAGAATAGACATTGGTACAGCATCGCCAAACCATCATAGTCCTTCCGGCACCGGAGGTCGCGCAGGAGGTCGCGGCCCAGGCGGGGGTGGGCGTGGGCACCCGGGAGGCGGCGGAGAAGGGAGGCGGACTCCGCAGCTGTCAGGCCGGCTGCGCGTTGGAGGAGATGGTGTAGGCTGGTGGCGGAAGCGGCCGCGCGTGGGTGCTGTTGGAGCTGAGCTGAGAGGGTTGGCAGCCGGCGGCGGCGGGAGGGCTGTTTAGGATGCGGTCGATGCGGAGGAGCTCGCGGGGGTCGGGAGGCGCGGCGGAGGTGGAGAGCGGACGGAGGGCCTGGAGAGCGCGAGCCATGCCGGCGACGGCGAGGGAGATGAACGTTTCAAGTGATGGCTCTGCGGGAGAGGGGAGACTCTCTCTCTGGGCCCACCTGTCGGTGAGTAGTTTGTGAAACAAAATTACCTGGTCAAAGGTCAAATGTGGTGGGTGTGGGAACTGAGAAGTAGCTCCTTTGACTAGTGCACCTATTTCCTTCGCTCCGTTGCTATCTTCCGTTCCATCCTGATCACCACGCGCAATCCTCTTCTACTTCTACGGCAACAACTACGCCAATCCAAACCTTAACTTGAACCTCAATTTCAGACAACCATTCACCATAGAAGCCTTTTTCATTGCAATCAGAACAGCTCTGTAAGGCTTTCTAGCATCACAAGTATTCAGTCAGCTGTATTATACTACTATAAACAAAATTAACATGTAAAAAGAGTGAACAGAGGCAACGTTAAATTATAAAAAGAAGGGAAATTAGGCGAGTAGCACAAAATATGTTTGATTCTACAAGGGAGACCTTCCGCAAAATAGCTCGCTGTGAACAGTAAATGAGTTTTCTGATAATACCGGCACAATAGCTTTGTTCTGGAAAATATTCTCCACAAAACTTGCTTGCTCAGAATACTTTCCACGAAGGTGTGAACCAGCGAATCACAAATTCAGAAACAAAATAATGTGAGCGCAAGGTGGTCCCTTATTCTGTTCCAAACTATCATAGTCGCCGCAAAGAGGCAGATGTTTTTGGAGGACGGAACATCATACACTTCTGAGAAGCTCAAGAAACAGGGGAAAGGTTGACCTCCGCAGTGTTCGCTTCTCTTCATCTCTTTGGCTTGTATCTGGTGCCATCTCTACTAATCTGGAATTCCGCAATCAATTTTGACTCCCACCCTAAATATCAGATGTAGAAATCATCAAATTAAGCAGTGTGAATAAAATTAAAGAGGCATCAGGACATCACGTCCAACTTGCATGATCATCCAAGGAGCAAGAGTTGCTTATGTATTCTCCAGTAAGGGGCAGCCTAGTAAATAGAAATGCCATGCACACTTTTCATTTCAGTAAATTCGAATAAATCAATTGTGTCCGTGTGACCGTGTGAGTAGCCCAGTACATTTTTAATATATTTTTCCGTTGGCTTGGCAGGGGTCCAGTTGCTAAGACGCTGCACCTACAGCGATATAACTATACGGCTTAACATGATATGGCTGGCAAATCACCATGTTCAGCACAACGCCTTTTAGACTCGTAAACTTGATTCACACACTTGAATGTATACAATTTGAGAGGAGAATTTTCTAAACTTCTACTTTGAGCCTTGTACCCTCATCGCATCATACAAGCCCTGTTAATCAAGTACCTCCAGTATCATTTACTTGCCTCAGACAGTGATGGGCTCCAGTACAGAACTCTGTTGTCTTTTACAAATTATATGCGTTAATAAATTTACGGAAAATATAATCTACCTAAACACTTTGGATGAAAAATCTACTAAGAGCAATTCCATGTGAAAGATCTCACACATTTAACATATAGTAAAGAACATAAGAGTGTTTGCATAGTCTAATCGAACATTAAGTCTATTTGAGAAAATCGACACTGAAATTTTTGGTACGTTATGAAAGTTTCAAGTTTCTTCTAACACTTCGCAGAATGTTACTTTGCTTCTTAGTCAGGAAGAAAGCAAGTTAGGAAAAAATACATATATGTAATCTTTTTGACATGGTGTGGGCATGCTTTATCCTTCTAATATCCCTTGATTTCTAGCGGAAAGACTAAGTTACTTGCAATAAAGCATATGCTGCCTATTCCCTATTCAAAGAAATTCTACCTTAGATATTCACCAAGGCCTGAATATCTAGTAAATTCATTGAAACGTCCATATAAAATAACAGTCTAGAGGAAATTATGAGGGCACGTGTCACCTCCAATGAAGATTTATTTAGTGTGCTCAGCAAGGGACAACTATCAATGTGCACATTACTTATGTGTGCAATTTCTTCTGGTCCACCAATGGACTTAAGATCTTCACAGCGCCAAATTACCAAGTGTTCTAGTGCAGGAAGATTGTTTCTCCAAATGACTCCAGGAATATATGTTACATACGAAAGCTCTGACAACTGCAAGTATGTGAGGAAGGTGAGGTTCACCAGGCAGGAAGGAAACCATTCAGAGACATCACCACACCTAGCTAAGGAAAGTCGTGCTAGAGATCGTGGCAATGTAAATCCTCTTTGCCATATGAGATTTGGACAGTTGTGGATCTCCAAATCTTCTGGAAAAGAAAAGCCACCAAACCTTCCAGTGGCCAGTGACAATAACCCCAAACAATTCTTGACATGAATTTTCCTGATGACAGGTACATAATCAGTTGTCAAGAGGTCCTCAAGACTTGACAATCTTTTGCAGTTTTCAATCGTTATCTCAGTAAGTGACTTGAATGTCTGGTTGTTGCTAGTGTTTCCACCTCCAAGGTAAGGGTTGAAGATTGCCTTGGATCCTCTAAATGATGTAAGGTTTTCGCAATTTATACAATCCAGCTTCTCCATGGATGGGAGATTGTTAGTCCATAGTTGCAAGGGAATGGATGTCAGAGATGAATCCCACAAAGTAATCAATATGAGGGAGTTAAGTCCAAGTAAGCAAGTCACAAAATGATCAACAGATGTCCCGAACTGAATTAATGTTAGTTTCCTAAGAGAACATGGCAAAGCCACTAATATTTTCCAATTGATATTAGGGCACTGACAGATCTCCAGTTCTTCAAGATGACACAAATCACCAAACCTTTCAGTTGATAATGACACTAACTCCTCACATGAATCTATCCTCATCCTTCTGATAGTCGGTATGAAATTTGGCTGCAGAAACAGGTTGAGACTTGATAAGTTTCTGCAATTACTTATACATATGTCGGTGAGGTATTGGAACCCTCTGGAAAATAGTCTGGAAAATGATGCGTCCATGATATTATAGCATTCCTTAAATGTAAGGGACACTAAATTTGGTAGCTTTTCTGGGAATAACCAGCTAGGACAGAAATAAACCCCTTGATAACCAGTAACTTCCAAATTTTTTATGTTGGGATCAGGATGTTGGACTTCAAGTGCTTCCATCAATTCTTGCCTGCAGCCTGCTAGCTGTACTCCTGACAAGGAAATACAGAAAGAGTAGAGTTGTTTGTCTTTGTTTAGCTCAGCAATAATGGTCTCTAGATAAAAAATTTCAATACGCAAATTTCTCTTTATCTCGTTCATATGCTTCAACGCTGTGATTACTTGTCCCATTTGAACCTGAAAGTGCAAACAATCCCCTTCCAGGAAATAATTGAAGTTTCGTGATTTAAATTTCTGCAAACTGATCAGATTGCTGAAGTCTGTAGGCATGCTTTGGAAACTACAGTATGAAGCATCCATAATTTGCAGATTGTAAAGACAACCAAATGAGGAAGGAAGAGCCTGAAGCTTTAAGTTGCCAATGCTGTGCAGTATCTCTGATATTTGCCATTGACTTTGAAAACAAAGGAATCGGAGAAGCTTTAAGTTGCCAATGTTGTCCGGTATAACACATACTCGCCCAGGCAATACAGAACTCAACATGCGAATATGTTGAAGTTCACTGAACCAACTGCGAATTGCTGTAGCAAAAACATCTTGGTGAAAGGCTGCATTGCACAACAGAGTGCGCAGTTTCTTGTACTTGCTTAATCCGACTAAGTCCTGGCAGTCAATACCTCTGGTGAGAATTGATAGATGACGAACATTTGGAGGAATTCTCTGAATGACACTAGCATCTCTAATGATAAAGCATTCATCCGTTGAAACCAGTTGTGCCATATCATGCATCAAGTCATGTATAACATAGCTCTCTGCTGGCCTTGCATCTTTCTGAAAGAAGGAACGACTTACAAGTTCTTCAAAGTATTGACACCCAACTGTTGTAAGTTGATGTTGCACAAAACCTTGGGCCACCCAAATCTCTGCTAGAATATGCTTATTGAAACTGGAATCTTTGGGATACACAGCACAAAACGAGAAACATCTTTTCAGATGTGCTGGTAGATACATGTGTTGGAACTTTTGGGTGGTCAGAAAGGCCCAAAAGAAATAAACCCGTTACGCGCCTTGATCGGAGGCCCAAGCCCAACTCGTGGTTGTGGCCCTAGGTCGCTCAGCGCCATAATAAATAGTGGGATCCGGCGTTTTTATGATTAACCCAATCAGACGCAAAACCCTAGCCGCCCACTACAGCCGTCCCGATCCACGGCGGCGCTGGAGCCACCTGAAGGTCACCGCCTCCGCTTGCCGTCCAACACCGGACAGTGCCGGTATCGGCGGGAAGGAAGACGGTACTCGGCGAGATCGACTACTGCGTCTACGTCGGGAACATCTACGGGAACGACTACGGCAGATCTGTTTTCGTCCCCAACAAAACCCACCGCCGAGATGTCGTCCTCAGCGGCCGCCACGATGACCGGCGGTCTAGATCTAAAACCCTTCTTTGTTGCTAAGTTTATTCTATAGGTTGTGCTCATATTTAGGTGTTAGATCCTGTTAAGATTGAGTTTTAAGACGTGTTTGTTTTAACATTTGGTATCAGAGCCTAAGCACCTAACTGTGAGCCTTAAGAACCTATAGATTTATTCAGTTTTAGATCTTGGTTGGATGTTTCACGTTTAGTTCTCAGTTTTATTCATGTTCAGTTTAGATCTGTTAATTCTGAGTTTATTTTGGCATGACTAACGTAAGATCCGAGAAATAGAAAGAATAAGAAAGTATAAGAGAGCATTAGATCGAAAGAAATTCCACCCGAAAATCCCTCCAAACCCACGGAATAAGAATAGAAACCCCACAGCGGTGCCCGATTTTCCGCTAGATTTCAACGTACTTCTCAGGCACACGCATGGTGATCCTCGCATAAGCTTGCACGGGGCATGTAGCACCCGCGGCATAAAACAGAAACAAAAAAAAATCGGCGCGGCCATGGCGGACCGCGGAAGCGGGCCGCCTCCATGGCCGTCGTGAAGGCGCCGGAGATGGCACGCCGCCGCGGCCCGCCAAGACAGCGCTCTGTATAAGAACGGCGGCGCCGCCATGAGGAAGCGCCCAAGCGCGGCGGCGGCGAGGCCCGAGGCACGGCGGCGCGGCCAGGCGCGGCGGCGCGGCCACGGCCCGGCGGCGCGGCCAAGGCGCCACGGCGCGGCGGCGGGGCCAAGGCGCGGCGGCCCGTGGCGGCGGCGCCATGAGGCGCGACGCGCGGCGGCCAGCGGCGGCGACGCCAAGGGGCGCGAGGCGCGGGGGCCCGCGCCGGCGGCGCCATGAGGCGCGGGGGCCCGTGGACGCGGCGCCATGAGGCCCAGGCGTGGCAACAGAGGGCCGGCCGCCGGTGGTGGAAGAAAAGAGAAGGGAGAAATGAGTTAGGGTTAGGGTTTCTGGAGAGGCCTATCCTTTTATACCTCCGATATCCACTCCCGACCGTCGGATCTAGGTCAATTGAGTTGAACGGTCGAGATTGAGCCGCGGGGGAGGGGGTTTGGGCCGGCGCCGCTACTGGGCCGTGGGCCAGACCGGTGAGAGCACCGCGCGCGGGGCTGGGCCGCCTCCGCGGCCCATCCATCCACTGTTGGGCCAAGGGCCCACGCGGGTTGGGGGGAGCAGCGCGGACGGCTGGGCCAAAATGGCGGCCCAGCCGTTGGTTTTCGGATTCTTGGCCCAAATAAGTTTAAGGACCATTTTAAATTCAGTTTTATTTAGTTTTATTTATTTTTTGAGTTTATTTTCAGCACATTTCCCCATTAAGCATTAAGAAATTTTTTTAAGGATTATTACGCTGAAAATTACAAGAAAATTATGAGTTGCTATTCTGAGTAAATGAAACCAACGTGAATTTTATTCAGAATTGCTTAGTTTAGTTTGAGCATTTAATTAATTTCTGACCGATGTTGATTTAATTATTTGCTTTTAAGATGCTTGTTTTAATTTAATATTATTTTGCTTCTGCCCAACGGTGATGCAAAAATTAAGTTTTTCGCTGCATTAATTACGCTAAGTCATTAAGCTATTTTATTTCTGCCCAACGGTGATGCAAAATTAATTCATAAGATACTAAGTTTATTTGCTTCTGCCCAACGGTGATGCAAATTATTTATTCAATATTTTAATCTGGCCAACGCTGATTACATTTATTATTTTGATTGTCGTTACTAATTAAACTTTATTTTTATGAACAGAAGTAACCCCCTCCAGCATCATGACATATATCAATGGTGTTTCTCAGTTGGGAGGGGATAACTTCGTCAAGTGGAAAACTGAGATTGGTTTCATTCTGCTGACGATGGATAAGGATCATTCCCTGAGGCTGCCCGCTCCTGTTGCACCAGTGTCACAAGGGACTGAGGATACTACCCTTGCTGCACGCACTGCTGCTTATGAGAAAGAAAAAGAGCGTTGGGAGCATTCTGACAGAGTGGCCTTAAGTCTTATGAACATGACCATTAACCCTTCCATCAGGGGAGCTCTTGACAAAGAGCCTAAGAATGCTAAGGACTTCATGGATAAGATTGAGAGCTACTTTAAGGGGTCTGACAAGGCCAATGCTAGAACTCTCTTATCTCAGCTTGTGAAGGCTAAGTATAATGGGCAAGGCAGTGTAAGAGAGCACATTATGGGCATGGTCAACATGAGGGACAAGCTTCGAGACCTCGACTGTCCCCTTAATGATGCAGCACTGCTTCACCACGTCATGATGTCACTTCCATCAGTCTTTGAGCCATTTAAGATAAACTATAATGCAAGCGATCAGAAGTGGGACATCACCACGCTTGTGTCTAAATGTGCTCAAGAGGAAGAACGGCTGCGATCTCAGAACCCCGACTTTGCCAACGTCGTAAGACATGAGGGACAAAGGGGAGGAAATAAGAGGGCATCCCGCCCCAATAAGCCTAAGAAGGGTAAGAAACCTTGTGAAGCTCCTCAGCAGAATGATCCGTCTGCTCCTAAGAAGCTTATCTGCTACCACTGCGACAATGAGGGCCATGAGAGGAAAGACCGCCCCAAGTTTAAGGCGTGGTGTGAGAGAAAAGGTAATAACGACATCATTTCCATAGTCGATGAGTCCTTTTATGCGTATTTCCCATTAAGTACTTGGTGGATTGACTCTGGTGCCACCATTCATGTCACAAATTCCTCACAGGGATTGTTTGGCGTGCGGACTATAAGAAAGGGGACTCGAAGGTTAAGAGTCGCAAATGGCGTTGAAGCCGACGTGGAGGCCATTGGAGCTCTCCAATTAGAACTTAGTGGCGGCTTTATTCTTCACTTAGCTGATGTCCTTTATGTTCCGTCCATTGAGAGAAACTTGTTTTCTGTTTCTAAATTAGATTTAGATGGTTATTCATGCACTTTTGGTGACAGCAAATGTGTAATAAGTTTGAATGGTGACATTATTTATCGAGCACCTCTACACAATGATCTTTACTTACTGTCCCATACTAATGTCTCTGTGATGAACGTAAGCGAAGTTAGTCACAAACGCAAGAGAGGTAATGAGACTTCATCAAAATTGTGGCATTCACATTTAGGCCACATTTCGAAGGGGAGAATGGAGCGTCTCATTAGAGAAGATATACTCCCAAGATTAGACTTCTCTGACTTAGACCAATGGGTTGAATGTATTAAGGGGAAATTTACAAAACAAATTAAGAAGGATGGAGCTAAGCGCAGTTCAGGAATATTAGAATTAATTCATACTGACATCTGCAGCCCATTTAACGTTAAGTCGGTGGATGGTTTTGGTTATTTTATAACATTCACTGATGATTACTCCCGTTATGGATATATTTACCCCATAAGAGAGAAATCCGAGGTACTTGATAAGTTCAAAATCTTTAAAGCTGAAGTAGAAAATCAGCATCAGTTAAAGATTAAAGTGGTACGGTCAGATAGAGGTGGTGAATATTATGGGAGACATACCACATATGGACAAATCCCAGGTCCTTTTGCTAGATTCCTTCAAGAAAATGGAATAGTAGCACAGTACTCAACTCCTGGTGAACCTCAGCAAAATGGTGTGGCAGAAAGAAGAAATCGCACTCTAATGGATATGGTGCGCAGTATGCTAAGAAACTCCACACTGCCAGTGAGTTTATGGATGGAAGCGCTGAAAACAGCCGCGCATATAAATAATCGCGTTCCTTGTAAGTCAGTCTCTAAGACGCCTTATGAGCTTTGGACTGGTAGAAAACCCAGCATTAATTATTTTCATGTCTGGGGTTGTGCGGCTGAAGTGAAATTATTTAATTCGTCCCTTGAAAAATTAGATTCTAAGACAGAAAGCTGCTATTTCATTGGATACCCAAGCAGATCAAAGGGATATCGATTTTATTGTCCTAAGGGTACCACTAAGTTTGTTGAGACGAGACATGCAGTATTCTTAGAGGAAAATAGATGCACTGAGACTAGGCAAATCGATCTCGAGGAAATGCGGACTTATGATTCTACACCGCTGACTCGTGATTATTACGTACCTATTTTGCCTAATTTTCAGAATACACCACCAGCCCAGACAGTTGATTTTCCAGAAGTAAATGTGGAACGAGCGCCTGTCATAAGTGAGCATGAGAATATGGCTGATGAGCATCAAAATGAAACTGTGGCAGAACCTGTTGAGGAAGTACAGGATCGGACCGCCACTGGGACATCAGAGGCACCGCAAGAAGCTATTGCTGAGCCTGTTCCAGGGGAGCAGCCACAACCTCTGAGAAGATCAACACGAGAGAGGAAAACTACTATCTCCAACGATTATGTGTACATGAGTGGAGAAGTACATGACATGGGGAAGGTTGATGATCCAAACTCGTTCAAGGAGGCTATGAATAGTGAGCACTCCCACAAGTGGATTGAGGCTATGGAAGAAGAGCTGAAATCTATGAGTATAAATAAGGTATGGGACTTAGTAGAGATTCCTGATGGAGCTAAGAAGGTGGGCTGTAAATGGGTCTACAAAACTAAGTATGACTCCAAAGGGAAGATTGAACGTTTCAAAGTAAGGCTTGTGGCTAAGGGCTTCACACAGCGAGAGGGAATTGATTATACTGAGACCTTCTCGCCCGTCTCGAAGAAAGACTCGTTCAGAATCGTTATGGCTCTGGTAGCTCATTTCGATCTCGAGTTGCATCAGATGGACGTTAAGACTGCGTTCTTAAATGGTGATTTGCATGAGAATGTATACATGGCGCAACTAGAAGGTTTCGTTGTGGAAGGCAAAGAACAGTTGGGATGCAGACTAAAGAAATCCATTTATGGGTTGAAACAGGCGTCCAGATAATGGTACCTAAAGTTTGATGAAGTAATTAAGAAACTGGGCTTAGTTGAAAATATAGTGGATAATTGTATATATATTAAGATCAAGGGGAGCTCTTTCATCATCCTAGTTTTATACGTGGATGACATCCTATTAGCAAGCAGCGATTAGAACTCGCTGCATGAGACAAAAGGTTTTCTCTCATTGAATTTTGATATGAAGGATCTCGGTGATGCCTCTTATGTACTGGGCATTGAGATACATCGAGACAGATCCAAGGGTGCATTAGGACTCTCTCAAAAGGCTTATATAGAGAAGGTTCTTAAAAGATATAATATGCATCAATGTTCAGGCACAGCTGCTCCAGTGGTTAAGGGCCATAAGTTTGGGCAGTTTCAAAGTCCCAGGAATCAGTTAGAAATTGATCAAATGAGTTCGATTCCATATGCTTCAGCTGTTGGAAGCATTATGTACGCACAAGTATGTACACGCCCTGACTTAGCTTTTATTACCGGGATGCTTGGTAGATATCAGTCTAACCCAGGAATGGATCACTGGAAAGCGGTCAAGAAGGTCTTGCGTTATTTGCAGGGCACTAAGCATCACATGCTCACATATAAGAAAACTGAGAATTTAGAAGTAGTTGGCTATTCAGACGCCGACTTCGCAGGCTGTGTTGACACTAAAAGGTCGACATCAGGTTATATCTTCACACTTGCGAATGGAGCAATATCATGGAAAAGCTCCAAACAATCACTTACTGCAGCATCAACCATGCAGGCTGAGTTTGTGGCATGTTATGAGGCCGTAGGGCAAGCTGTGTGGCTTAAAGGATTTATACCCGGATTAAGAGTGGTAGACAGCATAAGCAAACCACTAAAGTTATACTGCGATAATAAAGCCGCAGTTTTCTATGCTGTAACAACAAGTCAAGTGGTGGTGCCAAGCACATTGACATTAAGTTTTATGTTGTGAAAGATAGAGTCCAAGATCGTACTGTTGAATTAGAGCATATAAGTACTAAGGAAATGCTCGCGGATCCATTAACGAAAGGCTTACCTCCCAATCAATTTCGTGAGCTAATTGCCGGCATGGGACTATTGGATAGCCTGTGATCTTGTACTTAAAAGGGTCATAAGACAACCACCTCCCATTACGATAAGTGGTTTAATGCATTGTGGATAATTGTATCACAATAGGATTATACACTGTTGTGATACATTATTTCTTTACATAACTCCACTCTAAGATTGGCATCAGTTTTTTAGGCCTTTAGACCAAAGGGGAGAATGTTGGAACTTTTGGGTGGTCAGAAAGGCCCAAAAGAAATAAGCCCGTTACGCGCCTTGATCGGAGGCCCAAGCCCAACTCGTGGTTGTGGCCCCAGGTCGCTCAGCGCCATAATAAATAGTGGGACCCGGCGTTTTTGTGATTAACCCAATCAGACGCAAAACCCTAGCCGCCCACTACAGCCGTCCCGATCCACGGCGGCGCTGGAGCCACCTGAAGGTCACCGCCTCCGCTTGCCGTCCAACACCGGACAGTGCCGGTATCAGCCGGAAGGAAGACGGTACCCGGCGAGATCGACTACTGCGTCTACGTCGGGAACATCTACGGGAACGACTACGGCAGATCTGTTTTCGTCCCCAACAAAACCCACCGCCGAGATGTCGTCCTCAGCGGCCGCCACGATGACCGGCGGTCTAGATCTAAAACCCTTCTTTGTTACTAAGTTTATTCTATAGGTTGTGCTCATATTTAGGTGTTAGATCCTGTTAAGATTGAGTTTTAAGACGTATTTGTTCTAACAACATGAAGCTTAAACGAAGGGCCGGTAAAATGTCTGTCTTCTCTTGTTCTAACTTCCATAGTTCACTATTCAATATATTATTCCAGTGTTTAGGATTCAGATCCATTCTCAACAAGCGCCCAATGGTTTTGGCAGCCAAAGGAGAACCTTTCAACTTGGGAATTAAGCTTTTGCCGATGTTCTCCAACTCTTGATTTTTGTCAAGGTTCTCAGATCCAAATGCCTGTACCTTGAAGAATTCCCAGAAAGCATCATCCTTTAGACCATCTAATTGGAATGAGTCAACAGTTCGCACCTTATTAGCAACTCTTTGGGATCTTGTGGTGACCAAAATCATGCTTTCTGGAAGTGTATTTGACAATGGTGCGCAGAACCTTTGCCATTCCTGCCCGTTATTCTCTAAAATATCATCCCAAATGTCATCTAGGACAAGCAAAAACCTTTTTGAATCAACGACCTTACATAGAGTGGTTTGAAGAGAATTCAGGTTGTCAGTCGATACCTCTTTCCCTGAACATTGTATGACTTCTTTAGTTAACCTTTTTACATCAAACTCATCTGAGACACAGCTCCATAGTATCATATCAAAGAATCCATTCACCCTTCTATCATTGCATATTTGTTGTGCCAAAGTAGTCTTTCCTAGACCACCAAGGCCAACTATAGGCAAAACCTCCACCCTATCAACTCTTTTCCGTTTGTAGCTAGCCTTACTTTGTGATGGCATCCCTAGCAATTCCAAAATCTTTTTCACTTCTTCTTGACGACCGAAGATCTTTGATTCGCTAAGGAAAGAACTTGTTTCTGGTCTAATTATTTTGTCAAATTTCAGCGGTGAATTTTGTAATCCCAAGTCTCTTGACTGGTAATATAGATGATCTAGCTTATGCTGGCTTTCTTTCAATCTGTTGAAGTTTCCATGAATGACACTATTAATGAATTCCTGAAGTGCAGGCAAGCATTGCCATTCATTCGCCCTCCCCTCTACTTTCACTTTGAGCTCATAGTAGTTAAACTCGTCAAGGAGATCCTCAGCATCATAAACCGCATCCTTGATATGCGGTAGTAGTTCGGCTGCTGGTTTCTTATGGATTTGCCACTCAAGACGCTCAATAAGATCATGCATCTTTGGCAGAGTTGTTTGCAGCTGTTGCAGATCGGTCTGTAGTTGCTGCAGGTTGTCCTGTTTGAGCTGTTGATCTTCATTGTTGTCTAGTTTCTCACAGATATCTATCCGTTGAGAATGCGAAGAAATTAAGGAGCTAATACGGTTAAACAATTCAGCCCATGCATTGGTGCCCGAAACCAGCTCTGTGGCTTTTTGTAGCCCCCAGGCCGCAGCTCCCCAACTCATGCTCACCACTAATTATCACGTGTCTGGGTAGATAAACGCAGAAATGAGCAGCCAAGGTGTCTGAACAGACATATAATGTGGCATAGTGGCATGCATAGTACTCCTTGGAGTACCTCTTGTTCCCTTCCTTTAGTTCTGCTAAAACAATGTCAAGTTGACCCCTTGCATATGCTTCCCTTGTAGAGTATAGACTACTATGGCTAGTATCCCGCTAAAGTTCCTGCTGAAGTGCAGATCTGTCAGATATGCAGAATTAGAGAAAATATCTACATCTCCTCACAAATACAGCTATGGATGTATCAAGAAGGAATAAAATCATGTAAGATATCTCAGTAGTTTAAGGTTCCAAATATTTGTTCTTGCCGAATCTTAGATGCATCTGAAGGGTAGAATATCTTATGAAGGTGTGGATAATGATTTCTCAAGTTACTATAGAACAAGTGCTCAAATATATCAACCATCGATCTTACAGATCTTCAAATCCAAGACTAATCATATCTAGGAGAAAGAGAAACAGCATCGAAGTAATCCACCAGATGCAGGGAACCGCAACTGTAATCTTTATCCTCAACAAATTATAGAAAAGAGCTTCCAGAAATGAAAAGACATGTAAATCCATGGTGCAAATTAAAAGGAATTTTGAGAACGCATGAACTGTTAGGAGACCATACCAAATCACAGGAGATGTGGACTTCCAGCAGCTGAATGATGACCAAGATACCCATGGTTCGAGATAACGAGCAGAGTTCCTCTTCCCTCACTGCTCTGTTAGCCAATTGGTATAGGCTCTGATGATGAGTAGTAGTAGTAGTGAGGAAGAAACAAAACGCAGGTCAATTGGGAGAAAACCCTTTCAGCCCCTCCCCATTATTCTAGCATTACTTTGTTGACCTCTTGACTGTATTGAAAAACAAGCAACTTAATTGGCATATTGCAGTACACATGGGCCCTGCTCCATCATATATACATTTATGCTTACAAAGTGGAGAAAGGAACTGTAAATGCCAATGGCCAAATTATTGCTTCAGGTTAGGTGAAACACCACCATCATTGTACAATCTATACACACAGCTAGCTAGCAATCAACAGTTCAACCATTAAAACATGATGCATTGGAAGGGAACAAGATGCAATAGGACGAATGATCTATTGGGAGGCAGCCGAAATGACTATTTTTTTGATTCAGTAATGCACCAAAAACTAGTAACCACTCTGGCCTTAGTGCTCTAACAGTAGGTGTTAGACAGTAAGAAGCCAATATCCAGGCGTGCTTTTGAAAACCCCCTGACTTCAAGTGGGTCTTTCTTTCTGAAACATTCTCCCTCTTTTCTGAGGGAATGTTATGAGCATGTTTCGGTTGTGGTATGCAGATAATTTATGTATAACATACACATCTTGCAACATGAAAGTTTTTGAAAGAAGGGACGACTTATAAGCCCTTCAATTATAGACACTCAACAGAGGTAAGTTGATATTCCACGAAACCCTGTGCCACCCATGTGACGACACCTCCATTAGGACATGCTTTTCAAAAGTGGTAAAAAGAAGATGAGCACTACTTGCAGATCTGTGCTCAGAAAAGATGAACAAGGATGCAAGTGATAAAAAAACATTGGCCAAAATAGATTGAAACATTGCCGGCAGTCTAGCAGTATGCAGAATTCTCTGCGGATGGTTATCGATCAGCAAACAAGCAGATGGATCCACTCAGCAGCTCATCCTCTTCACCGTGTAGCACTAGCTGGAGGAAGCAAATAAAATAGGACGCACAATCGCATGGGCAGCAGCTGAAATGATGAAATCGTAATAATCCAATAGCTCACCAAGAACGGCAGGACCCCATCCACTGATAAGACTGTAGAAACCATCTCCACGATGGAATCATGGAACCATCCCCATGCATATGGTACTGGACGCAGGCGGCCGGCGCCGAGGACGGCCATGATCCGAGTCGTGGCCGTGGCGTGGAAAGTGAGGACTGCGGCCGGACCAGCATTCCGACCATCCCACTAGCCGGCGGCGGCGGCGGCGGCGGGTTCTCCGTGAGCCCATGACGAGGTGGGCGGTCATCATTGGAGGAGCTTGCGGACGGCTGTCTTCATGGGCCGTGCAATGTGGATTTTGGGCTATTTGGGCTTTAATTAATTACTGCGTTTATGGGCCTCGGCCTTTCATTCCTCAATTTCGGCCCTTTCCCAGTGTGTAAGGCAAAGCATATTGTTAGATATTTTGCCACCTCATCAATTATACATGAGTGCTTTCTACCAAGTCTATCCTAAGGGTCCTTCTGTGCGCGCATATGCGCATGCATACATACATACACACACATATATATATATATATGTATATACATATAGTCTATTCTAATCCTAGCATATTGAATAATATTTAATGTGTCGACGGAGCGTCGTCCACGTCCGATCAACCAACTGAGATCCCGCAACCATAAATTATGGTAGCATTTTACTCCTAGAGCATGGGATCTGACCCTATAAAACTCCCTTACCCCTCTCGTTTCTTTCTTTCCTTTCTCCCTCCTCTCTTCCAAAAACTAGAGGTCCCCAGATTCGAGCATCTGGCGGCGCCCTCTCCCTAGTCACCATCCTATTCTGACGTGTGGCGGCGTGATCAGAGCTTCCCAAGAATCAGCTCCATCCCTTTTCACAGCCATGGCGGGGTCACGACGATGAGATCTCAACTTGCTGGAGGCATCGCATGGGCAAGATGGACGGCTGCGCGACCATAGGTGCCGTGGCTTCTGGCGATAGTTGGTGGAGGATGCATCCCCAACAATGAGATCTGTACGGCTGTTGGTGGAGGGCGCATCAGCAACCACGGCGGAGGTCATAAGAGGCTTCACCGCTAAAAAGATCTGGGGAGGGAGGTGACGCAGAGACCTGATCCGCTCAGGGATGCACAAGGAGGTGCCGCCTTCTAAGCAACCAGATTCTGGCCAAGGTTACTTGCATCGCCATGTTATCATTTTGATGTTCCTCAAAATGCAACAATTGCTTCAAAAATAATGCTAAAAGATCCGTCGGTGATTAGCAAGTAGATTATTATTCTATTATTGCTTCTCCTCATTCTTGCATATTGGGCAGCTTTGTCCTGCTTTTCTGCATTGGTGTCTGTGCATTCCAGGAGATAACCGGGTCAGCATGCAAGATTGATGTGAATAATTAATTATTCGATGAGTAATAGTAACAGAAATAGCTTCTCTATCATTGGGTTGATGTCATAATTAATTTATGTCTCGATTTTGAAAAATTACTCCTACAAATTACATGTCTAAGCCAGTTTATCCATTTCAATTATCTATATCATTATGAGCTTAATTTCTATTAGAAAATTACTTGTCTAAATTTTGGAAATTGTTTCTAAATTAATATTATTTGAAATAGCTAAAAATTAAATTGGAGTGATTGGCTTACTCAAATACGGTAATCGCCTTCCCATTCTCTACAACTCCTGCTATTGATTTCTAGCACACTATTGGAAAAAAAGAACTCTAGAATTTAGAAAAGGTACTCCTCTTTATTAGTTGAAAAAGTACACTCCCGACACTTAAAAATACCGTTGATTTTCAAAAAATACTTCATATTTATTAGTTGGAAAAGAATGATGGAGTAAAAATATTCCTGCTGTCAATCAAAGTATCATTCAATCGAAAAAATACTTCTCTTGTCAATTGAAAAATACACTCGAGGGTTGGAAAAGTCACTCCTCTTATCAATTGAAAAATACTCTATACAATTGGAAAACACTCATGTTATTTGAAAAATACTTCTATGCTCAATCGAAAATACTCATGACATTTGAAAAAAAACTCCTGACATTTGATAAAAAAACACTCCTCTGGTTAGTTGAAAATACTCCTCTAGTTAGTTAAAAATACTCCTGGCATTTGAAAAAAAAATACCCCTCGTGTCAATTGAAATATAGACCTGACATGTGAAGGATACTCCTCTTTGTTAATTGGAAAAATACTCCCGACATTTCTAGTATACTTTTGATATCTGGAAATAAAATACTCTTTCTTGCCAATTGATAAATACTCCTGTCATTTGCAAAAATACTCCTCGTCACTTGTGCAAGGTTAAAAAAAAACTCCACTCATATAAAAACTCCACTCGTACAAGTTTTCATGCATGCATGGATCAATGTGCACATATAAGTAGGCAACGAACAGCATAAGCAAGAATGGTAAACCTGCACTAATCACGCTAGTTTATTGTCATGCAAAACGGTGTTAACGTTGCATCTGGCGTCTTTGATCCACTGCACCTGGACCGTATGCCGAGCATGCATGCAGCATATTCCTTCCATGGTACAAATTGAAAGTGGATAGTAATTCACGTGATAGCTTTCTTCATTAGCCGGTAGCGGCCATTACACGGTGTGCAGCTAATCAAGGAAAAATGCACACAGATGAAAATTACTTATAGAAAAATAAAGAAAATGCTTTTGGGGAATAATTGGTCAAATACACAAAGAATAATATTTTAGAGACTAGAGGAGTAATCTTGTATAACATAAAGAAATCAAAATTCTGCTTACATATACAACCATCTACGACTAAGCATTTCATGTTTCCATGACTAACTATTCCTTGCTTGTTAGTTTATAAATTATATTGAGTCAAATTAACTCGTGTTATGCATAAGTAGTTAAGTACTCCTTCCTACAGTAATTACTCCATGATTCGATGACAAATTACTTCTTCTTGGTCAAAAGTACCTAAATATTGCTTGTTAATTACTCCTTCGAACCAATGGTTACGATGTCAAATAACTAATTACCTCTTCATGTAATCGGAGTAATCAGTTGGCCCAAATCAAGGGGTATATAACGCAAATAGAGATTGTTGGATTGCACTCGGTGCCTTGCATGCTATCACTCATGTACTCACAACCCGACCGTATCCCACTGTGAAAGCATACAAAGTTTGAACCAATCAACGCAAATTACTCTCAGAGATCAATGCATACGAGTCCACCAAAACTGGTAGCAAATTAAATAATGCACAAATATATTTCTCCCTGAAATCTCTCATTTCCGCCGTCTTTCATGCAAGTAATAACCACCCTAGAATCTTTTCAATTTTAAGTTAATGGCAACAAATTAGCTTCCACGCAGGCCGCATGCACTGCATGCCAAAGCGATAGGTTTTTACGGATGCCAGGGCATCAAAATCTGTTCCGACCGTAAAACGTAGATGACAGGGATGGGTATGAACTCGTGAAATTCATCTGTCGGGACCATAAAACGTAATTGGCCTTCACGAGATTTCAATTCGAGCAACCATGGCAAGCACCGTTAATGGGGCATGAATTATATTCACGGGAGCCATTCAAGCAGCTCCAGATCACGCTGAGGAATTAAAAGAGCAAACTGCAGCTGATTGGTCAACTTGGCATTTAGTTATGTATGGCACACAGTCGGCAAAACGTAAATTTTACTCCCCGTGACCCCAACGGGGTAATTTTAAATCGCCGGACCTCGGACGGAGGCGCCACTGCCCGACGCGTTTTAACGGTCACAAGCGCTCGCCGGAGCTCAGCAGCCAACATCAATCCAATCCATTTTTACGCACCAGACATCCATGCATGCAACGTAAATCCAATTGCGTCGTACACGCCTAGAATATCTCGTGGCCCTAGCAAATCAAAGGGGCATTAAAACGGATGTGCAATACAGGTTGGATTCGATTTTTTACTACCGCGCATAAAAACAGAGTAATTTTGCAGCTAGAGTGCTCACCGGAACTCCGGTGGAGGCTCCACCGTACGCACTGAATAATATTCAGCTCGCAGCGAGCTAAATAGACCAGTCCTCTCTCTCTGTCTATATATATATATATATATGAAAAATCTATTCTACACGCGCTTGTAGCTACTCCCCACATGTGTATCTCATGACGTAGGACGTATCTGATCCAACAAAAATATATACGTGAAGTACGTGATCATACTAGAACATCTATGATGGTATATACGTTGGGTATGTGACCATACGTATAGTATGTGGACATACTAATTTTTATATACCAGTACTAAGGTATAATTATAATATATTTAAAAAGTAGGAGTGCTTTAGAATTTTTTTATATATCCTTTTGAAGTATCTTAGAATTAGTATATGAACATATTCAAAGTGATAAATGAGTATGCGGACATATGCACAGTGGTATACTGATGGTGAGAGTAGCTACACGCGAGTGTAGATAAAACTCGTCATCCATCCATCCATCTATCTATCTATCTATATAGATAGATAGATAGATAGATGACACACACACGAATCCCCTCCCATAGTCCCATTACGTGCTTCCTTCAGCCTACACCAGCATGTTCACTATCCTGCATCTTCCTCCCTATGAATGTCTCACGTTTAAGCAGCACCCTACTCCTACCAACACTATCTTCCTCCCTTGAATCGTGTTTTTCAGTGCTAAATGTAACAGATCATGCTTATAGCTGGGCACTGGAGGTATCTGGAGCTTTTCAACAACCTGCGATCACCGTCGAACTAGAACAAGAAATGGACATAGCCTCTGAGGCTGTTTCCTGCATCTGAATCATTCATTAGTAGCTACTCGGTTCTGATCTACACAGAGACGCATCATAAGCTGGCGAACATTATTGTAGAGACCCAAAAGACTTGACCAAGCGACCAATTTTAGCATTGTGCTTGCAAGTAGGGTTAATCAGTGATGTTAGTAAACCACAAACAATCTGATCTTACGATTAGGTTGCATGCCTAGTTGGTCGTTCCACTTCCAACCCTTAATATGCTTTAAAAGATATTATGGGAGATTTTGTCTTGGTCCAGCACTACCTAGTATATTGATGTTAATCCTAAATTTTTTTTGTCCACATTAGTCCAAATAATGAACTACTGCCGATTTGGCAAAAAAAAAATTGCATTAGTTTCACAGCAAACATATTTATGTTAACAGGTACCATGGATAAATGTTCCATATTATATAAATAGCTCAAAGTAGGCAAGCTTTTGCAGCCTTTGCTTCCATCACCAAAGCAACACTTTTTCTCGGCTAGCACGAGTAGTAACTTCCTTGCATCAATATTCGAGCTAGGCCTGATGTGCTCAAGCGAATCACCTGAGCAGAGGGTGGGCATGGACGATGTGTCTGCAAAGGCCCCGGCAGTACTAGATCAACATAAACCTATTTATAGAAAGGTCCTTCAGCGGCACTGAATATTATGATTCTCACTCATAGCTTTGTGCCGTTGGGTACCGTTCATTTCATAGCTTACAGGTAGGCCATTGGCCTGATCGAGGCCATGATAAAATCTTACAGGTTTATTATCTAATCAGTACGTATGTGCCCCATGATGCATACGGATGAACTTCTTGGAGTCATGGGATGACAGTGCCATAAACTGCAGTAACATGCATCTTGTCTGTGTATTATCGTTATCATTAGTGAATTTGTTAGCTATATATAATTTGGATGCGATTTAATAATTAAACGAAACCTACTGAATAACTGCGCATTCCGTTGTAATTCGTTCTGTTCATCTGTTGGTGTTGGAATCTCCCTTGCAAGTTTCACGTGTGCTTCCTAACATTCGCGAGCATCCGAGTATATTTTAGTGCTTCTTCTGTGCAATCTAAGCATGTTTTTTTTCTTTGTGCGGTTGGGAAATGAAGGAGCACCTGCTCATTAGCGGCGGTTTGCATTGGTTATTAGCAAACAGTTACAAGAGAGTTGGCAGCGTACTTAGCTTTTGCGTGGTTCTAATCGGAAGAGTCAAGATTTCTGTGATTACTACAGGTTATTAACATGTGGCAAGATTTCTGTGATTACCCCAGGTTATTAACATGTCACAAAAAAAAGTCTCTGCACCTATTGTCAGTAGTCTTTGTTAGGACCAGGACATTTCTACTTTTTGACCCTTTCGGACATGTCTTTGTCATCCACGACCGAATCCAAGTCTTCTCTAAGTTAAATGGACCGACCTCCGATGTAATCGACTCGTATTAACACTTCCGCAAATATTTTCTGACCCTGAGGCACACGACAGACTAGATGAGTCGGCGGCATGATAGGCTTTATTTTGTTGTTTTTAAAAGTGCGACATCAACAAAATAAAATAAACCCATGGATGAAACTCATTCCGCAATACATTATTTCATCTTTGCTATATTTCACAGGCTCTCATGGCATTTAATTCTAAGACTCATCAAAATTGAAAACTGTGGTCAATGATTTCATAGATGAAACTAGTTTCTCCTCTCTTCTTTACTTGTTTGGCACATTATAAAAAAAATCATATGTGGCATGCAATTTAATGAAAATGAATCTCCTATTGAAAGTACCCTAACAGTCGAAGTCTCTTTTTTATGGGATCAGCATACATAGCTTTTCCCCATACAAAAGATCGAAACCGCTGCACCAAAACTAGAGTAGGGCCAAGCAAAGCCTAGGATGATTCTCTCTTCTAGTCTAGCTTCTGCTTACACTGAAGCTTCCACTCCCATATGGGCAAGAGAGCTCCTTCTCTTTTTGCCAAATCAAAGACTCGCCTTTCTTCTTTTCTGGCGGGATATGAAGACGGAAACATGAGGACTGAGATGAATAGCCCATCCTTTAGTGAGCTGCTGAAAGACGTGTTGTTAGCCAACGCGAGTCATCAATATGCAGGGAATAGGGTAGGTTATTATATATAAAGGACGTGAGACTGAAGCAAGAAAATCTCTTGCTTCTTCCCAGTCTACCACTGATGGCAGACTAATCCCTCAATATGAAAACAATATTGAAGCGAGGATAGAGTTTTTGATCTCTGTTTTCGAACCCGAGACCTTTTGCTCAACCGTGAAAGGCTTTGACCATTCCCATGAAAAAAAAGTTGGGCCATCAAATGAGGCAGCAGTGGTAACTAATGAAAGGCTAGAAATCTTACCAATGTAAATTTATAGTATATATGTAACAGTGATACAATTAATAATATCATTTTTGGAAAAGTCTAAATTGCTCCCTTAAGTATAGTCAAAGTTCAGACAAACCCATAAAATTTAAGTTCAATTTATTCCCACAACTCTAATAATTAGTCGAATTTACGTTTTAATGTGATTTATATTTTCTGTTTTTCATGTGCAAGTGTGGTTTATTTTAAGTTAAAACTAGAAACCTTGGCACGGCTTCGCCGCGCTTTTGGTGATTGGGCCAGTGTTTAGGTGAGTTACATGAAATTTTCGTTTGCTTTACGGTCACCATGGAAATGCTTACGATCTTGCTAGATGCTGATCTTGGCAATGGCTGCTGCTCCATATCTTGCTGCGCAGAGCAGCAAATGAGACCGACCTTGACACTCTGCTGGACTTCATGTCTCATCTATCTGATCCTTCAGGCTTCCTTGCAAGTAATTGGATAATTGATGTGTCCTTCTATCATTGTACTAGCGTGTCCTGCAGCCAGCAACAGCAGCGGCTCACTTTGCTGGAGTTGCCGGTGCGCTGACCTGACTTACCACTCCCTCTTTCTCACTTATTTCGACCTCTTCAGGACAAGATGATGTTATTCCCGGCTCGTTCAGCAAGGTCTGGTGTTGTTGTTCAGTTCCCGAGACCTTCCATGCTTACAGGGGCATAACTAATCTAGGAGTGATCAAACTGTAAAGAGGAGATCGGTATTGATATGATGTGGACATGATAACATATATATATCGGCTACAAGACTTGGAAAATTGGATCATCTCCATGATGTGTGACTAGCTGCCAGAAACATTTATGTACAGAGGTGAGAAAGAGAAGAGAAATTGCACTTCGACGGTGGATATAACGGCTTGAATACTTGTGTGGCTACGGTCATCCAAGAGCTCAATGATTTCTTTAAGGAATGAACTCAAATGAAAGGTATATTTTGTTTTGAACAAATTTTAGTATTCTTTGAGCAACGGCCTAAACGTCGAGAATCTTTTTATTGCAATGTTTGCACTCTTCAACCCCTAATTAAATGCTTGCATACAAGAGGAGCATGGGCAAACATTGCAAAACAGAGGGAGTGCCCAACTAAACTAAATGAACTAAAGCCGATGCATAAGGTGTTAATGAAGTAGTCCCAGAGTGTACATCAGCAGTGGTAAGTGCATGGCATACTTGTGACAGTTTCTCCTGCTCAATATATGTTTTCATCCAATAAATTCACGATTGAGCTGCATCTTCGGATCCTAGCCTCCCTCTCCACCAATGTAGCATCGCTCCCTCATCAATTCTACGTAAGTGATGTTTTCTACCATGATATACCATATGGCTCTACAGCTCCAAGTTTATCCGATGCCTTCTTTTGTCCACATCTTCCATTCTCACGAAAATTTTCTCCCAATATTGATCCACTCTTACACTTCGGGCACTCTGGATTTGTCAGAGCCATTTGGAATAACTATGGAAGGTATCAGGAATCCACCTACAATTGTAATAATCAATTTGGCGAATCTCGTCGGGAATGACGCCAAAGTCATCTCCATTAAAATGATTGTGTCACAATTATACATGAACAATATTCTGCTAAGAAATTGTAAAATTCCATCTGGGTCAACTGACCCTGATAGAGGGGCTTCGATTCATAGCGCATGGCTGATCGGGTAACTTTATCCTCCAAATCTACCAGAGTTTATGGAAATAAGCTAAGAAAGGGAGAGGTAATATCAAAAATGAAAGGTGATGATACTAATCCTATTCCATTCTCAGCCCATTTGATTTGTGCAAGTTTGAGAAGTTGACACTAATCAAAATACGAGCTTTACAGAGGACTCCTTTAATTTGAGGATTTCTCCAAGTATTCTCGTTATTCACCTCCTTGTTGGTACTACTTTTTTTCTCAATGTATTGAATATATACGCTTGCTTCTACAGAACTACTTAGATACGTTCACCTACCCTGCTGCCTTAGTAAGATTTTTCAAGAGCATTGTATTTCTAATAACCAATTATTAGTAGTAATGCAAATTCTCTGCAAGCTAATTTCTCACCACCGCAGGGATCACTTTGAAGATCAGGCAGCGTCATGAGGGAGAAGGCTAAGGAGTGATCGATATGCTTCCGGGAAGCTCGTTGCATTTCCCAGCCATGCCTATAGTCACAACAATGGGTCGGGGCGGCTGCACAATCCACCAGAAATGTGATGAAGTGTAAGAAATGACTAGTCTTTCATTACGAACAGAATGAATAAAATATTTGGTAGTGGAAATCAACTCAGTATGGTGGTCTTCTCACGTGACTCAAATAGATTGGTGGATGGGCCACCTCAAGATCATTTCTTGGTACCCGGAGTGATTACTGGGGTCCCTTAGGGTCTTTCTGTATTTACTAAACTGAATCACCCTCCCATAGTCCCATTACATTACATGCTTCCTTCAGCCTACACCAGCATGTACACTATATACTGCATCTCCCTGCCTGTGAATGTCTCACATCTAAGCAGCGCCCAATCCTACCAACACCATCTTCCTCACTTGAATCGTGTTTCAGTGCTAAATGTAACAGATCAGGCTGCATGCCATGTAAGGTCTTAGCTAGGCACTGGAGGTATCAGGAGTTTTTCAACAACCTGTGATCCTTGTCGAGCTAGAACGAGAAATAGACATAGCCTCTGAGGCTGTTTCCAGCATCTGAATCATTCATTAGTAGCTACTCACAGAGACTCAGCATGATAAGCTGGCGAACATTGTTGTAGAGACCCAAAAGGTTTGACCAAACGACCTATTTTAGCATCGTGCTTGCAAGTAGGGGCCACAGCCGGTGCTGTTAGTAAACCACAAACAATCTAATATGTGATCTTACAATTAGGTTGCATGCCTAGTTGGCCATTCCACTTCCAACCCTAAATTACACTTTAAAAAATGCTGTGGGAGATTTTGTCTTGGTCCAGCACTAACTAGTACGTTGATGTTGATCCTAAAAAAAAGTTTGTCCACATCAGTTCAAATAAAGAACTAGTTTAGTGCCTATTCGTGTACTGCCGATTTCACAAAAAAAAATGCATTAGCTTCACAACAAATCGAGAAAGCAGGGCAAGGACCTTATTATTTCCTCTTTCACCAACCTAATCTTACCTATCCCATGTCGCTCACTTATATATATAAGTTTCCTCTTGCTACTGAGCTACTGTCTCATGCACTGCACCACTACATATGTTACAGAAAAGAATTAATAACTCAATAGGAGTGTGAAGGAAGTATCAGCAAATTTCCTACCGTGCAAAGTGGACTGTCGTAGAAATTCTTATCCAACATCCACACGACTCAGCTTGATCATCGACTGCATGTACCATCCTTCGAGACTAGCCTGGTCGGGGCACAAATGCCACTGAAACTTTGTGCGCAGCCGTCTCTGTTCCAAGCAACAATGCAAGCTTATTGATGTCTTGCAGCATTATCAGTTCAGCACTGAGCTGTGAATTCAGCAACAATGAATTCAGCACTAGCCTGGTTTGGATTAGCATGCATGTATGGATCGGTCTCACATAGCAACAAACTACAATAATTTTATTTCTCTAGCTCATTGAGATGCTTGCAAGTCTCTCGTTTGTTACCTCTTTAATTTGTTTGACCTCCATGCATACGTACGAGATGGATCTGTGCGATGGATTTTTTAGATCTGAGCAACACCACACTTTCACATCTTTTTAGCTCGACGCGTGGCACTCAACGAAATCAACCGCACGCAATATATTGCAACTACCACTTCTCCAATAATAAATTAGTTGGGCCTACCTGTCATCACAAATGTTATGTATAAAGCAAGTATTACTTTCTTAAATAATTAGACATGTTGTCACGTTAGAATAGATCATACAAGCATGCCACATTTACGAGTATTTGTATCTGCAATCACGTATACATGTTACACCTCTACATATGCCTCATTGAAAAACACTACTAGACGGGTTTAAATATATGTTATGCATACTCAGAATGATATATTTTGTATAATGCAACTGTCACTTTAGGGAAAAAATGTTATAGCTCAAGCATGCCACGTTAGGATAAAAAAATGTTACTAGCTAGTCTCAGTCTAATTCCCATGGCCGGTACATCACGTGGGAAAAACAAACCAGAAATCTGAGATCTCAACTAATCATGCATGCAAGTTAGATCTAATTATCTATTTTCTGATCTAAAATATATAAAATTAATATTAAAATTATTGCCTTCTAAGAGGTAATATGATATTAGATCAACGGTCCACGGTCATTTCAGTGTACCGTAGCAAAGCCCACTGGTACTAATCCTATTCCATTCTCAATCCCATTTGATTTGTGCAAATTTGAAAAATTAGACACTAATCAAAATTCTAGCTTTACAGAGAACTACTTTAATTTGAGGATTTCTCAAAGTATTCTCGTTATTCACCTCATTATTGGTACTACTTTTTTCTCGATGTATTCAATATACCCCATGCTTCTACAGAACTTAGATATGTCCACCTACGTACCTAGCTACCTCAGGTTTCCCTGCTGCCTTAGTTATATTTTCCAAGAGCATTGCATTTCTAATAACCAACTATTAGGAAGTAATGCAAATTCTCTGCAAGCTAATTTCTAACCACTGCAGAGATCAGTTTGAAGTTTCAGGCCGGCTGCAACATGAGGGAGAGGCTAAGGAGTGATCGATATGCTTCCGGCAAGCTCGTAGCATTTCCCAGCCATGCCTATAGCCACAACAATGGGCGGGGCAGCGGCACAATCCACCGGAAATGTGATGAAGTGAAAGAAATGACAAGTCTTTCATTATGAACAGCATGAATAAAAGATTTGGTAGAGGAAATCAACTCAGTATGGTCACTACTAGAAAACGGGCCCTCAATACCGGATAGAAAACGGCCTCAGGCACCGATTCGACCTTCTTCACCGGGTAAAAGAACCGGTGCCTAAGGCATTCTTTAAGTACCGGGTGAAGGTACCACCCGGACCTGGGAAGAGGCCCGCACCCACGCACGTCCCAAGTCCCAAGTCACGTGATTTTTTCACGTGAAATACGGGCGCGTGTGGTGGCCGGGATTCGAACCCGCGACCTCTTGCCTCGCGTGTACCTTCCTTACCATTTCACCTACACAGCAGTTGTGATTGGAAGGGAGATGCTTTCCTTTTGAAGTAACTCATGGAGAACCTTACCACCCGGTACCTAAGGCTAGACAAAGGTACCGAGTGGTGTTACTACCCGGTAGGTTCCACCCATATTAGTACCGGTACCTTTGTCTAGCCATAGGTACCGGGTGGTGTTACCACCCGATACTAAAAGATCCCTGAACCTTTTGAGTTAGCTCAAAAGTACCGGCATGAAGATGACCCGGTACTAATGCTAGTACCGGATCATCTTCATACTGGTACTTTTGGGGTGGATCTTTAGCGTGTTTTCTAGCAGTGGGTGGTCTTCTAGATTGGTGGGTGGGCCACCTCAAGACCATTTCTTGGTACCCGGAGTGATTACTGGGGTCCCTTAGGGTCTTTCTGTATTTACTAAACTGAATCACCCTCCCATAGTCCCATTGCATGCTTCCTTCAGCCTACACCAGCATGTACACTATACTGCATCTCCCTCCCTGTGAATGTCTCACATTTAAGCAGCACACGCCTATCCTACCAACACCATCTTCCTCCCTTGAATCGTGTTTCAGTGTTAAATGTAACAGATCATGCTGCATGCCATGTAAGGTCTTTGCTGGGCACCGGAGGTATCAGGAGCTTTTCAACAACCTGTGATCATTCTCGAACTAGAACAAGAAATGGACATAGCCTCTGAGACCGTTTCCAGCATCATATCTGAATTGTTCATTGTTAGGTACGGCTGTTGTTGTAGAGTTCCAAAAGACTTGACCGAGCGACCTATTTTAGCGTTTGTGCTTGCAAGTAGGGGCCACAACCGGTGCTGTTAGTAAACCACAAACAATCTGATATGTGATCTTACGATTAGGTTGGATGCCTAGTTGGTCATTCCACTTCCAACCCTTACACTTTGAAAAATGTTGTGGGAGATTTTGTCTAGGTCCTGCACTAACTAGTAGTTGGTGTTGATCCCAAAAAAAAGTTTGCCCACATCAGTTTCACAAGAAACATATTTATGTTCACAGGTACGATGAATAAGTGCTCCATATTATATAAATAGCTCAAAGTTGGCCAGTTATAAATCTACAGTGGTACTAACTCGTCAATTTTGATCCCACTCCCACATAGTGAAAGTATTCATACAGCGAGACACGAGACACTGCACTTTGTGGGTACCCTGCATTCACACAACACTCTGCAGTCTGCACTCACACAATCATAAATCAAGAAAGCAGAGCAAGGACCTTATTATTTCCTCTTTCACCAGCCTAATCTTGCCTATCCCATGTCGCTCACTTTCTATATAAGTTTCCTCTTGCTACTGAGCTACTGTCTCGTGCACTGCACTACTACATTGACTAGTTCATACATATGTTATGGAAAAGAATTAATATATAACTCTATAGGAGTGTGAAGTATAAGCAAATTTCCTTCCATTCAAAGTGGACCACCGTAGAGATTCTTATATTATCCAACATCCTGACGACCACTTGATTAACGACTGCGCGTGCCATCCTTCTTGGAGACTAGCTTGGTCGAGGCACAAATGCCACAGAAAGTTTGTGCGCACCCGTCTCTGTTCCAAGCAACAATGCATGCTTATTGATGTCTTACAGCATTAACAATAATTCAGCACTGAGCTGTGAATTCAGATGAAATCTATCCAAAGAATAAACATGGAGGTTGCAATGCAGGACATCTTTTAAAAGACACATTTTTGTAGCACTAGCCAATCATCCCATGTGCCTACGCGTACTACAACTTTATAAGAAATATGAATAGTAGAATTCCATGAAAAATGGTAATCATGTATATTTACAAGTTTTAGTATTTAAATTGTATCGAGGAACTTTTCAACCATGACTTTAGTCACTACAACGGGGGCGACTGTGCTATCTAATGGAAATATGAGGAAATGAAACAAGTCTTTCATATTATCCTAACACACAAACATCAGTGGTATCCTTCGATCAGTTCAGTGCCAAGGTCCACTCTATGTATCATATATACTATATTGTCAAAGACTAATCTGCAAAGGTAGGGCGTGATCACGTACTAGAATGCTGTTGTTAGAGTGTAATTTACAGTTTTTATCATAGGGCTTCAGCAGAGGATCAACTTTTCAAGTGCCATGTTCTTGTCGCAAATCACACGTACTACTGAAATCAATTGTGAGAAATTGGGAGGCTGGCCACTTCTCTTATTCAATCATTCAATCTGCATGCAGAGAAAGTTGATTGAGGTAGAAACTGATAGGAAAAATAAAATATTTGGTGGATGTTATTAGAAAGGATTTGAAGACCTGACTCAGATGAATAGATAGCTGGGACAAAGTTCTCATATTCCTTCCCCATCCATTGGCATAAGACACAATTGTTTCTGTCCTACTACTGCAAAATGGGCCAAGCAAGCGGGTTCAAAACAAGAGAAAGAGGGAGAGGGGGGGAGAGAGAGGGGGAGAGGGGGGGGGGGGGGGGGGGGCGAGGAAACATGATGGTAATTTCTGAGCTTAAAGTTGGGCCATACCAAAAGATCATTTGTTCAGACCAGACACTTATTACAGAGTGATTTTCTTTCCGATCTCAAAACTGAACAAAGACCCCTATATAGCATGTGTCCTTCGGCTTGCACCAGCATATAATACATCAATATACTGCATCCCTCCCTGAATGTCTCCCATTCAAGCGTTCGATCAATCATATCAAAACCATGTTCTTCCGGGGCGTCATGTTTCACAGGTACGTTTAACAGATTCAGCAGCATGCCAGCTGCGATTCTGGGAACAAGAGGTATCAGGAGCTTTTCAACAACCAACATTCATTTCGGACTAGCTCAGAATATGTACATGGCATCATATGTTCTTTACATTTACCGAATGATTCACTGTCATAGTTGGAGGACATACCTAAGCCTAAGAAAGACAACAATTGTCTCGTGCCTTGACTGATGGTGAGGTGGGTTAGCTGACACATAATGAACTACTAGTTTACAGTTTATGTTGAGAGAACAAGTAGTTACTAGCTAACGTGCGTAGTAATTACTGCCTCCTGCAAAACTTTCACTTTCACAACGTGTAATGTTTGATTTTCCCTATATATTGCAGTGTTTAGCATGCTTTTTTATGCCCCATCCTCTCCTGGCTACCACACGTGGTTCCTTCTCATGGTCTCACAATGCCTTTCGCCCTTCGCACAACTCACCATAGTTGTTATGTGTCTCCTCCATAGTTGTTCAGTGTCACGCCTACCTGAGTCTGAATGAGAGCCATTATTACCCATTAGCAAGCTACTTTACCCTTGAGAGGTGGCTGTTAGGAAGAACTTTAAAGAGAGAAACAGTATCAACTTTGGCTTCCTTTCAATACATTTGAAATAAGTGCACAAAATTATGAACGTTGGAATAGGTTCTCGACCTGATGATGAGTAATAAGACAACGATATAAAAACATGCTTTTACTTTGTGAGTGGATTCATTCATACAACTTTGGGCCTACTTCGTTATTCATATTGAATTCACCTCAGTTACTCTATAAGGTATAGTTATAGTAGCTTACACATAGTCCTGTGCGTGTCTAGTGGTGACAGACGACTATATATGCTGATTGTTTAATCTCTATATATTATTAAGATTAAGCGTTTCTGTCAGAATACATGGTTCTTGTAGTCCATTGCGTGTGTTATGTATACAAGTTAGGAATGCACTACATTCATGACAAGATATACGATCATTCCTGACAGATTTTTTTTAGCGGCCAAACAGTTTTTGTACAAGGACAACATTTCCTCCCACCCACCCCATTTTGCCCTTCCCTAATTACCAAGTCCTATATAAAGCTTCTCCTCCTGGCTGGTTAGCATGAGCTCGAGCACCCACATCTAGCTACTGCAACAAGTTAGATTTGCTACTACAGCTTTCCCTCTAGCATCGCTCTGCATGGGCACACACACACATATATATACACTTGCAACAAGGTCCAAGTAACTATTAGCTAGGAATGTGAGGTATCAGCAAGTTGACAACCACCCCACTAACTGCAGCACCAAGATTCAGTCTACCATCATTGATATAAGTGACTTGAGAAATGGTCATCATACTCCGTGCTTGGTGCAACCACTTGCCGAAAGATAGTGCAGCCTCTAATATTTGCCTCTAGGTTTGTGGGATGAAGACCTCAACGTTCCTCTTAATCGCACCCATGTTCCAAGGCCATGACGTACATCCCACTTGTAGTTCAGTGACGCAAAGATCAAGGCGGCAGATAGATGGAGAAGACACCGGGTCTCTTGGCGGTGGCGGTGGCTGTGGAGGGGGCATGAGTCATGTTTGCGTTCGTTGGTGGAAACTAGCCCAATTGCATGTGCAAGCAGTGGTAGGAACTCTTGATTGCAGTATATATGCTCTCAAGGTTTGTTCGGCTATCTGTAGGTACCTCTGATGAACCGTTAAAAGGCTCAAAATCTTAACTAATTTCGCTTTTGTATTGAAGCAAATCAAAGGTCTATATTTACTAGAGGGTATTGTTAAGGAGCCTGGAAATAATGCAGATCCAACTATATTAGGATGAGAATGCAAGATAACTGGAGAATCCAACCGACAGTAAACATCATTTTCCAAGACACAAAACAACCATTAATAGATAGAACCACTATACTGGTGAATGCTACTTACCATTTGAATCGTTTGTACTAGTTATTAGCACATATATTTCAACAACTTAGCATATAGAGTCCTTTTAGCTGCAATGGTCTTGTGCATATACAAAGTAAACATAGATATAGTGCGGGGGGAGGCTCGAGTGGCATCTGGCGATCGATGCTGCAGGAGGTGCTGAGGCCATTGCGGTGGAGTTGAGGAGGTCCGGATGAGTGACGGTGTTGCACAACCTATGTTGATGATCGAATCCAACCATCCGGTGATGAGTTGAGTGTTGCGATGTGTTGGGGGGCATGTTGCAATCCAACCAGCCGGTGTTGTTGAGTTGAGTTGGATTGTGTGACGACGGCATTGTGCAGTGCGTATTAATATCCCAATCCAATCGGTTGGTGCAGCTGTTTGTTGTTCTTTACCCAATCTAGACCTAAGTCACACTTCTCTAACTTTGATCAAGCTTACAGAAAAATGCACCAACATCTATAAGTATAACATCATATTAGTTTCATTAAATATACCATAACACGTATAATTATTTCGCATTGTAGATGTCGATAATTATTTTTCTAAAACTTGGTCAAAGCTATTGAGGTTGACAAAGTCGTAGTGAACTATAATTCGGTCTATAAATTTTCCATGCTCCAGTCTTCCCCACTCACCCACCCACCTCCTCCTCTCCCTGCCTGATTCCATTAGTCTATAATTTTGTCCTCGTGTAGCTAGCTGCTTCTACCTCGCGGCACTTGTTGCTCGCTGCTTCAACTATATGCACCTTCAATTCCCAACAAATTGCAAACGAGCATATAGCTAGTATGCACAACGTTCTATGTTGGAAAGGGAAGCATCAGTAATTTTCAGAACCCAACCAAGAAATCCATCTGTGCTCTATTGCACCATCCATCCTCTTTCAGCGATATCCTCAGTTCACATTTCACTGAAGGGCCTTTCTGACCGGCCCTTACCTGTTACCTCTCATGTTTGCCTCGGTCCACATTTCCCACTTGAGCTCAAAATATGCCTATGACGCATTGTGTTTTACTAAGATAATTCTCTCCTCTGGTAGCTGGTCAACTTCTTTAATACAGTTGGGTAGGAATGGCAGGTCACGAGAAGTTTCGGTGCTATGGTTGAAGCCCAAGTAAGTGGTATGTGTATTGGAGAAAGAGTATGGAACACGAACGTATAGCTGCCACTGCTAAGATAGAGAGGCAGGAATGCTGGAACAGTGGTACTTGCCCAGACAGCATTATCAATGTTGATTTAAGTACTGATGACCTGCATATGTATTATTTTTAAAATACACATGATTGAAGTATATGATTCAAAATTCCAAACTATCTTGAGAAACATGAAATTCTTGAAAGCTCAAAATTCTGAACTTCCATGACCAGCATGTGTATTACTTTTAAAAAACGAACCAACAAGTGATTATGATTTTGGACTTGTGCAGTACTACACCATGTTTGAGTAACTTTCTGAGTGTTTTATCCTATAATCTAACTGACATTACCTTGTACAATATCTAGAACTTGTGGACAGCAGTAATTAACTGTACCAATCAGTCAAGAGTGTGATAAGAAAACACTAGTTGAACCCAAAAAGACAAAATACAAATTGAAGCTGTCATAGACAAAGCCCGATCGCGCGCCTAGTAAGCATTTGTCACGGTAAGCATCTATGCCCCTAGGTAAGTGGTAAGTTTTAGTTATTAGTGACAACCATATAATTATTACTAAAAAGTTGTTTTGAAGGATAATTAATTGTTAAGTCATAATGTGGTTAATGATAGGAGAGCACCCCATCCAATATGAATTAAAATACATGCAAATGGCTTGGTTATGAAGATTAAGGATCTTTCTAGAATGATGTGCAATAAGGAGACGGAGCAGACTTAGTGTAAGTATAGGTTTTCAAATTTCTCGTTCTTTAATTTGACAATACTATTAAGAGGAGTTTCGAGTTAGTATAGCTTGACTTGGGAGTATAGTCATGGAAAATTTGTAGCTCCTTGACCGTACTATTAAGAGGGGTTTACATAGAATATTTCCTTTAATTTTTTTGCAAGTAACTTTGTTTAGATGTTGTTAGTGTGCTCCTTAATTTGCCTAGACCTGATCTTGTTAGTGTCTTTAGTTGCTCCTAGCATTCCATGCTTGAAAAAACATTTCTTTGGGAAACAATAAAATTCATGCTAAGGTTGGTATTTGTTCTAGAAAATTGAAGAAGTCCCAATTCACTCTTCCCTTGGGCCATTAGATCTTGTCAATCACATAGAAGCAGTGATTATAGTCAGATTATCTCAAATAATTCGTTGGGAATTATTGGGGAACGCGTGGCTAATAATATGAAAACTGCATGCCATTACAGCTGCAAGGGCGTTATTTCCTCATTCTTCACCCACCCCATTTTGTCCTTCCCTTACTGCCGGCGTCTATAAAAAAGTTTCTTCTGCTGGCTTGCGAGTCGCGACTGCTCAAGCATCATTGCACACACAAAACTAACAACTTCAATTGGTCAGATTTGCTATAGCTTCGATTCCAGCATGTGGCACTGCAAACGTCTGCTCATACACGTAGAAATAGACATACAAGGAACAAGTATAAGTGCTAGCTAGGAATGTGAAGTGTCAGCAAGTATAAAACCACCTCATTATAAGTAGCACCAAGATCCAGTCTACCGTCATCGAGACTGAGTTGAGAAACAGCCACGACACTGTGAGCTTAGTGTAACAGGACGGCGAAAGAAAGTGCATCTTCTAAATGAGCCGCTAGGATTGGTCGGATGTGGTCTATGTGGAGACCAAACAAGTAGGCATCCCGCTTCTTCTTCCTTGCCGCAGCGCCTGCTCTCATCGTTCATATACTGCGACAGAGCAGTTGTGACTGCCAGGCGGGTCAATAGGGCCGATGGAGAATACACCGGACATGTTGATGTAGCAGCTGTGACTGTGGAATGGCCACTATTGGTCGTGTACTCATGTTTCCATAATTGGTGCAAACTAGTCTAGTCGGGTGTAACCTGTCCGCCAAAATGGCAAAATGAACCCCAAAGGACACATAGGGCCTCGAATGAATGGAGGGGAAAAGTAAAAACAAGATTTGTCTCTTGCAATAAATATAAGATTTTGTAAAATTAACCATTCCATGAAGAAGATATGCTGGATCCAAAAACTAAGATTCAAAATTCTAAACTATCTCAAGATAACGTACATGAAGTCTTGGCTTCCATTGAAAGCTCAAAATGCTGAACTTGTTTGGACCGGCAAGTGAACGAATTACAATTTTGGACTGGTGTAGTACTACATCAGGTGTGTAGTACTAACCACAATTACTTTGTACAATCTCTAGGAGTTGTAGGCCGATAGTAACTGCATCAATTAGTTACCGGGCAATTGACAGAATACTAATTGATGCTGGCACATCTGGACCCAGAACGAAGCAGGTGATGTCTGTCAGATTAACTCAAATGATTCTTTGGGTCTTACTTGGCGCAGCTAATGATAGGAAAACTGCACCATGCTGTTACTGGCTTACTGCTGCCAGGACATTATTTCCTCCCCCTCACCCACCCCATTTTTGTCTTTCCTTACTGCCGGTTTCCATATAAAAGTTTCTCCTTGGGGCTGCCTAGCTAGGGACTGATCACACATTGCACAGAGCAAACAACCTCAACAGGTCAGGTCAGGTTTGCTATATATAGCTTCTCCAGCAAATGGCACTGCAAACGTCTGCTCATACATACATATATATATACCCATACAAGGAATATGGAAGTATCAGCAAGTCGACCATCATCAAGAGTGAATTGAGAAATAGTCACGACACTCTGGTCTCGTTGCAACTGTGGGTCCAAAGACAGTGCAGCTTCTAAACAGTGAGCGGCCGTTAGGCTTGGTAGGATATGGTCTGTGCGGAGACCAAACAAGTAGAGGCCTCCCGCTGGTTTCAATTGTCCAGTACCACGAGAGAGCAGTTGGATGGCACAGTGACAAGGCCACAAGGGTCAATATGGCTAGCTTCGATCTATACACTCTAGTCTACACTCTACTGCATTTCTCTGTTCAAGTTTCCGGTTCATAAGTCTAAACCTACCAACACCAGCTTCGATCTCCCCTGGCGTCATGTTTCAAAGCTGGGCACGGCAGGTATCAGGAGCTTTCCGATAACCTGAAAAACATTTGGACCTAGCACACCATATGGAAATGGCCCTGAATCTCTTTCCAACTACAACCGTAATATTCAATAGCTACTAAACTGCAGAGACGTACCCAGAGAGTCATGACTCCCAAGGAGAACAATCTTCTCATAGACTGCTGCTCAACAAAGATAGTGACGCAGAACAGGAAAATAGAGTACAATTGTGTGGGTATGGGTCTATTTTTTGGTTGGGCCCAACTTTTGGTGTTCATGTTGTGGGGATAGACACATTCGTAATTTAATTATGTAAAGAGTCCACATTAAAATAATGACACAAAAGAAAAAATAATTGGCAGCATATCAGAAAAGTGGTACCGCTTTTAATTAACTGCAACGTGATCTCTAGACTCTAGAGATAGTTTCATTGTTTCCAAAATAATAGCCTTAGTGCAATCCTGCGGCCAAAGACAGTGCGGCTTCTCAAATGAGCAGTGCTCTTCCATGCCCAGATATCAACTTCTTGTGTGGCCCCTTGTTTGCTTATTTTTTATGTGGTGTTATGTGTTTAAACCCCGAACCTTGTCTATCGCCTATCATTTTTTACATGACTCAAATAATAGATAGGTGGGACAATCTTCCTTCCACATCTATCTGCATAAGCAATGTTTCTGTTTGCTAGTGGAAATGGATGAATACCAGTTTGGGGAAAGAGGAAATATGCATGGAGACAATCTAATTTCTATGAAAAAAAAAAGAAACACCATGTCCTGAAAAAACCTGCTTATACATACACTCTACTGCATCTCGCTATTCACGTTTCCGGTTCATAAGTCCAAACCTACCAGCACCATCTTCTATCCCCCCTGGCGTCATGTTTGAAAGCTGCGCACGCCATGCATCAGGAGCTTTTTGATAACCTTAAAAGCGTTTGGACCCAGCACACCTTATGAAAATGGCCGTGAAGCTATTTTCAACAAATGTATTACATATATGCAGCCCCAAATGAGGAACAAACATAAACCCAAAGAGCACATTCGTCTCATAGTCTGCTGCACGTCAAAAGATGTTGACGACGTACATCCAATTTTTGTTGGGCCCAACTTCTTGGCGTTCATGGCGTGGGGGTAGATAAAAATAAGCTCTGTAAACAGTCCACGCGAAGAATTGGCAGAATATCAGAAAAATGGTACAGCTTTTAATTAACTGCAACCTGATATCTGAAATCTGGAGTTAGTTTCACGGTAGTTGCTGAAAACTAGCCCAGTGGGTTATCATCGGCTATCTGCCAATGAACAATAGTACCATACAATGGGTCTCGAATCAAAGAAACAATGGAACATGTGCATGTATATGTGAAAACCAGCTTTGTCTCTCTAATAATGTGGCTTCTTCAGCCCTGTCCCCGCTTGCATACCTTGATCCCCTTCTACAGTCATGGTCACCGTCCTGATGATAAGAAATGGACTGTGGTGGAGAATATAATTGCTTGAATTTTATAGGCGAATTGGTCTTAGCTATGAATAATCATAAATGACAATTATTACAGCAGTACCACTATATGGTACTGTCTAAAAACTCAAAAAAATATAAAGAATAACAAGTATTGACTAAATTTTGATAAAACACTCTGACTTTGGTGAATCTAACCAAGTTCCATGAATGGTCGGCAATTTTTAAATACAATTATATGTGAGGTATCCATCTACAAAGAAAAAAAGGAAAATCTAACATTACGTCACCTAAAAGCACAACCAGAGAAGTGAGCATTCGTTAAGCCCTTCGACTCTTTTTTCCATATGCCTTCAGTTTGATAATATGTAATAAGTATATCCAACATTTCATCTGTATATGTGTATCAACAGCTTTCACTGGATCTTGCTCTTTATCGAGATTGATCGATCCCGAGTTGTGGTGTTCGACCCTAAGAAAAAAACCGATAGAAGAATATCAAAACCTCGTAGACATCCTCCAAAAAGCATAGGCTCGCTTCCTCAAAAAGCACATAGGAGTCACAGAGAACCCGGGTGCGCTTTATATCAAAATGGACTTTCTGGTATGAATACAATTCGCACATCTAGTTCCATTTCTTTAAACACCATTAATATTTCATAACCCATGTATGTATGTATGTATGTATGTATGTATGTATGTATGTATGTATGTATGTATGTATGTATGTATGTATGTATGTATGTATGTATGTATGTATGTATGTATGTATGTATGTATGTATGTATGTATGTATAGTGTTTGAGACAGGCGGAAGGAAATAACTTATGCGGGTACTATGTATGTGGGTTCATCCACATATTTTGCGGTCCAAAGAAAATGACGCAAAAATAATTTGATGTACGTAAAGAATTAAGAACAATTTCTTTCATTTAGTTCCGTACATGTATTGATTTAGAAAATAATGTTTGCACGTGACAGATTTTACGAATGAAAGACAACTTCATCGAACCAGAAAGAGTCAGGGCAATTCAAGAAAAGAAGCACTCTGTGGATTCCTGCTCGATGAGGTCATAAATCTCAAGGGAGAATTTTATGCAGATCAAAGGATAAACGTGGGTCGATTTGATCCAAACAGGGCTGGCAACGACGATGAAGACTAGTAATATATTTGAAATACCTGTAAGGAAACAACTTACGTGGCTACTTGTAATATTAAAGTGTATATAAATTGTATATATATAATATATATATAGTCTTTGCTATGCTAGATACGAATACGAATGCGAATATGAATGCTAGCTATACACAAACGGATAGGAATACGAATTCGAATTAAAACTAAAAAGGAAAAGAAAAGGCTGGTGTACCAGCCGGTACTAAATGCGACATTTAGTACCGGGCATTGCGCCCGATATTAAATGCATACCAGTTTAATACCGCCTAACTTGTACTGGGCGGGGAACCGGTACTAACCGAGGGTTGCTGCCGGGTACTAGTGCTGCGATCTCTAGCTGTGAAGAATACTTCTTTGCCTCCTTATCACATAACTCCACTCAATTAATAGAAAAGGTACACCGCGCTCATTGCTGCAAGGCATTATTTACTCCCTCGCTCACCCCATTTTGGTCTTACCTTTGCCGGCTTGTATATAAAAGTTTCTGGTTCTGTCTGGTCAGCAACTAGCTCAGGCACCGCACAACAGCTCCTCGATAAGTTGGATTTGCCATAGCTTCGCCCCTCCATTCATGGGTACACACACGCACATATACATACAAATAAGTTGGAATAGGTAATAACTACTAGCTTTAGGAATGCGAAGTATCAGCAAGTTTCCAACCACCACACCAAACCTAGTCATTACGATCCCGTCAATATCATCAAGTGACGAGAAATGATCGCTATACTGCAGGCATAGTGCAACTGGGTGGCAAAGGAGACCAAAGATGTAGGCGTCCTGCTGTTGGCTTGGCGCAACATGTCATTAGCTGAATGGCTCCCATCGTTCCAATCTAATGCCACCAAAATCCAGTGGTCGTGTACTCGTGTTTGCCGTAGCTGACAAGATTTGTCTGTTGCAACCCATAAACAGTTCATCACCACCAACTTGTCTGAATATAAAGATTTGTAAAATGAAAATTAATTGCTGTATGAAACAGATATACTGAATCAACAACTAAGACTCAAATTTTTAAACTATTTATCTTGAGACAACATGATGTCCTGGCTTCAGTTGAAAGCTCAAAATGCTGCTCTTCCATGATCGGTAAAAGAATAATCATATTGGACTTGTGCAGTACTACATCAGGTGTGAATTTGAGTAATTTGCTCAGCATTTTCTCCCCTTTACTCTAACCCCCATTACCTTGTACAATCTCTAGCAATTATGGGACAGTAGTACCAATCAGTGAAGGGTGTGATAAGAAAATACTAGTTGAATTTCGGGACAAAGCCCAATCGCCTACTAAGTATTTGTCACGTAGAAGCAGTGAATATAGTCGGAACGATTGGGTTTTTAATAAGATTTCAATCCCTTCGCCAAATGCCATTGCTTACAAAATGATTGGCTTTGTACAGTACTGGGAAAAGGTGTGGAGGGACAAGGACCAAAGCTATATGGAGGACTACTACAAAGACGATTTGCAAGGATGCTCCGTTTTTTCTAGAGGCAGCCCAAAAGATAACCTGCTCCTACAAATGGAGCCAGGTTATTGTAGCACTTCACCCGCCCGAAAAATGCACTTTTAGAGGCGGGTGACGGCGTCACCCATCCTTGGAAATGACCACCATTTTTTAGAAAAAAATTCATAACTTTTTCATATGATCTCATATAAAGTCAAACTTTATACCAAAATTGTAGAGATTGACGAGACTTACAATTTTGTAGTTGATAAATTTTTTATTTAATATTATTTAATAGTCCAAAAAATTATTATAAGTTGTCTAATAGCTATGACTATATAGTATCTCATACAACTCAAGTCATACTTTGAGGTTTCCATAATCTTAACCTTTATATACACTGAAATATACTTGGCATATTTTTTTTATCTACAATTTACAATAACTATAGTGTACAAGTTTCACTTTTTTTATTTGTTTTGTTATATGTAAAGATTTAAATGAATTTTCAGAATAAAGTAGAAAAATATTTTTAGGGGCGGGTGGCTCATACAAATCAATTTTAGAGTTAATATAAAATAATAGCATACTCCATAGAGTCACAGGTGACTATGTAGTGTGATGGAGAGGAAGGCATGCGCGAGGCTTGAGGTATGCAGTTCGAATGTATTTTTCTTTTTTATTTTTCTGTTTTCAATTTTTTTTATATTTGTAGGGGCGGGTCTCCTAGAAATCGATTTCTACCCTAAAAATTATTTTCAGGGGTGGGCCGCCCTAAAAATATCATTTTTAGCTGTGAGAAGTAGGGGTGAGTACCACACCCGCTCTTAAAAATATATTTTTATCCGTTCTTAGAAATCTTTTTTTTATATAGTAGAGGTGACATCGCGCAAGGTGCGTGAAGGTGTGGGCGTGGGCGGGAACTATGTGTTGGGTTGTTGTCCTCTTTTGTGCTTGTTCTTGAGCCTTTCTAGCTTTAGTTTTCTTTCTGTTTTTGTCGCCTGTTGTGAGTTGGGTGGGTCAGGAAGTAGTAGGAGGAGTGCTGTTTTTTCTGCCCTTTTGTGATGGCCTGCGAACCTTGCGCTTCAACCATGTAACGCTGATCCATCAGCGAAAACTCTGTTGTCTTTGGCTTTGAGTAAAAGTCGAGCCATGGGGCTTATTTTGGTCTTAAAAAAACTCGCCTGAGATTGTGACTACAGCGGATCGCCCAAAAAGGCCCAAATAATTTACTATACTTTTTCAGTGGCCCATGGACAGCAATGGCGCAAGCAGAGAACATATTCCAAAGCCACACAGCCACTGGATGATGGAACAGCATCGCCGTCGCGAACAAATACCCGTCGCTGCCATGAATATCAAGAGCATCTAAGAGCAGCTAGTTGCACATTTTTATACCCCGGGTAGCTAATTGCAGCCGTAACGCTTAACCTCCATCTAAAACAAAGTTGCAGCCACCACCCCTTCGTCCAAGGCTCTAAGCCCAGCTGGAATGAAGACTAGGCGTACAATCTGAGTAAGTCCAAGGGCGAGGTGATCCGAGTCCCTGTCTGCGCTTGGCAGCCGCATCGATCTTGTGGTAACTATGTCTGCAAGAGCTTCGTTACTTTACATGAGAAGGCATTTTTTTTTCTTTTTTGCACATACATCATACCTTCATTCAGCATCTCTGCTAGTCTCTGTTCCCTACCCTTGTTACGTGTGCACTTAGCTTTTTTAGTTCTTAATTTACCGATCATAATTGTGAGTGTACATGCTGTTATTAGCATGACAGCAACTTACCAGCTGCTTCACTTTTGTTTATATATAGTAGTAATGTATGCAAGACTTTTCCCAGCACATAAAGTTAATATTTCTTAATCTGGAAAACCAAAGTATTATAAACTAACTCTTGAACATTAAAAAAATTGACAATTTAATTTTGTTTCAATAGCGTATTTTTATATAAAGCATGGCAAAGGTATATCTATATTAAACTGGAGACCTTGACAACCCGAAAAGGTCAGGTGGTGGTCTTTTTCCCATAGGAGGTCCCAGATTCTCCTCATTTCTTATACGCTATGATATCACTTCTGCATATCTTTCCTCCTATTCTTTTTTGTGTTTCACCCTGGAGGAACAAATTCACGGCTAGCTCATCATGCAGCTGTACACAACTTCTTTTTGAGAGTAGCCGTGCCACCAGTGTTTATGATTTTCCTCATGTCAGCAGATCATGGGCGATGGAGTCTCCAGAACCGGAAACTGCTCACTAATACTGAAAAACTTCTCCCAGCGCACGGCAGGGCTTAAACTGCAGATCTTGCGAGTGAACGGGCTCGCCGTCGTCGACGCCGTCCTTGCCGGGATCCTGGTCGGAATAGGCACCTACGGACCTCACTATCAGCACCGCCCCATCATCCGCAGCCTATATCACGGAGCCACCACCTTGTTCTTGCCCATCCTCTCCTATGTCGTCTCCGATTCCGCGTCCGCCTATTCCGCCTTTGGCGAGCCGCAAATCTACAGCTTCCGGAGCCATGCTGGTACTGAAGTTCAGTACAGAATCATCTGCCAGACAATTTGGCACAGGTCCCTAGCCGTAATCTTGGCAGTCCTTGTCCTGATCGTTGCTATCAACACGTGTGCAATAGTCGCCGCTGACGAAAGGGAAGGCCGTCGCAACACGGGCCTCCCTGTGGTACTGCTGGTACGAGCAATCTGGACATCCTACCTTGGGCTGCCACTGATACTGCTCTTCGCTCCGAGGGACCGCATCTTTCAGTGTCTCGTATCCTTGATGTTTGCACTTGTCTACGCCAAAATCACACTGAGGTGCTGCGCATTGCAAGAGGCCAGGAGTTCCGTTGCTCTTGGGCGCAACCCCCGTCTTATCGCCGGATACATGAAGCATCTCCGAGACGGAATCCAGGGTGGTATCCGAGCAGCTGACCATCTGCCGCCTCCACTTATCCTCATGGGAGAGGACAGGCTTGAGGTGGAGAGGCGGCCTCACGGTTTCGTCTTCAAAAGGATGGGCGACCAACAAGACGGCATGAACAACCATGGCTTGGTGACCATTGACAGAGTGTGGCGATCGGACAGCACACTTCTGACGTCAGAGCCGTGGCTCAAAGACGTATGCCTGGGGTTCTCATTGTTCAAGCTGTTGCGGTGTCGATTTGCAGGCTACACAGCTGCTGAAGCTGGCCTCCCGGAAGCCTACAGCTTCTGCTTACATTTGCTGCTCAAGGAAAGGGATCATGAGAGAGCACTTGCGGTCATCACTGAAGAGCTGTCTTTCCTGCACGCCTACTACTATTCGTCGACCGCGGTACTCTACTCAAACCGTCGGCTGCCCATGCGGAACATCTCTGCCTCGCTCTTGACCATATGTTGCTGCTTGTTACTTGCTGGAATGGTGATGGCACGGCTTGAGGACTTCATACTACTACCTCAGGTCATATGTAGTGTCTGGTGCGGTCTGCATTCATCTGACCCAGACAAGGCTTTCGACAGGACCTTCGGGAATCTACTGTGCGAAATGGTTCCGGTTCTAATACTCCTTGTGGTAGTTGTGCTCGGTGAGGCAAGGCATGTTGCTTCCTACATCTGCTCCAACTGGACCAAAGTAGCCCTCATCTGTCACTACGTGGTAGATAACCATGGTGCATTGCAGCAATCTCCTCCTCTCTTGCAGAAGTGGATCGGGCGTGTGCTGCGATGCCGGTGCATGCGGCTGATGAAGCACTGGGATGACAGAATGGACCAGTGCTCGGTGCTGGTGCTCCACTCAAGAAGAGATCCGGTTGCTCTTGGCATGCGCCTCCTCCGCCTCCCGGACAAAAAGCACAAAGTCAAGGTGCCGAGGGCGGTGACAAAGGCGATTGTCGATACACTCAGAAGCAACAATGGGCTCCTGACCCATCCCTCAACGTGTTTGGACCGGAGCCTGGGGCTAGGAGATGAGGGTAAATCTATCTCTGACCTCATACTCACGTGGCACATTGCTACAAGCATCCTTGGGGTGAGGCACCAACACCACCGGCCTCTCTCTGACGACATGGTGATCACTACACACTTGTCAAGGTACTGCGCCTACTTGGTGGCGTACGTGCCGGACCTGCTTCCTGACGACGACGAGTGGTGCAAGAGCCTGTACAGGGCCGTCAAGAAGGACTCCAAGCGCGCTCTTTCTGGCGGCGGGCTAGCAGCGCCGGCGGCAGAGGCTGACTACGACAAGCTGGTGTCGTTGCTGCAGGAAAGAGCGGAGCACGAGGTGCTTAGGGATGGCCTGAAGCTTGGCAAGGAGCTGGCGGAGCTGCCGGAAGGCGAGGAGGCGGCGTGGAAGTGGCTGGCTAGGTTTTGGGCAGGGATGATCTTGTACATTGCTCCGTCCGACAACCTCACCGGGCACGCGGTGGCGATTGCCCGCGGCGGCGAGCTGATAACACTAGTCTGGGCGTTGCTCGTGCATGCCGGGATCGCCGCTAGGCCCAGCGCAACGGGTCCTCCGGCTACTGCTGACGACACAGTATGATGCATGGTTGCCTACACTCTTAATTGTTGATGTTCTGTTTTATCTACTGTAACTAGAGAAACTGGATTTGATTAATCTGATGCCGATGAACAATCTTAAAAAATGATGAGTGTGTTGCTGTTTTATGTTAAAAAATTTGAATTCTTTTCATATTATCAAGGAGCGCAGGCACCAGCTATTTCCTAGAGCTATTGTGAGTGAGTTGCACCCCGTAAATCTGAATGTCTTCTTGTTTTAAGAACCTTGGAAAAGGCCAGGTATTTCCTGCTTACTATAGAAGAAAGAGTTTTGACCTTGTTATGAGGATTATTAAGAAAGAAAACCATACAATCACACGGTGATCTTAAGGAAAACTGGATAAAAACTACTAAACACAGTAGTAGCACAGGCGGTAAATCCACAAATAGTAATTATACAACAAAGCCCCCAGCCATCGTTGTCGAGCTTCGTCGCAAAAGCAACCAAGCAACTCCAACTTCACATGGAGAAACCAAGCCAAAGCCGCCAACTTGCGATCATAGCACCAACACACCTAGACTGATCAAACCGTAGTCCATCATTGTTGGCAAGCTTCATCGCGCCCCAACAACGAGCAGCTTTGACTCTGCCTCCGGAAACCTAGACCAGGAATGCAGCCACTTGACGAAAGCAAGAAGCAGACCTAAAAATACGGAGGCCTTATCGACACCTCGGCAAGCACGAGTAAGCACATCAAAGTCCACCATGGTCCTCGTTGTCAAGCTCAACCTATGTTGTTCCCACTTTCAATTCATCTCTATCTTGCATGGAATTTCTCGCTGTAGTTGTATTTTTTTCCACTCCCACCGCTAGTCCAACCCTAGCTCCGGCGACCTTAAAGCCAGTGGCACCTATCAGCCATCCATCTCATGATCAACGGTAGAGATCCAAAGCTTGTACCCTTTAGTCCCATGCACCCGTCCATAATGGACCAATGAACCAGCCAAAGCCGATCCACGCATCGTGGATTGAATCCACGTGCATAATCAACTTGTTTCTACGTTTAGACCCTATCTTTCTGAAAATTATTGTTGGTGGAGGGCACCCATCGGAATGAAGAAGCATCGTAACAGCCCGCGGAATGAACTCAGACGACACGAATGAAGAAAAGAGACACCTTCGGAATGGGACAATGATTCTCTATTCAATAGGGATCCGCCCATCAGTTATAGTTACAACGATATTTAGTATTTATAGGAGGTGGTTCACCTACCCTCCTCCGTTTTACACCTTTTTACCCCTCAACAACTATATTCCTCGAATATTCCAGAGGCATACAGTATTTTCCTATCCAATCCACCTCCTCCGTTATTACACCTTTTTACCCCTCAACAACTATATTCCTTGAATATTCCGAGGGTATACAATAATTTTCTATCTAGTCCCCCTTTACAGCTCATCACGCCCTTCGGGTCCGCCTTGACTCGATGGTCCCCCTCGCTGCAGGCCTTCGGTACTCGGGCTTCGACTAACCGCCGGCAGCTAGGTCAGTTGACAACTTAGTGCCAGCTTCACCTCGTCCGGCCTTCAGGAAAGCTTCGTCTTCGCAACCTTCAGCGCGGACCGAAGACCTAGTCCCGTTTGTGGATCCACCTGGAAAAATTGTCCGCCCCTTCGGTCTTCAGGCCTTCGGCGCGATTAGAAGGTGGCGTCCCCCAACAGTAGCCCCTCGAGGGCGAGGGCCTTCCTCGGAAGTCCCGAGGCCTCGATCATTCTGTCGCGTGCAACGCGGCTCGAAGCGCCACCCCTCGGATCATCGACGCCGTATGGAGAGATCCGCTGTATTCCTGCAAAGACGGCAAAGAACAAAAAATTGGATAATAATGACAAAAATATGGTCAAGGGGCCGCGTGGAAAAAGACTGCCAAGCCCCTCAGCTGTTTGAGAAAGTTTGTTGGCAACGGTAGGATATGCAGGCGCAAAGATGTCTTTTTGCTGTGCCGCTGCCCCAGCACGCCATATATAGGCGGCGCCTCCCGTTGCCTTGTTCACACTTTTACTTTGCCCTACTTCCTCTAAGTCTCCAGCCCGCATTTCGCATTCGAGTCTTCTTTGGTTGTTTCCTGTCCAAACCCTCGCTCACTTTTCCTCTTCAAGCCTTCACTTCCATACGCATCGATTTCAACTGCCATGGCGCCGAAGAATGATCGGGCGAGGCCTCCTACCCGGTCCCTTGGGGTGAGCGGCGTCACTGAAGCTGTGCTTACCGACATGGTCCGCCGAGGGCAGGTTGTTACTGGAAAAGCTCGCCCCCAAAGTCTGGGGGCTTCGCTTCCCACTAGACTTCGGCTCATCTGGAGCTGGATGAAGTCGTTGTCTTTCACGATTTACTCACTGTGGGGCTTCGCTTCCCACTAGACCCTGTCTTTGTGGACACTCTTCGGCTGCACAACATGTTCCTTCACCAACTGACGCCCAACTCTGTTGCACATCTTAATCTATACTTCTGGCTAGCGAAGACCTGCCACTTCCAACCTTCAGCCGAAAACTTCACCGTCGTTCACCGTGTGCATCATCAGCCAAAGGTAATCACCGTGATGACCGCTGACGGCACCGAAGGCGAAGCCGAAGCCCAGTACGGCTGCTACAACCTGTTAAATTCATCAGAACCCTCACAGCATTATCGATCCGGTCAACGTGTGAAATAAATAACTGAAAATCGTCGGAAGAATCAGCAACGTGGGAAAGCAATTTGAAATGCCTCCACGGCGTTGAGAGCAGCCATGGCGTTGTCGAATCCCTCCTGCGTCGCCATGGTCACGAACCCCAACCCTCGCGATCGCCCCTTCTAGCTTGTCGAACGCGACCCTTGCGCCGGCCGGCCACCTTCCCGTGCTTGCTGAACATCTCTCGCAGCCCGGAGTTATCCACCTTCGGGGACAGATCCCCGCCGGGAGCTGCCGCTGCTGGTCGCCGGACCTCCCCGCCGGATCGGAGATATCTGGGGATCGGGTAGGAACCACATGCACCTCGCGTCGTGCCATCCGGGCGGCAGCGTCTCCACCAGCGTCGCCGCGCCGTCGTGGAAGCTGTACACCCTGCATGGCTCCTCCGTCTGCCCGCCTGAGTCGTTGTCCATGACGAAGTAGGCGGTGCCGCCGCTCACCTCGCCGCCGAACCGCGCGACGTCCACGGCGAAGCTGCCCGGGAAACCCAGGAACAGGACGTCGTCACCGAGCATGCTCGTGCCATCGTCCCTCCTCGCCCACTCCACCAGCGGCTCCTCGCCTCCTTCCCGTTCCAGAGCGTGCAGCGACACCGACAGATCGCAGGCCAGCCGGCCGCCGCCGCAGGCCTCTTGAAGAACGCTGGCCAGCAGGAGGTCGCCACCACCGCGAGACTCCAGGAGGTAGCTGCACCGGCGTATCTTGCCGGGCTCATCCGGCAGCGGTGCTCGCATTGTCCTAGTTATTCGATAATGGAGGTCAGTACTACTGTACCGATCCACGGTCTGCTAGAGGATGTAGCAGTTTGCCAGGTCCGAGCAGACGACGTCGCCATGGTTGTAGACGGCGGCGCAGCAGCGGTCGGTTCCGAGATCACGTGATACACCCATCCATGGCTCGTGATCGGGGCAATCCTTCTCGGGGCACAGAATGGCGCCCTCGAAATCTTCGCGAACAAAACCAAAATCAGCTCTGCGGCCTGGTGGATGCGGCGTGAAGTCGTACACGAGGATGGTGCCGTCGCCGGAGACGACGCGGTGGGTGCGATCTGGCATCCTGCGTCGCGGCGTGCACCTGAGTGGGGAAGGCCAGGTGGGCGGCGGTCAGAGGGTTGACGAGGCGGGGCTCCTTGTTGCCGCCGACCAACCACGCCGCCGTGCCGTCGGCGCACGCGACCCTCCTGTCCCTGATGCAGATGCCCGGCGCGCGGCAGCTCGTCCTGGAGAAGACGCAGTGGCAGCGCTGGTCCGCTAGGTCGGCGCTGGCGACGTGGGCGTCGGACGGCGCCAGGAGCCACGGCAGGAAGTTCTTCGGCGCACCATCGACGACGACCGTCTCGCGCCACGGCCGGCAGACGGCGTGGAAGCGGACGAAGTCGACCGTGGCGTGGAGACGGCCAGAGATGTCGCGGAGAAGGTCCGGCGGGAGCTCCGACCACTGGGATTCGCCGGCGTGCGTCGTCGTTGCGAGCATGATGGGATCCGGTGGCGGTCGATAGATTGATTTCTGAGAAAAAAAATCTATTTGACAATATTAGTATAGTTGAGGCTTCCTTATAAGTGTGTCCATCCCGTACACGTCAAGACAAACGTGACGTGGTACTCCTGATTTCTACAGTCAGGTGAACTCCCTTCAAAAAAAAAAACACTCAGGTGAACTGTTAATTAGTTTGCATTGCTCTTGCGTGTAGGAGCAGTTGAGAGTTCTGCGCATGCATTCCTTGACTGACATGTTCTTCTTCTTCTTTTTTGAAAAAAAAACGGTAGGAGCACTACCATATCATATAAGGAGAAGTCCAAGTCTTACATAAGACAAGGTTTGCAAGAGTCCTGTGCATTACATAATCTAACAATTATGCAACTAAAGATCTGACCCCAAAACTTGGACATGACACCATTGGTGTCGAATACACTGAAGGGTTTAAATTATTATCAGAGCTGTCCTACAAGAATGCAGTAAAGATAGTAGCTTATGCTTAAATGATTATTGGTTAGCTTTTCCATATATAGTCTCTTCTCTGAATTCTTTGCCGTACATGAAGTAATAGCCGCCTACAAAAGGTTATTATCTTCGGTCATTAGATATATAGTAGTAGCATTGTGGACCCGGGAGATAATTTCAAGCCTCATGACTGCTTACAAGAACAAGTGGCCTTTGGACTGGACTTCGTTTTGGTTTTACCACAAGATCACGTTGGACGAAGCCACTCAGAGCCACCCCCTCGTCACCGACAAGATTCAGAACTTGGGCGAGACTCCACGAGTAGAAGTCGAAGGTACGGAAGATCGATTGGCCTTCGTCGCTATGCTACGGGAGGTGTCGAAGGTATACGGCACCCGCGACATTACCAAAGAGTACGTCTCTTTCCGCTGCTGGCCATTCAAGGCTGGCTGGTCTATTAAAGCCTTGATGCTGGAGGCACAATGGAACGGAGGGATTCCGATGCCTGACTTCGCTGCCTCCTTTAACCTCCAAAAACATCGAGAGTTTTCTTCCTGGTGTTGCGCTTCGGTTTCTCTGCTTTGTTTTGTATTTTGACAGTAGTTCCTTTTGTATAGAGATTGATGCAAACTCTGTGGAGAGTTAGGCTGATGACATCCTGGGGGCCGAGTCCATCGGCGAGTACAAAACCATCTTTTAGAAGTTAGGTGGGACTCGCACCAACCGTGTGTTCCAGGCTTTCGGGATTAATGCCCCGCCATGCGTGCAGCCATTAGGCACCAGGCGACCGAGGAGAAGCAGAAACAAAAGAAGGAGAAGGCCCAGGGGGCGAAAATTGCTGGTGGTACTTCCGCGACCACGCACCTTGAGCAGAAAAAAAAGGAAACTTGGCCCGAAGGCGGGTGTTCCATCCAAACGGTCCCATGCCGAAGCTCTCCTTTTTGGCTCCTCTTCGATCCTAAAGGCTAAGGGGGATTCTGAAGATGCCGCCGATGAGGCGAGCCCCCCGGTAGCATCACCGGTGACGTCTGCACCGCCTCCTTCATTCAATCCGAAGGCTCCTGCCAACGGCTCCGGTGGGCTCCCCGATTTAGATGCCAGCGACCAAGTGGCTGAGAGCGATGAAGATGGCAGCAGACACATCAATATTGTGGGCTTGCCAGGCGGAGGCACGGAGGGTCACGACCTTGTTGTCGCCGAAGCAATTCTGAGCCCCCGCAACGCGCCGAGCAGCTCGCGCGGCTCCTTGAGCTCGTCGTCTTCATCTGGCGACAGCGGAAAGAAGGCATCCTCCACGGAAGATGATGACCTGGAGAAGGCCATGCATGCTCCCCGCAAAGGCTAGCTGCAGCGTCTTCATCAGCCCAGAGGACCCTGCTGTCGTTGCCGCTGAACTCGAGGCTTCGGGAGCCAAGCTAATAGGCGTCAACATTATTGGCAGCCTTCGATTTGAGAGCCAGAATCGGGAACACGAGTTCTTGTCTCAAGTTGGTGCCTCGTTCTGCTTCCCTCTAATGGAGAAAGAGTTGATGAAGAGAGGCGTGCCCAACATGCTTGAATGCGCTCAAGACTTGGCGTTGAAATCTTTTGTGGCTACACGATGCGCAGCTCGCCAGCTTCAAGCCGAAGCTTCTTTCAGCTCCCGTGTGACTGAACTTGAAGAGGATTGTTGCTCTGGAGCGTGAGAAGCTGGAGCTCCAGAAGGCTTGCGAATCCAAAGACACACAGCTCGCCACCGACAGTGCCGAAGCAAGTGATGCGTTGACGCTAAAGAACAAATATTCTGATGATCTGGCCGAGGCACAGGCGTGCCTCGATCTGGCTGAATCCCGCGCTGCAAAAATTGAGAAGAAACACAACAAGTCGCAAGAGCTCTTTGATCGCTACTGAAGGGCCTTGACGACCAGCATCGATTATCTTCGGAGAGAAGTGCCTCGCCTTCTGTACTCATATGGTCTGACCGCTCCAGAGCTACGTGGTCCTGCCAATATAGAAATCATGCAATTCTTTAGGTGGCTTCGGTCGTGTCTTGCCATGGCGGAGTCCGAGAGCCGTCTTCACGGGGACTTGTGCGCAATGGTCGTGGTGCGTACCCTGGCTGCTTCGGTCTGTGGCCTTCTGCCGGGCGACGCGAGCTCTTCGATTGGTATTACGAAGGCCCAACTTCGTCAGCTGCGTGAACGCACCTTCGAATGGCTTTCGGAAGAAGATGTCCTGCTAGAGAGGCTGTGGCCTATGCCGAAGAATATCGCCAAGAACTTTATTGACACTTTCTACATCGAAAAGAGGGTTGCCCTCATGGGACGCGAGGGGCTTTGGCTGAGGCAGCAGGTATTTACTCCGCCCATCATCTATTTTTGAGTTTCAAACTTTGCTTTTAATTATTCTTCCCTCGGCGCAGGTGCCATTGAAAGCGGAGTTATATGCGAAAGAGGTGCTTCACGGCAACCGGCCATCAAGCTCCGGCGCTGTCGCCTCCGAGGACCCTTCGGCCTCTGCTCAAATGGACATTACTGCCGACCCTGCATCAACACCTGGCGAAACCGAAGGGGTCCACCACGATGGTGAAGAGGCAGAGACCGGAGAGGTGTGAGGAGTGTGTTGTTTTGAACATGTGATTTGTGGGTTTGTAATATATTTATTTTAAACACTAACGCCTTCAGCCCTGCGCAGAACCCTGGAGTGGAACCTGCGCGAGTCACCGAAGGTATTTTACCTGTCACTATGAACCGAGATGACTTCTACGTGACCGAGGAAACTTGGGCAAAGTTCCATTTCGCGCATCCCTCGATCACTTTTGATGAGTTTTGGACTATTATGCTTCGTAGCTACGAAAAACACAACGCTGTTGTGAAGGCCTTTTTTACTGGGTTTGAACGTGACCCTGCTAGGCGCGCACGGATCCTCGCTGATCGTACCCTCTGCCGTGAAATCCAATGAGTCAGGAATTGCTCATCTGTGCCATATATCTTGCCCGAGGGCCTTAAAGAACTGAAACCAGAACCGGTGTTCCACAATGATGAAGAGAAGCCATTATGTCTCCTGACCTTGCATTGTCTTCGGCTGCAGGGATGCCCTCAGAAGACACCCTCTGTCGAATGGCCGAAGACATCATCGATGTTGTCGTATGAAGGTTGATAAATGAAATAGATCATGTTATGTTTGATGAAGAACAATGATTTCTTGTGCTTCTGCAAATATTGGTTGTAATTCATAATGGTTATGTTCATGTGTAATCTTCATTTGTAATATTGTTAAATGGTCTTATGTATTGTGTGTTGTGTAACGCCTTCGGCGTACTGTAATTTGCATAACAACTCTCATTCTCTGATGCTTTGCTCAAAGGCCTTCGTTGTAAGATTAATTGTGCCTGGAGGATATTTGTAAAATTTGTTACACCATGTGAGCCCCGTCAGCTTTCTTCAATCTGTGCATTTTGTTTGCCACAAAATATTTGACGACGTGACATCATGATTAAGCATAGGAATGATTGCAAAGGGCCACCCCCGTGCTTGATCAGGGTGTCGGGGCGGCGAACGGCCGTAGACTTTTCTGTCGCCTCCGTGAGAGACGGCTTCAATTTCCATTTCTACTAATGCCCTTGGCTTTTTGCTTGAGAGGGCTTCGTTTTTCATTTCTATGAATGCCTTCGGCCTTTCGATTTAGAGGGATTCATTTTTCATTTCTACGAATGCCTTCGGCCTTTCGCTCGAGAGGGCTTCATTTTTCATTTCTAGGAATGTCTTCGGCCTTTCGCTCGACTTCATTTTTCATTTCTGAAGTGAAGCTAAGAGACGCCAAGCCTTTCTAGCTTTGGCGGCTCGTGCTCACTTATTTCTTAGCACCATTTGTGTTGTGCGCCGATGACAACCCCTCTTCGACCTGAAGAGGGTAGTTGCTTTGGCATTCTTTCTACCTTCGGTAGATGTTCTCTTTTGAAGGATCCTTGTTTATATTTCACAAGGGGTTACACAGGATGCCCACCTCGTTAAAAACCTCACACCTTCGTGACCATGGCAGCTGCCATGAAGGCTTCCCCCATGAGAAAAAGAGTACGGGTCCTTGGCTACATTTCTAGAACATAATGTTTAAAAAGAAAAGAAAATACAAAAAGAAACATCTACGAGCGCCTTCGGTTATCTACCCTCCGGTGGCCCTTACATTTTCCCTATACAAAATACTTCTGCAGCATGTCCTTGTTCCACGAGTATGGGTGATCGACCCTCTCGAGCATCTGAAGCCTGCAAGCCTACGGTCTTGACATCTCCGTTACCAGGAACGGTCCTTCCCACTTGTTGTTCATCTTGCCTTTCATCTTCCCATTCGGTACATGCCGCAGCACGAGATCTCCTTCTTTGATTTCCCTCGGCTTCACCTTCTTGTTCTTCCACCTTTGGGTCTCGTCTTGGTATTTGCTCAGGTTTTGGGTTGCTTGCAGCTTCACCGTCTCGATGACGTCGACGGTTGCTGCCAAGTCTTCGTGCGGATTTTCCTTTGTTCTCCAGGAGTGAAACTTTATCTCTTCAGGGGTCATGGCCTCTTTGCCATACAATAACTTGAATGGTGAAAATTTTGTTGTTCTTGATGCAACTGTATTGTGTGACCAGATGACCTTCGGCAATTCATCTACCCACTTGCCCTTCGGCTGCTCTATGATGTTCTTCTTGATGCCTGTGAATATGATGTCGTTTGCTCTTTCAACTGCTCGGTTAGATTGCGGATGATAGACTGAAGCAAAACATAGCTTCGTTCCCAATTGTTCATAGAATGCCCTAAAGGTCGCGCAATCGAACTGCTTTCCATTATTAACTGTTACTTCCCTTGAAACACCAAAGCGGCACACGATGTTTTGCCAGAAGAACTTTTGCAAGGCTCCAGATGTGATGTCCCGAAGGGGCTTTGCTTCCACCCACTTGGTGAAGTATTCTACTGTGACGGCTGCATACTTGTAGTTGCCTGTAGCTGTTGGCAGAGGGCCAACAATATCGATGCCCCATCGCGCCAGTGGCCAGACCGGAGGTATGAGGTTCACTTCGTCTAGGGAGAATTTGCTGTAGTGAACGTGCTTTGGACAGTTTGAGCACGTCTTGACCACTTCGAGCTTGTATGCCACTGCCAAAGGCCAATAAAAACCTTCTCTGAATGCTTTGCCTGCCAGAGCTCTTATGCCGATGTGAGATGAACACATCCTTGAATGGATTTCATTCAGGAGTTGTTTGCCTTCGTCTCTGGATATGCACTTGAGGAGCGGTGAACACCCTCACTTCAGTATAGGTCTTCGTTAATGATTGTATAGTTCCTGGCCCGAAGGGCCATCCTTCTTTCTTCCTTCTCATCCTCCGGAACGAAGTGTCCCTAGAGGAATGCCATTATGGTCGCCCGCTAATCTTCACTAGTGATTGTGTTCACAAATTTTTTTGGGGCTTCGTCACTGTCTATAGAACCATGCTTCAATGTTTTGAAGAATACGTCCGGGGGCAATGAATTTTTCTATGCTGCGGCCTTGGCTAGTTCATTTGGCTCTTTATTGAGAGCCCTCGCAAAACTCTTGACGTCAAAGCCCAAGAAATATTTCTCCATGCCTTTGACTGCAACTAAGTATTTGATCAGATTCGGGTGTTGTGCCTTGTAAGATTTGTCCACATGCCCTGTGATCAATTCTGATCAATTCCGAAGACCCAATAGCAACCCTTCGTATTCGGCTACATTGTTTGTACACCCATCAAAGTCTAATCTGATAGCGTAGCTTGACGCCCGAAGGGGCCACCAATACTGCCGAAGCTCCTGCACCTTTCTCACAGTAAGCCCCATCACAAGCCATGTGCCATATGACTTCGATTGTTGGTTGTTCTTGACCCGGAGATGAAGGTGTCCAGTCTGCTATGAAGTCTTCCAATACTTGAGACTTAATTGCACTGCGCGAAGTGAAGTTGATTGTGTGTTCTGCTAGCTGCGCTGCCCATTTGCCTATCCTACCGGAGGCCACTCTGTTCTCGAACATGTCCCGAAGGGGATGTGATGTTGGTTTTGTGATTTTGTGGCTCTGAAAATAATACTGAAGCTTACTTGCCACCATTACCATGGCGTATGCCATTTTCTCCATTTCTGAGTACCAGAGCTTGAACCCGCTGAGGGCTTCGGATACGAAGTATATTGGGACCTGCTTCAGCACCCCTTCGACTCTGCGTTCCTCTACCAGCGCTGCGCTGACTGCTGCACCCGACGAAGCAATATACAACAATAGATCAGCCTTCGGGGTTGGGCTAGACATGACTGCTAGGTTCTCAATATACACCTTCATCTTTGAAGGCTTGCTGCTGTTCTAGCCCCCACTGGAAAGTGTTGTTTCATTTTTGTACCTTAAAAAATGGAAGGCTTCGCTCGGCGGACTTCAATATGAATCTGTTCAGTGAAGCCAATCGGCCTGCTAATTTCTGGGCTTCTCTTTGTGTTCTAGGAGCTTTCATGTGCCGTATGGCTTCAATTTTCTCTGGGTTTGCCTCAATGCCCCTCTGTGAGATCATGCAGCCCAATAGCTTCCCTCTTCTGACTCCGAACACACACTTCTCCGATTGGCAAAAGTTTCCCGAAGGTCCTGAATATGATCACTCCTTTTCTGACTTCGCACCACCATGTCATCCACAGATGCCGAGAAATTCCTACCCAACTACATGCCATGGACCACTCGCACTATTATGTTGAAGGTGCACCCTGCGTTCCTGAGCCCCTACATCATTCTGATGAAGCAATACGTGCCGAAGGGTGTAGTGAAACTGGTCTTGTCTTCGTTAGACTTCCTCATCCAGATCTGATGATATCCGGAGAAACAATCAAGCATGCTCATCGTTTCTAACCATGCGGCTGCATCTGTCTGACCCGGGGCCATGGGACTGTGCACATGGCGTACATATTCTAGGATAAGGATTGGAACATGGCCCACACCCTACACCAGTTGTAACTACTCGTACAGGAGTAGGACTAGTCGGAACAGAAGGAAACTACCCGAGTAGTACTCGTGTAGGACTCCTAAGATAGTATTGGGCTAGGATCTCTGTGTAACCCTGTCCCCCTAGACTATATAAGGGCAGGCAGGGACCCCCTCCAAACCAAGACACATAAATCAACCTCTAAGGCAATACAGATCAACACATGGGACATAGGGTATTACGTCTCGGCGGCCCGAACCTGTCTAAATCTTGTGTTTCTTGCACCTTCGAGTTCCTAATCTCGGCAACACCCTACCTACAACCTACCACCTTTGGAGTATCCCTCGGTGGGCTTGGTAGTAAAACACCAACATCTTGCGCGCTAGGTAGGGGTGTTTATCGAGCATCCACCGGTAAACTCGATGGCATCTTTCAACTTCACCAGCGTCGTGCTCGACGAGGGCACAACTTTCGTCTTTGGCTCATGGATCTGCATCACTGATGATGAGGGCAGCTTTCGTCGGCACCTCATCGATGACATGAAGCTGGAGGCATCAGCGGCAAGCCAACGCAGTGGTCTTCATGAGTTCATTGACAACCTCGACGAGATGCTGCTCCTAGATCTCGCCAGGGAGATCGAGGAGGAATCCGTTTTCAACGTGACTTCAAGTCGTGCTGCACGAGGACTCCTCAGATCAGATCTGATTCGGACTGAGGATCTACGTACCCGATTACCTTTTGGGCTACGCAACATGGCCACTATTTACTAGAAGGCCATGTGATTCGAGACCCTCTCCGCATTGGAGGAGGACTTGGATCGCCTACTCAAGATTGGAGATGACTACTCTGACTACTACACGGAAGCTACCAGCAAGGATCATGCTACAACTACTTCAACTTTGTGAGGACACTTGGTGACCCACTGACGACTACTTCGACTACCCATCTTGACTACAAAACTAGTCGGGAGCGGGCCTCACACTGTCAATAACTAGTCGGAATCGACTCCGGCTAGTTGGGCTTCATCAACAAACCATCACGGCTACATCAACGAGCGCTACGGCTTCATCGACAAATCGCCCACGAATCAAGCTAAGTCATGCTTTAATATGTTTTTATATCTCTGGATATTAACCAAGTGCCTCCGGGGCCACACTATAATTGTGTTCCCGACTACTCATGCAGCTCCGGGCTTGTAGTCGGGACTACACCTGACGGGTGTATAATATGTGCTCCACGAGCATTCTCTTTTTTCGTGCAATGCCGACTGCTCTAGTTTTCTCTTAACGATCACTAAAATACCCAGGTAGCACACGCTTTAATGCGTGAGACATCGACTCTTCTGTACGCCTATGTTCCTACGCGCGCATGCGGCCATGCTCCCTACGCTATCGGCTACGGCTATCAGGGATCAGATGCTTAAACGTAATAGGCTACTTACTCGGGGAAATTATGTGACCTAGCAAGAGCAAGACACGAAAAAATTTACATGCATTTTATAATGCTGGGATCCCGACTCGATATCATGTATATCAGTTACAACAAGTTTTTTGGTTTATCTTGCAGGGGACCAGACCTGGATCATGCCGCTGGTGAGGTATGCTCCCGAGAGCTGCCTTACTTGGCCATCACTTCGTCGGCACAGAACACTCGGCGTGCTAGCAGCGACTCGGCCGACCCCCAGGCTCGGGGGCTAGCGCCGCTGACCATGTGGCATATCTCCTCTGACTCGGCCGATACCTACACTACTCGGCGTACCTTCAGGGCTTGTCTAGCTCCCATGCTCGAGGGCTAGGCGTGACAAGGCACTCGGCGTGCTTTCAGCGGCTTGTCTAGCTCCCGTGCTAGGGGGCTGGGCGCAGCAGGGCACTCAGCGTGCTTTCAGCGGCTCGTCTGACTCCCATACTCGGGTCTCGGGATAAGATTTGTTTTGAGCGGTAATTTAGGGTTCCTTTGGGTATGTTATTTGTTTAACCATTTTTTTCAGGGATCCAATTCCGAAAAAGGAGGTTTTCTAATTTCTTAACTGTTGACGCCATATTTTGACACGTGTTGAATCGGCGTCAGGAGAGGAAGAGATTGACCGATGCGGCAGGTTTAAAGGTTATAGTTGGGAATCGGCCGATTGACGCTACAGTTAGGAATCGGCCGATTAGCGCTGCAGTGTTTCGTGCGATTGGTGAATGGAGTTGGTAGGGGTCGGCCGATTGAAAGGCTAGAGCGTTTGGGCCAATATGGGCTTGCGCCAACAGATAGGGGATGAAGCCAATGGAATCCCAACAGAGAATCCCAGTCAAAGATGACCTGACGTTGGTCAAAGAATGACACCGACTCGGTCGAGGAGCAGTGGAAGGAGTCCGGATTGGATTAGGAGATGGCAGCAGAAGATTCTGCGGGAGCCAGTTTCCTTTAGGAAAATCTTATAGATATAGTAGTTTTTATTTAAATCAAGTTTGTATCGGATCGTAATAGATCAGGAGTCTCGGTCCTAAGGTATAAATAGGAGCATTCAGGGCTTTGTAATATATACACATCAATCAACATAAACAATCTACTTTTTCATCGTACTTTACTTTGAAGTCGGCGACTTCGCCAATATTTCAAGTCGGCGACACGATCTCCGACCAATTGGTAGGTTCCGTTTATCGAATAACATCTAAGCTTTAACTTCGGGCGCATCGCCGTTGTTTCGTTTAGATTTATTCACCAGTTATCGATATTTACTAGAATTATAGGTTTTACCTATTGTTCTAGTTTTATCACCAGTTATCCAGCTTGAGATCGAACTGTCGGCTTTATCATTATTTCTCCTTGTTTACCATTGTATAGCCGATTAGATCTATTTTGAGTGTTGCATCTGTATAGTTACTCCAGTAGTTTCTTGGCAATCGTTACGTGATTATCGGCTGGTCTATAGCCGGTCATCTTCATAGCAAATCGGCCGATTCGCTGATACGCTTTTTGGGATAGATCGAAACTTTAGCCGATCGGAACCCCAAAATTTAATACGTTTCTTTCCTTGTCAATCAACAGGTCAGATTGACTGGCACGCTGCGCGAACCGCACCAGGGCAGTCACCCGAATAGGAGTTAAGCAGATTCTCGCGGGTCGTGTGTCCGACGCTGAAGGTCATCGGCCGATTCCCGGTCGATTTTTAGCGCCAACACACTTTTGGCACGCCCGGTGGGACGACATCAACATCCAACATGTCAAAGACCACCGAAATCTCTGAGAACAACATCCTTGAGGTTATGGAGGCAGATCTCAAGGATGACCAGAAAGAAGAACTGGCAAGACATCTGGAGGACTACAAGAAGGTATATCTGCAATCTTTCAGTCGTACCAGAAGCGGGGAGACCGTCAAGAAAGCTTCTCTTCCAATTCCCCGCCAGATCACCATCACTGAGGACTCGGACAAGATGTCCGATATGATTCAACAGTCTGTTTATCAGGCTTTCATCGACCAATCCTCAGTAATGAACAACACGGTATACAATGCCGTCATCAGTTCTTTGGTCATCGGAGTAGCTCAGGGGTATCAGGGGCTAGCATACGCCCCACCTATTGTAGCTCCAGCCAGAAGCTTACCACGCACATCTCACTCGGCTCCTCAGCCGATATCGATGCAACACGAAGGATACAACACTTCATTGCCTTCCATGCCTCCAGGATATAACGGTGCACCATGCTTTCGATCACAAGCGCCGCTTCAGCCTGTCCAGATTGCTTCCGTGCAATCACTGCCCTCAAACTCAGTACCTTGGGGGGCACCAGCAACGGCGGCTTTTCCAGACCAATCAACCAGTCATGGGAGCTCTTCGATCCAGGCACCGTTCCATTCGGCTGTCCGGCCAACGGTTCCTCAGTATCAACCGACCACGTCAGAAATCGGCAGGGGGGCAGATGCCGCCGAAACACTCAGAAGCGCGGTGCCGATGATGTTGTGCGATGGAGCGGCAGATTCGCTATGCCACCAGCTGTCAACTGCTCAGCCGGTCACGATGCAGCAGAATCCGCCACACGCTTTGATCTATCACCTAGCGGTGCCGCCGCCGATCCACCAACATGTGCCGATGCCCCGACCAGTTGTTCATCAACAGCAAGTGGATTGGACAGCAAGGATAGCGGAGGTAATTCAAGACCAATTCGGGTTAAAGCCGAAAGTACAAACCTATACGTCAAAACGCCATACCTACCTGCCTACGATCTACTGCCGTTTCCCCATCGGTACAAAGTTCCTGACTTCACCAAATTTTCGGGGCTGGATGACACCTCAACTGTGGAGCACATAAATAGATTCATCATCCAGTGCGGGGAGGCCGCCACACAAGATGCTCCGTGGGTGCATCTGTTCTCGTCATCTCTATCTGGGTCGGCCTTCCAGTGGTTCACTACCCTACCACCCAACTCCATCGTTACTTGGGCCGATCTGGAAAAGCAATTCCATAAGTACTTCTACGCGGGAGTCCACGAGATGAAGCTTTCAGATCTGACCAGCCTCAGGCAAAGGAGCAACAAACCAGTAACTAATTACGTACAGAGGTTCAGAGAGGTCAGAGACAAATGCTATACCCTAGCTCTGACCGACGCTCAGTTGGCCGACATCGCCTTCCAAGGTACAGTCGGCCATTGAGCAAGGCAGACTTAAATTTGAAGTCCCGGTGAAGCCAGCAAAGTCGATGAAAATTGATCAGCATCCTTTCCCTGCTAACATGGTTGACACGAGAAAAAACTCGCTTCAAACCAAGGTGCTAACGTCGGAATCGGCTAAGAGAAGCGGCGCCGTGGACCCTAGAAAGCAGGTTACAGTGGACGATGTCAAAGGGAAAAGACGGGTTGAAGTCGAGGGTGAAGGATCAGAACGATCGCGTAGACCCGTCACTTCCCAATTCTTACTCAGCAAATATCAGTGGCAGTAGGAAAGATCGAGACACCGCGAAGAGATGATACGCCGACACGAAGATCATTGGCGATGTCTGTTCTTCATCCATTGCTGGGAAAATGACCTCAGATTGCCATCAGCTGATAATTGCCCTGAGTGCAGCGGATCAAATTGCAATGATCGCCCGCTCAAAAGATCGCACTCCAGAGATGGAGGATCAGAGCCGATCAGCAGAAACTGGCGCGAACAAGAGGGTCGGCGCCTTTCAGTGCATGATCGGCTGGGGGGCAAAGTTGACCGGTCAAGAGGCAGGATCAACCAGCAGAAGCAATTGGGGGGCAGAACCAGCGTACACGATCGGCTAGAAGAAATGGCTGATGCTAGGGTGTCAAATGAGAACCCCCTAGGAAGGGAACCAGACTGGGAGCACGCCAAACCACCGGCCAAACTAGTGAACCCCAGGTGGTGCCCTGATGGACTGTCCAAATCTCAGAAGCGGAGAATGCAACGCCTACACCAATGGGAACAATAAGAAGAAGAGCAGAGGCAGGTGCTGGATAAGAGAAACGTCAAGTCTCGGGTCTGGCGCTCCAAGAAAAACAACAGCAAGGAGGTTGAAAATCAAGAATCGGCAGCTGATGTCAACATGGTGTTCATCTTGCCAATGGAGTTCATGGCGCCCGCCGATCGAGACAACGCGACAAGGATGGAGGAGCAGATGGCGCAATTGGTTTTGGAGCCAATGACAGCCACTTTTGAGAAACCGAAAGATGAAAAACGGCAACATCTCAAGGCTCTATTCCTCAAAGGACACGTTAACGGACGACCCGTTACCAGGCTACTAGTGGACGGAGGCGCTGCAGTCAATATCATGCCATATGCCATGTTTCGTAAGTTGGGCAAAAGCGATGAAGATCTGACCAGGACGGACATGATGCTCAAAGACTTCGAAGGCAACGTGTCTCCCGCCCGCGGAGCGCTCTGCGTCGACCTCACCATCGATAGTAAGACCCTTCCCACTACCTTCTTTATTATTAATGGCAAGGGGTCCTACAACATGTTGCTCGGTCGCGATTGGATACACGCGAATTGCTGCGTCCCGTCTACAATGCACCAATGCCTCGTACAATGGGTCGGCGACAGTACCGAGATAGTCACCGCCGATTCCGCCTACAGTGTTGCGGCGGCCGATCCGCAACAGTGGAGCTGCGAACACGTCAAGTGTATATCCGGTAGGACTTGGGACACTGATTTCCTGAACGTGTCCGATTTTGGCCTACAGCCGATCCAAGCAGTCAGCTCTGAAGATTCAGATTAGATGGATGAGTTCGTCCGAGAAGACGGGAAGCTTGGGCGTGGATTTACGTCAGTTGATTCATTGGAGATGGTAGCAAGCCAAGGCCGAAGTATATTAGTGCTAGCTTGGATCCCGACTACAAATGTAGATTGATAAGTTTATTAAGAGAATTCAAAGATTGCTTTGCTTGGGAATACCATGAGATGCCTGGTCTAGACCGGTCCATTGTCGAACACCGTTTGCCTATAAAACTAGGATATCGGCCATATCAGCAGCCTGCACGATGATGCAACCCTAAAATTCTACCTGATATAAAGGCCGAGATCACAAGATTGATTGAAGCAAGATTTATTCGGCAGTGCCATTACGCCGAATGGATTTCTAATATTTTACCCGTATAGAAGAAAAACGGAAAGTTGCGCGTATGCATCGACTTTAGGAACCTAAATCAGGCTACACCAATGGACGGGTATCCAATGCCGACAGCCGACGTTTTGATAGATGCTGCCGCAGGGCATAAAGTCATAAGTTTCATGGACGGTAATGTTGAGTACAATCAAATATTAATGGCCGAAGAAGATATTTCGAAAACGGCTTTCAGGTGTCCGGGCCACCTCGGTTTATTCGAGTGGGTGGTAATGACCTTTGGATTAAAGAACGTCGGCGCTACATACCAACGGGCTATGAATTATATCTTTCACAAGCTTATTGGTGTATCAGTGGAAATCTACATCGACGATGTTGTAGTCAAGTCAAAAGGTCATCAGGAACATCTGGCCGATTTACAAGAGGTGTTGGAGTGCATAAGGAAGCATGGGTTGAAAATGAACCCGAACAAGTGTGCATTCGTTGTGTCGGCCGGGCAATTCTTAGGATTCATGGTCCATGAGCACGGAATAGAAGTCAACTGGAAGACCATAGCTGCCATCAATAAGGTTGTGGCCCTGCAGAATAAAACTGAGCTGCAGTCCCTAATCGGCAAGGTCAACTTTATCAGAAGATTCATATCCAACTTTTCCGGGCGTATTCAAGCTTTCACTCCTTTGTTGAAATTGAAGCCCAGTCAGGAATTCGTGTGGGGAGAAGAACAACGCAAAGCGTTAGAAGATATCAAGCAATATCTAATTTCACCACCTATATTAGTCCCGCCATAGGCTGACAAGCCGTTCAAACTATACTTATCGGCCGACGAGCAGGCTATCGGATTGACGTTGGCACAGGAGTTCGAAGTGAAAGAACGGGTGGTATATTATGTCAGCAGAAGACTCCTGGACGCCGAAACGAGATATTCCCCGGTGGAACGGCTGTGCCTGTGTCTATATTTCTCGTGTACCAAGCTCAGGCACTATTTGTTATCGGCAGAGTGCATAGTCGTATGCAAGGATGATGTGGTAAAATATATGCTATCAGTGCCAATTTTGAAAGGACGGATTGGAAAGTGGATCCTGGCTCTGTCAGAGTTTGACCTAAGGTACGAATTGGCCAAGGCTGTCAAGGGTCAAGTCATGGCCGATTTCGTGGCTCAGCATTGTGGACCGGAAATTGCTGTTGTTGAACCAGTTCCATGGACTCTATACTTCGATGGTTCCTCGTGTGGAGCCGGATCGGGAATCGGCATCGTTCTTGTATCGCCTCGGGGGGCAAGCTGTGATTTCTCTCTGCCAATAGAGGCATCCGCGACCAACAACCAGGCGGAATACCGAGCCGTCCTAAAAGGTATCCAATTGTTAAGGGAAGTCAAAGTTGATGCGGTAGAAATTTTTGGAGATTCCATGCTCATTGTAGATCAATTAATGGGGAGATCTGAATGCAAAGATGATATCTTAAGGATTTACTATGAAGATTGCCTCCAGCTGTTAAAGGAATTCAAGTCTATGGTTATTGAGCACATTCCCAGAAATTACAATGAAGAGGCCAATAGACTTGCCCAACACGTGTCCGTGTACCAGCCGATTCAAGGGGCCATGATTTTGGAACTTGCGGCCGACGATTGGCGAAAGGAGATTGCCGATTACTTGAAAGATCCGTCCCAGAAAGTGGATCGGCGAGTGCATTTTTAGGCCACGAAATATGTATTGCTCGAAGAAGATTTGTTTTACCGGACGATTGATGGGGTTCTTCTCAAATGCCTGGGAACGGAAGAAGCAAAGGTCCTGATGGGAGAAATCCACGAAGGCATATGCGGAGCTCATCAATCGGCTCACAAGATGAAGTGGATGATAAGAAACAACGGGTATTATTGGCCGACGATTCTCGAAGATTATTTTAAATATTATAAAGGTTGTCAAGTCTGTCAGAAGTTTGACAATGTGCAGCGCGCGCCAGCCTCAGCTATGAATCCGATAATCAAACCATGGTCGTTTAGAGGTTGGGGGATAGACCTCATCGGACAGATTTACCCTCCATCAAGCAAAGGGCACAAGTTTATATTAGTAGCCACTAATTATTTTACCAAATGGGTGGAGGCAGTTCCGTTGAATACCGTGACATCGGCCGATATGATCGATTTCGTGAAGAACCACATTGTTTATCGGTTCGGCATCCCTCAAACTATCACAACTGATCAAGGAACGATGTTCACCTCAGAGGAGTTTGAAGAATTCGCCGCCGATATGGGGATTAAATTGTTTAATTCTTCTCCGTACTATGCTCAAGCCAACGGCCAGGCCGAATCATCCAATAAGGGGATAATCAAGTTGATCAAGAGGAAGATAGAGGAACAACTCAAGAAGTGGCACATGTCTTTAACTGAATCTCTATGGGCTTATAGGATGGCCTGCCACGGGGCCACTAAGATATCTCCTTATCAGTTGGTATGTGATCACGAGGCAGTATTGCCTTGGGAATTAAGGACGGGGTCAAGGCACACATCGCTTCAAGATCAGTGGACGGCCGATGACTATTCCCTCCTCATGAAGGGAGAGCTCGACGATTTGGTGGGTCAGCGATTGAGGGCCCTGATTAGCATCGAAGAAAACAAGAAAAGGGGGGCCAGGTGGTACGACAAGAAGGTCAAAGTTAAACAATTCTCCCAAGGAGATTTGGTATGGAAGTTGGTGCTGCCGATAGGGTCTAAGGATTCCAAATTCGGTAAATGGTCGCCCACTTGGGAGGGGCCGTATAAAATCGGCCGATGTGCTCCGGGAAATGCATATATACTAGAAACTATCGAAGGAGAAGAATTCACAAGAGCCTTAAACGGGAGATATCTGAAGAGGTACTATCCAAGTATATGGGTGGGTGCATAACTTACGATAGAGTTCATCAAGACAACGTGGCCAACTCCTATTGGCTCCTGTCTATATAGCCGATGTAAAGATGACATCGCCTTAAGGATGAAACATTCGATTTAGTCTGACCGATTCATTATTCAGTAAGAACAGCAGGGTATATGGCCGACACGGTACAAGTCGCCCTTAGAACAAAAATACCAACATATTTATTGACCGTGCTTTTTCTTAATCTCCCTCTCGATCCGGCCTAATTCTATCAAGAAGCAGATGCTCTTTTCCTCCAGATCCTCCATGGCGACTTCAACCTCGACTTGACGAGGGAGTGGGTGGCTCCTGTCGAGAGGTGGTTGGGATGTCCTCGCCGCAGCATCTTCAAGGGCGACTGAGCGAGGGAGTGGATGACTCCTTTCAGTTGGCGGCCGCCTGGAGCAGTTAGCGTCTACGTGGTCCCAGACCTTCTGGACGTCAGCAGGGACATGACCTTTGAGTTCTTCGAAATGAGCTTTGATCAGATATATGTCCGCCTGCGACAATGGTTCGTCTGAATGCATGACTTTAATCGCTCGTTCCAGACTGGGACTAAGGCGTTTCGGCTAAAAGGAGAGCAAACAACCACCCAGCTTCAGAATGATTGAAATGTCAAGAGAGGAAATGGAGGAGGATTTTACACCTGGTTGACGGAGAAAGAAGAAGATGAAGAGGACATCTTGACGTCTAGTCTGGGAGGACGGAGATCAAATTATTAGAGGGGAAGAAGATGTGTAATACGGACGCCTTTGGAAATGATACGGGATCTCATACTTATAGAAGGAAGAGGGTGAAGGGATGGTAGGATGCGTCCCATCGGAATAAAAGGGTAAACAAATGAAAAGCTGCCAAAAAGGACGGTCCAAGTTTGAATCTGCGCGTCAACGGCAAGAAGACATTAAATGTATACAGAATTTTTACAGTTCACCCAAGGAGGGCATCAATAGCCGCAATCGCTCGTTGCCTAACTTGATCGGCCGAGTCTACAATTCTTTGGTCGTCATCGGCCGATCCGGGGACTTCTGGCATATGAAGATGGATTTTTATTGCTTCACGGGCCAGGTTCTGCCTTTCCTACTTCAGCTCGGCGATAACAGATGGGAGGTCTTGGAGTCTTTTTTCTTCAGCAGCTATGGCCTTGGTCACCTGCTCCATCTCTTTGGCTAGCTATGCTTTTCGCCATTTAAGGCGGTCTATGGCACCGACGATATCTGGACGAGAGTTCTCAAGGAAGTTAATTCGCCGATGCACCTCTTGAGCTCGATGTTTGTAGGAGTCTTCCTCCTCGTGGGCTTTCACTAGTTTGGCGCGATTGGCCATATGGCGCAAGGCCCTTAACACTGAAGTTTGCATCGACTCTATATATGCAGCAGGATCAAGAGCCTTTGTCGCTTCCTCTGGAATTCGGCCTCTGATTTCACTAAGAAGTTGCCGAATCGGCGGGGCATCTCCCACTAATCGGCCAATGTCGTCTTGAAGGAGGGTCCGTATGCTCTCGAGCTTGGCACGGACGTCATCAGGGATTGAGCTCGGTGTGACTTGGCGTGAAGCAATTTCTTCATCGTCAGAAAGGGCAACCGCGAAAGAAAAAAGACTGTTGTTGGGAGTGTCCTGCTCCTGCGAGAGAATAAAATAGATAAAAATAAGAATTAGCCGACGATAAGGGGAAGTCGGCTGATTTTGGGTGACAAGTTCCTTACCTCTTTGAAACGGATTTCGTTTGCTTGCGTCGGCGGAAGTGCCACCCTCATCTCGGGAACTGGCGCGATTGGCTCGTCAGAAGAAGAAGATTCGACGACTATCAGTGCTCTGCTCGGACCAGCCTCCTGGAAAGGTATGGGAAACGGATTTTATAAGCGTTATGGAAATGATTAAGTTTGATGATATATGATGCCTGTCCTACCTCCGTGAGTCCTCCGGCCGATGTTTGTTGGGTAGGAGCAATCAATGCACTCAGAGTAGCCTGCATCAAAAATTGGTTAGTTTTTGGTTGAGTATCAAGAAATTGAGTTAAGAGACTCTCTACCTCGGTGAGGTGAATTGCTGGCGTTTCGGTTTCCGCCTGGGATGTAGCCGATTGCTGCGGAGACTGCACTGGGGCGATTTGCGCAGCCTGGTAGAAAGAAGAAATTAATATCGATAGAATACATGGAAGTATGTGAAATGTGCGAAATTACCTGAACAACTTCTACTAGCAATGATGCAGCAGCCGCTCCAACTTCTGTAGCAGTCTGGAGATTGACTTCCTCAATAATCGGCAAAGTTGGTGCAGTTGAAGGTTCAGCCGATGCCGCCGCCGATTGATCTGCCGGTTCTATACGGGCACGCACTCGGCGGCTCATCTTCTTCAAAGAGGGCCTCTTCAGTGTTTGCTTCAATCGGCCGCTGGTGATGTCTTTGATAGTTGGGGCGTGGTAGCCGATGAGTGGGAATGATGTGTATGGGCGGCTACTCTCTATCGGCCTACCACTTCGGCTCCGCGTCGGAGGAAGTTGATTTTCGGACTGAAAAGGGAAATAAGAGTTAGCAGCAAATTTGTAGCATAAAAAGGGATAACATCGAAATCGGCCGGGAGAAGGGCAGTACCGCTGCATTTGAGTCGATGTTGTCAGGATCCAGATTATTGCAATATGTTGAAGGAGATGCACAGAAAAGATGCTGCTTCCATTCTGCCCACCATATCTTGAATTGTTGGACAGCAAAAGGAGCTACTATCCAATTGTTTAGCTCAATGGTACTGGAATCTGACACTAAATTACACAGCCGACTATAATCAAGGCCCTTAGTGAGCTCATCCCGGAATTTTGCGCGACCGGCAAAATAAATTTGAATCGGCAGCTGACCAAAGCCGAACTGCCGTGCTGCAACTGATGGGTTGTAAAACTCATAAGTTGGGGAATCTTTCCCGGAGAAGAAGTTTGACGGTAAAATCCCTGGTTTGATCAAGACATCCATGAGATCATTATCAAAGGAGTTGGACGATGAGTCATAGCAGTAAGGAAGCTCAAAAAGTGGCTCTGTCCTCTGGTACGGATACCAACTGGTGGTTTCTTCACTAAAGCCGATGTAAAAATGTCTGAAATAAAACGCTGTTCGGGTGGCGGTGAACTGGCAACCAGGAAAAACTGATGCTGCTTCGTCGAAAGAGGTGCACCGTCGTCGTATGGTGGGGTTCTCCTCTGACTCGATGTTGGGGAATGTTTTGGTCTCTATCTGCTGCTGGGAGACCTTGCTCATGTACAAGTTAAGCCAGAGGATGATGAACCACCAGGGGCCACCAGGGTTACCAATCGGCTCTCCCTTTGATAATTTGACACCGATCTGGTGCATCATGTGGTAGGTCGATCCTAGCAGATGCTTCCCAAGAGGGATGGTGGTTCCTATTGACAGGGCTTCGGCCAGAGCTTGTGTATTGGAAGAAGGACCAACTGCTCTACCGCAGAAATGGTGCTTCTCTAGCCACATCATCAAGAACGTTGTATGTTCTCTCTCCAAAATCGTCGTGACCCTTTCTACCCGCCGATTCCTTTCGTCTCTAGCCGATGGGTTGGTTTGATCAGATAATCAAAGGGTGTATCGGGGGAGGAAATGTCAAGGCCGGTCAGCATCAGTACATCGGCCAGAGTTGGGGTCATGGGTCCGTGCCCGAAGAGAAACGCGTTAAGCGCGTCAGACCAGAAATAGGAGGCTGCTATTACCAGGGGTTCATTCTTCTCCATCTGGGACAAAGAGAGATTGATGCACTGGCCGATTTTTAATTCATCCCATTGAACTCTCTTAGAGTTAGCTAATCTTTGGTACCACTCTTTCCAGCCGGGGATTTCATTCGGCCAAGATCTAAAAGCGCCTGACCACTGACCCAAATCCATAGGTGATTTCTTGAAAGGGATTCTATGGGTTTCTAAGTTAATCAGATCGGTCGGGTCTGGATTCCTCATGGGGCCTAAGCAGATGAGACCAGGAGCTTCGGAAAGGGGAATAGTGATTTGGTGTCTAACTGCCTAAAAAAGGTGAAAAGGGAAGAGCTAAGAATAGATCTAAAAGGTACATGGGCGATAAAAAGTAAAAGGGGAAAGTTTTGGGTGTTTACCTCCGTGATGAAGCTCATCGTCGCCAATGGAGTCACTGATGGAACCGCCGTCGCCGATGGAGTTGCTGACGGAGCCTCCGTGGTTGGTGGAGTTGCCGATGGTGCCGCCATTGGAGGAATGAAGCGGAGTGTAGACGAAAGGGGGATCGCCGGAGAGTACGGTTGGAAACCATGAGGGCGCTGGGAGAAGATAGAAAGTGATTCGCTGGGGAGGAAATTACTAAGCTTGTGGAGAAGAAGCGGCGGAGAATGACAGTACTTAAAGACAGATCGAGAGAGAAAGGGTAAAGGCGGGATTTTTGCCGTGCAGTTTGCACAAATTTCAGGGGAACAGTTGTCTCAGGCGCCCAGATCGAAAAGATTGCAATCATCATGTAGAAGACCGCGAGACGGAAGGAGATTTTTGCCGCGTTTGTTTTGGAGGAGAGATTAAAAAAGAGTTTCGAAGTAAAAGTCATGTTTTACTCCGAAACTGGGGGGCATGTGTTGACGCTAGATTTTGACACATGTTGAATCGGCGTCAGGAGAGGAAGATATTGACCGATGCAGCAGGTTTAGAGGTTATAGTTGGGAATCGGTCGATTGACGCTACAGTTAGGAATCGGCCGATTGGCGCAGCAGTGTTTCGTGCGATTGGCGAATGGAGTTGGTAGGGGTCGACCGATTGAAAGGCTAGAGCGTTTGGGCCAATATGGGCTTGCACCAAAAGATAGGGGATGAAGCCAATGGAATCCCAACAGAGAATCCCAGTCAAAGATGACCTGACGTTGGTCGAAGAATGACGCCGACTCGGTCGAGGAGCAGTGGAAGGAGTCCAGATTGGATTAGGAGATGGCGGCAGAAGATTCTGCTTGAGCCCGTTTCCTTTAGGAAAAACTTATAGATATAGCAGTTTTTATTTAAATCAAGTTTTTATCGGATCGTAATAGATCAGGAGTCTCAGTCCTAGGGTATAAATAGGAGCAGTCAGGGCTTTGTAATATATACACATCAATCAACACAAACAATCTACTTTTTCATCGTACTTTACTTTCAAGTCGGCGACTTCGCCAATATTTCTTTTTTTTCACGAGTTCGTACGGATTGGCAGGGCTGCATCAACACGATCTTCGGCCAATTGGAAGGTTCCGTTTATCGAATAACATCTAGCTTTAACTTCGGGCGCATCGCCGTTGTTTCGTTTAGATTTATTCACCAGTTATCGATATTTACAAGAATTGTAGGTTTTACCTATTGTTCTAGTTTTATCACCAGTTATCCAGCTTGAGATCGAACTGTCGGCTTTATCATTATTTCTCCTTGTTTACCATCGTATAGCCGATTAGATCTATTTCGAGTGTTGCATCTGTAACAATTGTTTAAGTTACTCCAGTAGTTTCTTGGCAATCATTACGTGATTATCGGCTGGTCTATAGCCGATCATCTTCATAGCAAATCGGCCGATTCGCTGATACGCTTTTCGGGATAGATCGGAACTTTAGCCGATTGGAACCCCGGAATTTAATACGTTTCTTTCCTTGTCAATCAACAGGTCAGATGTACTGGCACGCCGCGCAAACCGCACCAGGGCAGTCACCCGAACAAGAGTTAAGCAGATTCTCCCGGGTCGTGTGTCCGACGCTGAAGGTCATCGGCCGATTCCCGGTCGATTTTTAGCGCCAACATTAACCAATTTGCCAATTTTAACCATCAACTCAAATTCTTAATTTTTTACACAATGCATGCCACGACTCTTTGGATCCTTTTTTCCAAATCTTGGGATTTGGATTCAAGACTCGGGGGCTGCAGGACACGTGTCATCGATGGCTTATTTTTAAAATTTTTGGAAGATAAGAGTAGAAGATTCAAGACTAATTTGACCATCAGCCTGATTCTTGGATTCAACCTAACGCTCGGGAGCTACTCTATATGGAGTGCGAGTTTCATCGCAACCCATATAAAAGAAGACTTGACAAGTACTCAGGGCATGAGCACCTCACAGCCTTGATGCAGCCAAGGAAGTACTCGGAAGACACCTTCAAGACAGAGTTTGGGAGAACTCGAAGACGCCTTCAGAAGTACTCGGAAGCCTGCAGTACTCGACTACGAAGAGCTCGGGGGCTTGTCAGACCCGGGGCCGTGGGACTGCGCACATGGCGTACATATTCTAGGATAAGGGTTGGGACATGACCCACACCCTAAACCAGTTGTAACTACTTGTACAGGAGTAGGACTAGTCAGAACAGAAGAAAACTACACGAGTACTACTTGTGTAGGACTCCTAAGCTAGTATCGGGCTAGAATTTCCATGTAACTCTGTCCCCCAGATTATATAAGGGTGGGCAGGGACCCCTCCAAACCAAGACACATCAATCAACCTCTAAGGCAATACAGATCAACACACATAACATAGGGTATTACGCTCTCGGCGGCCGAACCTGTCTAAATCTTGTGTACCTTGCACCTTCGAGTTCCTGATCTCGGCGACACCCTGCCGAGGGAGCAGGGAATCATCCTTCGGGCAAGCCTTGTTCAGATTCGTGAAGTATATGCATATTCGCCATTTGCCATTCTTCTTTGGCGCCATCACGAGATTAGCGAGCCAATCGGAGAACTGCACTTCCCGAATTACCCCTGCATCTAACAACTTCTGGACTTTGGCTTCTGCGGCCTTCTTCCTTTCTTCGGACATTCGAAGATGCTGCCTCACTAGCTTGAACTTCGGATCAATATTGAGTACATGCTCCATGACATCCCTGCTGACACCCTTCAGATCAACGGAAGACCAGGCAGAAACATCCTGGTTATTTCTAAGAAACTATATTCATCGTTCCTCTTTAGCCTACTCGAGGCCCTTGCCGATGATCACTATGCGATCTAGGACGTTGTCACACAAGGGAACCTTCTTTGTGTGCTCCGCTGGTTTCACCCCTGCGTTTGCCTCTTGGGCTTCGGGGCCTACCGCCCCTTTGGGTTCTTCTAGGTTCTCTTCAATGACATGGACCTTTTTCGAAGCCTGAGACGTGTTATCTTCGCACCTTCGGGCCTCCTCCTGATTGTCGAAGACAAACAGGACACCCCCAGCTATCGGAATCTTCCTACATAAATACGGCTGATGGATCGCTGCCACAAACTTGTTGATAATGTTTCTTCCAAAGATGGCATTGTAGGGATACTGAATGTCAAGGATATCAAAGGTTATGACTTCAGTTCGCATGGTCACGCTTAGGCCGAAGGTTATTGGGATGTGAGACCATGTTGTTCTGAAGTGCTTACCCTCACACATATGATTGACTGCCCAAAGGTAATCTTTTCTCTGCCTCTTCGTTTCATGTACTGGCTCATTGGACCCTCCGGATATTGCGTTCATTACATTCACCATTGGGCCTCTGGAATTATTTACCTTCGGAGACCCTCTGGCCATTTCTTGGATTTGGCCTGCCTCTACCTTCGGAGCTGGCGGAAGGTGGTAGTTTACTGGGTCACAACCTTGAGTGGACGCACTCCGTGCCCAGCCATGATGATACACCGAAGGAGCCTGAGTGGACTGTGCTGCGGGTGGAGCTAGCAACGGCAAGTACTGTGGCATGTACGGCAGCGGGTTGTAGTTGAATGCTGGGTGTGGGTGGGCCATTGAGGGACTGGCGCCGAAGACCCGGCTCTTTCTCCCCCGAAAGTGTAGTTCACATACTTCGGTGGCTCCAACGATTTCCTGTCCAACTCCTCCTTTTTTTCCTTAGCGAAGGGGCACTCATTTGACCAGTGGCCCTGGTCCCTGCCGTGAAAATAGCAAAATCACACCCTTGGCCCTGGAGGCCCTCGGCCTCCTCGACCCCCTCGGCCTCCTCTTCCGCTTCGACCCCCTCTATTTGATGGGCCTTGAAAATCATATTGGTGTTGGCCTCCTGAGACTGTAAATACAGGCTCTGCCTCTGCCGCTTTGGCTGATCCATGTGCCAGGGCTTCATCTGTGACCACTAGTTTGTGCTTTCCTTCTTTCCTTGGTTCAGGGCTTCGATGTCCTTCTTCCACGGTCTGACTTGAATTATTCTTGCATGACGTCGAAGAGTTCTCCCATAGTGCTTGGCTTGCACCTGTCTAGGTAATCTTGGGGAGACCCTACTCGCAACCCGCTTGTTGCAGCTTTGATGACGGTCAGATCGGCCATATTTGGAGTCTTGCGCATTTTGATGATGCGCTACATGTATTCCTGCAACGTCTCCTTCTCCCCTTGCTTGCAGTTGTGGAAGTCACATGATGACAACTCCTCTGACTTCAGCCCTTAGAAACTGGTAAACAGCTTGGATCGCAACTAGCTCCATGAGTAGATATGACCCATCGGGATGCTGGCAAACCAGGGTTGCGCCAAGCCCTTTACGCCCATAATGAAGGCTTTCGCCTTGACTGCTAAGCCCCCTCCGTTGGACTCCACGGCGGCTTCGTCTTTGAGTAAGAATTCCCTCAGGTCTATCTCCTCATCGTACTGCCGTAGGATCACCGCATTGAAGCGAGGTGGCCAAAGCACCCATTCAAGTTCCACTGCTAATGGCGTCCATGCTTCCTCACGTTTCCTCGACCTCCGGTGATACTCCCTTCGGTCTCTATAGTATTCATCTTCGGAACTTTCATCGAGATCATCTTCTATGCAAATGGTTCTCTCCCTCGGCCTTACAACCTCGGAACGGAAGCGCTGCTGAGGCTGCCTTCGGGGTGGGCTCCCTGTTTGGATTGGATCCTCATCCTCCGGATGGCATAGCTCCAGCAGCCTCCTCTTATCTTGTATCTGTTGTTGCAATAGCTGACAGCGCAACTCAACTTCTTGCAGCTGTCGATATTGGTTCATGGCTTCGGCTTCAGCCCCTTCGGGTGCTTTGCCTTTCGATCTTGTCTGCATTTGGGATGTTGACTGTTGTGCCGCTCGAGCAGCCTGACGCAATCTTGCTCTTTCTTTGGCCAACTTGGTTTCGATCCTTCGGTATGCCGCGATGTCTTCCGCCGGTACTCCCATCTCTTCGAGTTGGACCTCGAACTGTTCGTTCGCCAGATCTTCGACTTCCACCTCTTCGTTGTTCTTCTAGTTTTGCTCCGGCACGAGGACATGGAGCTCCGTCTGCCTCGCTGAAGCGTTGGAGCTCTTCTTCTTCGATGCCATGCAGTGTGTTGGGACGAACCACGGTGGACGCCAAAACTGTTGGTGGAGGGTACCCTTTGGAATGAAGCACCACAATAGCCCATGGAACGAACTCAGACGACACGAATAAATAAGAGAGACACCTTTGGAACGGGACAATGATTCTCTATTCAACAGGGATCCATCCCATCAGTTACAATTACAGGGGTATTTATAGGAGGCGGTTCACCTACCCTCATCCGTTATTACAACTTTTTACCCCTCAACAATTATATTCCTCGAATATTCCAAGGGTATACAATAATTTCCTATTTAATCCCCCTTTACAACTCATCACGCCCTTCGGGTCCGCCTTGACTCGATGGTCCCCCTCGTTGCAGGCCTTCGGTACTCAGGCTTCGACTAACCGCCGGCGGCTAGGTCAGTTGACAACTTAGTGCCAGCTTCGCCTCGCCCGGCCTTCGGGAAAGCTTCGTCTTCGCAACCCTTTGGCACGGACCAAAGACCTGGTCCCGTTTGTGGATCCACCCGGAAAAATGGTCTGCCCCTTCGGTCTTCAGGCCTTAGGCGCGATCCGAAGGTGGCGCCCCCCAACAATTATTTTCCCATTCTTTTAGTATTGGAAACTTTCTTTTATACCCCCTCCATTTACATTTAATTACAAAAAGGCCCTTCCCAGCATGGCTTTAAAAAAATGAATTTATGCATTTTCATTTTCAAAAAAAAACAATTCTAACATCATAAACACCCTTAATGATGTCTCAATTCTTTTTCCAAAAAGTTTTATTTCAAAAATGGCAATTTTGGATTTCAGCCCTAAAACTTCAAAAGCTTTTTTTTAGATTAAAACTTCAAAAGCTTATGACTTCTAGCCATTGATACCATATAGGTGATTCTGCACTCATAAGTTTATCATATTGAGTAGTACACGTTAGTGTCTTAGGGACCTTTATTAATGTTGGTGTATTGTTTTCTTATGATTAGTTTGTTCTCTTGTAATGTGCTTGGTGCAAATAAAAGGTGATCAGTACATGAATTTCCAAGAGCAGGAGTTTGATGTAGTCGATCAAGTTCAGGCTAAAAGTAGGTGTCCTTGATTATATCCAGCACCTAGTTTATTTGACTTTACTAGATTAGCTAGACCATTAGTTGCATGCTGAGCCTGTTAGGGTTTAATAGAGATTCTTTTATTATTCCTTGAAAACTAGGATTGGTGGGCTAGTATTTTATTTATCCTTGTAGTGAGGGTATGGTTAGGTTAATAAAGAGAATTGGTTAATCATGTTGAGGAATCATAGAAAGGTTGGGATCCTTTGTGGCAAAGCTTGGTGTGGGGAATCTGAGCACTATGCACCGAGTGATATGATGGTTATGTTGGTTTTGATCTGGTGTGTTCTCGGTTTGTGCTAGTTCCTGCATCGAATTCAAAGGACCGGTTAAACTTACCTGGCAAAACAGAGCAACCACAAGATCCATATGACTTTGGACCTAGCTAATTAATTGGCTTCTTTGTTTTGTACAATGTTAGAGAGATTGCATGTGGAAACTGTCTCTCAAAGGGGATCATAAATCAGTGAATCATTATTAAGTGTAAAGACCGGGAACCACAGGTTTGTAAAGGTCTTGTAGTGTAACCTAAGTAATTGTATATGTAGCTTGAAGCGAAATGGAAAGCATGACCCATGGATAAGCTGATATCAGTCATGCTCACAGACAAGAGTGGTTTGGATTTCTTCGTGATTAATGGTGCTCAGGTTGGTTGGTTGGTTTGGTCCTGATTCACTCATATGGAATCAAAGAGTTTGTTTTGGGTAGCTCTCTAAGGAGAAGGTGTTATCACAGTAAATAGGTGCTAAGGACTTCAGACAAAAATTAGTAGTGTTGGTTAACATGTTAAACTTGAAGAAGGGTGAAAGTACTTATGGCACAAGTGTGCGTCGATGGGCTTAGCTACTTTGTTTCAGCGTTGAGCATTGGATATCGTTGGCTACTCACTACTGGGCTGGTAATTTTCAATGGCTACAGAGCCTTAGTTTGAAAATTTGTTTTCGATGGGGAGGAGGGGGGGGAGCCCAGTTTCGCCTCCCCTGTGGTCCCCCGGTGGATCTAGGGATGATGTGGAATTCCCTTAAGATGTCACCTTTGATCAGATGCTCCATTCTGGCCTGGTGCACCCCCAGTTAGCGTAACACCCAGTTAAAAAAAAGAAAAAAAATGTGTTCATCTCATCCATCTCTCTCTTCTCTCCGGTCAGCCCAGCCCAACTGTCTTGCCCTCTCTTTTCCACGCGCGGCCCAAACTACCCGCTCGGTCCATGTTCTCGCGCCCCATCCCAGCTTCCACCCCGACCCGACCCGCCTCCCCTTCTCTCTCTGCCACCGACAGGTGGACCCTACCTGTCATCCTCCACCTCCAGCCGCTTCAGCCATCACTCCTCCTCCGCGCCGCACGCCCCGCTCGGCCGTTGTCGCGCCTGCTCACCTTCCCCCTCCCTCTACGCCTGCCATCAAGGCTCGTGATGAGCCGGCCGTTACTCCTCCCCCACGCCTCCTTCCGTTTCCTCTTAATCAAGGTTCCCTCTCCCCTTGATTGCACTTGATGGCACCCGGCCACCGAGCTCCGCCCCCTCCCCTGCCAACCGCTCCGCTCCCTCCCTCGCCCTATAAAAGGCACCGAGCCCCGTTGTGCTCCCTACATAACTCTCTCCTCCCTGCCGCGCCTCGCCCTCGCTCGCTCGCTCACGCCGCCGCCGTCCCAAGCTTCGGCCGCATCATCGATCCGCCGCTCTACTACATCTTCGTCGACCTCGATTGCCACCAGAGCTCCGCGTCGTGGTGGGTTTCACCGCCGGCCCCTTTTCCTCTCTCTCTCTCTCTCTCTCTCTCTCGCTCTCTCTCTCTCTCTCTCTCTCTCTCTCTCTCTCTCTCTCTCTCTCTCTCTCTCTCTCTCTCCCTCCTGTGGGCGCGATTGCTCGCCGGAGCAACCGCGCCACCCTCGCCGATGCACTCACCCTCCAGCCACTGCATTGCCATCCCGAGCCCTCCTTCGAGTTCGCCATTGCCCCCTCTCTCTCCCAGGCCTAGCCGCGCGCAAAACCGAGGCCCGGAGTGCCCTTTCAGCCAACTCCGGCGCACCCGCCGCCGCGCGCCACCGCTGGACTGCCCTGCGCCACCAACCATGTTGCCAAGCCCGCCCTGGGCCGCCCGGTCTTGATTGCTCTTGGCCCTTTTACAGAAAGACCCCTATGTTTCTTAGAAATCAACCTGCCATCCTGCGCAGTTCAAAAGTATTTACAAAATAGCTCATTTTCTTTTGTTTACGCCCCTATCCTTTCTAGTTTTTGTGCCTGCCGTCCTTAGACCCTTGTTTTACATAGTAGACCTTCTGTTTATAAGTGTAATTAGGTTTTAGCCCTCAGTTTCTTTAAGTTTAGCCTCTGAAAACTTAGTTTCTTCACATTTAAGCCCCTGAACCTTGTTTTAGCCTTATCTTTAGCGTTTCTCGTCTGGTTTCATCAATTCTTACGCTCACGCGATCCTTCCAACGCGCACAACAACTTTATCACCTTATTTTTTCTCTGTTTGTACTGTTTGTTATGTTGTTTCTTATTTTGTTGTATGTTTTGCTTGTGTGATCGTGTAGACGACGTGTCGTTCGAGGAAGGACAAGAGCAACAGTTCGAGGAAGAGATACGGCAGTTTGACGAGGAAGGCAAGTGGACGCCCCCCCTCCCCCCGCATATTCTATTTTTGTCCCAATAATACCATGATAATACACTTTACTTTATTTCCGTATTGCATAACTTGACAGGATACCTATTAAGGATTTACCTAATCTTTTCACCCAAGCCTTGAACACTGGGTTGAATCTTTTTGTTGGATAGAAATTCTTAGTTGCTTAATTTTGGGATGGTGATGTCACAAACTTTTGAAAATGTTAATCATAACTTTATTTGTTGTTATACCTTGATAATTACAAGATCACTTTATTTAAATGGAACATGGGGAACCACCCAAGAAAATCGTACAACCACAATTGTCACATGGTCCTGACCTTAGCTAATTAATTAGGCATGTGGTTAACTGATAGACTTACCGAAAGGGCAAGGAGGGGGTCGGTGTTGGAGTATACCCCGGTTCTCCTGGGGTAGTAGCCTTTGCTAAGGTAGTGGCCATTAGGGATGTTACAGACCACACCGCTACTGAAACTCTAGTGGGCTATTTAGTTTTCTGCATGTCTTTGAAAAGGCTTCATAGTGAACCCCTCGTCACTCACCAAAGGAAGTGTTTAAGGCCTTGCAAACTTGGGTGATTTTAGGGAACACGAATTATGGTGGAAGTGTACAACCTCTGCATAGTGAAAACTGATATATCAGTCGTGCTCACGGTTACGAGCGGATTGGACCCTCACATGATAATTGAACTTAAAGAATAAATTAATCTATGTTTCCTTGATTTTGCGATAATGTTGTTTCCTTTATGCTTAATTGGGTTGGTATAAACTTATACCTAGTTAATAGGTGCTAAAAATGCTAACTGTTCTAGCCTCTCTTTGATGGCCTTGCATACTCTCCCCCACTCGTTGAGTACCAACCATAAGAGTACTTACCCTTTCCTAAACTGCTGTTCAGAAGAGAATGTGGAAGTGGAGCACTTCAGCGACTTTGAGAAGTTATAGGCTTGCGTCCACCAGTCAAATGCCTGTGGAAGAAGCCGTTGCTGCCGAGTTCGTTTAGGCTATCGGTGGAATATTTAAAGACTTTTGTGTCTATTTATCGGAGTGTAATAAAGTTATTTACTCTCTTGTTTATATTTTGAATATTATCTTTTAATATATTCACTTATAACGTCTATCATATGTGTGTAACTTGATCCTGAAGCACATATAAGATGCATATGGTTCCTTTCTAAAACCGGGTGTGACTTTTGTGGAGATGGAAACCTATTATGCTAGACATGGTATTAATATCTGTACAAATTTCTTTTCAAATCCACATATCATTTTGTAATACTATGTAATAACATTGATATGACTCACTAATAAAATCGTCATATCTATGACTGACCATGGCATATACGTGACTTGCATTCGATTTTATCCGTTTGCACGAGAAAAGGAAGAACTATTAAACTACTTTGTAGAAGTTGTTTACACAAAAAACACTTCAACAACAACTACTAATTGCAAATTATAGGAAATATTTTATTATATAGAGGACTTCAACCAAACGGTTTCAGGAAAACGTTTGTGATGACTATATATACAAATAAATGCATTGAAATAAAATAAAGTATGTTATATACGAAAGATGTTGCCCCAGGCATTTTGCTAAGAAGAAAATCTTCTCACGTGGGTCGAGAAAACTTCTGAATCCCTGCCCCATCTTTACACAGCGGCACTATAGCATATGCTTTGGTGACCATAGAAGAGGGGATTTGTTTTAACCCTAGCCTAAAATTCGCTCACACTGAAAATCAAACTTATGACCTAAGGAGTGTTATTAGAGTCACCTAACAATTCATCCAGAGGGCCGTTCGCAAAGTCATTTCCAATGACTATATGCATATAACATACTGCTTTTAAATAAAAGAAAAACATGTATGAAAACTACACTCTCCGTCCATCCTAAATTATAGTTTACTTTAGATTTGTCAAGCTGGATTCAATAGAACTAATTTGATGCTGAAAATGTTGGTGATTTATCTATAAATTGGTAAAATTTAGTGAATTTGGCTTAGAATAAAGCTAACATCACTTATATACAATTTAGAGTAGAAAGAGTACTACAGAATTTAGAAAAAAGTACAGAAAAAAACATATGTAAAATAATCTATCGCGTATAGTCTTTTGCCATATGAGTTTTAGTTTAGACAGGTAGGCCTAAAATAACATGCTATAAAGTCTATTGTGACGAGTTTTGGCAACCTTTGTTCTAAGCATTTGTGATTGTTTTTTAATGCTACACTTCCATTCTCGACGTAACTACTCCCAAATACGACAAATGTAATACAATAAAGTTAGTATAGATTGCTATAATTTTCTATAAATTTGGTCAAAAAAATATAGGGAGTACTAAAAAGATTGAGATATCCGAAGCTAGAAAAATTTTCATAAAGGCGTGAACAAACCTTTGTGTATATACTTAAAAATAGTCATAATGAATAGTGGTACTCAACCTTTTTTACAGCTTGGCAAGTTTGCTGTTGTTGGAGTAATAACTAATTTTAATTTATCCACGTGTCACCCGCCGGTTGCTCCATGCATGCGCGGGCAGGAGTGGCCGGCGATTCTCGAAATAACCACCGGGGCAACCGCCAGCCCCGGGCAGCCGTGCGTCCGCGCGCAACCGCCGGCGCCACGCATCCCGGCGCTACATAATTCTGCACGGCCACCACCACCCCTCCCGCTCTCGATCTCGGCCTTCTCCGACGCACGCGGAACCGCCCGGCGACCGAATCGACCATTCCACACCACCCCCGGGAGAGCGAGCAAGTGAGCGGCGGACACCATGCAGGCGGTGCGCCCGGCGGCGGCGGAGGAGGAGGCCCATGCGCAGGCGCAGGAGCAGGCGGTGAGGGAGGAGGCCGCCGCCGAGGTGAAGAGGGAGGTGGCCAAGGCGCACGAGGAGGAGGCGGCGCCGGAGGAGAAAGAGGTGGCGGTGGTCGGGGAGGAGGCGGAGGCCGAGGGCGAGGGGGAGGTGGAGGCCGAGGCGGAGGGGGAGGCCGGGGCGTCGGCGAAGAAGAACCGCATCCAGGTGTCCACCAACAAGAAGCCGCTCTATTTCTACGTCAATCTCGCCAAGGTTCGTATAGTAAGATTAGCATTTTTTACTAAATTTTTTCAATTTGCATGTCTAATTATGAACATCTAAAGCAAGAGGTCTCTAAATTGAACTAACAGTCTGACATGAATGTTGGGTGCAGAGGTACATGCAGAATTATGATGAGGTTGAACTCTCTGCTCTGGGGATGGGTAATAATCTATTCTCTACAACTCCATCACCTTCCTCCTGCATTGTTCAAAGTTGACGGCGTTTTTTTTTTTTTTTCCTGTGGCGTCTTTGATTGCAGCCATTGGCACCGTTGTGACCGTCGCCGAGATCCTCAAGAACAATGGCCTCGCCACCGAGAAGAGTAAGGGGTCGCCATGGCTGTGATGATCTTCTGAAACTCGAAACATTTTGCTTCGCACATGTTTCACAGTTTTTTCTTATCCTATTCAGAAATCCTGACATCAACCATTGGCACCATAGACGAGTCTAAGGGTCGGCTTGTCCGTAAAGCCAAGGTGAGATATGACTTTTGCTAACTGGTTCTTCATGACCACATTCTAGTTTCAGTCTGAGTATAATAAGTTGGCTCCTTTCTGAATTGAACATTTGTTCCTGCATTTGTTTCAGATCGAGATCCTGCTGTGCAAATCGGAGAACTTCAACAGCATCATGTCCAGCAAGAAGTCCGACCGCCCGAAATCCGCCGAGGAAGAGATCAAGGTGTGATCTGATGGACCGACTTCTCCAGGCCTCCTCCTCGCGTTCCTTTCCAGAGGTTGGCGCGGGTGATGACATGGATGGATGGGGCACCAGCCGCAGTCTGATTGAAGTACAAGTAATTAGGGTCTTAATAAGTCCTTGTTGAGATGGATCACATCTTGTGAGATGAGCAAACCATGCAAGATGTGCTGCCAACGGCATCCGTTTGAGATGATGTAGAAGTCGATCAGAGGCTGGAAATGCTGTTCCTTACGTGTCGTTATCAATTTGTGTGCCTTTCACTATTATGTAAGCAAAGGCTAAAGTCTATGTACGTTGTGCTGGCGATTTTATTAATTTTCAGGAGGAGAAATGTTCATTGTTAACTTAAAGCATAACGTAGTAATATAAAAAAAGCCGTAGTATTATGAAAAGATATGTTAACACTAGCAACTAAAGGTTCACACAAACTGAAATGCTGGTGGCGTGTTTACTCAAGGTTCCATAATATTAGCTCCTCGATATCATATTTGGTCGATTATATTTTTGTTGAAAATTTACTGTTTTATATAGTGGAAGGTCCATGTAAGTTTTAATCCTTTTAAATAGTTCCTTGTGTTATTTCAGCTAATAGTGATTTAAATGTGTTTTAGCTTTGCTTACTGGAATATATGTTCAACTTCAACTTTTCTTTTCTTTTTTTATGTGGAGCTACCAACTGCTTCACTGCTGACAAGAAGTATAAATCATCAAAGTCTAAGGTAAAAATAAGCTCTATTCATCATGCCCAAGGAAGAAAAACGATGTCTCGTAGACAAACAGAACTTACCTCCTCCTGCCCTTTTACCTGACTGAAGCTATTTGAAGTCGAAAGCACGAGAGCGGTTACATGAATTCTACCGTACAGTATTTTTTTCCGAGTATATCACAACAATTTCACAAGAATGGAAGGTCCACTAGGATTTCAACTCATGTTTCTCTATTAGGCCCCGTTTGGATCTCTTCATTTTGAGGAATTGGAATCTATTTTAATAGAGTAGGCTATTTATCTTAGAATATAGCATTCCACAACTTTCCAAAGTATATATATAAGCTTATCTTAAATTCATAGGGGTGGAGGATCTAAATTGATTCTATAGATCCTCATGTTATGTTTCTAATGTATAATTTATAGCACACCCTTCGATTCGCTTTACCATAGCAAAAGTGCAGTGCATAAGTATCTCTTCCATATGGCCAAACAATTATATTAGCTTAATTAATTTATATCTAAATTATGATTATTAGAATGGAATTCAATTCCAAGGATCCAAACGGGCCCATACGGAAATACATTGGAATTTTCATTATTGCCCAAGATAGTGCGCTCACCAATGCACCAATCCACTGGATTTCAAATCATCTTAGCTTGTTGCAAATTGGTAAATATTTTTAGAGTCGCCATTTTCACCTTAGTGGACATGTCATGGTAACAAATTTGTTGGTCGATCTTTCCTTAAAACCAGTGGAGGTGTCGCTGAATTTCTGACCGCAAAGACTAATTCAGGCTTAATTGGAGGGGGCATACTAGGAATTGATCCTAAGATATTACACGTGAAATATAATGAAAATTTTCGTCGGTTAGCCTCAAATTTGAGTTGTCCAACATCATAATTTTTTTGCTTAATTTGGAATGAAGGTGTTAGTTTTGTATTCACTTTGTAATAATTGGTGAAACCAAGTGTTTTTCCTAAGAAATGCAGCAATGTTTTTTTCAAAAAAAAGGCCAGTAAAATTATGGATTTGTCGTACATAGATAGTTAGAGCACCCTACAAGTGAAAGACAGATAATTAGAGCACCCCACGCGAGGAGGCTGGAAAACAAAATTATACTAGTCTTTACCTATTTCTAAAGCACGCAACATTTCCACGTGAAATTTTGGTTTATCTAACACGTATCATTAACAGGTGGACTTGAATCATCTTAAATATTTCTAAAGCACACAAGAAATTTTAATTTGGTCCAACACTTATCACCAAGGGGTGGACCAACATATATAATACGAACCGAACAATACTATACTATATTGTAACCTAAACAGACTCAAATATAATGAGAATATGGAAATATAACAAAATATGTATCGAAGAAAACTAACTGTAGAAAAAAAATCAGCCACAACCCATACGGAATCGTCAACCGTGCGTTGCACAGGCATATTTGCCAGTAAGAATAAAAAGAATACAACACAAACCAACTACATATTCATTTCCAGTGAAGCCAATTGAACGTGCTAACAATACTCCCCGCAGAAAAAACACCACCCCAGGTAAAATAGTTAACCAGTTAGGGAGCATCTCTAAATGGGCAAATAATTTAAAGTCACACTTCATTTCAAAAAAAAATTGACACATCCGTAGCATCTGACAGTAAAGTGGTACACTTTGTCGCAAAAGTTGATGTACAAACTCATTCAAGTTTAATTCATGCAAAAAAAACAAATTTCAGGTAAGAACGCACTAGCCCGAATTAGCCATCTCGTATGAAGTTTGAACCTCAACGTTTATGACAAGTGTATCAAGATACAACTAGAAACGTGCCAAGTTTTTTTTTTTTTTTTTCGAAACCAGTTAGCACAGAGGAATGCATGCGCATCCACTCCGTTTTTTCGGGGAAACAGATTGGAAACCCGGGCAAAAGTTCTTTTTTCAACGGTAAGCTAGTAAGCTACCCCATCCGGGAAGGAGTAGGACGAGCATGGCAGTTTATCAACCATCCCATTCCTTTGTACGGGGGTACCAGGTTAAAACAACCCTACTGTCAACCGAGCCATTTGTTACACTGCATGGGCATAGACCCAAAGAAAATTGCCACAAAAGAAAACGAGCTTGTCACCATATGGCTTACACGTTCATTAGAGGCAAGTTTTCAAATATTCGACTGCATGCTTGTCTTTCAGTACAAGATCTATCATGAACTTTCTAGTGTTCAGTTTGCAAAAATGGGCAGGCAGAATTATTGGACCAAATGTATGTCGTGATTTTTTACAGTACGATAACAGGTATTATCTGCGCGGATGCCAAGTTTGCCAACAAGACAGACTACGCTGAACTCAAAACTGTACTATCTGCGCGGTTATCATCTTACATTTCTAAACAACACGGAAAATTGGAACCAATACCAAACCCATTATACAATCTCTCCCATTGTTCCCCCAAGCTACAAGAGAGGCGCCAATTCAGCAATCAGTCTCTGGCTATAATCCTGTATACATGCCCCCTACCAAAATCTTTTTTTCTTATGTACTAGCTTTGCTCTACAAATTAAGCAAACACCTATCCTAGCAGGGGCCATCATACTCAACACGATGAAAAAACCAACACACATGCTTGGTTGCTCAGAAGCAAGATGGGAAAGCCTCGAAAAGAATACCCTTTGGCCAATCGACAACAGGAGTGATACCGATGGTCGACGCCATTGCTGAGTCATGTAGGCCTCGGCACACAAGTAGCACTTGATTCCTCTGCCATTTTTCTTTCTGGGACGTCTCTTAATAATCTTTGGCATACCCACTCAAATGAGGCCTTTGTTGGATGGAAGTCCAGATGAAGGTTTCTCAATTATAAATTTTCACAGGCTTCTCATAGGTGTGACGATTCTGCAGACAATGCAAATCAACACAGAAGAGTTACACTCTGCAAATGGCCATTGTAAAGGAATAATACCATAGGTCAGCCCAGGTTATTAGCACAGTACACGTTAACCATGGCAGTTCATGTGTGGATCCATTTTAATGCATGGCTATGTTTATTTAGTTATTTGCCCTCAGCCAAAGGTATGCAACATTTATACCAATTAATTGCTAGTGCAAAAACAGAAAAGCCACTCATGCTCAACAATATTCTAAATACCCAGCATCAAATCAATAGGTGGGCAAAAAGAATCAAGAAATAACACAAAAGCAGGTAAGCGCTGCAATGACAACAGCAAAGCAAGAAAGATGCACATAAACATGACCAGGAATGGAGTTCTAAGACACATCAAACATCTATTTAACTCATTTCACAACAGGATAGCATTGCCTACCTGATTGGCTGTGTAAGACCTTTTCGATGTTGTATCAGTGTGCTCCAAGCCAAGGTATTGTTCCCAAGCACCGTATACGTCTCTCCTCTGTACAATGAAAAGAAAAGCATCACGTATTAACATGGTGGACAAGAGAAGATATGCATTTACATAATGCTGAAGAAACCACTCGCCTGAAATCGTGCTGATACAACGTCAGTATCCTGGAGGTATTCAGGCCGGTTCATGGATATGAATGCAAGCTTCCACTGATCAAATAAGTATTATCAGGAATTCAGGAATAGAGAACCATAGGCAATGTTCAAAAAACCGCTAGGCGGTATCTAGGCGGTGACCCACCGCCTAGAGCCTAGGCGAGCCTAGGCGTTTCAAGACGTTTTTCTAGGCGTAAGCACATACACACATATACATATATATCTTGTTATACACATACATGTATCTCTAAAAGAAAAAGGAAAATAAGAAGCTGATGGGCCTAACTTTGGAAAAAGCCCATTAAAACAGCCCAACCCACATCCCAGCCTCCCCTCTTATCCACTCACCGCTCCCTCAGTTCCTCACTCACCCACCCGTCGCCCGTGCTTCCTCTTCCTCCGCCGCCCGCCCACCCGCCCCTGCCTCCTCTCCCTCTGCCCGCTCGCCCGCCCCTGCCTCCTCTCCCTCTGCCCGCCCCTGCCTCCTCTTCCTCCTCCGCCCGCCCCTGCCTCCGCTTCCTCCTCCGCCGCCAGCCCCTGCCTCCTCCGCCGCCACACGCCGTCCCTGCTGCCACCGCCTCCTCCCGGCCGCGCCTATCCTCCGCCTACCCCCTTAGGCGAGGCGGCACCCCTCCGCCTAGCGCATAAGCACGCCTAGGCGAGCGCCTAGCAGCGCCTTTTTGAACATTGACCATAGGGCAGTACAAACTGCTGTGAAGAGAATGTTATAATTTGCTAGAAATTCAGTACAAATCAGGTAACAAACTAAATACAGGGAAGACCCAGAAAGGGACTGGTGAGAACTGTATGATGTTACTGGACTTGGGGCTCATCAATCCCATGTTACATTAAGAAGACAACAATGGCAAAACTTAGGATTAAAAAGCTATCCCAAGTACCAAGTTCTTTCATTTCTGGACAAATCAATTCAAGAAATAACAATGAACATAAAAGTAGATTACCTTGGAGAATTCCTCATCAGGAACTCTAAGTTTTCTCTGAATGCGCTCCATTACCTCGGCAGCAGTCTCACCTTCACGGACAACCATCAAAAAAGGATCTCCGAAATTCTGAATCTGCTGGTTCTGATTAGGGTCTTTCATGAAATGATAAACATGAATCAATCGATCATGTGGGCCAAGATTCTTCTCTTCCTCTGGGATCTGTTTCAGAATTGTTAGAAGCAATGTCATGCATGACGACCTCACATATGTATTACAGTTGAATATCTATGTTTACATGAACAAAACTTAAATGTCAACAGATCAAAGGGTAACATCATTAATGACAGGAAAAGATGAAACAATACAAACCTCCTCAGCCCTTAGTGTCCAGTACTGATCGTTTATGTTCTCTATCTTCTCATGAGGCGGAAAGATCTGTGGAGAATAATTAAATCTTCCATAACAATGCCAAATTTAAGGAAAGATATAACACTAATTTAGAAAGTTCAGAAACTCCAGAACATTGCATCGAAACAGAGCATACAGGAATCTTCATTGGGGAAATATTTCACACAAACCATCTAAATTCACGAATGTAAATGCACGAACCTTGTAAATCTTGTGGTAAAATACTTCAAGCAAGCGGAGCTCAGCATCAGGATTAGATAGTTCAACCTGTTGAGCATTAAAATGAGAATCGCGGTCATGCTTCAACCAAAAATAAGCATACCATAGCAATCCAATTAAAACCATCACATTCCAATTCAGTTAAAGAGTTTTCAAGAGAAACAAATTAACTGAATAAACTGAAAGACAGATGAGTGATCACCTTGGTTTTCAAGTCAGTAATCACATCGCTGATGGTGCTATTTTTTGGAAGTCTTATGCTATGAACTACAACCTGACAAGTTCATGTGTCTCAGTGACATACTTCAGCAATAAATGATGAGCATAGGAACTACTGGCAAGCATGAGACAAACCTCATCTTTTGTTGCATGGTGGAATGCAACTTTAAGTGTTTTTAAACACTGCAATTCTGGCAATGGAATGTCCAGAACCTCATAATACAAGATATCAGAAGTCTGTGCAATGGAGCATAAAAACAGAAAGTAGCACACATCAGTGTCATGTTAAGTATTTTCAAATGCAGCAATCTACTTAATGAAAGGAAATTTGACCTGATTATAATGGACAAGCATGTCCAGTAGATGTTCTACTCCCCGGTATCTGATAGGCTGCGGTTTAGGTTGTTGAGAATAACAATTGTGAGATGTAAGCCGAATTTTTGATGGATCATCCAAGCCAAGTTGATGCGCAACTCTCTCAACAACATCATCATAAGTATGAAGCTTTGACCTAAGTGAAGACAAGAAACACATGTGTAAGTCGATCAAAACAATAGTTCAAATATAAAATCAGTTTATCAGTTTGATTTACAATCCCTTACAATTCCAAAGAAAAATCATCATCCTTTGGTTTGTCCAGACACCGAAAGTGCACAACCTATAGTGCAAACAACACAAGTTACAAGTGAGCTGCGTTTGTTGGGGGGGGGGGGGGGGGGGGGGGGGGGGAGTTACAAGTGAGCTCAGTAACAGTAAATTGTTCGAACTTCACAAAATAGCAAGCATAATTATGTTTTCATAATAAAACAAACAAGAACCAGATATACTCTTGTATAGCAACACATGACAAACTATTTTACAAAGATTATGTGCATGCAAACAAGTCGAGCTAATTTGGTTTTTGGTCCTCCAAATATGCTACTTTGATAATGGTGTTGGGATGGAAGCTCATGCTCACCACAAATACATAATTAAATTAAATGGAGAGTTATTTACAAGAACAACTAGGAGGCAAAAATAATATACAAGACCCAACATTACAAAGAATCAAGCTTTTCATGTAAGACAGAGTGAAGTTCGGGTTTTCTCCTGGATAAATGCATGATACCAAAGTATACCTGCCTATTGTGAACATACTCCAAGAATGAAGGAACATCTGGATAGCGCACTTGGGTATCACCATCAGGAACAGGAGCCTTTTGGAAACAGATGATGTCTCCATCTTCAAGCTAAAGCATGATAAAACAAATTCAGAGAAATCAATGAATGCCTCTGTTAACTACAAAAAAAATGTATCTAAAAGAAGAAAAACTTTGCAAACCTGGCTCGAACGGAAAGTTAGTTTCTTGTCAATATGTTCACACATCACATTTGGCTCAAACTTAATTTCCTGCAGAATAAGAATGTCAAAGCCTCAGAAAATTCATCTTGCGAAGAGCACCATGACAGCATTACTAAATACTAAGTGCATAACATTAAGCTCCATTAACATTAACTATCAAGCAAGGTACACTTGAAGAATCAAGGACTTGAACAGAACTGTATGAGCACATGGTAGAACATGCAAACTACAAATTTGAATATTTTGTGTAATCTAGAGAAATAAATACAGAATTGTGAATCACCTCATATAGCTCAATTTCTTCACTTGGAGAAAATCCAGCCATTTCATTTAGTTTTGTCAATATTTCGGATGGCTTTCCAAGAGCCTTCACGAAAAGTCTACCGACAAAACTGTATTACAGACCAAGGTCACCAGGTGAGTCATCTGTAATATTTTCAACACAATGATTGACAAATAGATTAACAAGAAACATATACCGAAGCTCTTCCTTCTCAGCACTATAAAGCTTGAAGAAAAGTAGTATGTCTTCTTTGCTCTTCTCTGGTGGACGAATTGGACATAACTCCTATAGTAGTAAATAGGCATGATCATGCATCTCAAATCTGGAATGCATAATAAAGAGAGAAATAGGAGACAAAGAAACAAAATACTGCAATTGCTTATGGTATTACCGGTCCAAGTTCAACTTCCAGAAACAGCTTCAGCTCCGCATTATGTGCCTTATTTGAGACTTCCCTAAGCTGCCCGACCTGTGCAACAAAAATGATGAATTAAAATCACAAATAAATTAATACAAGTCAAAGAAGAATTAATACAAGTCAAAGAAGAATTAATACAAGTCAAAGAAGTACTCCCTCTGTTCCAAATTATAGGTCGTTTTGGCTTTTCTAGATGCGTAATTTTTACTATGTATCTAGACATAGTGTACATCTAGATGCATAGCAAAATCTATGTATTTAGAAAAGCCAAAACGACCTATAATTTGGAATGGAGGGAGTAAAAGGCTAAGATACGATGCATCTAATTTTTCAATATTTCTGAACATTCTCTGACAAATACATCCTTATAGTCTAATGCAAAAATTCTAGTATTCTACAGTCATGCAATTCAACCAAACTGATAGATCATGAGTTCAAATAAACTAATGGTGCATGTTACATGTAAGCAAATCTCAAGCGTTATGAAATGCACACAACTTCACTTGTCTTTGCTCCCAGATTGCAAGTGATATGTGAAGCTCGAACTTGCAGGTAATACCGTAAAATAAAATATTACCCTTTTTACATCATATATTGGCAAAATAGAACAAAAAAGAAAGGATCAATCAAGCAAATAACAATAAAACTTGAACAGAAGTTAAGAGATGAGGACTTTACTAATGATGAACCAAATAGTGTTCCACTTATTCAAGTACTTGAACGATCATTAGTGTGAACTTCTAAAAGTTATTGACTCACTGATTGTGCTTCCTCATGGGGTGTTAGCGGACGATTTGGCCGGTATGTATGGTTCTGCCTCTTAGCCCACAACCAGAAGCGCTGAAACTGTAGAGGGATGCCATATTCCTTTGCAACTTCCTCCTGTTAAACAGATCATTAGAAAAACAAATGAGACTAAATTCAAGTCCAAGCATAATTATTATATTATATTATATAGGAAACTATAGCTTTAACGCAGAATATAGAGCACACCTAGAAAATTAAAGAAATCTGGAATGAGATAGATGGAATGTTCAGAAATCAGCCAGACCATAAAGCAGTGCACTGCTTAGTTCCTGGTAGTTATATACAGAATTATAATAGAAAATAAGGCTGTGTTTGGAGGGGCTTGAAACTGAGTTCAAAACCGCCACAAATGTAGCAGCTCGATCCCTTGCAAATAGGCCAGTAATATCCAAAAATCTTATCTGTGAAACCTTGATATTTAAAAACAGGTAGAGTTTTCTGGATCATTACCTTGAATGAAGTAAAAGGCAACTGCTTCTGAATGCGGAAGCTGCGAACTTTTTCATGGTCCACCAAGTCAAAATATATATTCTTACCAATCTGATCCTTTAAATCTTCATCTCGAGCAATCTATGTTCATTTTTTACAAACAAAGATCTATCAAGAAAAGTTACCAAGAGAGAGAAGCTGGTATGACTGAAACAAGACCAGACCTTTATGATAGTGTAGAGGTGTGCTTCAGCCTTCTCCTTTTTCTTGTGTTCTTTCTCTTCTTGTTCTTTCTTCAACCTTATCTGTAAAAGCACAGTTCAATCAGTCATTATCTTCAAAAAAAGGGGGAGGGAGGGTATACCAAACTACTTACCCGTAAATGCTCCGCAATATCCTTCTCATCAACATTACACATAATTTTCTCCTTGTCACTCTCACGAATATAAACAAGCATGTAGGCATTTGAATACTTTGTGAATTTGAATGGTGTGTTATTGAAACCAGGGTTTATTTGAGGCAACTGTTTCATGCAAAGAAGAAAAAATAATAAGCAAGATGAGGAAAGTTACTATAACAAGTCAACAAGTAACTGTATTGTACTGAATTAACAGTTATCAAAAAGAATGTTACCTCTTCCTCACCCCCATACTGCTCTTCAAGTGCCCTTTTAGTATCTTCTTTTGTGACCCGCTCATCATCAAATTTGTACCTGAAAAGTGAGTATCCAACCAGAAAAATTCATAAAGCATGACATTTGCAAAAGATTTCAAAAAATATAGTAACTGGATGATGTTGTGGTGTGCATAAGCAAAGAAAGCGATTCCATGTCCCATCTGGTTAAATAAGAAATTGTTGTGAAAGGCTATTCAACACTCCAAACTGTCAACCTACATTAAGGCTGATAGAAGATACTGATAAAGCTAACCAACAGATTCAGATGATTGCATATTGACAACATGGTGATGAAGCCAGAAATTGTTGTGAAAGGCTATTCAACACTCTGAACTGTCAACCTACAGTAAGGCTAATAGAAGATACTGATAAAGCTAACCAACAGATTCAAAGGATTGCATATTGACACAAGACGGTGGTGAAGCCAGAAATGAGTAGACTGAACTTATGAGCGGAGGAGCATGAAACTCTTACAAATATATCAGGCCCAACCATTCTAGGCCCCCATACGTTGTATATGTAACGACATCAAGTCTAATTGAGAGATTATCTTCCCACCAATCATTCCAAGGTAACAAGAACACGAGGCATTTTCAGAACTTAATAGTCACAATTATATGTCCTCAAGCTTAATGTCGGACCACGGTCAAATAGCGGTTCATGGCCTAAAATAAAACACACAGTACCATAAAACAGCAGAACCCATGAGATGAAAACGCACCACTGATCTGAGAGAGTCGGCCGAATGAAAGCATAATAGTGACCACCATGTACTCCTCCACTATGAACAAGAACACTGAACAAAACATAGGCAACATCAGCACTGGAAAAAATGGATCATGTCTGTGTGAGCACTATCATAAGAAAAAAATTAATAATGTGCTCATATTAACAGTCAACACAAGGAAGAGAACTTTCAAATTTGCACATTTTCTAACAGAGCTTCACAATATAGGGCAGAGGAACAATATTTTCTTCTCGAACACACAGGAGAGCTGAGTATCTTTGTAATAATGAGGCAAAAGAACAATAATGAATGCATACAATTTATTGACCAATTTCTACATTCAGATTCTTGTCTATTCCACAAGACAAGGTATCAGCATCTAGAGTAGGAAGGAAAAAATCAGTTTGAGCCACTGTATCAGTTACAGTTTCGATATTTGCCATTGCTTTTGTAATATTTAGACTCGTGCCACCATTGTAGGAAACTTGTTCGGTTTTATGCCACTGCCATACCTAATTTAGTGGCAAAACTTTTTCGATTTATGCCACTCGAAGAGGTACGGTAGTGGCATAAACGGAACAAGTTTTACACAGTGGTGGCACCAGTCTAAATATTATAAAAGCAGTGGAAAATATCGAAACAGTAATTGACATTGTGCCACAAACCTACTTCTCCAGTAACAAAAGGGACACCTTTTAAATAAGTGCTACACGGTTCTACATACATGGATTAGATTTCTTATGTATAACTGCTGTGCCTATATAAAACCATTCATAGAATTGGAACAACACAGTTCTACTTTCCTAACCATGTTTCTTGTGTTGTTTCTGTCATCAAGGAAGAGTTGCACCAGTGGTCCTTCGCTGGGGCTCGAGGAGTGTCACATCTCCTCGCCCTAGGACCTCCGGTGGTCTAAGTGCTAGTTCTTAGTTCTTGTTGGTCAGGTCCCATCTTTTAGTGTTTTTGTAATAGCATTCAGGGATTCTTTGTTTGGGTTGTACAGGCCCTTAACTGTACCACCTGGGGTTCTTACCCTCTTTTCTTCTTAATATATTGATGCGCAGCTCTCCTGTGCTTTCGAGGAAAAAAAACAACAACATATGATAAATAAATTACCTGTGAAGCGTATAAAGGTTTCTAATACTTCGATCTGCATCTGGTGAGAGATATTTTCCATCGTCTCTATCAAGATCAAGTTGCAGCGGGAATTCATAACGATCATTAATCTGCAGAAGCAGGTTCATAAAAGGTTCAGGAGCCCAAAAAATTACAAAAAATAAACTAGGTTTACCAATGCATAGTTAGCCCCATTGTGTTGTTCTCAGTTCAAAGAGGTAGCAAGTAACAGTGACTGCCAAGTACTTCATGACATAGGAGTCACAGATATGATCACATTACTTTTATGCAAATTCTTGCCAACCTTTAGAGAACTGTTCCGTGCAATTCGAAAGAAATTACGCCAGCCTTGCAAATATCTAAAACAATACTCCATGTAACTTGAAATAACCAATATCGATACCAGCGCCCGAATGGGACAGGTTCAGAAATCTCAAAAATCATGTCTGTTTTTCATCAGTCTAAAGCCTTACAGTTTGGTCAATGCCATACCCTTGGATCCAGACGCATACCATGATAACCAGCATTTTGTTAAGAATATACTTGAAACAGTCATAAACATGTAAAATAAGTGATATATCATTTTAACAGTGACATTTAGCACAGTTCTAACCTTAACCATTGTATCTCGCATGTAATCATATTCAAAACGCTTCAGTTGAAGTTGCAAAACAGGAGGGAAATCAAGGAAGAGCACACCTTTCTTTGCATCCTGAAAACGAAAAGAAGATTTAAAATTAAGGTACAAGTATAATAACAAAAAGGTCAGAAAAAGATAATCATCACATAAACTTCCATCATATAATTGAAATGCCTAAAACTCTTCTAAAACTCTGAAAATCAGGTCATTAATATTGAGCTACAAAGCAATGCACTGAACAGGATTTGTGGGAACCTGTAAGCCATATTGCTCAGCATGATATTTGTTATCACCCTCTAGACGCTCCACTTCCACATATTTATCAAATGATGCATAAACATCACGACAACCTTTCACATCAAGCTGTAAATCTGCAAGCCCATGACATAAGCAATTATTATATCATAGATTAATGTATATGGTTTTCATGCAAGTATAATTAAAATGACAAGGCCTACCATAAAATGATTCTTTTCTGCTAGATTTGTAGTCCACATTAATGCACTCAATGTAATTAATGTGGTGGCCTTCAAATAATTGTTCAATTGTTCCTTCCACAACAGTTCCCTGTGGGGAAAGCAAAGTTAATAAAAAAGTAATCGCCGTATTGCAACTCATTATTGTCATATTTACCTTCATCTTATCTTCAAGTTTCTCACAAAGAACTCTGTTGAGCTCTTGCACATCATGCTGCATGAAAGAATCATAAGTATCCCATCCAAAGGATTTGGTCAACTCTTTCGTCGCTACACTGTTATCACTATACTGGAGCTTGTAAAAAAGGCTCTGCAAGGCTAGAGGAATACTCCCAGATGGCATGTCATTCTCAGTTGTTGGCATATGATATACAGCCTAAGAAAACAGTTAAATAAATTAGTTTGATATTCGAACACTTAGAAAAACATGTGGGATAGGACAATGCTTGATCTCACCTTCCTAAAGTATGGTATATGGTACAACGTTTGCAGGAGAGAGTTCATATAACAGGTAGCACCTTGATTCTTGAGACCTACATAACCTGTCTCCTTTTTTGAGTCGTAAGTCCAATAATCAACCATTCTTCGGACAGCAACCTCAGCTTCTACAACAACAGTGTCATTCACGAGATAGCCCCTGCTTGGGTCATACAGGTCACTCAAAGGCATAAATGATGTGAAACCCCAGTCGCTCTCACGTGCATTAAATTGGTGCTGGGTATCTGCCAAAAATGGAACCAACATATATATTCAACCAAAATATTGCAGAAATACTGGAAAACTAAAATGTAACTAAAGTAAAACGGAAATCAAACCCATGTAAGACAATAATGTTAATATCTATACATCTCTTAATAGATTATTAGCGACTGAACTGAAGGTTAGGGCTTCAAGCAACTTTGAGTTGGCAACTGAGCAGAAAAGTTCAAAGTAAGAACCAAAACTGTTGGGAGTTACTGGGAAAATGTAAATAAGCATAACTGCAACCAATGCAGTTTAAAAAAAGTATTTCGAGGCTGACATGTGGGCCCTGGACTCCTGTCCACACATGTCAGTATGACATCCGTTGGCAATTTTCAAACTGCATGACTTTGCAGAAGCATTTATACAGAGTTCTATTTATCTGAATGAATCATTATTCAAAATATTCTATCATGCATTATAACAACGATCAACTATGTATGTGCTTAATGATCTACATTGATCCTAACAAAAGCCACACTCAACAATATTGACACCAACTATTTATATAGAAATAAAAGTCAAAAAAAATCCTTTACAACCAACAGAATAGTTACATTTTTCAAAACAGACAACCAACGCAGTAACCCTAGGGATGGACACAGCTTTTCAGATGGTCCATGCTCCCAACAGTTGTCTATCATTTTGCATATTAGTTGTCATTAGTTATGTCAAATAGCCTGTGCATTTCATTTCCAGTTATAACCTCATGCAAGCAGGGGGGATTTTTGACTCACTATATACACCCACACAACCTAGGCATGTGATGCGTTCGCCTTCAGTTGCACTACTAAAATTTACAGCAGCCTACATGCTATCGTGATAGAAGTTTGACATTTATCAATGATCAAATAGCTGCCAAAGGTCTCATCGTGTTCCAGCTTGGTTCAAGACATGTAAGCTATAGCCCCTCAAAACATTCCATGACGGAATGCCATTCATAAGATGCGGGCAAAAATAAATGACGAAATAGATACCTTTCCGTATCGTATACTTGGGATGGATCTGGTTCACAACAGCCAAGCTGAACTGAGCATACCGGCTCCACCCATATGGGAGGTTCCCCGAATCCGCGACATCCAAATACATCGAGAAGTGATCCACATTGTTCCCCTTGGGGAAAATCAGCACACGCCTGCAAGCAAAAAAGTGGCACTACGATCAAAACCCCCAAGACCTTTTACCCATGTTTCCAGCAGCAGTTACAGTGGCAAGAGATCCCAGGCTCACCATTTGTACCCTCCGACGACAAACACGTCGGAGTAGTGCTTCTTAGTGTTGAGCCGGCTGAAGCTCTCAATCGTCCAGGTGAAGCGCGACGTCTGCGGGTCCTCCGCCGGCTGGCTCTCCGCGGTGTTGGCGGTCTCCGTCTGCGCAACGACTAGCAGCAGCAACCACAGTAGAAACCACCACGTGTGAGATAAGATGAGATCAACCGCGAACTAGAAACACATAAACCCAGCGACCCCAGGAACACACGCAAGGACAGACAGAAGGCGGGAGGGGAGCGAATCGCGAGGAAGCCCTGGTCCTCACCTTCCATGGGCTGCGGGGCAGGCTCGGAGCCGGCGACGGGGAGCTCCTGGTGCGGCACGAGCATCTCCTCGTCCTCCTGCTGCTGCTGCGGGAGCCGGAACAGCGGAGGCGTCAGATCCGGCACGGCGCGTGAACCCTAGAGCAAAGCCAAGCCCTACCCGATCGGCGCCGGGACCGGGGCCGGCGAGGGGGGCGAGCCGCCGAGATCGGGGCGGGCGGGCGGAGTGAAGGGGGCCAGCACGTACCTCGAGAGGGGGCGGCGTCATCATAGTCATGGGGTCGTCGTCGCCGGCGACTACGCTGGACTTGCGAGAGGGCGGCCGCCAGGCGGCGGCGGCGGGAAGAGGAGGCGGAGGGGGTGAGGGGGTCGGGGGCGGATGCGAGGCGAGGGGAAGTTGCTGATGCGGGGAGGGGGAGCAGAGGTCGGTCGCGTGCTGTCGGAGGGCGATTTGGGGATTTTGCTGGGTCCAGCAGGGCAAGGAGGAGGACAGGGCTCGGATTGTTTGGGACTTGGGAATTCGGAGCTCTCTCGTCTTCTCCCCAACAAAGTCCACGAACACTACCACAGCCTACCTTACTCGTTTAGGACTCAATGGTAGTAGACCAATTTTACATTGTGTTTTCGTAACATTGTTATCTAGTACATTCTTTTACGGATTGTCATGATATATTTACTTCGAATAATTGGTAGATGCAAACATACTAGATTAGTTGTCGTATGTGGTTAAATATTTTTTTTTCCGTAGGGCGGCCAGTGCAATTATTATCATTCAATTACGTTTCAATGGCCAGAGGGTATCAGATGTGCAATAGACACTTTCGTTTATACTCATCTTATATGATCATAGAGCATATGCTATGGGTTCCTAGTACCATGTGAACCGTATTTATGGGCCCACATATACATGTTTCTTGTGTGCGACATAGTATTTTGGGGACATATTACGGATATGCGACTAGAAGTTATCTTATCGTACTTTCGAACATTTTTTTCTATTCTTTATTGAATATTTTTCTTTTGCTAAACCATCAGAAGAAAATACAATAAAAGAAAATGTTTACTGAGGGAAAAAAAGAAAAATGCCCCAATAAAGGGTGAAGTGAGATTTCTTCTATTGTTTGATTTACATGCAAGCGGAAATATGAACACATTGGTTAGTGATGATTAGATGCAAAAAATATTATTTTATACCAATTGGAGGGTGTTGTCTCTGGCGCAAAAATATTTTAAAGAGCACATTGATTAGTGGTTGTTACCTGCCATCTTTAGGTGCTTGGAGTTTTAGTTAGTCATTATATGCTAGAATTATTTTTAAGAATAGCATGTATTGCCCAACAACCTCCTTCTTTCACCCAAAAATATTCCATTTCAAGAATTAATGTAACCTCTTGTTATCCTATTATGCCTGACCATGATGACTATGCCAAAAATGGAGCAAAGGTGAGAAGTGCATTGCAATGTGCCGAAAACATAACACACATTGTATGTAGTAATCAGGCTAAGGATACAGTATAGTCCGATTGAGTTTACTGATAAAGGTGTATTTCAATATCAATATAGGGACACTAAGTAATTTTAGAAAAGATATTTCCTGTTATTAGTACATATATAATTAGTATTCTAGCTCATGCATGATGTATTCGGATGCCGAAATAAACATCATGAGTTGCAGTGTTTTGTATATGTTTTAACTATGACATTTTCATATAATCCTAGTTTACCATGAAAATAGGCATTAACATTTGCATCCATTGACTAGATATACATGCTTCTTGTGTGCAACAAGGTGTTTCTTGCGGGACATACATTGTACGTTGTATATGCGACTTGAAGTCATCTTATTGCACTTTCTTTTTTTTTTCTTCTACTACAACATTTTCCCCTCTTCTTGGAATATTTTTTTTCTTTTGTGGAACATTTGAAGAAAAGTTGTTGCAGTAAAAAAACAGATTGTTCCATTGAGAAGAAAAGGAAAAATGTTCAAGTAGAAGGAAAAAACATACTAGAACTACTTGAGAGAAAAAATTGTTCCGCAAAGAAAACAAATGTTTCAACTAAAATGGAAAAAGAAGTTCATATCTCACCAGCGTGCGCGATAAACTGCACATACATATGCAACATATAGTATTTCCCTTTTCTTGGGTGTTAGCAAGCCTTTTGTGTCATCAGTTCATGTATGCATTGAACAGATAGTTCAAATTGTAGATTGTTGTAATTGTTTATCGGTAGGACCAACCGGTTACCTAGAAGTGATACTACATGTAATTGTTTATTAGTGTTTACTGTTTAGGGAACCAACAAGATGGAATGGTTGATATGTCGTCCAATGAAAATGGAATTATCAGCGAGAGTTGCATGAACAGATAGCTCAGATCGTAGATCACAAGGAAAAAGCCAAAATTTCCATCATGTTCCGTATCAAATGAAATATTTGAGCAATGCTTCACGAAGTCTTTTGTCCCAACAGTATTGTAGTAATTAATTTCTTAATTGAAGGAATTTAATATATTCTTCATGGTAGTAATGGCAGCAACCTGCAAGGGTCCAAACACTACTAAAAAACGATTTGTAGCGACATCCTATTTTTTCTAGGGGCGGGTTAAAATGTAACCCGTTCCTACAAAATGAGCGGGGGTACTGTAGCAGCTGACCCGCTCCTGGAATTCCATCTCTACGGTCAGGTGGCGCCTTCACCCGCCTCTAAAAATAGCTCATTTTCAGGGGCGGGTGAAGGCGCCACCCGCCCGCCCCTGAAAATGGGGCGGGTGAAGGCGCTACCCGCCCCTAAAGATGCATTTCCAAAGGCGGGTGACGCTATCACCCTCCCCTGAAAATGAGCCCCTAGAGATGAAAATGAGCCCCTGCAAATGCATTTTTAGGGGCGGGTGACGCCATCACCTGCCTTTGAAAATATCATAAAATTTGGGTGCCACCATTCTTCCTCCACCCGATAGCATAGCGTTTGCTCAGGGGAGGTGGTATCCGAAAATTCAAAAAAAAGCCGAAAGGGAGGGAAGGTTTTAAACTTGATTTCCTTCAAGTTGGGGGCTCTAGGAGGTAAGTTGATGCTAATCCAATATCTTTTTCTAAGCTTTTTGGATAGTATTAAGGCTCAAATGTAACTCTCTTACCTCTAGCTAGATCTAGATCTACATGATGTGGATTTACCATTTGGGGCTCCCATTTACCTCAAACTTTTGGATGAATTTAGGTTATTTTAGTAGGAGAACAAGATTATGTAATTATTTGAGTCCAATCTTTATGTTTTAGCCTCATTCCTAAGTAAACAAATCCATATATCTATATAGGAGAGAGAAGAAGCTTTATTTTTTTCTATGTTTGCACACATGCATGATAGCTTTTTTCAACAAAATTTAGTATTTCAATAATAGGTTGGTTTTTAATTTTTTTTGTTTTTACATGTTAAATTGAAATTTTTGAATATCTACGTATATATAAAAGTATATATTTATGGTCATTTTGGGCTCTATTTGCCTCAAATTTTTGGATGAAATTATGTTATTTTAGTAGGACAACAAATTTATATAATCATTTGGACCTAATCTTTATGTTTTAGCCTCATTTCCAAGTAAGATCCTTGAAGGAGATAGAAGAAGATTTGAGTTTTTTTCTATATTTACACATATGCATATCTACGCGTATATAAAGCTAGGTATTTATTTTAAAAATTATTGAAGAGCTTGTTTTAATCCATTTAAATTTTTTGTTGATGTTCAGAGATGGATAGGACATGGATGTACAAAGCATGCAGGACTGATGTCTATTTCCGTGGAGAACTTGATAAATTCATTCAAGCTGTAGAAAACCACACAAGAAATGATAAGACACAGAAGATATCTTGCCCGTGCAAAGTATGCAAAAATATGAGAGTATTCAATGACACTACTACAATCAGATCGCATGTGTTGGTGGATGGTTTTGTTGAGAATTACATGATCTGGACGTATCATGGCGAGAAAGCAACCCCTCCGACAGAGAATACCCTCGAGAAGGTGTCGAATTTGATAGATTGTTTGATACTTATGATGAATTTTGTGCGGATGTCGGGGATGATGATTGTGTCCGCGAGGGGCTCATCGATGGTGGTAGTGATGATGGTAGTGATGCCGAACTTGATGATGGTGATTTCCTTAGCCAGTTGTTGCGCCACACTAAAGCAGAGCTATTAGTAGGTACTGCAAAGGGGTTAGCAAACTTTGAGATGGTGAAAAAATCAGCGGAGGAAAATATATACGAGCGATCGAATGGATGTCTGAAACACTGGACTGTGTTTTGTTTCATACTTGAGCTGTTGACTCTAAAGGCTAAGCACAGTTGGTTAGATAGTAGTTTCAATGATCGCCTGCGTATGTTGGCTTGGTTGCTTCCAAAGCCAAATGAAGTGTCTGCCAACACCTATCGAGCAAAGAAGCTTGTCAGTCCATTTACGATGGGTGTGGAAATAATTCATGCATGTCCAAATCATTGTATTTTGTATCATGAGGACACTTTCAAAGACTTGAACAAATGACCTATTTGTTCTGCGAGTCGATATAAAAACAATTTGGGCTATTGTGGTGGTGACATTCAAGGTTCAGATGATGGGAATAAAAGGAAGATGAAGGGTGCAAGGAATAGTGTTGCCTCTATTGAGTCAGCATACACTACTTTAGGCATTTCTGATAAGCAGAGCAGAATTCCTGCGATAGTTATGTGGTACCTCCCAGTTGTCGATCGCCTAAACCATTTCTACTCCAACCCAAAGGATGCTGAACTGATGCGGTGATGGCATTCGGATAAGTGCAAGAAGGGCAGCGGAAAGATCCGACATCCAGCTGATGCTCGCCAATGGAAGAAGTTCGATGAGCACTATTACCTGGAATTTGGAAAGGACTCGAGGAATGTTCGATTTGGGTTGAGTACAGATGGAATGAATCCGTTTGGTGATAGAACTAGCACTCGCAGCACATGGCCAGTGATCTTCATGATGTACAACCTTCCTACATTGTTGTGCCAGAAGAGAAAGTATATTTTGCTATCCATCCTTATACAAGGCCCCAAGCATCCTGGTATTGGTATTGATGTTTTTCTTGAGCCTCTGATGCAAGAGATGGAAACTCTATGGAAGGAGGGTATTGATATCTTTGATGGTTTTACATGGCAGACCTTTAATATAAGAGGCATTATCTTCGTCACCATCCATGATTATCAGGCTCTTTTTGTCCTTTTAGGACAGATCAAAGGTAGGACAGGATGCACAGTCTGCGTGGATGACACCGTATCATCTTTCCTGGAAGGTTCTAGAAAGGTAGTTTACGTTGGGTACAGGCACTTCTTGGTGGAAGGACATCGGCACCGAAGTAAGAAGTTCTACAACTTATTTGATGGCAAGCCTGAGTTACATTCTGCTCCAGTAAAATGAGACGGCACTATGTTTTCGAAATGGTCAGGACCATCCAAGTCACCTATGGGAAGATGACGAAAGATGGGAAGAAGAGAAACAGAGATAAGCCACCTATCGAAGGGGTACTATTCAAGAAACAGTCCATCTTCTATAAGTACTTGCCGTATTGGGCGGATCTTGAGATCCGCCATGCAATCGGTGGTATGCACCTGAAAAAGAATGTGTTTGGTAACACAATTGGGCTCCTTCTGAAGACATCAGCAAAGACAAAGAATACCTTGAAGTCACGTCAAGACCTGGTAGCCATGAAGATAAGAGAAGATTTTCACCCTATGGATAAAGGGAATGGAAGATATGAACTTCCCCTGGCTAGCTACAACTTGACACAAGATGAGAAGAAGGCAATGTGCGATAACTTACGGGGGATCAGAGTCCCAAGTCGTTTCTCATCCAACATAAAGCAAACTAGTCTCGATGAAAGACCTCTCGCTATGCGGCTATAACTGTCACGATTATCATGTATTGCTGATGGTGTTCCTCCCTATTGCAATCAGAGCTATAAGCCAGTATACGTGAAGACGGTAATCACTCAGTTGTGTTACTTCTTCAACAAGGTTTCTGAAAAGGTGATCGATGAAGATGAATTGTAGGATCTCCAAGAATTTATTGGGGAGACTGGCGCAGCTCGAGATGTGCTTCCCTCCTGAATTTTTTGATATAACGGAGCGCCTAATGATTCACATGGTCGACCAAATATATGTACTTGGTCCACTTTACCTACACGAAATGTGGACGTATGAGCGTTTTATGTCGATTCTAACTCGGTAAATACAAAATCATGCATATCCTGAGGGGTCCGTGATAGAGGGATATAGTACCGAGGAAATCATCGAGTGTTGCCTAGGTTACCTAAAGTATAAATTAGGCATTGGTTTGCCTATTCCACGCTTTTTGCGGAGGTTGGAAGGGGTTGGCACAGTTGGGAGGAAAACCTTCATCGACAAGGATTTCAAAGGTGTGCAACAAGCACAATATACCATCTTGCAGTATCTCACGATAATGACACCTTTAGTCGATCAACACTTGAGTATGATTCGTGTAGAAAGTAATGGCCGCTCGGATGATTGGATCATCAGAAAGCACAAGTGTCGATTGACTGCATGGTTGAAGGACCTGGATCTACCAGATGGGAAGACCGTGGAACAACAAACGATTAAAGGATTGGCAGCTGGCCCATCTAGCCAGGTCACATCATGGCGAGGGTATGATATTAATGGATATATATTTTATACTGCCGCAAAGGACAAGAAGACCGTGTCTCAGAACAATGGTGTTTGCATTGAGGCCTAAGACGAGAGAACAGGCCAAAGTACCACATACTATGGCGTCATAGATGATATATGGGAAGTGTACTATGGTTCCAATATACAAATTCCGGGTTTCGGTGTTGTTGGGTCAAACACCCAAGAGGTGTTAAGGTGGACGGCTATGGGCTCACGATCGTTGACCCCAACAATGTTGGTTTCAAAGACGATCCATTGGTACTTACTTCATAGATCGCACAGGTACTTCGTTGAGATAAAGCACGTTGTTGTCCCTGGAAAACAAGATATCAGAGGAGTTGATGGTATCAATGATGTGGAAGAATATAATCAATACGATGAAATGAACCTCTTCATAGACCTACCACAGAAGATGAGGATTATTGAAGCAGCCATAAAAAAGACGACAAGCCATGGGCACGTAAGGACGGAGAATCAAGAATTGTTACCGCTTAAATATGCAGCTAGTAAATTATTTTTGGATTCATGTAATCTCTCTTAATGTCTCATGCATCAATGTATTCTGAATGTATTATGAATATGAGACTTATTAATGACACTTGGACTCAATTTTTACGTTCTAGCCTCATCACTTATTGATGAAATTTCACATATAGGAGAGAGACGTATACTTGATTTTTTTCCTATTTTATTTTACTTATGGTTTATTTTTGTCCTTAGGTATAACATACACTCACACACACACTAGCTAGTGCAAACACACTCTAAAAGTGTGCATATTTGGCCCATAATTGTGGTTTCCACACTTTTAACCTAAATATGCACTGAAATATGCTTTTCATATTTTTTTTTTAAAATTCTATAGGTTAAAATAATCTTAGCTATTTCACTTTTTTCAATTTTTTGATGTGTTTTGCTATAGTCTACAACATTAACAAAATTTTAGAAAAAAGAAAATCATTTGTAGGGGCGGGTGGGGGCGTCACCCGCCCCTGCAAATTGATTTCTAGGGGCGGGTGACGCCCCCACCCGCCTCTAGAAATCGTTTTGAGGATTAGCTGGCGCCCTTACCCACTCCTATAAATTATTTTCAAATTTAATCTGAAAAATAGATTAAAGCATAAAAAATAGCAAAACACATCAAAAAAGATGAAATTTGTACCCTAAGTTTTTTTTGACCCATAGAACAAGATAAAAATATGCAAAACCATATTTCAGTACATTTAATACATAAGGGTGTGCAAACCTCACAAGTATGGGTTGAGTTGTATTGTGGTTAGCCCATACATTGTGGTTTCCACACTTTTAATCTAAATATGCACTAAAATATGCTTTTCATATTTTTTTAAATTCATAGGTTAAAATAACCTTAATATACAAGTTTCACTATTTTTGGATGTGTTTTGCTATAGTCTACAACATAAACAAAATATCAAAAAGAATATTATTTGTAGGGGCGGGTGGGGGCGTCACCCGCCCCTACAAATCGATTTCTAGGGGTGGGCATGCCCCCACCCGCCCTAGAAATCATTTTATTGGCGCCCTTATCCGCCCATACAAATTGTTCAAATTTAATCTGAAAAATAGATTAAAGAGTAAAAAATAGCAAAACATAGAAAAAAGGATGAAATTTGTACCCTAAGATTTTTTACCCATAGAACAAGATAAAAATATGCAAATAATATTTCAGTACATTTAATACGTAAGGGTGTGCAAACCTCAAAGTATGGGTTGAGTTGTATTATGGTTAGCCCATACATTGTGGTTTCCACACTTTTAACCTAAATATGCACTGAAATATGTTTTTCATTTTTTTTAAATTCTGTTGGTTAAAATAACCTTAGTGAACAAGTTTCACTTTTTTTTGATGAGTTTTGCTATAGTCTACAACATAAAAAAAATTCAGAAAAAAGAAAATTATTTGTAGGGGCGGATGGGGGCGTCACCTGCCATTACAAAGCAATTTCTAGGGGCGGCCCCTACAATGATTTTTAGGGGCGGGTTGGGGCGTCACCCGCCCCTACAAATGCCCTTCCTATATAATCGAGAGGAGGCCCGAGATTTAGCAAAGTTTTGGCAGTGCGCGTAAGACGCCGTCAGGCTGCCAAAATTTTGAAGTCCCGGCCTCCTCCTCGCGCTGCCTCCTCCCCGCCCCGCTGCCTCCCCACGGTGCTGCGTCCTTGCGCCGCCTTCTCTTCGCACCGCCATCTCCTCACGCCGCACCCCTCCCCTCCTCCTTGTGCCGCCTCCTTCCCACGCCGTCGCGCCGCCTCCTCGCGCCGGATCTGCGCCTCCGCCCCTCCTCACACCGCTGGCACCTCCTCACGCCGGCCTCTTCCCCGCCACCGGCCCTCCTCGCGGTCAGCCTCATCGCGCCGCCAGCCCTCCTCGTGCCACGGGCCCTCCCTCGCGCCGCCGGCCCTCCACGCGTCGTCCCTCCCCACACCCTCCTCCCCTAGACCGAGAGAGGTAGGTGTTCTTGGTTTTCATTTTCTTTTTGTTTTTTTCCATCTGAAATGTGAATGTATATGAGGAACAGTGAAATGTGAATATTCATGTATATGAGGAATAGTGAAATGTGAATGTGAATACATGTGTAATTAGTGAATATTCATGTATATAAGGAATAATGATTGAAATTCTAATTGAATATATAATAAATTTGAGTGTAATTAATTGAATATATGATGAATATGAGTGTAATTAGTGAAAATATAATTAGTAAAATTTAATTTTAATGTGTTATTTTTTGTACTCTCAATTTGAATGTCAATGTAATTTGAATGTGAAAATGATTGTATTTTTTTCAAAGGTCTAGTTCTTGATTTATATGAGGAATATTAGTGTAATTAGTGAATAGTTAGTGAATAAGTTAGGAATAGTTAGTATATACTTGTACTCTGAAAGTGTAATAGTAGTCCTCGATTCGATTATAGGAAGGACTTTGCGATGTCCCCACTCTCTCTCTCTCTCTCTCTCGAGAGAGAGAGAGAGAGAGAGAGAGACAAATACATAAACACACACATAGAGAGAGTGATAATGTGGATATTATGGAGTCCTTATAAGAAAGAACGAGGTCTAAAATGTGAATGTATATGAGGAACAGTGAAATGTGAATATTCATGTATATGAGGAATAGTGAAATGTGAATGTGAATACATGTCTAATTAGTGAGTATTCCTGTATATAAGGAATAATGATTGAAATTATAATTGAATATATGATGAATTTGAGTGTAATTAATTAAATATATGATGAATATGAGTGCAATTAGTGAAAAAATAATTAGTAAAATTTAATTTGAATGTGTTATTTTTTGTACTCTCAATTTGAATGTGAATGTAATTTGAATGTGAAAATGATTGTATTTTTTTAAAGGTTTAGTTCTTGATTTATATGAGGAATATTAGTGTAATTAGTGAATAGTTAGTGAAGAAGTTAGGAATAGTTAGTGTATACTTGTACTCTGAAAGTGTAATAGTAGTCCTCGATTCAATTATAGGAAGGACTTTGCGTTATCCCCATTCTTTCTCACTCTCTCTTTCGCGAGATACAAATACATAGACACATACATAGAGAGACACATAGAGAGAGTGATAATATGGACATTGTGCGGTCCTTCTTATAAGAAAGAATGAGGTATGTCTATTGTTACTTTTTTCTTTTTGATTTCAACGTGAAAATTTGAAAATACCGTAGTTTTTTTCAAATATTTTGAGATAGTGTATATTTCAAGCATTTTTTCGATCATGAATGAATTATTATGACACTCTAATGATTCAAATATGTATTCAAAATTTGTATTCAAATATGATTCTATTGAGATTTTGTATTCAAATATGTTTCTATTGAAATATGTAGAACTCGTAAATGGATCAACCGTCGTCATCATCCCCGCACAGGGAGAATATAGTACCGGAAATCGACGAAGTCAAGCGAATTGCATCCCAGATGTCGTGCGACGACCTGGCCGACGTCCGTGTGAAATTTGGGAACGATGATGCCGACGACGGTGTGCAATCTGGGGACGATGATGCTGACGACCTGGAAAACGAATGACCTGGGATTGGACACAGGGGTTGGGTGGACGGTCAATGGCACAATCTGATAGATCCACATCCTATCGCTCCAAGAGAATGCCGTTCAAGGTCGGAGTTCGATCCGGATTACATTCCAAATCCAGTTCAGGTAATGACTACACACGATTAATTACCACCTAGCTTTTAGTATATGTTTTTCATAGACTATGCGTAATGACTAGCCGAAATCCTATGATCCGTGTGGGCGGCTTCCATAGGAAGGAGTAAACGCCGACCCCGAAGCCCCACGGAGGAAGAATTTGAAGGCAACGATAACTCCGGTCCAGAACCTCAAACTATGAACTCTGGCAGCCAAAGCAAAAGGAAACGGGGTCAATGAGGAAGAAACCAATACCCCGAAGGCCAATGGATGGTCAATGCAGTTAACGCAGCATGCGAGCCCATAGAGCCCCCTGAGGTGTGTGCAAAGTCAACCGGTTCTATAATTAGAACAAAGTGGTTTTGGATCCAACGATACCCGATTGACTAACGGTTCTTGAGGGGAAGAAAGAAGCAATGTGGGCACTGTTGAGCAAAATATTTATTTTGCCACGAGGAACTTAGGAAAGAGTTATGCTAAGAAGATGCTGGGTGAAACTTTCCACCGGTAGAAGAGTGATCTGAATAGCAAGTATGTTCAGAAGGGCCGAGAGCCATTTGCAGATTACAGGGAAATCATACGGGCACAATGGGAGGAGTTTGTTCAGCAAAAGACCTCTAAGGAAGCTCTAGCCCTAAGCCAGAGGAATAGAGAACTTGCACGGAGAAACATACATTAAGTTCATCTTGGGCCGGGTGGATACCAAAGGCAACTCGAGAAGTGGCGGCATGAAAGAGAGGCGGCAATAGCCCCCAGGCAACCCGACCCTTTTGAAGGCCTTGACGAACGTGCCTGGATGTGGCTTCAAGCAAGGAAACCTAAGATAGTGGATGGCAAGATGCAGTTTGAGCAACCCGAGATCGAAGAAGTAGCAAAAAAATGTACGAACTTAACAAGCTCCAGAAGCACGGAAAGTTCAAAGCCAAGAGGGACAACGATGTGCTCAGTTCAAAGCCAAAAAGCATGGAGACCGCGTCAGAGGCTTGTCCTCTATGTTTACCATCAAGGATGGGTTCCAGCAGGACCGAGATAGCTATAGGAAGCATGACCGCTATAAGGAACAATTGCAAGAAGCGGTAGAGGAAGCCCTAAAAAGTAAGTTTAGGCAATATTTCTGGACAGCAGTTGCAGAGGAGCAGCAGTCCGGGCTATTATTGATTAACCTGTCGCAAGAGGTGGGGCAATAACAGATGGTGACGATGCCCCCTCAGGTATTGGCCCAAGTGAATACGGCATGTGCTCAAAGAGTGTCGCATCTACCACAGCACAGCCATATCCGGTAAATTGCATATCCGTTACTACTCCCTGCTTGTTGCTTTATCCGATCAGCAAAGCTGGGAAGACAAAGGAAGTTGCCAAGGCCCAGGTGTATCCTGGTGGGGATTTGTTTGAGGGAAAACCAATCCCGCCCCTATATGCATGCGTACAAGTGGAACAACTCCTGAAATCAAGCTATGAGGATAACGAGATAGACATCCCCACTGTAGATGGGAAGACTTTCCTTGGAGAATGCATCGGCGGTACCATTCTATGGCATAAATGAGATATTGTACTGCTTGGTGCACGACCTATTTCTGCTCCGGATCGTACCTTGCCACCACTACCACAACAACAAGAGGGGGCAGCACTTGAGCATACTCCACCGACTCTGCCATCTCTACCGGCCCCGCCATCACCACCACCACCACCATGAGAGTCGTCACCACCACCCCCGCTATCTTCATCGGCTCAGGGTGCCCGATCACGAGAGCCATCACCACTGACCCCGCTATCACCACCGGCTCAGGTTGCCCGATCACGAGAGCATACTCCACCGGCTCCGCCAGCGGCTTCGGCAAAGGCTCCGTAGTGGTGCACTGAGTGATACGGGCTTTACGGGACGATCTGGAAGGGAAAGAGATTGCAGATCTATGGCACACTGCAAACAAAAAGGACAAGTCAAAGGACAAGTCAAAAGCTAAGTCAAAGGATGATTCCAATTCTGGTTCCAGCAGACGACGTGGCTTTTCCTTGCCCCGCACTGACATGGACTTCAGACGGGATGTTGGGGTCGATACACTTCTAGACTTACCGGATTGTCCTAAAAGTTTTGAGTACGGTAAACCATTTCTACACGACTAGGCTATCACAGCGGTTCCAAGTGAAATGCAGAGGATGCATAATTAGTACCCGAGGGCATGTAGATTTGGGCTCCATACCCTATGCGCTCCGTACCATCAGCAAGTATTCGGACTTCAAGGTCAGGGCATCATGGATGTCATGTTCGATTTTCGAGACATCCACAACATCTTCCGCCTTGGTGAACTAGACATCGAAATGGTTAGACTCTGGTGCATGTAAGTGCATCATTGATAGTAATATCTTGCATGCTATGGCCTTAATTACTACATATGCATATCTAATTAATTGCATACATTCAATTCTACAGGATGCAAACAAATAATGCCATTGTTTTAGGTAAAAGGTGTAGTATCTTGATCCTACAGCTATTTGCGAGACCAAGCACGCCGGGCCAATTAAGTGGGCGGACAATGATGACATGCTAGCGGGGTGTAAAACGCCTAAGGCGAAGAACGAGAAAAGAATGTCATATCACAAAGATGCCATGAAGAGGGTTGCGGTCTACATAGGGGTTATGATGGTAAATTGGCAAGACGTGGCCGATACCATATATGCACCATACCACATCGGGTAAGTCTAGTTTCAATCTTTTGTTGCAATATATACTTGGTCCGATCCATGGCTAAAAATCATATATAATATTTTTGTAGGGGTCACCGGATTGCTTTTCTGATATAGCCAAAGCTTGGAAGAGTCCTCGTATTGGACTCCTTGGATTGGCCAAAGACTACATTGAGTTCTTATTCATCCTCAAAATGTTAGCGAATTTCTTATCTTCCATACGTACATCATGCTATTTTTTCCATAAAAGTAAATATTCATAATCTAACTTCTCATTTCTTTCTTTTTTAAACAGCGTTTACGGGCACTACATTAAAAAAGGAGGTGTTCATCCCGCCGATAAAGGTTTAGCAATGACTCTACGCACAAACTTTCTGTGCCACAAGCAACCCGCAAATTCTGTGTACTACGGGTATTACATGTGCGAGTATATGAGGGTGCAAGGGAGATACATAACAGATCCTAAACGTGTAAGGGACTACTCTTTATTAGGGATAGATGTATATATGTACATTATTTTTGCGTCTATCTAACATTTTCTTAATCTTTCCGTGGATTCATTAATTGCATATTCAACCAACAAGGAATATGGGGGCACTCAATGAGAAACAACTTCTAGAAGTAGTAGCCGATTTATATCTTTTCATTATGCATGAAGTGATCCACCCAGAAGGCACATTTTTTCAAAAGGACCACGAATTAGCAACGGACCCTAAATACATTAGTCTTTGTGACTGGGCGAACCAGCAGCACCGTGCCGCCTCAAGTAGCATTGGAAAATAGAAGAAAAACATGTATTCAAGCAGCACTTTTAATGACGTACTATAATGATGCACTGTAACTATATACATATATACATATATATATGCTTTATTACTTTACCTTTTAAATTTGTATGTGCAATTATTTATATTCATGAAACACATTCCATATCGATCACTATGACATTTGATCACGCACTAGCTTGATAGGTCAAAATTGGCGGAAAACAAAATTTTAAAAGGTAGCGGGAAACAGATTTGAAAATTTTAAATTCAATCAGTGAAATTTCAGGCGGGAAACCAGGGGCAGGTCATGCCCTAACCTGCCTCTGGAAATCAATTTTCAGGACAGACCCACCCCTGGAAATGGTGTTTCTAGGGGCGGGTTAGGGCATGATCTGCCTCTAGAAATCGGTTTTCAGGGGCGGAACCCGCCCCTGCAAACAGCTATTTTTAGCTACGAGAAACAGGGGCGGGTACCGCACCCGTCCCTACAAATGCTGTTTTACCCGCCCCTAAAAACCTTTTCTGTAGTAGTGAAGGAAGGGCTTAGTGACAACCCTCTTTATGGCCACAACTTTTGTTTAATTTTACATGCAAACAATAAAATATGAGAACGATGGTTAGTGATGATTAGATGCCAAAACATAGGGCTTAGCCTTTGGCACAATAAACATTTTAACAATGCATTGATTAGTGATTATTAGATGCCATATTTGGGTGCTAGAAGTTTTAGCTAGTCATTCGATGCAATTGGATATATCTATAACTAGGCGAACCAAAAATGTAAAATGAGAAAGATTTTAATAATAGCCTCTGCTTATATACATATTTTATGTCTTGCCGGACAACATTTACTTGCTCGCATAAGTTTCATTTCAAGATTTAATGTAGTCCTCTTGTCATCCTATTATCATGCATCCTATGGTAAGGCCACCTCGACAAGGCCATGAACATTGTAAGTGACACAGCTTGAGCATGGTGTCACTGTGCCGAAAAGTGTCACGGGAGCCTCCAAGTGCACTACATGTGCCCGAAACAGACTCTCTATGTAGTGATCTGGCTAAAGGGGGTATAGTCCGAGTTCATCGAGAAAGGTGCATTCCAGTATCAATACATGAACACCAAGCTAAATTAAATGAAAGCAATCCTCATTATTAGTTCATAGATAATTAGTAGTCACAGGTACAACTGCGACATTTGCTTAAGTTTTAACTATGACATTTTCCACGAAACCTAGTTCACCATGAAAAAAGGCGTTAACATTTGTATCCATTCTTGTATCACGTGAAAAAGGGATAGGCTGGATTGCAAGGCACCTAAAATGAAATGCAAACTAATGTTCTACTTCTGGGTTCTGAAAGTGTAATGCAAGTGCCAGCTCATTAGGTGTGTGGTATGCACAATCTGCTACTGGATTTGTTGTTGTGTAAAATGGCAAAGTACTTAACTTGTGTCTGGTACCATCTCGACATTCTTTGTTATTCAACGTTATTTATCTGTTTAATAGCTCTGGGACGTGGCTTTGACTATTACATCTACTTTATTTGCAAGAAAGAAACATTGTAGTTGAATAGTAATCTTTTGTACCATTAATTTACATTTAATAATGACAAAAGTAGTGATATATATACAAGGATTTAGCTATCATCCAGCTAATAATATAATTAGTTCCAAACATATCACTAGTCAAATTAATTTAGAAAGTTTACTACATGGATTTAAAATATCAAACGAAAAGGAGCACCAGCAGTCCAACAGCATTAACAACACTAGTGTATGAGTTGCATACGGTTTTATGGGCGGCAAAATTGTGATATGCTTGAAATGAATTGTATTTGTGCCAAATGAAATACTCTGAAAAGTAAAAGCGATCAATGCGAGTTGAACAAGCGATGTCGGTTTGAAGTATTGCTCAGAGGATCCGGTTCCATTATCAGCTTGTGTAGAATTGGTATCTTTAGATAAAACCGGTTTGCCTCTGTTTTCCACAACTACTTACACAAATAGTAGTATGACTTTTGTGAAGCTTTGAGGTACGTATGGGATGACATCAGAAGCTCATAAAACGGGTGCCAAACAATCAGTCTAGAACATTAGGAAAGAGTAAGATGCTTTACTTTAGATAGACGTTAATCTCATGTTTGTGGTTGACACTTGGGAGGTATATACTATCTTCAGTGGTTAGTTGGCAGGTGGGCCCAGGACATCATTATCATATATAATTAGAATGGTTGCACTACACTTTTTGGAAATTTACCAAGACAATGGTTTCTAAGTTGGGAACTTTGATGCTCTACTCTATGAATTACCTCAAAAAACTCAAGTTTCTCTTGATAGATACCTTGCCCAAAATGACCATCTATTATCACCACCAAAAAAACTGAAATGAACATCTGAATATATTGCAACCATTGGTGCGTCACTCTCATAACCTGAGTGGTCTACCAATGTTTTTCTTTTCTTTTTTGAGATGTACCTATGATTTAATTTATGGTCACTCACACCACACATACGGAAATCGGATTTACAGTTTTGTTCCTGGAAAAAAACATAGTGTTCTCTTTACCGTATTCGTATATCACCAGATGTACAGATGAAAATCGCATCGAATTGGAATCGTAAATGTGTAGATGGTGCAATTGTACATTTGAAGGAAACACAAGCCATGTTAATGTCGACATCTGATCAACTGGAGGAGTGTTTGACTTGCACTTACACCTGCTAAATAGTGGACTTTATAGGATTGACATATTGGGCCATTGTGGGGCAGGTAACCAAAGTCAAGAAGTTTCGAGGCTAGAAGTACAGCTATTCAAGTCACGAAATCAAAACAGTCATGGACCAGATCTAACGATCTGTACAGAATTATTCAGCCATGTCAACCCAGCCAGTCCACAGACATCTCCAAATTAAAGCTCCAGTCAGACGCTGGAACTTTAGGTTTCGTGACACCGATATGTCCAAATCTCAAGGACTTCCGCACTCTGAAAGAAAGTACACGGGCACCAAGGTGAGCTGCCAAACATTCTGACTTGAATTTTCTTAGAGCATCTCCAAGAGCCTTTCTAAAATCTACTCTCTAAAATAATTTTGAGTAAAAATCGTTTTCTATATCTTTATACTCTCCAACAGTTTTTCTATATCTTGTGCGTAGTCTAGAGCAATCCTCGCTCTCCATCTTTGACTAGCGAGAAATCCGGAATAGAGAAGATCTATATTTAGATATCCAATTGAAGAGGCTGATGGAGGGTAATTTTTTTAACCAAAATCTCTATTCCAAAGATATAAAGAGTCTCTTGGAGATGCTCTTAACCTGGGATAACTAGAGAAAGATTATAGAGTACAGCAAATAAAAGCAATATGAATAGTTCCAAAACAAAACCAAGGTGAATGAGTAATAACAATGTTCTTCTGATGCCTGGAGGTTGGATACAATGTGCTGGAGTTGAGACAAGTCGGTGTGGAAATGCTGCAAGGGATCAGAAAAGAATAAGAAGAGATCGTTTACCTTTCGCCCTTTTGCAAAGCTCAGGCAGATGGCTCTACATAATTTAGGATGATCTAATGATTTATGCAAAGAAAAATTTGAAACATCTCTCACAACGTTTCTTGCTTAGGCATCCACTCTACCAAGTTCTTTAAAAGATAAAAAGGAAAAAAATGAAAGACAAATTAAAAACTGATAGGTATTTTTCTAAAACTTCAAAAAAAAATAAGCTGAAAAAAAGACTAAAAAAAGGATACTACCTCCGGTCAGTTTTACATGACGTTACAGAACATGCAGTTCAACCTCGATGCCCGAAACTTCATGCATATCTTTTTTTTGAAAAGCAAACTTCATATATCTGACCGGAGAGAGTACATAGTTCAGCGAGCATAGAAACTCATCATGGTAATTAAGGAAGGGAAGCATTCCACAAAAAGCACAAACCATTGTTTGCAAATGGAAAATGCAACCACCTTCATGTAGCCCGGAAGGGCGATTTCTTCTATCTGCAAACCTGTTAATTCTCCCTGCACCACCAGGAGCATTGTGTGAGGAATGAAGCCTGGTCCGAGATCCCCATTAGCAACCGCGAAACCAAAAGACCCTCGCCACAAGGCTTTCCTAATGTTTTCGCACCCGGAGATCTTGGATCAGCCTCCATTCCAGACACCCTGCTCCCCTCCTCCTCTCCCCACCTTGAGACACAACACACAACATCTCTCTTGAAAGCCTAGTTTCCCTCCTCCTCATGATTTCCTAATCACAACACAGGGCACCTTAAAAAGAGCCTCCAAAGACAGCCGCCAGCCGAGCCCATGTCCTGCAGGCCACTTTTCTAGGGCTAATTAAGGGATTAGGTGAACGGTGTAAGCTTTTGCTCCCGCGCTAGGCCTTGTCCCGTTCCGGCGAGTGGGCAATAGAATAGCAAGGCGTGTTAGCTTTTGTGCAGGGACAAGGGGAAGGAGGCGACGCCCGGGGGGAGCCTGAGGTAGTGGGGGAGCTGATGCACCGGTCCTTTTTCCGGCGGTTTCCCTGGGCTTTTTGCTGCCGGTGCCGAGTGAACTGGAGGAGCTGGAGCATGGAGGAGAGGGTTTCAGTGGTCAGGTCTCGCAGGGGCATGTGGTGGTTACGTTTGGGCGCGGCAAGGGATGGATGGGGTCACGTGGTCTCGCGTGCATAGTGTAGTAGACAGATTGTTTCTGGTTAACCTTCCACTTACTGGTGGCACGAATAGTAAAGCAAGTTGCGTCTACAGGTAACATATATCGTAGATCATTTTGGCAAATTTAGATATATAAGTTTTATTATGTATCTAGACATAGCGTATATCTTGCGTATATCTAGGTGCATAGCAAAACTATATATCTAAATTTGTCAAAACGACCTATAACTTGAAACGGAGAAATTATTTATGCGAGGAAGTATTTATGCATAGTATACGGAAATATAGTTAACATATAATAGCGGGATTCTACTTTGTCGTGGGAACTAATGTGGCAACTTGAAGGGTGGCCACGATTAACGAGAAATAAGATGTATTAGATGGTGAGATTTTGTTTTGTCACTTGCATTCTCTTTGATGTTTGAAGGCACCCTTTGGCTTCGAGGGCATGCCCTTGCCATGCCCCCTCCTTCATCCACCCTATTACCATGACTAATGTGTCGTTGCTCTTCTTTTCACACTACGTGGTACAGGGTTGTTGGTAACAGGCGAAGACTAACATAGCTAACTGACCCGACCAACGTTACCAATATTGGGTTACTAATGACCGGTCATCGGTAACAGACCCTATTACTTACAATGGTAACGGGCCTCCACGTTGCCCGTTACAATAACCAAGTCATTTGTAATGGGCATGGATGTTGCCGTTACTAATGACCAAGTCATTGGGAACGGGCATGGATGTTGTCTGTTACCAATGTGAAATTGAAAAGCAAAAAAAAGAAATTGCAAATGGCTGAGATCAGGGAGGCATTGAAGAGGATGAAGGGGGTAAAGCGATGGGTCCTGATGGTATCCCATTAAGGTGTGGAGATGCCTAGGTGTCAAAGCGATAGTATGGTTAACTAAGCTTTTTAACCTTATTTTTCAGTCCAGCAGGATGCCTGAAGAATGGAGGAGAAGTATATTAGTACCAATCTTCAAGAACAAAGGAGATGTTCAAAGTTGTACTAACTATCGTAGGATTAAGCTGATGAACCATACGATGAAACTTTGGGAGAGGGTTATCGAGCACCGTTTAAAAAGAGTGACAAGTGTGACCCAAAACCAGTTTGGGTTCATGCCTGGAAGGTCGACCATGGAGGCGATTTTCTTAATCCGAAAATTGATGGAGAGATATAGAGAGCAGAAGAAGGACTTGCATATGGTCTTTATTGACCTTGAGAAGGCGTATGATAAAATACCGAGAAATATCATGTGGTGGGCCTTGGAGAAGCACAAAGTCCCAACTAAGTATATTACACTCATCAAGGATACGTATAAGGATGCGATGACGTTTGTCCGGACATGTGATGGTGACACCACTGACTTTTCTATTAACATAGGCCTACATCAGGGGTCAGTATTGAGTCCTTATTTATTTGTCTTGGTGATGGATGAGGTCACAAGGGACATACAAGATGATATCCCTTGGTGTATGCTCTTTGCTGATGATGTGGTGCTGGTGGACGAGAGTAGAGAAGGGGTTAATAGGAAGTTAGAGCTGTGGAGACGCACGTTAGAGTCGAAAGGGTTCAGACTCAGTAGGACCAAGACCGAGTACATGATGTGCGATTTCAGCGCGACTAGGCATGAGGATGGAGATGTTAGTCTCGATGGGCAAGTGGTGGTCCAGAAGGATACTTTTCGGTATTTAAGATTGATGCTTCAAAAGGATGGCGACATTGATGAAGATGTTAGATATAGAATCTCAGCTGCCTGGTTGAAGTGGAGTCAAGCTTCTGGTGTCCTATGAGACAGAAGGGTGCCACAAAAGTTAAAAGATAAGTTCTATAGGACAACGATTCGTCCGGCGATATTATATGGTGCTGAATGTTGGCCTACAAAAAGACGACATGTCCAACAACTGAGTGTAGTAGAGATGCGGATGTTGCGGTGATTTTGCGGGCACACACGAAGGGATAGAGTCCGGAACGAAGTTATTCGAGATAGAGTCGGGGTGGCACCAATTGAGGAGAAACTTACCCAACATCGATTGAGATGGTTTGGACATGTCCAACGGAGATCCCCTGAGGCGCCGGTGCGTAATGGGGTTCTAAAGCAGGCCGAAAATGTAAAGAGAGGTAGAGGTAGACCTAAACTGACTTGGAACGAGTCGGTGAAGAGAGACCTTAAGCAGTGAAATATCTCCGAAGAGGTAGCTTTGGATAGGAGCGCTTGGAGACTCGCCATCCACGTACCTGAAGATCCGTGATCTTTGTTTTTTTATAGGTTTCATCTCTAGCCTATCCAACTTGCTTGGGACAAAAGGCTATGTTGTCGTCGCTGCTGCTGCTGCAAATGGCATTTTTCTTTATTTTACATGCACAGTTGCACACGAGTATATTCAAATCAAAGGTGTCCACACACAACATGGATACACAAAGGTATATTCAAGTTAACATTTGAGTAATATGTCTAACTACCTAAAGTACCTAAAGTATGTAATCTCTTACTGCATCTTTCCATGCATCTTTACAATGCTAATTCTGATCAGATCCTGCAAGCATGTATAGCTCCTTGGCTCTAGCTTCCACTTTCTCACATCTTTCTGCAAGCCACAACCAATGATATACAGTCAACACATGAAAATAACACTAATTCACTTTAGCAAATAGCAGTTAGATACGATTGCTTGCTAGCTACAAGGCAACACTATATCAATCTAGCTATCACACGTGAATACAAGGTCACAAAACTTGGAGTTTAATACATCATCATAATCTAGCAATATAAGCAATGAGAATCCACCAAGTCTTTTCGTGCATTTTCTTATACCTTTCTAAGGAAGCTTACTAAGTAAGCACAGAGACAATATGTCGCCATCTTGCAATAACAAAGAATATATGGCATTTGAACTAGTTCCAATACTGCATTTTAAGTTGAAGAAGAGATTTCCAATACACTGATTGTATGAGAAAGAAGCAAAGCATGATATTGGGAGAAAGTCATTTGACTTGAGAACTGAGATTCATACCTTTCCAATAATTGCTGGTCAAATAATGCTATGTACATTGTTCACAGCCTAACCAAAGAGAATTCAATTATTAGTCCAATGTGAACAAAGAAAACAACCCATCACAAACAAAATTTACCATAACAAGCAGCAACGTCTATCAAAGAATTATCAAATTGATAACTAGAACACATTGCATCACATTTTAATGGATCAAAACTTGATATTCTACATGCAAAATCTGATTGCCCTTTCACACTGATCAAATGTTTGAATTGACATGTTTACTGTAATAAGCAGCCACATCTATCAAAGAAGTATGAAAGTGACAGCAAAATCTAAAGTATGATTATCTGAATTTCACCTAGAATATACCAGCTGATCATCACAGGACAAGAAAAAGGAGTCTTGCACTCTGAATCAAACTGTTCCTGGACATCTATCATATAGTATTCTAAAAACAATCGATTGAACTTCGTATAAGTGGTGTTAATAGTGAGCCATCAAACTACTTCTACATCTCGGGGAAACATTAATTAATTGGTGAGCAGGTTATGAAAGGAGATGAACTGCAGTCATATACCTTTCAGTGTACTCAATCAGCAGTTCCTTTCTTGCCGTATCTTCAATTTTCTTGACCAATGGGTGTCTCAGCAGATTTCTGATGGAAGTGCCTCAGTAGGATGTTCCTGGGCTCTGTTGTTATCACTGCAATCCAATGGCACGATTTGTCAATCAATGAATTCAGGAAGCAGTAAAAATACAACACAGATGACTTTTATATAAAGCGCTTGTTGAGTTAACAAGACATGATGTGTACAGCCTCAGAAGTGAGACGAATTAACAATGGCTAATCCATATGTTCATAGACCTTCCCTTAGCAATTAGCATTGTAAAAGAAAGCATACACAGGATACCAGTTGATGAAAACATATTAACAAACGATTTTCAGTGCCATCAAATGCAACAGGCCATTCTAGATTCTATTTCTATCTCCACAGTATAACAAGCAGCTAAGCAGGCATGTAAGCATATATTAATCAAAGACAACACAGGAAATGGGACTTTTCAGCCTATCATCTCGTAGTTTGTAGTAAAAGATATCAATCCCAGAAAAGGAGCTCCATTTCAGCTTCCAGGCGCCATGATCTTCCGATTCCGCGCCCACAAAGCATCAGCACAAGATAAAATCGCTGGGGATCACAAATTTACCAGCAACGAAACCGCGTCTCAGCGTCGGATTACCGAACCCACCCGAAATGGTGAGCACTAGATCATGGGGACCGGAATCGCATCTCGCCATCTACCAACTCATGGGGAGAGGAGAGGATAGAGCTCGGAAGGCGTACCTGGGGATCCATGTCGGGGAAGAGGGGGATCAGCTGGAGCAGGAGCGCCTCCCGGCGGCCGCGGTGCCGTGGGGAGCGGCGGGACCTCTTGGCCGCCGGGTGGTGGTGAGGGGAGGGAGGGGACGGCGGGAGGAGCTCGTCGGCGAAGATGGAGGAGGACCTCTTGCCACAGACTACCGCAGACATGGTGCCGCCGCCTCGTCGCGCCGCCGCAGCCCCCGGTCCCCGCCGCCGCCGTCGCCCTAGTCCCCGCCGCCGCGGGACATCCGGCGCGCGCGCTTCTTCCCTGCACCCCGGCGATCCCACGGCCGGTGGAGCGAGGAGCTCGAGGGAGGCGGCGCGGGCCTGGACGCAGGCGGTGGCGGCGCGGAGGGGATCTCGTGGGCGCAGGAAGGCAGAGGCAGAGGGCGGCAGCGGAGAGCGAGGGGGAGACGAGAGCGAGCGCGCGCGAGACTGGAGAGAGAGGAGACGAGAGGGAGCGGCAGCGAAGAGCGAGAGGGGGACGCGGACGCGCACGCGAACAATAAAAACCACAATTAAGTAAAGTTTCGGGTCCGAACTCAGTATACGTAACAGGTATTTAACGTGGCCCGTTACCGATGACATTAGTAACGGGCTTTGCTTAACGCCCGTTACGAATAACCGAGACGTAAATGAGGACAGGCTGGGAATGGACCTGGAGGCCTTATTAGTAACGGGCATGGACAAACGCCCATTACCAGTTAGCAAATTTGTAATGGGCCTCGTAGACCCGTTACCAATTACACATGACCTATTAAGGTAGTGTCAATCTACTATGTGTGTCCCTGTCCAGCTATCCTCATCCTGTGCCACTTAATCGGGCATCGACTGGCAGTAGAGATGGACTGGTAATGATATAAATTGAAATTCATTACCAAAGATTTACATCTTACATCACACTTTTTTTCTCTCCCAACGAAACAAGAAAGCATTTTACCTGATTTGGAAAACAGAGGAGTCACTATTTTTTGGAACATGGATATAAAAGAAACCCAAATTGTCCAATATCTGTATTTGACAAAATGAGTAAGAAAGATCCACGTATAACATATAAAATTGACAAATGGATATGAAAATAAATGTATATCCATGTTTTTCTTCATGGATGTAGATAATATCAATAATACTTTTGGACTCTAATTAGCCATTGCACTATGTTCTTTTCACTTTTCTCACCTATTATTGTGATATTACCAGAGTATCATGTACACAACGGAGATACGAACAAATGTTAATTAACTAAAGTTGATAACCACTTGACGCATGGCTTTTTGAGGCAAAAAATATGCTTGAGTCTAACAGACTAGCGATTTTGAAACTAAGGGCCCATTTGGTTGCAAGAATTGATTGTAGCCAGATTCAGCAAAATCTTTTTTTTCGAAAAACGAACCAGACAGAAGAGCTGCCAATTATATTAATAAAGAAGAAAATCCAAACCAGGTAAGCAACACTACAAGACGGGTTTACAACTTAAAACAACACCTACAAACAACTATACCAACTCTACCAACAATATCTAGCCAACAACACAAACAAACCACATCAAAGACCACTTAACAACGATGTGAAGCAATCTCCCCCACTAGATCCCATAAAGCGCCACCTTTTAAACTCATCAATAGCTTGTGGAGGTCTGGCGGTAACAACTCCTTTAGGCAATCTGCTTAGTCTTGCATCAGTGCCAACAATTCCTAAATTTTTTCAGCACACCGCGATTTGCAAGACGGGCGCTTCGATGAAGTGAAGATCCATCGTAGGACTTACGCCAACGTCTTGTTTTCGTGGTCGGTGGTGAAGGGGAAAGTGTAGGAGTACAGGCAAGGTCCTCATCCTTCGTAGTTATGGCAGCCGGAGAAGACACTTCTTCTATCAGTGGATCCTCCAACAGTCGGGGCTCTTCAGCCATGACCCATGACCTCAACCGTAGATTGGGTAGAGCTATCTTCAATGGTGACGAGAAGGATAGGGTCCTTAATTGTCACTTGTGCATCTAAGATGGCTTCCTCATCATCAAATGCGTCCTCCACCATAACAACATCCTCAATAGAGGTGATGGTCTGCAGCAACGACGGTTCTAACATCTGGTAGTGGAGGTCCCACAGGGCACCTCGAAGGCTTGCTCAGTGGGCAACTTTTGGTGAATCTCTGAGTCCAACGTCCTTTTGGCCACCTCTGTGGTCATCTCGTTGATGACGGATTCTGCATTATCTGCACATGTGTCCTCACGCATAACGCAGTCGGCATGTGTGCGTGCAGCCGCAAGAGAAGCGAGAATCAATGGTGTCGGAGAGCGCCGAACTGGAGAACAGGGGCCGAAGAGATCAGCCAAGTTGGAAACGGGAGCATGCTCTTCACATGGCTCCACACGCTCCAAACGGCTAGCCACAACTTTATAGTATAAGCTTCTTCCCTGAGGGGACGCAACACTTCCTCCAGACGAACTGCAATCAAGTGTTGGAGCTCGGATTGCAAAGACTCCATCAGAGGTGCCAACATAGACTGGACATCCAAAGGAGTCGAATCAGGAAAAGGCACAACAACACAACAACAGCCGTGGCAAATAGGATCGGCGTTCTTCACAAGTGAATCAGTCGGTCGTGAAGCTGACGTGGGGTAGCGGTGTCCTTGGGATGGAGACCCCGCCATGGTGTTTGCTGATGAAGTAGAGTGACATTCACTCAACCTAGGCATGACTGCCATGTCAACCCAAATCTTTGTTTGCTGGGAGGAAGGGTGGACTCGTGGAGCAGGAGAGATGGACCGAAGGCGACAATGCCGCTCCAGATGTCCTGGGCGTCGACAACGAATGCATCGGAAAGAATCCTTGCAAGAGCTGACTTGGTGGTCACGCGCGAGGCAACGGTAACATCTTCCCTGAGCCCATTTCTTAAAGGCGATGCTCCGCTCTGACTGTGAAGAACACGATGGCAGCGATGATTGATTTGCTTGGTGATGATGGAAGCGACACTTCTGATCCATGGCAGCCAAGGCGGAGCTTCATGAGGGATGACAGCCGCGACCGAGGGATGACGGCCGCGACGGCAGTTGCGGCCAAGCAGAACCCCTGCATTCAGCAGGCGTCAGAGCAACGTCGACCTCGAACCGCTCTACATATCCTTCCTCCTCTTCCTGGTCCAGACGAGCTACAGCGCAACGAGCGGCGAATCTTGCTCGGATGGTGGCCGTCGGTCACAACTGGAAGGGAGGCTGGCTGTGGCTACTGGACGGAAGGATGGCGACTGCAGGGGATGAGCCTCACAGCTTGTGTGTGGACGGACAACGGAGCTCCTAAGGGGTGTGGCAGCGTGGCACGGTGCTTCCGGCGGACGAGCTGCACAGCTCCGGCAGATGGACAGCGCAACGACGAAGAGGAGGTGTAGCCCCGGCTGCCGGCGGGGTGGCAACGAGAGGTGGTGCTTGCTTGAAGGTGTGAGGGGTGGAGGTACGACGCGTGGAGCCGGAGACTGCCGGCGGCCGCGGTGAGCCCGCCCCTGAAGATCTCCTCGCCTCACATGAAGCCTGCAGAAGTGCTCCTTGATCTCCCTGCACGGGCGGTGTGGGAAACTGCGACTAGGATGGATGGAGAGCGTATGTGGAGAGGAGCCTGGATCTGAGACTGGTAGGGGCGGAGGAGGTAGGAGTCCGGAGATCCCAGCGGCGGCGGCGCTCTGTTTTGCCGTTCGTCCCCTCCGTTCTACTCTCTCTCTCTCTCTCTCACACACACACACAAACTGATCATTCATTCAGCAGAATCTGTACCAAACAATGAAAACAAGAAAATTTCTCTTTAAATAACCTTGAAACATTTCTAGTTTTGAAACTATGAGCGAGAATCACCGAAACAGGTGTTTCTCACAGATTCTAGTTCATTTCAGGGAGAATCTGAACATGAAACACAGTCAAACAATTTTAACAAGAGATTGTATTTCAGTAGAAGAAAAACGTTTGAAATGATAATCTAGATCTGAAACATTTCTAAGAGAATCTGGATCTCTTCCAAACAGACAATAAATATTAGGGTAATTAAACTTGTTAATGTGTCATTTAGTCTAGAGTCCAAAATATTGCTATGATTGTTGATGTGGTTGCCAGTGTGACAATTTTATTATGCACAAGTTAGAATTGAAGAACTTTTTTTTAAAAGAAATAGGGGTTTCTTTTCGGGTCTTGCTTCTTTGGTATGCTTCGTGCTAGGGCTTCATTCAAGGATCTTTCTGTTTATTTCTTGCTTCCATTTGATTTGTCAAGAAGAAATCTCCATGGCAGTAGTGGGGGTATTTTGGAAACTTTGGAGTTAAATGATAATTTTTTTAAAACATAGTACAAATACATACACTTATATACACGCGCGCACAATCACTCCTATGACCACACGCACCGACACCCTACCTAAGGAGCACATCCGTCGGCAAGTCATGAGATTATTGACAAAGTCACAATACATGCCTGCACTAAAAGAATGGTTGTGCAAAAATTCCAGGGGCCATATTGAATTGGAGATCAAACTTGATGGACAAGTTCTACCACAAGAAGCCTAACAGATTAAACTATGCTCACACATTTAATTAGTTCGTGGACTCCAATTTTATAGTTTCAAAGTTCATAGACTTGAATGGCACTACATGGCAATTTCAATTGTCTAAATGTTATTATCCACTACTCACTAAATCTGTGATAAAAATAAAAATATGTACTCATCACTATAGATATTTATTGGAATGACTTTTGCAAAACGAAGCAGCCACGAAGCAGATATGGATAAGACTTGAATAGGGTAAGACTACAGATATTCTTCGGTCAGTGCTTCATGTTTAATTGTTGTCGATAGTCTATTGGTTGAAATTGTACGATGTCCACAATCAACGATAGTATATTGATATTGGGAAGTCAAATAATCCAATTTTGTTTTGGTATTCGAATTTATTCGTGTCTTCTAGGTTGTTGTGTGCCCTGCTGCGTCGCGTGGGTGGGTTAATCTTCGAGTACCCGGTGTGGGCGTCTTGCTTGGTTACTCTTTTCTTGTATATAATTTCATTCGTCTTAATTGAAAGTCTTAATTGAAAGGCAGAGGTCCTGCCATTGTTTCAAAAAAAATTCATGTCTTCACTCTGTGGTTACACAAAATGAGAGTTGTCGTGCAACAATAGAAACAGAAGGAAATGTGCATTGGCATAGTATCTTTCATTCTTGCTACGAGCCTACGAATGAAGAATGGCAGTCCTATGCTTTGGAAGGGAAAACTGAAAGCTAACGCCATTAGAACTGTGTAACCAATAGATTAAAGACTAATCAGTTGTTGTACGAGTTAGAATCCTTCATTTCTCTCTAATATATTGACGAGTTCAATACATGCTTAGCAAAATGGTGAGTGGGCAATGGCCCCGTTTGAACTTCGTTACCCTCCGTCAGTGGCTATGATGGCATAGTGCTGTAATATGGTCAGCCTTCCCAGCACAACGTGTGTTTTTTCAAAGTTTCTACCAGAAGACACAATCAACACTCAGAGAAAGTAGTCTGATCCTCTCTCATTTCTGTAGCATTTTCATTTCATCTGCAAATGTGATTTATGTTTGCTGGCCTTGTTTCGTCCTATAATGCAACAACACAAAACACAAGCTGAACAAAAGAAAAGATACTGTCAGAGAAAAAGGTGGATAGCCCAGCTACAATAAGATATCAGTGGCAACACATGAATCTTGCTTATCCACAAATTCGCATCATGTTCATAAATGGCTAAATGGATTATGGATTGAACAACTAGTTTATATTTGAAGGCTTATGGAATCAGCAATCCATGTTTGCATAAAGTTCCAAGCACAAAACAAATTGTAAAACTAGCAATGTGGAGGGGGGGGGGGGGGGGGGGGGGGGGTGTAAGGTTCGAGTGTGCAGAAAACCACTGGCAAATGTTAGTTGCATATTTTGGTGAGTAGAGAGGCTCAACAGACCCAATTAACTTACAATATTGGGACGACCTGCATAAAGTTTCCAAGACAATGCCAAAGTAATAAATCTCAGGTACTCAGAAATTTTTGACAAGCCAGCATCATGTCCACGCAAAATTGCACCGATGAAGCTAGAGAGTAGAGGTTTGGAACAGAGCAAACATAGCGCATGGGGTTGTTCAGCTATAACATTGTTCTTAGGTAGGTAGGGCGGGGGGGCTTCTTAAAACAACTCAAAGCATCTGGACATTCCTTAGGCAGATGTGGCAGCAGAGGCCTTGGCAGCGGCAGAGAGCTTGGACCTCCTCTTGGCCAGGCTCTCACTTCGGCGCTCCCTCTGCTCCTTGAGCCTCTGGGCCAGCAGCTTCTGGTACTCTGCAGCCTCAGACTGCTTCTTGGCAATCCTCTTCTTCTTCTCCGCAATCCTGGCACGCTTCCTCTGGAGCACCTGAGGGGTCACCAGACGCTGGATCTTGGGGGCCTTGCTAACCTTCTTGCCTGCAGCACAAGTAACCATTAGATGAAATGAAAGTTGTAATGATAGAACATCAACAGCAAACTGTAGTCAGAATACAAAGTCCATCTCAACATTAATTACGACAGTCAGGGCGTGCAAGGACTCGCATAAATTATACATCTTGATTCAAGAGAAAACTATACAGCTGTCAGACCAACAGACATCTAGATGCACGATAGACCAAACAAGTACAAGGAGCAAAGTGACTATGCAAAGAATCGCTCACCGTTCTTAGTAGTGAATGTCCTGCGGTATGTGTTGACATACTTGCGTACGTCATCATCCTTGGAAAGGTTGAAGAGCTTCCTGATCTTTGATGCCCTCTTGGGTCCCCTCATCCTGGGCTTCTCAGTGTCGGTCAGGCCAGGAAGATCATTCTCACCCTTCTTTACAATCACCAGCTGGATAACAGATAGGTCTTGGCTGACAATGCAACCACGGACCGACTTCCTCCTGCGCTCACCATCACGCCTGCCATACCCACGGAAGCACGGAGTGCCTACATAACCCATACCAAATGCTCAGCTAAGAAACTCACCCAGTGCACAGGGCAAAATAATAGTATCTCCATCCTTGGAAACAAAAGCAGGAATGTCATACCCCTGTGGAGCAGAAGGCGGACACGGCCAGAAGTCAACACTCCTTGCTTCATAGGGAAACCTTGCTTGTCACAGCCTCCCATGATCTTGAAGACATAGCCCTTGAATTCCTGCAGTAGTAAGAAATGTTACATATGTATACATTCAGGCACTACTAGTGAATGGAACGACCAAGAAATAAACAGTCAAGCCTTTACCTCGCCAAGAGCATCACCAAGGACCTCCTGGGAGATTCTTTTGTCAAAGAAGACACGCCTGTAGTTGATACAAAGGCATTAGCCATATGAATAAGCAGTTGATGTACATACCGTATACAACTACAGAAGAACAGTCAGAGGAAATAGCATGGGAAAGACATTCACAACACAAAATGACAAACTCTCGTAAAATTACGGGGCACACAAGAAAGGTTATCATATTTTTTCAATAATAAACAGGTAACATTCAACTGATCTGCTGTCACATTGATCTTGGAAACGTACTTTTAGTTGTTTCTACAAGACAAAACAATCATTTCCATAAAGAAACATTGCCATACAATTCAATCGACAGATTTAAACAGCATTTTTATCTCCTCCATAATCCTCATTTTTTTTCTATGAAACACAAAAGACTTGCAGAGTTACAAAGCCTGCAAATCATTAAAGAAGGGATGCAAGGAAAACAAACAATAAGGATGCAATTCAACAATTCATCCCAATTTACTGCACAGCATCACATAGACCCTTAAATTTAAGCTACAGCATACCGTAAACATGCAAGAAACAATAACCAGCTCCAAAAATGAACCAATAGTATTCCGAATGTTCAGCTCGATTTCAACAATCAGCAGTTCAAACACCTATAATACAGTAGATTCACTTGCTGTTTCCTAGCACCAATACTGCAATTCCAACAGGACCGAAACCATAAACTATTCCAAACCTTCATCACCTATGAAAAGAATGCTACTATTGCCACATCACCCTAGCAACCCAAATAATCTTCCCATAACACACAAAGATGAGCAAATAGCACAACTACCACTCCTGACGTTAACTACTTGATAACCAGGCCAAGGGGCACAACGGCATGCAAAATCATAAAGCTTACACATGGTATCATACGGGTTCCAATTAGCAAAGGAGTTAGGCGAATGTTAATAGAATACTACGGTTCTGGCACCGCGCCGCCATCAGAGACAGCCAAGAACAGTGAGCGGCAGATCAAACCAACAGGCCGCCACTCCCACGGATCTAACTAATGGAAACGAACGCGCACGGCTGCCACGAAAGTAGTGCTAATACAGGAAGCGGGAGGAATGGGGGGGGGGGGGGGGGGGGGGGGGCACTCACAGCTTCTGGTCGTCATCGATCTCGAGCTTCTTCTGGCACCCGGTGGTCGGGTTGGCGATGTTGAACTGCGAAGGGAGGAAAAAACCCACACGAATCAGAGATCAAACAAACAAAACAGCCACGAATCCCGGCGGCGGCTGGGGCATCCATCAGTTCACGGCGCGCAGGGGAGGACGGAGGGCGAGGCGCGGGCCCTTACCTTCATGGTGGCGTCGCGTCGCGCGCTGGCGGGGGACGGGCACCTCGAGCGCGGCTGGCGGCGGCGGCGGCGCGAGGGCTAGGGCTTTTGGGCGAGAGGCGCAGCGAGGAGGGATGGGTGAGTTTTATACAGGGTGTGGGCGCGGGCGCGCGAGCTGGGCCGTCCGTGGTTGCCTTGGGCTACGTCAGTGGTGGGCCTGCATGCGCTTTGTGGTACTGGAGAAACCGGGTCCGGCCCGAACTCTGGGCCTTGACCGTGGCAAAGTTACGGCGTGACTTGATCTCATTCCGTCGTAGGCCGGCAACTGCGGCGCATAGCCGAGCGAGACCCACACCGCACATATTGGGCCAAGACCCGAAGGTGGAGCTCGAACGGGCGGTCATCCCTGATGGGCCGGATTTGTTTGGAAGCGTGTGTCAGTCCACAGCGAAAAAACAGAACAAGCCTCCTCCGACAAATAACTAGGGAGCAAGAACCAACCAATCAACAAAACAAAACAAAAAAAAAAACAATCAATCCATCATTAAAAATATTTTTTTATTATCCTCTCGAAACAAAGCGATATAGTACTTGCAGTTGCAGTCGGAGAGAATTCCCTATTTATTTCTGTGAGAGCGACGTGGAGAGAGGCCTGGGCGCCATCACGCAGCCAGTCATAGATGATGACTCCCAAACCCGGCAACGCAATTTGCTTATTGGTCAGTCTTAATTAGTTAGCTTCTTGATAATAAGTTAATAACCTTGCCGTGCGGTGCACTACCACACTGCACGACAGTACAAGCCGGAGATTAGCGAGCTCAGACTAATCAAGAGCCGGATGCTCGATCAAGCAGCGATCATCAGGTCATAAAAGGGACACAGTGCACGGTGAAAGGGTGAAGCTTCCTCGCTGATCCTTCATTCTTCCCCGCTCATGATGCAGTGGTCAAGGCGCAGAGACAAAACTGCAGGAGGAATTATTAATGGGTAAGGAGGCTTTCACAAGCTTGGTTAGTACCCAGGTTCATGAAAGTCACTCCGGTAAGGAATCTGTTCTCTCTCTACGTATTTTATTCGGTCGTTGATTGGGAGTGGACCGTCGTCGTCTCGCTCGCGCCTCCTTAAGCACCAAGAAACTGATCGATGGGATCTTTCTCTACGAAACCAAACAAACTAAGATGTCCGCAAAACCTTATTGACACAGAGACGCGAAAGGGATCGGAAAGGGTCGTGGTTGTCTTCCTAAAGCGACCTGAACCGTATGGCAACATGCGCAACAGTGTGCTAAAGCGGAGCACGATATGAGGGGGGTAAATGCGGCATGCATGTACCTGCTTGCTGCTTGCAACTTGCATCTCCGCAGCAGGAGCAAATGCGCTTCAATGTGCTTGCCGCGTTAGGAAAGGGCGAACCTTCCAGGATCCTTCCCTGCGGCTTCTTCCATGGTCACCTGGTCAGGGCACTCAACTGCCAGAAGAAACGAGCAAAAGGCTCGCAGCATTGCAGGAGACGCACAACTGCAAGCCTTTTCCCATGTTAGTTCATGAAACTCGTCAGGAATCTTTATACATGCCCTAATCAGCTGATTAGGAGTGGACCAACCCAAGTATCCACGTAGGCGCACGCTCGCAGAATGATTAGAAAAAGGTAGGGAGGAATCACCGTTGTTCCTAAAGTACCCCTGAACCATATATAAAAGTACCAGCAGGGAAAAAAAGGTAATGTCATGAGTTTAGTATTTTAGTAACGTAGGGAGCTTGCAAAAAGAAAAAAAAAAGTAACATAGGGAGAGCGAGGGAAGCCGAACATATCAAGGGTGTCTTAGGATTACTAGGTTCGTGCCCATGCGTTGTTACAGCCTGTAAAAAGATTTAGTATATCCACAAAGCATATATAACATGGTATAAATCTTAACAACATACTATTTTGAGGCAAATTGAGATCCACAAGCATAAGTTTTAATAGTATGAAAGACATCAATGTAGCACACGAAGATAGGTAATCAAGTTACTATTTTTTTTCAATAAATTAAGCAATACACCATGATATACAAGTTAACCCAACTCTCTTTCAAACGGACTTCGGCAGTAAAAACATTTGCAGCCACCGCTGAACCATAGCAAAAGAGACTTTGCCATCATCTTCTATGCAATCTACATACTCTAAAATTAATTACTCGTGTCAATGCCCAATACCGAGCGCTTTATTTAACTTGAAGGAGAGGATGTTCGAGAGTAGCTAAGAAAGTTCAGGAGACTTCTAAAACTCGGCTTGCATCTAAACATTTTGCAGGCACCTAGGACTATCTGAACTCCACCAGGGAAGCATTATTGATCTCTTGTTGTTGCTAAAAACTGAAAATTATAATTAAAAAGGAAAAAAGACACATGGTATGAGAGGTTGTACCATCATGCTGGCTCAGCAATAATTAAAAAGTTAGCAACCAGGCTTCATGAACCTGAACAAAGGATAATAACATATAGCACTTTATGGAGAACCAGAAGAAACTGCTTCCGGGAGAGAGAGAAAAAAGGAACTTGCATGTGATGGTTATATATCTAGTGCAGCGTGGGGGACTGGGGGCTAAACTGAAACCAACATGTTATAGTTCAGGCATATTCAGCATTGTGGATTTGTGGTCAGATTTTTTTCCAAAACAAAAAAATAACAGTGATTTGATTTTACGAAGGAGGGTTGTTTTCCAATTAATAGTAAGCAAGAAGCTAGTAGTAAGAACCAAGTAAAACAAGCGGCTGTTCACCAAACATTGACGAATAGCTAACTGAAGATGATGTCACAATTTAAAGATATGCATGAAAAACTCAGAATCACTTAAACACAGATGAGTGAATAGGTATTTAGATAAATGAAGCCGGCATAACACTGCTGTAAAAATATAGAATAATCCTTGTTATGATCCTGAAGATATCCCACCCACAAACGCTCGTCCACGCTCGTCCTACAGAATTCTGACAAATTCAGTTACTTACTCAAATGCTGCAAATGGATCGGTATAACATGCATATGAAATTTTCCGAAATTTGAAACCATGATTGTGGTAGATAATGTCATCCTCTCATATACTTCATGCTACAAAAGTTCCTCTTTTGCTCTACTTACACATGAGCAGTAAGCAATTTAAAACTGAAAGGATATCCTATTGCTGGTATAAAGCTGCCAAATATTATTAGTTCGACTGCTGATAAGCAACTGTATACTTGCTAAATTTTATTATCATATTGTCTAAGATTCGGCGGTACAACACGGTGAAACCTGGAGGTCTGCACAAGATCCGTTATAGGAGCAGGAAGTGTTACTTGAAACAACACACAAAAGAAGGATGGTCTTCCAACAAGTTCAGAAACACACTGGAGAATGAATTTTCCCGCGCCCTAGACTTTTCTCACCCCCCTTCTACCCCCTCTCTCATACTCTCTCTGCCTAGTGGTCCCCTGGTCCTAGCACAGTACCCCGGCCCTCGGCCGTGGGTACAGGGGCGGCTCGCCGGCGGCCATCCCGGACCCACGGCCTTCCCCACTTCACCCTGCACCTCCTGGATCGCCAACCCCACTGCGCAGCCCCCCACCGACGCGGAACATCGCCGCCGCCGGCGGCCCGTGGCTTGGCTACGGCGGCCGGCCATCCCGGATCCTCCCCTCGCCGGCCAATGGCCCGGGGAGCACCACCCCTCACTCCTGATCACGCCACGGCCACCAGCCAGGCCTTGGGGCGGCCGGAGCATAGTGCTCCGCGGTGGCTCCCATGGCCATGGCGAGGCCGCGGCGGCGCCCGCTCGTCCCGTCCATCCCGGGTGCGGAACGGGCCAGGTTGATTGTGACTGCCTCAGGGTGGCGGATTGGGAGCGGATATGGAAGGGTTCCGAGATTATCGCTCTTCTGCAAGAAATCGGTTGGTATGGATTTTTTAGCAACCGATGTGCGGGCGATCGACGGTCATTCATTCGAATTACCAGCCCCACCGCGCGACGGACGGCAGACCGATGGTGCGTCCAGGCGGAGAGATCGCACGACGTAACGAGTTGCCACTTCGTTCTTTTTAGTAGCGGGAGATAAGGAGCACAGGTAAAAATGTAAAATGGTTCTACTGGTGCTATTTATAAATTTCGCACTAATCAAGGGTGCCATGGCAAAATAACCGTAGTGACCTACTATTGTAGATGTCATGGAAATAGAGAAGAAAAGTTAGAGGTTAGAGTGACTTTAATAAACTTGTTAAAGAAGGTCGTGGGAACGAGGCAAACCAAAAGATAAAAAGTATAGCGACCGTGTTATATGTAATAGAGGAATACGTATCTTAGAAAGCTATAAAAAGCTATAAGATAGTAACGCTATCAAGTGTGTCTTGGGAATAGGGAAAGCTAAAAGATAAAATACCTAACGGAATAACTCAATGTGTGGCCGTAGTACCGTAGAGATACAACGGGACAAAAAGAAAAAAAATGAAGAATTTTCTCCCGTTTGATCTCTTTAATATTCAAACGAATTATAGTGAGCAAATATAAAAATGTAATCTTTTTCCTTCAATGGTTTTTTTTGATAAACGTCTTCAACGGTTCAAAATTTTCTTTCACACACGCCTTACGAAGATGAATGAAAAGATGCATGAATTTTAGAACCTAACAAACTTAATTTGACCCCGTTTTAACAAGCTTCAAGAACTCCCAATTCCACATGACTCTCCATGCAAATCCGTGCATGGGCATGGTAGTAGGCTAGTAGCATCATGTCATGTGTCACTCTCTCTCTGCCCTCACCTCTCCTTCTCTCTCTAGAAGCCATCTCTGACCGTCCGTTGCCCTCAGCCGAGTCCCCTGTCGCGCAGGAAGCGAGGGGCAGAAGCGTCATTCTGCGAGGAGAGCAGGGGGAGGAGCCACGCGAGCAGCCACACGCATATAGCCCCCCTCCTCTTCCTCTTCCTCTCCCTCTGCTCCACTCATCTCCCTTCTCCCGCAAGTCTTCCTCTCAAATTCTCCGCACAAAATCACCGCCACCGCCGCCCCAATTCTCCCCGGCCGCGCGCCTCCGGAGCCCTCCCCGGGGACGCAGGATCGCGCGGCGGAGGCGCTCCGGCTAATGCGCGCCCTCCCCTGAGGCTCTCCCGGTAATCGTCTCCCGCCTCCCCCTAGGGCGCCTCTCGTCCGGTTCGATCGGGGTGCGTCGTGTCCGTGGATCGGTTTGATCGCGCGGTCCTTGGCAAGATCGGGTTTTTCGCGGCGGGGCCCCTCGGCCCGCGGTCCCGGGTGGGGGTTTCTCGTGATCGGGGGGTTTTTCTCGGGGTTTTTCGCGATCTTGGGGGGGTGCGCGGGTGGGTTTCTTGGCGCCGAATTGCCGTCCATTTCGCCGGCGATTTTTCGTCGCCCTTCGCGCAGTGCGATCGGGGATGCAGTGGAGAAATCGAAGGCTCTTGGTAATCTGCTCCCCCGGAATTTTTGCACAATTTTGTTGTATTAATGGATTCCTTGGGATTCTTGGAGTTGGTGTGAATGTGATCGGTATCATTTTCTTCTTGCCATCTGGATGCGAAAAGTCTTCTTCCATGTGGAGATTCCCCTGTTTTCCCTGGACACCCTGTTGTCGCCCGCTCTTGTCTTCATGCCAAATCGTTCGTACTGATGCTTGCTTTCATTTGGTAACGATTTTGTCCTTGTTCCTGTGATCATGTAGGTGATTCCGTGGTATTCGTGCGCCACATCCAACTGTGGGTGCCGTAGGATTGGTGAACCTACCTACATTGTGTGATCAAGCTGGCATTGGCGGCTTTGTGGACTGTCTGGTTCTGATATGGACGAAGTGCAGAGTAATCAGGACAATCCGGAACTCCGGCCCGTTCTTGGCAGCATCACTGGAGCCATGTTTGCAAATCATGGGGAACAATCTGCAGGGTGTTCTTCCCCTGAAGAAGAGTGGGTTTCTTCGCAGGTTGCTCGGCATGATATGGCAATGGTGGGAAGTAACCGACATGGTGTGGGCATCATCGACAATGCCAATTTGTTTGATAACTGGTCATTGACAGCGGCATTTGAGAACATGAACTTGAGCTCGACTGATGCTACTGCCGACTCTGCTGCTAACTCTGGTAGGGCTGCATCCAGGTATGGACACTGGCCTCCAGGCCTTATGATTTCATCTGCTGACAACAAGAGGAACACACAACTTCAGCCGGCATTTGATCAAGATAGTTTTGCGACTTCATCTCTCATGATCAACAATGCTGAACACATGAAGCCAAGGTTTCGTGGGCAAAATCTTCCATCGTACACAGGGATGCATGGTCCAGATAATGCTTATGTGACTGGAATCAATTTACCATCAGCTTCGCCTGTCCAGCAACTGCATTTTATCGATAGGTGGGCACAAACTTATGCACCTTATCAGCAGATGGACTCGAAATTCAGGCGTCATGATATTGATGTGGAGAGGCATTCTTTCATGCAGTCACAGTATTCTTATCAGCAGATGCCACAGATTTCTGATGTTCATTGGATTAATAGCAATCGATATGGTGTTGTCAACTCCTCATCTAAGTCTGCAGCTTCACCTCATCTTAGAGCACCCTCTATTCATCATCTGGGACATCGCAGTCCTGATATCTACTGGAACAGCCACATGGTTCCTAATAGAAATAGCCGACTGAATTCTACACATGTGGATAACTGTCCTTGTATAATTTATCCTGATTGCTTATGTGAAACCTGTGAATATTGCCAGAATCAGCTATCTGAAAAGCTCAAACATCCATATGGACTCAGACGTTCATACAAAGGTTTATTACAGAATCACACCTTGGATAAAGTCAAACTGAAAAGTTCTCCTGAGAAGATCCTGATGAAGTTTGGGGGTACAAATTCTGTTAGAAATACCAACCCTGGCTTTGAACTTGATGGGTGTGCTGAAACAAATCAAAGAATTGACTGTAATGGATACAATCGTCATCTCAATTTTCAGAACAACCTGCATTTTGACTTGCAGAGCTCTCAGTGCCAGTCACCTTTGGGATCTGAATGTACCATGAAATCTGCCCAGCTAAACTATAATTCAGTGGATGAAGTTGTTGGAGAATTGTACCTCTTGGCAAAGGATCAGAATGGTTGCCGTTTCCTACAAAGGATATTTACAGAAGGTTCTCAAGAGGATGCCCAAAAGCTCTTTGATGGTGTCATCGAGCATATCGACGAACTTATGGTTGATCCATTTGGAAATTACTTGGTACAAAAACTACTAGAGCAGTGCAATGATGACCAAAAAATGCATATACTTTATGAAATAACCGAAATGCCAGGCCAGCTAATTGAAGTTGCATGCAACATGCATGGGTATGGCTGATTCATGCTCTGATATTAATTGTGTCTCCCATTCAATTTTATTTTATCATAACTTTGTAGTGTTTTGGTGAACATAAAAATCCAGGACACGGGTGGTGCAAAAGGTGATAGAAACTATTAGTACTTCAGCTGAAGTTTCCCTGGTTGTATCTGCTCTGAGCTCCGGTGCCATTACTCTGATGATGGATGCCAATGGGAGTCATGTTGCACACCGTTGCTTGCAGAAGCTGTCACCTGAATACAAAGCAGTAAGACATCTTTGCTTGAACCCAATGTAGTATTACAACGTTGTCTGTCTCGGTTAATCTTCCCTTTATCAACTTAATCATATCATTATAACTCATTTACTCTGCTACATGCAACTAAATATTCAGTATGGTTCGAGCCTGCTCTAGTAACCATCACTGAGTACCTCTTGTCCTTCAGTTATACAAAACCTTTAAATCCTGCTTTCGTTATCCATATCATTGAGCGTTTTCCATGCTGTCCTTCGCCTTGTGCTTATACATTAGTTTGCATAGATCTCTGTCTAGGGTCATACAATGATTTATGTTTTAATGCCAATAATAATCTTGCTTGGTACCTTGAGACATAATTGGAATTGCACTGCATGTAATCTTTTAAAAAATGTACTGTCAGTGCTATAGTTATTTGCCAATGGTAGCATTCTCTTTTGAATGCAACCTTACTAATAAAGAAAGAAACAGTACTTAGTTTCATTTGCTTACAATGATTTTCATGACATGGTGGCCTGTCGGAGCTGTAAATTTTGTTTGGTGCGTTGCTCTCTATGATGTTTGCGCTCTGGCTAGAGCATCTCCAAGAGACTCTTTATGTCTTTAGGAATAGAGATTTGGTTAAAAAATTACCTTCCAACAGCCTCTTCAATTGGATATCTAAATATAGACCTCCTCTATTCTGGATTTCTCACTAGCCAAAGATGGAGAGCGAGAATTACTCTCTAGGCTACGCACAAGATATAGAAAAGCTGTTGGAGAGTACAAAGATATAGAAAACGATTTTACTCAAATGACTCTCTAAATGATGATTTAGAGAGTAGATTTTAGAGAGGCTCTTGGAGATGCTCTTATCAATATTATAGGCAGCCCTCCTACCTGTTTGTTCCTGAAAAGAAAGTGTGTCGAAACTACAGTTATTGTTGCAAGGAAACTGAGAACTGATTTTATGTTCTTGAAGTTTCTCATTTTTTGCTTCTAAAGTTTTTACTCTCACAACATTCTGCATTGTTGGGGTTTAATCTGACTCCCTAGCAAGGGCAGGTCCAGTCCAGGGCGGATAGGGCTCCCGCTTGGTCCTGGATACAAGATAATAGGCAATGGGAAGTCTACCGAGAAAGTAGAAAAGTTCAAAGCGATGGGGACTAAAGCCTGGCCTGGCCCAGGGCTTGGGCTGTTCCTCTATCTACTGCCTTAGTTCCTATGTCAATTGTGATATATTATTATCAGTGTTTCATCATTTAAAAGCAACCCCAGCTGTTTATGACTTTATTCTTCCTGCACAATTAAAACTTGGACCATGCCACTAATAGTACTTCACTCGGCATGGTCTGTGACGTCCCTTTCCCAAACATTTATTAGCTATCTGTATTTGAACTTCCATTTGGCTTCTCAATTTGTTTGCCGTACACGTTCCGTACACGTTTCTAATGATTTCCAGTACTGTTATCTAAATTAATTTCTGATGTGCTCTGCAATGAATTCTTGCTTGGTGAGACATTAACCATGGTCCAAGGTTGGTTGAATTAACCAAGCAAGATGATGTTCAATTAAGAGAATGCTGAAAAGTATAGTCACGAATTCATGCTAACTGCATTGAAGAACAAGAAAAGGACTATATAATTGTACTTTGCCAGTCCTAAATATTTCTCTGCTATCATCATTACCAATTTATGAACTCGATTCTGGACTGTTTGTACCGTCACAGTTCCTTCTCAATGCGGCAACGGAATGTTGCGTTGAGCTAGCAAAGGATCGTCAAGGCTGCTGTATCATCCAGAAGTGTATTATTCATGCTAATAAGGAGCAGAAGAACAGGCTGCTGTACAGTATCACATCCAAGGTTTTCGATCTCGCTGAACATCAGTACGGGTGTGTACATTGTCTTTTGTCTTCAAAGCCCAAGTAATGGTGATTCCTCTGCTTGAATGCTAAGCATATGAATATTCACCTCACTGCAGGAATTATGTAATACAGTACATACTCGAGCTCAAGGTTACTTGGGCAACAGACGAAATACTGGACAAGCTCGAGGGCCACTACGGATATCTATCGATGCAAAAGTGCAGCAGCAATGTGGTAGAGAAATGCCTGAAAGAAGCACGGGAGCCAAAGCGCGCGAAGATCATCCACGAGCTCATCAATGACCCCAAGCTGCCGCACATCTTGGTCGATCAGTTTGGGAACTATGTGATCCAGACAGCGTTCCGGGAGTGTGAGGTAAAAACCACAGCACATGGTGTTTTCTGCGCAAATCTCTCAACTAATTTCATTCTCTGACTGACTGCACCTTAGAACGCACAGGATGCTACAGTTGAGGCTGCACTGATCAAAGCCATTAAGCCGCATGTCGGCGCTCTCCGGAACAACATGTATGGGAAGAGGATCCTGTCGAAGACCTGCCTGAAGAACAGGAAGTTCTGATCCCCACGCCTCGTTGAAGCTAGCGCCCGTTGGAGTTCTCGCACTGGTTCGGGCAGAGGTGCGCAAGGTGCAGCACTGGTGTATAATTCTGTAATAAAGCATCATAGTATGTCAAAAGATAAGTCGCCGTAAAACCGAATAGATAGCTTGAGAGGGAAGAATAGGGAGGGGCTAGTACTGTGTGTCTGGTTGGAGGAATCCACGTTTTGGGCCATTGTAGGACGATGTGATGCAGTGTTGTAGAGTTGTAGAGGTTCTGTGCAGATAATTTGTAAGCTTGCGTGTGACTACGTTGGTAACCCGTTGGATGCTCTTATGTATTGTCTTCTCTGTGTTCCAAATTATAGGTTGTTTTTACTTTTTTAGAGGTATAATATTTGCTATGCATATAGATGCACGCTATGCTTAGATTTATAGGAAAAAAAATGTATCTAGAAAAGCTAAAATGATCTATAATTTAGAATGGAGGGGAGTAACTTTACATTTTTACATTTTTGTGGTATTTATACAGCTACTTAGATGTTGTGCTTTTTTGCTCCCTCCAAAACACCCAAATTGCTGTTGCTGGTAGGGCAGGCATAATTAACTGAAACCGTTACCTGTATTGAAACTGAAGTAATCGAAATTGAATTTCAACAATAATTTCAAGTTTTATAGCTCTTAATAACCGAATTTAACTCTGTCATTTCGGTTCTTACCCTCTGGTAACTAAATTAACTGAGAAAATTGAAGTATACTTATCAAGGCTATTATACACTTATACAGCCCACTAATCCATAAGCTGGCCGTACCATGAGCAAGTTGGGCTGTCTGCCGGACGTGGGCCGGCACGGTAGTCGATGACAAAAGCAAAATGCAAAAACCCTCCTCTCTTCATCAGAATTTAAAACAAAAGGAAAAAAGAACGCTCCGTGCCCCCACCAAAACCCCCGCAAGGCGCGGCCGTGCCGCCACTCTCTGCTTGCTTGGCTGCTCGCCGCCGCCCTAGGTATCCCGGCCGGCCACCCGACCCGCTCGACTTCCAGCTCCAGACTCCAGGAGTTAGGCTGTGCCGCCACGCGCGTACAGTGAGGTACCTCGGGATGGGTCCAGTTCAATTCAAGGGTATTCAACTGAATATCCATTATTTTTGGCATAAATTCTATATATACAGCATAGCCTATGTATATGGTTCGGAAAAATAAAAAGAGCACATAACAGGCCTCCTAAACTCCCCTTCAAGCCCAAAAATCGTAGTAGCCCCTCCCACACCTTCCAACGGCCCACATAGTCACCTGGCCCATTGACCCAATTCAACAGTCAGAAGGCAGAAGCCTGACCGAGCCATCAGCTGCTCCCCCGCGTCGCATCCTCTCTGGCTCTCTCTCCTCGCGGCGGCGCCTGAACCCTAGGCGGGCAGGCTGCCGGCCGGCGGCCTCTGCCGGTGGACGGGGGACGGCGACGGCCGAGCGCCAGGCGCTCCGCACGGCCGCGCCCAGCCGCCCAAGCTCGGCAGCTCGCCTTCACATCTCCTGTCCGCGGGAACGCGGGCCACGGCTCCGCCGGCGCACGGCGCACCACGCAGGCGCGCACGGCCAGGGCACCTGAGCAGGGCTCCCCGGGTGCGCCGGCGCACGTCCAGGGCGGCGGCAAGCGGGCGGCAGCGGCAAGCGGGGCAGCACAGGCTGCGGCCTGCCCTCATCCCCTGCCTTGCCCTCCATCGTGCCCAATTGGTCAGTACTGAGTAATTTGTCCATATTTCGTAATTCTATCCTTTAAAAGGGAATTCTTCCTGCAAGATGTGCACGCACTAGATACGTTGCGGAGGGGGGGGGGGGGGTGATTTTTCAACGTTTCTTCAGAGGATGAGGACATCATCAAGCTTTTTGAAAGCATGAGGGATCGAGAAGTCGTCTTATAATTTTTAAGGATCCTTATCACTATTTTCTGTTTTGTGATTTTGTCCTCTATTTATTTCAGATGTTGCCACTTTGATATATTGATCATTTAGTATATCTATCGTCTATATGTTGATCATTGCTGGTACTAAATTACGTGTTATGAATCTTACTTTAAGTTGTGAATAAATTTACACCCTTTTGAAAATTTTGAATACCCATGCCTCAAATCCTGGGCCCGCCCCCAACCCCTGACGCGACACGTCGCGGCTGCTGCACGGGTCTCCGCGGCGCCATTAGGCCCTCACTGCTCTAGTTAGTGCTCTGTGTCTCTATTCTCTGGTGAGTAGTGAGTAGTGACTGCTGTCTCATGCTGTTCTCAAGTTTCAAATTGAGGCATAAATTTACTTAGCATGTTAGGTTAGCCTGAAATTGGTGTGCGCGTTGACATGCGAATGTGATTCAGTGGTTGGGGATTTGCTTAGCTTAGCCTGAAATCTCAAATCAGAGCCCTAGACTTGTCGGTACTTTCATGGCCATGAGCAAGCAAAAGCCCTTGATTAGTATTACAATCTTCTATTTATGTAAGACTTTATCTTATATTGTAATTTATGCATGTTCCAAATCTATCTGTTGAATTTAAGGTGTTATGAGACCTTTTAGGCACATTTTTATTGTACTTTTAGTTATCTTATACCTGTATACCTTATTGTTTGGAGAATTTTTTTTTAGTTGGCCTAATTGCATACTGGAGTTTTGGCAAGGCATACGCATACCGTAGGTTCAAATCCTGGGTGCGGCACTCGGGGTTTTCTGCGCTGCGTGCTTTGTTGCTAATCCAATCCTTCTGTGTTTCGAACTTTCAGTTAGGCCATACTTATCGAGCAAGGTGAATCCAGCCGTGGTGCAGGCACAATCAGTTGCCAAGGAGTTTCTGTCGGCCCCTGGACCGCAGCAGCAATGAAGATGTGAGTGTCTCTCACCAACAACCTGTGACTTTCTTTTATTCATTGTTACTCGCATGCTATGCTAAGCTGTCAATCTTCGTGTTGCATAATTGGTCAGCCCCTTGTATCTCTTTCTCTCTCTCACAAAGTCAATGGAACAGGTAGAGCTCCCTGTCTACTGCCTGTCGTATAGGACAACAGTGACATGAGTATTGGGCTGTATGCCCAGTAGTGAGTAGTGTAGTTGGTAGCAGTACTCAAGTATGCTTGTACTAAATAGTTGACATTTGCTTCTATAAAGTAGAAGAGCAGCTGCAGCTCAAACCAGTTCAAGCAGCACAAAATTATTGGTGCTCCAGGTTCTCTCATCTTCTTCTACCTCTCAGGTGTGAGCTGTGAGTGTGAGTTTGAGTTTGGAGGTGAGGTAGAGCTAACAAGTGGTACCAGAGCCTGAGTTGGAGTCCGGTGGCCATGTCTACCTCCGGCGCGCGACCTTCTTCAGCGGATGGACGCCAGGAAGGGTCGACGACCTACGTCGTCAAGAAGACAGTGAGGGACGTCGGCGGCGCGCAGTACCCCATGCTTACCCGCACCAACTACGCCGAGTGGGTGGTGCTGATGAAGGTGATGCTCAAGGCGCGCCGGCTGTGGGCAGCAATGACCACGGGCGCGGCCGATGAAGAAGAGGATCAAATGGCCATGGAGGCCATCCTCAAATCGGTGCCGTCGGAGTACATCACCACGCTCGGCGCCAAGGACTCCGCCAAGGAGGCCTGGGAGAGCTTGAAGACGATGCGGCTTGGCGGCGACCGCGTACGCAAGGCGAAGGCGCAGCAGCTCCGGCGGGAGTACGAGGCCATCACGTTCCGTGACGGCGAGGCTGTCAAGGATTTCGCGCTGCGGCTGACTTCTCTGGTGAGTCAGCTGGCGCAGGTGGGAGTTATCATCGACGAGGAGGTGGTGGCGAAGTACCTGCGCGTCGTGCCACCCCGGTTCCCGCAGATCGCGCTCTCGATTGAGACGCTGCTCGATCTAAAAGGGCTCTCGATCGAGGAGGTTACCGGGCGGCTGAAGGCGGTCAAGGACCGCGCTGAGGAGCCCACTCGCACGACCGCCGGCGGCTAGCTGCTGATGACAGAGGAGCAGTGGGCGGCGCGTGTGCGCGAGCGGAAGCAGGGGGAAGGCTCCTCTGCTTCGCACGGCGGCGGTGGTGGCGGCGTGCGCGGCAGGAGGCGTGGCAAGCCGTGGCGTAAGACGGATGGCAGCGGCAAGGACGACGCCAGTCACGTCTCCAACAAGGACCGGTGCCGCAACTGTGGCAAGGGCGGGCACTGGGCCCGTGACTGCAAGGAGCCCAAGCACCGGGAGAGGGCGCACCTGGCGACGGCGGAAGATGAGGAGGAACCTGCGTTGCTCATGGCGCAAGTGTGCGCCGTCAACGCCGAAGCAGAGGAGGACCAGCGCGCGCGTGGTGCTCAACGAAACGCGCGCACAGGTCAACCTCGGGCTAGAAGGGGATGGAGCAGAGGAGTGGTGGTACCTGGACTCCGTGGTGAGCAACCACATGACGGGAAACCGCACGGCCTTCTCCGAGCTCGACACTGGTGTCATCGGCACGGTCAAGTTCGGCGACAACTCCGGCGTCGATATCCGGGGCTGCGGCACGGTCGTGTTCCAGTGCAAGTCCGGCGAGCACAATGCGCTCACGGACGTGTACTTCATTCCCAAGCTCCGCAACAACATCGTCAACATCGGTCAGCTGGATGAGCGGGGATGCCAGGTGCTGATCGATGGCGGCGTGCTCCACATCCGTGATCGCGAGCGCAAGCTGCTCGCCAAGGTGAAGCGCAGCAAGAACCGGCTGTACACCTTGAAGCTGCGCATCGCGCGTCCAGTGTGCCTGGCTGCAAGGCACGACGACAACGCGTGGCGCTGGCACGCACGTCTCGGCCATTTGAGCTTTGATGCTCTGGTCAGGATGGCGAGGCAGCAGATGGTTTGAGGGCTGCCGCTGATTGAGCACGCCGGCGAGCTCTGCGACAGCTGTCTTGCTGGCAAGCAACGGCGAGCCCCGTTCCCCAAGAAGGCGAGCTTCCGCGCCGGGGACATCCTCGAGCTCGTCCATGGCGACGTCTGCGGGCCAATCACACCGGCGACGCATGGAAAGCGGCGCTACTTCCTGCTCCTGGTGGACAACTGCAGTCGGTTCATGTGGGTGCACCTGCTGGCAAGCAAGGATGAGGCGCCGGCGGCGATCAAGATGTTCCAGGCGCAGGTGGAGACGGAGACGGGGAAGAAGCTGCGCGTATTGCGAACAGATCGCGGCGGCGAGTTCACCTCGATCGAGTTCGGCCTCTACTGCGCGGGACAAGGTGTTGAGCGCCATCTCACTGCGCCTTACTCACCGCAGCAGAACGGCGTCGTCGAAAGAAGGAACCAGACGGTGGTCGGCATGGCCAGGAGCATGCTCAAGGCCAAGAAAGTGCCGGCGACGTTCTGGGGAGAGGCGGTGAGCACGGCGGTGTTCATCCTGAACCGCGCGCCCACCGAGAGCTTGAAGGGGACAACGCCATTTGAGGCATGGCACGGGAGGAAGCCCGACGTCTCCTTCCTGCGCACGTTCGGCTGCGTCGGTCACGTGAAGAAGGCGAAGCCGAACCTGGCCAAGCTGGAGGATAGAAGCACCCCATGGTGTTCCTGGGATACGAGCGCGGCAGCAAGGACTATCGGCACTATGATCCACAGGCAAGACGCGTGGTGGTGTCACGGGATGTTCGACTAGGCGGCGAGCTGGGACTGGGCGGAGTCCGGCGACGGGGAAGCAATCCCAGGTGGCCTGAGCAACTCTTTCACCATAGAGTACACGGAATACTCCGGTGCAGGGGAGCTGGGTCGTGGTGGTGGAAGGGTGCAGAACCCAGGTAGGGCCTCCCCTGTTTTGGAAGCAGAGGAATCGGGCACGGCGGCGAGTCCAGGGGAAGCTGCCTCCTATGCTCGTGGAGCAGAGCAGGGGACGCCGCAGATGTCACCCGCGGGGCAGGCGACCCCGATTTCTGCCGCAACAAGCACTGAGTCGTCGATTCACTTCGTCACGCCTCCGCCAAGCGCCTCCACTTCGGTTCCGCACGGTGGATGACCTCGTCGGCGACACAAGTCCACCCGGGCAGGCGGCCCGCGTGCTGGACGACCTCGAGCTGCACATGGGCAGCGCGGAGGAGCCACCCAGCTTTGCGGCGGCAGAGCAGGAGCAGTGTTGGCGGGCCGCAATGCTGGAAGAGATGGCGGCGATCGAGGAGAACGAGACATGGGAGCTCGTGGATCCACCGATTGGGTGCCGTCCAATTGGATTGAAATGGGTCTTCAAGGTGAAGCGCAACGAGCCGCGGCGAGGTCGTGCGGCACAAGGTCCGGCTTGTCGCTAAAGGATTCGTGCAGCGCGAGGGCATCGACTTCGAGGAAGTTTTTGCTCCGGTGGCGCGCATGGAGTCCGTGCGCCTGCTACTTGCGATGGCAGCAACGAAGAACTGGCGTGTTCACCACCTTGATGTGAAGTCCGCCTTCCTCAATGGCGAGCTGGAGGAGAAGCTCTATGTGCAGCAGGCGCCGGGGTTCGCCGTCCCTGGCAGCGAGCACAAGGTGCTCCGCCTGCGCAAGGCTCTGTACGGGCTGCGGCAGGCGCCGAGAGCGTGGAACGCCAAGCTGGACGCGACATTGGAGTCCCTCGGCTTCGCCAAATGCACCACCAAGCACGCGCTCTACACCAAGACGACGGGGCACGGGCGGCTAATCGTCGGCGTATACGTCGGCGACCTGATCATCACTGGGTCGGAGCAGCGTGACATTGACGACTTCAAGCGGGAGATGAAGACGATGTTCCACATGTCCGATCTCGGCTTGCTCACCTACTATCTCGGGATAGAGGTAGAGCAGAGCGAGAACGCCATCACGCTCCGCCAGAGCGCCTACGCAAGGAAGCTGCTGGAGCGGAGCGGGCTGGGCGAGTGCAGGGCGTGCCAAACGCCCATGGAGGAGAAGCTGAAGCTGTTGAAGGACAGCCCTGCTCCCTTGGTGGACGCCACGAGCTATCGGAGCATCGTCGGCGGGCTGCGCTATCTCACGCACACTCGGCCGGACATCGGGTTTGCCGTGGGGTACGTGAGCCGGTTCATGGCGGAGCCCCGAGAGGATCATCTCGCCGCGGTCAAGCATCTGCTTCACTATGTGGCCGGGACGCGCGACTACGGGCTCATCTACCCAAGGAGGAGCAGAGGAGCGCTGGAGCTGATCGGCTACAGCGACAGTGACATGGCGGGCGACGTTGATGGGCGGCAGAGCATGACGGGCGTGCTCTTCTTCCTTGGAGCGTGCCCAATCTCCTGGCAGTCTGTGAAGTAGAGGGTCGTCGCGCTGAGCACCTGTGAAGTAGAGTACATTGCAGCGGCGACGGCGTGCTGTCAGGGAGTTTGGTTGGGGCGGCTGCTGGCAGAGCTCACCGGAGATGAAGCTCGAGCACCAGCTCTAATGGTGGACAACAAGTCCGCCATTGCTTTGGCAAAGAACCTTGGCCTCCATGACAGAAGCAAGCACATCGACACAAAGTTTCACTTCATCCGTGATTGCGTCGATGGAGGACGGATCAAGCTCGAGTATGTCGAGACAGCTCGGCAACTCGGGGACATTCTCACTAAGCCACTTGGTCGCCTTCGTCTCCAGGAGCTGAGGACCAAGATTGGTGTTGAAGAGATCAAGGAAGGGCCTCACAATTAGGGGAAGAATTGTTGCATAATTGGTCAGCCCCTTGTGTCTCTTTCTCTCTCTCACAAAGTCAATGGAGCAGGTTGAGCTCCCTGTCTACTGCCTGTCGTATAGGACAGCAGTGACATGAGTATTGGGCTGTATGCCCTGTCTTGTACATAGTACTAGTAGTGAGTAGTGTAGTTGGTAGCAGTACTCAAGTATGCTTGTACTAGATAGTTGACATTTGCTTCTATAAAGTAGAAGAGCAGCTGCAGCTCAAACCAGTTCACGCAGCACAAAATTATTGGTGCTCCAGGTTCTCTCATCTTCTTCTACCTCCCGGGTGTGAGCTGTGAGTGTGAGTTTGAGTTTGGAGGTGAGGTAGAGCTAACACTTCGACCTGCACATATTTCTCTACTATAGAATTTCTTTCAAAATGGGGTCCAGCTAGTGCCTCAGATGTTGATAGGGATTCGTGAGTCCAGCCAGGTTTACCAGGGATATCCTTGGTTGATGATGTTTTCCAGTTTTCCATGTTTTAACCCATAAATGGTGGTTTAGTGTGGTGCCAACCATAACCGATCTGTTTATATTGTTTATTCTCACTACCCAATTTCCTATGATGATTCATGGGGCACCCTGTTGTGAGCTCCAAAGTAACGCTCAATCATGCTCCAAAGTAACGCTCAATGATGCAAACGACCCTGAGTGCGGACCTCTTGAATGCCCTGTGCTGCTTATCAGCTATCATGTTGTTCATAGCTCATAATCACCAGTGTCCATTGTTGTTCTGCAGACTGAAAGCAAATGCAGGGTCACTTACAAACTTTGAAGTTCTTGACTTCTTGCGATCAAGAGGAGCCAAAGTTGACCCTATGGGATGCTTGGGGGTTGTTGCTGCATCAGAGTGTAAGGTGGTTTCTAATGCCCTTTACCTAATGCTTCATCGCCTCAACCTGTTTTTGATGCTGTTTTGCGCCTAAACTGGTTTAACAGTTGCCAATGTCTCACTTAGGTGTATGAGTACCTCCTACAAACCCCTGCTTGCAACCAGACAAGGGAATCAATCTATGAATTTGTGAAGAGATGTGAGGGTTTCAGGCTTGCGGATGCTGATAAGCTAAATGTCATCAATTGGAGACCATCCTCAGCTGCCGATGCATACGCGGTACTGTTGTGTTTATCTTGTCAATAATGAGCATGATTATTTTTTTTCTCAGTTTTGCTATATTGGTTGGTTACTACAAACTAAACTATTGCAGTTACAAATTTTTTTCACCATGAAAGTGTTTCATGTCCTATTTGATATGGTGTAGCTTTTGTTTAAGGATGCGATGACGTTTGTCCGGACATGTGATGGTGACACCACTGACTTTCCTATTAACATAGGCCTACATCAAGGGTCAGTATTGAGTCCTTATTTATTTGTCTTGGTGATGGATGAGGTCACAAGGGACATACAAGATGATATCCCTTGGTGTATGCTCTTTGCTGATGATATGGTGCTGGTGGACGAGAGTAGAGAAGGGGTTAATAGGAAGTTAGAGCTGTGGAGACGCACGTTAGAGTCGAAAGGGTTCAGACTCAATAGGACCAAGATCGAGTACATGATGTGCGATTTCAGCGCGACTAGGCATGAGGATGGAGATGTTAGTCTCGATGGGCAAGTGGTGGTCCAGAAGGATACTTTTCGGTATTTAGGATCGATGCTTCAAAAGGATGGCGACATTGATGAAGATGTTAGATATAGAATCTCAGCTGCCTGGTTGAAGTGGCGTCAAGCTTCTGGCGTCCTATGAGATAGAAGGGTGCTACAAAAGTTAAAAGGTAAGTTCTATAGGACAGCGATTCGTCCGGCGATATTATACGGTGCTGAATGTTGGCCTACAAAAAGACGACATGTCCAACAACTGAGTGTAGTAGAGATGCGGATGTTGCGGTGGTTTTGCGGGCACACACGAAGGGATAGAGTTTGGAACGAAGTTATTCGGGATAGAGTCGGGGTGGCACCAATTGAGGAGAAACTTACCCAACATCGATTGAGATGGTTTGGACATATCCAACGGAGATCCCCTGAGGCGCCGGTGCGTAGTGGGGTTCTAAAGCAGGCCGAAAATGTAAAGAGAGGTAGAGGTAGACTTAAACTGACTTGGGACGGGTCGGTGAAAAGAGACCTTAAGGAGTGGAATATCTCCAAAGAGGTAGCTTTGGATAGGAGCGCTTGGAGACTCGCCATCTACGTACCTGAAGATCCGTGATCTTTACTTTTTTTATGGGTTTCATCTCTAGTCTAACCCAACTTGCTTGGGACAAAAGGCTATGTTGTTGTTGTAGCTTTTGTTTATTGTTGTTGAAAGATAGAGTGTTTGAAGTTTAGCATTGGTGTGAGGATATAGTGTTTGAAGTTTAGCATTGGTGTGAGGAACTGGGTGTCGTCCAATTCAGGAGCCTATGCATATTTCTAAATATAGAAGTAAATGGACTGAATTGCTTTCAGTAATGTACATTTTAGGAAAATTCGTTTTTTTCTGAAATCATGTGACATGAGCTTGAAAGAATATACCGTATGACAATTATACTTGTTTCATATCTAAAAGAACTTTGACTTTTAACTAGGATTTCTATCTTTTGTTTCATATCCTTAAGAACTTTGACTTGTCCATAAATTGGTTTTCTCCATGGCTTTGGTTTTGAAAGAGGTTCATATTCTAGCTTGAATTTTCCTTGCAACAATAGGGAGATAAAAGTAGTCCAAGTGTGTCAAATATTAGGCAATGATTGTTAGGTTATTCTTACTGTTATTGATTAGACGTCCAAGGACTGCTCATTTATAGGTTATAACTTACAACTGGTACACTTGATAGCTTCATGCCACCAGGAATCAAACTGAGTAGGATGCCCGCAATTTGGCTGTCAATGTTTACTGTTAGAACAGGCTATCTGCAATATGTGCAGAATTCTGTTAATTCTTTAATCATCATTCTGACTTTCCCTTTTTGTTCTATTTGATTTAATCCTCCACCACAGATGATAGAAGAATGCGGGAGGCGATTTAACAGGGACGAGCAAGGAGAAACATGCGACGAAGATGAACGGGTCCAGGAATTTTTGGATATGGTGAAGGAGGTTTTGCCACCACCCCCTCTGAAGGCCGAGGCCGAGGCCGAGGGCGAGGGGGAGGCGGAGGCTGCGGCTGGGCCTGGGGCAGAGGCAGAGGCCGAGGTCGAGGCTGAGGCAATGCAGGAGTGATTGTGGCGTAGATTACTGTGTTGGAGAGTCCGATTGCATGAAATCCTGGTGCTAAATTCTGCATGTAGCTCATATGCATATACATGTTCTTTACTAATATTATAGGCAGCTCCTGTATTCGGACTTACCTTTGACTTGTCAGTCTTCTCAACGTACTACCATCTGACTAATTTCTAATGAAGTCTTGCTCGGTGAAACATGATTCAGAACATGTCTGAATGCTCCAGCGTCCAGGTGAACAAAAATGTTCACCTGGACACGTTCATGCACCCATGCCAGTGGCTCTGAAGGATAAGAAAAGATATCCTACACAACGTAGACACGTTGCAGTCATCGCTGCGTCAAAAAGGGAAGTGTCAAACAGAGTACTTTTGAGGTAGCACAGTGGTCGAGCTAGGATTTTAGAGACAGCTAGAGAGGTGTCCTGATGTGTCCGGATGGCAAAAGAGATTGTTGCTGCTTCCATCTCCGTCAGCACCTCTAGGTTGATTTCCAATTCGAACACGCCCATTCCCCCGAGCGCTCCCCTCCACGAATCCTAGATGATTTGATGCTAAATTAGTCCAAAGGATATAAAATAGTATAAAATAATGATGAAAAAAATTCTTAAACTGATCTTCTAACGTAGGATGTCATGTCCTCTACGACCTCGCATAATTTGAATTTAAAACTCAATCTACACAATGGAAACAAAAGTCAAATCCTATTAGAGGGTACATCGAACCAATCAAAATAAATTCGAGGAATAAATCGAGCCAAATTTTTCTAGGGTACAAGGTGGACAATGTGGATTGTTTAGGTAGTAAAATGAAATAAACTCTTTTCTTACTAAAATACTTCATCCGTCCCAAATTACGATTTGTTTTAACTTTTTACTATGTATCTAGACATAGCACACATCTATACCTAGAAAAGTTATAACAAATTGTAATCGGGGATGAAGGTAGGGATGGTAAAGGATCTTAAAATTTAATCTAAAGGCTGGATCCTAAAAGAGCTGGACTTTAATCTTACACAAATTTAAGCTAAAAAATAAAAGGACCAAATTGGATTGTAAAAAGACCAATAGAGTCATGATCCGTTAGCAAAACACTTACTTATCCGTCCTAGCACTCCATCCCTTTGTGTCCCCTGCTTTCGCGCATCCCATACCCCTCTGCCCATTATCCAGTAGCCTTACTATGCCAGACTGCCCAGGGAGCAGTCCAAAGGAAAAACAGGGTGCAAATGCAACACATGACAGCACAAAGGGGGATCACAAGCCAGCAGGCTCTACGATCTCATTCTCATCTACCAAACATGACAAGCCGACGACTACTACCTCAGCATCAGTTCAAGGCTCCAGCCTTTCAACAAACCTCTTGCATTGGCCACCAGGTACAGGGCAAGTCACCCATAGGCCATAGCCCTCGCAGCCAAAAGAGAGAGAGAGAAAAAGAACTACACGTGCAGTCAGCACGACAGCCGGAAATAGCCAACTTCCTACTTGTCATGTAATTACATCCGGGGTAGACTGACAGCTTCAGGTGGAGCCTCTTCTGTTTTCCTCACTAAAAAAACAGCCGAGATAAGGGGTTGACAAAAATTTCCGCCCGGACGGCTGCCAGGACCACCATAATTCCGTACAACACTCAGCGAAGCAATCACAATTTCTGCATCACAAGAAACCATGCGTCAGTGTTTCGTCGATAATGGATCACAAGGTGTAAGCACCAAGCAGCAGTGCAGTGGACAAATAATGAAGTTCCAGCTTCGTTGCTTCCTAACAGTTATACATGAAGCATGTAATGGAACTTATACATAAAACAATAGGTGTTTGAGACAGTAGCTAATTTTAAAAGTTCCATTGGTTGAATGCATAACCTGCGGAACCAGTTCATATACATGCTGCATGCTCAGAGAGAGGGATGTAGTGATCTCTATCCAGCTTATTTTAGCTTTATAATTCAGATATGTAAGCTCATATGGTCAAGAAAAAACTCAACTTATAAGTCAGCTTATATAATCTAGGCCCCTCAAATTACATAATCCTATAAGTCGGCCCAGGGCGAATCATAAGAGACCTATCCCTAAAAAAGATGACCCCTTTCTTCCTATACATTACTAAGGAATAGGAATCCTTCTTTTCTAGGTGAAATTCGACTGGATTTTAGATGTATACCCTTCATTGATTATATGAGACCAAAAACAAGAAATGACAAGGAAGTTCTATATGGATAGAGAAATAGAAGAAAACTACGATGTGGAAAACAAGAAAGGAATTATGTACTTATTTTAATTTTTTCTTCCATACCTATAAGCTGACAGGTAAACAAACAGGTCCAGAGAAAGGCAACGCTATGCAATAGAAACTAAGAAAAGCTACTGTATGCAATAAAAACAAAGAATAAGCGAGTCAACATCACCTCCCAGCAAGCTTAACCATTTCAGTCAGCAGATATGCAGCTATACATCTGATGCAGCAACTCATTCACTAAATGCTACATCCTGACAAAGCTGAGCTGAAACACTTGATGTCAACAGAGTTCCTCGAAAGCCTTCCTCTGCCTGTAGCGTATCAGCCTTCTGCTCTGAAATCTCATCTGAAACACATAAATGGCACATGCTTAAAACCACCAACAATCTCCATTTTTTTAGAAACGATTTGCCACATCATATTTGGTTATTCACCTGCTATGTCACGGTTCTCATAGATTTCAGAGTCTCTGACCCAAAGAACATCCCCGGGAAAAATACTCTTGTCAGCAAGAGTTGCCAAGTCATCTTCAATCTCAACAGAGCCTTTGTGAAGCTTCTGGTTCTCCTTCACGATCTGAATGCATCAAGAGTATAAGCTATTTGAATAATTTGGAGCAGTCCAAAGAAACATGCAAGTATAAACAACAAAAAGGAGAGAACATCCCAAAGCTAGATGCAGAAAAATAAATGTCTACAAGTCCCTTTTGAAATACAGATAAGGAAGCAGATACAGTACATTAGTAACTGTGCTCGCAAAATTTTATAGATTCAGTATGTGCATACCCCTAAAGATTCCCATATCATGAGTTTCAACTGATAGACGGATGTAGAACCAGAGACTTTCAAACTGATTGAATTTCCAGAGCTTGTTCTTCGGGAACGCTTCGAGGTCCGACGATCTGATACAGCGACAGCTTTAGATGCTTCTTTAATAGACTTTGGTGCTTCTTTTCCACGGACTAAATAGACATGGATGTCTTCATTCTGGTAATTGAGCTTCTCCACCAATGCACAGCTCTCTCTTTCTCCAATACATTCTTCACAAACCTACAAATACAAAGTAACTTTATGCACATTAGATGTGAATTATTTCAGTGTCAGAAATCATTTAATTATTGAGAAGTGTAAACATTGAGGAAACTACAAAAAGCAATACCACATTTTTGAAGCGGCACAGAGCTAAAGATCCAAATTTCATCAGAAGAGATAATGCAACTGTAAGTGCATGAGTCTCAAGATTCTGTAGTTTGTTCCCTCCCTTGGATGGGGTTCAGCCTCACCCACTGGGAGGTGAGATCTGAAATATTTGAGGTATAAAGTTTGTCAAAGCTGTACTTAATGTTTTTCTTGGCGGTGGGTTGGGTGGATGGGTGTTGGGGGGGGGGGGGTGGGTGGGTGTGTTAAGGAGCCATGTTGCTTTGCTACAAAATAATTTCCATAACATTTTTGTAAATCATGAAAGAACCACATTGTTCACCAGTAGTGTCAGTATAGCATGTTTCTATTCTACTAAAATAAAGACCTATTTTCTTCCAGATTATATGGGTATGGTAATACTGTCGATTACATTCTTACTTTAACTACCAACATATTTATCGTTTACATTTACATGATACAACTCCTATTAGGTTTTCTTAACATATTATTTTCTGAAGCCCCAACCATGGGAACTAATAATACTAGAGTTCAGTGATACCTCTAGAACAGCTATAGTTTACCTCAGGATCACTTCTGACATAGGGCTCTCTGCCCCCCACATCATCATTAGCATCATCAAGAGACTGGTCTAGATCACCATCCATAATTGGTGTTGCTTCAGATGCCCCAGGCAATTTGTCTTGAGAGCTCTTGCTAATAGCAATTTCAGCAGATATACCTTTTTCAGGTGTGGCACTCCACTCCTCAGAGAATAACTTCCAATCATACTCTGGGATTATTGTCAAACCATCAGTCTGAAAAACAAAGAAAAATGATTAACTCGTGATGTATCATCTGTTTTCATCTTGAAGGACAATTTATACTAGCAAATACAAAAAGGAAACGACAAAGGCTGTTGGACAGTGCAAGATTAGTAGAAACATAATGCAAAACAGCAAGAGCCTCACGTTTCCAACCTAAGGGCATTTTTGGATGTATGGTTTTCAAAAAGTATAGTTTCAGAAAACACCATGCATAAACTATCACAGTTTAAGGCGACAGTATTTTACGGTATTGTGACAACAACGATGTGCTAAGTCGCGGTAAGTAAGTTCAAGTTTCTATATGAAGAATTCTGCTAAGTCCATAATTCATCAGCGTCTGTGTACATGATAAATATCATCAAGGTTCGAGAAAAAAGATAAGTATCATAAAGATCCTGTCTAAAGTTAGCAAGTACATTATTACAGGAATGGCCAATGCACATATATACTCTCCGCACCCATACTTTCAGCTCAATGAACAACTGAGATCAGACAGAAAGGACAAGAGAGACATGGCTTCAGTTTTTTAAAAAAAATGGAGGGTGGAGAGGATTTTCAGAAACTCCAAAAATAACCATGGTATTGGAGATACTGCAGTTTTGCAAAACTACAAAATATGTTGAACCCAAATGCCTCAAAGTTTTCCATAACACGGCATTTTAATGAAACCAGAGAAGCAGATCAAAGAAACTTTGTGAAGAGCATGGACTTACATTTGATGTTTTCTGAGTAATGTTTCCACGCTTACAAACAAGATCCAAAGGCCTTTGCAGCAATCTTGAATGCTGAAAATATCATCCTCATGTTAAAAAAGGTAGTATGATCACAATCAACAGAACACAGATATTCTAAGACAAATGTGAATTCATGAACCCTGTAAAACTTGCATTTATACGCACAATAGATATCATTTAAATACAGGTTAAGTTACAGATTACAGTTTACACAGATATCCATATTTGGGTCTGACTCAAATGAGTTAAAGCAGTATAGTATACCACACTACAACAAAAATACAATACAGGTATACAACTCATTATGTGCAAAACTGTATTGTGCCAGCAATCAGGTTTTATCAGTCCTTTTCTACAGCAGTCATTATCTCTTCAGATGTAGGTTAGAAACATTACTAATAACAATCTCACAACTTTGGTATGGAAGTTCTGACAAGGACATCCTTTGAAATTACGAATCCAATTTGTTCTCCACAAAAAACCTCTCTCAAATTCAAACATTAGAGTTTCCTCTCTTTTACTGTCATCTAGGTTTAAGAACCAGCACGTATCAACACGTGACACATTAGTTTACCTTTTCACATATAAGTGAATCGACAATAGCTTCCAGACTTTGAGGTTCTGGTAACGAAGAAACATTTTTCCCAGTCGCTGTAATATAGGCTCTCCATTCTGACAACCAAGATGAAGGTACCAAATAATATTTTTGACCAGGATGAAGTGCAAAGCTTTTCCCAGATATTAACTTTTCATGGTTCTGTCGTTGCTTGAGTTTCACTGCTCTGCATGTCATAGACGTGTATAAGAAAATTCATATTAGACAGAAATCTTTTAGTGAGCAACCCAATACCTAACATTAATTTTCTGACTTTATATTACCTAAGATTACCCTCCACAGACGCAACATCAGATAATTCCTGATTGCAGATTTTGCACGGTTGAGAATCTGATGGAAAAGTCGTAATATCATCAGCCTTCTTCTCGTTGATGGTTTGATAGAGAAATAACCGGAGGCTTTCCGGTACAGATACCCGCTTTGCCCCTGGAGCGTGCTCAGGCAGAAGATCCCCATGGCAACATCTTAAAGCACTTGTTGGTCCATTATCAGCATCAGATGGGATATCAGCATTTTTCCTCCTCAGCCAATGAGTCAACCTAGCAGTAAACAGCAAAGAAGTCAGCATGACCGCAGGTTGGTGACATTGTGTAACAAGTGGGCCAGCAAAAAGGTAAAAAGTAAAAGGAAACTCATCAAGAGGCATGTGCATGAGAGAGGGCTGACTCAGAGTGAAATGAGCCTAAGGAAATGAAAAACTGCAAGGCAACCTCAAGACTACAACTAGCTAATGTGTAAGAGTTCAATCAAGAAAAAACATAACATAATGCAACAATCGGGAGAACAGTAATTGCATTGAATAAAACCATGATCAACATTGAGCATTAATCTATAAAATGTTAAAACATATAGATAGAGATGGAGACTACCAATCATAGACTTATTGCCTAATAGGTGGCACACTGGTCTACAGTATGTCACCACAAGGGATCAAAAGGCAAATAGTTCATAAAAAGGCAGACAATATATGAGTGGAGTAATCCCAAGTGTACCAAAACTATTCGCTTATACATAAAACTATACAGAAACAAGTTCAAAATTCAAGAGAAGGATGCACTTTGCATACCATGTTTTTGAGATGAAGTAAGAAGGACCATCTGGACAGTTACCAGCAAGTGCTGCTTCTGCAATATTTTTTAAAGACGCTTTACGTTCACGGTAGACATCAGCAGATACTGCATTTTTTGCCCCATCTTTAAGACACTCCATGCAACAGTCATCACTGCTCAATGTCGGCCCCCCTCCATACTTAGATTATTGCAATGACAACAAAAGGAAATTCATCAATATTATAATGCCACAAGCATTACAAAATGAGAACAAAATATTATATGTTTCAATTACAATACTACAACATGCTCCTGAATTACAGATAATCATTAAACATAAGCAAGGTAAGGCAAAATTGAAGTGCAAACCAAGAAGTGTGGCAGGAGTTTCTTACTTTCGAAAATAGTTTCTGCCAAGCTATAGATGATAGTCGCTTCATTGATGTGATTTTAGATGCTGGAACCTTTCCATGTTCGCATTGAATTGGACCATTGTCAATGGAGCTGCAGAAAAAAAATACAACTGTAAAAGGCTATATTTCAATTAGTAAAGAGGAAAGGCCACACAGTTGCTACATAAAAGCAATTCATATTGTGGTGGTGTCAACTTTCTGGTAGGTACTGTTATCGACGTTTTTACAGGGCGCACATATGCACGGCGCAAGAAGAAAGAGTCCAAGCAGAAATCATGTGCAGAAGTGCAAGAATAGTTGGTATCTTTTTGGATTGGTAATCTATTTTTAGAAATCTTTATTAAAGTTAGATAGGAGTCCTTATCTGATGAGGATTAGATAGGAGTCCTTATCTGATGAGGATTGTTAGTCAAGTTTGTTAGGGCCATATCTATATATAAGATATTGGCAAGAACTTTGGGGAGTCAAGCAGAAACAATATCAATTGTCAGAGTCCTCACGGAGGAGCGACGTTGTCATTGTCGTCTACTAATCTTGTCCAGTGATTAGCCCATATCATCTTTGGTATCAGGGACTCGTCGATCCTTGCCTCTGATACGCTGCTGCTTGCCGTGTTGACGAAACCCAGCTTCAATCCACGCCCACCGCACCACGGCCTCCGAATTCCCACGACGCCATGGGGGACGACGACAAGTATGTTCTCAAGAACGACTTCCAGGAAGCCATCGACAAACTGGTGGACAAGCTCAACGAATTCGGCACCAAATTGGACACCGAATTTACTGATTTCAAGGTCGAGCAGCACCGGCTTTCGGCATCCATCAAAAACGTGCAGAACCAGGTCTTGGAAAACAAGGGTGCGTTCGACAACGATAGCCCTAAACCCCCACCCGTGGTTGTACACAAGCTCCGCTTCCCTAAGTATGATGGCTTTGAAGATCCGTTGGGTTGGTTGCACAAATGCGATCTCTTCTTTAAGTCGCAAGGCACGGCGGAAGGTCAAAAAGTTTGGACGGCGTCGTTCTACATGGAAGGATCAGCGCAGCAGTGGTACTATCGCCTTGAGAAGAATTCGGGCACGTCGTCATGGCCCAAGTTTGTGGAGGGGGTGACCAAACGCTTCGGGTCGTCGGTCCGCAGCAACCCACTTGGCGATCTAATCCACCTTCGCTGTACCGGCTCTGTTGAAAACTATCAAGACCAATTTCTGAAGATACTCGCCCGATGTGAGAGCGTGACAGAGCAGCAACAGATTGATATATTCATGGCCGGGCTAAGCAATCCCCTGCGTACTGATGTTGAGCTTTCGAAACCTGAGACGTTTGAAGATGCCATGGCGTTCGCTCGTGCCTACGAGGTCCGGTATCTCGAGGGTGACATCCCTGTTCGTGCACCAGCTCGTGCTCCTCTCCGTCCTGCTGCCCGGATGCCACCGCTACCAGCATCACTGAGAACGCCGGCGCTTGCCACCGTGACCTCCGGTGCAACACCATCCACACCGGGTGCCCCCCTGAAGGCTTTGCCACCGGGCCCACGTTTCAAGCGATTGACGCCTGAGGAGATGGTTCATTGACGACGTGAGGGCTGCTGTTTCAACTGCCCAGAGCTCTTCACGCCCGATCATCGTGACAAGTGTTCTATGCGTGGCATATATATGCTCGAGGTGACAGACGATTGTGCTTGCCCAGCCACAGATGACGATGAGGTTGAAATCTCCCTGAGTGCACTCACAGGCGTCCAAAACGGAAGCACATTCAGTCTTGCCACGACGGTTTCAGATAGCACTATCCCTGCATTGGTTGACTCGGGGTCCACCCATTGTTTCATTGCGACGGCTACTGCAGCACGTGTGGGTCTTCATCCGGTTCTTCGTCCTGGCCTATCTGTGGCGGTCGCCAACGGCGAACAGGTGCCAGCTTCTGGAGTTTGTCGGGCGACACCATTACGCATTGGCGATGACATGTTCTTTATCGACATATATGTGATTCCATTGGCAGGACACCAGATGGTCTTAGGTTGTCGATGGTTGCATACCCTCGGCCCCATTCTGTGGGATTTCCGGCTGAAATCAATGACTTTCTGGAATGGGAATCATCATGTAAAATGGCTTGGTATTGGAGCTTCACCTTCAGTTCACGCAGCGACCATGGCTTCCAAGGATGTACTCAACCTGTTGCTACTTGACTTCCAGGACGTTTTTGCTGAACCTACTGGGCTCCCACCTCAGCGCAACTTGGATCATCGCATCCATCTCCTTCCTAATACAGCTCCCGTGGTCGTTCGTCCTTATCGGTATCCGCAATTACTCAAGGATGAAATAGAACAACAATGTTCAAAGATGTTACAACAAGGTATCATCCGTCCCAGCACAGCAGCTTTTTCATCGCCAGTCCTACTCGTTCGCAAGAAGGACAATGCGTGGCGTTTTTGTGTCGAATATCGTGCTCTCAATTCCAAGACAGTCCACGACGTTTTTCCTATACCAGTTGTGGACGAGCTTCTGGACGAATTACATGGCGCCAAATTCTTTACTAAATTGGACCTTCGGAGTGGCTATCACCAAGTACGCATGCATTCTGATGATGTCGCCAAGACGGCGTTTCGGACACACCACGGCCACTTCGAATTTTTGGTGATGCCTTTTGGCCTCACTAATGCGCCATCAACCTTTCAAGCTCTCATGAATGAAGTCTTGCGACCCTTCCTACGTCGGTTTGTTCTTGTGTTTTTTGATGATATATTGATTTACAGTTGTACTTGGGTTGAGCACTTGCAGCATATTCGAGCAGTCCTCGACCTCTTGCGTACACATTCGCTGTTCTTGAAGCGCTCTAAATGTGTTTTCGGGGAGGAACGATGACCTTATTTTGCATCGCGGCCGTGTTTTTGTGCCTGATTCGTCTCGCTTATGGCCTCAGATTTTAGCTGCTGTTCATGGTACTGGACATGAGGGTTCTCAAAAGACATTGGTCCGGTTTCGATCGTCGTTTTATAATCCCCATGCTTCTCGTTTGGTCAGGGACTTTGTTAAAGGATGTCTTGTGTGTCAACACAATAAAACTGAACATTTGCATCCCGCTGGTCTTTTGCAACCTTTAGATGTTCCTCATACTGTGTGGAGTGACATTGCCATGGACTTTGTTGAAGGTTTCCAAAGGTGGGAGGCAAATCTGTTGTTCTCACTGTGGTGGATCGGTTCTCTAAATATGCTCATTTTATTGCTTTGAGCCATCCTTATACAGCATTGTCAGTTGCCCAGGTATTTTTTGATCAGGTGGTTCGCTTACACGGGTTGCCTTGTTCAATTGTAAGTGATCGTGACCCGGTATTTACTACTCAACTTTGGACTGAACTTTTTACTCTGACCGGTGTCAAATTACGCCTCAGTTCTGCGTTTCGTCCTCAAACGGATGGTCAATCCGAAGTCACTAACAGGGTGCTGGGTGTATATTTACGGTGCTTGGCTGGAGACCGTCCTAAGAGTTGGGTGCCTTGGTTGCCTTGGACGGAATTTTGTTACAACTCATCTTATCAATCTGCACTTCAGACAACTCCTTTTAAGGTGGTATATGGCCGTGACCCCCCTTTTTGTTGAGTTACCAGCCTGGTGTAGCTAAAGTGGTGGCATTGGACACACAACTTCAGGAACGTGATGAGTTCCTGTCGGAAATCAGGGAGCGTCTCCTCCAGGCTCAGGATCATATGAATCAGCTTATGACAAGCATCACCGTGAGCTAGAATTTGCAGTTGGGGACTGGGTTTTATTGCGTCTTCACCATCGCGCTGCTGCTGTTATCAAAAACAAGACTGCTGCAAAGCTTGCTCCACGCTATTATGGTCCGTTTCAGGTTTTGGAACGTATTGGCAGCTTGGCTTATCGTTTGAAACTCCCTCCCAAGTCACGCATACATGATGTATTTCATGTGGTGTTTCTCAAAAGGTTTCATGGTGATATTCCAGCTACACAGGTTCAATTGCCACTGATCCATCATGGTCGTGTCCTTCCTACTCCGGACATTATTCGCCGTGCTCGTCTTAACAGGGGTAACTGGGAGCTTCTTGTCAAATGGACGGGCAGAGCTGCAGGTGATGCTACTTGGGAAGCTTTGGAGGAATTCAGGGAGCTTTATCCTTCCTTCCAGCTCGAGGACGAGCTGTTTCGAAAGGAAGGCGGAAGTGTTATCGACGTTTTTACAGGGCGCACATATGCACAGCGCAAGAAGAAAGAGTCCAAGCAGAAATCATGTGCAGAAGTGCAAGAATAGTTGGTATCTTTTAGGATTGGTAATCTATGTTTAGAAATCTTTATTAAAGTTAGATAGGAGTCCTTATCTGATGAGGATTAGATAGGAGTCCTTATCTGATGAGGATTGTTAGTCAAGTTTGTTAGGGCCATATCTATATATAAGATATTGGCAAGAACTTTGGGGAGTCAAGCAGAAACAATATCAACTGTCAGAGTCCTCACGGAGGAGCGACGTTGTCATTGTCGTCTACTAATCTTGTCCAGTGATTAGCCCATATCAGGTACCCTAAGTCCTATCAGGTGACCTTGGATCCCTGCAGCACGATACTGTCAGGGATGGCAGCTGTACCAAATAGAAAGAAGAAAGGGATAGAGTAGAGACTATATTTTTTGTGATTCTTGGATACAGCTTGGCCCCTCTGTATATTTAAACAGAGTCCAGCATATAAACAGGATCATTAGATATAACTCAATCTGAATGATCTTATCCTAAATTACTTGATTCAAAACACTAAAAAAGTTAATACTATTTCTATGCCAACTATAGGTGCACCCAACTACTCGTTAGAGTAGCCGAGGTGTTGAAGTGTTGTGTGCTGCATTTACAGAAAAGCGGGATTAGCATAATTGAACCCACAGGAAAGCATGGATCCTGTGTTATTGCTGTCATTAAAGAGGACATGCAGCAATGGTCTCTTGCTGGGGCTCGAGGAGTTTCCTATCTCCTTGCTCAAGTGCCTCCAAAATTGTTGCTGGTCAGGTCTCACAACCCCACCCCCCCTCCTATCTATAGGAGAGTAGCTGCTTTCGTGTGGGGCGGGTTACAGCCCCCCATTTTTCTGTAACATTGGGGTTTCTCCCCCCCCCCCCCCCCCCCCCCCTGCCCCCCACCCCACTTTTTTTTTCCTTCTTAATATATTGATACGCAGTTTTCCTGCATGTTTGAGAGAAAAAAAAGGAAAGCATGGATCCATAGCAGATGTCAAAAGTACTGCCATGCAAACTAGTGATACTTGTGCCAAAAGGGATTAATGCCAACATAAATATGATTATCATTGCATTCTTGACTTGATCATCGAATTCTTTATAACCATTGATGCTCTTAGCTCTTTTGGTGTGTGCCAACCCAACCGAAATTTGGCTAGCCAAAACCTCATGGTTTTGCTTGCCAACATTTTAGCCAAGTTGGCAAGAAATTGTGTAGGAAAGGAGCAAAGGGGCATGAGTTTGCCAAAATTTTGGCGATTGTGGCAAAAAATCAGGTGCAAGAACAAACTTACGAGGGAGGAGTAATGTTATCTGCCCATTGGCGAAGCCAGTCTGTTGAGATCCAAAAATACGAATCATCATCTGGATCTGCTGGTGCTTCTGTCAGAATAGATTTTACTTCTTGACGCCGCTCTGTTATATATGCCAAATGGCTGTCCTTCTTGCTTTGGTATTCCTCACACGATTTCATATATGATGCATTTAGTTCACTAATTTGATCCAGAAGATGGCGCGGAAGTGACTCATTGATTTCCGTATTTTTATTGCTTTCAGTGCCATTGACATCCTTACTAGTACATTTGTACATCAACATATAAGCATCCGTAGATGAAAACATCTCTGCCGTGTTAGACGTGGGCGCTGCCTCCTGGTGACCATTATTGTTGTTATTTGTCATAGAACCTGCTGTGGAAATACCTTGGGATTTCTGATCATCTTTATTTGATGCCTTTCCTTGTTTTTCACCAAAAGGATGCAAACCAAGTTTGGATACAGTCTCATCATCAAACTCCCACCACTGCCCATTGCTTTCATCTTTTATATGTGCAACATAGTGCCCACTATTAGCACCAGTGCCCTTGTGAATTAAAATAGCAGCCAGGTCATAAGTACAACTAGATGAGGGGTTTGACAACCGTTTTCCCAAATCAAGCTGTCCTGGGAAACTGAATGTTGAAGACATCTTTTTCTTTGTAGTTGTCTGGCAATGAGAAAAGTTCGATAAAAATTCTTTACGAAAGTAAAGAATAAGAATGCACAGGACTAAAGAAATGTGAAAGGAACATGTTACAACACAACTATGGATGAGCTTTTGGTAAATGTATATTACCTTTGGGAGGAATACATAACGCTTCAGCTGGAAATTGACAACTGGAGGAAGTGATCGAAGTTTTATGCAGCGAGTGGCATCTACCCTTTTCTGGCATGATTCACAAAAGTATTGGTTCTCCCCATCCAGTGCTTCCTCACTAAAGTAGTCATTCAGACTTTCTTCCAAATTATTTAAACCTTTAATATTCAGCTCCAGCTCGTAAAAGTCCTCCATTTTTGAAGATGCTGCAGAATCCTTTCCGCATGATGAACACCTTAAGCATTGATGGTTAAAAATCAGTTCTCACAAGTTAAATCGGTAACTAGTCCAAAGCAGCAGTATGGAAATAACAAGATAAAGCATAGTCAACATTGAGCAGTGAGCACACGAACATAATGCAGGTCATAGCATAAATGCGACTGCTGATCATTTTGTTTGACCAATTCCAACAACTCAACGGTACAATATGAACAGGTAAGTTTTAATTTTTTTCAACACCAGCACCATGAACTGAACATAGTCATTTTTGTAGCTGATGGCTATGAATGTAAATACAAATAGAAAGAAAATAACTTGCCAGTGACAACACAAGCATCTACTTAATCTCTTTCTAACTAAGTATGTGAGGTATCAATATAATCACAGAGCCTCGAAAATCTTCCTCGGCATGCTTCATCAAGCACTAAATACAGCAAAATAGGAGTCTAGTCTAGAAGAATTCTTGTCAGAATCATTTGTTATCAGACAAGTTAACCATATAGGCTTGATTCATGGAATATGTATCTCAGCTCTGTATTGGAAGAACTTTACAGAATGATTGAAGAGTGGAGTGCATTTAAGCGAAGAATAGCACTACAAACATAATTATATCATAGTGTTGCTAATAAAAATTTCCAGCAGCTTAAAGCTTAATTTTCTATTATTCCAAAATCCATACCTAAAACTGCTAAAGAAAAGCACAAATTTACTTCAGATGCGTATCATGTACCTTGTTACGTGTGATACACTGCCACAAAACTGACGTTGCACGATTGTTCTAGCTCCAGGAACCTTGGAGTGACTTAATGATTGCTCGAGCAGAGACAGAAACAAGGTGAGAAATTCATGGCTGTCCTGCTGCACACCATTGTCTAATTCCAATGTCTTAATAAAAGGCGCTGAATCGATGAAAGCCATTTTGCTAGAGTGCAGCTGCGCAAACAACCTAGCCAGCTGATCCAGAACAGGATACTTCTCCAGAATGTCTAGCTCCAAAGAGAGAATTCCTGAACGGAAGGAGCTGTTCATGTAAAGGCACTGAAGTATGCTATTTGCATAACAGGTTGCGCCCAGGTTAGTCAATCCAGCAGGTGTCTCAGTGGAAGCACGGAGGTCCCTGGATGGATTAGGACCGAGGCCATGAACAATCTCCTGCATTTTCTGCCAGAGGCCAGTTTTACGAACCCCGTTGGTGGTGGGAATTAATCCACAGAAACAATTTGGGGAGTCCTTGGTGTTCCCATGGCAGCCTTGGCAAACCGGTTTCCACACCATGTAAAGCTGCCGTATATCGCTCTTTGAGATATTGCCATTGGAATGTATCTTCCTGCAATCGGTAGCAAAAACGAGAGCAACATAAACAATGCGAGCACCTTATGAAACCGCCAGCATCTGACAAAGAAACTAAAAGACATGCGTACTTGAAGACAGCCGCGGACGGGCTATTGGATTCATCGGACCGTGGCCTCTTGTTCTTGTTGCGAGTGTTGGGCCTGCTCATTGTCGCAGCAACAAGGGACCGGAGACTGCAGGGGCGGATCCAGTATAGGACATGGGTGTACATCAGGGGCAAAAAAATTGAAGTTCGTAGGTAAAATCCATGGTCAGATCCGAATACAAATAGCACACGATAGGGGGTTTGGGTGTTCGATTTCGCACAGCAGGAAAGGAAGGGAAGGGAAAGTGCGGACATACCTTGTCGGCCGGCGAAGCGTCCGACGAAGAACTGGCAAGGGCGGCGCCACTCCCCTGCCGTCGCCGCTTGGAAAGAAGGCGGCCGAGCGAGCGAGCGAGCGAGCGAGAGAGAGAAGAGAAAGGGACTTCTTCTTTTTTCTTTCTTTGAGAAAACGGGAATATTACATCCAGCCCATGCATGGGATCCCTGCAGAAAATAGATATTACATTGGTCATCATCTTCATGGCCTCCGATTGGGACTATAGCTGATCACGGATCGGGCGACCCGACGAACCCAATCTGATCCGAAAAAAATTCCGACCCAACCCAATCAATATGTGGGCCGGGCTCGAACCAAAATTTTCGACCCGCAAAAAATTCAGGCCGAGCATGGGCCGATTTTATGACACAAACCCGAAAAATCCGACCCGATCCGAAAATTATACATCAAAAATCGAGTTTAACCCAACCCGGCCCAACCACCTACCGGGTTGGGTTCAAGCCGAAAAATCCATCCTGGTAGTCAAATCGGGTCGGGTTCAGGCTAAAACAAAACATGTAGGAGAATGAAGAGAGATCCGGCCCAACCCAGTTTTCTTTGATCCGACCTAAACCCGGTCCGGCCCATGATCATGTCTAGTGAGGTCACCTGCCACTCAACACTTTGCTCTCCCTATGCTCGGTAGAGAAGAACGCCAAGATGGAAGCTTGACATACGAAGATGCATCACAGTTTACAAATGCCACGAGCAACGCATCTAACAGATCAACGTGCTCTTTGAACGCCCCAGCAAACAACTGTGAGCCAAATCTTCGACACGATTTTTTATTCTGCTCGTTACTTTTGCTAAAGATCCAATGACTAGCATATTTAAAATATTAAATTAATGTAGTTAACATTCTAAAATACAAGATTGAGCATCTATTTAAGCTTGATGCAACATTTTAGATAAAGTAGTTCAACATTTTATGTAAATGTTGAAATATTATATTGAAAATATTGAACATGTATATTCAAAATATTGAAATAGTACAGTATGGACATTGTTTTCTATAAATAAAAAATTTAAACATGTTGGATCTTATTTTGTTATATTTATTCTTAACAAGACAGTGGTTAGAACCGAATCGAAAACGCATTCACGATTTGAAAGAAAAATATATTTTAAGACCATAACAGTCAATCTAAACCACCTACTGCCTAGCCAATTTCGTCGCGATACCTGTCATTGTATAAAGCATTCCACCTCCTTTCCCACCCATCTGAACTCATGCGCTCACTTTGACCTAGCACGAATGTTAAAGTAGAAGTTTCATAATATAATAAATTATCTTCCGAAAGATGTATGAGTTTTCTGACGAAAGAGCCAACGGATGTTTTTTTTCATGTTGAAAAAGGCCCAGCCAGCACAGCAAAGTAGGAGCAAAAGTCCAGTTTGGTCCAACGCGCGATAAAAACTTTCTTTTTATTCCATCTATCTTTGGGACACAGTTTTTTAATACTTTCAATAGTTCATTATTTCATAAATATATACCTTTCAAAAATTATTTTATAAATATGTGAAAGGTGCGTCCACATATGCTCTATGGACTGCCCGGACCAAATACAACTATAATGCCACGTCACCACGGTACAAGTATCCCGAGAGGTGCATTATGATACAATCACTTTAGGGAGGAAACTATGTTCTCTTGATCCATCAAGAATTCAGAAGATATGGGAACACCGACTTGCCATGGACTTGACGTTTTCATATAGCTTTGTGAGGGCGTCTTACAACAAGTAGTTTCATGCTGGGTACTTGTGACATATGTTTTATTGGTAGTCTACAATCTAGATGAGCTAATATATAATGACTCATGTGACCTTTTGTGTTTTCGTTGTTAATTTGACGTGCTTGAACAACTTTTTCAAAACTTATCATGTCTACCTATTTAAGTTTAATTCTTAATGAGGATTGTGTTCGACATGTATTGTTCTCATACCATGCATATGCCTTAATGGTTATGTGTGTGCTTTGGTTTGAGAGGTGAGGATGCATTGACCTCCTATAGCCAAAATGTCATGAAAATGTGATCGATTTGTGTAGTATACCTTATGTGAATTGTATATGCTATCTTTGGTTTTGTGTATAGATTCTCTTGTCATTTGCCTCTCCGGTCGCTAACCAAATTTCTTTGGTTGGTGGTAGCACGACTAATCTTTCGGGTGATGGGACTTACTATATCCATAAGCATTGAGCAAAACCTTACATTTGATACTGGATATTTTGATTGCTGATTCTTTTATCAATTCTTGGGTATTTGATACCGGATCGGTTGCTCATATTTGCAATTCGATGCAGGGGCTGACAAGAAGTAGAAGCGTGGCAAGAGGAGAAGTTGATTTCCGCGTGGGCAATAATGCAAGAGTTGCTGCGTTGAGCGTCAGGACGATGCAACTCCACCTCCCGTCAGGATTTATTATGAAGTTGAATAATTGTTATTTTGTTCCTAGTTTGAGTCGAAACTTCATATCTCCTTCATGTTTGATGATGGATGGTTATTCGTTTGCGAGTGAAAACAATGGTTGTGTGATCTCTAAGAATGATATGTTTGTGGCTTCTACGCCTATTAAGAATGGGTTGTTTGTTTTAAATCTTAATGATTCACCTATCTGTAATGTAAGTGCTAAAAGGCTTCAGCCTAATGATTTGAGCCCTACCTATATGTGGCATTGTTGTTTAGGTCATATAAGTGAGAAGCGCATGAAGAAGCTCCATTCGGATGGGCTTCTAACTTCGTTTGATTTTGAATCATACGAGACATGCGAAACTTGTTTGTTAGGCAAGATGACCAAGACACCATTCATAGGTTTTTCCGAGAGAGCATCGGACTTGTTGGAACTCATAGATACTGATGTGTGCGGACCAATGAGCACGACGGCTAGAGGAGGATTCCAATACTTCATAACTTTCACTGATGATTTGAGTAGATATGGCTATGTCTATTTGATGAAGCATAAGTCTGAAACCTTTGAAAAGTTCAAGGAATTTCACAATGAGGTTGAAAATCAACGTGGCAAGAAAATTAAGGCCTTGCGATCTGATTGAGGAGGCGAGTATTTGAGTGATGAGTTTAGCAATCATCGAAAGAGTTGTGGAATTGTTCCACAACTTACGCCGCCTGGAACACCTCAGAGAAACGGTGTGTCCGAGCGACATAATCGAACTTTGTTGGACATGGTTCGGTCGATGATGAGCCAGTCGGACCTACCATTATCATTTTGGGGTTACGCTCTAGAAACAACAGCTTTCACACTAAACAGGGTATCGTCTAAATCTGTAGTTAAGACACCATATGGGATATGGACTGGGAAGACTCTCACCTTGTCTTTTCTGAAAATTTGGGGATGTGAAGTTTTTGTCGAGCGACTTCAGTCGGACAAGCTAACTCCCAAATCGGATAAGTGCATATTCATGGGATATCCAAAGGAAACTTTAGGGTATACCTTCTACAACCGATCAGAGGGTAAAGTGTTTGTTGCTAGGAACGGTGTTTTCTTAGAGAAAGAGTTTCTCAAGAAGGAGAAAAGTGGACAGAAGGTGTATCTTGAAGAGGTTCAAGATGAGTCAATCGGGCAAGATTCAACAAGTGATGCTAATGTAGCAGAACAAGTTGAGATACTCGTGGCAAGAGAAGCACCACCACAGCCATGGAGGTCGCCAAGGCTCCGCGCGATGCGTGAGATATTATTATTGGACAGTGATGAGCCTGCGACATATGCAGAAGTGATGATGGACCCAGATTCCGAGAAATGGCAGAGTGCCATGAGATCCGAGATAGACTCCATGGGAGATAATCAAGTTTGGAACTTGGTTGACCCGCCTGATGGTGTTAATGCCATAGGGTGCAAATGGATCTATAAGAAGAAGAAAGATATGGATGGAAATGTTCACATCTACGAGGCTCGACTTGTTTCAAAGGGGTTTGACAAGTTCAAGGAGTTGACTACGACGAGACATTCTCTCCCGTAGCGATGCTTAAATCTATTCGGATTATTCTAGCAATAGCCGCGTATTTCGATTATAAGATATGACAGATGGATGTCAAAACAGCTTTCTTGAACGGAAACCTGGATGAGGGCGTGTATATGATACGACCCGAAGGTTTTGTCGATCCGACAAATGCTGGAAAGGTATGCGAACTTCAAAAATCCATTTATGGGTTGAAGCAAGCATCTCGGAGTTGGAATATTTGTTTTGATGAAGTAGTCAAAGGGTTTGGTTTTTTCAGAACGAAGAAGAAGCTTGTGTTTACGAGAAGGAAAGTGGGAGCTCTGTTGCATTTTTGATCCTATATGTAGATGACATATTGCTGATCGGGAATGATATTCCTATGCTGGAATCTATAAAGACTTTACTGAAAAATAGTTTTTCCATGAAGGACTTAGAGGAAGCCGCATACATTCTGGGCATAAGAATCTATAGAGATAGATCGAGAAGGCTCATTGGATTAAACCAAGATACTTACATTGATAAGGTGTTAAAATATTTCTGCATGGAACAATCAAAGAAAAGGTTCTTGCCTATGTCACACGGTATACATCTCAGCAAGACTCAGTGTCCTTCAATGACTGATGAGTTGCATCGCATGAGCAAGGTTCCATACGCTTCGGCAATTGAATCTATCATGTACGCGATGATAAGTACACGCCCAGATGTCTCATATGCTCTATGTGCTACGAGCAGGTACTAGTCTGATCCAGGTGAGAGTCACTGGACAGCGGTGAAAAACATTCTTAAGTACTTCAGAAGGACTAAAGATGTGTTCCTAGTCTATGGAGGTGAGGAGGAGCTCACTGTAACGGGTTACAATGATGCTAGCTTCCAAACCGACAAAAATGATTTAAAGTCGCAATTAGGATTTGTGTTCACATTGAATGGTGGTGCTGTAAGTTGGAAAAGTTCCAAACAGGATACCGTAGCTGATTCTACAATGGAAGTCGAGTACACTGCAGCTTCGGAAGCTGCAAAGGAAGGTATTTGGATGAGGAAGTTCCTCATAGAGCTTGGTGTGTTTCCGAATGTGTCCAGCCTATTGAACCTCTATTGTGACAACAATGGGGCAATAACGCAGGCTAAGGAGCCAAGGAATCACCAGAAGAACAAGATATGCGAGATCCTTTGAGATCAAGATATGCAAGATACACACAGATTTGAATGTTGCTGATCCTTTGACAAAACCTCTATCACAGCCTAAGCATGAAGCGAACACAAGAGCTATGGGTATTAGATATCTTCTAGATCAGACTCTAGTGCTAGTGGGAGACTGTTAGAAATATGCCAAAATATGCCCTAGAGGTAATCATAGAGATGATCATATTTCGTTGTATCCATGATGTATTATGTGTTCATTGAATATCCATGAAAGGCAACTTGTATTGATTGGCAATTATGTGAATTGTTTGTGAGACTATTTATATGAGTTCATGTATGGACACACATGAATATTAGACTAGCACATGTATTAGTTGATGACTGTGTTTCACAAGTCATAGACATGAAGATGTCAAACTAATAATGTGGGCGCATGTATGACATGAGACTGGACCAACCCAACTCGAGAAATAGTGATTTCTCATTACACAATGTGTACGCTATGTCCTTAGACCTGAGATTATTGCATGTACTCAAGATGTAAACCGACCTACTTAGGAGCCATCAGACACTACTCCGTAACTGGGTAGTCATAAAGGTGGTTCTCAGGTTTATCAAGAAGTATGTTGTGAGACATGGTCAGTCAAGATGGGATTTGCCCCTCTCTGCTTGAGAGAGATATCTCTGGGCCCCTCGAGTGATCGGATCAAAAAATGTATGGTCGTGCTAGGGTTAAGTGTTAACCAAAGATTCTGGATCATGGCATCGAGAAAGAGAGATAATCTTGGAGCTATACCAAATATCATGAGGTAAAGGGAATAACATGTATATGAGATTGTGACGGCTCGTCTGATATGATCTTTGCGCGCGCATAGGAGTTGGCACGTCTTGCTAGAGGCTGCTGTCAACTATTGGTCGAGTAGGAGTACTCGGGCCATGTCTGTTCGCGCGTGAGCCCATAGGGTCACACACTTAAAGGGTTGGAAGCCTAATAAGGATATGATCCGAATTAGACTGGACGTAGGTGCACTAATGGACCTCGGTTAGGAAACCCATTAGTGGGCGCCTATAAAAGAAAAGGTGGGGCCGCATGGAGGGGCTAACCCTAATTCCACGCCTGCTGGCAGCCGCCTGTTCCCACGCCCGCGCCCGCGGTTGCCCTCACGGACCTAGCAGTCCGGAGTGCGACGCTTCTTCACCATACGTGTGGACACCTTGGAGGTGCTGCATCTGTTGCACGAGGACGAGCCGCACGTGAGGAGGTCTTGCAACTGCACTGCCGGTGACCGACTGCACTACCCCGACGCGCTACAGAAGTTCCGCACCCTCGCATCTAGTGGTAACTCCGTGATCTATAACAGCAGTTTTCCTGGTTTACGCGGTAGAAATTTTTATTTATCGCTAGCGTAGCCCACCTCGTATCCCTTCGTAACCACCTTTTGTGTTTTCATAGTTAATTTGACGTGCTTGAACAACTTTTTCAAAACTTATCATGTTTACCTATTTAAGTTTAATTCTTAATGAGGATTGTGTTCGACATGTATTGTTCTCATACCATGCATATGCCTTAATGGTTATGTGTGTGCTTTGGTTTGAGAGGTGAGGATGCATTGACCTCCTATAGCCAAAATGTCATGAAAATGTGATCTATTTGTGTATTATACCTTATGTGAATTGTATATGCTATCCTTGGTTTTGTGTATAGATTCTCTTGTCATTTGCCTCTCCCGTCGCTAACCAAATTTCTTTGGTTGGTGGTAGGATGACTAATCTTTCGGGTGATGGGACTTACTATATCCATAAGCACTGAGCAAAACCTTACATTGCGGATCCTCATAGTGAGCAAAACCGGCAACACCAAAATGCACTCATGGTGGTCATTGTTTGCGGATGAGCGATGAGAGAGAGCAGTATGATGAAGACGAAGGGGAACCAGGAGTTTTTGCATGAGTCAATGTGGTGTAAATTAGCATAATTTGAGATTCTGCCAACAGCTTATATGCATCTACAATTCTACATGTTCTAGAGGAACAATTATTGGAGATTTCGCAGAAGAGCAATTTTCATGAGAATTGCGATACTTCGTTAGAAATGGCATTTATGATCTGAGCCTCCGTCGTAAGAGTTTGAATTCAAATGCAAATATGTTCCCCTTCTTTTGTTGCTGGCAATTGGCGACGCACAATTCAACACTTTCTGTTATAGTGTGCGTGCTGCCATGGATCTCCCTTTTCTTTAGCTTTCACATAAATGAGGTACCTCCTTGCAGGTTAAAAAGCTGTTCAAATGGCAAAGACTGAAGCCGATTAAGGCCCCATTTATTTTAGCCTCTGGCCTATTTTGAAGGCTTAATTTTGAGAAATCCATAATCGACTACAGATTTCTCAAATCGAGCTTTCAAAATCGGCCAGAAGCTGAAACAAACAGGGTCTAAGAGTATTCTGAAGTGCATTTTGATGAACATAGATTCAACAAGGGATTATGTGAATCAACTTTTGGCGATTAAATTTCCATCACACACCATATATATAGAGACACACACAAGGCTCCACTGGTATCCTATTCTGTACAAACAATGCAATCTCTTCCGTACCGTACCGTTGGTCCAAAGAACGCCGTCAGTCACCAAAACACGTGCAAACGGGGAATGAAACGGCTTCCATATATGAAAGCTACATTACCGGACAACATTGTGTGTTTCACGAACAAATGAGCCTTACATACTCATCACTGAGGAGCGAATCATTTGGAGGTTAGATCTTCTTGGGAGGCCTCTGATGGCCATGGCCTGCCCTGGGAGCCTTCTCAAGCAGCAGCAGCAGCCCGACATTGTTGCCGCACTGCCCAATGGGGTACCTGCCAACCACCATGGCGGCGAAGAACATCAGCACGAGCAGACAGTAGAATGGCGCGCAATCGGAGGAACGAGAGAAGGAAGATCAACTCACCTGACGCGGGATGAGTTCCTTCGCCACCACATGATCGAAGTAACCCACTGGAAATGCAAGCGAATTAGCTTTTATTGCCAACAAAATTATGGTAGCTAAGCTAGGAAGTGACCCTAAAATAGTTCTGTTTCCTTTTTTTTTGCAAGGCAAACAGTAATGGTGGAAGAGGTTCCCTTATGTGGGATGCTGCAAATTCTGCTTTTTAGTTTTTTCTTTTTTCCCCCCAAATATTTGGACCTTCCAGATGTAGTCCAATGGTTCAGTTGCTACTTCTATTCTAGAGTCATTTTGTATGTTCTCCACTTAATAGATTATGTCATGAATATGAGGCTGCAACAAAATGGTTGTTTGGAAATAGCAATATCAACTGAACTAGTTCAATTACGAAAAGGTTACTTTATCATGCACTTACTCAAATTTTCTCAGTGACTTAACAATCTCTGTGCTCAACATTCAGGAGATGTAATACTATGAGTTGATAGAGATGTCAGCAATATTACCTTGGCCACCGCAGCAAAGAAGGTGGTCTGGCCCTTCACCACCTTCCTCTGCATAAGCACCGGCGGATGGCGTGGCGGGCGCACCGTGACGGTCATGGCCGGCTGCGTGTTGCCCCCTTTGTAGAAGCTGTGCTGCAGCATGGTGGGCGCCGGAACCGGCGGCGCGGCCTCCTTGCAGAGCTTCTGCGCGATCTCCTTGAGCAGCATGACCTGCGCCTTCTCGGCCCCCATGGAGATGATGGCCTGCCGCATGGACTCCCGGTCCGCCTCCAGCGCCTGCATCCGCGCGCTGAGCTTGCGCACCTCCTCGTCGTCCGCCCAGGGCATGGCGCCGCCCCCGCACTCGCTGCCCAACGGCGTGGCTCCGCCGTAGGAGCCCTCGGGCACCGCGAGCGGCGCGCCGTGGATGGCGTCGACGGTGTAGACCCGGTCGCTGGCGCCGCAGTCGTCGTCGTCGTCCGGGAAGCACTCGCCGTCGTAGAAGTCGAGGCTGTCGTCGGAGTAGGCGCGCGAGTGGCGCGGGAAGGTGGAGCCCGGCGCGACGCGGATGATGGGCGTGGTGGTGGCGGCGGCCACGGGCGTGGCGCCGCGCTCGAGGAGGTGGACGCGGTGGGCGAGGCGGCTGAGCTGGTCGTGCGGGGTCTCGAGCGCGTCCGCCTCGGACGCGGTCCGCGGGTGGTCGATCATGCAGCGCAGCGGCGGGTAGTATCCGCCGGTGGACGGCGCGGGGGACGGCGAGGAGGGCGGGTGGCGCGGCGTGGCGGCGGAGGGGCGGCGCGGGGTGGAGGCCCCCGACGGCGCGGCGGCGCAGGGGTGGCGGGGCGTCGGGCGCGGCTCGCCCGCCTGGAGCGCCCGCACCGTGGCGTCGCGCTTGGCGAGCGCCTCCTCGAGCGCGGCGAGCTCGGCGGCGTCGTGGGCCATCTTCTCCTCGGCGTAGCGGCGGAACTGGCGCGCCTCCATCATGGCCTCGGCCTTCTCCCGCTGCAGGCGGAGGATCATGGTCATGGCCTCGCTGGCGGCCCCCGCCGCGGCGCCGCGCTCGGCGTCGAGCTCCGCCTGCAGGTCCCCGAGCGCGGCCTGCTGCCGCGCGAGCGCCTCCCGCAGCGCCGCGGCCTCGTCGCCGATCTCCACCCGCACCACCGCGGGGGGCGCCTCGGGCGGGGCGGCGGCCCTCCGCAGCAGCGGCGGCCTCGCGGGGGACGCGCTGGTCGCCGGCGGGGACGCGGCGGAGGTCGGGTGGCCGCAGAGGGGGCAGAGCGAGGGAGGGGGTTCGACGGCGCCGGCCATGGCGGTTGCGGGGGACGGCACGCGCGCATCAGCGGCGCCGGGAGGAGGCGCGCACGTGCTGGCCGGGTGGGGGAGGTATAGAAATCTGGTGGGCCCCGGGGAGGAGGGACGCGCGGGCGGGAGGAGTGCATTTTTGGACGGACGGTTGGCTGCTGTTTTTAGCCGATCTGGCTGGCTGGGTTAAAACCATGTGTTAAAAATGTCTTTTGTCTTCTGCTTTGTGAGGGGAATTTGGGTTCTCTGAAGTCAGATGTCTAACTTAAATTTTACTATGGCGAAACTAGAAATATGTAAATGGTAGGCTGGATATTCGACGACAAGAACAATGCGGACATATAAAATGGATATCCGTACGAGCATTGCAATTTGCAAGTAGATTTATTTTCGATTTTTCTGCACGCTCAATTCAAATCATGTATATATCACAATTCTCTTCTTATATATGCAGAGACTGCAGGTAAATAACTAAGTATTGCATGAGTAGACATCGGTGAACAACATTTGCATGTGCTGAATTAGTAGCTCGACATATGTAGCCACAGTTTTTTGTTATAAACTTCAAATAAAGAACAAAGTGTTAAAGCTTCTGCTGTTGCCTTCTTGTTGAGGTCCTGTTTGGATCACTTAGGACTATTAGGACTAAAGTTTAATCCGGACAAAGTTTAATCCGGACTAAACCTTAGGTGACTAAATTTTAGTCCACGCTCGTTTAGATCCATAGACTAAATATTAGATGGGAAACTATTTGAAGCACAAACACAAATGGATGAAATTAAACTTTTAGTCCAAATTAGGTGGGTTCTATGTACCGATGGACTAAACTTGAGTTGGAATGAAACTAAACTTTAGTCCAAAGTTTAGTCCACCCGTTTGGATCACTTAATGGACTAAACATTAGACCTAAAGTTTAGTCCATGGATCTAAACGGGGCCTGAATCATGTTGCCACTTGATCGGTGGGCTATAAATGATTACAAGAACACTAGAGTGGAAATAGAACTATCAATAAGTTGAAATATGTGATACTTTAAAGGATGATGCGCACGGGAGAGTGGGCTCGGAGACGGGGCCAATAAGCTGCGATAGATGGTGGTGCGGTCCACGGAAAAAGAAGAAAGGGGTTAGGCTAAGGCTGGGGCTAGGCTGATTTATAGGTGAAACTCGGATGCACCCTTTTGTCTTTGCGAAACTTGTGCCTTCTGACACGTTGAATTCAGTCCTTAATATCATCCCCCGTCGATCCCTAAAAAAAAATCAGTCGTTAATTCATTTGGTGACCATGTTTGCGCATTGTTCCTAGAATATTTAATTTTTTAATTATTCCTTGTGTGCAGCTTCAGTCGTCACAAGCACAAATGGCAATGAGACGTTGGGTCTGACTGAGGTTGATACCAAGTATTGAGTCGGATACTAACCTTGCAGAAAAGGACTAGAAGATCAATGCAGCGGTGTTAGATGCATTGGGTTTCGGAGCGAGCTGCCAAGCAGTGAAGACCCGATTGTTTTTTTATTCTGATTGGATAGCTTCCAATTTTTACCCAACTAAAATCAAGGTATGCTAATAAAATTTGGCTATTACTTGATTTATATCTAAAAACTGGTACTTTAATATTTGTAGTTGCCACTCTTTGGTACTAAACCAAATAAATATCTAAATTTTTTGCCCACACTTTGGCATGTTCTAATTTTGGCAAGCCAATATCTTAGCTTGTTATGATTTTAGCTTGGCAAAAATTGATATCCAACCAAGCATGCTCTTTATCCACTCTCATTGGCATGCATTGTTGTCTCTCACTCTTCTCCTTTCCTTAGGTGCTAGAGCTAGATTACAAGTAGAATGTAGCAAGGGCCAGCACAGTGTGTACCAGGCTGGCGAGGCGGCCGCCGGCCCGGAATGGCCAACTCTTTGCACAAAGATAAGTTGACCAGGACTAATCAATCCCGAGGGAATTCACAAAACAGCACTCCTTTGGAGTGGTGTTTAGAAAACAACATCCATAATCGATGTATTCGCAGAATAGCATTGAAGCAATCATATGCATTCACAAAATAGCACTCCATCTCTAATTTTTTCCTCTTGAATTTTTTCCCATCACTTTTGCAATGTAGCAAGTGACAAAATTATCCCTGCTATCATACAAGACACACTAGCATCCCTGCATTTCAAACAAAGGCATGTCTAAATTCTATAGTGCAATGGTTTGCCACAAAAGGCCTCTTTTTGGGGAAAAGGTTGCTTGGCCCAAACACTGTCATGTGCAATGGTTTGGCATTCACACTAATTTAGATATATCGAAGTTTCCATTTGTGCAAATACGCGTGTACAAACTCTACAAAAGTTGCTGAAAGAAAAAAAATAGTTCAGTTAGTTACCAGGGGCTAAACGTTGGAAAAGTCATCACAAATTAAAGTGCAGGGAGGCTAGTGTGTCTTGCATGATAACATGGGTAATTTAGTCACCTACTACATTAAAAAAGTGCGTGAGAAAAATAGGAGAGGGACAAATAGAGGTGGAGTACTATTTACGAATGCATTTGGTGCTTCAGTGCTATTATGTGAATTCATTAGTTCTTAGTGCTATTTTCTGAAAACCACTCCAAATGAGTTTGGTAGAGATGTATTTATTTTGGGAGGGCTGAAGTCTTTATATTATAGTGGCTGCAGGATATAGGCAGGTTCGTAAAATTAGAAGGTCTCAAGTAAATGTTTTTAAATGATACTTTATAAATTCGACACTAAAAAAATAGATACATAAAAGTGAAGTACATTTACCTTATTTATTTCTCAAAAAAATATACAATGTTTGATTCGTCAGATACTGAAATTACAGAGCATCATTTATAAAGGAACCAGCAGAAATCCTGTGAGTGATAATCAAGAGAGTTGTTACGGTGCTAGAAATGTTGGCTAAACCCCATAAAGAGTTGGGAGTGTGCACTACTTGACTCGCTGTAGGCTGTCACATTGTTCGTCGAGCACCTGTCACTACTCAAAATAAGCCAGCACTGGCAAAAATAAAAAATCGAGAAAGGGAATGACCAAATAAGTGATTGAATGCTACTATTGTATCAGACTGAAGGATCTAACTCCGCAAACTTTTGCTGATTTGATTGGCCATTAAACAACTAAACGCCAAAATCATGAAATTTACAACACCAAAAACTTTTTGGAGATGGGCTGAGCAGGTGCACTAGCGGGCTGGGCTGGCATGGACGGTCGCGGCGTGAGTGTGGATGGGGAGCACGAGCCGGAGTGGGCTGGGCCGGGAAGTGACGACGATACACGCGGGAGAGTGCACTAATAGAAAAAAGCTTTATCCTGGTTGGCAAGACGTTTAGGCACCAACCGGTACTGCGACCGAGACAGAAAAAAAAAAGTCTTAATCATTATTATCGGGTAAAATATTCGGTACCAAAGTTCTTCCACCCGGTACTAAAGTCCGGTACTACAGTATTCTTTTCAAAAACTCAGGAAGAGACCCCCACCCGTGATTTTTCACGCGAAATACGGGTACGTGCGGTGGCCTGGATTCGAACCCGCAACAGCTTACCTCGCGTGTACCTCCCTTACCATCTCATCTACACAATAGTTCTGATTGAGAGGGAGATACTTTTCTATTTTTTCTATTTTAAGTAACACGTGGAAGACCCTTTAGTATCGGATGGTAACACCACCCGGTATTGATGTGGGTGGAACCTTTCATACCGGTGGTAACACCACCCGGTACTAATGTCTAGTCTCCATCCACTTCAAAAATACCAGTATGAGTACCAGATCATCTTCATGCTGGTAATTTTGGGTAGATCTTTAGCGTATTTTCTAGTAGTGGTGGGATCAGAGGTGGGCCAAATAAGTTGCAATGGTGGTGCGGTCCCATGGAAGAAGAAAAAGAAAAGGGTTGGATCGGGCTGATTTATAGGTGAATGAGAACCGTTTGAAAATTTTCCGTGAATTTAATTTTCAATGCTAGCAAAAACTCGGATGCCATCTTTTTGTCTTTGCGCAACTTGTGCCTTCTCACGCGCTGAATTCAGTCGTTAATATCACCCCCGATCCCTCAAAAAAAGAATCAGTCAAACTAATCTTGGAGAAAAGGAATAAGCTAGAGGATCAATGCGGCGGTGTCAATGCATTGGGTTTCTGCGGAGCTGCCGAGCAGATTGTTTTTTCGTGCACTCTCATCGGCCTTCGTTGTTGTCTCTCCACACTTCTCCTTTGGTTAGGTGCTACAGCTAGACTACAACTAGAATGGCCAAGTCTATACGCCGAGAGAAGTTGACCAAGACTACTCAATCCCTAAATCCAGGGAAGAGCACTCCGATGAGTCGAGGCTGTGGAAATGGTTCTTGACCATCTAAGAATGTCGCTCAGACTGTCAATACCCTGTAGGGAGCATCACGTCGTCTTGTCCCTTTGAACGCACTACCACAGATCGGTTTTTCTATGACGGTGGGAAGTACTCCCTTCGGCTGGCCTCCTCCCATCACGGAAGGATCAATTGTGCCTGACGTGCTTAGAGGACCGACCAGAAATTCAATCCACTCGACGGGGGACGAGCCTCCTGGGACGCTTCTTCCAGACTCGCGCGCACTAAAAACTGGAGCTGGCGCGAGCGAAAACTTTTCCAGGGGAGCGAGGCGGGAGGCTAACAGCGGGCTGGCCCACATGCGAGAGACACAGCGAAAAGAAAGAGCACGGAGGTCGGAGGATGCGCGGGCTCCCAATGTTCCCCATGAGTTCTTCCCCCGAGGCCCCCAATCTCCTGTCTTCCATCTCGCTCCTTCCCCTTCCCACGCTGCTCCTCACCAAGCTGCTCTACCCTGCATCTGCTCCTCTCTTCAACCCAGCCATCAGCCCCTCCCCCACCAGGCCGCCACAATCCCTAAGCCGCCGCCGCCAGAGCCATACTTTTTGCCATTTAGCCTTTTTTTGGAAAAAAATTCACATTTGGACCCCTAGGGAACTTATTTCCGAATTTGGATCCTGGGGCTCGTCACGGCGCCGAGGTAACACGTCTCCGCGCCGCGAGCCATGGCGCCGAGACCCCTAACGAAGTCGCTGATATGGCGTTGACTTGGCGGTGACGTGGCAGAGCTCGGCGCCACAGATCACGGCGCCGAGTCCTTTCCTATACGGCGCGGCCGCTTCCTCTCTCTTGCCGCACCCTATTCTTCTCTTGCTCGTCCTCCGGCCTCCGTCCCGCCGCCGCGCCCCCGGTCCGCCGCCGCGCGGCCCGCTCCGCCGGCCGCTCGCCGGCCGCCGCGCCTCCGTAAGGTTTTTTTTAATTAGTTTTTTATTTAATTAGGTATTGTAGTAGTTTTTTAATTAGCATTTAGGTAATTTTAAATAATTGATTTAATTAGTTTTAGTATTTAGTTAGGTAATGTAGTTAGTAATTTATTCTAGATAGTTAGAAACCATATTTAGAAAATATAGTTAGATAGTTGTATTTAGAAAATGTAGTTAGACAGTAGATGTAGGTATTTACTTAGGTAATTTAGATAGTTAGAAAATGTTATTAGTTAATTTTGTATATTATACCCGTCATAACCTTCGTGTTGTGCATACGAACTAGATGGACAATTTAGTGACTTTGTATCATGGAGGCAGTGTCGAGAGAGATGTGTTTGGGAATGTCACTTTTGATGATGGAATACATGGGATCTCTCTGATATTCAATGATCGGCCGTTGTTTAGTGAGGTGTTTGGTAGAGCTCGTGATGAGCTTCAATGCATTTCAAGTGAGGATGCCATCTCAGTTCAAGAGGTCACCCACTTTGGTAAATCGGGTCAGATTTTCAGACGGCTGGTCGCTATTACATGTGAGGTTGAATGGGAGAACTATGTGAATATCGTCATGAAGAATGAGTATCAATGTTTGGATTTGGTTGTGCGGAAGTTGTCAAATGCTCGCAGCCTGCATGTGCATTCAGCCCCTAATGTGTCTCCTGCTATCCCTCCGTTACCCAACCTTGAGGTGGATCAGGAAGATGCGGTTGCGGTCCCTGATGCTCAATCTGGCCCGAATGAGTTTGGCATTTGTCCTGATGATCGTGTGCATTGTCGGATTGATGATGTCGGTATGCCCCCCAGGAGATTCCTTTGACACAGAACCATCCAAGTAAGTGTCATAGAACACCACCTTTTCATTTGTTATTCGCCCTTAATTTCATTCATTTGTCCCAGTGCCATCTTCAATTGTTGTTTAAATGCAGGAGATATTCCAGATAATATTGGTGTTCCCCTTGTGCCTCCATCTTCCAATACAGGATGGGCTTCTAATAGTGTGGATGTTCAGATAGATGATGACGAGGAGCCTTATAGGAATGCAAGAGCCGTTGATTCAGATGATGACCGCCTAGTTGCAGCATTGAGTGAAGAAGATATGGAGCGCATCGGATTTTTTTTGTCCTGATCGTGATCCACTAGTTCATGAATTCAGCGATCTCAGTTGTTCTCATAGTGCTTATGCTGAAGGAAGAGATGTCGAGCTGCTAGAGGCTCCTGAGGCTGGGGATAGCATGGAAATTAAGAAGGGCCTTCTATTCAAGGACTTGCCTACATTGAGAAGATGGTTACAGGAGTATTCTGTAAAACGTAAAAGGCCATTCAAGGTTAGGCACTCGTATGTGGAGCGGCGCTACACAGTGTGCGAGAAGGCTGATTGCAATTGGAGGGTCTGTGCTCGGAAACAGAAGGCCACGGGAAAGTTCAAAATCACCAAAATTGTAGGTCCACACACTTGTGCCGACATAGATCTACAGTTGAGGCATCGACAGTTGACCTCTACCCTTATTGCTAGAAAGTTGTACTCAACGTTGAAGTGTCAGCCCAATTTGAAGGTGAAGACAATTATAGATATGGCTGAGAAAATATTTGGTTACAAGATCAAGTATGAGAAAGCATGGCGGGCAAAGCAACGGGCCTGGAAGATGATATATGGGGACTGGGAGGAGGGGTATGAAAAGCTACCTGCACCGTTCAATGCAATGAAAGCAGCTAATCCGGGCATGCACTATAAGTACATTCCAAAACCGAATGAATGGAAGGACGGACGACACATTTTCTTTCGTGCTTTCTGGTGCTTTCCATAGTGTGTGGAGGCCTTCAGGCATTGTCGTCCGGTGTTATCCATTGATGGTACTTTTCTGATTGGCAAGTACGAGGGCACGCTATTGATAGCCATTGCAGTTGATGCTGACAACGCATTGGTTCCTTTGGCCTTTGCTTTGGTGGAGAGGGAGAACAAAGCCAGCTGGGGATGGTTCTTGCGGCTAGTTCGGATACATGTTGTAGGTCCTGGCAGGGAGGTTGGTGTCATATCTGATAGACACCAGGGTATACTCAGTGCGGTACAGGAGCAGATTCCAGGATATGCACCATCGTTGGTGCACTTGGCACATGGCTCAGAATTTACTAGATACAGATGGGAACAAGGATAATTTTCCTCTATTCAAGGATGTTGCTCGGCAGCTTGAGGTGCAGTTCTTTCAAGAGAAGTTGGAGGAGCTAAAAACGGCAACAAACAATGCAGGTAGGCATTGGCTAAGAGGAGTTCTGAGGGAGCCTGAGAAATGGTCAAGGGCGTATGATGATGGTGGCCGTAGGTACGAGTTTCAGACTAGCAACATGGCCGAGTCATTCAACAGTGTGCTTAAGGGGATACGGGCGATGCCCGTCAATGCTATCGTATCATTCACCTTCTATAGGCTTGTTGCATGGTTCAATGATAGATACTTAGAAGCAGTGGCACTACAGAGCAAGAACCAGCTATTGGCCGCTAAACCTATGCGTCATCTTGGTAAGGCAGAGGATAGGGCTCGCACACATGAGGTTAAATGTTTTGACCACACGACAGTAAAGTATGAGGTCACGGAAAGGGATGGTACAACGTCCGATGGTGACGTGCGGCCTTCGAGGAGTTATATTGTCATACTGATTGATTTCTCATGCAGATGTGGGAGAACAAGGCAGTACCACTTTGTATGTTCCCATTATATTGCAGCAGCTCGGCACCGCAACTTTGCCTACAAGAGCATGATACCGCGGGAGTTCACTGTTGACAGCCTTGTACTTACATGGTCTCCCCGGTTTGAGCCTTACCTAGACGAGCCTTACCTGCTATTACTCATGAGGCATACATGATTCTATATGAAAGTGAAAATATTATAAAAAAATAAATATTCTTACCAGCAACCTAATGCGAATCTGACGAGGAGTAGGGTTGAATGCATAATTTTCACACATCCAATACCTCTGGTTATATGAATCCTCTTCATCTGACTTGGCTACCTTTCAAGGATCACCGCTGAAGCACATCGGCACAGGAACACCACTAGGCAGCGGCAAACGGGTGAAGACTGTTTCAGTCATCACCTTTGGTTTGCTAGATTTACCACGCCTAGGCATCTAAGGTTGCATATTACACATATTAATAACTAAACCCTAAACCTTAAGCAATTACACTGAATAATACACATAATATAGATCAAATCTATACGTAAAAATTAAGGAGGGGAGAGAGGATACCTTGCTCTTGAAGATCTATGGATCAAAACAAAGTTTTTATGGTCAAATACGTTGATTGATGAGGTTAGGCGGGTGGGGGGGAGAGAGAAAAACCGAGACGGGGTAAGAAATATGGGATGAAGGCTCGGACAGGCTTGGGGGTTACGGTTGCAATCTTGGCGCCACGACCTGCGGCGCCGAGCTGGGCGCCACATCGGCGACACGCTGGTGGGCATGTGGCAGCTGACCTAGATAGCTCGGCGCCGTGACTCACGGCGCCGAGACGTCTTACCTCGGCGCCGTGGCTCACGGCGCTGAGCTTCAGGGTCCAAATTCGAGAATAAGTTCTCTAGGGTTCCAAATGTGAATTTGTTTCCAAAAAAAAGACTAAATTGCAAAAAGTACGGCCGTCAGAGCCCCCACAGCTAGGCCATTCAGTCGCCGTCCCAAAATCCTGTAACCCTAGCTCCGGTGCCGCCACCCAAGCAACACCGTCACTTTAGCTTCGTGCGCTGCCAACCAAGCAATGCAGCCGCCCTAGCTACCTCCTTCCACCACAATTGCAGTGATCTGCAACCTAGTCCCCTCGCAATCTCTAGTCCTCCCACCTGTTCCCCAAATCATAAATAAAGGCATCAAGATCTGTGGCTGCTAGGGGCATTTTTTGCGGATGCACTCCACCAGCTCTCAGGTTTTTGCAATATCTGGGGTAAGATGGATCTAAAATACACTCAGTTCTTTCTATTATGGAAAAAATTATTTTTATCTGATTTATTATGCTCTGCGTACAGAAGTGGAGAGAGGGAAAGCTTTGATCTGACTGCTATTTACTGGAGCTCCCACCAATTATCTCAGCTTTGACCCAGTGTTGCTGCCATCTTCCTATGTGAATTGAAAAATGAGCTTACCTGACAGGGAAATTCCTGCCATATTGATTGATAAATGAGCTTACCTATATATGAAAAAATATCCAGTGAAATTCCTGGCAGCATTGTATCGTACTACCGTCACTGTAGGTCAACCGTGTCGGTAATGTAGGCTGATGGGAATCAATCTGCAATCCTGACGGTGGGCATCTGACAGAGAAGTTATTGGTTTCCTGACAGAACACAGCCGGTGAAGAACCGATGGAAAAAGTTTAAACTTTCACTGATTGTAGGTAAACTGACAGGAAAACTTTGTCATGCCGGTTTACCAAAATACCGACAGGAAACTCTACCGATGACAGTTTCAGCCGTCATGGACAGCTCGGTTTTCCGTTAGGGAAACCTTACCTTCCCTGACAATCAATCCCTGGTGTAGCATCCGTGACGATTGCCGTCAGGGAAGATCATCCGTGACAGTATATGGAACTTTCTGTGACGGATCCGTCCGTTACGGAGAAAGTTATCTGGTGTAGTGACACGTGTTCCTGATTCCGCCCAATCCCATGTCTTGACTGGACATACAACAAAGATTCTCAAATCATCAAGTGGAATTTTATATCCAGGATCTACCTTATTAACATAGTGCGAGTTTGATAAGTAGAAAGGTAATGACAATATATAATTTTGATCGGGGAGGGATACCTCATACCTTATATATGTAGCTGCAACTGAATGGGTTGGCAACAACTAATATGTTTCGCATTCATGCTTTGTGTCCTGGCCTGGACCATCAAAAACTAAAATTCATTCTACTGTGGAATTCAAGACCGATGATTGTTTGATAGTGTTAGTATTGGGCCAAGTCACCTTTTACCGGCGTAAGACCTTACATTTACTAACATGCATGAATGCTATTTACTTCCTTTCTTTCTTCTCCTGTAAAATCCAAGTGATAAGTTGTACTTTTCTGGTTCCAATGCATATAAGTGTGGCTTTCAATCACAACTACTTTGGGTAATTAGGGTAATAAGGTCATTTCTTATAGCTAGTGACGTGCCTAAATTTGCTAGAAATGTACTAATTTTAGGATGGAGGGAGTAGTAGGGATAATTTTCTAATTATTTTTCAGTTTTAAATGGAAACGAAGATATGAAATAAGAAAGATAGTCCAAATAAAATGAATCCTGGTGTTATTAATATTTTTTTCATAAGACCCTTATACGACTCACATATACTATCTATACTACTACTCAACTTTTTGGTAGTATACAATTAATATGAATTATCGGATGTTTCTATACTAGTCCTTTTCAAACACTAGTATAGACCAGCATTATATACCATAAAAGATCTCTTTTGACAGCACCTAGCCGGGAGAACTGATATCGCAAAACCTGATGGTTGATCATGACAGAGCAGAAGTTGGTGATGGCCGCAGACATGGCTTGCCTAGAGAAGATGCATCCCCTGAGATTGAGCGCTTCCAAATACGCCAAGTGGTAGCAACCTATGCTGCAGTGCCATGTGAGAACATGCTTTTTCGAAACAAATGTGAGAACATGCTGGCGGTGTAAAGTAGATGAGGGCCAGGCTCGTGAGCTCCTGGAGGCGGCTCAGCGGAATGGTCAGGTGCCATGTGTCTCAAACTCCCAGACTGTTATCTAGTACAGAACATGAAATCTTCCCTTCTTGTGAACACATCTTCTTGAATCCTCCCAACAATCCCATGTTACCACAGACATCGGACAGTCTGAATTTTTGACTTCAAGTGCTCTCCAGTTTGGGCGTGCAAAATGCAGTCCTGGGAGAGAAATTATATATCTAGGGTCTGCATTGTCTTGCGAGTTTGATCAGAACGAAGAAAGGTAGCGACAATATAAACTTCTGATTTCTGAAGCAAGGCACAGTTCCGAGTAGGATAACTTATAGAGCAGTAACCAAATGGGTTGGCAACAAAATGGGTTGGCAACCACTAGTCTGTTTGGCATTCATGATTCCTGTCCTCGCAGACCTAGCTGGTAGGTGCAGAGGCCGGCATCAGCGCCAGGGTGGCCACGTTATGATGTGGCGGCCCAATTTGCACGATGCTCTAGTGTAGCACCAGGGAGATCGTTTTGCACGACGACCAGGGCATGCTGTCAACCATTGTTGACTCCGGTGGCCACGATGCCATGGTCGTCAGGGATGCTCTGGAGGGTGTCTACCAAGAAATCTGATAGTTTCTATCTAGAATACTTCCTTGCTGCTTTTCAGCCTCTTGGTTCTGTGTAATTTGGGAGTTCACAACATCCGTGTCAAGCAATGTTCAAAATAGTGGGCTATAGCCGCTGGGAAGCCCCTCCGCTGAGATAGTTAGCCTTTGGCGCTAATTGCTTATGGGCACTAATAGCGGCGATTAGCCCGCTAAAACCGCTAAACTGGGCTAACATTTAGCGCCGCTACGCATAACTCTCGGACCAGAAACTACGTGGGCCAAGTTTTTCCACGGCCTAGCTCAAAAATGTGTACAAGAGCCTCTCAACCTGCCGGGTACCCCAACCCTAGCCACACTCAATCCTCTCAACCTCTCCCGAGCCTTGTGGCGGCGGCGGCGGCAGCGACGCTGCGTCCAGCAGCGGCGCCCACAACCGGCGGCAGCGGCGGAGGCGCCCACAACCAGCACCGATGGAAGCTGCTGCTGCTCCTGCTAGGGAAGACGAGCTGACAAGGACAACAACTTACGGCGCCATGTCCCAGCCAGAGCAACGTGGAGGCATGTTTAGTTTTTTTCTCCTCACCCTTACTATCTCCGTAGCTCAGTCTCTGTTCCAGTGTTCTTGCAACTTGTAGTGTTGCTTGTTTAGCAAAGATGTTAGTTCGAATGGTTAGCTACTAGCTTGACATTGCTGCTGTTCCATACTTGCGTTACTACTTGTTGGTTTATACTGCTCACTCCAAGCAAATTAATAATGTGCTTCAATTTTTCATTCCGTGTAAAATTCCTAGTTTTCCTTGTTGATTAAAATGCATAATCTCTATTCTTGCAAGGTCAATTAGATCAATTTATAATACTTTGCTTAATATTTTGTATAGGTGCCCATGTCAATTCAAGCGCTGCCTCTGCCTCAGTATCACAAGAAACATCCACACAAGCTACTATTAACTCAGATGACCCTGCATGGGCTCATTATTTTTGCCCAGATGTAAAGAAGAAGCGTTCATTGCAGTGCAAGTATTGTAACAAGACGGTCAATGCTGGAATTACCAGGATGAAGTACCATCTTGCCAACATTGGTGGCAACAATGTTACCAAGTGCAAGAAAGTTCCAGCTGATGTGAAGGCAGAGATGGCAGCTTTGCTTTCAAAAAAGATTGGTGAAAAGGAACAGAAAAGGAAGGAACAGGAAAGGGTCAGAGAAACAATTGACCTAGATCACTCAGATGGTGATGAAGAAACTTCTGATGATGCAAATGAAGTTATGGTGCTGCAGCCAACAAGAGTATCTCATTCTAGTACCTCTAGAGCTGTGGCAGGTGATGTCACAATTGAGAAATTCTACAAGGCTAGTACTATAGAAGAATCCATTCAAAGAGGATCTAATGTGAGCCAAAAAGTTCAAACAAAGCTAACAACTCAGAAAAGAGAAGAGAGGAGGGATAGAGCTTGCGAGTATATACGCCAGTTTTTTCTATGAAGCTAGCATTCCACACAACACAGTCAACCTTCCTTGCTTTGCCCACATGCTTGAGGCAATTGGATCTTTTGGTAAAGGTTTGAGAGGGCCTAGTGCATATGAGATGAGTGTACCATTCTTGAAGAAAAGGAGAAGATGTGCAGTGTGAAATGTTCATCCGTGCACAGTTAGGCACGAAGCCAAGATGTATGAATGCCAATCATATAATAGAGTGCAATTTAGTGGCATGCTAAACCACTTGTTTTAGGAGAGAGAGAACATCACTCCCATCCCCCGCGTCGCTCTCCGGGGGCAGCTCGGGCGGATACCCTAGCTGCCGGCCGGAGCCCTCTCCCCCTTCTTCTCCCACCCTCGCCGTCGCCCGAGCGTGCTGCGGGAAGTCTGTGCGGGCTCTAGGAAGGTAAGCGTGCTGCGGGAAGTCTGTGCGGGCTCTAGGAAGGTGGCAGTGGGGCTCTTTTCTTTTCCTATCCACCCCGTCTTCTCTCTCCCAGCGGCGGCAGCGGTCGGCCGGCCTCGGGGCGGCAGATCCGGCTCCTCCCGAGCCGTTTCCGGCATTCCCACGACCGGATCTGGTCACCTGTGGCTCGATTCGGGGGAAGGAGGCGATCGACGCCGCGGCCGGACGCCGGGGCGGCGGTGGGCGTGCTGGCCGCGTTGGGAGCTAAGACGGTGGCGGGTGTAGGCTGCATCGGGGCGCCTAACGACGGGCGAGCGGGCCTCGTCGGGGCGCTGAGGCGGCGATGGGCGGGCAGGCCACGTTGGTGTGCCATGGCGGCGGCGGGCGTGCGGGCCCCGCTCCACGGCTGGTTGGCGGTGCAGCGGCGAGCGCGCGAGCTGTGTGGGGGCGCCGCTGCCACGTAAGGCGCCGCTTGTGCGGCGGGCGGCCGTCCTGGTCGTGCGGTGTGGCCATGGGCGCTCAGTGGCTCGCGGAGGTGCGGCAGTGGCAGGTGCCCATGCCGGCGGCGGCGGTCGGTGATGGCCTCGACGTGCGGCGGTGTCGCGAGCGGTGGATTTAGGTCCGGCCCCATGTGCTGCCTGGTCGGAGGGGGTGGCGACCGACGCAGCTATGCAGCCGCCGCGCGCAGCCGGCGCGTCAACGCCCCTCTGAAGAGGGCTTCTGTGGGGCGTCGGGACAACAACATTCAAGGTGATGGTTGGCGAGGGGTCCGGCTTCTTGGCTCGACATTCGCGCTAGCGGGGTCTTAGATGAAAGTCTTGGCGACGGCGACGCCATTGGGCGCCGCTTTCCGTGTTGGGGGTGTCATGTTTCCCTCCAGCGTTGACTTCCAAGGGTGAAAACTCGATCCATTTTGGACGTTCGAATGGCGACATCATTGGTGTCTGTCCCTTCTTGAAGGCGTCGCATTTGAATTTTGTCGTGGCTTCGATGTCTCCTGGGCGGATGCTCTCGCTTCTTGGCGCCTGGTCGGCGCGTGGAGGCAGGTTTTGCAACGTGAAGTCGGAGCTGCTGCGTAAAGGACGTGGCTCGGCAAAGATGACACGTGGCGACACCTCCCCCTCCGCCGTAATCTAGGACTTTGCTGGGTCTGCATCCGCTGGGGACGAGGCGTGGGTTCATGACTAGAAGTCGGAGCTGCTCTTCGCGGTTCGAGGTTGGCAACGATAACCGGTTGTGGCTGCTTGCTTCGGAACCGTCGGTGCGTGGTTCGTGGGTGGCCTGCCATCGGAAGTTGGAGTTGCCGTTCGCCACGTCTTCAACGATGACCTATGGCAGCGTGTCGTGTTTGTGCTCAACCGCGTCGCGTGGGTTGGTTAGCTCCTCGGAAGTCTTTGATATCTCGTTGGGCTGACCTTTCTTGTACCTAATTTCTTTCGTCTTAATTGAGCGGCAGAGCTCCTGCCTTTGCTAAAAAAAACCCCAATAACTAGATAGGCAGTTCTCCACAAAAGTTTAGGTTGCACGTCATGACTTTGATTAAAGAAATACCAAGTAATAGGGCTAATGTACATCAACGAAAATACATTGAAAACACATATACCTTTCAACATAAGAATAAGAAGCATATCTTAGGTCCATCTTTAGAAAATGCACTATCTTTCACAGATGATTGTGATTGTATCAAACAAGCTTATACAACTTAACACATAGCCCATCACACGGAATAAACAGCCAGTTAAGACCTAAGTACTAAAACTTTTGTCGATTTAACTGGCCATTGGACAACAGTACATGAAATCTGTTTTGTTAGAACTTCTTTTTGATGCAAATGGTAGGAGCCCTGCCTTTTACTTTGACAAAATTATTTTCTTTTGGACGAAAACTATGCCTTTCGATTAAGAAAAAAAGTTAAAAAGAAAACTGGCGTCCCTGCCTGGAAGGTTAAGGCGTGGGTGCGCGCGCGCACACAGCATAAAATGGTGTTACAAGTTAACACGACTTCCCTGCACATTATGAACGTAAAATGAAAGCTCTCTCCATTGGTTGATGTCCTCCTTGGCTTTTGCTGACACTTGTGCTGTTAAGAACTCACTTGGAAAATTCTCAGTTTCTTTCTCTCCAAATGTTCCACAAGAGGTATATGATCATACCATCGATACACTTGTGCGCCTTTGCCATGCAGTGATCATAGTGTGGATGGCAAGCAGGTAAATATACAATGTCAGATCAAAGATGGACTTATGTTCAACGGGTTGAAGTTCTGAGTCAGAAGAGGGTACTCCCTGGACACCACAATTCCTGCACGAAGGGCGGAGTGAAGCAGGCAGAGGTGTAGGGCCAATCTTGAGGGGAGCGTACAGTGGGCGCAACTGCTCTGGTGTGGCCGGCCCCAGGTCACAAGATTGTCCACCATGAGGGCCTTATTTTGGCTTGGAATTCAGGCCAGAAACTTAGGACACAAATTTATATTTTGAAGTTATTTGATAGTTCTGCTAATTTACTTTCTTTTATTGGGATCATAAACAGTGATTTACAAGACCACAAGTATACAGATTGGAGCATCAGGTAGTTTGGTTGCAACCAGAGCATGCATAACGTTTGAGAGACAGTCTACACCGATCTTTTCGTGAAGCAGATCACGTGCTTGCAGCTTGCGCCGCATGTGAGCATAATATGTGTTTTCAATGTATTTTCGTGGAGCTATATGTGAGCATGGCCATTCGGTTGCAGCCACATCTTTAAGGTATAGCTGCACATGGAGCTGTATGTATGTGAAATGATGAACATCAAGAAAGATATATATGAACAATGAAATTAAGCCCTTTTTGACAGCACCTAGCCGTGAGAACTGATATCGCAAAACCTCATGATTGATCGTGACAGAGCAGAAGTTGGTGATGGCTTCAAACATGGCTTGACCAGAGAAGATGCATCCCCTGAGATTGAGCACTTCCAAATATGCAAAGTGGCAGTGTGCTGAGTGCCGGCGGTGTAAAGTAGATGAGGGCCAGGCTCATGAGCTCCTAGAGGCGGCTCAGCGGAAAGACCAAGTGCCATGGCTCTCAAACTCTCATATTGTCACGAACAGATCTTCCTGAATCCTCCCAATCCCAAGTCACCATCGGACACCGGACGGTCTGAATTTTTGACATCAAGTGCTCTCCAGTTTCGACGTGCAAAATTGCAGTCCTGGGAGAGAAATTATATATCTAGGATCTGCACTCTCTCTCTCTTATATATATACACACACACGTGCGCGCGCTTGTAGCTACTCTTACATGTGTATCTCATGATGAAAGGTATGACCATCTGTGATGGTATATACGTTGGATATGTGACCATAGAGTATGTGTACATACTCATTTTTATATACTAATACTAAGGTATAATCATAATATATTAAAAAATAGGGATGCTTTCGAAATTTTTCGTACATATTCCTTTGAAGTATTTTAGAATTAGTATATGAATATACTCAAAGTGATAAATGAATATGTGGACATACGTGCAGTGATATATATATATATATATACACGAAATGCACAGACCTCCCAACTGCAACGCGGGACTAGACCAATTGCAACTATGACACCGTACTAATTGCAACTCGACGGAACTAATTGCAACAGATTTGATCCACTTGCAACTGGACACGAACCAGTTGCAACCTGACGCGAACCAGTTGCAACTAGAGTCAGTCCAGTTGCAACTGGGCACGAACCAGTTGCAACTACGCGGCTAGCCCAGTTGCAACCAGGGTAGGTGCATTCACTATACAAAATACACCCAGGTGCATTATAGAAATACTATACACACACACCTCTATTCTACACCTCGGGTATGGAATAACTATTCCGTACCCGAGCCAGCCCAGCCACCGTGCACCCCCTTCCCCTGCGCAGGCGCGACGCAAGCTCCTGTTTTCCCCCACGCCGCCTTTTCCCTCGCGGTTTTCTTCCGCGTCAAGCCATGTTTGAAGCCAACTGTTCAACTGAAATTGATTAGAATTTACCAATGTTGGTATACTATCCCATCATGAAGAATCAAATCTAGATGTGGGCAACCTACTAGCGCTCTCAGTCAATTAACAGTCCCAACTTTAGTGATGGCTAGATGCAGAAGCAATCTTCTCAATACTAGGTACATATATATATGCATATGAAAATCCGTGCAAATTTGATCAATTCACTGTACTCTAAGCACTACTCCAGTTGCATCTACATGTCTATATTTCTTTACAAATTTTAGTGCCATCTTTGACATGGGGTTGTGTAATAATATTATTTATTCTAGCCAATGATTGTGAGCTTCTGTAGAGATTTTGTATTTTTTTGTGTTTTAGTTAGTAGTTACCAACTAGCCAATTAGCTAATAATGTGAAGGGTAAACAAACATGCCTTTGCCCCATGATGGCTGTGGTGCAGAGAATCTTTGTTTTTTTTTGAATAATTTTCATATTCCATACCCATTTTCTTACATATTCGAACTGATAGTATCACTAATAAAATACATCCTTATCCTATCTTTATACCTCATGAGGACTCAGTAGCAGCTCCAGGAGTGCTCCACCTGCCATGGATTGGCCAGAACGTTAGAAGAATGCTATGTCGATCTGAGACCTCTGCCTAGATCACTCACCACTTTCCTCCACGCACTCAGTACCAAGATTTTTGCTGATGCAAATTGCAGATGCATATAGTGGTGAAATTTGAGCTGTGAAGCTGTCAATTCGTCACTATTATATAGCCCAATGGGGCCAAAAAAGGAGCCTCCAACAGCAACTAATCCTCAAATTTTCTGCATGATGAATTCTTTAACGTTCTCAGTTTTGCCTGATGTGCGGAGCTCGATTTACACCTCAGCAGCCAAGCTGACGCCTGCATTGGCTTCTAGCAGTGGATGTGGTGGAGGTATCTCTGGGTGTACAGGACTTTGGACCTTTTACTTGAATTGGTAAATCTCTGCTTAAGTTGTGTGCATTTTCTGCAGTTTGAAAAAACTGTTACTCCCTTGACTTGATGTACAAATCAGTTTCTGGTGGCATTCTCTAACATAGTGCCATTGATGAGATCTTTCCTCTGCAATCTTCTGTAATGCCAGGCACATGCATCTGAAATTCTGTAAATTTTTATCAACTCGCAGTATACTGAGTACTACTGCATTTGCATCTACATGTCTATTTCTATACATATTTTAGTGTCATTTGCTGATGGGTCACGTCGTAAATCTATTTATTCTAGCTAGAGAGCCTGTAGGGGCTTCTGTTTTTGTATGTTTTAGTTCTATGTATTATGCAAGTATATTCCACACTTAAGAAAATCTCAGGTGACTGTCCATGATAACTCACAAAAGCAATTTTAATCATGTAAACCTCAATGCAAGAATGCTCATAATGGGTATGTGACCATTCTGACGAATCAATAGCTAGCAGTTATGTGTTGTTCTGAACTATTGACTTTGCCTGCAGCTACAAGATCACATTGGAGCAGATTGGTGAGATCAGACAAACTTGACATTTGTTTCCATTATGGAAGACATCCAAATAAGCAGTCAGATCATGGTGAAGGTTTTACTTGTGGGAAGTGTAGAAAATTCGTGTTAGCGTCATGGTTCATGTCCTTCTGAGATCCATTTGAATGTCTGTAATGTGATCTTCCTAACCCTTATGGCCTGGTGATGGATTCCAAAAAAAATAAAATCATATGCTCATGCCCGATGCAAGTGAAGGTCAGCATTGGCATGTTGTTTCTTTACTAGTATGCAAACAAATCACTGGCTTGATTCCTGAATCAAGATATGTAAATTCTTTGCTGTGTACCTTGCCTTACATTTTCTGGATGCTAATCCTTTCTTATTTGGCGACATGAAGCAGATGCATTAGTCCTCCTTATTCAACCAATTTATGCTTCTTTTTGTGGTCGTTGATGTAAAGAATAATTATTTCAATCCACAAGGTGTTGTAAACAGAGAAAAATTTAATTTAATCCATGAGCAGAGGTATCACGGTTGTTATTATAAAGAAAAAATAATTTAATCCATGAGCTTATACATCCACACGTCGACAAAAACTAATGGAATTCGATGAGTCTTCAGATCAGGGCAAATGGCATAATTTTATACTCCGCTAGCTTCCTGACACGAACGTTTTTTCAGCACTGACGCCCCCTGTGGACCAGGATGTAACCTCCGTCGCACACATCACACGCTCCCGTGAAAACCGGACAGGTCGCTTCGGTGCGCGCCGATGCGGGGCGCTTGCGGACGGCTCGCGCCAGGCACGCTGGCAGGAGGCTCGGGTATGGAATAAATTCTATTACTAGTAAAAATAATCATCAAAATACTGAACTAAATTTATCAAGCTACTGAACTAAATTTATCAAGCTACTGAACAAAATACATATAGGGTCTGCATTGTCTTGCGAGTTTGATCAGAAAAAAGGTAGCGACAATATAAACTTCTGATTTCTGAAGCAAGACACTTCTGAATGGGATACTAACTATAGAGCAGTAACTAAATGGGTTAGCAACCACTATTCTGTTTGGCATTCACGCTTCATGTTCTATAGCAGACCTATAGCTGGTAGGTGCAGAGGCCGATATAAGTGCCGGAGTGGCCACGTTATGGCGTGGCGGGCCAATGTCCACGATGCTCTGGCCTAGCATCAGGGAGATCTTTTTGCACGACGACCAGGCCATGCCGTGAACCGTTGTTGACACCGGTGGCCACGATGCAAGTCGTCAAGGATGTTCTAGTGGGTCGTTGCTACCAGGAAATCTGACTGGGAGGTTCTATCTGGAATACTTCCTTGCTACTTTTCGGCCTCTTGGGTCATTGTCCAACCATGGGCTCCTCCTCAGTGTCAGTGTCCATCCATCCTCCTCCGTAGTAGCCGTAGTAGTCGTCGTCGTCGTCCTCCTCCTCCTCCTCCTCCTCGATCTCCACGACCTCGGGAGCGTCCTCCGGCTGCACAAGCTTCTCCTGTGCGGGCACCTCGTGCTCCTGCTGCACATGCTCCTCCTGAGGATGCCGGATCTGGCGGGATAGTCCACGGGTGATCTTGCGGGCGGTCTCCCTGGTTCTGGCCATCTATTGAAAAACGAGGACAGCGCAGGATAGAGGACTTTTAGATAAAGGCTATGAGTGATCTTGAAGCAAGAAGGAGTTTGGAAAATAGAAAAACACACTTGTGAGGCAAGCATGAAAACAATGATGAGATAATAGTGATATAATCAAGAAATAAGCAATTTTTAAAAGCAAGCAAGCAGAAACTAGGTTGATAAGCAAGATAAGCCTTAAATTTCGACCATTACTAACTAGACTAACGTCCTACAGTCAACACTACTTTGATACCACTTCTGTCACACCCAGTTTTAAAAAGAAACCGAATGCATCTCATATGTGCGCCAAGATCAAGTTCACACACATATGATAGACGATACAAGTGTATACCCGAAACAATATCATATCGAAAGAGAGTATTAAAGTAATTTGTTACATGACCGAAGATTTTAATCTTAAGCAAACAAATGAACGTCTTTCACTAGCAGCGGAACTTCAACTTCATAGGCAGATGATTGGGAGACATACGCCTAGAACTCCTTGAAATCTTCAAGGAATTCCGGACAATTATCTTGTTCTGAGAAACATTTGTTTTAATAAAGCAAGCGTGAGTACACTTATGGTTGGTACTTAGCAAGTGGAGTAAATTATATGACCTGCAAGGCCAAATTTAAGGAATAGCTGATATGGTTTGACTGCAATAAGTACTTTTTAGTTGATCAAATTTTACTTAGCAAGCATTAACTAAGTGTAAGTATATAGTAAAAGAGATAGGTACCATCAACACAAACAAAGGACATCAATTTAGATCATCTTCAAGTTTAATTATCATGTGAGGGTCCAAGCCGCTCTTAACCGTGAGCACGACAGATATATCAGTTTTCACTCTGCAGAGGTTGTACACTTTACCCACAACTCGTGTTTCCCTTGATGCCCGGGTTTGCAAGGCCCTTAAACACTTCCGAGGCGAGTGGCAGGGATTCACTACAAGACCTATATAAAGATTCCCTAACTTATAACAATCCATTAAGGTTTCAAGTCAAAGTGGTCATAACTCTCCCTAATGAGGCAGACGGCTTTAATCAGGACCATATCATACTCTCAAGAGACCGAGCTATACCCCAACGATGCAACCCCTCTTGCCCTTCCGGTAAGATTATCATAAGCTAAAGTTTCTAATTAATTAGCCAAGATCAGAGCCATGTAGTATCGTGGTTGCACTGTTTTCCTAGGTGGTTCTCCATATTCCAATTAAAGTAATAATCTTATAATTATCACCATAAAATATTCCAAAAAATGAAGTAAATCAAGTATAATATTGTTTCCAAGTTAACCAACCATAGTCTAAGTAGATGAGCAACTAGTATAGCTACAACATAAAGTAAACAACCCAGATTTAATCAAGGAAGTTCAATAGAAACTAGGCATATCCTTAGTTTGGGATCCACCATATTATAAACACATGCATGCATATAAAGTAAATGTGTGTATTAAGATTATTAGGACCGAAGTATGATCAAGGACCACTTACCTTCCTCAAAGAGTTGCTGCTGCTCAGCGTGGTCTTCAGAGCTTTGGTCTTGTGGATCCTCGAATTACGCACCGTCTATCGCATCACACAAATATATACAAGCAAGGAAATGCAACAAATAAGAAACAGTACACCAAACAATGTAAATAGAGCAAAGCAAGGTTATAAAGCTACTGTACACGTCGCAAGGATCGCATGAGCGCAATAATCGATGAAAACGGAGTTAAAACAGAGAAGTTATGGCTAAAACATGGTTCCAGGGGCTTATTTGTAAAAGATTTAAAATTAAAAGGGCTCTGAACGAAGAAACCGAGGGCTAAAACATAAATAAACCTTAAACCTAGGGGTTAGATTGAGAAACAGAGGGGCTAAGGACGGCGGGTTCTATTTTAGAAAAGTCCAAGGTTTAAACTAGAAGAAAAAGGGCTATTTTGCAAATACTTTTGAACTCGTATGGACTGCAGGTTGATTTCATAAAAATAGGGGGGCTCTTTTGCAAAATGTGCTAGGGTTGATTGGATCTCGATCGGGCGGCGCAAGTGCGAGGAGGGGGTCTCGGCCAGCGGCGGGGCTCGCCGGAGTTGGCCGAAATTGGCGCTCTAGGGGCAGTTTCGCGCGGGGAAAAGCCGAGAAGAGAGAGCGCGAGACGGGGAACGCTTTTGGGGGCTCTAGACGGGGCGCCGAGGTCCGGAGGAGGCGGACGGCGGCGAGGCGCGGCACGATGGCGACGGCGAGCGTTTGCTGTGGCGGGAAGGCATGAGGGAGAGGGGGGAAAGGCCGGCGAGTGACCCTACCACATGGTGAAGCTCCGGCAGCGGTCGAGGGCGATGGAACTGTGGCGGAACGACAAGACGGCAGTGCTCCTGAGCTCGGTGGAGAAGGCGGCGGCGCAAGCTAGGGTTGCGAGGCGAGGGGTGGCAGCTGCGGCTTCGTTGGGCTCAAGGGGGCACGGGGGCGGCGCTTATATAGGGGCGGTTACGGGCCTCGGCGTGTGGGGAGGCGTGCGCCGGCCGGACTCGGGCTTGAGTCCGAGCCTGGCTCGAGGTGGAAGAGGGGTCCGACGGGCAGACCCCACCTGGTGGTGAGAGAGAGGGGGAGAAGAGAGGGGGAGGTGGGGCAGGCCGGCACGGGGAGGCGGCTGGGCCGGCCTGAGCAGGTTGGGCCGCGCGGGGGAGAAAGGGAAAGAAAAAGAGAAGAGAGAGAGGAATAGAGAGTGAGCTCGACCAAGAGAAGAAAGAGAAAGGGAGAGAAAAAGATGCACTCAAATGCATTTAAATTTAAATTTGAAATTTGAATTTAGATTAAAAGAAACAATAAAACAATGCAGTGCGGCATAAAAATGCACAAGACCTATTTTTCTTATATTTTTTATGACTAAATACTTTAATTCACGGTAAATGTTCTAAAATTCAAGATAAATTAAACAAAACCTTAACGAGTCATCAAAAATCTAACAAACTTTATTAAGGTTCTTAAAATTGAAAATTAGGGTGTTACACGGCAACCACAGGCGGCCCCCTCCTGTAATTTCTTCTCGCCATCCAAGGGAGGCTAGGGAGCTCAAGCCCCCTGTCTCCCCAAGATCAATGAATACCCCCTAAGCCCCCCTCCATTTTTAGGAAGAAAGAATGATGAAGAAGGGGGGAGGAAGAAGAAGAGAAGGGGAGAAAGAAGAAGAGAAAGGAAATGAGGCCCCTCTTTACTTTCTGGCTGGATTCGCCACTGGATATATATATGGTGGATGGAAGATCACCTCTCCTCTAATGTGTTCATGGCCATAGTCAGCACGTTTGAGTGCTCACTCTTTTGCTGTCTAGATAAGGTGTCCATGACATAGGCACTAGGCCTTCTAAAGTTCTTTTGCTATTCAGTTTTGCATACACAAGAGGCATATATGCTCAGTCTCTCGGAGTCGAGGCTGTAGGCTCAAGCCTAATTAAGGCTTCTCCGTGTGCCTACTGACAATATAAGCTTGAGAGGCATCACGAAGTTGGATTTCAGCACGCGTTCGTACCATAAGCGTCCAATCCAGCGTCTTCGTCATGCATGTCACATGTTAGCGCCCTGGATTATCCCACATCATGTGTGAAAGCATAAGAGCTCGCCAATATCCATACTAAACACTTCAAGCTGGCAATGAGGCTTGAGGACACGTTATCTCCAAATGTGGATGGTGGAGCCTGTGAACCGCTGTATCAGATGTGGGGCGCCAGTGTCTCATGCTATGGAAGAAGATTGAGGCAAAAAGAATGAGTAGGCTTTCGCTGCTAGCTACAGCAAGATAAAGATGGCTGTATGGAGTATCAGCTGGGAGCAGCTAGCTGTTGCTGCATCAGGGAAGACGTCAACGCGCAAGCTCTGGGTGCCATGATCACGATGTAATATGTGACTACCTTTCTCTCCGATAAGGATCAGCTGTCTGACTAAGATATTTCCTCATAACAATACATGTTCGCCGTGTAACAGTGAATGTTGGTCAGTTTGGCAGTATATTTCTCGAGGAAATTTTCACCAACCATAAACTAACAATATATATGTATATACTGTAGCAATATAGTTTTAATTTGTTAAGAAACATGCACTTCCGTTTTCTTATGGCAACTATGGATGGTACGTTTTGAGCCATTTAGGGGATAGTAAAAAAGCTCAACCACAGGAGGAGACTCCTCCTCCCTGTCTTTGTTATAAAGTAAATTCCCTCAATAATGCCACTAAAAATTATAGTGATTCCCTGAATGCCATCGAGGTTCTGAACTTCCCTTCACAGCCACTATTTTTAATTTCCTTTCCCTTGTTTGCCATTTCTGTTAAGGGTCATGTTTTTACCCTATTCCCCTCTAACAAGATGTATACCTACCCGATTATTTGAGTGAAAAAGTTTACTGCGATGCAACAAATAATTGTGATCCATTCTGAGAAATGTTACAACCAGTTATACGTCTGTTGTTGCTAGAAAGCAAGCTATTTATTTGTCCTAGGTCTCTTTCAGACCTTCGTTAACTGTGGAAGCAATATGATTCTGGCATTTATTTCTTTTCTTCCTGTACTGTACTGCGACATTTACTTTCAGTAACATTGCTTCTATGGTACGTTAGCTTGTAGATTTCAATTGTCATGAGAGACACATGGTTCTCAATTTAGTTGCAGTCATGTTCATGGGCACAGCCACAGTAGCATATTTGGGTTCTCTCTCTATAGCAGCCTATATAAGGCGTGTCCTATATACTAAACCAATCGTTTCTGCATACTTTGTTGTGCCTCCATTCTCAATGGCCCTTCTAAAGTTCATTTCCTATTTAGTTTTGCATGCACAAGAGGCATATGTACAGTAGGGCCTGTGCCAAAAGACTTCTCTCTGTGTGCCTGATGACAATATAAGCCTGAGAGGTATCAGGAAGTTATGTTTTAGCATGCACTATCATAAGGGTCAAGTACATCATGCGTGGCACACTGCACGGCAGCAGCCTCGTTGATTCCACATCAAGTTCAGATGTTGACCATGCAAGCTGGCTATGACCTGCTGCGAAGCAGACATCTCTGTTTGTACAGATCAGTACCATAGGCATGCCCGTCCCGACCGTGACTACTCTTCCGCTCTTACATATATGCGTGCCTGCTTTATTCATCTCACGGACTAGAGCCTAGGATACCTCTTTTTTACTAGTGATCGTTTGCTCTCAACAATACTTTCCGTCAGCCTGAGAGACGTGCAGAGTAGTCTAAATCTGTTCACGAGTCAAAAGGAGTGACCCCTCATATGTGGTGGTCATGATCCATCTTAGCTGATGTTTATGGACAACACAATAATGACTGGATATTCGATTAAGTTGAGACCATTATTAATGCTTCTAAGATCATGTTTTGAAAACAGCTTGCCACATTGTTGAATACGCCATCCCCATAGTAATTAGTTTCCCATAACCTCTGTCGTAGCTTTGTCCTCTACACATGGTGGGCTAACCCCTAATGTTTCTTGAAATAAAGCTGCTGCTGCTGCTGCTGCTGCAAGATATACGGTTTGTCAGTCTCCTAGATGGCTCAACACTAGCATTAGTAGATCCAGAACATTGTGTAAGGCGGATCAATGAGACCATCGAATTACAGTACAAATGCTTGAGGTAAAACAGCCTGCAATTGCATAGAAAGATGTAATATTGATTTTCTTTGCTAATTGCTATAGATGGACCATTAAGGATGTTGCTGAAACAGGACCGATGAGATGCCCTGCATACATGTTGGTGAATTTACTCAACAACAGTAGCTAAGCTTGGTAGCCATTCATGGTTAATCTAGCATTTGAAAATGCATTTGAAGATTTTTTTTATTTCACTCAATTTTCCCTAGTCTTATAGCATGCACTCGTGTTACATTGTTATCATATCATGAAAAGATAAAAGACAATGCCTAAAACACTGTAGAATCTTTTGAAGCTAACATTTGTGGAGATACCAAATCAAAAAAGTAATCGATAATTTATAAGACAATATTTATCCAGTTTTTGCCAAGACACAATATGAGAACCTCTAGAAAGATGTCGGATTATACTGGTTAAGAGCATCATAAGTTTCATTTGTCAGGTACAGAGAAGAATGGAAAGACCTCTGTTTTCTTTTACAGTAATGTAAATCAGCAAACTCACACATGCAAGGATTAATAGAGCATTTTCATCCTATGCTCGCTGAGCCAACAACAGCAGTCATGCCTACAGACACCATTAACTCATTTTGTGCACAAGCTCTGTGCCGGCCTTCATAAATTCGATGTGAATTTGTTGCCTCTGCCACATTCTCATTACCACACACGCCCTTATATAACAGAGCTTGACAGATTTCTTTTACTTGCTATCTCGTGTATGCATGGGGCGTTTATTACATACCCTGAAAGTACATCTACAATTTGCCACCCAGGTTACTCTCCGTGGTACTTAAATGTCATTATAGGCTTTTGCGGTATCCTTGATTGAAAATTAAGCTATTCCGTGATCAGTGCGGGCATGTAGCACCTCCCATTTGAAGGTTATTGAGGCAATTTCAACACTAGAGAGACATATTTTTTAAAGATTTGTCTGGAAGCACCACTACTTACTCCCTCTATACCACGATGAGTGCTATCATAATTTTTCAGACAGATGAGTACTGTTGTTAAATGAGCTTGGTACCCTTATTAAATATCTTAGTCCACTTATTTAGGTGTTTTTCCATTTTGGTTTTCGCTGTAAGGTACTTAAAGCCAAGCAAGGTAATCTAATCTTACAAATATGTTTCGAACACTTGATTAGGTGATGAGTGGATGGGGATGCGCCCCATGGATGTGCTCGAAATAAAAAAAAAACTTTTTTTCAAGCACATTCCCATTTAATTTTGTGTACACAAGAGACATATGCAGAGTCCCTTGAGTCTGTAGGACTTGTACCTTAGATTTCTGCTCAGCAGTATACATGCTGATAGTATAAGATTGAGAGGTATCAGGAAGGTATAATGTGGGTTTGGGGCTGGAGAGGAGATGCTGCCCCTAGGAGCAAGATCCATGCTCCCAGGGGCAGCGTAGCGATGATTCAGGTGGTGGACGGATTCAAGAAACCTGGAGCTTTGGTACCATGTTACGAATGGAGAGAGAAGGGGCTGAACTGGATAATTGTATTCGATAGCCCCAAAGGGGATAATATAGTACATGAGAGCACGCAAACCCTAGAATAGGAAAAGACTAAACTACCCTTGACTTATTGACTCTTATACCCTTAACACATTACAACTACCACATGAACTTATCCTCTTTGCCGGTTCAAAAAATTGGCAAAGTTGCAAAAACTGGCCTCACAGACAGTTATGGGATGGCAGAGATAAGGGATAAAAAAAGACACCACCTGAAGTGACTTGTGCCTGCCACTGATGATCCAGCTGTGGAGAAGAACCTAGCCATTTATCCCAGAAGCTTTCCATTCGCCACAGTGGAGGAGGTAAGCTCAATGGATCCGGCCGTACAGTAGATCGATCGTCGATCGGACAATGGATGCTATGGTGGTAGGGTGAGAAATGTACATCAGTGATGGATAATAACTGGACCGGTCACAATCATACTATCATTGTTGATTGATCCATTTGAGACCTGTGGCGGTCTTCTGTGATGTGTTGAAGTCTGTTCCGATCCATTTGCTTTCGTCTCGCCACTATAGAGAGCCGGATGTCACACCTTGCGACCCGAAAAAGTTAATAAACCACATCCAACAATAGGAGAATACAAGCATCTACTACCCGCAACAAGGAATAGCCATTTTGTTCCACGCACGGCCCAAAAAAATATTGTGTAACAGACAGCTAGCAGAAATAGTTCTATTTCTTGTCCAACGGAATATAGAGCATAGTTGGGCCATGAAAACATATGATTTGTCCATCATATTTGTACATTCATAACTAATCGATTAATAATAAACAAATTAGTTATCCTATTCTTTGTTGAGTTATACATATGTATGTATATATTCTTTGTTAAGCACATAGTGAATTATTGTTGTGGGTGTGCTTGCATAGCTGCAGTAAATATACCAAACAATGCTACTCTGCTGTTTCCAGAGAAAATTTGTTCACCTTCGAACTCTGATAATTAGTGCATTATTTTAGATTACATACAAAGATAATTCTATCAAGTACAGAAGGGATCTTCCCAAGGCAAACAGGAGTACAGAATTTCATATTCCACATGATAGCTGCATAGCTTTCTTAAGTTGCTACATACTTGCTACTTAATAAGTTCGCCCCACGGCATGTCCATCAGTTTGACTGCTATGTCCAGATTGTTCTTAAGAAGGCAGTGTCATGTACTTCGCCAGCCCGCTGCTGTGCCGACGAACAAATTTGACAACACCATATGTCTCCCATACCCACATATCTAGTCACTAAACCTGCTACATGCTACAGCTGGCTACCTAGGTAGTTAGACTCATCTCCTTTATTTTTCTTTCTTGCTCAATTTCAATCCGTGGCGCACCCTTGTACGACGCTACGCTCTTGCGTTGGATATATGCTTCACCTTCTATGTGTAAATACGCACAGCACAAATATAGTAGCAACCATGAACTGAGAAATGCAATCAGAGTACAGTTCGATAGTTCTCATATATATGAAGTATGCATTTGTGCAGAGTGGTTGGTTCGGCAGCGGACCATCTGCGCGGAGGATGTGAGGTTTAATTTGTTGCTCTACCTGCTCAGTTGTGCGGGCTTCTAAAAACATTTAGGTTTGCCAATGGGCGGGTTGATAACTGTGACACTTTTGGCTGCAATTTGCATTAACTCATTTTCATGGCGCAAATTATTTTCAGCCACCTACCGCAGACTTTATCAAGCCATAATTCATAATAAAGTATGAACTCTTAGTGGCATTTCTTTTTTTTTGCTGAATTTCAGCCATTCTCATAACAACGAAACAACTAAAGAAAATTTATGTGTACATGGGTTTCCCTTATTTCTAATGCCTCTAAATGATTTCATCTCTGCTTGCATCTGGTTTCCTTGGCATTCTCAAATGGATTCAAAAATCTTGGATTTTGCTGCATCTCTAATGGAGTGAAAAATCTCCTCAAAGATAACCGTTATCTGATTCATATGCGGCACCTACTGTCACTTTTAGTCGCGAATATTACTCCTGGTTTGTTTAGGCATGGTCTTCCCATCTGATACAATTTTTGGTATAACGTAGTCCCTGCTAAACTGAACTTATCTTTGTATTCTTATGAAAAGAAAATAGATCCATCTACTAATTCCCAATCACCAGCAATCCTTTTTTTGGCATTGTTTTAGTTTCAAATACTACATATAAGATTCAGAAAATTTAATACAAAAGGTAGTGAAAATAACCCTTGTTATCACCACTAGTTTGCAGCTAGGCCTGGCAGTAAAAAGACGTATCATCGCCGGTTCCGTACACGAACCACGGTGGAAGTTGTGTTACTGTGGTTTCGATAATAGTCGGCGGTGATATGTCTTTTCACTGCTGGTTCCAATATCCACTACGTCCATCTACATCCAAACTGGTGTGAAAACTCAATACCGCCGGTTTGGTTGTGTAGGTCTTCAGTAAATAAAGCCACACGTTGAAAGAATGTTTTCGGTAGGTTTCCATTTATGCCACTTTCTGAGTTCTGAACGAATTGAGTTCAGAACAGAACTAATCCAGTTGCAGTAATGTTCATGGCCATCATAAGGACATTGGGTGCTCACTCTATGGCAGCTTATATATTGTGCCCATGTCATCTAGAATTCTAGATACTGAACCTATCATTTCTGCATACTTTGTTGTATTTCCATTCTTAATAGCCCTTCTCAAGTTTATTGCCTCATGATAATATAAGCTTGGGAGGTGTCAGGATGTTTTGTTTCAGCATTACCACACCATAAGCGCCATTTTTTTATCCTGAGGAACATGCGTGTCGCATGCAGCGCCCTGGTGGATTCCACATAATTGGCAGAATTGTAGAAGGACGCCAACATCCTGTGAATAGCACAACATCCACAACCAGCAAAAACATAGCAGAGCTCGATCCCACATGTATCGATTAAATAACATAGGAAAATTGGTATCCGTTCACCAAAGCACAATTGTTCATTCATGAGCACTTGATAATTTGCGACATGCAGTACTACAGTATTCGGTACTGTAGTACTGCATCTGAACAAAATTTCCTCAAGATAAGCTTATTCCAACAATGAAACCAGATTTGTGGTTCTGTTCTAGTTATTTGTTCAAGATGGTAACAATCAAGATACGCATATCTACATTTCTGTTACTCAAGTCAAGTGTGAAAAATATGCCTACAAATAATGAACTACCGAAGTTTATTTCATCCTGCACTGCTTATGTTTCCAAGTCCATGACTGGACTGAAAACAATGCGCAGCTTAACATCAGTCCACAACGATGTTGCTGAAAGACAAGAGGTGGACTGAGCAAGCGACTAAGCAATCATCCAACTATACTAAGTCTCCAGCCACGCTCAAATAAATCATGGTACAACGGGATCGGGGAGAATCCACATGGCTTCTCATCAAATCCTTTGCGGCCACAACCGCAAAAAGGCTTGACTGAGTGGAGACACGGCCTTAAACCACCTCTAAATTAAAATCCCTATCAAATGCCGCTCCAGAGAGATCGCGCCACTACTACGATGCGTCTAGCTAATCGAAACCAAAGAGGAGAAGAACATCCGAACGGACACAGAGGGCGGCGTGAGAGGGGGGATAGGAGCCGCCGGGCCTTGCCACAACAGATGGTGTCGGGTAGGCGGCGCTGCACGGGGCAGGGAGCCAGAGAGGCCTCGGCGCCGGCCCCGTGGTGCCGGCACCGGCTGGAGGAGCGAGGCCGCGCGGCATCAGACGAGCAGGCAACGGCATGGAGGTGCACTAGGGGCTGGGCTTGCATGGGCCACTCGTGGCGCGAGTGTGGAGGGGAGCATGGGCCTGTGTGGGCTGGGCAGGGCTGGGAAGTTACGGTGATGCACATAGGATAGTGGGTTCGGAGACGGGCCAACTAAGCTGCAGTAGATGGTGGTGCGGTCCACGGAAAAACAAGGAAGGGGTTGGGCTAGGCTGATTTATAGATGTTTCTCGTGAGTTTAACTTTAATTGCTAGCAAAAACTCCAATGCCACCCTTTTGGGGGCTGTTCTCATTCGCAGTTGTGACTGGGACAGGCCGCATCGCAGAAGAGCTGCGATTGTGGGCCGTCGGTGGGCCGGCCGTGCTCCCCTGACTCCATCGCCGCCCGCCGGCTCCGGCGACGCTCCGGTGCCCTCCGCCGCCACCCTCCACCACGGCCACCGCCAACCCCAACCGTCTTCTTCAACTCCGGTCAAGTTTCTCCGCTTCCCCACCTCCCGCGACTCTAGCACCGCCGCGGCACCTCTACCTCCACCGTCATCGAAGCTCCCCTAGCACCATCCCTGCCCGGCCGGCATCCCCTGCTGCCCCGGCCGGTGTCGCCCCCGCCGCCATGTCTTGCCGCCGTCTCGATCGACCCCACCGCCAGTTCGGCAACCCGCCGATGATCCTCTATAGGTCCGGCTGTCCTGGACCCCAGCAACCCCCCATCGCTAACCCCGGCAGCCCCTCAACTCTAACCCGGCGGTGCGGTGAGCGGCGGCGGCGGCGGTGGAAGCTCCCCCATACCACCGGTGGGTCTTCTGCGATGCTTCTACTCCCAGTAGCGCACGTGATCCCTAACATTCACAACTTGTGCCTTCTGACACGCTGAATCCAGTCATTAATATCGCCGCCGTAGATCCTAAAAAAATTAGTCGTTAATTCATTTGGTAACCATGTTTATGCACTTTTCCTAAAATATTTATTTTATTCCTTGCAGCTCCAAACGCACAAGCACAAATGACAATGAGACGTTGGGTTCGACTGAGGTTGATACTAAATATTGAATTAGATACTAATTTTGGAGAAAGATGCTAGAGGATCAATGCAGTGGTGTCGGACGCATTGGGTTTCTGCGCGAGCTACCGAGGAGTGAACACACGTTCCTGATTCCGCCCAATCCCATATCACGACTGAACATAGAACAGTTTGAGCTTCTCAAATCATCAAGTGAAATTTGATATCTAGGGTCTACCATATTAGCATGTTGCGAGTTTTATCAGAAGAAAGGTAACGACAATATATAAAAACTTGAGATTTTGATCAGGAGGGATACCTAGCTGCAACCGAATGGGATGCCAACAACTAATCTGTTTGGCATTCATGCTTTGTGTCCTGGCTTGGACCATCAGAAAGTAAAATTCATTCTACTGTGGAATTCAAGTCCGCGGATTTTTTGATAGTGTTAGTGTTGGGCCAAGTTGCCTTTTACCGGCATAAGAGCTAACATTTACTAACATGCTTGAATGCTATTTACTTCCTTTCTTCTCATGTGAAACCAAAGTCATAAGTTGTACTTTTCTGGTTCCAATGCTTACAAGTGTGGCTTTCAGTCACAACTACTTTGAGTAATTAGGGGTAATAAGGTTATTTTTATAGCTAGTGACATGTCTGAATTTGCTAGAAATGTACTAATTTTGGGATGGAGGGATTGGAGTAGAGACTTGTAATGTCATTATCTTCTTCATTACTCTTTTTAATAGAGTGGTTGTAGGATAGGCAGGTTCTAATTGCTGTAAAATTAGAAGATGTCAAGTAAATGATTTAATGATATACTAAAAAAATACAAACATAGAACTGAAGTACAATTACCTAGTTTATTTATCGACATTAAAAAAATATAGTACTTGGTTTGTCTAGTACTGAAATTAGAAAGCTCCATTCTCAACTAGATCTCTGGGTCCGTCTATCCTTGCACACCTCGCATACTTCCAGTGTGTTCACATCACTCTTTGGGGTAACATGCAACATAATTACAAGTAGAGCATAATTTGCGAAAGAACCTGTAGATAATCCTGAACTAGTACAGGAAACATTTGTGACGTCTGATGAGGCAGCCATGTCTCTGATGAGCCTTATCACATGCGCGTAGCAAACTCGCGTCTCCTGATGCAAATCATTTTCTTAAGTCTTAAGCCATATTGTGTTTTTACATGTTGCATTATTGGTGTTTGGGAATACATGAGGCCATGTGATGTTTTGCGGTGGTATAGCTGTTCATGAGAGCTATATGCATGTATGTGAAATAATGAACAGCGAGAAAGATATATATGAACAATGAAATTAAGCCCCTTTTGACAGCACCTAACCATGAGACCCAAAACCTGAAGGTTGATCGAGACAGAGCAGAGGTTAGTGATGAACGCAAACATGGCTTGCCCAGACACTACAAGATTGATAGTGTTAGTATTGGCCCAAGTCGCATTTTACCGGCATAAGACCTAACATTTACAAACATGCATGAATGCTATTTACTTCCTTTCTTTCTTCTCATGTGAAACCCAAGTCATAAGTTGTACTTTTCTGGTTACAATGCATACAAGTGTGGCTTTCAATCACAACTACTTTAAGTAATTAGGGTAATAAGATCATTTCTTACAACTAAAAATAGCTAGTGACGTGCCTGAATTTGCTAGAAATGCACTAATTTGGGATGGAGTAGTAAGGGTAATTTTGTAATTATTTTTCAGTTTTAACTTTTAAATGAAAATGAAGATATGGAATAAGAAAGATAGTCCAATTAAAATGAATCCTGATGTTATTAATATTTTTTCCATAGTACCCTTATACTACCTGTACCACTCACATATACTACCTATACTACTACTGAACTTTTTAGTAGTATACAGTTAATCTGAACCGTGGGATCTTTCTATACTAGTCCTTTACAAACACTAGTATAGACTAGTATTATGTACCATAAAAGACCTCTTTTCACAGCACCTAGCCATGAGAACTGATATCGCAAAACCTGATGATTGATCGTGATAGAACAGAAGTTGGTGATGACCGCAGACATGGCTTGCCTAGAGAAGGTGCATCCCCTAAGATCGAGCGCTTCCAAATACGCCAAGTGGAAGCAACCTATGCTGCAGTGCTATGTGAGAACATGCCTTTTCGAAAAAAAATGTGAGAACATGCCGGCGGTGTAAAGTAAGACGAGGGCCAGGCTTGCCATCTCCTGGAGGCGGCTCAGCGGAATGGTCAGGTGCCATGCGTCTCAAACTCTCAGACTGTCATCTGCAGTACAGAACATGGAATCTTCCCTTCCCATGAACACATCTTCCTGAATCCTCCCAATCCCAAGTCATCGTCGGATACTAGACAGTCTGAATTTGTGACATCAAGTGCTCTCCAGTTTTGACGTGCAAAATGCAGTCCTGGGAGAGAAATTATATATCGAGGGTCTGCATTGTCTTGCGAGTTTGATCAGAAGAAAGGTAGCGACAATATAAACTTCTTATTTCTGAAGCAAGACAATTCCGAGTCGGATAACTTATAGAGCAGTAACCAAATGGGTTGGCAACCACTAGTCTGTTTGGCATTCACGCTTCATGTCCTAGCAGACCTAGCTGGTAGGTGCAGAGGCCGGAATCAGCGCCGAGGTGGCCACGTTATGGCGTGGCGGGCCAATGTCCACGATGCTCTGGCGATGCCATGGTCGTCAAGAATGTTCTGGTGGGTGGCTACCAGGAAATCTGATACTTTCTATGTGGAATACTTCCTTGCTGCTTTAATTTCAGCCTCTTAAAAAACACGTGATCTCCTCACAGCCGTAAATCGCCAACTGTGGCCGCCGCCGCCCGGCCGACTGGCCGTCGACGGTGGTAGCCTGTGGCTGCGCCGAAGTCGGCCAGCCCCTCCCACCCTCTCCCATCAGCCCCAAAATCTAGGTCATCTCCTCCACCTCCGTTTTGGTTGCCGGCGTCCGCCAGATCCATGCCTCCCTTGCCGGATCTGGCGCGGCGCAGCACTCCTCCACCCGGGTGGTTTGGGGCTGCCCTCTCCGTCACCGGTGGCGTTGCCCCCCCTCTTGCCATGCTCGCGCGTGCGGTGGTGCCGTCCGGCCGCGAGGCTGGCCGGTGTGGGCTCTGGGCCTTGCATGGCACTCGTGTCGCGGGTGGCCGGTTCGCTGTTCCTTCGTTGGCGGCGCCGGTGGGGCCACCCGGCCCCCTTTGGCGCGTGCGGCCCGGGCTCCGGGTGGTGTGCAGGTCACAGGTGGCCTGCTTGCTGCTCCTTCGTTGGCGGCACCAGCCTCTAGTGCCCTCCCGGGGGTGGCTCTCCACTGCTGGTGCGCCGGGGGCATCCGCGGGCACCGGTGGCCGATGTTGCGGCTGGTGTTGGCGCCCGGGCTTCGCCAACTGCCGCTACTTGTGAGGGCTCCCCGCTGCCCCCTGTCCGGAGTGGATTGTGCTTCATGACCTCTTCTGCAGCTTGGTATGCTGTGTTGGACGGTTGCTGGATTCATGTTTGGTGGATGCTTTGCTGCCGCTAGCGATTTGGGTGGATGCTTTGCCACTATTGTACCGTGTGTCTTTTACGATAGATGATTTGCCGTCATGTTCTGTCGCTCTAGCGGATGCTTTGCCGCTATTATCATGGTCGATGCTGGATGTTCCGATAGATGCTTTGCCATCACGGCTTGTCTGTAGTAGTCATGGCGTTGAGGTTTCTATCTTATGGACTCGGTTGTACTTGGTCGTCTAGTTAGGTTGCCAGGGTTATATGGTATCCTTCCTTTTCTTACTTTTTTATCGGTTTAGGTCGCTTATCACCAGCCTGGTGGTTTGTTTTATGCGCTATGAGGGTTCTCTTATAGTTGCCTCGTGTAATTCTCCTCCTCTTAGTGAAAAATGTGCTTGGGCACGGTCTCAAAAAAAAAAAATTCAGCCTCTTGGGTCTGTGAAATTTGGGAGTTCACAGCGTCCACCTCGGGTCTGTGAAAAATGTGCAGTGTGCAATGTTCATTTGTGCACAGTTCGGCGAGAAGCCAAGATTATTGGATGCCAAACATAATAGAGGTCACTTTAGTGGCATGCTACTCCAGTTTGGAAATAACAACCAGCTAAGCAGTTATCCCAAAAGTTTAGGTTGCACTTCAAGATTTTGACTAAAGAAATACCAAGTAATATTTTTTTTGAGGAGAAGGAGAGCTTTATTATTACTCAGATAACGTTTTACATTCCCGAGCAATAATTGACTCAACACACGCCGGTGCTTTGAACCTCCACACTGCCGAGTGCTTGGTTCTCTTCGCCAGCTGTGCTAGCTCATGGGCTGCACAGTTAGACTCTCTTCTGTATAAGCAAACTCCCAAGCCGGGAGATCTTGACCTGCGCTGATGGCTTCCTCAAGGATGAATCTGAGCTTCGACCTCCGTCCTTCTCGATCACCGAACAGACGTGCCAAGGACAAGCAATCAGACTCAATGATGGGCTTGCTACTACACCAATCAGCTGCAAGGACAATGCCTTCTTTGCACGCCAGGGCCTCTATTTCCTCTGCATCTGAGCTCCCGCGTATGTACTTCCACGCGGTGAAGACAACCCGGCCATCCCCGTCACGCGCAATGACACCAATGCCTGCATCCCCAGACACACAGTCCAACGCACCATCCACGTTGACCTTGATCACCCCGGGTACAGGAGCCGTCCACCCCGGGACCGCTGCTTTGCACTTCGTTTTAGTCGCCAGCACAAGCGAGTCTGCCACCACATTCTAACCTTTTGTGCTGAACTCCTGCTGGTGACGGATGGAGCATAACTCAGTCCAGTATTTCTTCAGGAATTGCACTGACCCCGCAAACGAGAGCTTCTCCGCATCATGGGTTAGGTTATTCCTCACCTGCCACGTACGCCAGAGCAGTAGCAGAGCGCGTGCCCCCATAGCAGTCCCAACATTATCGATCAACACCAGGAGATTCTGTGGTGTGAGTTGGAGGAACTGTTCCTCATCCGGCAAAGGCCACTCCTGCCGCATTGCCGACCGAAGGTGTTGCGCATGTTCACAGTGGATCAGCGCATGCATCTCCGACTCATCTGCCATCCCACAGATAGTACATACTCCCGACGCTGTGATATTTCTAATCCTCTTGTTCCTCTGTGTAGCAAGGCCGCAGTGGGCAACCCTCCATCCAAAAATAAGAACTTTGTGCGGGATCGGGAGCCGCCAAAAATTCTTCCATACCGGCCTTCCATGCTGATTTCCAGAGGATGACTGACCTTCCCCTTGATCCACCTCCTTCAGCTCCATCCCTAGCCGGTAAGCGCTTTTGACTGAGTAACATCCACTCTTCTCATAGAGCCATGATACGAAGTCCTCCGTCGGCCTTGTGGGCAGCCTAATATTCATGACTTGCTCAGCATCATGTGGACACAGGTACTCTCTGATAACATTCTCCTTCCATTCCATGCGGGTGGCATCAATGAGCTGAGCCACTTTCTTGAGGCGACAAGGTCGCCTCTTTCCACCTAGCTTACGCGACCAGCCTTGCGGGATCCACGGGTCTCTCCAAATGTCAATCTTCTCACCCGAGCCAACTCTCCAGCAGAGACCTTGCTTGACCAGCTCAAGTCCATGGACAATCGCCCTCCAGGCAGGAGATTGATTTGCCGGGAAAGCAGTGTCCAACAGATCCCCGTTTGGATAGTACTTAGCCTTCAGCACGCGCGCACATAAGCTGTCTGATCGATCCAGCAGTCGCCATGCTTGTCTGCCAAGGAGAGCCTGATTGAAAAGTCTCAGGTCACGAAGTCCTAATCCACCATTCCCTTTCGGTTTGGTGAATTTGTCCCACGCTATCCAATGAGTTTTCCAGTTACCAGCTAGTTCTCCCCACCAAAACTTTCGGATACAGCTTTCCAGTGATTTATGGAGTGAGCTCGGCAGGAGAAACACACTCATAATATACACTGGAATGGCCTGTGATACTGATTTGATTAAAGTCTCCTCCCAAGCATTACACCTTTTAACCATTCTTTCAGTGATGGCCTGAAAGCGATCTGCCTTTAGCCTCCCCTCCGGGGTAGGGAGCCCCAAATACTTGGCTTCAAATGTCACTGTGTGCACATTCAGTTGCTCCTTTACTGATTTTATCACAGCATCATCTTGGTTCTCATTGAACAGGATCGAGCACTTGTCAAAATTCACCAATTGTCCTGTTGCCCGACAGTAAACAGTAAGTGCATCCTTCACTTTAGCAGCCTGCTCTTGTGACGCACGGAAAAATAGCAAACTATCATCCGCAAACAGCAGACTGGTAACTTCCGGAGCTCTTTGACAAACTTTTAACCACTCAATTGCCCGAGCAAAGCATTTTCTCTGCGCAAAATTCTGGAGAGACCATCAGCCACAAAAAGAACAGATAGGGCGAAAGAGGATCACCTTGCCGTAAACCACGCGTAGGTTGGAAGGTGTCCAACGGGACACCATTGAAACAGACAGAGTAGCGCACAGTGGTGACACAAGACATTATCCACTGTACCCATGTTCGATGAAAGCCCAGTTTCACAAGAACTTGTTGTAGAAAACTCCAATCCACACGATCGTACGCCTTAGCCAAATCCAGCTTATACGCACAAAAATTGCTCCTGTCATCAGCATTCTGTTGGATGGCATGGATACACTAAAAGGCAATAAGAACATTGTCAGTAATCAAGCGCCCTGGGATGAAGGCACTTTGATTTTCAGAGATAAGAGAATCCAATAGAGGTCGGAGTCTATTTACCAGACATTTTGACACTACCTCGTAGACAACGTTGCATAGGCTAATGGGCCTGTAATCTTTTAAGCCGGGTGTTGTACTTTTGGAATGAGGACGATTGCTGTGTCGTTCCCCCCCTCCGGCATACACCCAGTAGCAAAGAAAGCCCTGACTGCCATAATAACATCCTCCTTCATTATACTCCAATTCCTTTGAAAAAAGCGAGTAGGGAAACCGTCCGGCATTGGCGCAATCGTCCAATGATACATCGCGTTCCCACATAATTTCATAGAAAGCCTGGTGCTCCCTGCGGCAAGAACGCTCCTCCTGCACTACATTAATCAAGAGAGGACAATGATCAGAACAGGGAGAGGTTAAATGAGAGACTTCTGCATCCAGAAATCGACCCATCCAGCTCGAGGACGCCACCCCTCGGTCTAGTCTAACTTTCACGTTCCGCCTCCCCTGTTTCTTATTGTCGTAAGTCCATGGCAAGCCTGCAAAACCCATATCATGTAAATCACAAAAGTCAAGAGTATTACGGAACTCTTCCATCTACCTCCCCCCCGTCTCGTTTTGGAAAAATGCTCATACTGCCACATAGCTTCATTAAAGTCCCCTAACACAACCCATGGTTCCAGGGAGCGATTTTTCAACCTTTGGAGAATTTCCCACGTACGGTGTCTATCCTCAACCCGCGGTTCACCATAAATAAAAGTCGCACGCCAAGAATCCATACCTGGACCCTCCCTAATAGACACATAAATATAACGATCATCCATCGATAAAAGATTAACAAAAATGTTTTCATCCCAAAACAGGGCAATGCCACCACACTTGCCCTGACTATCAACTGCTAGACAACCTTTTAAACCTAATCTCCGCCTAAGACTCTTTACACGACTCTCACTAATTATAGTTTCAGATAGAAAAAACAAGCTTGGGGTTATGCTTACGCACTAAGGCGTCCAAGTCACGACTGTCCAGGAGTTCCCCACCCCCCGGCAGTTCCAGACTAAAGCATTCATTGCTCCTGATGGGGCTCAACACGAGCACCAGTCAGGTCACCAAGCTCCTCTAAGTGAAGCCTGCTAGAAGCATCAGCACCATCCTTCAGCTCACGTCCTGGATCTCCTTTTGGTCCCCCGCGCGAGGCACCAAACCATCACCTACCATTAGGCCCAAACCTTGCAACTCCCCCGCAGCCGCCTCCCACCCTGCTTTCAGCGATTTCTTGAGCTTTTTCGGTTTGTTGATCTCCTTCACAGGACTTGGTCCCTTCAGCAAAGCCTTCTTTTCCTGTGCCACCCTCGACTTCGCCGCCTTTATCGCCAGGAGGCGATCGTTCAGCCTGGATATTGACAGGCCAACCGACTCCTCATCATCACCTCCAGCACCCGCCAGCGAATGGTCACTAGACTCCACATAGGAATCCAGGCCTGACACTCGAGCCCATTGCCGTGAGTCATCCTGCTGCAGCGGTGCCTTATCTCCTTCGTCCACGACCATCTTCTGAATGCTATTCGTCAAAGCGTTAATCACTTCCTCCGGCAATTGCCTTGGCGTCCGATTGGATGTAGCACCACTACCCAATCGCAACTGTGAGCTATTTGCAGTCTGATTCTTCTGCCAACCACCCATATCGTTCGTTGCACTGGACGCCGCCGACAACCTCGCCGCACGCTTGGTGTTACAAAAGTTCAACGCACGATTAACTCGGGGTGGAGCAGCAGGTACAGTCATTTCCTTCTCAACACCCTTTTTTAGTGGAGATTTCCTCATCCTGTCACCAAACTTCTTGCCCTTCCTCCTAGCAGCAGCATCACCCTCCCGAACTTCCTCCTCCTCTTCATAGCAGTCTCTTTTGGAATGACCCATTCTCCCACAAATAAAGCAGAACCACGGTACATTCTCATATTTTACTTCAAAGCTCAGCAACCCCATGCTCTTGACCGCAGCTTCCACGAACAGTTTTAGGGGCTCATCCAAAGGAAGCGAGACCCTGGCTCTCAAAAAATCCCAAACAGGACCCCCAATCTCCAGCACCCGGTCGCTCACCTTTCTGGCCAGAAGGCTTGTGAAAGCATTCGACATGAGTGTCACCCGGACATCATAGAATCTGACCCAAAGATCAATGGAGTCAATCACCACCTCTGATGGTCTGCTTACACCATCATACGGTACCATAATAAGGGCATCCCCCTTGTGCCGCGAAGGTCCACCATGGATCACAAACTTGTACTCCTCCTCAATCGCAAACTCCAGTATGAATCTATTGTCTTCCAACGTACGCACTGGATTGGTTTCGCCAAACGCCAAGCAGCTCCCATCTCATCAAACAGCCGCCAAGAACGTTGACTGGAATAATAAAGAGCCATAGCATACTATCTAGGCGCTCCACCATCAGTCAATGCAGTGGGATCGAAGTCAAACACCTCCTCCTCCTGGCCTGGTGCAGGGACTTCCTCGCCATTTGCTTGCATGTTGCCCGCATTGGCCGCCGCCCCACCGGCCGCTGGGGGAAGCGACTCGTCCACCGACGCGCCCACAACACTCTTCTCCTTCAGCAACGACATTGCAGCCAAACATCTCCACGAAATAGGAAACACTACTGCAGATTGTCAGGCCCGGTATCAGCTTGGGGTGGGCAGATCCCTCACCGGGTTCTTCTTAGTCACCCCCACTGAACACAGGAAAAACAAATCTGCAAGTAGATGAACCCTAGAACTGGAGAAATAACAGCCGAACCAATGTCCCCTGAAATCTCGTGTGCAGCAACTTTATAGAGGCAAAGAGAAGCCCGACGTCTTCCGACTTGACTTCAGCAAAGAAACCCTCCCGAAGAAGTAACTCGGCACCGGCAAAAACTATCTCTCACAAATCCAGTGCCCACGTATGGCACCCGGAATTGCAGAGTAGGAAAGCTAACTCACCCGACGGATCCAACACAACTCCTGAACGATCCCGCAGCGAGAGGGATGCCGATTCCTACTCCTAGGACGCTAGGACGAGCCCCAGAACAAGAAGAACCCTAGATCACCTCGCAGTCGCCGCTGAGTCGCCATGCAGCCGCTCCGTCAGAGGTGAACAACACAGTAACAGAGTATATAGGAAATACCAAGTAATAGGGTTAACATACATCAACGAAAATACATTAAAAACACATATACCATTCAACATAAGAATAAGAAGCATATCTTAGGCTCATCTTTAGAAAATTCATTATCTTTCGCAGATAATTGTGATTGTATCGAACAATATTACACAATTTAATACATAGCCCATCACACGGAACAAACAGCTTGTTAAGACCTAAGTACTAAAACTTTTGTTGATTTAATTGGCCATGGGACAATGAAACGTCAAAATCTGCTTTTGTTCAAACTTCTTTTTGATGCAAATGGCAGGAGTCCTGCCTTTTCTTTTGATAGAATTATCTTCTTTTAGATGAAAACTCTGCCTTTCAAGTAAGAACACTTCATGCACGAAGGGGGGGGGGGGGGGGGGAGTGAAGGCAGAGGTGCAGGCCGATCTCGATGGGAGTGTACAGTGGGTGCAACTGCTCTGGTGTGACCAGCCCCAGGTCACAAGATTGTCTGCCATGAGGGCCTTATTTTGGATTGGAATCCAGGCCAGAAACTTATTAGCACAAATTTTTAAACTATATTTTGGAGTTATTTTATAATTTTTCTGATTTACTTTCTTGTATTAGGATCATAAACACTGATTTATGAGACCATGAGTTTACAGGCTGGCGCATCAGGTAGTTTGGTTGCAACCATTGCATAACATTTGAGAGACAGTCTACAACGATCCGTTGGTGCAGCAGATCATGTGTTTGCAGCTCGCAGCGCACGTGAGCATGGCCTATTGTTTCCCAATGCCTTTTATTCACATTGTGGCACAATATGACACAACTCAAATCAAAAATCCCACTGTCTCTAGCGTTGTGCCCTCCTTTTCATCCTCCATTCTATATAGTTGCTAGATACTACTTACTATGAGCTAGAGCGCAATGCAGTGAAGGAGAGACTAGGGAAGACAACTCATAGATGGGATTGTGTATAAATGACCTGGAGAAGAAAAACACTTAGGTGATATATATACTTACTAGCAAATATACCTGTGCGTTGTTACGTGAAGTTTATATGTATCTCTGTCTACTATAATAAAAGAGAACACAAGTATATATTTGCATTATTTGCTTTTATCTGTGTGTAATAGTTTTTATTTAGCATAGTGTCTTGTGTCCGCACGTGCTCTGTTTTTTTCTATCTGAATTAAATAAATCGAGTCGTGTTACCTATTAAAATAACTTGGTATTTGGCAATGCATTTTACATCAGGGGCTGTTGGCCCAATGCAGGGTAGCTGCCGCTCCTGAGCTGAGGCATCTACTTCCTTCCCTGTTCTACTCCTTCCTTCACAAGCCATCACCGCAGTAACCTGAGCTCTTCTCTGCTTCACGCCACCACCAGCTACTACTGCTAGCTTCACCATCACACCATCTTCTTTTCAACATTGTTTTAGGAGTCGCGCAGAGCTTGCTGGCCGGGGCGCCACCTCGAGCTGCGTGGTGATGGCCGGCATGGGGTGTGCGGCGCCTCCTGTGGCGGGCGCGGATGTGTGCAACCACCTCGGGGGCTGCGTAGAAGCTGTACTGATTCGGTGGACGCTGGCTCAGATCTCCGAGTACGTGTTTTCAACCGATGTTTTATCAATTGATAGGTTCCTATTTCGAACGGCTCACATAGGGATAGAGCACAACCTAAGTACACAAAACAGTAGTATTGTTGTGAAAGGTGATGATAGCACGAGCAATATGAAATGTTATAGTGTTACTAAAAAAATATCTCACTAAAATTTTTTAATAAAAAGGAAGTCGTCATATTTCAGTGTGACTAGTATAATGTGCATGAAGCCATAAAGAGAAAAGGTAGAGGATACAGTAAGGATGAGTATGGAATTATCAATATTGATACATCCGAATTTGATATAATTCGGATATGTAAATGATCCTTACATTATTTTGGATATACAAGCTAAGCAAATGTTTTATGTGAAGGCAAGAAGAATAAACTAGATGGATCGACAGTTGTTAGAATGAAATCTAGAAATATTTTTGCCACGCCTAAAGCAGCGGTCGGACTAACTAGTCGTGGAAGTGGAAGACATGAATGCATGGTCGCTTCACGCACCCTTCAAGAATTTGAAAAGATCTGACATGGAAGGAACAAGTGGTGATGCTTCTATCATCGATAAGGCGATTGTTGCATTTGTACCAAAACCAAATAATGCAGACTTAGATTTAATAGAAGATGATGAACATAACGATGATGACACCTGTATTGATGTTGCACCCGTCAATTCTTCAGCCCAATGACATGATGATGAATTTTTTGTTTAAATCTTTGTACTCTACTGAAATTTTTAATTTCATATTTTTGAATATTTTAATCTAATTTACTGAAGAGGTCTATCATGTGCATTGAAATTCTTATAGCCTTTGTTGATCAAATATGAATGTTATGTTGTGATTTCATCATTTAATGAACAGACTTTTAACATATCATCCTACTGATCCACCAACATTGAATTGCTTCCAAACAATTATATGTTTGTAGCATACCAAAAACATGAGTCCACAAACATCACAGTAGCTCTTTATGAGTAAATAAGAGACCCAATTTCATAAAAAAAATAATCACTGACCATCACAGTTAGTACAAACACAAATGCATAATTAAAATATTTGAACCAATCATCACCATCTTTAGTTTACAACCATCCATATAATCTGGTTACAACAAAAATTAAAACCATTCAACCTATCATATATTAGGAACGGTAGCTTCTTCACGCTCGCACCTTCCAGTCACTCATCATCATTGGAGACAACGACAGGATCCTCGTAACCTACAGTAGCAAGTCACGGTGGCGCCGGTGTGGTGGTAGAAGAATATGTGCCACCAACGTTGGAAGAAGAGGATTTCTCAGCGATGTTGGTTGGAGAGGATGGCTCGGCGACATCGGAACACCTTGAAGTTTTGCGCCTCTTCACCAGTGGCTGCACGTCATCTTCCACATCTCTAGCATATCCACTGTCCTCTTCTTCATCCTCCTTGTTTTCTGGCTCGTTCGCCTCACTCCCTGGAGGTGACTCATTGTTGAGGCGCTGTAAGGGGAACTCATCGCCGCTCCATCATTGATGGATTTCTGCTCCAATGATGGCTCCGAGGTATGGTGGTAGGAGTCCGGCATCATGGAGCGCTCAAAGTTCCTATGGCTGGCAGTTTCCTTGTGCTCGATTGCAAAGGCTGAGCGGTTTAAAGAGGGCAACACCAGTCTTGGAGAACGAAGGATTGCGATTTCATTTAACCAAACCGAAGCGATGCACTGTGCCCTAGTCTGGGATGGAGGTACAACCTCTAGTTAGTTTCCAATGAAATCCTCAACGTTGTCCTGCTGGTAGCCTAGTTAGTTTTTGAATCACTTGGTTAGGGTTCGAACCCACATTTGCCAAATTTTTTCTAGGCGTTAATATCAATTTTTCGACCACCTTTGGCAAAGAAATTCAATATTGTGGCAATGCACAAATTCGTGGGAATATTTAAAACAAATTGCCACAATTATGTTTTTTCGTTGCAATATGTACCAACATTTTGCAACCAAAATGAAGATTACAACAACAGAATATATTTCTTGCAATATGGTCAAGTAATAAAAATCATTTTGTTTTTTTTGTAATCTGGTCAATTTCTTTTGCAACCAAATCGACTTATAAGAACAGAATATATTTACTACAATATGTTAAAGTAATCACAGCTATTTTGGTTTTTGTTGCAATATCTTCAGTTTCTTTTGCAACCAAATCAAACACTATAACAATAGAAAATATTTGTTGCAATATGGTCAAAGAATCACAACCATTTTGTAAGTAGTGGCAATAAAATCTACCTATTACAACCGCATTTATGCCTACTGTCGGTGTTTTACTGCCACGCCCACCGAGGGATAGCCCCAAGGTGGTGAGTTTGTAGGTAGGGTATCGCCGAGATCAGGAACTCGAAGGTGCAAGGAACACAAGGTTTAGACAGATTCGGGCCGCCGAGAGCGTAATACCCTACATCCTGTGTGGTTTGTATTTCCTTAGGTGGTGATCGGATGATCTCCTGGGTGATTCCCCTTGTTTGGAGAGGGTCCCTGTCCGCCCTTATATAGCCTGGGGGACAGGTTTACATGGAAGTCCTTGTCGGGTACAAGCCTTAGAGTCCTACCCGAGTACTTTTCTGGTATTTTCCTACCGCATCCGACTAGTATTACTACTGTATGAGTAGTCCTACTGCACTACGAGTAGTTACAACTAGTGTAGGGCGTTGGCCATGTCCCACCCCTTATCCTGTAAGATGTAGTCCATATGCGCAGTCCCGTATGCCTGGGTCTGACAAGACCCCGAGCTCTTCATAGTCGAGTACTTCAGGCTTCCGAGTACTTCTGAAAGCGTCTTCGAGTTCTCCCGAACTTCATCTTGAAGGTGTCTTCCGAGTACTTCCTTGGCTGCATCGAGGCTGTGAGGTGCTCATGCCCCAAGTAGTTTGTTAAGTCTTCTTTTATATGGGTGCGATTAAACTCGCACTCCATATGGACTAGCCCCCGAGCCTTAGGTTGAATCGTAGAATCAGGCTGAGGGTCAATTTAATCTCGAGTCTTCTGTCCTTATTCTCCAATAGATTTGAAACATAAGTCGCTGATGACACGTGTCCCGCAGCCTCAGAGCCTTAAATCCAAATCCCAAAGTTTTGGAATAAAGGATCCAAAGAATCGTGGCATGCAATCTTCATTGCTGAGAGCTGTGTCGTATCCAGCCCCCGAGCCTGGGAACTAGATGAGTCGCATAAGATATGCCTAGTAGTCGGTGGCGCCAGCCCCCGAGCCTAGGCATCGTCCAAGTTGTTGCTGAATCTTGAACTGTCGACGAAGCCGACTAGTCGGAGTCGATGCCAACTAGTTTGGTAGGCGAGACGAGTAGTCGAAGTAGGCACCAGTGTGTCGCCGGGCATTCTTCACGAAGTCCATTAGTCGCCGATGGTTGTTGATGAACCCGACTAGTCGGAGTCGAATCCGACGAGTAGTCGTTGTATTCAGCGATATGTAGCCGATCGTTCTCGCGAAATCGGAGTAGTCGTTGGCGATTGTTGATGAAGCCAACTAATCAAAGTTGAATCTGACTTGACCAGTAGCACGGTTCAGATCAGGTCCCCTGCATGGTAAACATAAAAGTATGTTGCAACTGATAGACATGAAACCGTGTTGGGAGCAATGCCCTTGCAATAAACTCCATGTATAACTAGTCGAAAACTAGTAAACGGAGAAATACTAAAAGTATGGGAGCGAGGCCCCTTCAGTAAGATAAAGTACTAGTCGGAGACTAGTAGCCTGAACGTTACGGGAAGTATGGGATTAAAACCTCTTCAGTAACAAAAGATACTAGTCGGTAACTAGCAATCGGAGCGTTACTGGAAGTATGGGAGCGATGCCCCTTCAGTAAACTACGTGTAGTACTAGTCAAGAACTAGTAAACGGAGCTGTACTGAAATTATGGGAGCGATGCCCCTTCAGTAAACTATGCGTAGTACTAGTCAAGAACTAGTAAACGGAGTTGTACTGGAATTATGGGAGCGATGCCCCTTTAGTAGACTATGCGTAGTACTAGTCGAGAACTAGTAATTGGAGTATTACTAGAAGTATGGGAGCGATGCCCCTTTAGTAAACTATGCGTAGTATTAGTCGAGAACTAGTAAACGGAGTATTACTGAAAGTATGGGAGCAATGCCCCTTCAGTAACCTACGCGTCATACTAGTCGAGAACTAGTAAACGGAGTTGTACTGGAATTATGGGAGCGATGCCCCTTCAGTAAACTACGCGTAGAACTAGTCGAGAACTAGTAAACGGAGTATTACTTGAAGTATGGGAGCGACGCCCCTTCAGTAAAGTATGGGTAGACTAGTCGGGAACTAGTAAATAGATTATTACTGGAAGTATGGGAGCGAGGCCCCTTCAGTAAACTACGCATAGTACTAGTCGAGAACAAGTAAACGGAGTGTTACTGGAAGTATGGGAGCGAAGCCCCTTCAGTACACTACGCGTAGTACTAGTCGGGAACTAGTAAACGGAGTGTTACTGGAAGTATGGGAGCGAGGTCCCCTCAGTAAACTACGCATAGTACTAGTCGAGAACTAGTAAACGGAGTATTACTGGAAGTATGAGAGCGAGGCCCCTTCAGTAAACTACGCGTAGTACTAATCAGGAACTAGTAAACAGAGTTGTACTAGAATTATGGGAGCGGAGCCCCTTTAGTAAACTACGCGTAATACTAGTTGAGAACTAATAAACGGAGTGTTACTGGAAGTATGGAGCGAGGCCCCCTTAAGTAAACTACGTGTAGTACTAGTCGGGAACTAGTAAAACGGAGTATTACTAGAAGTATGGGAGCGAGGCCCCTTCAGTAAACTACGTGTAGTATTAGTCGAGAACTAGTAAACGGAGTGTTACTGGTGTTACTGGAAGTATGGGAGTGAGGCCCCTTCAGTAAACTACGCATAGTACTAGTCGAGAACTAGTAAACAAAGTGTTACCGGAAGTATGGGAGCGAAGCCCCTTCAGTAAACTGCGCGTACTACTAGTCAAGAACTAGTAAACAGAGTGTTACTAGAAGTATGGGAGCGATGCCCCTTCAGTACACTACGCGTAGTACTAGTCGAGAACTAGTAAACGAAGTGTTACTAGATGTATGGGAGCAATGCCGCTTCAGTACGCTACGCGTAGTACTAGTCAAGAACTAGTAAACGAAGTGTTCCTGAAAGTATGGGAGTGATGCCCCTTCAGTACACTATGCGTAGTACTAGTCGAGAACTAGTACACGGAGTTATACTGGTAGTATGGGAAGGTGACTGGAAGTCAATTAGCGAGGGAGAGATGAATCTTGCTGCTAGCTTCAGTCGTATCCTTGGGCGGACCATGAGAATTCACATGTTGACTTGTGAAAAATGTCACGGTTGGCCCGAAGGGATTGATGACGAGGTCCTTCACATGGGGTGATCAGTTCCTTGGGTGGGCCAAGACAAGCCGTATGTTGCCGTTCGAAGATGTCTCGGTTGGCCCAAAGGAAGTAACAATGCAATCCTGGCGTCCGTTGTTATACAAGTAGTCGTGGAGCAAGGATGACTCGGCTAGCCCAAAGGAACTCCTTGGCGGGCCAAGACAACTCGTATGTTGCCGTGCGCAGATGTCTCGGTTAGCCTGAAGGAACTCCTTGGGTGGGCCAAAACAAGTTGCAAGTTGCCATGCGAAGATGTCTCGGTTAGCCCGAAGAAGTACCTTGGGCGGGCCAAAACAAGTCGTACGGTGCTGAAGTAAGGATGAACAAGCATGCCCTGTTTTGGGTAAACTCCTTGATCCCCTGACCGAGTGGTTGAACGAATTCTTTGGGAAAAACCCCCTTGTGTCAAGATAAAAACTCGAGACAATGGTTAAACAAATTCACTAAAGATTTCCGTAAAACCTCCTTGAATCGGGTCTCAGTCTTCTCGTGGGTGATTAACGATCTTGATTTGTTGGTGATTGCCGACAAAGTTGTGTCGCTTGTTGATGAAGCTGCGTCGATTGATTGATGATCCCGACTAGTCGGAATCAATTCCAACTAGTCACTGGTGGTGTGAGTCCCGCTCCCGACTAGTTGTGTAGTTGAGGTAGTTGTCGGTGGGTCGCCATGTGCCCTGGCGATGGCGAAGTAGTCGTCGAGGAGTCAAGGTTCCTGCCTTTTGGAACGGTGCTAGGCCTGACAGGTTGTCGAGGTTGGTGGCGCAAAAAGGTGGGATAAGCCGGGTAGCTTGGAGGGCTCTGTGCCCTTCCAATACCCTGGCCTGCCCTACCAAGATTGAAGCGCGAAAAGGTGGGCTGAGCCGGGTAGCTTGGAGGACTCGTGCCCTTCCAATGGCCTGGCCTGCCCTACTAAGATTGAGGCGCAAAAAGGTGGGCTGAGCCGGGTAGCTTGGAGGACTCGTGCCCTTCCAATGGCCTGGCCTGCCCTACCAAGATTGAGGCGCAAAAAGGTGGGCTGAGCCGGGTAGCATGGAGGACTCGTGCCCTTCCAATACCCTTGCCCGCCCTACCAAGATTGAGGCCCGAAAAGGTGGGCTGAGCCGGGTAGCTTGGAGGACTCGTGCCCTTCCAATGCCCTGGCCCACCCTACCAAGATGGTGTCGTTGATGAAGTTCGAGTAGTCGGCGGGGACGGGAGCCCTTCGATGGATGCTGGCTAGTCCTTCTCCGACTTGTATAGATGATCCAAATCCTCCTCCGACTTGTAGTAGGCGATCCAAATCCTCCTCCAACTTGTCGTTGATGATCCAAATCCTCCTCCGACTTGTGGTAGAGGAGCTCCGACCGAGGGGGATTCGGTTCGAGGGGTTCCGAGTCATCGATTGCACAGTTGATTTCCATGCGGGTGGTACGGGTGCTTCAGGCTTCTTCTAGTCGAAAAAAATTGATTTCCGGCGAGACCATTGGCGAGGTTGAACGGGTGCAAGGCCCCTTCAGTAAACTACACGTAATACTAGTCGAAAACTAGTAAACGAAGTGTTACTAGAAGTATTTGATAGACAATCGCATAGGTGCTTTATTTGGCTGATTAACGAGTTCCACTAGTCATTGCCAAACAAGGCAACCACTCTTGGCAGTTGCATGGTTCGCTGTGATAGGGTTCCCTGAGTTTAGCGAGGGAGTCGTGGTTAACCCGAGTAAATGAACATAAATAGCAACCCTGACTAAGTGGTAAAAAGGGGTGCTTTTAGGTGTACGGAACCTCTTGTTTCGAGATATGGTCCCAAAATAATGGTTTAAACAAACAAAACACCAAAAAGACCCTCAGAAAACCTCCTTGAATCGGGTACGAAATTTATGAGTAAATCATTATTCGGGTAGTCCCGTCGCCTTTCTTCGTAGACTTGGCGGAGCTCTAAGGGCCCTCCGAAGGGTTTAACATTCAAACGCAGAATGCTTGCTCTTCGGGTGCTACGGGCATTACCCGTGGAGGGCTTCCTCAAATCGTTTCTTTGACCTGGGAGTCTTCCTTCTATAGGTGGATTGTTCCCCATCTTCTGGCTTGCGCTTCCAAGTAGTCTCCAAGTAGTCGAGAGGGAGTTGATAGTGGGTGGGGCTATAGGCTTCCACTTCTTCACGCTCCTGCTGCCTGGCAATGATGATATTGCTGGCGTCCCGGCCAGCGTTGATGATGGCACGAAGTTCACCCGTGGAGTAGTCGTGGAGGTTACCGCTCCCCTGCTGGTTCGTCTTGATGGCGCGGTGCCTGCGTTGGGCGCGCTTCAAATTGATGAGCCTGGGGCGTTCCTTCTTGATGTTATCTGCTTCTTCCACCTTGATGTTGGATGAGGATTCACTATCCATTGTTACATCCACATCTTCGTCGAGTGGATCAAGTAGGTAGTCATCGTAGTCGTCTAGTTGGACCCGCTCTAGGCCTTCACAGTCCTCGTCAACATGAATCATGAGTACTTCTCGATTGGGGGTGAAGCGTTTGGCACGCCGCATAACCTGGCCCTCGTCTTCGTCGTCAGATGGGGGGAGGGATCTGCCTTCTTGAAAAGGGAGTTCCCCGGGTGTGGCAATGAATCGTGGTGGACTTGATTTGAGGGACCGTGAGAGTTTCATGCCCTTCCAATGCCCAAACCTGCCCAACCAATCTGATCCCCTTACTAGACCACGGGTCACATGAGTAGCTGGATCCGAGTAGTTGTCGGAAACCATAGCTCCCCGACAAGCGGTGGCTTCTCCTTCTCCGAGTGGTGGAGGATGATCAAGATCCTCTTCCAATGCGGAGAGGGTCCTGGGTTGAACCGCCTCGAACCGATTTTGATCCGTGAGCGATTTGTCGATGGAGCCAACTAGTCGGAGCCGATTCCGACTAGTTGTTGACCGTGCGGAGATAATAGCCGACTCGTTTGCGGCTCGTTCCCGACTAGTTTCTAGTCGAGATGAGTTGTTGAAGTTGTCGTTAGCGCTGCCTATTTGTCGAAGCAGTCGTGACTGCGGTGCGAGTTGAGCAGTCGAGGTCGTCGCTGCAGCGTGTCGATGTTGAGCGGAGTTGTCAAAATCTTCCGGCTCCCTGGGGTCTATACGCCGAAGGGTGGATTCTGCCACAAGTCGGGAGTCGATTCGAGTAACTCGGAGGGCTCTAGACCCTTCCTGTACACGAAGCGGCCTTGCGGCGTAGATGTTATGGTCAAACCCGGATGATTACCTGAAAATGACTCGGACTAATCATCGGGTTGCGAGTGGTTGTCGAGAACTGGGCTGTAACACCCAAAAATATAGTAATTAAAAATTTAAAAATATATTTTTATAAAAGCCACAAGATAAAATTGTGCATGCATCTTTCTTTCTTTTCCTTTCCTTCTCCTACTCTTTTCTTTCAGCCCAGCCCAAACTTCTTTCTTTTCTCCTCTTCTCGCAGCCTAGTCTAGTTGGCCCATTCCTTCTCCTTTTCTTTTCCCCGCGGCCCAACTTAGTGGCCCAAACCAGGCAGCCCAATCCGCCTTACCTTCCCTCAACTCTCTCGCACCGACGCGTTGGTCCCGCTTGTCAGCGCCTTCTCTCTTCTTTCCTTTCTTCTTCCTCCGCTCCCGCTCCCCTGTTTCCTCTCTCCGCCGCGATGCCAGACGACCCGCCGCGCTCCATCCCCTTCCTTTTTCCTTCCTTACCCCGAGTCCGTATCGACTCCGCGCCGTCGCCGCGTCTCTCCTTCCTTCCCCGCGGCACAGGCTTGCCTTACTAGCCGCGGATCTGCCCCTTTCCTTCGCAAGAGCCGCCGCCTTCCTTTTCCCTAGCCACTCCGCCCCTATAAAACCCACGCCGGAGCCCCGCTTTGCACCCAGAGCCATCCTCAAACCCTTTCCTCTACTCAACACCATCGCACGCCGCTGGAAGTCGCACACTGGAGGAACGCCGCCGCCCCGTGTCGCCGCCTCTTCGTCAACTCGCCGTCCCGCTGCTTCTCCGCCGCCTTCAACTCTCGCCGGAGTTCCGCGAGTTGGTGAGCATCAAGCCGCACTCATTTCCTCTCTCTCTCTCTCTCTCTCTCTCTCTCTCTCTCTCTCTCTCTCTCGCTCTGTCGCAACCCTAATTCCTCGCCGGAGATCTGTTTCCGCCCGCTGCTGTGGCCGCCAGTCTACAGCCGCCGCACAGCCATCCCGTGACCACCCTCACCTTCGCCGTGCCGCCCATTTTCTCCCCGGCATAAACCCAGCTTGAACTAAGCCCCGGAACACCGGATTCGGTGAAGCTCCGGCCGTCCGCCGCCGCACTCGCTCACCGCCGACGCCCAGCGCAGCTTCGATTCGCCCGAGCCTTTTCACCCCGTCGAGCTGACCCTCGTCCGCTGCCCGATCTGAATCTCACGGCCAGAACCAATCTGAGCCGCGCACGAGACGTCGCATTCGCCCGACCCTTCCCCTGCCGCTCGATCTAGATCTAACGGCCAGAATCGACCCTTACTCCGCCGACTCACCCGACCCTTACCCCACCACCCGATTCTGGTCCAACGGACCAGATTCACCCAACCCTAGCCGTCCCCGGAACCTTTGCAGAAAAGCCCCTAGGTTTTCCAGGAATCAACCCGCAGTTCAGATCAGTAGAAAAATAATTAGAGCTGAGCCCTTTCTTTTTCTGTTCCGACCCCTGACTTTTCCAGAATTAGTACCCGCCGTCCAAGACCTTTAGTTTTGCATCCCGACCCTCTGTTTAAGGTTTAATTATGTTTTAGACCCTAATTTCTTTAGATTTAGCCCCTGGAAGTTTAAAACTCTCGCAGTTAGGTCCCTAGATAACCGTTTTAGCCATATCTTCATCGTTTCAACTTCGATTTCAGCGATTCTTGCGCCCACGTGATCCTTGCATCATGAACTACAACTTTATCATCTTTTTATTTTCTGTTTGTACTGTTTTTTGTACTGTTTCTTATTTGTTTGTGTATGCTTGCTTGTGTGATCGCGTAGACAACGTGACGTTCGAGCAAAACCAAGAGCAAGCTTACGAGGAAGAGAACCAGCAGCTGTTTGAGGAAGGCAAGTGGAATTTTCCCCCCTGCATATTCTATTTGATCCCAATAACAACATGATAATTCACTTTACTTTAATGTTGCTTGCATAAACTTGATGGGTTACCTATGCTAAGGACATACCTAGTCTTTTACCCTAAACCTTGAAACACCTAGGTTTACTATTCATGTTGGGTAGTTACGCTTAGTTGCAAACTTTGGGATTGGTATTGGTTTACTCTTATGACAATGTTGATCACATTTCATATTGTTGATATACCGCGTAATTTCAAGATCAACTTTGTTTAATGGGAACATGGAGAACCACCCAGGAGAGCTCTGTGGTCCATCTGCCACACCTACCGCTAGGAGCTTCAGAACATGGAGTATCGCCACCTGCCTCACCGCCTCAGTGGAACTGAAGAGACTGTGATTACTCTGGGTGGAGATGATGAAGACCGCCTCAACACTCTTGCTCGAGTCACCGCCGCTCTCAACACTGAGCTGGAAATCGTCGTCACTGAGCTGGACGATACTCAAGACAAGCTACTGGAGGCCCACGACAGGATCCGCATACTGGAGGCCCGACTTGAAGGAAGGGCGCCACCACCACCACAGCTGGATGAACCCCGCTTCCCCACCTTGTCACCGCCCCGCAAGAAGCTTCGCCGCGGTGAACCCGGCTCCATAACTCGCCTTGAGGAATAGGCATCTAGGTTCTTAGGCTAGTATCTCTTAAAATTCTCGTTAGAATCATTTTCGCTTCAGAGGACGACGATGTAATAATGATTGCTTGAGAACAAATGTTTGGTTTTGTGTGCTTGGTTGGAAACCTTGAGAATTGCTTGCTATAATCTATCTATGAATATAAGTTGGAGTCTTTATAAATCCATATTTTGTTAAGATATTATCTTCTATCTACCTATATCTAGAACACGTGTCTTATCCTGGGTTTATTTCCTAACGGTCAGATGGTAAACACCAGGACAGGTGGAGGACAAAATATCCCTAGCACTAGGCGTGCTCACGTAGTCAACCGACAGAGTCAGTTGCCACCACCACCCAATCCAACAATGGAGCAATTCTTGGCAGCACAGATGCAGGTGCTGCAGAACCTCACTGCCACCATCCAGAATATACAAGCTCAGCAGAATCAGCAGGCACCGCAGCAAAACCAGCCACCAAAAGACAAACACAGAGAATTTATGAGCCACCACCCTCCTACCTTTTCTCATTCAGTGGACCCCTTGGATCCTGATGATTGGTTGAAGGTCATCACTAAGAAGCTGGACATCATGCAATGCAGTGACCGTGAAAGGGTCCTGTATGCTGCAAGACGTCTGGAAGGTGTAGCCGCTGATTGGTGGGATGCTTTCACTGCTGCTCACGCCAATGCCAGCACTATCACCTGGGAGGAGTTCAGAACCAACTTCCGCAGCCACCATATTCCAGCAGGACTAATCAAGCTCAAGCAGAAGGGATTCCTGTCCCTGAAGCAAGGCAGCATGACCGTCAGCGAATACCGAGACAAATTCACTCAGTTGTCTCGTTACGCGCCCCATGAGGTGGATAGTGACGCAAAGAGGCAGGAGCGCTTCTTGGAAGGTCTGATAGGGCCGCTCAACTATCAGCTGCACAGTCACACTTTCCTAAACTTCCAGACTCTGCTAGACAAAGCCATTGGTCTGGAGAGCAAGCGCAAGGAGCTCGGAGAACACAAGCGAAAACTTCAGTCCCAGGGACAATCCAGCAGCAACACCCGTCCCCGCTACAGCACACCCCAGGGATTTCAGTCGCGCTTTGGAGGACAAGGCGGAGGATATCCGCAGAGTCAACAGAATCAACAGACTCCACAGCAGCCTCAATGCTTCAACCAGCAGACTCAGCGCAACTCCAACCCGCAACCGTATCGTTCAGGCTATGCCACAGGTGCACCAGTGCGGACGAACAATCCAGTCACACCGGTCCAACCAACGGCTGTTTCAAATGTGGAGAACTGGGACATTATGCTAACAACTACCCGAAGCGTAACATGCAGACTCCCCAGAATTAGAGGAACAGTGGGCAGCAGCAGCCGCGCAATAGCAACCAGACACCACTGGGCAACAGAGGTCAACAGAACTACGTGCGCGGAAAGGTGAATCATGTGGCTGCAGAAATAGCTGATGAGGCTCCCGATGTTGTGCTCGGTATGTTTCTTGTTAATTCTAAACCTGCATCAGTTTTATTTGATTCTAGAGCATCACATTCATTCATTACTGAGCAATTCGCCACAAGACATAATTTACCAATGAGCCCTATGAAACAAATATTTCTAGTAAGCTCACCGGGCAAAGAATTGAAAGCCAGTCACTTATGCTCGAGGGTCAGCATGAATATTATGGGAGTAGAATTCCTAGCCAATCTAATAGTCCTAAAGACTAGCGGCATTGATGTGATCCTCGGAATGGATTGGTTATCAGGATGTGATGGTTCATTCAGTGTTGCAAGAAGTCAGTGCTCTTAACCAACCCTCAAGGAGATAAAGTAGAGTTTGTGGCATCAGCTTCACCCAGTGGAGTTGGGACAGTGAACCAAATGAAGGGAATGCCTCTAGAAGATATCAGAGTTGTCTGTGAGTACCCCAACGTCTTCCCAGAGGATTTACCAGGTATGCCACCTGTTCGTGACATTGAGTTCAGTATTGATCTTTTACCTGGTACTGCACCTATCTCTAAAAGACTCTATAGAATGGATGTTAAGGATCTAAGCGAACTAAGGAAACAAATAGAAGAAATGTTAGCTAAATGATTTATCCGTCCTAGCTCGTCCCCGTGGGGAGCACCCGTGATCTTTATCGATAAGAAGGATGGCAGCAGAAGGATGTGTGTAGACTACAGGTCGCTGAATGATGTGACGATCAAGAATAAGTATCCACTACCCAGAATTGAAGATTTATTTGATCAGATGAGAGGTGCCAAGGTTTTCTCCAAGATTGATCTGAGATTAGGCTATCATCAATTAAGGATCCGATCAGAGAATATACCCAAGACAGCCTTCACTACCAGATATGGTCTGTACGAGTTCACCGTGATGTCGTTTGGATTGACCAACGCTCCAGCATACTTCATGTACCTGATGAACAAGGTTTTCATGGAATATCTTTACAAGTTTGTGGTTGTGTTCATTGATGACATCTTGGTGTATTCACAGAACGAGGAAGAACATGAAGAGCACTTGAGGATAGTGTTACAGAAACTCCGAGAGAATCAGTTATATGCCAAGCTGAGCAAATGTGATTTTTGGTTGAGAGAAGTTTCTTTCCTTGGACATGTTATCACAGATGGAGGAATTGCAGTAGACCCAAGAAAAGTTCAGGATGTTCTGAATTGGAATCCACCGAAGTCTGTGCCTGAAATCAGAAGTTTCCTCGAACTTGCAGGTTACTACTACAGATTTATTGAGGGATTCTCAAAGATTGTAAAACCCATGACTTCTTTGTTGGAAAAAGGGAAAGAATTTAAGTGGGATGCTACATGCCAGAAGTGTTTTGAAGAGCTGAAAACAAGATTGACCACTGCTCCTATGTTGATAATGCCAGAAGGGTTTGATGTGTATTGCGATGCTTCTCGGATGGGTCTTGGATGTGTGTTAATGCAAGAAGGCAAAGTTGTGGCCTATGCTTCAAGACAGTTGAGAAAGCATGAGCAGAACTATCCTACCCATGACTTGGAATTGGCTGCCGTCGTGCACGCATTGAAGATTTGGAGGCACTACATGATCGGAAACAAGTGTCAGATCTTCACAGACCATAAGAGTCTGAAGTACATCTTCACGCAACAGGATCTTAACCTGAGATAGCGCAGATGGCTAGAATTAATCAAGGACTATGATTTGGATATTCAGTATCATCCTGGCAAGGCTAATGTCGTGGCAGACGCCCTAAGCCGGAAAGGACAAGCTAATATGATGATTGCTCGATTGATGCCTCAGGAATTATGTTGGGAGATGGCACATTTGAACTTGGGAATTGTCACACAAGCGAAAGCCATGACTATGGAGATGGAACCAACATTAGAATAAGAGATCAGAAAAGGACAGTTGACAGATGCTAAGATCAAAGAGATCAAGATTCAAATTGGTTTAGGCAAGACTAAGGATTTCACCGAAGATGAAAAATGAACTGTTTGGTTCAGAAAGAGGATCTGTATACCTGAAATTGATCACCTTCGTGAACTCATTTTGAAGGAGGCACATGATTCCGCTTACTCCATTCATCCTGGAAGTACCAAGATGTATCAAGATTTGAAAGAAAGGTACTGGTGGTATGGTTTGAAAAGAGACGTAGCAACTCACGTGGCTCTGTGTGATGTGTGCCAGAGAGTGAAAGCAGAACACCAGAGACCAGCAGGTTTACTCCAGCCATTGAAGGTACCTGAATGGAAATGGGAAGAGATTGGTATGGATTTCATTGTAGGATTACCCCGTACTCGTGATGGTTACGACTCGATATGGGTTATTGTGGACAGATTGACAAAAGTCGCACATTTCATCCCGGTCAAAACAACATACACTAGAGCCAAGTTTGTCTGCATGGTGTTCCAAAGAAGATAGTGTCTGATCGAGGTACTCAGTTCACGTCGCGTTTCTAGCAGAAATTACATGAATTCATGGATACAAAGCTCAATTTCAGTTCCGCATATCATCCGCAGACGGTCAGACTGAACGAACGAATCAAGTATTAGAGGATATGTTGAGAGCATGTGCCCTCAAGCATGGAGGTAGTTGGGATAAAAGTTTGCCATATGCAGAATTCTCCTACAATAACAGTTATCAAGCAAGTCTCAAGATGGCCCCATTTGAAGCATTATATGGGAGAAAATCCACGACACCATTGTATTAGAATCAGACAGGAGAAAGTCAGGTTTTTGGACCAGAGATTCTTCAAGAAGCGGATAGACAAGTCCAGATAATCCGGGATAATCTCAAGACTGCTCAGTCATGACAGAAAAGTTATGCTGATACACGAAGAAGAGAATTGACATTTGAAGTGGGAGATTATGTGTATTTGAAGGTATCACCCATCAGAGGTTTACGTAGATTCAAAGTGAAAGGAAAGTTGTCACCACGTTATATTGGTCCTTTTCAGATCCTAGAAAGGAAAGGTGAAGTGGCATATCAATTGGAGTTACCGGCACGATTGTCAGATGTCCATGATGTGTTTCACGTATCACAGCTAAAGAAATGTTTGAGAGTGCCTGAGGAGCAGTTACCGCTGGACGAACTCAATGTACAAGAAGATTTGACTTATGCAGAGCATCCGGTTAGAATCTTGAAAACATCTCAGAGGGTTACTCGGAACAAGGTGATCAAAATGTGCAAAGTACAGTGGAGTCACCACTCAGTGGATGAGGCTACTTGAGAAAGAGAAGATGAACTGATTGCAGAATTCCCTCAGCTGTTCCCTAGTCCTTCCTAATCTCGAGGACGAGATTCTCTTTAAGGGGGGTAGGTTTTGTAACACCCAAAAATATAGGAATTAAAACTTTAAAAATATATTTTTATAAAAGCCACAAGATAAAATTGTGCATGCATCTTTCTTTCTTTTCCTTTCCTTCTCCTACTCTTTTCTTTCAGCCCAGCCCAAACTTCTTTCTTTTCAAATCTTCTCGCGGCCCAGTCCAGTTGGCCCATTCCTTCTCCTTTTCTTTTCCCCGCGGCCCAACTCAGCGGCCCAAACCAGGAAGCCCAATCCGCCTTACCTTCCCTTAAATCTCTCTCACCGACGCGTTGGTCCCGCTTGTCAGCGCCTTCTCTCTTCTTTCCTTTCTTCTTCCTCCGCTCTCGCTCCCCTGTTTCCTTTCTCCGCCGCGATGTCAGACGACCCGCCGTGCTCCATCCCCTTCCTTTTTCCTTCCTTACCCCGAGTTCGGATCGACTCCGCGCCGTCGCCGCGTCTCTCCTTCCTTCCCCGCGACGCAGGCTTGCCTTACTAGCCGCGGATCCGCCCCTTTCCTTCGCAAGAGCCACCGCCTTCCTTTTCCCCGGCCACTCCGCCCCTATAAAACCCACGCCGGAGCCCCGCTTTGCACCCAGAGCCATCCTCAAACCATTTCCTCTACTCAACACCGTCGCACGCCGCTGGAAGTCGCACACCGGAGGAACGCCGCCGCCCCGTGTCGCCGCCTCTCCGTCGACTCGCCGTCTCGCTGCTTCTCCGCCGCCTTCAACTCTCGCCGGAGTTCCGCGAGTTGGTGAGCATCAAGCCGCACTTGTTTCCCCTCTCTCTCTCGCTCTGTCGCACTCGAGGAATTAGGGTTGCGACAGAGCGAGAGAGAGGGGGGAAACGAGTGCGGCTTGATGCTCACCAACTCACGGAACTCCGGCGAGAGTTAAAGGCGGCGGAGAAGCAGCGGGATGGCGAGTCGATGGAGAGGCGGCGACACGGGGCAGTGGCGTGCCTCCGGTGTGCGACTTCCAGCGGCGTGCGACGGTGTTGAGTAGAGGAAAGGGTTTGAGGATGGATCTGGGTGAAAAGCAGGGCTCCGGCGTGGGTTTTATAGGGGCGGAGTGGCCGGGGAAAAGGAAGGCGGCGGCTCTTGCGAAGGAAAGGGGCGGATCCGCGGCTAGTAAGGCAAGCCTGCGTCACGGGGAAGGAAGGAGAGACGCGGCGACGGCGCGGAGTCGATCCGGACTCGGGGTAAGGAAGGAAAAAGGAAGGGGATGGAACACGGCGGGTCGTCTAGCATCGCGGCGGAGAGAGGAAACAGGGGAGCGGGAGCGGAGGAAGAAGAAAGGAAAGAAGAGAGAAGGCGCTGACATGCGGGACCAACGAGTCGGTGAGAGAGAGTTGAGGGAAGGTAAGGCGGATTGGGCTGCCTGGTTTGGGCCGCTGAGTTGGGCCGCGGGGAAAAGAAAAGGAGAAGGAATGGGCCAACTAGACTAGGCCGCGAGAAGAGGAGAAAAGAAAGAAGTTTGGGCTGGGCTGAAAGAAAAGAGTAGGAGAAGGAAAGGAAAAGAAAGAAAGATGCATGCACAATTTTATCTTGTGGCTTTTATAAAAATATATTTTTAAAGTTTTAATTCCTATATTTTTGGGTGTTACATGGGCCTTCCCGACAAGCGGTGGCTCCCCTGTCCTCGAGTCCTCCTCGGCTCGGAATTGTAGTTGACGGGTACTCTTTGTTTGAGTCAGAGTCATAGTCGAGAACGGGGAGCCCCCGACACGCGGTGGCTCCCTTGTCTCGAATCTTGAAGAGGCGATCCAAGTTCTCATCCAAGTCGGGGAGGGACTTGGATCGCGAAGCCTCCTCATACCGGTTTGAATCCGATCCGGGTAGTCCTTGTGCAGCACGAGTCGAAGTCGCGTCAAAAACGGACGTCCTTTCGATTTGCTTGGGCAGATAGGGGAGCAGCAACTCGTCGAGATCGTCGATGAAGGAGTCGAGGTTGCTGCGTTGAGTTGCTACAAAGGCCTCCGGGTTCCTGAAATTGACTAGGTGGCTGATGAAGCCACCCAAACCGTTGGCGACATAGATCCAGGAGCCGAAGATGAAGGTTGTGCCCTCGTCGAGCATGTTGCTGGTGAAGCTGAGAGATGCCATTGAGTTCTCTAGTGGATGCTCGATGATCACCCCTACCTAGCGCGCCAGCTGTCGGTGTTTTACCGCCACGCCCACCGAGGGATACCCCCGAGGTGCTGAGTTTGTAGGTAGGGTGTCGCCGAGATCAGGAACTCGAAGGTGCAAGGAACACAGGGTTTAGACAGGTTCGGGCCGCCGAGAGCATAATACCCTACGTCCTGTGTGGTTTGTATTTCCTTAGGTGGTGATCGGATGATCTCCTGGGTGATTCCCCCTGTTTGGAGGGGGTCCCTGTCCGTCCTTATATAGTCCTAGTCGGGTACGAGCCTTAGAGTCCTACCCGAGTACTTTTCTGGTAGTTCCCTACTATATCCTACTATTTTTACTATTGTATGAGTAGTCCTATTGCACTACGAGTAGCTACAACCAGTGTAGGGCGTGGGCCATGTCCCACCCCTTATCCTGTAAGATGTAGGCCATATGCGCAGTCCCGTATGCCCGGGTGTGACACCTACCACAACACAAAATAATCATGGCATTATTTTTTCAAATATTGCAACCACATTTCAAAATGGTTGCAATAACACCAACTTATTGCGATGAAATTAAGGATTAACGCCGCACAACTTTTCTCGTTATAATATTGTCCACTTATTGGAATCATTTTTCAATATGGTCGCAATAACACAACCTATTGTAACCAAAATCATTTTGTTGCAAAGAAGTTCCATGGCATCAGATCAAATTTCTAGTACTACATACACGATCATAAGTTAAAAGTCACATGTTTTTTCATGCGATATACGGTGTGTAGGATTTGAACGCAGGACCTCTATATTGCGCGTACATTGCTTACCATCTCACTTGCACAACAAATCTCTCTTATGTAAGAGATGTTTTCCTATTGACTTCTCCCGTGGAGGCTCTCACACAACAGATCTGTCTTAGGTAAGAGATGGTTTCCTTTTGACCTCTCTGGTGGAGGTCCTTTAGTACCGGTTGATAGTAGTGCCTATACTTTAGTACTCGTCGGTACAAATGTATAGGCCTTAAATATTTATTGGTGTTACCAACCGGTACTATAGCTAAAACCAACAATTATTGATTCATATGTACGAGTACTCGTTGGTGTTATCAACCGTACTGGTGCTAAAGGTCCCGAGGGGTGGTGACCTTAGACCCGGTAATGATGCTAGCATCATAAGCACTGGATATAACATTGACTGGTATATATATGGTGGATGGAAGATCACCTCTCAAGTAATGTGTTCATGGCCATAGTCAGCCCGTTTGAGTGCTCACTCTTTTGCTGTCTAGATAAGGTCTCCATGACACCCTGGGCACTAGACCTTTCCTAAAGTTCATCTGCTATTTAGTTTTGCATACACAAGAGGCATATGCCCAGTCTCTCGAGTCGAGGCTGTAGGCTAGCTCGAGCCTAATTAAGGCTTCTCCGTGTGCCTACTGACAATATAAGCTTGAGAGGCATCAGGAAGTTGGATTTCAGCACGTTCATACCATAAGCCTCAAATCCAGCGGGTGCGTCATGCATGTCACATGTTGGCACCCAGGATTCTTCCACATCATGTGCGAAAGCATAGAAGCTCACCAATATCTGTACTAAACATTTCATGCTGGCAATGAGGCTTGAGTACACGTTATCTCCAAATGTGGATGGTGGAGCCTGTGAGCTACTGTTTCAGATGTGGGGTTGGGGTGCCAGTGTCTCATGCTATGGAAGAAGATGAAGGCGGAAAGTTTGAGTAGGCTTTCACTGCTAGCTACGGCAAGAGAAAGATGGCTGTATGGAGTACCCGATCAGCTGGGAGCAGCTGTTGCTGCGTCAGGGAAGACGCCAATGCGCAAGCTCTGGTGCCATGATCAAGATGTGTAATGTGTGACTGCCTTTCTCTCCGATAAGGACCAGCTGTCTGACTAACGTATTTCCACATAACAATATATGTTGGCAGTGTAACAGTGAATGTTGGTCAGTTTGAGAGTACATTTCTCAGCGAAATTTGAAGCAGTCATAAACTAAACAATATGTATAGCGATCTAGTTTCAATTTGTTAAGAAGCATGCACTTCCTATTTTTATGGCAACCATGGATGGAATAGGACCATGTACGGTACGTTATGGGCCAATCAGGGGACAGAAAAAAAAATTGACCACAGGAGGGGACTGTGCCAGGCTTTGTTATTATAAGGCGTCGTGCTTCGAATCTGGGTCGGGATGGGAGTTGCAATGAATCCTGGAGTTCAATACTGTAACTGGCTGACCGCGAGAAGCTTGGCCAATAAGGGGAGACAAACGAGGGTTTCAATGAGCCATTTTTCTTGGCAATCATAGACATGGGCTTCAGTCCTGTTAGGCGGAATGGTTTCGGAGAGCACCACATGGAATGGTCAACAAGATCAACGGTTATTGTACACATGGGGCTTAAAAAAAATCAAGTGTGTAAATAGTAATGGTCATGTTATACTATTCCCCTCTAACAAGATGTATACCTACCCGATTAATTGAGTGAAAAAAGTTACCTTGATGCAAATAATTATGATCCATTTTGAAAAATGTTACAATGCAACCAGTTATACGTCTGTTGCTGCTGTAAAGCAAGGTCTTTATTTGTCCTAGGTCTCTTCACATACCTTCGTTAATGATTCTGGCATTTATTTCTTTCCTTCCTGTACTGTACTGCAACATATACTTTCAGTAACATTGCTTATGTGGCACGCTAGCTTGGAGTCTTGAAGCTGGATGGGAGGCAGACGTAGTCGGGTGTGGCTCATCATGCTCATGCCATTGTGTGGGATCGATGCGGATTAATCAACTGCGTGTTGGTACAGAGTACTGTGTTGGGGATGGAGGGCATACGCGGAAAAGAAATGGTCCTCTCTTTAGAAATAGGTAAAGATCAAAGGATTATTGTAGTAGTCTCATCATAATTGTGATGATTGGTTGATTCACAGGAAATCTAATTATGGAAAAGATAGATTGATAACAACTACCACATGAACTTATCCTCTTTGCCGGTTCAAAAAACTGGATTGGTTGATTCACAGGAAATCTAATTATGGAAAAGATAGATTGATAACAACTACCACATGAACTTATCCTCTTTGCCAGTTCAAAAAACTGGCACAGTTGCGAATTGGCCTTACATACAGTTTTGGGAAGGCAAAGATAATTAAGGGATTAAAAAAACCACATGGAGTGACTTGTGGCGGCCACTAATGATCTAGATTCGAAGAAGAACCTAGCCATTGATCCCAGAAGGCTTCCATTCACCACCGTGGAGGAGGTCATCAGCTCAATGGATCCGGTCATAGAGTAGATCCCTATGGTCGATCGGACATTGGATGTTGTCGTGGTGGAGGTCATTGACGCTGATGCACTGGTAGAGATCGTTGCCGCCATGGATCTGTCACAGCAAGATGTTGACAGAGATTGGCGGGTTTGGGAGATATCCTTCCCATGCTGCCTCCATGTATCATACCTCTGTGGTTCCTGCTGCTGCTGGCTTTCTCCTGGTTGCAGATGGAGGTGATCTCATGAAATGGCGGTGAAGAAGGTACCAACAGATGATTTCAGAGCTAGTGTGGCCATCTAAACTTGAAGTTGAGCATGTGCTTTCCTGGTGTCACTCATTCCGAAATAACAAACAAACAGTTTGGGTGTTTCACTGTCAGGATGGTTTCTTGATGTTTCAAATTTCAGCAGTAGAGAATCAGCGAGCCTTGTTGTGGGAGAGTACTTGCAATCAAATCATGGGTGTTGTACCTAATATGTAGAGTTTATATGTTGTAAAGAAACCTTGCTAGCAGGGTTATATTCTTGCCAGCACGGCAGAATATATAAATGAAGCAATTCAGATCATTATAATGTTTATCGCCCTATAGCATGCACCAGAAACTCCCTAGCTTCGATTTATAGATTGGTCACTCTTTAGGCATGATGGATGTAGGATTGGGACACATTTAGTAACTACATCAGCAAAGGTAAGGCTGCCCAATAACAATTCAAACCCTTCAAATGTTACGCCTCCGAGGTGCAATGTTACAACAGGTGCTTGTTTTTATGAAAAATGGCTCGGTGTATTCTAATTCTACTATTAGGACCATATATGATTGATTTCCGGACACACAAGGTTTTTCCTGTGCTCCCTATTCCTTAATTCTTCGGCTGGCACATTCACACACCTTGTCATTTTCGATTTCATGATGCCACACATTCCAAAATGGAAAAGACCACGCTCATCACTCATTCAAATCTCAAAGCATATTCAGCAAAGCATGTTGCAGATACTTTTGTCTGCAAATGATAGTTAGGATTAGGCAATGCAGTCATCAAATGGTTGGTAATATGCCCCAAGCTTCTGTTCATACAGATTGTGAGTGGGCGTGTGTGTGTGTGTGTTGAAAGAAGGGGAAACGAGGAGGTGCATTAATTATTTCACGAAGCAAGCATATGAGTTGTTAAGTCAGTGTTATGCATGTGACCTCAGAGTTCCGGTAAATCACAAGAATGACTCAGCTGGTAGGGTGAGAAATGTACATCAGTGATCGATAATAACTGTACCCGTCACTATTATACTATCATTGGTGACTGATCCATTTGAGACCTGCGGCGGTCTTCTGTGACGTGAAGTCGGTTCCGATCCATTTGCTTTCGTCCCGCTGCTAGAGAGAGCCGGATGTCACACCTTAATTACGACCCGAAAAGTTAATAAACCATATCCAACAACAGGAGAATTTAAGCAAGCTACTACCTGCAATCAGAAATAGCCATTTTGTTCCACGCACGGCCCAAAAAATACATTGTGTAACAGATAGCAGAAACAGTTCAATTTTTTGTCCAACGGAATAATATAGAGCATGGTTGGGGCATGAAAACATATGATTTGTCCATCTGGGTACATTCATAATTAATCGATTAATATTAAACAAATTGGTTATCCTATTCTTTCATGTGTTATATGTATATATTTATTCTTTGTTAAGCATATAGTTAATTATTGTTGTGCACGTGCTTGCATAACCGCAGTATATCACTACACCAAAACAGAATTGCCTCGGCAGCCAAAAACTGCCAAGGAAATGATCCTTGGCAGTCGGCCGCCAAGAAAAATCCACCAAGAATAGAGAGCCAGGGAAATTCAATTACCTTGGCTGCCAATTACCTTGGCTGCCAGCTGCCAAGAATCATTTTCTTGGCGGTCAACCGTCAAGTAAAATAGGCCTACGTTAAAACTGCAGACGCGCCAAGAAAATATTACAAAGCGCAAAGGATATAACTTTCCTTGGCGGTCATTGACAGCCAAGGAAAGTTATTTACTTGGCGGTCATTGACAGCCAAGGAAAGTTATTTACTTGGCGGGCATCAACGGCCAAGCTAAATAGCTATTTTCTTGACTGCCAACCGCCAAGGAAATGCATACTGCCAAGAAAAAATCATTAATATATCATCAGCTAATAGATAAATAATATGGTTTAAACCCACAGGTGATTCAGATACTTTTTAGGGAACATTCAATCCTCTATTTAGAACTTAACTGAAAATAATAATAACAATACCTGAAAGTGGTCCAAAAATTTTGTGAATTGTCGTGGACTCATTTTGTGGGTGCATGAGCTTGACATAAAAATTTTAGAAGATTTCATAAAAATAGGACTATACATTATTCATAAGTGGTTACATCTCTCCGATTGTGTAATATAACTCAAGGTAAGTTTTGATGTTTATACACCTTACAACCTTTTCTCTCTAATACACACTTAAAATTAGGACACAAGCTTACATTTAGCTTCATATTAGCAAGTGCGAATGGAAGTGTCATATTGCTATGCATATTAAAGTGAAAACAAGCATAAATGCACTTAACAAACATTTTCTTAGCTGCCAACTGCCAAGAAAACGTGTCATTTCCTTGGCTGGCCAATGAAACCGCCAAGAAAACACTCAATTTACTTAGCAACTAATCGAAACTGCCAAGGAAGTGCTCATTAGCAGATCTCATGGCTCGCCATGGAATATGCAATCCTTGGAGGCTAACTAGCACGCTAAGAAAACTACATTTATCTTGACGGTTATATTTCAGCCGCTAAGAGAATTCCTGACCGCCAAGGCAATTCCAGTTAGGTCATATACCAAACAATCCTACCACATTGTAATAATTTATGTTTATCTGTTCAATCTGCTGTTTCAAGAGAAAATTTGTTATCCAGTCCACTGTTTATTACACACTGTAACTTCAACCATGTGAACTGTGATAATTAGTGTTCTAGGTTACATGTACACGTAAGACAAAGAGGAATAGATAGTGTACATACATAAATAATTCTGTCAAGTACGGAAGGGATCTTCACAAGGCAAACAGTAGTACAGGACTTCATATTCCACATGATAGCTGTACCTTTCTTAAGTTGCTACTTAAGTTTGCCTCACAGAAAGTCCATCTATGTCCAGATTGTTCTTAAGAAGGCAGTGTCATGTACTTCGCCAGCCCGCGGCTATGCCGATGAACAAATTTGACAACATCCGATGTCTCCCATACCCACATATCTAGTCACTACACCTGCTCCATCCATCCTGTATTCTTGCTCGATTCAAGCTATGGCGCACCCTTGTACGATTCTACACCCTTGCGTTGGATATATGCTTCACCTTCTATGTGCAAATATGCACTACACAAATATAGTAGCAACCATGAATTGAGAATGAAATCAGACCGAGCGCAGTTCAAAATTTATCATATATATGTATTTGTGCAGAGTAGTTGGTTCAGCAGCGGACCATCTGCGCCGAGGATGTGAGGTCTACACTACCGGAAGCAGCAAGTTTGCCGAGTGCCCCAGGCACTCGGCGAAGGCCCAAATACACTCGGCAAAGGGTTTTCCGAGTGTAACACTCGGCGAACCATACTCGGCAAACATTCACTCGGCAAACAGTGGGTTTGCCGAGTGTCGATCGTCGGACACTCAGCAAATCCTTTGCCGAGTGCCATACAACACTCGGCAAAATATAACACTCGGCACAAAGACGATAACGGTTTCTGACGGTAACGGCTGCTTTGCCGAGTGTCAGACGGCAGACACTCGGCAAAAAGAAAATCTTTGCCGAGTGTATTTATATATGGCACTCGGTGAAGGTACACGGTTTGCCGAGTGTCTTCCACGTGGCACTCGGTAAAGAGGCCAATCCCGCAAAATTTTACGACGCCTTTGCCGTGTGCCTTCCACGTGGCACTCGACAAAGACGTCGACCTAACCGGCAAAGTATCTGTCCCCCTACTAAAAAACAGAAATTTTACGTATAAAGGACCCCTCTCAAAAAACAATCACAGAAGCAGAGGCATATAAATTACACCACAGGCATATAAATTGCACCACAAGCATCACAAGCACACAAATAACATTCACAAGTTCTCGTTGAAACAAGTTATTCACAAACAAGTAATTCACAGGTTTTGCATCAGAAACACCTCTAGTTCACAAGTCACTGAGGAGGATGAGGAGGCTGAGGAGGATGTGCAGGTGGCCACTGCCCCCAAGAAGAATCCGCATTGGACGCCGCCGATTGATTCTGCACAAAGTTATAGAGATTGCATTAGTCACTTTTCTAGTGTAAGTCTGTAGTGTCTGTAGTTTCTAGTTTAACTCTAGGTTGATTGTAAGGTTGAGAGTGACTCACAGGAATAGCTGCAGGATTTTAGTTTATACTCGGCGAATTTTCTGTTTCCGGTAGTGCTAGTTTGTTGCTCTACCCACTCAGTTGTGCGGGCTTTTAAAAACGTGTAGGTCCGCCAATGGGCGGGTTAATGACTGTGGCACTTTTGGCTGCAATTTGCATTAACTCATTTTCATGGCGCAAATTATTTTCAGCCACCTACCACAGAGTTTATGATGCCATAGTTCATAACACAATAATAACTCTTACTGGCATTTCTTTTTTTGCCGAATTTCAGCCATTCTCATAACAACGAAAGAACTAAAGAAAATGCATTTATATATGGGTTTCCCTTATTTCAAATGCTCCTAATTGATTTCATCTCTGCCTGCATATAATTTCCTTGGCATTCTCAAATGGATTGAAAAATCTTCTTGGATTTTGCTGCATCTCTAATGGAGTGAAAAAACTCCTCAAAGACAACCGATGTCTGATTCATATGCTGCACCTACTGTCAGTTCTAAGCCAAAAAATTACTCCTAGTTTGTTTAGGCATGGTCTTCCCATCTGATACATTTTTTTGTATAATGTAGTCCCTGCTAAACTGGAATTACCTTTGTATTCTTAGGAAAAGAAAATAGATTCATCTACTAATTCCAAAAGCACCAGCAATCTTTTTTTTGGCATTGTTTTATTTTCAAATATTACATTTAAGATTCAGAAAATTTAATACAAAAGAATACCCCCACAACCCGATGGTGAAAATAACCCTTGTTATCACCACTAGTTTGTGGCTAGGCCCGGTAGTATAAAGATGTATCATCGTTGGTTCCGGTACCGTACACGAACCACGGTGGAAGTTGCGTTAGTTTTCACTGCTGGTTTCGATAATGAGCCGGTGGTGATATGTGTTTTCACTGTTGGTTCCAATATCCACTACGTCCATCAACATCCAAACTGGTCTGAAAACTCAATACCACCGGTTTGGTAGTGTAGATTTTCAGTAAATAAAGCCACATGCTGAGTTCTGAACGAATTGAGTTCAGAACAGAACTAATTAATTCAGTTGCAGTCATGTTCATGGCCATCGTCAGGACATTGGGTGCTCACCCTATTGCAGCTTATATGTTGTGTCCATGTTCCCTAGAATTCTAGATATTGAACCTATCATTTCTGCATACTTTGTTGTATTTCCATTCTTAATATCCCTTCTCAAGTTCATTTAGTATTTAATTTTGTATACATATAATAGGCATTGCATATGCACAGTTGCTCGAGTCTGTAGGGCTTGTGCACAAGACTTTGTGCCTGATGATAATATAAGATTGGGAGGTGTCAGGATGTTATGTTTCAGCATGTCCACGCCATAAGCGCCTTTTCTATCCTGAGGAATATGCGTGTCGCATGCAGCGCCCTGGTGGATTCCACATCATAGGCAGAATTGTAGAAGGACGTCAACATCCCGTGAATAGCACACTTCAAGCTTGGCAATGATGCTGAGGCTATGATCCCTAAGCCGAGGCAATGATGCTGAATAACACACCTCTCTCTGTACAGATCAGTACCATAGGCATACCCATCCCGAAAACGACAATTCTCTGTTCTCATATATATAACTGTTTGTTGCGTTCATCTCAAATGGAGTAGAACCTACAATACCTCTTTTCTTTAACAGTGATCATTTGCTCCAGAGAATGCTGTGCTTCTGTCAGCCCGAGAGAACTTCAGAGTCTGAATCTGTTCATGAGTCAAAAGAAGTGCTCCTTCTTGTATGGTGGTCAGATTAGATCCATCTCTGCTAGTGTTGATGGGTTGCGACCACGTTCAATGCTTGTAAAATTAACTTTCAAAAACAGCTTGCCACATTGTTAAATACACCATCCCACAGTAATTGTTTCCCATGACCTCTGTCATAGCTTTGTCCTCGTCACATGCTGGGCCAACGCTTCTGTTTCTTGAAACAAAACTTGTACAGCCAATGTACGGTCTGTTATTCTCCGAGCTGGCTCAACACCCGCACTAGTAGATCAAGAACATTATGTGCGTCCGATCGATGAGGCAGTGTAAAATTATTGTATGAATGTGCGAGAATAAAACAACCTGCCATTGCTTCGAATAATTTAATATTGATATGCTTTGCCACTGATGGACCAACAACAGCGGCAATGTCCACAGCTACCGCAAACTCATTTTGTGCACTAGCTCTGTTCTGGCTTATGTACAGTTGGTATGAATCTGCGGATCTACCAACTCTGTTCACATTTTTTCGACACCCCTGCATAATATAGTCTAACAAAGCTCTTGCACCTTTGTTAGTTCGTCGTTTTCTTAGACCATGCTAAAGTTTATTTCCTGCTGTCTATAGTATATATGCATGGAAAGTATACATAACCTGAAAATGCTTCTAGAATTTGCCATCCAGATTTCTCTTAGTGGTGCTTAATGGCATTAATAGGCTTAGGAGGTACCGTGAATTGCAGCATGTTATTATGCCATTCTGTTGATCAATGTCTAGCAATAGCCCTATGAGAGTCATGGACGCAATTGCGACACTAGAAGCCACACTGCACTTCTGAAGGATCTTTTGAAGAGCATTGTTACTTATGCTGACATGAAGATATATGCTCTCTAGCTGTTCCATGCAAGACCAAAATAGGAAATATAACTCAAAAATTTCATTGCAAGGGTAATTCTAACAGACATAGGGAAATGGATATCGTTAACATTTCTTTCTCTCTTACAGTGCTTTTACAGAAAGAACGCACCTATATAAATCACTCTTGGAGCATCCAAGCATAGATTTTCCATGTATTTGTGATATATGCATTGTGAGCCGACTAGGTTCACCGAATACTCATTTTCATAGCAACTATTAACTCATTTATGCATTTATTGTATCACAGACTATAAATTAAGCATACAAGATGTCATTTCTTGAAACTTGACTGCAATTCCAGTATTTTTATAATGGCACAAATATAAGAGCATCTGCAGCAAATTACCCATATATCATATACCAAAAAAATTCTCTCTTCATAACTAATAACTACTTTTGTGTTTTTGGTGATGGTTGCTGCGGTACCAAAACCCACTCACCAGTGGAACGGATAAATGAATGAAATCCCCTTAATTCATTTAGGCAAGAGTGAGGTATTTTTTTTGTGATCACCAAAATTTTTTTGGTAATGGGGATTGGATTGGTAATATGCTAGAGCATCTCCAATCATTAAAAGAGTAGCTCTAATAACCCTTTTTAATAGAGACCCACGGGAGGGCTCAACCAATATGGACAAAACCATCATAATTTGTATCAAGGTACATTGTTGAGTATAACTTTGCATCCCATTATTCCCGTTCTGGATCACTACCCCTTGTCAAGCACATTTCCCCATTTAGTCTTATATATACCACCACACCAAAGACATATGCAGAGTCGCTCGAGTCCGTAGGGCTTGTCCCTCAGAATTCTTCTCAGCGACACATGATGGTAGTATAAGCTTTAGAGGTATCAGGAAGATATGATGTGGCACAGTGGCACGCCCTTACCACAAGTTTATTAGGCCATTCACACAAGAGTCCCATCCTTGCTTATTTGGAGCAGATCGAGGAAAATATTTTTCTGGGTCACAGAAGTCAGCTGGCATTACTGCCATGTTTGGAAGAGTAGTTGCATCATATGCATGCTAGACAACTTAAACTGTATTTCATATTTTCATTACCCTCACCCGGAATAAAAAAATGAAAAATATTGTGTGAGCATATATAGATCCGGGCAGTTTCCATGCTTCATTGTTTGGTCAGATCGACAACGGAGGGCTGAGATTTATCCAAATCACCTCTTTGCCCTCTGGTGCCGATCTGACAGCTCAAGATCAGCCATGCGAGAGAATGGGCATCTGCCCCAACCACCTCGATGTAATTCCTTCAAAATCAATAAATAAAACTTTCTTTATCCAAAAAAATTGTTGCAAAATTTAAATATCGTTGAAGAATAGAAAAATGGCATTACCATCAATTTAAAAATCCAAATTATCATGCATCCCAACCTAAAAGGAAAATATGAAGAACTTTAATGCCAAAACATGCTTGTGCCACAAAATAGAAAAAAAAACAAAAGCTATTTTTGTCCGAGAAAATAAATTGATCCAAATGATTGGTCGGATTAAATATGGTAGCGAATTGAAGTTCACTTCACTATCATTTGGTGAAAACTACGAAGTGTGGTTATCTCTTATCTCGATTGAAAGTGGAATATCGATATTTTGTTTGAGGAAACGTGGAATACCAATGTTGTCATGTCACAAGCTGGTGCCAGTTCAGCATAATTTATTTTCTTTGAAATAAACTACTGAGAACACAAAAGCAAGACATCAGCAGTTAAGAAATCTCCTATGAATTAATTCAGAACCCGGGTTTCCTTTACATTTACAACACGTATGCACAGCACCATTTCACATAGTACAGAGAGTATGCTTCAGTGCAACACTACAACATTGTCAGCTATGTGCCTGCTTCAAGGCATCCCTAAACCCAATGCTAAGGTTGTACTGGTGGCCTTTCTTGCCAAAGCCGCCAGTCGATTTCTGCATCATCGCAACAAACTCATTGTAATCTATGCGCCCATCCTGCAGAGGAAGATCAAAACAAATTCATCAGAACCATATGATTATGAATGCATCATGCTTAATAGAGATTTTGAGGATTGATTATTATGAATTTTAGTACATTGTCTTGATCCACTTCGCCGATCATGTCTTCAAGCCGGACATCTTCTATGCCGAACTCGTCGCACGCTTGCTGCAGCTCATCAGCTGTGATGTATCCACTGCCATCTTTGTCGAAGTACTGGAAGGCGGCAAAAAGATGGTCCTCCTTTTCAACTTTGTTGAGGTGCAGCGTGGCAGCTATGAACTCTCCGTAATCTATGGTGCCACTGTTGTCAATGTCAGCCTGCGAGAATACCAAGGAACATGACTTATTTTGCAAACAATTATAAAAAATACAGTGTTTCTCTGAAAGATTTCCGTTTCTGAAGGGAAGAAAGCAGAACAAACTTACAGCCTGCATGAGCTGATATATCTCCGACTCCTCCATGTTGGCGCCGACCCTCTGAAGTCCAGCCTTGAGCTCCTCGAAGTTGATCTGCCCGCTGTTGTCGGTGTCCATCATCTTGAACATCTCCTTCAGCCCCGCGATCTCCTCCTCCGACAAGTTCTCCGCAATCACCTGCAACAACAACCAAGATCAGATTCAGTGTCATCCCAAACATCCTTATTTTCACATTCACACATGCAACAGGAAAGAAAGAAACAGCAAGCTCACCCTCAGGGCCATCTTCTTGAGCTTGTTCATGGCCGAGAACTGCTTCAGCCGTGAGAGCACCGCCGAGTCCAGCGGCTTGTCCGGCACCGAGCCGATCGTCTGCAGCCACGGGTGGCCTGCGAGCAGGAGGAAGCCGGCAGGTCGAGGAGCTCGATCAGCCACACATCACCAGCAGGCAGCAAGCAACACAATGGTGGATTGGTGGAAGTAGTACTCACAGAGGACTTGGTGCGCGGTGAGCCGCTTCCTGGGGTCCCTGATGAGCACCCTCCGGAGCAGGTCCTTGGCGTTGTCCGACACGCTGGGCCACGGGTCGGAGTCGAAGTCTAGCGAGCCGTGCAGCACCTGCTCGAAGATGCCCTGCTCCGTCTCCGCCCAGAAGGGCGGCACGCCGCAGAGCAGGATGTAGATGATCACGCCGGCGCTCCACACGTCCGCCTCCTGCCCGTAGTGCTTCTTCAGCACCTCCGGCGCCACATAGTACGGGCTCCCGACCACGTCCGTGAACTCCTCTCCTGCGACCCAACATTGCAATGTGTTTGTTGTTCATCGACATGTTCGTTTTATCGATCAGGTGCATGCATATATACACTGCAACTGCACCTAGCTACCTGGCCGGAAGAACATGGAGAGGCCGAAGTCGATGGTCTTGAGCGGCGACTCCTCGTCGTTGCCGACGAAGAGGAAGTTCTCCGGCTTGAGGTCCCGGTGCATGACCCCGAGCGAGTGGCACGACTCCACGACGGCGACGATGACCTTGGCCAGCTCCGCCGCCTGCCGCTCCGTGTAGTGGCCCCGCCGCACGATGCGGTCGAACAGCTCGCCGCCGGCGCAGAGCTCCATGACCACGTGCACCGCCACGGCGTCCTCGTACGCGCCCCGGATGCCGATGATGTTGGGGTGCCCTGCCAGGTGGTGCATGATCTGGATCTCCCGGCGCACGTCCTCCACGTCCTCGTCGGTGACGAGCTTCCGCTTGGCGATGGACTTGCACGCGTACTCCCGCCCCGTGCCCTTGTCGACGCACAGGTACGTGGTGCCGAACTGGCCCTGCCCGAGCTTCCGCCCCAGGCTGTACTTGTCCTTGAGGTTCTCGGTCTTGCGCCGGAGCACCGACTCCACCTGCAGCCCGGCGCTGGAGATGCGCTTGATGTGCGCCGCCTTCTTCCGCGACTGCTGCCGGGCCTGCTGCTGCGGCTGCGGCTGCGGTTGCGAAGCAGGTTGCTGTTGTGATTGTGACGCCTGCGGCGGCGGCGGTGACGGGTCGAGTTCGCTGGGCGGCGGCGTCGGCTGCGGCTCGGGAAGCGGCGCCGGTCCCGGCTCGGAGATGACGATGGGGGCCGGAGCGGCGGTCGGCGGCGGCGGCGACGGCTTGGCGTCGGACTCGCTGGGCTGGACCTGGACGACGGGGACGGAGCGGGAGGTGGTGGTGGGGTTGGAGGGCGTGCCGGTGGAGCGCGAGCGCGCGGGCCAGAGCGAGAAGTGGCCGAAGAAGCGGTTCTTGGTGAAGCGGTTGCCGACGCAGACGTTGCCCATCGGGCGGGCCGCGGCGGCGACGGCGGTCAGAGCCTCCTGCTGGTCCTCCCGTGCCTGTGCTGCTTCGTCCTCCGCGGCGGCGGCAGGCGCATGGCACTGCAGCGGCGGGCGGCGGAACGGGGCGCGTTCCGCCGGAAGGCGATCGGAGGTGGGGATTGGGTGGTGGTCGTGGTTTGTCGGAAGGGATCCGAGACGATTGAGGAGCGAAATGAGGAGCTAAAAATGGCGTGCATGCCAAGGGAGAGCCCAGGCGAGGAAGAAACAGGTGAAACAGAGTGGCGGCAGCTCAAGAGCCTCTAATTTTGGAAGAATGGAGGGAAAACAAGGGGAGGGCGCTCAACTGTTCGCCGGAACACAACAACACGATTGTTTAAACAACTAAATCATAAGTCTCGACAACATACACATTTTGCCTGTTTGGATGACAGGTTTTAGAGCTAAAACACTGGTAAATTACGCTCCCTAGTTATTTTCCATCGGTTACCTTAAAAGTCTGTTTGGATTAGTGGTTAACACAAAAAAGGTTTGGTCAAATCTATTTCTATTTCTATTCCGAATTCTAAAGCACGTTCTGCCCATCTGACCAGCTGCTGTGTTTAAGCATCATTGCCCGGCCACCATGGTGCAGAGGGCCAGGAAAAATTCCCCTCCTGTCCTTCCCTCACAGCAGTTTTGTCCACCAAGCGACACACTGTAGTGGAGAGGTAACTTATTCCCTTGAGCCCTACTCACTGCATATGTACAAATGGCTCTCATGACAAGACAAAAAGAATTCAAAACTTCCCTTCCTCAAATGTACTTCACACGTAGGTTTCACCCTAAGCACTGTAAGGGTGTTCCCTTACATGATGGGCACTATATTTTGACGCTTGAGGTGACATGGGGTTGCGGGTTCACCAGGATGGGCTGCTGCAGAGGCGGACGAGTTGAAGGCAACGTACAACGGCAATTCCAACTTACAGTGTCTACGGGTAGTGTCTATATGGTCATATCATCAAGATATCACCTTTAGAAACTACATTCTACAACTCATGATGTCTTTGGTGCGGATTCCTATTAAATCCACTCTCTTTTCTTCATCTATCATATTTGCTCTCTATTTATTGTGAAGACATCACCTCACTCTCCAATGCACAACTAGTAGTGTCTAGCATTACACTAGATCTTGCATGAGATTCAGTTTCTTCCTCTCTACCCTCTCTCTCATTTATTATGGTGCCATATAAGCTAAAAATTATATGTAGCGATATAATTAATGCTACGAAAACTATCCTACATGGAGGGTTGGGGATGCCCTGCACCAGCATTTTTACCGGTCACATTCACATTAATTATTACGGCATGACGCTTTAATTTATAGTTTATAGGCACCTGAAAAATCTCACGTCACAGCCTCCAATTACTGTCGCCTACCAAGCAATAATATCCACAGAAGTTGTTGTAGCAGCAGCGGGTGGTATCGGTAGGACTTCATGCACGTTTGTGCGGATCATCTCATTTGCTCTTTCAGGCCGCCTCCAACTTGGAAAGCCTGATCTTTTGGCTGTAGCTTATTTTTCAGCATCTTCGATTCCAAACAAAAATATTAAGGGATACTATCATTTTGCATTTTGAAGGAATTGAAATCTACTTAATAAACTAAGCTATTTGGATTAGAATTTGACATCCCACAATTTTCCAACCACTTTCCAAAGTTTAGATATAAGTCTATCCTAAATTCATAGGGTGGGAGATGAAAATTGATTCTATACACCACCAAGCTATATTTCTATTCCATAACTTATAACACATTTTTTGGCTCACTCCTCTATAGTAGAAATATAGCACATAAGTATCTCCCTCGTATGGCCAACAATAGTATACAAATATATTACGTAGATAATCATATTAGCTTAATAGATTTGTGTCCAAATTATGATTATTAGAATGGAATTCAATTCCAAAGTTGCAAACGGAGCTAATGTCTTTTGTCCCCTATTATTCTTCTTACTTCTACGTTGTGTGTTCTTGCTCGTAGTGGAAAACCCAAGTGTGGAAGGGAGAAGTAGAACTGCAATAGTATTGTAGTGTATACATACATACAGTGGTAGTGTCGAATCAGCACACGTGGTACCCTAGTACCTCTATCAAGCACATATTATGTAGCAGTGAAGCAATACTTGATATATACATATAAAATCATTTTATCAACACGTTACATACTCCATGGAACAGTTAAATTATAATAGTTTCATTTGCCATGACGTCATTTACTAGCTACTGGCTAGAAAGAAGTGTAATTGTTCGCAAAAAAAAGACAGAAGTTAGTGGGTGATTCAATCATGGCAATCAGGCGTTAGTTGCGTACACTTTAATTTCCACATGCATGGCAATTGGCGTTATTCAATCATGTCAGCACTACATCCTAATAATACAACATGCTTGCCATTCACTTACATAAATTTGCTCTGCCAAGACAAATTATAGGAAAATAAACGTGAAAGGCCTGAAATATGGGTCACTAACAAAAATATGAAAGAATGGTATGAATATTAAGAAATTAATGCCGCCAGCACAAAAATTTATAGTTCGATGCTTTATGTGCGAGTAATAAACGTGACAGGCCTGCTCTATTATATAAACACCGAGCAATCCGAACTAGTACCTTACCAGTCGTTAGAGTTCCATTTACTACTAAAATACGATGTTCAGGACGTAAAGGTAACCCGCTCCTACAAATGGAGCGCGGCTACTGTAGCATCCGACCTGCTCCTAGAAAAGTATTTTTAGGGGCGTGTGACGCTTTCACCCGCCCCTGCAAATGGGCATCATTTTCAGGGGTGGTTGATGGCATCATCCGCCCCTAAAAATAACATTTCTAGGGGCGGGTGACGCTACATCCGCCCCTGAAAATGGTGGATTTTCTAGGGGCATGTGATGGCATTACCCGTCCCTACATTTTTAGGGCAGGTGATGCCATGACCCGCCTCTAAAAATGGTTCCACATAAAAAAAAATTTATTACTCTTTTATATGATCTCGGATGAAGTTAAACTTTATATCACAATTGTGGAGAATGACGAGATCTAAAACTTTATAGTTGATAAATTTTTTATTTAAAATTATTTCGTGGTCCAAAAAATTATTATGAGCCTACATATGGCTATGACTATATAGTATCTCATATAACTCGTGTCATACTTTGAGGTTTCAACAATCTTAACCTTTATATATATTGAAATGTACTTGGTATATTTTTTCTATTTATAGTTCACAATAATCATAGTGTACAAGTTTCACTTTTTTATTTGTTTATTTATATGAAAAGATTTAAATGAATTTTTGAAATAAAATTGAAAAATATTTTTAGGGGCTGGCGGTGGCGTCACCCGCCCCTAGAAACCGATTTTTAGGGGTGGGTGATGGAGTCACCCGCCCCTACAAATCAATTTCAGAGTTAATATAAAAGAATAACATACCCCATAGAGTCACAAGTGACTGTGTAGTGTGGTAGGGAGGAAGGTACACGCGAGGCTTGAGGTTTGCGGTTTGAATCCCGGGTGATGCAAGTGTGCACATTTCGTCAAAAAAATTGTAACTCGATAGTACAGGGGCTCGTGGTAGTGGTTGGTTGGCTGCAATATTTTTTTTCTTTTTCCTTTTGCTGTTTCGATTTTTTTGATTTTTTTTATTTTCTGGAAATTGATTTTTAGAGGCGGGTCACGGTAGCCATTTTTACGCATCCGCCTCTAAAAATACATTTTTATTTGCGTCTAAAAACCCTTTCTGTAGTAGTGATTTACAGAAATTTCATACTATATCTTTTCCCTTCCGCTGTTTAGTTTGTGGACCTTCTAGCAGGTTCACACACATGTGATAGACGATACAAATGTATATCCGAAACAATATCATAACAAAAGAGAGTATTAAAGTACTTCATTACATGACCGAAAGTCTTAATCTTAAGCAACCAATAAATATCTTAAACTAGCAGCGGAACTTCATCTTCACAGGCAGATGACTGGGAGACATATACCTAGAACTCCTCGAAGTCTTCAGGGAACTCCGGACAATTATCTTATTCTGAGCAGCATTGGTTTTAATAAAGCAAGCGTGAGTACACTTATGGTTGGTACTCAGCAAGTGGAGTAAATTATACAACATGCAAGGCCAATTTCAAGGAATACCTTATATGGTTTGGCTGCGATAAGCACTTCTAGTTGGTCAAATTTTATTTAGCAATCATTAACTAATTGTAAGTATATAAACCCTTAAGTAAGTAAGATAAGTAACAACAACAAAAATAAAGAACATCAATTTAGATCATCTTCAAGTTCAATTATCATGTGAGGGTCCAAGCCGCTCTTAACCGTGAGCATTGCTAATATATCAATTTTCACTCTGCAGAGGTTGTACACTTTACCCACAACTCATGTTTCCCTTGATGCTCGGGTTTGCAAGACCCTTAAACACTTTCGAGGTGAGTGGCAGGGATTCACTACGAGGCCTTTACAAAGATTTACTAACTTATAACAATTCACTAAGGTTTCAAGTCAAAGCGGTCATAACTCTCCCTAATGAGGAAGGCGCCTTAACCAGGACCATATTATAACCTCAAGAGGACCGAGCTATACCCCGATGATGCAACCCCTCTTGCCGTTTTGGTAAGATTATCATAAGCTAAAGTTTCTAATTAATTAACCAAGACCAGAGCCATGTAGTATTGTGGTTGTACTGTTTTCCTGGGTGGTTCTCCATATCCAATTAAGATAATGATCTTATAATTATCACCATAAAGTATTCCATAACATGAAGTAAAACAAGTGTAGCATTATTTCCTAGTTAATCTAACTAGATGTGCAACTAGCATAGCTATAACATAAAGTAAAACAACCCAGGTTTAATCAAGGAAGTACAATAGAAACTAGGCACATCCTTAGTTTGGGATCCATCAAATTATAGACTCATGCATGCATATAAAGTAAATATGTGTATATTGAGAATTATTAGGACCCGAATATGATCATGGACCACTTGCCTTCCTCAAAGCACTGCTGCTGCTCAGGGGCGTCTTCAAAGCCTTGGTCTTGCGGATCCTTGAACTGCGCACCGTCTATCTTAGCACACAAGTTTATACAAGCAAACAAGTACAAGAAATAAGAAACAGTACACCAAATAATGTAAACAGAACAAAACAAGGTTATAAAGCTATTGTACACGTTGCAAGGATCGCGTGAGCACAAGCATTGATGAAAATGGAGTTAAAACAGAGAAGTTACGGCTAAAACGTGGTTTCAGGGGCTTATTTGTAAAAGATTTGAAACTAAAAGGGGCTCTAAATGAAGAAACCGAGGGCTAAAATATAAATAAACCAAAAATCTAGGGTTTAGTATTGAAAACAGAGAGGTTTGGACGGCGGGTTCTATTTCAGAAAAGTCCAGGGGCTAAAATAGAAGAGAAATGACCTAGATCTAATTAGGCGGACTGTGCGTTGATTTTCATAAAATGCAAGGGCTGACCGGTACTTGGTTTGTTGACTCTGGTCTAGATCCGAGGGCTGAGAGGCGGGGGGGGGGGGGGGGGGGATCGGGCGGCAGCGCTGGCGACCAGCGGTGGGCGGCTGTAGAGGCGGACGGTCGGAGGCTCACCGGAGAAACGCGAAATCGCGTTCCCGGCCTCGGAAACGAGCACGGCTACGCCGCGAAGGATGCTAAGGCGACGGGGAAGGCAATGGAGGGCTGGGCGTGGGGCCTCGACGAGCGGAGCAGGGCGCTCGGCAGCGGCGTGCGGCTTGATGGCTCCGGCGAGAAGATGTGAGAGAGGGGAAAAAGGCCGGTGGTGGGTCCTTACCACGACGCGGAGCTCCGGTGGCGCTTGGCTGGCAAAGAGGGGCGGCGAAGCGGCGGGTCCACGGCACGGCCAAGCTCGAGCGGCAGCGGCGAGCTAGGGCTAGGGTTTGCAGGCACGAAGGCAGCGGCTGCGGTCGATGGGAGATCAAGGGTTCCTGGCGGCGCTATTTATGGCGGCCGTAGGATCTTGGTGTGCGTGCCAAGGCGCGTAGGGAGGCGGCGCGGCCGAGTCGGACTCGAGCTCGAGTCCGGCTCAGTCGGGGAGGAAGGGAAGACCCTGACAGGTGGGACCCGCCTGTCGGTGGCAGAGAGAGAGGGCGGGGCAGGCCGGGAAAGGGGGCTGGGCCGGCCTGGGCCGGGCGGGTTGGGCCGCGCGGGAGAGAAAAGAAAGGGGAAGGAGAGGAAGATTTAGATTGGCCCAAAAGGGAAAAGAGGGAGGAAAGAAAAGAAAAAAAAACAAATTCATTTGAATTTAAATTGAATTAACAAATAATAAAATAATGCAATACGGCATGAAATGCACAAGACCTATATTTTCTTATATTTCTTTTTATGGCTAGGTAATTCATTTAATTCACGATAAATGTTCTAGAATCAAAATAAATTGAATAAACATCTTATGGACCCTGCAAAAATCTAAAAAAAATATTTTAGGCTCCTAAATTGAAAATTAGGGTGTTACAGTTTCAACGGAAATTTTAATCAAATATTGATTTTCCTTTACCGCTGCTGCTATTGTTTGCTAGCGCTGTGCCGTTTGATGATTAAGAAAAAGCGGGAGCAATCAATTATTCGTACCCCCTCCGTGGAAAGACGTAAGTTTGTTTTGTTTGTCGTAAACTAAGTATCTCTAAATTTTTTCTCAATCTAGCAAAATTATATCAACGTAACATTTATAATACCAAATCGGTTTCACTAAATGCATCTTAAAATAATTCTAGTCAGTCCTTTTATTTGGCATTGTAGATGTGATATTTTCCTCTATAAGCTTTGTCAAACTTGAAGAAGTTAGAATTAGAATGTAGCTTTAAAAATGAATTACATTTTGAAACAGAGGGGGTGTCAGTTTCATGTCCACTGTGGGACACAAGGAGCCGTTGCAAAATGCAACAGAATCTGACGATTCCTCTCAAGTGCCATCATTTATGTAATCACTCCTGGCATCAAGAAAAAAAACTGAGTTCATACATCTGTTTATTGTAACAAAAGCAAGTTTCTAGAAACAGCTTTCGCAAGGGGCACTTGTCTTTGACGGCTGCTTCATCTACAGGGCGAGATATCGAGCATGCCGCCTAGCTCTCAGAAGTGCATATTGTAACAATAAATCGTTCATCTGTGGTGCAAAGGTAAAAAAAACACAGACATAATCTTGTGTGCCATTTCTATATATGCAAAACAAAAATTGCTTCCGAACTCCAGTTATCCATTGCTTTGTATATATACCATCGTGTGTAGCTACTCTCACCATCAGTATACCATCGTGCGTATGTTCATATACTCATTTATCATTTTGAGTATGTTTATATACTTATTCTAAGATACTTCAAAGGGATATATACGAAAAAATTCAAAAGCATCCCTATTTTTTAAATATATATTATTATACGTTAGTACTAGTATATAAAATTAAATATATCCACATACTCTATGTATGGTCATATATCCAATGTATATACCATCACAGATGGTCTAGTATGATCACATACACCTCGTACATACCTTTCATTGGATCAGATACGTCCTACATCACGAGATACATATGTAGGAGTAGTTACAAGGGCGTGTAGAATAGATTTTTTCTATATATATATATATAGACACACACATCTATCATGCTTCCGAACTACTACCTCTGTCCCAAATTACAATTCGTTTTGGCTTTTCTAGATACATATATTTTGCTATACACCTAGATATACACTATATCTACATAAATGAACGGATATCTGATCTCTTGTCCTACAAGCCTCAAAGGATATTGATTCAATATCACGTCAACAGACATCGTTATTCAGATTACGTGGCACTCTTATTCAATTATGTGATGTGAAACAACAAACATACTTCGCATCAATTGTGAGTTAGTGCTCGAAATATAGAATGGTAAGAAAAATTGCCTATCTAATTATCTGATAATGGCATGCATTGTTCATCTAAGAAAGTTTAGCTGTGTTGGCGCGGTCCCTGTTCTAAAAAGGGAGGCCTTCTTTCACCTTGGTGCTATTGCCATCTCTTAAGCAAGCCGGTAAATGACATACACGTGTGAAGAGGACCACTATATATTTCGACAAATGGCCCTGATCAATTTGTGATTTTTCCCTCATGGTCTTTACTTTGCAACCACCAAGAGCAAGATAGAAGGGAGGAGAAAGAAAGCACCGTGCACTGTCATAGAAGGGGAAAACTTAAAGTTCTGTGTATATAGGAATTGAAGGCCCCAGGAAGTAGTCTACCGCATATAGTTAGGAAGGTACTGGTTTTGTTCTAACCGGTATATTGGCCAGCTAGCCAATAGCTCAATACAACTGGGGGCCAGAGCCTGATTTTAGTTTTGCTGCTAATTCGTTGTTTTCCAGTTCCCAGGAAAATTTAGTCTATATAGCTTGCAGTAGATGATCTTGGATATGATTAGTAAACCCTATCATCCATCTCAACACATAATTAGCACCGTTAGGGGTCAATACTAATCTGTGCCTGCAGCAGAACCAGCATTTCTGACTGGCAAACTATCTGTGTCGCGTATCGCTGGTTGAATAACAACTAGATCGGATGAGAGTTAGGAGATACCACGGATGATGGTTTCTTGGATAATGTATAATTATTTCTAAACGGGTTTCAATGATCGTGTGATATCCCATTAGCATTGACGGGAATTTTTTTGTTACAGTGAGTATGTTAATTATTGCTTGGTCTTTTTCCTATGGGGCACTACCACAATAGGCTTGATAATAATGTCGTCAGCACAACATCCCACGACTGTGTTTACATTTCACCTACATAATCGAGATATGCAATGAGAAATTCAAGCAATGATGTTTCCCTAATAAGATTTCAAGCAAAAACAGAAAAAAGCAATCCCATCCTGCAAGAAAACTGACAAGTACTAAAACGTTATTGCTACCACAAATATCTAGAAGCTGATCAGGGCTCTGAATGCTACTGATGTTGACAAAAAAATATCAGCACCAAACATTATTTTCGATCCATTATATACATGTGATGAACATGATAGGTCAATTAAAATTAGTACTTCTGTACCATTTACAGAAATTTAATGCTATACATATATGTTATTTACCCCTTGAGTTTGCCACAACAAGGAGAAACAACAACATAGCATGTACGGGATTGTGGAATTTCTCATAGGAACAGAAGGCACCAGGAAACAGGTTACCTCTGGGCATGCTTCCGGATCTGTTACTGTTCTACTGTGTGCTCTGTCCTGTGAATTTCTAGTGGATGGGTAGGGTGAAGGCAGGGACGACGCGTTGTCTTTGTAGAATTTGCGGCTGACCCAGGAGACATTCACAAGTCAGAAAGCAGCTATGCAGAGCATAGCAGAGGGAAGCAACAGGCCACACAATGTGTTGCTTGTAGCCTTTTGCTACAGATCTATATTTTAGATGGGAGTCGCCACATTGTTAATGGCTTTTTGAGTTTTCGGCGGAAATACAATGCCCCGTCAAAGGTGACGACAGGGCTAGCCGTAGTTTGGTCACTATGTTGCTAGCAGATTTGGGCCAGGGCCGAATCGGTGGCCTTCATCTTCTTCAGATGCAATACCGTGTCTATGTCATCAAACCAAACAAAGATCAGAATCAGCTCTGGTTACAGTGCAATCTGATTCCATTTCCATTGACGTTACAAAATCAAACCAAAAAATAGCTTAATTGCCTCGTTTGCTGCGGACAAAATATGTAACACACATTTAGTACTAATCAGAAATGCCTGTGAAAAGCTTGACACACAGTTGGTGCACCTAGATCGCACGGTGCTTACCAAGAATTAGCTCATCCATGCTTCACTCGAGTCTTCCAGTATTATAGGCTAGCACAGCAACCAACGCTTCCTCCTTCACTCCGTTGGGGCCTGCTGATCCCCTCAAATTAAGGTCCTCAACCTATAGTTGTATTCTGCAACTGCACTCTATTCAGTGATTATTGCAATTATTTAATACTGACGGACAGTTCGTCTACTACTTATCACCTTGTCACGTGTGTAACGGCATGTACCACTATATATTTGGAAAAATAGTCCTGATTTCTCCCTCATGTTCTTTACTTTGCCACCACCAAAAGCAAGATACAAGGGAGGAGAAAGAAAAGTGCCTTGTACATAGGAATGGAAGGCCCTAGGAAGTAGCCTATTGCAAATAGTTTTGATGGTACTGGTTGCGTTCTGGCCTCTAGCCTGGCCAGCCAACAGCTCAATACTACTGGGGGCGACGAAGCCTGATGCTACTGATTAGTTGGTACTTCTCTGCTTTCATTTCCAGCACAATGTACTGATCTATATAGCTATTGTATTCTTAAATTACAGTACTCTTGAATTTGATTCCCCACTCATGTTTCGTCCTACGTTTTCCTTCCTCTAAACAAGAATGCTCACCGAGCATTGATTTCCGTGTACCACGCAGTGCAACTCATTGGTTGTGTCAGCATTGCGTCCACATTTCCACATATGTGCCTGTCCTCTGCAAGCAGCTATTCGGTGGGACATGGAATAGAAAGGGCCGATTCCTCTCAAGTGCCATGAGTTATGTAATCAGTTCTACTATCAATATAAAACAGCGTCTCTCTGTTTCCCTTGTATTCTAAAACTGCTTGATCCATAGGTTGAGACTAAAAACCATGCATATCAACTAGCATATAGGAAATTGGGTTGGCTCTGGTTTGGAAACAAAAACCAAGGACATCACCTATCATGAAAGAGGTGCATGCCAAACTCTGTATGTACTGTTGTCCTGATTTTAACAATAATAGTGAAGCATTTTCTTAGAAAGGGTCTGCCCATCATACGATTTCGGGTCGAATAAGTATTTTCCCAAGTGGAACAGCTATAAAGAAAGATATAGAAATCTCTGTGCCATTAATATGTAGTGCTACTAGTATTGATGGTGGAAGTTCCAGCGGAACTCCAATCTATATAATGCTTTATATAAGAAACTAGCATGGCTGGTTTATCAAACACCAGTACATCCTACGCTCAGCATCTATGTGGTCCACCAATACACCTGAGTGGAGGATAAAGGAATCCAAAATTCATGAGGACAGTTAGGAATGAGAGGCATCCAGGCATACATGAAGGGTTGCAGAGAAAATTCCTAGAGGGCCTTGTTAGAATGTAGAAGCCCCAGGTTTTAAGAAAGCAAATAATTCCGAATGGAATGATTTTGAATGTCGACCTCTTGGTTAAAGAAACAAAGCCCAATTTTAACTTTCCAAATCAAGGCTTTATGTAAGGCTAGAGATCCAAGAGGTGTTTTATTCATGGTCCTGCAAGCCACAGTGGAATTTGATTCTATATTGCAGCCAGAATCATCATTCATACTACGTGGGGCCCCTTACCGTTCTTTGGCATGTTAATCTAAAACACCACTTTGCAAAGCTCCACAAAGTTACAATCGCGTACATATATTTAGAAATAGTATGAATATTATCATTGACCTGTTATATATATGAGTACTATTGCAACTGATGCTCCAAGATCGCAAAATGCACAACGACAGTTTGCTCGTTAATATGTATATTTAAACTACAGCCCATGATACTATACACAATGTGCATGAGAGGCACTGATTGCCATTCTATCTATGTTTTTGTACGACATTGGAAGTGTCCATCTCAACAGACTTCACATAATATACTAGCACTCTATGGAATTAGGACCACAAACTTGTTGCATGACCGACAGTTATGTTCTCATGCCGATAATTGATACTAGCTCGTACTGATTTTTAACTTGTTATATAAATCAGTATGCCATCACCGGAGAGTACTGTGCCTTGTAGAAGTGGAAAAGCCACAAGTAATTGCAGCTGTGCTGGTACATTGGGTGATCTTCGTAGCATGCTAGCACAATGAGCCTTGATGGATCAAGCTTGTTTACCTCTCTAGCTCAGTGTGTAGAGTCAATCACTGTCATCAGCATGGTTTTAAATCGCCGGCTAAGACGTTTAGTGGTAAGGCTGCTGTTACGGCATTTAGCGGGCTATAGCCGACATTAGCGGGCTAAATGTCATAGCAGCTGCCCTTCCTAGCAGCTATAGCCGGCTATTTAAAACCTTGGTCATCAGTGAGAATTATCATCGGAAGCTATTGCCTGACGGATGCACACGATATATATACTGAGAAATAAAATTCATACATCAAGGTCAAGCTAGCAAGATGCTTAATTTCATGGATGCTGCCGACATGGTAATCTGTATTATTTTACCCTATCATCGGTGAATCCAGAGTTTCCCGTGCACATTTTCTTCGTATTTTACTTCTAATTGGATCCACGTATAAATCAAAGGGGCCTTTTGCATACTAGAAGTGTAGGATGATTGTAAAATCATTGCTGCCGGAAGCCTATGTATGTTGTCCATCCAAAATCATGAGTTGACACGCAGAAGGGAGCTATGAACTCGCATTATAGAAGACCATCATTTGTCTGTTACGGGCTGAAAGCGATCTTGGGAAATGGTATACCAGACACCATCATTCATTTATCTAGAGATTAATCAGTAAGGAATATGTATTTCTAGGTTTTTCAGTGCCCACAAAGATAAACGCAAATGTTCCGAGGAGGACATCAAGCGAGTACTTTCTCTGAATCCCAAGGATTATGCTTGTAATAGATAAAAGAGGAAATATGGGATATGGATATGCTCACCCTTTTATCATGTTGAGGCAGGAAATTTTATTTGATACTGCCTAAATGATCTATTCATTCTATGAGATCCTTATTTTGTCTCAAGCCCTGGAAACTCGGGCTATGGGGTTCCTCTTTCAGTTCAGGAATAGTTTTGCCATCAACAACTCCAACCGTGAGAATCTGAACAAAAAGATACAATCGAGAATATGCTTGGAAAGAATACTGCACTTTCAGAATCTAGAAGACTGGCACTGGATCAGATGAACCCCAAGGAGTTACCAATCAACTTGAAATTGAAGATGGAGGTGTAGAAAACTCTGGAGAGGAGACAAGCTGGAGCTTAATATTTTGTCGAAGGAAGAAGAAATCAATGTGAACCGTATCAAATATCTTCAAATTTATTGGACGCTTGTAAGGAATAATCCAAAACCAGAAAAAGAAAAGACAGCTCTGCAAGTTTAAGCGCAACTCCACTTGGGTGTCTGGCTCTTGTGTTCCCACGGAGAGCTGGCAGGCCACGTACTCTTTATTCGTTATTCGGAATGGTCTACATGCCTTCGTCTGGGGCAACTCGGACCTCCCACGACAGAGGTGAGCGTCGGAGCTTTCGTCCTCAGATTCCTTGGCTTCTCATATTAAAAATAAGTTAGTAGTACAATGGCATCAAGTAAAAAATAAGTTTCTTTTAAAAAAATTAAAAAATAAGTTGTCCTCGCTGTAATGGAATGTCAGTAGTACAATGTCATCAAGTAAAAAATAGTAGTACAATGTCATCAAGTCAAAAACTAAGTTATGTGCATAAAAAAATAAAAATTAAAAATCTGCTCCTCAGGAAACTAGCTCCTTCACAAGCTTATTTTAGGTGAACCCACCTTTAATAGTTTTCATATAAAAATGGTCTTCTTTTCACATACCATATATAGCTACAAACTCTACTCAGTTCCATATTTGCCTTTCCTACTCAGTTTCTCATATATAAGTTTTTGTTTCATACTCCTTGCTGTAGTAGCTGCAAACTCATCCATTGGCTCATCAACAATTGGATTCCACTCCTTCCGAAACAATATGATGGTATCACTCTTTATCGTATAAGGACACACTGCCCTACTCCAAGCCTGGAATCAGATAAATTATTGGTGAGTTCATCTGAAATTTAGATGGGAGAACCTTCAATGGTGCATGGAACTGAGGGATTGGGCGGCATTCGGAAACAAACAGCTCCGTCCACGCCTTACGCACGGGGCCCAGGATGAACGACGGATGCTAATCGACTGCCTCAGCCGTGTGCAACTTCAAAACTTTCCTGATCAACGCAGGCTGGTCACATCCCACGAAGCTTATCTCGCTCTGCATCTAAGCCACATCCCTTCCCCAGATTCCATGTCTATCTAATCTACAAAGGTTGCCACCGAGGTGAAATTTTTCGGATGTCTTCTTCACCATGGTTGACTAAACACGCATCCCCACTGCCCTGGGACCCCGGAGACTGACTCGCACATCTCCTTATCCTGTCCTAGAGCTCGCGCCATTTGGAATCGGTTCGACCACTCTCCACTGGACAGGCACCAACGAATGCCATGGGTTCTTGGGAGTGGTCTCCCGTTGCCTGAACGAACTCATAGTGGATGTCATGCTTCTTCTCCTCTAGCATTTATGGGAAGCTGAAAGAAATCGGTGCTCGTAGTCTAAGAGTGGGAAGAGATGAATTAGACTCTTTCTAGAAACCTTAAAACCTATAGCTCAACTAATTTACACAAAATATAAACTAGGACATGCTATCTAGATGTGCAACTAGGGTTCTTCTAGTATGAAAACCTCGTCCCAAACAGTTTTGCAACCTATAACCAATCCTAGCACAAAACTACACTAAGAAAGTAAAGGCACACAAGTTGCAATTATAAAATGCGGAAGCTTAAAAGAAGGGGATGAGGGGAAGCAAACTCTCGATACAAAGATTTATCCCGTGGTATCGGTGGGCACAAAGATTTATCCAGATTGTTGAAGCACTCACTAAGAGTATTGTTTTCCGGTCACCAAGTCTCTTCCGGGACTCTTCTTGACTTGCTACAAAGGCTTAGCCACAAAGTCTCACGCCAAGTCCCCGGTCACCTTGATGCCACTTTCCACTAAGGAGCTTCTCCACGGAGGATGGGGGTCTCCACGTCCCCCGCACAAGGTCGACGACGCCGCTCCACACCAAGCCGGAGGGTCGAAGACTTGCCAGTGAGCCATCAAGAACTCCAAGGGGCGAGCACACCGAGATACAAGCTTGAGGTTTACTCAAGAACCAGCACAAGGTCACAACACCTTACTCTCACACTCTCTTTAGAGCTAGCCTAGCACTACACCTCACAAAGCTTGTGCTAAACCTAAGGATTTGATCAATATACACTTGGATGGCGTGGAGAACTTCTTTAGTGTTTCTGTAGCTTCTCACAAACTCCATCAGCCTCAAATGACCTAGGATGATACCTTATATAGGCTAGAGATCCACTCCTAGCCGTTACATGCTTTTACCCAGAAAAGCATAAAGCATCGGTTAAACCGGTCGTAGGTGTCGGTTTAACCGGTCACTCTGACCCTGCCTACTAGCCGTTGAACTCTAACTGCCATCTTCTACTGACGTCATTGCACCGACGCCTTGCACTGACGCACCATCGGTTCAACCGGTGCTGAAGACTTTGCTTCGAAACCCTTCTGAAACCAAAACATGCGTACTGAGTAATCACAGCACGCTTGCAGCGACGCCTCTTGTTAGGACCATCGGTTCAACCGGTCCCTCTGGCATTTCTTCACCTGATCGCCATATCTTCTCCACATTGCACCGACACCTTCCTTCATACAGGGTCGGTTCAACCGGTGCTACTTTGTTTTCTGCACTTGATTGCCAATTTCTTGCTGCATCTTGTCCAATTAGCCGCTGCGGTCAATTGAACACCTCTGCATTTTCACTACAACTTGGACATCTTGATAGCGATTTGGACCATCTTGTATATGGATTGGACTCCATCCATGGGATCTAGAAATCCTACAAACTTAAGCTCACAAACTCGTTAGTCCCATTGACTATGTTGTCACACAATCACCAAAATCACAATCATGGCCTAATGGGGCCATATTCCTTACAATCTCCCCCTTTTTTGATTGATGACAACACAATTAAAGCAAGCATAAGATTGCAAGAATTGACAAATCGAACCACTTACACTTGCTTGCATGTTTACCACCATCCAATCTTGAACTTGGCCTCCCCCTAAGTCCATGGTTTCCCCTTTGTTTCTTCCAAAATTTTGAATTTAGTATTGGGTTTATTTGTTGGATTTCTTATACCCCAAACCTTGCTTGACCACCACTTCTCCCCAATATTTGTCCATAATTGCTTTGATTCCACACTTCTCCCCCGTTGGAATCAAATCACCTAAAAGAGCCTAAGGGAAAAGTTAGTAGCCTAGGGAGTTAGATCCGTGAATCATGATCCATATAAGATGATATCAATGAAGATACCATTTTGAAGCTCACTAAGCTGGATCACAAAATTATAAAACTAGCATGACATGAGCTAAGCTTTCCACAAATATGTGCGCAAAGTGATAATATGAAAATCAAGTGCACAACTAGATATTCTAGCAAGAAAGCTTAGACCACATCATGCATGGAGGTAGCTTAAAAGATCAAAGAATTGACAGAAATACCAATTGAAAGGTTTAAGCCTTGCATACCTCAGGGGTAGTTAGTTACCTTGATTGTACCACTTGAAAGAAGTTTAGTGTGAAGCACTTGGTACACCAAGGAGAGCAAATGTACGAGCATATAGCCTATGAACTTAGATATAGAATTTAAGTTCAATAGAGCATGACTCGATATGCATGAAAGCACAATAATTTCCCTTATCACACTCTTAGAGTTGTTAGTTCACATTGAGCGTGAACAACATTCTCTTAATGCGATTGCACCGGAATGGACGCGTCGTCAAGAGACTACAAAGGATAAGCTTGCAAACTTGTTAGTCTCCAAAATCACAAACCATAGAATGAGCTCCCCCTAAATATGTGCATTTAGTGTTTGAATCACCAATCAAATATACGCACATTGTTTTTGACAACAATGGGAAGCTTATCCTATAGCTTGTGCTCATGGTACACAAATGAAATACATACCTCATGAAGTTCATGTACCATGAAAACGAACATCGTGTAGTTTTCTACACACATATCAAACCATGTAGGTTGCTCATGGGTTAGAGTGAAAAACACAAGAAACCTACCATATGTAGATAAGATTAGGAGATGCAACATATGCAAACAACCTAGACAAAGCAATGGTGTTACATGATGCTTGAATTGAAATCTAGCTACCATTACCTCTTTTACCTTATGGGGGACTTGGGCAACATATGTCCAACCTTGTGAGCTTAGCTTCTTTGCTTGATTGTTCTATTCATCTTGTTAGCCAAGCCTCCAAATCCCTCGTAGCCGATCTTCGGGCTTCAAGTCTCCTTTGGAACCCGCACCATTTGCGGCCCCTTAATGTTGGTGATGAATTCCTTGGGCACCCAAATGGAACGGTTCCAACTCCAATCATTCTTCCCAACCTTGTGAGCAACAACCTTGCCATTGTTCTTCTTTTTGATGACATAGGAGGTGTTCTTGCTCTTGTTTTTGGGCTTGGTGTAGATGAGAGAACTCTTGATGGTGGAGCTAATGGCACCACGTTTCTTACATGAGCACATAATGCAATGTTCTTCGACCAGCAGGACTCCTCTACCTCAGATGTACGCCGCCGGGTGCTTCGATATCTTGACAGTTGGAGCTGCCGCTACCGTTTACTCTCTCCCGAATTAGCAAGTTGGAACCTCTGGATTGCTGCATGTATCTGATAACTTCTATCCATTCTCTTTCTCTCATGATTAAATTAGATCTTAAGCACAATAGTGCCCATCGACCAGCACAATGGAGCATCGTTAAAGTCCTTGAACTAAATTTCGAGCCAAAAAGGGAAAAAAAAGGAAACCAAAGCTCATCATTCCTCATCAATACTCTCGAGCTCCACTCACGGTCATATTGGACAGCTATAGCCAGCATTCGAATTTGGTTGAGTGAAAGCAAGGTGTAGTAAACTGACGCCCCATGGTACATTCTTCAAGGAAACGATAATTCAAAGTTTAAAACAGAATAAACATGTGAAGGTAGTACGTTAGTAGCTCCTAGTACATTGTAACCTACGTCACGGCTAGTACGACAGGAACACTATATATTCCATACAGGACCTTATTTCTCCCTCATGACGTTCAGTTTGCCACCACCATCAAGAGCAAGGTAATTGGAAAGAAAGCACAAAGGTTCTTTGTATATAGGAATGGGAAGCCACAGGAAGCAGCCTGCCGCATGTAGTTCAGCCATACTGGCTGCGCTCTGACAATTAGCCAATGGCTCAATACCACTGAGCGAGATAAAGCCAGATGCTACTAAAAACAGAGTCCTCTGTTTCCCTTGTCTTTGACATCCGCTTGATCTACAGGCTGAGGCTAAAAACCATGCATATCACCTAGTATATAGAAAGAAAAAGGCAAGCATACCACCTATTATGGGGGTGTTTGGATGTGCTAAAATAGAGGTGCTAAATGTTGGCTAATGAGAGCTAATCAAGGGGCTAATGAGCTCTAACAACCAATTAGCCATCTTATGTGTAATTAGATTTGCAATTAGCCCATATTTAGTTCTACTATTGGGCATGTAGATAAGTGGGCCTAAAGTTTGGCCTTTTGAATCCAAACACATCCTATATTAGAGGTGCGTGCCAGGATGACTCTATGCGCTATTATCCCAATTGTAATGACAAACCACGTCCCAAGAAACGGAGTCTGGTCATACGATTTCGTAACTAATAATATAAATCTTTCATCAGTGTAGCAAAGGTAAAAAATTTGTAGATCTTCTAGAAGTAGTACCCATAATTTTGAAGCCCTCCTGATTTTTCTTCCTAGGTTTGCCCCTTTGACGGGAATTTTCACCAAACACAGATTTCCCCGTACCATTGCTGCTGACAGCAGTACTCGATATGCTTTGCTAGCGCTGTGCTGAAGCGGGAGCTACTGTTCGGTTGTATCAGGTTTGTGTCCACATTGCCACATACATGCCCGTTGCCAGCTCTCTGCAATGAGCCATTGCTCATGGAACAGCATCTACCGGTTCCTGTCAAGTGCTATAATTTTTGTAATCATCAATACAATGCTTTATATATGCATCCGTCATGGTTGGTTTATAGAATCCGACTACGTTCTGGGACGGGCCTCTATATCACTGTATGCTACACACCAAAACACATCGAGTACATGAGTGGAGGATAACTCACAATCCGCAATTCGTGAGGATAGTTAGGAATAAGAGACATCGGGGCATACATGAATGTTTATTAATGGCCCCACAAGTCTCAATGGACATGGATTATACGTTAAAGCATCCAACGTCGTCATTCACACTATATACGTGGCACAGTTTCTTCTCGTTGGATGTGTTACTCACTATTTAGATAGTCCAACTTTGGAGTTTTTGAACGAGCCCAGCAGGGTCTTGGTCAGTGCAGAGAATGAGAGAACTTCCTTTATCTGTAGCTTAGTACATAAAAAAGAGAAAACTAATAAACTTGCCAGCTTTCCTTGTAATTGAGTAATGATAATCCCGCCGCATGCTATATGCATGAAGTAAGAGTCATATGTTGGCATTACTTTTTTGGTTATAGCTACAAGAATGCCACCTATTAGTTCAATATAAGTATGTCCAACTTCAAGGTGACCATGAAATGGGCATTTGCAACAAAAAATCTGGTGGGTGGAATCTCAGTCTTAATGACATATGGAATAATTTTTGCTTTTTCCCCTCTTTAAAAGATGTCGTCGGCCGTATGGACGTGCAACAAGAACACTAGCCACCAGCAGCGAGCTAGTCTGCCCCAGCTAATTAGGATTTCATAATGGGTCTACTATGAGCCCAAATAATTACATAATCTTGTTCTCCTACTAAAATAACAGATTTGTATCCAAAAATTTAAGGTAAATGGAGCTCCAAATGGCAAATCCAGACTATGGAGATCTAGATCTAGCTAGAGAGCTTCATTTAAGCCTTAAAACTAATAAAAAACTTAGAAAAGATATGAGATTAGCATCAACTTACTTCCTGCAGCCCCCAACTCGAAGGAAATCAAGTTTAAAATATCACATCCCCTTTTTTGTTTTTCTAAATTTTCGGGCAGCACCCCCTGAGCAAGCAATGGGCTATCGGGGAGAGGAAGAAGGTGGCACCTAGAATTTTATCGGACATTTTCAGGGACGGGTGATGGCGTCACCCGCCCCTAAAAATGAGCCCCATTTCTAGGGGTGGGTGACACCCGCCCCTGAAAATTCACTCTTTATGGGCGGGTGTGAAAATGGGGCTGATTTCGAAGGGCGGGTGATGACGTCACCCGTCCCTAAAAAGTGAATTTACAGGGGCGAGTTGAGTCAATTGCTACAGTAGCCCCGCTCCTTTTGTAGAAGCGGAAAACAGGACGCCCCCACAAATCATTTTTGTAGTAGTGGTTTTTGCTTTTTTTCCCTCTATAAAAGTGACATGCAACAGGAAGACTAGCGACCAAGCAGTGAGCTTGTCTGCCCCAAGCTAACTAAGATTTCATCATGGGTCTACCGATAATATTGCCTAGCTACACACTATTCAGTTTCTCCATAGTAACATCAAACTAATCCAGTCGGCTCATGGTCCTGCTCCATGCTTGGAATCAGATATTCAGTGATGAGTTCCTCTGAAAGTTAGATGGGACTCGGGAGGAACCTCAATGGTGCATTGATCTAAGGATTTGGAGGCATCCGGAAAGAAGAAGATGTTGCCTAACGAAGCTACAAGCTCCTACGATGGGCACTGTCAAGCTCCTCCTCAACCTCGTCCTCATTCATCACGAGACCGTCCAGCTCTGGTCGTCGCCGTGATCATGGTGAGAGCAACCTTTGTCGCAGCACATCCTCGGTGGCTTCAAGGGCACGTGGTTCGTCCTCGGCATATCGGCCAAGGAAAACAAGTTCGTTAGCTTTCCTCATCCCATTCGCAAGAGGCATGCATGTAGTTGGCCAATTAGATATGGCAGGATTTAATTAGATAGCTGCACTTGAATGACAATCTTCTCAGGACAAATTTTGATTCCTAAACATCACTCTTTTTGGGATGCAAGGATCATGGGAGTACGTTATTTTACATTCAGTATGCTTGATGCTTTCTTCTTACCGGCAATAGGCTTGATTCAATTAGGTCACCACAACGTCCCTGAAACTTGCATTCCATTTCACCTGCATGCTTCAGCTATGCCAAGACAAATTCCACGGTTCCATGCAACAAAAATACGAAGTACTGAAACTGATCTGGGTATTAGATGCCACTAGTATTGCCAAATAAACGGCATCACCGAATTTAGTATGCAACGAAGCATGGAGCAACTAATTCAGTAGTCATTGAGACAAGAAAATGTACTGAATATTGTACATATAACAAATATTGTACTACGAACAGATTGCTACTTTAATCAATATGGTATGGAGCTAATTTTATTGGAGTAGAGCTTATTTTTTTGGAGTGGATTGCTCCCAAACAGGCCCGTGGAGCTAACATCACATGCATTATAAAAAGGTGTAGCAATTGTACTTGGTCGGCCAAGCAAGTAGATGTAATACATAGAATCTAGTTCTATTACCAACAATTCAGTGATTAGTTCCTCTGAAAGTCAGATGAGACTAACAACGATGGTGGATTGATCTGCGGGATTAGGAGGCATCCGGAAAGAAGAAAATGTTGCCTAACGAAGCTAGAAGCTTACGTTGGGCACAGTAAAGCTCCTCCTCAAGTTCATCATCATCCTTGCTGGCCTCGCACACCAGTACTCCAGTACTCGACTTGGAAATCGACATGCGTGCGATCGCCTCCTCATACTACAGTCTAATTACTGCTCCTCCATCAGGCATGGAAATCCTTGCTCGCAAGGCACGCAGCACAGTCCCAGCCGGTTAATGGCGCAGTTCCACTGACTTTTAGCTTCAAGTTTAAGTGCGAAAAAAGGTTCTTTCTCTGAAACGGGCTATTTCCTTCAGTGTCATGATTTTGTCCATAGCAAAAAATTGTCCCAACGAGATGACGAATAAAATTGAATGCTACGTACAGAAATGGCTTGACATATATATGATGCACTACCACTAACCACCTACCGGATAACTGTAGACAATAATAAGCAATGTACCATGCCATGTTTCCAGACCATTACTATACATATATATATCATGCAGTACTCTGATACGAAGAGCTCGGGGGTTTGTCAGGGACAGATCCCCGGGTACCCTCAAAGAAGCTACTCGCAAGAAGGGAAGAAGTCGGACTCCTCCTAGGATTCCTCTGTACTAGGACTCTACCCTGTAATCCTACTAGGATTTCTATCTTGTAACTGATTAGGACCCCTACCCCCTGAAGTATATAAAGGAGGGCAGGGTACATTGATCGACAAAATCACAACATGAGGGACAACTCGTGCCTCATGCACATCAACATCTAAGGCAATAAAAACCACCACACAAGACGTAGGGTATTATGCTCTCGGCAGCCCGAACCTGTCTAAATCTTGTGTTCCTTGCACCTTCGAATTTCTAATCTCAGCGATACCCTACCTACAATCTACCACCTCGGGGGTATCCCTCGGTGGGCTTGGAGGTTAAACACCGACAGTTGGCGCGCTAGGTAGGGGTGCTCATCGAAGATCCACCGGAGAACTCAATGGCATCATTCAACTTCACCAGCGCTTTGCTCGATGAGGGCACGACGTTCACCTTAGGCTCCTGGTTCTGCATCGCCAACGGTCGTGGCGGCTTCAACAACCACCTCGCCGACACAGGGGAGCCAACGGCATCTACTCCAGCATCCTGCCGCAACATCGACGACCTCGCCGATCATCTCGGCGAAATTCGACTTTCCGATCTAATCGGAAACCACAAGGATGAGTCCGGATCCAACTCGGCTCCTACTCGTGATCGGCTCGACTCCAGCTTGCGCTACAACGTCGATGTGCCGCCGTCGACCTCGACTACCAAGTTTTACTCCAGCTCGCACCGCAGCGACGACCTCAACTACTCGGCTCGACTCCAGCTCGCGCCGCGAGGACGCTCGGTGACCCGCCGCCGACTACTCCAACTACTTGTCTCAACAAGAAAACTAGTCGGGAGTGGGCTTCACACCATTAACAACTAGTTGGAATCGACTCCAACTAGTCGGCTTCATCAACAAACCGCCGCGACTCCATCGACGACCGCTGCGGCTTCGTCGACAATCATCCACGAACAAGCTAAGTCACTTGTACCTTTTGCGACTTGTTCTTCACAGGATCGGCCACTATTTTGGGTACGCCTCTTGATGGGAATTACCCTCGGGGGCTACACCATGATCGACTACTTCTAGTGTTTGCTAACTAACAGCCCACACGCTTGGTACATCGAGTTCGTAGGGCGCCGCCCATGCGCTTGGTACACTTAGTTGTGTTGGACTCACTGCGGCTACACCTACGGACATACGTGCTGCAACACATGCTCTCGCCAACTACTTTATGCGCAACGCGCATTCCCTTTGTCGCATGTCGACTACCTTTTTCTGCATTCGTTGTCTTCTCTTAACGATTGCTAAAGTACTCAGGGCAGCACACGCCTTAATCCGTTAAACCTTGACTCTTCTGTACGCCTATGTTCCTACGCGTGCACGTGATCAGCTCCCTGCGCTATGGGCCACGGCTATCAGTGATCAGGTGCTTAAATGTAATAGGCTAACTACTCGGGGAAATTATATTGCCTCACAAGAGCAAGGCGCGATTTTTTATCACGCATTTTACAATGCCGGGATCCGCTGCCAACTCGGTATCATGTATATCAGTTACAACATATTTTTATGTTTACCTTGCAGGGGACTTGGCGTACCTTCGGTGACTCGTCTGGCTCCCTTGCTTAGGGGCTGGGCGCGATAGGGCACTCGTCGTGCCTTTGCCGGCTCGTCTGGCTCCCTGACTCAGGGGCTGGGCGCCAAAAACACCTCGGCGTACCTCGTGCAGCTCGTCTGGGTGGGCGTGAGAAACGGCTTGACCATGGACACGATACTTCTGCCACCTGAGTACTAACAGTACCCGACTATTACTACACTTCGCAATGATCGCCGGATAAGATTTGTTTTGAGCAGTAATTTCGGGTTTCTTTGGAAAAGTTATTTACTTAACCATTTTTTTAGGGATGCTATCCCGAAAAAAGAGGTTTTTGAATTTTTGAACCAATTCACCCACTTTAACCATCAATTCAAACTCTTAATTTTTCACACAACCCATGCCACGATTCTTTGAATCATTTTTTTCAAACCTTGGGATTTGGATTCAAGGCTCGAGGGTTGCGGGACACGTGTCATGACGGCTTATTTTTCAAATTTTTGGAAGATAAGGATAGAAGATTCAAGACTAATTTGACCCTCAGCCTGATTGTTCGATTCAACCTAAGGCTCGGGGGCTACTCTATATGGAGTGCGAGTTCCATCGCACCCCATATAAACTACTCGGGGTTTGAGCACCTCATAGCCTCGATGCAGTCAAGGAAGTACTCAGAAGACACCTTCAAGACCGAAGTTCGGAAGAACTCAAAGACGCCTTCAGAAGTACTCGAAAGCCTGCAGTACTCGGCTATGAAGAGCTCGGAGGCTTGTCAGAGATAGATGCCCAGGTACCCTCAAGGATGCTACTCGCAAGAAAAGAAGAAGTGGGACTCCTACTAGGATTCCTCTGTAATCCTACTAGAACTCTACCCTGTAATCCTACTAGGACTCCTACCTTGTAACCGACTAGGACCCCTGCCCCTTGGAGTATATAAACGAGGGCAGGGTACATAGATCGGCACAACCACAACATGAGGGACAACTCGTGCCTCATGCACATCAACATCTAAGGCAATACAACCCACCACACAGGATGTAAGGTATTACTCTCTCGGCGGTCCGAACCTGTCTAAATCTTGTGTTCCTTGCACCTTCAACTTTCTGATCTCGGCGACACCCCACCTACAATCTACCACCTCGGGGGTATCCCTCGGTGGGCTTGAAGGTCAAACACCGACATTTAGTACTTCGTTTCTCCACTACAAAGCACAATGGAGGAGAAAGAGATGGTAATGTGTAATAGGGGGACAGTTAGTCCTCTTAATTAGGAATAGAGAAGTCACCGGAAAAAATCTTATTACTGAGAGTTTGAAGTTATGTAGCAAGAAATGACTAAATGGTGTGTTGGCAGTACACCGGATATTATATGCATGAAGACTAAAATGTGGCATTACTTTTTTTTTTGAAGGGAAACAGGAAGGGGGCGCCCCTACTATTCTATATTTATTTAAAATAAGGATAAAAGGGTTACAACAGACAAAATGAAAGAAAAGGTTCGAAGGAGAACAAACAGAGAGGAATAAAACAGAAAAGGAAGGGGGGGGGGGGGGGGGGGGTTACAGCACACTGAACACCCTGGGCTATTCTAAGAAACGTTGATAGCGAAAGCATCAGACTGAGTCTAACCAAGCTGCCATGGCTGGTATTGAGCTCTCCTTCACCCTATGAAGCAAAAGAAAGAATTCTGTCTTAAATTTCCTTTTGCAGTTGGTAACCACTGGATCTACGTCATTGAAAATTCAATCATTTCGCGTAGTCCAAATACTCCAGCTCATGAGGATGATGATTTCCATGAAGATAGGGACACCCAGATTCTATTTGATTCTTCTGAAAATTTGCAAGATCGGTCGAAAGGAAGGGAAAGAGATGGCTATGGACTCCCAACATGCTCTAGCAAAGTTGCAGCGAAGTAAAAGGTGCTCAGAAGTTTTAGGTCTTTGAAGAATGCAAAGTTCATAGACATAAGAATCAAGATGCATTCCTCTTCTTCTCAACATATCCCTTGTGTTGATTCTGTCCTTTAAAACCAACCAGAAAAAACCTTGTGCTTCATTTGACATCTCGATTGCCAGAACCAGGAAAAGATGGGGTGTGTCCGCCTATAGCCTATTATTTGCTTGGAAACTTCTGTGCTGAAAACAAGCTATTACCCAAATGAAAGACCATTAATCCAGTTTCTGGGAAAGGGCAAGAGGCTGCAAGGCTTTCCTGGTGTGCTTGAGGTTAGAGGGGTAGGTGGAAGATATCTGATAGCCTAGGGGCCTCCAAGGCTTTCCTGACTTTGATGTTTTCAGATTTCGCAAAGGAGAACAACTCAAGGACACTAAGCTTGGGAATGAGATCATTCCAGGTGTCATGCCAAAGAAGAACTGTATCACCTGTGTGCACTGTTGCCATGCAATTCCTTTGAAGGTATCCAGTAATTTGACCATATCCCTCCACCAAAAGGATCCTTTTTTTGGCTATCCTGGGAGCTTGCCAATATGATAGCAGCTATCCCAAACGAGGTTTACCCATGGAATGTTTGCCTTAGAAAAGAATTTAAAGAGGAACTTCATAAGTAGAGAATCATTGTGTGCATTCAGGTTCATGACACCAAGTCCTCCTCCTTTTTTTGGCAGGCAAACCACTGACCAAGCTACTTTAGAGGGCTGTTTTGCATTTAAGTCTGACCCCCTCCATAAACAATGCTTTCTGTATTTATCTATTTGTTTGATGATCCCTTTGTGAAGTTTCAGAGTGCAACAATGAAAGACTGCCATGGAGGAGGGGACTGAGTTCACCATTTCAAGTTTTCCTCCAGGAGAAAGGAAGCAGGAAGTGGAAGTCAATCTTTTTTCAATTCTCTGAACTAGTTGTAAGAAATCTTCCATTTTTGGCTTATAGGAGCCAAGGGGTAAGCCCAAATAAGTGAAAGGAAGACTACTTGTTTGACAACCGAGAGTGTTGTCTAGCCCATTCATTTTTTCATCATCCACATTAATGGGGACCAGGAAAGATTTGTTGTAATTGACTTTCAAACCAGTAGTGTCTGAGAAGACAGTGAGGACCTCTTTTAGGTGTTGCAGCTGAGAGGGACATGCTTCTAAGAATAAGAGGGTGTCATCTGCATATTGGATGATAGGAAAATCATCCCCAGCCCTTTCAGGAATCGGTAATTTCAAAAGACCTACTGCTTTGGCATTGTTGACCATGGATTGGAGGAGATCAGCTGTCAAGACAAAGAGGAGGGGGATAAGGGAATTTCCTGTCTGACTCCCCGTTTGCAGTGAAAAACTTTCCCTGGCACACCAATAAGAAGCACTGAAGAGGTTCCAGAGTCTAGGATGCTCTTGATCCAGGAGACCCACTTGTCACTAAACCCTTTATGTTGAAGAACTTGAAGGATTGCATTATGCTTCATTTTGTCAACAGCCTTCTCAAAATCCAGCTTCAGGATGACAATTTCTCTTTTGGAAGACTCGCAAATGTGCAGATATTCAAATGCCCAGGCCAAGCAATCTTGAATTGTCCTAGTTTTGATGAATCCATATTGGTTGGTGTGAACTAAGCTCAAGATAATCTGTTGTAGTATTTCTGCTAGGATCTTTGTAATGAGCTTTATTGAAGAATTCAGTAGAGAAATGGGCCTGAAATCATTGACCGAAAGACGGGAATCTTTTTTGGGGATCAGAGTGATGTAAGAGCTGTTGATACTTTTCAGGCAAATGGAAAGCCTCACATAGTGCATAGAAGTCTTCTGCAACAAAGCCTCAGCATTTCTTCTGAAATCCACCATTGAAACCATCTGAACCAGGAGATTTATGATTGGGCAGGTCTGCTATGACTTTATCTATTTCCTCCTTTGTGAAAGGTGTATCAAGCCAGTCTAGATCATCCCTTGGAATGAGGAGGGATGCTAGGTCCACATACATATGGGAGAATTCAGAAGATCCCATTCTTTCATTGTAAGCTTCCCAAAGGATTTGTGCTTTTGCATCATGATCACGTACCTCTACACCCTCTGGGTTTCTGAACATTGTAATATAGTTTCTTCTATGTTTGATAGAATCATTAGCATGAAAGAATTATGTACATTCATCTCCAAATTTCACCCATTTAATTGTTCCCCATTGTTTCCAATAAAACTTCTGTTGTTCTAGGAGAGACTTCAGGTGGTCCTGAACCAGAGATCTAAAATTCCATTCTTGGATGGACAAAGCTCTTTCTTCTTCCAAAGCATCTAGGAAGAGAATGACTTCTTTACAATTTTGAATCGTCTTTCTCAGATTTGGGAGCTGATTTTTCCATGCTTTTAGGACCCTTCTCAGATTTTTAAAGTTGGCTCCAACTACTCTAGCTTTATCAGTTAGGGCACAAGGTAGATTCCAACCATGTTGTTCTATAAGAGAAAACTGTTCATGTTCTAGCCAATAGTTCTCAAACCTGAACACCTGAGATTTAGGTATCTTTGTGGTTGCCTGAATCAAACATGGTGTATGATCCGAAGTGTCTCTAGAGAGAGCTGAAGCAAAGGTATTAGGAAGAGCAGTGGTCCATGAATTGGAGGAAAAAAACCAGTCCAATCTCTCAACAAGGGGATTGAATTGTTTGTTGGTCCAGGTGTATTTGCAGCCCTTGAGGGGGATTTCCACTAAGATTAGTGTGCTTATGGCCTCATTTCTTGCATACTACCACCAGGCTTATTTCTATTTTCTGGTGATCTAATGAGGTTGAAATCTCCAACTAAAATCCAATTAATTTCCTCTAGCATATCCACATTTGTGAGCCAACTAAGAAATTCTAACTTTCCTTCAGGCGTGCACGGTGCATAAATGTTTGCTAAGACCCATTGCAATCCAGAAAGTTTGCATGAGAGTTCCACAGACTGAGCATAGTTATTTTGGAAGATAAGATCACTAGAAAATTTTGAACCATTCCAAACTATAATACTGCATCCAGAAGCACCACTGAGGGTAAAAAGACAAACTGATCAAAATGGGGAGGGCTGAAGTTTCTAATATAGGAGGAATCAAAGAATTCCCTTTTAGTTTCTTGCAGGCAAAGGATGTCACAGTTTGACTCCAAAACTTTATGTCTCATAGCTTTCCATTTTTCTTCAGAGTTAATGCCTCTAATATTCTAGCTGAGGATCAACCAAGATTTCTTATTTCTATCACTATTCATAAGAACAAATAAAAAAAGAGAGGCCCTTTCCCATGCACAGCAAACAGGAATAAAGCAAAACCCAAAAGGGTTTTAAGAATTTAAAGTTCAGCATGATAGGATTCAGCACAGCAGCATCTGACAATTCAATCACAGACACCAACATCAACAAAAGCGGTGCAAATAAGGTGAGGACAACCACACTCCCGGAGTTCACAAAATAAAACCAAGTCACCGAGACAAAATAAAAACTAGACGAAGAAAGGACATCGCTTTCTTTAGTCCTCCGCTTCCTTGCTTGAATCTTCATTATCAGGAGTCTTTCTCAATTTCTTCTTAGAGATTGTCTTCTTCGGGGTGAGCTTTTCACCAATTGTGGACTTGTTCTTTGTCTTCATAAGCAACTTCTCTTCAGAAAGAGTTCCAGGAGCTATCATGCAAGCATTCTCCCCAATAGCCCTGATGTCTGCAAGAGTGAGTCCTGGAGGGGTAGCTGAGCATGCCAAACTACCCTTTGCAATGCAGCTGGATTGTTTAAAGCCATCATTTTTCTCTTTGAGCCTTGTGCTTCTTCTGACAGTAGAATCTACCAGTGGAGAGCTATTCTGCAGCTTAGCCTATTTAGGGCAAAAAGATTCCTCTTCATTGACAGCATGAGCGTCTTCAGGTGATTCATCGGTGACCACATGAATATCCTCAGGTAGTTCTTCCAGAACAATTGAATGGCAGGAGATTGCTGCATTCTCCGGATAGGCTTGAGGGAGAGCAAAAGACATCATCTCACGTCCTTATTGAGGTTTATCAGTGTCTTCCAGGTGTTGGAGTGCAGAAAGGATTTGGCCCAATCAAAATTAACTGGAGAAAGGAGCATCACCAGGAAGAAAGAAGCCCAATCCTTGGGGATAGAAATTGCTTCAGCATTAGGCCCTATGGGAGAAAAGAATTTGGCCCAGAGCCTGTAAAGGTCAGGACTGTAGTTGGTGGGCTAGGACAAGTAAGATCAGTCAGATTCAGATTAGGCAGCTCAGAGCTAGGCAATTCAAAGGAAGAGTCTATTGAGGAGTTCTGATGGAAAGAGAGACTAAGCTCTTCCATAAGCTGATCTTCCACTAGGTTCTCTTGATTTACCTCAACATTTCCCTACTGATTCTGTCCAACAACCAAATCTGATTGGGCTTCTTCCTGTTGGAACTGTTCAGGGGCTGGATTCTCATTCAAGTCAAAGTTAGCTATCTGGTTAGGAGCTAACAGCTGATCCAGTTGATTCTGTTGGATAGGTTCAATAGCTAACTGATTCTGCAGAAGAGGTTGATCATGATCATGAGGATCAAGGCCAGGAAAGATGAAATTTCCATCTAGTCCCCCAGGAGGGATGTCCTCATCTTGAGGGAGCCCTCCTAGCGGGTTCTGCTGAATGCTCTCACATGGAACAATAAGTGAGACTCCTTCAAAATCATCCCCCTCAGAAATTATGATATAATGTGGCACTTCTGTAAGATCAGTTACTCTGGCCTTGATGATAATTCTGGCAAGTACGTTGTCCCTCTGCCAAAAAAGAAGTCTACCAAACGATTTGATGGTGTCCCCTATTTCAGACGGACTACGATAATCAGTGGGATACCCAATCAACATAAGCTAGCATTATCTATTGAAATTCACCCTCCTAGCATTAGCACCCCTATTATGGTTGACAAACTAAGAGTTGAGACCCTGGAAATGATGCAGACTATGGTAGACCAAACTGTCTCTATCAGCAACTCGAGCAAGTCTGACAAAGGCTTGACCTCTACCAAAGGGGCACTTCTGAATCTCCTTGACTTGAAGGCCATATCTATCAACTAGTAGACTTAAGATGATATTCCTCAGCTCAGCAAAGGGTACCTCACCAAAAGGGATGGGGGAGACCGTGACGATGGCAAGGTCCTCATTCTTTGGCGTAGCTCTTGGGGTCACCATTTTGATGAAGGGCACTCTTCCTTGCACCACCACCCACGAGTAGCTAGGTAGCAGCATTGGAGTCGGGTCGATGTTCAAGAACGCCATCTCTTCTTGGGTTGAAGCAATTTCCTCCGCGATCGCCTCTTGAGTAGGTGGGTTTCCTTGAACTTGAGGGTTTTCTTGGGTGGGTTCTACTGTTGGGGGAAGTGGCAAGGAAGACGAGGGGTCGGGGGCTCCTGCCACTAAAACTTTGCGGGCGAACTCAGAGAAACTGTGGTCGAGAGGATGCCCACCAAAGTTGGGTCCATTAGTCATAGGAGGGGGGCACTTGAATCTGGAATTCCAAGAGTCTTGAAGCCAATTAGAAGAGTTGACTGAAGGCATGAAGAAGAAACTAGAGGGTCGGCAGCGGTCAATTCGCTCTGAATTACCTTCAGTACCATGTAAAAGTGGGCAAGCCTTCAATACATGTCCCCAACCCTTACACTTCCAACATTTGATTCGATTTTTGCAGAGTGAACGGTGGTGGTTGGAAGCTAGACACCTTTTGCAGTAATTGGCAAAAGAAGAATAGTATTGGGCCTAGGCTGTTGCGGGCTCTTGGACCTAGGTCTTGTGCCGTTCTCTTGAAGATTCAAAAAAGCTTCATTTCTTGAGATGTTCTCTGGGTTGTCGGACTAATCGATCAAAAACCGATTTGTTGGAGGACATCAATGGCTCTTTAGAAATCCTAGAGCTATTATTGCGAACTTGATTGAAGGATAACCCCTGAAAGACTGATCTTCTATTTTCAATAGAATAAAGACTGGAGGAAGGACTAGAATCATGAGGACCATGAAAACCATGAGAACCATAAGAACCAGAGTCTCTGAAAAGCTTAGATCCTTGAAGGGTTGCGAGAGGCAGAAATAGCTGACCGATCCTGGGTTGAAATCCAGATAACCTCTAAAAAACCGAAATCCTTGAATTACTAGATGAAAACCGGGAGCGAGAGCTTCCTGATCGAGGATTAGAACCAAGTGGTGTTGAATTTGCTCCTGAAAGAGGAGTAGGCTTGCGTCTTACTGCATCCGCGTAGCTAAGTTTTCATTTCCTTGGACGTACTTCCACCCAATCATTTGAAGGTCCAAAATCCAGTTTAGAGAAATACAAAGCCTTTTGAAAACCCAAATCATTACACATGAAGAAACCCAGCTTGAGATAGTTCAGAACTAGGGCCGGTGAGCAAACAAGGAGAAAGCCAATTTCCTTGCAAGAAACCGCAAAATGAAAGATCGAGTTGTCCAAGAATGAAACCAGGAATTTCTCAGAAGAATCACCAATAAAGGTTGTAGACAGGAACTAACATTCTCCTCAGTTAGTTTGAAGTAGACAGGAACTAACATTCTCCTCAGTTAGTTTGAACCTAAAACAACTGAACGAGGCGAGAACCAGAAACACCCCCGAGTCTGGAGGACCATCATACGCAACAGGTTTGCCACAGATTTCCCATACCTTGGCACTGAACTCCTAGCCCCTTTGCGACTCGAGGGAAGAGGGATCCATGAGGCCTCCAAATCTCAGCACCTACCATGGCTGGCGAGTGGAGGAGCAGAGGAGGAAGGCAGGGAGAGCAAGCTCAGGGAGAGCAAGCGCGAGGAGAGCCATCTCAGAGAGCGTCGTCTTTACCGACGACGTCGTGGAGCACATCAGAGGCTGGGCCCCTTTGCCATCATCTCTATTTCGTGGCATTACTTGTTTGGTTGTAGCTTCAAGAATGCCACCTATTAGTTCAATATAAATATGTCCAACTTCAATGGCATTTGCAACAAAAAAATCTAGTGGGTGGAATCTCAGTCTTAGAGACATATAGAATAGTTTTTGCATTTTTCCCTCTTTAAAAAGGTCGTCCGTGTGCAAGATTAGCGACCAACAGCGAGTCTGCCGCAGCTAAGATTTCATCATGGGTCTGCCATTAATATATATCGCATAGCTACACACTACTAAGTTTCCCGTAGTAGCAGCAAACTAATCCGTCAGCATATGGTCCTGCTCCATGCTTAATTTTAATCAGATATTCAGTGATCTATGAGTTCCTCTGAAATTCAGATGAGAGTAACCTCAATATGGTGCATTGATCTGTGGGATTAGGAGGCATCCGGAAAGAAGAAACTGTTTCCTAACGAAGCTAGAACCTCCTACCATGTGGCAGGGTCAAGCTCCTCCTCAAGCTCATCATCATTCACATGACGGTCCAGCTCAGGTCGTTGTGGTCATCGTGAGAGCAGCCTTGGTCATAGCACATCCTTGGTGGCTTCAAGGGCACGTGGATCGTCCTCAGCAGGTCTGTCAAGGAAAACTAGTTCGTGAGCTTTCCTCATCCGAGGCAGCTGCATCGTGAGAGGTGGCCTCGCGCTCACGCTGCGCAGTGGCCTCATGCTTGAGGGCAAAAACAACTCCGCGATAACGTCAGGTGGCGGTGGTGTGACATCGCCTTTGACGGGGTGTGTGACTACTGTTTAAGGAAATTCCCTATTTGATACTAGTAAAATGACTGATTTCTTTCTTGACCCTCAAAAGTTCGAACTTCCCTATTTGACAATAGATGTAAATTTCATTCCCAATATGACATTGCCATCTATTTTAACGGACAACGGTGTTAAGTGACATATGAAAAGATGATTTTGCCTCCAAGTTAGTTTATAACCGGTTTTGGATACATATAGGTGCATATTTTGAGAAAAAGAAAGTATATGGGATCAAGACTAAAGCATGTGTATTGCAAATGGTATAACACATTTCTCATGTATTATTTGGAGTTCTGTTAAAACTTCTGAATTCAATAACAGCTTCAGCTTGTTCAACAGAATCTATGAACCAATATGAGATAAGCCAAAGCAATAAATTTTCTGTGGGAGAAAAAAAAACCTACAACAATTCAATCAGGTTCTGCTACACAAATTACAGTGGTCACAATCCCCATTTGAAGCCTATATATGCCAATCAAGTGTCATATTAGGGATGAAATTTAGATTTAGTGTCAAATGGGGAAGTTTGGAATTTGGAAGGCTAAAAAAGAACCCGTCATTTTTTAGTGTCAAATAAGGAATTTTCTCTTACTGTTTAGGCGAAAAAGCTTGTGGTCTAAAGTAAGGAACATGGGTAACTGATACCATGTTGTAAGCAGTAGTAAACGTACAACCCGATAATCATATACTCACTGTGTAGGTTATCAACAGTTCAATATAATACAGTGTGTGTAATTAATATGAATCAAGGAGTCACTGGGAGTCAAGGGTGTGGTAACTGAAGGCTGTAAATACGGCCTAGCAAATTCACTAGGTTGTGGTAACTAGGAAATTGGTTGCCAGGAGATTGCTTAAATGTTGTGAAGCAGCTGATCGAGCAGAAAAATAGCAAAATATCCGTTTCTGCCTTCGAATGCATCAACACATGATCCTTCACTTTCCTGCCTGGTTTGTATGCTTTGTCAGAATTTCGAGTAGAGTGGAACACTTAGTTTGGCACAATTTATATGCTAAACAGTGCCCATGAAAGCTTTGGGTTGTATGGTTTGTGCATCCATATTTTACAACAGTCAGTGCGTGCTGCCTCTGTCACTGCGAAAAAACACCAGTCCTCCGACCACCAACATGCAGCAAAGCAAATTTTTCTAGACCAGAATATACGTGCATGTGAAGAGAGGAAAAGCAAAAGATACAGGGATGACGTTTTCGTTTAATGAGATAGAGAGGAATATACTGCCTGATCTGATCGACGCAGCTGAAAAATATTATATATGCTATTTGTGACTTGTCTCGCTGTAGATTTCAGACCAGCAGCTACACGACTATATCAGGGAAGACAGTTGCTGGTGTTTCACAAATATCGTTTTGTTACTTGGTTTGCTGCACATTTTGGGGAATGCTAATTTTGTTTTTAGAGCAGAACATACATTCCAAGAGGGTAAAAATATAAAACTAAAGGAACAATTTCCTTTTTTGCCTGATACAGTCAGGAAAAAAAGAAGAAACAACACAACAGTGACGCGGTAATGCCTTGCAAGCTTAGCTAAATGGTGTCCAACTTGATTCAAGCTGCCTTCCCATGCACGTTGCAGATGATTTCTTCCAGCACAGTCTCAATGGATGCCACACCGTCAGATAGATTCCATCCAAAAGATTAAGTGGATGGCGCATTCATCTTCCACTTCTGAAAATAGCACTTAATCTATACAGCCACAATAGAATTCCAGATTCAGCTGTCTTTTACCTAAATATCGTGTACCGTTCACCTGCAGAAATTTCAGAAATTGAAAAGTATCACTGAAATTCTGCAGAAATCTCAATCCTTGATAGTCTCTGTACGCGTCCCTGTCTGCCCTGGATCTGCCGAATTGATGTCGGCTCTCTCGGACGCCATCAGCGAGAGCTTGCTCTTTGGCCCGGCCATGCCATTCACGGGCAGTAGCTCCGGCCGTAGATCGACGGGAGCGCTGCCAATCGCCAGGAGCAGCAGAAAAACAAGCAGGCAAGCCGAGGCAGCGAGAGTCCGACGAGAAACCATTGGAAGGATCGGATGACAATTGGCGTTGTAGCGTCTGTACGTGCAGGCCTTGTACCCTAGCCCGTGAGTAATTGTTGCTTATATTGCCCGTTGATATGCCTCTGCTGGTTTCCGACTCGTTATGTGCGACGACGGCATTTTTTATCTCTCCGAGTCCGACTTATTTTTTCTCCGACTAGTGCAAGTAAAAGACAGTACAACTGTTTGCGGGCAGGCCGCAGCTCATTAGGTTTGGGATTTAATACAATACTAGTATATAAGTACATTCATGCGTTGAACGCACTCGTCACAGTCACAGGCGGCAGCTCTTTAAGTATTTATGAGGCTGATATAGAAATCAAATGAGGAATAAGTTCCAGGACAATATTGTGCTTGTGCAATGCTTCGTCTGCAGCTAGCACTCTAGGTTCATCCAAATATCACCGCATTTGTCACAGCTAGAAAAACTAGCATCAGTACCGGTCATACGGCGCTGTTAGTACCAGTCGAGCTGACCGGTACTAAATGGAGTAAATGGAGGGCCGTTCGCGCCACCCAGAAAAATCAAAAAAAAAACACAACGAACACCCGGTCACAAGTCACGCGAATAAACCTCCGGCCTCGTGTGTAACTTCCTTACCATCCTAGCTATACATCACATGTGATTGGGTGGAAGATGTTTTCCTTTTGAAGTAATCCGTGGAGGACCATTTAGTACTGGGCCAAGACACCACCCGGTACTAAATGTCACCCTTTAGTACCGGGTGGTGTTTTGGCCCGGTACTAAAATGGCGCGTTAGTACCAGGCCAAAACAGTAACGGGAATAAAGGGTGACATTTAGTACCGGGTGGTGTCTTGACCTGGTATTAAAATAGCTCCTGGGGCTTTTAAATTTGGACCTGGCACTAAAATGGCTCTATGACAACTTTAATACCGGATCAAAAGTTAACTGGTACTAACGTTCAGGACGAATGCCCATTTTTCTAGCTGTGTGTGAATCCTCTATATTCTACGTGCTAATACAAGTGAAGAAGGATACAGCACAAACGAAAAGGCTTCAAAGGATTAGGATTTGGAGACATCCGGATATAGATGAATCACTACTCATTGACCCACCAGCATGAGTGGGCGGCTGGGCGCACTTTCTGTGGTCCCTTCACAAAACGTCGTTCGCACGAGGCAACACTACTGGAAAACCCCGCTAGTAGTACCAGTTTAGGAAGACTCTTTAGTCTCGATTACCCAAGCTGTACTGCTAATATGAGTATACTTGTGGTGGATGGAAGACACTTTCTCTAGTAATGCAATGACCTGTACGCTTTCGGGGCTATGCCATATCTGACACGAGATGATGGCGAACTGAAGGAGATGCAGTGTTATTTGGAATATTTGTCCATGTGTTCTCATTTAGATCTATAGTTGTATTTGGCCATGGGTCGTGAGTAGTGGCATGGTGTTTGGGTCGGCCCTTGTCCAGACTGGAGGAGCATGTTGGCTTGGTAATGAAGAAATGAATCCATCTCTCATCTAAAACATCCCCGTGTTGATGTTCCTCCCTCTCTGTTGTTCTTCTGTTCCTAAAAAAATCACCAAATCAAAATTTCAGTTATCTAGCTATTCTCAGGAGATCGGGATACTACATGTTATAGTTTCACCTTTCTCAACTGCCATGGTATCCATGCACGATATGAACCTCATATATAGAACAGTAATGGTAGTTCTATTATTAATTTACTTATTTATCTAAGACGACATGGTTTAGGTTCCTCGCCGAGAATTAGGCTGACCCATAGACAGCAGCACAGATTGATGAGCTTGGCGTGAGGAAAAAAAGGAGGATGCATGCATGCTACAACTCTAATATCCCCGGCTCAAGACCTGGTTTCCTGTACTGTACTGCACTAGTTCTACCGTGCCAGTAGCATATTTCTTGCTAGCATTTGGTAATTCCAGAAAACAGAGGATTAATTGATTAGTTTGCATTCGTCTCGCGTCCATATATATTCCAAGACGCTATATTTCTCCATTAGGTTTCGCGACTAATTAAAAAAGGAGTGAAGTATTCAATACAATAAAGATGTCGAAGCTGATCTGTCAGGTACGACTAGCATTTACAAATGAATTAAATGCCTCGATTGTGAAAGGCTTTATCTGCAGCTGTCACGTTAGGTTCGCCAAATGTAGTATCACTACATGTATATCTGGATGCTCTACAATGAGATACATGGCTGGAGGAGAGTAGCATGCATGATGAGACAACCCCTGTCTGAATAAGGAATAGGAGATGTTGGGACATAGATGAATTAGTATTCAGCAGTGCCCCACCGCGATGGACACCCATGACTTCTATGTTGCTTTGTACAACACAGTTCATACTGGCGGGGATGTTCGGATACTCCTTCTCAGAGTACCGCCAACACATTGGGGCCAACACATTGGGACTGAGCAGGCCGCCAATATGGCGGTATTTAAATGCTACTGGTAATCTAGTTTTGACAAATAAATGGCAGCACCAAACTTCGTCGTTGTTCCATGCTTTATATAAGAGTAACAATAGTCATGATACGTCTATCCTCATCACGTAACATTTCTCTACCCCTCTACTGTACACATATATACTACATTTGATAGTATCTTTTTTCCCTTCCACCCTTCAATTTGCTACAACCAGTCGGAAAATCAACATGGCTTGGAGAAGAAACAGATCTGTAAGGCAAAAAAAAAAGTATATCTACTCCCCCAGGAATGGAAGGCATCAGGAAATTGGCTGCCGCGTGAAATCCTGGATACTCTGTGTCCTTTGCCCTGTGAATTTGGCTCAGGAACGATCGCTCTAATTACCATGCAAGACGGCTGAATGCCTCGTTTGTATTCATATCGCAAAGGCCTTAATATAGGCAAGTACAAGAGAGTTTGTTACAGGAGCGATGATAGAGATCATGCGCTGGTCAAGAGGAGCTACAATTAAGGAGAACCTTTGCATGTACTAACGGAAAGAACAAGTCTCCTGAGTAGCTAAAGACCTGGACTACGTGTACAACAATATTACTTGCCAATAATTCGAGATGCAACAACAAGGAATTCCTAATCAACTGGGAAAAAAAGAAAAAAAATACATCTGCATCCCCAAATCAACTCAACCAAATCATGGATTGCGGCCTCGGTTGCCATCATTCGGCAATATAATGTCGCTGTCTGCCCACATCCAATCGATTGAAATCATCAGATGTAGCGCAAAAGAAAGGCGGATAGGTAGATGGAATTCACAGCTCAAATAAGAAAATTATTTCCTCTTAGCTGCAGGCCTGCAGAGATGAATGGAGCTGAGGAGAAGAAGAAAACGAACCACCAAGATCCACAGCTCAAATGAGAAAATTCTTTGCTCCAAGAAGGTCACAAAGAATTGGACAGGGAAAAAAATCACACACACTGTGCCCTACAGCATTCGATAATACACTGCTCATCTTCACAAGCAAAGGAGGAAGATATTGATCATCTGTTCTTTGAGTGTCCTTTGCTTTAAACTGTCGGCAGAAGCTAGGCATCCAATGGCCCAATGTACATGTACATGAGCGAATTGTAGTGACAAGGCAAAGCTACTCCATTATTGTCGTTCTTCATGGATATTTTCATCATTGCAGCATGGGAAATTTGGGATATATAAAGGAAACAACAAAAAATTCCACTATTCCTACGAAGGGTCAACCAAAAATCTGATTGCGTTGTGCGTTCACACTTTCAACAAGAAAATACAGTTTTAAGCACTGGGCGCATATTTGCAAGGCAGCCGCCAGCTGGCACATTCCCAGCCAAGTTGACTGCACAGGCGTGCTCAGTTCTAGGGATTTCCCAGCTTCAAATTTAAGTGTGGAAAAAAAGATTCTTTCTCCAACATGAGCTATTTCCTACAGTGTCATGGTGTTTTCGCTAGCAAGAATTTAACCCACCAAGGCTACAAGTAAAATTGAATTCTGCGGAAATGCCCTTGCATATATACGCTGCATTTTGTCACCTACCGGACAATAATAACCAATAATATACCGCATGTCAACTTTGGAAACTATCACTATATATCTCATTCATTTTAACTTATGCACTTCTGTTCACTACACAGGCACAATGGAGGAGAATGAGAGCGTAATGTATAACAGGGGGATACAACTAGTCCTCCTAATTAGGAATAGAAGTCACCGGAAAGAAAACTTACTATGAATAGATCAAACTTCGCATTGAGACGGTACGCACATGAGCACAAATTATATTGTACTTAAGTAGCTTTCCAAACCAATGTGTCCACATGAATTAAATTAAGTCTTTTTCTATACGTGTTTTTTGTGCTTGTATCATCACGATTTTATTCCCATGGATCCACCATGAGAAAATGTGAGATATTGACTTATTAAGCTTAGTGTTGAATGAATTATTTTGCATTTCACTCATCTTTGATGGTAAAATATGAAATCGAGGCCTTGCTTGATTTAAAAAGTGCTTCTCTGATGGTTAAATATGAATCTTTTTTTTTGCATTTGAATCATCTTGTATGGGCAATTATGAAATCGAGGCCTTTCTTGAGTTAAAAGTTGCATCTTTGATGGTTAAATGTGAAATTTGGATGTACACTCTTGAGTGCTCATTGAAGATAAAAATTGCATACTAGGTGCGGTCCAAGCATGTGATCTTGTGGTATCATACTTTGCTGTGTAAGTAACTGCAGTAAAAACCATTGAAAAGTATGATGAAGACATCAAACAATATAGCTTGTAGTATTAACTAAAAGAATATATAAAAGTCATACTCTGTCCGTTCCAAATTACTTGTCACTATAGTTTTTTCATAAGCCAAATTTGTCTAATTTTGACCGAGTTTACCCTTTTTCTACTGAGGGAGTATCATTTAACTAGCTCATGTTCCACTTGAGAATTTACCCTTTTTTTCTCTGCATATATTTTGAGCTCGCATCATCAGGATTTTGTTCCTATGGTCACCATGAAAAATGGTCAAGTATGAAAGTTTTCAAGCAGAATATTGATGTATGAAAATTTTGCATTTTACTTATCTAGGACAGGCATATATGAAATTGAGGGACATTTTTTCAGCATAGTTGGCAGTGACAACTGTTGCAAAGTATGGAAAGAGGACATTAATACGATTTAAGCTTGTAGGATTAGCTCAAAGAAAGAAAAAACAAACTCATGAGATTGGTCCTTTATGGTTGGGTGGGGGGGGGGGGCGCAAATAAGGAATATGTATAAACTGATATCAGGCAAGGGAGGCATCTCTGACATTTTATTTATTTAAGCCTTTGATCCATTGCAGGGAGTCCTTTCCAGCAGGAAGGGTAGTTGATTCTTTATTGGCGTTCGCAAAGCCTAAAATCAGCTTAATTTGTTCTGATAATATCTTAGAGGAAACCATGATCACAGTATATACGTTTATGGAGAAAAAGCTTGTTGCAAATGTGAGAATTGAATGCAGAAACATGGAGATCAGTGTGCGAGCTTGCAGAGCAGGCTCTTCGGTCGCTGCTGGCCTCCTGCCCATCCTTCCTTGCCTCGCACAACACTCCACGCGCGTGCGGTCGCCTCCTACAGTCCAACCCTTGAGCACAAGGCAGCCAGCACAAATCCCAGCCGATTCATGGCAGGCTTCCCAACTTCAAGTTTAAGTGCAGAAAGAAAATCAAGTTCTCTCTAAAAATGGCCAATTCCTTTGGTGCCACGATGTTTTCCATAGCAACAATTGGACGAAATGAGGGGCTACGAGTAAAGTTGAATGCTGCAGAAATGGTTTTGGCTATATATGCTGCATTACCACCTACCGGCCAAATAGACAGTAATAACCAATGTACCATGCCATGTTTCGAGACTATTACTATATATCCCATCTATTCTATTTTACCTTCAGCACTTCCCTTCTCCACTACAAAGCACAATGGAGGAGAAAGAGAGGGTAATGTGCAGCAGGGGTACCGGTAGTCCTTTTAGCTCGGAATAGAAGTCATCGGAAAAAAAGTTACTACTTGGAGAAGTCAGAATCGGTGAAAATGTGTGTTGGGACAAAATAAACATCTTATTTACTTCTTTTGTTTAGTTGATTTTCACATTAAGTAAATTCTATAAATAATATAGAAAATAATTTATTTCCTTCATTAATGATCATGAACGTCTCCTAATTAACTTGAATAAATATAAAGTACTCAAGAACTAAAAGGTTAGAATGTTAACCGGATGGTATGGCTATTTCTTTTAAAGAAATGGAATATTAACCTATGATGGAAAACATCAAAACTTATGCCCAAATTAGTGTTGGACCTATTTAATCAGTTGGTCAAGGAACCTACCCTTTTATTTGGAAAAAAAAACTAACTGAAAAACTTGTCACGGTCAAACATTGTCATCATGTGTGACGCTTGGTTATTGTCATGAAACTAGAACAATGTTTGTCACAATATGATACCGAAATAGTTTATGACAATATCTGATTGATCTTAGTGACAAACATATGATTTTCGTCACTAATTAAACTGTACATGCCCCTACAAAATGTCATAAAAGGGAATGATCTTATGATGTTTTGATCTATTGTCACGAGCAAATCATCACAGAAGGTCATATTTCTTGTAGTGAGTACACATGTACAAAAACAATTGACTAGCTTTACAGCTCTAGGTGTCTGCTCCAATTAATTAACTCTTTTTTCGAGCTTGTATCATCAGGATTTTATTCCCGCGGACCCACTATGGGAAACTGTGAAATATGAAGTTTTTAATCGCAATGTTGAATGATTTTTTTTTCATTTTACTCATCTTGAACAGCCTAATTTGAAATTTAACGAGGGGAAGACATCTGGTTTATTTAACTGTTCGAGTATGAGTAGTCTTCGACAACCGGAAATCCAATAAATCCTTTGTTAGCATTCACAAAAGTCTAAATCAATTAGTTCGATCGACAAAGATATCAGAACAATATGGGCTTATAGGATTAACTAAAAAAATATGTAAACTTAGAAGATCATAAGATTATTCATATATCTAAAATGATTTAACGAGGGGAAGACGTCTGCTTTATTCACTCGCTGGATTGTAGGCAGTCGTAAGCACCCAGAAAGCCAGTAAAGACTTTTTCATCAGCACCCACAAAAAGTCTAAATCAACTAACTACTTAGTTCGACCGAAAACAATACACATTTTATTTTTGGAAATTCAAGCTTTGTTTATTTTGTCGAAATCTTAGAGAAAATCTTGATCAAACTCAAGGCTTGTAGAGGAAGGCAGCTAGCACAATCCCAGCTGATCCATGGCGCAGTTCCACGGGCTTCCCATTTTCAAGTTGAAGTGCAGAAGAAGAAATAACGTCCATTCTCTCAAACGGCCTATTCCTTCAGTATCTTGATGTTTTCACTAGAACCAATTTATCCTAACGAGCCTATGAGTAAAGTTGAATGCTGCAGAAATGGCTTGAAATATATATGCTGCATTACCACCTACCAGACAAATAGACAATAATAACCAATATCCCATGCCATGTTCGAGACAATGACTATGAATCCCATACACTCTAAAGTTGATGCTGCAGAAATGGTTGGTCAATATATGCTGCATTACCACCTACCGCCCAAATAGGTAGTAATAACCAATGTACCATGCCATGTTTCGAGACTCACTATATATCCCATCTATATTGTATTTTACTTTCAGCACTTTCCTTCTCCACTACAAAGCACAATGGAGGAGAAAAGAGGGTAATGTGTATAGGGGGGCAGCTAGTCCTTTTAGTTAGGAATAGAAGTCATCAGGAAAAAGTTTACTTCTAGGAGTTCCTGTAGACCGGCTTGATTGGAGAAGCCTCGTGCTATGACGGTATGCATGGGCAAAAATTATATTGTATTTGACTACCTTCCAGCTCTCGGCGTGTTTTGCTTGAATTAATTAGCTCTTTTTCTGTGGGCCCACTATGAGAAATTGTGGATATGAAGTTTTTAATCATAATATTAAATTTTTTTCATTTTACTCATCTTGGATGGCTAGATATGAAATTTAACGAGGCGAAGAAATCTGTTTTATTTACTCGTTGGATTGTAGGCAATCCGAAGCATCCGGAAGTCTGTGTTATTTAAGTTGTGTAGTCAAAATCGGTGAAAATGCATGTTGGGACAGTACGCATGGGCAAAAGTAATATTGTATTTGACTAGCTTTACAGCTCTAGACGTTTGCTTGAATTAGTTAACACTTTTTCTACGCGTTTTTTGAGTTTGTACCATCAGGATTTTATTTCCGTGGGACCACTATGATAAATTGTGAAATATGATGTTTCTAATCACAATATTGTTTTTTTTTTCATTTTACTCATCTTGGACGGCCAAATATGAAATTTAATGAGGGAAAGACGTCCTTTTTATTTAAACGTTGGATTGTGGGCAGTGTTGAATAACTGGAAATCCAATAAATCCTTTGTTAGCAATTCAGAAATCACAAAAGTCTAAATTGTTAAGAGTGAAAATTGAAAGAGAGAAAGGATTGGTGAAAAGTGAAAGAGATAACGCGTTGGAGTGAAAAGTGAAATATGAGTGAATTGTTGTATTCTATTGGTGGGGGACCATTGTTTACATACATGCCTAAGGGGCCAAAGGGCTGAAGGGACACATCCATTTGGCTTGGCCCTTTCGTGATTAGTAAGCTACTTAATGATATCATTAATTATTAACTAATTAATTAGTTACAGAAATTGATCACTAATCTATTTTCTTCATAACATAAATCATCTAAACTACTTAGTCCGATCAAAAATTAGTCACATTTCATTTTGGGAATTCAAGCTTATTTTATTCTGTCGAAATCTTAGAGAAAATCATGGTCAGAGTGCAGGCTTTAGCTAGCTGAAAATTGTGAAAGTGCGGAACGGAAGATTGCCGAGCATGCCCATCGGTCGCTGTCCTCGCCGCCGTTGCCCATCCTTCCTTGCCTCACACACTACTCGGCAAACGACGCGCCGGTCCTCCATGCATCACGGAAAACCCCGTCCGCGAGGCAGCTAGCACAATCCCAGCCGATTCATGGCGCAGTTCCACGGACTTCCCATTTTCAAGTTGAAGTGAAGAAGAGAAGAAGAAATAAGGTTCTTTCTCTCAAACAGCCTATTCCCTTCAATAACCTGATGTTTTCACTAGCAACAATTTAACCTAACAAATCTACGAGTAAATTTGAATGCTGCAAAAATGGCTTGACATACACACACACACACACACACACACACACACACATATATATATATATATATATATATATGCTGCATTACCACCTACCAGACAAATAGACTATAATAACCAATGTACTATGCCAAGTTTCGAGGCAATGACTATAAATTCCATCCATACTATTTACCTCCAGCACTTCGCTTCTTCTACACTACAAAGCACAATGGTGGAGAAAGAGAGGGTAATGTGTAAACGAGTCCTCTTATTTAGGAATAGAAGTCACCGGAAAAAAGCTTACTACCTAGAGCTCGAAGTTGTGTAGTCAGGCTCGGTGAAAATGTGTGTTGGGATAGTGTTTACGCCAGATTTTGACACGTGTTGAAATCGGCGTCAGGAGAAGAGATTGGCCGATCCGGCAGATCTAAAGGCTACAGTAAAGAATCGGCCGATTGAGGTTACAGTTGGGAATCGGCCGATTGGCGATGCAACTTGCGCCAACAGATTGGAACCACAACAGAGGATCCCGGTCAAAAGTGGCCTAATGTTGGTCAACGGAGCGATGCTGATTCGGTCGAGAAGCAATGAAAAGAGTCCTGATAGGATTAGGAGACGGCGGCGGAAGATTCTGCGGAAGTCTGTTTCCTTTATAAAAATATTATAGATATAGCAGTTTTTCTGTTTAAAATAAGATTGTAACAAGTCGTAATCGATCAGGAGTCCTGGTTCTGGAGTATAAATAGGAGTCGTCAAGGCTTTGTAAAGGATACACACAATAAATCAACAATACAATCTACTTTTTCGTCATACCTTACTTTCAAGTAGGCGACTTCGCCAATACTTTTTCTTCTTTCACGAGTTCGTACGGATTGGCAGGGCTGCATCGACTCGATCTCCGGCCAATTGGTAGGTTCCGCTTATCGAATAACATCTGAGCTTTAACCTTGGGCGCATCGCTGTGGTTTCGTTTGGATTTATTCACCAGTTATCGATATTTACTAGAATCATAGGTTTTACCTGTTGTTCCAGTATTATCACCAGTTATCCAGCTTGAGATTGGAACTATCGGCTTTATTATCGCTCTTCCTCGTTCATCGTTATATAGCCGATTAGATCTATTTAAAGTGTTGCATCCGTGATTGTCGGTTGATCCATAGCCGGTCATCTTCATAGCAAATCGGCCGATTCGCCGACACGCTCTTCGGGACAGATCGGAACCCCAGTCGATCGGAACGCCCGGAATTTGATACTCTTATTTCCTTGTCAATCAACAGGTCGAACAGGAGCTAAGCAGATTCTCCCGGGTCGTGTGTCCGACGCTGAAGGTCATCGGCCAATTCCTGGCCGATTTTTAGCGCCAACACACTTTTGGCACGCCTGGTGGGACCCAACTTCAAGATCAAATATGTCAAAGAACGCAGAAGTTTCCGAGAACAATATCATTGAGGTCACAGAAGCGGATCTCAAGGACGACCAGAAAAAAGAATTGGCTAAACATCTGGAAGATTACAAAAGGATGTATCTACAGTCGTTCAGTCATACCAGAAGCGGGGAGGCAGTCAAGAAAGCTCCTCTTCCTGTTCCCCGCCACATCACCATCGCTGAGGATTCGGGCAAGATGTCCGATATGATCCAACAGACCGTCTATCAGGCTTTCATCGACCAATCCTCGGTGATGACCAACACGGTGTATAATGTCGTCATCAGCTCTCTGGTCAGCGGAGCAGCTCAAGGATATCAGGGGCCAGCGTATGCCCTGCCTATTGCACCTCCAGCCAGAAGCTCACCAGGCACGTCCCACTCGGCTCCTCAGCCGATGTCGACGCAACGCGAGGGATACAACACTCTGTTGCCTCCAGTATCTCCAAGGTATAACGGTGCACCATGTTTCCCATCGCAAGCACTGCTTCAGCCTGTCCAGATTGCTTCTGTGCAAACGTTGCCCACAAACTCAGTACCCTGGGGGCATCGGCAACAACGGCTTTTCCCGATCAATCAACCGGACATGGGAGCTATCCAATCCAGGCGCCGTTCCATTCGGCCGTCCGGCCGACGGTCCCTCAGTATCAACCAGCCTCGTCAGAAATCGGCAGGGGGGCAGGCGCTGTAGAGGCACTCCGAAGCACGGCGCCGATGACGATGTACGACGGGGCGGCGGATTCGCTTCGCCATCAACTGTCAACTGTTCAGACGGCCATGACGCAACAGAATTCGCCGCATGCTTCGATCCATCACCCAGCCGTACCACCGCCAATCCTCCAACATATGCCGGCACCTCGAACGGCTGTTCATCAGCAGCAGGTGGATTGGACGGCAAGAATAGCGGAGGTAATTCAGGACCAATTCGGCTTGAAGCCGAAAGTGCAGACTTATACATACAAGACGCCATATCCGTCGGCCCATGACCTGCTGCCATTTCCCCACCGGTACAAGGTTCCTGATTTTACCAAGTTTTCGGGGCTGGACGACACATCTACCGTGGAGCACATTAACAGATTCATCATCCAGTGCGGGGAAGCCACCACGCAAGATGCTCTGAGGGTGCGTCTGTTTTCATCGTCTCTGTCTGGATCGGTCTTCCAGTGGTTCACCACTTTACCACCTAATTCCATTGTTACTTGGGCCGATCTAGAAAAGCAGTTCCATAAGTACTTCTACGCAGGAGTACATGAGATGAAGCTCTCAGATTTGACCAGCCTCAGGCAGAGGAGCGACGAACCAGTAACTGGATACATACAGAGGTTCAGAGAAATCAGGAACAAATGCTATAGTCTGGCTCTGACCGATGCCCAGCTGGCCGATATCGCTTTCCAAGGTCTCTTGCCATAAATCAAGGAAAGGTATGCCTCACGAGAATTTGAAAGCCTAAGCCAGATCGTTCACCGATTGGCAGGTCAGGAAGTCCGTCCGTTTGAGCAGCGGAGGAATTTCTAGAAAAAGGTGTCATATCTGGAAGGGTCTGAATCGGAGGGAGAGGAAGAAATCGGCCTAGCAGAATGGGTAAAAGGCAAGAAGCCAATATCGTGCCCTTTTGGAAAGAAAGAACCAGAAGCATTCGACTTTGATACGACAAAGGCCGATAAGATTTTCGACTTACTACTTCAGGAAGGGCAAATCAAGCTATCACCATACCATACCATTCCTTCGGCCGATCAGCTCAAAAAGATGAAATACTGCAAGTGGCACAACGCCACGTCTCATGACACGAATGAATGCAAGATCTTCCGTCAGCAGATACAGTCGGCCATCGAGCAGGGAAGACTCAAGTTTGAAACCCCGGCAAAGCCGGCGAAGCTGATGAAGATTGACCAGCATCCTTTCCCAGCCAACATGGTTGACATGGGAAGAAACTCACTTCAAACCAAGGTGCTGACGTCGGAATCGGCAAGAAGAAGCGGCGCCGTAGATCCCAGGAAGCAGGTCACGGTGGATGAAGTCAAAGGGAAAAGGCGGGCTGAAGAAGAGGCGAAGGATCGGGACAATCACATAGACCCATCACTTCCCAATTCTTGCTCAGCAAAAATCGGCGGCAGCAGGAACGGTCAAGATGCCACGAGAAGATGATACGCCGACACGAGGATCATTGGCAATGTCCGTTCTTCATCCATTGCTGGGAAAACGACCTCCGATTGCCATCAGCCGATAACTGTCCTGAGTGCAACGGATTAAGCCGCAACGATCGCCCGTTCAAAAGATCACGCTCCAGAGACAGAGAATCAGAGCCGATCAGCAGAAATCGGCGCGAACGAGAAGGACGGCGCCTTTCAGTGCATGATCGGCTGGGGGGTAGAGTTGACCGGTATCACCGGTCGAAAGGCAGGATCAACCAGCAGGAGCGACTGGGGGGCAGGACCAGCGTACACAATCGGCTGAAAAAGATGGCTGATGACAGGGTGTCGGACGAAAACCCCCTAGGAAGGGAACCATATTGGGAGCACGCCAAATCGTCGGCCAGACCAGTGAACCCCAGATGCTGCCCTGACGGATTGTCTAAATCTCAGAAGCGGAGAATCCAACGCCTGCGCCAATGGGAGCAACAAAAAGAAGAGCAGAGGCAGGTGCTGGAAAAGAGAAACGTCAAGTCTCGGGTCTGGCGCCCCAAGAAAAACAACAGCAAGGAAGCGGACAGTCAAGAATCGGCATCTGATGTCAACATGGTGTTCATATTGCCGATGGAATTCATGGCGCCTGCCGATCGAGACAAGGCGAGAAGGATGGAAGAGCAGATGGCGCAGTTGGTATTAGAGCCGATGACAGCCACCTTTGAGAAACCAGAAGACGAAAAACGGCAACATCTCAAGGCATTATTTCTCAAAGGGCACGTTAACGGACGACCCGTTACCAGGCTACTAGTGGATGGAGGTGCCACAGTCAACATCATGCCATATGCCATGTTCCGAAAATTAGGCAAAAGTGATGAAGACCTGACCAAGACGGACATGATGCTCAAGGACTTCAAAGGCAACGTGTCTCCCGCCCGTGGAGCACTCTGCGTCGACCTCACCATCGGCAGTAAGACCCTTCCTACTACCTTTTTCATTATTAATGGTAAGGGGTCCTACAACATGTTGCTCGGTCGCGACTGGATACATGCGAATTGCTGTATCCCATCTACAATGCACCAATGCTTCGTGCAATGGGTCGGTGACAATATAGAGATAGTCACCGCCGATTCCGCCTACAGCGTCGCAGCGGCCGACACGCAACAATGGAGCTGTGAACACGTCAGGTGTATATCCGGAAGGACTTGGGACACTGATTTCCTGAAGGTGTCCGATTTCGGTCTACAGCCGATCCAAGCAGTCGGCTCTAAAAATTCAGAATAGATGGATCAGTTCGTCCGAGAAGACGGAAAGCTTGGGCATGGATTTACGTCGGCCGATTCATTAGAGATGGTGGATTTGGGAGATGTAGCAAACCAAGGCCGACGTATATTAGTGCTAGCTTGGATCCTGGATATAAGTGTAAATTGATAAGTTTATTAAAAGAATTCAAGGATTGCTTTGCTTGGGAATACCATGAGATGCCTGGTCTAGACCGGTCCATTATTGAACACCGGTTACCTATAAAATCAGGATATCGGAGCGTGATAGCCGATGAGTGAAAATGATGTATATGGACGATCGCTCTCTATCGGCCAACCACTTCGGCTCCGCATCGGAGGAACTTGGCTTTCATACTGAAAAGATGAGCACAAGTTAACGGTAAGATTGTAGCATGGAAAGAAACAATATTGAAATCGGCTGGGAGAAAGGTCATACCGCTGCACTTGAATCGATGTTTTCTGGGTCCAAACTGTTGCAATATGTTGATGGAGATAGACAGAAGAGGTATTGCTTCCATTCTGCCCACCACAGTTTGAATTGTTGGACGGCAAAAGGGGCCACCGTCCAGTTGTTCAGGTCGATGGTACTGGAGTCTGGCACCAAGTTGCACAGCCGATTGTAGTCAAGGCTCTTGGTCAGTTCATCTCGAAATTTTTCTTGGCCGGCAAAGTAAACCTGAATCGTCAGTTGACCAAAGCCCAGTTGCCTTGCTGCGGCCGATGGATTATAAAACTCATAAGTGGGAGAATCCTTTCCAGAAAAGAAATTGGCCGGTAAAATCCCTGGCTTGATCAGGATATCCATAAGATCATTATCAAAAGTATGGGAGGATGAATCGTAGCAGACGGGAAGCTCGAAAATCGGCCCTGCTGTCTGATATGGATACCAACTGATAGTCTCTTCACTGAAGCCGTTGTAGAAACATCTGAAGTATTCGGCCGTTCGGGTGGCAGTGAATTGACAGCCAGGGAAGGCCGATGCCGCTTCTCCAAAAGATGTACAGCGTCGTCGAATGGTCGGGTTTTCCTCTGACTCAATATTGGGAAAAGTCTTGGTCTCTATTTATTGCTGGGAGACCTTGCTCACATATAAGTTGAGCCAGAGGGTGATAAACCACCAAGGACCACCAGGATTGCCAATCGGCTCCCCTTTTGACAGTCTGACGCCGATTTGGTGCATCATATGATAGGCCGATCCTAACAGATGCTTCCCAAGGGGGACGGCCGATCCTAGTGATAGAGCTTCTGCCAGGGCTTGGGTATTAGATGAAGGACCAACTGCTCTGCCACAGAAAAAATGTTTCTCTAGCCACATCATCAGAAACGCCGTATGTTCTCTCTCTGAAATCGTCCTAGTCCTCATATTCTTGCTGATATACCCCTTCCATCCGCCGATTCCTTTGGTTTCTAGCCGATGAGATGGTTTGATCAGATAATCAAAGGGGGTGTCAGGAGAGGAGATATCAAGGCCGGTCAACATCAGAACATCGGCCAAGATTGGAGTCATGGGTCCTTGCCCAAAAAGGAACGCGTTGAGTGCGTCGGACCAGAAGTAAGAGGCCGCTATTACTAAGGGCTCGTTTTTCTCCATTTGGGACAGAGAGAGATCAATGCACTGGCCGATTTTCAGTTCATCCCACTGAACTCTCTTAGACTTGGCTACTCTATGGTACCATTCTCTCCAGCCAGGGGTCTCATTCGGCCAAGATCTAAAGGCACCTGCCCACTGACCTAAATCCATGGGCGATTGCTTAAACGGAATTCTGTGGGTTTCTATGTTGATCAAATCAGTTGGATCTGGATTCCCCATAGGACCTAAGCAGATGAGTTCGGAGGATTCAGAAAGGAGAATAGTAATCTGGTGCCTAAATGCCTAAAAAGAGGGGAAAAAAGAAAAAAACTGAGAATGGGTCTAGAAAATACTTGAGCCGTAAAAGAATAAAAGAGGAAAGTTTCGGATGATTACCTCCGGGATGAAGCTCATCGTCGCCGATGGAGCCGCCAGTGGAGCCGCCGATGGGGCCGCCGTCGCTGAGGGTGTTGCCGACGGAACCTCCGTGGTTGGGGAAGTTGCCGATGGTGCCGCCATTGGAAGGGTGGAGCAGGTCGCAGGCAAGATTGCTGGAGGGAGCGGTTAGAGATCGAGAGGGCTCAGGAAGAAGATGAACAGTAGTTCGCTGGAGGAGATTAATAGGCTCGTGGAGAAAGGAAGGCGGAGAATGCCGGTACTTAAGGACAATCCGAGAAAGAAAGGGCAAAGGCGGGATTTTCGCCGCGCCGTCTACACGAATTCCAGGGGAACAGTTGTCTCGAGCGCCCGGTCCGAGAAAATTGCAATCGTTATGTAGAAGACCGCGAAACGGAAGGAGATTTTTACTGCGCCCGTTTCGGAGAAAAAGATTAAAGAAAGGAGTTTCGAAGTAAAAATTATGTTTTACTCCAAAATTGGGGGGGCATGTGTTGACGCCAGATTTTGACACGTGTTGAATCGGTGTCAGGAGAAGAGATTGGCCGATGCGGCAGATCTAAAGGCTACAGTAAAGAATCTGCCGATTGAGGTTACAGTTGGGAATCGGCCGATTGGCGATGCAACTTGCGCCAACAAATTGGAACCACAACAGAGGATCCCGGTCAAAAGTGGCCTAATGTTGGTCAACGGAGCGATGCTGATTCGGTCGAGAAGCAATGAAAAGAGTCCTGATTGGATTAGGAGACGGCGGCGGAAGATTCTGCGGGAGTCCGTTTCCTTTATAAAAATATTATAGATATAGCAGTTTTTCTGTTTAAAATAAGATTGTAACAAGTCGTAATCGATCAGGAGTCCTGGTTCTAGGGTATAAATAGGAGTCGTCAGGGCTTTGTAAAGGATACACACAATCAATCAACAATACAATCTATTTTTTCGTCATACCTTACTTTCAAGTAGGCGACTTCGCCAATACTTTTTCTTCTTTCACGAGTTCGTACGGATTGGCAGGGCTGCATCGACTCGATCTCCGGCCAATTGGTAGGTTCCGCTTATCGAATAACATCTGAGCTTTAACCTCGGGCGCATCGCTGTGGTTTCGTTTGGATTTATTCACCAGTTATCGATATTTACTAGAATCATAGGTTTTACCTGTTGTTCCAGTATTATCACCAGTTATCCAGCTTGAGATTGGAACTATCGGCTTTATTATCGCTCTTCCTCGTTCATCGTCATATAGCCGATTAGATCTATTTCAAGTGTTGCATCCGTGATTGTCCGCTGATCCATAGCCGGTCATCTTCATAGCAAATCGGCCGATTCGCCGACACGCTCTTCGGGACAGATCGGAACCCCAGCCGATCGGAACGCCCGGAATTTGATACTCTTATTTCCTTGTCAATCAACAGGTCAGATTGACTGGCACGCCGCGCGAACCGCACCAGGGCAATAACCCGAACAGGAGCTAAGCAGATTCTCCCGGGTCGTGTGTCCGACGCTGAAGGTCATCGGCCGATTCCTGACCGATTTTTAGCCCCAGCAGATAGTATGCAAGGTCGAATCTTACATTGTATTTGACTAAGTTTGAGCAGCTCTAGGGTCCGCTTGAATGAATTAACACTTTTTCTATGTATTTTTTTGTGCTCGTATCACAAGGATTTTATTCCCGTGAACCCACTATGAGAACCTGTGAAATATATGAAGCTTTCTATCACAATGTTGAATGATCCTTTTTTTTTTTGCATTTTACTCATCTTGGATGGTTAAATATGAAATCGAGGCCTTGTCACAACAAAGTAGATTCAAGCTTCAACCGTAACGCACATTTCATTTTGGTAATTCAAGCTAAGTTTATTCTGTCGATGTCGTAGCCGTGTAGAGATTAGAGAAAGGTAGGTGCAGAATGCAAGAGCGAATTTGACGCAGAGACACCGAGGAAAGCGTGCAAGGCTGCAATCTTGCAGAGCTGCTGCTCCTTCCTTCGGCTCCGGCACGCAAACCCTCGCCCGCACGGCAGAGCCGGCACAATCCCCTGCCGAGTTGACCGCAGAGCACAGTGTGCCCGTGGCGCCGCTGGGGAGGCAGACCTAGGCATGGGAACGTGAAACTAGATATCTCAAATATTATCCTTTTAAATATTAATATAAATATCCGTATTCGTATTCGAATTTAATGTTGTACTAAAGTGGATACATCCGAATCCGATTTTTACTATTTTTCTCTACCTGTTTTATATTTGTATTTGAAAATATCCGAATTTATATCCGTATTTGAGTTAAAATATATTTAAAAAAATACTATTCAAATCCGATTTGACACGCCGCTTACATCGTACCCCTCCGCGCCTCGCCTCTCCTGCCCCGCCCTGCGGCGGCCTGCCACCCCACGTTGACAAGCAGGCTGCAGGCGTCGCCGCCCGGGTCGGTTCCGTTCGCCGCGGCGCCGTGCTCCGAGGACGGACGCACGACTGCACGGACAGACACGCCAGGACACGGCACGCCCCTACTACAGTATCCTCTCGTACACGCGCGCGGCCACCCTCTCCTCTCTCTCTCCCCGCAGTCGTGTCCTCTCCCACACTCCCCGTGCACCATTTATTTCACTCTCTCTCTCTCTCTTCCCCGACACGGAGGTCCCCGTCCTGTCCCCGGCACTCCGAGCTTCCCCGTCCCCGAGCCACCTTTCCTTTTCCCGTTTTCCCACCCGGCCCGAGCTCCAAGAACTCACTCACTCTGCCACTCCCACACTCGCGCGCTCCAAGAACTCGCCCTCGCCTCCGCCGCCAAGCCGAGCCAAGAACACTGCGCGCGCGACGGCAATGGCGATGGCAGCGGCGGCGGGGGATGAGGCGGCGAGCGAGCCGGAGCTGGTGTCGATCCCGGCGACGCCGCACGGGCTGTCGACGCCCGAGGGCGCGGCGACGCCGACGGGGGCGGGCGGCGGCGGCGGCGTGGCGGGAGGAAGCCGGGGCAAGGGCGCCGGGACGCCCGGGCGGCGGGTGGTGGAGGGCCTGCGCGGGTACCTGGAGGACGTGGGCCACCTCACACGCCTCGACCCGCGCGACGCCTGGCTGCCCGTCACCAAGAGCCGCGGCGGCAACGCCCGCTACGCCGCCTTCCACTCCCTCAACGCTGGCCTCGGCTTCCAGGCGCTCCTCCTCCCGCTCGCCTTCCCGGGGCTTGGATGGTATGCACGACTCTCCTGTTCACGGGGGAGAGGTTTTGTTTCTTGCTCTTCCCCTGCCCTGCCCGTGTGAATGGTTTAACCTGGTTGAGGATGCCACGACTGCCGGCGCAAACCTATTTTGATTGCTGACTCGGAGTGTGATGACCCGGTGGGGACAGGACAACTTTTTTTTATTAGTTAAGCATGTTAATGCCGGCAAGCCAATGCAAGATGTTGAGGAGAATTTTGCTAATGTCTTCTTTTCCCTCTTCAAACTTGTTGTCTGGAAAAGTTTGGACACATTTAGTTATGACGATTCAGGCTGCTAAAATTGGAGAATTCTTTATCAGTTTTGGCAAAAGATAAGATTTCAAATTGTTGAATCAAGATTCAAGAACACTATCCTTAAAGAATTCAGAGTAGGAGTATCATGTTCATGGACTATCTCGGTTTCTCTTTTTCCCTTTTGCAATTTGTAGTTTGATGAATTACTCTAACCATGTGCAACATCCATTGAGTAAAATGTGCAGAACTTTTAACAGATCGATAAGATTATAAAAACTTTCGCTGATTTGAAGAAATAATAAAACTGAAAAATTGTTCTGCTCATTTTTTCACCATTGGTTATGTCATCCACCATTTGGAATGGTTTTCAGACTTTCAGATGGTTTCTCTTGAGTATTCAGTCCGACTTAAGTGTAGCTGAATTTAGAGCCATTTCTGACAAATAACTGTTCACTTCTGTTTGCCCTGCAGGAGCCCACAACAGTTTTTTTCACAGCCGCAGCCCAATCCAACACACCCTAAGTCCTAAAGGGGCGCAGAAACGCCGTGCTAGCATTTCTAGTACCAAGCGAGATCAGCTGCCTGAATGGCATTGCACGGAATGTACTAATGCGGCTAACAGCAACACAGCTGATAAAGGATAAAAAAGAGATTTGTCGAGCTGCAACAAAGAGAAATCTCATAACCAGGGCTCCAGATGTATTGCTGGTTACTTTGAGTAGGTACAGAGAGACCTGAACCTAATGGTGGGCTTGAGAAATTGGAAGGGCATGCATGTTTGCTTTAAGGAGGTGCTTGATATACAGCCGTACATGGACCAATGGTTCCTTTTACCAATCAACTTTGTGGTTGCTTCTTCTGTGATTGAACGTCTGCTTCTTCTTCTCTGATTGAACATCTACTGATTGGTCTGGTCACTACTATTTCCTGTAATCTGCAGATGTATATGAAGAGTGACAGCAGCACTTACCGTCTAGTTGGCATTGCTTAGCATATAGGAAACCGTGAAGGATCGGAGGTCATTATATCGCATATGTGAGGGCTGCCAAGATGGAGGGTGAACAGCAGCTGTGCAATGGCTCAAAGTCATGGTTTTATGCTAGTAATCATTGATCTTCACCGTCATGACCCTGCTAGAATGGCAGTCAGGGCTGCTGGAGGGTAGCGGCAATTCTTCATCTGTGCCTGAATGTTTCTGTTCTTGAAGCGATTGGAAACATGCTGATACTTCCCATTCTTAGCTAATTACAGCTATTCCTCGTTATGTGCATACTATAATATACTTGGGTAGGTACGCATCCATGCAATTCATCATTGAATTTTAGGGCAGTTACTAAAGAGTTCGTAACTTAAAAGAAGTGAGCAAGAAGGGAAGGCTAAGGCGGGTAGGGTAGATAAACTAATGCAGGAATTGAGGCGAATGTAGAAGACTTGTATATATAGATAGGTGAGTCCAAGATAATGTCAGAAGAAAGATGATGGGTGGGAGATGATGTGGGTTCATCAATGAGAAATATTCATTATTTTAAACTCAAGGTGATTTTATTTTCATCCTAAGTCAAACTTCATTAACTCTAAACAAGATTTTGAAGAATACATCAACATTGTTTGCGAAATCAGATCAGATCAGTTACATCCACCATAAAATATTTCTTGTTTGTGCATTTATTCGGTATTAAAAATGTTAGTATATTTTTTAGCCTTCATGAAACCGTGAAATAAAGTTAGAAAAGTTTGACCTAAGGAAGATCGTTGAAAAGACCTATATTTTTGTAACATGCTATATGAGAATTGAAATATTTTTGCTTCGTTTCCATGGTTCCACCTTGTCGCTAGCCAAAAGTATCAGCAATTTGATATTTCAAAAACTCAATGCAATTCCTTGTCACCCAAAAGAAGTATTAGCATCTGGATGCAGCATTTTGAATCAAGATATGTTTCAATAGTATCTTGATGGTTATTTTAGAAGAAAACAAAGTTTTTTAGACACTGCTGTTAAAGCAGTGTCATTTTTATACTGCTAATTCTTTTTTAGGTGATTATATATATTTTTATTTGGTGTGAAGTGTTGAAGTATTTTTATTACCCAACATCAGCTTATAAAATGGGGCCATGTTGGCATTCGGTTGTTTGAAGTTGAGAAATAAAAATATATATAATCTTGATGTGAGTACGGCATTCGGTTGTTTGAAGTTGAGAAATAATGATGAGAAGACTGTCTTGGTTGGTTGGCCGAGATGTGTATATATATATTGCTGATTTTACAGTCCTTTGCTGGTATACAAAACTATAAAAAATTGGTAGGTCGGTAGGTAATAATAAAATTTGATGCATCCTTAGGTACAACAACTTGATAACACCTCTTGGTACTTTCCGAGGGCACTACTCTTGAGAAAAATGCCTTATCTAATGATAATTAAAGAAGCGACCTATCTCAAGTCTTGAGATTAATAACCTGCACAGCACAGGATATTGAGTTCCATGCACAACACATCTCAGTAAAAATTCAACTGCAAAAGGATTCAAGAAAAAGATTCTTGTCTCCCTTTGATAATTTTCTCTTCTTGCCGCCAGATGCTCATTTATTCAGACATTTTTCTTTCGGTTACAATGAAAATACCAGTGCACACAATTCATACTGCACTTGGTATCCTATAACTGCCCCGAGATTCGTTGACGACATTCGGGCTGAGGGTGTCCTAGGATTGGTTTCACCGGCCACCTTCATGCTTCTTCCCGATTATCTCATATTTGTGGGGTAACATTGTTGTCTCCATTAAGATACGAGACCCATTTACAGGCCACTCGGGTCATTTTCCAATAATGTTGTCGTCTCCACCCCTAACTTCCTTGAGGAGGGTTGCTAGTGTGTCTGTAGTGGCCTCAAGAAGATCAGACCGAGGAGTCAGGTCGGTTTTGTTCATTTATTTATTCCTAGCGAAGCAATAAAAGCTTATGTCGGATCTGAGATGCATATCACAGACAACAACGAACAGGGGTCAGCTGCTGCACCCAAAATTCTTCCACGTGAACACATATTTCTGCTGATTAACTGGTTTGGAAAGTCTTCAGAGTTGAAGGCGGGGCAACTTTTGTATGAACAACCTCTCCTCACCTGACCACACTAAACTGATCATGCAAGTTGGGGTGACGTGTCCTCTCCACTTCTCCTAGTTTGTAGGCTACCTGATCCTCCACTTGTCGTGGTTTGTAGGCGACCTGAGGTCAACTGTAAGTGAGAGTTCCTAACCGCTGGACTATCTAGTCACAGTTCGAGATCACATGGCAACAGATGTCATAGACAGCTTTCAGCTTACTACTAGAAGATGTAATTATGCAAGTGCAGTCCAAATAATATATCCATTAACATGCTCATCATAGAATTTTCAACTTTTATGTGTTAATGAACGTAGAAAATGCCTGACCCGAAAGAAAACTTAGCACTAAAAGTTTTACTTGATCCAGTAAAGTTTACCTCTTCATGAATAATCTCATTACAATGGACAGATGTGGGAATTCCCACAGTTTGATTGCATAGCAGCATTTCTACCCGCAATTGGATTAACCAATACTAGTGTTGCGCGCTCCTACTACAACTGAGATAATGGTCCCCTGCATGTTAGAGAAATGGTATGTCGGATCCGCCAAGGAATTAGCTGGGGCAGCAATGAACACACGCACCCTGACAGAACCTCACGCGAGAGTAAGTCTGGAATGTAAACTCACAGGAAGTTTTGCAAGCAATGAACACACGCACTCTGTCTTACGTGGCAAAGACGAGCCCGGTGTGTGCATTGGCTTTTTCCGCCGTCCCATCTTAGTTTACCCCCACGCAAATTAAAGCTGTCTTGAGCCCATATGGCCAGCTTCTTGCACCCAAATAGTTCTTTTCTAGCGTGTTAGCAAGTTCCTGAGGCCTTCCACACCTAAAGCCTTTAAGGGCCATGCAAGGCACCAAGCGAGTTGTGGCCTGATGAAGCACTACAGCATGAGAGAACATTTGTGGAGTTCCAACTATGTGTCCAGCATGGTGTGGGAAATATATATAGATATGTGGAGGGGTGAGAGCGAAATTAATTGAGGCAGTTGCAGAGCGTACAGAACTGAAGGATGAGATATATACAGTGCAATTAATGTTGAAGATGCTGATTCGGTTTGAGTTGGAGGTGGGAGGAGCTAGTGCACTCTGCATTCAAGCTGCGGACGGAAATTTTGCAAGCAAGGAGACTATTTTTGCTTATACGACCCTCAAAAATTTTTCCTTCCTCGCGTTCCCCAAGTCACAAGCAGTTAAGCACGGCGACGAATTGGCAGAGCGCACGCCACCTCCTCCCCAAAATTCGCCTGCCCAGCCCGATGCCTCCATAGCCCCGCCTGGAAGCACAGCTCGCCGCGGCCGCCGGCGACGTCGAGGAGGCCGCCGCGCCCCTGGAGCTCCATTGACATAAGGTCGCTGACACCCCACTGGCACCAGCTGCTGCTGCCCGTAAGATCTAGGCCGGGTTCACAAGTTCAGGGATGGGGGCGAGAAGACTGAGTGAGTTCTGGTGCTCTGGTTCTTAAGGGTATTTTGGTCCGTAGAGAAAACATCTGATATGCCTCATAGGGCAATTTAACGGAAGTGACTAGCAGACCTAACGGAAGTGTCATAACAGGCATAAAAGATAAATTTTGTGTCAAATAAGGAAGGCAAAATTTTCAAGGGTTATACAAGAAACCGGTATTTGTTTCGGTGTTATATAAGGAATTCTCTTTTCTACCCATGATGAGCAAGATTGTTACACGCACAAGACTTAGGGTTACATGAAAAGGGCTCAATTTCTCATGGAAATCATGCGAGCAAGGTACACATGGTTGAAAAGTTTATCAAGTCTACTTTCCAATGCAATGAATGAAGCATCTAAGAAGGGATCAATTTGCTCAAGGCTGCGCAAAAGGTGAGAAGACGCTTTAGAACTAAAGTAGACCTCATAATTGCTTCCACCTGTTGGCATCCACATGCTAAACTTCAGTTCATAGCCATCTAGGAGTGTTGTTCCTAGTATAAATATGACATTTGTTCTACTAAGAAACAACTATTGATGATTTGACAAATCCATATGGTGTTGCAGTTGACCTGCTGAGTGTCTAACACACCTCTATTTTTCGTTATTCTTTTACACTTGTGAAAAGAGATCCCTCTAGGGTTTCCTAATCCGTGTTCTAGACTTCTAGACCATTTTGTGTGGGTTAGTACCGCATTGTGGTTATGCAATCATTAAGAGCTGAGTCAAGTTCTAAAGGTTTTGATGCCTCTCTCTGCATCGCTTGGTGACATCAGACCTTAGTAGGTATAAAGCTAGTTATCCCGTTGTAAAATATTCCGGCTTTTGTTAACCTACAATCACGAAAATCGAGCAGCCTCAAGGAGGTCCCTATATATCAGAATCCCAGCAATCACTAAATCCAACAATATCCGATCAAAAGTAAGAGAATGAGCATGCCGGATGCATGCCATAAAGGTGTCCCAGTTGGTGGAGGCAATACTATGGGAGCAGAATAGCCACTTAACTGAGAAAGAAACTGCGTATATGGAATCACTTTGTCTACAGCATTTTGTAGGCTAATTTTAGCTTGGGTTGATCTTAAGAAGGTGTAGATCAGAGTAAATGAAGCTGATAATCACAGCACAAGATTTTACGCCTGATTGCACGATTGTCATATTTTAGAATATGCCACAACATACTGCATCTTACTTCTGAGCTATTCCTGTCTACTGCATTAGCAAGTTCCTGAGGCGTTCCATGCCTGCATCCTGTATGTCCCAAATGCCCAATCGATTTTGTAAGGGTGGGTTAGGGCATGACCCGCCCCTACAAATCAATGTGCAGAATATAAAAAAAAGAAAAATCAAAAACAGCAAAATAAAAAGGAAAATAAATATTCCCACCAACCAGCCACTACCACCACCCCCTTAATTACCAAGGTACGATTTTTTTGATGAAATATGCACACTTGCATAAATCGGGGTTCGAACCTCTTACCTCCAGCCTCATGCATACCCTCCTCTCCACCACACTACACAATCACTTACAAGTTTGGGTATGCTATTCTTTTATATTAACTCTGAAATTGATTTCTAGGGGCGGGTCATGCCATCACCCGCCCCTAATTTTTTTTCTATTTTATTCTGAAAATTCATTTAAATCTTTCCATATGGCAAAACAAATAAAAAAATATGAAACTTCTACACTATGCTTATTGTGAACTATAGATACAAAATATATACCAAGTATATTTCACTGGATATAAAGATTAAAATTGTGGAAACCGCAAAGTATGACTTGAGTTGTATGAGATATTATATAGTCATAGCCATATAAGAATTTATAATAATTTTTTAAACTATTAAATGACCTTAAATGAAAAAGTTATCAACTACAAAGTTTTAGATCTGTCAACCTCTACAGTTTTGATATAAAGTTCAACTTCATCCGTGATCATATGAAAAAATTGTGAATTTTTTCGCGTGGAACCATTTATAGGGGCGGGTCATGCCATCGCCCGACCTCTAAAAATGCATTTTTAGGGACGGGTGATGCCATCACCCGCCCCCTAAAAATGCATTTTCAGGGACGGGTAGGGGGCGGGTGACGCCGTCACCCATCCCTGAAAATGGTGGCATTTCTAGAGGCGGGTGACGCCATCACTCGTCCCTAAAAATGTTTTTCTAGAGGCGTGTCAGATGCTACAGTAACCACGCTTCATTTGTAGAAGCAGGTTACCTTTTGTCCCGCCCCTAGAAAAAAAAAGAGCGTTGCTACATATCATTTTTGTAGTAGTGTCTTGACAAGGTGCATAAGAGGAAATGAAGTCGGTCACCTCAGCGAAATGGAATATTATTGAACATCTTCATAATCGAGGATAATGAGCATGCTGCGGGAAATATACAGATATGTGGTGGGGTAAGAAACGAAATTAATTCAGGCATAACTGGACAGAACAACTAGAGGATAAGGTGTTAGTCCAACGCTCTCACTTTGTCTACATCATTTGTAGGCTATTTTCACTTGGGTTGATCTTAAGAAGTTGTAGATCAGAGTAAATGAAGCTATTTTTACGCGTGGTTGCACGGTTGCCATATTTCAGAATATGCAAGAATAGTCCACGGTCCAATCTTCTGCATCATCTTTCCGAGCTATTCATGTATAGAGCATTAGCATGTACTACCTGATGCCTTCCATGCCTGCAGCCCCTAAGTCCCAAATGCCCAATTGATTTGTGGACTGATTGAAGGCTAATGGAGATGGATATTGACAAATTTCAAAAGCAACAGGAGATACGCATGAGAAAGCATCGCTGGGGTCGATGTGTCTACACATCCGGGTGGAAATTAAGGCACTTCGTCGAGGGGACAGAACAACTAACACGAGAAGATATATGCAGTGATGATATTAGTTTTGTTTGGGTTGTTGGTGGGAGGATCCAGCGCATTCTATGTACATCCAAACACTATAAAGTGAACAGAAATTAATTAAGCTGGTCTTAAAACTAGCGAACTGTCCCTTCATCCTTGATGTTTGGAGAAAATAAGAGAATTTCCTTGTTTGGAGAGGAAGAAATAAGGAGCGACCTGGGTCCTGCAAGAACTGAAGGTAGAGACTGCGATATGAAGAAGCTATGCTTCCTAGTGAGCATGGTGCGTGAAATATATATAATGGACACAACAATTGGATGATAAGAAATAAAAAAAGTGCAATGGTGAAGACACTGACTGGGTTTGAGTTGGACGTGGGAGAAGCTGGCGCACTCTGCATCGTCCAAACTTGAACGAAATTTTTTGTTGTTCTTAAAGCAAGGAAACTATTCAGAACCTAAGATGTTTTTAAATTTTTGTTCTTTCAAGATAAAGTTTTATTTCTTCTTTACTAACAGAACAGAACTACATATTATTATATACTTAGCCCAATGTTGTCACTTTTGTGTGCATTTGAATATAATACCGTTGCAGTATTTTTCCTTCCGGACTACCACGGAGGGAGAGAGAAAGATTACAGAGCTTTGGAGAGAGAAGCCCAGCAATCACAGGAATCCGACCATGTTTTAAATGTGTCGAATATTTTTGTACTAAGGACTTATATGGACTTGATATTGTAATTAGTTGTAGAGGGTAGAGTTGGTGGTAGACTTGTACCCGGCCCTCTCTATAGAGAGGACCACTCTTGTAACTGAAAGACCACAACCATAAATGGAAGCAGCAAAGTGGAAGAGGAGCGTCCATAAGCAGGCTCAGGAGATGTAGTCTTCGGCTAAACTCCTTTATCAAGTTTCGCGTCTCCAGTGTGATCGTGCTCTTTCCAGCTTCCGGTCTCCATCGCTTCCGCTTGTGCGGTGCGCCGATATCACAAAAGACCACCCATCCCGAGTAATTTGTGCGTGCCAGGATAGCTCCTGGCATTCGACCAGACAGCACTCCAACTGGGTTCCTAAGTCCTGTATAAGGGTGAGGCTATACGTGGTGGGACTTGGCTAACGTACGGCTGGCCGTAATTTTGGTGGATCGTACGGCCGCCCTACTTTTGAAAAGGAGATAAACTCTGCATATTCATATTTTCTATTCTGATAAATTTCTACTCGCATGCATGTGAGGGGGTAAAAGGATAGAATGAACGTAAGCACATACATGCATATGCAAAGGGAGAAAAAAACCGTAGTTTCAAAATCGAGCATCGAAATCAAAATCCGATTACACAATTGTGTTTGTTTCAATGATATATTTTTTGTGTGAGAAAATACTTTTTAGTGTATTCTAATTTGTTTATGATATTTACAAAAATTGCTTATTATTTTATAGAATGTTGCTTCATACGTCTGAGTTCATTTAAGTGGATATTAGTGTTTATATTGTGAAGATAGATTGTTTAGTGTGATTTATGGATGAGGGTAAACAACTTTATTGGGTAGGTGAATGTTTATTGCATGATCAATAATAGGCAACTTTAGCATATCAGTTGAGCATTTTAACTAATATATTTTGGTATTTTTTCATTGTACATGAAGCAATTTATGTGTTTTTGAAAAATATTGTCGAAACATATATAAGTGGGGTCTTATTTTGAAGGTGTTTTTGAAAGAGATATAATTGTGTAATCGGAATTTGAATTTAATGGATAGTTTAACAACTACAACTTTTTTAAGTTTTGAAGTTGCTTGCATGTGGCCATTATTAGCCCACTATGGTAAACATTGTATATGGGTGGATGGTTAAACCAACCATCGCCTGGAGGCACAATATTAGATGGGCCATCAGCCCACCAATATAGCATGGATACATGTAAACTTCCAAAAAAAGAGAAGAGAGATTGTTTACATGCATGCAGAAGAGGACAACGAAGATTACTTCACCCACATACATGTAAATTCGAAACTAAAAAAACTATAAGTATTAAACTGAGCATCCAAATTAAATTTGGGTTGTACCATTGTCTTTCCTATGACAAGATCTTCAAAACAAGACCACACTTGCCTATCTTTGCACTATATTTTTCAAAAATATTTTCTTTAATACTAAATAATTAATTTATGATGCTAGGAATAAATAATTTAATAACACCAACAAATAATTATTTTTACGAATAAAAAATTAAATATAATAAACAAATAATAATGTACAACAAACAAAATATTAAACATCACGAACATATGATTGTACAGAATAAATAATGAATAAATGAGTCAACATCGTTGAACAATTCAGTCTGCAAAATAAATAAATAATTTGACATTGCGAACAAATTAGTGACACACAGATAAATAATTTACATAAAAAATAAATGCATCTACGTCGTAAAAAAAATATTCTTATGATCATATATACATCATAAATGCATCCACACCTCAATAAATTTTATAACATAGTTAACAAAGTTTTTTTAAAAAAAGTAAAAATTAAGGAAAATAAAATAGGAAGTTAGTATTACTGAAATGAAGAGAAAATAAGAAATAAAGAAAAAAGTATTATGCCTCGTCATGCTTGGATCACCAACAAATGAATCTGCACGTGAAAAAAAATATACTAAGTAATAATAAATATTAGTAAAAAATATATAAAAAAGCTGAAAGATTTAAAAATATGAAGGAGAATAGAGAGAGAGAGAATAAAGCTAAAGGAGAGATAAAAAGAACAATTTTTATAACAAGAATAAATAGAAAGAAAATAAAAATAGGAAGAAAAGGAATAGGATAGGAAAGTAATACAAAACATTAAAAAAAAGCTATGCATGTGGCGTGTGCATGGTATGCCTATTGCTGGAGGACGGTAACTAAAGTAATAGGTAAGATTTGATATGCATGCACAGCAGGCTAAAAGTACGCTTCTCTTGCAGACTAGCAAAGTAGCACTTTGTGATGCGTGATAACTACTTGTCTCGGAATTTACTGAGTGGGCCTGTCAACCGTTCAACGTACTAGTCATATTATTTATTGGGCTGATTCGAGATCAGCATGTCCAAGGAAGACGACGGCACGGAGGCCTTGCCGGAGCGGGCTGGGCCAACGAGTGGCTCCGCTACGCCGGGCGGGCACGTCGTCGAGGCCTTCCGTCTCCGGCTCCCGCGCCGACCGTCGAAACATAGTAGAATTCGTCGAATCCTGGATGGACTGCCGCCCTACGACGCCGATGATCCGGCCGTCGTGCTGCGCGGATATGGGAGGATGGCGTCCATCACCATGCATCTATCTAGTTACCGGATCCTGCTCCCGGCGGCGGCGGCGGGCGACGACGCCAAGTACGAAGCGCTTACGGACCTCGACCTCTCCGGCGCCGCCTTCGACGAGGACGCGCCGGGCGGCGGTGGGCGCACCCTAGGCGGCTTCGTGTCGTCCTGCTGCCCACGCCTGCGCAAGCTCGACATCTGTTTCCCTAAAGGGTTGCCGCAGCTTGTGATCCGCTCGGAGACGCTGGAAGAGCTCAGGTTCTCCCAGGCAGATGGCTTGCGTACGCTGGACGTGGCGGCGCCTAGCCTTCGCGTCCGAATCTCGAGCCACTACTAGAAAGATGATTTGTTGCAACATCTCGAATTCTTTTTAAGGGCGAACTAAAATATCACCCGTTCTTACAAATAGGGTGCGGGTATTGTAGCAACCGAATCGCCCCTGAAAATCTATTTGTAGGGGCGGCTCACCCCTCAGTCGTCTCTACAAATGGGCGTCATTTTCAGTGGCGGCTGGGGGGTGAGCCGCCCATAGAAAGGTATTTTTATGGGCGGCTCACCCCTCCCCCCCAGCTGCCCCTACAAATGGCGCCCATTTGTAGGGGCGGCTTGGGGGTGAGCCGCCCCTACAAATGGATTTACAGGGGCGGCTCACCCCCTCCCAACCCGTCACTAAAAATATCTATAAAAATCTAGGCACCTTCTTCCTCTTCTCGGACCCCGTATTGTTTGCTCGGAAGAGGAGCTCCCCTAAGAGCCAAAGAAAAGAAAAAGGGGAAAGCTTTTTAACTTAATTTCCTTCGAGTTGGGGCTCTAGGAGGTAAGTTGACGTTAATTCCTTGTTATTTCTAAACTCTTTTATTAGATTTGTGGCTCAAATGGAGCTCTTTTTGCCTCTAACTACTTTAGATCTCCATGGTGTGACTTAGCCATTTGAGACACCATTTGCCTCGAACTTTTGGATGAAGTTGGGGCGGCTCACCCCCCAACCCGCCCCTAAAAATATCTATAAAAATCTGGGCACCTTCCTCCTCCTCCCGGACCCCGTATTGTTTGCTCGGGAGAGGAGCTCCCCCAAGAGCGAAAAAAAGAAAAAGAGGGGAGCTTTTCAACTTGATTTCCTTCGAGTTGGGGCCTCTAGGAGGTAAGTTCACGCTAATTCCTTATTGTTTCTAAGCTCTTTTATTAGATTTATGGCTCAAATGGAGCTCTCTTTGCCTCTAACTACTCTAGATCTCCATGGTGTGAATTAGCCATTTGAGACACCATTTGCCTCAAACTTTTGGATGAAGTTGTGCTATTTTAGTAGGAGAACAAAATTATGTAATCATTTTGACTCGATCTATAGTTTTTAGCATCATTCTTAAGTAAATAATGCCCTAGATCTATGGAGGAGAGAGAAGAAGATTTTTTTTCCTATTTTTCAAAGATGCATGTTAGATTTTTCCCAACATTTAGTGAAATAGTATGTTGAGTTTTTTATTGTTTTTATTTAGTACAAGCTAAATTGATATTTTCCCACACCTATGCATATATAGAAGTATATATTTATATCAAATTAGGGCTCCATTTCTTTTGAAAACAAGATTTGATTTTTTTCTATATTTACATACATGCATGCTATATTTTTTTTAAAATATTTAGTGGTACAATAATAGATTGGAAATCAATTTTTTTATTTAGTATAAGCTAAATTGATTTTTCCCACACCTATGCATATATAGAAGTATATATTTATATCAATTTAGGGCTCCATTCCTTTTAAGAAAAAGATTTGATTTTTTTTCTATATTTACATACATCCATGTTACATTTTTTTTCTAATATTTAGTGGTACAATAATAGGTTGGAAATTGATTTTTTTATTTAGTATTAGTTAAATTGACCTTTTCCAACGCCTATACATAGAAGTATATATTTATATGAATAGATGGCACGCCGCAAATAAGAAGTCCGATGAAAAGGCTAAGAAGGCTAAGTTAAAGGATAATCCAGCAGATTGTAGTGCCAGTAGACGGTCGGACTTTTCTACGCCCCGCACTGACACGGAGCACGAAAAGGACATTGGGGTTGATGATGACCTTCCAGACTTAGATGATGCTCCTTTAAAGTTTCAGTACAGAAAAGACTTGCTACCGGACTAGCACTAAGGGATTGTCCTAGTTTTATGCGGAGGTTTCATAATTGGTACAAGAGGGCATGTATACTTGGCTAAAAACTATATATGCTCCGCACCATCCGGATATATTCGGACTTAAGAGGCAACAAATCTTTGATATCATGTTCGATTTTGAAGACATCCAACACATGTTCCGCCTCCAACAACTTGGTATTGAAATGGTTCGACTCTGGTACATGTACGTGCCTCATTGATACTAATTCGATTTATATTACGACCTACTGTATACGCACAAATATTTAATTGTCATACATTATATTCTACAGGATGCAAACAATGGATGCCATTATTTTAAAGAAAAAGGTCCGGTACCTTGACCCTGTAGCGATTTGCGAGGTCAGGCACGCCGGACCAAAATGGATGAAGGACGATGATGTCTACCTAAAGTCATTTGCAACAAAAAAGGAAAAATAAAAGGAACGACATAAATTTACCAAGAGACTGTGAAGAGGGTTGCGGCCTACATCGCATATGATGACACGATGGGAAGACATGGATGTCATATTTGCACCATACCACATCCAGTAAGTCTAATATCAACCATTTGATATAATAAACCACTGGATTGCTTACAAATCGTACATAATATTTTTTTTAGAAATCACTGGATTACTTTCTAATTACAGCCAAAGCTTGGAAGATTTCTCGTATTGGACTCCTTGGATTGGTGAACCCAGAGATACCAAGAATTCATAGAAATTCTACAATTGTGAGTGAATTTCTTATCTCCCTATGCACATCATGCTTATTTCTCTACAGATGTATACATATATAAATTAACTTTCCATTTCTTTCATTTTAAAATAGCGCTTACCAGTTCTACATTCATAAAGGATCAATTCATCCCGCCGGCAAACCAGAGAAAATGACTATACGCACAAGGTTCCCGTGCCACAAGCAACCCGCGGATTCCGTGTACTGTGGGTACCACATGTGCGAGCATCTAAGGGTGCAAGGGAGATATAATATTGATCCTGAACGTGTAAGGCGCTACTCTTTACTAGGGAAAGATACATATGTGTACATTATTTTTTTACTGTAACTAGCACTTGGTTAATTAATTTTACCGTGGATTCAATAATTGTAGATTCACCCGGAGCGATACTGTATCCGGCTCCTCGAGAAACAACTTCTAGATGTAGTCGATGATTTGTGCCATTTCATTATGCATGAAGTGGTCAACGTGAGGGGCAAATTTTTTCACGAAGCACAAGATTTGGCAACGGAAGATAAATACATTGGACTTCATAAGTGGGACAATCAACGGCACCATGCCGCCTCTAGTAGCGTTCCTAGGGAGGAATAGAGGAAAAATATGTATTCAATGTGCACTATAATGATGTACTCTAATGATGTTTGATTTCCATATAATTTAATTTGGTATGCATAAGTATTTTTAGTTACCGAACATATTCCTTATCACGATCGCGAACAAGATTGAGAGATCAAAATTGGTAGACACAATCACGAAGTAGATTGAGAGATCAAAATTAGCGGGAATGTAAATCGCAAAAAATAGCGGAAAACGCAGGGGCGGCTGGGGGGTCAACCATCCCTACAAATATATTTTCAGGGGCGGGTGAGGAGGTGACCCGCTTCTGCAAACAGCTATTTTTAGCTGCGAAAACTAGCAACAGGTGCGCTACCCGCCTCTAAAAATATATTTTTACCCGCCCGTAAAAATAATTTTTTAGTAGTGAGCACTGCTTTCACGACAGGATGCGATTGCTCGCTATGTCCGATGATAGCGCGCGTGACGACCACCGGAAAAGTGGTCAGGATTGCGGCGCCGACGCCGAGGCTGGAGGAGATCGCAACATACCTTGTCATCGACAGGCCTCCGAGGCTGGACATACATGACAGGGCTGGCGTCCGCCGGCTGAGGAAGCTCCATCTGTACATGCACGGGCCGTACTGCTCCGACGACTACGGCAGCTTGTGGCTGCTGGAGAGCTGCCCTGGCGTCGAGCACGTTGACGTGTGGCTCCACCACGGCAGAAGGGGTGCCAGTGGTGGCCTCGTTGATCTCACAGCTGAAGGAGCGGCCCCTTTCGCGAAGGTCAGGAGCATGGTCGTGACGGCACTCCTCTTCTCAGGGGGTCACCTTGTGTCGAGCCTATCAGCGCTGCTCTCCAGTGCATGAAATAGCATCCATGAGACCATGCATGACAGACACGTGGATGTAGAAAATATATAGGTGAATTTAATTGGTGCCAGGAGATCAATCAGCATTCAGACTTAATGAATCGAAATTTGCTCCAAAATTAACGAGTAAATTTCTTCATTGACCACTACTATTTTTACCTGAACAATCAAGAAATTCCCAATGTTTTGACATGTATCACGGAACTATAACTATTTTGAAATTTGGTACTAGGGGTGACAATTAATAGTAACTAGTCTATCAACCCGTGCTCCCGCACGGTCTAACTAGAATTAATATAAAAAATACTTATAGCTACTAATTATAATTATTTATCCCATGCTCTCTTTCATCTATTAAATATTCTAACATACGATATATACTCATCATTATCTAGTTATAATATATTTATTTAGTAACAATATTTTTCACTTTGTATCACGCTTCCATATGTATTTGATATGTATTTAATTGAACCATCTGTTTAAGCTATGTGGACAACATAAAAATTGGTAAATTGGTATTCTTATATCTCCCCCCATACATGACACACGCACCATGGGTAGTATTTTTATATAAGCAATAACATAAATAATATATTAACAATGATAGATATAGTAATTTAGAATTTCATATTAGTGCACTTTAAGATATGTTATAATTGTATAACTTAGATTCAGATTTAGGAGTTATTTTAACTTTTAATAATGGCATATGTGGGTAATTTGCATGAAGATTAGGAGGTTACTTTAGATTATTTTTTATAATGGTAGAGGTGGGTAATTTAGATACATGTTTAAGGGTTACTTTAGCCTATTTTTATAATGGCAGAGGTAGGTAATTTGTTATAAAAAATAATAGATCCAATGGCTATTATGGCTATTATGATTAGAGTTATCGGATTGATTGCCGGATATTTCTATTTTTTATGAGAATTTCTAGAATTTTTCTAAATTTTTAGAGTGTGCACCTAGAATCCTAAGTGGCTTCACGTAGAGGCTTCAAAAGAAACCTCCAATTAGTAATAGTAAGATTTTAGGAAAAGCACATAATCATTTTTTGACATTTTTCTCAAAAAGAAAATCGGAAAGAGGAAAAGTAGAAAAGGGTATGAACAATAAAATATCAGGATATCAAAATGAACCAATCCAAATCAAACATGCCGATAGATGAAACAATTAAAACCCTTGAAATCAAACATTTAACTTGTCATAAGCATTTATAACTGTAAGTTAATATATTCATCCGAGCCTACAAGTATATATGATATATGAGTTTTGATGAATTCCTTGTAAATACATACAAGAATGCATAATAATATACGAGTTTCATTTTCATACTATTCTATTCTACTGTTTCTTATTAATGTAAAAATTCATTATAAAATTTTAAACTAATTATTTGCAGAAGTTGGAATTTCTTTATAATTTTCTAATCAAGTTTTCGATTTTGGGATCATATTGAACATGAATTTCTAAACTATTGAATTGTGTCACACCATTTTTTAATCGAATTCGTTAATATGTGCCTAACATGAATTTTCTTAAAACAATGAAACATAAACCATATTGCACTGGTAACATGGTTAGGCCTGTAGTAGAGGAAAACCTGAGCTGTTTCCCCTACAACATGGTAGAGCAGATTACTTGGGAGCACAAGATGCAGCTGAATACTCAATAGTGAACGGATCCAACTATAGAGGCTGCTCAGGTTAGTCGGAGCTACGGGAAGATGGTCGCAGAGGTACCAATGTTGAAGTAGCTTTCTAATGTACGGTCACAGTGCCAACAACCATGATGGCAAATAAGAGCATGAACAACATGTCCAACCCAATGGATCCTAGGTGGGTACAAATTAATGATCAACACAAAAATTAAACTCAGGAGTGGTTGAGCTTCCCGGTGATTTAGCACTTGAATACTGCAAGAGTGGTATAGAGCGCAACGATCTCATCGTCTGCCAAATGATGGCGTGACCGATTCGCGGTGGTCCGTCCAGAAAGTACAGTCGTTGGCGTGTTCCGGATGCCTCCGATGCCCAGAACTAGATTAGATTAATCCCTCAGTGGTGATAGTGTGTATGTGTAATAGATAGCAGGGGGTAGGACATAGATATTATATGTATACATCTAGCGAGAAGTTTCCTGTACTGAAAAAATGTCAGTATCATCGTTGGCTGCAGCCTGCAGATCCATGTTTTTGGGAGCAATATGAAGGCAGGTACGACGTGAGTCATACAGAGTTGTTATGCTATCTAATACTACTCACCACTGGCCTTGTGGCTTGTGCGAATATATACGCGCAGCTGAACAGATTGAGTTACATGCACAAGACATCTCAAGTAACAAGTCAATGGGCATCAAAAAAAAGTAGTAACTGGTCAACTACAAAAAGATTAAGGTAAAAAAAATTGGGTCTGCCCTCAAGAATTTCTCTCTTCTTGCCGCCACATGCTCATCTTATTCAACCTTTTTTCCATTACAAGAAATATATGTCACCGATCTGGAGATGGAGCTGTATTGTGCAGCATCTATATGTGATAGTGTTTGGTTCACGAGTGCAAATGCAAATGCAGTATCAGATTACAATCTTTTGTTCAGTTCTGGTCCGTGAAAGCTCTTGCATCATCAGTGGCAGGGCATGTCATTAGCAGAGCGAATTGCCCTGGCTGGATTTTGTTGCCGCTACCACATAGGACCCCATTGCACCGCTTCCTGATGAATCCTTCCTGAATCAGTCGCCATGGATCTCCAAGACGCCTATAGCTAGGAGTCCCCATCACCACCATAACTAGGTCCACGGCGTCCAACACTGCTCTGGATTGTAGAAATCATGAAACAAACACGCTAAAATGTAATCGGACCTACATTTATGTAAACACCCTCTACAATGCATCGAGCATTCGAGCAACTAGTTTGCACATCAAGTACATACAGTGTGCCTGGACTTAGGTTAAGATGGTATCAGAGGAGAAGCTTCCTACATGCCGTGGAACGGTGAACTTGTACATGTTTCATCGATGGTGGGCATGTTGCAACCGACATGCAGTTGAACACTTCAGTGAATAGTGAACAGATCACACTCGTTCACTATATCAAAGTTGTGCATTTCAATGAACATAACTGAAAGCGGCATGTCAGAATTAAGGATGCGATGAGCCTTTCCTCTGACGTGGATCGACAGTACTTGCATACACATATGTATCATATAGCCAGCTGATGGATCAATTTGAATCATTGATCTCTTTGTCTTGAAGTTTTAAACTTCGCATGAGGTCAACTCAACTCAGATGAGTGTACAAGGTTGCATATGCACGAAAGTGGTGGGCACTCTGCATAATTAATGGGTTTTGAAATAAGGATTACCGTTAGGGTCAAGGTCAATGATTTTATGCATAATTGAAATTTTTCATACTTTTTCCAAAAACTGCTTAATAGAATAGCTTCCACTATATTCCGCTGTAATATTTTAAAGAGGAAAAAAGTCCATTTTACTTCCCTCACCAATTCACTTTGTCCACTTATCCCCCTGAGCAAAATTTAGGCTCAATTTACTCCCCCGACAATTCCAATTAGTCCAATATCCTCAAATGATATTTCTCTTTTTTGTTTCTCCATGTATTTAGGTTCAAATTTTGTGAGTGGATAGAAAACGTGATGCCCTATGTTAAAAAAATACATTAAGATTTTTTATGGTTATGTTCATAGGTTGGAAACATTTAACACGAAATTTATCACAGAGATACAATTCTGCATGAAAAATATTCATGAAAAAAATCATAATGTATTTTTATAGCATAGGGCATATTATAAGTTAAATTGTAAAATTTAAAGTTAAAATTCCATTTGTACACGGAGAAAAAAAAAAGAGAAATCTGAGTAGGGGGTAGATTGTACCAATTGAAAGAGCTGGGGGAACTAAATTAAGCCTAAATTTTGTTCAGGAGGTTAATTGCACAAAGTGAATTGTTGAAGGGAGTAAAATGAACTTTTTCCTTAAAAGAATATGAAAAAGCCACTGATAATTGGCTTAGGCCGCTATTTAAAACATTGCTCTCAAGAAACCTGATGTTAGCTGTCACAAGTTTCTGCATATACTCGTAAAATAGATGCTGGAATTCAAGAACACACACCCTATACAACCGCAAGGTTGCGACCCACACCATAATCTAATGACTTCTTAGGACTGTGCGCCTAGGTTACACAGTCGTTATCAGATTTTGAATACGCACGGGCCATCATCCTCGTCCAATTATCTGCATCTTCTCTCCGTAATGCTGCTTATTATTAGCACATTAGCAAGTTCCTAATGCCTTCCACTCCTATAGACTACAGCTTATAAGGACCAAGCGAGTTGTGGCATGATGAAGCACTCTAGGAGATGGACATTGACACGTATCCAGTGCGAAAGGAGTAGTTGCGCTCGAGTGAGCATGGTGCAGGAAATATATAGAAATGTGCAGAGGCGAGAAAGTGAAATTAACTATGGAGTGGACAGAACAAGTGGAGGATGAGATATATACAGGACAGATGCAAAAGGAGTCGTGGGCCTTGTGGTTGCCATGATGGGCGTTCCAAGGCCACATGCAGTGCTGCTGCTGTAAATTAATTCATGAATTGAACATAGGTTCTGTTTGTTTCCTCGCAAGATTATATAATCCAGCTTAATTATCGTCCAAGGGTAATATGGTAAAAGGCCAAGCTAGACTACCTAAATAATCTGAAATAAGTTAGGCCAGAGTAGCTTATTATTCGAGATTATTTTTGTGGTCCATAATCTAGATTATATAATTTAGGCGGGCAAACAAGTCAGCCCTTAGTAGTGCTGCACACGTGTAGCTCATGATCGATTGCTAATCATCTCCTTAAACTTGATGGTGAGAAAACCAAAATATCATCTCCTTAAACTTGATGGTGAGAAAACCAAAATACAAAATCAAAACAGATATGTTATACAAGAAAATGGACAGTACAGACTAGATCTCGTAACTAAGGTGGTGTTTGGATCCAATTACTAATGCCTAAAAATACTAAAGTTTAGCACTAGTCCATCCAAACAGATCCAAAAGTACAAAAGTGCTAATGCCTAGAAAATGGGGTGCGCTAAACTTTAGCCAAGATTTAAAAATTTTAGCAAAGATATAAGTGCTAATATGTGCTAAAATTTAGTATTCAACTTTAGCCCATCCAAACAGACCCTAAAAATAAGACTCAATAATAACATGCACCAAGGCGAAAGATGAAAGCAGAGAATTTCATGGATAACACACATCAACTCTTGTCACATAGCTTAGAGCTTCTCACGCGTTCAAATGGTTCACAATTCAAGTTCCTGGTACCTTCAACTCCTACAAGGACTAACAACTGGGAGGCGTCTTACGTGCGCATAACTAACAAGGGATCACTGCTCACAAGACATACAAAATAAAGATGCAGTCCATTCCAATACTCAATAGTGATCTATTGTTGTGAGCTGGAACAATTATTCGGCCAAGTGGGCTCGAAACGATGCGAGTTTCCCATCTTGTGGATAACAGGGGCGCTTATTGTAGTGGACTTTTTCCCATCTCGAAACGTGGTTCAATGGTTTGAAGAGAAATTTTTGTTCCCAAATCCCAATACAATACTACCGTAACTTCTGAGAGAAACCAAATCTGAATCTTTCATTCTTCCCTTCTGTAAGTTGGGCAGCACGATGGGTGATAGACTTTTTTCTAGTTTTTTTCTCTTAATTGTTTTCACACCCACATTTTACCCTGTAATAGTTTAACTTGTTAAGAATATCCTAGATAAATTACAAACAATATTTTTGTACAATGTAAGCATGCAAGTAAATGATCAATCTCGGTCACATGTAAAAAAAGTGTTCACATTCACAAACTGGCATACATGATGGACCCCTACGGACGCGCGGTGTGTCTAACATCACAATTCACGGTACCTATACAAGTTCACGTATGCATATGTTGATTAACTTAGTGACCCGATGTATGCATGTAGATAATTACCCAATCATATAACGAATTTTACACGTTCAGAGAGGACCTCCTGAGCACAGGACTAATTGGTGTCCATCCTAATGAGCAGACAATGACACCTGTTGAGTGAACCTTAACATTGCTCAAGCCGGCTGAACGACAAGGGTTGCTTAGTTTGCTGATACCTCTCGTTCCTACCTAGGTATGCGATTGTGAATGGATCTATATGAAGAAACTTCTCCGTTTCAATCTATAGATCGCTTTAGCTTTTCGAAATACATGATTTTTGCATTGTTATATATCTAGACACTGGGTATATCTAGATACATAGAAAAATGATGTATCTAAAAAAGTCAAAATAACCTAAACGAAGAGAGTATAAGAGAATGATATCGGAGGAGAGAATATAATGGTTAAAAAGAGAACACCCTTTTATCACGAGAGGGTGGCGGCCGAATGAGAAAATAAAAAATGGTGTTATAATGTTATACGGGGATGAAAGATGGTGTAGCGAGGTGATGGTGAAAGCTGCAGGTGGTAGCCTGTCGGAGTTATTTAGCTGATTCGGTAATGAAAGCTACTCCTACCTACCAAACAACTGGGAATAGAGATGACATGGCCCGTATCAGAAAGCACGATTTGAGTTGCCCGTCACCTAATTTCAGGTAATACATCAGAACTTCCTGTTGCTCATAACCAAGTTTCAGATATACGGGTTTCCTATTTATATTATTCTATTTAATTTTTTATTATATTATTCCAAAATTCATTTTAAAAAGTTAAAATAATTATTTTAAAGTGTTGCTTTCTATTTTATAGATTTCTAATCAACGTTTCAAAAGTATTGAGAGCATATAAAGGTAGTCTTAAATAATTAGATGTGGAATATTGAACATGAATTTCTAAATTGTTTTATTGTGTCACACCGATTTTCTAATGTAGGAGTACATTCACAGTGCAAGAACACCAATGGCCGCGGATAAGTCCATGAACCACACGTCGGCACCCAAACGACCATGCATATAAGGGTGCAAATGAGCGGCGCAAAATTAACCTCAGGACAGATGGAGCCCTTGAAGGCAGTAGCAGTTGGGAATTGTTTGGCACTTGAACCTTGCAAGGGCGGCAGCGCGCAACGATCTCATCATCTATCAATTGGTGGCACGACCGATCAAGGATAAACTGCAGACCTTGGCGAGTTCCAGATGCCCTCCATGCCCAGGACTAGATTATTCGCTCGGTTGTGACCTGATGAGCGCAATAGATAGTAAGTAGCAGGAGTTTTCTGATCCCAAGTTTCTTGAGGCTCACATGACAATATTTTGTTGGCTGTAGTAGCATAGCATTCACGGGAGAGCTTCGACCCGGCATCGTCATGCATTCATGTTCACCCCGAAATAAACCCCTGGTGGAACTGAAATATCATGGACTGAGGTGAGCCATAAAGAGTTATTGTGCGAGGTCATCTGCTCCCTCCATTTTATCTGGCGCCACTTCCAACGTTCAAAATCCAACCACTGAACCACGTCAATTACTAGCGGTGTATAGGTGGTAGAAGTATATTTATGTTCTGGTAACTTAAAGTAAAGCAATTCCAGATTTTATTTAGAATAGGAGCTTCATTTATTAAATTTCAGAATTACAGTCAAGATGCATCTATAAGTTACAGTCAATTTTAAGAATTTAAACTTTTTAATGCATTTTTTTATCTCTAGGGTTTATTTATTGTACGTTTGATGCTCCTAACCTATGCTCCTACAAGGACTAACAACTGGGATAGCAAGGGATCACTGTCCACCAGACAAACAAAGGATGTTCACGTGAGACATCGTATATCACCTAAGCTTTAGAGGAGTAGGCATCCCAATATATAGAAGCATTCATGGAATCCATCGTTGTCGTCATCCTCACCATCACTGTTGTTGAGCAGGCGTGGAGCGGGGTGCTGTTGTTCGCCAAACAGACCTGGCCTTGATTTCTTTCGTAGGTACAGAAACCCAACTCGCTGGGATGGGAATACGTTTGACGAGAAATCTTTGTTCCCAATACAATAAAATACTATCTCAACTTTTAGGATCGGAGAAACCAAATCCGAGTCTCTTGTTCTTCCGTTCTTTTAGTGGGCCGGGCAGCTCGATGGGTGAGAGATTTTTTTTTTTTTTGTAGTTTCATTTTCTCTTTTTTTTTCACGCTCCCATTTTATCCTTTAATAATTTGTTAAGATAATATACTAGACATATTACAAATAATACTTTTCTACAATGTAAGTATGCAAGTAATGATCATAAACATACAAAATGTAAGCATGCATGTGGACCCCTACGGACGGGCTGTGTCTAACATCACAGTTCACAGTACCTATACATGTTCACGTGTACATATGCTGATTCAGTTACTGGCCCGATGTATGCATGTAGATAATTACCTGATCCTGTGATAAATTTTGCACGTTCAGAGAGGACGTGAGCTTCTCTCCCCACGCCAGGACGAATTGGCGTCCATCCTAATGAGCAGATAATGGCACATGCCGAGTCAATCTTAACTTTGCTCGAGCCGGCTGAACGACAAGGGTTGCTGAACTTGCTGATACCTCGCATTCCTAGCTAGGTATGCGAGATTGTGAATGGATCTATATGAAACATATCTGCTTTTATCATGAGAGGGTAATGTTGTACGGGGATGAAAGATGGGGTAGCGAAGCGAATTGATGGTGAAATTGAAAATACCGGGAGCATATAATGGTAGTTTTAAATGATTTGATTTAAAATATTGAACATGAATTTCTAAATTGTTTAACTGTGGCACACCGATTTTTGAAACAAATTATTTAATATGTGCGTAATTTGAACTTTTAGGAACATTGAAACATAAACCACATTGCACTCATCATAAGGTTAGAGGAATACAAAAGGTATCATATTGACTTTGATGCTGGGCCTTCAATGCTGGAAATTAATTCATGAATCACTTCACTGTAGTGCTGCTGCATGAGTACGTTGCTAGTGATCGGTTATTCTCATCACCTCCTTGGATTGATGGCAAGGCAACCAAACTACCACATAATTTGTGTTGTGCTCTCTTACGGTAATTATAGAGTTCAGACTCTAGTAACTAAACACAGTGGCGGACCCAAGGTTCGAATGGAGCCCGGGCAAATCACTGATAATTGTTTCTTCTATCCCCAATTGAACTTAAGAACTGTAGATTTGATGGTTAGCATCTTACAATTGTTGCACCGGAGCCCAGGCAGGTGCCTAGGGTCGCCGGGCCCTAGTCCCGCCACTGACTAAACAAAAGACCAGCAGTACACATGAACATAGGCAAAAGATGGAAGCAGAGGATGTGGTGGATAACAGACATCAACTCTTCTCGCACAGCTGGCTTTCTTAGAACTTCTCACACGTTCAAATGGTTCACAAGTTCGTGGTGCCTTCAACTCCTACATAGGGCTAACACCAGGAGGCTTCTTAGTTAATCTGCATCCAAACTAAGCGGACTAGAAGATGCTCCCAATGGTACGAACTGAAGTGGCTTTCTAATGTACAATAACAGTGAAATAACAACAAAAGACAGCGGATAAGACAGCAAGTAGCAGGTGTTTTGCTATACCAAGTTTCTTGAGACTCACATGTCAATATTTTGTTGGCTGTAGTAGTATAGCATTCACGGAAAGCGTCGGCCTAGCAAGTTCACCCCGAGAAGAATTGATGGGGCGAGAAATATATAGGGGCTGGAAGTGAAATATCAGGGACAGAGGTGAGGCATACAGAGTTGTTATGCGAAGTCATCTGCTCCATCCATTTTATCTGGCACCTCCTGAGCTGGGTCCACCTCTCCAACGTTCAGAATCCAACCATTGAACCACCTCATTATTACTAGCGGTGTATAGGTGGTGGAAGTATGTTTATATTCTGGTAACTTTGTAAAGCAATTCGAGATTCTATTTAGAATAGGAGATTCATTTATTAAATGTCAGAGTTACAGACAAGGTGCATCTATAAGTTACAGTCAACTTTAAGAATTTAAGCTTTTTCATGCAACTTTTTTTATCTCTGGGGTTTATTTATTGTTTGATGTTCCTAACCATGAAAAATTCTTAATATATTCTCCAAACATACGTTATGATGTCCTATAGCAGTTCATAAAATTTGAACTTGAAATTCAATTGGTGCATAAAGAAACAATTAAAATAATTCAGCCGAACTTTTGTTCAAGGATTAAACGGACAAAGTGAATTGTTGAAGGTAGTAAAATAGATTTTTTTCCTAATGATATATAGTTCACTGCCAGAAAAAAAAACATCTTGGAACTTAATTACTAGGTTGCATTACAATACAATACTTGATGCCTATTTAGACAAATTTAAGGAGGTTTTTGAGAAAAAAGAAAAATCTACTTCAAATTTCATAAAAGTTGCGCATAAAGTAGACACCACCTTCATATGGCGAATAGCGCTTCAATTATATAAATTTACTGGCTGGTTTATTTACATAAGGTACTTATGCAATTATCTGCCCACGGCCCACCAGGAACACATAAGAACTCTAGTCGTTATCTAATTACAAACTGAGCATGTCAGCATCTTCCATGCACTTCTTTTCTTTTTTATGCCTCTTTCTGTGTGGTTATGAGCAAGCAATTAGTTGCACCTGCTTTTCCTTGTTAGATAAAGGGAGAAAGGTCGTCTTGTCTTTAGTCTTTACTCGATCAGGCACACCAAACACCTCCTGGACCCTCTGCAGTAGCAAGAATAATGTCTCCGTCAATGATCAAGAAGCGACCCACCACCCCAAGGCTGGAGCTAAATAGTGAGTAAGGACAAGGACCTGGCCTTCTCTGTCTCCACGCAAAAGCACTTCAAGGAATAATCCAACTAAAATAGCATTCAAGGGACAAGTTTCCTGTCCACCATGGCAATATGTTTCTCAACAGATGGTCTTTTTATTCAACTTTTTCTTTCAATACAAGAAAACATTGTCCATCTTTTCAATACAGATGAACAGTGTTTCTTCCTGGGAATGTTAGCTTAACCCGTGGTGTAATTACATAGTACTGACTCTCTCTCGTAAGTAACCAGAAGACCAAAACATGCACAGAGGCATGTTGTGAAAAAACTTGTGATGAATCATCCACATAAACTCTTCCAGAATTGTTGCCTTTCATCGAGCTTCTCACACGGTCAGGTGGTTCGCAAGTTCCTGGTGGTTCGCGAGTTCCTGGTGCCTTCCATGCCTACTAATTGAGAGGTGTCTTACGAGGAAAACGAAGGGATCTGTTGAGAAGTTGTTTGCGAGAAAACAGAATGTTCATGGGAGATAGCCTAAGCCTTGGAGGTGTAAGTATCCATGGGAGCCTAGGGAAGGAAACCTAGATATATGAACGGGTGAGGGATCGGAGGTAAACTAAGATGGCGGGGCAGAGTAGTTGGGAGCAGAAGATGTAGTCCAATACTCAATGGTTAATTGATGTATTGGAGTGGAGGCTGCTCCGTGGATCAGTTAGAGAGATTTTTATTAGCTGGCTGCTAAGTATTAGTTAGCTGAACATTAGCGCTGGGGTTTGGACACACAAACCAATAGCTAGTTGCAGTGGTAATTGTGTACTGTACCTATTGTATGGTGACTCAAATTCTACTTGGTTAGGACTTGATAGAGATGTGCTATTAGGATTTCTTATTCTACTAGAACTTGGGCATTGAATCCTACTAGGTGTAGGTCTCCTACTTATATATATGGGGACGACCTTCAAGAGAAACAGGGATACTTGAGTTATAAAAGGCTAGTACCTCCGCAGGTCCCAGCTCAATTCTGTTACTTGGGTTGTTTTGCACGCAGTGCTTAGTTACCTCGCTGCATACTTTGCTTCTTACTTAGGTTCATGCCCGTGCGTTGCTACGGACGGCTAGAATATGATCAGGCTTATTGACATTTATAAGAGAACTTTTGCATAATAGTTTTAGAAAGATCTTTACCCTTACGTTGTGAGCTCATTTTTCGAAACATAGATTTAGAATATGAAATATAGTTGCGAGCTCATTTTTTGAGCATGTTTGAGAGCTACTGCAGAATGTTATCTATGTTTACCTATTGATCGAGCTTATTATTATTCCTGCGACTCCCACTTGCTTAGTTCTGCTTTCCAAAATTCTGCATAAGGAAAATGAAGAAGTAGATAAGTTGTCACAATGAAAAAGGTTCATCGATTTCATAGCAGGTGGTAACTTCTGAAGTATGGTCACGAGAATATGGAGGCCCTGGATGCACCTGACTGCAGTGATACCTCCTTTCAAAATTGCTGAGTTCAAGCCATACCATGTAATTCGACAATGGTTGCAATGTTGATACATAGACATATGAAAACAAACATCAATTCAATCTTATCTACACATATCACAAATATCTATCATCTGGATAAACAAAGTGGCAAACTAATAGAAGCTGGAAGCATGAACAAACTAATATCACAGTACAACTTGCGAATTAAATCCTCGGTATGGTATGTGCAAGCCTTCAATCCTGACATGTATATTACCACAATTCCCAAGCAGCTATTCTACAAGCCACAAGTCATTTTGACACAGCCAGCCACTGGAAAAATTTAAAAAAAAAGATTCCAAAATCAAAACAACCTGCCTAAGGAAAAAAAACCATTGGCAAAGCGCTTCTCATAGGAAACTGAGATAAAACATTCATAGCCAAACCATGCCACAAATTCTAAAATATGTTTTCAAAATTTACTCTATAAGATCAACAAAATTACTCAATATGCAGCAACATAAATCCACTACACAGAGCAGTAACAGAATTTCTTATCTTTGTGTAGCTGCAGTATGGACCTCCTGAATCGCCTCCCTCCCCTAAACCACGAGTGCTCAGACGGCCAGACCCATGTGTTGGCTGATCCTCCGCAGCACATGAACTCAGTGTTCAGATACATGGGAGCAGGAAATTCTTTCGCCCTCGAAATCCATAAGCAAGTAAATCTACCAATGTAACCTACATGAACCCCATGAATGTAGCAATCCATTAGGGGAAAAAATAAAACTGAATAGAAGACATGGACAAGATACAGATGGTGCATCAGAACCAACATGCAATCAAATTAAACTTTATACTCAACCATTACTGTGCAACAATTTACATACTTTAAGGAAACACATGAAAGGACATGAAAGGCCATGGGCTTTTTCCATTCATTAGTTTGTTTTCTTAGTAAATTCAATCTGATGCTTTGCTTTTAGGAATCCCACAAGTGTTGATGTCAATTGTATTATCAAGTTAATAAGAACTCTACACGAAGTTTACCCCAAACGGGGCCAACAAGCAAAGTCATTGATGGAGCAGATGTTTAACTTTGAGAGCAACAACTACTGAATATAAATAATCAATTAGTGTTTGCACAGTTTTTATATTGTCCCATTGAGGGCTCGCAGAGCAAATGACGTGCTGATTGGAATAGGATTTTTACCCTGCTACGCACTGATTTAATTTGAATAGAAGATTGCCAGTGCCAATTAACAAAAATCATACAAAAATTAACCTTAACTTCAGAATCACCTAGATTAACTTTAGCAATGAGGATGAGGATACAGGATGCAATGTTTGAAAATAAAGGGAAACAAAAACTGAAGCCAATAGCAAGGATGGGTTCAATATGCAGATGGTTTGTCTTTGAAGAAAAAATTACAGAGCATTGCAAACCAACTTCTGCTGGTAGATATGCCAATTGTTGCGCTCAGAATATGCTACCTGGACATCCATCCTATCTTCACGAAGAGCTTGAATCTTTCATCCTTAGCAATCAGCAGATCCGAGAAGGAGACACATCCTGCACTGAACCCATCAAAGTAATAGAGGAGGGCATCATGCTCCCTCGATGATGTCCCCCACAACAAGCAGGCTCTAGCTAGCGACGCTCCCCTATGCCATTCCGTCTAACACAATGCAGACATTGCTGGTGGAACTGAAGCAGAGAAAGCCAACCATTTCCTTCATAAGGTGCAGTCGTTTCCTTCCAAAACTATTCATGGTGGTTCACTCGTCGACTATAGAGCAATCGTGACTAAATCATCAGCTTCGTCTCCATGCCCTGTTCATGAGCAGTACACTTGGCAGTCATTGCCGTGAGCTCGCACAACCAAAAACGTATTATTCAAACAATTAACTTGGTCTATAAAATGAAAATAGTCCAAGCCATTAACCAGAATTAAATATTGTGCAGATGTATTTATCTAAATTTGATGACCTTATTTTGAACACTAATTTATCTTTCTCCCAAAACAGATTAGCCAAACAGATTCTAAATAAGATTGTGATATTGGATAAAAATAAGAGATAAAGTAAAATAAAATTCAATTTACCAAGAAGCAAACAATTGTGATCTGTTGGATCGCCTCCATCAAACTGGTAACAATAATGGGGGACAAATGAAAGAAATGTAAATATTTACATATGACAAAAAGGCAAGCAATATAAAGGAAATGTATGACCTTAGAAGCTCCTAGCAACTCCACCTTGCAACAAAAGCATAGAAAACAAGGAAGAGGATCATAGAAAAATCCAATCCCACCGTGTGAAGGGAATAGATGCATCAGTTCATTGGAGAAACTGGACATCACTTGGATGGATAGAAAAAGCCCAGAAGCTTGATGCTTGATCCACCTGAAAATGAATCTAGAAAATAGTTTGCATGCTAAGAAAGTGAACTGAAACATCAGTGATTAAGTGTTGTACCATTACCTCTACAATCGTGAAACAAAGAATTAACAGCTAGCAAGCAGATCATTATGAGAGATGGGAACCGCTAATGTGATAAATTAAATTTCCTAGCTAGTGGAAAATGGAAAGAAACTGAAAGAGAAGCAACACCTTTTCATGTATAATGAAGCTTGCAGTGTATTACACAATATATAATTTTTGCCACTGCAGTATATCACCTTTTCATGTATAATGTAGCCATCACAAACTGGGTACAATCTGCAGGGACCTTATTGCAGGCATTTGCCACTGGTGACATCGCAACCCTTTAAACCATAGAATAAAGCATATTTTTTTAGCTGTACTAATTTCTCAGCACCAAAAATGACTTCTTAAAGTATATAATCTGAATGCTTGTAGAGACGAAATCAATATGCCAGCACAGTGGTGATCATGTCTGCTTGCAAGCGATGCATAGGCTGCCTCCATGATATCTTCTCAAGTGCTTGTAAGCATTGAATATGCGCAATCATGATCAGATAAAGTAAGCAATTCAGGTCATTGCCCGATCAGGTTGTAAGAGCTTTTGGTTACCTGCTCAGCAACATATTGAGCAAAGTACTGGCTCATCCTCTATGCAGAACGAGAGCAGCTCGCAGAGTTCGTCAGCACCGCCATCAGCGCACCCTCCCCACGCTCTTTGTGATTTGTGAATACAACTTTACCATCTGATGGAATAAATCTCCATCACCATCACCGTCAACATGAGAACCAATTGAAACCATTCGTACGAGCGTGTTAGCGCAGGTCATCTCACCTTGAGATCCATCAATGAAGACGGAACCCCTCAAGGTAGGCGGCAGCGGCAACATCGAGGGCAGGCAGAGGGATTAGCTGCAAGGTTGGGGGTTTGGAGCTTTGGGCTCGGGGCGCTCGGAAGTGCAAGCGGAGCAATGGCTGAACGAGGGCTAGCATACGCGGGGAGGAGGCCTGGTGGCCGGCGAGGCACAAGGACGTACGGCAACTATGCGGCGACGACAACGACATGGGAGGGGGGCAGCACTAACCGAGCATGGCGCAGTTTCTTCCCGCCGCCGTCGGTTCCGCGCGACCGGAGGGCGTCGGTTCCGTGAGCAGCCGGCTGGGGCGGAGAGAGATTGAAGAGTGGCTGCGCGGCGGCCCGTCGACCCGCACGATTGGAGGTCTCCGGATCCGGGTGTGCAGCGCGGCATTGTTGGGCGGCCGGCTGAGGCGGAGAGAGGTCGGAGATCCGTGATCAGAGAGCGGCAGCGCGCCGGCCCATCGATCCGCACGACTGGAGGTCACCGGATCCGGGTGCGCGGGGCGACGCTCGACGTCGACCCGAGGAAGGTCGTGCCGGGAACGGCATCGCATGGGAAGGGCTGGTGGCGGCGCATTGGGGAGGGTGGCGGCGGCAGTTGCAGCGCGGGGGATTGAGTCGCGAGGTGGAGAGCGGAGTGAGTGGGAGGACGGCGCGAGGTGGAGGGCGGAGCGTGGTGGAGCGCAGGGGATGGCGGCGGGGTTCGGAGGAAGGAACCGTCGGTAGGCGCGGGGGTTAGAGGGGGGTTGGGGAGGAGGGCGTGGGCGGTGCAGATCGTACGGAAGGATCGGACGGCTAGGATGCGAAGTTGGCAGAACCATGAAGAGGCAGAGCCACGGGGCGATGAGGACACTACGGTTTTATTAGTAGAGATAGAGACTTGGACTGCTATATTAACCTGAGAGGGGCTAGGTCTTCATACATTGGCTGAACAGGGTTCACAGCTACACAGAGATAATCAATGTTACATGAGCCAGACCTGGGTTGCAGCCCCCACCCACCCACCACCCCACCCAACCGGGGTCGTGGATCCGCCCTAATTTTTGGGCATTCACTGCTTCACTGAGTAGCGGCAACTTCAGCAGCTGGCATCAAATACCTGTGTAGGTTTTATAGGTTTTATAGCCAGTTTCTAACAAAGGAACTAAAAGCAGTGGAAGAAGGGGAAAACACGAAAATAGGAACGGGGTATGCTACAAGACACAAAATTAGAAAACATTATAGGAATTGATACGAGGTAGTGTTTGGAATGTAGAAAACCTATAAAACGGTGATATAAAAAAATTATTATTGATAGTGCTTGGGATGTACTTAGTTAACAACACTTTTCTTGTCAACCAATCGCTCGGTGGTGACTCGATGAGGAAACTCAGTTGCATTTGTTCTTTAACTGCCCTTTCATCCAACCATGCTAGTTTTTTTTCCTGTCGGTATTCAGTGGGATATTTTCCTACAACCTTTGGACGTGATCATTTATACCCGATAGCAATTTGGCTCCTGCATATTCAGATAAATTGTTATCGTCGTAGATTTGGTTATTTGATGTCACGAGAATAGCATCATATTTGATAATGGTTTGCTCTGCTTTGAGAACGTACTATCTTTGAGAGAGAGTTGTTGCCGGTGGCCCTGAAGGTCAATCCAGCAGGTGGTGAGAAGATCAAAGTCTGACAGAGTAATATCTAGGTTTTATCGTTTTCTATTAGGTTTGCAGCATCTTTAAATCATCTTATCAATACCCGCTTATTATTTTATTAAAAGAAATAGGTAGGGGCTCTCCTACCAAGAGATATTTTCTTTGGGTCTGTTTGGTAGAGCACCAACTCTAGATCCATTCGTGTAACTTTTATCAAAAGTAATTATATTAAATACAAAATTTTAAACCATTTTAATTTATTACATGCGCTTTAAAATTTGCATGGTTCAACTTCTCAACTCTGCCAGATAAGCCTATTGTATACTAGCAAAATTGTTGCTGATCTTGGGCCGAATTCCACCAATAGGCACCTGTGTTTGATTTTGGAGGCGAAGACGATGTAGGGCTTTTAGTACCCAATTAGTGGCCCTGTACAAGCCCAGCAAAAATAAAAAGTAAACAAAAACATGAGGCGATTTTTCTTCCTGTAACAACAGGTAAAATCGCTCCCTCGTCAACTTAAAAAAAAAAAAAATCGATGGCTCGTCGCCCTCTTCGTCATCAGCGCCGAGGCCAGAGCCGCCTCCAACCACCGAACCGAAGCGCAACGTCGTCGACCTCCTCACCGCCGATGGTGGGCTGGCGTTGAGTCCGGTGGTCATCTCCATCCTGACCTGGCGTTGATTTCTTCCGTAGGTACAGAATCCCAACTCGCCTGCGAGAAACCAAATCTGAATCTTGCGTTCTTTCCTTGGATTAGCGGTGGACTCCTTTGGCCCCATCCGTGCCTCTGATTCGGTCGGAGTCTGATGAGGTGTCGACGCGCCCAGATTGATGCCAGATGACGGCACTGGATTTAGGGTGCAGGCTATTTCCCAGCATGTTTTGGTAGGATTTGTCCATGGCCTTCCGGATTGGATATATCTACACTTGGGTTATCAAATCACGTTCCCAAAACATCCGCCTTTGATTTGTTTGCATCTATGGATGAAGCTGATTAGACGAAGTTCTAGATCAAGCCCACGTCAAAAGAGATAAACATATCTGAAATGTGACATTCTTCTGTGCTGAAGGTGATGGCAGAGAAGGCAGGGCCTGCCATCCGTAAGCAAGCCATGATACTGTGATAGTGACTGATGCGGTGGCATCTAGGGTGCACCATCTGCTTGGCCTCCGGTAACATACTTATCTTCGGCTTGGTGTGAAGACACGTGGTTGCAATGGATTGTCATACACAGTAAGAAATTATGCTGGAATGCTGTTCTGTTCTCTGGTACAAGATCTTGATATAGAGAAGTTTGCTCTTGTTGTGTTATTTAAATTTCTGGATGGTTGTGAATGCGATTCTTAGCTGGGTATATTTGTCACTGTTCTTTTATCATATCTGTATATCATAAAAAGTTTGGCTTCTATGCTAAGTTGTTATAGCTTAGTGATGTTTGTCGTGAACTTACTATACCATGTAGAAGGGATATGTCAAATAAAGTGGCACTCAATCCATTTAAGAACTGTCAGCTGAGTACATAAATACAATTTAGATGTGTACTGTCCATTTGTTCGTGCCCTGAAGTTCACTTTTTCTATTGATAGGGTAGAAACCTTGTAGGGAAGTTTGTTGGACATCCGATACATTGAGTGCATTTAGTTTAACTGGCATCTTTCTCATCTTTAACAAGATTCAGCTTTCCAGCATATAGCTAATCATTCCAGTAAACACAAAAAAAAAATCGCTGTTCCTTAGGTACAAAAATAGATATGCAGTGCATTTACAGATATTTTACATTTTTCTTCTACTGTGTATGATATTTCTTCTACTCTTCTATTGACTGTTGTATGTTTTAAGCAACATTCTAATATACTCTCAAATGTTAGCTTGGAACACCTATTCTTCTATTGAAAATATAGTACGGTCTAGGTTAAGTATTAAAACAACTTTCTTTGCAGTTTTACACTTTCACCAAGAGTTAGTTTTCTTTTTTAATAGTCTACTTGATTGACAGTACCACCTAGTGGCTGCATATAGGTGGTTAAGGGCTTCGGCAAATCATATGGATGATGGAACGAGCACCAGGCAGACAAATGGGGTTCGCTTCTCTTTTTTGGAACCCTAGCTGGTTAACCCTCTAAAGCCTCCTTTTTTACAATATTTACAGTGTCTTTGAATACAATAAGCAACTTAAGTGCATCCTTTTTAAAAAGATGGAAAGCCAAACATACTGTTTTGCGAAAACTGTGAACTGCTCAAAAACGGTTAAAGCCATCATGATGTTTACTGAAAGACTACTAATATGCAAGCATTTCTGCTTCGCTAATTCATGCTATATATTGACTCAATTAGTTATCACTTGCTTGTAGGACTGAATTTCTAATAGCTAGGTATCAACTTAGGGGGAGTTTGATGAGCTTGTGGAAGATAAAGGAGTAAAGATACTAATTGATCCAAAAGCTCTTATGCATGTTATTGGAACCAAAATGGATTTTATTGATGTTCCTCTTAGGTATTGATTGTTTCCTGCAAATTCTGTGGCGCTGCAACTCACATAATAGCTTGGTGATGGTAATATTTCGCAGGTCAGAGTTTCTATTTATGAACCGCAAATCAAAAGGAGTGTGGTTGCAGTGAATCCTTTTATGATGTCAACTAACCGAAGCTCTGGACGATCCAGAAATTCGTGATAACACTACTAATTGTTGCATTTCATCAGCTCCATCATTCTGATTCGTGCCCAGTTAAACTGTTGCTGGTATTTCAGTTTGAGCTCCATTTACCTGCTGGACATTTTGCTCTCCCGTGAGACATTTGGTTGGAAGGCTCGATCACCCCAATTTGGGGAGTGCTGGGGAACGTTTAGCATCCTTTGCTTATATCAGATTATTATTATGGATGGTGCATTCTTATTGTTGATACATCTGGGAATGAGAAATGTGTATTCCCCTGTAAATGTAGCTGCTATTGTAAAAACAAAAATGAAGCGTATTTCTAATTGTTTACTCTGGTGGCGTCTCAAGTAGGCATCTTACCATAACTTTGCATCATCTAACAGTTTCACGCATCAGTGACTCACTTTTGTGCTACAATTGACACATTTGGAAGGCCAAAACATAAACATAAACATGTTGCAACCCCTAATGCTACAATTGACCCTTTTAATGTGTTAGTATATACTGAAAAGACTTGGTCAACTGGCCAAAACATAAACATAGACGTGGCGTTATGTAACTCAAATTTTGCATAGCTGCTAAAAATATAAGCTGATTTAAATCATCATTTTAACTCAAAAGTTTAATAAGTACGTCACTTAAATAAATACCTACAGAATGTAAACTTCAAAAGCAAACACCCTAAAACCGGGTAAGATATATACATTCAGCGCTACTAGCAAAGATCATTACGGAAAAACAAAACATTTGCACCACTTTAACTGAAACATCACATAGAAGAAATGAATGCAATTGTTATCTGAAGTGTGTTTCTGTGCATATATTACAATGTTCATTGGAACATTGATATTGCTAGGACGACTTTCAAGATACTCCACGGTGCAGATCTAGGAACAGTTTTAAACTGCCATCAGTTATGGGGGACAAATACGCACAAAAACTATGGACATCTTGATGTTCCACAGCGCTGAAGTTTTCACATCGCAATGCAACATCCTCAGGCACTGGTGAACACATGCCCAGCAACATGTGTTACCTTATCATACAATGAATTCCGTGCCAAATTGCATGTAGTTACCAGTTTCAAGCAAACCGGTCCACAATCACACTTCGTTATCGGGAACACCTTCAAGCTTAGGCCTTTTGTAGTCATTTCTTCCATCCTGCTCATGTCTTCCAGCAAGCTGAGCATCATCGTGGCCCTTGTGGTGCTTCAATGTGTGATCACCCTGCTGGGACTTGTGCTCGGAACCATCAGTTCGCTTATCAAATGATTGAGGATGTTGTTCTTTACTGTCCCTCGGAAACTCCCCATCTTCAGCAGTCGTTGGCACACTCTTCTCACCGTGGTAACCATTCTCCATTACATAGTCAACATGTTGAAGATCCGCTGGAGGCATGCTATCATGGGACAAAGTCTGCATCTTATCCTGCTTGATCTTCTCGTCCTCAACAGCCAATTCAACACCATGTTCTAGCTCTCTCTCAAGTAGATCATCATCATCCATCACATTTACATTTGCAGCAACTCCACCTTTTGATTTTCTTCGCTTCTCCAATGCTGCTTTTACCTTATCCTTGTCAATTTTATTCATCGCATCCATCCTTGATGTTGACACACCAGGAGCTTCATTGCCACCAAGAACACCGTCTCCTGTTTCATTAGAATTTTCATGTGATCGATGTGGTATGTGTTCTTCCATTGGATTACGGAACTCGCGACTGGACTTAGAATAATGATGTCCTGGGGAGGATTTTTTGTCATGATGGGACCTGTCCATACCAGCATCAGATTTACTTCCACTCTTGCTGCTCCTATCTTTGCTGCCACCATGGTTACCATTGTCGTTTTGAAGCAATCTATGGCCAGAAATATGCTTGTCTGAATTCAAGTGTCCAACATCACGGTGACCTGGAGCACCTGTCAAGGAAGAATGCTGCAAATTTAACAGTTTGGCAGATGGTTCCTTGGAGTTTCCTTCAGATTTTACAGATGAATGCTGATTGCGCACACCAGCAGAGCTCCCTTCAGCTTCACTTCCCTGTGATGGTTGTGCCTGTGGCGTACGGTTTTGCTCATACAACTCCAACATTTGATTGCTAACCTCTGCAATCATGGACGACAGAAATGTTTTGGTTGTCAGATGAGATATGGGCATCTCAGACAACATTGTGACAAAAAATAATAATAACTAATAGTTAGGATAGTAAATAAGAATTTCCATGTAATGCCTAGTTAACATTAAACTATACAGCAGAGTGGGACCTAATAGAATTTGATTGCTGGCCTTTAGAGGCTATTAGGTTTCTGGCAGCTGGAAAGTGGCTGGTACTTGTGTCATTTCTTGGTTTCTACCAAACAGTCAGGAACTTGGCCTCTCAAGCACAACGGTTTAGGTGACAAGTCACCAGTGAAGTTAGAAGATCATCATTGTTTTGTGAATTATTAAAACCTAATTGTGTTTGGAACAGCACTCTTCCAAAGATACAGCATAGCTATGCAAGGTAAATATTAATAATAAAAAGAAATGTGTACACTATCAAAATCCCATTTGTAACTTCAATATACCTCACAAAGAAAAAGGCAGCAATATAGCAAGATATAGACACGTAGCACCTAGAAATATCAAGCTGGAACAAGATGCTCCATTTCCCAATAGAGAAAAACAAGCCCATATCTTGGGGTGGAATAGCATGATATGTCCAGAAAATTGCCTAATGCAATGCCCTCATTTGACCACCCTTTTTATAGGCTAGCTAAACTATGTTTACTTCTGGTTGTAGCTATTTTTCTTAGAATAGCCTTGAAACTATGCTACTTTCCTCTGCAACCGGAAAATGAATTGGTTCAGGCAACCAAATGGCTAACAGGTACAGTTTTTGGAAATTAAATTGTGTAATGAATTGAGGCACGAAAAAGTTATGACATTAAATATAATGTATTTTCATCTTTAGAAACAATGATAAGAAAAATAGACCATGTGCATGTAGGATATAATGAACTAATGTCATGGAGAAAGATGTCATCCGAGTATCCTACTTTAGCCTAAATACAAGTTCAATGAAGATTATACCAATAACTGTTAGTTAAAGAAAACACAAAGTCATCAAGTTGAAGTATCATGAAGTTTTTAAATTCCTTAAAACCCAAGATTTTCACAGGAATCGGGAACATCTATTTGACACACTGAACTCATGGTAACAATTCAATCAATGGAGGCCAAACCAATATGCTGAACAAATGAACAGCATAGAGCAACTGGAAACATTTCATCAGACTTTGCAAATAAGGACAAACCTTCAAGCTGTCGTGGCGTGACATCAAAATCCTGCCACCAAACTTTATCACCCTCAGCTGGAAGCTTCACTTTGAGAAATTTAGCAGCCAAAAAGATAGCACCTGCTGCAATATGATGAGGCTCGAATTGCAGGCAAAGCGAAGTGCGCAGCCTGTACAGTGCACAACATTTTTAAAGTGTAGTATATACACAACTGTGAACTGCAATTTCAAAAGACAGCAAGGGTAGCATTAGCATACCCATCATTTACGAAATTCCAGGCAACCTGAGGAAGTGCACTTTTTTCAACAACCTTGAATCTCCTTATTGCTTCAACCAAGGGCTTGTAAGCATGATGAATATTCAGGTCAAACCCGAGTGTTACAAGTACAACTCGCTCCCCAAGCAAAATAAGTTCTTTTTGTTTATCATATATTTCCTGCAAGGGGAAATACACTAATATCAGTAGAAATAACTATGACATAAACGGGGAAATATCATTTTCGAATCAAATAAGAACTAGTGCATGAAGAAAACAAATCCTAAGTGGATTCAGAAACAGGAAGAGGAGAAAGAGAGCACTATCATAATGTCCGCTCTTGATAAAAAGGAGCATAATTTTTTTAAAAGAAAAGATTTTTCAGATTGTTCAGCTTTGGTAGCACCTGAGCATGTTTTATGCAACCACAAACTGATAACGGAAGCACACAAAGGCAACAACTGATGACCATCTTTATTTTGTTAGATTAGAAAATGTTTATTAAGCATCATAAACTGTTAAACATTGATATTAGGAGCATGTGCTCCTCAAATCCAGGATGAAAAGTGGATCTCAACTACTTTCATCAAGACTTACGAGTGAGATTTGAATCTAGATATAGCAAAAATCTACTTTTTTTAAATTAGCTAAATTTAGTGAATGAATAGCTTATACAAGAATATAACTACAGCCTAGCAGTGTATGATGAAACAAGTTGCAAAGTTAAACACACTGGTTCCCAAGGGTATGCAACAATGAAGTTCAATAGTGATATTCATGCTGGACAAAGTCAAGTGTCAGTGCTTCTGGATCAATATAACAGACAACCTAATCCATCACCTTCTGCTGCTTGATTCTCTGAACAGCATTAGGATCCTTCTTATGAATAAGCTCGTAAGAAACCACGATGACATCCTTCAAAGGTCTAGGTGTTTCTTCAACTTTTCCAGCCAAGAACATACAAACTGTGGCAATTATCTGTATGGATATTAGATTCAGAAGCATTGGCACATATTCTATAGAATTCTTTAAAAAAAACATAACTGCACAGGATCAAACTTAGCTTGAAGGAGTACGCTAATATTCATGTATGTCACTAGCAAAGAGTTTACGTCATACTGGTAGTATTCGGTTTCTAACACGAAACCAAAGGGAATGTGAAAATTTGAATTTGTCAATCTCTTGTCAACCATCAAGATCCTGTTAATACTAATCAGGCATACAAAATGGAAAAGGAAAACCACTTGTTTAAACTAATCTCAGTAGCAACCTGGAAGCTCGAGGCAAGCTTAATTAACCATTGAAAAACAACAAGAGACAGGCATTGAATAACACTTACCCGTCTATCATTTTTCGCAAGGGATTGGCGAAGGTAAAAACGATGACAGAATACCATAGCTGTAGCAATTGACACTTGAGGCCTAAAAACAGCAAACAAATGGGGGGGACTTTATGAGATAAAAGGATGATCTAAAGGATTTACTTCAGCAAAATCATGACAAAACAATCCATTTATTTAACACTTAAAGATATTGATGGATATGCAATACAATTTGCATCAAGATTATGACCATCAAGGAAAATGTCATGATTTAGCATGCAAAAACCAAGATCAACCATGCACACAAAAAATGAACACCAGCAAAACCTCGACCCATTTTCAAATGCCAGAGTATCAAATATAACAAAATTTAAATTATAAAATAGTAGCTACACAAATTTCTCTCTTCACGATGACAGTATGAACATCTTGATCAAAACTACAGTTATCTAGAGGGGAAATAGATAAATATCTTGGTCCCTTGAACAACTGTAGATATGTGCATCCCATAACAATGTCCACCTAAACTACTACATAAAATGAGCAAACATAAGCTGACATACCAAACATATATTCAAAAAACTTTAGCATTATGGCAACACTTAAGTAGCACTTCATTTAAAAATGAGTGTTCTTAGAATTTAGAAAGTAAAAGCAAAGATAGCCAACAAATGTAGAAGTAGATCAATGTATCCAATCTTACACTTTAAGCTTCATGCCCAACTCTTGTAGAAAATTGCAATACGACTTTCGAAGGCCATTCTCTCTCTTCAAATCAATGCCATCCCTCCTGGATGGAGAATTTTCTTCTATTTCCTTTCTACTGAAATACCATGACGGACCAAGTTTCCTGGCTTCCTCACGCCAACTCTGGGTCTTGCCATTGGGGCTATTGTCCACAGCTCCATGATGTGACGAATCACTTGGCACCATAGCCATGTAGGCTCAGTTGTTTATAATCAAAACAAATTGATGAACAATTTACTTTGATGAACTCCTAGTAGTCTCTGAATGAGAAGATACACATGGTGTTATGACAGTTGTCAAGAAATAAAAGGGACAGTATGGCACATTTCAAAGTAAGGTACAGGATGACATGTGCAGTCAAAGTTTCAAACACTCAAGCTAAATTCCAGGACTGATCATAAAAACGGAAAATAGTACTGGCATGCTGTCATAGTATGCAAGAAGACACAATAATACCCAACCATGCCCAAATACATTAAACATTTGATGATGATTTATCTGATAGTACATGGTACGTGCTACTCAAAATTTAAGAATTGAATAGAATCCTACTATCTGTTAAAAAGAAGGCATCCCACTACTAATTATTAATCCAGAGCAATAAGAAAATTAAAAAAAAATTGAACCTAGCCAGATCAACTATACAAAATAACTCATCCTCCTTTCCGTTCCAGTATTCTCCATCCCAACCTCCCAGATCCAATGTTGCTACTGACTACCTACCTGGCAGAGCATGAACCAAACATCCTGCAATCTCATGCCCCTAACTGGAGTCAGTTATTGGAAGCCCGTTATTGGAACCCACACCTCACAAGACCGCGATTCGAAACTAGAGCACCATGCAAAGCCATGATTTCAACCTAACTCAAGCAAATCAGTACTCAATTGGGGTTGGTACAGACTACCTGCCCAGCAGACCACGAAATCTTGCAAACTCGTACAGTCGTACCCCTAACTCGAGCCGGAGGCAGGATCAAGAGCCATGAATTCGTTGACAGAAACACAATCCATCCAAGACCTAATATCCTACAAATCACAGTGCACCCCCAATCCCCAATTCAACAAACTGTTCGTTGTAACCAGTTAGTTATTGGAACACACACCGCACAAGACCTCGATTTGGGAATCTATGGTACCCGGTAAAACAGGGCTTTTCAACCAATAACATGGTGCAAGAACGCAATTTGCCCCGCCGAAGCGCCTAAAATAAACACCTTGTCACCTGAGCAAGAAACCAAAAAAAAATCAACACATCTAGGGTTTCGAAATTCCAGCCCCGACCCCGATTCCCCCGCGGCCCTTCCCATTGCCCGCAGACGGCAATCCAAATGAACGCCCCGCGCGAGACACCGGCGACTGCCGCGCGCAATAGCCCAGGCATCGATGGGGAGGGAGTGAGACTAACCTCGTCAACCGCTAGGGTTCCCGGTTCCGCCGCCACGGCCGCCACCAGAGCCGAGGGGGCCGTCGCCACGGCCCGCGGGACGGGTGGCGCCAAGGCGTCGGGGCTCCGCGGACCCCGGGCGGCAACAGCCGAGACGCTCCGGCTCGCCGCCGCGAGGGGGTGGGGACGAGGTCGGCGGGCGAGGCGCAGGGTAAGAAGAGGAAGGGGCGGCGCGTCGCGGCCTGGGGATAACTCGCACGGAAGACGCAAAACCCTAGACTGTTTGGATTTTATTTTATTTTTCGTTTAGTTTTCTGCGGTTTAGTATTTCCCTGGCTTCTTTCAACGGTAGGGTACTCTGAAATTTTTTTCCCTTTCTCTCTTTTCTCTTTCTTTTCCTTTTTAAATATGTTTAAATGGTACTCCCTCCGTTCCAAATTATAGATCGTTTTGACAAATTTAAATTTATAAATTTTGCTATAAATCTGGATATACATGGTGCCTACGTATATAACAAAATTTATATATTTTAATTTGCCAAAACAAACTGCAATTTGCAACGGAAGGAGTATATGCTGATTTTCCCTCACTTTAAAACCGATTCTGGCTGGTTTTCTTTACGGGACACTTTTAGATGGAGGGTTTTGCATTTAGAGGTGAAAACTGGTTGGGTAATTTTTCATATTTTATAAGAATACAAAATCAGATAATTTAGATTAGCACGTCCAGTTGATATGTTTATCTGCAAATATTTGTTCATGTATTATAGGTAGATCAAAATCAATACATAGACTATACGACCTCATGGAATATAATTATACATTATTAAATATTAATCATTTGATTATAAAGTATATATCAACAAACATGTTAATAATGAATATGTGATAAGTCATAAAAATAAAATATGGGATATATGTAGTTATGAATATGCATACTAGTGAAAATATATACATTATTTGAATAATTAAATTTTCATATTTCGTTATGGACCTAGCTCGAGAATGGTTTCAAAATTATTAGTCTAATTACACAATTATTACATAGTGTTGGTGCTAAAAATCGGCCGATGACCTTCAGCGTCGGACCCACGACCCTGGAGAATCTGCTTAACTCCTGTTCGGGTGATCGCCCTGGTGTGGTTCGCGCGGCGTGCCAGTCAATCTGACCTGTTGATTGACAAGGAAAGAATATTAAATTCCGGGGGTCTCGATCAGCTAAAGTTCCGATCTATCCCAAAAAGCGTATCAGCGAATCGGCCGATTTGCCATGAAGATGACCGGCTATAGATCAGCCGATAATCACGTAGCGATTGCAAAGAAACTACTGAAGCAAATTAAACAATCGCCACAGATGCAACACTTGAAATAGATCTAATCGGCTATACGACGATAAATAAGAAAAAATAATAATAAAGCTGACAGTTCGATCTCAAGCTGGATAACTGGTGATAAAACTAGAGCAATAGGTAAAACCTATAATTCTAGTAAATATCGATAAATGGTGAATAAATCTAAACGAAACAACAGCGATGTGCCCGAAGTTAAAGTTTAGATATTATTCGATAAACGGAACTTACCAATCGACCGGAGATCGTGTCGATGGAATCCTGCCAACCCGTACGAACTCGTGAAAGAAGAAAATGTATTGGCGAAGTCGCCGACTTGAAAGTAAAGTAGGATGAAAAAGTAGAATGTTTGTATTGATTTATGTGTATACTTTACAAAACCCTGACTGCTTCTATTTATACCCTAGGACTAAGACTCCTAATCTGTCACGATCCGTTACAGACTTGACTTAAATATAAAAACTACTATATCTATAAGACTCTCCTAAAGGAAACGGACTCTCGCAGGATCTTCTGCTGCCATCTCCTAGTCCAATCCGAACTCCTTCCATTGCTCCTCGACCGAGTCGGCGTCGCTCTTTGACCAACGTTATGTCATCTTTGACTAGGATCCTCTGTCATCTTGACTCAACATCCCCTCTTGGTATTCCATTGGCTTCATCCCCCTTCTATAAATAATTTATCTGTTGGCGCAAGTCCATATTGGCCCAAACACTCCAGCCTTTCAATCGGCCGACCCCCACCAACTCCATTCGTCAATCGCCCGAAACACTGCAGCGCCAATCGGCCGATTCCTAACTGTAGCACCAATCGGCCGATTTCTAATTGTAGCCTTTAAGTCTGCCGCATCGGCCAATCTCCTCCTTCCTTGATGCCGATTCAAAACGTGTCAAAATCTGGCGTCAACGCATAGTCTCCATTTTTAAAATTTTAAACGTGTGCTATTTAAAAGTTATACTATATGTTATTTGTCATATGGAGATTACTTCATCTGTTATAGAAACAAATCTAAAAAAACTTAAATTTTTAAATTTGGATGCAAGCTATTTAAAATTGTTTCAAAATAATTAAAAAGAATATATGTACAGCCTAGAGAGTGTTAGTAGCTGGCATACTACTTGTATCCACATTCATGGTACTAAGTCAAGTCTAGAAATGAGGGAACAGCCTCAATATATATTTTATTCTTTTACAAAAGTAGATAATGCCTTTCATGAAAAAAAAGAAAATAGATAATATCGTATATGTATCCATATCCATTTTTATCGAACACAGATTTGAATTGACATGTATATCCGTTTTAGAAATGTACGTGGATACATATATATGTATTTACGTTTTAGCATATAAGGATATCGAATAATTCTGATAATCGCTATCATTTTCCACGCTTATTAATTTGCATTAGGATTTTTGTTTAGATTCAGTTTGAACTTGTGGCAATCTTTAGTATTTTTCAGAGTACGTCACAAACATAGACATGCAAATACACGCATACTCACCCCAACGAACAAATACATGCTGTCTACTAATATGGGCATCTTTCGAGAGATTGGACCGACATATCATCGGATCTTTTCTACTTCTTTTTTTCCTTTCATCCAGGTTGATTTTGTGTGTGAGTAGTTACCGGTTCAAGAAAAAATGTATGCATACAACTGACGATTAACTTGTCTATAACGATGTAAGAGTAGAAGGCAATGGCCGGCCGAAACTCAATAATTTGCATGTCATTGTCACTAGACTACTAAGTGTAATTCTCACAAAAAAAAAGACTACCAAGTGCAATTCCAATATGGACACTATCATGTATTGTCCATACATGTCTATCTGATATGCACTCAAGGGATAAACCTTTTGTTAGCGCCGCATATTCACCATGTTAGCATTCCTTTAGATGGTTTCGCAAAAAAAAGAAAACATTCCTTTTTTATAATTATATAAAAAGCATCCATTTTTTAGGTGGCAATTCTACTCACTCAGTCAAACTGATATGTCTAACTAATGTGATATCTGGAGAGCAGCTGTCATCATGGGCTTTTGGAAGGCCAGTAACCACGGAGAAAGTACCGTAGGCTTTAGGAGGCCCAAAATCAAAAGGGCCTAATCGATCGGACATGGATGTACTTGAAGCCCATGATAAACTTGGATACGAGTTCTGGTGGTGTGGAGTGTTGTAGGAAACCCTTCCGAATACTGAAATACCTTGGCGACCGCAACGTAATATAGTTCATACAAACTGAACAGGCAAGATTGTTGTTAATAAGTTCATTAATTATGAAAATACCAAAAGTACATTCATGATACAGACATTTTCTATTTACTATATATACACATACAATATTGTTTTATAGATGTTATATATACTAGTTGAAGTATCGTACTAGATTGCCATTGTGTAAACTCGCAAGAACTCTCAGCAAAACACATTCTGGGTCTGCCATCGGCGGGAGACCAGGTCTGAGGTCGTTACCCCACCAACCCCAAAGCAGCCAGCGCTTCCATCGGCAAACCACCCAAGATCTGCAGTCTCCTAATCATCCGGCCATCATCGCCGAGCCCACCAGGGCTCGCCGTGCGTGCCCAGTGGCAGTACAGAATCACGGAGCTGTGCCAACCCCGAGCTGACCCCATGACTTGTCTCCCTTGATCCTCCGTTTCATGGGCCGTTCGGATCCGATGACTAATTTTTAGTACGGATCGCATCGAATGTTTAGATATTAATTAGGAAAATTGAACATGAATTGGCTATAAAATTAATTGCATAAATGGAGATTAATTTACGAAATAAATCTATTAAACCTAATTAATTCATCATCAGTACATGTTTACTGTAGCACAACATTATCAAATCATAGACTAACGAGACTTAATGGATTCATATCGCGAATTAGCCTCCATTTATACAGTTGATTTTATAATTAACCTATATTTAATACTTCTAATTGATATCCAAAATAACATTTAGCCTGGGGATACAAACGGCCCCTCCTTCAGCTCTGCTGCTGCCGTACCACGAGGGCCGGCCGGCCGGCGAGGCGAAAGCAGCGCAGGCGGCCGCCGTGCACGCATTCGTTGTTCACCCACGAGCCTACTGTGCTTGCCCGGCCACGCGCGGCAACAAGAGGAAGCCAACAACGGCGAGGAGATCCGGCCGGCCGGGGATTCCCTCGTTGCGTCTCGCCAGCGGCGGTGGAATCGTCGACGGGTATCGAATCGATGGCTTCCTTTTGAGGCGACCATTCAGCGGCGCGCTGCTGCTCAGGCTCAGCAGGGCCGGTCGGTAGCATGCCTGGCGCTGATGGCAGTGGCAACTGCCAGGCAATTTGAAATGAGCAAGTTAAGTAGGAAGTGTTAGAGTATGCTCCCATTTTGTAGTACAGTAAATATCTTGGGAAGATTTTCTATCCACATATTTTCATCCTCTAGATACAACCTCACTTATACGTATCTTTCCTTTCTACATGTTATTTTTTTTCTCTTCCGATCAGATATCAGGTTTGCGTCATCTAGCCATTCCGTCGTCACACCGTCGTCAATACTACCAAGAATGAGTTTTGTCGTGGTGCCCACCTAAGTTGAAATAATAATGCTCGTGATCAAACATCATCGCTGATATGGTGAATCCATCCATACAGGTGGTGGTCCTCGTCATCACGTTAGCTCCCGATCTGAGTTCGCATCTACCGCCGCTACCTCGGTGACACCACTGCTAATATCGTTGAAGGAAGTAGGGTGTGCACTTGTTCGTTGCCCCATCGTATCTACCTTCAATGTCCGGTCGGCTCATGTACAGCTTCGATCATCAGTAAAAAGCTACTGGTTTTCTGTAATCGTATACCTCCCATGATGCTTTTGGACCGCGCCTCCTCCATGGCTTCGGCCACACCCACCTCGATTACTTCAGTATAAAGGGGCTATCGATGACCTACTCATCAGATTCCACTCCAATTGTAGCACTCACATCAATATTCCGGCTGCGGTATGTCTCCATTGTTCTCCAGTTTATCTAGTTGTGTTGCTACCACTACGGCCGCGAGACGATATTTGATAGTACAGGAATGTCAGAAGGCATCTTACCTCAAGTCTTATACTCTTATATATTGTTCTTGATGCTAAATCCAATAGAACCCACGGCTGTACGCTTCAATCCTTCCTACTGAAAGGTTTGCTCTTTTTTTATTTTTCCCTTTTGCCTGTACCTACAGAAGTTCGAAATGGCTGCAAATTACGTTCCGTACCAAACGGGCCCGTGCCATTGCCTCTGAAGTATGAACTTGGCGTACCCCGTCGACGCTCTTGTGCCCACGCGTTTGAACCAAACAGAGCAAGCAGGTGGAATGTACCCTGCTGCCGGCCGGCCGGGCATTCCGCTCGCTTTTCTCACCTGACGATTTGACCCGACAGGACGGCGACGCGCCGTACGTGCCGTGCCGTCTGCCTCCCCGCGCCGACCCATCGCACGTCGAGGCCGTCGCTCACGACACGCACGCGGCCCCGCGCGTTCGGACAAACCAGCTGGGCCGAGCCTCGCTTGAAAAAGGAACTGAGAAAAGCACCGTGCCCGGTCGGAAATGAGCAGTGAAGGCTCTCCACCTCAGAGAAGAAGGTTGTCGCTCAACAGGAAAGAACGTCCCGGGCTGGACATTGCGAACGATGATCCTGCATTTGCGATGCATTGACGAGCTTTTCAGTTTTATTTGTAGCCAGGCTTCTTGGTAGACGACACGCTCAATCTCTTTGGCTCGTTTGAACTGGAAAGGAAATACTCTAGCACAACTCCAATACTTCAGTGCTTATAAAATTGGAGGGGATCGGAGGGAGTGCAAAAAATGGAGCGGTGGACGGAAACCATCTACACATGTCAGTGTGAGATTATTCCAGGGGTATCTATTTATCGCTCTCTACGATTAGAATTCGTCCAATTGCAGAGGCGAGTGCCCCCGCCTCCCCCGGCTCCGCCGCCGCTAATCACTCTCGCCGCCGCGCCGTCCGCCTACCACCCCCTTCCTGACCTTCTCCTCGCCCCCGCCGCCGGCCACCGCCCACCGGAGGTCCAACCCCGGCCGGCCGGCGGCGCTCCCGCGCCGCCTCGTCTCCGCCGCCAGCCGAACCGCCATCACTGCCAAGCCGTTACTGCCGATGATGCCCAAACCACCTAGCTCAGGCGGCCGGCAGACCCTAGGCCAGGCAAGCACGCAGTGCCCTTCAGGCGAGCACAGATGTTGTCACCAGGAGAAGGAAAAGCGCCGCCACTTGGCTCCACATGAGAGAAGGGCAAAAGGTGATGGCGTCCCTTTTTGTTTTAACTACAGTGCGCAGTGTTGGCCGGCGTTGATTTGATGGAGGAAATGTTGAGCAGTTGAGCCCATGGATGAGGTGGTAGGATTTAAAATTTATTGGTACTAACTATTGGATACTGTTGGAGAGGAGGATTGTTTTTGACTTCCAATAATTTTTGGCAAGTCCAAAAACTAGTTTTTTGAGACTCTATTTTTTAGACACTTGTTGGCGCTAAAATCGGCCGGGTAGGAATCGGCCGATGGGTCTTCAGCGTCGGACACACGACCCGGGAGAATCTGCTTAGCTCCTGTTCGGGTTATCGCCCTGGTGCGGTTCGCGCGGCGTGCCAGTCAATCTGACCTGTTGATTGACAAGGAAATAGAGTATTAAATTCCAGACGCGTCGATCGGCTGGATTTCCGATCTGTCCTGAGGAGCGCGTCGGCGGTAAATCGGCCGATTTGCTGTAGAGATGATCGGCTATGAATCAACCGATGATCGTATGGTAATTGTAAAAACTGCTGGAGCAATCTAAACAATTACTATAGAAGCAACACTTGAGACAGATCTAATCGGCTATATGGCGATGAATCGAAGGAGAACAATGACGAAGCCGATTACCCTGATCTCAAGCTGGATAACTGGTGATAATACTAGAATAACAGGTAAAACTTGCAATTCTAGTAAATATCGATAACTTGTGAATAAATCCAAACGAAACCACAGCGATGCGCCCGTAGTTAAAGCTCGGATATTACTCGATAATCGGAACCTACCAATTGGCCGGAGATCAGGTTGATGCAGCCCTGCCAATCCGTACGAACTCGTGAAAGAAGAAAATATTGGCGAAGTCGCCGACTTGAAAGGTAAAGTACTGGTAAAAAGTAGAAGTATTTTGTTGATTGATGTTGGTTGTCTTTTTGCAAAACCCTAGCGACTCCTATTTATACCCTGAAACTAGGACTCCTGGTCGATTACGACTTGTTACAACCTTATTTAAAACAGGAAAACTACTATATCTATAATAACTTTAAAAAGGAAACGGACTCCCGCAGAATCTTCCGCCGCCGTTTCCTAATCCAATCAGGACCTCTTCAATTGCTTTCCGGCCGTCTTAACATACCTCGTTGACCAGCTTTTGACCAGGATCTTCTGGAATAATCCTATCCTGTCGGTGTGGGCTGCGCCACCAATCGGCCGATTTTCGACTGTTACCCCGATCGGCCGATTCCTTACTGTAGTTCCCAGATCTGCCGCATCGGCCAATCTTCTTCTCCTGACGCCGATTCAAGACGTGTCAAAATCCGGCGTCAACACATGCCCCCCAGTTTTGGAGTAAAATATAACTTTTCTTCGAAACTCCCTCTTTAATCCTTTTTTCCGAAACGGGTGCAGTAAAAGTCTCCTTCCGTTCTGCGGCACAATGATTGCAATTTCCTCGATCCGAGCACGCGAAACGACCGCTCCCCTGGAACTCGTGTAGACGGTGCGGTAAGAATACCATCTTTGCCCTTACCCCCTTATCTTAAGTACTGGTTTTCTCCACCTTTTCTCCTCCACGAATCCAGCATCCTTTCTGCCGCATTACTGTTCATCTTCCCCCAAGTTCTTTCGATTTCCAAGCGCTTCCCCTTCTCCGGCGACCTCGTCCGCAGCTTGCTCCGACCCCAATGGCGTCTCCGTCAGCGACCACCCCATCTACAGAGGCTCCATCGGCTGCTCCTTTGGCGGCGGCGGCCCAATCGGCGGTTTCTCCAGCAGCGTCATCAGCGACGATGGCTTCCATCCCAGAGGTAAATGTCCGAAAAATCTTTTCCTTTTCGCCTTGCTGCTTCAGTATTTTCCGGTCCCTTTCTTAGTTCCTTCCCTTTTTCCCTTTCTTTTTTAGGCCCTTAGGCACAGGATCACCATTCCCCTCTCAGAGTCTCCTGACCTCATCTGCCTAGGCCCTATGGGGAGTCCCGATCCAACGGATCTAATTAGCTTAGAAACTTACAGAATCCCCTTCAAGCAGTCACCTATGGATTTAGATCACTGGGTAGGCGCATTCAGATCCTGGCCGAACGAAACACCCGGGTGGAGAGAGTGGTACCAGAGGGTAGCCGGGTCTTGGAAAGTCCAATGGGAAGAACTTAAAATCGGCCAGTGCATAGATTTGTCCCTGTCTCAGATGGAAAAGAACGAACCTTTGGTTATGGCAGCCTCTTACTTCTGGTCCGATGCGCTCAACGCATTTCTTTTTGGACACGGACCCATGACCCCGACCTTGGCCGATGTCTTGCTGCTGACCGGCCTAGATGTTTCCTCCGCCGATACCCCTTTCAACTACCTGTTCAAGCCATCTCATAGGCTAGATACCAAAGGAATCGGCGGGTGGAAAGGATACATCAGTAAGAATATGAAGACAGGGACCGTCTCACAGAGAGAGCACACCGCCTTCCTGATGATGTGGCTGGAGAAACATCTCTTCTGTGGCAGAGCGGTCGGCCCCTCTTCCAACACTCAAGCTTTGGCAGAATCTCTCGCGCAAGGATCGGCCGTTCCCCTCGGCAAACATTTGCTGGGATCGGCATATCATATGATGCATCAAATCGGCGCCAAGCTGTCGAAAGGAGAGCCGATAGGGAATCCAGGTGGTCCTTGGTGGTTCATCACCCTCTAGCTCAATCTACACATGAGCAAGGTCTCTCAGCAGAGGATAGAGACAAAGACCTTTCCCAACATTGAGTCAGAGGAGAACCCATTGGTCCGTCGCCGCTGCAGATCTGTCGGAGAGGCGGCATCGGCCTTTCCTGGCTGCCAGTTCACCGCTACCCGGGTAGCCGAATATTTCAGATGCTTCTATAATGGACTTAGCGAGGAGATGATCACTTGGTATCCATATCAAACCGCGGAGCCGATTTTTGAATTGCCTATATGCTTCGACTTCTCCACCCACACATTTGACAGAGAGTTGATGGATGTCCTGATTAAGCCGGGAATTCTGCCGGCTAACTTCTTCTCGGGGAAGGACTCACCCACTTATGAGTTCTACTGCCCGTCAGCCACAGCAAGGCAACTAGGTTTCGGCCAATTGCCGATCCGAGTCTATTTCGCCGGCCAAGCAAAATTCAGAGATGGATTAACCTCTAGTCTCGACTACAGCTGATTGTGCGATTTAGTACCTGACTCCAGCACCATTGACTTGAACGGCTGGTCAGTTGCCTCTTTCGCCACCCAACAGTACAAATTATGGTGGGCAGAATGGAAGCAGCATCTTTTCTGTAAATCCCCATCAATTTACTGCAACATTCTGGACCCAGAGAACATCGACCCAAATGCTGCGGTATGTCCTTTTCTTTTCAGCCGATTTCAATGTTGCACTATCATCTTGCTGTTAACTTATGTTTACCTCTTCAGTCTGAAAGCCATGCTCCCCCAACACGGAGCCGAAGCGGCCGGCCGATTGATAGCCATCATCGATACACAGTGCAGCCACTCATCGGCTTCCATGCTCCGTCTATCAGAGATATCTCCACCGGCCGATCAAAACGAGCGCCCAAGAGACCAACACCAAAGATATCCAGCCGTCGGATGCGGGCTCACATTGAATCGGCCGGTCAGACAACAATAGCATCGGCTGGAGTCTCTCGTATCGGATCGGCTAGCCAGATGGCAGCAGCATCGGCCGAGACTCCCCGTGTTGGATCGGCTGATCGGATGGGAGTGATGCGCGCCGAGACCCCAGACCCTTCACCTCCATCAGTGGTCGAGACGGCCGATCCCCAAGTCGCCGCCGAAGCCGGGGCTGCTGCAGCATCGCTCTTAGTAGAAGCTGTCCAGGTAACTTTATTTATCTCATGTATTCCCCAAAAACCTTCTGCCGACATCAATTTCATCCCTCTACCAGGCGGCACGAGTTGTCCCACCACAATCTCCACGGCTATCGGCCACGTCTCAAGCAGCTCCTGTTGCCGAGGTAAATGATCTCTTACTCTGCATCCTCAATATTCAGGAAACTTAACCAATTCTGATGCAGGTTGACTCGGGTACGCCGATTGTAACTCCACAGCTGGAATCGGCCGGAGAACCCGCAGAGGCATGTCAAATTCCCATTACCATCTTATCTTATTTTCCATAGTACCTTCACGAGCATTTATATCTTTCTCAGGAAGCTGGCCCAAGCGGAGCACCAATAATGATCGAATCTTCTTCTTCTGGCGAACCCAGTGCACCAATCCCTGAAACAAGGGAAATACTTCCACCGGCGCAGGCAAGAGAGATTCGTTTCAAAGAGGTAACAATTTTACCATCAGAATCGGCCGATTTCCTCTCACTAACTGCTTACCCTTTGCTTCGTTCCTTTACAGGAGCAAGATTCTCCTAACAATAGTATCTTTTCTTTCGTTGTCTCCTTGGCCGACGAAGAAGAAACTGCCTCACATGTGGTTCCACCGAGTTCTGCCTCCGACGATGTCCGCTCTAAGCTCGAGAGCATCCGTACTCTCCTCCAAGGTGACATCGGCCGACTGGTGAAGGATGCATCGCCGATCCGACAACTTTTCAATGAGGTCGTAGATCACATTCCGGAAGAAGTGTCGGAAGACTTGGGGTACGCTGCCTATATAGAGGGCATGCGGATTCCGGTCTCGCGGGCGCTGCGATGTATGGCCGATCACGCTCAGATGGCCAAAACTCAGGAGGAGGTTGACTCGTACAAACACCAGGCCCAGGAAGTACATCACAAAATCAACTTTCTCGAGAACTGCCGTCCGGACATTGTTGGCACAATAGATCGGCTGAAACGGAGGAGAGCAGAACTAGCCAAGGAGATGGAACAGATAACCAAAGAGATAGCCGCTGAAGAGAAAAAGCTCCAAGAACTCCCAACCATGATCAGCGAGCTGAAGCAAAAAAGACAACATCTGGCCCGTGAAGCAATAAGACTCCGTCGCCGCGTGTCAGAAGTGTCGGGATCGGCCGAAAGTGATCAGAGGATATTAGAATCGGCCGATCAAATCAGACGACGAGCGATTGTAGCCATAGATACTTTTCTTGGGCTGTAATATGTTAAACATTGTTGTCCCTTAATGCCACCGCGCCGATTTGATTTTGAACTGCTTCCTGTAATCTGTGCTTTCCACCTAACAATGAATCCCAATATCTCTTTCACCGGATGTGCAGCCAGAAAACCGATGAGAAATCGGTCATGTTAACTCGACACATTTTCTTTTTGTGCTCAGAATCCCCATCGGTACCAACGTACGTCGGCCGTGATCTGATGCTATCTCTTAAATCTCCCATTTCTAATGAATTGGCTGACGTGAACCCATGCCTCAGCTTCTCATTCTTTCGAACGAGCTGAATCCTTAGAGCCGACTGCTTGGATCGGCTGTAGACCGAAATTGGACACTTTCAGGAAGTCAGTGTCCCAAGTCCTGCCAGATATACATTTGACGTGTTCGCAGCTCCACTGTTGTGTGTCGGCCGCTGCGACGCTGTAAACAGAATCGGCAGCTACTATCTCTGTACTGTCGCCGACCCATTGCACGAGGCATTGATGCATGGTAGATGGGACACAGCAGTTTGCATGTATCCAGTCGCGACCGAGCAGCATATTATAGGACCCCTTGCCATTAATGACGAAGAAAGTGGTGGGGAGGGTCTTACTGCCGATGGTGAGGTCGGCGCAGAATGCCCCGCGGGTAGGCGACACGTTGCCTTTGAAGTCCTTCAGCATCATGTCCGTCTTGGTGAGGTCGTCATCGCCCTTGCCCAGCTTGCGGAACATGGCATACGGCATGATGTTGACTGCCGCGCCTCCATCTACCAGTAGTCTGGTGACGGGTCTTCCGTTGACATAGCCCTTGAGAAACAGCGCTTTGAGGTGCTGTCGTTTTTCTTCCTCTGGCTTCTCGAACATAGCCGTCATCGGCTCTAATACCAGTTGTGCCATTTGCTCTTCCTCTGTATTTGTCACTTTGTCCCGATCGCTTGGCGCCATGAACTCCATCGGCAGTATGAATACCATATCAATTTCGGCTGCCGATTCTTGGTTGTTTGCTTTCTGATCGTTCTTCTTTGGGCGCCAAATTCGAGATTTCACGTTCCTTCTTTCTGGCACGTGTCTTTGTTCTTCTTCTTGATGTTCCCACTGGCGTAGGCGTTGGATCCTTCGCTTCTGGGATCTGGATAAGCCGTCAGGACACCACCTGGGATTTACTGGTTTGGCCGATGATCCAACGTGTTCCCACTTTGGTTCCTTCCCTAGGGGATCTTCGTCTGATACCCTATCATCGGCCACCTCTACCAGCCGATCGTGCGCGCTGATCCTGCCCCCCAGTCCATCTTGCTGGCCGATCTTGGTTTTTGACCTACCGTACTGGTCAACTCTGCCCCCCAGCCGATCATGCACCGAAACGCGCCGTTCTTCGCGCCGATTTCTGTTGATCGGCTCTGATCCTCTGTCCCTAGAGTGTGGCTTCGGGCGATCGTTGCGGTTTGATCCGTCGCACTCCGGACAGTTATCGGCAGAGGGCAGTCTGATATCGTTCTCCCAGCAGTGGATGAAGAAGGGACACTGCCAGTGATCTTCACGCCGGCGTATCATCTCTTCTTGGTGTTGTGCTTGTTCTTGCTGCCGCCGATATTTACTGAGTAGAAATCGGGAGGTGACAGGCCTGTGTGGTCGTTCTGGTCCTCGCCTGTTCCTTCTGATTTCTTCCGTCGTGATCTGCCTCTTGGGATCGACGACGCCACCTCTTCTCGCCGATTCTGACGTCAGCACCCTGGTTTGACTTGATTCTTCTCCAGCGTTGACCGTGTTGGCCGGGAAGGGATGCTGATCTATCTTCATCGGCATTGCCGGTTTGGTTGGAGTCTCAAACTTGAGCCGCCCTTGTTCAATGGCCGATTGTATCTGCTGACGAAAGACTTTACATTCGTTGGTGTCATGAGAAGTAGCGTTGTGCCACTTGCAGTACTTCATCTTCTTCAGCTGATCGGCCGTAGGGATGGTGTGATGTTGCGACAGCTTGATCTGTCCCTCCTGAAGCAGTAGATCAAAAATTTTATCGGCTTTTGACGTGTCAAAGCCGAATGTCTCTGGCTCCTTCTTGCCAAAGGGGCAGGATATTGGTTTTTTCCCTTTTACCCATTCTGCCAGGCCGATTTCTTCCTCTACGTCGGATTCAGATCCCTCCAAATACGCCACCTTCTTCTGAAAGCTCCTCCGCTGTTCAAACGGTCGGATCTCTTGCCCTGACAATCGGTGGACGATTTGACTCAGGCTCTCAAACTCTTGGGCGGCATATCTTTCTCTGATTTGCGGTAAGAGGCCCTGGAAAGCGATGTCGGCCAACTGTGCATCGGTTAGGGCCAGGCTGTAGCACTTGTTTTTGATCTCTCTGAATCTATGTATATACCCTGTCACCGGCTCATCGTTCCTCTGCCTGAGGCTGGTTAGATCCGAAAGCTTCATCTCATGTACTCCCGCATAGAAGTACTTGTAGAATTGTTTCTCCAGATCGGCCCACGTGACGATAGAATTTGGCGGTAAAGTGGTGAACCACTGGAAGGCCGATCCGGATAGAGATGATGAAAATAACCGTACCCTCAGAGCGTCTTGCGTGGCAGCTTCACCGCACTGGATGATGAATCTGTTGATGTGTTCCACAGTGGATGTGTCATCCGTCCCTGAGAACTTGGTGAAATCAGGAACCTTGTAGCGGTGTGGGAACGGCAACGAGTCATAGGCCGATGGATACGGCGTCTTGTAAGTATAAGTTTGAACTTTCGGCTTCAGCCCAAACTGATCTTGAATTACTTCTGCTATTCTTGCCGTCCAATCCACCTGCTACTGATGAACAGTTGTTCGCGGTGCGGGCACGTGTTGAAGGGCTGGTTCAGCCAGGTGATGAATCGGCGAAGTTTGCTGAACGGCCGATAACTGCTGGCGAAACGCGTCCGCACCCCCTTCGTACGTTGCTGCTGGCGCCGCGGCTCTGAATGCCTCCACAGTGCTTGACCCCCTTCCGACTTCTGGTAAAATCGGCTGGTACTGGGAGACCGTCGGCCGGGCGGCCGATTGGTACGGCACCTGGGAGACCGTCGGCCGGGCGGCCGATTGGTATGGCACCTGAAACGGATAAGTGCCATGCCCGTTCGCTGGCTCGGGAAAATGCGTCATGGCTGATGCCCCCCTGCCGATTTCTGGTAAAATCGGCTGGTACTGGGAGACCACCGGCCGGACGGCCGATTGGTATGGCACCTGGAACGGATAAGTGCTATGCCCGTTCGCTGGCTCGGGTAAATACGTCGTGGCTGATGCCCCCCAAGGTACTGAGCTGGTAGGCGATGTTTGCACCGAAGCCATCTGGACGGGTTGAAGCGGTGCTCGCGACGGGAGACATGGTGCACTGCTGTATCTTGGAGACGCCGGAAGTGGTGGAGAGCTGTACCCCTCGCGCTGCGTCAATATCGGCTGAGAAGCCGATTGGGATGTGTACGGTAAGCTTCTGGCCGGAAGGGTGGTTGGAGGGGCATATGCCGGTCCCTGATAACCTTGAACGGCTCCGCTAGCCAGAGAGTTGACGACGGCGTTGTACACCGTGTTGCTCATCACCGAGGATTGATCAATGAATGCTTGATACACGGACTGTTGAATCATCTCCGACATCTTGCCCGAGTCTTCAGCAATGGTGATGTGGCGAGGTGCTGGAATAGGGGCCTTCCTAACTGCTTCCCCGCTTCTGGTACGACTGAACGACTGGAGGTATATCTTCTTGTAATCTTCTAGATGTTTGGCCAATTCCTCCCTCTGGTCGTCCTTGAGATCAGCTTTTGTAACCCCAATGATGTTGCTGTCAGAGATTTCTGCGTTGTTCGACATATCAGGTCTTGGATTGTCCCACCGGGCGTGCCAAAAGTGTGTTGGCGCTAAAATCGGCCGGGTAGGAATCGGCCGATGGGTCTTCAGCGTCGGACACACGACCCGGGAGAATCTGCTTAGCTCCTGTTCGGGTTATTGCCCTGGTGCGGTTCGCGCGGCGTGCCAGTCAATCTGACCTGTTGATTGACAAGGAAATAGAGTATTAAATTCCAGGCGCGTCGATCGGCTGGATTTCCGATCTGTCCTGAGGAGTGCGTCGGCGGTAAATCGGCCGATTTGCTGTAGAGATGATCGGCTATGAATCAGCCGATGATCGTATGGTAATTGTAAAAACTGCTGGAGCAATCTAAACAATTACTATAGAAGCAACACTTGAGACAGATCTAATCGGCTATATGGCGATGAATCGAAGGAGAACAATGACGAAGCCGATTACCCTGATCTCAAGCTGGATAACTGGTGATAATACTAGAATAACAGGTAAAACTTGCAATTCTAGTAAATATCGATAACTTGTGAATAAATCCAAACGAAACCACAGCGATGCGCCCGTAGTTAAAGCTCGGATATTACTCGATAATCGGAACCTACCAATTGGCCGGAGATCAGGTTGATGCAGCCCTACCAATCCGTACGAACTCGTGAAAGAAGAAAATATTGGCGAAGTCGCCGACTTGAAAGGTAAAGTACTGGTAAAAAGTAGAAGTATTTTGTTGATTGATGTTGGTTGTCTTTTTGCAAAACCCTAGCGACTCCTATTTATACCCTAAAACTAGGACTCCTGGTCGATTACGACTTGTTACAACCTTATTTAAAATAGGAAAACTACTATATCTATAATAACTTTAAAAAGGAAACGGACTCCCGCAGAATCTTCCGCCACCGTTTCCTAATCCAATCAGGACCTCTTCAATTGCTTTCCGGCCGTCTTAGCATACCTCGTTGACCAGCTTTTGACCAGGATCTTCTGGAATAATCCTATCCTGTCGGTTTGGGCTGCGCCACCAATCGGCCGATTTTCGACTGTTACCCCGATCGGCCGATTCCTTACTGTAGTTCCCAGATCTGCCGCATCGGCCAATCTTCTTCTCCTGACGCCGATTCAAGACGTGTCAAAATCCGGCGTCAACAACACTCTTGAAGATACCAACAAGGCAACAACCAAAATTGTGTTAGTCTACTATATTATTATATTTGTGCTAGAAGATATATAAATCATAAGTCTATATAAGAAACCCATTTGTTGCTCCGTGCGAACCTTGAGATTAGGAGGTCGCCATCTTTTTCTTTGCAAAATTATGAGGCCCCCTTTAAAGTGCAATAAACGTATCATCAAGCACCACCTTTCGTTGTGGTTTCTAGAAAAGCTCTTTGATGATGCCACTTGTTATTTTTAAGCTAAGCATCACTGTTAGGGATAAATATCACGAATCCCCCAAAGAATGTTCCTTAGAAAGCTGATCACGGATTAGCTCCACTGAAGTACATAGTTTGGGCCAGCAGGGCCGTCAAATGGCCACAAGTGGCCACCAGGGGAAGGTGCACCGATATCCCAACACGAGGCACTAGTAAAGGACATGGCCGCCTCGCCCGACCCCAAGGGTAAGGGATCGGGCGCGTCCGCCACGCCCAACCCCAACGGTGAAGGGTCGGGCGTGTCCGCCTCGCTCGATCCTAAGGGCGAGGGGTTGGGCCCGTCCGCCCTAGAGGCGTGGGGCCCCAGGGACATCACGAAGTGATAGGCCACGCCAGGGGACGAACCTCTAGCATAAAGATGGGTAAGGACATGCAATGACATGACCTTCGAAAAAGACAGGCAACTACGGCAAGCCCCGGTCGTCCTCTGCCCCGGGGATCAAGCCGTAAAACACGCTGGGGGCTCACACCGCCCGTCTCGGCAGGGCATACGTCGCCCGTCCTGCGGCCCGGCAGATCCGTGCCTCTCGCCCTGCTGAGACGCACGTCGCACGTCACGCCAGGAAGTGGCGCAGGGACACCCCATCGTCATTTACAGGGCAAGTGGGGTCCACACGTAGGGAGGAGGAAAAGCGGGATCCCGGCAACCTTCCCCCCCCTCTCTCTCTCTTATATCCGATCCCTGCCCCTTGGCATATAAAAGGGAAGGGGAGGACCCCCACGGGAAAAAAGAGGTTTAGACTCACATTCACACATGCACACTCCACAAGAGACTTGGGACTTGTGAGCCCCCTCCCTCTCTCGCCCGTTTGTAACCCCTACTGCAAACTTAGTGCAAGAGCACAAGCGGCTGGAACTGGACGTAAGGACATTCTGCCCGAACCAGTATAAACCCTCGTGTCTTTCTTGCTCACCATCGAGGCCAGACGTGCAATCACGAAATTCACTAGTCGGCGATTCGAGACACCGACAGTTAGCGCGCCAGGTAGGGGCCTTTGCGCATCTCGTTGACTTCTTCAGGCTGCGGATGGCGAACCACGCTGGAGGATGGGCCTCGGGCGAGCGCTTCGGAAGCCTAGACTTCATCGTCACCACAGGAGAGGGACTGGAACAGATTCATGTTCCGGTCCGCCCCGCCGCACCACCAACCTCGACCTTGTTGTCAAGGCTTTCGAGGGGATGCGACTGCGTATCCCATAGGATCGCGCCCCGAGGGTAGTGGGCCCCTAGACTTCGACTATGAGAGATTGGGGCGTCAGCTCTGCCTCTTCTTGGGCCCCCGACCGACCTAGGAGGACTTGCACCACGTTCTCTTCTCGCTCGCCAACGTCACGGCGTAGCCCTCTGGGGGAGAACCACTATCCCCAGAGATCCCGGCCAGGGGCGTCCCGATGAGGTTTCCCCTTGGCCTGCGCAAAGCGGCAGAGGACGCGCATCGCCCCGCCGCGACGCCTTTTGGTTCGTCCCCCACGAACGGCTAATTCGTAGGGATGACGGACTACATCTCAGAATCCTTCCATGGTCTCCTCGCGGGGGAATCAGAGGCGATCTCCGACTCTGCTTCCAGCGGAGGAAGCCACCACCCCTAGCGGGAGTGTTTCATGGCGGGTGTCCCAGGGCATGTTGAAGACGCCCACAGCGGGGAAACTCCTCCGAACGGCCCTAACGATGGGGCTGGGGAGAGGAACCAAGCCCTACCACCCGCGCGGCTCGAGCAGCTGCGGGAGCGGTAGAAAGAGCTCGAGGAGGCGCACACTCCAAATAGAGCAGGAGCGCGCCAAACTCGAGCGAGAGATTGGACGCCGTGGGGACGAAGGGCACGCACGCGCTGCCGTCCGTGATGTAAACCGGAGGATCCTCGAAGACGATGAGGGTCCCCCCGCGTTTCACTCGTGCAAGCCTGAACATCACCGCCGTGGGCGGCTTTGCTGGAAGGGCTCCCAGAGCAAGCGACGCCCATCATCGAGCGCGCGGTGCAACAACAGGACGAGAGCTCGATGTCTCGGCGACGTGGGCAGTATGAGGGATAGCACCCCCGCGAGGCAGGGTATGAAGGACGTGTCCGTCCACCAAACCCCACGCGAGGAAGAAGGTTCCGCGAACACCCCCATTCAGGGATGCCTCGGCGCCGACCGTGACCCACGCCACACCATCAACGCTCGGAGGCATGGGCATGAGGATGAGCAAGCGGTGGCAAGCTGAGGATATCACCCTCGCTGCAGTGGACGCCGCGGCAGCAGCGAGGACAGAAGCACGAGCCCCAATCCGCCGGGTCCCAGGGTTTTCTGCGCGCGCATCTACATCGCTCCGTTCCCGCCACGGTACCTACCCCCGGCAAACATCACTAGGTACATCGGGGAGATGAACCCCGCCTTGTGGCTCGAGGACTACCGGCTCGCTTGCCGAGGAGGAGGAGTGGTCGACGATGACTTCATCATCCGCAACTTGCCCTTATCCCTGGCTGACTCGGCACGGACATGGCTCGAGCACCTGCCAGCCGACCGGATTCACAGCTGGTCGGACCTGAGGGAAATCTTTGTTGGAAACTTCCAGGGCAGTTACGAACGCCCCGGGAACCTATGGGATCTCAAGAACTGCCAGCAGAAGCTGGGGGAAACTCTCCGCGAGTACATCCAACGCTTCTCCAAAGAGTGCAACGCGCTGCCCAATGTCTCTGATGCCGACGTGATTGGGGCATTTCTGACTGGGCCCACCTGCGAGTCCCTTGTTCACAAGCTGGGACGCAAGAGCTCGCGAACCACCAAGGAGCTCCTTGACGTCGCGACGAACCACGCCTTGGGTGAGGAAGCGGTCGGTGCGATCTTTGACCGTGCCAAGGGCAATGCGAAGCGCAACGAAAGCGCCGGCGAGGGCGGCTCGAACCGCCCAGGGAAGAATAAGAACAAGAGAAACAACGGGGGTTCCGTCTTAGCCGCCGCCGACCGAAAGGGAGGCAGAGCGGCCGCTGGAGAGACCCCCGATCATTTCGAGAAGATGCTGGAGAAGCCGTGACTGAACCAAGCCTTCCCCGTCAAGCATCTGTATAAGGACTGCGCCCTCATGAAGAAGTACCTGTCGGGAGGTACCAGGAAGGGGGAGCACAAGAAGAGGCCCGAGCCGGAGGAGGACGACACCCGGAGAAAGGATGATGGCTGCCTCATGATATTTGGAAGCCCAACTGCCTACGAGTCCAGGCGCCGTCAGAAGCTCACACGCCGGGAAATCTACGCGGCTGAACCGGTGACGCCTGGGTTTCTCCGGTGGTCCGAGTCGCCCACCACCTTTGATCGATCCGACCATCCGAGCGGCGTCCCGCAACCAGGGAGGTGCCCGCTTGTGGTCGACCCGATCATCGGCACGAAGCGCCTCACAAAGGTACTGATGGATTGGGCAGCAGCCTCAACATCATGTACGTGGAGACTCTGGATGCCATGGGCATCGATCGGTCGCACATTCGGTCGTCCGGGGCGCCATTCCACGGCATCGTGCTAGGAAAGCTGGCGATACCGCTCGGGCAGATCGACCAGCCCGTAACGTTCAGGGATCCGACCAACTATAGGATGGAGACCCTCACCTTCGAAGTGCTTGGGTTTCACGGATCTGACCATGCCATATTGGGGCGACCATGTTACGCGAAGTTCATGGCCGTCTCCAATTATACTTATCTGAAGCTCAAGATGCCGAGCCCGCATGGGGTCATCACCGTCGGGTCCACCTTTCAGTGCGCCTACCAGTGCGAGGTGGAGAGCTGCGAGCTCGCGTCGGCGGTCATCGCCTTCGAGAAACTTGCGGTCATCAGGGAGGAAACCGCGGAGAAGGCGCCTGACTCCAATCGGGCAGCCGGGTCCTTTGAGCCCGATGAGGGTGTGAGGGAGGTTCTCATCAACCCTGATGACTCCGCGGACCAGAAGGTGCGAATCGGCACCGCGCTCTTCTCTAAATAGGAAAGCGCACTCGTCGACTTCCTCCGCGCCAATAAGGATATGCCGGGCATACTAAGAGAAGTCGTCGAGCATGCCTTGAAGATCAGGCCAGGTTCCACATCGGTGAAGCAACGCCCGCGCCGCTTCGACGAGGAGAAGCACAAGGCCATCAGCGAGGAAATTGTAAGACTTTTAATGGCTGGATTCATCAAGGAAGTATAACACCCCGAGTGGTTAGCCAATCCCGTTCTTGTACAAAAAAGAGTGAAAAATAAAGGATGTGTGTCGACTACACAAGCCTCAACAAAGCATGCCCAAAGTATCCGTTTCCTTTGCCTCGCATAGGCCAGGTAGTTGACTCAACCTCAGGGTGTGAAACCCTCTGCTTCCTTGATGCCTACTCCAGGTACCATCAAATCGTGATGAAGGAGTCCGACTAGCTCGCGACTTCCTTCATCACCCCTTTTGGATCAGACTGCTACGTTACCATGCCATTTGGCCTGGAGAACGCAAGGGCCACGTACCAACGATGCATGCTCCGATGTTTGGGGACCTCATCGGTCGAACCGTCGAGGCTTAGGTGGACGACATCGTAGTCAAGTCCAAACAGGCCGACCAGCTGGTGGCCGACCTAGAGCAAAGCTTCGCTAGACTCCGGGCGAACGGCGTTAGGCTCAACCCCGAGAAATGCGTTTTCGGGGTTCCAAGGGGCATGCTGCTAGGTTTCATCATTTACGAGCGCGACATCGAAGCCAACCCAGACAAGATCGCAGCCATCACTAAAATGGGCCCGATTCATAACCTCAAAGGGGTTCAGTGAGTCACAGGATGCCTCGCAGCCCTCAACCGCTTCATTTCACGCCTTGGCGAACGAGGTCTCCCCCTCTATCGGCTTCTGAGGAAGACCGATCGCTTCGCGTGGACCCCTGAGGCTCAGAAGGCGCTCGACAAGCTCAAAACGCTCCTCTCAAAGGCCCCAATCTTGGTCCCATCGTCCGATAGAGAGCCGCTCCTACTCTACATCGCAGCAACAACTCAGGTGGTCAGCGCGGCCCTTGTCGTGGAACGGGAAGAGGAGGGCCATGCCCTCAGGGTGCATCGCATCATGTATTTCGTAAGCAAAATCCTGACCGATGCCAAGACTCGCTACCCCCAGATCCAGAAGCTCCTGTACGCTGTTCTAATCGCCAAACGGAAGCTGCTCCACTACTTCGAGTTGCACCCGTAACTGTGGTCACATCTTTCCCCCTTAGCGAGGTCGTGCGCAACCCAGACACCACCGGGAGGATAGCGAAATAGGCTCTGGAGCTCATGGGTTAGGGGATCTCATACGCCCCTCAGACAGCCATCAAGTCCTAGGTGCTCGCCGATTTCATCACAGAGTGGACCGAGACTCAGATGCCCCCTACAGCCGTCAGCGAGGAATACTATGTAATGTACTTTGACAGATCATTGGAGAAGGAAGGAGCTAGCTTGGTGTAACACCCAAAAATTTAGGAATCGAAATTCTAAAAGTATTTTTATAAAAATCATAAGATAAAATTGTGCATGCATCTTTATTTCTTTTCTTCTCCTATTCTTTCTTTCAGCCAGCCCAATTCTTCTCTTCTCCTTCTTTTCTTTTTCCCGCGGCCAACTCAGCGGCCGATTCGCTCACCCGACCCTTTCTTCCACCGATAGCTAGGACCCACCTGTCGGCGTCTTCTCCTTCTTTCTTGTTTCCTTACCCCGAGTCCTGATCGATTCCGCGCCGCCGCCTTCCTACGCCTGGCCAATCCGCCCCTATAAAATCCCGCCGAAGCCCCACTTTGCAACCAGAGCCAACTTCAATCTCTTTTGCTATTCAACATCATTGCACGCCGCTGGAAGTTGCACACCGGAGGAACGCCGCCGCCCCGTTACACCGCCTCTCCGTCGACTCGCCGTTCCACAGCTTCTCCGCCGTCATCAACTCTCGCCAGAGCTCCGCGAGTTGGTAAGCATCAAGCCGCACCAGATTCCTCTTTCTCTCTTGCTCCGCCGCAAACCCGATGTCTCGCCGGACCCCTGTTTCTGCCCGCCGCCGTGACCGCTAGTTTACAGCCGCCGCACAGCCATCCCGTGATCACCCCCACCTTCGTCGTGCCGTCCTCTCACTCCCCGGCATGAACCCAGCTTGAATTGAGCCCCGGAACACCGGATTCGGTGAAGCTCCGGCCGTCCGCCGCCGCACTCGCTCGCCACCGACGCCCAGTAAAACACTGCTTCGCTCGACCCTTTTCGTCCCGTCGAGCCGACCCTTCCTCTGCCGCTCGATCTAGATCTAACGGCCAGAATCGACCCTCACTTTACACTGCCGATTTACCCGACCTTTTCCTTACTCAGCCGATTCACCTGACCCACTCTTCATACCGCCGATTCGCGCGACCCGCCGCTCGGTTCTGATCCAACGGACCAGATTCATCCGACCCTAGCCATCCCTGAAACTCTTGCAGGAAGATCCCTAGGTTTCCCAGGAATCAACCCGCAGTCCAGATCAGTAGAAAATAATTAGAGTTGAGCCCTTTCTTTTTCTGTTCCGACCCCTGACTTTTTCTAGAATTAGTGCCCGCCGTCCAGAACTTCTAGTTTTTTCACCCCGACCCTTTGTTTAAGGTTTAATTATGTTTTAGCCCCTAATTTCTTTAGATTTAGCCCCTGGAAGTTCAAAACTCTCGCTGTTAGGCCCCTAGATCACTGTTTTAGCCATATCTTCATCGTCTCAACTACGATTTCAACGATTCTTGCGCTCACGCGATCCTTGCATCATGAACTACAACTTTAGTATCTTTTTACTTTCTGTTTGTATTGTTTGTTGTGTATGCTTGTTTGTGTGATCGCGTAGACAACATGACGTTCGAGCAAAACCAAGAGCAAGCTTACGAGGAAGAGAACCAACAGCTGTTTGAAGAAGGCAAGTGGATTTCCCCCTCTGCATATTCTATTTGATCCCAACAACAACATGAAAATTCACTTTACTTTTTGTTGCTTGCATAAACTTGATGGGTTACCTATGCTAAGGACATACCAAGTCTTTTACCCCAATCCTTGAAACATCTGGGTTTACTATTCATGTTGGGTAGTTACGCTTAGTTGCCAACTTTGGTATTGGTATTGGTTTACTCGTTTGGCAATGTTGATCACGTTTCATATTGTGGTTTTATCGCGTAATTTCAAGATCAACTTTGATTAATGGGAACATGGAGAACCACCCAAGTGAATAGTGCAACCACAAAGTCATATGGCTCTGACCTTAGGCAATTAATTAGATGTGTAGTTTGCTGGTGGCCTTACCGAAAGGGCAAGGAGGGGGTCGGTGATAGGGGTCATAGCCTGGTCCTCTTGGGGTAGCTGCCTTTGCTAAGGAGCTGACCATTAGGGAGGTTTATGGACCACACTGCTACTGAAACTCTAGCGGGCTGCCTAGCTCTCGACATGTCTTTGTAAAGGCTTCGTAGTGTACCCTCGCCACTCACCTCGGAAGTGTTTAAGGGCCTTGCAAACCCGGGCGACTCAGGGAAACACGATTTGTGGGTAAAGTGTACAACCTCTGCAGAGTGTAAAACTGTTATAATAGCCGTACTCACGGTTAAGAGTGGATTGGACCCTCACATGATAACGAAACTTGAAGGTTATATAAATTGTGGTTCGTGATTTATGATTATGTTGATGGAATCTTAATGATTTTGCTAAAGTGGGTTGGTATAAACTTAAACATAGTTAATAAGTGCCTGTTAATAAATATATGACCAACTAAAAGTGACCGCTGCTGCAAACCTTAGCCTATCCTTGATGGCCTTGCATTTTCACCCCACTTGTTGAGTACCAACCATAAGAGTACTCACCCTTGCCCCCCTGCTGTTCAGAAGAGAACTTTGAGGAGGAGCACTTCGACGACTTCGAGGAGTTCTAGGTCCTGCGTTCACCAGTCATCGCCTGTGGAAGACGGAGTTGTTGGAGACTTCGTATAGGGTATAACGGTTTATCGTTTAAAGACATTTGTGTCTCTTTTATACGGAGTGTAATATTGTTAACTACTTTATTTAGTTACTTTTTGAGCATTGTCTTTGATATATTACACTTTCCGTCTACCATATGTGTGTGAACATGATCCTGGCGCACATATGAGATGCATCTGGTTCTTTCCAGAATCGGGTGTGACACTTGGGTTTCGTCTTCATCTCTCGTGCGCATGAGGTATGTTGTCCGTGTTCATTTTCCTGCTTCAAATAATGTGGCCGAGTATGAAGCGCTCATCAACAGCCTACGCATCGCCATCGAGCTGGGCATCCGAAGACTTGAGGTCCGAGGCGACTCGCGACTTTTCATTGATCAAGTCATGAAAGAGTCGAGCTGCCTCAGTCCCAAGATGGCTGCGTATTGCCAAGAGGTCCATCGGTTAGAGGACAAGTTCGATGGTCTCGAACTTAACCACATCCCCAGATGGATCGATGAAGTAGCTGACACGTTGGAAAAAATGGGGTCGAGCCGCCAGCCCGTCCCGTCCGGCATCTTTGCTAGCGATTAGTACAAGCCCTCGATCCGCTACGAGGAGCCGGAACAGGCCGGGGCCGAACCGCTTGCCTCGGACTCGGGTGTCACCAACCGCTGATCTTTTCCAACCACGAGGTCATGGAGCTCGACTTGGAACAAGCGACAGGGCTCGACCCCCCGCCGACTGGAGGTAGCCTTATCTCGACTACCTCTTCCGCGAGATGCTCTCGACTGAAAAGACAAAGGCCCGATGGCTCGCACACCGCGCTAAGACTTTCATCATCATCGAGGGGGAGCTCTACAAGGAGAGTCACACCAAGATCCTACAGCGCTATACCCCGATCGAACAAAGGAAGCAGCTGCTGCAGGATATCCATGGTGGGATCTACGGGCACCACGCCGCGCCTAGGACCTTAGTCGGAAATGTGTTCCGGCAAGGCTTGTACTGGCCAACCGCGATGGAGGACGCTGAGCGGATCGTGCGCACTTGTGAAGGGTGTCAATATTACGCTCGGCAAACCCACCTGCCAACGCAAGCACTCCAGAGGATCCCAATCACGTGGCCTTTTGCGGTCTGGGGGCTTGATCTCGTCAGGCCCCTCAAGAAAGCACCCAGAGGCTACACGCATCTCCTTATCGCCGTTCACAAGTTCACGAAGTGGATTGAAGCTCGGCCGATCGCTACGATCGGGTCCGAGCAGGCCGTGAAATGTTTCCTTGATATCACCCACCGCATTGGAGTCCCAAACTCCATCATCACAGATAATGGTACGCAGTTCACAGGGAAGAAATTCCTCAAATTCTGCGACGATTACCACATCCACGTCGACTGGGCCGTCGTGGCGCACCCCCGCACGAACAGGCAGGTCGAATGCGCGCACGGCTTGATCTTGCAAGGACTCAATCCTATCATCTTCAATCGATTGAAGAAGTTCGTCGGGTGGTGGGTTGCCAAGATCCCTGTAGTTCTCTAGAGCCTCAGGATGACTCCTAGCCGAGCGACCTGCTTCACCCCTTTCTTCATGGTCTACGGCTCCGAGGAAGTCCTCTCGACTGACTTAGACAATGGAGCACCAAGAGTTAGGGCGTACGACGAGCGAGGGGCAGAGGCATCCCTCAAAGACACGATGGACCAGCTCGATGAAGCACGCAATGTTGCCCTCTTCCGATCAACTAGATATGAGCAAGCACTATGACGGTACCAGGGTCGCCGAGTTCGGGGTCGGGCGTTTAACGTCGGCGACTGGGTGCTACGGCTCGTCCAAAGCAACAAGGACCGTCACAAGCTCTCCCCGCCCTGGGAGGGGCCCTTCATAATCGCCGAAGTGCTCCGGCCAGGCTCCTACAATCTACAGACCCCTGATGGCGAAGTATTCACCAACGCTTGGAACATCGAAAAACTACGTCGTTTTTACCCTTAGTATTTCCAAGCTATGCGAATTTTAATGTTAAATTGTCGAGTTCTGCTGCGAAAAGTTCTCTTTTCACTTTGCCGCTCTTCACTGCCACTCGACCCTAGCCACGACAGGGGATCAGGCCTCACTCGGGGAATGCCAAGGCCAAACCCACTCAAAACTCCTTACGCCTAACCTGTTCCTATGATTGGGGCAGAAAGATACAAGTTACGAAAGAGCGTGCTTTGAGTAAAGTTGGTTGGACTACGGGAAACCCACGCCCCAGCCGCTACAGTACCTCCGCTCACCAGCGTGATCAGAGTCCTCTCACTCGCATCTCTTTTCTCAACTGCCTCAATATTTGGAATAGTCGGGCGTCCTTAATTTTCCTCGCCAAAGGCCCTCGCGGCCAAAATCCAAAAAGTTTAAAAGTTTGTTTACACAACCTCGGGCGTCAAGGCCTAGTTCACCGCCAAAATTGAACTAACTACTTAGGAACGATTTCTTCCTCCATGTTTGCAGCTAGGACCTGCGCAAGGGGGGCCACCTCCTCCTCGATCTGGTGTAGCTTCGTGTCATCGTAGCCAGGCGCAAAGCCTTGGCTCATCGCCTGCAGGTCGATGTTCTTGTAATTGGAACGCGCAATCACGAACGACCGTTGCACGTAGAGGTGCAGCACCCGCTTCGCCATCCCGCGCGCTTGGTCCGTCACATCGACAACCTGGACCGCAAGTGAGCTCATCCCCGCCTCTGAAGTCACCTCGAAGTCATTCAAAACCAACCCGACGGCAATCCGCAGGGTATCATGCTCGTCGGACCCCTTGAGGAGCGTGGTTTTTGTCTTGCCAAGCTCCTTTTCCAAGCGGCAGCGCGCCACCACTTCTTGTCCAAGCTTCTCATGGAGCACTGTCCAGACACGTCAACAACGTCAAAAAGCGTGCCGAGAAACTTCAAAAGGATGGCCAAGGCAAGAAAGATTTTACCGTTCACTTGGTTGCGGAGCTTGCCCATCTCGGTAGTCAGGCGAGCAATTTCCGCCCGTCCAGTTGCAACCTCCACGGCGAGCTCGGCGACCATCGCCTCGACTTGGAGCTTTCACTCCGCTTCAATGGTGCACTGTTGCTGAAGGAGTGCCACCTGCTACTGAGTGTCTACTAGGAAGGAAAATCAAACACGCCGCGCCTGTGAAACTGACAATCCGATTGGAGAAGGAGAAGGGTCTTACCCGCGAGATTCCCCTGAGCGACCAGCGCTTGCTCCTCCCGCTCCTCGGATAGGTGCATGGCGATGTCGCGCTCTTGGTCGATCGCCTCGAGTTCGCCGTGAAGCTCGTCCATGGTGCCAACCAATTGGTCCCGCTCCCCTCGTAGTCACTCGAATGCCTCGGCATCTACAAGCGCCTTGGCTTGAGCATCAGCCACCTCTTGGCGGGCCGCTGCGAGCTGCTCTGCAAGCTCCTCGCACCATCGTGCCTCTTCAGCACTGCGATCCCGATTGCAATTCATGAGGAACTATGAAATAGAAACGTGTCAGAAATGCCCGGGAAGGACGCTATGAACAAGGGTGCCGAGGTGCCGTACCTGGCAGGTCGGGACGACAACATCACGCAACGCGCCCAGCACAGCGGACAAGGCTTCTGAGACGCCTTGCCACTCCGTGTCCTCCATCTCGTCGCCGAGAGCAAGGATCACTGCAGCGGGGTCTCGCGAGTCCTCAGCGCCTCCTCGCGCGGGCAAATTGCCACCTATTTGGGCCAAGGACGGCAAGGCCCTCCCGCCATGGCTTGGGTCGGCTGCTCCCATCAACGCCAAGGTGGCGGGCACCTCCTGTGAAACCACCCCCGCTAGGACGGCCCCGGCTGCCTCGCCACCAACATCCAAGGCCTCCTCCTGGGCAACCGCCACGACCTCGCACGGGGGCGCCTCCTCCCGCACCATCTCCTTATTTGTCCCCACCCCGCAGAGGACGCATTAGCTTGATGAGGCAGTAGCACCATCTGCGCCTCAACCTCGGGGAGCAAATTGGGCGCGCCCGACCCTGATCCCTCCTCGACGAGCGTCGTCGATGTCAGCACTTCTCCCATGAGTGCTTCTTCCCATGACGGACCCTCAGTCACCATCTACGGCCCCGGGTTTGCTAGCGCCGCGTCTTCCTTGGCACCCTCCACACTCGCCCCCGATGGAACGACGACCGCAACCGGAGGCGTCCGCCGGAGCGCGAGGACCATCTGCGGCGCCACCACCAAGGTAGTCGCTCGGCCTCTAGCACTACAGCAAAGGCCTGAGGGTAGTTAGTACGCCATCGGCGGAGAATCACCAACCATGAAGGAGCAAGGGGATCGTCGACTCACCGAGATGCCACCATACGAGGGCGTTTCGGGGTCGGGCCTCCCGACCCCAACCCCGCCTCGTTAGCACGCTGCCGTTTGGGATCCCCCACCTGCGCGGGAGCCTCCAACGGGGTGTCGTGATCCATCTCCATCGCCGTGCGCACAACCTCCCCTTGCAGCGTCGGGGCAGGCGTAGGGCTAGAGGGCACCTGCGCTGACGGGGTGTTGCGCTTCATCTCCGTCGCCTCCATGCACGCAGCCCCCCTGCTGCGTCGGGGCGATCATAGGGCTGGAGAGCCCCGGCGCTGATGCCGACGGCTGAGGGATGGCCCCGCGTCGTTGTCGCGCACCAGCTTGTCCCAGGGAATGTCGTCCCACACCTCCACCTCCTCCTCCTCCTCCTCCTCCTCCTCCTCCTCGTCGTCGATGTCGTCGTCATCATCGTCATCATCCTCCACCGCCTCCTCGTCCGACCCCTGTCGGCGCACTCCTGCGCTTCCTTCTTCGCCTTCTCCGCGTCCATTTTTTTCCTACGCGCCTCGTCGGCTGCACGGTTCACCGCTCGCGCATTTTCGTCCTCCGGCAGCGCTGCGCGGGAATCGCGAAAAGGGCTGAACTGTCCCTACAAATGCCGACCCACGAAGTCCAAAGTAAGAATCAAGGAAAGGAGATAAACACAACGAGGAGGTCGGTAAATACTCACCAGGTCGATGAAGCCGGTATCTGGCCGCATCACCGGGTGACCCTCGACCGGGAAGGTCGCGTCGGGATCTTCCAGCGCTTCCCGGATGCGCTGCTGGATCTCCAAATTTCAGAGCAAGCCCTGGACAAGCGTCGTGCCCTCCAGCCACACTCCCGGCGCCATCCCGAATAGCAGAAGCGCACGCGCCATCAGCGGCGCCACCCGCCTCAAATGGTAGGCCCCAATGATGCCGCCGCCGCAGAGGCCATGGTCCTTCAGGTACGCTATTGTGCCCAGAAGCGGGGTGAGCCTCCTCTTCTCCTTGTCCACAAGCCCCCACAACCACGCCGGCGGAGCCGCCGCAATTGTACGGCCGGTGAAGAGTGGGAGAGGGGCGGCGTCGTAGTTCATGATGTAGAATCACCGCGAGTGCCACCCTTTTTTGGACTTCGTGGTGGCGATGGCCATGTACTCATGGGCCTGAGGCCTGCGGTGGTGGATCCCAATGCGTTCTATCGGGGTCGTCGATCCATCCCTCTTCTTGAACAAGGAGACGACGAAAAAGTACCTCCACAGCTCAAATTGAGGTTCAATCCCCAGGAATCCCTCACACAGCAAGATGAAGGTCGCGATCTAATGGATCCCATTCGGGTTGAGGTGCTGCAGCTCTATCTGATAGTGATGGAGGAGCCCCCGAAAGATGGGATGAGGGGGCATCCCGAACCCGCACTCGTGGAAGTGCGCAAAGGAGACGATGTAGCCATCACGCGGCGCCGGCAACTCCTCGCGGCCAGGTAAGAGCCACTGCTCTGTAGCGGACCGTGGGCAAAGAAGCCCGCACTTGACGAGACCCCCCAGGCGCGACTGGGTCACGTCCGAGCGGCACCACGACGCCATTGCTGGGCGATGAAACGGGGGCGGGAGCTCTCGCAGGAAAAGCGGCATGGAGGAAGAAGCGGCTTGGGAGATGGCAACAAGGAGATGAAGAGGACAGGAAGACGAAAGAGCGCGGAGGTGGCGGAGGGGCCGAAAGCCCCAATTATAGGCAAGGGAAGCAGAAGGTGAACCAGCGCCTCAACCGCCATAATGACCGTGTTCGTTGCGTCACGTCGCCCCATCATATCAAGAGCTACTCGCGCACGGCGCCCAGGTGCGACCCCTCGGGGGACGCGCCTGGTAGTAAAAGGGCCAAAAGCCCCCGCAGGTAAGGAGGGATGCGGGCTGAAAATGCCCCGACGGCCCATTAAAGTCTGATGGTTCTAAGGTTGGCCCACAGACGGGTTCACAACCACCCCTAGAGTGAGGCGCGAGGACGGATGGACCCGCTAGCAGCCAGCACCTGGCCGCACGAGCGCCACGGGCATCCTGACTTGCGTCTGAGTCTTGACTAGGACATGATCCGTTGTTTTTCTCCGAAGAAAGGTAGCGAGCCATCAGGACCGGTCGAACAGACCTAATAACTATACGGATCGGCCATCGAGAGTTTGGAGTCGGTCACCAGCAGACCCATGACGGATCCCTTCGAACGAGAGCTGGGCCCCACTTGGATTGACCCGCTACCAGCTCACTGAGCACCATGTTTGAACCGACGAGGAAAAATGTGGCACGACTCAGTCTTTTCGTCCTAATGACAAGGACGCTTGAAGGGCGACGGTCATAAGACGAAACAACCACCCGACAGGTCTCCAGCTAACGCGCGGGGGCTCGGGGGTCGGACTCGCAAGGAGACTGAACGCGCGGTCGCATACGAAGTGAAGGCGAGAGCCGAAAGGGAAATCTTGTCCTACCATTCGGGCCCCTCCCAAGTAGGAAAAACCCCAAGACGGCATCCGACCCTTCGTGGGCTCGGTGGCTGCCCCGGGGTGTAAAAACAAACACAGAAAAATCCTTCCTTTATTCTAGGCTCAGGCGGAATGATTACATGGTGCACTCCGGGTGCGCGACGAAAACCATAAAATCTAGATTTGCCAAAATGACCGACATGGCAAATGGAGTGGCCGGCCACGGGCCGTGTACAAGTACAAACAACTTAAGCGCTGCCACACAGGGCAGCGCTAAAAGTTGCCCAAAGTCCGCTTCGGCAAGGGCTGAGGATGGGATGGACGACCGTGTCCCAGTCCATCCCCTAACAACGAGGCTGTCTCGGAAGCAGGAGAGGTACACGGTCGTCGACACGTACATCTGGTGCTGCCTAGACATACGCCTCAGCCACCGCTTGGCGACTCCGGCAACGGTAGCGGGGAGGATGAGAAAGAGGGAAGCTCGGCGAGGCCAGTCGATCCCCGGATGAAGCCGGCAGTCCTGCGCAAAATCAGTGCAGGTGCGGCATGACTCGCCCCCCTCCCTACGGGAAGGAAGTAGGGAGGTGTAGGTGAGTCGCCACCTACCGAACGATTTCACGAAGGATGACGAGACCGCCTCTGTCCTCGCATGGAACCAGCACCTGGTCCAAGGCAACCGTCTCACGAAGGTGAAGCTGAGGATCTTGACGCTCGAGTCTCTTTCCTCATGCTCCACTCGCAGTCAATCCACTAACAGCAACCGACGGGGGGTCGGGATCCAGCTCGAATGAGCCGAACCAAGGCTCCAGGAGGCCTAGCTCTACAATACATTATTGGAGGACTTGCCGCTCAGGCTTGGTGCTGCAACCAGAAACCCAGCACCCCTATTTATAGCCGCACCCTGGCAAGGTGGCGACGCAGGGCCGAACGGGCAAGAGACCAAGCGGCCAGCATTAAAAGGGTCCACCTGCCCCGGTTCTCGTTAGCGACTGCAGACTCGACGGGATAACACAAGATAAGACGGGGCAGGCGGACGCAAGCCAGGACGGGAGCAAGCGGCAGGCGTCGCACGAGCCCTAAGGCGAGCGAGGACGGACGCAGCAGAAGAGCGCGCGCCACGCATCTCAGTGATCACCAAAGCTGCCGCCAGCCATAGTCGGCGGGCGTTACAGACGAGACCCGACGAGAGGGTGCCTGAACCAAGGCGTCATCACGGGACACCTCCTGGATACGCTAGCTGACCCTCCGCACGAATCTCCGATTCGTCCAGAGGCTCGGCGGTTACACCCGTTGGGTGCGCTCATGCGCACCCACGTGAGACAGGAGGGGGGAGAAGCTCTCAGCGGTCACAATAACTAGGACATGAAGACGAGCATGCCAGCAGAACCCTCTATGTGAATCTCTAATTTGTTCAGAGGCTCGGGGGCTACACCCAGTGGGTGCGCACGCGCACGCACATTAGCCAGACAAATACAAGTCGCCTCCGAGTCACATCAACCTAAACGCCAGGCCGGGAACGCGTTCGGACCGGCATGTGACTCGCTGCCCGGGTGAAGCGAAACCCCAACACGGCTCTCCGAGGCGCGCATGGGCTCGGGGGCTACTGTCGGGGATAAATATCACGGATCCCCCAAAGAATGTTTCTTAGAAAGCTGATCACGGATTAGCTCCCCAAAAGTACGTGGCTTGGGCAAGTTGGGCCGTCAAATGGCCGCAAGCGGCCACCGGGGGAAGAGGCACCGACAGCCCAACGTGAGGCACTGGTGAAGGACAAGGCCGCCTCGCCCGACCACAAGGGTAAGGGATCGGGCGCGTCTGCCACGCCCGACCCCAACGATGAAGGGTCGGGCGTGTCCGCCTCGGCCGATCCCAAGGGTGAGGGGTCGGGACGTCCGCCCCAGAGGCATGGGCCCCCAAGGAACTCACGAAGTGACAGGCCACGCCAGGGGATGAACCTCTGGCGTAAAGATAAGTAAGAACGTGCAACGACATGACCTCCGGAAAAGACAGGCAACTACGGCAAGCCCCGGTTGTCCTCCGCGCTGGGAATCAAGCCGTAAAACGCGCCGGGGGATCACGCCGCTCGTCTTGGCAAGGCGCACATCGCTCGTCCTGCGGCCCGGAAGATCCGTGCTTCCCGCCTGTTGAGACACACGTTGCACGTCTCGCCAGGGAGTGGCGCAGGGACACCCCCATCGTCATCTACAGGACAAGTGGGGACCACACGCAGGGAGGAGGAAAAGCGGGATCCCGGCGACCTTCCTCTCTCTCTCTTGTATCCGATCCCTGCCCCTTGGCATATAAAAGGGAAGGGGAGGACCCCCACAGGAAAAAAAGAGGTTCAGACTCACATTCACACACGCACACTCTACAAGATACTTGGGAGCCCCCTCCCTCTCTCGCCCGTTTATAACCCCTACTGTAAACTTAGTGCAAGAGCACAAGCGGGTCAAACTGGACGTCGGGACATTCTGCCCGAACCAGTATAAACCCTCGTATCTTTCTTGCATACCATCCGGACCAGACACACAATCACGAAATTTACTAGTCGGCGGTATGGCGGTTCGAGACAGCGACTATCACCATCTCCGAATGCATTATCTTTAATTTGGAAAGGTTCCAAATACCGTGTTTGCAATTTGTTACTTATCCAAGGTCCTTTGAGCAATTTAACACATTTTCATTTTAAGCGGAATGCATAATTATTTTCTAAGGCTCGTGGATCAACCGGACATTACCAAAAACTGGCTTTAATTATACTTTGCGATTGTTAAAAAACGGATTGTAAAATAAACCTCTAGCCTGTTTGATCCCTGGCTTGTAAGCTATGAGTTGGATCACTTGTTTTAGATGTCAATAGTCTACAATGTCAGCTGGAATGTTGGTCATGTGAAAAAAAAAATGGTGAGTAACTCCAGTAAACTCTAACACGAAGTTTGGCCATTTCGCAATCACAAGCTGGTAAAAAGCTAATAACGACAGCTCTTGAAATTGTTATAATATAATCTGGATTAAGATTAAAAGTTAAAACAGCTAGATCCAAAAGCTACAATGTTTGAATTAGCTAGAGATATAATCTCTGCTTATCTAAATCGGGCCCAAAGCTGTATTAAGAAATGAATCAGTTCTCAAGTTGCTTTCCCAAGGCTTCTCTCTTCCCTCCCACGTCGAATATATGCCGCCCCCCAGCTGTTCCACACGTCTCTTCAATTCCCTCTCCCACCTCGCCTCGTCCACCGCTTCCTCCTCCCAGCCGGCCCCATGGCCCACCACTCACTGTCGCCGTCCGGCAGCAGCCGCCGGCGGCGGCTGTCGGAGCTGCTGGGCGAGCAGCAGGAGCCCTTCTATCTGGACCTCTACCTCCTCGAGAAGGGCTGCTCCCCTGGCTTCCTCGACGCCGCGGCGCACGCCGGCGGCGCCTGCTCGACGTGCTGGCCGAGCGCCCCGAGCACCGGCGGCAGGCTGCTGAGGCGGCCGGCTGAGAGGAGCAAGAAGGCGCCACGCGGGAGCGGCGTGCTCCGGCTGCTCCTGTCCAAGATTCTCAGCGGCGCTACGATGGCGCGGGCTCCTGCTGCGGCGACGGCGGCCAGGAAGAAGCGGCCGCAGCCGGCCGCCATCGAGTGGCGCCGCGTCGACGACGAGAAGCAGGGGGTGCCGGGCCGCTCCACGGACGCTACTGTTGGTTCTCCCCAGCGCGCCGTCGAAGGCCACCACACGGAGGTCGACGAGGAGCAGGAGGAAGACGAGGAGGAGGAGGAGGACAAGTCGTCGAAGAAGCAGCTGAGCCCGGTCTCCGTGCTGGAGCAGCGCCTGTTCGAGCACTCGCCGCCGCCGCACGCGCAGAGTAAGCGAACAACCACCCGGCTTATCGCCCATCCCTTTCTCATCACCCGCCATTATCGACCTCGTAGAGAGGTCGAAGTCTCACGCGCCATTAATTGCAACCAACCCATGCAGAAGCCTTTGTCCTCTTCAGCGAGCTCCTCGAGGCAGCCTGCACACCAACCACGCTGCTGCACCTCCTTGCCAACGCCATACAGTACAAGCCCAAAGACGGCCGCCGCCGCGGCACCGACGGCGGCTCGACGCCGCCGCCACGACGGCGGGCTCGGAAGAAGAAGAAGAACAGCAGCCACGCTCGACGGGAGCCGGACGACGACGCGCCGTTGGAGAGAGACCTCGCCGCGGTGACCGCGCTCGTGGCGTCCGAGATGCCCGGCGCGAGGGTCCGCGCGGAGGACCTGCGCCCGTCGGCGCGGGACGTCGGCGCGGACATCGCGGCGGCGGTGCTTGACGCGCTGGCGGAGGAGGCGGCGGCCGAGCTGCTGCTGCTCCTGCTTACGGATGGGGATGGGGATGGACCGCCGTGCGGCTGACACGGCGCGGCGCCGGGCGACGACGCAGACCTCCGTTGTTGGGTTTCTGGTAGGGTGATGTACGCGTTTCATCGACGTGTGTACGTGTATTATATGGTTGATGGTGGTTTTCTTGGTTGAGATGTGTGTAGTTTGTGCTGATTGCCTGACAGTGCCAAGTGAGCTACCGTTTTGCATTGGTGGTTGGCGTGAGAGAGCCTGATAGGGCATGATGCCAAAAGCCCAAAACGGAGCTTGTACATGGTTGACATGCATGGTGAGACTAATCGAGAAATAAGAACAGAGAGATCCTTATTATCCCAACCTGTGTGTTATGATAACGGGTTTGTTTGGCGGCGCTCCGCCTGCTATTAAAATAATTTTAGTTGTAGCTCTTCTAGTGGAGTTGAAACTGTTTTAATTTTTTTTGCCAGCACAGCTTATGTCGTATTTTCATGAGTGGTCCTAGCTATTTGACTTAGTTGCACCGTACCCATGAATTTCATGTTTGGCCTTAATTTAAAATTTGAGTTCGTATGAAATTGAAAAATAATGAACGGATTAATGAGTAGAATTGTAGATTAAACATTCTCTCCCTGTTTCTTTTTTAACGCATCTTTATTTTCTCATTTTTTCTCATTCCTTTCAGTTTTTTCTTGTACCTTATCCCTTCCTCCTTCCAAACCCGCCCTTTCCTTTTCTCTTCGCAGCTGAATCCGATTGCGACCATGCACAAATGCAGCTCTTCTTCCGCCCCACCGTGTCACCTTGCTCTAGGCTCACCACGCACCCTGCTTCGTCCCGCCATGCCTCTAAGCTCCTCGGGCGGTCCCAGTGCATATGGCCACACCCAAGGCAGTGGGTCGACGGTGTTCTCACGCTGGGTTCAGAAGAGTCGAGGATGGTGGGCTGCACCTCTATGTAACGACCAAGGAAGGGGCGGTGACAACGGTCGGTGCTACGGTCTCGGAAGTTGCCGCTTATCCTAGCCCCACGCTGTTGCCACAAGCTGATGGGGAGGCGGGGTGTCAGTTCTATACCGTAAATAATGCGAGGGGAGTCAGGGAGAGGAGCGCTCTAGTTCCTCAATTCATTTGCGTGATTAGTGTTGACTTTATATTTTGACCTCAAAGCCACTTTTTATTTTATTTTCTTATTTTGAAATGTCAAGGGGGGGATGAAATCGTCCCCACCTGAAATTTATTAAATCACATAAGCCGAACTTGCTCACGATGGTTTTGATATAAGACAAAACTTATGGGTATTGAACCGCTGAACGGTTAGAAAGGCACAACGAAGAAAAGAGAAAGAAACACAGCTCGCAAACAAATTTAAAGGTAAGCGAAGCCGCTTTCTTTTCCAGCATCCGGTAGAGCTCGGTGCCGAAGTTGTTGGAGGCGCCCTACCAAAGGGTGTCCCTAACCGTACGTGTGTCGTGTGTGATGTATGGGAGGAATGGGTTTAGATGTTCTCTGTTGGACGTGTCAGGGGATGACATATATAGTACATATGCCTCGGGAATGAAATTGCGCATTTCTTTTCTTGGGCGGGGCAAATTCGAATTGTTTGTGCGTCCGTACGTGCAACACTTTGGACACGCTAGCATGCACCGCACGTGTGATAAAACAATGGGCTTGCGGCCAGGTGGCGGCCCTGGGCGTTGGGTTTGTTGTTTCGCTAGGCATGGGCATGCATAGGATCTATCTCTGCATAGCCACCGTACCTTTGCTCACCTTATTTGGATGTACGCACGGCCGTACAGATGTCACGACTGCAAGCATAAATGCAGTCACTGAACCTTTGACAGTACAGATGCTGCAAGTAATCCTTGCTTTCCAAATTACTTATCACTTAAAATTTGTCGCTAAATCAATTATCTCTTGCTTTCACCAACTTTATAGAAACATATGCAATCTTTTGCAATGCTAAATAAACTCAATATCAATGTATATTTTATGGTGAATTTACTGGAACTAATTCTATATTGTAGACACCGGTACCTTAAGTTTGACTCGGGATAAAGTAAAAGTGATATGTAACTAGAGACCAAGAGAGCATATACTGAATTACAGTAGAATGACAGGGGGTGTTTGGAGTCTCATTTGTTATCCTAAGAAAAAACATTTTTTTAACAGAAACAGAAAAAACATTTTTAAAAAAAGAAAAAGAAAAAACAAATTAGCTTGGACGAAAAAGAAATTAAGCTGGGCGAGCACATATGCATGGACGGCGCAATAGTAGACGACCCGAGCACAGCACGGTACGAAAATTTTTAGACCGTACCGGCATGATATGAACACAAGGGCTGTGTCGTGCCTAAAATCTTAGCACAATGGGCCATATAGCACGACCCGCATTTTGGGCCGTGCTTGAGCCAGCACAACATGAAAATGACCCGTCGACCTATGTGTAGCTAGTTGTTCTAATATCAATCAATTTATGCTACTTTCTAATTAACAATCGTTATTCTTTGATTCTTTGATTCTTTGATTGACTTTTCATTTTCCACGCATAGAAATCTCTTTATATATATAGAGATAAGTACTTAAACATACGAGTATCCACAAGATGATAACTATAAAATATACTGAGGGTCGTGCTTGGACTAGCACGGCATGAAGATACGCCGGCGTGCCATGGACCGTGCTTAGACCTAGTAAAAATATTGTCCTACGGTTGCGGCACGGCACGGTACGACGTACCTCCTGTGCCTAGAAGTTTAGATCCGACGTGGCATGAGTCACGGCACCGGCCAAGTCCACATCTACGCAGTAGCAGTACCAACCACAGTGGGACGCGGCAACAGCCACCGTACTCGCCGGTCAGTGAGACGGCCGGTGGTACAGCTCGTCCCTTGATCCGTGATCGGGCGACGACCGCGCCGCGGAGACCAGCCGCCTACGCGCAGGCGCAGGGTATATGTGTACCGGCCACATCCCTTGCTCTGCTCTGCTCGGCGCCGCTCGACCGCTCCGTTATAAGTACGTGCCGCTGTTCCGTTCCGTGCGTGGTGACGGAGGGACAGAGCATCTCGGGCGAGGGCGACGCCGGAGCTACCGCCATGATTCTTATCAGCAGCGCACTTTTGTTCCTCTCTCTTTTTTTTTCCCTCTTCCTCCTTTTGAATAAACAACGATGCCTTAACCGAATTAAAATTTAAACCACAGGTGCAGGTGCGTACGTGCGTCCTGGGTTTTGTTTGTTTTGACGTGGACACCCACGGGAACGGTTGGTGCCTGCGTACGTGCATGCACCGTGCTGATGTCCCGAGAAGCATCTCCAACAATTTTTCTAAAATTTACTTTCTAAATTATTATTTAGAGAATAATATCTACTTTCTAAATTATTATTTAGAGAATTATTTGAATAAAAATTATTTTCTATATCTTTATTATATTCTTTGCGTAGTCTAAAGAGCAATTCTCGCTTCCATCTTTGGCCAGTGAGAAATCCGAAATAGAGAAGGTTTATATTTAGATATCCAATTGAAGAGACTGTTGGAGGATAATTTTTAAATAAAATCTCTATACCTAAAGATATAAAAACAATTTTGGAGATACTCTAACTAGCTGTGCAGTCCGGCGGCGACGCGTCACCTTGTTACCTTCTTCGGAGCCATCGCTCGCGCTCACACCTTTGCATCATAGCCTACCTTCGTGGCAACCCAACGCAAAGGACACAATAGCAACCCAAATAGAAATCCGATAGATGCTGAGGTCGCAGAAATGAAGGGATGGATACAGGATGACGACCGACCACACCTTCATCCCCGAGAGAACCTTGGGACATTCTGAAAACATTCGAGCACACAACTATCATTTTAATAAATACGAAGTGAATCCTAACATGCTGCTACTGTAATTATGTCTTTCATTTCCTCCCCATGGTCGCCGTGAATGGAGAAACCAATATCGCGGTCACCTTGCTCGTCTACCTTGTGTTTATTTTCACCTCCTCTGCTGCCTCCCTGCCTAATTGGATCATTAGGTGTCTTCCTTATTCAACTTTTATTCAACTAAGTGAAGCCCATGATGCTCCGTGTCATCTCCCTCTTGAAATGATGTGAGACTTTCCTTTCTTTTCAGCTCATAAGCCACTCAGGCCTTTGCTTCTAAACCCTAAAAACCAAGCAATTTGATGTGGGTTTGGGGAGGGGGGGTATGTGCCCTACCGCACCCCTCATATGTGTGCGCTTCATATTTTTAGTATCAAATGCGCAAATAAAAAACAAACAAGTGGCATTCATACAAGTCTGGATGCCTTGTTTGATTGGGTAACTATACAAAGAGAGAGTAAGGCAATTCACGCCGGTGGCATCTTACTTGATAATTCACTCAATTTTGCTTGCTTGTAAATGGAGGATTAAGTTATTATAGGGACACTTGAAAGTGTACCAAGCCTCTCAAGTCGGTTTTAATGACTAAACAATTTGCCAGTATATGAACATGTGCTAGTTTCATTAGATGACGGAGAACGCTCGATGACCCTCAAAATGGAAAGAAATGTAACATATGGAGCAAACCCTTGAGAGATATCAATACACGAGAACAAACGTACATGGATAATCTTAAACTTTACGTTTCATAGAGTTGTTGAAAGTTTCAGCCCTCTCTGGTTGACATCCAAGATCCTCGCACTAATGTTATCATATTTTAAATTCTAATACATTGTGCACATTATTTGTTAAATTAAAGAAAAAAAACTCGACATCTATATTGTGAAACATGAGCCATTTCGGAATAACATACTTTGGCCCTTTTAGAATATTTCTTTTACAAATGATCTATGAAAATAGATCCTTTTTCTTAGTGTAATGATATTTGGTGCCAGTGTTAACTAGCATGGCGTGGTGACAATTGCGGCCATGCTAACTGCCGTATTTGATCTAGCACGGTGCCGCTTGTCATGTATGTGTTGTGTGCAGGATATACTTCTGTTTAACAACCATGCCAAATATCATAGTTTTTAGAAACACACCCATTTTTAGATTTGTTTTTCTTAAAAAAATGATTTGTGAACCCTGATTTTTTTGAAAGGGATCAAATTGTAAAGACTTCTCATTTCTGGACAGAGTAGGCCTTTCTTTGGTTTTCTTCGCAGGCCTGGCCTGCCCGAGCCATTGCGGGCTTTGGGTTTGCCCCCTTTAGAATTAGCCTTTCCAGGCCCAGAATCACTCTAATTCAGGCATTCATCCATAATTATTTCGCGGAGAATCATGCTTTGCCTCTTGGCTTTCCCTAATCCTCATTCTCTCTCTCCTCACTTGGGACCCCTCCTGCCCTGCCCTGCCCTGCCGTCTTCCCCTGCCTCACTCTAATCCCCTTCTCCGCCGCTCTCCCTGCCGGTCTCCGCGCTCCCCACCCCGCCCACGCCGCGTCGGTGAGTAATCTGACTCCGCCTCCCGCGCGGTTACCCGCCAATCTCTTGATCCCCGCTTACTTCGTTCCTTTGCCTCGAATCGGGACCTTTCTTGGCCCCCCTGTTTCTTGAAATTTTATTATGTTGGCGCAGTTATGTTCTAGACAGATTGGAGTAGATTTCGCTCACTGGATTGGATTGGTGTTTCTGGACTGGATCCCCGTTTGAGTTCTGGTTCTGCAATTGCAGGATTGGTCGGGTCGGGTACTTGGGTCAGGCCGCGCGGGGCGGCGACGGCCGATGGCGGAGCTCGTGGGGCCGCGCGTCTACAGCTGCTGCAACTGCCGGAACCACGTCTGTCTCCACGACGACATCATCTCCAAGGCCTTTCAGGTCTGAACCCCGTGAATCACCTTCCCTGCACTTCCCGGCGACTTGTTTGTTCATAGTACTCAGCAGCTCAGCAATCACCTGCTTATCTATCCGTGAATCGGGGTCCTGGCGTTTAGTGGATCTAACTGTGTGAATTGTGGTGTACCTGATGGATATGTGGCTATCAAATCCAGCGATTTGTTTTGCAGCAAGGGATGATCTGCAATATTTTGGGGAAAGCATGCTCTAATTGTTTATTGCTTCTGCAATTTGATACGGAAATGAAATGCTTTGAGGTCGACAAAGTCGTTATCTTACGGTTCGTGTATCCTCGTCTTTCTAAATCCTATATCTGGCTTCATGAATCATGACCACATGGCTGTACTTTTAATCACTCATTGAACTGAATGGAAGGCATTACATGCACTCTGTTAAAAGCACAATCTAAATTCTGAAACTAGTAATCTCTGTTGCAGTGACTGAAACTGTTTGTTAGCAGAGTATCATTTGAGTCGGAAATTCCTTGTTAGGCTGTATCAATTGGGACTTCTGATACTGCTTGGAGAATGATGCCTTCTTCCCTTTTCTATTTTATTAGGGGAGGAATGGCCGCGCCTTTCTGTTCTCTCATGCCATGAACGTAGTTGTGGGGGCAAAGGAGGATAGGCAGCTTATGACAGGGCTACACACAGTTGCTGATATCTACTGTAATGATTGCCGAGAGGTGCTGGGCTGGAAGTATGAGAGAGCGTACGAGGAGACACAGAAATACAAGGAAGGAAAATTCATATTTGAGAAGTCAAAGATTATCAAAGAGAACTGGTAGTATCCAAGACTTGACACACCAAACGTTTCGCTGAAGATAAAATGGTCATTATGCGTGCTGTTGAATGTTTGTGTCCATGTAAATAGCCGTTCTCAATGGGGTCCATTCCTAAGGCTTCATGTTGTTGCCTCAGGGACATTTGTAAAGCACACTTATTCCTGTTCGTCTGTGTGAATAAGATACAGCCTTTGGTTATTTGTTATGGAATAATGGCTTCTAATGTGCATAACTTAGTGGGCCCTCAAGTAAATTTTACAATCTTTGTCCTGGATTAGAATGTTGTGGATTTGTCGTTGGCCTTATCAGGTTGATGAAATTTTAGTGGTCAATTCTATCTTCAGTTCTGTAAGATCATAATAAGCAACTATGGTTCCTTGAAAAAAGTGTAGCTTAGTTGAGATGGAACTAATTTTTTATTAGTTAATGGAATGTTTATTCAAGAGGCCCTCTGTGGTATTGTCGTTTCCTTGTTCTACATCTCTTTCTCCGCAAAATGGTATGTTGATGTTTCTCATGTCAGTCAGACTCTCTTCTTTAGTAAGGGAGCTTGTATTTGATACGTTTGGTTAACGAATCGGTCCTGCATGTGATATATCTACTGACAAAAGTAGACTAATCAAGCATGGTTACTTATTTTGCACCATTAGTCATCCTTTTACTAACTGCTTTGACCTACATTATGGTAGGCAAGTTGAAAATCTGCAGAGTTGGGGCTGACCTGTTCTTGTAGTGCATTGCAAAAGGATCAGGGTTTGTGTTAAGCTTATGACACTTTTGTCTGCACTTAGATTCAACTTAAAATCTTGCTTTTAGCTTGCGTCATTTAGCGGAAAGGGACTCTGATGAATGAGATATTGCAACTGTTATGCATGTCTTTCTCTTAAAAAAGTGCTATTTTGATTTTACTCATGGTATTCGGGTTTTGTTGTTTAACAATGGAGGTGTTTGATAAATTCAGTTAACAATTTGTTTCTGGTTAACATTTCTGCTGACCAAAAGTAGACTAATCAAACGTAGTTACTTATCTTGCATAATTATCATTAACTTTGTTGACTTACGCTTTGCTGCACATGTAGGCAGGTTGAAAATCTGCAGAGTTGGGGATGACCTCTTCTGATAATGCGTAGCAAATGCATCTTGCTTTTGTGTTAAAAATTACCACTGGATTAGGTTGGATTTAAATTATGCTTAGAAAACCTGCCGTCTCACTCTCTTTTCTACCATAAGTCAAAATTTGCATCTTACTCTTTTGGCCTGTCCTGCGAAGAATTATTACCATGAACGAAAAAAAAAATCTTGATATTATTTTGGTTTGAGTTTTTTCAGGTACTGCTGATACTTGACAGTTTGCCAATTTTAGCCAAAGTGATTTTGGATGCAGCTGGATGCTCTCTAGAATATCTTTTTCGGTGCATGACTCCGGAATCTCGACATAGTTTTGGTGTGAACTGACTACTGGAACAGAAGACGAAAGTGACCACAAGTACGAATTTCTGGTGTCGACGATGCCTACAGGTTTGGCTGGATGCCCAAAACTCAAACATAGATACCTCATGAAGTGTACTCAACATCACAGGTAGATAAGTCGCAGATTTCGAGAAAGACATGGAGACACATCATTTCATTTTACAGACTCATAGCACAGTAGTGACGCTGGAACCATTGCAATTTGCGTAGACTGCAAAAATCCTTCCAGTATATCATTTCAAGTGCTACTGCCAATAAATTGTTCATATTTGAATATCAATTTGAAGCCACTATGGGAGCAGCCCTTGTTCTGTCATTGACCAGCAGGTCGTTAACACTTCACACTCATGCAGTTTTTCCAGTACGTACCTCAGGACTAAGGTCACTCGAGTAATTACAGTGAAGGATGTGACAGTTGCAACTTGCAACCTTGTAATGCAACACATGGAAAAAGAAACATAATTGCCATACAAACTCAAACTATCTTTCCTTAACATTGGAACCATATTACATTTAGGCCCTATTTGGGGGATATGAAATTTTCATGCTTCAATTCGTATGCCACCATTTCGCACCCTCTATGGATTTTTCTCGGTAAAATTTACTCAAAACAGGTGTTTTGAGGAGAGGAATTAGACAGACAGTTTGTAGGATCCAAATCCCCCTATGCAAACAGACTATGGATAAAAACACAGGTGGTGTTTACAGATTCACAATTACACTGATTTCAACTCCCCATCCTCGGATCCTCCTGATCTCTCCAAACACTGCTATACTCTAGTGCATGAAGCTATTACGAGTCCTCATTGACCACCTCTTTCTTCTTGGTCTTCGCCTCCGATGCACTCGCCTCCGTCCCCTGCACCATCTGGACGCCGCCGTTGCTACTAGTGCTCCCATCAGCGGCCGCCGCCGGCGCCACCTTGAACTTGGCGTAGATGTCACCCCTGTAGAAGTTCCTGGTCCTCCACACCAGCACCAGCGACACGAGCGCGCCGGCGAACGTGACAGCGGTGATGATGAGGAAGGGGCGCTTGAAGCACACCACCCCCTTGCAGATCTTGTCCCCGACGGCGGCCACGCCGCCGTGCTGCCTGGTGGCCTCGGCGTCGTACATGCGCCCGGTGACGACGACGTTGAGCACGTAGGCGCCGGCGGGGCTGGCGGCGGAGCCGAAGTTGAAGAGCGACGAGTAGTACTTGAGCCCGAACACCTCGGAGATAATGGCGAACAGCAGCGGCCACTGCGCGCCGAAGCAGAAGCCGATGATCACCGACGCGGCGTAGAGCGACTGTGGCACGCCGAAGGCGATGAAGAGGTGGCCGACGCAGGAGACGAGGAGCACGGCGGTGAGCACCAGCGGCCGCGGGAACCGGTACCGGGCGAGGAGGAACTCCGAGATGTAGCCGGCGCCCGCGCGCCCGGCGTAATTCCAGATGCTGATGAGGGAGACGAAGGTGTTGATGCTCTTAGCCGGGTAGCCCAGGGACTGGCCGATCTGCGCCATGTTGTCGATCGCCGTCAGCGTGCCGCCGATGCCGAACACGGAGATGACGAACAGCACCAGCATCTCCACGCTGACCAGCGCCTGCATGATGGAGTAGTCCTCCCCGAGCGCCGGCGGCTTGAACATGTTGGTGATGCAGCCCATGCCACCGCCGCCGCACAAGGGCGGCGATGGCTCGTCGTCGTCCTTCTCGGCGGCGGTCGCCTTTGGTTCTTCGACGGCGATGGCCGTCGGCTGCTGCAGCGACTCCTCGAGCTGGGAGACGGCCTTGTACTCCTCCCTGACGACGACGCCAGCGGGGCTGAAGAGGATGATGAGCAGCGCCGTCGAGGTGACGACGTAGGCGGCGTGGGAGAAGTGCACCTGCTTCTGCACGACGATCATGACGAGGAGGTAGGCGGCGAGGGCGAGGGAGAGGTAGAGGAAGTGGTAGAAGGGCGTGTTGTAGGCGCCCTTGCCGTCGCGGCGGCGGGCGTAGGGCAGGACGCGGATGGTGTAGACGGTGAAGATGTTGAAGGCGGCGGGGAGCCAGGCGACGAGGAGCACGAGCGAGGCGGCGTCGTCGCCGTAGATGGCGAGGTAGAGCTGCGTGTAGATGGCGCCGCTGAGGCCGACGAAGGACTTGAGCAGGCCGATGACGATGCCGCGGCTCTCCGGGAAGTTCTTGACGCAGGCGACGAGCGCGCCGGTGTTGGAGAAGGTGAGCGCGTTGGCGCCGAAGCAGATGTAGAAGCACATGAGCCAGACGGGCGGCGCCGCCGTGCGGCCCGTGAGCGCGAGGTAGATCATGAGGTAGCCCGCCAGGTTCATGCCGGCGCCGATGAGCAGCACGGCCCAAGTCGGCGCCACCTGCTGCACCAGCCCGGAGATGACGCCGACGTTGGTGCCGAGGTCCTTGAAGAAGGAGAGTTTGTTGAGCGTCTCCTGGTTGTAGCCCAGCTTGGAGCGGAGCACCTTGGAGTAGAGCGCGAAGATGTAGGTGGACCCAGACGCCGCCATCACCACCATCGACGCGAACACCACGAACCACCGGCTCTGCACCACCCGCCACGCGAACGCCGGCGTGCACATGGACACCTCGCCGCCGGCCGCCATGCCTGATCTGGCCGAGATATCGGAGGTCCGTGGAGGTCGGCAGCTAGGGAGGCACAGAGCTAGCCATGGTGTGAGTGCTACTTATAGGGACGTGTCCGCTAGGAGTCGTCGTTGACTAGCAATGCAATGCGTGCAGTGGAGAGACAGAGACAGCTATCGAGATGCACAGAGATTGAAGAAGCTTGCATGGGAAAATATCCCAAGTGTCCAAGTTGATGATCCACTTACTAATTAATCTTTAAGAAATAGCGAAAAATCGATTAGGAATTTAGGATGTTGCTTGGTCGATTTGAAACACATCCACACAAGATTCCCTGTCACTTGATCCATCAGGGCAAAAATACTTTAATTATATACAGTTCTGTTATTTGAAATAAAATGTTTCATAAAAGTTATCACTCAAATCTATCTCCGAGAAATAATAAGTACACAATTTGAACAAATGTTTAGTAGTAGAAACAAAAAAAAACTTATACTTTACATATTGTAGATTTATGGAGTAACTAGAAGACACAATGATCTTTTGTAGAAAAAAAAGGAAGAAAACACGACAATGATCAAACGAGTTGTTGGACGAGACAATAAAGACCTCCCGAATTTAAACTAGAGTTTCCTTTTAAAAAACAATTAAACTAGAGGTTGCCTTGGGGGATTTGCATGGTTCGCTGCCGTGTCGCCATTCTTAATTCGGACATGCATCTTCCAGCACCAGTGGAGATACGCACAACCAAGTCAAAGTCTGACAGCTACCTTCGCAGCTAGCCGCTCATGATCTTTAGCAGCCGTTTTCTTGTAGGGACGTGTTCGCTAGCAGCCGTTTGACTTCGCCACTAGTATAGTCTCTGGCACACGCATCATCATGCGTTGCAAAAAACGCCAAGTGTTCGTCATGCAGCAGCAAGCTGATGTTTAGCTGGATGAAGACTTTGCGGACCACGTGTGAACATGTGATTCGCTGCCGCTGCAGTTCTTAGACACTTATCACAAGCAACCAACTTGTGGCATCTCTCAGCTCGAGGAACGCGTGGGGACAGTTGTTTTTTCTATCACTACCAGAAAACATCCTCATCCATTCAACATAAATATACCGGTAAGAATTGGATTCGGCACTATTGAATATTTCAAATTGGAGTACCGGTTTGAAATATTTTTTCTGAAATATTTTGGATATTTTTCCCTTTAGTACCGGTTGGTTCTAAAATTAAATACATTTAGTTTCGGTTCCTTAGTACCGGTTGGAAAAGTTCAATACCAATAAAAGTTTGTAACCGGTGCTAATATAATAGCCTGTTTTCTAGTATTGTATTCTTAGAGTTTGTTAACTCGTCGAGATTATTCCAAGGAATGAAGGTTTCGAGGTAGGTTATTAGGGTTGGTTGGTTGATCCCAGTTGAAGATCCCTGCATTTCAATAATCGCAGGATGAATGAACAAACATTGTTTCCTTTTTCTCTTAACATTCTGGCTATTATGGCTATCAGGGGTACAAGACTTCTTCTTCCACATTGGTGCATGTCCGTTTTCATCATTTGGAATTTGTTGGCTGCCACACCCCTTTCTAAACACTACATGCACATTCTTTATCATCGAGAAAATACACTTTCCGTCACGGAATATAGGCTTACCACGAGTTTCTGGTTCCCCTTTAAAATGTTTCCCTTTCGCTCTTAAGGGGTGATTGAGGGGAAGGCATCGACGATGGCCCATATACGCGACTTTCCGACAATTTTTCAAATAAAAGTTGTCGGTTTCATCAAGACAGTGGGTGCAGGCCTCATATCCCTTGTTCGGCTGTCCCGACAGGTTGCTAAGTGCAGGCCAATCATTGATGGTTACGAAAAGCAATGCTCAGAGGTTGAAAGTCTCCTGTTTGTACTCATCCCACACACGTACACCTCCTTCCTTCCACAACAGTAAAAGTTCATTAACCAACGGTCTTAGGTACACGTCAATATCGTTGCCAGGTTATTTTGGGCTTTGGATAAGCACCGACATCATGATGTGCTTCCGCTTCATGCATAGCCAAGAAGGAAGGTTGAATATACGTAGAGTCACAGGCCATGTACTGTGACTGCTGGCCCACTCGCCGAATGGATTCATTCCGTCCGTACTTAAACCAAACCTTATGTTCCTTGCGTCCTTAGCAAAATCTAGGAATTCTCTATCAACGTTTCTCCACTAGGACCCATCTGCGGGGTGTCTCAGCATCTGATCTTTCTTACGATCTTTTTTGTGCCACCGCATCAACTTAGTGTGTGCCTTGTTTCCGAATAAGCGCTTTAAACATGGTATTATAGGGAAATACCACATAACCTTAGGGGGGATTTTTTTTCTTGGTTGGCCTATCTACATCAGCAATACCATTTTGCCTGATCTTATACCGCTTTGCGCTGCAAACAGGACAAACATCCAATTTCTCATATTCATCGCCGCGACAGAGGATACAATCATTAGGACATGCATGAATCTTGTGTACTTGCAATTAAAGAGGGCAAACAACCTTTTTTGCTTCATATGTTGTTGAGGGCAATTCGTTACCTTCGGGAAGCATGTTATTTATGATTCCCAGTAGCTCCTCAAAGCACTTATCGGTAACACTATTTGCTGCCTTCCACTGCAGCAATTCTTGCTACCCAACTTTTTGTGCTCATGTTTGCAATTTGGATAAAACAACTTTTTGTGATCATCCAACATCTTCTCAAACTTCTTTGACTCCTTCACAGTTTCACAGTCTTTCTGTGCATCTACCAACACCTGACCTAGTTCGTCATGTGGTTGCTCTTCTGCGGCATTTTCTTCAACCTCGTCCATTGGTTCATCATCAAAGGCACCTGTTTCATATAAGTGAGCCAAGTCTGGATTGTTGTTATCAACATCATCATCTTCATCGTCTTCCATTAGAACTCCAGGTTCACCGTGCTTGGTCCAAAGAGTATAGTTATCCATGAAACTGCTTTCAATAAGGTAAACGTATAGAGTGTTTCTTCTAGAGAATTCCATGTTATTTATGCAAATGCGGCATGGACAACATATGAATCCTTTCGAGGACCTGTGGACCTCAGACGCATCAAGAAAAGACTTTAGGCCATTAATCCACGCCATGGTGCACCGGCCGCCGTACATCCATTGTCGATCCATCTGCAATCATATTTTTCCATTGAGGAACACTTTGGATGAGCAATTTACGGCAATGGGATAGGGCTTCACATTTTTTTAATAAGGAACTATAATGACGAAATGATATTACTATTACAAAGAACCAAACTCTAAATAAATGCATTCTTTATAATATGCTCGTATTCTCAACTTCCAGCACAATTTAGTCAGCAGAACATAAATTCCATTCAAACAAACACAAATATCCCAATAACAAACATGCAACTTAAAAATTCATGCAACAACACAATGATCTTCAACCATCCTTTACTGGGAAAGCATAATGCGCTGACGGACTTTTTACTGGCGCAGAAGAAGATGGCGGAGCTGGAACCTTCGGGTTTGGTGGTGATGGAGCGTAATGCCTCAACAGGTCCTCAAGATCAAAAGGAGGTTCCTCTCCCCTTGCAACATATTTTTCATGTTTTTTTTCCAAATAACGGAGTTGTGCTCTCACCCAAGCTCTGGGTTTCTTCGACTTATCATGAGGGCCTACTGGAGTTTTGCCCTTCCCTCGAGACGAACGACGACCACCCCCACTGGCCCCACTCCCTCCAGCAGCAGAAGCCATATTAATTGGAAAACACATCTATTTTCTAAAATACGGCGAAACAGTATTAGTATTATGAAGGACCAAATTTCATTTCTATCATCATATTTTATATTATTTTTCAAATATCACGCTAAAATATTAACATAATGAAGGATGAAATTTGATAATAAAATTAAAAGGTCCAAATATCCATCACACACCATGAGTAATTAAAAGGTCTACATTAACCATTACACAACATGATTAATTAAAAGGTCCAAAATACCGAATAAACTACATGCTAATACAAACTACTCATGAGACCTATTGACCGATGCCTCGTGAACCGCCTCGCAAACTCTCGACACCGAACGGTCAATTTTCACCATCCCCAACACTTCGCGCCTTGCATTACGTCGAGCCATGAACTCGCGATCATCACCCGTACAATGCAGCTCGACATCTAATTTACGCTCAACTTTGCGCCTTGGATTACTTAGCGCGAGGCAATCAAATACTTTCTTAGTACAATAGCAAATATGATCGCTAACAAATCCAAGACGCTCTTCAGGGTGAAACTCAAAGGAATATCCGGTGCGCCTTAAATGATTGCGTACCGACGCACAAGCGGACACACGGCCCTCTGGTGCATCATGTTGCAAAGCCATTTCTACGGATTAAACATTAATTACTCATCACACATATTTGAATACATATTTGACACATAAAGAAGGATGAAATTTGATAATAAAATATTAGCATGATAAAAAAATTCACGGATATAGTTGCAAAACTATTTCTATGGATTAAACAAAATTATGAATCAACAATAATGGCACACTTGGAAATATGAGTGGCAAATAAAACCACTTGAACAATATTATTAGCATAATGATATATACACATGTCACTTGAAAATAATTGAAAAAAAATCACTCTACATTTGCCATATGCAAACTATCTAAAAAACCTTCTCTCAAATTCAAGTCATCGCTTCTATATATCTCAAATGAATGTATAAATCAAAAAACCGGCTCATTGTCACTAATTCTAAAAATCACAAATTTCTCTAACTATAAAGTATGAAACGAAGCATAAAGACCATCAAAGAAGAGATGATGATGATGCTAACCTTTTGAGCATCCCCACAAATCTTGAGAAAAAAGGGCAGCACCTCCTCTCTAAAACGCCATGGAGAAGAAGAATCTAGCCCGAACTCGGTCAAATGGTTGACTCGGACTCGGGGAGGAAGAAAGGTGCTGGTACATAGAAGGCAGATCAGTACCGACTGGTGGCTCCAGCCGGTACTACATCTCTCAGCTTAGTACCAGCTGGAGCCACTAGCCGATACAAAATGCCCTCGGCTCCGTTTAGTACCGGCTGGAGCCACCAGCTGATACTAAGTTGCCGTCGGGGGAATCTAGCCGTTGCACCCTGGAGTCTGTAGAGCACTTTAGTACCAGCTGGTGGCTCCAGCCCGTACTAAATGGCTCCCCGGGGCACTGTTCTTATGGTCCGATACTAACTGTGCGAGTTAGTACCGGCTGAAAGACAGCCGGTAGTGATGGCCACAGACGAATGGTCACTTCTCTGGCAATGATACATGATACAAAGTACTGGAGCTCTTGGCAGTCAAGTGAAAAGATGAAATCCAGAACACTTATGAATAGCCAGGCTAGCGGGTCTACTTGTCTTTACATTGTGCAAAGCCGACGATAGGCATGGGAAGCATAAGGAGAAATGGGCATCGATCCACTGTCGCTTTCCGTGATACAGTCTCTGTGGTTGCCTCTGCCGCATATTTGAAGCAAGACCAGCTCGATGGAAATACCAGCACCCCAAATGCTGCTGGGGATGATGGACTAGTCGAACTATAACAAAGCACCGTAACACTCAGCATACTGAATAATCGTATTGTTTGGATTGGTGATTCCTCATCTTTTCATTGCTTTTTAACTTCAGTGAACAGCATAGTTTGCTGCTTCCTTCAGTGATTTGTTGCTGCTGCTACTAAGTCTGATACATTTATATTGAGAACCTCTTCTCATGATCCTAGTTACAGATATTAACGGCCTCATAAACTTGTATACCGGAACCGGATGGAAGAATAAAAGAAAATTCATAATATTTTTGTATTAATCTCTATTTCCTCGGCTGGGAGATATCATCACAGAATTACTTGCATCAATTCATTTTGCACATATCCACAAGCCATTTGACTGCTAGCTAGGCTTCTACAGTGCGAACTACAATACTAGAAGCAGACTGATCCAACCACTCTGAAACGTACCTTGCCGTGGCACTGCCTTTACAAGACCAGACTGATCCACAACATGATGCCTCTTTCTACTATATTACCATCAATACAACATAACTGGTAGTATGGTACAACAGCATTGACGCCAGTGCTTCTGAATGCAATTGATCCTTCTCACCAGAGAGCTCTCGAAGCAGCTAGCCTAGCAGAAAAACATGGCCACCAAAAGATTTAGATTTACTTACTAAATACTTCTAAACGAATACCGGGAAGTCGATGCACAGTGCGGTAGGGTGTGCCTACACTTGCAGGACTTATGTTTTCAAAGTTAATCTTTTATGTCTTCTTCATTCAGAGAAAGGACGACACACCTTCCTCAACTAAGTATACTAGTCATACGTAGTATTACTCTAGTCTATGGGCCAGGCTGGTTTTTATTTGCTGGATAATTGATATGAAGAACCTAGTTTATGATCGACGCATGAATTTTGACGTCTCCATATTGGCAACTTAATTGAGCACTAGCATTTATACCCTCTGACGTACATATAGATGTCTTCTCGCTGAGTCAAGGTTGGTCTTATAATATACACACACACCAAGAAGATAGAACCTGCAACGGGAGTTTACAACACACGCGATACTAGAGCTTGGCTTTAAATGTAAACAATGGCCTCGAGTTCGTGTATGTTACAACTAGGTGACGGCTGTGACTGGCGAGCGACTACATGCCTCATCACTTAATTACTATTTGTTTAGTTGATAAGCATGGGAGACGTCAGGATGAATGGGTATGGATCTACAATGCAACGAAGTTACAGATGATGCTGTTCCCTTCACCATAACCGGAGCTACCTGCACAAAATATACCAGTTAGGCCGGCCCAGAGGACCTACAAGCAGGAGCGGATCCCCGGTGTGCGGTGGCCGAGCAGCGTCCTTGGAGATGGTGAACGACGAGGCACGGAGACAAGAACAACTAGTCCTGAGTACTGACATGCTTCTCGTCCATGTGTTCATCTAGTAGGTGATGAAATTGTATATACAGCTACCTTCACATCATTATCCTCATAAGGCCTAACCAAACCTGCTGGATTACGACGAATCTACACGGTAATCAATTATATGAAAGTAAATAGAAAAAAATCTCGTATGAACAAAGTATTTAGCAAGAGATGCGCATATGTACTAGTAACATATAAAATTAGTTGGTTCTTCATTTCTATTCTTTGCTTGCATCTTCTTATCTTTTTTCTATATTGGAAATGTGAAGAACAGAACAATCAACTGCACTGTACACAGGCCATTTGCCTGCTACACTGCAGACTACGATGCTTTAGGAGAAAAGTTGGAAGCAAGAACACAGCACTCTGCGCCACTCTGAAATGTACTACCTCTATTTTTCTTTAAATGCGACAAAAAACTTTGGCATGTTTCCAGTGCAAATTTCTAGCCATGTAACATCAATCATTAGTGAACCGTGGAGTTATCTTACGGTAACCACATCTTCACGTGGCCCGAGAACTAGTGTTGCAAATCTAACTATCTACCTCAGGATTCTGCAACTCTCCATCCCTAAGTTGTTAAGCTAGCTATAACATATTGTTGATAAGCACGGGATGAATGGGTATGGTTCTAGAATGCAATGTGCAAAGATTGAGGTAGGGAGATCCTTTATCTCCTTTGCTGTTAGTGATCGTCATTGAGGCCCTCGGTGCTTTGATAAGTAAAGCTGATAAAGGTGGCGTTTTGCAGAGTTTGGGAAATAGAATTCAAGAACGGACCTTCTTGTATGCCGATGATGTGGCTGCCTTCATATCTCTACATGCGAGAATTATCTGGTAGCAATAAGGGCAACACTGGACGTGTTTGGTGCTGCTTCGGACTGTCCTAAACAAGTGCCACATATCACCCACTCAGTGCGGTTTAGTGGAGACTGTAAATTTACGACATTTCTTCCCTTCCCGTCCGGCTGGCACCATTCCCGTACGTGTAAATACCTTGGAATCCCGCTGTCGACGTACAAGCTCCGGAGGATAGACGTGCAACCATTGGTTGACTCCATTAGCGATCGGCTACCGACATGGAAAGCTGGGTCGCTCACTCGGATCCAAGGTAATCTTTTTTTTTCAAGAGAGACTAGGAGGGAAATTCAAGAATTTAGATAGTGAAGGCATTTGTTTCGTGATCAATACATATAGAAACGAAATCTGCAATCAAAGAAAATCATTTTTTAAGTAGTCCATTTTTATTTTCACTCATTCATGCCTTAAATTCTTAGTGCTCGACGTTGTCTCGAAGATTACTCATCAATCTTCGTTTCTTAATTGTACCTCTGCTTCCGAAGTGAATAATTGATCTGCTACTTGCTGACTCCAGTTTATTAATTGACTAGTGTACATCATTATTATAGTTCACTGCGTGAAGCTGCTGTGACTGCGTTGCATAACTTCAGCAGAAGATATCTACGTACTCCGTCGTGCATGTGCACTGCTGAGCTCCATTAAGAAAATGGCTTTTATTTGTCCAAATAAAGCCATAATAATTAAATTTTCTCCGCTTTCTAGGCACATAAAAATTATGTCAGACAAGGGTCATGGCGCACAGGCCACAGCCGCCATCCCTATATATATACGGCTAGACCTCCAATACCACTATTTTTCTCATATGTTGTGACTGACAGGATAATCGCTAGCTTGTGCTGCATACTACCTTTCATTAGGCTATATGTATGCCATGGGAACCGTATTGTCAGTGTTCGTACGCAATTACGTGTGTAGGCTTGGGAGGCATGAGGAGCACCATTGTTCGGTCTCTTGCGGCAAAATGGAGTATTGTCTCATTTCAGTTCAGCGCAATAGGCTTGGGAGGCATGAGGAGCGCCATTGTTCGGTCTCGTACTGCAAAATGGAGTATTGTCTCATTTCAGTTCAGCGCAATGGTGCCTGTGGGCACAGCACTCCGCGAACAAATTACAGCATCTACTCAGTGATCTGTATGGGCTCAACTGCTAATTTGTTGAGTGGACTTGGGCCAGGCCTGCGAGCAGGTCAACATATCACCTAGGTCTCGTTCCAGCTCTTGACAGATTGATTCGACCTGCCATCCGCAAATTGAAACAAAAGGATAAAAGGAGATCTTCCATCGCGCTTTCTCCTTATACCACATTTTTACTGTTCTTCTTTTGTAGAGCTAACATATTGATGCATGGAATTACCTGACAATTTCACTACTAGAAAGCCTTTTGAACTCCTTGAATTCTGATTGATTGATTAGCTCACCGCCACAGGATGTGGGCTGGGGCAGATTATCACTATGTTACGGCACCACCGCGAAAAACTACCAAGCTGTATGCGTATGTGTTTCACTCGGGCGTGAACGTGTGAGATGCTAGTAAATGCCCATATTTATGTAGCGACTGACATGTATACAAGAAAAAGCATTATTGAAATGAATTGATACAAGTTCGTTCCATTATTGCTCATATAGTACCGATAAAACATGCTGCTTCTTGAAAAAAGACATATGCCTTGGCTCGAGGTTTGTCTAACAAGGTTAAAAGGAACAATAAAGATGAATAGAACTCATGATAAATGGTCTATACTGCCCTTGAAAATTGATGGCTAGGTCTAACCATCCAAAAGGAGTACGGTAGAAGATACTATACTGACATTCGGCATAAACCCCGTCAAGTCTCTAGATGATAGGGCAACACATATACGGGTACTTCGTATGCCTATTAATACAGCTAGCCCACAATCATGCCCCTATATACATATATTACTCCAGTATCCTCCTTGAGAAGAGAATTGCTAGCTGGCCCATAAGCTGACCCTTAGGTGCATCGGGCCTCTCGCCTCTCTCCCTTCTGTAAAGACTAACGAGCGAGCCCCCCACCCTTGGGACTTCAGTTGGCCGTCTCATCAAAGGGCTACAATAATTGAGGGATCTCAAGGCAATGCTTTTGGCTAGGCCAACCCAGTCGAGGGGGCAAGGTGATGGGCGCATGAGTGGTTGACATGGTCGAAGACAGCCAACAATGGCCCAATCGGGGACTCAAATAAGATGGTTCCAGAACAAGAGACTATGGTTTGGCGCATGGTCGAGGCCTGGCAACCACTCGTCATTGGGGGTCGTCAATCTTGAGGAACCAGGCCTCAACCATCCGTCGAACTAACACCTCATGCTAGAAGACATATTTGGTCTTTATTCCAAAAGGGAAGAGAAAGAGAGGAGGGGAAGGAGAAAGAAGACAGGGGTAATTTGGTCATGATTTTTTTATAAATACGTGGAGGGGTACATAATGGTATATTTTAAACACTTATGAAATTGTAATGGCATACTTCTGATATCGTGAATAGTAATGGTGTATCTTCGAAGTGTCACAATTGCAATGGAAGGATCCAATTAAGCCTTTATATAAGAAGTACGCTCGAATCTAACCCCTCGTGCTAGAAGGTGGAGCCCATAACAACAGTGTAGCTCTAGTTCCTCGCAATGTCTAGTTACGTCCATGTATATTCAGTTCCAGCTTCGTGTACTTAAAGCAATAGATCAATATCCATTGAAAAAAACAAATAGATCAATATCCATGACAGAATGATGTAACTAACACAAATTTCCAATAAAATGGGGTGATCCTTATAACAACAGTTAGCAATATTGACATGGTCAAGCTTCAAATTGACGTGGGAGTATCCAAAATAAATTGCTCGCAAGAAAGCAAAATATTGTGGTTGTGGAAGAGACAAAAAAACGATAGGATATATTCCTTAATATTTCTTCTAATTATATAGTTTGTTATAATGTAAACAATTATTTGAATTTATAGGTGTTGAACAGAACACACCATATTTGAATCTGTGGGGAGATAAAAGATGTAACAATTTTTGAGCTTCTTATTAAGAGATATACAGTGGAGATATGTGACATCTGTATCAACAGGAGAGTGAAGATAATATAAAGTTTCAAGGAACATAATAGATAGTGCAAATCGTAAGAAGAAAATGCGGTGATGGCTGGAGTCACACATGTCCTGGATCCAACTGATGAAGGTTCAGACGGAGTCTAGAAAATGGTTAGTCATCACCGACTTAGCAAACAGTGAAGTGATCCTGATCACTAATGAGCGTTGGAAATTACCTTACATACATATATAACAACCACTAGCGGCACTAATAACCAGCAGTGTATATGAGCAGTAGCATTTATACTTCTGGCTCATAAATATTTTCCCACGGAGTCAAGGTAGGTACTATATATACATACACCAAGAAGATAGAGAGCCCGTACCAGGAGTGTACGTAGAACACAAATATGCTTACATACTCGGCACCATTCACTAGAGCATGGCTCCATGTACCCACTCAAATGAAAACAATTAAAATGGGACGTGTATGTTCACGACGTAGGCGACAGCTGTGAATAAGCATGGGACACGATAGTGATCACCGCTACAGGTTCAGAAGGAATCGCTGATTTAGTAAATGGAAGTCCAGAACGGCGATGGGCGCGAATGGATACAATGTCCAGAGGGCGTCCAAGTTACCTAATAAAATCGTTTCTTGGTTTTGTTTCTGGACATCCTATTGGATTTTAGCAGCCATGCACGAAATGGCAAATGGCGTGGAAGAAACGAACTTTGCAGCAAAGCACGAGTGGCTTGACCAGAAATCAATGTGCTTTTCCTCTGATGTATGTAATGTGAGGGAGAGAAGATACAATATGTTGCGCTAGCGCCATTGTTTTCCTTGATTTTCAATTTACAGACTAGTGTGAGATCAGGGCACCAACAGGATTACTGTTGTTATTTTTAAAACTTTGAAGAGTACGCAAATGTACAAATTACTGGAGATGGCAATTAGGGGGCACACCAACACACACACACACACACACACAACATATATACATATATATATATGACACACCAAGAAGCTGGAGATGGCAATTAGGGGGCAGCATCCAAGGGTGCGTACACAAATGTACAAATTACTAGAGGTTGGCTGCAGGTCAATTGTATAAATAGCTGGAGAGTCTACACGCCATATTACTATGTGCAGAGCCGATAGGCATGGAAGACGTCAGGAGAAAGGGACATGGGTGTATAGAGGATAACGTTCATATGGCTTGTGTGGTTCCCACTATGTACCTGGCACAATCTATCTATCTGCATGGAATGTCATGGCAAGACCGGCCCGCCGTCAGTACTCCAATTCAAACAAGTAATCCCGGTGCCATGCAGATGGATCCGACCATTTTCTCAAACACTGTATTTTTTTTGGCTTTTGTGGTACCTCCTTCACGGTCGGATTACCTATAGACATGTTTTTTTTTAATTCATGTAATAACCTGGATAGGTAGGGTAGTCGCAATTTCCTTGCATTAATTCCCGGGGAGGAATTGTACTTCAGGCTAGAACACATGGGAAGGAATAGTACATGCACACTTAGGTGCTTTCAGTGGTTATAAATGGTGTAAAAATATGTGTGGACCGTTACTTCACTGCCTCAGGCTGTGACTGTGTTTCCATACCACAGCCGCAGAAGATGATGTATCCGTACTTTAGTTATACATGTGAAGTTGTACATACATCATGCATGTTTAGTTTTCTCAGCTACCCATAGTAAAAGAAGAAAAAGACTTCTTACATGTTTCGCAGAAAGAGAGTGCGGCTAGCTACCATGTATGCCTATAAATACAACCGCTTCTTACATGACTCACTGCAGCCTGCTTGCAATCTCTGTCCTCTAGATACCATCATTATTTCTCAACAAAAAGGTCATCTAAACAAATCAGAGAGCAATGACATGTTTGGTAGAAAACTTAAATTTTGTTCTTGACCAAATGCTTCACTGCAGGGTTGGCCGTATAAGATTTCTTTTCCCTATGTTTAGGGTAAGAAAATAGCAAAAGCCAAAGGGAATAATGAAATAAACATGCTGGCATGCCGCAAAGCCTGCAAGGTTGATGTGCTTCATCACTGGCATGAATGTTCTGTACTTTCCGAACTAAGGAAAGTGAAAGACGTGATGTGAAAGCTTCCCCTGCTCTTACCAATGGATACACACAGACTACGCTCTCAACCTTCAGTACAAAACCCTAAAGAAAAGATGAAAAGTAGTAAATGTTGGAAGGATGTAGCGAGTGACATCTATTTCTTTTGTGTGGTTTTCTTTAAATAAGATTGTTGTGAACAAGAAACTGTGAAAAAAATCGTAGTTGATTCGAAAATTATGTTTATACAATTTCTTCAAATTTAATTTCTTTCCACTGGCACTTGGCGTTAATTTAATTAGCGGACTCAACTAATCACTGTTTAATTACTTGAAAACTCGGTTCTCAACATTGTCCTTGAAGATTACTCTATCGTTGTTTCTTAATGGTACCTCTGCTTCCAAAGTGAATAATTGATCTGCTACATGCTGAATGCTGACTCCTATTTAGTGATTATCGTGCATTATTATGAGGTGATCTATGTATTCACTGATGAATGCGTAGTGTTGAGCTAGCCCCATTATGAAAGTGTTCTTTTATTTTCTTCTAAATCCGTAATAATCATTTTTTTCTCCACTTGCCGCGCAGATAAAATTATGTCAGACAAGGGTCATGCCCGCACCCGCCATCCCTATATATGTGGCTAAATCTCTGGTACCACTGTTTTCATCCTATGTTCTTGTGACTGACCGGAGAATCGCTAGCTTGGGGCATTCGATCATAGTCATGCGCATAGGCTTGAGGCTTGGGAGGCATGAGGAACTCAATGGTTGGATCTCTTACTGCAAAATGGAGCACTGTATCATTTCAGTTCAGTGGGACAATGGATGTTGGCGCAGTCCGCTGCAATGGAAGTACCACTATGACAAGATGATCTGTACGGCTCAACGACTAAGCTTGGCAGATGGATGTGAGGAGGCCTGCATATATGGCGTGGATGGGATAGGTGCAATAACATGTGTTATCCTTCAAGGTGCATCAGCATGTTAGAATTTAGGCAATTACAGTATAATTTAAATCCGAAATGCAGAATAAATCATGAATATTATTATGTGGAGCATGAGTGATCCAGTGAAGGTGTTGCTACAATCATGTTGACTTTGTGATAACGAAACATCAAAAAAAGAAAAGAACCAGACAAGGTTCTGACTTCTATACGGGATTAAGTATTGGTCAGCGTCCCTCACTTCTATACGAGATTAACATATTATATTAAGTTAAGTTGGTTAGAGTCCCTCTCAACTTTAATTTCTATATGGGATTAACAACCATTACCTTCCTAGAATTATGTGAGCCTTGTAATTTTTATTTGTTTAATTGAATATTAAATGGGCCTAGCCCAATTGAATCCAAGACAGCGTCCTTACTCGTTGTAGCACTTTTACTGTTTTATTTTAGCGGGGATTACATGTTGATGGATGGCATAACCTGATGGCTTGCTCAAACACACTGTGGGTTCGACTTAAACCTTGTAACTGGCGTGGACCCATGCATGAGTGATGGAATTTGACCACTTCATCAGTCAATTAAAGATAGATACAGCCTGGACTAAAAAGTTGGCCATAAAATGGACTATCCTTATGAAAGCGTGTAAAGAAATTAAAATGTGGAGATTGTTAGCTAATTGTCGCCTCAGATTGTGACTGTATTTTGCCAAACTACTATAGCCGCAAAAGATCATCTATGCGTCTACCAGGGCACGTGAAGTTTGTGGACATCTGACTCACCAATCATCCTTTTGTTTTCTAATAGAAAAGAAAAAAAGAAGAGTAAATGCATGTTTAGTTTACTAAGCCACATCCCTGCTGGGAAAAAAGACTGCTTGCTTTTTTCTAAAAAGAAAGTCACAGCACCAGTGCCTATATATATATACACACAGCCCGACTACCATGCCTACATACATACAGCTACACCTAGGCTTCCAGTCGACATATATATACAGTGACTGACTTGGAGTATTCGTAGCTAATGCTTGATTTTTTTCAACAGAAGAGTCCCACGGATATCTCACCCTTTTCTTTCAAAATTACTTGTATATAGGTTTTGGAGGCGTCAGGAGCTCAATTGTTGTGTTGCTTACAGAAACTAAAAATCTATCCAAATAACTCTGTTTACTAGTATCCATCTTATTGTTAAATAATAAATATGCATGTTTCGTTTCAGGCATGGATCGGATGATGTCATGCACCAAGACAAGGTAGCAGGGTCTAGGCCAAGCCCACAACCAGGACAACTATCTAACGCCATTCTCAATTGATAGTTTCACTATGTGGTTTCCAAGAGTGCCACATCATGTTGGGAGGTTTAGTTTGATGAATGAAACAATCATTCACAATGCATAGTTTCATTCATGATTTCATATGCTTACCATAACATTTATTTATTGCAAAGTGTTGAGTGCCACAGCAATTGTATAACCACTACCAATTGCAACTAAACTAATTATTAACGCACTAGCCATAGCCACACATGGTCGAGAAAATGTGTGATGATGATACAAATTACTCTCAGTGGAGATTTTATTCCAATTTCGAAATCTTAGGAACTGTGCATGCATATACCAAGTTTCATCTCCATGAAATCCAAGTCTCTTATCTCTCCTCATAAATTTTATGTCATGTCACCATTTTTACATATATGGCTTATCATTTAACGAGAATTAAACTCTCATGAAGCTTGCATTGAGAATGGCCCTGAGTATGGCTCGCTTTTCAGATATTCTATCTCTGCACTTTTGCTAACTTGGATCTCGACTCAGAATTACTTGCAGTTCTTTGACCATGTGCAATGTTAAAATATGTCCCCTTGTAATTATCCTTGTTTGTTTCAAAAGATTCCTAGGTTCAGGAGGTTGAATGTAAGGTGGTTAGGAGAGAATGTGGGGTGCCTTAATCTTGGATAAAGTCCCATGTTTCAATAGAAATGTGATCTCAAGTTTGTATGCTTAGAAACAGAATAACGGATGAAATAGAAAAATTAATTATCCAATGTATTTGGTGAGCATCACTTGTTTTCTATTTTGACGCTGATTTAATTGAATTTTAAAGTGTATTTCAGTTCTAGTGTACATATCGAATATCAAGGAAAAGTCAATTAATGCTCAGTTTGGATCCACCTAAAATTTAGTCCGTTACATGATCCAAACAGGTGGACTGAAAGGTAGGCTAAAAATTAGTCAACTCCAACTAAACTTTAGTCCATTATTCCTCAAATCTCATCAAATTTGGACTAAAATCAATATAGAGGAACCAGCAGACCACAAAAAGAACAACATACCCCTCTTTTCCCCTTCCACCTTTTCCCTTTGCCCCCATCCGCCCACACGCAAGGGCAAAAGTGGACAATTCTGTGTTCCCATGTGCTCCCTATCTATTTAGTCCTATCATGCAAACAAGTATGGACTAATTTTCAGTCACCTAAAGTTTGGCCCGGACTAAACTACAATCCTAGATTATCCAAACAGGGCCTAATCCATATTGGATTCACGTATATCAAAATGAGCGGTGCAGGACAACAGCACGTGTTCACACATGTGGACACGCTCGTACATTTAAGCATACCTCGAACCTCAAGTCATGGTCACGACTATATATTTCCACCAAGCCAGAAAATGGAACCTGCAACAAGAGTCTAGCATTGCCTACGTACATACATGATACAAATTACCGGAGCTCTTGGCTGTCAATGCAAATGGAAAGATGAAACCTGGTAATTTTATGAATAGCTAGTGGGTCTACATGTGTTTACATTCTGCAAAGAAGATAGGCATGGGAAGCATCAGGATTCAAGAGACATGGGTATCGATGCGCCGCCGTGGCTTTCCGTGATACGGTCCCTGTGGTTGACTCTGCCGCATACTATCATAATCGAGTGATCAGCATGGAATGTTGAAGCAAGGCCGGCCCGATGGAGATACCAGCGAGCAAAAATGCTGATGGGGATGATGGAGAGCAAAAAAGGAAAGGTGCCTCATCAGCATATGTAGCTTGTGTAAACCGACAAGAGAAGGAACAGTCAGGTGGCACATCCGAGGATGGGCGAGCTATAGAGACAGATGGCACATTTAGAGTGCAAACCAAGGCAGATGCCTCATCATCAGCATCTGAGAATAAGCAGGCTGTACCAGACCAAATTTTTAAGCAGTCAAAACTATAACAAAGCACCATAACACTCGGCATACTGAATAGTCGCATAGTTTGGATTGGTGATTCCTCATCTTTTCTTTGCTTTTTAACTTTATTAGTGGACAGCATAATTTGCTGCTTCCTTTGGTGGTTTGGTGTTGCTGCTAAGTATGATCCATGTATATTCCGAACTGCTTCTCCTGATCCTAGGTGCAGACATGAATGGCCTTATAAACTTGTACCCGAACTGGATGGAAGATTAAAAGAAAATTCATAATATTTTTTCTGTAATCTCTATTTCCTCACCTCTGTCCACACTTAAGAGTTACATTGTCTGTGAGCTATCATCAGAAAATTACTTGAATCAATTCATTTTGCACATGCACACAAGCCATTTCACTGTTAGGCTGCTTCACTCACTGCGGACTACAATACTTCTGAAAAAAGTTAAAAGCGGTATACCAGAACACTCCATCGACCACTTTGAAATGGCTGTGGCACAGCTTGTACGAGACCAGACTGATCCACAACATGATGCCTTTTTTCTACTATATTACCATCAAAACAACAGAGATGGTACAACATTTTTGACACCAGTACTTCTGAAAGTAAATAATGATCCTTCACATCAGTGCTCTCAAAGCGACTAGCCTGGCAGAAAATATGGCCACCCAAAAATTTGGATTTACTTAAATACTTCTAAACGAATACCGGACAGTAGATGCATAATCCAGTAGGTATGTCTAAAGTTTTGAACCACCAGTATAACTTGTATGATTTATGTTTGCAAAGATAGTCTTTTGTATCTTCAATTCTTCATTCAAAAAAAAAGGAGGAGGCCTCCTCAACTAAGTATACTAGTAATCATTCAGAAAAAGGAGGACGCCTCCTCAACTAAGTATACTAGTAATGTGCCCACGAGAGAAGTATGGATAACATTACCATACCTACTACTCCAAAATTTGATTGATATATGCCCGTCTATATATATATGAGCACAAGATTTATACCCCTCTGGCGTACAAATATATATCTTCTTACCTGGATCAAGTCTTGTACTGTTATATATACACACCAAGAAGATAGAGCTCGCAGCAGGAGTGTATACAACACACACTTACCAATTACTAGAGCTTAGCTGCACGTACGCACTGAAATGAAATCAATGACGAACTCGAGTCTGTGTATGTTACAACTAGGTGATGGCCGTGAATGGCTGGCGAGTCTACATTCCTTTTCTTAATTACTATTACTACAGTTGATAAGCTTGGGAGGCGTCAGGATGAACGGGTATGGATATTCATGGCAACGAATGAAGTTACAGCTGATGTTGTTCCTTTCACCGTAACCTCTGCTAGCTTCACAAAACATACCAGTTAGGCCAGCCCAGCGGATACAAGCAGGACCAGATTCAAATGAGGCTCAGTGTATATCCACAGATCTTCCAACTTAATCTGGAGCATGGGGTGCCCGAGCAGCGTCCTTGGACATGGTGAACACACGAGACATGGAGACGAGGAGCCCATACTGTCATGGTTCTCGTCCATGTTTTCAACTAGTGGTGGTTGCCTTGTATACAGCTGTGGGCTGAGATTCACGTTATTTTCCTCGTTAGGCCTAACCTGCTGGATTCTGCAACTCGACGTGGTAATCAGTTATATGAAGGTAAATAGACAAAAAGATCATATCGCGTATGAACAAAGTACTTAGCAAGAGATGCGCATGCGCAGATACACTAGTAAACATTTAAAATTAGTTGGTTCTTCGTTTCTATTCTTCGTTTGTATCTTTTTATTTTTCCACAATGGAAATTTAAAGGACAGAATCACCATCAACTGCACTATACACAGGCTATATTCCTGCTACACTTCTGATTACAGTACTTTAGGAGAAAAGTTGGAAGCAAGAACACGGCGCCATGCGCCACCCTGAAATGTACTACCTCTGTTTTTCTTTAAACGCAACAAATAAAACTTTAACCTGTTTCAAGTGCAAATTTCTGATCATGTAATCGTCAATCATTAGCGAACCAACGGCGGAAGTATCTTATTGTAACCACATCTTTACATGGCCACAGAGCTAGTGTTGCAAAACTAAGTATCTGCCTCATCAGGATTCTGCAAGTCTCCACCCCTAAGTTGTTAAGCTAGCTTTAATATGTAGTTGCAGATATGGATTCTCGGTTATCTGACATGGGTATGAATAATTGGAAATTTCATCTTCTTTGATCATGTTCAGGCACAAGGCATACGTACACAATATCCATATGTGTGACCTCTGTAGCTGTTGGGAACTTTTGTTTCAAAATCAGCGACAGAGCAAAGTTGGCTCGTAATTTGAGGAAATTCTTTCCGTGGTATTAATTAGTTGGCCTGCTAGAGTTGATGATATCAGTGGTGCGTCACTGGCTTAATGAGTAGAAATTACTGGTTGCTAGTTATTGCATTGACTACAGTGCTTCGTATAGTAGTCCTCTAGTGGTTGATCCTTCTCATCAGAGCTCTCAAAGAGACTACGTATCCTGGTACAAAATCTGGAGAATTGATGCACGGTGCGGTAGGTGTGTCTTCACTAAGAGTTTACCACTGCCAGTCATCTTGCACGATTTATAGGTTCCTCAAAACAAAAAGCGACAGTGATGACCAACCCCGTCACCGCCGACTCTAATCCAACACCACCCCAAAGTGGCGGTGAAGGCGGGGTTTTGTAGTAGTGATAACAACAGCAGAGTGGAGAGGTAGTAAAGTTTTAATGAAGGACCAGAACAGATAATCATATCATTAATAACAAATGCGGTGATAGGCTGGGGTCACATGTCCTTGATTCTACATAAGCTTATTAAGACTAAGTCTAAAGAATGGGGTTGTCCCACTACTAAAAAAGGGTTTTTAGGGGCGAGTAAAAACGTATTTTTAGGGACGGGTATTCTTGCAGCTAAAATTGCTATTTTCAGGGGTGGGTAACGTGTCCGCCCCTGAAAACATGTTTCCAGGGGCGGGTGGGGGTGACCCGCCCCTACAAATCTGTTTCCAGGGGCGGGTGAGGGGGGTGATCCACCCCTGAAAGTGTGTTCCCAGCCCGCCAAAAAATTCACCGATTTGAATTTGAAATTTTCAATTCTGTTTCTCGCTATTTTTTAAAATTTGGATTCCCGCAAATTTTGATCTATCAAGCTAGTTCGCGATCGAGACATGGAATATGTTTGATAAATATAAATACTTACGCATACAAAATTAAATCATATGGAAATAAAACATCATTATAAATCATCATTAAAGTACACATTGAATACATATTTTTCCCTATTCCCTATGAACGCTACTAGAGGCGGCATGGTGCTCTTGATTCTTCCACTCACGAAGGCCAATGTATTTAGGGTCCGTTGCTAATTCTTGTGCATCGTAAAAAGATTTGCCTCTTGGGTTGACCACTTCATGCATAATAAAACAGCACAAATCGTTGACTACATTTAGAAGTTATTTCTCATGGAGTCAGTCCTTGTGCATTTCCGGGTGAATCTGCAATTATTGAATCCACGAAAAAATTAAGCAAGTGTTAGTTAGAGTCAAAAACAATATACACATACGCATCTATCCCTAATAAAGAGTAGCCCCTTACACGTTCGGGATCAGTAGTATATCTACCTTGCACCCTTATATGCTCGCACATGTAGTACCCACAGTACATAGAATTGAAAGGCTACTTGTGGCACGGAAAGTTTGTGCACATAGTCATTTCATCTGTTCTGTCGGTGGGATGAGCTCCTCCTTTGGCAACGTAGAACTGGTAAGTCTTGTTTTAATAACAAAGAAATGGGAAGTTTGTTTATATATAAATATATATATGTATACTTCTGTGGAGAAATTAGCATGATCTACATATGGAAGATAAGAAATTCACTTACAATCTTAGGATGGTTGTGAATTCTTTGTATCTATTCTTTAGCCAATCCAAAGAGTCCAATACGAGGACTCTTCCACGCTTTGGCTGTAGTAGTTGGAAAGCAATCCAGTGATTCCTGCAAAAATATTATATACGATTTTTAGGCATGGATCAGAACAAGTGTTTATTATATAAAATGATTGAAATTAGACTTACTGGATGTGGTATGGCGCTAATATGCAATCCATGTCTTGCCATCGTCGCATCATAAGAGATATGTAGGCCGCAGTCCTCTTCATGGTCTCTTTGTGAAATTCATTTTGTTGCTTTTGTTTTTCCTTTCGCACTTTAAACGGCTTTAGGAAGTCATCATCGTCCTTCATCCATCTTGGCCCGGCGTGCAAAGACTCGCAAATCGCTACTGGGTCAAGGTACCAGATCTTTTCCTTGAAAATAATGGCATCTCTTGTTTGCAACCTGTAGAATATAATATATGACAATTAAATATTTATGCATATGTAGTAATTTAGGCCATAATATACTAGATATTAGTATCGATGAGGCACTTACATGCACCAGAGTCTAACCATTTTAATGCCAGTTCTTTGAGGCGGAACATGTTTTGGATGTCTTCAAAATTGAATGTGACATCATGGATTTGAGGCCCTTTAACTCCGAATACCTCCGGATCGTGCGAAGCATATATGGTTCTGAGCCCAAGTCTACATGCCCTCTTGTACCAACTATGCATCCTATGCATGTAACTTGGAACCCCCTCGATTGCCCAGTTAGGTAGAAAGTCTTTACCGTACTGTATAGGACAATCGTCTAAGTCTTGAATTTGATCAACCCCAATGTTCAGTTTGTGCTCCGTGTCAGTGCGGGGCAAGGAAAAGCCCGATCGTCTGCTGGCACTAGAATTTGGATTATCCTTTGACTTAGCCTTTTCAGCATATTTCTTGTTTGTGGCGTGCCATCTATCCAAAATCTCTGACCCTTCCTTCTGGTCATGGTAAGCCTGTAACACTCGAGCAGCTGTTGTTGTTGTGGTGCTAGCAGAGTCGGGGCTGGTGGTGGAGCCGGTGGAGTATGCTCTTGTGATCAGGCAACCGGAGCCGGTGGCGGAGCCGGTGGAGTTTACTCTCGTGGTGGTGGTGATGTTCGAGGTGGTGGAGATAGTGAGGCCTGTGGTGATTGCTCTTGTGGTTGTGGAGATGTTCGAGCCGGCGGTGATAGCGGGCCCTTGGGTGATGGGTCTCGTGGTGGTGGTGATGTTCTAGCCAGCGGTGATTGCGGGGCCTACGGTGATGGCTCTCTTGGTGGTGGTGATAGCGGGGCCAGTAGAGATGGCAGAGCCGGAAGAGTATGCTCTAGTGGTGCCCCCTGCTCTTGTGGTGCTGGCGAGATATGATCCGGAGCAGCCAAATGTACTGGACCGACCAGTATGATATCTCGTTTATGCCACATAATGGTAGTGCCGATGCATTCTCCAAGGTAATTTTTCCCATCTGCGGTGGGGATGCCTATCTCATTATCCTCATAGCTTGATTTCAAGAGTTGCTCCACTTATACGCATGCATATAGGGGAAAGATTGGTTTTCCCTCAAATAAACCCCCAACGGGCTCCACCTGGGCCTTGGCAACTTCTTTTGTCTTCCCAGCTCTGCCGATCGGATAGAGCAACAAGCAGGGAGTAGTACTCGTTATTGTATCCACCTCGTATGATTGCGCTGTGGTCGAGGCAACACTGCTCTGAGCACACGTACTTAGCTTGGCCAAGTCCCGGTGGGGGCATGACCATCTGTTGTTGCCCCACCTCTTGCGACGGGTTGAACCAATGTAGCCCCAACTGTTGCTGCCCCGCAAGTGTTTCCATGAACAAATCCTTAAACTTTTCATGTAGTACTTTCTCTGTTGCTTCTCTCATTTCTTCTTTGTAGCGGTCATGGCTCCTGTACCTAGCCCAGTCATTCTGGAACCCATCCTTGATGGTCAACTTAGAGGACACGCCTCTGACGCGGCCTCCATGCTCTTTGGACCCAATAGCTGCACTGAGCACATCCTTCTCCCTATTGGCTTTGAACTTTCCTTGTTTCTGAAGCTCGGCAAGTTCTAACATCTTTTCTGCCACCGCTTTGGTCTCGGGTTGATCAAACTTTAGTTTTCCTTCAACTATCTTTGGCTTCCTTGCTTGAACCCACCGCCAGCCACGTTCGCCCAAGTCTTGAAAAGGGTCGGGCTACCCGGAAGCTAATGCCACCTCTCTTTCACGCTGCCACTTGTCGACCTGCCTTAGGTATCCACCTAGCCCAAGGTGGACTCTATGTATGTTGCTCAGTGCTAGATCTTGGATCTTCTAGCTTAGGGCTAGAGCTTCCTCAGAGGTCTTTTGTCGAACAAACTCTTCCCATTGTGTTGGTGTGATGTCGCCGTAATCTGCAAATGGCGTTCGACCCTTCTGGACATACATGGTATTCAGATCACTCTTCCACTGGCGGAAAGTTTCACCCAACATCTTCTGAGCATAATGCTTACTTTATCTTTAGTTCCTCTTGGCAGAATAAAAGTTCTGCTCAACAGTTGCCACATCGCTTCTTTCTTCCCCTCAGGAACCTGCATCCATTTGGGGATCGTTGGATCCAAAACCACCTTTGCTCTGATTATAGCACCAATGGCATTCTGAAACTTTGCTATCATCTCCGGAGGATCTGTGGGCTCTCCTGCCACGCTAATTGCATTGACTGTCCATTGCCCTTCGGGGTATTGGTTTCTTCCTCGCTGACCCCGTTTCTTTTTGTTTGGCCTACCAGAGGTTGTAGATTTAGGTTCCGGACCCAAGCGTTGTTTTCCTCTGTGGGGCTTGGGGACGGTGTTGGCGTTTACTCCTTCCTGTCTGAGCCGCCTAGATGAATCATACGATTCGACAAGTCATTACGCGTAGTCTATGAAAATGTATAGTAAATGCTTGGTTGCAGTTAATCGCGTATTCATTACCCGACTTGGATTCGGTTCGTAATTCGGATCAAACTCCTCCCTTGAACGGCTTTCTCTTGGTGGAAAAAGATGTGGATCAAGCGGATCGTGCCACCTATTTCCTACCCAAGCCCCTTGTCCAATCCTAGGGCCGTCCTTGTCCCCATATTCAGCACCAACGTCGACCTCATCGTCCCCAGATTGGGCACCGGCGTCAGTCCCGTCACCCCACTCCATCTAGGATGCAATTTGATCAATATCGTCATCTTGCGGTGTTGCATCATCCCTTCATGGGGAAATGTTGACGGAGGATCCATTTACGACTTCTATATTACAAAGCATCGAAGATATATTTGAATTCATAATGAAAAAGAACTAACCACGTACAAATTTCACATTTAAATTACATTCACATTTAAATTACAATTATTTTGAATAAGAAATGCTAGAAATACACTCTTTCATATACTCACATTCACATGTATATCTTCAGCTCTTGTATCAATAAGTAGCAACTCACTTTCACATTCACTAATGAAAATAACTTGAATAATTTGAAACTAAAATTGAATACACATACATATTAACTAATGAATTAACCCACATATTAACTAATTCAATATCAGACATAGATAAAACTAATCCACAAATTAACTAATTTGAAACTGATGGAACTAATGTAATTCATTAGAGAAATAATGGCAAAAATTTAAAAATTAAGAAAAAATCCACTGCACACGAGAGAAGGCACTGGCGGCAAGCCACGGGCGCGGGGACAAGGAGGCTAGTAGCGAGGCGGCGCCGAAGGTCGGGGTCGGCCAACAGGGAGGGAGGGAGGCGTCGCATGGACGAGGTGGAGGTGCGGTCGTGGGGAGGGCCGCCGGGTGGGCGCAACTCGGTCGGAGGAGGAGGAGGCGGCGCGGGAAGGTCGGAGCGGGCGAATCCGGCGAGGGCGCGCCGGATCCGGGGAGGAGGCCGGCCTGGGCGGAGGAGGTGGCGTGCGGGGTTGAGGCCGGCGCGGGGAGCTCGGCGTGGCCGAGATCTGCACCGGGAGGGGCGGCGCCGGGAAGAGACCGGCGGGGGAGGGGAGGCGCAGGGAGGAGGCAGGTGTGGGGAGGGGCAGCGCGGGTGGAGGAGTGGCGGCGGAGAGGAGTCCACGGGAAAATCAGGCAGCTTAACGGCATCCAAATTCAAATGCCGAAATTTTGCCAAGTCCCGCCTCCTCGCTGTGCTATATAGGCGGCCATTTGTAGGGGCGGGTGGCGCTTTTTGTAGGGGCGGTGGGGGTGTCACCCACCCCTACAAATGCATTTTCAAGGGTGGATGAGGCCCCCACCCGCCCTTACAAATGATTTTCTTTTTAATTCCAAAAATCATTCAATTCAAAAAAAATAGCAAAACACACAAAAAAAGTGAAATTTGTACCATAAGCCTATTCTGACCTATAGAATTTTCAAAGAAAATATCAAAATCATATTTCAGCGGGTTAAGAGTGTGGAACCAAGATATATAGCTCACCCACACTACTATCTCATAGAACTCAAGGCTTACTTTGTGGTTTCCACACTCATAATCGCTATGATAATTTATTTTAATTCTATAAATTCATTTAATTCAAAAAAAAGCAAAACACAGAAAAAAGTGAAATTTGGAAAAAAATACCAAAACCACAGCATATTTCATCATATATATTGATTCCATGTGTCATTATAGTGAGGTCTGACACAGCCAAACACACCTCGATTGCATGAATCCAAAAATAATTTACTAGCTAAATATTTAAGCGGTAACAATTCTCGATTCTCCGTCCTTGCCTGCCCATGGCTTGTCATCTTTTCTTATGCTTGCTTCTATAATCCTCATCTTTTGTGGTAGGTCTGTGAAGAGGTTCATTTCATCATATTGATTATATCCTTCCACATCGTTGATACCATCAACTCCTATGATATCTTGTTTTCCAGGGGCGACAGCATATTTTGTCTTCTTTGCGGGATCAGCTACATACAGTACCTGTGTGACCTGTAAAGCAAGTACTCATGTGTTGTCTTTGTAACCAACATTGTTGAGGTCAACAATCGTGAGCCCATAGCCATCCCCCTCAACACCTTTTGGGTGTTTGATCCAACGACACCGAAAGACCGGGATTTGTATATTGGAACCAGTCCCATATATCATCTATAACACCATAATATGTTGTACTTTGGCCCCTTCTCTTGTCTAAGGCCTCAATACGAACACCACTGTTCTGAGAAATGGTCTTCTTGTCCTTTACGGCAGTATAAAAAGATATCCATTAATATTATACCCTTGCCATGATGTGACTGGCTAGATGGGCCAGCTGCCAATCTTTTGATCGTTTGCTCATCCACGGTCTTCCCATTTGGTAGATCTAGGTCCTTCAACCATGCAGTTAGTCGACGCTTGTGCTCTCTCATGATCCAATCATCCGAGCGGTCATTACTTTTTGCACGAATCATGCTCAAGTGTTCATTGACTAAAGGTGTCATTATTGTGAGGTGCTGCAAGATGCTATAACGTGCTTGTTGCACACCTTTGAAATCCTTGTCAATGAAGGTTTTCCTCCCAACTGTGCCAACACCTTCCAACCTCCCCAAAAAGCGTGGAATAGGCAAACCAAGGCCCACTTTATCCTTTAGGTAACCTAGGCAACACTCAATGATTTCCTCAGTACTATATCCCTCTATCATGAACCCCTCAGGATAAGCACGATTCAGTACATACCGGTTGAGAATGGATATGAAGCGCTCATATGTCCACATTTAGGTAAAGTGGACCTAGTGCCCGTATCTGATCGACCATGCGAATCATTAGGTGTTCAGTTATATCAAGAAATACCGGAGGGAAGCACATCTCGAGCTGTGCCATAGTCTCCCCAATAAATTCTTGGAGATCCTACAATTCATCTTCGTCGATCACCTTTTGTGAAATCTTGTTAAAGAAGTAACACAACCGAGTGATTACCATCTTTACATATACTGGCTTCATCACTCTGATCGCAATTGGGAGGAATACCGTCAGCAACACATGACAATCGTGACAGTTATAGCCGCATAGCGATAAGTCTTTCAAGGTATCCTTTGTCTTGGATGATGTCTCCAGAAGGAGCCCAATTGTGTTGCCAAACACATTCTTCTTGAGGTGCATACCATCGATTGCATGGCGGACCTTAAGATCCTCCCAATGCGGCAAGTACTTGTAGAAGATGGATTGTTTCTTGAATGTACGCCATCGATAGGTTCCTTCTCTCTCTTTCTTTTCTTTCCATCTTTCTTCATCTTCCCATAAGTGACCTGGATGGTCCGGACCATATCGAAAATGTAGTGCCTGTCTCATTTTACTGGAGCAGAATGTAATTCAGGCATGCCATCAAAAAAATTATAGAACTTCTTACTTCGGTACCTATGTCCTTCCACCAAGAAGCGCCTATATCCAAGGTAAACTACCTTTTGAGAACCTTTTAGGAAAGATGATGCGGTGCCATCCACGCACACCGTGCATCCAGTCCTACCATTGATTTTTCCTGACAGGACAAACAATGCTTGGTAATCATGGATGGTGACGAATATAATGGATCTAAGATTAAAGGGCTGTTGTATAAAACCATCAATGATGTCGATACCCTCCTTTGATAAAGTTTCCATCTCTTGCATCAGAGGCTCAAGAAAAATATCTATATCGATGTCAGGATGCTTGGGGCCCTGTATAAGGACGGATAGCAAAAGATACTTTCTCTTCTGGCACAGCCATATAGGCAGGTTGTACACCGTCAATATCACTGGCCATGTGCTGTCGGTGCTAGTTCTTTCACCAAACGGATTCATTCCATCCGTACTGAATGCAAACCGAACATTTTTTGGGTCCTTTCCAAATTCCAGATAGTACTTCTCATCGAATTTCTTCCACTGACAAGCATCAGCTGGATGTCAAAGCTTTCCATCGTCCTTCTTGCGCTTATCCGAATCCCACCATCGCATCAGTTCAGCATCCTTTGGGTTCGAGAAGAAACACCTCAGGCGGTCCGAAACAGGGAGGTACCACATAAACATGGTAGGAATTCTGCTTTGCTTCTCAGAAATGCCTAAAATAGTGTCTGCTGGCTCAATAGAGGCAACACTATTCCTCGCAGTACCCCTCCTCTTCCTTTTATTCCCATCGGCTAGACCTTGACTATCGCCATCACAGTAACCAACACTGTTTTTGTACCGACTTGCAAAACATACAGGGCATTTTTTCAAGTCATTGAAAGTATCCCCACGATACAAAATACAATAATTTGGACATGCATAAATTCTTTCCACACCCATCGTGAACGGGCTGACAAGCTTCTTTGCTTGATAAATGTTGGCTGGCATTTTATTTGGCTTTAGAAGCAACCAAGCCAAGACACGCAGCAGATCATTGAAACTACCGTCTGACCAACTATGCTTAGCCTTCAAAGTCAACAGCTCAAGTATGAAACGAAGCACGGTCCAGTGTTTCGGACATCCCTTTGATCGCTCATATACATTTTTCTCTGCTGATCTTTTCACCATCTCGAAGTTTGCTAACCCCTTGGCACTACCAACCAATAGCTCCACTTTTGTTTGACGCAACAACTAGCTCAGAAAATCCCGTCGTCAAGTTCGTCGTCACTATTGTCACCATCGATGGGCCCCTCGTCGACACCATCACCATGGAATCCATCAACACCATCATCATCGCCGCCACAAACATCAAAATCATTGTAAGCATCAAACATTCTGTCAAAATGGACATCTTGTATGATTTCATCGAGTGGATTATCCTATCCATCTTTGAACATCGACAAATAATTTAAATGGATTAAAAAAGTCAATTTAACATGTACTAAATAAAAAAATCAAAACCCAACCTATTATCGTACCACTAAATCTTGGAAAAAAACTATCATGCATTTATGTAAATATAGAAAAAAATAAATCAAATCCTATTCTCGAAGGAAATGGAGCCCTAAATGGCCATAAATACATACTTCTATATATGAGTAGGTGTTGAAAAAGTTAATTTAACATGTACTAAGTAAAATAAATCAAAACCCAACCTATTATTGTATCACAAAATCTTGGAAAAAAATCTATCATGCATGTGTGTAAAGATAGAAAAAAATAAATCAAATCTTTTCCTCCAAGGAAATGGAGCCCCAAATAGCCATAAATATATACTTCCATATATGCGTTGGTATTGGAAAAAATCAATTTAACTTGTACTAAATAAAAAAAATCAAAATCCAATCTATTATTGTAGCACTAAATCTTGGGAAAAAAACTGTCATGCATTTGTGTAAATATAGAAAAAAATAAATCCTTTCTCTCTCTCCTCCATGGATCTAGAAAACTATTTACTTGGGAATAAGGCTAAAACTTATAGATTGAGCCCAAATGATTTCATAATTATGTTCTCCTACTAAAATAGCACAACTTCATCCGAAAGTTTGAGGTAAATGGAGCCTCAAATGGCAAATCCACACCATGAAGATCTAGATCTAGCTAGAGGCAAAGAGAGCTCCATTTGAGCCTTAAAACTATCCAAAAAGCATAGAAAAGACATAATATTAGCATCAACTTACCTCCTACAGCCTCCAACTCGAAGAAAATCAAGTTTGAAACCTTCCCTCCCCTTTTCAATTTTTATTTATTTTTAGGCAGCACCTTCCCCGAGCAAACAATGATGGTCGGGAGGAGAAAGAAGGGTGTTCTGCTACTTTTATCGGGCATTTTTAGGGGCGGGTGAGAGGGTGACCCGCCTCTGAAAATGCCATTTGTAGGGGCGGATCACCCCCTCACCCACCCCTGAACTGCCCCTGAAAATGAGCGTTCAGGGGCGGGTGAAGGGTTGACCCGCCCGTACAAATGGCATTTTCAGAGGTGGGTCACCCCGTTACCCGCTCCTCAAAATGGCGCCCATTTTTAGGGACGGGTGTGGGGTGACCCGCCACTAAAAATGTTTTTCCAGGGGTGGGTCGGTTGCTACAGTAGCCCCACTCCATTTGTAGCAACGGGTTATATTTTGATCTGCCCCTTGAAAAAACGGAATGTTCCTATAAATTATTTTTTATAGTATCCGTCACAGATTTGCTGACTTAGTACGCAGTGTAGCGATCCATATCATCAGTGTGATGTGCATTTGAGACAATTATTATGCCATTCTAAAATAAAGAACATGTTTTGTATCACCTTATTACATATATAAAGAACCACGATCGGCATAAATAAAACAATCTTCACGTGCGGTCCGCCTGTATATATGAGCACAGTGACCTATCCGACGCATAAGTATCTTCTCACTTTGTCAAGGCTGGTACTAGTATAGAAGGTAGAGCCCGCAACATGTATGTAGAACACAAGGCTGCCTACATACACAGTGCCAATTCCTGGACTTGCCGCACGTACACACTCAAATGTATTACGGCGTAGGTGATAGCTGTGAATGGCTAGCAATTCTACATGGCTTTTACTAATTACTACATGCGTAGCTTAAAAATTAAGCATGGGAGACGTCAGGATAAATGGGTATGGTTCTACAATGAAGCTTAGTTAAACAGTCCATGCCATTCCCTCAACCATAATCGGAGCTGCCTGCACGGAACATAACTGGTATGGAGGAAACCGGAAGGAAGGCACATAATGAACTTCAAGGCCGGTGGATTGTGGGAGAAAGGGTGCCAAACCCTAGCCGGCATACACAGAGACGACGAGCTGAGGTGGGCAGGTGGAGGACGCCGGATACCTCTAGGCTAAAGGGAAGCTATATTTTGTGTAATGGTATTTGCAGGCACCGTCAGTGCCTTCACGTTAGTTTGAACACACAAAATGCATTGGTGCAGTGCGCTATACGTCTGGGTACAACAAGCGGTTCTGTGGCAACCTGCAAAGTTCGGCTTGTTTTCACTAATATCAGCTGGAAAGCCATCCGAAACTAAGCTTAAGTTATTAGTTGGTATACCAATTTTGAGAGCAATTTTATAGTACCCACTCTCAAAGTCATAACTCATATAGGTGAATTGTATAAATAGCTGGACAGTATACACGACTTCACTATACATGCATAGCCGATAGGGATGGGATCAGGAGAAATGGGCCTTTACTATACAGTGGACCGATGGCATACGGTTCGTGTGTGGTTCCTTCCATCATGGATAATCAGCTACCAGGATGGAATTCCAAAGCATGTACCGGTGCGTGTGTCCAAATGCGGATGCCGAATTGACAAGTCAAGCTCTAAGTAAGAACTATAGAACTCGTCTTGTTGGATATAGTCTCATAGTTTGTATCGCTTCTACTGTAATATGGTTTCAATTTGTGATTCCTCAACTTTGCTCGTTAATTAATTACTAGTAGGACTTTGAGTTGCACATCATCAGGGGCACTCTGGATCAGTTTAGTGGAGGGATGCCATTTTCTGCTTCCTTCAGCGTGGTTTGGCGTCGCAGTTGTCTGATCGATGGCGAATCGCATCATGATCCTAGATGTAGACATCAACGGACTCATAAACACTTGTTAGAACTTTGGAGAGTACGGTATCCATTTTGCAAACAATAGCTTACAAATATGCAGAAAATAATTACTTTGCAATAAAGAATAGAAAAGATATATAAAATGATACTCTCAAACTTATCTTCATATATAGTTCTACCCATGCTATTGTACGAGCCACGCCTTGCTAGTGTCATAAAAGGAAGGGGAATTGACAGACTGTGCATATTCAATAATCTCATGGAAGAGTTAAATTAACCTACAGTTGGTGGGTCAGCTCAGCTTCAAAACCAGGCATGGAAATAAAATCAAATTAATGCAAATTGAGCCACGAGCAGCACAGGCCAAAAGCTTGTAGTTTTCACATATGGACATTCATGTGTATACCTGGTATGCATCCTCACTAAGCCAAGGCCGGTATTATATATACACACTAGAGCTTGGCTGCCCTTAGAAAGTATGTGTAGCATCGAAAGGTGCGTACATTTGTGGTACAAAAAACTAGTAGAGCTTGGCTGCACGAGCGTTGGCGAATGGTATAAATACCTGGAGAGTCTACATGCCCTTGATTGCTTTGTGCAGAGCCGATAGGCGTGGGAGACGTCAGGAGAAAAGGGCATGGATGCCTAGAGAATGGCTGTCATACGGTTCGTGCGGTTCCCTCCTGCTGGGATAATCAAGCAACGAGCTAGTATTCTTACGCTGGACGGATGGGGTAAACTTTAACTAAGCACTGTACAACTCAGCACGTTGAATGATCACACAGTTTGTGTAGTATAATCAGCCTGGGTAACCTTGTGCAATGGGCCCGCATTTGGTTCCCTGGCTAGGTGAGTTTTTGGCCCGAGTTGGATTATGTTTGGTTGACTGTATGTCTAGGTAGCCTAGTCCAACCAATCAGACCCGTATTGTTTTTCTTTTATGGTACCTCGACCGCTCAAGTGAATATACTTCCTTTACTGTGTCAAATTGTGAGCTCATAGCTCAGCAAGTTAAGATAGAGTAATGTTCATGGTCGAACTTACATACCTATAGGTTTATTTATTATTCCTGTAATAATCAAGATAGGTATTAGGGTAGTTGCAATTTCCTTGCATCAATTCCCGGGAAGAAATGGTACCATGTGCTATAGGCTTGAACACTTGGGAAGGAATAGTATATGTACACTTAGGTGCTTTCATTGGTTAAACCGTGTAAATATATGTGCAGACTACTGTTAGTTCACTGCCTCAGGCTGTGACAGTGTGACTGTACATGTTGCCATACCATAGCCGCAGACGATGACGTATGCGTATTTTACTCATACATTAGAAGTTGTACATGCATTCTTAATTTCCTCAGTTGCCCCTCGGAAAAAAAAGACTGCTTAATTACATGTTTTCCGGAAAGAGAGTGTGGCAAGCTAGACACTAGCCCTCATAAAGAAGGTCACGGCTACCGTACGTGTATCCCTATATATGCAACCTCACAGCCACACCAGCTACATCTCAGTTAACACTCGTCATATAGGAGTAGGAGCATAATGATTGACATATGAACAAGTTGTAGCTAGAGAACGATTATCTTTCAGGGAATCCTAACCATATTCTTTGGAAGTTACAATCCTATATAGGTTTTGGAGGCGCCAGGAGGTCAATGCATGGTTGTGTTCCTTGCAGAAACAAATGAAAATTGATTTTATTAGCTATTACAACCACGAATATCTACCTTATGCTCTAATATGTAATGTTCCATTTCAGCTCTGGATGAGGTCATGCATCAGCACAAAGCAGATTCCTAGAGGCCTGATGCTGGTCACGGATAGATATGGATCCCCTTCTCCATTGATTCTGTATGTATTCAGTGATTCCTCCAACATATGTCTCGGTTCATTATTCCATATTCGGTGCTATAATATATATGCACCACTGGTAACTACACCTGTTTATTTCAAAAAGATACGTCTGATTCAGTTGGCAGGGACACTGTTATTATCTTTTGCCTCTTGGATGCTCATCTTCAGTAGTGATGAATGCTTAATTATCAGTAGTGATGCTCATCTTCGGTAGTGATGAAAGAAACGAAGAAAGAATTCTCACAAGAAAGCGAACAAAAAACATGTGGCACCGACATAAACAAATTATTACTTAATTGAGATGTTGTATTACTTGATATGGTTAGGAGGTACCGTGCGGTACCTTCCAGTACCTGTTGTGCAGAATTTTTATAGCCATTCATCTGATTGTGAAAATTAAAAAAATTTAAATTAAAATCGGTACTGGTCCCTCCTTTCTTGGGATACTGGTCTCACAAATTGGTACCTTTTTCTAGGTACCTTTTGGTACCTCATGAGCTGGAAGATCAGGAATTCAGGATCGGAGGTGAAAGAAATTCAGGATCAGGAATTCAATATTGTGCAGTCATCCAGAAGAGAATAATAGTTGTCGGCTCACATGAACCACTTGTGTGTATGCAATATGTTAGCCATGGGAGGCATCAGGAGAGTTAGACGGTTGCGCACTTGTGCCTCTTTTAGATAATTACAAAAATAAATATTTCAGTACCTCTATACCATTTAAGTTCAATTTCAGGATATATACACATAGTCTTATGTTTTTTTATATCATGGGTGTTGTGGGCGGCAGGGAGCTTATTTGAGATACGCTGAGAACTCGGAGATGACATTCTCCATTTCTATTTGCTAGCCACCAACGACCCACATATATCTATGTAATACCCTAATTTTCAAATTGGGAACCTAAATAAACTTTGCTAGATTATCTTTAGGATCCACAAGATTTTTATTCAAGTTCTTATGATTTTAGAACATTTACCGTGAATTAACAATAATTTATTTAACCATAAAAAAAGAAATATAAGGAAATATAGGTCTTGTGCATTTCATGCCGCATTGCATTATTTCATTGTTTGTCTTCCATTTGAATTTAAGTTTCAAATTCAAATGCTTTTGAATGCATTTCTTTTTCCGTCTCTCTTTCTCTTTTGGCCCGGCCCATTTCCTTCTCTTCCTTCCCTTTTTCTTCCCCGGTCCAGCCGGCCCACCCTCTCTTTTTCCCCTCTTCCTTTCCTCCCGCAAGGCCCGGCCAGCCGGCCTTTTTCTTTTCCCCCACGTGGCCCAGCCCAGCTAGCCGCGTCGCCCCCTCTCTCCTGGCCCAGCGGCCCAGTCCTCTTCCCTCTCTCCCTCTCTCCCTCACCACCAGGAGGGCCCCGCCTGTCGGGTCCGTCCCCGACCTCGAGCCAGACTCGGGCTCGACCCCGAGTCCGGCCGCGGCACGACGCCGCCTCCACCCGCGTGGCGCCCTGGGCCCGCACGTCGAGGTCCCCTCGGCCGCCCCTATAAAGCCGCCGCTCCGCGCCCTCGATCCCCTAAACCTGCAGTCGCCGCCCTCGCCTCGCAAACCCTAGCCGCGCAAGCCCGCCGCCGCCGCGCCCAGCCGCCCGATGCGCCACCGCTCCGCCGCCTTTTGCCGTCGAGCAAGCGCCGCAGGAGCTCCGCGTTGTGGTAAGAAGCATAGCCAGCCCCTTTTCCCTCTCTTCCTCGCCTTCTCGCGCACGCAATCCCTCGCCGGAGTTGTCGTGCCGCCGCTCGCCGCCGTCCGCCTTCCCCCGGCCCCCGCGCCCCATCCAAAGTCCCTAGATGCGTTCCCCGTCGCGCCCTCGTTCTTCTCATGCAACCCGCATTTGAAACCGAGCCCGGACGGCCGTTTTCGGCCAAGTCCGGCGGCCCCGCTGCCGTGCGCCGCTGCCAGCCCCTGCCAGCGCCGCCGCCCCGATCCTCCCGAGCCGTTGGATCTCGATCCGACGGGTTAGATCTAATCTAACCCGAGTCAAAAGCAGCGTACCGGTCAAACCCTAGGCCTTTTTGCAAAAGAAACCCTGAGTTTTATCGAAATCAACCCGCAGTCCACGGTAGTTCAAAAGTATTCACGAATAGATCCTTTTTCTTTTGTTTAAGCCTCTGTCTTTTTCTAAAATAGAACCCGCCATCCTCTGTTTTTCAATCTAAATCGTAGATTTAAGGTTTAATTATGTTTTAGCCTTGATTTCTTTGTCCAGAGCCCTTCTAGTTTCAAATCATTTACAAATAAGATCCTAGAATCAAGTTTTAGACATAACTTCTCCGTTTTAACTCAGTTTTCATCGATTCTCGCGCTCACGCGATCCTTGCAACGTGTACAGTAGCTTTATGAAGTTGTTTTATTCTATTATATTGTTTGGTGTACTGTTTCTTATTTATTGTGTTTGTTTGTTTGTATGTTCTTGTGTGTCGCGGTAGACGGTGCGCAGTTTGAGGGTCCGCAAGAGCAAGGCTTTGAAGACGCCCCTGAGCAGCAGCAGTACTTTGAAGAAGGCAAGTGGTCCTTGATCATATTCCGGTCTAATAAATTCTAAATACACACATTTACTTTATATGCATGCATGTGTTTATAATATGATGGATCCCAAACTAAGAATATGCCTAGTTTCTTTTGAAACTCCTTGATTAAACCTGGGTTGCTTACTTTATGTTGTAGCTACGCTAGTGGCTTTTATTTAGAATTTGGTTGGATAACTTGGAAGCTACGCTACACTTGTGTTACTTTATATTCTTAAATACTTTTATGATAATAATTTTAAGATCATTGCATTAATTGGAACATGGAGAACCACCAAGGAAAATAGTGCAACCACAATACTACATGGCTCTGGTCTTGGCTAATTAATTAGAAGCTTTAGCTTGTAATGGTCTTACCGAAAGGGCAAGAGGGGAGTGCGTTGATGGGGTATAGCTCGGTCCTCTTGAGGCGTAGATATGATCCTCGTTAAGGTGTCTTCCTCATTAGGGAGGGTTATGACCACTGCGGCCTGAAACCTTAGCGGATCGTTGCAAGTTAGGGAATCTTTGTAAAGGCCTCGTAGTGAATCCCTGCAACTCACCTCGGAAGTGTTTAAGGGCCTTGCAAAATCGGGCATTAAGGGAAACACGAGTTGTGGGTAAAGTATACAACCTCTGCAGAGTGAAAACTGATATATCAGTCGTGCTCATAGTTAAGAGCGGCTTGGACCCTCACATGATAATTGAACTTAGAGATGATCTAAACTGATATTCTTTATTTATGTTGTTGTTTTTATCTTTTTTATTTATTTAAGGGTTGGTATAAACTTACACTTAGTTAATGCTTGCTAAATAAAACTAGGTCAACTAAAAATGCTTATCGCAGTCAAACCATGTCAGCTTTTTCTTGATTTTAGCCTTGCATGTCATATAATTTACTCCACTTGCTGAGTACCAACTATCAGTGTACTCACGCTTGCTTTATTAAAACCAATGCCGCTCAGAACAAGAAAATTGTCCAGAGTTCCCTGAAGATTCTGAGGAGTTCTAGGCGTATGTCTCCCAGACATCTGCCTGTGAAGTTGAAGTTCCGCTGCTAGTTATAAATGATTATTTGTTCGCTTAAGATTAAGACTTTCGGTCATATAATAAAGTACTATAATACTCCCTTCCGTTATAACATTGTTTCGGGTATATACTTAGTATCGTCTATCATATGCGTGGAACTTGATCCTGGCGCACATATGAGGTGCATTCGGTTTCTTTCCAAAATCGGGTGTGACAGAAGTGGTACCAGAGCAGTGTTGACTGTAGAACGTTAGCCTATTAGCAATGATCAAATTTAAGGCTTATCTTGCTTAGTAACCTAGCTTCTGCTTGTTTGCTTTTAAAAATTTGTTCATTCCTTGATTATATCACTATTATCTCATCTTTGACTTCATGCTTGCCTCACAAGTGTGTTGCTGTTTTTCAAACTCCTTCTTGCTCTAACATCACCCATAGCATTTTCTAAATATTCTCTACCTTGCCGCGTACCTATGCAGGAGAGAGAACAGGCCTCAGGACAACGTCTGAGGAAAGCAAAAGCTTGTCGCAGCTACTGTTGGTACGCCATGTGGACTGCTGTTGCCCTGAGAGTACTAGTCACTTTTTCAAAAATAAATCTTACTTCTTCTGCCATATAAACTAGTCACGAGTTACTTCATATCATGTATACTATTGGCAAGTTACTTTCTGTTGTCACGAACCAGGAAGTTACCTTTTTAAAAATTCATATACTGCAATGTTACTTTTTCTTAATTTTCACGAAGTATAAAAATTACTTTTTAAAAAACAAATTTTACTTCCTCCACTAGATAAACTAGTCACAAGTTACTTCATGTCATGTGTACTATTAGCAAGTTACTTTCTATCACGAACCAGAAAGTTACTTTTTCTAAAATTCATATACTACAATGTTGTTTTTTTAACTTTCATTAAGTATAAAAGTTACTTTTCTTAATAAATGTAGATCAGAAAAGTTACTTTTTCTAATGTTAAGGTACTACTAAGTTACTTTTTTATTTTTCACGGAGTATAAAGTTACTTTCTTAACACTGGATTGTAAAATTATTTTTAAGGTAAAAATGATGATTTTCCTTTTTTGAAAATCAGGTGGGATTAGACATTTCATTTTAAGAAAGTTTGAGGGCTCTCCTTTGAAGACTAAATGGAGAGGTCTCTCCGTTTGGTTTTTACCTTATTTTTTAAGGTAAAAATGATGATTTTCCTTTTTTGGAAATCTGGTGGGATTAGACTTTCCATTTTAAGAGAGTATGAGGCCTCTCCTTTTAAGACTAAATGGAGAGGCCTCTCTGTTTAGTTTCTACCTTCTATTTTTTTACATTGATAATTAAGCTGGATCATAAATTATTGGTTCCTATACAAGAAGGGAAGGCTTAGGCGTTCAGCTAGTATTGGGTCCTAGGTTTGAGTACTTGGACTCGTAGATGAATGCTTGCTTAGTAGAAACTTTGCAAACTTCAGCTGTAGATAGCACGCATGCATATGTCCATATACAGTTTCCATCTGGAAACTCTGCATCTGTGTTTCTTATTTGCAAACTCTGCATCTATGACCTTACTGATGTACAACATAAGACCTATTAGTGGAACTATTTACTGTGACGGGAATTGTGAATCCTAGTTCTATGACCTTTCGAAGAGACTGGCAATGGAGAAATTGAGGTTATTTAAAAATCAATACATATATAGACACTGATTTATATATAATATATGATTAGAGACATATATACAGGATAGTGCTGTAAGTTTGTCTAACATTATAATTTGTATCTGCAGTACTAGTACAACTCATATGAATTCAGTTTTCTTTTTATAAATTCTGGATTTTTCCTGTGAGTGGCAAAGGACTTCATCACTCATTTCATCACCTAAAAAAATAGCCTGGCCCATGTGAACAAATCCAGAAGGCATATGCATATAAATATTACTTGTGTATCACTCCAGGTTATGCAATATGAATACGGTGTTGCTAGCATTCATCCAAACGTATGGATCTTACACAGGAGGTGATGGAGATGCAAGGTTTCCAGCAACCACGAGTTATATAGGCTTGGAAGGTATCTGGACCTTACGCATCGTCAAGCATAAACATCAAGGACCAGGATAACACATCATGCATGAGTTCATGACTGCCATCCCGCGTTCATGATAACACAAATGAAAATTTCAACTAAGCTAGCTGGACGATCTGTGCATTTGTATGCTAGAATACATTTTTTAAAAAATATTTATTTTTTAATGATTTCACAGGATCATCATATTAAAGAATTATTCTAAGACATATCCCATCAAACCATATTGAGTTTTTTTGCAAAAAAAAACATATTGAGTTCATTAAATGGACTATAGGAAGGAAAGTATCCAGTAGGAGTTGTTTCATTGTTTGCAGGGTAGATGCAACATCAGAATTCTTGCAAGACATTCCCGCGTTCATTAAATGGACTTTAATATCATTTTTCTTTCAAACGTATATGTGTTTTGGATTCCATTTGTACCATGGTGCTACTAAGAATTTATCTCTTATGCAACCAAAGAGTTCCTATATGAATATATTTTATTTTTTTAATCATTTATTACAAAAATATAGATTGAAAATGCACTCTTTCAACATTTTAAGATGCATACTCAACATTTTGAAGATACAATTTCAAGATATCCTTAGTTGAACTAAATCCTATAAATATTTAATCCAAAATTTTTAAATGTTGCCCATACTATATTAGTATTTTGAACGTACTTGGTCAAAAAGTGCTTGTATATTACGACATTGGCGTCCCATTGCAAACAAGGTACACATACATACCCCTTCCCCAACTTTATATTGATTGATAGAGGTGTTCTTGAAAACCAATAGGAGAATCATTCATCCACCCACTATAACGTACCTCCAAACACTATACTAGTATGTCCGGACTCAGAACGCAAGGTCCTAATTTTGAACTGATAATGATGCGTCCTGGGACCTGGGGTCCATAGAAGGCCACTTCCTGCCAAAACTCTGGATGGTCTAATACCATGGATCAAACGGGCACCCTCCTGAGCCGTGGCTTTCTCCGGGCCGTCCAGGCCCACGGTCCCGACCAGTAGGGACCGGTAGGCTAGAGCCTCGGTCCGCGTTCCCGACTGAGGGGATGACCGAGGCCTAGGTTCACACTATGGTCCTGACCTAAGATGCCAACCAAACTCCACCACGCACGTTTCACTTTCCCCCACTGACGAGATCGGCGGCCGGCCGGACCTCGCACACTAACCGTCCCCGAGGGCAGGTGTTGAGGATAAGGATGGACGCACTAGAGTCAACCACCATATAGGGCCAACCACTCTCCCCACCCACTCTCCCCACTGGGGTTATAGTACCACTTCCTGCCGCTGCAGGAGGACACTATTTCACCTGCCCATCCTCGCGAAGGGACGGGACGCAATGTCATCACAACGCGGCGGACACACCTCCATCATGGAGTGACGGGGCGTAGCTAGGGATGGAGCGTGACTACCGTATCGTATTATCGTCGCACGCTCGCCCCCCGGCCGATGGAGCATTACACACAGGGACAAGATAAGACGGCCATCCCACGATGAGGACTTAGATGGTGGTCATCGGAAGGCCCCAACTGACAGAGTTGGCAGTCCCGACTAACAGAGCTGGCGACTCCGACCGGCAAAGCAAGGAACAATCTCTCTTTCTACCTCACTCTTTCTACCTTTAGTTCCCCTGTAACGGAGACCCACCTTAGGACTATAAAAGGGAGGGTCATCCACCTAGGAAAGATAACCTCGATAGATCTCGACCTACTGGATCATCCACTCGCAAGCTTGTAACTTCCTAAACCTTCACGAGCACCTGAGCTCAAGCAATACAATCGACTGACCCCCGACTAGACGTAGGGCATGATTGCCTGAACCAGTATAAATCTTGAGTCATTGTGTGCTAGGCCACATCCGATCACGACGCATGATACACACTTCGAGTAGGTTTAGTTGTCGGCCATTTTCGGAACCGACAGTTTGGTGCCATCCGTGGGGAGGACATCGTGCGTCCATTGTCCCGGCGATCGGATGGCCTTCGTCTTCGACACGTCCAGCCTCACGAGCCTGAGCGATACAATTCACTTTGGCTCGTTGGAGTTTCTCATAGCCCCGCACGCTGGGCTCTGCGCACCTTCCATCTTTGCACCCTTCTAGGCCTTCCGCTTCGGAAGCTTGAGCTTCATCGCCGATCGTCTCGGCACGCTCTGCCTCCACGAGGAGGCCACTCCTCTAATGTAGCTTGAGGGAAACACCTCCTTGACCAACCCGCTCGCTGACCTCGACACCGAGGCGCTTGCGCGGCGCATCGAGCTCATGCTCGGTGCCAACCCTTCAGCGAGTGACGTGGACTTACTCCTGTTCTTGCTGCGCAACGTTTTCGGCCAACTCTCCGGAGAGACCCCGCTGTCCCCGCCACGCTTGCCGCGTAGACGGTTCTCGTTTGGCCTCACGCTCGCTGCGTAGACGGTTCCCGTTTGGCCTCACGAACGCCGCGAGCGTGTATGCTAGGGATCTCCGGAAGATCGTGTCACAGCCCCGCTCGCCGCCCAATTCGTGGTCATGACAGGGTATAGTCATGCCTCGTTCCACGACCTCTTCTCCGATGGCAACCACCTGAGCGAGGGTTCCAGCGTTGGCGACGTGTCGTCCCCTAGCAGCCCCGCGCTGCGGGAATGCGCCATGGCGGACGTGCAGGGGCGACAGCCGGTCCCAGTGGAGACTGTGCAGGGGCGACAGCCGGTCCCAGTGGAGACTGAGGACATGCACAGCCCGCCAGACCCGCGCGCACAAGCCTTGGCTAACGCCGAGGCGCATTGCAAGGACTTAAGTCAGCGCATCAGTGCACCCCCGACGCAACTCCGAACCGAATGCTCGTAACATTGTGGGCGGCGCGCGGGCGTGCGCCCATCAAGTTCAGCAGGCTATCGTCGCGGACGCCGGTGGCTCCCCGCAATTTGCGCGGGCCGGGCAGAACTTCGCCGCCGGGGCGATGCTCCTGCGCAACCTGCCCGAGCGTGCAGACCCTCAACAGCAGGAGCTCCACCGCAACATCCAGACGTTGGTGGAGCGTGCCGCCGTGCAGCAGGAAGAAAGCTTCGCATCACGCCAACGGCACGCGGCTTCCTGCCCAGTCGGGGGGAGGGGGGCAGGCTTGCAGCAGCCAAACTCCTCAGTCCACCAGCAGCAAGGGCGCCCAACCTAGGCGGGTCGCGACGCCGCGTCTGCACCGCGCCCTGATCCGGCGCCCGCCGCGCCGCACCCCCCGGTGTGTGGCGGGCTCGGGCACAACTACAACGCGCGAAGCGTCATCCACTCACGGCAACTGGCTCGCAGCGGCGCCGATGTTGACCGGGCCGCTGCAGACGCAATTGAAGCCCACCAGCCCGAGGGGGGCATGAGGAGGCACCCCCCAGGCGTGGTGGCCGACCGTGCAATCAGGACGGCGATCGAAGCCCCAGTCCGGACGGCCCGAGCCCGCTGGCTGTTGGTCGTCGCATCCAGAAAGTGCCATTCCCACCGCGCTTCCGACCGCCCACTAACATCACCAAATACACCAAGGAAACGAACCCCGCCGTATGGTTGGAAGACTTCCGGCTCGCTTGTCGATCCCGAGGAGCGGATGATGATTACTTCATCATCTAGTACCTCCCCATATACGTCAGGGAGTACGTTCGAGCGTGGCTCAAATTTTTACCGCCCAACAGCATCCGTAGCTGGGCGGAGCTTAAGCAGGTCTTCGTCGAGAACTTCCAAGGGATGTACGTGCGCCCCGAAAACTCCTGGGACCACAAGAGCTCCAAGCAGGAGTCTGGCGAGTCCCTAAGGGAGTACATCCGCCGGTTCTCCAAGCAGTGCAACTCCCTCCCAGACGTCATTGACGCAGACGTTGTCAGCGCGTTCCTCTCAGGGACCACCTGCAAGTCCCTCGTTCACAAGCTTGGATCCGAAAGCCGCGCACCACCCGCGAGCTTCTAGACATCGCCACGAACCACGCCTCCGGCGAGGAGGCAGTCGGAGTGGTCTTCACTGATGGTCGGCCTTCCGCCCGACCGAGGACACCAAGGCGATCAGTGTCAACTCCACGACCCGACCAAGACTGTGCAGATCGGGACCCAACTTCCGGCCAAATAGGAAAGCGTGCTCGTTGACTTCCTACACGCCAATCGTGATGCCTTTTTCATGGAAGCCTTCTGACATGCCAGGCATCCCGAGGGAGGTCGTCGAGCACAAGCTTCACGTCAAACCGGGTTCCAAGCCCGTGCAACAATGCCTGCGCCATTTCGATGATGAGAGGCCCAGGGCCATAAGCGAGGGGATTGCCAAGTTCCTTGCAGCCGGCTTCATCAAGGAAGTGTATCACTCCGACCGGCTTGCCAACCTCATCCTTGTAAAGAAGAAGAATGGGAAATGGAGAATGTGTGTTGATTTCACTGGCCTTAACAATGAGTGTCCTAAGGATCCTTTTCCTTTGCCGCGCATAGACCAGATAGTCGACTCCATGTCAGGATGTGAGATCCTCTCTTTTCTGGATGCCTACTCGAGCTATCACCAGATCGCGATGAAGGAGTGCGATGAGCTTGTGACCTCTTTCATCACCCCGTTCGGCACGTACTGCTACGTCACTATGCCATTCGGTTTGAAAAACGTTGGTGCCACCTACCAGCATTGCATGCAGAAGTGTTTTGCCGATCAGATTAACCCGCCCCGGCAGCCCGACCAGCTTGGGCCACCGGAACCCACAATCGCTGTCTACGTAGATGACATAGTGGTGAAAGCGCCTCGTGCGGGAGACCTGATCGCCACACTAGACGCCACGTTTGCTAACCTCCGAAGGTTTAGCATCAAATTGAATCCCGAAAAATGCACTTTCGGGGTTCCGAAGGCGAAGCTACTCGGATACATAGTGTCCGAGCGTGGCATCGTGGCCAACCTTGAAAACATCACGGCCATCGCTAGGGTGGGCCCCATACACAATGTGAAAGGCGTGCAATGGCTCACCGGCTGTCTGGCCACCCTCAGTCGGTTCATCTCCCGACTGGGCGAGCGGGGAATGCCCCTCTACAAACTCCTCAAGAAGTTAGACACACTTGTCTAGACGGAAGACGCCCAGCAAGCCTTGCATAGGCTTAAAAGCATTGTTGACCTCGGCCTCGGTTTTCGTTGCTCCCAAGCAACGTGAACCGCTGCTACTCTACCTCACGGCGACCACCCACGTGGTCAGCGCCGCTCTTGTGGTTGAAAGGGAGGAGCCGGGCCGTGCGCTGAACGTCTAACGATCGATGTACTTTGTCAATGAAGTACTCACCAAGTCCAAGTCTCGCTACCCGTAGGTGCAGAAGCTCTTATACATCGTGCTTATGGCAACTAAGAAGCTGCAGCACTATTTCATCGGCCACGAGGTCACCGTCGTTCCTCATTCCCGCTCGGGCAGGTCATCCATAGCCGCGACGCTACAGGACGGATCTCCAAATGGGCGCTCGAGCTCATGGGCTACGAAATCAAGTACACCCCCCGCACTGCCATCAAGTTGTAGGCCTTGGCCGACTTCGTGGCCGAGTGGAAGGAGGTCCAAACCCCAACTCCGGACATCACCCACGAATACTAGACCCTGTACTTCGACGGGTCGGTCATGGGACCCGGCGCGGAGGCCAGCGTAGTCTGATCTCACCCGAGGAGAACAGGCTCGGCTACGCAATCCTCCTCCACTTCCCAGCCCCGAACAATGTCGCCGAATACGAGGGCCTCGTCAACAGCCTTCACATCGACATTGAGCTCGGAGCAACCCAACTCTACGCCTACGATGACTCCAAGCTAGTGGTAGACAAGGTCATGAAGGAGTCCAACTGCGAAAGCTCCCTCATGGACGCATACTGCCAGGAGGTGCGTAAGTTGGAGGACAAGTTCCGAGGAATCGAGCTGCATCACGTCCCCTGGAGGGACAACAACGACGCCGATGCGCTTGCCAAGATGGTGGCCCAGCGGGATCCCGTTGCCAACGGGGTCTTCGTCAACGACCTCCATGCACCCTCGATCCGCGTCAAGCCAGATCCGCCTCAGGGGCCGTCCGGCTCGGTACCCGGGGGCCCCACTCTGGTGCCTCCCGACCAAGGGCTCGGGGGCCCCAACTGCCTCGCGGTGGAGGCCGCAACCTCAGCGACCATTACGCCTACCTCCTTGATGAGATACTCCCGGCCGACTGAACCGAGGCGCGAAGGATCGCCCGACGCGCCAAAACGTACGTTGCCGTCAACGACGAGCTTTATAAGCGTACCCCATCAGCGGTGGGAATGCTGATGAAATGCATCCCGACCCATCAAGGCAAGGAAGTCCTCCTGGAGATCCATGCTGGCATCTATGGACACCACGCGGCCCCGCGGTCGCTGGTGGGCAAGGCCTTCCGCCAAGGTTTCTACTAGCCGATAGCACTGCGCGACGTGGAGGAAGTCGTCCGCACGTGCAAGGGATGTTAGTTCTATGCTCGGCAGAATCACTTGCCAGCGCAGGCGCTTCAGACCATCCCCCTCACCTAGCGTTCGCAGTCTGGGGTCTCGATATGGTCGGGCCTCTCAGGAAGGCCCCTAGTGGTTTCATTCACTTGCTCGTCGCGGTGGACAAGTTCACCTAGTGGGTTGAGGCGAAACCCATCACCAAAACCAACTCCCAAGAGGCCATCAAGTTCTTCCTGGACATCGTCTACCGATTTTATGTGCCAAACACCATCATCACAAACAACGGGACCAACTTCACAGGCAAGAAGTTCTTGGAGTTCGCCGACGGATATGGGATCAGGATCGACTGGGCCTCGGTCGGACACCCTCGCACCAATGGGCAGGTGGAGAGGTCGAATGGCATGGTCCTCCAAGGACTCAAGCCTCGTATCTTCGACCAGCTCAACAAGTTTGTTGGATGGTGGATCCAGGAGCTCCCAGCCATCCACTGGAGCCTAAGGGCAACTCCCAATCGGTCCACCGGGTTGACCCCATTCTTCCTAACATACGGAGCAGAAGCGGTGCTTCCCTCCGACCTAGACTATGGCACCCCAAGGGTCAAAGCCTTTGACCCCAACCAAGCCGTAGAGGCTCAGCAGAACGCGGTCGACTTGTTGGAGGAGGTCCCGGGACACGGCCTTGATCCGCTCTGCTCGCTACCAGCAAACTCTTTGTAGGTACCACGAGAGAAAGATCCGGGGAAGAACCCTCAAAGTCGGTGACTTGGTGCTGTGGAGGGCGTAGTCGACCAAGGACAAGCAGAAGCTCACCCCGCCCTGGGAAGAACCGTACATGATTGCGAAGGTGGTCTGGCCATGAACCGACCGACTAAAGGACAGCGACGGCAACATCCTCACTAACACTTGGAACATTGAGCAGTTATGTCGTTTCTTCCCCTAAATTCAGTCCTTTCACGTGCTCTCTTTTAAACGACGACTCATACAGCGCCCCGGCCCCAGCACTCTCGGCCCGGGTCGCTCGAGGGCCCCATGGGGGTACACCGCCAAGCCTACTGCTACCCCGTCTTTCCTTTTGCAAATCACGCACAAAAGTGATTTTTGTTGGGCCACTCGACCTATCGAACCCTCATCACAACCTACAGTGAACTAGCAGCTGACGCCACTCGGGCCAACCCACAGCTACACGCTGCAGCCTATGGTTAATGAGCAGGTTCGAAAGGAAAAGTGTGAAGGTAGAAATCACCTCAGGAAACAAAGGGATACGGGTGGGACCAGCTTCCCAAAAAACCATAAAACGAAAATGATTACAAGCACTTGGATCGTTCACTTGGGGGGCCCTTCAAGACCCCCGCACAAACTACTCTAGAAATGAAAGCTAACTACGCTACAAATCTTTCTACTGCGACCCCTCATCCGCGTTGGCCAACGACGTGGATGGGAGGAGCCGCACTGTAGGGTTGACCGGAGGATTTCCATGATCGGGAGCCGGCCTAGTCGGGGCGGCGCTCAACTTGGCTTTTGTAGATTGGACGCTGCCTCTGCTCAGAGTCGCTTCCCTCTCCGCGCGACGGGCCTCCTTCACCCACTCAATGGTGGTCACCTCCGCAATCGCCGTTGCGACTGGCACCAGGCTCGAACCAAGTGGCGTAACCTCTCCCGACAGACCGGTGGCGTAACCTCTCCTAACCGCTTCAAAGTTGAGGGTCGGGTGATGCGACACCACTGACGTCAACACCCCCGAGGCATCGTGGAAGACTCCATCTTTGATGAGCCTCGCCACCTCGCCCAGGATCTCCGAGAGGTTGGCGACGAGCGCACTCGACCCCAGGTGAGGCCCGAGCACCTCGGTGACCACCGACCGCGTTGCGCCTCGGATCTGGCCAAGCTCCTCTTCGAGGACCTTGCTCCTCTCCAAAGAATCTGCCAATGCCTGCGCGTTTCGTGCCATCAGTTCCTTAGTGGTGGCCAGCTCGGACTCAGCAACGCGGCGAGCGTCTTCCGACCTCTACAGTTCGGTCTTCAGGAGACTGTTCCTCGTTCCTAGCTCTGAACATGAACAAAGCAAGGGTCAGAGGCCACAAAACGTGAAAACAGGGTCGAGGGATGCAGGGAAGCAACCACTCACCAGTCGCGGCCGCCTCCGTGATCTTGAGCCCCTCTTCCCTCTAAGACAGTGTTGCCTCCAACTCAGTGACACAGTGCCCCTGGATTAAACTTGCCCCTCGGCAAGGACTCGGGCCTCCTGCTCCATGCTCAGAGCCGACTGGGCCGCGGTGAGTCCCTGCTCGGCAGCGGTAGCGCGCTCGCGCTCCTGAAGTGCCGACCCTCAGGCAGCCTCCAATTCGCTGTTCAGTTCCTCGACCCATCTCTGCGCCACCGCTTCCTGTCCCAGTCAGACGTGCTCCTCTCGGAGAAATCGGGACATGCTCGACGAAATCCTCTCCATCTTCTTCAAAGCAAAGAGTCAGAAACGTCAAGACAGATTACCCACCATCAAAAAGGTAAAAGAAAATAGAGGCCACAGAAGCGGCCGTTGAGACTCACCCGAGCAACATTCAGCAGTTCACCTGACGCGGTCTGCTAAGCGACCCTGACCTTATGGAGGGCTTCCACGAGCCCCGACTTTGCGGTAGCAAGCTCACCACAGGCCGACTCCCCACTTCACTCGAGAAGACCCCAGAGCTTCTCCTTTCGATGGTCATGCAGGACGAACCGAGCCTCGCCCAATCTGCTGGGGTCGAGCCACACCAACTCGGCGACCGACCCGCCCGCAGATCCAAACGGCCTGGAGGCCAGGACCATCACCCGCTCCTGGCTCCCCTCCGGTGCCGATGAATCGCTCTCCTAGTATGGGTGCTCACTCCCCCGAGTCCGAACCCATTCGCGCTCGGCGAATGGCCTAGTCGCGGTCTCCACGTCCGCGAGCGCCGGAGTGGCCCCCTCCTCCTCCTCCTCCAGCTGGGACCACGCGGGGGGACCGAGTCCTCCTTCGCTTGGGGACTCGGGGGGCCACGATTTCTTCTCCCTTCCCACACTCGATGGGGGAGGCACCACCACGGTCACCCCCGCACCACACAGAATGGGGATCACCACCATCATCGGCGGCCTGCTCGTAGAAGCTGATCCCCGGCCCCTCCTTGGGTCGGAGACAACAGCGCTGGGTTTGGTCCCCACGGCACTTGCTCGACACTATACTGGAGGCCGGCCGGCATCAAGGCACTACGAGAAAAGGCAGAATAAGTGAAGAAAAACATTCGAAAATAAAATCAAAACCACGAAGCGATTTCCTTACCCTAACGCCCAGCCGAGCGGGGGAAGTTCGAAGCTCCAGATACGCGACAGCGGCCGCAAACCGAGCCGCAGCGCGTCAGCCATGGCGGGAACTGGCCGTGTTGTTCCTCGACCAGTCAGTGGAGCCGCGGCCGACGCCCTCAGTCAGGGAGCCCAACACAGCCTCCTCCTGACCACTCGTTGGGCCAGCCATGCTCGAGCGCGCCTCCGGGTGAGCGCGCTCCTCCGACCGCTCCGCGTCTGTCACTTCTGAGCGTTGCCCCACTCGGGCCCACTTTGCCTCCTCCTTCTGTGCCGCGGCCCCATCGGCGGCACACTTTCTCGCCTCAGGGGCACTGGACGGCCGAGTCCCTCGAAGAAAGCTAAGGTCAGGAGCCGGTCGGGCACCCGAGGACCAGCAGGAAGGAGAGACTTACCAGATCCTGCGGGTGCTCCTTGTCAAAGGCCTTCGGACCGCCGACGGTCCGTTGAACCCCCACCTTCAGCACCAGATCGAGCCATGACCACACCTCGGCTGTGGTCACCGTCACCATCGACACCTGGTCGGGATCCGTGATGCGGGTGTACTCCCACATCTTAGTCGTCCTAACGGCCAACAGGATGACGCGGCGGTAGTGTATGGTGCTGAAAAGACACACCCCGTCGAGGCCCTCCTTCACGACATGGTCCCGCAGCGCTTTCTGGAGGACCCCCACGTGCGCCTTCTCCGGAGTAGGGGGGCCCATGTCCAGCTCTCCTTCCTCACAAGGTGCGCCCCGTGAACATCGTGAATGGCGTCTCCGCCCCGGTTCGAATCCATGGGGGTGTACGCCGGGTAGTCCCCCGACTGGTGAGGCTTCTTTTGCAGACCAAAGCACCCGATCGGTGCGAGCTCTGGGTCCCCCTTCACCGATAGGCCTCGAGCGTGGAAGAAGGCTCGGAATAGATTCACATGTGGATCTATCCCGGGGAAGCCCTCGCAGGCGAGATGAGGAAGATGGCGATCTCCGGCCCTTTCCCTTTTAAAGGGGCGTCACGCGGAAGCCCAACTGATAGGCCGTGGCATGTGGCGCGGGGGCCCACCACAACCGTGGCATGGGCGCAAGAAGCGAGGCGATGCTCTAACTACCGGATCATCCACTTGCAAGCTTGTAACTTCCCAAATCCTCACGAACACCTGGGCTCAAGCAATACAACTGACCGACCTCCGACTGGACATAGGGTACGATTGCCTGAACCAGTATAAATCTTGAGTCATTGTGTGCTAGGTCACATCCGATCACGACGTATGATACACACTTCAAAAGGTTCAGTTGTCGATCATTTCCAGAAGCGATAGATAATTAGCTTCCCAAATGGGACTGCCATTCTACCAAAGTTGATAATAACCAAAAAAAATAGAAAACTAGTGATACATGCTTACATTATCACTTAGGAGTTCGGGAACATTTAGCTATGCCGCTCATTGCTCGCAGCTCTGGAATTGTATGTTTCTGTTTGCTGGAGCTTCTAACACTTTTGATCATTGGCTTTTGAGGCTCCAGACGCCAAATGCTCCTAAGTTTCTGAACATGCCAAAAGCTAACGATGCAGTTCAAAAATATTTGAAATTAATTTGGTTTGCAGCCCGCGGCATCACCTCCGTGAACAGCCGTGTGACGACAGAGCATATCCGCCGTGACGGACCGTAACGCTGCCGTGCGCCAAACAAACCCTTTATCCGGTCCACACCCACCGTCCTCACTCAGATTGAATTCCCTTTCGCCAATTTATTATGGTAAAATTGGGTGCAGGACACCGTTCAAAGGTAGCTTTTACTATAAAATATTAAAAAAACTTATCTTTGCCTATAGACGCTACAATTCAAAATTCAATAGTAATATGCTGCTGGAAACTACAATCGTTATTATATTTGATTTTAAGCTAAAGCCACTTAAAAAGACTACTTTACCCTACCTTCCGCTAGCCCGTTCTAGCTCCACCGTTGTTCGCCTCCGCAAGCTCCTCCACCTCCTCCATCCACATCGCCGGCTCCACCTCGTGTACTCGCACTGCTGGCTCCACCTCGAGCGCATCCACCTTCTCCGCCGCGACCTCAGCCTCACCTCCCCAATGAATGCCTCAGCTCCGACGGCTTCGTCAAGTTCGTGCCCGTCCCCATCGAGCCGATTTCGCTCTCCTGGGTCGGCAAGGATAGCTTGCTCGCGAGATGAACGCTGGACGAGCACAGATACGAACTCACCGCCACCAAATCGAGGTCTGCCGCTGTTGAATTGAGTCCGCCGCTGTCGAATTGGGCCGTGCTGCCGCCAAATCTGGCCCCTGCCGCAGCTGAATCGAGAGCGGGCGCGTGCGGCAGGAAGTAGCTGCCGCCGACCGCCGCAGAGAGCAAGCACTGCAGGGAGGAGGTGCTGCAAGGAAGGGCCCGCATCTGTCGGGAGTTGACGCCGCAGGAAGCGAGTCGAGGCCGTCGGGAATCCGGGAGTGCGTGATCCTTTTTTTCCTTTGCAGATCGTGATCTGATTTTTTCAGCTGCAAACGGCTTAGCTTCCATGCGAGGGGTAAAGTAGTCTTTCTAGATAGCTTTCTATTAAAATCGAATATAATAATGGTTCACGTTGCTATTGAATTGTAGTGTCTACAAGCAAACACAATTTTTTTTTATTCCAATTTCGAATGGTGTGCTGCAGCCAATATTTTGCCATTTATTACGACGCTAGACAACGACTGGGCACCGCCCATTCCAGAGTCCGGCATGGAGCTCCGCGAGCTGGGCGGCACGGGCCTCCGCGTCAGCGCCGTCGGCTTCGGCGCCTCCCCGCTCGGCCACGTCTTCGGGGACGTGCCCCGCGACGCCGCCCGCGCCGCCGTCCGCCGCGCGCTCGACCTCGGCGTCAACTTCTTCGACACCTCCCCGTAATATACAGGAAACCAAATACTCCCCTCGCCTCCCCTCCCCCTCCTCGCTCCCGCGCTGACCCGCCGCCCCTCCGCCGGCGCGCAGGTACTACGGCGGCACGGTCTCGGAGTCCGTCCTCGGGGACTGCCTCCGCCACGCGGCCGTCCCGCGGGACCAGGTCGTCGTCGCCACCAAGTGCGGCCGCTACAAGGACGAGGGGTTCGACTTCTCCGCCGCCCGCGTCGCCCGCAGCGTCGACGAGAGCCTCGCCCGCCTGGGGCTCGACTACGTCGACATCCTCCACGCCCACGACATCGAGTTCACCAGCCTCGACCAGGTCGCCCGCCACATGCTCGACGAATTGCCGCGCCCCCTCCGCGGATCCAGTCGCTCTGCTGACACTCATTGGTATTGTAGATTGTGAACGAGACGATTCCCGCGCTCCGGAAGATCAAGGAGAGCGGGAAGGCGCGGTTCATCGGGATCACCGGGTTGCCCCTCAGCATCTACCCTTACGTGCTCGACCGGGTGCTGCCGGGCTCGGTGGATGTCATCCTGTCCTACTGCCACTACGGTATCAATGACACCTCCCTGGTCGACCTGCTTCCCTACCTGAAGAGCAAGGGCGTTGGGGTTATCACGGCTTCGCCCCTTGCGATGGGTCTTCTCACAGATAATGGGCCGCCAGACTGGCACCCTGCTCCAGAGGAACTTAAGGTATCCCCTTAACATGATTAACATTTGTCTAGTGCCTGTTAATCCTAGAAAAAACTAGTGCTTTGTAGTATGCAATTTTTCAGGAGGTTAACTGCCTGTAACTTATACATTGAAATGTGAATAACCCATTTTACTCACAAGAGGCCTGGTTCCAAATAGCACATCATGTTGGCACTATTTGCAAGTGGAACATACTGGAACCATATATGAGTTTTTTCGATTACCTGGACAAGAACAAGGGGAAGATATGAGATAGATAAGTAATCTAGTATGAGTGCAATTGTACATATAGCAGGTGACAAGGTGTAGTTTCAGTTACTGAAAAGTCATTGACAGCCTTTAGGATTTGGAGTTTTAGGTTTTAGGGTTCCGTTTTTCTTTAGGATTTAGAGTTAGGTTTTCTACTTTAGGATTTAATGTGTAGATTAGGGGTTTCAGGGTTTAGGGATACAATGGAATCTTTACAAAATTAGTCTCCTAAACCTTTTAAATAAAATCTGTACAGTGTTGGGATTGTCTACTTGACTACCTTTAATGGAATTTGTGTAGTGATTCGACTTGAGCATAATATTCTTTCCAATAAAAAAAGTGGATGTGAATTGTAGATTTATTTGGTCCAAGTAGAATTCACCCATCTATTTCACAAAAAGGATCTTACACATAGGTGGGAGTTGTAGAAAAGGAATCAGATATTTCACAAGACAGAAGATGAAATAATCAATCTGTGGAAGGTGTGCTAAAATATTGGGTTGGGCAATGGTCAATGAACCAAGGTAAAGAGATCTTGCACGTTGCACTTGCAGCAAGTATTTTATTATTGAATTTTGGCAATTTTCTGTATCTTATGCTGTTTTATGCTTGGGGAGGTTGAAAATTTTGTTAAGCACTTACAAGAAGGTGCAATTCTCTCTTCTATTTCCAGTCAATGACCATAGATTAATTTTTCCCCCTTACTTTATGTAGCACAGTTCCAAAAAAAATGTAACAATACTTTTGCATCTGGCACTAAAATTGTTTGGATAAAATGGAGAGTTAGCAGATGAATACCTTCATCCAAAGTGAGGCACACACTTGGCCCCTCAATAATGATTGCGCAATTTGTCATTTGGTGTTTCTTGTGTCCAATTGGAAAAGAACTGCTAGCTCCCTGATCTTGTTCATTATGCAACAAAATTGTTACTTTCACATGGATTTATTTTCAAAATGTAAGAGACGAAATATTCAATACTGACACAGTTTGCATTGAAAATTTAGTAAGGAATACCATATTCTTCCAAGGTTTATAAATTCCTCCACTTATCCTGAGCATGAACCAACATAAGTGAAATTTCAGAGCAAGGTCTGACAATAATATAGATGCTTGAACATTTGATGTTCATTGTTCTGCTACACCTTCAGATGGACTATCTTTCCTGTTGATGCTGATAGATATGCTTTGTTCACCGTGTCAGCTATTCCCACTCAACCAGCACCTGAATAGACAAACACGATGGAATGAATGTCTGGAATCAAGAGTAGAGCAAGAACACTAACGAATTTGTGCAGCAAAGCTAGGCAGCTTTTCCTGCTATATGGATCTTCTATTTGAGAAAACAAACTAGCTAAACTTTGTGGTTCCCTCTATGACCCTCCACAATCTGCGTCATCCTGCACTTGGGTCATGCTGCACATGATGTGGGTACAACAGTTAGTGCGCTCCTGCTTGAACTGGGCATGTGTTCAGCTACACTCACCTGTGTAACCAGGGGAACTTGGTTAATGCCACACATTAAACAAGTTTTCCCGGTCGCCTGCTTCCGCGTGTAGCTTGACGTGTGCATAGTTCATGTGGGAGCCCATCCTCCGTTCTCCTCTTGTCATGTGTGGATTGTGCAGTTCTTGGAGGGCCATGTAGCGTGTGTAGGGTGGCTGCCTAACTGCCAGGGTTTAGCTAGGTTGTTTCCTTAAATGGCACATCAATACAACGGAAAAAACTGCTCTGTTTTGCAGCACGTATTCTCCTGTGTTCTTGCTTTGCCCTTGAGTTCCAAGCAATTTTCGTGCATGTGTTCAGGTGTCTAGGTCCTTTGCTGGTCATGGGAAAGAGGATGGAGGAGGTCATGTTAGGTGGGTTGTGTCCTAAGGAGAGAGATGAATTTTTATGGGATCTTTTATATAGGGCGTGGAGTTTCTTTTACAAATACGTTTACAAAAATGCAAGGAAAATTTAGGAGCCATTTCAAATCATTTTGAGTTTATTAAACTTCTTGCAAACTTTGAATTCTCTTATTGAAGCTTATCACTTTTGGTTTAAGGAAAATAGGATTTTCAAAATTAGGAGAAATACATGGAAATTCCAACCCCTGAAAGCAGAAGATAACTTTTTGTTTGTTTGGGAAAACATGAGATGCCCTTTGATTCACACTGCTCCTTTTCTGGTATTTAATATGCCTAATCCATTTCTTTAATCATCAATTCCAATATAATGTGGTATAAGTTATTGAATGGCTGATTTAAATATCCTCGGTAGTCCTTCACAGCTATCGTTGTCTTATATTGGTGTTGTTAAGCTGCATAGCTTCTCTATCTTCTTCTAGTAAATCTGAGCAAGCAGTAATATCACATTTTGTTCAATTTTACTATCTTTCTTGCCTGCTAGCTGCAGACAAGCCTCATGTAACTTCTCCCGACCTGTCTCCGTGCTAGTTCAGGTAGAAACATAGGGCCACCTTATCACCTTACAACATTGTCATATCCCCAGGATAGAAACAGAAACAGGTAGATGTGGGAGATAGCAGGCTATTCTTTGTCAGGCTTCCTTGCGCTTGGTTCAGGGAGCATGACAGTGGGAATGGATTGCACATGGCGTGAGATAGTAAAAGAACAAACAGGATGGGACTGAGAGATGAGATTAGTTTCTTATTGCTTGATTTCGATCTCACAGTCAGGCTGGCTGTTGATCGATCTGTGTTGTAGTTCACCATGGAGCTTGCCGCTGGCAAATTCTGGAATGCATGCACAAAAATCAAAGATGAACTTGAGTATTTAGTGCTTCTGAAAAGGTGCGGCATTTTCCATTGTATTTAGCAACTATTTAAAGGGAAAACTAGAGCAAAACTCGGCAGCTAATCTGCCTGATTCGTGCGACACTTGCGCACAACCAATCATAGTATCTAACAACCATGCAGAGCTGTACATGAACCAAACAACCCTGATGCGCCCTGCAAGAACATATGCATGCGTCAGGCTCACAACGATTTGCATGGCCAAACAAACTGGTCCATGCTTGACATGTCTGGTTCATGCGTGGCTCTGCATGGTCGTGGAATGGCACGATCTGTCATGCGCAAGTGCCGTGCAAATGGGCAGATTATCTTCAGAGTGTAGCTGTACTTTTTCCTCTAAATAGTTGTTGAATACAATGCAAAACGCTGCCTGTTTTCAGCAGCATCAAGCACTTGAGTTCATCTTCGTTTTTTTGGTGTGTTTTCCTGTGTTTGCCTGCAGGCTGCGGCATTGCGGCAAGCTCCATGGTGAACTCCGACAATCCAGTTAATTGATCTATCTTCAAACAACTAACTTTTTGAAAACAACAATAGAGAGATAAGACGATCAAACCTGATCCTGGTATGGCAGGGTGAGGTCAGGCTCCTTGCTTGGCGCACCACCTGTGTTAGTGCTGGGCCACCTTGGCACCTCCTGTGATTATGTCCCCACATAATTTTCAAGATGTTGATCATTTAATCAACTCACCAATTCACTGAACTCTCAAGGATAAACTGTCTGGTTGCATGTTGAGAATTCTGTTTGGTCATCTCTCTTTCCATATCTTGCTGAAAGATTTTTCCTTATTTATGTTCATTGCTTCTATTTAGTGTTCCAAGTTGTGCTAGAAATTCAATTGACAAGTATAATATAGCTTGTTATCAGTCGGCATGCAGGGCAGCTGCAGAGCATTGTAGCAAAAAGGGGAAAAGCATCACAAAGCTAGCTATGCAATACAGCCTGATGAACAATGAAATTTCAACAGTTCTTGTTGGGATGAATTCTTCGAAACAGGTACGTACTTCCTTTTTGCTCTTTTGCCCTCTGTGCAGCATATTCACAAAGCGTGACTAAAAAATTATGATCAGCATCTTATCAAACTCATGAGTTGGTTTTGGAAACGAGAAGGCCTATTATTACCTAAGGATGTATGTTGCATAATATATTTTCATGCTTCCTTAGTTTTAGTCTTAGTCTTAGTCTTAGTCTTATACAAGTGAATCACCAGTTGACTAGCTCCTATTAAAAAAGTTTATTTGGCTTGATCTTATTACATGTAGCCTAACAAAAAAATAATCTTTCCTTTTTAATATTAACAAGAAATATATTTATTATCCTCGTAGTGTAATCAGTGTAGAGCAGAGCAGTTAATCCTTACTAAGTTAATATGGAGGATAGCCATGTGTGTTTGATGAAAAATCCGATAGCCCTGTTAGTTGGGACCTGCATTTTTCTTTTAAATAACATCTGTATACAAGTCCCTATTTAGTTTGCTAGTACAGGTACTTGATTGCCAAGTCTGTTCTCATATCTTCTAGAAAGTTAAGAAATTTATTGTTTCTTTTTCATTGAGAGTAAAAGAAAAGTATTTTCTGTATGTACTCCCTTAGTGTATTGCCATATGATGAACCATGTTGTGGTTTCTTTTGCGTTTGATTGATTACTAGTAGTGAAGTAAGTATTGGAGCACTCCCATTATGACCGCGTCCTGTTGGGGCAAGTTTTGTCAGTTTTGACTTGTGAGTTGTCATGGAAATTGCCAACGTGTTCTGTTTTGTCGTCCTACATGTGTTTATATTGTGCTGATAAGCTGATAATAGCATCCTTTTTGAGGTAGATATCTATATATGCAGAAAGGAATATTTATTACCACTGGGTTTAGCAACCTTGCAACCTTGAGGATGCGAAGTGAATTTGAAAAGTTAATTCAAGGATAACACTCCTCCCTTTTTTATTCCTTTCCGAAACGGGATCAACAGTGAGAGTTTTGCAGTCCTGTTTAAAGAATGCTGCGTCACCATGGAGAATTTTTCTTTGATAAGTTTAGGATGGCAAGAAGTGATTCCCATATAATATCTTGTGTTTCCCTGATACAAGGTGGAGGAGAATGTGGCTGCTGCAATGGAGTTGTCAACGGCAGGCATTGACGAAGAACTTCTGCATGAAGTTGAAGCAATTCTTGAGCCTGTGAAGAACGTGACTTGGCCTAGTGGTATCCAGCAAGCTTGATGTCCTATAGCAGCTTGCAAGCCCTCGTGATCAGCATATCACTTCTGGTCGATTCGGTCAATTGACTGCTGATTGCAAATTTGCAATCCCGTAAGTTGTTGATGAAAGTGAATGAAGGTGATTGTTGGGATTTTATGGGCGGGTCATCTTGTAACGTGGACATGTCAATCGAAGACAACATGGACAATAAAGATCGAAGCTGATCGCTGAATAAGCCTTTCCAATACACCTGGGATGGGTTAACACATAAGTTATTTTGGTTGCCAAACAATTAAATTGCAGCGAATCAAGGCATTGCTGAACTATACACCATACGTGGATTCCTATTTTCTTCTCTCATTCATCTGTTATCCTGAGTTCCAATGTAAACTTATGTCGCTTCACTGTTGATACAGTATTTGTTAATATAAAAGTATGTAGATAGAAATTTACACAGCAAAAATCTTGCTAGCTTAGATTGAAGGTTCCCTATGCCTGATCAAAACTGAAACATGTTCTCTAAATCTGCCACCCAACATTTAGGACTTGGAGAGCAACACAAAGCTCTGAAGATCTGAATCCTTTGATACCGCAGCTGCTTGCAAGTCACTGCCAACTGCCAGGAGGGAAGAAAGAGCGTCCTAGGAGTCCTTCGCCGCACTGCCATGGTCGCTGAGGCCGACGACGCCCTCCACCGCTGAGATGATCTTCGGCACCGACATGCCGCCGGAGAGAATGATCTCTGCAACAAATGTAGTTCCCCCATTCAGATGAGTTCGCATCAAGAAACCGTAGGCGCGAAGAGAGGACACACGGCCGTCGGCTACCGATGGCCTCCCGGACGGAGAGGTCCGGGATGATGACGTCGGCGCGGCTCATGAGGAAGATGTCGCCGAGGTAGAGGTTGTTGGTGGGCACGTAGATGCAGGCGAGGTCCTGGTCGCCGCGGACACCGCCGGCGCCGCGCAGCGCCACCGTCGACGTGATGAAGCCCAGCGCGTACTCGCCGATCCTGGGGTGCCGGATGATCACCACCTCCTTGAAGGCCCGCGAGCTCTGGTCTGAAACCATGGGTACAAGACTTCACTTACTTCTAATTGGACAGTGTGAATTCACTTAGAACGAGATCAACTTGGCATGCCGAAATTTTTGCTCGGAATGAGTTTTCTACCTGGCGATATCGCGGCGCTGATCTGCTTGGAAGCCGAGTAGATGTGGCGCACGAGGGGCATTCTCTTGATGCAGAACTCACCGAGGCCGAGGAGCGAGGCGCCCAGCCACGACGACATGAACACGCCGATGAGGAAGATGAAGGTGATCGAGGTGACAAACCCGAGACCTGCCAGAAGGTTATGAAACTGACTTTCAATTCATCATCAATTGCAGGTAAAAAAAATGACTGAAGTTACCACAATTCATTCCTTATCACAGCTCATTTTCTCAGATCGGAACAACGTCTTACCGAATAGATGTATCCCGAGGTGGATGTAGATCGGTGAGAAGAAGCCGTCGACGAAGCGGATGAACCACCACGTCGTGTAGAATGTGATGGCGATCGGGAGCAGGATGACGCTGCAACAACAGAGTGCGAAGCACTGGTTCACTGATCTGCGAATGGTTACTGTAGAATTGGTACAAGGCGCGCACCGACCATCCAGACATGAACTTCTTCCACGCCCAGCTCCGAATCACTCTCGACAATGCCTGCACAATCAGAAATACACAATATTGGACCCATCATCTATCTGTAAACGCGAGTTTTTTATGTGTCTTCAACAGGGAAACCGAGCAAAATTCCGAGCCTAAATCCGTAAATAAAATGCAAAATTTGCATGACCAGAAATCCAGAATCATGAGTCGGTTTAGAACATGTGAATTTTGAACGATATTTGCGAGTATCAATAATTCTGGTTCCTGCAAAGTTCCTGTGTTCCAGATCGATCGATGGTACTGGAATATGATGTTTTACTACAACCCTATGATCCAGAATTCAGTATCTCCGGCACGAACAACCAATGTTCAGGAGCAGTCTACGACCAAGACAAGCGGATCATCAAAATCTAAATCACCTCGATGCCAGTGGGGTGGTGGTGCAGGTGGAGCGCGCGCGCCGCCGCCGCGGGTGGCGGTGGGCCGGCCATGACGGCGGGCGTGGTAGGCTCGGAGTCGTCCTCGTCGCCGGCGGCGTGCTCGCCGGCCACCACCGGGAGGAGCAGCTCCCGGTCCCTCTCCCTGCCGGCCATCGCGCTCGCTCCCGGATCGAACCAGGCCAGCAGCAGCACGGACGTGTCGCGAGCGTGGCCCAACCGCACTATTTTTGCGCGCCAAGTGCCCGACGGAAGTGCTGGATCGGCCTCCTCTAGCGGACCTGGTGAAGTTGCAATGCTGGTGGTGGAAAGCTAATTTGCCTAGTCGAGGATCACCAGCATTTGGGTGTACACGTCAGCTAAATGCGTTCCTTCTGCATATTAGCCTGCATGGAATCATTAATGTAATAAACCATTATTGGAAAAAAGAGGAACCCATAAACTTGTCACTGAATCTAGATAACCCCCTAAATTAAAAAATCGGATAACTACACCTTACAACTTTAAAATACCAGATTGACCATATCAAAATGATTTTTAAGATAGTTTTACTATTGTGGCAATGGATCCAATATGTTAGAATCCACCTCATCTTCCTAGAATCCTTTTAGGTCTTGATTTCTCAACCCACCAAGTTCTACCCACTTCCTACAGCTTTGGCTGAAAAGCGGGATCCACGACCTGGTGACATTAGCTATGGCCATAGCCATGGGTGTGGCCACGGGTGAGGGGTGGAGCTTGCCGCCGGTGGGCCAGCCGGCAATGAGATTGTGCCTACCGGGAAGGGAAGAGAGGTGAACGGAAGGAAGGGGAGGAACCTCTGATGCCCTCATCCAGATAAGGTTCGGCGGACACTCTGACGCCCTCGTGGGCACCGGTGGTAGTGGTGCCAGAGGAGTGGATGAGGATCCCTTATCCCCTCCTCCGCCGGGCTGCCCTTAGGGCCCGCATGACCGCCACATGAGTAAAACCATCATATAATACCGCTTTGAAACAGTTAAGGAGGTAGTTTGTCTGGTTTTGATAGTTGAGGTATGCAAGATTTTTTATTTTAATTTAGGATTGTTTTTTAGATTTGTTGATAAGTTCTTGGGTAAAACGGACTTTTCTCTATAAAAATAATTATAAACCATCATTTTAAAGGACCGCCGGGTGAGTTCGTACTTACTTCGTACATGAATTCATATGCCAATGCGTCATGCGAAAACAAGCTATTTCTAATGATTAATATTTTTTATTTTTATTTTGCCATTTTTACTGACTTTCTTTTTTATTATGGATATATAACCAATAGTTACATAGTTCCCTATCTGGCAACCTGAAATTGCTAAAAACCGTTCTTATCATTAAAAATTACCCCAACATGTACGGCATGTTCGATTGGAGGCATGAATCAGTTGCCTAAAAAATTATGTCTGAAAGTAGCTTGAGATTTACATGCATGTGTATGGGATAAATTCAGTTTATAACCTGAACATAACAAGGTCAACAGTAATTAAACTAGTAAACTTTGGGAACAGATTGTAATTTATTTTAGAAAATAAAATAAATTTTGTGTCATTACGAATTCAGACATGACATATTATTCCTTTATGATGAATGTTTATTCTTTTGGAAGAGTTGGATACGTCGACCAGCCTCTTTGTTCAGGGCCAATATAATAAAGATAGATAGATCGATGGTCAATGTATGACTCGAGATGTTACTCCCTTGTGGCAATTTACGTGCTGTGTCGTAGTACAAACACGAGTCGTATTAAATCGACAACATACGTACAAGAACCAGTCGCTGTCGGCACTCACTTGGTGACTGCAAAACATCTGATCAAGCTTAGTGACGAGCTTATCCATCAGACCGTCGCCATCAGGATTCATCCCTACAAGGGCTACAAAGTCTGTAACGGCACGATTCCTTGGTGACTGAAGATAACGTCACATTTACCTCTGACAGCTACCACGCAGTGCCACAGCGGCCTTGATCTGTGAACAACGACATGTCACGGCCACGCGGGCTACACGTACGACAGCGGCCTTGGTTGCAGTCATGAACACCATACATTGTAGTTGTAGATAAAATTTCTTCTGCAACATATAGAGAATATAGATTTATCTTTACTGAATGCAAAAATCCAATTGCATATTTTCGAAAAGGAAGAAGGTGAATTGCCATTGCATGCTGCGTCCCCTCAGCCTGTCAGATGCGTTTTTGCCACTTGCCAACTTCCGACAAAACCCAGACCTTGGCAACTTCTGACAAACCCATAGCCGGCATCGAACCCTGCCACTGCAACCTATTCTACAACGTGACATCCTCGGCAAACTTATTATTAAATATTCCCTATGTTTCTGTTGGATATTTCGTTTTATTAGAATATGACTTTGATCAACAATGATTCTATTAACTTTTTGTTTATGTGATCTAAAACTGTAATTATTGGAGATTATTTTTCGAATACGTAAAGTTTATATATTACAAAGGCTTGTCCCAGCGAAATCAAATAAGCCTTTTAAATAAAAGCGTAGAGTATAGATGCAATTTATTTGGTTACTCGTGTTTGAATCCTCTCCCAATTGAATCTGGATGCGTATTTGTCCTTTATTAACTACACATGTAGTTTATCATCGAAGCTACTACGTTGGGAAATAAATAAATAAATTTTGATGACACAAAATAAGTTTTGATGGGAGTTAGTAGATGTAGACCCCCTGGCCCCTGACGTCTCCTCCCTCCAACTCCGAGTCTCCCCTTTTCCAAAAGCCCAATCACCTTCTTGTTTCCCTGTGCCTTAGTGGCGCCCCATTTCACAAAGTTGACACCTGCTCTCCTCCTCCACCTACCCCAAATCCTCCTCCATCTTCCTCCTCCGGCTCAGTCCAATCCTTCCCTTCCCTTCCCTTTTCGGCTTCGGCCAGTCCACCAACCGATCATCATCATCGCCCAGCCAGAGGTTTCTTCCATCTTCTTCTCCAGAGCTCTCGAATGGTTCCTTCCTCTGCGCTAGCTTTCTTGGAGCTGGAGCAGAGCAGGTAGCGGCCATGATCCGCGAGTTCCTGGCCGTGGCGGCGCGCGCGGCGCTGGAGTGGGCGCTGGCGACGCTGCTGCTCGCCAACGGCGCCGCCTTCTGCCTCATCGCCGCCGCCGCGGCGCGCCTCCGCCTCGGCCCGCCCTGCATCCTCTGCGCGCGCGTCCACCGCCTGCCCTGCTCCGCCTCTGCTCCGGCCGGCGGGGTGCGCGGCGCCCTGCGCCTCCTCCTCTGCGACGCCCACCTCGCCGCCGTCGCCGCCGAGCCCCGCATAGACCCCGATCGCCGCGACGGGGACGCGGGGAAAGGCGGACTGACGGAGGCCGGTGATCCGGCGGACAAGGTCTCAGGTAAACCGTCCCTCGATCCCATCATCTCCTCTGCTTGTTGCTTTGCTACCGGTTGATCTCTGAACTTTCTTGAAAGAAATTAGCATTATCCACTATAACTCGATGATGCAATGATGTCCTTATGATTGGGTTGAGGTGAGAGTTTTCTCCTGGAATTGATGAATCGCTTTTGTTGATGGTGCATCCTCACTAGTTTTGGTTGGTGCAACTACAACCTTACTGAAACGAAAATTAAATGGAGTGCGATGATGGAAAATCTGGAAATTAAGGATGCTTTGTAAGGAGGTGTGCGTTGACAAGTTACCCAAAAAATCGAAATTAACTAGTAGAAAAAAAGATAATTAGCTTATAGTTCAATGAGTAGTCAATAAGAATTCTAGTTTCAAGTGAACTTTCGTCAATGCCCGCTTCAATCACTGCAAAAGTTGAGATTCATTGCCATTGGGTGGCATTTGTCAAATGGTCACGGTCACAGATTCATTGCCATTGACCAACGTTTGGTTCGTTAGGATCACGTCAAAAAGGTTCAGTTCTAGAGACCGTGCGAGGTCCATGGTTTAGCAGGGGTCTGAACGTCTGACCCTCAAATGTACATCATATAAGTGTCCGTATGAAAAAACTAAAGTTGTTTAGTATGAAACTGAAAACCAAATGACTTAAACAAGCTCTTATGATGTTCACCATTGATGTACTAAACAAACTCAGATGTACCAAATGACTCTGAATGTCACTCAATCAAGCACCCTTGATGTTCACCACTGCAGGCCTGGAGACTCACCGCGTCGTCTCTATCGGCAGCGAGATCTGCGAGCAGGACCACGACGTCGAAGATGTCGGCCAGCCCCGCGCGGCCGGCCGCAGCCGCATCGCGAGAACCAGCAGCATCGAGGACGGCGGCAGCAGCCCGCTCGTGTCCCTCTTCGAGCTGGCCCCGATCGTCGCGCAGCCGCGGGGCGGCGGCGGCGGCGACTCCTCCGTGGACCCGGCCACGGCGCCGGAGCTGGTGGCCGTGGACGGCGACGAGCGCCTCACCGTCGGGCAGGTCGTCTCCGCGCTCCGCGACCAGAGGCGGGAGCTGGAGGCGCTGCGCGCGGAGCTCGTCGCCGAGCGGCGCGCGCGGGCGGAGGCGGAGGAGTACCAGCGGCAGCTGGAGGAGCAGGGCGAGCTGGACCGGGAGGCGGCGCGCCTCGCCATGCAGCTCGTCCACGAGAGCGAGACGGAGAAGCACGGCCTGCAGCGGCAGCTCGACGCGTGCAGGGTCTGGGCCCAGCTCGAGTCCGCCGCCGTGGACGACTTCGCCGGCGGGGAAGGATGCTTCCGCCGGGGGCCCAACGGGGGCGACGACGGCAACAACTACCAGTCGCTCGTGGACTTCCTGCCGGGGTCGGTGTACTCCTCCTCGCCGGACCTGGCCAACCTCCTTAAACTCTACACCGAGTCCGGCAATGGTGGCGGCCGCCGCCGTCAGAGGGATGATCACAACGAGCCGGCCGTTGCGGTGGTTGAGGAAGCAGAGGAGGAGGAGGAAGTGGTGGCCGTCGCCGTCGCTGTCACGGCTTCCACTGAACCCAGCAGGAATGCTGATGCGACCACCGCCATTGTTGCTGAATCTTTCCATGAACGAAGCGCCAATAGTTGTCACATCAAGACAGTTGCTGAAGCTTCTTAACTCGTCGCGACTTCACTGCCATCTCTTGTAAATTGATTTCTCTTGTGTAAATTTCGTCTTCTTCTTGTCCTTTTTTTGGGGTTTTGCATACAGAGATTGAAAGCTTGGGTGTGTGTGTGTGTCAGTGTGTATGTATGTTCATACATGTAAACTGTTTGTCCATGGAGGTGTTAAAGAGAAGAAATTTTGAATCTTCAAGATGATTTCTCGGAAGCATAGCATCCTTCGTATTTGATGGCGGTGGTGCCTTTGGTGGCTCTTGAAGAACACACTCAATGTTTTTAGGCGTACAACTTTTAGTAACCACCAGCCTTCTGTGTCATGAATGACTTATATATGATTCTCCTAAAAAAAATGACTTATATATGATAGGCCTCCAGGCTCTCCAGCTCGCAGTAGGCTATCTGTGGGCGCAGCAACCATCAGCTACGATAAATCTCCATGGCATTTCTCTGCCCACATGAGAATTCAGCCCATATGTGAGCTGCTATTGACATGTCTTTACACAACAAACCAACATGTAGTTGTCGGATCCCAAAAAAATCAAACCAGAGCATGTAAGGATCGCGAAAGAGCCCCTGCTAACTTCGGTTAAAAATAGATCCTCCTTCTGTCCCAGAATATAAAGTTAAAATTTGATCTAAAATAAATATTTTCAACTTTGATTAGGAATAGAAAAAAATCATGAAGATTGATAACATAAAGTAATATTAATAGTTTCACCATGAAACCAACTTCATAATATGCAACCTTTTATTTAAAATAAATTACTTTTAGAGATACTGGCAAAAGTGCCTGCGCTGCTACGGCCCAATACCACATAAATATATTATTATTAGTTATTTTTGCTATTGCAACAAAAGGCTATGACTGGTCCAGGCTAAAATATCATGGATGCGACCTCATCCGCATGTGTACAACTGCCTTTTACTTAGGAACAACAACTAAAAGTCTAAAACTCAACAGATTAAACTCCTCCTGCTCCTCCTTCCATGCAGCATACTGAGTTTCCACCCATTTCACCTTTTTGCTAGTATATACTCTGAATAGTTACCCTTTCCTTGCCAGGTCATTCGGCACTACAGACATAGTTGGTCATATCCATCAGAAAAAATAAGTGCAATAAAAATCCTAATAGTTGGGCATGATTAAATGAAAACATGTATACATTCAAAGGGTTTATCTGGTTCCGATCAGAGCTCTACCAAAAGATCTACAAAGAAGATTTCCTATAGCACACGAAAAATAGCTGCAGTGTCTTAGAAAAGCGCTAATTTCAAACATTGAATTGTTGGTTGAAGACACCAATATGTGTAAACGCAACTTGTATCACTTGCCGTTATGTTTGCAAAAAAAAAATAGTTCGTAGGATGCTTATTTGCAGATCCTAATTCAGCAGGTAAGTGGGAGCGTGGGACACCAATATTCTTATAGACACATACAACGTAGCCACCTGAAGAAACCAACATTGAGTGGGATTTATCAAGTAGGCTGACGTTCGGGATGGACTCACATAGCGGCTATCAATCCGCTCGCCGACAGCGTCGTAGGAGCAGCACTGTGCTAGGTGGCGTCGCGCGAGGAGGGGCCGCCGGCCGCGCTTGATTCGCACTGGCAGGTGCTCGATTCGATGGGTGGCACTGCCGGCACTCCGGCGGGCAGGGAGCTCCGACGGACAGCGTAGAAAGCAAAAGAGGAGGGGAGGGCGAGTTCCAATCGAAGACGACGCGAGCGGAGGAGCAGTGCGCCTGAGGGGACCCACCTGTCAGTGTCTATTGACGGACCAAAGTTAACTTACTGCAGAAATGGTCTGCGTTATTGATAAAGATAAAGATAAAGATAAAGATTGTTGGTTACAACCAAAAAGATTTAACTTAGGATGAATCTTAGAGATGCGGACCTTGACAAGACACAGATGCAAGCGGACGAGAGCCATAAAAGAATCAACGGAGTTGCTAGCGCTCGGACGTCCGATCCGGATGCTAGCGTCGGACGTCTACCTGCAGTCCGCTGAATCGATGTCGGAAAAATTCCCGCAGCAACATGAGTTGATGTTGCATGCAACGTGACCGTTTTCTCTACTTTATTTTCATCGTTGTCCTCATCTAGCACATGAGCTCGAGGGCAGTCTTCCCCTGAAGGCCCTAAACTCCTCCCCATGACATGCTTAGGAGCAAAAATCAACTAAAACATGATGGAGAATTGAGTTCCTACCACTGAATCATCCATACGTCTACCATACCCTTACGTATTGTTGCAAGAAAAAAAACTACCGCAGCAACATCCAAACTGACTGTCCACAACATGGAATCAAAGTAATTGCAACGTGCAAAATCACTTGCTGCAACGTATAGAGGAGGCTAATACCAGTACCCAAACTCACTAGCCGCAACATTAAAAAAATGATAATTCCAACATCTAAGCTCACTTGGCACAATACTTAAAGCTGATACAACATACAAACACAAGGCTGCAAACACCAAAAAGGGGTAGCCTCAACATCAAAATTCTGTTGCTGCAACACTTAGAATCGTCAATTGCAACATCCAACAGACTGTAACATCAAAAAGGAGTAGCCTCAGCATCAAAATTCATCTATGAAACACTCAGATCACCGGGATATGGGGTTTGCCCGGTGCTCACCAACTCTGGTTCCCTGCCGAGGCTAGTGGCTAGTCTCCTCCGACGAACAGGAGCCCTTAATTGATGTGCAGTCAGCGAGCTAGGGATAGGAGATCGAGTAAATTTCTTATTTGCCATCGAAAAAAGTTGTGCTTCCTTATTTGTCATCGAAAATTTTGAAGTTCCCTATCTACCATCAACTTTAACTTTGGTTCCTTTCGTGCCATTACCGTCAACTGAGGGTACTAACCATAGTTTTAAATCGCCGGCTAAGGCGTTTAGCGATAGGGCTACCATTACGGCGTTTAGCAGGCTATAGCCGGCATTTAGCAGGCTATAGCCAGTTTTAGCAGGCTAAATGCCATAACGGCTGCCCTTCCTAGCAGCTATAGCCGCTAAAGCCAGCTATTTAAAACCTTTGTACTAACAGAGCTGTCTGGTATGTGAAAAGATAAATTTACCCCTAGGATAGGATGTTGCTAATGTTTGCATGTTTCCTTTCGAGCCACTGCAATGCTGCGGATATTGCCATGTTTTCTTTCACGCCATTACGTAGACATATGTACTTTTGATATGTACGGTGCAAAAGCATATAAATAAGCACACAAAAACCATCACATATACATAAGAGACATAAGGCCAAGATGTATATAGAAGATTCAAATACACCAAGTCTGGCATCCAGGTCATTAGGACAGAAGCTGCACATACTAGTTTGAGTACTCTACTAGTTTAACATACATTGGTTCAGATCATTCAAAAGAAGGACACCGGTACAAACAAAAGCTCCACACACTAGTTTACAGACTAAGCCTTCGCTTGCTTCTGGTAGACATTGAAGGAGTAGTAAGCAGCATTTTCTTGCTTTTGGTGGACATTGCAGGGCTATCAAGTGCCTGCGATTCCTTTGGTTTAGTTGTTGTTTCTTTAGGCTTTTCCGCCGCCCCATCTTTCTTCTTCACTCTCTTAGTTGTTGCAGCAGTTTTCTTCCTTTTTTTGGTAGTTGCTGCAGCTGGACCTATTGTTTGCTCCTCTGAAATTGGCATCGATGCAGCCATAGGATACTCGATGGAAAGGGCCTCTGGCTGATTTGAGACACTTGCTGACCTACACCTAAACATGTATGCATAAATTTAGGTAAGAAATAAGATAAAATTCATGTCATGTACAGAGTCAAGATACAATTTACAAGGTCGTGTACAGAACCAAATTTGATCTTTCACCTGAAAGACTTCCCAGAACCTGATGTGTCACCTTTTCCTTTTTTTCTTAGTTGACACTTCAGTGCTTCATGCAGTGCTTTGACTACATAAGGAAGTCTCTTACAAATCAGATCAAACTTTAATGGAAACATAAGGAAGACATTCAAATTGAGTGCAAAACTTGGTGGAAAACTCGTACAGGTTGCTGGTGCATCATCACCAAAAGGAACAATGCTTGACTCAGTGTCTACTTTGGTTGTTTTCCTCTTCTTCTTTGGTGGTCCTCTGCAAAACCTCAAATAAATTAATGTACAAATAGGATCATTGCACCAATTAAATAATTAAAAATATATAAACAACTATCATTTTAGTACCTTAGAGACATCATTGCTTCAATGTTAGTTGGGTCACCTTTCTTGCATTTGTGCCCGTGATGCCTAAAGTCCTTATAAATAAGGCATTTGTGCTTCCCTTTCTTGCTTGTTGCACTACCCCGAGTCTCAGTACAACCTTTAAACCTCTCGGTCTTCCTCCTACCAGCTGTGCTCTTAAGAAGGGGAGGATGCATAAAGAACCCATGGCAAGCTTTAGGCCAGTGAGACTTGTCAGGGACTGCTGGGATAAGTTGGATGTATGTGTCTCTAAATTTCTGCACAGAGTAAAAGAAGTCCACAAAGCTCTCTAGAGGGACATTGCTGAGTGATGTGATGAATGCAATAGCATGGACGCAAGGTATGCCACAAACCTGCCATTTTCTACAAGAATAGGTCTTATCATGCAAGTTCACTACACACCTAAAGCCACTACCACCCAGAGTTGATACTTCAGCTACCTCATCCGAGCATTCCATCACATCCAAATCTAAGTTCTTGCTCCTTTCAATCAATTTTTTCATTATATGGGGCAGAACCAAGCCTTCTAACCTCCAAATCTAAGGAACTTTCTCTAGGACATCGGTGAGGTCGTTGGGTTGGAGGAGTCAGCGAGGAGCATGTCGGTGTTTTTACCGCCAGCCTAGGTACCCCAAGGTAGGAGATTATTTAGTGAGGGATCGCCGCATCTGGAACTTGAAGGTAAAAGTAAGGACATAAGACACAGATTTAGACAGGTTCGAGCCGCCAGAGTAGCGTAACACCCTACGTCCTGTTTGAGGTACTGTATATTGCGCCCTGCGCTTGGATGTTGAGTTGACTGTTGGCTGCTCTACCGATCTAGGTACCTCTGCCCTCCTTTATAAATCCCAAGGGGGCGGTGGGTTAGTATCAGTTACAGGTAGGAGTTCTAGTAGGATTACAGGGTAGAGTCCTAGTAGGATTACAGAGGAATCCTAGTAGGAGCTGACTTCCTTTTTCTTGCGGGTAGCTTCCTTGCAGGTACCTAGGGATCTGTCCCTGACAAGCCCCCGAGCTCTTCGTAGCCGAGTAGTACAGGCTTCAGAGTACTTCTAGAGTCATCTTCAAGTTCTTCTGAACTTTGCCTGGAATGTGTCTTCCCGAGTATTTTCCTAGCCGCTACAAGGCTGCGAGGTGCTCTTGCCCGATTTTAAATCTTTTAGAAAAATAATCTTCATATATGGGGTGCGATGAAAATCGCACTCCATATGGAGTAGCCCCCGAGCCTCAGGTTGAATCGAAGAATTAGGCTCAGGGTCCAATTAGTCTTGAATCTTCTTTCCTTTGTCGCCGATGACACGTTCCTGCAGCCCCCGATCCTTGAATCCAAATCCCAAGTTTGGAAAAAGGATCCAAAAGAACGTGACATGCGTTGTATAATTGTAGAATCTGAATTGATGGTTAAAATACCGCTCCAAACAGATCTTATCCCAAAGGGCCGTTAGGCCGCCGATGGTCTTTTGACCATGCAGTAATCTAGGGTTACCTTTTTCGCCTTCAGTCTTCACATGAGTCAGTATTCGAGTAGTTTTGCATCGTCTAGCCCCCGAGCTTACGAGTTAGGCGAGCCGTAAAAGCCACGTCGAGTAGTTATTGGTGCCCAGCCCCCGAGCCTGGGAGCTAGCGGAGCCATTGGAGATGTGCCGAGCGAACTGGAGAGTTGTTGCCGAAGCTCGATCTGAAAAAAGACAGTGTATACATTATGTAGCATAATGCGAAGATATCGAAATTTATTCGGTGTAAAAATAAACTTGTTGTGTCAAGCTCTTGTTTACACCATGTAAATCTCCCGAGTAGTCCGTCTGTTATGTTTAAGCACCTAGTCCTGTTTTAGCCGTTGCTCATAGCATGTATGAGATCTTTGTCCCGTGTACGCGTAGAAGCGTTAGGCGTGACAGAAGAGCCGAGGTTTCATGGATTAAGGCATGTGCTACCCGAGTAGATTAGCGATCGTTAAGAGAAGACAATAAATGCAAAAATAGGAAGTCGGCATTGCGACAAAGAGAATGCTCGTTGGCATAAAGTAGTTGGTCAGAGCGCGTGTTGCAGCACGCATGTCCATAGGGTGTAGCCTCTGTGAGCCACTCGGTGTACCAAGCACGTGGGCGGCGCCCTAAGAACTCAATGTGCCAAGCGTGTGGGCTGTTAGTCCGCAAACCCTAGAAGTAGTCGATCATGGTGTAGCCCCCGAGGGTAATTCCTGTGGAGAGGCGTACCGAAAATAGTAGCCGATCTTGTGAAGAACAAGTCGGAAAAGGTATAAGTGACTTAGTTTAATTTGTGGACGATTGTCGACAGTGTGAGGCCGGTCCTCAACTAGTTTCTAGTTGAGATAAGTAGTTGAAGTAGTCGCCGGCGTGTCAGCGGTGTGGCGCGAGTTGGAGTCGAGGTTGATGTAGTCGTTCGCTCAAAGATCCGATCTCGAACTCAAAGAATTGATCCGCCGCATGGAGTGGATAATCTTGATGAAGTGGTCCTTCAGACTCGCCTAATGATCTCGACGATCTACCCCACAGTGGGCGCCAATTGTCGGTGTTTTTACCGCCAGCCTATCTAGGGATACCCTAAGGTAGAAGATTATTTGGTGAGGGATCGCTGGATCTGGAACTTGAAGGTAAAAGCGAGGACACAAGATAAAGCTTTAGACAGGTTCGGGCCACCAGAGTAGCGTAATACCCTACGTCCTGTTTGAGGTATTGTATATTGCGCCCTGCGCTTGGATGTTGAGTTGACTGTTGACAGCTCTGCTGATCTAGGTACCCCTGCCCTCCTTTATAAATCCAATCCCAGAGGGTGGTGGGTTACTAGTCGGTTACAAAGTAGGAGTCCTAGTAGGATTACAGGGTACAGTACGAGTAGGATTATAGAAATATCCTAGTAGGAGTCCGACTTCCTTTTTCTTGCGGGTAGCTTCCTTGCGGGTACCTAGGGATCTATCCCTGATAAAGCATCCCCAAGTATTGAGCACAAGCGCGGCCTCGATGATGAGACAACAGTAGTAGACGTGGCCGGTGCGAAAGCAGGTGCAGCATACAGCTCAACAGCCGGTGGCCATGGAGGGGATCTGTATCACATGCATGAAAAGAGATAAGGTGCGAAAGAGAGGGGAAGCTTGGAGAGAGATGAGACGTGGGGATCAGGAGAGTGGACAGAAATTGCGGTGGGAAATTTGTGGAGCATGCGATGCCACGTGTCTGTCTGATTGTTTCCCAGGCTTCGGACGACTGTTCTGTAGCATTACAAAGCATCAATGGCTCCCATATTACTCTCATCCCAAAGAATGCAAGCCCCACTTCAGTTTCAGATTACATGCCAATCTCCTTGTTGAACTGTTCTATCAAAATAATTACAAAGCTTCTGGCTAACAGGCTGCAATCCAAGATTAGGGAGCTAATACATATTAATCAATATGGGTTCATTAAGTCAAGGACCGTCCAAGACTGCCTAGCTTGGTCTTATGATTACCTTCATCTTTGCCATCAGTCAAGAAAAGAGTTGATCATTTTGAAATTGGATTTTGAAAAGGCTTTTGACAAAGTGGAACATAAATTTATTCTTGAAATCACGAGGCACAAAGGTTTTGGTAGTAGATGGATCAAGTGGATGGAAGACATCTTTAATTCAGATACCTCTAAAGTCCTCTTAAATGGAGTCCTAGAAAAACCTTCCACTGCAAAAGAGGAGTTAGGTAGGGTGATCCCCTATCACCATTGCTTTTTGTACTGGCTGCAGATTTTCTACAGTCTCCTCTTAATAGAGCTAAAGATGGCTTATCAATCTACCAATTGCACAACGAGTGGGTACAGATTTTCCAATTGTGCAATATGCTGATGACACTTTGATAATAATGGAAGGAAGCTCTCCACAGCTCTTAGAACTTAAGCAAATCCTACATCTCTTTGCCATGACTTCAGGGCAAAAAGTCAATTTTCAAAATCAGTAATGGTACCGATCAATGTTTCAGATTAACATTTGGCCTCTCTTGCTGCTGACTTCGGCTGTGCACTTGGCTCTCTCCCTTTTACCTACCTGGGTATGCCACTGGGTCTTCATAAGCGTGCAGTGAAGGACTTTTTACCTCTTGTCAAGAAGTGTGAAAACAGATTGCTTGTGACCTCCAACCTGCTATCTGGTGATGGTAAATTCTATTCTTTCTTCATTACCAACTTTTACTATGTCAACTCTAAAGCTACATTATACTGTAATTAAGCAAATTGACAAGTATAAAAAGCATATTCTTTGGAGAGGAGTTGATTTGTCAAACAGGAAACCCTCAAAAGCAGCCTGGCAATTGGTATGTGTCCCAAAACAGGAAGGTGGATTACGGGTCCTAGATTTATCAGTGCATAATGAAGCTGTTTTGATGAAAAACCTGCACAAGTTCTATAACCATGACAATATTCCCGGGGTACATCTCATCTGGGATAATTATTATTCAACTGGTAGGCTACCAGGAGTTTCACAAAGAGGATCATTTTGGTGGAGAGATATCATTAAATTACTGACTCAGTTTAAAGGAATAACTTCAGTAACACCTGGCAATGGCAAATCAGTTTTGCTTTGGGAAGATCTCTAGCTTGGATCAGTCCCAAGATTGCAGTTCCCTAAGCTCTTTCCTTTGCAAAGGACAAAAATATTAATTTATTCCGTGCTTCATCAGTTCAAGACCCATACAGTCTTTTCCACCTTCCTCTTTCTGCAGAAGCCTTTGCACAATTACCTGCTCTCCAGAATCAAATGGCACATGCTGATCCTGAAGCACAAGACTCTTGGTCTTATATTTGGGGAACTGGTTTGTTCTCATCACAGAAGGCTTATAAACACATGAAAGGGCATAGAGATGTCCATGCTTCCTTCAAATGGATTTGGAAAAGCTCATGTCAACTCAAGCATAAAATCTTTTTCTAGTTAATTTGCGAAGATAGGCTAATTACAAGAGGTATGTTAAGAAGGCGCAATATGCATCTAGAGGCCTACAGCTGTGTCTTTTGTGCAGATTCTGAAGATGAAACGGTTAAATACTTGTTTTGCACTGTCCTTTTGCCCAGCAATGCTGGGGTTCTATCAATCTTACTGTTTTGCCGTCATGGTCACCCTTCACCACCTTTGAACATTTGAGGCAGCAGATTGCAGCACCTTTCTTCATGGAAATCATCATCCTCCTATCTCGGAGCATCTGGACAACAAGGAACAGCTTCATTTTTAATGCAATACAACCAACAGTGCACAACATGAAGTCAACTTTCATTCATAAATTTGCCATGGTTATCCATAGGGCAAAACAGAAGTACTTCCCCGATATCAAAATATGGCTGGAGAATTTATCTTAGCTTTTGGTTCTTTTCCTCTTTATTCCTTTTTGTTGTAACTATTACTTTATGGTTTTTTCAATATATAACAAGTAGGGGAGCAATCCCCTCGTGTTTCATAAAACAAAAGCTGGCCATGGGTTTGAAGTAACGAAACCACATGCACGCATATTTCAACTTGTGATCGATTTGGCCACGACAAGAAGTTCCGATTCAGCCGCCTATTGCTTTTGACCTGCTGCTTAGGAAGATTGCATATGGTCCAGCTTTAGCCCATGTGTTGTCTTATCCTTTTCTTTTTCTTTTGCTTTGTTTTGTGCTTACAATATACAACATTCTGTTTCTATTCCGCTTTCTCTCATTTTTATTTTCACTTCTATTTTTCTTTCTATGTTCCTTTTTCCTCGTTTCTTTTCATGTTTATTTTCACTTTTATTTTTCTACAATATTTCTTTCCTTTTATTTTCTCCTTTTTTCCTTTATTTTCATACTTTTTATTTCCCTTTAATGTTTTTATGTTTTCCTCTGTCCTTTACTTTCCAATAATACTACCTTTTCTTTTTCTTATCTTTTTTTTCTTTTTTCTTATATATTCTTTTTTTAATTTTAATTCTTCTTTTTTTCTTTGTTTATTTCCCTTTCTTTTCTTTTCCTTGCCTTTGTATACTTTACTCATTTTGGATGACAATATATGAAATTCTGGCCTTTCTTGATTTAAAAGTGCTTCTTTAATGGTTAAATATGTTTTTTTTTGCATTTGGTCATCTTGGATAGCCAATGGCCTTTCTTGAGTTAAAAGTTGCATCTTTGATGGTTAAAATGTGAAATTTGGACGTGCACTCTTGAGTGCTCATTGAAGGTCAAAATGGCATACTAGGTGTGGTCCAAGCATGTGATCTTGTGGTATCATACTTTGTTGTGTAAGTAGTTGGTAGTAAACCATTAAAAAGTATGACGAAGACATCAAAACAATATGGCTTGTAGGATTAACTAAAAAATATATAAAAATCATATTGTTCCAAATTACTTGTCACTATAGTTTTATCATAAGTCAAATTTATCTAATCTTAACCGAGTTTATTACCCTTCTCCTACTGAGGGAGTATCATTTAACTAGGTGTCCAACCTCATGTTCCGTTTGAGAATTTAGCCTTTTTTGTCTGCATATCTCTTGAGCTCGCATCATCAGGATTTTGTTCCCATGGTCAGCATGAAAAATTGTCAAGTATGGAAGTTTTCAAGCAGAATATTTCCCTTTCTTTTCTTTTAGTTTCACCTTTCTTTTCTTTTCCTTCCCTTCGTATACTTTTGTTTGTCATGTATATACATTTTTGTTTGCATGTAAGAACGATTTGTTCGGGATTTGGACATGTTTGTTTTCTTGTATAATTGTTTGTGTATGGTGTTAAAATTATTATAAATTGGACGCTTTACTACAAGATTTTCTTATTGATGTTAAAATTATTTGTTCATGCTATAGAGTAAATTGTTTAACTGTAAAAATAATTTGTTTGCGATAATAATGTGTTGTTCTCCATGAAGAATAATTTGCTTGCTTGTAGATCCATCTTGTTCACTATATATACTAATTTATTTTGATATTAAATTTTTTATAAGCTTTTGATAAATTTTCAGCATTGTGGACACGTTAGTTCATAAGTTAACCAATTGGACGATTGTCCTCAAACTAATTTATTACAAAATGTCTAATTTTATCACATCCTTTGTGGTAAGGATGGCAGCGGATCCGGTTCGGGGCGGATATTCGCGGGTTTCGGGTCCACGGGTTTCGGTTTTGATTCCTAGTTTTCGCCCATGGATTTGCGGATTCGGATACCCAAAATACTGCGGGTTTGGGGCGGATTCATAAATTCACCCGTGGAGCTCCATCGGGCCCCTGAAACATTCAGCCCACTAGAAGCCCACCTAGCAACCCTAAGTATTAAGCCTGAAATCCTTATCCTTCAACCCTCATTCCGTCATTCGCTCAACCCTCAGTCCCTCACACCTCATCCATTCGTCCGCCGCACGCCCGCATCGGTTCATCGTGCAGGCGGCCAGGTGTAGCCCCGCACAGTCGCACCTAGTCCCGCATGGGCGGTCGGGCGCATGGCATAGCGGCCTCGCTAGCCTCGGCGCCTCGGCGGTCGGCGCGCAGGCGCAGCCCCGCACCCAGCCCCACACGGGCGCATGGCATGGCGACCTCGCTAGCCTCGGCGGTCGGCGCCGACCTCCACTCCACGAGCCGCCGAGTCGCGACCCCAGCCTCTAGGCTCCAGTCCGCCCGTAGCCCCGCACCCGCACCCGCATGAAGCCCCGATGAGGCGACGAGCGACCTCGCCGGCCTTGGTGCCTCACCAGACCGCGACCTCATCGGCCTCGCCAGTCCGCGAATCCAGCAGGCCCAGGAGGTACGACGGCATATCCCTTCCCTTGATTTCGAATTTCATGCATCGTCTAAATGTCAAACTAGTACAGAGACTCATCCCATGTGGCTATGTATGTGTTTGCCTTTTTGCATTTGTCAAGAAGTGAGCAATGTCGACTCCTGGTGCTTCAAGTGGATCTCAAGCTGCTGCTGCATCTCAATCTGTGGGTTCTCGTCCTCAAACTCGTCCACGTCCTGCACCTACAGCCAATTCAGCAACACCGCCATCCGATTCAGCAGCACCGGCAACTGATTTTGCAATAGTAGGTAATACTGATGTGGTAGAGGTAGAAGATGATGTTCCTGTTGGTAGTAAGAGGAAGCTAAGATCTAAAGTATGGAAAGACTTTGATTTGATTAATGTAAGGGGGTTTTGGAAAGCAAAATGTTATGCAAAAGTATGGAAAACTTTTTCTTATTAGGTAACTATAAATCGCAGCATTTTGTGTTCTTGTGTTATGCAAATTTTCCACCACAATCACTTATGATATTTTATTGTTGTAGGTTTATTTATGTTCCAGCGCCACATACAGCGGAGGTTATAACTTATGTTCTTCATAAAGTTCTCCTAGATTGGCATATTGAGAGGAATCTATCCACTATAACTCTTGACAACTGTAGTGTGAATGACGACCTCATGAAGAACATGATTGGCACAAATGGTGATGACCTTGCAAAGAACAAGGCTTCTATGGAATGCAAGCTACCACTCCTCGCTTGTATGTTGAAGGGCAAATTAATTCATATGCGTTGTGCTGCACATATTTTAAATCTGATTTTGAAAGATGGAATGAGTGTCATGGAGAAGGGAATTGATAAGGTGCGTGATAGTGTTGCATATTGGTCAGCCACTCCTAAAAGATATGAGAAATTTGAAAAAATGGCAGCACAAATGAAAGGAAAATATGAAAAAGGAATTGCTCTTGATTGTAAAACTAGATGGAACTCAACTTATATTTTGCTTAGCACTTCACTAACTTACCAAGATGTTTTTGAGCGCCTTGCTTCTCGTGCTCCATGTGTTCCATCTGAAGATGATTGGAAGTTTGCTAGAGAGCTTTGTGATAGGTTAAAGATGTTCTATGATGTAACTGAGCTACTGTCAGGGACTAGATATGTCGCAGCCAACCTTTTCTTCCCCAAAATATGCAACATTTTTTTGGCAATTAGGAAGTGGCAAAGTAGTGATATACCTAAGGTAGAAGAAATGTCTATTAAAATGAAAGAAAGGTTCAACAAGTATTGGTCGGATGTGCATGGTTTGATGGCTATTGCTGTTGTTCTAGATCCTAGGTATAAATTGCAACTGTTGAGTGCTCTTTTCCTCGAAATTCATAGGTTAGAAAGTGTTGCTATGGAAGCTGTCAACAAAGTGAAAGACTTGTTGTACAATCTGGTTTTGGATTACCAAGATTCTATGGAGGATGTTGCTACAACACACAGTGCTGAAACTAGACCTAGTGCTCCTACTCAGATGGATGGTTAGGATTGGATTGACACTTTTGATGATTACATGTCCAAGCAACCAGCTGTGACCTCCACTTATGTGCGAACATAGTTAGATTTGTACTTGGAAGAGCCCCTGCTACCTAGGACACAAGAGTTGGATATCATTCAGTGGTGGCAACATGCAGGGCTGAAATACCTTACATTACGAAAAATTGCACGTGATGTCCTTGCTATTCCTATGACAACGGTGGCATCTGAGTCAGTCTTTAGCACTAGTGGGAGAATAATTAGTCCACATCTTAGTAGGCTTGCCCCATCAATGATTGAAGCACTTATGTGTATGCAAGCATGGTCTCATGCCGACATGTTAGGTAAGTGTAATTTCTATAAGTATGTGGTCTCATTCCATATAGGTTATAGTACTAATTTGTGAATACTATATCAATGCAGGGTCTCAGTTTATTTTTGTTGGTGCTTTGATGACTTGTCTTGATGAAAAAGATGAAGAAATGGTATTGCTGTTATTTGCTTATGTATTGAACTTGTAAATTTACAATGTGCTGAACATTTAAGTTATGAGCTACTCTCTCTCTATTTTTATTTCACAGGGTGAAGATGATTCCACCATAATTGATGAATGAAAATGATGAACTCTGTAATAATGCTATTTGTTTGGAGGCCTATTGTTATTTGTTTGGAGGACTATGGATGTTGATTTGTGTTGTTTTGCACTTGTATTGAACTTGGAGTGCTTCTCCCGGTGTGGTGTTACTCCTTTTGTAATAATCTCAACTGTGTGTGACTATATATTCTGACATCTGGACAACATGTTGTATGGTCTGAACATATTATCTTGTTCTGTTGATGCTTTTACTTCTACTTTCATGGTCTATAATTTTGTAACTTGGAGGAATAATCTATCTATATCTATTTGCAAGCTACTTCCTTGCTCTTGTTCTCTTATGCTGTCTTTGCTTTGCTGGTTTGTAAAAAAAATCGAGTTTCGAATTATCCGTCGGGTTTCGGGGATCCGCGGGTTTCGATTTTGGGGATGGATTTTCACCCGAATCGATGTTAGGGGCGGATTCGGGTTTTAGGTTTGGGTTGGTGCCCAGACAGTCCACCCAATCCGAACCTGATCCGTTGCCATCCTTACTTTGTGGTAGTGCAATGGTGCAAAGTGTTGTTTGTTGCAACAGTTTGTAGATCCTGGTCTGAGCACTTCCTTGTATTATCTTTTTCATTTTATTTTTTCCAAGTTATATTACCAGCCCAATAGGATGATAGGCTGATGGGGGCTTAAAATCAGTCACGGGACGGAAAAAAAAAGTGGCAAATGACATTGCGCAAAAATACACTTGCGTCGGTGAAACAAGTTCACTGGCCCATTTGTCCCATGTTTGGTGGGCTGTAGTATGCTCCAAATATTTACGTAGGCTGGGCTGATTCTTCATGTGACAAGTTATGAATTTATCGCCTCAAGCGGCGTATGGCCGTTCCCCATGCTCTGTTTGTCGGTTCGTGTGTCCTCATTGGCAATGTGCACTACTTGTTGTCTTGTCGCAAGCGTAGGCAGCAATTCCGGCCTGAAGGGGGCCATGGGCTCAACGCTTGCTAACTGGACTAGCATTTTCGCACATATGAGCGGCCCGAGAGAGATCCCAATAAAGATTCGGCAGGCCAACTGCGGTATAACACCTTTTTCAACCCAGATTTCCTATCCATCATGCATCCACAGTAACTTAGCTTATGCATCTTTCACGTGAGGCTGAAGTTAGCAGACCTCAAAACTGCAAGGCAGGTAATAGACTATATCCTATTGTTGCCACAAAAACCAGTCGGTGAATCTTGCAGAGCACGACACGCTGAGGCCTGGGAGTTCTGCTTATCTCTAGTGAAGGTTCTGCAAATCGGGTTTAGGGCGTGCCAGTCAATTTGACCAGTAATTGATAATGGAAAAAAAATTAATAGGGAACGTATCGGCTAGAGTTCCTAATAGTTCTAAGGAGCGCATCGGCCAGAACGTCCGATACATATAACCACGCATCGGCAGCGAAGCTGATTCTATGATGAAGCAGGATTAAGAAATAAAAATCTTATAATTAAATACACATATTTAATCAGACTAGATCTACTGTCACCGTTAGTCGGATCGGATTTAACTGAGACAGCGCTAACAGTAGGACGACAAAATAACTAACCGATTGAAACCGTCAAGCCATCCCGATCATGCCATCATTGACCGGCCGGCAGATCTAACCGATAGGACTTGACCCAGCATTATTAATCAAGGATCGGACTTCATCGAGACAGCCTAAGATAACGACGACGGACCAAGCGAATCAGTCGATCCAAATGCCGCAACGAAGTTCAAGATCGTGATCAACTTGTTGGTAAAAGCGATAACTAAAGGATAGATCGGCTATGGGATCTCTACAAGAAAAGGTTAAATAAAGCCGATGACCCGATAATTACCACTAGATAAATTGTAAAATCTATTAAGAACTAGCAAGAGATCAAACAATGCAGTCTTACAAGAACTTGATAGAGATCGATAACTTGGTAGATTGAACTAGACGAAACTACAGCGATGCGCCAATAATTAAAGCCTAGATAATATGATCAAATGAGCTTACTTTCTTGAAGAAGTCGCCGAGATTTACTTTACTCCTACTCCTAGGGTTTTTGGCGAAGTGTCGAAAAGAGTTGTATTGAATGATGATCCTTCCTTTACAAAACCCAAGGTTTGGTATTTATGGCCGAGGCTAAAACTCCTAACTTGTCACGACTTAACAAACTTGAAAAAAAAGAAAACAGCTAAATCTACCATATTTACAAGATATCCTCAAGAGGGATCGGACTTCTAGATTTTCTGCTGACATCATCTCCAAATCCGATCCGAACTGCTTCAAGCCGCACCTCGCGCCAGCTTTGACCGATTTCCACATCACCTTTGACTGGGACCCTTGACTATTTTGACCTGAATAAACCTCTCTGAGGTCCATCAGCTTCCATAAATAAATCTGCAAATTTTTTGCATCAACACCTATATATGGAGGAGAATAGCAAATAGTCATCCTAATGTGGTCGTGGTGGGATGCAAGAAACAAAGTTAATGCAGGTGAACAGAGAAGAACAATGGAAGAAGTAGCGCATCAAGAAAGAACTTATGTTAGAGAAACCAAATGAGAAGCACCACAGAAAAGCAAAGATATACATGGAATACACCTCCAAAAGTTCTCAAAGTCAATATTGATGGCTTTCTTGATGGAGCAAAAATCTCTAGTAGATGGGATAGACTTCATTATAAGCGATAAGGATGGTGCTGCAGTAATGGTGGGAGCAGGGCGATTAGAATCAGTTCATGATGCTTTTTGTGCACAGGCTCAAACTTGTCTAGCGGGGTTAACAGGCATCTCAGCTCAGGTTATGACAAGGATTCAGTTGGAAAGCGACTCTTTTAATCTGGTCCCTGCACTGAAATTAAGTGCCTTTTGATCAATAATCACCGGCTGGTGCTGCTTAGGGAGGCAATACAACTTATCCAACTAGATTTTATTTGTGATTTTGGAAGTTATGTTTACTCCTCGATCTTGTAACTCGAATGCACACAGCACACAAGTTAGTTCCAGACATGGAAGCTGATGAGCAACTCCAGAGACCAGAGCTGACCACAGAGAAACACAGCTACCTCCTAATCTAATTGTGGACATGATTGTTTTGCTTGTGACCAGTCCTCCTTCCGACATGCAGTAGCAACACGTACAGGTAGCCCGCGAGACACTCATGGCCTCACAACCTACGGTCGGACGCACCCTGCCCTATATAAGCACTACGCACTCATGCCACCGGCACCCTGCCAAACACAACACACAGGTCCCCGTCAACCGCGCGCGCCCAACCATCGGAGCTAGCTAGGAAACAACCAACACCATGTCCCGGAGCAGCACGACAGTCGTCGCGGCGGGGCTGCTTGTCGCCGCCGCCGCCTTGGTCGCCTTGATGTCGTCGCCGGCGTCGGCGCAGTTCAGCTCGTCCCAGTTCGACTGCGACCAGTCCTGCATCAGCGAGTGCGTCGCGCGGAAGGAGGAGCCCGACTGCCCGGGCTCGTGCAAGGAGGTCTGCGTCGAGATGGAGCAGATCATGGCGCGCTCCGCCGCCGACAAGGACTGCCCCCTCCAGTGCTACGAGTCCTGCATGATACAGAGCCAGCAGGAGGGCAAGGCGGGCTGCACCAGCAACTGCAAGAAGTTCTGCAACGTCAGCAGCGACGAGGAGTTCGCCGCCAGGCTCAACCCCAACAGTAACACCATGAAGTGATTGATCAACAAGGAGCCGCCGTTGCTGGCTGCCAATGGAGCCCCAAGGAGCCCGTCGTCGTCTATTTTAATTTGTAGTCCGTCGCAGCAGTTTTCATTTTTTTTTTTTGCGTATTATTAGTTGCGTCTATATATGTCCTCCATCGATCGATTGACCCATCGATCTGGATTCGTCTGTCAATAAAAATTTCCATTATGTCACATTATATGGAACTGCTAAACTCATTGGAACTCGAAAAAAATAAATATGCATTAATGATACATTGTTATGCTAAATTCAGTATGACAATGTTAGAATACACTGCTGGACAATATATAACTTAATGATACATTGTTATGCATTCTGTCAAGCCGTGACTTATCATATGCATGAACAATTATATGCATACCTATATTGAGTTGCCGTCATTTAATTTTCCTTTTACTTCAAATTATTGTCCGTTATTTGCCACTAAAACATTAGAATATTCACGGTCTATCAATGTGAACCTCGTCATGAAATATGAGGGATTCTGAGTTTGTTCTAAATCAAACTTCTTGAACACTTGAATACATAGGTCCTTGCTATTTAAGGAAAATGTGGTGTCCTCATGGGAGGGTGGATATTCCATTGGTTGATTATGGCGACACCATACAAATAGAAAATACAGGTACGCATTCTTTTTTTATTTTAACTAAGTTTATAGAGAAGGTATTAACATCTACCGTATCAATCTAGTAAAATAGGAAAATATATTTCACAGTGGCTCCAATCATGCTCATTTGATATCATCAGTATTATTGTTCTTTTATGTAAACTTGGTCAAACGTACAATAGTTTGACTATTTATGCAAGGCTGTCTGGACATCATGCAGTGAGGCCCTTTCATTCTGCATGTTTTTTCTTTCTCGGGCCGCATTCCTTTCCTCTGGAGATTTCTTCTTTTTCGGTGGATGGACCACAACTGGAGCTTTAAAATTAGCTCTATACGCACGTACCATGCTGCTTGGGCTTGTTCCTGGGAGGTAAGGGTATTCAAACCGTCAAGCATGTTCCTCCCTGTTGTAGCCTTCAGGAGTACTCCTTCCCTTCGGTGCCCAACCCGCTTTACTCCGATGTCATAACAAAACGAGTATCAAGTCCTATGTATCAAATCCCTAATTATAAAAAAAATGGTTGAGACAAAAATTAATAGCTCATTTGTGATTTATACTTCTTTCATGCGATAAATGATCCACCAGATGTTTGATCAATTATTTGGTTAATACAAAATTACTACCAACCATATGCAGAGTCATGTTACCAGACACCTCAGATCACTGAACTTCAGAAAAATCTGGGTTTCCTGTAAATTCAGGTACGAAACTTTGGATTCAATAGGTGCCCACAGTTTTCATCCATTAATTGGGTCTCAATAGCTGCTTGCCCTGTGGGGAACAGGGTGAGGACATGAGCTCATAGCAGCAATACACGGATGATTACAAGGCCGCATATTTTATTGCACTTCAGATAATGGTATTTTCCCACCATCAATGCAGCTTGTAAAATCAGGTAGATTATTAAATTGAAACTGCAAAAACTGTAACCATTTGGTCAGTGTAGTTGATATTTTGAAGGGAGCAAACTGTGAACAATCATGTTTACATACTTTCTTTCAAGAAATGAGAACTTGGAACTAAACAGAAATGCAAAAGGTGGATGGACAGAGAGGCTATGATCTTTACCTTGCATATCTCCCCCTTGGCGCGGTGCGTGAGGCTGCAACTTCAGAAGGATAGCGCTGCTCTGGCTTCCTTGTCACAGCATCTTTGAGTTCCTGCAGCGACAGTGCAGACAAGGCTTCTGCACTGCCCTGGTCATGATGATTCTCCTTTGGGCTGAAACATGGTAGAGCGGACCAGATTATTTCAATTGCACTAAAACCAGACCAGAATTAACTAATTCTCTAGTATTTTTCGGGCACTAAGAACACGATTATTCAGCACAGGCATGGCATTCTAGTCCACAGACGAAATCAAGCACGAAACGAGAAAGGATTTATCGTAAATGCTACGAGAAATAGGAGCCGATCACGAGAAATTTCGTACAGCGCCGGCGGCCGGAGGTTGAGGCCAGAGTCATCCCGAGACGGTATCAGCGGCCGGAGGCGGTGACCACCAGGATCATCCCGAGACGAAATTGCCAGATGGTAGCGATTCGGCACCGACCGCGTCCCTGGGAGCTCTCCCACTGTGCATCCTCCCTTGCCGGCGTCCCCGCACCACGCCGACGCCGCCGCGCCCGAGTCGGCGGCGGAAGTGGCGTACAGATCGAGCTCCGACAAGGAGGGGAGGGAGCCACATCGCGCAGCGGCTTTCAGGAGTGGGGCGCCCTCGCTGAGTGGGGTAGGGAGAGGGACTATGCAGTCGTCGACGGACATGGCAGCGTGGGGCGCCGCCGACGGCGAGGAGAGGGAAGAGGGTTTGGGGAATTTTGGTTCGGGTCGGAAGAAAGCGATGGGTTGGTCGGCTAACCTGGGGTTTTCTTCCCCACACACAATCAAAACGTAAATCATCGGTCGACCATTCATGTAACATGCTGCTCCTTCTGTTCTGAAATTAAAACATTGTTCAAAATTTGTACTCCAATAAAATATTTAAGAACTTTTAGATAAGTATTAAAAGAAATTATTTAATTTTTCTTAGCTCTTGACTGCATACTTAACTTTTCTATTCCTTTCTTTCTTGCTTAATTTCAGGAACAACTTTCATCATAACAGGTAACAAAAAAGAGCTCTCGAAAGGTACATGCGTCTTATAATTGCTTATAATTGCTAGAATGTCTTATATTACAGGACGGAGGGAGTAGCTATCTATATAACGAATTAATGTATCATTATTTATGGAGTAGAAGACGTATAATAATTGTATAATTGCACTTGAAGAGAAAAAGAAAATCATGAAACATGTCCATCTATTCTATGACTATATGCCTAAGGTATCAAAGGTATTGTTTATCGGAACATTATTTTCCTAAATAGAGGGAAGTGGTGATAAGACAAGAATAAGATAAAATCATGATATTGCAACCAAACGCAAAACTAATTTGCACAAACCACTAACCCAACAACAAAATTTGGAAAACAGCATAGAACCAAACGTCCTAGGCCACAGGTGGTTCTCTAGAATTCACGAGGAAGCTTGAACGATGATGGAGTGTTTATTTGGATATGGCTTGCTCTACTTGCTTCCTATATGGATTGAATATGCCATTTTCTTTATCGGAAATAAATACATGTCATTTTACGATTTCTGCGGGTCATATTTTTTCAACTATTAATAGTTATTTGGTCAAAAGTCAAAACTTTACGTAGTAAACTGTGCCAATGTCCTTGTTGAATCCATTGGCATGTAATAGCATATGTGTAGGGTTCAAAGTACGAACTCTTAACTACAACGCTTTGGAAAGATCCAAAGAATCATCCCCTTCAGATTGTTCGTTTTCAAATCAGAACAGTGGTAAAATTCGAAAGAGGAAATCGACGTACGGCTGCACACGCAGATACAGGTAGAGCAAGTAGAGAGAGAGACAGGGGGGGTGACGATGCTCGTGATCCGCCATGTTCGCCGACGATGACTGTGATCACTTGCACGCGAGAAACGAAGAAGGAAGAAATCTAGCTGGCTAGGGCACTCCCTGCCGTTACTCAGCTAGCTTCAGGGTTGTTCAGACTCGATCGATCTTGGCGTTTGCGTCCACCGGGTTTGCTGCTCATACTACACACATATATATAGGCTGCGCGTGGGATCTACGGGCCCGTCCGAATCCGACGGGGTTTGCAATCGATCGACTTCAATTCCCGTGCCAACGGGAAACTTAAGCTAAAAAATTCAACTCGCGGACAGGTTTTTGTTGAGCAAGTTTGAAGTAAACAAAATGGATAAAAAAGCTTCGAGTCATAAAAAAGGCCCGACAAACAAATCCAGTTCAGAACTTTAGAAATTTGATAGTGTACCTCAACTGCTCCGATTGATTATTTCAGTAGTTTTCATATAGTCGATTCTTGTTCTGATTGTGCATCTGAATTGTCCCAATAGCCATAATATATATGTGTACTAATGTTTTTCATACATTCGATCTCAATCGTTCCAAACCTGCAAATAGTGTATCTTAGTCTTTCCGATGTATTCCAATAGGTTCAATATTAATGTTTTTGCTGCTTTCTTTAAATTGTTAATATTTTATAATTTGAATTTCCACTTGATGAGTGCTCGGTAGAATTATGGTGATAGAAGAGAAGCGTGCACAGTTGCAGTTGCAATCATGGAGTTGGGAATTATGGACATAGCAGTGTTTTTTTTTCCAGCAGTGGGTTTGAGAAAGTCAAATTAAGCTCTTGTCGAGCGGCAAAGGCAACAACTCAATTTTGATGTACATGGAGTTCACACATGACGGCTCTAATATTGCGGAACATTCTCCAAGGTGTAGTAGTTTGTTAGAATATATTGTCACCAAGGATTAACCAAGTCAATCCAGCCTAGCCAATGTTCTTGAAGCTCTCACGAGAAGCTAATAGTCATTATCTGAGCTTGAGCTGTCCTCGATAATGGTAGTTGTCGAGGGCAAGTGTCAAAGAACGTTCCTTAGAGAGGCTGATCGCGGATTAGCTCCCTTAGCGTATTCGGCTTGGGCCAACTGGGCCGTCAAACGACCGCGGAACGGCCCACCAGGAGAAGGGGCATCGACAGCCCAACACGAAGCACTGGAGGAGGACACAGCCGCCTCGTCCGACCCCAAGAGTAAGGGATCGGGCGCGTCCGCCTCGCCCGACCCCAACGATGATGGGTCGGCCGCGTCCACCTCGCCCAACCCTAAGGGAAAGGGGTCGGGCACGTCCGCCGTAGGCCTAAGGACGTGCGATGACTTGACCCCCAGAGAAGACAACACACCCCGGACGTCCGCTGGGCTGGGGGTCAAGCCGTAAAACACGCCGGGGCTCGCGCCGTCTGTCTCGGCAGGGCGCACGTTGCTCGTCCTGCGGCCAGATAGACCCGCGCCACCCGTCCCGTTGCGACGGACGGCGCTCATTGCACTAGAGCACGGTATGGGAGCGCCTCCATCGTCATCTACATGATATTGGGGCCCACACGAAGGGGAGAAGCAATATGATCCTGGCGATCTCTCTCTGTAACGACTCCCTTCCCTTTGACTTATAAAAGGGGAAGGACGACCCCCCGCCGAGGACGGAACATTCGGACTCACACTCGCACACGCACACCCCACCAGAGACTTGTGAGCCATATCCCTCTCTCGCCCGTTTGCAACCCCTGCTGCAAACCTAGTGCAAGAGCACAAGTGGCTCGAACTGGACGTAGGGACATTCTGCCCGAACCAGTATAAACCCTCATGTCTTTCTTGCTCACTATCCGGACCAGATGCGCAATCACAAGATTTACTAGTCGGCGGTTCGAAACACCGACAGCAGTAGTATTACCACCACCATATGCATGATTTGACGGGTGAACCATCATAGGCCGATAATCCTCGCAGGCGTGGCAATGACCTAAAATTGAAAGAGTTAGCACCAAATAAACAAAGCTAACATTATAGATTGAAAGGGGAAAAATTGTGCGCACAATATGTTTTACATTACTCCCAAAGTTACTACAGCTTGAACCAAGCATCCCAAAAACCAATTTGCTTATCTGTTCCATCTTATTTGTTCATGTTGTTGCAGTACGACAAGTGACAATATTAAATTTATACTGTCAAATTGGTAGCATTAATACTGTCCAATATTCTAATGGGTCTGAAGCCATTATTTAAACATGCAAATGCTGCTTATTATGAACTACGTGAAAACAATGTTGCTATTGTAATGTCAGGAAAATAAAATTAAGAATTCTGAAAATGAAATGTTATCACTGGACAAGGGTAGAGGAAGAAAGTTATAAAGATCTAATAGACCGTACCCGCATCTTTCTCCCCAACTATACAGCACAGCAATACATCATTCTCACTCTGAAGAGGGCAATTAATTTCAGAGAAGAAAAGTTTAGTACTGTCATCAGCAGAATGATGGTTCTCAGGCTTAGCTGTGAAGTTAATAATGATAGCAAGGCCCGCCAAACTCAAAAAACAGGCACTTCACTGTTTTCTCATTCAGCACAAACTGAAAGTAACAGAAAAGAGTAAAATTAAATCTAATAGCAAAAGGCATGTAACTATTACCAAAAAGAGATACAGAAGAGATAGTGGCATTACCGTGGTGGTGTTTTTATATTTACGCAAGGCTGTCTCAACATGGCGCGGTGAGGCCCTTTCACTCTGGATGATTTTCTTTTCTCCGATTGCTTTCCTTTCCTCAGGGGACTTCTTTTTCTTTGGTTGCCGGACAACATCAGGAGCTACAAACACATCTATATATGCATCTATATACTGCTCGTACCCATTCCATTCGGGAAAGGGGGTTCAAACTGCCAAGCATGTTTCTCCCTGTTGTAACCTTCGAGTACTCCTTTCCTTGGAACTCAACCTGCTTTACTCCTATTTCATAACAAAATGGATATCAATCCCTTATGATCAACTTCATGGGTGAGAAAGATGAATTGCTCATTTGCCATTTGTGCTTGTTTTATGCGATACATGAATGACCAGATGTTTGATACATTATTTCACCACAAATTAAACATGGCAAGTGTTGGTTAATACCAATGATCAGCAAACACGTGCAAAGTCATGGTACCAGACACCTAACGATGAATTCAAGTAAAATCTAGGTTTTCTCTAAATTCAGCATTGAAACTTTGGACTAAACAGATGCCCCACAGTTTGCATCCCTGGATGATGGGGTCTCAATAGCTGGTTGCTATGTTGGGAACAGCGTATTTCATTTCACTTTAACATTAGGGATCTTGTAAAATCAGGTAGATTATTTAACTGCAAGCGCACAAACTGCAAACAATTGGGTCACATTTACATACTTTGTTTCAAGAAATGATAACTTGGCACCTAAATGGAAATGCACAAGGTGGATGCAAGAATTAAAACACAGAACAAGAGGCTATGAGCTTTACCTTGCATATCTCCCCCTCCAAGCAGTGCGCGAGGCTGCAACCTGAGAAGTTTGGCGCTGCTCTGGCTTCCCTGTCAAAGCATCTTTGACTTCGTGCAGCGACAGTGCAGAGAAGGTTTCAGCACTGCCCTGGCCATGAGGATTCTCCTTTGCGCTGAAACAGGAATGGGCAGAACAGATTATCTCAATTGCACTAAAACGAGAACAGAATTATTAGTTCTGTAGTAGTAACTTCAGAAAAAGCAAGCGCAATCTCGGGAAGACAAATTTTGATCTCAGCTACTCGTGACCGCGAGTTAGGCATAACAACACCATTATTCAGCACAGGCATGGCATTCATTATAGTCCAGACGAAACCAAGCACGAAACGAGAAAGGATTTAGCGTAAATGCACTAGCAGATAAGAGAAATAGGAGCCGATCACGAGAAATTTCGTACAGCGCCGGCGGCCGGAGGTTGAGGCCAGAGTCATCCCGAGACGGTATCAGCAGCCGGAGGTTGTGACCACCAGGATCATCCCGAGTCGAAATCGCTAGATGGTAGCGACTCGGCACCGATCGCGTCCCTGGGATCTCGGCGACGAGGCCGTTCAGGAACTCTCCCACTGTGCATCCTCCCTCGCCGGCGTCCCCGCACCACGCCGACGCCGCCGCGCCCGAGTCGGCGGCGGAAGTGGCGTACAGATCGAGCTCGGACAAGGAGGGGAGGGAGCCACATCGCGCAGCGGCTTTCAGGAGTGGGGCGCCCTCGCTGAGGGGGGTAGGGAGAGGGAATATGCAGTCGTCGACGGACATGGCGGCGTGGGGTGCCGCGGACGGCGAGGAGAGGAAGAGGGTTTGGGCCTTTGGGGAATTTCGGTTCGGGTCGAGGGAAGGCGATGGGTTGGTCGGTTAGCTTCGGCTTTTCTTCCCCCGCAGACAAAGAAAATGTATTTTTCATTTTAATTACCTTTTTATCCTTAAAATAATACAACTTGAAGGAGTTAAATAATTTTAAATTTTAACCAAATTTATATTAAATAGTATTAATATTTATATTATAAAATAAGTATTATTAGATAATCATGTCATATATTTTTATACTAAATCTATTTGGAGATATAAATGTTAGTAATTATTTTATAGATTTCATCAAACATAAAAAAATTTTACTCTTCGGGAAGCGAGAGTTGCATTCTTCGCCACAGATAAAAAAAATATATTTTCATTTTAATTATCTTTTTACATTTTACTCGTACAATGTAAATCAGTGGTTGACCATTCATCCCTAGCTATCTAACGAATTAACGTGTCATTATTTATGAAGTAGAGGATGTATAATAATTAATTGTATAATTGCAATTGAAGAGAAAAAAGAAAAATCGCGAAACATGCCTAGCTGTTTTAGGACTATATGCCCACGATATCAAAGATATTGTTTGTCGGAACATTATTTTCCAAAATAGAGGGAAGTGATGATAAGACAAGACAAAGGCAAAATCATGATATTGCGACCAAATGTTAAGGGTAGAACTTAGAAGCCAGGTAAAATTAATTTGCACGGACTAATAACCCAACAAACAACAACAAACAGTGAAGTAGCCTGGAACCAAACGTCTTGGGCCACGGGTGGTTTTCTATAATTTCACAACGATGATGGAGTGTTTATTCAGATCAGGCTTGCTCTACTTACTCCCTATATGGCTTGAATATATGTCATCTTGTTTATCGAAAATAAATATATGCCATTTATATGCGAGACATCTTTTGAGTTTTTACAAATGTATATTGACAATATCTAAGATATATGTTGAAAGATTCATCAAGAAATCACTTTTAATAATATATATAATTATCATTATTCAAACATCATACATATTTTTTAAAAGATCATTGGTCAAAACTCTGCGTAGTAGATCGTTTTGGCGTCCCGAACAACATGTATTTGAGTCGAACGGAATGTAATAGCATTCAAATGTAGAGATCAAAGTCCAAGCACAAAAGCTCTCGAAAACCCTTCCATCTAACCATACCACCTAAGTAAGGATGAAAGTTATATTTATTTTAGGTTATTGGATCGATTCAAAAATTTAATAAAATAAATTAAAATGATATTGTGCGTAAATAATTTAGAAGGAAAAATAAACTAGGATGGCATGCCATCGTAATTATTTAGTTGATCTATAAAATACCATTGGGTATCCATTTGCATCCTACGCGTAAGACACGTTGGATTTGATCGGTAGTAGGCAAATGGAAAGATTATTGTTTGTTTCGAATTCAGAACAGTGGTAAATCGAAAGAGGAAACCGATCGACGTACGGCTGCACACGAAGATGCAAGTAGAGAGAGAGTGTGTATGTGTTACGAGTCGTCCTGACCATGCTCGTGATCCGCCATGTTCGCCGATGACTGTGATCGCTGCACGCGAGAAAGGAAGATGGAAGAAATCTAGCTAGATAGAGCACTCGATGCCGTTACTTGTATATAGGCCGTGCGTCCACCGGGTTTGCTGCCCAAACATATCGCAACCTCTATTCGTGTGCGAAATCGCGCCCGGGGAGCGCTGCTATGTCGCCCCCTGCCGCAGCCGTTGGATTGCGGCGATCCAGCCCTCCATAGGCAGGCAGCCAGGCGCGTGGAAATTTTCAAAAACGTCCTCCGACTTTGCCGGAATTAACCCGCGGTCCAGGTAGCCCCTTCATGCACAGCAAACGCGCTTGTATTTTTCGCGCACAGATCCCTATAGTCGAAAATATTCCAACCCGAAGAAGAGAAAATTCGGAAATCGCGCCGCTTTTGCAGAAAACCGCCCGTCGTAGCTTTCGCATAAACCCCCCTCCTTTGTTCGCTCAAGACAGGGTTCGAGTCCCAGCCAACTTCGGTCTTCCAATTTTTCCTTCCATCTTCTTTTTTCCCCTACTCTCGCTCAGCATCCGCATTCACCGTCGCTGCGCCGCCGCCGCTACAATTCTACAGTCGCCTCCTCCCTGTTCTTGACTCTCTCCTCCCTGTTCTTGACTCTGCCCTCCCTTGCCGCACCCACCTCGTCCTCCCTGCCGCCCTGGCGCTCCGCGCTCCTGACGGCTCATGCAGCGCTCCCGACGGTATGCCTACAGTATAGAATCTATACTATAAAACAAAAACTTTTGAGTCCATGTTTTACCGCCTAAAATTCCCCGTACCCCTCACAGCGACTCCACCTAGCAGGTGTGGGATCGGTCCGTCAAGGGAAAGATCGATGAAAATTGATGTTTCCAAAATGATTCTGCCTAAAGCCAAGTGTTTTTGACACCGCGCGCCCGAGCTTATCCGTCCGCTGTTCGAATTTTCACCTTGCATTACGGCACTACGTACAAGCTAAACATTCTTTCTTTGGGACCGTATATGCTTTGGAAAGTAACAATAATGTCTTTTCTAAAATGTTTTTATCCTTTGCTCCCGACGGCTACTCGTATTGCTATTGATCTGCTATGCTTCTTCATGTACTAGCTTTCATTTCTGTTCCTTGTTCTTTCTTCGTCGCCTTCGTTGTTTCCTTTGTCGTCACCATCTGTTCTGTGGTATGTAATATGACGACATTGCTCTGGGCGGCCGTTTCATGAATTTTAAAAGGACTTATGTTTTCTCAATATTTGTTTTCTTTTATTTATGAGTTCAGAAATTACGGACGGTCGTTCTTCTCTTGGGGATATCACGAATCATTTCTCAATATCTGCAGTACTAACTAAGTCAACGAGCAGATCCCGGCAGCCGGTCCTTAATAGTTTACAATATTGGCCATGCAAAGTCGAGACCTAAAACATCTACGCAGGGTACCGCAGATGAAAAGGAGATGGGACCGTGGAGCTGCTTACCGCTAGGTACACAACGAACGGCGATTGAGTCGATGTGAAGATCGGCAGGCACTGCGAAGAGAGGACACATCGGGATTGATTTTGCGACTGTGCAAGGATGGGTTTTGTTGATGACGGCACAGAAGTAGACACGGAAGGAACAAAACCCTATTCGCACCGAGAGGGGATAATATAGCACCGTGGTTTCGCATATTTGTGAACACATGAATGGATAAATATGAAGGAAAATGCAATTTACCATACACGAATGTACTCGTGAAGATGTGATGGTAATATTAAACCTTTCACAGCACTCCTGGTGTCCGGACCACTGCATACGTTTGTAACTGTAGATTGTCCCGAAGCAGGCAACTCCACTAAAGATTAAAAAAATCATTAAAGGTAACAGATAACAAAAACGTAGGCGATAGTGGAATGGAATATGTTATATCTGAATTACCAAATTGTTGACGCAAAAATCGGGCGACGACCTTCACATAGTAGCACACTGAACCTGAACCAAAGGCGTGCCAGTCAATCTGACATGTTGATTGACAAGGACAATAGAGGTTAAATTCAGGAGTGAAACGGATGGTGTGCCGAATCTCCCCGATAGGTTGTAACGGCAAAGATGCCGATGCAGATAAAGACAAACAGCTAAGGGAGCCGACTGTGATGACGTAAGCAATGTAAAAAGCTACTAAAGCGTAACCTAGAAAGAGCTCGATAAGCAACACTCGAAACAGATCTAAATCGGCTGTGGAACAATATATTTTGATAGGTCCGATCTAGCCGATGGAAGCTATTTCAAGTTGGGTAAATTGGTGATAAAAACTAAAACTGCAAGATTTGAACTAAAACTTGCAGATCTAGCAGATATTAATAAATTGTGAATAAATCTAGACGAAACGACAGCGATACGCCTGAAATTAAAGCCTAGAAAATATTTGGTAAACGCGGAACTCACCAGCAAGCCGGAGATCGAAGCGATGCAGCCTGCTAGCGTGAAAGAACTCGTGGAAAAAAGAAAAAAGGTTCGACGAAGTCGCCGAGTGCGAAAAGTAGATTGCGAAAAAAGGTAGGGTTTTGTTTATGTTGGTGTGTACAAAATCTTTAGACCACGTAGGGTCGCTATCTATATCCTAGAATACAGACTCCTTGTCGATAATGACAAACATAAAACTTGACGCTAAAGAAATAAATTTCCTAAATAATCTTATCGATCCATACAAGAGTCGGACTCAGCACAAAACTTTAATTGATCACAAAACGCCTCCGGTCCAATCCGGCCCAATCGGCAGTATCTTTCAATCGGCAATCGGCTGAACCCCCTTGTGGAAAATCGGCCAAACCTCCAATCGGCAACCTCATCGACCGGTTCTCATTTATCTCTTTTCAGTCATCTGGATCGGCCGATTTTCCTTCTTCACTCCATAGAAGGCCCTCCTACTTCTTTCTGACGCTGATCTTGACACATGCTAAAAAATGATATCAACACATGCCCCCCAGTTTCGGAGTAAAATACCTTTTTATTTTGAAACTTTTTCTCAATCCATGATTACTTTTCGAAACTGAGTGCACCTCGAATTCCGCATTGTTTGCAAACGGCGGCTTTGAAATACCATATATGCCCTCTCCAAAGCAAGACTACCTCTCGCAAAAAAGGCACTCTTGGCCCGTCAGACGCGTCGGACGAGCATGAAAGAGAAGATTTTAAAAGCGACATCACTGCAAGAATACGCATTCCAGGTGCCGATTACCCTCTTCGGATCATGTACTCAAGTTCACATCATTCAAATTAATTCTTTTGTCCGTGCAGGTTTTATTGGAGGAGAATCCAACTCTTCCAATTGAAATGGCTCAGGATCAGCCGATTAAATCATCGGCAGAGAGAGGAACATTCCCACTTGTAATTCTCAATCTCCAACCAGATTCAGCCGAAAATGTGCCAAGTCAACCAAAATCTGCTGAAACAACTCAAGGTCAATTTCCTAAGTCAAATGATCCTTTCCCTGGAGCATCACTTGAAAGGACCTCAGAAAATGAACCAGTGATCAATGCAGCGCAAAATACCCAAATTATCATATCGGATTCATCGGCAACCACTTCCGATCCAACGAATGTGTCAGCTCTCCTGGTATGACGTTTCATTAGTACTTCCGATTTTCCGACCCCTTATTATGCATGGCTTAATTATTGGGTTCATTGCTGATGCTGGGGCTCATTGCCCGTTGCCGATCCTCTGACATTCCTGACAACCTTTATAATATCTCAAGCAATCCTCCAATATAGTTGGCTAGAAATACCCATTTTGTCTAATCATCTATTTCATTTTAAAAGCTGATTGATGAGCCCCGCAAGTTCCTTCATGAATCTCACCCATCAAGTTCTTAGCTTCTTCTTTGCCAAGGCATTTGAGCAAGACCCCATCAATTCTTCGGTAACACAACTCATCTTCTAATAGAACATACTTAGTCGCCTGGTACCATAGTCGTCTATCAACTTTCTTAGATGGGTCCTTCAAATAATCCGTTATCTCCTTTCTCCAATCATCAGCCGCCAATTCTACCGCCATTCTCCATAAATTGGTCAATATCCAGAAGCATCCTGAGCAAGTTTATTGGCTTCTTCATTATATGCTCTGAGAATATACTCGATCATCAGAGTCTTAAATTCTTTTAACAACTAGAGACATTCTTCCCGATAAACCCTCAAAATATTATTTTTGCATTCATACTCTTCGAGCAACTGATTAATAACCAACATAAAATCCCCAAATATCTCAACAACATCGGCCTTGATTTCTCTTAATAATTTAATCCCCTTCAATACAGCCTGATACTCAGCCTGATTATTCGTAGCAGTCTTTTCAATCGGCAGCGAGAACTTAAAACTTGCCCCTTGAGGCAAAATTAGTACTATGCTGATTCCCGATCCTACTCCACAAGATGATCCATCGAAGAATAAAGCCCACGGCGCAGGTTCCACCACTTTAACTTCTGAGCCACAATGCTGAGTCACAAAATCGGCCATGACTTGCCCCTTGACAGCTTTAGCCGATTCATACCTCAAGTCGAACTCGGATAATGCCAGGATCCATTTTTTGATTCTTCCATTCAAAATCGGCAATGACAACATGTACTTAACAACGTCACCTTTGCATACAACAATACATTCTGCCAATAATAAATAATGCATGTGTTTGATGCAAGAGAAATATAGGCATAAACATACCCTTTCAACCGGAGAATATCCGGTTTCAGCATCCAAGAGTCTCCTACGGACATAATAAATTACCCATTATTTGCCCTCAAACTCTTGAATAAGGCCGGTCCGATAGCATTTTCATCTGCCGATAAATATAATTTCAACGGCTTATCCCTTTGAGGAGGCACCAACACTGGTGAAGTTACCAAATATTTTTTAATATCCTCCGATGCTTTTTGTTGATAAGATCCCCATACAAACTCTTGATCAGCTTTAAGCTTCAACAAAGGGCTGAACGGCCGAATCCTCCCAGATAAATTTGATATGAATCTCCGAATGAAATTGATTTTGCCGATCAACGGCTGAAGCTTAGTTTTATTCATTGGGGCAGTAACTTTATTGATTGCACCAATCATCTTTTGAGTGACCTCGATGCCTCTTTGATGGACCATGAAACCCAAAAACTGTCCAGCCGATACGCAGAAAGCACACTTATTCGGATTCATTTTCAGCCCATGTTTTTTTGTGCACTCCAAAATTTTACGTAAATCGGCCAAATGCTCCTTGTAACCTTCTGACTTAATGACAACGTCATCAATGTAAATCTCAACTATTTTGCTGATAAACTCATGGAATATGTAATTCATGGCCTGCTGATACGTAGCCCCTGCATTCTTCAATCCGAAAGTCATGACGATCCACTCAAATAGTAAAACATGCCCAGGACATCTGAATGCGGTCTTAGCAATATCTTCTTCAGCCATAAATATTTGGTTATACCCAGAATTACCATCCATGAAGCTAATAACTTTGTGTCCTGCAGCAGCATCTATCAACACATCAGCAATCGGCGTTTAATCGTCCATCGGTGTTGCCCTGCTAAGATTCCTGAAATCGATACAGACTCGGAGTTTTTCGTTTTTCGTGTATACAGGAACCACATTAGAAATCACCATATTCTACGGAGAGCAGTGTTCGTGCTTAAGGACTTTCCGGCGGAGAAGGCGGATGAGGTCATGCGCCTGGCCGCCAGCGTGCGCAGGCGGCGGCCCCCGCCCCCGCCCAGCGCAACGATCTGCTCATCGCCAGGAAGGCGTTGCGGCAACAGTTCCTGGCCAAGCGCAAGGACCGCCTCGTCGAGCGCGCGCCCTATGCCTGCCCGTACCTGGTGGAGGAGACCGAGAAGAAGAAGATGGCTGCCTGCGCTCGCACAATTCAATGATTTTTTTGCTGACAATTTAAGGTTACCACAACGATTGGTTTGACAGGTTATAGCAACATTCATTATTGGAGTAGCACATACAGTTATTAATTGATAAAGAATATGTAATTGTGTTGGAGGTTTCAAATTTTCGTATGGACCGTTCATGTATGCGGACCTCATATTATTTTGTTTTCCTGTGCGTTTAAAATTTATTTATTTTGTGGCTACTTGACTAACCTAAGACCAGGAGCATTGATGGCCACAGCATAGGTCTTGTTTATTCGTTCTTACTGTAAGAAATCATTTGTCTGATTTATTGCAAAGGTAATATGCTCGTCTTCAATTGTTGTTGTTGAATCATTTTTATTTTGCACTTTTTTATGAGTTCAACTAACAGACTTGTTTGCTTGTGCTTGTAGAGAGTTGGTGCTGCTTGTGTCCGGTAGGTACAGAAGTTGGACACCAAAAAGAGGTAAGCTGAAGTTGCCCATATCTTTGGTTAAAGGTGGTTGCCGATAATTTTGCGAAATACACCCCGCTGTTTCTATGGCGTAGTGACACTTCTCCTGAAGCTTCCGTTTTTTAATTTTCTCCTTCCTCTCCCTCCTTCTGTTTGTCCTTTTCGTTTCCTTCTGCGTGCCTGTTTTGGATTTTGCTTCTTGGATTTTTAGAAGAAACGTAGGGCTATTTTGTAAAGTGCAACCACAGACGCTGCTGTGATAAACGCTGAGCCCTTTTTGCATTTCCGCAGTTCCTTCTTTTGGGTTCGTTTCCTCCCCTTTTCTGATCTTCATCCTAAGTGTCCTTTTTTGTTGCTCGTGAGTTCTTCAATCTTTATTTGTACCGCTTACCTTTTAGGTAGCCTCCTTCATTCTTTTCAGATATTGTAGAGTTCTTGCCTGGTTTTAACTGCTACGACATCTTTGTTGTAAGTTTAGATCTGTTCCATTCATTTGTGTTCCGTAAATTGATTTTGTTTGGTACAGTGAGCTGCTGGGTATCAAGATGGATTCATCGTCTGGAACTTCTCGTCCATTCTTTAATGCATCTGGGGTTGCTGGAGTTGCTGGCTGCGCAGATTCGCCCTTTAGGTTGCGTTCCGAAGGACCTGTGTGTGCTTTGCCTGCTTGTAGTGCGAGCACTGCTGTAAAACCTACTTTTTTGTGTTACTGAGGCGAACCTGCTCGGAAGCTTACTGCTGGTACAGAAAGGAATCGAGGGTGTAAGTTCTTGGTTTGCCGCAAATCAGAGTTCAGAAAGGTTAGTAATTTGCGACTGTAAACTTAATTTGTGCCTCTTTCTTTAGAAGGGACTTGAAACTATTCTGTAATGATATTGCAATTGTTTGTACTCTGTTAATTAGGGATGCAGGCTTTGGATTTGGGAAGATGTTCTTATGCGTTTTGTATCTTCTATGGTGGCTTACTGGGCACCGACAATGTCTGATTCTGTGGGTGCCGACCTAGCCGCGGCTCGTGCGGAGCTGGCTGATATGGATACTAAGTTCTCTGCTCTGCGTCAAGAATTTGAGATTAGAGAAACTGAGTTACTTACTAAAGTTCAGGAATTAGAGTTGGAGCTCGCTGCTTGTCGAAAAGTTGCTGACCGTGGTTGGTACCGAGGTTCAAAGATTTGGAAGACCTTTCGTTTCTTCATTTATATCTTCATGTTCTTGTGCTTGCTGTTCCTGGGGTTCTGTATGGTAGTGTGATTTGTAATCTAAGTTTGGTTATTTAGTTATCTTTTTTGGTTTTATTTGAGTATATGAAACGAGTATGCATTTTAAGGTAACTACTGAAATGTTGTTCTTGGAAGGTTCGTTTCCTGTGCTGTGCTACTAAGCTAATTGTGTTATATAGTGTTATTAAATCGCTTGTTATTCCGTGTCCCTAATTTGTTGCTTGCTTCCTGAGGTAGGAGGACGGATAATTTTTATTTTTCTCCTCTGGTGGAATAATTTACCGTCGAGGTTGCCGTGTGTGAGAAAGAAATAATTTTTATATGCCACTTCCTTAGTGGCTCTATGGTTGGTGCAGGGGATTTTCATCTTTTGACCACCAATTTTGCTTTGTATACGCGTCACAGGGACACGTTGCTCGTGGTTCGTTACCAACGTGTTATCTCGGTGGAGTGCATGTCCTTGAAAGATAATGACTGGCTGTTGATAGGCTCTACCATATCACAAGAGGCGGCTGCTTCTTTTCTACTGCTCTTTTGTTTTTTGTGTACTGCAGCACGTTTCACTTGCTCTGTTTGCATGAGGGCTTGCGAAGTTTCCAGGGCGCTTTTCCTGTCGTTTTTTGTTATATATATATGTTCACCCCCTTCATGATCTGGTGTTCCAGTTCTTCGTGTTATGCTCCTGTTCCGCTTGGTCACTTGCTAGCATGGCGTATGCTAGATTAAGAGATATATCTCCGGTAACTAAAAATTGGTGTGTGCGTGCTCGTGTTGCGCGCATGTGGGATTACTGAGGCGGACGTGATGATCTTCCTCCTCTGCATGTTGATTTAGTTCTTGTCGACGATGAGGTCTGCAATTTAATTTCGATGTTTACCTCATATGCTTATATAACGCATTTATTTTTAAAAACAGGGAGATGTCATGTACGCGGAAGCTGCTGGACGTGATGTTGCTGCTGTTAAGTCTGCTGTTCAGGAAGGCGGTGTTTATACGTTCTCCAAATTCCTTGTTGCGAATATGAAGTCTTCTTACAGACCTTTCTGCGCAAAATATATGATCAAATTAACTCCTTGGACTAGAATGGTTCCTGTTAACACTGCTACTGATTCGTTTCCCCGCTTTGTTTTCCATCTGTCACCGTTGGCTGATCTTTCAAGTCGAGTTGGTAGTCAGATGTATTTTACAGGTAAATGAATCATTTTGTTTATATGGTTTCACTGCTTATTTCTATTCTGTTTGAGTCAATATTCTTATTTAATTTGTTGGAGAGCTTTTAGATGTTTTAGCTATGGTGGTTGCTGTGTCCAATGTAACCTATGTGCGTGTGGCGACTAATTCGACAGACACTCCGAGAAGAGTCATTGTCCTTAAAGATTTAAGGTAACGTATATAGTTGCATGTGTTTCTAATTTCCTATTCTATATTTCCGAATAAATACAGAATTATGCATGTTATCTTGAAGCATGACTTCGGAGCAGTGATGCTAGCATCATTTTGCCTTCTTGTTCTAATTATTTTCAGTGGTTTCGAGATTAAACTTGTGTTATGGGGAAGTCGAGCGATTGAGTTCGACGCTGACACAGTTTATAGACTTGGTCAAGAGCACGCTGTTGTTGGAATATTTGTCGGAACTTTAGTCAAGTCTTACAAAGGTTAGTGAATTTAATTTGTTGTGCTTTTTTATTTCTCATTAAATTCAATCATAACTTTTTATTTTGCTGCCTGCTGCATTGTAGGCGAGGAAACACTAACGGGTGGGTCTGCTTGTAAGTGGTATCTTAATGAAGACATAGCTGAAATAGATGAGTTCTTTGAAAGGTTTGTACGATTTTTGAATTGCTACTTATTCTAATGGTACGCTATGATATTGATATGCAATTGATTGTACAGGCTAAGTGACGACTTCATCAAAATAGAATGGATTTCTGATAATGATGATAGTAATCAGCGTTTCCAAAAGGTTGAACATTTATTGCAGAAAACAGTTTCTGAACTTCGTAGTTTGGACCCTTGGGAGACTGAGGTATTGTGTTACTTTACATATTTGAAGGATTACTTTGTGATCCATCCGACATAATTTTATTCTGTGCAGGGAGCAAACTTCAGATGCACTGTCACCGTTGTTAGATTAAGTACTGCTCAGCCCTGGTGGTTCTTATCGTGTTCTAGGTGTCACAGAGCTGCTACTGCCTGTGGATCTGATTACAAATGTGCTGGCGGTTGCATTAATACGTCTGCTATTCCTAAGTAATTCGTTCACTCTAATCTTGAAGTTCTATTATTAGGTCATTTTTTTTTGAGATCGGGTACTTAGGCGGCTTCTAATCATTTCTGCTGCAGGTACCGCGTGTGCTTAGTTGGATCTGATGGCATTGCAGCTGCTGAATTTGTTCTTTTCGGAAGGGTAGCTCAGCAGGTTATTGGGTAACCTGTTGTGGCTCTTATGAGAAGTGATGGAATTCCACGGGAGATTGCTGCTGTTGTGTCGCAAAAATTTACGTTTGCTGTGTCTATTAGTCAGAGGAGCTTGATGCAGAGGGTTGTGTCTTTCCAAGTCAATAGTATAGAAACCTTTTTTGGAAGGCAAGCTTCAATACCTGATATTCGAGAGTATGATGACGTTGACTATGGGTCGCAGCCATCTTCTTCCGGTGATTTGGTTGCAACTAAAGAAGCTTCTACCTCCACTGGATTAATTACGTCGCCTAGACACGTTTCTTCACGGCGTATGGTACAGATTTTAAAATCTTGTAGTTCTCTGAATCAGAGATATAGTGATTTCCTTTTTGATACTTATACTGTGATTTGTTTCATATGTTTATAGCCATTAAGTGCTGGTAAAGATGATGGTGAGCGTCTAGGGCTTCGTACTTGTATCACTGACAGTACGACATGTTCTGAAAAAATTGGAGGTGTCGATATTGGACGTGCGACAAGTTCAGCTCAAAAGTCAGTGTTACTATTTGTAGCGCGTTCAGACAACTTTCTTTTCCTTTAAAAAAAAGCTTCAAACCAGAATGCTATTTGAATCAGTGACAACTTGGCAACAATGGATTCCCTTTGTCGTGAAGGCGCATCTAGTGGCTCTACTGTCAACACTGCTAGCCTAATTGGTTCGAAGGTATTTTAGTATAAGCGTTCTTATTGATGCGTGTGTTTGTTGGCTGGTCATGCAAACATATATTTTTTAATTTTTTGTTCGTTACTAATAATTTCTTGTCTAAAAATTGTTAGGTCCTCGAAGATCACAAGATCGAAAAGGAGAGTAAAGAGAAAGATGGTGGCGGAGATGATGACGAGCAAAGGACAAGAATTGCGTCTAGGAAAAAGTGAATGCTGCATCGTGCCTCTTCATTTTATTTTCGTTGTTGGAGGTGTCGAAATAAAAGTTTTTGTTTTGATGCTCCCTTCTTATTTTGCAGACGGGTTACTGTGCAAGAAGATGCCTCCCCAAGTGTGCCTGCTACGAAAAGAAAATTGATTACTCAGTGAAGATTGGGAAAGGCTGTTGAAGTGTTATGATACTTGAAAGTGGATCGTGTACGATAGTTGTGTCCATATGGTTTTTCCTTTCAGTTTTCGTAGTAAGTTCGAAACTGTTTGCGTGTGGTCGAACCTTGTGTCTGTAGTGATATCAAAGAGTTTATCAAACCTTGCTGCAGATGCAAGTAAGGTACCTGCAGTTCTGTAGTTAGCTACTGTCAAATTAACATGTGAAATACGGTTTGGTAGGGTGCCACTATAACTGCATATGGCCTTTATGTTCGAATATGCGACCGAAAATGCTATATTAAAACTGAATTAAAACGTATTGTATCGTCAATTAGGATGGCCGTCAGATCACTAAGAAAACTTGTCGACAGTATGCACTTTGTATGTCAATTGCTCGGTATAATTGATAGTGCCTTTTGGTCCAGAGGAGGAAAGTTGCTGTAGTGACGGGTTTTGTATTCCGTGGGTTCGGTCTAGCAAAAGTGATTTGCGGCATGCGAAATTTGAATAAACAACCGATTTTGAGTTGGTAGTTTCGCCAAGATGGGCTGGAGGATATACTCATTGGGCCAGGTGGTTTCCGAGAAAATGAATATGGTAGCGTGTATTCAGTGTACAAATTTTCGTATTCTGCATGATGCTGCTGTTCTTTTCGGTTGGGTTACCGTTGCACTATGTGACTTGGTCGACGTTTTTTATCTTCGACTTGCTTCAGTTACGGTGTATTTCCCTTTATGTGATAGCGTTAAGCGAGTGCATCGAGACGTCTACCTTAGTACCTTCCGTTGATGAGTGTGCAGCGGAAAGTCGCTACGTGGGTGAATCTTGGTGGTCGCCGCTTGACGGTACAGTTGACACGGCATAGACCGGCAAGTCCATCCTTTGTTGCCTCTAATGTTACCATATTCATGCACGTAAGCAAGTCTTATTTTATCTGCTTCATTTTTCTATTGCCTTCAGGACACGTGGCTTCAAAAACCCTTGATTCATACGTCGGTAACTAGATAATGACATGAAAAAAAAAACTAGATAATGATGACAGCTGCGAACAACGGTTATGATTTCCCGTTTTGGCTTTATGGACATATATATATATATATATATATATATATATGCTTTGAGTGCAGAGCTCTTTCCAACTTTGTTTCAGTTGCTTTTCTTTAAACGACGTCTTCTTGTTCTCCATGCGTCCTTGTCGTCGTCGACATCTCTTAACTGCTTCCGACGGTGAAGTCCAAAGTAATCAGAATTTGCACTTATATTTGCTTTATTATGAAATAGTGTAAACATTTTTAAAAGTGCGGTTTCTTTTGCTTGCTTTGTTAACGCAGACGGCAGAGCATCTTCAACGTATGGTATATTTGATCAGTTTAGTCCTTATTGTGGTCAATGTGAGTACCTAAATTTGCAATTTCTTTGGTTTCTTCCTAAAAAATTTGTTAAACAACTTACAATATTCAAACTCTGCACCAGGGAGGCACATGTTTCCAATTGTGTCAGTTGAATATGCACGTAGGTGGAGGCAGCTTCGAATGCAAAAGCGGCATCGAAGGCACTTTAGGTGCTACAGGTACTGAGAATAATATGATACCATTTTTTTGCAATATATAGCTGCATAGATGCATCATTGTTACTGCACCGTGAATTTATGCAAGAATGTTCAATCAGGGTATTTAGTGGCACTCCCTTCAGTTACATGGAACCGTTTCGACGCAGCGTATGTAGACTTCTTGAAACATACAAATATAATAGATTTATATTAGTGTATTACGTATTACTAAAGCGTTGATGCAAATTTAAAATGTACCCTTGTTTCTAAAATGTTTCAGAGTCTTGCTGCTACAGATCCTACTACGGTACACCTGATTACACTTGTATGTTCTGCGGAGCTGTATTTTGGTACATAGAACGGAATAAGCATGACTCAACTCAGCGTCAACTGATTTACAATTTATGCTGCAAAGGTGGGAAAATATTTCTGCCATCTTTTCGACAAAGGCCCTTTTTGTTGGACTTTTTGTTACATTTTAATGGTGACATCCGAAGTAAAAATTTCATGCATAGAATCAGACAATACAATGCTCTCTTTGCTTTCACGTCTATGTGAGCTAACATTGATGACGCCATAAACGACGGCACCGCGCCTTATGTCTTCAAAATTAATGGGCTTGTTTATCATCGAATTGGTTCTCTGTTACCATCCGACAATGAAGCTCCTAAATTTGCGCAGCTATATATTTATGATACTGAACACGAAGTTTCAAACAGATTTTCTGCTATTGCTTCTGAAGGAGATGACGAAAGTGGTTTAGATGTGCATATAGTCAATGGATTAATGCATATGTTAGATGATCACAATCCCTTGGTACGGCGATTTCGAATGGGTCGTGATTTACTTGCAGAATATGGTAATGAACGTGTCGGAATTGGTATTGTTGGTGCAGAACGAGAAGATCCTGTTCAATTTAATTTGCCTACAACAAACGAAATACTTCAGATCTGAGTATTTTCAAGGCATCGCCGATGCTGTTAGCAAAGGATGCATTGAAGGTGCCTCCATCGGGAAACAACGTGTTATTCCAGTTTTATTTATTGGTGGACGTAGGTATTTGACTCAACAATTTCAAGATGTTGTGGCTATATGCAGAGTTTATGGTATTCCGCATTTCTTCATAACTCACTTGTAACCCAAAATGGCCTGAAATAAAAGAAACAGTGGAGTTAGAATGTGGTCAGCAGCCCTCCGACAGACCTGAAATAGGTTGCAGAGTATATCATATGAAATTTAATGAATTAATAGATGATATTAAATCAGGAATAGTATTTGGACCTGTTGCAGCAAGTAAGTCTTTGTTGGTGTTGCTTTCTTACTATTTGTTTACAAGCTTATCTGAATTTTTGCTTTGAATTATGTTTTCACTATTTCGAATTCTGTTTTCAGTGCTACATAGTGTGGAATTCCAAAAAAGAGGGCTACCACATGCTCATATATTGACGTGGTTAAAAAATATAACTGCAGAGGATACTATTTCTCTGATTAATTCTTGCATATCTACTGAGATACCCGATCCTAATGAAGCCCCTCTTGGATATGTACTTGTAGAAGAATTTACGATGCATGGTCCGTGTGGAAATGATAATAAAAATTATCCTTGCATGAAAAATGGTGCGTGTTCAAAGGGCTTCCCCAAAAAATTTCAGGAAGAGACCACTATTGATGAAAGAGGATTTGTTTTATACAGACGACGAAATACGGGTCCATATGTTACCAAGAATGGAATTAAGTTAGATAATCGGTACGTCGTTCTGTACAACATGTTTTTGCTAAAAAAATATCAGGTTCATATCAACGTGGAATTCTGCAACCAATCCAATGTGGTCAAATATTTGTTCAAATACGTTACTAAAGGATCTGACCAGGCAAATGTAAGTTTTCATAAGGGTTCAAAAAGAAAAAGGACACTGCAGCATACATTCCTACTAAATAAGAAGTTGAGATTAGCTGATAAGGTTAGTGATGCGGTAGATAAGGATGAAATTATCGATTACATACAGTGCCGATATATATGTGACAAGGAAGCATATTGGCATATTTTTGGATTCGAGTTACATCATAAAGTTCCTTCTGTGGAGAGATTAGCGGTTCACCTTCCTAACATGAATGTAGTCAATTATCCTGGAAGAGCTAATTTGGCGTCGTTAATATCTACACCATTTCTGCAGAAAACCACACTTACGGACTGGTTCGTAGCAAATCAGACTTATCCACATGCACGAACACTGAGTTATTGTGACTTTCCAACAAAATGGACTTGGGATGCTGCTTCGAGGTTTTGGAAGCCCAGATGCAATTCCAGTTATAAAATTGGGCGTATGTACAATGTTCATCCATCTCAAGGCGAAAATTATTATCTGAGAATGCTATTAACAATGACTAAAGGAGCCCAATCTTATGAACATGTACGTACAGTTAATGGTGTCTTACTTGACACGTTCAAAGCAGCCTGTGCAGCTCGTGGATTATTAGGTGACGATCGCGAATGGTTATGGGCCTTCAGCGATGCAGCTTCATGGGCTACTGGGTTCCAATTGCGATCATTATTTGTGATGATGCTTATTCATTGTGATGTTTCCGACGAAGGTAGTTTGTTTGAAAAATATTGGCGAAGTATGGCTGAAGATATAGAATACTCTCTTCAGAAACATATGGAAAGTGCTTCATTTTCCGTGCCGGATGCAAAACTAAAAAATTTGGTAATTGATGAATTGTCTCAATTATTTTCCAGAAATGGTGTATCGATTTCTCAGTTCAATCTACCAAGTTGGAATTATTCATCCAGCCTTAGAAATCGATTATTAGACGATGAGGAAGCTTATGATATTGCAATGTTATTAGAGAAAGGTCCCGTTTTGTACAACCAACTAAATGATTGCCAGAGAACAGCTTATGATACTATAGTTAGAAGTGTTATGACAAGTGAATTTGCAGTATATTTTATTTCTGGCTTTGGTGGTACCGGTAAAATATTTTTATGGACTGCTGTAATAACAGCTATTAGATCTTCCAAAAAAATAGTTCTCGCCGTCGCATCTTCAGGAGTAGCTTCGTTATTGCTACCTGGTGGTAGAACAGTACATTCAAGATTTAAAATTCCAATTGATCTCGATGAAACTGCGATTTGCGATATCAGAAGAGGCACTATGCTTTCGGATTTAATTAAAAAAATATGTCTCATAATATGAGATGAGGCCTTGATGACACATAGACGTTGTTTTGAAGCCTTGGATAGATCGCTACGTGATATTATGTGCGAAGATGATCCCGTCAGAAAATCTGTACCTTTTGGCGGCATTATTGTCGTACTTGGTGGAGATTTAAGACAGCTTCTGCCTGTTGTAGAAGGTGGTTCGCGAGCAAATACTGTTGACGCAGCCATTGTTAATTCTCCTCTGTGGGAATACGTTACAGTTCTAGAATTAACAGTGAACATGAGGTTAAAAAAAAGGTAATTTAAATTCAGCTGATGTAGAGGAGCTTTCGGCATTTAATGATTGGATCCTTTCTATAGGCGACGGGACTATACCTTCAGTTACTTGTACGCCTGACGACGGTACGTGGATACAGATCCCTGATGACGTATTAGTTACGAATACAGCAACAAATAGAATTGAAGCTATGATCGACACAGTCTACGTGAACTTCAATGACAGATACATGGATGAATCTTACTTGTGTGATCGAGCAATTATTAGCCCGACTAATGATGTTGCTGATGAAATTAATTCTACTATGATTCAGATGCTTCCAGAAACTGAACGAGAGTATTTGAGCTATGACAGTATTTCTAAATGTTCAGACACTATTGGAGATATTGACCTCCTATATCCAAGTGAATTTTTAAATTCTTTGAAGGTCAATAATTTTCCAGATCATCGAATAGTCCTTAAAACTGGAGTTCCAGTAATGTTACTTAGAAACCTTAATCAGTCTGTCGGATTGTGCAACGGTACACGCCTTATGATTACTAATTTAGCTGACAGAATTTTAGAAGGGCGCATTATTACAGGTTGCAATAAAGGTGAAATCGTGTACATTCTTCCAATATCTTTGTCTACTGGAAACAAGAAGTGGCCGTTTATTTTGCAACGACGTCAATTTCCTATTAGATATGTTATGCAATAAGCATTAATAAGAGTGGGACAAACATTAGCGGTCGTTGGTTTCTGAGAAATCCAGTTTTTTCACATGATCAACTGTACGTGGCAGTATCTAGAGTAACATCAAAGAAGGGTTTGAAAATTTTAATTGAAGATGGGAAATCCGGATGTGGCAAGTATACAAAGAATATTGTTTACAGTGAAATATTTGGAGCGTTAAAAAAGAGTAAACATTCAACCTACACCACGGCCTAGTGCAAATTGTAAGTTTCCTTTTCCACTATTTCATTTTCCCATTTGGAAACATTTTCATTTCACTTGTTTGACATCTTACGCGTGTAAAAGTTTCATTATGTTTTAAGTTGCCTACAAACACTAACATATTTCGCCAATTCAAATAGAACTTACATTTTATATATTGCAACCCACAAAATAAACTTATAATGCAAAATCATAAATACATTAATTGCGTTCACATATTTTTTGTATAGTTTCGATGCTTAAGAACTAAACCAATACATTTTCTAATATGAAAAAAAAATCCAGTAAATTTCGAATACATTACATTACAACGACATTATTCTTGACTTGGTATTTCAAGCTACTATTTATTTCCACCCATGAATGACCCAGATAATTCAAATTTTGTAACTTTAGGCCGCGGTCTTGAACAAATGGTTTCTGTAAATCTAGAATAATTATCATCGGGGTCACTGAATTGTATAGCTTCATACCTTTCTAAATCTTCGGATGATTCAGAAGAATCATGCCAACTATGCATCTCCAAAATATGTATTTGTATACTATATCGAATCATTGGCAGCCTATGAAAGATAACTTCCTCAGTTCGAAGAAATAACTCTGCACCAACATTTGTTCTAACTGGTTCACATATAAGCATGCCAACTTCATTTGGAATTAAATCTGGATTCATACACCCTGCTATTGCACGAAAAATTCTTAAATCCAATTTCTCGGCAGTGTCTGAAGTTGGTACTAAAACTCCACACGCCGAATCAAAATTTTATTGACTTATTCCCACAGAATATACATGTGCTGTAATACCTTGTAATTATATCATAGTTTTATACTTTAAAGTATCCGTACTTCCCATAGATTGCCGATTTCACCTTTCAAACCTGAAAACTACATCTGCAACAGGCAAAGGGGGAGCATGCAAAATTCTCTCTAGAGTTTCTTGATCTTAAAATTGAATCAGGTAATCTTCTGATTGGTATCGATGCATAGAGAATGTGTTCGTTGCAATTTCGTACCTTTCTTCAAATATTTGTTTTATTTCATCGTCGAACTCAGGCACGGAAAGACCAGACACAATTATAATAAGAGTACTCTGCATTATTGCATCTTCTTGAGCTTCGAGTTATTGTGATCTGGGAATAATTTTTACTTGCAACTGTGGACGTCGTGAGGGATGTCCTTTAGGATACTCTTTGAGAAATGGTAACTTACCTACAGCAACATCAAGAGACAAAGCTTCGTCCTTACTAGCATACGCACAGAGTGGATCAACTTTGGAATTCTTGACAAAAAACAGGTTGCTATAATCTATTGCTTCTCCAGTAATTGTTTCTAAAGTTTCGGAACTAGTGAACGTTTGTGACTTCGACCCACTTTTAATTCCAATTTGTTCTTTCACCTTCTTGTTCGTAGTTTGTTCGCAGATACACATCGATATAAATTAGATCAGAACAGATATATTGTTTGTTCATATAAATCTATGAAAAAGGCGTACTACGCTTTTTTTTATTGAATTGTATGTTTGCTGAATTCGACACCATGTATTTCTGGCACCCCAGCCCTTTCAGCATAAATTCTAATTTTTTCTCCATTGTTGAAATAGTATCTCGGAGAACTTTAATTTCGTTTTGCTGCGCGCAACATCGAGCTTTGTATCCCTTGATTCTTTTCAATTTACTTCTGATTCAAACGGAAACCATCTTGAATTTTATAAGTTCAGCTTCCTGAATTTCACTACAGACACCGACTGCAGCTACAAAATATACACATAAAAAGAGACGATATGCATTCCTTACCAGTTCTACAGGTTTTGCATCTAAATCCAACGCTGTATAGATGTATCAAAAGGAACTCTGTTATTACCTCGATCCATGGAGTTCGATGCCTCTATGAGACACCTTTACTTACTTGAAAAGATTAGCTGCTACTGGCTTGTATGGTCATCTCCTCTAAAGCACCAAAATGGAACTAACTTCCTTCGTTCAGGCAACTAAGCATAAGATACAACACCTCTTTCTTCTCATAAGTGAAAAACGTTTACGCGAGAGTACTTTTCTTTCCAACACGTACGTCTAACGTGGCAGCACACTCCGCTAACATGCGTGTATACTGCAACATACAACGCCCCTACACATCGCGACATGTGCACTCCATGCAGAAGCTTCAATCGCAATTGGTACATGCTTAATACACAATAATTAAGTTGCAGAAAAACATTCGTAACACTCGGTGAAGAAGCAATATATCTGACTTTAAGTCTACAACATTTCAGTACGGTCGACCCGCTTTGTCGTCCTAATAGATGGTTATTGCTAATAATATTCTTGAAATAAAATATATACGTGTGTGTGACCTCATAAGGACGCGTCGGAGCATGATGTGGCCACTTTTGTTACATGGTGTGCCAGTCTGGACATTTCGTAGCATATGTGTCATTGCACTACGATTTCACAAATTTTTTATTCCCTGAACGGTTACTTTTGTCACATGCTGGGCCTCAACTTATATATATGGCTCCATCCATGCTTGGTTCTACATGGTAAACTTTCCTTCCTCGCTTTCGTTACTCCTGGTATTTTCTTCTCAACTATTCGAAATCTAAATTTTAAGAAATTATATTCACATTACTTGAAAAAAGGAACATAAAGGCTAACCTTTACCAAAACTTTTTGTTGCAGCTTGCGAACAAGGAACAACAATTTTGATGGCAACTATGAACAAAGGCACTTTTATTAATCGTCTACAACTTCAGTTCAGGCAGTGTAACTCCATTCGATTTCCAATGATAGTTTCCGTTTCACCTGATACTGACGGAACTACTATTCCAGAACCTTTGTTTGAAATTCAATCTATGTTTTGCAAAAAAGGGACAATTGAGGTGCACTCTACTATTGGTCGACGAGAATGTATTTTTTTCTTTTACTGATGATACTGATGCCACAATAGCATATGCTGCTATACGGGAAACTTATTCAACTATTACTCCATGTGGCGCCCTTCTTAAATATAAGCAACGGCATCCTGCACAAGATCTTGGAATTGATTTAGTAACCTCCCATCTTTCTGTCACTATTACTGATCTACCTTTACATCTTTGGACAGCAGACGCAGTGGAGTATATACTTAGTCCATTTTGCGCATTAGAGTTTATAAATCAGACCACGCAATCATTCGAAGATTTATCAGCTTATAAGTGTGTGGTGCGGTCTCAGGACACCGTAATAACACCATCAAGCATCCTGGTTCATATTCCTATCGACCAATTTTCGTGTTATTCCAATCATTCGCAGCAGTTCTGCAGAAAAATATTAAATTTTCGTATCAAAATTCAAGTAAGTCAATACAGATGTGACAATGTTCTATACAACCAAAATGATCAAACAGAAAATACTTGGAATCGCACTCATGCTACCTCTGATTTCGAAGCAGAGTGCTACTTTCCTGCATCTTTATGCAGCAACACACTACAGCAATAGTACGGTGGAGCACTTATTTTCACATGCTGGGCTGATCAAATATTTTATTCTGCTCAAGAGTTAGTAAAAGCTCTTAGAATTTGTACAGGCTATACTCTAAATGTTCAGGGTATTGGGAGCAACAAATACATTGTTTATATACCGCCAACAACCAAATATGAAACGTTACGAGCAGAACTTTTGGATCCTACCTATGGTCTCATTTTAGAACCCTGGTCTCCTTTTGGATCTTATCTTGACGAAATTTCAACATGTATGAGAGTGCATCTAAAACAAATTCCTTCGCATCTATGCACCGCGTCAATTATTAGATATTTGCTCGGACCTTTTTGCTATCCTGAAACGATTGACTACGTTGCTGATAGAGACGATACGTCTCAGGATTATCAATGTACAGCATGGTGAAAGTCTACATCTAAGATACCAAATAAATTAACAGTCAAGATATTACCAACGCCTTTTGCCTCCATGCATAATATTCACTTGCATTCAGATGTTAGAATCGCAACAGCAAGAATTAGTATTACGCCAGATATGTTGACCCTTTCAAGCATCTAAACCTTTCAGAATTAAATACGAGTGCTTGTAAGTATTTCCTTTCCCTTACTTGAATATTTAAATTCCAAATATTAAAATGTTTTATTTTCGGCAGCAATCGAATGAAGAATTATATGACTCACGTACTTTACTTTTCAATGTAGGAAGTAAAAATTTGAGTATTGGAGACTTCGTCGTGCTCACTCTTAACTACTAAATTGTTGGACACCTAAACGATTAAGATGGCCTAAAAGAGGGGAAGACAACAAAACCAAACATATGTATTTTCTATATCGAGTTGCAAATACTATATTTTCAGTTCCTCTTCCTTATCTGTTTGGCACATATGTATAGAAATTAAAACATAATAGCGATGTTATTGCTTCCGAGATGTACATATACGTACACACTTTTGTACTTCACTACGTATTTAATAATCTACATAAAAATATATATACGATGTTTGTAGGAGAGTCGGTGATGGGTGCATAATGTTCTTCATCTGCGACAATCACCATCGTAGTAGAAAGATAAATATACAAGCCAGTAGAGTAGTGATTCGTAATACAGATAGAATAATTTATTCGCTTATACATAAAACGAACCTGTCATTATCAGACCCGTCCTCTAAAACTCCCGTGTAAATCATGCCTAAACTAACTCCACAACTGGTACGCAGCCAAAAGAACACATGTAAATTAGCTAACTTCTCGTGCACGGAGGCTGCAGGAGGTTCAACCGGCGAAGTCGTAGGATCGGTGCAGAGGTCAATTTCAAGGTGATGGGGGACGGAAAAAGGCTTGCGAGGTCGGCGACGACGGATCTGCATGCAACGACGTGCTCGCCATCTATGCCATGCTGTTGAACCATGGCTAAATACATAGGCTCATCTTCTGACTACTACGACTCCCTCTCCAACTGCTTCAAGTACACCTCTGACTACTACGATTACATCTTCGACTACTTAGATTGCATCTTTGACACGTCGACTACATTTTCAACTGCTTCAACTATACCTCCGACTACTACGACTATATCTTCGACTACACTGCATCTCCTACTACTTCAACTACATCTCTAACTACTAAGATTACAATTCTAACTGCTTCGGTTACACCTCCGACTTATCCGACTACATCTTCGACTACATATACTGCGTCGCCTACTACTACGATTACATCTTCGACACTTCGAATACATTTCCGACAGCTTCAACTATACCTCCGACTACTCGTCCATGGAAAATGTTGGGTCGAGATTGGTTGGAACGGTTGGATCAAAACAAGTTTTGAGCTAAAACAAATTGTTCGCAGTGCCCGATCAATATCGGGCACCACAGTTAGTCCCACAATGCTCGCGGACAGAGGAATTGCTCAACATATATAAGTTGTTTCCTAACCGTGCTTCCAACTCCTCTATCAGTAACTTATCCCACATTATGGCGCCTGTTTGGACAGACAATGCATCAGGCGGGCGTTTCTATGCGTTGAACCCTATGGTGCTGCCTGCGATTTTGGCCCATATTTTTTTATTATAGTACATGGTCTTAATATCCGCCCAATTTTATTTTATTATATACAAAATGTTCATAATATCTTATCCCCTAAACTTGTTGTGCGAAAACTGGTTTCTGTTGCGATTACTTTGTATAGGTCGTGGGTTCTATTTTTTTTTGACGCATAGTAATAATAAGATGACACAAACATTGATTTAATATGCGCTGTGAAACGTAAAATTAAAGTGCATAGTTCGATTTATTAAAAATAAAATACAGGACTCAAATTGGGTTCTTAGATTTGCCCTTGAACCCATCGCCCATTAATACAATTCCAACATAAAGGAAAATGATCCTATTTTAACGAATCACACGTAGCCAAGCATTCGAATAGATGCTTCTTTGCTTTCGGATTTGTTTGCTTTTCCTTTTTTTTTGAACATATCTGCAACTTTTTGCTGCTCCTTCTCTTGGGGATATCACGAATCCTTTTTCAATATCTGCAGTACTAACTAAGTCAACGAGCAACGAGCATATCGCGGCAGCCGGTCCTTAATAATTTACAACATTGGTCGCGCAAGGTCGAGACCTAAAACATCTACGCAGGGTACCGCAGATGAAAAGGAGATGGGACCGTGGAGCTGCTTACCGCTAGGTACACAACGAATGGCGATTGAGTCGATGTGAAGATCGGCAGGCACTGCGAAGAGAGGACACACCGGGATTGATTTTGCGACAGTGCAGGGATGGGTTTTGTTGATGACAGCACGGAAGTAGATACGGAAGGAACAAAACCCTATTTGCACCGAGAGGGGATAATATAGCACTGTGGTTAGCGGGGGCGGGGGGTAGGTTCCAAATAAAAATATTCTGGTTTCCACATTTGTTAGTTAGTTTCCTTGTTGTGTCAGCAGCCAAAAGAACACATGTAAACTAACTAACTTCTCGTGCATGGAGGCCGCGGGAGGTTCGGCCGGCGAAGTCGTAGGATCGGTGCAGAGGTCAATTTCAAGGTGATGGGGGACAGAAAAAAGCTTGCGAGGTCGGCAACGACGGATCTGCATGCAATGACGTGCTGGCCTTCTGTGCCATGCTGTTACACCATGGCTAAATACATAGGCTCACCTTCTGACTACTATGACTCCTTCTCCAACTGCTTCAAGTACACCTCCTACTACTACGATTACATCTTTGACTACTTAGATTGCATCTTTGACACGTCGATTACATTTCCAACTGCTTCAACTATACCTCCGACTACTACGACTATATCTTCGACTACACTGCATCTCCTACTGCTTCAACTACATCTCTAACTACTACGACTACAATTCCAACTGCTTCGGTTACACCTCCGACTTATCCGACTACATTTTCAACTATATATACTGCATCGCCTACTACTACGATTACATCTTGGATACTTTGACTATATTTTCGACTGCTACAACTACACCCCCGACTACTCGTCCATGGAAAATATTAGGTCGAGATTGGTTGGAACGGTTGGACCGAAATAAGCTTTGGGCCAAAATAAACTGCTCACAGTGCCCGATCGATATCGGGCACCACAGTTAGTCCCACAATGCTTGTGAACAGAGGAATTGCCCAACATATATATGTTGTTTCCGAACCGTCCTTCCAACTCCTCTATCAGTAACTTATCACACACTATGGCGCCTGTTTGGACAGATGATGCATCAGGCGGGCGTTTCTATGCGTTGAACCCTATGGTGCTGCCTGCCATTTCAGCCCATAATTTTTTTATTATAGTACATGGTCTTAATATCCGCCCAATTTTATTTTATTATATACAAAATGGTCATAATATCTTATCCCCTAAACTTGTTATGTAAAAACTGGTTTCTGTTGCGATTACTTTGTAAGGTCGTGGGTTCATTTTTTTACGCATAGTAATAATAAGATGACACAAACATTGATTTAATATGCGCTGTGAAACATAAAATTAAATTGCATAGTTTGATTTATTAAAAACAAAATACACGACTCAAATTAAATACCTCGTACCGGCGGGATGTTCGATGATTGTTCGAGAGCCGGTGATGGGTACATAATGTTCCTCATCTACGGCAACCATCATTGCACTAGAAAGATAAATATACAAGTCAGAAGAGTACTGATTCATAATACAGATAGAATAATTTATTCACTTATACATAAAACGAATCTGTCTTTGAAATTTACAGCACGTATACATAAAATGAATCTGTTACGTTAACGCACTTGTGCTCGTCCATTGAAAATGTTGGATCGAAATAAGTTTTGGGCCAAAACAAACTGCTTGTAGTATTGCTACTGCTTCAACTATACCTCTGACTACTACGACTACATCTTTGACTATACTGCATCTGTGATTACTTCGACTGCATCGCCGACTGCTTCAACTACATCTCTTACTATTACAATTATATACCTCCGACTACTATGACTACATCTTCGACTACATCGCACCTTTCACTACTTCGACTGCATCTCCGACTGTTTTAACTATATTTCTAACTACTACGACTATATCTCTGACTGTTTCAGTTACACCTCCATCTGCTACGACTGCATCTACGACTACTACGACTCCATCTTCGACACTTTGTTTACATTATCGACTGCTTCAACTATACCTATCGCATTCAATAATTTGATTTGCATTTAACGTACCATTCTCATGGAAAACTTTAGCTTCGTCATCCTCATATATATCTGGACCGACTTCTTCTGAACGTTTGCAATTCAAGTCTTCTTTTGCTCAAATTTTAAAGCTTATAAAAATTTACAACTCAATGGTAGTGGGCATGGCATTTGAAATATTTAATTAACAAAAAAAATTACCTTCTAGGATTTCCATCATGTCATCAGGCTCCCAGATGGAATATAGGCATAAATTAAAGGATAAGATTTTGCTATATATACGCATAGAAAAAACAACTGAGATCAGATATCACGACTAATTCAACTATACCTCCGCACCAAGGATGGGCCGAAATGAGTTTTGTGCCACAACAACCTGCTCGCAGTATTCCGACTGCTTTAATTATACCTCCGACTACTACGACTACATCTTCATCTACACTGCATCTATAACTACTTCGAGTGCATCTCATACGTGCAATTGCATTCTGATGGCACTTAATTTCTCATTTCACATAGATCATGCGTATAAGCATCACATAGGTAGGATACAAAATTGAACCAGCAACAAACTAATACATTATGCTTCAGATCGTACAAGCAACCATACAGTATACTATACAGAGTATTTCAGAGTCCAAGATACAACGACTTAATATTCTTGTACCTTCTAGCTTGACATACATACCTAAAACAATAAACCAAACTCTAAACTACATTCTACTACTTTCAAAATCTTTTGTAGTAAAGCACACAATTAGTAACATATACCTCCTTACGGCCAAGGCCACCTGTAAATCAGTTACAAATTAATATATACTACTGCTTCGATGAAAGTCAACAAAATTAGTCAACTAGAAAAAAAGTACATACCCACTGTTATGAAATTTAGCTTCGAAGTGGTTGTGCACATTGTTGATGACATTTGCTGCTCGGTCAAGAATAACCTTCGTGTGATCCGGATTGATATTAATATCTAGAACATCAGCATGTAATGGAGCATTTGGATCATCATCTTGATGCACAATAGAGCCATCTGAACAAGAAGATGCTACGTCACTTAATTCCTGAAGTGTAGTTGACCATACATTTCTTCCTTCTTTGCCTTGGTCGGCTATATTCATAGCTTCTGTGTCAAGTTTTTTATCTCCACATCAAGAAATTTCTGTCTTTCCTGATATGTCTCTCTAGCTTCATAACTAATATCGTCCACTTCAACACGAAGCTTAGCTCTTATATGTACAATGCCCATTTCAGCAACAGCTTCTAACGCTTCATCTGGAGAATTTTTAGGCTCCGATGTCAACCTGTAAAACCGTAAATCTCTGTGGTAACTTATCTTAGGAACAAAAATAGAAACAGAGCCAAAATATTTGTTGCCAGCGATAATTCAACATATATAAGATGGCTTCTGAAGTTTTAATTGTTTGCACATCTCATCTAGCAGAACCCTTCGACTAATACGGACAACCTTTTTATCCTGCTACGTCAAAGGAAAAGTAATCATATATCCAGACCTGCATACTATAAGCGATATTGAAGTCTATTTAAAAATTATTTATGTTAACAACTGCAGCGTGCGTCAACTTTATGCACAAGTACTTTCCTGATGGACGGTGACATAATTGTACATGTCTACCATGACTAAGGTCTGAAAATCAGTACACATATATTACTTTCACTGTTAATTCATGGGTACTTATTAACAACAGAAGTCGTTCACAAAATTACCCAGCGCACCATATCTACTTGGTACACTACGCCTACTAGATAACTAATATTACATAAAAACAAAATACAATGATTATAAACTTTGGAACATACTAGATTGCAAGGACATATTAGCAAACGAAACTACTTCTGAAACAACCCAAAGCGTCGCTGCCTTTTAGATGATTTTTTTTGAACTGATTGAAGTCGAGCAGCGACACGATCAAGCACTGGCATAGCTTGCTGATCTACAAATGCATTACCGGTCAGAACATCCATCAGATTTAAATGATTTCCATCCAAATCATATAATATTGATCCGTTGAGGCACCCTCGTTGAATATTATCTACATCACGTAAAGTTTCAATCCACCCTTGCTGATGTTTCTTCAAAGTTTCTTTCATAAAGCGAACAAACTGTGAAACAAGCTCAGCATCTTTTTCTACTAAAAGCTGATTAAAAAAAGCGACTGTTTCGTTGGATAATTAAAATCATCTATTTCCAAGTTCATCCTAACTTGAAGAAACCTGATCCCATCTTCTGCCACTTCTTCAATAGCATCACTTGCAGTACTTTTTGGTAAACCAGTAATCTTATGAGTCCACTGGTGAACATCATCACCGTGCCTACGATACGTAACCCAAACCCAGCCAACATATTTGTTGCCTTCGATCTCAGAACTCCCAAACAAAGGCATTGTTAGATCAAGTTCCTTGCAAATTTCGCGAAGCAACAGTTCACGACTGATTTTTATAAGACATGGTCCCTACATTGTACAGGAAACTTTTATGTAACAAATATGCACGAACCAATTAAAACAGGAGACGCGTATACTACTTCTACAGTACTGTACTTTAATTACTAGGCATTCTACTGATTCTAAAATTAATAGCATCGTCTAATTCTAGGACACAGCCAACGAATCAATCATTATAAACAAGCTAAAATTATTTATCACAAACTATTAATTGAACAAGAAAACCTCAAAAATTTCCCACTCTTAACTACTGCTCCGAGAAAAGCAAAAGCTATGTTCCAGCAACCAAGCCAAGACCAAACAACGATACCCGATCCGCCATATTTGCCCTTTTAACAACTTGCTTTCGTGAACGCCTTCAAGATACTATTCTTTCGAACTCTTAACCACCTTTATCCTCAGGATTTGATAATTTTTACTCCTCTACATCACAGCACACGGCTTTGTCATTTATATACGACGAAAGTATGATATAGCTTACGAAGCCACGTGTCTTTCACAGTTTACGTGTCTTCACAATGCACCTTATTTTACTGGGCGACGCCACGATAGGTACGCTTTTGCTGGCCTCCCTGCATGTGGCCTCGTGTTTTTTAGTGTAGAAAATTCTTTCGCTTTTCTCTAAATCAAAGAATGTCAAACAAAGCCTATGTGTCCGATGTACAATAGAAAGACAAAAGAACCGTTAATAGTAGAATATTGTAGTCACAAAAATACTCTTGCTCATTCTCATCCATCACGGTACGGAGTGCATATCCAACAATCCAAGTAGTTTAGATTTACTAATCTATTAGGCCTAATTATTGTGACCACCATCAACTTGTTCTGACCTTATATATAAACAATAATACAATCTCTAATTCTTCTTACATCCCCCGGGCCCAGGTTCTTAAAAAAAAAGTTCACTTACCATCAAAACAACTGCTGTAGCCTGGGTCATGCGTATGCAACACAGTGATATATGAAACTTAAAAATGATAAATTATGCTTGTAGATCGAAGCGATACAGCCCTGCTAGCTCGAAAGAACTTGTGGAGAAAAGAAAAAAGGTTCGACGAAATCGCCGAGTGCGAAAAGTAGATTGCGAAAAAAAAGGTAGGGATTTTGCTTATGTTGGTGTGTACAAAATCTTTAGACCATACAGGATCGCTATTTATATCTTGGAATACAAATTCCTTGTCGATCATGACAAACACAAAACTCGACGCTAAAGAAATAAATTTCCTAAATAATCTTATCGATCCATATAAGAGTCGGACTCAGCACAAAACCCTAATTGACCGCAAAACGTCTCCGGCCCAATCCGACCCAATCGGCAGTAACGTTCAACTCCACAGCACGCACCACTTGCAGTGGTGAGATCTGGGGCGAAAGCGAAGTCCCAGTCAGAAATCCATTGGACCGGAGAAAGTCTCCTCGATCCACGTGCGATTTGCGCTTATCTACATGACCTCCGCGTCACCATCCATCTCCCGCGGGTTCCGCCCACCGCGCACCGGCCATGTCATCATACGTCAACCCGTCCGCCCGTTCCCGACTCCCGCGAGCTAGCTACCCCGACCCCAACAGTTCGTGTCGTTAACCGGAATGACACGACACGCAGGGTTCGAGTGTTGTCTCCGTCGTTCCGTTTCCCCGGCGCAGGCAGGTCAAAAGCTGGCCTAACTCCGCCGACGCAAGTCGGGCGGGCGCGCGGGGTCCGGTCACCCGGCGGAGTTGGGCACGGAACTCCTCCGCAGCGTATCGCCCGGTCGGTCCCGATTCGTTCGCTTCTCTGCATCGGTTGTCGGGGTCGACCGGTTGGGTGTTCGGGTTTCTACACCAATTTGACGAGGATAAGCTTGCCACCGTCATGTCATGTATAGGAACCTCTCCTGGCTGAATGCTTCATCTGAAGCGCAAGCTTTGTTTCGGGGGGAACCATGGACAAAGGAGCACGGTTTCATGCATGCTTTACTTCCAAACATGATTCATGCGTTGGCAGTCGCTTTTTCCTTTTTGTTTGCCTGTCAAATCACTGGTTAATGGATCATGCACATGAAAGCGTGCCACTCTGGAACGCAGAACGAGTGCTGTTATGTTTATTTTTCTGCGATTGTATGACAAGACTGCATGTCGAAAAAAGGTTCAACAAAGTGAAAGTGCGTCTGGGCCCCTAAAAGAGTTTTGGTGATAATGACAATTATAATTTGGGATATGATGCTTTGAATGAGATATGTGCAGGAATAAATGAAAATGAAACAAGAAGATGAAAGGATGGTCCCCAATTCTTCTATGTATGGTAAGAGTTGATGAAGTATTTAAATTCATTTTTGGTTTGAATTTTAGTATAGGAATCACCGTACTATAAAGGGGGACGTGTTTTATTGATCAAGTTTGTTAAAGTGCTGCTCATGAGATGAAAACTTAGATGACAAACACAAAAAGTCACTTACACAAACCCCAGAAAATTTCCTTTGTCACTGCCTCTGTCGGAAGTTCCAAAAGCTCCGTCTGAACTTCCTACACCGGTCGGAAGTTCCGACCAGATGTTCCCACTGACTCGGGTTAAGTTCCGACGGATTTACATGTTCCGACATCTCCGTCGGAAGTTATGACCCCTGTTATTCGTGACCTTTTCTAAGTGATCCAAACTTGGGGATGTGCTTGGAAGATCCGAGCCTGGACACAGACGGAAGATCCGACCCCACGTCGGAAGATCCGACAGCAGCCACCAGAAACAGCCAACGGCTCTATTTTGGGGGTGGAGTATTTATACCCCCTCACCCCCTCCATTCATTGTTGCCGACCTAACTTGACCAGCACACCTCCAAGAGCATTCATTTCACTCTCCCAAACCCATCTAGAGCTCATCCTTGCATTGATTGACCTTGGGCTTGGGTGTGAGAAGCATTTGAGGTGTGTTACTTGAGGCTTTGAGTTGGTTTCTCCCTTGTTCATCTCAAGAAGCACTTGAAGCAAGTTTGATTGATCGATTCGCGTTTGTTACTCTTGGAGCTTGGCTCCTAGATGATTATGGGTCACCGGGGAGCTCTCAATCTTTGTGATTGTCCCCCGGAAGTTTGTATCACCTTCTCTTTGTGAGAACAATAGTAAGTGACTCAATCCTCCTTTGTGGTTGATTGAGGGAGGCAAGGGGTTAGTGAAAACCCAACTCTTTGTAAGCTCCTCAACGGAGACGTAGCTCCTTAGTGGAGTGAACTTCGGTAACAAATCCCGTGTCTCATTTACTTATTGTTGTTCATATTGTTCTTGAGCTAGATTTGACCCGATCTATGTGTTTGTAAGTTCCGCTGCTAAAGATCACTTCTAGAAGTCTCAAGGCACTTGTTGTAAGATTCCTATTCAAGTGGATTCTTCGTAAACTTGTCTTAGTTTAAATTTCGTGTTTAAGTTCTTGGGGGGTCGGAAGTTCCTGCCCTCCGTCGGAACTTCCGAAGGAAGTTCTGATACTGGGTAGGAAGTTCCGACAGTTTTAACAGTTTTTCGTGAAGAACTTGCAAAATTTTTAACAGAGCCTATTCACCCCCCCCCCCCCCACCTCTAGGCCTAGTGTCGGTCCTTTCACGAAGTCGCCGAGTGCGAAAAGTAGATTGCGAAAAAAAGGTAGGGTTTTGTTTATGTTGGTGTATACAAAATCTTTAGACCACGCAAGGTCGCTATTTATATCCTGGAATACATACTCCTTGTCGATCATGACAAACATAAAACTTGACGCTAAATAAATAAATTTCCTAAATAATCTTATTGACCCATATAAGAGTCGGACTAAGCACAAAACCCTAATTGACTGCAAAACGCCTCCGGCCCAATCCGACCCAATCGGCAGTAACATTCAATCGGCAATCGGCCGAACCCCCTTGTGGAAATTCGGCCAAACCTCCAATCGGCAACCTCATCGACCAGTTATCATTTATCTCTTTTCAGTCATCTGGATCGGCCGATTTTCCTTCTTCACTCCATAGAAGGCCCTCCTACTTCTTTCCGACACCGATCTTGACACGTGCCAAAAGATGGTGTCAACACATGCCCCCTAGTTTCGGACTAAAATACCCTTTTTATTTCGAAACTTTTTCTTAATCCATGATTACTTTCCGAAACCGAGTGCACCTCGAATCCCGCGCTCTTCGCAAACGGCTGCTTTGAAATACCATATATGCCCTCTCCAAAGCAAGACTATAAATATCGACCATCATCTCCTTCCTCTTGCCGGTTCTTCTTGAAGCCAAACTCCATAGATCTATTCTTGCCTGCAGCGATTTCTCAAGTAACGACCCCTCATTGTCAAGCTTGAACGGTGCTTCTCTTCAACGATTCTATAGATCCAACCCGCATTTCTTCCATGGCTACTCTTGATTCAATCCCCGAGGTATGTTCTCCATCTCCACAGTTCCGTTTCTTACTCCTCTTTTTCCATTCTCCATTTTCAGAGTGATTTCTTTCATTTTCAGAACCTTAGGCACAATCTTACAATCCCCATAAGAGACAAACCTGGATTTGTCTGTTTGGGTCCCATGGGTGATCCTGATCCTTCATATCTAATCAACTCAGAAACCAATAGGATCCCCTTCAAATCCAGCCCCATGAATTTAGACGATTGGAACCAAACTTTTAGGTCTTGGCCTAACGTGACCATCGGATGGAAGAACTGGTACCACAGGATGGCTGCTTCCAAAAGAGCCGATTGGGATCATTACAACATCGGCCAATGCATTACCCTTTCTTTGTCAAACATGGATAGGAATGAACCAATGCTCATAGCAGCTTCATATTTCTAGTCTGATGTACTGAATGCCTTCCTTTTCGGCCACGCGCCAATGACACCAACTCTAGCCGATGTAGTGATGCTAACCGGTTTGGATATCACCACTACCGATTTGATGCCCAACAAGCCTTCTTTTAGAATAGATTGCAAAAGTATTGGTGGCTGGAAAGGTTACATCTTGAAATATGCCAAGACGGATGGCATTGACACCAGAGAGCACACTGCTTTCTTAGACATGTGGCTCAAGAAACATGTTTTCAGCGGGAAATCGGCAGGACCCACTACAAATCCTCTTGCCTTAGCTGAAACCCTATCATCAGGGAATGCAGTTCCTCTAGGGAGGCACCTCTTCGGATCATTGTACCAGCTACTCCACCAAGTATCTGTTAAATTATCGGCTGGAGAACCTACCGGCAATCTGGGTGGCTCTTGGTGGTTCATCAATTTATGGCTCAACCTACACCTTAAGGCTGTTTTGAAATATGATATTAGGAAACTTCAATTTTCAAAAGAGCAACCAGAAGATGCAAAGCTTGAGACTCGCCGATGCATGTCTTTTGGTGAAGCCATGTCAGTCATCCCAAGTACTCAGTATACCCCAAGCCATACAGTCAATTTCTTCAGGGCTTTCTATAATGGTCTTACCAAAAATGCAATCATTTGGCTTGCCTATCTTGATGACAAAGATCTCTTTGACCTGCCCTTCAACTTCAATTTTAACACGGCTACAACAGACGAAGTCAACAAGAAGAATCTTATTGCATCCATCACACCTGGAATCCTCCTAGCCGGTTTCTTTGGAGGAAAAGCACATCCAACATCATATGAATTCTACTACCCATCTATAGCTGCTCGTCAATTGGCTTTTGGTCAAGTACCAATTTAACTGTCTTTCGTTGATGTTATAAAGCCAAGAGAAATATTGTCTACTGGCCTGGAACACAGCCGAGTTATGAGCCTAGCTCCAATTGCCACCAACATTGACCTGGATTCTTGGGGTCTTGTATCTTTCACAACTAAGCCATTTAAACAATGGTGGTCAGAATATCGTCAACACCTCTTCTCCGAACCGGCAACGGTATATTGTCAAAAACTTGACCCCACAAACAACGTTTCCGATCAGGTAAATATCTTATCCTCCGATTTGTATTATTTCTTCTTTATTATTCTTCACTAATGTCTTTACCATTTTTCTTTCAAGGGAACTAGCATCACCCCTCCGAGTGTGAGTCGGAGCAACAAGCCGATTTCTTATGCACCGCCATAAGCTATTTCATCAAACGGCTTCAACGCACCTTCTCTTAAGGATGTCACTACAGGCAAAGCCCACCAGAAGACCGCCATCAAGAATGTATTTCGCAAAAAATGCACTCTTGACCCATCAGACGCGTCGGACGAGCATGAAAGAGAAAAAGTTTTAAAAGCAACATCACTTGCAGAAGACGCATTCCAGGTGCCGATTACCCTCTTCCAATCATATACTCAAGTTCACATCATTCGAATTAACTCTTTTGTCTCTGCAAGTCTTATTGGAGGAGAATCTAACCCTCACGATTGAAACGGCTCAGGATCAACCGATTGAATCATCAGCAGAGAGAGGAACATTTCCACTGGTAGTTCTCAATCTCCAACCAGATTCAGCTTAAAACGTGCCAAGTCAACCGGAATCGGCTGAAACAACTCAAGGCCAACTTCCTAAGTCAAAGGATCTTGTCCCTGGAGCATCACTTGAAAGGAATTCAGAAAATGAACCAATGATCAATCCAGCGCAAAACACCCAAATTATCATATCGGATTCATCGGCAGCCGTTTCTGATCCAACGAATGTGTCAGCTCTCCAGGTATGACATTTCATTAGTACTTCCAATTTTCCGACCCCTTATTTTGCTCTCTAAATTCTTTCCCAGGATAACTCTTCTAATATCCAACCGGCTGCAATCCAAGAGCGCAACGTCCTAGCTCCTCTGATCGACACAAACCCTGAAGCGCCTCCTGAAGAAGAAACAAATCGTCAAGAACCTCCTCTGACAAGGAATGTGACGCCCACACCTTTCGACGAAATCGGACTAAAAATGGTGGGACTCAGCGTCAACTGATTTTTCCTCATAACCGATTCCTTTTCCTCGGCTAATCAACTGAGTAATATTTATGTAGGCTTAGGACACCCCAGACAATAGCCTCTTCTCATTCAAAATCGAAGAACCACCTGAAGAAGATGATGCTCAGTCAACTCTTCTTGCACTTAGTGAACTTCCCGAGGACGCCAAGGCAAAGCTCCAAACTATGCTCACCCTTTTTGATCAAAACATCGAACAACTGGTGCATGATGTCGGGCCGATCCGGGACTTGTTCCTCAAAATCAGGGGTCATCTCCCAGAAACAGCCATAGAAGCCCTCGTCCCTGCAGCCTATATCAAGAGTCAACAATTCGAGGTTTTGAAGCCCAAGCAACGACTAGCCGATCGATCTCTTCAAGAGCAAATGACCAAGGACAAAGAGTCTCATGTAGCTCGTGTTGAAGATCTCCGCAGAAGAATCGACACATTACGCAGCACTTGTTCTACCATCGTAGGGGAAATTGATCGACTCAAGGCTAGAAAATCTGAACTAATGAAGGAGCTCAGATTAATCAGAGATGCCATTACTGCAGAAGAAACAAAACTAGCCGAGCTCCCTAATGCCATTGATGGACTTCAACAAGAGAAATTGCGGTATGCTCAACAAGCCAATCGGCTCCACAAGAATATCCAGCCGATTCCTGGATCTGCTGACGCCGATCTCAAAAAGATAGAGGATGCCGATCAGATCCGTCTGCGTGCGATAGATACAATCTGTGGCCTCTTGAACTTGTAGTTTTCTTAAAAACTTTCTTGTGTCATGCCCATCGAGGCAGAATCACATGATTGTAAATATTTTGACACTATCTCCATTTTGCCGACTCTTTGATCGACACAAGAAAGTTTTTAGTCCTTTTGACCGAACGTTGGTATTTGGAACGGTCATGTTTGACTGAACGTTACTCATCTCTCCAACTTCTTCTATAAATACGTGCATCCATTCTCCCCCAGATGGCAAACATAAAACACAACAACCCCTCCATCTCTTCTTCGACAAACGAACTCTGAAGAACACAAAATCAAGCTATGGCGTCATCCTCCTCCTCAGTTAATCAGGTGAGGGTTACCAACCTGTCTTTACTTCACCGATTTCATCATTATTTTACATTTTTCCTTTTCTTCTGCAGCCTCCAACCTCAACAACTAATAATCTTGAAGCAATACCTCAAATCCTCCAATCCAACGAGAGGCTTTCTCAGGCTGACAAAAATTTGATTCAAGCTAACATTGAACAAATTAGAGACTACATTCCACCAGACTTGACTTCAGTTCTGTCTTCAATTAACTCCACCGGCCCGAGGTGTCAGCACAATCGGCAGATTCAAGGCCTTGGGCTATTATCCTTTATCCTTCAAGACAAGCTAAGAACCTTAGAGAGCAAAAGGGAAAGCGTCTTGCAGGAGTTGGAAAAGACCTTGAACGAAATTGACATCACCAAAATGCAATTAGGCAAAGCAATCTCTGAAGAAGAACGTCAAATCCATCTACAAGCGATAAAATCAATCCAAGACTTTCTAGACTTGATGTAATGACAGGGATTCCGAAATCCTGATTGTGAACCTATGAAATTTGTATCAATTATGTGTGAGCCGATGACTTCTCCAAATGATATCAGGTTATCAGCTATTTTATTCTTCTACCAATCCAAGATCGGATGCAATCTCTCCTTTGTAATCCCATAGATCCAAAGTTCATTGATGTAATTTTTTGCCCTAAGGGTGACACATATCGTGTCGGCCATGTATTCAATTGATGAGAACCGAATCCAATCGGCTCATAAATCTTCAATGATTTTTACCTTATTATTCATTTTTCATACCAAAGACGATTTCAGCAAATCGGCTATATCTCATCCGATATTTCCATACAAATCGGCTAAGCGTCTACCCATATACTGGGGTAATACCTTTATAAATACTTCCCATTTAAAGCCTTGGAAAACTCTTCTCCTTCAAACGTTTCCAAAATATACACGTTGCCCGGAGCGCACCGATTTATACGATATGGTCCTTCCCACGTTGGCGACCATTTGCCGAATTTAGGGTCTTTGGATCCAATCGGCAGTATAAGTTTCCACACCAAATCTCCTTGAAAGAACTCTTTAACTTTAACTTTTTTATCGTACCACCTGGCTATCCTTTTCTTGTTTTCCTCAATATTGATCAAGGCTCTCAGCCGATATCCCGCCAAATCTTCTAATTCATTTTTCATCAAAGCCGAATAATCATCGGCTGTGAGTTGATCCTGAAACGTTGCACGCCTCGACCCTATTTTTAATTCCCAAGTTAATACGGCTTCATGCCCATAAACCAACTGATAAGGAGACAACTTTGTAGACCCACGACAAGCCATACGATAGGCCCACAATGCTTCATTCAGAGTGGTGTGCCAACGTCTTGGTTGTTCCTCAACTTTCCTTTTTATTAACTTGATAACCCCTTTGTTGGCTGCTTCGGCTTGACCATTGTCTTGAGCATAGTAAGGAGAAGAGTTCAATATTTTAATCCCTATACCAGTAGCAAAATCACCAAACTCCCCCGAGGTGAACATAGTCCCCTGATCGATCGTAATAGTTTGAGGAATTCCAAACCGATAAACAATATGTTCCCTGACGAAATCAATCATATTGGCCGATGTTACTTTCTTCAAAGGAATTGTCTCAACCCATTTTGTAACATAATCAGTTGCCACTTATATAAACTTATGCCCTTTACTTGATCGAGGATAAATTTGACCGATCAAGTCAATTGCCCAACCTCTAAACGGCCATGGCTTAATTATTGGATTCATTGCTGATGCTGGGGCTCTCTGCACATTGCCGAACCTCTGACATTCCTGACAACCTTTATAATATCTAAAGCAATCCTCCAATATAGTTGGCTAGAAATACCCATTTTGTCTAATCATCCATTTCATTTTAAAAGCCGATTGATGAGCCCCGCATGTTCCTTCATGAATCTCACCCATCAAGTTCTTAGCTTCTTGTTTGCCAAGGCATTTGAGCAAGACCCCATCAATTGTTCCGTAACACAACTCATCTTCTAATAGAACATACTTAGTCGCCTGGTACCGTAGCCGTCTGTCAACTTTCTTAGATGGGTCCTTCAAATAATCGGCTATCTCCTTTCTCCAATCATCGGCCGCCAATTCTATCGCCATTGCTCCATAAATTGGTCGATATCCAGAAGCATCCTGAGCAAGTTTATTGGCTTCTTCATTATATGCTCTGGGAATATACTCGATCATCAGAGTCTTGAATTATTTTAACAACTGGAGACATTCTTCCTGATAAACCCTCAAAATATCATTTTTGCATTCATACTCTCCGAGCAACTGATTAATAACCAGCATAGAATCCCTAAATATCTCAATAGCATCAGCCTTGATTTCTCTTAATAATTTAGTCCCCTTGATTTCTCTTAATAATTTAGTCCCCTTCAATACAGCCTGATACTCAGCCTGATTACTCGTAGCAGTCTTTTCAATCGGCATCGAGAACTCAAAACTTGCCCCCTGAGGCGAAATTAGTACTATGCCGATTCCCGATCCTACTCCACAAGATGATCCATCGAAGAATAAAGCCCACGGCGCAGGCTCCACCACTTTAACTTCTGAGCCACAATGTTGAGCCACAAAATCGGCCATGACTTGCCCCTTGACAGCAATGTCGAACTCGGATAATGCCAGAATCCATTTTCTGATTCTTCCATTCAAAATCGGCAATGACAACATGTACTTAACAACGTCATCTTTGCATACAACAATACATTCTTCCGATAATAAACAATGCCTGAGTTTGGTGCAAGAGAAATATAGGCACAAACATAGCCTTTCAACCGAAGAATATCTGATTTCAGCATCCTAGAGTCTCCTACTGACATAATAAATTACCCGTTCTTTGCCCTCAAACTCTTGAATAAGAGCTGATCCGATAGCGTTTTCATCAGACGATAAGTATAATTTAAACGGCTTATCCCTTTGAGGAGGCACCAACACTGGTGGGGTCACCAAATATTTTTTAATATCTTCCAATGCTTCTTGTTGATCAGGTCCCCATACAAACTCTTGATCGGCTTTAAGCTTCAACAAAGGGCTGAACGACCGAATTCTCCCAGATAAATTTGATATGAATCTTCGGATGAAATTGATTTTGCCGATCAACGACTGAAGCTCAGTTTTATTCGTTGGGGCAGTAACTTTATTGATTGCACCAATCGTCTTTTGACTGACCTCGATGCCTCTTTGGTGGACCATGAAACCTAAAAACTGTCCAGCCGATACGCCGAAAGCACAATTATTTAGATTCATTTTCAGTCCATGTTTTCTTGTGCACTCCAAAATGTTACGTAAATCGGCCAAATGTTCCTTATAACCTTCTGACTTAACTACGACGTCATCAATATAAATCTCGACTATCCTGCCGATAAACTCATGGAATATGTAATTCATGGCCCGCTGATATGCAGCTCCTGCATTCTTCAATCCGAAAGTCATGACGATCCACTTAAATAATCCAACGTGCCCAGGACATCTGAACGCAGTCTTAGCAAGGTCTTCTTCAGCCATAAATATTTGATTATACCCATCGTTACCATCCATGAAACTAATAACTTTGTGCCCTACAGCTGCATCTATCAACACATCGGCAATTGGCATCGGATAACCGTCCATCCGCGTCGCCCTGTTAAGACTCCTGAAATCAATACAAACCCGGAGTTTTCCGTTTTTCTTGTACCCAAGAACCACATTAGAGATCCATTCAGCATAACGACAATGCCTGATGAATTTTGCCTCGATCAAACGAGTAATCTCGGCCTTGATATCAGGTAATATTTTAGGATTACAGCGTCTAGCAGGCTGCTGATGTGGCCGATGCCTTGGTTTTATAGGCAATCGATGTTCAACAATGGAACGGTCTAAACCAGGCATTTCATAATATTCCCAAGCAAAATAATCTTCACACTCTCTCAACAACTGAATTAAATCTTGCTTGTCCGCCCAACAATGGAGTTGTGAAACGGTAAGTTGCATATCGGGCAGGGTATGGGATACCGATTTTCTCAAGGTATCTGATTTTGGCCTACAGCCGATCCAAGCAGTCGGCTCCGAAAAATCGTCTTAATGGATAATCATATCGAAGAAGGAAAATTAGGGCATGGGTTTACGTCGGCTGATGAGTTCGAACAGCAATGCTGAAGGAGGAATCAGCGTTGACCATCTCCACAGAATCTCCGACCCATTGAATAACACATTGGTGCATGGTTGAAGGGATGCAACAATTCGCATGTATCCAATCGCGCCCCAAGAGCAAGTTGTAGGACCCTTTTCCATTAACAACAAAGAAAGTAGTAGGTAGAGTCTTACTTCCAATAGTCAAATAAACGCAAGTGCGAAAAGTAGATTGCGAAAAAAAGTTGGGTTTTGTTTATGTTGGTGTGTACAAAATCTTTAGACCACGCAGGGTCGCTATTTATATCCTGGAATACAGACTCCTTCTCGATCACGACAAACATAAAACTTGACGCTAAAGAAATAAATTTACTAAACAATCTTATCGACCCATACAAGAGTCGGACTAAGCACAAAACCCTAATTGACCGCAAAACGCCTCCGGCCCAATCCGGCCCAATCGGCAGTAACGTTCAATCGGCAATCGGCCGAACCCTCTTGTGGAAAATCGGCCAAACCGCCAATCGGCCGATGCAGATGACTGAAAAGAGATAAATGGGATTATGAAGCCACGTGTCTTTTATAGTTTACGTGTCTTCACAATGCACCTTTTTTACTGGGCGACGCCACGATAGGTATGCTTTTGCTGGCCTCCCTGCACGTGGCCTCACGTTTTTTAGTGTAGAAAATTCTTTCGCTTTTCTCTAAATCAAAGAATGTCAAACAAAGCCTATTTATTCGATGTAGTAACAACAGAAAGACAAAAGAACCGTTAATAGTAGAATATTGTAGCCACGAAAATACTCTTGCTCATTCTCATCCATCACGGTACGGAGTGCATACCCAAAAATCCTAGTAGTTTAGATTTACTAATCTATTAGGCCTAATTATTGTGACCACCATCAACTTGTTCTGACCTTATATATAAAAAATAATACAATCTCTAATTCTTCTTACATCCCTCCCTACCCCCCCCCCCCCCCCACCCGGGGCCCAGGTTCTTAAAAAAAACACAGTTTGCTTACTATCAAAATAACTGAACGCTGCTGTGGATAACGATAACAAGAGCACAAAGTGACAAACAAACGCACGATGGCTGCGATGGTGAGGCACAGACTCTTATTACTCAGCCACATGTGCTTCAATGACACCGTATAGTATATCTTCATCTGTAGAAAATAAATTGCAAAATCTGCTTGACCACGGACCTTCCACCACAGCGATTGACCGAAATAAATTCTTCGCAAATAGGCACAATACCAGTATTATACTATCACTGTACTCTTCATGCAGCACCTACCACACAGCAACAGTAATGAAACTCTATCGACGATACACCCAAAGTAAATATCCATGAGTAATTTGTAAACAAATACCATTGCTGTACCTTTTTCTTAAAAAAAGAACAAAAGAATGTTAAACCCAACGCTGTCACTGCATTTACTCTATTGTCGAAATACATTTTTTTTACCAACGACAGAGCAGCGTTGTCAAAATTTTGTACCGAAACGGCTAAAGCAAATACATTTATAACAAACTCTTAAATTCGATACGTAATTATATAACTCAACCATTGCAGCAAACCATGTTCACTCAAACAGGCAATTTTTTTTACATTCACAGTGCATGCAGACTAAAAAATCAACCTTACCACTGCACAAGATATTTAAAAAAATTGAAACAATTACGGAAACTTAGATAAAAATACGTAATTGCAAGATTTAAACATCACTTTGTAGCCATTATTACAAAAATAGATTCTTCAAAATACTACTACTTTCATGAAAAAAGTTCACCAACAACATCCGTTGCATAACGGACCCCACGATAAATCTTAACCTACCTAAAATCAAACGCTACTAACTTCAGCATTTACTCTTACAACATCAATCTTAGCTTCCATATCTTTGAGACATTGCTCCAGCGATGCTTCAACTTCTTTAAGCCATTCAACATATTGCCTTCCACTACTGTAGTTACAGAAAACAGAAGCATTACAGCGTTGAATTGTATTAATTGCTTCCTTAGCTCGTTCAACAGACTGCACCGTGCTGCTGCATGTCACTAAAATTGCATTCAATTTTTCCTCCAATTTCTTCACACGACAGTAACTCATACTGTAAGAATTATAATGTATGTCTTTAATTATAAGATAGTGCTTTGCCTCTAAAGCAATTAGCAAATCATAAATAGTATTATGCTCACATTCCACATAAGTAACACCTATTCCAACACCTTTCAGTACCACGTCATCTGAATTTTCTATTTTGATATCCACGCTGCTTGTATACCAATTTGATTGAGGCACAACACTTATTATAATAACATATTTCTGATACCCAACTGCTTCCATAACTTCTTCCAAAATGATTCTCAAACTATGCTTCACTTCAATAGCCCTTACCTACAAACCAAATCAAATTTTTTTGAGACCATAGGGTATGCAAGTAAATAGCAAACGGATTCAAAACTTTTTAGGTAATTACCGAGCTTGTTCCTTCTTCTTCGTACAAACATCTACTACAAGCGGGTACTTCCACCAAGTCACTACTTATTACCGTACGTGACTTTAAATCACGCAATTGTTTCTCGCCAATTTCACATACCATCTGTAATTCTTCCGAACAACACATCACTGCATCTGCAATGCCAAAACTAAGCTCTGGTACTCTTGACTCACGACTTGAAGTAATAAACATTTCAGATGTTTCTTTGATTTGCTTTAAAACTGAAATATACTAACTTTTCATATCTTCGTATGTTTTTTTACTCTCTTCCAATTTACCCACAATATCTGCATACTGTATCTCACAGATATTGGCTCGAATATAACTGTAATCTGCTACTGCGTAGCCACATAACTTATACAATTTGGCAAAACTTTTCTCAACGGCGCTGCTTTCTGCTTCCGAACTATCAGATAACAAACTTCCAGATGCAACTACTCTCACTGTTGCATCTGCCCTTCTGAATCGGGAACATCAAAGGAAACCAGATACTCAAATTTGTCAAAACAAGTCAAAATATTTAACAACGCCAAATTTGAGCCTCCAAGGCCCTTGACGGCTTCAGCAAGTATAAGACGAGGAGAGATGCCTACGGTTCTATTCAAACTAGGACCACTTTCCTGCAAGAATGCAAACCGTTGAAACTAACACTTCACCTAGAAATAGTACCTACTTCGACCAACATATTGCTCTTAAACATTTTAAAAAAGCTGAAATACGTACCTCGCCATATGTAGAAGCCATACTTATAAGAAGAGTCGCACTTTCAAAGAAAACTAGAGATTGAAACAGCGAATATATCAAAATAATAAGAGAAGCCAACGACACCGAAGCCAGACCTTCACGGAACCCAAGTAGAAATAACTCAAGCCTCACGTCCTTGCCTTACTTTTGACTCCTTGCTACCTTTTATTGCATGGCAACCTAAACGCGACACGTAGTCTTGCATGCCTCCATGCCATCAACCATGCATTTGTCGTTTGCTTCAACAAACTTAATATACTAACCACCGATATTTATGCTACTGACTATGTCACCATTGATACTATCTTATGCCGTAGTATAAGAAGATCGAAATATGTATTACCACCCCGGTGGGAGGGATGCTTACCACAAATAAACTAAATAATAACAATTACATCTTAACTGCACTAACGCCCGAAGAAACCTGTACACAAAGAAAAAATTAAATCCAAATATAAATCATAGTTCTCCAACCAATTTCTTATAAACAAAATAACAAACCATGCGACAACTAAAATATTACCACCACAGCAGCAACATTTCCGACCGACAAACATTTTTACTTATTATTCCATTTATGCAAAACTTTTAATAACCACCAATTTGGAAAAAGAAAGGCTCAACAGATCAAAATTTTTTATGGCACCAACTACTTCATAACTTCACTAAAACATACTGCATTTTCCTTCAGATATCATCTCGGCAAAAAAAAAGGCACTCTAAGCTACAACTCCGTATAAGCAACGACAATTTAAAGCGAAGGAGGAAGGCGATAAAAAGATCACACTGAGTTGCCACTACTGGTTTCCCGGTCCAATCCAGTTATGAATGCACCAATTTACCTCCGCAGTGAACTGATTCATATTATAGCGAAAAAAAGAGTCGAAAGTTCACTAAAAAAAACTCCTCTAAACAATTAATCATCCAATATATCGAAATTCAATTTGTGTGTGCAACATATACCTTTTCCACCGTCAAAAAAATCCAATTCCCCTATCATAAATATTCCTGATATTATTTTTCACAGAAATAAATCACCTTAAAATAATATTAACTGCGCGTGTGGTATCAACGGTGTCCGATCGATCCGATCCGTTCACGGGGTGTCCATGTAATCCTACGCGGTATAGAAGGCTGAATGGCAACGCGGTCACGGCCGTGTGGGCCCGTCCCAGTCCGACGGCGACGGGGTTTGCCATCGATCGACTTCCCGTGCACGTCCGCTTCATGCACGGCCATGAGGGAATTGCTCCCGCATGGTCCTGTTCCCGAGTCCATGGAGTTACTCGTGGGGGTTTAGAGCCCTATTAACAGGGCTTTAAAATTAATTCCAAACCTAACTCCACGTAAAGCTCTGCCAAATGGGATGGAGGCAGCCAGCTCCACAGAAGAAGCCTCTGAAAATGCACTTTCTGGAGCTGAACGACGGAGGAGGAGCTAAAAAAACTGGCTCCCCATGGCTCCTCCGTCTCTCCTATCGTCTTTGCCCCCGGGCTCGTCTCCTCGCGAGGGCGAATGGGGCCCGACCGCGGGAGCACCACCATGGCGGAGGCAGCCGGTGGCGCAGAGGGAGGGCGCAGAGAGGGAGGGCGCGAGAGGGAGGCCGGCCCGTAGCGCGCGGCCGGCGGTGGGAGGGAGGGCGTGGAGCGCGCGGCCAGCGACGGGAGGGAGGCTGAGGCAGAGTGCGAGGGAGCTAAGCAGCGAAGGGGATAAGGAGGAGAGAGAATGTGAAGAAAAATTTAGAAGAAAAAAGAAAAATAACGATAATTTGGACATTTCACCTTTTAGACAATACGAAGAAGTCGTTAAGGTCCCGTTTCAGCTCCACCAAAGAATCCGCTCCACCAGAGGAGCTGGAGCTGGAGCTGTTTTTTGAGGAGCCGCGGCCGTGCCAAATGGAACCTTAGGTTTTGTTTTTCCCTTTGTTTTATGTCTGAAAAAATACCAGTGTAGAATCTGGCGCGGACTATATCGCGCATGTCGTGATGTTGTACTTACCTTGGTCGTCTCGGAGAAGGTATTGCTGTGATGTTGTACGTACATTGGTCATCTCGGAAACTCGTCAAGTGTGACGGCGGAAGGTGGACGATGGATCGCGGCGGAAATGGAGGATTTGTCGCATTTTGTTAATCCAAATGGCAAGTTTTTTCTGCTTTAATTTCTATAGTTGTAGGTCATTTTCTCTTCTTCATTTGTATGTATTTTTTTATTTTCTTTTTGTCAGTTTTGAGGTCGGTGACGTTGTAAAAATTCCTCCTTTTCTTCTTAATGAAATACTTATCCAAGCAAATTCTCCAAATTTCAATTGGTTTGATATTAATGTTTCAACTGTTTCGCTGCATTCCACTTAACGTTCCATGTCCGATTTTCTTTAAATTTTTAATATTTTATAATTTGAATTTCCTTTATTGAGATTTTCAATTTTAAATATCATGTATGTATATAACTAACATTAATTTTCTCTCGTGCTATTTTCAGTAGAAAAAAATGAAAGAAGAAAACAAAAGTCCCTTTTCCTTGAATTACATTTATATTTCTTGAAACATAATAGAAACATAGATGCTCATATAGACACAAGCACGCTCAATTTATTACTATGATCACTTTTGTGAGATTGAGATATCTTGACAATAACGAAGTGAACCTAAACATTTTTTATCGACGAACACGTTGCCTATCATATAGAAAATAATTGCGACATCCATGTCAAGTTAATGCTTGAACCTGACCGGCTCAGTTCACAAATTAAGTTAACAATTTTGATTTGCTTGTGGAACAGTTTTAATGCGCTTATGAAGCATCACAAATACTGGCAATATTGCACACAATGACACAAATTAGTTCGATGAAAATATGTTGTAGTGGAACAACTAAGCTGGGCCACAGCTTTCAGCAAACAAACGGAGCCAATGAGATGGAGGAGTTTGTTGGGCTAATCAGGATGAACGGCCCAGGAGGCCACATCCACGCTGTTGATGAATTTGGAAAGGGACATTGCTGTTAGCCTTTTTACCAACTGATCTCGTAACAGCAGCAGTTCCCCAAGCAGCAGCCCGGCCGGAATCGTTTATGCGGCACTGTGAAGACGCGTATACCAAGCACAGTAAAAGACTGCCGAAAATTTGAATTTCAAAGTTTGAGTTTGTAATCTTTGTTGCAGTGGGTCGCCCTGATTTTGTTTCTGCACCAGCTAATGGAGGCACAATACGATTGAAACTAATAGGGGAGTAATCACCGAGAGGTACGGTGGAGATACGAATTCCATAGTTTTCATTTTAAAACTACTATTGTGCCACGCTGAATATTTGTTATCTACAACTTTTTTACGAACTCTATAGTTTTTAGGTATGTGCTATCATAGTTACAAATAATGGCCTACTTTTCAATTCACTCGTAAAAATTAAATTTTAGCTGATTACTGGCTTAAAATTGAATAGTCTGTTGGGATAAAGATAGCAGCAATGCACTAATTAATCCCTCATCCTGTGATGAACATTGGGGAGAACATCTAACAACAGATATGCAGCGGAACAATAACGATCGCATGCACAAAAGACACAACAATTTACGTGGGAAAACCTCCTCAAGGTGAGGAGTAAAAATCCACGGGACTAATCGGTCCACTCGAAGCTCCGACTATAATCAACAAATAACAACAAATGGTTACAAGGAATCTTCTCTAGGACCTCTAGAGGATTACACCAGCAGCAACACATTCACCATGATGCAACTTGGAATCAACAACAACAACCACAACTTCTAGCAAGAGGTATGACAACTGTCAAACAGATAAGTTACAGATTCTGCCCCCTTCGGTAATCAGTTCATATCTCACAAACCACAGGTACACTGTGCACAAATTTTGGTAGGCAAGTAGATCTACGAGTCCCCTGACCACTGACAAAGTTTCAGCTTAATCGGAACTGTTTCACCACCCAAACTAATCATCTACCAAAACTGCTCTGTGATGAAACTGTAATCACCTGAACTGACGAAACTCCTCTGAAATCTGATGCTCTGCTCAACCAATCCTCAAACCAACTGAATGGCTTGAAGTACTCTAAGTGTAGAACGAGCTCACCAAGTTTGGCGTAAATCGAAGCACGTTTGGGCCTCCAATCACTGACTTGAAGCAGATCGGTTCAGAGCCACCAAATCTGGACAGACCTTCTTTTCCTTATTCTTCCTCTCTTCTCTCAAGTTGTGATGTGTGTTCTGCTCTCCTCTCTCCAATGACATCCAGAGATGGGGTGGAGAGGAGCTAGGGTTTTTCTTGTGCTTTATACTTTCTTTTGAAGTGCCTTAACCGTTGAATTCAAGCACCAAATCAACGGTGCACAAGCACTAGGCTTGCGGGGTGTTTTGCTGAGTTTGATGGGCTCCAAATCATCCTCCACATGAGGGATAGCCCAACAAAGTCCTGATGACAAATTTGGTCAGTGCCTGATGCTACGGTCCATTGTTTTTCGCATTTTCAGTCCTTTAGAGGAGAGCTGAAACTGTAGTTTGTGATGGGGGAGGTGCACGCGCCCCTCCTCTCTACTGTCCAGGCCAGAGGAGAGTAGCTCCTCACCTTCATTTGTCTGCTGCTGGCGCACCATGGGGAATCTTGGGGTGTTCAAGATCGATCTGAGTAATCCTCGCTCCAATGATCCGATACACTATGCCTTTGATCTCCTAAGGGCCGTAGTGATTTGTTGGGGCCAATCAACTTCGACATCAGCAATATATCGATTTCAATCATGTTTTAAGAGACATCACCAAGTTTTTTCCTATGTTTGACATGTGTCATGAAGTCTTTTGGTGCAAAGTGTATGTAAGTATATATACCTGGGGCGCAAAGTGAATTTTGTCTGTTAAGTTTTGGTGCTAAGTATATAACCAAATTTTTAAGGAAAAAAATCACATACTAATGTGCACACGAGCATTTAGATTCAAGTAGAATAATAATTTTAGCAACATAAACATTTTAAGTCACACTCCACCTGTTGTAACATAACAATTCGAATTTATACATGAGAGGACAACTAATTTGTCATACATTGTCCATTTGTCTTTATCTTTTTCCACTGTTTTGTAGAGAACTACAGAAATATTTTAAGAAGTTGAAACCTAGCCGCACAATTGTTCAGGCTATTTCGCTAGTTATTCTGTAGTGCACTGTCTCTAATAGGTGGTGCTTGATGATCATGGACCAAGATGAACCTGGTTATAATTTTGCCAATTCACAATATAAAAAGATTAAAAGACAGTGGATCCAGCATTGTCTATATGAGGGATTGAATGAAATTCACCAACCGTACTTCATGTGACTGCAAACAAGTTTACAACTTATGTCAGTCACAACATCGCTTGTCTTGCAGCTGCGAGCCCATGACATGTTCAGTATCGATGAAGAGTTAAATCTTTTAGTGCAACCATCAGAAAGTATTGCACCATTGCTTCACTAGCAACTGGGGCACACTATTGACTGACTGGTCATTTCTCAATGCACAATTACACATTATTGGGAAATAGGAATGACATATTTTGGAAGTTCAAAGGCATGAAATTGGTATCTGAGCAACAATTCCAATCATAAGCGGTGAGGCCATAAGTTTGGGAAAAATAAGAGAAGCATTTTACTTGTCAACACTGCCAAAAGAATCAGAGCTTCCACTCTGTTGACGCCAGATTTTGACACGTGTTGAATCGGCGTCAGGAAAGGCATAGATTGGCCGATGCGGCAGATTTAAAGACTACAGTTGGGAATCGGCCGATTGACACTACAGTTAGGAATCGGCCGATTGGAGCTGCAGTGTTTCGTGCGATTGGCGAATGGAGTTGGTGGGGGTCGGCTGATCGAAAGGCTAGAGCATTTGGGCCAATGTGGGCTTACGCTAACAGATAGGGGATGAAGCCAATAGGATCCCAGTAAAGGATCCCAGTCAAAGATGACCTGACGTTGGTCAAAAAACGATGCCGACTCGGTCGAGGAGCAATGGAAAGAGTCCGGATTGGACTAGGAGATGATAGCAGAATATTCTGCGGGAGCCCGTTTCCTTTAGGAAAGTCTTATAGATATAGTAGTTTTTTATTTAAATAAAGTTAAAGTTTGTAACGGATCGTAATAGATCAGGAGTCTTAGTCCTAAGGTATAAATAGAAGCAGTCAGGGTTTTTTAGAGGACGTACACATCAATCAATACAAACAATCTACTTTTTTATTGTACTTTACTTTCAAGTCGGCAACTTCACCAATACTTCTTTTTCTTTCACAAGTTCGTACGGATTGGCAGGGCTGCATCGACACGATCTCCGGCCAATTGGTAAGTTCCGTTTATCAAATAACATCTAAGCTTTAACTTCGGACGCATCGCCGTTGTTTCGTTTAGATTTATTCATCAGTTATCGATATTTAAGTTTTACCTATTATTCTAGTTTTATCACCAGCTATCCAGCTTGAGATTGAACTGACAGCTTTATTATTATTTTTCCTTGTTTATTATCATATAGCCGATTAGATCTATTTCGAGTGTTGCACCTGTAGCGATTGTTTAAATTACTCCAGTAGTTTCTCTGCAATCGCCACGTGATTATCGGCTAATCTATAGCCGGTCATCTTCATAGCAAATCGGCCGATTCGCTGATACGCTTTTCGGGACAGATCGGAACTTTAGCCGATCGAAATCCCCGGAATTTAATTCGTTTCTTTTCTTGTCAATCAACAGGTCAGATTGACTAGCACGCCGCGCGAACCGCACCAGGGCGATCATCCGAACAGGAGTTAAGCAAATTCTTCCGGGTCGTGTGTCCGACGCTGAAGGTCATCAGCCGATTCCCGGCCGATTTTTAGCGCCAACACACTCTCAGCTGAAACATCGGCTGAAAATTTCTGAGCTTCCAAAAGCTTATCTGCCGCTCAGTATGCTCCCTCTCACATTGGCTAATGCCCATGATGATGTCCAGCATGGTTCCAGTGGTGCCAAAGAAGACCAGAGGAGCTAAGGATTTCTTCTTTATGCCGACAGGAATAGCAACAAGAGCACCAGCAACCGAGAAGAACCAAGTTCCTAGAGCACTGCATGGGCATGGAACGGTGGTTACAGGCAGGAGCAAACAAATTAGAATAATAGTTTCAACCACACAAGACATTAGAATAAATCACACTCAAATTCAACAACCAAGTTACGGTAGACTAGAGATGACACCCAACATAAGCCAACAATGAGAGCGAAAAAAGACAACAAAAACCTATATAAAAGATTCACTTGAATTCAGAAGAAAATACGTGTCCATATTCTATTAATGTATCTGAAACCAGCCATGCAAGTCTAGCTGATACAACTTTGTTCTATCTTGTATATAAATGTTCGTGCATTGAAGCAACTCTTTTCAAAATAGAAGTTATGTACGTCTACAATATGATTGCCTCAAAAGACACATTCAAGCATCAATTGAATCTTGGCTCTTCTTTCTTTTGGAGATTGCAATAATGAGCTTGTAGAGATCCCCTTGCCCAGTTAGAGGGTGCTTGCTTGGTTTGCTTAACACACTTTTGTTTGTGATATTCGGCAGCAACTAGTTCCAGTTTAGAGTGGGATCAAAACTCAAGGGGGTCATCAGTTAGTCTAGTCGTACAATAGTAGTACCACATGATTTGCTGCTGGGCATGAATTTCATGTCTTACAGCTTATAAAAGTACAGCGTTATGCCAAGTGTTATCTGAAACCTAAAATATGCTAGATGCCAAACAAGCTAATTTATTTTTTGCTTATATGGTTACTGTAAATATAATGCTCTCATGATCTTTTTTTTGAGAAGACTTTTACTATGTAAATTATCATGGTGTACAAGCAGTACTTGACGCCAGTTAGTAAGAATGTTAAAAAGGTTCAACAAACTTAACCATAGAGAAACGAAGTTGCATTGTATTCCTACTATAGTTAAACAATAGTGTGTAGTTGTACGACCCAGAATACAAGCTACCTCTAAGAAAATAAGACATTGCATATTACTACTAATTAAACATTTTCTTGAAATCACCTATAAGACCTGACAGGTGCACATTCCCCATTTCACATTTCAACCTCAGTTCCATTGTGCATAAAAAAAGCAAAACCAGTTACTGATTTATTAATTATAAATTGTGTATCAGGAGCAAGTGTTTACCCCTCCTGCAGCCTCTCATTATCGCAAGACATATAAAATTTCTTTTATCTGACACGGTTAGAGCAAAACTTCTTAAATTGCTTAATTGTTTTTGATTCAATGAGCACGGCTCCGTGAGAAGCTAATGGCTACTTTTCTTTCTTTTTTTTACAAGAATATCTGTTACTGAGTTACCAGAAGGCTAGCAATCATACGGCACAGTTGCACGACAGCACGAGACTGAATCCATCAGTACAAGCGACCTCTAAAAGCATAGCAAAAACTTGAATTACAAGCCAAAGCCATTTGTGGCTGCACTACAGGACATCTCCGGATCCAATTTACTGCCACAGCAACGATTTGGCGACCTAATGAGCAAGGCACTCGACGCTAAACACAACTACCAGGATGCGGAGGCAACCACCAGGCCAAAGGGGAGTTCCTACTTTTGCGAATCTCGGCCGGGGAGAGGACCTAGCTACCCGAGGAGAGCCCTGGAATCAATCACACACAGAGAGAAAGCGAAGGGGGTCACTGACTTGGACACGGTGCAGTCCTCCAGCTGCTTCACGCCGCCGCCGACTCGCTCCATTGCTGCGGCTGCGGCGTCTCCCTCCTGCCGGCCGGACGATACGGCTGGGGGCAGCAAGGACGGGTGCGCTCGCGGAAGGGAAGACACTTACCGGCGTCGCTGCGGCGGCCGGCGGCGGCGGAGACGAGATGGAAATGGGGCGGGCAGTGGGCTTAAGCCTGCTCTAACTAGAGCCCAACTAATTCTATGTGGCTCAAAAAAGAAAAAAAAATCTTTACCTGGTCTCATTGGACGGCCCAGTAAAAGCCCAGCCCATGGCCTCCTCGCTCGGCCGCCGCCGCTCTCCTCCACGGAAACCCTGGACTAAACCCTCGCTCCCTTCCCCTCCTTCCCTCCTCCAGGCGCCGGAAAAGCGTGCGAGCTCCCAGCCACCTCTGCGCCCCTCTCCCCGCCTTCGCCATGGACCCCAGCTTCCGGTTCGACCCGGACGGCTCCGACGACGAGGCCGCGGCGGCCCCCGCCGCGCGGCGCAAGCCGGCGCAGTCGCCGTGGGAGTTCTCGTCCTACGCGGAGTCCGTGGCGGCGGAGCACGCGCGCCGCCGGACCACCTCCATCGACGAGAAGATCTCGCAGCTGCGCAAGGGCCGCGGCAAGCCCGTCCTCTCCGACGACTCCGAGGGCGGGAGCGGGGAGGACGATAGCGATGAGGAAGAGGTGGAGGGGGAGAGCGGGGACGAGGAGGACGAGCTGGAGGAGAGCGAAGACGAGGAGGAGGTAGAGAGGAGCGGAGATGATGATGATGATGAGGAGGTCGAGGGGAGCGGCGATGAGGAGGCGGGCAGCGAGGGGGAGGGGGAGGAGGAAGAAGGTGAGCAGGGAGAAGAGGAAGAGGAGGGTGCCGATGAGGTGAGCTTCCCGCAGTTCTATTCCCAACCTCGTTCTGTTCAGTAAAGTTTTAGCTACTTGTGCTGTGGTGGCAAACAATCAGTGCCATTTAGTGACTCAGCAATCAGCATGATGGTTATGTGCTGTTTTCCATGTTGTGAAATGCTTGTTAATTGGCAATGACAGGAAGAAGATACGGCCGAGCAGAATGGAACAAGCGGCACAGTGGATCCTTCTAAATTTTTCGCTTCCTCAGAGGGAGCTTCGTTCCATGCAAATTCGTTCCTTGAGCTCAACTTGTCGCGCCCACTAATTCGAGCTTGCGAAGCGCTTGGTTACCAGAAACCAACCCCGATACAGGTTTGCACTTGCAACTCTTTATTAGGCCATGTTTAAGACTTAAGAGTTGGTGCGAAATGCCCAAATCTGCCCTCTCGTAGTCCTTGAGATGTTTCAGATTCTCAAAGCACTCTATATAAACTGTTTGATGTTACCCCAATTGCTAATTTCACATTTAAAGAACTTGTTGGTATCTCGAGAAAATGTCACTAATATCTTTTATGCTTCACTTATATATCTTGTTTTGTTATTGACTCAGTGGGGATGAGAGAATTTAGGTGGGACAGGTGACAGAAATTTTTTGGGTCAATTGCTGCCAATTTAAATCCATGGAGAGGTCGTAATTGAAACGGAAATGTTTTCTAAAGGGCACTCTATTTTCATTTTGCCTTCTGAGTTTAGAACAAAATTACAGGCACAACACCCTTTCGAACATTATATAATGAAATAGCAAGGTTTTTCAAAGCATAAGTGAATGTAGGACATAGTCTATGGTTTCATTATGAACATGTCTTAGTGCAGGAGCGACATAACTATCATTTTTTTTAAATAAATGTTATATAAGTATTCTAGGGTGCATATAATGGTCAGAGTTTGTTTAGGGAACATCCACCTTTCATTTTCAGAACCAAAATGCTATGTTCATGTGACATTTGCAAGGAACATGCTTTGAAATATCTCTAGGCTGTTACATTAGTTGACCTTTGGGTCATTATGCTGATAACTCTGTTTTTTAATGTCAAATATCCAGTCATGATGAGTATTAGCTGTACATCCACTTGCCACTTACTGAGTGGAATTCTGTAAAAGGGAATATTAATACGATAAACTATGGTTGCTGACAAGCTAAGGCCAGATTTCTGTAACTGCTAACATGTTCGTAAGAGTTGGCAGTTAGGGCCAAACATAGCTAGTTATGGAAAATTTTCATAGAAGTAAAATTTAGTGGTTGCGCTGGCAACTTAATTTTTTTTTCCAATATCATTTTTTTACTCAACCGTGAATATTCCAGGCTGCTTGCATACCTTTGGCATTAACTGGAAGAGACATATGTGGTAGTGCTATAACAGGATCTGGAAAGGTATCTCTAGTGACACATATATTCTTTGGGGTATTTTGTGGTAGTATATGCATATGGTAACTAATCTCTTTAAGTTAGACAGCTGCTTTCTCTTTACCTGTGCTGGAACGTCTACTTTTCCGGCCAAAACGTGTACCTGCAATTAGGGTGCTTATTCTTACTCCTACCAGAGAATTGGCTGCTCAGTAAGTTCTTTATATTCATACTCATGTTTTACGTGACCGTATTTCATCTTACCTCATTTTTGTGGTGTTATTTCATCAGACATAATTAAAACTACAATGGTACTGTCTTCATTAAGTCCATTTCCCTCCTTTAATTGTGTATCCAGTTGCAATTATTTTGGTTTCTTTTAATCTGTGTTTTTTTAGGAGCTGTACATCAGGGATATGAATGCTGGGTTCCTTTTATATTTTGTTGTATTATCTGATATTCCTTAAAATTTTGGCCTTTTACATGTTCTGTTGAAACAAAGTTCATTAGGTCTATAGATTTTCCTTTTTTATGTTCCCTAATTATTCTTGATTAACCTTTTGTTTGCTGTCAACTTTGGGACTATTGGGCTGTTGGCATGATCTGTAACTTCAGATCAGGAATATGTTGCTTAGTTATGAAGGGCTAGTGCATTGATGTGATATTTTGAAGGCATTTTTTTCTCAATAATTTTCTGAATTGTATTAAGGGAAAATCATGGCAGATGTCCACTTGCTCTTGCTCTTCTATAGAATATTACTTGTGAACATGTTAGCAAAACAGGGCCAGTTTATTTTTCTTTACTGTTCACTTTGCTGAACTGCTATGGAAAGTTACCTTAATTCATCATAATAAAACATAGTTAATTTTTGTACTCATCAATATTAATGTTTCTTCGTTCAGTACCATTTATTACTTACTAGTGAACTACTTAACATCTATACCCCTACACATAGTTGTTATGGCGTCGCCATATCGTCGCCATAGCGTCGTGGCGGGTTTTGGCCTCTCGCCACGGCGACGCCACGACGTCGATGGTCTATGGCGTCCGCCACAGAGCTATGGCGTCCCCGTGGCGCCGATATGGCGTCCTGTGGCGCCGTGAAGCTCTGTGGCGGGCGCCATAGAGCTGCGTCTAGGTGACTTATTGGGGTTAGGGTTTAGGGGAGAAGGTTTCTGTTTACCTCCCCTCCCGCAGTCTCTCCTGTTCAGGCGCCGCCGCCGCTGTCTCCGCGCCGCTGCCGCTGTCTCCGCGCCCTCCCGCCGGCCCGAGCCGCCGCCGCCTGCCCGAGCCGCCGCCGCCATCCCTTCTTCCCCTCTTCCCCTGTTTAGGCGCCGCCGCCTGACCGAGCCGCGGCCGCTGCGAGCGGAGGGGGCAGGGGATCCGGCCCGCGGAGCAGCGCCGAGACAAGCTCCGCGAGGCCCGCCGCCGGCCTCTGTCCTTCCGCCGCGCCGGTGAGGGAGGGAGAGGGCGGAGCGAGGGAGGAGGACGGAGGAGGGGCGCGCTGGTGAGGGAGGAGGGCGGAGGGAGAGGGAGAGAGAGACGCGGCGTGGGGATAGGGAGTGGATGGGGGGTGGGAGATAAGGTTGGAGTGGGTCCCACTCGTCAGTCGTTGTAGAAGAGGTGAGTAGCGTAGATTTGAGTAAAAGATATTTACTGCACTCGTCAGTCGGACGTGTTTTTTAAAAGTCGGAGCTCTCGCAAACGGAGCCTCGCTCTCACTCTACTGTACTGCTGGAGGAGGAAGAGGAAGAGGAAGAAAAAATCATTTTGGATGATAATGATATAGATGATTTTGGTGAACAACCAATGGATGCTACTGAAGATGGTGGAGAGAATGTGGATGCTTCTAACGATCTCGATGAGTTTGCATTGGACGACTTTTGAGAGATGAGAGATTTGGAAGTTTGAGAAATGAGAGAGTTCTATGTCTTTTGTGCTACATTTACATTACTATTTTGAGTTGCTAATATTGTAGACTATACCTTTTAACCTACATTTGCATTACTATTTGTCAGTATAATTTCCTAATATCCTAGACTATAATGTATGTATTCGCCACGCCGATGTGTGTATGGCGACGCCACGCCACACGCCATAGACGCTGTAAAGGTGTGAAGGTGGTGGGTCGCCGCGCCTCGCCGCGCCGCCGTAACAACTATGCCCCTACATGTGCAGGATCCATAGTATGATTGAGAAGTTGGCCCAGTTTACTGATATCAGATGTTGTCTCATTGTTGGAGGACTTTCAACTAAGGTATTCTTATGTGCATTGTGTTTTACACTCATGTTTTCCCAAGCCTTTTCTCCTTTTCCTATAGCTTTGCGGTGCACTGGGATATACATGCTTTAATTCCGTTTTAGTTGTGGCTGCATATTGAGCTGGCCCGGTTTTGATATTTGACATCTGGCCTACTATTTTTAGCACTCTTGTCCAATGTATTACAACTTGTTGTCTTGCTATTAATATAAGCTTTGATCATTTGACTTACTCTATAATCTTGGAATTTGTGGTAATATTTTCACGTTCTGTTTTCTTCTGTTATTGCCCTCTGCTGGTTTTTCTTTTCTCTGGTCAAATGCTGCCTAACACTTATCTGTTACAATCTTTCTGACGAAATGCTACTCAGGTTCAAGAGGTAGCTCTAAGGTCCATGCCTGACATCGTTGTAGCCACTCCTGGGCGCATAATAGATCATGTACGCAATTCTCTCTCAGTTGGGCTTGAAGATCTAGCTGTTGTGATCCTTGATGAGGCTGACCGTCTGCTAGAACTGGGTTTCAGTGCTGAAATTCAAGAACTGGTAACTGTTGAACTCCTGTATTGCTAGTTTCCTGTTGTCTTACATTTTTATGGTAATATTCATCTATGAAACAAATACTGGAGTTGACACAATGAGTCCTAGTTTTTTGTTGTATTGTTTGGACTCCATTTTTTCACCTCACTTTTGACTAATAATCATCACAGATTCGCATGTGTCCGAAAAGGAGGCAGACTATGCTTTTCTCTGCTACGATGACAGAAGAAATTGATGAACTTGTAAAGCTTTCACTAAATAAGCCAGTCCGTCTTGAAGCTGATCCTTCTCTGAAACGGCCTGCAACATTGACTGAAGAGTATGCTCATTCTTCATTCATCAGCATGATCTTTCTTTTCTGAGTAGTTTCTGTTTTCTCCCCAAGAGACAGAATTATTGTACTACCTCCGTCCCAGAATATAGCTATGTTTAGGTTTGTCCTAAGTCAAACATTTTTATCTGACCAACAATATCTCTAAAAATAATTTATTTCAAGTACAAAAAGGTGCATATCATGATGGTTTCACATTGAATTTGTTAACATCATGTTTACGTTGTAATTTTTTCATTATTTATGGTCAAATTTGAAGATATTTGACTTAGGACAAATCTAAACGTAGCTATATTCTAGGATGGAGGGAGTATGATTTATTCTGTTATGTTTTGTGACTAGACATCTTCCTCTGCTCAATGCCTATGTTTTCACGAACCTATGTGAAACTTATGCTAGTCTTATTTATATGCTCCCACTTTTATACAGGTTTGTTAGAATACGACGAGCGCGTGAATCAAACCAAGAAGCTGTTCTACTTGCACTTTGTTTGAAGACTTTCAAGCAAAATGTTATCATCTTTAGGTTTGTGTTCTTGGTAGTTTGGAAACTTTTAGTTTCTTGAGTTTGACAGTAGTATAATGCACACTAGCTGTCTTATATTCCGTGCTTCTTGTTATGTTAGCCTGGAAAGTGCCCAAGAATCAGGTTGTACAGATTGTTACTCCTTATTGCGTAGTAGTTGAGAAGATAACATAAAAACACAATTTGTTGATTCAGAGTCCAAGAGATTTGGTGTGTGTATGTGCGTGTATATAACAATTCTGTTTTTGCACTGAAGCATTATACCACCTCACCAATTTGGTCATATTTAATACTGTATTTTACTTTTTTTTTAATCATCATATTGACATTTCATGTCTTGCCCTCTTGCAGTGGGACAAAGCTATCTGCTCACAGGTTGAAAATAATATTTGGTCTCTCTGGCCTGAAAGCTGCTGAACTTCATGGCAACCTTACACAGGCCCAGCGACTTGAGGTAATTTATTTGTCATATGATGTTAATTTTTATGTTTCAAAAAATTTCCTGGGTATATGAGGCCAGCCTTGCAGAGTCGCTTTCCATTTTGGGTATATGATTTCTGTTATTCTAGTGTGTTCAATGGAAGATGTCGGAGCACTATTATAATGCTATAGCTTACCAAATTGTGTACGAATTGTCTCATGGTGAAATCAGCTTACATGCCATCTACTAGCCTTTTTTCTCTGGATTCATACTTAATATGCTCCGCTTCTCAACATATCAAATAGTCCCAATGATAAGCTTGCTGTGTGGTGGGAGCTAGTTGAGATTGAATAATTTAGCGCGCAGATAGCTAATAGGATCAAAACACGACACACATACTTAGTGCAGAAAAGCTGCGACTGACTTGACTCGCACCATATTGTAGGTTTAAGATGCTGACCGAAATAATTCGTTACACTGTTTTTCCAACAAAGGAACTGCATAGATTCATTATTGCCAGCCTGGGCCTAACTGAGCACTTTGAGATCACAGCACGCCAATCTACTTCCTGGGATCATAAATATATTTCTGTCTGGATAATCATGAATCCGGAAAATTTAGATGAGATGTTATATGCAATAAGACACTTATGCTCAATATTTTTGGTAATCTAATAATAGTTTACATGCAATTCTGAGCATTTCAGTTAATTGAGTCAAATTGTCATATATCTTCCCCCAATCTGATGGACAATTTTGTTGCTCTGTAGGCTTTGGAACTTTTCAAGAAACAAGAAACGGACTTTCTGATTGCCACTGATATTGCTGCTCGTGTAAGAAACGAACCCATCTCACATTGTGATTCTCTTTTACTTTTTTGCTATTTTAATGGTTTTATTGATGAATTGTTGGTTTAACTTGTAGGGGATTGATATTGTTGGTGTTCGGACTGTTATAAATTTTTCTTGCCCACGAGATGTCAAAACGTAAGTTCTAAATATGTATGATTGAGAAGTTCTAAATACATATGGAAAGCTTCAGGTCCTAGAGCAAAGTTCTTGATGGGAACATTGTGAAATACTGATTAATGAGTTTACATCTTTCATTTATCTATTGTTATTTAGACATAAGTGCTTGACTTTCCCTATCTTTTGCTTTACCTATAAATTTATGTATCAACATTTGCAATATTAGATATCTGATACATTTTGTGGTTTAGGACTTCTTCAGTGGATATCACTTAATCCGATTACTAAAATTTGAAGTAACCTTACAATTCATTAATGTATATATATAGAAGTTGTATTGCACATACTGTGGAATGAGGTCCAAAATTAGGTTCACATAAGACGGTAAGAGGGTTGATCGTTCCTCTTAGAAATGAGTCCTGTTTGTGCCAATCATCTCTTTTCTCAAAATCGAACACATCACTACAAAATTATTTATCATAGTTCTTAAGGTGTCCATATGAGTTGTTTTTGTGGACCCACCATTATTTTTTTGTATCACATTTTCTGTCAGTACTCAGTGTTGTGTTTGCACCATGAATTCTTCTTTTTCCCCTATGTTCTCCCCTTCCAAACTTACTACTAAATCACTCCATAGCCTTCCATTTTTTTTGAAATGAACTTTGACCCGGGAATTTCACTTGCCACTCATTTGTGACTTCCTAATTCTCGCAAAATTTTCTGATTTTAGCCGTGCTCTTCTCTTCTTTATTTTTGAAATGAAAGCCATGCTCTTCCATATGTATGCACTCCTATATTGTTTATGTTATTGCAGATATCTTCATCGTGTTGGCCGCACAGCGCGGGCAGGGAGGGAAGGATATGCTGTGACATTTGTAACAGATGATGATAGATCCCTCTTGAAAGCAATTGTAAGAATTCTTGTGATATGCTAAGGATAAATAGAATGGTACAATTCTTTGGCATAGATCATAGATTTTTGCACAGAAGTGTTGGTATTCTAATAAAGTAATAATCATATTGCGTTAGTGTAGAATCCAACCTTTGCCTGCCTTTCCTTGAGAGTGGCAGTTTGCTTTGAATTTCTTTCATTCTATTATTTTATAACCAAAGAATAACAAACGAGAACATCTGAGCTGTGGTCATTTTCATGAGGATGTAAGTGTTAGATAGTTGCAGTACGTGAGTCATAGGGCTTTTAAGTTCCAGCCCATAATTGATGTATGCAACAGTTATATCTGTTAATATTTAGTACCGGTAATTTTCCTTGATTTGGTTGGTGCGGATTGGTTTTATCTGAATCAAACCTTCAGGCAAAGAAAGCTGGTTCACAGCTGAAAAGCCGCATCATTGCTGAGAAACCTGTGGCTGATTGTGCAAAATTGATCGAGGAACTAGAAGACCAAATTTCGACTATCTTTCGAGAAGAAAGGTTAGTTTGACACTATTGTGCTAGACTTTTTATCCACTATGTCAGTATTTATGCCCTTCTTTTTTTTAGGGAAGAAATGGAAGTGAGGAAAGCTGAAATGGAATTAGCAAAGGTTATAATCTTTTGGAAGTTCCACTTTTCCCTTAATAAATAGATCTTCTTTCCTGTGAAAATCAATAAGTTGACCATAACTCAGTTTAAGAAGTCTGACTGTATGCATTTATACCTTTGCCATTACATCTTTGAATATACCAGTTAGAAAATATGATGGCTCATAAGGACGATATATACTCACGGCCAAAGAGAACCTGGTTTGCTACTGAAAGAGAGAAGAAGCTTTTGGCAAAGGCTGCTAAAGTAAGTTTATCCCTAATTCTATCAAGTGTTATGCACTTTATTCGGGTGAGGTATTTTGTATTTATCTTATGCAAATTTCATATATTTCTCTTGTCTCTTGCTATTAATTTTTGTGATTTCTCATTTCTTTGTATTGATTTTGCTAACTTTTTTCGTCTTTAATTGCAACATTAGCACTCTTGTTCTTCATTATATGGGATTTTATGTCCATATGCATGTAGTAATTCTGATATAAACTCATCGAATTAATGAGAACCAGAGAACATAGTTATCGAGTTTCATAATTGTATCCAATGGTTAGTGTCGATTTGCCCTAAACGAAAATTTCATTGTAGAAGGCTCTGCATCAGTGGGAATGGTCCCCCCCTCCCCACCCCCCCCCCCCCCCCCCCCCAAAAAAAAAAGTTCCTGGAGTGCTGTACATGAGACTATATATGGATGTGCTCCCTTGGCCCACTCATGAGTAATCGCTTGACCCGTTGATCCATTCCCAATTCAGTGCCCCCACTTCTGCCTATTCCTCACACCCCCAGCCTCTTAGCTTGGAGCAGATGTCGGAATCCAGGAAGTATATTGCGGCTTGGTCGAAGTGTCAAACAAAGTGAGGGTGGATGTGGAGTCGGATTCAGTGGCAAGAGGAGAATCCTTAATGGCCCAGCATTGCCAAGGTCCCACCTAGCTCCACTAAGGTGTCCAGCTTGGCCTACTTATGTGGCATCCCGCCCAGCCTGCTGATATGGTGGAAATCATGGCAGTTGGCTGGTGCCTAGCGCATTTGGAACTTAGCAAAAAGAATCATGTTCGTTTTGTTCAAAAAAGGAAGACAAGTAGAGAAGGATAAAAAATTAATTGTTTTTTAGACCAAACCAATTTCGAGGTGTATATGATTCTTCAGCCTTCTATTTGGTCTACGAAATTGTCCCCAGGTCACTTGTACTCATCACTGACAGCGTTCCCATCCTCATGATGCACCATGGACCAGGCCTTGCAAATTTCTGCACAAACATTTATCTTGAGATGTTCCTAATATTCTCTTGCCTTTGTTTAAATTTCCTTTCTTAGAAGAAAACGGTCTTTCAAAAAAAATTCCTGCTTACACTGGATTGATAATCTTCCTCTTCAAACATAGCTTGTCAATATTCTACACGATACAGTATCAGTAATATTTGGCTTTGTTTTTTCATCAAGGACTCTTTGGACCAAGGTAAAAGTACCTCTGGAGTTATTAGTGCAAAACAAGCTGAAGACCTCCGTCTGAAGGAGAAAAGGAGAAGGGAGAATGAGGTTTGCAGTGTGCTTTTTAAGTGATGTTTTAGTGGTTTGTTGATAATGTGCATGAGATTTGTTTTACCAATTTTTTTTCCTCTCTATTTTACAGAAGAATCTACCTAGGAAAAAGCGCCGAAGATTAGAGGCACAGCGGGAGATGTTAGAAGATGATGAAGAAGATGACGAGGAAGCAAAGGTTCAATTTGTTCGGTTATTTTGTTCTCTACCTGTGCTGATATAGTACAGACAATAAGAATTTGATGCGGTGGCTACTGAATTTAAACTAATTGAACCAACACTCCAATATAGCTCATGTTACAACTTTTTGTTATATACCTTAAACAAAAGGTTGCTATTTAGATTCAGTTTGGGATGTGGAGTCAAGTTGTTTAAATAATCACTAGTTTCAGTAAGACTTTCTTATTGTCACTTCCAAGAAGATGCTTTGAACTTGCTTTTGTATAAATGGTAAAAAGTGCCTTTTGAAATGTACCCTAAAACTTATTCTTTTGTGTAAAAATTACCAAACACTTGCATAAAGAAAATTAGCCCTGAACTGCATTTCTAAGTAAGAATATTGAAATCTAATAGCCTTATGGAATATTGAAATCTAAAGGCTTTCTTATAGCAAGCTCTGGTTTCAGTCCAATTTGAATTGACAGTTGTAATATGATTGTGCCTTTGCATGAATGCCATGCTACACTGATTGTAATCTGGAGCCTGAGTTGGTAGCTGTGAGAAAATGGAATTCTTTTCAAAAGTTTTACTTTTCATGGCCCCTTCTAGTGGTAGCTTAATTTCCAGGAAGCACCTCATGATTACCTTATGCAACAAAAGTGTTCTCAAATGGGGCTTGAATTATATACTTCCGTTTGGTCTGGTACATTTGGTTGACTTCCGACCTATAGCATAGTGATAACTGGGATACATTCGGTTCTAAACATTGAAGAGTCTCCTACAGGAAAATAATAAAGGAGGGAAGAAGGCAAAGAAAGGCCAATCTCTAGTGGATGTGGCTTATCGTAAGGCAAAATCAATGAAGGGGGCCAGTAGACGGGGTCCTGGTGCGGGCAAAGGGAAGAATGAGAAGAATGCAAGACAGCACTCTGAGAAGGGCCCGACTAGGCAGGAGGAGATGCATGATCTATTCCAGAATGATATGAGTGAATGGAAACAGGGACGTGCCTTGAAGAAAAACAACAATTTCGCCCACAAGAAATCGAAGAATGCTTTTAAGAGCAAAGCAAGGTATGCAACCATTCTTTTTTGGTAGAAAAATTGAAGGGTATAAAATGTTTCGCTTTAGGGCTCGTGACTATGAATCAGCCTAATTATACCAGTGATGCAAAATGCCAGGCGCCATGACATTTCTAACTGATGTCTTTTTCGTTTTCTTTTGTTTTGACAGGTACAAGCGCCGAAAGTAGAATCCTCGCTATCTTGCACTGGAGAGTGTATTACACCCCCTGTAGTATCATTTTTGACTGACATCTTGCACTGGAGAGTGTATTACACCCCCTCGTAGTAGTATCATTTTTGACTGACTGGTCCTGAATAAACATCAGGATCCAGATGATGCGCCTTTTACCTTGTGCTTTTGTTGGTTGTAAAATTACTTCATCGTAGCATGTAGTGATCCACATAATTTTCCCTTATATCTAATGTTCCCTGTAAACCTATCCCCGCTTTCGACATCATTGTACTACCACCGGTCTCGTAGTTCTTGTGCCGAAGTGCCGCACTCTGCTGTTGTGCACCTTATTCATCACTTGTAACAGTATGACTTGCTCGGTATGTTCCTGCTCCTTCGCTTGCTACTGCAAGTTTGCTGTCACTATTCCATTCCAAACTTTTTGCTGCATCTGTGGAAGTTCCTTCCCTACAAGCCAAACCTTCCTCCTGGTGCTCTCTCCAGTCTTCACCATCCCAGCTTTCATCGAAGTGTGCGATCCTCCCTGCCCCCTTTCACTTTATTCTTCGCTCTGCTGCATCTTGATCCCTCTCATCCTTTCCCAAAGCCTGCAAAGCTCAGCAACCTGCGCTGGCTGCAGTGCATCGCTTGCGCTGGGAGAGCACAGGACGTCAGCACCACCCACTTTGCCGGCAGCTCGGCAGCAGCCTGACGATGGCACCTCATCCTACTCCATATATACCGTCAGCTGTGCAGCTCGTGCCGAAGCAGACTCATCAGCAGCGGAGAGCGAGGCCGGACGAAATGGCGACACGCCGGCGTGGCAGCAGGGTCGAGGAGAGCGCGTGGGTCGCGGAGGTGGAGGCCGCGGTGGTTGACGGCGGCGCGTCAGAGGTGGAGTCGGCATTGCATCTACCGCGTGCCCGCGTGCATCAAGGACCTGAACCCGAAGGCGTACCGGCCGCAGGTGGTGTCCCTGGGCCCGTTCCACCACGGCGAGCCCCAGCTGTGCCCCATGGACGCGCACAAGCGCCGCGCCCTGGTCCACTTCCTCCGCCGCGCGCGCCGGCCGCTGGCGGAGTTCGCGGCCGCGGTCGCTGGCGGGGCGGCGGAGGAGTACGAGCGGCTGGAGGGCGCGTACGAGGGGCTCGGAGGCGAGTGGCGCGGCGCCGCCGGCGAGGAGCGGTTCGTGGAGCTCATGGTCACCAACGGGTGCTTCCTGCTGGAGGTGATGCGGGCGGCGTCCGGCTGGGAGGTGAACGACTACGCCGCCGACGACCCCGTCTTCAGCCCCCACGGCCTGCTCTACACCGTGCCCTACATCCGCCGCGACATGATCATGATCGAGAACCAGCTCCCGCTGCTCGTCCTCGACCGCCTCCTCGCCGTCGAGACCGGCAAGGACGGGGTACGTTCTTCTACGTACGCTCGGATTTCGAGCTGGATTTATTTGCAACTATTGGCACGATGGAATTGTTTAAATAATTTGGTAACTTTTGATTTGGCTGAAGATCATCCTGCGTACTCTTTTCAAGCGCGCAGTCAAATGGTGGGAAATGTCTCCCCACATGTACTTGTGACCACATGATTCTTTATTTTGTGCTTTAATTTGCTTTGGCCATGCAAGAAAGTGAAAGCGAGCAAACTTCTTGTCGTGTCGTGTCGTGCCGTGCAGAACGAGGAGCTGATCAACCGGATGGTGCTGCTGTTCCTGTCGCCGACGGCGTGGCCGCTGACAACCGGCGTCGGGCTAGCGCTCCACCCGCTGGACGTCCTCCGCCGGAGCCTCCTCTACGGCCCGTCCCCCGCCCCGCGCGCGCCGCCGCCGCGGGACTCCTCGCCGGCGCCGCCCGACGACATCATCCGGTCGGCGGAAGAGCTGTACGAGGCCGGGGTCCGGTTCAAGCGCAGCGCGACGGGCAGCCTCCTGGACATCCGCTTCCACCGGGGCACGCTCTACCTCCCGCCCATCGCCGTCGACGACACCACCGAGTACATGCTGCTGAACCTGATGGCGTTCGAGCGGCTGCACGCCGGCGCCGGGAACGACGTCACGGCGTACGTGTTCTTCATGGACAACATGGTGGACACGGCGCGGGACGTGGCGCTGCTGACGGCGCGGCGGGTGGTGCACAACGCGGTGGGCAGCGACAAGGCGGTGGCGAGGCTGCTCAACGGGCTGTCCAGGGACGTGGTGCTGGAACCGCAGAGCGCGCTGGACGGCGTGCACCGGGAGGTGAACGCCTACTGCCGGAAGCGATGGAACCGGTGGCGCGCCAACTTCGTGCACACCTACTTCCGGAGCCCGTGGTCGTTCCTCTCCCTCGCCGCCGCCGTCTTCCTACTCGTCATGACCGTCTTGCAGACCGTCTACACCGTCGTGCCATACTACGGCAAGAGCTAGCTAGCTCTTGCTATCACTATATATAGCTTTTATACGGTCTAGTTCTCAGATCGATGGATTTCTTTTATTTCCGTGATTTCTAGCTATGTAACAAACAACTAATGTGCCTTCCTGCAACTCTCATTTGGTTTGCTAAAACTTGGTTGAATTGAAGAACGCATAGTCACTACCACGCGGATCGGAACACTACGAGTGATCCTGCTTCCGCTCTTCATTATATTCTTTTTTCTACTTCTCGATTTCTCGGTTTGTTGCTTGTAAACCCTGGCATGATATCAGGGAAAAATTTCTCGGCAAGAAAAAAAAGAAAACCGATAATTGCGTTTATCGATGGTGACCGGTTTATCGAAAATTTTCGATAATTTTGAATCCGTGCCCACCCTCTTTCTCCTAGTCCATATCAATGTCATCTTACAGCTCCTTTGAATACAAATATACTGATGCAACTTTTATACACTAAAGATACATATTATTTGACTAATTATTGCTCAAAATTTATGAAGTTTGATTTTTTTTCAAGTCAAACTACGCCTTAGATTAATGGACACGGGGATTCTAGTTCACACCATGTAATAGATTTTAAAAGTATGTATTTTCCAAAAGGGCATAATATCATGAAACTATAGCTATACAGCTCGAGCAAAACAGGACTATGCAGTAGCACTGGACATGACAGGATGCCCGGCCCCTCCAAGTGCATGTAGCCATGATTCCGTTCAGGCAGCAACCATGGCTTATCATAGTAGAGGAACAGATAGATGATCGTCCAGCCCAATTAAGGGAGCGTTTGGATTTCAATAGCTAAAGTTTAGCTGTATCATATCGTATGTTTCGATGCCAATTAGGAGGACTAAATATGAGCTAATTATAAAACTAATTGCAGAAGCCTAGGGCTAATTCACAATATAAATCTATTAAGCCTAATTAATCCATAATTAGCATATGTTTACTGTAGCATCACATGGACTAATCATGGATTAATTAGGCTTAATAGATTCGTCTCGCGAATTAGCCTAGATGTTATGCAACTAGTTTTATCATTAGTCTATGTTTAATACTCCTAATTAACAACTAAATATCTAATGTGATAGGATTAAAGTTTAGCCTCGCCATATCCAAACACGAAGCAACCAGAACAGCCGCATGGCATGGCATGAGATGCTGATGCTGTTGCTGTTGCCGCTCTGCAAGTCTGCAGGTGCTGCACTTGGAGCGTAGCAGCGCAATCAGGCCGTAGGTGTGTGGACTTGTGGCGCCACCCATGGGCCATGGTCCATCCTGTACAAGGAGTGTGCAGAATTATATGAACCGGCAGGATTTCAGATACTTGAGCTTTCATGACCAATCCCAGATTCTGCATACAGTTTCTTGGAACACAATTTGAATTGATGCTATTCATTCTGTGTCCAAATTGTTTGATGAGGTTATTGATTTCGCTATGAGATGTGCGATCTTACTTGAGCAGGATCTGTTCTATAGGATCATGAGATGAAATTTCCCGGACCGCAAATCGTACTCTTTCCAGGTCCATTTCAAGCTTTTGGGATTCAAAATCCTTAGCCTCCCATGTACTTTGTAGGTGAAAGTGGACATATTTAAAGAATGGCGGTACCTTTAGGCACATGCTTATCACAAATCAGTACTAATCCCTTGCAAGCTGCTGCTGCTCCTCTGAGGACCACATGAAACTGTTCACTGTTATGCAATGCGTTGGTGACTTGGTGTCTTGGTGGTAGCTGGGACGAAAAGGACAGTTGCTTATGCAGGTCATCATGAGCCACGGCCGAAACGGTCATGATTAGACCACACTCATCATCGTGCAGTAATATTGGAAAATTGCATCGCCTTGAGATCTCCTGTTTCTCTCGCTCTCACTTTTTCTGCTTGCTTATTGCGTGATTTTCTGAGCAAGCAACCAACAGCTCTGCAGAGTACGGCGCCATGATTCAGGACACCAATAATGCAGTTAGTTTTAAGTTGTGCTAGCTCTTTGAATTACTTTCCTCTAGGAAGTAAATGTTACTTGTTACTAGAAAAATAGAACAATCATATTTGCTGGGAAAATTGCAAAAGGAAATTTAACGTCAAAGTAGTCTATCTTCCACTTCTCGAGTCATTTTTGAGAGAACCACCTGAATAAAAGTTGTTTTCACTTTCACTATGGTGGCATAGGCTGGATGTGACACTACGGATGAGTCTCCTCTGCAGTACTGCAGACGGATTCCCCTGCTAACTTGTGGCCCTGTGTGCTATTGGGCCCACACATAAGTGAGGGTGAGTCGAGGAACTACTTCCGACACTACTCACTACTTCTATTTCAATGGAATATGCTTTTACGTCTCATGCTTTACATCATGACTATTGTGAATTTTGTTTCCTCACTACATCTACCGTGGTTTGCACCATCACAAATTGATCCGTTTGATTGGCATGTACGACCAAGATGTAAGTGAGATGAACTATCGCTTGGTCATGCATGCCAAATGAACAAAAGTGAGCCTATCTATCATCATGTCACAGGTCTCATAAGTGGGAAAGCAAATCAGAGCCAAACTTTGTAGTGATCTTGTTATATGTCATAATGACTTGTACGGGGAAAATTAGATCAAAGGTGATTTATAGGGGATGTTTGCAAGTTTGTCCATTTTCTTGTTTTACTTGAGTGAGAAGTGCAACACATTAAAATCCATAACTCATTTAATTATGAAACTAGGTATAGTAGCATCTAGTAATTGATGAAATTACTTTAGGGAATTATTTTGGTTTATTTTCATTTATTTTGGTTTATTTTCATCACTGATCTCTATTTTAATTTTTACTTGAAATTAATTCTTTTATCTACACAATCAGTCTTCTTTTTACAAATTACATGCGCTGCATTTGGGTGTGTATTAGGACACGTATTTAGTGGAGAACTCCAAACACAATGATGCGTGAAAGAAGACAAACAAGGATGATGATGCCAAAATCACCTCGACAATTGATAGCAAAATAAAAACTAATATGAATTATGGGCTTTCAACTAAATTTATTAACAACTTTCAATACATGAACATCGGTAACTTCCACAAGAAACTAAATATGTCACGATGTGATATGTAGTTGGTGCCCTGGGCAGCATATGCTCCCCGATATACTTTGACAAAATTTATTCATGAGTCTGCAGCTGCTTCGTACTCATAAGTATGCTAACTTGTTTGGATGGTGATTCTAGATAGATTTAATTATCCCCTCGCAAAAAAGATTGTTAATTATAATCTCTTTTTAGGATAATTCAATCATAGAACATATGAAATGCTTTGTCTAATATGTATGTTTCTAGTTTTCATTATCTTATATTTTTGAAATTAATTACCCAGTCATGATACAATCATTATTCTAAAAGCCCCATATAACAATGGTAATATCGTTTAACATAGAGTAACAGTTAAGTAAATGAAAGTAAACTAAAGGAAAAAATTCAGTTTACACCCTCAAACTATCACGAAAGTCTGATTTTCAACCTTTAACTACAAAACATTGGACTAAATTGGTAACACCTTAATTCTTGATGGGTAATACAAAATTACGTTTAAGATTTTTGTTAGGGTCATGGTCCTAACCTGATCCAGAATACAGTCCTATGTTGGTATACTCTTATCTATGGTGTACCTATATGTAGGTTCCTTAAGCTATATACCATGCTGTAAAACACTAATCACAAATCTATAAAGTTCTGATCGGCATTCTGATATGTGCCATGCATGTTGATTTGAGGAATGATCCATGTTGCAGTTTTGACAACATTTCTACTTGGCCTCATTTGGATCGTCACACCATAGTACAATAAAATGGTCCAGTCCTCGTATATATGAATCTAGAAAATTTGCAAAACGTGTCTTGACCCGTCATCACACATTCTCAGTGCCCCTATTCATGAAAGTTAGCTGATGTGCATGGTACAACACCTTCGGAACGTTCTTGCACATGGCAAAGCAGTGCCAGTGGTGTCATGGCGGACCACACAATGTGGGACGGCCGGTATCCGAAGAAACGGCTGGCGGCAGCTAGGAAGAAAAGGATCGGAGGTGAAACAAGCCACACTTTTAATTTGGCGTCTGGTTAAGTGCAAGTCATGTGGGGATATGCATCACCTGCATGGATTGCTCTTTTTCCATGATGTTGATCAGAGACCAACGACAGACGATGGGAGATCAACTTGTGTGTGATGTGATCTTCTGTTAGTATTTTATCTATAGGTCCTCCTTTTTCTGCGATTTAGTTGATGAAGTTCTATACATGTTCCCTGCACTCAAATTTCTAGTTGCAAAGCTTAGGCTACCCGCAGGAATATGTTCCATATTTCTGGCTATGACCCTTATTATGGTAAAACAAGTTTGTCACAAAGTTTTTTTCAGAAAAGGAAGTGTGGTGTGCCACAATTGTTAAGTAGGAGGCGCGAAACTTACAACCTCCAAACTAAAGAACCTATCTTGTCTAACTTGAGGTATATATGGCGATGAACCAAACAAGTGAATGTCTTCCGGAGAAATCAGCCACCAACAAAAAGGCAAAGTCTAGCTCCGATCCATCTTGCTTGGGTCAGCAAGCCCGTGCCACCGAAGAATTCGAAGGCGTGTGGAGATCGATCAGCACCATGCCACCATGAATTACTGCCCTTGATGTTGGACTTAGCATTGTTTAGACATTCGAGGGTAGCTTGTTCATGAGCTTGCTTAGCTTATTGATGGAAATGTGGCTGCCATGTTGCCTTCAAGATGATGCGTCCCTATTCCCTTGTCCCAATCCAAACCCTTCGTTCAATGACTAATTAATACACCAGTGGTTTACACAGATACATCTTCCTAATAAGATTTGAGAAACTGCAACTGCAAGAATCTGCAGGTGCCAATCACTGAAGATTCTCTCTCAAATATAATAGGCTGCTATTACTGTGGTGTTGCAGTGGCACTACGGCGAAAGGTCCCGCATGGCGGTGGCCTCCTTGGTGCGGTGCAGTCTACTTTCTCTGGTGTTTTTGTTGTCGCAGGATCACTCCGGGAGGTTTTCGACGACTACATGAGAGTGAGATTATTGATGGGTGCTGCACTGAGGCTTTTGTTTCGACTACTGTTGTCGAGTAATATTGTGCGGCCGCGTTGAGGTTCCAATCCAACCGGTCGGCTTTGGCGGTTTTGAGTTGAGTGATACCAGCGTTGATATTCCAATCCAACCGCGCGAGCATATGCTGTTTTTTTTTCATTTATTTTTCCTGCGTACAGCCTCCCAGGACCGTAGTCTTGTATTTTTCTGCTATATCAGTAGAAACTCGTATGGTCTTGTGCGGTTCGTTAAAGAAAATAAAATAAAATGAAAAGAGCTAAAACCATCCTTATCAAGAGGATGACAAGTACTATACCAGAAGCAGCTTCGTGGGGGGCAGGGACAACGACGTTATCCTTTTTGTGATGATTAAATTACTCAGAGCCTGGAGCTTCCTATAATCGTTAGATTTTCGTAGTTGCTCTCCGTAACCACATTTTCTTTACTTTAGGATTCATTTCATCATTTCTGTTGTTGAAGGAAATGAAGTTGTTGTTGACGTCACAAGCAGTGGCGTCACATCATTTTTTTATAGAAAAAAGCTATGTTTATTTACACATTTTGACAAGCCACTTAAAACTTATTCTTGTTGTTTCACATTGTACAATGCTTTTACCTATTTTCTCCCAGTGTATTTAATTTGGCACTAGCTACACCAATAAAAAAGTACCATTTTTAATTATGCAGAATATTTAGATTTTACATAATGTTTCAGTCTATCCAACAAATCATTGCCTAAAAGAGCTAGCTTAGCATGGAGATAAGTGTCAAAGTACTGTGGAATAGAGAGGTAATAAAATGAAAAATTGAGTGCTTCGTATTTAAAACAGGGGAAAAGGATAGAAAGTCAAAGTATCAGTTGGCTGATATTTACTGCCCCCCATCACAAATATTTTGATGTTTCGAACAAGATCCAGTCGAACACTTGAAAAACTTTGAAGTATATATATATAAAGTTTTATCTACACTCGTTGCAGCTACTCTCATCATTAGTATACCACCGTGCGTATGTCCACATACTCATTTATCACTTTGAGTATGTTCGTATACTAATTCTAAGATACTTCAAATGGATATATCAAAGGGATATATATGAAAAATTTCAAAAGCATCCCTATTTTTTAAATATATTATGATTATACCTTAGTATTAGTTTATAAAAATAAGTATGTCCATATACTCTATGTATGGTCACATATCCAACATATATACCATTATAGATGTTCTACTATGATCACATACTCCACGCACATACTCTTCGTTCGGTCAGATACGTCCTATATCATGAGATACACATGTGAGAGTAGCTACAAGCGAGTGTATATAATATATATATATATATATATATATATATATATATATATGCTTTGAACAAAAGTACAAAGCTCATATGCACGTATTTATCTTGAAAGGTACTTTCATAAGCTTATAAGCTATTACAATATAAAAATTCAAGGTAGTTAAGAATCCTTGTCCCTACTTGGAAGGCACATCGGAACAGTTACTTGCCTACCATATAAATAAACAAAGAATTTGTCATCTCATCAACAGAGAGTTCACATCATCCTGCCCGGTCGCAGTAGAGCAGATACTACTAATTAATTCGTATGATTATTAAACTAATTGGCAACGGAATCGACAAGATTTGTGGTATAAATTTCTCGTTAGCTTGAAGTTGGTTGGGGCCACGGCCCGAATCCGATCCCTTCCAGGCAGCTGCACCGAACCGCGACAAGACGCCGGGGCCCGCCCTGCCCAGAGGAAAGAACAGAGTGCCAGCGTGATTGCTTGCTCGCGTGGGGACGATGATTGCCATGCGCGGCCGATGAGATCCATAAAAGCAAGCTCACACAGACTCAAATTCAGCTCATACTCCCTGTCTCCCTCTACAAAATAAGCAGCTATTATCTTGATTTAATGTTTCAATATTTATGATACCAAATAAATATTATTAAATTCACAGGAAATACATTTTCATACTATATTGGTGTCATAAATGTTGATATCATTCTCTATAAGCATTGTTCTTGTGACGAAGTTAGAAATGTACTCTTATTTTAGGATGAAGTGAGTGTATCCAATTTTCGATCACCTCTTTCCTTTCTAGAGTACTTCTTCCCGCATAAATTTTTCAAAGATGTTGTTGACCAAACATTATTTTACAAATTTACTAACTCAACATTTTAATGGTTCAAAGTTTTAATAGGAGGTTTGTTGATTCAACAATTCTTTAACAAAAAACGTTATTCAACATTCTCCTGTTGACTATGTGGAACCCTCGCGGTTTTATGTCGTAAAATATTTTCTTGTTGACTTAGCATTTTTTATGTATTGACTCAATAATTTATAACTAAAGGAACAAATCTAATTTTCCTTTTCAGGTAACCACTGCCTAGCCAAGCAAAGGCTTTAAATAATATATTTTCAGCATTGGGCCTAAAAAATACTGAGGTTTTCAGACTCTAATTGAATGATTTAATATATATACTCTGCATATATATTTAAAATTTCTTTATGCCAAATGTAATCATTTTCACTCATGCAACCTGAGAGATTCTTACTTCGCATAGATAAAAAGGTATGACTGAACGTGGGTTCCACATTTAATTTGGAGCATACACGTTTTCAAAATGGTGAATGCAATATACTCAAGCCCATTAGAGGTGATACGAAATGGTGTACGAGTAGTGATGTGACTTTTGCCTATGTTAATATATCGGAATTTCACCGGTACTTGATGGAGATGAACTACATCATTTCTAAAATTTAGTTGATATTGTCGGTGTTTTACTGCTAAGTCCAATATGGTAGGTGGTAGGTGAGGTGTCATCGAGATCAGGAACTTAAATGTGCAAGGAACACAACGATTTAAACAGGTTCGGGACACGAGGTGCGTAATACCCTACGTCTTGTGTGGTGATTTTTATTGCCTTAGATGTGTATTGGTTTGAGGGGGTCCCTGCCCGCCCTTATAAGTCTAGGGGGACAAAGTTATAGAGATCATAGCCAGATTCGAGCTCAGGAGTCCTACCCGAGTAATACTCGGGCAGTTTCCTTTTATTCCGACTAGTCCTACTCGTGCCCGAGTAGCTTACAAGAGACATAAGGTATGGGACATACCCCATCCCTTATCCTAGAGTATTCTATGCTATGTGCGCAGTCCCGTGGCTCCGGGTCTGACAAGCCCCCTAGCTCTTCGTAGCCGAGTACTGCACGCTTTTGAGTACTTCTAAAGGCATCTTCGAGTTTTTCTAAAACTCCACTTTGAAGGTGTCTTCTGAGTACTTCCTTGGCTGCCTCGAGGCTGTGAGGTGCTCATGCCCCGAGTAGTCTTTAGTCCTCTTTTATATGGGGTGCGATGAAAATCGCACTCCATTTGGAGTAGCCCCCAAGCCTTAGGTTCAATCGAAGAATCAGGCTGAGGGTCAAGTTAGTCTTAAATCTTCCAATCTTTATGTTTCAAAAGTTTGAAAAATAAGCCATTGATGACACGTGTCCCGCAGCCCCCGAGCCTTGAATCCAAATCCCAAGGTTTGGAGAAAAAGATCCAAAAGTTGTGGCATGCATTGTAGAATATGTTTGTTGGTGTTTCAAAACGCCGACTAGTAAATTTCGTGATTGCGCGTCTGGCCCGGATGGTGAGCAAGAAAGACACGAGGGTTTATACTGGTTCGGGCAGAATGTCCCTACATCCAGTTCGAGCCACTTGTGCTCTTGCACTAGGTTTGCAGTAGGGGTTACAAACGGGCGAGAGAGGGAAGGGACTCCCAAGTCTCTGATGGAGTGTGCGTGTGAGGATGTGAATCTGAATGTTCCGTCCCCTTGGCGGGGGGTCTCCCTTCCTCTTTTATAAGTCAAAGGGAAGGGAGTGGACACACACACACAGAGAGAGAGAGAGAGAGAGAGATCCCCAGGATTGTGCCGTCTCTCCTCTTCTTTGCATGGGCCCTGCTGGCCCTGTAGATGACGACGGAGGCGCTTCCATGTCGCACCCTGGTGCGATGTGCGGCATGTGCCCCAACAGAACGGGCGGCGTGGGTCTGCCAGGCCGCAAGACAGGCGATGTGCGCCCTGCCAAGACGGGCGGCGGGGCTCCCCGGAGTGTCATACGGCTTGACCCTCGGCGCGGTGGACGGCTAGGGCTTGCAGTAGCCTGTCCTTTCCGGAGGTCATGTCACTGCACATCATTACCTACCCTTAATCTAGAGGTTCGTCCTCCGGTGTGGCCCGTCACTTTGTGAGGTCCTTGGGGGCCCCAATCCTTTGGGGCGGACGTGCCCGACCCCTCACCCTTGGGGCTGGGCGAGGCGGATGCGCCCGACCCCTCATCGTTGGGGTCGGGCGAGGCAAACGCGCCAGATCCCTTACCCTTGGGTTCGGGTGAGGCGGTCGTGTCCTTCTCCAGTGCTTCGCGCTGGGCTGTTGGTGCCCCTTCTCCCAGTGGGCCGTTCTGCGGCCATTTGACGGCTCAGCTGGCCCAAGCAGCGTACTTTGAGGGAGCTAATTTGTGATCAGCATCCTAAGGAACGTTCTTTAGGGATCCTTGATATTTGCCCCCACAATGTTAAGAGCTTGAATTGATGGTTAAAACAGGCAAATTGGCTCGGAAATTCGAAAAACCCTTTTTTCGGGATTGCATTACTGAAAAAATGGTTAAACAAATAACTTTCCCAAAGGAAATCCTAAATTACCGCTTAAAACAAATCTTATCCCAAGAATGACTCATTAGCTTCTGGATAGTAACCGTTGGTCTTCCACTATAGCACTCGCTTATTATTTAACCCCGCGGTAAATCTAGGGTTTTTACCCTTTCACCTGCTAGCACTCTTGCCTTCGCATTTTAGATCTGCTTCGCAAGAACCCTAGCGCCGCCGCCAACCCGCCAAAACCACCTTTCCGTCACGAATCCGTAGTCACTCAGCCTTGATCCGCATCCGCACAAGCCATTAGCTCCTCCTCTACAAGCCCCGAGCGTATGCACGAGAAGCGCCTTGTCAATTTTCGAGCCAAGATGCCGAGGATTAGTACTGCAGGAAGAGGCGGGAGCAATAAGAGGACCTGCGACGAGCAAGGTGATCAAGCCCCATCCTCAAAGGTGGGGAAAACTGAAGCTAGTGGAGATGACACCTGGAGGCGGTCCAGGTGTTCGGAGAAAGAACTCCTTCATCTTGTAGCAGAGGGGCTCTTTCAGGAGAAGGGTATGGTGGAATGGCGCCTAGTCGGTAAGGATGAATCTCCTTTCAAACTTACCGGCGAGACCGTCTGCTTTTCTCTTTTTGACGAGCGGGGATTGGCCCTTCCCCTTCAGACTTCTTTCGTGGACTCCTGCACTTCTACAAGTTGAAACTTTTCCATTTGAATCCGAACTCAATAGTTCACATTTCTATCTTTGTGCACTTGTGCGAAGCTTTTCTAGGCATCCAGCCCCATTTCAATCTGTTCCATTATCTCTTCCGGTTGAAGCCTCAGCCTGATGCGGATAACCCCAAACTAGTTGGCGGAGCTGGGTTCCAGCTTCGCCAGAATCTTGCAGATAATTATATGGAGTACTCGACTCTGGATAGTTTGTCGGGTGGCATGCCATGTGGTTCTACATAGGGAACCACACGCCTGGGCTGCCAAAGAGGGTAAATGTCCCTCCAAGTATGAGAGTTACTGGGTGGAGGACCTTTCGATGGCCAATCTTGTCAACATCCCCGAGTTGGTCAAGAGGATCCGCACTCTCAAGGCCAAGGGAGTCAGCGGGGCATCAATCGCCTACTCCGTCTTCGAGCGCCGCATCCAGCCGCTCCAGAGGAGGGTCACCTACGAATATGAGTACATTGGTACTTCCAACCCATCCCGGATGGCTAGGGATGTACCCTCGACAGAGGAGATCATGCAACGAGTACAGCGCATCCTCGCGATGTGCACTCGGAGCCATATGTTCCGAAGCTGTTGAGCGTGAAGGAACCAACGAATCCGGTATGCTTTCATGACTTGTCTTTAAGCCGGGTACCTTGCACAATGCTATTCTGACTTGTTGATGAATTTTGTCGATGCAGGACGATCTAGCGCGATTTGTCTCCCACTCGCCCCTCCTAGAGGATGACGAGCCAGCCGTCCAAGAGATACCGAGTCCTCCTTGGGATGAGGCAAGCGAGTCCACCACGCCACTAGCGCACCGCCCCTCGAAAGAGGAAGGCTAGCATCTCCGCCTCCAACGACGACGAGCAGCAGCAACACGAGTAGGAATTCTTGCCAAAGTGATGATGTTTTGATGTTTTTGTCGATCTCCTTTTCTCCTCGAGTACTGATTTAATATGAAAACTGCGGTGCTGCCATCAATAACCCCGAGCCCCCGAGGCAAGGGGTTGAAAAAGGAAACAGGGAGGGAAGTCTGGCGCTGGAGCAAGTTCCACCCTCGGTAGCCAAGGAGACTACCCGCACCGGCCCCAAGGTTGTGGCCGCGCCCAAAGGACTTGTCGTTCCTAGGGCAATTCCGTTGAAGAAATCTTCAGGGTAAGTAACCAAGTAGTAATTCATGTAGGTCTGTAGATGTAGTTCTGACTGATCGTGACTTTATTTTGCAGAAAATCCTTTGTCGTCCAGAGCTCGAAGATGTCTGGCGCTGAGCCTGCAAGCAAGGGTCAAGACCCTCTACCCCAAGCCTATTCTGCCTCGACTACTCCAGCTCTCGAGCCAGATAAGAGTAGTGATGCTGCAGTGCTGGATGTGCCTGCCTGCGAGACCGCACCACCCGCGCCCGTCGTGACAACAGAAAGGCCAGTTAACGAGGGTGCGGGGTAGAGCGGAGGAAGAGATCTCGAGGTGGTTGATCAAGCTGCCAAGGTGTCAGCCCTGGGGCCTTAAGGCCCAGGTCAAGCCGAAGAATCTCTGCATGCACCTGCAGATGTCCCAGACGCAAGACTTGCAACAGCAGGCGTGGCAGAGAACCCTGAAGACGTGGAGGTGGCCATGCAGCCGCAACAGAACGAGCCAGAGGGCCCTACTGCTGCTGCCTCGACTTCCGAAGGTAGTTGTGATGAATTTTCAATCAATGATGTTCTTGATTCGACTCTGGAGTTTCTTTTAGATCCTCCGCTGCATCCGGACAAGGTGTCTAGCATGATGGAGTTCGGAGGCCGCTTCCTCGAGTACACCTAGGTATGTAGTTGTACTTTCCGTGGTATAAAAGTTACTGATTGCTGTATGTTGACATCATGTCATCTGCTAAGTAGGATGTAATTCAACGCTCCAAGGAGAAGTCACAGATGTTGAGGGCCGTCGGAGATGGGCTCCATCACGCTGAGTTCCTGGAGAAACAACTTGCTAAAGAGAAACAGAAGAACTCACAGCTCCAGCAACGGCTTGACAGCATCATAACTTCGCATCCCAACCAGATCATGGACATTCAGCGGAAGTATGATGCGTCTCTAAAGAAGGTCAAGGACTTAGCTGTTGAGAACGAAAGTAAGTGAATCCAGTCCATCTCCCGAGTTGTAGGCTTGCATAGAGTAGTCATTTTTTGTAGTCTAGCTGAGTACTTTGCCCTTCAATTTCCACAGAACTTAGTAGAGTAGACAAAGCCCTTACTGACTGGAAGTGTGATATATATCACCTTTCAGAGGAAAAGGAATGCCTTCAGCAAGCCTTTGAAAGCTTTCAAATGAATTATGCAGATCTTACTGAAGAGCACAAAGTTGTCGACAAGCAGCTCCAAGATTCAGACAAGCAGCTGGTGGCCAACATGCAGATGATCAGTCCTTGAATCGCGACAAGGAGCGGAAACAAAAAGAACTCGACGAGCTCGAGACCGCTGTGCGCAATGTAGCCGAGATGATGGATCCCACCATAGACGGACGTACCTTGCTACAACGTCTTTGTGATGCTCTGCGAAGTATTGTCTGCTATGCATCTGGGATAGCCAAGGTGGTGCTGCGCATGTCTTGGGGCTAGTCAAGACATATCAACCAGACATGGACATGAAACCACGTGTAGATGGTGCTGCTGAAGGCTGCACGGAGAAGCATTTCAGCATGTACCATTAGGAGGTAGAGCCTGTGGCTTACAAGATAGTTGATGACATGCATGAGGACTTGTTCTAATTGCCTGTAGTAGTCATAACAACTATCCTGTCTTGTAATATACGATTTATTATGCCTGTTGATTGTACGGAGTACTCGTGTTGTACTATCAATCATAGGACTTTAAAAAGACTCGATATGCGTGGGTTAAGCTACTCAGAGTGCAACAACTCTGGAGGTAGTCAATAACTTGGCATTTGATAGTTAGCCCCTCGCAAGGGTTTTGAGCAAAATCGGGATTTATTCGCATTGTACGGCACTCTTGATTGCTTATGGTTATAGACGTGGTGACTTCTACGACATTCTCATAGTGACTTGACCAAGCAGTTCTGGTGAATTGTATAGGGTAGTATTCGAAGTAATCGGGTCGTGGGCAAATAGCTTTTGCGGCTTAGCCATATTGGCTAGTGGATAGTAGTCGTTCAGGTGTACCTCGTGGCGGTAACCTCCGAGCACTCCTGGTGACATAGCATAGTTAGCCCGTTGTTAGTACTCATGGCCTGAGCCTCCGAGTTCTACAATCTAGCTGAGTGGCAAAACTAGTCTGGGTACCAAACCAACTCTTTATTGATAAAAAATGCTACGCTGCAGCTGACAACTTTGTGTACAAGTTATCTAGGGGTAGAAACACCGTAGGTGCTCGATATTCTAGGAGTTCGGAATATCCAGGCCATCAGGCTACTGTAGTTGATACGACCCGGGTCTTGTAACTCTAGGGAAGATGAAGGGCCCTTCCCATGCGAGTTGAGCTTGTGGAGCCCAGTCTCATCTTGGATGCGATGAAGGACTAAATCACCAATGTTGAACGATCTCTCTTGGACGTTGCGGTCATGATAGCGTCAGACGCCTTGCAGGTAGCGGGCTGACTGAACTAGAGCATTGCATCTGACTTCTTCTGCTGAGTCCAGCTCTAGTTGTCTCGCCTCGTCAGCCTCGCCTTCTTCGTACATCTCCAATCTTGGAGATTGCCAGATGATGTCCGCAGGGAGGATAGCTTCTGACCTGTAGACGAGAAAGAAGGGTGATTGTCCTATTGCTTTGCTTGGTTGAATGTGAAGCTCCAAGACGACTAGTGGTAACTCGTGGATCCACTTGCCACCTTTTTTGTCGTTCCCGTCATAGTCTTTTCTTCAATCCATCAAGGATTAGGCTGTTAGCGTGCTTAACTTGGCCATTGGCCCGCGGATGAGCCACCAAAACGTACTTGACCTCAATGGCGCTATTCTCACATAATTCCCAGAACTCGTGAGAGTGGAAGTTTGATCCCAGGTCTGTGATGATAGTATTGGGGAAGCCGAATCGATGCAGGATGTCGCACGTAAAGTCGACTACTCTGTCTGCTGAGAGCTTTGTAATCGGCTTGTACTCGATCCACTTTGTAAACTTGTCGATGGCTACCAACACAAGAGTAAAACCTTCTGGCGCTGTTGTCACAGGCCCAATCATGTCCAGGACCCAGCATGCTAACGGCCAGGAAGGTGGTATGGTGATGAGGTTGTGTGCCAAGATGTGAGCTTGCTTGCCAAAAACCTGATAGTTGGTACTCCGACGAACAAGGTCTTTGGCGTTTGCCAAAGTCGTTGGCCAGTAAAACCCTGATCTAAATGCTTTCCCGACTACTGTATGTGACGCCGTGTGGTTGCCACAGGTGCCTTCATGGATCTTTGAGTATGTCTTTGCCCTCCTCGATGAGGACACACTTCATGAGTACCCCTGTTGCTGATCCACGCTTCTATATCTTGTCACCAACCAGAACATACCCTTTGCAGCACACTTTTCATCGATGCTGGGAGGTAGTTTCTGATCTTTGATGAAATCTATGAAAGGCACCTGCCAATCAACCTTGATCATCATGACCTCTCGGTCGGGTTCAGTTTGACCCTGACCAATGGTAGCTTGATCTGGTTTCTTGATGGACGGGTGGTGTAACTCGTGGATGAATACTCCTGAAGGGATGTCTACTCGATCAGATCCCAACTACGAGAGTACATTAGCCCCCGTGTTGTTGTCTCAGATCACGTGGTGAATCTCCAGGCCCGAGAACTTATTCTCCAATTTGTGTATCTCCGTGACATACGCATCCATGGTGTCCTTGTTGACGTCCCACTCCTTGTTGACTTGTTGAACCACCAGCAAGGAGTCGTCGTAGATAAGTAATCTCTTGATGCCAAGGGAGACTGTCAGGCGTAGCCCGTGCAATAGTGCCTCATACTCGGCTTCATTGTTTGATACCTCAAATAGTATTTGTAGTACGTATTTGAGTTGTTCTCCTTTGGGTGAGATGAAAAGGACTCCTGCGCCGCTGCCTCTGAGCTTGAGTAAACCGTTGAAGTACATGACCTAATGCTCTGGCACGCTAGCTCGAGCTACAACTTGGTTTCCTCACCACTCCGCCATGAAATCGAATAGTGCTTGTGACTTGATGGATGTACGTGGATTGAAATCGATGCTGAGAGCCCCCAGTTCAACTGCCCACTTGGAAATATGTCCAGTGGCATTCCGATTGTGAAGTATATCCACCAATGGGAAATCAGTGACAACTGAGATCTGGTATTCGTCGAAGTAGTGGCGGAGCTTCCAGGATGTGATGAGTATTGCGTAGAGAAGTTTCTGAATTGAAGGATAACGAACCTTGGATTCAGAAAGGACTCCGCTGATGTAAACACTAGCCTCTGCACACCAAAGGCATGGCCTTCCTCAGAGAGCTCCACCACGATAGCTGTGTTGATTACGTGAGTAGTCGCGGTGATGTACAGTAACAGGTTTTCACCTAGCAATGGAGCTGTGAGGATAGGAGGTGTCTGCAGATGATGCTTGAGATCTGTCAGAGCCTGCTCTACCTCTTCATTCCACTGGAACTTGTCTTGCCTCTTCAGAAGCTTGAAGTAGGGTAGTCCTCATTCCCCAAGTTTTGAGATGAATCTATCGAGGGCCGCCATACAGTCTGTTAGCTTCTGGACATCTTTAATTGGCTTTGGAGCTTCCATGGTTGTGATGGCGATGATCTTCTCTGGGTTAGTTTCAATTCCTTGGTGACTGACGATAAACCCGAGTAGTTTCCCTGACGGTACGCCGAAGACACACTTAGTCCGGTTGAGCTTCCACTTGAACTTACGCAAGCTGCTAAAGGTTTCCTCGAGATCTGAGATGAACTCATCATGGTTTCTGGTCTTAATGACTACGTCGTCCATGTAGGCTTCAACATTGCGATGTAGCTGGTCAACGAAGCATAGTTGGATGGCTCGCTGATAGGTGGCTCCTGCGTTCTTCAACCCGAAGGACATAGTCATGTAGGCATATACTCCAAACGGGGTGATGAACGCTGTCTTGATCTGATATTCTTCCTTGAGGGCAATCTGATGGTAGCCCGAGTAGCAATCAAGGAAGGAGAGCAGGACACAACCAGCGGTAGAGTCGATGACTTGGTCAATGCATGGGAGCCTGAAGGGATCCTTCGGGCAGTATTTCTTGAGATTGATATAATCCACACACATCCTCCATTCATTATTGTTCTTTTTCAAAACAAGTACAGGATTAGCTAGCCACTCTAGGTGGTAAACTTCTTGATGAAGTCAGCCGCGAGTAGTTTCGCTAACTCCTTCTTGATGGCCTCCCTCTTGTCTTGAGCGAATCGGCGTAGTCGCTGCTTCTTCGGGATAGATTTTTTATCGATGTTTAAGGAGTGCTCAATCAGCTCCTTGGGCACCCCTGGCACATCTGCTGGCTTCCACGCAAATATGTCTCGGTTAGCCCAAAGAAAGCTGATGAGCGCACTTTCCTATTTGTCGCTCAGCCCTGCTCCGATCAGGGCTGTCTTGGATAGGTCACCCTCCTGCAGTTGGATGGATTTCACGCCGACATCATTGGTGGGCTTCATAGGGGACTGTCTTGACTTCTTAGTCGGAATCACCATCTATGACTGGGAGAGCTGCTGCGCAGCCGCGAATACTTCAGCTGAAGCATCTGGCACATGTGTAGATGAGGCATACTCGATGGCCTCTTGGTCATAGTCGTACGACTTCTTCAAGTCGCCGTGGAAGGTCAGCACCCCTATCTTGCCTGGTATCTTGAGTGGTTGGTAGACATAGTGGGGTACAGCCATGAACTTGGCCAGAACAGGTCTGCCGAGGATGGCGTGGTATGATGATTCGAAGTTCGCCACCTCGAACTTGACGTACTCCGTGTGGTAGTTGTTCTTTGTTCCAAAGGTAACTGATAGCGTTATCGAGCCAATCGGTGTGGCAGAGTACCCTAGGACGATGCCGTAGAAAGGAGACTTGTTGGGGTGAGCATGTTGGAGATGTCCAACCCCATTTTCTTTAGTGTACTCGCGAAGTGTAGGTTGAGGCCGCTCCTGCCATCGATGAGTATTCGTTTGAGTTGTGAGCCTGCCACCACAGGATCCAGTACGAGTGGGAATTTCCCGGCTCGCGGAGAAGCTGGTCCATTGATCCTCTATGGAGAAAGAGATCGGGACCTCGCTGTATCTCAGGGTCTGCTGCATGGATGGCTCGATAGCCATGACCTCGTGCAAAGTGAGCTTCTATGCTCACTTGGTGGGGAAGTCGGAGTCGCCGCCGAAGATGAAGTTGACGATGTTCATCGGGTGTTGGTAACCTTGCGCCTCCGACTTGTCTCCCTCATCGTCCTCCTTGTCCTTCTTCTTCGCGTCCTTGTTGGGAAGAGGCGCGTTCAAGGACTTGCGGAGGCTGACGCACTCGAACAGTGTGTGCTTGGACTTCGGGTTCATCGGGCATTGCTTGTGCAGGATCTTGTCGAACTGCTCCTGCTGGTTCCGAGACTTCTTGCCTCACCGGTTGCGGTCAACAGCCGCAATGAGATCGTCCGGCTTGCGCTTTCAGGAGGATGCCGAGTAGTCCCGCTGACCTTTGCCAGAGCGATTGTCTTTGTTCCGTTTACCCCGTTGTCGTTGTTCCGCTTGGGGTAGCAGTCGCATTCATGGTCCTCTGGTCAGCCCATCGCTGCATCATATTGTGGAGTTCCACGATGGTGTTGGGCCGGTTGCGTCCAAAGTCGCGGTAGAGGTGCTGCTCGGTGAAGCCGTTTTGGAAGCCGTCGATGACGTCCTCGTCGAAGATGTTGGTGATGGTGGCGCGGGTGTCGAAGAAGCGTCGGGTGTAGGACCTCAGGATCTTGTTCTTCTCCTGCTTGCATTGAGACAAGTCGTGATGAGTACCTGCCCAAAGCATGGAGCCCTAGAAGTTATCAACGAAAACCCGCTTCAAGTCCTCCTAGGAGTCGATGGAGTCTGGCTTAAGGCTCTCGAGCCAGATGAGTGGTGCTGATTCCAATGCCACGAGGAAGCAGATAGCTTTGGTGGTGTTGGATCCGCCCAATACTTCAATGGCCATCAAGTAGCAGCGCAGCCATTGGCGTGGGTCTTGCTTGCCGTCGTACTTGGCGATGCAAACCGGCTTGAACTCTCTGGGGTACTCATGTTGGATGATCCTGGGGTGAAAGCTAGGAAGCGATCACTGTCCTCATGGTTGCCGCACTCTCGGCGTCTTGCTTGGATGATGTCCCCAGCATCGCGGTTACCGTTGATGACTTCTCGCAAGTCGCGGTGGCCTCGGCCTCCGGGGGGTGGCCTGCGCCTTGCGGTCCCACGAGTTGTTGGTTGCCTTGCCCATGTTGGGGCTGGTGGACCTCCTGGTTGCCCTGGCCGCCGGCAGACTGGTGGACCTCCTATAAGATTTTCCTATAATTCAAACAACTCGAAGGCGTAAACCCCAAGCATTATGAGAATCTTGCATCTGGATTAGCACTTCTGCCTAGAGCGGGGAATGTCTTAGGGTCTATTTGGATGGACTAAAATTAAAGTTTAGCCATAGCTAAAGTTTAGACGAAATTTTAGTTGGCTTGGCTTTGGAGAGCTAATGGATTAAACTTTAGTTGAGGAGGTAGCTAATTTTTAGCCTATGCTTAGCTCTCCTGTTTGGATTATTTAGAGTTAATTTTTAGCTAACTAAAAATTAGCTCCTAGATGCAAGCGGACCCTTAGCCTGGTATCATGCACGCTTTGGAAGCGGAAGCTAGGTATGGGAAATGTCTTAGCATAGTGTTGTGCATGTTTTTTTTAAGGTGGAGCCTATATATTTTACTGACCTAGAATGGTTAAATTTCACTTATCCTCTCATGTTGGCGCCTCTAAAATTTAGCTCAAGCTCCACCACTTGACTTGCACCACATGAGCCCGGGATTAAGAAAGATTTGTAATGGCCCTTAGGGATGTTCAAGAGGTAATGCAGTACTACTCTGAATTGCTTGCTGATGTTGAATGCTTGCACCTCATGATTGAATTCCAGCGAACGCCGGCTAATCGGTACAGTTAAAGCCTAACCAACAGAAACTAATCTTATCCGTGGCACAAAAGAAACGGACGCTTGCTAATCAGTGGATTGGTTGCATGGTTAGCGACGACCGACGCCAAGCTGCCATTCTTAATTCGCTGCCACAAAGTATCCCCGGCTAATGAAAGCAAGCAAGTAAACCGATGCGCATTCTTCAACCAATCCACCACCAAATCGGCGTCCGTCCATGGATCCATCAATCACCACCGGTCGTTGCCGTTACCGACTAAGATTCGCTTTTCACGTAGCATTGTCGTCGCGGCACCACTCTCACATTATTCTTCGACGTACGCGTCAGCCCCTTTTTTTTTGTCACTCACTCTCACACAAGTATCCGTCCCGTGAGGTCAACAAATTAGGTCCGTTTGGATCCTTCCCAACTAATGATTAGCTAGTTTCTTAGTCTCTATTAAGTAACTAAAGATTAGCGCTAACTATTAGCTGCGTGTGTTTGGATCCATCAGCTAATTTGCTAATCTTTAATATGAATGGACCATGCTACCCCTATGGTTTTTAACGCTGAAATTCAGAAAAAAGAGAGGAGTGGATCAGGGGTAAAAAGAAATTTAAACATTACTTAGAATTAGTTGGGTTCAATCACCTAATGAAATATTATAGTTAAATTTAGCCATGGATAATTAATTATTTTATTAACTGCTCTGTTTGGATCCCTAATAGCTAATTTTATCTAGCTAATCATAAGCTAGAGGATCCAAACATGACCTTAGCAAAATCGTACCTTTACATACAATAGATACAAATACTTACTTCAAAATAAAAACCGCTTGTATTTATATGCATGTTTATTTATTTATTTATGCATGTGCGTATTTGCCGGCTAAAGCGACTCAAGATCTAGGCAACACTTAAACGATGGGATTACTACTATTTTGGTGTCAGATCAGGAAAAAATTAATTCCACGAATGATATCTTTGTAAATATTTAGATGCATGACCAGCAAATATACGAAAGTAATACTAGGATATGGAGATTTACTTTTAAGGTGACTAGTTAGGTTTGTCCTTTTCTAGATTTGTATTTATAACTTACTATCATGGTATTACAATTTCATTATGTTTCAAAATGGACTAACCTAAAATCTTTGATCAAATCAAAGCTCTGTCAATGTCTGAGAGGACAACCATTTATGTGGGTGTATTTAGGGTAGTAAAAATCTTAACTTTTTAGCCTAGATAATCTAAGAGCCAGCCTCTAAAAAGGCCGAGCTTTAATCTTATACAATTTTGAGCTAAAAATATATAAGAATCAAGTTGGATTGTGAAAAGAGCACTTGGACCATAACCTGTTACCACTCCTAGATGTACGAAGCCGGTAGTAGCTAACATATATTGTCTGGACCCATATATATGTTGTGGTAACCTACTACATGTACAAAGGCATTCAATGGCTGTACTGGTCTCTTAGGGCAGTCCCAACCTATGGTGTCTATGGGTAGTGTCCATGTTGCTATATCCTCAAGACACCACCTTTAGAAACTACACTCTACAACCCCTAATGTCTTGGTGCAGATTTCTATTAAACTCCCCCTCTCTTCTCAATCTATCATATTTATTCTCCATTTATTAGAAAGACATCACCTCACTCCCAATGCACAATTTGATAGTGTCTAGCGCATAGGTTCTCGTGTTGATATTGGATCTTGCTTGCATGAGACCCGATTTTTTTCTCTATCCACTCTCTCTCTTTTTGAGGAAATCAACTTATTTGCACCCATTATATTCTCAAGTACCAAAACGCAAACCCAACCCCCCCCCCCCCCCCCCCCCCACCCCCCCCCCCCCCAAAAAGAAAAAGTCTACCAAAAATCTAGCATTTTGGTCAAGATCTTTTGCACCATATGCAAGCAACTTCTTTTGAAAGAGACACTTGCAAGTAATTGCAAGTAACTTGTGATGCTTAGCAATCACAGGGCGCCGATAGCTCATTTGTCGGAAATCTTTTTAAATATTTAGCTGAAGATTGAACATGGTTGCATCTACATATATAATTTTTATCATGTTTACGAGCTGTTGGAGTTCATGATCTTGCATAATGTGGATCTATGCCTCCTTTTTTGTGAGGAAATGGATCTATATCTATATATAAGTGTGTTTTATAACATGTGTCATAAGGGTGCATAATCCTCCTTATCCAGATAGGTGCGTGGTAGCATAAGGGTGCATAATCCTCATCACCTTATTGACAGCTTTGTTGTTATGATTCCGTGATTCTGGATGATGATAGTCATAGGTGGAGGCAGAATATCAGAGAAAATGAAGGATAAAGATCACAAAAGGTCATGCCGGAAGCTTACTTCTTGATTGGAATGGTGCCTAGGTACAATGAATAGTCGAGATCATACGCCCATTGTTTGCTCTTTTGCTGTATATAATAATATAATCTCATAGATCCATTAGTCTTGTTATTTTGGTTTCTAGAAATTAGAAGCTAAAATACCAACGCAACAAATAATGTATTTTTGACCATAATAATTTGGGAAAAAATTAGTTCAGTTCAGACTTCCAGTTTCGGCATTCATTTACCTACCCATAAATGAGAGCAGGCAAAAATGAAAGGTAACTGCCCTGGGCAGTGGCACCGTCCAAGTTCCAGTACCCTAACAAATAATCCTAGCCGTTCTGATCAACGATCGGATGGCTGAGGACGCGCCGAAACGGCCGGGGGCGGTGCCACCCCTGGCCTCTGCACAGAGGATCCTGGATTCCCTTTTAGGCCGATTCGTCTTCGTGGGGCGCACCCCCGTCTCCTCTCTCTCTCTACACCTTCTCTCTCCTCCCTCTCTCTCTCTCGCGCGCTGTTCCCTCTGGCTTCCTTCCCTCTCTCTCTCTAAGCCTTCTCCAAAGCCGCCATTCCCAAGAGCAGCAGCCGCCGAGCTCGTCTCCCCCAGACCCGACTCCCCCGGCTCCACTGGGCCGCCGCGGCCTCTCCTCCCCAGTCCCAGCTTGGAGATCCGGGCCGGCATTTCTTGGTAAGCTTCAGCTCCGCTCTTCGGCCGTTTTCCCCATCCCAAATCTGGTCCTTGGGCGCGTCCGTGCTCAGATTACACGCGAATTCGCTACTCCGACGGTGTTCCTAGTGGCTTCCGCGAAATGCGGCCTGGCCTCGCCGGTGGCGAGGCGCCGCCGCCGCCTGGATCAGGAGTCATGCTTGGTGTATTTCTTGAGCAAAAAAGTTTCCAATTTTTCCACTTGCTTTGGCGGGTTTTTTAAGATTTGACTGTCCTAGTTTGGGAGAGGCGTGTAACATCCCAGATCTTTCTGCAGTGTTTAATTTGTGCAGAAGTCCGAGATTTCAAAAAAAATTGTTTGAATTTTGCGAGCCATCAAATTTATTTGCAATTTAAGGTTAAATTGCTCCTTTCTAAAATTCTTAGTAAATTTATATGTGCATAAAAATATTTAATCATGCGCTTGCACGAATATATAGCTTTGCTCAGCGCTCGGCTCTCAATTTCTTTTGTATAATTCCTTTTAATTTGGAAGATGTAGCTGTTGCCATGTCTCAATCACTAACTCTGGATCTCATGATCTTTGCAGGGTGGCCACTGGTTGCTGCACTAGTTATTAAAAAAGGCCTCCTTTCCTGGGAGTTCCCTGGGGCTCTCATCTTGGATGACGTCTCAGTGAAAGGTGCAGGTATTGTAGTATGACTTGCCTGCTTCGGATGTCCCTGCCGGCGACAGGCTGAGTTGACGTACTCCTTGTCTGTCAGTGTTGAATCGGTCTGCTGGAGCCATGGGGTCGTCCGGCTGCAGCTCCGAGATAGTGGAGTCCATCGAGGAAGAATTCGACAGTGCGCCCATTGGTGGATCCAGCTTGCTGCATATTAAACTCAGGGATGAGGAGAAACGCAGCAAATGTCATGATTATCCTGTGGAAGATGACTTCGACCAGCTTCTTAAAGCTATTGATAGCAGGACCTTCCGCCGGGCGCTTAGTCCTGCCAGTACAGGTGGAGATGTGCTGGGAAAGAGTGTTCTCAAGAAACCAGCTAGGTCAGGGTTGTCTCAAAATGCAGGCATTGGGATATCCTCCAAGACTGTTAATATGAAGCAGGCACTGAGAAGGCTATGCATTTCCCAGGCATCAGAAATGGCTGCAATGAAGAGGATGTCGATGTCACCTGGATCTTCAAGTTCATCTGAAGCTGGGACTATCCACAGGCTCTATGCCTCTTTGATGGTCCAAAGTAGTACTGAGGGTCTTCTGCATGATGATGAAAAGATGAACCTGATTGAAATATCGATCACTCCGGAGAAGATGGATAAGAGTTCATCTAGAGGTACGAGCGAGTTCAGTGAAGACTGTGAATTCGAGACAGCTGATGGAAGTGCAGTCACCTCTATCCGTTCTGTGTCTTCAACCTCAGCTGAGATTCGGAAGATCAGAATCCAAGATGTCATTAGTGGTGACCCTATTGATAGTGAGAGTTCCTTGGTGGAAAATGGTAAATTAGGAAGTAAAGTTTCTGCAGCTACTGCTGATGGCTCTCCCAGAGTCCCAATCTTGAGAAAGCCCATCACTACGTCCAGGCTTGTCAAGCCAGTCTTCCGATGCAAGACCGCTGGCAAGAAGAAAGTGAAAGAAGAACCATCTTCATTGGGTGATTCTTCCAATAGCACAAAATTCTGCTCATCAAAGGAGTCAATCTCCCTCGCATCAACCAGCTGCTCTTCAACATCTAGCATTACAAATCCCACCAGCTATGCAGAAGAAGAGAAATCAACTCCAGGGCCAGAAAAATCTGATGAAACATCTTCCGAGTGGTTGGGAGCAGAAGAGAAAGGTGAGTGCTCCCAGAATTCGAAGAGCAGCATTAGTGAGTATGGTTGTAGCACGAGTATCAGCGATGAGAGCCAATTTGGATTGTGTAGCTATAATAACAGGCCACACATGGCAAAGGATCTGCGCTGGCTAACCATTCGTCAGTTGGCATTGCAGCAGGGATCGTTAGGTCTCGACAATTTCAAGCTTCTGAAGAGGCTTGGTTGTGGGGATATTGGGACAGTGTATCTTGCTGAGTTGGTTGATTCAGATTGCTTATTTGCTTTGAAGGTTATGGATATCGAGTACCTTATTAATAGAAAGAAGATGCTACGAGCACAGGCTGAGAGGGAGATACTAGAAATACTCGATCATCCTTTCCTCCCAACTCTTTATGCACATTTTACCACAGACAATCTCTCATGCTTGGTCATGGAGTACTGTCCAGGTGGTGATTTGCACGTTCTTCGTCAAAAACAACCTGGAAGAAGCTTTCCAGAGCCAGCAGCAAGGTAAATTGCATTCAGTACTTGATATTATTTTATATTCAGTGCATTGTAAGTCTCCATGGTTTTATCTCATCCTTTTCTGACTTGTGCAAATTCTTCTAAAACTAAATTCGCCTGGTGATCAAGGAATGTGATGACTATACTACTCTGCATTGTCTACTTTACAAAGTTGTTATGTGATAATCTAATTTGCAATTTTCTTGTTTGGCCCCAAGATAGATTTGCATCCTTAAAGCGCCATATACAGCTGGATGAAGATTTTAGCCAACTTTCTAGCTATTCTAAATCAACATCTGTTTAGAACTTTGAAGTCGTATTGCTATCTAGCATTTTGCTTTCCTTTGAATTTCAAATATACAGATCTGCTATGTTCTTCTGCACAATAGCTATATTTTCTGGTTGATCATTCTGCTAGCATGCATAAGTACCTCTCTTTTAACTGTTACATGGGAATCTAGTGGTAGGTACCCAATTCTTGGTTTGTCAGGGATCCAATCTAATGCCCATCAGCTTGTCAAAAAAAAAATGTTATAGGCCCTTTTTTTGCTTGGCTTATATTCTTCCATATGGCGTCAATGGACAAACAGTAACAAATTACTGTTAACAGTCATCTGTAAACATAAAACTTTTTTCTTGTTTTGGTATTTTTCTACTATGTTGTACTTGTCAATTATGCAGGTCCTGTTTTCTTTGTTCTTGTACATTCATTTAGTCCTCAACTAGTGTGTTTTAGTTTGATACACTGATGGTAGTGATGAATGATTGCTTTGCAGGTTTTATGTCGCAGAAGTTCTCCTTGCTTTGGAATATCTTCACATGCTAGGGGTTATATATCGTGATCTAAAGCCAGAAAACATTCTAGTCCGTGAAGATGGACATATAATGCTATCAGACTTTGACCTCTCACTGAGGTGCTCAGTGAATCCTGTGCTGCTTCGGTCACCCTCTGTAGCAGCAAATCACCAACCAAGGAAACTTGCAGGACCTTGTGCAGAGAACTACTGCATCAATTCATCATGCCTCCAGCAGCCCTCTTGTGCCCAAACATCTTGCTTCACACCACGTCTACCATCAATTCCCAAGCCTCGGAAGCCTACATCTTCCCAGAAAAGGCTCCCTCAGCTTGTTGTAGAGCCTATTGATGCACGCTCAAATTCCTTTGTTGGCACGCATGAGTACCTTGCACCAGAAATCATCAAAGGGGATGGCCATGGAAGCGCTGTTGACTGGTGGACCTTTGGTGTCTTCCTTTATGAACTATTATATGGCAAGACACCCTTCAGAGGACCTGGGAATGATGAAACATTGGCAAATGTGGTCTCACAGAATCTCCGGTTCCCGGACAATCCAGCTGTGAGTAGCAACGCCAAAGACCTCATCAGAGGTTTGCTGGTGAAGGAGCCTGAGAACAGACTTGGATCGTTGAGAGGAGCTGCTGAGATCAAGCAGCATCCTTTCTTTGAAGGCTTGAATTGGGCCCTGATACGGTCCGCTGCTCCGCCAGAGACACAACCTTGCAATGTCGTGACTCTTGCGAAAGAGCGGAAGAAGAAAGAAGGCAAGTGCCTCGAGTTTAGAAGTAACTCCGAGGACCTGGAATTTGAAGTTTTTTAGTGAGGCCCTGGTACAGTTTAGCACTATTTCCTCCGATAGAGTCTACATTTTTTTCTTTGAGTAGCCAAAGGCTGGGGGTGTACATGTAGATTCTTGTATTTCAGTAACTACTGTCCCTGTCAATAGCATCACTAAATTGAAAAGAATAAGCAGAGCTTATGCTGTTATCATTGCTGCTGCATATGAATTGGTTCCAATTGGATGCTCCAGTACATTTTACTCGTATTTTGCATGAACCTGTGCTGCTCCTTTTTTATTTGGCTGACTACTGAAACTGATGGATTCCTGGCAACTGCATTTCATTGCATGATGAGTTATTACCAGTAGGGTAATATAATCATTTTTTCTTCATTTATATTGGAATTTCTCCACATGCAATTTCATGCATAATTTAACTCCAGCTGAAATTTACGATTTGATGAAACCAATTTTATTGTACAAAAGCATATTGTTTCAGATCAAACGAGATCCATTTGATAAATTAAAAAATTACCATTTTTTTTTATCCCCTCCACAACAAGTTTCAAAGCATTGAAAAATCCCAAGAAAAGTCACAAAGTAATCGAACTTGCTACGACTCCGTATTATATATAGTACACCTTTGTCTGATTCCTCCCTAGGATTCTGCTGCAGAAGGCATCAACATCACTTGGTCATATGGAAGCATCACATGCTTCTTCCAGTCTTGCACATGTCTACAACATCACTTGTCAAGCGTGCATGCATCATTCGTAGCAGCAACATTCAATAAAAAAAATCATTCGTAGAAGCTGCATTTCAGCAGAGCCAGCAAAAAATGCAATTCTGAACTCAATTCAATCTCATCTTACAGATGGCCTGATTGCAATTCTGCAACTAACCGGCTCAGGTTGTCGGATGAGCCCCAGTGGTATGACAAGGACCTTGCTTGTGTCTGTGAGAAGCTATCATTCGTGATTCATGACCGACACCGCTATGATTAGGGCAAACACCTAACCATTACAGCAACCGAAATGGCCACAATGCGTCCGACAAAATGTTTTTTCCCCCATGATATGTAAGTTTGCAGCAGACGGTGGTTACTGGCTAGGTTTGTGTCTCTTGGTGGCTAGGTTTTTTTTCCTATTGATACTTTTCTTATTGCATTAATTTAAAATTCAATATGGTTATGGAAACAAAGGAAAACGCAGTTTAAACGTTTGTGATGGTGGCATGTTATGAAAGCATCCTTTCACATTTACAGGAGCAAAATTAAACAACTTGCAGGCAGATCTGAAAGCTGAGCAGCCACCTTGCCTTTTGGCCCAAGGCATGGAATTTGTTTATAAGAAAGTGATGGCCATGGCAGCTTTCAGAAGGTTCATTCACATTCCTTACCACAGTACAGATGCGCGTCACTTTGTAGCATCTAACGGAATGTCTACCCTAAGCAGGTAAGCAAACATCCACTCCACTTTTGAAGATGCTTGGAGACCGTGGTTTCCAAGTAAGTCTTGTGGAGATCCACCGTCATCCATGTTCTTGCAATGATTAGAGCATGATCTCGAAAAAAAAGCCGTAAAAAAATGCTTTACTTTCAGAGAGTTCTTTTTTGAAAAAGATTTCAGAGAGTTCAGTTTAGAAACGTTCCAAGTAAAGAGTGAGGTTTTTTCACCCCTGGAAGAAGGATCTCCGCAAGAATGAACTGTCGGATCAGGTGGAAGACAGTAAGAAACAGCCAAACGGAATTTACTGAATTTTGCTGTACGCGCTCGTCTGAATTGATTTTGATGTGTGTGTTTTCTGGTATTACAATGGTGTTGAATGATCTGCATAAAGTTTGCGAATAAAAGACCTGGATGAAATCAACAAAATAAACTATAATTACTTGCATCATTCGTGCTCGAATTGCTCGTCACAACATAGGCTCTGCAAGAAGTCAACAGCAGCAGACTCAAGATGATGCGTTCGTAAGTTTTGCCAGGTCTTGCTGCTGAGTGGAACATCAGAAATCAGCGAGTCCTCCTTGGCGATAGCAATCTACCGCAATCTGAAAATGATAGAATGCACTAAACCAAATCAAAATTTAAACAACATTTTTTTTGAAAAAAAAAATTAAACAACAATTGAGAAGGGGAAAGAAAACTCAGCATCTAAAAGTCCAGCTCTGTACTATTAATAATTCGGAAGGCTTACAATATGATATTCAATGCATGCCCTGCTCCAAGAAAAAGAATTCTAAAGGTTTACAAATTACAAGACCGAGCTTGGGATTCTGGTTAAGCTACGCCAGAAAACAACATATTATTTTTTATAAGAATATGAAAAGTATGTAGCAGGATCATACTACCAGATCAACAAGTTTACTTTTTTAGATAAAGGAATAGTTCAATATTCAGTGCAATATATCCAGCCATTATTACAAAAATAAACCACCTATGCTTAAAGAAGCGAAGGGATAAAGTAAACAGCCTATAAGCATAGCCTATTACTAAACCGACACCCATTCTTCACAAAGATCAACAAGTTTATTTGAAAGCATATATAGGGATTCCACCAATGTATGATCCTAGATAAACCAAATCTAACCAAAGCCGGATGCGTTCAATTTGCAGTAGCACAAAAGTTGTCTAGCATTCTCTATATGCTAGATTATATGATCCCTACAAGCATATATAATTAGCCGCACATATGATCACTACAAGCAAAGCATCAGTTCTGATGCTCTACTTTGAAGCTCAGGGTTCAGACCATGGCAACTGCCAGGTAAATGGTGACCTTGCTGGGGAACAGTGACAGTTTCCTCGTATGAGTAGTACTGTAGTAGTGAGCGAAAGGATGACACTATGGAAGCAAGAATCAAGTAGAGGACTCAGGTACCATATACTCTGGAACAAGGAATCACTGGATCTTCATGTTCATGGATGATGGATGATAGGAGTAGCATTGTGAGAGTAGAGGTATGAAACAGATGGCACAAGGAAACAACCAAACTGAATTTACCAAAATACACCGTATGACTAGCATGCCAGAATCAAGTTTGATGAGCGATTTTCTGGTACAGCAAAGGCATTTAATTACCCACATATAGTTTGTGACTAAGAAGATCTGGACGAATTCGATGAAATGACGCTAATGAACTTGTACCATCCATATTACAACCACGCTCAGCAGAACAGAAATCACTTGAAGGTACGTACTGGCTCAGCAAGAAGCCAACCGCAGCAGACTCAAGATGATGGTCCGTCCATTTCTTTGGTCTTATTATGTAGTTACATATCATAAATCAGCAAGTCCATGTTGGTGATTGCATCTACCACAATCTGAAAAATATAGAACACCCTTAACCAACTCAGCATTTAAACCCCAGTTGAGAAAGAAGGAAAAAGTCAGCATCTAAATGTTGAACTCTGTGATAGTTAGTCCAAAGGTTTACAAGACTGAGCTTGAGATGTGCTAGAAATTAACAGAGCATTTTAAAACAAATCAAAAAAAGTATCAGGATAAAACCAGATCAACAAGTTTCTAAGCATATTTTAGCAATTGCACCAAAGCATGATCCTTAACAAGTAAAACATAACCCACATAAGGTGTGTTCAGTTTGCTCTGGAATGAAAGTTTTCTTGTGTTCTCACTATGTTGATGTAGTTGAAATATTGGAGTAGTAAATAATATTCACACTGCAACTGAATAACTGATTGTTCACAATCCAAAACCAACCAACTAAGAAAACATAGTAAAGGATAGCACAAAACCTGGAGTGTAGAAGCTCATGACTGATAAGACGGAAAAGTAGTCCTCAGTGCCGGCTACCTTTTTCACTTTCCCTGACTTGAGCTCAACCGCGAACATGCCTACATATGTGCTCATGAAGATGGCATCAACACCCTCAGCGAAACCAATCACGCTAGTTGTATTACGGTTGCGGATGGAAAACAGTGTCTGAATATTGATAACCCTGCAATTTACCCATCCTGCAACCCCCTCTGAATTCACCTTCCTTGACCAAAGGTAAAGGTTTGGATCTCTAACAGCAGCCAGCCCCAACGAACCGTCCTCCGTCCGCATGAGAACAAATTCGCTATCACCATCCAGGTCCGGAGGGCCAATCAGAGAGAAGGCATCCTTACCCAAGCTGTACTTTAGAATTCTGGGAGTGATGTCTAGCGGGAAATAGACTTCATCTCCAATGACGACTGGAGGATTCATCTTGCCCAAGGAATCAAGCCCTAACTGAACGGAGGCCTGTGCGCCCCACGAGCCAGCGTCCGACGAGTAGACACGCGCGTCCGTCGCGCCGCCCGGCATCGGGCTGATGCCTAAACACACCAAACACACCACCAGGAAGGGACCCCCGTGGCAGTCGAGGTGGTCGCATCCGGCCGCGGCACTGGCGCAGAGCACCGCGGCGCCGGAGATGTACCTGCAGTCGGGCTTGGGCAGGACCTGCAGGTCGCCCGTGATGGGGTCCCAGACGGAGAGGGCACCCTCGCTGTCGGCCCACATGTCGACGAGGAGGGCGCGGCCGTGGCGGCAGTCCATGACCCGCGGGCGGTGGGAGCAGACGAACGCCGGCGGCTTGAAGGGGGTGGGTGCCGTGAAGGGGATGAAGCGGGGTTCTCTGTTGCCGCAGATGTTGGCGAGGAAGGCGAGCAGCGGAGGCGTTTGGTGGAAGGCGCGGTAGCGGCGGAGGAAGGTCCCGTCGGAGATGAGGCGGAGCCAGGGCTTGCAGACGAGGGAGGCGCGGATAAGGCACGCAGGATCTTCCGGCGGGAGGCGGAGGAGGATCTCGCTGACGAGGTCGGCCATCAGCTCCGGCGGCGGGCGCGGCGAGGCCATGGCGGCGAGGGTTTGGTTGGGGACATTTTTAAAAAAACATACCTGCATTATAATCTCTCTACTCTCTACCTATTTACAGGGTCGTCACAGGAATCTTATTTTTTAGAATTTAAAGTATTAAATATAATCTGTTTATAAAATTTTTTACACAGATGGATGCTAATTCGCGAGATAAATTTAATGAGGCTAATTAATCCATAATTTACAACAGTGATGCTATAGTAATCATCCGCTAACCATAGATTAATACACCTCATTAGATTTGTTTCGTGAATTAGCTTAATAATTAATTTTGTAATTTGACTTTATTTAATACTTTTATAATGATACCTTTCGTGTCTTAGCATAGTTTTTAGCATTTTTTGTGTGCATATAATTGTAGCGGCAAGACTACAACTATTATTGTTTTAATTATTACAGTTTTATAACATCACATACGCTTAATATTGTAATCTAATATGCTTTATACATATGACTTTTGCTCGTAGCAATGCACGGGTATACTTGCTAGTATGATAAAGAAATACACAAACTTATACAAAGAACCCTAGAAAGAGGAACAATTACAATCAGGCTCTTAGGATATTTTGTGCTTGCCGTGTACACGGTTGTCTCCACCACCGCCGAAGCCACCACCGGAGCAAGAGATGAATATCAAGAACACCAAGGCCAGGTGAAGTACCATCGCGCAAAAGCTTTAGGCTCTAAGGACTAAACTTTAGTCCCTAACTTTAGTCCCTATCGCATCGAATATTTGGTTACTGATTAGGAGTATTAAACATATATTAATTATAAAACTAATTACATAGATGGAGACTAAATTACAAGATAAATCTATTAAGCATATTTAGTGCATAATTTGACAATATGGTGCTACAGTAAATATATATTAATGATGGATTAATTAGGCTTAGTAGATTCATCTCGTGAATTAGTCCCTATTTGTGTAATTAATTTTATCATTACCTCATATTTAATCCTCCTAGTTAGCATTCGAAGATTCGATGTGACGATTCCTGGAATAAAACACCCCCTTAAAATGAGCCGCAAAGAAAACATGCATAGGAGGAACATCGACCTGGGACGCACCCTATACTTTGCCGGCTGTGGACCTGCACACTAAGTCGGCAAGTGGCAAAAAACCAGAGCACAGATCCACTCACTAGCCATCTCTCTATGGTGAGCCGCCGACATCAAATCTGGTCAGAGCGCTGAGCAACAAATTCCAAATCTGCACCGGCCCGCCATGGGAGCACCTAACAAGCCGAGCGACAAAATCCCCAACCTGATAGCCATGTCCCACCGTGGGGATTGGGGAAGCACAAGATTGCTTCTACCACCACCGGAGATGGCGCCGACGTTCAGTGGAATAGAGAGGAAACATAACCGGAAAAGCAAGATCAACCTTACCTAAATTTAGACTAGGAAGAGATATGTACAACCGCAACTAATCCCTGTTCCTCATCCACTTCGGCACCAATCTGATCGTCGGAGGAAAGGGAGAATGAAGAAAATCCGCTCCGAAGGTGAGTAGCCCCCAATTCTCCTTCTTTTAGCTATTGCAGAGGAAAGGATGAGAAGAGGCGGAAGCGCTTTGGGTGGGGAATTGGAGCATCGGGGAAGAGCTTTCATCGTTCCATGAGGGTAGTTCCAATTCCCCTCTCAGATGGTTTCTATAGCATTTAATAGGGTGATATGTTAGCAAAAATCTGATGTGGCAATAGAGTTATTGAGGAGAGAGAGAGAAAAATGAAGACACCGTTTCGTGATTAAGAAACCGAGTTGGCTCAGCATCCAACACGCGAGGAAACTGGCGGAGTCTGCGTTGGAGCGATTCCGCATTTCCTGCCTACATTTTTTTGCGGGGCCCACCATCAGCTGCCCAACACCATGGCGGCCATAATCTTCCTCCCCGCCGCCCGCTATGGCTGGTCTTCCTGCGTCGCCCTCCGAGTGAATGTGATGGCAGCAGCAGGACTGATCCGTGGTGGAATCAGTAGATTGGGGTGACGGTGAACCGAGGGCAATCCAAATGCATAGTGTTCAAAGTAGTGTCTATGCTATTATATCATCAAGACACCACCTTTAGAAATACACTTTACAACCCATGGTGTCTTGATGTAGTTTCCTATTAAACTTACTCCCTCTTCTCCACATATCATATTTGTTCTCCATTTATCGTGAAAACACTAGCTCACTTTCAATGCACAACTTAACAGTGTATAGCGTATATGTTTGTGTGTTGATACTGGGTCTTGCATGAGATCCGATTTCTTCCTCTCTCTACTCTTATTTATTATAGTAACACATGAACTAAAAATTCTATGTAACGGTATACTTAATGCTATAGACCGTCCTTAATGAAAGGTTGGGATGCCCTCATGGCCTTCGTATCTGAGGAGCAGCATTGACCGTGAGTTCGTGAGGGTGAAAGAATTTTAATAACAAGGAAGATGAGATGCTAGTATTGGCATGGCTGAACGTGAATGTGGTTCCAGACTTCCGGTATTTGCTTGCAAGTTGCAAACGCTCTGCGTACTGGCCCGCGTGCGACTCGCCGGCGGCCGGCCGTGCGAAGCCCCGGTGCCGCCGCTGCCGGCCGCCTGGGCGAAGACCCACCGCCAACACCCGCCAGGCGTGCCAATGTCCTCGCTGGTGAAAGAGAAAAGAGAGGACTGGAGAGAGAAGATTACAAAATTTATTACGGGTCTACCCAAAGAAACTATGCATTGGGGCACGTAGTTTCTAACGTAGTATCTTATTGGTATGGTACTGTAGAAACTACTCCCTTCATCCTATAAAAACTACTCCCTCCATCCCATAAAAATTTATCCCTCCATCCCATAAAAATTTATCCCAAATTTGTCCCACAAAACGTATTTTTACATTGTAGAGAAGGGCATAGAGCTAGGGATGAAAGCGGATCGGATCGGAGAGGATAATACCTGTTCCATATCCTCATCCATATTTTTTTATCGGATGCAGAGCGGAGCGGATATTACACGGATACTGTTACGGATACGGAATTATGAGGACATCGGATGCGTGCGGAGTCGGATCGGTGTCGGACCGAATACAGATTAATATATATACTTATATATAGTTTTTTACGTTGATTAATAATTGGTAAACCAAAGCTATAAAGCAGCAAAACATCATGAAATAAAATACTCACCGTTATAGTACGACACAAAGTTGATGGTGATACCTCAAACTTGACGTCCAACAAAAATCATTACAGATTCTCAGTTTAGACTTAGGTGTATAGAGCAAACATGTAAAACAAAATAAAAATATTATCGATCAGCCATTAGGGTTTACCGATGCATATGCATATAATATAAATACTTGTTGGTTAATGGGCTATAAAAATATTATGTGTGTATTTGGATTGCGCTTAATTTGTACAAAGTGCTGGCCTGCTGGGCTTGCGAAAGTAGTCGGATATCCTATTATAAACCTCGGATTATTCGCGTTCAATTATCGGAAAATTCATATCCTCCGGATTTTGCTAATACCATATTCTACCCCGCATCCGCATACAATCGAATTCGGATTATCCATATCCGCGTGGATATCAAAAAACCTTCTCCATATCCACAAAATTCGAATTCAGATCGGATCGGATGCGGAAATTATCCGCTCCATTTTCATCCCTATATAGAGCCAATCAAATGCTTAGGGCAGTCTCAACCCACCATGTCAGCTAATTTCTATAGCATGATGCCACGTCAGCAAAAATGTGATGCTGCAGGAGAATAAACGAGGAGGAAAGGGAAAACAACGAGATATTGTTTCTCACGCAAGAAATGGTGTCGAGCTCGCGCTCCCAGGCACGAAGAAACTGCACAGACGCGTTGGGAGCGAGCTGGTTCCTTCCTTACGGGTTTTGTGGGGACCACCAAGCTCGCCATGGCCATGCCGCGTTCCTCCCTCGCCGGCGCAATGGCACGAATCCGGCTGCAGCTGAATGCCTGCGCCATGTTGGCTCTCCTGCAGCCCTGCCCGCGGGCCGCTGGTGGACCCCCACGCCGCCGCCGCCGTTTCCTCACCTCGCCGCTGTCAGGTCCTCCATGGCCGCGAAACTGGACACGGCGAGCACCGCCCCTGCCCGCGTGGTTGGACGGAGACAAGCGCACGGCGTGGATGCGAGCGGCGCGGGCTAAGCAGCAAGGCAAGCGCTGCGGCGTGCAGCACTACGGCGAGCAGCAGCGGGAAGCAGCAATGCGGAGTGCAGTTCTCTCTTGTTCACTTTTCTTTTGCATCAGCGAGCCTGCGACTTGCTGATGCTAAGGCGAGCAGCACTACGGCGTGCAGCCCTGTTACTTTTAAGTTTTTCCAATATATTCGTATTTATTGAGGATCTAGGTAACTAAATAAACAGCGCCGTTTTTAATTATAACTATTATAATTAAATAGGAGTATCTATCGACTCTGTAGATTGGAACTGCCCTGAGCGGGTTACTCCGATCAAATTAAAAATACTTTTTTCAGCAGGATCAAATTGAAAATGTTCCTTAACACCACCGGTGGGTGGGCCAACCAGAATGGCGACACGAGGCCCGGCCCAAGATCGGCCATGATGCCTCGGATTGTGCCTTGTATTCTGACAATATGATTCTTTTTCCCCTGCTGTTACCAGCACAGTGACATGTACCTTTTGCAGCTGACGGTGGCTACCGGCTAGGTTTGTGCCGTTTGGTGGAATGGTTCTTTTCATATTGATGATTTTCTTATTGCGTTCATTTACGTCCAATATTGTTAAGGAAACAAAAATATATTATAGAAAGCAATTTAAAAAACTTTGCGATTGAGGCATGTTTATGAAGGAAGCATCCTTTCACATTTTACAGCAGCAGAAACAACCTGCAGGCAGATATGAAAGGTGAACACACCTTGCAATTTTGCCCTAGGAAAGTGATGGCCACGGCACCTTTCAGAAGGCTCATTCACATTGGAAAAATCGTCGCGCGACGCCTTGGCCCAGCAGGCCGTCGGGCCTATTACCTCTAGATCGGCACGTATTTATCACACTGCACCGGCCGTTACCAATCGAGGCTGCCTCCTTCTATTGGAAGGAACCGACGCCACCAGCCGACCAGCGGCGAGCGGGAGAGGAGGCGGAGCAGCAGCTACGCGGCGGGGCCGCGGAGAGCGTCGGTGCGGTGGGACTGCGACTGCGCGGCGGAGCTGCGGCGAGCGGCTACGCGACGGGGTCGCGGCGAGCGGCGGAGCAACGGCTCAGCATGTCGGGAGCATCCGCTAGCGGCGCCGGAGAGGAGGCCCTGGGGAAGCTGCGGGGCGGGGCGGCGGCTACTTCGGGGGGCTGCATCGAGAAAGAGGGGCGACTGCGCGACGGGATCCAGGCCGACGGCGTCCGCTAGGAGCTGCGGCAAGGATTCCTCGGACGAAGCCGTGGCTGCGCGCGAACCAGTTGTCGAGCCGGCATCAAGTGGGCAAGGCGGCGACTCCCCCAGGAAGGTAGCGTCGACGAGCATCGGAGGAGAAGCCGTGGCCGGCGCGGGACGCGCTACTTCCGGCGCCCGTCGTACGGCACCCTTCGGCCCCGACGACAAATTGAGTTGAACCGCGCCCTTCTCCCCTTCCCCCTCGTCAAAATGGAATGATGCTCATGCATGCTGAATCTGTGTAGAATTTCTAAAAAAGCAATGATGCTCGTGATGAATCTTTGTGAAATCTGTAAAATGCATTAGTGCTCATGTGTGAATTTTTTAGAGAGAATCATCCCTTACTTTTTGTGATGATGTGCTCCCCCTGCGTGATGAATGTGCTCCCCATATGATGATAATGCTTATGTGTGAACATATGTTAACCTGTGTCTCCTATGACACACATTGGAGACATGAGTTGTTAACCAGCGTCTTCTATGATGAATTAAGAAAATAAAAAAAAAAGTATAGAATATACCTTTATATACATCACATCTACACATATTTTATCCATTCTTTACATCACAAATTCACATGCTTTATCCACTATATACATTATAAATGCAGTCCTAATCTACTGAGCTCATACAAATCCACTATTATCTTGAGCAGAAATGAAAATTGGGCAAAAAAAAGAAGCTAATAAACACATGTGATCATATTTTCTACACAAAGAACAGTAGCACTGCAAGATCATCGATTCCACCGGGCATAACACTCTGTTCTTTGTGAACGATGTCTTTGTGAACGAACCTAACCAGCAGGAAAGAGACACTACACCACAACCCCAAAACAGCAACAGCCGATCAGTCGGTATAAGCATGACTTGAATTGAAACTGCATTATTGGGAACACTGTGCCAACTCTTTGTATTCCTGTACCTGATGAAGTGACCATGTTAAAGGTATCAGATGATAACCATATACGTTGTCCACTATTATTAAAAATGGCTGGTAATGATAGTGAAAGTTTAAATTGCAATCTATAGAGAACTTTCAGCGGGTGCCATATCCATGTTCAGACCAATAGCACTAGATACTCATGTTCAGAACAATAGCAAATTCATACAATATGACACCAGCTACTATTAGTTTGTAGTCTGCTACTTCTACTTTACGCTACTGCTACTAGCCTACTGCTAGTCTTCCTAAATATCGCTCTTAATGCTACTGGTAAAGAGCAGGTGTAATATTGTGTTTGGCTATTTGCATAGTATGTAGTAGCAGACATATTTCTGAACTCCAAAAATGCACGCAGCTAGCTAGAATAGTTGCCTTACATGCCAATTTCAAGTATATAAATCCCAATTTCAGTGAACTATCATCAACAGACCCCAAGAAACAGTTGTGATGTAGAATCAGAGGAATTTGGCACTTGAGGTTAGAGCACTTATCCGTGAGAGAGGGTGCCGCATCTGGTGAAATCGATAGACTGTGAGACCAGCAGCTCACATGGCCCAAAACATAGATCGGGATCTAAATCAAATAGAGGGAAAAATAGTGAGCGACATTCCTTCAGATTTGCAATGCAGCAAGGTTAGCATTAATTAAGTAGTAAACAACATAGCATGCAATTTTTTCTGCATAAAAGATTGAACCGCATGTAACTCCATTGACCACAAAATTAAAGACTGACTAAAACTACTTACCTGATTACACATAGCATTGTTGAACTAGGCATAGAGCTATTGTAGTTCTGGATATGATCCTGATTGTGATAGACAAATAAAATAACTGAGAAATATGGAATCTAGAAGAAGCTTGGATACATAAATAGACTGCGTATGTAATCGTCTAGAGCATATTTGGACCCTGAATCGGATCATGGCCACAACCTAGATTAAAACGTTCTAAAATGCACCTTTTCTATATTACTAAAATGTATTGCTTATTTTAAAAAGTAAAGAAGCAACTTATCTGCTTGAGAACCCAATTGGGGAATCATTGTGAGAGACAAAATTTCTTAACTCATTTCTAATTGGGATTATGTATATCACTATTCAGTATTTGTCATTTTTTCAAGTATGTAACCAGATCGTTTTTCAAGTATGCCACGAACCTTCAGGATTCCAGGCTACCCTAAACCAAGCAATAACATGAAGGGGGAGAGATCCAGATCAGAAATCAGGTTTGGGATAGGAAGCAAAAGGGAGAGGGAATAAACAAACCTGCTGCCGCCGCCTTGTGGTGGAGGTCGTCTGCCCCCAAATCAATCGATTAGGAAGGGGAAGAAATCCACTCAGAACTCAGATCGAGCAATTGTGGTCGACAGCAATGGCATTTGAAGATAAAAACGATGCGTTACCTTGTGATGAAGGACGGCAGTGGAGACTCGACGGCAGTGGTCAGGATGCACACGGCGGCGCGACAACGCTGCGGGTCGACGCTACAGCGGGGGCGCGGGGGGATCGGGACGGCACGACCACGGCTGCTTGGCTGGACTGTAGGGCGGGGCGTCGCGACGGCGGCGGCGAGGCTGGACGGAGAAAAGGAGGAGGCCAGAGGTAGAGGACGGGCGTGGTGAGGGTAAAGGATGGAGACAAGGATAGCAGCGGCGGCGGGGGAGCGAGCGGCCTGAGAAACGGCTCGATCCGCCCGCAGCTCGGGCACGGCGGAGGGTCTGGCCGATGGAGCGCTCCACTCCGCACGATGGGAGGAAGACGCGAGGCCCAGCGATTGTTGGTCGCGTGTGTGTGTGTGCGGGGGGGGGGGGGGGGGGGGGGGGGGGGGGGGGGGGGGGGGGGGGGGCGGAGGTGGGGTGGGGGGGCGCTCGAATCCTGACTCTCCGGGGTAACATGGGTGCTATGCTTGCCGCGGACCATTATATAAAATTAATGAGATAACATTAGCATAGGTCTATTATATAATGAACTGCATATGTTCTCTAGAAAATAATGCTATACAAGAATTTGAGCGGAAATGAAGGAAAAACACATATTTGAATCCAAGGCACAAAACACCGACCAATCACAAGCAAGCACAAGGATTGGAGGACCCATATGACAGGCTAAACACACTCTCAATCCAAGGCTAAGAGCTCTGACCAATCAGAACGCACCATTCAGGCTCACATGGATTAAAGGGTCCACCAGCGTAGGAAACCGATCCAAGAAAGTGCCAAATCACTTATCAGGAATCAGAGGGCCCACCTGCCAGCCTCCTGCGGTGCCTAACCTGGTTCGGCCGTACCAGGTGGTTCAGCCGAACCAGCCTTGGCGCCACCGAATTAATCCTTGCACGTGGCGCCTCTCTATTGGCTCCCAATGGCAGTTCGATGGAGCTCCTGCTGTTTTCCCAGACGTAGACCCCTGGTGCCTCACCTATAAACATGAGGGGGGGGGGGGGTAGAATTGGAACACACTTCACACTTGCAACTTTTGCTTTCTCCTCTCCCATTCAGAGCTCTAGGCTCTCTCTAGAGGTGTAGCGCTGCCTAGGCAGTGTTAGAAGATAGGAGGAGAGTGAGGGGAAGTAGGGGAAGTGCCGGGATTGTCGCCACTCTTCTCCAGCATGTACCTTGACGGATGCTTATAAATAAAAGTAAGTGTTCGTGACTTGCTTAGTGCTTTAGTTTCTTAGTGCTTTAGTTTCATAGTTAAGTAGTAGTTCTAGCTCTTTAGATATTTACTGGATCGATAGTTCACTAGCTTAGTGGGTGCTCTACTCTAAGACTCCTGATAGAGACGGATGTTTTTGGCCGAGGCTAGAGGTAGTACATGACAGTGTAGACGGGTGTCTAGGCTAGACTTTGCATATTGGTTGTGGTATATTCCACGGTTTGATGAGGTAGGTGACAGGTAGTGACAGCCCTGTATACTCAGCGTAACTCTCCCCGTTCGGGTATATCCTAGTGCCGTATTACTGGAGCGTCTCGGTTTTATCTAGGCGGAGTCAGTAGCCCGAAGTAAACAGCTAGAATAGTTCTACCTTACCTTTGATTCTTAGCCTTAGGAATCCTCTCCATTCCTTGCCTCTAGCCATTGTGGTGTTCATGGACGAACCTGAACCTAAGAGAGTGTACACACATTCCTCGGTGGATACGATACCCTGGAATACTCTTGGGTGAAAGCTACAACGGTATTCCGTGTGCTTGCGGATTTTTCTCGATGTTAAAAATACCCAACAAGCTTTCTGGTGCCGTTGCTGGGAACGATTGCTACATTCTCTTCGGATCTAGTTTGCCCTCGTATCTTTTTTTTCTTTGATTCTACCCCTGCCTCGCTATCCATGGAGTAGCCATCCTTTTAACAGCTCTCCACACCTAAGGGCGAGTTTTGTGAGCCACTACCTTCTTCTGATTCAATTCTTTCATCTGGCTATGAATTCACTCCCGGCTACATAGCCTTGGTTGAGGAACATTCCTTCTCAGGATGGGATAATGAAAATCCTTACCATCATCTACGCGACAAGCAAGTGTGCTCGTGTCTGAAAATTTCAGGCATGACACATGAAACTCCCAAGTGGAAATTATTCCCTTTCTCTCTCATAGAGTCGGTGAAGCAATGGTACACATCCAATGTAAGAAGTGCAAACGGGGATTGGGATGATCTTCGAGATCGATTCTGTCTTGCATTCTTTCCACTCTCCTGTATCTGCACCTTGCGAGCAGAAATTCTGACCTTCTGTCAGGATGAGAAGAAATCTATCAGTGCAGCTTGGGCCAGATTGTCCTTTTTAGCTCAATCCGGTCATAACTTGTCTTTACTCGACCACTTGTTACTTCAATACCTTTACATGGGTCTTAGCAAGGAAAATGCACAATACCTCCATGTCACCGCTGGAGGTTTGTTCATGCACAAGACTCCAGCTGAAGGAAGGAAAATTCTTGACAAGATCATGGAAATACCTCCTTTGTCTGCCAACGTGAGCCTCCTCGGGTAGAATTCGAGGTACACCATGAGGAGATTTTAGCAGCCGAATCCAAATCCATAGACATCCAATCCTCTCTTGAACCAAAACCTAGAACACCGAAGGAAAAAGAGATTAAACCTTTGGAGTTTCTCTTTAGTTTCGAGGAAGTTATCTTTGAAGACTACGGAAACACCTCGAACTACTTCTACATAAAGAGACCACCGGTTCTGGTCACTCCTTCTGAACCTCTCAAGGAGTCCACCGTTATCAAGGGCGATGGACAGTCAAGGAATGTGGAGCTATCCCCTGAAGCAATTCAGATCAGTTCCCCATCCTTGACTATTCAATGCCAAATACAAGGAACTATGGTGAATGCTTTGTATAATCCCATGGTCGGTGCTAACATACTGTCCAACTTTGCTGCGTTGGCCTTCCCAGGCAACGAGAGCCTAGCACCGACTAGAGAAATTTTCAAGAGTTCCTCTGGATCTCTCGTAGAAGGCTATGGGATTCTACAGAATGTGTTGGTATGACACAAGGATGTCGATGCTTCCCTAGACTTCTATGTCTTCAAAGTCCCTAATTTCGACCTTTTTATTGGCCATCCCATAGAAATGCTCTTCCTAGACGTGCCAAGATTGGGCAACCTCGATATCAAACTAGGGAAGGATTCTTCTGTCTCGATCTTTCGGACGACCAATCCTTTGACAGAATCCATCCCTAAGTGTGCACCAATCGAGGAAGTGATGGCCATTTATTCTTCTGATCCTCCTGAATCCATCCTAAAGAAAGATGCTGAACACTTCAAGGAGGATGATTCAGGAGAAGATCATCATTCTCTCACCGAACGACCATCATCCCCCTCAATCGAGTTTAGGCCTCTTCCCCCTGGCTCGGAGTACGTTGTTCTCGACCATGATTGAGATCCAACCATGATCTCTCATGATGAATCTCTTGAGATGGAGAATCCATGGGCCATGAAATTTTGTGAGGCACCAACTCTGGGGTCCGAAGGAAAGGATTTCATAAATGAGCATGGTAGCTTCATTCTTGAAATACCACAAAAACCATGCCCATTCAATGGCTCTCCAGAGTCAGCCGCACTTTGCACCACGAGCACGTACAAGGATCACAACCACCCTAAGATCCTCATTTGCAAAATGTTTAGGAGGTTGGTTGTAGATGCCTTTGTCTATCATAAATTTTGCAAATTTCGTGGATGCACTGTGGCACTAACCTTGCAGCTAAAGCTTTCAATAATACATCAACAATTGGTGGTGAGAGGGGAACACATCACCAATGTTAGCTGTAAGAGGACATTCTCATGGTCGAGCTTCTGACCATAAACAAAGCACTGCTGGGAGATAGCCCGGATCATCATTTCCCTTTTTTGAATAAAAACAAGATCATGTCTTTAGGAACTCTGCTTTGGGTATTTTTGGTCACTAACCATTTCAGGTGAAGATTGAAAAGAACGATGGACAGGTGATGCCTAAGAACATGATGGCTATACCGACCACAACACCATGGTAATTCTTGACGAGGGAACGATTATGAAGGGAAACTTGAACTCTACACACTTGAAAATTGTGTTGCTCAACAATGCAAACTCCAAGTGTGGGGGAGGTATGTGAGTACCCCAAGTAAATTCCTTCCGTACCAATTCTTATCTTGGTTTGGAGATGGTGTTAGTTCTTGCATCTTGCCCAACTAAAAAAAAGAGAGGAGTTACCACAGCGACAATTCTTAGTTCTTCATCAACAATTGTAACACCCTAATTTTCAAATTAGGAACCTAAGTAAATTTTGCTAGATTATCTTCAGAATCCATAAGGCTTTATTCAAGCTCTTTTGATTTTAGAATATTTATTGTGGATTAATAATAATTTACTTAACCATAAAAAGAAACATAAGGAGATATAGGTCTTGTGCATTTCATGCCGCATTGCATTGTTTTATTGCTTGTCTTCCATTGAATTTAAATTTCAAATTCAAATTCAAATACATTTGGATGTTTTTCTTTTTCTCCCTCATTTTCTCTCTTGGCCCGGACCATTTACTTCTCTTCCTCCTTTCTCCCTTTTCTTTTTCCCGCACCCCAGCCGGCCCGCTCTCTCTTCTCCATCCCCTTCCTTTCCTCCCACAAGGCCTAGCCCAGCTGGTCTCTTTCCTCCTCCCCCCGCGCGGCCCACCCGCGTCGCTCCCTCTTCCCCCAGCCCAACCCGGCGCCTCTCTCCTCTCTCGCTCTCCCTCTCTGCAAGGCGGGACCCGCCCGTCGGGTCCTTCCCCGAGCTCGAGCCAGACTCGGGTTCGAGTCCGGCCGCGGCACGGCGCCGCCTCCGCCCGCGCGGCGCCCCGAGCCCGCACGTCGAGGCACCTCGGCCGCCCCTATAAAGCCACCGCCCCGCACCCTCGTTTCCCCCAACCCGCAGCCACCGCCCTCGCCTCGCAAAACCCTAGCCACGCAAGCCGCCGCCGCCGCACCTCGGCCGCCCGACGCCGTTGCCACCTCGCCGCTCCTCCGTCGACGCAAGCCGCCGCCGGAGTTTTGCTGTGGGTTGAGGATCCTCGCCAGCCTGCTTTCCCCCTTCCTCTCCCCTTCCCGCCGCGGCGTTTGCTCGTCGTCGCCACCGTGCTGCACCTTGCCGTCGTCCGCCTTCCACGATTTCCGGCGCCCCGTTCCAAGCCCCTAAACGAGTTTCCCTCCTCGTTCTCATTCTCCCAGGCCAGACCCGAGCCGAAATAGTGGCCAGAATCGCGTTTACGCGATTTCCCGGCGAGTTTGCTGCCGCCTGCCGCCGTGAGCCGCCGCCGCTGGGGCCAGCGCCGCCGCCCATGCCGTCGCTGCACGCGCAGCCGTCGGATCCCGATCCGACGGGTTAGATCTAATCTAACCCGAGTCAAAACCAGCGTACCGGTCAAACCGTAGGCCTTTTTGCAAAAGAAACCCTGAGTTTTATCGAAATCAACCTGCAGTCCACGACAGTTCAAAAGTATTCACGAATTGATCCTTTTCTTTCTGTTTAAGCCCCTATCCTTTTCTAAAATAGAACTCGCCATCCTTAGCCCCTCTGTTTTTCAATCTACACCCTAGATTTAAGGTTTAATTATGTTTTAACCCTCAATTTCTTTGACCAGAGCCCTTCTAGTTTCAAATCTTCTACAAATAAGCCCCTGAAATCATGTTTTAGCCATAACTTCTCTGTTTTAACTCCGTTTTCATCGATTCTCACGCTCACGCGATTCTTGCGACATATACAGTAGCTTTATAATGTTGTTTTTCTATATTTTTATTGTTTGGTTTACTGTTTCTTATTTATTGTACTTGTTTGTTTCTATGTACCTGTGTGTTGCGATAGACGGTGCGCAGTTCGAGGGTCCACAAGAGCAACGCTTTGATGACGCCCCTGAGCAGCAGCAGTACTTTGAAGAAGGCAAGTGGTCCTTGATCATATTCCGTCCTAATAACTTCTAAATATACACATTTAATTTATATGCGTGCATGTGTTTATAATATGATGGATCTCAAACTAAGGATATGCCTAGTTTCTGTTGAACTTCCTTGATTAAACCTGGGTTGTTATATTTATGATGTAGCTACGCTAGTTGCTTATACTTAGGTTTTGGTTGGATATTTTGGAAGCTATGATACGCTTGTTTTGTTTCATGTTCTAGAATACTTATATGGTAATAAATTTAAGATCATTGCATTAAAGGGAACATGGAGAACCACCCAGAAAAATAGTGCAACCACAATACTACATGGCTCTGGTCTTGGCTAATTAATTAGAAACTTTAGCTTGTAATGGTCTTTCCGAAAGGGCAAGAGGGGAGTGCGTTGATGGGGTATAGCTTGGTCCTCTTGAGGCGTAGATATGATCCTGGTTAAGGCGTCTTCCTCATTTGGGAGGGTTATGACCACTGCAGCCTGAAACCTTAGCGGACCGTTGCAAGTTGGGGAATCTTTGTAAAGGCCTCATAGTGAAACCCTGCCACTCACCTCGGAAGTGTTTAAGGGCCTTGCAAACCCGGGCATCAAGGGAAACACAAGTTGTGGGTAAAGTGTACAACCTTTGCAGAGTGAAAACTGATATATCAGCCGTGCTCACGGTTAAGAGCGGTTGGTCCCTCACATGATAATTGAACTTAAAGATAACCTAAATTGATGTTCTTTATTTATGTTGTTGTTATCTATCTCTGTTATTTATTTAAGGGTTGGTATATACTTACACTTAGTTAATGCTTGCTAAATAAAACTTGGTCAACTAAAAATGCATTTGGAACTTGATCCTGGCGCACATATGAGATGCATTTGGTTCCTTTTCAAAACCGGGTGTGACAACAAAATGCCATGGTAAGTACCCTCAGGTAGGTCCTGCTTTTGACTTTAAACAAAGCCCTCCCGGGAGGTAGCTCGAGGTTCACCAATCCTATACTCATGTTTATCTCTGTTTGAATATAGCTTGATCATGCTTTCATGCTCCCTTTATCTATTCTCGTATGCTCTAGTTTGAATGTGTGATGCAAAATGCATTCATAGGCTTTCTAAATTAAGCGTGGTGCTTAGGTTAAAAAGTATTCTTTAATCAAACTAGACATGGTGTCAAGTTTGATTAACGAACCTTAGAGTCAATGCTTGTATAGATCTTGGTTGTATATGTGGACTATCCCCTGCAGAAAAATCTTCAAAAAAAAATCCAAACGGGTGAGTCGTTGAGCTGAATTCAAGTGGAAAGGTAAGCCAAGGCATTGGATTCATATTGCGCAATATATGAAGGAGGTACATATCACCATTCAAGGGTCCATCGTAAGTATATCCTTTTTTGCTTATGTTGATGCAATTTTAATTCAGCCTTATTTGAGTAAGTCTCATGGTGAAAATAAAATATTTTTTAAAAAAACCCAAAAATATTTGAGTTCGAATAAAGTAAGGCTCCTTGGTTCTCGAATCAGTAGAGTCCCTTTTGTTTTCACCTTTTTGTTTTTGAATAAAGCACCAAGTACAAGAACAAGTGTGGGGAAGATATCTCGGAGTTCTGACGCGCATACGCTCGAGATCACCCACCGACATGTGCACAAGACCGAAAGAACCAACACGCAAAAGGCCTAGACCCCATCACGGCGGTTTGTGCACTTTACCCCTCAAATCTCCCTGATCCATGAGTTTAAATGAAAGTCGTTGTTCATCACTAAAATTAAACTCAATTGTGTTCTCTGATCACATACTTCAAGTTTGATTGACTTGCATATATTTTATTACTTGCTAAACTTGAATTTGTGAATCATATCCTAAGGAACCCATAATTGTTAAGATGTTGAAAAGTGAAATATGATTTGATGAAAGAATTCTTGCACTCTCTATTATACATCTGGGAAATTTTATCAAAAAGAGAGCCCTCCACAGATTTACAAACTCCCCATGTTTGTCCTACCAAACCCATATGTCGATCATCATGGACAAAACCATATACATATGTGTCTTGTTGTTGCATTGAGCTTCATCAAATGTTGTGACCCTAGTGGGATACTTTTCATACTTGCTTGGTCAAGATCACGTACACTCCATAGGCTAAACTTCTACACCGGAAGGTAGCCATTCCATTCCATTCATCCATAAAATAGAACTCTACGTGTAATGATCTCTCTCTCCAATATTCCTGGAAAAGAGACATGGGCTATATGAAAAAAAGTATATGAAAAAAACATGCTCAAAAGCATGGTAAAGAAAAAAAAGAACAAACAAAAAAAGAGAAAAGAAAAAAAGATATATAGCCATGTCTTCATATCTTTCAAATAAAGGAGAGAGGATTTCATAAAAGGAGTTTTTTATTTTTATCATCCACTTTTCATACACTTGCGCAATCTTGATCAACTCGTATGATGTGTCATCTCCATGGATTCATTCTTTGATTTTGCAATATGTGAAACAATGCATGCTTCCAAATCTCCTACCATGAGCTCCACATGAGCTATCTTTAGAAGTAGGATGAAAAGAGGCAATGCCTTGATAATGATACATACACACTAAGTGACTCGAGAGATCATATGGAGGAGTAAAGCTATGGTTGGTTTTTTCAAAAATCTTTCAAACACATAGTCATGCAGCAAAAAAGTGGAGGAGACTGAAGTCAACACCGTTCCACTCTTCAACTACCCAAACTGTTATGGTAGACACATCAAGATTCGCAGGTAAAGGTGAAGCTTGGAATAATTTGTATGCAGGTATCATATCAAAAGGAAGTGGTGTTCCACCTTAATCCTATCCTTTTACTCGAGGACGAGCAAAGACTAAGTGTGAGGGAGCTTGTTGACGCTCGTTACGGACCATTTTTAGAGTGTCAATTCCTGCATAATACATATAAAATCAGTGGGATAACATTAGCATAGGTCCATTATCTAATGAATTCCACGTCCCCTGGAAAGTAGTGCTATGCAGGAATTTTAGCAGAAATGGAGGGAAAACACACCTTTGAATCCAAGGCACAGAACACCGACCAATCACAAGCAAGCACAAGGATTGAAGGACCCACATGACAGCCTAAACACACTCTCAATCCAAGGCTAAGCAGCTCTGACCAATCAGAATGCATCATTCAGGCTCACACAGATCAAAGGGCTCACTAGCGCAGGAAACCAACCCAAGAAAGTGCCAAGTCACTTACCAGGGCCCACCTGCCAGCCTCCTGCGTGAGCTGAGGTCGGTTGGTGCCCAACCTGGTTCGGCCGAACCTGGTGGTTCGGCTGAACCAGCCTTGATGCCACCGACTTAATCCTTGCACGTGGCGCCTCTCTATTGGCTCCAAATGGCGGTTCAGTGGAGCTCCTGCTGTTTTCCTGGCCGTAGAGCCCTGGTGCCACACAAATATGAGGGGAGGGGGAGGGGGGGGGGGGTAGAATTAGAACATACTTCACACTTGCAACTTTTGCTTTCTCCTCTCCCATTCCAAGCTCTAGGCTCTCTCTAGAGGTGTAGCGCTGCCTAGCTGGTGTTAGAAGATAGGAGAAGAGTGAGGGGAAGTAGGGGAAGTGCCGTGGTGGTTGGCACTCTCCTCCAACTTGTACCTCGACAGATGCTTATAAATAAAAGTAAGTGTTCGTGACTTCCTTAGTGCTTTAGTTTCATAGTTAAGTAGTAGTTCTAGCTCTTTAGTTGTTTACTGGATTGATAGTTCACTAGCTTAGTGGTTGCTCTAGTCTAAGACTCCTGATAGAGATGGATGTTCTTGGCCGAGACTAGAGTTAGTAGATGACAATGTAGACGTGGTGTCTAGGCTAGACTTTACCTGTTGATGGTGGTATATCCCACGGTTTGATGAGGTAGGTGACAAGAGGTGACAACCCTGTTTACTCAACATAACCCTTCCCGTTCGGGTATATCCCAGTGCTGTATTACTGGGGCGTCTCGGTTTTATCCAGGCGGAATCAGTAGCTCGAAGTATACAACTAGGATAGGTCTACCTTACCTTTGATTCTTAGTCTTTGGAATCCTCTCCGCTCCTTGCCTCTAGCCAGTGTGGTGTCCTTGGACGAACCTGAACCAAAGATAGTGTACACACGTTCCTCAGTGGATATGATACCCTGAAATACTCTTGGGTGAAAGCTACAATGGTATTCCGTGCGCTTGCGGATTTATCTGTGACGTTAAAAATACCCAACAATGGGCACCGCCGGTGGGCTAAACCCTAGATTTGGAGGGGAAGGGGAGCCGAGCGGGTGGAAGAACTCACAGTGGAATTCTCTCGCAAGGGAAGGGAAGGAAGCGGAGCGCCGAGGAGGAGGAAGTGGAGGCATGACCGGGGCGTGAGCCGTCGACATCGCCGGATCTGGGAGAGGAGAGGAAAGGAGGAGGAGGAGGAGGAGCGAGCGAGAGGGACTCGCGAGGAGAGGTGGAAAGAGCCGAGACATCAGGAGGGAGGGGGTTTCCGGTGGACGGACACATGCGTGATGAGCCGTATTGAAGGAAAATTTCGGGTCCGAAAATAGTAAGCTTGGTGACGCGGCTGGAGAAATGCGTCTCCAATGTACAAGCTTTTATTGGAGACGCGTTTTTGCTAATCCACGTCTCCTTTTACATACCACATTGGAGACACGAATTGTTTCGGATTAAACATATATAGGAGACGCGGGTCGTTCTCAAGCGCTGGGAGCAAACTCATAGGAGACATGGTTTATTAACCCGTGTCTCCTATATGTTATCAGAGACGCGGTTTAATTCCGCGTCCCCTATAAGGGTGTCTCCTTTGACATTTTTTTACATAGTGTATGTGGGGGATGTAGTTTTGATTTGCAACAGCATGAGATTTTTATTCACTACTACCGAGATGCACTAGTTCTAGCTATCGTTCAATGGCAAGTTGGTTTATGATATTTTGTTTGTTGTTGAGCTGTAACATAAATGCCAATAGCTGATGAGATGAAGTATGTTTCTGCATTGATAGGAACTGATGCAATAGCATCTTTTCCCCTAAAATACAACATATGGAACTTGTCTATGTTTACAATAAAAGCATATAATAACTTATTCAGAGGTACATTTTTTTGATCAACATGTAGCAACTTATCCAGAGCACATGCACTGCAAGTTCAGCTGTATTATTCGAGATGTAGTCTTATATAGATTTTTCTGAATGTGGAGAAAGTCTTTATCTCTATACAACATTTTTTATTCGAGATGTAGCAACTTATGGCTGTGGTGGATTCACAAAAAAAGGTGGGGGCGAAGGTGCTACGTGCGGCAAAGGGCACGGGGAGGGGGGCGAGCACGCCGTGCGGTGGTGTGCAGGGTGTAGGGGGTTCGCGGGAGCACAACACCGCGGGGGTGAGCTTGAGTGGTGGGGCGTCGGGGTTGGGGGAGGATTTTTCGGAGCACCCTCTCCACCTGGATTCGGCGGGAGGGGTGGGCTGTACTACTGGTCATGTGAGTGCAATTTTTTTTTGCGAATTTGTGTTGTGTCAAGTTATATTGATGTACTAGTGACCTCATTCTGGCCAGATCCTGGAGATTTTTCGAATGATGCACTAGTGAACAACATCCATGGAACTGTGACAAGTTGTGTGAACTTTTTCCATGTAAATAGTGTCATCTTAGTGTCAAGTTACAGAGGCACTTCTTTTGTGTAAACTCCATGAACATATCAGGGTCAAGGTCACTGTCAAGGTTACAATATCAAGGGAGCTCACAGCCACAAGATGATAGTGACGCTGCCCCCTCGCTGAAGAGGGTGACAAGAGAAAGTTACATAAATATCAAGGGAATGCCAAATCAAGATGCGACAAATAAGAGGTGTAAGGAGAGCATCGTCACGGGTGATGAAGAAAAGCGGAAATCAAGGGGGAAAGAGGCAATGGATGAATGCCACACAATTATAGAAATGTAGCAACTTATGTGTATATCGACTTACTGTAGTAACAACTTATGTGCATAATAACTTTTGTTTTGTGCAACTTATATGTATGAGTGTATGATAGATTTTGTTTGTAGTAACTATATCTTATATGTGTGGCAACTCATGTGTATAATAGATTCTATTTTTGGCAACTTTATTTAAATATATGACAACTTTTATTTTTATGACAATTTATATATAAACTTAGGTGTACGACAACTTATTCCTTTTTTTACTACTTATGTGTATGACATCTTGTGTTTGTGACAACTTATGACAGATTCTATTTTTGTGACAACTTATGCTTATAACATATTATGCTTTTGTGGCAACTTTATTTTTATGACAACTTATAAATATATTTTATGGCAACTCTTATCTTATATGTGTGGCAACTTATATCTTATGTATATGGCAACTCATATGTATAATAGATTCTGTTTTGTGGCAACTTTTGTTTTACATGTGTAACAACCTTTATTTTGTGGCGATTTGTATATAAACTTATGAGCACGACAATTTACTCCTTTTTTACTACTTATGTATATGACACCTTGTGTTTGTGATAACTTATGTATATAACAGATTTGGTTTGTGTCAACTTATGTTTATAACAAATTATGCTTTTGTGGCGACACTTATATGTATATTGTAGCAACTCCTTCAATAATATCAAACTCAAATTTACACATAAGTTTCTACTAGCGCAAAACGTCTTTAAAATATATACAAGTGGGATCTAGTTTTGTTCATCTCATCATGTAGAACACAACAGTGCAATCGGTATTCAAAACGGAGATCATACGAAGGAGATAAAATATTTTTTATGAACAAATTTAATGTTAAAAAAGTGCACAAGCATGCTATATGTGGGTGGGAGTGAGAGCAAGCAAGGCCTGCGAAAGACGCGCGAGGAGGAGGGGGTTGTGGGCTGTTCCGTACGGAGAGGAGCAAAGTGGAAGGGGTCGCACGCTCCACTCCAGCGCGACCCGTCGCGCCTTATCCCGGTACATTCACATTCCTTACCACAGTGCAGATGCAAATCACTTCGTAGCATCTAATGGAGTGTCTACCCTAAGCATGTAAGCAAACATCCGCTCCAGTCCATGTTATGTAAAATAAAATATGTGCAGAGCTGATGTTTCTCGTCTTGCTGCATGCACGGTGTGTATCATATATACTGTCAACTTCTGATTATAATGAAGTCTCATCCTAGTGCATCACATGCTGGAGATGAACTTAAGATCTAAGTGCAATGACAATGTGCTTGATATTGATAGAGCCACAACAGAAGGATTAGTGTTGGTGACGAAACGAAACAGCAGAAATGGATTTTGGGTAAATGGGGCCGGGGCAGAACCACATTATTGATCTATTACTCTCGGAAAAATATCTAACCAGATGAACAGGAAAACCCCTCCACTATTTATAGGGAGTCAAATAGATATTTACTCCCTCCGTTTTAAAATATAAAGACATTCTGGAAATTTTATAACATTAGGGGCACTAGTAGAAATAGTTGCACGTTTTTCCGCGTGATGTTTGAAACTTTGTCATTGAATAGACCACATCTATGATGAAAATTCCAGTTTCATCATAGTTCATCGGCGGCAGCTCTCAGCCCCTACGGAACTATGACAAAAGTTAAACGTGTGTCATAGAACAACATCTCATATCGTCACAAAAACGATGCGCCATCAACTCCTCGTATCTGTGATGACCGCGACTCGTCATAGAACCGGTGAACCATATGTAGCGTTGGTACCCATAGGCCACATGTGATAACAGAGGGTCCAGCGTGTCTACGTAGTTGCCACATGTAGCGACATGGACCCGCCGGTCCACGTGCCAGGCTTGTGGGTCAACTATGTGAACGCCGGGTCCATGGGAGAGGTGTGACCCGGGCGTCCATGTGTACGAGTGCGGGCCTAGCATACCGACATGCTAACACGTGTAAGTGTAGGTCCCAGTTGACTGGTCCATCATGTCTACCTAGCAGCCACGTGTGCTGACTGGTACCCGAAGGTCCGCGTGTCAGGGTTGTGGGTCAAATATGTCAATGCGGGGTCCACCGGAGAAGTGGAACCTGGCCGTCCACGTGTACGAGTACATGCCAGCAGGTCGACGTGGCTAACACGTGTAACTATAGGTCCCAGTTGACCGGTCCAAGATGTCTACCTGGCAGCCACGTGTGCTGACTGGGACCCGAAGGTCCACATGTCAAGGTTCTGGGTCAAATATGTCAACGCGGGATCCACTGGTGAGGTGGGACTCAGCCGTCCATGTGTACGAGTGCGGGCCAGTAGGCCATCATGGATAACACGTGCTAATGCGGATCCCGTTGGGTGGGTCTACTGGCTTGCCCGATCCAGCGTGTCCACATCATGGCCACGTGTCATGGTGGTGCCCGCAGATAATAAGGCCTGAGCCCGTTTCAATGTCAGGCTCGAAATGAAATTGTTGTGGAGCCGGACCAGGTTTGAGTGAGCCACCAGGATCCACACAATCCGGCCCAGGAAGAGAAAAAGGTCCACTGTGAAAACAGGTGTGCCGAACTCTCCCTTAAAAGGGAGGAAAATTTTTGCTGATGCACTGGTTCGAACACAGGCCAAAGCTAGTTCGACAGTTGCTATCCACCACTGCGCTACTCAAGTGTTTTCACCTAGCTCCACATCACACTCGCATCCTCTTTAAGCAAATAAATGTTGGCTTTGCCCACGCGATAGTTTTTGTTCCCGCACACCATCACGATCGAGAAGACGGTTGCCATCCATGGAATGCAGTGCCGCCTAAACTTGCTAGCAACCAAGAGAGGTCTTTAGGAACCAGGAACTCCTCCTCGACGTCGTCACCAGTTCCCACGCTGGTCCGCAGAGGGGATTTCAAGATTTTCTACTCTCATCATCCTCGTTTCGCGACGTCGTCGACGCCGGCACTCATTGCGACGAGGCGGCACCAGTCTTCGTTGGCAGATCTCCCATACGATGTGGCCATTCGGATTGCGAGACACCTCGCTGTGACCTCGGAGCGCCCCATGGATGACCTCCACAACCTACGGGCGACCTACAAGTTCATGCGCGGCGTGTGCGGCGATCGCGCCATCGGGTGGGGAACGACTACAATGGCTACATCATCCTCCCAGCTCGCTTGACCCAAGTTGGCAACCCGGAGGCCTGCTTCATCACCGGGATTAAAAGACTCCTCTACGGAGGCATGCATCGACGATGAGCTCACCCGCGCCACCGAGGACGGGCACAATGTGGCGGCCTATGTGGCCGCCGTCCTCCTCTACAGGGCCAATGCCGGCATTGCCAACGATGACACTGCGAGTCGGTACATCAGACAGGTCGAGGGAGCCGTCGCTGGCGGACCAATGCTGAGCAACGAGGCGTGTCTACTATGCCACGAGAAGGCTTATGCAGTCCTCTGGCAAACATGTTGGCGCTAGTGGGCCGAACCACTTCTGGCGGCACCGGTGCGCGGTGCTCATCCATACGCAGGTGGCAACTGCGGCGCCGACATTCCTTTTAATATATGGGAACCACATCGATTGACTCTGTATTACAGCGAGGACTGTAGGATTCGACGCGAAACCGATATGTCCTTCCACAAGGATATTGGACCGGGTTGACTCTGTTTAAGATCTAGGATCATTTTTGTTGGCAATGTAAATATATGATTAATGAAGATCTTATGTTATCCTTTAAAAAATTAGAAACTTCAACGTATTTATTTTGGATGTGCGTTTGTTTAATTTTCTAAACGACTACTCCAAAGGAGGGGTGTTTTTGTGAATTCCCCCGGCGCCGCGACAATTCCTGTTCCCGTGCACCTTCCCTAGACAGTTGCCATCCCCCCGAGACGTGGCGACGACGCGGTCGTTGGTGGCAGTTCCTAAGAGGGATCGTCTTCAAGGGATCTCCTCCTCCACGTCGTCGCCATTCCCATGCCAGTTCGAAGAGGGGATTTCAGGATCAAACTCCTACTCTCGTCCTCGCCCCTCCCAAAAAGAGGGGTTTTTTCAAGAAATCACCAACTGTACTGTAGCTCCTTTCGAGCTACAGTGATCCACTCCCTCCTCTCCGATAACTGTACGTCGCGCGCCGTGCCTATCCAGCCCACAAGCTCGCCGACGTACACTCGCCGCAGCTCCATCCACTCCGGCGCGCGAGCCCTCGGGTGGCCTCGTCTCGTGCTCCTCATTCCGTGATGTCGTCGACGCCGGCACTCATGGCGGCGAAGCGGCGCCCGTCGTCGCTGGTGGATCTCCCTACAAAGGTGGCCAATCAGATCGTGGGCCACCTCGCTGCGACCTCGGTGCGGCCAATGGATGAACTCCGCATGCTTCGGGCGACTTGCCGCTTCATGCACCGCGTGTGTCGCGACCCCAAAGTCGGTCGACGCATCTCAGTAGAGCGGTTGGCCGATGGCATGGCGTGGTACGACCTTGATGGCTACGCCACGCTCCTTCCTCGCTTGTCCTAAGTCGGCAATCCGGAGGCCTGCTTCATCACCGGGATCCATATCATCTTCTGTGGACCTTGGATCAGACCCCTGCCAGTCCTCAACAAGAATCTTGAGCGCGCCACCCGTGGCGGCCTATCTGGCCGCCGTTCTCCTGTACATGGCCAATGGTGGCGCCGGCATCGATGATACTGCTAGGCAGTACATGAGACAAGCCGTGACCATGGAAGAATCGGTGGTGGCGTCGGCACAATGCTGAGCAATGAGGAGTATTACCAGTGTCTCTAGAGGGCTGTGGATGTGATCTGGAGAGGGAGAGGGCGCTGGCCTTTGAAGCGCGTGGCGCTGGAGCGCCCCGATCGTCCGTGCGTAGGCGAGAATTGTAGCGCCTTCTTTTTTTTAGAATGGCCGAAATTTGGATGCATACTGTTTTGCAGTGAAGACTGCTAGATTCGTCGCGAAATCAAACTGTTCTTGGAGACAATTTTAGAGTTAATTAGTAGTGTAACTTTTGCTTGATGAATTAGAAACTTCAAAGAAATAAATTTGGATGTGCCTTTGTTTAATTTCCTGAATTAAAGGTACGCGAAATGATCACACCACAGACCAATCAGCAAAGTTACGCGAGCATATACGAGATAGCATAATAAGGTAGCATATATACGCATCTACTTATTCTTAAGATACCAGAATACTTCCAACTTCCCATCTTGCCCATTACACAAAAGCAAAAGACAAAAGCTAAAAGACTGGTGGACAAATATTTCTTCTTCTTAATGCCAGAGTGTAGTGCTTGTCGCTTTCGCTGTTGCTGTCGTTGTCCAGAGTCTAGTGCTTGTCCACAACTAGCTTCTGCTTGACGGCAACGCGAAGCTCCTCCGCCTTCTCTCGGATCCAATATTTTAGAAGGGGGTCAGTTAGCGTGTGGAAAAGATAAACTGCATTCGTGCTAATTGCAGTACTTAATGGGTAGGAACATCACTTGTTTACCATATAGAGTAGGTCCATCATCTTCGTCATCACTGGAAACACTGATCACCATCGTACATGCCATCCTTGGGAAACAAATGCCATATTTCTTTCCTGTAGCCTACATTAGAAGCAAAACAGGATCACAATATATACAACATCCATGATAGTTACATATATAGCACATTTTACTCCATTTCATTACACTATCTTGTGCATATAATAACATCATCATTACTTATCTCAAATTGTGAATCTCGTACCAAAAAACCCCAATATGTTGTGTAGCATATTCATGCACTCACCTTCTTCCCTTTAGGGCTGGCAATTGCTTCAGAGCTTGCTGGCATGTCTGGCCAGTCGGGATGCACGTTTGGCTCGTTCTCAGTGGGCATAGCCTCGGTGTAGATGTGGCGGCCGATTGCTCGCGCCTATCATGAGATCGATCACAAAGTTTAACATGTGTCACCGAATGAATATTAAGTATGTGATATGAAATTAAAAGATCCTAAGCCCAAAATATATGCTTCTATCATAAATGTACCCAGCATAAAGCACTGAACCTTCTATATTTAGTTAGAATCTGATATTATTGCAACAGAAAATTAAATGTCAGTCTAGCAAAAGTGAATCTAGCAAATGTGAATCTTTATCTACTGCTTACTGCACGCATGATTGTGAGACTAACGCAGAACTGAAAATCTAAAAAACTATGGAGATGTTGGAAAGGTCAAGCTCACCGAGTCATTGTTGCGTGATGCTGATGAGGCAGCGGCCCTTGCTCCTGCTCCATCCCCTTGGATCCCGGGGGCGGGGGCGACTGCTTCAAAGCCGGGTTGCACGTCTTCGACTTCGAGCTTGACGTCCGCGTCGAAGACCATGGCGGGCGACGCATCAACGACTGGCGACGATGCTAATGAGGTGGCGGCCCTTGCTCCCGCTCCACCCACTTGGTTACTAGGGGCGGCAGCGTCTGCTTCAATGCCTGTTTGCACGTCCTCGACTTCGAGCTTGACATCCGCGTCGAAGACCATGGCAAGCGACGCATCGACGATTGGCGGGCCCCTCCCCGTGGTGGATGATGAGCCGCGCCGCCTCACCTCCGACGCCGAGGTCGCAGGACATTGCGAGAAGCAATCTTGTGCACCGCGCGCCTGCTTGCGGCTCGCCATCGTCACAATGAAGGTGGGCGAGAAGGATGCGGGTGGCGATGAGAGGAGAAGAAGGTGATGCAGCCAGCGAGGGTAGAGGGAATGAAGAAAAACCCCATATTTCATTGGATGGTTTGGGGGAAGAAGGCAAAGGCGCCGAGGCGGTTCGGCTTCTCAAGGAAGAAAGTGGGGACATGACAGTTGTTGGAGTTTGTGGAGCTAAATGACACAAATTACAAGTTGATGGATCTATAAATGCACTTTTGGAGTTTATGGACCTAAATGACACACCCTTACAAGTTGATGAACCTCTGGTGCATTTTACTCAAAAGAAAATATATTGTGATCCATTAGTTGGAAAGCAATATTTCACTATTGCAGGTTGCAGCTCTGATCTCCCCTCCATAACTTTCAACTCGTTGCTTTTAGAAGCGATCCCCAACGGTTAGATTCGATCCACTTCAATCCAAGGTAGGGGCAAATTCATCCAAACACATGGTCAAAGAGCTGGGAGAAATGGAGGCTGACGTTTTGTAAGGTATTGGGCCCAATCCTATTTATAGGATGGCATTTGGTGGAGCCCATGTTTGTTTGTAGGCCGAATTCCAAATTCTTTTTTTTTGAAGGAAATATGGTTTGCACAGCTTCTAAGTTCTAAGTGTCCAAAAAAAAGAAAAAAAGCAAAAAAAGCTTCTAAGTGTTCTTCACAGTAGCACACACTACCGGAAGCAGCAAGTTTGCCGAGTGCCCCAGGCACTCGGCGAAGGCCCAAATACACTCGGTAAAGGGTTTGCCGAGTGTAACACTCGGCGAACCATACTCGGCAAACTTTCACTCGGCAAACAGTGGGTTTGCCGAGTGTCGATCGTCGGGCACTCGGCAAACGCTTTGCCGAGTGCCATACAACACTCGGCAAAATATAACACTCGGCACAAAGGCGATAACGGTTTCTGACGGTAACGGCTGCTTTGCCGAGTGTCAAACGGCAGACACTCGGCAAAAAGAAAATCTTTGCCGAGTGTCTTCCACGTGGCACTCGGTAAAGAGGCCAATCCCGCAAAATTTTACGACGCCTTTGCCGAGTGTCTTACACGTGGCACTCGGTAAAGAGGCCAAAATGGCAAAATTTTAAGACGCCTTTGTCGAGTGCCTTCCACGTGGCACTCGGCAAAGACGTCGACCTAACAGAAAATGGCCTCTTTGCCGAGTGTTAACACTCGGCAAAGTATCTACCCCCCTACTAAAAAACAGAGATTTTACGTATAAAGGACCCCTCTCAAAAAACAATCACAGAAGCACAGGCATATAAATTACACCACAGGCATATAAATTGCACCACAAGCATCACAAGCACAGAAATAACATTCACAAGTTTGACACCATCAGCATAGTATTTTGTTGTGAAGTTTGACACCTCCTCCAGAATGTATGCCTCTGCAATGGAGGCTTCAATTTTGCATTTGTTTTTACATTTACTTCGAAGAACCTTTTGACATCTCTCAATTGAATAGCACCAACGGCCCTGCACCGGCCCCCCCATTCGTGCTTCATACGGGAGGTGTAAAATCATATGCTGCATCGGATTGAAGAAGCCAGGAGGAAAGGTCTTCTCCAACTTACAGAGCAACACAGGCGCCATTCTTTCCATTTCGGCAACCACGGTCCGAGATAACTCCTTAGCACAAAGCTGGCAGAAGAAATTACTCAACTCCGCTAGCACCTGCCACACATGCTCAGGGACATAGCCTCGAACCATCACCGGAAGTAGGCGCTCAATCCATATGTGATAATCATGACTTTTGAGGCCGTTGATTCGCATAGTACCTAAGTTCACTCCCCTCTTCAGATTCGCTGCATACCCATCAGGGAACATTAACGTTTGGAACCATTGTAATACCTCCCTCCTTTGCGCCCTCGTCAGGACGAAATCAGCCTTAGGCTTTCTCCACAATTTGCCGGCTCTGGGAGGCGCCATGTCTAGCTTTGGTCTGTTGCATAACATTGCTTGATCCACTCTATCCTTAACGTTATCCTTTGTCTTGTCAGGAATGTCCATAATTGTACTAAAAATTGCCTCGGCAATGTTCTTTTCAGTGTGCATAACATCAATGTTATGTGGGAGAAGAAGATCATCAAAATAGGAGAGGTTCCACAAGCACGATCTCTGAGTCCAAGCATGTTGCTCGCCATATCCCACAAAACCACCATCATGATTGTTGACCTCAAGAGCGTCTAACTGAGCACGAACCGCGGCTAAGGTCAGCATCTGCGGTGGAGGGTCGTTAACTACGACATCTTTTGTAAAATTTCTAATATCTCGTCTGAAAGGATGGTCAGGAGGAAGGAATTGTCGATGTTTGTCGAATGAAGAATATTTGCCACCCTTCGTCAACCAAATGAATTTCAAAGAAGCCTTGCATACTGGGCATGGGAACTTCCCGTGAACACACCAACCACAGAAAATACCATATGCTGGCAAGTCATGCAGAGAGTAGTGGTACCAAACATGCATCTTGAAGTTTGTCCTTGTAGCACGGTCGTATGTCCATACACCTTCATCCCATGCACGGACCAAATCATCAATCAGAGGCTCCATGTACACACTCATATTATTCCCTGGATGTTCTGGCATTATCAACGATAAAAATATGTTCTGTCGCTGAAAGAGAACACCAGGGGGGAGATTGAGGGGGATAACGAACATTGGCCAACAGGTGTACGGGGCGGCAGCCATTCCATAAGGATTGAACCCATCTGTTGCGAGCGCAACATGTACATTACGAGCCTCTCGACCTTTCTCATGATAGATCGCATCAAACTTTGTCCAAGCTTCGCCATCGGATGGGTGTACCAGTTTCTCAGCATTGTATTGACGTCCGGTTTTGTGCGATGTCATTTGTTTCGCGGATTCTTCACACATGTAAAGCCGTTGGATCCTCGGTATGAAGGGAAGGTACCGAAGGATCTTCACAGGAATTGCAAGCTGCTTCTTCTGACCGTCACCAGAGTCTACCTCCAGGAACCTAGACGATTCGCACTTTATACAGTACTTTGCTTCCGCATATTCCTTTCTAAATAAGATGCATCCCTTCGGACAAGCATGTATCTGCTTGTACGGCATCTTAAGAGCACGAAGAAGTTTTTGTGCCTCATACATAGACTTTGGCAAGATGTGACCCTCCGGGAGCAGGCTCCCAAAAACGGTCAACATAATATCGAAGGCGTTTCGACTCAAGCTAAACTGGGACTTCACAGCCATTAGACGTGCAATGGCATCCAGTTGAGAGACCTTGGTATGCCCGTGAAGGGGTTGCTGTGCCGCACACAACATGTCGTAATACGCCTTTGCGGTAGCCTCGGGCTCCTCCTCCCTACGACCTTCATGATAGTCATCTAACATGTCTCCCACCCCGGCATCATCATCATATTGCTCGATACGTTGTCTGATGGCCTCGTCCCTCCCACGATCGACTTCACCATGGTAGATCCATATGGTATAGTCTGACGTAAATCCGTGCCTAACAAGATGTTTACCCATTTTTAACTTGTTTTGCCGATGCAGGTTTCCACATTTGCTACACGGACACCAAGTATCTCTTCCTCCTTTGATCCTTGCAAATGCCCGTTCCAAGAATGCATCGGTCTTGTTTATCCATTCGTCGGTCAACGAATTCTGACTAGATCGGCCCGTGTACATCCACTGACGATCCTCCATCCTCTAGCACATCAGCGAGTAATATAAAAACTCACGTTGCATCTACGTGTTCCTATACTGTCTAGTAGGTGAAGATAGGTCCTAATCCCACACGAGGATGTGTAGGTGGGATTAGTTTCCATGGTCTACTCCGACCTGAGATAGAGTTTCGGCAGCACCTCCCCGCTGTTCTCCAAATACACGTCCTGTAATGGAGATTGTGTATCCGGAGAACAATTGGAAGGTGCTGCGGAAACTCTAACTCGGATCGGAGTAGAGTATGGAAACTAAACCCACCTACACATCCTCGTGCTGTCCAAAGTGACATGGACAATTCGAAACAGATACGGTTATAAATATGCAATCATCTATATATTTCCAACCGTATCTCTTTCGAACGGGAGACGCCTAACTAGGGTACGTGATATACGAACATCATACAGAAATAGAGGTGTAGGATGACTCACCTTGCTATCGTACAAAGTGACGACTCGAGGACGGGCCGCCGGGGCGGCGGGGCAGCGGGGCTCCGGGGCGGGGCGGCGGGGCGCCGGGGGTCCGGGGCGGCGCGGCGGCGGGGCGGCGGGGGCGCCGGGGCGGCGGGGGCGGCGGCGCTGCGGCGGGGCGGTGCGGCGGGGCGGGGCGCCGGGCCGGCGCTGCGTCGGGGCGGCGGGGGCGGCGCGGCGGCGGGGCGGTGGGGCGGCGGGGCGGGGCGGGGCGGCGCGGCGGCGGGGCGGCGCGGCGGGGCGGCGGGGCGACGGGGCGGCGCGGCGGCGGGGTGGCGGGGCGGGGCGGGCGGGGTTTTGGATAGAGCTGGCCGGGCCGCGCGCGGGGGTCTGCTAAAAACGTAAGTCCGGTACTTTGCCGAGTGCCCTCGATCTGGCACTCGGCAAAGTAAAGATTCATTTTTTTAAAGTCCTGTTCTTTGCCGAGTGCCAGAGATCTGGCACTCGGCAAAGTAAAGATTCAATTTTTTAACCCTGTTAGCGCACGAAATTCGACCTGCCAGGTACATTGCCGAGTGCCTGGGATCTGGCACTCGGCAAATCCTCCTTGTTTGCCGAGTGTCTGTGAAAAACACTCGGCAAACGGTACTTTTGCTGAGTGTTTTCTTTACACACTCGGCAAAATACACTCATATTTCATGTTTTACATAACTTTTTGCAATACACTTGGGCAAATCGTGTCACCATCACTCAACAATAGTTAAATTATTTTTCTACTGATAATGTTCTATTATTTCATGCAGTTATAGCGCAAATTGCATTTATATCTACTAAAAATCTATAATTGCATTTAATCAATAAAAAATAGTAAACGCATCCGAAAAATTTCCAAATTTTGACACGAACCAATCTGTGTTGTATGTTGCCTATACAAAAAGATTTGAAGCCAAACCTTAACTCAAGTGTCACTTGGACTCCAAATCTTATTGTGTCCTCTCTAACTTCTATGAATCCTTTCAGGAGATGAGTCGGTTTCTAAGCATGATATGTCAGAAATTGGGCGAAACCTTCTCAATTTTTTACCACAGCCTCCACACATAATATCATGACATCTTGACAAATCTTGTGATTTTCATATTTCGTTTGCTTTTTTTAGAATTTAACAACCATTCAACCACACGTTCGTGGTCGTATTTTTTAAAAACAATGTTCAAAATTTCTTTTCATTTTCTGGTTGAGACCTCAATACGGACTCCATAATATGTATATAATTTTTCCACTGATTATAATCCATCATTTCATGTACCTGCAGTTAAAATTTGACATGAATAAAAAAATTCCTATTCATGCAATCATTTCATTAAAAATAGCAAATAAACCACAAAATATACCAACTTTTACTATGGATTACAAAATCTCATACGTGGGGAGTAGAAAAAGTGTGGAGGCTAGGGGACGAATTTTTTTTTGTTTGCCGAGTGTCCGGGGTGAGGCACTCGGCGACCTTCTTGAATTGCCGAGTGTTGGCGGCTGGCACTCGGCGAACGGCCATTCTTTGCCGAGTGTCGGCCTCCAACACTCGGCAAAGGACTAACGGCCGGCCCAGTCCGGTGACGGACGGTGCACGTGCGATGCACGCGCCGTTTATTTACCGAGTGTCGGATCTGTGCCGAGTGTCTATAAGCGGTTTGCCGAGTGTCGTGTTTGTGGCACTCGGCAAACGACCTTATTGCCGAGTGTGATATGTTTTCCGAGTGCCCGAAATAAAGCACTCGGCAAAATGTTTACACTCGGCGAATTTTCTGTTTCCGGTAGTGACACAACTGTTACACGTGTCTATCTCTACATCGATCATAGAAACAAATAATACTACAATGGCAGTCGATATATGTGCGCGCCTTTGCAGCTTTCTTTACAGGAAGGAGTACTTCACCGGCCGCCGTGCAGCGAGCCGGCGGACATGGTCCCGCCGGAGGAGGACCACGTTATGGATACCGACGACCCGATGAACTCGAGCGAGTCGGCGCCGGAGAAGACGAGCTCCGCGTCCTCCCGGATCGCCTCCTCGCCGCTCAGGTACCGGCACACCTTCCTCATGGTGGGTCTTGCCTCCGGCCGAGCCTGGCTGCACATCAGGCCGAGCCACAGCACCAGCCTCGCCTCCGCCTCGTCGTAGTCCCCTCCAGCCGCGGGTCCACGGCTCGCAGCAGGTCGCCGCCGAGCCCGCAGTCGCGGACCCACCGCACCAGGACCACGTCCGCGTCCCCGCCAGCCGGCGGCGGCTCCACCGGCCGGCGCCCGCACGCGACCTCCAGCAGCAGCGCGCCGAAGGAGAACACGTCGGTGGCCGTCGTGGCGCGGCTGGTGAACGTCAGCTCGGGCGCCATGTACCCGAGCGTCCCCGCCACGCGCGTCGTCGCCGGGTCCGCGCCGTGCTCGTAGAGCCGCGCGAGGCCGAAATCGCCGAGCCGCGCAGCCATGTCAGCGCCGAGGAACACGTTGTTGGCCTTCACGTCGCGGTGCACCACCACGTGCTCCCACTCCTCGTGCAGGTACAGCAGGCCGCGGGCGACGCCGCCGAGGACGGCGAACCGCTGCGCCCACGTCAGCGGCGGCGCCTTCCGGTCCCCCGCGCCGAACAGGTGCGCGTCGAGGCGGCCGTTGGGCATGAACTCGTATACGAGGAGCAGGTCGTCGCTGTGCTTGCACCACCCGCGCAGCTCGACCAGGTTGCGGTGGCGCATGCCCGAGGCTCGCGACCTCGGCGACGAACTCCTTCATCCCTTGCTTCGTGCCGGCGGAGATCCACTTGATCGCCACCTCCTCGCCGGAGCGCCGCCGGAGCACTCCCTTGTACACTTGGCCGAACCCGCCCGCGCCGAGAAGCTCGCTTTGCCTGAACCCTTTGGTCGCCCTGTAGAGCTCCTTGTAGGGGAACCTGTGAGGGTGCTCCAGCTCCCAGTCCTCCAGTTTGTCGGCGAGCGCTGCCTTCTTCCGGAGCCAGCGCACCACGGCCATGGCCGTCGCGATCAGAGCGAGCGCCCCGGCGCAAGCCACGGCGGCGAACTTGATGATGATGAGCTTGGAGGGCGCCGTGCTCGGCCTCGGAACCTTGGGCAGCCGCCGGAGATTGATGGGCTGCGCGCTCTCCAGCGTCACAGGCACCTTGGTGGTGCCCTCGCCGTCGCCGGCGTAGTAGGCGACCGGCTCCGACACGTTGGAGAAGAGGCTGTTGACGCCGACGCCGACGTGGTTGCCGTTGATGCCGTCCATCTCGAGGTCCAGCACGGTGTCGAACTCCACGGCGAGGACGTTGTTGGTGGCCCTGCCGTTGGTGGCCGGACCGAGCACGCCGAGGTAGATCTCGGGGGACGCCCCGGGGAGCGCGGTGGAGGGGGCCACCACGAAGGCCAGGCCGTGGCCGCCGCCGCTCCCGACGGTCACGATGTCGAGGACGAAGGCCGTGCTGAACGACGCGAGCTGCCTCCCGCCGCCGCCGCCGAAGCGCACAGGGGAGCTGCGGAACGCGTGGCCGACGAGGCGGTTGCTGTCGTTGGTGAGCCGGAGCGCGCCGCCGCGCAGCACCGAGGCGGAGCCGTCCAGGGTCAGGTCCGCGCCCGGCGACGCGTGCTGGAAGCTTTGGTAGATGAAGTCGACGTCGTCGTCGGCCGAGGAATAGCAGCAGCAGCAGACCGCGAGGAGCAGCAGCACGGGAAGATGTTGGGCGGAGCTGGCCGCGACGACCATTCTGAAGCCCTGATGTACTCGTCTTCCTCGCGCTGGAGTGGAGATCGAGGTGAGCACCATCGGCGACGAAGCTTGTTACTTACTAGCTAGTGAGGTTGGGCCTTGGGCGGCTAAGGTTCTTCGAAAAAAACGGGTTTGGCGGCGGCCTTGGGTTGACTGGACCGTTGACTTTGTCAAAATTTGGAGAGGGCCCACCTGCCATTGAGCGTGAAGGGCGGACGCAGCAGAGTCGAGTCAAGATGGGCATCTGATGTTGATGGGAGTGCTGGAAACCAATGAAATCATGGACCGAAAGTGATGGAACATTCTACCTACCCTTTTGGCAACATTCATCGTCCAAGTCGTTCCGATGGTTCGAAACAATCGAAACCAAGTACTCAGGAAGTGATTCAGAAGACTCGCCGCCGAGGAATGCATGGTGCGAGAGGGCTCCTCCGGTATTGGTGGGCGCTTACAAAGGTACTCTGATAACAGCCTACCAGGCATACGTTGGCAACACGGATTGGTCACGGTCGAAGTCCGTGCATTGTAGGAAATGCAGTGCACTGAAACGTCGTCTAGTGGCCGGTAAACGTCGTTCTCATTTGATGCTCTCTCATTTGATTAAGGAACAGGTGATCCACACAATTGCGCGGCTGGATACTACTCACTCCCTCAATTTCGCGGTTTATTCTTAGCTTTGGGAGTATACGTCTCACGATATTTATCCGCTGAGGATATTATTAAGAGAGCAGTCATTGCAATGTTTTCACTCTCGACACCTAATTAATTAAAAGTTTTGGTTGAAGAAGAGTAGTATCTGTATCATGTTATTTAGTAGAGGCATAGATAGTCATTTTACACTGTTTTTTTCCTTGGAACTCGTATTTGGTTACAGCCATAATGGGCTAGGGATAAACACGTACAGTGAATCAGAGAAAGTATACATGTTGCTTCTGCTAACACAATTATTAGACAATTATAAACAGATTAATTCCATGATTATTAGTCTGTGATCATGATACCTGGCCGCCCCAACCCCTTGGTTGCCAGTGCCCAGCAAGTGTCTGTCCTTTCCTCATTAGATCCATCCCCTCGAAACCGAGCCGCTTTTTTTCTTTTTTTTTTCAGAGGGAAGGCCGCAGAGGGGCCTGCCGGTGCCAGCGCCAGGGCTCGAACCCGGATTGGTGGCTTGGAGGCTGGCTCAAGGAACCACTCGGGTTCACCAGCCCCTCCAAACCGTGCCGCTACAGATCAATTTTTGGAAACTTCCTTGTAGACTTGTAGAGGCCCCTCAACCAATGTCTGGCATTGTAGCTCAAGATACGGATAGAGGTTCGTGCTCTTCTGTGTGCCAATGTCTTCGTGCGTTTATGACTTTTTGACTTGTGGATGGAAAAGAGATGCTTCCATTAAACCATTGATATCCACTTGGTACCTTTTAGTAGTAGACATCATCTTGCTTGGGTTCATTCAAGGTATCTTCATTTCATATCTATTAAAGAAATCAATCACGCATCCTAATTGGTGAGCTTATGCCCGCCTTAGTTCCTTCTTCCCTGCTCTTAGTTTGTGTTATAGGAACCATATTCACATGGACGGTTCCAATGAATCTAAGAAAAAGGCACATTATGTCCTTGTACACCAGCACACAGGATCGGAGCAAGGCTTTTGTTGATTCTAAACGGTAGTTGAACTGCTTGTGGAAAGGCATAATCTCTTCTTTATCGATATATCGTTATTTATTTATAATTTCTTCATAGATTAGCAACAAAAAGAATGCAAATCCAGATCCATTTCATTTCAATCAGCCCCTTTGGAACATTGGAATTGAATTCCATTCTAATAATCATAATTTAGACATAAATCTATTAAGCTAATATGATTATATACGGAATATATTTGTATACCATTGTTGACCATACGAGGGAGATACTTATGTGCTATATTTTTACTATAAAGGAGTGAGTCAAAGAGCGTGCTATAAGTTACGGAATAGAAATATAATTTGGTGGTGTATAGAATCAATTTCCATCTTCCACCCTATGAATTTAGGATAGGCTTATACCTAAACTTTGGAAAGTGTTTGGAAAGTGGTGGGATGTCAAATTCTAAGTCAAATAGTCTAATTTATTAAATAGATTTCAATTCCTCTAAAATGAGAGGATCCAAACAGCTCTTCACGAATTTTGTTAGGCATTGCATAGCTTCATTCATTCATTTAAGTGGTAAGGAACATGTCATTAGCTAGACATTGGAGTGACAGCACAAAAAGAAGCGATACACGACTTTTCACTTTCATTAATGTCTAGGCTACGCTTGATTTCTTGCACATTATTTCTCTTCATTCTTGCACGGAGTTCTGTAGTTTGGACCCAGATCCAGTGGACGTTCGTAGTCTCTTGCTACATTTTGATATGAATAGGAGGAACAAAGAAATAAAATATGAAAATATATTTCATAACTGATCTGATGATACGATGCTCATTTGATATCATAAATATTATTGGAACTTGCAATAATGGTACGGCATCATGTTGCAATAACCGGTTCGAGTCGAGCAGTACATATAAGAGCTGCGCAACTCAATCAACCAAGTGGTCAAGTATCAAAGACTCAAAGCCCCCTTCGTTTACCTCTGGTTTACCTCCGTCCTCCGCTCTCCGGCTATGCAAGAAAGGTTAGGGGGTATCATGTGTTGGTATTTTACCGGCAAGCCTACCTAGGTATACCCTAAGGTAGTAGACCAGCTAGGATATCGCCGAGATCAGTAACTCGAAGATGCAAGCAACTCAAGGTTTAGACAGGTTCGGGTCGCGATGTGTGTAATACCCTACGTCCTATATGGTGGTTTGTATTGCCTTGGATCGGTTATGCTTTGGAGGGGGTACCTGTCTGCCCTTATATACTCTAGAGTGACAGGGTTACAGGTATCCTAGCCCGATCCTAGCTTAGGAGTCCTACCCGAGTACTATTCGGGTAGTTTCCTTCTGTACCGACTAGTTCTACTCGTATCTGAGTACTTTACAACAGATATAAGGTATGGGACATGCCGCGCTCCAACCCTTATTCTAGAATATTCTATGCCATGTGAGCAGTCCCATGACCCCGGGTCTGACAAGCCCCCGAGCTCTTAGCCGAGTACTGCAGGCTTCCGAGTACTTCAGAAGTCATCCTCAAGTTCTTCTGAATCCCCATCTTCAATGTGTCTTTCGAGTATTTTCTTGGCTGCTTCAAGGCTATGAGCTGCTCATGCCCTGAATAGTTTTACGTCTTCAAAATTAATCTTCTATATGGGGTGCGATGAAAATCACACTCTATATGGAGTAGCCCCCGAGCCTTAAGGTTGAATCAAAGGATCAGGCTGAGGGTCAAATTAGTCTTAAATCTTCTGATCTTTATCTTCCAAAAATTTGAAAAATAAGTCACTCATGACACGTGTCCCGTAGCCCCCGAGCTTTGGATCCAAATCCTAGGATTTGGAAAGAGGATCCAAACGAACGTGACATGCGTTGTAGAATAAATTTAGAAATTTGAATTGATGGTTAAAATAGGTAAATTGGTTTAGAAATTCGAAAACCCCTTTTTCAGATCAAATCCCTGAAAAATGGTTTAACAAATAAATTTCCCATAATAATCCCAAATTACCGCCCAAAATAAATCTTATCCCGAGAAAAACTCCTCAACTTCCGTACAGTAATTCCTAGGCCCGCTACTGGTTATTTAAACCTACGGTGACTTAGGGTTAACTCACGCTTTCACTTTCATTGCTCTTAGCTCTTCGCCTTCCTCTACTCCCAAGCCGCCGCCATTTTCTAGATCCAGATCTAGAACTGCGCCGCCACCTTGAACCACCAGCGATCCAGTCGCTAGGATCTCCCCTACCCTCCTGTTCGCACCTCCGCCTCCCCTTTCCGCAGCCTCGAGCGCATGTGACTGAAGCGATTCGTGACATTAAGGATGGATGGCAAGAAGGGCGCTTCGAAGGGCAAGGAGAAGGAATCCAATGCCGCCGCTTTGTCTGACATCACATGAAGGAAAAGTAAGTGTACTGAGGCTGATCTCCAGGCTTTAGTAGATGAAGGCCTTCTGCAGAGTAGAGAAATAGTGCAGCGGTGACCAGCGGCAAAAGATGCGGTGCCATACGCATGCACAGAAGAAATTGTGTTGTTCCAACATTTCATCGAGCGCGGTCTGGCCCTCCCTGCTTCTGACTTTCTCCGTGGCCTTCTTTACCATTATGGCGTTCAGATTCATCACCTCAATCCCAACTCCATTCTGCACATAGCCATTTCGTCCATTTTTGTGAGGCGTTCCTTGGGATAGAACCCCACTTCAACCTCTTCTGCTACCTTTTCCACATGAAGCCACAACCTAGTGACAAGAATATCAGTGTAGTGGATACCAAAAATCCAGCTTAGGCAGGGTATGGACAAGAAATATATTGAGTACAATTTCCCGTGTAGTCTGTCTGGTTGGAAGAAACGGGTTTTATATTGGAAACCACAAGCTGGCACTTTTGGAGAGGACCAATGAGCGACCAAAAATATTTCTCGAGTGGAAGGAACAAACCTACCAAGTAGACATGGATCAAGTCTAGGAACTACTCGGTAAAATCCAAGAGCACAAGAAGATGGGAGTCACCGGAGCACCAGTGGTGTATTCTTGGATGGGCCAACGTATTCAGCCTCTGCAAAAGCGAGCACGATTTGGTTTCGAGCACCTTGGAGTCTCAGATCCATCTCGATTCTCTGCTGACAAGATATCCCAAAGTGAGGCCTTAAGGAGAGTAGGTCGAGTGCTTCTTGATGTTAACACGGTTCCCTACTTGCCCCAATTGTGCTATGTGAAGAATTCTTCCAAACAGGTAAGGGTAAGTCAACACTATTCCTTGTTGAGTATTTTCTTGTTGTTGATGTTGATATTGACTTGTTTTCCTTGTAGGATGATATCAATGTGTATATGAGCATGCATCTTCTGCCTGAAATTGACCGTCCCAGTCACCTACAGCCGAGTGCTCACCAACATAGGCAGCAACAGTCCTGCCTTGACCTCGATCCAGTGACCGAGGAAGAGGATGAGGACACCGATGATGACCGCACCCTAGCTGATCTGAAGAGAAAGAGGGGAGCGGGTACCTCCCAGGAAGATATGAGTTTTCCTTGTGGTGCCATCTTCCCCGTCCCTTCAAAGAGGCCTCGGGTAGCCGTGCGGAAGCGCAGGGCCATCATCTCCGCATGTGATGATGATGATGATGATAAACAGCTGCACAGGTATGAGTACTTCTTAGCTGCATAAGTACTATTATTGGTAATTGCCCTTTTCTGATTTTGTCATGTGTAATCTTCTCTTTTTCTTCAGTCCTGATGCGCGAGAAGTAGTCGGGGATGATGCCATGATGAGGCAGGATGTGCCTTTTGTCACAGTGGACCCATTGCCAACCAACACTGGAGCCGCGTCGGGGCAAATATCGCCCTCGGGTGGCACGCCGATGCCGATGAGTACCTCAGGAGTTGCTCCAGCTCTCAAGGTGCTCAAGCCGAAGAAGTTACATGTAAAGAAGTCCACATTGTAAGTACCCGAGTACTTTTGTGTTGTGTTCTATAGGTTCATAGTTGTTGGTAGAAAATCTGATCGCTGTTTTGTTGTGTGTAGGAAATCCTCTACTCTGGGCCTGGATCAGCCTGGCAGTGCCTCAACTACTCCAACCCCCGAGCCAGAGAAATCTTCAGATGCTGCAATGTTACAGATGGAGCCGGCGACCACGACTGCCATCATGTCGTCGATGCCCGAGAAGTCCCCTGCACCCTCCACCACTGAAGGAGATAATGCAGGTGCAAGACCAGGCATGGAGGAGGGACCTAGGATGGTGGAGCTAGCCCCCGAGATCCCGTCAAGTGAGCCTATTGTGCCGCCCCCACCCACGGGAACTTTTCTTCTGGAAGCGCATCTGATCCTCGCGGGCGAGGTGATAGGTACCCCGCCACAGCAGCCAACCGCAGGAGATGCAAGCGCTGCGGTTACTTTCGGGTATCAAGTGTTGATCACACCCTCGAAGTCGAAATATGCTATCCCAACGGAATTGATAGACAATCCAATGCTGACACCCGTAGTGTTGAAGCAATTCCTGGACACACACAAGGAGCTATACAATTTCTCAAAGGTATGTGCTTTTCTCTATTGCAATTTGAACTGTTGAGCAATCATGGCTGATACTATCTTGGAAACTCCTCTTGTCATACAGGCTTTGGCCAACCATTCCAAGCAGAAATTAGACAAATTGAAGGCTGTTTATGATGGTCATCGTTGCATAAATGCCTTGGAGGCCCAGATCAATGAAAAAATATATGAAAATGTAGATCTGCAGCGCCAGCTTGACACCATCAAGGCTGAGCATATTAAAAAAGTTTGGGACCTCAAAACCAAGAACGAAGACCTGGCCCACAAGAATAGAACCTTGGCGCACTAATGAAGCTGGTATGATGAATAATTGAACTAATCAATTTGTTGTACTTCACAGAATGGATATTTGGGCTTCAAGATACCAAACCGAAGTTTGGCATTGTCGCTGGAGTGGAGGAACAAAGAAAGACAACGATGATTTCCTTTAAAATCAGTGACAAATCACTGTTACACCATGTTCATCAACCGGGCCGACAACGGTTCCCAATGGAGCTGACACCGGCGCATATTTACAGTTCATATGTGCTTATCTGAGTATAGTACTTGCATGGTCCATCTATAAATAAAAAATTAATTTTTAAGACCTTCAATTTGATTGTTATGGTTGTGTGCATCAAATAATTACTACTTGTTATGCTTCAATCATCCCCAAACTATCACTGGTGCACTTCTCTCCCTCGTATTTCCCTCATTGCTCTTCAACACCTCGTATCAGAGCGCAAAATCGAACCAGTGCTGCTGCTCTTCCTCCCAATTTCCCTCGATGCTCTTCAACACCTCAAATCGGAGCACAGATTGCACTGGTGCCACTGCTCTTCTCAACGAGCTGCAGCATCCATATCCTCCTTCCATTAGTCTGGCTTCACACAATCAGCAGTACAAGCAGCACCGCCCTACCATGGCCGGCCGCCACCCTTCGTCTCAAGCTCATCAAGCCACAATGGCTGCTTGTTGACAGTGCCGCCGCCGGCTCCTGCAGGGACGGGCTCCACGATGGGAACAACGCCCACTTCTGGATGGAATCGATCCATATGGAGGGAACAACGGCTACGGAAGGATCGGTGGACGCCATGACAGAATCTGCGACCCCTGCCTGCATCGGGCGCAGGTCAGAGGAGCTCCTCTCAAACCTCCCCAGTAGGTATGCGGGCTGCTCGCGTTTATCTAGGCCAGGCCAAGGAAGTACCGTTGCATTACCAGAGCCTGGCTAAAGGGCATAACCAGGGACAAACATAGGTTTGGTGGCTTGTAGGGGTCTAGCTAGCCACCCAACCAAACAGGTCCATAGCCGCATATACCCCTAGAGATCTACCATTATTCGAAGGAGAAATCCACCACGTGACTTGTCCTTATTATCTCCCACCCTCATTTAAATGAAGGAAGAAATACTCAAACACATCCAAAGTATAAGAAAAACCCTAGAGATAGTATACTCCAACACCCAATCAACATATGTACAATGCATGTGTACAATGAAAAAAAAAGATAAATCAGTCTATTAGCAGGAATAGTTTGAGTGAAAAAAGGAAAATAAGACACGTAGTATCAAGGCGCACTGGATAGCATGTGTGTGTATATCGATGGTAGTTACTGATTACAATTGTTATGATAAAGCACACAATTTTTTTGAAACAACAAAGCACACAATTGGTACATCTTTTTTCCCACACTGAGCACACATACAGTCACGTACACAAACTAAACGGGATTAGTTTTTTAGGTGAGTTAGCTAGTTGTGTAGGTTGATCATTGTGGCACGTAACGGTCTAATGACATGACTCTTTGGGTGTTTTGCGATGGCATCTTCAACCAAGGGGCAAGAATGATCTTCAGGTAGCACCAGCTGTTTCAGCCCCCCGAGGTGCTCGATTCCGGTGGCCGAAGCTTTGGCAGCGACGTCGGCGTTCATCATGGACCAGACGATCTTCTCGATCTGAGGACCCGAGTTCTCCTCGAAGGTGAGCTTGGTGATGGAGGCACCCTTGAGCAGGAGGAACCTGAGCGCCTTGAATCCCCCCGCCCTGAAGGCGAGCACGTCTTCCGTGTACGACCCGCGACGGAGCCTGAGGCAGAGCAGGCCGGGGAGCTTGCTGACGACGTTCTCCAGCTTCTGGGCCGTCAGATGGGTGTCGCACAGTGTTATCTTGGAGAGGCAGCTCAGGTCTGCTGCGACCCATCTTGGCAATCCAGATTTGTCCATGCCGTTGATGCTTAGGCTCTCGAGGCTCCTCGGAGGCTGGAACGTGCCGTCGCTCTCGTCCTTGTCGAGAGAAGCGGCTTCAGAGAGCGTACCTTGCTTGATCCAGATGGACAGGGAGCACAGGCGTCCGACCACCTTGAAAATCTCTCGGCGCAGGTCTTTGATGTCTTGCTCGCGTCCGGGGAGGAGCACACCGAGCTTCCTTAGCTTCTTCAGACTCCCGACTTCGCTAAGCTCGTTGCCGTGAGAAATTTCCACACGGGAGAGTACCTGTTAGGGATTCATTAGTCAAGGACTCAAGGTTTTAGTTTTTTTACTTCTTCTGGAGCTACCATGCATTATACATATAATAGTTACTCCCCCTACTTTAAATTATAGATCGTTTTGGCATTTGTAGTATATAGGTTTTACTGTACACCTAGACATACATAGTTTTTATTATGCATCTAGATATACACTATGTCTACATAGCAAAAACTATACATTTAGAAAAGATAAAACGACTGTTGCTAATTTGAGTCACACCTTCAACCCATAGAGACATGATAAATATTGTAAACATCTTCTCATCTATCATTCTATTTCTATCTATGCAATGCTACGAGGAGATATATATGCTGATAACTGATGCAAGAGCTAACTAGAGTTTCATGGGTACGTACCTCCATGTCGGTCATCTTACTGATGTTGGCTGGCATCCTCACGGTGCAGATCGACTTCCCATCCCTTGAATGATTGTTGTCACCGGCAAGAAGATGCTTCAGCTTGCGTAGAGTGATGTGCTTTGTGTCGGAGCCACGGATCTTGGTTTGCCGAATGTCCAGGGTCTCCAGCAGCTGGAGCGCTTGGATTTGACTGGGCAGACCGGAAACATCTGCGTACCGGAGGCTCAGATACTTGAGCGTCACCAACTTGCAGATGCTCTTCAGGTGGCGCTTCTTCAGGCCTCCGCAACCTCCAAGATCCATGACATTCAGCCGATAGGTTTTGGGGAGTGACCTCAAATGATTTAGCTGCTTGTCGATGGATTTCTGTAGCTTCTTGCTGTCCGCCGCTGCCATGGACTTCTCGTCCTTCTTTCCTGGGATGGGAAGCCCGCAGATGCCATGATCCTGGGCTTGTTCTGGTTCCTCCTGCTCCAGCTTTTTCTGCTGCTTGGCGACCATGTGGCGAATGCGAAGCTGGTTTTCAAGGTGAGTCGGCAAGTGGCTTCCCTCAAAGTTCTCGCTCTTGGAGATTTCGCTGACAAATTTCTTGACCTGATCTCTCATCTTGCAGCTCTTGACTTTGACGGCGGCGCCGTGGTCGGCAGGAGAAATGAAGCCTCTGAAGAGGAGGTCGCTGAAGCACATCTCGGCTGCCTGCTCGTACGATTGCTTGTCATCTTCCTTGACCACCAGTCGCTCAGCCGCCCACCGCCTGACCAAGCTCGTCCTGCTAATGCTTTTCTCCTCCAGGAATGCAGTCAGGTACTGCAGGCAGCTCTTGTAATCCCTGGACAGCTTGCTGTAGCAGAGGACCATCACTTGCTTGGGAAGATCCGTGCCGCTGTCGGATTCGGATGCGGCACGGAGGTTGTCGAGTTCTTCCTTGTTCACGCGGCCTTGACCTTGAGGAGACACATGAAGAGCACGGAGGAGCATCTCCATGCTGCAGATGGTAGAACTATCTTGATCCATCTCATGTTGTCCCTCGGCTAGAGCAGTTTGTATTGCTTTTGTCGCAGGCTTGAAGTCCTCCGGAAGCAATGCGATGGCATTCTCGAAAGATGCTTTTCCAGCATCCATGTCAAGCGCTAAAGCTCGAAGGAATTCATCCCTGGCCGTGCTGAGCTCGCCGGCAGTCTTGCCACCATGGACGCCGGCGGACCTCCCCCTCTTCACCTCGGGGACGGTGACGCCGTAGCGCTGCCGCCTCTCGCCGACGTCGCGCACCCGGACCTTGAGGTCGCGGATCCTGGTGGAGAGCCGGTGGCGCGCCGGCATGTTCCTGAGGCGGACGACGACGTGGCGCAGCTGAGCCCAGAAGCCCGGGTCGGGCGGGGCGAGGTCGCGCATGTAGAGCTCGATGCAGTCCTGCGCGATGTAGGCGATCTCGCGGACCTGCTTCATCCACGCGCGCTGCTGGTCGTCGTGGTCGTCGCCGGACTTGGTGAGGTGGAGGAGGAAGCCGTTCATGCTGTCCATCTCGTCCTTGATGAACTGGATATCGCCCTTGATGCCGCCCAACAGCTGCGCCTCGTCCTTGATCACCGCGGACAGGACGCCCAGCAGCGAGTCCACGGCGCCGTGGGTCAGGTCAGCCATCTCTCTCCCTCTCTCGATCGTCGATCGAGCTGTGTATTGGAGATGAACAGATAGGAGATGATGGTGCACAAATATAAGGTACGCAGGTATGGTGGAAGACAAGGGGCATCCAATGCCATGCATGCCACCAAACGTATGCTTGAGGCAACAGCCTCGAATATTTTTTTCCCAGAATGAGGCACTCCTCTTGCAGGATCTCCACAAATTCTTCAACAAAGCTGATATTCCCTGGGTTCACACTATCATGGCTTCCTACCCTCTGACAAGAAAAAAGTTTCCTTCTGGTGGCGTGAAATTCTGAAACTCCTTGATTCGTTTAAAGGCATGGCTCTTCTGTCAGTATTTAGGATGGCTCAACTTATCTTCTTTGGGAAGATCTTTGGAATAATATGGTCCCTAAAGAGGCTTTCCCTCATCTTCTCTTTTGCCAAGGTGCAAAACATCTCAGTCAAACGAGCGAGAGGCAATAGGTCCTGCTTCGCTGTTCCATTTGTCCATATCTAAGGATGCAAGTGGGTACCCAATAGTATTTTTTGGATCAACAAATTAATTACGATGGCATGCCACTCTAGTTTATTTCTCCTCCCAAATTATTTACGCAGAATGCCATTCTAGTTCATTTTATCAACTTTTTGGTCAACCCAATAGCCCAAAATATATATAACTTGCACCCCTACCCATATCATTAGAGGTCTACCAAGAGCTTTTGCAGTTAACCTCCTCCCTCAACTCTTTACCCGAAGAGGAGGGATCAGATGTCTGGACACACTACTATTGATTTATTTTCACCGTCAGCCCGTGTTACTGACCGGCGGTGATAACTATTTTGCCGAGGTAATATTTTTTCCAGCTTAATTTTCACAATAAACCACGTTTCAATGATGTAATATGATTCACATGTACAAACAATGAATACAAATCAATCTCACAAGTAAAATGCATCAAATGTCACATGTTAATATATCGAATAGAAAATGCATACTCTGGTTTCTTCTGGACATTTGCAGCAAAAAATATACCAAGTTTGTTGTTTCCGATTCAGAACTAAAAAGAGAACAATTGCTTGCAGTTGCCAGTCAGATCATCATGGAAGTTTGTACAGAATTTCCACGAGCATCTCAGAAAGGTTGCATAGTAAATGATAAACACCCAGGCTGCTCAGATACTTAGGGTGTGTTTGTGGGCTTTCCAACCTGCTTTTGCTTCTGCAAAAGTCAAAAGCCAACCAAAGGGCTTAAACGCCTAGATGCTTTTGCTCAAAATCAGCTTTCACCGTAGTACAAATGCAAAAGCATCTCCCCCTACTTTCAGTGGCTTTTAGGGTAAAAAATTACCCACCTGCCACTAGTTATGAAAAAAACGGTTCGCTTCTTTTTCTCCCCCACCCGTTCGACTCCCGTCCTCCGCCCCACCCAGCCCGCCGCCCCGCCCCACCCGCCTTTGCTCGGCGCTGCCTCGCCCCGGCGCCGCCCCGCCCCGGCGTCGGGCGGCGCTGCCCTTCCCGTCGCCGCCGCACCCCGCCCGTCGCCGCCCCGCCCCGGCGACACCCCGTCCCGCCCCGCCCCACCCAGCCACGGCGCCGCGCCGCGCCGCCCCGCCCCGCCCCGGCGCTGCGCCGCCGCAGCAACAGCGCCGCCTCGCGCTCTGGTCCATGGAGCGGCAGGAGGGTCTGGACATTGGGTCTGGCTTGATGGCGGAGGACGTCGTGTACCACAACGCCGTCTTCCTTTTCCTCACCAAGAGGTGGAGCGGAATTCGCGGCTCTTCCGCCGCCCCGGTGGGCGTGTCGACGAGCAGCTCGTCCGCGCTCGCTACCTCGTCGTGTCCCCCGGCGAGCTGCTCATGGTCGTGAGGATCAAACCTCGTCCTCAAGAGCCGTGGACGTCGGCGTTCAAGGTGTTCCCGTAAGGCCGTACAGCGGCTGGTTTTGGGTGCCCCATGATCCTCGAGTTGGCTAGTTTCGGATATATTGAGATAACCTTATTGAGATATACAAACTGTAACCTTATGTCGAGATATGTCATAATTTTATGAGCCATTTACCTTGTGTAGTTGCTTCAATTCTATTTATGTGGACCATATGAATGAAAAACTTAGAAAATTTAATACTTTCCTTTCCAAAAAATATATTTACATGCGAAATAGAGAACATATTAGGTTTGTACGAGCATTCTGTATATAGATAGTCCCACAAATCTTCAGGGGTATTACAGGTATTTCACCTGCAGCACATAGTTTTCCACAGCTCATAGCTGCTCTAACCAAACGGTCTTCTGCTTTTCCCACAGCAGTTTTTTCACATATGCTTTTCCACAGCCCACAGCTCACAGCAGCTTTTCCAAAAGCTACAGCCCAACTAAACACACCCTTATATATTCGAGCTCAACCATCGACATACGATATAACTAGTCAGAAATTTAGAATAACTCGAGTTCTATTGTTAGGAAGGTTTTTTTAAGTAAAGTTGTCATATACTTATATGTAAGACCGGCAACCATCCAATTTTCTAATCAGGTAATGCCAGCAAACAAGATCTAGCACAGGAAGGAAGGATGAAGCAAAAACTAGGCAAGACAAAAGTAGACAGACGATTCATTGAAGACCTTGTGATCTGCTCCTAGCACATGTAACTTTCTCTCACCGACATAGCATGACTGCTGCGTAACATGACAATAAAATTCTCACATCAAGTTAGCATCACATTAACAGCGAGCTTTGTAATGATTGCATTGCTTGAGGAATGCAATCCAATTGAATACCATCCATGTAAGTAGATGATAAAGGTGTCCTTAGCTTCCAGTAGTTCAGTGACGAGATAGCATGACACAACATGATATAGACTGTGGAGACCATATTGCAACTAAACTAGCATATTACTCAATATGGTGCTAATCACCATATGCTACTGCACGCTACTCATGATCATTGGAGCATGTATTTTTTATCACAACCTCAGGACTCAGGAGCTCAGCATTCATGATCAATGGAGCATGTATTTTTAATCACATCCTCACTACAACCTAGAGCACTACTCATAATCATCTAAGAATTACTAAAGATAAACATGTTTCAGCGCCTCAAATACCTGGCTGAGGCAATCTGTCGAGCATTTGGTGGGCGAGGTGGTGAAGAACTCCTGGACAAAACAACGTCGGGCTCTGCATCGCGGCCGTGCTCCGCGGGGAGGAAGGCGTCACTCGCAGACCCGCGCCGCGCATTGGGCCCGCGCGGCAGACCCGGCACGTTGGGTGTGCGCGGGGCGACGCTGCACGCGGCCAGGACAGAGAGGCTCGCTGCCCGCGTCGGGGAGGCGTCTGGCAGCCGACGCCGTGGCAGGGAGTGGTCGCGGAGCCGTGTCGGGGAAGGGTGGCGGTGGCGGTGCAGAAGAGCCGGAGCTCGGGCAGCGGCGCGGCGGATGACGGGCGCGGGCGTCGTCGTGGAGGCGTAGGGAGGCCACGCGGGGCGGTGGAGCGGAACACATCGAGTTTTTGGCTGCTGGATTGGGGATTGGGGAAAGTTAATTGCGAGATGACGAGAGGAGGAAGAGGGGTCGGGTTGGGGACTTGAGGCATGTCTCTGCCAGCGAGACTGGGACTCCTCTCCTCACCGTAGTTGCATTTGCTGCATCTCTGCTAGCAACTTTTTTTAGCGGACAATCCCTGCAAGCAGTTAGTACTGCTTGCTGCTGCTCTTGCTCTAACCCAAATTGCCCAGAAATTAGTAGAAACCAATTCTGATATGTCCGGTTATAACCACACCACAATTCAAAGGATTCAGAGATTCTTTTTGAGTATAAGCACTTCGATTATTAAGATTAATGAGTGAAAAAGACTAATAGAGCATATGTCCGGTAGTGGTAGGACTAATAAGGGCGCTGGGAAGCAGTAGCTCATCATATAAATTTCTCAATTTCTTTTTCTTGCTTTGCAGAACCAGTCTTTGCATCGTCACGACACAAGATTTGTTCAGTCGATTGGTGTTGCAATTTTGATACTATTGTTACATTACATGATTAGAGCATGTTTCAAGGTCCAGCCATGTTTGAAAACTATATGTGAATCATAGTCCTCAATAATATTTAAAGGCGTCATACTATTCCATTGTGAATATTTTGGAAAAAAAAAACTGAGGAACATGCATGAGGCAAAGCACATAAAGTAAATTCATAAAAAAGAGAGGGAGGAGGATTTGTATTGTTCAATTTTCACCGCTGGTCCGTGGCTAAAGCCAGCGGTGAAATTAGTTTTAACCGCCGGCCCGTGGCTAGGACCGGCGGTGGAAATCGAAACGGTTATCACCATTTTCGCCGCCGGTTCCAAGTCCACCTATTTTGAAACTGGTGGTGAAATATTTTCACCACCGGTCTTCATAAAACCGATGGTAAAAATGGCAGTGGTAAAAATACTTTCTGTAGTAGTGACATACATTTGGGGATCACCTTTTTTTACATCATCTAAAGCTTACACACAGTTGATAGGCCACAGGATGGTACACCCTGCATTCCATTGGCTTTGGAAATCAGCCTGCCAGAATAAAACAACTCAGTACGAGAGACATTCTCTCCCGGCGTGGCATGGAATTGCCTTCTTATAATTGTATATAATTGTGTCTTCTGCAGTTTGGGGACTTCGGAAAATTTAACACACCTATTCATCACCTGCCCCTTCGCAGTTTCGTACGTGTTGGTCTACTTTAGGCTTGCAAATCAGATTTGATGACCCCTTACAAGTCTTGGAAGATCTGCTCCTTCAGCTGCAAGTTCCCCTCTTCATGGATATAATAATTTTGATGAGTTGGTGTATTTGGATGCAGCGCTATGATCTTATTTTCAAAGGTATCCCTGTTTCAGACCAGCGTTGCTTGCGTCACTTCAAGGATGAGTTTGCTATGGTTATACTACGAGCAGAAGTCAGGCTTAAACCCCTTCTTTCTCAAAGGCTAGAAGCTCTTTTGTAATCTTTTTAATCTTTTTTGTCTCCTTTTTTGTTTCCTGAACACTTGTTACCTCTTTGTACCTTTTGTGTTTCTTTTTCTAATATAAATATATAACCAGTAAGGGGCAACCCCTTTGTTTCATAAAAAGAAATATTTCCCCCTTTCTTGTTGTAGTTTTATAAAGGAACTGCTCCACGGCAATCTTTTCATGTTCCCACACACGCTGACAGGTTGTCAATTCGAAACCTTGTTCTTTTCGATTTTGGACCACTTTTGTTCTTTTCGATTTTGGACCACTTTTGTTCTTTTCTTTAGCCAGTTTGTCACTGCTGAAGCAGTATGCCTTTGATGTGCTGCCTAATGTAGTCATCAATACTTTTATCCATGGAAGATTGCTTCCATTATCAGATATAAATTTGATTATCCCATTATTGGATCATGGTTAAGCCCATTTGGTAGCGCTCTCTCATGTTCAGTCACCGTAAGAATCCAAAGAGCGCTACCAAACCACATTTTCTTAGTCATCTCCCAGATACGTGCGGCGCAATTCTCTCATTTTACACTACGAGTAGAGTGCATGTGCGTGCCGCAAGTGTTTCAGAATCCTAATACATAATAATTTTTTTATTTATAAAAGCTGCAGTGACCAATAATATTGAGCAAATTACGCCCACCATACAGCAACTTGGTGCGTGGGTCAGATTAGTCCAACAACTTGTAAATAGCTCAACTTAGTACAATAACTTGGTAAATTGGTACATCTACAGTCTCAGCGTTACAAACGGCGATGTGTTTGACTACACCGGATTGGAGTGGGTGTACACGGCTTGTATTCTGCAATATTTTTTATTTTCTCATCTCACTTTTAGAGAATTAATTTCTTTCTAAAAATTAAGAAAGAGCCAAAGTAGCTCGAAACAAAAAATAATTGTCACATTGAAACATTCTACTCATATTGACTATTGATGCACAATATAAAGATAGCCTTAATGAATTATTTAATTTCTTTTACTTAGGCCAAAAGTATATTTTAAATTAAATTAAAAAATACTTTGTCTATACTTAAAATCATATAAATGGGGGTGAACGGGTCTGATGTCCATACAAATTGTTCAGAATCAAAAAAACTAATTCTATATAAAGAAATAAAATAGGTCTCATTTCCGATGCCGATAGTTTTTTAATTTTGAAGTAAAGGTTCTTGTCTTGGCTAAATACATGAGCTTTTAATGCTCAATTATTTATTCTGGCGCAAATATACCCTTCCCTTGTGATCCGGCATGTCCAATACATGCCGTTGTAAAGCTTGGACTGTAGATGCACGAGTTTACCATGTTATCGTACTAAATTGAGCATTTTACAAGTTGTTGGATCGATACTCACCAATCTGCCAAGTTGTTGTATGTTGGGTTCTATTATATTTGTAGACAAGATATACATGCTGCAAAGGACTTTCAAAAATTTTAGCAAAAAAGAATAGGTTCAGTAACAAACAATTTATCAAAAATAAGAATTTGTATTCATAAAAAACCTAATAAACAAGAATTTTTGTATTCAACCAACATAATTAGGAAAATCACATAATTTGAAGACATTAGGGAAGAGAAATGTTTAAATTCAGTAGCCTAAGTGCACTTCAAGCAAATAACACCACTATAAAATGTCACGGGTACAAACTGTTTGGATACAGGTCTCTAGTACAAACCGAAAAATATATACAGATAGTTACTGCGGTTTCTGTAAAAGATATTGTCAACGTGCAAATGGAATCTATATGAGCATAGGGAATGGTTTGAACTTTTAGCAAGATCTATTTCTAAAACGGATCCCAAATCCTATCAAAACTAAAATACTATATCTCTGTACTACTTTTGTTTGCTTTCCAATATCTATATGGTTTTTATTTGGTTTTTTCTTGTTTCCTTTTTTTCCCGGTTCACTTGGTTGTTGCTAGTTTTTTGGACGTACTGAGGTACACAAAGGTACATGCCTGCTCATGGGATTGTCTTATAATGTTGATGAACTCAAGGCATCACCCGTGCCTAGGAGATCGGTGGATCTTCTCCTCGAGGTGCGTTTGGTGATGACTGGTGTAGGCAGCAACATAGTGGTGATGGTCACATAGAGAGAGAGAGAGTACCATGTGAGTCTAGACAACATGCATGAGAGGTTTCGTGGATTCGGACATTTGGGCCGCCCATTGCCACGTCAACATAACCACCTGATAACCTAGTTTGAAACTATTAATGTGGTAGTTTGAAAGTTAAGGTGTATATAATTACTGGTATTGAAAGTAGGTGTATATAATTACCGGTACTGAAAATTAAGGCCTATATAATTCCTGGTTTTTAAATTTGAAGGGTTTATTGATTCTGAAACAAATGCATGGGGAAATGGACTTTACTCTTTGATTTGCTAGGATTGGTTACTTGTTCCAATTTTATACAAAATTTGTATTTTTGGGGAACTTGGTAAGATGTTTTCCTATTTACTTATAGGCTTTTAGTTTACACAGCCAATCGCAGCGAGTGCTTGCCTGCACTTGTGTTTTGTAAAGTGTGCTAAAGTGGTATGTGTGTGCCTAATGTTCTGCGCGTTGCAGGCTTTAATTGTGTGATAGTTTGTTTCTTGGACAGATATGAAAAACAGCTTAAAAAGGAAAGAGAATAGGTTGTTTGTAACAACTATAAAAGACAATATATTATCAGCAGCATTAGGTAATAATGTTTCTCTAGGAATAAATTACGCAAACCAGCAAGTAAAGATATATATATATATATATATATATATATATATATATATATATATATATGCTCAATTAGTCGTTATAAGTCTCTAACTATTTCTAAAGAGTACCATTTTGTTGATCCATCATTAACTTATTTTATGAGTTGATATATGCATCAATTCTGATTGAATCAACAAATTATCATATATTGTAGTTCATTACTGTTGGAATTTTTCGGTGGTCCAAAAGGTCGAAAATAAAAGAAGAAGAAACGGAAAAGTAAAGGCCCGTTACGCGCCTTGATCGGAGGCCCAAGCCCAACAGTGGTTGTGGCCCCAGGTCGTTCAACGCCATAATAAATAGTGGGACCCGGCGTTTTTGTGATTAACCTAATCATACTCAGAAACCCTAGCCGTCCCGATCTACGGCGGCGCTGGAGCAACCTGAAGGCCACCGCCTCCGCCTACCGTCCAACACCGGATAGTGCCGGTATAGGCCGGAAGGAAGACGGTACCCGGCGAGATCGACTACTTCATCTACGTCGGGAACACCTACGGGAACGACTACAGAAGCGCCGTTTTCGTCCCCAACACGAACCACCGCCGAGATGTCGTCCTCAGCGGCTCCTACGATAACTAGCGGTCGAGATCTAAACACTCCTTTGTTATTCATATCATTCTATAGGTCGTGCTCATATTTTAGGTGTTAGATCCTGTTAAGATTGAGTTTTAAGCCGTGTTTTAACTAACATTTGGTATCTTTCACCCAAGCACCTAACCGTGAGCCTTAAGAAAACCTATAGGTCTAGTCCAATTTTAGATCTTGATTGGTTTTATTCATATTTAGTTCTCGGTTTAAGGGCTTCTTTCTCGGTTTCAAGTTTTAGTTCATGATTAGTGTAGATTCATAAGTCCTAAGTGTAGAATCTCGCACGAAAAGAACGAAAATAGAAAAATCCGAGAGAGAAAGTACAAAAAATAAGTAGATCCCACCCACAAAACCCACTCAAACCCTCGGCATAAGCATAAGAAACCCCACGGTGGTGCCTGATTTTCCGCTAGGATTCAACGTACTAGTCGAGCATCCACGTGGTGGTGAGCCATAAGGCCGCGCGGGGCTTGTTTGCACCCGTGGGCGACAATAAAAAAGAAAGAAAATTTACGCGGCCATGGCGGACCGCGGAAGCGGGCCGCCTCCATGGCCATCGTAAAGGCGCCGGAGACGGCACGCCGCCGCGGCCCCCCAAGGCGGCACTTCGCCATGAGCTCAAGGCGGTGGCTCGCGGCGGCGCGGACCAGAGCCGGCGCGCGCCCGCCCGAGACGTGGCGGCGCGGACCAGAGCCGGCGCGCGGCCACGCGAGGCGCGGCGGCTCGCGGCGGCGGCGCCATGAAGCAACGCGCCGTGGCGGCCCGAGGCGCGGCGCCATGAGGCAGCGCGGCGGCGGCGGCCCGAGGCGCGGCAGCCCCACCGCCGGCGGCCGCCACCGGCGCCCGACGCGCGGCCGGCCCGAGGCGCGGCGCCCCCACCGCCACCGGCCGCCGCAAGCCGGCGCCGCCATGAGGGGCGACGGGCGGCACCAGTGAGCCGCCAGCGGCTGTTTGGGTGAGGGGAGAAGAGAATAAGCTAGGGTTAGGGTTGTGTGGTGCAGCCGGCCTTTTATACGCCCGATAAAGAAGGAAAGCCGTCGGATTTAGGGTTTTCTTGATCGACGGCCTGGATTGAGGTGGGGTGGCATGGTGCCGGCTGAGCTGGGCCGAATTGGCGGCCCAGCCATTGGCTGTCGGGCCCGCGGCCCAGGGGTTTTTAGAGGGAGAAAGGGCGCGGCTGGGCCGGTTTTTGGCGGCCCACTGTTCGCTGCTAGGCCCGAGGCCCAGGCGGGTGGGGGGGAAAGGCCGGCGCGTGTGGGTCGGTTTGGCGGCCCACCCGTCGGTTTGTGGGCCAAGAGCCCATTAAGGTTTAAGCCCATTTTTTTTCAATTTAATTTTCAGTTTTATTAATTTCTGAGCTGATTTTCAGTATATTTTCCTCTTTAGCATTAAGACCTTTTTTTTTAAATATGGGGATTATTACGCTGAAAATTATAAGAAAATTGTGAGTTGCTATTCTGAGTAAATGAAACCAACGTGAATTTTATTCAGAATTGTTTAGTTTATTTTCAGCATTTAATTAATTTCTGACCAACGTTGATTTAATTAATTGCTCTTAAGACGCTTAGTTTCTTTATGTTTATTTTGCTTCTGCCCAATGGTGATGCAAAATTAAGTTTTTCCGCTGCGTTAACTACGCTAAGTCATTAAGTTTATTTTATTTCTGCCCAACGGTGATGCAAAATTAATTCATAAGATGCTAAGTTTATTTGCTTCTGCCCAACGGTGAAGCAAATTGTTTATTCACGATTATTTAATGTTTTAATCTGGCCAACGCTGATTACATTCATTATTTTGTTGTCATTAATGATTCAATTTTATTTTATGCACAGAAGCCACCCCCTCTAGCATCATGACTTATATCAGTGGTGTTTCTCAGTTGGGAGGGGATAACTTCGTCAAGTGGAAGACTGAGATTGGTTTCATTCTGCTAACGATGGATAAGGATCATTCCCTGAGGCTGCCCGCTCCTGTTGTACCAGTGTCACAAGGGACTGAGGATACTACCCTTGCTGCACGCACTGCTGCTTATGAGAAAGAAAAAGAGCGCTGGGAGCATTCTGACAGAGTGGCCTTAAGTCTTATGGACATGACCATTAACCCTTCTATCAAGGGAGCTCTTGACAAAGAGCCTAAGAATGCTAAGGACTTCATGGATAAGATTGAGAGCTACTTTAAGGGGTCTGACAAGGCCAATGCTAGCAATCTCTTATCTCAGCTTGTGAAGGCTAAGTATAATGGGCAAGGCAGTGTAAGAGAGCACATTATGGGCATGGTCAACATGAGGGATAAGCTTCGAGACCTCGACTGTCCCCTTAATGATGCAGCGCTGCTTCACCACGTCATGATGTCACTTCCATCAGTCTTTGAGCCATTTAAGATAAATTATAATGCAAGCGATCAGAAGTGGGACATCACCACGCTTGTGTCTAAGTGTGCTCAAGAGGAAGAACAGCTACGCTCTCAGAACCCCGACTTTGCCAACGTCGTAAGACATGAGGGACATAGGGGAGCAAACAAGAGGGCATCCCACCCCAATAAGCCAAAGAAGGGTAAGAAACCTTATGAAGCTCCTCAGCAGAATGATCCACCTGCTCCTAAGAAGCTTATCTGCTACCACTGCGACAATGAGGGCCATGAGAGGAAAGATTGCCCGAAGTTTAAGGCGTGGTGTGAGAGAAAAGGTAATAACGACATCATTTCCATAGTCGATGAGTCCTTTTATGCATATTTCCCATTAAGTACTTGGTGGATTGATTCTGGTGCCACCATTCATGTTACAAATTCCTCACAGGGATTGTGTGGCGTGCGGACTATAAGAAAGGGGACTCGAAGGTTAAGAGTCGCAAATGGCGTTGAAGCTGACGTGGAGGCCATTGGAGCTCTCCAATTAGAACTTCGTGGCGGCTTTATTCTTCACTTAGATGATGTCCTTTATGTTCCGTCTATTGAGAGAAACTTGATTTCTCTTTCTAAATTAGATCTTGATGGTTATTCATGCACTTTTGGTGACAACAAATGTGTAATAAGTTTGAATGGTGACATTATTTATCGAGCACCTTTACACAATGATCTTTACTTACTGTCCCATAATAATGTCTCTGTGATGAATGTAAGCGAAGTTAGTCACAAACGCAAGAGAGGACATGAGACTTCATCGAAATTGTGGCATTCTCGTTTAGGCCATATTTCGAAGGGGAGAATGGAGCGTCTCATTAGAGAAGAGATACTTCCAAGACTAGATTTCTCTGACTTATACCAATGCGTTGATTGTATTAAGGGGAAGTTTGCAAAAAAAATTAAGAAGGATGGAGCTAAGCGCAGTTCAGGAATATTAGAATTAATTCACACTGATATCTGCGGTCCATTTAATGTTAAGTCGGTGGATGGTTTTAGTTACTTTATAACATTCACTGATGATTACTCCCGTTATGGATATATTTACCCCATAAGAGAAAAATCCGAGGCACTTGATAAGTTCAAAATCTTTAAAGCTGAAGTAGAAAATCAATATCAGTTGAGGATTAAAGTTGTACGGTCAGATAGAGGTGGTGAATATTATGGGAGACATGCCACATATGGACAAATCCCAGGCCCTTTTGCTAGATTCTTTCAAGAAAATGGAATAGTAGCTCAGTACTCAACTCCTGGTGAACCTCAGCAAAATGATGTAGCAGAAAGAAGAAATCGCACTCTAATGGATATGGTGCGCAGTATGCTAAGAACCTCTACACTGCCAGTGAGTTTATGGATGGAAGCGTTGAAAACTGCCGCGCATATAAATAATCGCGTTCCTAGTAAGTCAGTCCCTAAAACGCCTTATGAGCTTTGGACTGGTAGGAAACCCAGCATTAATTATTTTTATGTCTGGGGTTGTGCAGCTGAGGCGAAGTTATTTAATCCGTCCCTTGGAAAATTAGATCCTAAGATAGAAAGTTGCTATTTCATTGGATATCCAGACAGATCAAAGGGATATCGGTTTTATTGTCCTAAGAGTACTGCTAAGTTTATTGAGATGAGACATGCAATATTCTTAGAGGAAAATGGATGCACTGAGACTAGGCAAATCAATCTCGAGCAAATGCGGACTTATGATACTGTACCGCTGACTCGTGATTATTATGTGCTTATCTTGCCTAATTTTCAGAATACAGCACCAGCTCAGACAGTTGATTCCCCATAAGTGAATGTGGAACGAGCACCTGTTATAAGTGAGCATGAGAATGTGCCTGATGAGCATCAAACCAAAATTGTGGAAGAACTTGTTAAGGAAGCACAGGATCAGACCGCTGCTGGGGCGCCAGAAGCATAGCAAAAAGTTGATGCTGAGCCTGTTCCAGTGGAGGAGCCACAGCCTCTGAGAAGATCAACACGAGAGAGGAAAACTACTATCTCCAATGATTACGTGTACATGAGTGGAGAAGGACAGGATATGGGGAAGGTTGATGATCCAAACTCGTTCAAGGAAGCTATGAGTAGTGAGCACTCCCACAATTGGATTGAGGCTGTGGAAGAAGAGCTGAAATCTATGAGTATAAATAAGGTATGGGATTTAGTAGAGATTCCTGATGGAGCTAAGAAGGTGGGCTGTAAATGGGTCTACAAAACTAAGTATGACTCCAAAGGAAAGATTGAACGTTTCAAAGCAAGGCTTGTGGCTAAGGGCTTCACACAGCGAGAGGGAATTGATTATACTGAGACCTTCTCGCCCGTCTCGAAGAAAGACTCGTTCAGAATCGTTATGGCTCTAGTAGGTCATTTCGACCTCAAGCTGCATCAGATGGACGTTAAGACTGCGTTCTTAAACGGTGATTTGCATGAGAATGTATACATGGCGCAACGAGAAGGTTTAGTTGTGGAAGGCAAACAACAGTTGGGATGCAAACTAAAGAAATCCATTTATGGGTTGAAACAGGCGTCCAGACAATGGTACCTAAAGTTTGATGAAGTAATTAAGAAATTGGGCTTCGTTGAAAATATAGTGGATAATTGTATATATATTAAGATCAAGGGGAGCTCTTTCATCATCCTAGTTTTATACGTGGATGACATCCTATTGGCAAGCAGCGATAAGAACTTGCTGCATGAGACAAAAGCTTTTCTCTCATCGAATTTTGATATGAAGGATCTCGGTGGTGCCTCTTATGTACCGGGCATTGAGATACATCGAGACAGATCCAAGGGAGCATTAGGACTCTCTCAAAAGGCTTATATAGAGAAGGTACTTAAAAGATATAATATGCACAAATGTTCAGGCACAACTGCTCCAGTGGTTAAGGGCGATAAGTTTGGGCAATTTCAAAGTCCCAGGAATCAATTAGAAATTGATCAAATGAGTTCGATTCCATATGCTTCAGCTGTTGGAAGCATTATGTACGCACAAGTATGTACACGTCCTGACTTAGCTTTCATTACCGGGATGCTTGGTAGATATCAGTCTAATCCAGGAATGGATCACTGGAAAGCGGTCAAGAAGGTCTTGCGTTATTTGCAGAGCACTAAGGACTACATGCTCACATATAAGAAAACTGAGAATTTAGTAGTAGTTAGCTATTCAGACGCCGACTTCGCAGGCTGTGTTGACACTAAAAAGTCGACATCAGGATATGTCTTCACACTTGCGAATGGAGCAATATCATGAAAAAGCTCCAAACAATCACTTACTGCAGCATCAACTATGCAGGCTGAGTTTGTGGCATGTTATGAGGCCGTGGGGCAAGCTGTGTGGCTTAAAGGATTTATACCCGGATTAAGAGTGGTAGACAGCATAAGTAAACCACTAAAGTTATACTGCGATAATAAAGCCGCAGTTTTCTATGCTAAAAACAACAAGTCAAGTGGTGGTGCCAAGCACATTGACATTAAGTTTTATGTTGTGAAAGATAGAATCCAAGATCGTACTGTTGAGTTAGAACATATAAGTACTAAGGAAATGCTCGCGGATCCATTAACGAAAGGCTTACCTCCCAATCAATTTCGTGAGCTAATTGCTGGCATGGGACTATTGGATAGCCTGTGATCTTGGAACTAAAAGGGTCATAAGACAACCACCTCCCATTATGATAAGTGGTTTAATGCATTGTGGATAATTGTGTCGCGGTGGGATTATACACTGTTGTGATACATTATCTCTTTACATAACTCCACTTTAAGAATGACATAAGTTTTAGGCCTTTAGACCAAAGGGGAGAATGTTGGAATTTTTTGGTGGTCCAAAAGGCCGAAAATAAAAGAAGAAGAAACGGAAAAGTAAAGGCCCGTTACGCGCCTTGATCGGAGGCCCAAGCCCAACAGTGGTTGTGGCCCCAGGTCGTTCAGCGCCATAATAAATAGTGGGACCCGGCATTTTTGTGATTAACCTAATCATACTCAGAAACCCTAGCCGTCCACTACAGTTGTCCCGATCTACGGCGGCGCTGGAGCAACCTGAAGGCCACCGCCTCCGCCTGCCGTCCAACACCGGATAGTGCCGGTATAGGCTGGAAGGAAGACGGTACCCGACGAGATCGACTACTTCATCTACGTCGGGAACACCTACGGGAACGACTACAGAAGCGTCGTTTTCGTCCCCAACACGAACCACCACCGAGATGTCGTCCTCAGCGGCTCCTACGATGACTGGTGGTCGAGATCTAAACACTCCTTTGTTATTCATATCGTTCTATAGGTCGTGCTCATGTTTTAGGTGTTAGATCCTGTTAAAATTGAGTTTTAAGCCGTGTTTTAACTAACAATTACTACAATATGGAAAATCATCATATCCAAACCCTAATCGGGGACGACCACAAAATAGAGAGAATAACTGAGAAACTTGAATTGAGTACCCCTGTGAAGAAGCTAAATTCACTATCACATACAACAACCTTCTCCATGCGTCATTGCAAAATCCTCCTATATATTGCTCCCTTATCCCAGTCGGCCGACTCGGAGGAAAGATTCCTATAGGCCGCTTGCTTGATGCACACGTAGATTGAGGTGAAGGAGCTCTACAGTGTCATGGCACTGCTTTTCAATTATTAGGTGGATTTATGTTATGTGCGCGTACACGCCAAGGCTTTGGTGCTATCTTCACTGAAGGTACACCAGAAATAATCAAAACTCTATGGCTTCAGATTGTTTAAATTTTAAACATATTGCGATCCATTATGTGCAACAAAAATATAATAATAGAATTAGAAGGCTCCATGAGTTTAAATAGAAAGTATTGCAATTCGTATTTAAACGTAGCAATGCACGGGCATTCTGCTATTGTATGTACCTTCAGAATAAAAGATGATCGAAATGCCAAACTAGTCATGTAAAACAAAAGAGATTTGGGTTAGAGGAGATAACAAACATGGAGATTGATGCTTCTTCACGTAAATAGTAAATTGAAAAAGTTATTTCAGAACACTTTCTTATACCTTAATTGCACCCTCAAAAGGGCCCTCTCCCATATAGCGGTGATCGCATCGCATCCCTATGGGTCCGTCCAGTAGGGCGCTTCCAGCCAGCGTTGATGTGGTTCCTACAACCAGTGCCATCTCGTTACTCCTCTTCCACCAAGCAAGATCAGGAAGAAGAGCAAGCTCCTTTGTTCCTGTGCTGAAGCAATAATTCAATAGGACCTAGCTTTATCAGTGAATATGGTGCCCTCGTGGGAGGGTGGTTATTCTGTTGTCCCAAGCAGGAAGCTTGGGAGGGCTCATCGGGCTGGGCCGTGCATAGCTCATTTTGGAGGTGGTTTTGTTCAGCAAGAAAAGAAAAGGAATTAATCTGTTACTATTCACCCAACTTAAATGAAAAGTTAGAATCAATGTAATATAGGGGAGGGAAAAACATTGAGCGCCAATTGTAATATAATAATTTTTCTCTTCTTGTTTTTTGAGAAGCTCACATTTTTTGGTTTCTGATTTTTTTTTTCAAAGAGCCGTCTCCTAGGTTAACTGCCCGGTGAGAGCTTACTGGGTTTCTACCGCACGTGTTGTAGTATATCCTGTTTTCAAACTCTAATAAAGGTCTGATTAAAGATGTACTATATCAACTAGTTCATCCTACAAAACTGCAGGTACAGTAGTTGGGATCCAACCTTGATACTGCTCAAACTTCTGTTTTATGTGGCCTGCCCCCACAAGGGATGAGAATGTGAATGCAGATACCCGAAATATCTGATATCCGTATCCGCTTAAACATCAATATGGATATCCATATCCGTATTCGAATTTAATGTGGTAGTAAAGTGGATACATCGAATCCGATTTTCATTATTTTCTCTATCCGATTCCACATCCGTATTCGACAATATCCGACACTATCCGTATCTGTTTTCAGTAGAACTATTTAAAAAGTTATATTTATTTTCCATAACCAATGTTATTACTTTTTATAATAAAGTTATAATAAGATTAAGTTTACTCGTAAATATTCTTGTTTTATCTATTTATGGGTGAAATTACTTTTATAATTTTTTATTATATATTAATTAAAAAATATATATATTTATTGAAAATACATTTTTATTTCTAGTTTTTTATATATATTTTTATTAAAATATTTGTTGATAAATAAGCTATTTTTGACTAGCTATCTTTGTTATATTGTCATACTTTAGTTTGTACATATATAACGATTTTATATTCTGAAACTATCAATAAAAAAATAGCTAAATGTTGTGCTACATGTCCAGTAAATATCCGAATTCGAATCCGAATCTGAGGCATCCATTTTGCATTCGTATTCGAGAATATTCGAATTCGTATCCGTATTCAAGTTAAAATGTTGTAAAAAGTGCTATCTGAATCCGATTCCATACGTATCCGATCCGCTTCCAAAGCTCAGTGCTTGCAGCACTCTCAGCTTGCCACGTGTCACTTTCTTTATTTTCTTATGAGATGACTCAATTGGACAGTAAGCTACTTTGACAATGGCTTCATGGAAGCAGCGATGGCTGGAATGCTGAGGAGGCCCGAGAACTTTATTCTTTATTTCCAACAATTACATCTCTTCTTATATTTATGAGAACTCTTGGCGGCGGCGGCACTACAGTACCCCACAGTTGACCAGTACCATAGGGACCCCTCCTAGGCCTATTGGGCCTGCACGTGGTCCTAGGGGACATTTGCCCATGACAGTCAAGATGGTCACATTGGAAATGCTGCAACACTTACTCTAATTTTATTGCTTGCATTATTACGTTGTCTCATGAGTTAAATCCTTGTCCTTATTTACTATGAAGATAAAGAACAAGCATGGCATCATGCATTAGGACCTTAAACTAAAGGGTTAATTGGATTGATGCCACTGCAAATATCCAAGTTTCAAAAAATGCTATTATGATTCACTCATTTGTAATTGCAACCATAGCATTAAATTCTTACTTTTGTTTGAATCATACCATATTATTATACGTCTTTCATGCTCTTGGACCCACCGTCGAGCCACCGTAATTTTGTATCGTCCAAAATGCCCCCACTACATCTCTTCTCTCTACTCACCCAAAATATGGTGACGTTTCTTTCCAGTTAACTGACAACACAGGTCGCATAGGCAATGAGGCATGATTTTTTTTCCAAACATGCCTAAGCACGTATTGTTAGATAAAAACATCAGTGAAACTTAGGATCTGGTAGTCTAATTACAATTACATCTAAGAACTGCAAATAATTTGTATTGAATTATTTACATGAGGATAAGTAGAAGCCCCTTGGGTTGCTGATGACCTCGTGCCTGCTTGAGGAGGCAGGCATTGATAAAGATCCGCTCGTTGCTGTGGAGGCACCTGATCTTCAAGTTACTCCCAAGCACCTCCTGATCGGAAGGGTTTGGGGGTATTCCTAATCTCGGACATCTCTCAGAGAGATAAGAGACCCCCTTCTTATAGCTCGTGTAACTTGGGACCAGACCCACACAATTAGTTATGGCCCACCGATCATAGGCAAGGCTTGGTCCAACATGATCCTATTCTAATGGGCAGTTAACCCCTTTAGAACTAGGTCCCAGGTCCCTTTTGACTAAGCCAAGACCAATTCCAACATTCTCCCCCTTGATCGTAAGGCTTATCATCATCAATTCCACTTATAGTAGAAAAAAATACGAGGTAACGCATCACAACAGTCAATAAACACCATTGCAATTTCATTGCCCATAATACATCATCCTACTCTAATCATTTATACATAATGGGAGACAACCAACTTACTTATGGTCCTTACATGCAAATTGTTTTAAACTTCATCATGCGCATTTAGTAATAAGAAAACAAAACATGTGTCCAAAATCAAGGATTTGAGATCTCAATAATCCTAGGTTGTCACAACTCATAAAGTCGGCACAAATTGAGACCAAGCCTTCAATTAGGAAAACATAGCCTGAGTGATGTTCAACCCTTAACACTTATATGTTGAGCATCGACGTATATCATTAGAGCATGAGCTTAAACATTATACTATGTATGATTCTAGATCTTTCCTTCATAATGTCATGTGTTTGGCAATACCACTAGACATGTTACTCAAAACTAAGCTGCACTTCTTATGGTGATTTCGGGGTCAATTCTTAATCTAAGGAAATTGTCGGACAACTTAAATTGGTCTCATGCTGAAAACTTATTTCTTAGTTTTATAATTTCTGATATGGATCAAAATATGCCACGACTGAGAAATGTTACTTATCTCTTAGCGAGCTTGGTTTGAGCCTTCCATAATATATAGCTCCCTCAGACTCGAGCAAGAGTGAAGACTCATGTGGAATTTCTAATATCAACACTTCTTGTAAAATTAGAACTCGAGTAACCAACAACCTTATGGCTATCAGATTCTTAACTCGTGAGCATGCAGTCCCTCAGTGTTTTGTGCATAATGCACAATTTTTCTTACAAGTTCTCGAGGGGTCCAATCCTAGACTAATTTCTGCAAAAATCTCAGTTATAAACATTAAGGGCGCTCAATAAACTTAGGTGAACTTATTGCTCTTGACCCAAACATTAAGCATGACAGAGTAATCATATTATTACACCTCTGTCACTCCATGACTCCGTCAGTGCATACCTTTTGAGTCAGACTTACTACTCTCTTTGAGTCAAACTTACTAATCTTTAGACCTATCTCGATGGATTCAAGGACATAATGAACATTATCAAGACAATCTGAATACCTGAACGAGAAGAAATTAACGAACATGATGCAATATCCCTCTTAAATTTACTTACCATAATATGAGTACTCATAGCTCTTAAAAATAATGAGCAACAAGTGTCAAGCTTCAGTGAACCCTTATAATCCATAGTTTTGACTCCGTTAGGAACTTCATTAGGTATTTAGGTTTGGGTGATTGTCTCATGTGGGGTTATTATTTCAATTCCCACCAATCTACTTATACCTTCTTACTTGACCGAGTAATCCTTATCTGATATGTACGTAAAAAAATGTAATAGTACCCTCTCAAGTTGGAAGCTTATAAGTTTTAATAAAATATATGCATAAGTACTTATAATTTGGTATCTTATCAGAACATACTTATTTTCTTTGGTACCAACTAAAGCATATGTGGTTATATTTTAAATTTTCAACCATAATTCTTATCTTTAGAAGTGATTTTTGTCATATTTTCACTTAATAGGGCAGGCATCTCTATCTTAATGAGACGTTCTAAACTCCCTCTCAAAGTGTGAATTTATCAGTAAGGTAATCCATATTTTGATGACCTGTCATTAATCCACTCCTAAAGGAAAGTCTGAAGAGTTAACATACTTACCGTTTCTCCACATGACATGACCGAATTTTATTAACGGAATTGAGAATGAAGGTATTACTCAATGCTGATGGAAATCTTATAACAGCTTCAATATCATCCTCTTGTACATATGTAACTCCAAGACTTATCTTAGACCGTTTTCATTATTCCTAAGAAAATATTGACAACATGTTCATAAGGTTGCCAACTTTACTCCTACGCACATTCACTATAATCGACTAGGGTTCACTTTCTCAATCTGAGCTTAATGATTGAAACCAACTCAAAGCTCTTATTTATTTCATATGTCCCAACTAATTATTGTCAGAGAACCTTATCCAACATGGGAATTGCTCCCCTGACATATTCTTAAGGGACATACATTTAGGCTACTCCTGCTAAGAATATGCTAAAAAGTTCAATGAATTCTCATCAATGTACTAATTACCAAAGCTTTTCTAATGGAGCTCATACTCATGTGCATAATTAATTATATTCTTAAGAAATAATGTACTAAAATTTAGGTACTATTACTCAATACTTTCTCATAATGCTTATGTACCACTATCTTAGTGTCATCAACTTTCTCTTATTCATTCCTTATCAATATTGTTTTGTCTCATTTGTCATGAGAACTGAAACTTAGGATCTGGTAGTCTAATTACATGAACATCTAAGAACTGCAAATAATTTGAACTGAATTACTTACATGAGGATCAGTAGAAGCCCCTTGGGCTGCTGACGACCTCGTGCCTGCTTGAGGAGGCAGGCGTTGATGAAGATCCGCTCGCTGTCGTGACGGAGGCACCTGGTCCTCAAGTTACTCCCGAGCACCTCCTGATTGGAAGGGTTGGCGGGTATTGCTAATCTCGGACATCTCTTAAAGAGATAAGAGACCCCCTTCTTATAGCTCGTGTAACTTGGGACCAGACCCACACAATTAGTTATAGCCCACCGATCATAGGCAGGGCTTGGTCCAACGTGACCCTATTCTCATGGGCAGCTAACCTCTTTAGGACTAGATCTCTTTTGACTAAGCCAAGATCAATTTCAACACGTATTTCATTAAGAGAAAGGGAGAAACAACCACAATTGCAGGAACAGTCCAGGAAGGAGTCGCGGCCTGGTGGAAGCACACCTCACACGTTAGGCAGAAGGAGAAAGGAGGCAAAGAAAGGGATTACAACGCAGTTAGGACACAACCCGGGACATGACCAAGAGTGATGGCGAGAGCATCCAGTTGTTTATAACCAGCCTGGACGCAACAAACAGCTTCGTCTACAATGAAGGAAAGGAGCTGATTTACCGACCTACTACACTGTTCAAAAATTCTCTCGTTACGCTCGTTCCAAAGTATCCACGAGCAGGGGCGGACCCAGAACAAGCATAGGCCCCCGGGCTGAATTGTTGGTATGTACCCAAAATGAACGTGGGCAATGACCAATGAGAAGCCAGCAAGCCTCCGGATTGACATCACGAGCCTCCTGGACGCGGCTAACACTGGCCTCATGGCCTCGTGGGCCTCTTTTTTCTTTAGATGAGGTCATTTCACTTAGCCTGAACTAGTGAACACAACATATACATATATACAGACCCCCACCACGCGCTCTCTCTCTAGCTTCTAGATCTCTAGAACGAGACCTCCCCCACCCCCGCCGGTGACCACTCCGGCGGCCACCCCACCCGTCGGCGGTCACTCCGATCCCGGCGGCCACCCCACCTGCCAGCGACCGCTCCGGTCCCGGCGGCCGCCACACCTGTGGCAAAACCGCCTAAATTAATCCGGCTTAAGTGCGCTAACCATCACCATAGAGGCAATTGGGGCTAACACGCACATAAAAAAGAGTAAAACGACAGTCTGTCGGGTAACATCCCGATGCAACCACTGGAATGTCGATCGAAACAATGCATACATACAACCTACATGAAGGTGAGCCCAGAGATTACAACAATCCACAAATTTTATATCACACAGTTCAACACGAATTATTATTACAAACCAAGTTCGAAAATATTCATAAACAAGTATTTTCATAGTTCAACAGTGCAGCGGAAAATAAGCGGAAGTTCTAACGACAATACAAGATATCATGATGAAGCCCGTACATGACATCATTCAGTGTTATCATCGTTGGCCGGGGACGCATCCCATTCCACCGACCAACCTGGCGGAAGAGTACACGGCCAAGTCAAACTAGCAACCATGTCCCCAAAAGTCTCACCTGAAAACAAAGCCACAAGCAAGGCTGAGTATACTAATACTCAGCAAGGCTTACCCGACTAGTGTAATATACTTAGCCGACTCATAGACATGCAAGACTTTAGGCTTAAGGGGTTTGTTTTGCCAAAAAGCAACTAAGAGTGAGTTCTTGCTTTCAAGTTTTAGCATCAAGTTCTAGTTTATTAACCATTTTAGATGAGCAATTATCCAACCTCACACATGGTGCAAAGAATTAATTTAAACAGCCAACAATATTAATCACCATCATCATTGTTCCACTTCTTACTCTATGTGGTAAAAGGGTCAAGCAGTCTCAATGACCGCGAGAAGCGGACGATTCAAATTGAATTTCTTAACCTTTTAAGGAAAACCTAAACACACGTTATGTGGTTACTCACAGAGTCACACGTGTCACTTTTCCTCTTTATTCCCGTTTCGCGGAACAGCGCCACCGCCCTCGAGTATAGAGCCGCGCTCTGCACTCACCATGTGGTCGCATGGGAACGAAGTCAAAACGGTGGGGTGGTATGTTACACACCCCGGTTCAATCAGGTACTTAAGCTTACCGATTACCACATTCTCGGCATGTGGTTAGTACGTTCAAAAACCTAACCACTACTACCACACACCACGATCTTAGCATTTTTGCTAAACAGACAGGGCCTCAATCATCAACAGAAATATCGTAACATAGCCCCGTCCGTCGACCTTATGATTCCAACATAAGTAAACAAACAACTCTTATATCTCGCGAGTGATAGAAAATCACTCGACTTTTACCGGAGTCTTATTAGCATGGCAATCTAGCGACCAACACAGACTAGTATTCATATCATAGGTAACTAGGATCATGCATCTGGGATTTCAATCCACTCCTACAAACTTAATGCACAATATCATATATATAAGTACAAGTTATATAAGTTTAAAAATAGGGGTTATGCTCCAGGGTTTGTCTTCCTGAGCAGTGCTAGCCTTGGGCTCTTCTAAACTTTGGTTCGGATCTTCGATGACTTCAATTAGATTGATCTGAGCTTCGCGCTGCTCACTCTCGGACTCCGGCACCAGCTTGTAGGTTCCGTCGGCGAGAGTCGTTGATTCGATATGAATGCATAGGTTCGCGTTATTTTGATAATAAGATTTATTTATTATTTTTCTATAAAGTTGTAATCCAACAAAACTCAATTTAAGTTGTAAAATATTTTATTTATATTCCATTAGGGAGTCGTACCGAGTACTATTTGGATTAACTAACTCCATTAAGTAAGGGGGGTTTTCTCATTTCATTTACATGCAGAAATTTTCTGTTTTCATATTTAGACACAAGACATCATGTGGGATTCATATTTAAAGTTAGATAAAGTTTCTGAAATTGAAATTTCTATACAGAGTATATTTCCTAGTGACAAACCCACTGTAAAAGTTTTATCTGTTTTTATGCAGTAGAGCAAATAGGAAAAATAAAGTAAGAACCTACTGCTGCAATCTAGATCTATTTATGCAGATCACATCAAATCTGTTATGGTGCTCAAAATTTTATAGAGTGCTCATAGACCTATTATGATTATACTGTGAATTTGTCAGATTTTATTAAGTAACTAGCAGATCATAGAAAATACAGCAATTTATATCTACATGCATCAAGATTTATTTTTATTGGCAGACCTACTGAGCATCTGAATATCAAACTTTTCTAGCATGATTATCTACTCACACATAGCCTCTGGTAAAAGTTTCATATTTTTCTAAGCACAGGAACTATTTATAGTGATTTAATGCATGTATTCATGGACAAAATCAAATGTGCATCCTAGACAGAAGCATAAAATTTAAACTTTTTCTATAATATCTATGCAACAAGATAACAATACTAGAAAAGTTTCAACCTTATTCTTTAAGCAAAACAACATGAACAAATAGATCTAGCAAAATAGTGCATCCAACAAGATCTAACAAGAACTATACCTAGAGACTGTTTCTGGCCTTGAAATTTTTACACAAGGCTCAACATCCAGAGACTAGCGTAAGTTTCAAAAATCATCATCAATACACTCCTAGAATAGGAGATACAAATAAAGCTAACAAAAATAATATATATTCTAGAATAAATTTTATTTTGTAACTGGCCAACATCCTGTCGAGAAGTTCTAGATCTAATTGTAAGGAGCTTAGAACATTTTAGTTTGAAGTTTTCTGTTTTTTCTACGATTTTTAAACAAATTTACAAGTTCACTGTTTTGAAAACAAAAAGGAAACAGGGTCTCGCAGATAGATCCCTAGTTTTTGTGCTGAGCACCCTGAAAGGAATGCAATTGCTGCAATATGGTCCCTAGACACGGCTGCCATGGTTTCTTGCCGGAATCCGGCGAGGAGGCTCGCAGGCGGCGAGGGGAAAAGGGGCAGGGAGCAAGAGTGAAGCGAGGGCTACCTCGTGATGGCTTCGGTTGGTGCTAGGGTGGCCGGAGTTGAGCTGTCGGTGGTGGCCGTGCTCGGCAGCGGGGCCAAGCTCGGCTCCGGTGAGCTCTGGCGAGGGAGAGCGACGGGGGCCGGGCTAGGGAGCTTCAGTGGGTCGAGGGGAACCGATCCTGGGGGTTGATGGGGCCAGAGGGAGACCGGAGGCAGGAGCTCAGCGTTAGGGTGGTGTGGGCGGCAATGGTGGCCGCCGTGCAGAGCTCGTGTGCGAGGCAGGGGAGGCTTGGGCGCTACTTTTGTAAGCCCGGGAGGAGGAGGGGAGAGGGCCGGGGTGGGCTTGGCGCGCTACTGGGCTTGGGCGTGGCTCGGGCAGGCCAGCGGCAGGTGCTCGACGCCTCTGCTCGTCGTCCTGCGGTGGCCGGGAATCGGCTGCAGGGTGGTGCACGCGAGCTGGGCAGGGGAGGGAGATCGCGCTGTCGCGGCCGTGGGTGGGCGGGCGGCTGCTGCAGCCAGTTTCTCGGACAGCGAGCTCGCCGACTAGCTTGTCAGGACGCGGCGGCCGGCATCGCGTGGCGCGTGGCGTGTGGGCGCTGGGCGAGCGCGCGGCGTGCAGATGGCTGGCGTGCGGCAGGGGCGTGGCATAGCTGGTCAAGGAGGCAATGCCGGCCATTGGCTTGGTGCCTAGCGCCGGCAGGCATCGCCGGCCAGGTGGCCGGTGGCCGCTGCCCCTCGACGGGACAGAACAGGGGAGGGAGGGAGAGGAGAGAGAAGGAAGAGAGAGAAAGAGTGAGGGTCCGGATTTAAATGAATTTTTCTCAATATTTTGCAAGGACACTTTGAAATCTGCCAACATGAAAGTTGTAGGGAATTTGAAACTGGGCCAAAATTCATTTGAGCTATGGTTTGAAAGATATTTTAAATTTTCAAAAATCAGAATTTGAATGACTTGTCGTTTCATGTTCAAAATTTCAAATTTTCATCATGATCTCAAGTAGACTTTGATTGAACATGACAAGTGGAAGGTGTCTAACCATTTTATTATGCATTATTAGTATGATTTGAAAGTTATAAAGAGGTACTTTGTACACACATATACACTCATTCACACATGTGTATGTATAGTTCAATTAAAATACTTTTGGTTATATTTCTCATGGTCAAAAATGCATGATGCATTGTTCAAGGTCTCTTACTTAGCAATTTAAACACCAGGGTGTTATAGCACCTCGCGTTCCACCCAGCAAAGATGAGAGACCCTCCCTCTCCACGCCGCCTACCACCGCCCCGCTCTGCTGACGGTCGGTACGGCACGGGCAGCCGCTCCCACCCCGCCTCCCGTGGTGCCGGTCATGGATCTCTCAACCGCAACGCCACCCCCTTCTCCCCCTCTTCGGGCATCGGCCCCAGTCATCGCCCCAACGGTACGTCGGAGGGCATGTGCTTCAGCTTGCCCAACGATTTGGATGACGAGGCCAACGATCTCCTGTGGTGGTGCTCCTCATCTTCATCTTGGGGAGCCGGTGCCCCAGGGTCGCACCTCGAAGGGCAAGGACCCTGTCCCCTTTGGTCGCCTCCCGCCACCACCACGCCGTGTTGGTGGTGGCTTTATGGTAGATGCTCGCCGCCAACCTCGTCGTGAAGCCTCGCTACCTCGTTCGCGGGTGCGCCCCGTGGTGGACGAGGATGGCTTCCGGCTCGTGGTGAGCAGGTGCCAACTCCGGTCGGAACCTCGTCACGCTCGTCCCGCCTTCTCATCGTCGACCGGTGCCTGCGGACCTTGTGGGACGATGCTTCAACTGCTTGTCGTTCGACCACGTCGCAGCCAGGTGCACATTCCTTCACGTTGTCTCCAATGCGAGCGGGAAGGTCACTCCACCAGGAACTGATGCGGAATCCATGCGTTTCAGGGTACTGCTGGAGTTGCGTGGCATACCCTTCCATGCCTGGTCGGTCGACACCGCGCAGCGCATCCTCAGCGATGCATGCGCCTGCCCCGAGCCTACGCCGTTTTCAGGTCGTCGTCTGGTGTATCGACCCCGGCCTTATCCCAAATGTTGTCACCATGCGCATCCCTGAGCCTGTTGACAGGAACATTGGTGCGGAATTGTTCCTGCGGCCGGAGGGAAGGGAATCATCTTCCACAGTCAACCGCTACTCCGGCACGGGAGCGACATCGAGATTCTTGAGATACAGATTGGAACGATGATTCCGATTCATCCGATGGCCCTTATGATATCCCTGATCGGCTCAATAGCGAATCCGATGAAGAAGACGAGCATCCTGGGGTAGGTCTGTGAGTATTCCCGCTCCCGGCCTTGGCCTCGGCGCACCGTCTTCCGCAAGCTCGACGACTCCTCATGCTCACCTGACGATGCTGGCGGCGGTGGGCCGAACGCTTCGGCGCACTCCGTCACCGAAGGCGATTGTTGCCCAGTGGTGGGCCCGGTCATCTCAAACCTAGGCTGGTCGCTTGGAGCCCCACTATGCTACGGGCAGCTCCGCTCCGGGCGACGGTCATCGGTGCAGGGCTGGTCGCTTGGGCCCCCGCTTCGCTTCGGCAGCTTCGCTCCGGGCAACGGTCATCGGCGCAGGCTTTGACGATGATCCGCCTTTGTGCTCGCTCGCTACACCCCCTGGCTCGGCGCGCAATGTTACACTCTTTAGAGGGTCGCGGCGGGTGCTGCCCGTTGAAGTCCTGACCGGTGCGTCGTCATTTCGCATCCGCATGCTGCAAGGACCCCCCCCCTGTCCCCCGCCCCCGCTCCTGTTGTTCTCCATGCTGCACCACCACGGAGGAGAGCAAAGTCACCGGTGCCACCGGCGTTCGTGCGGCGCAGCGAATGGCTAGCGGAAAAATCTCGTCATCGAGCCACGCAGCCCGAGCTCCAGGCGCAAAACGTCATGATGAAAAAGCTTAGGGTAACCTCGGTCGAGCATCAGCCGGATGCCTCTGCGTTCCAGCGCTATACGGCTACCTTCTCCTCCCGCCTTACCAGTTCGCGGTGTGAAGTGTTAGACACGCTCCTTTTGGCCGGCGCTCCGCATGCGGGCGCCGTGGCTTGCGAGTCGATTGCTTGAGCTTTGGTGCTCTGTTTTGTCGCTGATCATTGTACTAATGAATGCTGAAAACTTACTTATCTGGAATGTGAGGGGGCTAAATTCAAGGGCTCGTCGAAATGTTGTAAGGCAACTTGTTGGTGAACAACGGGCGTCGCTCGTTTCGTTGCAGGAAACTAAACTTGACTCCTGTGATCACATCACCACCCGGGATATGCTTGGGTCAGACTTTGATTTCTATGACATTGCCGGCGTCGCACACGTGTGGTGGGATTGTGCTTGCCTTGAATCGTTGTATCTGGTCAGCCACCAGTCTAGTATGCAAAGAATTCTCCCTCACTGCGCGCCTCACCTTGTTGGTGATTGGGGTTTCTTGGTAGGTTACTGTGGTCTACGGACCACAAGGTGATCAGGCCAAGATCCGCTTCTTGGACGAGCTTAGAAGCGTCTGTCAGGTCTGCGCAGATATGTGGATGATTTGTTGTGATTTCAACATTATCTACAGAGCCGATGACAAGAACAATGGTCGTCTTCACCGATGCATGATGAGGCACTTGTGTCGCCTCATCAATTATCTAGCACTCGAGGATCTCTACTTAAAAAGCTGTCGTTTCACTTGGTCGAGTGAGCGGGACTCACCCACACTGGAAAGGTTGGATCGCGTCCTCGTCTCGGATGTTTGGCTGGACGCCTTCCCTGATCACAGCCTCTCCGCGCTGTCCACTGAATGCTCTGACCACGCGCCGCTGCTTCTGAAGTCGTGGAGTGCAAAGCATGTGGGTAACGTACGGCTTCAGCTCTCAATTGCCAAAGAAATTGTCTTTAGATTTGATTGCGCGTAGGAAAGCCACGAGCTGGTGCCGTATGAGATGGCACTTCGGCACATAGCGAAACTTAATTGTCTGGGCCTGGCTTCCCTCCAGCGATCCATTATCCGGGAGCGCTCTAACATCACCTACCTAGCTGAGGGTGATGCTAACACGAAGTTCTTTCACCTCCAGGCCTGCCACAAGAGTAGGAAGAATTACATTGAAAGCGTATGCGTTGGTGATGCGCACATTGTGCGTCAAGAGGAGAAGGCCGAAGCTTTCTTCAAGCATTTTAATGACATTTTGGGCACTCGGTGCAACCGTGAGGCAAACCTCGACTTCACCTTCCTTGGCCTGCCGGTAGTGGACACTTCTGTTCTTGATGCTTGCTTTTCGGAGGAGGAAGTATGGCGGACAATACAGGAAATACCAGTCGACCGTGCGCAGGGGCCAGACGGCTTCACTGGCTTGTTCTACCGCACGGCGTGGAACATTATCAAGCCCGACATCATGCGTGTGTTTCATGCTCTTTGGACTCTTGACGGCCGGAGCCTGTACCATATCAATCAAGCTTACATTGTTTTGCTCAAGAAGGAGCTCCCTGCCGAGATCAGTGACTACCGGCCTATAAGTCTGATTCATAGCTTCGCTAAACTCTTCACCAAGGTGTTGGCCACACGGTTAACCCCGCTCATGCAACATTTGGTCCGGTCAAACCAAAGCGCTTTCATCAGAGATCGGGTAATTCATGAAAATTTTCGAGCCGTCCAACTGTCAGCAAAGCTCCTACGTAGAAATAAAAAGCCCTCGGCACTATTGAAGATTGAGATTGCCAAGGCCTTTGATACTGTTAACTGGTCGTTCCTCTTCCAACTCCTTGAGCACTTGAGTTTCTCTAGTCGTTGGATTAATTGGATGTCCCTGATACTATCTTCGGCTAGCACTAAAATAATTCTCAATGGCACACCTAGTCAGCGTATTTGCCATGCAAGAGGTTTGCGGTAAGGCGATCCTTTATCCCCACTCTTGTTTGTAATTGCAATGGAAGCTATCAATGCTCTGATTAGGACGGCAGAGAATTCAGGTCTTGTTGGGGCCTTTGGATTGCAAAGTTAAGGAAAGAGCATTCTTTTATGCGGATGATATGATCATCTTTGTGGCTCCCAAGCAACATGTTGGTGAAGAGTACCCTTTGGAGTGAAGAAGCACCACGCTTCAAGGCACACTCCAGCAAACTAGAAACGCACAAACACCTTCGGAGTAGAAATCCAATATTCCATTCAACAGGTATCAACCGTCCCATCAGTTACAGTTACAGGGCTATTTATAGGGGGCGGTTCGCCTACCCTCTCGGTTATGACACCTTTTTACCCCTCAACGACTATATTCTCTGAATATTCCAGGGGCATACAATAATTTCCTCTCTAAATCCTATTTACAGCTCATCATGCCCTCCAACTCAGACTCCTGCAAGAACCCTTCGACGCTTGGCCTTCGGTCTCCGCGCTTCGCCGGGGCTTCGGACAATCAGTTGACTCCAGGTTATCTTGCATGGGCTTCTTCTCATCGGCCCTTCAGGGGAGACCTTCGGACGAACCTCCTTCGAAGCACATCCGAAGCTCCGTGTCCTGAGTTGGTAGGACGAGGATTGTCCTGGCCTTCGGCTCGTGGCCTTCGGGTAGATCCGAAGGTGGCGTCCCCAACACAACAAGACCTGGTGATTGTGAAGGCCAGTCTGGAAGTTTTTGGGTAAGCTTCTGGCCTAAGAACTAATGGGAATAAGTGTCTTATCTCGCCAATTCATTGGGATCTCGAGGACACATTAACTTTGTTGCGCTTCTTCCCTGGAAGATTGGCACCTTTCCCTGTCAGGTACCTCAGCATTCCACTTGCAATCTCTCGGCTGAAGAAAGCTGATCTATAGCCCTTGGTCGATAAGGTCGCCAACTGTCTTCCTACCAGGAAAGCTTCCATGATCAACAAGGCGGGCCGCTCGGTTCTGATCAAAGCCAAGCTTTCAGCAATACCAGAACACACGACCCTGACTATTGAGATCTTGAAAGAATCTTGGTGATGCCTAGAGGGGGGTGAATAGGCGTAACTGTAAAACCTGAAAAATTCTTCGCAGCAACTAAATCTGTTGAAACTTCTGACACTGTGTAAGAAGTTATGACGGGTCGGAACTTCCAACACTAAGACCAGAACTTCTGACAAAAGAAAAGTTCTTATACAAAATTCAAAATTAAACTTGAAACTGCAGAACTTCGCTGAATCAAAAGTTGTGCAATGATACTATGAGACTTCTGCAGGTGATCTTTGCAAACACAACAACTCGAGTACGTAGATCAGCACAAAACAAACTCTAGGTCAACAAGAACTAAATAAATGCAATAAGCACAACAGACAAGAGATTTGTTCCCGGAGTTCACTTCCACTAAGGAAGCGACATCGCCGTTGAGGAGCTCACAAAGAGCCAAGTCTTCCACTAACCCTTTACCTCACTCAATCAACCACAAAAGAGGATTGAGTCACTTACTATGAAATCCACAAAGGATAGGGTAATACAAACTTCCCGGGGCGCACACACACGAGAGGACGTTCCACGGCCGACACCAAACCGTCTAGAATCAAGCTTCAAGAGTAACAAACACGAATTGAAGGTTGAAGATACTTCAAGTGCTCTTGAGATGAACTTGGCTGCCCTCTCACTTAAATGGTTGAGTCTCACACCTCAATCTTGCTCTCATCCTACCCTAGCTCAAAACAACTGAAGGATTAGATCAAGGAGGGATTGGGGAGGAGTAGTAAATGCCCTTGGAGGTGTTTATCTCGGGTTAGATCAGCAGCAAATGAAGGAGGGGCTGAGGGGGTATAAATACCCGAGCCCCAAAAACTAGTCGTTAGTGCACTGGTTAAGTGATTGTCGGAAATTCCGACACAGGGTCAGAACTTCCAACCCAGCTAAAATTAGCTAGCCAAGAACCCCTTGTCGGAAGATACAAGGAACTTCCGACAAGTGTCGGAACTTCTGACCCACACTGAAATAGTCAGAAAACTAGGTGCACAAATGCGTGATTCCGTGTCTCTCCTTGATGGTTAGCATCTCAAATAAGCAATTTGACATCTTCATACTATCCATTTGCATCCCTCTTAATAGTACGGTGTTTCCTATACTCAAATTCAAAATAGAAAATATTAAAAGATCTTCTTTTAAGCCCAACACCGTCCTTTAAGCAAATTTGGCGTCTTTTCTTGCTCTTTTTTATTTCATTGAATTTTAACCTGTCCACAACTCGATAAACTCATTAGCTCTTTAATTTTGAAAGTCATCAACACCAAAACCCACTTAGGGGGCCAAATGCACTTTCAGATCTCCCCTTGGGTCATCAAATGTATTGGTAAATTGCAAAGATCTTTTCTCTGGAGTGGCAACTCTACAGCAAAAGGGGGTTGTTGCTCGGTCGCCTGGCCAAAAGTTTGTCACCCGCCTGAACTCGGTGGATTGGGAATCATTGACCTGAAGCTATTTGGCTATGCTTTTCGGATGCGTTGGTTATGATTTCAGAAAACGGACTCTTCCATACCATGGTCGCACTTACCTGTGAAACATGAGCGCATTGTTACCGCCATGTTTGAAACCTCAATTTTGGTCCAGGTGGGCGATGGTACCCGTGCGTTGTTTTCGCATGACCGGTGGTTGCAGGGACAATCCATCCCCGATCTTGCGCCATGCTTATTCAATCGGTCGGCCTTCATGCCCGCCATGGTAGGATTGTGGCGGCAGGCTGCTCTCAACGAGCTTGGGTACAGGACATTACTGGTGCCCTTATTGTGCAGGTGCTGCTAGATTATCTTTTGGTCTGGGACTTGGTCGAATCCATGAACTTGCAACCGCTCACGCCGGACCGCTTCCTTTGGAAGTGGACCGCTGATCACGTCTTCACCACCGCCTTCCCTTACCGTGCCTTCTTCGTCAATCAATACTCTATTGCAGGAGCAAAGACTCTCTGGAAGACGAGGGCTCGGAAAGTGCAAGTTTTTTGGCTGGTTAGCCATCCATGATCGCTGCTGGATAGCGAAAAGAAGAAAAAGGCGAAACCTTCAACAGGATGACACCTGTGTTCTATGTGGCCATGAATCCGAAACCATTTTGCACCTGCTTGTTGGTTGCTCCTTCTCGTGGCAGGTCTGGTACAATGTCCTCCTGCGTGCGAGCTGGCTTGCTGTGGTACTACAACGGCCTTTCTTTGATTTCACGGATTGGTGGCAGGACGGCTGGAAACATTTTGGCAAAATTGATCATCGGTGTTTTGACTCCCTGGTCATCTTAACGTTTTGGACCATATGGAAGGAGCGCAACAGAAGAACATTTGATAACGTGGCTCAATCAGTCGACAAAGTTGTTAATAGGTGATGTAGCATTTGCCTGATCTTCTGATAGGTATGGTAAATTAGATTGGTGGAGAAACGACGTTGGCGATCCGGACTTCTAATCAGTCACGATTCGAACCCCCGCAACCGTTACACCGCTGCTCCGTTGATTATCAACCAAGCACAACTTGATTGACCTCGCCAAGAAGGATAATCCTGTAAACGAATCGAAGAACACAAGCAAGAAAGTATAAGTACGCAATCTGAAATTGCAGATGTGTATGAAGCAACGATAAGTATGGGGTTCAAGCTCTGATGACAAAAGGAATAATCGCCACAGTGGTGAAGAACAAGAACGGGGGCCTAATTCACAGCAAAAGGACTCGACGTCACAGTTACAATGAAGATGTATGTTTCTCAATGGAAAACTAGAACTAAACAAAACCCAAACCCTAATGCGGCGGCTGCTACTGAGTTTATACAGATGGGGGACGTCCTAGGGTTGAGAGCGACCAGGTGGGGGCGTCCTCAACCTGGGTTTAAGGCCCGACATGATACAAGGCCGACTTGACCCAAAATAGGTGACGCGGAATCTTATCGTGGACACACACAAGGATTCATAAATCTTTTGGAGCTCGGACCAGAACCAAAAGAAAGCTTAAATTGTCTCCTTTCCAAAACATCAAAGAATGCCTCGTTTCAACGTCGAATGAAGGAGATATCGGCGTTTCCGTTCAGGGTGGTCGGCTGAGTCCGAACCGGACGTGAAGACCAAGTTGGTGATGACTTGTAACTCGTAGAAGACCAAATCTCGGATGTATCCAGCATGGTGATATCCTCATCAATAGGGCTCTTCACGAGGCTGTAGCTTGGGCCCAGGCGCGGTTTAATACCCTTGCACCTTTCCTTTCTCGTTGTGGTCGCGCAAATGTACCTCTATGATCTCTCTCAAGATAACTCTCAGCCTTGGGCAATGAACTGCGGTTCATGGACAGGCTTCTTGTAACTCTTTTCTCTACCCTCTTAATGAAATATGTGCTTAGGCGCGTTCGCAAAAATATACATATTTACAAGGAAGTACATGGGTTGGACCCCGGGCTGCAGCCCCCCACCCCCGAGCCCGGACCCTAGATCCGTCGCTGTCCACGAATGAGAATAACTATGAAGTCGAAACATCTGCGATCAACTTTAGGGAGACGCTTCCGAGCTAGGGTCCACCAATCAGCAAAGTTGTATTCCCGCTCCTCGGGGTAAGAACATGCCAGCCCATCGCAAGGAGCACACCATACCAGACTTCCCTAGCAAGGGAACAGCCGACGAGGTGGTGTGAGATTGTTTCTGATTCTTGGCTGCGAAGGTCACAGCTATCATCATCCTGAAGACTGCCGTTTTCTTCTCTCAGTTGTCCAACAGCGATGGTGCTGGGCCAACCAAACCAGTCAAAGAATTTGCACTTGCCAGGTGCCTGCGTCTTCTGCAAAATTTTCACCCCTGGTATCGATTCCTGCCCAACAAAAAAGGCTCTATATGCTGAAGATGTGGAGAAACATTGGCCGGTCGTCTATTTCCAAACTAGCCTGTCAGGAGTGCGCGGGCGGAGCACAACAGATAGCATAAGCTCCCAAACATGAAGGTAATATCAAGCAGGACATGCAACGAGGCATGATCAATCAAGTTGAAACATTTGTAAAGCACTTTTTGTTAACAGAAGATACATATCATGGATCATATTTTGATGGATCTTATTAACTAGCTAGCAGATGTATCTTCCTTCGTACTCCATATTACAGTAAGCACTCCATTAGCCAATGGGGGGCCGTGACCTGTACGTATAGAAAACAGTAAATGCAAAGCAGAATCAATTCATGTGCGGTGACGAGAGGGTTACTTGGAGCAGTAATGTTCAAGATTCTTGATTCTTGTCTCCACGTAATCCATGTGCTCTTGAACTGTAAGTAGCTTTATAATGCAACTCATGTCATTGTGCGGTACCTCTCTCACCTTCCTGCAGCATGGACTGTGCTTAGGCGGAATGATTATTCGCATTGATCCCCGAGTGAGTATTTCGTAGCAGGTTTGCAGGATGTCCTTCTTTTGCTGCTCTGTACATGGTAGCTCGTTACCCTTCACTTGGTGGATACAGAGTATTGAACACAACACCAAGAGGACAAATGATACTTTCCCAAGCAGCAGCATCTTAGTGCTTAAGCTAGTGGGGGTGGTGTGGAGAGAAACTATAACAAGGACCCGAAGCCAAGACCAGCATATGTGCTCCTGTATATAGGAAGAAAATCTCCAACAGATTTATGTGAAATAAATGCTAGTGAAAGATGGATACTCATACAGGGACATGATATGGACCTCTCATGCAGAATAAATCAGTAGAGTATGTGAAACTAATTCTAGCGGACAATAGATATATGGGACCTGATACCTTATCTTTTATGGAGGATATATGTCTACTCCCAACATTGATTTATATCTGTGTAGTCTGTTTAATCGATGGAATCGCACACTCAATATTAATTATGGATACAAAGGTAAAGTTAATATGTTCTAATTCATTAATGGAAAATTTGCAAAAATATCTATTTGGGGCTTCAATGTTACAGGTGCTACAAGTCATTATTTTCATATAGTGGATGATAGATACTCAAATATGCTTATGCTATCTTCTTTAGAGAATCAATTTCGTAACAGCCCTATTAAATACCTCGGAATTGTATATCCTAATTAACTCTTAACTAGTCCATAACCCAGTGCATCAGCACGGGCTACTTGTTTGTTGTTATATATTCCTTACTTAATCGAACATGTACAAAGAATTGTTTAAATATGGAGTGATTAAGTATACAAATTATAAGAAAAAGGAGCCTGTAACTTAAAATGAAGTGATTAAGTATACAAATTATAAGAAAAAGGAGCCTCCATTTAGTAACAACTTATACACCCTCTAGTAAAACATAAGTACACTTGTAAATCCATTACACAGTGCTTGCAAATTTGTTCTGAATCATTAGATTCAGTATACCTTTTCTTATATGGAAAAATATAGATTCAGTATACCTTTTGTTATATGGAAAAATTAAAGTATAGTAATTATAAGACACCAAGATCATGAAATTATTATGTTATATTAAAATAACATAACCCTCTTCTATCGCATCTCGAATCGTCATTAATTGTTTTCTTCTCACACTCAACGTGTGCTGCACAAACCATGCAAGTCGAGCCATAATTAATCTAAACGTAAAACAAAATGTTGACTCACATTAAAATACACAGGTTGTTCAAGCATGAGAACTCTCAATTTATCCATTTCAAAAAAAAAGAATAGGAACGTTCTTAGTTGCACTAGTAGGAATATATATATATATATATATATATATATATATATATGCATGTATGGTCATATACTTAAAGTATATACCATCACAGATGGTCTAGTAGAAACATATATACACCTTGTTCATACCTTTCGTTAGGTTAAATATGCCCTACATCATAAGATACATATGTAGCAATAGCTACGAACACGTATAGAATAAATTTTATATATATATATTAACTGCACCCCGACTATGGAATAACTATTCCGTACCCGAGTCCGTCCTCGAGCAAGCGACCGAGCCCGAACACGCGAGCACACGACCACCGATCCTTTCCAGTTTTTACTTACCGCTGTTTTTTTCCGGTTTACTTTCCTTCGGAGCCCACGATCCCATGTACATGGACTCGATTCGTCAGTCCGTTCCGTCGCCCCGCTTCTCCCGTCGCTCCACCCCTCCCATCGCCGGCGACCAGGATAGCAGCACACCTGCCGCCGCCGTTGCAGGACAGCAGCGCCCCTACCTCCGCCGTTTCCCTCGCCATCGACCAGGACGGCAGCACCCCTGCCGCGTTGTTGCCCTCGTCATCGATCTCGCGTCTGACCCGGCATCGAGCTTCCCCCCGGCCGCCGGCCGCGCCGGCGCCTGACTCCCCGCACCCGACCCCTCTTCCCCCGCGCCAGCGCTCGACGTCCCGCGTCCGCGCCCGGACCCCCTCCCCTGCGCCGGATTTTGCGTGTTCCGTGGAGGCCCCGAGCTCGTCTCCTGTCGGCGGTTTCCACCTTCCCATCCCTATCTCACCTGGGTTTGGAGACGCATTCGCGGCGTTGAAGATCGATGGCGCAAGGTTCGTCTCTCTTTTCCCTGCGCCTACTACCAGTTTCGTCGACAGATCAACTTCCCAGGCGGGTCACCAGTACTCTAATTGAACTTCAGGTGTCGTTTTTATGCAACTTCAGGTTCCCATCGTTTTCCTTCGCCGTGGATTTGACTGGATAAATGAGATGTGATTCTGCCCTCCTGCCGCAAGGTGAGCTCTATTCTTTTCTTAATTTTCTGTTTGATTTTGTCTAGTTTCAAGGGGACCTGATGATTTGACAAGTTAGTAATTTGGCCGTAGATGGTTGCAATTGCTTTGTTGTGTGCTCTTTAACCCGTTCCCCCTTTGATTCCTGAAAGTCTGATCTTTTTCATAGTCAATTTTATTATCCAGGATGGATTCTTGAAGGTCTTTGAGAGCTCTCACGAAGTGTTTGTGCTTCCCCTCCATTCTGATCAAGGAGGGCTGGTTGCAGGTGACGCGATGTCTCAGCTCCCTGAATACGTCCCCCACCCTTCTTGTACCAATGCAGGAGCATCCAGCCGTGAGGATCCCAACGCTCCCGCATCGTCGACCGGCAAGAGATCAAGACCAAAGGACACACAACGCTCTCAGTCTCGAAGAAGCCTGTTCCGAGGAAGAGGAATATTTCTGACGAAGGCCTTGGTGATTTCGTCGGACATCAGGACTCCCTTGGGTAAGAAATTGCATTCGTAACCTGCTTGACTATATATATATACTCCGTCAATTCATAAATATAAATATTCTAATCACCGCTCAAGAGCTTTGTAACCTGCTTGACTATAATTTATATGACCAACTATTTGTATTGGCACATGTACGCATAATAAAATACTATCATTTGACATGTTTCTGACATTTTTTCTTGTACAGTAATTTTACAATTATAATAAAACTTCTTTTCTAAAAACTGACGATCCATCTTATACAACATCAACTCTAATCTCATAGAACAAACAGCACTAAAAAAAACCATAATTCCTATGGAATTTCTAAAAGTTACATTGTTGTAATCTAATATCTTAACATACTATGACCACAAAAACCATTTATATATTAACTTAGAACATAAGAAAAACATTCTAAGGCAAACTCATATGCACATGTATTTTTATTTTCCATCCCACCATTGGCCAGACTGGTGATTTGGAATTTCTTCCCTTTGGGTGGGGTGGGTGGGGGGTTCAGGTGATTATAGCTTATGAATAACTCGTACACGCACAGCCTGATGGGGCTAAGTAGCATGGGTACTCCAAAGCACGGCCCTCAAGGGCCTAAGCATTATTTGCCAGCCGCTGTTGGGTGGCCCAGCCCCCCCAAAGCATGGCCCTCAAGGGCCTAAGCAAGGATTAGCCAGCCGCTGTCGGGTGGCCCAGCCCACCAGGATAGGAGCGCGGCTAGCGCCGGCCACCAGTGGGAAAAGGCACAAAGGCCTAGCGGCACCCTGAACACATGGCGGCCTCCCGACCCCCAAGCCAACCCTGGGAAGAAGTCCGACCTCGAGATCTTCTAGGGAAGGTGCGAAGCAGTATTAAATGTGCTGGATTCGATAAGATGTGCATGCGCGCCCCTCGCCCGACAGACAGGGTAGCGACGCTGCCTACGGTCAGCCGGGCCATCACGATGCAACGACCGGCGCTCACGCCGCCCGCGCCACCCACCGTCAGTTCGACGCAACAGTTCGTACCGGGTCACCCTCCACCGTCAGGCGTAGGGCGAGGCCGGCACAGTGAGCTAGCGGGCCCCGCCTCGGACCAACGACAAAGGTAGCAGCTCGCTCGACCTCCCGACCATCGCGGGGGAGGTTGGCCCTGCCGTCCTGACGAGAAGCCCGCCCCTGGCGCATCAGGAGGTGCAGGAGGGGCACACCTCAAGTACGGCGTTGCCATCCCCTGCAACAGGGGAGGCGAACAGGATCAAGGACGTGTCAGGCGGCGCCGCGGACCGGGCCGACGAGACTTGACTTTGGGATGCGGCAAGGCACGTTCGACCAAGGGCCTCGGACAGGACACGTGTAGGATAGCTGACCTCCCTCCAGAGATGTCAACCCCGAGGGGTGAGGCACGCTCTCTCCCACGCATTGTAGCCCAGCCCACCAAGCACATAAAGCGGAGATGGGCCTTCTCTCTCATAGGCTGAAGAAGCTCAACACACGCACACACCGCTTGCAAACGCCCCATTGTAAGCAACCAGCATTCGTCTGAATCAGTCTAAATCATTGCCTTATTGTTAGCCATCGAGCCACAGAGAAGCGCGGCGTACTAGCCGGTGATCCAAACACCGACACAGCCTTTTGCCTCTCCCCCGTAAAGTATTAGGTAGAAAATAAAAATTGTAGTTACATTGTTTACATAGAGATCTATGGAACTGTTACCTTGACGTAAGGGCCCTCATGCCCATCATTGCAGGTGAAAGCTTAATGTTTAGCTCAAGCTATTAAGGACTGCATAGCGTTCATGTGGTCCTCATTATCTTACTTCAGGTTGGCAATGCGATGCATGTTACCTGTCGTAATGAAAATAAACACAAGATCATGGAGTCCTGCACATACACAGCAGGCCACCAGAAAATTTGGCCATGCATGGTCCTGATTTAATTTCTCACATCTTGATTAGCTATCTCACTCTAATATAAGCGAGCTCACTAGCGACCAATTGACCATATTGGTCCATCTTGGAGGTGGAAGTGAAGCCTAAAGCTTGGTATCAAGGATCTCAAAATAGGTGCAGGAAGCAATGGGTTTAGTGGGGATATAAACAAAGAAGATTGCCTTGAATGAAGGATCAAGCGGAAGTTCATGCATGAAGTCGTGAATGACTGACCTCATCTGGTTCTTGTCCCAATGAACATGCAAATTGACTACTTCTGAAGTATTGCCGAAGTGCACCAATACATGCAAGGTCACCGACTGCATCACCGCCTGCCTGCCCACGTTGGCCCTGTCCGCCGGCAGCACGCTGACGCCGGTGCACATGGTGCATGACCTCCAATTGCACATGTAATCCATCTTGGACATGCATGTTCACTTAAGCCGCCGTGCATAGAGACTCTCCATGCAGCTCAAGCAGATCGAGATGATAGCGGTAGCGCTAGTGCGCTCACCTTTGAGAGTGAGTTTCAGAACAGCCTCAACGGCGTTGCGCTGGACGGTGAAGTGCTCAAGCCGTCCATGCCAAGTAGGCCATGGAAGGCGAGCAGGCTGTCAGCCGTCCCCAGGTGGCCGCATCACCACTTCACGGCGGCGGCGCAAGGCCGCACCAACGTCCGCGAGATCACAGGGTTTGTCATCCATCTTTTTGTTTGGTGGATAGGTGGGATCACCACATAGATTAGGGCAAATTATGTTGAGAAGATGGAGGGTCAGATATCTATACGTGATTTCGGTGAGAGGGATGAAGGGCTAGATGTTTTGCTTTTTCCAGAGAGTTTCTCATTTCTCTCTTTTTCTAGGTGTCCACCTAGGATCCTAAGCGTGAAATCTTCAAAAGAACACCAATTAGTAAGGATTTGGCTAAATTACAACCGGCCGTAATTTAGCTTTCCACTACGGCCGGCCCATTTTGAGAAAGTCAAAACACAACACGACCTACTCTTTCCCTTTTTTGTAAAAAAGTGCTACCCGCTGCACTAAGCGCAACTAATACTACCAGAGTAGTACAAGGACAATAAAGATGACGTAACCGCATACAAAAATCAATCTCAGGTTAAAAAAACTATAATTTTACAACCGGTCATCAAAATTAAAATCCGATTGCACTATTGCGTTGCCCCCAACAAAAAGATCAAAACAAGATCTCGCTTCAATATATTTCCATGATATTTTTCTCATACAGTTCCAAAAGCACTTTTGTTAAAAGTTGAAAGCATATCATAATAAACTCCGAAGCAATTTAGAATAGATGTACAAGAAATGTCCTGCCACCTCCTACTTGATTCACCCAAACTGCTTAAAATAGCGTAAAACAATGAAAAATAAAATTTAAGATACTCAACAAAATTGCTTAATGAATCGTATTGTTATGCTGAGATAAAACAATATTATTGCTCAATGTATTGGTTCTGTATAGTAGTTTTATTAAGAACCAACATTAAAATGCCTACACAAGACTGGAAAAAAGATATAACTAACCCAATTAAAATGCTTATGAGTTTTTACCAAAATGCTAGTTGATTTAACATAAGTTGTGTACAAATAAAAAAATGCACAAACTCAACTCGGTGTCTGTCGCGGCGCGCCCGCCGTCGCTGTTCCGCCCGTACGTTCCACTGCCCTTCTGCACGCCGGCGCCGGCGCGGCCCCTCGCGCCACACGCCGCGCTCCGGCAGCACCTTGGCCCCTCGGCTCAGCTGCTCCACTCCACACGCGCTGTCGCACGCTCGCCTGCACTCCGTCTGCGTCCGCTCCGTCCGACCCCGCCCGCGCTGCTCCGCACAGGCCGCTCTGCCCACGCCGCCGGCGCCGCGCTGCTTCGCCCCCGCTGCTCTGCTTGCCCCACACCACTTTGCCCCCGCCACTGCGCCCGCGCCGCTCCACCCGTGCCGAGCCGTTCCGCGTAGCTCGCCCCACATCGATCTGCTACGCCTGCTCCGCACCAAGCTGCACGAGCCGAGCTGCTCCGCCACACAGGGAAGGCGGCCACGGGGTGGGGAAGAGGAGGGGAGGCCGCGGCGGAGGACAGAATAGGAGGGTAGGTGGCGGCGGGGAGAGGAACCAGCGGCGGAAGAGGAGGGGAGGGGAGGGGATGCGGGGGAGAGGAGGAGGGGAGGGCAGGTGTCGGTGGGGAAAAGATAAGATTAAGAGGGAGAGTGAGACAGATGAGAAGAGGTGGAGTAGATGCAGCGGTCGTACGATCGCGCAAACGTACGGCCGGCTGTAATCAAGTCATTACCAGTTAGTAATAGTAAGATTTCACTCTTCGCTGACTCAATAGAGTGCTGAAATATGCTCCAAATTCATAATAAACAAAGTTACATTTGATTTTCTCAAAACACACCGGACTGTGCAAACACCACACAGCCTTCCACAATGGTCTTTCACCTCCTCCTGTTGAGCTTGATTGGCGATCTCCTTTCTTCTCTTCTTGCAAACTGTATGCCAAGCAATAACCACTACGTATACTGAAAATCCACCACTCTTTTCATATGCCAACGCAGTGAAATCTTCTGAAATTCTTGTAGGCAGTCTGACCTTTAGGATTTGGTCTGCATCAAACCTTCTAAAAAATTTCCTGACCATCTCCTCCCTCCATTCCATCCGTTCCTTGTCAATTAACTAAGAAACCACTTAAGACTCTGTTTGGATCTATAACTAAACTTTAGGTTCATTAGGTGATCCATGGAGTAAACTTTAGGTCTAAATTTAGTCCATTAGATGATCCAAACAGGTGGACTAAACTTTGGACTAAAGTTTAGTTTCATCCTAACTAAAGTTTAGTCCATAGAACCCACCTAATTTTGACTAAAGATTAATTTCACCTATTTATGTGTTTCAAATAGTTTCTCACCTAATATTTAGTCCATGGATCCAAATGGGCATGGACTAAAATTTAGTTACCTAATATTTAGTAACCTAAATTTTAGTCCGGACTAAACTTTAGTCCTAGGTGATCGAAACAAGGCCTAAACTTTGGACTAAAGTTTAGTTTCATCCCAACTAAACTTTAGTCCATGCATCTTTGGATCCATGGACTAAATTTTAGGTGGGAAGCCATTTAAAACACATAAACGGGTGGAACTAAACTTTAGTCCGAACCAGGTGGGTTCTATGGACTAATGGATCCCAACTAAAGTTTAGTCCACCTATTTGGATCACATAATGGACTAAACTTTAGGCCTAAAGTTTAGGCCATGGATCCAAAGAGGGTCTTAGTCTATTAGTCCATAGAATCCACCTAATTGGACTAAAGTTTAGTTTCACCCATTTATATGTTTCAAATAGTTTTCCACCTAAAATTTAGTCCATGGATCCAAACAAACATGGACTAAAGTTTAGTTACCTAATATTTAGTCACCTAAAATTTATCCGGACTAAACTTTAGTTCCAGATGATCCAAACTGAGCCTAAGACGACAAGGTCTAAACTTTCCAGCAGTTCAATTGACCAACCCCAAGGGATCCATCAGTCACACCAAATGCGGATTTTTCTCACCCGATCCCACCCTCCAAAGCGTTCCTTTCTTCAAAAAAGCTCTAGGCCATGGACAATTGCTCTCCATGTTATGGACTGATTCATCGGAAAAGCTGTGTCAAGAAGATTGCCATTTGGATTGTACCGTGCCTCAAGTACACGAGCACATAAACTGGTTGGCCTATCAATCAATCTCCATGCCTGTCGTGCAAGCAGTGCTTGGTTAAACAATTTCAGATCACTAAAACCCATTCCACCTCAACTTTTTCGTGAACTTATCCCAAGCAATCAAATGGGTTTTGCGTACTCTATAGCCATCTTACCCCACCAAATACCTCCTTGCACATCTAGTCAGGGAATCACTACTATAGCCCTGTATGGATCCTTCTCAACTAATGATGGTTAGCTAGCTAATTTGTAATAGTTTCTATTAGCTAATTAAAGATTAGCTAACTAACCATTAGCTGGATGTATTTGGATCCATCCGCTAATTGCTAATTTTTAGCATTAATGGACCATGCTACACCTTATGTTTTTTGACGCTGAATTCAAGGGAGAGAGGGAATGGGAGGAGGCATGGGTGGCTAGCTGCTCCAGCTTTCAACCCGGGTTCGAATCCCATCGGACGTGCTTTCGCTAGAGTGGAGGGCGGTCCGGCCGGAGGTAGAGTGCCTTGTGCCTAGCGTCCAAATGACGCAGGGGGCTACTCTAACCTCTGGCCCCTCAATTTAGGGGAGATGAGGAGAGTGGATTCACTATTACAGAACAGGACTTTCCAAACGTCTTATCACCGTCAGTTCAAAATGAACCGGCATCACCGCCGGTTCCAAAGTTTGTAGCCGTTGTGGCTGTTGGAACCGCGGTGATGGGCCTCGTCACCGTCGTGTTACGAACCGGCGGTGATGGTGTCACCGGCCATCACTGCCGGTTCCAGCCACACACTGGCGGTGATAAGGCGTTATCACCGTCGGATCCTATTATGACCCGACGGTGATATCTACGTCACTCTAGATATTTAATTCCCCTCTCCTCTCTATCTGTACTCTCTCTCTCTCTCGTTCCATATCTCCTCCACCGACGCCTCCTTCTCCCATAGGACTCTCCTCCTCGATCTCCCCTGCCGTGCACCTCCCTCCCTCGATCTCCCCGCCACCGCGCCTCCCTCTCCCCGCCGACGTGCCTCCCTTCGCGCCGCCCCTCCCTCTCTCCCCTGCCGCTATCGCGCCTCCCTTCCCGCCACGCCTCCCTCCCTCTACCCCGTCGCCGCCGCCCCTCCCTTACCGCCACCCCTCCTTCCCTCGACGCCACGCCTTCCTTCCCGTCGCCCCTCCACCTCTCTCCTCTCCCGACAGAGCAGCAGCGCGGGCCATACGCAGCCACAGCGCGAAGCAGGGGGGACGCGCGCGGAGGCAGCGCAGAGCAGCGGCGGGGAGCCGCACGCGAAGGCGGCGCGGGGTCACGGCGTCGACCCTCCCCCCTCTCCCCTCTCGCGACAGAGCAGCGGTGCGGCGCTGGGCCACGGCGCGTGGCTGCGGCACGCGGGGGCGACGATGCCGAGCAGCGACGCGGAGGAGCTCGCTGCGGCGCATGCGGAGCCACCGTGGCGTGGAGCGGCGGCAGCAGCAGGGCACCGTGGGCAACGGCGTGTGTCGCTTTTCTTTTTTTTTTTTGTTTTCTTACGGGCATCACCGCCGGTTCTAGAGCCGGCGGTGATAGCCCATACCATCAGTGTCGACTTTGATCCAACGGGATCAAAACTGGTGGTGATGGCATTTTACAACCGGCGGTGATGAGGTCTGTTCTGGTAGTGATTAGGGATAAATGGGACTTTAAACACCATTAGCTAGGATTAGCTGGTTTCAACCAGCTAATAAAATGTTATAGTAAAGATTAGCTGAACTACACTACTTTATTAACTAACCTATTTGGATCCCTAATGGATAATTTTAGCTAGCTAATCACTAGCCGGAGGATCCAAACAGGCAAACAGGGTCTATGTCTGGTAATTGGAAAACTCCCTTGTTTCTTTATTGTCATAACTCATTCTTAGAAACACTGTTTTAGTTATAAAGCTGCTTCATTTTGGAAGGAACAATAACGTGTACGTTAACGATAAAATTTTACCATTTCAATTTAATAATTGCCTCGGTGGCGGACGCTATATCCGTCGCCGGGCACCCGCACTGCTGGTACCCAGCGTGGGTGCGGGCAGCCAATGGACTCCGAAATACGTGACGACGAAAGGGCCTCGGAAAACAAAATGCTCGCACAAAGGACTTGAGGAGCGCGGGACGGAGTCCGAGTCCGAGTCCGACAGGGTAAGGGCTGGTTCCGATACGGAGATTCATGGCGCCGGCGGCGGCGAGTCGGACACAAAGCACTCGCCCACGAGCTATAAAACAACAATGAGTAACAGGCTGCACGCACCAACCCACCACGGGCAAGCGCAGCAACGCGGAGCATCGCCGAGACATGGCCATGGCCTCGCGCACGCTCCTCGCCACGGCTTGCCTTCTCGTCCTGCTGCTCCTGACGCTGGGCGGCGCTCTCGTCGAGGCACGGCGTCCATGGCCACGGTGGCCGCACCGCGAGGTTGCTCCAAGTTACGGGCTCTCGACGACGGCGGACGCGCCGGAGAGTAGTAGTGTCGATGGTTACGCGACGACGTTTGACGTCGGCAGCTTCGGAGCCGCCGGCGACGGGAAGACGGACGACACGGCCGCGTTCCAGAACGCATGGGCCCTGGCCTTCTCCTCGGCACAGCCCGCCGTCGTGCTCGTGCCTGCCGGAAGGAGCTACCTCCTCAAGGAAACCAGCCTGTCCGGGCCGTGCAAGTCCAGGGTCACGTTCAGGCTGGACGGAACGCTGGTGGCTCCAGAGGACAAGTCGGGCTGGGGCAAGCAAGGCAGCCTCCCTCGCTGGATCATCTTCAGGGGCGTCGACGGCCTCACGGTGACCGGCGAGGGCGCCATGGACGGCCGGGGCGAGGCGTCGTGGAAGAACTCGGGCCGGACGAACCACGCGATGCCGTGCACCATCGCGCCGTTGGCGCTCACCTTCGCGTCGTGCGACCGCCTCGTGGTGGAGGGCATCAGCCTGCTGAACGCGCCGCAGATCCACCTGTGGGTGGAGCTCTGCCGCGACGTGACGCTGTCCCGGCTCACCATCGCGTCGCCCGGCGACAGCCCCGAGAACGACGGCATCCACGTCGCGCGCAGCGACGGCGTGCGCATCCTCGGGGCCAGGATCGAGGCCGGCGACGACTGCCTGTCGGTGGTGACGGGCACGACGAACCTGTACGCCACCAGTATCGAGTGCGGCCCCGGGCACGGGATCAGCATCGGGAGCCTGGGCAGAGGGAACACCAGGGCCGAGGTGTCCAACGTCACCGTCAATGGGGCCCACGTGTCGGGCACGATGTTCGGGGCGAGGATCAAGACGTGGCAGGGGGGCAGCGGGTTCGTCAGGGGCATCAAGTTCCTGAACATGGCGATGGACAGGGTGAAGAACCCCATCTTGATCGACCAGAACTACTGCACCACGCCGCACCCCTCCAATACCACGGCGTGCGATCACCAACAGAGCCAGAGCTCCGCCGTCCAGGTCAGCGACGTCGTGTTCAGCAACATCAGGGGCACCACCGTCGCCAGGGACGCCATCAGGCTGCACTGCAGCCAGGCCTTCCCGTGCCGCGACGTCGTGCTCAGGGACATCGACCTCAAGACGACGGGGGACAGCGAGAAGAACGCCGCCACGAGCACCTGCGACAACGCCCAGCTGGGAGTGTCCAGCAGCGTTTCTCCGACGCCGTGCTCGTCCGTGGCGACCAACAAGGATTAGGTTCCGCTAATCCGCTAGGATCTCAAGACGACGTGTGACCTGCCTAGCGCCAGTCCTGAACTCTCATAATCGGGGATGGAGGTGTCGCCGTGTCGGACTATGCTCAAAGAAGTACTGTTAAAGGGAAGAAGGGAGACATGAAGATTCTGTGATATCTTTTTCTTGAGTAAACTCCACCAGCGGTTCTCAAACGTATTCTAAGTTCTTATCCCGGTCATGATATCTCAAAATGCGCATAATAGTCCTTAAACTTGTTTCGTGCTATCATGTCGGTCCTTAAACTTGTCTTAAATTCTTATCCCGGTCTTGATACTTTCAAAATGCACGTAACGATGCTTAAATTTATCCCATGCTCTAATCTCGAGCCTTAAACTTATCTTACACACTCATCCGGATCCATATGCTTCTAAAATGCATTATTTATTTCAAAAAAAATTTGTGAATTATTTCAAATTTGTTTGGATTTCAAATCATGTTCGATTCCCACTTAAAGTGGATCCAAAATTTATGGATAAAATTATCACGAATTGGATATGAAAGATCAAAATCTCTAAATAACCCAAAGTCAAATTATTTTTTGTGATTTTTTCAGAATTTTTTAGGGCAAAGAATAAATGGTTTTAACATTATTTTTAATCTCTGAAATAAAATCAATTATTAAATAAATGTGTTAAAATAATACTTCCAAAAACAATTAAATATTTTATCCAAGATGATTGTCTTATGATTTTTAATAAAGTTTGAGTGAGATTGGAACTTGATTTGAAATCCTAAAAGTTTGAAACAATCCAAAAAAGTTTTTTTTAAATACATGAATTCTTTTGAATGTATAGCATCTATTTGAGAGCGTGGGATAAATTTACGAAGTGTTATGTGTATTTTGAGAATACGGGGATCGAGAAGAGAACTCGGGACAAGTTTAAAGACCGGGATAAGAGCACATGATAAGTTTAAGGACTATTATGTGCATTTTAAAAGTATCGGAATCGGGATAAGAACTCGGGACAAGTTTAAGGACCGTTGGTGAAATTTACTCTTTTTTCTTTATTATTACATATGACCATACTATTTTTGAATTGGACCAGACCATTTCAAAACACATATTTGGTGCCGTCGTTTGGCCAGCAATGGATTTTTCAAGTCCAATGTAAAAGTGTTGCTAATCTAAGAGAAAGCAGTACTAATAACAACACTAATGACATCAATGATAATGGATCCGCCGTACATTGCAAAGATAAACATGTACAAGGATGATCTTAAGCTTCCTTTCTGATGTATGCTTTGCACAAACATGTGAGGTAAGGTACCATCCGTGGTGACATCCATCATCGCAAAGGTACATAGTCTGGTGGCGGTAACGGTGGAAAACAAATGATTTAGGATTTGTCTGGGAGGACTTATTCCTACTTTGATTTCACCTGTTTTATGCAAAATCGAAGCATTGTAGCGCGAAGCTATATTTTTTAAAGCTCGGACTAAAATGAACTATGAGGTCAGATGAAGCTAGATTTTTTTTCACCGGTTTTGTCTTCACCAATAAAACCATTTTGATAGAAGCTCTCCTAAACGGCCCCTAGTGCTGGCAGGGCATGGTAGCAGAGGAGGAAAAGGCTGCTTAACTCTTAGGTGCTTATTTGCTAGTCGCTGGCGAAGCTGAGGCCGCAAGAAGACGGCGGCGGGGTGAAGGTGAGTGAAGGTGGATCCGGAGCCAATCCATGGCGAAAGGAATAGAGAGGGAGAAGGAAAAGCCTATTGGCTTGCGACGTGGTGCTCCAAAACCCAGACCCAGACAGGAGGCTCAGGAACAGCGGATTAAACCGATCGGGGGGGCCGCCGGGCGACGTTATGGCAGCGTACTGGGGCGCCGTATCGCAGCGCCAAGACATCCACACAAGGTCCACCGCGGCACGTACGTTTAGTACGTACGACGAGTAAGGATCCTGTACGGTTGCATCTCCAAATCTGGGTCTCCACAGGTCTGAGAGGGAGCATCGTCATTCAATACGGCTCGGATGGATCACCCATTCACTCACTCACGGACGCCCCGTGCGCCTGTGCCTTGGCTGACGGAACAGGAGTTGGTGCCGCCATCACCGCTGCAAGTTCTTCCATGCTAATTGCAAATGTTCAAAGTTCATGTCAAAACTGTTGTCCACAAGGCACTGCCAAGCACCACACCAGCCACATCTTCTGCACCCAGGATTCAGATTGAAGAGCATTATTAGATTCCTCAGCATCCCAACCACCAACAGGCAGTATCCAGAATTCAAACTGATACCCTGCACATGTACATCACTACTAGGGCAAACGAAATCAACAACCCGGCACCGGCATATCTGCTATGCTACCATCAACCATCCAAGCCCATCGGGTTCTTCGTATCCCTCGCACCTGCAAACCAACAATCACACGAATTCACATGCGAACCCAGCAATAGCAGGCAAGCCGATCCAGCAATGGCAGGCAAGTCGAACCCAGCCAGAAGACACACAAGCAGGAGCCAACTCGCCTTCTTCAGGTGCCATGTCAGTTAACGCAGTCGACAACACAATAGGACGCTTCAGAGCAAGGCTATTTACAAGGCTTAGCAAGCGCGATGGGGGTTTGTTTGCCTTCTTTTCTGCGGCTCTGCTACAGTAACTTACTTAGTGCCAACACAGGGCACACCCGAAAACTTGTACTAGAGACCGACACCAGGGCAAGCACCATCTACAAACTGGGTACTGCGGGGCTTACCCGGAAGCATACACACAAAGCACCTACAAAACCACTACAAGCCTCTCTTTCTCTCAGACTCGCCGCCTCTTTCTCCAGCTTGTGGCCATACGTCTCCCTTGCCACTGCACAGGACCTGCAACGAACCGCACGAGATTAATTCGGTATGAGAGATGGTTTGCTCTGCTGCTACAAACAAGACCATGTGCTGCTGTGGATGTATATTACCTCGCTAACGGGACAGATTAGCAGTTCTCGGAGTTGAGGGACGAAGTGGATGGCCCACCTGGAGCCTCCTTGGAACCCAATCCTCTCCCCAGCGAGTCAGGCAGACTATCTTCAGACCTTGAGTTCAGGGCGCCTGGGTTCATCCTTTCCACCTCCTCCCTTGTGTAGATGGAGATCTTGTGGACCATGTTGCAGAACTCACTGTCCAGACAGAGGTCAAGATTTGCCATGCATAATTACAATATGTACCGACCAACAGGAAAGCCAAGGAAAACATCCAGATGGTGGTAAGACTCACTTCCAGGGATCATCACCAACCAGCATCATGTCACCTTCATTGTCAGTGTAGACGACCAACCAGTTCTTTTGAGGACTGCTCAGCTCACCATCAAAGTCAAACATCTGATCCAGTTCAGCAATCAGTTCATCGTAGCAATTGAACTTTGTCAGATCAATCGACCTGCCGAGGGCACTGCCTTGCTTATGCACCTGAAATGGTTAAACCTTGTCATATTCAAAAAGTACGAGCAATAGAAGATCCGTTGAAAAGCAGGCAAAAGAAGGAGATGAAACCAAATTAAAGCAATTAGGCAGACCATTCATGCTATGATACTACGACAAATGTTTCTATTTGTCATCACATATTACATGCAGTCTTAAAAGCTATGGCATAAATAGTACATGATGTATATAATCAACATTTTGATTATCAACTTATTCAGAAGACATAATGCTTAACGACTAAAAAACCTCCATCACATGCTTTTCATGGTTTGTTTGTTTTTTTTTTACAGTTTAACACAAAAGTAATGTAAAAAGGTGTGTCGGATGATGTAAACGGCTCCAAACATGAAACTTGCACATTCAAGAAAAACTTCACGATTTTTATTATCATCTAAGAATACATAACTATGATTTGGGCCCAGTATGTATCATATCAAGATATGACTAACAACGAAAAAGGAGCATGACTAGCAAGGTAAAAGGTGCAATGTGCGGTGAACCGTCTTGCAACTTTGGGTTGAACTACTTTGCACTTTGCCAGAATATTCTGGGTAGATTATGGACAAGGCTGATTATTCTCCCTAACAGAATCTGACTGAGCACCATCAAAGTGTCTTAACAGTCTTAGAAGGATCAGAACAATCATCCACCTCAATTATGTGAAGCTGATTCCTTTCTGATGGAGATGTTTGCTTCCCGTCATATGCAACACTTGGTGGAGATACCAGAGGTTCAGATTTTTCCAGGCTGCCAAAAGGAATCCCAAATAGCTTGAATGAAGTGCCTTTGGTTTTCTGTCCATCATTCTCAATAACCAAAGGCTGGGGCTTGATATGCCCAAACCAGTCTGAGGAGCACTGATCAATGCCATGGCCCTGAAGAGGGGTGAAAGCAGATTTCCCACTAAATTTTGCAATTTCAGCCCTTTGAGGATGTGGAGCTCCAGGCATCGATAGATTCATTTGTTGATCCATCCTAAAACCATTGTTATGAGGCATTAAAGACCAGGTTCCAGGTAACATGTTGTGGTTGGCTTGTTGGACTGGATAACGAGCATCAACTGTGTCCCAGGTCCTTGAGCAGTTTCCAGATATTTGACTAGGAAAAGAACAAAGTGGATTCTGCACATCTTTCAGTGGTTGAAATGCCGATAGCGGCTGATTGTAACCTTCAGGTCTTCTTGTTTGCGTCCAACCCTCCAGACTTAGCTTTGTCTGGGCACCAATATTGTTTCTCTCCTGCTCCATCCCTTTAGACCACTTGGTGAGATCCTGAGCAGACTTCAGATCACTGCTATCACGGTATCGACTAGTCAAGTGTGTCCTTCCTTGACTGTGCATGGCCCTTGGGAGACTATTTTGTTGAGAGTCCAGCATTACTTTAGAAGCAACTGGATGAAAAAATTATGCATGCATTAGTAATGATAGAAAGAACTACAGCTTCAGGTAAGTAACAAGTTCAAATTCAAACCTTCTCTGGTTACATTTGACATGATAGATGGCGAAGCATTAACATTTGAGCGAGACCTCTTGAATCTGGGTGGAAGAGGGTTCACAGGAGATGGGCTAACAGCAGGTTCTATTTGCCAAGTAGAAACTCTTTCCGGACGAGGAATGGAAGAAGCTTCATCCCATCTCACCTAATTTCAGAACAATATGTTAGTAAATACTGATATTAATCAGCTTGGACTCATAATCCAAAGAAACAAGCATATAGTCAACACCTTAAGGGAACGCCATTTCGAGTCAGCCCAGCCAGATGGATCAGAAGCACCTATTCCAACTATTGTTCCAGTGAATCTAACAAATGAGAGTAGAAAATTTATCTCCTAAGACAAATTTTGTGGTATGTAAATGAACCAAAATATTTATTACAGTTAGTCTTACTTCTGCTCTGCTGCCTCTTCGCCTTCAAATCTCATCTTGAATCTCATCCCTATTGAATAATTTCGTTTCAGTGATTCATAGTACCTATCACGTGAGACCACGAATTCGGCTGGACTAGTCCTGCAGGACGAGTGTAAATGACTCAGCTCAAACATGCAAATAGTTATCGTGGATCTTAAAATCTTCTTTTAATCATGTAAGCGAATCATGAAACTTCATGCAGCGATTGAATAATAGATTGGAACAGCACTTGTGCTATACACAGGACTAGTGCGACTAAGCTTATAACTCCCACGAACCTTGGCTTGTAGTAGATAGTGAACATACTCCCAGTGTTCACTGCATGCCATGCTGTTGCAAGAACACCAAGATGCATACTGTGGCTTGATATGACTGAAGATGGGATAGTAGTTTGGTGCCTCAATGCCCGCCTAACTCCAACACGTAGCTCCCCATTCTCACCTCTGGCTCATAGAATATAAGGAAGCAGGTATCGTTAAGGTATAGCGTTAATAAAGAGAGTTAAAGCAAGCAGCATTAACTGTTCAGCATAGAATAGTACCAGACCTGAGAAATATGAAGGCATCCCCAGCAACGAGACGCTTGGCACTAACAAAAACACTCCAACCACTCTGAAGAAGGTGTCTCCGTGGCTGACCTGATGTAAAGCAAACACAAACTGCAAACTTTAACAATGTCCAATACACTAAATCTATCCAGGTTACAATTTAGGCCACTGACAATTAGCAGGAATTCCTAATCCAAATAAACTAAGCATGTGAAAGAAGAATCATTGATAAAACTACTGCCATCATCGACACACAATCAAATGCAGGGCACCCCAGAAAATATTATACACGCGAATTTCTGCTGACAATATGGTCCCAGTCAGAGAATAGAACTAACTGTTCGTATCAGACTTAACAGATAAATTCGAAATAAATGGGTTACCAACGCACAAATGGCCTCGATTGGATTTACAAACAATTAAAAGCTAGCATTAAGCATGCACTCCAGCCAGCGATGCAGAGTGAACGAACAAGCCAGAACATGACACGCCACACAAGAACAAATCTCTAGTGTGAGTAATATGATGAGGCATCACCTCGAAAGATGTGACGAAAGCGCCACTCAACCCCATGCAGGTCCTTCGCCACTAGCTCTTGATTTGGGGGATGCTGACTCATATCCTGGTCAAGGAGCAACATCAAAGGGATCACTATCACTAGACCAACAACAAAAACATGAGTCAAAGGTTCTAAGGTCCTAACCAGGGGAGGGAGGCACTCATCCGCATGCCGGCGCAACACCGAGAATCCACCATGTGTGCTTGTGTCTGAGGCAGTCAGTGTCTTGCAGAAGGAATGGATGCGAAGCTGCTCATTGGTGGCTGGCGGCACATTAGGCACCACCTCCTCCTCTGGGTCATCACTCTCCACTGTTGTAGTGGTATTCTCATCTCGCTTCTGTAAATCAACACAAACGTTAGTTGGTAGTATTGGTTAACCTTTTCAAGACTCTACATGCATGAAGCACAACCAGAAGTTACCACCTTATCAGGGAGCAGGGTGAGCTGGGCATACACCTCATCAGTTTCTGGCTCAGCCTAGCAACGGAAATGAGGATCAGGCATATGCATCCACAACATGCTAGTATGCTACAATGAACAGCAAAGAAGCCGCGCTGTTGCTACCTTCAGCTCTATGTTCATGAGCTTGCAGGGGATCTTCCATGGCAGGTTGTAGAGCGGCGTGCCCTGCTGCTCGGCGAGCTGGTTCGTCGATGCCTCCACCTGAGACGACAGCAGAATCCGCGGAATCAGCATCCCCAAATCACATGGAGCAGAGCAAGAATCTTGGAAAGAGGAATCATTGCATATCTCCCAGGTCAGTAAAAAATTTGTGGAGCTTTGGACGAGAACATTAAAAAACATAAAGGCACTGATTCCTAATACCATTGGAGGCACTAAAGAAAGACCAAGCGTCCAGGGTCAAATGAAATGAAAGAACACTGAACTCAACTGAGCTCACTGAAGTGTGACCAGTAAAACTGAGCGACGACTTTCGAAAGCTAGAACAAAAATCCCCAAATCAGAAGAAACCCCCAAGAATCCTGCACGATCGGAGTGCAAACGGATCCCGCATTCCCGAGCTGTCCGCGTCAGGAGGCAAAACCCCCCAAAAGCCAGAGAATTCCCGTCCGAATCGACGATTCGGAGCAAAAGCGCGAGCTTCCCTCGACCCGGAACCAGGAATCCAGCCTGCGGACGACGAGGATTAGAAATCCAGGGGCGTCCGCAGCGCAGGCACACGGGCCCGGAATTTCCCGAGTCGAGGGGCGGCACCGGGACCCCCATCGACTCACAGATCAAGCAATCCCCCGCGCCAAAAACCCCTCCAAACCCCGCAATTCTCCGCGATCACGCAGGAGCCCCCCGCGAAATTCGGCGAGGATTCCGACGCATGCGCGCGCGCGCGCAGCAGAAACGCGAGGGGGCAGCCAGCAGCAGCACCCAACGGGAGACGAGCTCCCAGTTGGGTAGCCCCTCACCTGCTCGATGTGCCCCTGCGGGAAGTAGTAGACCTTCTCCCCGAGCGGCGGGACGCTGGAGAGCGGCCCCGCGCAGGCCTTCCAGAGCTCCACGAACAGCGCGTCCTTCCCTCCGCCGCCGCCGCCTCCTGCTTCCGGACCTGCACGCGCAACAAGCGGACGTCGTCACAGACCAGCCCGACCCGACCCCCTCGTACCCAAACACCCGCACGAACCGCCAGCAGCGACACACGCACGCACGCACCTCCCCCTCCGCCGCCGCCGCCGCCGGCAGCCGCTGCCGCCATCGGGGGATCTCACACGCACTTCCCCGGCCACACCTCCCCGTCGGCCCGAATTCCGCCGTTCCCCCGAGGTGTCCCCGGGCGATTCGGGTGGGGAGGGAGGAAGGAGAGAGGAGAGGGAGCAGGAGGCGAGGGCGAGGTGGGATTTAATTAGCAGGCCGCCGAAGGCGACGTCAGTTTCCGGTGTCTCTTCTCCTCCTCCGCCCCCTTCTCTCTCTTGCAGCGCGGCTGCGTGGGTCGTGTGCGTTTCGTGAGCAGGAGAGAGAGAGAGAGAGAGAGGGGAGAGAGTGCTCCGTGCTCGTGCGATGGGTGGTGCTTGCTTTCGTGCTTTTGGAAGCAGGGATGGATGTCGCCGGGCGGGCGTTGGTCCGGTCAGAGGAGGTGGGTTTGCCCGGAATTAGCAGTGGCAAGCCCGAGGGAGGGGTGCTTTGGAGCGTCGGACGCTGTCAACCCGCCATTGGTGCCTGCTAGCGACGGGGGCTGAGGATTCCATGCTCGCTCGCTCGATGGGGGGAGGCTCTTGTGCTCTGATGCTTGGACATGGACTTGGTTTTGGTGTTTTTTTTGTTTTGGCATTGTTGTTTGTTTTCTGCTGCTGGTTGTAATACACCGGACTAAACTTTAGTCCTCCTATTTTAGTCCATCCAAACAGGGTCTAGCCGTGCTATTCAACGTTTCAATGATTCCTAGAGTCAAAAAATAAATAAGTAGCGCGATATTATTCTTTCAATAATAGGCGATATGCTCGTTACGTCTATCTACCGGTTCAGTTACATGAACAGAGGTGCGTGTATATGTGAGTGTGTGTGCGTACATTTATGCGAGTGTCCGTGTTTGTACCGCGTTTTGAAAAATATTAGCTTTCGTCCTCCAGTATCATATTACAATTCGTTTACAGCGACGGGACAAGCTTACAAATTACGTATTTTGGTTTGTTAAAACTTAAAAGGAAGCTTCACGCTCCAGCCCGCAGCCCCGCGGCTCATTCACCAGACGCTCGCGCCGCCGGACGCCGTGGCCGTGCGGCGCCCACGCGGCAGCCGTCAGCAGCTAATCGTGCGTTACCGCCGCTAACCCGAGATCACTCCAGCATTTAGCAGCGGCCAGCCCGGGCGGCCGGAAACGCACGGGCCCCCCTCTCCCTCTCCAAATCGCGCGGGATCCGCTGCTCCGCCCCGCGCCGGCCGGGGACCGCCCGCCCGCCAGCGCGTGGCGCGAGCCGGTGACTCACGCCGCGCGCCACGTGACGCGAGGCGGGCCCCGCCGCGTCAGGGGCTCGCGCGGGGCGCAGGAGCACGTGGTGCCTGCCGGCTGCCGCGCCAGGTGGGGGAGGGGAGGCGTGTGCCAGTCACACCCCGCCGGCCCCTCCTTTATTTACTGCCCCCGCTGGTCCTCGCGCGACGTTCGGGTGCGGACTGACCTGTGGGACCAGTTATGTGGGGCCGGACTGTCGGTGAGTCTGGCTGCGAGGGCCCCGTGTGGTGCGGGCGGATGGATCGGACAGGAGGGGGCCGGCTTTTCCTCTCTGGGTCAGTGCTCGGCTTTTTGGGCTTTCGGGATGTGCGTGTCCGGTTCAGCAGCTGGTTACGGAAGCCGATAATTTGGGTAATCCAAAGTCAATTGCAACGACCAGTAGAATACTTACCCCGATGGCCCAACGTAGAAGGAGCGAGCTTTCCCGGAACATTGCTATTTTTTAGATAAATTTACGTGGATTTTTTTTATTTGAAATATATATCAAGAACAGTTGAAAACAATGATAAACTCGACAAGAGTCAATATACGTGGTACCTGAGTTGTGCACATTAATAGATATAGCATAGAAGTCCATTGTTTTTCGAACGTAAAGTGCACCATAGATGGGTGAAAGAAAAAGTTCGCATGACGCCGCCATAGCGCATTAGTACTCTTCTTATCTTGCCACAGGGTACTGAGCAAAACCAAAGAGCAAAGGCCCAACGTGAAGCCTCACAACTTACAAAATCATCACATGGCATTCGCCGTATATGCCATGACTCATGACTAGGTGTGATATGTATCTACACTTTACATGAATCGCTTGTGATGTGTATATAAGACACCACACGAAAACAAAAAGGAAAAAGCGGGTGTCGACAACTGAGCCTCCTGATTAAACCATGACAAGCGAGAACCGCTCATCCGAGTCTTGTTGCGTGAGAGGGTTGCACTGTAAAACAAGTTTGTTGATATGATCGAGCTGTGAAGTTTCTGTATGGAAAGAAGGCCCATGGCTTCCCTAATCTCGAAAAATTTGCTCTTGGTGCAGAGCTATGATCTTATGTATTCTCCTAGGATTGGCAAGCCAAAATAAGGTAGCTAACAATCTAAGCAATCCTTGTCCAAAAAAAAAAAACAAATCGGGAGGCTTGGCACCATCAGAGAGGTGACACATCGTGATTGTCATTGAGCGTGACCGCGCGAGGTATGATATGGATGTATACAGTGCATGGGACACTCTGGAGGGTGCCATCAAAATTGACGTTATGCAACGTCGGAAACATGCGGGAGAGCAAGGTGCCATATGGATCTCACAAAATATTAGTAACAAAGAAGGGAAGTGTGTCGAACCCGTAAAGGGATTATTGTCACCGCTTATTATCCACACCTTATAGTCATATATTTCGAATATACTTGAGCATTTCGCGGGTCGGGCCGGGCTCGAGTTTAGGCCGGGTAGCACGTTACTTTTCAATGGGAAAATATATGAACTAAGTGTTTGCGGCCAAAATTCAGCGCCACGCCCCGGCTCTAAATTATAGCTGGACCGGGCTAGGATAGTTTCCAGGTCTTATTGGGAGTTTGTCCTCCTCCTTCATTTTACATTTTAACTTGTTACCGCCGTCTCCATTTTCACCAAGGGAACACATTGTTGCACCACGTTTGACCAAGTCTAGTTATTTTTTCCACCATAGCTGGAGCACCGTTGCACGGAATTGGTCGAAACAAAGGCAACGGTGCAAGATTAAGGAAACGAGGACGAGGCCAAGCGAGGTCGAAGGAGCACCATTTTGCATTACGTTAGTCGAAGGATGGCCATCGATTTCCATGGCCAGTACATTTTTTTCTTGAGGGTCAAGTGTGCCGATGGCTTAACCACGGCGGATTAAGCTGCTGATCGACAAGTGAAAAAAGAAGAAGAAGAAGATGGCCATCATGTGCGGTGCGGGGTGGTTCTGATCGACAAGTGAGAGAGAGAGAGGGGGGGGGGGGGGGGCACGAAAGCGAGAGGCCAGTTCTGGGCGGTGCCTGGCCACTCGGGCCCACGGCCAGAGGTGGTAGTAGCAGGACTGCAGGACCCGGTCCACACGCGCGGGTGCTCGCCCCGCCGCGGGCAGCGCGTGGCCCACCGTCCTCGCCCGGAAAGGCCAGGCCGCCGCCCGCCCGCGATGCGGCTGCGGCGGGCGGTGGCTGCTCCAGTGATCCTGTTCCGTGGCCTGGCGAGGCCGGTTCGCAACTCGGGACGGACCCGACCGGGCGGACCGGACGCGAACCGTGAACGTGATCCTGGACGCGTGGCGCGCGTGGGATGGGAGGCACCGGACCGGAGTCGAAGCAGCCAGCGTTGAACTGTTTGGGCACCGCGCGGGTGACGAGACGAGTGCGGTCGAGCTGGTGGGCCCCTGTCACGGTTGGGCTTTGACTGGTCCGCTTGGAGCGGGCCAGGCCGTCGTTGGTGCGGCGATGGGCCGGGAGGCGCTCGGCGGCTGCTTTCTGCTTCCTGCGGAGAGGAATAACAAGCCATCTAGCTACACTGACTAATATTTCCGCAGGCGGGAGGTACAGGAGTTACACGTGTAACTAACATTTAACGTGCCATGCAGTTATATTTTCTAAAACTGTATATCCAAATTAAAATTCGACTGCACCACTATATTTTTTACGATAAAATTTTCAAAATAAGATCACACTTGGATAACTTTTTTGGAATATTTTTTTAACGAGGAACAACTTTTAAAGTTAGAACAACAATATAAAAAAATTATTAGGAGGCGTGCTGGACCTCGTTAATTCGGGGGCGTCATATCTAATCCGTGCCACGTACAACAACGCAATCTAATGGAGATTAAGCTGATTACCTTTTTGTCTCACTCATCGATCCAGTGGCAAATTTCGAAATGAAGGAACCTTTCCTTCGAACACTGTTTAGGCTAGCTGGAAGACAGTAAAAATGTGGCTTCAGTTCTCGGTGCATTCAATTAGGCTTTATTTTAACCGGACCAAACAAATCTCCTCAAATCCACACGCATCGGGAGGGATGGGGAAATCAATTCATTTTTTTCACTCTAATTCCACGTGGAGTATACATTTAGTGGATATATGAGCTAATTGGATGGATCGAGCACATATCTAAGGGCTCGTTCGGTAGAATTTTACCGGATTCGGTTTCATTTGTTCGTACAAATCAAGGCACTAATATGTGAAGCTATTCGTAAGTAGAGTTAAAAATTAAATTAGAAATCAGATGAAGCTAAAAATTAGTTTCACCAGTTTTGGCTTTACCGGCAAAACCGTTTTGGGAGAAACCCACCAAACATCTTCTAAATAAATAGAAGGGCAACGAACGTGGGACTCTCTATGTGATTTGCAAATCAGGCCAGCAGGTTGAGTCAGCTAAGTTGCTGCTTGAGGGGATCAGCACAGCTGGTATTGTTTACACTAAACGTGGCCGATTGTTAGGTCTAAAGAAGATCATCTTCCATCCTACATTTCTTTGGTTGCTTCCTTCACACCGCTCACCTCCTTCGAGAGGGCAGGCCACGCATGCCCTGCTCTCGATGAAACGGAAAGCCAGCCCAGCGAACCGTTTCCAGTTGACCGCTCCCTCCCCGCCCCCGGCCAACCTGTCCTAATCCGGTAACCGTAGCCCCACACCAGCCGACGCATCCCGACACCACAAAAGCCGCTGACAGTCCGGTCCCACCTAGCTCAAACCCACCTGCCAGCGACGGAGCCGCGCACCCCGCCCTGATAATAATTTACGCTAGGGCCACCCCGTGGCGCACCACCACCACCAGCGGCGGCGGCAGCGGTTACCTTTGCTGCGCGCACAGCGGAGCCGATTCGATTCGTTACTTACACCTGAAGGAGGCAGAGCGGATGTCGGCGGCGGCGGCGGCGGCGGAGGGGAGGATGCCGGAAGGGGAGGGGAAGAAGGGGGAGGCGGGGATGGACGCGCGGAAGGACGGGGTGGCGCGGGAGGTCATCCGGATGGAGCGGGAGGCCGTCATCCCCATCCTCAAGCCCAAGCTCGTCATGCACCTCGCCTACCTCATCGGTGCGCCTGCCAGTTCCTCCTTACTTTCTGCTGCACTTCACTAGCCATAGCTAATAGCTTAGTTACTCATATTGCTTGGGTTGGTTCCGGGCATCAGTGGCCAATTTGATGGTTCTGGGGCCCTGCGAATGGACTTTCCTTTACTAGGTGACCATCGGCACGAGTGCCACTAATGCTTAGTCCCCAATTTGGGATGATTATGGAATATATGAAGCTCTTGCAGAGTTGCAGTTGTAGTGTACCTTACGCTCCTATGGAAACCTTATTCTGCAAAAGGATCAGTGGGACTGTGGGAGTAATTTCTGTATCCAGGATTGCCCCCATTTCACTAATCATTCATCTTCCGAATTTGTGCGCAGAGCATGAGGTCGATCGCAACGAGTTCCTCAAGCTGTGCAAGAAGGTGGAGTACACCATCCGGGCCTGGTACCTCCTCCAGTTCGAAGACCTCATGGCAAGCCTTCTGTTTGTCTCCATCGTTTCGATAGTCCTGAGTCATGTGTTTGATTGCCCAGGGTCTCCGTTTCGTCCCGTGTGTAATTAATTGTCTGTTCTTGATCGCCGCAGCAACTGTACTCCCTGTTTGACCCTGTTACTGGTGGGAAGAGGCTGGAGCAGCAGAGTCTGACGCCAGAAGAAATCGAAACCCTCGAGTTCAATTTCATGACATATCTTTTCCAGGTTGTACCTGTACATCTTCCTCTATTTACTATTCATGCTACAAAGCAAAGTTCAACAGAAGTATAAAAAAAAAGAGTAAAGTTCAACAGCAGGCCTATTAAATTTGCGTGCATTGAAGAATACATGAAAGATGTTCTTCATGGATACTACCCAACTGTAACTAATCGAGGCCAAGGACCGGCAACATTTACATTGGAGCAACTTTTCCCTATTTAGTACCATGCGCTGATTTCACACCATTGAACTATTCCTTTGTGGCATAGAGTACATGGTTTATGTTTCAGGGCCTAATAAATTCTCATAGGACATTAATTTCTTGGCACACTATGTTCATGATCCGTCTATGATGCAGGAAAACCTGCCCTGATATTGCAGGTCATCTTCCAAAAAAAAATCATCTTCATAAATGTAAACCGGTGGGTGATGGTATTCATATTTTCGGCTTAGGAATAGCATGGAAGTGACATCAAAAGAGAATCTAAATTATTTTTAAAGCGGTTAAATTTGAAGTATGAGCTACATGAAACTACTCAATATAGTATGACCGGTGTGTGTTCGTGCGGCTTTTATGCATTCTTCTGACATAACCATTGCAATTCCTAGTTAGCTGAACAAACTCCACATAATTACATTCAGCTTTCATCACCCCTGTTTAACCCAACACTCTGTCATGGACATAGTTTAGATGACCCAATATTACCAATTCTGGCACCAATGAATTCAGTTGGATTGAATCAGCTTTGCAGTTCTCCTTAAAGGATAATGGTGATGAAACTGATAAACTACTTTTTATCCTTTGAATATAGATAGAATTCCTGTTTTTGGTGTGACCATGAGATGTTCAACTAATTTTAGTCTTGCAGAAAATCAGTTTTGCCTCATCATTCCTAACTAACATTTTGTGCTCTGTATCGAGCAGGTGATGGAAAAGAGCAACTTCAAGTTGTTAGCTGATGAAGAGTATGATATTGCGCAATCTGGAAAATATCTGTTGAATCTTCCAATAAAAGTTGATGAATCTAAGGTTTGAAATTTTGACATTTTAAAGTAAACAAACAGAACTAGTCTGTTCTGTTCGACTTATTTGCTTGCCTTGAAATGTAGCTAGACAAGAAGTTGTTGACAAAATATTTTAAAGAGCATCCACATGACAATCTACCAGAATTTGCGGACAAGGTATTATCACTCCCTGCAGCTTTTCTGGATGTTTTCATTATCCTCTATCTGTTTTTCTCACTGCTTCCTAACTCACAAAGTCACATTTCCCAATTGCGTGCATCTTATAGTATGTCATCTTTCGTCGGGGCATTGGAATTGATCGAACAACTGACTACTTTTTCATGGAGAAAGTAGATGTAATGATATCCCGCGCTTGGAGTTCATTGCTCAGGTTTACCAGGTACAACACTCTGTTGCTTCAATCTTTTGTTTTTTAACCCAATGTACTCCAATATACCAAAATACTGTATGAAATTATAGTGATGAGATATTATTTTTATTACAGGATTGATAGATTGTTTTCTAAGAAACAACATTTGAAGCCAAAGAAAGACACAAAGAAGACTGATGAAATTAATGAAGACGAGGAAGAACCACAATTATTTGTTGAGAGAATTCGATTAGAAAAAATTGAACTAAGGTTGCTCAGTGTTCTTAGTAAAATTTTGTAGGCTACCAAACTTAATCCTCTTACATGCCTTTACCCTTTTGGTGACAGTATGAAAAATCTGATGAGTAAGATGACAATTCAAGAACCTACATTTGATAGGATGATTGTGGTTTACAGGTAAATTCAATGTTCTGATCGCTCAACTTTCAAATTCATGGACTCTGGTGTTTTTATTGTTGATGCAGCTATATTAGCTGTGCTGATTGTATATGTACAGGAGGGCTGGGACGAAGACTAAGCCTGATCGAGGAATATTTGTAAAGCACTTCAAGAATATTCCAATGGCTGACATGGAGATTGTTCTTGTAAGATAGATCACTAAAAGTTATATCCATATACAGTTTCATCATCATTTCATTTGCATCTGTGGTTGTTGTCAGTGACCTGAACTAGAAGTTATTTTATAGCCAGAGAAGAAAAACCCGACGCTAACACCAATGGACTGGGTCAAGTTTCTCATTTCTGCTGTTATCGGTTTGGTATGTTTCTAATGTTTTGGCTATCCCAATGTGCAGCTACAGTAACTTTCTACTATACCAATACTTGCAGGTTACTCTAGTTGGTTCTCTTGAAATGCCAAAGGCTGATGTATGGGTTGTCATAGCAATCTTGTCTGGTGTGATTGGGTACTGTGCTAAGATCTACTTCACGTAAGTGCTTAATTGACAGCCCTTTTTTCCTTACCTTAAGTGCTGAGGTTAATGTTATTTCTCTCTTAGTGAAGTCATTCCAACAATGGTTGAACGCAATGTAAATAATTGTAAATTCTCATTAGTAATCTTGCTTCTGTTTTTCCATAATAGTGCAATGATTCTAGTATATTTGACTAACCGTACGCTAGACATATTGTTCACAATATGTAGTCAATTTTGTTGCTGGTATATGACGGATTTGTTTCTTGTTTATGTACAGATTTCAACAAAATATGACAATTTATCAGAATTTGATTACAAAATCAATGTATGACAAACAGCTTGACAGTGGGAAGGGAACTCTTCTCCACTTATGTGATGACGTGATACAACAAGAAGTATGACACAGTTGGAAACAATACTTTCAACCAGAAGCTTGTACCTGTACCTTGTCTTCACTGATATCCCATCGTCCTTGATGTAGGTTAAAGAGGTCATAATTTGTTACTACATTTTAATGGAGCAGGGAAAAGCAACTATACAAGTAAGCATAGCTAATTGGCGTTACAGTCAACATTCTTTTTTTTTCTTTGTATTGCTTTGAACATATTGAGCATTTGAAAGATAACCTTGTTCTTTGGTAACCCTCCTTTATAGATTCACCCATTACATATCTCAGCTCTTCATTTACACCTTGGTTGTTTGAAGTTGTACTCACTGCTGTTCTGTGTAGCATTGTTCAGGTTTCTTTTTGTCTTCTTGTTAGAATGCAATAAATCCTATCAGATGGTAAAATAAACATAGATTTTATCAATGGGGAAAATGTAGCAACCTTATTGTGTGATTCTGTTGTTCTATTCTTGGTTGTGGCATGTTTCATTGAATACACTGTTTGCTTGTTTAAAGATTAGATAAGCAATTATGGTTAGGCGAAACTGATCTGTGCACTGTGCAGAATGGTTGTGATATGAAATCTCTGTATGGTTAAAAAATAATCTGTGTGGTTTTAGTTGTTGGGAGGGCTTGACTGTCGCAACAAAATTCGAAAATTTGGCTTCACTTGGATGTCATTTGCTCAAACACATTACGTGTGTGTAATCATGGTTACAAGATGTGTTCCAGCAAATGCCATGCAAGTGGAGTGTACAACAGCTACATTTCACCTTTAATTTTTTGCCTCATCTTCGTACAAATTACTGTAAATATAGGGATCTTACGTAATTTTTTTTTTTTTTTGTTCCTACCAGGATCTTGATTTACGCTGCGAAGAGCTAATCAAAGAAGAGTTCGGTGCAGAGTGCAACTTTGATGTTCATGATGCTATCAAGAAGTTAGAGAAGCTTAGCATTGTTCATCGGGTAAATATCAATCAATTTTTTCTGACGTTGAAGTAAATGTTACTAACTATTCCACACCTTAAGTCACCGGTGGTCATAGTTTGCAAACTGCATCACCTTCAGTTTGTAGGTTGGCACCTATTTTTGGGCTGGTTCCCTGCAAAATGGGTAAATTCTAGCCATTCTTGCTATATGAAACATGCATGGTTGCATCTTACGTTTGAAATTTGAAGTTAATATGTAGTTTCAGTTCGTTACAGCAGGTTGATAGCTATCACTTATCTGATGTTTTGGACTGTTTTATTTAAATCTGGCATATTTAATCCGTTTGGATTTGAAGGAGCTGGCTGAGAGCAGAACAAATTTTGCTTACTTCTTTGGTTAAATAAACATGACTTGAACTAGCAGGATTGCACTATCTCAAGCTTATATTTTCACATGCACCAGTGAGGCTTTTTCCTTTTCTTGCAGGACTCGATTGGAAGGATCGTATGCGTTCCCTTGAAGCGTGCAAATGAGATCATTGGCACCACGACTGAAGAACTGGTGATGCGAGCGCAGCAGAGCCCTGCTTCTTAAGTTCCACAATGGATTGTACTCCCCATATGTCTGTGTAAATCACACATCTAAAAGCAAGTCTCTTTTCATCTTTCAAGTTTGTTCGCTTGTACATGTGTATCTGTACGATGTACCACACCAGCTCATAGTCATAGTTAGGCACTGTTTTTTTTTCACTTACTGGAGAGTCATCAAGACTAGAGTGTGTATTTTAAAGTTTTCTGTTTCAGTTGAAGAATGGTATTACATGTTCTGTGTACATAACACACAACCATATGTATGTATAATAAGAAAAAGAGTAAATCGCATCCATCATACAACAACTTGTATGGTTGTATCACTGTGGTCTAACAAGTTGTAAATACATAAAGTTGTCAAATGGAAGCATGTAGCGTATTTCTACATTGTGACATGCCACGTGAACTGTAACTTAGGTCTGAGTGTATTTTAGAAGTTCTTGGATTAATGGTGAATTAGGCATTTTTCTCCTATAGGTAACAAATATAGCTAGGTTGCCGCTTAATTATTTTTTATTTCTCATGTTTATTTAAAGTGGGCTCTCACGATAATGCAAAGTTAAACATATTTTCTTAGTGTTAGGACTCGGCTCTTGCATATGAGGCCTTACTGCTTGATTATATACTCTTGCGCTAATCATTTATCTATATATCTATATGGGTCATGGGTTCTTGTACATTTTTCTCTTGTGTTTTCTTTAATGGATAGCAGTTACAGGTGTTATACGCATCTTCTAAGCAATGGGTATTTTTTTTATTCTTGAAGATATCTCAAATTAATGCATGTTTGCTTTTGTAGAATTGGTTTCATTGGTATTGCTGAATTTGAATCACCTGTGATATTTTACAATGATGTCTAGAAAACTTTGAAGTGAAATATAACGCTACTTGTTGACTATTTGTAGACTCAGCACTAGATCAATTTTCTTTATATGCAAATATAAATATTAAGCAACGTTAGATGGGTTGCATGGAAGGTGGATGGATGTTTATGAGCCTACTCCCCATCTATCCTTATTCTCCTACTGTATGTTAGCAGATTTTAGTAAATAATCGGTAGATGGCATGAAGTAGTTGTAAAACATTATTGTTTGTAACTCATTAGTATTTTAAAAAAATTATCATGATAAAATATGATTGGTGGCATACATATGACCGTACACGCATAAATTTAACAAGTTTATGTATCTGTTTTCAGGTTTTACAATTTATTGGACTAAAGTGATACAACCATACAAGTTATCGCATGATGAGTGTGCTCAAGGAAAAAACAGTATGAAACCTACGTGTCGCCCTAGTACTAATTTGAACATATTCGCCACCAATGCACAGCTGCTTCCTCCTCTGCTCCCGACTTCCATCTTCCCCACATCTATCTCCGATTACAACGTTCACCTGCATCTCTCGTCTGCAGCCTGCAGCTCACACGTGTTCTTCAAATCCTAGCGGATCAGCGTAACGAAATCCTTCTTGGTCGTCGCGACGAGCACGGCGCCGGAGAAACGTTGCTCGACTCGGCCAGCAGGGTGTTCTCGCAGGTGCTCGTGGCGGCGTTCTTCTTGCCGCGTTTCCTGGTCTTGAGCTGGACGTCCCTGAGCACGACGTCGCGGCACGGGGAGGCCTGGCTGCAGTGCAGCCTGATGGCGTCCCTGGCGACGGTGGTGCCCCTGATGTTGCTGAACACGATGTCGCTGACCTGGACGGCGGAGCTCTGGCTCTGCTGGTGGTCGCACACCGCGGTGTTGGAGGGGTCCGACGTGGTGCAGTAGTTCTGGTCGATCACGATGGGGTTCTTCACCTTGTCCATGGCCATGTTCAGGAACCTGATGCCCCTGGCGTACCCGCTGCCCCCCTGCCACGTCTTGATCCGCGCCCCGAAGAGCGTGCCCGACACGCGGGCCCCGTCGACCGTGATGTTGGACACCTCGGCCCTGCTGTTCCCCCTGCCGAGGCTCCCGATGCTGATCCCGTGCCCCGGGCCGCACCCGATCCTGGTGGCGTACAGGTTCGTCGTGCCCGTCGCCACCGACAGGCAGTCGTCGCCGGCCTTGATCTTGGCACCCAGGATGCGGACGCCGTCGCTGTGCCCGACGTGGATGCCGTCGTTCTCGGGGCTGTCGCTGGGCGACGAGATGGTGAGCCGGGAGAGCGTCACGTCGCGGCAGCGCTCCAGCAGCAGGTGGATCTGCAGCGCGTTCAGCAGCATGATGCCCTCCACCTCGACGTTGCTGCACGACGCGAAGGTGAGCGCCGCCGGCGCGAAGGTGCACGGCATCGTGTGGTTCGTCCGGCACGAGTTCCTCCACGACGACTTGTCCCTGCCGTCCATGGCGCCCTCGCCGGCCACCGTGAGGCCGTCGACGCCGGTGAATTTGATCCAGCGAGGGTGGCCTGGGTTGCCCCAGCCCGACTTGAACTCCGGAGCCACCAGCGTTCCCTCGAGCTGGAACGTGACCCTGGACTTGCACGGCCCGGAAAGGCTGGTTTCCTTGAGGAGGTAGCTCTGTCCGGCAGGGACGAGCACGACGGCGGGCTGGGCTGAGGAGCAAGCCTGGGTCCATGCCTCCTGGAACGCGGCCGTGTCGTCGGTCTTCCCGTCGCCGGCAGCTCCGAAGCTGCCGACGTCAAACGTCGTCGCGTAGCCATCGGCTTTACTACTACTCTCCGGCGCGTTCGCCGTCGTCGAGAGCCCGCGTCTTGGAGCAAGCTTGCGGTGCGGCGACCGTGGCACTTGATGCGCCTCGACGAGAGCGCCGCCCAGCGGCGTCAGGAACAGCAGGACGAGAAGGCAAGCCGTGGCGAGGAGCGTGCGCGAAGCCATGGCCGTGTCTCGACGATGCTCCGCGTTGCTGGAGCTCGATCGCAGAAGATGTGCAGGTGCTGCGCTTGCCCGTGGTGGGTTTGTTTTATAGCTCGTGGGCGAGCACTTGGTGTCCGACTCGCCGGCGCCGGCGCCATGAATCTCCGTATCGGAAACCTTAGCTTCTTGGAGTCGGACTCCATCCCCGCCGCTAATGTTCGTGCACCATGTCCGAATCGGATTTCGTACGCCACTTGGTGGTGTCCGACGGTGCGGTTCATGCCTTGATGGCTCATTCAGAAGAAAAGACCAAGCTATCTGTTATAAATTACTGGAAATTACCAATCATTGCTACTAATTCACATCACATAATCTAAATTAAAGTCCCCAACTCCACATAGAACTCAGGGCATTATATACTATTGACATAAAAAATAGCGATCTAGTCGTGATGACCTGGGATCCAAATAGCTCATCTGCCTTTACAATCAAATTTTCAACAATCTACAACCTACAAGCTAGTTTTACTTCCAGCAAAGGTGTTATCTTTTCACTTTTAAAAGGGAAATGGCCAATGCTAATCGATTGTCCCTTTTATTTTCTTTAGATGTCTTTTTTTGAAAAAAAATCCAAATTACTCCTCTCAAGTATGACCAAAGTTCGAATAACCCCCTTAGCTATTTCTTGGTTCAATTTGACCCCTAAACTATATTATTTGGTCCAATTTACGTCCTAATATAATTTGTCTTTTTTATTTCTCCACACACAAGTGGAATCTTAATTTAAGATTTTGCAGAGTTGTGGTGGACATCATAAAATATATAAAAAAAATATATTACAATTTTTTCATCATTATTTTTCCTATAATTTTGTATTATAAGGGTTAATTTATTATTAAATATCTTACCCTATCAAAATCATGACGAAAAATTCTTGAAATATTTTTCTAAATTATGTTATGATGTCCGCTAAGATTTCAACATAAGGCTTCCCTTGTGCATGGATAAATAAAAAAGATAAATCTGATTAAGGGGTAAATTGGATCAAATGACATAGTTTAAGGGGTAAATTGAAAAAAAAATAGTTTAGGAGGTTATATGGACTTTTACGATACTTGAGGGGAGTAATATGGATTTTTTTCTTTTTTTGAAACCCGCCAACAGCTTTGCTGTCCAGCATGTATTAATAGAGGAGAAGAGTCAAAACTTTACAAAATTGTAATAGCTTTGCACGTTGGGATAACGCCTGAAGGTTGCATAATCAACAGAAAACATATCAGAGCTTGTTTCACTATACCCTTTCCAATGTGGTTTGGAGGGGACTAGCGGATTGAGGTGGAAATTAGTTCATTCCCTCTCAATCGCCTGCAATCAACAAGGGGAATGGTTTATCCAAACTAGGCCTCATGTCAGGTTTCAAGTGGGGCGGCGTGCAAGTATCCACTACCCGTCTGCATCCGCCGCTAGTTTCTCGCGGGCGTTTGCGGCGGCCTGCAAAGATCCCGCATGCTAGCTGTGCACCTTTGCAGCAGCCCACAGGAGCCGCACGTCTTAACAACATGAGGCAGGACATGTTAAGGAAAGCAGTTCAGTCTTCAATGCCATCGACGGCAGGAATGCGTCGTGAACCACCACGCGAACGGGGCGGCCACCGACGACCTCGTCCCGGAGGAGCTCCGCCAGCATCCTCGAGCCGAGCTAGGTAGGCGGTGATGTCGCCGCACTCTTCGAACCCACCGCGGTTGAAGCCGTCTGAGACAGCGGCTAGGCGGACGCTGTGTGGCGAGGATTGAAGCAGGTGACAGCCAACGTGGGGCGCAGGACGTGGAGAGCCAGGTGCTCGCAAAACTGGAGCATCGGGTGGACGTGGCCCCTGGCTCGGGTACAACAGGAGGAGCACGTGGCTGCTGCCGCCGCCGCCGGCTGCTGTCAGCTCACCGTTGCCGCCGGTGTGGGAAACTGGGACACATGTCGGTGCATGATTACTTCATGATGCTAGAGCGGCGGCAGTGGAGGCAGCGCACACGCCGACCGGCGGGGCTACGGTTCCCCATGGCGACCAGGGAAAATTTTTCGCCGAAATTTTTGCAAAATTTCCGGTATATCGTGCTTATCGTTGGGAGCGATAATTTTTTTTACCGAAATTTCGTATAATGAATCATCTAATGTGCTAAGCTTGTGAGATATTGACATACTTCTTTATTGTTATACACAGAATTGGGATGTATAATGTTTTAGAGATTGTTTCTAGCAAAATTCTACCAAAATATTTTTTAGGAACTTTTTATCCGATATTCCCGATATTTCGCATTTATCGGTAGGTCCAATAAATTTTCTTTACCGGAATTGTGAACCCTGATGGCGACACGGCTGCGGAGGGTGTCCGAGATTCGAGATGCCGATGAGGGGAGCTGGGAGGACGATGTTATCATGTGGGTAAGCGTGCTGTGCGGGCTGTTGCGGGTTATCCGCATAAGCCCACTTTTGATACGAGATTATATGGGCTAGCGGCGCTACCTAGCTCAGCGGGTCGGCGGAGTGGCCCACGCCACTTGCAACCTGAGCCTCATGCCTTAGTGTGGAGAAATTTTCATGAGGCACTTAATGTTTAGAGTAAATTAGATGTATGAGTCCAAGTAATACCATTTAGCAAAGTTGGCATGTACATACCTGACTTGGATATTATTGAAATGTAACTTTTAGAATGGCAATTACACATATTTAACTTAACAAGGATACAATGACTCACATAGGTTGAATGAAACTAAGGTTCAGATGCTTGGAGTACTAGTTCCATGTAGACAATGCTGCAACTGAAGCCAACAGTTCTGTATCCTTTGCACAATCTTGTTCAGTACACGATCAATGCAGCTTAGAACAGCAATCCGCCACGGATCAGAGAAAATTAGGGCTCCAAACCAGAACCAGAACCCAACAGCAAACCCCAAAAGTGTGGAGTAGTAAAGTCCTGGATCTCCATCCTTATTTTCTGCTGATCCAGAACTTCCATTTAGGCATGCTATGTTCAAGGGGAGTCCACAAAGCCCAGGATTATTGCTGTAAATTGATGGATCGTTTAGTGTACCAAGCTGGCCACCTGTGGGTATCGGACCTGACAGATGGTTGTTGGAGAGATTGAGAGAGCTGAGAAACGTCAAGCTGGGGAGGCTTTCTGGTATGCGGCCTGAAAGTTCATTGCAGGATAAGTCCAGGGACTCTAGGGCCTTCAGATTGCCAATATCATTTGGGATGCCACCGGACAGATTGTTTCTCGACAGATTTAGCAACTGGAGGCCCTTCAGGCTTGTCAACTCTGCAGGTATCTCACCAGACAAAAGATTGCTCGATAGATCAATACCTGTCAAATGAGCCATTGCTTTCTCGAATGTATAGTACTTCCCCTTCCAAATAAGATCAATTCTGTCAGAATATGGGGTCAGAGCTCTATTCGAGTATGTAAGCAAAATGTGTGTGGATCCCAAGTAGAATCCGTCGTTCTGCTGCATCATCGATGCGAAGTTAGCAAACTGTCCTGGTATGGAGCCACTCAACTGGTTGTTGGCTAAATCAAGTAGCTGCAATTGAGAGTGATGCGATAACTGCCAGGGTATGCATCCCTGCAACATGTTCGAGCGGAGCTGGAGAATCTTAAGGGAAGGCATTTTGTGTGACACCCATGAAGGAACTTCCCCATTGAGTCTGTTGTTGCCAAGATCTAGAATTGTTAAGTTACTGCAGTAACTTAAGGAAGAAGGAAAGCCTCCTGTGAAGTTGTTGTTTGCCAGGTGAAGCGATGTCAGTGAACAGCTAGGGCTTGTTAGGGCTGGGAATTCTCCAGAGAAGCCGTTTCTCGACAGATCTACAAAGTACAGTAGTTGAAGTTTCGTCAAGCAGCTGGGGAGCTCCCCATGCAGCTGGTTGCTTGAAAGGTCCAGGAACTCCAGAAAAAGTAACTGACAGAACTCTGGAGGGATCATTCCTGCAAACTGATTCCTTGATGCGTCCAGTCCACGAAGGATGGGGTACTTCCCAATCACATGTGAGATGTCACCCCAGAAATTGTTTTGACCTATCCAAGCATAGGTCAAATTTGGGCATGCTGGAAGCAAGCCTGAGAAGCTGTTATTGTTCACCACCAGTTCTTGTAACCGATGGCTGTTGCATAGTCTGGGAGGTAATTCTCCAGAGAAGCCATTGTTGGATAGGTCTACAATAGTAAGTGGCTGACCCTGGCCAAGGTCCTTCGGTACAGTGCCATTCAATCTGTTGAAGCCCACTAAGAGATACATAAGCCGATGCAGCAGACAGATGGTTGCAGGCAACTCACCCTCCAGTTGGTTGTTCCAGAGTTCGAGGCGTGCCAATGCCGCCATGCCGCTGATACATGGCGGTATCGTTCCACTGAGGTTGTTCCCTGCAGCATTGAGCCAGTACAAGTTTGAAAGTTTGCAGAGCTCAACAGGGATCGGCCCATTGAGTGGGTTGTTTTGCAGATCAAGCACTAGCAATTCTGCGAGTGTCCCAAGCTCCCAGGGGATGACACCGGTGAAGTTGTTGTTTGAGAGTTCCAGGTATTGCAGCTGCCTCAGTGTTGCGATTGTTGGCGGTATCGGTCCGGAGAACCAATTCGATCTCACTTTGAGGTATGTTAGATTTGGAGCTATCTTTGGAAGCAACTCCAGGATAGGCCCAGAGAGTTTGTTCCATGACACGTCAAGGAATGTCAGGTTGGGGCACTCCAGGATGAACTGGGGGAAGCTGCCATTGACACCGATGCTGTACATGGAAAAGATCTGCAGGGTGGGCATTGGGGAGAACTCTGGTTTGTCTAAGTAGTTGTGAGAGATCTCAAGGCGGACAATCTTGGGGAGTTTGCTGAGTTGGTACGGTACGGCACCTGTGAGGTTGTTGTTGCTGAGCCGGAGGTCGACGAGGTTAGAGAGGCTTCCGAGCTCCGGTGGTATGAACGTTTCGAAGCTGTTGAAGCCGAGGTCAAGATACACCAGGGCTTGCAGCAAAGAGATGCTAGCAGGGATGGCTCCGTGGAGGCCATTCCTGCTGAGGTTGAGCTCGGTGAGTTGTGGAAACGCGGCGAAGTTTAAGGTTTCAAGCCGCCCCTTGATGCTGGCTTCAGGAAGACGAAGTCCAATGATGTTGTGGCTGGTAGCACTAGCATTGCTGCACAGGATGCCGAACCATAAGCAGGTAGAGTTGCCTGGTGACCAAGAAGACAAGTTCCTGGTGCTGCTACCATCCAAAGTGGACTTCCAATGGAGAAGAGCGCCAGCAGCTTGTTCGCTGTGGGCTGCGTGGGATGTACATACGATGAAGAAGAGAATGCAGATGAGATTTCTAGCTAGATCCATTGTTGTGCCAGTGGCTGTTCTTGGGAATAAAAATCGCTAAATGCAATTTATAGAGGACAAAGATAGCTATAGTCAAGCAACATGTCTTCTTGCTGCTAGATTATATTCCTAGCTTTCAGCTCTAACTGACCGAGAGACTGAAGACTCGGGTGTTGTCGTGGGGTACACGCACACAAATTTGTGTGCCTATCTTGTCAAGAAATTAAGAAAATTAGCCAACCTGATAATGGGAATGGTTTGTTGGCAAATTTTTGAAATCAATGAATTCTTTCAACCAAGCTATGGCATATACTGGAATTCAGAGCATAGTAGGGCCTTGTTTGGTAAAGCTTCCACGGCAGTTTCTAGGCTGAATTTAGGAGAGGCTCTGCCAAACAGTTTTTTTAAGAGAAATGATTCTATGCTGATTCTGTGGAGTTATTCTCTGAAATGAACTAAGGAGCTGAGAGCTGAAAAAGGTAACTTCTTCTGATTCACTTCTCACACTAGATCTTTTTTCATAAAGTTAATCTTAGAGAATCACTTTCAGCTAGCGAATCACTTTTTTTCAAAGAATCAGCTCCCATAAAAAATCAAAATCAGATGAAGCTCTACCAAACTAGCCCTTAGAATTCATCCATACGATGTTTACTACATTGATTGTTTTTGTTTGTGAGATTAGAGTGCAGCAGTATCATTTGCATGTATTCATTAATCCGAGCCTTGGGACAAGTGGCTCAGTTCTTGCAATTCTTTATTACGAAATTTCTTGGAAGAATGCTGCCGACTAAGAGTTTCTTCACAATGAACCCGTTGGTCTGATTTTAACTTTTTGCCACTAAACTTGGAAGTTGGAAGAAGACTCCTTTTTGGCAGATGGATATGTACCGTATCATCATTCACAAAAAGTAACGTGTAAATGGCATTATGGGGCTGGCCATATGGCACTTAATTAATAGTTATTCAGTCCCAGTGTCTGATGGAGAATTGACTTGGGGTAGTAATGCTTCACCAAACACTATATTTGCATGGAAACTACTCTCCACCAAACACTATATTTGCATGGAAACTACCCTATTGGTGGATGGCAGGCCAGCTGACCATGTTGGCCCTATTTTCTTGGATTTTAGTTATTGAAATTTTCTGGTTGGTACATGATATCTGTGCCATCAGTATAGTACATAGTAGTAAACATGATAAGTAGAACTGTATAGAAACATACAAGAGAAGCTCGGTATAGCTTGACCATCGCGGACTAACCCAACCTCGCAAATTTCTTGTTAGTTTGTAATTGATCACTACACATGATATTTAGCAAAATACTCTATTTGTCAACAGATACCTTGTTTCAGATTCAAGCAGACTTTGTGGAAATCTTCTTTAAATGCTGAGCTGTGTCCGCTTATCAACAGGCAATGAAGTGAAGCTTCAGGCCGACAAATGCTGTCTGCTTCTGGCCGCTAGTGTTGACCATTTCAATTTTCATGTTAGGCAGAAGAAGTCAAGCTTATGAAAATGTGAGTGTGCACTTGTGTTATAACCTAGTGGCCTTTTGCATACAGTCTCACCAGACGGCTGAGCATAGGACAATTCTTTATTCAGTGGTTTCTGCACTTGCTCTCAGGACCGACTAATCCTCAATTCCTCATGAAGTCATGAGTCATGAGAGCACAGCAGCTAGCGACGACTGGACACCGTGGTCGTAGATTTATAGTCCATATGGACCATATGTATTTCCTCCAATTTTGTGCATAGAGTACTTTTACATTTATATGGTTTATTACTGAATCATCTGGGTTCAAATTCAATTCATTGCATGAGAAGAAAGGACACACTGTCAGGAACAAAAGAAAAGTGAAAAAAAAATATAACAAGCTGTCGGGGTCAGCAGACCCCGATGGATTCTTGAAAAATAAGAGAGAGATATTGAAAAATAAGAGAGAGATACTGTTCTGCACTATTTTTCCAAAGACAAAGACCCCAGTATGCAATAGGCAAGATCCAGTCGCCACTTTTAGCTGGCTTAATGACATATATGATGCACAGCTTCATCTTGATGTCGCTGTTGATGCTGCAAATGGTTCTTTGAGCAAAGCCACCACCGATGCAACTACTTCCATCAACTTGCTAGAATCGGAAATTCGGAATAGTCGGTTCCTTCCTCTTGACATTGGCTGAACTCCCGGTAAGATGCCGATGACAACTATTGCTAAATCACTAAGTGGCATTATAGGCTCACTAAGTGATATTTGTGATTAGTTGAGCTAATGTAGCTAAATCACAATGTAGTTATGCTAATAAAAAAATATTCAATGGAAGCAAACAGAGAGGTTCTGCCAAATCAGCACGTGAATACTCGTTACCCTACCTCGTATGTCATAGATAACTCTTTTACCAAAGGTACCTCGCCGATATAAGATGAAGAGAGATCTTCTTCCATGCTATACCTTCTGCTTGATCACTCAACACCACTTTGACCTCCTTTATTAGTCGATGAACCGGCCATCACAGTAGAAATACAGTCCTCAAGTTAAAATTTCTCTACCATCATATTAGCTTTCGCGTTGTTCTTGGAAGCCTTAAAGACCTTCGACTCCATAGCAACCAGACTTTCCCAGCAAGATCTGCACTTTTACGGGCAAGTACCTAGGGTTCCACTCCATACTCGATCGCTTCAAAGAGTTGAGGTGCAGCCTATAATTGATAAAATTGGGGACGGCTCCCTGGTTGGACAGGAAATCTGCTATCATCGACCGGGCATGAAACTCTTGTTAAAACAGTACTATCCTCTTAGCCCATTTATTTTCTTACAATCTTTGGTGCTCAAAAATGGTTGATCAAGATGACTGAAAGATTCAGAAAGAAGCTTTCAATGGAAGGGTGAGAAGCCAGAAAAGGTGAGCGGAGGTTACTTTCTTGTAAAATGGCCCATCACATGCAAACCAAAAAATAAAGGAGGGCTTGGCATATCTGATCTAGAACCCTTTGCCTGGGCTCTTAGATTGTTTTGGCTTTGGTTCTAGTGAAAGGACCCTAAGAGCATCTCAAAGAGTCTTTTTAAATTTCGCGTCCTTCCAAGCAAATCAGATCATTTGGCCAGCCTTTGTTTTGTAGCTTATCGGTCATCAAATCTTTTTTGTTGAGCAATATACACTCCGCGCCATCTGACACGCGCTGCAGGAAGGACGAAGCGTTGCAGGAGTGAAAACAACTGGGGATGGAGTAGCGGTAGTTTTTTTTTCCTTTTTTTATTTGGAACGTGGGTTCCATGTTAAAGGCTGGTCAAGATTATATACATAAGCAGGGGCCTTATGATCTGTGGGACCCTGTTTAAGATCGGTCTCGCTCTCATGTACACCGGATACCTTTAAAGAAATCACAGCCGTTGAGTTTAGAATAAATAAAATATTTAAATAATCTTTATCTTTATCTTTCTTTTTATCTTTATCTATTTCTAAGTAGAGCGGACCGATTCTGCTGTACTTTGATTTTTGATGCTCATCTGTGGTTGACAGGCGGGGCCGGAACGGGGTGTGTTCTGGCTGTTTTAGTTCTTTGTCCGTCCACCTGTTGGTGTCCAAGCCGAACTCGAACTGCATTGCTACGTCGCCTCAACCGAAAGATCCGCCGGAGCCCGTACTCTTGCTCGCGTTGCCGGTACTCGTCGTGTCCCTGCTCTGGCCGAGCTCACCCCGGCTGCGCCCCTGCTGAGTCCTGGCAGGCCTGACGACTCGATACGCCTGCCCGTGCCACGGCGTCCCGGCCCAGACCACAACGTCCCTGTCTTACTGCACGCGCCTCATTGGAGAGAGGAAGCAGCAATTGAAGGCCATGGCTGTGATTGGAGAGAGGGAGCAGCCATTGAGAGAAAGCACGGAGAGAGAGAGAGAGCAGAAAGGAGAGAAGTAGAGAGCAACGATTTTAGACAAAAGAGAGCACTGTTTGTCTTTTAATAATTGAGAGTAGCGATTGAGAGAGAGAACAGAAAGATAAGAGTAGAGTGTGTGTGTGTTTTGTGTATTGCGTTTCTTTTACGATTGTGTGTTTTTTTTGAAATTCTGTAGATTCAGTTTTGTGTATTGTATATGTAATCACTCTGTACGACCAATATGCGTGAAGTATCATTACTATATTTGCATTCAGTTATTTTAATAGCTCTATAACCATAAAACTTATGCAATAAAAGTAGAAAATAAATTAGTACTGCAAATATAGTAATTCAATAAATATTAACAGTTACATATAAGACAGTTAGCTTGTTAGTTAGAAGATAATATGAAATATAGATGTATGGAAAATAGGAAGGCACATAGAGAGATCGGTTGGAGTGCACAGAAGTAGGGGCTGAAATACAGATGTTATATATATTGGTTTGGTTTTCATTGTAGTGCTCGATACCCACTTATCTTTATTTTATATAAAAGAGAGTAACTTTATATCGTCTTCATGTATCGCGCAAAAAACCATGCAAACCTTTATAGTAGTGAGACTATAATTATTACTCTTTAGTTGCGCAAAAAATTACATAAAAATATATAAAACATAAAATGTATCATATTATTATAATCATAGTTAATATAATCGGGACAACAGAATCATGCATATCTCTTCCTCACACGCGGAGAGAAAAAAAACGCCAGTCATCTCGGATCACGGCAATCACACAGCTCCTCCTCACGCACGGAGGGAAAAAAAAACTCCAGCCATCTTAGAGTACGATTGCCACCGTTAAATTACTCTAGTCATCTCTAATAAAGTAATGGACGAGCACAACGTGACATAATGTCACCCTACCGGCCATCTCGGATCACGGCAACCACTTATCTAAAAAATTATACCTGTCACGTTACACAATGTCATCTTGACTCACTTTATTAGAGAAGTAAAGATATGCCACGTTATTAAGGAAACCAAAGATGCCGCAAAGTTATTACAGTGTCAGGTCACCTCACGTTCTTAGGGAGAACAAAAATTCACGTTGCATCATGGTAAAACACGTCACGTTACCCCGTATGGGAAAAACAGGTAGTTAGATCACCGTTTTTTCACCACGTTGCAAAAAGAATTACCCCCTCCCATTCCAAATTGTAGGTCCTTTTACCAAATCTAGATGTATAGATTTTGTTATGCATCTAGATATACATTATGTCTATATACTAAAAATTATGTACCTAGATTTGCCAAAACGAACTATAATTTAAGGGAGTAGCATCTGTTATATGTTCTTTCTTTATGTCACGTTCCAACAACGATATTATATCTCAGCTAATCATGCATGGAAGTTAAATTTAATTCTCTATTTTCTAATTTAAAATATAAAATAAATATTAAAACTATTACCTTCTAGGAGATAATATGGTATTGAATCAACGGTCCACAATCACTTCGGTTTACTGTAGTAAAACCATGTGAAAAATCATCACAAACCGGAATGAAGGGCCTATCCAACGTTACGGTTTGAACCAAATGAAGCAGTTCCCTCCATAAATGGTGGCGTAAAAGCCGAGCAAGAATCCGCAAGGCCTGCAAGAGAGACTATGATGGAATGATAGTGTACTTCTGGTGGCAATTATGGACAGGACACAACAGGACTTTTCAGCACATTTCAAGACAACTTGTGGTTTTGGCATACTCCCTCCGTCCTAAAAAACAAGTCATTCTAGGATTCAAAATTTTTCCAAAAAAAAGTCATTTTACCATATTAGAAAGTGCATGTGCTTATGTTAGAGTATATTTGGTAGGTTAGAATATGTAATCCCGAACTGCCATATGTATCGGGGAGGTGCCTTACCCCCCAAGTCTCTGTACTCTATATATACCACCCAAGAGGTTCAATGCAATACATCCCATTCATTATACCCAATCTTACATGGTATCACGAGATTAGATTCTAGCCCTAGGCCTCCGCTTCCGCTGCCCTCGCGCCGCCCCTGGGGAGATCGATCTCCACCGGGGGCAGCGCCCTCGTAGGACGCCCGACCAATCCATCTGATCCGCCGCGCCGTCGTGGTCAAGTACAGCAGGGGAGCTACCTCTTCCATCACCGCCAGGATCCGCCGCGAGCGCCGCCGTCTTCGTCGCCCCTATCCTACGTCAGGCCTGGCGCCCCCATCTACTCCTCCAGCGCCGCCGCCACCGCTACCCTTGATAGTGTGCGGCTGCGGTGGTGCACCGTGGGGGCACTGAGCCACCGCCGCACCATTGGGGGTGCCCGACGGCTGCGCGCCGCCCCTTCCTCGCCGGTCCAGCCGCGCCGCCTCCAGTTGCCGTTGGAGCTGCGGGGGTAGCGTCCCGGCTACGCCGCCTGATGTCGTCGTCGCCGGGAGGCGGCGACCCGCCTGGCCCGCTCCACCGCGCCGCTTCTCCACCATCGGTGGAGGGCCGCTGCGTCGTGGGAGCTCCGCCCTTCCCTCGCCGGCTCTCTCCTCCGTGCTGTCGGGCACCATCCCCTTCGTCCTCAGTGCCGCTACCGCTGCCACCATGCGCGCGAGGACGTGGCTGCAGGGGTGGCTCATGGGGCCACTAGCCCGCTGCACAGCTGGAGTAGGACGCCGCTTGGGCTGCACCCCGCCCGGTCGAGTTCGCTCGCGGGCGGGTCTCGCCCCTCTACTTTGCCTCTCTCTCCCTTCATATTCTTTGACCCATGGACAGGTGAGGATAAGGTTGGGGGGCATCACTAGGTGCATCCGAGATTGTACCCGTGGGCCTCCTGTTGCTGCTATTTTTCTTTTTCCCGATCCGAGATCGGGTTGCGTTGACTTGCCGTTCGTTGTCGCTTCATCGTCGACACTCCTGAGGATAAGGTTGTCGTTGCGCACCCTCAAAGGCTGCAGCATCAACGCTCATGATCAAGCCACCACCGGTGTTGTCGCCTTTACAGGTGGTGGCGCCACCCATGCTGCTGATCGTCATCACGTTGGTCTCCGGTCCGGCTCCACGCCTACTGCTATTTTCGCGCGGACACCGCCGCCGATGTTGCCGAAGGAAGACGCATGAGCGCTTTTCAGTTACCTCATCTACCATGGCCATCCGCCGCTTACCGTCTTGCTATTGTTCTCGGCAAGAAACTGCTGATTTTGTGCACTCGCGTGCCTCTGTTAACGCTTCAGATCTGCGTCCTCCTCCACTGTTTCAACCACATTCACCTCGATCTTGGCTACTTCGGCACTAAAGGGCTATCATCTGCATGAGGTGCTCCAGTCGAAGCATTCGCACCGACGTTCCGACTGCGGGGAATGTCTCCATTGTTCTCCAGTCTGTCCGTTCATGTTGCTACCGCTACGACTGTGGGGGATGTTAGAGTATATTTGGTAGGTTATGATATGTAATCTCGGACTACCATATGTATCGGGGAGGTGCCTTACCTCCCAAGTCTATGAACTCCATATATACCGCCCAAGGGGATCAATGTAATACATCCCATGTATTATACCCAATCTTACAGTAAGAATCAATTACTGCCAAATATGGGTAATAAATTGGGATAAACACGGTCGTTTTATCTTCTTATTAATCTGTCCTAAAATTTTTAGAATGACTTGTATTTTAGGACGGTGGGAGTACATCATTAATGAAGCCATTAAGGGCCTTCCACAGCCTCCAAGTTGTTTCCTTTTTCGGTTGTTGCTTAGCTCTATGGGTTTCTTTTTCCTATTTTAGGTTAGTTTGGAGGAGCTAAAGTTGAGTGCTAAACTTTAGCACCTATTAGCATTTATATACCTCTGCTAAAGTTTTGAGTCTTGGCTAAACTTTAGCCCACTCTATTAGCACTCCTGTTTGGATACACTAGTGCTAAAATTTAGCACTTTCACCATTAGCACTTGGATCCAAATGTGACCTTAGTTGCTTTGCTTGAGGGTTTTTCAGCCCCTGCTAATAACAACGCGTGCGCCAGAAGCGCTTCCAGCGCGCCATCTCCGACAGCAGTTGTATTTCATTTTTTGGAAATATTTTGCTCTGTAACTTTCTTTTTTCAGAAAGTTATAACTTGTAAATATACATTTTATGCATAATTTTTTACACACACCCTCTGAGAGATAAAATCTCATCATAACTTTTACGATATACACAAATTATATGCATAATTCTTTCTTAACAACTCCTTCAAAATAATTTTTTAGCACAACTTTTACTATACATACAATTTTGTTACATAGTTTTTCCAAATAATTTGTGAAGGACAATTTTTTAGCACAACTTGTATGATATTATCTTTATCAAAATAATTTCTCGCACAATCTTTTTACGCACAAGTTCATCATACAACTTCTGAGTACAATCATTGATATACTTTTTTAGTACGATTTGAAAAAAATTTGTCAAGAGAACTTCAACACATGATAGAAGGTAAAAAAGGGAAAATCTGAAAATATTGCACAACTATTACGGAACGTAATGGGAAAAATAGAAGGCAAAAAGTGTAGTTTTCATCTCTCAAATATTACAAAAGTGTGTCATTTATCCCTCATATTTTATTTGGTGCAAATCAACAACCGGAGCATTTATCGTTCCACCTTAATTTAACAGTGCTTTAGTGCTATCTAATTGTGGTTTATGCTACACAATATTATATGACACTAAACCATTGTTAAATGATAAATGCATCAATTTAGTTAGTTAAGGGGTTAATTTGCACTAAATAAAATATGAAGGATGAATGTCACATTTTCGCAATACTTAAGAGATGAAAAATACGTTTTTTTCGAAATAGAAATGGAAAGAGAAATGAACTGAATATCTGGGTGGTCATGTGGGTGCGTGGAGTCTGGAGACAGCTCTATCGCGGTTGTCGCGTTGCGCGCTAGGAAGCGCCGTAGCGCATGAGTGTACAATTGGATTCTCGGGGTTTTCCCCAGTACCCATAGTTTTCTCTCTTTCCGTTTTGGCTACTTGCATTGCAGGGAGAGTTGTCAACCCTAGCCGATTGTTGGGTACAGGGTACGGTTGTGGGCAGCCGCGCTTGTTCTCTGTTTTTATGGTTTACTGTAAATCATCTAATAAAATTTGCGGCAAATCTCTTGCCGTCCTTAAAAAAAAGAGAATTAATGAATGAGAGTCCCTGATTACAAGAGAGGAATTACTGGCCGAAGATAATGTCCATACATGCATGGCGATGTGTTTCCTCCAATAAAAACACTTAGCCCTGAGAATATGATGGAAACCTATATTTGGATCGGCAACAGTGACTAGTAGCACCATGGCTGCAAGCATTGAATCACAGTAATCAGTACAAAATAGATTATGAGATGTGAACTTGAGCATGTTTCTTCTTCAGCGGAACAAGCCGTGGCGCTGCCACAAATCCCTTGTCTGTTGCCAGTTTGCCACAACGCTATCAGGTTGCTGGACGACACCTCCACTACTAAAAAACGATTTGTAGCAACGTCTCATTTTTTTCCAGAAGCGGGTCAAAATATAACTCGTTTTTACAAAAGGAGCGGTGTTACTGTAGAACTGACCCGCCACTGAAAATGCATCTTTAGGACGGGTGGTGCCATCACCTACCCCTGAAAATACGTCCCATTTTCAGTGACGGTGATGACGCCGCCCGTCTCTGGAAATGTAATTTTAGGGGCGGGTGATACCCCACCCCCGCTACAAATGATTTTTCAAAATTATACAGAAAATTCAATTAATTCTAAAAATATAGCAAATCACATTAAAAAACTCCAATTTGTACCCTAAGGCTATTTTCACCTATAGAACTAGAAAAAATATGCCAAGTATATTTCAATGTATATAACGCTTAAGAGTGTGCAAACCACAAAGTATGGCTTGAGTTGTAGGAGATAGTAAGTTGGAGAACCCTACAGTGTTGTTTCAACACTCTTAACCATTATATACACTGAAATATAGTTTGCATTTTTTTATACTTCTATAAGTTACAATATTCTCATGGTACAAATTTTACTATTTTTGGATGTATTTTGCTATTTTTTAGAATTAATTGAATTTGCAGAATAAATTTAAAAATCATTTGCAGGGCAGGTTGTGGCCTCACCCGCCTTTACATATGGATTTGTAGGGGCGGGTGGGGACATCACCCGCCTCTGGAAGTCAATTTGCAGGGGTAGCCCCCACCCGCCCCTGGAAATGCCCTCTCTATATATGGAACTGGCGACGGAGATTTGGACAAATTTTTGGTTTGAAGAGGAGGACGTCGGGAGGCTGCCGAAATTTTGCCTCGAGCCGCCGCCGCCGCCGCCTCCTCGCGCCTCTACGGCCCTGCTCTCCCCATGCCGCCACCTCCCCACGCCGTCGACCTCTCCTCCCCGCACGAGCCCGCGCGCCTCCTCCCCGCAGGCCTCCTCACGCGGCTCTACGGCTGCGGGTCCCGGCGGCGCCTCCTCCCGCGGACCTACGGCTGTGGGCCCCGGCGGCGCCTCCTCCTCGCCGGCCTTCTCCCGCGGATCTACAGCCGCGGGTCCCGACGGCGCCTCCTCCCGCGGACCTACGGCCGCTGGCACCGGCGGCGCGACCTCCCCTCTCGGTATGTTCTTGATTTTTTTCCTTTTTTTCCATTTCAATGCACACACACTCTAGCACACACACGCGCACATACACGTTAGTGATTTAGTTAGTAAATGAGTAGTGTATTCGATATTGTTTCAATTAGTTAGTTCTTTTTTCCATTTCAAAGATGTAAAATTGACTACGATTAGTGAGTTAGTTAGTAAATTTGAATTAGTGATTGTATTTTTTTCAAAGGTCTAGTTCTTGATTTATACGAGGAATATGAGTGTAATTAGTGAATTAGTTAGTAATGCTTATGATGTTTTATGGCGTAATTGTCTAGTTGATGTTCCGTGCCGGTGGTTTTGGTGGCCGTGAAGGCATGTTTGAGGACGCGTTGCTACATAGTCCAGGACTTCACTTTTATGGCGCCATTGGCTTGCCATTGGGCAATCGAACGTGCGGATCAATTTTCAATGTTGTAAGATTCATTCCTTCTTTTAATATATTTTTTACTACACATGAATAATTTCTAAATTTACTTACATACAATGCAGCTTATCAACAATATTAGATAGCTCAAAGATGTTGTCGAAGCTGTGGGTGATACTACTCCTGTAGTGCAAACTGAGGTTGTTCGTCAACTTCATTTCGAAACATAGACTTCACCTTGATAGCACCAGGAGATGCCTTCTCGATGGTTTCAATTACCGCAATGGGTGGAGTTGCACCAAATTGGGTAACTTATGAGAGGCTAGCCGTGGAGGCCTGCCTAGAGCAGCTTCAGGATCATGGGTACTTTATGCCAGACTTTTTATATTTTCAAATAAAGCAGCTCGAGGCGGGAGAAAACAATGTTATTCAGACTGCTGAGAGGCTTTGTCAGCTTAATCAAGATAACAGGGTATAAGATATTCTTTTTATCATTGTTTACTTTAGTTATGTTACATCTTTCAACTTTAGTTATGTTACATCTCCTCCAAGGTACTACCTATGCAGCAATGAGCTTTCGGGCGATTCTGGATCAAGTCATTGAAGCGATGGATGTAACTTACATGGGTGGAGAGCCATTCTTCACCAGAGGTTTGAAGTTTCAAGCAAAACTCACCTTCTACAGGCCAAATCAGCTTAACACTTCATTGTTCGACATTTATAGTACTGTATGTGTCTATCATTGGCAAGCAGAGAAGAGTGCACTTGTCCGTGCTTTAGCTTATTTTGATGAAGTTCTAGGCTGGATGATTGGAGATCTTAACTATCTTTCATATCTACAGAAGCGGGTTGGAGGAGCATAATGTGTAATATGCATGGATGCACCTCTACCCTTTCCTTATGGATTTGAACTTGCACTATTATAAGAACTTAAGACCTAAAGTATTGATGTATGAACTTGCACTATCCGATTGGGTTAATTGAGAATCCTATTTTAAAAATTTGGCAAGAAAAAGGTACAAAAACTTTAGCGGCAAGGACATTTCCAGGGGCGGCTGAAGCCATCACCCGCCCCTAGAAAACAGTTTGCAGGGGCGGGTGATGGGGTGACCCACCCCTAAAAATAGATTTCCAGGAGCGGGTGATAGGGTGACCCGCCCCTGAAGGATTTTCAGGGGCGGATGATGGCGTGACCCGCCTCTGCAAACAACATTTGTAGCTGCGAGAAGTAGAAACAGTTATCGCGCCTGCCCATGGAAATGCTGTTTTACCCCCCTTAAAAACGTTTTCTATGGTCGTGCTCTGTTACCTTGGGGCTGCCAGCATTGTGCCGCCACAGTCATCAGTGGTCTTTAGACGGAGCGCCTTCTGTTTATTAGCGTTTACCGTTTAAGCTAACATGTACTTTTTGCAAACAAACATGTGAAGTGATGAATTTAGGGGTAGGTATGCGAGTGTGGCGAGTTTGACTAATAATATGTGCATATCAGCATAATCTTGTGATAAAGAAGAGATGAAAGGAAAACTAAAGGGGCAATGACGCAAGGTAGAAGCTAGAAGTTGTAAGCGGACATGCATGTATAGAAATCAAGCAACACGAACGTCCGTTCCTTTGCTTAGACATTTATTATCCATCACAACAACAAAATAAGGAAGGGGAAAGAAAGATACATACGTCCTTCCACCTAGCTCGGGACATGTTTTCGCTGCGGAATTAAACTTGTAGGTGATGCCAAGAAATACAGTAGAAAATAGACAACAATATATTATTGTGTGAAGCGAAGCTAGTAATTGTTAGAGTGCGCAGTGGAATCGGACCCTGCCCGCTATACCTATGAGCTGGCGCCCTACTAAGTCTAGGTCCATTGTAGCCCACGACAACCAAGGCATCGGCTCTAACTCAATATAAAAGACTAGCCTAATGGGTGAGGACTCACCCACCTTATATGTTGTGCTTCCCCACCATCAATTTCCAACGTGGGACTAAATCTAACAATTTTTCCCGTCACACATCGGGCCCAACTCTTCCATCACAAGCAACCCATGTGATCTTTCGGAAGACGTTCTCCTAGGCTCCGACTCCAACCTCCAGCCACACACAACCCATGCGATCTTCCAGAGACGTTCACAGGCAACCCCGTCATCATGTGACCCTGGAGATATTTTCCAGATTTTTCAACCTCGGCTCTGATACCACTTGTTAAAGTGCGCGGCGGAATTTGGCCTAACCGGCTATACCCACGACTCGGCGCCCTAGCAGGCCCAGGTCTACCGGAGCCGACAACAAGGCCTCAGGCCTAACTCAACCTAAAATACTAGCCTCATAGGTGGGGACTGATCCACCTTATATGTTGTGCTTCTCCACCATTAATTTCCAATATAGGACTAAATCTAACAGCAATGTAAACATGCATGTATGTTCAATCAGATGGAAGCTATAGTCATCTTCCAGACGGTACAGTGTTAATTAGGTGACGCTCAAGGATAGATCCCAACGACTGTTCATTTGCACAAGTCCCTAAGCACCTGCCGTTGTAGCTAGGGAGCCAGCTGCACCTTCTGGTTGATACTCCCTTCGTCCCAAAAAAAATGGTAACTCTTGCTTTATGAGGAGTCAAACAATTTTAAATTTAACTAAATTTCTAGAAAAAACTTACTAATATTTATATTGCAAAATAAGTATCATTAGATTAATCATATTATATATTTTTATATTAAATTTATTTGGATATTTAAATATTAGTAATTTTTTTTATAGATTTTATTAAATTTGAAATTGTTTTACTTCTCGAAAAGTAAGAGTTGCATTCTTACTAGAACAGAGGAAGAGTTACCGGAGGTCCAGCGATTGATACACGTACTGTCGTCCGCACGTTGTTGTATTAAGTAGTCGATCGATCTGTTTCCCAACTAACTTGGATCGATCCATGTGCGCTCTGATCCTTTTCACACGAATCGATCGAGGTGTTATATATATATATATATATATATATATATATATATATATATACTGCATATATATATTAGCAACAATGTAATGGAGAGGATATACCACGTCCGATCCATATTGCTTGCATTGCTTCAATAGTCATACAGATCGTATAGCTGGTTTACTCTTTTGAACCTTACACTAGCTAGTATTCAGATGATTATATATGGAATCGAGGCAGCTAGCACGAAAGTGTACCCGGCCGGCTTCTTCAATTCCCTAGTACATACATACCCAATGCCACATGGTTTCCTCGATCACATAGACAAGGCCCCACTTCAGTTCTCATATGAACCTTACACTAGTATTTGCACTATCTTGCAAATATAGTTATTGTTGGCCAAATTAAGTAGATATTCAAATCTGTGTATTCCGTCACCTGCATGCGAGCGGAGGGTTCATTTAATTAATTAGATGCTCACTGCTGCAGAGTTAGTTATGTGCATCTTAATTTAGTATTTAGGACCAACAGTTGCTCACCACTTCTCACGTCATAATAACAAGGGAAATCTCAACAACCTCATCACTTCTATAGAATACGTACGTGAGCATAATAGGAGCACTCCGCTAGTCTATAGCTGCAAATCTCATTATTTTTTGCAAGTAAGCCATTACTAACCGAAACTAGTTAGTTTAGTTCCATGTCAGACTGCGTGGCACTTGAACTACTTAGTAATGAACCAGTTTGAACCAAACAGCTTAATATTTATTTTTCTTATTTCTATTGTTGTGATCACATCAGACTACAAGCAACAAGTTCTTTTCACTGCGACCGTACACATGCTAGTTTTACAGTAAGAGTAAACTCCACCAGCAGTCCTGAAACTTGTCCCGAGTTCTTGTCCCGGTCCCGGTGTTCTCGAAATACACATAATAATCCTTAAACTTGTCCCACATTATCATCCCGGTCCATAAACTTACCCCAAGTTGTCATCCGAGTCCTGATAGTCCCACGCTCTTATGCCGATCCTTAAATTTATCCTACACTCTACACTCTCACCGAGGTCCATATGCTTCTAAAATGCATTAATTATTTAGAAAAAACATTTGGGAATTGTTTCAAAATTTTTTGGATTTCAATTCAAGTTTGATTCTCACTCAAAATGAATCCAAAATTTATCGATAAATTATCACGAATTGAATGTGAAATATCAAAATCTCTAAATAATCCAGAGATGAATTATTTTTTTATAATTTTCTCAAGATTTTTTTAGAGCAAAGGATAAATGATTTTAACATTCTATTTAATCTCTAAAATAAAATAAAAATAAATGTGTTAAAAGAACAATTCTAGAAATCATCAAATATTTTGTCCAAGATGATTGCCTTTTGAGTTTTTGATCTATTGAATGAGATTAGAACTTGATTTGAACCTAAAAGTTTGAAACAATTCACAAAAGTCTTTTTTTCTAAATACATGATTGTATTTTGGAAGTATATGGACCTGTTTGAGAGCGTGAGATAAGTTTATGGATCATTATGCATATTTTGAGAGTATGAGGATCGGGATGAGAACTTGGGACAAGTTTGTGGATCAAGATGAGAGTGAGGATAAGTTTAAGAAGTACTGGGATCAGATCAGGACGGCTACTGGACGAGCGAGGGACCCCCACATCTGGACCAAGTGACTGAGGAACATAATAAAAGGATAATAAGTAGTATAATGTGGCTTAGCAGCGTTGGAACCTTTTCGTACAATATCGTTTACTGCGTCAAATATTCATTACCATTTCTAAAATCAAATTATAAACTTTACATCTAAATTATAGACAACGTAAGATGAAAATAAACCTTATATTCAAGTTATAGAGTTTGACGAGATTTAAAATTTTGTAGTTGATAATTTTTCAATCAACAAGTTATTTACTAGGTCAAATATTCGTGACCATTTCTAAAATCTAATTTTAAAAATAAAAATTTAAATTTTTGACTTTTTTAAACAACCTTGGATGAAGATGAACTTTATACCTAAGTTGTAGTGCTCGACGAGACCTAAAACTCTGTAGTTGATAACTTTTTAATTCAGGACCATTTAGAGTGTCAAGGATACAATATAAGATTCGAAAAAATGATATTAAAAAAATAATATACCTTAGAAAAACAAGAAGTAATGTGTAGATGAGATAGCAAGGAGGGAATGCGTGAAGCAAGAGGTCTCGGGCTCGAAGCACGTACACCGCATATGCTCGGAAAAATATTAAAAAAAATATGGGACTTGTGTCAAATGATAGTCAGTTGGCTACAGATGCCTACTAAAATGTGAAAATATTTTTTTATTTTATTTTTATATTTTAAAATTTTAAATGATTGAAATTGATTTGTGCTAGCGCTTAAGACGACCGCCAGCGTAGTAGTGGTCGGAACTCTTCGATGCCGTTTCCATTGCAATAATGCATTGCCATCCGGCGAGTAAATCAGTCCAGTCGCCTTTGACGCATAAGGATGGCGAAACCACATCGAAAGTGAACTTTGAGCTGCCGCTGACAGGCAAATCGCATGCGCAATGCGCAATGAATTATCTTATCGTTGCGCCGGCTCACGCTCGCGCCACGATAATCTCATTGGGCACCGAGGCCGGCGCGCCGTGCCGTGGCGCCTTTTGCTTATATAGCTTGCCGTCGACCTGTGCGTTGCGACAGGATCGGACACCCCCCCCCCCCCCCCCCCCCCCCCCCCCCGGTGTTATCCAGCTTGATGTAGCTAGGTAGCAAGCGGGGGGCCTGCAGGCTAGCCGGTGGCGGCGATGATGATGAAGAAGGAAGAGGACCTCGAGTCGCCGCTGCTGTCCAACGGCGAGCCGGCGCCGGCGGACTCCGAGGGCAGCGCGTACCCGCTCGTCTGCGCCCTCCTCGCCTCCCTCACCTCCATCATCTTCGGCTACAGTAAGCTAGCTAGCGCCGCCGGATTCTTCTTCTTCTTCTTCTTCTTCTCGTTGTTGGCGTGGAGATGGCCGCGCACCATCACGTTGGGTTGCAAGCAACTTGTTCCTGATCTTTTGCCGGCGTGCGCGCACCGCATGCAGACCGCGGCGTGATGAGCGGGGCGCAGAAGTTCGTGCAGGAGGACCTGGGCGTCACCGACGGGCAGCTGGAGGTGCTCATCGGCGCCACCAGCGTCTACTCCCTCGTCGGATCGCTGGCGGCGGGGTGGACCTGCGACCGCGCGGGCCGGCGCCGCGCCGTCGCGCTCTCCGCGGCCATGTTCCTGGCGGGCTCCGCCGTCACCGCCGCCGCCAACGGGTACGCCGCGCTCATGGCGGGGCAGCTCGTCGCCGGCGTCGCCTGCGGGTTCGGACTCGTCGTCGCGCCCGTCTACATCGCCGAGATTGCGCCGGCGAGCTCGCGAGGGTTCCTCTCCTCCATCCCCGAGGTACGGTCACGGCAGTGGCGGCGTTTGCTGCATGCATGGCTGCCGTTGGTTACTTGTTCTTGCAAATGCGGTGGTCCTGATTGCTAATTACGGTAATTACTTCTAGTTGTGGAGATGATTAAGTTAATAGGAAGTTGGTATAAAAAAACCAATAAGTGGATCAACGGGTAAGATCTGATGAAATCCCAGATACTATATTTACTTTTTAATATATATTAGATCTTAACGTGCGGTTTTAAATAAGGCTCCGTTTATCTTTAAATTGAATTCTATTCTAATAATTATAATTTAGACACAAATATATTAAGATGATATGATTGTATACGAAATACAGAATATATTTGTATATTATTGTTGGCCATATGAGGGAGATAGTTATGTGCTATATTTCTACTATAGAAGAGTGATCCAAAGAGCGTAAGTTACGGAATTGAAATGTAGCTTGGTGGTGTATAGAATCAATTTACATTTCCCATCCTGTGAATTTAGGATATGCTTATATCTAAACTTTGAAAAGTTGTTGGAAAGTGGTGGGATGTCAAATTCTAAACCAAATAGTCTAATTTATTAATTAAGTAGATTTCAGTTCCTCCAAAATGAGACGATGCAAACGACCTCTAAGGAAATATAAGGAAACTTGTTATTTTAAACTGAAAGTTTGATTGGATCTACGTATGCGTGCATAAATTAAGTGGGGAGCGAAATCAGATCGGAATTATTGTATGACGTTACCCACGCCAGATTGACTTATTTGTGCAGATCAAGTGGTATGCATGATGCATTTTTTTTCCTTTGTCGACCAATTTACTATGCATGATGTAGACTAGAGTAGTAAAATGCTACAACATTAATTTACAACCTGTAATTGTGTCAAATTTTGCGATTTGATTTCATCTATCTACTTGATTTTATTTAATGATCGATGACGTGCATGCGTGTCAGATCGCCAGCAACTCGGGCATCCTGCTCAGCTACATCGCCGACTTGGCGCTCGCGGGCCTCCCCACGACGCTCAGCTGGCGCCTCATGATCGGCATCGGCGCCGTCCCGCCGCTGTTCCTCGCGGCCGCCGCAGTGCTCGCCATGCCGGAGACCCCGCGCTGGCTGGTCCTCCACGGCCGCCCCGACGAGGCCCGGCGCGTGCTGGCGCGCATCGCGGGGGACGACGCCGACCGCCGGCTCCAGGAGATCGTGGCCTCCGTCCGGGAGGCGTCGTCCAAGAGTGCCGGCGGGTCGCCGGCGGGCGTGTGGCGCGAGATCCTGGTCCGCCCCACGCCGGCCGTGCGGCGCGTGATGGTGGCCATCCTCGGCCTGCAGGTGTTCCAGCAGGCCTGCGGCGTGGCGGCGATGGTCCTGTACGCGCCGCGGGTGTTCAGCCACGTCGGCATCACCTCCGACCGCGCGGTGCTCGGCGCCACGGTCCTCCTCGGCGCCGTCAAGACGGTGGCCATCGTGGTTCCGCTCTTCCTCGCCGACCGCCTCGGCCGCCGGCCGATGCTGCTCGCCAGCGCGGGGGGCATGGCCGCGTCGCTCCTGGTCCTCGGGCTCTCGGTGCGCGCGGCGGCCACGTGGCGGGCGGCGTGCGTGGCGGCGGCGGCGGCGTTCATGGCGACATTCTCCCTGGGGTTCGGGCCGGTGATCTGGATGTACGTGTCGGAGATCCTGCCGCTGCGGCTGCGCGCGCAGGGCACCGGCATCGGGACGGCGCTGAACCGTGTGATGAGCGCGGTGGTGGGAATGACCTTCATCTCGATGTACAAGGCGGCCGGCATGGCCGGGACCTTCTACATCTTCGCGGCGCTCACGGCGGGGGCGTGGGTGTTCGTCTACGCGTGCCTGCCGGAGACTAAAGGGAGGAGCCTCGAGGAGATAGAGGAGCTCTTCGACACCACCGGTGCCAACAAGCCCTCGCCACGGGCGACGCTCTCGTGATCCGGATAGAGGCAGCGATTATGCGTCGTTAAACGCCAAGGTTTTTAGGGGTTGGCTAGTATAATTATTGTTACTAGTAAATATACCCATGCGTCACCACGGACGAAGTTTGTTTTTATATGGATAAATTTATTATTTATTTATTAAAAAGTATTATTGAATTGTATTATTTAGGTAATGGTGCGTTAATATATTTTATTGAATTATTGAAATATTTGTAACATTTGCTCATAGACTATACATAGACTATATTTTCCTTGGCTTAATCTAATCATCATCATAGTAAAGTTTTTCTAACTGATACATCACCTATTTTGGAAGAACCTCTGTATACACAATATTTTTCATGTATGTCTAGCTTGTGCTACTATTGTCTTGCTTCTTATTCTTTGTTGATGCTCGTTTGTGCTGTTATTCTCTTTTTGCTTCTTCTTATTCTTCGTTGATGTTTTACTTGTGCTGTTCTTTTTTTCTCCTCCTCTTTTTTTTCAGCCGTTAGTACCTTTATGTTCTCTGCCTTAGGGTGCTAGGAGCACTAGTCTTCATTTGAGGATCAATAGGAGGGTTCCGGCGGTTTTGTGGGAAGTTGGAGTGTTAAACCATCTGGTTGGAAAACTGAACCATCTGATTGGAGCGTTGATACTGATTTTGTCCCTGCTGCATCCTAGGACGAGGTTGAGGTCCTTGCTGCAAGGCGTAGCATAGACGGATGTTGCTGCAATAGACGGGTGTTGCTGTAAGGCGTAGCATAGACGAGTGTTGCTGCTTGACTGCCATGGGCTGTTGAACTTTCTCTTCCTTTCTTCTAGCTCACGACGCATGCTTTCAACAACGAGCGCCTTGTCTACCAGCTGCTCGAAAGTAGGAAAGGTGTGAGCCACCGGCTGGTACTGAAGTCCTCCATTGAAGGCCTCCAGGAAGTGGTCTTGCTTCTTCTCATCCCCGTTCACTTTCTCAGGTGCATATCATGATAACTGAATGTACTTATCGTGGTATTCACTAACGGTCATATTTTCTTGCTTCAAGCTGAAGAACTCCTTTTTGAGCTTGATCATACCAGTTGAAAAATGATGAGACCTGAAGTTGTTCTTGAATTTCATCCTAGTGATGTTAGCTGGGTGGTACGAGCACCAATGTATGAGTCCCACCAATCTGAGGTGGATGCCTCACATCGTCCTGACGCATACGAGATCATCTCCCTGTTAGTGCACTGAGTATTATCCAATATCTTCTCCATTGGCTTGAGGCAATCATCTTCTTGCAGTGGATCGGAGGGAGTAAATGGGAGGCTTGTGACTCATAAACTCCCTGTGCTTATCTCTTAGTAGTGGAGGAGGTAGATGTGGCATCTGGTTCTGCTGAGCCTGAGTGTTAGCCATGGTGCCGGCGATTCCTTGCAGGGTCTGAGTTTGCATGGCCATTAGTTGCTCCATGTTGAACTGAGCTGGTTGGTTCTGATTCTGATTTGGAAACGAGTTCAGGTTTCCTCTGCCCCTTTCGTTCATCGGTTTGGAACATGTAGGTACAGGATTAATAAGAGAGAGAATAGATAGAACTTAAACATAAAAAAAAATGATGAGAGAGAACTATCTAATACATGCAAGAGACAAACTACTATATATGGGGTAAGAGTAGATCTCAGAATTATGAACTATTGATTAAGAATAAAGAAGTGATTATCAAACAGTAACACAAACATGTATGATAAGGATAAAGAGAGCATAAAGAATATGTAATAGATATGATAAAAGAAAGACTAAAATAAACCTTCTTATAAGATATAAGACCCAACTACTAATTATATTAATATAAACCGATGTAACTGCGGGTCATCACTCTACAACATATCGTAGTCATTATAAAGATCCAAATCACACAAATGATGCAGTAATAAGCATCTCAAGCAGACTTAGGGCCTGTTTAGCATGGCTCCAACTCTACCTGAAGTAGCTTCACTTCAAAACTCCAGCTGGAGCTAGGTCTGGGTGGAGTTGGAGCTGGCTGGATGGGGTGTTTGGCATGGAGGGTGCGCCCGCTCCAGAAAAGAGGGATTTGGGGATGGATTGTCCTTTTTGCTCCTGATTTGATTGACTATACCAACAATTAGAGAAATGAAATGACTACAACTTCTTTTGCCATACATACAAAATAAAATATTCATGAAAAAAAGACAAATATATTATAAGTCTATTATCTCCAACCAAACATTCCATAAATTATGATACAAATTTATGATAGATCCAATATATCTCTCTGGTATAGTAGGCACAAAGTTAGGATCTCACGAAATTCTTCTAAAGAGGAGTCTTTCCTTGCTTCCTCCTTGCTTCCGAAGAATCAATAAACTGACAACATACTGCAAGTTGCTAAATCAATCAAGAACTAACGAGCTGAAATGGTTAACTGCCTGCTCAGTTGCTGTTACCCGTACTTGCTTGATCCTGAGTAATTTCAGATATCCACGAAAAATCAGAAACAGAGCTACAGCTGACTGTTCTGCCGCGCCCCCACAGCCCCCAACCCCCCAATCTGCCAGATGCTTCCTGCAAATTTCAGAATCGTACAGAAATCAAACCTCCAATTAATTCCCAAACGCTACGAATCCACGAGAAAGCAAGAGAAGTACGCATGACACCTTCTGGCGTTGCTCGAGCGCCTCGCGCTCGCGGCCCGAAGCTAGGCACGAACCTCCTGTCGCCGCCGCTCGGGAGGGGAGGGCGGAGGAGGGGGGCGGCGCGGCGGGGGACAGGCGGCGGCGGCGGCCTGGCGCGCGCGGGAGGGAGGCAGGCGCGAGGGGAGGGTGGCGCGCCGAGCATGGGGGGTGCGGGGGCTCGGGAAGAACAGAAAGTGAATGGTTTTTTTCAAGGAGCGGTAAACGTGGGTAATTTCCTCTCAACTTTAAGTCGAAGTTCAAAACGGAATGTTTTGGAGCTGCGGGAGAGGTGGTCCAAAATTTCTTATTTGAACTATAACTCTAGAGTTTTGGAGTTTCATAAAATTTTAGAATTGAGGTGTTTAGCTACAAAATTATTTGGAGTTGATGGAGTTCAGCTCTATAACCATGCTAAATAGGCCCTTAGATAAGATTCACCGTACAAGACACCTAAAGGCTCAACTAAGACTCAACGACTCTAAACATGTATACTAGTGGTTCTTTCCTAAGGAAGGATATGAGTGCTAGTGTTAGGAGAGCTGTAATGAGTTTTATTGCGGGGCGGAGAGTGAGCTATCCAGACTTCATCATCCTCATCATGCTCAGGTAGATCCTCTCCTTTGAGTTCAACTCTGAGTGCTTCATTCTTCCTCGTTCAGCTGTGTAGTTTATCTGAAGTGCGATCAGCTCATGTTTAGTGTTGTAGTGAGGCCAACTTGAACAACTATCCTAGTGTCCAGCAGGTTCTAAATTGAGGCTATCACACTCCTCATGCTTCCTCCTAATCGACGAGGGAAATGCCTCCAAGGATTGTTGCTCAACACATCAGCACCATGACGGCAAAGCGTCGAGAGAGCTCTGTTTGCAGCGTCATTGATACAAGCGGCAAAGGTGGCTCTCATGGCGATGGCACTGTGACCTCTTGAGTGCCTCAATTCTCATAGTCAGGTGCACAAATTGCACTGACACATCCTACTTCTCTGGATAGCTTGGGTGCCTCCTCCTCTTTCCTTGGTAGTCTATCTCCACTATGATGTGAAGATGGTTTAAAAGCATCTTAAGCGCCCTTGAGAAGAAACCCTATCCTCTAGTGGAATGGTGGCGTGTCACAGTACATATCCCTAGTTGCTAAGGGGGTGTAGCATCATCAATAGCTACATGTTCAGGTATTCCATGTCCATCTTCTCCATGATTGCATTCTTGCTATTATCCCACAACTTCGTCTTGTCCTCCTTTAGTTTGCACCTCTTCAGTTTCTACCTCTTCAACTTCTCGTGCAAAGGAGAGAGAGGTTGATGAAGAGAGTTGCTATCGTTCATACAAGCGGCTTGCCTAGTTAAAATCATCTCTACTACTAAAAAGGGGTTAAGAGGGACGAAATCTTCGGTGGTGTGTCTCCGCGGTGCCATCCCGCACTAATGTCTTCGTTCAGCCGCTGATGATCGTCGTTCGTCCGATCATGCATCCGTCCAGGCGTTTCCCCTCCGTCGCGCGCCCGTCGTACTTCAAAATTGAAAACGCGCACACCTCGCGCCTCCCCCGGTGATTCTCTCATCTCATTCGCCTTTCCTTTTTCCCGTCATCTGCGCCGCCATCGGGCTCCGCCGCCGTTGTGATCCCACGCCTGGCCTAATCGCCCGTCATCGGAGGCCACCGGCCCTCGGGCTCCGCCGCCGTCGCGTCCCATGCCTTGCTCCGTCGTGCGACCACCCGCCGTCGTGATCCCGGGCGCCTGCCGTGTTCCCGCGCCGTCGAACTCCGCCGCCCTCGGGTTCGGCCGCCGTCGCACCTGGCGTGATCGCCCGTCATCGGACGCACCCCATCCCTCGGGCTCCGCCGCCGTCGCACCCCACGCCTTGCTACGTAGTGCGACCACCCGCCGTGCGACGTTGCCATCCCCAGCCTGCTCGCCACTCCGCCAAGGCGCTCCGTCGCCCTCGCCTGCTCGCCGGCTGCGCGCCGGGCAACCGCGCCTCGGGGCGGCCGCCGTCGCCCCCCACCTGCTCGCCGCTCTGCCGAGGCACTCCGCCAAGGACAGGCCACTACGCCAGGCCGCCGTCGTCCCCGCCTGCTCGCTGGCTTTGCGCTGGGCAACCGCGCCTTTCTCCCCAACCTGCTCACCAGCTTCGCGCGGGGCAACCGCACCTCTTTCGCCATCTCCCCGATTCCTCCACCGAGGTCTCTCATCGGCACATTTCTGCCATCTCCCCCCTCCCTTTGTGCAGGTTCTCAAAGCCCCCGCGGAGCTCGTCCACACCCACGTCGTCTCCCTCGGCGGCAGCGGCAGCCGCCGCATGTTACAAGTGATTTCTCCATGTCAAACCTCACGAGGGTGTTCTCAAATTCTAATCCAATCTCAACTATTTTTGCGTTATTTTTCCAGTCAGGTTGTTCCACCCCAGGGATATCAACTAAATGCTTTGATCTCGATGGATCTGGGACAAGGGTTCAGTACACAAATGCAGGTATTAGATTCTTAATCTGTTATGCAAGCCGTAGCTTCTCTGCTTCCCTGAGATTATTTTGACCTCATGGTTGTTGGCAATGAGTTAATTTAATTCTGAGTTAACAACGTTATAGTCAAGAACTACAGTTAGGATGGGATGTAGTACTTGTGTATAATTGATTTTATATATGGCCGCTTGACATCGAATGGAAGTACAAAGCTTGTGATATGCAGTAGTTGCCCGAAAAAAGTTCATTGCCAATTCTATCTATGATTATTGCATTTCAGATTTTGCAACTGTATACCTACATGTTTGATGTGATACACATCTGTGGAGGTTTACCTTTTTCAGAGTGATTTTGTATCTTGTCAGATCATGACTCCTGCTCCATGCATAACCCATAATATATTCTTTCAAATTAAAGGCACTCTTACGCTTCCTTCCTCTAATTAGTAATTACTTGTGCTAATGGAAACAATAAGTTTGTCCTTGCCTGAAATTGTTTGGTTGTGCGTCTGGATTTTCTCATCATGAAGAATCAAGTAAGTGTTGCCTGAATTGTCTGGCTACCTATATGTGTTATTGTGTTTTTAAATTTGTAGGTGTCAACTTTAGATACTTCATAACTCTTCAGTTAATTTTGAGTAAGGATTTTATTGCTGGTGCTGTAGACTTGTTTTTTTTTCCAACGAGATGTTGATGTCCAATTTAACAAATTTCAGTATATCATGTTAATCAACTTTGAGGTTCTGGGTAGTTGAGCCATTTAGCTAAAAAGCTTCTGTCTTGACCTCAGGTGAACATTGCACGTTTAATTTTATAAATATCGCTTGAATAACAATTTATGTAAGATTTACCAAGAAACTGATTTTTTCCCAGATTAAAACTTATGTTAAAGGCACAGTGCGCGTTGTCATAAGTTCTTCTATATGCTGCTCGTCGCGCAACGAATGTGAATGTTGAGGTTGACCACTGCATTCACCAAGGAGAAGCAAAAGGTCACCACACAGAAGGTTATTAACTTCTTGCACATTCGATTGGTTTCATTTTTATTCTAAAGTTTCCACTCTGTTGTTAGCTTATAGCACATTCTGGACCACTCTTTGATCTGTGGTTTCGTGGTACCATAATACAGGAAGCAAATCTACCAATCACCCAAATTAAGATAGCCTGGAGTGGTACCTCTGCAGAATGCTTATTGAGAACTCCCCTTTTAATTGTGGAACTGAATAGTACAGTACAACTTACAGGAAGAAGAGTAGTTAGATTGGGAATATGGATCCGTGGTAAGTTTTTCTCTTCCCTACCTAACGAGCAAATTTTTTTGGGACAAGAAATAATAGCAAATGCATAACACACTTTTCTGTTCCCTAACCAATCTGATCCATAGTTTATCTTTATGTGTTTCATGACACTTTTGGACCAAATATTATCAATGTAGTACCAGTGATCCGTCTGCAGGGACAAGGGCTCAGTACAAAACTACAGGTATTAGATTTTCTATCCGTCAGGCAGGCTGTAGCTTGTCTACTATGCTGAGATTATTTGGGCCTCATGGCTGCCTGCAATGAGTTAATTTAATTGAGTAAATGATGTTATAATCAACAGCTGTAGTTAGGATGTACTTGCGTATAATTGATTTCATATATGGCTGCTTAACATCTGATAGAAGTATTGAGCTTGTTATAAGCAGTGGTTGCCCTAAACAAAATTCAATGCCACTTCAATCGTCAATTATTGCAGTTCAGGTCCTGCAACTGTGGATGTTTTTTTTTTTGGAGTGATTCTATAGCTTGTTAGATCACGACTCCATGCTCCATGCATAACCCATAATATATGCTTGGCAAATTAAACAAGTGTGCTCTTTAGATGTATGGGGTTAGGGCACTCTTATGCTTCCTTCCTCTATTTATTTGTGCTATGGAAACAATAGGGTTGTCCTTGCCAGAAATTATTTGCTTTTTAGATGAATGGGGTTAAGGCAGGATCAGGGTGGGGGGTTCCAAATTGACTCCTAACTTGTGCTGTATGAGGGTGGAGTATGGATCAAAGATAAGCGCATAAGGAAGGGGAACACTGGGAGGAAGAAGATGATCAGGTGCCACATTAGGAGCTACTTTAAGCAGAAAACGTAACTTGACACCAGACAAGCAAATTAGATAATAGTAAGCAGTAATTCTACTAAATTTCAAAGTGTATGCCAAATTGCAATCTTAGTTGAGTGATATACACGAACATGTGAAAAGAGCTACTTTAATTTGCTGGCTGAGTTGCAGTGTTGAACTTTCTTCAATTAGTCCTTGGTTGCTGAATTATTTATGGGTCAAGGAGACTTGATGTCAACTGGGCTTGTAGAGCCGAGCAGCAAGGATTACGAGTTTCAGCACAACACTAGATTAGTGAAGCCATCGATTCTCCATTTCCAGGTGATTCATTGTGACTTCTTTTGATTGCAGGATATGCAGTACTTGTGTGTAATCTATCTTTTTGAGAACAAGTTGCTATGAACTATCTATTTTCCTTCTTTCTTGTCAGAAACTGTTGTTTAGAACGCATTGGCACAAAGACTGTTGTCCAGATTCAGAGATTCTCTGAACCATGCTCAGAAGTTTTTCTCCAAGGTGCTTAACCCTCCTGATAGTTGTGATCAATTTAGCTGCTATATACTACAATGAAATTAGTACATCGCTGTACAGTGAGATTTACTAGCAGCTAAGTCTCAACTATTGATTATACGCTACTATTTCTGATGCAAGTTGCTTATAGTGCAGGTGGTGCGCAAACTCGATAACCAGCACAGCACGCAGAGGGCTGCCAAGTTTTGTTAATTCATTTCTGAAACGTGTCCTTTGAATTGTATGCCAAAACAGTGATTTCGCATGCTAATTCAGTGATTTTGTTAATTAAATGTTGGTTCTGCAGTTCGGAAAGTGTGCCTGTATGACACTTTTGCTGTGGAACCTGCTAGGTGTGGGAAGTCTTTTGCTTTGAATTAGTGAAGATATTGGACCTGGAATAGAGAGGGAAGATCAAAACACAAGCCACGTTGTGATTTGCTCAAGGTAAGTCACTGAATCTTTCTCCCTCCCTCCTGCTTTCTACTTCACCGGATATTTAAGAGAGAATAATTATTCAAAATCTAAGCAATAGTGACATCCATCTTTTTGCAGATGTTTTATGGAGAGATGATGCCGACCCCACATTGGACAAAATATATATATCGTTCCTGATTATTTGTTTCTGCAGAAGCTTCCTTTTCTTGATAAAACATCACTTCGCTCTGTAATTTGATTAATTGTGTCTGCACCAGTTTGGTGGTTAATGAATTAAATCCATTGACCTGGTCACTATAAAAGTTTAAGCAAAGGTTGTGTTTTATTGTTGTAGCTTTACTGCTGAAAATGTTATGTGTGATATGTATGCAAAAAATACTATTGAACATGTTATGTGTGCTATCTCGACGTTTGTTTTGTATCAAGTTGCATCTGTTTGTTTTAGTTTTTGTGATAAAACTGTAGCCAGTATCAATAATGTTGTTGAAGTAAATAAAAAGATGGGTAAAATAAAGAAATTAATAATACTTCTTTTTAACAACTAGAGAGTAATACTTATTTCAGTGAAAACCATTAGGAAATTGGTCTATCACAAAACATGCGTTGTGTTCTTTAATTAAGCACACCCAGTCTGAGCAGCTATTTCTAAATTGAAAGTTTAGATCATATTTTTCCTGGTCCAACTGATGGTTGTAAGGCTGGACAATAAGGATTTCGTTATCTAAGAGAGCAGTTCCTAGCTTCAGAATTCAGTATGCCTTTTACTTCCAGTATGGCTTTTTGAGCAGTATGACTTCCAGTCATGTCCTTTTTTATCTTGCTACGTGCTTGTTGAGGGGGTTGTATATCTGATCAATGCAATTGAGAAGGAGTTGCTTAAGCTGGCCCTCATATCATTGGATATGTGCACTCCCAAAAGGATGTATATCGTGTATTATACTTTGGTTGGTTTCTACAAGGCTGGTTGTTATGGATACACGATTAAATGTTGCCGGATAAGACTTTGCACGTTGGGCACATCATGTTGAAATACTGATCATGTAGGTTTATCTAAATGACCGTGGCAAATATTTCAAGTCCTTTGTGTTCTTACGCACTCTGCCCGTGTGCAAATTGGTTCAGAATTGTAGTTTTGTATCGATATAATTTGACTGTTACTCTGTTTGAGATTATACCTCCAGAACAATGCAAGATTTCCATGGTGAAATTCTAACTGGTCTCCACAATATTATGTCAAAATTGGATTATATATTTATAAAATGGTTTATGCAAGATTGGAACACTCGTACTCTATATGAATAGTAATATTGAGAGTATAATTTTTTTAATTATCGTAGCAATGCACGGGTATGCACCTAGTATATAGCTAAGTACGGGAAAAGGTTAGTGTAGTTCTAGAGATATCAAAGCAAGATTGGATAGAATAAGACAAGTAAATAAATAAAGAAAATAAAATAAAAACTAAGCAACAAGAAGGAGATAAATAATCAATGAGCAAGAATATATTAAATAAGAGCAAGGATGAATCATATCAAGGATATTATAGCATAATAACCTTAAACAACCATTATTAACTAGGTTTACATCCTACGATCAGCATGGTACTCTTTCATTAAGACTTGTCACTCCGTAATAATTAAATTCAATACTATTTGTTGCACTGTTTCTATTATTCATTATTTGTTGTTGTATGTGTGTGTAACTTGATCCTGATATGATGCACATATGGTTGCCGTTCGGGTGTGACAGATATTATGCCTCAAGAAACAACATTATTGCTGCCCTGACTTCAATTCTTCTACATTATTGAAAAATGTTATAGCTTCTTAGGTTTAAAATTTGGGTGTAATGACTGGTTGGTAATGGAATCCAAATAGAATTTACGGACACATCTAAATTGGTGACTCATCTCTAGCTGTTCGATTTCAGCACTTATTATGTATAGTTAATTAATGAAAAAGGGTAGAACATGCCTACATGGGTGAGACAGTAGATGGAAATTTAGGGATCCATGAGCACAGTAGAAAAAAATCACACGACGCATCTATCGGCATCTCAAACGAGACACCAACATGGCTACATGGGTGAGACAGGTGAAGGAAGGGCAGGCAGGTTGACCTCGGGGCGGCAGAGATCGGAGGGGAAGAGGAGGCGGTAGCGGCGGCTCACGGCGCGTGACCATCTTGCTGACCGAAAAAGCCACGGGTTCTCACTTCTCAATTCGTAGGGAAGGGGAGAGGGACAGTTGCGTCGGAGAAGAGTTTATTTTTCGGGCAAGCTAGCACCTGGACGTTCGATGGATCGGACGCTCCGTTGCAATATCAAACAAAATATCTGAAACATATTGCAATATTGAAAAAATACGAAAAAATAGTTCAATGTAAACATCGTATTCTGAGGAAAAAAAATTCTTTCCGCAACATCGAACGCATATTTCATGCAACATTCCCTAAACATCCAAAGATATCTACTGCAACACCATGAGGTACCCAATACAACATCCTAAAATCTCTACTGCAACATCATGATATACCTATTGCAACATCGCCACCCAGTGCTCCCCTGCCACAGCCTTCGCTCCTCCTCGCAATCTCCCGGAGCTGCCCGCCATGGCCGCCGCCCAGAGCTCCTCCGACGGCCTACGCCCAGAGCTCCTCCGACGCCATGGTGTGATAATCATTATATGCTTGAACTGTAGTAAAAATTTCATGCTCAGTAGATCATGTATGCTTGAGTAACTAAATTCCAAGATATATCAGAGACCCTTCAGTTTCTCAGGCATACATGATCCAATAAACAAAATTTTTACTACATAATATAATGATTAGCCCACCATAAAAATTTCACCATAATTGGACCAGAAAAACTGTAGCTGTGAATTAATTCTATAAAAGTATATATCTAAAAGTACAACACAAGGTTCTTACTAAATTATATCATAGCATATGTTCACTGCATAGATCTACTTATGTGGAGTGCAACAAAATTAGATTTTCTATTTTGCTCCAACATAGATGCTCCAACTAAATTTTACTGTGCACTCTCACTATCAGAGTGCATAGTAAAATTGATTCGGAACAAGTTTCATCATCCATCGATTTAGTTGGAGCATCTACGTTGTCGTAGAAACACACATGGCGACCGGAGGCGGGAGGAGAGAGATAGGGGTTAGGGTGAGAAAGTCTGATAGTCATCGCCGGTGAGCGAGGTCGAGTGCCTAAAAGTGGGAGAGCTCATTCCCCGGGTGGTGCCTGTCGTCGTCGGGTAAGATGGGGAGTAGCGCGATGAGCGAGGCTCAATGCCGTCCTGAGATGCTTCGCCAGCGGGATGTTTGGCGAGCGGCGAACATCCTAGGATCCTGGAGAGCAGTGAACACCTCCGGAGCTCAACGTCGCCTGACAATGGTGCCAGGTGCATTGTCTACTTTACCAGCTGGTAGTTCTGTTGGCAAGGGAGGGACTGCGTTGAGATCAGGCATGTCGACTGGGCTCAAGGAGGATCAGGAGTTCCTGTCCTTGAAGAGTGCGATTGTGTTGGGATCACAATCGCCGGCGATAGCAATCGGTTTGCCTAAACATTCCTCTCTGGGGTCCAAGGTTTTTGGAGAGGCGGGTGAGGAATTTGTCGATTCCGCCAGTGGTTGCGGTTGATCCACACACTGTTCAAGTGGAAAATACCCCAATTCGTTTTGTCTGGGCAGGCTGCGCGAAAGACAATTCGGGAGGTGTGGATCAACGTAGAGGGAGTATTTTAGTTTAGTCTCAGTGCTCAAGTAACCCAAGTGAGTTTAGAGAGACACAAAAGCCTCGAGTGCATATTGGTTAGAACTAACAAGGGCAACCTGGAAGTTCCGGATTTCCCAACCCGAAAGTTTCGGGTTTCCCAACCCGGAAGTTCCGGGTTTTGCATACGTGGCACTAATGGCTAGTTGGTTTGAAAACTCAAAAGTTCCGAGTTGGTGAATCCAGAAGTTCCGGGTCAAACGGCTAGTTTCTTCAGACCCCAGCTATTTATACCCTTGAGCCCCCTCCTTGGTGCGCTGCTGTTCCAGGCATTATTCTGCAGCTTGCTGGTCGTCCTAAGAAAGCTTGGTAGCCTTGTTGAGCTCTCTCCAACCTCTCTTTGTGAGATTGTGTGGTTCTTGTAATATCCTTGATTTGGGTTTGAGAGAGTGACTACTTAAGAGCACTAGAGAGCACAACAAACATTGAGCACTTGAGTTTGTCCGAAATCGTATGTTTCGCATTTGTTACTCTTGGAGGTCTTGCCTCCTAGACGGTTAGAGGTTGTCCGGCGAGCTCCCAATCATGTGGTGAGCCGCGGGAAGTTTGTGCAGGTTGCGCTTCACCTCCGGAAGGGAAGAAGAAAGCTTAGTGAAGTGGGGAAGTGGTTGGAAGAAGACTCGACTCGGTGGAAGTGAGGTGGAATAAACTTACATCCTAAAAAGTTCCTCAACGAAGAGTAGGATTTACTGTGCTTTAGTAGCAGCTTTGGTAGCAAGAAGTGAATCCGAACTTTGGTAAAACAAATCTTTGTGTTCCCCACTGTTTTGCTTCTCATTGCACTAATTGTGATATTTGTGAAATTGGTTGATCTACTCAGTTGGTAGTGTTTCTGTCTGCAGGAACTGTGTGGACCTGCTCTAGAAAATTCACTGAGCCTACTCTGCTTTTGGGGTTTGAATTTGTATTCATTTACTCACACTAGATTTATTATGTTCACTCCGTTCTGTGTGAACCCGGAAGTTCCGGTTTGTAAAACCCGAAAGTTCCGCGTTCACCTATTGCTATGCTAAAATCCGGAAGTTCCAAATTTGCAAACCCAAAAGTTCCGGGTTTGGCTGGCAATGAATTTTATCCGCTGCTTTTGAGTGAAAATTTGTAGGTGCACCTATTCACCCCCCCTCTAGGCGACATCACGGTTCTTTCAATTGGTATCAAAGCTTGGCATTACATCAAAGTTTAACCGCCGTGATATGGATATGCAAACTCATCATATGGAGCTCAAGTGCTATAATGAAAAGCTTGTAGAATCATATGCCGTGCTAGAGGTAGCTAATGAGCTCACGATCACAATGATGAAATCATGTCAACCAATTGACAACACTTGCTCACATAATGGCAAGAAAGAGAGACCATCTTGGTTTGAGCAAGTGACTATAAAAAACTGTAATGATGATTTAGTTCAAGAGAATGAAGTACTCAAGCAAAAGGTTGAGAAACTCTTGAAGGACTTGACAAATATAAAAGGCAAGAGCGATGCACAACCTTCTCAAGATAACCGTGAGAACATGGTGAAGAAGCTTGAAAAGGGATCCATTGTGCAACCTGCAACAAAGCACACAAGTCCAACAAGAGCAAGCCTCAAGCAAAGAAGAAGAATCTAGATCATATCAAGTGCTTCAAGTGCTCCAACATGGGATATTGTGCTTCAATGTGCTCAATCAAGCTAGAAGGGCACAAACACTCTCCAAGAGACAAAGAAGCCTTGCCAAGAGAAGATGCTTTGGCTGTTGTAGAAAGGGACACAAATTGCAACTTGTCCAAGAAAGTCAAAAGTGCTGCCTGACAAAACCGGAAGTTCCGGGTTTGCTAAACTATAAGTTACGGGTTTGGATGTACAACACCACTGCAAGCTGAACAAAGATTTCAAGAAGGCTCAAGAAAAGTACTTGGAGAGAAAGACTGCCAGAAACAATGAGAACAAGCCAGGAAGCAACCTCAAGCACAAAGTGTGTTACACATGTCGAGTGAAAGAACATCTTGATAAGGATTGTCCAAATGGTAACAATTCTAGGCCTAACTTGGTCAACAACATTCATATACAGCTTAGGAGATCCTCGGATGGTGATTGTGCTAGTAGGTTGATGAGTTCATCAACTACTTGCCCAAAAGCTATTTGGATCCCCAAATGTTTGTTGACTAACCTTCATGGACCCAACGTAGCTTGGGTACCAAAATGTGCACGGGAGATTTAGCAGGTACTTAGAGAGGCATTGGAGACTTGGCAAAACTTGAGAAGAGATTTATCATAACAATATTATCTCAAGTTTGGTTTCCTCATCTCTCATCTTAAAAAATTGCCGAGTCAAAATCTAATTGATCTATATTTTACTTCAATGTATCTCTGGTAACAAGTACCTCCTCTATAGCTATCTAGCTTCCTACATCTGAGATTGCTTTGTGTGATTTCAATTATAGGATCTATTTAGCTTCTTGTGTCAATTTGAAAAATTTATATAATATGACACATAATGCTCTTAACAAGCTCTGTGGTGGAGCTATTACTTTCTTGATGATACAGGAGAATCAACAAGCAATAAACAATCAAGAAAGGTCATGAAGCCTTAGAAATCACTCAGATAGAAGTGTGCCAATAAACCCGGAAGTTCTGGTTTCTTTATTCCGAAAGTTCCGGATTCTGCCTGAAAAATAAAACTGAGATATCATAAAGGCTAACCTGTTATGTGCTTAATAGAAATTTATCTGCAATAATTGATATTCACATAACAAAGCACTGTTAGCATTTCTTGACCTATTTTCAATTGTCATAATATTTTTGTTTGACTTGACCAAAATATGAAATAAGCCTCCTCTAGTGTCTTAGATGATAGAAAGTGCATATCTCAAGTATTCCATCCTTGATGCACATATTAAGGGGGAGCTAATTTCATATCTTGTGTCATTGGATTTAACCTGGCTTTCAAGTCTTCATGTGTGTAGAGTAAATGGAAATATATTCTTGAAAGAATGAGGTTTTATCTTGAGTATGCTACTTGTCGTCAAGGTCATCAATCCACATTCGGAATCTATCAAATATAAAGCTAAGGCTTGTGCTACTAATGGTCATCTCTTGTCTTTGTGAGCTTCTCATGACTAATCAAGAAAGAGATTACAAGTGGTATGAATGGTGCATAAGTGCAAGCCTAAATGTGAAATCCTTCTATTATGAAGGATGAGGGATCTTAGGGGCCAAGGTATGTAAAATTCCTATGCATGTACATTGATCTTTGCATCTAGGCCCTCTACATGCTAGTGTGTGCATGTTTTGCATTAAGCAATTTTCAAGTCTTTAGTGTGCCTTTAGATATTTGGTTGATACCTTCATCTATTTGACTTAGTGTCAAGTGAACTTTAAATTTCTGTAAGGTATGAGCTAAACATACTAAGGATGGTGCTTGACTTGAATTGCTGGATGCTTGAGTGATATAGGATAGAATTTTCAAAAAATCCAACTAGTATGCTTAGTGTGTGCCTTTTGGAAAATTATTTGGTTATTGGTCTTCGTGACCATGTCAAGTCATCTTGTGGTTATGGTTACCTCTGATTGTTTGATGGCTAATCACAAGTGACAAGACTCTCTCAAGTCCATAGGACCTAATCAAAATCTTATCTCAAGGGGCATATGTTGAAAATTCTATCTCATCTCCAAATCTTGTGCAAATCCAAAATCTAGGCTATGTTCCAAATTCATAATAGATATCTAAGATTCTGGAACATATCCCTTGTTTATGATCAAGTCTCTTCAAATCAATCAGTTTAGCATTCTTTGCCAGGGTTAAGTGAAATCCGGAAGTTCCGGATTTCCACAGGTTTATCCCTGTTAGGCTCGTGACTTACCCCTTCCTTTCTCATTCTCTCTCCCAAAACTTAGGTCGTTTGCACACTATGTGAGAGAGGCGATTTGTGGTGATTTGGAGGTTTGGCCAAGGATTTCAAGGAGTGAAGGCCGATTCTTGGTGGTTCCAATCCAGAGATTCCAGATTCTATTTCAAATCCTTCCCACCATGAGTCAAGGTAAAAAATCAATGCCATTACCCGATCTCCTTATCTAAGGTTGCTCTCCTCGATTCCTCTGGTATATCAGCTACATTTGCACCCTTGTTGCTGCTCCATGTGATGGATTCAAGTTTCCATGGTTGATTTTGCTGGGACATGAACTAGGGTTTCTCTGTAGAACCCGGAAGTTCCGGGTTGTGCAGAGACCCCCTGTTTGATGGCCTTTCGCAAAGTGAATCATGCTTAAAATTCATGGAGTAGTCAGATGCCCCAGTTTATATCATCTAGAGATCTATTCTCAAGTGTCTGGGCATTTTTGGATGTCTCTCTATGAAAACTCGGAAGTTCCAGATTGCACAAATCGGAAGTTCTGGATTTACGCAGAGAGCATACAACTTGTTCACATCATCCATATTCTCTAGATTTTCTCACTCAAATCGTTCCTGCCCCAAATTCTTGATGTCTTGCCATGATCACAGACCCTTCTGAAGGTGATGAGAGATTTGTTCTTCGAAGGAGGAGCAAAAATCCAAACATTCCTCCAGGGAGAGCAACAAGGGCATTAATGAGACAACATGCTCGAGGCACACTTCACATTGATGAGCTAGCTGCAAAAATTCAGGAAGAAAACAGTGGCAGCGGTAGTGGCAGTAGCAATGACACATCTAGTGATGATAGGGAGGAAGATGATGAGACATACAAAATGTCTCCTCGTGGGATGAAAAGGAGTGGTAGGTTCATGAGAGGCAGCAGCAGCAGTGGTGGTCATGGTGCTAGCAGTGGAAATGGTGGTGACCAACATGGTGAAGATGAGGAAGAGGATGAGCAGTCCGATCAGCCTGTCTTTGTGACCGGGGATGACAGTGAAACGAGGGACTATGTCAAAGTTGACTACATGAAACGAGGGATGACAGTGAAGACAAGGAAAGAAAGAGAGAAAAATCCACTCAATATGAGAAAGGGAAGAAGCATAGAATATAAGTTCCAAACCAAATTTCATCAAGATTTTTATGAGACTGCTATACTCAGCAATAAATACAAGGTTACTCGCTCTTAATATATAGATTGGCAAAAATTTGAGGATATGCAGGATCCTATCTTTGATGAGATAATTGCTCAATGCAAGGCAAAGCATGTGTACAAAATAATAGGCTTCAAATATGATTGGAACAATGAGATCATTGCTCAATTCTATGCCACTTGCTATTTTGAAAAGGACGGAGATGTGAGATGGGTCCATTGGATGACTGAAGGCAAATGGTACAAGATCAATTACTTTGAATTTGCTGCCATGTTTGGGTTTGGAAAATATGATCATGGGCGCAACAGGATTCATATCGGGCCACATCTTCCCAAGAAGACATGAAGAACAGGTATTTGCCTGGCACCGAGTGGGAGTATGGTGGACCTAAAGGCTTAATTCCTTTCTATGGCTATCTCAACAAGTTCTTTCGGAAGACACTTGCTCCAAGAGAGGGTGATGCTCACCACTTCTCACCATTTGGCAGAAATTTATTGCTAGCTCTATATCCTAGTGAGCCGGAGTTTAGTGTGTTTGACTATATTTGGGAAGAAATCAAGTCCATTTTGGAATCACCTCAGAAGTGTTGTGGTTATGGTGCTTATCTCATGTACATGATTGACCAAAAGATAAACAAGAGATTTAAGTGTGATTATGTGCATACTCCCATTGACATTAAGAAGGACTATCATCCCGGACCCACTCTATCTCAAGTGATACAAGCAAGGTAGCAAGCTCTCATCAAGGTGATGATGTGGCTGCCCCTAATGCTCCTTCAAATGCTCCTAGTGCTGCACCACCTACTTCTCGCTCCCATTGGAATGTGCAAATGCACAAATCATGTTCTACACAAGGAGAGGCAAAGGACAAAGAAAGACACTTTGAGATTAAAGAAAATGCAAGAAGTAGCTTTGCCAAATGATCCTCCTTCTCCCATTGGTTCCGAAGGACAACAAAGTTAACCTGAGAATTTGGAGCAACTTAACACAAGATATCAGCAAGAAGATTATTGGGGTCAACTCTATGATAGTGGATCGGTTCCTAGTACTACATTTGTCAACGCTACATGTGTTGATCCCTCCACTGCTCCATTTGTGCCACAGCCACCTCCTAGTGTTCCACCATCATATGGGTTTGATGATTTCACATCTTGGATGTTTGGACAACACCTTCGTGATCCCGGTCAAGGAACAAGTGGATATGGTGGTCAAAATAATGATGAAGATGATGATTAGCATTAGGAGCTTGCAGATGGACTCCCCTCAGGCCTTTGTTGGTGATGGATGATAAAGGAGGAGAAGATGATGGATTAAAGCTTCAGTTGCTGCTGTCAGTGTTTCTGCCCAGGCAAACCCGAAAGTTCTGGATTTGGGTGTGGTATGCCACATGTCGTGTAATCAATTAGGTTTAGCACATGTGGACTTGAGAATAATTTGTAATGTGTGCTATTGTGTCATGAACCCTGTTTAATGCTTAAAATTAAGACTTGATGCATGGTAGTTTGTTGAAATGGTTTGTTTTGGTGAAATGTTATTTTTAGCCAGTTTTTCCTCGCAAACCCGGAGGTTCCGGGTTTGCAATCCAGAAGTTTTGGATTTTTGCCCTTCAGCCTGATATAATTGGTAAACCCGGAGGTTCTGAGTTTTAATTTTGGGAGTTTCGAAGTTTGGCTGACAGAACCAGTTAACTTCTTTTATCTTGCTGTTGTGTGAATTATATGTCATATGCATCACGTATAATTTGTTCACACACTTATTTTGCACCCCACGGATGTTGAGATTTAGGGGGAGCTCAATGTTATCTTTTGAATATGTGCAAAATGGCATTTGAGGCCAAAATTGTTTAATACTATTCAATCCACATATTTAGGAGGAGCTCATCCTAAAACTGAGTTTTCAAAAGCTTCATTGATATATCCTTTTGTAAACTTTAATCGGGGTTGTCATCAATCACCAAAAAGGAGAAGATTTAAAGTGCATCTAGGCCCCTAGTGGGTTTTGGAATTGAATGATAACACGATTAAAGAACTAATCATCTTGTTGAGCATATGAGCAGGAATTGATTGTCATATCAATGGAATATTTGTGATGAAAGATATTGAAAGTGAAGATAAAAGGCTCATATGACAAGACTTGTGACTAGGCTATGATTAAAGTGATGATATTGACAAGCGATGAATACTATATGGATTGAGTTACATGTTTGATGACAACTATTTATTCTCATATCCAAATGAAGCTTGTTGACAAAGTCATAGCACTAGAAGGGAATTTCTTGTGAAGAAATGGACAATCTATCAATAGAAGATATAAGTTGCAAAGAATTATGAAGAATGGATTTTATGGATGATTTAATTGAGATACAAACTTTTATGGAGCTCTATGTGACGCAAGGATGAAGGGTTGGAATCCGGAATAGTGTTTCGAGGGACTAAGCTTGGAGAAGGGCAATGGGTTTGTGCCGAGGAACCAATGCTAGGGTGAAGAAACTTTCTTTGGATTCAACTTGAAGAATCTTGGTCATATATGGTATTCATGTTAGCAAGTATCAATCCTTCGTAAATCGCTTTGTGAAGGTAGTGATTTGAACTAGAAATGGATTTCATTCAAAGATGAAGGTTCAAGTCATTAGCTCAAGGAAGATGTGCTCAAAGTAAAGGGACAGAGTTGGTTGCACCTCTTAGGTTGAGTTTGATCAAGGCACGGCTTGGTACACTTTTGAGAAGCTCAACTATTTGAAATGTAATCTACCTTTGATCTTGAGTATAGGCATATTGTACTATCAAGAGGGATGTATCACATTGTGTTTTGGTTTAGTCTCGGTGCTCAAGTAACCCAAGTGAGTTGAGAGAGACACAAAAGCCTCAAGTGCACATCGGTTAGAGCTAATAGGGACAACCCGGAAGTTCCGGGTTTTGCATACGTGGCACTAACGGCTAGTTGGTTTGAAAACTCAGAAGTTCCGAGTTGGTGAATCCAGAAGTTCCGGGTTAAATGGCTAGTTTCTTTGGATCCAGCTATTTATACCCTTGAGCCCCCTACTTGGTGGGCTGCTGTTTCAGGCATTATTCTGTTGCTTGCTAGCCGTCCTAAGAAAGTTTGGTAGCCTTGTTGAGCTCTCCCCAAACTCTCTTTATGAGATTGTGTGGTTCTTGTAATATCCTTGAGTTGGGTTTGAGAGAGTAACGGCTTAAGAGCACTAAAGAGCATAGCAAACCTTGAGCACTTGAGTTTGGCCAAAATCGTGTGTTTCGCATTTGTTACTCTTGGAGGTCTTGCCTCCTAGACGGTTAGAGGTTGCCCGGCGAGCTCCCAATTGTGTAGTGAGCTGCATGAAGTTTGTCCAGGTTGCACTTCACCTCCGCAAGGGAAGAAGCAAGCTTAGTGAAGTGAGGAAGTGGTTGGAAGAAGACCCGACTCGGTGGAAGTGAGGTGGAATAGACTCACATCCTAAAGAGTTTCTCAATGGAGAGTAGGATTCACTGTACTTTAGTAGCAGCTTTGGTAGCAAGTAGTGAATCCGAACTTCGGTAAAACAAATCTTTGTGTTCCCCACTATTTTGCTTCTCATTGCACTAATTGTGATATTTGTGAAATTGGTTGATCTACTCGGTTGGTAGTGTTTCTGTGTGCAGGAAATGTGTGGACCTTCTCCCAAAACTTCACTGAGCCAACTCTGCATTTGGGGTTTGAATTTGTATTCATTTACTCGCACTAGATCTATTGCGTTCACTCTGTTCTGTGTGAACCTGGAAGTTCCGGTTTGTAAAACCCGGAAGTTCCGCGTTCACCTACTGCTCTACTAAAATCCGGAAGTCCCGAATTTGCAAATGGCAGGCAGTGAATTTTATCCGCTGCTTTTGAGTGAAAATTTGTATGTGCACCTATTCACCCCTGCCCCCTCTAGGCGACATCGCGGTCCTTTCACAAGCACCACATGCACCTCAGACAACACCAGGACTCGCTCACCAAGAACGCAGGTATATTAGAGAAACTTTGGAAGGGATAAAAGTTTACCGACGAGATCTTCATCGGTAAGAAATCCAACCCTAGTCTAGGTAAAACTACTCTATTAGTAGAGGATATGTACATCACCCACCGGATCCACAGTAGAATGGTAGGGAGGGGAGAGATTTCAGGGAGGAGAGGAGTTTTGGCAGAATGGGAGGGGAGAAAAGAGGCTTCCATGATTCGCGTGAGTGGTCCTCTTCGATGGGTGGCGGCAGAGAACAATCAAGAATGGCTTGCTGGGAGTATCACGTGACACGTCTTTGATGGGGGGAGAGGAGGAATGGGGTTTGCTGGGGTCAAGCGTCAGGGAGAGTTAGGGCAGGATTGGGAGGTTAGACAAATGACGGAGGTGGATCTCCGGCATAGGCTTAACAGGGATCAAGAGGATAGAAGGAAGATGAATCTGTAGCAACAAGATCAAGGAAGGAGGGAGGATTTCAGGCGCCCCGGCAAATGACCTATGACAGATAATTCTTCTTCAAGTATGCTGTGCTACAGCCACCAGATAGGGCATCACAAGTCTCAATGTTCAAATCCTACTTTTTGTTGTGGATGCAAACAAGCTACACACATTTCTTCTAAATGTCCGAATGCAAAATCTAACAAGGAGCTTAGGTTGTGCGATTATGGGATGCCTGGTCAGATGTTTTACAGTTTGAACATACCGAAAGAGAAGGGTGAGGAGAAAACAGTCACTGAGAAGAGCTTGAGAGCTATAGTGACAGTATATGAGGGTAGAGGTACGATGTATGGAATTGCAGTAGAGTTGAATTATTTGGTGGGGTCAAAGGTGGATTGGAAGGTGAATCTATCTTCGCATGAGTCTCTTATCATTGTTCCTTCTGTTGCAGTGTTAAATTTGGTGGGAAGGATGGGGAAGATAAAATTTACATGTTTTGACATTCAAGCTTCTGTGGTGGAAACAAACAGGGATCCAGAATCCTTTCATATGCTGAAAATTGTTTGGGTTAAAGCTATAGGTATTCCAAAGCTAGCAAGGAAAGAGGTGCATGTCATGGAATTAGATTACCTAGTAGGTGACCCTGAAAAGTTTTTCTTGGAGTCCCTCAACTGAAAGAAGGTGTGGGTTCGAGTTTCTTGCAAAGATCCCAAACTGATGTCGGATTCCTCTGAAGTTTACATTAACAATCAAGGGCATAAGATTAGCTGGGTGGTGTTAAAGAATGGACCGGGGAAGCCATCTTCCACGCAAGATGTGAACCGGAATAATGAGGATGAAGCTACTGATGAAAATGAACCAGAATCATAGAATAGCTATGGGGCATTGGACAATGAATGGCTGAAAGCTGGGGCCCCACCTGCACAAAGTGGTGCTGGTGGCTCTAAAACTACGTGTCAAGATAAACAAGCTGGGGGGAGCAACAAGAAGGCTGGGGCCCCATCTACACAAAGTGAGGGGATTTCTGATGCTAAGGGGGGAGATCTGCAAGAAATTCCCTTAGCTGAGCAGACCACAATGGGTACAGTGGAGGAAGTTCTTGGTGAAGAGGATCAGAGGGTAGTTGATGTGGAGGGGAGTGAAATTATAGCTGATACCATCAACAGTGTTGTAGAGAGTGAGGGTGGAGAATTTCATACAGTTGTTGGAGAAGAGAGTGGAGAGTTGGTAGGGGGGAGTGCAGCCTCATGATATTGTCTCACAGGTGAAGGATCAGCATCTGGGGTGTGTGTGGAAACTGACAGGGGAGGCCTCACTAAGCCTCTGACAGGTGCTGAGGGGAAGGGAGTGCAGCCTCATGACATTGTCTCACAGGTGAAGGATCAGCAGCTAGGGGATGTGTGGAAGACTGACCACTACTCAGTGCAAGCATCAAGATGTAACCAAAGGGGCCCTAGAATTCATTCTAATTATGAGGAGCTCAAGCAGCATATCATGGACTATTATAAGAAACTCTTTGGGAGTGAACAAACAGCGGACATCCACCTAGATGAACATCTGTGGACAATTGAGTAGAAGGTTTCTATTGAGGAGAATGAAATCCTGACCAAGCCATTCACTATGGAAGAGCTGGACTTTGCCATGAAGGATACAAAAGTAATACTGCACCAGGCCCTGATTGGTTTCCGGTAGAGTTTTTCAAAGAATTATGGCCTTAGATCAAAGTGCTTATTAAGGAAATGCTGGACGACCTCCATAATGGATCTCATGATTTACGTAGATTAAACTGTGGAGTCATCATATTGCTGCCCAAAATGAAACTACCAAACAATATAAAACAATTTCAGCCGATATGCCTGCTCAACATGGTGTACAAGATCATCACGAAGGTTCTAACATTGAGACTGATAGCTGTGGCAAGTAGAGTGATTAGCAAAAACTAGACTGTGTTTATCCTAGGGAGATGTATACTGGACAGAGTGGTCATTGTTCAGGAGGTCCTGCATGAGTTGAGGACTAGGAAGGAACAAGGAATAATTCTCAAGTTGGATTTCAAAAAAGCGTATGACAGAGTGGACTGGCTCTTCCTAGAAGAAGTTTTGAAGAGGAAAGGTTTCTCGGAAAAATGGATTAGCTGGATGAGAAAGGTGGTCAAGGGCGGAAGTGGCAGTGGACAAAAATGGAGTGAGGGGGGAGTTCTCCAGAAGTTTCAAAGGCCTCCGGCAGGGGGACCCGCTTTCCTGCTGCTATTTACTTTGGTGGGAGATGCTTTTTCTGCCATGCTGAACTTGGCAAGGGCTAGAAGGGAGGTCAAAGGCTTGGTGCCACATCTAGTAGAGGTGGGGGGTGGGGGGGGGGGGCGCTGACCCATCTCCAATACGCAGATGACATAGTGATATTCCTAGCTTATAGTGAGGAGAACTTGAGATGGATGAAGTTTGTGTTATACTGCTATGAGGCGATGTTCGGCATGAGGATAAATTATAACAAGAAGTGATGTATATGTGGTGGGCATTGATAGAGAGAGGCACGAAGAGATAGCTCAGATCTTTGGTTGCAAAACCGGCACCATGCTAATGATTTACTTGGGTATGCCGGTGAGTGAGAATAGGATTACCAAAACTCAGCATAGTTACGTTACATCTAAGGCCAGCAAAAGGTTGGAGACTTGGAATTGTGATACAATATCTTCGGGAGGCAAAGCAGTGTTAATCAATTCTTGCCTGTCAAGTACACCCATGTACACTATGGGGGTTTATATGCTTTATGAAGGGAACTTCCAGGTTTTGGACTCCATCGGATCGAGATTTTTCTGGCAGGGGAGAAACAAGAAAAGAATGTACCATATGGTGAAGTGGAAAGCTCTTGCTAGGCCCAAGGAATGGGATGGCTTGGGTTTTATGGATGTTGAGTTATGAATATTTCTCCGCTAGCCAAGTAGGTGGATAGACTAGAGAGAGGGGATGACAATATTTGTATTAGCTAGCTTGTTTAGGAGAAAGTACTTGGGCGACCTAAGTATTTTCTAGCTGCGGAGGGTGAGAGGATCTCAGTTCTGGAGGGATTTATTATCAGTCAAGCAGTGGTTCCAGCGTGGTAGATTTGTTAATGTAAAAAATGGTGTAAGAACAAGGTTCTGGGAAGACACATGGCTGGGAAACTGCCCTCTGAAGATTGAATTTGAGAAGCTATATATTTTCTGCAGTTGCTGAGGTGTTGAATGAAGAGGGGGGTTACGATATAGATTTTAGAAGATCCCTAAATCAGGAAGAGATTCAGGAATGGAAGAGGTTGAGTGAACTACTCTCAGATTTCACTACAAGATGGGGAAGATCAGTTATCCTGGGCATTGGAAAAGAATGGGAATTATTCCACGAGGCCGTTGTACAGGGCCCTGACGTTTGGGGGTGTAGAGGATGGTTTGCTGAGAGACATATGGAAAGGCATAATACCATTAAAAATCCAGATCTTTTTGTGGATGGTTGTACATGATAGAATTCAGGCGGCAACTCAGTTGAAGAAGAGAAGATGGGCCGGTCCTGACAGTTGCAAGATGTGTGAAGAGACGGAAACATCTGACCACATCCTTTTCCAATGTCCCATTGCTAGTGGCGGAGGAGCACCTTGTTTTTTTCGTGATAGTCTATTTCTCTTTATCCTTAGTCTCTGTCATTTCAGTTTTGCACTTGTCCAATGGTGCTGCCATGGATGAGCATTAAGTAATGAGCATTTGATGGTAGAAAAAGAGGGAGCCCTTGCTCAGCAGCAGGAGTGGGCAAGTGACATGCACAATCACACATCCACCTAACAAATAGCAAGTTTGGTTGCTTAAAGAACGATTGATTTTGCCACACCTTAATTTATATCCATCCTCCGCCACTGCCCATTGTTGTGTTCTTATGGACTTTCATCAGAGAGTCTTTCAGGTAGACTGTGTCCCCGACGTCATTTACCATCCTAAAAGGTAATATCATCTTAGATAGAAAGGGAAGAGTTAGACATTTGTTCTTGTATCTATGTGCAGGTGCTCTCTGGACGCTGTGGAAGACAAGAAACGACCTCGTCTTCAATGACAAGGTCTTGCCGGCTCTGGTGGTGGTGAATGGTGATCCACAAGATGCTAGCGTTGCTGACACATTGGAAGCCGCTGTTGAAGAAGGAGGGACCCAAGATGGAGATGATGATGGGGGGCTCGTGCTAAACATCCAGTCGCTTTGACGGGGGAGGTACTCAGGCGCTGCAGCTCCTGCGCGCTGTCTGCATAGTAGTTTTGAGTTTTTGTCGAGCTAGTCTCTTTCTATGGATCAAGTTTTTTTAGTAGAGGTGACGCTGCATTGGTAAAACGCTTTCTCTGTGTTGGTGTTGGGCACATTTGGCCCTGTGGAAATGTAAGCTGGAGTCCCCAGCACAGTACGACCAATGTAAAATTATTCAAGGTACGTGCCTTTTACAAAATACAGGAGAAGCTATTTTGCTAAACAATTTTTAAAACGGCTTCAGCTCCACCAGAGAAGCCACTCCACCAAGAAAGCTGCAGCAGGAGACAGGCCCATATACTCTTTAATGCTTCTTTTTCATGATTTGGTTGAGATATTGGAGGAGTTGAGCTGTATACAGGTTTTGACTCCTGATTGATATGGTAGATGGAGGCGAGTAGGTGACACATTTCCACAATATGTGTCGATGACCCTGTAAGTTTCCAAAGGTTGTGAAATTATCCAAGGTATGTGCCTGTGGCAACATATATAATTACAGGAGGAAAGTTGTTAGAATATGTGTTCAATATTTGTACTAGTTCAGTTAGAATGTGACTTTGAGTTGTATTTATTTAAGGTGTGTGACAACATAATTACAGGAGGAAAGATGTTAGAATATATGTCGAATATTTGTATGAGTCCGGTTAGGATGTGATTTTGAGTTGTATTCAGCAATGTAGGGTAGAGTTTATGTCATACTAATCTATAACCTGAATTTCTCATAAATATAAGAGGAGGGTTACTATTATAATCATAATAACATAACGACGTATTCGCAAGGGAGAGTCGGCATGATGCTGGGATCTCAAGATGGCTGGTGTTGCGGTTTAGGGAGGAAAACCTATAGTGTGGATGCGGCTTTCGCTGAACCTCATCAACAAAGATCGTGTCTCCATTTTCGTATGTGATTTTATAAGTTCATCTCGATATATCGAATCATCACTTCCACTATTGTAGATTAGTGGACGGCTCGTCACCGCAAGAATTAATTTTCTAACATGAAGCACATCTTTGCACAAGTGCTCACAGCGTTGTTGTTAACTGAAACGACGTGATTTGAACATAGTAATCGTTAATGAACAGTACGCCAATGAGGTAACACCAGTTGACCCCAGCCCAATTAGTATAGCCCAGCTTTTTGTGGGCCACCTGTTTTGTAGTGCTAGTGCGTGAATCATTGGTAAGATCAACCTGGCCCAGTTTAGTGTAGAAAACATTCAGCACCTCAATGTGTTACAGCTTGCTAGGTTTTTTTTTTTGAGAGGTTCATCACTATCTATTATTAAGTGATAGAATAAGAAGTACAAACGCCATCTGGTGGATCAAAAAATCAAACATGCCGGTCAATCGAGCTGACAACGTGCTCCTTGCCCGAACATGAGCATCATGGTTGGCTTCTCTCCTTTCATGAACAAATTCTATCCCCTGGAAAGCTGCAGAATCTGCTTCCGGGGGTCTTTTCTTTTCTAGACATTGTTCAGATCAATTAGGTGGGCAACTTTGCACACCTATTAGACGTCCTCAGATTTCTATTTTTTTTGTGAATTATTGTGTGTAAGTTTAAAAATCGATGACTTCTAAATCAGTCAAATGGCGTCTTTGCACCATTTCACTATATATCTGCTGCATTTGCACTAATAATACGCATTGCGTCATATATCAGTTTTTGGTTGTTTGATCTGCATTGCCGAATATAATTGCAGCGTAGGACTTGCATTATACTAGTAATCATGGTTCACGAATAGGAGTATACTCATGGAGAAGGCAACTAAGAAGAAAAATGAAAAATCTGTCTGCCAATAAAAAAAAATTATTGGGTCTTCCTCGCAAAAATGAAAAACTAAATAGAGCCAAGAGGCTAAATAATAAGGAAGCCTTTGTCAATAAAACACCATCCCCATTGCGAAATATATTGGGCTACTTCATAAAATTTTAGACAAGCCAAATGCAGAACTGATTAAAAGGAAAAGGATTGGATATGTTTTGCAAGATGATTAATCCAGCTATGCGATCCAAGAGAAAGCCAAAGCTTTGTGAGGGAATCGTGAATTGAAAAGCTATATATATGGTGCCGAGAACCAACAAATAAGTGTAGCAACAAGCCAACAGTAACCAAGGATAGAAGTATCTCTATCCCATAGTCATGGATGAAATGGACATGTCTATGGGTATTTATCTTTTGCGCTAACGTTAGCTCGAGTTTTGCATGTATGGACACCAAATTAAAATTACGCTTCTTTGCAAAAAAGAATCAAATTATGCAAATTTGTTGTCAACTGCAGCCACATTTATTAGAGCTGATACGACTACTTAGTTGGTCAAGCATGGTTTTCAAACATGCCAAATGTATCATTTATCAGATGTATGTATTCAACTCAACTTTAAAAATTCAATGGGGATAACAAGTTCATACTATATGGCCGGAGGCCTGCTATATATGTTAAACATCGCTCTACTTCTCAGCTGATGTGACCTGTTAACAATACATGCCTTAAACATCAATTAATCAAAGCTAGCTACACTAATGTGCACAAAATCTTTTTGAAAAGAAGGAAACTGCTCATACAACGAGTTTAATTTAAAATAATATATCTATAACAGCTATCATAAAGCATGTCGCCCTTCGTGTGTCCCTACTGCTTATTATTATGGCACAAATATTCTTTGGATTCATACTGAAATTAATATGGTAGCTTTTGTTTCAAAAGGTGGTCCCGATGCAATACCCTTCACCAAACATTGAGCTCACAATCTGATTTATGCTTCGGTGGGAATTTCAAAAACAAACCTGGAGCATTGGTTGTTGTTGAATTTGTATATATAAGGCAATGCTTGTATTAGATTTTTCAATCAGCGAACAGGAGGATGTCTGGGTGGCTACCTACTCCAGCTTTGGAGTAAACAAACCAAGGTTTCGAATCCCGTCGGACGCGCTTAGGCGCTTTCGTTAGAGCTGAGGTGGTCCGGCCTGCTTTATTTCATGGAAGTATAATTACAGCATACCTCCTGCTTCATATGACAAACAAGGCTTTATTTAACTCCGATAATGTATTATCTGGTGTTACACCACCGTGCTAACTTAAACCGTGTAGAAATTGCAACAAAAATGTGGATGGATAGAAGAGGACGCAGCAATCATCTACCCGCACGTTTTTCTCCTTGCGCAAGTTTTTGTTCAACCTTAAATTTTACACGCACCTGGATGATCGTGCTCTCTATCAATCCATAATTTCGGTGAAATTTTACATGCACCAGTTTAGGTTAACACGGTAACACCTATAAAGCCAGTAAAACAACAGGATATGTTCTCATTTAACTCCTATTCCGTCGACGTGAACTGCTAACAGCATTACATGCCTTATATATCCACAAATCAATCCAAGAATGTCTACATCACACATGTCAGTTCCTGCGCGTCCATGTTTATATATATCGCTGCATGTATGCAAGGAACAAATATTCATTCCTTGGATTCATACTGGAAATCAATAGGGCAGCTACCTCGCTCCAGTCCGTGGTCCTGATGCCGTACACTTCACCAAACATCAATCGATGCTTGTCGGCGAGAATTTAAAAACTAAGCTGAACCATAGAGTACCTGCATAGGGCATTGCTTGCTTCTGTTAAGTTTTTGTTGGACGGAGCGTAGTCCACACATGTCAATCTGTTCCGGGAAAGCTCATAAATAATGGAGGCTTATTATAAATTTGCATATGGATAACGATGGTTTTATTATGTGTATATATCCCATATTAATTGGTGTATGGATTGCTCATGTATTTCACATCCCTTTCATATCCTATACATTCTTCATCATTGCAATATTTCTTAGCTAACCCCACTTCTGACATATGCCCACAGTAAAGCATGTGTCACTAGCACGTGACCTTATTAAGTGTGAAACAAATTAAGGCAAATGCTCAGAGGAGATTGAGCAAGCTAATTAAGTTTATGGAGATGGGGAGCTTTCCACACACATCACTCTCTCCGGCCGGGCCGGCATCATGTACTTGCATAGCAGCCTTGCCATCACATGACGCCTCAGAATTAGGCGCCATCTAGAACGTCACAGGCATCACAGCTTGGGAGAGGGGTATTCTCTGGAGCTAGAAAAGCAGGCTCATGGACCCCTTCCTACTGATTCTTCTCTATCAACCGCCGGTTTGGTTGGAGCTAGCTCCAATTCCGCGCCCAAGCCATCAGATGCCTGCCTATCTGCTGCTACTGATCATCATGCATCGGTGTTGTTGTTGCTTCCTTGTCAGGTGGAGACGATGATGCTCTCATCCTAGTGGCGTTTGGTCGATCAGAGTGATCGACTACTTGCGACGCAATATCTAGCTGGATGTTAATAGATGCATTTCCAATGGCTATTGTCGCACGCAGTTTCAGCAGAGTTGTGTTGCACACCTTTCTTCAGTTGATTAGGTTATGTCCTACTCCTACTCCAGTTGGAGGCAGAGGGGGGCCGCCCTGGATATAATAAGGAAGTCCTAGAAATTTGGAAAATCTAGCAACTTGGATCCAAATCACCCTACATGAAAACAAACAGAAGATGTTTCTAATTTCACTAAAGCCCTAGCTAGGATGTGTTATGTAAAGAAACAGCGAGGATGTCCTCTGCGTTATCACCATGGAATCCTTGCATCTTCTGAACCTTCTTTAGCATCTATTACCTCAACATCTTAAAGTTTAATGTTTAAGACAGTATAACAATTAACCACCACTTAGTTCACGAAACTTTGCACTCCTGAAGTAAAGAAATAATGCACCTGAACTATTATCTTTCCAAGTTGATCTTGTAACCTATGAAGCAGATCAGATATTAGCTCCTTAGCTTGGGAGATGCGATGAGTAACATAATTTGTTGAGGGCAGGACATCATTAATTAGATCTTTAATTGTAGGAGGGACCAATTCTAAATAAAATTGACAGTGGAGATTAAGTATTCCACACAACTGGTGTTTTTTTTATATTAGTATAGATGTACGAATTTTTTCAATTTATGATGCTGTGGAAACAAGGAAGTGTTTTTAGAATATCCTCGTACTTCATATATTTCTCTACTTTCACATATGAATATATGGAAGTTCAAAGAATTGAGTCTCACAGCTATGTTAGTGAATCTGCTGACATTGTTCCACATTATTACAAGCATCCCCTTAGAAGATTATGATAACCACATACTAATAAGCAATGTTACAGGAACAAAATGTTTCTCCCTACATATCTAAAAAAATACGATCTCAGGTTAAATCGAGTATGATAAAATGACAACAGAGAAAAAGTGGCTGGTAGACAATGTCTGGAAGGACAAGACTAAGCTGTTCAGGTTGGTTGTCTCTAATAAGACAGTCAAACCAACAAGAACAAGCCACACAACAATAATGTACAGTACCTTATTACCTTTGACAAGATGGAATGAACAGTCCCATGATATTGTACAGCAGCTCTTGACCCCGAAAGCTTTGTTTGGATACCCTGCAGTTAGACCAAATCCCCTCCGATTGGCAGAGAAATTAGTACATTCTCCTTACCAATTCGAAGGGATCGGTTACAGTCCCCACCTATCCAACAGGCCCTAATTGTTTGGAGACGCAACAACTCCAATTCCCTAGTTTGTTATCACGGGAGCTTGAGACTTTTGTCTTGGAGTCTGGCCTCATATAGGGTAAGTAACTTTTAGACCAGAAAAAACAGGGGAACAGGGCAGACACAGCCTAACGTGTTAAAACTTGAGAAACAACACATAAGCAAAAAGAACATGGAAACAGCAGCAAGTGCCCAATAAAATTATATGCGAGCTGACCTAATGATGTTGCAATGTGGCACACAAGAAGTGCCTTGAAGCAGCATCTGATAGTGTTCCAGTAGCGGGTCGCCGTCATGGAAAGGGACGGAAAGGGAGTGCAAAGGGGCAGTAGGAGGTCGGCGTCACCGGAAAGGGAGGTGCAAGCTATTACTAACAAGTCAAGGCACCAGCCGGGGGCATGCAGGCATAATCAAACAGAGTGCAGAGTATCTGTAACAGTGACACGTCAGAGAGGGAAAGGCAGGCTTGGGCATGCAGAATAAGGTCTGACAGCGAAATGAACAGGTGACACACTTGGAGGTGCCTTTAAGCGCATGCAACCACCACTAAAACACGAACAGAATTGGTACTTAAGCCGCCATCAGAGGCATCAAGGTGCATTTGCACCCGGTATCTCACACCGACAGATGGTACAATGTAGTTCGGCATTACTTTAAGGCAGAAAATATTCTGATCCTGCAACTTAGAATAGCAAGAACAGAAAAGCAAAATATGAAAGAAATTTAGAGGCAATTACAGGTTGCTAACCTTATATGCAAAAGGAAAGACCATTGGTTGAGGATTGCAGCTGCAATAATGCGAAGAAAAATTGTTGCGTGCACCTGATAGGCAGAGTCGGAATTTGCTGGCAAGAGGTATCAGAAAAATGTGTGTCAGAGTATAATATGAAACACAGGACAAAGGATATAGTGCAGTTAGAAATAGCATGTGCTTACCCCACCATGGGCAATTCTAGCTAATAGCCTTGACAATACAGTTAGTTCATGCTATGTTACCTTTTCTTTTGAAGGGATTGCTGTGCTACCTTGAGAAGAACAATTGCACTGGGCCTTCCCTCCTGTTTAATCACAAAGGAAAAAATAAAAAGGAGCAACTAAACTGCAAATTTAATCAACCAAATGCAGTGCTGCTCAGAACATTTCAGAATGGAAGGAAAAGGACATGCAAAATAACAGAAGAAAAAAGACACAGATGTAAACAGTGGGGCATCATCAAACATATTGAAGACTGTTCTGTACAGGGTTCCAAAACTAAACAACACCTACTAGGATTTAAATAGTACTCCATGCAGCCTCTCACAGATTAGTTTCAGATCAGTTTCTGGAGGATAGCCTCATTTGCATAAGTTTCATACTAGTATGGGTCAATCAATGCAGCTAATCAAACCAGATCCAGTTGTTCAGATGTATTCAAGTTATGATAAGGGGGCATAATATAATTTGCCAAAAACCTATCATAAAGACATAAAGTAGTCTCTTATGATTCTTATTAGGTTTCTTTTCCACTATCTACATATCTTTTCAAAAAATTATAAATAGGCCACTAAAAGCAATAAGAAGTTACACAAGATTACTTTCGTATTTCCTCATCATGTACATAGATGCCACTTAATATTACTAAAAGCAATAACGAAAGGACTAACCTAATTGTTAAACAAATTATGATCTGACACAAATCACTCTGCTTTATATATATTGCCTCCCAGAAATAAATACCATTAACCTTTTTTGGCGAAAAAAAGGGTAGGTAAACTAAGCTACCCAAGATATGTTGGGAAACAGTAGATACATGAAAACCATGATATGATTACTCCTGGCATGTTGGTGACAAACAGATCTAATAGGAACGGACTGCATGTAAAGGAAATGACAACATTGACGGGATAGGGCCCTGCATGCGAGGTTAGGAAAAATAAGAAATAGTCCTACTGTACTGAAAGGATTTTTTCCCCTGTTGCTAATTCCTTTTCCTTTCAATTTTTCTGGTACAACAGCCTGTCACACTGTTCCTAATGAATGAATAGTAGCACCAACCTGTCCTAATTTCATTTAATCAGGATAAATGTTGTTGGGGGAAAAATTTGCTGATGAATACATGCTTGAACAGCTTTGGATTCCTACCTGAGAAAATGAAAGGTTTCATGCTTGTCTGTCGCCGAAAGTTTTGATACATTGGCAGCACCCACCAAAACTTAGGTCTCAATATATCACATTGCACGATTCACGGTCTAGCAGAAACTAGAAAGAAAAAGACTAGAAATGATAAACTATGCCAAGGACTACCAACAGTACCAAACAGACATCAAAAGAGCACCATCTACAGGCAATGAGTGTCTGTCATCCAACTGAAAGCCCTGAAAGGTGTCTGTTACGAATTCTATGTCATATAAGCAGCACAGTAATGATTTACTCCACTCCATGGGTCAATATGTGATACGTGAAATGCATTTGCAACCTAAAAGGGCTTGGGAGAACAGTACAGCTATCAAAAACTATTGTAGTGACTGACTGACTGAAGCTAATGATGACAGAAGTCTGAACAGCCAGAGTACAGAAGTCATAAAGCAACCATCCTGTAATCCTGTTTGTCATTTTCAATCAGAAAAATAAGGCAGAAAAGTCACAGAGTTTACAATATTTTAAGCCTTTGCTGGTAGAAAACAAACAAAGGTACACAATATGACAAATTCAGTCAGAAAAGCCAAACGACATGGACATCACCAAAAGGTCAGTTTGAAAGAATAACCCAAGAACCGAATGACACAAGGGTAAAAGGTTCAGTCCAAAGAGACTTTGAACCAGATGGTCAGAAACACACAACTACTGCGACTATATGAAACAGAATCTCAATATCATAAATGACACTTTTATTTACTGATGTCGCTATCAATCAATACTCAAGCTGGAGCTGAGGATCCAATTACAGAGAAACTGAAGACAAGAGTAAGATAATTAGAAATTCATTCTCTAAAAGCTGAATGACCATGCACCTAAATTGCTTGGATGAGTTAAAATAATGTAGCCATTACTATCAGAGAAACTAAAATTGGAATTCCCTCATTCAGACTTTCAGATTAACACATGGACAAAGAAAGGGTGTGATACAGTCTCAACTTCAGAAACATAGAAGGCTACAAACTCTACGCTAGCAAAACAGTAAAAAAATAAAACTGCCACTTCTTCCTGAATTTGCTGGGTATCAGCCCGATGCAACAAAAGTGCACAGAGTTCAGCTCTGGGGCCAAAATTAGCTGACAATTCTACCTATACTGTCTTGTAGACAGTGGACTCCTCCATGGCATGCACTAGTTATGGTTGACAATTCTCTCCCCTGTTTCCACTCACCCTCCCTTGCTCGTTGACACCATAACCAATGGGAGCAGCGATTAACCGCCGATATGCATTAGCAGGGCGCAGAAACGACATACACCACGTGCATTCCGCCGATATGCATTAGCAGGTGCGGGGCTTATTATAAATTCCTCCTCAGCATGTGAAACAATGATTGAAGAAATGATTCCATGCTAATCATTACTCTGCATTTTCTACGGTATAATAACGCTTTTATTTCGACGGATCGACGCAGGATAAAGAACCACTCCAATCACTCTGACAACATCATGGGATAGAATCTGCCCCCCCTCTCCTTTAGTCTAAAAAAGGAGAGAGTTTGGCGCTTTGTTCTACAGATCAGGTTGCTTTGGTCTCCAATTTCCACTCACCACACAATATGCTACCTATTTCTCTAATATAACGAGGCTAATTAACATTTCAAGGCAAGAAAGATCGGAGCTTTTCACCTGCACAGGCCGAACGGTTCCGGCGGCTCAGAACGCCCCCCAATAATTCAGGGATGGCGGCCAGCGGCCGTGGGGCTCCAGAGCTTCAGGGGTTCGGACGGCAGTTGGGGAAGGGATGGGCGGGGATCGCGGCGCGGCCGACCGCCGGCGGGTCCCGGTCGGGTGCCGCTGCAGGCGTGTCGGTGCTCGGATAGCTTTGGGGGAGCGGACAGTATGGACGAAATAAACCGAAGCGGGGTTCTTCTACCTTTTTTTCCTTTTTCTTTTTTTTTTTAAATTTCTTCTCGTTACACAAGTCAACCGTAAGAATGAGCCGTTAGAAACACTAGGTGCAGATTTGAATTCCGGTAGTGGTAGAACCACTTCAGCAACACACGCTCCTAGTCTACTACTAAATAGCTAGGTGACATTCAAAACTGCTTCCATGTCCAAAGATTTGAGGGAGTTCAGCCAAACTAAGACTACTCAATTGTTCTTTTGTTCAGTTGAAAGTTTAAGCGCACAAATTTAAACTTTTCACTTTTGAGCCAAACTGTTTTGTTTGAGACATTAAAGTTTCAGTAAGAGTTTAGAATTCTATCGGACCTTGGCTTAGCTTTCTAGTTCAACTTTGTTAGCTAAAAGGTTCAATTTGTGTTGGACTGAATTTCAGTTTATTTGAGATTTCCTTTTTGGATTAATCCTAACTTATGAATCGAGTTCGACCAGATCCTATATCCACCTAGAATGGAGTTCCGTACATAGACTCTGCTCTACATTTAAGCCAAAGACTAACATATAAATATAAATATATAGTTTGATTCTATATCCACCTAGATTTGAGCCGGTGCAGTAGGCCTAGCTCAATTCGGACATTTCATAACAGTTAAAATACCGAACTAGCGGCAAACAAACAAACAAAAATAGCATATAAAAGGTATACCAAATTTAGTTTGAGTCTGAGTGAAATTCATCGGCGGTCTCCGAGCTTGACAATGTAATCTTTTCAGAAAATATCGAACAAATTCATCGGAGAACTCTCCACGTGTTGTGTGTCAACGAAGAATTGAAGATCCAGTGTACTTTACCGCTGTCCCACGTGGGAACCATTCAAGGGTGTGTTCATTCCTTGATGCAGTACGTACGTACTCGATCGAACAACAACCCGGTGTTAGTATCGGAATTGATCTGAGGGATATTATTGTGCAGGCACGCAGACAATACATGAGCTAGGCTGCACTTTGATGCTTCAGCTGATCTGGCATGGTTGGCTAGACTGATGACGTGACAAGGACGTCACATGGCGAACCCCCACACAATTGCAGCCTCAACTCTCAGTGCAAGTACAAGTGTAGCTCATACATGCTCGGAGATGCATCAATGCTTCCAGCAACTTGTACCTTACTGGAACATTGGTTAATATGGAGTACTGTACCTAATTGTTTTCTCCGAAGAATAATTGGTGTGGACTTTTTGTGATTAATTATTGCAAATGTAATCAAGTTGGCTTTAATTTGTGCAAGTTCATCAGCCTTTCAAAATTTGTCCCGTCAGTAAAAAATTGGCGGCTAATTAAGTCAAGTGGATGCATATATACTCGTATGGTATGGTCAAAACTCTCTCTCTCACACACATTCAGCGGAAACAATATCCCTTCAGTATAATATAATATAATGTTGGCGTGCAATGCAAATCTACGAGGCTCTGTTTGGAATCTTGGAATTGAATTCCATCCTAATAATTGTAATGTAGACACAAATCTATTAATCTAATATGATTATATACTATTGTTGGCCATATGAGGGAGATACTTATGTGCTATATTTCTACTATAGAGAAGTGAACCAAAGAGCGTGCTATAAATTACGGAATAGAAACATAGCTTGGTGGTGTATACAGTCAATTTCCATCTCCCATCCTATGAAGTTAGGATAGGCTTATATCTAAACTTTGGAAAGTGGTTGAATGTCAAATTCTAAGTCAAATAGTCTAGTTTATTAAGTAGATTTCAATTCCTCCAAACTCAGTGGCGGATCTAGGATGTAAATCTAAGGGGGCTTATTTTCCTGTTCTTCTTCCTCCCTCCTCTCCTTTTCTTCCTCTTATTCCTCCTTTTTTTTCTTCCTCTTCTTCGTTCGTGGTTAAAAATTGTTGGGGGCCTCCGTAGGGTGCATAGCTCCGGCCCCTGCACCCCCACCCATATCCAAAATAACAAAAAATAAGAGTATCCAAACGTCCCTAAGAAGCTATCTATCCATAGTAGCATCAAACACGGTGGCGCAGTAATTAGGGACAAGACGGTGGTTCTCTCTTGATCGTCGCCGGCCATCATGCATGGTTATTAAAATCTTAATTAAGATGGGTCCAACATCTCGATCGATTGATGAGCAATCAACCTTGATCGTTCTGCTATCTAAACTGTCAGCCGCCGGTGGATGGATGGGAGCTAGCTAATGGGTCGACGACGCATCACCAGCGGGCGGGAAGGATCGGAGGAGCTACGAGGGAAGCAAGGAATATTTTGCGGGGCCCACCGGACGGGTCGGATCGCATCGATCGGGGACGTTGTACGGGCCTTGTTGCGCGCGCGAGCTCACAGTCATGTTGCTGTAAGCTTTTCGGTGCACCGAACTGGATGGTACATGAACCTGAGCTATGAATTGCAACTTTTGATTATTGTTCCATGGCTGTCTTTGTTTGTAAAATACAATCTTTACTAGAATTATCAGGCTAGTTTATTCGCGACTTCCCATCATGTTGGAGCTTAAGTTTTCAAAATTGGTAAATCTTTTCCAAGTGTTTTAGTCTTTTAGATGGCTCAACATACCTGAATTTGCATCTCTCTTAACTATCCAGTGGGCCGTGGTACCTCCATGGCTAATAGCATCATGTGCGTGCGTGCGTTCCGTCCATTATAATAGAATTAACAGCAAGAGGACAAAGGCTAGCTTGGAGAGCTTAAGCCGCAGTAGTGGCACACGAGCAGTACCCGAACTCAGCTGATGGCTCAGCTCACCTAGCCGTAAACTAGTCAGCGTCACGCACGCGCTAGTGCATGGCATTTGATGACCTCAGCGTGCGCCTTTTTCCGCGCGCGCACGGAAAGAAAAAAATAAAAGTCGCGCATGTCTCGTAGTGCATCCACCCGTCCATCCCGCAAAGATCAAAGTTGGGCACTGTGCGGGCGCCCATGACAGCTTACCTTCTCGATCTCTAGCTACGCCTCTCTCCAGCGGCACAAGCACTACTTGCATTCTTTCTTGTAGAGAGAGAAAGAGAGGGGAGGGGTTAGAGAGAGAGAGAAGGTTAGAGAGAAATGTAGGCATGTAGCGTGTATGTGTAGAAGCAATGGCCGTGCTTGTGTACCTTATATGAAAGGCACCCCTGCCCCCTTGAACATTCTTCTCCTCCTCTCTTCTTGCTTGCACCTCCTCAGATCCTCGCTCGTCTTGCTCATGGTGTCGGCCGCGGCGCGGCGCAACGCCACAAGAGAGGAGGAGGCATGAGAGGATGGTGACGTTGCTCCGGCCGCACCGCCACACCCATGGGCCGGCCGCCGTCAGCGTTCGCCTCAGCAGCAGAAGCCAGAGACACCAGCCGCCGCCGTCGCCCAGTGCTCCTTGCCGCAGCAGCAGCGTCCTGAGGCCCATGGCACAGGACCCCTCCCACCCGCACCGGCAGAGCAAGGACACCACCGCGCCACCGCCGCAGCAGCAGCAGGAGCCCGAGCAGCCAGAGATAGCGCCGCACCAGCCCCCGCGCGACGTCGTCGTCCAGGAAGCCGCCAGCACCAGCAGCAGCACCGGCAGCGACGCCGGCTCCACCTGGCTGCAGCTCCGGATCGGCCCGTCCTCGTCGTCGCCGCCGCCGCCGCCGTCCTCGCGGCGAAAACGACAGAGGACCGATGACGCAGCTGGCCCCTCGACCTCCGTACAGCCGGCCGCGCCCCCGGCGCCGCCGCCGCCGCAGCTGCAGCTCTCGCTACAACCGGGGCCTTCGTCCTCGTCCCCGGCAGCGGCGGTGGGGGCAGTGGTGGTGGTGGCGGCGCCGCCACCGCCCGCCCACGAGGCCGGAACGTGGTTCCTCCTCCGGGCGGCGCAGAATCAGTGAGTACGACATGTCCGCGTCCCCCGAGCGAGTTGTCCGGGCAATGTGGGTGGTTAGCTCATGCCGTTGCCGCTGATCCATGCAGGAGGAGGGAGCCGCCATTGCCGCAGATTGCGAGGAGCTACTTGAGGGTTAGGTTAGCATCTCAACTCTCCTCTAGATCTCCATGTGCGTCTCCCTGCACCACCTACCATGGATCCCTTCCCTCCCTCTCTTTTTTAATCAGAACGAACCGGCCGCCGACGGCGACGACTTTGCCTAATTCCTTTGCGTTAATTTAAGTTCTGATTGTTCCTTTGATTAATCCGTGCTGTTTGATCATGCCACATTGACCTGCTGTGGTGTTGATGGGCAGCAGAGACGGGAGGATGACAGTTAGAGTAGTGATGAGGTACCTGGTTAACAAGCTGGCCCTTGACGACGATTCACAGGTATGGCATGCATGTCGCCTCCCCATATTGCCATGCTTTTCTTTCCTTTTGATTGCTCGCCATGTTTTGTTTTCGCCTTCTTGATTTCCATATATGATGCATATATGTTTTTGTTTGTTTTGAACGGGTGAGTTGAGCTTGCTTGTCGTTTTTAAAACAACCTTCGTTCACTAGCTACTAGCTAGGACATTTTGGAGGATCATATAACAAGTTCTTGGTTTGTTAATTGAGATGGCTTTGTGTGAGTAAACTTTAATCTTGTTCGATTAAGAGGAGAAGCGAAAATTTTCAACCGTTAAGCTGTCACGCGATCAATCTTTAAACGGAAGATGAAACGGAGCTAGAAATATTGGAACGAATAGGCTTCCTCGCCAAATTCCACGACATCCGGACCACTTGAGAGTACTATGGGAGTGTGGGGTGAGCTTGTCAGTCACTGTTAGGAAGAAACTTCATAAAGAAAAAGACTTGTTGAAGAAAACACATTTATAATTATTAATAAAATACCTCCACAAAGAAATAGCTGCATTTTTAGCCATTGAATATATTTAGTTTGAAAGAACCGCAATATATGCTTAGTTTAGAAAAAGCACAAGAGAACAAGTTTGGAGGAAGATGAAGTGACAGGTAGGAGGGCACAAATAAGGGCAGGGAGCAGGAAGTTACTACTAGTCACCTGCCCATTGGCAGCCACCATACATGCATCTGAATCTAACCTAGCTTCTACCATCTAGCTTCTTGCTCTCTCTCTCTCTCTCTCTCTCTCCCCCCCCCCCCTCCATTGCAGAGAGAGAGAGAGGGTGGTGTGTGAGTGAGTGCCTTCACCTGCAGCGCCAAATATTGGTAGGTGAAAGGAGCTTTAGAGCTACGGACAGTAGTTTAGATGTCGAGGTTCCCATCCCATAGGTCTTTGTTGTTGTTGTGACAAATGGTGTAGGTGAGGGGTGTGCGTCTCACCTGTAACATCAGGGGGGGAGGGCGCCCTCCCGGCCCTGACCCCATGATTAAGGGCTCTATATTCTCTCTCTACACACCTCTCTCTCTCTCTCCATCTTCTCTCTCATCAAACTAAGCTTAATGCATGCTTTTGTGGCTGCCTCATTAAGGTTTGGTTTGGTTTCTCTCTCTCCTCTCTCTAGAGATCTTTGGACATGCTGCATGCAATAGGGACACCAACAATATAATAGGGAATGTGTACAGTGCCACACCACTACTATACCATATATATTTTCACGTCCATGCACACATGATTCAGCTGAAAGTTTGTATATCTATAGTTGCCAGCTGTTATGCACCTCTCTTTAGGTTTACACATACATGCATTGCCCATGCATGATGGAGGAGGCTTAACTTGCTCACAAATTTTACCTGAAATGGAAGGGCCCAAGAAGCCCTGTTCTTGAAGGAAATCAGTACTTGAGGAAGTGTGAGAGTGGTGTTGAGTTTACTTGAAGATATTACTGTCCACCCAAAGAGAAAAAAGGGGCCATGTCTCACCTAATCCAGTGAAAGTCATGCACCATCCTATGCACCACAATGTGTAGTGCTTTTGCCTGTGGAATATATGCATGCCCCTGCCATGACCAGGAAGCAACCCGGCCTCTCTCTATACAGTCTCTGTGTGTGGGGGAGGATATGTGTCTTCATAATGGTCTCTGGATCCTTGCTGCAACCAGGCTGGCCAGGCTTGTGGTTGTGGACCTGCCATGCTACCTGCAGGCAAATATATACAAACAGTAGCTATCTTCCATTCTCAGGAAGGGGTGATAGCTCCAGCAACCTAGCAGCCCCTCTGATGTTTTTTCTCCCCATTGAATGAGCTAGTAAAATTAGGTGCAAAGAAGTTAATCTGTTTAGATTAATTATGTGGAGATTAACACGTACATTTTTTTCTTTGAGGAAGAGAGAAGTTAACATTATTATTCCTGGGCAACCACTAGCTTAACCCTGCTTAGGGCACATCATCAGGATTTTGAATTTTTGATCCTAGCGAGTACCTCTGATATTTTGCGCGACTTCAGAACATTTTTCCGTTTCAGTGGGAATTCAGTTTCGACTATATGATGACATATTCGATCCTCCACCCTCCATGCTACAGGAGTTAGGGGGGGAGGGTCAAAGTATCAGAAGTTGCATAAGAGAGCAACATGAAAACTATATTTGGAAGAAAAAAAATCTGAATGTTTTATCTCCTGGTAACACAGAAAATCATTTAAGTAGAAAGATGCCTACCAGGGTAATTATCATTTTTTCTATCTGGTCAAATAAAGCAAATAGAGGTCTATATATGCCCAAGCTAACAGTTGCTGCAAAAAACTGGAGACTGTCGGTGCTGCATCCTGCATGAGTGGTTGTTAGTTGAAGTAGTAGCAGTGGCATCAGGGAACAATTTGTGGAGCATCACCTCAGCACAACAATATGGAGCCAGTAGCAACAGACAAAAAAACGTCACATACCAAGACATTGAATCTGTAGCAAGTATTTGCTACATACATCAACCTGAATATATACAATATCTGAATCCACTGAGAGTTATTTGGCATGCATGCGTACGTGTGCTTTTCTGTCATGCATATTCTAACTGTACGAAAAATGGCGGAAATGGCACAATTACTGAAATAAATGTACGTACTGAATGAAAAGGTTGCACTTGATCGTCTAGTAATAAACTCTGGGAATTCACGTGTCTATATAGTACGTTAGTAGTTTAATTCAATCGGATCATCATAGTGCTGGAGGAATCCAAACTGGTGCTTTCTGATTGATTTCTGTAAAAGAGGGTCAAGTGATTCCTTAGCCCTACATTGTACTGGCCTCTGCTTTCTAGTAAAGTAGGTGGATATATGTAGAGCACTCCGGCACCTTAAATTTGATTTCCTGTTTCAAAATCATACAGGCTAGCTATATGTATGGTTTCAATTTCAAGGGAGCATGAGGGAAAACTCAAGGTGGTAATGCTTTTTGTCGAACACTTATTATTAGTTAATAATAAGTAGCCATGACTCTTAATTGTAAACTATGAATGTTATGATAGTTGTGGTTTCTACTCTTACAAATTGCCACAAAGAAAAACATTATTTTATATATATACTCTTTAAATATATTATGCTGAAATTAGGTATACTATGTTTATGAGTTGCGAAATCTAACACAATAAAATTAATAAGCACTATGTAGATTAATAAGTGCAAAAACTGAGAAAGATCTATATATATACAAACTCCACCGAAGTAAATAATTGATTTTTTGAATGACTGCATCACGCTATTTGTAGTCTTCACCTGAAGTATCTTTGATGTTTGGTTTAGGCTTATCTCAAGAAATATTTCTTAGGATTGCGCCGATTAGATCTAAAACTTAAACACACGTTACAGACCGTTTCTATATTCTGACTGTGCATAATTTATAATCTTTCATGTCCTTAACATACGTTAAATTAGCTCACCTTCAACTTGCACTAAACTGAACTTTTATTGGAATAGGACACTATTAGTTGTCCTTAGTATGTCCTTTTCAGCTAATTACATATTAAAACCATATGTGTAATGTCAAAATACAACTTTCAGTTAGGTGATGAGCTACTTCAAAATTTATTTTGTTCAGTCAGTATCTTGGATCTTCCTACGTACACTTTCACTACTCTAAATTTAGTCTATCTAGAGAGGTGGGTGAGCCATGCATGTATAGAGACTTAATTTGTTTTTTTTCGTTTAGACACCTTCTAGTAGCTAGGCGGCTCATTCAACTTTGTCTTCCTTTCATCTTTTTTTCACTTCCTCTTTCATAACACTTTGCTGCTTTCTTTTGTTAAGTATTGGCCTTGGCTTTTTCTTATCTCTGTTGTGTAGGTATGTGTACATGATTATGCTTTTTCTGGCATATAGTTTTGTCTGTGCTAGTGTAGTTCTTACCTAGTAGTATATATATGCATATGCTATGTATATAAAACCAAGATTCTTTGGAAAGCATTGTGCGGGGGAAAAAATGACGATGCACCAGCCGGCTATCCTAGTCTAAAAATTTAGCTGCTGATTGAAAAGCGAAGGCTTCATCATTTGTATTCGAACACTTTACACACTTTTATGGTGCCTTTTCTACTTTCATCCAACTAAGCCAGGTTGATCTGAACTCAGAAAGGCAATTAAACAATAATCTGATCAATAGGTTCCTTCGAAAAAGTACACATGCACCACAGTTCTATAATTTAAGCTGGGACAACCATGCATGGGAATAAAAATTTAATTGGATTTCATCCACTCATGAGGTACTACATGCATATCCATTTCTAAAGCAAATGTAATTCCAATGCGAAGGATTTTGTTCAATGTCCCCTTTTTTCTGCCTTCTACACATTAAAATAAGATAGAAATTTATAAAAATATTATACGATTTTTAAGTAAGAAAAAATAAAATCAAATCCAAATTATCCCTTTTAATTTGTGGCCAAACATGTGGGTTGCAAGATAATGTAATATTAAGTTTGGTAAAGTGAAAATACTATCATATATAGGATAGTGAACAAAAGGAAGTCCTAATAACCTCGTTCCCACTATATAGCTCATCTCTCTTCGCTCTTCATTCGCTTTTTTACACTTCCTCAGCCTTTCCGTACAAAAAAAACCAAGCTTTTACTTTAACATCACGAATTCACCCCGCGATAGATCCAAACCTGGCGAAACTCTTACATCCCAAAGATTCAACTATCAAACTTGTGCTTACTAGACTTGTTGTACCAACCGTGTAATTTCACCATCTTTCAGAGTCCATGTTTAGACCATCATCACTCAAACACATTATCTAACCATCAACCGAGTATCACTACTAAAAAGCGGTTTGAAGAGTGTCCTTTTTTTTCTAGGGGCGGCTAAAACTGCGAACCGCTTTCACAAATACGAGGCTGTTTCTGTAGCTTTCAAGCCGCCCTAGAGATGCATTTCGCCTCTGGAAATGGATTTACAGGGGCGGGCGCGTTACCCGCTCCTACAAACAGCTATTTGTAGCTGTGAAAAGCAGGAACAGATACCGTATCCGCTTCTGCAAATGCAACCGCTCTTAAAACCTATTTTTATAGTAGTGTATGCCAGTACACCTCCGTTCTTAAATATATGACGTTTAGCATGAACTATTTCACCCAGCTGGGTGCTTAGCATTGCATCACTAAGATAGCGGCCACACCGGGAGTTGGCTGTCACTGGCTGCTGGCTGCACTAGTATGCACGGGTGCACAGCACAACAGGCTAGATGGATGGGTGGTGGTGGTGTGGCCATGCCGCCGTTGCTGGAGCTTTCAGGAATGGGGACGTGAGACCTAACACGCTGGCGCCATCAGCAGATGGGACGCGATCGAGCCCGTTGCTGTATGCGCATGGCTACGTGACCTCGCACCACGATCATATTCAGCTCGCGTTCGCCGTCCATGTATGCGTGCTGGAGCGATCCATCCATCCATCGTCGGTGCATGCATGGATCGTCCGCACAGAGATTATTTTGCTTCGCTTCGTGCGTGCATGGAATAATTGGGCATGTATCCCTTTCAATCGCTCCATGCCTGGATGCATGCGATCCACCATTATTATTAGCTCTCCTCTCATCCATAAAGCATCTGGTGAAGCTGTTTCCGGCTTACACGGAGGAGGAGCCGAAAATCGTAGCTTCACCCAGCTTCTCCCATAGGCCCATATTTCTCCAAATGATTTTGAAAACAGTTTCAGCCTTCACCAGAGAAGCTGCTTCAGGAGCTGTTTTAGGAGAAGCTGAAGCTATGCCAAACGGGACCTTAGTTTTCAACATTGCACATTTCTAACCCTAAACCCTATGAAATGGATAACCCTTGCAGCCATAGCAGCTGGATTCCAAGGGCTTCTGTCATTATCTCATTGGATTGCCCCTTCTCCATTAATATGCAATAGGCGTAGGCGAGAATGTCGATATCGGTCAAATGCGGACTGATCGTCCTTGAAATTGCAGTTGTCGCAAGCTCCACCCAGGAGTCCGTCCCCCCTCCCCCCTCCCTCGAAGTGATTCAATGCAGTCGAGGGTCATTATATGTTTCATTATATGTTTAGACGTGTGGTAGGAGCACCAGGGATGCAATTTATATCTATTTTAGGTTGACCCAAAAATTTGATAAAATAAACTAGGATGGTATTGTGTGTACTTAATTTAGGAGGAGAAATGCATACCATCGTAATCATTTAGTTGATCCATAAAAATACCATTATGTACCCATTCGCTCTAAGGAGCACCTACGTGGGTACATGTGTGTGCATATATCCATCGCATAAAAAGAAGATATGTTTGAGTTCAAAGACTAGATAGCAATTAAGTTCAGAGACCATAAATCACAAAATTTAGTTATCTTGATCGATAGATGTAATCTGATTCTATACGTGTCTCCATCGAGCTGCCAATCATACACACGAGCTAGCTAGGGCTGTCCACGCACACCAATCGCTGGGCACCGTACCAAGACCTGGCGAGATCACGATCTGCGCTACATGTCTGGTGATGACTAGACGATCGATAAGAGTTCCCCATCGCGTCGTCGCGGTCCCCGTAATCACGCCGGTCGAGGATACACTACACCGGTTGTTGCGCTTGTGTATTCCGACGGATGGATGTGATGGATCCCCACCGACACAACCAATCATCGTTTCCTCGCCGACTGTACATGCATGGGACACTACTTTGGGCTCTGATGAGCCTCTGACCGACAAGCATTACATGACTGTCACGTCACCAATTTCGATACGCCGAAAATGGATCTTATGGTTTTGGAGCTGGTATTGTTTTTTATACACATTTGCAAATTCCAACGTAGGATATTTATGTGTTTATGCATTTTCATACACAAGAATACACACACGCGCGCGCGCGCGCGTGCACATACCAGCTGCCTTCAACCTTTTTTTCTAGTCCACTGAGTGTTAAAAAAAAAGATAAAAAGTTAGGACCATGCATGCATTTTCCTCAAACATGCACTTGAGAAACATGCCCACTGTGCACTGAGCCAGGATATGCAAAACTCTGGTGCAAACCCTGCAGCTTCGTATGCAGCCATACATATACACTTTGGTCCACCACTACACGCATACACGTTAGATGCCTTTTGTATTCTACTAACCCAACATCTCAATCTAGTTTAGCCCAGCAATACCTGACAAGATATCCATCATTGCCTCCACCTTCCGTGGTGCTCCTGTCCGTGTAACTAGCCATCACTTTTGTTTGCTCATCAATGGTAGCTGTTGTGTATGGTATAGGCGGCATTCTCTCCAAAAGCAAAAGCTTTACAAACATGCAGGCACTGCTGCAGCGCCAATATGGTAAATGTAAAAAATATGATGTTTTATTTTGTTTTTTAAACTTATGCTTATAAAACTTAACTGGTCTAATTTTTAGTAAAGATTCTAAAAAGATGCATTAACTTTCTTTTGTTAGGTCCATGAAATGATAAGTGATGAGTTGAATGCGGATGATACATCTGTTAGATTCTGCTGCTCTCTTCCATTTCCTATGTCCTTTTGTGTCCATTTCCAATAGGCCTAAAAGAGAGTATAAAATTACATAAATATGAGAAAATCCACCATTTGTCAAAGAAAATTTAAGAAATACCAAACGTAAAAGCTATGATATCTGTCTGATTGTACCTGCTTTAGTTCCATGCAGGTTTCAAAAATCCAATGGAAGTATGTTGTAGATAGAAAAATTCTGTAGTCAATAACAGACACAGGATGTTTGCTAAAATTTGAGGACTTAGTTTGCTGTAGGGTGTACGAAATCCTAAAATTATAGGACAAACCTGGAAATTGTTTATTATGTTTAAAGCAAATTCATTCAATTTATTGGCAAATTTTACTCCACTTAGAGCTTTAGAGGGCACTAGTCCTAGATTGCATGCAATAAATCTTTTAAAATTTTATCCAACATATGCACATTGAACTTTTTTCAATTCGTAGGCCGTTTTTTCAATTCCTAGATCGAATGTAGTAGCTGGTTTTAAACAACCTGGCTACTTTGCTTGACACAACTTCCACTAGTAATTGTCACAAACACTGTTTTTACAGCATCATTATGATCCTGCAGTTAAGCATGCATGTGACATTGACTTCACTGCCACTGTGGGCACTTGTTAGCAGAAACATGCATGTATCTAGACCTTCCAAGAGAGGCCAACAACCCCAAGGTAGTTAGGTCTAGTTGTAGCCTTAGCATTCACCCAACCACTGAACGCCAAGTGTCCACATAAAAATACGTGAAAAATATGCTTTACGTCCTAACGTCCTAACCACTAGGCATGTCGTGTCTTGCTTGTTTGTTTCCTCAAGAACTGTGGCCCATAACATCCGCAACAGTCCAGATCTAGTCATGCTAGCTCACAGCCAGCAGATGCTTGGCAGTTAGCTGCTGACCACTGAGCTAATGCACCACATGTTTCCGTGCCATAACTCTGAATTAAGCACCATACTTTTTGGTGGCAATAAGAAAGAAAAATGAGAATACTAATCAGTTTCTTAACATGAGAATACTAATCAGTTTCTTAACATTCCTACAAAGTGTTAATTTAAGCCTTCACAAGTAACACGTGAACATCCGACAGAGAAGCGAGATCGATTAGAACGATGGTAGATGCATGTGTTTCACTCACTTGACAGCCATCGCAATCCCAACAGTAGTTTCCTCGACCTTTGCACGTTGTATAATAAATTTGCTTTTTTCTTCTTGTGCCACTCCAATCTGAAAAGAGAGATAAAAAAAAGTGGGGGTCAAAAATTAGGCAGCATCTGGAGAACCATGGACAGGCCCCATCTTGCATCAGCAATAAAGAGATTATTTCTTTCTACTGGGGCCCTTTCCTAATGATTGTTCTCCAGCCATTTTCTCTGGTGAAACCAGGCCATCAGGCTCTGTTGCACCCACTGGATCTTTTTCATATTTTTTGGAGGCCTTGCATTGCATTGCAGCCACTGGTAGCTTCATTGTTAGGTGTGGCATCAAGGGCTCTATGTTTATGATCCCAGTGGCTATTGGACTGTCACAGTTAGTAAATAGTGTACTGGGAAGAAGTGTATATATGGTATAACACTTCATCAGGAACTTACAAGCTGGACCTAATCCTGATTTGGTGGGAATTCATGTTGTGTCTACCTCCCCTCCTCATAAACTTCTACCAGTTTTGACAGAGGATAACACAAAGACACCTATAGAAAAGGATAACTACAATTTTCAAATTTTCTGAAAGGTCCCTTTGACCCTCATGGGAAGCAGGAGAGGAATGTCCTATATCTTGTTTGCAGCAGAGTTGTGGGGATGGGGAGGTAATGAGTGGAGACATGTGTGATGTAGTTCAATGACAATCCAGAAGTGAAATACATAGTTTTATGAAAGTCGCACTCTGATATGCACTAGCAGAGTAGCTTCATGCCTTCATTCAATAACAAAGGAATAGTCACCGTAGACTGTATTCATTTATGGAAACCTGATCATATTTCCCTTGCAACAAAATAAGTTATGAAAAATGAGGTTTCTACAAAAACTGTTCGAGTTTGGCTTTGCTGATAATATAGTGAAAAGTTATGATGCAGCACAATTCTTCTCTTGAGAAAAGTTCACATGTAGTGCATCATTAGATTGTCTGAAGAATTGATTTAGTAATTAGATTTCAGATCTTGCTGTGGATGACATTTCAACCACTCAAACTCCTAAAAAGGAATATAAAAAAACCCAGGTAATGGCAAGCAAGAAATTGGAATGCATCAATCATGTGTCCAGATTTAGCATCTAAATGTGAACAACTACTGAACTGCCAAAAATTTTTTAGCAAAAATACATAAAACAGTAAATGCCACTAGGACAAAACAAGCCAGTATATTTTAGTTTTTTCTCATACATGAATGATAATTTATTGTGCGCTCATAACCTTTGCTTCCACAATCATAAAGATAGCAAGAATGCTTGACAGTAGAAACTCATTAACATGTATCTGTTTATGAAATGCAGTTAGAGATTACCTGTCGAGGGCAGCGCCTTCTGCCAACGATGACCCTGCAGCAGGTCCGCGACACCATTTGGCGCCCTGTGCCGGCTGAGGCCGCAGCGGTTTTGCCGGCCCCCGGCTCACCAAGTACAAACCAGATCATGACACTGTATTACGGCAGAAGCTAGCACCTGGAGAATGGAGCATCAACAGACACAAACAACTTTTCACACTGTAATTAGTTTTCACTGCCCACAGGCACTGATCCCCTTTTTCCCCTCCCCTAACATCTAATCCTCACCACAGAATTCACTGAGAAAGAACAGTAGAACACCAAGGATAGTAGATTATAGGTAACACCCAAATGTAACTGTACTTCAAAACCCTGAGAAATAATTCTTTCATATTTATTTAGTTCAAAGATTTATTTTGTTCCAGTTGTTTTGCCCTCTTTGCTGGCATGCTGAATCCAAGCATTTGGAAATAAAGAAGTGTCACAAATCTTGGTTCCTACTAAGATTTTTACATGCTGTTATCCTAGAGAAATAAATGATGGGAAAAACAAATGTTCAGGACTTAAGAAACATATCTACGGCGCACCAAGATAATACAGATGTAAAATAAAAAAGGGCATATGATGGCCAAATGATGTTACAATGTAGCACAATGGAAGCGCCACGAAGCAGCATCCTGTAAGTGTTCAGGTAGCATGTCAAGATCAATGAAAGAGAGTCAGGGAAGTAGGAAGTCAACATCAAGGACAAGGAAATGCAAACAATTGCTCACAAGTCAAGATACAAAAGAGAGGAATGCAAGCAAACATAACCAAGCACACATTAGTGTATCTATGACAGCTACCAAGGTGAGAAAGAAAAGGAAAACAACAATAGCAATGCAAAACAGGAAACCCTGAAAATGAAATGAATAGACAGGACACTAGCAGGGACTTAAAAGTACATTCGGTGCACACTGTGCTCTGGAGGTGAACATAATCAATAATACCAAATCCAGCACCAGAGGTCTCACCGACAGATGGCATACTTAAAATTTGAGGCTAAATGCTGGTAGAAAACATGGTTAAAAATCTCCAGTGTGGCATGCAAGCAATGAACAAGACAAAGTAGAAGCAGTGGGGGGTAGGTCCCTTCAACACAAGACAAGGCACCAATACCAGCAGTATCAACTGCCACAGTGCACACCGACACTTGATGAAAAGAAAAGGATCACACAACTGATCCAAAGGGCCAACATTAAATCAACTGGCTACTTGCTAAAAGTTACTTGTCTGTACCGGCAAAGGCACTTAAAAGTAGCTGCTGAAACAAGCATAAAAAATTCATAAATACATTAAGGACATCATAAGAAGCAACAAAGCAGACTGATCTGACAGCATATATGCGTGGATTGTGCCATCTAGGAAAACGAAGATACAACTATTTATTAAAGCATTTGCCATGCCACAAGTGCAACGTCTGACTCAGATGAATAGAACTAAATAGTTAGCTCTAAAATTTCTTCATTATTTAATGAAGCATATCTGTGATTCTGTTAATAAATTTGAAGATGAAACTCTCCATGAACAGTGAGATAAAAACAAACATTGGCACTAGCAATATTCCAGCATATCTTAAGAGCAGATGGTTGTTTATATTATAGAGAAAATAATACAATCATACAAGCGGTAGCAATAATATCAAATTGTTAACAGGTAACAAACATAGTGGAACCTTTCACACCCCACCACCTGAGGACACTGACAATAGTACAAAGCACTTCAGAAAAATGACATGATAATTTATACTTATCGACTTCCATAAGCACTGATACAGTACAATACAACATTCTGATTGATTTTTTCCCCACACCACAACGTAAGGTGGCTCCAAGAGTATCATACCATTTATAGCCTTATCTTTTCATATAAAACTGAACTAGCACAAGGTTCAAGAAGTTAGTTGGGTTAAAGATAGTATACTAAATTGTCCACCTCATATTAACGCCATGCAGTAACATCTCTGGAAAAAATTTAATACTAAAATGATTCCCTCTTTACACATGTCAGGACAAAGCCCAACATGCCAGTTCTCTGTATCATATCAGGAGCCGGAGCAATATAATTGTGACACCTGTCATATATCAAGTAACGCCTTTTCTTTACACAATTATTTTTGTTCGTTTAAAGTTCCCATGCCATAGATTTCTTTCTCAACTAGGCCTAAACCTGACTTTTGAATATGGAACAAGGAGACCAGCAGTTGGAGCTAGACTCAGACATGTCAAATCTGCATCACAATATTGGCCCTTGAAAATCTATTATTCCTAGGCCATGAAAAAATAAACAACAATTGAGGTCTTTTATGGAGTAGCTCCAATCAAATAAATAAGATATACCCTCTAGCAAAAATCTACCTTCTAGCAAAATTTGATACCAAATGCCATCATTATTGGTTCCTTTTCCATCAAAAATGTTTTATGAGAAGACCACATCTTACTGCTTCGTACAAGGGCACACTGAGGAGTGCGTCTCTCACTTCGTTACATAGGATGGATGCTATGATACCAACTGCAACAACCTGAAAGTTCCAATTCTCCTTTATATATCTGGAATTATGTTTTTTGCCTTGACCAAGACCTAGTTCTATTCACATTGTAGATTTGCATCACACACACTTGCGTCCTGAACCCCCTTCGTCGACTTTGTTATGCCCATGGACATATTTTCCAGAATAAATCCCACATATTATGAAAATGCACATTCAACTGCATTACATCTGACCCACAACATAAAGATGACTAGAATTACAAAGAAGGGCAATAACCATTTCATTGCTATCAACTAGCAACAAGCAGGAAGAAGTCGTACATATATCTTGCGTTCAAATTTGAAGGGAAAGATCTAGGCCCATTGTTCTTTCCCTTTCTTATTTATTACTTTTCATTCATTCTCTAGCATATAAGCACACTGTTTCTCAGTTCATCTTGAAATGGCTGGTCATTTTTTCACTTAGGTTCTTAAATTGTTGAAAGAAACAGCAAATCATGGGCACCTCCACAAACATTTGTTACTGCCAGAAAACATTGAATTAACAACTCGGGATTGAAACATTTCAAAACTTGTGCTGGGGAAAATACAAGAGGTCTGTGAGTCTATACATACACTAGTGTGGCAAAAGATGGCCTAGATGCAAAAATAAAAATAATTACCAACGTGAAATGGGAAAGAAAGCCAATCCTCTGAACCACTCATGAACAGACACAACAACTTATCAATCAGTCAACTAGGATAAAGGAAAATGGGACAAATTCAGAAAAATCAAAATACTGAACTAAATGGCCACTTGATGAAGCTTACTCACGTCATAACTTGTCATTTGAACATTAGTAGGTCCGATGCATGTTCTGTTGGGGCATAGCTATGCCAATTTCACAACAAGCTCACCAATTTTCAAAACACTGCTAACTCAGAAGCATACGTAAACATCAACCTCAACAATAATTAGTTCTAGAGGAGCTCAGTCTTAATGCCTTAGAAACACTTGGACAGATTCCAACATGTATGGAATACTTTCCAGTACTCATGCCAGATTAGGATAATGAAGACAAATCATTTCAGAACTATTATAAAGAAATGTTTGCTCTAAAAGACTCACATTAAAAATTAATAGACATCAAGTGCAAAGCCATTAATGAAGTCAAAACCTCATAATTACTGTTCATGACAGTTCAATTTATGACTAAAACAGAGGTTCACAGCTGCATGCAGTACGTTATTATTTTAAAATGTACTGTGTCATGGGTTGCATACTGCCATACCCCGAAGCAACTAATCAGGCATACACACTATATTGAGATACTGTTGCTAGTACCCAACAAGTTGGCTATTAAGGCAAGTTGAATATTTTTTAATTCTATTGCGAAGTGGTAGAACAGGCAAAGAATCATCAGCATTGAAACTAAGCCCTTTTTTCAGCAGAAGATCAGGTAAGAAAAATCCACACAACGTAACTCAAGTTCTATTTGACTTGTAGGCAAGATGTTCCGCATGCCAAAAAAAATGACTAACTTTCAGCAATGCAAGAATGTTAATACACATTTATGGACAATACTAATACCAAGACAGATTTGGAAGAGCAACGCAGCATGGACAGACTCCCTACATGGAATTTTCTAGGCGACCCTCATCTACAATACAAGCAGAACTGAAGTTCATAACACAAATACACAATGCACGGCCATGGCATGTTTCAGCATCCCAATAAAATTGAAGCATGTCAAAATTCCACTAATCAGATCCATTTGCATCAAGAAAAACATTTTGAGGGATGATGAAATGTATAGAAACATGAGGTCAACAACCCAGCATTAGCATTTCATCTTTTCCTATTTACAGCCTACGACAAAGCGTCCTAGCATCTCTATTAAAGCACTACACAACATCAGAAGCATTAGAGTTAGTTAGAAGCAACAGCGCCTCAAACCAACCACGCTATCATTTCACTAGCTAAGCAAAAGACCAAACCTCCTCATTTTTACACTTTGGACAGCTCCTACTCCTACGACCGACGCATCCTAAGTCCCCTAGCAATAGCAAGGTGATGCCGCTGAACTAGCTAGCAAGCTAGCACGCCCACAGCGGGAATGTCAGGCAGAACGGTTTCACCTCCGTGGTGGCGGCGGCGGCGGGGGCGGGGCGAGCCTCTGGATGGAGCAGAAGAGCTTGCGGCGCGCCCCGACGTCGCCGATGCCCATGTCCCGGAGGTCGTCCATGGTGAGGCAGGGCAGCACGGCTGCGTCCACCTCGTGCGCCTCGAACGCCGCCGCGTAGCGGCCCATCCCCATCCCCATCCGCCACAGCCACCCCGCCACGTCGTCCACCTCCTCCCCGGCCTCCCCGTACTCCTCCGTCTCCGTGTCGGGCTCCGGCTCCGACTCCGTCTCATCCGCCCTCTCGTTTGCCTTCCCCGCCGCGGCCGCCTCCGGAGCCCTGGGTTTGCGGGGGAACGCGGCGGCGAGGGCGAGGGCGAGGTCGTCGCCGCTGTCGGCGGAGGGTTTTGGGAGGGTTTGGGGCGGGTCCGCTGAGGGGGCCTGGTGGTGGCTATTGTTTTGCTGGTGCCTGAGGTGCAGGGGTACGCGGGACCTGGTGGCGGGGACGACGGGGACGCGGCGCGGGTGCGGGAGGTGGGACGGGGGCGGGACGGAGCCCGCGAGGCGGACGTTGGGGAGGCGGCGCCGCTTGCCGGCGTCCGAGGACGGCGGCGGCGAGGGGCGGTGGTGGTGGGGCCCGCCGGCGCGGTCCTCGTCCATGGGTGGAATGTCGGGGGTCAAACGTGGTGGGGATAGGATAGGGACCGGCCCCGTGCGCCGTGTCGTCTTCTTCGCTTCGCTTTCGCTGGAACCGTCCAGCAGAAGTTCCAGCGCCGTCGTATACAGTGATTTTGATACAGTAATGTATGTGCTATGCTACGCCTTTTCGCGAAAAGTAAAATAGACAATTTCATCCTCAACTTTCTTAACTTTCTTTAAAGGTTAAATTCATCCTTCAACTACTAAAAAGATTGATTTATTTCTTAAACTTTTCGTTTGAGTGCAATTTCAACTCTGGTATGATGCGCCTACGTGGTATGCCGAGTGATCCCAAAATATATGTATAGTTCTCGGTATGTTACCAAATGCAACACAACTATCAATTTAAATGCTATATTGGCCTATAATTCATTAATATATCAAAAATAAATTATTGTTGATCTTATGTATATGAATAAAAGATTTACACTTTTATTAATTGTGCATTTTGATTGACTATTAAACCATATTTTTTGAATGAGAAGAAAAATCAAAGGTTAAAGAATTTATTTATATCTATTGACTCATCTTTAGGTCACCGATTGTTGACTAGGCCAGCATGGCATGTCTCATAGGACTAGGGATGAAATTGAGCGCAAATAAAAAAATTTGAGGATTAGATTGACCAATTTCATAGTTGACCAATTTCATAGTTGAGCGCAAAAATTGAGGGATTAAATTGGCTATTTTGCCTTTGCGAAACATTATGCATTTTGGGTCTCACATAGCATGATCTTGTTTCTGAAGATAAAAACAGGGTAGTACATAAGAAGAAGAGAAAATTGCTTATTTGATACTGATAAAGTTGATGCTTACTTATTTAACACTGAAAATTTTTAACTTCCCTATTTGACAATAAGTTGAACTTTCATTCTCTATTTGACACTTCCATCAATTCCGTCAGTTATCTCACATGAACAGTAACTTATGGACTTTCTCCTCTCTTTTTTTGGCTAAAACAACTATCAAATCACCTCCAAAATTCATGAGGCTTTTACAGAATCTTGAAGTTATTTCAAAATTTTATTTTTGTGAAACAACATTAAATTTATTTTTATTAAAGAAGTTCAAATTTTCTTTGTAACTGGTCATATAAAATATTTTATAAATTATTTTCTCCCACTATAGGAATATTAGGTATTTTGGCATAATTGTTGGTTAGTATTTTTGTAACTTAAAAATTCAGATAATTTTCAAAACTAGCCTACTTTGGTGAATTTTAGTTTTAATATCTTAAATGATACACATGTGTTTTTATACAAAATGGGTTCATCTCCATCCGTTGTATTCTTACAAAAAGTTTCATGACTTTTGGAGGTGATTTGATAGTTATTTTAGTCTAGAAAAGATAGAGGAGAACCCACACGTTACTGTTCGTCTCAATTAACTGATGAAATGGACGGAAGTGTTGAATATGGAATGAAAGTTTAACTCAGTGTTAAAATATGGAAGCTAAAAAATTTCAGTGTCAAATAAGAAATTTTCAACTTTACTGGTGTCAATGGAGAATTTTCTCTAAGAAGAAAGATGGTGTGACCAACAGATACCTAGCACTGGTCTGAGGGACAAAAAGGAAAGTATTGCTGTCAAAATCGCAAGATTGTTGCCAACAAACGTAATTCTTGTATAGGCACTGCAAGTTTGGATCCGTAACACTCCATAGAAATTTAATTCAAAGAAAAAGATTGCCAGATTAAAATTGATGTTTTCCCGCAGTTTACCCAGAAGAAAGAAGATGCACGGAAGTGTTTCAAGCTATGTTATCTTCGTTTTATAGCTGCTAGAATTTCAGTTGGTATTTTTAACGTAACTGAAAATATCAGACAAGGGCAAATACAGATTCATGCCATACAGATATGCCACCAGTATATGGATGGAAACTATAATCAAATATAAAAATTAACAGGTTGTCACATATGAGGCTTGTTCAGGCTAACTTAGTTCATCAGAGCTTGTACTGATACTATAAGATCAGAGAACTATATCTGGTTCCCTAAAGCGCTAATACAACTAATGTACCCCAGAAGAGTACAGTCCTGCCTGCAGTCCCGGTACTGATTGATTTGTCCATGAGCTAGGTTTCTTAATCCATCTCTAAAACAAAACTTGAGTTACCAACTCATTTTACCTAGTCCTTCGAAGGAAAAAAAAACAAACTGTGAAACTCAGCAAATTTAACATAGTTCCAAGTTCTCATGTCGCCTCATTATGAAACATCCATAACGCATCAACAGAACTAGCACTAGCGTTAACTTGTTATTACCTGCCGCAATGGTAGTTGGATAAGCAAAGACGTGAGATAGACGAAGCAGATCGAGATGGGTGTTGCTTGGGGAGGAGGAAGAACCTCTGTCCCGTTCGCGATTTCGATTTCAGAACAAAATTCAACTTGTCTTTCTCTGTACATGTCCTTAGCTCATATCAACCGGTCACTCACTGCCCATAGGGCTCCACACGCTCACGCGCTCCATCACACGCAGGTGGGGGGCAACTCAAGAACACAGCTTACATAGCTGTAGTCGAACACGTCTTCATCGCTCCCGCCTTCGTCACATAGCCGGCATGACACGACTGCACGTCGAGAGGGGTGCTATCGCTTGAGGGAAACTAGCACTACTACTACTACTACTCTGGTTGGGAGCTGGGATAGATTGGACGATAATTTTGCATTTTAAAGTAACAGGAGGGGTGTGCCCTACTGGTTATATATACATGAGTTATTACAGAAAGAAACGAAAAACTAAACTAAACTAGCCCCTGAACTTGAGCCTCTAGCCATTGTACAATACTTGGGAAGTATTTCCTTTTTGCCTGATGGATAACTGGGGCAAGCTCTCTTAAGAAGCATTGTTTGGTCCCTTGGATTGAGAAGGCCTCATTCTTGAAAATGAAGTTACTATGCGTAGTCCAAATACTCCACGACATAAGTGTGATTAGATTGGAGGATAATAGTTGGGGGAAGAGAAGTTACCTTTCCGTGTCGATCGGGCGGCGGCCGTTGCTGCCTGCTGCCTACTGCAGAGTCGCGGCGCCGCCGTTGTCAAATGTGGCTTGTATTGCTGAACTTGAACCATGTGTTTTTTCTTATTGTCGGATATGCTTTTGTTGCTGTTTTACAATCTATTTGAAGGGCAGTAATATTCTTATCCAGATTTATATACTTTGTGCCCGTTTTGAGGTGGAATTGTTATTATATGAGCTATAGTATCTTGCAGCAAGTGTGCTTGTATTTGCAATAGTTTCTAATAAAGATATAATTTTTCAGTGGTACGTGGCAAAGGCCACCTTTTAACAGTATGCCCGGGAAAATTTTGCCAATGGCGAATGGGATGATCAGAGGGACAGGCAGTGCAGGATTCGGGTACTGGGCCGAATGCTGGGCCTCCATTCAGGAATTAGTCAGCCGATAAAATTTAAGCTCAGTTGACACTACACTGACACACAAGGACAAAGGGACCTCAGTTTATTCCTCAGCCTGTGATAATCCACTTATTTGAAACTGAGGATACGCGACATATAAGTACCTCCCTTTCCCTACGTCTCATAGCTAGCAGAAGCTCCCAAACATCATCTACTAAAACCAGCATCTTGCAGCCTATTGCACCAGACAACCCTGTAGGGCCGGACATCCGTTCTCTTGACAAACTCAAATGGCATCATGAGCATGCTGATGCTGTTTGCCATTCAAACTTTAAAAGAAAAGGCAAATTTCCCATCCACCGGACTGCGATAGACTAATCTCCACACACGAATCCCGGGCTCAAACCCGGGCCGCCCATCGCGCCACGTCGCCCGTTAGCCCGCCAACCGTTGGATCCAGCGAACTCGCGATATCAGCCGTTCGATCCGGGCGCGGCCACCGCGTGTGGCAAGAAGTGCGAGGAGGATACGGGTTTGAAAGAATCAATTAGCAAGATAACATTATGAGTTTTCCTTCAATTCAGTTTTGGAGCATTTGATTTGACCAGCTGACATCCATCATGTTTCCGCAGCAATGGAGAGGAGAGAAGCAGAGCCACTGCTTCCTGCTGGCTCAGCAACGTTCCGTAGCCTCCAGTACTACATCAATCTTGTGTAGCACAAGCAGCTGGCTCACAAGGATGTGTTGTTAGCACAAAGGTAAATTTATGCCCATTCTATTTTCTCCAAGATAGATGCATCTGAATCCACAACTTCTAGATAATCAGCCAAACTGATCAACCTTCTTCTCCATTTGCGTTCATGCCCCTTACGTGTTTGATGAAATGTCAATATAGCATATGCCACATGTTTATTCAGTTTTAATTCTAAGTGGAAGACACATTTTCTCAAATTTAATTATGCAGGAGCCGAGCATATTTTGCAAGAGCACCTGTAGAACTTGGATAAGGAGTACTGATTCAAAACCTTGAGGTGTTCTATGGCAGGGACTATACTGATCAGGACAAGATAACTATTCTAGAGTTGACAAGGGCAATGCATATAGTCAGGTCAAATTTAAACAAAGAACAATCAACATGATCTTGGTCTTGATTTGCATGCTTCAGGGACTTCTTACGAATCCATACTAGCCCATTTGAATTTAGGAGTCATTCCAGGTTAAACTGCACACCATTTAACTCATACACAAAACTAAAGGACAGTAAAGTTACCTCGACGTACATTTGTAAAAATGGCAAGAATTCTTGATTTGGCATCAGAAAATTTTTACAATTTTTCGATCAGAATTATAGAAATGCACCCAGGTCCAAGACTATAGGATGGCACATATTATCAAACCAAGACCTTCTAATTTATCTTAAAGTTATTAAGGCAACTGTAAAAAGATTAGCAATTTATCTTGACCGCAAGATAGCAACAGTACTAGAAAGTCTTAGTGTAAAAATGCGTGTGACCTTGAAGATATTAATGTAGATTCTGAATCTTATCACCATACCAGACCATTATTACAATTGAAATAGCAACAATACAATATGATTTTAATACCTTAAGATTTGTATACATTATCAATATACCATTTGTATGAGATAAGTTTGAGTGCTGATGAAGGATCATATGCAGCCGCACAGGTTGGGTCGAACCTTGATGTATATTTGTATTTGGGATATACCCATTGCAGTGTATAGTGTTCCATGCATTGTGCAGTGTATTAATCAAATGATTCTGTTGCACTGCAGGTTGCTAATATTGCAGTAAGTCTGAGTATGCCTCATTACGTGCTATATCAAGATGTAGCTCGAGTGTCACTAGGTTCAAGCAAAGCTGCAGGGCATTTCTGCGTCAACTTGCTCAAGATCATCGATAAGCTCCCTAATAATCCCCTGGTAATTTGCCACCATTGAATTTCTCAAAACAGATTTTTGCATTTCGCCCCTTTTTGTTCCCTGGCATACGACAGGAGCAATAGAAAGCAAACAGAGTAAGAAAAAAAATATGAAATGTCTTTGCTAACAAAGTCCCATGTTATTAGGATTTAATTTTCAGCCCACAAGAAACTGGTGGCCGCCAAGTTAGCAGAAAAGATCGAGGAGCATAAGCCCAAGCGGAGGCTAGGTTAGCTGTTGCTCTGCCTGGGTTCTCAGGACTGTGAGTTTTATGACAGTTTAAACTTTGCAAGTGGAATTCTCTTTTCCATTTGGGTTGTCAGAAGAGGTCATAATTTCTTGAGCAAAATTAATATCACAAACACTATGCTTCTATTCCTACCTTCTTTTATGTCCGTTGCAAGTTATTTCTGCCCCTGTTATTATAGTTTGTTCTGTTACTCCTATTTTTATTGTTTTCTTCAACAATTGCTCTATTCATCAAATACACTAGCTTACTCTCAATGCATTGAATTACACCAACGATTAGAGAGACCTAGAACATTTCTTTAGATTATAGGGGTCATGAGCATTGCAGGAAAACATTTCTTCTGAACGTTTGGTATGTCGTTTTCATTCAAACACTTGACGTTATCGAAATCTCAACTCAGACTGTAAAAACATAAAAATCCAATGGGCTGGCGCTCCAAGAGAGCGCGGCAAAGCCGCGCTGGTGTTTCTAGTCAGAAGCTAAATCGGATCAGAACCAGCACTCCCTGACGCGTTGCTCCACGGCTAAGCCTCGAAGCTTTGTCCACGTGTACCCCTGCCGCGTCCGCGTGTGCCGCGCCTCGAAGCTTCTTGCTCCCGAAGCATAGCGTCTGGAACGCGCCGGCCGCCCCCGCAGTCCTCCCGTGCCGGAATTCTGCTCCCTCGCCGACACGCCACCGCCCAAACCCGGCCGACCAGTATAAAATCCGGCCCCTCTCGCCGCCACCTCGCCGTCATCAACTGTGTATTCGTCTCGCGCTTTCCATTACCACCCAGCTCTATCCACACCGTTCCACCACCTGCTCCTCGTCATCGTCCATGGAGGGCAAGGACGGCAAGCACGACGCCTCCGCCGCGCCACCGGCCGGCGCGCCGCAGCCCGCGGCTCCTCCCGCAGCGGGACAGGGGCAGCCGCAGCCGCAGCCGCCCGAGGCGGCGCGGTGGGGCACGCGGCAGATGGGCCCGCCGGCGGCGCCCGGGGCGCACCCGGAGAACCAGGAGGCGGCGCGGTGGACGGCGGCGCGCGGGGACCAGGAGCTGCCGCCCTACGTCATCATGGGGGAGCCCGTGGCTGCGCCGCCGCAGCAGCAGCAGAGGCAGAAAGGGGACAGCCCCATGGAGCACATCCTCGACTTCTTCAACACCTGGAGCCGCAAGGCCGAGGAGCTCGCATCCAACATCTGGTTCAACCGTAAGGCCCCCTGCAGCTCCCCTGGTTCGGATAACTGTTTCGGTCGATCAGTCTGAAGGAGAAGCAGAGGATCCTCTGGTTTTCCTCGTCACCTGAGCAGAGGGGGGGGGGGGGGGGGGGGGGGGGGGGGTGGTGTGGGGCTCTGCTTTTGGGGCCAGAGGATCCTCTGCTTTTACAGACTTCATTTCTATGCTTCTAACTGATTGATTCTACAAAAAGATCAAGAAGACACATGTTGTCATGGATAAATTTTGGAACTTTGCAATCGAGGACAAGTACAAGTACAGAATTTGTATTAATCACCAATTCACCAGGTTCAGTTCGAGTAAATCGCCATCACATACTTGCAGCAGTTTTAGCTAGAATTTTAAGTTAATTTGACACCAAACTCATCCTACCTAGAATCACATCGTGTCCAACAATCTTAGAATTACAAGATTTTCAAATTCTTTAGCTTGAATCTAGTATCCGGAAACATTGCATAGAACTAGTAGGCTTTCGCAACCAGACCTGAAAAAATAATTCTGGGACGTTCTCCTTTTGTTTTGTTTTTTTTTTTAAAAAAAATCTGATCCCAATGAATTCAGTAGTAATGAGCTGATTGTTGACTCTCTATCTGATAGCTGGTTAAACCGACCATCTCGAGTTCCAAACTGACACCTGAAATTTGACTTGTCAACTAGTTGTCGTCTCTCAGCTCTTACCCCTTTCGTCTCTCATCGTGCTATGCAATTTGACATCTACCTGTTTTTGCATCCTTCAGTGAAGACTGCGCCGTCGGTGTCGGACGCGGCGATGGGTAAGCTGAGCCTTGGCGCCAAGGCCCTGTCGGAGGGCGGCTTCGAGAAGCTGTACAAGCAGACCTTCTCCTCGGGTCCCGAGGAGCAGCTGAGGAAGACCTTCGCGTGCTACCTGTCGACGGCCACCGGCCCCGTCGCCGGCACGCTCTACCTGACCAACTTGAACATCGCCTTCTGCAGCGACCGCCCGCTCTCCTTCGCCGCGCCGTCCGGCCAGACCGCCTGGAGCTACTACAAGGTGATGATCCCGCTGGCCAAGGTCGCGGCGGTGGAGCCGGTGACGATGAAGGAGAGCCCGCCGGAGAAGTACGTGCACGTCGTTACCGTGGACTCCCACGACTTCTGGTTCATGGGATTCGTCAGCTACGACAAGGCCGTGCACCACCTCACCGAGGCCTTCTCCCACCGCTCATCATCCCAGCAGCAGGGCGTCGCCGGCGCCAAGTGAGGAGGGTCCCGTCCGTTCGTCGGAGACATACACATAGCTCTGTGCAGTACTGCAGTACCTGTGTCCTGCTTGCGATGGTCTCTGTGGTGGCGTGTGAATATGTCTATGAGTGTGCAGTGTATAAGCCGTGTCTTGTGAACTATTTTTGGTATATCCCTAATTCACCTAGTTGAGTTTTCATGTGTTGGACCAATTAGTCAATGGCCAGCTGGAAAGCTCCTATCCTTGGTCCTTAGCTGAATTAGGTCGACATGGATTATGTCATTTTCGATGGTTCTCTATAATTGATGTGCTTGTAAACCGGTATGGTTACATGGTATCGGAGTTAGGAAGAGGGGAGGATGAGTTGGATGAAATTTGGAAAACCCGGTTCACGCGGCTCTCAATGAGGTGAAACTAGGTTCACACGATTTGTAACGCAGTGAAACTCTTGACAATGTAAGGGTAGCTGTAGGATTGATAGTTCCGTTCCGCTCTGTATGACGTGGCAATCTGGGAAATAATGTAATGGCACTTGCCACAAAAAAATGGTCTTAGAAGTAGCACATAGAGTAAGAAAGATATGGCTCCAAACCAAGGGTAGGATGATCATTTATTTATCAGTGATAATAATCCGTCTGAAAAAATTCAGGATCTCATATTTTACGAGACGGAGAGAGTAACCTTCAGTGGAGCTCGTTGAGCCCCTACTTCGTTTCAATATGAAGTGTCATAAAAAAAAAATGCCCATTCCGCTCGTTTCAGGGCAGCACTATAAAAGCCATTGCCTTCTGCATCGTCCCAAAAAGCCAGTGTAAAATCTTTATTCACTGTGTTCCTCTCAATGTACAGCTAGCTAATGGTGCTGAGTAGCTAGCAATCTTTCCTGAAAGCCAGCCACAGGCACCAAACTGTACGTAAATCAATAATAAGCAAATACCCACCGAACATCGAACACACTATCTGCGTTGAGAGACAAAGTGGGCTCCAGGAGTTTTACAAGCAAACATTTTATTTTGAAAAAGAATAGTTGTAACCATGAACAATACGCAAACGAAATCTGGACACATTTGAGACAATAACATAACCCAGTATACCTACTCGGTGGTACCGTCCCAAAATCCTTCCGGTAGCACTTCCATCTTGCCGTCTAACATCTCAACAACATCGAGCATGGTAGGGATGTGGGTCCGGTACCACCGAACGTATATCTCGTAGCATCTTCTTATCTCCTTTAGATCAGACGGGTCGCAGGAAGGATGACACAACTCAGACAACGAAGACTTATGTATCTAGAGGAGCTAAAAACGATATATAATTTGGAACGGATTTTTCAGTAGAAGTATTGTTTTTTTTTTCCTTTCTGAACAGAGAACATGTATAGGAGGCACCGAGACATGCGTATATGACTATAATAAAGAAATGCAACCCAAATGCTGAGGCTGCTGGAAGGTGTAGACCGTAGATACATTGAATAAAAAAAAAGTCCGCAAGACTGCTAAAAAGAAAGTTGATGCTTTGGAATAGCACGCATGTCTGCATGTAAATGTCTTTTCTTACCATGGCTACCAAACGTTCCCAACGATCCGACCTGCTTACTCGTTGAACTATAAATATGAGAATCAGCCCAAAACAGTAAACGTCGGTCTTCGCGGAGACAATACCATCTTCTTCATACTCGTGAGGCATGAGGCGTCTGCGTATGGATGATCAAATAATAGATACAACCTCTTAAGAAAATCAAATAAAAAAAAAGGAAATGCTTGTCATGCCATGTATACCGTACTACATACAACAAATTGTCACACCATGCATACATATTCTTGTACTATTGTAACGTACTATTTTCGCATACAGATGTTCTAGAGAACCATTCTTTTTTATCCAATCACTAGTTAGCCCCTGATTCGTGCTGCACAAATGTGTCTTCTTTTTAAGCCTTTTTTTTTTCAATTCAAGAACAATATGTAAAGTTTTATAAACCTCCAATCTTTCAACCAGGAGGTGTGCCTAATAAAGTACTAGCTCGTATTTAAGAACTAAGATAAATATTCAATTGAACATGACCTGATTGCTGGACTTGGACACTGATACTGCTTAACTAATGTTACACCACATCTTAATATTACGTCTTAAAACAAAAGAAGATGAAGATAGGAATGATGTCTTACTTTAACCTCGCAAACTCCGTCACTGGTTGAGTGACCTCTTGATCTTCGTGTTCCAGTTGTTTAGAAAATCCAAAACCAGAAATCTTAGGATTCATAACAGAATCTAAGAGGATGTTGGTTGGATTCCAGTACAAATAGATAAAAAGTTGGGCGTGGATAAAAGCCATGCCCCGTGCTATCCCTCGAATAATACGGAACGCGGTGGGCCAATCCAGGTCACGTCGGCTCTTACCTGGAAAAATCAAAAGGCAACAGCACATAGTACATAAGAGATACTTGATTGTATGAGATGCATGTAGTATTCAACAAATACAGTTACACATCTTACTATTACGAGCTTTCTTTTGAAACCTTCACGTGAAGCCATCTAGGATCTACGTGGACACTCTAAAAAAAATAGAGAAATCATAGAAATTTTCAACTGAAGGCTCCTTTTGAAACCTCCACGTGAAGCTACCTAGGATTCTAGGTGGACACTCTAAAAAAAATAGAGAAATCCTAGAAATTCTTATAAAAAATAGAAACATCCGGCCATCAATCCGACAACTCTAATCGTAATAGCCATTGGATCCGTTATTTTTTCTAATAAATTACCCACCTCTACTATTATGAAAATAGGCTAGAGTAACCCCCTAAACATGTATCTAAATTACCCACTCTGCCATTATAAAAGATAATCTAAAGTAACCCCCAATCTTTATGCAAATTACCCACATATGCCATTATAAAAATAATGTCAAATAACCCCCTAAGTTTGTATATAAATTATCTAATTATGTCTTTATTAAAAGTTAAAGTAACTTCTAAATCTGAATCTAAGTTATATAATTATAATGAAATCTTAAAGTGCATCAATATAAAATTCTAAATTAATATATTATCTATGTTATTGCTTATATAAAAATATTACCCATGGTGCGTGTTATGTATGGGGGAAGATATAAGAATACTAATTTTTATGTTGTTCACATGGCTTAAACAGACGACTCAATTAAATACATATCAAATATATATGGAGGTGAGATACAAAGTGAAAAATATTGTTACTAACTAAATATATTACAACGTGATAATGATGAGCATGTATCTTTAGAGTATTGTACGTTAGAATATTTAATAGATGAAAAAGAACATGAGATAGATAATTATAATTATTAGCTATAAATTTTATTTTTATATTAATTCTAATTAACCCATGCAGAAGCACGGATTAATATGCCAGTATGATTCTAATCGGTGTTGCAGGAAAAACGTGCCATGCAAAATGTCGTGCAAGCTTCCGTTGGGCATGTACTCTTCAACCACCAGAATATTGTCTCTGATTTCCGCCGACGAATGTGTGGGCTTGTCTGAGATGGTTTCCACTTTGGTATCGATACAATATCCTAGGATTTTAACTATATTTTCGTGCTGGTGCAGCCTTTGGAAATCAGGAACATATTGCCTTTCGCTTCCGGTCACTGGAGTACTGTATCTCTTGATGGCAACCACCTGTCCGTCAGATAATGTGCCCTGCAAAGTGGAAACCAACACGACAAGTTTTTATAGCTACTAGTCAAAAGCACTGTCATTGTGGAACTATCATCTTTTTTTTGCGAGAACTGTCATCGTGGAACTATCATCCTTAGGAGTTATGTGACAGGAGCGTGATAACACCCATTCTCGCTCAAAAATTGTCCAGTTTGTCCCTATTTTAATATTAAGGCAATACAATCTATTTTTACCTCGTGAAATTTTATTGTAGGGAAATTTACGTTTTAGCACAAAAACCATATTTTGCGGAATAAAAAGTTAACGGTTATGAAAATATTTCTGGCTGGGCTAGCTAGGGGTTGCACCAGAGATCTAGCCCCCCATTTGCTGGGGTGAATCTATCAAAGAGCAAATTTTAGGCTGATCCCCTTGGCACACCAACTCACAAGTAGTAGCCACCATTACGGAGGAACTAAGGCTTTGTTTGATAGAGCTTCATCTAATTCTGATACTCTATGGGAGTTGATTCTTTGAGAGAAGTGATTCTGTAGCTGAAAATGATTCTCTTTGATTCTTTAGCATAAACTCTTAAAATCAGGATGGAGAATCACTCCACAGAATCAGGAGAAGCTACTTTTTTCAGCTCCCAGCCTCTTAGTTTATTTCACAGAATCACTTCACAGAATCAGTAGAGAATCACTTGCGCCATCCTAGAGGAAGATGGTGGGCTTGTGCCGTTTGTTCTACTTAGGGACTAGTTGAGAGGATTTCTTCGAAAATGGCTTCACTGGTAAAGTCAAAGTTGGTGAAGAAAAAAAAGTGATTTTATCTGGTTTCTGATTTACTTTTACCTCAACTTACAAATCAGCTTCACGCTACAGGACCTCAATTTATGCAAAACAAGTGAAGCAGAAGTCGGTAAAAGCACTCCCAAACAGACCTTTAGTAAAGGTGTGCAAAATAAACTGACACCAAAGAGTTGAACCAAAGTAACCAGTACCGAACTTGAAGTGACGGAAACAGAATTTTCCGGTCCCTAATTCAATGTCAAGGAATAATTAACCGAATTTATTCTGATAATCTAGTCTTAATCCTAGTTAACCAAATAAGAAAAAAATATAACATACTTGGAAGCACGATAACAATGGAGGCCCAAGCCCAAAACATTTTATTAAAAATTTAGGCCCAATAGCAAATTCTATCTACTACCTCCGTTTTTATTTTATTTGACGCGAGTAGATGGGAATTTGGGCTAATTAACACTAAAGTAGCTGTCTGAAATGCCAAGTAAATAAAATCGGAGGTAGTATCTTCTCAAGGAGCCATATCAAATGGCTCCAGCAGTGAAGGCCCCAGATCCCACTGTCTGGAGCCATTCGGCGGAGCGGGAGAAAAAAATGGCTCCCGACAACTTCTCGCCGTTTTCCATCCTTGTCTTTGCGGAAGGGAGCAGAAGACGTGCGGTCCGTGCAGAGGCGGACTGCAATGCGCGTGGAGGGAACCTCCGGTGAGCGCGAAGGAGGGTGGGAGGCGGCCGGCCAGCGTGGAGGCAGGAGTGTGAAGGCATGGGGCGGAGGCGGAGCAGGAGGTGCATGCACGAGAAGAAGCGAAAGAAGGAGAGAGAAGGGAAGAAAGAAAAATAAGAAGTAAAATAAATAAGAAGAAAAGAGAAAAATAGAAAAAAGGCTATTATGGATATTTAATATTTTCTATGTATTTAAAACAACCCAGATTGTGTCTGTTCTTTAACTACGTACAAACTCAGGGTTTACCCAACATACAAGAATGATGAAACATTGGCAATAGTACTTATTTTTATTGCAGGGAAACAATGCTATAGTGAAAGATGTTGAAATCACATTATTAGCATACCAAGCGTTGCCTTGTACACCAAAGAAAAGTCATTCTTTCCAATCAATTTATCGGAAGAGAAGTGAAATGTAGCCATCTCCAGCTCAGCCAAAGTGAACCTTTTGAAGCCTATTATATTGTTGAAGCACAAAACTAGGTCATACGCGTTATAAATAGGAAACCACACGCAAACATAAGGCATATATAATGTTTACCATAGAGACAGAATATAGCCTAGTAATATAAACTCCTATCGTTTGCATCCAGCAGCCAATGTCTTTAATTGAATAAAGTTACATGGGTCTTATTTTTCATTCATGAACAGGAGGTGCCATGGAAGATATGATATCTTACTTGGTGGTATGGGAGCACCCTGCAACAATGAGTGACTGCTATGTGAGCTCTGCACCGTTCCTGCATCCTGTATTAGACGCAATTCTCCATCTCTTAGGATATTGAATATAAAGCTTATGTAAAATTATGGATATTATTTGTTACTTGGATGTTCACTAGAACTAAATTGATGCTAAGAAGAAAGAAGCTGAAACTACCGCAATTTATGGAAAAAAGGTAGGTAGAAGGTATAATTTTGAGAAATTTGTGCATACAAACATTTATATTCTAGCATGGGTACCTTTGGGAGGGTCACATGAACTCCACTTTTGATGTGGTCAGCAATCAGAGAGATGTTCTCGTTGTTGTTGGCATTGTTAGCAAACTCTAGGATCGCTGTATGCTCCATAATCTTCTTGTTCACTTGGTCCAAAGATTTTTTTCAAGGCTTTGGACTGGATGACTTTGGAAAGGAAATTCTTATTCTGGCATTCCATGATATGCTCGTAGGCCTTATCGAGGGTTTCTTTGAGGTCGTTGAGTGGGTTTCTAAGTGTCGAGTCCTCTGTCTTCCCCATACTCTCAAGCTTCTTCACGATTTCAGTTATTCTGCTCACACGCGTTCCGATCTCAACGCAAACCTCCTTGTTATCCTCAGCAGTATCCACGGCCGTCTTAATCTTGAAACCAAGTTCGCCGATCTTCAGCACGATATTCACTACGTCGACCATCCTGATCCGTAACCTTCGAAGATAGTATGGATACCACACCGATAAGCAGCTGATCAACAAATACATAAGAAAAATAAAAACCTCCCTAGCTTTCCTCATCACTACAATATAATGATGGAAGCAAGAAATCAGTCACACAGACCTAGCTTCTTACTTCCTCGAAGCAGTTGCTGATCTTCTTCTGGCGTTGATAGACGAGAGAGAACAACTCGCCTATTTATCAAAGAGAGGAGCGAGTACATAACGAAATGACAGGCTCCTTACATTGTTATAAAAAGGGACCAGCGCAAAGTCTTCGTCCGCAGAAAAATTGGGCTGGCTTGAGTCTTTAGGAAATGGACATGAGATTTGTCAGACGGACAGGCTGGGTTCACATTCTAGTAATGCTCCATTGGATCTCTTCTTTATTTGGAAAGTCACCGTCCCCTCACTTCTTCGGGTAGGAAAGCGCGTTAAGAGGCTGCTTGCCTGCTTCGCTGTTTTGGAGTAGCATTGTTACATCGAAATATGCAAAGTTTCGTTCAAAGATTAATGTTGTTTTATTAGGATCCTTTCCGGTCAACCATCAGCATACAGAAGTTATATAGATTGCTCTTTGAGATACTTCGAAAATATTTAATCGTTTCACTGAATGCCATTCAAAGAAATTATTTGTCAAAATTTCACCTTCTCAACTGTATTAACGTCCTAAACAATGGAGTATGTGTTTTGAATCTAGAGGGAGTATCTTGATTAGTTTGACCCAACCCAAAGGGCCGCCCATCTAACATGGGGTGGGTTCATACCCCCTTTCCGGAGAATTAGAGACGACTTCCTAATGCCTGATGTACTTACCTATAGAACAATCAATTAACTACTCATCATACGAAATAAACAAACAAGGACACCCTGTATACTTAATTTCTCAAAAAAAAGGACCAATGCAGAATAGTAAAGTCTGAGATTTTTTGGATCACGCAAAAGCTCTGCGTGCCTGCCGACTTAGAATATTTAGACTGCTCAAGTCTTCTCATCTTTAGTTCTCTATAAAATACAAGGGAATCGAAATGACAGATCATGATCACTAGTGGGTTTCTTCTATTCTTTATTTCTTCATTGTGGTAGAGTGGTAATAACTTAAATAATGATCGATTAACGAGTCCAGCGAGGAGACATGTGAGTCATCATGTGACAATTGAGCATATACTTAGGGCTGGAAAAAATGCTCGTGGCTCGTGAGCTCGCTCAACTCATAGCCGGCTCGGCTCGGTCCAGCTCGCGATCTCAACGAGCCGCGTGTACCAGCAGGCCGCTAGCCCAAACATGGTCCGATAATTCCCACAGCCCACTTACTGCATGAACCCTAGAGCGACTTGTCTACTTGAGCAGTTCCAATTCCCGTCACCGACTCACCCTAAAAAAAATTCCATCACCTCTCATCCCCTCCCTCCAGTCGCGCCGCCAGGCCGTCGGAGCTCCAGGCGCCGATGCCAGGGACGGTCCCCGGCTCGCCGCCCGCCGCCCCCTGCAGCCTCCCTTGCGGTCGTGCTCCTCTGGCCTTCCTGCTCCTATCTTCTCCCTCAAGTTTCACCGCCAGGCCACTGGGGAACTAGGCACCGATGCTAGAGAGGTCGCCGGCTCGCCGCCCACCGGCCTCCTGCAGCTCCCCTCGCTGTCGCTCCCTCCAGCCTCCCTACCCCCATCTCCTCCCTTGAATCGCGCCGCCAAGCTGCTGGACACCCACCCTGACGCAAAAGGACGGTCGCCAGCTTGCCGCCCGCTGGTCCCCTGCAGCTCTCTCGCTGTCGCTCCTTTGCTCCCATCTCTCCTGCATGCTCCCCTCCGGGCTCCCTGCTCCGAGTATCAGGGGCAGGGGTAGGGGCGCACGGCCATGAGAAGCACCGCCAGGAGCTACCATGGAGGAGGAGCACGAGCAGCTGATATTGACGTTCTGGCTCGCGAGCTGCCCGAGCCGAGCCGAACTAGCTCATTATCTTTTGTGCTCGTTAGGATAACGAGCCGAGCCAAGCTAGCTCGTTATCTTAGTGAGCCGGACCGAGCCAAGCCGAGCTGGCTCCTTATCCTGCCCTACATATACCTATGCTACTGATTTGATTATACATTTATCCTGTGTAAATGATAAATAGCAAAGTAGCTTATATATATACTCCCTCTGTCCAAAAAATAAGCCATCCTAGGAATTCTAGGATAAATTAATAAGAAGGTAAAATGATCATGTTTGCTCCTATTTATTACCCATATTTGGCACTAATTGATTCTTGCATGCACATGCATTTTCTAAATAGGGTAAGATGACTTATTTTTTAAAATAAATTTTGAATCCTAAAATAATTTATTTTTTAAAACGGAGGAAATATATTATAATATACCTAAAACAGAACAGAAGGTTACTAATTGAACACCGCCCTGTGAACAGTGGCGGAGCCACAGCGGCCCGACAGGGACCATGACCCACCCCCCCTACCCCTGTGACAGGCCAAGCTGCCGTGCTTTATTTACTGGGCCTTAATTCATTAGCATTTGGTCTAAGCGTCTTTCATTTCCGTTTTCCTTTTCCCTACTGATCTCCTATCCTCTCCCAGTATACTTTGGTTCGTCCTTTGCAATTTCAGCTGCTACAATAACTAGTTAATGCTTCATTAAATCATTTTATTTTCTCTTCTAATTCAAATCTTACAGATTATATTGTATGGTAATTTACATTGAGAAGATTGCACTAGAGTTCACAACAAATACGCTTAACGATGACTTCTATAATATCAAGATACGCATAGTACGACTAAAATAAAGGCTAGCTAAATATTTTGGTATGGTACTACTTGTGTAAAAGAATGTCATTTTTAATATTTACCTTTGTGTAATCATATTATCATTTTCTATATTATCGAGAGCAGTGCATGTACAAGTAGTGAATATGGTTAAATATATATTCAATTAATAAATTTGTTGACAAGCTCATTATAACTATAGGCCTACTTGGATGGCTATGAAGACGTTGGCATGCTAAAATGTGGACATGCCAATCTTTTTTTATCAAAATTTTGTTAATTCTAAAAGGTGGGCTACGTTTTGGATTCCAACCAAACAAGTGCTAAAATTTATAGTCTTACCCACATTTTGGCATGACAAATTTTGGTAGCCGACTAAACTGAACCTATATGTCGAGTCATGTTTACCGCCTGCCCCCCCTCTAACCAAAATTTCTGGCTCCGCCCCCGCCTGTGAAACAATTCACGGAAAAACATTACATTTGTTGAGTGTACGTTCCGATCAGCTATGAATGGCTTAAAAGGAAATTCGCGTTGCAGCCTAGCCCAAGAGTAATGCGCACCAAGTTGTAACCTCGTGTCGTCATATCAACATGGAGCCACTCTTGTTCACCCATGGAAATTTCTGTTGCTCTACTGTAAAATATGAAGACCGCGTTGATGCCATATTATGAGCTACTCCTAGACAATAGATGTTCTTAAATCAAAGAGAGAATAGACACATTGCAAATCAACGTGAGAGATACGAAGAGGCAAAGGGTAATAAGCAGGCCTCTGCAAGGATACGTGTTAATCATCACCGAGCAGAGCACAGAGCACTCCAGCCGTCGATCGCCTGATCTTAACTTCTGTGTCTGCATCATGCTTGAGCCACCCACGCTGCTGCGCATTCTATTTGTCGCATGCGCGGCTGCGCGTTGCGCCGTCGCAGAAGCGGCTCGCCTGCTACACCGTTTCGTCTTCATGGTTTCAGTTTCGGAGGGCCATTAAGGAAAGGTGGCCCACGTTAGCGCCATCTTCGTTTTTTTTTTCGGTTCGTCCCACTCCCATCGCTGGTTCACGTCTCCACACCAACGACAATCGACGAGGCGCTAGCTTCTTTGCTGATGAGGCCATTGGATGATTAGGATTTCTGCGTTAGAGTTAGAGGCAATTTAGCAAGTCAGTGGATATGGTTTCTCATCACACTCTCATTTTGATGATGATCCTGCTCTAATCGGTAGGTATTGTTCATCAATCCTTTTTCATTCCCCCTCTTAGTTTTGTTGATTCGTTCCCACGATCCTTAGCGTCGAGACGTTTAAATCACAGATCGAACTAGGTTATACAGATTTGGTAGGTGATTCCTTTTGATTTCATGGTCTCTTTGGTTGTTTTTGTCGTAGCAATATGTCTAGAACATCTAGCTAGAACAATTATAATTTTTTAAAACAACGATAAATCCGGAGCGTGCAATATTACATTATCTTGATATCCTAAACAATATATATCTTCGGAACAATATACAATATTCTAAATATTTATAAATATTCTAAAAAATTGTCCATAGAAGATTATAAAAGAGCCTGAATTAGAACAATTACAAATATTCTAAATATTTTGCAATGTTCACTGCAAGAAATATTGTAATCTATGATAATCAAATTTCATCATAGATCACTTAAAAACCATCACAAAATGATATCTATGATATTTTTTGATAACATCATGTATTGAGCGTCACAGATTACACCTCGTGATGTTTCCAACGAAAACGTCACAGATTGAAACAATCCATGATATTTTTTAACCGTCATAGAATAGCCTGAAGCCCGCTCAGCCCAACCCGAGCTCAGTTTTAGTGAAAAAACAAATGTCATAGAAATCTTCATAGATTGTATAACCATGTGACGTGGCTGTTGACATGGCTGCTGATGTGGTTACAAACACTGACATGGCCGCTGACATAGATGATGACATGGCTGCTGACGTGGATGATGACATCACCATCGCAGCCCATTTTATTAATGAGCCAATATCAAAAGCGGGCCGCAAATTTGGGCCAAATAATTTCAAGCCACTAGCCACTAAATTCAGCTATTTTTATGGAGATCAAAAAAATCTAGCCCACCAAAATTTACACATGTCAGCCCATATAAACAGCATGATCATTTCATCCCAACCCAAGATATATCAACAATAAATTAAAATCTCATCATATAAATAAAGTTTGAACCAGCATCTCATCAAATACAACATCAAATCATATAAAAATTTTCATCCAGCATTGCAATGAGCAGTATTTGAAAGCTAACTTGCAATGGCAACCTGTACATAAGAGGTGTATCATTTCTTTTTCTTTCTTTAGAGGCACTTAAACAAATTAGGTGAACCAAGTCTTTATACTTCTCTCCCTGAAAATTGCATGTATGCAGCAAACTTAATCTTTCTGAAAAGGAAAAATAGAGAAACCATTTGCAAAGTTAGACTAACTGAGATAGAAGCAATTAGATTCGGCAGGAAGCAAAATTTTCTGCATACGTGAAACCATGCTTTACATGCAAGAAAGGGTGTATTATTAATTTAATCAGCTGAACTCATTGTGTCAAAAAAAATAGTAACAATTACTTAATATCTGAGCAATATCTCTGGCCGTAACAATTAAAAATGGCCTCAGTAATTTATTCTGGAACAATTTCTAATGTTCTAAATGTTTGTCATTGTTCTATAATTTTTTATAAACAGTTCTCAAAACAATTACAAAAGTTCTAAACATGGTGTATATTTCAAATATTTTGTTGTTTTACTTTCAATTTTCTAGATTATAAATAGTTTGTTCGAACAGTCTGCGACTCATCACCCTCTCATAAATTAAACTGGCAATAAAGCATTTCGAATATCTGTTCCGGTTTGTAAAACGAAAAGTGTTATTAAGTGATTCTAAGTTTCTAAGAATTTCACGAATAGTCAACGAAAACTTGGGCAGGGAAAAATAGGTTTTACCTTGCTCCTTGAAGTTTCTAAGCAAATTGCAGCTATCATGATCTAAAAAGTTAATTCTACAACACTTGAAACATAAAATTGCTTGCACTATGAAGAAACCTCCCCCTACCCTCCAAACTTGGGAGGGAGGGGGGGGGGGGGGGGGGGAGGGAGGGTATTCCCTATATACCTTCCGTGCGATCTGGAGTTGTTGTCTCACAGCCCAGTACGTGGCCCAACAAAGCCTATAGCAAACCAGCAATGCAAAGCAAAGGCTGGCAACACAACAGTTAGTATGAGTCCAAAGCCAAACAACATGCTTAGCAAAAGCAGCAGTAACACATCGTCGTAAGCTAGGCAAAAATTTTCTTTTTGCAAAAAAGAACATGAGCAAATGTTGGATTAGCATATTCATCATTCTAAAACAATTGATTCAAAATTTTCACATCTAATTTAACCATTATAGATAAGCTAGCTCAACATGTTATATAGTAATGTTTGGATAATATAACTAATATCTTGAAATAATATATCCAAAGTGTTGAACTCAAATAATAAAAATGTTGATATAAAAAAACAAAAAACTAGTTCTCAATAATTTTGGAAAACAAGCCCAACATTTCTTTGCGAATTGTTGAAACAATATGTTAGGAATGTTGAAATGGTACATATGATTTGTTGATTTTTATAAAAAATAAAAAATGAAAAATATATTCAAAATGGATCTTATTTTGTTGCATTAATTATGAACAACAGCTAGGTTGAAGCGGAATTCAAAATGAGCACACTACAACACAAAACCCCCTTTAGCAACACATAAATATGTTGGCAAAAGTTCAAATATACGTTGCTAAGGTCTATATCAACGCATTTTGTATCCGTTGCTATAGGTGGCGTTGCTAGGATCTATTGCAATATATACATATGTGTTGGTAACATGCATGAAAATGTGTTGCAAGGCAGCAACCAATACCTAGCAACACTTATATACGTTGCTATCTTGAATAAGCTATATGCTTTCGGATTAATTATTAAATTTTTTAATGTAAAAACTTTTTTACATTAAATGCTATTCCGTAGCTAATGGGCAGGCCCGCCAACGGATGTAAGCTCTGTTGCAAGATATGTGTGGCTAAATGGGTGTTTGTCTTGTGGTGGCATATGTTACTAGTAAAGTGCATTTGAATGTCCGGTCATACAAATATCTCAAATCTTCCAATAGTACAGTTTAATCATGAATATATTATGTTCTAATAGATCTTATAGTAACTTCGATGATGATACCTCTCCTTTAGATACACAAAACACTCTCATAGGGATATACAAGGATCCATTGCTAGAGTTCGAACACGACAAGCTCGTTTCTATGTACTTTTGATAATTATGATAATAACAACCTATCTAATATTATTATACTTAGGATAATAGAGAATATTAGGAAGTGTTTGGAGAGAGGCATGGAGGAGGAGAAGACCCGCAAGAGCGTCACGACCAAGTTGGACGCTCGTATCATACCAAATTTAAGAACACCTCGGAGTCCAGAAGCAATCAACACTAAAAAGTCGCTTAGCATATGGACTCCGTGTTCGACATTTTACATATGTATAGAAAGCCAAGAAGATAAACTTTCCATTGCCATGAGTCCCACATCATTATCATAACTGATTAAATAGGAATCGTCGAATCATGTGGAAACATGTGGACGTCTAGAAGCTGTCAGGTTGCTGCGCCACTCCTTTTGTTCATTGCCCCGTGTATTCTGTTGAAGTCCATTAAAGACTCATTTAGGGTTGTTGGATGACCCTAGAACCTTCATATTTAGTAGCTGTTGCCTAAATTAGCCTTAGATTTTGTTTATTTTAATATATCAATAACAGTTTAACCGTCAACGATTCATAAGATTCCAATTCATGAGTTTAATCAGTCATTTGCAATCTTGTTACATTCTTGATTATGTCCTTCGATTTGAAGGCAAGAATTAGCATTCGTGGCAAGGTCAACCGGACAGACATGGTTGATAGCTGGAGGCGACGTGTTGCTTCTTTTGATGGTAGGGGTCTTGTTGATCAGTAGCCACATCCCTTGTATCTGGTTGCTGCCAAGTCTATAATTATCCCATCCTGATGGAAGATCGGGCACTCCCGTTCCCATCAAGTGGTATTCAAAGACTCAAGTATACCGTCAGTTTTTATATCTTACATCCTTGTTTAGATTTTTTTCGCCTTCATATTATAGTCCATAAAAAAATTAATAGTCACATTTATTTTCCCTTTCCTATGACTATTGATTTAGCCTTTTGCATAACTAGGTTTATGCCCATATGTTGCTACGGGCGGCAAAAGATTTTAGGGAAATATATAAAGTTTGGGCAACATGATATTCATCTTAGCAACTTGATATCTTAACGCAAACTGAGATTCAAAAAAAATAACTTTTTACATAATGGTGTCAAAAAAAGCATCAATTTATTTAGATAATAGTATCAAAACGAGATTCAACTGTCAATGCATAGAAGAACAATTAAAAACTATGGTGTTTTGAGATCTCGGATCACTACGGCCACTTTTGGTAATACAAATGAAACAAAAAAAGCAGCGGTTATTTTTTATAATCAAGCAAAGATGAGATGAGATAGCTGAATTATAGAAAAGAACATTTCAGCACAAGTGTCTATGGTGATGAATTAAAAATAAAAAAGAAGAAAAAGGGTCAAGAAATTGGTCTTATCTACATCACCGAAAGTATCAATGATTCACATAGTACTGTTTATGACACTTTGGATGGCATCAAACCATCATCAACAGTTTTTAAACACTCCCTCACTTTTGCTACCGTATTACACCACAACACTCTACAATGTGATGTCCTTTAGCTCCAACTTCTCTGTTTGCTGAGCATAGAATTTGCCAAACCTGCAGCATACAACCCGGACTAGTCTGTCATTTGTTCTTGGATAAGATATAACCATATGATATCCAAAAGAAAAGAAAATTTAATTGAGAAGGATGCATAAATTTTAGCACTTGTAATAATATTCGCTTAGCGGCAGCACCATTTGAAATCTACGGCTCTTATAGGGAAGTTTCTTATGCCTGATACAGTGTAGCCAGATAGGTAGATGAAAATGTACAAGTCAGGTCAATACCATGCCAAACAGATTTACAAAACTAACAATGTTTAATTCAATATGTTTTAATTGGACCCGTACCCATTCTGTTGATGACCCAAACTATTCAGTGTAGAATTTGTACGGTTAGAAATAATTAAACCAACAGGTTGACTAACAAAGGTTAACTCAATATTTTTTAATTGGAGCTAGGTGCCCCGAGAGCCGGTGAGGGTGAGCGGTCATGGCGGCTAAGGCGGCGGGTGGAGCAGTGGCTGCGTGAGCGGCAGGATGAGAGAGCGCGGACGGCCAGAATTACTTTCGGTAGGATGAAGTATGCGGGCATGCAGGGACTTGATCAGTACATTAGACGGTTTAGGTTCGCAGGACGATGGATGATGGCGCAATGGATAGCGCTGGTTTGGGGACGACATGAGGATCTCACGACTAGCGCTATCATCACACGTCGTACTGGTCGCCACCTAGTAATTTTTAGTAGTGGGAGATTTAATTTCAGATTCCGCATTGTTGAGTTCGTATCTTAGGTCGAGTCTGGTTGCTAACCTCGCGTGTTTCATACATCAGTTCGCCAGTCGATTACATAATGCAAAAATAATTATGAATTTATGAGTATTATATTTAAGAAAAAACATCTACAAAATGGTTACAACAGAAAAATAAAAAATGAATGGAAAAACGAAAATAAACAAAGGAGGAGAAGAAAAGAAAGCAAAATATAAAAAGGATGCGGGCGGGCTATGCACAGACATGTGGACCCCACGCCTATCTATCAAATGTGTTGAAAGTATTATTGGGCTAGATTTCTTTATCACCATACGAGCTAGAAATGTTATTAGGCTGGATTCCTTCACGCGTGACAGGAGGTGAACCACGATTTGGTGTTCAGTGCATATTATCCCCTACTATTAGTATAAGTGGAGCTGCCCATACAGCAGGTGGGGCCGTAGCTGCCCCAGCTATTAGGGGAGCAGAAACATCTGCCCCATAGCGTTTCTAAACAACTGGAGCGGCGCTGGAGGCTCAAAGAGCGGCTGGAGGAAGAAGTACGTCTTGGGACGGATGCCGGGTCAAAGTTGACGGCCCACTTGTGTTTTGGCCCAGCGCATACCAGTCAACTTAGGCGAGCCGTTGGCATCGGCGTTGGCCACGCGATGACATGCTGCTGCCTGCTGCAACCAGTGCGATGCAAGGTGGCGAGTGGCGACTGTGGCTCTGCCGTGCGATGGATCAGGCTAGGCAGCACGAAGGTGCATGTACGTGGAGGTTGTCTCCGGCCACAGACTGGGTGGAGCGCGACGGCTGGCACATCGAGGGTATATGTTTGGCAGAGATTAGGTTTTTCCTAAAACGGCTCCAACTGAATGTTAAAGCTGTTTTAAGAAATATATAGCAAAACAGCTTCTTCTATTCTTTTAAAATGGATAAAGAGGTAAAATATCATATATACCCACGGTTATGTGGCTTGTCTGAACGGTGGTCTGATTACCTTACCGTAGTTTATAATTTAAGTTCATATGAAATTAAAAAAATAAATAAAAAAGAAATAGTGTCCCGCAATAATTTTTGTTATATATTAGAGTAAATTGACTTGCTAAATTAACCAATATTTTTCTCCCTTATTTTTTATTTTTTTCTCCTCCATTTCTTTTTCCTTTCTCTCTCTCCTCCTTCTTCTCGTTTTCTTTCTACATTTTCTCCCTTCCTTTTTCTTTCTTATCTATTCTTCCTTCTTGCCGTAGTTTCCTACGCCGCCGTCCAAGCGTCTAATCCCACCACGCAAGAGCGATGCTCCGCCTCCAGCAACCACCGCGTCGCTTCCTCACGGGCTCAGGCTTCCCTGCCGCTGCTTTGCCCGGTCGCTGCAGCTGCTTCTGTTCCTGCCCGACCGCCGCCGCTGCCGCTGCGTCACCGCTGGATGGCCGTGCGCTCCACTGCCGCCGCTCGCCCACCTCGGCGTCCGTCGCTCCTACCAATGCCCAGGTCCCCTCCGCAACGGCAGCCGCCGACCCCCTTCACGCACGTTGCTGGCCGCCTCGCGGAGCTGTGCGACCCCATAACGAGGACAAGGGTGACAATCGACTGGAGGAGCCGCAAGGCGCTAGTTTTTTTGCTCCCGCATCGCCGAACGGCTCCTCTCAGCGGGATTCGCGGGGACTTGGGCGCTGAAGCTGTTTGTAGGTACCCGTTTGGCAAGGCTCCTCGAGGAGCCAGTGAAGAAGCCGTTTATGAAGCCCTGCCAGAGTGTCTGGGTAAATAAATTCTGCCCCCCAGCTAAAAATTTATGCGAGCTCCGTCACTTACAATTAGTAGATCTAGACAAAGTAGGGTTAGTGTTTAGAGTGATGGCATCAGCTTCTCTGATGTCCATCATGTCTTCCTCCCTCTAGGCGATCTCCGGCGTTGTTAGCCTCAGCTCCTCCATCACTCCGGTGAATCTCCTGTGAGGTATGCTTTCCACTTATCCGAGAAATCGTATTTATTAGTGTTTTGTTGTCCGCCTTGGCAGTCTTTTCTCCTTCTAGGTTCTTTTGTCGACCGATGACTCGGGGTCACCTGCGTTGCATGAGGCGGTAGATCCCAGGTCTCTCGGTGTTGTGACGGCCGGTGGCCGCCAATTATTGCCTGTGCGTTCAACGTTTCAAGTGCAGATCGAAGACCTTAATGTGCCAATCGTTGCAGCATCAACAAACTTCAAAGCTTCTTTGAAAGCTTCTTGGTCGGGATGGGGATCGGCTTCAAGCTGCAAGTTCAGTGTGTTCCCCTATGGCCCTATCAGCAGTGGTAGCCTGCCAGGAGGACCTTACAAGGACTTAGATGTAATCCTTATTTTACTAAGTGATTTCTTTGCAAGGAATGTTGTGTACCTTGTTCTATAAATAAATGAAATACAACATGGTTTCCCCTACTAATTTGAATTTTAGTCCACGTGATTCCACTTTTATCTATTTAACGAAATCCAGTGGAGTTTCCTTCCTTGCCCGAAGTATGCCATTAACTGCACTAAATTGTATTGAGACTGTGGAGGGAGCTGATATTGTTGGTCCTAACTATGAAGACTAAATGTAAATTAAGGAGTGGACTATTTGTATTCTTATGAGCTTATTATATATGTGCCTTTGTGTGATTATTGTTGAAATCTGAATGTGTTTTGTTCCTGGTGACGATGGTTGAAATATGAGAGACTTGAATCTGCATTGATCGCATAATTAATTAGGGGATAAATATATCTCCCTTATGCCAAACGTACGCTTATGGAAATTGGTTAGCACATGTGGACACAAGCACCACTGGAAACAGGATTTGCAGAGGTGGATGCTTAAGAAAGCCGCATGTGAAGACATACTTTCATTCATAGGCGGTTGTCAGTTGTCACAAGCCACCCGCTGCGTACATGCGTGGCTCCTTTTGCCCTTGTTGTAATAATATTTTTGCGTAAGCTATCGACAAGAGGTGCGTTGCGAGACTTCTCTCAAAATGACTTACCGCCCGTCTTTATAAATCATTTTTTAGTAGTTGTAGCGGTGTCAGCTGCTGGTTGCCAGCGGAGCGAGTCAGCGGTCGGATGGCTGGTGGGACGACTAACAACTGAACTAATTTTGGGGAGCAGGGCAATCAGACTAACACAAGAAGTCAGAAGCATACTTTCACATGGAAAAAGAAAATCACCAGTGGCTTGGCTCTACGCGCAGGCCATGCTGTCATTGTGTCTTTTTGTTTAGGAGACTTGAGCACTCCCGTTTTATAAGAAGTGGCTTAGCTCCATCATCTGTACAAACTACAAAGTGCACAGCCTGTCCTTCAGTTCTTTATAGTCTTGTTATACCTAATCTGAGCAGTTGATTGTTCCTGCCAGTCAAACTCTCTCTATATTAATACCCCATTCGAGCAAGCTTGCCACCAAGCCATCGAATAGCAGACCACTGATAGGAGGGTGAGGACTGAGGAAGCAAGAGCCTCGGAGGCAAGAAAAGTAAGGTTCGTGTCCAGTCCATGCTTGTTCAACTTTTTTGAAGCGTAGTATTCTTCATTATTATTCCTAGCTTCACTAGATTGTTCTCCTACGAAGAGATCGATAGAAGACCGGCGGGATGGATATTGGCACGCTCAGGCTGATCATCGATGTTGCGCTAGCAATTGAAGAGGCAGCGAAAAATGTTGAGCAGAATGAAAAGGATTGTGAGGAGATGAGAAGCCACGTCGCACTGGTCACGACGAACCTCAGGCGGCTCGAGAACAACGAGCCGCTGATGATGGACCCGGCCGTGAGCCCCGCAGTTGCGGCGCTTGGCGAGATCCTCCGTGAAGCCCAGGAGCTCATCGAGGATTGTAAGGTCAAGAGGAACATCGTAGATCTTTTGTGTACGGCCGGCAAGCTGTCCAAGAAGCTGAGACGGATGAACAAGAGGATCCTGGCTAGGACCATAATCCTTATGTGCGCCATGACCGTTCGCCAGGAGTGCCGGCGGCCAACTCAGGAGGTAAATCAATTGGGATTACATTGCTACACCTACCAGTGTGATTTATATATATCCACGCGCTATTCTACACATCTAACTAATTACTGAACAATTTTTCAGTAATAACTACTGCGTGCGATTACTGAATACCTGAACGTGATTCAGCAATTTGGCAACTTGGTTCAGTAATTTCTGATAGTTCGGTCAGTAATTTAACTGCTGGGTGTAGAATAAACGTTTAGCGTACACCCAACAGTCAAATTATTGAAGTTTATTGTTCAGTAATTTTACTGCTACTCTACACTAAAATGTAGAATAGTATTTCCGTGTGTGTATAGAGTAGTATTACCGATCACTGCCCTTTGCTAATTAGTGATGATGAATTTTATTGTGTAGCAAGTTCATGTACCACCACCACCTGCCCCTGAAGGTGACATGAACAATCAGCAGCAATCCACCAGCATATTTAACGAGATCGTCAACGTTGCGGACCGGATCAAGGCGACGGCGAAGATGGTTCGCCGGAACAAGGACGAGTGCCACGAGATCGACGAGCGAGCGGGCATAGTCAGCGCCTTCCTGCCGCAGCTTGAGAACACGGGCATGATCAAGGACCCGGCGTTGAGCGCCGAGCTGGAGAAGATCGTCAGGACCTTGCAGCACGCCTACGAGCTGGTGACGGCTTGCCAGGGAAGGAGCTTGTTCATGATCCGGCCAGCACGAGGGTGTCAAGGAGGACACGGCGGAGAACTGTCCAAAGAGCTCCACCAGGTGCTGGACCAAATGGTGCTTGACCTCGATGGCATCACTGAGATCAGTATCCGTTACACAAAAGGTACTGGCACTGCTAGCCATGCATAGAAAAAGATTTTGACGATCTTCTAATCTTTTTTATAAATAGATTACTAAAACAACTGATGGTGTTGCAATATTGCAGGAAGCCGTGAAGTTACTAGTGCAGCAGTACGGATTACCGCAACTCTAATGGTCGGCCACTTCGTTGTGAAATTACGGCTTGCCAGGCAGAGAAGTAAAACGATAACTATCCAGTTACGTAGCTGAATATTCCCTATTATATATCTCAAGCACTCGCATATATTTCGTGTTCTTCAACGACTGATGCTGCTACCAATTTCAGGTCAATAGGCGAAACATCCCAATTGCACTCAAGCTTCAAGGTTAAATGCTTCTATGATGTTAATTTGCTCCTTGCTATGGATTTCAAAAGAACATGTATCAAATGTTTTAGGACCTACTGGTTGTATATATCCACCAAATGGATATGGAGGCTGGTTTATCGTTTATCTAAAAAAATGTTTTATGACCTGCAAGTCCCCCTCCAAAGGCACTGTTTCTAGAATGGATAATTCACTGCATGAAGTTCTAAACTTGAACATATTAATAATTTGACACTAACAAAACGGGTAAAATTAACTGAAATTTCATATAATGTCGGTATTTGTGCTATGTTCTACAGTGCTAGTGTCGAATTAATTTATGGATTTTGAAGTTTGTTCTTTCCAACAGTAAAATAAGGCCCTTTTACATAACAGGCTGATCCTGAGGAGATTGAAGCAGTAGCAGCCAGTGAATCAGTCACTGTCGCCGGTTCGTCGAACCGGCTGCATGATGATCCGAGCCTGTTACAGGGTGATAGCACTTCCGAGGCACAGGGAGCTTCCTCTAAAGACTAAAGAATTATCCTTTTCATGCTGCCTGTAGGTAAAGGTGCTTGTATTATACAGAACCTTATTACCTACGCCCAGCTTGGAAGGATGTCTATGGCATCCCCGCTAGGGTTTGCACCTGCGGTTGGTGGATACAATTTCCTTTTCCTTGTATCGGTTTTTCTGTTTATGAGCAATTGTGATGTCCTCAGTTGGGATGTATAATGTATCCGAAAAGATTTTTGGAATTCACATTTTAATAAAATAAATGGTCGGTGATTTATTTTGTCTCAACTCCTAATATTTTGAAGATAGTTTAGAAGCACAATAAACCATTGGGTTTCTTTTCCTCTTGAGACAAATAATTGTATGAATATATCTATGCTCTCTCTCCTCCTGCACGTCAGGCCACTCCGTATCCGTCCTTATCCACAAATCATGAGTGCGGAAAAAAATAGATCGCACGCCCACCCGCCATGCCGGCGAGCACCATCTTTCTCCAACCACTTCCCCTCCCCCTCCCCTTCACCTTCCCCCTTCCCCTCCTCCGAGCCATCTGGCCTCCGTCCATCCTACCTTCACCCCCGCCGCCCACCTCCGTCCCGGCCACCCGCCTCGTCGGTGTCGCCGCCGGCGAGGACCACCCTCCACCCACACCCTACCCCCTCCCTTCCCTTCCCTCCCCTCCCTCTCCTCCTTCCATCCCCCTCCGTTCAGCAGTAACCACGCTGCCGCAATTATTGGCGTGTCTTCTTCGTATCCGATGAGCGCCGCTGCCCAACACCGCCCACCGGTTGTCTTCCACCATCCCGGACGGCGGTGCCATTGCCGCCTCGCCTCGCCGCCCGCCTCCACCGCTAGGCCGGCCGCCTCGCCGGACCTCCCTCTAAGTTCGGCAGCATAGGTAACCCCCAACCCTAATCTCGAACCCTAACTCGTCGGAACGCCGCCCATCGTCGGAATTCCTTTGTTACTTTCTTGCTATGGAGTTACCTTCTCCCCTATGTTTCCAAAAGTAACAAAAGGGCTCTCGATTTACCCTTAAATGGAGAGACCTTTCGATGTAGCTTTTAGGTAATTGTATCTAGTGATCTAATATGATTGAGGAAAAAAAAGAGAGAAAGGCTTGGACAAAAAGAAAGGGTGACCAAACAGCTAGAGATGTTCCATCTGTTGGTTGTTGGTATACCGCATGGCGATGAGTTTTAGGGGTGCGGTTATATGTCACCGTTGGTGACAATTCCACCAACCATCATTCCTCCACCAAATATTATATTTAATAGACCGTCAGCCCAACAACCTGTGCATGGGCTCTTTGCGATGCAGTGCACTCCGGGGTAAAAAAATCTATTCACCATACCGTAATCATGACAACATGCAGCGCATGCACAATCCAATAAGAGCTACGTGTTAGCAAAGTAAAAGTATAAAATTATGACTTCACGTGAAATAGAAGTTCAACTTAAAAAATCATAAATCCAAAATTGAATATCTAAATTAAATTTCGATTTCACCATAATGTTTCTTACGATGGGATCTTCAAATCAAAACCACACTTGGCTATATTTGGAATAATTTTTTAAATACTATTTTTTAATACAAGATTGTTAATTTTGACTATTGCGAACAAATACTTTAATGACTAAAACAAATGATTGATACGAAGAAAATGATTAAACAAGATGAAGAAAAAGATTGCACATTGCGAACATTTGAAAACTAAATATCATGAACAAACGAGTTCACATCATGGAACAATTTAGTCTACAAATAAAACAAATTTAATTTCATGAACAAATTAGTATACAAAATAAATAAAATATTATTTTTTACATGGAGACAAGAAGTGTCACAAGATGAACAAATTATCTTTACACATGAATAAATTATTCTTATAGACAAACAAAATAAAAAATGACAAAAATTAGCAAACAATATTATACAAAATATTTTGGCAAACTAAATAAAACATAAAAAAATGAATATAAAACTTGAAAACCACAATAGAATAAAGCGGGTAGTATAAACAAGAAAAGGAAAATGGAAAGAAAGAAAAAAAAGAAAGAAATGGAAAAGCGAGAATAAATAAAAAAGTTACTGTTGACGCCAGATTTTGACACGTGTTGAATCGGCGTCAGGAGAGGAAGAGATTGGCCGATGCGGTAGATCTAAAGGCTACAGTGAGAAATCGACCGATTGAGGCTACAGTTGGGAATCGGCTGATTGGCAATGTAACTTGCGCCAACAGATAGGGAGGGTGAAACCATTGGAACCACAACAGAGGATCCCGGTCAAAAGTAGCCTGATGTTGGTCAACGGAACGATGCCGGCTCGGTCGAGAAGCAATGGAAAGAATCCTGATTGGATTAGGATATGGCGGTAGAAGATTCTGCGGGAGTCCGTTTCCTTTATAAAAATATTATAGATATAGTAGTTTTCTGTTTAAATCAAGTTTGGAACAAATCGTAATCGATCAGGAGTCCTGGTCCTAGGGTATAAATTGGAGTCGTCAGGGCTTTGTATAAAACAATCAATCAATCAATCAACAATACAATCTACTTTTTCATTGCACTTTACTTTCAAGTCGGCGACTTCGCCAATACTTTTTCTTCTTTCACGAGTTCGTACGGATTGGCAGAGCTGCATCGACTCGATCTCCGGCCAATTGGTAGGTTCCGCTTATCGAATAACATCCGAGCTTTAACTTCGGGCGCATCGCCGTGGTTTCGTTCGGCGGGACAGACCGGAACCTCAGCCGATCGGAACGCCCGGAATGTAATACTCTTATTTCCTTGTCAATCAACAGGTCAGATTGACTGGCACGCCACACGAACCGCACCAGGGCAATAACCCGAACAGGAGCTAAGCAGATTCTCCCGGGTCGTGTGTCCGACGCTGAAGTTTCTGAGAACAACATCATTGAGGTCAACATCATTGAGGTCACAGAAGCAGATCTCAAGGACGACCAGAAAGAGGAACTGGCTAAACATCTAGAGGATTACAAAAGGATGTATCTGCAGTCCTTCAGTCGTACCAGAAGCGGGGAGGCGATCAAGAAAGCTCCTCTTCCAGTTCCCCGCCATATCACCATTGCTGAGGATTCGGACAAGATGTCCGATATGATTCAACAGTCCGTCTATCAGGCTTTCATCGACCAATCCTCGGTAATGACCAACACGGTGTATAACACCGTCATCAGTTCTCGGGTCAGCGGAGCAGCTCAAGGATATCAGGGGCCAGCATACGCCCCACCAATTGTACCTCCAGCCAGAAGCTTACCAGGTACGTCCCACTCGGCTCCTCAGCCGATGTCGACGCAACACGAAGGGTATAACACTTCGTTGCCTCCAGTGCCTGCAGGGTATAACGGTGCACTATGTTTCCGATCCCAAGCACCGCTTCAGCCTGTCCAGATTGCTTCTGTGCAATCGCTGCCCTCAAACTCAGTGCCTTAGGGGGCACCAGCAACGACAGCTTTTCCCGATCAATCAACCGAACATGGGAGCTATCCGATCCAGGCGTCGTTCCATTCGGCCGTTCGGCCTATGGTCCCTCAGTATCAACCAACCCTACCAGAAATCGGCAGGGGGGCAGGCACTGTAGAAGCACTCAGAAGCACGGCGCCGATGACGATTTACGATGGGGCGGCGGATTCGCTTCGCCATCAACTGTCAACTGCTCAGACGGCCGTGACGCAACAGAATCCGTCGCACGCTTCGATCCTTCACACGGCCGTACCGCCGCCAATCCCCCAACATATGTCGGCACCCCGAACAGCTGTCATCAGCAGCATGTGGATTGGACGGCAAGAATAGCGGAGGTAATTCAGGACCAATTCGGGTTGAAGCCGAAAGTGTAGACTTATACATACAAAACGCCATACCCATCGGCCTACGACCTGCTGCCGTTTCCCCACCGGTACAAGGTTCCTGACTTTACCAAGTTTTCGGGGCTGGACGACACCTCTACCGTGGAGCACGTTAACAGATTTATCATCCAGTGCGGGAAAGCCGCCACACAAGATGCTCTGAGGGTGCGTCTGTTCTCGTCGTCTCTCTCTGGATCGGCCTTCCATTGGTTCACCACTTTACCACCCAATTCCATTGTTACTTGGGCCGATCTAGAAAAGCAATTCCATAAGTACTTCTACGCAGGAGTACATGAGATGAAGCTCTCGGATTTGACTAGCCTCAGGCAGAGGAGCGACGAGCCAGTAATTGGATACATACAGAGGTTCAAAGAAATCGGAAACAAATGCTATACCCTTGCTCTGACCGATGCCCAGTTGGCCGATATCACTTTCCAAGGCCTCTTGCCACATATCAAGGAGAGATATGCTTCGCAAGAATTCGAAAGCTTAAGCCAGATCATTCACCGATTGGCCGGTTAGGAAGTGTGTCCGTTTGTGCAGCGGAGGAATTTCCAGAAAAAGGTGGCATACTTGGAGGGATCTGAATCTGAGGAAGAGGAAGAAATCGGCCTAGCAGAATGGGTAAAAGGGAAGAAACCAATATCGTGCCCTTTTGGAAAGAAAGAACCAGAAACGTTCGGCTTTGACACATCAAAGGCCGATAAGATTTTCGACTTACTATTCCAGGAAGGGCAGATCAAGCTATCACCATACCATACCATTCCTTCGGCCGATCAGCTCAAAAAGATGAAGTACTGCAAATGGCACAACGCTACGTCTCATGACACAAATGAGTGCAAGATCTTCCGTTAGCAGATACAGTCGGCCATTGAGCAGGGAAGACTCAAGTTCGAAACCCCGGCGAAGCCGGTAAAGCCGATGAAAATTGACCAACATCCTTTCCCGGCCAACATGGTTGACACGGGAAGAAACTCACTTCAAACCAAGGTGCTGACGTCGGAATCGGCTAGAAGGAGCGGCGCCGTAGATCCCAGGAAGCAGGTCATGGTGGATGAAGTCAAAGGGAGAAGGCGGGCTGAAGACGAGGGTGAAGGATCAGAACGATCGCGCAGACCCGTCACTTCCCAATTCTTACTCAGCAAATATCAGCGGCAGCAGGAACGGTCAAGATACCACGATGAGATGATACGCCGACACGAGGATCACTGGCGATGTCCGTTCTTCATCCATTGTTGGGAAAACGACCTCAGATTGCCATCAGCCGATGACTGTCCTGAGTGCAGCGGATCAAGTCGCAAGGATCGCCCGTTCAAAAGATCGCGCTCCAGAGACAGGGGATCAGAGCCGATCAGCAAAAATTGGCGCGAACAAGAAGGATGGCGCCTTTCAGTGCATGATCGGCTGGGGGGCAGAGTTGACCGGTATCACCGGTTGAAAAGCAGGATCAACCAGCAGGGGCGACTGGGGGGCAGAACCAGCGTACACGATCGGCTGGAAGAAATGGCTGATGCCAGGGTGTCGGATGAAAACCCCCTAGGAAGGGAACCAGACTGGGAGCGCGCTAAACCGTTGGCCAGACCAGTAAACCCCAGGTGGTGCCCTGAGGGATTGTCTAAATCTCAAAAGCGGAGAATCCAACACCTGCGCTAATGGGAGCAACAAGAAGAAGAGCAGAGGCAAGTGCTGGATATGAGAAACGTCAAGTCTCGGGTCTGGCGCCCCGAGAAAAACAACAACAAGGAGGTTGACAATCAAGAATCGGCAGCTAATGTCAATATGGTGTTCATAGTGCCGATGGAGTTCATGGCGCCTGCTGATCGAGACAAGGCGACAAGGATGGAAGAGCAGATGGCGCAGTTGGTTTTGGAGCCGATGACAACCACCTTTGAGAAACCGGAAGACGAAAAAGGGCAACATCTCAAGGCACTATTTCTCAAAGGGCACGTTAACGGACGACCCGTTACCAGGCTACTAGTGGACAGAGGCGCCGCAATCAACATCATGCCATATGCCATGTTCCGGAAATTAGGCAAAAGTGATGAAGACCTGACCAAGACGGACATGATGCTCAAGGACTTCGAAGGCAACGTGTCTCCCGCCCGTGGAGCGCTCTGCGTCGACCTCACCATCGGCAGTAAGACCCTTCCCACTACCTTCTTTATTATTAATGGTAAGGGGTCCTACAACATGTTGCTCGGTCGCGATTGGATACACGCGAATTGCTGTGTCCCATCTACAATGCACCAATGCCTTGTGTAGTGGGTGGGGGACAGTACAGAGATAGTCACCGCCGATTCCACCTACAGTGTTGCGGCGGCCGACACGCAACAATTGAGCTGTGAACACGTCAGGTGTATATCCGGCAGGACTTGGGACACTGATTTCCTGAAAGTGTCCGATTTTGGTCTACAGCCGATCCAAGCAGTCGGCTCTGAAGATTCAGAATAGATGGATCAGTTCGTCTGAGAAGACGGAAAGCTTGGGCATGGATTTACGTCGGCCGATTCATTGGAGATGGTAGATTTAGGAGATGGTAGCAAGCCAAGGCCGACGTATATTAGTGCTAGCTTGGACCCCGGATACAAGTGTAAATTGACAAGTTTATGAAAAGAATTCAAGGATTGCTTTGCTTGGGAATACCATGAGATGCCTGGTCTAGACCGGTCCATTGTTGAACACCGGTTGCCTATAAAATCAGGATATCGGCCATATCAGGAACCTGCGTGACGGTGCAATCCTAAAATTCTACCTGATATAAAGGCCGAGATCACAAGATTGATTGAAGCAGGTTTTATTCGGCAGTGCCGTTACACCGAATGGATTTCTAATATTGTGCCCGTATATAAGAAGAACGGAAAGTTGCGCGTATGCATCGATTTCAGGAACCTAAATCAGGCTATACCAATGGACGGATATCCGATGCCGACGGCCGATGTCTTGATAGATGCTGCTGCAGGACACAAAGTCATCAGTTTCCTGGATGGTAATGCTGGGTACAATCAAATATTGATGGATGAAGAAGATATTTCGAAGGCAGCTTTCAGGTGTTCGGGCCACCTCGGTTTATTCGAGTGGGTTGTAATGACCTTTGGGTTAAAGAACGCCGGTGCTACATATCAGCGGGCCATGAATTATATCTTTCACAAGCTCGTTGGTGCATCGGTGGAAATTTACATCGACGATGTTGTGGTCAAGTCGAAAGGTCATCAAGAACATCTGGCCGATTTACAAGAAGTACTGGAGTGCAGAAGGAAGCATGGGTTGAAAATGAACCCGAACAAGTGTGCATTCCGTGTATCGGCCGGGCAATTCTTAGGATTCATGGTCCATGAGCGCGGGATAGAGGTTAACCGGAAGACCATAGACGCCATCAAAAAAGTTGTAGCCCCACAGAATAAAACTGAGCTGCAATCCCTCATCGGCAAGGTCAATTTTATCAGAAGATTCATATCCAACCTGTCCGGGTGTATTCGAGCTTTCACTCCTTTGTTGAAATTAAAGCCTGATCAGGAATTCGTGTGGGGAGAAGAACAACGCAGAGCGTTAGAAGATATCAAGCAATATCTGACTTGTCCACCGGTGTTGGTCCTGCCGCAGCCTGGTAAGCCGTTCAAATTATACTTATCGGCTGATGAACAAGCTATTGGATCGGCATTAGTTTAGGAGTTCGAAGGGAAAGAACGGGTGGTATATTATGTCAGCAGAAGACTCCTGGACGCCGAAACAAGATATTCCCCGGTGGAACGGCTGTGCCTGTGTTTATACTTCTCGTGCACCAAGCTCAGGCACTATTTGTTATCGGCAGAGTGCATAGTCGTATGCAAAGATGATGTGGTGAAATATATGCTATCACTGCCAATTTTGAAAGGACGGATTGGAATATGGATCCTGGCTCTGTCAGAGTTTGACTTAAGGTACGAATCGGCCAAAGCTGTCAAGGGTCAACTCATGGCTGATTTCGTAGCTCAGCACCGTGGACCGGAAATTGCTGTCGTTGAACCGGTTCCATGGACTCTGTATTTCGATGGTTCTTTGTGTGGGGCAGGATCGGGAATCGGCACCGTTCTTGTATCGCCTCGGGGGGCAAGTTATGATTTCTCTCTGCCGATAGAAGCATCCGCAACCAATAACCAGGTGGAATACCGAGCCGTCCTAAAAGTTATCCAATTATTAAGGGAAGTCAAAGCTGATGCAGTCGAAATTTTTGGAGATTCCATGCTTATTGTGGATTAGTTAACGGGGAGATCTGAATGCAAAGATGATATCTTAAGGATTTACTATGAAGATTGTCTCCTGCTGTTAAAGGAATTCAAATCTGCAATAATCGAGCATATCCCCAAAAATTACAATGAAGAGGCCAATAGGCTAGCCCAACACGCGTTCGGATATCGGCCGATTCAAGGGGCTATGATTTTGGAGCTCGCGGCCGATGATTGGCGAAAGGAGATTGCCGATTACTTGAAGGATCCGTCCTAGAAGGTGGATCGGCGAGTGCGTTTCCAGGCCACAAAATATGTGTTACTTGAAGACGATTTGTTTTACCGGGCGATTGATGGGATTCTTCTCAAATGCCTGGGAACAGAAGAAGTAATGGTCCTGATGGGGGAAATCCATGAAGGCGTATGTGGAGCCCATCAATCGGCTCACAAGATGAAATTGATGATCAGAAAGAATGGGTATTACTGGCCAACGATTCTTGAAGATTGTTTCAAATATTATAAGGGTTGCCAAGACTGTTAGAAGTTTGGCAATGTTCAGCGCGTGCCAGTTTTGGCTATGAATCCAGTAATCAAGCCGTGGCCGTTCAGAGGTTGGGGTATAGATCTCATCGGGCAGATTCACTCTCCATCGAGCAAGGGGCATAAGTTTATATTGGTAGCCACTGATTATTTTACTAAATGGGTGGAGGCGGTTCCGTTAAGGACCATGACGTCGGCCGATATGATCGAGTTCGTTAAGAACCACATTGTTTATTGATTCGGTATTCCTCAGACTATCACAACTGATCAAGGAACAATGTTCACCTCAGGAGAATTTGGAGAATTCGCCGCCGATATGGGGATTAAATTGTTGAATTCTTCTCCGTATTATGCTCAAGCCAATGGCCAGGCCGAATCGTCCAATAAGGGGATAATCAAGTTGATCAAGAGGAAGATAGAGGAACAACCCAAGAAGTGGCACATGTCTTTGGCTTAATCTCTATGGGCTTATAGGATGGCTTGCCACGGGGCCACTAAGGTATCTCCTTATCAGTTGGTATATGGTCATGAGACAGTCTTGCCTTGGGAATTAAGGATGGGGTCAAGGCGTATATCGCTTCAAGATCAGTTGACGGCCGATGACTATTCCTTCGTCATGAAGGATGAGCTCGATGATTCGGCGGGTCAGCGGTTGAGGGCCCTGAATAGCATCGAAGAAAACAAGAAAAGGGTGGCCAGGTGGTATGACAAAAAGGTCAAGGTTAAGCAATTCTCCCAAGGAGATCTGGTATGGAAGTTGGTGCTGCCGATAGGGTCTAAAGATGCCAAATTCGGTAAATAGTCGCCCACTTGGGAAGGGCCGTATAGAATCGGCCGATGTGCTCCAGGAAATGCATATATACTAGAAACTATCGAAGGGAAAGAATTCCCAAGAGCCTTAAACGGAAGATATCTGAAGATGTACTATCCAAGCATTTGGGCAGGTGCGTAACTTGCAGTAAGATGCATCAAGGCAACATGGCCGACTCCTATCGGCTTTTGTGTACATAGCCGATGTAAAAGTGACATCACCTTAAGGAGGAAACATTTTGGTTTGGTCTGACCGATTCATTATTCGGTGAAAACAGCAGAGTACATGGCCGACATGGTACAAGTCGCCCTTAGAATAAAAGTACCAATATATCTACTGATCACGCTTTTTCTTGAACTCTCTCTCGATCCGGCCTAGTTTTATTAGAAGGCAGATGGTCTTCTCCTCCAGATCCTCCATGGCGGCTTCAGCCTCGACTTGATGAGGGAGTGGATGACTCCTGTCGAGAGGTGGTTGGGATGTTCCTGCCGCGGCATCTTCAAGGTCAACTGAGCGAGGGAGTGGATGACTCCTTTCAGTTGGCGGTCGCCTGGTGCAGTTAGCGTCTATTTGGTCCCAGATTTTCTGGATATCAGCAGGAACATGACCTTTGAGTTCTTCAAAGTGAGCTCTTATCAGATCTACGTCTGCCTGCGACAGTGGTTCGTCTGAATGCATAACTTCAATCGCTCGTTCCAGACTGGGACTAAGGCGCTTTGGCTAAAGAGGGATAAACAACTACCCAGTATCAGAGGGATTGAGATCTCAAGGGGAGAAATAGAAGAGGGTTCATACCTGGTTGACAGAGCAGGAGGAAGATGAGGAAGACATCTTGATGTCCAGCTTGGGAGGATAGAGATCAAATTATTGGAGGAGAAGGAGAGGGGTGATACAGACGCCTCTGGAAACGATGTGGGATCTCGTACTTATAGAAATAAAGAGGTAAGGGGATAGTAGGATGCGTCCCATCATAGTAAAAGCGTTCATAAATGCAGAGCTGCCAAAGGAGGCGGTCCAAGTTCGAATCGGCGCATCAACATTAAGAGAGCATTAAATGTTTACAAGATTCTTTACAACCCAAGGAGGGCATCTATGGCCGCAATAGCTCGTTGCCTAATCTGATCGGCCGAGTCTAATACTCTTTGGTCGTCATCGGCCGATCCGGGAATTTCTGGCATATGACGATGAAGTCTTATCGCTTCACGGGCCAGGTTCTGTGTTTCTTGCTTCAGCCTGGCGATGACAGATGGAAGCTCTTGAAGTCTCTTTTCTTCAGCAGCTATGTCCTTGGTTACCTGCTCCATCTCTTTGGCTAGCTCTGCGCTCCTCCGTTTGAGGCGATCTATTGTGCCGACGATATCTGGGCGGGAGCTCTCGAGGAAGTTGATCCGTTGATGCACTTCTTGGTCTCGGTGTTTGTAAGAATCGGCTTCCTCCTGGGTCTTTGCTAGCTTGGCACGATCGGCCACATGGTGCAGGGCCCTGAACACTGGAATCTGTATCGACTCTATGAACGCAGCAGGTTGTGGAGTCTCTGTCGCTTCCTCCGGAATTCGGCCTCTGATGTCATTGAGAAGTCGCCGAATCGATGAGGCATCTCCCACCAATCGGCCGATATCATCTTGGAGGAGGGTCCGCATACTCTCGAGCTTGGCGCGGACGTCATCAGGAATTGAGCTCGATGGAACTTGGCGTGAAGCGACTTCTTCATCATCAGACAGAGGAACCGCGAAAGAAAAAAGGCTGTTATTAGGAGTGTCTTGTTCCTGCGAAAGAATAAAGATAAGGATTAGCAGACAGTAAAGGGGAATCGGCCGATTTCGGTGATAAGTTTCTTACCTCTTTGAAGCAGATTTCTCTTGCTTGTGCCGGCGGGAGTGCCACCCTCGTCTCAGTAACCAGTGCAATCGGCTCATCAAAAGAGGAGGACTCGACGACTATCAATGCCCTGCTTGGGCCAGCTTCCTGAAAAGGTATGGAAAACATATTTTATGAGTATACTGCGAATAATTGAATCTGATGATATGAGATACCTGCCATACCTCTGTGAGTCTTCCGGCCGATGTTTGTTGAGGGGGTACAATCGACACACCCAAATCGGTCTGCATCAGAATCGGTTAGTTTTCTGGATATCGAGAAATTGAGTTAAGAGATTCTCTACCTCGGTGGGGAGGGTCGCTGGTGTTTCGGCTTTCGCTCGGGATGTGGCCGATTGCTGCGGGGATTGTGCTGGAGCGATCTATGCAGCCTGGTAGAAGGAAGAAGTTAATATTGATAGAATACTTAAAGGCATGTGAAGTAGGCGAGGTTACCTGAACGGCTTCTGCCAGCAGTGACACAGCGGCCGCTCCAACTTCTGTGGCAGTTTGGGGATCGACCTCCTCGGTAATCGGTAAAGCTGGAGGAGTTGGGGTTTCAGCCGATACTAGCGCCGATTGGTCAGTCGGTCCTATGCAGGCACGTACTCGGCGGCTTGTCTTCTTTAAGGTAGGCCTTTTCGGCGTTTGTTTCCATCGGCCGCTAGTGATGTCCTTGATGGTCGGAGCGTGATAGCCGATAAGTGAAAATGGTGTGTATGGGCGATCGCTCTCTATCGGCCTACCACTTCGGCTCCGCATCGGAGGAACTTGGCTTTCAGACTGAAAAGATAAACGCAAGTTAGCAGTAAGATTGTAGCATGGAAAGAGATGATATTGAAATCGGCTGGGAGAAAGGTAATACCGTTGCACTTGAATCAATGTTTTCTGGGTCCAAACTGTTGCAATATGTTGATGGAGATGAATAGAAGAGGTATTGCTTCCATTCTGCCCACCACAGTTTAAATTGTTGGACGGCAAAAGGGGCCACCATCCAGTTGTTTAGGTCGATGGTACTGGAATCTGGCACTAAGATGCACAGCCGATTGTAGTCGAGGCTCTTGGTCAGTTCATCTCAAAATTTTGCTCGACCGGCAAAGTAGACTTGAATCGGCAGTTGACCAAAGCCAAATTGCCTTGCTGCGGCCGATGGATTATAAAATTCATAGGTGGGGGAATATTTGCCAGAAAAGAAGTTGGCCGGTAAAATCCCTTGCTTGATCAGGATATCCATGAGATCACCGTCAAAAGTGTTGGATGATGAATCGTAGCAGACGGGAAGCTCGAAAATCGGCCCTGTTGTCTGATATGGATACCAACTGATAGTCTCTTCACTGAAGCCGTTGTAGAAACATCTGAAGTATTCGGCCGTTCGGGTGGTAGTGAATTGACAGCCAGGGAAGGTCGATGCTGCTTCTCCAAAAGAGGTATAGCGTCGTCGTGTGGAGGGGTTTTCCTCTGACTCGATATTGGGAAAGGTCTTGGTCTCTATTTGCTGCTGGGAGACCTTGCTCATGTATAAGTTGAGCCAGAGGGTGATGAACCATCAAGGACCACCAGGATTGCCAATCGGCTCCCCTTTTGATAATTTGACGCCGATTTGGTGCATCATATGGTAGGCCGATCCTAACAGATGCTTCCCAAGGGGGATGGCCGATGCTAGTGACAGAGATTCTGCCAGGGCTTGTGTATTGGATGAAGGACCAACTGCTCTGCCACAGAAGAAGTGTTTCTCTAGCCACATCATCAAAAACGTCGTATGTTCTCTCTCTGAAATCATCCCGGTCCTCATATTCTTGCTGATATACCCCTTCCACCCGCCGATTCCTTTTGTCTCTAGCCGATGGGTTGGTTTGATCAGATAATCAAAGGGTGTATCAGGGGAGGAGATATCAAGGCCGGTCAACATCAGAACATCGGCCAGAGTTGGAGTCATAGGTTCGTGCCCAAAAAGGAACGCGTTGAGCGCGTCAGACCAGAAATAAGAGGCCGCTATTACTAAGGGTTCATTTTTCTCCATTTGGGACAGAGAGAGATCGATGCACTGGCCGATTTTCAACTCATCCCACTGAACTCTCTTAGACTTGGCTAATCTATGGTACCATTCTTTCCAGCCAGGGGTTTCATTCGGCCAAGATCTAAAGGCACCTGCCCACTGACCCAAATCCACGGGTGATTGCTTGAAAGGAATTATGTGGGTTTCTAGGTTGATCAAATCGGTTGGATCTGGATTCCCCATGGTACCTAAGCAGATGAGACCGGAGGTTGCGGAAATGGGAATAGTAATCTGGTGCCTAAATGCCTAAAAAAGAGGGAAAAAGGAGAAAAACTGAGAATGGGTCTAGAAAATTTCGGAAAGTTTCGGATGATTACCTCCGGGATGAAGCTCATCGTCGCCGATGGAGCCACCAGTGGAGCCGCCGACGGGACCGCCGTCGCTGACGGAGTTGCCAGCGGAACCTCCATGGTTGGTGAAGTTGCCGATGGCGCCACCATTGGAAAGATGGAGCAGAGTGCGGGCAAGAGAAAATCGCCGGAGGGTGCGGTTGGAGATCGAGAGGGCGCAGGAAGAAGATGAATAGTAATTTGCTGGAGGAGATTACTAGGCTCGTTGAGAAAGAGTGGCAGAGAACGCCGGTACTTAAGGACAATCCGAGAGAGAAAGGGTAAAGGCGGGATTTTTGCCGCGCCGTCTACACGAATTCCAGGGGAACAGTTATCTCAAGCGCCCGGTCCGAGAAGATTGCAATCATCATGTAGAAGACCGCGAAACGGAAGGAGATTTTTACTGCGCTCGTTTCGGAGGAAAGATTAAAGAAAAGAGTTTCGAAGTAAAAATTATGTTTTACTCCGAAACTGGGGGGCATGTGTTGACGCCAGATTTTGACACGTGTTGAATCGGCGTCAGGAGAGGAAGAGATTGGCCGATGCGGTAGATCTAAAGGCTACAGTGAGGAATCGGCCGATTGAGGCTACAGTTGGGAATCGGCCGATTGGCAATGCAACTTGCGCCAACAGATAGGGAGGCTGAAACCATTGGAACCACAACAGAGGATCCTGGACAAAAGTAGCCTGATGTTGGACAACGGAACGATGCCGACTCGGTCGAGAAGCAATGGAAAGAATCCTGATTGGATTAGGAGATGGCGGCAGAAGATTCTGCGGGAGTTCATTTCCTTTATAAAAATATTATAGATATAGTAGTTTTCTGTTTAAATCAAGTTTGGAATAAGTCGTAATCGATCAGGAGTCCTGGTCCTAGGGTATAAATAGGAGTCGTTAGGGCTTTGTATAAAACAATCAATCAATCAACAATACAATCTACTTTTTCATTGCACTTTACTTTCAAGTCGGCGACTTCGCCAATACTTTTTCTTCTTTCACGAGTTCGTACGGATTGGCAGGGCTGCATCGACTCGATCTCCGGCCAATTGGTAGGTTCCACTTATCGAATAACATCCGAGCTTTAACTTCGGGCGCATCACCGTGGTTTCGTTCGGATTTATTCACTAGTTATCGATATTTACTAGAATTATAGGTTTTACCTGTTGTTCTAGTATTATAATCAGTTATCCAGCTTGAGATTGAAACTATCGGCTTTGTCATCGCTTTTCCTCATTCATTCTCATATAGCCGATTAGATCTCTTTCAAGTGTTGCATCTGTAATAATTGTTTAAGTTCCTCTAGCAGTTTTGTTTGCAATTATTACATGATTATCGGCTAATTCATAGCCGGTCATCTTCACAGCAAATCGGCCGATTCGCCGATATGCTCTTCGGGACAGATCGGAGCCTCAGCCGATCGGAACGCCCAAAATTTAAAACTCTTATTTCCTTGTCAATCAACAGGTCAGATTGACTGGCACGCCACGCGAACCGCACCAGGGCAATAACCCGAACATGAGCTAAGCAGATTCTCCCGGGTCGTGTGTCCGACGCTGAAGGTCATCGGCCGGTTCCTGGCCGATTTTTAGCGCCAACAGTTACAAACAAAATTTAAACAGAAATCATAAAAAATAATAAAATGAGTACCACGAGAAGGAGGAAAAAAATAAAATAAAAATATAAGAAATTTAGTGTTAACAAAAAATTGAAAATGAAGAAAATACAAGAGAAGAAAAAAGGTACAAAATTGTTACAAGAAAGAAAGGAAAAATAAATGTAAAATAATCAAATGAATATAAACAGGAAATATTAAAATAGAAAAAACAAGTTGTATAAAAAAGAAAATAAAATAAAAAGAAAAAAGGAAAATAAACTGAATAAAATAAAAGAAAAACTAAGAGAGAAAAGTAAATAAAAAATTAAAATAGTGATAAAAACAGAATAATAAATTAAAAAAGAATGAAAAAATGATAGCATAAGGCAAAAGTAGAAAGAAAAAGAAAACAGAAATGAAAAAACTTACAAATGAGTCACAACCAGGCCTGCATATGTCTGTATCTTGATCCACAACCATATATAAAGATTCAAATTGGATGTAGGGTTGTTATACTCCAAATGAGAAGACTGAACTTGTGTAAACTATCATGTGTATTGCATATTATTAACATCTATATTCATCTATATTGCGCAGTCCAGTTGATTGCGACAGTGGACCACTCTGGGAGTACTTTGAACTTTGAACTTTGAATTGAGTTCTGATGCATTTTTTTATGGAAAATTTAGTTTTGATTCTCATGGCCTGAAAGTTGACGCAGCCGCGCAAATTTGACATCCCTTTACACATTTTTCAGTGAAAAAACAATTGGGCTAGGGCGGACATACATTCAGCCAAGCCAGGACCCAAGCCCTTACTCAATCTAGCCCTTTCCTACTTAAGCCCATTGGCGTTCCCGCTAGAGAAAGAAATAGTGTGCCCCACTCATCTGGGCTACAACTGAGTTACGGGCCATTTCGTAATAAACATTCCAATATAATCCATGGAGTCCATCAGTCAAGCTTCGCAATGGAAAAAACTGAGATGGGCTTAATGTGGCCACATCTCTACTACTAAAAAGGGGCTAAGGGTTATGTTTTTTTTTTTCAATCGTCTAACCCCTGGTGCGACCCGTCGTCACCCCTTGGTTTCGTCCGTCCTCGGACGATCATGATACGTTCGTCTGAATTCGCTCCCCATCTACGGCCAGCGTTCCCGTCCGATCTCAGCCTCCCCTCCGCCATCACCACCCCCACAATCCACGCCTCCGCAGCCTGACGGGTGCCCCACCCTTCCGCTTGCCGGCACACATAGGCCTCCCCATCGATCTGCGCGACTAACGCCGCCGCTTCATGGTGCCGCCACCCCCGCCGTGCGTGCCGTGGTGCCGCCTTCCCCGCCGCGCGCGTCGCCTCTTAGCTCCCTCCCCGCGACCGCCCGACAGTTCCTCTGCCCCGTGCGCCCACCCTGCCCTCGCTACGGTGCCGGGTGCCCCCGCCACATCCCTAAGCCCTCTGCCACGACCCAACCCCGGCACCCACACTGCCCGCGCTGCGGTCCAGGGACCCGCCGCGCGTCAAAGCCCTCCGTGTCCAGAGCAGCGCCCCGCGCACCAAAATCTGGCGACCTCTAGTGGCACGGATCAACGGGCCGTGAGCCCCCGGTCGCCGTGCACAATGTCTCCGCCCCGGCCAGATGCCGAATGCCACCGCCCCACGAACCCAGAACTGCTATCTCCGCTCGCCCTCCCGGTCCTAGCCTCGCCACTCGCCGCCACCGCGCCTATCCTGCCTGCAACGCCTGCCTCCTTCTCCACCGCTAGCGCCACTCCTCCACCCCCGTGTCCTTGCCTCCTCCACAGCTGGCCCCTGTAACACCCAGTTAATAAGAAAAAAAACATAAACTCTCTCCCGGCCCACCTCTCTCTCTCTTTCTCTTTCTCTCCCTCTCTCCTTTCCAGCCCAGCCCAACTCCTCTCCCCCCGTCTCTCCTTTTCTCCCTTCCGCGTGGTCCAATCGCTCTCGCTCAGCCTAACTCACGCCCCAGCCCATCTTCTTCCCTAGCCAGATGCGCCTCCCTCTCTCTTCTGCCACTGACAGGTGGGCCCCACTTGTCAAGGCATCCCCTACCTCCGGTTGTTTCCCCTTTCCTCACGTTGCTCGTTGCCCGACCGTTGCGCTCGCTCCGCTCACCCTCTCCTCCACTAAGTCGCCTCCTTCAATGCCCTTGATGAGCCTGCCATCACCCCCCCCCCCCACCTCGCACCTCCCCCTCTCCCGCTAGTAACTGCCACCGTCATCATGGCCATGATGGCTGGCCACCTTCGAGCACCGCTCCCTCTCCCGGCTGCTCCGCTTCTGTCCTCGGCTTATAAAAGCCACACCCAAGTCTGCCTCACTCTGTGCTTCTTTCCTCTCCTCGCTCGTGCACCGCAGCTCTAATCCAAGCTCACACCGTCGTCGCCGTCCCGGAGCTCCTGGCTGTGCGTCGTCCCGCCGCTCCGCGGCGCCTTCGTCGACCTCGACCGCCGCTGGAGCTTCGCCTTAGGTCAGGCATGGCCACTGGCCCCTTCCACCCATCTATTTCTCCCCCATAGCCGCAATTGCTCGCCGGAGCAAGCTTCACTACCCCGAGCCGCATCTCGCCGTCGACCACCCTCTACACCGCCACACCATCCCCTTCATTGAGTTCACCATCGCCTCCTCTCGCTCCCGTGCCAAACCCCGTATAAAACTGAGGCCCGGAGCGCCGTTTCGGCCAACTCCGGCGAGCCCTGTTATTTTTGCAGAAAAGCCCTTCCAGTTTTCCAAAATCAACCCGCCGTCCTGTGCAGTTCAAAAGTATTTACAAAACAATCCTTTTCTTTCTATATAAGACCATGTCCTTTCTAGTTTTTTTGAACCCGTCGTCCCTAGCCTCTCTGTTTTCAACCTAACCCCTGTGTCTTAGGTTTAATTAGGTTCTAGCCCCCGGTTTCTTTAAGTTTAGGCCCTGAAAGTTCAGTTTCTTCGTAGTTAAGCCCCTGAACTTTGTTTTAGCCATATCTTTAGCGTTTCTCGTCTATTTTCATTGATTCTTGCGCTCTCGCGATCCTTGAAACATGCTCTATATCCTCACCATATCTTTCTCTGTTTGTACTGTTTGTTGTGTTGTTTCTTATTTTCTGTATGTTTTGCTTGTGTGATCGTGTAGACGACGTGCCATTCGAGGAAGGACAAGAGCAGCAGTCCGAGGAAGAGACCCAGTTTGACGAGGAAGGCAAGTGTACTTTCCCCCCTACATATTCTGTTTTTATCCCAATAATAGCATGATAATACACTTTATTTTATTTCCGTATCGCATTATTTGACGGGATGCCTATTAAGGACTTACCTAGTCTTTTCACCCAAGCCTTGAACACCGTGTTTAATCTTCTTGTTGGGTAGAAATGCTTAGTTGCTCAATTTTTGGGATGGTGATGTCACGAACTTTTGAGAATGTTAATCATGACTTTATTTGTTGTTGTACTTGGTTAATCATGACAAGATCACTTTTTTTAAATGGAACATGGAGAACCATCCGAGAAAATTGTACAACCACAATTGTCACATGGCTCTGACCTTAGCTGAATTATTAGGCATGTGTTTGACTAATAGCCTTACCGAAAGGGCAAGGAGGGGGTCGGTGTAGGGGTATAGCCCGGTCCTCTTGGGGTAGTAGCCTTTGCTAAGGTACTGACGACTAGGGAGGGTTATGGTCCACACCGCTACTTAAACTCTAGCGGGCTATTTGGTTTTCTGCGTGTCTCTGTAAAGGTTTCATAGTGGACCCCTCACCACTCACCAAAGGAAGTGTTTAAGGGACTTGCAAACCCGGATGATTTTGGGGAACACCAATTGTGGTGAAAGTGTATAACCTCTGTAGAGTGAAAGCTGATATATCAGTCGTGCTCACGGTTACGAGCGGTTTGGACCCTCACATGATAATTGAACTTAAAGAATAAATTAATTTGTGGTTCTTTGGCTTTGTAATAATGTTGGTTCCTTTATGCTTATAGTTTGGTTGGTATAAACTTATACCTAGATAATAGGTGCTTACTAATAAAATGTGATCAACTAAAAATGCTAACCGCTATGAGCCTATTAGCCTCTCTTGATGGCCTTGCATCTTTCTCCCACTCGCTAAGTACCAACCATAAGAGTACTCACCCTTGCCTAAACTGTCGTTCTGAAGAAAATGTGGAAGTGGAGTACTTCAGCGACTTCGAGGAGTTCTAGGCATGCGTCTACCAGTCAAGTTCTTGTGGAAGAAGCCGTTGCTGCCGAGTTCGTTTAGGCTATCAGTGGAACGTTTAAAGACCTTCATGTCTAAACTATCGGAGTGTAATAAAGTTATATACTCTTTTGTTTACATTTTGAACATTGTCTTTTGATATATTCACTTATGACGTCTATCATATGTGCGTAACTTGATCCTAGCGCACATATGACGTCTATCATATGTGTGTAACCTCACCGCCACTGTTCAAAACCTGCAAGCACAACAAAACCAGCAACAACCTCATGCATACCAGCTGCCCAGAGATAAGCATCGGGAGTTTATGAGCCACCATCCTCCTACTTTGTCTTACTCAGTGGATCCTTAGAACGCTGATGACTGGCTGAAAGTCATTAGTAAAAAGCTGGATATAACACAGTGGAATGATCGTGAAAGGGTGTTGTACGTTGCAGGACGTCTGGAAGGATGACTGGTGGGATGCCTACACCGTTGCTCATGCCAACGCTTATGCCATCACCTGGCATGAATTCAAGAATAGCATCCGCTCACACCGCATCCCAGCCGGTGTGATGAAGCTCAAATAGAAGGAGTTCTTAGCTCTGAAGCAAGGCAACATGTCAGTCAGTGAGTACCGGGACAAGTTCACTCAATTGTCCCGTTACGCGCCCAACTACACGGATGAGAAGAGGCAGGACCATTTTCTGGAAGGTCTGATAGGGCCGCTCAACTATCAACTGCAGCGTCATACATTCCCAAACTTCCAGAAATTGCTGGACAAAGCTATATGCTTGGAAACCAAGCGTAAGGAACTTGGCGAACAAAAGCGGAAGTTCCAATCCCAGGGGCAGTCCAGCAGCAACACCCGCCCCCGTTACAACTCCCACAAGGGTTTCAGTCTTGCTCAAGAGGACAATGCGGAGGCTGTCAACAACAACAGTAGTTTCCACGTGCGCCTCAGCAACCTCATCGCTTCAACCTGAAACATAGCGTACCCCCAACCAGCAGCAAAACCATTCAGGCAATGCAACAGGTGCACCAGTGCGGACCAACAATCCAGTTGTGCCAGTTCAACCCAATGGCTGCTTCAAGTGTGGAGAAGTTGGACATTTTGCCAACAATTGCCCGAAGCGCAACGTGTAGAACCGTCAGAATCAGAAAAACAGTAGTCAGAGGCCTGGTCAGCAATCGTCGCAGACACGCAATGGGAATCCCAACTCTCAAGGCAACAAGGGTCAATAGAACTACATGCGTGGTAGGGTGAACCACGTGACAGCTGAAATAGCCCAAGAAGCTCATGATGTTGTGCTTGTTACGTTCCTTGTCAATTCTGAACCTGCATCTGTTTTATTTGATTCTGGAGCATCACATTCATTTATTACAGAACAATTTGTGGCAAAGCATAACCTAGCTATGCACCCTATCAAACAAAGTCTTCTAGTTAGTTCCCCAGCCAAAGAGTTGAAAGCTAGTCACTTATGCCCGCAGGTCAATATGAAAATCATGGGGATAGATTTCATAGCCATCTTGATAGTCCTAAATTCCTGTGGCATTGATGTGATCATTGGAATGGATTGGTTAGCGGGATGTGATGGAGTTATTCAGTGTCACAAGAGGTCAGTGCCCTTAACCAGCCCTCAAGGGGACAAGGTAGAATTTGTGGCTACTACTTTACCCACAGGAGTGGGGACAGTGAATCAGATGAAGGCAATGCTTTTAGAAGATGTCAAGGTTGTATGTGAATACCCCGACGTCTTTCCGTAGGATTTACCAGGTATGCCACCTGACCGTGATATTGAGTTCAGTATTTGATCTTTTACCTAGCACTGCACCTATTTCTAAAAGACCCTATAGAATGGATGTTAAGGATCTGAGTGAAGTGAAGAAATAAATAGAAGAACAATTAGCTAAAGGATTTATCCGTCCTAGCTTGTCACCTTGGAGAGCGCCCATTATCTTTGTTGACAAGAAGGATGGCACCAGAAGAATGTGCGTGGATTATAGGTCTGTCAATGATGTAACAATCAAGAATAAATATCCATTACCCAGAATCGAAGATCTGTTTGATCAGATGAGAGGTGCTAAAGTTTTCTCCAAAATCGATCTGCGATCAGGCTATCACCAGTTAAGAATCCGAATGGAAGATATTTCCAAAATAGCCTTCACAGCCAGATATGGCCTGTATGGGTTCACTGTAATGTCGTTTGGGTTGACAAATGCTCCAACATACTTCATGTATTTGATGAACAAGGTGTTTATGGAATATCTCGACAAGTTTGTGGTAGTGTTCATAGATGATATCTTGGTATTTCCACGAAATGAAGAAGAACACATAGAGCACCTAAGAACAGTGTTACAGAAGCTTCGAGAAAATCAGCTATGCGCCAAGTTGAGTAAATGTGATTTTTGGATGAAAGAAGTTTCCTTCCTTGGACATGTTATCACCGATGGAGGAATGGCAGTAGACCCAAGTAAAGTTCAGGATGTTCTGAATTGGAATCCGCCCAAGAATGTGTCCGAAATCAGAAGTTTCCTTGGAATCACAGGTTACTACCGCAGATTCATTGAAGGATTCTCGAAAATCCTAAAACGCCTCACTTCTTTATTGGAAAAAGGGAAAGAGGTTAAATGGGATGCCGCATGCCAGACTTATTTTGAAGAGCTCAAAACAAGGTTAACCATCGCCCTTGTGTTGATAATGCCCGATATTCATAAAGGGTTCGACGTTTACTGTGACGCTTCACGTCTGGGTCTCGGATGTGTGCTGATGCAAGAAGGCAAAGTTGTAGCATATGCCTCAAGACCATTGAGAAAGCATGAACAAAACTATCCTACTCATGATCTGGAATAGCTGCCGTTGTGCACGCATTAAAGATTTGGAGACACTATATGATTTGGAATAGGTGTCAGGTCTTCACCGGCCATAAAAGTTTGAAGTATAACTTGACTCAAAGGGATCTTAATCTGACACAACGCAGATGGCTAGAATTGATCATGGACTATGATCTGAATATTCAGTATCATCCAGGCAAGGCAAATGTTGTGGCAGACACCCGAAGTCAAAAAAGTCAAGCTAATATGGCTATAGCCCGTTTGATACCCCCAAGAATTGTGTTGGGAAATGGAGCGACTCAATTTAGGGATCATTTACCATACTGAAGCCATGACCATGGAAATTGAACATACATTGGAACAAGAGATCACAAAAGGGCAAATGACAGATGCCAAGATCAAAGAAATCAAGACCCTGATTGGTCTAGGGAAAGCCCTGGATTTCACGGAAGATGATCAAGGGACTATTTGGTTCAGAAAAAGGATTTGTGTACCTGATATTGACCATCTTTGTGAAATCATATTGAAGGAAGCACATGATTTAGCTTACTTCATTCACCCTGGTAGTACCAAGATGTACCAAGATTTGAAAGAGAAGTACTGGTGGTATGGTATGAGAAGAGATGTGGCAACCCACATTGCTTAGTGTGATGTGTGTCAGAGAGTAAAAGCATAACACCAAAGGCCAGCAGGTTTACTCCAGCCATTGAAAGTACCTGAATGGAAATAGAAAGAGATTGGTATGGATTTTATCGTAGGGTTACCTCACACTCTGACGGCTACGATTCCATATGGGTTATTGTGGATAGATTGACTAAAGTTGCTCATTTCATACCAGTCAAAACAACCTATACTAGAGCCAAGCTAGCAGAACTGTACATGTCACAGATTTTGTGCCTACATGGTGTTCCGAAGAAGATAGTATCTGATCGAGGTACTCAATTCACTTCATGTTCCTTGCAGAAGCTACATGAATCAATGCATACAAAGCTTAATTTTAGTTCCGCATATCATCCACAAATAGACGGTCAAACTGAAAGAACCAATCAAATCCTAGAAGATATTCTAAGAGCTTGTGCTTTAAAGCATGGAGGTAGTTGAGATAAGAGTTTGCCGTATGCAGAGTTTTCTTATAACAACTGCTATCAAGCCAGTCTCAAGATGGCCCCATTCGAAGCATTATACAGGAGAAAGTGTAGAACACCATTGTACTAGAGTCAGACAGAAGAAAGTCAAGTTTTTGGGCTAGAAATTCTTCAAGAGGCTAAAAGGCAAGTTTTGATAATTTAGGATAATCTCAACACTACACAGTCACGTCAGAAGATTTATGCTGACACACGAAGAAGAGAATTGACTTTCGAAGTTGGAGATTATGTTTATCTCAAGGTATCACCCCTCAGGGGTCTGCGCAGATTCAAGGTAAAAGGAAAGTTGTCACCTCGTTATATCGGTCCTTTTCAAATCCTGGAAAGGAAGGGTGAAGTGGTATATCAGTTGGAACTACCTGAGCGATTGTCAGATGTCCATGACGTGTTTCATATATCTTAGCTGAAGAAGTGTATGAGAGTGCCTAAAGAACAATTACCATGGAAGAACTCAACGTACAAGATGACTTGACTTATTCAGAGCATCCCGACAAAATATTGGAAACATCTCAGAGAATCACTTGGAGCAAAGTAATTAAGATGTGTAAAGTACAATGGAGTCACTACTCAAAGGATGAAGTTACGTGGGAAAAAGAAGATGAGCTTTATGCAGAGTTCGCTCAGTTATTCTCCGAATCTCGAGGACGAGATTATCTTTAAGAGGGGTAGATTTTGTAACAGCCAGTTAATAAAAAAAGTTTAAACTCTCTCCCGGCCCACCTCTCTCTCTCTCCCACTCTCCTTTCCAGCCCGGCCCAACTCCTATCCCCCCCGCTCTTCTTTTCTCCCTCTCGCGCGGCCCAATATCCCTCGCTCAGCCCAACTCACGCCCCAGCCCAGCTTCTTCCCCAGCCCAATGCGCCTCCCTCTCTCTTCTACGGCTGACAGGTGGGCCCCGCCTGTCAGATTCATCCCCTACCTCAGCCGTTTGCCCTTTCCTCGCATCGCTCATCGCCCAACAGTTGTGCCCGCTCCGCTCGCCCTCTCCTCCACTAAGCCGCCTCCTTCAATGCCCTTGATGAGCCTGCCATCAACCCCACCTCGCGCCTCCTCCTCTCCCGCCAGTAACTGCCGCCGCCATCATGGCCATGATGGCCGGCCACCACCGAGCACCGCCCCCTCTCCCGGCCGCTCCGCTCCCTTCCTCGGCCTATAAAAGCTGCACCCAAGCCCACCTCACTCCCTGCTTCTCTCCTCTCCCCCGCTCGTGCACCGCAGCTCTAATCCAAGCTCGCGCCACCGCCGCCGTCCCGGAGCTCCCGACCGTGCATCGTCCCGCCGCTCCGCCGCGCCTTCGTCGACCTCGACCGCCACCAAAGCTTCGCCTCGGGTCAAGCGTCACCACCGGCCCCTTCCCCCCCTCCCCTCTCCCTCTCCCATGGCCGCAATTGCTCGCCGGAGCAAGCTTCACCGCCCCGAGCCGCGCCTTGCCGTCGATCGTCCTCTCTGGCATCCTCACCGCCACACCAACCCCTCCATCGAGTTCACCATCGCCTCCTCTCGCCCCCAAGCCAAACCCCGTACAAAATCGAGGCCCGGAGCGCCGTTTCGGCCAACTCCGGGGAGCCCGCCGCCAGTCGCCGCCGCCAGCCCTCGCCAGCGCCGCCTCTGAGCCGTCTCAATCGCTCACAGCCGTTCAATAAAGATCGGACCAACCAGATCTAGTCAAACATATCCCATACCGGTCAGCCCTGTTAGATTTGCAGAAAAGCCCTTCCAGTTTTCCACAATCAACCCGCCATCCTGTGCAGTTCAAAAGTATTTACAAAACGGTCCTTTTCTTTCTGTTTGGCCCCTGTCCTTTCTAGTTTTTGAACCCGCCATCCCTAGTCTCTCTGTTTTCAATCTAACCCCTGTGTCTTAGGTTTAATTAGGTTCTAGCCCTCGGTTTCTTTAAGTTTAGCCCCTAAAAGTTAAATTTCTTCGCAGTTAAACCCCTGAACTTTGTTTTAGCCTGTTTTCATCAATTCTTGTGCTCACGCAATCCTTGCAACATGCTCTATATCTTTATCACCATATTTTTCTCTGTTTGTATTGATTGTTGTGTTGTTTCTTATTTTGTGTATATTTTGCTTGTGTGATCGTGTAGCTGACATGCTGTTCAAGGAAGAGACACAACAGTTTGACGAGAAAGGCAAGTGGACTCCCCCATACATATTCTATTTTTATCCTGATAATACACTTTATTTTATTTCCGTATCGCATAACTTGACGGGATACCTATTAAGGACTTACCTGGTCTTTTCACCCAAGCCTTGAACATCGGGTTAATCTTCTTGTTGGGTAGATGTAACACTCATTTAAAAAAAACAAAAAAAAGAAATTAATCACAAGTTTAAAAAAAACACATCTCTTTTTCCCTTGCCTCTCTCCTTTCCAGCCCAGCCCAACTCTTCTCTCCCACTCCCTCCTTTTCTCCCTCCCGCGCGACCCATGCTTCCCGCTCGGCCCAACTCAACTGCCCGGCCCACTCTGCCTCCCTTTTCCCCCTCCTGCCACCGACAGGTGGACCGCACCTGACATCCCCCACCTCCAGCCGCTCCAGCTGTTACTCCTCCGCGTTGCGCGCCCCGCCCGGCCGTTGCACGCCTGCTCACATTTGGTCTCCCTCTACACCCGCCATCAAGGCCCGTGCTGAGCCGACCGTTACTTCCCCCTCGCCTCCCTTTCGTTGCCTCTCCATCATGGTGCGCCTTGATTTCCATTGATGGTCGCACCCCTGCTCCGCCCCTCCCTATCCGCCGGCCTTTCCTCTCCCTCCCTCGCCCTATAAAAGAGCACCGAGCTCTCGCCGTGCTCCCTACCTCACTCTCTCCTCCCTGTCGTGCCTTGCTCTCCCTCTCCACGCGCTCGCTCACACCATCGAGACGCCGCCGCTCTGCCGTGCCTTCATCGACCTCAACCGCCGCCGGAGCTTCGCCCCGTGTCAAGCATCGCCACCGACCCCTTCTCCCCCTCCCTCTCGCGCTGCCGCTGCGGCAATTGCTCGCCTGAGCACCGCTGGTCTACCTCACCGACATGCGCCCCCTCCGCTGGCGGTGTTTTACCGCCATGCCCACCGAGGGATACCCCCGAGGTGGTGAGTTTGGTTGGTTGGGTGTCGCCAAGATCAGGAACTCGAATGTGCAAAGGAACACAGAGTTTTAGACAGGTTCGGGCCGCTGGGAACGTAATACCCTACGTCCTGTGTGGATTGTATTGCCTTTGATGGTGATGATTGTGATTGTCCCCGAGGGGGTACCTGTCCGCCCTTATATAGTCCGGGGGATAGGTTTACATGGGAATCCTAGTCGGGTACAAGCCAAGGAGTCCTACCCGACTACTTCTCGGGTAGTCGCTATCCGACTCCGACAGGTCTAACTACCATACGAGTAATCCTACTGCATTACGAGTAGTTATAAGGGACATGGGGCCTGGGCCATGTCCCACCTCGAATCCTAGGTGAAGTGTGCCACGTGGCCAGTCCCATGTGCCCGGGTCTGACAAGCCCCCGAGCTCTTCGTAGCCGAGTACTTGCAGGCATCCGAGTACTTCTGAAGGCATCTTCGAGTTCTCTGCGAACCTTATCTTGAAGGTGTCTTCCGAGTACTTCCATGGCTGCGTCGAGGCTGTGAGGTGCTCAATGCCCCGAGTAGTTTGTTCAGTCTTCTTTTTATATGGGGTACGATTAAACTCGCACTCCATATGGAGTAGCCCCCGAGCCTTAGGTTGACTCGTAGAATCAGGCTGAGGGTCAATATAAACTTGAGTCTTCTGTCTTAGTCTTCCAATAGATTTGAAAAATAAATCGCTGATGAAATGTGTCCCGCAGCCCCCGAGGCTTGAATCCAAATCCCCAGGTTTTGGAATCTAGGATCCAAAGAGTCATGGCATGCAATATGGTAAAGATTTCATGGTAAATATGGGCAAATTGGTGTAGTAAATTTGAAAACCTCTCTTTTCGGGATGAGTTCCCTGAAAAGATGGTGAAACAAATAACATCCCCAACAAGCACCCAAAATTACCGCTAAACCAAACTTAGCGCCCAAGCCAATGAACAAATAAATCCTCTGGGTAATAAATGTACCAAAACCTCTTACTTCGGAATAAAATCCCTGAAATAATGGTTAACAAACATACACCCAAGATAAATCTTAAAAAGCCTCTTGGTTCATGTATTTGTCGAATAATCATGCGGTATCCAGCAGGGAACATGTGTACTGCCTTTGAAAGCAATCTAAGAGCTTTGCCATATCAAGCCCCCGAGGCAGGGGCATAAAAGTAGTCGATGCAGAAAAGGTGGCATTAGCCCTCGAGCCCCAGTGTAGAGCAAGTAATGAAGCCATCTAGTCGGAAGTGATCCCGACTAGGATTGTAGTCAAGACAAGTAGTCGAAGTAGTCGGACTGGTATGGGACCAGTCGTAAACAAGTAAAATTCTTGTCATGGGAGCAAGACCCCTTCAATAACAGAGTTGTACTGGAACAATATGTAATTAGGTACAAGTCGAAAACAAGTAATATGTTACTGGAAAAATATGGGAGCAAGGCCCCTTCAGCAAACTTGCACATGATACTAGTCGTAAACCAGTAAAATGGAGTTGTACTGGAAGTATAAGCACAAGGCCTTTCAGAAACCCAAAATACTAGTCATGCAATAGTAATTAGGTACTGGAAGTATGGGAGCAAGGCCCCTTCAGTAAACTTGCACGTAGTACCAGTCGTGAACTGGTAAAACGGAGTTGTACTGGAACAATCAACTTCTTGGCACCAAAATATGATAGCCCTAGTTGAGTTAGGGATAAAACCGACGCAAGTGTTCAATATTCCACGAGTTTGGTACCTCCTGGCCGTCCGAGTACTGCAGGCGATAAGATCCAGGGCCTGTAACCTTGTGCACAAGGAAAGGTCCTTCCCATCGTGAATTGAGCTTGTGCAAGCCAGTATCATCCTGGATCCGGCGAAGTACCATGTCTTCCACATTGAAAGAGCGCCGTTGGATGTTCCTGTCGTGGTAACGACGAACTCCTTGCAAGTAACGGGCCGACTGCAATAGTGCATTGCATCTGACTTCCTCGGTTGAATCAAGTTCAAGTTGTCTTGCCGTGTTGGCCTCGCCTTCTTCAAACATCTCCAGTCGTGGAGACCTCCACATCACGTCAACTGGCAATATGGCCGCGGACCCATACACGAGAAAGAAAGGTGACTGGTCTGTGGCTTTGCCTGGTTGTGTGCGAAGCCCCCAGACTACTGATGAGATTTCGTAGATCCAATTGCCGCCCTTTTTTCTATTCTCGTCAAAAAGTCTTTTCTTCAGTCCATCAAGAATCAAGCCGTTGGCACGCTCAACCTGGCCATTGGTCCGCGGATGAGCCTCCGAAACATATCTGACTTCAATGGAGTTGCGTTCACAGAAATTCCAGAACTCATGCGAGTGGAAATTTGAGCCCAAATCTGTGATAATTGTGTTGGGGAAACCAAAGCGGTGTAGGATATCGCAGATGAAAGTAACCACTCGATCAAGAGTGAGTGTTGCGTTTGGTTTGTAAAGGGCCCAATCATGTCCAAGCCCCAGCTTGCAAACGGCCATGAAGGTGGTATGGTTATCAAATTATGAGCCGGAACATGGTGCTGTTTGCCAAAAAATTGGCAGTTGGCACACAGGCGAACGAGTGCTTCGGCATCTGCCAAAGCAGTCGGCCAGTAGAAACCAGAGCGAAATGCCTTGCCGACTAGTGTGCGAGAAGCAGCATGGTTCCCACACACGCCTTCGTGAATCTCTTGGAGTATTTCTTTGCCTTCCTCCGTATTAACACACTTCATGAGTATGCCTAATGCTGATCCATGCTTATACAAATTGCCCCCGACTAGAACATACCCTCTGCTACGCCGTAGGATGCAAGTAGCCTCGGCACTTTGCGGGTCGATGAAGGTCACCCTCCAGTCGACCTCAATCATCAAGACGTCTCGGTCGGGTTCCTTAGGACCCTGAACGATGGAACTTGAGTCTTGTGTCCTGATGGAAGGGTGGTGCAACTCATGAACGAATACTCCCGGTGGGACGTTAGCACGATCAGAACCCAGTTTGGAGAGCACGTCTGCGCCCACATTGTTGTCACGGACCACATGATGAATCTCCAGCCCCGAGAACTTTTTCTCGAGTTTGCGTATTTCCATGACATAGGCATCCATGGTGTCCTTGTTGTTGTCCCACTCCTTATTGACTTGTTGAACCACCAGTAAGGAGTCGCCATAGACTAGTAATCGCTTGATGCCGAGGGAGATTGCCAAGCGTAGGCCATGCAGCAGGGCCTCGTACTCGGCCTCGTTGTTGGAGACCTCGAATAGAATTTGAAACACATACTTGAGCTATTCTCTTCTCGGACTGATGAAGAGTAATCCTGCACCACCGCCACTGAGCTTGTGTGAACCATCAAAGTACATGACCCAATGCTCTGGCTGGTTGGTTGGGGTTTCCACTTGGTTTTCTCGCCACTCAGCCATGAAATTGACTAGTGCTTGTGACTTGATGGCTGTCCTGGGCTTGAAGTCGAGTGTGAGAGCTCCCAGCTCCACCGCCCACTTTGAGATGTACCCGGTAGCGTCCTGATTGTGGAGGATATCCACCACTAGGAAGTTGGAGACCACCAGGATGTTGTATGCATCGAAGTAGTGGCGAAGCTTCCTGGAAGTGATGAGGATACCATAAAGAATTTTTTGAATCGTCAGGTAACGAACCTTGGATTCAGAGAGGACTTCGCTGATGAAGTAAACCGGTCGCTGCATCCCGAAGATGTGGCCTTCTTCCTATCGTTCCACCACGATCCCGTGCTGATGACGTGAGTAGTCGCGGCGATGTAGAGCAGCAGGTTCTCGGGAGCCGTCAGGATGTGTGGCGACTGCAAGTGATGTTTGAGGTCTTGTAGCGCCTTGTTTGCTTCCTCGGTCCACTTAAACTTGTCGTGATGCTTGAGCAACTTAAAGAAGAGTAGTCCCCTTTCTCCAAGTTGGGAAATGAAGCGATTCAAAGCTGCCATGCAGCCGGTTAACTTCTGGATGTCTTTGACAGTATTTGGGGCATCCATGGCTGTGATGGCATTGATCTTCTCTGGATTGGCTTCAATCCCGCGGTGGCTGACGATGAACCCGAGTAGTTTGCCCTGAGGGACGCTGAAGATGCACTTTGTCGGGTTGAGCTTCCATCGAAACCGTCGCAAGCTGTTGAAGGTCTCCTCAAGGTTAGTGATGAACTCATCGTGGGATCTGGTCTTGATGACCACATCATCCACGTAAGCCTCAACGTTGCGGTGAAGTTGATCTGCGAGGCACAGTTGAATGGCCCGTTGATAAGTGGCTCCTGCGTTCTTCAACCCAAAAGACATTGTAGTATAAGCGTATGCTCCGAAGGGGGTGATGAATGTCATTTTGATCTGATCTTCCTCCATGAGAGCTATCTGATGATAGCCCGAGTAGCAGTCGAGGAAGGAGAGCAAAACGCAGCCAACCGTGGAGTCAATGACTTGATCGATGCATGGTAGCGCGAAGGGGTCCTTCGGGCAGTGTTTATTGAGATCAGTATAATCCACACACATCCTCCATTCATTATTATTCTTTTTTAGTACAAATACAGGGTTAGCTAGCCACTCTGGGTGGTAAACTTCTTTAATAAAACTAGCCATGAGTAGTTTTGCTAACTCTTTCTTGATAGCCTCCCTTTTGTCGGGGACAAAAGGACGCAGTCGTTGCTTCTTCGGAGTGGCCTTAGGGTCGACTTTTAGGCAATGCTCGATCAACTCCTTGGGCACCCCTGGCATATCTGCTGGTTTCCACGCGAATATGTCGCGGTTGGCCCTAAGGAAGTTGACGAGCGTGCTTTCCTATTTGTCACCTAGGCCGCCTCCAATCAGAGCTGTCTTGGACGAGTCGCCTTCCAGCAGCTGGATAGTCTTGATGCCAACGTCGCTGGGGTTAGGCTTGGCCGCTGGTTGGAGATCTCCATCTCTGTGTTGGTCAGCTTCAGCGCGGCCGCGAGTACTTCTAAAGATGGCTCTGGCACACGTGAAGTCGATGCATACTCGATCGCCTCCTGGTTGCAGTCGTACGACTTCTTGAGGTCGCCACGGAGTGTGAGCATGCTTGTCTTGCCCGGCATCTTGAGTAGTAGGTACACGTAGTGGGGCACAACCATGAATTTGGCTAGTGCCGGCCTGCCCAGAATGTCGTGGTACGACGAGTCGAAATCCGCCACTTTGAACTTGATGTACTCGGTGCGGTAGTTGTCTTTGGTCCCGAAGGTGACTGGCAGGACCACTGATCCGATTGGTGTAGCCGCGTTTCCTGGGACGATCCCGTAGAAAGGAGCCTTGCTGGGGGTGGGCATTGTTGAAATGTCCAGTCCCATCTTCTTTAGGGTACTCGCGAAGAGTAGATTGAGTCCGCTTCCGCCGTCAATGAGTACTCAGGTAAGCTGCGAGCCCGCCATGACAGGATCTAGGACAAGCGGGAACTTTCTTGGCTCGGAGAAGCTGGTCCATTGATCCTCCCTGGAGAAGGAAATCGGGACCTCGCTGTATCTCAAGGGCCTTGTCGTGGCTGGTTCCACAGAGAGAATTTCGCGCAGGGTTAGTTTCTGCGCTCGCTTGGTGGGGAATCCACCGTCCCCACCGAAGATAGCATTGACAACGTTCTTCGGATCTTGGAAATCTTGGGGTCCCGAATTGTCACCTCCTTCTTCATCGTCCTCCTTGTCCTTTCGCTTTCCAACTTGATGGAGGGGTGGAGTGTTGAGTGATTTGCGGATGGTGACGCACTCAATGAGCGTGTGACGCGACTTCGGGTGAATCGGGCATTGCTTGTGCAGGACTTGCTCGTATTCTGACTGGTTGTTCCCTGGCTTTTTGCCGCGTGGGTTGCGCTCGACAGCTGCGACTGCATGCTATGGCTTGCGCTTTTGGGGGTTCCCCGACTGGTTCCGCTGGCTTTTGTCGAAGTGGCCGTTGTCGTTCCCTTGTTTGTCGTGGTTGCGCTTGGGGAAGCGGTCGGTTTCCTCGTCCTCCTGGTCAGCCCATCTTGCCATCATGTCCCGCAGCTCCACGGTGGTTGTCGGGCGGTTGTGCTCGAACTCTTGGTACGTGTTCTTGGAGAAGAGGCCATGTTGGAAGCAGCGGATGACATCCTAATCGGTGATGTTGGCGATGGTGGTGCGCGTTTCAAAGAAACGCCGTGTGTAAGACCTCAGGGTCTCGTTCATCTCCTGCTTCACCTGGGACAAGTCGTGACGAATGCCTGCCCTGATCATGGACCCATGAAAGTTATTGATGAAGGCCTGCTTGAGGTCCTCCCACGAGTCGATGGAGTTTGGCTTGAGGCTTTCAAGCCACATGAGGGGTGCGGGTTCTAGGGCCATCGGGAAGTAGAGTGCTTTCGTAGAGTTGGAACCCCTGAAACTTCAATAGAGATGGAATAGCAACGAAGCCACTAGCGTGGGTCCTGCTTACCGTCATATTTGGGGATTCCGACTGGTTTGAAGTCCTTGTGGTAGGACTTGTCAGTAATGGTCGTGGTGAAGGCGGGGAAGCGGTCACTGTCATCGTCGTCATAGTGCTTGCCGGTGAGGTTCTTCCTCCTCGCGTCAATGACAAGCCACGCATCACGGCCTTCATTGATCTTCTGCCCGAGGTGGATCGTGGGAGCGTCCTGGAAGTTGGCTGCCACTGGATCTTGGCCGCGGTGCCTTACCCCACGCTGGTTGTGAGGGGGTTGTTGTACTTCTTGTTCATTGTTATAGCGCGCAGAAGGGTGGCCCTCATGGTGCTGGCGGTTGTCGTTCCTCCGACTCCCTTGGCCTCCTTCGGGAGTGCGACTAACCAGCGCGGTATCCCCGTGTTGCTCAGACCTCGAGAGCTGGTTCCGAGTGGATGACACTGGATGTTGCCCATCGAGTTGCATGAGCGCGCGTTGGGTCAAGTACTGCAACCTTTGGATCTGGGGGTTAGATGGGAGTTGTTGGGCCAAGAGTGCTGCCTCTGCAATCGTGCCGATCTGTGTACGGTACTCACGATCCGCGATTGTTGTGAAGGCGTTGGTGAGATCCCTTGGTCCACGGGCACGGTTCTGCGCGTTGCGCCCGCGTTGAGTGCGCTTGGCATTCTTTGCCCGCTGCATCCTCCGGTGTTCCTCGTCTTCATCTTGAGGAGCGTCTGCTGTGGGCTCATCGGCTGAGATGTCCGCGAGTTGTTTGTTGTCATACTGGGTGCCCAGCTCGTCTTCCTCTGCGTTGGGAAGGGAAGCCATGCAGACTTGTCGATCCATCGAGTGGTTAGCCCTAAGGCCGTAGTCGAGTAGCTCTGTGCTACTCTCACCTTCTTCCGCGATGGGTGAGAGAGGTCTACCCTCTTGGAAGGGTAGTTCTTGCGTGAAGGCCACAAGGCGAGATTCGTAATCGAGTAGTTCGGAGGGCTCAAAGCCCTTCCAGTACACGAAACGTCCTTGTGGCGTTGATGTAATCGTTGAACCCAGATGGCTGCCCGACAAGAATAAGGGGTGGCCATCGGGTTGCGACTGGTTTTGAAGGGCGGGGGCCGCCCGACGGGTGGTGGTTCCCTCACCTCCGAGTCCTTTTCGGATCTTTTTAGAGATGTAGTCCCGCACGTGGAGTACTCTGCATCGGAGTTCGAGTAGAAGTTGGGAACGGGGGCCTCCCGGCTAGTGGTGGCACCCACGTCCCCGATTTGGAGCAGCAGATCCAAATCCTCCTCCAAGTCGGAGAGGGATTTGGATTGTAGGGTCTTTGTAGATCGGTTTGAATCTGAGTCGAGTAGATCTGTTGCATCTCGAGTTGAAGTCGTTTTGAAAATGGACGTCGTTTCGATCTGCTGAACCAGATCCGGAAGCAGCGTGTCGTCGAGGTTGTCGATGAAGTTGTCAAGATCGCCGCATGTGGTCGATGAAGTAACCTGCGGCTGCTTGGAGTTGGCTAGGTGGCTGTTGAAGCCACCCAAACCATCGGCGATGCAGATCCAAGAGCCGAAGATGAAAGTCGTGCCCTTGTCGAGCACGGCGCTGGTGAAGTTGAACGACGCCATCGAGTTCTCCGGTGGATCTTCGATGAGCCCCCCTACCTGGCGCGCCAGCTGTCGATGTTTTACCGCCACGCCCCCCGAGGGATACCCCCGAGGTGGTGAGTTTGGTTGGTTGGGTGTCGCCGAGATCAGGAACTTGAAGGTGCATAGGAACACAGGGTTTTTGACAGGTTTGGGCCGCTGGGAGCGTAATACCCTACGTCCTGTGTGGATTGTATTGCCTTTGATGGTGATGATTGTGATTGTGCCCGAGGGGGTACTTGTCCACCCTTATATAGTCCGGGGGACAGGTTTACATGGGAATCCTAGTCGGGTACAAGCCAAGGAGTCCTACCCGACTATTTCTCGAGTAGTCTCTATCCGACTCCGACTAGTCTAACTACCATACGAGTAATCCTACTGCATTACGAGTAGTTACAATAGACATGGGGCGTGGGCCATGTCCCACCATGAATCCTAGGTGAAATGTGCCACGTGGCCAGTCCCGTGTGCCCGGGTCTGACATCCGCCGCACCAGCTCACCTTCCCGACCCCAGCACCAAGTTCCCCACCTAGCGCTCTCTCCCTCCGTGCAAACCACACCCGAAAACCTGACCAAAAACGCGATTTCGCGTAACTCCGGTGATCCGCTGCCGCCCGCCGCAACGTTCACCGCTGCCCGAGCTCCCGTAACCGGCGCTGCCCGTCGGATGTCGATCAGACGGGTCAGATCAGTGTTGACCCAAGTCAAACACCCTCTCTTACCGTTCAACCTGGTATTTTTGCAGAAAAGCCTTCCAGTTTTCCAAAATCAACCCGCCGTCCTGTGCAGTTCAAAAGTATTTACAAAACAGTCCTTTTCTTTCTATTTTAGCCCGTATCCTTTCTAGTTTTTATGTTTGCCGTCCTTAGACACTTGTTTTACACAGTATAACTTCTGTTTACATGTGTAATTAGGTTTTAGCCCTCGGTTTCATTAAGTTTAGCCCCCTGAAAGTTCAGTTTCTTCGTATTAAGCCCATGGAACCCTGTTCTAGCCATATCTTCTTCGTTTTAACTCCGTTTTCATTGATTCTTGCGCTCACGCGATCCTTGCATCGTGCTCTATATCCTTATCACCATATCTTTCTCTGTTTGTTCTGTTTGTTGTGTTGTTTCTTATTTTTTTGTATCTTTTGCTTGTGTGATCGTGTAGATGACATGCCGTTCGAGGAAGGACAAGAGCAGCGGTTCGAGGAAGAGATACAACAGTTTGACAAGGAAGGCAAGTGGACTTCTACCCTGCATATTCTTTTTGCCCCAATAATATCATGATAATACACTTTATTTTATTTCCGTATTGCATAACTTGACGGGATACCTATTAAGGATTTAACTAGTCTTGTCACCCAAGCCTTGAACACCGGGTTTAATCTTCTTGTTGGGTAGAAATGCTTAGTTGCTTAACTTTGGGAATGGTGTTGTCACAAACTTTTGAGAATGTTAATCATGACTTTATTTGTTGTTACACCTAGATAATGACAAGATCACTTTGTTTAAATGGAACATGGAGAACCACCCTACAACCACAATTGTCACATGGCTCTAATCTTAGCTGAATAATTAGGCATGTGGTTAACCGATAGCCTTACTGAAAGGTCAAGGAGGGGGTCGGTGTAGGGGTATAGCCCGGTCCTGTTGGGGTAGTAGCCTTTGCTAAGGTACTGACCACTAGAGAGTGTTATGGTCCACACCGTTACTGAAACTCTAGCAGGCTATTTAGTTTTCGGTTGGTCTTTGTAAAGGCTTCGTAGTGGACCCCTCGCCACTCACCAAAGTAAGTGTTTAAGGGCCTTGCAAACCCGAGCGATTTTGGGGAACACGAATTGTGGTTTTAGTGTACAACCTCTTCAGAGTGAAAACCGATATACCAGCCATGCTCACGGTTACGAGCGGTTTAGACCCTCACATGACAATTGAACTTAAAGTATAAATAAATTTGTGGTTCTTGGTTTTTGGAATAATATTGTTTGGTATAAACTTTTACCTAGATAATAGTTGCTTGCTAATAAAATATGATCAACCAAAAATGCTAACGCTATGAGCCAACCGACCTCTCTTGATGGCCTTGCATCTTTCTCCCACTCGCTGTGTACCAATCATAAAAGTACTCACCCTTACCTAAACTGGTGTTCAGAAGAAAATGTGGAAGTGGAGTACTTCAGCGACTTCGAGGAGTTCTAGGCGTGCGTTCAGCGACTTCGAGGAGTTGTTTAGGCTATCGGTGGAATGTTTAAAGACCTTCGTGTGTAAACTATCAAAGTGTAATAAAGTTATATACTCTTTTGTTTACATTTTGAATATTGTCTTTTGATATATTCATTTATGACGTCTATCATATGTGTGTAACTTGATCCTGACGCACATATGAGATGCATTCAGTTTTGCTTCCAAAATTGGGTGTGACAGAAGTGGTATCAGAGCTTTGTTGACTGTCTGACGCTAGCTTAGATAGAAATGGTCAGAATTAAAGATTTAATTCTAGCAAGTTATGTCAGCTTCCAAATGCATCTTATTTTCTCGTAAAAATCTATTTTATTTTGCTCTTTATTACCCCTGTCTCGTTTTGTTTTAAAAATTTGTTCTGAGTTTTTGGTTCTTGCTTTGTCAGAAGGCCAGGACCTAGTAAACTGCTCACAAAAGCACCAGAGGTTGTCAGGTTCATATCGCCCCTGCTCAGTCAGCTCCCGCTCCAGCTCAGCCCGTGGAGGAGGTTGAGGATGATCCGAAAGAGGTCTACTACTACGTTGAGGCGGAGGATGGCCGCATCATGGAGATCGGCCCGGACGGAGATCTGGTGACCCCGGCAGATCCACCAGAACCAGAAACACCAGCTTCTGCCTCTCCCACACCAGCAGATGGAGCACCACCAGCTGCACCTGCTCCAGCACCTGCCGCCGCTGGTGGAGACCCAGATGACTCCGGGGATGATGAGGAGGAGGAGGAGGAGGAGGAGGAAGATGACAACAATAACAACGACGACAATGTTGATGGGAACCAGGGTGATGGTCTGCGCAAGGCAGGTGAAATTAATTGCAGTCACACCTAGGAGGATGAGCATGGCTACTTCCCCACTCTGCTTTATGACGTGCTATGGGAGTTGGGCAACACCATGAAGCCCCTCAACGTCACCAGCCACATCTCGAGCCTGCTTGCGATGACTGCTACGTCACACGGGTCCACATCCGGGAATGCTTGGAGACTTCCACAGGTTTAAGGACCTGCTCGGCGCATGACTCCACCGTGCCCCACACTACCTACGCCGCCTCCATCAGCAACGCTGCCAGGAGGGCTCTGTGGTCCCTTTGCTACACTTACCGCTAGGAGCTGGGCACCACCGACTATTGCCACCTTCCTCGCCGTACCAGTGGCACAGAGGAGACTGTGGTACTGATGGGAGAAGCTGGGGAAGACCGCATCAACATCCTTGCTCGAGTCACCACCGCTCTCAACACTGATCTTGAAGGCGCCACCGCAGAGCTGGACAAGACCCATGAGAAGCTGCTGGAGGCTCAGGCCAGGGTTGCATAGCTGGAGGCCCAGATTGCTGGAGAGGAGCCACCGCCTGCAGAGGAAGACTATCCCCCCTGCCCCGCTCTTTCACCACCCCGCAAGAGGCTTAGGTACGGCTCAGCTTGCTCCATCACCGGTCTTCTAGGCTAGATTCTTAGGCTGGTTTTTCTTAAGTTTGCTTCGTTAGAACCGTTCCTGCGAGGATGTGCGATGTAATTATGCTTGCTTTGTGGATAAGTGTTTGTGTTGTGATGTTTTTTGGAGTGATGGCCACAATGCATCAATAAATAATTAGTTAAAGTTTGTTTAAGATCAAATCTGGGCTCTCTTCTCCTTTATCCACTTTTATCAGCTCATCATTCTTATCCAAGGTTCATTTCTCTAATAATCAGATCGTAAACACCAGGTCAAGAGGAGGACAAGACATTTCTAGTCAGAGGCGTGCCCATATAATCAATCGACAGAATCAAGCACCACCTCCACCACCAAACCCAGCAAAGGAGCAGTTCCTTGCAGCTTAGACGCAACTATTACAGAACCTCACCGCCACCGTCCAAAACTTGCAAGCGCAGCAAAACCAGCAACCGCCTCATGTAAATTAGCCACCCAGAGATAAGCATTGGGAGTTTATGAGTCACCATCCTCCCACTTATTCTCACTCAGTGGATTACTTGGATGCTGAAAGTCATCAGTAAGAAGCTGGACATGACACAGTGCAATGACCGTGAAAGGGTCTTGTACGCTGCAAGATGTTTGGAAGGATCTGCAGCCAACTGGTGGGATGCCTACACCGCTGCACATGCCAATGCTGACGCCATCACCTGGGAGGAATTCAGGACAAACTTTCGCTCACACCACATCCCAGTCGGTGTGATAAAACTCAAACAGAAGGAGTTCTTGGCTCTGAAGCAAGGCAACATGTCAGTCAGTGAGTACCAGGACAAGTTCACTCAATTGTCCCGTTGCGCGCAAAATGATGTTGATACTGATGAGAAGAGACATGATCGTTTCCTAGAAGGTCTGATTGGACCACTCAACTATCAACTGCAAAGTCATACGTTCCCAAATTTCCAGACACTGCTAGACAAAGCTATAGGCTTGGAAAGCAAGCGCAAGAAACTTGGTGAACAAAAGTGCAAGTTCCAATCTCAGGGGAAATCCAGCGCCAATACCCGCCCCCGCTACAACTCGCTACAGGGATTTCAGTTCCGCTCTGGAGGACAAGGTGGAGGTTATCAACAGAGCCAACAGAATCAACGTACCCCAAAGCAAAGTTAGCGCTTCAACCAGCAGGCGCAGCGCACTCCAAACCAGCAGCAAAACCGTTCAGGCAATGCAACAGGTGTACCAGTGCGGACAAACAATCCAGTTGCGCCAGTTCAACCCAATGGCTGCTTCAAGTGTGGCGAAATGGGACATGCCAACAATTGCCCGAAGCACAACATGAAGACTCCTCAGAACCAGAAGAACAATGGTCAAAGGACTGGTCAGCAATCGTCCCAAGTGGGCAATGGGAATCCTAACTCTCAAGGCAACAAGGGCCAACAGAACTACATGCGTGGTAGGGTGAATCACGTGATGGTTGAGACAGCTCAAGAAGCTCCTCATGTTGTGCTCGTTACGTTCCTCATCAACTCTGAACCTGCATCAGTTTTATTTGATTCTAGAGCATCACATTCATTTATTACCGAGCAATTAGTGGCAAAGCATAACCTACCCATGCACCCTATGAAGCAAAGTCTTCTAGTTAGTTCTCGGGCAAAGAAATGAAAGCTAGTCACCTATACCCGCGGGTCAATATGAAAATCATGGAGATAGATTTCCTAGCCAACCTGATAGTCCTAAAGTCCTTTGGCATTGATATGATCCTTGGAATGGATTGGTTAGCGGGATGTGTTGGAGTTATTCAGTGTCGCAAGAGGTCAGTGCTCTTAACCAGCCCTCAAGGGGACAAGGTAGAATTTGTGGCTAATGCTTTACCCAAGGGAGTGGGAACAGTGAATCAAATGAAGGGAATGCTTTTAGAAGATATCAAGGTTTTATGTGAGTACCCCGACGTCTTCTCGGAGGATTTACCAGGTATCCCACCTGACTGTGATATCGAGTTCACTATTGATCTTTTACTTGGCACTGACCTATTTCAAAACGACCCTATAGAATGGATGTTAAGGATCTGAGTGAATTGAAGAAACAAATAGAAGAATTGTTAGCAAAGGGATTCATCTGTCCTAGCTCGTCACCTTGGGGAGTGCCCGTTATCTTTGTTGATAAGAAGGATGGCACCAGAAGAATGTGCGTGGATTATAGGTCTCTCAATGATGTAACAAACAAGAATAATATCCACTACCTAGAATCGAAGATCTGTTTGACCACATGAGAGGTGCTAGTCTTCTCCAAAATCGATCTGAGATCAGGCTATCACAAGTTAAGAATCCGACTAGAAGATATTTCCAAAACAGCGTTCACAACTAGATATGGCTTGTACGAGTTCACTGTAATGTCGTTTGGATTGACAAATGCTCCAGCATACTTCATGTACCTGATGAACAAAGTGTTTACGAATTATCTCGACAAGTTTATGGTGGTGTTCATCGATGATATCTTGGTATTTTCCCAAAACGAAGAAGAACACGAAGAGGACCTAAGAATAGTTTACAGAAGCTTCAAGAAAATTAGCTACACGCCAAGTTGAGTAAATGTGAGTTTTGGTTGAAAGAAGTTTCCTTCCTTGGACACGTTATCAGTGACGGAGGAATCGTAGTAGACCTCGAGTAAAGTTCAGGATGTTCTGAATTGGAACCCGCCCAAGAATGTATCCAAAATCAGAAGTTTCCTTGGACTCGCAGGATACTACCGCATATTTATTAAAGGATTCTCGAAAATCGTAATCGGAAAAAGGGAAAAAGTTTAAATGGAATGGCGCATGCCAGACTTTTTATAAAGAACTAAAAATGAGATTAACCACCGCCCCTGTGCTGATAATGCCCGATATCCACAAAGGGTTCGACGTTTACTGTGACGCTTCACGTCTCGGTCTCGGATGTGTGCTGATGCAAGAAGGCAAAGTGGGAGCATATGCCTCAAGACAACTGAGAAAGCATGAACAAAACTAACCCACTCATGATCTGGAGTTAGCTGCTGTTGTGCACGCATTAAAGATCTGGAGACACTATAGATCGGGAACCAATGTCAAGTATTCACTGACCACAAGAGTTTGAAGTATATCTTCACTCAAAGAGATCTTAACCTGAGACAGCACAGATGTCTAGAGTTGATCAAGGATTATGATTTGGATATTCAGTATCATCCCGGCAAGGCAAATGTTGTGGCGAACGCCCTAAGTCGAAAAAGTCAATCTAATGTGGCTATAGCCCATTTGATACCACAAGAGTTGTGTTGGGAAGTGGAGCGACTCAATTTAGGAATCATTTACTATACTGAAGCCATGACCATGGAAATTGAACCTACCCTGGAACAAGAGATCAGAAAAGGACAAATGACAGATGCTAAGATCAAAGACAAGACCTTAATTGGTTTAGGGAAAGCCCCGGATTTCACGAAAGATGAACAAGGAACTATATGGTTCAGAAAAAGGATTTATGTGCCTGACATTGACCATCTTCGTGAACTCATTTTGAAGGAAGCATAAGATTCAGCCTATTCCATTCACCCTGGTAGTACCAAGATGTACCAAGATTTGAAAGAGAAGTACTTGTGGTATGGTTTGAAAAGAGATATGGCAACCCACGTTGCTTTTTTTGATGTATGCAAGAGAGAAAAAGCAGAACACCAAAGGCCAGCAGGTTTACTGCAGCCATTGAAAGTACCCAAATGGAAATGGGAAGAGATTGGAATGGAATTTATCGTAGGGTTACCTCGCACTTGTGACGGCTACGATTCCATATGGGTTATTGTGGACAAATTGACTAAATTTGCTCATTTCATACCAATCAAAACAACATATACTAGAGCCAAGCTAGCAAAATTATACATGTCACGAATTGTGTGTCTACATGGTGTTTCGAAGAAGATAGTATATGAATCGAGGAACTCGGTTCACGTCGCGTTTCTGGCAGAAGTTACATGAATCAATGGATACAAAGCTTAATTTTAGTTCCGCATGTCATCCACAAACAGACGGGCAAACTGAAAGAACCAATCAAATCCTAGAAGATATGCTAAGAGCTCGTGCTTTAAAGCATGGATGTAGTTAGGATAAAGTTTGTTGTATGCAGAGTTTTCTTACAACAACAGCTATCAAGCCAGTCTCAAGATGGCCCCATTTGAAGCATTATACGGGAGAAAGTGTATAGAACACCGTTGTACTGGAGTCAGACAGGAGAAAGTCAGGTTTTTGGGCTAGAAATTCTTCAAGAAGCTAAAAGGCAAGTCCAGATAATTCGGGATAATCTCAAGATTGTACAGTCACGTTAGAAGAGTTATGCTGACACACGGAGAAGGGAATTGACTTTCAAAGGTAGAGATTATATGTATCTCAAGGTATCACCTATCAGGGGTCTCCGCAGATTCAAGGTGAAAGGAAAGTAGTCACCTCGCTATATCGGTCCTTTCCGGATCCTAGAAAGGAAGGGTGAGGTGATATATCAGTTGGAACTACCGGCACGATTCTGAGATGTCCATGACATATTTCACATATCTCAGCTGAAGAAGAGTTTGAGAGTGCGTGAAGAACAATTACCACTGGAAGAACTCAACGTATAGGATGACTTTACTTATTCAGAACACCCCGTCAAGATATTGGAAATATCTCAGAGAGTCACTCGGAGCAAAGTAATAAAGATGTGTAAAGTACAATGGAGTCACCATTCTAAGGATGAAGCTACGTGGGAAAGAGAAGATGTGCTTTATGCAGAATTCCCTGGGTTGTTCTCCAATCTTTCCGAATCTCGAGGACGAGATTCTCTTTAAGGGGGTAGATTTTGTAACACCTAGTTAAAAAAAAGAAAGAAATTCCATCACTAGTTTTTTTTAAAAAAAAACACATCTCCTTTTCTCTCCCTCCCTCACTCCTTTCCAGCCCGGCCCAACTCTTCTCTCCCCTCTCTCCTTTTCTCCCTCCCGCTCAGCCTAGCTCGCCTGCTCGACCCACTCTGCCTCACTTCTCCCCCTCCTGCCACCGACAGGTGGACCCCACCTGTCATCCCCCACCTCCAGCCGCTCAAGTCGTTACTCCTCCGCGCCGCACGCCTTGCCCGGCCGTTGCCGCGTCCGCTCGCCTTCGCTCTCCCTCTGCGCCCGCAATCAAGGCTCGTGATGAGCCGGCCGTTACTTCCCCCTCGCCTCCTTTCCGTTCCCTCTCCATCATGGCGCCCCTTGATTGCCATTGATGGCCGCACCCAACCTCCGCCCCTCCCCTGTCCGCCGGCCTTTCCTCTCCCTCCCTCGCCCTATAAAAGAGCATCGAGCTCCCGTCGTGCTCCCTACCTCACTCTCTCCTCCTTGCCGCGCCTCGCTCTCCCTCTCCACGCGCTCGCTCACGCCGCCGCCGTCGTCGTGCTCGGGCGCATCGACGCGCAGCCGCTCCGCCGCGCCTTCATCGACCTCGACCGCCGCCGAAGCTTCGCCTTGGGTCAAGCATCGCCACCGGCCCCTTCTCCCCTCCCTCTCACGCTCGCGCCGCGGCAATTGCTCGTCAGAGCGCCGCCGGTCACCCTCACTGCCGTGCGCCCCCTCCGCCGCACCAGCTCGCCTTCCCGACCCCGGCAACGAGTTCCCCACCTCGCGCTCTCTCTCTCTCCCCATGCAAACCGCACCCGAAAACCCGACCGAAAACGCGATTTCAGGTAACTCCGGCGACCCGCCGCCGCCCGCCACCGCCTGTGCCGCCGCCCGAGCCCCCCTAACCGGCGCTGGCCATCGGATGTCGATCCGACAGGTCAAATCAGAGCTGACCCGAGTCAAACCCCCTCTCTTATCAGTGAACCTAGCAGTTTTGCAGAAAAGCCCTTCCATTTTTCCAAAATCAACCCTCCATCCTGTGCAGTTCAAAAGTATTTACATACAGTCCTTTTCTTTCTTTTTTAGCCCTTGTCCTTTCTAGTTTTTGCGCTCGCCGTTCTTAGACCCTTGTTTTACACAGTAGACCTTTTATTTATATGTGTAATTAGGTTTTAGCGCTCCGTTTCTTTAAATTTAGCCCACGAAAGTTCAGTTTCTTCGCAGTTAAGCCTCTCGAACCCTGTTTTAGCCATAGCTTCTTCGTTTTAACTTTGTTTTCATCGATTCTTGCACCCACGCGATCCATGCATCACGCTCTATATCCTTATCACCATATCTTTCTCTATTTGTATTGTTTGTTTTACTGTTCCTTATTTTTGTGTATGTTTTGCTTGTGTGATCTGTAGATAACGTCTCGTTCGAGGAAGGACAAAAGCAGCGATTCGAGGAAGAGACACAACAGTTTGACGAGGAAGAAGTGGACTTCTCCCCTGCATATTCTGTTTTTGTCCAAATAATAGCATGATAATACACTTTATTTTATTTTTGTATTGCATAACTTGACGGGATACCTATTAATGATTTACCTAGTCTTGTACCCAAGCTTTGAACACCGGGTTTAATCTTCTTGTTGGGTAGAAATGCTTAGTTGCTCAATTTTTGGGATGGTGATATCACGAACTTTTGAGAATGTTAATCACGACTTTATTTGTTGTTATACCTGGATAATTACAAGATCACTTTGTCTAAATGGAATATGGAGAACCACCCAAGAAAACCATACAACCACAATTGTCACATGGCTCTAATCTTAGCCGAATAATTAGGCATGTGGTTAACTGATAGCATTTTCGAAAGGGCAAGAAGGGGGTCGGTGTAGGGGTATAGCCCGATCCTTTTGGGGTAGTAGCCTTTGCTAAGGTACTGATGACTAGGGAGGGTTATGGTCTACACCGTTATTGAAACTCTAGCGGGCTATTTAGTTTTCTATGTCTTTGTAAAGGCTTCGTAGTGGACCCCTCGCCACTCACCAAAGAAAGTGTTTAAGGGCCTTGCAAACCCGGGCGATTTTGGGGACCACGAATTGTGGTGAAAGTGTACAATCTCTGCAGAGTGAAAACTGATATATCAGTCGTGCTCACGATTACGAGCGGCTTGGACCCTCACATGATAATTGAACTTAAAGAATAAACTAATTTGTGGTTCTTTGTCTTGGAAATAATGTTGTTCCTTTATGCTTAATTGGGTTGGTATAAACTTATACCTAGATAATAGGTGCTTGCTCATAAAATATGAACTAAAAATGCTAACCGCTATGAGCCTCTCAGGCTCTCTTGATGGCCTTGCATCTTTCTCCCACTCGCTGAGTACCAACCATAAGAGTACTCACCCTTGCCTAAACTGCTTTTCAGAAGAAAATGTGGAAGTGGAGTACTTCAGCGACTTCAAGGAGTTCTAGGCGTGCGTCCACCGGTCAAGTGCCTGTGGAAGAAGCCGTTGTTGCCGAGTTCGTTTATGCTATCGGTGAAACGTTTAAAGACCTTTGTGTCTAAACTATCGGAGTGTAATAAAATTATTTACTCCTTTGTTTACGTTTTAAACATTGTCTTTTGATATATTCACTTATGACGTCTATCATATGTGTGTAACTTTATCCTGGCGCACATATAAGATGCATTCGGTTTTGCTTCCAAAATCAGGTGTGACAACCCCCGTCCTCCCCCTTGCTCTAGGCTGACCATGCAGCGCTGCCAGACCCGGCCAAGGTAATGCCCCCTTCTCAAATCTCAGTACTGTTCATCAATTGGCAAGGAGGAAGAAGAGGCGTGAAGAGAAGGGTAGCGCCTGAATCGATCTGTTGCCTTCAGTGTTCTATAATTGTGCTTTGCCAAAGGATCCTTGCTTTTGTTTCTAGATAAAACGGGTCTACTTGTACTGATTTGTCTGCATAACATGTTCATAGGCATTTTCACCTATCTAAAAAATATGGATTTGCACGTGTGCGGTGACCAATTAATAAATGTTGTGAAAGTGAATTGCAACCAGTGAGCTTGTAGCTCTGTAGTGCGTCCACTAAATTAGTAAAGCAAGGTTTAGGCATCTATTAGTATGACCATTTGATCTGTCACATGTTGTTATGCCTCTGAAAGTCTGAATCCTTTTAGGCCTCTGAAAGTCTGAACTTAGTAATGCCTCTACATCTTTTGGTGTTCTGTTCATAGCTGTAATCACTGTTTAGTCCTCTTAGTATTTTGATGGACATCAACCACTATCCAGTATTTATAACTAAACCATATATAGTTAAGTTTTCCTGAGGATGCATTGTTGGTATACGCTAAGGCAAGATGGCCGTCGCTGGCAGCAATAATTTCAGTGTCTTACCTCATTGTGTCACTTCTATTCTCTGATTGGTTAAAAGAACTAAAATAATTTATAAGCAATGCATTCAACTTATCGTACATATAGTTTGATGTTGGCGTTACCTCTCAAAAGGTACTATTTTATCATTTGTTGTCTTCAGAGAAGCAGGTTACAGGGAATTCAGAGCATCTCAAATTTTCTGAATAAACTAAAGTAGATTTGCACTGTATATGGTATGCTCCTCTATACTTGTTCCTTTGCCAGCCTAAGTTTTTATGTTCAGTAATACTCACTTTTGTAGTGTTCCAGTTAGCATGCATCAGCATATTTCGCTGCATACATGTTGCAGTGATTGCAACAAGGTTTAGGAGGGCCTGCAGAGGATGATGACTGACGTGCTGGGAACGTGAGGGGAACTCAACCTTCTTGACCATCTTAAGTGATAAGTTGGATTCTAGCTCGGGTCCAATGAGCATTTCGACCTTTAGTTTCTGGGTTACACAACTACCTCTCAACAGCTATACCCTTTTGGTAAGCTGCATTAGTTTTGGTAAACAATCTGGGTCTAAACTGCCATGCTGCATTAGTGTTGTAGGAGATTCCCTTAGTTTGACTATTTGTCGTGTGAGTAGAACATCAAGCCTATATAAGTGATTTCTTCAGATCCTCTGACTGAAATCTGTTATATTATTCCTTTGTGTCGTCCTTGTGTAACTCTAGAAAATTGTGACCAGTGAACAATGTTGTAAAAGGGAATTTTGAGAAAAGACAACTTTATTTCAGATAGATTGTGGAAATATGTGCATTTGCGCACATATATAATCTTCAGACACTGCATAGTCTCACAAAACAGCATCAGTGAAATTGCTTCACAAAAGAGCATCAGTGAAATTGCTTGATATTACTGCCTTTTATTTGTGCAGTCAGTATATGTATGTAAGAAACATATTAACAGAAAATAGAAGTATAGAACTTCTTTCAGTTTAGTCAATCCAGTTTAACATGTAGCCCCTTTGATAGTATCCATTCTATCTGTAATTTAACACGCAGATTGACCATTGTTCATGCCTACTATGGATTGATGGAACAAGATTGAGATTGCTGATTTTATTTTATTCTTCTGCTGTTCGGATACTAGATGTTGCCTGAAAAAGATTTTCCATCCATATAATTTTTTTTCTACGAAGCATTTCTTTTGCTAATAACCTTCTCTCTGCAGGTGGTTAAAAGAAATATGGCTAGCTAGGTACAGACACAACAATTAAAGTAATATTGTGAAGAGCTGAGTGATATGAGGATTAAGCATTGCAGCCTCAGCCACGTGACCTCCCTTGGGAACTGCACAATTGACCATCAGTTCTAATGATTATTGTTTAAGGTGTGCATTGCTATTCGTGTTTGTTAGTTATGTAAGAACCGCCCAATTTGACACCATTTTAAGCAAACCGCCGGTCATTATCAATAAGATGAGAGCTAACATGATGTTGGCGCTAAAAATCGGCTGGAAATCGGCCGATGACCTTCAGCGCGTCGGACACACGAACCGGGAGAATCTGCTTAACTCATGTTCGGGTGATCGCCCTAGTGCGGTTCGCGCGGCGTGCCAGTCAATCTGACCTGTTGATTGACAAGGAAAGAAACGTATTAAATTCCGGGGGTCTCGATCGGCTAAAGTTCCGATCTGTCCCGAAAAGCGTATCAGCGAATCGGTCGATTTGCTATGAAGATGACCGGCTATAGATCAGCCGATAATCACGTAGCGATTGCAAAGAAACTACTGGAGCAACTTAAACAATCGCCACAGATGCAACACTCGAAATAGAACTAATCGGCTATATAAGAAAAAATAATGATAAAGCCGACAATTCGATCTCAAGCTGGATAACTGGTGATAAAACTAGAACAATAGGTAAAACCTATAATTCTAGTAAATATCGATAACTGGTGAATAAATCTAAATGAAACAACGGTGATGCGCCCGAAGTTAAAGCTTAGATATTATTCGATAAACGGAACCTACCAATTGGCCGGAGATCGTGTCGATGCAGCCCTGCCAACCCGTACGAACTCGTGAAAGAAAAAGATGTATTGGCGAAGTCGCCGACTTGAAAGTAAAGTACGATGAAAAAGTAGATTGTTTGTATTGATTGATGTATATCTTCTACAAAACCCCGACTGCTTCTATTTATACCCTAGGACTAAGACTCCTGATCTATTACGATCCGTTACAAACATGATTTAAATAAAAACTACTATATCTATAAGACTTTCCTAAAGGAAACGGACTCTCGCAGAATCTTCTGCTGCCATCTCCTAGTCCAATCCGGACTCTTTCCATTGCTCCTCGACCGAGTCGGCGTCGTTCTTTGACCAACGTCAGGTCATCTTTGACTGGGATCCTCTGTTGGGATTCCATTGGCTTCATCCCCTATCTGTTGGCGTAAGCCCACATTGGCCCAAACGCTCTAGCCTTTCAATCGGTCGACCCCCACCAACTCCATTCGCCAATCGCCCGAAACACTGCAGCGCCAATCGGCCGATTCCTAACTGTAGCGTCAATCGGCCGATTCCCAACTGTAGCCTTTAAGTCTGCCGCATCAGCCAATCTCCTCCTTCCCTAACGCTGATTCAACACGTGTTAAAATTTGGCGTCAACACATTCCCCCCAGTTTCGGAGTAAAACATGACTTTTACTTCAAAATTCTTTTTGAATCTCTCCTCCAAAACAAACGCGGCAAAAATCTCCTTCTTTTTCGCGGTCTTCTACATGATGATTGCAATCTTTTCGAACTGGGCGCCTGAGACAACTGTTCCCCCGGAATTCATGTAGACGGCGCGGTAAAAATCCCGCCTTTACCCCTTCTCTCTCGGACCGTCTTTAAATACTGGCGTTCTCCGCCGCTCCTTCTCCACGAACCTAGTAATCTCCTCCCGGCGAATCACTTTCTATCTTCTCCCAGCGCCCTTTTGGTTTCCAACCGCATTCTCCGGCGATCCTTCTTTCGTCTACATTCCGCTTCAGTCCTTCAATGGCGGCACCATCAGCAACTCCGCCAACCAAGGAGGCTCCGCCAGCAAATCCATCAGCGACGGCAGTTCCATCAGCGATTCCATCAGCGACGATGAGCTTCATCCCGGAGGTAAACATCCGAAACTTTTCCTTTTTACTTTTTACCGCCCATGCCTCTTTTAGATCTATTCTTAGTTCTCCCCGTTTTACCTTTTTAGACGGTCAGACACCAAATCACCATCCCCCTTTCCGAAGCTCCTGGTCTCATCTGCTTAGGCCCTATGGGGAATCCAGACCCGACTGACCTGATTAACTTAGCAACCCATAGAATTCCTTTCAAGCAATCACCTATGGATTTAGGTCAGTGGTCAGGCACTTTTAGGTCTTGGCCGAATGAAACCCCCGACTGGAAAGAGTGGTACCAAAGAATGGCCACCTCCAAGAGAGTTCAATGGGATGAATTAAAAATCGGCCAATGCATCAATCTATCTTTGTCCCAGATGGAGAAGAATGAACCCCTAATAATAGCAGCCTCCTATTTCTGGTCTGACGCGCTCAACGCATTTCTGTTTGGGCACGGACCCATGACCCCAACTCTGGGCGATGTCCTGATGCTGACCGGCCTTGACATTTCCTCCCCCGATACACCCTTTGATTATCTGACCAAGCCGACCCATCGGCTAGAGACGAAAAGAATCGGCGGGTGGAAAGGGTATATCAACAGAAACATGAGGACTGGGACGATTTTGGAGAGAGAACATTCAGCGTTCTTGATGATGTGGTTAGAGAAGCACCTCTTCTGCGGCAGAGCGGTTGGCCCTTCTTCCAACACACAAGCTCTGGCCGAAGCCCTATCAAGAGGATCCGCCATCCCTCTCGGGAAGCATCTGCTAGGATCGGCCTACCACATGATGCACCAGATCGGCGTCAAACTGTCAAAGGGAGAGCCGATTGTTAACCCTGGTGGCCCCTGGTGGTTCATCACCCTCTGGCTCAACTTGTACATGAGCAAAATCTCCCAGCAGCAGATAGAGACCAAGACATTTCCCAACATTGAGTCAGAGGAGAACCCTTCAGTACGACGACGGTGCACCTCTTTCGGTGAAGCAGCATCAGCTTTCCCTGGTTGCCATTTCACCGCCACCCAGACAGCCGAGTATTTCAGATGCTTTTACAACGGCTTTAGTGAAGAAACCACCAGTTGGTACCCGTACTAGAGAACAGAGCCACTTTTTGAGCTTCCCTTCTGCTATGACTCGACGTCCAACTCCTTTGACAATGATCTCATGGACGCCTTGATCAAACCAGGGATCTTACCAGCGAACTTCTTTTGTGGGAAAGATTCCCCAACTTATGAATTTTACAATCCATCAGTTGCAGCACGGCAGTTCGGCCTTGGTCAGCTGCCGATTCAAGTTTACTTTGCTGGCCGCGCAAAATTCCGAGATGAGCTCACTAAAGGCCTTGATTACAGTCGGCTGTGCAATTTAGTGTCGGACTCCAGTACCATTGATCTAAGCAATTGGATAGTGGCTCCTTTTCCTGTCCAACAATTCAAGTTATGGTGGGCAGAATGGAAGCAACATCTCTTTTGTGTATCTCCTGCAACATATTGCAATTATCTGGATCCAGACAACATCGACCCAAGCGCAGCGGTATTGCCCTTTTCTTTTCTCTGCCGATTTCGATGTTATTCCTTTTTATGCTACAAATTTGCCGCTAACTCTTATTTCCCTTTTCAGTCCGAAAGTCGACTTCCTCCGACGCGGAGCCGAAGTGGTAGGTCGATAGAGAATAGCCACCCATACACACAATTCCCACTCATCGGCTACCATGCCCCAACCATCGAAGCATCAGCATCAGCCGATCGAAACAAACGCCGAAGAAACCCTCTTTAAAGAAGACGAGCCGCCGAGTGCGTGCCCGTATAGAATCGGCCGATCGGTCGGCGGCGGTATCGGCTGAACCTTTAGCTGTGCCGACTCTGCCGATTATTGAGGAAGTCGATCCCCAGGCTGCTACAGAAGCTGGAGTGGCTGCTGCATCATTGCTAGTAGAAGCTGTTCAGGTAATTTCGCATACCTCACATCCTTCTAAGTATTCTGTCGATATTATTAACTTCTTCTTTCTATCAGGCTGCACAAATCGCCCCAGTGCAGTCTCCGCAGCAATCGGCTACATCCCAGGCGGAAACCGGAACGCCAGCAATTCCTCCCACCGAGGTAGAGAGTCTCTTAACTCCTTTTTGATACTTAATGAAAAACTAACCGATTTTTGATGCAGGCTACCCTGGGTGCATCGATTGTACCTTTCCAACAACCATCGACCGGACGACTCACAGAGGTACAACAATAATTATATATCATCGGACTTAATCATTTGCATTATACTTATAAAATCCGCTTCCCATACCTTTCCAGGAGGCTGGCCCGAGCAGGGCACTGATAGTCGTCGAATCTTCTTCTTCCGATGAACCAATCGCGCCAGTTCCCGAGATGAGGGTAGTACTCCCGCCGGCGCAAGCAGAAGAAATCCGCTTCAAAGAGGTAAGGAACTTGTCACCCAAATCAGCCGATTTTCCCTTACCGTCGGCTAATCCGCATTTTTATTTTTTTTATTCTCTCGCAGGAGCAGGAAACTCCCAACAACAGTCTTTTTTCCTTTGCGGTTGCACTTTCTGACGATGAAGAGGTTGCCTCGCGCCAAGTCACACTGAGCTCTATCCCTGATGATGTCCGTGCCAAGCTTGAGAGCATACGAACCCTCCTCCAAGACGACATCGGCCGACTAGTGGAAGACGCCTCGCCGATTCGGCAACTTCTTAGTGAAATCAGAGGCTGAATTCCAGATGAAGCGAAAGAGGCTCTGGTACCTGCCGCATACATAGAGTCAATGCAGATTCCAGTGTTCAGGGCCTTGCTCCATATGGCCGATCGCGCCAAACTAGCGAAAGCCCGCGAGGAGGAAGACTCCTACAAACATCGAGCTCAAGAGGTGCATCGACGAATCAGCTTCCCTGAAACCTCTCGTCCAGATATCGTCAGTGCCATAGACCGCCTTAAATGGCGAAGGGCAGAGCTAGCCAAGGAGATGGAGCAGGTGACCAAGGCCATAGCTGCTGACGAGAAAAGACTCCAAGACCTCCAATCCGTCATCGCCGAGCTGAAGCAGAAGAGGCAGAGCCTGGCCCACGAAGCAATAAAAATCCATCGTCAAATGCCAGAAGTCCATGGATCGGCCAATGACGACTAGAGAACCTTAGACTCGGCCGATCAAGTTAGGCAACGAGCGATTGCGGCTATTAATGCCCTCCTCGGGTGAACTGTAAAAGTATTGAATGCTCTGTAAACATTTAATGTCCTCTTGCCATTGACGTGCGGATTCAAACTTGGACCGTCCTCTTTGGCAGCTTTTCATTTGTTAACCCTTTTATTTCGATGGGACGCATCCTACCATTCCTTCACCCTCTTCCTTCTATAAGTATGAGGCCCCGTATCGTTTCCAAAGGCGTCTGCATCGCCCGTCTTCTTTCCCTCTAACAACTTGATCTCCATCCTCCCAGACTAGACATCAAGATGTCTTCTTCATCTTCTTCCTTCTCTGTCAACCAGGTGCAAAATCTTCCTTTGTTTCCTCTCTTGACATTTCAATCAATCTGACGCTGGGTGGTTGTTTGCTCCCCTTTTAGCCGAAACGCCTTAGCCCCAGTCTGGAACGAGCGATTGAAGTCATGCATTCAGATGAACCATTATCGCAGGCGGACAGAGATCTGATCAAAGCTCATTTGGAAGAACTCAAAGATCATGTCCCCGCTGACGTCCAGAAGGTCTGGGACCATGTAGACGCTAATTGCTCCAGGCGGCCGCCAACTGAAAGGAGTCACCCACTCCCTCGCCAAGTCGCCCTTGAAGATGCTGCAGTGCGGACATCCCAACCACCTCTCGACAGGAGCCACCCACTCCCTCGTCAAGTCGAGGTTGAAGCCGCCATGGAGGATCTGGAGGAAAAGAGCATCTGCTTCTTGATAGAATTAGGCCAGATCGAGAGGGAGATTAAGAAAAAGCGTGGTCAATAAATATGTTGGTACTTTTGTTCTAAGGGCGACTTGTACCGTGTCGGCCATGTACCCTGCTGTTCTTACCGAATAATAAATCGGTCAGACTAATCGAATGTTTCGTCCTTAAGGCGATGTTATTTTGCATCGGCTATATAGACAGGAGCCAATAGGAGCTGGCCACGTTGTTTTGATGTACCCTATCGTAAGTTATGCATCCACCCATATACTAGGATAGTACTTCTTCAGATATCTTCCGTTTAAGGCTCTTGTGAATTCTTCCCCTTCGATAGTTTCTAGTATATATGCATTTCCCGGAGCATATCGGCCGATTTTATATGGACCTTCCCAAGTGGGCGACCATTTACCGAATTTGGGATCCTTAGACCCTATCGGCAGCACAAACTTCCATACCAAATCTCCTTGGGAGAACTGTTTGATCTTGACCTTCTTGTCGTACCACCTGGCCACCCTTTTCTTGTTTTCTTCAATGATGATCAGGGCCCTTAATCGCTGACCCACCAAATCGTCAAGCTCTCCCTTCATGAGGAGGGAATAATCATCGGCCGTCAACTGATCTTGAAGCGATGTGCGCCTTGACCCCGTCCTTAATTCCCAAGGCAATACTGCTTCGTGACCATATACCAACTGATAAGGAGATATCTTAATGGCCCCGTGGCAGGCCATCCTGTAAGCCCATAGAGATTCAGTTAAAGACAGGTGCCACTTCTTGGATTGTTCCTCTATCTTCCTCATGATTAACTTGATTATCCCCTTATTGGACGATTCAGCCTGGCCGTTGGCTTGAGCATAATACGGAGAAGAATTCAACAATTTAATCCCTATATCGGCGGTGAATTCTTCGAACTCCCCTGAGGTGAACATCGTCCCTTGATCAGTTGTGATGGTTTGAGGGATGCCGAACCGATAAACAATATGGTCCCTCACGAAATCGATCATAGCGGCCGATGTCACGGTCTTTAACGGAACTGCCTCCACCCATTTGGTAAAATAATCTGTAGCTACTAATATAAACTTGTGCCCTTTGCTCGATGGAGGGTAAATCTGTCCGATGAGGTCTATCCCCCAACCTCTAAACGGCCATGGTTTGATTATCGGGTTCATAGCCGAGGCTGGTACGCGCTACACATTGCCAAACTTCTGACAGTCTTGACAACCTTTATAATATTTAAAACAATCTTCGAGAATCCTTGGCCAATAATACCTGTTGTTTCTGATCATCCACTTTATCTTGTGAGCCGATTGATGAGCTCTGCATATGCCCTCGTGGATTTCTCCCATCAGGACCTTTGCTTCTTCCGCTCCCAGGCATTTGAGTAGAACCCCATCAATCATCCAGTAAAACAAATCATCTTCGAGCAACACATATTTCGTGGCCTAAAAACGCACTCGCCGATCCACTTTCTTGGACGGATCCTTCAAGTAATAGGCAATCTCCTTTCGCCAATCGTCGGCCGCAAGTTCCAGAATCATGGCGCTTTGAATCGGCCAATACCCGAACGCGTGTTGGGCAAGCCTATTGGCCTCTTCATTGTAATTTCTGGGAATGTGCTCAATAACCGCAGACTTGAATTCCTTTAACAGTTGGAGGCAATCTTCATAGTAAATCCTTAAGACATCATCTTTGCATTCAGATCTCCCCGTTAATTGATCCACAAATAGCATGGAATCACAAAAAATTTCCACCGCATCGGCTTTGATTTCTCTTAACAATTGGATACCTTTCACGATGGCTCGGTATTTCGCCTGGTTGTTGGTCGCGGATGCCTCTATCGGCAGAGACAAATCATAACTTGCCCCCCGAGGCGATATGAGAACGATGCCGATTCCCGCTCCGGCCCCACACGAGGAACCATCGAAGTACAGAGTCCATGGAACTGGTTCAATGACAGCAATTTCCGGTCCACAATGCTGAGCCACGAAATCGGCCATGACTTGACCCTTGATAGCTTTGGCCAATTCGTACCTTAGGTCAAACTCTGACAGAGCTAGGATCCACTTTCCAATCCGTCCTTTCAAAATTGGCAGTGATAGCATATATTTCACCACGTCATCCTTGCATACGACTTGCACTCTGCCGATAACAAGTAGTGCCTGAGCTTGGTACACGAGAAATATAGACAAAGGCACAGCCGTTCCACCGGGGAGTATCTCGTTTCGGCGTCCAGGAGTCTTCTGCTGACATAATATATTACCCGTTCTTTTCCTTTGAACTCTTGTGCCAGCGCCGATCCGATAGCCCGCTCGTCGGCCGATAAGTATAGTTTGAACGGCTTGTCAGCCTGTGGCGGGACTAATACAGGTGGTGAAATTAGATATTGCTTGATATCTTCTAATGCTTTGCGTTGCTCTTCTCCCCACACGAATTCCTGATCGGGTTTCAATTTCAACAAAGGAGTGAAAGCTTGAATACGCCCGGACAAGTTGGATATGAATCTTCTGATAAAGTTGACTTGCCGATTAGGGCTGCAGCTCAGTTTTATTCTGCGGGGCCACAACCTTATTGATGGCAGCTATGGTCTTCTGGTTGACTTCTATCCCGCGCTCATGGACCATGAATCCTAGGAATTGTCTGGCCGACACACCGAATGCACACTTGTTCGGGTTCATTTTCAACCCATGCTTCCTCGTGCACTCCAACACCTCTCGTAAATCGGCCAGATGTTCCTGATGACCTTTTGACTTGACCACAACATCGTCGATGTAGATTTCCACCAATACACCAATAAGCTTGTGAAAGATATAATTCATAGCCTGTTGGTATGTAGCACCGACGTTCTTTAATCCAAAGGTCATTACCACCCACTCGAATAAACCGAGGTGGTCCGAACACCTGAAAGCCGTTTTCGAAATATCTTCTTCGGCCATTAATATTTGATTGTACCCAGCATTACCGTCCATGAAACTGATGACTTTATGTCCTGCGGCGGCATCTATCAAAACATCGGCTGTCGGCATTGGATACCCGACCATCGGTGTAGCCAGATTTAGGTTCCTGAAGTCGATGCATACACGCAACTTTCCATTTTTCTTGTATACTGGTACAATATTAGAAATCCACTCGGCGTAACGGCACTGCCGAATAAATCTCGCTTCAATCAGTCTTGTAATCTCGGCCTTTATATCAGGTAGAATTTTAGGGTTGCATTGTCGTGTAGGCTGCTGATACGGCCGATATCCTGGTTTTATAGGCAACAGGTGTTCGACAATGGACCGGTCTAGACCAGGCATCTCATGGTATTCCCAGGCAAAACAATCTTTAAATTCTTCTAATAAACTTGTCAATTTATACTTGTACTCGGGCTCCAAGTAGCACTAATATACGTCGGCCTCGGCTTGCTACCATCTCCTAAATCCACCATCATCGGCCGACGTATATCCGTGCCAAAGCTTCCCGTCTTCTTGGAGGAACTGATCCATCTAGTCTGAATCTTCAGAGCCGACTGCTCGGATCGGCTGTAGGCCAAAATCGGACACTTTCAGGAAATCGGTGTCCCAAGTTCTACCGGATATACACTTGACGTGTTCGCAGCTCCACTGTTGCGTATCGGCCGCAGCAACACTGTAGGCGGAATCGGCGGTGACTATCTCGGTATTGTCGCCGACCCACTGTACGAGGCATTGGTGCATCGTAGAGGGGACGCAACAATTTGCGTGTATCCAATCGCGACCGAGCAACATATTTTAGGACCCTTTGCCATTAATAATAAAGAAAGTAGTGGGAAGGGTCTTACTGCCGATGGTGAGGTCGACGCAGAGCGCTCCGCGGGCGGGAGACACGTTGCCTTCGAAATCTTTGAGCATCATGTCCGTCTTGGTCAGATCTTCGTTGCTTTTGCCCAACTTCCGGAACATGGCATACGGCATGATGTTGACTGCAGCGCCTCCGTCTACCAGTAACCTGGTGATAGGTCGTCCGTTAACGTGTCCTTTGAGGAACAGAGCCTTGAGATGTTGTCATTTTTCGTCTTACGGTTTCTCAAAGGTGGCTGTCATTGGCTCCAAAACCAATTGTGTCATTTGCTCCTCCATCCTTGTCGCGTCGTCTCGATCGGCGGGCGCCATGAACTCCATCGGCACGATGAACACCATGCTGACGTCAGCTGCCGATTCTTGATTGTCGCCCTCCTCATTGTTGTTTCTTTTGGGGCGCCAGACTCGAGACCTGTCGCGTTTCTTATCCACCATCTGCCTCTGCTCTTCCTCTTCTTGTTCCCATTGGCGCAGACGTTGGATCCTTCATTTTTGGGATTTGGACAGTCCATCAGGGCACCACCTGGGGTTCACCGGTTTAACCGGCGGTTTGGCACGCTCCCAGTCTGGTTCCCGTCCTAGGGAGTTCTCATCTGACATCCTAGCGTCGGCCATTTCTTCTAGCCGATCGTGTGCGCTGGCTTTGCCACCCAGTCGCTTGTGCTCGTCGATCCTGCCCCCCGGCCGATCATACTTCGAGCCTGCCCCTTGGCCGATCATACCGGTCAACTCTGCCCCCCAGCCGATCATGCACTGAAAGGCGCCGATCCTCTTGTTCGCGCCAGTTTCTGCTGATCGGCTATAATCCTCTATCTCTGGAGCGCGACCTCTTTAGCGGACGATCATTGCGATATGGTCCGCTGCACTCAGGGCAATTATCAGCTGATGGTAATCTGAGGTTATTTTCCCAACAGTGGATGAAGAACGGGCATCGCCAATGATCTTCGTGTTGGCGTATCATCTCTTCGCGGTGTCTCGATCTTTACTGCTACCGCTGATATTTGTTGAGTAAAAATTGGGAAGTGACGGGTCTACGCGATTGCTCTGATCCTTCGCCCTCGTCTTCAAGTCGTCTTTTCCCTTTGACATCGTCCATCGTAGCCCGATTTCTGGGGTCCACGGTGCCGCTTCTTTTAGCCGATTCCGATGTCAGCACCTTCGTTTGAAGCGAGTTTTTTCCCGTATCAACCATGTTAGCAGGTAAAGGATGTTGATCAATTTTCATCGGCTTTACTGGCTTCGCCGGGACTTCGAATTTGAGCCTACCTTGCTCAATGGCCGACTGTATCTGCTGACGGAAGATTTTGCACTCATTTCTGTCGTGAGACGTAGCATTGTGACACTTGCAATATTTCATCTTTTTGAGCTGTTCGGCCGACGGAATGGTGTGGTAAGGTGAGAGCTTGATCTGTCCCTCTTGGAGAAGTAAGTCGAAGATTTTGTCGGCCTTTGACGTGTCAAAACCGAACGCTTCTGGTTCTTTCTTCCCGAAAGGGCACGATATCGGCTTCTTCCCTTTGACCCATTCTGCTAGGCCGATATCCGCTTCCTCTTCAGATTCAGATCCCTCTAAATACGCCACCTTTTTCTGAAAATTCCTCCTCTGATCAAACGAACGTATTTCTTGGCCGGCCAATCGGTGAACGATCTGACTTAAACTTTCAAACTCCTGTGAGGCGTACTTCTCCTTGATGTGTGGCAGGAGACCTTGGAAGGCGATATCGGCCAGCTGAGCATCAGTCAGGGCTAAGGTATAGCATTTGTTTCTGACCTCTCTGAACCTCTGTACGTAATTAGTTACTGGTTCGTCGCTTCTCTGCCTGAGACTAGTCAGATCTGAAAGCTTCATCTCGTGAACACCCGCGTAGAAGTACTTGTGGAATTGCTTTTCTAGATCGGCCCAAGTAACGATGGAATTGGGTGGTAGCGTAGTGAACCACTGGAAAGCCGACCCAGATAGGGATGACAAGAACAGACACACCCGCAGAGCATCTTGTGTGGCTACCTCCCCGCACTGGATGATGAAACTATTCACGTGCTCCACAGTTGAGGTGTCATCCAGCCCCGAAAACTTGGTGAAATCAGAAACTTTGTACCGATGGGGAAACGGCAGTAGATCGTAGGCAGGTGGGTATGGCGTTATGTACGTATAGGTTTGTACCTTCGGCTTCAACCCGAATTGGACTTGAATTACCTCCGCTATCCTTGCTGTCCAATCCACTTGCTGCTGATGGACAACTGGTTGGGGGATTGGCACATGTTGATGGATCGGCGGTGGGATGGCCGAGTGATGGATCAAAGCGTGTGGCGGATTTTGCGGCACCGTGGCCGGCTGAGCGGCTGACAGCTGGTGGCGTAGCGAATCCGCCGTCCCATCGTACAGCATCATCGGCGCCGCTCTTCTGAGTGTTTCCGCAGCATCTACCCCCCTGCCAATTTCTAACGTGGCCGATTGATATTGAAGATGACCGGCTATAGATCAGCCGATAATCACGTAGCGATTGCAAAGAAACTACTCGAGCAACTTAAACAATCGCCACAGATGCAACACTCGAAATAGATCTAATCGGCTATATAAGAAAAAATAATGATAAAGCCGACAGTTCGATCTCAAGCTTGATAACTGGTGATAAAACTAGAACAATAGGTAAAACCTATAATTCTAGTAAATATCGATAACTGGTGAATAAATCTAAACGAAACAACGGCGATGCGCCCGAAGTTAAAGCTTAGATATTATTCGATAAACGGAACCTACCAATTGGCCGGAGATCGTGTCGATGCAGCCCTGCCAACCCGTACGAACTCGTGAAAGAAAAAGATGTATTAGCGAAGTCGCCGACTTAAAAGTAAAGTACGATGAAAAAGTAGATTATTTGTATTGATTGATGTATATCTTCTACAAAACCCTGACTGCTTCTATTTATACCCTAGGACTAAGACTCCTGATCTATTACGATCCGTTACAAACTTGATTTAAATAAAAACTACTATATCTATAAGACTTTCTTAAAGGAAACGGGCTCCCGCAGAATCTTCTGCTGCCATCTCCTAGTCCAATCCGGACTCGTTCCATTGCTCCTCGACCGAGTCGGCGTCGTTCTGTGACCAACGTCAAGTCATCTTTGACTGGGATCCTCTATTGGGATTCCATTGGCTTCATCCCCTATCTGTTGGTGCAAGCCCACATTGGCCCAAACGTTCTAGCCTTTCAATCGGCCGACCCCCACCAACTCCATTCGCCAATCGCCCGAAACACTGCAGCGCCAATCAGCCGATTCCTAACTGTAGCGTCAATCGGCTGATTCCCAACTGTAACCTTTAAGTCTGCCGCATCGGCCAATCTCCTCCTTCCCTGACGCCGATTCAACACGTGTCAAAATCTGGCATCAACACACGCGCTCGTCCGAGAGCGTGCCACGTATTAACCTACATGTAAAGACATGAACACCGACACGTCATTCGCCAAAAATAATATCAAATCCGGTAGTCCCGGTATGTGTTCCACCATATGCCCAAGATCAAGCATACACACATACCGTTTACAATCACATATACTGCGGATGAACCACAAAGAGCAATATTAAGTATTTCAAAGGTTCGACAATTAAACATTACAAGTTCAACATAGGAGGGTTCAAAACTGAAATTAAAGGTTCAACAAACAACTTACAAGCCTTGGGCTCACAATTAGCACTAAAAGAGACATGGAACTTAAAGTTTAGTGTTTATCATGCTCTCCCAAAAGACACGACTACGCAGCGGATAAACTTGATAAAAGCGCGTTAAAAATAATGGCATCTTGCTCAAGGACACCATCGAGGCCACAACGACCTACTCCTCCCCCGCACCGGGAGCGGCGAGTTAGAAGTGGCCAAACATAACTTCCGGCTCACCTGCAACTTAGTTTGAAAGAAAGGCAACAGGAGTACAAAAGGTTCTCGCAAGACTTACGCAAATTAATAACCAAGGAGTATGCAATGAGGGCTCAAAGAGACAAGGGCTTTAGGGTTAAGTAAGTTTGCACAAGCATGAGCTCTCTAATCCAACACCTAGCACTCTAGCAATTTAATTATCTTGCTCAACCCACCTCGCAATTTTAGTTGCTTAAAAGAATTAAACAATTAAGTAACATAAGGTGACACGAGCCATAACCTAGCATAAACGATACTTCTATGAAAAATTCATTGGATATTGAGCTTGCTCATAACCGAGAGCGTGGCAATTCGAATTGATTATTTAACCTTGCAAGGGTGTACATCTTTACCCACACGACACAAGGATCATGTGGCTCACCCAACCGATCACGATGGGTAAGGGGGTACTCGCATCAACCGTTCCCAACAAGTTCCAACCATTGAAAATCACGCCTAACTTGCGCGGAGAGTTACCTAGGTCCACCCGGGACACCCCTAAGCCTCTCTACAAAGTCCTATGGCCACGCATCTAGGACCTTTCCTCAATGATTAAAACAAAGAAGGTATTCGGCTCATCCATACCATGATTGGATATGTGGTAGAATGTTAATTTGCTCAAAACCGAGATCATCCACGGACGGTCCTCAAACAATTCAAGCGGACTATGCCTCCGAGACTCCTTTCTCTAGGCCCTACCATTCCGCCCAAACCACGATACATTTACCACGAGACCATCTCGAACTTTCCAACATCTCGAAACCGGACAAGTGCGATCAAGGATAGCCAAGTGAGCATAGTGTGATCCTATTCCACAATTTTCTTACACTCTATAAATCAACTATAAGCATGGCTAAGCATCTAATCAATTAATTAGTTATTAACTACAAGTGGCAAGGACATGGATATATAAAATAAGGAAGGTAAATGCAAGAAAGTAGGATCAACAATGCAATAAATAGATATAAATATATAACCACAAATACCCAAGTGAGATAACTAAATTAAATCAAGTTGAATGGGTGAATGGAATCATGCTTAGCTTCTTGCCTTGGTTTTCTTCGGATTCAACCAAGAACTCTACGCCGGGCTCGGGCTCAACAGTCTCGGTGAGCTCAACGGGCTCATTCTCCGGCCTTTTGATCACTGTAATGCATGAACGAGATGCATGCATTAGTAAGCTCACCGGGCTCATTCTCCGGCATTTCGATCACTATAATGCATGAACGAGATGCATGCATTAGTATGATGTCGTGATATGAATATGACATCACAGGAAATGAAGAATGAATGCCATACATAAACAAGACAAGCAACACAAATGCTAGCGACAAGACCCCACTTACCATGTGTCGGTGTTTTACCGCCACGCCCACCGAGGGATGCCCCCGAGCTGGTGAGTTCGTAGGTAGGGTGTCGCTAAGATCAGGAATTCGAAGGTGCAAGGAACACAAAGTTTAGACAGGTTCGGGCCGTTGAGAGCGTAATACCCTATGTCTTGTGTGGTTTGTATTGCCTTAATTGGTGATCGGGTGGTCTCCTGTTTGGAAGGGATCCCTGTCCGCCCTTATATAGTCTGGGGGGATAGGATTATCTGGAAGTCCTAGTCGGATACACGCCTAGGAGTCCTACCCAAGTGGTTTTCGGATAGTTTCCTACTGTCTCCGACTAATTTTACTACTGCATGAGTAGTCCTACTATGCTACGAGTAGTTACAATAGATGTAGAGCGTGGCCCATGTCCCATCCCTTATCCTAGAAAAAGTACGCTATGTGCGTAGTCCCGTAGGCCCGGGTCTGACAAGCCCCCGAGCTCTTCGTAGTCGAGTACTGCAGGCGTCCGAGTACATCTGAAGGCGTCTTCGAGTTCTCTTGAACTCTATCTTGAAGGTGTCTTCTGAGTACTTCCTTGGCTGCATCGAGACTGTGAGGTGCTCATGCCCCGAGTAGTTGTCAAGTCTTCTTTTATATGGGGTGCGATTGAACTCGCACTCCATATGGAGTAGCCCCCGAGTCTTAGGTTGACTCGTAGAATTAGGCTGAGGGTCAATTTAGTCTTGAGTCTTCTGTCCTTATCTTCCAAAAGTTTTGAAAAATAAGTCGCTGATGACACATGTCCCACAGCCTCCGAGCCTTGAATCCAAATCCCGAAGGTTTGGAATAAAGGATCCAAAGAATCGTGGCATGCAATATATGACGATAAGGATTATGATGGTTAAGATGGGAAAATTGGTTCAGAAATTCGAAAACCATTTTTCTGGATGAATTCCCTAAAAAAATGGTTAAACAAATAACTTCTCCAAAAAGCACCCTAAATTACCGCTCAAATCAAATCTTGTTCCCTAAATCAATGGCTAGATAAGACCTCTGGGTTAAAAATTTGAAAAAACCCTTATTTCGGAATAGAATCCCAGAAGTAATGATTAAAGAATTATCTTCCCGAGATAAATCTTCAAAAAGTCTCTTGAATCGGGATCCTCCGAGTAGTTTTACAGCGTCCAGCCTGAAAGTAGGAGAGTTGTCGCAGAAAACACGCTGAGTGCCTTGTCGCATCCAGCCCCCGAGCCAAGGAGCCAGATGAGTAGCATAGTATATACCTAGCAATCAGTGGTGCCAGGCCTCGGGCCGGGGCAATGGCCAAAGTGCCGCTGGAGATTGTACTTTCGATGAAGCTGACTAGTCGGAGTCGACTCTGACCAAATTTGTAGGTAAGATGAATAGTCGAAATAATCGAACAAGCGTAAAACTAGTCGGAAACCAGTAAACGCCTTATCCTGGGAGCGAGGCCCCTTCAGTAACATAAGGTACTAGTCGGAAACTAGTAATCTGTTACTGGAAGTATGGGAGCGAGGCCCCTTCAGCAAACTTGCATAGAATACCAGTCGAAAACCAGTAAAACGGGGTTGTACTGGAAGTATGCGAGCGATGCCCCTTCAGTAACATAGGACACTAGTCGGAAACTAGTAATCTGTTACTGGAAGTATGGGAGCGAGGCCCCTTCAGCAAACTTGCACGTATACCAGTCGTAAACCAGTAAAACGGAGTTATACTGGAAGTGTGAGCGCGAGGCCCCTTCAGTAACATAAGATACTACTCGGAAACTAGTAGTCTGTTACTGGAGGTATGGGAGCGAGGCCCCTTCAGCAAACTTGCGTGTAATACTAGTCGTAAACCAGTAAAATGGAGTTATACTGGAAGTGTGAGCGCAAGGCCCCTTCAGTAACATAAGATACTAGTCGGAAACAAGTAATCTATTACTGGAAGTATGGGCGCGAGGTCCCTTCAGCAAACTTGCGCGTAATACCAGTCGTAAACCAGTAAAATGGAGTTATACTGGAAGTGTGAGCGCGAGGCCCCTTCAGTAACATAAGATACTAGTCGGAAACAAGTAATCTGTTACTGGATGTATGGGAGCAAGGCCCCTTCAGCAAACTTTGCTCGTAATACCAGTCATAAACCAGTAAAATGGAGGTATACCGGAAGTATTGGTCTCCAGGCGCCGACAGAAGATGTCTTTGTTGACTAAGGATAAAAACGGCGTAGATGCTCGATATTCCGGGAATTAGGAACCTCCTGGCCATCTAGGTACCGTAAGCGATACGACCCAGGTCTTGTAACCTTGTGCACGATGAAAGGCCCCTCCCACCGTGAGTTAAGCATGTGTAACCCGGTGTTATCCGGGATTCAACGAAGAACCACATCTCAAACATTGAAAGAGCATCGTTGAACGTTCCGGTCATGGTAACGACAGACTCCTTGTAAGTAGCGGGCCGACTGGAGGAAGACATTGCATCTGATTTCCTCAGCTGAGTCGAGCTCGAGATGTCTTGCAGTGTCAGCCTCGCCTTCTTCAAACATCTCCAGTCGAGAAGACTTCCACATTACGTCAGTTGGTAATATAGCTTCAGACCCATATACGAGGAAGAAAGGTGACTGTCATGTGGCTTTGCTTGGTTGTGTGCGAAGCTCCAAGATTACTCACGAGATTTCGTCGATCCCCTTGTCGTCCTTTTTGTTGTTCTCATCGTAGAGTCTTTTCTTCAAGCCATCAAGAATCAAGCCATTGGCACGCTCAACCAGGCCGTTGGCCCGTGGGTTAGCCACTGAAATGTACTTGACTTCAACGGAACTGCATTCACGAAAATCCCAGAACTGATGCGAGCGGAAATTGGATCCCTGGTCTGTGATGATAGTGTTGGGGAAGCCAAAACGGTGCAAGATGTCGCAGATGAAGCTAACCACTCGATCTGCAGAGAGTGTTGTAATTGGCTTGTACTCGATCCACTTGGTAAACTTGTCGATGGCCACCAACACATGAGTAAAACCTCCTGGCGCAATTGTTAATGGCTCTATCATGTCCAGGCCCCAACATGCAAACGGCCATGAAGGTGGTATGGTGATAAGGTTGTGAGCCGGGACATGGGGCTGTTTGCTGAAGAACTGGCAGTTTGTGCACCGGCGAACGAGTGCTTCGGCGTCTGCCAAAGCAGTCGGCCAGTAGAAACCAGATCTAAAAGCCTTGCCGACTAGTGTGCGAGAGGCAGCGTGGTTCCCGCACACGCCTTCGTGAATCTCCGGGAGTATTTCTCTGCCTTCCTCCATGCGGACACACTTCATGAGTATGCCAGACGCTGATCCACGCTTGTACAGGTTACCCCTGACTAGAACGTACCCTTTACTTCGCCTTAGGATGCGTGTAGCCTCAGCGCTTTTTCGGTCGACACCGGGGGGTAGTTTGTGCTCCTGGATGTAGTCGATGAAGGTCACCCTCCAGTCGACCTCGATCATCAAGACCTCTCGGTCGGGTTCCGTTGGACCCTGAGCGATGGAACTTGAGTCTGGTGCCTTGATGGAAGGGTGATGCAACTCATGAACAAAAACACCCGGTGGGACGTTAGCTCGATTAGAATCCAGTTTCGAGAGCGCATCTGCTTCCACATTGTTGTCGCGAATCACGTGGTGGATTTCCAGCCCCGAGAACTTGTTCTCGAGCTTGCGTATCTCCGCAACGTACGCATCCATGATGTACTTGTTGACGTCCCACTCTTTGTTGACTTGTTGGACCACCAGTAAGGAATCACCGTAGACAAGCAGTCGCTTGATGGCTAGAGAGACTGCCGGGCGTAGCCCGTGCAATAGCGCTTCGTACTCGACTTCGTTGTTAGAGACCTCAAATAATATTTGGAACACGTACTTGAGTTGTTCTCCTCTTGGACTAATGAAAAGTACTCTCGTGCTACCGCCACCAAGCTTGAGTGAGGCATCGAAGTACATGACCCGATGCTCTGGCTGGTTGGTTGGGGCTTCCACTTGGTTTTCTCGCCACTCCGCCATGAAATCGACTAGTGCTTGCGACTTGATGGCCGTTCGGGGCTTGATGTCGAGGGTGAGAGCCCCCAATTTCACTGCCCACATGGAGATGCGTCCAGTGGCATCCCGATTGTGGAGGATATCCGCCATTGGGAAGTCGGTGACCACCAAGATGTTGTATGCGTCGAAATAATGGCAAAGCTTCCTGGAGGTGATGAGTATACCATAGAGTAGTTTCTGAATTGTCGGGTAAGGAATCTTGGATTCAGAAAGGACTTCGCTGATGAAGTATACTGGCCGCTGCACAACGAAAGCGTGGCCTTCCTCCTGGCGCTCCATCACGATTGTTGTACTGACGACGTGAGTAGTCGCAGCGATGTAGAGTAGTAGGTTCTCGCCTGGTTGGGGAGCCGTCAGGATGGGGGTGACTGCAAATGGTGCTTGAGATCTTGCAGCGCCTGCTTTGCTTCCTCGGTCCACTGGAACTTGTCGTGTTGCTTGAGCAGTTTGAAGAAGGGTAATCCCCATTCTCCAAGTTGGGAGATAAATCTGTTCAAGGCTGCCATGCAGCCTGTGAGCTTCTGGACATCCTTGATCGTCTCTGGGCATCAATAGTTGTGATGGCAGTGATCTTCTCCAGGTTTGCTTCAATTCCTCGGCGACTAACGACGAAACCGAGTAGTTTCCCTTGTGGCACGCCAAAGACGCACTTGGTTGGGTTAAGCTTCCATCAAAACTTACGTAAGCTGTTGAATGTTTCCTCGAGATCAGGGATGAACTCGTCATGGGATCTGGTCTTGATGACCACGTCGTCCACATAAGCTTCAACATTGCGATGTAGTTGATCCGCAAGGCACAGTTGGATGGCCTACTGATAGGTGGCTCCTGCGTTCTTTAACCCAAAGGACATTGTTGTGTATGCATATGCTCCAAAGGGGGTGATGAACGCCATCTTGATCTGGTCTTCTTCCTTGAGAGCGATCTGGTGGTAACCCGAGTAGCAGTCGAGGAAGGAGAGTAGGATGCAGCCAGCCGTAGAGTCGATGACCTGGTCGATGCCTGGGAGCGCGAAGGGATCCTTCGGGCAGTGTTTGTTGAGATCAGTATAATCCACACACATCCTCCATTCATTATTATTCTTTTTCAAGACTAGTACAGGGTTAGCTAACCACACGGGGTGGTACACTTCTTTAATAAAACCAGCCGCGAGTAGTTTTGCTAGCTCCTTTTTGACGGCCTCCCTCTTGTCGGGAGCGAAGCGTCATAGTCGTTGCTTCTTCGGAGTGGCTTTAGGGTCAACTTTTAGGCAATGCTCGATCAACTCCTTGGGCACCCCTGGCATATCCGCTGGTTTCCACGCGAATATATCTCGGTTAGCCCTAAGAAAGCTGACGAGCGCACTTTCATATTTGTCACTCAAGCCACCTCCGATCAAAGCAGTCTTGGATGGGTCACCTTCTTGCAGCTGGATGGCCTTGATGCCGACGTCGCTGGGGTTGGGTTTAACCCTCGACTGGCTAGACCTCTAGCTGGAGATCTCCATCTCTGAATCGGTGGGCTTTTGCGCGGCCGCGAGTACTTCTGTCGAAGGCTCTGGCACGCGTGATGTCACAGTGTACTCGATCGCATTCTGGGTGCAGTCGTACGACTTCTTCAGGTCGCCCCGGAGCGTAAGTACACCTGTCTTGCCTGGCATCTTCAGTAGCAGGTAGACGTAGTGGGGCACGGCCATGAACTTGGCCAGTGCTGGTCTGCCGAGGATGGCATGATATGATGACTCGAAATCAGCCACCTCAAACTTGATGTACTCGGTGTGGTAGTTGTCCTTCGTCCCAAAGGTAACTAGCAGGACCACTGAGCCGAGTGGTGTAGCCGCGATTCCCGGGACGATGCCATAGAAGGTAGCTCTGCTAGGGGTGAGCATCTTGGATATGTCCAGGCCCATCTTCTTCAGAGTACTCGCGAAAAACAGGTTGAGGCCGCTCCCGCCATCGATGAGTACTCGGGTCAGCTGTGAGCGCGCCACGATAGGATCAAGGACGAGCGGGAATTTTCCCGGCTCGAAGAAGCTGGTCCATTGACCATCCTTGGAGAAGGAGATCGGGACCTCGTTGTATCTCAGAGGCTTTTGCATGACAGGATCTACAGAGAGGATTTTGCGCAAGGTCAACTTCTGCGCGCTTGGAGGGGAATCCGCCGTCTCCGCAAAAGATGACGTTGACGACGTTCTTCGGGTCCTGGAAATCTTGAGCCCCCGACTTGTCACCCTCGTCGTCGTCTTCCTAGTCCTTTCGCTTTCCTACTTGGGGAAGGGGTGGAGCGTTGAGTGACTTGCGAAGGCTGACACACTTGAAGAGTGTGTATCGTGATTTCGGGTGCATGGGGCATTGTTTCTGCAAAATTTTCTCAAACTGTGAGTCATTGTTCCCCGACTTCTTGCCACGCGGATTACACTCAACAGCCGTGACTTCATGGTCTGGCTTGCGCTTTCGGGGGTTCCCCGAGTGGTTCCACTGGCCCTTGTTGAAGTGGTTGTTGTCGTTGCCCTGCTTGTTGCTGTTTCGCTTGGGAAAGCGGTCGTTCTCCTCGTCCTCCTGGTCAGCCCACCATGCCATCATGTCACGTAGCTCCAAGGCAGTAGTCGGACGGTTACGTCCGAAGTCGTGGTACGTGTGCTTCGAGAAGAGTCCGTTCTGGAAGCAGCGGATGATGTCCTCGTCGGTGATGTTGGCGATGGTAGCGCGCATCTCGAAGAAATGCTGGGTGTAGGACCTCAGGGTTTCGTTCATCTCTTGCTTGACCTCAGATCGTGGCCAGTGCCTGCTCTGATCATGGATCCCTGCAAGTTGTCGATGAAAGCCCGCTTGAGGTCTTCCCAGGAGTCGATGGAATTTGGCTTGAAGCTTTCCGACCAAGTGAGGGGTGCGGATCCCAAAGCTACCGGGAAGTAGAGTGCTTTGGTGGAGTTGGATCCCCCTGAGACCTCGATGGCAACGGAGTAGCATCAGATCCACTGGCGCGGGTCCTGCTTGCTGTCGTACTTGGGAATTCTGACTGATTTAAACTCCTTGGGATAGGATTTTTCAGTGATGTTGGAGGTGAAGGCGGGGAAGCGGTCGTTGTCGTCATCATCGTGGTACCTATCGGGGCGGTCCTTTCTCCTTGCCTCAATGATGCGTCGTGCGTCGCGGCCATCATTGATCTTCTGCCTGAGGTCGATCGTAGGAGCATCGTGAAGGCTGGCCTCAGGTGGAGCTTGGCCTTGCGGCCTTGCGCCACGCTGGTTGCGAGGTTGGCGAGTAGATTGTTGTACTTCTTGTTCGGCGTTGCCACGCGCGGACTGGTGGCCCTCATTGCGCTGGCGACTGTCGTTCCTCCTGTTCCCGGGGTCTCCTCCGGGGGTGCGGCTGATCAGCGCAATTTCACCATGGCGCTCGGATCTCGACGGCAAGTTCCAAGTGGAAGACACTGGATGCTGCCCATCGAGTTGCACTAGCGCGCACTGGGTGATGCATCCGGCTCATGTGGGGTTGGCCGAGGCCCAATAAATTAAGGTTGCCCGGACCCCAACAGTTCTTAGGCACACCCACTCGGGGAAAGGTCCAATCTCCCTAAAAGACTAGTCCAATAGGGGAAGGGTAGCTCTCCCTTTTAAGGTGGCTTCCTCCTCCCAAGCTAAGCAAGGTGGGATTATTCAGAGGCTCACACGGTCACCGCCCGACTACAACTGGGTCACTCGGCCCCCTTTGTTGCGTCTTTGCCAGCGGGTAATAGTGGAGGATGTCCTCATCATTCCCACCCCCTTAAACAAGGGCCCAACTCTGATACCAAATGATGCATCCGGCCCAGGTGGGGTTGGCCGAGGCCCAATAAACTAAGGTTGCCCGGACCCCAACAGTTCTTAGGCACACCCACTCGGGGAAAGGCCCAATCTCCATGAAAGACTAGTCCAATAGGGGAAGGGTGGCTATCCCTTTTAAGGTGGCTTTCTCCTCCCAAGCTAAGCAAGGTGGGATTATTCAGAGGCTCACACGGTCGCCGTCCGACTACAACTGGGCCACTCGGCCCCCTTTGTTGCGTCTTTGCCAGCGGGTAATAGTGGAGGATGTCCTCATCACTGGGTTAGATACTGCAGCCTTTGAATCTGGGGGTTGGGTAGTAGTTGTTGGGCTAGGAGCGCTGCTTCTGCAATAACGCCAATCGGTGTACGATACTCCCGATCCGCGGCTGCTGCAAAAGCGTTGTTGAGGTTCCTTTGGTATATTGGATTGCGAGCGCGATTTTCCATGTTCCACCTGCACTGGGCGTGCTTGGCGTTCTTCAACCGCCAAATCCTTTGGTGCTCCTCATTCTCGTCTTGGGGGGTATCTGCCGTGGGCTCGTCGGCGGACACGTCCGCGAGTTGTTCGTCGTCGTACTCGGGACCCAGCTCGTCGTCATCCGCGTTGCGAAGGGAGGCCATGTAGACTTGAAGATCCGGCGAGTTGTCAGCCGTATGGTTGTACTCGAGTAGCTCTGTGCTACCGTCTCCCTCTTCCGCGATGGGAGAGAGAGGTTTGCTGTCCTGGAAGGGCAGTTCCTGCATGAAGGCCACAAGACGGGAGTCGTAGTCGAGTAGTTTAGAGGGCTCTAAGCCCTTCCAGTACACGAAACGGCCTTGCAGCGTAGATATTATGGTTAAACCCAGATGATTGCCCAAAAATAATTCGGGGTAGTCATCGGGTTGCGAGTGATTTTCAAGAGCGCCCCCCCCCCCCCCAACGGGCGGTGGCTCCCTCGTCTCCGAGTCCTCCTCGGCTCTGACTTGAAGGTGTAGTACTAAACAACGAGTACTCTTCGTTGGAGTCCGAGTAGCTGTCGAAAATGGGCCCCCCCGACAAGCGGTGGCTCCCACGTCCTTGAGCTTGAGCAACAGATCTAAGTCCTCCTTCAAGTCGGAGAGGGACTTAGATTGTGTGGTCCCCTCAGATTGGTTTGAGTCCAATCCGACTAGTTCTAGTGCGGCACGAGTGGAAGTCGTGTCGAAAACGGACTTCTTTTCGATCTGCACGACCAGATCGGGGAGCAGCAACTCATCGAGGTTGTCGGTGAACTCGCCGAGGTCGCTGCTTCGAGTTGATGTAGAAGCCTCCGGCTTCCTGGAGTTGGCTAGGTGGCTATTGAAACCACCTAAACCGTTGGCGATGCAGATCCAGGAGCCGAAGACAAAAGTTGTACCCTCATCGAGCACGACGCTGGTGAAGTTGAAAGATGACATCGAGTTCTCCGGTGGATGCTCGATGAACACCCCTACCTGGCGCGCCAGCTGTCGGTGTTTTACCGCCACGCCCACCGAAGGATACCCCCGAGGTGGTGAGTTTGTAGGTAGGGTGTCGCCGAGATCAGGAACTCAAAGGTGCAAGGAACACAAAGTTTAGACAAGTTCAGACCGCCAAGAGCGTAATACCCTACATCCTGTGTGGTTTATATTCCCTTAATTGGTGATCGGGTGGTCTCCTGTTTGGAGGGGGTTCTTGTCCGCCCTTATATATTCTGGGGGCACAGGATTACATGGAAGTCCTAGTCGAATACACGCTCAGGGGTCCTACCCGAGTGGTTTTCAGGTAGTTTCCTACTGTCTCCGACAAGTTTTACTACTGCATGAGTAGTCCTACTACGCTACGAATAGTTACAATAGATGTAGGGCGTGAGCCATGTCTCATCCCTTATCCTAGGAAAAGTACGCTATGTGCGTTGTCCCGTTGGCCGGGGTCTGAGACCATGCTCTTAACAAAAGAACCTAAAGCGAGGGTTGGTCAAAATAAATTGATAAAACAAGTATAAATCATGAATTACTTTGAGCATACAGAGAACATCAATAAGAATTCATGAAAGTTGGATTTGCAGCAAAATCAATTTTACTGAAATTATTTACAAGCATTACAAGTTTTAGCTACTCTAAACAAGTTAAATCTTAAAAGATATGCAAAACCCTTCAAAACAATTTCAGAAAAATACCATAGGAACTATACAGAGACAAGAACCTAACACAAGTGGATTTACTATTTTATCATTTTTCAGTTAAACATTATGTAATAAACAAGCTTTCAGGCAGAGAATAATAAATCACACTAAAACCTTATCAAATAGTAGATAAACATTAGAACAAGCTACACTACTTGATAGCACATTTCGCAAGGAGTCTAAAAAAATTTAGTTTGGCATTTTTAGAGCAGTATAGAATTTACTAAGAAATTAACTTACTTTCACAAAGGCATAACTAATTTTACAGAACAGTAACATGCAAAACAACATATTTGCTGAGTAGATCTACAACACAGGAATCCAACAAAATAAGTCTCATATTTTTCGGAGCTCTACACAAATTTATACACATTTTATAAAATCACAGCACATCAAAATCTCCTTAAAACGCTGGATCCACCCGGATCCATCAGTCCCAGGCACCGACAAGTGGGCCCCAAGGGCCAGGCGGACCCAGGCCGGGTCAAGGCTGGCCGCTGGCCTTGACCCGCGGCCGGCGGAACGCGCCGTGCGCGCCCACAGCGCGCCACGAGCGCGTGCGCGACGCACAGGCGCCGGACTGGCCGGCGACGGCCGGCGGCGAGCGGCGGCACGGCAAGGCGAGGCGGCAAGGCGGCGAGCGCATGGCGTGGTCCAGGTAGGGGCGAAGCTCCCTGCGGGGTCGAGGAGCGGTGAGCGGCGGTGGAGGGGCGGCGTGACGAGGAGGGGCGGCGCCGGCGGGAGGGGCTCGCCGGGGGCCCTGCACGGCGGGGAAGAAGGGGGGTGAGCACCTAAAACGAAGGAGGAGGGCGAGGGTGAGATGCAGCCACGAGGAATCGAGGCGGCGCTCACCGGAGGCGGTGAATCGCGGCGGCCGACGGCGAGGAAGATGAAGGTGGCGGCGGCGGTAATGGAGGAGGAGGGCTAGGGTTTGGAGGGGGCGGTTCAAAACGAGGGGGAGGCGAGCGGCTGGCGGGGCGCCTCGGTTGCCCGGCCACGCTGCCCCAACCGGCGGCCGGCAAAGAGGCGCCGCCGCCCCTACTGCCCAACAGGCGGGCGAGCAGGTGCGGGGAGGGGCTGACGTGTGGGCCCGGGGAGGAGGGGAAAGGAAAAACGATGGTTTAACTTCAAAATTCAAAAACTAGAACTTTCCAAGCTCCAAAAATCACCAAAAGTTTTCTAGAGTAAGATCAAACCACCAAGATCACACTGCAACAACAAGAACTCAAAAAGCTATTACAGATTGCTCACAGAAATTCAAGCAAGACAACCATTTTCAAAACTTCCAAGAATTTTATGGCTCGGGTTAGTTGTCACAAAATTGAGCAAAAAATATTTTAAATTCATAATTTTAAGTCTAGTATTTGAGTAAAATTTTTGGGGGCACAGTTTCATAGCAAAAGTTAAACTTGCTTAACAAACACTCATCCACACAAGGTAAAATAAATAAACAAACTCAAGCAACACATGCATATGATGCTTCATTATGCTTTAATAATACTCATGATGCTGCTAGTTACATGTTAATTGTATTTTTAACATTTGGGTTGTGACAGGTTCGAAGTGCCTTGGGCACCACCTGCGAGAAAACATGTACTTGCCCACCAAATGCTAGCTATTCTGAGAAGAAGTGACATGCCAGATCACTCAATCATAATTGTTTTGAACTGTCACATGGACCTGCATTCAAGGTAGTTACCAAGTGTTCGATCTGGTTATGCGAGCTCAATTTGGTGGTGAAGGATATTATACAGTTACAATGCAGTTTTGGTCCATATGTGAATCTGCAGACATCGGGTCAGCCTTTTAATATTTTCCTTGATATCGCATTATCGCAATCTCACCTGAATTACGTTCTTCATGTTTTATCACTGGGGTGCTATCTCAAATTTCTGTTCGGAAATTGTCAAATGTGATTTCCATGCAAGCTGGTCTAATGGGGCTTGAATCAGTTCATATAGGTAATATTGGAAAGGCATCTCTGATTCCTTCATTTGCTTTGCTGGGTGCAATATAGCTCATCTTGCATGGTTGAGGATGTTCAACAGAATCACCATTCGTTTAGTTTACTAAACTACATTGTGTTTTATTAAGGGGACACTTGAAAGGTATACAATGATCATTCTATACATCTTCAGAGTCCTTGAAGTCATGAACAACTTAGACCATGGATGGTTCTCTGTTAGACTTTGTCTTAGAGTTGGAAAGGATGCCTGGAAGTTTACCATTGGTTGGCAATGGTATAAAGCTTCCAGTTCATCACTACGTGGTTAATATTTCTGCTCTCTTCACAACTGACTAATCTTGATGTGTCATGGAATTTAATAAGAGCGGCAACATGCACACATTTGCTCCTGAGGTTCATCGCATCATATTGAATTTCTTTTCCAGTTTGGCTTACATGTGTAAATCATAAAGTTCATTTCCAGTTTGAAGTAGTCTATTTATTCAAATGAGATATTGATAAATATGCTTAAGGCTCAACTATTATTACATGTCCCCCTTCAAGTTTAGGTCTATAATTCTTTCTTTGAGAGACATCACTCGATTTCGTGACATTGACATGAGCTGCTCCTGTCATTCCATTTGCAATATTTAAGAGTCTTTCATTTCCATGCTTTCATACTTATACTGCTCTATTGCGCTTTTTTTGCTGGCATCTAAATTGTAGTAATAGTTAAGTGAAGTAATACTATTTCTAACTGAAACTTTAATCTTATACCAAGTACAAAGCACATTCTTCTAAATATATTTATTTTCTTTATACATTGTCTCATCATGGGATTCGATATTTTTTGCCCGTAGCAACGCACGGGCACGTATCTAGTTGACTACTTAACTCCATACTCCCTCCATTTCAAAGTGGCAAAACTAATAGGTAGTTTTTGCTATACACCTAGATAAACGCTATGTCTAGACACGTAGAAAAATTACGTATCTAGATTTGCGAAAACGACCTACAATTTGGAAAGGAGGTTGTATATCATATGGCCAATATAATTCCTAGATGTTAATATACCATATTAACCACTTAACTCCATAACCTGGTTATACTTGTAGTCTGATTTGGCCGCGTGGACAATGCTTTGCTTGATGTGACCACATTGGCTGGTTTCTTGAGTATGGTGATTAATTATTACTATCGATAGTCCCATCCATGTAAAGATCGGAGCGCTGTGCTTTCCCTCAAGCCACTCTCAAGCTCACGCCACCGCACTCGATTGAAAGGAAAGTTCCAGGTAGGTTCTCATAAGATTTATTTTGCTATCAGTTAAGGAAAACGGTCCGGCCCATTCTAAGGAAACGGCATCTGAAAATCAGGCGAAACACCGTTTCAGTTTTTTTTTCTTTTCTTTCCCTGATAATGAACACCGTTTCGTTTGAAAGCCCTGGATACAAGCGAAAGCAAGCCTGCTTTGCCTCCCACACACGCAGCTTCTTTAGAGTGAGAATCGTCGTAGCCCTGCACCCTAGCCACAGGCTTTGTGAAATAGCCAAATATGTTCCTAAACTTTGCTCCAGGGATCACTTTGGTCCCTGAACTACCAAATAGTCCACTTAAGTTCATAGTGTTTCTCTTTTGAATTAAATTGGTCCCTAAGCTTACTTAGCTTGCCACGTCAGCGGTGGATACCGTACCTTTGGATGATTCAGCATAGTAGAATGGTCTATTATACCCAATTGATTCACCAATCATATTGCAAAAGGTTGTATACTAGATTATTATTGAGCGATGAGACCACAAAATCATCTTATTATCTCTTGTCCTACAGGCATCTAGCTTTAGTTTTTTGCTAAACCTTAGGAATAATATCTAACATATGACAATTTTCTTACAACACTAGTACAGAAGAGGCCTTTCATCCACTTTCCTCTTTAGTTCCGGATGGCGCCACCAACCGGGACTAAAAGTGAGTCCTGGTTGGTAACACCAGCCGGGACTAAAGCGTCCTTTAGTCCCATGGGTTGGGTCAGTTTAAAAGTAAAGCATCCCATCTAGAGTTACATGTGCTGTATAGGTGGGGTGGTAAGGAAACCATAAGCGAGGCAGGAGATCTTGAGTTCGATTTCTGCGGACCGCAAGGGTTGGCTATCCTGATTGGGAAACCGGAACTACAGGGGGTTTCCCAACTGGGACTAATGGGCATTTCTGTACTAGTGCAATATGCCAAATCCATATGAGGAATTATTTATAATTAGATAAAATAAGGGGAAATAAGACAATTATAACTTGCTAACTCATTCAAGGATAACCGAAACTGACGTAGCATAACACATGGCTTACCACATCATCCCAAGGACTATTTTGATCCAACATGAAAAGTTGAAGAGCTTAGGTGGGCTATTTAATACTTTAGGGACCAAAGCGACGCTTGAACCAAAGTTGTTGGACGTGCTTGGCTGCCTAAATATTAGGAAGGCAAGCAGAGCTAATTTCCATAGGTGTTGCGGTGACATTGGAAATGGCTTCACCTATAGTTTTGTACCCTGAATGTTTATTGGTCTTTTAGAGAATGTTTATTAAGCAAATCTGGTAGACTAAGATTGTTCTTGTTTCTAAGGAAGTTGGACAAAAGTTTTAGCCAAACCATGAGAAATTAGGAGGAAACTCATTTGATGTTTTATTTCTCTAAAGGTATGAATTGATCATGGCGCATGGACTGCATGCATGGGAACTAGTGCCTGCTATGGAGTTGAAAGACCATGAAATTGCCTTGATTGCCATCTTGCTATACCAAATCATCATTAGCCATTTGTGTTTCACCAAAAAATAGTTCATTTTACATCTTTTGACCTACTTGCACAATGCTCATGCATTGCCACGGTAATAAATGGCTATTGGAATGTACACTTCTAACCCGTAGCCCTGTAGGTCGAAGGGCTGATACATGAAAGAGTATTGTGTAATGGGGTTGTTTTGCGATTTGTTAAAACTCTAATGCTCTGATACAAAACAATCTAAGGTCGTCAATGGTGGAATAAGCAAATCTGGACTAACGCCTAGTCCGCACTACAACCCACCATGGACCGCGGGCAAATGTGCAGTAGCACCAGGGGCCGAGTTTATCTAGGCTAAGGCTTTCTGGGCGTTAGGTCCAGGCGAGGGCGGCGACGCGGCATATAAAGGTGCCAATGAGGCTATTAGGGTTTTCAACCTCCATTCACCACCCGAGTTGTAGCGGCGGCGGCATTCCATATATTCCTTCCGCACAGTGTTGAGTGGCATACGCTTGCAGATGCATATGGCGAGGGGCAAAGGGAAGCTCTCGACTGCTTGGGGGCCACGTAGATACGCTCGAGACCTAGCAGAGTATAGGGTGGATGGTAGTAGGTTCTGCAAGCATAGCATGGTGTTGAGCGGCAAGCGTGTGGTTTCTTGGGGCCACCACAAGGCAACCGAAGGCGTCTGGCGCTCGTCCCCGTGAATGGAGATGCTGGTGTGCAGAGATGTTGTTCGGTCATTCGGCACAGATGGAGGGATATGGGTAGTAACATCGATCTATCGCCATGGAGTTTCACGGCGGAAGTGGTGAGGGCGCGAAGGCCCATTGTCGCAGCGAGGATGTGGTGTGAAGGTAAGGACAACTTCTTTCTCGTTAGCGATGTTGCTTATTTAGGCCTTTGAGCCTCTTGTTTTTGTTCTTCCTCCATCTTCTTCTCCCTCAGTTCTGGATGGTTTTCTTTTGTTAACGATCTTTATGGTTCGAGCGTGTTATCATTGATAATGTGTTTTGAACTTGATCTACCATACAAATTACTTAAACTACATAGACCATGGACTGATTATACTCGTTGCCTCATTTAGCAGCGTGGAGAACTTTTTCTTGATGATTTAAGCCACACATTTTCCTTTCCTTTAGCATGTATGTCTGATTAATTACTGCCAAAAGTGTGCTTGCCTTCGAACCACTCCCAAGCCGCAAGCCACCGTACTCGAACGAACGGAAAGTTCGAGGTAGGTTCCTCAAAGGAACTTTTAGCTATCAGTTTTTAAGGAAACGGTTCGGTCCGTTCTCCGTTGTCAGGAAACGGAAGCTGGAAACCAGGCGAAGCACCGTTTCGTTTGGAAAGCACAGGATCCGGGCCCAAGCAAGCCCGCTTTGCCTGACACACACGCAGCTTCTTCTCTCTCTTTTTTTAGAAGATTCTCTGTTTTTTTTTTGTAAAATTACACACGCAGTTTTTTTTTTTCCGAGTGAGAGAGTCGTGGTAGCTAGCCCTGCACCCTAGCCGCAGGCTTTGCAGGCAGGCCTAGCCGTAGCCCTGCCCCCGTTGCATCGTCTCGCCTGCATCCGCAGCAGAGACGCAGAGCAGAGCAGAGCCGGGCACGGCTACACAGGAAAGGCCTGTACGTACAGTCCGGTGGTCTACCTTCCCGGAAGGGGAAAAAAAGGGAGCGAGCAAGAAAGAAAGCGTGCAAGCCACCAAAACCAACCGGTGGGGAGGGAGGGAGGGAGGCCCCGCCGGGGATCCCCATCATCCGTCCATCCGGTTGAGTCTCGCTCACGCCACTGCCCCCAAATTCCACACTCCACACCACACTCGTCTCCTCCCCTATAAATCCAAGCCCGTCGTCTCCCTCATCCCTCCCCCTCTCCCTCCGGCCTTCTACTCCCGCACACCGCGCCAATGGAATCTCGCATCCTCGATTAGCCCGCTCCAGTCCACCGACTCAGCCCAAAGATCGCGCCTTTTGTGTGCGTGCGCACGCGGCGGCGGCGGTAGTTGTCGCCGTCAGGGATCAGCGGGGTAAAAAAATTAGTTCTGGGGTTGACCCAGGGGGGGCAGGGGGGTTCGGATGGAGGCGGCGAAGGAGCCTGCTGTGACGAAGCCGCGGCTGCCGCCTGGGTTCCGGTTCCGGCCGACAGACGAGGAGCTGGTGGTGCACTACCTCCGGCGGCGCGCGCTGGCGTCCCCGCTCCCGGCCGCCGTGGACATCCCCGACGTCCGCATCCTGGCGCACGACCCCTCCGACCTGCTGCCCCCAGGTTAGTGCGCCCCGCGAGGAGCTGAGTTCCCGGATCTCGGAACCGGAGCTGATTTTGTTGGTTGCGGTGGGTGTCAGGGTGGAGCGAGCAGGAGCGCTACTTCTTCACGTGCAAGGAGGCCAAGTACGTGAAGGGGCGTCGCGCGAACCGCGCCACGGGGGCCGGGTACTGGAAGGCCACGGGCAAGGAGAAGCCCGTGGCGGTGGCGGTCCCGGCGAGGGCCGGGGGCCAGGGCAAGGCGCAGGCCGTGCTGGTGGGCATGAAGCGGTCGCTGGTGTTTTACCGCGGGAAGCCCCCGACGGGGAGCAAGACGGACTGGGTGATGCATGAGTACCGCCTGGCGGGCGCCGGGCTCGCCCCGTGCCGCCGCGCCGCGGGGGCCCAGGCGGGGGAGGCGTCGCGGCCGGCCGAGGGCTGGGTGCTCTGCCGCGTGTTCCGGAAGAAGGGGTCCGCGTCCGCCAACGCCGCCGCCGACGCCGAAGCGAGCCCGGCCGACGTGGGGAGCGACGGCGAGGCCGAGGATGCCTGCGAGGAGGAGGGCGCCGCGGAGGGCGGGCGGACGTTCATCGACTTCTTCGCGCGCGCGGACGCGGCGGGGCGGCGCCCGCAGCAGCAGCAGGGGCAGCAGGAGCGTCGCGCGTCGTCGCCGGTGGTGTCGTCGAGCTGCCTGACGGACGCGTCGCACGAGCAGCACGGGCGGGAGCAGGAGACCACCAGCCGGGGCGCGTGAGGGAGGCTGCCGAGCTAGCGGAGAGAGAGGAGGGAACCAACCTTTGTACTGTACCGTCGCAGAGCCTAATGGTGTCCAGTCCAGTGAGTAGGAGTTAGTAGTAAGCGAGTAAGGTTAGGAGAGCAAAATGGCAGGCTCCTTGGAGCCGGTCAGTCGGTCCAGTCCGGTGATCCGGTCGAGTCTTGATCAATACAACCCCTCCTGTCTTTCTCAGTTCTCCGAATCTCAACCCGACCTTCAGCTCCGGCAATGCAGTCTGGTGCGCCCGATAATCTATTGCGGTTGGACCTGCAGACCTGGAGTGCCGCCCCCCGGCGACCGGGGTTGGGATGTCGGGCACGGAACCGCGACCCAACCAACCAGCCGGCGGGTGGTGCGTGCGCGCGGGGTTACCCACCCTGCTTGGTTGCTTGGGCGACCCGGAGACTCCACTCCGCGGGCGAGGTTGGTTGGGTCTCGTGCGGGGAGGGAGGGAGGGAGGGACGGAGTGGGCAAGGTTGAAGTCAGCCAGCCGGCGGATGGCCGGATGGGGTCAAATCAAACGTCATGGGGCCGGGCCCCTGGGTGGCGTGTGGCGACGGGACGGGGGCAGGGGGCGGCTCCGCTCGTCCCGGTCAAGAATATTTTGGGCGGATCTCGTGTTGACCGTGGGTGAAAGCAACCGGGGGTGGGGTGCCGTGTGCCGGGGCGCCGATAGATGGGCGCCACCATGGATGGGCCTCAGCTGGTGCGCGCGCGCGCTCATTGGCCGGCCGGATCGCTCCCCGACTAGGGAGGGCGGTTGCGTGCGCGCATGGGCCGGGCCCCCCTGCTTCGTCCGTAGCCTCGTTCTCTCGTCAGGCACATCGGTATAGTATGTGTTGTGGCTGGTTCCGTGGGTTATAGATAGTCGGCCCCTGGTTGTGTGCGGCAAAATTCTTTTTTTTCAATATCTGCTCCCGTGTCTCCGCAAATTTGGATCCAATCATATATATTCTCAAGTCGTGATTGGCCTTATCTAAGGCCCAACATATTTCTCACCGCGTGTAGTGATCAAGTTGAGTACAAGAGCACGCACAAGTCATAATTTGGCATAGATGGTGTAAATGATGCAAGGGCGTAGTTTTAGCATAAACTAGTTCAACCTAAAAGACTAAGTGGACTAAAAAGGTGGACAATTTGCTTATACTTCAACACTCCCTTGATGTGCATGTTCCCTTAGACCTCAAATATGTCCCCTACGATTATTTTATTTAATATAGCATCCCCAGAATCTGCTAATACCGTACTGGCATTTATGCACCACCCAGTTTTTTAAACTTAAAAGTGCTAATGGAGATATAGATCGACAATTCACTCGTACGCGGAGAAGGGGATTCACGTCGTCGTCTGCATCTCGACGGCTGAGAAAAATACAAGGCGAAAAAGAAAAAGAAAAACAGATGGAGACCGATCGAACAGGGCATTCAGCATGCACGCCGTGTGCCCGGACATGTCAGAGCACCCTGCAGGCCGGTGACCCGACCCGACCCGCCGGGCTGGTCTCCTCGCTCCGGCCGGGCGCATCGACGTGTACGCCATGCAAAGCTTCATCTTCATGCGGAGACAAGCTAGCGGCCGGGCGATTCGTCAAAGCGCCCGCGGGACACGCAACGTCGGGGACGGACCGGAAAGAGGCCGGCCCGCCCGGGCGACGGCGACCCGGACCGCCGCTCTCTGGCGTAATAGCCAGCGTTTTGACAAAACGGATGCACATTGACAGGGTCAGGTGATGAGTGAAGAAAAGGCAGGGCACGAACGAATAAAGGGACTTTCTGCTGTCTACGATTTTACTGACCTATATCTACATCTTTACACGTGCCTCTCGACATGCGTTCAGGGTAAACCAGACACGCTTCTTTAGCCTTTTTACGAGCGGTAATGGACACGATTCGAGTCTCACTAACTATTCACAAGCGATGCCACAGTTCGTGAAGGCCGTCGTCGAGCCCTTAGAATATCGAGCAACCTTTTCTTTTGAAGCGGATGGCATTACTGCCAAGGCTTATATCGATAGAGAAGGGGATATCAAACGTAAACGCCACCCTAGTTAAAAAAAAAGGGCCTATAATTAGGCGGCTATTTCCACTCGTGTTTCTCATTTCCCAATGACGGGAACCAAGTTGCATGTATTTGTTAGCTTGTACGGCCGTGTTTTGCCCCCTCTCCTTTGGTCGAGCTCCTACGTTTCCATGCACGGACGAGACAATCCGAACCCTCCTGGCAGCGCCCTCGTGGATCACACATTCCAAATAGGGCCCGGGCTGAGGGCTCCCCATGTGCGTACGGCAGCCGGATCCGGATGGAACGAGCCGGCAGAAGAGCACTAGCCAGATCCCTCCTGACAGCTACCACCACCACCATCATGCGCGAGCGAAAGCTACGGGCGGCCGGGGTTACTTGCCGCGCATGGCAAGCGGCCGCGGCCACACGCACCAACGGCGGAGACCAGGTCGGCCAGGGCGCCGGCGCCCGCCGGCTGCTTGCGGCCCTGGGCTCGCCGCCCGACGGCGAGCGGATAGGACCTGGCCGGCGGGGCCAGGCATGGTGTGGCCGCCGTTCTGTGGGTTGTTGCTTGGAGGGCCTGCGCAGCGCACGGCACGGCACGGCAGGGCGGATGTGTGTGGACGTACTCGGCTCGGGCATGGGGCAGGGCAAAGTCTGCCGGGAACAGCGCGCGGGAGGAGTGTATGGACCGAACGGACTACTTAGAAGACCTATATGCATCTGCCGCTAATGATGATTCTAATTCGGTCCGTACACGAGGACAGTTTGTGTCGTTTTCTAGATGGAGATCCGGGAAGAAGCTTTATTAAACAACACAATTTCTACAGCATGTGGTCGATTAGCGCTGCTCTCCTCTCTGTGGCAAGCACGACCGTGGACAAACAAACCTGAGAGTCCGATCGAGGCGAGGCCCTGAGCGCGCGTCGGCAGGCACGCGAACGAAACGAGCAAGAACTCGCACGCCGATCCCCACCCCCCATCACTCAGAGGCGACCGGCACGAACCAACCAGTCGCGCGTACGCAACCCGCGACGGCACGGCACGAGCCGGGCTAGGCTCGGCCTGGCCGCCGTGGACGGACACGGGCTCGAGCTCGAGGCGGTTGCGTGCTGGGCTGGGCTGGGCAGGGCTCCTCCTGGGCTCCTGGCTGATTGAGGCCTCCTTGTCCGCTTCCCCTTGGCCCCTTCCGGGGTCGCGCGGCCGCCGCAGGGGCATCATGGCCGGGGCCGGCGCGGGGAGCCGCGTGCACGCCGAAATGCTCCCGCCAGCTCTTTCTTCATCATCTACCTGAATCGTGGACGCCTTCTGCGTGTCCTGAAATAGATACCCGGGTCAAGGGCCAATTTCAGTTTCCTTCACGGGCGTTAGATGCAAACGCAACAGGCGGTACGGGATTAGGCGGAAGCGAGCAGATGAATGAAACACTAAACAATTCCAAACTTTATTTAAAAACTTTATTCCAAACATAGCAATATTTGTTACTACATAAAACATATCAATATGTTTTCATTTCAGGGATGTAGAAGCACATGCTGGCAACAACATAAACTTGGGACAATATTTTCCAGCATTTTTTTGAAGTGCTTCTGCGAACCAGCGAGAGCATCGGACAGCTTAGGTTCACGAGAACTCGGTTCGATTCCCCACGTTCCCTAATCAACCTAAAAACAGCCTAGAGTATGAATTCTATTCACTGAACTATAAAGATATACTAGCGTGTGTACAGAATAAACTACAAGGCCGTATGTTTTTGAACCCGTCCATCAACTTTGGTCCAATCGTGCGTGCATCCTTGGGCTTAGGCTAGGTTTGCTTACTACTCCGTCACATCGGATGTTTGAATGCTAATTAGAAGTATTAAATATAGATTAATGATAAAATAAATTCTATAATCCCTAAATTTTTTTCGAGATGAATCTATTAAGCCTAATTAATCCATGATTAGCCTATGCGATGCTACAGTAAACATGTGTTTAATTATAAATTAAGTAAGCTTAATAGATTCGTCTCGCGAATAAACACTAGGTTTATACAGTTAGTTTTAAAATTAATTTATATTTAATCTTTCTAATTGATATCAAAATATTCAATGTGACAAGATTTATTATGAGCACCAATCCAAACGGCCTCTTGATCCATCACCGCCACTCGATAGCCGAGCCGGTAAAAAGACACGCAGCCTGATATTTCGTTGCGTGCGTCCTTGCACCATCACAACATCAGGACAGGCGATAGCATATAAACATACACGCACACCACATGGGACAACGTCTGTCCTCTTTGGTGGCACCAGATTCTTTCAACAATGCCTTAACCAAACTTGCAAGTCTAGAAAATCGCGACAAGCTGATGTCGACGACAGGAACTGGTGCACTGCATTACATTACCGCATATAATAGCATATCGGAACAGTAGTTAAAGGGTGACCTAAACATGATGCAGAATGGAGGAAAGCAACCATATTCATAAGTACCGGTTCTCGGAGAAGTAACATGGAAACGGCGAGGCCGCGGAAGATGGAAATCCGGAGGGGACAAAGATGCTAGGAACTGATGTAAGCAGGAGGGGGCAGGGTGGCACATGGTAGCAAGCAATGATGTCCTCTTGGATTACGGAAGTTGATTTATACATGAACATTGTTTTCAGTTTGTGGACAGCAAACTCAAAATATTGGGGCGAAATAATTCTGGCCTCAGCATGTAATTGACCGTTTCTGGTTGCGTATGAGCTCTTCCTTGAGTCACTAATTGATTTTTCAAGCTACTGTTGTTTGGCAGCTGCGGAAGCGGTGTTTGATGCTGACGATGATTCTGATTGACCACAGGCCCTTATAACCGCCTCATTCTGAAAGGAAAAGTTGCAAAGTGTGAGGAGATGAAGTGAGACACACACACACAAACTACAGGAGGCTAGTGAATTCCAAAATGTGCAAAGAGAAAATACTGCTGCTTATTACTTGCTAGTATAGTAGTACATCAACTAAGTAACAGTATTCACAAACATAACTTTTGAATAGGAAGGTATCAACATGAGATCCATCCGTTGAGCACTGTTTGACATCAATCAATTGGATAAATGGACCGAACATTACTTGCTAGTATAGTAGTACATCAACCAAGTAACAGTATTCACAAACATAACTTTTGAATAGGAAGGTATCAACATGAGTCCCATCCGTTGAGCATTGTTTGACATCAATCAATTGGATAAAAGGACCAGTTGGGTCCAAAATGAGTAATCACTGCCTCAGGAATTCCATCTGTACCCAAATAACAGTATCACTAGTGCTAATATAGACTTTACTGACATTTTGAATCATGAACACACCTCTGCTTTCAAAGATGAGCTATGTTCCAGTTAACAAGGATCTTGGGATCAACTTGAGAACGGCAGAATAATGCCCGTTTAATATGTTTTGAAACCGGCTTTTGCCACATAAAATATATGAAACATCTAATGGACATGATTTAGACCATGGTGCATTAAGCTCCATAAATCTAAATCAAACAAAGCATGGGTTGATGCAGTACTTTTGTGAAGTAAAACTGCAAAAGATGAGAGGTAGTGCATTCTCGGAAAAGAAATGTATCATCCTAAACTGAAATAAAACAAAAGGATGGGGATTTGGAAAAAAAAATACAAGAGTAAATAATAAAACAAAAGAGGCTTGGGCAACTGGTGATTCTTTCTAAGACCAATGCAAAATGGGCCAAAGTCCAGGTCTTCAAAACAAAGAATCTCCTGTTATGCGTATACCAGAACCAAGTGAACAACTATTAACAATTCTTGAACACACAGGAGAGCTGCACATCATTTCATTAAGAATGGTACCAATACAACACCACACGCGCAACACACCCAAAACACACCACACAACCTCTACAAACTATCTATAACAGGCGTGTCATACTCAAAATAGTTGATGACGATCAGCACAAGAACAAGAGGCCCTAGAAAAGGCTCTGGCGGCTGAGCCCCAGCTGCATAGCAGTAATAATGGTCCAAACAAAGAATTATACAGTACTGGTAGTGGCTGTATCATGTGTCCAGCAACAACTAACCAGGCCAATATATTGACAAGTTACACGCGGCAATTTAAGCAAACTTATCAAGGTTTCTAGACAAACTAGATCGTAACAAGCTAGACTCCAGGATCATATAAGTTTCGAATAAAGGTCCAAGACTCCAAGAGATTAATTAGGAAATTCTGGAATCTGGAGCAACTAGCCATGTTTGCTAAACCAAGTGTTAATGCACAAAACATAGAGCAAAGCAGAGCAGTGTACTAAGGATGCTATCTGCAGCGAATGATTCTAACTGCTTGCTAGACCAAAGCTTCAGAGAAATGAAGTACACAGTGGAATAAAATGGACAAAATAATTGTTTTATGCGGAAGGTCCCGGGTTCGAGCCCCAGCCTCTGCACTTTGTGCGGGAAAGGCTTTGCGCTACAGATACCCTTCCCCAGACCCCGCACAGTGCGGGAAGCCTACAGCACTGGGTACGCCCTTTACCATACAATTGAACAACTGGTAGCATAAAAATCCCCAGGCATCACAAGTAGCTAAAATATCTTTAGAGCATTTGGAGGGCATTCCTAGTTTGCAATTTTACTGGTGATGATAATCCCAACATAGGCCTAGTGGAGCAATTGACTAGGTCCTTCCCTAGTGTTTAGCAACCATGACTGTAGATTGCTGAGCAAAGATTGTTCTACGTTACTCTACGGAGACAATGCTCAGTTGTAGATCAGCACTCTGCTCAAGGCAAAATTTTTCTTTGAGTTTAGCCATCAACATGTGCAGGTTACGACCCTCATTACTGTCTTATCAGTATGTTTATATTTCATCAGATCAAAATTTAAAAGATTAGCTATGTTCAATGCTCCATGAATTCACATTTTACTAGTGAAATCAGAAACCTTTTTCCACCTACTCCACTGGCCTTAGTTATAGGTCTACCACCATGTTGTACTTCTTGAATCTCATTAACCTTTACATTGCAAAAAATCTTTGCAGCCAGCAGACAAATTGTTGGCTACCAACCTCATCTTTCATATTCAGCTTACCACTCAGATTTTATGGTTAAGCTGTATTTCTCTATTTCACTCAATGATTTATAGTTAAAATCCTGTACCTTTCACTCAGTGATAAAAACAGATTGTGCAAGTGTGATCTAGGTCAAGGACAATGAGGGAAAGCAGGTGATTGTGGGTCTCTGATGCCTCACCAAGGCACGCACCTTATTTGCATTCAATCAAAAGTAAACAGCATATCTTGCTATCATGAATATCTTGTTAACCAAAGAAAATCATCCTAGTCATTTTTTATCAATGGATGGCAATATTTTTGGATATGAGCATCTAACCTTAACATGGAAAATCCCTTTAACTCATAACCGGTTGCATCTATTGTGTGAGTCATGGAAATGACAATTTGGGTGATCAAAGCAGCGGTAATAAATTTTTCTAGACTTGTTTCAGAACTCTAAAATTCATCTTCTGGTCTCTTGTTATGTGTTAAAATAAAACATTTACTGATATAGACTACTGGTCTTGCACATATGGTCAATAATAGGGTCAGAGTGCCAGCATTGAACTAAAGGACACTAGAATCAGAGTTGGCTTAAACACCAGAAGTGGGAGGTTTTCAGGAAGTCAGTGTGAGAGAGCACATATGCACCTAATATTAGGGGTGCCAATCGCTGCCCGGCTGCCCCTAAGGATCTCATAGACCCTCTTTAGTTTACTCATTGAGAATGCTTAGACAGGTGAAGAAAATCACGCGAAGGTGGATAATATTCTGATATGAATCAAGCTAAAACCTTTTTGCTTTCTTTAACTCTTTTGAATCCCCCTTGTTTGTCATTATATGTTCTTAGATGTTTAAATTTTCTCAAGAGCTAAAAAAAGATGATAATTTTGACTTGAATCAATCTGGTAACCAATCCCATCCCCGTCCTGGGACAAGAAATTTTGTCCTGGATGCACCTGCCGTACACTTGAATGATCTCTCCCCACATTCAGATCAACGAACTCATTCTACTTTAGCATATTGTTATTTGCAAAATCGGAAAATGCAAGGATAAGATGCATAAAAAATCCTTAACATCCCAAAATGACACCTGCAAATATTATTTAGTTGCAGTAACCCATTTCCTAAAAAAGAACTATAATAACCCAATCTGGAAGCACTTAACCGTTACCATGCTAGTGAATCTACATCAGGACATTTTGCGCAAGTTTATTTGTAGAAGTAACTGCATTTTTAGGTACCTGACTGATTTAAACACCTTCAAAAGTTTTCCAACTGGAGATAGTTTGTTACCACTAAAGGGAAACAGCAATCAAACAAATAGCTCTTTGTGCAGAACCCAATTTCGATCACAGAAAAATAAAGCAACTCCCTCACTGCCACTAGGGAAAATTCCCCCGAATCAGACCATTTCCCAGAAGTTGCAATTATAGGTATCTGATTTATGCTCACAGGCACTAGGCAAAGATCCCCAGAACGATTCGGTAAGGCTAAGAACAATATTTTCAGACTTCTGGCCAAACTGCCCATCCCCTCCCAGAACCACATTTTCTCTTAAATCACAGACCTGCACTCCAAAATCGAATTTCTGGTTGGTCTCAAAAAAAAAAATCCATGGCGCTGCGCGTTGAAATAACTAATCACCCCAAGCCCACAGGCAAACGAGCACCGCGCGCAAGATTCAAGGAGCACCAATCGAACCAACTTCTTCGACCTAACACACGAACCGCGCGTGGATGGTGGAGACGACGAATCCATCATTCCCGACCGGCCTCGGAGAGCAAACGGAACGGAAGGGGAGGGGAGAGTAGGGGAGGAAGGGAGCGGACCTGCCAGAGCCTCTTGAGGCGCTTCTTGGCGTTGTTCTTGCGGGTGGTGGTAAGCTTGATGCGCTTCCACAGCAGGCCCGGCCCGTCGTTCCGCTTCACCACCTCCAGCGCCCGCGTCGCCCAGAACGCGCCCCCGAGCAGCCCGCCGCCCGCCATCTCTGCTAGTCGGTCCGCCGGTTCTTCTTCCTCCTCCTGCTCCGCGCGTATTAGCGTTGGCGGCGGCGGCGGCTCTCGGGTAGCGAGGGTTCAGGAGAAGGTTTGGGTTTGGGCCTTGGTAGGCCCATGTGCTACGAGTATGGTGGCTGCCAGTGGGACCACTGCCGTGGCACCGATGTCAGTCAGGCAGAGCGCAATGTTATTCTTCTTTTTCTTTTGGAATGCTTGTTATTCTTAGTTGGGGATATGGAGGGGTTGGTCCTACATCTAGGAGGAGGTATGACACACTTGCAGTATGATAATGATACTATCATCTTCTTGGAGAGCTCTGAGCAGAATATTACCAACCTAAGATTCCTACTGCTGTGTTATGAGATGCTGTCGAGGATGAAAATCAACTATAGCAAAAGTGCAGCTTTTGTGGTAGGAGCAGAGGAAGAGAAGCAGAGAATTGCTGAAAGCTTTGCATGTAAAGTGGGGCAGTTTCCAATCACATACCTTGGTTTGCTTGTCAGTGATTGCAAACTCTCCGAAAGTCAGCTAAGCTATGTCTCTGCCAAGATTGGTCAGAGACCGAGGACATGGAAATGTGACAATTTATCTTCAGGAGGAAAGAGTGTGCTAATTAATTCCTGCCTATCAAGTGTCCCAATGTATATCATGGGGGTGTATAAGCTGTATGAAGGGAACTACCAAGCAATTGATACCATAAGATCAAGGTTCTTCTGGCAGGGGACATGAAAAAAAAAGAAGTACCAGATGGTGTTAGACCGGGGTCACAGGACTGCGTACATGGTGTACATATTCTAGGATAAGGGATGAACATAACTCACACTCTACACCGGCTGTAACTACTCGTACAGGAGTATAACTAGTCAGAGAAGAAGGAAACTACCCGAGTAGTATTAGGATAGGACTCCTAAGCTAATATCAAGCTAGGATTTCCATATAATCCTGTCCCACCAGACTATATAAGGGCGGACAGGGATCCCCTCCAAACATCGCATCATCTAAGGCAATACGAACCACCACACAGGACGTAGGGTATTACGCCCTCAGCGGCCCGAACCTGTCTAAAGTTTCGTGTTCCTTGCACCTTTGAGTTTCTGATCTCGGTGACATCCTACCTACAATCTACCACCTCGGGGGATATCGTTAAACACCGACAGCTGACGCGTCAGGTAGGGGTGCTCATTGAAGATCCACTGGCAAGCTTGAAGGACCATATCTACAAAATCAATCTATTACAACTCGGGCGGTGTGACGAGATCAAAATCGCTGAATCTCCAATTAAGTCTGGCTACTCGACCTATATCTGCATCAAGTCAGTTCGTTGTGGAGTCTGAAGTGGAGTAGTCTCATCTATCACGGTGCATCAAGTCAACATGGAAGAGAGAAGAACTCCACACGGCACCGAATCCGTTCCGGAAACATGGTCTGTGGGGCCTGACCAAGCTGCTGACCACGATGAAGACAGGAGATGGAGAAGTAGTTTCCTTTCCTGTTCAAGTACGGATGAAGACGGAAGAGTACCATACAAGAATTGGAGGCCTATATCGTGTGTAGATACATGCAAGCTATTGCTCACATGCACGTGTACCTGCATCTCGGCTTCATCAACGATTAATTGCTCGACCGTTGGGGGCTTGTCATCCCAAACACGAGGAGGACGCACTGATTCTTCTACAACTGCTTCGATTTCGCGAGGACGCTCGGCGATCCACCGACAACTACTTCAACTTCTTCAACTTCTCGTCTCGACTAGAAAATTAGTCGGGAGCGGACCTCACACCGTCAATAACTAGTCGGAATCGACTCTAACTAGTTGGGATTCATCAACAAACCGTCGCGGTTCCACCACCAACCACCACAGCTTCATCGACAACCATCCATAAATCAAGCTAAGTCACTTATACCTTTTCCGACTTATTCTTCACAGGATCGGCTACTATTTTGGGTACGCCTCTCGACGGGAGTTACCCTCGGGGGCTACACCATGATAGACTAACAGCCCACGTGCTTGGTACACCAAGTTGTGTCGAGCTCACAGCGGCTACACCCTACGGATATGTGCGTTGCAACGCGCGCTTTCGCCGACTACTTTATGCGCAATGCGCATTCTCTTTGTCGCATGGCAACTACTTATTTTTGCATTCGTTGTCTTCTCTTAACAGTTGCTAAAGTACTCGGGTAGCACACGCCTTAATCCGTCAAACCTTGACTCTTCTGTACGCCTATGTTCCTACGCGTGCACGTGATCAGCTGCCTGCGCTATAGGCTACGGCTATCAGTGATCAGGTGCTTAAACGTAATAGGCTAACTACTCGAGAAAATTACATGGCCTGACAAGAGCAAGACGTGATTTTTTATCATGCATTTTACAATGCTGGGATTCGCTCCCGACTCGATATCATGTATATTAGTTATAATATATTTTTATGTTTACCTTGCATGGGACCAGACCTGGATCATGCCGCTGGGTGAGGTATGCTTCCGAGAGCTGCCTTACTTGGCAATCACTTCGTCGACACAGACCATTCGACATGCTAGCGGTGACTCGGCCAACCCCTAGGCTCGGGGGCTGGCGCCGCCGACCATGTGGCGTATCTCCTCTCACTTGACCGGTACCTACGCTACTCGACGTGCCTTTGGTGGCTCGTCTAGCTCTTATGCTCGGGGGCTAGACGCAACAGGGCAGTCAGCATGTTTTCGGCGGCTCGTCTGGCTCCCATACTCGGGGCTGGGCGCAGGAAACAACTCGGCGTATCACTATGCGGAAGCTGAAGAGATTTTTTCGGGATAAGATTTGTTTTGAGCGGTAGTTTAGGGTTTTTTGGGGAAGTTATTTGTTTAACCATTTTTTTAGGGATCTCATTCCGAAAAAAAAGATTTTCGAATTTCTAAACCAATTTGCCCATTTTAAACATCAAGTCAAATTCTTAATTTTTTACACAATGCATGCCACGACTCTTTAGATCTTTTTTTTTCCAAATCTTGGGATTTGGATTCCACGCTCGGGGGATGCAAGACACGTGTCATCAATGACTTATTTTTTTTCAAATTTTTTAAAGATAAGGAAAAAAGATTCAAGACTAATTTGACCCTCAGCCTAATTCTTCGATTCACCCTAAGGCTCGGGGGCTACTCCATTTGGAATGCGAGTTTGATCACACCCCATATACAAGAAGACTTGAAAACTACTCGGGGCATGAGCACCTTACAGCCTCGATGCAGCTAAGGAAGTACTTGGAAGACACCTTCAAGACGGAGTTTGGAAAAACTCGAAGACGCCTTCAGAAGTACTCGGAAGCCTGCAATACTCGACTACGAAGAGCTCAGAGCATGTCAGACCCGGGACCACGGGGCTGCGTACATAGCGTACATATTCTAGGATAAGGGATGGGACATGGCCCACATCCTACACCGGTTGTAACTATTCGTATAGCAGTAGAACTAGTCGGAGCAGAAGAAAACTACCTGAGTAGTACTCGGGTAGGACTTCTAAGCTAGTATCGGGCTAGGACTTCCATATAACCCTGTCCCCCCTGACTATATAACGGTGGGCAGGGACCCTCTCCAAACATCATATCATCTAAGGCAATACAAACCACCACACAGGATGTAGGGTATTACGCTCTCGGCGGCCCGAACCTGTCTAAAGTTTCGTGTTCCTTGCAGCTTCGAGTTCCTGATCTCGGCGACACCCTACCTACAATGTACCACCTCGGGGGTATCCCTCGGTGGGCTTGGAGGTTAAACACCGACACATGATGAAGTGGGAAGCTTTGCAAAGACCCAAGGAATTTGGTGGTCTAGGTTTTATGGATGTGAGGGCCATGAACACTTGTCTGCTAGCAAAATGGCTTGACAAAGGATGATGATACAATCTGTGGTGAACTTCTAAGGAGAAAATACCTTGTAAAACAGAGCATTTTCCAGGTGAATAGAAGAGGGGGACCACAGTTTTGGAGAGCACTGATGGAAACTAAACAATGGTACCAGTGGGGGAGAAAGGTCAAAGTGTTGAGTGGTGAACAGACCAGGTTTTGGGAAGATGTCTGGATGGGTGAGAATGCAATGAAAACTAAATTTTCTCTTCTAGACAGGTGCTGTATATAACCCTGAGATTTCAGTAGCTGATGCACTGACACAATCAGGGGAGGGTCTGTCTTTCAGACGATCTTTTGGGCAAAATGAGATGGAAGAGTGGGGGGCTTTGACGACTATGCTGAACAGTATTCGGGAGGGACATTGTTACATGGAGCTTTGAGCCAAGCGGAAAATACACAACAAGATCCTTACACAAATTCATGACTAGTGGCGGCGTGACTGATGCACTGATGGCCGATATGTGGAAGAGCAAAATACCGATGAAGGTCCAGGTCTTCATATGGATGGCGTTCAGAGATAGGATCCAGTCGAACATACAACTAAAAAAGAGGAGATGGTCAGGACCCGGGGAATGCAGACTATGTGGGATAGAGGAAACTACTGATCATATTCTTTTCCAGTGTCCCGTGGGATGCTTCCTCTGGGTCTTCATCAGAGAAACACTAGGTCTTCATCAGAGAAACACTAGGCTGGTCGCTGACCTTGACGAGCTGCGAAGACCGTTTTCCTGAAAACCAACATGAGTAGTAAAAAAGGGAACTGGTATTCTTTATATGTGCAGGGGCGATGTGGGCGCTATGGAAGACCAGGGATGCACATATTTTCGACAACAAGATGGTGGCTTCCCCTACGGCGGTAATCCACAAGATGGTAGCGTTGCTGAAGCAATGGGCGCCGATGGCAAGACAGAAGGAGGCAGGGCAAGTGGAGGAGATCATAGTCAAGCTGATGGCGGGGCTGCTGGAGCTCTAGTTTTTTGAGCCTTGTTTCTCTGGTAGGAGGTGGTCGGAGTGGAGTGAGCTCTGTTGGCTTTATGGCTGGTCGAGGTTTCTTTTGCGTTTGGAGGTCTGCGTACCTCTTTTTTCCCCAGTGCTATACTGTAAGCTGGTGTCCCAGGAGGTTCGGCCATTGTACCATCGCTCGATACGCTTTCAATAATAAAGCTGGGCAATGAGCCTTTGGTCGAAAAATGTATGAAGTTTTCTTATTAAGGGGCCGTTTGGCGTAACTTCACCCAAAACGGCTTTACCACTGAAGCTGAAGCCGGTGAAGTAAAAAAAAACTGGCCTCACCATGTTTCCAGTTCATGTTAGCATGGGCTTATAAAACGGCTTCGCTATATTATCTCGATTTGCATGAAACAGGTGAAGCTGAAGTCAAAATAAGCCATGCCAAACGGGCCCTAATAAGTAGAAGCATCTACAAGTACAAGTAAAGCAATGATAATTATTTTTGTAGCAGTAATGCACATAACTAAATTGTTAATATCACATCAATAAATATAAAATTTCACAGTGATGCTATCATATCCTTCAACTAATGCCACTTTACATTTGCACAAATAATCATAGAGCCAGCCACTTGGTTGACGATTATTTTCATTTTCACTCTATAGCAATGATAAAAGGATAATCTCTGTGACAAATGGAAATGGAGCAAGATGGTAACAAAAGAAAGACCTATAGTTTTACATAATAGAGGTTCCCTATGGTAGATTTTAATCACAACAGCAAATCAAATAATGATATCCTTATTTCTATTCATATCAGAATTTTCTCTCTTAGCTCTAGAAGTTTCAGAAACTTCTATCACACATGTACAAATCAGTATTACGAAGGTTTACAATTTCAATGTTATTGGTAGTGACAGTTTTGTGGTGCCGGTCCGCCAACCACGTCTAGAAACTCCATCGTGGAATATCATAACTCAGAATAAAAAAACTAGAACAAGCTAGGAGGAACTAGGTGGCTTTATATTAAGAAGAAAATAAGCACCCAAATTCGCCTCTAGGAGGACTTGAACCTGGGCAGTCTAGGTGTACACCAACAACCTGAGCTAGGTTCAGCTTCCTATAATTCAAAGGATTTCACATGCATGAAACCAACAATTACAGGACTCCGCGATACAGACCCATGGCCAGCTAAATCATTTTCATCACTCTGCCATTAATCCAAGAAAGACAGACCAGCTAGTGCATAGTGCAGGCAATTAATAAGTGATATGCACCCGGTATACAGAGAAACATACTAATCATCTGCTCCACTTGGGAGGATCAAGTTGTCCATGATCCATTCCATCCAAGTGAAACTCACCTGCGAGACAAACCTGTACTGCCACACTTAAAAGTGAAACTACTAATTTCTATCTTATCTCCAGCTAAGTGGTAGACCATTAGTCATGTTTCTGTTGTATTGCGATCTGTAAAAGTCTCGGCCAATTGAAATGTTTATTAGGCAAACAATAAAAGGAAAGTATCAAAACCAAGGTATTGAAAAACAGAAAACATTGTAGACTCCATAAAAGAGCCTTGGTTAATTACATGATCAAATTTGCTGCAAAGGTATTTCCACAAGACCACAATGTAACTAACTTAAGATTGAATTCATCTACGCGCAAAAGATTTAAACCCTTCTTTACCAAAATTGGCTTGCCTGTGAGAACAGGGCAGAGATCACCTCAGCAGCAATTCATCAAACACCTCAGGTGCGGTGAAAGATGGTGGCACATTTGTGGAAGTTAGAAGTTGACGGAGGTGGACCCCCGGTACCCTCGAGAAAGACCCAGCCGGCAACCAGATGGGCCAGGTTGACTACACAAGGAAGGCATATCCTACCAAGATATAGTTGTAATCCGACTAGATCTTTATACAGTAACCGACTAGGGGACTTGCCATATAAATGATATCCCCCGGAGTATATAAGGAGGGGATAGAGGTAACCCTAGGAGGCAGATCAGCCTCCACGGCTCGACGACAATGCAATTAGCCCACGCTAGTCAAAAACCCTAATCAATACAACCCAGAACACAAGACGTAGGGTATTACGCTCTCGGCGGCCCGAACGTGTCTAAAATCCTCGCGTCTTGTGGTACCATCAAGTTCTTGTCTCATCTCCCTCACCTACAAATCTACTATCTGAGTATACCTCGGGTGGCCTTGCCGGAGTACAAATTCGATAGTTGGCGCGCCAGGTAGGGGATCTCTAGGGTCCTTATAGCGAGCTTGATGGCAGCAATTACCAACAATTGGGTGAGTCGTTCTTAACATCGCCCTCGAATCAATCTGTTCTTGATCTGAGAAGCTAAGGTACTTGAAGCCAAAGTGTGTGCGCTTCTGCAGTGGCTGGATCCGCCTCCCCAGCCACGTATACATCACCGATACTTCAGTAACTCCTGCATCTCTGTGCTCCTTGATCATTCCGAGCAGATCCTCGATTTGGCTCATGTCACGGCATGGCATCGTCCACTCGTCGCGGATCCTGAGTGCCCGGGTGGTCGTTTCGGGAAGTGAGAGCTGATGGTTTCCAATGTAGAACCACTGCTCCCTCCACCTAGACAGACTAGTCGGGAATTTGTAGGGGATGTACTTCTTTTCCATCCCCTGCCTCAACTGGAACCCGACACAACCGACTTCATGCATGGTGCTCTCATTGGGCTGTGGCTTGAGATGGAAGAGGTAGCAGAAGAGGTCGAAATGGGGTTCCATCCCCAAGAAGGCTTCACAGAAATGGACAAAGATGGAAATGTGGAGAATAGAGTTGGTGTTGAGGTGATGGAGTTGGATGCCATAATAGAAAATAAGACCGCGAAAGAAATCAGAAGCCGGGAGGGCCAATCCGCGCTCAACAAAATGTTGAAACAAAACAATCTCCTCAGCCCTTTCATATGGTCTCTTATCACCAGTGGTAGGGCGCCACTAGATAATCTCCTTGGGCTGCATAAGGCATTCATCTACCAACATTTTGAGGTCAGCCTCAGAACACTTACTTGTTCTCCACCCATCGCCGGCGGTGGCGGCGGGTTTGGAATCCTTCCCTCCGGACTTAGCGGCACCTTTCTTGCTCACCATCCTTATTGTCACGAGCGGCTTCACTCGCATGCGCTCGGGGGCTGAGGATTGGGGCGACGGAGCAGTGCTCTAGAGGAGGAGGGAGGTCTCATCGACTACTCCTAACAGGAGAGGATCAACTGTGATTGGCCTAGATTTGAATCTGGAGGTGGTGGTGGCTGCGAGACGGAGGAAGACGAAAGGCCAAGGCAGTGAGAGCACAAGCGAAAGGGTGAGTAAACCCTAAGTTATCGCGTGGTTAAATAACCAGTGGTGTCCCCGCAATTATTGTGTGCAATGCGAAGGATTTTTCCTCATAATAAGATTTGTTTTGAGCGGTAATTTTGGGCTACTTTGGGAAAGTTATTTGCTTAACCATTTTTCAGGGATGCTATCCCGAAAAAAGGGGTTTCGAATTTCTGAACCTATTTACTCATTTTAACCATCAAATCAAATTCTTAATTTTTTACACAATCTATGCCACGACTCTTTGGTTCCTTTTTTCCAAACCTTGGGATTTGGATTCAAGGCTCAGGGGTTGCGGGACACGTGTCATCAACGACTTATTTTTCAAATTTTTGGAAGATAAGGACGAAAGATTCAAGACTAATTTGACTCTCAGCCTGATTCTTCGATTCAACCTAAGGCTTAAGGGCTACTCCATATGGAGTGCGAGTTTAATCGCACTCCATATAAGAAGACTTGAAAACTACTCGGGGCTTGAGTACCTCACAGCTTCGATACAGCCAAGGAAATACTCAGAAGATGCCTTCAAGATGGAGTTCGGAAGAGCTCGAAGACACTTTCAAAAGTACTTGGAAGCCTGCAATACTCGACTACGAAATGCATGTCAGGACTCAGGATCGAAAGCTTGTGATACCATACTGAGCATCATCAACCTATGATGTGTATATCATACCTTCATAAGGTTTTCTGTTGCGTCAATGATTGAAACTAATATTGTGATTTTGAGTTGTGCTTTTCTGGTTTCAGTACAATTCATATATAATAAAAAAGTTGTTAGATATTGCCTGAAGAATCAGTCTTATGGAAAAAGTAATGAAGCTAAGTAAAGGAGTTGATTCAAGCCTGCAAATCAAAGTTTTAGTTAGGACTTGATCCAGGCCTACAAACCAAATTCTATTAAGACTTGAATTAGTAGACTTGAGATTAGTATAATCACGTAGCTGTATATATTATTTCAAGAATTTAACTGATGCATTAGTGCATTACTAATTGATATTAACTATATGCTGCAGAGTTTCTTGGCTTCTGCAATTTTATCTCACATTCTACTGAAGAGTAATCTTCAGACAGCTGTCGTGCAAACTGTCTCCAATATTGTCAAACATATATGGCCTCAGCTTTCTTGTGCTAGGTAGAGATATCTTTGAACTAGATTTCCAGTTTTGCATGTCAGTTGGAAATTTTTGGATCTTTGAGAACATGGCTCTATCTACCAAGAAACAATATTGATGTAAGCATTTTCATTTCCTCTTCTCTAGATTTCTTTCTTGGCATTTCACTTTCCTTTATGTTGAGTTTCTGCAGCATAGTGCTTAATTTGTTAAAAAAATTATTCTTATCTATGCTACTACAGAAAAGAGCTGAAGATTTGCTTTCATGTCTTCTAATTCCGTTTTGTATAATATGCAAGGTTCTAACCATTCGATGGAGAAGATGGCAGCTAGCGGTGGAGAGGAGCAGGGCCTGAAGGTATGAGACCTTGAGAACAGCACGATGGCCCAGTCAGAGGCGAGGCATCAGTGTTGGCGGAACAGAGTACGATTTCATTGATGAGTTCATTCTTTGCTACCATCATCTGAATGCTGGTAGCATCGTAGATCATGAAAGGCGCATTCATGGGCTGATGCTACGACACAAGATCTCCTGAAGTTACAGATACAGTGCAACTCTGCTTGTTCTTCAAATGGATGTATCAAAGCATGTAAATTGTGAATAGGATGTATAAAATGCTATAATTGTGAACACATGTCAATCAACATACTATCTCCTTTTATGAGCATAGTGTTAGAATTCATCAACATAATATAATCTATTATAGGATTTTTTTTGACCCGTAGCAACGCAGAGTCGATCTTCACGCGTCTTCCGCTTCGTGCGTAGTGCCTCCCCTCGGCCCTCCTGCGATCGTCATTCTGCCAACAATGAAGATGCACCGTCTGATCCTTTCGATCGCGCTTTCGTCCTGCCGTTGCGTCTCTCGCTCCGCACGATCCCCATACACGCACGACCAACGCCCGTCAACCCGCTTCCTCCGCCTACGATCTCGCTCCCCCATCAGAATCAAATCAACCGAGTATTGTGGCCCCACGAAGCGTCTTCACCAGAATAAGAAGGGGAGATTCTCCACGCGAAACCAACGTCTCTTCGTCGCCTTTCTGCACAGAGCCGACGGCGCAACATGTACGACGCCAGCAACCTGTACAAGTCCTCTCCAAATACCTAATGGCCTCATCATCATCCAACGAAGGAAAAAATCGACACCTCCAATTCCCTAATTCCCATCTGGTTAACTGCTACCGTTTAGATTAGGGTCTAATTGCCTAAGATCGTGTATCTGTTATGGTCAGTCCTCAGCTAGGCCTAATTATGCATTTCATAGTGCTAATTAGTTGAGCCATTTTAATCTATGGTTTACCATATCCCTGATTTTAATCTGTGCAAACGGTAGCCGATTCGTGAAATTGAGATGTGGTTCAGCAAGTAGAAGGAGGGGTATTAATAATCTCAGATTCATAAAAGGAAATTTCCCAAATTCGAAAAATCCCCAAATCGATCCAACCTTAATCCTAATTTGGAGTCACCTCTGCCAATTCACCTCAAGTGCATGAGCACCGCTGCGTCTTAGTTCCAACGCATTCATTGAACCTCAAGTGGCATGAGCAGAGAACCAAGCGACGTGCCGCGGGCCTGAACAGGCGTGCCGCGTGCCTCCACCGGCCGCCAGCCACCGCCGTGGTCCCGCGCCGGGCTGACCGCCTGGCTGCTCGCCGCCCTGCCCGACTCCTGCCGACAGGCGCTCCACCTCCACGACGCCGTCCCTGCTGGCCGCCACCGTCGCCGCAGAGGAGACGAGAGTGTCCGTCTGGCCATTGGGCTGACGAGGAGCTCCATGGGGGCCGGGGTAGATGGGAGTCGAGTTGGGCCGCCTCGCCATTGGTCTGTTTAGACCAGATTTCACTATTTCAGGGAAAGAGGATGGGCTGGAAGAGGGAAGCCATGAATTTTCTTATCTTTTTCTCATTTTCTAATTATACATATACCGTGCGTGTTCAATGGATTGTTTCGGGCATATTTCTATACCGTACATGACATGCGCATATTTCATATTGAATATAACTAGCAAATATGCGCGGCTGTTGCTACGGTTGAATACCTCGTATGGGCTGTGGCTATTTGTTTCCTAAGATGCGTTTTCTTCGACACAATTTGCTATGTTTCCACGTTCTTGTTGTATTCGAGTTCTTTTAGGTTAAAATATAGTATCATTGAATATGATTACTTCTTATTTTTAGATGAATTTAAGGCTAATTTAAGAACAAATCATGATTTTTTTGAAAGTTTAACATTTTGTTTAATAAATACTTTGGAACAATATGCATGAAACTTCATTTTAGGTGGTGCCATCAATAGTAAATTTGAAGGACCATCCACATCCAATGTGAATCTACCACCAGTAGATCCCAGAGAACGTAAGAGGCAACGAGATATGGACCGGTATGCTCAATTGTCGGTTCAGCAGAAGGAAGAATTATTAAAAAGGCGTCGCGAAAATTACCAATGGAAGAAAGCTACAACGATCAGTGTTACCACCAAACACCAATTGCAAGGTAGTATGGGTAGTTAATTGATGATGTTTTTAGAGGATAATATAGAAAAAGACAGATAAAAGACTAAATCAAACTATCATGTTGCATTTTCTATTTGAATTTTATGTTATGTTATAAAATGAAACAAAATGCATGTGAATTCAATGTACCATCTCAAGAGACCTATGCTCAAGAGAGGATTGTGGACTGCGCACATACCCCGAATATTCAAGGTATTGTAGAGGGTTTTCTTTTTTTTAGATGTAAATATTTGATTAATTAAAGGAACAACTAAAATATCTCCATTTATATTGCCCATTGTAGGAAAAAATTACGCTCATGATACACTGCATTATGCTAGTACCTCCATTGAGCAAAGACAAGAATTAAGAGACGAGCAACTCGAATCAAAACGTGCAAAAAATAGGACACGGTATGCAAATATGACTCATCAAAGGCAGGCAATACGTGATCGTCAAAATACACGTAAAATGAAGCCCGAACGGAAGCAAGCAAACAGGGACCGGTATAAAGCACGTTGAGCGCTGAGCTGCAACACTCTTAATAAAGAGTCCATAGCTATGGTGTACCCTTTTTATAACTCAATGGAGGACTCCCCATAAATTTTTTTTTGCACAATATGAGATGTTCTTTATGCTTGATGAATGATATTGATTAGATGTATTGCATATATGAGTCGGACTGCATGCATCAGTTGTCTACTAAATTAGTTCTTTGCCGGTACATTTGAATAACATTACTTTATAATTTGTATTACCCATAGCAACGTATAGACCTAGTATTAATAACATGTCTACAGCTGATTGCATCCCTGATTTTTGTTTTTGCCAATTTGTGCTCAATGCAACAATAATAAATAAGGAACATCTTAACGGTCGTGTGTAATGTACTTAAGGGAAAAAGTCAAGGATACCAATTACTAGCGACGTGCATCACGCTTGTCACGACGGACGTGTGATTTGACAAGCCAAAAATAATGACAGATCATATTGGACTCACCGCAGTGACACAGTCAATCTGGGAGTTCAGGCACAATATGAAAAATAAGTATACGCACACACTCACACCGCCTATCTCACCTATACGTGTATTCAGATCACCTTTGACATATATATATATATATATATTTGATTAAATTCATGCCCGTAGGTTGCTACGGGCGGAGAAAAAATTCTACTGCAGCACAAAATAGATATCCCGAAATATTAAAAATTATGTAACCATATTGTATAGATAGAGTATAAAGTATACCACAAGTAGTTCATTCAAATTGTATGATAAAAGGAGATAATCAACCCAAAAAGTCTAGACACGAACGCAACCTATTTTATCTTTTTTCCTGTGATGTGCCTAGGATAATGTTTGACGTCAGCAGAAAGTAGTTTCTGGTATGCATTTGCCTCGTGTGCCAACATATCGACTAAGAAGTTCCGTCGCATTGCTCTCCGATCCTTTCCAAAAGTCATTTCTATACTTAAGTATTGACTCATGAGACATAGTAGGTACTAAATATTAAATACAACATACGGCTTGTAATCAAAGTGGCTTGTAATCAAAGTTATATACTAACCATACAGATGAGGGTGCCTTGGGTATTATTAAATGTAGACATGTACTGTAGAACGAGAAAGCCTACCTACATCAAAGGAGAGATTCTAGTTTATAAAATGATTTCGGATACTAATAATTTTTTGCGGAATGCATGTTTCATATGTACTTAACCATCAACGTCATTTGCAACACCTTCCGCACGGCTGAAATTCCAAGTGAAGATATCCTGATCCCATCTAGGGACATGTATTTGCAGCCATGTACTTTGGGGTCCACTGTATAATGTGACGTACATATTTTTTGTATGGTAATTCCTTGCACCGTTCTTGCACGGGTTTTGTGTCAATTACCGCAAGTTTTTTTTGTCTTGGTGTTCCAATACATAAATTATAAAGTTTCCAGCATGTAGCCATGGCAAGAGAAACTAAAGAACATTAAATATCAGTATAGCATAATAATCTATGAATTAAACACATAGAGGAAGAACCCTTACGTATCTACAACTGATTATGCCATAGCCTACAATTCTCCAATCACCAATTGCTATAGCCATTGTATGGGCGCTATGTTTTTTCCGGTAATTCAGTGACCGCGCTAAGTCACACATAGTCTGCGAAAGGGAACATTCAGATAAATAATCGCTGCTTGAAAATTCAAATTTTCAATGATAATAATAACATAGATGATGAGTAAATCTTGGAAGAAAAACTTACACAGAAATGCAGATCTGTAAAATATTTGGGAATATTATTACTGTAATATGTCAATTTTTTGAACTCGCGATATGCAAGAAATCGGACACCTACGTTGAAGCATTGTGAAGACATTATTAGCAAGAAGTGAGCGTATGGTAGACCCCTCTTCTGAAACTCCACAACATACACTTAGGCCTGAACCTTTCCAAGTATATCTTTCTTCAATAGCTTCTTCTTCATCGCCTCAAGTTTCGACCTAAACACACGTGTTACAAGATCAGGTCGATCTTGAGCTGAATGGCCTGGGTCAGTTCATTCTTGATCTCATCCCAATTAGGATTGCAAGTCATTGTTAGGAAGATATCTGGTTTACCATACTTGCGTACAAGTGCAATTGCATCCATGTACCGACGCCTCATGTCACGAGGACCTCCGATGAATGACGTAGAAAGAACAATACGTCTTCCAACAGCATCGACTCGACCCTCACCAGCGTGCAACCTATCGACCAAACCCTAGTATAGGTCAGCCCTCAGACTATCTTGATTGTTCCTAATGTAATCTAATCACGAGCTTTCAATCTTAATAGAAGTGTCAGCGGCAAACTGCTGAAAAAGTTGCTTGCCGAACAATATTGGGTTGAAAATGCTAGGACACATTGATACACATAAATTTCCAGCATTACCTACACAAATAAAAAATATCACTGTAATTACCAAACCACATACAAAGCTTTATTAAATAAAATAAACGTATAAGTGCATGCCATTCACAACGTACCTAGACCCTCGCCGCTTGCACATGCGTTTCGCACTTCACGAGCAGCATTTACTTGCTCCGCTGTGACTCCCACCTTTGGGATGCAATTGTGCCACCCAAGCTCACCTCTTGGGAAGAATAGAGGGCAGGACAAGGCATCATAGCAACCATGGTATGATCGAATTTCATGAATAGATCTATCCTTCCCTTGGAGCACAACACTATGTTCGAACTGCCCGTGACACTCGCTACCCTCTATCCAAATAGCGGTAACCTATGATGAGATTGGTACATTGTAGGTTCGCTGGGTCCAACCATTGGTCAAGATTCAATGTCACGTGGTAATCTTCCAGATCATCAACTGCATCCAAAGTCCTAAGATGCGCAGAGTATGGGTTTCCCCGCAAGATCGCAACCAACCTCTCAACAACTTTCTTGTCTTTCTTTAGACAATCTTCTTGACATCTACAATAACGAAGCTCAAGTGAAGCATCATCATCATAGAAATACAACTCAAGATGTCTTGGTTCAGTACTCTCTTCTTTACCAAACGAACGTATGTTGTGGTAAATTTGACCATGGGCACGGAACGTATACACACCTCCTCTCTGCATGTTTGTGGTCATGTGATCAAGGTGACAGTATAGTGAGGCAAATGAAAAATGGCCATGAAAGAATCTAATGTTGGCATGGAAGTGCCTTGCATCAGCATCCGAACTCGTCAATAGCTTCATAAGTTCAATTGGAGTGCAAGGTGCGGATAAATGAATCTTCCCACTGTGAGAATAGAAACCTGGTGTCTCGAACTCAAACTTCTTCACATTGCAGTGTTCGCAATTTTCCACATCCTCTAACTTATGCGTCTCAGATGGTACATTAGCATAGACCTTATCACAAGGATCCAACTCATCTACAATACCGTTATCTCCATCGTCAAGATTGAGTTCCACATCGACCTCGTCATCTTCCTCTGTATTGAATATAATAAATATTTTAAAAGATGATATAAATACCTTGCCCGGCGAAAAGGTAACCCTCATCATCCTCCTAGTCTTCCTCAAATACAACATCCTCATCACCATCTGCGTTTTGGAGTGATTTACGGAGCATGTTTGCAATTAGTAAGTATTATCGTGGATGGTTTGTTGAATTTGAATGCAGAATAGTTTGAAATAAATTACCATCCTCGATGAATGATGCATGCGTTGTGGGTTGGTGTCATGTGCATGCCATTTTTCAGAACGTTGAAGACCTTGAGAATAAAATTTTAACAGTAAAATTAATGGTCAGATGACATGTGCGCTGTAGAGTTAGACACCAAGAAAATTAATGTTATAAAAGGATCAAGGTATGTTGGCAGTTTACCTGCATTAACAACCGATTCTTGTGTCTGGGGAATTATGGGGTGAGCTCGTTTGGGACACGATACTCCTATATAGATGAAAAATCTCTTTAGTGATCAATAATAATGGTGTTGAATAGATCAGTCTAAGATATAAAAGGTGTTCACCAGTGTTAACGACGGTAGACCGCGTCTGTCGTTGTCAAGATTGGTGATCAAGACTTAGACTAGTAAACTTCTTTTATGCGCGTACGGCTCCGGATGGTTGCGCGGGTGACACGGGGTTTAGACTGGTTCGGGCATGAAGAAGCCCTACGTCCACTATGGGGAGCTGCTCGTGTTACCCACGCGGGTTCTGTAGTAGGGGTTACAGAGGGGCGAGAGAGGGAGCCGGTCCCAAGTCTCTAAGGAGTGCACAGAAGCTCTAATGGTGGGGGCGAGTTCTCCTTCCCAGGGAAGGAGAAGCCCGTGTGAGGAAGTGTGAGTGTGAGCGTGTGAGAGTCTAAAATTCTTCCCCCGTCTCTTGGGTCCTGGCTGTCCCTTTATAGTCCCAGGGAGATGACCAGGTACATGCGAGACGCGCGCGGGGACAGAGAGAGAGAAAAGAGAGAGGGCGCGGAGTCCAAGGGGAAGATTCGGGCTCCCCGGGCGCCACGGTTGTCTTTAGCTTTTGTTCCGCCGGGTAGTCTTCCTCTGATATGGTTACTGTCCTCCTCGGGAGCTGGTTACGGCGGGCGTGCGCCATGATAGCTGTGGCTTCCGTCCCGTCGGGGCTGACGGCTGCCACGACTGCCCCAGTTACACCGCAGGCGGCCTGAACGGTGCGGGCGCCCTGTCCCTGTCGCCGGAATCGCGGGACGCGAGGACGGGTAGGTGGAGCGAGGACGGTCAGGCGTGGTCCTGAGCCAGGCGACGTGGGTCATGATGGCCTGACAGCGAACCAGAGAGGACTGAGCCGCTGTACCGTGCGCGGCGCGGTCGTGGGCGGGTAGGTGTGACGGGTCACGTCAGCGGCGTGGACGCCTTTCTGCACGCCCGAGCCGTGGAGCATTTAAGGCAAAGCTGCGCCCGAGGCTGATTCCCGTCCGGCGGGCCCACGCGAGTCCGACCCTAAGCCCCTGGGTCGGGCGAGGCGGACCCTTGTGGCAAGGGGTCGGGCGAGGCGAACCCTCGTGGTGAGGGTTCGGGCGAGGTGGAGCCCACCTGCCGGGGGATCGGGAGCGTCCGACTCCGAGGGACGGGGTCGGGCGAAGTGGAGCGCTTCCCTCTCGTGTTGGGCTGACGATGGTCGCCGTTGCTGCGGGTCGGTCCGGAGTTCCATGATCGCTGCCATGATAGTCATTAGATGACCGTTTACTTTTCCCCCTGATAGTAGCCCCCGAGCCTGTGGTGGAGCGGGGACGCTCCTCCAGAGGCTGTTATCGTTGTTCATCGGAACTCTTGCTCGCCGTGCGGGCTGTATGGTGATTGTCTCGACATGAGGGGAATCTTGCCATTCCGGCCTCATGTTTTGACCACCCGTGTGGTCATCGGTTGCGAATCTACCCCCCGAGCCCCCGCGCGTTGCAGGAGACCGGTCGGGAGGCTAGACCGACTTTTGTACGTTACCCCTCAAGCGTCCGTTCGCTGGGACGGAGGGGGTGAGCCGTGCCACGTTATCCTCGTTGGACGAACCGTGGTGCTCGTTGAGCTGCAATCGGGTCAATTCGAGTGGGGTCCCGGTCCCCGTTCGGTGGGGTCCGGCCTGGGCCAAGCTGGTGGCGTACCCCAGATTCCGGTCGGCCAGTTGATATAGTTCTCGAGTCCGTTCGATTGGACCCGGTGGCTCGTTGCCTTTCGTCGGGGAAAAACCATGAACTTTGATGCCGGCCGGACTCGAATGTGAGGTCGGGACGCCCTGGGCAGTCGGATGCCCGGGTGATGGCCGCTAGCGGGCCCGTCCCTTCTCACCCCTCGCTCAGGGTCATCCTGGGGCGGCTGTCGAACCCGTGGTGGGCTAGCCTTCGAACCCCTGGACCGTAACGGGCCGTAGGGACGTTTTCAGTCCCGTATCCCTTCTTACCTTTCCGTCGCATCTTGGGCCGAGTGCGGAGGAGATCGTGCGCGCGTACTTCTCGGAAGACGGAGTGGCGGTAGGTGCCGACCCGCTGAACGAGGGGGAGTGGTCGTTTCCTGCAGAGTCGTGCGCACGTCTTCCGAAAAAGGAGGGGAGCGGGCGTGATGAGATGTACCTGACGCCGCATTAACTGCGACGGGCGCGTCCGTTCCGCTTCCCACGCGTCGCTCTATAAGACGGGGGGCCGCCTCGCCGGTTCCGCCCTCACCTTGTCTTAAGTCTTTCGCCTTCCTCTTTGCCTTTTGGTTTGCTGCGCTGTCGTTCGCCTTCTTCTTCCCCAGCGCTCCAGCCTTCTTCTCCTCCCACCGTCAAGCTTTCCCTCATCGCGCAATGGCGACCTGGGAGCGTTCCAGTTTCGGGACTTCGCGTGCTGAAGGCCTCGTGAAGAAGGGCCTTCTCTGCGATAGGACCGAGCGGGCTGAGTGGAGATTTCCTGAATCAGAAGAGGTGCCGGCTCCGCCCAACGGGTATGTCGTCTCGTTCGCCCACTTCCACGAGCGGGGGTTCGCGACACCGCCGAGCCTCTTCTTCCGCGGGCTGCTGCATCACTACGGGCTCGAGCTGCAGCACCTCAACCCCAATGGGATCCAGCAAATCGCGGCATTCGTCGCGCTGTGCGAAGGATTCCTGGGCATCGAGCCCAATTTCTCGCTGTGGAAGGATTTCTTCACAGTGAGTTTGTACCAGAAGGTCGAGAAGCGGGGCGGCCAGCAGCGGACGACCCCGGTGGCGATTGGGTGCGCCGGGATCCACCTTCGCCAGTCCCACGCCAGGGAATACATGGCGATGAAGACCGCGATGTCCCACAAGGGGTGGCATCAGCAGTGGTTCTACGTGAAGAACTACTCCGAATCCCCCTTGCCGGAGTTCACCGGCCGCATCTTCGAGGCGGCGCCGGAGGTGTGGGCGTACGGCCCAGTGGAGAAGGAGAAGAAGCGAATCTCCAGCCTCCTCCGTGCCATCGAGTACCTGAAGGCGAAGGGGTCACCGGGGCCGGAGTTATCGGGGCGTACCACTCTCGGAGGGTTCGGACCCGCTCGCTCGCCGAGATGGTTCCTGACGCTCCAACCGAAGGCACCGTCTTTGCGACGGGCGTGCTCCCCGCCTCTGAGATTCGCCAGCGCATCCGGGAGGCGCTGGAAGACAAGGACGTCGTCTTCCCGGTGCCCGGCCACCCTCCGATGCGGCCGGACAGGGGCTTCGTCGATCTGGTAAGTATTTCGTGCGCCCGTTACCTCTCCTTGCGCCTCTCGACTCATCATTCTGACGCAGAGTCTTTGTGCCTGCAGGGCCAGTTGACAAATGTCGTCAGCGCGCGTCCGCCCGTTCCTGAGGACGCCGAGCAGGAGGCGAAACAGAAGAAACGCAAGGACGAGAAGGAGGCGAAGAAGCAGAAAAGGCTCGTCAAGGAGTTCCGGCGGCGGCGGAAAGGTCCGGTCCTATCGGACGACGACGACGATGATGACGACGACGATGACGATGATGATGACGAGGAGGAAGAGGAGGAGCGCGTCCCGGCCCCTCAGCCGGGCGCGTTAGTTATCCGAGAGCAGTGCTCCCAAACGGCCGCAGGGGACGGATCGAGCGGCCCGTCCACCCGGGACCCGACCCCTCAGGGCCCTGAGGCCGCGCCTCAAGGGTCAGCGCGGGGTGCGCCCCAGGAGTCGGGGGGGCCGACCCCCGCTCCGTCCGTCCGGGGCCCGACCCCACAGGGCTCCGGGGCCGCGCCCTGAGGGTCGGCGTGGGGCGCGCCCCAGGAGTCGAGGGGGCCGACCAGCGCCCCTCTGCCCCTGACCCGGAAGCAGAGGAACAGCGGCAATCGGCCGTTGCCAGATGCCCCGGGGTCGGCCTCGGGCTCAGAGGCGAAGCGCGCCCGCCGTCCTAGCGCCCACAGAGTGTAAGTGGAAAAGTCCCTGCCCGCCTGTTTCCTTTCCCTGCATCAAGTTGCTTTTGTTGACGTCATTTGTCGTCTTGCAGCGTCCCTTCCCAAACCCGTGCTCCGCCGGTGGCGCCGAAGAAAGCGCTGCGGGCGCCGTCCCCCTCCGTGGGGCGGACCGCGGCCCCACCGGCGGCGAGAGGCAACGCCAGCGGGGAGACCGCGGAGGTTGCCGTCGAGGTGGTTCCCACGACGGTGGACCCCGCGGAGCGGGGGATTGTCCCCGCGGGCCCTCGGATCGAGGAGGTAATAAACCTCGATGATGAGTGGGAGGAGGAGCGCGCCACTCCGGCGGTGGCGACGGGGACGGAGGAGTCCGCCCCCGCGGCTGCGACAGGCACCGCGGCGGAGGAGGCGAGGACGCACGCCCCGACGGTCGCAGCGGAGGCATCGACGATGGCGCCGCAAGTATCCGCCCGAGACGCCACGGCGGGGGCGACGGTGGCGGCAGAGACGGAGGTGCCTACCCCGGCGGCCGTAGCGGGGGAGGGGGCGCTCGCCCTGGTGGTTGCGGCAGAGACCGCGGCGACCTCGGCAGGGACGGTGGCGCACGCGACGGAGCCGCCGTCGAGGCTAGCGGCAGCCGTGGTGGCCGTGCCTGCCCTTGCAGCGGCGTCGAGGACCGCGGAGCCGTGGCCCCTGCCCACGCTGGGCGACGCCGAGGAGTGGGAGAAGTGGCGGGCCATGCAGGGTGCGCACGACAGCGCCCGTGCTGCCCTGGACAGCGTTGTTGCTCCTGTTGGTCAGGTATGCCATTGCTCGCGGCGACCATTCTCTTCTCCGCCGTTCTATCGCTGACTGTGGGTTGTTTTGCAGGCCCTCCAGGAGTGTAGCCGGGGGAAATCTAATCTCCTTCGGCTCGGGCAGGAGCGTCTCTCCGCGGAGGAGCAGCGGTCCAAGGAGCTGGCCGCGCAGGTTGCCGCCGCCCAGCAGGTCATCGATGACCTGCGGAGGCGCGAGCAGGCGGTGAATGATGGTTTCCAGGCTGCCGTCGAGGAGGCCCGCTCTGCTCGCGCGGACCTCTAGGCCGTTGTCGACAAGGCCCAGCTTGATGCCGTGGAGCTCCTTCGGGTGAAGGAGGAGCACGAGGCGTTGAAGAGGGAGCGTGAGGCGGTAAAGAAGGAGCGTGAGGCCCTTCGGAAGACCGTCGAGCGCATCCGCCAGGAGCGACAGCGGGCCTGGCAGGACCGGGATCTTGAGGCGACCCGAAGGGTCGAGGCCGAGAAGATGGTGGCCGACCTCGGGACTGAGGTTGGTCAGCTTCAGACCGCTGCGACCGCGTTGAAGGCGCAGTCCGAGGGTAAGGTTCCTCCTATCCTTCTTCCTTTGTGGTGTTGGGCGGGGGGGGGGGGTCTCTGATCCGGCGTGTTTTTTCGCACAGGTCTTGCCGGTGAAGTTGACCAGCTGAAGGGGGCCCTTGATGCGGAGCACGCCGAGCATGACAGCCTGCAGGACGCGGTCCGCGTCATCTGTGACGGCCTCGGCATGGTCCAGGGGAAGGGACGAGCTCGCTGGCGGCTCGTGCCCACGGGGTGTACCAGCGGACCCGCGAGATCGCTCGTGAGGCGCTTCGCGTTGGCATGAGACGGGCTTTCGGGGTCTTCGGGTCCCATTACGTTAGCCTCGATTTTGCCTTGATGAGCGAAGGGCACGCCCCTGGGTACACCGAGGCTGAGCTGGACGAGATCGATGCGTCGGTGCTCGGCCCGGCGGATGCCTTGGTGACGCAGCTGGAGGAGGAGGCCGTCCCGCCGGAGGAACCCTGAACGGTCCAGCTGGGTCGGGCTCAGATACCTCGGCATGTAAATATGTTAGTTGATTTTGGACTTGCTTTTGTAATGGCCGCGGGGGCCTTTTTTGCAATTTATCAACGTTTACTTCCGATCCCCTTTCTTGTCCTTTTGGGTCTGGAAAGTTTAGAGTACGGGTCGGACGCGTCAGTAAGCGCTGATGGGCGATAGTACCGTAGCCGCTGGGGCGTAGGCTTTCTCGTAGTCCGATCAGCCTTGCCTGGGCGTCGTTTGCGCACTCTCCCCTTTTCATGCCCAAACGTTTAGGAAGGGGGGCCGACTCAGAGAAAAGTTGTTTTGAGAGGACCTTGGGTGACTTGGGTCAGAGCCCCTGATAGCCCCCGAGGGATATGCGACCCTGAGGCAGGGTCAGGGTCGGATATCCCTGAGCCCGTGACGAGACTCGAAAAAGGTCGACTCAAAACTGCTTTTCTCCGTGGATTAGAAAATTACAAAGATGCGTGTGTTTAAACTTGGAAACAGAATTTAAGGGTAGAAGCGTCTTAGCTGTTCTATGTTCCAAGCGTTGCTGAAGATCTGCCCATCGGGGGTCGCCAGCTTGTACGTGCCTGGACGCAGTACTTGGGCGATGACAAAAGAACCTTCCCACGGAGGGGTCAGCTTGTGCCAACCCCTGTTTTCCTGGATGAGGCGGAGCACCAGGTCGCCGACGTTAAAAGCTCGGCCTTGCACCTTGCAACTGTGGACGGTTGGAGGTGCCTTCGTCGGCGTCCTCCTTGCGCTTTGCCTCGCCCTTGGAGCGGTCGAAGATTGCTCCTACGGCCTCCTCGCCCGAGGCGAAGCTGGTGGCGATGTTGAGGAGGTCCTCCGTGGTCCGCGGGCCTCGGCGCCCGAGCTCATGGACGAGGGGTCGGCAAGAAGTTCCTGCCAGGAAAGCCCCTATGACGTTGGCGTCCGCGACGTTGGAGAGCTCGGTGCGCTTCCTGGAAAAGTGTCGGATGTAATCCCGGAGGGATTCACCCGACTCCTGGCGGCAGCTCCGGAGATTCCAAGAGTTGCCAGGGCGCATGTACGTGCCCTGGAAGTTTCCCACGAATATTTCCCTCAAGTCGTTCCAACTGCGGATTCATCCTGAGGGGATATGTTCTAGCCAGGCTCGCGCTGAGTCGGCTAGAAAAAGCGGGAGGTTGCGGATGATGAACAGGTCATCGTCTGCCCCACCGGCTTGACACGCAAGCCGGTAGTCGCTGAGCCAGAGCCCGGGGTTCGTTTCCCCAGAGTACTTGGCCACGTTGGTTGGCTGCCTGAAGCGCGGCGGAAATGGCGCGCTCAGGATGCGCGCGGAGAAGGCCCAGGGCCCCGCCGGGTCGGGGCAGGGGCTACGGTCTTCTTCGCTGTCGTAGCGGCCGCCACGATGGACGTGGTAGCCGCGGTCCACCCCCTCCTCCCTGTCCGCGCGGGAGCGCCTCCGTGCGTCCAGGGTGTCACGGGCGTCGCGGATGGGACCGACGCGTCGGTGGATGGATGGGGCCCTGCCTCCAGCGGGTGGCGGCTTCCATCGAGCGGGCACGGCCTGGTTCACCCGGGGAGGAGGCTAGTGGACAGACTCCCCCCGCCTTTCAGACGGCATGGTGGGGGCCGCCCCGCTGGCGTTTTGCCCGCGTCGCCAGGACGCGGAGCTCTCCGCCTGCTGAACAGCGGCACACTCGAGCAGGTCGCGTACCTCTCGATGCGCCTGACGCTCTTCAGGTGTCTCCGGCTCCGGGAGTCGTCGAAGCAGGGCCGCCGCCGCGGCAATGTTTTGGATGGCGCAGACGAAGAGCTGGGGGCGATCCTCGTCAGCGCAGATGAGCTGCTGGACGTCGCGCGCTCGCTGTCGCGCCCCGCCCTCGTTGCGGGGGCGCTCGCCCTCCTGGTGGGGCGCCACGCGCGCTTCTATTTGTCGCGGTCGCACCATGGCCCGGGCGAGAGCTCCCGTCGTGGCCGCGACGCGCGGAGGGGGAGTTCGTTGCCTTCTCCCGGCGCCATCACCGTTGGACCCCTCAGAGTGTGCGTCGGCCATGAAGCACTCACGGGAGGGGTGGTGGCTTCTGCTGCTGGAGCCGGCGTCGGAGATCGTCCCCACCGCGCCCGCGAGCTCGTTGCTCGCAGGCGGCACGGCCTTGGGTCGCGCCAGGGAATGACCATAGGCTGTCACGGCACTGCGCAGCCCGAAAAGCCACTCCGCCGAAGGAGGTCCTCCGGCACGCGTCCGGCCACTCGCCACCACCCTGGCGGCGGAGCCAGAGGTGATGAAGCGAGTGGGTGAAGCGAGGAGAGGGATTAGGTCGATCCCCTCCCCGGTGGCGAGGAAGTCTAGGCTCCCAAAGCGGACCAGGGAGCCCGGGGCAAAACTGACGTCGTCGCTGGCCATCTGAAACCGGTGATGTACGCGCAAAGGTCCCCTACCTGGCGCGCCAACTGTCGTTGTCAAGATTGGTGATCAAGACTTAGACTAGTAAATTTATTTTATGCGCGTACGGCTCCGGATGGTTGCGCGGGTGACACGGGGTTTAGACTGGTTCGGGCATGAAGAAGCCCTACGTCCAGTATGGGGAGCTGCTCGTGTTACCCACGCGGGTTCTGTAGTAGGGGTTACAGAGGGGCGAGAGAGGGAACCGGTCCCAAGTCTCTAAGGAGTGCACAGAAGCTCTAATGGTGGGGGCGAGTTCTCCTTCCCGGGGAAGGAGAAGCCCGTGTGAGGAAGTGTGAGTGTGAGCGTGTGAGAGTCTAAAATTCTTCCCCCGTCTCTTGGGTCCCGGCCGTCCCTTTATAGTCCCAGGGAGATGACCAGGTACATGCGAGACGCGCGCTGGGACAGAGAGAGAGAAAAGAGAGAGGGCGCGGAGTCCAAGGGGAAGATTCGGGCTCCCCGGGCGCCACGGTTGTCTTTAGCTTTTGTTCCGCCAGGCAGTCTTCCTCTGATCTGGTTACTGTCCTCCTCGGGAGCTGGTTACGGCGGGCGGGCGCCACGATAGCTGTGGCTTCCGTCCCGTCGGGGCTGACGGCTGCCACGACTGCCCCTGTTACACCGCAGGCGGCCTGAACGGTGCGGGCGCCCCGTCCCTGTCGCCGGAATCGCGGGGCGCGAGGACGGGTAGGTGGAGCGAGGACGGTCAGGCGTGGTCCTGAGCCAGGCGACGTGGGTCATGATGGCCTGACAGCGAACCAGAGAGGACTGAGCCGCTGTACTGTGCGCGGCGCGGTCGTGGGCGGGTAGCTGTGACGGGTCACGTCAGCGGCGTGGACGCCTTTCTGCATGCCCGAGCCGTGGAGCATTTAAGGCAAAGCTGCGCCCGAGGCTGATTCCCGTCCGGCGGGCCCACGCGAGTCCGACCCTAAGCCCCTGGGTCGGGCGAGGCGGACCCTTGTGGCAAGGGGTCGGGCGAGGCGAACCCTCGTGGTGAGGGGTTGGGCGAGGCGGAGCCCGCCTGCCGGGGGATCGGGAGCGTCCGACTCCGAGGGACGGGGTCGGGCGAAGCGGAGCGCTTCCCTCTCGTGTTGGGCTGACGATGGTCGCCGTTGCTGCGGGTCGGTCCGGACTTCCATGATCGCTGCCATGATAGTCATTAGATGACCGTTTACTTTTCTCCCTGACAGCGTCGGAGCATCCGCTTCTTCGGTTACTTCATCGGCAGAACCCATGTTCTTTCTACCTATGGTTGCTTCAAATAGACGATTGCGTCGGGCTAATAGGTTTTGTCTCTCCCCTAGAGAAACACGCTTCCGTCGGACGTGGCATGTGGAAGGCAACTCAATGGTTTCTTCAATAGTTCGGTCTCCTGAACCTTGAACCGATGAAGATTGAACACAGAGCGGGGTTCCATTTAGTTCTGGGATAACCCAATCTTCAGCCCTTAAGGTGGATTGACCTTCAAGGGGGTGCATGATCTTAGGGATAAATTGAAGATTTTCCATGGCGATGGAATCAGGGTGTAGATTGTTTTCATGAAATTTTTTCAATCTTCTCTTGTAGGCTTTATTACGTTCTGCACCTGTCTTCTTAGGCTTAGACTTTTCACTTGACATTTGGCCGGCTTCCTTCTTTGCATGATATACTTCTCGGTCCCGTTGCTTCCTGCACTTTCTTCGATCTACGCCACATGGCTTCGTTGATTGTTTTTTCTCGTGGTATAATTCACGTCGCCGTTTATTCTTAAGGGCCTGTTGTTCATCAGTCAACTCTTCTATCCGACAGGCTTTAATACCAACACTTGAGGTATCCGCACAAGGGGTCAAGTGTTGACAAACAAGCACTGTAAATTAAAAATTACAGATCACATCACCTAACTACTGCGATTTCCATTTATACTTATAAAAACACAGCTTAGAATTAAAGCAAGATGAAAACATTGCTCGGGTGTTGACAGCCAAGTACTGTAAATTTTAAAAATACGGATCACATTACCACCAAACTTCTGCAGTTTCCATTTGTACTTATATAAACACAACTTAGAATTCACTAGGTACGGGTGTTTATCTCAAAATTTTACTTCTAAGAACCAGATTGAACGGGGAAGAAACTCATACCTGCTGTATGCGCAGTCAATGTAAGAGTGCATGGTCTGGATGCTGCATGTCCAACTGATTCATTGCATACGGCGACTGTGAAGACGGGTTTGCAAAATATTAGAAGCGGCCACACAGACTCCATAACAAAAATGTGATTTAAAACTTGACAGGCACTAATACCTGAGTGTGCTCGTTGGATGAATGGATGTAGGACTGCAAGTGTCAGGAGCTACATGGTGTTCGGCTGCTGGGCAAACTTCATCATTTCAACATACAGAAAAATTAAGGAGAGGTTAATATTTAGCTGACAAAACACCTAACGTAAATATAGTTTGAACAGGACACAGACTCATACCTGCAGGGTACTCGGTGGCCGCTGGTTTGCAAATGATAGGTACAACACGTTGATCGGCTGCTGGGCAAACAAAATAATTGCAACTGATTATAATAGTCCTCAATATAACTAGCAATCTCTACTACTATTACCTGTCGTATGCTCAGTTAACGTATCACTGCAGGGTGTGGAGCATGTTCAGAGGCTCCGGTGCATACGACAACTGTGAAAACGTGCAGACAACCTTTTAGATGCAGTGACACAAACTCCGCTATAAAAGTAATTTTGAATTTGACTGCCACAAATACCTGAAGGCTGCTCAGTGACCGCAGGATTGCAAGTGATAGGTGACACACGTTGATCGTCTACTGGACAAACAGTAACTTTGGAACGGATAGAAAAAATATGGAATAGATATTAAACCATTAAAATAGCTAACATAAATAGTCTGAACATGACACCCACTCTCACCTTTGTGATGATCGATGACAGAAGGAGTGCCGGTGATGGGTGGAACATAGTGTGCAGCTGCGAGGACATCAAAGATAAATTGTAGTTTTAGACGGGAAAGCTACATATGGCAACTTTGTTACGCAGGGAAGATATGTGTTCTGAACGGGAAAACTACACACACCTTCAAAAACTGATTTTCGTTGTGTTTCAGCTTTCTTCAAGCGATAAGCTTCACGCCTCTTATTGTTTTTTTCAATCCTTTTTTCATCGTCCTCCAAGGCAGACGGGATTCCATCACTTTGACGTCCGAGCCCAGCGGATACTAAAGAGAAAAGATGATGGTGTCATGTGCTGTAGAAAATTTCATATCAACTCTCAAAAAAAATAGGCACTGTTAGAGCGTGCTGACAACTCATACCCGCTCGGTGTTCAGGCACATTAGAAGTAACGCAGGCGTCGGATGCATTAGTCTTAGGATCACTCGTATCAAATTCTGGAAATTACCATCTGCAGTGGATTTTAGAAAAAGATATATGGGCATTCATATGTGGAAAAGAACAAAGAGTGGTGTGCGCAAGATCAAATTGTCCCGTTCAAACAAACTCTGCAAACCTGGATTATTTTCCTTGTTGTCTGCATAATGCTTCTTCCTCTTATATGCCTCACGCTGCTTCCTATTTTTTTCCTGCCTTTGCTCATCTGTCATTGATGCAGAACGGACTCGCTCCCATTCTCTTCTACCATCACGCGCATCAACAAGAATCCCTGCGGTTAGAAGAGACACAGATGGCCGAGTAAGAAGAGCATTTTTGGTATTGTTGAGAGGATAAAAAAGAACAAAACTGCTTTCACCTTTGGTATTGTGGAGAGGATCCATCTGCTTGCACACGATTTAGCAAATCAAAGCTATTTTGTAAAATTTCGTCAAGAACAAAACTAGACATCAAACGCGAACAATACTTACGTGGTCAGATCGGCTCTCAGGATGTTTTGGTCCGAGGATGCGGGAGAATGCAATAAGACGCTGAGGGCACTGGCCGCAAACGCCGGGGATGGTGGTCGTGGAACACCGGCCGGTGACGGACCGACGTTGCACGCCGTCCGGCGGCACGGTGTGCGGAGGCACGGGATGGTGGCCGGGGCACGGTGGCCGCAGACGCCGGGGACACGGTGGCCGCAGACGCCGGGGGCAATGGACGCATGCGCCGTAGATGGTGGTCGTGGAGCGCCGGCCGGTGAGGATGAGACGGGGTGCCAAACCGAAAACGAATCAGGGTTTTGGATTCAAGGTTTACTTCTGTACCCTAACAACGTGAACGTGATAAGGAAGGAGCCGTAATTATCGCATTTTTGAAACAAACTAACAGCAGCGGGCGTCCCGGGTGGATTCAAACGCTGGCCGTAGATGAAGTGCAATTTCAAACGGATGAATCACGGTCGTCGGAGGCTGGACGAAACCTGGTGGGCGACGTAGGTCGCACCAGGGATTAGGACGACGGAAAGTTTTGTCACCCTTAATAGCTTTTTAGTAGTAGAGATTGAACGTTAGTTATTGTTCAAGTCCGTTCGTCTAGCTTTCCCCATACTCTTGGTTAGTATTTAACTACCAAAACGAGAAAATACACCACCACCATGTGATCTCTCCTCTATTGTAGTTAATCATACTCAAGAATGGATTAAATCTCAAAGTTGAAAGTAGCCAAGCAATATTCTTACATTCTCTGGAACTCACAATGGTACATAATGGAAAGTATCACATACGTTCCCATCAAAAGAAAACAACATTATTCCAGAAATCTCCAAATCAAGTTGCAAACTATAGAAAGATAAGAAGTCATAAAACTATTCTTTATTACCTTCAATTGCACATATGCAACCACTGGATTTACCATCACAGATTACATCTTTTAATATTGGCACATTAATTGGTGGAAGAGCAGCCATGCTATTGTGGTATCCAAACACACAGTACATTTGAAACGGATTGCCCAATTCCTTTCCAAAATTGTCCACCTTGCCAGTGTCTATGTCATAGCGTAATATCTTATCTGGTGTCCATTTTAGTCTCACCCCAAGATAAACCCAACGCCCACCCTCTAAACCAAGTGGTCGCACAAACCACCTCTCATAGAACTTTGCCTGCCATCCATTGCGTAGCTTCATTGAGTGGCAGAACTGGAATGCCTCACCACTCATCTCGATAATATCTTTCCATCCTTTCTGGTGCTTGAGCTCCCAATAGTGATCATCAATCGTCACAAGATGGTACATTGCCAAACCATCCTTATCAATGGTTGTACACATGAGCATACCATTGTTAGAGACATCAATGCTATGCCATTCCCATTCCTTAAAGTTGGACTCTTGTAGTTTCCAGGGCATCTTAGTACTTCCTGTTACACCTCTAGTAAAATCAAACCATAGTAAATCCTCCTGACAATCCCAATATAGGACACCACTCATATAGACCACCTTACTGGATCTTATTTGTTTGATGTTTGCATTAATGAATGTATCTGACATGACCCACCGACCGGTGTCCGAGGAGAATGTGACAAAGCGAAACTTGGTTAATGTATCATTGGAGGGTGCAAATGGTAGTGCCCGTACTATCATGAACTTCTGCTTGGCTAGAGGGTCATCTAATGGATCAAAAACGAGTCCTACAACTCCATTCTTGACTAGATGTTGCGGTGCTCCAGGGATTGGTTGGGCTTGCTGTGTTGCTGGATTTGCGATAAAGAAGATAGGTGGTGGAGTGCGAGGGCCTCTATGGAATGAAGTGTAGCAGATGCAGAGAAGGCCATTAGATGAGGCAAGAAGGTGGAAATGCCCTTTATCAATGGGACAACGAAGGAAATCAAGTCCTAATGAGGGAACACCAACTACAGTAGGTGTCGATGAAAGCACATCAAGGGAGTACCTAATGGATTCTTCATTAGGGCGACCGATGTGGATAAGTGCAGGGCATGATGGGCAAAGTCTCGCTTGTATAGCAGCAAACTTGGTGTTGCCTGTGGGCTGTGTGCAATAATACTTAGACATGGTCGCAATTGCCAGATCCAGCCGGCTGGTGTCGGTTGCCGTATCGCCGCCGTGGTGATGTGGATCTACCTCCGCCACCCTATGACTTCCTATCCCCCCACCTTGCGGAGTCGCGTTGTCGCAACTGTCGCCTGAATTCCTCGCCGAGTCGCCGTCACAAGATCTTGCCGGCAACAGAGGGCCAGCCGCCTAGCGTTGCCACTCAAATCGCTTTACCCAAACCCTAATGCTTAGTCTCCCTCGTCGGTCGGTTATGATGGCTCGATTTGCTAGTCATGGAGTTGGGAGCCTTGCAGAAGTATGGGGTAGGGCTTTTTGAGCCAGATTGGCAAGATCTTATGGAGTGTTATGGCCCACTTGGCCCATCCTTATATCTGTGCGTGAGTTGTTTTGTAAAAAATTATTGTTTTTCTTGATGTGAATGAGAGAAATGTAGCAGTGAAAGTTTTTATTGAGCACAGTTAGTTCTTATTATACACATAGCATAGCCTAGTATCAACATTCCTATTAATAAAGAATGATCGCGAGGAACATTGCATGTATTTTTGTTACACAATGTGCTTTTAACTTTAAATTTCATCAGTAATGAAATGTTTTGTTTCATTTAGGGGTGACGACATGAAAGGGAGGAGGCCCAGGCCCCCTATGGCCGACGTTGCCGTCTGGAGTGCACTGGCGATTGTTGTTGCTCATCCTGTAGATAGAACAACCATATAATGTAAGTTTCATGTACCTTATGAGACAACTACAACTAGGGCAACTATATTTTACTTCGGCGACCGGTTTGTATTCGGGGTCATCTTCTTCTTGCCTCTCACACGTCGGTCGGGAACTTATTAGGACACCCTCGAGTGGGGTGTCGCAGTAGTCATATGGATCTCGTCCACTATCCTCTGACGAATCCGAGGATGAGGACGAGGACTGGTGGTCGACCACTTGATCTTCTACGTTTATGTTGTTTGCCATTGCTATTAAGTGCAAACCCAAGAGCAACAAATTTCTATATTTCTACAATTGATAAAATTTCTAAACTCCGATATTGCTAAAATTTCTATATTCCTATTCCATATTGCTAAAATCTCCAAATTCCTACATTACAAAATTTAAGCAAGAACAACCATAAAAATTTGTATATTCCTAAGATTGTCCTAACAAATTTGCAAATAACACATCAAAATTTTTATATTGCTGAAATCTCAAAATCTCTATATTACTATATTCCTAAAATTTGTATTGTAAAATGCAATTTAGAGTTCGATTAACCAATAAAAAAATAAAATTTGCGCGGAGCGGCTGCGTGCGTGGCGAGGCAGAAGGCCGGTAGGCGGCGCGGCTGCTCCACGAGGTGCGGCGTGGGGAGGCGGCTTCTCGGGGCGTGGCGCGGGGAGGCGGCTCCACATGGCATGGCGCGGGGAGGCGACTCCAGGGGGCGCGGGGTCCTCGGCGTGCATGGTGGGGGAGGCGGCGCTGCTCCTCAATGCACGCAGGCTCCTCGAGGCCGTCGGGGTTGAGCACGGTGTGGCCGGCCGGGATCTATAGGCTGGTCGGAGCTGGCGGCGGTGTGTGGAGGTTGCGGTGGAGCGGGTGGGCATGGCGAGTTGCGCGACGGAGTAGGTGGGCACGAAGAGGTGCGTGGCTGGCGGCGACGAGAAATTATGGCAGCCTGGTGGCGTCATTTCGTTGCGAGCTAGGACTTGGAAAAGTTTCAAGCACGAACCGCCTTTATATAGTAAGTTCAATGCTGGCGAGCCACGTAAGCAACCGCCAGCACAAATACTCCTCCGCTCACATGGGACGCTAGGAGGCATTTATGCAGGCGGGCCATATAAAGCACCCGCCAGCATAAATGCTCCCCCTCTAACATGGGACTCTAGGAGGCATTTATGTAGGCGGGCCACATAAAGCACCCGCCAGCACAAATGCTCCTCAGAGACGCACGAGAATCTGTGCTGGCGGGCGTCTTAACTAGCCCGCAAGGACAAAGCATTTTTTTTATTTTTTGGAGATAAGTAGTTTATGAGATAGAGGTTTAATCACAAGTACTGTTTGATGACTAGAAATATTTTATAAAAGTAAGACATTATATAAATTTGTTGTATAGAATTATTCGTAAATTTTTGTGTTCATTTATTGTTTTCTGGAGATTAAATTATTTTTTTGGTATAATTGATTTACATTCATATTTGAACTACATGTGTCTTAAGATCTAGAGAAATTTTTTTATAAAATTCATATTTGAGTTACCTAGTTCCAATATAGCTTCTATATGAAAAAGGAAGGAAAATGTGAAAGGTAATCTTAAGATAAATCAAGTTAATCTTTTCAAGTCCAATGGAAAAAATAATGTTAAATCCTTTAAGTGCTGAAAAAGTCTATAACTTTGCATGGGTTAGTTTAATAGGTCAATGAACATATAGAAAAATTTTCAGTACTTTTTGAAGTAGTTAATGCATACATGTTACCAAATAGACACATCTCTAAAGGAGTTTCATAAACCTTAAGGAAAACTTTGAGATATGCACTCTATCTCTTGTCTTTTAATTGATATGCACGTGAACCTATTTTTAATTACTACTATATTATATATGTGTCTTCTATTTGGAGTTTCAAATTTTTTGAACCTTATTTACTATTTTCTAAGGACTAAATGATTTTCCAGCGTGTTTCTAGAAAATAATTTCCACTAGCGGGCAACTTCAGAAATCTGCCAATTGTAGAGTGATCGAACTAACTTGAACGGAGTAGTGGTGAGGCGGATTGTTTCTGAGTCTGGCAACCTGAGTTCGATCCCGCACGCGGGCACCCCTTTTTTAATAAATGATTTGTGCTTGCACGGGCAACCCGCCAGCACAAATCATTTACCAAATACCAAAAAAAGGTGTGCCGCAGGGGCGAACTCGAGCTGCCAGAATCAGAAATAAACCGCCTCACCACTACGTCGTTCAAGTAAGTTCGTTTAATCATGAAGCATTATTTTTTTTGACAAAAACAGGCGGGAACGGTTTGTGCTGGCGGATTTATTAAGCGCCCGCCAGCACAAATGGTCCCCTGACATAAAAGCCGTTCTCGGCTTCAAAATTTCTCAAGTCCCGGCGGTTTTCATCTACTACGCTGCCGGATTTTCCCGCCGTCGCCGCCGCTGTGAAAGCCATCTCGCCGGCCCCACCCTCATTGCGGGTGCCACTCCTGGTCTTTGCGCCTGTTGTGCCGTTGTTCGCACCCGCCCTATGCTCGCCTCGCACGCGCGCACGCCGCACCACCGCCGCCCACGCCGAGCCGCGGGCACGATCTCTTGCCGCATGCCACCACTCCCGCCGTGCCACCACATCACCCTCCGCTCGCCGGCTTCGAAATCCGATCGTGCGCCGCCGCACCGCCGGACATCAACCCGCGCCAGAGGTGAACGCCGTCGCCGCTTGTTCCCTTCCCTTTTTTTATTTAGTGTCTTCTAAAATTCATAGAATGCAATTTAGTTATAGAATGCAATTTAGTTATAGAATGCAACTATTGATATTTATTCATAGGATGCAATTTATTTTGTTACTACAAATTCTACAAATTATTGTTATTTAGTTTGTTTTCAAAAAATTATAGCTTGTTTTCAAAAATTTCTATACTTGCTAAAAATATTGATATTTATTGGTAATAAACTTATATAGTGCTTACATTTGCAAATCTACGAAATGCCAAGATAGCGTCAGACTCCGATTGTGAACCGTGAAGGTCGTGTTTCTAGTATGCCACCCGGTGCCCGAGTGCGTATGCGGCCAGAACCAAACAATCCCGGTCTATGGGTCACCAATCCTACCCAAATCCCAGAGCAATTCATGATGATCGTTTACGCCAAAACAAGGTATGATAGACAAATAGCATATTGAAGTCCATTGGTTAATATCATATTGAACTAACGGGTACTTGCACACTTTATATGCAATGTCCTGCTGTAGTACGTTGATGCTGTCGAATGGCTCAAAGTTGTTATATTCTTAGTTAGTCGCTCGTCCTACAGTAGTAAGACAACAAACTTCTGCCACACACGCGTACTATGTAATCTCGCTCAACATCGAAGAAGGAGCCGTAACGGACCCAAACAGAGGTGAAAGGGTTTGTATCCATGTTCAGTCTGAACCCTTCCCCCAGGACTTTGTTTCCGCTCGGCAAGCTATAAGGAGGGCACTAGCAGAATTGGAGCGGTACATGCTTCATAGGTTCCCAGACTACAGCTACTTCAAGGTGAAAGCACTTGAGGTGAATGAGCCGGACGTGACGCATTTCACCGGCACATGAATCATGGAATGTATGGTACCTTAACACTCTTATCTATATTTTATTGATTTTATTTATTTGCCTATTTGACATGTGTTTCTATCATTTGGTTGTAGGACGTTTTTCGCAACTGCTACTTGCACACGGGTCCTTGCCTTGGAGAAGTGTTACGTCAGATCCTAGCGCAGTTGGGATGGGCATTCAGGGAGTCAGGCGCGTATTGAGTACAAGGTGGTTTTCAAGCCTACATCATCTTAACTTCAAACGACAACATGCTGAAAATATATGGGAAGGCATTAGATCATCGCTACAAGGCTACAGATAGTGCATTAATATATGCACGGGATCATGTTGATAGGTTCTTTGGAGTCAACATCAATGACATATATTGGACCCGTTATGCCACCCAATTTGCTGCAGTGCCTCCCAATGTTTGAGCTTGAAATGTTGATGTATGATGGTTTTATGTATTATTAATGTTGAAGAACTTATTATGTATTGCACTATTTACGTATTATTAATTTGAATAACTTATTATTGTTGAAGAACATATATTGTGCTCGACTATTTATGATGCAAGTGACCAGGAGAAAGACAGTACATGGAACAATTAATTGACAAGGTTCAATTAGCATAATCCCTTTGGAGGTAATTAAGTTACAAAAGGAAGTAGTACAAAGCAACATAGGGTGGAATATGGCTTCATCCTTTTACGGTTCTTCCAGGGCAGTTGGTGCGATACCAGGGCTTCAATTTTTTCTCCAAGTTGTTCTCTACAAGCTTGGTCTTCGTTCTAAATCTGTAAAAACCACCAATTCCTCATGCTGATTGTATTCCTCAACATCAGTTATGCCATCAACACCTAGAATTCTTTGGTTTCCAGAGATGACAATATGCTTCTTCTGTTTCTCGGAGTCGATTATGTAGAAAACCTGCACGACACGCTCACTGAGTACCCATGGGTCATCTTTGTAACCCATGTTGCTAAGGTCAACAAGTGTCAACCCGTAGTTGTCGACATCTGACGATTTAATCCACTGGCACTTAAACATAGGGATCCTTAGATTTCCTCCATAGCTAAGTTCCCATATAGCATCTATATAGCCATATTAACTAATTGCATGACCATTTGCATCCACGGCCTCTATCCGAACGCCACTATTTAGTAGGCGATGCTCTTGTCCTTTGCATTGGTATAGAAGGTGTATCCATTTATGTCATATGCTTTCCATGATGTCACCGTGCTTGATGGACCACAAGCCAACCACCGTATCGTTCTTACATCTGTGGATCTTCTTTGGAAAATTTTTGCTTCTTCAACCAGGCCGAGAACGTACGCTTCTGCTCTTTCACAATCCAATTCTCTAAACGACCATTACTTTGTGCGAGAATCTCATCCGTGTGTTCCTCGAGGAGCGGCCCAACGATCGTGAGCTGTTGTAGAACACTGGAGTGTGCCTATTCCACTGCAACATAATCCGTGTCGATGAATCTCTTCATGCCACATTTCCCAATCCTAGACAACCTCCCCTCATGTGGAGATTCAGATAGACCAAGCTCTCTTATCTTTTATGTAATCTATGCAGCAGTCAATATGTTCTTCGGTGTGGTAGCCCTCCATCATGGAACCCTCTGGGTTGGAGCTATTTCTCATGTAACCATTCAGAATAGACATGAACCGCTCGTACGTCCACATTTGGTAAAAGTACATAGGACCAAGTTTGGTGATCTGATTTACCATGTGAATCATAAGATGCTCCGTGATATCAAAAAAGGAAGGAGGGAAGCACATCTCAAGCTGGGCCTGGGTCTCTGAAACAAACAGTTGTAGCTGAGACAAATCCTCACAATCAATCACCTTATGGGAAATCATGCTGAAGAAGTAACACGTCCGTGTGATAACCATCCTCAGGTACACTGGTTTTATAGCTCTGATTGCAATAGGGAGGAACACCGTCATCATCACGTGGCAATCGTTAGAATTCTAATTGGTTAGCTGCAAATCCTTCGTGGAATGAATGGAGTATTCTTCTTCTTATTTGGGTCTTTTTCAATGACTTCTTGCCATGCTTTATCTTTACCTTCTGGACCATCTCAAACACTTTCTTGCCATTGAGATACCGTGGAGCACTATCTTTCTCAGTTGTATTGTCGAAATGATCTTTCATCTTACGATACCTGTGAGACTTCAATAAGAAGTGTCGATGACGCATGTACAACGTTTTCTTGCTACCAGGTAGGAACAAGAATGCAGTTGAATCGATGCAGACCACACAACCTATCTTTCCTTTGATCTGACCATTCTGAGTTTGAAGTTCTCTTGTCGGTACTCATCCCACATACGGAACCCCTCCTCCCATAGCTTCTTCATATCTATAAACAAAGGCTCCAGAAAAATATCTATGCCGATGCCAGGTTGCTTTGGACCTTGTATAAAAATGGTCAGTAAAAGGTACTTACATTTCTGACAAAGCCACGGTGGAAGGTTGTAAATGGTTAGGATCACTGGCCATGTGCTGTGGGTGCTACTTATTTCACCGAAAGGATTGGATTCATCCCATCTGTACTCAATGCAAATCTTATGTTCCTGGCTTCGTTGCAAAACTCTTCATGATTTGCATTGAAAGTCTTCCACTATCGAGAATCGGACGGGTGTCGAAGCTTACCGTCATCTCTATCGGGTCGATCGGCATGCCATGTCATAAGTTTAGCATTCTTAGGATTTGAGAACAAACGCTTCAGGCGGTTGATCACTGGCAGGTACCACATAACCAACGCAGGAACCTTTCTCTGGTTCTTGTCTATATTGATACATGTGTCTCGTCCACATGAGGAGCAGCACCCTTATTCTTTTCGCCTCGCTTCCTCTTATTCGAGATTGCATCTCCTGCCTCGTCCGGCTGAAATCTGCATTACTTTTGTAACAACCTGAGCCACAATTCGGACAATTCTCATACTTCTCATAATCCCTGTAGTACAAGATACAATGGTTTGGACAAAAATGTATTCTTTGAACATGCATTGATAGCGGACTGATAATCTTCTTCGCTTCGTATATGTTTTTCGGCACGAAGTTAGGCTTTGGAAGCAAGGACCCTAGGAGGCGTAGAAGATCATTGAAACTACTATCCGACCATCCATGCTTAGCCTTAAGCATTAGAAGTTAAATTAAGAAGCGCAAGACCATCCACATATTCTCACATCCCTTGGATTCATCATATACACGGTCATGAGCGATCTTCTTGAGCGCATCAAAATTTTCTAACCCCTTCGCACTGCCAATTAACACGTCAGGTTCCACATGGCGCAACAGTTCTTCCATATCGGGATCAATCTCAAAATTATCAGCCTCCTCATCATTATTACAATGATCCCCGCTTACACCACCGTCATCCATTGTTACCCAATCACCAGTGAAGCTTTTGAATCCCCCTATTGGGTCCAAGTTTCCATCATCACCTGGTTCTACCACCGTATCAGTTTTGCTTGTTACGGAACTGCCAGCCCCTCCCTTGCCATGATGGGTCCAAATCCCATAATCGCGCATAAAACCTCACTGGACTAAATGTCTCTTACATAAGGAGAATCCCATACTTTCTTATTCTGGTAGTTACGATATGGACAACGGATTTGATTTGTCTTCCTACTAGCACAATACTTCACTGTCGTATCTACAAAGCCCCTAACTTGCTCGATAAAAAAAGCTCCACGTTTTTGGTACATCCATCAGAAAAATAATTTACCCATTTGTATATTCAACAATTTTCATAATTAACGATTTACCAGTATAAGTAATCAACATTTTTATAGATATACACCAATTTATACAATTAAAATTTTCTATAAACAAATATTTATATCCTGCAATGCTTCGTCAAATTATTTAACTACAACAAACTAGATCATAGTTCCTCTCTCTCTCTCCAACCCTCTCTCATCTACTATGGACGAAAATCCTCTCCATTCCCCAACAATATTTAGTTAAAAAACTACAAATTGATGCTAGGTAATAAGGTGGACGCTAGCGACTTCTCCATTGAAGAGAGAATCGGCACTAAATTGAGCTACATTTATATGAAAATGGGGACAACCACCATGGGAGCTCTCATTAAAGAAACCCGACCCTAATTTAATTTTTCTCATATTCATCGTGAGAAGCTTACAAAATAACGGTGAGTGGTATAAACTCACCTAATCCACTCCTCCAAGAAAATCAAGAAGAAAATCTCCCCTCTTGTATTTCTCTTTTTTCCACCTCGCCACTAGCTCCTCTCAGGCAAGAATGGAAGGCATGCTGGAGGGGGAAGATGACGCGAACGGCTATATACTGTGGCATTTGTGCTGGCAGTTGCTTAAGTCGCCCGCCAGCAGAAATAGTAACCATTAGTGCTGGCGATTGCTTAAGTGGCTCGCCAGCACAGATGCATCAGTGCTGGCAGCCCGTAAGCTGCCGGCCACCTGGCCAATTGTGTTGGCGGTGGCCAAAACCAACCGCCAGCAACGTAAAATGGGAGGCGCCAGCACAAACCGTTTCTGTACTAGTGATTCCACTACAATGGATGGTGAATATATTTTCCTTTTCCCACCAATTAAAGGGCTAAATTTCTTATTTGTGAACCTAAATTTGTATATTTGTTTATACTATTTGATATGGACTTTTTATGTTAATATAGACTGTTAGATCTTCATAAAATCCGCGGTGTAAATTCTTCTCTGTTTTAGATTAACATGGTAATTTCGGGATACTCTTGGCGACGTGGTGGTTTCTTTTAACACTCCCTTGTTAATATAATAGATGATGGTAATTAGTTACATGTGATGTTATCATCCGCCGCTATCGAACGAGTCACTGCACTAGTGGTGTTTTTCTTTTTTCACCTTTGGGGAAAATCGGAACTTGTAGCGGGGGTCTGTCGGAGGTAGGGATGCGGCGTGCACGCAGAAGGTGAGGATTGCGGGAATGTTCGGATTCACGCGCGAGTGACACATCACATCGTAGAAGCACCATACGAGCTGCTGCTAGGTCGGCCCGCATCCTTGTTCAGGAAGGAGTGGCTGCCTGGATCTCTTTGTTTTTTTCGAAGAAAGCTGCCTGGGTCTCTAACGCCACTGGCCTTAGAAGCAGAAGGGGCCGGAAGGTGGACAAACGATTGTGGCCGGTTGCTGGGCGTAGCGGCGGGGACAACGCCGGTTGGGGCAGGAAGATATCCGGTGGGCTAGGGTCGAGCGTGGCGGGTTAGCGCGGTGGCAGCAGACAACGAATGGTGGTGGCAAATCCGGCAGCAGGAGACACCAGAGACGAGGAAGGCAGGTGGCTGCAAGACGAGAAAGGCGGACTGACATGTTTACATCTCATATTTGCTAGGTGGTGGCCCTGGTGGGGGCGAGCTTGTCGTGGGCCATGGACCTTCTGCGATGTCTAGCCTCCTAGTCGCATAAGCGACTCCTAGCACCCCCGAGGATTGAGCACGTCGTGGTGCTACAATGGGTGCTACCAATAGGCCAGCACCAGAAACAAAAAGAGAAATGTGCCTATACGATAGAAGCTAAAAAAAATGAAAACGGCACACACACAACATCCTTGTTTGGGAGCAATTGACAAGAAGGAAAAAACAAATAATCTCGAATCTGAAAGCAGGGTTGTACTCATACGGATAAAAATTTGCCGCCGAGAAAAGTTACTCAAAGTATCATTTTGAAATCTAAAGAAGAGGTATATAGCAGTACAGAATTGTCGTCCAACGCTAACCGAATGGGCCTGACCCAATCCAATCGGGGGCGGGCTCCATTAATTCAAGGCTACTCGGTTGAATACCTATTATTTTTGGTAAAAAAATTAGCAAAAAATTTTGTACGTAGTATATTCTATGTATATCTCTACTACTAAAAAGAACGATTTTGAGATAATTTTTTGGTGCGTCACCGGCCCCCACCTTCCATGGTCGTTCTGCCAATAAGAAACCTTGTGCGTCCGATCTTCCGACCCCACAGATTTGACGGCACCCCGAAAGTCCTACCGCAGTCTCCCATCCACACGCGCGTCAATCCCTTCATCGTTCGGCTGGATCGCCGCAACCGACCTCCCTCACATCTCTCACACAGGTGCGCTGCAATGGGTCAGCCGACGCACAGAGGTGGCGCAGCCGCCCTCCCTCGCACCCTGCCGGTGCGCTGGGGGCTGCCCCTCCCGAACAAACAGACTGACGCCTTCTCATTTCGGCTTCAAATCCGTTCGATTGCGATGCTCCCCGCCACGGGTAAGCGATAAAACAAAACCTCCTCGACTCCTCTCTTTGTTCCTGCACTCCTCGAACCCTTCCATGCCCTACATCGCCGGCAATTGCGCCACCATGAGGTCTCGCCTCTATGCCTCAGAACAAGCCACCGCCTCCTCCTTCCGAGCGATACCGGTGCTCCCCGCAACCGGTAAGCGGGAAAACAGAACCCCTCGACCTCCTCTCTCTATTCCCCACTCTTCGAGCCCTCTCATGCTCTACATCATCAGCAGTTTGGCTGCACAGTGCCACCGACCATCATGGCCTGAGAATCTATAATTCTCGTGGTTTTTTTATCTTGGCCGACTTACCGAACAAACCCTAGATCTATTTTCAAACCAAGTCTGGCTATGATGTCTTACAGATCTAATCTAAACTTTTGGTCAATTTGCGAAAATGAGCAGCTAGCCCTCCAAGTCTCCGGTTAATCATGAATTTAGTTGGTGTGCTTAGCGATTGATTGGTTCATTGTAAGTACAGGCACACATAAGAAATAAGAAAATTCAGTAGTTTACGTGCATTTGGAGAAGCAATTTATTTAGATTAACTTATTTTTTTATTGATCTTCCAACATGATCGAACACGGATTGCATGTATTCTGGACCACAATTGGTGTCAAAGGAGAGGACATGCATTCAGCTTGGACTTGAAACGTATTAGGGTGTGTTTGGTTGACCTGTGGCTTTTAAAAGGTAGCTATGAGTTGTGGGCTGTGGAAAAGCTGCTGTCGGTTGTAGGCTGTGAAAAAGCTAAAAGCCGTTTGGTTAAACAGATGTGGCTTTTCAGAATCACTTACGAGCGGATTCCACGTGTCATTCCCAACCCACCCCACTCAACTCACAGACGAGCGGACCCCACTCATCAGCATCTTCTTCCTCCCGATAGAGCTGGCCTGGGGCGGTGGCTCGGGTGCGGCTGTGCCCGTCCATGGCCGCGGCGGCTCGCACGGGGTGTCACGGAGTCTCAGGGCAGCGGGGGCTCGGGGGGGGGGGGGGGGGGGGTGTCAAGGGCTGGTGGGGTCTCGGGTGGTGGCGAAGATTCGCTTGCGGTGGAGCTCGCGTGCACCCACAGTGGCCGGCGTTGGCTCGCCCGCACCCACGACGGCCGGCGGTGGCTCGCCTGCACCCGTGGCGGCTGACGGTGGCTCGCCCATGGCGGAGCCGGCCGGCACCTGCGCCGGCTCGAGGTGGCTCTATTGCGAGGCCCGAGCGCTGCTTCTTTTTTTTTTCTCGCGGTGAATCTGACGCGGGGAGAGAGGGGTTTGGTGGGGGGAATGAAAGGAAAGAAATGAAGGGGTGTGTTCATAATCAGGTGGGTAATTACATGCAAAAGGTACCCCTTACAGCCAGAAAAAGCAGGGGAGCTTCTGTGAAGATTGCGCTACAAAAAATTTAGTTTTGGGTAAAATCATCTATGGATTTTAGGCTCTTAGGTTGGCTTTTGGCTTTTGCAAAAGCAAAAGCAGATTGGAAAGCCCAACCAAACACATCCTTAATATAGTGTGTTGGAGCAACCACACGCCATGTGAACGTGATATCATGTATACAAGAAATCCGTGTAAGCTCAATTTTTTACCATTTAAAGTGGATTATGTGGATTTGATATCGCGATGTACATGGATTGGCTAAATTTAAAAATTATTGTTTATATGATTGGAGTGGATATCAATAAATTTTAAATTATTATATATTTTTGAAATTATATTTATTTTTTGAAATTACTTTTATCACCTGTAGCAATGTACGGATACAGATCTAATAATTTTTTAAAAAGTAAAAATAACATAACAAAACAGGCTCCAAAAATCTCAATCTCTCGTTTAGCAAAAAAAGAAAATGGTCCTTTTTACCTCCTTAAACTTTGGCACGAATCCGCGTTGCCTCCATAGATAATGAAACCGTCCGTCTGGACTCCTCAGACTCGCGATATCGGACACATGACCTCCCTGGCTGATTTCTCTCAGTGATTTTTCTCCTTTTATTTTATGTTTATTTATGGTGAAACTTTTATGGTGGGATAATAATTATATGCTTAGGCTGTAGTAAAAATTTCATGCTTATTGAATCATATATGCTTGAGAAACTGAAGAATCTTTGATATAGAGAATTTAGTTTCTCAAGAATACATGATCCAATGAGTATTTTACTACAGCTCAAGCATATAATGATTAGTCCATCATAAAAAATTCACCATAATTGGATCACGGAAACGGTAGCTATGAATTAATTATAGAAAAGTATATATCTAAAATATAACAAATTCTTGTACTAAATTATATCATATCATATGTTCACTGCATAGATCTACTCACGTGGAGTCCAACAAAATTGAATTTTCTATTTTATATATTTTTTATTTATTATAATTTTTGAAAGATTCAGCCATAATAAAAATAAAAGAAAAGGAGAAAAACTACCAAGAGAAATCAGATAGAAAGGTTATGTGTCCGATATGGTGAGTTCGAGAAGTTCAGGCGGACGATTTTATTATTAGGGAGGAAACGCGTATACGTCCCAAGGTTGAGAGGTAAAAAAGAAATTTTTCTAAAAAAAATCTCAGCAGCCGACGACCCATCTCCACACCGCCGGCCCACAAACGGCCCAAACTCGCCAGCCAGGTCTGATCGAGACCGGTGCCCTGCTCCCGTCTCCCGATGCCGTCTCGGTCTCGCCTCCAACCCCTAGCCGCCGCCCGCCTGGCCGCCCGTCGCCCCACCGCCCCGGTCGTCTCGCCCCCAGCCGGCGCCCCCGCGGCCCACGCGCGCACAAACTAGTCAGAAACATTTGAAATCGTGCATAAGCCCATTCAGTGCAGCCACTCTGCCGTCTGCCTGCGCCCGCGATGGCCTCCCAGGAATCACCGCGGCGGCGACGGCGGCTCTCGCCGGCGATACCACTCGAGCCCATTCGTACCACCATAATCGACCTCGGTGACGACCTCATCCTCGAGATCCTCCTCCGTCTCCCGTCCCTGCCGAGCCTCGTCCGCGCTGCGCTCGCCTGCCGCGCTTTCCTCGCCGCCGTCTGCTCCACCCCGGCCTTCCGACGCCGCTTCCGCCAGCTCCGCCCGCCCCCTCTCCTCGGGTTCTTCTTCGTCCCCAACCGGGGCGAGGCGTCTCCATTCGTGCCCGTCCACCGCCGCTCTGACCCGGACCTCGCTGCCGCCGTCCGCGGCGCCGATGTATTCCTCACACGCCTCCCCTACCACGAAGACGCCTCTACGGTGTGGGAGCTCTTGATGTGCCAAGGCGGCTACATCCTCCTGCTCAACTCGAGCACCAGGCAGATCGCCGCTACAACCCCCTCACACGGGCTCTGGATATCCTTCCGCCGCCCGACGAGATCTCCAACGGCTTCCGTGGCAAGTTCATCAGGCTTGATTTCGTCATCCTCTCCTCCGAGGAGGCCCCTGGATCTTTCCGCGTGATCGCCTTCTACTATGGAAAACGGAGATGCACGCCGCCGTCTTCTCTTCGAACACCATGGACTGGCGCATCCTCACCCTGTCGGAGCCTGCAATGGCACAGCCGTCGAGAAAGAAATGTACTGGCCGGCTTCTCTCGCGCACGCTGTTGAATGGATCCGTGTACTGGCCACACAAGAAAAAAAAGGCCTACATGCTAGTGGTGGATACCGCGACGCTGCAATTGTTCTACATCGATCTGCCGGCGCACTTGAAGGGACAAGGGGACACTTAAATGATTGGGGAAACCAAGGATGAAAAACTCTGTATCGTTTCCGTAATTGAATTCACATTGTTCGTTTGGTTACAGAGGGCAAATCCTGACGGCGTGGAGTGGATCCTTGATAGTGTGATCTCGTTGGAGGCACAGGTTCTTCAGGCTACCAAGGGCTCACGAGTTGATCGGTATGCTCTCAGAGTGTGGGATATTCTGGACGGCATTGTGTGCTTGTCAACTTTGGAGACATTCAGAGAGCCTAGGTCACCTTTTTGGTTCCTATCCTTCTGCCTGGAAACAAGGAAGCTGGAGAAGCTCTTTCGCAAGACTATTGACAATGACAACGATGGCTTCCCGTACATCATGGCATGGACTCCTCTGGTACGCAACAATTTGAGCCCTTGACTCTGGGGTACGATGTGTAGAACTTGGTATGATGACATATGAGGAAGATGGAAATAGAAATGATAAAGGTTATTTTACTATCCTTTTATCATAAACGCTCTTTTGATTTATTTATATCAATACACTCCCGTTTGAATTCCAGAGTAATATCTGCACAACCAGGTGCTTTTGTAAATTGGCAGTTCTATGGTGTATCTTAGAGCACATCAGTGCCGTAATTTATTTCGCATATTATAACTGCTACATGTTTGTCCAATGTTGCATAAGAGCACTAGGTCCTTGAGTTCCTTTTGCTTTTGTGACAAATGCAACCAAATGAGGTATAACATTTTTTAAAAGAAGTCCAGAATTTTATTTAACATCAATTTTGAGCAAAGTAACTTCAGCCATCGCCCTGGTCACTTTCTTCTTCTTCTTCTTCCTCTTCCTCCTCTTCCCTCCTCTTCCTCCTCTTCCTCTTCCTCTTCTTCTTCTTCTTCTTCTTCTTCTTCTTCTTCTTCTTCTTCCTCCTCCTCCTCCTCCTCCTCCTCCTTCTCCTCTTCCTCGTCCTCCTCTACCTCGTCTTCTTCTTCATCCTCCTTCTTTGAAATCAACCCTAAAATCCAGTAAGTGGGATAGGAAAAAAAACTGTAATTCTGCAAGGTAATGCTTCCACATCACCGCATTTTCGGAGCTGGACCCCTGTATGCTTTAACAACTTGTAATCAGATTTATAGTGCCCATGGTTCCCAGGTAACACTATCCAAACACTGTTAAGAGTAAGATGGCTTTATCTTGCAACTAGTACCTTGCATGTAGATCTGTCGTTCAGAAAGATTTTCTGCTAAACTGAAATGCTGCAGTCCATTTGCTCAGCATATATTTTCTGCACAAGAACTTCTGTGGACACCGTATATGCTTCTCAAAATGGGCACAATAGATCTTACACAAACTTGATTGTGATTTTGTTCTTACTTCTACATTTTGGATTTGAAGAACAACATAAAACTATCATGTGAGAACCTGTGGCAAAAACAGTATTTGTTGCCAGTTTGAAGTTTTATTTCGATCCTATTCAAGTCTGCAAAATGCAAGATATTTGCAAAGTTGTTTTAGATCAATCTATTTGATACCTAAATCATTTTGTGGTGCCTAGCTATATAGTACTTACCAGTTTCTACAATTCTAGGTCTAGTAGCAGTGTAGCACATGATAAGTTTCTAATTTTCCCTATATCAACCTATGGAAGAACCATTTGTTACCATTGGAAAAATTCCCTCTTTCTTTTCTTATAGTGAATAAGGTGATCTAACCCATATTACCAACACCGCTTGATCTCCCTGAATGACAATTCATGGTAATGAAAAGTGGCCTATCTGTATTTTAGTGTTGACATAAAGTTTTTGCAACTCATCATTTGCCTTTGGTATCAAAATAACTCTCTTAGGTTGTTGGGTACACTACAGTCCCACTGGGAAGGCATCGAACTTTGTCATTATGATCATGAAAATAACAAGTTCCATCTCCTTGCAATTTCCTTCTTATCAATCATCCTTCAACAACAGAGACCCCTTTATTAGTGAACAGTAGAAAATCTTGTGTTTGACTGGTATTTTTGGCTTCCAAGGTTTGAGCAAAGGATGTATTAGCAGTTTACCACTATTTCCCAGGCCATTTGTACATGAATTTGACATCCATTGGCTATTGCACCACCTCTTTTCCATTAATTAGGTGGAGCCCATGTGCCTTCTGCTGTACATCATGATCTTGCAAGATGGGTAGGTCAACACTTTCTGAAGTGCAAACCACAATTCTTCTTTCCTGACATTGGAAACAGATGTGTATTCTTTTACTTTCACAAAGATCACAAAGAACACGATACAGCGCACTTGGCCAGTTCCCCTGTTCTGCAGTTACCCTTGGTGTTCTATTTTTCACGTTGACTCTATGTCTGACGACCTTGGAGAGAGGCTAGAACTCTGGCAACGTCATTTGATTGTTCGAAGCTTGGGCGATCCCGCCACTCTACTACCTCCGTCCTAAAAAAAAATGCAACTCTCGTACCCTGAGAAGTCAAACAATTTTAAATTTGACCATATTTATACAAAATAGTATTAATATTTATGTTAGAAATTAAGTATCATTAGATTAATTATGTAATATATTTTCATACTAAATCTATTTGGAGATATAAATGTTAGTAAATTTTTTATATAAATTTGGTTAAATTTAAAATTGTTTGACTTCTTGTAAATGAGTATTCTTTTTAGGACGGAGGGAACAGTCTCCCAATCTGTTTGCTCTGTCTGTCGACTGAACTGCCCCGATGCATCACCATACGGTCCATACCGTCAGTGGGCAGTGTGGCCGAGGCAGGCGGCAGCTCAAGGTGGCGTTACGACTGATACGGCCGAGGCTGTCGACTGCACCGTGGCTATGCCACCACCAGCCGTTGACAACAGTGAGGAAAACAGAGCACCAACCAATTACTTGCATATATAATATATCCACATGTACTAGTGGTGCACACGGTGCAGGAAAAAATTTTAGCTACTGCTTAATATTTCATTTTGACAAATAAATAAATATGGGAAATCCCATATGGTCAGCAACTGTTTCTATTTGTTTCCAACAGTTTTATCGCCACACATGTATGTTTGTGGGTGTAAAGACCATGTTTTACCAACTATATTTTAAAAATATGTTGCTAACTATAGCAGGGCAAAAAAAAAGTGATATTGTCCACGGGGTGGGTGTGTCGGATAGGCTCTAAGATGAGCTAGCCTCATAAGCGTCATAAACTAGTTGGGCTGCATAGGGTTTTTCAAAGCAGGCCACCAATTAGAGTTTGTGGGCTTGTGGCCCGAATGAATGTTGTTCGTAGAGAGATTACTTACATGAGCTGAATGTGCCCTATGCTGATGATGGCTCTTTTTATTTGGATGATCATATTTTTCTGGAAACAATTCTAAATTACTTCTTCAAAATGAAAAAAGTTTGGATAACCCCATAAATCATTTATTGTTCAATTTACTCTTAACAAATATTTGTCCAATTTACCCCATTAGGAAAATTTACTCTCACAAATATGGGTCCAATTTACTTATTGACATAAGTTGTGGGAGTAAAGTAAACTAGAATATCCAGGCTTTAACCATGTTCGGGAGGAGTAATTTAAAGTTTTTATATATTTCCTGAAAAAATATAAAAAGAATACAATTACGAGTTTTTTGGCTAATTATTATTTAGTAATAATTTGTAATGACCTTACTTAAATTCAATAAAGCTCCATACTTCGCAAAAGATTGCATCACAATACAAAACGTCGGCACTATTTCCTTTGTCTAATTAGAGGTATTATTTAATCACATAAGTTTCCAACCAAATACGAGTCATGCATGCCAAAAGCATCGTAAAAGACTGGCTCCCATTCTGTATGGGACCTAGGTTTGTCGTTTGATTCCGGCCTCTCTTCAGACGGATGGCGGAGGTGGTCTCCTGATTCAAGTTTGATTGACGGACATCTTTTTTCTTCAGAAAAAGAAAACTAAAAGGCAGTCAAAACCACTAAACCAGCTAAGCTCAATCTCTGTAGCCCACCATGCATTGAATCAGGATGATGAGCGGCCTTCGCTCGTCAGCGCCGACGAGAAGATACCATTATGCGATCGAAGTTCTTCATGGGATCCAGATTCGAGCCTCTCAGAGGCTAAGAACACGTCCACATGCAGCAACTTTCTCCCTGCTTCACCAATACTAAAGTTTTAATTCGATCCCATTTCGTTTTGGAACAAACAATCAAGGATCTAAGTATCATGCTTTACATCGTCATGTGACAGCATATAGATGCTTCCAGGAAAGTTAATCCATCCACTTGATCGATCTCTTCCACTATTGCCCTTTCGTTTCAATATAGTTTGTGTCGCATTGGAGTTAAAAAGCAAAGGAATGTTCTCTGCTAGCTCCTCTTTGGGGTAAAAGTTTCTAGTCATAAAGCTCCGAAACACTTGCATTTGTTTTAGTCAGCAGTGCTAAGCTAGGTTGATTAGCATTTCTTTGGTCAAAAGGTAGCATTACGATTCCATAAAAGGACGACAAAGGAAGGATCATTGTAGCCACAGGGACTACATGCACCAAGTAGGCATAGTGCACGGTCTAAGTTTGTTAATAGAATACAAATTGTTCAGAAAAAAAAGAAGGAAAAAGGATGGATCATTGTAGCCAGTGATTTAAAGCTAGGTTTCAAGGCAATGAGGTGAAGCATCGAGGCAGCAGGCAATCAAGTTCGACTAGCCTTGTGCACTTTGGCATATGATGAGCCAAATCACACGCTTATCTTGATTTAGTACAATTTGGCTGCACTCCTGCATTAACCAAACACAATACATATAATTTGTTTTTCTGAGCATCACAATATTTATTTAAAAAAAAAATAAAAATAGTAACCAAAATGAGCTCCTGATATCTGAGGCAATCTTTTGTCTCGTTGGTTTCCAGTCTCTGGTGGAAGCAGACGAGTCCTTTCGCCAACACCAACTTCTCGTACAATCAAGATGTAGAATCACTTGATGACTGGTGCCTTACATTAACATTTGTCGAAGTTTCCTAACTCCACTTTGCTCTACCGCACCTCCCAGTGCGTTCAATCAACCATCTGCTGTGAGGTTTCAGGTTTGGTTTCAGCCTCACAAGGATGGCTGAGGAGGTTTCCTGAGTAATGATGTTTGATTGACGGACATCGTTTTCTTCAGAAACAGAACCAAAAGGCAGACACACAACAATGTTCAGCTGCGGCGGATGAACGGCCTCCGCTGGTCAAGCAGAAGAGAAGACACAATGTGTAATCGAAGTTCTCCATGGGTTCCAGATTCCGTCCTCTCATAGGCTAGGAATACGTCCACATGCATGCATGACCACAGATCATATATATGCAAGGACCTTTTCCCTTCACTTGCACAGTTTTTTTTTCCCGAAACCACTAATACAAACATTAATCTAGTAATAACCTCGGATTTTGTCCACACAAGGGTCTAAGCATATGCAACTTTACATTGAGAAGGCCACAGCATATATGCTTCCAGGAAAGTTACTGCATCACTTGCACAGATGCATCGATTTCCACCGGTATATAGTAGTGCCTTTTTGTTTCATAACACATTTGTGTCTCATTCTCGTACAGGATAGAGGAATGTTCGCTGCTAGCTTCTCCTCTTTGGGTAGAAGTTCCAACTTCCAAGCCAAAAGGCTCAGAAACAGAAGCTAACATGGGCTACTAAAGAACATTTGCATTTGTTTTAGTCAGCATGATAGGATAATAAGTTATCATTTTTTTATCTAGCTAGATATTTTAGTTATAGAAGGAGAAAAAAGAGAAGGATCAGTAGAAAAGGAGGTAATAAATAAAATGTATGTATCCATGCATGTAGCCTGTGATTTAAAGGTTGCACACTACATGGTGAAGCATAGGGACAAAAGGCCAATCAAGTTCAAACTAGCCTTGTGTACTTTAGTGTATGCTATACTAACTCATACACTTGATTAGTACAATTTGGCAGCACTCCTGCATTAATAAAATACAATTAATTATTGTAATGCTCCACAGCTTGAGCTTGTTGGATCTTGATTAGGACAAGCACCAAGTTAGCTGATGTTTACATCATGAGGACACTGGACGTCATGTCATGGAGACAAACTCAACCAGGATGAGGTATAGCTGAGGGGCAATCCTTTGTTTAGTTGGTTCCCAGCCTCTCATGGCTATAGGGACAAGTCCTTTCACGAATAACAACCTCTCGTCGTCATACCTAGCATCAATTGATCATTGCTCACTTATTACGCGTAGTCTCTTAACTCTACTACGCTCCTGCTTCTCCCAGTGCGATCAATCAACAGGCAGCGTGGGGCACGGTCCGTCTGTGTGCATCTCTCCATAATCACTCTCGATCACGAAATTAAAACCAAATTTCCTTTGTCATAGGCTTTTCATCCAGTTATCCTATTACTAGCACATATATAGCTTAGATCTGTTCGATCATCTATGATCTATCTGATCCTATCTAATCCAATCAGCTTCTGTCAAGAGACCACATCCAGACACCTTTAGATTCTTTCATCAAGATTGATCCCGCCTTTCGATCACTTGGGTTGTATCATATTGTTAGGTTGATCCCCACCCGGATCAGTCCAACGATTGAGCCAGACTCGGTCTCGTGCCCTAATCGGGGACGCCCAACCCAAGCATGGTTGTTGGACTCCCGTCGCGCAGCGCTATAAATAGAGGTGGGGCCAGCAGCACACAGTACGAGGTTCACCGTGTGCCACCAACACAACACCGAAAACCCTAGTTCCAATCCGATCCACGGGAGTGCTGAAGCGGCGGGAAGCGCCGCCACCTCTACACAGCGCCGCTGCCGTCGTCGACTACATCCTCGACTTCGGCCGCCGCCCCTGCGCCGCCATCGACCTCGACCACACCACCGCCGGTTCGACATCGCCGCCATGGACTCCAACACCTCGAAGCCTGATGGTCTCTCTCCCCTCCCTCTCCCTCTCTCTCGATGTACCTCAAGAACCACTGTTGTTTATCTCAAGTTAATGCAAAACACCCTCTGATCTAACACCTAGTGACCCTAATAATCTAACACATATATGAGAGATGGCTGCATATATACTCTTAACTCTGTTTCAACCTTTATCTCCTCTGAAATTTGGATGACTATAACGGGTTATCTCACCCAATTCGTAACCACAAGTCCATGAGCTGGTATGCCAAGTGGGAAGTTTCTTCAGATAAAGAAAAAGGTTCTTGACCTCACAGTAGTCTCACACCCACACAGCGTGGATGTATACGGCCAGACAAAGTGTGAAGTGTATATGCCCGATGGTGGCAACCACAAAACAAAATGGACATAGACATATAATACAGCAAGTGAGCACTACTTCTTGTGATCTTCTATCCTCTTCCTTTTGTTTGAGTGGTAGATACAGAGCCAGACAAAAGAGGCTGCTGAAAGGTTTATGACTTTTAAAATGATTAACATATTGTCTAGTAGTACTCTCATTTTGTGAAAAAAGGGCACAGCTGAGATGCATCAGTAACTATATATATATATATATATATATATATATATATATATATATATATATATATATATATATCCCCTGGTCAATTCTACTATTACTTTCGCAAAAAAAATTCTACTATTACTTGCTTTTCCGGACTCAAGCACAGGATCTGGTGCTCGCTTTTGCCAATTATTGATACAATGGTACCAAGTTAGAATAAAACTAGTTGTGATCGATGTCATGAAGACTGTTTTTCACAAAATATACTAATATAAAGTTGAAAAATAGGAATACCCAAAGTTACAATGTTTCCTCTGTACCATAAAAATAATGTTTCAATTAACAGCGGCTAAAGATCTAGTCAACTCCTTTACCAATCTGAAATGTTCATGCCTTGGCATCAGTGAAAAAGAAGAAATTTTCGGCTTACCCATGTGTGCTTACTCATTTCTTTTGCCCCCCTTAGTGATCATCACATTCCGGGTCTCTCTACTGCTCAATCACTTTCTTTGTGGCCATGTCCTTTGTGGTTGATGATACCGGTTCAATCACCTTAAAATTAAGATAGCCTCATAAGAAGATCAAATGAAAATCAAGCCGTGCCAACAGAGTGGAACCTTTATAAGAATTTTTTTTTCAAGACACACATACAGTAGTACAAAACAAAGTGATTTTCGAAGGAGAAGTCGCACAAAACTAGTTGTTCTGCTTGTATGAAATGACAAGTTTTATTGAGTGGAGGTAGTATGTTAACAGTTGAGTCCCAGTTCCCTGAATTTTATTCAAATGTTGGACCAAATTTTTTGCGCTAACCATCCCTTTTAATAGGTGTCTGAAGTAAATGACATGCAAAGTTTTAAACGCTGCATTACCCAATCAGCCCGATGGGAAATCCACCAATTAATGACCAAACCAGGCATTCATGAGGTTCGTGCTAGTCATTTGCTTACCTTTTAATCATCCTATTTGATTGCACAACCTAACCTTTTGTGGTTTGAAGGGAGTAAGTTATATGAAGGATGGCTAACAAACTAGTCGCCAAGCTACCATTTTGACATTTTGCAAAATGGTATATGTGCACGTTAAGACCACATATATACTACGAAGTAATCTTCAAACACAATAGACAGCAGTAAATCATGCACTCCTACCTCACAATGCACACCCACCACTATTGCATTTTCACCAAATGAAGGATGGCATTAGCTGTAGAAGTGGCAAGGGCACATTGGCAGCATCTCGAGGAGTCATGGGCACTGCTACAGATCGGAGCATTAGTACCCGGCGGGAACCCCCGGTTAGTACCTGTTCCCCGTCCGGTACCGCCTGAGCGGTAGTAAAGTGGCATGCATTTAGTACCGGGCCGAATGCCTGGTACTAAATGCCGCATTTAGTACCGGCTGGTAACACCAGCCGGTACTAAACTGCTCGCCATGCATGGCAGTTGGGGCGGCAGTTTAGTACTGTTACCAGCTGGTACTAAGTTCGTTTTTATTGTTTTATTGTTTGCTTATTTTTTCTTTCCTTTTCATTTTTAGTTTTAATTTATATTCGTATTCTATCCGTATCCGCTTGCGTATAGCTAGCATTTATATTCTTATTCATATCTCCCATAGCAAAGACTACATATATATTAATTATATATATATACAGTTTATATACACTTCAAATATTACACTTGGAATCAAATATTATAAATATTACAAGTAGCCACATAAGTTGTTTCATTACAAGTACTTTAAATATTACTCCTATTCATCGTCTTCCTTGTTTTCATCCAATTGACCCACGCTTATCCTATGATCGGCATAAAATTCACCGGCGGGATTTATCACCTCATCCATCAGGAATCCAATTAGTGATTCTTTAATTGCCCTGACTCTTTCCGGTTCGATGATGTCTTCTTTCATTTTTCAAACCTGTCACATAGAAACATCATTATTTTAAATTCATACATGTACGTAATTAAATGCAAGAAATTGTTATTAATTTGATACATACATCAAAATCATTTTGCGTTATTTTCTTTGGGCCGGTAAAGTCGTGGATCCACTCATATACCTAATAGCCACATAAGTTGTTTCCTTCCGCCTGTCTCGTACACTATATATAGATGGGTTATAAAATATTCATGGTGTTTAAAGAAATGACACTAGGTGTGCTAATTGTATTCATACCGAAAAGTCTATCTTGATATAAAGATCACACGGCGTGTCTACGACTCCTATGTGCTTTTTGATGAAGCGAGCCCATGCCTTCTGGAGGATGTCTATGAAGTTTTGATATTGTGTTATTGGCATCCTCTTCCGTCAAACACCACAACTCAGGTCGATGAATCTCGATAGTGAGTAAGATCCGGTGAAAGTTGTTGATACACATATACCGATTAAATATTGGATATACTTATTATCAAATTGAAGGGGTGAAAACAGAGTTGAAGTACTCACTTGAAGTTGTACGGCAACAGAATGAATGTACAAGTATGCATCCTATCCAAGACCCTGAATACATTGTTCTCGGTCCGATTTGGCCATTTATTTACACTATTCTTGTTTATAATATCCGGGTTCATAAAGTCGATGTGATAGTACCCCTTTCTTCGGCATTCTTTCACCTTCATCCTACACGATAAAAAAAGAGGGGATGAGTAAGCACATAAGTAGTTGAGCTATAATATAGAAATGAGAGGAAACACTTACATAAGAAATACACTGACGAGGGACTTGTCCAGGGCGTCTTGATGGTATAGAAACTAAAGACTCTCAAACTCGATCCATACGTCAGCTAGCCCCCGATGTAAATCGCTATCTTTAACCCGAGCTGCGAACATTACGTCTCCATCTACAATTGCCCTCATATACCATTCATGCAACTCACGCATTCTCGTTGGTAGCATGTTCAGCAACTCAGGCCACATAAGAGGTTCCCCCAATACAAATCATTTTCTTCTTGCCCGTAGGTGAATCGGGATTGGAACCTCCCCTAGGAGTTGTGCTTTTATGAGTTTCATTTCCGCCACAAACTCAGCCGTAGCTTCATCCTCTTTTGAAAGCACTTGGAGTGGAGGTATCGATTGTTGGGGTTGTTCTCCGAGATGGGGAATGTTTTTGCCCCGACGATTACTCTTCTTCTGATAAGACTTTGTGATTGAGCAGTCATAGTCTGACAATGTTTCTTTCTCCCTTGGTTGGCACATGGTTACGAAGAACTTCTGTCCGGTTGGATTCACTGGTTGCTTCGGCTCAGGCTTCCTTGGCGCGAATTGTTCTCGAACCTCCTTTCTCACATGCTCATTCAATTCCTCTTGAGTCATTTCGTATTCTAACTTCAGAGGTGGAGGCTTCTCTTTCTTCTTAGCTGGATTATTCTTCACCTTATGAGGTGGCGGTTGCGGGACCCAAGCCTTTGTGTTCTTCTTCACCTTAGAAGGTGGCGGCGGACTCATGCTGGGGTCCCTTGGAGTGGGTGGTGACTGCGGATCCATGCTGGGGTCCCTTTGTGCGGGTGGTGACGGCGGACCCATGCTGGGGTCCCTTTATGCGTGTGGTGACGGCGGACCCATGCTAGGTGTTGGCGTTGGCGATCTTGGCCTTGGGCTCTAAGCCGATGCTGCGGGATCTATGGCTCCTTGCGGAAATCTTATGTAGTGCTTGTTCCAACAGATCCAAGTGTGGAGCGCATGTTGTAGTTCCTCTTCTCCATCGCCTCCAGGGATCTCGAGGTCGAGGTCTTCCCATCCTTTCTCGACCCGGACAACCATGACTCTAACATATCCTTCAGGAATCGGCACGCCATGAATTGTCCCGCCTTGGATAGGTACTTCGGCAATACCGTGAGGCACTAATTTGACCTTTTTCCTCTGCTGATAAAGAAGCTCGCAGGGGGTCATCACGGTGATGTCGTCCACGGGGTAACGTTGTTGGTTGTCCGCAACCATTTCAGTTCGGTCTCCGCCGGCCGGATGCTCTGTGGAAGCGACGCTGCTACGGCATTGAGAGCCAGGGCTGCTCTCCATATTAGGAGCTGAAGGAGCTTCTTGTAGTCATTGGCTAGCTGCCATTGCACCTTCAATCGAAGCTACTCGTTCTTCTAGGGCACGCATCTTCTCTTCCTGTTCAGCCTTCCTTCTGCATTGGTTTCGATAAGTGTCGATATCTGCACTGAAGCCATGCTTCCATGGAAGCACGCCCATGCCTCAGACACGTCCTGTGTTATGGTGTCCCAAGAGCATATGTCAGCTCGTCTTTCTCTCTGTCAGGCTTCAAAGTGCCTTCGGCAACGGCCTTTAGTGCCGTATCGAGCCTGTCGGCCGCTTCTCTTATTCGATCGGTAGTCACGAACGATCCATCTTCCATGTTTAATGTGCCTCCATGAGCATAGAAGAAATACTTTTCTCGCAATGGCCAATTGAATGTCGCCGGTATGATTCCTCTTGCCACTAGGTCTTCTTCCATCTTCTACCATTTCGGAATCGCCGAAGAATAACCTCCTTGGCCAAGATGATGGAAGTGCTTCTTCTTGCTCGCATTGTCTTTGTTCCGTCTTGATCGCTCCTCGCTTTCCTCGGACAACTGGTACTGCACGAATTCATCCCAAAAAGGACGTTGCTTCTTGTAGTTATTCTCAAAGTTTGGCGTGAGGCCCTTTTTTACGTAGTCTTTGTTCAAGTTTTTCTTGAACGTCTGGAAAGCACTAGCCATCTTCTTCATGACCCAATCCTTCAAGACTTCCTCTTTGTCCTTTGGAAAATTGAAGTGCAGTTTCACCTCTTTTCATAAAATTTCCTTCTCCGTTTCGGGGATGATGTCTACATCATTATCAGTGACTTTATTTTTCTTCCGTAGTTTGTAGCTAATGGGGATATTTTCCCGGACAAAATATCCACATTGATTGACAAATGTCCTGTCAACACCCTTGGGAGCCATTGGTTCACCATCCTCTTTCAATAAGGTGATGTTGGTATGCCCAACCATCTTTTTCTTCGAGCCTCGTTTCCGTTTTGTCTTCCTCGATCCAAATTCCTAGAAAAATATCTATTAATACACGCATTTCATACATAGAGAATTCATATATATATATATACATATATATAGATATATATCATGTTAGTTTACATATCATTTTATATATGCATGAATTTCATATACCTCAGCTTGAACATTTTCCTGAGCAATTTCCATCTGCTCATCATCGCCATCACCATATTTTTGAGATATTGGCTGCCGTCATCCTCGGGTGCATCATCTTCGAGGGACGTTGGGTGATTGGTACCTTCACGAATTACATTATGAAGGAACACCTCGTTGTCATCAATAGGACTCATTTTGATTCCTGTACGAACAAAATATACAATATCTATAATATTCTAATATATTCAATAATTTTCTACGGTTCCCTACAATTTTTTGCCTTCTTCTATAATATTCTACACTATTCTACAATTTTCTACAATTTTCTATAATATTCTATAGTTTCCTACAATTTTCTACTATTCCTTACAATTTTTCACCTTCTTCCAAATATTCTAAACTATTCTACAATAAATACATTTTTCTACAATATTCTACACTATTCTACAATTTTCTACAATTTTCTATCATTTTCTACAAATTTCTACCATTGTCTACAATTTTTTTAAAAAAATTAAAAATAGGCTGACGTTAGCATATTGTAGTGCTGACGTGTCAGCGTGGGGCTTATGTCAGGGGGGCATAGGGATTCGACGACGCGCGGGGGATGGGGGGGGGGGGGGGGGGTCAGGCGACAGGCGCGGCACGCGGTGGCGGCCTGGCATGCGTGCGGCGGTGAGGGGCCGTAGCACGGCGACACGGAGGCCGGGCGCGGGGCAGGGCGGCGCGCGGCGGGGAGGTCGGGCCGCGGCGGCGGTAGGCTGTGGTAGGGACAAGGCGGAGCGCCGGCCGGCGACGGAGACGAGAGGGGCCGGGACTTGGCTATATATAGGGCAAGCCGTTTAGTATCGGGCCGTGGCTGTTCCTTGTACTAAATTGGCGCAGTCGCCATTTAGTACCGGTCACAGCCAAGGTCCGATACTAAACTTCACACTTTAGTACCGGGCAATACCTCGGCCCAGTACTAAAGTGCCTCCACTGGCGGGAAATTTTGGTGGAGGCAGTTTAGTACTAGGCAATTTCTCGGCCCGGTACTAAAGATGCAAATTCTAATTTCTTTTATATCTTGCATTATAACTGTTTTAAATATTTTTTGTGTTTAATAAATTAAATATAGGCACAAAAAATACAAATATGTAATATTTTGAGCATGCAAAATTATAGTATTGTATAGTTTACATCACTTGGTCACATGACATATAGTTCTATGCACTTAATTCAACATATTGATTCCAAATTGCCTTTTATAAGTGTTTTAAATATTTTTCGTGTGTAATAAATTAAATATAGGTGCAAAAAATACAAATATATAATATTTTGAGCATGCAAAATTATAGTATTATATAGTTTACATCACTTAGTCACATGACATATAGTTCTATGCACTTAATTCAACATATTGATTCCAAATTGCCTTTTATATGTGTTTTAAATATTTTTGTGTGTAATAAATTAAATATAGGTGAAAAAAATACAAATATATAACATTTTGAGTATGCAAAATTATAGTAATGTATAGTTTACATCACTTGGTCACATGACATATAGTTCTATGCACTTAATTTAACATATTGATTCCAAATTATCTTTTATAAGTGTTTTAAATATTTTTTTGTGTGCAATAAATTAAATATAGGTGCAAAAAATATGAATATAATGTTTTGACCACATTTTCCGAATAGTGTCGTTATTCGAAATATACGACAACATACATTACATAAATCACCCAATAGAACATAACGGTTACACAAAACTACTCATCATTATTTAATGGAACATTGATAATCTTTCGTTTGACGAAGGTCCCTTGGTTGTGATCGCGGCGTAAATAAGGAGCGTCCTCTTTGGATAACAGGATGCTAGGGTCAATATTGACTGAGAATGGAGGAAGGTCATCAAAGTGATCAAAATCTTCTGACTTGTCCGAAATATCCTCAACTTCAATTATTTTTCTTTTTACTGAAAGAACTATGTGGTCGTTTTGGCTCATCGTTCTTGGATTTGCTTGACATGTCCTTCTTAGGTTTGCTTGACATGTCCTTCACATAGAACACTTGTGTCACATCCTTGGCTAGGACGAATGGTTCGTCTTTATATCCAATCTTTTTGAAGTCCACTATTGTCATCCCATACCGGTCTGTCGTCACGCCTCCTCCAGCTCGATTCACCCATTGGCAGCGAAACAAAGGAATCTTCAAAGGTCCATAGTCTAGTTCTCATATCTCCTCTATGACACCATAGTAGCTGTCCTTTTTTTCTTCATTGCCTATTGCATCTATACGCACACCACTATTTTGGTTCGTGCTCTTTTCATCTTGGGCTCTAGTGTAAAATGTATACCCATTTATCTTGTACGCTTGGTATTGCATGATTGTGATTGATGGTCCCCTAGCCAACCATTGAAGTTGTTCATCAATCGTGCCGTCAGCCATGAATTTTCGCCTAAGCCAAACAGCAAAGGTATCTATGTGATGGCGTGTGATCCAGGTCTCAGACTTCCCCCAGTTTTCAGACCGTATAATATTCATGTGCTCCTCCATATATGAAGCCACTAGGGATGAATTCTGTAGAACCGTGAAGTTTGCTTTGCAGATTTCATTGTCAGGGATATGCATATTAGATTTCTTCCCTAGTGTGCCCTTTCCCTTCAGTCTCCCTTCATGGCGTGACATAGGGACCCCGATCGGACTGAGATCATCAATAAAGTCAACACAAAACTCAATGACCTCCTCTGTTCCGTAGCCCTTGGCGATACATCCTTCTGGACAAGAACGATTGCGAACGTACTTCTTTAGGACTGCCATGTACCTCTTGAAAGGGAACATATTGTGTAGGAATACAGGGTCCAGAATGCTTATCTCTTTCACAATGTGAATAAGGAGATGTGTCATAATATTAAAGAATGAAGGTGAAAATACCATCTCAAAGCTGACAAGACATTGGACCACATCATTTTGTAGCTTTATGATATTATTTGAATTGATTGCCTTCTGCGAAATTTCATTAAGGAAAGCACATAGCTTCACGATCGCCAATCTTATATTCTCCGGTAGAATACCCCTAAGTGCAATCGGAAGCAATTATGTCATGATGACGTGATAGTCATGATACTTTCCTTCTCTTTCATATTTATTCATCCTTCTATATTCGAGGAGTATCTGGAGGGTATCTTCATACTGTTCAAGCAATCAAACATGCTTTCCTTCTCCTCTTTGCTGAGAGTGTAGCTAGCAGGACGCAAGTAGTGTTGTCCATTGTCTCTCTTTTCAGGACGTAGGTCTTGTCGTTGTTTCATTTCTTTCAGGTCACGCCTTGCTTTGATTGTATCTTTTGCCTTCCCATACGTACCCAAGAAACCGAGCAGGTTCACGCAAAGATTCTTCATCAGGTGCATCACGTCATTTGCGTTGTGGACCTCTAATACTTCCCAATAAGGTAGCTCCCACAATATAGACTTCTTCTTCCACATTGGTGCATGTCCGTTTTCGTCATTCAGAACTTGTTGGATGCCATGGCCCTTTCCAAACACTACATGAACATCCTTTATCATCGAGAAAACACGCTTTCCGTCATGGAACATAGGCTTAGCACAAGTTTTTGGTTAATGTTTCCTGTTCCCTCTTAAGGGGTAATTGAGGGGAAGAAATCGACGATGGCCCATATACATGACCTTCCGATAATTTTTCAAATAAAAGCTTTCGGTTTCTTCTAGACAGTGGGTGCAGGCCTGGTATCCCTTATTCGACTGTCCCGACAGGTTACCAAGTGCAGGACAACCATTGATGGTTACAAAAAGCAATGCTCGGAGGTTGAAACTCTCCTGTTTGTACTCATCCCACACACATACACCTTCATCCTTCCACAACATTAAAAGTTCATCAAGCAACGGTCTTAGGTACACGTCAATATCATTGCCAGGTTGTTTTAGGCCTTGGATAAGCACCGGCATCATGATGTACTTCTGCTTCATGCATAGCCAGGAAGGAAGGTTGAACATACATAGAGTCATAGGTCATGTACTGTGACTGCTGCCCCACTCGCCGAATGGATTTATTTCGTCCGTACTTAAACCAGACCTTATGTTCCTTGCGTTGTTATCAAAATCTAGGAATTCCTTGTCCATGTTTCTCCACGGTGACCCATCTGCGGGGTGTCTCATCATCTGATCCTGTTTACGCTCTTCTTTGTGCCACCGCATCAACTTAGCGTGTGCTCTGTTTCTAAACAAGCGCTTCAAGCGTGGTATTATAGGAAAATACCACATAACCTTAGCTGGTATTTTTTTTCTTGGCAGGCTCCCCATCGACATCACTAGTATCATTTTGCCTGATCTTATATCGCTTTGCGCCACAAATAGGATAAACATCCGGTTTCTCATATCCGTCGCCGCAATGGAGGATACAGTCATTAGGACAAGCGTGAATCTTCTGTACATCCAATCCAGCAGGGAAAACAATCTTTTTTGCTTCGTATGTTGTCGAGGGCAGTTCGTTACCCTCGGGAAGCATGTTCTTTACGATTCCCAGTAGCTCCAAAATTAAAAGGTCCACGTTATCATTACACATTATCAATTACACAACATAATTAATTAAAAGATCCAAAATTCCGAATAAGCCACATGTTAATACAAACTACTCATGAGACCTATTGACCGATGCGTCGTGAACTGCCTCGCGAACTCTCGACACCGAACGGTCAATTTGTGCTATCCCCAACGCTTCGCGCCTTGCATTACGTCGAGCCATCAACTCGCGATCATCATCCGTACCATGCAACTCGACATCTAATTTGCGCTCAACTTTGTGCCTTGCATTACATAGGGCGAGGCAATCAAATGCTTTCTTAATCCAATGACGAATACGACCACTAACAAGTCCAAGACGCTCTTCAGGGCGGAACTCAAGGGAATAGCCGGTGCGCCTCAAATGATTGCGTACCGACGCCTGAGCAAAAGCACGGCGCTCCAATGCATCATGTTGCAAAGCTATTTCTACAGATTAAACATTAATTACTCATCAATTAATTACTCATCATGTTGGGTGAAGCGCTATACTACAGTATTTTCAAAAGTAAAACTAATTTCACTACACTTATCAAATCAATGTAAATAATAAAATAAATTCTTAGAATTACAATGAAAATATACTCATACTCACTGGCTATATTCAAATTACATCTTTGCATTCACATTCAACTTGACATTTCACATTCACTATTTCTAAACCCTAATTATTTTGACACTCTTCAGTTTGAGGTGAACACTCATCGTCCCACGGCATATGGGATGCAATCAAGGTTCAAAACATTTATTCAGATTCTATATGCAAAAACCATTGAGAAGAAAATAAATCTTTGTTTAGTAATATGTATCTATCGTTAACCTTGACCCTGCGGTGATGATATTGCCATTCGAGGACAATATTGATATCTGCGACACGGTTCGGTACAAGAACGTGATGAAGGAGTACGGCCTTGGTCCGAATGGTGGCATCCTCACCTCGCTCAAAGGTGAGGATTTCTTCATTGGGACCAAGACCGTACTCCATCATCATATCCTTATACCGGCACCATGTCGTGAATATCATGTTGGCCTCGAATGATAGTGTCATCACCGAATGGTAAAGGTTAACGACAGATACATATTCCGAAATGAAAAAAAATTTACATCTCGATGGTTTCAATGGGAGCCTGAATAAATACATCGTTAGAGTGTCAAAATAATTCCTTCATAATACAAAATAAATACCAAGTATATATATTTTTCACTTTAAAAAATTTGATATTTCACGTTCACTAATTATACATTTCACTAGCTTCAAAGCATAATAATAATGGCCGCCCTTGGAAATACACGTGTCACTTGAAATTAATTAAAAAATATTAGCATAATGATATATACACACATGTCACTTGAAATTAATTGAAAAAAAATCACTCTACATTTCCTACATGCAAACTAACCACATTCAAATTCTAGTAATCGCTTCTAGCTATATATCTCAAATGAATGTGTAAATATCAAAAAAATCATGCTCATTCTCACTCTTTCTAATAATCACAAATTTCTCTAAGTATAAAGCATGAAACGAAGCATGAAGATCATCAAAGAAGAGAGGATGAACTTGCTAACCTTTTGAGCACTTGGATGCGTGAAATCTCCACCACTCTTGAGAAAAATGGGCAGCACCTCCTCTCTAAAATGCCATGGGGAAGAAGAAGCCCAAGCTCCAAATGAATGGCTCAGGCTCGGGGAGGAAGAAAGGTGCTGATATATAGACGAAGGCACGTTCGTACCGGCTGGTGGCTCAAGCCGGTACTAGATCTCTCCATTTAGTACCGGCTGGAGCCCCCAGCCGGTACTAAAGTGGCACTAGCCGTTGCCCTCTGGCGTCGGTGGCGCACTTTAGTACCGGCTTACTAAATGGCTCCCCGAGGCACTGTTCTTTCGGTCCGGTACTAAATGCAGGCGTTAATTTCGGTCCGGTACTAAATACAGGCGTTAGTACCGGCTCAAAATGAAGGGGTACTAACGTCAGGGACAAATGCTCACTTCTCTGCTAGTGGGGGGCGCCCACGGTGACGGTGGTAATTTGAGGGAAGGAGGCCAGCAGGGACTAGGAAGGGAGTGGAAAAGGCTTGCCATGTGCGGCAGAGGACACTGAAATCTAGGGTTCAACTTGGGCTGCTCGGCAAGCATTTAAATCCAATGACGGACAAAGAGTTTGCTTGTAGGGGGCTACATTCTTCTTCGTCCAGTACCTCATCCTTTTTTTTACATTTTTCTTCTTCCTCCTTTCTTCTCGTCTTCTCCACCTCCTAATCTAATGGAGTTCCTGGGGGCAGTAGGGAGCCTGGAGACTGGAGCCCCCCAACTCCACCCCTAGATTCGACACTAGCTAAATGAAAATACAAGGCTGTGTTATTAGGCTCTTATATATTCCCGGTGCCCAATAGGCACCTGCTGGTAAAGCTTGGTATCCGTCAATAACCCGAGTCATTCCAGGTACTCGAACTGACTATGCCCGTGGGAGAGATTTCATACCAATACCCACGGTTCGATTGCCATCCCTATATGTACAACGCAACGTAGAGCAACCACTGCAATCTCCTCCATGCAACTGAACATATATATGCATGCACCCTGAGTCTTTAATCACTCTCCCTTGTCAGATAGGGCCTCCAGGGTGCTACGTGATCTGAATGCATATCCAGGGAGATAGGTCCATGTGGCAATTGAGGACGTGGCAAAGGTATAGCATCAGATCAGCATCCAAACCCTAATTGGTTGCATCACACGTGCTTGAAAGCATAATTGAGGCTTTCACTCGTTCAAAGGGAACAACTGTGGTGATGACGCAATCTCAGAAAGCTGCAATATTATTTCAATCCCGACACCTTTTCTGTCCAAATTAAAAATAGAAAAGGAAATAAAGAAGCATGCCTGCTCATTAATCAGAGCCTTACACCTGTGCAGCCAGAATACATCACTGGTGCACACACTTCCCAAAAATAATGGCCTCTCTTCTTTGACCCGGACCAATCGTAGGAGCTGAAGGTTAACGATTGCCACCACCAAAATTGTAGCAGCGAAAGGAGGGCCAATAGAACTGCAACTTGATATCCAGCTTTTATTGTGACGACGATCCTTATCTCCATCGCTGTATGTGCAAACAGATAGTGCTGGCAGCAGCAGTGCGCGCTTAGGGGAACTAAAGAAGGCCAAGATGTTTTAATCATGGTGGATGATCTGTGGACCCCCATGGGCATATTTGGATGCCCACCAAACTAAAGGTGCAAGGCTCCACCAAATGTCCCAATGATTTCCATATGGGGCAAAATATAATTAGGCGTCGTGGCTACCTGTTACATCAGCCATGCATAGACGATCCATCCATCGACGGAGTAATTATGTTCATGATTGTATGATGCTGATTTCACGATATAGTTCTTCCGCTTGTTTGGAGTTGCAATGCAGGATTTTCACGTGGACCGTGTTGAACGTTAAAAGTAACAGACACGCTTAGCCACACGCAATTGCGTAGGCCGACTTTTGCCTTTTAAAAAAGAATGGGAAGAAAAGGAGGGGGAGGGGGTTGCTGTTACAACATTGGGGTGTAGAAGATACTTTTGGCATCCCAACAGCTTTGAAAACCCATATTTTCTTATTACTGATTTTTCAAATTAATACTGTCAATTCCTGCCCTGAATATGCGCATAGACTGTGCTTCCAATATGAATGAACCCATCTTTAGATTTCGGTACTTTCAGACACTCCATTATCTTCAAAGTAGTTGTATATATAAATAGTGGAAGCAATCATACAAATGGATAGACTTGTGTTTGGATGAGAAATGCAGCAAGCTTTCCCTAACACAACAATAGCCCTACATCTGATCCGAAGTCGTTAATTTTTCCCTTTTGGTTTCTAAAGAGAATGCCCTGAGGTGTCCTTGAGAATGATATAGCAACTGATGAGAACTATTGAATTTGTGCTTTTGTGGCACGTGCATGGGTATACTCTTGTGCTGCATCAATTGAATTCGATGTATTAGTTGCACTGCGCATCTCAATACAAGTCACATATCACGATGAAATTTCAGTGATGAATTTACATGTATTATCTCACTATATAACCTGCTTTGATGCAATATCAATGTGTCAGTTTTCATAGATAGGCCGTGAAAAAATTTGGGTGACGGGCAATTTTTTGCCTTTTTTGGTACCCAACCATTTGATTTAGCTCTTGTTCTTAATTAGCTAGTAATACAACATATATAGGTTCTCACAGTTTTAGGTATAGTTTCACTGTCAATACAGCTAAACTTGATGGATTACTACCAACGAAAATATCAACTAGGAGCTTACATTTAGCCCACCTTTGTGGAAAGCAATGAGACGTGTTCATTATCTCTCATTTAACAAAAATATCATCGTTCAATCATTCTTGCACTATATATGTAGGACGTTTTCTATTTCATTAGAAGCTAGCTTATGAGCCTTCCCCTACAACTTTTTTGTGGGACAGTGCCGAGTACAACTTTACCTCAAACTAAGCGAACTTTTCGTCCCTAGCTAATAGTACCTTTATAAACTGATCATGAGCTGCTTATTTGCCCATAAAACTGATTGTGGGCACCACAAAAGGCTGGCTGCATTCTCTCTGCCTCCCATCCTGGGATGCTTATTTTCTGTTTCAGATTAAATTAACACCATCAGTAAGGTTACCGAGCCAGCCTTTCCTCTTTACAAGGGACTAAGGACTGGGGCCAGCCTTTAGGTCAATATATTGTCTTCGCGTGATAGACACTGAAAGCTCGAAAATGCTTGCGAAAGAAAAGTGAAAGAGAAAAAGACCAATAATTAATAAGTAAAGAAGATAAAGAGAGTGCAATGTTCACATCACAAGGATAAAAGAAAATAAAGAGTGCATATATCCTATTTAGTGCGCACAAGATCGTGTAAGCAAAAGCTCTTTACATGAAACAAATCTGGGGATCCTGTTGCGGTGCAGGGAAATAAACCTAGTTACTGTAAATTAACTATAGTTAGTTCGCAAAAGAACAAAGGTGTGGACTCTACCGACAGAAAGTTTCTTTTCCTGTGACCATTTGATTAGCTATGCGTGTTCATCGCTAGCTAAACCAGAATATTCGCTCCCCATCAGTGTCACAAGAATCTTCTGACGAAGCACCTGTTGCTGGAAACCCTGGAATGATCAATTAAGAAGGTTAATCTTCTTTTGCTTCTAAAAGAAGATTCTTTTAGTCATGATGACTCCTCGCTAACCTACTAGTGAACCTATATCGGCATAATATAGTATTCATTATTCGACTTAACAAAAAGGAGGAAATAAAAATATAAGGCATTCGGCATGGAATCGGCCTCATCAACCATACACACACTTGGACGGTGTACGTTAGTCTATACATATCTAGCCTTTTGACTGCATGTATTGATCAACGATTCAGTGATCATAGTAGTAACGTTTTCCCAGGGAGTAGTAGTTTTCCTTTAATGTGTCATTCGATAGTTTTGTCAGACATCCGGAAATGATTCCTTTTGTTTTTTGCATTTTGTTCATTATCACAGCATGCAACCAATCGGGAGATAAAATAGAGAAAAGGGTAAATAAAAAGACACTTGATAAACAGTCAGTGTCATCGTTATACATCACGTAGCCTTTCACCAAGTCATCACAATTTTTTTTGGCGAAGATGACCTCCACCTCCAAATGCTTGGCTTGTATTCCTCTTTTTGCAACAATCTCTCTAGCTACAACCTCATCCAATAGTTTTCTGTTAACAATGCCTATAAAAGGTGAAATAAATATTTTATCGAAAACAATATCGTGACTAAATCCAGTAGCGGTCAATTGAAATTGAGTTATCGTATTGCCATATAGCCCAACACTGAGCAGCCTCCGGACTAAAATCCTTCTCTTTTTTCTCGCACAGGCTATGTAGATATGTTAATTGTGTAACCATCGACCCTATCGATAAGCAAAATAAATTGTGAACACATAATAACTCATTTTGGGCTATATGTACAATGTTTGAGTTGGGGGCCGTCCAAACTGTGCTTCATCACATTCTTGATGGACTCTTGTCGAAGGTGTTTTAAATTATAAATCATTTTGACTTGTTTGATTTAGATACATAGTTTTTACTATGTATAAATCAATATATATCTAGGTGTATAGCAAAAACTTATTTACCTAGAAAATCCAAAACAACCTGTAATTTAGGACGGGACGGATGACATCAAATTTGAAGCAGCTTGGTATCAAAAATTGTGTTGTATATAATACATGGCTAACTGGTAGTGATATATTATAAGAAATTATTCAATTTACAAAATACAGTCCTAGATATTGACCACATTTGGACAAGACGGAACACGATAGAAAAGAATAATTAAGGCACGTGCAACATAAAAAGAACTAATGATGAAATGAAGGTGCATAGAGAGGCGGTGCACGGTAATCAAGTCCTTGCTCGCCCAATTGTGGCATATGTGAAGGACGTGTCTACAAACTGCTTACATTATTATCATGATGTATATGCATGCAAAGGAGATGAAATTTCAGTGGTCCAGACCACATCTAGCTACCAGCTTTCCTAAAGAGAGCCATTTGAAACCACTCTTTGCCACAGTGAGTCGCATTTGTAATCAACCACTTTAGTTTGCCTCCAATAATAATGTTAGGAGCCAAACACACGGGTATCCAGATGTTCATCATCAGAGGCTACCGTGAAACTACTGGGGAAATGGATTACTTTGAACATTGCTGGGACTTTATGCTACTACTCCACCCATCTGTTTTACAATATGTGTGGCTAAAATCAACGTATAATGGTTTTTGTAAACATGTTTCATTTGATAAACAAGTGTTTTGCCGCCACATTCATGTGATCAGAGGAAAGTTTCAAAAATATTTTTTCAAAAAATGGTGAAACAAAAATGTTTAAATTAAGTAGGCATATTTCACGACATCGATATTTAGAACATGAGGGAGCTGATGATTTCATCTACAATTTGTTGTTTGTATCGGATGTTATTTAGGAGCACATGAATACTTAATTTGTTAAGTGTGCCTATGACAGCTATGCAGCATAGTGTGCTCATCATTAAGTTAATTAGAAACCAAGCAGTACACAAAGAAAAGCAGGCGCGGGGGAAAGCTATCTATGTCCACTAACTGCGTCTATGGTAGGAAAGGAGAATATAATTGAAAGAAACAGGCATTTCCAAACTAACTATGCATGCATGCCGACATGGGTCTAGTGTAGTTAAATTACGTTTACCAGTACAGATACTCATAAGTACCACCTGACAATTTAATTCAATACAGCTGAAAAGAAATGGGGTTTTGTAAGCTGTAGATGAAATTTCATGATTGGCTGCAGATTTTTTGAGCTACAGATAACGATCACAGTTATGAATCATGATACGTGCTATGTAGTACTTCATCTATTAAAAGATGGCATGGTTTGACTTAGCACGGTCTCAAAAACAGGAATTCCACTACTGGTTTATCTTATACTATAATGTTTGTAGCAACAAAATCATATATAACCATAAGGAAATTAATGTTGAATGTGAATAAAATGATATCATTTTCATATAACAACAAAATTATATCATATGTGGTTAATTGTTAATTGAAGATTATATATTTATACATGGTTGGGCTCTTAGAATGCATGCTCGCGCACCTTTAAAATGAAATGCAGGAAGTATCCCATAAAGTTTTAGAAAAACTCACAGTTCATGAAATTTATAAACTAACTCAGTGAATATGTATCAGTGATTTTTCATCTTGTACCATATATATGTCGCCGGAAAAACAGGAATTATTATTTTTACATATTAATTTGCAGGAGTAAAATGACAACTAAATTAAGTAAAGCTGTCTCCAAAAACCTGCGGTTGGTAAGATCTCATGTGATTTTGCTGCTGTCTCTTGTCACTCCCTAGAGATCGAGTGCGAAGCTGGTTGGAGAGATCCATGGGCACCTCACAACAAATCGTATGTACCGTACAACCTTGCACTAACCCATGTATTATAGACTGAATTAAAGGTGCACAAAGCTGCTGCCTTTTGGATTGGTCATGATTGTCTCTACTAATATTGAACAATATATAAACCCTAATTATTCATGGCCAGGAACTTTCCTCCAGAATTAAGCTAGTGAACAAGATCTTTGCATAATTCCATTACTTGTTGATCTGTTGCACATGCAATTGGAGAGCACTTGTACACAATGACATAACAGGTGCACCAAGGCATGCGTGCCACCTCGTGCCTATATAAAGCCCCCCCCACAGCCTGCCTATCATTGCAAGAGTTTCAGCCAACACAGAAAACTCCTCCTCAAAGCTCTCCCTGCTTTCTGCAGGGGCCAAAGGCTGGAGAGGAAGAGAGAAGTACCAAACAGTTTGTGTTGGAACTTTGGAAGCTCTTGCCAGCCTCTCATTTTAAGCTCCATTTATCACGATGGCTGGCTTTTCTCTGCAGCATCCCTGGGCATTCGCCTTCGGCCTTCTAGGTAAATATATTACCTTTCACAAAACAAGATGAGCTGCAAGCCGAACAATCGCACATGTATTCATCCATTCTATTCTGTCCTACTCGTTTGCACTTTCCAAATTGCTATAACTGTGTTGAAACATCTTATCATTTCGTATTAGTTGTTAGCGCATGATATAGTACATCGAAGTTACGTAGTGGGAGTTGCACTTCGGTGGTCATTGAATCAATTGTATGTAGTCGAGCTTGCGCTACCTTTCAAACCTTTTCCAAAAATGAGAAGTTATTACTTGTGGTTATAAACTGATCATAGTCACTTAGTGGCACCACATTAAGCATAGATCACTAAATTTTATCACCTTTGTCATGCTTGATCGATGCTTTTGTTAGCTTACACATTTCTTATCATAGACTACATGTCGAGCTAGCCATAGGTCGTTTCGAAGCATCTATCCTGCCACTAAGTGAGCTAGACTACTTGTCGGCCTTCTCGGTGATGTCACTGCTGCTACTGGGTAGCAGCGTTGATGTCATAGTGCACCATAACACAAGAGCTCGACTAGCACAAAAAAACAAAAAACAAAAATAAAGCCTCGCCAATCTTTGCTCACAAAAAGAAGGCAACTTAGACCCAAGATGTAACGTGTCACCTCATCACATCTTATCCCGCTTTGGGCTCTTTGCCAACTTTTGCAAACGGCTGATCTTGGCGCCCTTTTTTTTGCTTTGCAGGCAACATCATCTCCTTCATGACCTTCCTGGCCCCAATGCAAGTGAATCACTAAAGTATCATTTCTCGTGTTCACGGAACATTGCTATTCATTTGAAACAGATATTTTAAATGAAATTAAATGTATTTGCATTCTTTCAATTTGTATAATCAGCCCGACATTCTACCGCATCTACAAGAGTAAGTCGACCGAGGGTTTCCAGTCAGTTCCCTACGTGGTGGCGCTGTTCAGCGCGATGCTGTGGATCTTCTACGCGCTGATCAAGTCCAACGAGCTCCTCCTCATCACCATCAACGCAGTCGGCATCGTTATTGAGAGTATCTACATAGTCATGTACTTCGTCTACGCAGACAAGAAAGCTAAGTGGTTCACTGCAAAGATCATGCTTGGCCTCAACGTTGGCTTCTTCGGGGCCATCCTCCTCGTTACCCTGCTCCTCTTCAAGGGCGACAAGCGCATTGTCACGCTGGGCTGGATCTGCGTCGGCTTCTCCGTCAGCGTCTTCGTCGCGCCGCTCAGCATCATCGTGAGTTCGCGTGTACCCTAGCTATACCTTTGACACCCTCAGAATCAGCCATGGTGATGATGAGCTCGAGCTAATGGCCATTGCGCGTGCGTTTGTGCTCGTGCAGAAGCGCGTGATCCAGACGAGGAGCGTGGAGTACATGCCCTTCTCCCTCTCGCTCTCGCTCACCCTCAGCGCCGTCGTCTGGTTCCTATACGGCCTCCTCATCAAGGACAAATACGTCGCGGTTACTAACTGCAGCCCACATACTTGTTTGGACTTCCTTCAATTTTGTGAGTTGATGGTGAATCTTACAGATACTGATCGATGATAAAAATTATGATCTATCTGCAGCTTCCAAACGTCCTTGGGTTCACCTTCGGCGTTGTCCAGATGGGGCTCTACATGTTCTACATGAACAAGACGCCTTTGGTCCCCGAGGGTAAGGTGGCCGGGAAGCTGCCGGCGGGAGCAGAGGAGCACGTCGTCAACGTGCACCCTGCCACAGAGATGGCGGTGCCCAGGAGTTGCAAGGCCGAGGCGATGAGCCACCACAGCCCAGCCGTCAACATGGTCTAGACGCGGGCATGCATGTCCCAACAAGCATGCGTCGAGTCAACTCCAAGCACACAAGCTGTTAACTGGGGCCTATTACCTCACGAGCCAATATGCACGCCATAAATCCTTTTATCCTTCAGTTTACTATGATGCAAAAATTGCAGCTATAGCTACATACTTTCGTGTAACCAGGAATTTCATTCCCCTCAAAGAATAATAATCCATAAGAATTCTATCTCTAGGAAGGTTGCAGTGTACCTTTGCTGATTTTCTTTTGGAGTAATGACGCACTTACATGGCCATGTGTGCATATACGTCCTTGCACACATTGAAATTTGGACTCGAACCCAGGTGGAGAGTATCCACCACAAAATTATAATTACATCGTAATTAGTAAATTTATGACTGAGCATACAAAAGTTCAAATTTTCATTACATCATAATTAGTGAATTGCCAGATCGGATGTTGACCAACAAGTCAAACAGCCATCTGGACTCTTAGTTTGCTCGCCTCGAGCTCAGCATGGTTTTTCTGTCCCTATTTCTGAATGAACTGAATCAAGTGAAGTCAAGCACTCAAGTATCTATCTACGGGAAAAGTCAAAAGAGGTGTGTTTCTACTAGGTATTAAAAGAATGATGTCAAAATCTTTATAAAAGATTAGCCAATAATGCTGGAATTGAAGGATTCAAGATTTCAAGTTCAGTTTATCCCTCCTCACAATGATGACCAAGGTGTTCTCCTTATTCAAGTTTTGATTGACTGACAGCCTCGAGGCCAGACTCGGATCTGAGGATTTGAGAGGATAGGTTTCACCCGGAGCGAATCGACGGAAACACGCATGGAGGGGCATGAATCTGACAGTAACAGTGCGAATAGCGTTAAATGGGTCACAGAAAACAGGGTGTGTAGTGAAACAAAATATTTGGATCCGTGATAGCACTCCTACAATAATCAAACACAATATATAATGCTCCACAGCCTGAGCTTTGCCGGATCTAGATTAGAACATGCAAGATATTAGTACATGCTTTGCGACATGCATTATGTTCGCACATCATGGGTGTCTTAGACTAGACTTTGGATGTCATGTCATGGAGACAACTTTGAATAGTTTCTTGTTCTAAGCATCACAATTTGTTTCTTAAAAGAAAGAAAAAACAACCAAGACGAGCTCCTGAAAGCTGAGCCAATCCTTTGATTTTTTTTTTGTTCCTAGCCTATATGATGGCTATGGACAAGTCCATTCACCAATAGTATAATCCTCTGCTCATGCATTGCATCACTTGATCATTGTAATAAGCTTACTAGTATTATCATCTATAAGTCTACTTTGCTTAGCTCCTCATCCTGATGTGATGGATTAACCACTGCATGAGCACAGTTCTTCTGTTTGGTTTCATCCGTCCATAATCAATCCCGATCACAAAGTTTTTACTTTCGTCACTCTCCTAGGCTTCTCATCCAGATATCCTATTCCTAGTACATGGCTTAGATCCAACCATCTTTCAGGTCCAATCCAAATCCAATCTACTAGCACCTTTAGTTTTTCATCGCGAGTTGATCCCTCCTTTTAGTCACTTTGGATGGCATATGGTTTCACACTCTTAGCTTTGCTAAAGCCTTTTATTTCTCTTTCAAATATCGGACGACCATAACTAATTAACTCACCCATTTTTGACCAATACTCCAAGATCTAGTGTGAAATGTATATGCCTGATGGTGGCAACCACACAACAGAATGGACATAGACGTGTAATGCAGCAAGTGACCACCACTTCTTGTGATCTTCCATCCTTTCCTTTTTGCTTGAACGGTAGACGTGAAGCCAGAGGAAAGAGAGGAAAGGCGGTTGCTGAAAGGAACTGCTTCCCAAATGATTAAATTTTGTCTAGTATCGCCTACCATGCAAAAGGCGCCTGCTATATGTAGTTTAGGTGTGCACAATTTGGTGAAAGTTCAAGCTTATAAGCTCATCACCAAACGATTAGTCTAGCTAGTATCCCCCAGGGTCAGTTGCACTATATATTACTCCTCGTCAGGGAATTAATTGTCTCCAATGAACATGATAGAATCATGTTTTAATAAAGTTTTTTTATGAAAATATCTACGGAAAGCTATCCCTGCCGGTGCTTAACAAGAACCGGCTGGCAGGTATACGCTCCGTATTATCCCCGCGTACCATGTACAGAACCCTTACTCTCCTAGACCTCTCCCATCTCCACTCGGTCCTCTCTCTCTCTCTCTCTGCCACTTGATAGTTCTTGGGGATTTTCTCAGTTAGTCTAAAAAGCCTTGTCATTTGACAAAATTACAAATAAGACCTAGAACAATCGGGGATTTGGGAAAAGCACATGATGAATCATGAAGGGAACTTGGCTACCAAGCTGTACCGTATATGGCCCTACTTATAGGACATATTGTGACCGGAATTGAGTGAGGATATAGTTGTTGGGACTAACATGTTTGTCAAGAAATGTTTTTATATTAGGTCCCACGGATACAATACATGAAGAGACACAAAAGATAGGATATAAGTTAGGGTTGAATAATTGGACAAATCCTAGGACTTTATTTAACACTTAAGGGGCCTGGACGCCTGGTGACAGGCAGATACTACACGTCAGAGTATCTGGATTATATTGGTGCACTAAGTGAAGAAAGCAAACACCCAAAGTTCAAGTGATACAAGTGGTGAGCCCGAGAGTATCGCCGAAGGATATATTGTGTAAAGAAGATACAAGTGAAGACCTAGCTATGTTACAATAATGGCAAACGATCGGAGCTTGAGCCGCAGTACCTCCAATTTGAAGCAGCACTAAGATATATTCACCAGACAAATAAACAGAGGCTACGAAGATGTTCAGTTATCAAAAGATACACTGGATGCTCCGCTACGGTTTTAAACTCGACGGAACATCAAGTGTTAACGATTGCTAATATGGGTGCTCCGATGGCTATAGTTGCTGAGATGTGCGCAGTTCATGGTTCGGTGAGTGCAATGCGTGGTACACTAAACCTTCCAATGTTCACCGTAAAATTGAGTGGTTGAAGCAACGGCTAGTTTGAGTGGTTGAACTTATAAGTACCAGCAACACCCACTTGGTCATATGATGCTTCTGGAGCCCATAGGAAGCTACGGAGCATTTGAGAAGACAACCAAGCGATCACAGTACAAAAAGTGATAGATCATCCAAAGCATTTAGTAGAAAATTCTTGTGAGTGATTTGGTGCTAAATTAGGCCAAGAGAGTGGGTTTGCAAGGTCTTGCAATAAAACTAGGCTTGTACGGCTATTAATGAAATATGTGCTCAGACATGTTTAAAAAAGAAAGAGTAGGCTTTTACGGAGGCCCTCGTTATTGTGGCCGGCTCAACCTTGCTCCTTGGTGGCAAGCCGCATGTATACTGCATTGATAGTTGGCTCCCCTGAATCTCAATACAAATGTTGAACCAAAATGTCTGTTCATGCGCTCATGCAGCTTTTTGTTGTACACATCTAGCGATTAGTGATGTAAAGATACCTCGCACTAATTTTGTTTTGGCTCCCTTAATAAGTGGGCCACATATTGCACTCTCTGAGAGGTTATTTCTTTTGAGGAAAAGATAATCTTGTTTCTGGGCCAGCCAAGTCTCACTAAGCACTAACTAATCACTCATCAGGTGCGCCCAGGCCACGCGTATCTACGGATGAAGATTGGATTGTTTCTTCTATGTCATCAGCTAGTGCGAGTTTGGATGGCTTGAGCAGGAACACTCTGCTGCAAAAGAACTATTTTTTTTGACGGGAAAGAACTAATAGTTTGTTAATATAATCTTTTTTTACGAAAGACGGTACACGGAGATGCTATAACCCGGCCGGGTGGGCATCCAGATTCCACAAGGAACCTACTAACCAACTATGCGACACTAGACTGCACTTCTGGTTTTTTATATGGCAAAATGTTTTATCAAACACAAGGACATCTTATAACCAAATTTGAGTTTATAATGAATCAAGGACACTCAGTCCTACCATGCAATCCACTGATGCACATCTACAATTTTTTTGCGTACTCATCAGATGGATGAGCCGGCATGCCTTTACATGTCCTGTTGTTGCATAGTAAATCCAACAATGGGCACGTCCATCTCCATCCCAGACAGGGCCTCCAACATGCATGCACCCTGGGATCTAATCCTCCCCTCCCAGCCCCAGATAGGACCGCCAGAGTGCCAAGTGATTGTAATGCATATCCATGCAGATAAGTCCATGTGGCAAAAGATAGCAAGCATCAGCTTCCAAAGCCTAACTGGCTGCATCACTAGCTACATAGCAGCCATGCATACATGCACATCCACATAATTGAGACGCTGTCATTCATGCAAAAGAGCTCAACTGTTGGTGATGACACAATCTCAGAAAGCCCCCCAATTATTTTGATCAGGACACCTTCTTTTCTTGCGAACTCGATAATAGAAAAAGGGAAAGGAAACATTTGCCTGTTAAAATAATCTGAACCTTACACCTGTGCATCCAGATACGTCATCCGTGTACGCATTGTCCCAAATAATGGCATCTCTTCTTTGACCTGGACTAATCATAGGAGCTACTACAGATAAGAGATAAACTTAATAGGAAATACAACAGCAAAAGGAGAGCCAATAAAACTGCAGCTTTAGTTGTGACGAGGACAATTCTTATCCCCATTGTTGTGCAGCAGCAGTGCGCGCCTAGGGGGACAACAGAAGGTTGAGATTATTTCAGCTTGGGTGCTGATCTGTCCATTGCGTGAGCCATACATGTCCACCAAAAGACGCAACGATTTCCATGGGGCAAAATTAGGCGTGGCTGGCTGCGACATCACTCATGCACAGATCGATCGAGTAATTTTGTCCATATATCATTGCTTGATGCCGATTGCGCGCTCCTTCTTTCCTGTATATTCAGGGTTGCAATGTGTAGAAATTTCGCGTGCAATGTTTTTGTCATTTATCAGAATAAAGTAACGGATACGCGCTTAGAGACGCGCAAATGCGTGTGGGCCAACTTCGCATTTTCGGAAAGAGCAATGCTACAGCTACGTAAATGACCAATGTAATGTCTACACGCTGCACACTTAGCTCAACTGTGTGAATTTCCCCTGTGAAACTCGCCTGATTCATGGACGTGGAGGAATAGTTACATTTCAATGTCAGCATTTTTAGCAATTTTTGCAAGTCCTTTAAGTAGATAGAGCATTGTTGTTTTGGACAAGATGAGGAGGGTGTGTCTACTATATATGTTAGTGTGGCATTTCAGTAGCTATATTGAAAACCTTCTTTTCCAACTATTGATATTACAATTATTCCAGATGGTGCCTCCAATATGACTAGACCTCGTCTCTGGATTTGGTATATTCAGCAGTTGCATAAAAGCACAAAGCAATCATACAAACGGATAGACTAGTGTTCGGATGAGAAATGCCGCAAGCTTTCCCTAAAACAAATAGCCCTACATCACCCGATGAGAGAAGACCTTTTCCCTTTTTCTTTGATGAAGGAAAGCCCTGTAAGCGTATTGTTGCATCTGTACCCCCTTTTTCATGTGTTTTCTAGAACTCTGTCTTATCAGACAAAGTACATGAGCACCATACCACACGTATTGGCCTCTATGCAAAAAATGTGAACAATTCCCTTATATATTTTACTTTTATTTTAGGAGTAAGTACAACGTGGTTTCACTAAATGAGTGACAATCTTTTCCGACAATTTCTATTTTGAAACGTCCAATATTTTGTAGTCCTACATATGTTAGTTATCTACTGTAAATGTAGCTAATATGTTTTTCGGGAATGACATTAGTTGGCAATTTACCAGAGTCCAAAAGTGTTGGGTAAAATGAACTAAAAATTGTTTAGGGAGTTACTTCAACTCCAGGGAAACTTCCAGCAGGGTAAAATGGACTTTTTTTCCAAAGGAGAATGGAAGCACCAATTTTGTAGCTATATGGGGCAAATATAGAGTGGATTGGGCTTTTTGTGGCCCATGCACGCATCAATTGAATTGAAATTTTCAGGTGCGTCTGCACATCACAGTGTATGCACACATCAATTTGGCGCAATACAAATATCCGAATTTTGTTTACATCGATAGGCTCTAAAAATTATTTATGTAAAATCTTAATTAGGATCTAACTTGCCTTGTCGTTTGCAACTATCTGAGATAGTTCTTATTCTTAAAAGGAAGTACATACTACATAGTAGTTGACATCGAAGTACAATTTCACTGTCCACACGCCAGAAAAAAACAATTTGGAGCTTTGCCTTTATATTAGTGCACCATTGCTGAGAGCAAGGAGCACCATCATTATCTCTAATTTTAAAAAAGTATCACTGGTCAATCATTCATGCACTATGTGAGGAACATGTCTTTAATTTTATATTATTACAAGTTAACTTATGAGCCTTCCCCTGTAGGTTTTTTTTGTGGGACAGTGTTGATTACAACTTTACATCAGACTATGTAAATTTTTTGTCCCTACGTACTTATTACTTTATGAGACTGATCGTTGAAAGGATGCTACAGTATTTTATATTGTCATAACAGCGAAACGATATGGCACTGAATATGGATGTGTCTCATGTACAAAAGCTTTGTTTCAAGACACTCAAATAAAAATATAGTTAGTGCACATATTTGTATCTTCCTAAGGAATTGTCGGTTTATTGTTGAATTGTTCTTAAAGAAAGATCCATTATTTTTCTTAGGCATGTTCACCTGCACCTATTGTGAGCACTTGAAACCTTCCAAGAAACGACATTCTCTATCTCGCATTTTGGGCAGCTTATTTGCCTTTTCGGATTAATTACACCATTATTGAGCTAGTCGGTACGGTCTTCCTTTTATTTTTGCTGGGAAGTGGAGCCAGCCTTTTGTTCATTAGTCTATGCATGATAGCCACTGAAAGTTCAAATGTTTGCAAAAGAAAAGTGGGAAAGAGCAAAAGACCAATAAGATGAGTAAAGAAAATAAAGATTCTCAAGTTCAGGTCACAGAGATAAAAAAAATTAAAGAGTGCCTATCCAAATTAATGCGCACAAGATCGTGGTCTGGAGAAACATAGTAGTAGTGAATGTGACAACTCACGGAGATTTTGTAAGGAAAAGCTCTTTTTAGAAAATAACTCTGGAGATTCAGTTGTGATTAATATTACATATACACAGTACTGCTACCAGCCCTTAGGACAAAGAACAACTCACGGACATTTCTACCACAGTACCAAGCAAAACCCTTCCTGCTTGTTTCCCCGTAAAATGTTGGTTAAATATATAGTGTAGTGTGGAGTATATATCCAACAAATATTTCAGTGGATGTATATTGTGAGAAATAGTTAAGAAAGCCAAAAGTTAAGTACAACGTAGTTCCTAGTAGTAATTAAGATCACCATGCTATAGAGGACCAAGTTGCTGAAAAAATAACAACAGATCGCTAAAGAACGGTGGTGAACTCTGTGACAAAAAGCTTCTTTTTTCTGTGACCGTGTGATGTACTATGCATGTTCGTCGCTCAACCAGAATATTCGCCCCCTGTCAGCATCAGAAGAATCTGCTCACGAAGCATCTGCTGCTCGAAACCCTCCAATGATGAATTAAGCAGGTTAGGCTTCTTTTGCTTTTGGAGTGAAGATTCTTTGAGCTATGATTACTCCTAATAATCAACCTAGCTAGTGAATCTATACATGCTTTATGTCATCATTATATATACAATTGACAAAAAAGAAGAAAAGTTTTGTGGCCTTTGGCATGCATGGCTTGTTTGACTACTTACACGCTAAGGGCGAGCCATCTCAACCATACACAAACTTGGACGGTGTATGTTGGTCTACATATATAGCCTTTTTGACTGCATGCATTGATAAACAATTCCATGGTTGTAGTAATATATTTGTCCATCTTTGGAAAAAAAGGAATGACAGTTGGATGCACCATTTGCGGTTAGCGTGAACCGGTTTTGGGTCCACATCATCACATACAGGCTTCGTTACCTAGCGTTTATGTAAGAATTTTGACACATGGTTTCCATTGATAGAAATTGAATAGAGATAACCATTTCTATAGCAAAGACAAAGAATCTTATTAATTGTGTAAACAAAACTAAGAAATTTGATGGAAAGAGCCGAAATTTTGGCTAGCTTGAGGTAATAATATCCTCAAAGTTAAAAAGAAGTGCTACAATGGAAATTGGTACTCACTAAACTCAGTTGTTACTAACAAAAATGGAAACCTTATGCATTTAAAAAACTCATCCGCGGTGAGAGGTAAAATCCTGACATTTCCTCGGTACAAAAGTATCATACATTTCCTTGTGGTTATTCACATGTGCCATCATAAATAGCCTTTAGGAAATATCGCTACTAGCACTGGGAAACCCTTGTTAAACCCAAAGCCCTGGAAACACATGACCTGGATTAGGTTGATTGTTATGCTCAATTGACCAATATCTTAGTATCATTTACGTTGAAAATGAAATACAAACGAGTACTATACTTACGAAAACAAACTACAAAGGGACAATCTATTTTGTACCACAGGTACTAATATCTAGTTAATACTATTATGTTTAAGGCAGGCGGCAGTCCGAACTGTACATTCTTTACAATCTTACTAGAGTCCCTCCAATTAAAAATATATATATACTCCCTCCGTCTAAAAAACAAGTCATTCTGGAATTCAAAATTTATCCCAAAAATAAGTGCATGCAAGAATCAATTAGTGCCAAATATGGGTAATAAATAGGGGCAAATATGGTCATTTTACCTTCTTGTTAATTTATCCTAAAATTTCTAGGATGACTTATTTTTTGGGACGGAGGGAGTAAGTCGTATAGGACATCCAAATTGTCTACTATATGAAACTTGCAATAATGGTAATTAAATGTAATAAAATTATTTTCCATGATGAACCTAATATCATCTATCTTATATAGGGTGTGGTGAAGTATAAAGATTTTTATCCCGAGGGAGAATAGGATAAAAAATTATAAAAGATACGAAATAACTCCTTAGTTACTACAATGATTTTTAGGACTAAATGAAGTCTTGGATATTTTCAGCACGTCCCAAAGACATAGAACATAAAAAATGAATAATAAACCATGTGCAAAATAAAAAGAACTATTGGCCAAATTAAAGGGCGGGGTGCGGGGAGATTACGTGTAGGATCAATCAAGCCTTTGCTCCCCATTAATGTCATATGTGAAGGACACGTATGCAAAATACATACATTATCATGATGTATGTGTCTGCCAAAGGAGATCAAATTTCAGTGGTCCAGATCCCATGGCGATCAGCTTTAAGAGAGCCATTTGATTGAAGCCGTTCTTTGCAACCTCAACGCCCATTTTAAATCAACCACTTTGGTTTGCCTCCAATAATCTGATTAGGATAAAACACATTGTCTCATATTCATCAGAGGCTACTGTGAAACAACTTGGCAAAACATACTATTTTGAACACTGCTAGGACTAAGTTACCACTTTGGCCACACTATCTCAATATGTGTGGCTGCAATCCACACTAATTTCATTTACATGTCATTGTAAGTAATTAATTAGCATAGGGTGTTTTGAACAGATATTAATTAGGAGCACACGGAATTCATAATATGTTAAGAATGCCTACAAAAGCCATTCTTAGTGTCCTAATCATTGAGTTGATTGGAAACCAAGCAATATACAAAAGAAAAGCTGGTGGAAAGCTACATATCTCCACTAACCGTATAGACGTGAGGAATGGAGAATTAAAAGAAGAGAAGACGACATTCTAAAATTTGTACATGCCGACACATGCATATTTATTGTAGTTGAATCACAGTTATAAGTCTAGTGCAAAAATGCTTTTATTCAAATGAAACAAAACAAACAAAAACATGTTATGCACAGAGTAAAATCATACATAAACTCTTAATTCGTGGAAACTTTTAACCTGGTAGTTAGAACCACTTTTTCATCTTTATATAGTATTTCTCAGATCAAATAATATTCATAATTATTAAAAATAGGATATTACTCAGGAGTAAAGTCATAATCAAATTAAGCAAAGCTGTCTCCAGAGTCCAGTAGTTGGGAAGATCTCATATGATTTGCTCTTGTGCGGCGGCTCTTACGGTCTCACCACTCCAAAGAGAGTCCAAAGCAGGTTGGAGAGATCCCCCAGGCAGTACAAAACAATTTGGAGTGTACAACTCTGGCACTGACCCATGTATTATTGAATAAAGCATGAAAAAGGCTCCTGCTTTTTGGAACGGAAGAATTATCTCTATTAATTTGTGACGATTTATATATCCTAGTTATACATGGCCAGAAACATGTCCTATAAAGCGATCGAAAAAGACCTTTTGCATAATTTTGGGGAGACTGCACACATACACGATGACACAACTGAACACCAAGGCATGCCTGCCACTTTGTACCTATATAAACCCCCCACAGCCTGCCTATCATTGCAAGAGTTTCAGCCAACACAGAGAACTCCTCAGAACTCTCCCTTCCCTCTTGCAGGGGCCAGGGTTAGGAAGAGAAGTAGTTCCAAAGGCCAAACAAACGACAAGCTCATCGCCTCAATTCCAGCAACTGTTCATTCAGTTGTATAGCTTGTGTTGGGAAGCTCTTGTATTTAGATTATTTGTAGTTTCTCCCTTGTATCACAATGGCAGGCCTATCTCTGCAACACCCCTGGGCATTCGCCTTCGGCCTCCTAGGTATATATTACCCTTTCGCAAAACAAGATCCGCAAGCCCACGAGTAGTGCATATATTCATCTTCTCAATTCTGTTCTACTCATTTGCACTTTACAAATTGCTATAATTGTGTTTTCGGCAACATCTTATCGTTCGTAGTTGCTAGTGCATGATTGTACATTGAAGTCACTTATTAGTGGGATCTGCAATTCGGTGATCATTGGATCAGTTGTAATGGAGCTTGTGCTATCCTCCAAACATTTTCCAAAAATGAGACGTTTCTTATGGTCATAATCACATAATTAGTTGCACCAGATTAAGCATGTATTTATCACTATGTTTATCACCTATGGCATGCTGCTTGATCGATGCTTTTATTTGCTAGCCTACACATTTCTCATCGTGTACTACTTGTCCAGCAGTAGTACATGCTACTGTAGGATTGGTGACGTCATAGTGCACCATAACACAAAGACCTCGTCTAGCAAAAAAACAATAAAGCCTCAGCCTATCTTTGCTCCCAAAAGAAGGCAAAATTAGACCAGAGATGTAACGTTTCAGCTTATCACAACTTATCCCAGCTTTGGGCTCTCTGCCAACTTTTGCAAACGGCTGATCTTGGCGCCCTTTTTTTTTTCTTTGCAGGCAACATCATCTCCTTCATGACCTTCCTGGCCCCAATGTAAGTGACTCACTAAATTCTCATTTCTTATGTTCACTGAACATTCCTGTTCATTTGAAACGAATATTTTAAATGAAATTAAATGTATTTGCATTCTTTCAATTTGTATAATATATCAGCCCGACATTCTACCGCATCTACAAGAGCAAGTCGACCGAGGGTTTTCAGTCGGTTCCCTACGTGGTGGCGCTGTTCAGCGCGATGCTGTGGATCTTCTACGCGCTGATCAAGTCCAACGAGCTCCTCCTCATCACCATCAACGCAGCCGGCATCGTTATTGAGAGTATCTACATAGTCATGTACTTGGTCTACGCAGACAAGAAAGCTAAGTGGTTCACTGCAAAGATCATGCTTGGCCTCAACGTCGGCTTCTTCGGGGCCATCCTCCTCGTTACCCTGCTCCTCTTCAAGGGCGACAAGCGCATTGTCACGCTGGGCTGGATCTGCGTCGGCTTCTCCGTCAGCGTCTTCGTCGCGCCGCTCAGCATCATCGTGAGTTCGCGTGTACCCTAGCTATACTTTTGACACCCTCAGAATCAGCCATGGTGATGATGAGCTCGAGCTAATGGCCATTGCGCATGCGTTTGTGCTCGTGCAGAAGCGCGTGATCCAGACGAGGAGCGTGGAGTACATGCCCTTCTCCCTCTCGCTCTCTCTCACCCTCAGCGCCGTCGTCTGGTTCCTATACGGCCTCCTCATCAAGGACAAATACGTCGCGGTAACTAGCTAGTTGCTCGATCCTCGCATACAATCTGTTTGGTCTTTCTTTAGTCGTTGAATTTCTGTTTTGTGAATTCATCATCACGAGATGCATCAAATTACTGACGATACTGACCGAGGAAACAATTGATGATCCCGCTGCAGCTCCCCAACGTTATCGGGTTCACCTTCGGCGTGGTCCAGATGGTCCTCTACGTGGTCTACATGAACAAGACGCCTGTGGTCGCCGAGGGCAAGGACGCCGGCGGCAAGCTGGCGACGGCGGCCACGGACGAGCACGTCCTCGTCAACATCGCCAAGCTCAGGCCCGCCCTCCCGGAGAAGAGCTCCGAGGTGCACCCGGTGTTCGAGATGGGGGCTCCCAGGCGCTGCGCCACCGAGGCGGCGATGGCGGCGGCGCCGAACCGCGACGTGGTCGACGTCTTCGTCAGCCGCCACAGCCCCGCCGTCGGGGTGGCCTAGACGATCGTACAACGCTTTAGTTACTTAATATTCGCACGACTTGGAGCTGGCTGGTCATGAGCAGCGACGGCGAGTGGTTTAAGTATACTAATTACCAGTAATTAACTGCTCATGGAAGCTAGAGAGAGATGAGAGCCATGGAGATGGGAAGATTTATATATATATATATACATGTATATGGGGTGTCTGTGTTCGTCTGTCGTCCTGCTATTATTGTTGTGTTTATTTTCCGTCGATCTATAATTCCTTTGTACTGTGACGCGGATCTAATAAACTGTATAAGCGATATCTCACTGCTGTTAGCTACTAGTATATATCTCGTTCCATAAGAATGGCTCTCGTGTATGTTATTAGGCTGTTAGTCTGTGATGGTGTCTGAATCTGCGTATGACGTGTGCATACACATACCACGACGAGCAAAGAAAATTGCATGGCTCGTGCATGTATGCGTCATCGTCCATGGACAGGTGTTTCATGTGTGGTCAAATCATGTCCACGCGTGTTCAGATGTAAATTGTTGTCATTGTTGCATATATTGCGGCCCTTTATGCAAAGTGATGTGGTGCCCGTGTCGTGTGTGTAGGTTCACTTGCTTTTTCTTTATTTAAAATGGGATGTTTGATTATAATATTACTTAATATTATTAAATGGAGTGGTTAATAGGGTTGTACAGATCTCTGTGACACACAAAAGAAGAGTCCTTTATTAAAAAAATTTCTTAGTGCGCCGCTTATTCATCTAATCATGAAAATTTTCACATGAATTCGTGATGTTACAAAACCCTTAGTGCGCCGCTTTAAATATCTCCCAAGGTATACGGGAGTGTGGCTTGCAGAGGTGAGGACTACAGACTCCACGGCGCTTCAGTAGGGCTAAATGTACACGGAGCCAAACTTCAGGTTTTGGGCCTCCAACAGTGCATCCTTCAGGCCCACGATCTCAGGACAGACAAGGCGATTTGAGCATCCCTTGGCTCGCGAGCTAAGGTAAAGCAGCTCTTTAGTTTATCTTGTTATAAAGTTATTAGTATATAGGGCTCCTTATCTAAAAATTAGTATATATGGCTGAGTCGAGTCAAAAATTATTTGAGCTACTTTGCACGACGAGTTTTTCATTGAATTTGTATCGTAGCAATGATCTCCAGTAGGGATGAAAACGATTAGAAATGATAGGTGTAGAAGGCTCCACCACTTTCACTTTTATATTTTTTACTAGAAAGTGAAAATGATACGATATTGTCGGAAATAAGAACAGCGTCGGTATTTCAATAATATCAAAAATGAATATCCGGTCGAAAGAATATCGAAATCGATTGAAATCTATCAACATGATATTTCAAAACAATAAACACGTCAAACTATAGACTACGACAGTAGCCATATAACTTGACTCATCTCATACGCATGCAGATACTAACTCACTACTACGAAAATACTTTTTAAAGGCGGGTAGAAACCCATTCGTAGGGTGGCTGCGGTACCCGCCCCTGCTTCTCGCATCACCCGCCCATACAAACTGTTTTTTAGGGGCGGATGATAGCGTTATCCACCTCTAGAAATGTCCTTCCTGCCAAAATTTTGTACCATTTTTCACGTCAAAATTTTAAAATGGGGTTCTCAATTAACCCATTCAGATCCAACACTCAAATAACAATATATCTGCAATCAATTATATAACCAGTTCCTACCTCAATAAGGAAAGAGTATGAGTACATCCATACCACTGTTCTTACAATAGTGCAAGTTCGTACATCAATACTTTAGGTCTTAAGTTTGTACATTGATCAATACTTAAGTTCGTACAAATTCAAATCCATAAGAAAAGAGTAGGGGTACATCCATGCATATTACACATTTCATGCTACTTCTCCGATCCGCTTTTATAGATAACTTCACCAAAATAAGCTAGAGCACGGACGAGTGCACTCTCCTCCGCTTCCCAATGATAGTCACACTCAGTACTATAAATATCAAATAATGGAGTGTTAAGCTGATTTGGCCTGTAGAAGGTGAGTTTTGCTTGGAACTTCAAACCTTTGGTGAAGAATGGCTCTCCACCCATGTAAGTTAAATCCAACTTTTCCAAAAACGGATCCAGAATCGCCCGAAAGCTCATTGCCGCGTAGGTAATACCACAGAGGAGATCCTAAAAGGTGATAATAACGTTATGAAAGTTGAAAGATGTAACATAACGAAGGTTAACAATGATAAAACGAATATCTTATACACTGTTTTGTTGATTAAGCTGACAAAGCCTCTCAACAGTCAGAATAACATTGCTTTCTTCCGCCTCGAGCTGCTTTATTTGAAAATATGAAAAGTCTGGCACAAAGTACCCATGATCCTGAAGCTAGGCCTCCACGGCTAGCCTCTCATTAGTTACCCAATTTGGTGCTACTCCACCCATTGCGGCAATTGAAACCATCGGGATGGCCTCTCCTAGTGCCATCAAGGCTAAATCTATGTTTAGAACAAGTACTTAAAAAGAGATATGTACTTTTTTGAAATGAGGTTGACGAACAACCTCGGTTTGCACTAAAGGAGTAGTACCACCCACAGCTTCGACAACATCTTTGAGCCATCTAATAGGGTTGATAAGCTGCATTGTATGTAAGTAAATTTAGAAATTATTCATGTGTAGTGAAAAATATATTAAAAGAAGGAATGACTATTACATCGTTGGGAATTGACTCCTTAGCCTATACCAACTAATCTGCAAGCGCACAGCTAACGATGTTGAGTAGAAAAATAATTAGAGTTAAGTCCTTTCTTTTTCTGTCCCGACCCCTGACTTTTCCAGAATTAGTACCCGCCATCCAGGACCTATAGTTTTGCACCCCGACCCTCTGTTTAAGGTTTAATTATGTTTTAGCCCCTGGTTTCTTCAGATCTAGCCCTTGGAAGTTTAAAACTCTCGCAGTTAGGTCCCTAGATCACTGTTTTAGCCATATCTTCATCGTTTCAACTCCGATTTCAGCGATTCTTGCGCTCACGCGATCCTTGCATCATGAACTACAATATTATCATCTTTTTACTCTCTGTTTATACTATTTATTGTACATTTTCTTATTTGTTTGTGTATGCTTGTTTGTGTGATCGCGTAGACAACGTGACGTTCGAGCAAGACCAAGAGCAAGCTTACGAGGAAGAGAGTCAACAGCTGTTTGAGGAAGGCAAGTGGATTTCCCTTCCCTGCATATTCTATTTTATCCCAACAATAGCATGATAATTCACTTTATCTTAATGTTGCTTTGCATAAACTTGATGGGTTACCTATGCTAAGGACATACCTAGTCTTTTACCCCAAACCTTGAATCACCGGGGTTTACTATTCATGTTGGGTAGTCTCGCTTAGTTGCAAACTTTGGAATTGATGTTGGTTTACTCTTATGACAATGTTGATCACGTTTCATAATGTTGTTATACCGCGTTAATTCAAGATCAACTTTGTTTAATGGGAACATGGAGAACCACCCAAGTTAACAGTGCAACCACAAAGTCATATGGCTCTGACCTTAGCCAATTAATTAGATGTGTAGTTAGCTGGTGGCCTTACCGAAAGGGCAAGGAGGGGGTCAGTGATAGGGGTCATAGCCCGATCCTCTTGGGGTAGCTGCCTTTGCTAAGGAGCTGACCATTAAGGAGGTTTATGGACCATACTGCTACTGAAACTCTAGCGGGCTGCCTAGCTCTCGACATGTCTTTGTAAAGGCTTCGTAGTGTACCCTCGCCACTCACCTCGGAAGTGTTTAAGGGCCTTGCAAACCCGGGCGACTCAGGGGAACACGATTTGTGGGTAAAGTGTACAACCTCTGCAGAGTGGAAAACTGTTATAACAGCCGTACTCACGATTAAGAGTGGCTTGGACCCTCACATGATAATGAAACTTGAAGATTAAATAACTCGTGGTTCGTGGTTTATGTTTATGTTGCTGGTACCTTTATGTTTTTGCTAAAGTGGGATGGTATAAACTTAAACCTAGTTAATAGGTGCTTGCTAATAAATACTTGACCAACTAAAAGTGCTCGCTGCTGTAAACCTTAGCCTATCCTTGATGACCTTGCATATTCACCCCACTTGTTGAGTACCAACCATAAGAGTACTCACCCTTGCCCACTGCTGTTCAGAAGAGAACTTTGAAGAGGAGAACTTCGACGACTTCGAGGAGTTCTAGGCATTGCGTTCACCAGTCATCGCCTGTGGAAGACGGAGTTGTTGCAGACTTCGTTTAGGGTATATCGGTGTATCGTTTAAAGACCTTTGTGTCTCTTTTATTCGGAGTGTAATATTGTTAAATACTTTATTTAGTTACTTTTCAAGCATTGTCTTTGATATATTACACTTGTCCGTCTATCATGTGTGTGTGAACATGATCCTGGCGCACACATGAGATGCATCTAGTTCTTTCTATAATCGGGTGTGACAGAGCTCCTGAAATCAAATAATCACCAAAACTAGTGGAACTCATCATGATAGATAATTTAAGCATGATTTTGGCCATAAAAGTTTGAAATCCAGGGAAATGTTGGCGGTAAAAATCATGGAAATTGACCGCCAACACGCCACCGAGCAAAAGGGTTGAATTGTATATAGAGGATCCAGCAAGTCTAAGGTCATGAAAACCAAAGTGCGCTTGAGAATATATTTGGATGCTTTTCCTCGTACCTTCGATTCCTGGTGGCTAACACCTTTTCCTTTGCTTATTGATCCTCAGAACAAATCATTGTGTAATGTGATTCTTCCTTTTCTCAGTACTTGGAGATTTTGCAGGATTTTCAAAATTTAGAGGCATACTCTCATTGTCTCAAAACCACTCAGTTGCTCACAATGTTTGAACCTCACCGGGGCTTTTGACGAAGCCTCTCCTACTTCTAAAAGGTTGTATGTAGGGCTAAAGGTAGGGATTAAGATATGCATGTCTTTTACCACCTATGTTGCGAGATCAAAAAGCTTGTCTCTGAGGGGTTATGCCACCCGAGGGCTTTGGTCAAGTGCAAGTGAGTGTGGAGAATGAATGTCCTTAATTGGTATTTGATTCTAGCTTCTTCCATCTTCCCCTTCTTTTCTCTCTTTTTTTCGAGCATGATATTTGCTTGCTTTCTTTTTCTCTTAGGGGGTTGAAGAGCTGCTTGAGAACCACAATTCATGGACTTTGTTTGATGGACGTGTTTGTGTATGACCAAAGTATCAGGATGCATGACCAATCTTTAGAGGCAATGGTGTTTGATCAAGCTCAAGGTGTAAATGATAGCTCTTGTGGGTTCAAATCATAACAAGGGTGTGTATGTATGGCTCTGGATAGGATTTGGTAAAATTGAGCATGAATGAGAGTTGCCTCACTTTCTATTTTCACAAAAAAAATTCTCCAAGACTTTGAATTAGGAAAGATCATGCCTCACAAGTTATTATATCATGAAGGTCAATAAACAAAAGATCAAGTGACCCTATCATAAAGTTCCAAAGGCATAGAGTACTTTTGCATATGAAATAAAACTCAAGCACTCTTTGATTAACAAGAAAAGATTTCATCTCTTCCTAGGTGGTTTATTCAAATTTTAGTTTCATTAATTCTGGTGCGAAATTGAATCAAACCCAGAAAGGGAAAGGATCAGGGGGTCGCAAACCTCTGTGTCCAGCTGGATGGCCGCGAGGGGCCGACAGGTGGTGCTGGCCGACCTGGTGTAGGCCGGCCGGCCTGCAGTTGTGGCCTGAACATCAAGTTCATGTTCCACTCGTGCAGGCACGGCTCTAGGTCCCTGTATCCCTCAGCGCTTGAGCATTTCGGTGCAGGTGTAGACCGGTCGGCCTAGGGCAGGCCGCCCAGCCCTGGTTTGCGTCGGAATTCGCTCATTTTTCTCTAGGGGTTCAGTGATGTGCCGCTCATCTCTGTTTGTTGCGCACCTGATGAAAAATCAGAGTAGGGGTGTAGCTGGCACACAAGTGTGCACCAACCACAAGAGACATTGCATTAAACAAGCAAACTCTTTTTATTTTATTGAATTCAAAATGAGGTGCTGCTGGAATTACAAAGTTGAAAACAAAATTAGGAAAGGGAAAAATTAAATGCAGCACCTAAACCTAGAACTATTCTAGCCTATCCTATCACCTAAACCCTCGAGTCAGGGCCCTATAGAGGTCCTTATTCCCGGAGCAAACGGCCTTGCGAAGGGTATCCACCTTGTCATCGAGATCCATACGCTCGATCTCAGACTCGTCCACACGCTCATCCATATTGTTCAGCCTCAACTTGAGTGTGGCGAGCTGTACTCTCAGCTCCTTGATCTCATCGCCCTCCTCCTCCTCCTCACTGTTGTCCATGTATGCCCAAATCTCTAGAGGACCACGAATCGGTGGCGGCGAGCGGGTGCGCCGTACTGAACCTGGAGTGGAGTCAATGGACTCCCTCTCCCCACAATCTAGGTGAGGAGAGAGCACCTTCCCAATGCCCACCTGTCCACGCACGTGGTGTGTACTCCAGCGACTTGGGCTCCACCATCTGCAGGGTGGCAACTCGCGCCACATGCCCTCCCAAAGAGGAAGGCACGCGATGCTTGCTGAGTGCCTTCCTGTGGGACAAAACCCCCATGGTTGGGCGTGTCAGCGTGCGCGCTCTGGTGCACGCATTGGCCCCCACTCCTGGACTCCTGGAAATGGAACCCACGCGAGATGGCGATGAATGGCGCGAAGGCGAGGCTGGCCGGACTGCCCTAGGCCGGCCGGCCTGAGGCTGGCACCTCTGGCATGCAGGCGGTGAGGTGAAGGCCTCAGCCATCACCCAGGGATCGACAATGCGGATGCTACTGGGGGACGCTCAGCTATGGTTTTATTTGGAAGGTGCCAAAGGGGAAGGAGTGGACAAGGGTGCCGATTTTGATGTCGTGGGGGAGGATTGCGAGGCCATGGTGGTGATCTTAGAGAGTTTTGAAGTGAGGAAGGCTGACGGGTTTGGGAGGAAGAAGAAGGGGGAGCCTTTCGATTTAAAATGATGCTCCTTCTTCCCGTTCTCTCGGAGATAAGAAAGAGATCCCGGATAAAGCTGATTCAAATTCTAACGTTTGAATTCGGGCTTGAGGCCAGGCCGGCCGGTCCCACCTTGTCAGGTGCGGCCTTCGGTCTTCCGAAGCATCTCTCCCTCACTCCTATCTCTGGTTTTTGGGTGCACAATTGGCTAGAAAAGGGGAAAATCAAGAAAAGGAAGAAAAAGGAAGAAATCTAGCCTAAGATATGGCACATTTAAAGTTCGGCGATGACCATAGACGAGGGCTCTAGCTCGGATAACTCGTAGACGTCTATTTCTTTGAGTTCCGGTATTTCGGGCTCGAGGAATATTTTCAATCGTTGGCCATTGGCCTTGAAAACGTTCCCGTCATCATCCTGGAGGGTTATAGCACCGTGATCGGTGGCATTAATTACTAATTAAGGCCCTTCCCACTTACATCGAACCTTACCATGACCAAACAAACGAATGCGAGAGTTAAAGAGCAGTAACATATCTCCCACTTTGAAGTGCTTGATCTTGATTCGCTTATCGTGCCATCGCTTCGTTCGCTCCTTATAGAGCTTGGAGCTGTGGTAGGCCTTCTCCCTCCATTCATCTAATTCAGCTAGTTGGATTTGTCTCTTGACTCCAGCTGATTGGAGATCCATATTCCACCTCTTGATCGCCCAGTGGATTTGAACTCAGGTTCAACTGGCAAGTGGCAAGTTTTGCCATAAACCAGTTGGTAAGGTGCATTCCTATCGGGGTCTTGAATGCTGTTCGATATGCCCAGAGTGCCTTGGGTAACTTGCTCTTCCATCCCTTCCCCATGGCATTAACTGTCTTCTGCAGAATGTTCTTGATTTGTTTGTTGGACGTTTCCGCTTGACCACTCGTCTGGGGATGGCACGAAGTTGCAACCCGGTGATCTACTCCCAACTCGCTGAGACACTTCCTGAATGTTCTATCAATAAAGTGTGAGTCTCCGTCACTGATCACGACTCTAGGAACTCCGAACCGAGGAAATATGATTTCCTGAAACATTTTCTTCTAGTTCCTTGAGTCAGCCGCAACGCAGGAAAGTGCTTCAACCCATTTGGACACGTAGTCCACTACCACAAAGATGTATTCACACTGCTCTGACATAGGGAAAGGACCCATGAAGTCGATTCCCCATATGTCAAAGATCTCCACTTGAAGGTTGGTCTTCAATGGCATAGCATCTCGGGAATTGATGTTCCCGTATTTCTGACATCTTGGGCATCGCCACACAAACTCTTTGGCGTCTCCATACATGTTCGGCCAGAAGAATCCACTCCGCCAAACTTTAGCATGGGTCCGAAATGCTCCGTAGCACCCTCCATATGGCGAGGAGTGACAACGCTCTAGAATTTTGAGGGTCTCACATAGCGGGATGCAGCGGTGGAGTAAACCATCAGCACAGACCTTGAATAGATAGGGGTCATCCCAAAGGTGATATCCGCTGAGGTGAGTCAACTTCTTTTTGTCTTCTCCTGGAGGTGTATATACCCAATCACCATTAAATTCACTAAGTTGGCATACCATGGACTGGATGTAGTGACCTTGAGAAGAGTATCATCTCTCAAGTAGTCATCAATTGGTAAATCCGATCCTTTGACTTGCATCCTTGAGAGATGATTAGCCACATAGTTATCTGCTCCTTTCTTATCTTTGATTTCCAAATCGAATTCTTGTAAGAGCAGAATTCAACGGATGAGTCGTGGCTTGGCATCCTTCTTGGTTAGGAGGTACTTTAGTGCAGCATGATCCATGTATACTATCACTTTAGCACCAACCAGGTAGGATCTGAACTTGCCAATAGCGAATACCACTTCTAAAAGTTCCTTCTCTGTTGTTGCATAGTTCAACTGGGGTCCGGTCAATGTCTTTCTGGCATATGATATGGCATACTGCTGCTTGTCTCTGCATTGACCCAGCACTGCACCGACGGCGTAGTCACTTGCATCGCACATGATCTCGAATGGAAGATTCCAATCCGGTGGTTGTATGACGAGTGCAGACACCAGTGCCTTCTTAAGGGTTTAGAAGGCTATGAGGCAATCCCCATCGAAGTTGAATGGGGTCTCTTTGGCAAGAAGACTTGTCAAAGGCCTGGCTATATGGGAGAAGTCCTTGATGAACCTCCGATAAAAGCCTGCATGCCCTAGAAAACTCCGAACTCCCTTGATGTTTGTCGGAGGTGGCAACTGCTCGATCACCTTGATTTTTGCCCGATCCACTTCTATCCCTTTTTCTAACACATTATGTCCAAGGACAATCCCTTCTTTGACCATGAAGTTAAACTTCTCCCAATTAAGGACTAAGTGTGTTTCTTGGCATCTCTTGAGAACTTTGTCAAAATTCTCAAGGCACTCCTCAAAGCTCTTGCGATAGACTAACAAGTCATACATGAATACTTTCATGATATTCTCGATCAGATCAGAGAAGATCGCCATCATACACCTTTGAAATGAAGCAGGTGCATTGAAAAGACCAAATGAAATTCGCCTATAGGCGAACGTGCCGTAGGGACAGGTGAAGGTAGTCTTACTCTGATCATCCGGATGGATAGGAATTTGATGATAACAAGAGTATCCATCAAGGTAGCAGAAGAATGAATGCTTTGCCATCCGTTCAAGCATCTCATCAATTGTCCGTCAACTTCTCGGGAATAAATAGAGCTTTGCACTATGTTCCATACATATTTTACTTATTTCTAACAAGTTCCACAAGTTTTGGATGAGTTGTGAATGCAAGGACAGGTGTACAAAAATTGAGGCGAAATTGGGAAAATCCCAAGTCGACCAGCCTCCCCTAGGTCGGACGGCCTAGCACTGGACCCAATCGCCATGTCATCGATCCAGGGGCAAGAAAACACACTTACCTTGATCCTGAGCCATGCACTTGAAGTTGGTTTGATCAGATGACCCGAAAGGCTTAACACATGGATTGGAGGGCCCACCTGCATGCAAGACTTGGGCAAAATTCTGAGAACCACCTCCAGGATGACATGCAAGCTTTGATCATCATGTTAGTGCAACGGAGGGACGAGACACGCCAGAGTGAGGCCGACCGGCCTTGACTAGGCCGGCCGGCCTCCAACTGCCAAGCCTCGGATAAACGCTATCACAACCGTCACCAGGAGAATATCAGAGCCATCTAGGAGAAGGGGGGTGCCACGCGGCCACCATCCCAGGCCGGCCGGCCCCTAACTGTCACGCCATGCAACCGTCTTTGGCTGGCAGTTACTCCAACCGACGTAGTGGCATCCAAGCTAAGCACTTACCCCAAGCACCGACCTGAACAAGCTATAAAAGGGAGCCTCCACCTCCATCCAAGACACACGAAGGAGTTCTCTACTCATTTCACTTTCTAGAGTTAGGTTTAGTAGTCTAGGAGTTAGAGTCGAGTCGATCTTATCTCGGGATTCCGGATTCGTCATCGGAAGTCTGGTATAAGGTCTTATATCTTTTCCTTTGACATTTATCAATATAATTAATCTTCTTTATCTTTTTGAGTCAGCTTTACTTTCCGCATTTATTTATCTTTCCAAGTTATTCAGCTTGTGTGCGGAAGTTCTGTCCTCTAGCTTAGGCTTTGTTCTCTTTCTTGTTTTATTGCGATCTTACCTTACAGGTTTCTCACCCAGACTAGGGAGCTCAAGTTAGGTCCCTAGGTTGAGGGGGATTTCTCCTGAAAGCCTCAAGAGAAATCCTAACACCGAGTGTTGACGTGGTGTCTGGCTTAGTGTTAGCTAGTAAGTGTGTTCAACCCCACGGAACAGTGTGGTAGGCGGCAAGTGGTGACAACCTTGTCCGTCCCTTGTAGTCCACCACGTTCGGGTGTTTTTATAGCAGTAGTTGCAGGTTGTCGCTAGACTCCCCTCTCACCCCTTTCTGCAGTCCTTCCTCTTCTAGCTGCCGAAGTAAGTTCTTGGTTCCCGATAACTAGTCAGAAGCAAGGTTTAGTCTAGAGAGGCTAGCTTGATAGTCTACAAGTGTTCTAGGAGTATTTCTCACTCGTTGTCCTCCCAGTTGCTTACTGCTCTAAGGTTTAAAGTCTGTTGTGTCAAACGGTCATTGTCTGGCCATTTATCTTATCATATCTTATCTGGCTTACCCCCACTAAGTTAGTCGGTGGATATCTCCAGTAAAGTTTATCACCCATTCATTCGATACTCTTTAGACCATACTGCTTCCCCGTGGAAATTTACGATACCCTGGAATACTCCAAGGTGAAGTGCTACAGCGGTGGATTCTGTGCGCTTGCGGAATACATATTCTATTGGTCATAAGAAACGCCAACAAGCATTTCTGGCGCCGTTGCTAGGGAAGCAATTTGGTGCTAAAGACATCGTTGAATAGTTTGATAAAATTTATTGATTTATCGCCGCTAACTTTAGCGGGCTTACCATTGCTCTCTCTGTCTTTATGATATATGCAGAGCAGTGCATGACCGGTTTCGATCTACCATACAACTTCAACCTGAATCTAGAAATAATTGGGCGAATTGTCCGACGTAGAGTCGTCCCACCTCAGAATAGGCTTTCTTTAGGCCAAGGTTCGACAACACCAGTTTCATCACCCATGGCTTAGAAGACACTCCGTCAATTCTCAGCCCCATCTAGCAACCATATCCCTACTGGACTGAACATCGACCAAGGCAATGAAGGCTTTGAGTTGAAGACTGGGCTTGTCAACATGGTCCAAGCAAGTCCCTTCTGTGGTAAGGCATCCGAGGATGCCAACGCTCATCTCCAGAACTTCCTGGAAGTGAGCAGCACAATCAACCCCAGAAGCACTACAATGAAAAACATTCATCTTCAGGTGTTCCCATTCTCGTTTCTTGGGAAAGCAAAGACGTGGTTCTACACAAATATGGATGCATTCACCACATGGGATGCCTGCTCTAATGCATTCCTGGCCAAGTACTTTCCGGTGGGCAAAACCAACGCCCTTCCGAATAGGATTTCCAGTTTTCAACAACTTCAGGATGAAACCATCCCGGAAGTCTGGGAACGTCTCCAGGAGTACATCGCGGCATGCCCACACCACGGCACGGAAGAGTGGCTGATCATCCAGAACTTCTTCCATGGCATAAGTCAGCGAGCGCAAGACCACATAGATGCAGCAGCAGGAGGAGCATTTCTCTCCCTTGATGTTGCAAGAGCTAAGGCGCTCATCGACAAGATTGCCTCCAACTAGAGTTCGAAGGGAGATAGGCAACCAGCCCGTGCTAACGGAGTACACCAAATTGATGGTGTAGATATGCTGGCAGCATAGATGGATCTTCTCATGAAAAAGCTGGAATCTCCGCACCAGGAGGTCAACCAGATCATGAAGTCTCGGATCACAAGTGAGACATGTGGTGATACTGGGCACTCGGGCAACAGTTGCCCAACGACTCAAGAGGACGTGAACTTCAATTGGAACAACAATCCCAATAACTCAGGCTACCGTCCTCAGCAAGGTTGGAACCTCCCCTTCGGCCAACAGCAAAGTAACAACTTTAATAACAATTTTCAGCCTTCGTTAAAATACCTAGTGTAAGGACAAAAATAAATTAATGATAACATTAGCAAGAAATTTCAAGCTAATGATAAAATTTTGGAGTCTTTGGCCGCACAACTAGAGGGGTTTAACTCTGTTATTAAAAATCAGTTGAGCTTCAATAAAATGATAGAAACTCAAGTAGCTCAGCTGGCCTCATCTTGCCCTAACCATAACTCGGGAAAGCTACCCAGGCAACTGAAAGTGAACCCCAAGGAAAGTTTAAACGCGGTGACTACGCGGACTGGAAAGTCCACGCAGGATCCATCCCATCCGTAGGATGCAATTACACGGCGAAAGACCATAACCGCAGGGATGCCAATGCTGAAGACGAAGTGCAGGAGGAGGCAGACGAATCCAACACCACTGCTACCCAGGGAGAAACCAAGAAAGTCCCAAGGGCTTCCCGAGAGTACCAGGATACAACCGCCTTACCATTTCCGGAATGGAGAAGGAGGCTAGTGGCCGACGAGCAATTTGGCAAGTTCGTCGAGGTAATTAAGAAGCTCTATGTCAACATACCGCTTCTTGATGCTATGCAGGTTCCCAGGTATGACAAGTATATCAAGGATATCCTTGGAAAGAAGAAGACCCTGCCAACCACTGAGGTTATGCAACTTACGGAGGAGTGTAGCGCAGCTATACTCGATCCTCTCCCAGAGAAAAAGAAAGACCCAGTATGCCCCACCATCGCATGTTCAATCGGAGCCCAACACTTTAAGCACGCTCTTTGTGATCTGGGAGCAAGCGTCAGCATCATGCCAAAGGTAGTTTATGATAAACTTAACCATCATGCGATTGCTCCTACTGCCATGTGTTTGCAGCTAGCGGACCAATGGTTTGTTATCCTGCGGGGATCGCTGAAAATATTCCGATAAAAATCCGAAACTTTTTCGTCCCTGTTGATTTCGTCGTCCTCGACATGAAAGTCGACACCAAGACCCCTCTCATCCTGGGAAGGCCATTCTTGAGCACGGCGAATGCTCACATTGATGTGGGAGCCGGAGAAATCCAGCTCAACATTAATGGGCAGAAGCAGAGATTCGCCTTCAGACCGAAGGTCGAAAATTGCTCACATGTCAAAACATTCGACCGAAGAAGAAATCCGAGAAAGAGTCGGAGAAGCCATCAACCCCATCCATCGAAGCCCTCATTAAATTCATGGAAAGTCTTCAGATTTGAGAAGAGATCAAGGTGCATAACCAGCAGAACGCGAAACGAAGAAGCCAGCGTAAGAAATTTCTGGAGCTCGAGAAGAAAGAAATCAAAACAAGAAAGCCCAGAAAGAAAGTGTGGCAAAAAAAAAGTGTCATCACCGACAACAACTCCTTCCGATGACAACAATCGAACCCAAGGTATGAAGAGTCCTGCTCCGGACTGAAAACCCGAGCTCTCACCATGAGGTAACATGGTAGTTATCCATTCTTTGCATTTGCATATAGCATAGTTTATTTCCGTGCATAATTTATTTCAACTTCATCATAGGATGTTTAAATTTCTGCAAAGTGCATATTTATTTTTTGAACTTTTGTTTCAAGTGCAGTACATAAAAAATATCAAAAAATTTCGGCCAGTTTGCAGGCTGGTCGGCCCCACCTAGGCCAGACGGCCTCACATGTCATCCTCTAGCTAGTGTGCAGCTACAGGGAAGAAAGAGCATGGCAAGGACTTCAATCAAAAGAGCAAACAATAGTGACCGTGCATGTGCAAGCCATTCAACCCCATCATGGATGGTTGGCCTCTTTTTTCACCGTTCACGTCCCATCGTGCAATATTTTTGCTTGAGTGCTCGTGTAGGAGTGGGACATGATGAGCAAGGAGCGCACAGGAGAAAGCAGAGCACGAGGGAGTGCAGCACCAGGCTGACCGGCCCCATCATAGCCGGCCGGCCTCTCCTTCACCGCTACCGTCCCATCGCCACCTACCAAGACACGTTCACCTGCAAGTCTATGAGTAGGAGGTTGAAGTGGAGCTCCCGGCATCGTCCATGAGCCAACCGGCCTGGCCCAGGCCGGCCGGCCTGCCCCCTGCACGCCTCTATATAATCCGACACCCGCGACGTTAATCCTCGCACCCTTAGCTCAGGTACGCAGGCATCTCTCTGAGTTCGAGTTTCTCTTCTCCCTTCCTAAGTATCCTTGCTCAATTAAGCTCTTGGAGCTAATTAAGCAAAGGTGCTTAGTGCTAGCTCACCCACCAAAAATAGAATAAACTAGTAGCTAATAACCAGAAAAAAAAATCAGTGCTAACTTCTGCGTAGCCAAGAAAAATACAAAAAATATTTTCGCTCTTTGAATAAAGCTTTGGCACGCTTGAACGACGAACGTCTATGGTGGTTAATTCCCCCACAAGGACAACTAACGACTAACGAATTTTTGTTTAGTACTTCGGGTATTTTGTGTGCGCAAAAATCTTTTGTAGCCACCTGTTACGAAGAAAAAGCTCAAGAAACTCAGCCCCTCCAGTTCCAGGCGTTCGCAGAGTTCAGCATCCTCCCGGGACAACATGTCGGTGGACTCAGGTCGCTGAGATAGTGTTTCCCAGGAGGACACGACTCCCGCGGTGCCTAGGAACTGTGTCTGCATTCGCATTCATGTGATGACTACGATCGATCAGGTCATAGCTAGGAACGAATACGAGCGGGAAGCGCTGGAGCTCCTCAAGAAGTAGAGTTTCTGCCACACAAAGATTTTCGAGCCCCTCTTCATCATCAAAACGGGGCTGAAACAAGACATGATCTGCGCCTTCAGCTATGCCGGTTGGTATGACTTTGCTGATATCGCAGAGACAGGATCGCAACTCTTAACCATGGAATTCCTTATGTCTCTTGGCATCGAAGAAACGGCTAAAACAACTAAAATCTATTTCCATTTTTTTAATGAGCAATATGAGCTAACGGCAAGAAAGCTTAGTGTTGCGCTTGGCTTTAGTAAAAAGTGCTTGCTAGATCCTAATGCTCTCATAAAAGACTATCAATATGATCGCACAACCTGGTGGAATGAAATTTCTGAAGAGCTTGTTAGCAGTAAAAATAGTATAGTGTCAATTCATAATCCTACTCTTATATTGCTAGCAAAATGGCTCTGCATGGTTGTGCACCCACGCTCCGACCTGCACCTCTGCAGTCTCCCCGAGCTGCAGTGTCTTTATGCTACGGCTAGTAAGATAAAGTTCTCTCCCATCATGAGCATGTTGGCTCATTGGCAAAAGATGATCGTGGGTAGAGGTCCCATCGACATAACCTCCTTGGTTACGGTCATTGCTGCGCATGTCGGTGCGTTGGACAATGCCCAGGTCACTTACCTGCCTTTGACGGAGGCATACCAGTACCGAGTAGGCCTAGAGCATTTTGTGCAGGGACATATGATGCGCAAGGGGCCAGGTAACTCTCTCTTCATGTGTTACCCCGAGTATGACAGAGAAATTGAGCTCCCATGCCCGAAACTCTCTCTCTCTACTCGGTCAAGAGACTACTCTTATAGATGGAGAAGAAGGAGCCAGCACGTCGTAGTGTTGCCGGTCCGGCAATACGAGGACGGATTCGGCTTAGTACCTAGCAGGAGCAGGCAGGACCATCACACTAGGCAGGTACTTCCCAGATGAACTTCGAGGAAACCTATGAGCATTACACTTAGTGTGGCGTGAGCACCACTGAAGGCAGCACTAAGTACGGTGAAGATCAGGGACCTTACTACCCCCCAGGTATGCAGAGTTCTTATGGTCTGCAGGTGGGTCCGTCGAGCTCAGCGCGATACGGTTATGAGAACCCGATCATGCAGGGAATTGTGAACCTCACGACCCAAGTCAACACCCTGGGAGAGCAGCAGGACCAGATCAGCCAGGACCTCGCGCACAACACCGACCTCACCCAGCAAAGCTGGGGGATGAACACTTCCATGCTCCACGACATCTCCGGCGTCTTCACCCATCTGGGCCTTGGCCCCAACTAGTAGCACCAGCAGCCGCCACAGCATTACTACCCATATCCGCTGCCGCACTACCCGTACCACCAGCAGCACCACGACCCCAACCAGCAGAATTGAGCTTCATCAAAGCTTGGGGGTGTATCCAGGTAAGTCGTCTGACCCGAAAAAACACATATAATAATAATAATACTAATAAATCTGAAAAAAATGTTTCATGCTTTGAATAAATGGAACTCTCATCTTCTATGTGTGGAAATCCATGTGAGCTCTACTTTCGGAAATGATGAATAGATGCTATGTTCATGCTCTGCAAGTGCCTCGTATATAACTTTTTACTCTCCTAGTACTTGATTTTGTTGGCACTTGGTAATGTTCTCATTGAAAATTCATGGTTTGTGGGAGCATGAGCTTGATTTCCAAGTCTAAGTTGTTGAGAAATTTGAGATAGTAAAGCCGGAGTAAAACTGCATGCTCTAGTAAGGAACCTCTCAGAATTTCTTTAAAATAAAAACATGGTAAAGAGATCTCCTTTGGTTTACATGTCCTATCTAGAGCCATAATATTTTACTACTTGAGCTATATTATGCTATCTTGAGTTGCTTTGAGCTTTGCCGAATGATGAGTCCGTTCGAGGAAAGGCGCTTATCATCTACCGATCTTTCTCCTTTACATACCCATTGTTCTGCTAGCCTCAAAATTATCTGGCTTGTCAATCACCTACTCTGGGTATTGATATCCACCTTCGCCAGATAATATCCATTCATACCACAGCCCAAAATCTCCATAGTGAACCTATCCATCCAAAAAAAAAGAGTCTACTCAAAACAAAACACTCCCTTTCAATATCCATTGGTTGTCATGAGAACATGAGTTATCCTCCTAAAAAAAGAGGAGAAACAAGGTAAAGAGGAGATAGGACCCATATCTCTCCACAATCTCTGAGAATCAAGTGCAAATAAAAGACAAAATTTCCCAAGTGTGAGTCCATTCTCTCCCTCTCCCCTAAACATCATACCTTCCATAAGATCGGGATTTGATCAGGTACCAACCCTTAAGAACCACTCTTCGGCTCGGCGACAAAGGTAAACCAAGGTATGCAATAGTCTTCCTACCTATAAAACCCACATATCAGCCTTAGAAGTAGGAAGAAGATGGTCAATCTCTGACCATGGTGAGGACTATACACCTTGAGCGACTTTAAGAGCACCATTGGGGAATCTTAAACCATCCTTTTGAAAACTTGCAAAAAATCCAAGAAAGGAATTTGAACAGGAAGCAGAAAGACTCCGGTGGAAATTGCTTAGTCTGTCAACCACTCAAGACGAGGGATGAAATGCGAATAAGCCCCACACTTCAAACCAAGGTACGAGCCAGCATCATCAAGATACATATGGTTTAGAGTAATATGTTATGCACAAGGTACCTACAGGGGGTGAACATTGACGCAACTCCTGATTCACCGAGCCTATGTTTTAGCCTTGCTCGAGGACGAGCAAGAGTTTAAGCTTAGGGTGTGTTGACGGCCAGTAAATCACACATTGTCCGTCAACTTCTCGAGAATAAATAGAGCTTTGCACTATGTTCCATACATATTTTACTTATTTCTAACAAGTTCCACAAGTTTTGGATGAGTTGTGAATGCAGGGACAGGTGTACCAAAATTGAGGCAAAATGGGGAAAATCCCACGCCGACCGGCCTCCCCTAGGCCGGTCGGCCTGGTACTGGACCCAATCGCCACGTCATCAATACAGGGGCGAGGAAACACACTTACCTTGATCCTGAGCCGTGCACTTGAAGTCGGTTTGATCAGATGACCCGAAAGGCTTCACACATGGATTGAAGGGCCCACCTGCATGCAAGACTTGTGCAAACTCCTGAGAACCGCCTCCAGGACGACATGCAAGCGTTGATCATCATGTTTGTGCAATGGAGGGCCGAGACACGCCAGAGTTAGGCCGACCGGCCTTGACTAGGCCGACCGGCCTCCAACTGCCAAGCCTCGGATAAACGCTACCACAACCGTCACCAGGAGAACATCAGAGCCATCCTGGAGAAGGGCGGTGCCACGCGGCCACCATCCCAGGCCGGCTGGCCTGGATGAGGCCGGCCGGCCCCTAACTGTCACGCCACGCAACCGTCTTTGGTTGGCAGTTACTCCAACCGATGTAGTGGCATCCAAGCTAAGCACTTACCCCAAGCACCGACCTGAAGAAGCTATAAAATGGAGCATCCACCTCCATCCAAGACACACCAAGGAGTTCTCTACTCATTTCTCTTTCTAGAGTTAGGTTTAGTAGTCTGGGAGTTAGAGTCGAGTCGAGCTTGTCTCATGAATCCGGAGTCGTCATCGGAAGTCTGGTATAAGCTCTTGTATCTTTCCCTTTGATATTTATTAATACAATTTATCTTCTTAATCTTTTCAAGTCAGCTTTACTTTCCGCATTTATTTATCTTTCCAAGTTATTCAGCTTGTGTGTAGAAGTTCTGTCCACTAGCTTAGGCTTTATTCTCTTTCTTGTTTGATTGCGATCTTACCTTATGGGTTTCTCGCCCGGACTAGGGAGCACAAGTTAGGTCCCTAGGTTGAGGGAGATTTCTCCTTAAGGCCTCAAGAGAAATCCTAACACCGAGTGCAGACGTGGTGTCTGGCTTACTGTTAGCTAGGAAGTGTGTTCCACCCCACGGAACAGTGTGGTAAGCGGCAGGTGGTGACAGCCCTATCCGTCCCTTGTAGTCCACCACGTTCGGGTGTTTTCATAGCAGTAGTTGCAGGTTGCCGTTGGACTCCCCTCCCACCCTTTTCTGCAGCCCTTCCTCTTCCAGCTGTCGAAGTAAGTTCTTGGTTCACGATAACTAGCCAGAAGCAAGGTTATAGTTTAGAGAGGCTAGCTCGTTAGTCTAGAAGTGTTCCAAGATAAAGGCTACAGCGGTGGATTCTGTGCGCTTGCGGAATACATATTCTATTGGGCATAAGAAACGCCAACACTACTATGGCAACCTATACGGGTCTCATACCCATCTCCCTCGATGCATTTTCAATCACATTCCGCGAAAGCTCTTTTGTGAAGGGATTTACCAGGTTTTCCTCTTTTTATATATAAGTCACACTTATCACTCCGGAGTTTGTCAACTTCCTGACTGACTTCAGTCGTCTCTTGATGTGTCTTGATGACTTCGCATTATCCTTAGCATTGTTCACCTTGACTATCACTGTTTGATTGTCACAGTTCATAAGGATAACCAGCACCGGTTTTCAACTACAGGCAAGTTCATCAAGAGCTCATGCAACAACTCTGCTTCAACAGTGGCTGAGTCTAAAGCAGTAAGTTCTGCTTCCATGGTTGACCTCATCAAAATGGTCTGTTTGCAAGACCTCCATAATATCGCACCACCTCCAAGGGTAAACACATACCCACTCGTGGCATAAATTTCTTCTGCATCAGAAATCCAGTCTGAATCACTATATCCCTCTAGCACAGCGGGGTGCCCAGAATAGTGAATCTCATATCTCATAGTGCCTATCAAGTAACGCATAACCTGATCAAGTGCATGCCAATGATCAGAACCCGGGTTTGACATGAACCTGCTCAATTTGCTCATAGCAAAAGATATATCGGGCCTCGTTGCGCTAGCTAAGTACATGAGTGAACCAATAATCTAAGAGTACACAATTGATCCTTAGCAATTTTCTTATTCTTGCGAAGTATCACACTGGGATCATATGGTGTTGGAGATGGCTACCCATGTAATCAAACTGGCTCAAGACCTTCTCCACATAATGGGATTGTGACAAAGTAATCCCATTCTCGTCCTTAATAAGCTTATTGTTGAGAATCACATTAGCTTCTCCCAGATCTTTCATATCAAAACTCTTTGACAAGAAAGACAGGACATCATTAATCACCTCAATGTTTGTGCTAAAAATCAGTATGTCATCTACATACAGGCATAACATAACTCTTTGACCCCCACCATGGTGATAGTACACACATCTATCAGCCTCGTTAATGACAAAGCCCGCAGAAGTCAAGGTTCTATCGAACTTCTCATGCCATTGCTTAGGTGCTTGTTTAAGACCATACAAGGATTTTAACAACTTGCACACCTTACTTTCTTGACCTTCAGCTACAAACCCATCTGGTTGATCCATGTAAATCTCCTCATCCAACTCTTCATTTAGGAAAGCTGTCTTAACGTCCATCTGATGTACATAAGACCATATGAGGCAGCTAGGGAAAGTAGTGCTCAAATAGTGGTCAATCTAGCAACGGATGAGTAAGTGTCAAAGAAGTCTTCTCCTACCTTTTGTGTGTAACCTTTGGCCACAAGCCGAGCCTTGTACTTCTCAATAGTACCATCAGACCTAAGCTTTTTCTTAAACTGGTTTGCAACCATTGGGTCATTCAGTTAATTCCCAGGTCCCATTGGATAAAATCAAGTCCATCTCATTATGAATAGCTTCTTTCCAATCATCAGCATCAGGAGATGCGTATGCCTTTGCAATAGACGTGGGAGTGTCATCCACATGGTACACAGTGAAATCATCACCAAAAGATCTTATAACCCTCTGTCTCTTACTCCTCCTAGGAGCTTCACTATCATCCTTCTCAAGGATTTCCTCATTCTCGATAGGTTGTTCAGAAAACTCAACAGGTGCAGTAGGTTCAGAAGTTGCTACAGTAACTGCTATTGAAAACATAGGAAGACGCAGTATTAAATTCTGTATGAAATAAATCATGATGAACACAGAAACTAGCATGCATAGATCTAACATGCTAGACATCAAGAACTGTATAGCCAGGAACTCAGGGTACATGTTTAAGAAATGGATCAGATCACAGAACACGTACTAGAACATCATGTACTGAGCCTTGGCTGGAGAGTTGACGACGACGAACCGCCGCTGCTGTCGCCGGTGCTCGGGATGGAGAAGGCTACGGTGGCGGCGCGGCAGCGAGAAAAAGGCAAAAACCCTAGGTTTTGGTGTATATCTGGTGGAGGAGCTGGATTTCGGCGGACCATTCACGCAGGTGCTGCGCGCCCACGCCTGGAGAGGCGAGGCGTGGCGTGCACGCGCGTGTGGTGTTTCTCTTCCCTCCCCATCACATAGCTTGGAGGAGTGGAGACAACCTCCATATTTATGTTGGCCATTTCCTTACACTCATGGGCCTTTGAAATTTATAGAAATTCCTGAAATTTCCAATGGGCCAAGCCCATTAATTCCAGCAACTGCGTTCCATTTGTAGGAGCGGAAAAAATGGAGGATTCGTACAGATCATTTTTGTAGCAGTGAGTAGTGACTATTACGATATCAATCCAATCATTATGAACATAGTAGCATACATATTCCATTTCGACATATGTGCAGAGCCTCTATCCTCGAGATATCACAAAACACAAATAACTAAAATATTGACTAAGTTGTAAGGGTCTATTTGGATTGGAGGAATGCAAACTAGAGGAGCTAAAACTTTACCTGTATGAGTCCCAGCTCGCGCGTGTCATTGCATTTACATGAGCTAGGTGCTGTTTGGTTGGGGGATTTTAACGGTAAGTCTGTAACGTAAACGGTATCTGAAAGCACTGGTAATGGAAACAAATTAAGCGATTACTGACATTATTTGGTTCAGGTCCGTAATGGAAGTAGACTGCAGCTGGGGGAAGAAACGTGCTAGCATCTGTGATTCATCTCAAGGTGCACCGAGGGGAAGCAAACGTATAAGGGAGCAGCAAGCCAGCAATCAAGCACGCTTGGCTTTGCAGTGAGCGTATCGCGCGACCGATGCTGCCGGCGGTGGTGATAGCGTAGCTTCGTCACACTAGTATGCGAAGCAATTTAGGGTGTGATTGGTTGCCTGCATCCGCCGGAATCAGGCTTGCAGGATGCAGAATCTTTTTGTTTGATTGTTTGTATTGATGCAGGAGCCTGGCTCTGGGAAACGGAATGGTGGCGTTTCTTGCGAGCCAGGCTCACCGGATGCAAGCGCTTAACCAATTAATGATGTTATTAGTGTATAATTAGTATGTGTTAAATGATATTAACATATTTTAAATACTATTATGGAATAATAAGATGAATTAGGAGCTATAAACGAAACATATTCATGATTTATTTTATGCAACATATTCATGTGCGAGCAACAAACATCATCCCGTTCCAACCATGCTGAACACGTAAAAGCAACCAAACAAAACATTATTAGCTTATTGCATGCGCTCAGCATGTCCAGTGAGGACCTGGCTCCCAGATGCGAGCCAGGCTAGGCTCATACGCAAACCAATCACGCCCTTAATTAGCGAAATGTCAGATGAAAGAGAGAAAAAGAAAGAGTAAGAGATAATACATTAGAGAGAAGAGGTTGTGGATATTTTCTTTTGTCACACCCTAAAATATTCAATTTCAGAATGTGAATATCTTTTTGAATATTCTTATAAGTTTTCTAGACTTTCTGAGAATTTTCTAAATTTTTCTATATTTTATTCTAAATTTTCTGGAGTGAAACCTAATTTTCGGAAGTTTCTAGAATCTTTTGCACGAGCTCCAAGTATTTAATTTGGATTCGTCGTGTCCAACTTCATCTCCAAGATTTTTCTTTGTATTTCAGGATGCTTAGGGTATTTTTTTTAGATTTTAAAACAATATCCAGGTAATTTTGGATTTGTTTTTCAACTGGAATATCCTTTTCCCTGAACCTAACACCACTCAGCCCAACCCGCTCCCCTAATTCCATCCAGCCCTAACTATACCCTCTTAGGCACCGTGCGCCGACGGGCGTCGTCAGCGTGCATGCCCGGTCATCCTCATACCTCGTTCTCTACAAAACCGTATGTACAAGCTCCGTGTGTGCCCTTGCAGCCGCTCCACCATCGCCCCACACCCCTGAGCCGCCTCGCCGCACGACGCCTATCCCTCACGCAGCACCGCCACTAGTGCTCGTCGGAGCCGAGCTCCGATGACCCTTCGTCGGCTGATTTTGGCTGCTTGGTCGACATCGTCTATAGTAGCCATGGTTGGAAATATGCGTTTAAAACTAATTTTAATTTGAAGCAAATTATATAAAACAATAAAACAAGTATTTCAGATCTAATAGAAGATAAATTAAAAAGAACCGAAACAAACTCATGTAGAGGGCGTATAAAACCATCACACTTACAGATCAACGCTCCGTCCTCGTGTAGACACGACGGAGTGCAGATTGTAGTTGAGGCAGTGCAGAACGTAATCGATCGGCCTCTAGCGGTCGCGCAGTTGCGCTGCCCAGAAACCTTATCGTCGTCCCTCGTGCAGGCTTCACGATGGCAACGGCTCGGAGATACCACTCACCCTTCTCCTCGGTGCACGCCAAGAAGAAGAGCCGGCGAGATTTAGTAGCTCAATATCACAGTACAGTTCACCAGATGAAAAAGGATAGAGGAATTGCATGGGTTTTTGTTCGTATGTTCTTGAACATCTCCAGGACTTTTTATAGATGAGAAGGCAGCCTACTGTTGGCCGTTTTTTATAAATTCACCTAATTAGCAGTAGTAACTGCCTAAATAACTCGGATTAATACTTGATTGCGTACTAATATATCTAATGACTGTTATCAAAATATTAATATGCAGACGCCAAAAGATTTACACCAACTTAGCTTGGCTGCTAGCTACATCACAAATCACGTGGTTCATCACGCGAAAATATATGCTCATTATGTAAACCAGCCTCATTCTTCCCTTTGTTGTATGTTCAACCAAAGGAGATAGCTCTCCTATTTAAGTTAGCTTGCACCAACTCAAACTAGGGATATGGGACAATTAGGTGCCATGCACTTTTGTTTTGAAATTTTTTTGTTTTGAAATTTCTGAAATGGACCTGTTTATAGGCCTATTTTCCGGCAGCCACCACCACAAGTTTCGTTGCGGTGTACCACAACCCCACCACCGTCCCCATCGTCTCTCTTCTGCCGGAGTGCCACCGGCACGTGCAGCACCCACACTAGCCGCTGCTGGATGAGTTCCGGCCAGCACAGGGCACATCCGACGCCGGTGAGCGCCTCCACGGGACCCTCTGCACTCCCTCTCTTTTTTCCTCTCCTCGCCGGACCTCCGCAAACCGAGCCACCGGCGAGCTTGCCTCCCGTGGCCGGCCGCCATGGCCTCATACTTTTGGCGCAACCCCTGGCTAAAAAGTCAATTTTAGTTGCTTTCCTTGAGTCTACGCGCTTTTGTTGAAAACCTCCTAGATCTATTCGAATCTTAACAAACAAGTCCTGCCCTATCCTTTCTAAGATATAACCCTGAGCTTTGCCTGTTGCGCTAGCAGTATTCCCTGTGTCTTGCGGTTCTTCTCGTGTAGCCCCTGTTATCTACGTTTTATCGCATTTAAGCCCCTAAAACCCTATGTAGCTCATAGATTGCATGTTTTGACTCCGTTTTAATCTGTCCTTGCTCTTGTTCCGTTAGCCTTGTTTTACCATAAGTTATAGGATAGAAGCGTAGTGGTACTGCAGTCCGTGTTTTGTAATTACTTTAGAATTAATTTGTTTAATAACTATTTAAACTAGCTTTCTAATTAAAAGCTAGCTAATTAGAGTTCTACCTCAATTTTCATAATTATGATTAATACCTATATTAATGTGTTTCAATTAAACTTGTTTAGTTCAACACGAGGCATAAAGTTCCACGCTAGACATCTTCACTTGTTTTATTTGCTAGTTAAATATTGAATTGGCATAATTTATGTAGAAACTTATTAAATAAAAATGGATTAAGTTATACCTCGTCTTTACAAATATAAAATTAAATTGAGTTAATTTAAATTGTTGGTATTTATTTTGAATATCAGTTAAATATGTTTTTCTTATCTAAAATAAATCTAGCATATAGTTTTCTCTGTTATAATAGAAATCTTCCATAGCTGTAACTTTTCAACCATAACTCCGTTTTCAGCATTTTTTGTGCTCTCGTGATCATAGTATTGAGCCCTATCATTTATTGCATGCTTTTACAACTTTTTTTTACTTGATGTCCTGTTCTTAGTTGTGCTTGTTTGTTTGTTTTCTTGTATGTTTGTGCCGATGCTTGTCGTGAATAGAAAGGAGCGCAATTCGAGAGCTTTGAAGGTTAAGAGAGATGCGAGAATCAACTCTGAGCAACTATTTCTATGGAAGAAAGGCAAGTGTATTCCTTGATCATATTTCCATCCTAATAGCATTTATTTATTTTCCTATGCATGCAAGCATTAATACGATGGAACCATTGTTCGCCTACATGACCGTTTAGCCTGTTTACACACCGTGTAAATGCTACATGGTGACTAACCGTATCCATTTAATCAGTTGTTTATCCTCTTTAATGATTGTTTAACTTATTTAAATGGTTGTTTAGTCCGAATAATAGCTAAACGATAGATGGCCGATTATTTAGCGTTTATCATTTAGGCTAACATTGGATGGAACCCATTTAATTTGTCTATTGTTATCCTTATCCTTAAATCCGGGTTTTACTATGCTAGGTAGTATGCTTAACTGTTGTACTTTGGATATGAGTGGTTTAATGATGCTGAGTAATACTGAAATAATTGTTTACTGTTATGTGGATCTGTTCGCTTGTTTTGTACACTTTTGTTTGATTTTTTGTCACACCTTAGGCAAGCTAAACCTTAGTGGACTACTACTTATTAGAGAGTTGTTGTAAAAGCCTCGTAGTGTACCCATGCAGTCATACCTCAAAAGTGTAATGATAGTGCCTGATCAGCACTGCGTGATGGGTAACATGGCTCGTGGGCAAAGATGTACAACCGCTGCAGAGTATAAAACTGATATATCAGTCGTGCTCACGGTTAAGAGCAACCTGGACCCTGGCATGACACTTAATTGGAATTTGTACTTTAATTTGGTTATTTAATTGATCCATCTTTACTATATTGTTGCTTATCTCTCAGTTATCATGAATGCGGGTTGGAAAACATTTATATAATAGTAATTAGGTTGCTAATAATTTAATGTTCATGAAAATGCTACCCGCGGTCAGTCAACCAACTGTAATCCTTGTTTGGCCTTTCATATCATTTATTTATTTATACACTTGTTGAGTACTAACCATAAGTGTACTCATCCTTGCTAAATCAACGTTGTTCTGAAGAGAAAGTTGTTATGAAGTTTTATGAACATGTTGCTCAGTTCTACACGTACGCAACCTCCGGTCGATTGCCTGTGAAGTTTGAGCCTTCGTTTTCAGGATAAGAAGTTGTGTATCTCTGATAGACTTTTTAGTCATTGTAAGTCTCTTTTTCATGATAATACTAATTATTCCATTGTAACGTCACTATATATATGGAACTGGATCTTAACATATATATATATATAGTTATGCATTCGGTTTTCTTTTAAAAATCGAGTGTGACATCTTTTTAGAGTGATGGAGCATTTTAGGTGACATGGCAATATTTGAAACAAGAGCTCGTAGAGTTCTAGCAAATTCATGACGCATCGGTAAGTTATGTCAATCATTTTTTTTCCTAACTCACCTAACTTATTTGGTAAAACAAAAACGGCACGGGCTTGATAAAGAGAATCTTGCGTAACTACATACAGCAACTCTAACGTATGACATCGTGTTGGACAAAAGAAAAGTTAGCCGTGACTAAATTTGGCTAGAACCAAACACTTTGCCTATAGATGCCTATATAAGAAACATTGGCAAATTGTGGCGAAGTTCGGCACCAAAAAATAAACAAGCCTAGAGTTAAGTTCTTCCCCATTCCTTAATCAATAGTTTTAGTATCAGGCTCAATCAATCTCTATATATGTTACTAAAGCAAGCAATGATTTATTGGTCCGTCAATCAAAATTCTAATCAGAATCTGGATAATCACCGCACATTTCAGTTGGCATCTATGAGTCTGTCTTATAGCTACACTTGCTCTAATCGAGTTCCACATAGGCACGTATCCCTCGCGCGTCAGCTCCATATAAGCGGACACACAGCCACCCGAGGTCCTACCAACCAAACCTCGCGTATGTAGTACCAAACCGGTAAGACGGTGTGAGCAGTGGATGGCAATCGATGCTTAGTGATATGCATGAGGACTATAAGAAGGGGTATCTCATGCTTGCGAGGGGTGGCAGCGCCTCGTGCAGTTGCGCCACGGCCTCCACATGAAGTAGAAGAGCATAGAGTTAGCTGTGTCGTGTAGGCGGGCGGCCTGCCGACGATCTTGCTTCAACGCATTGCTGAGGAGCTCGGCCAGCGCCAACGGTGGCGACGCGCCTCACGCATGTTGTCATGAATTCTATCCCTAAAGTTATTTCTTGATAGATAGATGTGTCTTTATATTTGAGCCCATGAGTCAACATCATATCGTTGTTCTGGAGTTGGAATCGAACTGCACAAACTCCGGATGTACTCCGAAGGAGCACCGGCAGCTATGGCGGTGCATCGCTGCATACAAGGCTGAACGTAGATCTCACTCCAGTCATGAATGGAATTTTTTATTTCAGTTACAAATTTAGGGTATATTACAGCATAAATAACGTATAATATATAAAATTTTATAAAATCATATTTAGCATTACAGTGCGATGATGTATACATGTGCATACTTTCTAGTAAATAAATAAATATTTCATTTATTTTCTGATATGTTTTAATAACAAACTAAAATATTTGCACAACAACAGAGCTAGTGCTTAAACCGAGGAAGGTTTTGAACATAACCAACACGCTAACAAAGAAGTTCAGTCAAGCTATTGTTTAGTACATTGAGCAAAAAAGTAAATATCTACCTTGTGAACTAGTTATTCATTTATTTTATATATAAATTTTATATATATGTGTGTGTGTGTGTCCTTTTTTGAATGTCCAATTAAAATATCTTTGGCATAGTTTTCTGGTGGTTGACACTAACTCTAGACAAGATGCATAATAAATATTGGAACAAATTTCATGTTCGCAACTCAAGATAGTGTGAGGAATAAATATTGGAAGAAATTCAATACTACTACATAGATCAAGAATGATGATATCCAAGAAATTGCTGCTACCTAGGTCTAGAAAATAATTGAATTTAGCATAATCTGGGTACCCTCCTAGAAGGGTTGCCAAAAAAATATAGTAGTGAGATGTCCGTAGTTTTCCCTTCAAAGCAATTCGCTTATTGTAGCTTTAGGACAAATTGAAAACAAATTTTCTTCCAATATATTGAGTTGAGGTGGGAATTTTGAATTTTCCACCAGTTTAGACTCACTTCGCTAAATTGTGTTTTCTTTCATACTGATGTAGACATGCACATCTACAAACATATAGTCATTTCCAATGTATTTTTCTTTCTAACTAGTTGTTTTGTTATATATAGGAGCCAGAACACCCTCATGTTTATTCTTTGTTTTTGAATCTTACTTTAGCTTCACAATTGTTGTTGTTCCAAATACTTGCACATGCTACACCTAAAATTAATTTTTCTATTCTTCAAGGTTTCAATGTCATCTTCTAGTTTGCAATAAAGAATGCATTTTAAGTGTCCTCGTAACCATTTACACCGTCAGACCCCTTCTCCCCTAGTATTATAAGGACATCAACTTGAAATCTTTCTTATCAAAGCTTTTCTTCTTGTATTGATCATCATCATCTTGCTTCTTCTTAAGCTTTGATGGTTGAGGGCAATCGTAGGAGATATGATTATACTTTCCACAATTGTAGCATCTTTTGTTGCCCCTATCTTGACTTCTCTAGGTACTTCTCTAGGTACGGAACTTGTTCTTCTTGGGATCATAATTGTACCCTCTAGTTTTCAAATTTAACATCATCTTGGGCTTGTGAAGTGAATGTAGAATCTTTTGGATGATGTCACTATTGGATAAAGGATAAATCTCAAGTGTGTTAATGTCCTCAATTAGTACATTCAAACGAGTATACATTTGTTTGACCTATTCATTTGGAAGCATTTTGAAATCATTAAGATTTTCTTTTAGAGCTTGATACTTCTCCTCACAAAATTTCTTATACCCAACATGGATTTTTTCAAGCTCATCCTAAATATCTTAGTCATTAGCTTTGCTACGAACACGAGCAAAAACTTCCTCACTAATAGCCTCAAATATAACATTTCTAGTTCTAACATTCCACTTAACTTGAGACTCGGTGAAATTTCCAATCAGGATGAGAGGTGACTTCCCAAGCTTTGGGAGGTCCTCAAGGTAACTCGCCATGTGAGTCTTCCAATACTCATAGTTTCATTCATCAAACTTGGGGGGTCCACTACTACTTCCCGGGGCCATTCTCTAGGATGATAAGTCTAAAAAGGAGAGCCTAAGGATACCAATTGTAAGGATCGTGGCCTAAGAAGGGGGGATGAATTGGGTCTTTCTCAATTTCTAGCAATCCTTAGCCTAAGACTTAGTATTGCCCAACCTATGAGTTTTTTAACCTATCAACTAGAGCACACTACCAACATGATACTAGGTAGGTGACCACACTAACATGCTCATTTTCCTAGTACAAAGATCACACTAACAAATAATTTACCTAGTCAAGAGATCACACTAGCATGTATTTCACCTAAGCAACAAACAAGAAAGCAAGAACAAAGACAAGTAAAACTGAAGTAAGTTGTTTGAGTGTAAATGAGAGGGACACGAGAACACCAAATTTTTTCATGTGGTATCAAGGAGTTGATGTCCCCCCCCCCTCCATGTTGGAGCACGCACTAAGGGTTTTGCTCCCTTGCATCACAAAGAGGGATGGCAACGGGTACAAACCCACTGGATTTTGCCATCCCGAACCCAAACCCATGAAAAATTTCTAAACCCACTGAAAAATCCATACCCGTGATGGGTTTCAAATTTTGCCCAATCCCGTGCCCGTGGGTTAACGGGTACCCATGGGTCACCCGTGGATCTACACTTTACTATACTAGTTTTTATCATAACCAACAAGTTTAATATAATAAGCATCAAGTTTATAGTGCATAGAATACATGATAAACAAAAAGTTCATTGTTCACTAAAAATTACTAGAGGGAATAAAAATATAAATAACAAGTTCCATATTCAAGTGATCATGGCACCATACAAAGTCAAAAATCCATCAAATACATACATAAACACTACATCAGCAAAGTAACAACACCTCTACCAGCCACCAAAACATTCAGAGTTCACCAAAATAAGAAGTGAAGGAGAAGGAATATTAAGTTTACTATAAATTCATAAAATAAAATGACAACTGCACTAGGTTGGACCGGATTTAGAAAAATCCATAAGCTTATGGGTTCGGGTATTATAGGAACAAACCCGTGCCCATTATGCCCACTAACAAACCCACAGATAAGAAAATTGACCCATAATCATACCTAATATAGTAACAACCCGTCGGGTTTCGGGTACCCATTGCCATCCCTAGTACAATCTCCATCTCCGGAATGGCAAGCTTCAAACCATGTACAATCTCCATCTTGGGGCTCCCACAATCTCCAAGAGCTCTCCAAGAACCTCCGAGTCACCAAGACCATCTAGGTGCCATCAAACACCAAGAGTAACAAACCCCTAAACTTTTGCTTGACCTACACTAAGTTGGCCCTAAGCTTGAAGCACACTTGCTACTCTCACATGAACTTCTTCTTGTTCGATCAACTCATAAGCACTATATCTTCTCTTTTTGGCTCAAACTCTCACTCAGTGGTTCTAGGGTGGCCTTGGGTATTCAGGATGTCAAAGGCAGCTGAAGAAGTGCCTATATAGCCTAGAGGTCACTCCATAGTCGTGCCAACCATTTCCCCCAAAAAGTTTAAAGCGTCGGATGAACCGATACTAGGTATCGGATGATCTGGTCACACTGAGCCTAAATAGTAGCTATTAAACCCTAACTGCTCCCCATTGCTGACATCATTGCACCAACACATTGGACCAACGAGTATCAGACGATCCGGTGCTGAAGAGATGGCCGAGGAGAACCTTCTGTCACGAAACATGCTCTCTGGGTAATCAAAACATGATTGCACCGATGCCTCTTGAAGTAGTACCGGATGATAGCATTTTTTTTTTGAAAGGTAGGTACTGATAGCATTTTTTTCCCAAACCTTCTGGAGCAAAATATGCTCTATGAGTAATCACACCACGATTGCACCGATGCTCACCTTTAAAGTATCGGTTGATCTGGTAATGTAAGGATTTTCTGGACTTCATCGTCCTCTGAATTGTGCATTAGTCTGCACTGTTATAGTTCAACGGCGTGTTGGTTGTTCCAATGCCCTATTTCATGCCGTCCCTTGTTCAAACCAACTTGCAATGGCTTCTAACTTTGATTTCTTCCATTTTCAAGTATTTTAACTTCTTTGAGGTGTCTAGTACTAAGCTTGAGCCAGTGTGCATCTATTCTAAGGCTAAGCTTTGATAGGTCAAGCTACTAAATCATAAGGCCTTACGGTTAAAGACTAAAAACTATTAAACCTAAGCTAAATATGGTGTCCTTCATCTCCTTATAGTACTTGATACTAGAAAGATCATTAATCTTCATATCCAAATCCTTGGCATGCATTCCAATGCAAATTGAGGGGTCTCCTTTCATATTTCATATCGAAACATAACTAAAGATAGATAATTCCTTCAAAACACACGTTAGTCACGTATGGTTGTTATTAATCACCGAAATTTACCATGCATCTATCAACCAGATGCTTTCAAAGAAATATTATGAATTCCAAACAATGCCCTCCACTTAGCATCCATGTTCCCGAGAACGAAAAGATAGAAAACCCTTGCATATGAAACCAACATTCACCCAAGTACTAAAATATAGTGTGTTGCAATCGCCATTTGCTGCACGTCCAGACTCCCTACCTCCACATTCAGTACGGTGCGAATGGTCTGCACCTTTTCCAAACCCAAAGCAACAACAATATTTCTACCTAAATATTTAGTGTCCAATTTTCTCATTTGCTACGGTTACATTCCATTACTCCAACAAATCTTTGCATACCATACCTGAAGGATTTAGGGGAGCTTTGGCCTGCACGTAGAATGTCCTTGATTACTTTTGTGGGAGTTCAGCTCTGCCATGTTTATAGGGTATAATTTTTTTATTTATCTTGCTTCTTAAACTTTTCATTTATTTTTTCCTTTTTGCACATCCATTGTGCTTAGTTTCTTTTATACTAGTTTCTTTTATACTAATATTTTTATACTATTTTTTCCTTTTCTTTTATAGGATATTTAGAATGCTTAGTTTCTTTTATACTAGTGAACCAGCTTCTGCAGCTTACTTCAGAGCTCAGTGTTAGACATTGGAGTTTGCAGCCATCCATACTTGCTGGAGACAGGGTAAATTTGAGAAAATTAGTTCAGCTTTTGTTTAAGACTATGAATGACCTCTTGTTGTTGGTTCTCACCCAAGAACTGTTGGAAAATTCACACACCCTGACACCCCGAGTAAAAACATGATACTATATTACTATGGTTGAGGTTCCATACACATTGACAAATCATTGAATTTATGTAAGTAGAGCGTTATTGTAGTGATTTTTTTCATTTTGGTCTTTTTTGCGAAACATTTTTTATAAATGGACCCCTCCGAGGAGCTAGAGTAAATTTCACCAGCGGTCCTTCAACTTGTCCCGAGTTCTTATCCCGGTCTCGGTACTCTTAAAATGCACATAATAGTCCTTAAACCTGTCATCTACTCTCATCCTAGTCCTTAAATTTATCCCAAGTTCTCATCTTGGTCCTGATATAATGGTCCATAAACTTATCCCACGCTCTCATCAAGGTCCATATACTACCAAAATGCATTCATTTATTTAGGGGAAAAAATTGTGGATTGTTTCAAACTTAAGGATATCAAATTAGGTTCTAACCTCACTCACAATTGATCAAAAATTCGTGAGGGAATCGTCTTGGATATAATATTTGATGATTTTTAGTTTTGTTATTTCAACACATTTATTGAACAATTGATTTTATTTTAGAGATTGAATGTTAAAACCATTTATCCTTTGCTTTAAAGAATCATGATAAAACAACATAAAATATTTGACTCTAGGTTATTTAGAGATTTTGATATTTCACACTCGATTTCTAATAATTTCTTCATAAATTTTGGATCCACTTTGAGTGGAATTCGAATTTAATTTGAAATCTAAATAAATTTGAAACAATTCACGAGATTTTTTTCTAAATAAATGAATGTATTTTATAAGTATATGGATAGTGTAGGACAAGTTTAGGACCGGAATAAAAATGTGGGATAATTTTAAGAATTGTTATGTACATTTTGAGAGTATCGGGATCGGGGCGAGAATTCAGGATAAGTTTAAGGACCGTGATGATAGCACGGGACAACTTTAGCGACCATTATGTGCATTTTGAAAATACAAGGATCGGGACAAGAACTCGGGACAAGTTTGAGAGCCGCTAGTGAAGTTGAGTGGACCCTTTTCTCAGTGTAGTGTCCATTAACGCCGAGTTATGTGACTCGGCTTGCCACGACCTCACGCCGAGCATTGCCACATCATTGCTGATGTGGCTACTTGGCTGAAACTCAACGTGCAACCATTAACGCCGAGGTCAGCTACCTTGGTGTCGCTTCGAATCACACGCTGAGCTAGCAATGGTGTGGCACCCCCGAGTCACATACATCGGCGTTAACTGACACTAAGCCAAGAAAAGGGTCCATTTTTGGAAATAGTTTCTCCGGGAGTTCATTTGTAAAATAATTTCGCAAAAGGGTGAAAATGAAAAAACCCACCATTGTTTTAGTCTACTAGACCTTTTATGTTAGGCCACATTTTTGCTGCTGCTGCGTAATAATTTGTCCGCAATAACCTCAAATTACACTTCGTCTTCCTCCTTATCACGACCCACTCTTCCCAACTCCCATCCTGTACATTGTGACTGCCTGGTATTCTGGTATGCTACCAGTACCAGGTGAGCTGAAAACTGTGGGCGTGCTTTACTGAATGCAAGTACAGCCCACCGTTTCCCGACATCTGACGCCATGGATCCTGCAGGGTACGGACGATCCAGCCTCTCCTGATTTTACAGCCACCACAGCCGGCAATGTCACGGATGGCCAGCGGTTCACTGCATCTTCTCGTCCCGCCTCTTCTGGCCGCCCAATCGCGTCTCCACATCTCTCCCTCCATCTGCAAGGTCCGCATGAACTGAAGTCTGAAGCCGTCCTTGGACTTCCTTTCCAACTCTTCCTGCTACGAGTGTAGGTACGCTCCAAAACCGTGATGCTTCCAGAACACCAAAATCGAGCCCGTGACCCCGAGATGCCCGCGAAAATCAAAGTCCGCGGCCTTTGTTAAATGCCGCGAGGTCACAAGAGGGCCCAGATGGCCTTCACATGCCCTTGTTTCATGTGAGTTGGAGGGATGTGTCCTCACCATATCCCTATCCCTTTCAGACCACAGCAATTCAGCATGCTCCACTCAGCTGCGCGCTTCATTCCTTGTTCATCTCCTGATCTCCCAACCACTAGATGAGTGCTTCGATTTTTCATAGAATGCAGATACAGCCGAGTTACTGATGATAGTTTTTGAGTTTTTTTCTCGTGGCGCCGGCGTTAGCGGAGTTCAGAGGACCCACCTGTCAGCGGGTGTTTTGATTTATTTATTTTTTTGTTTGGTATTGGTGCTCTGATTTTATTTTATTTTTTGAGATGTATCGTGAGTTCATGACATTCGGCATATGCCACTCGACACCTCAGCTAATAAGGCTGAAGTGGACGTGCTACTGTACTTTGACAGAATGGATATAAAGCAGGGTGTGAGGCCTACCTTCTCAGCCATCACAGAAGCTCACACATGAGCTCTGTGTGAAGAGCCAAGACTCTCAGCCATGAAGAAACCAAGAGCGTCGCTCGCGCTGGAGATCCTGGTGGTGTTGCTTGCCGCTCTTCTTCACGGCGCGCAATGCCAGAGCTCTCAGGGTGGCGCCAGCGGTGGTGGTGGCGCCGCTAACCTCACGGTGATCGGCACCGTGTTCTGTGACGCCTGCTCCTCCAGCTCCTTCTCCAAAAACAGCTACTTCTTGCCAGGTACCCTTCGCATATGTCAGTTGCATTGTAAATTACTGAGAGTTATTTAGCTCCTCCTATTGCCTCCTTAATCTAGGAAGACGAAGCAGCTCTGCCCTGTAATGTATGCTTATTCTTTCTTGTTTGGAATTACTGAACATGGTGTTCTTTCAAATGAAGCACTGCACTATCGTCAGAACTTTAATTCCAAACCTTTTTTTTAAAGACATTTCATTACTCTGTGAATTGCTTGTGCACATACTCTGTTTTAATTGCTGCCACCCCTAATTGCTTGTTTCTCTTTGCCTTCAGAAGGGTTTTCACTGCCAGTTTGAACATTGGTGCTCTGCTTTTGTTTTCAGATTTGCCACTTTTAACTTACGGAGTTTAAATTTGTATCTTTCCAATAATTGTGCAAGAAGCATACGCACACAACTTGCAAGCCGTGGCCTGGCCCCAGCTGCATTATCATGCCACTTCCACTATCCAACAATATAATACAGTTAGGATGGAAGATTTGCTTAATTCGTTGATGCTGCCATGCTTCTTTGACAGAGTAGCCATTAAAAGCACTTAATTTTCTAACATCAACATGTTGGTAACCTTCCTCTGAACGTTTAAAAGTCCATAGCACAAGGAAATTTAGTCCAAAGTCCAAACGTTCAGTAACACAATTAGCAGAACACAGCAATGCCGAATTGTCCCTTAATTTGCATAAGCTGACTATTGCAGAGATGACCCACAAACCTTGAATACTCTGCAAATTCTGGACATGAAAGAATTCAAACTAAAAGACTTTGCAAACTTCTCTGTATTAATGCGCTTCTGAAGTAAATATTTATTCGAATTGATCATTTCGTCCGGTTACTCTGTGAATTGCTTCTGCACATACTCTGTTTTAATTGCAGCCACACCTGAATGTTTGTTTTCTCTTGCCTCAGAAGAGTTTTCACCTCCACTTTGAACATTGGGACTGTATTTTATTTTCAGATTTGCCGTTTTTAACTTACGGAAATTTAAGTTGTATCTTTCCAATAATTGTTGAAGAAGCATACATGAAACAACTTGCAAGCCCTGGCCTGGCCTCCTCTGCATTATCATGCCACTACCACTACCCAACAAGATAATGCAGATAGGATGGAGGATTTGTTTAATTCATTGATGATAGACATTAAAAGAACTCATAGCACAAGGTAATTTAGTCCAAATGTTTACTTACACAATTAGCAGAACGCATCAATGCAAAATTGGTCCTCAATCTGCATAAGCTGACGATATAGCAGAGATGAAGTGCAAGCCTTGAATAATTTGCAAATTCTTGGGTTTAAAAGTAAATTTTTATTAGAATTGATCATTGCATCCGGATAAACTTCAATTTGATTTTTTTTTCCCCTTCTCACCTCCATCAGGCGTGAAAGTCAGGCTGGACTGCATGATCAAAGTGAACTCGAATTCCAAGGAGGAGATCAAGATCACTGCCGAGAAGGTGACCAACAGCTACGGCGCCTACCAGCTGGACATCCCGGCGATCGACGGCTTCAAGTGCGCCGCCCCCGGAGCCACCGCGGCCGAGTCCTTCTGCCGGGCCGCTGTGCTGGACAACCCCTCCGCGCTCTGCAACGTGCCGGCCGTGACCACCACCGTCGGCCACATCTCGTTCCCGACCCAGGAGCCCAACGCCTGCTTCTACAGCCTCAACTCCCTCTACTACCACCCCGGCAAGCCGGGCCCCGCTCAGTGCGACGGCGGCGGCGGCGGCGGCGGCGTGTCGCCCGCCGCGCTGAACACGTCCCTGTTCTACTGCCCGCCGTGGCCGTGGCCGCCCATCCCGTTCTGCACGCCGCGGCCGTGGTTCCCGCCCATACCATTCTTCACGCCCCCGCCGCCGGCGTTCCCGTTCCCGCTGCCGCCGATACCGTTCCTCACCCCGCCGTCGCCCCCGCCACCGGCGTTCCCTTTCCCGCTACCACCGTGGCCATGGACGCCGCCATCGCCCCCGCCATCGCCGTCATTCCCGTTTCCTCATTTGCCTCCGATCTTTACGACACCATCTCCCCCGCCGCCGCCACCCCCTCCACCACCGTCATTTCCTTGGCCTTTCCCGCCATTACCCTTCTTCCCTCCAGGTTCTTCAGGGCCGTCTCCTCCACCTGTGAAGTATTCTCGGAAAGATCCAAGCACTTGGTCTCCTTCCGATAATCAGCCATAAAGTAAATAATTATAGTTTCGGCTCCTGCTGGGAAGGATAATGTGCAGAACACTGCTTGGTATATGAATTTTCTTTTTTTTCTGTTTTTATATCCACTTAGCTGTAAGAACACGAATGTAAATTTGTGCTTGCGCCCTTGCACATATATAAACGAAGAATTTCTAGGTTCTAAACACAGGGCTTATGTGGGATTTTGTGCAAACCAAAATTATTGTAGCTTTCTCAGTTTCTCTGGCAGTGTGCAATCAGGGCCCAAGCTCAAGTCAGATTTTGAGGCCCTGCCTCAACTAGTGACACCTCCTTGAGAAAGAAAAGGAGTTTTGAACCAAGCTTAACATGTGATTTTATATTCTAGTCACTGCCGTCATCAGGGGTTTAGCGCTTAAACAATGGAGGGATGCTTACTTTCATTAAGAGTACTTCTGTTGAGGCACAGAAGTTGTGCTTGGCCAGTTGCAATTGGGCTCTGGTTGATCCTACGAGGCCCAAAGTTGGCTATTTTCATAATCTTTTATATCTAATTTTTTGGCTTCTTTCACTGGGATTGAGTTTGCGCACCTTTCGGTGTTTGAGGTTATATAGAAGATGGATGGGTGAGATGAGGTGAGTAAAGCACATCACCAATATATGGCATAATTTGGTTAGAGAGGACGGATGGTTATTAATTGTTTGCATCTCGAACCTGAAATACGTTTCTCTGTCAAATGTGAGTTTAGCTTTTAACCCATTTTCAACCACTGTGTTGTCTAGATTGGATGCAACAAAATGACATCCAATATAAGTATATTTTTCTTATTTTTGTTATTTATTTATTAAAAAAACAGCATGTGCAATGCTTTATTCAGCATTTTGAGATGCTAATTCCACCTTATAAACATACTTTTTCAAAAGTTGACTGTAAATGTTGAACCTGTACCCGTTAATCTCTGAGTTATTTAATACAAAATGTTGACTGGGCTGTCAGGACACAAAATACCCTACGATTAGAAAATTGAAAGCCACATGGTGGGGGCTGCGCGCTGGCCGCTGGGCCACTTGAGCTCGCGCTTAACCGCTTGCTGGGGGCTGGGCTATCTATATTGGGCCCTGTTGGCTGTGCGCTAGGGATAACTAACTATGCTTTATACACCTTGTTGGAGAGGAGGACATTCGGCAGCTACACGTAGCTAGTTACGTTTCAAAAAAAAAACAAAAAAACTACACGTAGCTACAGTAGCTAACAACAATGGCCTCCAAGTCCATAGCGTCCCCTTTGCTCATCCTGTTCCTCGACATGGCTCTCGTGCTTGCGGCTACGTGTATTTAAGGACATACGGAGTATCAAGCACGGTCACCTAAGTGCCCGCGACTGATCGCTCACATTCTTTATCTACGTCTTAATAATATATTCGAGAAATACACTTAATCTTTATATATCTATCCACTTTTAATCTTTATTGTCCACATGACATGATAGGCGTAAATAATAATCAGAATAAGGGAGAGTATTGTGCCTCCTTGAGCAACTCGTTTTCTTTTCCTTGTACACTAAAAATTATGTCCAATTGCTTCGAGATTTGTTCTGCGACCTGCAAGGAGCACGAACAGTAAATAAAACATGGAAGCACGGATTTGAATAATATATGCTACCGTATTCGAAAAACCAAAAGGTGTCTTACGGTATCCGAATACGAGACCTGAATTTTGGCTGGTCCAGAAATAAAGCCAATTCGATCCGCGGATCCCAAAATGCGTTGCGAAAGCAAATCATGTGTTGCTACCCCTAGCTAATAACATCCGGTAATCATGTAGCTGGACACTCCAAGAGAAGGAAAAAGCTGGGAGCCAAGGCTGAAGAAGGAGAAGGAACTGCCTCTGTCTCTGTGGGCCGGTGGCCTGCGTCGGAGAGAGAGAGAGAGAGAGAGGGAGGGAGGGAGAGAGAGCCCGCCCAACAATTAGCATATCTTGGGCTTCGCGATCAGTGTCCCACTCAACGCACGCACGGCTCGTCGCACCTTTAGTTCCATCCCTTAACCCTGTTTTGCGCCTGTGCCTGTGGAAAGGAGAGCTGAGTCCATGTCAAAACCTCATCTCGTCCGATCCATTTGTCAATCCCAGCGGCTTTTAACCGGACAATGAACAGGCCCCTAGCTTGATGCTGCTCCTGCCTGTTCATGGATCAGAGCCCTAGCGATCGACTTCTAAAATGTGTCTTTAACATTAACAAGAGAAATACTGGAATAGCATTTTTTTAGGACAATATAATGAAATAGCATATTTGCCAGCCTTTTTTTGAGGTAAATATCCAACAAAGTTTGTTGCCGAACGTATGCTCCTAAACATTATTAACAAAAATGAATGAAATGTGCCAGGACATTTATTTTAGATTTTTGTCGCTCTACATGTCCCAGCTAGACTCGCGTGAAAAATTCAGCTTTTCCCCAGTTGGGCCGGCGACGCTTGACATCTGAGGGACGCGCGAGCTGACTAGATTTATTTTTCATGGAACAACGGTTACTCAAAAATTACTACTAGTAGTAGTCTGAGCAACAGCAACAGGGCAGGACACTTTGACTGACATCTTTGGGCTTTGGGCCTTGGGATCACACTACTCAAGGTCTTGGACAAGGCGGAGGCCAGAGGAGAGCGTACATTTTGCGCCCAGAGAAACCTCCTTTTCGCTTCTTGGAAACCAATTTTTCTGACAGAAACTAGCAGTGGTAGCGTCAGGTTTTAGATTTTGCCGTCGCTGAGAAACGGATTCGAAAGTACGTACACGCGTACTGGACCGGGAAAACCAGATACAGAGATCCTCCTGCGACACACGCATCGCTCTCCCTTCGGCTCAGATCCTGCCTGCGCAGGATCTCGAGCAAGATCCCTTGCTCAGTGCAGTAGACTGCGTTTCGCAAAGCTCATGAAGCTAGATGATGTGACGGACTGAAGTGATTGAGTGCAATTCTGCTCATCCTTTAGATGCTCTCTCGTCTCGCTGCCACGAACACAAAACCACACTACGAATTGGGCTCTTGGCATGGTTTTTCGCACGCGGCAGAGGAAAAGCGGTGCCTACTTGGACCAGAGCTCGCAACCGCAACAGTAGAGCCTGCCTCGCACCTTTTTCGTGGCCTCCGTACGTACCTGGCTTGTCAACCATGGTGTCTCCATGCCCAATTTGCCTGAATTCGTCTTTGACGCTTGGTTTGGGATACTAGAAAGGTTTGCTCGAATCCGGTGTGAATCGAGTCGTTGTCTATTTTGATGGCACTTTTTATATTTCAACTCTTTCGAAAAAAATGTATTATTCTCAAAATGGATCACCGTCGGAAACAGTTTCTGAAAACAAAACATTTTATGGTCGGCACTGTGGTGCAAAAGCCAGGCGCCAACGTGCTGGCTGCCACGCGCGCTCGGTCTATGCAATCCATACACACGAGATCATATGCGCCACATTGCTATTTTTTTACCCGTGCATGAGCACGTTTTCTATTAAGAGAAAAACAATAAATTTATAAAAGGTTGGTTTTAGAACCGAAGCCAACCCTCGGTACCGAAAGCAAACCCGCAGAACAAGGAAAAAAAGTCTATTACAGGAAAGTAATGCACGACCATGTAGTCTTCCTAAAGAAATAACGACGGTCTCAAAGTGATTGTAACCCCTTGAAATCAAACAACAGCCCACAGCCCACAGTGAAATTCGCCCACGGTATCAAGTTGTGACGTGACGGTGCAAGGAATTTTACATAGGGACTAAGTTGGAGGAGTGAATTGGCCAGTCTTATAGGTGAAAGACAAAATTAAGTTTCAGAGCGAAGTCGAAGGAAGAAAATAGCTATTCAGATAAATCTAATATTATTGTGAAGCTTCAGCTTCAAATAAGCTTCTGTCCTATGGCGGGTCTGATCTTAAAATTGATCAATTTTTCTAGGGAAGAAAGCTTTATTAGTTGTCAAAAATTTCCTCCGTCCCAAATAATAAGTCACTTTATCTTTTCTAGGTATATAATTTTTGCTATACATCTACATATACGTTATGTTTAGATGTATAGTAAAAATTATATATCTAGAAAGAAAATAAAATGATATTTTAAAACGGCGGGAGTATAATATACTCATACACACTTGTTTCCCGATCATTCCTCTTATTTTACTTCTTTCTGTATGTAAGATTTATGCATGCAATGGAACACAGTAGTGATCTTCGCGCGACTGAACTTCGATCCTTTTTGCTAGGTGAATTCTGATCGTTACTATGTTTTTTTTATTCCCAATCATTCCTCTTATTTTAGTTCTTTCTATATGCAAGATTTATGCATGCAATGGAATACAGTAGTGATCCTCGCGCGACTGAACTTCGATCCTTTTTGCTACGGTGAATTCTGATCGTTACTATATATTTTTTTTATTCTGAATGTTGATCACTTGCGTACGCGGCAGTGCAGAAAAAAGGAGTGCTAGCAGGAATAGGGTGTTCCTTCGGTCTGCGGGTGCACCAGAGGAGGGACACGACGGTTAAACAAGTGCACGAGCAGTGGTCACACGAGTCAATAAATAGATCTCGTGCGCACGAGCGCACGCGGACCTGAGACCTGCAACGCACGCACATCTCCTGCGGCCTCCTCCCAGATAGCCGTTTTGAGCTCAGGTCACGGTCACCCTGGGCGTGGAATTGAAGCCCCCTGCCGGCCGGGCCACCACGGAGCTACCATTCCGGGAAGGCAGCAGCAGGGCGCGGCGCACGATTGGGCGCGAGCGAGGCACCCGGCCGTGTGTCCTCCGTCCACGATCCGCCGGCCGCATCAGGCAAGGCAAACGTGGCCGCACGCAACGCAAGAGATGACACGGGCAACACGGCCAGAGCAATAGAGCATGGGCAGGGCCCAGGGCGGGTGGGTGCTGGTCCGGCCTAGGTAGGCGGGGTAGGGCAGCGTAGCGTGGCATGATCCCTTGGGCAGCCGCCGCGTGCAGACGGGATTAACTCGGGGCCGGGGGCCGTCCCGAGGTCACAGCCCACAGCTGCTGAGCAGCGCTGGTGCTGCCTGCCGAAGCAGTCTGCGCCGGTGGATTGATTGATGGCATCCGTCAACCCCTGGCTGTCCCCTTTATCTCTCTGGTCGCCGCTCCTACTGCCCGTCCCCGTCGTCCGTCGATCGTGAGTTCAACCATCGTGCCGCGTGCACCCGCAGAACGAGAGAGAGAGAGGTCAGCCTCCTCGAGTATACAGCCAGCGTAGACGATCCATGCGCGCTGCCGCTGCTGGGCTGTGGCCGTGGCACCGGGCTAGCGTTGCTGCCGGCCTGGCGCCTGGGCACCAGAGACGCGCGGCCAAGGGGCTACGGCGCTAACTAACCCTGGTAGCCCCGAGAGAGAGAGAGAGAGAGAGAGAGAGAGCGCACGCAGCAGCCAGGCCAGTGGATCGGATCTCCAAACCTGTGCCAGCGCTGTGCAATGGTACGGCCGGGGTGGCGCGCGCCGTCCGCCGCGGTGGCCGGCCCGCCCCCCCGCGCGCATCGGTTCGTGCGTGGTGGTTGCCTCCCGCGCGCTGTGCGACGTGACCCGGGGGCTACTGTTCACCACTCATTGCCGATGGGCCAGCCGCGACCGGGAGCACATTCTGCACGTCGGCGTCCGTTCCCTCCGACTCCGTGACAGCGGCACTGCCGCTGCCCGTTGCTAGGTTACCCTTCCAAACGAGAACGTTGCGACGGAACGGGGAGTCTGCACACATGGTAGCATTCCTACCAGGTTACGTTTGCTACTCCCACTGCATCTATACGCCATGCATCTGTTCACTCAAACCTACAGCAACTGGTGTAGTGGTGCGCCAGATTCTACTGCACCATTTCGTTATTATTAGTTTAGTCCTTGTCACGATACAGAAAATACAGAATTCCTTCCCCTACCTGCCTTCCCTGCTACTGCAACTACAGTATATAGCTGCAACCATGCAGAAGCAGCAGCGGCAGCTCCCACGGCAACAGCGAACGCAGCAACACGTGTAACCCGGCAGCAGGCCCCTACACTAAAACCCCCAGCAAAACCTACTCCTACGTCCCGCCAGAGTCCCCTACCTTCATCTCACAGCCATCACGCTCCAATTAATGCCAGGCGCAAAGCGAAGGCAAGCCCCCCACCCCACATCAATCGCTGCGGCAGCATATGTGTCACTCGCACGGTCACTCACCGCCATCCCTCACAGGCGGAAGCAGAGGGGCACAGCCTTGCCCAGAAAAAGCAAGTCACACACAGACAGGCGACAGACACAGCCCAGGACACGCACACACAGCTGCAAGACCGCACGGACACACGGTGGAGGTGAAACGCATCGACGGAGCTCGGATCGGAGCATCCACTACCCCTCTCCTACCTTGGCGAGACGGCACGGCAACAACCAGCAGGGGCTCACGCACAGAGCCCAGCCAAAAGGAGAAAAGCTTGCATTGCCAAGCTGCCAACAAGCACGGAAAGCACCCGCCTTCTTTATCGCAACCGCCGCTGCTCCTCCAGCTGAAAGAAGCTTTGCCATTACAGCTACCAGAGGTCTGTCTGCTCACTTCAATCGAAAAAACAGAGGTCGCATTCCAAACAAGTGTTCGCATTTCCTCCGGGGGGTCCTTTGCAGTTTGCACCGCTCCATGCGAGCGTTGTCATGTACAGTACTCGTGATCTTGGACCTCTGGCAAGAACAAGAACAAAAACGCAGCGTTCCTCTCAGCTCGCTCGCAGGCGCGATCCAACAAGAACAAGCTAACAAAATCACCCTCAACTACCAGCTACTTACACTTAACTGACTGCCTACCCATGCGAAGCAAAGAACCAAGAATTCCCTGCAGTGTGCTGCTGCTGCTACTGGCTGACTGACTGACTAGCGTGATGACTGATCGATGCTGCTACCTGTATTGTGCTGCTGCTAGACTAGTGTGGTGGTATAGAGTGTATACGTATCGTGGGACGGGTGGATCGGAGCTCGCGGCGGCCGGCGGCTACGGGGAGGCGGTGGGGTCGACGCAGGTGGCGACGCGGACGGAGAGGTCGTACTTGAACGAGTTGGCGTACTCGAAGGAGACGGTCTCGCCGCCGAGCAGCGGCCGCCCGTCGTTGAGGAGGCAGTCGTCGTGCCCCAGGCGCCGGAACTTGCGCGGGTCCACCAGGCTCACCGAGCTGAACCACCCGCACCGCACGTGGATGCCCGCGATCGCGCACTCGCCGCCGTCCAGGTCGCCGCCCAGGCACCGGTTCACCACGTCCACCTTGTACGCCGGCACCCCGCTCGGCAGCGGCGACGCCTGGCCCTGGTAGATCTCGATGTCCTCCGCGCCCGCGCACCCCTCGTCCATCCGGCTCGGCCGCACCGGCCCGCCCGCCCCTGCTCCGCCGCCGCCGGTGACGTTGCCCGCCGCGCCGTCCACGCCTGCATCATTATTGCCGGTGCCGCGGCGCAACAAGCAAACAAAACTGTGAGACGCGGTAGAGTGCCAGTCGTGCAGGACGCAGCAATGCTAAAAGAGAGGCTTGCGTTGGGCCCGCTTGTCACTGTCGAGGCTCGCGACAGAATGAATCAATGGAAGCTTGGAGAGTCCGAGCAGTTGGCCACCGGCATGGGATGGGTACTTGGGTACTTTCCCCCGGTCCTCCCCTCCTCGACGGGAATCAGAGATCGTTTCGAACGAACCCCACGACAAAACAGTGCCAGGCATGGGGCCGCACGACCGCCAGGGCGGCGGGGGCCGCGGGGGCAGGGGCCGGTCGGAGAAAGCGCGGGGCGGTGGGGCCCCAGGGGGGCGCCGCGCCCGGCCCTGGCCGTCGGACCAACGGATCGGACGGCGGGGGAGGGGAGGGAATGGGCGAGTAGGTGGGAGGCGGAGGACGGGACGGGGCTTGCGGTTTACCTGGCGGGCGGAGGATCTTCCGGGGCAGGGGCACGGGCGCGGGCAGGGCGGCGGCGACGGCGCGGGGTGCCGGGCGCGGCGGACCCGCGGGTACGGCGGTCGGCGGCGGCGAGAATCCTGCAGCGACACACGGGAGGTGGTTGGACGGAAGATTAGTACAGTACAGGGCCGGCACACACGGGAAAAGCCAAAACGAAAAGGCGAAATAATTCCAACCGAAATCAAAAGAAAGGGCGGAACAAGGGACAAGCATATTTGGGATCAAAAATTCAAACCACGCATTCAGCGAGGACACGAGTTCATCTGAGTTGGGGATTAAAAGTTTCCCAAAAACCATCGTTCCGTGGAAGTTTAGATTCTTCCTAGATTTCATCGAGTAGGGTTCGGTGGAGCAGATTAATTGATCAAAAAAACCCTGATCGCGAACAGAAAAATTGGTGAAAAAAATCCAACAAAACAAGCACGCCAAGCAGCGGCGGATTACGAGCATTTCGAACGAGTAGTAGATTCGAATCAACGGAATCGGAGAGAAAACCCAGGCCACATTGCCGCGGCGGAAAAGTAGCACGCGGGAAAGGACGGAGCCGGCACGGCACCTGCGTCGTCGGAGGCGGTGGCGAGGGCGGCGGAGCCGAGCAGCACGATCAGCCACGCCGAGGCGGCGAGCGTCCTCGTCGCGCGCGAGGCAGTCGACGACCACGGCGGAGACGCCCTCATCGCGGCGGGACCCTGCAGAGAGCACGAACGCATGGAGCCGAGTTGGTCGTCAGATCAATCACGAGGCACCTCGAGGTCTCCGGCTAGAGGAAAAACCCACAACGGCGAGAAAAAGGCAGCGGCGAGGAGGTAGTACTAGAAGGCAACGAAAGCTGCAGAAACTAAGCCAGAGAGCGTGTGCTGCCTGCGAGAGGGCAACTAGCAATCGCTTCCGGTAATGGGGGCCTCGCTCCGGCCCCGCCGGCGCGCCTCCGGGCGCGGACGCACGCGTGCCCGCGACCGCTTGGTTCGCCTCCGCCTCCCCGGGCGCCGACGCACTTGGCAGGAGCCTCACAGGCGAGCGGACGCAGGGAGGCCACCGCGACGCGCGTCCCCAGCGAGCGGCCGCGCGCGCACGCGTAGACCACCGCCCGCCGTGGGCCGCGGCCTCCACGGTCGAGCGGCCACGGCGCCCACGCCGGCACGTTGGGGTTCGGGGCGCAGGCCAAGCGCGCGCGGTCCCGGCGGGATCAGGGGCGGGGAGCGAGAGGAGCACGAGGTGAAGGACGGAGTACGGGATGGCGGCGCCTACCTGGAGGAGCTGGAGTCGTCGGAGGCGGCCCCCGGCGGCGACGACGACCTCGCAGCGGCGCGGCCGGCACGCGGGTCGCAGCAGTAGGGTTTCCTCCCGGTCGCCCAAGCCCAGCACCGTCTGGCTGACGCACGTGCGGCTGTCGCACGGGACGGGCGAGAGGCGCGGCGAAGAATGTTTGCGAGGCGTGCGGCGGAGGTGGCGCTGCTGCGGGCGCCCGTACGTGACGCTTGGCTTATATAGGGAGGGACGGGGGGGGAGGGGACGGGACTACGGGAGGGGAGGGGAGGGGAGGGGAGGCTCGCTGCAGCTGAGATCAGGGCCGCGCTCCTCCTGGGCCAGCACGAGGCGAGGGCCCCAAATCCCACGGGCCACGGCCCTCTAAAGTAAACTTGGCAGTTCTACTGTTGTTTAGCACTGCATTGCTTCGGTGGTGTGCTCTGCTACCGTGGTTACTGCTTCCTCTATTTTCATTTACATATCATATTAGTATTAGTTTGTCCCATGTTAATTTTGACCAACTTCAACCAAATTTATAGAAAAAAAATAACATTTATCATACCAAATTTGTTTTTATTGAATCCACTATGAACTGTATGTATGTTGATAGTGCATATATTAGATAGTAGAGTTGTTGCTATATTTTTTTCTATAGATTTAGTTAAAATTAGCTAATTTTGATTTAGTACAAACCTAATACGGTATGTAAATAAAAAATAGAGGGAGTATCTGCAGACTTTTCCTATAGTAGTTGCATTTATATTCCACCTAACAAAGAAAAGATATACGGTCCGATTCTCGACCATGAGACGAACGCACGCGCATCGCTCAGTTTTGCGATGACGGCCGTCGTTGTCCGGCTGAGATGGAAAGCGAACCGCGGTGGAGGCGGCGGTTTCGGCAGGCCGGGCTGGTGGGCCCGGGAGGGTGTGAGTGAGTGGGCCCGGCAGGCGCGGTGGCCGGGGTCAGTGGTGCGAGGCAGAAGCGATCCGGTCTGGTCCGGTTCTGGTCAAGGCTGCCATGGCAGTTGCGCTTCTGCCCGCAAGGCTGCTGCTGCGGTGGCACCGTGGATGAACGAGCCAACAGTAGGAGCCTGGGGAAGGCTGGGCAGGCAGGCTCGAGCTCCCTTTCGGCCTTTTTGGTTTGCGATGGGCTTGGGAGTCTGAAAAGATCTTTGTGAGCTCCCCGCCCGGCTCCATGCTTGTTTGCAAATTCAAATTGGAGCACTGGTGGCAGATGGCCTGATTTTTGTCCTGTTGATCGTAAACCTCGAGTCCAATTCGCAAAAAATTCGAGCCACTAAAAGGAAGCTGATGGAGTCCGGGACGCGATGGTCCCAAAGGTGGCGCTCGCCTGGCAGCTTAACACGTCGGCGAAGAAGATTCCCGGCCCCGCCGCCCGCCCGACTGGGCCCTGGGCACGCGCGCAGTGGCCCGGCCTCTCCGGTGGGTCCCGGATCGCCGGGGCTCAACTGCTCGATAGCCCGGAGGAGAGGAATGAATCATGGGCTACTCATGCCGCACGCGCGGCGTGGGTGGGCGGGCGTCCGGGCGATGCGCGGCCTCTCTGGTGGCTGCTGCATGCTCTCTGGTCTCGACCACTTGGAGTAATTGGCACCAACTCGGACGCGGGACACGGCACGTGCGACTCTGCTCGTCGCGCGCTGCATGGAGGGAGGAGCCCTGCGCCCTGCCTGACCCGCCTGGCGCCTGGTGCTGATCGGGAGTGGCCATCATGGTGCCGGGGCCTTCAGGGCCACGTCCGCGCGCGTACGTGGCAGTCGGATGGGGCTTGTTCGTCCCATTAGAAAAAAAAAAGTAGCGTGTGCTGCTGGCAGGTGGGCCCCGGCTCGGTGCCACCGTTTTGCAGCCGGGATTGGCGCCCCTTTCTCCTCTTTTCCGTGGACCGCGTCGACGGCTCGACGCGCCGCCGCCACCACCAGGCACGAAAAGATGAGAGTTCACGAGGGTAGGGACGACCGGACGAGGAGGGAGGAAGCCTGGCCGCTGTGAGGAGGATGGTTAGCCGGAAGGGCAAGGTCGTGGGGGATGCATGTGCCGTGCCATGTGATGATGCATCATCACTAATTAACCTAATAAACCCCAGGTAAGGTGGTGTGGTGGAGCGACCGCGGCAGAAAAGCAGAGAGGAGGCCATGCTGGTTTTTGTTCCCTTTTTTGTTTTGTTTCCCGCACTTGTGATGCTGCTGTGGATTAGGAATAGGATTGCTATGATGGACGTCGCTGGAACGCTGCTATTTTTGCAGCGGCGGATACCCGTCCACCCTTCCTCTTTCGCCATTCCGTTCGATGGGCCTCCTGGTTGAGTGTCCGGTGCGGCCGTGTGCATGCTTTAAGTGTAAGGCCGTCGTGATGACGCTGGACCTCACGCCGGCCCACCGCCCAGCAAACCCTTGGATCGGCTGGGTTCGCCGGGTCACTGCATGTGCTAAGGTTACCAACAGTATGGTCTTTTACCAATTTTTTTCGACATATATTTTCCAAAAAAAATCCTTATTCCAACCCGAACTAACAGAAATTAAAATAGGGCCAAATGGTGCCTTCAGTTCACAAAGTTGAACAGCCCACAGAAATCAGCATAATAAAAACCATTATTTTCTTCAACTCTATAAACCTTTTTGTGTTGTGTTAGAAAAATATGCGCATCACCATAAATCGATTAGCGGCATTTTCTTGGGTGCACAATAATACGCGCATATTTGTATATGGTAGGTAACTTTTGTTGTACGCATAGATCTTTGCCGCACTACGAACCATCTTCAGTGGCCAGTTGGCTAGCTGAACTTGTAATGAACATCAAAAAGGAATTACGGTTAAAACACCTAGTGGGCGAAATAATCAAACAAGCTAGTACTGATTCGCTTTTTTGTGCTCAAAGAAAATTAAATGGCAGATCATGGACACTTTCTGCCGCTTTATGATGTGATTGTGTCTAGACATTGTTTCGCCTTTCTCCATTTAACTTGTATCATGGTGTGATTGCAACATATACCAGTTGGCGGCTGTGCTGATTTGTGTATCTGAGCAAGCGGCTTCCTAACACTCTTAGCACCATAAAGGCATAACCTGAAGATGTGATGCGGTTCATTCCATGAACAACCGAATAAATCCAATATGGCCTGCCCAAGGAGGGTACCAAACTACGAAATAGGGATCACTCAAACAAAAATACATCCTGAGAAGGAAAAACAGACTAATATTGTCACAACCCAAAGTTTAAAACCATGTTTAACATGTAACTAGTAGCATTATGAGCATCATTTAATTATAATGGAGCATCATTTGTGCATGAAATTGAATGATTCTATTTATTTTCTTGCTTTGTTTGTGTGAATGTTGTGAAGCAAGTTTAATTTTTGTTAAGTAACTGTACCCTCAAAAATTTGATTCAAATATTAGATTTAAAATGATGAATTTAAAACATTTTTTCTCAATTTTTTGATAAAAAACCCGAGCCATAAAATTATTGGAAATTTTGAAAACTGTTGTATTGTTTGAATTTATGTGAGCAATCTATAATAGATTTTTGGGTTTTTATTATTGTAATGTGATCTTGGTGATTTGATCTTGCTCTAGAAAACTTTTGGTGATTTTTAGAGCCCGGAAAGTCCTAGTTTTTTAATTTTGAAATTGAACCATCGTTTTCCTTTTTTCCATCTACCCCGGGCCCACCTGTCAGGCACGGCCCCCGCATTCTCCGCGCCTCCTGGCTCGCCTCCTGGCCAGCCCGGGCGGCGGCGCCGCGCCGTCGGCCGCTGGCTGGGCCAGTGTGGCCGCGGGAAGGCAAGTCCTCCGCCCGGCCACTCGCCTTCCTTCCATTAATCCCTACGCCGGTTCCCCTCCCCCGAAACCTTAGCCCTTCTCCTCCATTGCCGCCGCCATCCCCTTCTTCCTCTCCGCCGTCCGCCACGATTCACCGCCTTCCGTGAGCCTTCCTTCAATTCCTCACATGCACAGCACCACCTCGCCCTCCTCGTCCGATTTAGGCTCTCACCGGCCGTCCTCCTCCCCTGTGGATCCCCCTCGACGCCGGCCTCCGGCCACCGCTTGCCGCGCCGTTCCGCCCATTGGTGCCACGGGTGAGCCTTCCCATCGCGCCTAGGTCCCCGTGTGCGCGTCGTCCCTGTCCCGCTTGCCTCCCCAGCCGCGTTCCCCCACCGGCCACCGCGTCGTGCCGCCGCAACGTCGCGCTGCACGCGCGCTCACGCACAAGCCGCGCCGTGGCAGCACCCCTGCCGTGGGTCAAGGCCAGCGGCCGGCCTTGACTCGACCCGGGTCTGCCTGGCCTCATGGGCCCACCTGTCGGCGCCTGGGAGCACCGGATCCGGGTGTCCTTAGCATTTCCCTCGTGTTTTTATGTTTTTCAGAAAGCTATCAATTTGTAAAATCCATAGAAAATTATGTAGATCTCCAAAAATTATGAAATTATTTTGTTGGATTTCTGTGTTGTAGATCTACTCAACAAAAATGTTGTTTTGCATGTTAATATTCTGTAAAATTAGTTATGCTATGTCTTTATGAAAGTAATTTAATTACTTAATAAATGAGTTGTTAGACTTTGTTAGACTCCTTGTGAAATGTGCTATCCAATGGTGCATCTTTTTCTAATGAATTTCTATTGTTTGATAGGGTTTTAGTGGGGTTTATTGTTCTCTACCTGCAAGCTTGTTTAATTCATAACTTTTATTTGAAAAGTGATAAAATGGCAAAACCAATTCTGTTATCCTTGTTTCCATGTCTAGATCCTCTGGAAATTTTCTGAGAATTTTTGAAAGTGATTTTCATGTCTTTTAAGATTTAACTTACTTATAATAGCTGAAACTTGTGATGTGCTTAAGTAATTCTAAAAAAATGATTTTGCTGCAAATTCAACTCCCATAAGTTTCTAATGATTTTATCTATGTGCTAGAATTAAATCTTGATTTATTCTTGCTGTTTGATTTTAATTTGATTTTATTTTGACCAATTCTTGCTTTAGGTCCTTTTGTGTAATAGCATAGTGAGCGAGATCTTGTCACTAGCATTCGTGTTGCTTGTCTTGTTTATGTATGCCATCTATTCCTCATTTCATATCATGTCATTTTCATATCACGGCATCATGCTAATGCATGCATCTCATTCATGCATTATAGTGACCAAAACGTCGGAGAACGAGCCCGTTGAGCCCGCCGTGACCATCGAACCCGAGCCCGGGGTTGAGTTCGTTGTTGAGCCGAAAGAAATCCAAGGCAAGCAGCTAAGCATGTTCCTCGACCCACTTAATTTGTTTTAGTTCAGTTATCTCACTTGGGTATATGTGGTTATGCTATATGTTTATCTATTGCATCGTTTATCCTACTTTCTTGCATTTACCTTCCTTATTTTTATATATCCATGTCCTTGCCATAGTAACTAATTAATTGATTAGATGCTTAGCCATGCTTAGGGTTGGTCTATAACATGTAAGGAAATTTTGGGAGTAGGATCACGTTATACTCACTACACGATTTGGTTACCGGTTTTGAAAATGTTGGAAGGATCGGAACCGTCTAGTTGGAAAAGTGGTTTCGTGGTTTGGGCGGAATGTAGGGCCTAGAGAAAGGAGTCTCGGAGGCATAGTACACTTGAATCGTTTAAGGACCGTCCATGGATGACCTCGGTTTTGAGCAACTTAACGTACTACCACGTATCCAATCATGGTATGGATGAGCCAAATACCTTCTATGTTTTAATCATTGAGGCACGGTCCTAGATGCGTGGCCATAGGGCTTTGTAGAGAGGCTTATGGGTGTCCCCGGTGGACCTAGGTGACTCTCCGTGCAAGTTAGGCGTGATTTTCAACGGTTGAGACTTGTTGGAAAAGATTGACGCGAGTATCCCCTTACCCAAAGTGATCGGTTAGGTGAGCCACATGGTCCTTGTGTCGTGTGGGTAAACAAGTACACCCTTGCAAGGTTAAATAATCAATTCAAATTGCCGCGCTCTCGATTATGAGCAAGCTCAATATCCAATGAATTGTTCGTAGAAGTATCATTTATGCTTGGTTATGGCTCATGTCACCTTATGTTAATTTAATTGTTTAGTAGTTCAAGCAACTAAAAATTGTGAGGTGGGTTGGGCAAGATAATTAAATTGCTAGAAAGCTAGGTGTTGGATTAGAGAGCTCATGCTTATGCAAACTTAATTAACCTTAAAAGCTTTTATCTTGTTGAGCTCTCATTTGCATACTCCTTGGTTATCTAATTGCATAAGTTTTGTGAGTACCTTTGTACTCATGTTGCTTTTTAAACTAAGTTGCAGGTGAGCCACAAGTTGTGTTTGACCACTTCTACCCCGCCGATCCCGGTGCGGGGGAGGAGTAGGTCGATGTAGCCTCGATGGTGTCCTTGAGCAAGACTCCATTAGTTATCACGTTTATCAAGTTTATTCACTGCACAATCGTTTCTTTTGGATATCATGTTAAACGCTAAATTCTAAGTTTCATGTCCCTTTTAATGCTAATTGTGACCCAAAGCTTGTAAATTGTTGTTGAACCTTTAATTTTAGATTTGAACCCTCGTATGTTGAACTTGTATTGTTTATTTGTCGAACCTTTGAACTGCTTGAAATTGCTCTTTGTGGTTCATCGGCAATATATGTGATTGTAAACGATATGTGTGTATGCATGATCTTAGGCATATGATGGAGCACATACCGGGACTACCAGATTTGATATTATTTTTTGCGAACGACGTGTCGGTTGTTGATGTCTTAGATGTCGGTTAACACGTGGCACGCTCCCGGACGAGTCATCTTAATGATTAGCGGTTCATTTAAAATAATGTCAAATTGGACGGTTCTTGCAAATAATATTACGATAATACTACGGTAAACCGAGTAGTTTTCGGAAACGCTGTAACAGTTAAAATGAACACTGTTTTAAACGTGATGCTCCTATGATATTATTATTATTATGAGACAAGCGGTCCCGTGACACCCAACCTGGCACAATGGCGCCTCAAGTCTACTGAACATTACAAACGAGATGTTGCACTTTGCTACAATTATCTCCGATCAGCGAGAGCTAAGTCCTCTCACAAAGGAAAAAACAGCACACCGCTGTCATAAACATCAGCCTCAAATCTACACTCTGTAATCACCTGAATTGACAGGGGAGCGTCACTCCCGCATCAACCAACACCCCTGTGCATATCCGCCCCGCAACTTGGCATTTGAGCCATCTGAGGAAGAATTCAGCAAGCAACTCTAGCTTCTCCTGGGCTTCTTTTTTCCTCTAGCACGTTGCGTCTTCGAAGAACTCAGTAGGGATCGATGCTGGATATTTCATCTTTGCGACAAATTTGTACTGATGAAATGAAAGGGAGAGGACCAGCATTAATTTGCAAACAACATTGTTGACCCTACAAATTGGCGGAACATGGCCATACCTTGTGTTGACCGTACTTTTCTCTGACTGCAGGAAGGTTATTCAAAGGAGCAGTACTGAAAAGGTGGCACAGCGCCTTTACACTCTCGCACAATTCTGACGGCTTGTACCGTGCGTAGAGAGCAAGTGCTCGATTCTGCTTCCAAATTGCAATGAGAATTTTCCGTTAGCCTATTCAGGTATTTGATTTGGCAACTGCAACAAATATGCATGCGAATAACAGCATGATGAAGCCACTTACCCAAGGATGCTTGGTTGGATATAGTATATATTTTGCCAAGAAGATAGCTGAGGCTGCTATTTGTGAAGGAGGGTAACAAAGTAGATTGTACTCCAGCAATGATAGCTCAGTGATGTAATTTGCCAGAACCTCAATATAGGCTGGATCCTGTAAAAAGAGAAGTGGGCAAGTGCAATGAAATAACATTTATACCTTATGGAATTGCAATAACTCATCACTCGATTTTAAAAGAGCAATACCTCATCACATGCTTGTGCAGCACGAAGAAATCTCCTATTGTAAGCAAGACAGAGTTAGTGAAGTTCAATTCATACTAGTGCCATGATTTTTTTAAGATCAAAGATCAGAACCTCAAAAAACACTTTGCTGTAGGTGCACTCATTTGAAATTTCAGGCAATTCAAGACAGATGCTTCCATTTCTAAAACCTGTTCATGTATAAGTAAGAGAGTGGCAGTGACGTGAACTGACAGATAAAAACAAGTAAATGTTGGAAAGTCGTATCACAGACCTCATCTCTGAAATATGTGTTGTCAGTTATGTAGCAAAATTCTTCTACTTGGGGTGCACATATCTCTTCGCGTTTTCTGAATTTGAAGTTGTCAACATGCCAAAATCAGTATGTTAATACTGTAAAACTACAGAGAACACCTGAAAATAAGTAAAAAGGACTGGCTGGATCTTACGCTGCTATAAGCATGCATGCAACACCAAGTAGTTGGAGCCTCTGGCGGCTGGTTTTGTTGCCAGAAAGATATCGGTCAATGTAGTTAACTGTCAGATATAAAGTATCAGGAACAAGACGATATTCTTCAGCAACCTGGAAACGAGGGAAAAGTGAGAATGCAATGTTAGGTCAAACAAGATTAATATTTAGGGTTTTCAGTAAATTTACTTTATTAAGATGAAAAGCTTACTTCCACAAGCCAATCTACCAAAATAGCCCTCATGCTTGGGTTTATATCATTTTGAATTGTTTCCATAAAATCAGTTGATGGCCTTTCCTTACTCTGCTAGAAAGCAATGCAGCACTGTTAACAAGATAGAAAATGAAGAAGCAGGATTCTAGGACTCTCGGACGTATATCATGTCTAGCCCAAACCGAAGATTTTCTCCACATATCAGATTTATACATTCATTTGATCAAATGCAGTTCAGTCCATACACCAACAAACAACTTCTGAAAGCAATGCATTATATCCCCCCAAACTGGGAAATTGCACTGATATGCTCAAACATGATTACAGGAAAAATTACTTCAATGAGAAGCACACTTATATGAGCTACAATACAACAAAGAAACCACTTAGAATTTAGAAACATTTAAGTTCTCCTTGTTATGATGAATGCAAAAACAGTTGCTTAAGGATAACCATTTTTGCACAAACACATAGCTGCAGACAAGAATGTGTCACCTCAGCCTCACGCAAGAGCATGTAGATGTCAGAAGCAAGAGCAGGATAGAACCGCGGATCGTCCTCGTTATTGTCAACAGAACAAACACGATCTATTTCCATTGGATCACGGGCATTTTTCTTCCACTTAGTTTCTGGCAAAAAAGAGACGTACACTTAAATGAACCGCAACTAAGGATTGTGCTGTTAAGCACAAATCACAAAAAGGATTTCGGCAAAGAGAACAAACCATTACCATCTCTATCCTCCAAGATACATAGGTGCTCATTTGCTTGTCCCTCCAATGATGTGAGCATTGAGGAGTCCCCATTATTACTGCACGCATAGTCTGGGTTTTTCATTGAGTCACAGGTCGATACCGTCCCATCAATGGAAACTGAGTCCTCTGAGTATGGGGGAGACATAATGCTGCTGCAGAGTGCAGGGGAAGGCGTGACATTCAGCTCACGCACACCAGTGGACACTTCTACAGGAGGAACATAGTGCTTTTGCGTTGTGCTGTCATGGCGAGGTACAGCTTGACCTGTCTTGGCAGTAGCCGATTTCACAGTGGAACCCCGACCTGAGCCCACATTGCAAGCACTTGCCAATGATACCTTCTTCACTGGTGCAGCTGAGGTAGCTGAATTCAGCTTCTGCAAACGGAATTAAGTTGATTTAAACCTATAAATTTGGATCCTCACTAATTGCACACAAAAAGGAGAAAAAAATATAGTAACACTACTAGTGCATAACATTGTACTGCCAAGTGAAGATTCCAGAGCAAACAGAGACAAAGGATCGACAATTCGACACACTGGGAGCACTGATAAATGTACGTTTGAAAATGCACATTTCGTGGTCAGGCACATCCTAGCATTTTGAGCATCAGTCAATGTATAGGGAGATTTGAATCAAGAAAACGTTCCAATTCCATCAAACATAGTCTTAAAATTAGCAAGGGGACGAACATCGCAACTACACGTGCTAAATTAATCGGTTGCAACCTCAGATTCTGGCCAAGTGGATGACGAGAACCCAGCAGAATTCTATAAACGATATAAGTAGTAATGTGGAATGCTGCGCGTGAGCCAAACTATAATAGCACAGAAACGAACATCCACGACCACATTTCAGGACCATCAGTGATTCCCCGAACCAATACAGAAGCAACGCATACGCATTCGATCCATCCTGAGAACAGCCGAGAGGCGCAAAGACGTACCGAGGCGGCGGTGCCCGCCGGTGCGGCCGAGGCCTTCCTGGAGCCGCCGGCCCTCCCTCCCGTTCCGGCTCCCCGCTTGGCGACGTTGGTGACGTCGCCGAGCGCGGCCCGCTTGTTGGCCTGCGCCGCCTTCGCCCCCACGCCGGCGCTCTCCGCCGCCGCCTCGGCGGGGCGCTTGGCCGTCGCGGCCGACGACGAGCGGCGGGGGGCGACGCCGCTCGACATCGGCGAGGGGATTGGTTGGGATTTGGGAGGGAGGGAGGGGCGGATGGAAGGAAGGATCTGCCGTTTTAAAATTTTTCAAACCGTGGAAGCGGAGGGAGGACGGTCTCGGGCTGTGTGAACGTTAAACAGACGGTGGGACCCGCCTGTCTGTGGCTCATCGTTTTGCTGGTTCCAATTACCCACCGGCATTAGCTCTGATCTGTCTCGGATTTTTACCTATTGTACACTGAATTGCCCTTTTCACACTGTCAAATTCGTCCGTACACTGTTTCGTGCCAAATCTGGGAACGTTTTTCTCAGGCTAGCAAGAAGATTTCTCATTTTGGTTCATCTCTCATGATAGCTTTAGCCACTTCATATGCTTGGCGCGCTGTTATCTTGATTTACCCAGTTTACGCCGACACGTTCATCGTCTCTCAATTTTAAATTCATTTTAATTTTATTACAAATGAAACGTCACTGACTTTCATTAAGCTTAAAAAATATAAAAAAAATCCCTAAATACCAAATAAATACATGATCAACATATAATTCACGGTGAATTTTATGAAAATAATTTGATGTTGTAGATATTGGTACCTTTTTTCTATAAACCCAGCCAAAATTAGACAGGTTTGATATATGATAAAGTTAAAGTGACAACAAGTTTGAAATGGTGGGGGTAGCATCATAGGGTTTTCACAGCGTCCTCGAAAGCAAACAACAGACTTTGTTTTTCACCTCCGATCCTCAGTTGATGCCTTCACCGATATATTGTCATTCTTTTGCTTTCATCCTCTACCTTCCACATATATACAACCATTTGCTACTACATCTGCATATGGAAAACACAGACAGTATTAAGGTTTTCACATTATTTAACCATCCCTTATTCATAACTTCAATATGGTTGTCTAAAGTATATCTGGAATTAAGACCTTAGTTTATCTTGCAGGCTTCCTTTACCACGCATTCTTTTTTCATACATTTTTCATTCCTCTCCCACATTGGCCAAACAAAGCCATGCGATGTTTGTAGGCTCTAGGAAACTCTTTGCATGATTTATGAGATCTGAAATTTATTTGCCTGCAATAATCACCTTCACATGAAGAGTTACATTACAATTTGGACCTCTCACTGTGAACACTAGTTGTACATATGTGTTATTTATATGCTTTCTTTACAGCCACTTTTTTAGTTGTTGCAATAAAATTGTATGTTTCAAATTCATTTTATTAACATATATTACTTTTTTGTGTTCTTTTTTTTCTTTGCATGACCTGAGGTTTTCCATTGAGTTTTTGTTGTAACCAGGGGCGGAGCCAGGTTGTGAGTTTTGGGTACGGCCGCATCCAGAAAAAAAAATCTATAATTTTTTTATCATCTTTAAATTTTCATCATATTTCGTTGAATATTATAATATGTTATGGAGTGTCGTACCCCTCTTTATTCTTCTCTAGCTCCGTCCCTAGTTGTAACATGAGTTGATTTTTGTTTTAGCTATATTTTGTTGTATGTCCTAATTGTTCAAGTTTATAGACACTTTTGGATGGCTAGCTTATGGGATCCAATAGTCAAATGCCATAAAATCTAGAATCCTGCCCGGCGCGTTTTAAGTTTTATCTTTCGTGGGTATTTCAGAAGATAACCGTTTTAAAATGCTCAAAATTAAAACAAATTGGACACAAACTACGTGATGATTTGTTTTGGCTTGGAGTCATTCTGTTGTTCATTTTGGAGTCATTCTAAATAGTTATTTAGAACATAGAACCTCTTTGGCAGGGCTTAACTTAAGAAGCATCTTTAAAATTAGTTTTAGGAGAAGCTCTGTCAAACATCCATCATCAAAACTGCTTCAAAACCGAAGCACATGGAAACTGTTTTTCTCTCCTCTTTTCTCCCTCACGGCGGAGGTATAAATTGTGCCTCCTCCGTTTCCAACTACTACGTGCCGGCCGGAGCCACGCCAAATGGTACAACTCTTCTAACTACCAGAAGAAAAAAAAGGTTTTCTGCAAAAAAAATCGCAATTAGGAAAAAGAAAAGGGGAAAAAGACTCTTCATCAATCATCAGTTCATCCGATTCCCACCGCTTCCCAAGTGACTCTCCATTCTCCGGTCCACGTCTCCACTGGACTCAACTCCCTGCCGCAACAAAACAAAAACCACCGCCGCTCCGTCGTACGGGCGCTCGCCTGCGCCGCGCGCGGAGGAGAGCCACGAAGATGGCCGACACCATCCTCCACAACGCGGTCGTCGTCACCATGGACGGCGAGCTCCGCGTCCTCCGCGACGGCCTCGTCGCCGTCGCCGGCGACCGCATCGCCGCCGTGTGGCCCCTCCGCCGACGTCCTCGCCGCCTTCCCCAGCGCCGCGCGGACCCTCGACCTCGGCGGCCGCATCGTCCTCCCAGGTTGGTGGCCGCGGTCCCGCCTGATTGGGCTCTTCCCCCCGACCTCGAAATGTAGTCTAATTTTGGTGAATTTCGTTTTGCTTGCCTCGGCTGTTGCTGTGCAGGGTTCGTGAACACGCACGTGCACACGTCACAGCAGCTGGCGCGGGGGATCGCGGACGACGTTGACCTGATGACGTGGCTGCACGGGAGGATCTGGCCCTACGAGTCACACATGACGGAGGAGGACTCCTACGCCTCCACCCTCCTCTGCGGAATTGAGCTCATCCGCTCCGGGGTGAGCATCAGCTTACAATTTTACCAATACGGCGTTTGATTTGCTATGTTATGAATGGACTATTTCATTTAGCGAACAATCTGCTAATAGATGAATTTTCCTACTTGGATCTGCCCCAGATGTGAAATGTTGCTGCTATTGTGTGAGGCACGCCCTGTAAGCCGATTGCTAACATTGATGGTGCTCGTTAGGCAAAAGCAGACAACTAGGTCCCATTGGCAGTGTGCTTACTCTACAGTTTGTTGGCTAATCTATTGACTTCAAGGGATGCTCTCATTAATACTGTAATGAATTTCGTTATGCAAATTGCTTGTACAGAAGACATAATTTTTGAGCTACCTTTTTAAGAGGCTCAGTGTCGTGATAGTTTGGTAACTGATATGAATGGACATGTTCTTTTGTTATCATCAGATATAGAAAGCTTTGTTTTGCTATTGCTGCTCCAATCACCCAAAAAATACATGCTAGTGGCTAGTGACCATAATCTAAAGAGAGAAAAAGTTGAATTTCCTTTTTTTCTATTAATTATATTTATGATGTAAGGCTTCATCTTTTTTTTTTGCTTATGTGGTAGTATTTTCATGGAGGTTTTCATCTGATGTAGAGCTTGGTAGGAGTTCTGAGGTGCTGCAGAGGTTTCTTGTCTGTCTTTTGGTGAATTACCAACTATTCTGTACTTGTAAGTTTCATATATTTAAAATCCTGGAGAGTGAGTACTTGAGGAGATTCTAGAAATGGGTGTCGATAAAGACAATGCTGGGCCAACAATTCGGAATTTTATTTACCCGAGCGAACAGCTGTTAATTTTTTTTCTTTAATCTGTCTTCTTTATCCTGTTGTTGTGCGACTCTGCTTATCTAATGCATGACTATAACACTGCGTCATTGATTTTGTATAGGTTGAATGGTTAGTATGCTCAAATTAGCAATAACCTGAGATTTTTCTCTGTGCATGACCTTTGTTTCCCTCTTTGGCCATTGAATGACAGTTAACATGCTTTGCTGAAGCAGGTGGGCAGTTTGTTTCAGAAATGGCACGGGCAGTGGAATTGTTAGGCTTGCGGGCATGTTTGACAAAGTCAACAATGGATTGTGGTGAGGGTTTGCCTACAAATTGGAGTTCTTGCTCCACTGACGATTGCATTCAGGTGTTGGTCTGCCATAAAGTTTACCATCCTTTGCTTCACATCATTTTCTTATATCCTAGGACTATATATTTTCAGTATCACCACTTTCCTGGACATTGTCACCCTCTGTTTGATCCTTTCTTTTGCTTCTGACTAAATTCGTAATCTTGTGCCGCTGTACAAATCTGGTAAACACATAGCATCTTAGGTTCCATTTACCATAATTTGAATGGTTTTGTTCGTCTCTGTAGCGAACAGGTGCCTAGCCGGGTTGGTTAGGTGGCCTCAGTAGCACGCCTCAGGTCCTGGGTTCGACTCCCGGTGGGAGCGAATTTCAGGCTGGGGTTAAAAAAATCCCCTCGCCTACCTACGCGCCAAAGCACATGGAAGTGGATCGGCCTGCTCTCACACGGGGAATCAGTTAGGGCTACGGTCCCCTATGTAAGGGTGGGGCAGGGGTTCGGGGATTTTCTCGGTCTGCGTGAGAAGACCATCTTCTTACTTTAATGCTCGGGGGCGGCTTGCCCCTCGCAGGCCGAGTTTGAAAGTCGCTTTCAAGATAGAAGACTTTTTCCGAAATTGAAATACACCTTTGGAAGCAGTATTTACCAGAGGGCTGGGTTGATCGTCTTTATATATTTAAGTTAGATATACTGCAATTGTAAGCTTCTTGATATGTAAGCTTAATTTAGAATAAGGGCTCACTGTTCAGGCTGGTGAACTAGCTGAACTGGAACCAGGAGACTGAAATTAGACACTGATATTTGACTTTTCTTTTTCTGGCTAAAATTTCCATCTGTGGAACCCTGATTGATCCTTTGAAGATGATCTGTAAGACTGAATAGTATAAGCATATGGAGGAGATCCAAATGTGGCGTCTTCTATTTTATTGTAGTGTAATGCTCTTGAATTACTATCAAGGAAAAACTTCAAACTAGGATTACTGCTAAAATTAGGGAAGGGTTGGTATCTAGCAGAACATTTATTTCTGCTTATAGTCAATTGTTCCCGAACAAGTTGGGGTAGGCTATAGATGAAATCCAACAGAGTAAAAAAAAGTAAAAAGAGGTATTAGTAATAGTAGTAATAGGAAAATGGGACTGATAGCATGTCAGTTTCTGATTTCCACTCGCTGTTGTTCAAAGCTAGTTCTTTCTCTGTTTATTTCGAAATTCAAATAAACGAGAAGGCATGCTAAGTGCAGGCTACAGCTTTTGGTTGAAAAGAAGTACAAAAAGTGCAAAAAGAAGTGTCTACTTTGTTAGTACTGTTCCTTTGGCCAAGTTAGTCTATATTGGATTGTATACTGTATCCATTATAGATTTTCTAGTGTGGTTTGTTTTCTGGTGTCCATCTTAGGAGAAGTATACTTGTGTTTGCTCTTTCCATTTTGTCTGTTATGTGATGTAAGTAACAGAGTGCATTTGTTTTCTACAGTTGCAGAAGGAACTATATGAAAAGCATCATAAAACAGCTGATGGGCATATCAGGATATGGTTTGGGTTGAGGCAGATCATGAATGCAACAGATCGTTTACTGCTTGAAACAAGAGATGTTGCCCAGAAGCTAAATACTGGAATCCATATGGTACATACACAAAGTTTATTGGTGTATCGAAGTTTATCTACTTTAAATAATGTGCTACTTCGTTTGGTTCATGCTTACATAATAGAAGCATTCATGCATAATCTAAGTACTGGCTTGAGCTGTTTTCAACTTGGGCATGCTTATGATCTGAGCTTCCCAAGTTCTTTTGCAGTTGTGCCGGATCATGTATATTCAGTCCAATACTACTTTCCCATAATGCTGTATTGAAAAAATTGTATTGAATTACTGAGCCCAATCTGCCCCAACTTGCTTGGGACTAAAAGATTCTGTTGTTGTTGATTGAATTGCTGCACCCAGGAACCCGCAGTAGATTCTCTTACAAGATTGTCTTTCACTTTCTCCAGCATATTGCTGAAATACCATATGAAAATCAACTTATAGTGCGGACCAAAGGAATTGATCATGGCACGGTGACATATTTAGAGAAAATTGATTTTCTGAGGAGTAATTTGCTGGCTGCCCACTCTGTCTGGTTGAATGAACCTGAGGTGAGTAAACTTTTTCACAATTAATTGTTGCCTTCCACATTGTCTACTGTTTTGTAGTCTGAAAATGTACAGCAGTTACGAAATAATAAAAAATAGGCTGGAAAATGTTCTGGCTGTAGGAATGTTGTGGCCGAATGGCCTTAGGTATTGGGTAGGTGCTATGGATTGTTTACCAGATGATGAGATCAATGGCATCCTGTTGGTGCCATGATTGCAGGAGAGAGATAGTGGGGGCAGGGGTGGATAACAGCAGGTGATAAAAGAACTGAGGAACTTGGCTGGGAATAACAAGAATAGTAGATGCAAGAGATATACATAGATTATGTCTTTGTTCCCTTGCACAAAAACAGAGCTCAACTCCTGTAAAAAGTAGCGCATTATTGGTCCATATAAAAGTACTACCTGGACTAGTAGTACATGGACTCAATTGCCTTGCCTGTGCCTACGAATTAAGTAATCTAGTTTAAGCATGAGTTTCTACCTTGTACGCCTTCCTAAGATCAGAACTCCTTTACAAAACTGAGCTCTCAGTTCAGAAAAACAGAAACTAACTTGAACACTTCTTCTACTCACAAACTGATGCAAATTTCTTCACGAAGGGTTGCCTCTGTACATTTGTTCAGCTACTCATGCAGGAGTCATATGACTGCTAAAACATCTATACACGAAGTTTTTTTTTTGCCACATTCAGATCTGTTGCTAGTTATGAAACATTTTTGTTATGTACTATTTTTTCAATAATAGATTGCAATACAGCAATTTCTTCAAGAAAGCTTCTAGTAAGCCCGTCCAGGAAGGTTTCATTCTGTCATTCTCAAATTGCAGATAGGGCATTTTTCAAAGGCTGGTGTCAAGGTTTCTCACTGCCCTGCATCTGCCATGCGGCTGTTGGGGTTTGCTCCTATTAGAGAAATGCTGGATTCTGGTGTTTGTGTCTCCCTTGGTACAGATGGAGCACCAAGCAATAACAGAATGAGCATTGGTCTGCTTCAAAAATCCTTGCAACAAACATTTTTATGAGCATGCGTGAGCAGAGATGGTGATATAACATCGCACAAAAGAATTTTTATGTTCCAAAATCTAGATGGGAGGGCCTAATTGACTATTGTTAGTCCGTTTCAACCAATTACTTTTCTCATGTCCACTTTATAGAATGATTATATTCTGATGCAGATATTTTTCATTACAATGTCATTGCTAGAATTTTCACAGCCATTCCTAACATGTAGTTTGAAAGGAAATGGATTATCAGGTTGCTATGTAGTTCAGTTCTGCGGTGATACGAGGCAACAGTAAACTATCTGAAAAAAGGAGTAAAGATGTGGAAAAGCATATCTTATTAAACAATCTACAATCGAATTGAATGAAAAAGAGAGTATTTGAGGCCTCCATTTAATTAGACATATTTGTGTTAAAAATAAACAAAATTTTCTTCTTTGATTTTCATAAGTTTGTTAAAAAAGTCACTTGTTTGATCACACAATTTTATGAAATTGAACTTTCTACTTTACCCTAGGCTGTACCCACCTTATCTTTGAAACTTTGACATCTTGTGTGCTTTTATCAGTATGCTATATATATCTATATCTCCTTCGAATAGAAAATATAGATTTATATCTCTGCTGAATGTGGACATTTGCTTATTTCGAATCATATTTTGTCCCACTCGATGATTTAGATTTGACTACCTTGTGCTATACAGTGGATGAGATGTACCTAGCATCTCTAATTAACAAAGGACGTGAGGCATACATCAGTGGAACAACTAACCCAACTGCTCTTCCTTCTGAGACTGTACTGAAGATGGCTACTATTAATGGCGCGAAAGCAGTTCTATGGGATAATGAAATAGGTTCGCTGGAGGTTGGGAAAAAGGTGATGCTCCTAGTTGCTATTTTGTTTATGTAATATTCTCAATATATTTTGGAGGTTGATAAATCTCTTCATTTTCATCACCCTAAAACCTCGCAGTCAACTTATTTTTCATAGAAAGCACCGATGAATATTAACTCTCGATTTATCTGGTTGGGATTATCTTGTTTGTGTAGGCGGACTTGGTTGTAGTGAATCCATTTACATGGTCCATGGTTCCCTTACATGACAGGTGTGCACTACTATGATTTATTATTTTTAAAGTTTTTGGATTGCTACTAATTTTTTATGGGTTTATGACTGGGTTTATTGTGTCAATGTTTTCACTCTGGTATTGTAGGTATACAATAGATTGTTTTCATATTTATTTAATTTCTGTACTCTAGCCTGTTATTGCCATAACTAGCAAATCTTCATGTTACCTGATATATGCATAGCTAGTCATCTAGCCATACTGCTGGGCTTTTGTATGATTGGCTATTTGGCATTTATCTTCTCCCTGATTCACAGCATTGCCAACATTGTCTATTGTATGAGGACGGAGAATATAGAGTCTGTTATGTGCAATGGTCGCTGGATTATGAAGGATCATAAAATCATGAATCTCAATGAGGTAATTTACTGCTTGTTTGTTTGTACTTCAAACATTGAAATGAACCAAAAAGTGCATAGAATACTATTGACCCGTTGTCACTCTAAACACGTTGGCATTTGTAAGTTGTTTCATTTCTAGTTCATACCTAATGCCACTTCTGATGATAGCATGTGACATAGTGATAGCTGAAAAGACAATGACTACTTGTTCACAAGGCATTGAACATACTAGGTTTGCAAGTGGTGTAGAACTGTCGCAAACTTCATTAGCTAGTAAAAGCAACTCTGGAAGTGGAAATCATGTGCTGGATAAGCTCCAATCCTCAGATCTCTGAAGATCAGAAACTTGAAATGGTAGCCGGTTTTAGCTGTGGTTTTTATCAGCTAAAAAATTATGTGTTCCGCTTTTTTGTGATTGCACACTATGGCTGTACTTACTTCTTAGCAGGGAAGAAAGATAACTTGGGTATACCGCTGATGCTTGCGCATGTCTGTTTCTCCCTGGTCCAGGAGGAGGTAATTTCTTCAGCTGTGAAAAGAGCGAATGATCTCCTTGTGCGAGCTGGCATCAATCTCCCCAAACGGATGAACTACATGTAGTTATTGCCTTGCCAGTTCGTCACGCATCGCCACCACACCCATTGTGGAGTTGCAGATGATGCACGCTGGCCCAAAGCGAAGACATGTTTACCGGATTGTTGGCGTGACTTCATTTTCTGTCAGTACCGAATTGAAAATAATGTGCAGTAGCATGTATAGTTTCTGGCATAAAAGCATGCCGAAGTCTCGACTTATTGGTTTCCTGGGGCTTATTTTAAACCCTGAATGTTTCAATGCCTGGTAGAAAGACTAAACATAAGCTAATTATAAAACTAACTGCATAAGCTAAAGATTTATTCACGAGATGAATATATTAATCCTAATTAATTCATGATTAACACATGTTTACTGTAGCATCATATTGGCTAATCATGGACTAATTAGGTTTAATATATTCGTCTTGCGAACAAGTCTACGCGTTATAGAATTTGTTTTGTCATTAATCTATGTTTAATACTTCTAACTAGCTTTTAACCATCCGATATGACGGACTTAAAATAAGCTCTAGGAAACTAAACATCCCCTTATATCAACCGTAAAGAATCAAATCATAATAAAAGCACGCTTTTTACTGGTGATGCTACTGTTGTAACTAATGCATAATATTGGAGTCCAGAAGATGTTCATGCACACAATTTCTTCTTTGTATTGTGTAATAGTAATAACAATGTTTATCTGTTGACCGAAGCATCGATGTTTGTGCTGATATCCATAGATCCATCCTCTCGTCAGATGACGACTTCGGCGGTGTTTTTACATGATCCGGATATCCGGTCCCTCTTCATGCTCTTCCGCTACCTCGCCAATGCTGTCTTTGGCGATGACTGCTGGCGCTGCTTCTTCCAGCCCTTGCCTGGTGCTGGTCCGTCCTCCCTAGTGAGCCGCCTCCGCTGGAGCATTGTACCTCTACTCCGGCAGCTTTTGCTCCTGCCGCCACCACCAGTGGACTGGTCTTCATTACCTTTCCAGATGTCACTTTGGCGGGTGTCGTATCCCTTTCTCCCCAGGATTGCCCCCGCCCGCGCCGGCCATTCTCATCCCTTTATAGTCACCTAATCAAGTAAATCTGCACCCTAAACTCCAAATCTCCACCATCAAACCCTAATTCTACTTACATTTTCTATAGAATTTTGGGTAACTTACTATAGATATAAGCAAGATTTAAGTCAGCATACATGGAGCTAATGATATGATATGGTTTGCTTGGCTATAGAGGCATTGTTGGGCACACTTTCTGCTTCTACATAATCTGGCTTTATTAGGAGCTCTGTTAATCAGCGAGCGCGCGCTAGGAGGGTTATGAGCTCTCGATCTTGAACAGCATGTGATTTTCCTTTTCTGGAAAGTGTCTTTCTCCACCGCTCACTATTTTAGAAAGTTATAACTTATATATATGTATAACTTCTTCCACATAACTATTAGATGATATTTTTCCAGCATAACTATTGGAGGATAATTTTTCAGCACATATTTTATGATATGCATAACTTTTACACATAACTTTTCCAAAAAACTTTACATAGGATAATTTTTTAACATAACTTTCATGACACGTACAATTTTTACGCATAATTTTTTCAGTCTACTTACTAAAGGATAATTTTGAACACAACTTTTATGAGAATATTATCAGAAAAACTTCTCACACAACTTTGATACATAAGTTCGTCATATAGTCTGTAGAAAATACAACTTCTCGAGATAACTTTTTAGCATACTTTGTACAAAATATTTGTCAAAAGAATATCTCCAAAACACAACATAAAGAGGTAAACAAAAAGATTGAAAAAAGAAAAGAAAGAGAATACTAGGTATCACAGAACGTAAAGGAAAAGAAGTTTAGAAAGGAAAAGCAAAAAAAAAGAAAGAAAGAAATTATACGTGGCACATCATATGGGTTGATGCAGAGTTCGAATACATAGAAGTATATGTCCGAGACCCTCACGTATGCAACTGGTATAGGCATACGGACTACAACTAGACAAACATATATATGCAGACAACTTGGGCTGCTGTCGCGTCGCACACTACGAAGCCGGTTGGTAATTGGATGTTCAGGAAGAGAGACTTCACGTGGAAAAGAAAAATAAAAGGAAAAAAAAGGCAGTTGTAGGGTCCACGCACGTGGAACGTCAGCAGCGATTGCACGCGGTCCGGATCGGTCGCTGCGAAGCTCGCTAACTCGCTTGCAGGATTGGATTTGCTCTTTATTAGAGATGTTGTGCTATTCGATTATTTTTGAAAGACCTGTGCTATTCGATTATGGAGGACCAGCATAGCTTGTAGTAACAAAGTTACTCATAGATGCCAAGTCTTTCGTTCAAAACAACACCAGCATTGTAGTAGACCTGAGCATTTTACGGTCTAGACCGATAACAACCCCGATTTCTTTTGGGTCTAAAATTTATACCCAAGCTCAACCAGTAACTCCATCGAGCCTATAAAATCGGGCCCAAGTCAGGCCGGGCCACCCATTCTTTTTTATGCAAAAATAATTAGTTTTAGAAAAAAATCCATTTTACTCCCCTCAACAATTCACTATGTCAACTTAACCCCAAAATTTAGGCTCAAGCTACTACCCCAAACTATTTCAATTGGTTCAATCTACCCCTAATGAGATTTTTCTTTTTTATTCTCCATTTACAAGTGGAATTTGAACTTTAAATTTTGCAATGAAACTTATAATATGATGCCCTATGCTACAAAAATTAATTATGATTTTTTTCATAAATATTTTTCATGCAGAATTGTATTTTTGTGATAAATTTTGTGTTAAATATTTTCAAAGTATGAAAATAACCATGAAAACTTCTTAATATATTTTTTAACATATGACATCATGTTCTCTATCCACTCATAATATTTGAACTTAAAATTCAATTCGTACGCGGAGAAATAAAAAAGAGAAATATCATTAGGGGGTAGATTGGACTAATTGAAATTGTTAAGGGAGTAAATTAAGGCTAAATTTTGCTCAGCGGTTAAGCGGACAAAGTAAATTGTTGAAGAGAGTAAAATAGACTTTTTCCTTAGTCTTATTATGAGCCCGGTCCAATTTTTTCGGGCTGCCAAAATCTGTGCCTCGGCCGGCCCTAAACGAGGGTAAAGCCAAGCTTAGCCTGTTGGGTTTGGGCCGAGCGGTCAGGTCAGGCCTGTGTTTTCAGGTCTATACATTGTAATAGTGCAATTAGTCTCTCAGTATTTACAAACACAACACTACTTCTAGTATATGATACCATTAACTTTTTTCCATTCGTTTGACTCTTCATCTTTTAGACAAATATTTATGTAAATAGATAAATCTACAAGTTAAACCTAAAATAGTTTTGATGATAGATCTAGCGGTACTCATTTTACTTTACTTAATATAATTGATTAAATAAATATAGCTGGTCAAAGTTTTACAAAAAGTCAACGGTGTCATATATTTAAGAATTGAGGTAGTATTTCACAAAAGCTCGTTTTATTACAACAGCCATCACAACAAGTTAGACACTGTATTGCTAAGAAAGAATAGCATTATGCAAGACCAGCAAAGCTTGTAGTAACAAAGTTCAGTGATACCATGTGGAATTCATTCAAAACAGTACCAGCATAGCTTGTAGTATATATAGTACAGTAGTACTGTAATTAATCCATCAGTGTAATCATAAATTTCACAAAAGCTCACTTATTAATTCGTTTGAATATTCATCTTTTATATAAATTTTTAAAATATTTATGTAAATAGATAAATCTACAAGTTAAACTTAAAGTAATTTTGATGATGGACCTAATTGTACTCATTTTACTTTACTTAACTAATTGATTAAATAAATATATCTGGTTAAAGTTTGAGAAAAAGTCAACGGTATCATATATATTTCAAAACGGATGAAGTATTTCAATAGAGCTCGTTTTATTACGACAGCTATCACAACAAGTTAGACACTTTACTACTAAGAAAGAATAGGGATCAGTATGCAAGATCAGCATAGCTTGTAGTAACAAAAGTTCAGTGATGCCAAGTGGAATTCATTCAAAACAGTACCAGCATAGCTTGTAGTCGAGCACAGTAGTAGTGTAATTAATCTCTCTGTGTAATATTTCAACTTATTACAAACAGTCAGCCATTATAACAAGTCGCATGCTGTATCGCAATGAAAGAATAAGGATCATTATATGCACGCAATGCAACTATGGGTGTGTTTGGTTGAGCCGTGGTTTTTGAAAAAGTAGCTGTGAGCTGTGGGCTGTGGAAAAGCTGCTGTGAGCTGTGGGTTGTAAGAAAGCTGAAAGCCGTTTGGTGAAACAACTGTGGCTTTTTGAAAGGAAACGCTTAGGAGCGGACCCCACATATCATTCACAGTCCACCCAACTTAACTTTCTCCCTCTCTCACTAACGAGTGGACCCCACACGTAGTATCATCTTCCTCCCGCTACGTCCAGGGAAGGGAGCACAGGAGCCGCACGCGCCTCCAGTGGCCGCCGGCGAGGCCTTCCCGGCCACCACCATGCGCGCCCACGGCGGAGCTCGCCCTCGAGGCCCACGCCGGCGGAGCCCACCCGCGGCCGTGGCGGCTCGCGCATCTTTAAGTGGAGGAATGGCGTGCGGTGGGGCCTCGGCGTGCGCGTCGTGCTCCATCCAGCAAGGCGAGGGTCGACGGGAGCACACGGTGGCGGTGGTGCGCCCGAGGTGGAGCTCGCCCTCAGAGGTCGCCCGCGGCCGGGCTTGCGCGGCGGGGTCACAGGCCCACGGCGGGCTCATGCGCAGCGGGGTCACAGGCCCGTGGCGGAGCTCGCCCACGGGGCGCCCAGCTCCTACGGCGGCTCGGCGCTGTTGACGCAAAAAAAACCGGCGATCGGCTTCTTGCGTGACCCCACATGAGGACATGGGAGATTTGCTTTCCTCCGGCGCAGGCTCCAATTAGCTTCACGTAGGTGCGAGGCGTGCCAGTCAATTTGACCTGTAAATTGACAAGGGATGATCTGTTAAATTCTAGAACGTACCGACTGGTGTTCCGAATCGTTCCACAGGGGGTAATGGCTAGAGATTCCAATATGAGTCAAAAAGCAATCGGCTAAGGTCAGCCGATTCAATTGTGAAAGCAGCATTGATTTTACTTAATAATGCCCCGAAAACAACACCTAGATCTAGATCTGATCGGCTGTACTTGACGAAATAGATTGAAGCAACAAAGCTGCGGTAAAAGCCTATAGATAACTAAAATCTAAGCTGGATAACCGTGATAAGACCTAAGCTAAACAAGACTACAAATTAGACTCACGAAGAAAAGCTAATATCGATAACCGGTGAATAAATAGATTGAGAAAAAAACGATGCGTCGTCGATCAAAGACCTAATTTACTCAGTAGATGCGGAACTTACTAGCAAGCCGGAGATCAAAGCGATGCAGCCCTGCCGACCAGAAGAACTCGTTGAAGAAATGAACAAGCTAAAAACTAGGGTTTCGCGAGGTCGCCGAGAAAGAAGTAATTGTTGTATTTGATTGGATCCGTATCTTTTTACAAGCCTGTAGGCCAATATTTATGGTCGAAGCTAACAAACCCTAGTCGATCACGACACCATATAACTTGACTAAAAAGAAATCAATCTTATCTATAACAAACGACTCACACAAGACTCGGACTCTACATAACGTTTTTTTGCTGGCATAGGCCATCAGCACCAATTCCGCTCCATCGGCTGCGACGCCACATTGGCCAGTCGGCCAACTCTGTTTTAACATTGGCCAGCTTCCATCGGCTACCTCCTATGCCTCGTCATAGACCAGACTCATGGCAAAAAATGGTGTCAACACTTATCCCCAATTTCGGAATAAAATATTTTTGTTCCAAAATTCTCTCTAGTCATGATCGCCTCTCTGATCCCGTATGTGCGCACACAACGTTCAAACCAGCAATGATGACACCCTTCCTTGAGCCAAACACGACCGACTCTTCGATCCTCGCCCTACTGATTAGTCTTTTCAAATTACTTCACATCTCCTCGATTCTTGGAATGAGCCCCAACGCGCGTATCTCACCCTTCCACTTCCCCATCAACTGTAGTGGCGCGACGCTTCGAGTCCTCCAACCAGTACCCGATCTGTATTTTTTGTGCGGCTATAAATACGGGCTCTGAACAAGGCAAAAAGAATCAAGCCACCTCTGCTGTTGCACCATCTCCCCCAACTCTTCTAAATCATCCTTAGATCAAAACGATGGCCAGCAACAAGCGACCAGCAGAAGGTCCTTCTGGAGCCAACCAGCCCTACGTATTCGTCTCCGCCATCAAGGGTAAGAGGACCTTTGTCTTCGCATATCCTCATGTTCATGCTGCTGATCTTTTCAACTGTGCAGAGCTATCTCCATGGCTGGTGAAGTTTCCATCTCCGTCCGCGGCGCACCATCTGTGGCCCCAGCGAGCTCTTCCATTGGCTCCACCAACTCCTACAATGGAGACGACGCCCAGCGCTTCCTCCGTCAGAGGAATGAGGCCCGCGACCTCTACTCCGAAGCAACTCGCGAGGTCGGGCGCCTGGAGTTCTGTCTGGAGGCTACCCAGGCAGCTTTATCGGCCGCTGAGGGTGAAACTTCTACCGCCCGTGCAATGCTGGCTGATGCCGACACCAGAGTTGTAGGTAGGGTTTCTTTGAACAGAATCTCTTCCCCTTGACAACCTCCATATCTTGATCTCTTTTATTTTTCTATCTGGAAACTCTGGAGGCCCAACTCCAGGTCCTGCACCAAGCGGCGAACCATGCCTCCACCACGGGGAATGCCAGGGGCGCCTTGCTCGCCGACGGTCTGCAAGACATCCCCAACCGTGCCAGGGAGATTGCCGGCCATGGAGTTCGCCAGGGTGCCGCAACTAGTCTAGCCATAGTGCAGACACAACTCGATCACGAGCTCTGGACTCTGCAGCCCGCTTTCCCTGAGGGAGAAAACAGAGCAGACTTCAAAGAGCTCGTTGACGAGCTTGATGAAGCTGCCCAGGCTATCGGCGATGAAGTCGACGTCGAGGGTGTAGTTAATAGGGTCTTGATGATTAGATTACATCTGAAGACAATGAATGTACTATATTTTGCCTATGTGAATGTACTTGTCTTCCAGAACTCTTACGCGTATGTGTTCTGCATAAGCCTATATTCTTCCTGACCATATCGGCTATTAGGACGATCAATACCCCTTTACCCATACTTCTACGTAGCCGATACCTAAAATGATGCTTTAAACAAAGGACATCGTAATTTTTTTTGTAATTTTTTTCCCTCAAGGTGACACGTATCGTGTCAGCTATTTCTTAGTCGATGCCTTTCATCTAACCATCGGCTTTCACAATTTAACATTCAACCGATCTTTCTTTTGAACAATCGGCTTCCATCTCACGCATCTATCAATAAGCTAGGATGGTATTTCTTCAGATATTTGCCGTTCAAAGCCCGGGGAAACTCTTTTCCTTTAAGTGTTTCCAAAATATAAGCATTGCCAGGAACACACCGATTTATCCGATAAGGACCCTCCCATGTAGGAGACCACTTGCCATACTTTTGATCCCTAGATCCTATCAGCAGAATCAATTTCCGCACCAAATTCCCTTGGAAAAATTATTTGACTTTGACTTTTTTGTCATACCAGTAGGCCACCCGTGCTTTATTTGCCTCAACATTAATCAAAGCCTTAAGCCGATGACAAGATAAGTCTTCCAATCTATCCTTCATCAAACTTGTATATTCATCGGCTGTTAGCTCATCTTGCAGGGATGTACGCCTCAAGCCAGTTTTTAACTCCCAAGAAAGAACTGCCTCATGCCCATAAACCAACTCATAAGGAGACACTTTAGTTGCCCCATGACAAGTCATTTGATACGCCCATAATGCTTCGTTTAGAGTAGTATGCCATCGCCTTGGCTGCTCATCAATCTTCCCTTTAATTAATTTGATAATCCCTTTATTAGACGCCTCTGCTTGCCCATTGGCTTGAGCATAATAAGGAGAAGAATAAAACAATTTAATCCCCATACTGGTAGCAAACCCTTCAAATTCCCCTGAAGTGGACATAGTCCCCTGATCGGTCATAGTCTGAGGAATACCAAACCGATAGATTATATGTTCTTTGATGAAATCAATCATATTTTTGGACGTAACAATTTTCAAAGGAATTGCTTCGACCCACTTGGTGAAATAATCGGTCGCCACCAATATAAATTTGTGATTCTTACTCGATGACGGATAAATCTGGCTGATCAAATCAATGCCCCATCCTCTAAAAGGACACGGCTTTATAATCGATGCGGGAGCTCTCTGTACAATACCAAAGTTTTGGCAATCCTGACATCCTTTATATTATTCAAAGCAATCTTCCAGGATTGTTGGCCAAAAATACCTGATAGAGCTTGTTGACGCCGGATTTTGACACGTCTTGAATCGGCGTCAGGAGAAGAAGATTGGCCGATGCGGCAGATCTGGGAACTACAGTAAGGAATCGGCCGATCGGGGTAACAGTTGAAAATCGGCCGATTGGTGGCGCCGCCTATGCCAACAGGATAGGATTATTCCAGAAGATCCTAGTCAAAAGCTGGTCAACGCGGCATGCTAAGTCGGCCGGAAAGCAATTGAAGAGGTCCTGATTGGATTAGGAAGCGGCGGCGGAAGATTCTGCGGGAGTCCGTTTCCTTTTTAAAGTTATTATAGATATAGTAGTTTTCCTGTTTTAAATAAGGTTGTAACAAGTCGTAATCGACCAGGAGTCCTAGTTTCAGGGTATAAATAGGAGTCGCTAGGGTTTTGCAAAGAACAACCAACATCAATCAACAAAATACTTCTACTTTTTACCAGTACTTTACTTTTCAAGTCGGCGACTTCGCCAATATCTTTTTCTTTCACGAGTTCGTACGGATTGGCAGGGCTGCATCAACCTGATCTCCGTCCAGTTGGTAGGTTCCGCTTATCGAGTAGTATCCGAGCTTTAACTACGGGCGCATCGCTGTGGTTTCGTTTGGATTTATTCACAAGTTATCGATATTTACTAGAATTGCAAGTTTTACCTGTTATTCTAGTATTACCACCAGTTATCCAGCTTGAGATCAGGGTAATCGGCTTCGTCATCGTTCTCCTTCGATTCATCGCCATACAGCCGATTAGATCTGTTTCAAGTGTTGCTTCTATAGTAATTGTTTAGATTGCTCCAGCAGTTCTCTTTACAATTACTATACGATCATCGGCTGACCCATAGCCGATTATCTCTATAGCAAATCGGCCTATTTACCGCCGACGCGCTCCTCAGGACAGATCGGAAATCCAGCCGATCGACGCGCCTGGAATTTAATACTCTATTTCCTTGTCAATCAACAGGTCAGATTGACTGGCACGCCGCGCGAACCGCACCAGGGTGATAACCCGAACAGGAGCTAAGCAGATTCTCCCGGGTCGTGTGTCCGACGCTGAAGACCCATCGGCCGATTCCTATCCGGCCGATTTTAGCACCAACACACTTTTGGCACGCCCGGTGGGACCATCCAAGACCTGATATGTCGAACAACGCAGAAATCTCTGACAGCAACATCATTGGGGTCACAGAAGCTGATCTCAAGGACGACCAGAGGGAGGAATTGGCCAAACATCTAGAAGATTACAAGAAGATATACCTCCAGTCGTTCAGTCGTACCAGAAGCGGGGAAGCAGTTAGGAAGGCTCCTATTCCAGCACCTCGCCACATCACCATTGCTGAAGACTCGGGCAAGATGTCAGAGATGATTCAACAGTCCGTGTATCAAGCATTCATTGACCAATCCTCGGTGATGAGCAACACGGTGTACAACGCGGTCGTCAACTCTCTGGCTAGCGGAGCCGTTCAAGGTTATCAGGGACCGGCATATGCCCCTCCAACTACCTTGCCGGCCAGAAGCTTACCGTACACATCCCAATCGGCTTCTCAGCCGATATTGACGCAGCGCGAAGGATACAGCTCTCCACCACTTCCGGCGTCTCCAAGATACAGCGGTGCACCATGTCTCCCATCGCGAGCGCCGCTTCAACCCGTTCAAATGGCTCCTGTGCAAACACTGCCTACGAGCTCAGTGCCTTGGGGGGCATCAGCCACGACGTATTTTCCCGAGCCAGCGAACAAGCATGGTACTTATCCGTTCCAGGTGCCGTACCAATCAGCCGCCCGGCCAACGGTCTCCCAGTACCAGCCGATTTCACCAGAAATCGGCAGGGGGGCATCAGCCATGACGCAGTTTCCCGGGCCAGCGAACCAACATGGCACTTATCCGTTTCAGGTGCCGCACCAATCGGCCGCCCGGCCGACGGTCTCTCAGTACCAGCCGATTTCACCAGAAATCGGCAGGGGGGCAAGCACTGTGGAAGTATTCAGAAGCACGGTGCCAGCAACGACGTACGAAGGGGGTGCGGATGCGTTTCGCCAGCAGTTATCGGCCGCCCAGCAAACTTCGCCGATTCATCACCTGGCCGAACCAGCCCTTCAACACGTGCCCGCGCCGCGAACAACTGTTCATCAGCAGCAGGTGGACTGGACGGCAAGAATAGCAGAAGTAATCCAAGATCAGTTTGGGCTGAAGCCGAAAGTTCAAACTTATACTTACAAGACGCCGTATCCATCGGCCTATGACTCGTTGCCGTTCCCGCACCGCTACAAGGTTCCTGATTTCACCAAGTTCTCAGGGACGGATGACACATCCACTGTGGAGCACATTAACAGATTCATCATCCAGTGCGGAGAAGCTGCCACGCAAGACGCTCTGAGGGTACGGTTATTTTCATCATCTCTATCCGGATCGGCCTTCCAGTGGTTCACCACTTTACCGCCAAATTCTATCGTCACGTGGGCCGATCTGGAGAAACAATTCCACAAGTACTTCTATGTGGGAGTACACGAGATGAAGCTTTCGGATCTAACCAGCCTCAGGCAGAGGAACGATGAGTCGGTGACAGGGTACATACAGAGGTTCAGAGAAATCAAGAACAAGTGCTACAGCCTGGCTCTGACCGATGCACAGTTGGCCGATATCGCTTTCCAGGGCCTCTTACCGCAAATCAGAGAGAGATATGCTGCCCAAGAGTTTGAGAGCCTGAGTCAAATCGTCCACCGATTGTCAGGGCAAGAGATCCGACCGTTTGAGAAGAATCAACACGGTCAACGCTGGGGAAGAATCAAGTCAAACCAAGGTGCTGACGTCGGAATCGGCGAGAAAAGACGGCGTTGTCGATCCCCGGAAGCAGATCACGACGGAAGAAATCGGAAGGAACAGGCGACGACCAGAACGGCCACACAGGCCTGTCACCTCCCGATTTCTAGTAAGTAAATATCGGCGTCGGCAAGAACAAGCACAACACCAAGAAGAGATGATACGCCGGCGTGAAGATCACTGGCAGTGTCACTTCTTCATCCACTGCTGGGAGAACGATATCAGACTGCCCTCTGCCGATAACTGTCCGGAGTGCAACGGATCAAACCGCAACGAGCGCCCGAAGCCACACTCTAGGGACAGAGGATCAGAGCCGATCAACAGAAATCAGCGCGAAGAACGGCGCGTTTCGGTGCATGATCGGCTGGGGGGCAGAGTTGACCAGTACGACAGGTCAAAAATCAAGATCGGCCAGCAAGATGGACTGGGGGGCAGGATCAGAATACACAATCGGCTGGAAGAGATGGCCGATGATAGGGTGTCAGACGAAGACCCCCTAGGTAGGGAACCAGACTGGGAACACGTCAGATCATCGGCCAAACCAGCGAATCCCAGGTGGTGTCCCGACGGCCTATCCAGATCCCAAAAGCGGAGAATACAACGCCTACGCCAGTTAGAACATCAAGAAGGAGAGCAAAGACATGTGCCAGAAAGAAGGAATGTGAAATCTCGAATTTGGCGCCCAAAGAAGAACGATCAGAAAGCAAACAACCAAGAATCGGCAGCCGAAATTGATATGGTATTCATACTGCCAATGGAGTTCATGGCGCCAAGTGATCGGGATAAAGTGACAAAAACAGAAGAAGAGCAAATGGCACAACTGGTATTAGAGCCGATGACGGCTACGTTTGAGAAACCAGAAGAAGAAAAACGGCAACATCTCAAAGCGCTGTTTCTCAAGGGTTATGTCAACGGAAGACCCGTCACCAGATTGTTGGTAGATGGAGGAGCGGCGGTTAACATCATGCCGTATGCCATGTTCCGCAAGCTGGGCAAGGGCGATGACGACCTCACCAAGACGGACATGATGCTGAAGGATTTCGAAGGCAACGTGTCGCCTGCCCGCGGGGCATTCTGCGTCGACCTCACCATCGGCAGTAAGACCCTCCCCACTACTTTCTTCGTCATTAATGGCAAAGGGTCCTATAATATGCTGCTCGGTCGCGACTGGATACATGCAAACTGCTGTGTCCCATCTACCATGCATCAATGCCTTGTGCAATGGGTCGGCGATAGTACAGAGATAGTAGCTGCCGATTCTGTTTACAGCGTTGCAGCGGCCGACACACAACAGTGGAGCTGCGAACACGTCAAATGTATATCTGGCAGGACTTGGGACACTGACTTCCTGAAAGTGTCCGATTTCGGTGTACAGCCGATCCAAGCAGTCGGCTCTGAGGATTCTGCTCGTTCGAAAGAATGAGAAGCTGAGGCATGGGTTCACGTCGGCCAATTCATTAGAGATGAGAGATTTAAGAGATAGCATCAGATCAAGGCCGGCGTACGTTGGTACCGATGGGGATTCTGAGCACAAAAAGAAAATGTGTCGAGTTAACATGACCGATTTCTCATCGGTTTTCTGGCTACACATCCGGTGAAAGAGATATTGGGATTCATTGTTAGGTGGAAAGCACAGATTACATGAAGCAGTTCAAAATCAAATCGGCGCGGTGGCATTAAGGAACAACAATGTTTAACATATTGTTTACAGCCCAAGGAAAGTATCTATGGCTATAATCGCTCGTCGTCTGATTTGATCGGCCGATTCTAATATCCTCTGATCACTTTCGGCCGATCCTGACACTTCTGACACGCGGCGATGGAGTTTTATTGCTTCACGGGCCAGATGTTGTCTTTTTTGCTTCAGCTCGCTGATCATGGTTGGGAGTTCTTGGAGCTTTTTCTCTTCAGCGGCTATCTCTTTGGTTATCTGTTCCATCTCCTTGGCTAGTTCTGCTCTCCTCCGTTTCAGCCGATCTATTGTGCCAACAATGTCCGGACGGCAGTTCTCGAGGAAGTTGATTTTGTGATGTACTTCCTGGGCCTGGTGTTTGTACGAGTCAACCTCCTCATGAGTTTTGGCCATCTGAGCGTGATCGGCCATACGTCGCAGCGCCCGCGAGACCGGAATCCGCATGCCCTCTATATAGGCAGCGTACCCCAAGTCTTCCGATACTTCTTCCGGAATGTGATCTACGACCTCATTGAAAAGTTGTCGGATCGGCGATGCATCCTTCACCAGTCGGCCGATGTCACCTTGGAGGAGAGTACGGATGCTCTCGAGCTTAGAGCGGACATCGTCAGAGGCAGAACTCGGTGGAACCACATGTGAGGCAGTTTCTTCTTCGTCGGCCAAGGAGACAGCGAAAGAAAAGATACTATTGTTAGGAGAATCTTGCTCCTGTAAAGGAACGAAGCAAAGGGTAAGCAGGTAGTGAGAGGAAATCGGCCGATTCTGATGGTAAGATTGTTACCTCTTTGAAACGAATCTCTCTTGCCTGCGCCGGTGGAAGTATTTCCCTTGTTTCAGGGATTGGTGCACTGGGTTCACCAGAAGAAGAAGATTCGATCATTATTGGTGCTCCGCTTGGGCCAGCTTCCTGAGAAAGATATAAATGCTCGTGAAGGTACTATGGAAAATAAGATAAGATGGTAATGGGAATTTGACATGCCTCTGCGGGTTCTCCGGCCGATTCCAGCTGTGGAGTTACAATCGGCGTACCCAAGTCAACCTGCATCAGAATTGGTTAAGTTTCCTGAATATTGAGGATGCAGAGTAAGAGATCATTTACCTCGGCAACAGGAGCTGCTATAGTTTCAGTCCCTACTTGAGACGTGGCCGACAGCCGTGGAGATTGTGGTGGGACAACTCGTGCCGCCTAGTAGAGGGATGAAATTGATGTCCGCAGAAGGTTTTTGGGGAATACATGAGATAAATAAAGTTACCTGGACAGCTTCTACTAAGAGCGATGCTGCAGCAGCTCCGGCTTCGGCGGCGACTTGAGGATCGGCCGTCTCGACCACTGATGGAGGTGAAGGGTCTGGGGTCTCGGCGCGCATCACTCCTATCTGATCAGCCGATCCAACACGCGGAGTCTCGGCCGATGCTGCTGCCATCTGGCTAGCCGATCCGATACGAGAGACTTCAGCCGATGCTATTGTTGTCTGACCGGCCGATTCAATGCGAGCCCGCACCCGACGGCTGGATATCTTTGGTGTTGGTCTCTTGGGCGTTCGTTTTGATCGGCCGGTGGAGATATCTCTGATAGATGGAGCATGGAAGCCGATGAGTGGCTGCACTGTGTATTGATGATAGCTATCAATCGGCCGGCCGCTTCGGCTCCGTGTTGGGGGAGCATGGCTTTCAGACTGAAGAGGTAAACATAAGTTAACAGCAAGATGATAGTGCAACATTGAAATCGGCTGAAAAGAAAAGGACATACCGCAGCATTTGGGTTGATGTTCTCTGGGTCCAGAATGTTGCAGTAAATTGATGGGGATTTACAGAAAAGATGCTGCTTCCATTCTGCCCACCATAATTTGTACTGTTGGGTGGCGAAAGAGGCAACTGACCAGCCGTTCAAGTCAATGGTGCTGGAGTCAGGTACTAAATCGCACAATCGGCTGTAGTCGAGACTAGAGGTTAATCCGTCTCTGAATTTTGCTTGGCCGGCGAAATAGACTTGGATCGGCAATTGGCCGAAACCTAGTTGCCTTGCTGCAGCTGACGGGCAGTAGAACTCATAAGTGGGTGAGTCCTTCCCCGAGAAGAAGTTAGCCGGCAGAATTCCCGGCTTAATCAGGACATCCATCAACTCTCTGTCAAATGTGTGGGTGGAGAAGTCGAAGCATATAGGCAATTCAAAAATCGGCTCCGCGGTTTGATATGGATACCAGGTGATCATCTCCTCGCTAAGTCCATTATAGAAGCATCTGAAATATTCGGCTACCCGGGTAGCAGTGAACTGGCAGCCAGGAAAGGCCGATGCCGCCTCTCCGACAGATCTGCAGCGGCGACGGACCGATGGGTTCTCCTCTGACTCAATGTTGGGAAAGGTCTTTGTCTCTATCCTCTGCTGAGAGACCTTGCTCATGTATAGATTGAGCTAGAGGGTGATGAACCACCAAGGACCACCTGGATTCCCTATCGGCTCTCCTTTCGACAGCTTGGCGCCGATTTGATGCATCATATGATATGCCGATCCCAGCAAATGTTTGCCGAGGGGAACGGACGATCCTTGTGCGAGAGATTCTGCCAAAGCTTGAGTGTTGGAAGAGGGGCCGACCGCTCTGCCACAGAAGAGATGTTTCTCCAGCCACATCATCAGGAAGGCGGTGTGCTCTCTCTGTGAGACTGTCCCTGTCTTCATGTTCTTACTGATGTATCCTTTCCACCCGCCGATTCCTTTGGTATCTAGCCTATGAGATGGCTTGAACAGGTAGTTGAAAGGGGTATCGACGGAGGAAACATCTAGGCCGGTCAGCAGCAAGACATCAGCCAAGGTCGGGGTCATGGGCCCGTGTCCAAAAAGAAATGCGTTGAGCGCATCGGACCAGAAGTAAGAGGCTGCCATAACCAAAGGTTCGTTCTTTTCCATCTGAGACAGGGACAAATCTATGCACTGGCCGATTTTAAGATCTTCCCATTGGACTTTCCAAGACCCGGCTACCCTTTGGTACCACTCTCTCCACCCGGGTGTTTCGTTCGGCCAGGATCTGAATGCGCCTACCCAGTGATCTAAATCTATAGGTGACTGCTTGAAGGGGATTCTGTGAGTTTCTAAGCTAATTAGATCCGTTGGATCAGGACTCCCCATAGGGCCCAGGCAGATGAGGTCAAGAGACTCTGAGAGGGGAATGGTGATCCTGTGCCTAAGGGCCTAAAAAAGAAAGGGAAAAAGGGAAGAAACTAAGAAAGGGACCGGAAAATACTGAAGCAGCAAGGCGAAAAGGAAAAGATTTTTCGGACATTTACCTCTGCGATGGAAGCCATCGTCACTGATGACGCTGCTGGAGAAGCCGCCGATTGGGCCGCCGCCGCCAAAGGAGCAGCCGATGGAGCCTCTGTAGATGGGGTGGTCGCTGACGGAGACGCCATTGGGGTCGGAGCAAGCTGCGGACGAGGTCGCTGGAGAAGGGGAAGCGCTTGAAAATCGAAAGAACTTGGGGAAAGATGAACAGTAATGCGGCAGAAAGGATGCTGGATTCGTGGAGGAGAAAAGGTGGAGAAAACTAGTACTTAAGATAAGGGGGTAAGGGCAAAGATGGTATTCTTACCGCACCGACTACACGAGTTCCAGGAGAGCGGTCGTTTCGCGTGCTCGGATCGAGGAAATTGCAATCATTGTGCCGCGGAACGGAAGGAGACTTTTACTGCACCCGTTTCGGAAAAAAGGATGAAAGAGGGAGTTTCGAAGAAAAGTTATATTTTACTCCGAAACTGGGGGGCATGTGTTGACGCCGGATTTTGACACGTCTTGAATCGGCGTCAGGAGAAGAAGATTGGCCGATGCGGCAGATTTGGGAACTACAGTAAGGAATCGGCCGATCGGGGTAACAGTTGAAAATCGGCCGATTGGTGGCGCCGCCTATGCCAACAGGATAGGATTATTCCAGAAGATCCTAGTCAAAAGCTGGTCAACGCGGCATGCTAAGTCGGCCGGAAAGCAATTGAAGAGGTCCTGATTGGATTAGGAAGCGGCGGCGGAAGATTCTGCGGGAGTCCGTTTCCTTTTTAAAGTTATTATAGATATAGTAGTTTTCCTGTTTTAAATAAGGTTGTAACAAGTCGTAATCGACCAGGAGTCCTAGTTTCAGGGTATAAATAGGAGTCGCTAGGGTTTTGCAAAGAACAACCAACATCAATCAACAAAATACTTCTACTTTTTACCAGTACTTTACTTTTCAAGTCGGCGACTTCGCCAATATCTTTTTCTTTCACGAGTTCGTACGGATTGGCAGGGCTGCATCAACCTGATCTCCGGCCAGTTGGTAGGTTCCGCTTATCGAGTAATATCCGAGCTTTAACTACGGGCGCATCGCTGTGGTTTTGTTTGGATTTATTCACAAGTTATCGATATTTACTAGAATTGCAAGTTTTACCTGTTATTCTAGTATTATCACCAGTTATCCAGCTTGAGATCAGGGTAATCGGCTTCGTCATCGTTCTCCTTCGATTCATCGCCATACAGCCGATTAGATCTGTTTCAAGTGTTGCTTCTATAGTAATTGTTTAGATTGCTCCAGCAGTTCTCTTTACAATTACTATACGATCATCGGCTGACCCATAGCCGATTATCTCTATAGCAAATCGGCCGATTTACCGCCGACGCGCTCCTCAGGACAGATCGGAAATCCAACCGATCGACGCGCCTGGAATTTAATACTATATTTCCTTGTCAATCAACAGGTCAGATTGACTGGCACGCCGCGCGAACCGCACCAGGGCGATAACCCGAACATGAGCTAAGCAGATTCTCCCGGGTCGTGTGTCCGACGCTGAAGACCCATCGGCCGATTCCTATCCGGCCGATTTTAGCGCCAACAGAGCTAGAATCCATTTTCCAATCCTCCCATTTAAGATCGACAATGATAACATGTATTTGACAACATCGTCTGGTCTCTGCATCTAAGAGTTTTCTGCTGACGTAATACATCACACATTCTTTTCCCTCAAATTCTTGAATAAGGGCCGATCCAATGGCACGGTCATCAGTCGATAAATATAATTTCAACGGCTTGTGCTTCTGGGGTGGAACTAATATTGGTGGAGACACCAAGTGTTGTTTTATATCATCAAGAGCTTTCTGCTGCTGTTGTCCCCAGATGAACTTCTGATCGGCCTTCAGCTTGAACAATGGACTGAGCGGCTGTATTCTCCCGGATAAATTTGATATGAACATACGGATAAAATTGATCTTGCCGATCAACGACTGAAGCTGTTTCTTATTTTCTAGAGGAACCACCTTGTTAATTGCACCGATAATCTTCTGCCCAATTTCAATTCCTCTTTCATGCACCATGAAACCTAAGAACTGTCCAGCCGATACGCCAAAAGCACACTTGTTTGGATTCATTTTCAACCCATGCTTTCGGGTGCACTCTAGAGTCTTGCGCAAATCGGCTAAATGTTCCCAGAATTCCTGAGACTTGACCACCACATCATCAATATAAATCTGTACACAATCTTGCCGATGAGATCATGGAATATATAGTTCATGGCCCTTCGATATGTGGCCCCAACATTCTTCAAGCCAAAAGTCATGACAACCCACTCATACAAACCAACGTGCCCGGGGCATCTAAACGCTGTGTTTGGTATATCTTCCTCTGCCATAAAGATCTGGTTATACCCAGCATTGCCATCCGTAAAGCTGATGATTTTATGTCCTGAAGCAGTATCTACCAGCAAATCTGCCACCGGCATCGGATAGCCATCCATGGGCGTAGCCTTGTTCAAGTTCCTGAAGTCAATGCATACTCGAAGTTTGCCATTCTTCTTATACACAAGAACTTCATTAGAGATCCACTCAGCATATCGGCACTGTCGAATAAACTTTGCTTCAATTAATCTGGTAATCTCAGCTTTTATATCTGGCAACACCTCTGTTTTACATCGTCTAGCATCCTGCTGATACGGCCGATATCCTGGCTTAATTGGTAACCGATGTTCGACAATCGATCGGTCTAATCCAGGCATCTCATAATATTCCCAGGCAAAACAATCCCTGAATTCTTTTAACAATTCAACTAACTCTTATTTATACTTAGGATCTAACTTAGCACTAATAAATGTCGGCCTTGGCTTACCACCATCTCCAATATCAACTTGTTCTAACTCATCTTGATGTAAATTCGTGCCCCAGCTTGCCTTCATCATCTAGCAGAAAATCATCCATCAGACGATTCTTCAGACGACTGCTTGGATCGGCTTTAATCCAAAATCGGGCATCTTCAGAAAATCACCTTCCCAAACCTTGCACGATATACAATCCACGCCATCATACCCCTATACCTGAGGATCGACTGTTGAGCGATGAATCGGCGTAGACGATCTCAACAGTATCCTCCAACCATTGGATAAGACATTGATGCATGGTAGACGGAATACAATAGTTGGCACGGATCCAATCCCGACCCAAGAGCAAATTATATGAACCCTTGCCATTAATGACGAAGAAAGTAATTGGGAGAGTCTTACTTCCGATCGTCAATTCAATGTTGATTGCCCCCTGAGCTGGCGAGGCTTTTCGTTCAAAGTCCTTGAGTATCATGTCAGTTTTGATCAGATTCTCTTTGCCTTTTCCCAGCTTCCGATACATGGTATATAGCATCACATTGACGGCAGAACCAACATCGACTAGCATCTTGGTCATCGGCCGTCCATCCACGTGTCCCTTGATATACAAGGGCCTCAGGTGCCGACGCTCCTTTTCCTCCGGCTTGTTGAACGTAGCCGGCATCGGATCCAGAGTTAGCTGGGCCATTGCCTGCTCCTCCACTCCTCCATCATCGGATGGAGCCTTGAACTCCATCGGCAAGGCGAAGACCATATTAACCTATGTTGACAGTGCAGTCTCATCGGCCTTTTGTTTAACGCGCCACACTTGGGACCTTACTTGCTTCTTTTCTTGAGTATGTTCTTCTCCTTGCTCCCTGTGGCGCAACCTCTGAACCCTTCTTTCTGAGACTTAGTCAACCCTTCTGGGCACCATTGGGGATACATCTCAGAATCATAACGATAGGTGTGCTGATGCTCAATTTCACGGTTCAAAGGTTCTTCATCTGGTACCAGATTATTGGCTTCATCCTCCAGCAGATCTTGTACCTTAACACTACCTTCCAGCCGATCATGAACATGAACATGTTTCTCCTCGCGCCTGTCTCTGCTGACCGGACGACGGCTCCTGTCGTCGTAGCACTGTCTCTTGGATGAATGGAAATCTTCACATGACCCATTGCTCTCAGGACAGTTGTCGGCGGATGGCAGTCTCCACCCTTCGTTCCAACAGAAAGCGAAGAAGGGGCACTGCTAGTGGTCCTCGTCGTGTCGGCTTTTTCCTTCCTGATGGCGTCTTTCCCTATCTTGCCGACACTGATATTTATTCAATAACATCTGGGATGTGACAGTCCTGTGAGGCGCACTGGAACTCTGCCAAGGTCATATCAGCTTTGACTCTTCAACTCGTTAGCCGATATCTGTGTCTTGGGATCTGCAGCTCCTGACTGCTTGGCTGTTGACGGTCCTTGAGTACAAAATGTCAGCGTCAACCTCTACATTATTCAATGCTAAAGGACCACCAAACTTAGAGATATGGATTCAACTCTAACCATTTCCACAAGTTTTTATGAATCACTGTTTACAGGGACCGCGCCTATATTTGGTGGTAAGTGTGGTCAAAGCACACTCAGAGAGCAAAGCACACGGATCAAAGGGCCTACAAATCAGACCAAACCGGCACGCCAAGGCACGAATCACCAAGAATCAAAGCCAGGGCCCACATGGCACCTATCCAGAGGAAGGCAGACCCGAGGGAGTGCCACCTGGGGTTGGCCGAACCCAGATGGACTCCCGTCCAGGTGCATATTGACGTGGAGTACCCCCTATGCTTCCTCAAGGCCATGGCTAAGGTTTCCATACATAAAGATGGCGGGAATTACCCTTAGAGGCTATGAAAAGAGGCCTTCCCCCCCTCATTCACACACACCACAAGAGAAAGAGAAGATCTCCACTCCAAGGTGAAGCCCTACCTCCATAGTGCTTAGAAAATAGGGAGAGAGTGAGGGGTAGTTCGGGGAAAGTGTCGGCAGTCTCCCCCGGCATTATACCTCGACGGATGCTTCCTTTCTTAAGTAAGTATAAGTATTCGTGATCTTCTATGGTGGTGAGTCTCTTGGTTAAGTAAGTTTTACTCTTTACTTGCTTGCAGGATCAATGTCCGCTCTTGAGAGGTTGTTTCTAGCTTAAGGACTTGAGTCTTAAGACGGAGTCTGGCCGGGGCTAGAAGCAGTGATCGATAGCGTAGACATGGTCTCTAGGCTTGAAGTTACCTTTTTTTGCTACCCTTCCCCATGGTCTGTCGGGGGTAGGCGGCAGGTGGTGACAGCACTGTCCGTCCCTTTTAGTCCCCCACGTTCGGGTTGGGCGTAGAGCTAATAGCCGGATAAGCTTGGCAGACTAGGTGTAAGCGGTGCCCGAAGTAAGCAAGTAGAGGTTGAATCTTTCTTTACCGGAACTCTAAATCCATAGGAATCTTCTCTATCGTCGCCTACTTACTTCTTGTGTGTCCTTGGATGAACCAATTAGAGGGCAAGTACCTCCGTTCCTCGTGGAAATACAATACCCTTGAATACTCACGGGTGAAGTGCTACAACGGTATCTCTGTACACTTGCGGATTCTTCTGTGAACGTTAAGAAATACCAACATTGGCCTGTTCTGAAGTGAACACCTTAGCTTTCCCTTTACTGCCTAGACCATTGATTTCCACCATATTTGTCGAACGGAAAGGATGCCCATCTATCTTCATCAGCTTTGTAGGATTTTCGAATTTGATCCTTCCTTGCTCAATAGCCGACTAGATCTGTTGACGGAAGGTCTTGAATTCATTGGTATTGTGGGATACAACATTGTGCCACTTGCAATACTTGCGATTTTTTAGCTCCTCGGCCGATGGGATCATATGATTAGGAGACAACTTGATTTGCCCTTCCTGCAACAGCAAATCAAAGATCCTATCGGCCTTAGTGACGTCGAACCCGTACTTCTCTATGTCCTTCTTGGCAAACGGGAAAGAAACCGGCTTATTGTTCCTGGTCCACTCTGCCAAGCCGATTTCAGCCTCGTCTTCAGAATTGGAGGAGTCTCCAACGAAAGTAACATTCTTTTGAAATGGGCTCCTCCTGGGATCCTAGACACGGACATCAACATGTGACAACCTCTAAACGAGGTGACTTAAGCTCTTAAACTCTTATGAAGAAAATCTTTCCTTGATGTGAGGCAAAAGTCCCTGAAAAGCCAATTCAGCTAACTCGCTATCGCTTAGAGATAAGCTGTATCATCGGCTTTGATGTCCCTGGATCTCTGAATGAAATACAAGATTGGTTCATCATTCCTTTGTTTTACGGCCGTCAGATTCGTAAGCTTCATCTCGTAAACACCATCGAAGAAGTATTTTGGAATTGCTTTTCAAGATCGGCCCATGTGATAATGGAATTTGCAGGAGGAGAAGAAAACCAGGCAAAGGCCGATTCAGAAAGAGACAACAGGAACAAACGGATTTTCAAAGCGTCATTCTGATGGGATATGAGCTCAGATTTACCATTAGATGCGCGGGTGCGGAACTTCTGTAGCGCGTTGGGGTAGTGCAGACGGTAGCCGGCAGTGTAGTTGCAAGACCTCCTCACGTGCGGTTTGTCCTCATGCAGCAGATGCAGCACCTCCAAGGTATCCACACGTACGAGGAAGAAGCGTCGCACTCCGGGCTGCTAGGTCTGCGACGGCAACCGTGGGCGCTGGCGTGGGAACAGGCGGGTGCCAGCAGGTGTGGAATTAGGGTTAGCCTCTCCATGCGCCCCACCCTTCTATTATAGGCGCTCACTAATGGGCTTCCTAACCGAGGCCCATTAGTACACCTAAGCCCAGTCTAATTCAGATCATATCCTCATTAGGCTTCTAGCCCTTTAAGTGTGTGACACTATGGGCTCACGCGCAAACAGACATGGCCCGAGTACTCCTACTCGACCAATAGTTGACAACAGCCTCTAGCAAGATATGTCAACTCCTATGCGCGCGCAAAGATCATATCAGACGAGCCGTCACAATCTCATATACATGCTATTCCCTTTGCCTCATGATATTTGGTCTAGCTCCAAGCTGACCTCTCTTTCTCGATGTTGTGATCCAGAATCCTTAGTTAACACTTAACCCTAGCACGGCCATGCATTTCTTGATCCAATCACTCGAGGGGCCCAGAGATATCTCTCTCAAGCAGAGAGGGGCAAATCCCATCTTGACTGACCATATCTCACAGCATGCTTCTTGACAAACCCGATAACTACCTTTATGACTACCTAGTTACGGAATAGCGTTTGATGACTCCTAAGTAGGTCGGTTCACATCTTGAGTAAATGCGACAATCTCAGGTCTAAGGACACAGCGTACATATTGTGTAATGAGAAATCACTATTTCTCGAGTTGGATCGGTCCAGCCTCATGTAATATATGTGCCCACATTTTTAGTTTGACATCTCCATATCTATGACTTGTGAAACACAATCATCAACTAATACATGTGCTAGTCTAATGTTCATGTGTGTCCATACATGAACTCTGACTAGGAACAACTTTAGAATAACTATACAAGTAAAGAGTCTCACAAACAATTCACATAATTGCCAATCAATACAAGTTTCCTTTCATGGATATTCAATGAACACATAATACATCATGGATACAACGAAATATGATCATCTCTATGATTACCTCTAGGGCATATTTCTAACACATTCCCGAAAGCTTCCCGCACTGGACTAAGAACCGAATGATATGTTCAATTGTTGTTACATTATCCTGTCCAGAGAACTTGGTAAAATCCGGCACCCTGTACCAGTGAGGCATGGTAACTTGATCGTAGGAAGGATAGGGCCTATGATACATGTAAGTTGGCTCCTTAGGCTTTAAGCCGAACTGACTTTTCATCACATCAGTTATCCGGCTGGCACAATCAATGTTTTGGAAGACATCGCCTTGTTGCTGTGCTACCGGGTGTGATTGTTGCAGCGGAGGCTTAGGCTGATAAGCAACATGCTGGTGAGCCATCGCCTGTAGCTGATTACTCATGTGTTGCATTAGATGATTGGTCGTCGGCTGCGGAGCCGATGCTACTAGTTGATAACCATAAGTCTGTTGCCGATACGGGACCATCGGCTGAGGAGCCAATGTATGCAACTGGGGGCCACTTGGCTGCTGCTGAAGAGTCAGTGGTTGGGTGAATTACATTGGTGGCTGCGACCCCTGAGGCATGAATGACGCGCCCTGAGCCGATCCCCCTGCACCAGTAGCATTCTAAGCCTGGATGGGCACCTATGTACTAGTAAAGATCATATATTTAGGAGGCATCCCTAAAGATGTATTGGGGATGTAACCAGCCGGGGTGCTGAAGAGGCCTTCATGTGCCGATGACACCTTCAACGGTGAGCTAGGAGTGAACACCGGGGCTGTCGGGATAGGAGTCACTATCGGCTGAAGCGCCTATGTCTTGAGCAGATAAGGCGGCATCGGATATCCTCCAGCACCAGTCTGTGCCGTGTTGGGTTGTGGCTGAATGCCAAGGCCTGACACAACAACGGTTCCAGCTCTAGCTCCTATTTAGCCGATGATTCCGGTTGAGAATAGCATGGCCCTTTATATCCCATCTGTATACCGCCAGCGATTGTCTCTCTAACAGCATTCTGAACTGAGTTCATCAAGATGCTTGACTGATTTATCATTGCGTGGTGCAGGGCCTGGTCAAGCATCTCTTGCAACTTAGCCGAGTCTTCAGTGACTGTGATCTCTCTCGGCTTTGGGAAAGTTGTCTCCTGTATAGCCTTTCCTTTCCTGTTAGAGCTGAAAGTCCTGAGGCATGCTTGCTGGTAATCATCCATGGCCTTCTTCAACAACTGTTTCTCGGTATCGTTAAGGTCTTCCATGGTGGCGTTGATGACGTTGTCTGGGTCCACTTCACCAGGCTTCAGGATGGTCATGTTGAAGTCGTTGTCGTGTCCCACCAGGCGTGCCAAAAGTGTGTTGACGCAAAAAAAAAACGGCGATCAGCTTCCTGCATGACCCCACATGAGGACTTGGGAGATTTGCTTTCCTCCGGCGCAGGCTCCAATTAGCTTCACGTAGGTGCGAGGCATGCCAGTCAATTTGACCAGTAAATTGACAAGGGATGATAAACTGTCAAATTCTGGAATGTATTGGCTGGTGTTCCGAATCGTTCCACAGGGGGTAATGGCTAGAGATTCTGATGTGAGTCAAAAAGCAATCGGCTAAGGTCAGCCGATTCAATTGTGGAAGGAGTATTAATTTTACTTAATAATGCCCTGAAAAAACATCTAGATCTAGATCTGATCGGCTGTACTTGACGAAATAGATTGAAATAACAAAGCTGCGGTAAAAGCCGGTAGATAACTAAAATCTAAGCTGGATAATCGTGATAAGAGCTAAGCTAAACAAGACTAAACAAATTAATCTCGCAAAGAAAAGCTAATATAGATAACCGGTGAATAAATAGATCGAGAAAGAAGCCATGCACCATCGATCAAAGACCTAATTTACTCAGTAGACGCGGAACTTACTAGCAAGCCGGAGATCGAAGCGATGCATCCCTGCCGACCAGAAGAACTCGTTGAAGAAAAGAAAAAAGCTACGAAACTAGGGTTTGGCGAAGTCACTGACAAAGAAGAAGTAATTGTTGTATTTGATTGGATCTGTGTTTTTTTACAAGCCTGTAGGCTAATATTTATAGTCGAAGCTAACAAACCCTAGTCGATCATGATACCATATAACTTAACTAAAAAGAAAACTATCTTTTCTATAACAAACGACTCATACAATACTCAGACTCTACATAATATAATACTCAGACTCTACATAATATTTTTTTGCTGACGTAGGCCATCAGCACCAATTCCGCTCCATCCGCTGCGACGGCCAACTCCGTTTTCACATCGGCCAGCTTCCATCGGCTACCTCCCTTGCCTCGTCATGGACCAGACTCGGGTCAAAAAACGGTGTCAACAAGCACGCGGCGGAGCTCGCCCTTGGGGTCGCGGGACGGCGCCGGCAGTGGCTCGCCCACGGCGGCTCTCCAACGGCTGGCGGGCTCGCGCGCGGCGAAGCTCATCCTCGGGGCCGGGGCGGTGCCGGCGGTGGCTCGCCGTCGGGGGCGCGGGGCCTGTCCGACGGGGAGAGGAAGGGGATTGGTGGGGGGAAAGAAAAAAAAAGAAATGAAGGGGTACGTTCATAATCAGTGGCGGGTGGGTAATTTTGAGCAAAAGTTATCCCTTACAGCCAAGAAAAGTAGGGGGAGGTGCTGTGAAGATTGAACTAAAACGCTGTCTTTAGCTGTTGATTTTGGGGACAACCAACCCCTTTGGTTAGACTTTAGCTTTCGGGGGGCAAAAGCCACACAGCCAAAAGCCAAACCAAACAAACCCGACCTATGACTCCCAACTTGCGATCAGAAGACCTTAGGTTTCTTTGGCAATGACGGCGGGATGATAAGCAGCGGCTTCTTCTTGCGCAACGCCGACGGCGCGGTTACCACTTCTTCCTCCTTGGGCAGCGCCAGTGCGCCGACGTTCTCGAACCACAGCAGCTGGAGCGCGGCGTCCGCCGTGAGCCGGTTCTCAGAGTTGAACGCGAGAAGGCCGCTCAGGACCTCGAACCCATCCTCGGAGAGCGTCTCCTCGGGGAACATCTCGCGCAGCCCGTCGTGCTGGTGGCCGTCCGTCGTGTCGAGCACCTCGTTGATCGCCCAGAGCTGCTCCAACTCGTCTCTGCCCTCGAACAGCGGCCTCCCCCTGAGGAGCTCCGCCATGACGCAGCCGAGCGACCAGGTGTCGACGCGCGCGTCGTAGTCGGCCCTCCCCAGCAGCACCTCGGGTGCCATGTACGACAGCGTGCCGGCCTGCGCGTACGGCGGCGACTCGGACGCGTGCATGGCGAGGCCGAGGTCGCAGATCTTGACGGTCCGGTGGTCCTCCCCGACGAGGATGTTGGCGGGCTTGATGTCCCGGTGGAACACGCGGCGCTCGTGCATCCGCTGCGCCCCTGTCAGCAGCTGCCACATCGCCGCGCGCACCGTGGCCTCTGGCAGCGGCGGCGGCGGTCTCCGGCCGCCGCGGCGGCGCCGGCGGCCGCGCAGGTAGTCGCTGAGGGTCGGGCCGCCGACGTACTCCATGAGGAGGCAGAGCTCCGAGGTGGCGCGGTCGCGCGTGAGGCCGTGGTAGCCGACGAGGAAAGGGAGGCCATTGCAAGCGTCGAGGAAGCGCGCCTCCCGCAGGAGCTCCCCGTTGCGGCCGTCGTCGGACTGGTGGCGCTTGAAGGCGACGGTCTCGCCGGTGCCGCGGTGGCGCGCCTTGGCGACGACGCCGAAAGCGCCAGCGTCGAGGCAGCAGATCTCCTCGTAGTCCTGGGCGCAGGCGATGGGGATGCGCTGCCTCTTGCGGGGCGCCCCTGCGGTGGCGTGGTCGTCGACGGCGGCGGCGGCGGCTTGCTGGATCATCGCGAGTGGGAGAAGGGAGAGGGGCCGGATCGGACAGGTTGGTTGGGGTGCGCCTGCGGCGAGTGGCAAAGGCTGATTTATATAGGAAGACTTGGAGTCGAAGACGACGGGAGGTGCGAAGAATCCAAGTCGGACATGGTTCTAGGCACGACCGCTTTGCATGTGTGTGTTTTCAGCGATGTCTCAGCGCGGCGATCCGTGGCTTCGATTTTTTTAAGTAGATATTCAGTGTGATTCATTTTGTTTATACTGGTTTTTCCAATATTTGAAGGGGTCCGGATCACCGAGAAATTAGGGCTTCGAGAAAATTTGATCGGGACGGCCCCCGAACTCCAATCCGTGAGGATCCACTCTGATTTGATGCCGCGTGGCAACCCAACGCATCGGACGACTGCCTACAAGCGCACGTTCGTCCGCCTGGCTCACCTCGGCTCTGACGGCTCAGGCAACGTAGGAAGGACCGGAGGACGCTCGGCTCAGGCTCGAGATTTCCAACCAATCAAATCACGTCAACATCTGGAGGCTTCGCGGCCTGAGAGGTTCTGTTAGAAAAATAGGCATTTTCCGGTACATTTTAATTCCAAAATTACACATACAATTTGTTAATAATTTTATGACTACGATGAGTGAAAGAAGGCATGTGCACGTGTTCAAAGTTAATATGAATTTAACGATGAATCCACTAAAAAAGAGAAGTATCAAACTGTACCCTGAGGTGGGTCCAGTACCGGTGGCATCGGATACACCGTTACCCGTTGGAGCAGACATGCTCGACTGGTCTGCTTGAAGTAGTCGAACGAATTCGGTGCAATGCAGATGGACTTCAGGAAGTAGTCGTACGAGTTGTTGAAGTAGTTGATCGAGGCACGGGGTAGTCGTACTTATTGAGAAAGTAGTCGTACTTGTTGAGGAAGAAGTCGCACAGCTTCAGAAAGTAGTCATACGTAGGCGACGAAGAGGTACGGGCGGCAATGTCGATGGACGAAGTTGGTGTGCAGGGACGGATGGTGAACAGTACGCCGGTGAAGACGTCACAGTTCTGGGCAAGCAGTCGCGTCAAGACGCTCCCCAAAAACCTGATTGCCCAACTATCCCGTGCAGGACCTTTACCAGGTAGTGGTTCCGGAGGCACCTGCTCTCGCCGGAGATGTGCGCGTAGCGTCGGTGATAGGAATGCAGAAGAGCAGCAGAGGGAGGAAGAGAGGTGTATTCGCGTACAGAAGAAGAGGAGAAGACACATGGTGATATAGATGAGAGTCTGGGGACGGGAGGATGCACTTGGATGTCATCAACGCCATCAAACAGCGTAATGGTCATTACTTGGTGCAAAACATCCGCCCCGCAGCGCAGCGCATCACGTCAGGCTCAGGCTTGGCTAGGCTCGGCTCGGCACGGGACGGCACGTCTTGACTCTACTCGACTCGCCACGCCTTCATCCTCGGCCCGGCACGGCGAGGCAAGCGAGCGCGCGCGCGTGGCTCGCCAAATCCCTTTTACCGGCTTCACAAGCGGTGTACACACAGTTCACCTTTTAAGTCGGTTGGAATTCTCTTCCACTTTCATTACGAGATTACACAATAACTCTGTGGCAATTAATAGTGGGCTTTTAATTCTTTAATTGCAAATATTGGGCCAAAAGCCCACATATTCCAACAATCCCCACCAAGAATTTCAAGCTACACCGAAAATGCTCTCATACCCTTTTGATATACTAGTATTTGACGGAGACTATTAAGTTGAACTTCCATCTAGAACTAAGGCTATACTTATTCACAACTGCATAATGGACTATGCCTTGAAGTGTCAGTCTTGTGCAAATAAGCTTTACCAAAGCCCTACACTGATACTAGGCTGCATAAGCATCCCCGCGGTTTGGAGCTTATAAGTCATACTCCAGGCCTTTCATGAGTTTCTAGAGATCACCCAAATCTCATAGATTATGACCAATAGTCACACTCGTATAGGTGTACTATTTAAAGATGTTCTGTATGACAATATCTTTGTTTCAAAGAAACCACTTGGAACACATTAAGGCATAAGCCAACCTACCATACAGAGAAATGCACCTTTCACTTGGAATGAGTCTTTTACAAAGGTAATCTTCTCTCACTCATACTATGGTTTGTTTCACCATCTTGATTCACGGGATCTCCGATCACACAGAACAGGTTGCTACTATAGAATGACTCACGTGGGTTTCAGGCCCAATTCCATAGATGCATTATCTATCACATTTCGTGAAAGACCCTTTGTGAATTGATTAGCCAGATTTTTAGCCGTCTGAACATAGTCTAAGGCTATAACTCCGGAGTTTCTCAACTTCCTGACAGATTTCAAACGCCTCTTTACATGCCTGGATGACTTTATGTTATCCTTTGAACTGTTCACCTTAACAATCACAGTTTGATTATGACAGTTCATTAGAATTTCCGGTATCGGTTTTCAACTATCAGTAGATCCATAAGGAGTTCACGAAGCCACTCGGCCTCAATAGTGGCGGTATCCAACGCTGTGAGTTCTGCTTCCATTGTTGACCTCGTTAAGATGGTCTGCTTGCAAGACTTCCTGGAAACAGCGCCACCTCCGAGTGTGAACACATATCCACTCGTGGCTTTTATCTCATCAGCATTAGAGATCCAGCTCGAATCACTATACCCCTCTAGTACCTTAGGGTACCCAGTGTAGTGAATACCATAGTCCATTGTCCCTACTAGATAGTGCATTACTCTTTCAAGAGCATTCCAATGATCATCTCCTGGGTGTTTGAAATAAACAGGCTTAGTTTGCTCATAGCAAACGAGATGTCAGGCCTCGTAGCGCTAGCTAAATACATCAACAAGCTAATAATCTAAGAATATCTCAGCTGATCTCTCATTATCCTTTTATTTTTCCTCAGAATTATGCTGGCTTCATAAGGAGTTGAGACAGGTTTACAGTCACTATACCCAAAGCGACTCAGAACCTTCTCCACATAGTGAGACTGTGACAGAATCAGCCCACCATTTCCATCCTTTGCCAGCTTTATGTTAAGGATAACATCAGCCAGATCTTTCATCTCAAAACTTTGAGATAAAAATTCTTTGACTTCCTTAATCACATTAAGGTTTGTCCCAAAAATTAGTATGTCATCCACATACAGGCACAATATCACTACTTCACTCTCACCAAAGCCATGAGATGTGAAAGTTCTATCGAACTTCTCGTGCCACTGCTTAGATGCTTGCTTGAGGCCATATAGAGACTTCAATAACTTGCACACCATTCCCTCTTGACCTTTTGATACAAACCCATCTGTCTGATCTGTATAGATCTCCTCTTCCAACTCTCCATTTAGGAAAGCTGTCTTTACGTCCATCTGATGAACGAGAGGACCATAGGAGGCTGCCAAGGAAAGTAACACTTAAATTGTGGTCTATCTAGCAACAGGTGAATAAGTGTCAAAGAAGTCCTCTCCTTCTTTTTGAGTATAACCCTTGGCCACAAGCCTAGCCTTGTACTTTTCAATAGTACCATCCGGCCTAAGCTTCTTCTTGAACAGCCACTTGCATCCTACAGGTTTGCACCCATAAGGACGATCAACAACTTCCCAGGTACCATTAGACATAATAGAATCCATCTCACTCCTCACTGCTTCCTTCCAATAGTCAGCATCAGGAGATGAATATGTCTCTTCAATGGTCCTAGGTGTGTCATCCATTAGGTATACAATGAAATCATCACCAAAAGAATTTGCAGTCCTCTGTCTCTTGCTCTTTCTAGGAGCTTTATTGTTATCCTCCTCAGGATGATCCATAAGTGTAAATGCATTGTGCACTATTAGCTCGGTAGAGGTATCCTCCTCGATAATCTCTTGCCTAGATGAACTTGTTTCATCTCTCATGGGAAAAATGTTTTAAAAAAATGTAGCATCTCTGGACTCCATAATTGTACCAACATGCATGTCAGGTACTCCAGATTTTACTATTAAAAATCTATAACCAACGCCTAGAAAGACACAATCCACAGTTTTAGGTCCAAGCTTATGTTTCTTGGTTATTGGCACACTAACCTTTGCCAAACAACCCCATGTACGTAAGCATCAAAGGGTTGGCCTTTTCTTCTCCCATTCCTCGAATGGTTTTTTTCTCTTTATTCTTTGTAGAAACACGGTTTAGGACATGACATGCAGTCAATATAGCCTTACCCCACCATTCCTTGGAAAGACCCGCTGTATCCAATATGATGTTAACCAAATCAGTTAGAGTATGGTTCTTTCTTTCAGCAACCCCATTTGACTGAGGTGAATAGGGAGGCATCCTCTCATGAATAATACCATGTTCTTTGCAGAATAAAGTGAAAATATTTGAGAAGTACTCGCCACCACGATCCGACCTAACTCTTTTGATCTTTCTCTCAAGTTGGTTTTCTACTTCAGCTTTATAGATTTTAAAATAGTGCAAAGATTCATCTTTTGACTTCAACAAATAGATGTAACAAAACTAGTACAATCATTGATCAAATGTCATGAAATATTTTTTACCATCTTTTGTCAACACGCCATTCATCTCGCACAAATTGGAATGAATTAATTCTATAGGCATCAAGTCTCTCGCATCCGTAGCCTTATGAGGCTTGCAAGTTTGTTTTGATTCAACACATACATAGCACTTAGAATTTTTGACAAAGGTAAATTTTGGAATTAAATTCAAGTTTGCTAACCACATCATGCAACCAAAATTAATTTGACAAAGCCTTGAATGCCATATATTAGATTCATCAATGTTAACCACGTTGTTCACAACTTTATTACAATCATCCAAAGAAAAGCGAAACATGCCTCCGCTATCATAACCTTTTCCAACAAATATTCCAAACTTAGATAAAATACATTTATTGGACTCAAAGACTAATTTAAAACCATCTCTACATAGAAGAGAGCCGCTAACTAGATTCTTCTTGATGGTGGGGACATGCTGCACGTTCCACAACTGCACGGTCTTACCCGAAGTAAACTTCAGATTGACCGTACCAACACCAAGAACACACGCATGCAATCAGTTCCCCGTCAACAAGGAGGCAGTCCCTCCAACCTGGTAAGAAGAAAACAAGGAAATATCAGCACACACATGAATATTAGCCCCAGTTTCAATCCACCACTCGGGTAAACAAAATACTGAAAGAACTGTATGTAATGAATTACCATACCCCAATGTTCCTCCAGCCTCGCTAATGGCCATGTTGGCAGATTTCATGCCCTTGCGATGCGGATATTTTCCAGCGAAGTGGTCCGGACTCTCGCACACATAGCAATTTCCCTTCTTCTTCTTCTCGAAAGTGGTTGTCTGTTTAGTCTTTGTTTGGTTCTGCGTCTCCCCGGTGGCTTCTTCTTATTCTTGTGGGAGTTGTTCTTTTGAACAAAATTATTGTTCTTTTGAACAAAGTTGGTGCTAGCTCCGACAACTCCTTTTCCATGTGTGTCTTTTGCTCTCACCTTCTCTTCAACATCAAGAGTACCAATGAACCCATCGATGGTGAACTCTTGTCTCTTGTGTTTCAGTGAAGTAGAAAAGTACTTTCAAGAAGGTGGCAACTTGGATATAATACCTCCGGCCACAAACTTGTTAGGTAACACACATGGACTCTCCTTGCTGCAACTTCGGAGATCTTTTGCTAGCGTATGTATCTCATGGGCTTGTTCCACCACAGAACGGTCTTCCACCGTCTTGTAGTCTAGGAATTGTTCCATAACATACAACTTGCTGCCAGCGCCAGAAACTCCGTATTGAGCCTCAAGAGCATCCCACATTTCTTTCCCCATTTTGAGATGGATGTATGAGTCCACTAGGTTTTCAGCTAGAACACCTATGATGCAGCCTCGGAAAAGGTTATCGGCGACCTCGAATGCACTCCCTTCCTCTAGAGTGAACTGTTCGGGCTTCCCCTTTGCCACATGCATAATGTTCAATACCGTCAACCACAATATCTCCTGCTCACGCCAACGGTTAAAGTTGGAACCATAAAAAACGTTCGGTCTTATTGTTGTAGCAAAGTTAGCTACCGTGAGCCTATCAACAAGATAAGGTTTTTGGATTGTTAGAAAAATAGGCATTTTCCGGTACATTTTAATTCCAAAATTACACATACAATTTGTTAATAATTTCATGACTATAATGAGTGAAACAAGCCATGTGCACGTGTTCAAAGTTAACATGAATTTAACGATGAATCCAATAAAAAAGAGGAGTATCAGACTATACCCCAAGGTGGGTCCAGTGCTGGTGGCATCGGATGCACCGTTACCAGCTGGATCAGACATGCTCGACTGGCCTGCTTGAAGTAGTCGAACGAATTCGGTGCAGTGCAGATGACCTTCAGGATGTAGTCGTACGAGTTGTTGAAGTAGTCGATCGAGCTTCAGGAAATAGTCGATCGAGGCACCGAGTAGTCGTACTTGTTAAGAAAGTAGTCGCACAGTTTTAGGAAGTAGTCATACGCAGGTGACGAAGAGGTACGGGCGGTGATGTCGACGGACGGAGTTGGTGCGCAGGGACGGATGGTGAACATTACGCCGGTGAAGACGTCACGGTTCTGGGCGAGCAGTCGCGTGAAGATGCTCCCCAAAAACCTGATTGTCCAGCTATCTCGTGCAGGACCTTCAGCGGGTAATGGTTCCGGAGGCACTTGTTCTCGCCGTAGATGTGCGCGCAGCGCCGGCGATGGGAATGCAGAGGAGCAGCAGAGGGAGGAAGCGAGGTGTATTCGCGTACAGAGGAAGAGGAGAAGACACCTGATGATATAGATGAGAGTCTGGGGACGGGAGGATGCACTTGGACATCATCAATGCCATCAAACAGCGTAATGGCGATTAACTCGTGCAGAATCAATCGTAGTGAATGAATCGCGGTCATAATGGCCATTAATTGGTGCAAAACATCCGCCCGCAGCGCAGCGCAGCACGTTAGGCTCAGGCTCGGCTAGGCTCGGCTCGGCACGGCACGGCACGACAGAGCACGTCTTGACTCGACTCGACTCGCCACGCCCTCGGCCTTGGCCTCGGCCAGGCTCGACGAGGAGAGCGTGCGCGCGCGCACGAGGCTCGCCAATTCCTTTTAACTCGCTTCACAAGCGGTTTACACAGAGTCCACCTTTTAAGTCGGTTGAAATCCTCTTCCACTTTCATTACGAGATTCCACGATAACTCCCTGGCAATAAATAGTGGGATTTTAATTCTTTAATTGCAAATATTGGACCAAAAGCCCACATATTCCAACAGGTTCAACCATTGGAGGAGACGATTATCCAGAGAGACGTTGCTGCAGATGAGGGGACGGAGGTGGCGGCGGCCGGGCTTCCTAGGCAGCCAGGCCTTTCTCCGATCAAATCGCCCTGCGGAGGCGGATCGTGGGAGCCGAGCCGAGATCGAACCTGAGTCAACAAGCCATCCTCCCGTGTATCCCCTCCTCAGAGCGCAGAGCCGGGCGAGCATCTGTTGTCGCGAGCGTCGATTTGCTCTACACGCGGCACCAATCGAGCACGGGTCCGCACGGGAGGATCTTTGGGGTCCGTCCCCACGGAATTTTTCTCCCTTTCGATTCGCTCGGTACTTAAAAAAGCATTTGAAAAAAATGTATTAGTATTTTACTGGGCATCTACACCTAATTGCCCATCATTTGACACAAGTCCTGTATTTTTTTAACATATGTAGTGTATATGGTTCGAACCCGACACCTCTCACTTCGCACGATCCTTCCTTACCATCTCACATACTTATTATATCTTATCTTTTCAAGCATTGCTACTCTTTTGATATCACTTTTCCGAATCTTATATTGTGCGTTTGGCACTCTAAACAATCTTAAATTAAAAAGTTGACAATTACAAAGTTTTAGATCTCATCGAGCACTACAACTTTGGTATAAAGTTCATCTTCATCCGAAGTTGTTTAAAAAATTCAAAAAATTATTTTTTCATTTTTAAAATTAGATTTCAGAAATGGTAATGAATATTTGGCCTAGTAAATGATCTTCAACGAAAAATTTATCAACTACAAAATTTTAGATCTCATCGAACTCTATAACTTGGATATAAGATTTGTTTTCATCTTTGGTTGTCTGTAACTTGGATATAAGGTTTAAAATAATTATTTGACCTAGTAAAAGATTTTGAATCAAAATATTGTCAACTACAAAGTTTTAGATCTCGTTGAGCTCTGTAACTTTCATATAAAATTTATATTCATCTGATTTCATATGAAATCATCATTTGATTTTTTCTTAAGAAAAAAATAATTTATGCTGGCAGTCGATATAAGCGACCACCAGCACAAATGCCCTATATTTATGCTGGCGGTTATTTGAGCCAACCGCCAGTACAAATTGATTTGTGCTGGCGGTTGCTTATGCCGACTGCCAGCATAAATATAAGGCATTTATGCTGACGGTCGGCAATGGCAACCACCAACACAAAAAAAATAAGGTGCCAGCACAAATATTTTCTGTATTGGTGCTTTTTTCTATCTGGAATTGGTCATTTTGTTTCTAGGCGGTGAAGACCTGTGGGTTACCTGCGATCAAGGTTCTAAGTTCGATCATACACGATGTGAGCAGCACCGCACCACATACACCACACTCGCTCTTCCTGCCGTTCAGTGATTGATCGGAAGAGTCAACGAGCTGCAAAGTTTTCCAGAAAATTCAAGAGGAGTCGGCTTGCTAGATGACGGCGGGAGCCAAACACCTTTCCATCCTCTTGAGCCGGAGTTAGCTTTAGTCTTTTCCTTTTGTTGTTTTTCTTGTTATTAAAATTTTATCGCCGTCTAGAAGTTTCTCCTTTTTAATATAATTAGCAGCTCTCCTGGTCGAGGACCCTCATGCCGAGCGCTTGTTTTCCACAGCACGAGAGAATTCTGATGGACCACGTGTTGAGAGAGCATTAGTACAGCCTGTCTGATTTTCACCGTGTGAAAGCGTCGCGTGCAGTAAAAACTTTTTGAAACGTGTGCGTACAGTGACCAAATGGTCTGGTTGGCCTCCTTTTTCTAAGGTGATAAGAGGTTACTTATAAACTCCTCTCCTCTGAAAAGGAGATGAGAGTCAACATTTATAGACACATGATTCTTGCCCTAGAGTACTCGTCACCTAGCTCCTTGCCCGTCTTCTCTTTAAGCTTGCACACCGCCCCCACCCCGCGCGTAGTTGGGCCACGTCCAGTTATGCACAGGTCCATCTAATTTCATGCTACTAATAATTTTGATCGTCAACAAGCACGAAGCACCCCCACACAAACATAGCTTCCTTATTAGGCGATCACCAAGCTCCGACACCCAATTGGACACGACTACATGTTGGTTTGGGAAAAATGTAAGACTAAAATGCAAAAGTAAGCGCATGGACAATTAGCGCATCTGGTATATCCACGTATGTAGCATCCAATGCTATTCATGAGGTGCACGGGAGCACCCTTGGACTACCCGAATACCCAGGCCGCTGTCCTAACCCATGAACCCATCACTATCCCACCCACCAGCCGAGCAGCACTGCGCACCTTGATGCTTCGTGTCAGCCGTCCGCTGTCCCCCTGTCACGAATCTTGGTGCTGATTGTGACGTTGTGGAGGCCAAGGCCAAGGCCAAGGGATGCTCCCAAACGGACACAAAAGCAATAAAGCCAATTCAGCCCAGCCCACAGGAGAAGAGATAACGAAAATCCGACGCCCACAAAGCCCAGCGAGCCCATCTCCACCTGGGGCTAGTATTAGTACGCGGCCAGCCGCCAGAGGCGGGTCGGAATTGAGCACTTGAGTTCCCCTTCTCCTACCCCTCACCTCCCGATCGCCGCCGCCACCGCCTCCCCGACCCAAAGCACCCCCCAGCTCCCCGTCTCCCGGATCGGCGCCATGGTCTCGGAGGCCAGCAAGAAGAAGGCCGCCCAGAAGAAGGCCGCCGCGGCCGCCAAGAGGGGAGGCAAGGCGGCGGCGTCCTCTTCCTCGTCCTCTTCCTCCGCGGCCGCGGACAAAGCGGCGAACGGCGTTGCGGCCCTCAAGCTCTCCGACCGCACCTGCACCGGGGTCCTCGCGTCCCACCCGCTCTCCCGCGATATCCATGTGAGCGCCCCCCTTCCGACCGAACCTCCCCCCTTCCTCTTGGGCTTTCATGATTCGCGTCCTCAATCTAATCCCCTTTTGAGCTAACCCTAGCCACGGGAACGCCCGCTCTTGATTTTTTATTTTCTTGTTGGTTCCATCGCGAGCTGGGTTGGGATTGGGGCGGGTGAAATCGTTAAAGGCTTCGATCGATATCCGGAGATCCCTTGTGCGCTGTTTTGTTCCACGGAAAACCGATCTGTCTGCTGGAGTGGTGTTGATATGTGCAAGGAGCTGTCACTAGTCTTTGGATTCGTTGATTAGAGTATTATTCATTTTATTTAAAATCGATCCTCGAATATGGTTATGGGGAGATAGTTTTTCTGTGGCTGTGAATAAAAATAGGAAGTTCGTTTTAGTGAATAAAGATTGGCAAATAAAGAGAAACTGATGTGGAGATGCTTATCTGATAAACAAGGCAGGCAACGCCATTGTGTTGTATGCTGGCCACTCCTTTAGGAAAAGAAGAGTGATCTGTTGCACATAAGTATCTTGTATTCAGTTTTTCAGGTTTCACTGGAACTTCTGCTTATTGGTCCTCACTGTCCATAGCACTACCTGTCCATAGAACTTCTGCTTATTGTCTTCGATACATAAAATACATAACGGTCCTCGCTTATAGAATGGATGTGCAGCAGTGTAATGCAATTGTCAAGTAGTCACTTTGTTATGCGGATGTAGCTTTGACCTGACTCTCATGGGTGTTCCATATAAAGTTGAAGTTCGGCTTTTATGTAGATAGTAATTACAAAACACAGGTGTTGGCTTCTTTCGTGCGACTTTGTGCCTTGTGAAAGAACCCTCTTGCCTCTTCTAAGTGAAACTCTTTTGTTTAAATATTTGGCTGTGGCATTTCCTATTGGTTGATTCATTTAACACTCTGCTTACTGATTGATGATTTCCTAATTCCTTAACTTACGTTTTGAATGTTGCAGATAGAGTCTCTTTCATTAACATTCCATGGGCATGACCTTATTGTGGATTCTGAGTTGGAGCTGAACTATGGGAGGTATGCACACATTGCTATCATTTATTTCCATCCAGTTATGACGAGTTGTGCTGTTGGAGCATGTCACTAATGCTTTTATCTGTTATCAGGCGATATGGGTTGCTTGGCTTGAATGGCTGTGGAAAATCTACTCTTCTCACAGCAATAGGCTGCAGAGAACTTCCTATCCCTGAACACATGGACATATACCATCTCAGCCATGAGATTGAGGCTTCAGACATGTCTGCACTACAAGCTGTTGTTAGTTGTGATGAGGAAAGAGTGAAGTTAGAAAAGGAAGCTGAAGTTTTGGCTGCGCAGGTGAGCCCATGAGATACAGAATAGTTATCTTCATATATGTTTCTCATCTATATCATGCCTTTCTGATGTTGCAAATTATAATTTGATGCTGGATACATCCTAACTGAGATCTCTTTTGACAATTTTAGGATGATGGTGGTGGTGAAGCTTTGGATCGTGTGTACGAGCGTCTAGATGCGATGGATGCCGCAACTGCAGAAAAGCGTGCTGCTGAAATATTATTTGGTTTGGGTTTTACCAAACAGATGCAGGCAAAGAAAACTAAAGATTTCTCTGGTGGTTGGCGTATGAGAATTGCTTTGGCAAGGGCACTGTTCATGAATCCAACAATCCTTTTGCTTGATGAGCCCACAAACCATCTCGGTAAGTTTTGGAAAATTTGAATGGAAACTGAATGATAAATTCATTTATGTTGTGATTTGTGAATCAGAACCCTGCTAACGGTGAATTTTATTTACACAACTTGGAACTTGGTGCATCATAATTGCACATTTGCGTCACCATTGTACTAGGTAACTTCAAGCATCGGAGATGAATTCATTCAAACATAAGAGACCTTGTGAATTTCTCTAATGTTTTCTGTAATTCCTCCCAAATTGATTTGTTGTTGTGAATCCTGCCAATTAAGTTTTAGGCTATCCATGTGATTTTGTTCTTCTGTTGCTGTGCTAACACATGTTTAGGGGAACAAAGCAGTCTCTATTGTGGTGAAACAAGTTATAACTTCCTTGGACCTCCAAAAAAGTTCCTTCAAGACACAATTTCAGTGAATGTCTCCTGAACTTATCTTTACACTTTTGCAGATCTTGAGGCCTGTGTCTGGTTGGAAGAGACACTAAAGAAATTTGACCGCATACTTGTTGTCATATCACACTCTCAAGATTTTCTAAATGGAGTGTGCACGAACATTATCCATATGCAAAACAAGAAGCTTAAGTTATACACTGGTAATTATGATCAGTATGTGCAAACCCGTTCTGAGCTTGAAGAGAATCAAATGAAGCAGTACAAATGGGAGCAGGAACAGATTGCTTCAATGAAGGAGTACATTGCCCGCTTTGGTCATGGTTCTGCGAAGCTTGCACGTCAGGCACAAAGCAAAGAGAAAACTCTTGCAAAGATGGAGCGTGGTGGTCTCACTGAGAAGGTTGTTAGGGACAGAGTACTTGTGTTCTGCTTTACAGATGTTGGCAAGCTTCCACCACCAGTGCTGCAGTTTGTTGAAGTCAAGTTTGGATATACACCTGATAATCTCATATACAAGAATCTTGACTTTGGCGTTGATCTTGACTCTAGAATTGCATTGGTCGGTCCCAATGGGGCAGGGAAGAGTACTCTCCTGAAGCTTATGACTGGCGATCTGGTTCCACTAGATGGCATGGTGAGGCGCCACAATCACCTCCGCATTGCGCAGTACCATCAGCATCTTGCAGAGAAACTGGACCTGGACATGTCGGCCCTGGCTTACATGATGAAGGAATACCCTGGGACTGAAGAAGAGAAGATGAGAGCTGCAGTCGGCAGGTTTGGCCTGTCGGGGAAGGCGCAGGTGATGCCCATGAAGAATCTCTCTGACGGTCAGAGGAGCCGTGTCATCTTTGCGTGGTTAGCATACAGGCAGCCACAACTGCTACTGCTTGATGAGCCGACTAACCATCTGGATATTGAGACCATTGACTCCCTGGCAGAGGCACTGAACGAATGGGATGGCGGTTTGGTGCTGGTGAGCCATGACTTCAGGCTGATCAACCAGGTTGCTCAAGAGATCTGGGTGTGTGAAAACCAGGCAGTGACTAGGTGGGAAGGTGATATCATGGATTTCAAGGCACACTTGAAGAGCAAGGCTGGTCTGTCCGATTAGAAAGCCTTTTAGTTTTCTCTTTGGAGAATTATAGTCAACCATGATGAGCTTTTTAACTCTGTATCACGAAGTCCCAGTTTTCCAGTAGCAAATTATCGGAGTTTTATGCTATTGTATCGGATTCCTTATGACTTTCATCGGAACATGAGTATTTTATAGTACTTCAAATGCTTATATATTTTTTGAAATGTTGTGTATCGCAAGTTTGTAGAGTTTGGGATGCTGAATTTCCCCAAGTTGCTGATCCTATAGCAGAGCACTGGTACTTTCTGAGCACATGGTTGACGGTATGCTTGCATAATTGCTCTACAAATGCTTTTTATGAATCCTTGGTGAATAACGAAGATGTTTGCTATGTAGCACTAAGTCGGCTGTTGAAATACTACTGCATTCTGTTACTGATCAAGCATATCTCGTAGCCTTTTTTTGTGTTTTGGATAAGCTAATTAGTTTATTGCTAAACGTCATACATTTAAATGGGAGTGTTGCTAAAAGTGAAGCTTAGAGAATAGCTGTTTGATTGCACAACAGGCCGCTCCACAGAGAGTTACAAAGACATTAGGTATTTCTATATATGATTCCCTCACGCCTTGGCGGGCTATGGGGGTGTCCACGTTAGCGAAAATTTTTTACCCATCCGTTCCAAGATCTACGGTGGCCGTCATCCCCGCGAGTTCACTCTGCGCTGTGAAAAATCTCCCTTCGCAAAGCATCCGGCAGGCGCGAGACTCCACCCAGCTCCTCCGATGGGAAAAAAAAAACACGCCTCCCCCGCTCGGCCTCCTAGTGGATGGCGGAGGCGCTGCCGACGGCTGCCGTGGCGCTGCCGGCGGCGACACGGCGTCCCTATTTCCCTTGCTCTCGAGCTCCTCTCCCCAAACTCCTTCCCCTTCCCAACCTGCTCCCCTTTCCCACGCTCTTCGCGACGGCGAGCAGGGCAAGGCGGCCGGGCGCGCCTCCCTCAGCCCCTCCCTTCCTCGATCTCCCTCCTCCTGCGTCCCCAAGGGCCGCGAGCCCCGCCGGCCGGCTGGCCGCGCAGGACCGCCCGTCCCATGCTCACGCACGCGGCTGGGGGCGGCGCGCACGGATCCGCTTGCGGAGCATGGGCCCGACGCGGCTCTGGCCGCGAGGGGCGTGCGGCTACGGCCGCTCGAGCCACCGCGGCTCTCCTCTCTTGCCCCTCTCTCACCCTAGATCCAGTACTCCAACCACAAAAATCAAAAGGAACGAAGCCCGGCCGCTCCCCACCGGCTCGCGCCTCGACCCTCTCCGCCGCCACCTCCCGGTCCGCCGCTGCGTCGCGTCGGGGAGGAGGAGGATATGGCCGCCGCCGCTGTTGCCTGCAGGCAGGGTCCTGCTCCTGCACGGCCAGCACCAATGGCCGCGACAGCGGTGTGCGGCCGCGTCCAGAAAGGCGATCACGGGAACGTCAGTCACCAGCTCGCGGCCACGCTGGCGACGTTCCCGTCGAGGGCGACCGCATACGCACACCATCCAACCGCTCCTACACCTCTGCGGCGGGATTCGGCAAGGAAGCAGACGGAAGCAGGCGACGCCAGGGACATGGATGGGAAGGTTGCGCACCACCCTGGTAGCGGCAGCAGACGAGAAGCTGCCACGAGCTCCGCCTAGAAGTAGCCGCGGGAGCAATGCCTGGCACGGCCTTTGGCCGAGCTCCCGTGCGCTGCCCGCAAAGCTCGCCCGTGCCGGCTGCGGAGTTTGCTCCTGACGCTGTGGAGCTCCTCCCCCGTCCTCTATCTCATCTGATATGCATCTGTTTTTTCTTCCCCCTTGTCTGTTTTTTTATTTTTTTTTTGCAGCAGTGGCTCGCTTCGTTGGATTGTGAGCAAGAGGGGATCCTCCATGTTTGCTGACAAGGACGCCGGTAAGCTCGTCGACCCACGCTCGTCGTGATTTAATTTCTGGTGATGAACCTGATGGGAAATAGGTTGTATTGGTTGCTCGGCATCGGTGCTACTTTGACGCTGATGATTTAGGCCTAGGGAACAACATAGAAGGTAAATCTTTGGTTTCCCACTACTGATCGATATGCAGTTGTCTTGGTTGATTTTATTTGTATAAAGGAAACTTTTTAGTGGATAAACAACATGGCACTGCCCGCCCATGAACCAGTCGGAAGCAGCCTTGCATTTAAGCCTAAAAAATCAATCTGATTCTTCCCCTGCAACATATGTTGTTTACATTTTTCGTTAAGGTGAAGTACTCTATAGAACTATTGGCACACGTGTATCACAAATTTTCCAGTTTTACCTCTTCCTATTTTTCATTTTGTCTTTTAGTATTGTTGCTGGCAGACGCCAAACAGTTCTGACATTCTCCCTACTTGAAGTCAAGTACATTCAATCAGGTAGCAAAAGAGATGAAAAGAAGTGTGTGCTATGAATGGACAGGTAAAGAACTCTTGAAACATTGTTGAAACCTCTATACCATGTGAAAAGTATTGCCCACACTTGAAAGGAATTGATGGAAAAAATAACACCTCTCTAACCATATGAACAAGTCCTTCCTTTCGACCTTTTATCTTTACTGTACATGATTTTGATTATAACCTCTCCCAACAGACAAAAACGTACACTGCAATATCAGTAAATGAAGGCCATCCCTACTTGAAGTGTGAAAGCATTGAAAAAAATTTATGCTCTCTCCTATGTAAGCTCTCCTGAACAAGAATCTAGACCCTCTATCTCAATAGAATGCAGCTTCAGTAGCCCCTACTCAGATATAAACACACATATAAACACACAGGAAAAAATATATCCTTTCTGATTCCACCGACGAAACAGTAGCCGATAATGTCAGTAAATAGCAGTCCTGCTTCAAGTGTGGAAGCATTGAAAATATCTATCTTCTTTCCTGTGCAAATTCTCTTGAAGAAGTATCTAGGTTCTCTGCTTCACCAGAACACATCTTGACCTTGCACATGTCATACAATTTAATTCTAGGCCAGACGGATACAAGTGGTCTTGCAGCTTTTTTTTTACAGGTATCAAGCTGGAGAGCTCCTATTTGAAAGAAAAATCTTCATTACCCTTACCTCAGGTGCTGCGATTTGGATATCTGTATTCTAAATGTATATGCCGAGCACTAGAAGCTCTATGCAATTCAGAATCCAAAACTCTCTTTTATTACTTCTCTCACCAATAGCAATATTTTGTATAAACCATATGAGAGTAGCTTGGCATAATACTGCACCTGCCTTGGGAAGCTACTGGTCTAAAGTCAAAAAAAATACTATTCACGTCAAGAACTTCTAACAGCCAAATGCTAGGATAGCAAGAAAGAAATTTTGTAGATTTGGTACAAACCACCTCCATGGACTCACCATTCTCCATCTAATTTCTAGATATTTCAATCTGTGCATTCATATATAATTACATGAATGACATACTCACAAGGCCATTTTGCTAATTATAATGTTTATGTTGTTTATTAGGGATCCTAATATCCAGGTACATTCCTAACTAAACACCTACAAAACCCTGAAAATTAGTTAAATAATTTTTAAGAACCTTTTCTTAATTGCATTACTAACCCATCTTCCATACAACTTTTTCAGGACATCTACACTTCTTTTGGGAAGAAGACGTGTCCCTTCCAAGTCACATATAGCTAGATTACACCACAACACAGCTAAACATATGTACATTATTAGCACTTAACCTTATACTATGTAATGTTACATCACCTTAGCAAGATGTCTTACATTTTGTTGTAACCTTCCTGACTAATGTAAATATACTATTTTTATAAACCCTATCGTTTGCATTGTATGTTTTTTTAAAATAATTTATTACCAAATTGCAACAAAGTAAATATGGACGCGCGCGAAGGCGCGCATAATGTACTAGTATGTAGTTCAAATGACACGGGCTGCACACTTCGGGCTCAAACCGTTGTGCCTGCCTTTCCCTTTTTATTATATCCATACAACAATTGCCCCTACTTCTAGCCCGTATTTTTTAGCGGGGACTCCTACTTTTTGGAGCTATGATTTTTTCCTTCAACTCCAACAACAGTCTCTACATTTCAGCCCCTACTCTCCTGTGACAGGTGGGACCCACCCATCAGTCTCATCCGGAATTTTTATACTTTTTGTTTTCCTTTTTTTCTCTCGAAGCATCCCACCCTCGATGCATCTCTCTGGCATCTCTCCCTCTCCCGACGCGTCTGTCTCGTCTCTCTCCCCAAACGCAGCTCTCGTCTCTTCCCCAAACGCCTCTCTCTCTCTCTCTCTTCCCTCTCCCTCTCCCCCGACGGATCTCTCGTCTCCCTCTCCCCCGACAGATCTCTCTCTATTCTCTCTCCCTCTCCCTCTCTCCCGACGGATCTCTCTCTCTCCTCTCTCCCACTCCCCCAACGCATCTCTCCCATGGCCGGTGGGCGGTGACTCCATGGCCGAGCTCGGGCGGCGGCACGTGGGGGAGGGTCTCGGGGCTCCATGGCCGAGCTCGGGCAGCGCTTCGGGTAGACCTGGTTCCAACTTCCATGGCCAAGATCGGGCGGTGCTCGGGGTATATTTGCGGGGCTCCATGGCCAAGATCGGGCGGCGCTCGAGGTAGACCTGCGGGGCTCCATGCCCCAGCTCGGGAAACGCTCGGGGCGGGCCGTGGTGCTCCATGGCCGAGCTCGACGGGGCTCCATGGCCGAGCTCCAACAGGGCTCCTCGCATGCACGCACCGAGTAGGGACCTCCCTTCCCACCCGTGGGAGAATGGGTTACGCGAGGAAATCTGAGGGCCTCCTTACTATAGGGGGACATATCCTGCTGGAGTGGATTTTTTCATCCTCGGTCCCTAGGGATCCTAGTAGTAACACTGAGTTGCTTTAGTATAGAAATTTGAAATTGTCTATTACTATATGGAATTGCTGAATAAGTCTTTAGCTATTTGAAATGGGCAAATGTTGCTATTTTTCCATGGAAAAATTGTCTCCCATGATGCTTAGTTATTAAGTGACAAGGGAGATTATCACCCATTCAAACTGCAATACCTGTAGGGGCAACCATTATTTTTGTCATTCTCTCAGACAACTGTGTTTATAAAATTAATAAATAAATATATATTTTGAGAGAAAACATGGAAGAAGGTATAGCCAATGTATAGGGTATTAAAGAGTGAAGAATGCAGATGGATACATGGCTGGATAGGCCTGCGTAGATGATTGCAAACGGCAGGAATAGATGATATTTTTTTTTTCTTTTGACTGGAGACTCGAGGAGATTTCAAAATGAAGAATAAATGGTAGACCAAATAAATAGCAAGGGACTACAAAAGTTGTATTGTACCAAAAACAGTTCGAGGAATGCAAATAAGATGTTGCGGAAAGAGAACTGACAGTCCTCAGGACAGTACAGTACTACACTCGTGGTTGATATGCTTATGTCTTTCAGGATATCAATTTTTTTTTTCAAGTAAGAATCACTCTAAAGGTCATACTGAATCTCAAAAGAGCGTTGCAGCAACCCCCAAAGAATTATAGAGCTATCTGAAAGAAAGTATCCATGAAGCTGAAGCAAAGCTTAAACAAAAAGACACCAGGTTTCTGAATGTGGTTGACTGGCTATTTGGTTTTGTCTCCAGGGTTAGCCAAGTGAAACTGGGCTGTAACGAAAATCAATTTATGACAAAATAAAAAACATATTTGCATTTTGGCCACGCAGAAAACCTTAAACCTTGTAAAAAAGAACCCAAGATTTGTGAGTATGAAAGGTGGGCGCCACATGTAATTTCCTCCCTTTTCTGATCAAACAGATTACGTCTTGGAATGACGAATGAGAAATACAATCGTTTGAAGATGGTTGAGCAACATTCAACTCACTTCACTATGTCAGATACCCTGCTTCGGCGAAACCTTTGCTTACCATGTTGTATAAGGCATCTGATTCTTTGTTTTTTTTTCTTTGCCATGATTTTGCTTTCCAAGTAACAAATCGGACACGCCGGAATGATTCAGGTCCAGACAAATGCTGGCGTTGAATCAAATGCAAGACAAGTTTCCATGAGAACCAGAGTATTTATAGTACTTGCAATATTTATCGATAGAAATGCTTTGTTGTTGTCAGCTTGTTTGGGAAGTTAGAATTCTTTTAATATATCTGTTGATTCGATCGTAGAGTTTCATGACCACAAGGGTGAATAACCCCCCATATAAACGATGATACGGAAGGTCCTTGTGCAAATCTTAATTATTTCTCTTAAAACCAGATCGACTAACGAATTCTCATTCAGTTCTGTTACTAGATCTATTAAGCTAATATTATGGTCGGTTTTCAATAAAGTTGTATGTTGCTGGACCATCTAGGCTTGAAAATTCACGATCGAGCACGCCCGGCAGCTGATAGAATCCTTGGCCTTGAAAAATAAGGTAAAATTCCTTTTTGATACTGGGAAAAAAATCTCAATTCCTTCTTTGGTCTTAAAAATTTTCGCTTGCTTTTATGACTGTAACTTTCATCATTATTTGACATCTCCGTCACTTCCATCTGTTCAATTAGGTCATTAGGTGAACAATAACCAATCAATTCATTTTCTTTTTTTTGACGAAAACTATGTCAGAATCACCTCCCAAATTCATGATTTTCTAGTGATAGAACAAATGGAGATTGACATATTTTTCTTAAATAACAAATATGTACCTTTACAATTTTAAAATAAAAAGCCACCAATTTGGACTACTTTTGAAACTTATCTGCATTTTTATGGCACCAAGTATTTTCCAAAAATTATGGGAAATAGCTAACCTTCCTTGCATGGGATGTATTAATATATAAAATTATTTCTCTCACAGTTCTCTATGTAACTTATGATGTGGAAAAGCCCCCAATCCATGACAAACCTCTAGAGCTTAAAATACATGAAATTGGGGCAAAATAATTTGAGAATATTGTGAACATATTAATTTGAAATAAGTTTCGGGCACAAATTTTGAGCTAACTTGATGTCAAAATGGCCAAACCAAGCCTCATTCCCTAGATACAAACCAAACCATAACTAATGCACAAATCTAGGTGGAACCTATGAAAAGGATAAGAATGGCGTAACCTTACCTTTATTTGAAGAGCAGTGTCTATCCAAGAGCAAAACCTTAATTTCCCCTCTACTTTTGAGCAGGGATGCAAATTATATTTATTTTGGATCATTGGGTCAACCAAAAAACTTGATAGAATGAACTAGGATGGCATTGCATGTAATTAATTTAGGAGGAAAAATGAACTAGAATGGCATCCATCATAATTATTTAGTTGATCCATAAAATACCATTGGATATCCACTTGCATCCCTACTTCTGAGTTTTATTTGGCGCCTCGTCCAGAACAGCGCAGATTGGTCGGGGAGGAAGGAGATAAATAGTTCACCATGGTGGATGCTCCGGCTTACAAGCAGGTTACATCCTCACATCGTTCCTCCACAAACCAGCACCGGGGCTCCTTTATTTGTTTAATCCTCACATCGTTCTCGTTCCTCGATCCATTGTGGCATATGGTAATGTATCTGCTAGTCATAATTCAAAAACTTGCTTGTATCTACACAATTCATGTGATGCATTAGACCAGTCTCAGTACACAGTTTTATGGTATAGTTACCAAGACTGAGAACTAGCTAACCGTGCCGGTTGAGTTTTATAGGATGAAACTGCTCTCTCATCCTATAAAACTCCCTCCTCTCTCCTCGCTATGTTAGCAAAATTGATGATATGATATAGAATTTAATGCCATGAAATTCTTTATGAAACCTCCATTCAGACTGACCTTAGATCCTAAACCATGCGACAACTAGATGTTGGGGCTAACCTATGAAACCGCGCAATGAAACATGGCACTGGAGGTCTTATTTTCTTTATAGTTTCAAATCTACTTAGAAGATTTGCACTATTTGCACCGGATGTATGGAACCTCTTCCGATGTCCGCAGCTATTCCCCCCATGATCCAAGGCCGCCCCATACAATAGGCCCGGATTCTGGTGCTTGTCGCCATCATTGTCTCTATATATGGCCCGCCTTGTTTATAAGACCACTAACAATGGTTAGAGCTAAGTGTTAGCTCCAAGATCTATGTGTTCCCATCAAACTTAATAAGAGCCAATATAAAAGATCATTCTCCAATGGTCTAGACACTAACTAAAGTTAAAGTATGCTACAAATCAAGGAAAGATGATTGTGAAAGAGTTAATTTTGTTGGACCACTACGCAACGAGGGGCGGGGTGAAGACAATCACTTCACAAGAACCGGCTCCCCTCCCCCTCTTGGTCTCTTCTCCACATGATAATAAAAAGACGACATGAATCGAAAAGCTAGCTGATGTATAACTGTTAGAAAAATAGCCTAAGCGAGGAGAGGATGAGAGGCAAGGAGGAAATGACAAACATGTGATTGTTGGACTCTAGGCGGTGAAAATAAAAAAAAAGAGAGATGGTGGCCGGGATTGATTGGTTTTCATGTATGGCACACAACGCAGCGCACATTTTATTTAACAAAGGGAAATTCTAGTCCCGAGCCCGACCGGCCGACCGCCTGAGACCGCGAGCCAATAGTGATGAAGCAGTCTTCCAAAGCTGGAGCCCGAGCAAGTATAAAAGAAAGAAAAAAAAGGAGCCCGAGCCCGAGCTCAAGCTCCAGGTCGTGTGGCGTGCGGGCCCTGCGGGGAGCTCCATTATATATTAACAGCAGTTGGGCGCGCCCAAGTCGATCACCAGCTCACCCATACCTAACATCACAGAACCCCCTTTTCTGCTCGCACGCCGCGTTCCCCTCCTGCTATTCCTCTTCTTGCACACCGGCACCATCTGCTGCCGGCGATGGACCTTGGCGACCCCACTGGTGGGAGCACGGAGGTCCAGCCCCCTCCGCCGTCGGCCGACGACGTAGAGATGGTGGACCTTCTCGTTTCACCCCCGTCGCCGACATGGGCCCAGCTGCCACCACCGTCGACCGTGCTTTACGATCCTCTTCCTTGGGCGCTGAGCTCCTCCCCGATATATTCTCCTCCGCGGTACCTGGAGGACGACAGCGAAATGATACCAGCATCGGATTCCTTCCAGTTGTTCCAGTCATGGTCACCGATGGAGGCGGTCGACATGCTGTGGACCTTCGATGGTGCGCATCCGGGGATGAGCTCCGGTGCTCCAAATTTCAATCTTGTCGCTGCAGCACCGCTGGCACCACAATTCAACGTCGCCGGTAAAAGTTCTCTATAGCATCGATTCGTTCTTGGCGTTTCTTCATTCACGCAGTTTGATTAAAACACACTGTGGTTTCCATCCTCTGTTGAACATCTAACCCCGGAGTGGTGACAGAGTCCGAATTAATACCTGCAATTTCAAGGAGCTATGGAGGGTTTCGCACAGCGAGCTACATACTTGGCTGGATTTTATTTGTGAGTATCTTCAATTATCCCGTGTGATTACTTCTTATATTCTAAATTATAGGTCATTTTATCTTTTCTAGGTTTGCTATATATTTGAACGAATAGCTAATAAAGAATAGGCCATCAGTGCCAGATTTTAAGGTCGTTATTACCAATTTCGTGATAACAGTTGTGACTAGGAGAAAGATGATTTGTTTTTGAACTAACTCGTGGAAGACCCTTTAGTACCGGGTGGTAGCACCAACTGGTACTGAAGACTATACATAAGTACCGGATGGTGTTACCAACCGGTATTAATGTGGGTGGAGACCTCCATAGCCTTCCATCCATCCTAAATGTACATGTATAAACTATAGATCCGGGTATTAGTACCAGGTCTAGTTTATACCATATATTTGGGGTGGACCAATCTGGATATATATTATAGTATGAATTATATATTTAGAAGAGTCAAAATATTATATAATTTGGAACGAAGCTAGGAAGTAACAAATAAGATGTCATATTTAACCACAAGCATAGAAGCATTAGTTAGAAAAAAAAGCAAAGTGCTCCTCTTCATGTTGATAAGTTACTCAACGTTGTTGACCATTAATAAACTGAACCAAAAGTCCATTAATAAACTGAACCAAAATGTCATATTTCATCTTTGAACTATCTCATTCGTCTAATTTTCATCCTCAACAAAAAAACAAGGCAACCTACACCACACAACTGTCAAAAAGTGAACAAATCATAGCCTCGAGCCAAATCCACCCTGATTTTGGGCAGACGTGGCACCTGGTTTTAACACGTCATCTAGTAATGGTGGGCCCAACATATCAGTCTTATCTTCTCCAGCTTTTTCATCCGTCAACCAGCTTCTCCCACAAGTAGCAGCTAGTAGCAACAGAATCTCCCATCGTTCCCTCCGCTCTCTCTGTTCTAATCCACGAGCAAGCAACCAACATTGTCAAATCTATTTTATCAAATATGCAAGAGAACTGTCCATCTTTATATTAAAATAGAAAAAGAGTATAGATTGCAACACGCTGGAGCGCTCCCTTATTCTTAATTATGTAATACAAAACTCAAATGACCTGAGAAAAGAAGAACACCAAACAACACGCTAGAAAGAATACTCGCCCCCAAACAACCAAAATCTGTCGCTCCTATAAAAAAAAGGAGTATATAGAGACGGGTAAAAACGTATTTTTAGGGACGGGTGCGGTACCCGACCCTACTTCTCACAGTTAGAAATGCTATTTTTAGGGACGGCTAATACGCCCGCCCAGGTCATGACCTGCTTCTATAAATCAATTTCTAGAAAATAAAAAAAATTGAAAATAGCAAAATAAAATAAAATATTACAACCCACCACCACCACAAACCCCTGGTACAATTTTTTTGACGAAATATGCACACTTACATCATCCAGGATTCGAACCGAATACCTCAAGCCTCGCGCGTACCTTTATCTACACAATCACTTGTGCTCTATAGGGTATGTTATTCTTTTATATTAACTCTGAAATTGATTTGTAGGGGGCGGGTGACGCCATCACCCGCCCCTACAAATATTTTTCTATTTTATTCCGAAAATTCATTTAAATCTTTACATATAGCAAAACAAATCCAACAAAAGTGAAACTTCTACACTATGGTTATTGTGAACTGTAGATAAAAATATGCCAAGTATATTTCAGTGTATATAAAGGTTAAGATTATGGAAACCTCAAAGTATGACTTGAGTTGTATGAGATACTATATAGTCATAGCGATTAGACAACTTATAATAATATTTGGACTATTAAATGACCTTAAATGAAAAAGTTGTCAACTACAATTCAATTGTAGGTCTCATCAATCTCTACAATTTTAGTATAAAGTTTGACTTCATCTGAGATCATATAAAAAAGTTATGAATTTTTTTTGCGTGGGACTATTTGTAGGGGCGGGTGACCTAAAAATGCATTTCTAGGGGGCGGGTGATGACGTCATCCGGCCCTAAAAATGGTGGTCACTTCTACGGACGGGTGACGCCATCACTCACCTCTAAAAATGTATTTCTAGGAGCATCGGAGCGGGTTACATTTTGACCCGTGTTAGAAAAAACGATGCGTCACTGCAAATCGTTTTTAGTAGTGTGCTACGACCTGGAGTTCAGCCTCGGCTTTAATCCTCTGGAGTAGTTGATCAAGATGTAGGCAAGTCCGGCAAAGCCCCTTGCGTTCCTTTCGTTCCAGATTTCCGGAATGACAGCTGAGAACAGGGTGTCAAACCCCTTCCTATGCTCACTTGTCCACATCATCAGCAGGAAACAAGCAGTTGTACTGCATATAATTAAAAATAAGCAGTTGTTTAGTGAAACAAGCACATCTTTCTCTCACTTTGCGCTCTCTCCTCTATATAATAAAAAATATTATATGACACTGTATACAATTACCTATTAGATAGCTGACGTGTAACAATGTAATAGTTTGATTGTAATAGCGAGTAGGTTGCGCCACCACTGATTACTCAGGCATTTTGACTCGAGTCGGTATCAGTGAGCATGTCGGGCCAGTTTAACTAGGCCCCGAGCCTGATTTGACCACCCATATATAAGAAACAAGGATCAGCCCTACTCCCCATCCGAAAAAACTTTATTGATAGGAAAACGAAGACAATTAACCTATACTTCAACACTCTCCTCAAGCCTCAAATGGAAATACAAGTTGACTAAAATTATTTTATTTAATTATATCCATCATGATTCGAACTCAAGACCTTCGGTCCGAATACCATATTAAGTTGTATGCACTGACCAATTCAACCTAAAATATAAAAAAAGATGGATAATTCACTTATACTTCAACGCACCTCTTCACGTGCAGACTCCCTCAATTTGTTCTCAGATGTGAAAATATATGTCAGATACAATAACATACTAGGATTCAAACTCGAGACCCCTAGATCTGATATTATATTTAGTTGCATCCATCAACCAGTCCAATCATAAAACTGAAGCAGATAGGAAAGGTGGACAATTAATCCCCCTAAACAGTTTTTAGTGACTATTTCGTGTCCCTAGGGACATACCCCATCTGTGCTGTGCTTTACTACTTCTATTTGGAACCGATGTGGTAAAAAATATTCCGTGGAAGAAAATGCCATGAAAAATTGATATCTGTCATAAACATGCGAGCAGCCCCAAAAAACGTGTTATTAAAAGTCCCAACAAAGAAGTTGGAACGAAGTCATGATGGAAAAACACAAAAGGAACAAAGGCATAACTTTCTTACTCAACTAGAAGTTTATTAGTTATATTTATTTTTTCACTGCTTTTTAATCCATCTCTACCCTTTATGCACGGGCACTAACAGTTAGCATTATCAGACAAAGCGCATCGTCGCAGAAAGGAAATTCGGTAGCTTTGCAAATCGGGGAATATCTCGGAGTATAGCTTCCCTGAGTCGTGAGATCGAGACAATGCGTTGTTACCTGATGGCCCCTGAGAGATCTGAGTACATGGTAATTACCTTGGTGAAGCAGTTTCTAGAGGTGGTTGACTGCCTCATGGATTTGTTGGCCATGAGATGGTCAGTACCTAAAGCCAAGCGGATCGAGGAGGTCACAGCCAAAGTCGAGGATATCAGCCGAAGGATTGTGCCCTATCACCCCCCCATCAAGGCAGCTGAACGTTCCAGGATGCTTGGTGCAGCAACATTGTGCACAGCCGCCCAGTTAGACTATATTTCAGCTTTGATGAAAAGGGTTTTTTGCCATTTAAAGGTGGTCGGCGATGCAGGTTTGAGGATTTGGTCTCAAGGCCATGCGCTTTTTTGTGAGAACCATGAGCAGAATAACAGTACATGTGCCCGAAATTCTGAAGGTTCCTACTGTTCATCGCCCCAGAACAACACTACTGGAGGCTGTAGAGTTCAACATCATGAGAAAGGGAGGAAGGGAGTTTCAGTGAAGCAGCGTTCAAATGCTGGTTCAGTAGTTTGGTTGCACTTCAGCAAGAATTTTTCCAATGATTCTTGCACCGCAAGTGCTCCCTCCACTTATGGCACGTCTCACCTTTCAAGGCATCTTGAGAATGTTCATCGGATGGACCTATCAGCCCACCCAGAAGCGCTGACCAGAGAAATTGCTGAGAATGCCACGCCTTTGACTAAAAATGATAAGAGTGTGGTTGACAATGAGCTTGGTGAAATATCAAGAAAGCACAACAAGTACACTTCAGGGTCTAAATCAGAAGTTTGGCTCCATTTCGAAAAATTGGTGGCCGTTGAAGATTCTGGCGTTAAGGCAAAGTGCATATACTGTGACAAGGTGTTGAAATCTGATTCAAGAAGAAATGGTACTTCTCGCCTGCGGAGGCATATTACAGATTTTCACAAGATAAAGTTAGCCAGATCACTCGTAATCAAGAAGAGACAATCAAAAAAGAAAAAACAAGTAGCCAGCACCCACAGCCAAGCCAAAGACCAAGCTTCTCCTGATTGCCATCATTTCAACAGTATCGTAAGAGCTGCCTCCGCTAATGGTCCTCCTCACCAGGTAAGGGCATCATAAGATTGTACATCAGAATATCAGATACACATGTCAGCATGGTTTAATGTTGCAAAACGACCCCAATTGTCCTCTTGTTCGCAGGGACTAATGTTCACAGAAATAGCAGAGAATCCCATGCCTTCCACTGAAAAGAAGAGTGCGGAAGTTGAACCAGGTAATAAGTCAAGAAAGCACACGGAGTCTACTTCGTGGTCAAGATCAAAAGTTTGGCTTCATTTCTCAAGAGTGGTGAACATTGATGATTCTTGCGTTATTAAGGCAAAGTGCAGACATTGTGGCAAGCTATTGAGAGCTGATTCAAAAATAAATGGTACTTCTCGCCTGCGGAGACACATTATCGGTTGTCACAAGATAGAGTTAGGCGGATCAGTGAAAACTACAGGAAGTTATGGGAACGATTCAACCGTCAGCCAAGAATTGACCAGCATCGACAACCAAGCCGAAGATCACGCTGCTGCTGAATGCCGAGGAATCGAGCATGACAAAGTGCCTAGGGAGATGATCGTCCTGGATTCTCAAAACTCAGGTTCGACGAGCTCTGCAGAGCTGGCTCCTCTTGTCATCCCTCATTGGCGGCACTCTGCTTCGTTGTCTTTTGTTCCAGGAGCTTAATTTGTGGTCTACTGTTTAGCTGAATATTTTCTTTGTGCTCTGCATCCTCCTTGTAGCCAGTAGTTGCATGTTTAATTCTTCTGTACCAGCTTTAATCAAGAGTATTTCTGCCATAACAACTCCTTGGACCCATGTTTTGTACACAACGTTGTATTCTACTCCAGGTTCTATTTCACTTATGCCCTCTTACTGTTTCAGGCGATGCAGTTGTTAAGATATCTAAACCAGAAAAACAGATGATTAACAAGATTAGGTCGACAGCAGAGGAAGAGGTTCTAGTGCAGATCGATGATGTTAGTAGCTTACGTAAGAAGCAGCAGAAGTGAAATAGCCTGGCTATTTGGTTAGTTTCAGGCGATGCCGTCTTACTGTTTCACTTAGGGAAGCTTGCAGCGCCAACAGATAAAGCAGCCTGTCATCAGCTGTGCCACTCACCTCCAGTCGATGCATCACAACTCACAAGCAGCTCGGCCACATCCAGTAGGAAGTTCGGCTAGTAGGCGCTTGCCCTGTCTCAAGTAAAAAGCCATCATACCCATCTTCTCATTGTGGGGAAGGGAGGTGAACAACCGTTATGCTCTTATTTCTTGTTCTTCAGTGCGCGGAGCTTGGGTGGCTCATTGCAGTGCACCTTACATTCTTATAGGGATGAGATCACCGTGGTGCCTGCCTTTCCCTTCTTTATTATGTCTATGTTAAGTGTAGCAATTTGAAATTGTCTATTGCTATATAGAATTACTGAGGTTAAAAGAATTCTAGAGTTGTCGCAGCCCTCAAAGAATTCTAAAGTTTTTCTAAGGAACGTATACATGAATTTGAAGCAAAGCTTTAACATAAAGAAATCAGGTTTCCGGATGTACCTGGCTGAGGCTATTTGGTTTTTCCGCACGGCACCGATTTTGCCGTCGGAGGCGAGCGAATTGGGCTCTCCTCGGAAGCAAGCTTTTACTAGCCCTGCGAAGCAAGATTGCCACCAGAAGCAACATTTTTTTGATGAATCCAAATGCTCAGCCTAGCCTAGCGAGGCCAGAGTAATCCTTGCCAAGGATCCAAACGCATTGTCTCCATGGTTAGCCAAGCCAAACTGGGCTGTAACCGAAATGAATGTGTGTGAAAATAAAATAAACGTTTGCATTTTCTCCAGGTAGAAAACGTTAAACCTTCTCATAAAGAACCTAAGATTTGTGAGTATGATAGGTGGGTGCCACATGCCATTCTTTCCCATGTTTTGTTCAAATTGATTACGTTCTCGAAATGACGAATTAAGAAAAAAAATCCTTTGAAGATTATTGAGCAACATCTAATTCACCTCACCATGTCAGATACCCTGTTTCGGCTCCATCTTTGCATACCATGTCGTCGACGGACGGTGGCCCGCTGAAATTATCTTACTCTTAGGAGATTTTTATAGTCATCTTGAGTTTATCAACTCAATTTTGCAGAGTTATTCAACGAAAATATTTGTAGATTGACTGACGAAATCACATTCGGTTCCGTTGCTAGATCTATTAAGGTAATGTTAAGGCCGCTGGGTCATGTAATGAGCTTCAAAGTTATTTCCTTCTGTTCCGGGTGCTCTCGTACACCGCTAGATGCCGAACCCCCCTGTCGATTTGATCTGGACACTACGCGCCCGGGACGTGTGGAGGCCAGGACACAACCGGTCACCGCGCAGTAGCGCGCGTTGGGCAAACTCCTTTTTCCATGAAACTTGTCTTTTTCGCACAGAAGCTGAGCATCCGCAAGCAAGAAAGAAATCTTGATATATATAAGAAAAGGAGACAAAAAAAAGAAATTCTAGACAGGCCCACCTTATTAGTTCAGACTGATCACGACCCATAGCCCGAGACCCGGCCGGAGCCATTAATCGTGAAGCAGCCTCAGCTGGAGCCCGAGCCCGCTTTCACACTTCGGATACTTTTTTTTTCTTTCCGTTGAAAATCAACTTCTGATTTCCGATAGATATGGATTCCTCGGAAATAATAGGAGTCAAGCGTGCAATTGGATGTTGTTGCATCACAGAAGGCCAAACTTCGTGCGGGATTTTTACTGTTTCCCCGTTCCTTTCGGCGTACGAACCTCATCTGCAGTTAGGGGTGATTCGAATTTCGAATGTGGCGCCGGACGGGCCGTTAGGTCTCGGGCCAATATAAAGGAGACCGACGCTTCACTCTTGCCTTCCTCTGCTTTTTCCGCCGCCTTCCGGATCTTGCCGGCGCTCCTCAAAGCTCTCGCCTTTTCCCTTGCAAAACCCCTGCCGCAACCCTTCCAGATGTGCTGACCTCACCAAGCTTCAAGATAGCCAACGACTCCTCTATGCCTTCCTCGCCGTCAACCGCCGCCGCCAAGCGAGTCGTGGGCGCCGAGCACCCTAACGGAGGAGGACCTCAAAGACATGGAGGCACGCGGCCTCCTCCCGGAGCAGGCAATCTCCGGGTGGAAGCGCTGCTATGGCCAAGACTCCCTCGGAGGTCCGGACCGAGACAGTGGTCTTCCGGTCCTTCTACGAGAAGGGGTTCGGCCCTGCCCGCGGGGGCATTCTTCTGCGGGCTCCTCCATTACTACGGGCTGGAGGTGACGCACCTCAAGCCCAACTCGATCGCGCAGATCGCGATCTTGATTCATTTGTGCGAGAGCTTCCTAGGCATCCCTGCCCACTTCAACCTCTAGCGGGCACTATAGCACCCGAGGGTGTACCCTAAGAAGGGGATGCCTGATGCCAGGGGGCGAAGTATCTGGAGGCCGGCCTCAAGGATTGCAATAAGAAATGGGCGGAGGAATGGTTCGTGGTGGCGAACCCCGCTCCTGGTCTTCCACTCTGGACTGGGTATCCCCCGGTCCTCAACGACAAGTGGGAGGAAATGCCCTTCGAGGATGAGATGGTCTAGGTGAGGGTCCTGATGGCCAAGCTGCTGGAGCTCAAGGCCAAGAAGTGACCGGGGCCGCCGTATCCCTGTCGTTCTCCATGCGGCTGACCCAGCCAATCCAGGACAGGGTCCACTTGGGCTATGACTAACCCGGGTGAAGAATCGCAAAGTCCACCGCGCGGAGGCGGCGAATCAAGTCGCCCGCATCGTGAGCGGGGAGGTCTGGGACAAGGGCTGCCCAAAGGCGTACTGCCTCAAGAGGCCCACCATTGAGGTAAGCTCCGCTTTCTGCCGAGTTGTTTTGATTTCAATTTGAGTTGATTTCCTTGTTAGGGTCCTTTAAATTTTGATATTCGTAGAATATAGCACCCGTTGGGTTGTGACAATACCCTGATCTTGCAGGAGAGGGTACTGGAGTACTGGTCCCCTGTGCCACTGCCGGAAGGGCAGCAGGGGAAGGAGATTGACCCTCCTGCCGGGTTGGCGAAGCCGATGGAGGGGGTGCTGGACTACGCCACCGACTCCTCCATTGGGAGTGAGCTGGAGGAGGTTGTGGAGGTGGCCGGGCCGGCTGCCGGAGGAGGTGTGCCGCTATGCGCAAGGTGCCGATCTCCAAGGCACTAAAGGGGGTGGCTCACCCGCAAGGTGGGGGCGCTTCCACTTCAGAGGCGATGGAGGTGGAGCGGTGCATCCCCGAGGGCGCGACTGGCTACGGCCGTGCGGGCCTCGTTGTCCCGAAGGAGGAGGAGGCAGCATGCGGGCTGTCTCAGATTTTGTAGAGGGCATTGCCCGCGTAGTTGGCACGGTCATTGCCAACTGCAGTGCTGCTGAAGACAAGCTTCAGTGCACGCTGCAGTGAGAACTAAGTCGAAATCCTTCCTATTCCTTGTTTTAGATGTCGAGGTAGATTGCTTTTGTACTGAAGAAGCGTCTGGCCGCAGGAAGGCGTCGCTTAGCGGTGCCAAGAGGAGGGCGGAGGAGTCCGCCAAGGAGGCCGAGTCGGTTGAGGCGGCCAAGGGATCGGCTCATGCGAAGGAGCGGCCCACGTTCCGCACCCGTCTGGAGGATCTGTCAGCGGCGGAGGAGAAGGAGGAGGTGGCGAACTTGGTGCCGCCCCGGAGCATCGACGCGGAGTCCACAGCGCCATCGTAGGAGGAGGTGGTGGAAGCGGTGGTCGCGCCAGACCACCTCCCCGTCCTTCATGCGGCACCAATCATACCGCCACCGGCTTACCTAGCTGGTGCGCAGTAGCGCGGAGGGGAGGCCTAGCAGTAGGCGGCCCTGGTGGCAAAGGAGGCGCTATTGGCGGCAGCACATCTGGGGTTGGAGTCCATGCAGGTGGGTAATTGATGCTTTGCTGTTTTTGTTATGTCAATGCTTGGGCATTTATTTTGATGTTGGTTGCTGGCAGGCCCTGGCTGACCTGCGTCGGCAGGCAGCTGCATAGCCGCGGGTCGCAGACCACCCAACCGACCGACTACATCATCTGGAGGCACGAAATGGCGTAGTTTGAGGCGTGGACGGAGGAGCTGGAGCAGTAGCGCTCCGAGGCCGCGAGGAAGCATGCCAAAGTGAAGCGCGGTGAGTTTGTTGCCGTAGCCCTGTGATTTAGTTGGAGTAGTTGTGCCGAGCTGACTCAGCGGTCCTGTCACAGAGCTGCTGAAAGTTAACCACATGATGGCCCGGGAGCTCAAGGTGGCCGTGAAAGCCAATGAGGAGCTGCATCGGCTCCGCGAAGGTGCCGAGGGCCGGGAGGCCAACGCGAAGGGCAAACTCCAGCTGGAGAAGCAGCTTCACGTAGGTAAGGGTCCTATCTGGGATATGAACCGAGTCGTTAGGATCTTCCTGCATTACTGAGTTGTTGTTTTTGTAGAGCTGGAGTCTCGCCTGGCCAAGGCGAGGTCGTTCCTGGATCAATTCATCGGCAAGGTGGACTCCATACTCGTGGCCTTTGAGCCGGAGGGGATCGCTCTCGTGGAAGAGATACCAGCCTGAATGGAGGTTGTAGTTCTCGGTGGTGCTTGTGAAGTCCCATCTTCCGGAGGCGGACCTGGATCCGATGGGGGAGGGCATCGCGCCGGACTGCACCAAGGATGAGTGGAAGGTGCACTTCAACTCCCCAAGCCTTTTGCCGACTGCATCATCACCCTGATTGACCTATAGGTGGTTTAATTAAGTTGCATTGGAACAACTGGTGGCATAATGGAGGTCGAAAAATAATGTTTTATTTTGCCTGTAATTAATTTGGCATGTGTTGACGCCAGATTTTGACACGTATTGAATCAGCGTCAGGGGAAGAAGATTGGCCGATGCAGGAGATCTGAGAGCTACAGTAAGGAATCGGCCGATCGGGGTAACAGTCGAAAATCGGCCGATTGGTGGCGCAGCCCACACCGATAGGATAGGATTATTCCAGAAGATCCTGGTCAAAAGCTGGTCAACGAGGTATGCTAAGACGGCCGAAAAGCAATTAAAGAAGTTCTGACTGGATTAGGAAGCGGCGGCGGAAGATTCTGCGGGAGTCCGTTTCCTTTTTAAAGTTATTATAGATATAGTAGTTTTCCTATTTTAAATAAGGTTGTAACAAGTCGTAATCGACCAGGAGTCCTAGTTTCAGGGTATAAATAGGAGTCGCTAGGGTTTTGCAAAAGACAACCAACATCAATCAACAAACACAACTTCTACTTTTTACCAGTACTTTACCTTTCAAGTCGGCGACTTCGCCAATATCTTTTTCTTTCACGAGTTCGTACGGATTGGCAGGGCTGCATCAACCTGATCTCCGGCCAATTGGTAGGTTCCGCTTATCGAGTAATATCCGAGCTTTAACTACGGGCGCATCGGTGTAGTTTCGTTTGGATTTATTCACAAGTTATCGATATTTACTAGAATTGCAAGTTTTACCTGTTATTCTAGTATTATCACCAGTTATCCAGCTTGAGATCAGGGTAATCGGCTTCGTCATTGTTCTCCTTCAATTCATCGCCATATAGCCGATTAGATCTGTCTCAAGTGTTGCTTCTATAGTAATTGTTTAGATTGCTCCAGCAGTTCTCTTTACAATTACTATACGATCATCGGCTGACTCATAGCCGATCATCTCTACAGCAAATCGGCCGATTTACCGCCGACGCGCTCCTCAGGACAGATCGGAAATCCAGCCGATCGACGCGCCTGGAATTTAATACTCTATTTCCTTGTCAATCAACAGGTCAGATTGACTGGCACGCCGCGCGAACCGCACCAGGGCGATAACCCGAACAGGAGCTAAGCAGATTCTCCCGGGTCGTGTGTTCGATGCTGAAGACCCATCGGCCAATTCCTATCCGGCCGATTTTAGCGCCAACAGCATGCTTTTGGGTTTTAACGCTCCAAGCCGAGTAGTTTCCGAATTTGGCTGAGTGGTTAGGATGTCTACTCTGCGGTGTGCTTCGTCCCATTGTGCTAAGAGTGGGTCATCGTGTACGTGATGAGTTGGAGTGACGCGGAGTAGATCCAGGATGCACAAGGTTGTTTTAGTCACTATTCGTTCAGGCTTATGTTGATGCTGGGTCGTCTAGGTTTGTAGAAGTCGGCATGGCTGAGGTATAGCCCCCAAGTGTGCAGAACAACTTGGGAAAGGAGTCAGAAGGTTATGCTGATAACATAAAAGATAATATGGGTGAAACGCGAAATTATATATTGACTTCATTTAAAAGGAAATAGGTACATAGCTGGTAACAGACTTCTTCAGGAAGAAGCATCGGAGATGTTCAATGTTCTATGGATTGCCCACGTCTGTGCCACCTTCACGTTGGAGTGGATAGGTTCTTGGGACGACCACGCTGCTTACGATAAAGGGCCATCCTAGGGGAAGATAGCTTGTGCGCGCCTGTTGTCGATTGGATTCGACGCAGGACCATATCCCCGATGTTGAAGTCCCGCTCCTGCATATTTCGGTCGTGATAGCGCCTGAGCTGCTGTTCGTACCGAGTGTGCTGTAGGGCCGTAGTGATGCAGTGTTCCTCGAATGAGTCGATGTGGGTAAACTTGTCGGTCACGTTGAAGATGTGGGTGAGCCCACCGGCAGCGGACTTGAGGGGTCTGTCGGTGTTTTACCGCCATGCCTACCGAGGGATACCCCCGAGGTGGTGAGTTTGTTTGGTTGGGTATCGCTGAGATCAGGAACTCGAAGGTGCAAAGGAACACAGGGTTTTAGACAGGTTCGGGCCGCTGGGAGCGTAATACCCTACGTCCTGTGTGGATTGTATTGCCTTTGATGGTGATGATTGTGATTGTCCCCGAGGGGGTACCTGTCTGCCCTTATATAGTCCGGGGGATAGGTTTACATGGGAATCCTAGTCGGGTACAAGCCAAGGAGTCCTACCCGACTACTTCTCGGGTAGTCTCTATCCGACTTCGACTAGTCTAACTATCGTACGAGTAATCCTACTACATTATGAGTAGTTACAATGGACAAGGGGCGTGGGCCATGTCCCACCCCGAATCCTAGGTGAAGTGTGCCACGTGGCCAGTCCCGTGTTCCCAAGTCTGAAAAGCCCCCGAGCTCTTCGTAGTCGAGTACTTGCAGGAGTCCGAGTACTTCTGAAGGCGTCTTCGAGTTCTTTGCGAGCCTCATCTTGAAGGTGTCTTCCGAGTACTTCCATGGCTGCGTCGAGGCTGTGAGGTGCTCATGCCACGAGTAGTTGTTTAGTCTTCTTTTTATATGGGGTGCGATTAAACTCGCACTCCATATGGAGTAGCCCCCGAGCCTTAGGTTGACTCGTAGAATGGAGCTGAGGGTCAATATAAACTTGAGTCTTCTGTCTTAGTCTTCCAACAGATTTGAAAAATAAATCGCAGATGACACGTGTCCCGCAGCCCTCGAGCCTTGAATCCAAATCCCTAGGTTTTGGAATCTTGGATCCAAAGAGTCGTGGCATGCAATATGGTAAAAATTTGATGGTAAACATGGGCAAATTGATGTAGTAAATTTGAAAATCTCTCTTTTCGGGATGAGTTCCCTGAAAAGATGGTGAAACAAATAACATCCCCAACAAGCACCCAAAATTACTGCTCAAACCAAACTTAGTGCCCAAGCCAATGACCAAATAAATCCTCTGGGTAATAAATGTGACAAAACCTCTTATTTCGGAATAAAATCCCTGAAATAATGGTTAACAAACATACACCCAAGATAAATCTTAAAAAGCCTCTTGGTTCAGGTATTTGTCGAATAATCATGCGGTATCCAGCAGGGAACATGTGTACTGCCTCTGAAAGCAATATGAGAGCTTTGCCACATCAAGCCCCCTGGGCAGGGGCATAAAAGTAGTCGATGCAGAAAAGGTGGCATTAGCCCCCGAGCCCCAGCATAGAGCAAGTAATGAAGCCATCTAGTCGGAAGTGATCCCGACTAGGATTGTAGTCAAGACAATTAGTCGAAGTAGTCGGACTGGTATGGAACTAGTCGTAAACAAGTAATATTCTTGTCATGGGAGCAAGACCCCTTCAATAACATAGTGTACAAGTCAAAAACAAGTAATATGTTACTGGAAAAATATGGGAGAGAGGCCTCTTCAGCAAACTTGCACATGATACCGGTCGTAAACCAGTAAAACAGAGTTGTACTGGAAGTATAAGCACCAAGGCCCTTCAGAAACCCAAAATACTAGTCATGCAATAGTAATTAGGTACTGGAAGTATGGGAGTAAGGCCCCTTCAGTGAACTTGCGCGTAATACAAGTCGTGAACCGGTAAAACGAAGTTGTACTGGAACAATCAAGTTCTTGGCACCAAAATATGATAGCCCTAGTTGAGTTAAGGATAAAATCGACGCAAGTGTTCAATATTCCACGAGTTTGGTACCTCCTGGCCGTCCGAGTACTGCAGGCGATAAGATCCAGGGCCTGTAACATTGTGCACAATGAAAGGTCCTTTGCATCGTGAATTGAGCTTGTGCGAGCCAGTATCATCCTGGATCCGGCGAATTACCATGTCTCCCACATTGAAAGAGCGCCGTTGGATGTTCCTGTCGTGGTAACGACGAGCTCCTTGCAGGTAACGGGCCGATTGCAATAGTGCATTGCATCTGACTTCCTCAGTTGAATCAAGTTCAAGTTGTCTTTCAGTGTCGGCCTTGCCTTCTTCAAACATCTCCAGTCGTGGAGACCTCTACATCACGTCAACTGGCAATATGGCCTCGGACCCATACACGAGAAAGAAAGGTGACTGGCCTGTGGCTTTCTTGGTTATGTGCGAAACCCCAGACTACTGATGAGATCTCGTAGATCCACTTGCCGCCCTTTTTGCTGTTCTCGTCATAAAGTCTTTTCTTCAGTCCATCAAGAATCAAGCCGTTGGCACTCTCAACCTGGCCATTGGCCCGCGGATGAGCCACCGAAACATATCTGATTTCAATGGAGGTGCGTTCACAGAAATCCCAGAACTCATGCGAGTGGAAATTTGACCCCAAATTTGTGATAATTGTGTTGGGAAAACCAATGCGGTGTAGGATGTCACAGATGAAAGTAACCACTCGATCAGCAGTGAGCGTTGCGATAGGTTTGTACTCAATCCACTTTGTAAACTTGTCGATGGCCACCAATACGTGTGTGAAACTTACTGGCGCAGTTGTAAAGGGCCCAATCATGTCGAAGCCCCAGCATGTGAACAACCATGAAGGTGGTATGGTTATCAAATTATGAGCCGGAACATGATGCTGTTTGCCAAAGAATTGGCAGTTGGTACACCGGCTAACGAGTGCTTCGGCATCTGCCAAAGCAGTCGTCCAGTAGAAACCAGAGCGAAATGCCTTGCCGACTAGTGTGCGAGAAGCAGCATGGTTCCCACACACGCCTTCGTGAATCTCTTTGAGTATTTCTTTGCCTTCCTCCGTGCTGACACACTTCATGAGTATACCTGATGCTGATCCACGCTTATACAAATTGCCCCTGACTAGAACATACCCTCTGCTATGCCGTAGGATGCGAGTAGCCTCGGCACTTTTTGGGTCAACGCCAGGGGGTAGTTTGTGCTCCTGGATGTAGTCGATGAAGGTCAACCTCCAGTCGACCTCGATCATCAAGACCTCTCGGTCGAGTTCCTTGGGACCTTGAACGATGGAACTTGAGTCTGGTGTCCTGATGAAAGGGTGATGCAACTCATGAACGAATACTCCCGGTGGGACGTTAGCACGATCAGAACCCAGTTTTGAGAGCACGTCTGCGCCCACATTGTTGTCGCAGACCACATGATGAATCTCCAGCCCCGAAAACTTTTTCTCGAGCTTGCGTATTTCCGTGACATAGGCATCCATGGTGTCTTTGTTGATGTCCAATTCCTTATTGACTTGTTGAACCACCAGTAAGGAGTCGCCATAGACTAGTAATCGCTTGATGCCGAGGGAGATTGCCAAGCGTAGGCCATGCAGCAGTGCCTCATACTCGGCCTTGTTGTTGGGGACCTTGAATAGAATTTGAAACACATACTTGAGCTGTTCTCCTCTCGGACTGATGAAAAGTACTCCCGCACCACCATCATCAAGCTTGAGTGAACCATCAAAGTACATGACCCAATGCTCCGGCTGGTTGGTTGGGGTTTCCATTTGGTTTTCTCGCCACTCAGCCATGAAATTGACTAGTGCTTGTGACTTGATGGCTGTCCAGGGCTTGAAGTCGAGTGTGAGGGCTCCCAACTCCACCGCCCACTTTGAGATGCGCCCGGTAGCGTCCCGATTGTGGAGGATATCCGCCAATGGGAAGTCGGAGACCACCAGGATGTTGTATGCATCGAAGTAGTGGCGAAGCTTCCTAGAAGTGATGAGGATACCGTAAAGAATTTTTTGAATCGTCGGGTAACGAACCTTGGATTCAGAGAGGACTTCGCTGATGATGTAAACCGGTCGCTGCACCCAGAAGACGTGGCCTTCTTCCTGTCGTTCCACCATGATCGCTGTGCTGACGACATGAGTAGTCGCGGTGATGTAGAGCAGCAGGTTCTCGCCTGGTTGGGGAGCCAGGATGGGTGGCGACTGCAAGTGATGTTTGAGGTCTCGTAGCGCCTTGTTTGCTTCCTCGGTCCACTTAAACTTGTCGTGATGCTTGAGCAACTTGAAGAAGGGTAGTCCCCTTTCTCCAAGTCGGGAAATGAAGCGATTCAAAGCTGCTTTGCAGCCAGTTAGCTTCTGGACATCCTTGGCAGTCTTTGGGGTATCCATGGTTGTGATGGCGTTGATCTTCTCTGGATTGGCTTCAATCCCGTGGTGGCTGACGATGAACCTGAGTAGTTTTCCCTGAGGGACGCCAAAGAGGCACTTTGTCGGGTTGAGCTTCCATCGAAACCGTCGCAAGCTGTTGAATGTCTCCTCGAGGTCAGTGATGAACTCGTCATGGGATCTGTTCTTGATGACCACATCATCCACGTAAGCCTCAACGTTGCGGTGAAGTTGATCTGCGAGGCACAGTTGAATGGCCCGTTGATAAGTGGCTCCTGCGTTCTTCAACCCAAAAGACATTGTAGTATAAGCGTATGCTCCGAAGGGGGTGATGAACACCGTTTTGATCTGGTCTTCCTCCTTGAGAGCTATCTGATGATAGCCCGAGTAGCAGTTGAGGAAGTAGAGCAAAACACAGCCAGCCGTGGAGTCGATGACTTGATTGATGCGTGGTAGCGTGAAGGGGTCCTTCGGGCAGTGTTTATTGAGATCAGTATAATCCACACACATCCTCCATTCATTATTATTCTTTTTGAGTACAAGTACAGGGTTAGCTAGCCACTCTGGGTGGTAAACTTCTTTAATAAATACAGTCGCGAGTAGTTTTGCTAACTCTTTCTTGATAGCCTCCCTTTTTTGGGGGGCAAAATGCGCAGTCGTTGCTTCTTCGGAGTGGCCTTAGGGTCGACTTTTAGGCAATGCTCGATCAACTCCTTGGGCACCCCTGGCTTAACCGTTGGTTTCCACGCGAATATGTCGCAGTTGGCCCTAAGGAAGTTGACGAGCGCGCTTTCCTATTTGTCACCTAGGCTGCCTCCAATCAGAGCCGTCTTGGACGAGTCGCCTTCCTGCAACTGGATAGTCTTGATGCCGATGTCGCTAGGGTTGGGCTTAACCCTCGACTGGCTTGGCCGGTGGTTGGAGATCTCTATCTCTGTGTTGGTTAGCTTCAACGTGGCCGCAAGTACTTCTGCAGATGGCTCTGGCACGCGTCAAGTCAATGCGTACTCGATCGCCTCCTGGTCGCTGTCGTACGACTTCTTGAGGTCACCACGAAGTGTGAGCACGCCTGTCTTGCCCGACATCTTGAGTAGTAGGTACATGTAGTGGGGCACAGCCATGAATTTGGCTAGTGCCGGCTTGCCTAGAATGGCGTGGTATGACGAGTTGAAATCCGCCACCTCGAACTTGATGTACTCGGTTCGGTAGTTGTCTTTCGTCCCGAAGGTGATTGGCAGAACCACTGATCCGAGTGGTGTAGCCGCGTTGCCTGGGACAATCCCGTAGAAGGGAGCCTTGCTGGGGATGAGCATTGTTGAAATATCCAATCCCATCTTCTTTAAGGTACTCGCGAAAAGTAGAATGAGTCCGCTTCCGCCGTCAATGAGTACTCGGGTAAGCTGCGAGCCCGCCACGACAGGATCTAGGACGAGCAGGAACTTTCCCGGCTCGGAGAAGCTGGTCCATTGATCCTCCCTGGAGAAGGAAATCGGGACATCGCTGTATCTCAAGGGCCTTGTCGTGGCTGGTTCCATAGAGAGAATTTCGCGCAGGGTTAGTTTCTGCGCGCGCTTGATGGGGAATCCACCGTCTCCACCGAAGATAACGTTGACGACGTTCTTCGGATCCTGGAAATCTTGGGGTCCCGACTTCTCACCTCCTTCTTCATCATCCTTCTTATCCTTTCACTTTTCGACTTGATGGAGGGGTGGAGCGTTGAGTGATTTGCGGATGGTGATGCACTCAAAGAGCGTGTGACGCGACTTCGGGTGAATCGAGCATTGCTTGTGCAGGACTTGCTTTTATTTCGACTGGTTGTTCCCCAGCTTCTTGCCGCGCGGGTTGCACTCCATAGCCGCGACTTCATGGTCTGGCTTGCGCTTTTGGGGGTTCCCCGAGTGGTTCCGCTGGCTTTTGTCGAAGTGGCCGTTGCCGTTCCCTTGTTTGTCGTGGTTGCGCTTGGGGAAGCGGTCATTTTCCTCGTCCTCCTGGTCAGCCCATCTTGCCATAATGTCCCGCAGCTCCACGGCGGTTGTCGGGTGGTTTCGCCCGAAGTCGTGGTACGTGTTCTTGGAGAAGAGGCCGTGTTGGAAGCAGCGGATGACATCCTCATTGGTGATGTTGGCGATGGTGGCACGTGTCCCAAAGAAACACCGTGTGTAAGACCTCAGGGTCTCGTTCATCTCCTGCTTCACCTGGGACAAGTCGTGACGAGTGCTTGCCCTGATCATGGGCCCCTGGAAGTTGTCGATGAAGGCCCGCTTGAGGTCCTCCCACGAGTCAATGGAGTTTGGCTTGAGGCTTTCAAGCCACGTGAGGGGTGCAGGTTCTAGGGCCACCGGGAAGTAGAGTGCTTTCGTAGAGTAGGAGCCCCCTGAAACTTCAATAGGGACAGAATAGCAACAAAGCCACTGGCGTGGGTCCTGCTTACCGTCACATTTGGGGATTCTGACTGGTTTGAAGTCCTTGGGGTAGGACTTGTCGGTAATGGTCGTGGTGAAGGCGGGGAAGCGGTTGCTGTCTTCGTCGTCGTAGTGCCTGCCGGTGCGGTACTTCCTCCTCGCGTCAATGACAAGTCGCGCGTCGCGGCCTTCATTGATCTTCTGCCTGAGGTCGATCGTGGGAGCGTCGTGGAGGTTGGCTGCGACTGGATCTTGGCCGCGGTGTCTTACCCCATGCTTGTTGCGGGGGGGGGGGGGGGGGGGGTGGGGTTGTTGTACTTCTTGTTCATTGTTACAACGCGCAGACAGGTGGCCCTCATGGTGCTGGCGGTTGTCGTTCCTCCGACTCCCTTAGCCTCCTCCGGGAGTGCGACTGACTAGCGCTGTATCCCCGTGTTGCTCAGACCTCGAGAGCTGGTTCCGAGTGGATGACACTGGATGCTGCCCATCGAGTTGCATGAGTGCGCACTGGGTCAAGTACTGCAACCTTTGGATCTGGGGGTTAGATGGGAGTAGTTGGGCCAAGAGTGCTGCCTCTTCAATCGCGCCGATCGGGGTACGGTACTCGCGATCCGCGACTACTGCAAAGGCGTTGGAGAGATCCCTTGGTCCACGGGCACGGTTCTGCGCGTTGCGCCTGCATTGTGCACGCTTGCCATTCTTTGCCCGCTGGATCCTCCGGTGTTCCTCGTCTTCATCTTGAGGAGCGTCTGCTGTGGGCTCATCGGCTGAGATGTCTGCGAGTTGTTCGTTGTCGTACTGGGTGCCCAACTCATCTACTTCCACGTTGCGAAGGGAAGCCATGCAGACTTGTCGATCCGGTGAGTGGTTAGCCCTAAGGCCGTAATCGAGTAGCTCTGTGCTACTCTCACCTTCTTCCGCGATGGGCGAGAGAGGTCTACCCTCTTGGAAGGGTAGTTCTTGCGTGAAGGCCACAAGGCGAGATTCGTAGTCCAGTAGTTTAGAGGGCTCAAAGCCCTTCTAGTACACGAAATGTCCGTGTGGAGTTGATGTAATTGTTAAACCCAGATGGCTGCCCGACAAGAGTTCGGGGTGGCCATCGGGTTGCGACAGGTTTTGAAGGGCGGGTGCCGCCCAACGGATGGTGGCTCCCTTGCCTCCGAGTCTTTTTCGGATCCGGTTTAGAGATGTAGTCCTGCACGTGGAGTACCCTGCATCAGAGTCCGAGTAGAAGTCGGGGACGGGGGCCTCCCGGCTAGCGGTGGTGCCCACGTCCCCAATTTGGAGCAACAGATCCAAATCCTCCTCCAAGTTGGAGAGGGATTTGGATCGTAGGGTCTTTGTAAATCAGTTTGAATCCGATTCGAGTAGATCTGTTGCATCTCGAGTTGAAGTCATTTTGAAAACGGACATGGTTTCGATCTACTGAACCAGATCCGGAAGCAGCGTGTCGTCGAGGTTGTCGACGAAGTCGTCAAGATCGCCGCTTGAGGTCGATGAAGTATCCTTTGGCTGCTTGGTGTTGGCTAGGTGACTGTTGAAGCCACTCGAACCATCGGCGATGCAGATCCAAGTGCCGAAGATGAAAGTCGTGCCCTTGTCGAGCACGGCGCTGGTGAAGTTGAACGACGCCATCGAGTTCTCCGGTGGATCTTCAATGAGCTCCCCTACCTGGCGCGCCAGCTGTCGGTGTTTTACTGCCACGCCCACCAAGGGATACCCCTGAGGTGGTGAGTTTGGTTGGTTGGGTGTCGCCGAGATCAGGAACTCGAAAGTGCAAAGGAACACCGGGTTTTAGACAGGTTAGGGCCGTTGGGAGCGTAATACCCTACGTCCTATGTGGATTGTATTGCCTTTGATGGTGATGATTGTGATTGTCCCCGAGGGGGTACCTGTCCGCCCTTATATAGTCTGGGGGACAGGTTTACATGTGAATCCTAGTCGGGTACAAGCCAAAGAGTCCTACCCGACTACTTCTCGGGTAGTCCCTATCCGACTCCGACTAGTCTAACTATCGTACGAGTAATCCTACTGCATTACGAGTAGTTACAATGGACATGGGGCGTGGGCCATGTCCCACCCTGAATCCTAGGTGAAGTGTGCCACGTGGCCAGTTCCGTGTGCCCGGGTCTGACAGGGTCAACCAAGTCAAGTCCCCAGCAGGCGAAAGGCCAGAAGGGCGGTATTGTGCGTAGAGTCTGTGCTGGGACGCGCTGCTGTTTGGCATAGAACTAGCAACCCATGCACTTCTTGACAATGTCATGGGCGTCAGCGAGGGCCGTAGGTTAGTAGAACCCAGACTTGAAAGCCTTTCCCACCAGGGTGGAGGCTCCTGCGTGGTTCCCGCATATGCCCTAGTGCATTTCGTTGAGAAGAGCCACTCCATTTCTCTGGGAGACACATTTGCACAGGGTTCCTGAGGAAGCCGAGTGCTTAAACAAGTCGTTGCCAATGGCGACGTAGCTAGCTGCGCGCTTGGAGAGCTTTTCGTGCTCTTTCCTATTGGGTAGGACTTGTTGTGGATGATGAAGTCGATGATGGGGGTTCGCTAGTCTGACTCGATGATGAGTACTTCCTGCCCCTCCGCAGGTACCAAGTCTGGCTTAGTGGGGGGGGGGGGGGGGGTTCTTCCTCCAACTTCACCGTTGGGCTTTTGAGCGCCTGAATGAATACTCCTGCCGGGACGAGGGCTTGTTTCGAGCCGAGCATAGAGAGCACGTCAGCCTCGACATTGTGGTCTCCGAGGACATGGTGAAACTCTAGGCTATAGAATTTGGCCTCTAGCTTTCATATCTCCTTGTAGTATGCGTCCATCTTTTCCTGTGTACAATCCCAGTCTTTATTGACCTGCTTGATGATGACTTTGGAATCCCCATAGGCTAAGAGCCGCTTGATGCCGAGTGAGGCGGCGATCCGGAGACCGTGGATAAGGGCCTCATATTTGGCGGTGTTGTTTGTGGCCTTGAAGAGTAGCTGGAGGACGTACTTTAGCTGTTCGCCTTTTGGAGATATAAAGAGGACTTCGGCACCGGCCCCATCAAGGTTGAGGGCATAATCGAAGTACATCTTTCTATGTTCAGGTCGTTGCTCAGGCGGTGGATCTTGGATCTAAGTCTACTCGGCAATGAAGTCGGCCAAGGTCTGTGACTTTATTGTGGACCGAGGAACGAATTCGATGGACAGCGCACCGAGCTCGACTGACCATTTGACGACTCAGCCGTTGGCGTCTCGGTTGTGGAGGATGTTGCCAAGTGGAAAGGAGGATATGACCTTGATATTGTGCGCTTGGAAGTATTGCCAGAGTTTTCTGGACGTGATGAGGATCGCGTACAGGAGCTTCTAGACTTGTGGGTATCGCACCTTTGAGTCGCTGAGTACTTCACTAATGAAGTTGATGGGTCGTTGCCCCTTGTAGTCACCTCTCATTTGACGACTATGCCCCTGCTGACCACATGAGTGGTAGCCACGATATAGAGGAGTAGAAATTCGTTGGGGTCCGGGGACCTGAGCACCGGTGGCGTGGTCATGAACTCCTTCAAGTTGTGGAAGGCCTTAGAGGCATTATCGTTCCACACGAACTTGTCAGCCTTTCGCAGAAGTTTGAAGAAGGGTAGGCCTTTGTCGCTGAGTCGACCGATGAATCGGCTGAGAGCTGCCATGCACCCGGTTAGTTTCATCAGGTCCTTCTTGCATCGTGGAGGCTTTAAGTTTCTAATGTGATTGACCTTGGTGGGGTTGGCCTCGATGCCTCGGTTGCTGATGATAATGCCGAGGAGCTTCCCCGAGGGAACACCAAAGATGCATTTCGTGGGGTTTAGCTTCCATTTGAATTTTCGGAGATTTTGAAACGTTTCAGCTAGGTCAGTGATGAACTGATCACCGGACCTTGTTTTTACCACTATGTCGTCAACATAGGCCTTCTGGTAGGTGGCACCTGCGTTCTTGAGTCCGAACGTCATGGTGTTGTTGCAGTACTCCCTGAAGGGAGTGATAAAAGAGGTCTTGTCTTGATCCAACTCCTTGAGGGCGATCTGATGATACATGGATTAGCAATCAAGAAAGGAGAGGAGAACGCACCTAGCCGTTGAGTCACCGACCTAGTCAATGTGTGGAAGAGGGAAGGGGTCCTTAGGGCAGTGCTTGTTGAGATCAGTATAGTCAACAAACATTCTCCATTTGCCATTTTTCCTTTTTACAAGGACTGGGTTTGGCAGCCATTCTGGGTGTGTGACTTCTCGAATAAATTCTGCGGCTAAGATCCGAGTAACTTCTACCCTAATAGCCTCCTTCCGATCCTGAGCGAAGCGACGCAACCGTTGCTTGATGGGTTGAGCCTTTTCGTCAAGATCCAAGGAGTGCTCAGCCTCTTCCCTTGGAATGCCCGACATGTCAGAGGGCTTCCATGCAAAGATGTCCCAATTGGTTGGGTATAGCCATGAACCTGGCAAGGGCTGGCCTCCCAAGGATCGCGTGTATAAGGTCTCGAATGAAGCCACCTTGAAGTGGATGTCCTCTGTCTGGTAGTTCTCCCGAGTCCTGAAGATGACGGGAAGAGTCACTTGGCCGACCGGGGTCGACCCTGATCCAAGGCTGATCCCATAGAAGGCTTCCTCGGTAGGGACCAAGGAAGTCATGTGGTGCCCTATGCTCTCCAGTGTCTTGGAGAAGATGATGTTGAGGCTGCTGCCTCCATTGACAAGCACCTTGGAGAGGCGAACCTGGCTGACTACCTGGCTGACCACGAGTGGATAAGTGCATGGGTTCGGGAGATGAACCTAGTGGTCGCATTGGTCGAAGGTGATGGGGACCTCAGACCAGCGCAGGGGCTCAACCAGGTGTTGGAACACCAAGTTGACCTCCCACAGTGACACTTTGGGGCTTTGGAGCCCCCGTAGATGAAGTTGACGGCATGGTCGGCTTCTTGGAAGTTTCCTAGAGACTTGTCAGATGGATGTTCACGTTCACGCCTAGGCGAGTCGTTTCAACGTCCTCAGTTGCGGGGCTTTGGAGCCGCTGGCCTTGTTCCAATCATCATAGCGGGGACTTTTGTAGTCGTCTGAAGCCACGCTGCTGCGGAGTGCGTGACACTCACGAGCGGTGTGGTTGGTGTCCTTGTGCTAGGGGCACTTGCTATCGAGGAGCCGATCCAGGTCCTCCTGGTTGAGGGAGGTGCGCTTTCCAGGTCGATCTGCCATGGCAACGGTGTTCTCGGGGCCACGCTTGCGGTCCTGGTTCCTGGACGACTTAGGGGGGTCGTGGTTCTTGTTGGAGTTTTGCTGAGGGGGTTGCCCGTCATTGAGCTAACCAGGGCAATCGTCGGGGCGGTGCTTGGGCTACTCATCGGTGTTGAGCTGGTCCTTGTGGTGGCGGTGAGCTTTCTCGGTGTCCTCCATGTCGGCGTGCTTGTTGACAACTGCCATCATCTCGGATAACGTCTTGGAGTTGCTCTCAAACATCTTGCGCTAGAGCTTGATGTTGTGCAACCCTTGGTGGAAATAGTGGATGACGTCCCTATCATCAACCTCCATAATTGTGTTACGGTTAGCGAAGTACCTCTTGTTATAGTCGTAGAGGGACTCTTTGGGCTTTTGGGTGACGCTGCCTAGATCCCATATAGTTTTGGGACCCGAGCACGACGCTTGGAAGTGGTTGACGAAGGTGGTGCAGAGATCCTGTTAGCTGTTGATGGAGCCGGGTCGAAGACCTTCCAGCCAGTTCAACGCCTGGCGGCTCATCATCACATTGAAGTAGGCCGCCACGGTGTCGTTGTTGCCGTTGGCAGCACGTATGGCGATGGAGTAGGTGCGAGCCACATTTTGGGGTCGGAGTCGCCGTAAAACTTGTCGATGCGGACCGGCTTGAACGTAGAGGGCCATGAGATTCCTCGAAGTCGGTTTGAGAATGCGGAGAAACCATCGTGGTCGCCGATGATGTAGTTGTCGAGGATGGCGAGTGCTGGCGGTGGGGGCAGAGTGGCCGTTGCTGGTCGTCGTGGCCGCATTGACCCCGATTGCCCCGATTGGCACCGGGGGGGCCATACTCCTCATCGTACGTGCACAGATGCTCCCACTCGGCCTCGTTGCACTCTCTATGTCGGTTGTTGATGGTGTGCCGGAGATCTCAGTTGTTGTTGAGGTTGGCTCGGAGATCTGGCTGGTCGACCTCGTCATCGCAGGGGCGGTGACACGTCAAGTGGCAGGAGTTGCTGGACTGAGCTCAGAGGGCCGAGTAGTCTTTCCTCAAGCATTGGACCTACGCAGCAGCGACATGGAGGCGTGTCCAAGCTCGTTCGAGCTCGGGCAAAGGAGGAAGTGTCTCGAGTACCTCGAATGTGGTGGACAGATTGGCCGAAGGAGTGGCAAAGACCTGCTGGCCGTCGCACTCTAGGATGAAGTCATCGTTGAGGTTGTTGACGGTCTTTAAGTACGAAATGCGACCGTCAACCTCTGCATCACTCAAAGCTAAATAACCACCAAACCTAGAGATAGGGATTTAACCCTAATCATTTCCACAAGCTTTGGTGAATTATGTTATGCAGGCACCCATGAGATAAAAAAAGGGAAACAAAGAAACGCAGAAGAATGCACAGAAGATCACATCCTGCATTACACGAGAATCGGAGGGCCCACATCCCGAAGCAAATAAACCCAAGAGGCCAAGAAACTCACCTTCGACCAATCAGAGGCAAGCACACAGACTCAAGGGCCCACAAATAGGAGGAAACCACCTAAACTTACCGCCAACCACCCTATTCTCACTTGGAGACCCACCTGGCAGTGTTCCGGACGAATGGCGGTGCGAGGGGAGGCCTTTGGGGTTAGGCCGAACCCCCAGTTCGGCCGAACCGCCTCTGGCACCCCTCAGGCCCACCTTCCACGTGTCACCCCTTCCGGATCTCCCTACGTCGGTTGTGCGTGATTCCCCAGCATATTCTCCCTCATAACCGCCCTTGGGAGGCTATATAAGGAGGAGGAGAGCCCCTCTCAACACACACCACAAGAGAAGAAGAAGAGCTCCACTCCAAGGCGAAGCCATACCTCTATAGTGCTTAGAAAATAGGGAGAGAGTGAGGGGTAGTTTAAGGGAAGTGCCGGCCTGTCGGCACCCTTCCCCGGCCTTGTACCTCGACGGATGCTTCCTTTCTAAGTAAGTGTTCATGATCTCCTATGGTGGTGAGTCTCTTGGTTAAGTAAGTTTACTCTTTTCTTGCTTGCGGGATCATTGTCCGCTCCTGAGCGGTTGTTTCTAGCTTAAGGACTTGAGTCTTAAGATGGAGTTTGGCTGGGGCTAGAAGCAGTAATCGATAGAGTAGACGTGGTGTCTAGGCTTGAATTTACCTTTATTTGCTACCCTTCCCCACGGTCTGTCGGGGTAGGCGGCCGGTGGTGGCAGCCCTAACCCTCCTTTGTAGTCCCCCACGTTCGGGTTGGGCGTAGAGCTAATAGCCGGATACACTTGGCATACCAGGTGTAAGTCGGTGCCTGAAGTAAGCAAGTTGTGGTTGAAGCTATCTTTACCAAAACTCTTAAGCCATAGGATTCCTCTCTATCCTCGCCTACTTTATTCTTGTTTGTCCTCGGACGAACCAGTTAGAAGGCTAATATCTCCGTTCCTCATGGAAATATGATACCCTTGAATACTAATGGATGAAGTGCTACAACGGTATCTTCGTGCGCTTGCGGATTATTTTGTGAACGTTAAGAAATACCAACAAGAATTTCTGGCGCCGTTGCCGAGGAACGGTTGTTGTATTGCCTTCGAACCTAGTTCATCCTCGTATCCTTATCTAAAAAATTCATATTCTTTGTTTTTCCTTACCTCTACCTTCACCCCCGCTACCCAGTTCGTCCTTGTATCTTTTGTTTTTCCTTACCTCTACCTTCACCCCCGCTACCCATGAAAGGTTATCCTTGTCCATACCTTTCAACCATTCAGGGTGAGTTCTTAGAGCCACAACCCTCTTCTAAGCCTACCACAACTTTTGGCTTTGAACTTCACCCTGGTTATATAGCCTCGATTCGGGAACGACCCTTCTCTGGAGCTATGAATGAAGATCCCAACGATCATTTGCAAGTGTTTGAGAAAACGTGTTCGTGCTTGGTAATCCAAGGCATGACATAGGAAACCTTGAGGTGGAAGTTGTTTCCTTTCTCTCTCACAGAGAGAGCGGAGCAATGGTACACCCACAATGTGGGAAATGTGAACGGTGATTGGGGAAAGATATGAGATGACTTTTGTCACTTGTTCTCTATTTACCCCTCACACCTTCTCCATGTAGTGACATTCTCGCATTTGAGCAATTAGAGAAGGAGTCTCTAGGTGCAGCATGGCCTAGATTTTCACGCCCTTTAGCATCAGGCCTAGGTTTGTCTATACCCGATGATGTATCATTAGACGTCTTTTGCGTGGGTTTAGACATAACCTCTGCTCTGCATCTTGACATCGCCGCTGGAGGTTCATTCGCACACAGATGTCCGACAGAAGTAAAGGAAATCCTGGATCACATCCTTAGAAACTCTTCCTTCCTCACCAATCCTAGCGAACCCCACCAGGAATCCGAGTCGAGCCATGAGAGCCGCTCAGCAGCCGAATCCAACCATGTGCCTTCCACATCCCATGATTTGTCTGTTGAACCCTCTCCTGAACCATGAACACCGAAGGAAGAAGAAATTCAACCTTCGAAGTTCTCTTGCCCATTTGATGATGATCCTTATAAAAACCTTAGAAACACCTCGTATTTCCACTCTGAGAGGAGACCTACGGCACCCCCTTCTTATCCCAACAAAGCGTTTCTCAAGAAGGCCATGAAGGAGGAATGGTCGGAGGAAGTGAGACGCTCTTCCGAAGCAATTCAAATCAGCCCACCTTCCACGACCATCTGTTGTTTCTTTGAGAGGAGTTGCCGTAGAAGCCCATCATGACCCCACTGCCGAGGCATGTATCATGTCTGAATTCCTCACGGACACCTTCTTAGTGGACATGCCTCTAGTCCCGACCGACAAAATCCTCAAGAGTCCCTCGGGCCTCATCTTTGAATGTCGGGGGATCACAAGGGTAGGGCCTCATCTTTGAATCTTCGAAACGGAACGACCTTCATCACCCTCAATTGAGTTTAAGGCTTGTCCCTTTAGCCTGATCTTTCACGATGAACCTCTTGAGAAGGAGGACCCTTGTGCCATGGACATTCCTAAGACAACGACTCCGGAGTCCGAGATTAAGAATTCCACAAATGAGCATGAAAGCTTCTCTTTTGAAGAATCATGCTCGATAAGGAGTCTCCAGAGTCCGCCTTGCTTGGTACCACGTGCTCCTACGAGGACCACAACCACCTCTCAATCCTTATTTTCAAAATGTTTAGATGTTTTGTTGTGGATGCTTTTATTTATCGTAAGCATTGTAAATTTCGTGGATGCACTATGGCACTAACCATGCAGCTAAAGCTTCAATATCCCTTCTTCAATTGGTGTTAATAGGGGAACATTATCACCAATGATAGCTGCAAGAAGAAGTTCCTCATGATCGAGCTTGTGACCATAAACAAAACACTGCCAGGAGATAGCTTGGATTATCTTAAAAACTTTTAGGATTTTGTGTAACTTCGGGTATTTTTGGTCGCTAACCATTTCATGTTGAAATTGAAAAGAGCGAGGGTCACGCAGTGCCCAAGAACATGGGAGCTACTTCAACTTTAAACATGGTACTCTTTGGTGATGGAATACACTATAAAGAAGACACCGACACCACACACTCGACTCTTGGTGTCTTGACACACAAAAGTCCAAGTGTTGGGGAAATCGGTGAGCGTCTCGCTGCAAGTACCAGATATACCTAGTATCCTGGTTTAAAGAAGGTGTCAGCTCTGGCTTGCTTATAAAAAAAGAAAAAAAGAAAGATGAAAAAATAGAGAGAGAGAAAAGGAGAAAGAAAGAAAAGAAGATAAAAAAAAGGGGAGAAAGGAAGAAAAAAGAGAAAATGGAATAGAAAAAAAGAGAAAAAGAGGAACAGAGGAGAGTGAGAGTGAGCTAGCATGCCTCACATTGATCAAAGGTCGCATTAGGAGAGTGCCTCCAAGCCATGGCATCACACCTTGACAGATACCATTTTGCCGCCTCACTCCGCCCAGCCTTGCTCTCCCGTATGCTTGCAAGCATTTGCTTATCTTCATCCACACCCGACTTTGCATAGCTTCACTCCAGCAGCTACGGTGTGTAACACCCTTTTTATAAAAAAAAAGAGAAAAAAAACCACAGCCCATCTCCATCTCTCTCTTTCTCTCCCTCTCCCTCTTTCCAGCCCAGCCCAACCCCTCTTCTCAGCCCTCTCTCTTTTCTCCTTTCCACGCCCGGCCCATCTCCCCCGCTCGGCCCAACCTACCACCACCGGCCTGCCTCGGCCCGATCTGCTCCCACTCTCCTCCCTCCCTCTCACGGACAGGCGGGTCCCACCCGTCAAGCCCTCCTTCCACCTCTTGCCACTCGGCCTCCCCACCGATGCGCACTCCGCCGGCCGTTGCGCCGCACCCGCACGCCCTCCCCTCCTTCACTGCGCCCGCTCCCTTCAATGCTCGTGATGAGCCCCGCCTTCACTTCCCCCTCGCGCTTCCTTTTCCGCCGATAAGGCCCGCCGCCTTTATGGCCATGATGGCTGCCCGAGCTCACCGCCCCTTCCCCTGCTCCCAGCCGCTCCGTTCCCTCCCTCGGTCTATAAAACCTGCAGAGCCCTGTCGTGCTCTTCCACCCCCCCTCTCGCTCCCTCGCCTCCGCTCTCTCTCTCTCTTCACACTCGCTTGCGCCGCCGCCATCTTCACTGGTCTCGGCCGTGCCGTCGATCCGCCGCTCCGCTGCATCTTCGTCGACTACGACCACCGCTGGAGCTTTGCCTCGGGTCGAGCTTTGACACCGGCCCTGTTTCCCCCCCCCTCTCTCTCTCTCCTGTGGATGTAATTGCTCACCGGCGCGCCTCGGCCGCCGCTCGCCGTCAGGCGCATCCTCCGGCCACTGCACCGCCGTCTCAAGCCCTCCACCGAGTTCGTCGTCATCTTCTCTCGCTCCCAAGCCAAACCCCATGGAAAACCGAGGCCTGGAACACCGGATTCGGTGAACTCCGGCGACTCCGCCACCGCCCGCCGCCGCAAACCTCGCTGCCGGCCACCCAACGCCGCCGCCAGCCTCCCCCAGTCCTCTGCCGCCGTCGGATCGGGATCCATTGGTCCAGATCCAGTCCAACTCGGGTCAACAGAGTCAATACCGGTCAACCCTTGTCTCCTTTACAAAAAGACCCCTCTGCTTTCGAGAAACCAACCCGCCATCGAGTGCAGTTCAAAAGTATTTACAAAATAGTCCTTTCTTTTCTGTTTTGGCCCCTGTCTTTTCTAGTTTTTGTACCCGCAGTCCTAATCTCTTTGTTTTCTAGTCTAGCCCCTGTGTTTTAAGTTTTATTAGGTTTTGGCCCCTGGTTTCTTCAAACCTAGCCCCTGGAAGTCCTAATCTCTCACAAATAAGTCCCTAGAACCTTGTTTTAGCCATATCTTCTTCGTTTCAACTCCGTTATCAGTAATTCTTGCGCTCACGCGATCCTTACAACATGCTCTATATCTTTATCTCCTTATCTTTCAATGTTTGTACTATTTGTTGTCTGGTCTCTTATTTTGTGTATGTTTTTGCATGTGTGATCGTGTAGACGACATGACGTTCGATGAAGGACAAGAGTAGCAGTATGAGGAAGAGAACCAACAGTTTGACGAGGAAGGCAAGTGGACTTCTCCCCCTACATGTTCTATTTTATCCCAATAATAGCATGATAATACACTTTACTTTATGTCTAAATTGCATAAGCTTGACGAGATACCTACTAAGGATTTACCTAGTCTTTTCACCCAAACCTTGAACACCGGGTTTAATATTTTTTTGTTGGGTAGAAATGCTTAGATGCTTTATCTTGGTATGGTTACGTTATAATCTTTGAAATATTAAACATGGCTTTATTTGTTGTTAGTATTGGATTGTTGGCAAGATCACTTTGTTTAAATGGAACATGGAGAACCACCCAAGAAAACCGTACAACCACATTGTCACATGGCTCTGACCTTAGCTGATTAATTAGACGTGTAGTTAACTGGTAGTCTTACCGAAAGGGCAAGGAGGGGGTCGGTTATTGGGGTATAGCCCGGTCCTCTTGGGGTAGCAGTCTTTGCTAAGGTGCTGACCATTAGGAAGGGTTATGGTTCACGCCGCTACCGAAACTCTAGCAGGCTATCTAGTTTTCTATATGTCTTTGTAAAGGCTTCGTAGTGAACCCCTCGCCACTCACCTCGGAAGTGTTTAATGGCTTTGCAAACCCGTGCGACTCAGGGGAACACGATTTGTGGTGAAAGTGTACAACCTCTGCAGAGTGTCTAAAACTAATATATCAGTCGTGCTCACGGTTATGAGCGGCTTGGACCCTCACATGATAATTGAACTGAAAGACTGAATTAAATTATGGTTCTTTGGCTTTGGAAAAATGTTGTTTCCTTTATGCTTAAGTGGTTTGGTATAAACTTACATCTAGTTAATAGCTGCTTGCTAATAAAAATTGACCAACTAAAAACGCTAACCGCTATAAGCCTTTAGCCTCTCTTGTTGACCTTGCATTCTTCCCCCACTTGTTGAGTACCAACCATAAGAGTACTCACCCTTGCCTAACTACTGTTTAGAAGAAACAACGGAAGTTGAACACTACAACGACTTCGAGGAGTTCTAGGTGTGCGTTCACCAGTCAATCGCCTGTGGAAGAAGCTTCATTGTAGATCTCGTTTAGGATATCGGTGAAATGTTTAAGACCTTTGTGTCTATTTTATTCGGAGTGTAATAATGTTATTTATTCTATCTTGTTTACTTTTCGAGGATTGTCTTTGATATATTTCACTTATGACGTCTATCATGTGTGTGTGAACTTGATCCTGGCGCACACATGAGATGCATCTAGTTCCTTTCTGAAATCGGGTGTGATATGGTGCATATACAAGCAAGAGGAATTCTCCTTTTCTTTCCCAAGCCTTTGCTGCTCCACTCTGTTTGGCACTTGCTCACACACACACGAGAGGAGACATACTTTGCATCTCCAACCATACAACATTGTGTCAACAGATCATGCCACCAAGGCCATGGTCCCTACACACTAGCCGAGTATGTGGCCTAGTCGTGTTGCTCACCTGAGTTGGTATGGTGTGCCTTCCTCTAATTCAGCCCAGGGGAGTCATCAACAACCACTATGACCATACCACCATTGTGGCAATCTCAAGGCTTCCATCCACTTATGCTGCCGATAAGTACACTCAGTATGAAGGGAAACTCAATGTTCACGAACACCTTTACTCATATTTGTCTCCATGTGAATTTAGCTCGATCATCAAAGTCCATGCTTCCTCTGTTTGTTTTGTATGCTCTGGTTTGGTTGTATTCACGTGGTACATCCATAGGCTTTTTAAATTAAGCATGGTGCTTAGGTTAAAATAGCCTTCTTTAATCAAATTTGACATGGTGTCAAATTTTAGTTAATGAACTTTGGAGTTATTACAATCATAGACTCTTGATGCATATCTTTTGTGGAGTAACCCCTGCAGGATAACTTTCCAAATTGATGGGCAAGTCCTCAAGTTCAATTCCCATTGGAGACAAGTTGTTTGAGTTTTTTCTTCTTCTTAAGCTTAGATTTAAGTGACCCATCATGCCCAGAAAAAAATAATTAAAAGATGTAAAGAAAAAATAATAATTTTTAGGCACCCCACTCTCTTCATGTGCCTTGAGTTAATAAAGGTTTGAACTCCCCGTTATTCAAACCGGTAGAGTTTTTTCCACCCTTTGTTTCCTTTGTAAAGTAAAAATAGGTACAAGAATAAGTGTGGGGGAGAGCTCTCAATCTCAACAACCACTCATTTGAGATCTCCCCCAACATGTTGCACAACATCAGACAACCCAGCACACTGAAGAATACGACAAATGGGATCCAGAGAGGGATGGTCGAACATCTAGTTCGACCAAACTACCTCTGACTCCCCTGGGCTTCCTCTTCTTCCTCTTCAATGATGGTTTGTGTCGGTGTTTACCGCCACGCCCACCGAGGGATACCCCCGAGGTGGTGAGTTTGTAGGTAGGGTGTCGCCGAGATCAGGAACTCTAAGGTGCAAGGAACACAAAGTTTAGACAGGTTCAGGCCGCTGAGAGCGTAATACCCTACGTCCTGTATGATTTGTATTGCTTTAGGTGGTGATCAGGTGATCTCCTGTTTGGAGGGGGTCCCTGCCAGCCCTTATATAATTGGGGGGACAGGGTTACAAGGAAGTCCTAATCGGATACGAGCCCAGAAGTCCTACCCGAGTACTTTTTGGGTAGTTTCCTACTGTCTTCGACTAGTTTTACTACTGTATGAGTAGTCCTACTACGGTACGAGTAGTTACAATAGATGTAGGGCGTGGGCCATGTCCCATCCCTTATCCTAGGATATGTATCCTATGTGCACAGTACCATGGGCCCGGTCTGACAAGCCCCCGAGCTTTTCGTAGTCGATTACTGCAGGCATCCAAGTACTTCTGAAGGCGTCTTCGAGTTCTTCCGAACTCCATCTTGAAGGTGTCTTCCGAGCACTTCCTTGGATACATCGAGGCTATGAGGTGCTCATGCCCCGAGTAGTTGTCAAGTCTTCTTTTTTATGGGGTGCGATTGAACTCGCACTCCATATGGAGTAGCCCCCGAGCCTTAGGTTGACTCGTCGAATCAGCTTAAGGGTCAATTTAGTCTTGAGTCTTCTGTGCTTATCTTCCAAAAGATTTGGAAAATATGTTGCTGATGACACATGTCCCTGCAGCCCTCGAGCCTTGAATCCAAAGAGTCGTGGCATGCAATATATGACGATAAAGATTTGATGGTTAAGATGGGCAAGTTGGTTCAGAGATTCGAAAAACCGCTTTTTTGGGTTGAATTTCCTGAAAAAATGGTTAAACAAATAACTTCACCAAAAAGCGCCCTAAATTACCGCTCAAATCAAACCTTGTTCGCTGAGAGCCATGTCATATCCAGCCCCCTAGCCTGGGAGCTAGATGAGTCGCACAAGATACACCTAGTAGTCGGTAGCGCCAGCCCCCAAGCCTAGGCATTGGCCAAGTTGCCGCTGGATCTTGAACTGTCGATGAAGCCGACTAGTCGGAGTCGATTCCGACTAGTTTTGTAGGCGAGACGAGTAGTCAAAGTAGCTGACAACGCATAAAACTAGTTAGGAACTAGTAAACGCAGTGTCATGGGAGTGAGACCCCTTCAGTAAACTGCACGTAGTACTAGTCGTAAACGAGTAAACGGAGTAATACTAGAAGTATGGGAGCGAGGCTCCTTCAGTAAACTCCACGTAGTTCTAGTCGTGAACCAATAAACGTAGTAGTACTAGCAGTATGACAACAATGCCCTTGCAGTAAACTGCATGTAGTACCAGTCGTGAACCAGTAAACGAAGTAGTACTGGAAGTGTGGGGACAAAGCCCTAGCAGTAAACTGCACGTAGTACTAGTCGTGAACCAGTAAACAGAGTAGTACTAGAAGTGTGGGTACAAAGCCCTTGCAAGAAAATGCACGTAGTACCAGTCGTGAACCAGTAGACGGAGTAGTACTGGAAGTATGGGAGCGAGGCTCATGCAGTAAACTCCATGCAGTACCAGTCGTGAACCAGTAGACGGAGTAGTACTGGAAGTATGGGAGCGAAGCCCATGCAGTAAACTCCACGTAGTACCAGTCGTGAACTAGTAAACGGAGTAGTACTGGAAATATGGGAGCGAAGCACATGCAGTAAACTCCATGTAGTACCGGTCATGAACCAGTAAACGGAGTAGTACTGGAAGTATAAGAGTGGGGCCCATTCAGTAAACTCCACGTAGTATCAGTCGTGAACTAGTAATCGAAGTTGTACTGGAAGTACGGGAGTGAGGCCCCTTCAGTAACATAGAATACTAATAGGAAACCAGTAATCTGAGCGTTATTGGAAATGTGGGAGCGAGGCCCCTCAGTAACATAGAATACTAGTCGGAAACTAGTAGTCTGGGCGTTACTGGAAGTATGGGAGCGAGGCCCCTTCAGTAACATAGAATACTAGTCGGAAACTAGTACTCTGAGCGTTACTGGAAGTACAGGAGCGAGGCCCCTTGAATAACATAGAATAATAGTCAAAAACTAGTAATCTGAGCGTTACTTGAAGGTGTTGATCTCCAGTCGCCTACTGAAGATGATTCCTTGGGCGGGCCATGAGAATTCACATATTGCAATGTGAAAACATCACGGTTAGCCCGAAGGAAGTGACGATGAGGTCCTTCATGTGGGGTTGATCAGGTCCTTGGGCGGGCCAAGACAAGTCGTACGTTGCCATGAGAAGATGTCTCGGTTGGCCCAAAGGAAGTGACGACGAGGTCCTTCACTTGATCTTGATCAGTTCCTTGGGCAGGCCAAGACAAGTCGTATGTTGCCATACGAAGATGTCTCAATTGGTCCGAAGGAAGGGACGACGCAATCCTTCACTTGCGTTGTTACGAAAGTGGTCGTCGTGCGAAGATGACTTGGCTAGCCTGAAGGAATTCCTTGGGCGGGCCAAGATGGCACTGAAATGTGGATGAACGGACAAAAGCCCTGTCTTGAGTAGATTCCTTGATTCTTTGACCAAGTGGTTGAACAAATTCTTTGGGAAAAAACCCCTTGTTTCGAGATAAAACTCAAAACAATGGTTAAATAAGTTCCCTAAAGATCTCCGTAAAACCTCCTTGAATCGGGTCTCAATCTTCACGTGGGCAGCCGCCTTGTTGCGCCCAGCCCCTGAGCGTAGAAACAGACGAGCGTGGATAGTTATCGATCTTGTATCGTGGGTGATTCCCGATGAAGTCGTGTCGCTTGTCGATGGAGCCACGACAGTTTGTTGATGAGACCCGACTAGTCGGAATCAATTCCAACTAGTCACTGGTGGAGTGAGTCCCGCTCCCGAGTAGTTTTGTAGTCGAAGTAGTCATCAGCGGGTCGCCGAGTGCCCTCACGAAGGTGATGTAGTCGTCGAGTTGGATGCGATCTGATGCGTCCGTCTCCATGATTGGGATTTCTTCAATGAAAACCAAAAAGACCGCGCGATCCGGCAAGGAGCTTTTGGCGTTCGTTGGAGGAATGGTTCTATGCCTGATAGGTTGTCGGAGTTGATAGCTTAGAAAAGTAGGCTGAGGTGATGCCCGGGCCCGCCCGACCAAGTTGGAAGCGCAGAAACGTGGGCTGAGCCGAGTAGCTTGGAGGACACCGTGCCCTTCTGATGCCCGGGCCCGCCCGACCAAGTTGGAAGCACAGAAAGGTGGGCTGAGCTAGGTAGCTTGGAGGACTCCGTGCTCTTCTGATGCCTGGGCCTGCCCGACCAAGTTGGAGGCACCCTCATGCCCTGGTGGTCGTTTGATAAGGCTACTACGTCATTGATGAAGTCCGAGTAGTCAGCGGAGACGGGAGCCCTTCGATGGATGGTGGCTAGTCATCCTCCGACTTGTGGTAGACGATCCAAATCCTCCTCCGACTTGTGGTAGACAATCCAAATCATAACCGACTTGTGGTAGATCATCCAAATCCTCCTCCAAAGCGGAGAGGGTCCTAGGTTGAACCGCCTCAGACCAACCTGGACATGGCTTGGGGGTTTCAAGTTTTCTTTTGAAGAGAGTGTGTGTTGCGCAAAAAGTAGGCGGCGAAGCGTAGCATTGATCCGTGGGCGATTTGTCGACGAAGCCGACTAGTCGGAGCTGATTCCGACTAGTTGTTGACCGTGCGGGGCTAGTCGCCGAGTAGTTTAAGACTCGTCCTCGACTAGTTTTTAATCGAGATGAGTAGTTGAAGTAGTCGTTGGCACTGCCAATTTGTCGAAGCAGTCGTAACTGGCGCAAGTCGAATAGTCGAGGTCGTCGCTGCAGCGTGTCGATGTTGTGACGCGAGCTGAAGTTGAGCAGAGTAGTTGAAATCTTCCGACTCTCTAGGGTTGATACGCTGAAGGGTGGATTCTGCCACAAGGCGGGAGTCGTATGCGAGTAACTCAGAGGGCTCTAGACCCTTCCAGCACACGAAACGGCCTTGCAGCGTAGACGTTATGGTCAAACCCAGATGATTACCCAAAAATGATTCGGGGTAATCATCGGGTTGCGAGTGGTTGTCGAGAACTGGGGCGTCCCGACGAGCGGTGGCTTCCTCGTCCTCGAGTCCTCCTCAGCTCTGACTTGAAGGTGTACCACTAGTCGACGAGTATTCTTCGTTTGAGTCTGAGTAGTTGTCGAAAACGCCCCCCCCCCCCCCCCGACAAGCGGTGGCTCCCTCGTCTCGAATCTTGAGAAGACGATCCAAGTCCCCCTCCAAGTCGAAGAGGGACTCGGACCATGTAGCCTCCTCAGATCAATTTGAATTCGATCCAAGTAGTCCTTGTGCAGCGCGAGTTGAAGTCGCGTCAAAAACAGACATCATCTCGATCTCCCTGGCAAGATCGGGGAGCAGCAACTCGTCGAGGTTGTCATTGAACTCGTCGAGGTCGCTGCGTCGAGTTGGTGTAGAGGCCTCCGGCTTTTTGGAATCGGCTAGGTGGCTGTTGAAGCCACCCTAGCCGTTGGTGATGCAGATCTAGGAGCCGAAGATGAAAGTTGTGCCCTCATCGAGCACGGTGCTGGTGAAGCTGAAAGATGCCATCGAGTTCTCTGGTGGATGCTCGTTGAACACCCCTACCTAGCGCGCCAGCTGTCGGTGTTTTATCGCCACGCCCACCGAGGGATACCCCCGAGGTGGTGAGTTTGTAGGTAGGGTGTCGCCGAGATCAGGAACTCGAAGGTGCAAGGAACACAAAGTTTAGATAGGTTCGGGTCACCGAGAGCGTAATACCCGACGTCCTGTGTGATTTGTATTGCCTTAGGTGGTGATCGGGTGATCTTCTGTTTGGAGGGGTTCCCTGCTTGCCCTTATATAGTTTGGGGGGACAGGGTTATATGGAAGTCCTAGTCATATACGAGCCCAAGAGTTCTACCTGAGTACTTTTCAGGTAGTTTCCTACTGTCTCCGACTAGTTTTACTACTGTATGAGTAGTCCTACTATGGCACGAGTAGTTACAATAGATGTAGGGTGTGGACCATGTCCCATCCCTTATCCTAGGATATGTATGCTATGTGCACAGTCCCGTGGGCCCGGGTCTGACAGTTTGTGCAACACTATCCTCGAACTCCTTAATTCTTGAGTTTAAAATAGTTTCATTTTAATCACTAAAATTAAACTCAATGAACCTTGCCAATCTCCTCATGTTAAACATGCCTTTCCCATGGGTGGCTTGCATTTTCTTTATTCCTCACTTATATTCCTTTTACTTGTGAACAATCTATCATGGGAAAGCATGTCATCTAAGTAGTTGACTAATGAGATATGGTATGATAAAAGGAGCATTGCTTCTCTCTGCAAAATACTTAGGAACTTTATCTTGCAAAAATTCAAAATCAATAGCTTGACTCCTCGATGATGCTAAATTCCTACCAAAGCAATAAGTTGATCCCATTGAAAACCTTACATATGCTACTTGATTTTGCATTGAGCCTTGTCAAATTGTTTGTGACCTTTGTGAGAAACTTTTCATACTCTCATGATCAAGATCACGTACACTCCACCCATATATGCTGACTTCAACATTAGAAGTTGCGCAAAAATATTTCACCCATCTATTTATTCTATTCCACAAAATAAAAGCTCCACAATTTGTGTTGGTATCTCTCCCTAACTATTGTTACAAAAGAGACATGGGCGATCGAAAAAAGGAAAAAAAAGTTGGACGCATGAAGGTCCAATCATAGAAAAAAAAGAGACCAGACACATGAAGGTCCAAACATATGAAAAAAATGAAGATAGCCATGTTCTCAAAAATATTCCAAAAGGAAGAAAGATCATATAAAGAGGAGTTTTCATAAATCTTTCATCCATGTATTTCCACACACTTGCACATCTTGATCAGATTATATAATTTGCTTCCCCTTGGGTCCGGTTTTTGACTTCGTAACATATGCAATGCAAGTATGCCTCCTTATCTTTCCATATGATGAGATCCACAAAAACCTTATTACAAGTAGGATGAAAAGAGGCAAAACAATGCCTTGGTAAGGAACCATACACATTGAGCAACCTAAGAGAATCATTCGAGGAGCAAGTCTAAGTTTGTTTTGAAAATATTTCAAAAACCCAAGTTTTCTGAGTAGGAGAAGTATGGAAGACTTGACTCTAATCCATTCCATTACTCAAATACCCAAAATGAAATGGTAGACACTTCAAAGTTCTTAAGTAAACGTGAGGCTTGGAATAATTTATATGCAGGCATCATACCATTTGAGGAGATGGTCCATCTTAGTCCTCAAATCTTTACTCCAGGTTGAGAAAAGTGCTAAGTGTGGGAGTGTTTTTGACGGCCCTTAAGTACGAAATGCGACCGTCAACCTCTGCATGATTCAATGCTAAATAACCACCAAACCTAGAGATAGGGATTTAACCCTAACCATTTCCACAAGTTTTGGTGAATTATGTTATGCAGGCACCCATGAGCAAATACAAGGGAAAAGCACCAAAGAAACGTAGAAGAATGCATAGAAGATCACATCCTGCGTTACACGAGAATCGAAGGGCCCACATCCCGAAGCAAATCAACCCAAGAGGCCAAGAAACACACCTCCGACCAATCAGAGGCAAGCACACGGATTCAAGGGACAACAAATAGGAGGAAACTGCCTAAACTTACCGCCAACCACCCTTTACCCACTTGGGGACCCACCTGGCAGTGTCCCGGATGAATGGCGATGCGAGGGGAGGCCTTTGGGGGTCAGCTGAACCGCCTCAGGCACCCCTCGGGCCCATCTTCCATGTGTCGCTCCCTCCGGATCTTCCTACGTCGGTTGTGGGTGATTCCCCAACATATTCCCCCTCAGAACTACCCTTGGGAGGCTATATAAGGAGGAGGAGAGCCCCTCTCAACACGCACCACAAGAGAAGAAGAAGAGCTCCACTCCAAGGCGAAGCCCTACCTCTGTAGTGCTTAGTAAATAGGGAGAGAGTGAGGGGTAGTTCGGGGAAAGTGACGGCCTATCGGCAATCTTCCCCGGCCTTGTACCTCAACAGATGCTTCCTTTCTTAGTAAGTGTTCGTGATCTCCTATGGTGGTGAGTCTCTTCGTTAAGTAAGTTTACTCTTTAATTTCTTGCGGGATCATTGTCCGATCTTGAGCGGTTGTTTCTAGCTTAAGGACTTGAGTCTTAAGACGGAGTCTGGCCGGGGCTAGAAGCAGTAATCGCAAGCGTAGACGTGGTGTCTTGGCTTGAAGTTACCTTCTTTTGTTACCCTTCCCCACGGTCTGTCGGGGTAGGCGGTAGGTGGTGCCAGCCCTGTCTGTCCTTTGTAGTCCCCCCACGTTCGGGTTGGGTGTAGAGCTAATAGCCGGATACGCTTTGCAAACCAGGTGTAAGCCGGTGCCCGAAGTAAGCAAGTTGAGGTTGAACCTATCTTTACTAGAACTCTTAAGCCATAGGAATCCTCTCTATCCTCGCCTACTTTACTCTTGTTTGTCCTTCGATGAACCAATTAGAACGCTAATACCTCTATTCCTCGTGGAAATACAATACCCTTGAATACGCACGGGTGAAGTGCTACAGCAGTATCTTCGTGCGCTTGCGGATTATTCTATGAACGTTAAGAAATACCAACAGAGGTTCCGCGGAGTTGGTGGATCGTGTCAGCGAGGGGCAACCCTAGAGTTGTGACGGTCGGCGTCGAGCAGATATGCTTCGGCATTTTTGGTGACGGCTTCATCCTCGTGTCCCGTTGCACGAAGTCCATTGCAGTGGAGATGCTGGCGCCAGGCCTCCTCTTCCTCGCCGATGACTGCATCTTCATCGGTGGAGACCACTCAGATCTGACGCCGGTCAGGTGAGTTCATAGGGTTGGGTGGGAGGGTGAACAACGCCTCCTGGTACTCAGTTTCTAGTCCTGGGACCAAATCTGAAACGCGAAGACTTTCCATGGATACTCGGATTTGGTTCGAGTAAACTGCAGAGTTGTTACGGAGCCTGAAAGGAATCAGGCGAGCCGAGTCGCTCAGGCGGTGGAGTGCGGCCTCTGCGAGCCCGATGCACTTGACGATGGAGCAGCTCACACGGTCCACCTCGGAGAGAATGTCGTCGATGTTGATCGGGGGACGGCGAGTCGCCCTGATGCAGCTCTGGGCCGAGTTGTTGATGGAGAGCTCGTTAACTCAGCGGGTGATGGAGCCAGGAAGGGTCAGATCGGATCTGGAACCCTAAAGACTTTTCGCCTCTGATGACGAGACATCAGGGAGCAGGCTCCTAGGAACCGTCATCTCGAGGAAGTTGCTGAAGACGATGGTGTGGCAGGTGGCAGCCTGGATCTGCAGCATCACTTGTGCGGAGAAGAAGACACCGCAGTTGGATGCCATCAAGTTCGCCAAGAGGACCCTGGAGATCCCCCTACCTGGCGTGCCAACTGTCGGATTTGTACTCTGGCAAGTCCACCCGGGGCATGCTCAGGAAGTAGATTTGTAGGTGAGGGAGATCGCAGGGACAAGAACTTGATGGTAACACAAGACACAAGGTTTTTTAGATAGGTTCAGCTCGCCAAGAGCGTAATACCCTACGTCATGTGTTTGGAGTTGTATTGAATGACTAGGGTTCCTGGCTGGTGTGGGTTAATTGTCTTGTGTTTGCTGGGTACCCCCACGGCCCCCTTCTATAGCCAAGATGTCATGGGTTACAAGATAGGTCAAGATCTACTCGGGTTGTTTACAAGGAATCAGGTCGGTTAAGATACACAATATCGAGGCTATCCGATTCGGCCCCTATCCTGATCCCGAAGAACTCTTCCCGCTGTCTAGCCGAGTGCCTGTCCGTCGGGTTGTTATGCGGAGTCATTCCTTGGAGAACTAGGCTCCACTCGGCAGGGAGGTACTTGGGTTTACCTCCGTCAGTCACCAGCTAAAACAAACCCCTTTTCTACTTGCATGCCGCGCGTTCCCCCACTTGCACAGCGGCATCATACACTCGGCTGCTGATGGACATGGGCCTCAACGATCCCGCTGGTGGCAGCATGGAGTACCACCACCCTCCACCGATGGTCGACGACAGCGTCGAGTTGCTGCATCTTCTTATTTCATCCTCATCGCCGCCACTGTGGGATCTGTCGCCGCCATCCACCCCACTTTACGATCTCCCCCCTTGGGCGCCGAGCTCCTACCCAGCGACCCTCTGTATTCTCCTCCCTGGTGGAATCCTATGCTATTACGCATGGGCCTCGACATCCCCAGTGATGGAAATCTAGAGGACAGCGGCAGTGATCACACGATGGCGGCCTCGCTTGCATTCCCGCCGCCGCTGTTGTTTCTAGCTCTGAGGCAGCCATGGTCACCAATGGGGTTCGACGACGTCGATACGCTGTCGAGCTTGACGATGCACAGATTCCGTATCCGGAGTCGAGCCCTGGTGGTCTTCTGTACTATGCTTTCCATGTCCAAGATGGATCTGATCGTTTCTTTAGCTGTTTGCATCTCTGCTAGAGCCTGACGAGTGCCCTCCAGTGCAAGCTCATGCCACTACTACTTGACAAACTTGCATTTAAAAAACAAATGTGCCCCATCCTCATCCAGCCGATCACACATGACACATTTTGTCTCCAGTTCCACCCCCCCTCCGCTTCAGCATCATCCTTTTAGCTATTGTACTGTGCGCCATCCTCCAAATGAAATGACGAATCTTGCCTCGACACTACAAAGCCCATATTTGTTTCCACTGCTTCTTGTTTAAACCTTCTCCATTGCTACTCGATTGATCTCCTCTCCTTGAGGTTCTGATGTTGTGCTCCATCGCAACCTTGTATGCAGACTTAACAGAAAACAATCCTCTCTTGTCATTGTGCCATGCCACACAATTGTCCATGTCCACATGCACCGGTTGTCACACCCGGTTTTGGAAAGCAACCGAATGCATTTCATATGTGCGCCAGGATCAAGTTCACACACATACGATAGACGATACAAGTGTATATCCCAAATAATGTCATAACAAAAGAGAGTGTTATAGTACTTTATTACATGACCGAAAGTCTTAATCTTAAGCGAATGAATAAACGTTTATAACTAGCAGCGGACTTCCACTTCGCAGGCAGATGACTCGGAGACATACGCCTAGAACTCCTCAAAATCTTCAGGGAACTCAGGACAATTATCTTGTTCTGAGCAGCATTGGTTCTAATAAAGCAAACGTGAGTACACTTATGGTTGGTGCTCAGCAAGTGGAGTAAATTATATGACATGCAAGGCCAAAATCAAGGAAAAGCTGACATGGTTTGACTGCGATAAGTATTTTTAGTTGACCAAGTTTTATTTAGCAAGCATTAGCTAAGTGTAAGTTTATACCAACCCTTAAATAAATAAAAGAGATAAGTAACAACAACATAAATAAAGAACATCAATTTAGATCATCTTTAAGTTCAATTATCATGTGCGGGTCCAAGCCGCTCATAACCGTGAGCACGGCTGATATATCAGTTTTCACTCTGCAGAGGTTGTACACTTTACCCACAACTCGTGTTTTCCTTGATGCCCGGGTTTGCAAGGCCCTTAAACACTTCCGAGGTGAGTGGCAGGGATTCAGTACGAGGCCTTTACAAAGATCCCCTAACTTATGACAATCCGCAAAGGTTTCAAGTAAAAGCGGTCATAGCCCTACCTAATGAGGAAGTGACTTAGCCAAGGACCACATATCATAAAGCCTCAAGAGGACCGAGCTATACCCTGACGATGCAACCCCTCTTTCCCTTTCGGTAAGATTATCATAACCTAAAGTTTCTAATTAATTAGACAAGACCAGAGTCATGTAGTATTGTGGTTGCATTGTTTTCCTGGGTGGTTCTCCATGTTCCAATTAATGCAATGATCTTAAAATTATCACCATAAGGTATTCCAGAACATGAAGTAAAATAAGTGTAGCATAGTTTCCACGTTATCCAACCAAATTCTAAGTACAAGCAACTAGTGTATCTACAACATAAAGAAGAGAACCCAGGTTTAATCAAGGAAGTTCAAGGAAACTATGCATATCCTTAGTTTGGGATCCATCATATTATAGACACATGCATGCATATAAAATAAAGATGTGTATTTAGAAAGTTATTAGGACCTGAATATGATCAAGGACCACTTGCCTTCTTCAAAGTACTGCTGCTGCTCAGGGGCATCTTCAAAGCCTTGCTCTTGCGGACCCTCGAATTGCGCACCGTCTATCGCGACACACAAGTACATACAAACAAACAAGTACAATAAATAAGAAACAGTACACCAAACAACATAAATAGAGCAAAACAACGTTACAAAGCTATTGTACACGTCGCAAGGGTCGCGTGAGCGTAAGAATCGATGAAAACAGAGAAGTTGGGGCTAAAACATGATTCCAGGGGCTTATTTGTAGAAAACTTTGAAACTAAAAGGGCTCTGGACAAAGAAACTGAGGGCTAAAATATAATTAAACCTTAAATCTAGGGTTTATATTGAAAAATAGAGGGGCTAGGGATGGCGGGTTCTATTTTAGGAAAAGATAGGGGCTAAAACAGAAGAAAAAGAATTTGTTTGTCAATACTTTTGAACTGCCATGGATCGCGGGTTGATTTCGGTAAAACTCAGGGGCTAAAGTGCAAAAGATCCTAGGGTTGACCGGTTCGGGGTTATTTGACCCTGGTCTAGATCTAATCTAAACTGTGGGATCTAGATCGGATGGCTGGGAGCGGCTGGCGGCTCGGGGTTCCACGATTCCACCCACGATTTTGGCTCGGGTTTGGCCTGGGAGAAAGAGAGCGAGGAGTGGAACACGTTTAGGGGCTTGGGAAGGGGCGCCGAGGACCGGGGAGCCGGACGGCGGCAAGGCGCAGCAAGGCGGCGACGGCGAGCGACTGCGCGTGCGAGGAGGCGGTCTAGAGAGGGAGAGAAGGCCGGCGAGGATCCTTACCCCGAGGTGGAACACCGGCGGCGGCTCGCGGCGACAGAGAAGCGGCGAGGCGGTGACGGTGTCGGGCGGCCGAGGTCCGGCGGCGGCGGGCTTGTGTGGCTAGGGTTTGCGAGACGAGAGCGGTGGTTGCGGCTTGACGAGGGGTCAAGGGCACGGGGGCGGCGCCTTAAATAGGGCCGAGGGGGAGCCTCGACGTGCGGGCCCGGGGTGCCGCGTGGGCAAAGGCGGCGTCGTGCCGTGGCCGAACTCGGGGTCGAGCCCGAGTCTGGCTCGAGGTCGGGGATGGACCCGACGGGCGGGTCCTGCCTGGCAGTGAGGGAGAGAGGGAGAGAGGAGCGCCGGGTTGGACTGGGAAGGAGGGGGCGAAGCGGCTGGACCGGCTGGGCCATGGGGGAGAAAAAGAAAGGGAAGGGGGAACTGGGCCAGGCCTAAGAGGAGAAAAAGAGAGAGAGAGAAAGAGTTGCATTCAAATGCAATTGAATTTGAATATGAAATTTAAATTCAAATGGAAGACAAGCAATAAAACAATGCAATGCGGCATGAAATGCACAAGACCTATATTTCCTTATATTTCTTTTTATGGGTAAGTAAATTATTGTTAATTCACGGTAAAATGTTCTAAAATCAAAAGAATTTGAATGAAAACCTTATGGATCCTGAAAAGAATCTAGCAAAATTTATTTAGGTTCCTAATTTGAAAATTAGGGTGTTACACCGGTAAAGAAAGGATCAGATTCGCATCAACCTGTCAGAAGGTCTGCTCTACGAGCTGCACGTTCCACATGCCTGTTCCTGGATTGATTAGCTCATCAACAGTCTGCTACAAGTGAGCACCTCTTGGCTGCAGAGGCAGCCGTGTCCATTCTCTGGGGAGCCATGGATCTTTCAAAATTCTAACATTTTGTCCATTGCCGATTCTCCAAATTACCCCCTTCTTCAAAACCTGAATTCCTTTCAGTATGCTTCGCCACGTTTATGACATTGATCCCTTTGACCTGGCTTGCAGTACTTGGCCATCAGGAAAATATTTGGCTCTCAACAGTTGGGCACACAGGGACTCGCTGTTGTGAATCAAACGCCATCCTTGTTTTGCCAGTATTGCCAGGTTAAAAGAGTGTATGTCCTTAAAACCGAGCCCTCCACAGCTCTTTGGCATCAAAAGCTTCTCCCACCGAATCCAGTGCATCCTTTTCTCCCTCTCTTGATTACTCCACCAATATCGACAAATCATTGCACTGATCTGATCATAGAGCTGCTTTGGTATCTCGAAACATCCCATTGCGTATGTCGGAATGGCCTGTGCCACAGCTTCGATTAAAATCTCCTTACACGCTCGTGACAGCATCTTCTCCTTCCACCCTTGTATCTTCTTTCATTCGCTGTTTCCCTTGGTATATTCGCTGTTGCCTCTCTTCTTTTTTGATAATGGAGCAGGAACAAGTATGCTGAGCTGTGTAATAGACTTCACGCTAGCTGGGCCAACAGCTAGGAAGGTTTTGATTGCAGCCCTCAAGGTGAGCATTTTTGTGCATGCAGAATTTCTATTATATTAACAGAGTGTATACAGGATTAGGTACTCTATGTGTCAGTATACGCTTTGGCAATAGTAATTCCAAATCACTGCAACAAGCTTACGAGTTATGACCTTTGAATGGCGAATGTGTATCAAAATTAAAGCTAGGTATTTCTATCTTCGCTGCATACGTCTGATATGTCAATGAAGCGCAAGAGGTGTACCTCAAGGACTACAAAATCTGAAGCTTGGCTGCATTTCACGAAAGTGGTGGACGCTGTAGATAAATGTAAAAAGTCCTTTTACCCTTGGCTCTTCTCCCCCTCCTCAATTTCCACTCTTTGTGTCGCTGTTCGCTCAACTTTTCACAACGTTTTATATGATGATACATAGTTATGCAACAAGTAGCTTTAATTTTATACTCCATGCGTCCACAATACAATACGATGCATGGGTAAATAAAATTCTATGTTCCAAATTAAACACTTGTGATGTTCCATAAAATTCTATGGGTAATAAACTGTTGCGGAATTTTGAAGGGGAAGGAGCCAAGGGTAAACAGAACTTTTTGCATAAATTCCATATTATTATGGAGTGTAATGTCAATATAAGGATAAGTTTCACCAAAAAATGAAAGTTGAGTGACTATATTGGCCAATCTAAAAGTTGACGGATGAACTTGACCCTCACATCAAAGTTGAGGCACCAAAACGACTATTTAAGGCATTTTGCCTTAAAGCATACAACTTTGCTTCCCCTCGTCACATGCTTCATAATGGTCCAGGTGTCTTTCAACTTACCACCGTTCATTTTGAGGGCTAAAATAGATAAACCCACCAAATGCTCCGTATTGAGATTCGAGCCATTAAATGTCCACGCCTTGGTTTGAGTTGCAAACCGGGCATGACTCAATAACATTGATGAATGTTACCTCTGCCCTGCCGACTTCAATTCTCTCGACACCCACTCAAACTTTCCATCATCCTTCTCCTTGACTTGGAACTATGTAATCTAAAAATATAATTTTTCACCATTTAGATATAAAGAACCGCATGTATAGTATACTATATGTTACTAAATTTGTTATTAAATGTACTTCACTCCTATTCAGTTATATTTATCCAAAATGACTTCTTTGATAAATTTGCTAGCCAAATTTCCACCTCTTAAACTATGACAATGTTCTAAACATTATATATTTTGCTAACATCCCCATTGCGTGGAGGTTAGCTTGCCGTACGTTATGCTAGTAGCTGGTCGGTAGTTTGGCTCCTAGCCTCACATGCCGGTGCCAAAAAATTGTGCAGTGGTCGGATGCACCCAATAGTGGCCATCCTCATCTGGGTTCATGCTTTCACACTACATATATAAAAGATCCATCATTGTAAGGATGTTTCGTGACCTTTTCTAGATAAAATATGGTTGCATGATGATATTTTAAACATTATATGTTTTGAGTCCTAATTAAGGAGTATTTTTGCATGCTTGCCATATTTACTATCTTTATCTGGTCAACAACCAACTGGAAGGATGAATGCAGAACGAGGTAGAGGCAGGGATGGCTTCATGTAGCAGCATACGTTGCCCGCGAACCTCTCACCACCAAGGACTTGCTCCCTGCATCAAGTGCGAAGTCTCTGACGACAGGCAGGGCCAGCGGCGTCGCCATCCAAAGGGAGCTGCTGACCAAGGGAGATTTTGACATCGGCAGGTCCGGCGGCACGGAAGCCCTGACCAAGGCGAGGGGCGGGTCTATCGGCATCCAGACGGTGCCAGCAGCATGAGCCCAAACAATTTGACCATCATGCAGTGACCAACAGCACATTATCCCAAGCTATGCGCGTCGTCGGGTCGGTGGTTTGTGTTTGTGTCTTCCACGTGTGGATTGATGGATCTACTCATCTACATGGTAATTTCATGTCTCGGTTCTGCATTCTTTTCTTGGATTATAAATCCAAGGGTGGAGTCCTGCCCTTAAACAAGAATCCAAGTATGTAATCGCAACTGACATTGATTAATGTGGATTTGGAATTTCATTGGACTAATGTGTGTTTGTTTAAAGATTTTTTGTCACATTCATTCCCTGACTGCATAACAACCTTGCAAATCATATAGTGCATTTTGCATTCCAAAAAACAAAGTATTGTGGCCTCCCCTTTCACAACCTTTCTCACACTACTGTCATAGGTCGTGCACTAAACATGACGCCTCGTAATATTTTAATTTAATGCAGCTCTCTCCCCTCACTTCTCTATCATATTTTTTTCTGAAGAATAAGAGATCATCTCGGGTGGATCTCCTATATTGCATCATCTGTAAGTTGCTTTTGGGGAGTCCCCTAGAATCTCTTCAACAACTGGGGCCATGGGAGAGCACTACTAGGTTACCTTCATGTGGCCCTATAGTTCATTTCATATGATTTCCTTTCTCCCCCGTGTCTATACACTCAATTCCATCTCCGCGTCAGTACTACAGGAACCTAACCACCGCCCCATCGTAAGGTTTCATCAGAAGTAACTTGACAATTATCATCACCACCAGTTTGTGACATGATCTGGCGGTGATATTTATTACTTCACCGCCAGTCCGTTCACAAATTGGCGGCGATAATTGTCACTTCACCGCCGGTTTGTGACATGAACAGTTGGTTATATTTATTTCGAGACAAATTAGCTATATTTAAATCTAAATGTAACACCATTTTGACAGCACAATAATTAATAGAAACATAATATAGCTAACAGTGTCCATACATCACTAATGCATCAAAATATATTATAAATCCATACATGAAGCTCAAAGAACGAGTCCATACTTCAAACCTCATCACGTGTCCATACGTCATATATATATATATATAGCGTAAAGGTACTCATATTACAAATCTCGCTAGAACAGCTCGTTTTTTATCAGAAGCTTGTGATTTAGTTTTTGATGCAGCAAGTCAGGGAAAAAGCTTCTTAATTGTTGGTACCAAAAAAGAGCAGCGGATTTAGTAGCATCAGCTGAATTAAGATCTCGTTGTCATTATGTTAATAAAAAGTGGTTCAGTGGTATGTTAACGAATCGGTCGATTACCAAAACTAGACTTTCTCAATTTAGAGACTTAAGAGCAGAAGAAAAAATGGGAAAATTCCACCACCTCCCAAAAAGAGATGCGGCAACCTTAAAGAGAAAGTTATCTACCTTGCAAAGATATCTCGGCGGAATCAAATATATGACGAGGTTGCCTGACATTGTGATCGTCCTTGATCAGCAAAAAGAGTATATAGCTCTTCGGGAATGTGACATTTTGGGGATTCCTACTATTTCTTTAGTCGATACAAATTGTGACCCAGATCTCGCGAATATATCGATTCCTGCCAACGATGACACTATGACTTCAATTCGATTAACTCTTAACAAATTAGTATTTGCAATTTCTGAGGGCCGTTCTCTCTATATAAGAAATCGTTGATTAAGAAAAATAGTGAATTCTTAAGCAACTGCGTAGATTTATAGGATCAGTTACTATTCTTTTTTGTTTTGCATAGATAAAATAAAAGAAGGAGAATATTGATATATATTAGGGAGTATTGATATATATTATGATCTGATGTGATTTCTTGGTATCCTAAATATAAATAAGATTAATACTTCAAGTTGCTGAGTTGAGAAAGAGATGCTTGAATCAAAAGAATTCCTTTTTTGAAGTTCAATTTTTATCAGAGGACAATATGAATACTACACCATGTTCCATTAAAATACTCAAGGGGTTATATGATATATCGGGTGTAGAAGTAGGCCAACACTTCTATTGGAAATAGGAGGTTTTCAAATTCATGCCCAAGTACTCATCACTTCCCTTCTTGGGTCGTAATTACTATTTTGCTAGGTTCAGTTATCATAGCGGTTCGGAGTCCACAAACCATCCCGACCGACGGTCAGGATTTCTTCGAATATGTCCTTGAATTTATTCGAGACTTGAGCAAAACTCAGATTGGAGAAGAATATGGTCCCTGGGTTCCCTTTATTGGAACTATGTTCCTTTTTATTTTTGTTTTGAATTGGTCAGGTGCTCTTTTACCTTGGAAAATTATAGAGTTACCTCACGGGAATTAGCAGCGCCCACGAATGATATAAATACTACTGTTGCTTTAGCTTTACTAACATCAGCGGCATATTTTTATGCGGGTCTTAGCAAAAAAGGATTGAGTTATTTCGAGAAATATATTAACCAACCCCAATCCTTTTACCCATTAACATCCTAGAAGATTTCACAAAACCATTATCGCTTAGTTTTTGACTTTTTGGAAATATATTGGCAGATGAATTAGTCGTTGTTGTTCTTGTTTCTTTAGTCCCCTTAGTAGTCCCTATACCGGTCATGTTTCTTGGATTATTTACAAGCGGTATTCAAGCTCTTGTTTTTGCAACGTTAGCCGCAGCCTATATAGGTGAATCCATGGAAGGTCATCATTGAATTGACTAGTTTTTGAAATAGTCTTTTTTTTAGCTTAGCCCAATTCATGCATGATTCCGGATAATCCTCTTAGTTGGAAAACTACATAGTTCGAAATACGTAAGAATTTACAACCTAGAGTTGTAGGGGAAAGAATAGACTATATTACGGAAGAGGTAAAGTATATATGCATTCGGGGGGGGGGGGGGGGGGGGCGCAGAGTCAGATTTAGATCTATATCCTTAATGCCTATAAGACAGTCATCTTTTATGTGGCTTTCTAAGGAATGATTTTAGAATCGGATTCCATAGAAAATGAGAAAATACGCAAACAACATAGAAGAAACAAATGTATATGGGAGTCTTTTTATTCCTAAGTTAGATTCATTATCTAATCCGATATATAGAATTCCCTTCTATAGGGAACTGGATTCCATATCTAGTTCTATGCAGCATATTGTTATCAATTGTATATCTTGATTCCTATTGGATTTGGATTAGTTCGATTTCAATAGGGGTTCTTCCTGTATTTTGTCTTTTATTGTGTTAGATGAAGAGGAAAAAATGGGAACTCAAGGATATCGAAGAGTAAAAAAAAGGATGGAATGAAAGAGTGATTGATTGAAAAGAAAAAGAAATAGAATAACGAGAATCATATGGATTTACACAAACCTCTAATGATTAGAAACTAAAAACGAGATCTCGAAGTAATTCGGACGATTTCGATTATCATTTATTTGTACTTATTAGTTACTTCTACCCAATAGAGCTTAGAAGTTAGAAGTAATAATTTCTTGGTTGATTGTATCCTTAACCATTTCTTTTTTTTGACACGAGGAACTCAACATGAATCCACTATATATATATAGGGTTTAGGGTTTAGGTCTAGTTCTTCGTTATCTAGTTCTTTTATATATATATATATATATATATATATATATATATATATATATAAAAGAACTAGATAACGAAGAACTAGTTAGAGCTACACCTTACAACTAGATAAGACGGAACCTGAACCTAGTTTCTAAACGTCGTCAAAAATGAACCTATCCAGCTGTTCTTGAAGTGACCATATATAGCTCATATAGAAGACCTAACTCGGCGTTCTGCAACACATAATGAGAAAAGCAAATTATAATACTAACCCAAATGCGATTGATACAACCAGAAGAATTGTCGTGCCACCCATTCACACGCCACATATATATAGCACATGGACAAACAACAAGATGCCTCATATTAAAGCATACAACTTTGCTTCACCTCGTCACATGCTTCATAATGGTCCAGGTGTCTTTCAATACTTACCACCGTTCATTTTGAGGGCTAAAATAGATAAACCCACCAAATGCTCGGTATTGAGATTCGAACCGTTAAACTGTACATGCCTTGGTTTTAGTTGCAAACCCGTAAATCCTCTTGCATGCCCTATAAGGCATGACTCAATAACATTGATGAATGTTACCTCTGCCCTGCCGACTTCAATTCTCTTGATACCCACTCAAACTTTCCATCATCCTTCTCCTTGACTTGGCACTATGTAATCTAAAAATATAATTTTTCACCATTTAGATATAAAGAACCGCATGTATAGTATACTATATGTTACTAAATTTGTTATTAAATGTACTTCATTCCTATTCAGTTATATTTATCCAAAATGACTTCTTTGATAAATTTGCTAGCCAAATTTATTTCCACCTCTTAAACTTTGACGATGTTCTAAACATTATATATTTTGCTAACATGCCCATTGCGTGGAGGTTAGCTTGCCGTACGTTATGCTAGTAGCTGGTCGGTAGTTTGGCTCCTAGCCTCACATGCCGGTGCCAAAAAATTGTGCAGTGGTCGGATGCACCCAATAGTGGCCATCCTCATCTGGGTTCATGCTTTCACACTACATATATAAAAGATCCATCATTGTAAGGATGTTTCGTGACCTTTTCTAGATAAAATATGGTTGCACGATGATATTTTAAACATTATATGTTTTGAATCCTAATTAAGGAGTATTTTTGCATGCTTGTCATATTTACTATCTTTATCTTGTCAACAACCAACTGGAAGGATGAATGCACAACGAGGTAGAGGCAGGGATGGCTTCATGTAGCACCATACGTTGCCCGCGAACCTCTCGTGGCCTCATACTTTTACAACGGCCTTTTGTATATAATTGCATCACGTCCTTCTCTCTCGACACACAACACAAACACATATTCACCAACAAGGATTGACGCTAGCAAATCACAATGGCCCAGAGCAGGACCGTCGCCGCAGCCCTCTTCCTCGTTTCCTTTGCGGCGGTGGCTGCTTCTGTAGCATCATCAGCTAGCGCATCCGAGGCCGCCGCCCCTAGGAAACTTCTATCCGGCGATGGCATGATCCCAATCACCACCAAGGACTTGCTCCCTGCGTCAAGTGCGAAGTCTCTAACGACAGGAAGGGCCAGCAGTGTTGCCATCCAAAGGGAACTGCTGTCAGGAGATGACATGATCTCAATCACCACCAACGACTTGCTCCCTGGGTCAAGTGCGAAGTCTCTAACGACAGGCAGGGCCAGCGGTGTCGCCATCCAAAGAGAACTGCTGTCAGGCGATGGCATGATCCCAATCACCACCAAGGACTTGCTCCCTGCATCAAGTGCGAAGTCTCTGACGACAGGCAGGGCCAGCGGCGTCGCCATCCAAAGGGAGCTGCTGACCAAGGGAGATTTTGACATCGACAGGTCCGGCGGCACGGAAGCCCTGACCAAGGCGAGGGGCGGGTCTATCGGCATCCAGACGGTGCCAGCAGCATGAGCCCAAACAATTTGGCCATCATGCAGTGACCAACAGCACATTATCCCAAGCTATGCGCGTCGTCGGGTCGGTTGTTTGTGTTTGTGTCTTCCACGTGTGGACTGATGGATCTACTCATCTACATGGTTATTTCATGTCTCAGTTCTGCATTCTTTTCTTGGATTATAAATCCAAGGGTGGAGTCCTGCCCTTAAACAAGAATCCAAGTATGTAATCGCAACTGACATTGATTGATGTGGATTTGGAATTTCATGTGGACTAAATGTGTGTTTGTTTAAAGATTTTTTTGTCACATTCATTCCCTGACTGCATAACAACCTTGCAAATCATATAGTGCATTTTGCATTCCAAAAAACAAAGTATTGTGGCCTCCCCTTTCATGACGCCTAAATACTACTGTCATAGGTCGTGCCACCCATTCACACGCCACATATACATAGCACATGGACAAACAACAAGGTGCCTCATATTAAAGCATACAACTTTGCTTCACCTCATCACATCTTCATAATGGTCCAGGTGTCTTTCAATACTTACCACCGTTTCAATACTTTCTTTCTCCCTCGTGTCTATGCACTCAATTCCATCTCCACGTCAGTACTATGGGCACCTAATCACCGCCGGTTCATAAGGTTTCATCAGCAGTAACTTGACAATTATCATCACAACCAGTTTGTGACAGGAACTGGCGGTGATATTTGTTACTTCACCGCCAGTTCCTATCACAGACTGGCAGTGATAATTATCACTTTACCACCGGTTTGTGACTTGAACCGATGGTGATGTTTATTTCAAGATAAATTAGCTAAATTTAAATCTAAATGTAGCACCATTTTGATAGCACAATAATTTATAGAAATAGAATATAGCTAACAGTGCCCATACATTACTAATGCATCAAAATATATTCTAAATCCATACATCAAGCACGAACCACGAGTTCATACTTCAAATCTTCATCACCTGTCCATACATCATATATATATTACAAGTTTCATAAGAACTAGATAACGCAGAACTAGTTAGAGCTACACCTTACAACTAGGTAACACATAATCTGAACCTATTTTCAAAACATCGTAAAAAATGAACCGAGCCAGTTGTTCTAACACTAATCAGGAACCCAAGAAAACATGAATATTTCTTGATGTTATGAATCTGAACAATTCCGTATTTTTCCTGCCTGCATTTTATGCCGGCCCAGCCGCTAGTAGTCTCCATGGTTTGACAATGTTATTAATAAACGCAACGATGCATGCGTGCATGCTTGCCATATATGCCATCTCGCGGTCTCCAACCGAAAACGGAAGGAAAGAAGCTCGAACACACCACAATCGGAGGTGAATGCAAATGGATTAGCGCCATTCATTTCCCACAAAGCTCTCGCTGCCTTTTATTTTGTTGCGCCATTTTTTCTATTTAAGCAGAAACAATGTACCAAACGGTCAATCAAAGCTAGAAAACAACAATGGCCCCAAACAAGACCATCGTCGCAATGCTCGTCATCGTCGTTGCCGTGGCTGCTTGTGTGCCGGCAGTGACCTCATCTGAAACCCCCGCCGAAAACAAGGTCCTGGCGGGAACTACACAGGGCGGCGCCAGCACCTCTGGCGGCATCATTACGATCCAGCCATCATGGGAGCCCTGGGATCTGACAAGAATGCCCTCTACGGGTAAATGCTTACACGGTGAACGCGGTCTTGCTTCAAAAGGTATCAAACTTATGTAGATGTTGAGGTTTCTGAGGAAGCATTCAACTCAACCCATATCAATCGGATGGAATTGTTCCACTAGTAGGACAAAAGCTTATTGCAGTGTAATATCATTGTTCTTCTTTCTCTATTCAATGTAACCTTTTGTTATAAATTTATTAAAAATGGAGACAGATGAGGGATGTCTTCAATCAAGTTATTAAGATCGATCAAAGGTTCCCACTATGGATCAAAGGCTTTTAATTTTATCACTTCCTGCAAGTGCATTATTGTACATTCAGTTGTGATGAGTTTGTATTTTCAGGTAAAGACTATGCTTTAGCTGCTTGATTTACAATCTCTCTTAACTCGATATTGAAGTATAAGTGAATTGTCCGTCTTTCCTATTAGATTAATCTTTTGGGTGGATGCAATTTTGTTTGTCTTCAGCACGAAAGTGTCGTAAGTGAAAATCATCGTTTAACCCTAAGACAAAAATGAACGGAAGCATGCACCATCCGGTGATGACCCAGGAGGCCAGGGGCGCCCAGTCGTTGCCGGCGATTCGAGCTTGGCGCTCCAGTAGTCGAGCCGGCCCGCCGGAGGTCTGTTCACCGAGCAGATCTCGGCCATGGAGTGCGCCGCGCAGCCGTTGAAGGAGGCCACCACGTGCCAGCCCAGCGTCATGGACTCCGGCCCGCCCTAGAGCAGCCCGGTGTTGTACGCCGTGGTCGCTGCCGCCGCATGGGTCGTCGGCGACGTGTAGTCTCTGGCTACACGCGCGCTTCCTCTGTTGGTGCGGCAACACAAGTGCAATGTGCAGGTTGCTAGGTACTTGCTTCTCCGGCCGGGACTTGATGCATTGTATTGATCGACAGGGTCAGCGGCATTTGGTAGTAGCACGCGGTAGGATTCACCCTTTCGCCTCTAGGGACAGTAATTTCATCACGCACAAGGCCACAAGGGTCAGTCAAGAAATTAAATAACGCACGGTTGCGCCTGATTCGTGCATGTCGCGGAGCTGAAGGTCTCCCTTTCAAATGATGGAGGATCCCGGCCTAAATTCTTGGCTGAAGGGGATATGTTATATGTTGTATGATCTAACGTTCTAGGCTAACTTAAAGAGTCCACGTCAAATACGATTAATAAATATATATCTTCAGATTGAATAAGAAAATTAGGACTTGACCAATATCAAATATAATTAGTAGATAGTTAAATTTGCAATTAAACAAATAAGAAAATTAGCACTTGACAAAAGAGTACATGATGGAATTTCATTAGTAAATAGTTAAATTTGGAAATAAAAAATATAAGGAAATTAATAGTTGATCAAATAATAAAAAATGATAGTTCGGTTTCTATTGAGTTTGAGAAAGATAATTATGTATGTAAATTGCCCATGCACTACGTTTGAAATATAGCTTGAAATTGCCACACTAATAAAAAATTAATAGACAACATTAATTTTATGATAATCTAATGGTTTAAATTAATCCAAAGATTTTGTTCAATACAATTAATATATAGTTTATCTTGAAATTAAAATAATATAAAATCTGTAGTATTATATATGAATTGGGAGGGAAATAGAAAAATAAAAGATACATGTAAATAACAATTATAAATAACTAATTAATAAATAAAATAAAATGACTTCACATAATAAGCCTACGTAAAGCCCCACAACGGCTTACACTATAGTGGAGGAGAAATAAAAAGTAGCTTCAGCGGCTTCTCCTCCCTCTAAGCACTAAAGTGTTCTTAGAATTACCACATTACCGCTAAGAAGATATTTTTGCCAAACGTTCGGCTCCAAAAAAGTTGCTTCACCATTGAAGCCAAAGCTAAACCTATTTTAGAAGGATTCAAAGTCCTATCAAATAGACACTTAGTTTGTATGGCGGTCTATTTTTGGTCCGCATTATTCTGAACTAAAAGACTATAATATAGTGTGCAATTTAGAAAGCATGACGATAATCACAATGAAAAGCATTTGAGTGAACATGGAGAATGACAACTTAATAACAATAACTTATAGGGAACAACTATGATTAAAAATGGAGAGGGAAATAAATCAAAGCGGGTCAGATTCCAAAGGAGTAATGATGACCAAGAAAAAAAATAATGGGTTGACCACAGAAAAGTATAGCCACATAGCATCATAGAGAGAATAAATGCACAATCAATAAATTTGGCTTGGGAGCGACGAGAGTTGCTAATCTTCGAAAGTGCAACAAAAGTAGCATACAAACATTAGGAGCACATCAATGATAGGATGACAGTACCACATATCACCGCAACATGACACTAGCCCAGTCTCAAGCTCAAATACCACCCTAATATGACCACAGAGACGTGGTGATCACTTCCAGCGACAACAAGAAGTAGCAACATGGTGATTTATCGGTGTGTAGCATTGTGATCAGTGGATGGTTGAGATCTAAAAAATTTAGGAGAGAAGGAATGGTAGATGATGTAGTCACGTATAATGTTGATGTGATCTAGAAATAAGAAACATGGAAGTCGATGTTTGACATCCATGTCCATCCATGAAAGCTGCAAGAAGTGTTTGAAAAGAGAAAAAACACGCACCATCTGATGTTAGCGAACATAAGTAGAAGAGAGGGGATAAGCTCTAAGGAAAAGACTATGCCTTAATAGCTACAATAGTGAATGTGTAGACCCAGTTCACGGCACGTGTTCAGAAAAGATGCATCAGTCGTAATATACTATAGGAGCATGCATGCATGAGGCTTCAGGTACTTATACATTGAACTACTCATCTAGGTCTTCTGTATAAACATGAGGATAATTTTGCATGTCCAGTGATGAAAACTCTTAAGGAAAAACTTTTATCGCCAGTTAAAATTGTAAACATTATATATTGCCAAAAATATTCCATGTAATATAAACATGAGGCACTAAAAACATAGAAAAAGTAGATTTGTATATAAGATATGACCTTTTCTCCTAAATTCAAGTTCTAAAAATACTGCATAGTGTTCCAAAAATATACTCGACAAAATATAACAGATATGAAAAGGCATAGATGATACCTCAGTTTAGGCATCTGGAATTACAATTATAATGACATCATTCCAAAAAAATATTTGCATCTATTTTTAAGTAAAAAATAGTTGGTTGGTCTGCTCGGAGAAACAAAATACAAAACTGGACCACATGAAGGAAGGTAATGGACTAATGGGTCACCTCGTTTTGGGCTTGGATGTTTATGGGCATTAAGACCCAAGGCTCAAGTTGCCGGCGAGGTGTGAGGCGAGAAAGTCGGGTGGGCACCGGCTAAATCGGTCGTGCACCTTTCTCATCTCTGATGAATTTCTGTAGAGAAGGCCAATGGCACTGCGGCGGCGCATGAACTCGAGGCAGCAGTGGCGTGGCGATCCCGTTCCGACCTTTTCACCGGTACCATACCGTTCGTCGCCGCCCGCCTTAGAGAGCACTACGACGACTTCTACCAGAAACCACCGATCAACCCCTCATCACTACACAACTTTCAACATTGCCGAGAGTTTGTTGCAGGTTGCGGACCGGGATTTCACCTTATACAATTCTTTAAAGCTAATGGCCAACGGTAATACAGTTTTGCCTTAATCTTTGCCGATCACTACTACAGAAACTGTTTTCAGCAATGGCATTTTCACTGCCAGTTCTTTATGGACCGGCGGTGAAAATGTATCACCGTCGGCCCTATAGCCGTTGGGCGTAGTGGGCTATAGGGCCGGCGGTGAAAATGATTTTCACTGCCGGCCCGTGGCTTATAACACCCTCCCCTCCTCCTACCCGAGTTCTCCATTTCTTCTCACCATTTTTGCAGCCATTTCTTACCATGTTGTTCAAGATTTCGGTTCTCTTTTGAACTACTAACATCAACTACTCGGTTTGAGGTTAGTAACTAGCAACCCATTCGTTTCTTTGCTTGTTTCATTGGCTAGATTTAAATTCCTAGTTTGAAATTGGTGGTGAGGCTTTGTTCATGGTAGAGTCAAAATCCACATCAAAATGCATAAGGAGCCTAGTGAATTTGAAGTATGGACATCACCCACTTGTTTTATGATTGGTAGCTAGCAACCCATTCAATTCTTTGCTTGTTTCATTGGCTAGATTTTGAATTTGATGGACTAGAGGCTTTGTGCATGGTACTAGAGGCAAAATTTACATCAAAATGCATAAGGAGGCTAATGAATTTTGATGTATGGACATTATCCACTTGTTTTTTGCTTGGTAACTAGCAACCTATTCAATTCTTTACTTGTTTCATTGGGTAGATTTCGAATTTGTAGTTTGAATTTGATGGAGGAGGCTCTTTTTTCACGCTAGAGGTGAAATTTACATCAAAATCCAAGATGGCTTCCAAATTTTGAAGGAATCACATAACTCTCTTGTTTTAAGGTTGGTACCTAGATGCACATGCTATTCATATCTTCTTGCATTGTATTGAGGCAAGTGTGCAAAGCTTCCCGATACAAGTGTTCCTCTGCCATGGTGGTGAAAGGTGACAGGAATAAAAGACCTCCCATGAAGGTTGTGTGGTACTTCCCAGTAATTCCTCGTTTGAAAAGATGGTTTGTGAACGCAGAAATAGCCAAGCTGATGAGGTGGCATGCCGAAGACCGTTTGGTTGATGGAAAGCTTAGACACCCAGTAGATGGTTCACAATGGAGGCCTGTCAATTCTAGATACAATATATTTGCAAACCAGATCAGAAACATAAGGTTTGGGTTGAGTACTGATGGGATGAATCCCTTTAATATGGTTAGCAGCAAACACAACTCTTGACCTGTGACCCTTTGTATATACAATATCCCGCCATGGCTGTGTATGAAGAGGACGTACCTTATGATGCCATTATTGATCCAAGGGCCAAAACAACCTAGAAATGATATAGATGTGTATTTGGAGCCATTGGTAGATGATCTCATGATACTATGGAATGATGGTGTTAGGGTATGGGATGAGTACAAGCGAGAACACTTCACGATACGAGGATTGCTGTCCGTAACAATCACGGACCTACCCGGCCTTGGTAGCATATCAGGACAAGTTACAAGGATATAAAGGATGTGTGGTGTGCTTGGATGATACTGATGCTAGATGGTTGACCACAGTAAGAAGATGATTTATACGGGTCATCATAGGTTTCTTCCCAAACATTACCTATATGGCCGAAACAAGAAATCCTTTGACGGGACAAGGGAAGATCGCTCAGCTCTGGAGGTTCATGATGGGAGGGAAATATTTAAAGCAGTGAGTAGACTTAATGTTGTCTTTGGCAAAGGCGCAGGAAGTGTACCTGCACTTGCCACATCTTCGTGGAAAAAGAAATCTTTGCTATGGAGACTTCTTTATTGGGAGTTCATGATTGTTCGCCACGCACTTGATGGTATGCGCCTAACTAAGAATGTGTGCGAGAGTACGCTCGGAATCTTAATGGAAAAGAAAGCATTACATTTTTTTCATGTTTGTTTCCTTTTCTTTCTTTGTTGTCATACCTGATAGTGTTACTTCCCATGTGGTCATCTCATCAGCCTCTACTTACTCATATATAGGGATAATGGAAAGACTGGGACGATTCGGCTCTCGTCGTCGAAAATGTGTCAACAAGGATGCAGCAGTCAATGTTGAGGCTAAGGGCGAAAACCAGGAAGTAGAAAGGCGCGAGGATGGTAGCCCTTCTGCATACCTCAACCTGGACCAACATGCCGAGGTAATTGGCTCTTTTCTTTTCTTTCACCTCTCTAGATTATACATATCGGTAGACCTCAACATTGTATACATATCTTTAAATTTTCTTTCAGTAATTCTGTACCCATGTGAATTGTATGAAATTATTGAAATGCGGTTTAATTTTGATAATAATGGTGCTTGAATAAGCAACAGAAAATGATTATCACTGCCGGTCCGTGTTACGGTCCGACGGTGATAACCCTATTTTCATCGCCGGTCCGTAACACGGGCCGGCAGTGATAGTTCACTTTCACTGTTGGACCGTAACAAGGACCGGCGCTGATATCCTCATTTCACCGCCGGCCCTTGTTACAGACCGGCGGTGATAACATATTTTGACTTCCAGCACGTAACATGTTTTCACCGCTGACCTTTCACCACCGGCACTTAAAACCGGCAGTGAAAATAGGTTTAGGGCCGGCGGTGAAAATAAATCTCTAGTAGTGGATGGTAGTTATGAATGGGCAACGACCAATCAGCGAGGAACACTCAGCGACAAGATTCTATAAAATACACTATATACTGTCGGCCATTCCATATAAACTCTCAGACAAGCTGGTCGGGAGATAAAAAGGGAAATCAAATTTGAGGGGTTTCATTCAGCAACACACGAGCAAACAACAGACTTCTAGGCAGGCCGACGAAAACTGAATGGCCCAACAAAATATAGCAAAAACGGCACAAACAACAACCATATGTTACTTATATATCCCCAAAACGTTCACGAATCTAAAACAATCACAGTCACACAAAATTGAGTGAGAAAGGAACCGAAAAACAACCGGATGATGTATAGAAATCCCAAATCTGAATTGAACAAACTCCAGCAATTGAAAAAATATAGAAAATAAAAAAGTTGGACACCCGTGGGCTGAATGGTCACTTCAAGACCCAAAATGGACGGGCAACCCAGCCAGCCCAAGGGCACCACCCCTTCTTACCACCAATGGACCGGCTTATCGGGAATGGCCCGCCATTCAATTCTTTTGTGTGCTCGTCTCAACAAAAATAATTCTTTCGTGCGCTATTTTCACTGAACACATTTTACTTTCAAAACGACTTTTCAAATTGAATTATTTTGTTCTGGAGTTTTGAGTGAAAACGGCAAAGGAGTATGGTGGGACAGCCAAGGTAGTTCCCCCCATTTCAGCCCCACCTCCGCCCAGCCCAACCGCGGTCGCCGGCTCGCCGCCCCACCCGCCGTCCCCACCGGCTGCCGCCGTCTGCTTCCCATCTGCCGTCCACGCCCCCTCCCCCTTCCGCCACAGCAATTCCTTAGGAATCCATGGCCAAGTTCTCTTTCGACGACGCCGACGACGACCCTCCCGCCGCCGCTTCCGGGAGCGAGAAGAGGAAGCGCGAGGACGGCCCAGACGAGGCCGCCGCCGGCGGGGGCCCTCCGAAGGCCCGAATTTTTGCCGACCGGGGCGGAGGGCCGGAGGGAGGCGCGGTGGTGGGGGCGGAGAGGGCCGAAGGGAGCGGCCGGAAGGCGGTGGAGACGGTCGTGGGCGGGGAGGCTGACGGAATCTCTGTGCGGATCGACCCGGATGTCCTTGATTGCTCCATCTGCTTCGAGCCCCTCCGACCGCCCCTCTACCAGGTACTTAACTTCCTTTCGAGAATCACCCACGTTGCTTGATTTTCCTTGTTAATTGGATCGGATAAAGGAATTACCTGTTGTTGTAGTGCTAGCCATGCGGTTTCGCCTAGGCTTGAATGCATCGGTCACTTATTTCTCTTTCTTGATTTCCCCGACTTAATCGATAAGAGACCATTTCCTAGATATAGCAGAGGTCTGAATGGTGAATGTGAATAAAGTTATGTATTACGTTCAGCTGTCAATGCTTTTGATAAGCCATTAAGCCATCTCTCCAATTTTAAGGACACATTTTTTGGTGCGCTGCACATGTTGCAGTGTTTGTACCTAACCATTCCCTTTCACCTATTCTCTATAGATTATTTTGTTGTAAGAATGGAACTCTTTGTCACAATCCAAATACAGGTCTTATTCTACCAGGTGTCTTAAATTTCTAATTTTCTTAAATAAAACATTTGGACATCTTTCTTGAGCTTCATAGAAAAAAGAATTGACTGTATAATGAATCAATGACTGTGAATTATGTTTCCAAGCATGACTATCGTCCTCATCCAGAGTTACTGATATGCTATAGTAACATAATATGCTGATTATCAGAACCCAGTAATATGCTGTAAAACTATAATATGGTAATCATCCTTGTTTTCTGAAAGATGTTTGGTTCAGACTGTAAGAAGTAAGAAGCAACACTTTGTTACAAAACTGAAGATATTGAATGGGGGCAACAACATATGAATGCGGAGCATACCAGGGTCCATGCAGCACTCTTCAATAAAATTTTCATTCATATTGTCCATGTATGTTCTTGTATCAACCGTGACATAAAGTCAAGTAAACAGAGTAATTAATCCTGACTATGATCTTTTAAAATGTCTGAAATTGAACTGGATACTTATCAGTTTCAGACAGTTTGACCTGACACTTTTAATAGAAAAAACGGGCAAGCCACTGCACCTCTCACCTTGTTGCTAATTAAAATCCCTATGTCCAGCCATATATAGTATCATTAATATTACTCAAGAAAACTATAGCACACTAAGGTGTACTGATTGAATAGTATGTCTTCCATAAATAGACAAACAATTTTGATCACCATATCTTAATACTAAGATATTGAATTGACCACTGCATAGTAGCAGAACTACTGGATACTGATAAATGCCCATAAACTTTTGAGCTTCTAATTAATCGTGGTCAGTGCTGACAAGGGAAATAAACTTAACAATACGCTACAACTATGAGCTATATAGTTAACAATTAGCCCTCTTGCTACACAAGATCGAAGGTTATCAAGATCTAATATCTTCTTAGCTAATACTTGGATGAATCTGCAATTATGTCCTGGATAAATGCACTCTTTCCAAAGTTGGTTGGACTGAGAAAATAGAGAAGATATTCTGTTCCTGGGCTAAAATTTCCTTCCTGTGCTCATGTAGCAGGGAGGGATACTTTGTGTGCTTCACATTTCTGTCCAACCATGCTGCACTTGCCACCATCAGCACATACTAGTTCTGTTGCAAAGTATCTGTTGTTTTTCTTGGAACATGCATTACAAGTGTCACATTAGAAAGAGAATGCAAATTATCTGTTGTTAAACCCAGTTTGTGTTGCAATGGATATGCCCCTTTAGCTATGGTTTATAAATGTGTCAGAATCTTTTCCTTTCTATTAATTCAGAATCAAAACCTGTTTGGACACATTTGATGGAGATGTTGTCATTATATAGTATTGCCGTTCTTTGGCATTTTACTTCAAGGAGGCATTTGGGTTGTTTGTGATAGAACATCATCTATGTATATTAGGATGAATTATCTATGAAGGACAATTTTAAACATTCTTGTGAGTGTCACACCCAGTTTTAAGGACAAAACCGAATGCATAACTATATATATGCCAGGATCAAGTTCCATACATATAGTGACTTCATCAGTGAATAATCAGCAATAGTATCATGAAAAGAGAACTAAAACACTATAAAAGATTATCAGAGTTATACAACTTATCCAGGAAATGAAGGTTTCAAACTTCACAGGCAATCGACCGGGGGTTGCGTACACCTAAAACTCAGCATCATCTTCAAAAGATTTCACGACAACTTTCACTTCTGAGCAGCAATTATAACAAGCGTGAGTATACTTATGGTTGGTACTCAACAAGTGTTGATAATTATATGACATGAAGGCCAAAATTAAGGAAAGGCTGACTGGCTTACTGCGATAAGCAATTTTAGTTGGTCAAATTTTATTAGCACCTGATTACTAAGATATAAGTTTATACCAAAATCCACATTAAAAGAAACAGAAGAGATATAACAGAAACATAACTATAACTATAATCATAAACATGGTCCACAATTTATTTCATCTTCATGTTCATTAATCATGTGAGGGTCCAAGCCGCTCTTAACCGTGAGCAAGGCTGATATATCGGTTTTCATTCTGCAGAGGTTGTACACTTTACCCACAATTCGTGTCTCCCATGTTACCCGAGGTCGTGAGTCTCTTAATCACTTCCAAGGTGAGTGGCTCGAGATTCACTACGAGACCTTTACAAAGATTCCCTAACTTATGACAATTTGCTAAAGTTTCAAGTCAAAGCGGTCATGACTCTCCCTAATGAGGAAGATGCCTTAATCAGGACCATATCATAACCTCAAGAGGACCGAGCTATACCCCGATGATGCAACCCCTCATGCCTTTTCGATAAGATTATCATAAGCTAGAGTCTCTAATTAAATAGCCAAGACCAGAGCCATATAGTATTGTGGTTGCACTGTTTTCCTGGGTGGTTCTCCATGTTCCAATTAAGCAGATATGATCTTGTGGTTAACAACACAAAGAGCATGAACATGGATAAAATAGGTGTAGCATCATCATTGTTGTCATCATGGTTATAAACATTCCAAAACCGGAACCAGTTATAGCAACAACTAAGCAGAAGCTATCCAACAAGAAGACAAACCCTATGTTGACAAGGAACGAACATAAAGACTAGGCATATCCTTAATTAGGATCCATCAGGTTAAGACACATGCATGTATAAAAGAAAGTTATATTTATTGTGATTATTAGGACAAAAGAATGATCAAGGAAACACTTGCCTTTCTTCTAGAGAATCGTTGCTCAGAGTCTTCAACTATTATTTTTGAAACTCTTAATCTTCAGAGCTCTTGGATTGCGCTCCTTCTAACGTCAAACGAGCATCGGACCGAAGCACAACAACCAAACAAGAACAACTAAGAACAGATACACCAAACAAAAAGAAAGCTTTGAGCTTGTTGCTACGGTCACGAGAGCGCAAGAAACGCGGAAGACGGAGCTACGGTTGAAAAGAAACGGCTATCAAAAGATTTGTGTTATAAAAGAAAACAAACAATTGTAAGCTTCATTTATTTTATTTACAAAACAAATGTAAAGAGTATTTGAAAGAAATATCCGAAATTATAATTAGCTCATTTTATATTTTGCATTTGTAAAAACGAAGTAGAACTTAGTCCAATTTTATTTATAATTATCTATGTATAAAATTGCACTAATTAAATAATTACTTAGAAAGAAGACTTGTGAGAACATCTAAGCGGATAACTTTATGGTTCATGTAAACAAATTAAATTACAAACACATTTGAGTTGATATTAATCAAGTTACATTAATTATAAAAACCGAAGTAAAGGTTTAATTGGATTTTATTTAGGAAAACTAGATGAGATGACATTAATCAAATTAAATCTATATTTAATTTTAAAACAGGAACTACGATACAACAACACTACTAAATTATAGCTCACACAAAAACAAAGTTAACGCATCAAGAACGAACTAAAACGGAGCTAAAACGTGGAGACTATGGAAGAAACAAGACTGCAGAGACCTATTCGCGATTAACTATAGACGTGAAGGGCTACCAGAAAACTTTGGCAAGACACACGAAACAGTGCTCGCAGAAAGGTCAAAGGATAGGGTTAGGTCTGAAAGGTCCGGGTGGGGCTGGGTTGAAAAGATGCAAAAGATCTAGGGGTTTTCTGTAGATTTCACAAGACAAAGAAAAACAGATTTATTACACAGTTTCTCGGGGGCCAAACTGCAAAAAGCTTGGGAATAGCTCCCATGGTGGCCGGCGGCTACTGTTGGGCAGGTTCTTGGCGTTCTCGGGCATGATAGGCTTTGGGAAGCGGTGGAAAAGAAAGAGGACGATGAGGGGATTCGATTTTGGGGCTTACCGGCGGTGGGGACTCACTGAGGCGACCGGAATCGAAGCCGGAAGAAGCGGCGGTGGTCTATACTATGGCGGTGGCGCTCTGCTGATGGGGCGACTTGCAAGGGGAGGTCGTGGCTGCAAGGGCGAGCAGGGCCAAGGCGAGCAGGGGGCCAGGGCACGCACGCCTAGAACGGCGGCGGTCTGCTGGAGGCGCTGTGTAGGGCGGAGGCACGAGGGGGCCGAGCGAAGGGCGCACGCGAGGAGGCGGCTGCGCAGGGAACGCGCCGGGGTGGGGGCGCTGGGATAGCAGGGGGAGCAACAACACGAGGGGCTGGCTGCGGTATGGTAGGGGTACGACGCGGTAGGGAGGCGAGGGGAGGCCTAGGTGCTCGGTTTTATAGGGCTAGGGTTTGGCTTTGTGCGCTGCGCACTCACAGAAGATGGCGTGCAAGGCTTGGACTTGTTTGAGTCGAGATTCTTCACGGGAGAAAGGAGATGGGTGCTGGCTAGCAGGTCCCACGAGGCAGCAAGAAAAAGAGAGGTAGGGCGAGGGGAAGGAGGGAGGAAACGACCTCGCGTTGAGACTTGAGTGGCGAGCGAGTTCGGTTATGAGACGAAACAGGTTCAGGTGAGGGCCGACAAGAGAAACAAGCTAGCCGAAATTGAATGGGTCGTTCGACAGCAGGAACAAAAGATGGATCGGGCATGCTAAAACTTTTTATATGGTGTGGATTGCCTGGCTTGTGTGACACACACACAGAGGACAGCAACGTGGGCCATCCAGTCTTGAATGAAACCAAAACGGCACGTGGCAAACAGCTAGCTCGGCGTGCAGTGACATAGAAGAATACGATGAAGTCGGCTTCAACAAGAAGCTTTGGTGTTACTTTTTGTTGACGTGAACACGACAGACGATGAAATCAAGGCGATGGCCGAACTCAAGCTTGCGTGTGGCACGGTTCGAAGTTTATGGTGAATTGGACCAAAAACGGTTTGAATTCAGCCCAAGAAGAAAAGAAAGAGGACTTTATTTGTCCAGAATATATTTTCAGGCTTAAAAACAAATCTAGAAAAGTCTAGATAAATCTTTTAAACCCTGAAAAATATATCCCGAATTTCCAAAAATTCTAGAAGAATCCTGGAGATAGTTTGGGACACGAGGAATCCAAATAAAATATTTGGAGCTCGTGAAAGATTTTAGAGCCTTCAAATAAATGGATCTAGCTCTAGGAATTTGAGAATAATTGCCAGAAAAATCTGGAAAATTCTCGGAAAACCCTATTGATAGATAAACACATTCTAAAAGATACTCACATCCTAAAATTAAATATTTTAGGGTGTGACAGTGAGCTAAGATACAAATGTCTGATAAATTCTCAATACATCTCTGGATTTGTAGGGAAGAGTTAGATTGTATCTGTCTGAATGTTTTACCAAACCAATTACAATTGTGTGGAACAGAAAAAAAATGACAAGATTCTGTCCGCCCAATGATTTTTATTTTTCTTTTCACTCTTCCATTTCCCATTTTGGTTTCTCCAAACTGCAGTTAAATTGGTTCATATATAATATATTCAAATGAGCCATATGATTGTCTACATCCAGAAGTGTCTATTTGTAACTATAAGTTGGTCCATGCTGTATGTATTCTCATAATAAAGCAGACCATTTATATCACAAGACTCATACTCGTAGGATACCATTAAATGATTACAGCTTGTTTCTGTATTTTCCAGTGCCAAAATGGTCATGTAGCGTGCTTTTCCTGCTGGTCCAGGCTCAGCAACAAGTGTCACATTTGTTCTAATGAAGCTAACTTCGTACGGAACATTGCACTGGAGAAGGTTGTTGAGTCAGTCAAGTCCGCCTGCTCATATGCCAAATGGGGCTGTAGCAAGTTGGTCAGTTATTCACTTAGAAATGCTCATGAAGAATCTTGCCTTTTTTCTCCTTCAAAGTGTCCTATTCCTGGTTGTGGGTACAGAGGATTCACTGGATGGTGGTCAGGACATTTCCATACAAACCATAATAATGATAGCCTACGGTTCTCATGTGGCCAGTGCTTCAAAGTGAGTTTGGAAATATCAGTTCCTTTTCTAGTTCTTCTATCCGAGGATGATCACCTATTCCTTCTCCTCAACAAGAACGTGATGCCCTACGGGCATGTGCTTTCAGTTGGTTGCCTTAGGACTGGCAATCTGAACTGGAATTTCTTCTATGAAATGAAAGCAACTAGTGAGGGAAACACTGAAAACAGCCTGCAATTGAAGGCTGCTGTCACGAACACAAGGGATTGGCGTGGCCTCCACCCTACAGAAGCTTTCCTTTTGGTTCCTTATGCCTTCTGCAGATCTGGCAAACTAACACTATTCGTATCTATTGAGAGAGTTGCTGATGTGAGGTGAATACATGAAAGTTTCATTTGTTGTGCAATGTAAAAAAAGAGGCTAGCAGTGTAAATTTATCTTGGAAACTTGTTTTCAGTGAGGCATCCCTTGCCTATGCTTTGCTAAACCCTTACTGTGCTCATGTAATTCAGAAGCTGCAGTTGAAATCTGTAAATATATGTGTATAGTTCCATGTACTAAGAACTGTAATTAAGATGCTTGATGTAGGAACTGAATTAAATTGCAAGTTGCATTCTTGTGTAAATCACGAATTCCTGATGTAGATGCAACGATGTGGTCCCTTCTTTTGCTAGGCCTGGCAATCGGATGTGTGTGTATTGACGTGCTTAGATGCAAAGAATGAACGGTGCCATGTAGATATGCATGATGCTGAGTTTATTTGGTTATTATGTTTTGGTATGTTCCTGTGTTTGGCTTTTGCTGTATTCCCGAGAAGAGTTCAGATTGTATTTGTACTTGTATCAGCTCGTTAATTCTGAAATTTGCAATCAATCAATTTATGTTCGTAGCACCTTATGTTGGTGCTCATTTTGGACAGTACAGTTCTGCCTTACTTGACTTGGGAGACTGCGTATCATATATTAGTGGTCTGAATGTTCTGAATGGATTTATTGTAGTACCCCCAGCCCCATATTGTGTTTCTGAATGTTCTGGTATTTCCTACACCTCTGCTGCTATGGATGCAAATTGCAATCGAATCTTGCTGGATGGAAATGAATGAACTGATCTTATATGTTTCCATTCTTGAATCATCGCATCGTGCTTCCTGGTTAGTGCTCGAATGATTCATCATTGTATAACAAACGAGAAGTTGCTGTTTTCTGGTCACCATGTCACGGAAGCAAGCAAAAGGTGTTCCTACCATTGTCCTTTGAGCATATTGTATTTACTTGCAGGTTTTGATAAAATGGATTTTTTCTAGATTACACAATACATCGCATACACTTATAACGCACGCACACTCACTCCTATGAACACATGTTAACAAACTGTCGGTGTTTCGATCACCCGCTAATAATTTGTGCCGCGCTTCTCGGTGGCTCGATGCTAACAATTGAAGGCAAGGATTTAGACTGGTTCTGGCGAGTGCCCTACGTCCAGTATGGGATGGTTCGTTTCGTGTTCCTTACGTTCGAATGCTAGGTGCTTACAATGGGGCGCTTGCAAGCGATGTGTGTGCGTGTGAGTCTGGTTGCGTGATAGTGAAAGAAGACCTAGCTCTGCCTTATATACGTGGTGGGCTGGGCTACATTGTGTGAGAAAGGGGATGTTTTTCCCCTAGGGCTGGCTGTGCTACACGTGTACTGCCTTGGGCCTGCGTCCGATCGTGCTCTGCCGCTTGCCGATGTTGTCTTGTCCGCTTGGTCCGGCTACGCCGAACACATCCTTGGTCATGTCCGCCATCCCTGTGGCAAGGGATGCACCGCTACAGAAACAATCTTTCATCCTCCACATTTGTCCCGGCCAGTTTTGGACAGAGGCTTTAGTCCCGGATCCAACGGCTAGGCGGCGACAGAGAGCTTTAGTTCCGGTTGGAGCCACCAACCGGGACTAGAAGTCACCATTTAGTCCCGGTTGGTGGCTCCAGCCGCGACTAAAAGTCATAAACATTTAGTCCCGGATAGTAACACCAACCCGGACTCCCGAACTAAAACGGTCTTTAGTCCCGGTTGGTGGCTCCAACCTGGACTAAATGGTCCTTCACGGGCTAGTTTAAAAGGAAAGGCATCCCATTCAAAGTCACATGTGATGTGTATGTGGGGTGGTAAAGAAGCTGTGTGTGAGGCAAGTGGTCTCGGGTTTGAGTCCTAGGCACGGAGTAAATTTTTTGCCTTTTCACGGACCTTTAGTCCCGGTTCTACACTAAAGAGAGTTGGGAACCGGGATTACTAGGGGATTCTGCACTAGTGATAGCGCCGTCGTCCTTGCGGCATGCCTCCCGAATGCGCCGGGGGCGGGCCTATTATCGGATCCGCAGGCTCTGTCCTCTCCTTTGCCAGTCGGGAGGTCGGGCACCTGGGCTCTGATGGCCTCTGGGTTCGTGGCGGGGCTTGCCTCACCTACGCCTGACGGCGGAAGGCGGCCCGGTACGGTCTGTCACATCGTGCTGACGGAGACGGGGCGCGAGCGGCATGAGCGCCGGTCGTGGCGTAATGATGGCCCGTTGGATCCGGGGTGTCGCATCGGTCCGTAGGCGACGCCCCTACCCTAGCTGTCGGGGGTGGAGTGCGCATGCACGTCTTGTCAAATCCCACAGAGTTAATGCTCTTTGCGCCATCCCTGGGAAATCCTGCGCCCGAGCTGCCCGTGGGGGGCTGGCTCGTCCTCCCGGCCATGCGTGGCGTGGGGGTAGGGAGTGCGCCATGCAGTCTGCGCTCCGCTGCTCCTGGGCCGTGGCGCTTTCTTCTGCTGATGGGCCTGTGCTGGCCGCGTCCCGCGCTTCGCCAGGCCGGACTGCCTGACGGCGTCCGGCTAACCTCCGCTTAGGCCTCTGAGGGCCGCGCTTCAGGGTACGTATGATCCTTAACCCCATCACAAACTCTACCCCTATGAGCATCTTCGAAGACTGAGCCGGCAAATTCTTGAGATTGACGAAGTCACCACAGGCGCCTCGCTGTCGACGGGAACGTCGTCTACCATTGAAAGCACAACGCCGTTAAATCCTAGAAAATTCACTCCCACGGGGAGTCGAACCGAGGACCTGAGATGCTACTGAGGCTCATGTAACCACTAGGCTGCATCAATGGATTTGCACACATCATAAGGGTAAGATATATGTAAGCATGTTCCTAGAAAAGATAATCAGTCGCTTTGGGGTTATATCGTACTGCCTTCGTCCAACTCCACCCACAAATGTAAGGATTTATGAATTTCAAAATTTTTCCACAAATATAAGAATTTCTGCCCTAATCTACCTGAATAGGCAGGATTTAACACTCGAGTAAGGGGTATATATATTTTTTTCCTCTCTGCTCAAGTTCTCCTAAAAATCCAGAAGTCCTAACATTTGATTTGTGGATGAAGGGAGTACCATTTTATGTCATTATTGATGCTCAGATGTGAGCCTAATTACAACAAATCGGCAATCAATCTCAATGAGTAGACCAGTTTCTTTAATTTATTCTTCACACATCAACCTTTGAACCATTGTGAAACGCATTAATCTGGTAACATGAACTGTGCTAATCAACAAAATTTGACTTGCGCTACCACATCCAGTGCCATCAATATGTAAAGGAGATCATCACATCTGAATTAGAATTTGAGAAGACTTTTGACACTACAGAGCACAATGCTACAATGAAAATGCTAGGAACAATGGGTTTTCCCTTGTCAGATGGATCTATTGGATGATGGAAATTCTTTTCTGGAACCTCGGCGGTGGTCTTATTGATGGGATGAATCTCCTCGGCAGTACTGCTGAGGAACTTCCTCACTGACGCAGAAAGGTGTGTGACAGCAGAAGCCTTTTGTTTACGCTGGCAGTGGACTTTCTACAAAGTGTCATCAATAAAGATTATCGACAAGATCTTTGAAGCTAAAATAAGTTACCTCTGCGTTAAGTTCTTCGGAAAGATTTCCGTATCATGGAATATGCTGATACGTTACTTCTTATGTAAGCAGATTCTCCTCAGCTTGTGTAGATATTGAGCTTTCTCCATCTGGTCCTGTCACGACAAGCATACACTTAACTGACAGCTGGACTCAACTTTGGGGATCATCTGAATATGAGCAAATGCAAGGAGATTCTACGAAGCAAGTTTTAGTGCGGTTATATATACCACCCAAGCGCCCTGCAATGGATCTCAAAAGGTGAGGTGGAGCGTGGAGGAGACACTCAAGTCATCTTTATTTTTTTCTTAGTGCTGAACAAGTGTCTCACGTCGGTTTGCTATTGGAATTCAGTGGAATCCACAGCTTAACATGCTTCATATGCTGCAAAAGGCATCTTCAATTCTAGTTCTTTATGAAAACATTATTCATCATTGCAGGTGCATCTAGAAGCAAATGAATGGCTTAATTTTTTATGACAAATAAAATCGGAAGCATTGCTTCTTGGAAGGTGCCTTTCACAAACAAAATTATCGTGCCATTTGCCAAGGATAAAGGAAGATCATCAACTCACCAACTGCCCCCCATCCACCCACTCACACAGCACAGCACTGTCTTAACAGATGTAGTTCTAGTTTTTGTTCATCCTTGTTGCTTTTACTTTTTTGGTCTTGTTTGTCGTACATACTTCCTTTCCATATTATTGATAAAACGGTCTCACTGGGGTTTTCTCCCTCACAGTTTTCAGTGCAAAAATCTTAGAACCAGGTGAACTCTATAAGGAGACACAACAGCCAGCTTCATACTTGGTAGCTTTTGCTACTTCCAACATTTTACTACTGGAGAATATGTACCGGGCACAATTAGAGCCGGTAATAATGCAAGCATCAATACTGGTTCCAATAGTCATATCCCCAGGAGGGACATTAGTACGACATGGTTACACTAGCCGGTACTAATATACCCGACACATGCATATTGGCACCGGTTGGTGATAACAGTTGGTACTAATGCTCGGTATATATGGGCTGGATGGATTGTCTTTTCTCTAGTAGTGTTACTATGTAACATTCACTACATTCACTACTAGAAAAACGATATTTCGTCGCACACGGTTAGTACCGGTCACTCTTTACCTGGTACTAAAGGTGGCAGGGAACCATTTTAGTACCGGCTCTAAATTTGAAAGTTCCTAAAGCCATTTTAGTACCGGGCCAAAACACCGACCGGTAATAAATGTAACCTTTTAGTACCGGTTGGTGTTTTGGTCCGGTACTAAAATGGCACGGCTATTTAGTACCAATCAATGACACCATTCGGTACTAAAGGGTGACATTTAGTACCGTTCGGTATCATGGCTCGGAACTAAATGGTCCTACACAGGTTACTTCAAAAGGAAACCATCTCCCACTCAGTCACACGAATTTTTCGCGTGTGCGGGGCCTCTCGGAAGTTTATTATATTTTTTTTATTTTTTTTAGGTGGTGCGTTTAGTACTGGTTGCTGCAACTTGTACTAAACAGTCCTCCGTTTAGTATCGGCCAGGCGGTACCGGTTGCGCCAATCGGTAATAACAGCGCCATATGACCGGTACTAATGCTAGTTTTTCTAGCAGTGATTGCCGGATGCTACGTTAATTGACTAGTATCAAATTAAACACATAAGTGTAGTTTTTGCAATCTTATATTCAACTTTGTGATACATAAAAGCTAACTCACCTTTGATCAAAACGTTAAAGAACGGGTCAAAGGAATATATTTTGACACCTCACCACACAACTAACACTAGTTCCACTAGTGGTGAGATGAGTTCATGAAGGCAGGTATCAAACTTATCTAGATTTCAATTCATGAACCACTGGTTTCTACATTGTGACACCTGGCACATTTAGATATGCCCCAGTAGTGGCCCATGAGTGCTGCATGCACATGTTTAGTACCACCTTGCTAGTTGAGCAAGGGTGGAGCCAACTTATAAGTTTTTAGCCTCCAGCTATAGCACATCTTCGGGTTGACTCTTTTACACGAAGCGAGGATGAAAGTGTAAGCAGGGTGCTATATGTATGCGGGCCCGCCCCTCGGAAGGGCTGGACAGTGCGGTTTTGGAGGATAGGGTGTGACATACATTTATGAAATTCCATTGAAATTTCCCTTTCTTGCTCAAGATAGTGAGCTCATTAATGCATTATTATCCATGTGGGGATGATATATGGTTTTGATATTGTTGATGTCAACCATGTATACTAGGATGTGAAGTCAGGAATAACTATTTGCAGTATTTTGACCTTATGATGTGAACTTCTTTGAACAAGTGTAATGTGTGTGTTATGTAATATGTTGGTTCTTATATGTGTGTGTGTTTTTCAATGCCATGCGAACTGTAATATATGCGTTCGTTGATGTAGATGCATTGCTATTGTACATGATGATTGTATGGAGAACATGGCTGTCAAATCCTAAATCTGCTCCAGGATGTACCCAGGAATCAGAATGGACCTACAAGAGGAAAATCTCATTAATGATGTGTAAATAAAGAAATCCATCACTATCGACTCTAAGAAAGGTGATGGTTGTAGAAGACAGATGACAGAGAACTTGTTAAACTAATAACTCAGTCAAAAGTGATCGGTGATAACTTCACAAATCATAGTCACTACGGATTGCTAGTGACTCCCAATAGTGATGGCTAGCATTGGTCGTCCGCCATGTCGTGAGTCATTAGTGATGGAAATGGCTCATCATTTTTTTATATGTCATTACTGACTCGTACGGGGTGATGAGCGTGATGCCCCTCCCTTATTATCGTTCATCACTATTGACCTTTTGCAGATAGTGAATTCACAGTAAAAAAAATTCAACCAGAGACACGCCATGTACACCGCGTCACTGATATGAGGGCTACATAGGTGACGATGATGGACCGAGAGCGTCACCTATGACACGGCTCAATATAGGTGACTCGGTTTAAACGATCCGCGTCACCTATGTTGTTAGATATCAATGACGCTGCTTTACTGGGTGCGTCACCGATAACAGGGTCCACCATAGGTGATGCGTACTAATATATCCGCGTCACTTTTGTTTGTAAGCATCGATGACACGGGTCAATAAGGCGCATCACGTATGAGTGGCACGAACATTAGCGACACATTTCTTTGGGCCGCGTCACCGATGTGCTCACATCAGTGACGCATTTTGTTCCATGCAGAGGGTAGCAGACATATAGGTGACGCTTTTGGTTGTGACGTGTCACCAATATATAATAGGTGACGCGGCTTCATTGTGTGTCACTGAATGACGGTGTCTTCTTTGTTGTGTTCTAGCATAGTGTCAATCTGATAGAGTAAACACCATGCGTTTTTTTTTTTCCAATTTCTACTTAAGCGATACGCCAAACATGAGAGATATATGATTCATTGGTACAGCTAGAGTAAATCATAAGCTTACATGTGCACCTAGCATAGGAAAACGCCTAGTCCATGCTCCATGGCCAATTGGCCGCATGACTAATAGCTTGCTGTGCCAGAACCATGGCTGACTACTCCCTCCATGGCCACCATGCGCTAGGGCATGGCTTAGACTTGATAAACAGAATGAAATGGAGGCTGGAAGCTACATTTAGCGCTGCCAAGCATTGCTAGGGCTAGCGTTCAAGGCAAACTAAAGCAAGAGAAGAGGATCAGGCATCCATGAATGCAGTTGTGCCTGCTGACAACTCTCCATCTCGGCCTAGTCGATCCCAACGCTCCCTGAGCCCAACAGTTCATAAATCTTCAACTTGACCGTTTTCTTTCATCCCCATCATAGCAGCTTCTTCTCCGTCTTGGGGAAAAGGAAGTAGTGTTTTACCGGCCGCCGGGTAGCTGGTGCATGCCTCTGAGTGCTGTAGTAGTGGATGTACTGTATCACAAATTCACAATAATATAGAAGGCAATGTTTGTTTCAGCTGCAGATTGTGAAAAGCAACAAGTACATTATTAAAAGCTAACTAGACTAGTCTATTGTATACCGTATATTGGTATTACAATCTAGGTGTTTATTTGAGTTTTGGATTGTGATATCTAGCAACTGCAAGCTGAACTGAAATACGTCCTAAGGCAGGTAAAGCTCCAATTCTGTGTGCTGCATTACTCTATAATATGGATCCACTAACTGCATGTATGTAGCTGTCTGTGCTTTCTCCCATACTCACTCCCAGTGGAGGCAGAAGGTGAAGACCACTAAAATTTCTGCACACATTTGTTATGTGCTGTGATTTCTTAATTGCTTCAGTATCAATTCACTTTGTTACTTTCGTATCCAACAATCATTGCCTTTTTACTTACTATACATAGTAGTATAAGTATTTGTTTTTTCATGCTAGATCTTCCTTCATTTGACCGGCCAATGCAAAGAAAGTCTGTACCATGCGCAAAGCATTCGTGCATTCTTGCCAGGAAACTTCGGAAATGGATAGCTGGAACACCATCATAAGTAGAACCACATCTTGTCACTTCCACACAACACTACACTAACAATTTTGCGAGACTCGGAGGAGAGCTAGAAACCCATGTTGGGGATGGAGGGGGTGATGGTGAGCACTGCAACAGGAGCAATGAATTCATTGCTCTCCAAGCTGTTCAAGCTGCTCAGCTATGAATTCAATTTGTTCAGAGGGATCCGTAACGAGATAGAATTTCTCAAACATGAGCTGAGCTACATGAATGCTCTGTTGCACAATCTCACAAACATGGAGGAGCTTGATATTCAAACACATGTGTGGAGGAACAAGGTGCGTGAGCTATGTTATGACATTGAAGATTGCATTGACATCTTCATGCATCATCTCGGTAATAATGATGAGAAGGCTGGCTTGGTCCACGAAGCAACTAAAATGTTTAAGAAACTATGGGTGTGCCATCGAGTCTCGAAACAAATTCAACAACTTAAGGACCGTGTTGTGCAGGAGAATGAACGGCGCAAAAGGTATAAACTGGATGAGGGGCCATCTAATTCTAGAGTGGTGGAAATTGATCCCCGGCTACCTTCATTATATGCACATGATGGACAGCTTGTGGGAGTGGATGGCCCAAGGGACACTATCATTCACTGGTTAATTGGAGACGAAGGTAGAGGATCATCACAACAGCTCAAAATATTGTCCATTGTGGGCTTCGGGGGTCTTGGGAAGACAACACTTGCCAACTCGGTTTTCTGTAAAATCAAGGACAAATTTGACTGCACAGCATTTGTTTCTGTGTCACAAAAGCCTAATCTACCAAAGATTTTGAAGGACATACTTTCAACAATTGGAGGCTTCATGGGTGATCCAGATGATAATTTACAAATATTGATTGACAAAATCAGAGAACGCCTTATGTATAAAAGGTATTGTGCATTATTTTTTTCTGTACTACTATGCATTGCATGTAGCTGTGTTTTTTCTTTGTATAGCTGGTAAATTTTAATAAAGTAGTTATTTTAATATTTTTGTTCAGTTGAGTGATTATTTGTCATCACCTCGTAGGCTGAAAACTTAATTCTATGCAGACATAACAATGCCACTTTAGTTAATATGAGGAGGAAAAAATGTATAAACACTATCAGTTTTCCTTGTTTGATGTAAAACTTCGCACCCGTGTAATACCTAAGGTTCTAGATAATATATATGTTAGAGTAGAATGGACGTTCATGCAGAGCAATGGTTTGGACCAACCGGGGTGCTGTCAATAGTGAGAGTTTGTTGTTTGTGTTGTTTTATAATCTTTGTGTTAGTGAACTAGTTGAAGCTCCACCAGAAACTCTTGTTAATTGGTGAAAGGAATGGATGCTCGTATGGCCTAATCAAAAGGGGGCGAAAGTAAATTAGGCAAACAAAAAACTTTAACATATTGAGTCAACTCATTCACACAAATACAAATACAAACTAGAACATGCTAGCTAGATATACAACTATTGTTCAACTACACTACTACATAAAAAGTTTGTAGGGGCAGTCAAAACCATATTTGTAGGGGCGGTTCCATGGTCTGCTCCTATTTTTCGCAGCTAAAAGTAGGACGTTCGTAGGGGCGGCTCCACAACCGCCCTTGGAAATAATTTTTTAGGAGCGGACCGCGACATGATCCTCTCCTAGAAATCAATTTCTTGGGACGGGCCACAACATGACATTCTCCCAAAAATTAATTTCAAAAATCCAAAAAATATCATAATAAATAGAAAAAATTGTATTCAAGCAGCCGCAACCCTGCACCACATGGTCACAAGTCATTAGATTTTCGTGTGTAATATACATGTGTGTTAAGGTGGGTTTGAACATCCGACATGTAGCCTCACGTGAATCTTCCTCTCCACCATACCACAGAACTAGTTGCGGCAACATGACATATGCTATTATTATGTATTAACTTTGCAGAAACTTATTTTGAATATTTGGAATCCTAAACAATCCCGAATGAAATAATTTCAATACTAAAACTTTGATATGTTATTTTAAAAATTTAAAAATTTTGAATTTAACAAATCTAAGAACTTATAATGAATTTTTGAAAAATGAAACAATCTCAAATGAAATAGCTGTCAACTATAAAGTTTTAGATATTATCAAGATATACAATTTTAACATAAAAGTGTGTCTTCATCCAAGATTATATGAAAAATTTACAAATTTATATCCATGAGACCGTTTCTAGGGGTGGGCTGCTTATGAACAGCCACTAGAAATCCATTTCTAAGGGCAGTTAATAAGAAGAGGCCCACCCTTAGATGTCGGTCCATTTCTAGGGTCGGTCCATATTTGGGTCCACCCCTGAAAATAGTAGTGATTTCTAAGGTGTGGACCACAGCATGAACCAAAGCTAGAAATCAAATATTAAGAGCGGGTCGGCTGCTACAGTGCACCTAGAAGGTAATAAGGGCACATAAACTCTTCATCCGCTCCTAAAATAAATCATGGCATTTCTACAAATTATTTTAGTAGTCGTGCTAGTATGGTTTCACCCATCTAAAAGGACCTAAAGACAATCATAACAAGAACTACTCTAAGGTACGTTTGGATATAGGAAAATGAGGGGTTGGATATGGGATATGATTGTTTCAATAAATCTCTTCCAAAGTTTGGATTCTAGGTTTGGGAAATAAGGGGCTCTAGGATAGAGATATGATGGTATTATATCCCACCATTCATGTCCCAAGTAAGGGGTGGGTTATGGTGGGTGGCTTGGGCTATAATGGCTAATGTTACGAAATTGACCTCATACCAAATGAACTCATGCACATAAGAAAAGGGTACTTTAGTCTTTTTTCAATCATTTCCCAAACCCAATTCCTGATAACCAAACATGGGAATAGGGTAAATTATTTATTTCCCAATCCATAACCCACGTAATCATAGCCCAATATTATATTCCTATCCCTTTCAACCCTGCATCAAAACGCCATCTAAGGATCTAGAGGCACCCAAGTTGCGAGTAATAAATGTGGAAATATAGAGATGTGGGTAGAGAGGATGCAAAATCGGCACGATGTATCCCATGATATTGATAGGAAAATGCTAGCAATAGTCTACATGGGAGCTCCATCAAAGATATGCTCTCTGTCTGTGTTGTTTACTGGCAATAATAAATTTGGAGCTATGCATTGTCCTAAAGCTCAATGGTAACACAAGATATAAGGACCTAGACATGCTCACCCCCCGAGTAGGTGTAATACCCCTACATCCTGTGTTTGGTGAGTTTTATCGGTTGCGCTCTGTGCTCTTTGTGTTTATGTTGGATGTGTTGAGTTGTCTTCTCTTGCCAATCTAGGAGCCCCTATCAGCTTATATATCCGAGGGAAAGATTACACGATTGTTTTCTAGTTGGTTTAGGATATATGTTTCCTTGTTGATTATAATAAGATGTCCGAGGAGTTCGAGATTCTATCTTCTTTCTCCCTTGTATCACAAGTCTTTGGTCATGATCCAAGTGTTGTCCATCTTGTGTTGTCGTCCCGGCGCACCCCCTTAGGTAGTTAGCTCAACCCCTCATGAGGGTACCTAGGTGTCATATTTTCAACACTCCTGGCCACCTACTACTCTATCCCAACAAAGAATGCAATTCTAGGTATGCACCTGGGCATCACATTGTCCTGATACATAGGCAGAATTGCATTCTTTATTGGGACAGATGGAATAGTCTCTTTTGATCAAGATCTTGGCTTTTCCACTTAGGTTCCCACCAAGCTATATGAGAACCTTGCCACCAAGGCAAGTGTCACCACTCCCTCTCTTCTGGTTACCATGATGCCGTCTTCCTATGGAGGGTTTTCCTTGTTCTTCGCACACAACCATGTTGGTTCCACTTAAGGACACCAATTTGCGGATCGCAAGCGCACGGATCAACTGTAGCTTTTCCCTCAAAGTTTTCCTCCAAGGTTTATCAATCCACATATGGAACAAGTGGTTTGTGGTTCGGCTATGTATTAATTGTACTAACTTGAACAAAGCAAGTATTGTGTATGAAATCAAAGTAAAATACTAAAGTTAATAGGTCAAAGTCTAACAGCTGTAAATAGATAAGAGTAGAATTTCTAAGATCACTTGCATAAGCTTTCACCACGCGAAAGGTACTGATCTTAACACTACCAAAATATTGCACACGAGCTTGACCTTTTCTTCTCCCATACTGTCACTACACAAGGGTAATCGACCACCATGCAACATGCGTACTATGAAGATGTACAAAGGATAAACAGCAAATCAAATATCACTGCAACCTGATAGAGAATGCTGGCTAGGCACAATGAAACACTCATCAACATAGCTATATGATAACATGATCTTAAACAAAAGCATAGCAATTATATATCAAGATACCCCTTTGATCTTAGGGACAAACAGACTTTACCCCATGACCTTAATCATCTTGGTGCATAACAGGGATAGGAAGGCTCTGGAGATTCACTAGATCAAAGATGGGGGAGATCGGAGACGAAAACCCTCCAAGCAAATTAGCTTGGAGCTCCTAGGCCGATCGGCCTCGGGTCTTCTCACGTTGCCTAGCGATCTCCTTCGACATGTAGCCCAATTGTCTAATATCCTCTCTGTTCCTAACCTTGTGATCACTAGATGAGGATGGTGTCATAAGTGTATTGTATAGACAAGCCTCCATCCACTAGATGAGGCACCACAACGTTAATATAACCTGATCATCTGCTTTGGTCCTATTGATCAATATTGCTCGCATATCAGCAACAATTTTAAAGGGTATCAGTGAGGAATCTATGTTGTGCTAAAGAAATCTTAAATTATTTTGTAGATATCTTATTATTATTGATGACTTATGGAGCATCCCGGCATGGGACACTATTAAGTGTGCTTTTGTAGAAAATAATAATGGTAGCGGAGTTATTACCACTACATGTATTCAAGATGTTGCTACAGCTTGTTGCTTTCCTTATCGTCGCCATATATACCAGATGCAATGCCTTGATGAGCTATACTCAAGGAGGCTTTTCTTCAATAGGGTATTTGGTACCGAGGATGGTTGTCCTGAACAATTTAGAGAAATTTCAGACGACATGTTAAGGAAATGTAAAGGGGTACCATTGGCAATTACTAGTATTGCAAGCATTTTGGCTAACCGGAGCATGCATGTTGAGACATGGGAGAAGATACGTAAATCACTGGGTTATGAGCTGGACACAAACCCTACACTAGAACGGATGAGACATGTGCTAAATCTCAGCTACAATGATCTATCACACGAACTCAAAACATGCTTACTATACCTTGGTGTATACCCAGAAGATCATGCAATTGGAAAGTTTGATTTGGTGAGAAAATGGATAGCTGAAGGATTTATTCGGGAAAAGCATGGTTTAGACCCTGAGGAAGTTGCTGAGAACTGTTTTAATGAACTTGCCAATAGAAGTATGATCCAACCTTTCTTCGATGATTCCGATGAGGAGTGGTCATGTCAAGTTCATGATTTAATGCTTGATCTAATCATATTGAAGTGTAGTGAAGAAAACTTCACCATCATAATTGATAGGCAATTTAAAATGAAAGACGGAGCATCACAAGTTCGTCGGATAAGTCATCAGTCCAATAACAGTAACATAGCCCTGGTAGTGGACAAGATGAGTCTTTCACAAGTTCGGTCATATAATTCCTTCCCTGCAGCTGATTGTATGCCTCTACTTTCGAAGTTTGAGCACTTGAGAGTTTTGGACATATGCAGCGCCAGAATCTATATGCTTTGCTTTATCTGCTATAAATCATCTATTTCTCCTGAGGTACCTGAAGGTCAGAGGCTTTCGTTTGGAGCTGCCAGAAAAATTTGGGAAACTTGAGCATTTGATGACCCTTGACATATCACGGGGAAAGTTGTATCCCAGTCACCAATCATCGGATTTTACTTCCCTGTCATCGTTGAGGCACCTCAGGCTCTCAATGTTTGGACATGGTGTGGTTCTAAGAAATGGGCTTAGCAAACTGTGCAACCTACGCACTCTGTTTCATTTTGATGTCAGGACAAATTCTGCAGACTGCATCAGAGACCTCGGCGAGTTGGCCAATCTAAGAGAGCTCAGTGTATCTTACTCCAGGCCATTTGGTGTGCAAGATAATCCTGACACGAGACTACTGAAGTATGACATCCTGGCAGCCTCTCTTGACAAAGCTTGGGAGCAGCAACCTCCGCGACCTAGACATTGTTGGCTGTGACTCCAGTGCCACCCCAACACAGTTCTGGGACAATTGCTTCACGCGACCACGGAATCTGCAGAGGCTTTGGTTGCCCAAGTTGTCACTGCCCAAGGTTCCAAATTGGATGGTGCATGCCGACAGATTGGAAAATTTGAAGAAACTGACAGTGCAGGAGCTCCGGCACGATGACTTCCTGGTTCTTGCACAGTTGCCCTGCCTCATGTACCTGTTCCTAGAGGCTAAAACAATCCCAGAGAGAAACACCACTGTCCAGTCCAACACATTCCCCAGCCTGAAGAAATTTCATCTCTGGTGTGAGCTAACACGTGTGACCTTTGAGCCAGCCGCAATGCCGAGGCTACAGGCTCTGAGGATAGCACTCGATGGTTGTGGACAGGGTGCCGTGGAGCCGCGAGAGGGCAGTCCAGTTGCTGGGATCCAGCACCTTGCATGCCTTGAAGAGATCTCCGTGGTTATGCATGTCAAATGTGGTCACGGGTCTAGCATAGAGTCTGCATGCGGAGAGGCCATCTTCAGGCACCCAATAAGTGAAGCCATACAGGTTCATCTGGAGTGCATAGAGTATGACCAAAATGGGCATCGGGTGAGCACTGGAAGATGATTGCAGGTGTCGATGGGGGTTGGCAACTAAAGAAGGCGGAAAAAATCTTTTCTTAGGGGATGTTTGGTTTGGAGGGGTTTATTATAAGCCCCATCAATATACCCCTAATAAGTCTCTTTTTATCCAAATATGAAGGATTATAGGTGAGGCTTATGCCCATAAGCCCCTCCAAGGATGCTTATGGGGCTTATTTTCTGTGGGTTCCACCAAAATATCCCCTTTTTCCTCCTATTACCCTAGTATCCCTAACCTGCAGGGGCATTAATAAGGGGTAGAAAGGTCATTACCAACTACAGAGATTTTTTATAAGCCGGTACAACCAAATACCACTTTGGGCTCGTAATAAATCCCTCCATATGAGGGGCTTATGGACTTATAATAAACCCCTCCAAACTAAACACCCCCTTAACCATGGCATGCATATGTTCACTCTGTTCCTTGTCTTGATCTGGATTTGCTAGGTTCTCATCAAGCACGCATACAGTGGATTTCCCTACTCTGGATTTCGTTGTCACATTTTAAGTTTTCACTGTTAGCTGTCATAGTATATACCCAGCACAATTGTGTGGCTAGATTCCAAGATATAGCTAGCTGTATTGCTTAACAATCTATATGACTAAATATTCTAAGGTCCCGTTTGGATCCTTGGAATTGAATTCATTGTAATCATCATAATTTAGATATAAATTAATTAAGCTAATATTGTTGTATGTGTAATATATTTGTATATTATGCACTGCACTTCTACTACAGGGAAGCGAATCGAAGAGTGTGCTATAAGTTGTATATTAGAAACATAACATGAGGAACTGTAGAATCAATTCCATCTCCCACCCCCATAAGCTTATATATATATACTTTGGAAAGTTGTGGAATGCCATATCCTAAGACAAATAGCTTACTCTATTAAGTAGATTCCAATTTCTTAAAATAAAGGGATCCAAACAGAGCCTAAGGGGAATTGGTGTTCTTACCCGAACTCTGAACGCTAATTGTGATTTTACCCTCACTTTCGGTGACTTTGTGATTTTACTCCTATTTTTTGAAAACGAAGGCTCCGTTTGCCCTCTTTTAACTCTGTTAGTGGGATCTGAAATAAATGAATTAAAAAAAAACCTTCTTAATAGTATGGAAAGACAATAATACCTCTTATCCATTCATACCCATACCCCAGCCCCGTTCAACGTTAACCCCTCCAGACCCATCTCCTGACCCTCCTCATCTCCCTCATGATATTGCAAGCAGTGGCGGCGGCGGACTGTGGGAGGGTGGCAAGCGGCAGGGACCGGCGTGGGCGCGCGACGCGGCTAGGGCAGCCACACGGGGCCTGGCCTGGGAACGAACGGCGAACGCGACACAGTCCGCCTCTGACCGCAGGCATGATATGATGCCTGCCCACGCCCCTGCGTCCGCAGGCGAAGGTTCTTCACCGGACAGACCAAGCGTGCCACGATGACACTACGAACAAACCCTGGCATCGTGTCCCAACTAACCCGGCCTCGCGCCCTAAACAAATCGCCCTGAAATCCGCCGCGGCCAATCTTATACTACTAGTACTACCAGTTCACCGTAAGCACTCTATCGTCGGTCTGGTTACGAGAAATTGTCCTGGTCTCACGAGGAGGCCAAAGAACTGGTCAGGGAGCAGCAGGAATTCCAGGGGCATCTATTCCTAGCATATGCGATTGGAATCCGTCCAATCGCAGGCGCACCCCCACCTTCCCCCGCCTCCCCCATCTCCGGCGCCTCCGCCGTCGCCCTCCACCACCGCCACCGCTAATCACCTCCAACCTGAGCTCCCCCGCTGATCCTTGGTCCACCGGATGTCAAGCCGCTGCCCCTGGCCGGCGGCATTCCCACCACCGACCGCCGCCGCCCACAACCCGCCGCCGCCGCCGGTCTTCCACCCCCTCCCCTGTTCTAAGGCGGCCGTTGGTGACCACCGGCCCCCCGGCAACCCCCACTCCCCTAACCAGGCGCGAGCAGGAGGAGGAGGAAGAACAGTCGTGTGGGCCCATCTGCAGCGACTGTTCTGCCCCTTTTTCTACGCATGGGTGCGCACGATGAACAAATAGACATCGCGAGAATTCCGAGGATGTTTTAACCTTTGCAGCCAAGCATCCGGCCTGCGGCTCCCCACGTTTGGTGATTGTCGTGAGGGATTAGTAGATGCAGGGATTCCGCCCTTCTTGGAGGCCGGCCAACAGCTATGCACCTATGATGGATCTTATCTAGCCATGCATGTGTTCCGGACTTTTATACATGAAAATTATATCATGATGCTATACATATGTTAGTCATAATTTTTATTATTCCTTAGTTTTAATCTGGATTTTAGTTGACAAAATTATTCTCAGATACGATAAGATGTTGTCCATATGTTCAATGCCAAAATAGGGTAAAATCATAAAGTATTTATAAAATCAGGGCAAATTCATAAGGGTATACTCATCTTTTACTAGCTCATTTCACACCGTTAAGTGTTGTTAATGGAGTAGGGGTAAACTCTCTCTTCGTCTTTAAAAAACAGGGATAAAATTACAAAGGTTGAAAAAATGAGGGTAAAATCACAATTCATGATCAAAATATGGGTAAGAATACAATTGCCCCATATTTTCATTAACCAGCATCTTTGTAGCATTGATACAAACAGAATAATTAAGCAATGTAACTATTTAGTTCTCGTCAAAATCTGTTTCTTAAATTGGGGCGAGGTCCTCGCCAATATCTTCCAGAAATTCTGCCATTTTGCTTGATTACCACAATTTTTAACTCGAGGGCATTTTTGTCGATCCAATCAAAACAGAGTCTTGGGCTTTGTGCTCGGGAAAAAAATAGCCAATCAAACAGAAACAGAGGTTGCTAGTGACAATACTTTTCGAACCACCGTACCTCTCCATCCTAGGATCAATTATGTGTTGATATTGTCATCGAGGATTTAGAGGAAGGCTGTGATCATTTATATAATCTGCAAGCCATGCAAACCGAATTAGATTTTCTGGTGAATATACAGAAGTCATAGGAAATTTTATGTAGATGCTTCTGATGTATTCAGTCCTTGTTTGCTGTTTTTTCCTGGTGAATATGCAGAAGTCAGACTGTTCTGCAGTAAAAATATTAGTGTGTGGGCTGTTTTGCAATGTCTTTTTCAGATATTAGGACTTTCTTTTCCAATTAGAAAAGTGAGGCAAACAAACATGAACATTAGAGCGTAAGGACGTGTAATTACTTTTTATATATGATAAATGTGTTACTATGAGTGTGTTCCAAAATATTTATCTTACCAGGAAGTGCAGCTCCTAATCGTTCTTAAGCGTGGTTATTATCAAGGTTCAATCCTTTGGTAAAAGGCAAGTAACGTAGGGGTGTGGCAAAAGCTGTGTTTATAATCGTATATTGTATTCTTTATGAATAGAATGGGGGTACTGCAACATTAATTGTATATTTGTGCTCCAGAGTTATGCTTACATAATCATGCCTTGGTTGCGACTACATTTGTTAAGCCCTCTCGTTAAACTCTCAATATATATAGAATTCTTCCATTGATGGTGCATGGCATTGTGCATTCATGATTGTTCTAATGCATACATATGCATTTCATATGGAGACAAGTACCAATACATGGAGTTGCATGACAGGTTGGCATCGTCCAACATCAAACTCTCATGTGTTTTTTGCTGTGTAATACAAACAAGATGCTACCGAAACTACTATGTTTCCTCTCTACCTATATGAGATCTATATTAGTTTTTAAGTGTAGGATGTTACACAAACAGGGCCTTATTGTTTTGGCATGGTAGTGGCTGATGAATATCCCGGCCGGCCATATGCTAGAAAATGCACTTGCCCCACATGTCACATTCCTGCTTTGTACTATAGTATATATAATCTATATGTTGTCGTTGTGTTGTTGCTTTTGATGAGCATCCATCAAAACACTTTCATCGGTTTCAAGTTGCAAACCTTTTACTTTGCTCGCACGCCATCACCTAACCTTCATGATTGATCTTTTTTATGGGTAGTGGTTAGCCCACGATCGAGTGTGTTGACAAAGACATGCAGAGGATGACAGCATCCTGGCAGGAACCTAAAGGCACATTTGTTATTTGACAAAAACGCTTCTTTCCATTGGCCACATGCAAAGGATGATAAAAAGGAATAATGATTTTGGCATCGGGCGAATGAAGCATCTTGTTTCGACTTAATTTTTTCCCCCTTTGTCCGTCTACGGCGTACTGAACCTCCACTACGCCGCCATTTCCTGGAAGCTTCGCCATGCCATTGAACTCCAATCAGAGAAGCAAGACTGCTGGAAACACCACGCTTGCAACCACTTTAGCTGGGAAAGCAGAGCACGGAGGTTTAGATGGCTGACATAGCGGTGAGCGACTCCACTGGGGTGATGAACGTTGCAGCATGTGTTATCTTCTCTTTGTAACGTTGCAGCGCATTATTGAACGGTCTAAGCACTGACTTCTGTGTCGATTTTTCTCAAGTTAATTCTAACATCACATAATATAAGAGATGGTCCTAAATATTTAGCTTATAAATTTAAGGATTGGGATACAAAACAGCTAGGCTTATATTTTATATATTTTTGAGTGAAGAATAATTAAGAGCTGAGTTGGATGGCGAAGGGGATGTTAGGGTCACGATCCGTTACCACCCCTATTGCTACTTATCAACCCACGTGTTCACCCATTGGATGCCAAGATGCTACTGTCTGAGACACCAATATGTAGTATTTTCTCACCAAATTCTACTTAAGCGTAGTAGTTAAGTTCCTGGCGAGTCAAAGAAAAGGCTAACCATGTGAGAGGTGTTAACTAACAGGGGCTTCAGAGGCTAATTAATAATCCTGGCACGAACGTGAAACAACAATATTCTGTCGTTAGGTCATGAGACTCCATGTTCCGGGGTCTCACGTTGGCATGGATATTGAGGATAAAACAAAGCAATTGTAAATTTGTAATTTCTTAGTGGGTTCACTTGCATAGTGGCCATGATAAGAACCTCCCTACACCATTACCCGGAAACTCCCCCTGCTCCATTTCACTCCTACCAGAGAGCTCACACCAGCAGACCTGCTACCACTTTTGCTGGGAGAAGGAAACAGAGAGGTGGAGATGGCTGGCATAGCGGTGAGTGTTTCCACTGGGGTGATGAACTCGCTCCTCTCCAAGCTCTCCATTCTGCTTACTGATCAGTACAAGCAACTCAAGGGGGTCCGCAAGGATATCGAGTTCCTCAGCCGTGAGTTGGCCCATATGAGTGCAGTGTTGGAGACGCTAGCAAATATGGAGAAGCTGGAACCCCAGACAAAGGTGTGGAGGGACATGGTTCGGGAGACGGCCTATGATACTGAGGATTGCATTGACATCTTCATGCACCATCATGGCCAAGGAGTTGACAAGGATGGCTTACTGGACAAGATTTCAGGCAAGATTAGCAAGCTGCGAGCCCACTATAAGCTTGGCAACAAGATTCAAGAACTCAAAGCCCGTGTTGTGGAGCAGAGTGAGAGCCGTGATAGATACACGATAGTTGAAGCGGCTGCCACATCTACAGTTCCTCCAGTCGACCCACGGATACAAGTAATGTTCGAAGATGCAAAAAGGCTAGTGGGCATCGATGGTCCAAGAGATCAAATCACCCAATGGCTGACGGAAGAAGGTGATACTTGTGAACAGCTTAAAGTGGTGTCCATCGTGGGTTTTGGGGGTCTCGGCAAGACAACTCTTGCAATCCAAGTGTACAGCAAAATCAAGAGTGAGTTTCAGTGCACAGCGTTCGTGTCAGTTTCAAGAAGTCCTGATATGCCAAAGATTCTGAAAGACATGCTTTCTGGAGTTGGATACCACAGCACGGATATGGCAGATGACGTCAACAAGCTTATCACAAACCTTAGGGAACACCTTGTAGATAAGAGGTACGCACCTTCCAAAAACATTCTTATAGTACATTTATTTGAGGACATGATAGTAACTCATTTTGAGTCGGTTGTCATAGTAGCTGTGATCATCATAGTCTAATAATATTAGATTTCTTAGGATTTTCTGTACGGAACGACCTTGACCAAGGATAGCTACCTCATTTTTACGTTATGAAAAGTTTGTTTTAACATATATGAGAATTATGAGACTTTGTTTGGCAGTAGTCAACGTAAAAGAAATTATACTGACTGGATGATGTAGATCTTTTTCAGTTGATTTTTTTAGCACATATATTAATTGCCAGTTTTTATATTAGGCGTTGGCATCTTTATACACTTTTGAGCTTAGTGTTTTGTTAAGTTAAAAGCAACTATGAACCCAATCATCTAAACGAGCAGAAGCAAATATAATTTCTTTTCTCTGTAAACATGTTTCTCAATGTTGAAGTTCGTTGAATTGGTTGAGTTCTTGACATTACAATTTCGATATTTTGATATTCTAACTACGTTCCCCTATGTCTGGACTTATTATGAGCAAATCGTAAGATCTATATCCATGAGAAATATATTTTTCATATGAACTCAAGTATAAATCATTACATTGTAAATTTTGTTCTTGGACCAAAATTTTATATCCCTAAAGAGAGTCGCAATAACAATTTTGCATACGTAATGTTTATGTTCTTTTCACCTTGTCAATTATACCATTTCTACATTTGGCATCGTTTTGGTTTCGCAAAATATATAGGATCATTACACCAGCATCATCTTCCGTCTCGCAGCTTTGTTTCATTAGCTGACACCTGCTCGAAATTAAAAATTTCCTAAATTGCCTCCTCATCTTCTTCCGTCCCTGCTCCTCTAGGTGGAATTCCTTTTACCAATTTCAAATTGTGGATAGGGGCAGCCAAGGCTGGGTTGATGAATGTGGGGTACAGGTCCAGATAAAAGGTAGCTGACAGCTTGAATGGAGGCACAACAGAGACGACGAACTCCCGCCTCCTGCTCAACACGACCAGCAGTTCAGCCCAGGTGCAGGAGCGGATCTTGGGGGGGGGGGGGGGGGGGGGGGGGATCAAGCCCCCCCTACCTCCCCAAGGTGAAAGAATGAAGAAGAAGAGGGAGGAGGAAGAGAGGGGAGATGAGCCTCCTCTTCATATATTTTCTGGATTCGCCATTGCCCAGGTGTAGATGCAACGCGGATTGGAACACCGCCATCCCAGGCCGACGCAGCTCCTGGTTGGGTAGAATTCTCTCCAGCATGGAGCGCGAAGCTGCTCCATCCCGACGACCATGCTATTCTGCTGCTGCTCTGTTTCAGAAAAAACAATAGTGAAAATTAAACATCGCTACTTGTTTTAAAAGCCTGAATCTTTTTGGTCACTGTATTGGTCATGGAAGAAAAGAGTAATGTAAAATCCTGAATCGCTACAGTTACGTTAAAGTACTAATAGAGAAAAGAGTTTCCAAAAACAGATTTGTTTGATGTATTTGACAAATGGAAGTTGTGATATAACAGCAAAACTAACTTCAATATTACTATATTTCCAGGTACCTAGTTGTAATTGATGACATATGGAGCAGCCCGGCATGGAACATCATTAGGTGTGCTTTCATGCAGAACAATAAAAGTAGTAGAGTTATCACTACTACACGCATTCAAGAAGTAGCTACAGCATGTTGCTCAGGATGCCGAGGATACGTATATGAAATACAACCGCTTACCAGCCTTGACTCAAGAAGCTTATTTTTTAAACGGCTATTCAACACAGAGGATGGTTGTCCCAAGCAATACAGAGAGATCTCTGAAGATATGATAAGTGCCGAGGTGTGCCATTGGCTATTACTAGCATTGCTAGCCTTTTGTCAAGCCAAGGCATGCATGTTGAGAAATGGGAGAAACTTCGGGATTCTATGGGTTATGAGCTGGAAACAAATCCTACACTAAAATGGACGAGACATGTGCTAAATCTAAGCTACAATGACTTGCCACATCATCTGAAAACATGCTTGCTTTATTTTGGTATATATCCTGAAGATCACAAAATTGATAGGTTTGATTTGGTGAGACAATGGATAGCTGAAGGATTTGTTCCTGAAGAACACGGTTTGAATCTAGAGGATGTTGCTGAGGGCTATTTTAATGAACTCGTCAACAGATGTATGATCCAACCTGTTACTTATCATTTAGGTGAGATGTTAGGTGAGGTGTTGTCATGTCGAGTTCACGATCTAATGCTTGATCTTATTCTATCGAAGGGTACCGAAGAAAACTTTATCACTACCAATGGTTGTCCGCATAATATGAACGGAACATCACAAGTTCGTCGGATTAGCCATCAGTTCCATACCAGAAATATGGCCCCAGCAGTGGAAAGGATGAATCTATCACAACTTCGGTCCTATATGTTCTACCCTGCAGCTAAGTGTGTACTTGTTCTTTCCAAGTTTGAACTTTTACGGGTGCTGCACTTGGAGATCGGTTACTATGGAGGACATGACTCTGAGTGCCTTGATTTATCCAACAGCATAAGTCACCTTTTTCTATTTTGGTACCTGAAGGTCCGAGGCTTTCGTTTGAAACTGCCAAAGAAATTCGGAAAACTTCAGCATTTGATGACCCTAGATTTGGCAGCGAACTGGTTAGATTCTAGCAATCCCACACTGGATGTTACTTCTTTGTCATCACTGAGGCATCTCATCCTTCCATGTGACCCAACTTGTTTAGAGCTGCGCAATGGAGTCAGCAAACTGAGCAACCTACAAACTCTGCTCTGTTTTGATATAAGCATGAACTCTGTTGAGACCATCAGAGATCTCAGTGAGTTGACCAATCTAAGGGAGCTTCTCCTGACAGCCTCAGGAGGTTTCCGAGATGAAGACTCGGAAACCAAAACACTAAAGTATGACACCTTGGCTGCCTCCCTTGTCATGCTTGGCAACAGTAACCTCCACTGGCTTTCTATTAACTTTTCTACCCCAGAGCAGTTTTGGAATTATTGCCTCGCATGTCCGCACCATCTGCAGTTGATCTGGTGCAACAACATGAAAACCCCCCAGGTTCCGAAGTGGATGGCGCAAGCTGACAGGTTAGCATACCTAGAAGAGCTTAAAGTTGAGCAGCTCCTGAGCGAGGACGTCCGAGTTCTGGCACAGATGCCCTGCCTCGGTTTCCTCTGCCTGCAAGCCAAAATGGTCCCTGAGAAATGCATCATCATCCACTCCAACGCCTTCCCAATCCTCAAGGAATTTATATTTAACTACAAGTTATCCTGCCTGACATTTGAGCCAGGCGCAATGCCACGGCTAAAGAAGCTAGACATATCCTACGATTCTCGTGGACCCGGTTCAGAGCATGAGGTCAGTCCCGTTGCTGGAGTCGAGCACCTCGCAAGCCTTGAAGAGGTCTCCGTGGTAGTATATGCGAAACGTGGTGAGGGGTCCAATTTTGAGTCTTTATACAGGGAATCCATCCAAAGGCATCCGAGATATCAGTCCATAAATATCGACGTCCGTATATCAAGAGGACGACGATGATGGTCTAAGCTATTCTGAGGATGACGATTAAGCTATCCTGGTAGAGTTAATACTTCATCCCTTGTCCGCTACATTTTTATTCACCTTTTTTATTCGTGGCATCCTCTTGTTGACTTTTTTCCTTGCCTTTTAAATTTTCAGAAACTTGGGGACTACAGATAATTCCATCACGAGGTGGCTATATAAGATGCTTGATCGTCATGCCAATGGCTATGCTTGATTCCAAACTCATTTTTCTACAGTGGTTTATCAGCCATAGAACAAATCATGCATGGATAAGGTACAACTCCGTTTTCCCATAGATCACTATCATACCCCTCTTTGTGCCATCATTTTCTTAATAATGGACCTTCTTATTTCCTACTTTGTGAAGAAAACTATTGAAATACGTAGATCTGCAATGATATTATCACTCAGGCATGAATAAGGCAGTTCCAAAATTTCCGAGCATCTAATTGTAGAACCAAGTAATAACCACATATCTTGCCACCAAACAAGATACTTGGTACAACATGGTCACCAACCAAACAACTTGGTCTTGCCACAAAAGTCAGGCAGGGCACAAGAGTGGGTCATGACTAAAGTTCTATAGAAAATTCAGTAGCCAATTAAACATATTTGAATGCTAATGAGTAATGACTTACACTCCAAACTTCTACTTGTGCTAAATAGCCCTTGCTATTTTAAGACTCCATCAGTTCTACTTGTAATGGATTACTCTTGCTTTGTAAATACTTCACATGTTCCAATTGTGACAACACTTCGGGCAGTGACCCAGTGTCCGATGTGCATCTTAGTCCACATTAAATTACTTTACTAAGAAAATATTTCTCGTGATATTATGGCTTAAAATCTAAAGGTCACGCCCTGTAGATTCATCTATACTGAACAAAGTATAACACAAATGAATGGAAGTAGGGTAAATAGAAGACCACATTTAATATATGCAATAGTACGAGGCAGCCAATTAGGCAAAAATGCTCATGTTCGTTTTGTTCCTTGCCTTGATCAGAATTTGCTTACTTTTGAACTCATGTTCATGCTTTCAGTTCTCATGGTGGGTTCATTCATGGAACATCCTGTCAGCAGAATAATATGAGCATCCATCTGCATGACGAATCATCATCACCAACCGCACTGATGTTTTATAGACTTGTATTATTAGAAAATTACTCCTCATCATGCTAATGGAGAGTACAGGTGAAGCAGATGATGGAGACGCTGCAGAAGCCTGAGTTCAGACCGATCGAGACTATTTCTGTCCTAATTTTTCATTAGTTCTTAGCAATATTACTGGCCATGTCGCTTGAACTCTTACCTGGCTCTGTTTTGGCGGATGGCGGTAGCCTCTTGTGTAATATGTTGTTTCTACCTTTCCCTTTTCCTATATCTTCACATTGTGCTGTACTAATTAATTATTTGTTTCAAGACATCTTGTTTGCTTGTAGAATTATGGTGGCTTTGCTTTGTTCTTGGGGATCAGAATGGACTATATCTTTTGAACTCTTCTTGGTGGCAGAATAGTGACTGCAATCTCCTCTTACTCCTCATCAACTGATGTTCCAACGACACCTGAGAACTTGGTGGCAGAATAGTGACTGCAATCTCCTCTTACTCCTCATCAACTGATGTTCGCATATGTGTTTCTCCACCATTATATATATATATATATATATAATCAATGTCAGAGAGCCGCGTCCCAAAATATATTTTCGCAGTTGCTTAGTCCAAGGTCCTATATTGATCAATGAGAATTGCTCCGGTGAATCTCTTTTAAAATTGTGCACGAATCATGAAGCAAACATAATTATTAAGTATGGATCGGATCGATGGCAGAACAGAAACGAAACGCAGGGGCGGCACATTTCTCCGATGAACTGCTGCTGATCAGTGACCTGCATGCCGAGCGGCCGGCCAACGTCGCCGCAGTCAACGCTGCTCCCCACGATAAGGAATGTGCCTACACGAAATCAATTCCTTGATCTCCTATCATCCTGCGTCTGCATTCGGGTTTTTTTCAACGTGACTGAGCATGTATTTTATTTAGAGGAAAAGAATTACAGCGACGTCACTACGAAAGAATCCTCGTACGGCAGAATTACAAAACCACCGAGCAAGTGGCAACGGCCGAAAGTGAGTTCAAAAAGAAAAAAAGAGCTGAGACGCCACCCAACCTTACAAACCTAGAAACGACCAACATCCATCATTGCAGAAAAGCTACATCATGACTATGATTGTCTACGGCGATTTACTAAACGACCAAGCTATAACTAAGGTGGCAAAGCATCCACCCTGACGGCAAAGCATCCATCCAAAACAGAATAGCGCGGCAATCGGCGGCCAAGCATCCACCAGTGAAGCACAAGTCAGCGGTAAAGCATCCGCTAGAGACGATCAGCGTAGACACAACATGGCGAAGATACATAAAAAGGCACTAGCAGGGATGGACGCCAACTGCGGAACGACCACCAACCGCAGCGACCATCCAACACCGAAGCCCCTGGCCCCTGGACGGCGGGCAGTGCCGACCAGCAGGCCAGCATAGGCGGCAGCAGCTCCCGCCCCCGCCGGCGGTAGCGGCAAGGCCAGCCAAAAGGCTGGCGGCGCCGCACACAAGGGGGCCACCCGCAGCAGCGCCGGCCATCAGAGCCGAGGCACCGGCGATGAGGGCAAGCCTAGGAGGTGGCTCCCGGCCGGCGGCCAGCGACCACGGACACCGGCGTGTGCTGTGATGGGGAGGAGGGGGGGGGGGGGGGGGGCGACCGCAGAAGCAACCCGGTTGCCGGTGAAAGAGGGGCGGTGACCGCAGAAGCAACCCGGTTGCCCGTGAAAAAGGCACCCTGGGTTGCCCGGATATGGCCCCCTGCGACGCCGGCCGGCGACCGGGAGTGAAAAAATCGGTGGAGACAACCTTGGTTTGCATGTTCGGGGAAGGAGAAAGGAGAGGAAAGGAAGGAAGCGAGCAAGGCCGGCTTGGGTCGAGCTGCGGGCCGCCGCCGCGGAGGCAGCCTTGGGCGGGTGGCGGGTTGAAATCATCCCCGGATCGCCTGGGGCGACGCGGGGTGGTCGTATATGCTCAAGAGGGTGAGGCGTTAAGGATTTTCCTCTATTCGGTTGCATCTCGATCTAAACCAGACGAGTTGGGCTGAGCTTGGCTGAGCAAGAACAGAGGAGTAGCAATTAGTGGCAGAATGTCCTAGCAGTAGCTCTGCAGTTGGCCTGAATGTTCTAAGATGTAAGGAATGTTCTAGCATGGATTATTTCAACAGGACGATCTGTGTAAAGCCATTCACGTACAATATTTTGCGCTTTCTTGAGGTACATGATGGAGACCGTGCTAACCACGAGAATGGAAGGTTACTACTTGAAAGAAATAGGTTCTCGTAGCTTAAGAGGGAGAAGGGTGAATTAGGCTAACTTAAAATCTTAACCTGTTTGAGTCTAGTTAGCACAAAATATAAGCTAAAATATATTATCTATATATGCAACTAGGGTTCAACTAGTGTGAAAACCTCATCCTAACGAGTATTGCAACCTATAGCTAATCCTAACGAGATACTACACTAAGAATGTAAAGGCACACAAGAATGCGGAAGCTTAAAGAAAGAGGATGAGGGGAAGCAAACTCTCGACACGAAGATTTATCCCGTGGTATTGGTAGGCACAATGCCACCCCTAGTCCACGTTGTTGAAGCACTCAGTATTGCTTCCTGGTCACCGAGTCTCTCCCTCTTCTTGACTCGCCACCAAAGCTTAGCCACCAATGCTCTCGCCAAGTTCCCGGTCACCTCGATGCCATCTCCACTAAGGAGCTTCTCCACGAAGGAAGGGGGTCTCCACGTCTCCCCGCACAAACCCGTCGTCGCCGCTCCACACCAAGCCGGAGGGTCGATGACTTGCCGGCGAGCCACCAAGACTCCAAGGGGCCGGCACTCCGAGATACAACTTGTGGTTCACTCAAGAACCAGCACACAAGGCAATAGCGCCTTGCTCTTTCACTCTCTCTAGAGCTAATCCTAGCACCAACACTCTCAAAGCTTGTGCTAAACCTAACAATTTGATCAATGAGGTCTTGGGTGGCTTGGAGAACTTCTTTAGAGTGTGGGTAGCTTCTTACGAACTCCAGCAGCCTCAAATAATCCGTGGTGAGGCCTTATATAGGCTAGAGATCAACTCCTAGCCGTTGCTAGCTTTTCTGCCAAAGAGCTTAAAGCGTCGGTTAAACCGGTGCTGATGTTGACTTAACCGGTCACACTCAGCCTGCATACTAGCTATTGAACTCCAACATTCTCCTTCTACTGACATCATTGCACCGACGCCTTGCACCGACGAAGGTCGGTTTAACCGGTCATAAAGAACTTCTTGAGGCATTTAATTCCCAAATCTCTCGGGTAATCTAAACGACAATTGCACCGACGGCTTCTTTGTGAGCGTCGGTTAAACCGGTCATATGGTCGGTTTAACCGGTCCTTCTGTCATTTCTGCAGTTGATCATCATTTGAACTTCCAATGCACCGACCCATTATTTTTCATGGGCGTCAGTTCAACCGGTCCTTTGAATATTTCTGCCACATGTCCAAATCGTCGTTGCGATCATTTGGACACTCAAAATATATTCTACCTCTATTTTTTCATTTCAATTTGGACATCTTGACTGCGATTTGGACCATCTTGTATATGGATTGGACTCATCCATGGGACGAACAAATCCTACAAACTTAAGCTCACAAACTCTTAGTTCCATTGACTATATTGTAATACAATAACCAAAATTACAATAATAACCTAATGGGGCCATGTTCCTTACACTACTTGCAGGTCCAGGTCCACCTTCGACTAGAGACGCGGCACAGACAAAGAATTGGAATTTAGTGATTTAGTCAGTGTTTTCGTCAATAATAAAGGGATAAGCCGGGATGTAAAAAGCTTGTTTTTAGATGATAGATTTGTGTCAATTCGTCATTACGCGATAGTTATATGCTGCAGCTCAAGGATAAGCTTATATTAGAATGGGAGGGATTAGTGTCATGAGTTGGCTGAGCTGACTGGATCTATTGGGACAGATCCACTAGAGTTAGGGTTAGAGATAAAATTGGATACCTTTCTTAGAGGTCAAGTTAATTAAGTAACTAAGTCCCTCCACGTAAAGAAAGAAGATGTATCAATTAAGAGAAGCTTGTCTAACCCTGAGTTTTAAGGTTAGCCGCCACCAGGATGCCTATTCTCAGGTGTCCAGTTCAACATTGTTTTATCCTCACAATCTCTAATCCCCTCGTTCTGCAAACGGCTCCCCGATCAGGGCCGTCACAATATATTTGAGTAGAAGTAAACAATATTATCATGCGCAATTTGCATTCCTTGACCTCATTTCTATTGTGGATAATTCTCACATGGTTGTCAGCTAATTGCCCATGCATGCAACTAACACCATCTTCCATAAGATTAGGTGCTAGTACATTTCGTAGATTATATGTTAATCAAAGTCAGAGAGCTGGGTCCCAAAATATAGTTCACAGTTGCGTACTGCAAGTTCCTATATTGCTAAAATTAAAGTCAGATAGCTGTGTCTTTAAAATTCAAATGCATGTGGAGGTACGCATTACAAAGTATATTTTGGGACCGGATTCTCTGACTTTGATTAATATATAAAACTAATGGGGTCATTCAGTTCCTAATTAAGTGTTAAACAGACATTGAGTTACTACAACTACTAGCAGCACACGTGCCTCTATTTTTGGCATGACTGCTCTAACAACCTCTCTCTCTCTCTCTCTCTCTCTCTCTCTCTCTCTCTCTCTCTGTTTTTACTAATAAGGCTTATTTCGTTCCGCTAGGACAAGCCTTGGACCAGTAATTACCATTAAAACATAATTTTGTGATACAGACTTGTTGTCACTAGATTCAAATTTGAAAATATTTTCTTATTTTGTATCAAAAAATGGAAAATAGTTCTTGAAAGCCTTGTCCAACGTAAAGAATATTTCTTGTCAAAACAAACTGAGTGGTAGCAATTAGTGGCAGGTTGTCCTACCAGTAGCTCTGCATTTGGCCTGATGTTCTAAAAGATGTAACAACTCAATGGAAGCAAGAAGCCAATCTGACTGGTGTAACGTCCTAGGTTTTTACTGAAATGTTATTTATGCAAAAATCGTGAATTTTAAAAATTTTTGGTGCAAGTGCTATTAGTTAGGACCAAATATAAGAATAACCTCTTTCTACCTAAAATTCCTTGAAAATAAAACCTAAATTAAACTAAGGAGGATATTGCTAGTGTGTAAACATTTGGAGTTATTTGGATTTATTGCAATCTACCTTGTTTCAAAATTGCTTGTTGGGTCTTGCTTGAATAGCTTCAAGTTTGATTGATTCAATTGAGTGGAGTTCAAATTTGAATGAGCCATTCAAATTCGAACTCAAATGCTAACTACCCCTAAACCTACTCGGGCCTAAACTCAAACCCGGCCTGTTAACAAACCAGCCTAAAGGCCCTTCCTACGGCCCAGCTACCCACACCGCACGGCCCAGCTACCTCCAGGCCACCGGCCCAGCACCGCCCCTCGCCTACCCCTTCACCACGCAAGGTCGCTGACAAGCGGGGTCCGCTTGTAAGCTTTTCCTCCCACCTCTCGCCGCTCCGCCCTGCCTCGCCTCTCCCCCGTGACACCGCCGCGCTTGCGCCGCTCCTCCTCCGCTCCGCGCCAAAGGGGTGCAACGGCCGCGCCCTCCCGCCTAAGTCACCCCCGCGCCCGCGCCTCACCTATCCCCGCTCTGCGACACGGGAGCGAAACTGTCGCGCCTCCCTTGCGCGGCACTCGCGAGATCCTGCCACGCGTCCCCGTTTGCGCGCGCGTGCCCATCGCCACCCTCGGCGTCCGGGCCCGCCGCAAACCCTAGTCGCGCCTATAAGAGCCCAGCCGCCGGTGCAAACCCTAGAGCCAGTTAGGGTTTCCCCCTTTGCCGCCACCGTGACCGAGAGGGAGAGGAAGGGGAAGAACGAAGAAGGGAGAATAGGGGGAGCACAAAGAGAAGGACGCCGCCCCCGTCGCAGGAGCATCTTCACCGAGTCAGTGCCCCGATCGACGACACCGACGACCCCACACTGCCTGCTCTGCTCCAACCCGACACGGCCACGACTCGCCATGGCGCCACCCCGTTTCACCGTTCAGCCTACCGGTGAGCGCCGCCGCCCGCTCCCCGTCGCCCTTCCATCTCTCTTCTGCCGGCGTGAGCTTTGCGCCGCCGATGAGCCCTCTTCTAGCAAGCCTAGGACCACCCTATGGCGTGTTCTTGTGTAGGGACCCCCACCAGCGACGCCTAGACCTCAACGGTACGGTGCCGCGGCCCTGGAACTCCAGACCGCCGCGAGCGCACGCGCACGCGCCAAACTTAGGCCGAAAGTCCTTGCCTTTTTTCCCCTGGCCGAGCCAAGCATGCCGCGCCACGACCTCGCCATGCGCGGTCACTACCTACCCGGGCGCCGCGACGTCGTACGCGACGCGCCCAAGCCTTTGCGGCCTTCTGTCGAACACCTGTTGTGTGCCGTCAGCTGAGCACCCCCCTCCTAGCCAACTTACGCACGCACACGCGCTCACCACACCGGATCCAGCGGTGCCACACCAGATCCGACGCTGACCCGTGGGCCAGCCATGACAGAGAGAGAATGGAGGTAGAGGGAGAGCCGAAAACGAGATGGGCCGAGGAGCCGACCCGTAGAGGCGAAGCCCAAGCCAGCCTGCCAAGCCGGCCCTTGAGTCGTGGCGAGTCAGGTTGGGCCGGCTGAGCCGGTCCAACACGAACCGGCCCAAAAACCGAGCCGTGATCTTTTCTCTTTTCTTTCCTTTTACCCGGCCTGACCGAGGGCCCCACCTATCAGCCTCGGGGTGAGGCTGACCAGTGGGTCCCACTGACCTTTGACCCCCATTGACCGTTGACTGGTCAGTGTTGACCGGTCAACGCTAACGTTAGCAGGGCCCACTACTGTCGTCAGCCAGAACTGACCCCACAGTGATGTCATGTTGACATCGACGTCAGCATGCCATGTGGCACGCTCAGGTGCTGCCACGTGTCTCTCATGTGTGTTTTCCTTTTCCAATAGTTCTTTATTAATTTCAGAAATGGGTCTTTTCTTAGAAAATTCATAATAAATCAACCGGAGCTTCGAAAATTATGAAACCAGTTTCATAATTCTTCTAAAATCATGAACTACCCGTTAGAGTAGGACTTGTTGTGATTAAGGTCTTATTTGGTAACTTTTGTGCACTTTTGCTCTTTGATCCTTGCCCTTATATGTATTTACGAATAGGACCCGACTACAAGGAGCTGACCGATGGCCAGGACAACCCGGAGGCCCAGGAGGACTACGAAGAACCGCCAGGTTCACGCCCATATCCGATTTAAATACCTATTACGCATTGCTTGCTAGATATGCTTTTGCTCCCTGATTTGATGCGATGAAATGAACCTGCATAGCCTATTTATTTTCCTGAATTCCTTGCTATCCCATCCACTGGGTATATATGAAATGCCTTGCTATGCCTTGCATGTGTGTGTGGGAATGGATGATTAGTCTTGGCGTGAGTGGAGCTACACCTCTGAGGAGTTGGTGCATAGACCTTTTTAGCCGGGAGTGAGCGAACCTAACTCGATCTTGCATCGAGGGCCTGGGGTGTGTATCTTGGCACACCCTACAGAGTACCTGTGGCGGGTACAACTTTTTGGTTACTTGGCTGAGGAGTTGGGGGCACCCGTAATGGGTGCAGTTGCGGACCATTGCGGTGGTGTGATGAAGATGCTCGCTTCGGCAATTGAGGTCCGGGTGAGAGTAACTATGATTAGTGGGACTATGTTAAGCGTGCAAACCACTTACCCATTATGAGGGTGGGCCTGATCCGGGGCTAGCAAGTACGGTACCAAGCAGGTAGGAGGCTTGAGTATCAGTGCAGGGGGAGGAGGTGCTGACCTCACATCCCCCCGAGACGCAAGGGAGAGTCCCGGGGCGACCTCTTGCGGGAGGATGTGCCCAAGAACCGGGAAGCCGGATGGTACCGAGGCTACTAGTTTCTGTTTCAGTAGACCGGTGTCTCGTTGTCTAGTTGGCTGATCCCCGGTTGGCTTTGATTCGAGTGGGTCCAGGTGTACAACCCCTGCAGGGTGAAAACTATACGTATAGCCGCGTTCTCGGTCATGGACAACCCTACTCTTCTGTTGCTCTTATTAGGTAGTGTTACTCATATCTTCTACTTCCCTCTTGTGATGACTTCCTGCCTGGGGGCAGCTGAGGTGCGAGGAGCGGGAGTCCTCGCACCGACTTGGGGGTTTTCGAAGGTGTGTGTTGGACCGGGAGTCCGGGATGCCGGAATGGCCCGGTTTTGGAGTTTGGAAGATGATATATTTGATGATGCGCATGCATAGGAAACCCTAGCTTAATCCCTTGAACTTTTGTTATACCCTTAGTATAGTCCACTTTAAAGCTTGCATACGGATGGTGATGTGGACCTATCCTATTCCTTGGGGATAGCCTGGTACGATGCAGGATGCGATCCGGAGTTCGACCCAACGATGACGGTTGGTACGATTAAAGCCCGTGTTACGCTCGAGTTTGCCTGTGGAGGGGATTCCAGAAGATGAAGGATGGGCCAGAAGCCTAGCTACCGTTTTCCGTTTTCTGTCTGTTCGCTTTAGCCCAAGGGGCTTGTAATGGACATCATAATGCAAATCTTATGGATTTATGTAATAATTAAACCTTATGCAAAGAACGACTATAATATTATGCCTAAAATGAGTTATGTATGTGATAGCGCTTGATCCAGGGACTATCACAATGATACAGGGAGTCGGATTCTTGATTTGGGAATCCGGTTCGTTTCAACTGGTTTCTGTCAGAATCATGTGGAGATCCTAAACGGTGAAAGCTGTTATTGCAGCCTGACCATGGCTGCATGACACAGCAAAGAAAAATCACCGACCTTGCTTTGTGATAGATGTGTTCTGTTATAGTCGTTGGAATGCACATCCTAGGTAATCAGCTACCGAATCTTTTGTCAGAAATCGATGTATGCTTTTTTCCCCAGCAAGCACGAGGGCACTAGAGCTATCTGTAACAGAACTGTATATTCTATGTTTTCCCCCTGAGAATTGAAGATGCCGATGCCAACTGCAAATAATTAATACAGCATGACCCAACGTCCTTATCTGTAGTTGGATATGATGGGCATGGGCTATAAACATCGCTGGTGCTAAGGGAATCCAACTTTGAACTGACAGTGATCACACATCATGGCTGCAGCAGCAGTGGTGGTGCATGCTCGTCTTCTTCTCCCGTTCCTCCTCCTGGCTGTCGCTTCTGGTTCCTACGATGGTGCCAGGCCACCATCAATAAACAGGAGGAGCGTCCCTCATGGGTTCGTTTTCGGGACGGCCTCATCAGCCTATCAGGTACTTCCCTGATGTTCAGTTCACCGTAACCAGAATAGTGTGATGGTTGGGTTTGTTTTTTCGCTGATCTTATGAATTGGGGGGACACACTTGTAGTATGAGGGTGCAGCGATGGAAGGAGGCAGAGGACCAAGCATCTGGGACACATTAACTCACCAGTACCCAGGCATGTACATATAGATCGACTGTACTGCACGCATCTCACACTGATCTTGTATAACCATTGTAGTATATGTCATGTCTGTATTTTTTAAGTTTCATTGGCAATTATTTAGACCGACCTCTGTTTCTAATATGGATCTTGTGGTGATCCCACGGGCTGTGAGATTTTGTCAGGAACGTGGTTAGCCTCCTGGCATCCACGGTTGCGTGTTTATATAGCTAGGAACAGCCCCTAGCGTGGCAAGGTACAATATAGAGTTTGTTACAATCATGACTTGAGATACAAGATGTAATCTACTTGAACTCTTATCTCTAGAATCTATCTGTAACCACACTCAACTCATGTACATATGAAAGCTATATCAGCCTCCCTCAATCTCAACTTACCTTGACTCGTAAGTTCAGATTGTGTTTAAACTCTTCAAATGCTCGAACTCCCAATGCCTTGGTGAATCCATCAGCCAGTTGATCTCTTGATGGAATGAGTCATACTTGCAACAATTTCTGCACAACTCCTCTAACAAAATGGAAATCAATCTCTATGTGTTTGGCACGTGCATGAAACACTGGATTGGGAGATAAGAACGTAGCTCCTAAGTTATCACACCACAAACACGGTGTTTGACTTATTTTGACGCCAAGTTCTTTCAACAATGACTCAACCCAAATTACTTCAGCTGTTGCATTTGCTAGTGCCTTATATTCTGCTTCTGTGCTTGACCTAGATACAGTTGGCTGCTTTCTAGCACTCCAAGAGATAAGGTATGGTCCAAAGAAAACCGCAAAAGCCCCTGTGGAACGTCGATCATCAACACTTCCTGCCCAATTTGCATCTGAAAAAGAACTCACTAAGGTTGAACTAGACCTCCTGATAGTCAATCCTAAACTAGCTGTGTGTCTGATATACCTCAGTATACGTTTGACAGCTGCCCAATGCACAGTTATTGGTGCGTGCAGAAATTGACACACCTTGTTCACCGAGAAGGCTAAATCTGGACGTGTAAGTGTAAGGTACTGCAATGCACCTACTACACTTCTATATCTTGTGCTATCATCATTGCTCAACGCTTCTCCTTCAAACTTTGGCAGCTTCTCGGTATTTGACAGAGGTGTAGCAGACGGTATTTGACAGAGGTATAGCACACGGTTTACATTTGCTCATGCCCACACGATGCAATATTTCAGTGGCATATTTTTCTTGAGAGAATGAGATCACGTCCTTCTTTCTTAGCTTCAATTCCTAGAAAGAAGTTGAGTTCTCCTAAATCCTTCATGGCGAAGTCACTTTTCAAATCTTGTAACAATGCTTGAATAGCTTAAGGAGAAGAGCCGGTCACAATAATATCATCAACATATATTAGCATAAAGATTGTTACCTTGCCATTTTGATAAATAAACAGTGATGTGTCCGATTTAGATGATTTGAACCCAAGATCATCAACATATATTAGCATAAAGATTGTTACCTTGCCATTTTGATAAATAAACAGTGATGTGTCCGATTTAGATGATTTGAACCCAAGATCATATAACTTGGAGCTTAACCGAGAGTACCAGGCTCTTGGTGCTTGCTTCTGTTGTTTCTACTAATGAACGTAATTAGCAACTAAATAGGATCCTTAGCCTAAACATGATATCAATCACATAATGCGGAATTTGGTGGGTAGATCTTATACCAGCGTTAGCAGTAACACCTGTCAGCGCCACGGGAACGGGTCCCCCTAGCCTTGGACAAACCAAAGGTAAATGGGCTGAAAGGCCCTCCTGGCCCATTAGCAGTAATGGGCCAAACTGAAGCACCTTCTAGAGAACCCAAGACCGCGGGAGACCAAGCACCTCCCCGAGACATGGCGGTCCCTTCGTGGAGAACGGATTCGCCTGTCGGCGCATTTAAATGGATCAAAGGGGAGGCATGGAGAGGAGCGCCGATGACCCCGAGCGGCGCACAGGAAAGACCCCGGGCGATGCACAAAGCCCGGGAGAAACCTCGGGGCATCCCGGGGTCCCTCGAGAAGGATCCCGGGCCCCGACAGTCTTGGCCCACGACGCAGGGCTCCATTTGGCGGGCGGGCGCCACTTGCAGCCCCAGGCGATGCGCAAAGCCCGGGAGAGACCTCAGGGTATCCCGGGGTCCCTCGAGGAGGACCACAAGCAACAACAGTCCTGGCCCACGGCACAGGACCCTGTCTGGCGGGCGGGCACCACTTGCAGGTCGGTGCCCCTCATAAGGCGCTGCATTCACACTCAAGGCGGTACGCCTCTCCTTGGGGCCCATGGGGAAGGCTATAAATAGAATAGATAGGCAATGTGTAAATGGATCGAAGGGGACTCAACTGAATACAACTACCAGCTCCGCACACGACGTAGGGTGTCACGCTCACTGCGGCCTGAACCTGTCTAAACCCCTTTGTCTCCTGATCGTCACACGGCCGGAATCCTACTGTGTGTTACACCCCTGGCCGAATCTCTAAACGTGGGTTCCCAAGAATCCGTGCTTGCTGTACTCACCCACCATCAGCTGCGCGCCAGGTAGGGGGTGTTGGCGCGTAAGATCTCTATCCTCGATGAAGAACCTTCAAGAGAAACCATGGTGAACCGCTCTGACCGTTCCCACGGTGAGAGCAACGGTGATCATGCCCCCCGAAGGGGCCATCCAATGCGCCGCCTAGCGTGGGGGTGGTGGAACCACATCCCCTTGCACCAGGCGGGATCCATCCGGCGTCAATCATCATGGCGCCGCCTCGACTTGACGCTCCCAAGTCCTCCTCCTGAGGCACCGCCTCTGCCAATGTCAGGTTCGCCCAGTTCCGGGTTGAGGCTCAGAAGCGGGCGGTCCTGCTGGTGTCCCGGGCACAAGGGCGCATCAACCTCGGCGGTGTCCCCCTGCGGAAGCATTGGTGGCAACCCGTGCACTCCTGCGCCACCCCTCGGTAAGGGCAGATCCCGGAACGCCCGAGGGGAAGTGGCTCGATGAGCTAGCCAGTCTCATCGGGAAGGCGGGTGGTTTGGGCGAACCGAACCACCCCGAGCCGCGCAACAGGCGAGACACCATTCTTCCTCGTCTATGGAGCCGAAGCCGTGCTCCCGGTCGAAGTAATGTTGGGAAGCCCATGGGTACGAGCCTACAATGAGGAAGATCAAGATCAACTGCGGCAACATGACGTCCTCTACCTTGAGGAAGTACGGTGCAGAGCGGCGGTTAGGGCAGCTCGCTACTAGCAAGCCTTTTGACGCTGCCACCAGCACCACGTACGATCATGAACCCTCCAAGTCGGAGACCTGGTCCTCCGCCGGTTGCAATCAAGCGAAGGGAAGAACAAACTCTCCCCTATGTGGAAGGGACCCTTCCGTGTCATGGAAGAACGTCAGCCCGGAGCGTTCCGGCTCTCTGACGAGGATGGAGTGCTTGTGCCCAACGTCTGGAACATCGAGCATCTCCGTAAGTTTTACCCGTAGATAGAGGGGGGCCCCAGTGTCCCGGCGTGAAGGCCAAGTACCCCGCGGACAGCCTCCCCGATATACTTTGCCGGGGGCTCCCACCTATGTACACCTATCCCGTACTTTCCATTCCAGCATTAAGCATATTGAAGTCTTCTTATGCAATTTCTAAAGTTTTCTTCGTATGAAAGTTGCTCGCCGAGGGTGTCGGGCGTCTGGCTCGCATCTCGAAAGAGCAGTCTTGTCTGAAGCGGCACTTTGGTTAGGGGCTAACAGGCTCTTCTTGGCCAACTTCGACTCTCGGCCTGGTCTACGGACCCCGGGACCAATTGTCTCTAGGAACCCTACGCTCACCACCACGCGCTTCCACGACAAGCAGCCTCGACTAATGAACAAATAGCCCACCCCGAAAAAATAACTTGAGCTTAGTTAAGAAACATACTTCAGCTTACACAAAGTCCAGTCATGGCCGGTATCCCTTGGATCCCAAAAAAGGGAACTTTACATATTTCCTGGCCAATGTACACAGATCACAGAGAAGGCACCCCGTATGCGGGCGGTGAACGATCGCAGGAAGGACGGCACGATCCTTGAAGTGGGAAAAAAAGACGTGGAAAAACAGAGCCCGGGAGAAACCTCGGGCATCCTGGGGTCCCTCGAGGTGGATCCCGGGCTCCGACAGCCCTGGTCCACGACGCAGGGCCCGTTTGGCGGGCGAGCACCACTTGCAGCCCCGGACGATGCGCAGAGCCCTAGAGAGACCTCAGGGTATGCTGGGGTCCCTCGAGGAGGACCACAGGCAACGACAGTCCTGGCCAACTGCATAGGATCCTGTCTGGTGGGCGGGCGCCACTTGCAGCTCAGCGCCCCTCATAAGGCGCCGAATTCACACTCAAGCGGTACGCCTCTCCCCGGGGCCCACTATGGCAGAACCGCCCGAATTAATCTGGCTTAAGTGCGCTAACCATCACCATAGAGGCAATCTGGGGTCACACACACTTAAAATGGAGTAAAACGACAGTCGGTCGGGTAACATCCCAATGCAACCACTGGAATTTCGATCGAAACAATGCATTCATACAACCCACATGAAGGTGAGCTTAGAGATTACAACAATCCATGAATTTTACGTCACAGAGTTCAACAGAAATTATTATTACAATCAAGTTCGAATATATTCATAAACAAGTACTTTCAGAGTTTAATAGTGCAGCGAAAAAATAAACGATAGTTCTAACGACGATACAAGATATCATGATGAAGCCCGTACATGACATCATTTAGTGTTATCATCGTTGGCCGGGGACGCATCCCATTCCACCGACCAACCAGGAGGGACAGTGCACGGCCAAGTCAAACTAGCAATAATGTCCTCAAAGGTCTCACCTAAAAATAAAGCCACAAGCAAGGCTGAGTATACATTACTCAGCAAGGCTTACCCGACTAGTGGTATATACTTATGTTGACGCCAGATTTTGACACGTCTTGAATCGGCGTCAGGGAAGGGGGAGATTGGCCGATGCGGCAGACTTAAAGGCTACAATTGGGAATCGGCCGATTGGCGCTACAGTTAGGAATCGGCCAATTGGCGCTGCAGTGTTTCGGGCGATTAGCGAATGGAGTTGGTGGGGGTCAGCCGATTGAAAGGCTGGAGCGTTTGGGCCAATATGGGCTTGCGCCAACAGATAGGGGATGAAGCCAATGGAATCCCAAGAGGGGATGTTGAGTCAAGATGACAGAGGATCCCAGTCAAAGATGACATGACGTTGGTCAAAGAGCGACGCCGACTCGGTCGAGGAGCAATGGAAGGAGTTCAGATTGAATTAGGAGATGGCGGCAGAAGATCCTGCGGGAGTCCGTTTCCTTTAGGAGAGTCTTATAGATATAGTAGTTTCTATATTTAAGTCAACTTTGTAACGGATCGTGACAGATCAGGAGTCTTAGTCGTAGGGTATAAATAGAAGCAGTCGGGGTTATGTAAAGGATACACATCAATCAATACAAACAATCTACTTTTTCATCGTACTTTACTTTCAAGTCGGCGACTTCGCCAATACATCTTTTTCTTTCACGAGTTCGTACGGGTTGGCAGGGCTGCATCGACATGATCTCCAGCCAATTGGTAGGTTCCGTTTATCGAATAATATCTAAGCTTTAACTTCGGGCGCATAGCCGTTGTTTCGTTTAGATTTATTCACCAGTTATCAATATTTACTAGAATTATAGGTTTTACCTATTGTTCTAGTTTTATCACCAGTTATCCAGCTGATACGCTGATCTATAGGTTTTACCTATTGTTCTAGTTTTATCACCAGGCATCTGTGGCTGATCTATAGCCGGTCATCTTCATAGCAAATCGGCCGATTCGCTGATACGCTCTTTGGGACAGATCAGAACCTTAGCTGATCGAAACCCTGGAATTTAATACGTTTCTTTCCTTGTCAATCAACAGGTCAGATTGACTGGCACGCCGTGCGAACCGCACCAGGGCGATCACCCGAACAGGAGTTAAGCAGATTCTCCCGGGTCGTGTGTCCGACGTTGAAGGTCATCGGCCGATTTCCGGCCGATTTTTAGCGCTAACACACTTTTGGCACGCCCAGTGGGACAACCTCAATATCCAACATGTCAAAGACCGCCGAAATCTCTGAAAACAACGTCATTGAGGTTACAGAGGCAGATCTCAAGGACGACCAGAAAGAAGAACTGGCAAGGCACCTAGAAGACTACAAGAAGGTATACCTCCAATCTTTCAGTCGTACCTGAAGCGGGGAGACCGTCAAGAAAGCTCCTCTTCCAACTCCCCGCCAGATCACCATCGCTGAGGACTCAGGCAAGATGTCCGATATGATTCAACAGTCCGTTTATCAGGCTTTCATCGACCAATCCTTAGTGATGACCAACACGGTATACAATGCCGTCATCAGTTCTCTGGTCAACGGAGTAACTCAGGGATATCAGGGGCCGGCATACGCCCCACCTATTGTAGGTCCAGTCAGAAGCTTATCAGGCACGTCTCACTCGGCTCCTCAGCTGATATCAACACAACACGGAGGATACAACACTTCATTGCCTTCGATGCCTCCAGGATATAACAGTGCGCCATGCTTTCGATCACAAGCGCCGCCTCAGCCTGCCCAGATTTCTTCTGTGCAATCACTGCCCTCAAACTCAGTACCTTGGGGGGCACCAGCAACGGCGGCTACTCTCGACCAATCAGTCGGTCATGGAGGCTCTCCGATCCAGGCATCATTCCAATCGGCTATCCGGCCGACGGCCCCTTGATATCAACCGGCCACGTCAGAAATCGGCAGGGGGTTAGATGCTGCGGAAACACTCAGAAGCGCGGCACCAATGATGTTGTACGATGGGATGGCAGATTCGCTACTCCACCAGCTGTCAACCGCTCAGCTGGCCATGCTGCCGCAAAATCCGCCACACGATTTGATCCATCACCCGGCCGTCCCACCGCCAATCCATCAACATGTGCCAATTCCCCAACCAGTTGTTCATCAGCAGCAAGTGGATTGGACAGCAAGGATAGCGGAGGTGATTCAAGACCAATTCGGGTTGAAGCCGAAGGTACAAACCTATATGTACAAAATGCCATACCCACCTGCCTACGATCTACTGCCGTTTCCCCATCGGTACAAAGTTCCTGATTTCACCAAGTTTTCGTGGCTGGATGACACCTCAACTGTGGAGCACGTGAATAGATTCATCATCCAGTGCGGGGAGGCCGCCACACAAGATGCTTTGCGGGTGCGTCTATTCTCGTTGTCTCTATCTGGGTCGGCTTTCCAGTGTTCACTATGCTACCGCCCAATTCCATCGTTACTTGGGCCGATCTGGGGAAGCAATTCCACAAGTACTTCTACGCGGGAGTCCACGAGATGAAGCTTTCAGATCTGACCAGCCTCAGGTAGAGGAGCGACGAGCCAGTAACTAATTACGTGAAGAGGTTTAGAGAGGTCAGAAAAAATGCTATACCTAGCCCTGACCGACGCTCAGCCTGCCGATATCGCCTTCCAAGGTCTCCTGCCACACATCAAGGAGAGGTACGCCTCGCAGGAGTTTGAAAGTTTAAGTTAGATCAGTGGAGGAATTTTCAGAAAAAGGTGGCGTATTTAGAGGGATCTGAATCTGAAGAGGAAGCGGAAATCGGCCTAGCAGAATGGGTCAAAGGGAAAAAGCCGATACCATGCCCTTTCGGAAAAAAAGAATCAGAAGCGTTCGGTTTTGACACGTCAAAGGCCGACAAAATCTTCAACTTACTTCTCCAAGAGGGGCAAATCAAGTCTCACCTTACCACACCATTCCGTCGGCCGAATAGCTCAAAAAAATGAAATATTGCAAGTGGCACAATGCCACGTCTCACGACACAAACGAGTGCAAAATCTTCCGTCAGCAGATACAGTCGGCCATTGAGCAAGGCAGATTCAAATTCGAAGTGCCGGCGAAGCCAGTAAAGCCGATGAAAATTGATCAGCATCCTTTCCCTGCTAACATGGTTGACATGGGAAAAAACTCGCTTCAAACCAAAGTGCTGACGTCGGAATCGGCTAAAAGAAGCGGCGCCGTGGACCCCAGAAATCAGGCTACGACGGACAATGTCAAAGGGAAAAGACGGGTTGAAGACGAGGGCGAAGGATCAGAGCGATCGCGTAGACCCGTCACCTCCCAATTCTTACTCAACAAATATCAGCGGCAGCAGGAATGTTCAAGACACCGCGAAGAGATGATACGCCGACACGAAGATCATTGGCGATGCCCGTTCTTCATCCACTGCTGGGAAAATAACCTCAGATTACCATCAGCTGATAATTGCCCTGAGTGCAGCGGACCATATTGCAATGATCGCTTGCTCAAGAGGTCACGCTCTAGAGATAGAGGATCAGAGCCGATTAGCAGAAACTGGCGCGAACAAGAGGATCGGCGCCTTTCAGTGCATGATCGGCTGGGGGGCAGAGTGGACCGTTATGATCGGCCAAGGGGCAGGTTCGAACAGTATGCTCGGCCGGGGGGCAGGATCGACCAGCACAAGCGACTGGGGGGGGGGGGGGGGCAGAGCCAGCGCACACGATCGGCTAGAAGAAATATCTGACGTTAGGATGTCAGATGAGAACCCCCTAGGACGGGAACCAGACTGGGAGCGTGCCAAACCGCCAGCCAAACCGGTGAACCCCAGGTGGTGCCCTGATGGACTGTCCAAATCCCAAAAATGAAGGATCCAATGTCTGCGCCAGTGGGAACAACAAGAGGAAGAGCAGAGGTAGATGGTGGATAAGAAAGATGACAGGTCTCGAGTCTGGCGCCCCAAAAGAAACAACAGTGAGGAGGGCGACAATCAAGAATCGGCAGCTGACGTCAGCATGGTGTTCATCTTGTCGATGGAGTTCATGGCGCCCGCTGAACGAGACGACGCGACAAGGATGTAGGAGCAGATGGCGCAATTGGTTTTGGAGCCAATGACAACCACTTTTGAGAAACCGGAAGATGAAAAACAACAACATCTCAAGGCTATGTTCCTCAAGGGACACGTTAACGGATGACCTGTCACCAGGCTACTAGTAGACGGAGGCACTGCAGTCAACATCATGCTGTATGCCATGTTCCGGAAGTTGGGCAAAAGCGATGAAGATCTGACCAAGACGAACATGATGCTCAAAGATTTCGAAGGCAACGTATCTCCCGCCCGCGGAGTGCTCTGCGTCGACCTTACCATCGGCAGTAAGACCCTTCCCACTACTTTCTTTATCATTAATGGCAAAGGGTCCTACAACATGTTGCTCGGTCGCGATTGGATACACGCGAATTGCTGCGTTCCGTCTACAATGCACCAATGCCTCGTACAGTGGGTCAGCGACAATACCGAGATAGTCACCGCCGATTCCGCCTACAGTGTTGCTGCGGCCGATACGTAACAGTGGAGCTGCGAACACATCAAGTGTATATCCAGTAGAACTTGGGACACCGATTTCCTGAAAGTGTCCGATTTTGGCCTACAGCCGATCCGAGCAGTCGGCTCTGAAGATTCAGATTAGATGGATCAGTTCATCCGAGAAGACGGGAAGCTTGGGCACAGATTTACGTCGGCCGATTCATTGGAGATGGTGGATTTAGGAGATGGTAGCAAACCAAGGCTGACGTATATTAGTGCTAGCTTGGATCCCGACTACAAGTGTAGATTGACAAGTTTATTAAAAGAATTTAAAGATTGTTTTGCTTGGGAATACCATGAGATGCTTGGTCTAGACCGGTCCATTGTCGAACATCGGTTGCCTATAAAACCAGGATATCGGCCGTATCAGTAGCCTGCACGACGATGCAACCCTAAAATTCTACCTGATACAAAGGCCGAGATTACAAGACTGATTGAAGCAAGATTTATTCGGCAGTGCCGTTACGCCGAATGGATTTCTAATATTGTACCCGTATACAAGAAAAACGGAAAGTTGCGTGTATGCATCGACTTCAGGAACCTAAATCAGGCTACACCGATGGACGGGTATCCAATGCCGCCAGCCGACGTTTTGATAGATGCTGCCGCAGGACATAAAGTCATCAGTTTCATGGACGGTAATGCTGGGTACAATCAAATATTATTGGTCGAAGAAGATATTTCGAAAACGGCTTTCAGGTTTCCGGGCCACCTCGGTTTATTCGAGTGGGTGGTAATGACCTTTGGATTAAAGAACATCGGCGCTACATACCAACGGGCTATGAATTATATCTTTCACAAGCTTGTTGGTGCATCGGTGGAAATCTACATCGACGATGTTGTGGTCAAGTCAAAAGGTCATCAGGAACATCTGGCCGATTTACGAGAGGTGTTGGAGTGCACAAGGAAGCATGGGTTGAAAATGAACCCGAATAAGTGTGCATTCGGTGTGTAGGCCGGACAATTCCTAGGATTCATGGTCCATGAGCGTGGGATAGAAGTCAACCGGGAGACCATAGCTGCCATCAATAAGGTTGTGGCCCCGCAGAATAAAATTGAGCTGCAGTCCCTAATCGGCAAGGTAAACTTTATCAGAAGATTCATATCCAACTTGTCCGGGCGTATTCAAGCTTTCACTCCTTTGTTGAAATTGAAACCCGATCAGGAATTCGTGTGGGGGGAAGAACAACGCAAAGCATTAGAAGACATCAAGCAATATCTAATTTCGCCACCTGTATTAGTCCCGCCATAAGCTGACATGCCGTTCAAACTATACTTATCGGCCGACGAGCTGGCTATCGGATCGGCGCTGGCACAAGAGTTCGAAGGAAAAGAACGGGTAATATATTATGTCAGCAGAAGACTCCTGAATGCCGAAACGAGATATTCCCCGGTGGAACGGTTGTGCCTGTGTCTATATTTTTCGTGTACCAAGCTCAGGCACTACTTTTTATCGGCAGAGTGCATAGTCATATGCAAGGATGACATGGTGAAATACATGCTATCATTGCCAATTTTGAAAGGACGGATTGGAAAGTGGATCCTGGCTCTGTCAGAGTTTGACCTAAGGTACGAATCGGCCAAAGCTGTCAAGGGTCAAGTCATGGTCGATTTCGTGGCTCAGCATTGTGGACCGGAAATCGCTATCGTTGAACCAGATCCATGGACTCTATACTTCGATGGTTCCTCGTGTGGAGCCGGGTCGGGAATCGGCATCGTTCTCATATCGCCTCGGGGGGCAAGTTATGATTTCTCTCTACCGATAGAGGCATCCGCAACCAACAACCAGGCGGAATACCGAGCCGTCCTAAAAGGTATCCAATTGTTAAGAGAGATCAAAGCCGATGCGGTGGAAATTTTTGGAGATTCCATGCTCATTGTGGATCAATTAACGGGGAGATCAGAAGTCAAAGATGATGTCTGAAGGATTTACTACAAAGATTACCTCCAACTGTTAGAGGAATTCAAGTCTGCGGTTATTGAGCACATTCCTAGATTTTACAATGAAGAGGCCAATAGGCTTGCCCAACACGCGTCCGGGTATCGGCCGATTCAAGACGTCATGACTCTGGAACTCGCGGCCGACGATTGGCGAAAATAGATTGCCGATTACTTGAAAGATCCGTCCAGGAAAGTGGATCAGCGAGTGCGTTTTCAGGCCACAAAATATGTGTTGCTCGAAGACGATTTTTTTTACCGGACGATTGATGGGGTTCTACTCAAATGCCTGGGAACGGAAGAAGCAAAGGTCCTGATGGGAGAAATCCACGAGGGCGTATGCGGAGCTCATCAATCAGCTCACAAGATGAAGTGGATGATCAGAAACAACAGGTATTATTGGCCGATGATTCTCAAAGATTGTTTTAAATATTATAAAGGTTGTCAAGACTGTCAGAAGTTTGGCAATGTGCAGCGCGCACCAGCCTCGGCTATGAATCCGATAATCAAACCATGGCCGTTTAGAGGTTGGGGGATAGACCTCATCGGACAGATTTACCCTCCATCAAGCAAAGGGCACAAGTTTATATTAGTAGCCACTGATTATTTTACCAAATGGGTGGAGGCAGTTCCGTTAAAGACCGTGACATCGGCCGCTATGATCGATTTTGTGAGGGACCATATTGTTTATCGGTTTGGCATCCCTCAAACCATCACAACTGATCAAGGAACGATGTTCACCTCAGGGGAGTTCGAAGAATTTACCACCGATATGGGGATTAAATTGTTGAATTCTTCTCCGTATTATGCTCAAGCCAACGGCCAGGCCGAATCATCCAATAAGGGGATAATCAAGTTGATCAAGAGGAAGATAGAGGAACAACCCAAGAAGTGGCACCTGTCTTTAACCGAATCTCTATGGGCTTACAGGATGGCCTGCCACGGGGCCACTAAGATATCTACTTATCAATGGTATATGGTGACGAGGCAGTATTGCCTTGGGAATTAAGGACGGGGTCAAGGCGCACATCGCTTCAAGATTAGTTGACGGCCGATGACTATTCCCTCCTCATGAAGGGTGAGCTCGACGATTTGGCGGGTCAGCGATTAAGGGCCCTGATCAGCATTGAAGAAAACAAGAAAAGGGTGGCCAGGTGGTACGACAAGAAGGTCAAGGTCAAACAATTCTCCCAAGGAGATTTGGTATGGAAGTTGGTGCTACCGATAGGGTCTAAGGATCCCAAATTTGGTAAATGGTCGCCCACTTGGGAAGGGCCGTATAAAATCGGCTGATATGCTCCGGGAAATGCATATATACTAGAAACTATCGAAGGGGAAGAATTCACATGAGCCTTAAATGGAAGATATCTGAAGAGATACTATCCTAGTATATAGGTGGGTGCATAACTTACGATAGGGTGCATCAAGACAACGTGGCTAACTCCTATTGGCTCCTGTCTATATATAGCCGATGCAAAGATAACATCGCCTTAAGGACGAAACATTCAATTAGTTTGACTGATTTATTATGCGGTAAGAACAGCAGGGTACGTGGCCGACACGGTACAAGTCACCCTTAGAACAAAAGTACCAACATATTTATTGACCACGCTTTTCTTAATCTCCCTCTCGACCCGGCCTAATTCTATCAAGAGGCAGATGCTCTTTTCCTGCAGATCCTCCATGGCGGCTTCAACCTCGACTTGATGAGGGAGTGGGTGGCTCCTGTCGAGAGGTGGTCGGGATGTCCCCACCGCAGCATCTTCAAGGGCGACTGGGCGAGGGAGTGGATCACTCCTTTCAGTTGGCGGCCGCCTGGAGCAGTTAGCGTCTATATGGTCCTAGATCTTCTGGACGTTAGTGGGGACATGATCTTTGAGTTCTTCGAAATGAGCCTTGATCAGATCTCTGTCCGCCTGCGATAACGGTCCGTCTGAATGCATGACTTCAATCGCTCATTCCATACTGGGGCTAAGGCGTTTCGGCTAAAAGGGGAGCAAACAACCACCCATCGTCAGATTGATTGAAATGTCAAGAGAGGGAACAAAGGAAGATTTCGGACCTGGTTGACGGAGAAGGAAGAAGACGAAGATGACATCTTGGCGTCTAGTCTGGGAGGATGGAGATCAAGTCGTTAGAGGAAAAGAAGAAGGGCGATGCGGACGCCTTTCGAAACGATACGGGGCCTCATACTTATAGAAGGAAGAGGGTGAAGGAATGGTAGGATGCGTCCCATCGGAGTAAAAGGGTTGATAAATGAAAAGCTGCCGAAGAGGACGGTCCAAGTTTGAATCCGCACATCAACGGCAAGAGGACATTAAATGTTTACAGAGCATTCAGTACTTTAACAGTTCACCCGAGGAGGGCATTAATAGCCGCAATCGCTTGTTGCCTAACTTGATCGGCCGATTCTAAGGTTCTCTGGTCGTCACCAGCCGATCCAAAGACTTCTGGCATTAGACGATGGATTTTTATTGCTTCGTAGGCCAGGTTCTGCCTCTCCTGCTTCATCTCGGTGATGACAGATGGGAGGTCTTGGAGTCTTTTTTCTTCAGCAGCTATGGCCTCGGTCACCTGCTCCATCTCCTTGGCTAGCTCTGCCCTTCGCCATTTAAGGCGGTCTATGGCACCGACAATATCTGGACGAGAGTTTTCAAGGAAGCTGGTTTGTCGATGCACCTCTTGAGCTCAATGTTTGTAGGAGTCTTCCTCCTCGCGGGCTTTCGCTAGTTTGGCACGATCGGCCATATGGCGTAAGGCCCTGAACACTGGAATCTGCATTGACTCTATGTATGCGGCAGGTACCAGAGCCTCTTTCGCTTCCTCTGGAACTCGGCCTCTGATTTCACTAAGAAGTTGCCGAATCGGCGAGGCGTCTTCCACTAGTCGGCCGATGTCGTCTTATAGGAGGGTCCGTATGCTCTCAAGCTTGGCACGGACGTAATCAGGGATCGAGCTAAGTGTGACTTGGCGCGAGGCAACCTCTTCATCATCAGAAAGTGCAACCGCAAAGGAAAAAAGACTGGTGTTGGGAGTGTCCTGCTCCTGCGAAAGAATAAAAAATAATAAAAATACGGATTAGCCGACGGTAAGGGGAAATCGGCTGATTTGGGTGACAAGTTCCTTACCTCTTTGAAGCAGATTTCTTCTGCTTGCGCCGGCGGGAGTGCTACCCTCATCTCGGGAACTGGTGCGATTGGTTCATCGGAAGAAGAAGATTCGACGATTATTGGTGCCCTGCTCGGGCCAGCTTCCTGGAAAGGTATGGGAAGTAGGTTTTTATAAGTATAGTGCAAATGATTAAGTCTGATGATATATAATGACTGCTATACCTCTATGAGTCGTCCGGCCGATGGTTGTTGGAAAGGTACAATCGATGCGCCCAGGGTAGCCTGCATCAAAAATCGGTTAGTTTTTGGTTAAGTATCAAAAAATTGAGTTAAGAGACTCTCTACCTCGGTGGGAGGAATTGCTGGCGTTCCGGTTTCCACCTGGAATGTAGCCGATTGCTGCGGAGATTTCACTGGGGCAATTTGCGTAGTCTGATAGAAAGAAGAAGTTAATATCGACAGAATACTTAGAAGGATGTGAGGTATGCAAAATTTCCTGAACAGCTTCTACTAGCAATGATGCAGCAGCAGCTCCAGCTTCTGTAGTAGCCTGGGGATCGACTTCCTCAATAATCGGCAGAGTCGGTGCAGCTAAAGGTTCAACTAATGCCGCCGCCGACTGATCAGCCGGTTCTATACGGGCGCGCACTCGGCGGCTCGTCTTCTTTAAAGAGGGTTTCTTCGGTGTTTGTTTTAATCGGCCGGTTGATGCTGATGTCTTCGATGGTTGGGGCATGGTAGCCGATGAGTGGAAATGGTGTGTATGGGCGGCTATTCTCTATCGGCCTACCACTTCGGCTCCGCGTCGGAGGAAGTCGACTTTCAGACTGAAAAGGGAAATAAGAGTTAGCAGCAAATTTGTAGCATAAAAAGGAATAACATCGAAATCGGCCGAGAAAAGGGCAGTACCGCTGCGTTTGGGTCAATGTTGTCAGGATCCAGATCATTGCAATATGTTGAAGGAGATACACAAAAGAGATGTTGCTTCCATGCTGCCCACCATAACTTGAATAGTTGGACAGCAAAAGGAGCCACTATCCAATTGCTTAGATCAATGGTACTGGAGTCCGGCACTAAATTGCACAGCCGACTGTAGTCAAGGCCCTTAGTGAGCTCATCTCGGAATTTTGCGCGGCCGGCAAAATAAACTTGAATCGGCAGCTGATCAAGGCCGAACTGCCGTGCTGCAACTGATGGGTTGTAAAATTCATAAGTTGGGGAGTCTTTCCCAGAGAAGAAGTTCGCCGGTAAGATTCCTGGTTTGATCAAGGCGTCCATGAGATCATTATCAAAGGAGTTGGACGTCGAATCATAGCAGAAGGGAAGCTCAAAAGGTGGCTCTGTTCTCTGGTACGGGTACCAACTGGTGGTTTCTTCACTAAAGTCATTGTAAAAACATCTGAAATACTCGGCTGTCCGGGTGGCGGTGAACTGGCTACTAGGGAAAGCTGATGCCTCTTCGCCGAAAGAGGTGCATCGTCGTCGTACTGTGGGGGTCTCCTCTGACTCGATGTTGGGGAATGTCTTGGTCTCTATCTGCTGCTGGGAGATTTTGCTCATGTACAAGTTGAGCCAGAGGGTGATAAACCACCAGAGGCCACCAGGGTTACCAATCGGCTCTCCCTTTGATAGTTTGACGCTGATCTGGTGCATCATGTGGTAGGCCGATCCTAGCAGATGCTTTCCGAGAGGGATGGCGGATCCTCTTGACAGGGCTTCGGCCAGAGCTTGTGTGCTAGAAGAAGGGCCAACCGCTCTGCTGTAGAAGAAGTGGTTCTCTAGCCACATCATCAAGAATGCTGAATGTTCTCTCTCCAAAATCATCTCGGTCTTCATGTTTCTGTTGATATACCCTTTCCACCCGCCGATTCCTTTCATCTCTAGCCGATGGGTCGGCTTGATCAGATAATTAAAGGGTGTATCAGGGGAGGAAATGTCGAGGCCGGTCAGCATTAGGACATCGGCTAGAGTTGGGGTCATGGGTCCATGCCCAAAGAGAAACGTGTTGAGCGCGTCAGACCAGAAATAGGAGGCTGCTATTACCAGGGGTTCATTCTTCTCCATCTAGGACAAAGAGAGATTGATGCACTGGCCGATTTTTAATTCATCCCATTGAACTCTCTTAGAGTTGGCCATTCTTTGGTACCATTCTTTCCAGCCGGGGGTTTCATTCGGCCAAGATCTAAAAGTGCCTGACCACTGGCCCAAATCCATAGGTGATTGCTTGAAAGGGATTTTATGGGTTTCTAAGTTAATCAGATCAGTCCGGTCTGGATTCCCCATAGGGCCTAAGCAGATGAGACCAGGAGCTTCGTAAAGGTGGATAGTGATTTGGTGCCTAACTGCCTAAAAAATGTAAAAAGGGAGGAACTAAGAATAGATCTAAAAGATGCATGGGCGGTAAAAAGTAAAGGGGAAAAGTTTCGGATGTTTACCTCCGGGATGAAGCTCATCATCGTTGATGGAATCGCTGATGGAACCGCCGTCGCCGATGGAGTTGCTGGCGGAGCCTCCGTGGTTGGTGGAGTTGCTGGTGGTGCCGCCATTGAAGGAATGAAGCGGAATGTAGACGAAAGAAGGATCGCCGGAGAATGCGGTTGGAAACCAAAAGGGCCCTGGGAGAAGATAGAAAGTGATTCATCGGGGAGGAAGTTACTGAGCTCGTGGAGAAGAAGCAGCGAAGAACGCCAATATTTGAAGACGGTCCGAGAGAGAAGGGGTAAAGGCGGGATTTTTACCGCGCCGTCTACACGAATTCCAGGGGAACAGTTGTCTCAGGCGCCCAGTTCGAAAAGATTGCAATCATTATGTAGAAGACCGTGAAACCGAAGGAGATTTTTGCCGCGTTTGTTTTGGAGGAGAGATTAAAAAATAATTTCGAAGTAAAAGTCATGTTTTACTTCGAAACTGGGGGGCATGTGTTGACGCCAGATTTTGACACGTGTTGAATCGGCATCAGGGAAGGAGGAGATTGGCCGATGCCGCAGACTTAAAGGCTACAATTGGGAATCGGCTGATTGGCGCTACAGTTAGGAATCGGCCGATTGGTGCTGCGGTGTTTCGGGCGATTGGCGAATGGAGTTGGTGGGGGTCGGCCGATTGAAAGGCCGGAGCGTTTGGGCCAATATGGGCTTGCGCCAATAGATAGGGGACGAAGCCAATGGAATCCCAAGAGGGGATGTTGAGTCAAGATGATAGAGGATCCTAGTCAAAGATGACATGACGTTGGTCAAAGAGCGACGCCGACTCGGTCGAGGAGCAATGGAAGGAGTTCGGATTGAATTAGGAGATGGCAGCAGAAGATCCTGCGGGAGTCCGTTTCCTTTAGGAGAGTCTTATAGATATAGTAGTTTTTATATTTAAGTCAAGTTTGTAACGGATTGTGACAGATCAGGAGTCTTAGTCCTAGGGTATAAATAGAAGCAGTCAGGGTTTTGTAAAGGATACACATCAATCAATACAAACAATCTACTTTTTCATCGTACTTTACTTTCAAGTCGGCGACTTCGCCAATACATCTTTTTCTTTCACGAGTTCGTATGGGTTGGCAGGGCTGCATCGACATGATCTCTGGCCAATTGGTAGGTTCCGTTTATCGAATAATATCTAAGCTTTAACTTCAGGCGCATCGCCGTTGTTTCGTTTAGATTTATTCACCAGTTATCGATATTTACTAGAATTATAGGTTTTACCTATTGTTCTAGTTTTATCACCAGTTATCTAGCTTGAGATCGAACTATCGGCTTTATCATTATTTTTTCTTATTTATCATCATATAGCTGATTAGATCTATTTCGAGTGTTGCATCTGTGGCTGATCTATAGCCGGTCATCTTCATAGCAAATCGGCCAATTCGCTGATACGCTCTTCGGGACAGGTCGGAACCTTAGCCGATCGAAACCCCGGAATTTAATACGTTTCTTTCCTTGTCAATCAACAGGTCAGATTGACTGGCACGTCGTGCGAACCGCACCAGGGCGATCACCCGAACAGGAGTTAAGCAGATTCTCCCGGGTCGTGTGTCCGACGCTGAAGGTCATCGGCCAATTTCCGGCCAATTTTTAGTGCCAACAACTTAGCCGACTCCTAGACATGCAAGGCTTTTGGCTTAGGGTTGTTTTTGCCAAAAAGCATCTGAGTGAGTCCTTGCTTTCAAGTTTTAGCATCAAGTGCTAGTTGATTAACCATTCTAGGTAAGCAACTATCCAAATCATGCATGGTGGAAATAATTAATTGAGCATCCAACCAGATTAATCATCATCATTCTTCCTCTTCTTATTCTATGTGGTAAAACGGTCAAGCAGTCTCAATGGCTGTGAGAAACGGACGATTCGAATTTCTTAGAGTTGCAAGGGGAAACCTAAACACACGTCACGTGGTTACTCACAGAGTCACACGTTCAACTTTTCCTTTTATTCCCGTTTCATGGAACCGGGCCACCGTCCTCAAGTATAGAGGTCCACGAACCACGGAACGGCGCCGGGCCGTGGCTGCTCTTGCACTCACCATGTGCCCATGGGAACGACGTCAAGACGGTGGGAGGTATGTCCACACCCCAATTCAATCAGGAACTTAAGCTTACCGATTACCAAATGCTCGGCATGTGGTTAGTATGTTAAAAAACTTAACCACCACTACCACACACCGCGACCTTAGCATTTTCGCTAAACAGACGAGGCCTCAATCATTAATAGAAATATCATAACATAGCCCCGTCCGTCAACCTTATGATTCCAACATAAGTAAAACAAACAACTCTTATATCTCGCGTCGCGAGTGACACGAAATCACTCAACTTTTACCGGAGTCCTATTAGCATGGCAATCTAGCGACCGACACAGACTAGTGTTCATATCATAGGTACTAGGATCATGCAACTAGGGTTTCAATCAACTCCTACAAGCTTAATGCATAATACCATATATAAATAAAAGTTGCATAATTTTCAAAGTAGGGGTTATGCTCCGGGGCTTGCCTTCATGAGCAAAGCTAGCCTTGGGCTCTTTAGAGCTTTGGTTCGGGTCTTTAGTGAATTTAGTTAGATTGATCCGAGCTTCGTGCTGCTCACTCTCGGGCTCCATCACCAGCTCGTAGGTTCCGTCGGCGAGAGTCGTCGATTCTATATGAATGCATATGTATGAGTTGTTTTAATGGTACAAGATAAATAATTATTTCACCATAAAGATGTAATTCAACAAAACTCAAGTTAAGTTGTAAAGCACTTCATTTTCTTTTCCTTGGGCAGTCATTTATCGAGTCGTATCTAGATTAATTAACTTCATTAATTAAGCATGGATTAAAAACAAAGCAACTACTAGAGATAGTTTCCAGTATTGATATTTTTATGCAGAGCACATTACTTAAGTACAAACTCACTGTAAACTTTCCAGCCATTTTAATTCAGCAGATTAATCATGAAAAATACATTAATCACCTACTGCTAGGATCATGATCCTTTTATACAGAACAAACCATGCAAAAATTGGTGCTCAACATTTTACTGAGTACTCCTAAACTTATGGTGAGTCTACTGTAAATTATTCAGGTTTTAGTGTGCAAGACACAGAGCATAGAAAATAAGTCAAGATACATCTAAATTAATCAAGATTTATTTCTACAGGCAGTACCACAAAGTTTCTGTGTCTCAAACTTTTCGAACATGATAATCTACTCAAAGGTAGTCTCTGGTTAAAATTTCTTATTTTTCTAAGCACCAGAACTAGTTACATTGATTTAATGTAGTTTTTCTTAACTAAAAACATATGAGCAAGTTAGACAAAAGTAAAAAGTCCAAACTTTGTCCATAGCATTTATGCATCAAGGTTACTCTACTATAAAAGTTTCAACACTACCATATAAGTAGAACAGCATGAACAAATAACTCTAGCAAAATAGCACATCACAGAAGGTCCAATAAGAACTACTCGTAGAGACATGTTCTGGCCTTGATATTTTTACACAAGTCTTAACAAATAGAGACTAGCTTACAGTCCAAAAATCATCCACAGTACTGTCCTAGATCAAGAGATACATTTATGGGTTATTTAAAATAAGATTAATTTTAGATCAAGTTATAGTTTCTAACTGGTCATCCTTCTGTGCAAAAGTTATAGATCCATCAAGAGAGTCACAACAAATTTTAGTTTGAATTCTTCTAATTTTGTTATGATTTTTGATTGATTTTACACTTGACAGCCTCTTGAAAACAAAAGTACTCGAGATGTCGCAGGTAGGTCCCTGGATCTAGCAGAAAGGACCCTAAAAAGAACTTGTCGATTGCAATGTAGTCCTTAGGCGGGGCTGCAATGGTTGAGGGTGAAATTCCGGCGAGGAACTCGTCGGCAGTGAGGGGAAAGGGGTGGGGGAGCACGAGGAGGTCGAGAGAAACCTGTTGGTGAGCAGGAGCTCCGACGAGGTGCGGGCGGTGGGCAGCGGTGGTCCGGTGAGGGAGGGCATCGTGGGGAAGTCGGGGAGTACCAGCAGGTCGAGGGTTACCCATTTAGAGCTTCGCGGAAAGTGGGGCTCGATGGTGAGGTCGAGTGGCGGCGCTAATGGCGTGGTGGTGGTGGTACTCGGACACGTGTGAGCAGGGGCTCGGTGCAGCCCTTTTATAGGCGAACAGGGGAGGGGAGGAGGGGCTGGGCGCAGCACAACGGAGGGAGGCGCGGCCGGGACAAGGCCACGGCAAGGGCGCGGCGTCGCTGGCGCGTGGTGGCTCGGCCGTCGTGAATTGACAGCGGCGTGGCGTGCGCGCGTCGGGCATGGGTGGATTTGGGGTAGGGGAGGGCCATTTGGCCGCGGACCGGTCGGGGCCTGTCGGGGCGCTGTCCTTTGGCACGGCTTGCTAGCAGGCATCGTCGGCTAGGCGGCCGGCAGCCGCTGCCCCTTGACGGGACAGAACACGGGAGGGGAGAGAAGAGAGAGGGAGGGAGAGAGAAAAGGATCGGAATTCAAATTATATTTTCTCAAAATTTTGAACAGAAACTAGAAAAACTTTGAACACAAAAGTTATAGGGAATTTGAAAATCTACGACTTTCGTTTTGGATCAAAGTTCATTTGAGCTTTAGTTTAGAAGTTATTCTAAATTTAATACTTCTAGGATTTGAATTCCTATTCGTCTCATGTGTTTAACATTTGAATATGCAAATGGTGTTTGCAGTACACTTTGTAAGGTACTAAAATATGAGTGTGTTTTTATGCTACATTTTTCATGAAAAGTGGAGCATGAAAGGTTATAACACAAAAGGAAAAATGTCTCACATACACACATACATACACATGCACATACACATTCACACATGCATAAGCCCACACATAATTAAATGCATTGTTTCGATGATTCTGGGTTATTATGCATGATGCTATGTTTAGGTTTTCTTTCTTAGGTATTTAAACACCTAGGGTGTTACAGCCTTGCCCCTTAAAAAGAATCTCGTCCCGAGATTCGGATAAGTACACCTAGTGTGGAAAGTGTGTGTACCTTTGGGTGAGTTTAGAAAATCGCGGAAATTTTGATTTAGATAGCTTTCAATTTCCCATGTGGCTTCCTCTTCGGTATCATGACTCCATTGGATTTTTTACATTTTAACCACTTTCCTTCTAGTAATCCTTTCCTTTTGATTAAGAACTTTGGTAGGATATTCAACATAAGAGATGTCCAGTTCTACCAATATTTCCTTTTGTTCAACAATTTCGGTCGGAACTCGAATACACTTCTTGAGTTGAGAGACATGAAAGTATCATGGATGGCTGCAAGTTGTGGAGGAAGTCGCACTCTATAGGCCACGGGTCCGCAAATTTTGATGATTTCATAAGGACCAACATATCTGGGAGCTAATTTCCTTCTCACTCCAAATCTTTGCACACCCTTGGTTGGTGAAACCCGAAGGTAAACATGATCACCAACTTCAAATTGCAAAGGCTTTCTCCTTTTATCAAAATAGCTATTTTGCCTAGACTGTGCAACTCTTAGATTCTCTTGTATTACTCTTACTTTTCACTCTGCCTCGATTACCAAGTCTGGTCCAAATATTTTACGTTCTCCAGTTTGGGACCAACTTAAAGGAGTTCGACACCTTCGACCATACAAGGCCTCAAACGGTGCTATTTTCAAACTTTCTTGATAGCTATTGTTGTATGTGAACTCTGGTAGAGGTAAGCATTTGTCCCAAACTTTATCATAATGGATGACGCAAGCTCTAAGCATGTCTTCGAGTATTTGATTTACTCTCTCGGTTTGCCCATCCGTTTGAGGATGATAAGCTGAGCTTCAAATCAGTTTGGTGCCAAGAGAAGCTTGTAAGTGTTCCCAAAAACATGCTACAAATTGAGCACCACGATCTGAAATAATCGTCTTGGGTACTCCATGTAAGCAAATGATGCGATCGAGGTAAATCTCGGTATATTTCTTTGTAGTGTAGGTAGTGTGTACCGGAATAAAATGTGCCGTGTTCGTGAGTCTATCCATGATAACCCATATGGAATCGTGCTTTTGGGAGGTGTTGGGCAATACAACAATGAAATCCATACTTATGACTTCCCATTTCCATCATGGTATAGGCAAGGGTTGAAGTGTATCGGCTACTTTCAAGTGGCTAGGTTTAACCCTCTGACATATGTCACATTCCGAGACATACTTGGCAATTTTCCTTTTTATTCTAGTCCACCAAAAGTTTTGCCTAAGATCTTGATACATTTTGCTACTACTCGGGTGAATAGAGAACTTGGAAAGATGTGCCTCATCAAGAATTTGTTTTCGGAGTTCATGATTCTTTGGAACCACTATGCGAGATTCAAACCATAGAACTCCATTCTTGTGTTGGCGAAAACATTTATATTTTTCTTGATGATCTTTACTCCCTCATCATTTAATTGGGCCATGATGATTTGATCATGAAGGGTTGGTTCAATAGAGATATGATTTAAAGTGCCTTGCGGAATCATTTCCAGATTGAACTTTCCCATCTCATGACAAAGTGTTTCATTAGAGAATTTCACAGTTAAGCAATGGCAATGAGATTTGTGACTGAGTGCATCCTCTACTACATTGGCTTTGCCTCGGTGATAATGCACCTCGAGATCATAATCTTAGATTAACTCCAACCATCTTCTTTGTCTCATATTCAGATCAGCTTGGGTGAAGATATATCGGAGACTTTTGTGATCAGTGTAGATATTGCAATGAATGCCCATAAGATAGTGTCTCCATATCTTTAGAGCATGAATGACAGCTGCTAGCTCGAGATCATGTGTTGGATAATTTTTTTCATGAGGTCAAAGAGCTCGTGAAGCATAGGCAATGACTCGATTGTCTTGTATAAGCACACAACCTAGACCAGTACCAGATGCGTCACAATAAACATTGAATGGCTTGGTGTTATCAGGTTGAACTAAGACTGGGGTTGTAGTCAAGTGTTCACGAAGAGTGTGGAAAGATTTTTCACATTTCTCGCTCCACACAAACTTTACTCCTTTCTTCAATAGTTCAGTCATAGGCTTAGCAATTCTACAGAGGTCCGGAATAAAGCGGCGATAATAACCAGCTAAACCAAGAAAACTACGAATCTGATGAACGGAGGTGGGAGGTTTCCATTCCATCACCTCTTGTACTTTGGTAGGATCAACAGCTATGCCTTCGCTAGAAATAGTGTGCCCAAAAATTTTACACTATCCAGCCAGAATTCACACTTGGAAAACTTAGCATAGAGCTGATGGGCTCTAAGATGTTGGAGAACAATGCGCAGGTCCTCCACATGCTCTTCCTCATTTTTGGAATATATCAGGATGTCATCAATGAAGACCACAACGAACTTGTCAAGTTCGGGCATGAATGCCGAATTCATGAGATACATGAAGTAGACAGGAGCATTTGTGAGACTAAAAGACATGACCAGATACTCATATAGCCCGTATCATGTGGAAAAGGCAGTCTTAGGGATATCACATGGACGAATCTTGATCTGATGATAGCCAGAGCGAAGATCAATTTTTGAGAAGACTCTAGCTCCCACTAATTGATCGAAGAGAACATCAATGCGGGGAAGTGGATATTTATTTTTGATTGTCACCGCATTGAGAGGTCGGTAGTCCACACACAGCCTCAAACTATCATCCTTCTTCTTCACAAATATGGCTAGGCAACCCCAAGGTGATGCACTAGGACGAATGAGACCTTTATCTAAAAGTTCCTGCAATTGTAGTTTCAATTCGGCCAACTCCTTGGGTGGCATTCTATAGGGTATTTTTGAGATAGGTGCAGTGCCTGGCTGCAGTTCGATAATGAACTCAATGTCCCTATCCGTGGCATTTCTGGCAAGTCATCCGGAAAAACATCGGTGAACTCGCATACCACTGGAATATCTTCTGGTTTGACTCCTTCCATCGTGAAAGCACAGGGATTTATGCATTCCTGAGAAGGTAGGTAAAGAGTAGTGGCTCCGTGACTGGGTGAGTTTATTTCCACGGCTCGGGAAGAAATATCTAATGTAACCCCATGCAGAGCCATCCAATTCATCCCCAAAATAATGTCCATGCCTTCAAGTGCCAAAAGGATAAGGTCGGTCTTGATAGTTTTACTACCCAACTTGATCGATATGTGCCTTATGATTTGGTTGGAAACAATTTTACCACCTGGTGTTGATATCATGTATGACCCTTTTGTGTGACAAAAATCCAAGCCCACTTTTGCACCAAATTTTGCACTAATAAAACTATGGGATGCACCAGAATCAAATAATATAATTGCAGGCTTGTTGTGGATAGTGAATGTACCCAACATCATTGGTGCACCTTCTTGAATATCTGCAAGTGTACTGAAGTTGATCCTTCCCTGCTGAACTTGAACAGTCTATCTTTTTCCCTGGTTCTTATTGTTCTGATTAGAGTCCTTCCCTTCATTTGGCTGCCTAGGTTGGGGGCATTCTCGTGCAAAGTGGCTAGAACTCCCACAATTAAAGCAACAATTTCCGTTGCTAGGACGAACTGATGGTGGAGCATTCGGTCTTGAGCCAGCCTGCTGAGGAATAGGGGAACGTGTGACATTCTGCTGCTGTGGGGGCCTAATAACCCAATGCCCTTGTTGAGGGGCCTTCTGAGGAGCTTTAGAAGTAGCATTTTGCACCAAACGATACCTCTGTGTTGACCACTAGAGGATCCAGCTGGTGCCTTCCTCTTCTTTTCGGCTTGGTGAGTCATGATGCGATCTTCTTGAGTGATGGCCAAATTAACCACCTCATTATAAGTGTCTACCTTGATAGGGTTCAAGCGATCCTTGAGCTTGGTACTAAAGCCTCTGCGGAAGCGATCACGCTTCTTAGCATCGGTGTCAGCGTGATAGCCCGTGTACTCACAAAGGTTATGGAAAGACTGGGCATACTGGAGTACGGTGCGAGTACCCTAAGTAAGAGCCAGAAATTCATTCAACTTCCTCTCCATAAGCCCTTCTGGAATATGGTGGGCTTTTAATGCATTCTTGAATTCCTCCCAAGTGACAACATGATCAGCCGGGAGCATAGCAAACTAATTGTCCCACCACAGATGTGCCGTACTGCGAAGTTGCTGCACGGCAAAATGGGCCTTCTTTGCATCAGTGCAAGGTACCACAAGTAGAGAAAACTTGGATTCAATTGTGCGAATCCAAGCGTCCGCATCCAAAGGCTCCTCCATCTTGTGAAACAGAGGTGGCTGAGTGCCCAAGAAGTCTCAGTAGCCAGCAGCCTAAGGTTGGTGGACATTGTGCCTACCCTGCTGCTGCTGGAATTGCTGAAACGCTTGCTGCCCTTAAACAAGCTGGCGGAGCAACTCGGTCTGAGCGGCCATTACTTCAGCCATGTTGGGCAGTGGTGGCAGCTGCTGCGGTTGTCCACTACCACTAGCAGCAAAACCGCTCGGGATGTTGCGGGTCCCCTGAACCATGTGCAATGTGCAAATTTTTTATTAATTCGGGAATCCACAATACCTCCAAGGCTGAGTGTCAAAAGTGTGGAAGATTTACAACTCAAGGACTCATAGATAAACTGTGGACAGAACGCTACTGGTTACGAGAAAATTCATAATTCCCAGTCTGTTCATCCAAACCCTTACAAATTATGGCAGTGACTAGGAAATTTAGTGGCCTACAACTTTGGTATTCAACTACACCTCCGACTACTACATCTCCGACTACTTCGACTATATTTTTGACTACTACGACTACATCCCCGACTGCTTCAACTAAACCTCCGACTACCACAACAACATCTCGACTACTTCTACTATATCACCGACTGCTTCAACAACATCTCTGACTACTACGACTACACCCCGACTGCTTCGGCTACATCGTCGACTACATCGACTACATCTCCGACTGCTTCAACTATACCTCCGACCACTACGACTACATCTTTGACTATACTGCATCTTTGACTACTTCGACTGCATCTCCGACTACTTCAACTATATCTCTGACTACTACGACTATATCTTTGACTGCTTCAACTTTACCTCCGACTACAACGACTACATCTTCGACTACACTGCATATTTGCTACTTCAACTACATCTCCGACTGCTTCAACTATATCTCTGACTACTACGACTACGTCTCCGACTGCTTTAGTTACACCTCCGACTACTTCGACTACATCTTCGTCTATACTGCATTTTTGACTACTTTGACTGCATCTTCGACTACTTCAACTATATCCCTGACTATTGCAACTACGTCTCCGACTGCTTCAGTTACACCTCCGACTACTACGACTACATCTTCTACTACTTAGACTGCATCTTCGTCTACTACGACTACATCTTCACCACTTCAACTACATTTTCGACTGCTTGAGCTACACCTCCGACAACTACGACTACATTTTCGACCACTTCGACTACATCTCCGACTGCTTCTCCGTTTTGGTGGTTTTTTAGTGGACAGAGAGCTAGTATTTTGATCACCAGGGAAAATCTACTTATCCAAAAATTTCCAAACTTGAACAGTAGCTGATTGATTAAGTTTGCAATAAGTTTCATGTTGCACACTTCTGCAGAAAACTTCACTAAGAAGGTCTAAGAATTTATTTGTAACAGGAGTGCTTAAAACAGGCAGAAAAACTGAGGTGTGGAAGTTTCTAGTGTTGCCCACTAAGTAGTAGTCCAAAAATTCTCAAAATTTAGCAGTAGAAAGGGGGCAAAATTTGAAGGAACTTCATTGTTGAGCTTTTCTTCAGATAAGGTCATTTCCTATGCCTAATTAATTCCTCTATCTAGATATGTAGAAAAAGATAGATTTCTAGATAGCCCTTAAGTGAGTGCTTAAGTGAGTTCTCAAACGTGCTCTAGTGCAACTTACTCCCTTAGAAACCCAAGGCAATGTATGATCATGATGCATGCGCGTCCTATTCGTCCTCACAAAGCAAAACAATTGCCAAATAGCTTTGGTCTTACATGGTTAATTTCGGTGGCATACATAATACGACTCTCCTTATATTAACTAGCCGATTTTTTCTAACTGTTCTTAGCTTGACGTAATCGTAGTTAGTGTACCTGCAGAAGATTGACAGAATATAACTTGAACCTTTCATGCCAGCACTCACGAAAGCGTCCCCATACATTACCGTGCACTATAGAAATGGCTTCCGTACAATTCCAGCCGTATGGACAACGTCAGCATACGGTACCGAGATAGCGTATTCACGGGGGTACCATCACTTAATGAGACGGGGGTATGAACAGCAATCGCCATACCCTGCGCCAAACCTTTACTCCCAATATAATCAACGAATAGTTGGTATATTGGCAGCACCTCAAGTAAGTCACTGCTTGAGGGTAGTGTTCGGTTCGCGTCACCGACGTGAGGGTCAAGCTCTCTCAGTTGACTGATGATCCTTACCTTCTTACCTTAGCGATGAGTGCGTCGTTACAGAATTGAAAGGTCGATTCTCGACAAAAGTAAGTTTTGACATAAAGTAATATGGTGGAAGTCACTTATAATAAACATAAGTTAGATAGCCACCTAGTCATATTCCCATAATCCCCTATGGCTTTACGAACTAGGCATCATCCTTAATAAACCAACATATTTTTCAAACGCGATTTTTATGGTCAAGTTTTATGAAACCATTTGTTTTAAGGCTTGTTGTACTCTCTGGTTTATGCATTTCGGCTCTGATGCCAGCTATGGCAGAACCGCCCGAATTAATCCGGCTTAAGTGCGCTAACCATCACCATAGAGGCAATCCGGGCTAACACGCACTTAAAACGGAGTAAAACGATAGTCTGTCGGGTAACATCCCGATGCAACCACTGGAATTTCGATCGAAACAATGCATACATACAACTCACACGAAGGTGAGCCAAAAGATTACAACAATCCATAAATTTTACATCACAGAGTTCAACAGGAATTATTATTACAATCAAGTTCGAAAATATTCATAAACAAGTACTTTCAGAGTTTAATAGTGCAGCGAAAAAATAAACGATAGTTCTAACGACGATACAAGATATCATGATGAAGTCCGTACATGACATCATTCAGCGTTATGATCGTTGGCCGGGAACGCATCCCAATCCACCGACCAACCAGGAAGAAGACTACACGACCAAGTCAAACTAGCAACCATATCCTAAAAGGTCTCACCTGAAAACAAAGCCACAAGCAAGGCTGAGTATAGTAATACTCAGCAAAGCTTGCCCGACTAGTGGTATATACTTAGACGACTCCTAGACATGCAAGGCTTTTGGCTGAGAGTTGTTTTTGCCAAAAAGCATCTAAGAGTGAGTCCTTGCTTTCAAGTTTTATCATCAAGTTCTAGTTGATTAACCATTCTAGGTAAGCAACTATCCAAATCACGCATGGTGGAAATAATTAATTGAGCATCCAACCAAATTAATCATCATCATTGTTCCTCTTCTTACTCTATGTGGTAAAAGGGTCAAGTAGTCTCAATGGCCACGAGAAACAGATGATTCAAATCGAATTTCTTAACCTTGCAAGGGGAAACCTAAACACACGTCACGTGGTTACTCACAGAGTCACACGTGCAACTTTTCCCCTCTATTCTAGTTTCATGGAACAGGGCCACCATCCTCGAGTACGGAGGTCCACGAACCACGGAATGGTGCCGGGCCATGGCTGCTCTTGCATTCACCATGTGCCCATGGGAATGATGTCAAGACGGTGGGAGATATGTCCACGCCCCGGTTCAATCAGGTACTTAAGCTTACCGATAACCATATTCTCGGCATGTGGTTAGGACGTTAAAAAACTTAACCACCACTACCACACACCGCGACCTTAGCATTTTTGCTAAACAGACGGGGCCTCAATCATCAATAGGAATATCGTAACATAGCCTCGTCCGTCGACCTTATGATTCCAGCATAAGTAAAACAAGCAACTCCTATATCTCGCGAGTGACAGGAAATCACTCGACATTTAGCGGAGTCCTATTAGCATGGCATTCTAGCGACCGACACAGACAAGTGTTCATATCATAGGTACTAGTATTATGCAACTAGGGTTTCAATCAACTCCTATAAACTTAATGCACAATACCATATATAAATAAAAGTTGCATAAGTTTAAATGTAGGGGTTATGCTCCGAGGCTTGCCTTTTTAAGGAAAGCTAGCCTTGGGCTCTTCTAAACTTTGGTTTGGATCTTTAATGACTTAAGTTAGATTGATCCGAGCTTCACGTTGCTCACTCTCAGGCTTCATCACCAGCTCGTAGGTTCCGTCGGCGAGAGTCGTCGATTCTATATGAATGCATATTTATGAGTTATTTTAATGGTACAAGATAAATAACTATTTCACTATAAAATTGTAATTCAACAAAACTCAAGTTAAGTTGTAAAGCACTTCATTTTATTTTTCTTGGTTAGTCATTTATCGAGTAGTATCTAGATTAATTAACTTCATTATGTAAGTGAGGGGTTTTGTCATTTCATAAACGGCCATTTTTCAAAAGTAAGCATGGATTAAAAATAAATCAACTACTAGAGATAGTTTCTAGTGTTGAGATTTTTATGCAGAGCACATTGCTTGAGTACAAACTCACTGTAAACTTTCCAGCCATTTTCATTCAGCAGATTAATCATGAAAAATACATTAAATAGCTACTACTAGGATCAAGATCCTTTTATACACAACAAACCATGCAAAACCTGGTGCTCAACATTTTACTCAGTACTCCTAAACTTATGGTGGGTCTTTTATAAATTTTTCAAGTTTTAGTATGTAAGATACAGAGCAAAATAAGTCAAGATACATCTACATTAATCAAAATTTATTTCTACAGGCAGTTCCACAGAGTTTCTGTATCTCAAACTTTTCCAAAATGATAATCTACTCAAAGATAGTCTCTGGTTAAAATTTCTTATTTTTCTAAGCACCAGAACTAGTTACTTTGATTTAATGTATTTTTTCGTAACTAGAAACATATGAGCAAGTTAAACAGAAGTAAAAAGTTCCAAACTTTGTCCATAGTATTTATGCATCAAGGTTACTCTACTGTAAAAGTTTCAACCCTAGTATATCAGTAGAACAACATGAACAAATAACTCTAGCAAAATAGCACATCACACAAGGTCCAAAAAAAACTACTCGTAGAGACATGTTCTGGTCCTGAGATTTTTACACAAGTCTTAACAAGCAGAGACAAGCTTACAGTCCAAAATCATCCATAGTACTATCCTAGATCAAGGGATACATTTATGGGTTATTTAAAATAAGATTAATTTTAGATCAAGTTATAGTTTGTAACTGGTCATCCTTTCATGGAAAAGTTGTAGGATTCATCAAGAGAGTCACAACAAATTTTAGTTTGCATTTTTTTTTGAATTTTCTATGATTTTAGATTGATTTTACACTTGACAGCCTCTTGAAAACAGAAGTACTCGAGTTATCGCGGGTAGGTCCCTAGATCTAGTAGAAAGGACCCTAAAAAGAACTTGGCGATTGCAATGTAGTCCCTGGGCAGGGATGCCATGGTTGGGGGTGAAATTCCAGCGAGGAACTAGTCGGCGGCAATGGGAAAGGGGTGGGGGAGCACGAGGAGATCGAGAGAAACCTGTTGGTTTGCCAGAGTTGGGCTGCCGGCGGTGAGCAGGAGCTCCAGCGAGGTGCAGGCAGTGGGCGGCGATGGTCCAGTGAGGGAGGGCGGCATGGGAAAGTCAGGGAGTACTAGCAGGTCGAGGGCGACCCGTTTGGAGCCTCGGTTTGGGCGGAGGAGGAGCGGAAAGTGGGGCTCGACGGCGAGGACGAGTGGCAGCGCTAATGCGGTGGTGGTGTCACTCAGACACGTGTGAGCAGAGGCTCGGTGAAGCCCTTTTATAGGTGCATAGGGGAGGGGAGGAGGGGCTGGGCGCGACACAACGGAGGGAGCCGCGGCCCGGAGAAGGCTGTGGCAAGGGCGCGGCGTCGCTGGCGTGTCGTGGCTCGGCCGTCGGGAATTGACAGCCGCGTGGCGTGCGCGCGTCGGGCATGGGTGGATTTGTGGCAGGGGAGGGCGATTTGGCCGCTGGCCGGTCGGGGCCTGTCAGGGTGCTGTCCTTTGGCGCGGCTCGCCGGAAGTCATCGTCGGCCAAGTGGCCGGCGGCTGCTGCCCCTCGACGGGATAGAACAGGGGAGGGGAGAGAAGAGAGACGGAGGGAGAGAGAAAAGGGCCGGAATTCAAATTAAATTTTCTCAAAATTTCGAACAGAAACTTGAAAAACTTTTAACATGAATGTTGTAGGGAATTTAAAAATCTACGACTTTTGTTTTGGATCAAAGTTTATTTGAGCATTAATTTAGAAGTTATTTTAAATTTAAGATTACTAGGATTTGAATTCCTATTCATCTCATGTGTTTAACATTTGAATTTGCAAATGATTTTTGCAGTACACTTTGTAAGGTACTAAAATATGAGTGTGTTTTTATGCTACATTTGTTATGAAAAATGGAGCATGAAAGGTTATAACACAAAAGGAAAAAGGTCTCACATACACACATACATACACATGCATATGCACACACATAATTAAATGAATTGTTTCAATAATTCTGGGTTATTATGCATGATTCTATGTTTAGGTTTTCTTCCTTAGAATTTTAAACACCTAGGGCGTTACAGCCACGGGGAAGGCTATAAATAGAATAGATAGGCAATGTGAAAGGGACCGAAGGGGACTTAACTGAATACAACTTCCAGCTCCACATAGGACGTAGGGTGTTACGCTATCAGTGGCCTGAACCTGTCTAAACCCCTTTATCTCCTAATCGTCACACGGCCGGAATCCTACTACGTGTTACACCCCTGGCCGAATCTCTAAACGGGGGTTCCCATGAATCCCTGCTTGCGGTACTCACCCTCTGTCAACAGCCAGAGGTGCTCCTTGTGTTGATGACACCTGAGCCGTGGAGGAAGTAGGCGTTCTTGTCGGTGTAGATGTAGTAGTGGGATAGCGACATCCTTCGGGTCGCCAACAGCACTGCCCTCGAGTACTTGGTCTTCCAAACCCCTTGAGTGCCGTTAGCGATCAGACTTGAGGTGGCTAGGGTTTAGAAAACGTGTGTTTAATGATAGCCATGACCTTAAGTATATATAGGCACTATGGGGCTGGGGGCAGCCTCTGTTTGCAATAGATTAATGGACCTGCTAATCACATTCCATTAGGTTTCCCCCTTAATCATGTTTAGGTGGTTTAAACGCCTTTAACAGTGAGGATCACATCTTAACATAAATATATTTCCAACATTCTCCCACTTGATCAAATGGTTAATGGCTAATTTTCGCATCACACTAATATGTCACACCCGATTTTAAGAAGAAACCAGATGCATCTCATATGTGCGCCAGGATCAAGTTCACACGCATATGATAGACGATACAAGTGTATATCCGAAAACAATGTTGTAACGAAAGAGGGTATTAAACTACATTATTACATGACCGAAAGTCTTAATTTTAAGAAAATAAATGAACGTATTTAACTAGTAGCGGAACTTCAACTTCACTGGCAGATGACTGGGAGACATACGCCTAGAACTCCTTGAAGTCTTCAGGGAACTCCGTTCAATTATCCTATTATGAGCAGCATTGGTTTTAATAAACCAAGCGTGAGTACACTTATGGTTGGTACTCAACAAGTGGAGTAAATTATATGACATGCAAGGTCAATTTCAAGGAATAGCTGCCATGGTTTGACTGCGATAAGCTCTTTTAGTTGGTCAAGTTTTATTTAGCAAGCATTAACTAAGTATAAGTATATACCAAAACCCTTAAGTAAGTGAAAGAGATAAGTAACAACAACATAAATAAAGAACATTAATTTAGATCATCTTTAAGTTCACTTATCATGTGAGGGTCCAAACCGCTCTTAACCGTGAGTACGGCTGATATATCAGTTTTCACTCTGCAGAGGTTGTACACTTTACCCACAACTCCTGTTTCTCTCGATGCCTGGGTTTGCAAGGCCCTTAAACACTTCCGAGGTGAGTTGCAGGGATTCACTACGAGGCCTTTACAAAGATTCCCTAACTTATGATAATCCGCTAAGGTTTCAAGTCAAAACGGTCATAACTCTCCCTAGTGAGGAAGACGCCTTAACCAGGACCATATCATAACCTCAAGAGGACCAACCTATACCCCAACGATGCAACCCCTCTTACCCTTTCGGTAAGATTATCATAAGCTAAAGTTTCTAATTAATTAGCCAAGACCAGAGCCATGTAGTATTGTGGTTGCACTATTTTCCTGGTGGTTCTCCATGTTCCAATTAAAGTAATGATCTTATGATTATCACCATAAAGTATTCCAGAACATGAAGTAAAACAAGTGTAGCATTGTTTCCAAGTTAACCAACGAAATTCTAAGTAGATGCTCAACTAGTGTTGACGCCAGATTTTGACACGTGTTGAATCGGCGTCAGGAGAAGAGATTGGCCGATGCGGCAAATCTAAAGGCTACAATGAGGAATCGGCTGATTGAGGCTACAGTTGGGAATCGGCCGATTGGCAATGCAACTTGCGCCAACAGATAGGGAGGGTGAAACTATTGGAACCACAACAGAGGATCCCGGTCAAAAGTGTCCTAATATTGGTCAACGGAACAATGCTGATTCGGTCGAGAAGCAATGGAAAGAGTCCTGATTGGATTAGGAGATGGCGGCAGAAGATTCTGCGGGAGTCCGTTTCCTTTATAAAAATATTATAGATATAGTAGTTTTTCTGTTCAAAATAAGATTGTAACAATTCGTAATCGATCAGGAGTCCTGGTTCTAGGGTATAAATAGGAGTCGTCAGGGCTTTGTAAACACAACCAATCAATCAACAAAACACATCTACTTTTTCATAGCACTTTACTTTCAAGTCGGGGACTTCGCCAATACTTTTTCCTCTTTCACGAGTTCGTACGGATTGGCAGGGCTGCATCGACTCGATCTCCGGCCAATTGGTAGGTTCCGCTTATCGAATAACATCTGAGCTTTAACTTCGGGCGCATCGCCGTGGTTTCGTTCAGATTTATTCACCAGTTATCGATATTTACTAGAATTATATGTTTTACCTGTTGTTCTAGTATTATCACCAGTTATCCAGCTTGAGATTGAAACTATCGGCTTCGTCATCACTTTCCCCCGTCCATTGTCATATAGCCGATTAGATATATTTCAAGTGTTGTATCTGTAATAATTGTTTAAGTTGCTCTAGCAGTTTTCTTTGCAATTATTACGTGATTATCGGCTGATCCATAGCCGGTCATCTTCATAGCAAATCGGCCAATTCGCCGATACGCTCTTCGGGACAGATCGGAACCTCAGCCGATCGGGACGCCCGGAATTTAATACTTTTATTTCCTTGTCAATCAACAAGTCAGATTGACTGGCACGCCGCGCGAACCGCACCAGGGCAATAACCCGAATAGGAGCTAAGCAGATTCTCCCGGGTCGTGTGTCCGACGCTGAAGACTATCGGCCGATTCCTGGACGATTTTTAGTGCCAACACACTTTTGGCACGCCCGGTGGGACCAACTTCAAGACCCAATATGTCGAAGAACACCGAAGTTTCTGAGAACAACATCATTGAGGTCACAGAAGCAGATCTCAAGGACGACCAGAAAGAGGAACTGGCTAAGCATCTGGAGGATTACAAAAGGATGTATCTACAGTCTTTCAGTCGTACCAGAAGCGGGCCAGAAGCGGGGAGGCAATCAAGAAAGCTCCTCTTCCCGTTCCCCGCCACATCACCATTGCTGAGGATTCGGGCAAGATGTCCGATATGATCCAACAGTCCGTCTACCAGGCTTTCATCGACCAATCCTCGGTGATGACCAACACGGTGTATAACGCCGTCATCAGTTCTCTGGTCAGCGGAGCAGCTCAATGATATCAGGGGCCAGCATACGCCCCACCTATTGCACCTCCAACCAGAAGCTCACCAGGCACGTCCCACTCGGCCCCTCAGCCGATGTCGACGCAACGCGAAGGATACAACACTTCGTTGCCTCCAGTGTCTCCAAAGTATAACGGTGCACCATGTTTCCCATCGCAAGCACCGTTTCAGCCTGTCCAGATTGCTTCTGTGCAATCGCTGCCCTCAAACTCAGTGCCTTGGGGGGGCATCGGCAACGGCAGCCTTTCCTGATCAATCAACCGGACATGGGAGCTATCCGATCCAGGCACCGTTCCACCCGGCCGTCCGGCCGACGGTCCCTCAGTATCAACCAACCCCGTCAGAAATCGGCAGGGGGGCAGGCGCTGTAGAAGCACTCAGAAGCACGGCGCCGATGACGATGTACGACGGGGCAGCGGATTCACTTCGCCATCAACTGTCAACTGCTAAGACGGTCGTGACGCAATAGAATTCGCCGCATGCTTCGATCCATCACCCGGCCGTACCACCGCCAATCCTCCAACATATGCCGACACCTCGAATGGCTGTTCATCAGCAGCAGGTGGATTGGACGGCAAGAATAGCGGAGGTAATTCAGGACCAATTCAGGTTGAAGCTGAAAGTGCAGACTTATACATACAAGACTCCATACCCATCGGCCTATGACCTGCTGCCGTTTCCCCATCGGTACAAGGTTCCTGACTTTACCAAGTTTTCGGGGCTGGACGACATCTCTACCGTGGAGCACATTAACAGATTCATCATCCAGTGCGGGGAAGCCGCCACAAAGATGCTCTGAGGGTGCGCCTGTTTTCGTCGTCTCTCTCTGGATCGGCCTTCCAATGGTTCACCACTTTACCACCCAATTCCATTGTTACTTGGGCCGATCTAGAAAAGCAATTCCACAAATACATCTACGCAGGAGTACATGAGATGAAGCTCTTGGATTTGACCAGCCTCAGGCAGAGGAGCGACGAACCTGTAACTGGATACGTACAAAGGTTCAGGGAAGTCAGAAACAAATGCTACACCCTGGCTCTGACCGATGCCCAGTTGGCCGATATCGCTTTCCAAGGCCTCTTGCCACATATCAAGGAAAGTTATGCCTCACAAGAATTCGAAAGCTTAAGCCAGATCGTTCACCGATTGGCAGGTCAGGAAGTCCGTCCGTTTGAGCAGCGGAGGAATTTCCAGAAAAAGGTGGCATATCTGGAAGGATTTGAATCCGAGGGAGAGGAAGAAATCGGCCTAGCAGAATGGGTAAAAGACAAGAAGCCAATATCGTGCCCTTTTGGAAAGAAAGAACCAGAAGCATTCGGCTTTGACACGTCAAAGGCCGATAAGATTTTCGACTTACTACTCCAGGAAGGGCAAATCAAGCTATCACCATACCATACCATTCCTTCGACCGATCAGCTCAAAAAGATGAAGTACTGCAAGTGGCACAACGCCACATCTCATGACACGAATGAATGCAAGATCTTCCGTTAGCAGATACAATCGGCCATGGAGCAGGGAAGACTCAAGTTTGAAACCCCGGCAAAGCCGGCGAAGCCGATGAAGATTGACCAGCATCCTTTCCCAGCCAACATGGTTGACACGGGAAGAAACTCACTGCAAACCAAGGTGCTGACGTCGGAATCGGCCAGAAGGAGTGGTGCCGTAGATCCCAGGAAGCAGGTCATGGTGGATGAAGTCAAAGGGAAAAGGCGGGCTGAAGACAAGGGCGAAGGATCAGAACGATCGCGCAGACCCTTCACTTCCCAATTCCTGCTCAGCAAATATCGGCGGCAGCAGGAACGGTCAAGATACCACGATGAGATGATACGCCGAAACGAGGATCACTGGCAATGTCTGTTCTTCATCCATTGCTAGGAAAATGACCTCCGATTGCCATCAGCTGATAACTGTCCTAAGTGCAACGGATCAAGCTGCAACGATCGCCCGTTCAAAAGATCACGCTCCAGAGACAGAGAATCAGAGCCGATCAGCAGAAATTGGCGCGAACAAGAAGGACGGCACCTTCCAGTGCATGATCGGCTGGGGGGCAGAGTTGACCGGTATCACCGGTCGAAAGGTAGGATCAACCAGCAGGAGCGACTGGGGGGCAGAACCAGCGTACACGGTCGGCTGGAAGAGATGGCTGATGACAGGGTGTCGGATGAAAACCCCCTAGGAAGGGAACCAGATTGGGAGTACGCCAAATCGTCGGCCAGACTAGTAAACCCCAGATGGTGCCCTGAAGGATTGTCTAAATCTCAGAAGCGGAGAATCCAACGCCTGTGCCAATGGGAGCAACAAGAAGAAGAGCAGAGGCAGGTGCTGGAAAAGAGAAACGTCAAGTCTCGGGTCTGGCGCCCCAAGAAAAATAACAGCAAGGAAGTTGGCTATCAAGAATCGGCAGCTGATGTTAATATGGTGTTCATATTGCCGATGGAGTTCATGGCGCCTGCGAATTGAGATAAGGCAACAAGGATGGAAGAGCAGATGGCGCAGTTGGTATTAGAGCCGATGACAACCACCTTTGAGAAACCAGAAGACGAAAAACGGCAACATCTCAAGGCATTATTTCTCAAAGGGCATGTTAACGGACGACCCGTTACTAGGCTACTAGTGGATGGAGGCGCCGCAGTCAACATCATGCCATATGCCATGTTCCGGAAGTTAGGAAAAAGTGATGAAGACCTGACCAAGACGGACATGATGCTCAAGGACTTCAAAGGCAACGTGTCTCCCGCCCGTGGAGCGCTCTGCGTCGACCTCACCATCGGCAGTAAGACCCTTTGTACTACCTTTTTTATTATTAATGGTAAAGGGTCCTACAACATGTTGCTCGGTCGTGACTGGATACATGCGAATTGCTGTGTCCCATCTACAATGCATCAATACCTCGTGCAATGGGTCAGCGACAGTACAGAGATAGTCACCGCCGATTCCGCCTACAGCATCGCAGCGGCCGACACGCAACAATGGAGCTGTGAACACGTCAGGTGTATATCCGGCAGGACTTGGAACACTGATTTCCTGAAAGTGTCCGGTTTTGGTCTACAGCCGATCCAAGCAGTCGGCTCTGAAGATTCAGAATAGATGGATCAGTTCGTCCGAGAGGACGGAAAGCTTGGGCATGGATTTACGTCGGCCGATTCATTGGAGATGGTGGATTTAGGAGATGAGAGCAAGCCAAGGCCGACATATATTAGTGCTAGCCTGGATCCTAGATATAAGTGTAAATTGATAAGTTTATTAAAAGAATTCAAGGATTGCTTTGCTTGGGAATACCATGAGATGCCTGGTCTAGACCGGTCCATTGTTGAACACCGGTTACCTATAAAATAAGGATATCGGCCATATCAGCAGCCTGCACGACCGTGCAACCCCAAAATTCTACCTGATATAAAGGCCGAGATCACAAGGTCGATTGAAGCAAGATTTATTCGGCAGTGCCGTTACGCCGAATGGATTTATAATATTGTGCCCGTGTATAAGAAGAACGGAAAATTGCGCGTATGCATCGACTTCACGATCCTAAATCAGGCTACACCAATGGACGGATATCCAATGCCGACGGCCGATGTCTTGATAGATGCTGCCGCAGGACACAAAGTCATCAGTTTCATGGATGGTAATGCTGGGTACAATCAAATATTAATGGCCGAAGAAGATATCTCGAAAACGGCTTTCAGGTGTCCGGGTCACCTTGGTCTATTCGAGTGGGTTGTAATGACCTTTGGGTTAAAGAACGCTGGTGCTACATATCAGCGGGCCATGAACTATATCTTTCACAAGCTCATTGGTGCATCGGTGGAAATCTACATCGACGATGTTGTGGTCAAGTCGAAGGGTCATCAGGAACATCTGGCCGATTTACAAGTAGTACTGGAGTGCACAAGGAAGCATGGGTTGAAAATGAACCCGAACAAATGTGCATTCGGTGTATCGGCCGGGCAATTCTTAGGATTCATGGTCCATGAGCGCGGGATAGAGGTTAACCGAAAGATCATAGATGCCATCAACAAAGTTGTAGCCCTGCAGAATAAAACTGAGTTGCAATCCCTCATCGGCAAGGTCAATTTTATCAGAAGATTCATATCCAACCTGTCCAGGCGTATTCAGGCTTTCACTCCTTTGTTGAAATTGAAGCCCGACCAGGAATTCATGTGGGGAGAAGAACAACGTAGAGCTTTAGAAGATATCAAGCAATATTTAGTTTCACCTCCGGTGTTAGTCCCGCCACAGCCCGGTAAGCCGTTCAAATTATACTTATCGGCTGATGAACAAGCTATTGGATCGGCGTTGGTTCAGGAGTTCGAGGGGAAAGAACGAGTTGTGTATTATGTCAGCAGAAGGCTCCTGGACACCGAGACAAGATATTCCCCGGTGGAACGGCTGTGCTTGTGTTTATACTTCTCGTGTACCAAGCTCAGGCACTATTTATTGTTGGTAGAATGCATAGTCGTATGCAAAGATGATGTGGTAAAATATATGCTATCACTGCCGATTTTGAAAGGACGGATTGGAAAATGGATCCTGGCTCTGTCAGAGTTTGACTTAAGGAACGAATCGGCCAAAGCTGTCAAAGGTCAAGTCATGGCTGATTTCGTAGCTCAGCATTGTGGACCGGAAATTGCTATCGTTGAACCGGTTCCATGGACTCTTTATTTCGATGGTTCTTCGTGTGGGGCCAGATCGGGAATCGGCATCGTTCTTGTATCGCCTCGGGGGGCAAGTTATGATTTCTCTCTGCCGATAGAAGCATCCGCAACCAATAACCAGGCGGAATACCGAGCCGTCCTAAAGGGTATTCAATTATTAAGGGAAGTCAAGGCTGATGCAGTCAAAATTTTTGGGGATTCCATGCTCATCGTATAGCAGTTAACGGGGAAATCTGAATGCAAAGATGATATCTTAAGGATTTACTATGAAGATTGCCTCCAGCTGTTAAAGGAATTCAAGTCTGCAATAATTGCGCATATCCCCAGAAATTATAATGAAGAGGCCAATAGGCTGGCCCAACACGCGTCCGGATATCGGCCGATTCAAGGAGCTATGATTTTAGAGCTCGTGGCCGATGATTGGTGAAAGGAGATTGCCGATTACTTGAGGGATCCATCCCAGAAGGTGGATCGGCGAGTGTGTTTCCAGGCCACAAAATATGTGTTACTTGAAGACGATTTGTTTTATCGGACGATTGATGGGGTTCTTCTCAAATGCCTGGGAATGGAAGAAGCAAAGGTCCTGATGGGGGAAATCCTTGAAGGCGTATGTGGAGCCCATCAATCGGCTCACAAGATGAAGTGGATGATCAGAAACAATGGGTATTACTGGCCAACGATCCTTGAAGATTGTTTGAAATATTATAAAGGTTGCCAAGACTGTCAGAAGTTTGGCAATGTGCAGCACGCGCCAGCTTTGGCTATGAATCCAGTAATCAAGCCGTGGCCATTCAGAGGTTGGGGAATAGATCTCATCGGACAGATTCACCCTCCATCGAGCAAAGGGCATAAGTTTATATTGGTAGCCACTGATTATTTCACTAAATGGGTGGAGGCAGTTCCGTTAAGGACCGTGACATCGGCCGATATGATCGAGTTCGTTAAGAACCACATTATTTATCGATTCGGTATCCCTCAGACTATCACAACTGATCAAGGAACGATGTTCACCTCTAGAGAATTTGGAGAATTCGCTGCCGATATGGGGATTAAATTATTGAATTCTTCCCCGTACTATGCTCAAGCCAATGGCCAAGCCGAATTGTCCAATAAGGGGATAATCAAGTTGATCAAGAGGAAGATAGAAGAACAGCCCAAGAAGTGGCACATGTCTTTGGCTGAATCTCAATGGGCTTATAGGATGGCTTGCCACGGGGCCACTAAGATATCTCCTTATCAGCTGGTATATGATCACGAGGCAGTTTTGCCTTGGGAAATAAGGACGGGGTCAAGGCGTATATCGCTTCAAGATCAGTTGACAGCCGATGATTATTCCTTCCTCATGAAGGATGAGCTCGATGACTCGGCGGGTCAGCGGTTGAGGGCCCTGATTAGCATCGAAGAAAACAAGAAAAGGGTGGCCAGGTGGTATGACAAGAAGGTCAAGGTTAAACAATTCTCCCAAGGAGATTTGGTGTGGAAGTTGGTGCTACCGATAGGGTCTAAGGATCCCAAATTCGGTAAATGGTCGCCTACTTGGGAAGGGCCGTATAGAATCGGCCGATGTGCTCCGGGAAATGCATATATTATAGAAACTATCGAAGGGGAAGATTTCCCAAGAGCCTTAAACGGAAGATATCTGAAGAGGTACTATCCAAGCATTTGGGTAGGTGCATAACTCGCAGTAAGATGCATCAAGACGACGTGGCCGACTCCTATCAGCTTTTGTCTACATAGCCGATGTAACAATTACATCGCCTTAAGGAGGAAACATTTTGGTTTGGTCTGACCGATTCATTACTCGGTGAAAAATGGCAGAATACATGGCCGACATGGTACAAGTCGCCCTTAGAATAAAAAGTACCAATATATCTACTGATCACGCTTTTTCTTGAACTCTCTCTCAATCCGACCTAGTTTTATCAGAAGGCGGGTGGTCTTCTCCTTCAGATTCTCCATGGTGGCTTCAGCCTAGACTTGATGAGGGAGTGGATGGCTCCTGTCGAGAAGTGGTTGAGGTGTTCCTGCCGCGGCATCTTCAAGGGCAACTGAGCGAGGGAGTGGAGGACTCCTTTCAGTTGGCAGTCGCTTGGAGCAGTGAGCGTTTATACGGTCCCAGATTTTCTGGACATCAGCAGGAACATGACCTTTAAGTTCTTCAGAGTGAGCTCTTATCAGATCTATGCCTGCCTGCGACAGTGGTTCGTCTGAATGCATAACTTCAATCGCTCGTTCCAGACTGGGACTGAGGCATTTTGGCTAAAAAGAGATAAACAACTACCAAGTATCAGAGCGATTGAGATGTCAAGGGGAGAAATAGAGGAGGGTTCATACCTGGTTGACAGAGGAGGAGGAAGATGAAGAAGACATCTTGATGTCCAGCTTGGGAGGATAGAGATCGAGTTATTGGAGGGGGAGACGATGGGTAATGAAGATGCCTCTGGAAACGGTGTGGGATCTCGTACTTATAGAAGGAAGGAGGTAAGGAGATAGTAGGATGCGCCCCATCAGAGTAAAAGCGTTCATAAATGCAAAGCTGCCAAAGGAGGCGGTCCAAGTTCGAATCGGCGCATCAACATTAAGGGAGCATTAAATGTTTACAAGATTCTTTACAACCCAAGGAGGGAATCTATGGTCACGATAGCTCGTTGCCTAATCTGATCGGCCGAGTCTAATACTCTTTGGTCGTCGTCGGCCGATCCGGGAATTTCTGGCATGTGGCGACGAAGTCTTATCGCTTCACGGGCCAGGTTCTGTCTTTCTTGTTTCAGCCCGGCAATGACGGATAGAAGCTCTTGAAGTTTCTTTTCTTCAGCAGCTATGTCTTTGGTTACCTGCTCCATCTCTTTGGCTAGCTCTGCCCTCCTCCATTTGAGGCGATCTATTGTGCCAACGACGTCTGGGCGGGAGCTCTCGAGGAAGTTGATCCGTTGGTGCACTTCTTGGGCTCGGTGTTTGTAGGAATCGGCTTCCTCCCGGGTCTTTGCTAGCTGGGCACGATCGGCCACATGACGCAGGGCCCTGAACACCGGAATCTATATTGACTCTATGAATGCAGCAGGTTATAGAGTCTCTGTTGCTTCTTCCGGAATTCGGCCTCTGATGTCATTGAGAAGCCGCCGAATCGGTGAGGCATCTCCCACTAATCGGCCGATATCATCTTGGAGGAGGGTCCGCATACTCTCGAGCTTGGCGCGGACATCATTAGGAATTGAGCTTGACGGAACTTGGCGTGAAGCGACTTCTTCATCGTCAGATAGGGGAACCGCAAAGGAGAAAAGGCTGTTATTAGGAGTGTCTTGTTCCTACGAAAGAATAAAGACAAGGATTAGCAGGCAGTAAAGGGGAATCGGCCGATTCCGGTGATAAGATTCTTACCTACTTGAAGCGGATTTCTCTTGCTTGCTGTTGACGCCAGATTTTGACACGTGTTGAATCGGCGTCAGGAGGACAGGGTTGGCCGATGCGGCAGATCTGAAGGCTACAGTAAGGAATCGGCCGATTGAGGTAACAGTTGAAAATCGGCCGATTGGTGATACAGCTTGCGCCACAAGGATGGAATTATTTCGGAGGGTCCTGGTCAAAAGTTGGTCAACAGGGCAACGCTAAGTCGGTCAAGGAGCAATTGAAAAGACTCTGATTGGATTAGGGGACGGCGGCGGAAGATTCTGCGGGAGTCCGTTTCCTTTAAAAGTTATTATAGATATGGTAATTTTCCTGTTTTTTAAATTAGATTGTAACAAGTCGTGATCGACCAGGAGTCCTAGTTTTAGGGTATAAATAGGAGTCGTCAAGGTCTTGCAAACATCAACACATCAATCAACAACAATACTTCTACTTTTCCAGCAATTTACTTTCAAGTCGTTGAGTTCGCCAATATTTTTCTTCTTTCACGAGTTTGTACGGATTGGCAGGGCTGCATCAACCTGATCTCCGGCCAATTGGTAGGTTCCGCTTATCGAGTAATATCCAAGCTTTAACTACGGGCGCATCGATGTGGTTTCGTTTGGATTTATTCACCAGTTATCGATATTTACTAGAATTGCAAGTTTTACCTGTTATTCTAGCATTATCACCAGTTATCCAGCTTGAGATCGGGATAATCGGCTTCGTCATCGTTCCTCTTCGATTTATCATCTTACAGCCGATTAGATCTATTTCAAGTGCTGCCTCTGTAGTAATTGTTTAGATCGCTCCAGCAGTCTTCTTTACAATTATTACACGATTATCGGCTGATCCATAACCGATCATCTTCACAGCAAATCGGCCGATTCGCCGCCGACGCGCTCTTCAGGACAGATCGGAACGCCAGCCGATCGGAGCGCCTGGAATTTAATACTTTATTTCCTTGTCAATCAACAGGTCAGATTGACTGGCACGCCGCGCGAACCGCACCAGGGCGATAACCCGAACAGGAGCTAAGCAGATTCTCCCGGGTCGTGTGTCTGACGCTGAAGACCATCGGCCGATTCCTATCCGGCCGATTTTAGCGCCAACACACTTTTGGCACGCCCGGTGGGACGCAATCCAAGATCTGATATGTTGAAGAACGAAGAAATCTCCGACAGCAACATCATTGAGGTCACAGAAGCGGATCTCAAGGACGACCAGAGGGAAGAATTGGCCAAACATCTAGAAGATTACAAGAAGATGTACCTCCAGTCGTTCAGTCGTACCAGAAGCGGGGAGGCTGTCAAGAAGGCTCCTATTCTAGTTCCCCGCCACATCACCATTGCTGAGGACTCGGGCAAGATGTCAGAGATGATCCAACAATCCGTTTATCAGGCATTCATTGACCAATCCTCAGTGATGACCAACACGGTGTATAACGCCGTCGTCAGCTCTCTGGCCAGCGGAGCAGTCCAAGGCTATCAGGGACCAGCATATGCCCCGCCAACCACTCTGCCAGCCAGAAGCTTACCATACACGCCCCAATCGGCTCCTCAGCCGATATTGACGCAACGCGAGGGGTACAACTCTCCATTGCCCCCAGCGTCTCCAAGATACAGCGGTGCACCATGTCTCCCATCACAGACACCGCTCGAACCCGTCCAGATTGCTTCTGTGCAATCGCTGCCCACAAGCTCAGTACCTTGGGGAACATCGGCGACGACGTATTTTCCCGAGCCAACGAACGGATACGGGAGTTATTCAATCCAGGTGCCACACCAATCGGTCGTCCGGCCGACGGTCCCCCAGTATCAGCCGATCTCATCAGAAATCGGCAGGGGGGCAAACACTGTAGAAGCATTCAGAGGCGCGGCGCCAATGATGACATACGATGGGGGGGGGGCAGATTCACTTCACCATCAACTATCGGCCGCTCAGCAAAGTTCGTCGATTCATCACCCAGCCATGCCAGCTCTTCAGCACATGCCCGCACCGCGAACAGCTGTTCATCAGCAGCAGGTGGACTGGATGGCAAGAATAGCAGAAGTAATCCAGGACTAGTTTGGATTGAAGCCAAAAGTGCAAACTTACACCTACAAGACACCATATCCATCGGCCTATGACTTGCTGCCGTTCCCACACCGCTACAAAGTTCCTGATTTCACCAAGTTCTCAGGGACGGACGATACATCCACTGTGGAGCATATCAACCGATTCATCATCCAGTGCGAGGAGGCTGCCACGCAAGATGCTCTGAGGGTGCGTTTGTTTTCATCGTCTCTGTCCGGATCGGCCTTCTAGTGGTTCACCACCTTGCCGCCAAATTCTATTGTTACATGGGCCGATCTGGAGAAACAGTTCCACAAGTACTTCTACGCAGGAGTACACGAGATGAAGCTCTCGGATTTGACCAGCCTCAGGCAGAGGAGTGATGAACCAGTGATGGGATATATACAGAGGTTCAGAGAAGTCAGGAACAAATGCTACAGTCTGGCTCTGACCGATGCACAGTTGGCCGATATCGCTTTCCAAGGCCTCTTGCCACAAATCAAAGAAAGATATGCTGCCCAAGAGTTTGAAAGCCTGAGCCAAATCGTCCACCGATTGTCAGGACAAGAGGTCCGACCGTTTGAACAGCGGAGGAATTTCTAAAAGAAGGTGGCATACTTGGAAGGATCTCAATCCGATGGGGAAGAGGAAATCGGCCTGGCAGAATGGGTCAAAGGGAAAAAACCGATATCATGCCCTTTTGGGAAGAAGGAGCCAGAAACATTTGGCTTTGACACGTCAAAGGCCGATAAAATCTTCGATTTATTGCTTCAGGAAGGACAGATTAAGCTATCTCAGCATCACACCATCCCTTCGGCCGATCAACTTAAGAAGATGAAATACTGCAAGTGGCACAACGCCACTTCCCATGATACAAATGAATGCAAAGTCTTCCGTCAGCAGATACAATCGGCCATCGAGCAGGGGAGGCTTAAATTTGAAACCGCAGCTAAATCGGCAAAACCGATGAAGATAGATCAGCATCCCTTCCCGGCCAACATAGTTGACACTGGAGGAAATTCATGTCAAACTAAGGTGCTGACGTCAGAATCAGCGAGAAGGGGCGGCGCCGTCGATCCCAGGAGGCAGATCACGACAGAAGAAATCAAAAGGAACAGGCGGGGGCCAGAACGACCACGCAAGCCCGTCACCTCCCAGTTCTTACTCAGTAAGTATCGGCAGCAGCAAGAACAATCAAGATACCAGGAAGAGATGATACGCCGACATGAAGATCACTGGCAATGTCCGTTCTTCATCCATTGCTGGGAGAACGACATCAGATTGCCGTCTGCCGATAACTGTCCGGAGTGTAACGGATTGAGCTACAACGATCGCCCGAAGCCACACTCTAGGGATAGAGGATCAGAGCCGATCAGCAGAAATCGGTGCGGACGAGAGGAACAGCGCGTTTCGGTGCATGATCGGCTGGGGGGCAGAGTTGACCAGTACCACCGGTCAAAAAGCAAGATCGACCAATAGGATGGACTGGGGGGCAGGATCAGCGTGCACGATCGGCTGGAAGAGATGGCCAATGACAGGGTATCAGACGAGGATCCTCTAGGAAGGGAACCAGATTGGGAACACGCCAGATCATCGGCCAAACCAGCATATCCCAGGTGGTGTCCCGATGGCCTATCCAGATCCCAGAAGCGAAGGATACAACGCCTACGCCAGTGGGAGCATCAAGAAGAAGAATAGAGGCAGGTGCCAGAGAAAAGAAATGTTAAGTCTCGGGTGTGGCGCCCAAAGAAATATGATCAAGAAGCAAACAACCAAGAATTGGCAGCCGAAATCGATATGGTGTTCATACTGCCGATGGAGTTCATGGCGCCCAACGATCAAGATAAAGTAGAAGGAACGGAGGAAGAACAAATGGCACAACTAGTGTTGGAGCCGATGACGGCTACGTTTGAGAAACCAGAGGAAGAAAAACGGCAGCATCTTAAAGCGTTGTTTCTCAAAGGTTATGTTGACGGAAGACCCGTCACCAGACTACTAGTAGATGGAGGCGCTGCGGTTAACATCATGCCGTATGCCATGTTCCGCAAGCTAGGCAAGGGCGACGAAGACCTCACCAAGACGGACATGATGTTGAAGGATTTCAAAGGCAACGTGTCTCCCGCCCGTGGAGCGCTCTGCGTCGACCTCACCATCGGCAGTAAGACCCTCCCTACCACTTTTTTCGTTATTAATGGCAAGGGGTCCTACAACATGCTGCTTGGTCGCGACTGGATACACGCAAACTGCTGTGTCCCATCTACAATGCATCAATGCCTTGTGCAATGGGTCGGCGACAGCACAGAGATAGTCACTGCCGATTCCGTCTACAGCATTGCAGCGGCCGACACGCAACTATGGAGCTGCGAGCACGTCAAATGTATATCTGGCAGGACATGGGACACTGATTTCCTGAAAGTGTCCGATTTCGGTCTACAGCCAATCCAAGCAGTCGGCTCTGAAGATTCAGAATAAATGGATCAGCTCGTCAGAGAAGATGGGAAGCTTGGGCATGGGTTTACGTCGGCCGATTTATTGAAGATGGTAGATTGTCACACCCGATTCTAGAAAGAACCAGATGCATCTCATATGTGCGCCAGGATCTCGTTCACACACATATGGTAGACGGAAAGTGTAATATATCAAAGACAATGCTCAAAAGGTAACTAAATAAAGTATTTAGCAATATTAAACTCCGTAGAAAAGAGACACAAATGTCTTTAAACGATAAACCGTTATACCCTATACGAAGTCTCCAACAACTCCGTCTTCCACAGGCGATGACTGGTGAACGCAGGACCTAGGACTCCTCGAAGTCGTCGAAGATCTCCTCTTCAAAGTTCTCTTCTGAACAGCAAGGGGCAAGGGTGAGTACTCTTATGGTTGGTACTCAGCAAGTGGGGTGAATATGCAAGGCCATCAAGGATAGGCTGAGGTTTGCAGCAGCGGTTGCTTTTAGTTGGTCAAATATTTATTATCAAGCATCTATTACTAGGTTTAAGTTTATACCAACCCACTTTAGTAAAAACATAAAGATACCATCAACAATAACATAAACCACGAACCACAATTTAATTAATCTTCAAGTTTCATTATCATGTGAGGGTCCAAGCCACTCTTAACCGTGAGTACGGCTGTTATAACAGTTTTACACTCTGCAGAGGTTGTACACTTTACCCACAAATCGTGTTTCCCTGAGTCGCCCGGGTTTGCAAGGCCCTTAAACACTTCCGAGGTGAGTGACGAGGGTACACTACGAAGCCTTTACAAAGACAAGTCAAGAGCTAGGCAGCCCGCTAGAGTTTCAGTAGCGGCGTGGTCCATAAACCTCCCTAATGGTCAGCTCCTTAGCAAAGGCAGCTACCCCAAGAGGACCAGGCTATGAGCCCTATCACCGACCCCCTCCTTGCCCTTTCGGTAAGGCCACCAGCAAACTACACATCTAATTAATTGGCTAAGGTCAGAGCCATATGACTTTGTGGTTGCACTGTTCACTTGGGTGGTTCTCCATGTTCCCATTAAACAAAGTTGATCTTGAAATTACGCGATAAAACCACAATACGAAACGTGATCGACATTAACAAAAAAGTAAACCAATACCAATCCCAAAGTTTGCGACTAAGCGTAACTACCCAACATAAATAGTAAACCCAGGTGTTTCAAGGTTTGGGGTAAAAGACTAGGTATGTCCTTAGCAGAGGTAATCCCATCACATTTATGCAAGCAACAGTAAAGTAAAGTGAATTATCATGCTGTTGTTGGGTTCAAATAGAATATGCAGAGGGGGAAACCCACTTGCCTTCTTCAAGCAACTGTTGATTCTCTTCCTCGTAAGCTTGCTCTTGATTTGGCTCGAACGACACGTTGTCTACGCGATCACACAAATAAGCATACACAAACAAATAAGAAACAATACAACGAACAATACAAACAGAAGGTGAGAAGATGCTAAAGTTGTAGTTCAGGATGCAAAGATCGTGTGGGCTCAAGAATCGCTGAAATCGGAATTGAAACGATGAAGATATGGCTAAAACAGTGATCTAGGGACCTAACTGCTAGAGTTTTGAGTCTCCCGAGGCTAGATCTGAAGGATTCAGGGGCCAAAACATAATTAAACCTTATACAGAGGGTCGGGGTGCAAAACTATAGGTTCTGGACGGCGGGTACTAATTCTGGAAAAGTCAGGGGTCGAAACAGAAAAAGAAAGGGCTCAACTCTAATTATTTTCTACTGATTTGGACTGCGGGTTGATTCCTGGAAAACTTAGGGATCTTCCTACAAAAGTTCTGGAACGGCTAGGGTCGGGTGAATCTAATCCGTTGGATCAGAATCGGCGGCGGATCGAACGAATCGGCGGGTAAGGGTCGAGCGAATCGGCGGTAAGAAGAGCGGGTCGGATAAATCGGCTGGGTAAGGAAAAGGTCGGGTAAATCGGCCGTGTAAAGTGAAGATCGATTCTGACCGTTAGATCTAGATCGAGCGGCAGGGGAAGGGTTGGCTCGACAGAACGAAAAGGGTCGAGCGAAGCGGAGCTTTACTGGGCATCGGCGGCGAGCGAGTGCGGCGGTGGACGGCCGGAGCTTCACCAAATCTGGTGTTCCGGGGCTTAATTCTAGCAGGGTTTATGCCGGGGAGTGAGTGGGCGGTACGGGGAAGGTGAGGGTGATCACGGGTTGGCTGTGCGGCGGCTGTGAACTGGCGGCCACGGCGGCGGGCGGAAACAGATCTCCGGCGAGGAATCTGGTTGGCGGCGGAGCAAGAGAGAGAGGGGAATCTAGTGCAACTTGATGCTCACCAACTTGCGGAGCTTCTGGCGAGAGTTGATGATGGCGGGGAAGCTGCGGAACGGCGAATCGACGAAAAATCGGCGACTCAGGACGGCGGCGTTCCTCTGATGTGCAACTTCCAGCGGCGCGCGACAATGTTGTGTCGAGGGAAAGATTTGAGTTTGGCTTGGGTTGCAAAGCGGGGCTTTGGCAGGATTTTATAGATGCAGATCGGCCGGAATTAGGAAGGCAGTGTCGCGGAATCGATTAGGACTCGGGTAAGAAGAAAGAAAGAAGGAAAACGGAGCACGAACGACAGCACGGAGTCGTTCCGGACTCTGGTAAGGAAACAAGAAAGAAGAAGAAGGCGCCGACAGGTGGGTCCTAGCTGTCGGTGAAAGCAAAGGTCGGATGGGAATCGGCCACGGAGTTGGCCGCGGGATGGGATTGGGCTGGCCGTAAGAAAGAATAGGAGAGGAAAAAGAAATAAAGATGCATGCACAATTTTAATTTATGATTTTTTTTATAAAAATACTTTTAAAAATTTTAGCTCCTATATTTTCGGGTGTTACAAAACCTACCCCCCTTAAAGAGAATCTCGTCCTCGAGATTGGAAAGGACTAGGGAACAACTGAGGGAATTCTGCAATCAGTTCGTCTTCTCTTTCCCAAGTAGCCTCATCCTCTGAATGGTGACTCCACTGTACTCTGCACATTTTGATCACCTTGTTCTGGGTAACCCTCTGAGATGTTTCCAAAATTCTAACCGGGTGCTCTGTATAGGTTAAATCTTCTTGCACATCAAGTTCCTCCAACGGTAATCGCTCCTCTGACACTCTCAAACATTTCTTTAACTGTGATACGTGAAACACATCATGGACATCTGACAATCGTGCCGGTAACTCCAATTGGTATGCCACTTCACCTTTCCTTTCCAGGATCTGAAAAGGACCAATATATCGTGGTGACAACTTTCCTTTCACTTTGAACCTACGTAAACCTCTGATGGGTGATACCTTCAAATACACAAAGTCTCCAATCTTCAAATGTCAATTCCCTTCTTCGTGTATCGGCATAACTTTTCTGTCGTGACTGGGCAGTCTTGAGATTATCTCGGATTATCTGGACTTGTCTATCCGCTTCTTGAAGAATCTCTGGTCGAAAAACTTGACTTTCTCCTGTCTGATTCCAATACAAGGGTGTCCTGCATTTTCTTCCATATAATGCTTCAAATGGGGTCATCTTGAGACTTGCTTGATAACTGTTGTTGTAGGAGAATTCTGCATAAGGTAAACTTTTATCCCAACTTCCTCCATGCTTGAGGGCACATGCTCTCAACATATCCTCTAATACTTGATTCGTTCGCTCAGTCTGACCATCTGTTTGCGGATGATATGCGGAACTGAAATTGAGCTTTGTATCCATGGATTCATGTAATTTCTGCCAGAAATGCGACGTGTACTGAGTACCTCGATCAGACACTATCTTCTTTGGAACACCATGAAAACACACAATTCGTGACATGTACAGTTCTGCTAACTTGGCTCCAGTGTAGGTTGTTTTGACTGCGATGAAATGTGCGACTTTTGTCAATCTGTCCACAATAACCCATATCGAGTCGTAACCATCACGAGTACGAGGTAACCCTACAATGAAATCCATACCAATTTCTTCCCATTTCCATTCAGGTACTTTCAATGGCTGGAGTAAACCTGCTGGTCTTTGGTGTTCTGCTTTTACTCTTTGGCACACATCACACAAAGCTACGTGAGTTGCTACGTCTCTTTTCAAACCATACCACCAGTACCTTTCTTTCAAGTCTTGATACATTTTGGTACTTCCAGGGTGAATGGAATAAGCGGAATCATGTGCCTCCTTCAAAATAAGCTCACGAAGGTGATTAATTTCAGGTACACAGATCCTCTTTCTGAACCAAACAGTTCCTTGTTCATCTTCGGTGAAATCCTTAGTTTTGCCTAAACCAATTTGAATCTTGATCTCTTTGATCTTAGCATCTGTCAACTATCCTTTTCTGATCTCTTGTTCTAATGTCGGTTCCATCTCCATAGTCATGGTTTCCGCCCGAGTGACAATTCCCAAATTCAAACGTGCCATTTCCCAACATAATTCCTGAGGCATCAATCGAGCAATCATATTAGCTTGTCCTTTCCGGCTTAGGGCGTCTGCCACAACATTAGCCTTGCCAGGATGATACTGGATATTCAAGTCATAGTCCTTGATTAGTTCTAGCCATCTGCGCTGTCTTAGGTTAAGATCTTGTTGCGTGAAGATGTACTTCAGACTCTTATGATCCGTGAAGATCTGACACTTGTTTCCGATCATGTAGTGCCTCCAAATCTTCAATGCGTGCACGACGGCAGCCAATTCCAAATCATGGGTAGGATAGTTCTGCTCATGCTTTCTCAGTTGTCTTGAAGCATAGGCCACAACTTTGCCTTCTTGCATTAACACACATCCAAGACCCATCCGTGAAGCGTTGCAATACACATCAAACCCTTTGTGGATATCTGGCATTATCAACACAGGGGCAGTGGTCAATCTTGTCTTCAGCTCTTCAAAACACTTCTGGCATGTAGCATCCCACTTAAATTCCTTCCCTTTTTCCAACAGAGAAGTCATAGGTTTCACAATCTTTGAGAAGCCTTTAATAAATCTACGGTAGTAGCCTGCAAGTCCAAGGAAACTTCTGATTTCAGGCACAGTCTTCGGTGGATTCCAATTCAGAACATCTTGAACTTTACTCGGGTCTACTGCAATTCCTCCATCTGTGATAACATGTCCAAGGAAAGAAACTTTTCTCAACCAAAAATCACATTTACTCAGCTTGGCATATAACTGATTCTCTCGGAGTTTCTGTAACACTATCCTCAAGTGCTCTTCATGTTCTTCCTCGTTCTGTGAATACACCAAGATGTCATCAATGAACACAACCACAAACTTGTCAAGGTATTCCATGAAAACCTTGTTCATCAGGTACATGAAATATGCTGGAGCGTTGGTCAATCCAAACGACATCACAGTAAACTCGTACAGACCATATCTGGTAGTGAAGGCTGTCTTGGGTATATCCTCTGGTCGGATCCTTAGCTGATGATATCCTGATCTCAGATCAATCTTGGAGAAAACCTTGGCACCTCTCATCTGATCAAACAAATCTTCAATCCGGGGCAGTGGATACTTATTTTTGATGGTCACGTCGTTCAACGACCTGTAGTCTACGCACAGCCTTCTGCTGCCATCTTTCTTATCGACAAAGATCACGGGTGCTCCCCACGGGGATGAGCTAGGACGGATAAATCCCTTAGCTAACATTTCTTCTATTTGTTTCTTTAGTTCACTTAGATCCTTAACATCCATTCTATAGGGTCTTTTAGAGATAGGTGCAGTACCAAGTAAAAGATCAATACTGAACTCAATGTCACGAACAGGTGGCATACCTGGTAAATCTTCCGGAAAGACGACGGGGTACTCACTGATAACTCTGATATCTTCTAGAGGCATTCCCTTCATTTGGTTCACTGTCCCAACTGCACTGGGCAAAGCTGATGCCACAAACTCTATTTTATCTCCTTGAGGGCTGGTTAAGAGCACTGACCTCTTACGACACTGAATGACACCATCACATCCTGATAACCAATCCATTCCAAGGATCACATCGATGCTGTTAGTCTTTAGGACTATTAGATTGGCTAGGAATTCTATCCCCATAATATTCATGCTGACCCTTGGGCATAAGTGGCTGGCTTTCAATTCCTTGCCCGGGGAGCTTACTAGTAATATTTGCTGCATAGGGCTCATTGGTGAATTATGTTTTGCAGCAAATTGCTCAGTAATGAATGAATGTGATGCTCCAGAATCAAATAAAACTGATGCAGGTTCAGAATTGACAAGGAACGTACCGAGCACAACGTCGGGAGCCTCTTCAGCTGTTTTTGCAGCCACATGATTCACCTTTCCGTGCACGCAGTTCTGCTGTCCTTTGTTACCCAGTGGTGTCTGGTTGCTGTTGCGCGGCTGCTGCTGAGGAGTCTGCCTTTGTCCACTGTTCCTCTGATTCTGAGGAGTTTGCGCATTACGCTTCGGGCAGTTATTAGCGTAATGACCTAGTTCTCCACATTTAAAACATCCGTTAGATTGGACCGGGGTGATTGGATTGTTGGTCCGCACTGGGGCACCTGTGGCATAGCCTGGATGGTACGGTTGCGGGTTGGAGTGGCGCTGAGTCTGCTGGTTGTAGCGTTGAGGCTGCTGTGGAGTTCTTTGATTCTGTTGACTCTGCTGATATCCTCCACCTTGTCCTCCAAAGCGCGACTGAAATCCCTGGGGTGTGTTGTAGCGGGGTCGGGTGTTGCTGCTGGATTGTCCCTGGGACTGAAGTTTTCGCTTGTGTTCTCCAAGCTCCTTGCGCTTGCTCTCCAGACCAATGGCTTTTTCTAGCAGAGTCTGGAAGTTTGGAAAAGTGTGACTATGCAGCTGATAGTTGAGCGGCCCTATCAGACCCTCCAAGAAGCGCTCCTGCCTCTTTGCGTCACTATCCACCTCATGGGGCGCGTAACGAGACAACTGAGTGAATTTGTCCCGGTACTCACTAACTGTCATGCTGCCTTGCTTCAGGTTCAGGAACTCCTTCTGCTTGAGCTTCATTAGTCCTGCTGGAATATGGTGGCTGCGAAAGTTGGTTCTGAACTCCTCCCAGGTGATAGTGTTGGCGTTGGTGTGGGCAGCAGTGAAAGCATCCCACCAATCAGCGGTTGCACCTTCCAGACGTCCTGCAGCATACAGAACCCTTTCACGGTCACTGCATTGCGTGATGTCCAGCTTCTTAGTGATGACCTTCAGCCAATCATCAGCGTCCAAGGGGTCCACAGAGTGAGAAAAGGTAGGAGGGTGGTGACTCATGAATTCCCTGTGTTTGTCTCTTGGTGGCGAGTTTTGCTGTGGTGCTTGCTGATTCTGCTGAGCTTGTATGTTCTGGATGGTAGCAGTGAGGTTCTGCAACACCTGCATCTGTGCTGCCAAGAATTGCTCCATTGTTGGATTGGGCGATGGTGGCAACTGACTCTGTTGATTGACTACGTGAGCACGCCTAGAGCTAGGGTTATTCTGTCCTCCACCTGTCTTGGTGTTCACCATCTGACCGTTAGGGAATAAACCCAGGATAAGACAGGTGTACTAGATATAGGTAGATAGAAGATAATATCTTAACAAAATATGGATTTATAAGACTCCAACTGATATTAATGTATATATTATATCAAGCAATTCTTATAGCACTCAAAGCAAACATTTGTTCTCAAGCAATCATTACATCGTCGTCCTCTCAAGCCAAAAATTGATTCTAACGAGAACTTAAAGAGATATTAGCCTAAGAGCCTAAATGCCTATTCCTCGGGGCGAGTTATGGAGCCGGGTTCGCCGCGACGAAGCTTCTTGCGGGGTGGTGACAATGCGGGGAAGCGGGGTTCATCCATCTGTGGGGGTGGCGGCGCTCTTCCCTCAAGTCGAGCTTCCAGCATGCGGATCTTTTCATGGGCCTCCAGTAGCTTGTCCTGAGTATTGTCCAGTTCAGTGATGACGCTTTCCAGCTCAGTGTTGAGAGCGGCGGTGACTCGAGCAAGGGTGTTGAGGCGGTCTTCATCATCTTCACCTAGAGTAATCATAGTTTCTTCAGTTCCACTGTGGTGGCGAGGAAGGTGGCGATACTCCGTGTTCTGAAGCTCCTGACGGTAGGTGTGGCAGATGGACCATAGAGCTCTCGTGGCGGCACTGCTGATGGCGGCGTCATATGTAGCGTGGGGTGTGGTGGAGTCGTGTGCTGTGAGAGTTCTCAGGCCTCTGGCACTTTCCATCCTGATGTGGACGCGAGAGAGGTAGTAGTCGCCGAGCGCAGGGTCGGTGTAGTGGTGCGTGTGGTAGTGAGGTCTCACGCGGTTGCCCAACTCTTCAAGAACACCTTGTAGCACCAGAGACAAGTGGCCGGGTTCTCTGTCCGAAGTGCGAACACAGCAAAGTTGCCTCATCCCTGGAGTTTCATCACTCTGATCGTTGTTGTTGTTCTCGTCATCGTCTCTTCTAATATCTTCGAAGTTACTCGGGCTTCCTTCGACGTCAACCGGTGCTGGGGAGGGGACTGGGGCAGGGACAACTAAGGGTGGTGGCAATGCCTCAACAACTGGTGATGCCGGTGGGGTGAACTGATTTCCTTCTTCATCTATTGCCATGACGCGACCATCTTCACCATCCACGAAATAATAGACTTCCTCGGGTTCTTCCTCCGTAGCTTCCTCCTCTTCAACAGGAGTTGGAATTGGGGTGGGAGAAGTTGGCTCAGCTGGGGCAATGTAAACTTGGCGACCTCCGGTGCGCTTGCGAGCAGTTTGATAAATTCTGACCATCTGGCAGAGCGGAAGTAAGGTTCAGGATATTTTTTAAAGGAAATGATAGAAGGTTTATGCAAATATAGGTTTTTATGTGGAAATATAACAGGAATTTTTTGATGCTGATAAGGCTTGCTAGAAGATAAATCCTTAATTTCGACCATTTCTAGGTAGGCTAGCGTCCTACAGTCAACATTGCTCTGATACCACTCCTGTCACACCCGATTCTAGAAAGAACCAGATGCATCTCATATGTGCGCCAGGATCTCGTTCACACACATATGGTAGACGGAAAGTGTAATATATCAAAGACAATGCTCAAAAGGTAACTAAATAAAGTATTTAGCAATATTAAACTCCGTAGAAAAGAGACACAAATATCTTTAAACGATAAACCGTTATACCCTATACGAAGTCTCCAACAACTCCGTCTTCCACAGGCGATGACTGGTGAACGCAGGACCTAGGACTCCTCGAAGTCGTCGAAGATCTCCTCTTCAAAGTTCTCTTCTGAACAGCAAGGGGCAAGGGTGAGTACTCTTATGGTTGGTACTCAGTAAGTGGGGTGAATATGCAAGGCCATCAAGGATAGGCTGAGGTTTGCAGCAGCGGTTGCTTTTAGTTGGTCAAATATTTATTATCAAGCATCTATTACTAGGTTTAAGTTTATACCAACCCACTTTAGTAGAAACATAAAGATACCATAAACAATAACATAAACCACGAACCACAATTTAATTAATCTTTAAGTTTCATTATCATGTGAGGGTCCAAGCCACTCTTAACCGTGAGTACGGCTGTTATAACAGTTTTACACTCTACAGAGGTTGTACACTTTACCCACAAATCGTGTTTCCCTGAGTCGCCCGGGTTTGCAAGGCCCTTAAACACTTCTGAGGTGAGTGGCGAGGGTACACTACGAAGCCTTTACAAAGACATGTCGAGAGCTAGGCAGCCCGCTAGAGTTTCAGTAGCGGCGTGGTCCATAAACCTCCCTAATGGTCAGCTCCTTACCAAAGGCAGCTACCCCAAGAGGACTGGGCTATGACCCCTATCACCGACCCCCTTCTTGCCCTTTCGGTAAGGCCACCAGCAAACTACACATCTAATTAATTGGCTAAGGTCAGAGCCATATGACTTTGTGGTTGCACTGTTCACTTGGGTGGTTCTCCATGTTCCCATTAAACAAAGTTGATCTTGAAATTACGTGATAAAACCACAATACGAAACGTGATCGACATTAACAAAAGAGTAAACCAATACCAATCCCAAAGTTTGCGACTAAGCCTAACTACCCAACATAAATAGTAAACCCAGGTGTTTCAAGGTTTGGGGTAAAAGACTAGGTATGTCCTTAGCATAGGTAATCCCATCACATTTATGCAGGCAACAGTAAAGTAAAGTGAATTATCATGCTGTTGTTGGGTTCAAATAGAATATGCAGAGGGGGAAACCCACTTGCCTTCTTCAAGCAACTGCTGATTCTCTTCCTCGTAAGCTTGCTCTTGATTTGGCTCGAACGACACGTTGTCTACGCGATCACACAAACAAGCATACACAAACAAATAAAAAACAATACAACGAACAATACAAACAGAAGGTGAGAAGATGCTAAAGTTGTAGTTCAGGATGCAAAGATCGTGTGGGCTCAAGAATCGCTGATATCGGAATTGAAACGATGAAGATATGGCTAAAACAGTGATCTAGGGACCTAACTGCTAGAGTTTTGAGTCTCCCGAGGCTAGATCTGAAGGATTCAGGGGCCAAAACATAATTAAACCTTATACAGAGGGTCGGGGTGCAAAACTATAGGTTCTGGACGGCGGGTACTAATTCTGGAAAAGTCAGGGGTCGGAATAGAAAAAGAAAGGGCTCAACTCTAATTATTTTCTACTGATTTGGACTGCGGGTTGATTCCTGGAAAACTTAGGGATCTTCCTGCAAAAGTTCTGGAACGGCTAGGGTCGGGTGAATCTAATCCGTTGGATCAGAATCAGCGGCGGATCGAACGAATCGGCGGGTAAGGGTCGGGCGAATCGGCGGTAAGAACAGTGGGTCGGATAAATCGGCTGGGTAAGGAAAAGGTCGGGTAAATCGGCCGTGTAAAGTGAAGATCGATTCTGACCGTTAGATCTAGATCGAGCGGCAGGGGAAGGGTCGGCTCGACAGAACGAAAAGGGTCGGGCGAAGCGGAGCTTTACTGGGCATCGGCGGTGAGCGAGTGCGGCGGTGGACGGCCGGAGCTTCACCAAATCTGGTGTTCCGGGGCTTAATTCTAGCGGGGTTTATACCGGGGAGTGAGTGGGCGGTACGGGGAAGGTGAGGGTGATCACGGGTTGGCTATGCGGCGGCTGTGAACTGGCAGCCACGGCGGCGGGCGGAAACAGATCTCCGGCGAGGAATCTGGTTGGCGGCGGAGCAAGAGAGAGAGGGGAATCTAGTGCGACTTGATGCTCACCAACTTGCGGAGCTTCTGGCGAGAGTTGATGATGGCGGGGAAGCTACGGAACGGCGAATCGACAAAAAATCGGCAACTCAGGACGGCGGCGTTCCTCTGATGTGCAACTTCCAGCGGCGCGCGACAATGTTGTGTAGAGGGAAAGATTTGAGTTTGGCTTGGGTTGCAAAGCGGGGCTTTGGCAGGATTTTATAGATGCAGATCGGCAGGAATTAGGAAGGCGGTGTCGCGGAATCGATTAGGACTCGGGTAAGAAGAAAGAAGGAAGGAAAACGGAGCACGAACGACAGCACAGAGTCGTTCCGGACTCTGGTAAGGAAACAAGAAAGAAGAAGAAGGCGCCGACAGGTGGGTCCTAGCTGTCGGTGAAAGCAAAGGTCGGATGGGAATCGGCCACGGAGTTGGCCGCGGGAAAAGAAAAGAAAAAGAGAAGAAGGATTGGGCTGGCTGTAAGAAAGAATAGGAGAGGAAAAAGAAATAAAGATGCATGCACAATTTTAATTTATGATTTTTTTTATAAAAATACTTTTAAAAATTTTAGCTCCTATATTTTCGGGTGTTACATAGATTTGGGAGATAGCAGCAAATCAAGGCCGACGTACATTAGTGCTAATTTGGATCCTGAGTACAAATATAAATTGATAAGTTTATTAAAAGAGTTCAAGGATTGCTTTGCTTGGGAATATCATGAGATGCCAGGACTAGACCGGTCTATTGTTGAACAGCGGTTACCTATGAAATCAGGATATCGGCCATATCAGCAACCTGCACGATGGTGCAACCCCAAGATTCTACCTGATATAAAAGCCGAAATTACAAAGTTGATTGAAGCAGGATTTATTTGGCAGTGCCGCTACGCCGAATGGATTTCTAATATTGTGCCCGTATACAAAAAGAATGGAAAGTTACGTGTGTGCATCGATTTCAGGAACTTAAATCAGGCTACGCCAATGGATGGATATCCGATGCCAACGGCCGATATCTTGGTAGATGCTGCCACAGGACACAAAGTCATAAGTTTCATGGATGGGAATGCAGGGTACAATCAGATATTAATGGCCGAAGAAGATATCTCGAAAACGGCTTTCAGGTGCCCAGGTCATTTTGGTTTATTTGAATGGGTTGTTATGACTTTTGGGTTGAAGAACACCGGCGCTACGTATCAACGGGCCATGAATTACATCTTCCACAAGCTCATTGGTTCATCGGTGGAAATTTATATAGATGACGTCGTGGTCAAGTCAAAAGGTCACCAAGATCATCTGGCCGATTTACAAGAAGTACTGGAGTGCACAAGGAAGCATGGGTTGAAGATGAACCCAAACAAGTGTGCATTTGGTGTATCGGCTGGGCAATTCTTAGGATTCATGGTCCATGAGCGCGGGATAGAAGTCAACCGCAAGACCATAGACGCCATCAACAAAGTGGTGGCCCCACAAAATAAAACTGAGCTACAGTCCCTCATCGGCAAGGTCAATTTTATCAGAAGATTCATATCCAACCTGTCAGGACGTATTCAGGCTTTTACCCCTCTGTTGAAATTAAAGCCCGACCAGGAATTCATATGGGGAGAAGGACAGCGCAAGGCACTGGAGAATATCAAGCAGTATCTGGTTTCACCTCCGGTATTGGTTCCACCACATCCTGGTAAGCCGTTCAAGTTATATTTATCGGCTGATGAACAAGCTATTGGATCGGCGTTGGTACAGGAGTTTGAGGGGAAAGAACGAGTAGTATACTACGTCAGCAGAAGACTCTTAGACGACGAAACAAGATATTCCTCGGTGGAGCGACTATGCTTGTGTTTATACTTCTCATGTACCAAGCTCAGGTACTATTTGTTATCGGCAGAATGCATAGTCGTGTGCAAGGATGATGTGGTGAAGGACGGATTGGAAAATGGATCCTGGCTTTGTCAGAATTCGACTTAAGGTACGAATCGGCCAAAGCCGTCAAAGGTCAAGTGATGGCCGATTTCGTAGTTCAGCATTGTGGACCAGAAATAGCCACTGTTGAACCAGTTCCATGGACTCTATATTTTGATGGTTCTTCGTGTGGGGTCGGATCAGGAATCGGCATTGTTCTTGTGTCGCCTCGGGGGGCAAGTTATAATTTCTCTCTGCCGATAGAAGCCTCCGCAACTAATAACCAGGCGGAATATTGAGCCGTTCTGAAAGGCATCCAATTATTAAGGGAAGTCAGAGCTGATGTAGTTGAAATTTTTGGAGATTCCATGCTCATTGTGGATCAGTTGACGGGGCGATCTGAGTGCAAGGATGATATCTTGAGGATTTATTATGAGGATTGCCTTCAGCTTTTAAAAGAGTTCAAGTCTGCAATAATTGAGCATATCCCCAGGAATTATAATGAAGAGGCCAACAGACTGGCCCAACATGCTTCCGGGTATCGGCCGATTTAGGGAGCGATGACGCTAGAGCTCGCGGCCGATGACTGGAGAAAGGAAATCGCCGATTACTTGAGAGATCCATCCCAAAAAGTGGATCGGCGAACACGTTTTCAGGCTACAAAATATGTGTTTCTTGAGGATGATTTGTTTTATCGGACGATTGATGGAGTTCTTCTCAAATGCTTGGGAACAGAAGAGGCAAAGGTTCTGATGGGAGAAATCCATGAGGGCGTGTGCGGAGCCCATCAATCGTCTCACAAAATGAAATGGATGATCCGGAACAATGGGTATTATTGGCCGACCATCTTTGAGGATTGTTTCAAGTACTACAAAGGATGCCAAGACTGTCAGAAGTTTGGCAATGTACAGCGCGCGCCAGCATCGGCTATGAATCCAATAATTAAGCTGTGGCCGTTCAGGGGTTGGGGAATAGATCTCATCGGGCAAATTCACTCTCCATCAAGCAAAGGGCACAAGTTCATATTGGTGGCCACAGATTGTTTTACTAAGTGGGTGGAGGCAGTTCCTTTAAGGAACGTGACATCGGCCGATATGATTGAATTTGTTAAAAGCCATATTATTTATCGATTTGATATTCCTCAAACCATCACAACTGATCAAGGGACAATGTTTACTTCTGGAGAGTTCGGAGAGTTTGCTACCAATATGGGGATTAAATTATTAAACTCTTCTCCATACTATGCTCAAGCCAATGGCCAGGCAGAATCGTCTAATAAAGGGATAATCAAGCTAATCAAGAGGAAGATAGAAGAGCAACCCAAGAAGTGGCATATGTCTTTGGCTGAATCTTTATGGGCATATAGGATGGCTTGTCATGGAGCCACTAAAATATCCCCTTATCAGTTGGTTTATGGTCATGAGGCGGTCTTGCCATGGGAGATAAGGACAGGGTCAAGACGTATATCGTTACAAGATCAGTTAACGACCGATGACTATTCCTTTCTCATGAAAGATGAACTTGACGATTCGGCAGGTTTACGGTTGAGAGCCCTGATTAGTATAGAAGAAAACAAGAAAAGGGTGGCCAGATGGTATGACAAAAAGGTCAAAGTTAAACAGTTCTCTCAGGGAGATTTGGTGTGGAAGTTGGTGCTGCCAATAGGATCCAAAGATCCCAAATTTGGTAAATGGTCACCCACTTGGGAAGGGCCGTATAGAATCGGCCGATGTGCCCCTGGGAATGCATATATTTAGGAGATAGTCGAAGGGGAGGAATTCCCAAGAGCTGTAAACGGACGATATCTGAAGAGGTACTATCCAAGCATTTGGGTAGATGCATAACTTGCAACAAAATATATCAAGATAACATGGCCGATTTCTCATCGGTTTTTGTCTACACATCTGGTGAAGAAAACATTGGGATTCATCATTGGATGAAAATGACAGAGTACATGGCCGACATGGTACAAGTCGCCCTTAGAATAAAAATACCGATATGTCTACTGATTACGCCTACGCTGGATTTCTCTCTCGACGCGGCCTAGTTCTATCATAAGGCTGAGCCTTTTCTCCTTCGGGTCCTCTGCAGTGGCTCCAGTTTTAGCTTGATTACAAAGTTCTACCAGTAGGTGGGTTTTCTTCTCCTCCAGATCCTCCATGGCAACTTCGGTCTTGGCTTTACAAGGAAGTGGAGGATTCTTTTCAGGGGATGGTTGCTTACGGACCAAAAAGTGAGCATCTATGAGGTCCCAGTACTCTTGGACATCAGCAGGGACATGATCCTTGAGCTCCCCAGCATGAGCTCTTATCAGATTTGTATCTGCCTATGACAGTGGTTCTTCTGAATGCATAATTTCAATCGCCCGTTCTAGACCAGGGCTGAGACGTTTTGGCTAAATAGAGATAAAAGGGGTTACCCAACATCAGAGCGATTGAGATGCTTAGGGGAAAGGCAGAAGAGAAGTTCATACCTGGTTGACGGAGGAAGAAGATGAAGAGGACGAGGAAGACATCTTGCCGTTCAGTTTGGGACAGTAAAGGGGAAAGAGAAGATAAGTGATGTGTATGCCTCTGGAGATGGTGAATGGTCTACTTATAAAGGAAGGAGAGGTAGATGGATGGTAAGACACGTCCTATCGGAGTAAATACATACATAAATGCAAAGCTGATTGAAGAAACAGTTCGAAACCAAATCGGCGCAGTAACATTGAAGAAGGAATAAATGTTACAGTATTCTTTACAACCCAAGAAAAGCATCTATGGCTACAATAGCTTGTCGTCTAATTTGATCGGCTGAGTCTAGTACTCTTTGGTCGTCATCGGCCGATCCTGGGACTTCTGACACACGGCGACAAAGCCTTATCGTTTCACGGGCCAGATGCTGTCTCTCTTGCTTCAGCTCACTGATGATGGATGGGAGTTCTTGGAGTTTCTTTTCTTCAGCGGCTATCTCTTTGGTTATCTGTTCCATCTCCTTGGCCAGTTCTGCTCTTCTCTGTTTCAGCCGATCTATCGCGCCGACAATATCCGGACGGCAGCTTTCGAGGAAATTGATCTTGTGGTGTACCTCCTGAGTCCGGTGCTTGTATGAATCGACCTCCTCCTGAGTTTTTGCCATCTGAGCACGATCGGCCATATGGCGCAGCGCCCTGGAAACCGGAATATGCATGTGCTCTATATAGGCAGCATGCGCTAAATTTTCTGATACTTCTTCCGGGATTTGACCTTTGATCTCGTTGAAAAGTCATCGAATTGGCGACGCATCTTCTACCAATCGGCCGATGTCATCTTGAAGGAGAGTGCGCATGCTTTCGAGCTTGGCGCGGACATCGTCGGAGGTGGAGCTCGATGGAATTGGGTGTGAAGCAATTTCCTCGTCATCGGGCAGGGAGACGGCTGTGACAACCCTGGTATTTGCAATTCCAAAAAATCAATGACATTAGCCTAACTCTATGTTTTAAACCAACTAATGAGAGGGTGGAAAGAATTAAAACGGGTTCAGTTGGAATTCAAATTTAATTTGGGCACATTTGGACACATTTGAAACTTTTAAAATAACTTTAAAACCATAAGCCAAATGAGATTTTGCCTGAAACCAAAGTTGTAGAACTTTTTATTTTGAGCAACTTTCGTGTTCAAAAGTTTTTGAAATTCAAATCAGAAAGGGGAGAAAACGCCCTGTTTGCACCCAGCCCCCTGAACTTTTTCGAATTTTTGCACTTGGGTCCCTCGTTTCTCCCCCTCCTCTGCCGCGCCGCGCGCGCTCGCCCGCCCGCCGCGCGCCAGGTGGCCGGCGTCGCCTGACCGGCGCGAAGCGCAAGGCCGGTGGCCGCCGCACCACCCCGCCACGGCCGGCTTTGCCCCGCCCCGACGCCGCGCGGCCAGTCCCCGCCCGCGCGTGCTGCCGCGCCCAGGCCGCCGCCCGGCCGCCCAGTGGCCGCGCTCCGCCGTGCCGCCCCGGCTCCCGCGCCCCGCCAGCTGCCGCGCCTGCCCTCCGCCCGAGCCGCTGCAGCAGCTGCTCCCCAATCCGCACGCCGCGCTATCTCCTCGCGCCCACGCCAAAATCGCGGCCGCCCAGTCGCCCGCGCCCGCTCGCCGCACGCCGCGCCGGCGTTCTGCCGCCGCCCGCCGCAGCCAGTGCACGCTGCTGCCGTGCCCCGCCCCGCGCGTCGCCCAGGCACCTCCACACCCCCTCCTGTCCCTATAAAAGCCCCGCCCGGCCACGCGCGCGAGCCCCCGGCCACCAGAACGCCTCGCCGTCGCCCTCGCCGCCGCCGAGCACCGCCCGCCCGTGGACAGCTCTCCACAGCCGCCCACTGCCCAAACTGAGCCCCCAGCCACCACTACATCACCTCACCGCAGCTCGCCGACCCACCCAACGCCACCCAGAGCCACCGGAGTGCCGCCGCCCGCGCTGCCGTCGCCGCCGCCGCCCCTGCTCGCCGTGGACAGCACGACTCCGACCCCCTCCGTCCAAGCCGAGCCTCTGAGTAGCTTCCCCACGCGTCACTGAAGCGCACCGACCGGACCACGCCGCCCCAAGCCCGCCGGAGCACCGCCGTCGACGCGAGCCGCGCCGCCGCCGCCTCTGCTCCAACGCCGGCGAGCCCTTCCCGGCCGTCCCCCACCTGAACAACACCCCCACAAGGTAGCCCTCGCACCCCTGAACCTTCTCCGACCCTCGCCCCTCGCCGCCGGCGAGCCCCCTCGCCGGAATTTCGGCCGGCCGCCGTACCCGAGCCGCCGAGGACCCAATTGCAAGGATTTAAATCTTTAGAAGGGTCTGAGCGTAAGATTCAAGGACCTGATTGTAAAAGAAAGTTTCAAACCTAGATTCAAAATCAGTGAATTTGTAAAATTCGTATAAAATCGTAGAAAATTCAGAAAAATGCAAACTCAAACTGTTCTGGAATCCTCAGAACAAACTCTACCACTTTGGTTACAAAAGTTTTCTCAGAATCTCAAAATATTTTGCTCTACATTAAATAGAAGCTTTAATGGACTTATTTTGTACCCACTGTTCTAAAACAATGCTGACCCTAAATTTTGGGCAGTGAATTAGTTGCTGGATGATTAAGACTGTGTAAAAAGATCAGGCCCAAATTCCATCTCTAGATTTACTGTTTGTTAAACTTAGTTTTATATCATGTGTAAGAAGAATGTTTTACCCCTGCAGTTAGGTGGTGAGTCACCCATTGAAATTTTTCCTATCCTAATGTATTGGTACCTAGAAGCCAGAGAAAAATTAGGAGAATTTTTATCTCAAAGTAACCCACTTATTTGATTTATGTGCTAATAACATACATTAAATCAAGAAAATAGTATCTTAGCTTGGAAAATTCCCAAACTACTACTGGGAGTTACACTGTGGTAGAGGTTGCTGTGTAAAAAGTTTCATGGACAAAAACCCTGTGTAGGGTCCTGTAAAAATGAATCTTTGAAAAGCCTAGGTGTAGAATGTCATATTTTCTATGCTCTGGATACTGCATAATAAATCCTACAAAAATTACAGTAGCTTCTGCATGCTTAAGTGAGAGCTCTGTAAAAATCTTAGACTCATGTGTTGCACCAATTGTTCTGTACAAAAAGAACAAGTATCTAACAGCAACAATGAAATATATTTTTCAGAATTAATCTGTTACATAAAATTGGCTGAAAATTTTACAGTAAGCACATCTTTCCTTGATGTGCCTAAATCCAAAATTTCATGACCAGAAACTATCCATTGTAGTAATCACTCTTAAATCGTATCAAGTACCGTTACCACAACTTAAACTTGTGCATTCATGTAGAATCGACGACTCTCGCCGACGGAACTTACGAGCTGGTGCCCGCGTCCGAGAGTGAGCAGCGTGAAGCTCAAGCAAATCTAACTGAAGCTTTTGAAGACCCGAGCCCAAGTTCGGAAGATCCCCAAGCGAACTGCGAAGGCAAGCCCCGGAGCATAACCCATTCTTTCCGAAATTATGCAACTCATTACTCTTGCTTGTGCATTAAGTTTATAGGAGTTGGATGGAAACTTAGTTGCATGATGTCAGGAACCCTTGCGTGAAAACTAGATGCAAGGTTCGATAGACTGCTGTGCTAATAGGACTCCGGTAAAAGTCGAGTGATTTCCTGTCACTCGCGAGAAAATAGGAGTTGAATGGCTACTACACGCTGCAATCATAAGGACACGGACGGGTTATGTAACGATGGTTACGATTGAGGCCCGTCTGTCTAGTGAAAAATGCTAAGGCCGCAGGGTGTGGTAGTGATGGTTAAGTCTTTGAACGTACTAAACACATGCCGAGATTATGGGAATCGGTAAGCTTAAGTACCTGATTGGCCCGGCAAGGGGACGGCATCCTACCCTTTGAACTTCGGTCCCATGTGCATATGGCGAGTGCAGAGAGTGGTCACGACCCGGCGCCGAACCGTGGCGTGGAGCTCTTGTACTCTCGGAGGGTAGCCCCGATCCACGACCCGGAAAGAAAGGGGAAAAGTTGCACGTGTGACTCTAGGGAGTAACCACGTGACGTGTGTTTGGGTTTTCCCTTGCAAGGTTAAGAAATTCGATTCGAATCGTCCGTTTCTCACGGCTATTGAGACTGCTTAACCATTTTTACCCACAGAGTAAGAAGAGGAACAATGATGATGAATGAACTGGTTGGATGGAAAATTTAATGCTTCACCATGTGTGCTTTAGATAGCTGCTTACCTAGACTGGCTAACGAAACTAGAATCTTGAGCTAAAAGTTGAAAGTAAGGACCCACTTGTAGATGCTTTTCGGCAAAACAAACCCCTGAGCCAAAAAGCCTGGCATGTCTAGAGTCGGTGGAGTAGTTTCCACTACACGGGTAAGTCTTGCTGAGTATTAGTATACTCAGTCTTGCTTGTGACTCGTTTTCAGGTGAGCCCTTCGAAGACATGATTGCTAGCTTGACTTGGCCCTGCACTCTTCCCCCTGGTTGGTCGGTGGAGTGGGATGCGCCCCCGTCCAACGGAGATAAGGCCGAGTGATGTCTCGTACGGGCTTCATCGAGACATCCTGTATCGTCGAGTAGTTTCCGTTGTTTATTTCCGCTGCAATTTAACTCTGAAGAACTTATTTATGTTAATTGAAGTACTTGTTTTCTAAACTCAGAACTAGGTCTGTAATATTTACTTATGCTAATGATGTAATATTTGCTGGAATGTGGTATTCTCTGGGCTCATCGTCGCATGAGCATTTGTATGTACGGCGCTCGATCCGTTCACCGTGGTTGTATCGGGAGGTTATACCCGACAGACCAGTGGATTACTCCGTTTGAAGTGTAAGGTTAACCGAGGATGCCTTAATGGTGATGGTTAACACACTTGAGCCGGATTAATTCAGGTGGTTCTGCCACAGCTGGTATCAGAGCCGTAGCTGGTGCCACAGCTGGCAACAGCGGACACCAGAGCCGAAATACATACGCCAGAGAATGCTACAAGCCTTAAAAACTCATTTTACTAAAACTTGACTAGAAGGTTGTGTTGCGAAAAGCGTTGGTACGATAAGGATGGTGCCTAGTTCGTAAAGCCCTAAGGGATTATGGGAAAGTTACTAGGTGGCTATCTAACTTCTATATGTATTATCAACTGACTTCCAGCACATTACCTTCTGTCAAAACTTACTTTCATGCACAACCGACCCTAAATTCTGTAACGACGCACTCGTCGCTAAGGTAAGAAGGTAAGGATCCTCAGCCAACTGAGAGAGCTTGGCCTTCCTGTCGGTGATGCGAACCGAACGCTGCCCTCAAGCAGTGGCTTACTTGAGGTGCTGCCAATATGCCAACTGTTAGTTGTGCATATTGGGAGTAGAAGGTTCGGCGCAGGGTATGGCGATCGCTGTTCATACCCCCGTCTCATGACGGTACCCCCGTGAATACACTATCTTGATAGCGTATGTTAACGTCGTCTGTACGGCGGAAATTGTACAGATATCGTTTCTATAAGTAAACGGTAATGAATACGGACGCTTTCATGAGTGCTGGCATGAAAGGTTCATGAAATATATATGCTTTGTCAGTCTTCTGCAGGTACGCTAACCGCGATTACGATAAGTTAAGGGACGAGTAGAAAGACTCGACTAGCTATTATAGGAGAGCCGTATTGTGTAAGCCACCGAAACTATCTTCGTAAGACCAAAGCTATTTGGCAATTGTTTTATTTTGTGAGGACGAATAGGACGTGCATACATCATAAACATGTGTATCTGAAATCAAAAATGCGTTGTATGAGAGTGGTAAGGTTCTTGCGTATCTAAGCGTGGTTTGCATAAGGACTATCTAGCGAATCTGTCACAAATCTGCCATGACCAAAAAGAACGATTTATTGACCCAAGAAAATGACCTTTTCTGGAGAAGTTCATGTTAAAAGAATTGTTCCAAATTTTGTGTTCTATCTCCTGTTCAAAAATGAAAAATTCTGAACTTATGGATAATAAGAAATAACAGAAACCTTGAAATGTCAGAATTCTGTCCGGAATAAGCACTTCTGCCCCTTAAATTTTTAGGCCCCCTTCCTGCGGTTTTCTGCAAAAGAGCACAACACGAAACTTGTTCCAAATTTACCCAGGAAGCTTCTGTTAAAATTTGGTAAATTTTGGCTGGGTAGATTTTCCCTGGTGTACGAAACTCTAGCCCTCTGTTCACTGAAAATTCTGGGTAGACAGCAAGGCAAAACCTGAAAAGAAAGACCATCTTAGAGACCTAATTAGCTCTGGAGTTGACTAGAAAAGTTGTTCACAAATACCTTAGGAGTGATCTGGTGAAATTTGAGAATTTTTGGATGAGAACTGTGGGAGTTATGGTTATTTTTGCACACTATACAGAATCTGTCCTTGTGCTGTTCACAGTTTTTCGCTATCTCACTCCATTTGATCTTTTGTTCAGATGGCCGAGCCTGTTGATATGATGGTGGATGAGGATGGACGCGTACACTCGCAGTGTCTCCACTGGGAGGGCTTTCCCTCTATTTTGTGGGATGTTCTGCGTACTGCGGGCTATCTAGTTCCCCCACGTTACGCCGGACTGGAGTTTGCAGAAAATGGAGTTACCCAGTGCCGTGTCAACGTGACTATCTTTCCGCACCCGCTACACCCGGAGTGGCCCGCCTTGGAGCTTGAGGCTGTTGGTCGCCGTTTGGCCGATACTTGGGAGCTTGCAGCCATGAGGGCGCTCACCATGTTTTGTGCGCAGCGTCCCGAGGTTGTCACACTCACTCCCATTGGATTGTTTCCTGCTGCCCAGGACAACGACCCCTTTTGGCTCAACAGGGTGCAGCACGCATAGTATTTGGTAGACTTCCATGCCCAGGAGACTATCCATACCTCCGTGCGGTGCATGAGTGCACTCTACCGGCTTCAGACTCTCCAGAGTCAGGCACTCGAGCAGCTCACTGATCTTGCTCAGGCCTACCATATGATGGCAGATACCAGGGATGAGCAGATAAAGGAGCTCAGTCAGGATCTTGAGGACAGAGATGCTCAGATTGGCCAACTGGAGGGCCAAATCCAGGAGCAGGACACTCTCATGGGTGAGAGAGATACCACGATAGCACAGTTGGAGGAGCAGCTCCATGATCTGAACCTTGAGTTGGAGGATGCTAATGAGCACATTCAGTGGCACCATGATCAGAATGACCATCCCCATGAGGACGACATGGAGGAGGATGAGGAGGAGCCACAGGAGATTGATGGTATCTCAGGCATGGATTTCGAGGGTGAGGTACCACAGGCACCTCAGATGGGAGCTCACTCTCCTGCTCACAGCGAGTCGTCCGTCAACGACTTGGATGATTTCTAGAGGACGACCTAGGAGGACTTTTGCACATACTCCTCGATAGGGTAGCCTAACTTTTGGCAAGTGTTGTAATAGGCTAACTAGGAGTTGAGTAACTCTTTTGTGTTGGGTACACCTGAACCATGTGGATACCCTCAGCATGTAAGGAACGGCGATAAACTTGGGTGATTTCGTTGTAATTTGGTAAACGATGAAATCCACAATCGCTGAGACTTGTCGGAATTTTTACCCATGTCTCCTTACATTTCTTGCCGGAGTGTTGAACACCAAACTTGTGCTAAATTTTGTGATCTAGGTTCTCACAAAAATTCAGCATCATTGGACCTCGCTAGTTTAAGATATAGGCGAAACAGTACCGATCAATCTGCTGAAAAACAGCTAAGACAGCAAGGCAAAGGACGAGCCTTTCGACCACCTTAGCCATAGTTCTAGCACCGAAGTTAAATACCAAAGTGGTGCAGTCCTAAATTCTCTGACTACTGCAAATGTTTGAGATGTTTTGGATGGACCCACAGCAGGCTATGATTTTTCTCGTAGCAAACAGAGATTCTGTCCATACTTCTAGCTCAGACTTCGGAAGTCTCTGACTACCCAATTGTTTATGAGTCAAGGAAGTAATATGGATCGCGTTGCTAATGGTAACCTTTCACGTTTCAGATGGTTGGATCAACACGTGGCAACCCCGAGGGTTTTGGTGCCGGTGGCAACCGCTCGCGACAATCGCCACCACCCCCGCCCAGTTTGGTGGAAGTGATGGCCGCTCAAACCGAGCTGCTGCGTCAGATTGTGCAAGGGCAACACCAGCAGAGGGGTGGGCACAATGCTCACCAACCACAAGCTGCAGGATACACGGATTTCCTAGGGACCCAGCCTCCATTGTTCCATAAGACAGAGGAACCCCTGGACGCAGATGCATGGATTCGCACCATGGAATCCAAGTTCACACTACTTGTGGCCCCATGCTCAGAAGCCAACAAAGCTCGTTTTGCCGCGCAACAGCTTCGCGGTACCGCTCGTCTGTGGTGGGACCACTATTTTGCGATGCTCCCGGCTGATCATGTGGTCGACTGGGATGAGTTCAAGACCGCGTTCCGGGCACATCATATCCCCGAGGGTCTCATGGAGAGGAAGTTGAACGAGTTCCTGGCACTTACCCAGGGCACCCGCACCGTGCTGCAGTACGCCCAAGCGTTCAACAACTTATGTCAGTATGCGGGCTATCACGCTGATACGGATGCCAAGAAGCGTGATCGTTTCCGCCGAGGTCTGAATACCAAGCTCAAGGAACGTCTGAACCTAGCCAGGGCTGACACCTACAACGAGTTGGTCAATATGGCCATTACCCAGGAAGACTGTATCATGGCACACCGGGCAGAGAAGAAGAGAAAGGCACCCGCAGGACCATCAAGTGCCCAACCACCAAGGTATCGCATCGTGCAAAATACCGCACCTACAGCTCCACCAAGGGCCCCGCAGCCAGGAAGATGGATTGCCAGACCCCCACAGCAGCCAGGCATGGTACGACCCCCGATGCCTCCACAGAATGGTCCGAGGCCCATTCTTCAGCAGTCTCTTCGACCTAGCCCTGCGAATCGCTGTTTCAAATGCGGGAGTTCCAGCCACTTCGCACACGAATGCCCTCAGCCTGGACAGCCCAACCAAGGTCAAGGATCCAACCCGAACGCCAAGAACAGGGGCAAGAGACAGACCCTGCAAGTCAAGCAAGGACGGATTAACTTCACCACGCTTGCAAAGCTTCCAGAAGGAGCCCCAGTGATGTCGGGTACATTCTCTATCCATAACAAGCCTGCAGTTATATTATTTGATTCTGGTGCATCGCATAGTTTCATAAGTGCAAAATTCGGTGCAAAAGTAGGCTTGGATGTTTGTCACACCAAAGGGTCGTATATGATATCAACACCGGGTGGTAAAATTGCTTCAAACCAAATGATCAGACAAGTACCAGTCAAATTAGGAAGTAAAACCATCGACACGGACCTTGTCCTTTTACCCCTTGACGGCATGGACATCATTTTGGGAATGAACTGGATGGCTATGCATGGAGTCACACTGGACCTTTCCTCCCGAGCCGTTGAGATAAATTCACCTAGTCACGGAGCCACTACCCTTTACCTACCATTCATAGATTGCACGAATTCCTGTGCTTATAAGATGGAAGGACTTAAGCTAGATGATATTCTTGTGGTGAACGAGTATGCCGATGTTTTCCCGGATGACTTACCAGGAATGCCACCAGATAGGGATATTGAGTTCGTTATTGAACTACAACCAGGCACTGCACCTATATCCAAAAGACCATATAGGATGCCCCCTAAAGAATTGGCCGAGCTGAAACTTCAACTCCAAGAACTATTGGACAAAGGTTTCATTCGCCCTAGCGCGTCACCTTGGGGATGTCCAGCCCTATTCGTAAAGAAGAAGGATGACAGTTTGAGATTATGTGTGGACTACCGACCTCTCAATGCGGTAACAGTTAAAAATAAATACCCACTTCCTCGCATCGATGTACTCTTCGATCAATTAGCTGGAGCCAGAGTCTTCTCAAAGATTGATCTTCGTTCGGGATATCATCAGATCAAGATTCGCCCGTGCGATATTCCTAAGACTGCCTTCTCCACACGATATGGACTATATGAATTCTTGGTCATGTCCTTTGGACTCACCAATGCCCCTGCCTACTTCATGTATCTCATGAATTCGGTATTCATGCCCGAACTTGACAAATTCGTCGTAGTGTTCATCGACGACATTCTTATCTATTCCAAGGATGAGGAAGAGCATGCCAAGCACCTTCGCATTGTTCTTCAGCGGCTCAGAGACCATCAGCTCTATGCTAAGTTTTCTAAGTGTGAATTCTGGTTGGATACTGTAAAGTTCTTAGGTCACACGATCTCCAGCGAAGGCATAGCGGTTGACCCCAGCAAGGTACAAGAGGTGATGGATTGGAAACCCCCTACCTCTGTTCATCAGATTCGCAGTTTTCTCGGCTTAGCCGGTTACTACCGTCGCTTCATCCCGGATTTCTCTCGAATTGCTAAGCCCATGACGGAACTATTGAAGAAGGAAGTAAAGTTTGTATGGAATGAGAAGTGTGAGGAAGCCTTCCACACTCTCAGAGAGCATCTGACTACTGCACCTGTGTTAGCTCAACCCGATAATACCAAGTCATTCGATGTGTATTGTGACGCATCAGGTACTGGTCTAGGATGTGTGCTTATGCAAGAGAATCGAGTGATTGCATATGCCTCACGAGCCCTTCGGCCCCACGAACAGAATTATCCCACGCATGACCTTGAGCTCGCAGCCGTCATTCACGCTCTGAAGATATGGAGGCACTATCTCATGGGTACACAGTGCAATATCTACACGGATCATAAGAGTCTCAAGTACATCTTCACACAAGCCGATCTGAATATGAGGCAACGAAGATGGCTAGAATTAATCAAAGATTATGACCTTGAAGTGCACTATCACCCCGGTAAGGCTAATGTAGTCGCGGATGCACTAAGCCGCAAGTCCCATTGCCATTGCTTATCCATGGAGTCCTACCATGAGACATTATGTGCAGACATGAGGAAGCTTAACTTGGAAATGGTTTCCCAAGGCACTCTAAATCACATCTCAGTTGAGCCCACTCTTCACGACCAAATCGTCATGGCACAACTACATGATGAAGGAATCAAGATCATCAAACAAAAACTCTCTCTAGGTGAGGAGAAGTATAAGTGTTTCCGCCAGGACCATAAGGGAGTTCTATGGTTCGAAAGTCGTATAGTCGTTCCGAAGAATCGTGAACTCCGCAAGAAAATTCTTGATGAGGCACACCTTTCCAAATTCTCTATCCACCCCGGCAGTAGCAAAATGTATCAAGACCTAAGGCAAAACTTCTGGTGGACTAGAATGAAAAGAGAAATTGCTACGTATGTCTCGGAATGTGACACGTGCCAGAGAGTAAAAGCTAGCCACTTAAAGGTAGCCGGTACACTTCAACCGTTACCTATACCATCATGGAAATGGGAAGACATAAGTATGGACTTCATCGTTGGACTACCAAACACTTCCCAGAAGCATGATTCCATATGGGCTATCGTTGATAGACTCACGAAGACGGCACATTTTCTTCCGGTACACACCACCTATTCTACCAAGAAATATGCCGAGATTTACCTCGATCATATTGTTTGCCTGCATGGAATACCTAAGACAATTATCTCCGATCGTGGTCCTCAGTTTGTAGCACGCTTTTGGGAACAACTGCAAACGTCTCTTGGCACAAAGCTAATTCGCAGCTCAGCATACCACCCTCAGACCGATGGACAAACGGAAAGAGTAAACCAAATTCTTGAAGACATGGTGAGAGCTTGTGTCATCCATTATGACAAGAATTGGGACAAATGCCTACCCCTGGCAGAGTTCTCGTACAACAACAGCTACCAAACGAGTTTGAAAATGGCACCATTTGAGGCCCTGTACGGACGAAGGTGTCGAACCCCTTTGAGCTGGTCACAAACCGGAGAACGTAAAATAATTGGACCCGACCTGGTAATCGAGGCAGAGGAGAAAGTAAAAGTAATACAAGCAAATCTTAAAGCCGCACAAGCCCGACAAAAGAGCTATTCTGACAAAAGGAGAAAGCCCCTAAAGTTCGAAGTTGGCGATCATGTCTATCTTCGAGTTTCACCAACCAAGGGAGTGCGAAGATTTGGAATCAAAGGCAAACTAGCTCCCCGTTATATTGGTCCTTACGAAATCATGGAGAGCCGCGGACCCGTGGCCTACAAATTACGACTGCTCCCTCAGCTCACGGCCACCCATGATGTCTTCCACGTATCTCAACTCAAGAAGTGTATTCGAGTCCCTACTGAGATTGTGGAACAACAAGAAATATCGTTGGAACCTGACCTCTCGTATGTCGAACACCCAGTTACGATTTTGGATCAAAAAGAAAGAAAGACCAGGAGGAAAGTGATTAGAATGTATAAAATACAATGGAATCACCACACGGAAGAAGAAGCCACCTGGGAAACGGAGAGCTACCTGAACCAACATTTCCCTGGGTTTCTTGTCTCAACCACTGGTATGTGCACCCACGCCCACACTAAGAATTACCGAATCTCGGGGCGAGATTCTTGTTAAGGGGGGAAGGCTGTGACAACCCTGGTATTTGCAATTCCAAAAAATCAATGACATTAGCCTAACTCTATGTTTTAAACCAACTAATGAGAGGGTGGAAAGAATTAAAACGGGTTCAGTTGGAATTCAAATTTAATTTGGGCACATTTGGACACATTTGAAACTTTTAAAATAACTTTAAAACCATAAGCCAAATGAGATTTTGCCTGAAACCAAAGTTGTAGAACTTTTTATTTTGAGCAACTTTCGTGTTCAAAAGTTTTTGAAATTCAAATCAGAAAGGGGAGAAAACGCCCTGTTTGCACCCAGCCCCCTGAACTTTTTCGAATTTTTGCACTTGGGTCCCTCGTTTCTCCCCCTCCTCTGCCGCGCCGCGCGCGCTCGCCCGCTCACCGCGCGCCAGGTGGCCGGCGTCGCCTGACCGGCGCGAAGCGCCAGGCCAGTGGCCGCCGCACCACCCCGCCACGGCCGGCTTTGCCCCGCCCCGACGCCGCGCGGCCAGTCCCCGCCCGCGCGTGCTGCCGCGCCCAGGCCGCCGCCCGGCCGCCCGGTGGCCGCGCTCCGCCGTTTCGCCCCGGCTCCCGCGCCCCGCCAGCTGCCGCGCCTGCCCTCCGCCCGAGCCGCTGCAGCAGCTGCTCCCCAATCCGCACGCCGCGCTATCTCCTCGCGCCCACGCCAAAATCGCGGCCGCCCAGTCGCCCGCGCCCGCTCGCCGCACGCCGCGCCGGCGTTCTGCCGCCGCCCGCCGCAGCCAGTCCACGCTGCTGCCGTGCCCCGCCCCGCGCGTCGCCCAGGCACCTCCACACCCCCTCCTGTCCCTATAAAAGCCCCGCCCGGCCACGCGCGCGAGCCCCCGGCCACCAGAACGCCTCGCCGTCGCCATCGCCGCCGCCGAGCACCGCCCGCCCGTGGACAGCTCTCCACAGCCGCCCACTGCCCAAACTGAGCCCCCAGCCACCACTACATCACCTCACCGCAGCTCGCCGACCCACCCAACGCCACCCAGAGCCACCGGAGTGCCGCCGCCCGCGCTGCCGTCGCCGCCGCCGCCCCTGCTCGCCGTGGACAGCACGACTCCGACCCCCTCCGTCCAAGCCGAGCCTCTGAGTAGCTTCCCCACGCGTCACTGAAGCGCACCGACCGGACCACGCCGCCCCAAGCCCGCCAGAGCACCGCCGTCGACGCGAGCCGCGCCGCCGCCGCCTCTGCTCCAACGCCGGCGAGCCCTTCCCGGCCGTCCCCCACCTGAACAACACCCCCACAAGGTAGCCCTCGCACCCCTGAACCTTCTCCGACCCTCGCCCCTCGCCGCCGGCGAGCCCCCTCGCCGGAATTTCGGCCGGCCGCCGTACCCGAGCCGCCGAGGACCCAATTGCAAGGATTTAAATCTTTAGAAGGGTCTGAGCGTAAGATTCAAGGACCTGATTGTAAAAGAAAGTTTCAAACCTAGATTCAAAATCAGTGAATTTGTAAAATTCGTATAAAATCGTAGAAAATTCAGAAAAATGCAAACTCAAACTGTTCTGGAATCCTCAGAACAAACTCTACCACTTTGGTTACAAAAGTTTTCTCAGAATCTCAAAATATTTTGCTCTACATTAAATAGAAGCTTTAATGGACTTATTTTGTACCCACTGTTCTAAAACAATGCTGACCCTAAATTTTGGGCAGTGAATTAGTTGCTGGATGATTAAGACTGTGTAAAAAGATCAGGCCCAAATTCCATCTCTAGATTTACTGTTTGTTAAACTTAGTTTTATATCATGTGTAAGAAGAATGTTTTACCCCTGCAGTTAGGTGGTGAGTCACCCATTGAAATTTTTCCTATGCTAATGTATTGGTACCTAGAAGCCAGAGAAAAATTAGGAGAATTTTTATCTCACAGTAACCCACTTATTTGATTTATGTGCTAATAACATACATTAAATCAAGAAAATAGTATCTTAGCTTGGAAAATTCCCAAACTACTACTGGGAGTTACACTGTGGTAGAGGTTGCTGTGTAAAAAGTTTCATGGACAAAAACCCTGTGTAGGGTCCTGTAAAAATGAATCTTTGAAAAGCCTAGGTGTAGAATGTCATATTTTCTATGCTCTGGATACTGCATAATAAATCCTACAAAAATTACAGTAGCTTCTGCATGCTTAAGTGAGAGCTCTGTAAAAATCTTAGACTCATGTGTTGCACCAATTGTTCTGTACAAAAAGAACAAGTATCTAACAGCAACAATGAAATATATTTTTCAGAATTAATCTGTTACATAAAATTGGCTGAAAATTTTACAGTAAGCACATCTTTCCTTGATGTGCCTAAATCCAAAATTTCATGACCAGAAACTATCCATTGTAGTAATCACTCTTAAATCGTATCAAGTACCGTTACCACAACTTAAACTTGTGCATTCATGTAGAATCGACGACTCTCGCCGACGGAACTTACGAGCTGGTGCCCGCGTCCGAGAGTGAGCAGCGTGAAGCTCAAGCAAATCTAACTGAAGCTTTTGAAGACCCGAGCCCAAGTTCGGAAGATCCCCAAGCGAACTGCGAAGGCAAGCCCCGGAGCATAACCCATTCTTTCCGAAATTATGCAACTCATTACTCTTGCTTGTGCATTAAGTTTATAGGAGTTGGATGGAAACTTAGTTGCATGATGTCAGGAACCCTTGCGTGAAAACTAGATGCAAGGTTCGATAGACTGCTGTGCTAATAGGACTCCGGTAAAAGTCGAGTGATTTCCTGTCACTCGCGAGAAAATAGGAGTTGAATGGCTACTACACGCTGCAATCATAAGGACACGGACGGGTTATGTAACGATGGTTACGATTGAGGCCCGTCTGTCTAGTGAAAAATGCTAAGGCCGCAGGGTGTGGTAGTGATGGTTAAGTCTTTGAACGTACTAAACACATGCCGAGATTATGGGAATCGGTAAGCTTAAGTACCTGATTGGCCCGGCAAGGGGACGGCATCCTACCCTTTGAACTTCGGTCCCATGTGCATATGGCGAGTGCAGAGAGTGGTCACGACCCGGCGCCGAACCGTGGCGTGGAGCTCTTGTACTCTCGGAGGGTAGCCCCGATCCACGACCCGGAAAGAAAGGGGAAAAGTTGCACGTGTGACTCTAGGGAGTAACCACGTGACGTGTGTTTGGGTTTTCCCTTGCAAGGTTAAGAAATTCGATTCGAATCGTCCGTTTCTCACGGCTATTGAGACTGCTTAACCATTTTTACCCACAGAGTAAGAAGAGGAACAATGATGATGAATGAACTGGTTGGATGGAAAATTTAATGCTTCACCATGTGTGCTTTAGATAGCTGCTTACCTAGACTGGCTAACGAAACTAGAATCTTGAGCTAAAAGTTGAAAGTAAGGACCCACTTGTAGATGCTTTTCGGCAAAACAAACCCCTGAGCCAAAAAGCCTGGCATGTCTAGAGTCGGTGGAGTAGTTTCCACTACACGGGTAAGTCTTGCTGAGTATTAGTATACTCAGTCTTGCTTGTGACTCGTTTTCAGGTGAGCCCTTCGAAGACATGATTGCTAGCTTGACTTGGCCCTGCACTCTTCCCCCTGGTTGGTCGGTGGAGTGGGATGCGCCCCCGTCCAACGGAGATAAGGCCGAGTGATGTCTCGTACGGGCTTCATCGAGACATCCTGTATCGTCGAGTAGTTTCCGTTGTTTATTTCCGCTGCAATTTAACTCTGAAGAACTTATTTATGTTAATTGAAGTACTTGTTTTCTAAACTCAGAACTAGGTCTGTAATATTTACTTATGCTAATGATGTAATATTTGCTGGAATGTGGTATTCTCTGGGCTCATCGTCGCATGAGCATTTGTATGTACGGCGCTCGATCCGTTCACCGTGGTTGTATCGGGAGGTTATACCCGACAGACCAGTGGATTACTCCGTTTGAAGTGTAAGGTTAACCGAGGATGCCTTAATGGTGATGGTTAACACACTTGAGCCGGATTAATTCAGGTGGTTCTGCCACAACGGCAAAGGAGAAGATGCTGTTATTAGGGGTGTCCTGCTCCTGTGAGGAAATAAAGTATTAAGGTAGGCAAGCAGTAAAGGGAAATCGGCCGATTCTAATGGTAAGTTTGTTACCTCCTTAAAGCGAATTTCTCTTGCCTACGCCGGTGGAAGCGTTTCCCTTGTCTCAGGGGCTGGTGCAGTTGGCTTGTCGGAAGAAGAAGATTCAACGATTATTAGTGCTCCTCTTGGACCAGCTTCCTGAAAAGGATATAAAAGAAGAACCTGTGAGTATGCTATGGGAAATTAAGATAAGATGGCGTGAGAAATTTGCCATGCCTCTGTAGATCTCCCGGCCGATGCCTATCGTGGGGTTGTAGGTAACATACCCAAATCGGCCTGCATCAAGATCGGTTAAAGTTTTCTGAAAGATAAGAGATCAAGGTAAGAGATCATTTACCTCGATGATAGGAGCTGCTAGAGTTTCGGCTCCTATTTGGGACGTAGCCGATTGCTGCGGAGATTGTGGTGGAATAGCTTGTGCAGCCTGGCAGAAGAAGGGAGTTAATGTCAGTAGAAGATTTGAAGGATATATGAGATAAATAAGATTACCTGAACAGCTTCTACTAATAGCGATGCTGCAGCTGCCCCGGCTTCGGCAGTGACTCGGGGATCGGCCATCTCAACAACCGGCAAGGGTAAAGGGATTGAAGTCTCGGCCGTTGTCACCGCCACTTGGTTGGCCGATCCAATACGGGGAGTCTCGGCCGATGCCATTACCATCTGGTCGGCCGATCTGATGCGAGGAACCTCGGCCGATGCTATTGCCGTCTGATCGGCCGATCCGATGCGAGCTCGCACTCGACGGCTGGTTATCTTTGATGTTGGCCTTTTCGGTGCTCGTTTCGATCGGCCAGTAGAGATATCCTTGACGGTTGGAGCATGGAAGCCGATAAGTGGATATGGTGTGTATTGGTGATGACTATCTATCGGCCGGCCGCTTCGGCTCCGCATCGGAGGGACATGGCTTTCAGACTAAGGAAATGAACATGAGTTAATAACGAGATGATAATATGGAAAGAAATAACATTGGAATCGGCTGAGGGAAAAGGACATACCGCTGCATTCGGATCAATGTTCTCTGGGTCCAAAATGTTGCAGTAAGACGATGGAGATTTACAGAAAAGGTGTTGCATCCATTCTGCCCACCATAATTTGAATTGCTGGGTGGCGAAAGAGGCAACTGACCAATTATTCAGGTCAATAGTACTGGAATCGGGTACTAGATCACACAGCCGACTGTAATCGAGACTTGAGGTCAGACCATCTCTGAATTTCGCCTGACCGGCGAAGTAGACCCGAATCGGCAGTTGGCCAAAACCCAGTTGCCTTGCCGCAGCCGATGGATTGTAGAACTCGTAGGTGGGAGAATCCTTTCCTGAGAAGAAATTGGCTGGCAGAATCCCCGGCTTGATCAAGACATCCATAAGCTCTCTGTCAAAAGTATGGGTAATTCGAAAATCGGCTCTACTACTTGATATGGGTGCCAGCTGATGGTCTCTTCACTAAGGCCATTATAAAAGCATTTGAAGTACTCAGCTGTGCGGGTAGCAGTAAACTGGCAGCCGAGGAAGGCCGATACCGCTTCTCCAAAAGATCTGCAGCGGTGTCGGACTGATGGATTCTCCTCTAACTCAATATTGGGGAAGGTTTTGGTCTCTATCCGTTGCTGAGAGACCTTACTCATGTGTAAATTGAGCCAGAGGGTGATGAACCACCAGGGACCACCAGGGTTCCCGATCGGCTCCCCCTTCGACAGCTTGGTGCCGATTTGGTGCATCAGGTAATAGGCCGATCCCAGCAAATGTTTTCCAAGGGGGATGGCCGATCCTTGTGACAAAGCCTCTGCTAAAGCTTGGGTGTTTGAAGAGGGGCCAACTGCTCTGCCACAGAAGAAATGCTTTTCTAGCCACATCATCAAAAAAGCAGTATGCTCCCTCTGTGAGACTGTCCCGGTCTTCATGTTTTTGCTAATATACCCTTTCCACCCGCCGATTGCTTTGGTCTCTAGCCGATGTGATGGCTTGAACAGATAATTGAAAGGGGTATCGGCGGAAGAGACATCAAGGCCGGTCAACAGCAGATCATCGGCCAGGGTCGGGGTCATAGGTCCATGTCCGAAAAGGAATGCATTAAGTGCATCAGACCAAAAATAAGAGGCTGCCATGACCAGACGTTCGTTTCTTTCCATTTGAGACAAAGATAAGTCCATACACTGGCCGATTTTTTGTTCCTCCCACTGAACCTTCCAAGATCCGGCCACCCTCTGGTACCATTCTCTCCACCCGGGTGTTTCGTTTGGCCAGGATCTAAAAGTGCCTACCCAGTGATCTAAATCCATAGATGATTGCTTAAAAGGGATTCTATGGGTTTCTAGAATAATCAGGTCCGTTGGATCGGGGTTCCCCATAGGGCCCAAACAGATGAGGTCAGGGGATTCTAAGAGTGGAATAGTAATTCGGTGTCTAAGTGCCTAAAAAAGGGAAAAGGGGAAGAAACTGAGGGAGGATCCGGAAAATACTGAAGCAGTAGAAAAGCGAAAAGGAAAAAATTTCGAGCATTTACCTCTGGGACGGAAATCATCGTCGCCGATGAGACCGCTGAGGAAGCCGCCGATTGGGCGGCCGCCGCCGAAGGAGTTGCCGATGGAGCCTCCGTGGATGGAGCGGTCGCCGATGGTGACGCCATTGGAGGGTTGGAGCAGGCCGCGGATGAGATCGCCAGAAAGGGGGAAGCGCTTGGAGATCAAGAGAGCTTGGAGGAAGACGAACAGTGGTTCGTTGGAAGAGAATGCTAGATTTGTGGGGAAGAGTAGACGGAGAAGGCCAGTACTTAAGATCAGGAGAGCGAGGGCAAAGATGGTATTTTTACCGCACCGTCTACACGAATTCCAGAGGAGCAGTCGTTTCGCGCGCTCGGTCCGAGAAAATTGCAATCATTGTGCCGCGGAACGGAATGAGATTTTACTGCGCCCGTTTCGGAGGAAAGGATTAAAGAAAGAGTTTCGAAGAAAAAGTTATGTTTTACTCCGAAACTGGGGGGCATGTGTTGACGCCAGATTTTGACACATGTTGAATCGGCGTCAGGAGGAGTGGGTTGGCCGATGCGGCAGATCTGAAGGCTACAGTAAGGAATCGGCCGATTGAGGTAACAGTTGAAAATCGGCCGATTGGTGATACAGCTTGCGCCACCAGGATCACCTGGTCAAAAGTTGGTCAACAGGGCAACGCTAAGTCGGTCAAGGAGCAATTGAAAAGAATCCTGATTGGATTAGGGGACGGCGGCGGAAGATTCTGCTGGAGTCCGTTTCCTTTAAAAGTTATTATAGATATGGTAATTTTCCTGTTTTTTAAATAAGATTGTAACAAGTCGTGATCGACCAGGAGTCCTAGTTTTAGGGTATAAATAGGAGTCGTCAGGGTCTTGCAAACATCAACACATCAATCAACAACAATACTTCTACTTTTCCAGCAATTTACTTTCAATTCAGCGAGTTCGCCAATATTTTTCTTCTTTCACGAGTTCGTACGGATTGGCAGGGCTGCTTCAACCTGATCTCCGGCCAATTGGTAGGTTCCGCTTATCGAGTAATATCCGAGCTTTAACTACGGGCGCATCGCTGTGCTTTCATTTGGATTTGTTCACCAGTTATCGATATTTACTAGAATTGCAAGTTTTACCTGTTATTCTAGTATTATCACCAGTTATCCAGCTTGAGATCGGGATAATCGGCTTCGTCATCGTTCCTCTTCGATTTATCTTCTTACAGCCGATTAGATCTATTTCAAGTGCTGCCTCTGTAGTAATTGTTTAGATCGCTCCAGCAGTATTCTTTACAATTATTACACGATTATCAGCTGATCCATACCCGATCATCTTCACAGCAAATCGGCCGATTCGCCGCCGACGCGCTCTTCAGGATAGATCGGAACGCCAGCCGATCCGAGCGCCTGGAATTTAATACTTTATTTCCTTGTCAATCAACAGGTCAGATTGACTGGCACGCCGCGCGAACCGCACCAGGGCGATAACCCGAACAGGAGCTAAGCAGATTCTCCCGGGTCGTGTGTCCGACGCTGAAGACCATCGGCCGATTCCTATCCGGCCGATTTTAGCGCCAACACTTGCGCCGATAGGGGTGCCACCCTCGTCTCAGGAACCGGTGCAATCGGCTCACCAGAAGAGGAGGACTCGACAACTATCAATGCTCTGCTTGGGCCAGCTTCCTGAAAAGGTATGGGAAATAGATTCTATGAGTATACTTCGAATGATTGAATATGATGATATGAGATACTTGCCATACCTCTGCGAGTCTTCCGGCCGATGTTTGTTGAGGGGGTACAGTCGACACACCCAGATCGGTCTGCATCAGAATTGGATTAGTTTTCTGAATATCGAGAAATTGAGTTAAGAGATTATCTACCTCGGTGAGGAGGGTCGCTGGTGTTTCGGCTTCCACTCGGGATGTGGCCGATTGCTGCGGGGATTGCGCTGGAGCGGTCTGTGCAGCCTGGCAGAAGGTAGAAGTTAATATTGATAGAGTACTTAAAGACATGTGAAGTATGCGAGGTTACCTGAACAGCTTCCACCAGCAGTGATGCAGCGGCCGCTCCGACTTCTACGGCAGTTTGGGGATCGACCATCTCGGTAGTCGGCAAGGCTGGAGGAGTTGGGGTTTCAGCCGATACTACCGCCGATTGGCCAGTCGGTCCTATGCGGGCACACACTCGACGGCTTGTCTTCTTTAAGGTTGGCCTTTTCGGCATTTGTTTCCATCGGCCGCTAGTGATGTCCTTGTGTTGGCGCTAAAATCGGCCAGGAATCGGCCGATGGTCTTCAGCGTCGGACACACGACCCGGGAGAATCTGCTTAGCTCCTGTTCGGGTTATTTACCCTGGTGCGGTTCGCGCGGCGTGCCAGTCAATCTGACCTGTTGATTGACAAGGAAATAAGAGTATTAAATTCAGGGCACTCCGATCGTTGGGATTCCGATCCGTCCCTAAGAGCGCGTCGGCGAATCGGCCGATTTGCTATGAAGATGATCGGCTATGGATCAGCCGATAATCGCGTAATAATTGCAAAGAAGACTACTGGAGCGACTTAAACAATTATTACAGATGCAACACTTGAAATAGATCTAATCGGCTGTATGATGATAAATCAAGGGAAAGCGATGATAAAGCCGATAACTCCAATTTCAAGCTGGATAACTAGTGATAATACTAGAACAACAGGTAAAACCTATAATTCTAGTAAATATCGATAACTGGTGAATAAATCCAAACGAAACCACAGCGATGCGCCCGTAGTTAAAGCTCGGATGTTACTCGATAAACGGAACCTACCAATTGGCTGGAGATCAAGTTGATGCAGCCCTGCCAATCCGTACGAACTCGTGAAAGAATAAAAAGTATTGGCGAAGTCGCCGACTTGAAAGTAAAGTGCTGGGAAAAAGTAAAAGTGTTTTTGTTGATTGATGTATTTATATTCTACAAAGCCCTAGCGACTCCTATTTATACCCTAAAACCAGGACTCCTAGTCGTTTACGACTTGTTACAACCTTATTTCAAACAGGAAAACTACTATATCTATAATATCTTTAAAAAGGAAACGGACTCCCGCAGAATCTTCCGCCGCCGTCTCCTAATTCAATCAGGACTTTTCCCATTGCTTCTTGACCGAATCAGCATCGCTCTGTTGACCAACATCAGGCCACTTTTGACCGAGATCCTCTGCTGTGGCTCCAATCTGTTGGCGCAAGCTGTATCACCAATCGGCCGATTTCCAACTGTTACCTCAATCGGCCGATTCTTTACTGTAGCCTTTAGATAGCCTCTAGATCTGCTGCATCGGCCAACCTCTCCTCCTGACGCCGATTCAACGCCGATTCAACACGTGTCAAAATCTGGCGTCAACACCTTGATGGTCGGAGCATGATAGCTGATTAGTGGAAATGATGTATATGGACGATCGCTCTCTATTGGTCTACCACTTCGGCTCCGCATCGGAGGAACTAGGCTTTCAGACTGAAAAGATAAACACAAGCTAGCGGAAAGATTGTAGCATGGAAAGAAACAATATTGAAATCGGCTGGGAGAAAGGTCATACCGCTGCACTTGAATCGATGTTTTCAGGGTCCAAACTGTTGCAATATGTTGATGGAGATAGACAGAAGAGGTATTGCTTCCATTCTACCCACCACAGTTTGAATTGTTGGACGACAAAAGGGGCCACCATCCAGTTGTTCAGGTCGATGGTACTGGAGTCTGGCACTAAGTTGCACAGCCGATTGTAGTCGAGGCTCTTGGTCAGTTCATCTCGAAATTTTGCTTGGCCGGCAAAGTAAACCTGAATTGGCAGTTGACCAAAGCCCAGTTGCCTTGCTACGGCCGATGGATTATAAAACTCATAGGTGGGGGAATCCTTTCAAGAAAAGAAATTGGCTGATAAAATCCCTGGCTTGATCAGGATATCCATAAGATCATCGTCAAAAGTATGGGATGATGAATCGTAGCAAACGGGAAGCTCAAAAATCGGCCCTACTGTCTGATATGGATACCAACTGATAGTCTCTTCACTGAAGCCGTTGTAGAAACATCTGAAGTATTCGGCCGTTTGGGTGGCAGTGCATTGACAGCCTGGGAAGGCCGATGCTGCTTCTCCAAGAGATGTACAGCGTCGTCGAATGGTGGGGTTTTCCTCCGACTCAATATTGGGGAAGGTCTTGGTCTCTATTTGCTGCTGGGAGACCTTGCTCATATATAAGTTGAGCCAGAGGGTGATAAACCACCAAGGACCACTAGGATTGCCAATCGGCTCACCTTTTGACAATATGACGCCAATTTGGTGCATCATATGATAGGCCGATCCTAACTGATCCTAGTGACAGAGCTTCTGCCAGGGCTTGGGTATTAGATGAAGGACCAAATGCTCTGCCATAGAAGAAATGTTTCTCTAGCCACATCATCAGAAACGTCGTATGTTCTCTCTCTGAAATCGTCCCGGTCCTCATATTCTTGCTGATATACCCCTTCCATCCGCCGATTCCTTTTGTTTCTAGCCGATGAGATGGTTTGATCAGATAATCAAAGGGGGTATCAGGAGAGGAGATATCAAGGCCGGTCAACATCAGAACATCGGCCAAGGTTGGAGTCATAGGTCCGTGCCCAAAGAGGAACGCGTTGAGTGCGTCAGACCAGAAGTAAGAGGCCGCTATTACTAAGGGCTCGTTTTTCTCCATTTGGGACAGAGAGAGATCAATGCACTGGCCGATTTTCAGTTCATCCCACTGAACTATCTTAGACTTGGCTACTCTATGGTACCATTCTTTCTAGCCAGGGGTCTCATTCGGCCAAGATCTAAAGGCACCTGCCCACTGACCTAAATCCATGGGCGATTGCTTGAACGGAATTCTGTGGGTTTCTAGGTTAATCAAATCGGTTGGATCTAGATTCCCCAAAGGACCTAAGCAGATGAGACCGGAGGATTCGGAAAGGGGAATAGTAATCTGGTGCCTAAATGCCTAAAAAAGAGGGAAAAAGGAGAAAAAAACTGAGAATGGGTCTAGAAAATGCTTGAGCAGTAAAAGAAATAAAAGAGGAAAGTTCCGGATGATTACCTCCGGGATGAAGCTCATAGTCGCCGATGGAGCCGCCAGTGGAGCCACCGATGGGGCCGCCGACGCTGAGGGGGTTGCCGGTGGAACCTCCGTAGTTGGAGAAGTTGCCGATGGCGCCACCATTGGAGGGGTGGAGCAGGTCGCAGGCAAGATTGCATGAGGGAGCGGTTGGAGATCGAGAGGGCGCAGGAAGAAGATGAACAGTGGTTCGCTGGAGGAGATTACTAGGCTTGTGGAGAAAGGAAGGCGGAGAATGCCGGTACTTAAGGACAATCCGAGAGAGAAAGGGCAAAGGCGGGATTTTTGCCGCGCCGTCTACACGAATTCCAGGAGAACAGTTGTCTCAAGCGCCCGGTCCGAGAAGATTGCAATCATCATGTAGAAGACAGCAAAACAGAAGGATATTTTTACTGCGCTCGTTTCGGAGGAAGGATTAAAGAAAAGAGTTTCAAAGTAAAAATTATGTTTTACTCCGAAAATGGGGGGCATGTGTTGACGCCAGATTTTGACACATGTTGAATCGGCGTCAGGAGAAGAGATCGGCCGATGCGGCAAATCTAAAGGCTATAGTGAGGAAAAGGCCGATTGAGGCTACAGTTGGGAATCGGCCGATTGGCGATGCAACTTGCGCCAACAGATAGGGAGCGTGAAACTATTGGAACTACAACAGAGGATCCCTTTCAAAAGTGGCCTAATATTGGTCAACGGAACGATCCTGATTCAGTCGAGAAGCAATGGAAAGAGTCCTTATTGGATTAGGAGATAGCGACGGAAGATTCTGCGGGAGTCCGTTTCCTTTATAAAAATATTATAGATATAGTAGTTTATCTGTTCAAAATAAGATTGTAACAAGTCGTAATCGATCAGGAGTCCTGGCTCTAGGGTATAAATAGGAGTCGTCAGGGCTTTGTAAACACAACCAATCAATCAACAAAACACATCTACTTTTTCATAGCACTTTACTTTCAAGTCGGCGACTTCGCCAATACTTTTTCCTCTTTCACGAGTTCATACGGATTGGCAGGGCTGCATCGACTCGATCTCCGGCCAATTGGTATGTTCCGCTTATCGAATAACATCTGAGCTTTAACTTCGGGCGCATCGCCGTGGTTTCATTCAGATTTATTCACCAGTTATCGATATTTACTAGAATTATAGGTTTTACCTGTTGTTCTAGTATTATCACCAGTTATCCAGCTTGAGATTGAAACTATTAGCTTCGTCATCACTTTCCCCCGTCCATTGTCATATAGCCAATTAGATCTATTTCGAGTGTTGTATCTGTAATAATTGTTTAAGTTGCTCTAGCAGTTTTCTTTGCAATTATTACGTGATTATCGGCTGATCCATAGCCGGTCATCTTCATAGCAAATTGGCCGATTCGCCGATACGCTCTTCGGGACAGATCGGAACCTCGGCCGATCGGGACGCCCGGAATTTAATACTTTTATTTCCTTGTCAATCAACAGGTCAGATTGACTGGCACGCCGCGCGAACTGCACCAGAGCAATAACCCGAACAGGAGCTAAGCAGATTCTCCAGGGTTGTGTGTCCGACGCTGAAGACTATCAGCCGATTCCTGGCCGATTTTTAGCACCAACAACTAGCATAGCTACAACATAAAGTAAACAACCCAGGTTTAATCAAGGAAGTACAATAGAAACTAGGCATGTTCTTAGTTTGGGATCCATCAAATTATATACTCATGCATGCATATATAGTAAATGTGTGTATATTGAATATTATTGGGACCGGAATATGATCAAGGACCATTGCCTTCCTCAAAGCACTGTTGCTGCCCAGGGGCGTCTTCAAAGCCTTGGTCTTACGCATCCTCGAACCGCGAACCGTCTATTGCACCACACAAGTTCATACAAGCAAACAAGTACAACAAATAAGAAACAGTACACCAAACAATGTAAACAAAAAAACAAGATTATAAAGCTACTGTACACATTGCAAGGATCGCGTGAGCGCAAGAATCAATGGAAACGGAGAAGTTATGGCTAAAACATGGTTCCAGGGGCTTATTTGTAGAAGGTTTGAAATAAAAAGGGCTCTGTACGAAGAAACAAAGGGTCAAAACATAAATAAAACTAAAATCTAGGGTTTATGTTTGAAATAGAGAGATTTGGATGGCGGGTTATATTCTAGAAAAGGCAGGGGTTAAAACAGAAGAAAAAGGACTGCTTTGAAAATACTTTTGAACTAGCATGGACTGTGGTTTGATTTCATAAAAATAGAGGGGCTCTTTTGCAAAACCGGCTAGGGTTGACCGGTAAGGGATCTATTGACTCAGATTGGATCTAATCCAATCTGTTGGATCGGAAATGGACGGCGTAGGGCGGCTTGGGGGTCCGGGCGCCGGCGCAAACTGCTGGTGGCGAGCGGCTGCGGCGGCGAGTGACCGGAGGGGAGAGAGGGAAAAGAGGTCGGCGAGTGTCGTTACCAAGCGGCAAAGCTTCGGCGGCGGCTGGATGTCAAGAAGAGGCAGCGGAACGGCGGCGCGTCATGCGGCTCCGAGAGCTCGAAAGGCGGCAGCAAGCTAGGGTTTGCAAGGCGAGGGGCGGCGGCTGCGGCTTCAATAGGGGTCAAGGGGTCTTGGTGGCGCTATTTATGGGGCGGTCGTGGGGGGCCTCGGCGTGCGGGCCCAGGGCTGCGCGGGGGGGGCGTGCGCTGGCTGAACTCGGGCTTGAGTCCGAGCCTAACTCGAGGGTGGAGGAGGAGTTCGACGAGCGGACCCCACCTGACGGTGAGAGAGAGGGGGAGAAGAGGAGGGCGGAGCAGGTCGGGAGAGGGGGCGGCTGGGGCGATTGGGTTGGGCCGCGCGGGAGGAAAAGAGAGAGGGAGAAAGAGAGAAAGAATGAGGGATTGGGCCGGGCCAAAAGAAAGGAAGAGATAGGGAGGAAAAGAAAAAAAGAAAGGTTTTTGAAATAAAGAGGCAAGCACAACTCTTTTGAATTCAAATTCAATTGAACTCAAACAAATAAAACAATGCAATGCGGCATGAATGCTCAAAAACCTATTTTCCTTACATTTATTTTTATGGCTAAGTAAATTATTTATAAATCACGGTAAATGTTCTAAAATCAAAAGAGATTGAATAAAAACCTTATCGATCCTACAAAAATCTAGCAAAATTTATTTCTTGAATTGAAAATTAGGGTGTTACATAATGTTCACCCTCAGTATAACAGTAAGTACCGGACCAATGCATCGTCAGTAGCTTGATACACTATTGGGACCCCATTAACCACAGTCTCACTGAAACACCTCATTAGAACGCTTATTCGTTATTTGGGATTTAATAACGGCCCTAAACCGGGACCTAAAGACTATCCACCAAACCCATATCTGTAACGTGCTACTTAAACACATTCGGTGGTAAGCCCTTAGTCAGCGGATCCGCTAACATAGCGTTAGTTCTTATATGCTCAATCTTAATGGTTCGATCCTAGCATCTTTCTTTCACAACACGATATTTGAGATCAATGTGTTTGGAAGCACCACTCGACTTGTTGTTACTCAAAAAGAACACTGCGGACTGATTTTCGCAGTATAACGTTATTGGTTCCGTCATGCTGTCAATTACCTTCAAGCTCGGAATAAAATTCTTAAGCCACACAGCCTGTCCAGTTGCTTCATAGCATACCACATACTCTGCTTGCATCATCGATGCCGCAACTAAACTTTGTTTGGAGCTTTTCCATGATATTGCTCCTCCAGCTAATGTGTAGATATATCTTGATGTAGATTTCCTACTATCCACGCAATTAGCAATGTCAGCATCAGTATAACCGACAACTTCGAGTTTATCTGACCTTCTATATGTGAGCATGAAGTCTTTGGTACCTTGGCAATAACGTAATGCCTTCTTGATGCCTACCTAGTGGACCTTTCCAGGATTTTTCTGATATCTTCCAAACATTCCGGTAGCAAATGCCAAGTCGGACGTGTACAGAGTTGTGCATAAATCAAGCTTCCGACAGCTAAAGCATAAGGTATATCCTTCATTTCATCTAATTCCAATTGGTTCTTAGGATATTGGGCTTCACTGAACTTATCGCCCTTTGCTAATGGAACAGGTGTGGCCTTACTCTTATCCATATTAAATCTCTTAATCATTTGGTCCTGCCTCGGTGTATCTCAATGCCCAGAACGTAAGAGGCCTCACCAAGATCACTCATATCAAAGTTGGACGAAAGAAAACCCTTTGTCTCATGTAGCATTCGCTTATCGCTGCTCGCTAATAGGATATCATCCACATAAAGCACTAGAATTATAAATTTACCACCCTTTATCTTAGTGTAAATACAGTTATCCATATCATTCTCCTCAAATCCGAATTTCTTAATCACCTAATCGAATTTAAGGTTCCATTTTCTCGACTCTTGCTTAAGTCCGTAGATAGACTTCTTTAGTCTGCATCCCATTTATTCCTTGCCCTTCACAACAAAACCTTCTAGCTATGCCATGAAGATGGTCTCATCCAAGTCACTGTTAAGGAACGTAGTTTTGACATCCATCTGATGCAACTCTAAGTCATAATGAGCCACTAGCGCCATGACAATTCCAAAGGAATCTTTCTTAGACATAGGGGAGAAAGTCTCATTATAACGAACCCCTTCATTTTGTGTGAAACCCTTGGCTACAAGCCTCGCTTTGAATCAGTCGACATTCTCTTTGGAATCATGTTTAGTCTTGTAGACCCATTTACAGCCTACTGGTTTGACTCCATCAGGAATATCTACTAAATCCCATACATCATTAGAACTCATGGACTTAAGCTCTTCTTCCATGATACTGCTTCTCTGAACGAGTCAGGATCATCAAACTTCCCAACATCATATATGTCCTCACTTAGATATGTCTCATAACCTGGGAAAGTTGCTGGTTTCCTAGCCCGTTGTGATCTTCTCAAGGGTACAACAGGTTGAGGTACTTGAACTGGGTTTTCAGCTTCAACATTAGGCGCAACTTCAACATCAGGCGCAACTTGAACATTAGGCACCTGTCAGCGCCCTGGGAACGGGGGTCCCCCTAGCCCTTCACAAACCAAAGGTAAATGGGCCGAAAGGCCCTCCTGGCCCATTAGCAGTAATAGGCCAAACTGAAGCACCTTCTAGAGGACCCAAGACCGCGGGAAGCCAAGCACCTCCCCGGGACATGGCGGTCCCTTCGTGGAGAAGGGATTTGCCTGTTGGTGCATTTAATGCGCCCGTCCGACTACGACCGGGCGAGGCCCAGGGGCGTTGTGTCTTTCCCGTCAAACAACATGATTACAGGGGAGGCATGCTCACAGACGGCGCGGTGATAAGGATAGAGGGAGCCCCCCTCCCGGGTCACGTCCCGCCATCTGGCAATGGACGGTGGGGGAGCCCCACCACTTACGCCTCCCGTCACATCGGACCGGCATGGAGAGGAGGGCCGACGACCCTGAGTGGCGCACAGGAAAGACCCTGGGCGATGCACAGAGCCCGGGAGAAACCTCGGGGCATCCTAGGGTCTCTCGAGGAGGATCCCGAGCCCCGACAGTCCTGGCCCACGATGTAGGGCCCCACACACGTAAATAATTAAGCGTCGGTTTCTTCCCAAACCATAATTCATAAGGTGTCTTTGGAGCTGATTTGGTAGGGACCCGATTAAGTATATCCACAGCTATCTTTAATGCTTCCATCCACAGTTCCACAGGCAAAGTAGAATAACTAAGCATACTACGTACCATGTCCAAAGTGTACAGTTACAACGCTCAGCCACTCCATTTTGCTGTGGTTTGCCCGGCATGCTGTACTGGGCCTTTACACCATTTTCTTCAAGGTACTTAGTGAATGGTCCAGGTATCTAGCCGAATAGAGCATGTCTCCCATAATATTCACCACCTCGGTCTGATCTCACAATTTTAATAGTGACATTATGCTGATTTTCCACTTCAGTCTTGAATATTTTAAATTTATCTAATGATTTGGATCGATCACGGATGGGATAATATAACCATAACGAGAGAAGTCATCAGTGAAAGTAATGAACGAGTCAAAACCATCTACAGACTTTACTAGGAATGGGCCACAAATATCAGTTTGAATTATTTCTAATAGATCTGAACTCCGAGTAGCTCCTTCCTTAATAGTCTTAGCGAATTTTCCCTTAATATAGTCAACACATTGTTGATCTAAGTCTGAAAGATCTAATGAATGGAGTATCTTTTCTCTTATGAGATGCTCAATTCTCCCTGTCAAAATATGGCCGAAACGATAGTGCCACAATTTCGAAGAAGTCTCATCATCACGTTTACGCTTATTTGTTGCATCACACACATTCATCACAGAAAAATCATTACCAAGAGAGAGCAAATAACAGTCGCCTTGCAAATGACCAATGTCAACACGAATATTATAAAACTTAATGTGGCGCTTCGAGTTGCCAAACTAACAAATATGTCCTGACTTATCTAATCTCGAAATAGGAATAAGGTTTCTCTTTAAACTAGGAACATAAAGAACATCTTGCAAATGAAGGTGGAAGCCGCCCGGTAACTCCAAGTTGAAGCTCCCAATACCTTCAACCTTGACTTCATTGCCATCAGCCACTCTTAGACTTCGCTCCCCCGCTCTTATAGTTCGGATCGAACTCAATACCTGCAATGAATTGGAAATGTGCATAGTGGCACCTGAGTCAATCCACCAAGTATCAGGAGAAAAATTCACTAAGAATGATTCATCAATAAATGAAACATCATCAATAATTGTACCTTTGTTCTTCAGCCACTCCTTAAATCCTGCGCAGTCCTTCTGCACATGCTTAGGTGACTTGCAGAACCTGCACAGCTTCTCATTAGAAGTCTTCTTGTGTGCCACGGACTTACTCACTTTATGGCTCTTGAACTTCTTCTTATGCTGCTTGCTGCTGCCTGATTCAGCCCGATGCTTAGGATCATTGTTGACACTAACGCGCTCCAAGCGCTGACTGACCATGTTGACAGCATCCTTCATCCTTTTAGCTTTATGCCTTTCCTCTTCCTCAACACAGTAACTAATGAGCACAGCCATGCTCCAAGTCGCCTTCTGAGTGTTTTAGCTTATCTTGAAGGGACTATACTGTGGAGGCAGTGAAGTCATAATGAAATGCACCAGAAAACCATCAGAGATAGCCATATCCAGTGTCTTGAGCTTGTTTGCCATGTCACAAATATTCATAATGTGCTCCCTAATTCCACTTTGCCCATTATACTGTGAAGTCAGCATCTTCATGATGAGGGTGCTAGCATAAGTCTTGGAGGAGCTCTTGAAGTTCTCTTCCACCTTGGCAAGATAAACCTTGGCGGTTAGCTCCTTACCATCCTGGTCCTTATCAGGAATAGCACCAAGGAAGGCTGATGAGATCGTTTGCTTAATGATCATGTTTGCCATTGTGTTACATCTCTCCCACTTTTCAATGGAAGTACAATCAACATTTGCTCCAGTGGGCTCTGTTGGCTTGTCTTCACGTAACGCGAGGTCGTACTCGCACACAGCAATGGCTACCTGCACCTGATTCAACCACTTGGGGTAGTTGGTGCCATTCAGGGGCTCAATGGAACTCAGGTAGTTCGCCACAGTGTTCACTGAAAATCATGAAAAATAATAACTCAATTAAATTCACAATTAAAATGCTAATAAAAAGTATGAAATTAACCCTACGATGGACTAATTAAAGTCACACTTAAATTTCAATTTGCATCACTGATGGGGAAAACAAACGAAATTTATCATAAAAACTCATAATTAAAACAACGATGGTCAGAATTAATTACATGTAAAATCTAAATAAATTTCCCGATGGTTCCATTTAAATAGAGCGCATCTCAACGAATACTGAAGCATAAATATATGCATTTAGATAACTCATGGAAAAATTATAAACATAATACTAAAATTTAAAGTGCAACAGAAATTAAATATAGGCTGAAAACATTAAACAGTAAAAGAAATAATACTTTAAAACATAAACAGTAAGGAAAAGGACTTTAAACATTAAAATGACCTAAACTTCGTAAGGAGCCCAAAACTCTAAAATGGCCCAAAACTCCCTCCTCTGTGCGCAGCCACGGCTCGGCCCAAAAGTAAGCAGGCTGGCTCATGAGCCAGCGGCTCTACTCGGCCTAACGCTCGTGTGGCCCAGCTCGTGCGCAGTTCGGCCTGTCAGCAAGCCCATTCACCCCACAAACCCTAATTTGGGTGCGATCTCAGCCATCCGATCGATCCAACGGACGAAAATCATCCTTGAGCCGCATAAAAGAGAATGAGCTGGTCGGAACTCTAAATTCACCTCACTGTCTTCCTTTCTCTGCGGACAGCGGCCGCTGGCGGCTCTCATGCCGCGCCGTCGCCAGGTCCATCCGCAGCCCGTCGTTCCAACCATGCGCAGCGCTGCCACTCGGCCTCACTCTACCCGCCGCAGCCAGGCCTCCTCATGGCGCGTGCCAGCAGCCGCCAACAGTGCGCAGCGCCAGCCGCCGTCTTATGGTGCGCTAACCCCGCACCGCGTGAGCCATGTGGGGCTCGGGTGGCCGCCGCGGGCTGGCTGGTGGGCGCAGCCGGCTGCCGCTGGCCCGGGGCATGCAGCCGCGTGGGTGCTGCGCCACATGTCGTGCGTGCCCCCGGCAGGCGCTCCGGTGCGCTGCCTGGCCGCAGGCGCGGGCGCGGGCGCCACGGAGGCAAGCCGCACGTCATGCTGGCGCCAGCGCTGTGCACCGCTGCGTTAGGGCCTTGACCCAGCCGCATCGTGGCTCGTCTGCCCGCCGCCCTTTCTTGCTCCACCATGGGTCCTCCTGCCGGCGCCGTGGGCGACCAAGTCGCGCAGGGCACTGTCGGGGGATCCTGCTGTGGTTCTCTTTTATGGCAGCAGGCCTTACTCATCGCCTAGGTTAGCGTTTCTACAATCATAGGGTTAGAGTTCATGAAGGATTTGGGTTTTCTTGATTGGATTTGAAGTTGGCTTTTCCCCTCCTTCTGATTTGCTTACTAATGCATCTAATCTTATGAATTTGACATTAATTTTGCGAAATTGAATTGATAGGGACTAATTTTGGGAGAAACAGTAGGAAACCGAAACCCTAACCTTGATTTACTTAACCTAATCATGAAATTGACCATTAACACACCTCTGTTAACTTAATCAAGGCATGATTGATCTAATCTAGGTATTTAGCCTAACCAGATTAAAACTTTGCACTAATTAGGGTTTAATCCGAACATAATTTAGGCTAATTACCTCATAAACATGCATCTTAAACATGAAAACCTTTCTGCAGGGACTAATTGAATCTAAAACTTGATTCAAACCTAATCGTGCAATAAGATCTAGTCTGCACATCACATAAACCAATCTAATTTGATAAAAATAGGGAACTTTTCTTAACAGATTGAGTCACGTTAGGCATAAGAAAGGCTCTAATACAAAATGTTGTTTCTGCTAATGAATATAATTAGCAACTAAACAGAATCCTTAGTGTAAACATGATATCAATCACAGAATGCGGAATTTGGTGGGTAGATCTTATACCAGTGTTAGTAGTAGCAGCCATAGGAGCTTCCTGTGTTGATGACGCCTGAGCCGTAGAGGAAGTAGGTGCTCTTGTCGGTGTGGATGTAGCGGCGGGGTAGCGACATCCTTCGGGTGGCCAATGGCACTGCCCTCGAGTACTTGATGACGTAGGTGCTCTTGTCGGTGTGGATGTAGCGGCAGAGTACTTGATGACGTCCCTGTGTTGATGACGCCTGAGCCGTAGAGGAAGTAGGTGCTCTTGTCGGTGTGGATGTAGCGGCGGGGTAGCAACGTCCTTCGGGTCGCCAATGGCACTGCCCTTAGCGTAAACATGATATCAATCACATAATATGAAATTTGGTGGGTAGATCTTATACCAGTGTTAGCAGTAGCGACGTCTAAGCCGTAGAGGAAGTAGGTGCTCTTGTCGGTGTGGATGTAGCGGCGGGGTAGCGACGTCCTTCGGGTCACCAATGGCACTGCCCTCGAGTACTTGGCCTTCCAAACCCCTCCAGTGACCTTATCGATCAGAGTAAAGGTGGCTAGGGTTTAGAACATGTGTGTTTAATGATAGCCACAACCTTAAGCATATATAGGCACTGTGGGCCTGGGGCCAACCTTTGTTTGGAATAGATTAATAGCCTGCTGATTACAACCTATTAGGTTTGCCACTTAATCATGTTTAGGTGGTTTAAATGCCTTTAACAGTGAGGATCACATCTTAATAGAATTATATTTCCAACAGCTTCAACCCATAATTGCTTTATCAAGCTTACAAACAAAGTGAGGTTTGCGAGCATCCTCGAAGCCCGCTGGTTGCTTCATATATACTTCTTCTTCAAGAAGTCCATGTAAAAAGGCGTTTTGTACATATAGTTGCCTTAGAACCCATCCACTTGAAACAGCTATTATGGGTTGGTCATCCTCTTCAAGAACCTATTGATAGCACTAATCGGACTGTAGTAATTTTGACAGCTAGGCTAAAGTTATCCTCATAATCAATTCATATCTGATAAAATCTTTAGGAATTCGTTTGGGTTTGAGAATACCAGCTTGACTTCTGGTTCTAGGGCGTTGTTGCTCTTCTTGTTGCATGACAACTCCAGCCGAAGTTGTGGCAGAGTTGCGTCGCTCGTAGAAGATCCAGGCGCCTATTCCCGAGGTGAATTTTCCTCAGCCGGCACTGCAGCGGAAGATGGACCTGGACGATCCTGTTGGACACGTGTTGACGCTGGACTGGTCCGATTGAGCCCATCGCGAGGTGCGGACGAGGATCCTCCACGTGCCGCAAAAGCATTCTGTTGGCGCTAAAATCGGCCAGGAATCGGCCGATGACCTTCAGCGTCGGACACACGATCCGCGAGAATCTGCTTAGCTCCTGTTCGGGTTATTGATCTGGTGCGGTTCGCGTGGCGTGCCAGTCAATCTGACCTGTTGATTGACAAGGAAATAAAAGTATTAAATTTTGGGCGTTCCGATCGGCTGGGGTTCTGATCTGTCCCGAAAAGCGTATTGGCGAATCGGCCGATTTGCTATGAAGATGACCGGCTATGAATCAGCCGATAATCACATAATAATTGCAAAGAAAACTGGTGGAGCAACTTAAACAATTATTACAGACGCAACACTTGAAATAGATCTAATCAGCTGTATGACAATGAATGAGGGAAAGCGATGATAAAGCCGATAGTTTCAATCTCAAGCTGGATAACTCGCGATAATACTAGAACAACATGTAAAACCTATAGTTATAATAAATATCGATAACTGGTGAATAAATCCAAACGAAACCACAGCGATGCGCCCGAGGTTAAAGCTCAGATATTATTCGATAAGAGGAATCTACCAATTGGCCGGAGATCGAGTCGATGCAGCCCTGCCAATCCGTACGAACTCGTGAAAGAAGAAAAAGTATTGGCGAAGTCGCCGACTTGAAAGTAAAGTGCTATGAAAAAGTAGATTGTATTGTTGATTGATTGGTTCGTATTTTTTACAAAGCCCTAACGACTCCTATTTATACCCTAGAACCAGGACTCCTGATCGATTACGACCTGCTACAATCTTATTTTAAACAGAAAACTACTATATCTATAATATATTTATAAAGGAAACGGACTCCCGCAGAATCTTCCGCCGCCGTCTCCTAATCCAATCAGGACTTTTTCCATTGCTTCTCGACCGAATCAGCATCGCTCCGTTGACCAACATTAGGCCACTTTTGACCGGGATCCTCTGTTGTGGTTCCAATAGTCTCACTCTCCTTATCTGTTGGCGCAAGTTGCATCGCCAATCGGCCGATTCCCAACTGTAGCCTCAATCGGCCGATACTTTACTGTAGCCTTTAGATCTGCCGCATCGGCCAATTTCTTCTCCTGACGCCGATTCAACATGTGTCAAAATCTGGCGTCAACACATGCCCCCCAGTTTCGGAGTAAAACATAATTTTTACTTTGAAACTCTTTTCTTTAATCTTTTTCTCCGAAACGGGCGCAGTAAAAATCTCGTTCCGTTTCGCGGTCTTCTACATAATGATTGCAATTTTCTCGGACCGGGCGCTCGAGACAATTGTTCCCCTGGAATTCGTGTAGACGGCGCGGCAAAAATCCCACCTTTGCCCTTTCTCTCTCGGATTGTCCTTAAGTACCGGCATTCTCCGCCTTCCTTTCTCCATGAGCCTATTAATCTCCTCCAGCGAACCACTATTCATCTTCTTCCTGTGCCCTCTCGATCTCTAACCGCTCCCTCCAGCAATCTTGCTTGCGACCTGCTCCACCCTTCCAATGGCGGCGCCATCGGCAACTTCTCCAACCACGGAGGTTCCGTCGGCAACCCCCTCAGCGACGGCGGCCCAATCGGCGGCTCCACCGGCGGCTCCATCGGCGACGATGAGCTTTATCCCGGAGGTAATCATCCGAAACTTTCCTCTTTTATTCTTTTACGGCTCAAGTATTTTCTAGATCCATTCTCAGTTTTTTCCCCCTTTTCCCCTCTTTTTTAGGCATTTAGGCACCAGATTACTATTCCCCTTTCCGAATCCTCCGAACTCATCTGCTTAGGTCTTATGGGGAATCCAGATCCAACCGATTTGATCAACCTAGAAACCCACAGAATTCCGTTCAAGCAATCGCCCATGGATTTAGGTCAGTGGGCAGGTGCCTTTAGATCTTGGCCGAATGAGACCCTTGGTTGGAAAGAATGGTACCATAGAGTAGCCAAGTCTAAGATAGTTCAGTGGGATGAACTGAAAATCGGCCAGTGCATTGATCTCTCTCTGTCCCAAATGGAGAAAAATGAGCCCTTAGTAATAGCGGCCTCTTACTTCTGGTCCGACGCGCTCAACGCGTTCCTTTTTGGGCATGGACCCATGACTCCAACCTTGGCCGATGTTCTGATGTTGACCGGCCTTGATATCTCCTCTCCTAACACCCCCTTTGATTATCTGATCAAACCATCTCATCGGCTAGAAACCAAAGGAATCGGCGGATCGAAGGGGTATATCAGCAAGAATATGAAGACTGGGACGATTTCAGAGAGAGAACATACGGCGTTTCTGATGATGTGGCTAGAGAAACATTTTTTCTGTGGCAGAGCAGTTGGTCCTTCATCTAATACCCAAGCCCTGGCAGAAGCTCTATCATTAGGATTGGCCGTCCCCCTTGGGAAGCATCTGTTAGGATCGGCCTATCATATGATGCACCAAATCGGCGTCAAACTGTCCAAAGGGGAGCCGATTGGCAATCCTGGTGGTCCCTGGTGGTTTATCACCCTCTGGCTCAACTTGTATATGAGCAAGGTCTCCCAGCAACAAATAGAGACCAAGACTTTTCCCAACATTGAGTCAAAGGAAAACCCCACCATTCGACGACGCTGTACATCTTTTGGAGAAACGACATCGGCCTTCCCTGACTGTCAATTCACTGCCACCCGAACGGCCGAATACTTCAGATGTTTCTACAACGGCTTTAGTGAAGAGACTATCAGTTGGTATCCATATCAGACAGTAGGGCCGATTTTCGAGCTTCCCGTCTGCTACGATTCATCCTCCCATACTTTTGATAGTGATCTTATGGATATACTGATCAAGCCAGGGATTTTACCGGCCAATTTCTTTTCTGGAAATGATTCCCCCACCTATGAGTTTTATAATCCATCGGCCGCAGCAAGGCAGCTGGGCTTTGGTCAACTGTCGATTCAGGTCTACTTTGCCGGCCAAGCAAAATTTCGAGATGAACTGACCAAGAGTCTCGACTACAATCGGCTGTGCAACTTAGTGCCAGACTCCAGTACCATCGACCTGAACAACTGGATGGTGGCCCCTTTTGCCGTCCAACAATTCAAACTGTGGTGGGCAGAATGGAAGCAATATCTCTTCTGCCTATCTCCATCAACATATTGCAACAGTTTGGACCCGGAAAACATCGATTCAAGTGCAGCGGTATGACCTTTCTCCCAGCCGATTTCAATATTGTCTCTTTCCATGCTACAATCTTACCGTTAACTTGTGTTTATCTTTTCAGTCTGAAAGCCAAGTTCCTCCGATGTGGAGCCGAAGTGGTAGGCCGATAGAGAGCGATCGTCCATATACATCATTTCCACTTATCGACTATCACGCTCCGACCATCAAGGACATCACTAGCGGCCGATGGAAACGAACGCTGAAAAGGCCAACCTTGAAGACAACAAGCCGTCGAGTGCGTGCCCGCATAGGACCGACTGACCAATCGGCGATAGTATCGGCCGAAACCCCAACTCCTCCATCCTTGCCGACTACTGAGATGGTCGATCCCCAAACTGCCGCAGAAGTCGGAGCGGCCGCTGCATCACTGCTGGTGGAAGCTATTCAGGTAACCTCGTATACTTCACATATCTTTAAGTACTCTTATCAATATTAACTTCTCCCTTCTGCCAGGCTGCACAGACCGCTCCAGCGCAATCCCCACAGCAATCGGCCACATCCCGAGCGGAAGCCGAAACACCAGCGACCCTCCTCATCGAGGTAGATAATCTCTTAACTCAATTTCTCGATATTCAGAAAACTAACCGATTTTGATGCAGACCGATCTGGGTGCGTCGACTGTACCCCCTCAACAAACATCGGCCGGAAGACTCACAGAGGTATGGCAAGTATCTCATATCATCCTATTCAATTATCCGCAGTATACTCATAGAATCTATTTCCCATACCTTTTCAGGAAGCTGGCCCAAGTAGAGCATTGATAGTTGTTGAGTCCTCTTCTTCTGATGAGCCGATTGCACCGGCTCCTGAGACGAGGGTGGCACTCCCATCGGCGCAAGCCAGAGAGATCCGCTTCAAGGAGGTAATAAACTTATCACCGGAATCGGCCGATTCCCCTTTACTACTTGCTAATCCTTGTCTTTACTCTTTCGCAGGAACAAGACACTCCCAATAACAGCCTTTTCTCCTTTGCAGTTTCCTTGCCTGACGATGAAGAAGTCGCTTCACGCCAAGTTCCGTCGAGCTCAATTCCTGATGATGTCCGCGCCAAGCTCGAGAGTATGCGGATCCTCCTCCAAGATGATATCGGCCGATTAGTGGGAGATGCCTCACCGATTCGGCGGCTTCTTAATGACATCAGAGGCCGAATTCCGGAGGAAGCGATAGAGACTCTACAACCTACTGCATTCATAGAGTAGATGCAGATTCCGGTGTTCAGGGCTCTGCATCATGTGGCCGATCGTGCCCAGCTAGCAAAGACCCGGGAGGAAGCCGATTCCTACAAACACCGAGCCCAAGAAGTACACCAACGGATCAACTTCCTCGAGAGCTCCCGCCCAGATATTGTCAGCACAATAGATCGCCTCAAGCGGAGGAAAGCAGAGCTAGCCAAAGAGATGGAGTAGGTAACCAAAGACATAGCTGCTGAAGAAAAGAAACTTCAAGAGCTTCCAACCGTCATCGTCGGGCTGAAACAAGAAAGACAGAACCTGGCCTGTGAAGCGATAAGACTTCATCGTCATATGCCGGAAATTCCCGGATCGGCCGACGACGATCAAAGAGTACTGGACTCGGCCAATCAGATTAGGCAACGAGCTATTGCGACTATAGATGCCCTCCTTGGGTTGTAAAGAATCTTGTAAACATTTAATGCTCCCTTAATGTTGATGCGCCGATTTGAACTTTGACCGCTCCTTTGGCAGCTTTGCATTTATGAACGCTTTTACTCTGATAGGACATGTCCCACTATCTCTTTACCTCCTTCTCTCTATAAGTACGAGATCCCACACCGTTTCCAGAGGCATCTGCATTACCCATCTTCTCCCCCTCCAATAACTGGATCTCTATCCTCTCAAGCTGGACATCAAGATGTCTTCTTCATCTTCCTCCTCCTCTGTCAACCAGGTACGAACCCCCCTCTATTTCTCCCCTTGACATCTCAATCGCTCTGATGCTGGGTAGCTGTTTATCTCTCTTTAGCCAAAATGTCTCAGCCCCAGTCTGGAACGAGCGATTGAAGTTATGCATTCAGACGAACCACTGTCGCAGGCAGACATAGATCTGATAAGAGCTCACTCTGAAGAACTTAAAGGTTATGTTCCCGCTGATGTCCAGAAGTACTGGGACCGTATAAACGCTCACTGCCCCAAGCGACTGCCAACTGAAAGGAGTCCTCCACTCCCTCGCTCAGTTGCCCTTGAAGATGCGGCAGGAACACCTCAACCACCTCTCGACAGGAGCCATCCACTCCCTCATCAAGTCTAGACTGAAGCCACCATGGAGAATCTGAAGGAGAAGACTACTCGCCTTCTGATAAAACTAGGCTGGATTGAGAGAGAGCTCAAGAAAAAGCGTGATCAGTAGATATATTGGTACTTTTTATTCTAAGGGCGACTTGTACCACGTCGGCCATGTACTCTGCTGTTTTTTCACCGAATAATGAATCGGTCAGACCAAACCAAAATGTTTCCTCCTTAAGGCGATGTCATTCTTACATCGGCTATGTAGACAAAAGCCGATAGGAGTCGGCCACGCCGTCTTGATGCATCTTACTGTAAGTTATGCATCTACCCAAATGCTCGGATAGTACCTCTTCAGATATCTTCCGTTTAAAGCTCTTCGGAATTCTTCCCCTTCAATAGTTTCTAGAATATATGCATTTCCCGGAGCACATTGGCCGATTCTATACGGCCCTTCCCAAGTGGGCGACCATTTACCGAATTTGGGATCCTTAGACCCTATCGGCAGCACCAACTTCCATACCAAATCTCCTTGGGAGAATTGTTTAACTTTGACCTTTTTGTCATACCATCTGGCCACCCTTTTCTTGTTTTCTTCAATGCTAATCAGGGCCCTCAACCGCTGACCCGCCGAGTCATCGAGCTCATCCTTCATGAGGAAGGAATAGTCATCGGCCGTCAACTGATCTTGAAGCGATATACGTCTTGACCCCGTCCTTAATTCCCAAGGCAAGACTGCCTCGTGACCATATACCACCTGATAAGGAGATATCTTAGTGGCTCCGTGGCAAGCCATCCTATAAGCCCATAGAGATTCAGCCAAAGACATGTGCCACTTTTTGGGTTGTTCCTCTATCTTCCTCTTGATCAACGTGATTATCCCCTTATTGGACGATTCGGCCTGGCCATTGGCTTGAGCATAGTACGGAGAAGAATTTAATAATTTAATCCCCATATCGGCGGCGGATTCTCCAAATTCTCCAGAGGTGAACATCGTTCCTTGATTAGTTGTGATAGCCTGAGGAATACCGAATCGATAAACAATATGGTTCTTAATGAACTCGATCATATCGGCCGATGTCACGTTCCTTAAAGGAACTGCCTCCACCCCTTAGTAAAATAATCGGTGGCTACCAATATAAACTTATGCCCTTTGCTCGATGGAGGGTGAATCTGTCCGATGAGATCTATTCCCCAACCTCTGAACGGCCACGGCTTGATTACTGGATTCATAGCCGAAGCTGGCGCGCGCTGCACATTGTCAAACTTCTGATAGTCTTGGCATCCTTTATAATATTTGAAACAATCCGCAAGAATCGTTGGCCAGTAATACCCATTGTTTCTGATCATCCATTTCATCTTGTGAGCCGATTGATGAGCTAAACATACGCCTTCATGGACTTCTCCCATCAGGACCTTTGCTTCTTCCGTTCCCAGGCATTTGAGAAGAACCCCATCAATCGTCCGGTAAAACAAATTGTCTTCAAGTAACACATATTTTGTGGCCTGGAAACGCACTCGCCGATCCACCTTCTGGGACGGATCCCCCAAGTAATCGGCAATCTCCTTTCGCCAATCATCCACCACGAGCTCTAAAATCAAAGCTCCTTGAATCGGCCGATATCCGGACGCGTGTTGGGCCAGCCTATTGGCCTCTTCATTATAATTTCTGGGGATATGCTCAATTATTGCAGACTTGAATTCCTTTAACAGCTCGAGGCAATCTTCATAGTAAATCCTTAAGATATCATCTTTGCATTCAGATTTCCCCGTTAACTGATCTACGATGAGCATGGAATCCCCAAAAATTTTGACTGCATCAGCCTTGACTTCCCTTAATAATTGGATACCCTTTAGGACGGCTCGGTATTCCGCCTGGTTATTGGTTGCGGACGCTTCTATCGGCAGAGAGAAATCATAACTTGCCCCCCGAGGCGATACAAGAACGATGCCGATTCCCGATCCGGCCCGACACAAAGAACCATCGAAATACAGAGTCCATGGAACCGGTTCAGCGATAGCAATTTCCGGTCCACAATGTTGGGCTACGAAATCAGCCATGACTTGACCTTTGATAGCTTTGGCCGATTCGTACCTTAAGTCAAACTCTAACAGAGCCAGGATCCATTTTCCAATCCGTCCTTTCAAAATCGGCAGTGATAGCATATACTTCACCACATCATCTTTGCATACAACTATGCACTCTGCCGATAACAAATAGTGCCTGAGTTTGGTACACGAGAAGTATAAACACAGGCACAATCGTTCTACCGGGGAATATCTTGTTTCGGCGTCCAGGAGTCTTCTGCTGACATAATATACCACCCGTTCTTTCCCTTCGAACTCCTGTACCAACGCCGATCCAATAGGTTGTTCATCAGCCGATAAGTATAATTTGAACGGCTTACTGGGCTGTGGCGGGACTAAAACCGGAGGTGAAACCAGATATTGCTTGATATCTTCTAACGCTCTGCGTTGTTCTTCTCCCCATACAAATTCCTGATCGAGCTTCAATCTCAACAAAGGAGTGAAAGCTCGAATACACCCAGACAGGTTGGATATGAATCTTCTAATAAAATTGACCTTGCCGATGAGGGATTGCAACTCAGTTTTATTCTGTGCGGCTACAACTTTGTTGATGGCGTCTATGGTCTTCCGGTTAACCTCTATCCCGCGCTCATGGACCATGAATCCTAAGAATTGCCCGGCCGATACTCCGAATGCACACTTGTTCGGGTTCATTTTCAACCCATGCTTCCTTGTGCACTCCAGTACTTCTTGTAGATCGGCCAGATGTTCCTGATGACCTTTTGACTTGACCACAACATCGTCGATGTAAATTTCCACCGATGCACCAATGAGCTTGTGAAAGATATAGTTCATGGCCCTCTGATATGTAGCACCGGCGTTCTTCAACCCAAAGGTCATTACAACCCACTTGAATAGACCAAGGTGACCCGGACACCTGAAAGCCGTTTTTGAGATATCTTCTTCGGCCATTAATATTTGATTGTACCCAGCATTACCATCCATGAAACTGATGACTTTGTGTCCTGCGGCGGCATCTATCAAGATATCGGCCGTCGGCATTGGATATCCGTCCATTGGTGTAGCCTGATTTAGGTTCCTGAAGTCGATGCATACGCGCAATTTTCCATTCTTCTTATACACGGGCACAATATTAGAAATCCATTCGGCGTAACGGCACTGCCGAATAAATCCTGCTTCGATCAACCTTGTGATCTTGGCCTTTATATCAGGTAGAATTTTGGGATTGCACCGTCGCGCAGGTTGCTGATATGGCTGATATCCTGATTTTATAGGTAACCGGTGTTCAACAATGGACCGGTCTAGACCAGGCATCTCATGGTATTCCCAAGCAAAGCAATCCTTGAATTCTTTTAATAAACTTATCAATTTACACTTATATCCAGGATCCAAGCTAGCACTAATATACGTCGGCCTTGGTTTGCTACCATCTCCCAAATCCACCATCTCTAATGAATTTGCCGACGTAAACCCATGCCCAAGCTTTCCGTCATCTCGGACGAACTGATCCATCTATTCTGAATCTTCAGAGCCGACTGCTTGGATCGGCCGTAGACCAAAATCGGACATTTTCAGGAAATCAGTGTCCCAAGTCCTGCTGGATATACACCTGACGTGTTCATAGCTCCATTGTTGCGTGTCGGCCGCTGCGACGCTGTAGGTGGAATCGGCGGTGACTATCGCTGTACTGTCGCCGACCCATTGCACGAGGCATTGATGCATTGTAGATGGGACACAACAATTCGCATGTATCCAGTCGCGACCGAGCAACATATTGTAGGACCCCTTACCATTAATAATAAAAAAGGTAGTAGGAAGGATCTTACTGCCGATGGTGAGGTCGACGCAAAGCGCTCCACGGGCGGGAGATACGTTGCCTTCGAAGTCCTTGAGCATCATGTCCGTCTTGGTCAGGTCTTCATCACTTTTGCCTAACTTCCGGAACATGGCATATGGCATGATGTTGACTGCGGCGCCTCCATCCACTAGTAGCCTGGTAACGGGTCGTCCGTTAACATGCCCTTTGAGAAATAATGCCTTGAGATGTTGTCGTTTTTCGTCTTCTGGTTTCTCAAAGGTGGCTGTCATCGGTTCTAATACCAACTGCGCCATCTGCTCTTCCATCCTTGTTGCCTTGTCTCGATCCGCAGGCGCCATGAACTCCATCGGCAATATGAACACCATATTGACATCAGCTGTCGATTCTCTATTCCCAACCTCTTTGCTGTTGTTTTTCTTGCGGCGCCAGATCCGAGACTTGACGTTTCTCTTGTCCAGCACCTGCCTCTGCTCTTCTTCTTGTTGCTCCCATTGGCGCAGGCGTTGGATCCTCCGCTTCTGGGATTTGGATAGTCCATCAGGGCACCACCTAGGGTTTACTGATTTGGCCGACGATTTGGCGTGTTCCCAATCTGGTTCCCTTCCTAGGGGGCTTTCGTCCGACACCCTGTCCTCAGCCATCTCTTCCAGCCGATCGTGTACGCTGGTCCTGCCCCCCATTCACTCCTGCTGGTTGATCCTGCCTTTCGACCGGTGATACCGGTCAACTCTACCCCCCAGCCGATTATGCACTGAAAGGCGCCGTCGTTCTTGTTCGCGCCAATTTCTGCTGATCGGCTCTGATTCTCTGTCTCTGGAGCGTGATCTTTTGAACGGGCGATCGTTGCGGCTTAATCCGTTGCACTCAGGACAGTTATCGACTGATGGCAATTGGAGGTCGTTTTCCCAGCAATGGATGAAGAACGGACATTGCCAATGATCCTCGTGTCGGCGTATCGTCTCCTCATGGCATCTTGACCGTTCCTGCTGCCGCTGATATTTGCTGAGCAAGAATTGGGAAGTGACGGGTCTATGTGATCGTCCCGATCCTTCGCCCTTGTCTTCAGCCCGTCTTTTCCCTTTGACTTCATCCACCGTGACCTGCTTCCTGGGATCTACGGTGCCACTTCTTCTTGCCGATTCCGACGTCAGCACCTTGGTTTGAAGTGAGTTTCTTCCCGTGTCAACCATGTTGGCCGGGAAAGGATGCTGGTCAATCTTCATCGGCTTCGTCGGCTTTGCCGGGGTTTCAAACTTGAGTCTTCCCTGCTCGATGGCCGACTGTATCTGCTGACGGAAGATCTTGCATTCATTCGTGTCATGAGACGTGGCGTTGTACCACTTGCAGTACTTCATCTTTTTGAGCTGATCGGCCGAAGGAATGGTATGGTATGGTGATAGCTTGATCTGCCCTTCCTGGAGTAGTAAGTCGAAAATCTTATCGGCCTTTGTCATATCAAAGCCGAATGCTTCTAGTTCTTTCTTTCAAAAGGGCACGATATTGGCTTCTTGCCTTTTACCCATTCTGCTAGGCCGATTTCTTCCTCTCCCTCCGATTCAGACCCTTCCAGATATGCCACCTTTTTCTGGAAATTCCTCCGCTGCTCAAACGGACGGACTTCCTGACCAGCCAATCGATGAACGATCGGGCTTAGGCTTTCGAATTCTTGTGAGGCATACCTTTCCTTGATATGTGGCAAGAGGCCTTGGAAAGCGATACCGGCCAACTGGGCATCGGTCAGAGCCAGACTATAGCATTTGTTCCTAATTTCTCTGAACCTTTGTATGTATCCAGTTACTGGTTCGTCGCTTCTCTGCCTGAGGCTGGTCAAATCTGAGAGCTTCATCTCATGTACTCCTGTGTAGAAGTACTTATGGAATTGCTTTTCCAGATCGGCCCAAGTAACAATGGAATTGGGTGGTAAAGTGGTGAACCACTGAAAGGCCGATCCAGACAGAGACGACGAGAACAGACGCACCCTCAGAGCATCTTGCGTGGCGGCTTCCCCGCACTGGATGATGAATCTGTTAATGTGCTCCACGGTAGAGGTATCGTCCAGCCCAGAAAACTTGGTAAAGTCAGGAACCTTGTACCGGTGGGGAAACGGCAGCAGGTCGTAGGCCGATGGGTATGGAGTCTTGTATGTATAAGTCTGCGCTTTCGGCTTCAACCCGAATTGGTCCTGAATTACTTCCGCTATTCTTGCCGTCCAATCCACTTGCTGCTGATGAACAGCTGTTCGGGGTGCCGGCATGTGTTGGTGGATTGGCGGTGGTACGGCCGGGTGATGGATCGAAGCATGCGGCGAATTCTGTTGCGTCATGGCTGTCTGAGCAGTTGATAGTTGATGGCGAAGCGAATCTGCCGCCCCGTCGTACATCGTCATCGGCGTCGTGCTTCTGAGTGCTTCTACAGCGCCTGCCCCCCTGCCAATTTCTGACGGGACTGGTTGATACTGGGGGACCGTCGGCCGGGCGGCCGAATGGAACGGCGCCTGGATTGGATAGTTCCCTTGTCCGGTTGATTGAACGGGAAAAGCCGCCGTTGCCTATACCCCCCAAGGCACTGAGTTTGTGGGCAGCGATTGCATAGAGGCAATCTGGACAGGCTGAAGCGGTGCTTGCGATGGGAAACATGGTGCACCGCTGTACCTTGGAGACACTGGAGGCAACGAAGTATTGTATCCTTCGCGTTGCGTCGATATCGGCTGAGGAGCCGAGTGGGACATACCTGGTGAGCTTCTGGCTGGAGGTGCAATAGGTGGGGCGTATGCTGGCCCTTGATATCCTTGAGCTGCTCCGCTGACCAGAGAACTGATGACGGCGTTATACACCGTATTGGTCATCACCGAGGATTGGTCGATGAAAGCCTGGTAGATGGACTGTTGGATCATATCGGACATCTTGCCCAAATCCTCAGCAATGGTGATGTGGTGGGGAACTGGAAGAGGAGCTTTCTTGACTGCCTCCCCACTTCTGGTACGACTGAAAGACTGTAGATACATCTTTTTGTAATCCTCCAGATGTTTTGCCAGTTCTTCTTTCTGGTCGTCCTTGAGATCTGCTTCTGTGACCTCAATGATGTTGTTTTCAGAGACTTCTGCGTTATTTGACATATTGGATCTTGAGGTTTGTCCCACCAGGCATGCCAAAAGTGTGTTGGCGCTAAAATCGGCCAGGAATCGGCCGATGACCTTCAGCGTCGGACACATGACCCGGGAGAATCTGCTTAGCTCCTGTTCGGGTTATTGCCCTGGTGCGGTTCGCGCGGTGTGCCAGTCAATCTGACCTGTTGATTGACAAGGAAATAAAAGTATTAAATTCGGGGCGTTCCGATCGGCTGGGTTTCCGATCTGTCCCGAAAAGCGTATCGGCGAATCGGCCGATTTGCTATGAAGATGACCGGCTATGAATCAGCCGATAATCACGTAATAATTGCAAAGAAAACCACTGGAGCAACTTAAATAATTATTACAGACACAACACTTGAAATAGATCTAATCGGTTGTATGAAAATGAATGAGGGAAAGCGATGATAAAGCCGATAGTTTCAATCTCAAGCTGGATAACTGGTGATAATACTAGAACAACAGGTAAAACCTATATTTCTAATAAATATCGATAACTGGTGAATAAATCCAAAAGAAACCATAGCGATGCGCCCGAGGTTAAAGCTTAGATATTATTCGATAAGCGGAACCTACCAATTGGCCGGAGATCGAGTCGATGCAGCCCTGCCAATCCATACGAACTCGTGAAAGAAGAAAAAGTATTGGCAAAGTCGCCGACTTGAAAGTAAAGTGCTATGAAAAAGTAGATTGTATTGTTGATTGATTGGTTTGTATGTTTTACAAAGCCCTAACGACTCCTATTTATACCCTAGAACCAGGACTCCTGATCGATTACGACCTGCTATAATCTTATTTTAAACAGAAAACTACTATATCTATAATATATTTATAAAGGAAACGGACTCCCGCAGAATCTTTTGCCGCCGTCTCCTAATCCAATCAGGACTTTTTCCATTGCTTCTCGACCGAATCAGCATCGCTCTGTTGACCAACATTAGGCCACTTTTGACCGGGATCCTCTGTTGTGGTTCCAATAGTCTCACTCTCCTTATCTGTTGGCGCAAGTTGCATCACCAATCGGCCGATTCCCAACTGTAGCCTCAATCGGCCGATTCTTTACTGTAGCCTTTAGATCTGCCGCATCGGCCAATTCCTTCTCCTGACGCCGATTCAACATGTGTCAAAATCTGGCGTCAACACATTCGACGCAGACGGATGGTGTGGCAGCTCTGCTCGAGAATCTCCTTCATTTTCAGCGCTACCAGGTTCAAATGTCACAGGCGGATCAGCTCGGGTTTCAACGCTATTGTCGTGAAGCCGAGAAGGGAAACTTTCCCTCAGCATGTTATAACGAACAGAATCTTGCCAAGAATTGCTTTCTGGTGCATGATTCATCTCTTCTTCCTCCTGCAATTCAGCCACAACACTAGGCGAGCAATTAGGAATATTAGGATCAGTACAGTTTTCCCCCTGTTGACTAGAAGAGCACCAGCATTTTCATGAAGACTTGCAAAGGGAAAGATTGACTCATCAAATACAACATCTCTTGATATATAGACATGTCCAGTAAATATGCCTAGGCATTTAAAACCTTTATGCAAGGAACTGTATCCAAGGAAGGCACACCTAATGGACCAAAAGGAGAATTTTCTTGTGTTGTATGGCCTGAGATTTGGTCAACACGCACACCCAAAAATTCGCAAGGAATTTAAGTCGGGTTTTTGTTTTAGAAGAAGCTCCATGGGTGTTTGATATTGGATGATTTTACTTGGTAACAGATTAATGAGGTATATGGCTGCCAAGAATGCTTCGTCCCAGAACTTGAGGGGCATAGATGCATTAGCTAGCAAGGCAAGACCTACTTCAACAATGTGTCTATGCTTTCTCTCTGTTGAGCCATTTTGTTGGTGCGCATGAGGGAAAGAGCCGTGATGGGATATGCCAATATTTTGGAAGAAGGAATTTAATTTCTCATACTCACCCCCCCACCCCCCAATCTATTTGCATGCTAAGATTTTCTTTCCAAACTTCCTTTCAACTAGGTTCTGAAAGTTTTGGAAAACCTCAAAAACGTCGGATTTGTGCTTGAGAAGATAGATCCATGTAAATTTGCTAACATCATCGATAAAGCTTACATAATAGGAATATTTTCCAACAGAAGTGGGTGCTGATCCCCAAACATCAGAGAATATGAGCTCAAGGGGAACACTAGATGTACTGTTGGATCTACCATAGGGAAGCTGATGACTCTTTGTTCTTTGACATGAATCACAAACTGACTCACTATTACTATCACTTTAATTAAGAAGATTATTATTCTCTAAGACACACTTAACAATGGGAAAGGCAGGATGATCCAAACGACTATGCCATCTTGAGGTAGACGGCTTATTGACTCCAAGGACTTGCTTGCACGGGCTTGCTCCATGCGACACTAGGGGATAAAGACTTCCTTCACGTCTTCCTTGATGAAGGATTTTCTTCGTTGCCCGATCCTTGAGAATAAAAAAGTTTGGATGAAATTCCATATAGGCGTTATTGTCAGCGGTCAAGTGATGAATAGAGACAAGATTTTTATGAGCACTAGGAACATGAAGCACATTATTAAGATAGATATTTTGATGAGGGGTTTTTAAAGCTGCATGACCAATATTACTAATCGCTATACCTGTTCCACTGGCCGTATGTACTTGATCATGCCCATTGTACTGATCTCACACAGACAACTTCTCAAGCTTGCTGGTGACATGATCCGAGGCTCCACTATCAGTATACCAGTTGGTGTCAACTCCATATGCTGCAGCTTGTGTCTTGTCTTGTTCATCGTCGTTGTACCTGTACCAGCATTCAGGAGCTGCATGACCAACCTTCTTGCAGATCTGGCACTTTGGTTTGGCGGTCACTTTGCTGACTTGCTGCTGCTGCTTGCTTGCCATGTTGTTGCCAAGACCTCCAGAGCCACGGCCATGGCCACGTCCACCACCGTTGTTGCCCCGGTTCTGGTGTCCTCCTCGCCCTCGGCTTGCAGAATTTGCCGAGGAAGAGAAGCCACCTTTGCCGTTGTTGTTGTAGTTGTCGAGCAGCATCTCCTAACGAGTCTCATATGCTATCATTGAGCATAGAGATCGTTCAGACAGATGGGATCTGTTCGGCCCATGACAAATGACACAATTGGATTGTAGTCAAAATCAAGACCAAGCATGATGAAGGACACCATCTCATCATCTTCAATTGGTTTCCCGATGGTTGCAAGCTCATCAGCATACGCCTTCATCTTGGTGTAGTAGGCGGCAATAGACATATTGCCCTTCTTCAGCATGGACAATTGCATCCGAAGATTTGTTGCCCTAGCATGTGATTGCGCTGAATACATAGTTCCAAGCGCAGTCCATGCCTCAGCAGTATTGGTGATCGTAGCCATCAAAGCCAACACCTCCTTGGTGAGAGAGTTGATGATGTAGCTAAGGAGTTGTTGATCTTGCGCCATCCAAGTTTCATACTCGGGGTTGACGATCTCCTGCTTGGTCTTGTCGGCCTTCTCGACGTTGATGGTTGGAGCCGGTGCCTTGGAAGTGCCGCTTAAGATGCCCATGAATTTGGCACCTTTGATGGCCGGAAGGATTTGTGTCTTCCACAGCAGGAAGTTGTTGTGAGACAACTTCTCTGAGATCGGCAGGCCAAGCATTGCCGGCGTGCTGCACGACGAGGCCATCGACAAGTTCTAGGGTAGATGTATCTGGGGAAGAAGGTTATGCTCTGATAACCATGTGAGATTTTGTCAGGAACGTGGTTAGCCTCCTGGCATCCACGGTTGCTTGTTTATATAGCTAGGAACAGCCCCTAGTGTGGCAAGGTACAATATAGAGTTTGTTACAATCATGACTTGAGATACAAGATGTAATCTACTTGAACTCTTATCTCTAGAATCTATCTATAACCGAACTCAACTCATGTACATATGAAAGCTATATCTCTAACCACTAGTAGAACTAGTAACTTCCTTGATGTTTTTCCACGTGACGTTTCAAACTTTGCCTTTGAACAGACCGCATCTATGATGAAAATCCCACTTTCGCCGTAGTTCTTCAGCGGCAGCCCTCAGCCCCTACGGAACTATGACGAAAGTAAAACACGCGTCACAGAACAACATCTCATATTGTCACAAAAACGGTGCGCCATCAACTTCTCGTATCTATGATGACTGCGAGTCATCATAGAACCAGTGAGTCACATGTAGCATTGGGACCCATAGGCCACATGTGATAATAGAGGGTCCAGTGTGTCTACGTGGCTGCCATGTGTAGCGACCTGGACCCGCCGGTCCACGTGCCAGGCTTGTGGGTCAACTGTGTCAACACGAGCCCACTGGAGAGGTGTGACCCGCGCATCCACGTGTATGAGTGCGGGCCCAGCAGGCTAACGTGGCTAACACATGTAACTGTAGCTAGGTCCGATATACTGATCCAACATGTCTACCTGGCAGCCACGTGTGCTGACTGGGACCCGAAGGTCCACGTGTTAGGGTTGTGGGTCAAATATGTCAACACGGGGTCCACTAGAGAGGTGGGACCCAGCCGTCCAGTGTGCGGGGTTAGCAGGACGATGTGGCTAACACGTGTAACTGTAGGTTCCGGTTGACTGGTCCAGGATGTCTACCTGGCAGCCACATGTGCTGACAGGGACCCGAAGGTCTATGTGTCAGGGTTATGGGTCAAATATGTCAAAGCGGGGTCCACTGGTGAGGTTGGACCTGGCCGTCCACGTGCACGAGTGCGGGCCAGCAGGCCGTCGTGGCTAACACGTGTTAATGTGGGTCCCGTGCAGTGGGTACGGTAGGTTGTCGTGCAGCCACGTGTTGCTTGCCCGGACCATCGTGTCCACATCATGGCCACGTGTCATTGTGGTGCCTGCAGATAATAAGGCCTGAGCCTGTTTCAAAGTCAGGCCCGAAATAAAATTGTTGTGGAGCCGGCCCAGGTTTGAGTAAGCCAATAGGATCCACTCGATCCGGCCCAGCAAAAGAAAAAGGCCCGCTGTGAAATTAGGTGTGCCAAACGAGCCCTAAAAAGGGAGAAAATCTTTTGCTGCTGCACGGGTTCGAACATGGGCCAAGGCCAGTTTGACAGTTGCTATCCACCACTGCGCTAGTCAAGTGTTTTCGCCTAGCTCCACACTCGCATTCTCTTTGACAAATAAATGTTGGCCTTCCCCGCCCAACGGTTCCTATTCCCGCGCACCATCATGATCGAGAAGACGGTTGCCATCCCCTATACTAGGCGCCGCCTAAACTTCCTGTCGACCAAGAGGGGTCTTGAAGAACACCTCCTCACTCTGCGTCATCACCAGTTCCCACATGCCAGTTCGCAGAGGGGATTTGAAGATCTTCTGCTCTCATCATCCTCGTCCAATTCCGCGATGTTGTCAACACCGGCAATCATGGCGGCGAGGTAGCACCAGTCGTCGCTGGCGAATCTCCCATACAAGGTGGCTATCCGGATTGCGAGGCTCCTCGATGCGACCTCGCAGCAGTCAATGGACGACCTCCGCAGCATATGGGCGACCTGCCGCTTCATGCGCCGCGTGTGCGGCGAACTCGAAGTCGGCCAGTGCGTCGCACTAGAGCGGTTCGCCGACAACATGTCATGGCACAACCCCGATGGCTACGACACCCTCCTTTCTCGCCTGACCTCAGTCAGCAATCCGGAGGCGTGCTTCATCATCGGGATTGAAGTCGTCTTCCGTGGACCCGTGATCAGACCCCTGCCAGTCCTCAATGAGAATCTTGAACGCACCACTGTGGGCAGCCACAATGTGGCGGCCTATGTGGACATCCTGCTCCTCTACTTGGCCCATGGCGGAGCCAGCGTCGACGACACTGCTAGGCAGTACATGAAACAGGCCATGGGAGAATCGGCGACGGCGCCGGTGAGCGGCGGCGGCGGCATAATGCTTACCAACGAGGGTGTTTGCCGTGCAGCCAGAGGATCGCAAAAACAATATCGGATTTGAGGTGGCGCTGGCCCCTGAACTAGGTGGCGCCGACACCGGTGCGTGCTGATCTTTCATGCGCAGGTGGGAATTGCAATGTTCGTCTAAAATGGCCGAAACATCTACGCAGATTGTTTTGCAGCGAGGACTGCCGAATTCGCGGTGAAATCGAGCTGTTCTTTGAGAGAATTTTAGAGTGAATTAGTAGTGTAACTTTTCGCTTTTCTGGTTCTTTTGCTTGATGAGGTCCTGTACCCAATATTGCCAATGTATATATATATATGTGTGTGTGTGTGTGTGTGTGATTATTAATGAAGATCTTATGTTATCCTTATAAAAATAGAAACTTAATGAATTTAAGGAGTGGTGTTGTTTTGAATCCCCCCGATGCCGCGACGGTTCCTGTTCCCACGCACCTTCCCGAGACGGTTGCCATCCCCCTAAGACGCGGCGTCGTCTGAACTTCCTGGCGACGACATGGTCGTCAGCAGTTCCCAAGAGGGCTCTTCAAGAGATCTCCTCCACATCGTCGCCATTCCCACGCCATTGTGAAGAGGGGATTTCAAGATCAAACTCCTGCTCTCGTCGACCTCAGCTCGCACCTCCCCAAAAGATCGTTTTTTTAAGAAATCCCCAACTGTATTGTAGGCCGCTCAAGCTACAGTGATCCACCGCCTCCTCTTCGATCACCGGATGTCACGCCGCTATGCCTATCCAGCGCTCCGGCTCGGCAGTGTCCACGCACGGCAGCTCCATCCACGCCGGCGCTCGAGCCCTCGATCGGGTGGCCTCGTCTCGCGCTCCTCGTTCCGCGATGTTGTCAATGCTGGCACTCATGGCGGCAAGGCGGCGCCAGTTGTCACTGGCGGATCTCCCAATCGAGGTGGCCATTCAAATCACGGGCCACCTCGCTGCGATCTCGATGCAGCCAATGGATGAACTCCGTGCGATACCAGCAACCTGCCGCTTCATGCGCCGCGTGTGCCGCGACACCGAAGTCGGCCGGCGCATCTCAGTAGAGCGGTTGGCTGACGACATGGCATGGGATGACCCTGATGGCTACCACACCGTCCTTCCTCGCCTGGCCCAAGTAAGCAATCGGGAGGCCTGCTTCATCACCGGGATGCATGTCGTCTTCCTGGACCTGTGATCACACCCCTGCCAGTCGTCGACAAGAATCTCAAGCGCGCCGCCGCAGGCGGCCACAAAGTGGCAGCCTATGTGGCCTCCGTCTTCCTGTACATGGCCAATGGTGGCGCCAGCATCGATGATACTGCTAGGCAGTACATGAGACAGGTCGTGGCCATGGAAGAATCAGTGGTTGTGCCGGCGAGCGGCGCCAGCACAATGTTGAGGGAGTGTTTCAAATGTCGCCGGAGGGCCGCGAATGTGATCTGGAGAGGGAGGTGTCACAGGCCCCTGAAACGCGTGGTGCCGGCACTGACGCGCGCTGATCTCCCGTGCACAGGCGAGAACTACGGTGCCTTCGTTCGTCTAGAATAGGGGACATGCAGACTGTTTTGCAGTGAGAACTGCCAGATTCGTGGCGAAATCAAGCTGCTCTTGGAGGCAATTTTATAGTGAATTTGTAGTAACTTTTGCTTTTTCTGTTGCTTTTGCTTCATGAGATCCAGGGACCTTATGGACAATGTAATATATATATATATATATATATATATATATATATATATATGATTAATGAACATCTTATGTTACCCTAAAAAAAGTACAAACTTACTCAATTTTCCACAACTATGTGGTCTGCCATAAGGTAGCAAAATGATCACACCATAAACTGATCAACAAAGTGACGCGAGCATATATAAGGTTGCATATAAGGTAGCATATATACACATCTACTTGTTCTTAAGGTAGTTCCACAGTACTGCCAACTTCCTATTACTAAACATCTGCTTGTCCATTACACAAAAGCAAAAGAAAAAAGCTTAAAAACTAGTGGACAGATAATTCTTCTTCTTAATGTCTGCCAACTCAGTCATCGTCGATGTCACTGTCCCAAGTGTAGTACTCGCCCTTGATCAGCTTCCGCTTGACTGCAACGCGAAGCTCCTCCGCCATCTTTCGGATCTAACATTTTAAAAGGGGGTCACTTAGCGTGTGGAAAAGACAAACTGCATTCATGTCAATTGCAGTACTTAAAGGGTAGGAACATCACCTGTTTACCAGATAGGGTAGGAACATCATCGTCGTCATCGCTGTAAACACTGATAATCATCATACATGCCATCATTGGGAAAATGATGTCATACTTCTCTCCTGCAGCCTTCATTACAAGCAAAATAGGGTCACAATATATAGAGCATCTATGACAGTTACATATATAGCACATTTACTCCATTTCATTACACTATCTTGTGCAAATACTAATAACATCATCATTAGTTATCTCAAATTGTGAACCTCATACCAAAAAACCTGAATATGTTGTGTAGCATATTCAAGCACTCACCTTCTTCCCTTTAGGGCCGGTGATTGCTTCAGAGCTTGCTGGCACGTCTGGCTCGTCCTCGGTGGGCATGGCCTTAGTGTAGATGTGGCGGCTCCAGCCCGATGGGCGGCCGATTGTTCGCGCCTATCATGAGATCGATCACAAAGTTTAACATGTGTCACCGAATGAAGATTAAGTATGTGGTATGAAATTAAAAGATCATAAACCCAAAATATCATTATATGCTTCTATCATAAATGCACCCACGACAAAGCACTGGACCTTCTATATTTAGTTAGAATCTGATATTATTGCAATAGAAAATTAAGCCATGTCAATCTAGCAAAAGTGAATCTAGCAAATGTGAATCTATATCTACTGCTTACTGCACGCATGATAGTGAGACTAGCACAGAACTAAAATTCTAAAAAACTATGGAGATCCTGGAAGGGTCTAGCTCACTGAGTCATTGTTGTGCGAAGCTAATGAAGCGGCAGCCCTTGCTCCCGCTCCATCCCCTTCGTTGCTGCTGGGGGTGTCGACAACTATTTCAAAGCCGGGTAGCACGTCTTCAACTTCGAGGTTGACACCGGCGTCGAAGACCATGGCGGGCGGCGCATCGACGACTGGTGATGCTGATGAGGCGGCGGGCCTTGCTCCCGCTCCATCCCCTTGGTTCCTGCGGGTGGTGGCGACTGGTTCAAAGGCTGGTGGCACCTCTTCTACTTCGAGCTTGTCGTCCACGTCGAAGACCATGGCGGGCACCGCCTCGATGATTGGTGGGCTGCTCCCCGTGGTGGATGATGGGCCGCGCCGCCTCACCGACGGCCTCGAGGTCGTGGGACTTCGCGAGAAGCGATCTTGTGCATCGCGCGCCTACTTGCAGCTCGCCATTGTCGCAATGTAGGTGGGCAAGAAGGATTCAGGCGGCGATAGGAGGGGAAGAAAGCGATGCGGCCGGCGAGGAGAGAGGGAATGAAGAAAAACCCTGTGTTTGATGGGAATGTTTGGGAGAAGAAGGCAAAGGCGCCGCGGCGGTTCGGCTTCTCAAGGATGAAAGTGGGGACATGGCAATTGTTTCCACCCAAAAGCCACTGACATAAAGGGCCCACAAGCAAGTGACGCGATGCATTGATGACGCCGCACCGCATGGGACGCGACGCGCTGACCACGAGGCCCCTTCTCCTCGCGTGCGGTCTCTTCTGTGAGATTGGCATGCGGGTCCCACCGGTCAGCGCCCAGCGCGAAGAGGGGATGGGTCCTATTCCCGCGCACCTTCCCGGGACGGTTGCCATCTCCCTGAGATGCGGCGCGCTTGAACTTCCTCGTGCCAATGACATGGAGCGGAACGACCACATCTACTAGGTATTTTTTTTGTGTTGATTTTGGTTAATAAGGTCTAGCACTGGATGGCAGACCATGTAGCCAATATTGGCAATGTAAATTAGAAATTTCAATGTATTTTGGACTAACTCCACAGTCGCATTCTTTTTGAGAAAATAATCTCACGGGTGCGGGGCGAGGACAAGGCTTGCAGTGCTTTGAGCACAAGGCTGGCACACACCAAAAGTCAGCACGTACACAGTGTTGCCATCCCTCGAGATGCGGCACCGCCTGAACTTGCTGGCGAAAACGCGGTCGGCGGCAGTTCTCCCTTCCCCAAAATAGAAGTTTTTTCAAGAAATCCAACTATAGCCCCGCTCGGCCCCCTTCCGATCCACCACCTCCTCTCCGATCACTGCACGTTGCGTCGCAGCTCCACCATCACCGGCGCGCGAGCCCTCGGGTGGCCTCATCTCGTGCTGCTCGTTCCGTGACATCGTTGATGCCGGCACTCATGGCGGCAAGGCGGCACCAGTCGTAGCTGGCGGAGCTCCTGTACGAGGTGGCCATTCAGATCGCGGACCACCTCGCTGCCACCTTGGAGCAGCCAATGGATGACCTCCGCAGCCTACGGGTGACCTGGCGCCTTATGCGCCGCGTGAGCGGCGAATGCCAAGTCAGCCAGTGCGTTGCACTAGAGCGGGTCGCCAAATGCGATGGCTACGACGCCCTCCTTGCTCACGTGATCGAAATCGCAACCCGGAGGCCTGCTTCCTCAACGGGACGGAAGTCACCTTCCGTAAAGGCACGACCTCAGCCCGGCCATGCACCGTCGAGCTCGAATGCGCCGCCGAGGGCGGGCACAATGTGGCGGCCTATCTGGCCGCCATCCTCCTCTACAGGGCCAATGATGGCACCGTCAATGATGGTGCTGCGAGGCGGTACATGAGACAGGTCGAGGGCGAGGAAGAAGCGGTGGCAGCAGCGGCGGGCGGTGGCGGCGGCGGACATGAGTTTCACAACGACGGGTGTGTGCTGTGACGCAGGGAGGCCAATGAGCGCATCTGGCGAACGCATTTGCGCCGGATCTTCAAACTAACGGTGCAGTCGGTGCCGCCGGTGCCGCGCGGTGATCTTCTATGTGCAACCGGCAAGTGCGACCGTCCTGTCAATCCATGGCAACCTGAAGGATTGACTAAGTATTGCAGCAAGGACTGTAGGATTCAAGGTGAAGTCGACATTCTCCACATGAGATTTGACTTCTAGGTTGCTTTTGTGTTCGTTTAGCTCTAGAGTGAATTAGTGTAGTAGGTATTGCTTTTCTGTTGCTTTTGCTTCTTGAGGTCCTTGTTCCAATATATATATATATAGACGAGTTTTATCTACACTCACGTGTAGCTACTCTCACCATCATTATACCACTGTGCGTATATCCGCATACTTATTTATCACTTTGAGTATGTTCATATACTAATTCTAAGATACTGCAAAAGGATATATATACAAAAAATTTCAAAAGCACCCCTATTTTTTAAATATATTATAATTAATACCTTAGTACTAGTATATAAAAATTAGTATGTCCACGTACTGTATGTATGGTCACATACCCAACGTATATACCATCATAGATATTCTAGTATGATCACATACTTCACGTACATGCTCTTCATTGGTGGGATACGTCCTACGTCATGAGATACACATATGGGAATAGCTACAAGTGCGTGTAGAATGGATTTTCCCTATATATATATATATATATGATTAATGAAGATCTTATGTTACCCTCAAATTAAAGTACAAACATCTACACATCAGGCATAATAACAAAACAGTAATCATCATAAAAAATTCAATATTATTACATGAATTCTAGTACAATAGCATAACTATGATTAGCTACTAGTATGTCCAATAATAAGCAACAACACAACACACACGGCGAGAAGCAATGCAAACTCCTATAGACCATCATCATCGTCTTCGGCTACATCATCTACACCATTCACATTGTCGTCACTGTCACTACAATACTCGCCATGTTCTTCTGCATGACCTTGCTTCTTATCTCTTATAAGGTCTGCTAAATTAGCTTCAATGACTGTGTCTTCCATCCTGCTCTTCCTGGTGCACATCCTCAATATCAGCATCACCTTCACGCACTGCACGCTCCATATCAGAATAGTAATCATCTTGATGTACGTCAGCATCCTTTTCAGGCACGTTATACATGCCCCTATGCTCAATTTTTTGCACAACTCGCCAATCTTTGCCTAACTCATTATCCTGCAAATAAAATATCTTGGTGGATTGTGTCACCAAAATAAAAGGGTCAGACTTGTTACGAAGGACTCAAAAATCTTTACTCCCAACCCGTTCCTACGATCGGGGCAAAAGGATAGAAGTTACGAAGGGGCACTTTCAGTAAAGTTGGTCAGACTGCGGGAAACCCACGCCCCAGTGGCTATGGTGCCTCCCCTCACCAGTGTGATCAGAGTCCTCTCATTTGCACCTCCTTTTCCAATTTCCCCAATATTAGGAACAGTTGGGCATCTTTAAATTTCCTCGCCAAAGGCCCTCCCAGCCAAAATTCAAAAGTTTAAAAGTTTGTTTAGATAACTTCGTGCGTCAAGGCCCATTTCATCGCTAAAGAAAAACTAACTACTTAAGAACGATCTCCTCCATGCTTGCAGCGAAGACTTGCGCGAGGGGGGCCACCTCTTCCTCGATCTGGTCCAGCTCGGCGCCATCGTAGCCGGGAGCGAAGCCTTGGCTCATCGCTTGCAGGTCGGTGTTCTTGTAATGGGAACGCGCGATCGCGAATGACTGCTGCACGCCGAGGTGCAGCGCCCGCTTTGCCGTCCCGCGCGCCCGATCTGCGACATTGACGACCTGGACCGCAAGCGAGCTCGTTCCCAGCTCCGAGGTCATCTCGAAATCGTTCAAGACCAGCCCAACGGCGGTCCACAAGGTGTCGTGCTCGCCGGATTCCTTGCGGAGCGTGGCGTTCACGTCACCTCGATCCCCCTCCAGGCGTCGGTGCGCCACCACCTTTTCTCCAAGCTTCCCATCAAGCACTATCCAGACACACCTCAACGACATCAAAAAGCCTGCCAGGAAACTCCGAAGGGAGGGTTATGGTGAGCGAGGCCTTACCATTCACTTGGTCCTGAAGCTTGCTCATCTCGCCATTCAGGCGTGCAATCTCCGCTCTCCCGGCAGCAACCTCCACGGCTAGATCGCCGGCCGTTGCCTCGGCTTGAAGCTTTCGCTTCTCTTCCTCGGCACACTCTTGCTGAAGGAGCGCCACTTGTTGCTTGTCGCCTACCAGGAAAAAAAATTAAACACGGTGCGACAAAGAAATTGACAATCCGAGGGGAACAGGAGAAGGATATTACTCGCGAGATTCCCCTGAGTGGCCCGGGCCTGCTCCTCCCGCTCCTTGGACAGACGCACGGCGGCGTTGCGCTCTCGTTCGGACGCCTCCAGCTTGCCGTGGAGCTCGTCCACGGTACCAACCAGCTGGTCTCGCTTCCCTCGCAGCCGCTCGAACGCCTCGACATCTACGAGTGCCTTGGCTCGGGCATCGGCCGCTTCCTGGCGAGCTGTAGCGAGTTGCTCTACCACCTCCACGCACCTTTGCACCTCTCCGGCACGCTGATCCCGGCTGCAATTCATGAGGAACTGCGAAGAAGAAACATGTCAGAGGTGCCCGGAAAGGGCGCGAGGATCGAGGGTCTGACGTGCCATAACTGGCAGCTCGGGACGACGACATCGCACAACGCGTGCAGCGCGGCGAACATGGCTCCTAAGATGCCCCGCCACTCCGCATCCTGCACCTCATCGCCCAGAGCGAGGATCGCCGCAGCTGGGTCTCGCGACCCCTGGCTGCCTCCCCGCGCGGGCAGATCCCCTCCCATTTGGGCCAAAGATGGCGATGCCCTCCCGCAATGGCTGGGGTCGGCCGCTCCCATCAACGCCAAGGGAGCGGGCACCTCCTGCGACACCATCTCCGCAGTGACGGTCAAGGCCCCCTCGCCACCAACGGCCAAGGCCTCCTCCTGGGCGACAGCCACGATCTCGCGCGGTGGCGGCCCCACCCGCGCCATCTCCTTGTCTGTCCACCCCGCGGAGGACACATCAGCCTGACGGGGCGGCGGTGCCGTCTGCGCCTCAACCTCGGGGAGCGAGTCGGGCACACCCAACCCCGATCCCTCCTCGACGAGCACCGCCGATGGCAGCACTCCTTCCACGGGTGCATCCCCTCAGCCAACGTCTGCGGCCCCGGGTTCAGAACCGCCATGTCTTCGTCGGCACCCTCTGCGCTCGCCCCCGACGGAATGCCGACCGCACCCGGAGGCGTCCGCTGGAGCGCAAGGACCTTCCGTGGCGCCACCACCAGGGTACCCGCCTAGCGTCCATCACTGCAGCAAAGGCCCGAGGGCGGTTGGTACGCCATCGGCGGAGAATCACCGACCATGAAGGAGCAAGGGGATCGTCGACTCACCTGGACGCCACCATACAAGGCCCGACCCAAGCTCCGCCTCTTCAGCACACTACCAGTTGGGATCCCCCACATGCACAGGAACCTCCGACGGGGCGTCGAGATCCATCCCTATCCCCGTGTGCACAACCTCCCTCTGCTGCGTCGGGGCAGGTGTAGGGCCGGAGAGCACTTGAACTGATGGGGTGTCGCTCTCCGTCTTCATCACCTCCATGCGCGCAGCCTCATCCTGCTGCGTCGGGGCAAGCGTGGGGCTGGAGGACCCCGGTGCTGATGCCGGCGGCTAGAAGGATGGCACCGCATCGTTGTCGCGTGCCAGCTTGTCCCAGGGGACGTCGTCCCCCTCCTCCTCCTCCTCGTCATCGTTGTCATCATCATCATCGTCATCCTCCATCGCCTCCTCCTCCGACCCCTGCTGGCGCTTCCCACACTACCGCTTTGCACGCTTGCGCGCTTCCTTGTTCGCCTTCTCCGTGTCCTTCTTCTTCTTGCGCGCCTCATCGGCTGCACGATTCACCGCTCGCACGGTTTCGTCCCCTGGCAGCGACGTGCGGGAGTCGCGAAAAGGGCTGAACTAACCCTACAAACGCCGACTCACGAAGTCGAGAGTGAGAATCAAGAAAAAGAGCAAGACACGATGAGAAGGTCGGGAAGTACTCACTAGGTTGATGAAGTCGATGTCAGGCCGCATCGCCGGGTGACCCTCGACTGGAATGGTCGCGTCGGGCTCTTCCAGCGCCTCCTAGATGCGCTGCTCTAACTGTAGTGATGAAGGAGCCCCCGGAAGAAAGGATGAGGGGGCGTCCCAAACCCGCGCTCGTGGAAGTGTGCAAAGGAGAGGACGTAGCCATCGCGCGGCGACGGCAACTCCTTGCGGCCAGGTACGAGCCACTCCTCCGCAGCGGACCGCAAGCAAAGAAGCCCGTGCTTGATGAGACCCTCCAGGTGCGACTGGCTCACGTCCGAACGGTACCATGACACCATTGCTTGGTGGCAAAATAGGGTTGGGAGCTCTCACAGGGGAAGGGGCGCAGAGGAGGGGGCGGCTTGGGAAGACGGCGGCAAGGAGACAAAGAGGGCAGGAAGATGAAAGAGAATGGAGGCGGCGGAGGGGCCGAGAGCCCCAATTATAGGCGAGGGAAGCGGAAGGCGAACCGACTCCTCGACCCCCACGACCGCCATATTGACTGCGTTTGCCGCATCGTTTCGCCCCGTCCCATCGAAGGGAGTGCGCACGCCACGCTCGGGCCCGATTCCTCGGGAAACGCGCCTGGCAGTAAAGGGGCCAAAGGCCCCCACAGGTAAGCAGGGATACAAGCTGAAAATGCCCCGACGGCCCATTAAAGTCCTAGGGTTCGAAGGTTGGCCCGCGAACGGGTTCACAACCGCCCCAGGGCATCACCAGAGTGAGGAGCGACGGTGGATGGGCCCGCTAGCGGCCAGCACCCGGGTGCGCAAGCGCCACAGGCATCCTGACCCGCGTCTGAGTCCTGTGGTTTTTCTCCAAAGAAAGGCAGCGAGCCGACGGGACCGGTCGAACGGATCTTATAACTATACGGATTGGCCGTCGAGAGTTTGGAGTCGGTTACCAGCTGACCCAAGCCGGATCCCCTCGAACGGAAGCTGGGACCCCACTCGGATTTGACCTGTTACGAGCTCACCGAGCACCGTGTTTTGACCAACGAGGAAAAACGTGGCATGGCTTAGCCTTTCTGTCCTAACGACAAGGATGCTTGAAGGGAGACGATCACAAGACGAAATGGCCACCCAACCGGTGTCCCGCTAACGTGCGGGGGCTCGGGGGTCGGACTCGCAAGGAGACCAAGCGTGCGGTCGCATATGAAGCAAAGGCGAGAGCTGGAAGGGAAATTTGTCTTGCCCTTTGGGCCCCTCCCGAGTAGAAAAAACCCCAAGACAGCATCCAACCCTTCGTGGCCTCGGAGGCTCCTCCGAGGTGTAAAATCAAACACGGAAATGTCCTTCTTTTATTCCAAAGTCAAGGGAACAATTACATGGTGCACTCCGGGTGTGTAACGAAAACCATGAAATCTAGATTTACAAAAATGACCTACACTTTGGGCGAAAGGAGAGGCTGGCCACAGGCTGTGTACAAGTACAAACAACTTAAGTGCTGCCATGCAGGGCAGTGCCAAAGCTGCCCGAAGTCCGCTTCAGGGAGGGCTGGAGATGGAATGGACGACCGCATCACAGTCCACCACCTAACAGCGAGGCTATCTCGGAAGTAGGAGTGGTACGCGGTCGTCGACGCGTACATCTCGTGCTGCCTAGACGTGCACCTCAGCCCCCGTTGGGCGACTCCGGCAACAATAGCGGGGAGGATGAGAAAGAGGGAAGCTCGGCGAGGCCATGCGACGCTAGACAGAGCCGGCAATCCCGCGCAAAATCAGGGCAGGTGCAGCAGGACTCGCTCTCGCCTCCCTACAGGAAGGAAGTAGGGAGGTGCGGGTGAGTCGCCACCTACCGAACAATTTCACAAAGGACAATGAGTCCGCCTCCGTCCTCGCATGGAACCAGCACCTGGTCCAAGGCAACCGCCTCACAAAGGCGAAGTCAGGGATCTGGAAGCTCGAGTCTCCTTCCTCATGCTCCTCCGCTCGCAGTCAATCCACTAACAGCAATCGACGGGGGCCCGGGATCCGGCTCTAACGAGCCGAACCCGGGCTTTAGGACGCCTCACTCTACAATACATCCTTGAAGGACTTGTCGCTCGGACTTAGTGCCGCAACTAGGAGCTCAGCACCGCTATTTATAGCCGCACCCGAGCAAGGCGACGACACAGGGACGAATGGGCAGGAAACCAAGCAGCCGGCATTGAAAGGGTCCACCTACCCCGGTCCCCGTCAGCAACTGCAACCCTGACGGGACAGCACGAGAGAGGACATGGTAGGCGGACGCGGGCCAGGATGAAAGCAAGCGATAGGCATCGCACGAGCCCCAAGGCGAGCGAGGGCGGACGTAGCAGGCGCGCGCGCCACGTGACTCAGTGATCACCAAAGTTGCCGCTAGCCACAGTCGGCGGGTGTCAAAGACAAGACCCGACGAGAAGGCGCCTGAGCCAGGGCGTTGTCATGGGGCGCACCCCAGATACACTAGCTAACCCTCCGCGCGAATCCCCGATTCGCCTAGAGGCTCGGGGGCTACACCCACATGAGACAGGAGGGGGGAGAAGCTCTCAATGGTCGCATCAACCAGGACACGAAGACAAGCACACTAGCAGAACCCTCTACGTGAATCTCTGATCCGCCCAGAGGCTCGGGGGCTACACCCAGTGGGTGCTCTCGCGCGCAGCCACATGAGCCTCGCAAACACAAGTCACCTCCGAGTCACATCAACCCAAATGCTAAGTCAGGAATGCGTTCGGACCAGCATGGGACTCGCTGCCCGGGTAAAGCGAAACCCCAACACGGCTCTCCGAGCCGCGCAGGGGCTCGGGGGCTACTGTTGGGGGCAAATATCACGGATCCCCCAAAGAATGTTCCTTGGAAAGCTGATCATGGATTAGCTTCCCAAGGTACGCGGCTTGGGCCAGCTGGGCCGTCAAATGGCCACGGAACGGCCCACCAAGAGAAGGGGCACCGACAGCCCAACGCGAAGCATTGGAGGAGGACACGGTCACCTCGCCCGACCCCGAGGGTAAGGGACCGAGCGCGTCCGCCTCGCCCGACCCCAAAGATGAGGGGACGGGCGCGTCCGCCTCGCCCAAACCCTAGGGGTGAGGGATCGGACACGTCCACCCCAAATGTGTGGGGCCCCCAGGGACCTCACGAAGTGACGAGCCATGCCGGAGGACAAACCTCTGGCGTAAGGGTAGGTAAGGATGTGTAGTGACATGACCTCCGGAAAGGACAGGCTACTACAACAAGCCCCAGCCTTCGCCCGCGCCGGGGGTCAAGCCATAAAACGCGCTGGGGGCTCACGCCGCCCGTCTCGGCAGGACGCACGTGGCTTGTCCTGCGGCCCGGCAGACCTGCGCCGCCCGTTCTGTTGAGGCGCACGCCACACGTCGCACCAGAGCGCAGCATGGGAGCGCCTCTGTCGTCATCTATAGGGCCAGCGGGGACCATGCAAAGAGGAGGAGAGGCGGCACGATCCCGGGAATCTCTCTCTCTGTACCCACTCTCTTCCCTTTGACTTATAAAAGGGGAAGGGAGACCCCCCGTCAAGGGGACCGAACTCTTAGACCCACATTTAACACACGCACACTCCACCAGAGACTTGGGAGCCTTTCCCTTCTCTCGCCTGTTTGTAACCCCTACTGCAAACTCAGTGCAAGAGCACAAGCGGCTCAGACTGGACGTAGGGACATTTTGTCCGAACCAGTATAAACCCTCGTATCTTTTTTGCACACCATCCGGGTCAGACGCGCAATCACGAAATTCACTAGTCGGCGGTTTGAGACGCCGACAACATTACTTCAAAAATGACATAATTGACTCCTACGGTGAGGTAGGATCAGACAGCTATAGCTTCCCAAGGATTTCCTAGGGATTCTAAAGTAACATACTCATGTCACTGTGAGTGTGATTCACCAAAGAAAATGCAGGTAGACTTGGCACCATCCACCAACCTAAGCAAATTCACACCATTACGACATGATAAATGTAGCTTTGAAAATAAAGAAAGTAATTAATATGTCATTGTTGTTTTAGTAGTACCACTCACTGACCTCTTCATCGACATACCAAGGATACCAGTTAGTGATAGTTGGTAGAGAGAGCGCATCGATGGAGTATCTTGTCCCAGGGAGGGGGACGACAGCATCAGCATCACCACTGCCGAATTGTCCAATGTAAGAGATTAAAATCCACACTGATTTAGGAAGTCAAATTACTTTACCATACACATTGTATGATTGCCAAGTTATCATGAATTGTAGGATTCTGTGCTGAAGAAGTTCAACGTACCTGAAGACCCATATTCTTTTTCCTGCTGAGATGAGTTCACGATAAATAGGAAGCATGGATCTCGGTGAATCTTTCCAATGTTCATAAATTGGGTCACTGAAAATAACCAGTGGTGTTTAGTGCAAATCATTAAGGACGGGCAGCTTTGCTAGCGGACGAATGAAATAGTTGTGACCAAACCAAGATGAAGCCAATAGAACAGACCTGCAGCCTACCCAGGCATATGGTATTCCAGTGACATTGGCATGGAAAGCTTTCTGCACCTCAGGTAAGTTGTAGTACTTTGTGGAGTAGTCCGCGATGCAGGGATCATATCCTCTGGGCAACCAGGGCTACATTTCAACAAATGTGTCGTCAGGAGATACACCAATTCTTATGCTTAATAAGATACACTTTTAGAGGCGTGAATATACAGTAAGTAGCTGCACAATTGTCACCAAAACTTAGGGACCATTCAATTGTACAGTACTACCATCAGCTATAAGCAAAATGTCATTTTTTTTTGGTCGCAAAGCAAGCATACCATTCTTCCTCTTATTAGCCAGCGCTTATGTAATGAAGTCCTCTTACAAGTAGGAGCATAGATGCTGTATGCATCAATATTCCCTTCCTCAGCCGCAGCAACTTCTAAAATCTCCTGACATGCCTTCGACGGGTGCTGAGCCACATCGAACTCACAGGCCAGCTGTAACTTCTCATAGGTTTCATCTGAGATAAGCCCATGCGTCCACCAGTACTCAAATGTGCCAATGTAGTCATTGTGGTCGTCAATTACCGCATTTCCGACCTAGATCATTGACACAAAATTTCTGACCAGAAATGAGTGAACTAATCAAGAGAGCATTGGAAAAAGAAAATATGAGCTCAAGAAGTTCTGACCATGAAGCCTTTGAAGTTCAGGACTGGCTTTTTAATTTTTTTGGTGTTGCGGTATACTAGCTGAGACAGCTGAGGTACATAGTGACCTGAAAAGGCAAGCCATTTCAACAAATTGGGCTGGAGGAACATAGTGTGCTCGCTAGGTCGTACGTAACGCTAATTGCATAATCTCCATCCTATAGCTGACTAAAATTTTGAAAGCAGTCCACCTGCATAGCTTTCTCCCGCGATGTAGAAATCGCGGTGCTTGTATTGCGGAAAACGCTTCAACCAATTCACCAAGAAAATGTACGAGTCATGGGCTGCAAATTTTCATTATCAGGGAAACACCCGTAAGAGCTAGAATAACAACAGAAGAATGAATGCAATACCAGATCAAATTAGACAAGTATCTAATTTAATTTGTCTCTAATTCACCTGTCTTGTTGTCACCGGCGCTGTACAGATCGGAGGTGGTGTTGGAGTAGGAGTAGCCGACTCCGGCCGGCGAGTCCAAGAACAGCATGTTCGCCACTGCAACCCAACCAGCCAATCATCCCCGTGACAAGAGGCAAGAGCTAAAATAAATCATAGCTCTTGATTTTTTTTGGAGAGAAAAATAACTAAAGGACAAAACCGTTACTCTCTCCTCAAATCAGGCCAACTACTCACATGATACGGAGGGAGTATAACATAGAGCTAGCACTTCTTTTGGCTAGCTTTCCATATATTATTATTTACTCTCTTTTTTCATGCGTTGGCTCTCTGTTTATTTTATCTTTATTTTTTTCTAAGATAGATGTCTGTAAGATACTAAGATGTATCAAAATATTATTCAACTGCCCGTCTTGCATAATGCGATGGGACAATGTTCAGCAAGAGCACTCTACCTTGTCACTCAATGACTTTTATCCTTACATGACAACACCGGTGTACATGCACCATGTCCAGTTTGATGCTATTTTGATTTTTCCTGAGCCAGAGGGCAGAAGTTTGCGGTAGGGGATTACAAATGAGAAGGATAATCGTACATCACCTGTGGTCAGATTAGATTAGCTTGGATTGATTACCAAGACTAATCACGTTGCCATTAATATGCCCGTTAGGGCATCCGCACTGGCGAGTCGATTTCTGAGAAAAAGTGATGTGGCCCTACATGGAAAATAAAAAAAATCATAGCAGACTCCCCTCATCCTCATCCTCCGCTCCGCTCCATTTGGATGGATCTAAGCAAAATGGATGGATGGTTGTTTTTCATGTTTTTAATTGGTTTTGTTGTTTGATATGTGGATTGGTGTTGTACCTGCTCTGGGTTTGAAGGACGGAATCATGGACAAGAACTTAGTCACAACTGGGCAATAACCAAGAGGTCTATATGGCACTAGACCTTGTAAGGTAATTAGTTGTCCCATTTGTTGTATGGTTAGTGGTCTTGTGGCACAAGAAGAGCCAAGTGTAAGCAAATCTTAGTGGGCGCATGCATATATGTGGGATTCAACAACTTTAAGCTTATAGTTTTACCTTGGTTGATCAACTGATAAAGTGCAAAACGTAACGGAAACACAACTAGTGGTTATAGATATATCAATCATGCTCATAATCAAGGTGTCCTGGACCTTCATGATGATTAGTGAGGCTTAGATGGCTGGTCCTGATTTGTTTGGTTTGAGTGGTCGGATGGGTTTTGACATGGCGGTTTTCGAGGTTGTTGGATATTTGTTCCGAGGAGCTGGTGGTGATCACATCCAGTAACTAGGTGCTATGGTAATAATGTTTATGATAACTTGCATTTGACTATTTGAGCATCAAAACTAGAGTAAGACTTCCTTATCTTGGCTCTATGTCATAGTTTTTAAAACCCGTGGAGTACAATTTTCTTGCTGTACTCATCGTATTCCTTTTAAGACCCTAATGTCCTCCACCTGTATTTCTGAAACCAGAGATGAAGTGGAATATCAATAAGATGCTCTATACTAGGCTAGCATACCCAGACGACTACGTGTGATTTGAATGAAGATCCGCTCCGCTAGACGCCTGCAATGTAATATTTTCTTTTAGCCTTTGGAAAAGCTTGTAATAGTTTATGTGATGATATTTTTATAAAGTTGCCGTATGTTTATAAAAAAAAGCTCTGCATAAACCGAAAATGTTTTTTTCGGAAATGTCAAATTCTTTGAAAATTACTGGTTCGCCGAAAGGCTGGGTGTGACTCGGCTCCGTTCCCTGACCTCAGCGGTTACTCCCCCCGAATCTCACTCACTCCCCGTGCAGCGTCCTCCCCTCGTCCCGTCCTGCTTCTCCGCCATCACCATGGACGACGGAGGCAACCCCGCCCCTCCGCCCTCCACCTCCGCCGCCGCGGCCGCCGCCGTCGCCGCGCAGCACCAGCAGCTCCAGCGCCAGCTCTTCCTGATGCAGCAGCAGGCGCAGGCGCAGGTGCAGCCCCACCCGCAGCAGTTGTCGCAGCAGGCCATGTCCCGCTTCCCCTCCAACATCGACGCCCACCTCCGTCCCCTCGGCCCGCTCCGCTTCCACCAGCCCCAGCAACAGCAGCAGTCGCAGCCGCAGCCGCAGCCCCAGCCGCCCCACTCGCAGGGGCCGTCTCAGTCGCCGTCGCATGGGGCGGCGCAGCAGGCGTCACCGCACCAGCACCACCACCACCAGCAGCAGCAGGCCGCGGCGGCGCAGGCTCAGGCGCAGGCGCAGGCGGCCAGGGTCCGGAGCCCCGAGATGGAGATGGCTCTGCAGGACGCCATGCGGGTCTGCAACCCGGACATCAAGACCCCGTTCCAGTCCATCGAGGACGCCGTCAACAGGTACGCCACCGCCGCATTCGCGCCAAATTTTCTACTTTCCTATTCAGGTGTGGTATCCGAATCTCGATCTGCAATGTCCGAATCTGAATCGATGAGGTGCTTCGCTTGATTTGCGGGTCTGTGACCTAGGGGAGGTGGTGGAAATTGTGGGTTAGGCACGGATTTGGAGATCCCTAGGTTTGGAAAGCGGCAATTGAGGTTTGAGAGCGTGTGAAAAATTAGTTTTTGTCTAATATAATGCGAATTGATGATAACTTTTAGTGCTGGACATATTTGTTTGGTCCAGTCGATGCAAAATTTTGGGTGCTTATTGATGACATTCCGGAATCTGATTAGTTTTTATTGATGTATTATCCTTTTTTGCTGTTGCCTATTGAATACTTCTAGAAACTGCCTCTTCTGTTTAGCCTTTGTGGGCTGTATGGATTTTAAGTCTAGCACTGCATTATATGCTGCAACTAGGCCCTCCAAATCTATAAGAGGTAAGCATTCGATTATAACATCATTACAACATATATCTTGGGAAAAGAAAAATTGAGTCTTGTATTCGCTAGTATGTGTCCAGTTTTGCTCATCTGTTCTGATGTTGTATGGCATTGATGTCGCTATGTCAGTATTCAGGTGTAACCATCTGGGAACTACTGAACTCTACAAATGTAGGAGTGCGCACTCTGTATCCTAGTATAAGCAGATGAATGTCAGTTGACTATGGCTGCCCTATGGCAATTTAATTATCCTGCATGTTGTTTTAATGTCACATGAATTCTCCTTTCTGCAAATAAATTTGTTTTGTAGAAAAATACAATTCCATTTAAGATCAGGTTTGGGAAGTACATCTCCATACTACAGAGAACCACTTTGCATAAAAGTTTAAAAAGTTATTATAGGAATTTTATCCAAATCATTTTTTTTGTTCCAAAGCAGGATTTTAGAACATAAGTTTGTAACTTGGACCATTACAAGCAGTTAAATTAATTACTATTGTTTGTTACATCTCTGTATTCTGTATTCCGTGTTGCTATGCTTCATTTGTTTGTTACGTTTAGCCGTTGTAGTTTTATTACATACAAAACTCGACCAAATTGAATCCTTTTATTTTATTGTACTTGACTTTTGACAATACCAATGTTCAGGGTCACTTCTGCCATTTTACTCCCTGTCCACAATAAGAGGGTGCACTCACTGTGATTGTTGATTACCTGTTTTTCATTGTTAGATTGTATTGTTATTGTTCTACTTTTTAGCAAATTTCTGTACTTGAGTGTCAGAACAGAATTTTATTTCGGCTTGTGACACCAGAAGTTTTTTTTCTCACTGGTTTGACACTTTGGCTGTTTGAATGTAGACTCGTCTTTTTTTTCTTCTCGAAATGCCCCCCACTTGCTCTCAGCTACCTCACTAACTGGATTGTGTATGCAAGCTAGCTAGTATGCCTACTCGCAATTCTGCCGATTGTTCTCGAGACCTTGACATATTTATTGTTTTCTCACACTAATTGTACATTTAAGTGTAGTTAATTTATTTAGCTTTACATAATATAGCACATGAGTTACGTACCTTTTGAGATCATGATGAAATCCCCAACCCCTCCCCCCCCCCTGCCACGGAGTCATATGACTGTGAACATACAATGTAAAACATCATATATGCTTCTGCCATATGGGTATAAACATTGATATTCTATAGGGTCATGAATCAATAGAACACACTGTTCTCAGTCAGTCAGTCAGCAGTGCTATGAATCCAGATATGTAAAGAATTAGTTCATGCTGTTAATTTGATCAAAATATTGATATATACACAGTAGTCTCATTTGTAATGTGTTCTGCTGTTACTTTGTAAATATTATTGTATTATATTTTGTGTTTATACCAATGACATTGTACGCATTGGTCTTGTTCTTTTGTTCGAGTTTGCGTGAACCCAAACACAATGTTGTCTCTTGGTGTATGCAGCTAAACATTTTTTATGTGATTCAATGACAACAGTAGTATTACTGGTATCTTCTAGTAAATAATTATTTTGTCCTTTTCTCTTTCCGGAGAAAATTATTTCTTTGTGGTTCATTTTATTTGTATTCTCTTCTGTTATCTTTTTTTTTTGACCGAAAAACTGTGGGGAAGAATCCCCCCAGCGAGATCATTTTAGAAAGATATATGAAAAGTTCAGAGCCAGCAAGGTGCTAGCTAACACAAAAAAAAAACACTACACAACCCAACTAGCTAGCTCAGAACCAACAACCCAACACACCCTGACGCAAATAATTGCCACTGAGGGAGCTATGTTCCAGGAAGAAAAAGGTCACCAGATTATAAGTTTTGTATGCATAAAAATCCACTGGATGAAGATCAGATTTTATCCTGGGTACATTCAGGATAATGTCGTGCTTCAAAACTTGCTTCCAAGAGCTCGGTCGTTTCCCTTGAAAAATGAAGTTATTTCTTTGCTTCGAAAATGCCCCAAGCTGCAATGGTGTAGATTTCCATGAAGAAACTATGTTGGAAGGATCTTTTGGCCTCCAGTAGCATGTCAGTCAAATTTAGCTCCAGGTTTCATCGCAAACCAATGGAATACCATAGGGTGTACTAGTAGAGCAGCCAAAAAAGAGATGTTCCATCGTTTCTTCCACATTATCTGAACATAACTCACAGTAATAGCCTGACTGCAAGTAAGTGTTTCTCCTTCTCATGATATTTCTGTGTTTGGCCTGTCATTTAGAAGCAGCAACATGAAGAACTTAAGATGAGGAATACACTTGCTTTTCTAGATCCATAATACCGACTGGGGAGGTACAATTGAACTGACACTGACTTTATAGAACTCGTTGGATCCCCAAATGTAAGACCATCTGTCAGTTTGCTCCTGGTTGCTTCTGAGCAAATTTAAATCTTCCTGTAATTTAAATCAATCAGCTGCATTTCCTCCCGGATAAATAATTCAGTGTCCTTCGTGTATAGTGTTGGAATCATAGCCTTGGATAGTGTTGAGTAAAACTTTATCTTGGATCAGGTCTTTCCATAAACCATGTTACCTTGCCCTGGATATGTTATCTTGTGAAGCTTGTGTGGTCTTTTCAAGGCATATGTTAAATTAGTAACGGAATGTAGTTTGAATAATGATTTACTGTTCCAATAATAATTTAATATGGGAAAAAGGTCTGTATAAGCTGCAAATTGGTGCCAAGTATCTTTTAGTCTTTTGGCTCTTTTATATTTATGCACATATGCTATCATGCATGTGAGAGATGCTTCTAACATGTAATATGACTACATGAGTGTAACTGATGTACCACAGAATGTAGAATCTTGGAGAGTAACAGACAATTTCTCATAGCTTGTGAGACAGGGCACAATGGCATGTACACAGCACCATGCCATTTTTCTTGAACTGAATGCTCTGCTACGATTTTAGTATCTGAGAACTACTATTATTTGATGAAAATGCACAAACTGTTGAGCTTTGATTATTACAAGATATAGGTAACTGTATAAAGTATTCAATTGTGGGCAGTGTATGAAATATAGTAATTGTTACTTTAAGAGCATTGTTGAGAAAAATGATCTGGCATCCTACACATTGACCTTGTTTAGAGGCTCTTGTATCATATCTTCCACATGACTGCATTGTCAGTTTCGGTGCCACGTGATTTCAAACACTGTATTGGAAATTACAAATGCAATCATTTTCAATATACCAGAAGATTAGACATTTATGCAAATATGTATAGATTAAAAGGGCATCTCCTGAAATAGCTTAGCAATCATAAAAAAATACTGCACATTTTCTAGACTTAATGTATTATCATTTAATTACTGCTAAATTTCTGTAGTGGAGTCCTTCATATAAAATAAGGTGTGCCCCGCTCACCTCATAAAACATTCTATGCTGAAGGCTAAATATAGATAATTCCACCTATTTACATAAATGTATTCAGTTGGAACTGATTAGATTGAGGTGTGTTGTTAATATCTGTAGACTTTCTAAATTATAGTATCTCTTTATGCGTTAATAACTTCAACATGTTATCTTATATAATCTATTCTGATTCTGTCAAATTAGGTTATTGCCTTACCATGTTGTTGCTGACTATGAGGCTGAAGAAGATGACAGAATCCTTGATAGCGATACAACTGGCCAGATTCCTTCTCGCCTGCAGCAATGGGACCATAACATTCTGGTTAAGATTGCTGAGTTCACAACTACTTTTGAGAAGCAAGTTTTGGCATACAACATAATGACCAAGAAGAGGGCCATTGGTGAGTTCAGATCGGAGGAACGGCTGATGCTGGAGCAAGCCTTGTTACAGGAGGAAAAGCAGGCTATGCTGGGACTGAGAGCGGAGATGGAGTCGAGGGAGAAAGCCGGTCGCGAGGCTGCCGAAGCTAAGATGCGTATGGCAATGGAGCATGCACGGGCTGAGGCCCAAGCGCACTCTGAGATGATGAATCATGGTCCTATTCGGGCCAGTGCTGTGGCTTCACAAGGGGACGATGGCCCTACTCATGGCATGGAACAAGAACAGGGTGATGATGGGTGGGAAAATGCTCAGAGGGATGATGAAGATCCATCTGAGGATTTCCTCAATGATGAGAATGAACCCGAGAATGGGAACTCAGATGGGCAAGAGAACTGGCGCAGGTCTGGGGAGCTTGATCTGAACTCTAGGTAAGACTGGTGAACTGGCACAGGTTGAGTGAACTAAATTCAAATTCTAGGTAGGACTAGGATGCTGGTATTTTATCTATAGTTCTCTTGTTTGTGTTGAAGATAATGTGGCCTGCCTTTCTAGCTGTAAACATGCTATTTCGAACAAATTAACTTCTCTAGTATTTGACAGTATCTCCGTTCCTCAATCATATAAGGTGCAGCAACCAGTTCACAGTTTATATGAATCGAACTTAAAAGCCCGTGATGTACAGTTTAGCTTTTATGAACCCAAAGCTAAAATAGACAGGCGCTTGTATCCTGATCCTATTTTAATGGTCCCACGTAACAGTAGAGGGATCGAACAGGGCTCTGATTTTGCCCTAGCCCATCACCAGCAGGTTGGAGCTGAGGCCGCCCATGGTCCATGGACGTGTGGTCCATCATATTAGAAGAAAAACATGACATGCCCATGGACGCAGTCCATCATATTAAAAAAAAATTGACATGTCAGCTAAAATTGACACGACGTCAGCATAAAACTGCTTGTAAAACACGAGTTAGTTCCTGTTGGATATCCTGCAGGGGGTTTTGGGGACAGATGGTGTGATTGGATCTCACTTCTGCTTTCTACGGCCTCGATTCCTGTACTGTAGAATGGGCAGCGGCTTGGTCCTCCCATCGATCATCTCCGCGGCCTGCGCGTGGGGATTCTCTCTCGCCGATGCTCTTCGTTATTATCATGGACATGCTGAATAGGCTGTTCGTCAACACCAATGCGGATGGGGTTCTGCAGCCAAGCGGTCTTCTTCCCACTGTATATCAGTATCAGACACCATTGCAGCATTATGCCGATGATGACATCTTGCTCGTGGCACCAACAATTCGGGAGGCGAGGGTGTTGATTAGACTCGAGGATCTTTGGAAATGCTAAACTAAACGGACTCGAATACAATGAGAGCATGAAAACACAATAAACCGTATCGAAGAAAACTTATCGCAGAAAAAAATCAGCTACGATCCGCGCACCTGCGCTTCACTATTCCTAGGTCCCATGCAATTCTTCTTCGGTTCACGCTGATGCTACTCTGTCTTCGTTCAGGATTTGAGCTCATGCGTCGACGACACAACAACAGCAAAGGCCGGCCAGCGGTGCGTCACACAGTATTTACAACGTACAGGGTCTTCGACGCAAAGCATAGTTGCTAGTTATACATAAATAAAGAAGAAAGTCATCATTAGGTACAACTTGATTGAATTGGAGCATTATCACGTTTGCTGTCTTGATTTCTTGATGCCAAACAATATTAAGAAAATTTCTCATTTGACACCGGTAAAGTTAGTTATACCTTTCTTGGCCACTGGAAACTAATTCGTCCCTATTTGACACTAGATCTAAAATTAATTCCCAATTTGACACTACCGTCTATTTCCAGCCATCAAGGTGTTAAGATGCGTGCGAAAAGATCATTTTGCCTTGTCCATGCCCATCACCAGCGCCTATGCATGCCAAGCAGCGCTGTGATGGGGAAGATTTAATTTTTAAAACCTATTGTCGCTCGCGTGGGGCTCCCGCGGTGATGTCGGCCAGCTCCTCGCGCTCAGTCACCTCCACCGTGCTCTCCTTCGCGTAGGGACCTGCGATCTCTACCTCTAAACACATCAATTTCCGCGCAATACTCTTCCAACGTGGCAGCACTAACGCAATCTTTCTCCTTGCAGGCAGAGCAGGTCATAGAGGAGGACAACATGCTGCAGGCATTCGACATCATTGAGCTCAACTGCAAGTGCCTCATTGAGAATGCTGCGAAATTAGACATGCCACAGTACGTACATCTTAGCTTGAAGCCTTGAAGCATTTGGCCTGAACTCCTATCATATCTGGCTCCATTGTCCCTCTCATGGTTTTCAGTTGCACAAGACTATTGTGCTTGGTGTGTAGTGTAGGGAGTGCGGCGAGGACATTAGGGAGGCGGCAGCAGGGATCATGTTCGCAGCCAGGTGGTGCGGCGACCTGCCAGAGCTGCTGCTCGCGCGCACCATCCTGGAAGACAAGTTCGGCACTGATTTCGCTGTGGCCGCGAAGGAGGATTATTCAAAGACTCATAAAAGTAGCATAAATAAGTTCGTCGATCCCATGGTAAGTGATAACTTATTTGTGCCCGTCGAGCGCGGGTCGCCGCGTCCCGGCCGCGCGTGGCCGCGCCGCCGCCCGTCGAGCGCGTGGGTGCGCTGCCGCCCGGTCGCTTGCGTGGGGGCCGTGCCCGTCTCCGCTGCCGCTCGGTCGAGCGTGGCGGCGCCGCCGCCCGTCGAGCGCGGGGCGCCGCGTCCCGGCCGCGCCGTCGCCCGTCCCGCGCGCGGGTGCGCTGCCGCCCAGTCGTTCGCGTGGGGACGCCGCCGCGGTGGCCTCGCCCGTCTCCGCTGCCGCCTGGTCGCGCGAGGCTGCACCTCGCCGCCAGCCGTCCCGTACAGCCGCCAGCCGCCAGCCGTCCCTCGCGGGGGCACCGCCGCCGCGGTCGCGCGTGCCCGAGCCTCGCTGCCGCCTATCCCACTTGGGGGCGCCGCCAGGTATGTACATACACCGCCAATAGATCGTATAGGCAGCGAATCGTCGGTCAAACTGGCAACTGGATCGTCTTTTTATCTTCTTTTTGGGCGCCGCCACGCATACTCGTCGACGCGCCCGCCAGCGATTTGCGCGGACGTCCGCCGCCATCACGCCGCTAGACCGGGATGACGATTCGCAAGGACACTGTCTCCCTGTGGTTCCGTTAGTTGTGAGCCTATCTGTTGTCTGTGGCTCAGTGAGTTCCTCTTTGGATCACCGATCGAGCACGATCTTGCATGCCTCTGACTCTCCGCCATTGCCGTTTGCCGATGAGCTGATCAATCCAATTCTATCTCATTTTTTATTTAATTTTCAGCACGACAGCACACAGCTAGAGAAAGAGACCAGGGAGGCGACTAGAGCTTGAAGGAATTGAGAAAATTAACCGTGCGTTGGAGATCCTGAAGCCGATAAAGAAAATCCAGTCCTTCAAAAAGAACACGATGCTCATGATTACTTCATTATGCAGGGATATGCAGCTATATATTTTTAATTAGTGTTATAGCTGGCTAATCTTTATGCTTTCTATCCTTTAGATTGGTCGTGGTTCTCGCGGTGATCTCACTATACTTGCTACTCTTGTTGTCAATAACAGAAAATACAAAGGTATGGCTAGTATCGTCATATACATTTTTTCCTTATATAGTAAATTTTTATGTAATTTTTAAACTAACCTTTAGGTGAAGTGGAGAAAGGTTTTGTGTTAAAAATGACTTCGCTTCTAGAAATGATAGCGGAAATTTTTAATGTAGTATATATACAATGCTGCTTGATATGAATATTTTTTATGCACATTGAATGTCTATTGATACCATTTTACATATAGATATATTATTATTATTATTAAAAGGCCCTTATTTGAGATCACGCCCCGGGCCCTCAAAATCTCACGACCGGGCCCTCAAAATCTCACGACCGGGCTTGCATGGGCGTGGGCACCGGCTCTTCGCCCCGGCCAGCTCGTCACCAACAGGAATGTGAGAAAGGAAGGAGCGGATGGGCAGCACACGGATGAGACGAACGGGTGAAAATCGTTCGTACCGTACTTCAAAAGGGGCAAAATAGTCTTTTTTTTACCTTCAATTTAACACCGTTACTGCTGGAAATAGACGGTAGTGTCAAATTGTGAAGCAAATTCAAACCTAGTGTCAAATAGGGAAGATTTAATTTTTAAGAGCCAATTAAGGAATGCTAAGTAACTTTGCCAGCGTCAAATAAAGAATTTTCTCAACAATATTCCCGCACCAGGCATTCTGGACTCCCATCTGCGTTATCCACAGTGGAGATTGAACACATGACGAGGAGTTTTTTTGCATGAGTACGTAATTGCTAAGAATGCCATTGTAGTTTCCAGAAAACCATTAGTCATGATTAGTAAATAATTAAGGCTTTTAATATTTTAGGGCTGTATATGAAGCACTGCAAAGTATTCCCTCCGTTCCAAAATATACTTCGTTTTGGCTTTTTTAGATTCATAGCATTTACTATTCATCTAAATACAATGTATATCTAGGTGCATAGCAAAATCCTAAATCTAGAAAAGATAAAATAAACTATATTTTAGAACAGAAGCAGTATGAGATTTTATTCAATGAGAGAAGGTTACACCAAGCATCAATGAGATGTGGTGCAAGAAGGGAGGTGCATGTCCCTGCCAAATTAATTAAACAGCAGCCCCTATACCCCAAAAGAAGCATCACTTGCATGCTAAACTACATGATACGTGACAGTAATACGAAACACAAAAGTTTCGGACACATGGGCAAATAGACGCTGACCGAAATTAACCATGCGAAATTTCAAATTGGGAACGAGAAAATAAGATCGCACAGGAGGACTGCATCGCCTAGGTCGATTTTTATTTTATTTTTATATATTTTTTTACATTTTTGCAGAAATATACCTGACAGTGGAAAATTAGCACGATTATACTCCTGCTGCCGGTTGAAACGGTTACCGCCATTTGAACCGGCGGTAGAAGTAAATTCCGTCGGACAGTTCGGAGATTTATTATATCTCCATTTGAACCGGCGGTAAGATAAAAATTACAATTGAAACGGTGGTAGGGACAGGTCTGCTTCCGCCAGACCACCTGGCGGCAGGCTCCCACCACTATAAGAGGCCAAAAATAGCCGTAAATGCCATTTTAAATCCGAAAAAGAGAAAGAGGGGGGAGAAGAGAAGAGGAGAGGAGAGGGAGGGAGGGAGGGAGGGGAGGGGAGGGGGCAAGCCCTGCCAAATCTGCGCTTCGCTTTGGGTATTTCTTCGAAACCGCGATTTTTTTTCAGATCTTAGTTTATGTATATATTTTATGATATGTGATTTCTGTATATTAGTTTTAGAATGACACGTAGTACACCAGATGAGATATAGTAATAGACTTTACACTTAGATAATATTAGTTAGTTAACATTGTATTAGACGTCGTTCTATTTTGTATGCTTCAATTGAGAAAGTATTGTTTCTAGGCTTGATATATATATATATATATATATATATATATATATATATAATACAGATACGTATACGTAGATGTTATAAATTGTGAGCACATATCACAACTCGAGATTCAATGTCTTCATAAGTAAATTTGGTATACAAATAATTAGGTTGTGAGGACTAAATAATGTAGTTTCTTTTCTAGAAAAACTATTTAATAATGAAGCAGTGTTACTTAAAGTATTATTGTTGGTAGGCATGTCAGACAATTTGTGTTTCCAAGTGTTTTATGGGTCAGGGAAGGTTCGTAATGGTCCCCAAGGGGTAGATTTGTCTGGATTTAAGTCGATCAGAAAGCGAGAGAGAGGACTTGGGGGTCAATATGCAACTGGTTATTTAAGGCTTTTGGTCTCAATCAAGAACAAAATGAGCTGTCCATCGTGGCACTCATTAATCGAAGTGAAGTACTATTTTGGGAGTTGATGCTTGTGGAAGGAACGAATAACTGGAGGGACTATGTGAACATTGCTACTCATCATGGGTTACCATTAGTGTCGTTTGTTCAAGCTTTTGAGAAAGTTGGATCTAGTAGTCAAATACAAGAGGAAGTCCATGCCGAGCAAGATACAACCTAGGAATATCCAACTGAGGACAACATGAACACTATCCATGGAACAAATGAAGACATGAATGCTGAAGGGCATGAGGGATTTGATGATAACCCACCCCATGAAGCAACTGGAGAGATTGATGAGGGTGAAGTCAACCCGAACATAGTTGAACATTTTGAGAGGGAGAATGAAGACCACATCAATGCTATGGATGATGACTCCTCAGAGATGAGGAAGAGCATCATGTCCCACATGACTGATCAACCTATGACTTTTCAAACCTTTCTATGCATGAACGAGAAGCTTTCGCCTAGGAGTACAAAGAGAATGAGGTTTGCCTCGGTGCTTTGTACCGTAGCGGGGATGATGTCAAGGAAGCTATAAAACATTGGTCTACCCTATCGTTGCAAAGGCAGTTTAGAGTGGTGAAGGGCAGTCCGCACGTATATGAAGTTTGTTGTGTTCAAAGCAATTGCCCTTTCAGAGTGCACGCTTATAGGGGAAAGTGGAAGGATTATTGGGAAGTTAGTAGACTTGTGGAGCACACATGCCTCCTTCAGCAATTGGACCCACACCACCGCAACCTTACTGCTGCTTTTATTGCTAACTACATGTATCCTCGGATCGTTGACAACCCTAGCTTCGAGCCGAAGTTGATAATATGTGCTGTTGAGGAGAAATTCAAGTACAAAATCAGCTACAACAAGGTTTATAGAGTGAAACAGAAGGCACTAGATATGCGGTGGGGTACATATGAAGCCTCGTATCATAATCTTCCATCGCTGTTGCACACCATATGCCAGAGAAATCCGGGAAGCTTCTATGACTTGAAAACATATCCTTGTGTTCAGAAACCAGGCAAGCAGGTATTGCAGCGATCCTTCTTGGCCTTAGGGGCTTGCATCGAGGCCTTTCGGTATTGCCGTCCTGTCATATGCATCGACTGAACATTCTTAACAGGAAAGTACAAAGGCACGATCCTAACAGCAATTGCAGCTGATGGCAACCATCAGCTTCTGCCTCTTGCCATTGCCTTTGTGGAGAAAGAGTCCGGAGATAGTTGGTATTGGTTTTTAGAGAGACTAAAGCAGATGGTTGTTAGAAATGTACAAAATGTTTGTGTTATACATAACCGGCACAAAGGTATTCTACAATCCATTGATGACAAGCAAAATGGTAATGTGGAGCGGCGCAGAATAGCAAAATGGCCTGATTTGAATAGCAGGTGGTGCCTTAGGCACATGGAGGCTAACTTTCATAGCCAATTCAAAAGCAAGACCTTAACAAAGCTATTCAAGCGGTTATGCAGCCAGAATCACGCAAGAAAATTCAAATTCCTTTGGACGAAACTTGATGACCTCACAAAGAAACAAACCGAACAGCTAGCCAAAAGGCTTGTCAATAGTGAAGCTGATCACCCTGTATCACTTGAAGACGTAGGTTTGGACAGTCCAAATGTCCGTTGAAAGGCCGGTCCATCAAGACATTTTCAGAGTGGATTGAGCATGAGCCTAAGGAGAAGTGGGCTTTGTTGTACTATGAAGGAGGTTCTCGGTATGGTATAGTGACTACAAACCTAGCTGAAGTGTACAATTGGGTGCTACGTGGTGTGAGAGGCTTGCCCCTTGTTGGTATAGTGAAATTCTTCGTGTATCGCAAGTATTTTAGGGATCGGTACGTGGTGGTGGAGCAGGCAATGGTGGACAATCAGAAAATCTATGGCTACAAGATGACTGAGTATATGGAGGAGGCTTTCAAAAAAGCTCTGAAGCACCATGTTCAACCAGTTGAGGCTGTGGAACATCGATTCGAGGTTACGTTAGGGACAAAGGTCGACTAGGAGGTCAACGCGAGAGGCACACACAAGAGTGTGTTCTCCGTAATGATGAATGTGTTTGTCCATGTTAGAAACCAAAGCTGTTACATAGACCATGCACCCATGTAATTGCTTCATGTTTTGAGGCAGCAGGCTTGCAGCCTCGTAGGCATGTTTTCCATTACTTCCTAAAGGAAACTATCTGGGCGACTTGGAGGCATGAGATATATGGGTACAAATGGTAGGGGATTTCATAGACAACCCGGGCAACAATGCAAGTTACATCCCCGACCCCGATCCAGATATGGTGCAAGGTGTTGGGCGCCGGAAGGAAAAACGCATTCGGAACAACATGGATCAGTCTGAAGCTGGTCTGAAGTTCAAATCTGCTCGAAGTGCCACAAGACGGGTCACAACTACAAAAACTGCAATGCAACGGTTTATGGCACAAGCACCGCATGTAGGGTCCTCTTCAAGTGTCCCAACTTCAATCAGGGGTCGAGCCGGTGGGGTCAAGGGAACAACTATAGTGTTGTCTAATTCTAATGCTTCTTATGATGTAATCCCATTTGTAATATGTACTTTAATATGAAGAACTTTTTGGTGTATCCAGTTATTATGTCCTAGTACTGATTGAACCATACAAGCATTTATGTACGAATGATGTAATCACTATGTTACACTATGCTATGCTACGCTTGTATTTGTGTTTCTCTTGTCATGTGTTCATATGTATTCATGTTATAATTTTTTGTTTTTTAATATCTGTTTACGATAATGTTTCTATTAATAAAATTTTCATCTTATCGTAACCCTTCTTTTTTTCCTGGTTCATGTGTTGCAGCTATGGCGATCGATGAGGAGGAGTAGTATGTGACGCCGGAGTTGTTGGACGTAGCCGTCGATAAGCATCACCAATCCTTCATGTCCGCAGTTCGTGGTGTCACACTAAAGACACTTCGAGCACGTGTCCCCTATCCACGATGCCGATAGACCAGCGTTGGATTCCTAAGTATGTGGTACAATTCCTACGTCTGCAACTCCCAGGGGAGCTCGGCGCCGAAGCATCTCATACCATATGCCAGGGCGATAGCCGATGCCCAGCTTGATGAGGTTCCACAGTACAGCTGGGGTTCAGTTGTGCTAGCGTCGACCTACAGGGGACTCTGCACAGGCGTGACTAAGGTTAGCTCCATGGAGACCATCCTTATTGGATGCCCCTTCCTTCTGCAGCTTTGGTCCTACGAGCGCTTCCAGTGGGTCGGCCATGCATGGACGTCGGCCCGTACCATGAGGTGGCTGCGGAGCACGACGACATTGATAGGCCCACAGTGGGGTCTTTGTCGTGTCTCCGAAAGGTATGTCACACTGACTCATCATTGGTACCGATTTTGTTGATAGCAGCTTACTGACATCTTGTTTTGTCTTATGCAGCCTACTTGGGTTGGATTGCAGACGAAGAAATCGTACCCAGACTTTGTCGGCCAGTTCGATGCTCTGGTCGACCAGGATGTTAGGTGGATGCCTTACACCTTGGACGAGATCCACGCTCGTGCACCATAGGGGCTATCTTCTTTTTGCCTCCAGGACCAGGCGTACTGGATGACCAGGAAGCCACTTGTCTACGACATCCACGTGGAGGAGTACGCCGTGCATAGCGTGATGAGGCAGTTCTACCATTACCAGATCTCGCCGTTGCCGGTTACGCACAGCATGGAGGCTCACGTGCACAGGTAACAAATGTCATCTAATGCTTTCAATTTACTTACCATTTTCTTCTATACCCAATCATAATTTGAACACATACCGCAGGTGGACACGGTAGGGTTAGGCCCCCGGTGCGTTGTGGGTGGCAAAGGTGCTTCCTTACGTCCAGGCTTGGGACTCAGCCGTAGACGACGTGGTGGACGACCACCGACCACACTCAGAGGAGGCCTTTCGGCCTACCTTCAGTGGTTCTCCCCAAGACTCACACACGCGTCATGCATATACTACAGCAGCCAGCACAGAGCTGGCGCAGGTGACGGAAACATAGCCCTTTCTAGGGACCAGAACTTCATCATGGCGGTATGTCTAAGCATTTTATTTCCTACAACATATAAAGTTGCCGTGAATCTTTAACTGCAAATGTCAATCTTTAACTAGTTCAATTTAATTAGTCTTCACAGTATGATGTCATCTCGGCAGTGGAGGCAGAGGCCTCGTCCAGCATCTAGAACTGCATGTTGATGTCACCAAACGAGCACGTTTCGGCATACAAGAAGATCTTGGCGGCGTGCGTTAGATTTCGTCGTGCCATTAGTTGCCGTGATGATGACTCTCTTCTTCCACCACGAGCAGCCTACCTTATGTCGACTTCAGGTCAGCTTACACGCCCAGTCTACCCCGTGTCGTCCTTGAGTACACCTGCGCACACAACCTTCATGACGACTACGCCTTCGACTCCTATAGTGCCAGCTACTTACGCTCCACGTCCACCACCTTTGTACTCGACAGGTAACACTTGCTCCTGTGATTCTTTGCTATTACCAATAGCTTGTGTACATCTAACTAACAAAATCCAAAACTTTCTGCAATAACCCCCGTATAGTGCTGGCTATGGAGCCGCCCTTCGTCGTTTGCACCTCCCTCTGACTACGGAGTTGGGTTCTCAGCGTTTGCACCTCCCACTGACTACGGAGTTGGGTCCTCAATGCATTAACGTCGTGTGCATGACATGGGTACGCAGTCACACGTCTTCTTGGTTATTATTTAAATTTTTGCTATGAACATGTATGTAACTTGATGTCGTCCTATGCAGACTACACTTACCACAGAGCGACTGACGATGATGATTCACCTACCGATACAGCTACACCCATGGAGGAAAACACAACGTTGCGGTGGGTGGAATCATGGTTCGCTACGGAGATCAAAGGTTCCCAGTTGAGTGGTGCACCCATGGATCCTACACAAGCATCGCAGGAGGCGGACGCGACACCAAGTGCAATGCCGGCCGGACGACCCGCATGACAGATAGTTCCACCGGAGCCCCTTACGTACTCACAACACTAGACTAGAGCAGCTAGGGCAGCGGAGAGACGAGGGAGGAAGGGCGTAGGGGCAGTACAACATCACAAGCGTGGACGTATCTAGATCGTAGGATTTATTATGTTTTATGCAAACTTGCGTATGTTTTTATGATGCAACTTGTCATGCTACTCATGATGGCACATTCGATTATGCATTGTTTATTAGTGTGTGATTCATGTGATAGTTTTCGAGTTTTTATCCCTGATGAGTAGTACGACAACATTGGATGCTATGATACGAACAATGCAGGATGGGGCCAAACAACGTAGACATCACGTACAGGCCCTCCACATGATGGAATAATAGACTTTGCAGAGCACTTAGTATGAGTCAGGCAAAGCTGGGAAAAGACAGTGCACTGGGATGTGCATTATTGCGCTCGCACCCGAAGCCTTTGCAGTGTATAGCCTTTTCAGAAGGATGCGACCCGTCCTGCCCGACTGCATGCAATTGAGCAACTGCGGTGCCCCCATACACTTTTCCTTCTGCGTGAACTATGCCCATGCACCATCTAAAATGGTCTACAAATAAGGGCGCACTTCAGTACCATGTCATCCTCAGGATCAACCTACATTCCATGGAGTAAGGTGAAAGCAACCGTACCTCAAGGAGTTTAGGTGCCTATGTGCTTTTGTGGTTCCTTGTGCAAGCTGATGGAGTCGAAGGTTTTAGGCAACGACTTCGACATGAGGTTCTTCATGTGCGAGAACTACGATTATGTTCCACCCAAGAGATTTGGCAAAGACAGACCAAAGGTACTTCATCACACTCTCTAGTTTGAACACTTATGGATTTTATACTCACTTCTAACTTCATTTGGACATAGACTCCACCACCTCTATGTGATTTTTTTAGTGATTGGACACGGAGCAGACGCGGGAAGCTAAGGATCATGTTCAACGCGAAGCAAGGTGGGCTGCGGAAAGGTGGCAGCGAATGTTGCACGAGGAACAGAAGGAGGAGAAGCGCAAGAAAGAGTAGAAAGAGATCCGGAAGAGAATGGAGGAGGTGGAACGTCAGGAGGCGGAGGAGCGGGAAGCTGATAGGGAAAGGAAGCGAGAGAGGGCACATCGTGCGAAGGAAGCAGGGTCCGATGCTATTAGGAAGGGGAATATCCCCGATGCACTCAGTAAAGCACCAAAATATAATCCTCGCATTTTACATTCCCTAAGGCATATTTTAGGTCTAGTTCCAGCACGAGGTTACCGTGTTGTATGCACATGCCACTGCAGTTCATTGTTTATGTTTGCTAGCATTTCTAATTTCTAATGCAAGCCGGGAATTTATGGTTTGTGCCTAATTTATCATTGACTTTTGAGAACATGGACATGTCACGGCAGGCCTACATACCATAGCCATTTCAGATGGTTGTTTGCTACTTCTAGCCTTTTTCAGGATGACGTGACTATTCAATGCCTTTGCCTTGCAGAGCATAGCCTTTTTAGAGGATAGCCTTTTCAGACCGACATGACTACTCCATGACACAATATCCCACAACTTTGCAGCCGGACATGATCCGCCATGACTCACATGCCGGCCTAGTGTTTTGTTTTTTCATTGCTTTTCTTCATAATATTTATTTCAATATTGAAGAGCTAATCAAACAAGATAACGTAATGGAATCAAAGACTAACAAAGTAGTGCATTACATAATTGAGCACGCATAACACATGAAGTGGCATGTCAGGACGTGTACCAAACATGGGTAAAGAGGTCCTGGACTAAATCTAACATGCCTTAGGTAATTAAACGAAACAACAAACAAATGGATGTAGCATGTGAATAAGATAGTTTACTCCTAGTATTATCTCCACATAGCAAATTGTGTTGCCCCTTCTCCATAGTATCCTCCCATTGCAGGCGGTGGTGGCGGTGGCGGCAGAGGGCTCTTGTTCTTATGGTGAGGGCATTTGCAATATGGATTAGTGCATAGCGCCTCCTGTGAACCGGCACCATCGGTGTTGTCAGCCTCTTCCTCGTCGTTGTTACCATGGCTCACTTCTCTTTCTAGATCGAAGATACGATTCTGCAGGTACTCGATGTACTCGTGATGCGGATCAAGAGGAGGATGATCGACGCACCTAACGAACCGACAGTTTTGTGGAGCGTCGGAAGACTGAAGCAAATATCTTGAGTAAGTTGTAGGAAAGAAGAGAAACATATAACAAATGAATAGTAATAACAATTACCCATGCTCGCGGGCATTTGAAGAAACGACGACCTCCATCCATCCCCTCGGTCATCTTCTGGACCAAGCAGTCCTACCATGTATGCATTTTGGCCAATCTTCCTTGCGTTTATCATATCCTCTGAGTGGGTTCTCGTTGGTGAAATCACTTTTGCTCTGAACTGGAAACTCAAACACTGCTTTCGAATAGGAATCAGGACCAACAAACCCCTCCCACATAATGGGAGGTCCCTTCTTTCCCATTATCCTCTCCCAATGCGAAACCCTTTCCACTGGACGACCCTCTAGACATTTTTACTCAAGTGTGTCTCGTTTTGAAGTTAGTAACAATGCATCCAGCAGTGCGTATATATAGGCGGAGGTAGGTGTGTGGAGTTGTAAATGCACCTAAAAAGGCTACGCCCCTATCACTGAAAAGCCTATTTCGAAGGACACTGAAAAACCTATTCGAAATCAGACTGCAAAGACTATTTTAAATTAGACTGAAAAGCCTATTTGAAAACACACTGACACACACTGAAAAGGTTAGATTCTTGTGCTGATATTTTCGTACGTGCAATTATTTCATCAGCAAAGCCTATTTGAACTACTAATATATCTTATAGTTTTAAAACTGAACAACTATTTAAGATTTTCACAATTTAATTTCATGAAATATTATTGATTCGATAGGAGAATCGGCTGCAAATATTAAAATTCAGGTTATTGGATTACCTCTTGAAAATATAGATATTTACCACTATTTCATTCGGCTATAGCCCATTTAAATGGCATTTTATCTCATCAAATAAATTTCGTGCAGACGGGTAGAAACAGAACCCTTTCCGCCGTTTCAGAGATGGCTATAGCCGTTTCAAAATGGCGGTAAGGTCTGCTGCCCAGGCGGTAAGGTCTGCAACGCTGGGCCCAGCACTCCAACAGCTTCACACCAACCCAAACGGCGGTGTTTACACCTACCGCCGGTTCAAATTGCTATAGCCATTTGGACCGGCGGCAGGAGTATATTATACTCCTGCTAATTTTTTACTGCCAAAATCGTAAAGAAAAAAAAGATTCGCCTAAGTCCGTCGCTTATGCACTTCGATTTTGGGCCGGCTTACGTAGGACGGTGTCTATATAAAAAAATTTCTGCACCGTACGTGCCTTCCAATTCATCAAAAAACCTAGCTACCTAGACTGCTTTCACGATGTCCTCCTCCGCGGCGCCGCCGCTGCTGGCGAGTGGCTGGGCGGGTCTCCCACATGACGTCCTGTGGTCTGTATTCACAGTGTGGGGACAGCGCGAGATCCTCTCCGGCGCCGGGCTCGCGTGCGTCGCGTGGTGGCGATTCGCGCGCGACGAGCCCGCCCTGTGGCGCCGGATCAATCTGACGGCTGCGCCGCCGGACGAGGATGACACGGTGGATGATGATATTGACGACGAGTATCTCAGCGACGATGACGAGTACCTCAGCGACAACGACGACGAGAGCTTGTGCGATGACCATCCTGTCTCTGTCTGCCAGGAGAAAACACCCGCCAAGGTCTGCGACGAGTCATCAGGATGGAAAGCGATGGCGCTGGCCGCCGTCCACCGCTGCGCCGGCCAGTGCGAGGCTTTCTGGGGCCGCGCTGACGACGACGTCTTGCTCTACCTCGCCGACAGGTTTGGACTCTTTCTCTTCGATGTATATATAGAGTAGTTATTATTACTATTGCTCCACTGAATTAAAAATCCTACTAGTTATCCCAAACAAACTTATTGCCCCTAGGTAATCTCAATTATATTGTCACGTGTTTGAAGATTTAGTTCTTCGATACACGCCATCAGGTTGAGGAAAATATTCTTACATATTAGAGAAACATTATTCATCTGGTATTGATGCTGTAAACGGGGTAGGACAGTATTTCTGGAGGCTCGCATACCATCATGACGTTATTGTAATGACCGGGAAGCTATGTCATACCACTAGTGCTTAGTACTTACTCAGACGAGATCCCACTACCTTTCAATCTCCTTTTTTTGTAAGGTAGAAGGATCAGGAAGTTTAAGTTCTGGTGCAGATGATTTGCAGAAGTATACTTCAATTTGATGGTTGTGTGCATATGTATGTCCAGTCTCTTAATGTTGTTGGTGAAGGGTGAGAGTGCAGGTGCACCATCAGATTCACGTACGTCCAATGGTAGCAAAGATGTGGACTTTTATCTTTTGTTGTAACATGCATATGAAACCATGCACACAGTTCATGATTTTATATATTTTTCTTCTCTTTTTATATCAACATGACACCATTAAAATAATTATTTGCCGCATAAAAAAGGGTAGCACATCAATCAACCAAATACATGTATTGTACAATCAACTAATCCTGCTTCTTGCAAATGACTGTCATTGCTCTATCATATGCTCAATCAGATGAAAAATAGTGTCATCCAATTTTTTTAATCCTGGGCTTTGTCTAACTGAATGATGACTTTTGCAGGGCGTCATCTATGAAAAGCCTCCGTGTCACATCACATTACGATGTGTCCTCTGAAGTGTTCGCTGAGGTGATCAAGAAATTCCCTCTCCTGGAGGAGCTCGAGCTAGTGCTCAAACCTGAGGCCTGGAACTACACAACCAAGTCAGGTCAACCACCTACCAACTCCTGGGTGGAGCTGTTTCAATCCGCTTGTGAAGCTTGCAGCCATCTGCACAGTTTCACCGTGCGCTCGGACACCTACTATCTAAGGGAACGCAGCAGCCCAACACCTTTCTCAATTCCAGTGATGCACGGCCTACAGTCCCTCGAGCTTTCTGATGGCAGCTTCACCAAGGATGTGGTGATGCAGATTGTCGACAAATGCCCTGGTCTCGAGTCTCTCGACATTAGCGATGTGCCCGTATACCGATGGGATGAAGAGCTGAGGAACAAGTGCTCTAGGATAGAGGATCTCAAACTTCAAGTTTCGTGTTATTACGACACTGATAGCGATTACTATGATATCTCATGATAAGTGGTGTTTCATTTATGTCATAAAAACAGAAAATTATATAGTTGTTGTTTCATTTTTTATGACACTTTCACACTCAAGGTTATGTCATGCACAATTTGAGATCTCATGATAGTTGGTGTTTCATTTATGTCACAAAAATTGGAAATTATATGCGTAGCATATATGGTGTTCATGTCGTGAAAATTTGTTTATCATCCATTGTGCATGTTAAACCGTGATCCTTGACGATCCTTCTTTCATTACTAATTTACGAATTACGATGCTTGTTATTTTATCGTTATCAAGCCTAGAAAACGTGACAAAACCTTTAGTGTGAAAGCGTCACAAAAAAGAATTCCACTTTATGACGTGGCAAACATTATCTTTGTATGGTCAATTTTAACAGACTATAGGCCAAAGTGGATAACCCAGCTAACAAACCATACTACCGAAAAAATATACTCCCTGCATATTTTTACATGCCACATTTGGTTTGTTCTAAGTTAAATTTGTCCAACTTTGATCAAATTTATAAAAATATAAGAACATCTAAAATACCAAATTTGTTTCATTAAATCTACCATGGAATATATTTTTGATAGTACATATGTTTGGTAGTATAGATGTTATGTTTTTCTATAAATTTGATCAAAGGTGGACATGTTTGATTTAAGCTAAAAGAAATCTGACATGTAAAAAAAACGGAGAGTACTAAAATCAAAACATTCATACTCGTACAATCTCTTGACCATTAAACTCTCAACTCGATTACTCTACATCTAAAACTTAACCAACATTGTTACTTTTTTTTTCTATTTCTAAAATACGTATTGATTCTGTCGTCCCTCGTTACAATTGTTCTCCATCCGGATAGGTGGGTCCCTTTCCAGAGCCCAACAGTAGTCCTAGTGTTGTATACGTTGCTACAGTCCGAGCACCCGTTGGCCACGCTGCCGGCACTTGCCCTGCGTAGCAAGCCATCGTCGGAGTCGAGCTCGACCACGTCCAGTCCACCCGCTAGCTCATGGCTCCAAGTGCCTCGTCGACCATGTCGACACGTGCAGTCGACCATGTCACCCATGGAGCAAGCAATTCATATTATGGGAGCCCGCCACATGCCTCCTGCTACTCCCGCTAAGCGACACACTACTGGAAAAAGCCTCAGTATTAGTCCCGATTCTCCGACGGGTACTTACGAGACGGATACTAAAATTCTCAATCTTCGTCACCGGGTTTTCAACCCGGTACTGAAGCCACTCTTGAGTACCGGTACTAAAGTGGCCGCCACGCTGACGCAAGCTGGCAGTCCCTTAGTCTACTATAGTCTACTATACATCCATTAGTCGCGATGGAGTTAAAATAATATATGAAAATAACTAAATATCACAACCAATCATTGTTGACACTCGTTATAGACCAATTTCGACTGTCAATTCCTGCGTAAAGATGGAAAAAAGCACGGAACAACACTAGAATAGGGTGTTTATCTAACGATTTCCACGAGTGCTGGTCTAAATATGTGTGCAGGTGTATTTGGCTCAAAATGCATGAAAGGAGAAAGCATAATCCAAGTGACAAACATCCAGCCAATCACGCACAAGCACACGGATCAAGGGACCCACAAATAGGACCAAACCGATGTAACTTGGCGGCTACCCATGACAACCGACCTTGGGGCCCACCTACTAGCCACCCCGCTAAAGGTGGTGCCCCTAGTTCGGCCGAACTAGAGGTGGCCCCCCTCACCTCCAGCTTCCACATGGCGGTCTCTAGTGCTCTCCTGAAGTCAGTTCTGCCTGCGCCCACCTAAATTGCCGACCGAGCACTGCCTTACCAAGCCAATAAATATTAGGGCGGTTTCATTTAGAGACACACCATTCACACTCCTCTCTTGTGCTTTCACTCTTATAGCTGAGTTCAAGGCTCATTCTAGAGGCTTAGTGCTGCCTAGGTAGTGCTTAGAAAATAGGGAGAGAGTGAGGGGAAGTCGGAGAGTAGCCGGGTTTTCCGGTGCTCGGCGTTCTCCTCCAGCTTGTACCTCGACGGATGCTTATTAATCATAGTAAGTATTCGTGATTTTTTTGTGCTTAGCTTCTTAATTAATATGAGTCTAGTTTCCTAGTTGTTTACGGGATCGATCATTCACTAGTTTACTGGGTGCTCTAGTCTAAGACTCCTGATAGAGACGGATGTCCTTGATCATCTCTAGAGTAGTAAAAGACGGTGTAGACGTGGTGTCTAGACTAGAGTTTATCTGTTGGTTGTGATATATCCCATGGTTAGATGAGGTAGGTAGCAGGTGGTGGCAATCCTGTCTACACAGCGTAACCCTTCCTGTTCAGGTATATCATAGTGCTGTATTGCTGGAGCATACCAGATTTTATCCAGGGAGAAGCCAGTAGTCCGAAGTAAATAATTAGGATAGTTCTATCTTATCTTAGACTCTAGCCTTAGAAATCCTCTCTACCCCTTACCTCTGCCGTAGTATAGTGTTATTGGATTTACTTAAACCTTAGATAATATACTCATGTTACTCTGTGGATCCAATACCCCCGAGTACTTCTAGGTGAAAGCTACAGCGGTATCTGTATGCTTGCAGATTTATTTGTGATCGTTAAAATACCCAGCAATCATGTAATTAAGTTTTTTTAGACATATTAATATTTACAAATATATACATAACATGATTACAAGTACTAAAAATGTAACGAGCAATTATTTACGTCTTGATTACAAGTACTAGAAATGTCACAATGTCGATGCGGATTCTTTATTGAGAAATAAAAGTTCCATCAACAATGCCTGTAGCACATCTAGAAATTGCAAAGCCTCCCCTGACTCTTCTAAGAAAGAATAGAGGACACCAAAACAATGAAGGAGCCATGAAAAAAATCTTTATCAAGATACAATTTTATAACTCGGGTTACAAAGTTGGATCTTAACAAAAATTATGTACATACCTAGTTCACTTGTTTGGTGTACTCTCTCTTTCTGAGAAGGGTCCAGGAGAGGCTCTACAATTTCTGAATGTGTTGCAGCTATTGCTGATGGAATTTTTACTTCTCAATGGTTTTAGTGTGAGCCTGAAAGATTTTAATGTTCCCAAGACTACGTTAGAAGAAGCATGAATTGTTTTTTCAGAAACATACCCTTATATCACTACAACAGAACATGCATGTAGTTGGCTTCTAGAGATATTTTACGTTTTCTCAACATAATTGTAGAGTCATTTTTCACTATGTTGTAGAGGTGCCACTACAACTACTGTCTCTTTGATAGAAGAGACACTTTGTTAATTGTCTATGTTCTATAAGACAACTTGTAATGACACACTATTATATCTCTACCCTCTTGCACTTAAAATATTAAAAAATATGATAATACTTGGGTGATGGAGCTTTGAAGCTTCGAACTCAATCCTCAGCTTGCTAGCCATCTCAACCTTACAACAATTGTTACATATATATTTAGTATAATTCTGGCCTCAATGATCTAAATAATGTCTCAATATATTAAATGGAATGAATCAAACTATGCCTCTATGGGGCTAAGGTTAAAAATTAAAGTGTCTCAAACTTGCCCCTAATAATCTTTATTGGCATTTTATGAAATGACTTAAAAAAATGTCTCTATGTTTTAAAACACCTCAAATAGTGTATCAATACATGTGACTCTTTCTAAAGTGCCATAAAAAGTGTCTTTGTGACATATTTGTAAAGATAAATTATAAAATGTCTATACAAAAGTGTCACTACATTAGTTTTGTGTTGTAGTGTATACATCATTAGAGTGTCAAAATATTTCGTTTTAGAATACGTAATTAAAACTAAATGGACAAAAATTAAAAGTAAATCACCAAATAACTGCATCTAAATAAATTAGTTATCACATGTATAATAATTAGAAACTAAATCACTTGCTGATTACAACTAAAAAAATTATTATCACATGTAAAACAATTATAAACTTAATCAATTGCCAACTACATGTAAAAAAAATTATTATCACATGTATAACAATTACAAACTAAATCTCTTGTGAACTACATCTTAAAAAATATTATTGAATTTATAACAATTATAACCTAAATTTAACCACATCTAAAAAAATTAGTTGCAAACTCATGTAGAAAATTGCTAACCTTTTTTGCTATATTTTTTTTGAAAATTTCCCTCCCTTCCTCTCACTCGGCTGCCATGAACAGTAATTGAGTTCATGGAAGCTCGAGGAGGGGAGGGGTTCTGGTATTTATAGGCAGCGGTATTAGTATCGGATCGTGCCACGACCTGGTGCTCAAGGTCCGATGACTTTTTGTACCGGGTTATGCCTCGTCGCACGACCCAGTACTAATGATAGAGCATTGGTACTGGGCCGTGCCACGACCTGATACTAATGGCCCTCTCTTGGCACCTGACCGTTGCAGCCGGTACTCATGGGAGCATATCTTTTGCCTGGACCGATAGGCCTTTCTCTAGTAGTGACATATCCGTACTTGCTAGCACGCGAACGCACTTGCGCACCAGTGAAGTTTGCCAGGGCAGATCTAATGGAAACAATGTCAATACAACCATTCCGAATCTAACTAATAGCTCAAGCATCAACATATAGAAATACATTTCTCCTAAACCATGTGATGGGAACATGAGGGTGCCCGATCTCCGTCAAGAGGATAACTATTGATTTATCATCAACACGACATAAGCGATCTGGCTTCCGATCAACAAGATCCGAGCCTGCAGTCGGAGCACCACGTCGCCTCTTGGTTATCAACCGTGCGCTGCCCAGTTGTCCTCGCCACAAAGGTTAAACCTTGAATGCGAATCGAAGAACGCAACCAAGATTGCAGGTGAATGATTAAGCTCATGAATTGGGGTCTTACAAACCGATGATGGTGAAACTATTTTTGATAGATTAATCTAGCAAAACATGAGTTTTCTTGGACGGCAGCTACGGAATATAAAGGTTTTGGAGCCAACCAAGAAACCCTAGATGCGTCCCTATTGGACACCAATTTGGGATCGGTGGCATTGGAAACCTTATCTCCATAGTTTTCCATACATATGTAGAACATCAAATTTGGACTCCGTATGCGTTCTGGGCGTCTATTTTAGTGCACGCTGCTCCTGGACTCCAAGGCAGACTCGAACTCGGGATGCCGTGGGCCTCCGGCTTGACTTGGGCGTCGCGTCTGATCTTTTCCTCCTTAAGTCCTCCTCCAAATACTTCCTCGTCCTCTCCCTTATTCCTAAAATTACTATAACATCATTAGGTAGCATATCATTCTCATAATTACCAAATGCACATAGGAATGAGCTCACATGTTCATTTAGCCAACATGCACAAAATCTAGTGATCGGTCCTTGCATATCCATGTGAGGAGTATTGTTTGAATCTAAAAGAGTGATGTCCTCGTCACCATAAAACTAAAAATTATGAAATTTTGTTCCATGAAGAAATTTTGTCCCGCTACATATTAAAAGTCCCCACAGTTGGAAGAGCAAATTTTGCCATTTACCATATAAAAACCACCAACGAATAGACCTCACTCGATCTGCCAAGCAAACATAAACAGTTTTAGCATCCAAGTTGGTTGAAACTGAATAGATTTATTGCTGCCAGAAATTCTTCAAAAAAATGGGTCATAATGTAGGAACCATAACTCCCAGCATACAGCAGCTATCGACGTAATCTTTGTGTCAAAAGCAAGATACTTGAGTATATACTGCCACAATATAAATTTCCTAGGATTTTGATCCCCCATGAAACAGTTTTAACTAGCCATGAAACCACATCTACCCGGTCTGGAAACTCCTAAAACACATCGATTCGACATCTACCGCTCAAACTTCATGCCTAAACCTTCCCTACCATGAACTACCACACCCAAACAACCTTAAATTGAGTGGTACTAAAGGGGATCTAGCCTCACCTAGGGGGTCCCCATGAAAATCCACAAGGGGAGGTTGGCGAAAACACCGATCCAGCATATCTCCTTCATCCTCTGTTCCTCCCCATTCCTCAATCCATCTTGCTCCTTCTCTTCTCGATCCTTGCTGCAATGGAGGAGATCTAGGGAGGGAGAGGAGTTGTGGAGATGGGAGGAGGCATGTTGGGGAGAGGAGTCACGTAGGAGGGGGAAGGGGTAGCGCTGGAGTGGTCGGCTAAATGGGGTAGGGTAAGGGTTACATGCTCTACTCTTTGAAGAGATCTCATCCCTTGATTGTTCGGTTCATGGAACAGATTGCATTTGAAGCTGAGATCTACGCAACCATGGTCTCTAGTCATCTATATGAGCTATGGATCCAAAGTCAACTTTTGCCCATCTTTAAAACACCCGGTCAACCTTTACACCATTTTCGCTTTCCAACATAAAAAATGATTTTGCCCGACAGCGCATTCTAGTGGATCACTCAAACAAAATCATCAAAACATGAATTTGAATATTAATAAAAAATACCCAATTAAAGACAATTAACTTCTGGTTTGTTACACATTTACACCTATGCAGCTTGCTTTTCTATTTATCCTTGAAAAATAAATGATTGATTCATCTAAAGTGACTCAAATCTTTTAACAACATTAACATATTTTCAGAGTATTTTTCCTATGACTCATGTATGTCCAAACTACCCATTTTTTTATTTTTTATGTCTCCATATAAGCTTAATTCAATTAAACATTACTCCTCACATATACAATTTTCCTGAGGTCATAATAGTAATTTCCTAAAGCTAGCTATTATTATTGTGTCTAGCACAATACCACAAGCCTTAAGATCGAGCATACAATTTGAAAACTTGACATTAGTTTTATGAACAATAGAATACATATAAGAATCATTTCTAGGAAAAATTCCTCATATGAGGCCCTAAAATATTCAAACATTATCCAACTATATCTATCTAGTGTAATAAATGGTCCCATAAATTTCTACGCATCTGTGCAAGTCAACTACAACAGCTTTCATTTAAAAAAAGTCAACTGTAGTAGTTGCCATAAATTACCAAGTCAGTTTTGTCAGAACCGAGGCCACAGGACTGCGTACATGGCACATATATTCTAGAATAAGGGATGTGGCATGTCCCATACCTTATACCTGTTGTAAGCTACTCGACCACGAGTAGGACTAGTCAGAATAGAAGGAAACTACCAGAGTAGTACTCGGGTAGGACTCCTGGGCTATTATCTGGCTATAATCTCTGTAACCCTGTCCCCCCAGACTACATAAGGGCGGGTAGGGACCCCCTCCAAAACAATTCACATCTAAGGCAATACAAACCACATGACGTAGGGTATTACGCTCCTTGGGGCCCGAACCTGTCTAAATCTTTGTGTTTCTTGCACCTTTGAGTTCTAGATCTCGGCGACACCCCACCTAAAAACTACCACCTCGGGGTATCCCTCGGTGGGCTTGGCGGTAAAACACCAACAGCTGGTGCGCCAGGTAGGGGTGATCGTCGACGATCCCCTGGAGAACTCGATGGCAACGTTCAACTTCACCAGCGTTGTGCTCGACGAGGGCACCACTTTTGTTTTCAGCTCCTGGGTCTGCATCGCTGATGGCGCAGACAGCTTTCGTCGGCACCTCATCGACAACACGAAGCCGGAGGCTCCAGCAGCAACTTCACGCAGCGATCTCGACAAGTCCATCGACTACCCCGGCAGGATGCTGCTCCCTGACCTAGCCAAGGAGATCGAGGAGCAGTCCATTTTTTACGCGACTTCAACTCGCGCTGCACCAGGACTCCTCAAATTGGATCTGATTCGGTCTGAGGATCTCCATACCCGATTCCCGTTCGGGCTACGCAACGAGGCCACTATTTACCAGGAGGCCATGCGATTCAAAACCCTCTCCGCATTGGAGAATGACTTGGATCGCCTTCTCAATATCGGAAATGAGGATGCAACCGCCTGTCGGGAGGCCCCCATCTTCGACAAGTACTCAGATTCAGATGAAGACTCCGAACCTTCCACGAGTAGTCATCTGGGTCTGACGATCACATCTACACCGCAGGGCCAGTTCGTGTACTGGAAGGGCATGGAGCCCTCTGAGCTACTCTATGACAGCATCCGCCTTGTGGCCTACATCCAAGACCTTCCTTATCAGGAAGGTAGGCCCCTCGTGTCCATCACCGAGGGAGAGGGCTGCACCGTGTTGGTCGACTACAGCACCAGCTCTGGCAAGTACTCACTGGAGCGCCAAGTCTGGATGGCTTTGATTCACGACCATGTAGAGGACAATGGCGAGCTGGAAAGAGAGTACGACAATGAACTACTCGCGGAAGTCTCCGTCCATGAGGACACGGCGAACGCCCTCCTGGACGAAGATGAGGAGCGTAGGAGCGTGCGCAGGGCGAAGAATGCCAAGCGAGCCAAACGCAGGTAGAACGCGGAGGCCCACCCTCCACAACCACCTCAGTGCGACCTCAATGGTGCTTTTGCGGCAGTAGTTGACCGCGAGTACGCTACTCCGAAGGGGAACATTGCTGAAGATGCGGTCCTGCTCCAGCGACTACCCTAGAACCCGGAGACCCAAAGGGTGATGCATCTAACACAACGCACGCTCATCCAGTTGGATCGACAAAACCCCCATGCCATCGGTGCATCATAGCCAATCGAAGAGTGCAAGCGTTGCCACTCAGGCTAGTCGTACACCGGGAGGCGAACCTAATCCCAGGAGGGGCAACGACCGCTAGGGCGATCGGGAGGTCCAAAGTACTCTACTAAGTTCTTTGGAAAGTAAAGAGCAATGTACTCAGCTAGACTACAGAATATGACTACTCTACACAAGGCAACAACTCAGAGACAAGGTGGCTACACTTACTGTTGTTCTTGGTAGCTAAGTCTTTGGCTTTCTTAAGTGATGCATCATACTTCTGCTGGATGTCCATGATCTGGTTTTGGTGTTAAGATATGAGGCCATCAAATCGCTGCTGAAGCTGGGAGTTCCTCTGCTTCTCCTCAGCAAGTTGTTTCTCCAGGACCTCAGCATGATAAAATCCATCGCCGACAGCCCTCAACATCTACGACTTCTCTTTGGAGCACTTGAAAACATCCTGCTCAGCAGACGACACAACATCAACATAGAGCTATCAATGGGTATCCACATTACTGATAGTATGATTACTCACCTTGGTATACTCGAAGAAGCGAAGTCCAAATTCCATCATACAAGATTCTTTGTCCGGATGCAGCAAAGGATCTAAAAACAGCTCCATAGTTGGATCAGGAACATCATTGATCGAAAAGTCATCATGAATACCTTCAAAAGTTGAGGCAGCGGCAGTGGTGTCTCCTGGTGCGCTCTATGGCAGCTGCATGGTTACCTCTACATTACCAATGACATCCACCGCACCTGCTATAGCAATTCTGGCTTCAGGAGCACCTGCAGTCGTGGGCGGAGTCACCTCTACTTGACCCAGGTCTGGAGACCCGGGGGCTGGCAACTTGGCTGCTGCATTAGTCACCATGAGATCTCTTCCTCTGACTTGTCCGGCACCCTCATTGGCTAATTTTTCATTAGTCTCAATGGGTGCGGGCTCCGTGATGTCACGGGCGGGCTCCTCCAGCGCTGCAGCGTCTATCTGCTTCGCCGACTCAGTGATTAGAGTAGTTGAGGCAGGTTGAGCTTGAGGTAGAGGGTTTTCACCTCTGCCCGTAGGCTTAGTGCCATACTTGTTTGAGCTCTGGCCGGCAGAGGATTTTCTGCAGAAAGAAGTCAAGATCAGTCATCATTACATCTACATACCGACAAGAATCACTACTCAGATACTTACTGTGCGAATTTCTTCAAAGGAACTGCCCGTGGGATTATAAGTCCCGTGGGCGCGGCTGTAATCTTGGGGCCAGGGGGAGTAGCTTCCTTGGACACTGAGGGCGGAGTTTGCCCTAGCGCCAGGCTTCCATCACTGGTTTCTTCATCAACCCCTTGCCTCGGGGGCTTAGGGATATCAACAGCAACACTACATAATTTCCAAATCAGTACTAAGGAAGAAAAGAAAATTGATAGAAGCATCGTCCACTCATCAAAATTCTTACTCCTGCTGCTATTGTTCGTCATCGTCGTCAGTGGTAGACACGACAGCCTTCCGCTTCCAAACGGTGGAGCGCTGCCACCATGCGATCGCCTCAACCCGAGGGGGGCTTGGCGTCTCTTGGGCAGTGGCCTCCTCATCCTCTAGGAGGGTTGGAAGATCATCCTGCATCGACAAACTAGGCAATCAAGCAAAATGCCAACAAGAACTCTACAGAGTACTAAGCTCGACAACAGGTCATGAACACTTACCGCATTTGGCAGATCCTTGGCGCTGAACAACTTCGGAATGTACGGCTCCGAGTGCACATTGTCAAGGATGCACCGTACATCCTCGGATATCCGGGACGGTTCGACAGTCCCACGGTATTAGTAACCATAGGTGACCCTCATTTGGAGCGGCTGGATACGAAGAAGGAGTGAGCGACAGAAGTGTCGGTGTTTCGATCACCGGCTAGTAATTTGCGCCACACTTCTCGGTGGCTTCATGGCTAACAATCGAAGGCAAGGATTTAGACTGGTTCGGGCAAAAGCCCTATGTCCAGTATGGGGTAGCTCACATCGTGTTCCTCACGTTCGAATGCTGGGTGCTTACAACAGGGCGCTTGCAAGTGGTGTGTGTGTGTGTGCTGTACGATCGCGTCATCCTTTCTAGAGGTGGTCCAGCTCCACCTTATATACGTGGCGGGCTGGGCTACATTGCGTGAGAGAGGGGGTGCTCTTTCCCCCGGGGTCGGCTGCCCTACACGTCTCCTACCGGGGCCCGCATCCGTTCGTGCTCTGTCGCCTGCCGAAATCAAGTCCTGTCCGTCCGGTCGATGGCATGGCCTGACACGTCCTTGGTCACGTCCTCCATCCCCCTATAAGGGGATGACGCCGTTCTCCTGATGCCCCGTCCCCCCGATGCGCCGGGGGCGGGCCTCTCGCCGAGTTGGCAGGCTCCCTCCTCCTCCTCGCTGGTCGGGAGGTCGGGCGCCTGGGTTCGGCAGCCACCGGGTTTGTGGTAGGGCCCGCTAGCTCAGTGGGCCTACCTTCTCTACGCCTGGCTGCGGAGGAGACCCGGCACGATCCGCCGCATCGTGCTGACGGAGTGGTGGTGCGATCGGCGCGCCCGTCGGCCGCAATGTCATGATGGCCCATCAGACCCGGGGTCTCCGCCGGTCCTCTGGTCCGTAGGCGGCGCCCCTACCCTTGCTGTCGGGGGAGGGATACGCGCACGTCTTAACATATCTTGGGGAGTTAATGCCCCGCTGCGCCTTCCCCAGAAAGCCATGCGCTCGGGCTCCCTACCGAGGCTCCCGGCCCTAGCTTCGGCGCGAGGGGTCGGGAGGGCTCCACGTGGCCCGTGCCCGGCTGCTCCCGAGCTTGGGCGCCGCTTTGCGCTGTTGGGCCTGCTCCGGCCATATTCAATGCTTTACCGAGCCGGGCCGCCTGATGTTGTCCGGCTAATCCTTGCTTAGGCCCTTGATGGTCATACTTTGGGGTACCTGTAGCCTGTGACCCCGTCAAGAAGACCCGGTGACTCCTTTGGCCTTGAGGGCGCGGATCCTCTGGACCAACTTGGGGATGTCGACAATGTCGGCCACCGGAAGGTCCTCCACCCAGTAGCTCTCGTACTTGGGGGGGACATCTACTCTCTTAGGCAGCCTAGGTTTGTGGTTCCCTATGTAGAACCACATGGCGTGCCACCCTGATAAACTACCCGGAGTTGAGTACTCCAGATAATTCTCTGCAAGTTTTGACAAAGCTGGAACCCAGCTCCGCCGACTAGTTTTGGATGATCCACATCTGGTTGTGGCTTCAACCGAAAGAGGTACCGGAAAAAATTAAAATGGGGCTGGATTCCTAGAAAAGCTTCACAAAAGTGAACAAAAATGGAAATATGAACTATGCAGTTCGGATTCAGATGAAAAAGTTTCAATTTATAGAAGTGGAACATGCCTCGGAAGAAATCAGAAGAAGAGGGCCAGTCCCCGCTCGGCAAAGAGAAGTAAAACAGACGATTTTGCCGGTGAGTTTGTAGGGGAAATCATCTTTACTAGTGGGACGCCACTCCACCATGCTTTTCTCCTGGAGGAGCCCCTCTACGACTAGCTGAAGAAGATCTTTCTCGGCGCACTTGGATCACCTCCATCCTCCATCGGTGCCAGCATCAGTTCTCCTGGCCTTGGAAGCCGGAGACTGATCCCCATCGCGCGTTTTCCCCTTACTTCCGCCCCTCCTGACAGTGTTGGCTCTCAGCATCTTTGCTTTGAAATCGATGAGGTGCTTCACGCACATACGCTTGGGGGCTCGCGGAGAAGAAGTTACTAGCTTGTGCAGATGCGGGACAAGGCGGTGTAACTACTGATTCAAAGCAAAATGGCAGATCTGGCTGGATGACAGTGGTGCTAGGGTTCTTGCGAAAGCAGATCTAAAATGTGAAGGCAAGAAGTCTGTCAAGTGAAAGGGTGAAAACCCTAGGTTTACCACGTGGTTAAATAACCAGCGGGTGCTATTGTGGAAGGCCAACGGTCATTGTGCAGAAAGTGAAGAGTTTCTCTCGGGATACGATTTGATTTGAGCGGTAATTTAGGATTTCTTTGAGGAAGTTATTTGTTTAACCATTTTTTTAGGGATGTCATCCGAAAAAAGAGGTTTTCAAATTTCTGAATCAATTTGCCCATTTTAACCATCAATTCAAATTCTTTTACAATGCATGCTACAATTTTTTTTAAAACTTTTTTCAAATCTTGGGATTTGGATTCAAGGCTCGGGGGCTACAAGATACGTGTCATCAATGGCTTATTTTTTGAATTTATTTGGAAGATAAAGACCAGAAGATTCAAGACTAATTTGACCCTTAGCCTGATTCTGCGATTCAACCTAAGGCTCGGGGGCTACTTCATATGGAGTGGGAGTTTCATCGCACCCCATATAAAAGAAGACTACTCGGGGCATGAGCATCTCACAGCCTCAAGGCAACCAAGGAAGTACTCGGAAGACACCTTCAAGACGGAGTTTGGAAGAACTTGAAGACGGCTTCAGAAGTACTCGGAAGCTTGCGGTACTCGGCTACAAAGAGCTCGGGAGTTTATCAGACCCGGGGCCACGGGACTGCATACATGGCACGGATATTCTAGAATAAGGGATGTGGCATGTCTCATACCTTATACCTATTGTAAGCTACTCGGCCAAGAGTAAGACTAGTCGGAACAGAAGGAAACTACCCGAGTAGTACTCGGGTAGGACTCCTGGGTTGTTACCTGGCTAGGATCTCTGTAACCATGTCCCCTCAGACTATATAAGGGCGGGTAGGGACCCCCTCCAAAACAACCCACATCTAAGAAAATACAAACCACCACACAGGACGTTGTGTATTACACTCCTTGCAGCCTGAACTTGTCTAAATCTTTGTGTTTCTTGCACCTTCGAGTTCCAAATCTCGGCGACACTCCACCTAAAACCTACCACCTCCGAAGTGGGCTTGGCGGTAAAACACCGACATATTTTAAAGTCAATTATAGAATAAAATAAAATATTAACCATAGTCACACATACACACTAGTTTTAGCAATATGACCAAACTCAATATATGTTTTCTAGGTGGTAATTATTCACACCATATTAGACACTTATATGAAATACACTTCAGTATTTGTTTCTTCACTACATGTAGTTCAATAACATGGTTCATTTAGTTATGGTTTCTTACCATAATTAAAATTAGCTCATAGAACCAAGTCAACAGCAATAGCAGCAGCAGCAGCAGCAGCAGCAACAAATCAAATCATTTGTACATCCAAATACTATGCACATCCAAATCATTTGTAGGATGTAATACTTTACGTCATGTTTTCAAGGATTCAATAAACAACACTCAACTAAACTTTTCTACCATCATAGATATTTATGAAAGCTTCTATTGAACTTATTGAGGAAGAGTAAACCATATTTGTCGCATATAATAAATTATTGTAACTCTTGTGAAAGAGTCCACCGTTGTTGTACCTCCAACCATAACTTCTAGTAGTAATTTCAAAGGCATCTATAGAAGAGGGCCAACTCCCAACTAAAATTATCAATATTCACACTAATTTTATCTTCATAATAAAATCAAACTAAATCTTTTCTAATGTCGCTTCTATCCACATCAGATTCCACATAATTAAATAGATAGAACCCACTTGCTTCTAGCTTCACTAATAAATATCTAGTAATTTCTAATTATTTATAGAAGAAGATCACAATCAACCCTTGACAAGTAATAATGCTCACAATGGTTTTATTGTACAACTAAGCCCAACTGATGGTAAGGTATCTATTAAACAGCTAAGTTTATTTTTCTCAAATTGAAAGCCTGTCGTGCAAAAACAAATCATGCACACTTGTTTTAGCAATAGATCCAAACCCACCTCTATGTAATGTCAAGGTGATAGCTATTCTCATCACATTTAGGGACTTATATGAACTACACTAAACTATATTTTCTTCTCCCTATATGTAGTTGCGTGATATCAAATTGTTTCGGAGATTTTACATTTGTTTCATCAACAATGATATGCACATCCAAATCTTTCATGGGCATATAATTATTCATGTCAAGGTCTAAAATTCAATTAACAACACCCACTTGTATCCCTATGCTATAATAAATAATGCAATAATTTTTTTGGCATTTCAAAGAACTACTCAACTGCAGCGGTAATCATAAATTCCCATATCTGTTACGAAGTCATTTCTAGAATAATAAAAATTGCTACCCGTAGTCACCAATACACAAGTAGTTTTAACGATAGATCCAAACCCATTACCTAGTTGATAACTATTCGCATAATATTTTAGGGACTCATATGAACTACACTTTATAGAACCTGGTCAACACATATGTACCTATATTACCACTGAATTCTACTAAATTTTTCACTATAGAATAACACACAACTAAACTTTCTCACGACCATAAATATTCACATAAGGTTCTATTGCATTCACTGTGCAACGCTCAACTATATTTGTCTTATTTAATAATTTGGTTCAAGACTTTCAAAACTTTTCAAAGACAAAATTTACCTACAACCATTATTTCTCATAGTATTTTCGAACTACCCAACTGTATCTGTCTCTAACAATAAATATGCTAGCTACTTTCAATGCTTTATATCACAAAAAATTCATCCATATCTGTAACACTAAAGATACTAATTATATTGGAAACTATTTATTGAGCCAAATCCCACTATTCTCTCCAAATATATACTGATATAAAATATTATATATCGTGAGCCATTAATTGGGTCCCCACCTACTTATTCATCTAGTTGCCTATAAATAGAATGGCAAGCAAGTTCTGTATACACAATTCCTAACTTCTCCGTCCTCTAACTTCCATCCATGGAGGGGCATTCTAGTCTCCTATTGACCTCCCTTGTTCTAATAGGCCTCCTATCTCACATCACCGAAACCATCTCCCATGGAAACTGTGAAGGATCTAGCCGGTGCACATATGTTGTACGTGTGCGCCCTCCTCCCAACTTTTCCATGGACATGAGCCCCATGAACCTTGAGGACTGGTATAGATCATTCCTCCCACCAGGAATGGCTAGATCCAAGCCTCAATCACCATTCATACACACCTATAGAGAAGCCATTCTTGGCTTCGCCGTGAATCTCACAAAAGATGAGTCTGAATACATCAATACCAATGATGGGGTCCTTATGGTGTACCAAGACAACCTTATTCCACTCTTGACCACCCACACACCAGATTTCCTTAGCCTACGGCCAAATGGAGGGGCTTGGAATACCTTAGGCATGGGTGAGGGAATCATCATAGGGCTCCTCGACACTGGCATAGACTTTGCACACACATCTTTTGATGATGCCGGCATGGCCAGACCACCTGTTAAATGGCGTGGATCCTGCAAGTTTGAAAGTGCCCACTGCAACAAGAAACTTATTGGTGGAAAGTCATTGATTGGTGGCGAGAATCCTGAGGCACCAACGGATGATGTTGGCCATGGAACACACACTGCTAGCACAGCTGCTGGAAGGTTTGTACAAGGTGCAAGTGTGCTTGGTAGTGGCAATGGTACGGCGGCTGGCATGGCCCCACGTGCACACCTAGCCATGTACAAGGTGTGCAATGAGCAGGGCTGCTATGGCTCCGATATACTTGCAGGAATGGAAGCTGCTATTGCTGACGGTGTTGATGTCTTGTCTATATCACTCGGCGGTCGTCCACAAGCCTTCCATGAAGACATTTTGGCCATTGGAACCTTTTCTGCCATGAAGAAGGGGATATTTGTGAGTTGTTCTGCAGGGAATTCTGGTCCTCTTCCCAGCACACTAAGCAATGAAGAACCATGGGTTCTGACGGTTGGTGCAAGCACAATGGACCGGCAAATGAAAGCCATTGTGAAGCTAGGCAATGGCCGCACATTTGTTGGTGAGTCAGCCTACCAACCATCTAACCTTGCTTCTTTACCACTGATGTTTGAACTTGATGATTCTGAAAACATCACTGGAAAAGTAGTTGCTTGTGAACTTGAAGGATCTCAAGTTGAAATTGGACAATCTATCAAGGATAGTGGTGGTTCTGGGTTGATAGTACTGGGAGCTGAGGATAGTGGCTACACAACTTTTGCTGCAGCCCATGTCCTACCAGCATCATATCTGAACTCCCCAGATGCTGCTGCGGTCAGGCAGTACATTAAGACATCCAACAAGCCAATAGCCTCCATCATTTTCAATGGCACGTCTCTGGGAACCACTCCAGCTCCTGTAGTTGCTTACTTCTCATCTCGGGGGCCTAGTACAACAAGCCCTGGTATTCTGAAGCCTGATATCATCGGACCTGGAGTGAATGTCATTGCAGCATGGCCATTCAAAGTAGGACCGAATAGAGTTGATGAACATGGTATGGTCTTCAACTCCATATCTGGAACATCAATGTCTGCACCTCACCTTAGTGGCATTGCAGCTATTATCAAGAGTGCACATCATGATTGGTCACCTGCGGCGATCAAGTCAGCCATCATGACGACAGCCTATGTCGTGTATGATAGCAAGAAGCCTATCCTAGATGAGAAACTCAATCCGGCTGGTCATTTCACTATTGGGGCCGGACATGTTAACCCTTCAGAAGTTATCAATCCAGGCCTGGTCTATGACACTGATGTGGAGCAATACACTTTGTATCTCTGTGGCCTTGGTTACACAGATTCTGAAGTCGAGACAATCACACATCAGAAGGGTGTCTGCAGCAAAGGAACAAAATTAGCTGAAGCTGAGCTGAACTACCCTTCGATTGCAACAAGGGCAAGTGCTGGCAAACTTGTTGTGAATCGGACTGTCACAAATGTTGGTGATGCAGTGTCATCTTATACCGTTGAGACTGACATGCCTAAGGAAGTTAAGGCGACTGTGTCACCAACAAAGCTAGATTTCACCAAGGAGAAGGAGAGTAAAACATTTACTGTCAGCTTAAGCTGGGATGCTAGCAAAACTAAGAATGCTGAGGGAAGCTTCAAGTGGGTCTCTAGCAAGCATGTTGTGAGGAGCCCCATTGTAATTTTCTAATGTAAGATCATCAAGATAGGACTTCAGTAGAAGTCCCCTACTTATTTAATAATAATTATCTAAAATTAGATGTCTCTATGGAAACAAACTTATAACAGCACATGTTTAACTGGCCAACTGGCCTCTACTGCTTTAAACAGTGAATTTAAGAGGGAGGACGTGTGCACGCTGGAATCTTGGAAGTCTCTGACTTGACTTCGTGGACTTTTGACCGTTTCAGTTCCTTGCTGATTTCACCCACTGTTTCGTTTTGGTAGCTAGCAGCCTGTAATTAACTTCAGTTCGAATGGAGTCAAGAAAAATAACGTGTCACATAACTTTGCACAAAACACAAGGCGGTGGTACGACGTGCAAGACAAATTTTTTCAAGTGCTAACATGTTTGCATCTGGAAAGTAAATGCAATTGCACATCAATGTAACGCTGCTCCCAAAGCAAGGGAAACCTCATACTGTTGCAATTCACCTCGCAACTTCGTGTGATTGTTGTAGAAAACCATGTCAACTTCTTCTTTCGTTAACTCCCTTTGTTGTAGAAATTCTTTGGCCATATCAACAGAGCAAAGTATGGTTAAGCATTTGCAGAACGGCCACGAGTAACGAACCTTCTGTGATAAGGATCCCCCTCCTTCGTGTGTGCCACGGCGACGCAATGTCCGCCGGGGATGACCCTGCGGCCGCGGGCTCTCCAGCCATCTTTATTAATCCGTGCTCGCAGCCGGTGCTGCGCCCTGCAGCCATCTTCATTAATCCGTGTTTCGTTTTGGTAGCTATCGTGTTCTTTTTCTGAAGTACCAAGGATAGCTAAAGCTCACGTGCAACGTGGATACTAGTTTTCACATAAATTGTTCTTATAGGAGACTCCATACCGTAGTGAACTTTCCAAGAATCCATTGTGAGCACAGCGGTAACTGTCTTATAAGCAGAAATCTCCAAAAGGCTAGTAAAGGCGTGGGTTCTAACCCATGTAAAAGAGGTAAAACAAGAACAATATATTTTGTTTCTAGCATGACAATTTCTCTTTGGTGATTGATCGACACTCTGAATGTTTGCGTGCTTACCTCGCGCAACCAGGAGCAGCAGAAAGATTGCAGCGGTGAGCTTGATGGACCGCGACATGTCGTGGGCTTTAGCAGAGCTCGCTTCAATGTTTCGAACACAGCGAATCTTCTTCTGATGCATGGGATGGAATGGTGTGAGCAAACTTAGGTATTTATAGGAGGGTGCTTGTGAAAGATGGTAGTCCCCAATACAAGTACGGAACCGACGTTAGGCACTGCGTAATAGCAGAGCAACTGTATGAGGTGTTCTTTTGGACCAAGGAAATTTCTTGTTGCTCATGTACATCCTGATCCGTTAGTGTCCTGATCGTCACAAGTCTCACTATAGTAATTTGGATAGGCTGGAGCATTTTCTATTTGGAAATGGCAGATGAAATCGCACGGTAATAATGCGATGATGCACCGAAATGTAAAGTTGACTGCATGGACCAAAGCCGTTGACACAAAAGCTAGCAGAGTCCAAGCCCGGAGATGGCTTTCCTCCCATAACAAACTCCCAACGCAACAACTAAAGTTCAGACCGTAATTTCCGTGAACCAGTCTGAACTTAAAAATACTTTGGTTTAAGAAAGACACAAAAGAAATTCTTTCCGCGTACATATATGCTACGAAATGATCTACAATCGTAATGGTCGGCAAAGTGAGTTTAAACCAGTATATAAACAATGAAGTCAACTAAGAGTGAAGTCATTGCCCTGATGTGAAAGGTCATTCTTTAGCAGCTTCGTTGTCCATCCACCAACAAACCAACGTGTATTACAATAACAGCCACCATTCGTTCAAAGAAACTGAGGGTTGAGGGCAACAAATAATTTAAACCGATTTCAAATTTCAGAAACCGATACACTGCCTCGTCATAGGGCTTTGGAGTAGCTGGCTCCACGTCTCAATTGTGGTGAAATTTGGAAGTACCCACGGCGACAAAGAGAACACTTTGACCCTACCTCAAAAGACCAACAATAGAAGCGTAAACTGGCAAAAGCACGTGAACTGAGCGCAACTTAGCTGTAAGGTTTCTTATGGTGAAATCTATTCATACGGATTCAAGTTCTCGATTTGATACTAATGCTGGTATTTTTCTAAATTTATTCCAAAATTTAATCGATTCTATTCTTTTAATAGAAGTCGACATGTCGGTCAATAGAAAACGTGTAAGATGTCTTCATCAATCTCGAGATATGCCGATTCTGTCTTCTCATGATGCTCATAAGGGTAAATTTGCGTGCGTATATTTATGAGATGAATGTAGGTATGTGTTATGAGTGTATGTGTTTGTACTGTGTTTCTAAAAAAAACCTCACAAAAGTGTTGGGGAAGCCACCTTCGATTGGTCAAATCTACCTTCCGCCCTTAATTGACCGAGGGGTCGCCGCGGATTAATATGTTTCAAGGTTTGAGGGATGAGAAAGGTGATCCAGGAGCCTTCTGCGGCAGGCCGAAGGCTCTGAGCCTATGATCGACGAAGGGATCAACAACAAGCTAGGGAAGCTGTGCCCCGGACGCTCAAAGCTGTCAGAGACTTCGGGTTGAGACCCAAGGGGAGGATCAGCGAAAGGCGAGATGTCAGAAGGAAAATTACTATGGAGTCCTAGAATATCCTACAAGGTAGAACCGTTGTAGGGTAAAAACCTGTAATATGCTTCTAGTATAAATACGCGGAACTCTGTACATGATGGAACAAGCTAACCCGATGCAATACACTTATTTACGCTTTTATCATTGTCTTCGTCTATTTCGTGTGGTTGTTGTTCAGTAGCAGTAATTTAGCAATTTAGCAGCTTTCTCAGCTCGCTAGGGCTGGCAACTACGAATGTTCGAGTATGAGGATGTGGGGCTGTTGTGACATCTCTCTTCCGAGGGTGTTATCCACCAACAAAGCACAATGAGCATATCACGAGCGTGACCTGTTACAATGTGAGTGAGTCACGCTAAAGCAAAACTCGGACGTTCCGCGACCTTCACGAGGATCACCAGTAAAGATAGGAGAAGAACAACAGGTAAGATTTAAAAATTGGAGGTGGTATTAAAGAAAACTATAGGGTAAAGAGAGCGTTTTCTATGCGCACGGCGGCATGTGACCACGCAGCTCTGAACCGTCGGATCTTAGTTGTTCCGAGATACCCGCCATGAAGTTTAGTTACCCGAACATGTTGATTCCATGTGTTAGTGTCTTGTCAAATGAACATATCCGGCAATTTTTTCTGCTTTTGAAAGGTGCTGTCCCCAATGCGGGAATGGAAACATTGGTGCTTTCTGGCATTCACGGCATCAGCACCAGTGCCATCCTGGTGCCGCGCTGCACGGTGCGCTACAAGACGGCCAACACGTTCTTCAACACAGCCAACCTGTCAGTCGACCTGCACAAGCCCAAACATACGTACTTACTCCGTTTCTTGCCCTCCAATTCCTTGTTTTGGATATTGCTACTAAATATATAACCTAAATACACTTTAGCAAAAAAAATTCTAAAACGTGATTAGGAAAAATTACTGAAAGTGCAATTATTTGAAAGTGTATTTTTCCTAATAAAATCATTTCTGTAAGTGCCAAAAGTTAGTTCTTATCTTGTGTAATTTTGTTGCAGAACAATTATCTTGTGTATTTTTTTGAAATAAAAGAATTTTAATTCTGCTTTTTATAAAGCAGAATTATCTTGTGTAAATTAGGGATCAAAGTTTTCAAAAGTTAACTACAGCACCCTAGACCTTTATGCTCGGATCGTCTCCATCTCACAACAACATAAACAGATTCCACAATTTCATTAGTAACTCTAACTTCTTGATTTGGTTTTAACTGTCATTACACAGCAAGCAAATCTTGGCTCTAAGCGACCATAGGGGTTGTCTCCGTATTGGTGTTGGCTGCTAGTTTTCTCCATAGATGGATCAAAATACGAAGGAAAAGAGGTACATATGTCACTCATATATATACTAACAAAGAGTCTTCCAAAAATTTCCCTTTCTTGGGTGAACATGACTTATACAATTCTACCAGTGATCAGAACTTGCTCGGTTGGAGCTAAGAAGGTTGTCTCTTTCTGTGAAAAGCGTGATCAATCTTTGGACAATGGAAGAAGGCATTGATTCGATGCTCTTATACTGCATACATTGGCATACACTCCCGAACCTCAAGGATGAGTGCGACAATTTGGAAATGTCCATTGATTCGAGCTTTGATGCGTGCTTTCTTCAAAAGTTGGGGGCGCATGTGCCCTCCCGTTAGCATGCACCTTGCGCTTTGTCAGCTATTTAGTTAAGCGTCCGAGTTCGGTAATAGGTGCGATTCGCGGAAGATGATACGACACGCGTCGGCCAATTGATGCGTGTGCATGTGTCCATAAAGGCACGCGGGATTTTCCATACGGTAAAATATAAAATTGCATTTGATTATTTATATGTTCTTAATTGGCTATACCCTCATAAGTCAAGGGGGGCATGTTTGATAGGGTTTTTCACTGGCTGCTTTATTAGCTTTAGGTGAAGTCCTGCTAAATGCATGTAAAAGGATGTCTTCACCTAAGAAGTCTCTAAAACTAAAAAAAGAATTTATACTAATATGGAGGGAAAAAATTAGCTTTACGGGCTTCTCCATCCCTAAGTATTAATTGTAATGAAAACTATCCATATCACCAAAAAAGTCGCTTCACTATTAAAGCTAAAGTCAGAGTCATTTTATAAGGAGTCGGAATCTTAACAAACACTCAAACAGACCCTTCTAGTTGACTAGTAGTCTAGGACTACAGAGACAGACCCTCTGTCCCCCCTTGGTCAAAGTTCACTCCAATTCACCCTCAACCGAACATATCTCCTTGAATAACAGGACATCGGTTCGGCTATCCACTAGGAACTTTCCATGTTTTAAAAACCAAATCATGACTCCAATTCATTAAGAACAGATTAAAAAGAACTCATTCAGAACACGAATCTCCATAAAGAGAGGCTGAACTAGTTGGGATTTGAGGTATTTCAAAATCTAAAACGGCTGAAGTTCCAACATTCTTCGGAGAAGCAGCATTGTCCGAATTTTTTTTTGAGGTAACAGGAGGGGGAGATCCCCTACTGGATATTTATTAAAAAAAATTGGAGATTACAAAAAATTACAAATGACTAGCTTGCACTAAAGTTTTCTAGCCATGTTGTCATGGAGGGTACATTTATGGCCTTTGCACGATGGATAACCATTGCAAAGTTATGCTTAAGCAACTCCACCGCACTATAAACTGTAGGCACTTTTGAATAAAAAATAAGAGCATTCCTAGAGACCCGGAAGCTCCAGGATATTAAAATAATTAATTCCATGAAGAATGGCACTTGCAGGTTGGTTCTGAAGATTTTCACGATCTCTAAAGGGTTCAGATTCAGGTCACTGTCTAAACCCAATGATTCCCAACATTGGGATGCGAAGTTGCAGCGGAGTATGAGGTGTTGTAGGGTCTCTTAAGTACCTGCACCACAAATTGCGCAGCTGTAATCTTCAAGGAACATGTTTCTTCTTCTAAGCAATCCTCTTGTGCTAAGTCTGCCCTTCAGCAGGAGCCAGAAGAAAGTTTTATCTTTTAGCTGACAACATGATTTCCAAAGCCATTTATAACTCGGACGTGTTTCAAAGTGACCTTTTAGATGCTGATATGCTTTGGAGCAAGAGTAATGTTGGCCCCAAATGTATGTCCAGATATCATTATCTGTAGAATCCACAAGGTTTAGGAGCAAGCTTTGAAGATCAATGTACTGATTAAAAGCTTCATCTGAGAGAGGAATGCGAAAGATGTTATCGAGATGAGGCAGTGACCTGGCCTTCTGTAGGGAAATGTTTTTATTCCTGGCAAAAGAGTATAACTCAGGGAATCTTAACTTTAGGAGTAAACCATTCCACATATCATCCCATAAAAAAATGTTGATGAGCCAGAAAGAGCATTTGACATTGCCACATCTTTATAAAGATATAAGAGTTTCAAGATGTCTCACCACCAAAAATGAACCTTTTTTTTACTGCACTAGGCAGTAGTACTTGTCCCAAATAAGATTGACCCAAGGCAGATTTTCCCTATTGAAAAATTTAGATTTTTCAACGGAAGTGCTTCATTTCGAATTCTGAGATCAATGACTCCTAGTCCACCCTCTTCTTTCCGTAACCATACCATTTTCCATGCTGCTTTGGGTGGTTTCTTAGAATTTATATCTAAACCTCTCCAAAGGCAATGTTTTTTGTACGGATCTATCTATTTGATCACAATGAGAGGTATTTTTATGGAGCACATCATGAATGTTGGAAATGATGAAATTACTAAATTGACCATTATCAGCTTTCCTGCTTGAGAAAGCAAGTTTGAAATGACCAAAATTTTCCTCTCACATTTTTCCACTAAAGGTAGAAATTCCTGTACCGTTGGCTTTGTTGTGTCCAGTGGGATGCCTAAGTAGGTGAAAGGTAAACTTCCAGTAGAGCAACATAGTGTAGTTGCAAGAGATTGCAGTCTTTCCTCAGTGATATTGATAGGTAACATAACTGACTTGGAAAAATTAACCTTTAGGACAGAAGACTGAGCAAATGAATCTAGTATTCCTTTAAGATGGTTTAACTAATTTTCACAGGCCTCTAGAATTATTAGGGTGTCATCAACATATTGAATTACTGGGACATCATTTCCAGCTCCTGTAGGTGGTGGCAGATTTAAATGACCTTGTTCCTTTGCTTGATTGATGAGTGACTGTAAAATATCAGCAGCCAAATAACAGGGGTGAAAGAGGGTCTCCCTGTCTTACTCCTATCTTACAATGAAATACATTTCCTAGGAGTCCATTTAGGAGAATAGAGGATGTGCCTGAACTGAAAATCATTTTCATCCACATTGGCAATCTGGGCCAAAATCCTTTGTGCTCCATTACCTTCAGAATGAATTTATGTTCTACCTTATCAAATGCTTTCTCAAAATCAAGCTTAAGAATTATCACCTCCTTTTTGGATTTGTGACATAAATGTAGATATTCAAAAGACCAAGCAACGCAGTCTTGAATTATTCTAGACTTGATAAAGCTATATTGATTGAGATGAATGATGCTTCTGATGGTTAACTGCAATCTGTTGGCCTGTAATTTTGTGATATGTTTGATAGAGCAATTGAGAAGTGAAATTGGTCTGAAATCTACAGCTATTAATGGAATCTCCTTCTTTGCCACCAGTGTTACATTGGATGCATTAATACTTTGTAAGCAAACATGTCCCTCATAGAAAGCATATAGCAGACTATAGAAGTCAGGAGCAATAATATGCCAGCTTTTTTTTTAATAAAATCAGTATTAAATCCATCTGGCCCCGGTGACTTGTCTGTTGGAAGACTTTTAACAACTTGGTCTATCTCCTCCTTTGAAAATGGTTCTTCTAGGAAGTCAAGTTCATGTGAGAATTGTAGCAAACTAGCCAGATCAAATGAAATTGAGCTGAATTCAGAAACCCCAAGCATGTCTTTAAATGCTTCCCATAGCAGAGATGCTTTACCATTGTGCTCATAAACTTGCTCCCCAGACTGATTCTGAAGGAAGGTGATAGAATTTTTCCTGAATTTAATTGTGGCATTGGAATGAAAAATCTTTGTGTTACCATCACCAAATTTGATATACTTGATGTTTCCTCTCTGATTCCAATAGATCCTTTGCTAATCTAGGAGGGAGTTGAGTTTGTCATTTAAAATATCCTTGAAACCCCATTCATGAATAGAAAGGTCTCTGTGCTCCTCTATGACTTCCAAGAAATAGAGATTCAACTTGATGTTTCCAATTAGAAGAGAAAGACTTGAAATAAGACCTTGCCAAGTTCTGAGGACCCTCCTGAGATTTTTGAATCTGGCCATAACTTTCTTTGCTGAAGGGGGAACATGGACTGACCAACCATGGTTTACCACTTGCAGGAAATTAGGGTGCTCCATCCAATAGTTCTCAAACCAAAAACCTTGGCCCTAGGGATTTTAGTACTGATATTAACAACACAAGGAGCTTGGTCAAAATACTGCATAGTCAGTGAGGTAGCCACAATGTTTGGATAGTTGGGTGTGCACGAGAGGGAAGAAAAAATCCAATCCAATCTTTCAAGCAGGGGAGAGCCCTGTTTATTAGACCAAGTAAAACTTTTTCCTTTCAGGGGAATCTCCACCAAGCCTAGAGCACTTAAAGCTTCATTGAACAGGAAGATTTCAGCTACATTTGCACCGGGTTTGTTTCTATCTTCTATTTTCCTCATGAGATTGAAGTCACCTACAACTAGCCAATTCACTCCATCAGGCATTTGAATTTCTCTGAACCATTCTAAGAAATCACGTTTACCCTCATCACTGCAGGGAGCATAAATATTAGTAAAAATCCAGGACAGTAGGGAAGTGAACTGCAACTACTGTGCATAATCATTTTCAAAGATCAGTTTGCCATCAAAGAGGGAGCCTTTCCAAATCACAATGGAGCCACCCGAAGCACCACGTGAAGCAGGAAAACAAATTTATCGAACGCCACAGGAGCAATATTTTTTATGAAATTACGGTCGAAACTGCCTTTTTTTGTTTCTTGTGAGCAAATAATGTCACATTTTGATTCAACAATTTTGTCACGAACTGCATTCCATTTTCTATCTGCATTGAGACCTCTGACATTCCAAGAGAGTACTTTCTAGGATCTATTATAAGCGCACTGATTCATAGAAAAATGAGTTTGATAATAAAGCAATCGAAAGCACAACAAGTGGTTGATAGACTGACCTGACACTGGAAGACAAGCCAAATGGAACAGAGTATGGCAACATGATTACACACCATGTGTGTGTGTGTGAGAGAGAGAGAACAAAAGCCCTTAACTGCAACGAGCATAAAATGAAAAATAAAACTTGAGAGCAAAAGATATGAGCAACCCACAAAGCTATAAACATCAAGATCATCATTTCTTTGGCTTCTTCCTTGGAGTGTCATCAGAGGGCTTGCTGGTCTCTGACTCCTTAGAGTTCTTCTTGCTTCTGGCCCGGTTGGCCATAGAGTTTGAAGGAAGCTGAACTGCTGACTTCCCTTGCTTTTGCTTCTGGCTTGCAATTTTTCTGAAGAAAGTTCTTCTGGTGCCATCTTGGCAAAGGTCACTCCCAGATTTTTAATTAAAATAGGAGAGAGTGTAGGTGGTGAGACACCAAACAATTCTTGTCAGAACAAGACTTTTTCCTGAAGTCTTGGTTGAGTTTTTTTATCCTATCACTCCTCCTCGGAGTAGATGCCCGCAATACTAGCTCATCAAGGCAATCTTGGAGGTGCTCAGGTTCTGGTGTTGCAATGGGGGAGGCATCTTCCGTACTGGTTTGTGATGAAATTTTACAAGTGATAGGTTCTTTACTGGAGCAAAGCTAGGGCAGGGAGAACTGAAGAGCACCTTGAGCAGATAACCTGATTGAATAACTTCCCAAGCCTGTGAAAGCAGAAAATTCATGGCACATTCAAAATGAGTTGGGGACATGAGAATGGTGGTGAAAAAGTCTAACCAAGCACTTGGAATCTCCACAGTGGGAAGGTTATTGGATCTGCTCTTGGAGAAGAAGTGATCCAGAGTCTGACTGTCTGAACATTACAAACTTAGGTTGGGTTGGCCCATTGGGCTGAAAGCTTCCAGAACTGGATCTACCAAGAAGTTGTTAACAATGTGGACAATTCCCACATTCAGATTGTTGTTAAATTGCAGCTGTGGCTGGACAGGGAGGGCCAAAACAATTTCATGGCTTGGAACTTGCAGACTAGACATGATTGAACTAGTGGAACTCAGAGAGCCAAAATCCTCAGAGACTGTGAAGCTATGCTGCTATTCCTCCACTTCCTGTTGGACATTCTGCTTATTGGGGTTAACAAATTCCTCAATCTCTTCTACTTGCACCTCAACTTCCATGGCATCATCCTGTAAATCATGAAGATTCAGGTTAAGGTCCCAGTCATGTCCTTGCATCTGAGTAACAGCAGGTGGTAGACCACCTTCCTGTGGATCATGATGTGCATCATTTTGTTCCTAAGGCCAAGCAGGCCAATCATTTGCTGGGGGGTTTTTTGCTGGAGGAGCATTCATCTATTGCTGATGAAAACCTGGCATTTGCTGGCCATAACCAAAGAAGTTGAAAGGTGGCTCCTGACCATTATCATTGTCAGGTTCTGGACCTTCATCAGGGGAAAATTCCTGCAGCATTTCCTGCTGTAAAATCTCACATTGCACTGTCCAAGATTCACCCTGAGCCCTTTCACCATCAGTGACCACAATAAAATGAGGAACAGATTCCAAATCAATGACGCGAGCCTTTAAGATGAGCCTACCAAGCTTGTTAAGGTCACGCTCCCAGGATATAAGGCGACTAAAAGGTGTAATGGCATGCTCGAGACATTCCTGCTCCCAGTAATCAAGAGGAAAACCTAGTAACATCAGCCGAACCTCCCTATTGAAATTGAGGGCTTTCCAGTTCCTACCCTGATTGTGCTTCTGAAAAGTGAAGTTGTAGTTGCCATAATTGTGTGGCCTAGAAGAAATTGCATTGTCCCTATCATAGACATACTCAAAGCGAGTGTATGCTTGCCTGAGGTGACATGCCTAAATGTCTCTAATCGGCACATGGAGGTGTTCGTCAAAGAACTCAACTAGCACTTTTCTGATGGTGTTGAAAGGTACCTCATGATCCGGCATGCCATCGATGGTGATGATCGCCGACATCCTCATTCTGTCGCTATGGCCAGGCCACCATTGCACGCGCTTTCCTCTCCCTGTGCTGAATTGCTAGCACATTGAAGACCCCCGGAGCACAAGGCGCAAGGTCCGCACGCACATAAGCCATCTCCGGTGGCGGCGAGGAGGAGCACTGGGGTTTACTGTTGCTACCAGCAAGAGGGGAGAAATTGAAGAAGTCGAAGAGTTGCAAGGGGTTGTTACTGTTTGCTGCAATTCCGTAAAGGAGTTGTAGATGGGAACCACCAAATTGTCACCCACTTGTCAATCTGAATCAGATAGAGAAATCACAATTTTCCTAACTGGGCTGAGCTGCATTGACCGAGGGCCCGTGCTTGACTCTAGGAGACTTGTTGCAAGTAAGTGCCACGTGGCCCCAACCAAAGCAAGAAAGGCAATGAATTTTTGAACAGCATGCAAATCTGGAATGTGCCGTTGAAAGACATCTGTGGCTTGATAGGTCCATATTTTTTTTCTTCTCAAAAGTTCCTCTTTGTTAAAGCCTATATGCCATATAACCAGGTATAACCATTTAGACGTGATGTAATAATTATCTATGCCCCTTTGTTTCCTTGTATGCTTTGAAGACACTACTGCTCCAGATTAAGACCGTACTTGCCTATCAACCCGTGCTTCCGCACAGACTAATTAGAATTAATATAAAAATAACTTATAGCTAATGGTTATAATTATCTATCCCACGCCCCATTTAATCTATTAAATATTCTAACACATACTTAAAAATACATATTTATCATTATCTAGTTGCAATAGAGTTCATTTTGCATCAAATCTCCATGTGTGTTTGGTATATATTTAATTGAACCATTTGTTTGTAATGGCTATTGTTATCTCTTCCATCATACATGAAGACATGGTGACACATATCGTGGGTAGTACTTTTATATAAATAATAATATAAATAATATATTAAAAATGATAGAAATAGTAATTTAGAATTTTATATTGGCGCACTTTAATATTTTATTATAATTATATAATTTAGATTCATATTTAGAGGGTTAGTTTAACTTTTAATAATACAAATTTAGAGGGTTATTTGCATTGTTTTTATAGTGGCATAATTGGGTAATTTACACGAAGATTAGGGGGTTAGTTTAGATTTTTTATAATGGCAAAGGTGTGTAATTTAGATACATGTTTAGAGGGTTACTTTAGTCTATTTTCATAATCGTAGGTGGGTAAATTATTATGAAAGATAACAATGACTATTATGATTAGAGTTGTCGGATTGATGGCCGGATATTTCTGATTTTTGTAAAAAAATTTAGGATTTCTCTATTTTTGCCCATCTAGGATTCTAGATGGCTTCATGTGAAGGCTTAAAAATAGCCTCAGTAAGATTTGTTCATCAGTTAAGGAACAGCTTTGTATCTGCTCAAGTATCTGGTGCTATTTATCGTGGACTGGCAGGTTTTAGCTAGGCTTCATCGCAACATGATAAATCCACAAAAATATGTGCCACTGTAAGGATTGTAGCCTACAACTTGTCTTCGAAGGCAACGGCTTCAAATCAGCGAGTTTCCTTTACTTACAAAATATTGTGCACCAGCTTTGGTCGAAGGACCGGTGAAATAGACTGAAGATGCTGGGCGCCCACAGCTTTATGTCAAGGCAGAGTTTTTATTCCAGGCAAAAGAGTAAAGTTCTAAAAAAAAAACTTGACTGTACTCATCCACTCCAAAGGTCATGCAATAGAAAGAATGTCTTTCGAATACGTGGAGACACTGCTGCGATGCCCTTGTATTTATCTAGCAATTTGAGGATGATTATTTCCCCACAAAAAGAACTTTGGAACCTTGCCATTTTTACTGGTAGCTAGTCCAAATTGATTTTACCGGAGAAATTTTTTACTATTAAAGAAGTGATGATTTTTCAGACGCAAAGGATCATTTTGGAGCGGAGATCAAGAAAACTTCAGACTACTTCCAAAGCAGGACACTGGTTACACATAAGGATGACAGACCACCACCAGAGCATGTCTTATTCATTATCAGGTACACGGTATATTGACTTGACCAGAACGATAACAGTTTTCGACCAGAGTTCTATACTTCACCTATTCCATGGGCCGATCAAGTGTAAAACGTTGATGCTGAAAGAGCCTACAAGCAAGTTGCACTTTGTGCACCGGACCTCAGTCGGTCTTGACGTCGTCGGAGAGCAGCGAAGGTGGGTACAGCAGCTGCTTCCCACCAGCCTCAGCCATGGTCTTGCTCGGGGCGTCGGTTTGCCTAGCGCCATGGCCGTGCATGTACAGGAGGCGGTAGCAGGTCTCGACGATCTCCGGCGCGAACACCCTCCACAGGTACATTGTCCTGAACCATGCCGGCACGGTCAGATAGCGCTCACCCTGGCAAGCCGCTTGCACCATGGCCCTGGCACAGTTCTTCGCGTACTCCACTGGGAACAAACCAATTTGAGCCTGAAGCATAGACATGTTCAGTACATATTTGAATGTGTTAATTCCAACTTCCAGCCAAATGGCAGATCTCATCAATTGAGAGTAGCAGTGTTCTCACATCGCGCATTTCTTGATCAACCTCCATTTCACCTTGCTCCTTGAGGTATTTCCCTTTCGACATCTCAGACTCGATCCACCCAGGCGTTACTATTGTGATTCCAATTTCGCTTCCGAGTTCGGTTCGCAGTGTCTCAAAGAAGTATATCAGTGCAGCATTAGCAGCCTGAACACAAACATAGACAAAACAGACATCAGTTGCAAGTATCAGCATACTGAAGTACGGTGAAATGAATGAAAATTCTGCTACATTATAGAAGCTCATTCTCGGGACAGGATTCCATCCTGTTGCAGAAGCAGTGACAACGATTCTCCCTCGGCTCCTTTTCAGGTATGGGAGTGCAGCGAAGGTTGTCTGAACTGAACCCCAGAAGTTCACATCCTGAAAAGGCATTACAGGCTTATTAGTTCAGTATCTGCGGATACCAAGGATAAACAATCAAACAAAGGAACTGGAATTCAGAAAATATTACAAGCTGGGAACTGTAGTTTTTGACATCTAGAATATCCTGAAACGCCCCCACGCTCGCGATGCCAGCATTGCACACAAGATGGTCCACTGAATACGAACATCAAGCGGCGTTAGATACACAAAGGGAAGCTGCTTGCAACGGAGATTCAGAAGCCAAACCATAATTGTTCGATAATCGTGCTTACATTTGTCATAGTGACTGATTGCGGTCTGAACACATCTCTTGCAATCATCAGGGTTAGCGACATCGCCTGGTAGAACGATCACGTCACGTGCACCAAGCTCGATTGCTCGGTCGGCAACCTGACGGAGGCTTGATTCCCTTCGTGCGACTAGGACTAGGGAGGCCCGCTTCATCGCGTACTGGTAGGCCAGTTGCTGCAGAAAACATCACAGTTTAATTGAAGCTAACAGCCTAACAGTTTCATCGTCCTCATGGGTTTCTTAAATGTTCTGTCAACTGAACGTCTGAACTACAGCAAACCGCCAATTGTACAGACATAGTTGCAAGAAGTGAAGGAACAGAGTAAGATGAACAGAGTACTAGTTTACTTGTAGACGTAAAGCTCAGTTATTCTAAGCTCCTAATCCAAGGCTGACGCAAACAGTAATAAACAATCAAATTCGAAGATACTTAACACTGCAAGAAATAATTTAGAAAGGGAAAACAGAGCATCTCGCATGTTGGTAAGTCTCAGGCAGTGAATCACCTCGCCGATGCCGGAGGAGGCGCCGGTGATGAGGACGACCTTGCCGGCGACGTCCTCGGGGAACAGCCAGGAGAGGAAGAAGTAGCAGGTCTTGAAGAGGTAGTAGGGCGGGTAGAAGAGCAGCAGGCTGGCGACCATGGCCGGCGTCCCCACCCAGTTCAGCAACCCGTTCACCAGATCCATGGCGTCCCACACGGCTCCTCAAATCTGTTGGTCGGGCTGGGAACTCAGCGAAGACGAGACTCTGTCCGTGCCAGTGAATGGATGTGTCAGCCGGGAGAGCAGGACGGAGAGGGATGTTCTTGCAATCCTGCGAGCCCAGAAGCCCTGCTGTGTGTTTGCATGGATTGGGGGAAGCTCTGGTCGGCGACACGTAGCTGCGGGGGTGGACACGTGGCGGCGGAGGGCGGCGAGGCCCGGGAGAGCGGTGGAGCGTTGCTGGCTGGACGTGGCAAACTCTTTCATTTCTATGTCCGGACGAAGGGAACACGTCACCAGGCATTCTCGCTTGCACCGCAGACGCCAGAGGCCAACTTGCCCGGGCCAGAATAATACGTTGAAAATGGGCCGGAAGGAATGTGGCATGAAACGGAACTGCAGCCCGGCCCGGTTAATTTTGTCCTCTAAATTTAGTAAGTAACCAGAAAATGGGCTGAGACGGCCCGCTTGTTGTAACTCCATAGTACCCAGAAAAAAAAGATGGCCCTACGAAAATGTTGGCCGGAGATACAACCCGAGGCCCAGTTGGCAGTTTTTTTTTTGCGCGTGCCAATTGGCAGGTGTTGACCCCGCCACGTCAGTCTAGAAAATATAGCACCAGTACAAAATGGGGGTCTGCATTTCAAAAAACAAATGTGTAGAACATGCGTTGAGTACCGGAAACTAATATATATAATCCACACTGCATGATAAAGTTATCACAAATTACAATTCTTTTACCATGTCCAGTTAAGTAGCGCCTATATAATCCGCAAAAAAAAAGTAGCACCTATATATCACAATAAAAATTAGAAAAATACAAGCATCCCTATATGTCAAAATAATTAGAATAGACGTGGATAAAGCATCAGGGAGGAGCTATAAAACTACGCAATACCTAAAGGCATCCTAAAGTGTTCCGTGACTATCAATACCAAAGCAACATGAAATCCTATAGTCCATGAACATCTCAATAATAGACTTTGCTTCTGATAATTTCTGATTGTTTGTGTGCTCTTTTCCCTTATTTGTGTAATCAGCAGTATGGCTGAAAGAAAATACACTGGCACTTGCAAGGGAAGGACATATTTCTTTTTTTTTAAAGAAATGGCCTATGGACATCTCGTAATATAGATCAACTTACTGATGGTTGGTGTAGAGGATTTTGCAAACTATCCCATGCCCCTATTCTAGGTTGTATGTCATACTTGTGTGGTACCACAGCATTTTTTTTAGATTAAGATTAAAAATTGGCCTTCTATATCCACATGGTGGATATATATAGCCAAGGATTACAAGAGCTCTTGAACTCTAAACCTCAAAACGAGGGTTACAAACACATATAAGAAACAAAACTCTAAAACGAAGAAAGAAAAACTAGAAGACTACGCTTTAATCTTCTTCTTCATTCACGTTTCAGTCTTGCAATATCTTTATGCAGCACCAATCCAACACATTTTATATCTCTCATCTGCTTAGAAACTTGATATCTTAATTGTTCGTTCCTTGCCAAATCCTTTCACGTAGAAACCATATGAATAAATTCCACCTAGGCAATGAATTTAGGTGTGCAAAACCTTCATGGCAACGCCTCGAAGGAGAACACGACGTTGAAGACGCCATCGTCGCTCATCCGGTGAGCCGGAATTAGATTTTCACCCGGAGAACTACATACCTTTGCAGAAAGCATCACAACAACGCCTCAAAGGAGGAAAACGACACCCAAACAGCGCCGCCGGTGTTGGCCCGACACAATAGTCAGGTAGAACTTTCGCCTGAAGCTGATGCAAAACAATATCATCCCCATCACGGGTAAGCAGGCCACCTAATGGCCACTGCGTTCCCCAAAACCAATCTGAGTCGGGTGGATCAGACTACTGGCCTCCCATGGCCACCACGTAAAGGGGAACTAGGGGAGGCATCGGCGGTGGCCATCTCCAACATCGAGGAAGCACAGATCGGGACCGGTGGCGCCACCTTGCAAATGATAGCGTGCACAAAGAGCATTAGATCAGGGGTGTCCCCCGCGACGTCACTGAAAGTGCATCTAGGTCCCCTCGTGGATTTTGGTGGTTGAATGACAATACAATTAATGAACTAATAAGTTTGATGAGCTTTTGCTAGGTATCATTGAAAAGAATCGTACCAAAATTATAATATCTGAAATTGAAGAAAGGGCAAGCAAATTGAAAAGATAAAAGAGATATAGTTGCAAGAGCTATTATATGATCTTAATGATGGCTTGCTTGTATGAATGAGTAAAGATTGATAATGCGTTGATATTTTGATCAAGAAGGAAGAAGTGTGATCAAGAGCTTAATATTTCAATAGAAGTGAAGATTCTTGATTGCTTGATCACATAATTGGTATATGGATTAATTTATTGAACAAATGGAATTCAATAAGTACATATTGTGGTGTAAGGCTACATGTGATTTAAGATGGCAGGATGGTTAAGGGTTAGTAAGAACTTGGCTACAAGGTACTAAGCGAGGGAGAAGGGCAAGTAAAGGGCTTGGCATCGATGAACCCATACTAGGGTGAAGAAACAGGTTAGTGCTAGCATTTATGGACCAATCAAGGTTATGGAAAGTGACAAGTTGCTAAGCATTAATCATTGTTGTATCATATGGATTTAGGTGTTTTGAGGATGTCAAGTTGATTATTGATCATATATGGTGAAGGACCTCAAGCCACTAGCTCAAGAAGGATAATGCTCAACAAAAGAGGCAAAAGAAATGCTTGCAAACCCTCAAAGTATGATTTTGAAGAAAAGCAGCATGGTAAAGATATTCAACCTCAAGAGGTTTATATTGTGTTCATTATTTGATCTTGAGTATAGGAAATATTATACTATCAAGAGGGATGCGACGTTGATAGCTTTGCTTATGCCTCGGTGCTCAAACCAAACATTTCAAGTAATAATATGAGAGAAATACTTATCACAACACTTGCACCGGTTGATCTTGGATATTGATTTCAGTTGGAATGGGTAGTCCTCTGAATAAGCTTTCCATAGAGTTCAAGATTATCGAAGTCGGAGTCTGGAGTAAAAAGTTATGGTGTTTTCTCTTAGGTCACCTAAGCTGTTTGGTGGATCTGCGGAAACTTCAAAGATTTATGTGGAAACTTCGAAAGTTTTGGAGATTCAGTAGAATTTTACAAACATTCTGAAGATTTCTGGGAAAAGGGAAATGCTAACTTTGTCCGGAGATTCAGATATTTTTACGTAGTCTCCGGACCTGTTTTGAAACTAACGGCTAGTTTTTGGGTTCGGAGTCTCCGGAGATTTTTCGGAGATTTTGGAACTTAACAGCCCAACGGCTAGTTTTTGGGATGGGTATTTATACCCCTCACCACCTCCCATTTGTTGCTGCTGAGTTCCTCCACGAAATACACATTTCCACAGCCCTAAGAAGTTCCCCCAACTCTAGATTTGCAAGAGATTTGAAAAGAGAAGTGAGTTGGGGTTGAGAGATTGGGAAGGAAGATTGAGTGAAAGTGAGCAAATCCATTCTTGAGCACTTGAGTTCATAGCAAGAGATTATCGAAGCATTTGTTACTCTTGGAGATCAAGCCTTCTAGATGGCTAGGCGTCGCCCGTGAGCACCCAAGCTTGTGGTGTGCCGCGGGAAGTTTGTGAAGGCTTCGATTTTGCCTCCGCAAGGGAAGAAATCATGAAGTGAAGTAGGGAAAGGGTTGAGAGTGACCCAACTTCTTTGGAAGCACCCAACAGAATCGTAGGAACCCATGAAGGATCCGAACTTCGGTAAACAAATCCTTTGCGCCACTTGTTCTTGATTTGTTCATTTCACTACTTGTTGCTTGTGCTAGCTCCCTTCTAGGTTCCATCTTGATCTACATTTTGAGAAGGTTTGAGCTGCAAGTATTTAGTGAAATAGCTCAGAAACAACTCACCTTTTTATGGTAATTCGTCGATCTACTTTTGGTTGTAGTTTCCATAGGCGTGTTGTGTAGTTTATGCTATTTCTGGAGACTCCAAAAATTTCTGCGGAAACTTCGGAAATTGCGGAGATTTTGTAAAAATCTCTGGAGATTCCGTAAGTTACTAATTCCGCTGCAAGTTTTTTTAAAAATTTTAAAACCGCCTATTCACCCCCTCTAGGCGATATCTAAGGTCCTTTCAGTCACCTCCGCCGGCCTGCCACACAAGCGCCCACGTGGCCGTCACTGGGGAAGTATCCCTGAGCCGACGGCCAGCGGCGGCGAGGAAGGGCGCACCTTAGGACCCATGGTCCTCACCCTGCTCTCCGCCACACGCGGCCGGGCTGCCGCGCGCAGCCGTGGCACTCCGCATCGCGTCATAAGACATGCTTTTCATAAACCATGCACTCGAGATTTATATTGATGACCAAACTAAAAGGTGTTATTTGTCCCGTTCGAGATCATCTTTTTAATACCATTGTTTTGGACTCATCATGCATTTGTAATACTCTAATAATATATATCAGCATTATGGAATGAGTGCCTATATTTAGAAAACTCATTAACACACGTGGAATAGCCTCCAAAATTTATATATTTAACACAATAAGATAAAAGCCATTAAAAAACTTATGTAATTTTTACATGTGCCAATTTAGTTACACACCGATCTCATTAATCTGCAACCTCTCCACCGTGCACATATATTTGCCTATGCCATTTTCTTAGTGTTCATCAGCTTTGCATGTTTTATCTCATCAGCCCTTGTCTAAAAGATCAATGAGATAGGTGAAAGCGAAACCAAGTGAAGGAACAAAATATCTTACAGATGTTTCTTTGACCTAATTAACTTAATTTTTTGCGAGTAGACCTAATTACGTGTACAACAACGGAAATTTTTTTGAAAAAGGTAGCAGCCATCTTAGCAACACGTTTTGCTATCAGCCGTGGAGAATATTCTCAATAGCAACATAAAGGATGGTGGTCCTCGATCACCACAAAGAAAAACCAAGCAACAGTATGTAGCACTGAATGAAGAAGTTCGTTCCTTACATGCAAAGAAAACCAGATGTCTTGCAGAATCTTGCTTTTGCGACCTGATTTCAGAGCTCCGAGTAGCCTAGCTGAGTGTTCCAAATGTCCGATATCACTCGAGTGTTGCAGAATTTTTATCTCCAGAATGCAATAAGAACAGGCCACCTGGAGTAACGCTGCAACCACTTAGAGTTTTCACTTATGAATAAACCTCTGGTGTGTTCAACGGGTCGCAAAGCATGCGCATCTCCTTTTTCACGGGAACATATTCTTGCAGGAAAAAGCAGAATTGTAGAGGCCGGCAAAGTAGAACATTGGCTTTCGTCTTTTTCTTGTTGGTCCTGCTTTGGTACACGAAATTAATCTAGTTTTATGATTGCAGAATCCTGTAGAATACTAATAATAACATGGATATTCACAAACCATTTGATTCTCTACTCTTTTTTAGGATCTCCATTAATAGCCAATAGCCCGAGAAATATCAACTCTGGTAAACGAGAAAAAAGTAACACATGCATCTAAGCTAACAACAAGCGCTAGTGTGATGCCAATAATAGTTGCCTAGCATGATAGTTTGGCAGCTGTTGGTCCTTTGTATGTATAGCAGAGTTCAAAAGGAACACAACTAAAACCCCATTAATCCCGGTCTGGAATCCTCTCTAGTCCTGGTTGTAGCAATTGGGACTACGAATCCGGGACTAAAGGTTGGGATGTAACCGAGACTAAAAAAAGTTTGCGTCCGAGATCTATTGCCTCGCGCATAGCTTGCTTACTACCCCACCTACACAGCACATGTGACTTTTATTGGGATGTTTTTCTTTTAAACTAACACATGGAGGAGCCTTTAATCCAGTTGATAGCACCGACCGGGACTAAGGGACCCTTTAGTCCCGGTTGGAGCCACCAACCAGGACTAAAAGTTTTGGATTTTTACTTCCGGTTAGAGCCACTAAAGATAGACTTTTAGTCGGTGTCTCCAACCGGGATTAAAGAGTCCTCCCGCCGCCTAGCCGTTGGACCCGGGATAAATGCTAAAGATCGATGTAGTGTTCTGTAGTAGTGGAAGCAAGAGTTTCTAATTGCCTTGTGGCAGGAGCAAATCATCGTGACCAGGAATTCCGTACAAATGCCCACTTTGACGTTTTGAAGCAAGAACCTGAACGTACTGGTTAGAAATTCTGAAAAGAAAAATGCTTGAGATGGTACTGTATTTTCACAAAGAACTAAATGGGCATATATGAAATAAATAAAAGGACAGAGAACTGGTAGGGTGGGGGATGGACTAGCCAGGGTTCGAACTGTGGTCCTCATGCCATGTTCCTCCGTGCAGTATAGGAGGTTAATCTACCTTCTTACCTCTAGAAATAAAAAAAAAGACACATTAAAAACATTGGCCACATCACTCCAAACACTTATTTACATTTATGTAACATCTACTGCACATATGAAAGTTCTAAAGCTATCACCGTAACACACGAAGAGGTCCTCGGAAAATGATCAGTAGCAGCACACGGGCATCCTTGCCTCCTCTAGCTGCCTCTCCATATTGAACCTCGCGATGAAGTCCTCCACACGTCGGTTCAGCTCATCGACCCTCGGCAGGTCCCACTCCTCACTTTCCTCGTCCACTGCGCGCTCTCGTTGCACATCCCCACTCATCTCCTCTCCTAGCTCTAACTCAAGGTCTCCTCCCTCTTCCTCTTCTTCCTGCACTTCATGGATGTTATGCAGAACTAACTGATTAACTTTCTCCTCACACTGATTCACCCTCACACCATCATTTCCTACAGAGGTTTCCCGTTCTTCAGGTACTGCAGTTAGCATATGCACATCTTCATTTCCTACAGAGCAATCCTTTTCTTTGTCTACTACCATTGCCATCTTGTTTTCTTGTTCATGCTTGCTCTCCCCGAGGATCGTCAGAAGCAACACCTCTGTCAGCCCGTGATCAGCATGCTGCTTCCTACTATCCTGTAGCATATCCTCGTCTCTTGCGGCAGCTTCATTGCCGGTCTTCATCAGCTTGCTTCTGCGACGCGAGAGCTTCGACTCACTTACAAGGTACACAACGATGATGTTGGAGAAGATGAAGAGGCACTTCGGCGCGATGATAGCCGAGACAACTGAAGGGAGAGACTCCATGAAATTCTTTATGCAAGAGTACAAGTGGGACAGCCAAGTTACCACGGACAGGATGAGTATCGCAAGAAGAGTGGCCTTCATGCAGCTCCGGACGTCCATGACTATGGTCATGGGAGTTGTACAGCTGCAGCTGGTGTAATCTGTAGCTATGTTGAAGCGTAGAAGAAGATGAGAAGAAACACATGAGAGCACAAATTAAAGAAGATATGGAACGGATGCGGTGTATTTATAGTAGTAGTGTGGAGAGGTGTTGGAATTCTTCATTGGTTAAGTTATTCCCGGGATTCTTTTTTGTTGAGTTATTCCCTCAAAGAAAATGATATCCTCTTTTCCACGTGTGATGTTCTTCTGCTTTTGCGCAATGAATGTACCCATAGGATGTGACGGCTTCTATCTTACTGCCGCGATGAGATTTTTGGTTCCTTGAAAGCCATCTTCAGTGGTGTCTCTGTATGTGGTTCTCATTTAACATCCATCTGAAGGAAAGAAAAACATCAATCTGAAGAAACACTTAGGACGCGTTTAGGAGGGCTCCTTGCGCCGGCGGAGCTGGACCTGGAGTAGGCGGAGCCACGTTTTCTGGCTCCACCGGCTCCGCCTGAGCACTTGGAAAAAGGGCTCCGGCTCTCTTCTGCGCCCCCCGCAGAAGCGCTTCGCGCTGCACCCGTTTGGCAGGGCTCCTGCTCGAGCCGGCTTTGGAGCCGCTCGTGGAGCCCTGCCAAAGGGTCCCTTAGCCAATTGGCATCTGTCTAACCTTACTTTCACTGCGTGCAGGGGCCATTTGGCTGCAACTTATGGTTGTAAGAACAAACTTATCTTGGGTAGATGGAAACCATGTTTGTTACAATTGTATAGTATTGCCTGTTGAATATTTTACAGTTTTATATGTGTGTTCTTTTTTTCCTTTTTCCTTGAATCTAGTTGGCCGGGCTATGTTTGTATGTCTAGATGCGCCAATAATTTGTTGGCCATCGGATGCGAGCTAATTTAGTAACAAGTAAGTGTCCCGTCGCTAGAGCCTAGAGTGCATGCCACTGATGAGGTAAATCTAGCGGACAATGCCAACGTTAGTTTGTTCCAACCCATGGATGCATTGCACTTATCCAGCGGCACCAACTGGCTTGCAATGGATTTCTGTGGTCTGCTGTGAGCTAGATTCCTTTGGAAGATATGTCGTGTGTCCCATAAATAGCCACCATGCCTTCGCGCAACTTGCAAATAGATATGCATGGGTTTTTGTCGAAATATGAACAGTGCATGTGAGATTAGTATGAAGAAGAACTAGGGAAATGTTACAAGGGCTGCTTTTGGCTGATAACCGGAGTTTACTGATACTTGTTGAGGTATTTGCAATGCAGTGAAAATACCGTTCAGCAACCTTAATTTCAATAGTACCAATCACCCAATACAACATAGAAACCTGTCCTGATGCGATGTTAAGGAATAATTCTCAAGAGGAATACAACACGGGTTCAAGTCCTAGTGCTTTTCTTTATGTTCCACTTCACTTTCATAAGTGAAAATCAAATTTTATTTACAAGATAAAGGCTGAAATTTCTAAATGGCAAATTATTTCTGATTACCATAAATTGTAATGGTTTTTTATCTCATTGTTTGCACATACTTAGGATCGATGCTATGGTTGCTGAATTTTTTGGATGGTACTCAAAATAGGATTTCCAACTTGTTCTGTTGAACCTTCGTAGACATGTGTAAGAATACAGCTGGATGCAATCATACATGAAAGCTTCTAGTTCAATTGTTCAAGTCACCAAACATGAACTAGATGTAGGCAGCCTAAAAATAGGGCAAGTTATAGACGCAACTGTGACATAAAAAATCTGCCTCCTTGATTCTCATGCTTCCGGCGTGCAAAAGTGATGTGAGCCATGACATATCCAACATGTACTGTGCACCACAGTTCATCAGTAGTAATACAATAAACTGTACACACACTCTTTTGCCAAGAAGCTAAGGGAGGGCTACTTTCTCGTGACTTTTCAATTGCCCATCAAAATCATTAATTATCATCTTTGCAATGATCTTCCTATCAGAGTTGCATTTAGCTAGTCAGTAATCTTTCGTCATCGCTCTAGTTCAATAAGCAATTATCGCACTAAGCGCCGCTAGAAGGAGATCAGACATTATGTTTCCATATGTTGATCAGATCAGTTCCCATTATGAATATTGTTCATATTCTATTACAGTATAAACAATAATGTATACATATTGGCATCAACGTTGTCTGTGCAAATGTGTGCTCACTGCTCACACGAGTGAACTTGATCAATCAGTGGCTGCAACCTAATGGAGTGCTTCAGCAGCGCCTGATAAATCTATTTTGAACTAACCTCATGGTGACTCTTGATTCCTTGTTTCTCAGACCCCAAGATTAGCTGTTTGATGGCTTAGCAACCAACTTCAGGAGCTCCCTTCCCATAATGGATGTAACGGAGATGATAATAGTGCGCAGTCCCTCGTAAAATGCAATTATAGAGACACTACCGAGTCCTGGCACATGGATGAGGTAAGTGGGTGGACATATTCCGAATAAGTGAGTGTCCTTTGTTGCTTGGAGTAGTATATTAAAGTCAATAAAACTCGTAGGGTTTTTGGAGGTTATATGCTATTTTCAGCCCTTTTTGTATATATGTAATTTAGAATGTATCATACTCATATATCTATTTCTAGCGTAGAGATATTCGAAAGTACTTCTTATTGACAGTAGGAAAAAGCTCATTTTATTACCCTCTGCAATCCATTTTGTCTGCTTAATAACCCCTACCGTAAATTTGAACATTCAAAGCTGAGTGTCAGTTCCAAATGCATAATAATGTGAAAAAGTCAGTGGATGCAGACTACAGAATATATTGTTTTCTACTTTTATTTTATTCTCCAACCACCAAAAACCTCAGGCCTACAAATGAAGGAAGGTTTCTAGATGGTGCACAATGAATAATTCAGATAGCTTCCTGGTATTCCGATTCGCGATCCATATCAAATCATACACCCAAAGGTATAGCTGTACTTCTGCCGAATGTTCTGAAGATTCTGAAGATTGTTGCTGTAACTGAGACAGAATTGGTCAAGATATTTCAGACATAATTTTGTACAACCTAATAAACAATACTATTCAATTTTGCAGAGGTTTTTTATTTGATCCTGTTTACAAAACCTGTGTATATGGATGAACAGATAACCCAAACATCATGGTTGCAGCATTCGAATCTGCTGGTGCTTCTCAGAGTGGGTGAAACTCCTGATATTTAAATGTGCAGTAGTGCAAGATAGACCAGTTCTGTAAACTTAATGGCAGTTCTAGAATGAACAAGAATGAGTTTAACTTAAGCTGAAGATATAGTTGCGAGCGTAAATATTGGAGCATAAGTAAGAAGCTGTGTTCAAGATTCGAGAATGTGGTGTTTGTAACTGGGGAGCTAGGAAAGTGTTCTCATCGACCTTATCCAATGTTTTCCTGGCTGGCTAAGATATTCGATCTCTTCTCTGAAATAATTGGCTCCTTTTCAATATTCTATTTGTCTTTTTTTTTTCTTGTTTGTCTTTGGGAAAGGGTTCTGATGTCAACTACTATATGGTTCCTTTTTGACTTTATGTCCTCCGGGCTTATCCCAATGTGTCCTATTTTCACTCCCAGACCATTTTGTAGGTCCATGAGAATTAGGACAACATGTGACTAGGTAAATTAGAAAAATATTGATTAATTACGGTACACATCAACCTCACTTCATCAGTTTAATTGTGTTAATCATATTCATAACATTTTCCAAAATTTTAAATTTGTTTTTGCGTTCATCTCGTCACTTATTTAGTACCTCGTTGATTAGGTTTAAGGTGAAAAAAATGGAAATCAATTTGGATCCCCAATTTATAAAAAACAAGAAAATAACACATATATAGAAAAATGAATACCTAGAAAGTAGTTTGACGCCAACTTCTTCGTAATGCAATGGTGCTGTGGTTCACTGTTGTTTTTCTTAAAAAAACAGTTTCCTTTATTTTTTTTAAAGCATATAAGAAGGTTCAAGACTGGGCTTACCAGTGCCAAGCCGACCATCCTATTACAGTTCCAAGCTCTCACTCGTTAGAGGCTACAACAATGTTTGGCTTGAAACAACTGAGCCACTCCCCCACCCACTGCATGATCGTGCCAACCTCGTCCTGGCCTTTTTGCTTGAGAAGAGGGCTCCACACCTCTACACGAATGGCATGCAAAGAAACAGAAATTCAGTCGCATTTTTAGGGAAATTTCTTCCGATAGCCATCTTGTTGCGCGTTTCCAGAGCTCACAAGCAAAGCCTGTTCAAAGAAAAAGAGATTCATCAAGCTTGAGATGACAATTTGTTTTTTTACTTGAGCTAGTTGTCATCTTGATTAGGTGTCTGAAGCTTGAGGTAGCCATTCTATGTGTTTCATTTGAGAGGGAACAAATTGTTGCCATCAGTCAGTACTAAATGGTACACATAACACAAAGCAATATAATTATATCAAAAAGGTTGCCCACTTCTTCCAAATCACTTGAGTTCGTTATTTACAGCAGTGATGCATGAGCATTAAGTTAATTACAACATCTCTAGTACTTGTGTAACTCCTATCTTGATATGAAAACATGCATTCTACGTAGTACGTAGTGCTCAGCAGCAGCATACGAGCATCTGTGCCTCCTCGAGCTGCCTCTCCATGTTGAACCTCGCGATGAAGTCCTCCACGCGCCGGTTCAGCTCGTCGGCCGGCGGCAGGCCCCTCTCTTCCAGTTCCTCCTCTGCTGAGCAGTCTTGTCCTACACCTGCGCTGACCTCTTCTTCCACTTCTGCTTGGAGTTCATCTACCCGATATACACCTGCATGAATAACTTCATCCTCACACTGCTGATCCATCTTCAGAGCTTCATTTACAGCTGCAGCATCCTGCTCTTCGCCTACTTCCATTACCATGCTGCTCTGTAGTCCTTGCTTGGTATCTTCAGGGATCGCAGGCAGCAATGCCTCTGTCACCAGCACCTCCTCCTGCTTATGACAACCATTTAGCACGCTCTCGTTCCTTGCAGCAATGTTAGCACGTGAGAGCTTGGACTCGCTGATGAGGAACACCACAATAATGTTGGAGAAGACAAAGAGACACTTGGGTGTGACAACAGCGGAGACGACAGGAGGGAGGGACTCCATGAAGAAGGCCCTTAGGTAGGTGTACATGTTAGGCGACAAAGATACCATGGACAGGAAGGTAAGGGCAACAAGAATGGCCTTCATGCGGCTATGGAAATCCATGGCTTGGATCCTGGAATGAACATGCAGCGCTGCAGCTTGTGCAATCTGTAGAGGGGGATGAAGTGAGGAAGAAGATGAGAAAGGAGACACACATGGGAACTTACAAGAAGCTACGGCGAGGATGATGAGGGGTATTATATACACATCAGGTGTGTTGCATTCCTCACTGGTTAAGTTATTCCCTTACAGAAAATTGTATCCTCTTTCTGTGTGCTGTCCGTCTGCTTTGAGGAAAAGCGATCCACGGAGGATGTGATGGCTGCATGCTTCTACCTGCTTGCCTTTAGGTTGCGGGCTCAACGCAAGTTGTATCGCTAGCCGTGGTTACAGCATGCTTCTGGATGTGGCTGCACACCATCCACGGATTGCCATTCACCTTCCGGAGCAACACGTAGAGCATATTCTCCATAGCTTTTTGGTGGACATGGACCATTTGGCATTGGCTCGTAGTCACAAGGCATTGCATCTGTAACCGCACACAATCTTTTTTTTTTTACAACCTTATTTCAGCTAGCAAGTTAATGCAAATCATGTTTACTTCAGATTGTCATTTGGATGAAATCTTAAAGTTTAATGCTGGTTTTTAGACTTGACGTTGAAATGGAAGGTGAGCTTGGGACCACGGGCAATTTGGAGCAGTGAACCCATTTTGAACATCATGTAAGACGTGTCGAATGCATGCTTTTTTCTTTCATGTTTGTAAATTCATATGGATCGTGTTGAATATGTTCCAAATTCAGTCCACATCACTATTGGCCGACTTCTGACGAAGCGAAGCGGAGGCTCGTCCCTGTGTTAGGGTTTCCACCTTGATTAAGCCACCATACGGCGTTGTAACCCGACTCTTGAAATTAGTGAGAAGTGTTTGCTGGCTGGCGCCCGTGGTTTTTACCTTCCGCATTGGGAGGGTTTTCCATGTTAAATCTTGTGTCTCGCTGTGGTTTGATTTTGCGTTCTTCCTCGTTTGATCGTCGTCATTCACAACGGGCGTGTCACGGAAATAAATAATGTGTACTACAAACTTAGAGTAGCATAGTCGTCGATTTTCTTTTTTACTGTTTTGTGTGTCTTTTGGGCTTAAATAATCTAGTCGGCCACGCTATTTCCATATGTCTGGACGCCCCAAGTGTTTCGTGGACGTTGGTTGGGAGGGGGGTCCCATGCCCGGAGTCTAGAGTGAACGCCATGATGAGGTAAAGTGACGGAATATAACACAGTTGGTAGCTAGAATATCGCCAAACCTAGTTTGATACGACCCATGCAGCCATGCATTGCCCTTTAGCAGCGGCACCAACCGGCTCATACTGCTGGACTCCTTTATTGGAAGATATAGTTTGTCCCATGACTAGCAACTGTCGATATTACAATTTGCAATAATAAAACCTTTGCATTCCACATACCATTTTAGCGCAAATAAAATCCCCAATAATCTATATTTGCACCGAAGAAAAAACCCGTAAAATTAATACGTTATGCATAATGGAAAATGATACAAACAACGCGTTAGGTAATCTAGCTTGTTCTTCCGAAGCATTACCGGCATGTAAGGGACACAGCTGGATTGGATGATTCAAGGAACCAAGCAGCCGCTCTGAGATGTAGGTGACAACCAGCGCCGGCGTAGCTTGTAACAACCAGAATGTGCCGTCTTGATTGGCATGCTTCTAGCGTGCAAAGTGATGCGAGCCGCAACCAACCATCAGGCACGGTGCAACGCATATGTGTGATCTCAGCCTTTTATCACTTGTACTACCTTTTAAGAATGGCAGGACCTTAGTGGTCACCAGCAATTATTTGCATTGTCAGCTGGGACGACGAAGAGAGAGAGGAGCTAGGTTCCAGCTAGTCTTCCGGGCCCATGCCAACGCCAGTGACTAGCTAAGTGTTACTGCATGATGACGGGTTAGCTCCGCGAGCAGGATGCACTGTTTGCATTTCATCAGCAATGGCAAAGCGGAATATGAAGGCGGGAGACGTATATTTTTCGATGAACATGAAGGGGTTTTTTGTTGTCACCTTAGACGAGGAAGATAGTGAGGGGCAGCGATTGCAATGGTAGATTGGTAGCCACCACGCCAGCCATCCTTGCCATCGTTGGAAATGACGAGTGGCGCGCCGATGCCACAGGATCACACCGACGCACAACCATTCACACCATAGCTGAGGGTTTTACACCATGCGCCCAACAAACTCACTGCAAATGCATGGACCACGGCCGACGTGGGCAGTGACCCAAACAGCGCAGCGACCACCGTACCATTTTCTCTATGGGGCACCATGTCAGCTACCGCATAGATAATCGACCTGACCAGTACCATTTTCTCATTTTCTTTTTGATAATCACTGATACCAGTACCGTTTGAGCTGCATGGATTGACAAGAGGGTACAAACACGTACGGCCGCTAACACATGGTGCCATAATTCTCTACTGACCACGCTCTTTATATCAAGAAACGCAGCAAAGTTGTGTGTTTAGAGGGCGTTGGATCGATTTCAGCGGTTCAGATCAATGCGCTGCCAAGACAATCGATAGTACTTTTCTAAACCAACGTCATCTTCACCCCGGAGGCACTAGTTCTTAGACCAAGATCATTGATCAATTGAATAATGGTCTAGGTAGCTCCTGCAGCGAATCTCTTCCGGCGCCTTTAACCAATAATCTTTAACCGTACCCCTCATTTTAGGAAAGGTAAATGAACGTCACTTTCACTGGCCACTTCATTCCATAGTGCAGGGATAAGGAATACGAGAATCTGATTCCGGTCCGCCTTTTTTTCTTCTTCAGTCATGAATGCTTGAGTTCTACTGGAAGCTACTTCGTATAAGAAATACTGACAAGCCACCTGGACAGTCAAATAGATACTCGCGTTTTCTGAAGAGGCCATATGTGGATCTAAAGATCCAAGGGTAAAGCTTCCTCAGTTCAGGTGGTGTAGATTTAAGGCAGGAGTCGAAAAAAGGACGACGCGTAGCATTTCTCTGATTCTTTTGGCCGATGACTGAAAGGGTGCGACCTGCATCGTCCCAGCCACAACTAGGCTGGGCATGGATTGAAATCCATATCCAAATTAATGGAGTCAAAAGAATATTTAGATATGTGAAGTCCAATTACAGTATATATATATAGAGAGAGAGAGAGCGCGCTAGTCCAATTAAAGTGGAAAAAAGAATTTGTGGCCACCGTGGCGGCATGCCACATGGTGGCTATATCGACTGCTTCATTATTCCCGTGTTGCTGCCCTAAGATTGCAAGTAGTTTCTTTTTGCAGTTTTCTAGAAAAAATATTTTTAGCCTTGTGAAGAAGCGATGAACCCAGAAAATACAATATAATTTCCTTTCTATATTGCTTTATTCTGCATACAACGTAAAAGAAACTTTCCATGTGGTACAAATGTTGGAAGCTAGCTTTTTGCGTCGTAAACTCTGCATATATAATTGAAAGGGTTGCCTAGTACTCGGAGTCTCTGATACAGTACCAAATCATAAACATAAAGGGTATTGTGGTTCTAGAATGTATTGATAGTTGCTGATGTGATCAAGACAAGGTATATAGGTTATGGTTATTACCTCTTCTATTCCTAAATACAACTCCATCCTAAAAATCATTCTAGTTTGGTCCTAAAGCAAACAATATTAAGTTTGACCAAGTTTGTAAAAAGGTACCAATATTTATTATACCCAACAAGTATCATCAGATTATTCATGATGAAATATTTTTCCATAATAAATATTTAACTAGTGTCACAAATATTGATAGTCTCTGTATATAAACTTGGTCAAATTTAAGGTAGTTTGATTTAGGAGAAAATTAGAATACACTCTTTCTGTGACCGCAGATGTATATGGATTTCTGAGTTTGTGGTGTCCTGAGTTTGACCATGTTTATAAATGTGAACAATAATATTTACAATATATATTAAATACGTATCATTTAGATTCACTATGATATATTTTTATAAATTAATTTATTTGATGTGGTAGATGTTAATATTATTTAGAGTAACTTGACTTAGGATAAACTTAGAAGTTATTAAATTTAGGGACGGAGGAAATACATGTTATGCTCAATTATCCTACTCGTATTTGCATTTCAATATAAAAACAACTGAACTGAAGGCATTATTTGAACTCGTGAAATACCTATGTATATAAATAAAATATATGCATGACACTCAAACTTTTTACCCATGATTTGTTGGCAAATTCAGAGTATATATATACGTCTTTTTCATTTCAACATATCGGAGGAGACAGACAGGCTCTCTCAATAGTGAAGTATACTAGTATATATAGCTCTAGAAGGCCTGGAGCATTGCGAACACAGTCGAAGCTAAATGCGTCCAGCTCAAGAGATATGGGTGTGTTTTGATCATCCTTCTATGAATTCTGCTTGTTGGTTAACATATTCCCCTTCTATGAATTATTTGCCGTTTTTCAATATTCTGTTATTCTGCTTTTCTTTTGTCTTTGCAAAAGCATTCTGATATGAACTACTCCTATAGGTCCTCGGGGCTTGTGGCAATCTACTCTACAGTGACCACCTTTTTTATCTTTGGAGAAAAGTACGGTAGGCGTGAACCCAACCTGGACTTCTCAATAATTTGCATGGCTATGTCCACGGATGACCGAAGAAATTACGAGCTCAACGCAACCCTGGAACGAGAACAAAACAAAACTCAATAAGAAGACACATGAAGATATATAAAAACTGAAAAAATATAAATAATCTTTTTCAATAAGAAATAAATCTATGGACCAACTCGTCAAAACGTTCCAAGATACCTCCATGGATCATTCGAATACAAATTCTTGCTTCCTCACAAAAAAAATATTACGAGTGAAAGCTCTACAGACACTAGTACGATTATTCTAAGCTAGACGAAGAATTTTAACGATATAACTCAAATAAATGAATCTAAAAACGATGTGCATCCTTTTTCACATCTAGTGCCAAGCCGCAGCTCCGGCGAAAACCACATCCATGCCTTCTCAAAATCTTCCCCGAGAGGCTTGCACTGCCCTTCTTAAATACGAGTACCATGGAGGCTGCCGTCAATCTTATTCCACACTGCCAAAGGATGACTTGCCGCTTGTCCTACGAGGATACTACACCGCTACTACCCATTCTGTGGCAGAACCGTCTGAATTAATTCGACTTAAGTGAGCTAACCATCACCATATAGGCAATCCGGGCTAACACGTACTTAAAACGGATTAAAACGACAGTCTGTCGGGTAACATCCCAATACAATCACTGGAATTTCGATCAAAACAATGTATACATACAACCCACACGAAGGTGAGCCCAGAGATTACAACAATTCATAAATTTTACATCACAGAGTTCAACAGGAATTATTAATACAAACCAAGCCCGAGTTCATAAAACAAGGTACTTTCGGAGTTTAATAGTGCAGCGAAAAATAAACAAAAGTTCTAACGATGATACAAGATATCATGATAAAGCCCATACACGACATCATTCAGCGCGATCATCATTGGCCGGGGACGCATCCTATTCCACCGATCAACCAGAAGGAAAAGTACACTGCCAAGTCAAACTAGTAACCATATCCTCAAAGGTCTTACCTGAAAACAAAGCCACAAGCAAGGCTGAGTATACTAGTGTTGAGCGAGGCTTACCCAACTATTGGTATATACTTAGCCGACTCCTAACATGCAAGGCTTTTGACTTGAGCGGTTTATTTTTGCCGAAAAGCAACAAAGAGTAGGTCCTTAATTTTAGATTTTAGCTTTAAGATTCTATTTTGATTAACCATTCTAGATGAGCATCTATCCAACATCACACATGGTGGAAGCAATTAAATTAAGCAACCAGCAATATTAATCATCATCATTGTTCCTCTTCTTACTCTATGTGGTAAAAGGGTCAAACAGTCTCAATGGCCGCGAAAAATGGACGATTCGAATCGAATTTCTTAACCTTGCAAGGCAAACCTAAACACACATCACGTGGTTACTCCTAGAGTCACATGTGCAACTTTTCCCCTTTATTCTCGTTTCATTGGAACAGGGCCACCGCCCTCGAGTACAGAGCCATGCTCTGCACTCACCATGTGGCCGCATGGAAACGAAGTCAAGACGGTGGGGTGGTATGTTCCTCGCCTTGGTTCAATCAGGTACTTAAGGTTACCGATTACCATATTCTCGGCATGTGGTTAGTAAGTTCAAAAATTTAACCACCACTACCACACACCGCGACCTTAGCATTTTCGCTAAACAGACGGGGCCTCAATCATCAACAGGAATATCGTAACATAGCCCCTTCCGTCGATCTTATTATTTCAACATAAGTAAAACAAGCAACTCCTATATCTCGCGAGTGACAGGAAATCACTCGACTTTTACCGGAGTCCTATTAGCATGGCAATCTAGCGACCGATATAGACTAGTGTTCATATCATAGGTACCTAGGATCATGCATCTAGGATTTCAATCCACTCCTACAAACTTAATGCACAATACAATATAGAAATAAAAGTTGCATAAGTTTAAAAATAGAGGTTATGCTCCGGGGCTTGCCTTCCTAAACAGTACTAGCCTTGTTTTAGCAATTTAACACCTAAGGTGTTACACATTCGACTGGGTTTGCCGCCTTTCTGCTTTTCCGGTGCCGTGGCCGATGCCCCCTCCGCTCACTCCGATCCACGGTTCTGGTCTAAAAGCTACCACTACCAGTAACTGACCCTAAACCATACCAATTCAGATGATCAGGATCTTTTTCATTGTTCAGGTTGATGATATAGCCATCGCATCGCATCGCGTGTTCTCTAAAATAGACCATTCCTATTCCCCTCACATTGTTTTTGGCGTCTCATATAGAATACTAATATGATTCCCCGCGAGTAGAGTAAAAACCCGGCATCCATCTCTGACATATTCTTGAGGACAAAATCTAGGTATCTCTTTCTTATCAGATGCAGGGCAGGTGACGGCAAGAACGAAGGGAGCAAATCAACGGTAAGGCGAAATTGTCCTGCCCATCCATAACACATCCTGTGGAAATAAAAAATTCAATTCAGGTTTTAAGTTTGGTGCTACTTGTCTTTTTTTAGAATAAGGAAAATCTAGCCTTGACCTCTCACATCAAGAGGCTACAACCAAGTAAACAAAAGTGCAGTACGCAGACCGCTTAGCAAAAGCTAACAGGGCCGGGCCAGCAAAATCAGGGCCCCTGTGCCAAACTCTAAAATGAGACCTACTACATCTCTAAAGAAATAGAACTATTATAAATGTACAAATGCACAATAGTTCTGGTTCATACGAAGGACTTAGTAGATAATACATAAGTACAACAAAGATAGTAAATTACTTCTCTAGCATGCCTGGAGTAGTGTTTTTCCAGTAGGCAGCAGGCGCTAGGCTGAACTGAAACCAGGACTGAAAGTCTGAAATTATCGATCAGATCATGTCGCTGGTCAGATTCCAGAAGTATCAAATAATAAAATTTGTCTAGCATATCACCCTGCATCCCTCGGTCCAAGTCGTCTGCAGACTGTTAGATTAGCAGCAATATGATCGGTCGATCATCCACGACGGCTGGCGTTGGGCAGTTATCGTGATGCACCAGCAAGGCAGTCAGCTACCAGCCTACCACTGCGGCAAGGCGGCCACGGCAACAAGGAACGCTGGTGATTTGGAAACGGCATCACAGCGAGACCGCTCGGGACAACAAGCAACGGAGTCGTAATCAAATTAAGAGACGGAGGACGCGCGTGGATAGGCATTCAGCACACGGAAAGAATAGTGGGCACATGAACTTGGGCTAGAAGTTGGGGCCCCTGAAAATTGGGGGCCCTGTTCCGTCGCACGGCCGGCACGCCCCTGTGCCCGGCCCTGAAAGCTAACAACCCCTACCTTTAAACGACCCTGGCCGGACCCCAGGACCACGACCCTGGCCCGGCACCCGCCACCGCGCTGCCGCTTCCTCCCAGGCCGAGCTTGTCATGGTACGCCGTACGCCTACCACCGGCCACCGGCCACCGGTGTCATTTTAGAATTTGGCACAGGGGCCCTGATTTTGCTGGCCCGGCCCTGGGTCCGGCCGGAGGCAACCGCAGTGCATGGACGTCGAAGTTGCAGGCTTGGCAGTATAGTATTGGCTTCTATGGAGTGCACTGTAGCAATTCGTCCTCTTTAGCTTGGATGTTTTTCTCAGGTTTTAGGCCAGCAATAAACACTGGAACCTCAAACAGTATCCAAGTCCAAAAGGGAGGTCAAAGCTTGTCCAAGTATTTAGTTAGTTGCAAACAGAATTATACATACATGCCACACGCAGCCTGTGGCAAAACCACCTGAATTAATCCGGCTCAAGTGTATTAACCATCACTATTAGGGTGATCTCGGTTAACCTTACACTTCAAATGGAGTAATCCACTGGTCTGTCGGGTATAACCTCCCGATACAACCACGGTAGAGCGGATCGAATGCCATACATACAAATGCTCATGCGACGATGAGCCCAGAGAATACCACATTCCAGCAAATATTACAAAATTATCATAAGTGAATATTACAGACCAAGTTTGAGTTTAGAAACCAAGTACTTCAGTGATCATAACTAATAAGTTCTTTTTAAGTTGCAGCGGAAAATAAAACAACGAAAGCTACTCGACGATACAGGATGTCTCGGTGAAGCCCGTACGAGACATCACTCGGCATTATCTCCATTGGACGGGGGCGTATCCCATTCCACCGACCAACTAGGGGGAAGAGTGCAGGGCCAAGTCAAGCTAGCAATCATATCTTCGAAGGTCTCACCTGAAAACAAGCCACAAGCAAGGCTGAGTATACTAATACTCAGCAAGACTTACCCGTGTAGTGGAATCTACTCCACCGACTCTAGACATGCAAGGCTTTTTGGCTCAGGGGTTTGTTTTGCCGAAAAGCATCTACATGTGGGTCCTTACTTTCAACTTTTAGCTCAAGATTCTAGTTTCATTAACCATTCTAGATAAGCGGCTATCCAATAGCATTCATGGTGAAGCATTAATTTTCATCCAACAAGTTCATTCATCATCATTGTTCCTCTTCTTACTCTGTGGGTAAAGGGGGTTAAGCAGTCTCAATAGCCGTGAGAAACGGACGATTCGAATCGAATTTCTTAACCTTGCAAGGGAAACCTAAACACACGTCACGTGGTTACTCCTAGAGTCACACGTGCAACTTTTCCCCTTTCTTTCCGGGTCGTGGATCGGGGCTACCCTCCGAGAGTACAAGAGCCCCACGCCACGGTTCGGCGCCGGGTCGTGACCACTCTCTGCACTCGCCATATGCACATGGGACCGAAGTTCAAAGGGTAGGATGCTGTCCACTTGCCGGGCCAATCAGGTACTTAAGCTTACCGATTCCCATAATCTCGGCATGTGTTTAGTACGTTCAAATACTTAACCATCACTACCACACACTGCGGCCTTAGCATTTTTCACTAGACAGACGGGCCTCAATCGTAAACATCGAACCATAGCCCGTCCGTTGTCCTTATGATTGCAGCGTGTAGTAAACATTCAACTCCTATTTTCTCGCGAGTGACAGGAAATCACTCGGCTTTTACCGGAGTCCTATTAGCACAGCATTCTGTCGAACCTTACATCTAGTTTTCAAGCATGGGTTCCTAACGTCATGCAACTAAGTTTTCATTCAACTCCTATAAACTTAATGCACAAGCAAAAGAGTAGTGAGTTGCATAATTTAGGAAAAGAAATGGTTTATGCTCCGGGGCTTGCCTTCGCAGTTAGCTTGGGGCTCTTCCGAACTTGGGCTCGGGTCTTCAAGAGCTTCAGTTAGATTTACTTGAGCTTCATGCTGCTCACTCTCGGACGCGGGCACCAGCTCATAAGTTCCGTCGGCGAGAGTCGTCGATTCTACATGAATGCACAAGTTTAAGTAGTGGTGATGGTAAACGACACGATTTAAGTGTAATTACTACAGTGGATAGTTTATGGTCATGAAACTTTGGATTTAGGCACATCAGGGAAAGATGTGCTTACTGTAAAATTTTCAGACAATTTCATGTAGCAGATTAATTATGAAAAATATATTACATAGTTGCTGTTAGATCCTTGTTCTTTTTGTATAGAACAATTGGTGCAAAAACTGAGCCTACGATTTTTACAGGGATTTCATATAGTTGTGCAGGAGCTACTGTAATTTTTATAGGATTTATTATGCAGTTTTCAGAGCATAGTAAATGTGACATTACACACCTAGGTTATTCAAGGATTTATTTTTACAGGACCCTACACAGGGTTTTTGTCCATGAAACGTTTTGCACAGCAACCTCTACCACTGTGTATCTCCTAGAACAAACTTGAGAATTTTCCAAGCTAAGATACTATTTTCTTGATTTAATGCATGTTATTAGCACATAAATCAAATAAATAGGTTCCTCTGAGATAAAAAGTCTCTAAATTTTCCTCTGGCATCTAGGTGCTATTACACCATCATAGAAAACGTTTCATTAGGTGATTCATAACCTAACTGCAGGGATAAAAATATTTATCCACTTATGGTATGAAACTAAGTTTAATAAACAGTATCGCTAGAGATGGAATTTGGGCCTGATATTTTTACACAGTCCTAAACATCAAGCAACTAACTTACTGTCCAAAATTTAGGGTCAGCATTAATCTACAACAGTGGATACAAAAGAAGTCCATTACATCTTCCATTTAATGTAGAGCAAAATATAATGAGAATCTGAGAAACTTTTCGTAATAAAAGTTGTAGAGTTTCTTCTAAGGATTCCAGAACAGTCTAGTTTGCATTTTTCTGAATTCTCTACAATTTTATACGCATTTTACAAGTTCACTGAATTTGAATCTAGATTTGAAACTTTTTTTTACAACTGGGTCCTCGAATCTTACGTGCAGACCCTTCTAAAGATTTCAATTATCGCAATTGGGTCCTCGGGCGGCTCGGGTACGGCGGCCGGCCGAAATCCCGGCGAGGGGGCTCGCCGGCGGCGAGGCGTGAGGGTCGGGGAAGGTTTAGGGGTGCGAGGGCTACCTCGTGGGGGTCTTGTTCGGGTGGAGGACGGCCGGGAATAGCTCGCCGGCGTTGGAGCAGGGGCGGCGGCGGTGGCGGTACGCGTCGACGGCGGTGCTCCGGCGGGCTTGGGGCGGTCTGGTCTGGTCGGCGAGCTTCAGTGGCGCGTGGGGAAGCTGCTCGGGTGCTTGGCTTGGCGGAGGAGGTCTGAGTCGAGCTGTCCGCGGTGAGCAAGGGCGGCGGCGGCGGTGACAGCGCGGGCGGCGGCGAGGTGCTCTGGCTGCTGTGGCTCGTGCGGGCGGCCGGGGGCGGCTTTTATAGGGGCAGGAGGGGGTGGGGGTGCCTGGGCGACGCGCGGGGCGGAGGCACGGCAAAGGCGTGCCACTGGCCACGGTGGGCGGCAGCAGGACGCCGACGCGGCGTGCGGTGGGCGGGAGCGAGCGACTGGCGGCCGGGGATTTGGCGTGGGCGCGAGGAGATAGCGCGGCGCGTGGATTGGGGAAGCAGCTGCAGCAGCGGCTCAGGCGGGAGGCAGGCACAGCGATGGGCGGGTCGCGGGAGTCGGGACGGCACGGCGCGATGCGGCGGTTGGGCGCGGCAGGCGGCGAGCCGGGGCACGGCACGGCGTGCGCACGCGCGGGCGCGTACTAGGCAGCGCGGCGGTGGGGGGGGGGGGGGGCAAAGCCGCGCTTGGGGGCGAGGCGCGGCGGCCTGGCGGCTCGCGCCGGTCAAACATCGCCGGCGACGTGGCGTGCGCTGTCGGGCGGGGAGGGGAGAGAGAGAGAGAGCGAGGGGCCTAAACGCGCAAATTTGAAAAGTTTCAGGGGGCTGGGTGCAAACAGGGTGTTTTCTCCTCTTTCTAATTTGAATTTCAAAAACTTTTGAACATGAAAGTTGTTCAGAATAAAAAGTTCTACAAGTTTGGTTTCAGGCAACATCTCATTTGGCTTATGATTTGAAAGTTAATTTAAAAATTCAAAAGTATTCAAATGTACCCAAATACAATTTGAATTTTAACGTAACTCGTTCTAATGCTTTTCACCCTTTTATTTGTTGGTTAAGCATACGGTTAGGCTAATGACATTGATTTTAGAAATGTAATTTACCAGGGTTGTCACAGCCTTCCCCCCTTAACAAGAATCTCGCCCCGAGATTCGGTAAATCTTAGTGTGGACAGGGGTGCACATACCAGTGGTTGAGATAAGAAAACCAGGGAAATTTTGGTTTAAGTAGCTCTCGGTTTCCCAGGTGGCCTCTTCTTCCGTGTGATGATTCCATTGAACTTTATACATTTTAATCACTTTCCTCCTGGTCCCTCTTTCTTTTTGATCCAAAATTTTAATCGGGTGTTCGACATACGAGAGGTCGGGTTCTACCAATATTTTTTGTTGTTCCACAATCTCGGTAGGGACTCGAATACTCTTCTTGAGTTGAGATACGTGGAAGACGTCATGGGTGGCCGTGAGCTGAGGGGGCAGTCGTAATTTGTAGGATACGGGTCCGCAGCTCTCAATGATTTCGTAAGGACCAACATAACGGGGAGCTAGTTTGCCTTTGATTCCGAATCTTTGCACTCCCTTGGTTGGCGTAACTCGAAGATAGACATGATCGCCAACTTCGAATTTTAGGGGCTTTCTCCTTTTGTCAGAATAGCTCTTTTGTCGGGCTTGTGCGGCTTTATGATTTGCTTGTATTACTTTTACTTTCTCCTCTGCCTCGATTACCAGGTCGGGTCCAATTATCTGACGTTCTCCGGTTTGTGACCAGCTCAAAGGAGTTCGACACTTTCGTCCGTACAGGGCCTCAAATGGTGCCATTTTCAAACTCGTTTGATAGCTATTGTTGTACGAGAACTTTGCTAGGGGTAGGCATTTGTCCCAATTCTTGTCATAGTGAATGACGCAAGCTCTCAGCATGTCTTCAAGAATTTGGTTTACTCTTTCCGTTTGTCCGTTAGTCTGAGGATGGTATGCTGAGCTGCGAATTAGTTTGGTACCAAGAGACGTTTGCAGTTGTTCCCAAAAGCGTGCTACAAACTGAGGACCACGATCAGAAATAATTGTCTTAGGTATTCCATGTAGACAAACAATACGATCGAGGTAAATCTCGGCATATTTCTTGGTAGAATAGGTGGTGTGTACCGGAAGAAAATGTGCCGTCTTTGTGAGTCTATCAACGATAACCCATATGGAATCATGTTTCTGGGAAGTGTTTGGTAGTCCAACGATGAAGTCCATACTTATGTCTTCCCATTTCCAGGATGGTATAGGTAACGGTTGAAGTGTACCGGCTACCTTCAAGTGGCTAGCTTTTACTCTCTGGCACGTGTCACATTCTGAGACATACGTAGCAATTTCTCTTTTCATTCTAGTCCACCAGAAGTTTTGCCTTAGGTCTTGATACATTTTGCTACTGCCGGGGTGGATAGAGAATTTGGAAAGGTGTGCCTCATCGAGAATTTGCTTGCGGAGTCCATGATTCTTCGGAACGACTATACGACTTTCGAACCATAAAACTCCCTTATGGTCCTGGCGGAAACATTTATACTTCTCCTCACCTAGAGCGAGTTTTTGTTTGATGATCTTAATTCCTTCATCATGTAGTTGTGCTATGACGATTTGGTCGTGAAGAGTGGGCTCAACTGAGATGTGATCTAGAGTGCCTTGGGAAACCATTTCCATGTTAAGCTTCCTCATTTCTGCACACAACGTCTCATGGTAGGACTCCATGGATAAGTAATGGGAATGGGACTTGCGGCTTAGTGCATCCGCGACTACATTAGCCTTGCCGGGGTGATAGTGCACTTCAAGGTCATAATCTTTGATTAATTCTAGCCATCTCCGTTGTCTCATATTCAGATCGGCTTGTGTGAAGATATACTTGAGACTCTTATGATCCGTGTAGATATTGCACTGTGTACCCATGAGATAGTGCCTCCATATTTTCAGAGCGTGAATGACAACTGCAAGCTCAAGATCATGAGTGGGATAATTTTGCTCGTGGGGCCGAAGGGCTCGTGAGGCATATGCAATCACTCGATTCTCTTGCATAAGCACACATCCTAGACCAGTACCCGATGCGTCACAATACACATCGAACGACTTGGTATTATCGGGTTGAGCTAACACAGGTGCAGTGGTCAGATGCTTTCTGAGAGTGTGGAAAGCTTCTTCACATTTCTCATTCCATACAAACTTCACTTCCTTCTTTAACAGTTCAGTCATGGGCTTAGCAACTCGAGAGAAATCCGGGATGAAGCGACGGTAGTAACCGGCTAAGCCGAGAAAACTACGGATCTGGTGAACAGAGGTAGGGGGTTTTCAATCCATCACCTCTTGTACCTTGCTGGGGTCAACAGCTATGCCTTCGCTGGAGATCGTGTGACCCAAGAACTTTACAGTATCCAACCAGAATTCACACTTAGAAAACTTAGCATAGAGCTGATGGTCTCTGAGTCGCTGAAGAACCATGTGCAGGTGCTTAGCGTGCTCTTCTTCATCCTTGGAATAGATAAGGATGTCGTCGATGAACACTACGACGAATTTGTCAAGTTCGGGCATGAATACCGAATTCATGAGATACATGAAGTAGGCAGGGGCATTTGTGAGTCCAAAGGACATGACCAAGAATTCATATAGTCCATATCGTGTGGAGAAGGCCGTCTTAGGAATATCGCACGGGCGAATCTTGATCTGATGATATCCCGAACGAAGATCAATTTTTGAGAAGACTCTGGCTCCAGCTAATTGATCGAAGAGTACATCGATACGGGGAAGTGGGTATTTATTTTTAACAGTTACCGCGTTGAGAGGTCGGCAGTCAACGCATAACCTCAAACTGTCATCCTTCTTCTTTACGAATAGGGCTGGACATCCCCAAGGTGACGCGCTAGGGCGAATGAAACCTTTGTCCAGCAGTTCTTGGAGTTGAATTTTCAGCTCTGCCAATTCTTGAGGGGGCATCCTATATGGTCTTTTGGATATAGGTGCAGTGCCTGGCTGTAGTTCAATAACGAACTCAATGTCCCTATCTGGTGGCATTCCCGGTAAGTCATCCGGAAAAACGTCGGCATACTCGTTTACTACAGGAATATCCTCTAGCTTAAGTCCTTCCATCTTGTAAGCATAGGAATTCGTGCAATCTAGGAATGGTAGGTAAAGGGTAGTGGCTCCGTGACTAGGTGAATTTATGTCCACGGCTCGGGAAGAAAGGTCCAGTGTGACTCCATGCATAGTCATCCAGTTCATTCCCAAAATAATATCCATGCCGTCAAGGGGTAAAAGAACAAGGTCTGTGTCGATGGTTTTACTACCCAGCTTGAAGCTATGCGATGCACCAGAATCAAATAATATAACTGCAGGCTTGTTATGGATAGAGAATGTACCCGACATTACTGGGGCTCCTTCAGGAAGCTCTGCAAGCGTGGTGAAGTTAATCCGTCCTTGCTTTACCTGCAGGGTCTGTCTCTTGCCCCTGTTCTTGTTGTTCGGGTTGGATCCCTGACCTTGGTTGGGCGGCCCAGACTGAGGGCATTCTCGTGCAAAGTGGTTAGAACTCCCGCATTTGAAACAACGATTCGCGGGGCCGGGTCGAAGAGATTGTTCCAGAGTGGGCCTCGGACCATTCTGTGGAGGCATCGGGGGTCGTACCATGCCTGACTGCTGTGGGGGTCTGGCAATCCATCTTCCTGGCTGAGGGGCCCTTGGTGGAGCTGTGGGTGCGACATTTTGCACAATGCGATACCTTGGTGGCTGAGCACTTGAAGATCCAGCGGGTGCCTTTCTCTTCTTCTCTGCCCGGTGTGCCATGATACAGTCTTCCTGGGTAATGGCCATATTGACCAATTCATTGTAGGTGTCAGCCCTGGCTAGGTTCAGACGCTCCTTGAGCTCGGTGTTCAAACCTCGGCGGAAACGATCACGCTTCTTGTCATCCGTATCAGCGTGATAGCCCGCATACTGGCATAGATTGTTGAACGCCTGGGCGTACTGCAGCACGGTGCGGGTGCCCTGGGTAAGTGCCAGGAACTCGTTCAGCTTCCTCTCCATGAGACCCTCGGGGATATGATGTGCTCGGAATGCGGTCTTGAATTCTTCCCAGTCGACCACATGATCAGCCGGGAGCATCGCAAAATAGTGGTCCCACCACAGACGAGCGGTACCGCGAAGCTGTTGCGCGGCAAAACGAGCTTTGTTGGCTTGTGAGCATGGGGCCACCAGTAGTGTGAACTTGGATTCGATGGTGCGAATCCATGCGTCTGCGTCCAGGGGTTCCTCCGTCTTATGGAACAAGGGCGGCTGGGTCCCTAGGAAATCCGTGTATCCTGCAGCTTGGGGTTGGTGAGCATTGTGCCCACCCCTCTGCTGGTGCTGTCCTTGCACGATCTGACGCAGCAGCTCGGTTTGAGCGGCCATCACTTCCACCAAACTGGGCGGGGGTGGTGGCGATTGTCGCGATCTGCTGCCACCGGCACCAAAACCCTCGGGGTCACCACGTGTTGATCCAACCATCTGAAACGTGAAAGGTTACCATTAGCAATGCGATCCATATTACTTCCTTGATTCATAAATGATTGGTGTAGTCATAGACTTCCGAAATCACAGCTAGAAGTATGGACAGAATCTCTGTTTGCTACGAGAAAAATCATAGCTTGCTGTGGGTCCATCCAAAACATCTCATACTTTGGCAGTAGTCAGAGAATTTAGGAATGCCCCACTTTGGTAGTTAACTCCGGCGCTAGGACTATAGCTAAGGTGGTGGAAAGGCTCGTCCTTGGCCTTACTGTCTTAGCTGTTTTTCAGCAGATCGATAGGTAATGTTTCGCCTATAACTTAGACTAGCGAGGTCCAATGATGCTGAATTTTTGTGAGAACCACGATCACAAAATTCCTGGCAGGTTTGGTATTCAACTCACAGCTCAGAAATGTAAGGAAACATGGATAAAATTTCCGACAAGTTTCAACGATTGTGGATTTCATCGTTTACCAACTTACAACGAAATCACCCAAGTTTATCGTTGTTCCTTACATGCTGAGGGTATCCACATGGTTCAGGTGTACCCATCACAAAAGAGTTACTCAACTCCTAGTTAGCCTATTACAACACTTGCCAAAAGTTAGGCTACCCTATGGAGGAGTATGTGCAAAAGTCCTTCTAGGTCGTCATCTAGAAGTCATCCAAGTCGTTGACGGACGACTCGCTGTGAGTAGGACAGTGAGCTCCTATCTGAGGTGCCTGTGGTTCCTCACCCTCGAAGTCCAATCCTGAAATACCATCAATCTCCTGGGGCTCCTCCTCATCTTCCTCCATGTCCTCCTCATGGGGATGGTCATTCTGATCATGGTGCCACTGAATGTGCTCATTAGCATCCTCCAACTCAAGGCTCAGATCATGGAGCTGCTCCTCCAACTGTGCTATCGTGGCATCTCTCTCACCCATGAGAGTGTCCTGCTCCTGAATTTGGCCCTCAAGTTGGCCAACCTGAGCATCTCTGTCCTCAAGATCCTTACTGAGCTCCTTAATCTGCTCATCCCTGGTATCTGCCATCATGTGGTAGGCCTGAGCAAGATCAGTGAGCTGCTCAAGCGCCTGACTCTGGAGAGTCTGAAGTCGGTAGAGTGCACTCATGCACCGCACGGATGTATGAATAGTTTCCTGGGCGTGCTGCACCCTGTTGAGCCAAAAGGGGTCGTTGTCCTGGGCAGCAGGAAACAAACCGATGGGAGCGAGTGTGACAACCTCGGGACGCTGCGCACAAAAAGTGATGAGCGCCCTCATGGCTGCAAGCTCCCAAGTATCGGCCAAACGGCGACCAACAGCCTCAAGCTCCAAGGCGGGCCACTCCGGGTGTAGCGGGTGCGGAAAGATAGTCACGTTGACACGGCACTGGGTAACTCCATTCTCTGCAAACTCCAGTCCGGCGTAACGTGGGGGAATTAGATAGCCCGCGGTGCGCAGAACATCCCACAAAATAGAGGGAAAGCCCTCCCAGTGGAGACACTGCAAGTGTACGCGTCCATCCTCATCCACCATCATAGCAACAGGCTCGGCCATCTGAACAAAAAATCAAATGGAGTGAGATAGTGAAAACTGTGAACAGCACAGGGACAGATTCTGTATAGTGCGCAAAAATAACCATAACTTCCACAGTTCTCATTCAAAAATTCTCAAATTTCACCAGATCACTCCTAAGGTATTTGTGAACAACTTTGCTAGTCAACTCCAGAGCTAGATAGGTCTCTAAGATGGTCTTTCTTTTCAGGTTTTACCTCTCTGTCTACCCAGAATTTTCAGTGAACCGAGAGCTAGAGTTTCGTGCACCAGGGAAAATCTACCCAGCTAAAATTTACCAAATTTTAACAGCAGTTACCTGGGTAAATTTGGAACAAGTTTTGTGTTGTACTCTTTTGCAGAAAACCACAGGAAGGGGGCCTACAAATTTAAGGGGTAGAAGTGCTTATTCTTGATAGAAATCTGACATTCCAAGGTTTTTGTTGTTTCCTATTACCCATATGTCCAAAATTTTTCATATTTAGACAGGAGATAGAACACAAAATTTGGAACAATTCTTTCAACATGAACTTTACCAGAAAAGGTCATTTTCTCTGATCAATAAATCTCTCTTTTCGGTCATGGCAGATTTGTGACAGATTCGCTAGATAGTCCTTATGCAAACCACGCTTAGATACGCAAGAACCTTACCACTCTCATACAACGCATTTTCAATTTCAGATATATATGGTCATGATGCATGCACGTCCTATTCGTCCTCACAAAATAAAATAACTGCCAAATAATTTTGGTCTTACGAAGACAGTTTCGGTGGCATACATGATACGCCTCTCACTATAATAGCTAGTCGAGGTTTTCTAATCATTCTTTAACTTATCGTAATCGCGGTTAGTGTACCTGCAGAAGATTGACAAAGCATATATATTTCATGAACCTTTCATGCCAGCACTCATGAAAGCGTCCGTATTCATTACCGTTTACTTATAGAAACGATATCTGTACAATTCCCGCCGTACAGACGACGTTAGCATACGCTATCGAGATAGCGTATTCACGGGGGTACCGTCATGAGACGGGGGTATGAACAGCGATCGCCATACCCTGCGCCAAACCTTCTACTCCCAATATATTCAACTAACAGTTGGCATATTGGCAGCACCTCAAGTAAGCCACTGCTTGATGGCAGCGTTCGGTTCGCATCATCGACAGGAAGGCCAAGCTCTCTCAGTTGGCTGAGGATCCTTACCTTCTTACCTTAGCGATGGGTGCGTCGTTACAGAATTTAAGGTCGGTTGTGCATGAAAGTAAGTTTTGACAGAAAGTAATGTGCTGGAAGTCAGTTGATAATATATAGAAGTTAGATAGCCACCTAGTAACTTTCCCATAAACCCTTAGGGCTTTACGAACTAGGCACCATCCTTAACGCACCAACGTATTTCGCAACACATCCTTCTAGTCAAGTTTTTAGGAAAACGAGTTTTTAAGGCTTGTCGCATTCTCTGGCGTATGCATTTCGGCTCTGGTGCCAGCTGTTCCAGCTGTGGCACCAACTTCGGCTCTGATACCAGCTGTGGCAGAACCATCTGAATTAATCCGGCTCAAGTGTATTAACCATCACTATTAGGGCGATCTCGGTTAACCTTACACTTCAAACGGAGTAATCCACTGGTCTGTCGGGTATAACCTCCCGATACAACCACGGTAGAGCGGATCGAATGCCATACATACAAATGCTCATGCGACGATGAGCCCAGAGAATACCACATTCCAGCAAATATTACAAAATTATCATAAGTGAATATTACAGACCAAGTTTGAGTTTAGAAACCAAGTACTTCAGTGATCATAACTAATAAGTTCTTTTTAAGTTGCAGCGGAAAATAAAACAACGAAAGCTACTCGACGATACAGGATGTCTCGGTGAAGCCCGTACGAGACATCACTCGGCATTATCTCCATTGGACGGGGGCGTATCCCATTCCACCGACCAACCAGGGGGAAGAGTGCAGGGCCAAGTCAAGCTAGCAATCATATCTTCGAAGGTCTCACCTGAAAACGAGCCACAAGCAAGGCTGAGTATACTAATACTCAGCAAGACTTACCTGTGTAGTGGAATCTACTCTACCAACTCTAGACATGCAAGGCTTTTTGGCTCAGGGGTTTGTTTTGCCGAAAAGCATCTACAAGTGGGTCCTTACTTTCAACTTTTAGCTCAAGATTCTAGTTTCATTAACCATTCTAGATAAGCGGCTATCCAATAGCATTCATGGTGAAGCATTAATTTTCATCCAACAAGTTCATTCATCATCATTGTTCCTCTTCTTACTCTGTGGGTAAAGGGGGTTAAGCAGTCTCAATAGCCGTGAGAAACGGACGATTCGAATCGAATTTCTTAACCTTGCAAGGGAAACCTAAACACATGTCACGTGGTTACTCCCAGAGTCACACGTGCAACTTTTTCCCTTTCTTTCCGGGTCGTGGATCGGGGCTACCCTCCGAGAGTACAAGAGCCCCACGCCACGGTTCGACGCCGGGTCGTGACCACTCTCTGCACTCGCCATATGCACACTGAGTCTAAGATTTTTACTGGGCTTTCATATAATCGTGCAGGAGCTACTGTAATTTTTATAGGATTTATTATGCAGTTTTCAGAGCATAGTAAATGTGACATTACACACCTAGGTTATTCAAGGATTTATTTTTACAGGACCCTACACAGGGTTTTTGTCCATGAAACTTTTTACACAGCAACCTCTACCACTGTGTATCTCCTAGTACAAATTTGAGAATTTTCCAAGCTAAGATACTATTTTTCTTGATTTAATGCATGTTATTAGCACATAAATCAAATAAATAGGTTCCTGTGAGATAAAAAGTCTCTAAATTTTCCTCTGGCATCTAGGTGCTATTACACCAGCATAGAAAAAGTTTCATTAGGTGATTCATAACCTAACTGCAGGGATAAAAATATTTAGCCACTTATGGTATGAAACTAAGTTTAATAAACAGTGTAGCTAGAGATGGAATTTGGGCCTGATCGTTTTAGACAGTCCTAAACATCAAGCAACTAACTTACTGTCCAAAATTTAGGGTCAGCATTGATCTACAACAGTGGATACAAAAGAAGTCCATTACATCTTCCATTTAATGTAGAGCAAAATATAATGAGAATCTGAGAAACTTTTCGTAATAAAAGTTGTAGAGTTTCTTCTAAGGATTCCAGAACAGTCTAGTTTAATGTACCTCGGGCGGCTCGGGTACGGCGGCCGGCCGAAATCCCGGCGAGGGGGCTCACCGGCGGCGAGGGGTGAGGGTCGGGGAAGGTTCAGGGGTGCGAGGGCTACCTCGTGGGGGTCCTGTTCGGGTGGGGGACGGCCGGGAATAGCTCGCCGGCGTTGGAGCAGGGGCGGCGGCGGCGGCGGTACGCGTCGACGGCGGTGCTCCGGCGGGCTTGGGGCGGTCTGGTCTGGTCGGCGAGCTTCAGTGGCGCGTGGGGAAGCTGCTCGGGTGTTTGGCTTGGGCGGAGGAGGTCTGAGTCGAGCTGTCCGCGGTGAGCAGGGGCGGCGGCGGCGGTGACAGCGCGGGCGGCGGCGAGGTGCTCTGGCTGCTGTGGCTCGCGCGGGCGGCCGGGGGCGCGGCTTTTATCGGGGCAGGAGGGGGTGGGGGTGCCTGGGCGACACGCGTGGCGGAGGCACGGCAAAGGCGTGCCACTGGCCACGGCGGGCGGCAGCAGGACGCCGGCGCGGCATGCGGTGGGCGGGAGCGAGCGACTGGCGGCCGGGGATTTGGCGTGGGCGCGAGGAGTTAGCGCGGCGCGTGGATTGGGGAAGCAGCTGCAGCAGCGGCTCAGGCGGGAGGCAGGCACAGCGATGGGCGGGGCGCGGGAGTCGGGACGGCACGGCGCGACGCGGCGGTTGGGCGCGGCGGGCGGCGAGCCGGGGCACGGCACGGCGTGCGCACGCGCGGGCGCGTACTTGGCAGCGCGGCGGTGGGGGGGGGGGGGGCAAAGCCGCGCTTGGGGGCGAGGCGCGACGGCCACTGGCCTGGCGGCTCGCGCCGGTCAGACATCGCCGGCGACGTGGCGTGCGCTGTCGGGCGGGGAGGGGGGAGAGAGAGAGAGGAGCGAGGGGCCTAAACGCGGAAATTTGAAAAGTTTCAGGGGGCTGGGTGCAAACAGGGTATTTTCTCCTCTTTCTAATTTGAATTTTAAAAACTTTTGAACATGAAAGTTGTTCAGAATAAAAAGTTCTACAAGTTTTGTTTTAGGCAACATCTCATTTGGCTTATGGTTTGAAAGTTAATTTAAAAATTCAAAAGTATTCAAATGTACCCAAATACAATTTGAATTTTAACGTAACTCGTTCTAATGCTTTTCACCCTTTTATTTGTTGGTTAAGCATAGGGTTAGGCTAATAATATTGATTTTAGAAATATAATTTACCAGGGTTGTCACACAGCCAAGGCGCTTAAATTTTATAATAGAAATACCGACATATTACAGGCTCTATATATTATGGGCTCTATAGCACAAGACACATACAAAGTTCTTGCATAACGGCGGCAAGGAGCCTGAGTGATTTACTAGGAGAAGGTCCAACAACATTGCTCACACCTATGGCTGGGAGCAGGTGAGAACAAAAAACATCTAGTCATCGTTGTCATCGTAGTCGTAATCATCCGCATCGTCCCCAAAATCCCTCGCATCATCGTAGTCATCCGCATCTCCATTGTAGTCATCCATGTACCCTGAAGTAAATTTAAGACGGAATTAATATATACTTAGGTCATGCTTGGATCCAAATGCTAATGGGTGAAAGTGCTAACTCATCCAAATGGGGGTGCTAATGAGATGAGCTAAAGTTTAGCGAAAATTTAAAATTTTAGCATGTGCATAAGTGCTAATATGTGCTAAAATTTAGCACTTAACTTTAGCTCCTCCAAACAGACCCTTAATTGTGTACTCGTGCAAGAAGCCATGTACCAAATGGTATATATATAGGGGCGTAGAGTTTAGACGATTTTACAGTAATTTCAACACATAGGATACGTATTATGTGAAGCATGAAACATATGAAATTACTAATTTGCAAAACTAATACAGATTATTATTTCATATGAGGAATAAATAAAGTAACTGCAAATATAAAGGTGACATGGTTCGTGGAACAGCACTTGCCTCCATGGTTGTTGATGGCCGGGTATTGTTGCTGATGATGATGGTTGTAGCTCACCGGCACACCGGGATCTGCTAGTTCGTGAAAACATGCAAATAAAAGCAAGATGAAAAACAGTCAAAATCGAAATAACCGATCACCAAATTCCATATCGAAGACAACATAAGGCCAGCAATGCTGTGGTGATCGAAACCTGCTCCGTTCCCGTAACCATGGTTGTGCTGCGCCGCTGGATAGTGATGGTGCATGAGCGCAGGATTAGCACCCGAGGTCTGCGCGGCGTGCTGGTGGTGGTGCTGGTGCAAGCTCAAGTGGCCGGACAGGGACACGTTGACCTGCGGCTTGGGCGGCGCCGGTGCGGGAAGAGCTGAGGCGTGACCGCACTGGTGGTAGTGCGGCAGCGGCGCCGGGGCAGCGTAGCTTGAAGAGCTCGGCCTAGGCCTGGCCGGCTGCACCACCGGTGGTAGTGGTGGCGGCGGATGGTGGGGGGCGTTTGCCGTGGGCAGCACCGGCAGCGTGGTCCGGGCCTGGGTCCGGGGGTCCGGCCGGAGACAGCCGCCGTGTGCGTCGAAGTCGCAGGCGTCGCAGCGGTAGCCGAACTCGCCGGCGATGGTCCCGCCGCAGAGGTCGCAGCGGTTGCCGCGGAGGAGTTGGTAGGCCAGGTCGTGCTGGGGGTGGGCCGCGCTCCGGAGGGCCATCGGCCAGGAGTTGTCCCCGCCGCCACCGCTCACCATTTCCGCCCGTTCTTTGTCTCGCTCTTGCTGCGCGCAGCATCAGATTTATACGCACGATGCGTGGGCGAGGACGACTTCGCCATTGACGCGTCACCGTCCCTCCCATCTCGTTGTTTTGCGCGCTTCATGATGCTGGTGGGAACGCACACGCTGGAGAGGTCGATCCGGTAACATTTCTTCCTAGGAAGAGGATGCTCACGAACTGCCGACAAAAAGATTGGGTCCCAGGAACGAACGTTGCGATCCGTACGGAGGTGACCATTTCCAGGTTCGTCGGATCCCAGAGCGCGTACGAGGCTATTCATCGGGATGGGGATGGGTCACTCCCGAGGAGACTTCACTTCGGACAAAGGGATGGTCATCTCCTCTCGTCTCTGGAACCGGGAGACGCGCGAGCTGCCATGACACGAATCAGAGGAGAGTTGGTCGTGTGGCAATACTTGGTCGACGGCGTTCAGCACCGGCACGGTGTGTGAACGGGCTGGTCCAGTGATGCGATGCGCCCAGTGAGAGTGAAGTGTGTTTACCCTTTAATATGTATGTCCTTTTTAACGATTGTCGTCATGCTATTTGTATATTTGTTAGAAAGAAGTTTATTTTTGCCCATCCAACTATCATCTCAGTTTGATTTTGACCATCGAACTGCAAAACCAAGAATCTTTGGCCACCCAACTCTTAAAACCGTTCATATTTGACCATCAACCGGTTTTGGTGGTAGTTTTGCTGAGGACGCCACATGGCAGTGGGGCCCACCTATCAACCCTCCTCTCTCTCTTTCTTCTCTCCTCTCCCTCTCTCTCCTCTCCTATCCCTCTCCTCTCACCCTGCACCGGCCACCACCCTCCTCCCGTGCCTCTCCAGCTCACCCAGCCGCGCTGGCCCGGTGGGAGAAAATGATGTGAGGTAGCTCCATTTATTAAAAGGAATGACTCAAACTGTCTCTGAATACCCGGTGGGAGAAAAAAGTACATGGATCGAATATCTTACCCCTATTGCATACGCTACCTCGTTAAAAAAACTCGCATTGAGAAAACGTAGGGCTATATTACTCAACAAAGGGAAAATGGATTACAATATAATTTGAACCCTTATGGATTTTATTGTGGTCCACACAATCTTATACCTTGATCCCCTAAACTTTGGCCGAAGTTTAAAACATTCTTTTGCTCCCTTGAAACTAGGAGCAATAGGGTATTTGTGCTCCAAACTGATTGTTAGACCTCCCTTTTGTGCTAAACACCAGGTCTTTAGGGTAGAACTCCAAGTTGGATATTCGTTCCCTCTAAAGACAAGAAGCATTGAAGTCTTCTTATCATTTCATTTCTTTATATAGTCATCTTTTTTAATAGATATGCAAGTAATGATCTTGTGACATTTCTCAAGGGATATTCCACTTTTACTTCTCAGTGTCGCTATGTGAATTATGAGTATGTAGAATTCATGAGTGATATATTTTCTTGTATTACCATATCCTTTAGCTACTTATATATCGATCTTGTTTAAAACATGTTTTATAATTTCCTCCTTCCTGACCTTATGGGATATAACTTCCTCCATGCATATACAAACTTTGGATTGTAATAACCAGTCTTATGATTTGGCATAGTGGGGATTATACTATTTTGCCAAATTTCTTAGTTAGTAATCTTGCATGTCTACTTCCTTCAAAGATTTTCAAACACGCCCATTATCTGAATGTTGTCTATGATCGAGGTCATCCAGATACTTATGTCTCTTTACCTCTGCTAGAGTGATATATCATTGATTTTAAGTGATGTACGAATCCAAAGTATTCATCCCTTGAATTCGAACATATATGTCATGTTGTGCCTTTCATAGATCATATATAGTATGTCTCTATCCCAATAATCCACATCCGCAGTCGGAGCGGGCGGCTCGTGGCGGGGCCGGCATGGGTGGCCAGATCCTGCGCCGGTGAGCGTGGATCCGGTGTCGACGCGGCTGGATCCGCCGACTGGTGTGGCGGCTGTCTGCTCCCAGGCAGTGGCGGACCTAAGGCCCGTCTATACTTAGATTAATTTCTGCTTGTTGCGTGCACTGGCTAGCTATCCTAAGCTTAGGTCCATGGCATTTCTTTTGCCCAGATGCCCTTCCGCTCACCTGGGAGCCCGGGCCGGCGCCCCGGGTGGCCGGGCGCTAGGTCCGCCACTGCTCCCAGGCTCGGGGTGGAGACGAGGACAGCGACGAGCGTAGGCATGGGCACGGAGGCGACGTGAGCGCGCGGGCACGGGCGACGAGGTGGCCCCGAGGCGCGCGCGCGCGGAAGTGGAGGCGGCCGCAGTGGAGCTAGCCCAAGATGGCGAGGTCATAGGCTCCCCCCCCCCCCCCCCCCCAAGGGCGCGGCTGCCGCGGCCATGTTTGGCAGCAAAACGGTGACACCAACCTGCTGGACAGGCGGCAGCCGACCAGATGTGGGATGATGCTTCCTCACAGCGGCCAGGGAGGCTCCTCTGCTCTGCAACTCCTTTCTTTGGTGGTGGCATGGTGTCGCGGCCGGGGTGGCCTGTGCGAGGTGTGCTAGCGATGCCATGGTGGCGCGGCGAGGACTCCTTGCGCAGGGATGTGCTGGTGGCACCAAGGTGGTGGTGTCGGCGTCGTTGGGCCACCTTTCCTCGGCAGAGGAGTTACGGAGGTGGAGATGCGAGAGGGAGGAGGCTGGGCGTAGGTGCTTGGTTGGTGGCGGGGGTGCTGGCACGGTGGTGAGTCTTGTTGGTGATATCCATGGAGGTCAGGGAAGCCTGTGGTCGCTGTAGGCAGGAGGCGGTGGGCGAAAGCTCTGCTCGGTGCGTCCGGCTGACAACGGCGATGTCTTGGGCACCACAATTCCTGTTGGGGACGTTGTCTTGGTGCTCTCCTCGCTTCAGCATCGGAATATCTAGGTGAAAACCATGCCAAAGCTCTTGGGCGGGCGGCGACGGCGCATGCAGTGTCGTATCCTTCTTGAAGGCGTCGAGTTTCCATTCTACCTCCCTTTCCTCCTGACGACCTTGTTGTTGCTCGGTGTGTACGACGGTGGGCGGCGTGCTGTATGTTTCTCTGTTTTGCTTGGCGGCGATCGGTCACACATAGCGGCGTCCGTGTCGGTGCTAAGCTCTTGCCATGGTGGATTTGGGCCTTGCGGTGGAATGGGTGGCGACCTGGTTGAAGACTTGGGGCGGATGGCCATGGTGGGTGTTGGTGGCCAAGAAGTGGGTGCTGGTATAGTGTCTAGAGGGCAAGACTTCTGCTTGGCATTTGAAGGCGACAGTTAGAAGGAGTCATGCGCCAGTGGTGATCACGAAGTTGGCATGAGGCTGGTAGTTTTGCTTCGCCAAAGAGACCTGCATCGGGCGGTCCCACAGAGCGTGGCTGCTTCGGTGCGAGGTGTTCATCTGATGGCTGCCAGAGGCCCCATGTGGCATTATGCTTTCCTAGACAAGGCGGCTAAGTTGCTTGGTGCCGCAGTATACATCCTGAGCTCGGTCATATGGTTGGAAGTTGATGTCCAGAGGCAGTTGTTCTTGTGTCGGTTCGACAGCTTGCAGCAACCTACGACGATTAGCCTTGCCTCGCGGGTGTTAGTCCGGTGTAGGTCAACTTTGTGAGGAGGCGCAAGCGGACCCCATGGCATGACAACTACACGGCTTGTAGCGTGCCACGGCGGTAACCCTGCATGGCAATGGCTGGCTCGGCGTGGGACATCATCATTAACGACGGTGCTGGCGGTGACGATGGGTTATCCTCTGAAGGCCTTGTGTTTAGGCGATGGTGCCGCTGTTGGTACACGAGCAGGGAATTGTGGAGTGTTCGGTGGTGTTGCTACCCCAACCCGACCAACCTAAGTGTTCGAGGCGTGTTGAGTTCGGCATGTGTTGATGACCCAATCCAACCTGTCGGGTGTTTCTTAGTTGTTTTCTCTTTAGTTTGTCTTCTTTGCCTGGTTATGGCCTTCTAAGGACATAATCTTGTATTTTTTTCTACTATATCAATAGAAATATTAATTTATTTCTGGATGAAAAGGAATGGCAGGTCCATAATAGTTACTAATATATATTATAGGTCACAATTAATTTTTGCTTGAGAGGGGTTTACATCCTATGTTTCTGTAATATTTTCAAATTTATATGGGTAGAAGTTAATGAACATAAATACTAATATGTTTGTTATGGACAATACTGATTACATTGTATGGTAACAATATAATGCCTACAAATTCTAGAAAACTGAAAGCCTGAGGTCAATGACTGCTAAACATAACCCAACAGTTGTCATGTGGTGGAATAATCTAATCAACCTATCAAATAAAAAATAACCCTATTTATTAGTTTCCCGTAATATCCACAAGTCTACTATATATACAATGGTTTCGTAGCACTGTCTTGCATCAAACCAGATCCACAAAATTTCTTTACGCGGGCAAACATGGGGTCTATTTCTCGTGTCGTTTGTTTCTGCTTGATTGCCTTGTTTTTCATCTCTTCAGTACATGCAGCCAGTCGCCAACTAAGTTTTCTACCAGGTACTCACGGTTAACAATAAGCTAGGACTTGGTCAAGCTGTTTGTAAACTAATCCATAGCATTTCAAGTGTCATGTTTCTCTAATACTCCTGCAACTTCTTGTTGAGTTATTTTCCAGATGAGGGCATCGAAAGAGTTAACCATCACATTTCAACGTTGGACTACCCAGATCCAAGTCCTCCTCCCTCCTTTAAAAGACCGCCAAGGTCACCGCCTGCAAACAAACAATTTCCTGAAGCAGGTATCTTTGCTTCTCTTTGAACGGGCTTCAAAAACTATATATAAGCAATCTTATTCCTATGGAGAACTTATTATAATACACAAGTTTTAATATAGCTTGTAATATTATATAATTTATCGTCGAGTCATTTTCCAGATGAGGGCACGGAAAAAATCACCCAACACATTTCAACATTGGATTATGCCGATCCAAGTCCTACTCCAGCCCCGGAAAGACCCCCAATTCCCCCGATTCCACCACCAGCAAACAAACAATATCCTGAAGCAGGTACCTTGGATTCTTCTTGAACAGGCTTCAAAATACTATAAGAAATTTTTAGTCTTACGAAAAACTTGTCATAGTTTGCAAGTTCGAACATACTTTCTCTCAAGATTGAATATTTTTGTCATGTTTTCCAATATAGCAATGTTAACTGACATTGTATGTTGTGCATCGGTTATTTTTCCTACAGGTGGCAGTCGTGCTACGGGAAACCAACATGACACAAGGGCCAACCTGCCCCAAGCTTACCCCCCATCTTCACTACAGATGACGCCAAGGGATTGGACCCCTACTGATGGACTGTTTGGAAGTCCATGTCTAGGCACAAACCGGGTGTAAAATGAATGGCCCTAAATCCTAATATAGTTCAAGAATCAAGATTGAACATTTTAATAAGCAATAATTTAATAAACTTGCTGCAGCATATATGGTGGTTTATTTTGATGATTCTCTAATTGTTATGTTTGGTTTGGACATTGGTGGAGATTCATATTTTCTAATGGGCTGCCTACAGGGACTCTGATTCACGGGTATTATTATTTTAGGATTTTAGAGTTCAAAATTTTTACCGGTGTAAATAGAAGTAAAAAATAAGAATAATAATTCTATGGACCAGCACGTCAACACTTGCCAGCATGCCAAAATACTTTGGTGGAATGTTCAAATAAAAATTAATTCTTGCTTCCTCGGAAAAAATTATTTTGCTAGGCAAAGCTCTCTGCTGGTATAATTCGGAGGAAGAAGAAGAACTGTAAATGAATAACTCGATTACTGGCCGTTTTCGAACCTCCCGACATGCCCGCAAAAATTGAACTAATCCCACGCTTCGAAACCTTCTCCGAAATTTTGGCTCTGCCCATCTTAAATTCACTTCTCAGGTAGCCATGCCGTCGATCTCATTCCCTACCACCACAGGATGCCTCACCGCTCGTACCAGAGGAGGACGCTCCGCCCCTATTGCCGCTTCCACCTGGTTCTCCGCTGGTCTGCTCCTCCTCTGCCATGGCGGCCGATGTCCCCTCTGCCAATTCTGATCGCCAGCGGTGATAAGTCGAACAACGTGACACTTTTTTATTGGGAAATTAAGGTAGATGGACTGAGAGTAGTAACTGGCCCTAACGCATACCATTCCAATACAGAGGATCCGGTTCCTTTCCATTTTTATTGCGTGATGATCTGCCCATAGCATCGCGTGTATCAGAAATAGACCACTACTGTTCCTTCACATCATTGCAGGAACACTAAGAACAGTGTTATAGTTGCATATATGATGTTAATGTGTCACACCCTAAAATTCTCAATTTTGGGATATGAATATCTCTTCTCGCTGGAGCTAACTCAATTTTTCGGGTATTTTATTTGGGTTCGTCATGTCCAACTTCATCTCTAAGATTTTTCTTAGGATCTCTTTTTTTGGATTTAGAATTCCTTTCTTTTTGCTTTCATTTCTTCTCTCTTTTTTCCTTTTCTTCAGTTTTCCAATTTCCCTTTCCTTTTCGGGCCAAATTCCTGCTCTATCTCTCCCTCTTTCCCTCAGCCCGCTTTTCCCCTCCTCCCTCGCACCCATGGTCCACAAGCCGGCGGCAAACCAGCCCAACTCGCTCCTCACCCTCCTCCCCCTCTCTGCAAGCCCCGCCCGTCATCCGCCTCCTCCGCCCGAGCCGAGCAAGACACGGACTCAGTCCGACTGGCCCTTAGCCTGCACGCCGGGGCGAACCAGGAGCCCGCTGGCGTCTCTTTAGAGAAACTCTAGCAGACTCTCTAAACAGCCCCCTATCTTAATTTTAGAGGTTGAACAGAAAAAATGCACTCCAGCAAACCCTCTACTAGGCCCTCTATTTTGGGGAGGCCTTCAAATCCACTTCCCCACCCTCTATTTCTAGGGAGTCCTGTATTATAAGTTACCCTTGAGAGTTACTATTGGAGTTGAAGCAAATTTGGGAGCCCCTAAAAAATAGAGGCAGCCTCTATTTAGCATTTGGAGGGTCTCATTTAGGAGCTATTGTTGTAGTTGCTCTTAGACCCGCGTGAATTGCCCCCAAACCCTCCTCCCTACTCGCCGCCTTTTACCCGCACACATGCCCCTGCGCAGCACACGACACAGGGAGCTCGTCGCCGCGGCTATTGACCGTGCGATTCCGGCCGCCTCAAGCAATGCCGGCGCAAGCCGCTACCATCACGAGCATCCCAAGGCCGTCATCCCTCCCCTCTGCCTTCCCTCATCGATGTGGCGTGGTCGATTTGGCTCGTCCGCGAGGGGCTGCAGCGCCGAGACCACCTCCACGATGTCGAGTCGCACCTGCCCTGCCCCACCTTGTCGCCGTCCCGTCGCTGAGTCCCTCCGCCCATGGAGCAGACTGAACCGGCTGGCTCCCGTCGCGCTCTTGCACTGCCGGCAAGAACTCGGGACGGAACAGACCGCCGTCGCCTTATTTTCCGGTGAAATCCGACCGGCACGGTGCATCTCCGCTGCGAGGAAGGTATAAAATGGATTTCCTGGTGGTTGATCTCCTGGTGGTTGTCCACCCGGAAGAGGCTGGCCAAGGTTGCTAGGAAATTTTTCGATTCCCTTGTGGCGCCGACGGTTTGGAGGCTTTGGAATGAGAGGAATGCGTGGGTGTTTAGGAACAAGTTGGTCTCCCCGGTTTCCCTGGCAGATTTGATCTTGGACAAGCTCCAGAATTGGAGCAGAGCAGGTTTGGTAGCAAGTTTAGGTGATGAGTAATCGCCCTATGTGTGTGGGTCGTGTAGGGCTACTGAATGGTTGCCGCCGGTCGGCTGTTAGTTGTTGTTCAGGTAGCGCGTTGTTGTGTGTGACGTGAGTTAACAGTTGTAAGTGGTCGCGTTGTACTGGTCGCTTTCTGTTCTTCCTTAATGAAACACGTGCGCTGCACGTTCTCTAAAAATAAAATGGATTCCCCTCTACCTCATTTCTCTATTCCCCCGCTTCTTGAGCTCTCCCGTGCGCTGAATCGCTGGAGTTTTGGCCGAACAGAAGCTCCTGTCCGCTAGCTATGGAGGTGCCAGAGAATTTGCAGATTAGTCTCTGGAAGAATCTCTAATTTTAACGTTCTTTCTTGTGTCTTGGCTAATTCATAGAAAATCCCATAGAACTGTTAGTAGCTTTCAATCCAGCCCAAGCCATGTTCTTTTGCAGATCTAACCCTGAGCTTTGTCATTTTCGTGAGCACTATTAGTTGTGCCTCGGGAATCTTAATCCCCTAGGATCCTGTCTAGTTTGCAGAATCGTCCGTCTAGCTCCATTTCAATCCGTTCTTGTTGCGTTAGTTTTGTTCTAGTCTAATCTATCATTTTGTAGCGTTGTTGTACTGTAGTTCGTTTTTATAAATAAATTTAAAATTAATTTTATTAATACTTATTTAAACTAGCTTTTTCTAATTAAAAGCAAATTAGAGTTCTACGTTGATTTCTTAATTATTGCTAAATCGATTAATACCAATATACTTTAATATAACTTGTTTAACTCAAACACAAATCATAAATTTTGCGCTAGATGTTCTCACATATCTTTTATTTGCTAGTTAAATAATTAACAAATTTACTGTATACAGAAGCTTAATAATAAAACTTGATTAAGTTTATCTCGTCTTTACAGATATAAATTAAATTAAGTTAATTCTAATATATCCTTTACATGTGTTTTTCTTAATTAAATAAATCCAGCTTATAGTTTTCTTTCTGTTATAATATAAATCTTCTGATAGCTATTTCTTTTTAACCGTGGTTCTTTTAATGCTTTTCTTCTATTTAGAGCTGTGTTCTTAGTTGTATCTTGTTTGTTTGTTGTATGTTTGTGCCCGATGCTTGTTGCGAGTAGAAAGAAATGCAGTACAAGAGCTGTGAAAATGCAAGAATAAGAGTTGAAGACTCTGAGCAGCTATTCTCTAGAATAAAAGCAAGTGTATTCCTTGATCATGCTTATGTCCTAATAACATTTATTTACAATTACGCTTGCATGCATTAATATGATGGGACCCATTTACTTTATCCTTTGTTTTTCATGTCCTTGAAGCCGGAGTTATCTTTATCGCTAGGTTGATTGCTTAGCTGCTATACTTTAGTTATGGGTGGTTTAATGATGATGATGATATCAATATTGAAACAACTGTTTACTGCTCTATGGATCAACTGGCTTGTTTAATGATCATGATTAATTAAATCATGGAGTGACCAACTAGAATAACAGCGCAACCACAAGAACTAATGGGCTCTGGTCTTGACTAATTAATTAGATATGTCTAACTTATTAGTTGCTTACCGAAAGGCACAAGAGGGGGGCCCTGTGATGAGGGTTCGCTACCTGTCAAGGGTGTACAATTTTATTTGGTTTTTTTCATGCCTTGGGGGAGATTCACTCATACAACTGTTGAAACATCGCGGGCTACTACTTGTTAGGGAGTCTTTGTAAAGGCCTCGTAGTGTAGCCATGCAGTCATACCTCGGAAGTGTGATGGCAGTGCCTGATCAGCACTGCGTGATGGGTAACACGATCTCTACAGTGTTTAAAACTGATATATTAGCCATGCTCACGGTTAAGAGCGACCTGGACCCTCGCATGACAACTTAATTGGAATCCATGCTTAATTCGGTTATTTAATTGATCCAGCTTTATTTTATTGTTGTTTATCTCTCTTTTATCATAAACGGGGGATGGAAAAGATTCATATCCTTGTAAATAGGTTGCTAATAATATAATATTTATTAAAATGCTAGTTGTCGGTGTTTAACTTCCAAGCCCACCGAGGGATACCCTCGAGGTGGTAGGGTGTCGCCGAGATCAGAACCCCTTTTTTTCGGGATAGCATCCCTTAAAAAAATGGTTAAGCAAATAACTTTTCTAAAGTAACCCGAAATTACCGCTCAAAACAAATCTTATTCCGAGAAAAAATCCTTCGCATTCCGTACCCTTTCGCTTGCGCTCTCACTACCTTGGCCTTTCGTCTTCCTCCGTCTCATAGCCGCCGCCGCCTCCAGATTCAGATCTATGCCAGTCATAGTTGATCCTCTCCTGTTAGGAGTAGTCAACGAGACCTCCCTCCTCCTGCAGCCCAAGGAGATTATCGAGTGGCGCTTTGCCACTGGTGACAAGGGACCATATGAAAAGGCTAAGGAAATTGTTTTGTTTCAATATTTTGTCGATCGTGGATTGGCCCTCCTAGCTTCTGATTTCTTTCGCGGTCTTCTTTTCTATTACGGCATCCAACTCCATCACCTCAACCCCAACTCTATTCTCCACATGTCCATCTTTGTCCATTTCTGTGAAGCCTTCTTGGGGATAGAACCCCACTTCGACCTCTTCTGCTACCTCTTCCATCTCAAGCCACAGCCTAACAAGAGTACCATATATGAAGTCGGTGGTGCCGGATTCCAATTGAGGCAGGGGATGGAAAAGAAGTACATCCCCTACAAATTCCTGACTAGTTTGTCTGGGTGGAGGGAGTGGTGGTTCTACAATGGAAACCATCAGCCCTCACTTCCCGAAAGGACCACCGGGGCACTCAGGATCCGCAGCGACTGGACGATGCCATGCCGTGACATGAGCCAAATCGAGGATCTGCTCGGAATGATCAAGGAGCACAGAGATGCAGGAGTTACTGGAGTATCAGTGATGTATACGTGGCTGGGCAGGCGGATCCTGCCGCTGCAGAAGCGCTCGCAATTTGGCTCCGAATACCTTGGCGTCTTAGATCCGTCTCAATTTTCTGCAGAGCGTATTGAGAAAGGTGAAGCCTTGCTGCAAGTAAGCCAAGTGCTCATGGGCGCTGAAACCGTCCCATATGTGCCGAGCCTATACTCGGCGAAGAATCCTCCCAAACAGATAGGGGTAAGTAGTCGTATCATTTTGTCGAGTACTTCTAATATCCTTTAATCTATTTTTGTACTGACAGATCTTGGAATATTACTGCATGATGATATAAATATATATAGGAGCATGCCTCCGATGCCGAACATTGAACGTACGAGCCACCAGATACCATCTCGACCTACTGTTGATTCAGTGAGCAGGGAGGATGACGAGGGCACCGATGACGACCGCACCTTGGTGGAGGTGATGAAGGGCAAAAACGCGAAGACCTCCCAGGAAGGCCAGAGCTCTCTTGGTGGTGATCCTTTGCCTAGTCACTGAGGGCCGCCACCCGGAAGCGCTGAAGATGAGACACCTAGGTGAGTGGTCTTCCTCGATCTTACTAGTGTTTTTGGTTGCTTTCTCGTGGTGATTTTGACTAAGTTCTTCCCTTTCTTGAATCTTCAATTCTAGCTCCCCGAATTCCAAGCATGCGAAGCAAAAGGTCGGGGAAGCCACCGGGAATGATACTGTGAAGGGACAAGGTATACCATCTGTCACAGTGGACACGTCAACAGGTCTTGCTGAAGCCACGCGGCAAACACCGCCCTCAGCTAGCACCACAGTGATGGTGGCCGTCACGGTTGCCTCGTCGAGGCAGACCCTGCCCACGACTGGCACAACGGTGTCGGCGAGTGCTTTAGGTGCTGCCCTAGCACTCAAAGTACCCAAAAAGAAAAAATTGGCAGTGAAGAAGTCTGCACTGTAAGTATCCGAGTGCTTTCACTTGTATATTCTAGGTTCGTTGTCGTAAGGAACAAGTCTCATTGTTGTTTTCCTATGTGTAGGCCATCCTCTGCTCTGGGCTTGGAGCAGCCGGGTGAATGCCGCGGAGGCTCCAGCCCCCGAGCCAGAGAAGACATATGATGCTGCGGTTCTTGATACGGTGCCGGCGACCATCGAATCGTCAGTGCCGCCCGAGGTCCTAACACCTGTCGGTGTTGAAACCGACAGGACCGAAAAAGGAGCCAAAGATGCATCCCCGGAGATGCTTGCAGGTGAGCCCATTGTGCCACCTCCTCCTGTGGGTAGCAATCTACCTGTCGCTTGACTGATTACGAGTTTTAAGGTGACACGTAACCCGCAGCAGCAACCTGCCCCTGGAGATCAAGGTGTTGCGGGTTCTTCCTCAGGTGGAATCCTGGTGACTCCCCCTAATTGGCAGTATGCCATCCAGACTGACATTATTGAAGATCCAATGCTGTCACCGGCGACCTTGACAAACTTTCAAAATACTTTCAAGGAATTGTATAAATTTGCCACGGTAAGTGTCATGTACTGATGATATATGACTTTGTCGACTGGTATTTGGTGTTCTGACCACTTTTTCCTATGATACAGACCTTAGCCAATCAATTCAGAATCAAGTTGGACAAACTCAGGGCTGTAGAAGATGGAGCCCACCAGCTGTAGGAAAAAGATTGTCGGATTGGTGAGCAAACCATTAAAAATGTTGCGCTTCGAAATGAATTGGACACCCTTAAGCTGGAGCGCACCCGGGAAGTCTGGCTCTTGAAGCAAGAGATGCAGAATCTGTCAAACAAGAACAAAGCTCTGGCAAAAACTCACTGAGGTAATGCTCATTCGACTGCTTTATCTGATTCGGAATATCCGAATGTTTGTGTCTAAACTTGTACGAGTGCTTCTTCTTGTTGCTTGCCCACAGAACTCAATAATATAATAAGATATAAAGACGATCTGCTGACTGACCTGCTATACGGTCGCACAGATGACGTGGAGCTCATGGCGAAGAAACTTGAAGATGCTGATGCGCAACTCGAAGAGTGCCTGCAGCAGATCAAGAACATGGCCGAAGAAAAGGAAATAAGAGAAAATGAACTTGAAGAGCTCATGGGTGCTGCCCAGATAGTAGTCAACATGGTGGATCCTCCCAAAGAAGGGGTGATTAGCGACAAGACGCTGTTGGAGCGACTTCATGAAGCCCCACAAAAGATTACTTGATACATTTCGGATACCACCAAGACCTATGTGGCGCACGTCCTGGGACTCGTGAAGTCCTATTGGCCCAAGGCCAACTTGAACCCAGTAGCTGACGGCATGTCTGCTGACTGCTCTGAGGAGAAATTCTCATAGTTTGTCGAAGAAGTGAAGCCAATAGCTCATAAGTTAGTTTATAGCTTAGAGCAAGAGCAAGAAACAATGGTCAAACCACTGAATAGTCTTTCCAGCTATGTATAAGTATACATATGTTTTTGTTATGTCATATCCTGTTGATGTGTTCGAAACACTAACTCTTTGAGTAGGATCAAAAATCGTAGGACTTATTAGAATTATCCGAAACGCCCGAGCTACACCGAAGGCAACGCTTCTGGAAGTAGTCGATGCCATGGTATTCAAAAGTTAGACCCCTCAGGGACACAAGCGAATCAGGTTTTACTCACGTCATGCGAAACTCTGGATTGCTCATGTTAATCAGGTGTGGGAACCTCTTCGATGTTTTTGTAATAACTCGTACAAGAGATTCTGCTGAACCGTGTTGGTTAGTACTCGAAGTAGCTGGAAAACATGCAAGTAGTCCTTGCGACGTAGCCTTCACGGTTATGTTAAAAGGTAGTCGTGCAGATGAGACTCGTGGCGGCAGTCCCCGAGTACTTCTGGAGACTTAACATAGTTAGCGTATTGTAGGTACTCATGGCCGGAGCCCCCGAGTTCTACGATGTAGCGTGAGGGAAAAAGTAGTCGTTTGTAGATCAAATCAACTCTTTATTGATAAGTAATGCTGCGCTGCTGCTGACAACTCTGGGTACAAGTTATCAAAGGATAGTATCAACGCAGATGCTCGGCGTTCCAGGAATTTGTAACCTCCTGGCCACCAGAATCTTGTAGTCGATACGATCCTGGTCGAGAATTGAGATTGTGAAGTCCCGTCTCCTCTTGAATGCGATGGAGGACCAAGTCACCGATGCTGAGGATCTCTCTTGGACATTACGGTCATGGTAGCGTCGGATTCCTTGTAAGTAGCGGGTTGATTGTAATAAGACATTGCACCTGATTTCTTCCACTGAGTCTAGCTCCAGATGCCTTGCCTGATCAGCTTCGCCCTCTTCGTACATCCCTAGTGTTGGAGATTGCCACATGATGTCTGCAGGGAGGATAGCTTCCGACCCGTAGATGAGGAAAAACGGTGATTGACATGTGGCTTTACTTGGTTGAGTGCGAATCCCCCAGACAACCGAGGAGAGCTCGTGAATCCACTTGCCCCCTTTTTTGTTGTTCTCATCGTAGAGTCTCTTTGTCAAACCATCGAGGATCAAGCCATTGGCACGCTCAACCTGGCCGTTGGCCCGCGGGTGAGCCACTGAGACGTACTTGACCTCAATGAAACTTCGCTCACAGAATTCCCAGAACTTGTGTGAGTGGAAATTAGATCTCAGATTTGTAATGATGGTGTTGGGGAAGCCAAACCGATGCAAGATGTCGCAGATGAAGCTGACTACTCGATCCGCCAAGAGTTTTGTAATCGCCTTGTACTCGATCCATTTGGTAAACTTGTCGATGGCCACCAACACGTGGGTAAAACCTCCTGGCGCTATTGTCAAAGGCCCAATCATGTCCAGTCTCCAATAAGCAAATGGCCACGATGGTGGTATGATGATGAGGTTGTGCGCCGAGACGTGAGCTTGCCTGCTGAAGAACTGGCAATTGGTACAGCGATGAACTAGGTCTTCGGCATCAGCCAAAGCCGTTGGCCAGTAATATCCTAACCTGAATGCTTTCCCGACTAGTGTTCTGGACGCTGCGTGATTGCCACAGGCTCCATCATGAATTTCTTGTAGTAATTTTTGCCTTCCTCAACAGGGACGCACTTCATGAGGACGCCTGTTGCTGAACCACACTTGTATAGCTTGCCGTCAACCAGAACATACCCCTTGCTTCTCCTGGCGATACAAGTAGCCTCGGCCATCTTTTCATCAACGCCTGGGGGTAGCTTCTAATCTTTGATGAAGTCGATGAACGGCACCCACTAGTCGACCTCGATCATCATGACCTCTCGACTAGGTTCTGACGAACCTTGATCGATGATCATAGGATCTGGTTGCCTGATGGACGGGTGATGTAGTTCATGAATAAATACTCCTGGTGGGACTTTTGATCGATCGCAACCCAGCTTCGAGAGCACATCAGCCCTCACGTTATTATCCCAGATCACGAGGATGATTTCTAGGCTCGAGAACTTGTTCTCCAACTTGTGTATCTCAGCAACATACGCATCCATGGTTTCTTGGTTGATGTCCCACTCCTTGTTGACCAGTTGGACTAACAACAAGGAGTCGCCGTAGATGAGTGGTCGCTTGATGCCAAGAGAGATTGCCAGGCTGAGCCCATGCAGTAATGCCTCGTACTCGGCTTCATTGTTGGAAACCTCAAATAGTATCTAGAAAACGTATTTGAGCTGTTCGCCATTTGGAGATATGAAGAGAACTCCTACGCTGCCGCCTCCAAGCTTGAGAGAACCATCAAAGTACATGACCCAATGCTCGGGCATGTTGGCTGGAGCTGCAACTTGATTTTCTCGCCACTTCGCCATGAAATCGACTAGTGCTTGCGACTTGATGGCGGTGCGAGGCTTGAAGTCGATGCTGAGAGCCCCTAGTTCCACTACCCACTTGGAAATACGTCTAGTGGGATCTCGATTTTGGAGTATATCTGCCAATGGGAAATCAGTGATGACTGAGATCTTGTATTCATTGAAGTAGTGGGAAAGCTTCTTGGATGTGATGAGTATAGCATAGAGAATTTTCTGAATTGACGGTAATGAACCTTAGATTTAGAGAGGACTTCGCTGACAAAATACACTGGCCGCTGCATACCAAAGGCATATACCTTCTCGGAGTGCTCCACCACGATAGTTGTACTGATGACGTGAGTAGTCGCGGCAATGTACAGAAGCAGGTTTTCACCTAGTAATGGATCTGTGAGGATGGGGGGTGACTGTAGGTGATGCTTGAGGTCTTCCAGCGCCTACGCCACCTCCTCTGTCCACTGGAACTTGTCTTGCTATTTCAGAAGCTTGAAGAAAGGTAATCCTCTTTCCCCAAGTCGTGAGATGAATCTGTTAAGGACCGCCATGCACCCTGAGAGCTTCTAGACGTCCTTGATAGTCACCAGAGCTCCAATGTCTGTGAAGCGGTATTCTTCTCTGGGTTGGCTTCAATTTCACGGTGACTGACGATGAAACCGAGTAGTTTCCCTTGTGGTACGCCGAAGACACAGTTGGTTGGGTTGAGCTTCCACCAGAACTTGCGCAAGCTGTTGAAGGTTTCCTCGAGGTCGGAGTTGAACTCGTCGTGGTTTCTAGTCTTGATGACCACATCATCCACGTAGGCATCAACATTGTAGTGTAGCTGATCGCCGAGGCATAGCTGGATGGCTCGATGATATGTAGCTCCTGCGTTCTTCAGCCCGAAGGACATAGTCATGTAGGCGTATGCTTCAAATGGGGTGATGAACGCTGTCTTCATATGGTCTTCTTTCTTGAGGCAATCTGATGGTAGCCCAAGTAATAATCAAGGGAGGAGAGCAGGACACAGCCCGCAGTCGAGTCGATAACTTGGTCTATGCGTGGGAGCGCAAAGGGATCTTTTGGATAGTGCCTGTTGAGATCGGTATAGTCCACATACATTCTCTATTCATTATTGTTCTTTTTCAAAACAAGTACAAGGTTAGCGAGCCACTCTGGGTGATACACTTCTTTAATAAAACCAGCCACGAGTAGTTTTGCTAACTCCTTTTTGATGGCCTCCCTCTTATCGGGGGAGAATCGGCGTAGTCGTTGCTTCTTCGGGGTGGCTTTTGGATCGACTTTTAGGCAGTGCTTGATCAACTCCTAGGGCACCCCTAGCATATTCGTTGGTTTCCACACGAATATATCTCGGTTAGCCCTAAGGAAATTGATGAGCGCGAGTCCCTATTTGTCATCCAGCCCGGCACTGATGAGTGTTGTCTTGGACAGATCGCCCTCCTGCAGTTGGATGGTCTTCATGCAAACATCGTTGGTGTTGGGCTTCATCATCGACTGGCCCAGCTTCTTTTGTGGGGGACAGCTGGAATCATCATCTCTGACTGAGACAGCTGCTGCGCGGCCGCGATGACTTCGGCTGAAGGTTATGGCACACGTGTAGTTGAGGCGTACTCGATTGCCTCTTGGTCATAGTCGTACGACTTCTTCAAGTCACCACGGAAGGTGAGCACCCCTGTCTTTCCCAACATCTTGAGGAGTAGGTAGACGTAGTGGGGAACGACCATGAACTTGGCCAAGGCAGGTCTGCCGAGGATGGCGTGGTATGACGACTCAAAATCCGCCACCTCGAACTTGATGTACTCCGTGTAGTAGTTTTCTTTGGTCCCGAAGGTAACTGGCAGCGTCACCGAACCGAGCGGTGTAGCCACGTTCCCTAGGACGATGCCATAAAAAGGAGCTTTGCTAGGGGTGAGCATCTTGGAGATGTTGAGCCCCATCTTCTTCAGTGTACTGGCGAAGAGCGAGTTGAGACCGCTTCCACTTTTTGTAGTATTGTATATTTGTGTAAATGATGTATTAATTAGCATTAACAAAATAAAAAAAATCGCACTAAGTAGATGACTTTCTAGAGAAACATGGGGAAAATCATGCAATATGCCGTACACTACTCCCCTGAACCTCATCAACAAGTGAAGCTCGTTGAAGATGCGTACCCGTTGCAAAAATGGTGATGACTGGCTTATTAATATTCCTGATGTCTTCCATGTCTACAATTGATGCTATATAAACTGCTGTTGCTTTGAAAAGAGCGAATTTCTTGTGCTTTGCATAAGAGAAAGAAACTATGGAGTCAAATGAGAACAGGTGGTGTATATACTGATGTCCTTAAGAGTGTAAATTTATTTTTCATACCTACTATACAGTCTACAGGTTCACAGGTGGTTGATTTGCTACTGAAAAGACTTACTACATAGTACCTCGCTAGCAGGTTCAGCGGTGCTAGCTCCGCAAGTTGACGCCAATATAATTATGGTTGGTACCAATCATTGTCAACAAAACATTTATATTTGTTAGAAAGATGTGTAGCTCAGCCTGCGCTGGTGCAGCCCTCGGCCTGTATGGCCTGTGCGCACCTGTAGATGGATCGGGGCTGAGGCTCCTACGTTGGTCATACTTCCATAAACCAACCCTAGGTCTCCCAATCTATATATGTACATATATTCTACATCAATCAATCAATCTACTATTGCCATATTCTGGCTTACATTGTATCAGAGCCAGGACCTTCCCTATCCCGCTTCCGCAAAACACTAGCATGCTGCCACCGACGCCGCTTCCCCACACCATCGCCTCCCAGGCGTCATTGCCCCCGCGCACGATTCTCTCGTGTCGCGTCCACCATGACTGGCACCTTGCCGCCCGACGCCTCAGCCTCCAGCAGCGAGCAACAATAGGGGCTCGCCGAAAAGGAGCGCCTGGAGAAGGAGCAGCGCAAGAAAGAGGCTCGTGACGCTGCCCTCGCTCGCGCGGCGGACGCCGAACGAGAGGCTGCCGATGCCATCAAGATCAGCGATGAGGCCGACGTCCGCGCACGCGCTACTCTGGAACACACCGCCCGTGAGCGCGCCGCCGCCGATCCGCCTCGGCAGCCCGACGACGAGCGTGACACCGACTCGCCCATCTCCGAGCCGCCTCTCCAGCCCGACGTCGACGTCTTGCTCATCCACGAGGCCGCCGCTGTCCTCAACCTCCACGCCCAGGCCATCAATGTGCAGAACATCCGTTTGCTCGTTCTGATCATCCTCGACCCAAAGGCCGACAACTATGCTCGCTAGCGGGAGGCCTTCCTCCTCACGCTGGGCAAGTAAACGATCCAGGATCACGTCTTCTCTGACGCTCACCTCCCCCAGTCTCCTGATTGGATACGGATGAACTTCGTCGTTCGCTCCAGGATCCTCGACATCGTCACCTCTGACCTCGCCGAAATCATCATAGTTTGCAGCACCACAGCACGCGCCACTTGGCTAGCCGTCGAGACACAATTCCTCGGCAGCCAAGAAACACGCAGCCTCTCCCTCGATGCCGAGTTCTACTCCTTCAGCCAATGCGACCAGACCATCACGGAGTATTGCCGCCTCTTCAAGTCCATGGCCGACGCCCTGGGCGACCTGGGTGAGCTAATCACTGATCGCACACTGGTTCTTAATGCGATCCGTGCTTTCCACCCCAAGTTCGCCGGCATAGGTCACCATCTTCGCCGCGGCAGACCCTTCCCTTCCTTCCTGGAGGCTCGTGCCGATCTCCTCCTGGAAGAGCTCACCTTGGCGAACTCCTCTGCGTCTGCTTCCCCTACGGCCCTCATCGCCACCGGCACCGATTCGACTTCAGCACCTCCACCGGCGCCGCAGCACCCGCCCAACTCCGGGGGCGGGTCCAAGCGCGGCAAGAGGGGCAAGCACAGCGGCGGGCCCGAAACCAGACCTCATCGCCCGGCACGCCCACCCCTGGCAGCACCAGCAATAGTGCCCCGGTGCCTGGCGTGGTCTGGCCAAGCCTGCAGAACCTGTGGGCTGGGTCCTTCTTCATGTGGCCCGTCCAACAGCCTCTACTGCCTCCGGCTCGTCCTCTACCACAGCAGGCCGCCCTGCTAGCCCAGCAACAGCACCTACAAGCCGCACAGCTGGCCCAACAACGGTAGCAGTAGGCCGCGCAGCTAGCCCAGCAACAACAGGCCGCCCTCCTCACCTGCAACAGCCGCATGCACTGCTCCCTAGCGCCTAGGGGCAATGGGCCGCCTCACCGATCGGGATCCACGGCATCGGCACCGGCCTCCCCTACTGGGAACAGCAGTCCCTCGCGTCGTCCTTCAACACCATGGCGCGGCAACAACTCCAGAACATTGAGTGGTACTTCGATTCAGGGTCTACTTCCCACATGACCTTAGATGCAGGCATTCTTTCTTGTTCCTCTTTACCACGGTATCCCGTTCGATCATCAATTGTTGTCGGTAATGGTTCCTGTTGGTATTTCTTAACGTCATCACCAAGATTGTCAGTACCAGGCAACAGCACTAGAAATACCATGGTGGTATGTCTTAACAACTATAGAATGAATCCGCAAGCGCATGGATATACTGTTGTAGCATTTCACCCAGAGAGTATTCGGGTATCGTTATTTATATTTCCCCGTAGTATGGGATGGTGTAAAAGAGTTTACAAGGTACATAATTAGGACAAAATGGTTAAGCTATAGACTATATTTCATACAGGGGTAAGTCATGATAAATGATAGATATGGGTAATGTGACACACACTCAAGCCAATCTCAAGACTAAAGAATAACGAATAAACCAAAGGTTAGCGGGAGCATAGGCATACAAACAGATTCCTAAAGCATCTATTCATACAAGCAAGGGTTACAGAAGGCACAAGGTTAGGGCTCAGAGCTAAGACTCCAGATATCAGGGAGAATGTCCCACACCGGTGTACAACCAGTCTCGTTACATCTTTCAGAACTTCTACACCATACCCGAACGTGGGGGAGTGCACTAACCACGACAATTCCGCCGTAGCGGACGGACAGGGCTATCACCACCTGCCGCCTACCCCTACAACACTGTGGAGCATGGTCATATTCGAAGAATCCCGCATACCCGGGCACCACGCCCGTGTATGAGGTCACTACCCTAGCGCCCCCGGGTCTCCCACCCTTCGGATGGATAAGTAAAGCGCTAAGGCAAGCCCAAAGGCACAATGAACCGATATCCTTACCTAGTTCATCTGGCCTAACCGCATACATTGGATAACTTGTGATAAAGCAAGGCATGGTATGTTAAACTATCAAGATAGCATAACAACCATGACTGAACTCTAAGTTATGAATAAGATACTGACAAGTCGAATACAAAACCATACCAGAGGCTGAGGATTTTTCGACAACCTCGAGGACAACAAGCACTCGCTAAGAGAAGTCCTAGCCTAGCTCCAGTAGCCTAAGGATTACATGTCACAAAGTGAGAGAGGGAGAGAGGCTCCAAGTTGTGGAGTGTGTGAAAGTGCATTTGGCCCCCTAAGTGGGTTTTGTATTAATGACATGCATAATTAGAGCTAATGTGTTTATCGAGCTATGGACAGGTTAAAATTCAATGAAATGAATTATATGCGTGAAAAGACGCCAATTTACTTGATAGACGGTGATGGAGCTCAAAAGAAGATCTTTATTTATTTTCTATTTTAAATTTAAGTATAGAAAACACCATACTATTAAGAGGGATACGAATGGATAGATTGAAGATGTCAAAGTGCTTAATTGAGATGCTAACTACCCAAGAAAGACACAAAATCACACACTTGTGCACTTACTTTTCTCATTGACTCAGTGTGTGTGGGAAGTTGGTTAATAGTTCCGAAAGGGGGTCCTCGGCCGACTGTTTTTAATGGGGTTTGAAGTTCTGACCCTGTGTTGGAAGTGCCGACAATCACTTATTCTACACACTAACGGCTAGTTTTTGGGGCTCGGGTATTTATACCCCACAGCCCCTCCTTCATTTGCTGCTGACCTTTCCCAAGACAAACACCTCGAAGAGCATTCACTACTCCTCCCCAATCCTTCCAAGAGCTAATCCTTTAGTTGATTTGAGCTAGGGCTTGGGTGAGAGCTAGTGTGAGGTGTGAGGCTTGAACTTTTGAGTGAGAAGACAGCCACGTTCATCTCAAGAGTAGTTGAAGCATCTTTATCCATTGATTCGTGTTTGTTACTCTTGAAGCTTGCTTCTAGACGGTTCGGCGTCGCCCGGTTGAACATCCTCTCGTGTGTGTGCGTCCCGGGAAGTTTGTATTACCCATCCTTAGTGGATTTGATAGTAAGTGACTCAATCCTCCTTTGTGGTTGATTTAGTGAGGTAAAGGGTTAGTGGAAGACCCGGCTCTTCGTGAGCTCCTCAGCGGAGACGTAGCTTCCTTAGTGGGAGTGAACTTCGGGAATAAATCTCTTGAGTCTTGTGCTTATTGCTTTTATTTAGTTCTAGTTGACCTAGAGTTTGTTTTGTGCCGATCTACGTACTCAAGTTGTTGTGCTTGCAAAGTTCACTTGCAGAAGTCTCCTAGCATCACTATGCAACCTTTGATTCAGCCAGGTTCTGTAATTTCGAGTTTACTTTAGAATTTCGCAGAAATAACTTCATTTTGTCGGAAGTTCCGATTCAGTGTTGGAAGTTCCGGTCCATCGGAACTTCCTACACAGTGTTAGAAGTTTCGAAAGATTTAATTGCTACGGAGAATTTTTTAGGTTTTTCAGATACGCCTATTCACCCCCCCTCTATGCATCACCAAGATTCTTTCAATGTGTCAATGAGGGTGGAGGCTCTCCTTTTATAGCTTGGGAGGTTGGTTCCCACCATCTCTAAGTATGCAAACATCAGCCACCGCCTTTGAGAAGATAAGAACAGTCCTCCCGCCAAAGATCTGGGTGCCGAGAAGGCGTCCAAGTTCGGCCAAACCTGGGGTTCGGCCGACCCCAGGTGGAGCCTCCCCGGCTCCACCTTCCTCAAGTTGGCTGGCATGTGGGCCCTGGTGGTTATCCTCAGTGATTTGTGCCTTGATGCGCCCGTTTGGTCTGCCAGGTGGGCCCTCCTATCTTTGACTAATCGCAGGATAGGATCTTCTGTGCATTTTGCCTGCATCTTGTGTATGTTTCCCTCCTGTTGTGGACTTGTGTTCCTGAAATCAAATACTTGCAAGTACATGTGGAACTAGGTTATTATAATTAAAATATGCGAGTAAGATGTATAGTTTTCGTTTATTCATGAGTATAATTGACGGTCAGATTTGGCATTTAAGGACCGTCAACAGTTTGCAACAACCCTTCTCGGCCCACTTCATCTTAAAAATGTTTTGGTTTCACCACATCTTATTAAGAATCTTATATCGGTTCGCCAGTTTACTTCTGACAACAATTATTATGTGGAATTTGACGTACGGCCTCAAACAGGCGCCGTGGGCATGGTACCGCTGCTTCGCCGCCTATCTCCTGTCTCTTGGTTTTGCGGAGGCCAAGTCGGACACTTCACTATTCATCTACCACCACGGCTCCGACAAGGTGTACCTGCTGCTCTACGTCGACGACATCATCCTCACCGCTTCCTCCACGGATCTCCTTCAGCGCACCACCTCAGCTTTGCAGCGGGAGTTCTCCATGAAGGATCTCGGTGAGCTGCATCACTTTCTGGGCATGTAGGTGCAGCGACACGGCGACGGCCTTCTCCTGTCCCAGCGTCAAAACATCCTAAATATCTTGGCACGTGCTGGCATGGCTGACTGCAAGCCGTGCACCACCCCGGTTGACATCAAGCCAAGCTGTCCTCCACCAATGGCGCCCCTGTTCAAGATGCCTCTGACTTCCGCAGCTTGGCTGGAGCCCTCCAGTACCTCACCTTCACCACGTTGGACATCTCCTACACCATTCAATAGGTCTGCCTCCACATGCACGGTCTGCGGGAACCGCACCTTGCTGCTCTGAAGCGCATTCTGTGGTACATACGCGGCACTCTCCATATGGGACTCCTCCTCCGGCCGACAACTCCGGATCGACTCGTGGTGTACTCTGATGCTGACTGGGCAGGCTGTCTAGATACGCGCAAGTCTACCTCAGGCTATGCATTGTTTCTTGGTGACAACCTGGTGTCCTGATCCTCCAAGCGGCAGAACACTGTGTCTCGCTCCAGTGCCGAGGCCAAGTACCGCGCTGTCGCCAATGCTATGGCAGAGGCTTCTTGGCTGCGCCAGCTTCTTATCGAGCTCCACAGTCCGCTTTGCTAGGCGTCTCTCGTTTACTGCGACAAAATCAGTGTCGTCTACATGTCATCGAACCCCGTGCAGCATCAGCGCACCAAGCACATTGAGATTGACCTTCATTTTTCCAGGAGAAGGATGCTCTTGGTTCAGTGCGGGTTCTGCATGTTCCCACCTCTTCGTAGTATGCCAACGTCTTCACCAAGGGGTTGCCATCTTCTGTCTTCACGGAGTTCAGGTCCAGCCTGAGCGTTCGCGTTGCTGCCAATCAGACTGTGGGGGCGTGTTAGACAGATGTGTAGCTCAGCCGGCTTGGTCCTTTAGGCCCGGTGCTGCTCTCGGCCTGTATGACCTGTGCGCACCCGTAGATGGATTGGGGCTGAGGCTCCTACGTTGGTCATACTTCCATAAAGACCAACTTCCATAAACCAACCCTAGGTCTCCCAGCCTATATATGTACATGTATTCTGCATCAATCAATCAATCAACCTACTATCGCCATATTCCGGCTTACAATATCTAAATCTGGTCACACAAGAACAAAGAGTTATTAGTTACTGTACCATTCCAAGCTCGTTGACACCAATCATGGTCGATACACAATCATACTTAAATCTGGAATTTTCTTACAATTCTAATGAACCATCGGGCCAAAAGAATTCATTCATAAGAGAGAAAATTCGGCACGTGAAAAATTATCTAGGGTGACGGTGGCAGAACCTAGCACCACTAATAACACAATTTCAATGCTCAACGTGATCAGGGTAACTATATATAAAACTTTTCGATCAGTCCAGTTCAAGAGGCCATTGGAGTTTCGTGTTTGAAATAGTATATATATTCTCACATATCAGCTTTACAACCACGAATACATAATACACAAAATTATAGCACAATGGCAATGCACACTAAAAAAGAAACTAATTAAATAACACAGATCATATATATATTAGTGTTGGCAACACTGTTGAATAGTACTAAAACTTATACAGAATATGATGTGAAGAAAAAAAAGTTCTGCGCATGATAACAAGTACATTCTGTCTGTGAACTAATCATGAAGCTGTAAAGTAGAACAATTCACGGTGTACAGAGACCAATAGAGGGAGCATTCTGCTGTTTATACAACGATATCAATGTTGAGTGACAGAGGATAGGGTTATTGGCACTGATTAATCCATGAGACTCAGAATTCAGAAAGGCTATTTTAGCAAACCTGTCATGTATTACACGACACATTGTAGTACTGTACACGCATCGGAACACCAACTTTGACTGCATTGACAAGAAGGGCACTGCAAACACGGTTCAAGAGAAGCGATGTGGAAAGGGATTATTGCAAATCACTGAGGAGCCCGTAAATAATAACAGCGGCAAGGTGATCAAAGGCTGCTGCCTTGACCCACCCAATCTTTAACCTTCCCTTCCTACCTGCTTCTATATCTACAAGTTTCCTCTCCTAGGAAGCTAGATAGAAGCTTGGCACTCTTTTTACTACGTTGATTCACTTTGCTGCTCCAATTCTATTATGTGCCTCCTCAATCCCTTCTCAAACTGAGCACCAGTGGTACGTATCGATCTGCCGTGACATATAATGTCTCATCTAGAGCATGATCTGAGTGCACAAAGAATAAATCAGTAACCTGCTAGGATTGGAAAGCATCAGCAAATTTTTGTCCACCTCTTGCAAATATCAGAGATCAAGGTTCATCTTTCAGTCATCACCTAATAAGAACTCCAATATGTGTAAGGTGATGCCACTACTAACAAACGATTTCTAGCGACACCCCGAATTTTTTTTAGGGGCGGACCAAAATATCACCCGTTCTTACAAATGGGGCGCGAGTACTGTAGCAACCAAGCCGTCCCTGTAAATCCATTTATAGGGGCGACTCAACCCCTCAGCCGCCCCTACAAATGGGCGCCATTTTCAGGGGCGGCTAGGGGGGTGGGGGGTGAGCCGCCCCTACAAATGGCATTTACAGGGGGCGGCTCACCCCCCCCCCCCTAACCTGCCCCTAAAAATATCTATAAAAATTTGGGCACCTTCTTGCTCCTCCTGACCCCCCATTGTTTGCTTCGGAGAGGAGCTCCCCAACAGCCGAAAAAAAGAAAAAGGGGGGTGCTTTTCAACTTGATTTCCTTCGAGTTGGGGGCTCTAGGAGGTAAGTTGACGCTAATTCCTTATCATTTTTAAGCTCTTTTGTTAGATTTATAGCTCAAATGGAGCTTTCTTTGCCTCTAACTAGCTCTAGATCTTCATGGTGTGGATTAGCGATTTGAGACAATATTTGCCTCGAACTTTTAGATGAAGTTGTGCTATTTTAGTTGGAGAACAAGATTATGTAATCATTTTGACTCAATCTATAGTTTTTAGCATCATTCTTAAGTAAATAATGCCCTAGATTTATGGAGGAGAGAGAAGAAGATTCATTTTTTCCTATTTTTCAAAGATGCATGTTAGATTTTTCCCAACATTTAGTGATAAAATAATATGTTGAGTTTTTTATTGTTTTTATTTAGTACAAGTTAAATAGATTTTTTCCCACACCTATGCATATATAGAAGTATATATTTATATCAATTTAGGGCTCCATTTCTTTTGAGAAAAAGATTTGATTTTTTTCTCTATATTTACATACATGCATGTTACATTTTTTTCCTAATATTTAGTGGTACAATAATAGGTTGGAAATCAATTTTTTTATTTAGTATTAGTTAAATTTACTTTTTCCAACACCTATACATATATAGAAGTATATATTTATGTGAATTTAGGACTCTATTTCTTGCGAGAAAATAATTTGATTTAATTTTTTTCTATCTTTTCAGATATGGATAGGGCATGGATGTACAATGTAAAAAAGACGGACGCCTATTTCTATGGAGAGCTTAATAAATTCATTCAAGTTGCGGAGAACCACGCAAGAAATGAGAAGAAACGATTGATGCATTGCCCATGCAATGCCTGCAAGAATTTGAGAGTATTCAGCGACCCAACTACAATCAGATCGCATGTGATGGTGAGTGATTTTGTTAAGGACTACAAGATCTGGAAGTATCATGGCGAGACGGATGCTCCCTCTCCGACGAATAATCCACTGGATGAAATCATACAAGATGAGAAGTTTGACAGAATGTTTCATTCTTATTTTGATGGTGGTGGAGATGATGATGGTGATGATGATGATGATGATGGGGTTGCTGATGATGATGGGGATGGTGGATTCCAAGATGATGATGTCGACGGTCCCATGGATGGTGATAGTAGTGGCGATGAACTTGATGATGGTGATTTTCTCAGCCAGTTGTTGAGCCACACCAAAGCGGAGGTATTGGTTGCTAGTCCTAGGGGGTTAGCAAACTTCGAGACAGTGAGAAAATCAGCAGAGGAAAATATATATGAGCGATCGAAGGGATGCCCAAAACACTGGACCGTGCTTCGTTTCATACTTGAGCTCTTGACTCTGAAGGCTAAGCATGGTTGGTCAGATGGTAGTTTCAATGATCTGCCGCGTATCTCAGCTTGGTTGCTTCCAAAGCCAAATAAAGTGTCAGCCAACACATACCGAGCAAAGAAGCTTGCGTGCCCGTTCATGATGAGTGTGGAAAGAATTCATGCATATCCAAATCATTGTTTTTTGTATCGTGAGGATACTTTCAAAGACTTGAAGAAATGCCCTGTATGTTCTGCAAGTCGGTACAAAACAATGCTAGTTACTGTGGTGACGACAATCATGGTCCAACCGATGTGAATAAAAGGAACGTGGTGAACAATAGTGTTGCCTTTGGTGAGCCAGATGACACTACTTTAGGCATTCCTAAGAAGCAGAGCAGAATTCCCGCCGTGGTTATGTGGTGCCTCCCAGTTTCCGATCGTCTGAGGCGTTTCTTCTCGAACCTAAAGGATGCTGAATTGATGCGATGGTGGGATTCGGATAAGCATAAGAAGGGTGATGGAAAGCTCCGACATCCAGCTAATGCTCGGCAATGGAATGAATTCGATGAGAAGTACTATCTGGAATTTGGGAATGACCCGGGAAATGTTCGGTTCGCGTTGAGTACGGATGGAATGAATCCGTTTGGTGAAAGAAGTAGCACCCACAACACAAGTCTAGTGATACTGACGATGTACAACCTGCCTACATGGTTGTGCCAGAAGAGGAAGTATCTTTTTCTATCCGTCCTTATACAGGGTCCCAAGCATCCTAGCATCGATATTGATGTTTTTCTTGAGCCTCTGATGCAAGAGTTGGAAACTTTATGGACGGAGGTATCAATATCTTTGATGGTTTTGCACGGCAACCCTTTAATCTTAGAGCCATTATATTCATCACCATCCATGATTACCAAGCTTTGTTTGTCCTGTCAGGACAGATCAAAGGTAGGACGGGATGCACGGTGTGCGTGGATGGCACCGTATCGTCTTTCCTTGAAGGTTCTCGAAAGGTAGTTTACCTTAGGTACAAACGCTTCTTGGTGGAAGGACATAGGTACCGAAGTAAGAAGTTCAATAATCCTTTTGATGGCAGGCCTGAATTACATTTTGCTCCAGTACAACGAGACGGGCACTATATTTTCAATATGGTTCGGACCATCCAGGTCATTTATGGGAAGAAAAAGGAAGATGGGAAGAAGAGAAAGAGAAATAAGGCACCCATCGATGGCGTACCATTCAAGAAGCAGTCCATCTTCTACAAGTACTTGCCGTACTGGGCGGATCTTGAGGTCTGCCATGCAATCGATGGTATGCACCTAAAGAAGAATGTGTTTGGTAACACAATTGGGCTCCTCCTGGAGACATCAGCCAAAACAAAGGATACCTTGAAGTCGCGTCAGGACTTGGTAGCCATGAAGATAAGACAAGATCTTCACCATGCGGATAAAGGGAATGGCCGATATGAACTTCCCCCAGCTAGCTACAACTTGACACGTGATGAGAAGAAGGCAATGTGCGAGAGCTTAAGAGGGATCAGAGTCCCGAGTCGTTTCACGTCCAACATAAGGAAACTAGTCTCGATAAAAGATCTGTCACTATGCGGCTATAACTGTCATGATTCTCATATGTTGGTGACGGTGTTCCTCCCGATTCCAATCAGAGTGATCAAGCTAAGGATGGTAATCACTCGGTTGTGTTACTTCTTCAATAGGATTTCACAAAAGGTGATCGACGAAGATGAGTTGCAGGATCTCCAAGAATTTATTGGGGAGACTATGGCGCAGCTCGAGATGTGCTTCCCTCCGGGGTTTTTTGATATAACCGAACACCTAAGGATTCACATGGTCGATCAGATACGGGCACTTGGTCCACTTTACCTACATGAAATGTGGACGTATGAGCGTTTTATGTCCATCCTCAATTGGTACGTACTGAATCGTGCTCATCCTGAGGGGCACAGGGTCGAACGCCATTTGCAGATTACGAAGACATTACACCAGCATAATGGGAAGAGTTTGTTCGACAGAAGACCACTGAAGAAGCTCTAGCTCTAAGCTAGAAGCAAAGTGAACTAGCAAAGAGCAACATACATAGAGTCCACCTTGGGCCAGGGGTACCAATGGAAGGTCGAGAAGTGGCGGCGTGAAAGAGAGGCGGCAATAGCTACCGGGCAGCCCGACCCTTATGAAGGCTTGGACGAACGTGGATGGCGGTGGCTTCAAGCAAGGAAGCCAAAGATAGTTAAAGGGAAACCAAAATTTGATCGACCCGAGACCGAAGCGGTGGCAGAAAAAATGTTACAACTTGCTGAGCTTCAGAAAAAAGGTCAGTTCAAACCCCATAGGGAGAAGGATATGCTTAGTACAGCCATTGGATCCAAAGAGCATGGAGGCCGTGTCAGAGGCCTGTTCTATAAGTTGAGCATCAAGGATGGGTTCGAGAAGGACCGGGCTAGGTACAGGAGCCATGACCGCTATAAAGAAAAAATCGTGGAAGCAACAGAGAATGCAATGCAAGCAAAGTTCAAGGATTTGTTCATGCCAACACTTGCGGAGCAGCAGCAGTCGGGGCTACTTATGTTCAACCCATCGCAAGAGGTGGGGCAGCAACAGATGGTGGTCATGCAACCTCTGGTACTTGGCCAAGCGAGTCCGGCATGTGCACAGAGCAGTGCTGCCTCGACCACAGCTCAACAATACCCGATGGATACCATAACGAGTATTACTCCCTGCTTGTTGCTCTATCCGGTCGGTAGAGCTGGAAAGACAAAGGAAGTTGCCAAGGCCCAGGTGCATCCAGCTAGGGGTTTATTTGAGGGAAAACTGATCCTGGCCCTATATGCATGCGTACAAGTGGAGCAACTCTTGAAATCAAGCTATGAGGATAACGAGATAGATATCCCCACTGCAGATGGGAAGAGTTGCCTTGGAGAATGTGTCGGCAGCACCATTCTATGGCATAAACAAGATATCTTACTGGTTGGTTAGGTACCATTGGCTGCTCCGGACCATATCTCGCCAGCACCACAACAACAAGAGCAGGGTACAGCACCAAAGCATTCACTACCGGCCCTGCCGTCACCACAACCACGAGATGCATCACCAGTAGCTCCAGTATCACGAGAGCCATCACCTCAGGCTCCGCCATCACCAGCGGCTCTAGTATCACGAGAGCCATCACCAACAGCCTCGCGATCACCGCCAGCTCGAACATCACCACCACCACCATGAGAGCCATCCCCACAGGCCTCGGTATCACCACTGGCTCCACCACCGGCCCGATCATTGTTGCCTCGAGTGTTGCGGTCTTACCAAAACGACAAGGAAGGGTCAGAAATTGTGAATAGATGGCACGCCGCAAACAAGAAGTCTGATGAAAAGCCTAAGAAGGCTAAGTCAAAGGATAGTCCAGTAGATTGTAGTGCCAGAAGACGGTCGGGCTTTTCTATGCCCCGCACTGACATAGAGCACAAAAAGGACATTGGGGTTGATGACCTTCCAGACTTAGATGATGCTCCTTTAAAGTTTCAGTACGGAAAAGACTTGCTACCGGACTGGACACTAAGGAATTGTCCTAGTTTTATGCGGAGGTTTCATAATTGGTACAAGAGAGCATGTATACTTGGGCTAGAAACTATATATGCTCTGCACCATCCGGATGTATTCGGAATTAAGGGGCAACAAATCTTTGATATCACGTTCGATTTTGAAAACATCCAACACATGTTCCGCCTCCAACAACTTGGTATTGAAATGGTTTGACTCCGGTGCATGTAAGTGCCTCATCGATACTAATTTGATTTATATTACGACCTAAAGTACTGTATATGATAAAATATTTAATTGTCATACATTATATTCTACATGATGCAAACAATGGATGCCATTATTTTAAAGAAAAAGGTCCGGTACCTTGACCCCGTAGCGATTTGCGAGGCCAGGCACGTCGGGCCAAAATGGATGAAGGACGACGATGACTACCTAAAGCCATTTGCAACAAAGAAGGAAAAACAAAAGGAACGACATAAATTTCACCAAGAGACTGTGAAGAGGGTTGCGGCCTACATATCGCATATGGTGACACGATGGGAAGACATGGATGTCATATTTGCGCCATACCACATCCAGTAAGTCTAATATCAACCATTTGATATAATAAACCACTAGATTGCTTACAAATCGTACATAATATTTTTTTTTCAAAAATCACTGGATTGCTTTCCATCTATAGCCAAAGCTTGGAAGATTACTCGTATTGGACTCCTTGGATTGGTCAACCCAGAGATACCAAGAATTCATAGAAATTCTACAATTGTGAGTGAATTTCTTATCTTCCCTATGCACATCATGCTTATTTCTCTACAGAAGTATATATATATATATATATATATATATATATATATATATATATATATAAATTAACTTTCCATTTCTTTAAATTTAAAACAGGGTTTACCAATTCTACATTCATAAAGGATCAAATCATCCCGTCGCAAACTAGAGAAAATGACTATACGCACAAGGTTGCCTTGCCACAAGCAACCCGCGGGTTCCGTGTACTTTGGGTACTACATGTGCGAACATCTAAGGATGCAGGGGAGATATACTACTGATCCCGAACGTGTAAGGCGCTACCTTTATTAGGGAAAGATGCATATGTGTACATTTTTTTTTACTGTAACTAGCACTTGGTTAATTAATTTTACCATGGATTCAATAATTGCAGATTCACCCGGAGAAATACGGTGGCCAGCTCCACTAGAAACAACTTCTAGATGTAGTCGACGATTTGTGCCATTTCATTATGCATGAAGTGGTCAACGTGAGGGGCAAATTTTTTCACGAAGCACAAGATTTGGCAACGGAAGATAAATACATTGGACTTCGTGAGTGGGACAATCAATGGCACCGTGCCACCTCTAGTAGTGTTCCTAGGAGGAATAGAGGAAAAACATGTATTCAATGTGCACTTTAATGATGTACTCTAATGATGTTTGATTTTCATATAATTTAATTTTGTATGCACAAGTATTTTTAGTTATCAAATATATTCCACGTCACGATCGCGAACTAGATTGAGAGATCAAAATTGGCGGGAGTGCAAATCGCAAAAAATAGCGGGAAACCCATTTCCCTGAAAATGCATTTGTAGGGGCGGGTGACCCCCCCCCCCAACCGCCCCTGCAAATCCTATTTGTATGGATGGCTGGGGGGTCACCTGCCCCTACAAATGATTTGCAGGGGCGGCTGGAGGGGTCACCCGCCCTTACAAATGCATTTTCAGGGGCGGGTGAGGGGGTGACCCGCCCCTGGAAATGGATTTGAACAGTTAATTTTAGCTGCGAAAACTAGCAACGGGTGCGCTACCCGCCTCTAAAAATGCGGTTTTATCCGCCCCTAAAAATGTTTTTTTAGTATGTGCAACGCGCGGGGAGTGCAATGGGATGGTGAGATGAGGATGCAACGTCCTAGTGGAACCAAGAAGACACCATTAGTCTGCCAAAAGGTGGGGCATGACGAGGAGCCCTCCATGGCCAAAAATGAAGGAGGCTAGCAATGCAGAACAAATGTTGACGGATTTATTTGAACCGGCAATTGAAAAGCACTTAGGATTTTACAGTGGATAAATTTGATTTCGATGGGAATCTTGACGGAGGGTGACATACAGGCAATGATAGGACCGAGCTGAGGCTGTCGCAAAAAAAAAATTACTATCCTTTGCGACGTACAAAAAATAAAGGTGCACCACATCAGTATAATGAAGACACCATATAAAATAATCACAAACAATACAGATCATAACAGTATTGAATATTATGTCAATATTTTTTTACTTTAGCACAACAAATTCATGTACAATGATAAAAATCATATTAAACTGTACAAAAATAATGTTCTACAAATAATTGCACATTGTGTCTGTTGTGGAACTAATCATGCATGAAGCTGGAAAGTAGAACAATTCAATTCACAGTGTCCAGGGACCGAGACTGTAGCTAGGCAAATTCTCGATATGAATGTTGCATGACGGAGCACAGTATTAGCAATCCATGAGACAAAAAGAAATATTGCACAAGTCAGAAAGGATATTTTAGTGCCTGCCCTGTACGTATTACACGACACATACTGTACACAACACAACTTTAACTGCTTTGACAAGACGTGCACAGGAAACGCGGTTCAAGAGGACAAGCATTATTGCAAATGACGTGGAGCCCATAAACAATAACACCAGCAAGGTGAGCAAGGCTGCTGTTCTTACCCACCCAATCTTTATCCTTCCCTTTCAACCTGCTCAGAAACATGAGTTTCATCTCCTAGCAGGATGCTATAGCTAGCAGCTCGCGGACTGCATTACTACGACAATTCAGCTTTCTGCTCACCTCAAACCCCTCTCCAACTGAGTACCGGTAGGATCCATCTACCCTGAGATGTAATGTCTCCTCTAGCTCATAAGTGCATAAACAATAAATAGTAATCAGCTATAGGAAAGAAAAGTATCAGCAACTTTTCGTCCACCTTATGTGAATGAGGATCAAGGTTCTTCTCACATCCAAGAAATGAACTATGAAAATAGATTTAATGCTCTATGTAGTAAAACCAGTTGATGAGTTAGAGAAGTTGACCAAGGATTCAATTAACACAATTTATAATTTGGAACGGATGGAATCCTATAGTTTTTTACAATAATGCTGATTTTTATTTGTATGAAATGTTTCCAGCCTCAAAAGGATGACCGTCCAATTTGGCTGAAACATCCCTTTTTTTCATTATTTTTCTACCTCATATTCAAAATTCTTATGGATGCCTACATTTCCTAGATGTTACAATCTAGAAACAACAATGTTTGGATCACCATGAAATAGTAGCAATGAGTCTAGTTTCAGTTCAATGCACAAGATACTTATTACAATCGTAAGCCGGGCACGTGATTTCTGTAAGCAACCATGAGAATCAATGAATTTCTGAACGCTTCTTGTCTACCTAATTGTTCAAGCTCCATCTGCTGGTGGCCACGGCCGAAGTAAGCTGTAGCGTGTGGTGGAAGCGAGCTGAATACAAGCCAATCACACATGAGAAGGCTGTCAATAAGAGAATTGCCAGAGCAGAAACAACCATACAGTTCTGCTAAAATGCTCCGTACCGAGTTGTTCAGAGCAGAAACAACCATATAGTGGCCGAGAGATCACATTCAGTTCCGAGAGAAACCCACTCTAACAGTAGTTTGGTACCACTTTAGAATTTCAGTGGTGCATGCGTAGATGATGGGAGTAGCACTGTGTAAAACATCGAACACAAAGAACCTGCCCGGTGGGGAAAGGTATTTCAATGACAGCCGCCCTACACTCTCCATGTGATGTACAAGTTAATCTGAATCGACAAAGAAAGCGTACGGAAAAAACGCAGTTCAAGATCAAGGTCGACAAGCGTAAGCGTATCACGTGTCGTGCAAATATCACAAGTACTACGTGACCACAGCTCCTGCTGCTGCTGCTGTGAGGATCAATGCAGCAATTGGAATGCAGTGGGAACGACGGGAGTCAGCACCTGACCGAACCAACGACCTGGCTGGTGGAACCGTCTCCATCGGCTTGGACATTGACTGAGGGGCAGCAGCTGCTGCATCGAACACAGATGGATCACCAGATTAGTTTAGCTAACCTTACAAGGAGGACCAGCATGCCATAGAGTGATTCAAATGCTCATTACTACAAAGTACATAATAGTTCGTAGACAAAAAACGTGAAGCATTGGTAACGATGCAATGTGCATAGCATGCTGTCAACTGTTAAGTTACAATTGCATAAAGAATTGTTAAGTTATGTTAAGCATTTCTGTAAACTCGTAGAACACAGACTGGTGTGGACAGGTAAGCATAGATCATACAGGCAAAATGCCCATTAAGTTTTTCAGATTCATATATAATCACCAGGAGCAGGAGAAATGTGTTCACCTGGGGAAATTTCTAGCCATTCTGTTGACTGGGGCGTGACATGCAATTCTGGCAGCGCCTTGAGCTCTATGTTTAGGAAATGAAACAACAAAACGATCAGTGACAAATCCAGGGATTGTGAAATAATATTGTACCCTTGTATATCGCTTTGTCAGATGGTTAGGACCAATAACACTACATGAACGAAGGTGAAGACACATAGCGAATTTCCCAGAGAAAAGCATGGGTGAAATTTGAGTCAACTATAGTTTGACAATTTGCCAAGCAACAGTTGATGTTTGACTATTTATAGTCAACAACCAAATTCAAGGTTCAGAGGAAACTAACAAGAAAGGATTAAAGGAGAATCTCACTAAGCACACCAAATGCAGCCACGCCAATCCATCAGGATATGACATGACACTAAAATAGAAAACCTAACTAAGTATTAGTACCATTCGCTCAAAAAAAACTGTGCCAGTAGCCCAGTACCAAAGTGCGCCCCCCACCACCACCACCAAAAAAAGAAGTATTTGTACCAACAATAGAAATCTCATTATCACAGCAATTCATTTGGGACAGAAGAGACTCCCTTACATTGAAACATGGAAAACTGATTAAGATGACTAATCATGGTTGCAAAGAAACTGCAGTAACATTTCTTTGGGTAACATAACGAACCAATAGATTTCTTTGGGTAACATAACGAACCAATAGCATATTTTTAAATAAGAATAGAACAGGCCACGCCAGTACAATTGGCATAGAAGTACAAACATGCTAGAAGTTCTTCTTATGGAAGTGGGAGCACTAAGGACTAGGAGAGGAATTTTCAAGAGAAACATGAGGAAAATAATGCTACACGTCCTCCCCTAAGCCTGATCGACAAGCCGTATCCCATGGACAAGTCTGCGACGTGGCATAAATGATGACTACTAGGTTCTGAATATTCCTTGTGCCTACCATGTCTATAGTCGATATATATAGAATCCTTGCTTCGGAAAGAGCATATTGCTGTGCTTTGTGCAAAAGAAACTATAGAGTCAAATGGGCCAGGTATATATATAACTGAGTGTCCGTTGCATGTTCATGTCCTTGTGAGTGTAAATTTCATACCTACCATAAGTTCACAGGTGGTTAATTTATTATTATTGAACCAAAACTTACTACCTTGCTAGCAAGTTATAAGTATGCTATTATTACCAGTCCTACCTCTCCCAGCTAGCACCAATAATCATGGTTGATAAAAAAATTATATAGAAATGATGGATCTAGATTCCTCTTACAATTCTAACTAATCATCATGCTATAGAGATTCATTCATAAGAAACAAAAATTAGCACATGGAGAAATTATCAGAATGATGGTGGCAGAATCTACGACCACTGCCAGTGCCAACACAATGTAGTAAAAACAAGAAGTACATATCTTCAATGCTCCACATGGCCATCTAGGAAACTATGCCACTTCTCAATCCCATTTGGAGTCCATGAGAGTTTAGTATTTTGAATGGTATGTTCCTATACTGGTGCATTGTTTTGTTTACCATTCCAGAATTTTATTATTTATTGACATTAATTCTCTATCCTAGTATATATAGGCCCTGCTAATCCATCAGGAATTCAGGATATGACATGATGATAAACTAAAACACACTATTAATTCTCAGAAAAACAAACGTATGTACCAGTACCAAAGTCTTCACCAAAAAGAGGAGTAACAGTACCAAAGAACAGAAATCTCATTATCACATCAATTAATTTGGGACAGAAGACGCTCCCTTAAATTGAAACACAGAAAACTAAGAATGGAAGAGGCCACACAAGTACAATCGGCACAGAAGTATAAAACATGTTAGCGCCTTTTCACTACTAGCCGAAACAAAGGTTGATGTTCAAAGAACCACACACTATATATAGTACCTTATTAGGGCCTAAACAGGTAATCAGCATGGGTGCCAAGCAATGAATATCTAACATTAAAGAACTTTTGTCACAAACACCTGATCCCAAGCACCCAACTAACCATCAGGATATGACTCGAGGCCAAATTAGGACATGCTAAGTACCACTGTACCCAGTACAGAGATCAGAAATGTAATTGGTGCAGCGCCAATTCATTAGGGGCGAAAACAGAGTCTCTAAAATCAAACATGGAGGGCCGATTGAGACGGCTCATCCAATAGCTAACGGAGAATCGAACGACCATGGTGTCCACGACGCACTCAAGCAAGTGTTACTGAACTAATCCTAATTGTGCGGTTACTGCACAGCCAGCATACGCCGGAACACGAGCGCGTCAACAAATTAACCCTATTTTGTGTGGCCAAGGACGCGAGAACAGCACTGCGCCAAGAACGTGTGAGGCAACAAACAAGGAAGAGGGTTCCATCAATCGTGCCGCGAGAGGAGAGGGGAGGGCACGGGGGGCTGGCTGTGAGCTCGTAGCCCGCTCACCTCGGCAGGCGTCCGCGAAAAGGGTGGCGGCCTCGACGGTGGCGGCGGCGAAGGAGTTGCCCGCGGCGCAGGCGGGGAGGAGCGCGCCGAGGCGGGCGGCGTCGACGGGGAAGCCGAGGAGGAACGGGTTGCGGAGCAGGTGGCAGAGGCAGCCGTCCCCCCCGCCTCCTCCCGACGGGTACACGGCGCGTAGGAAGGCGACGCAGCAGGCGTCGGTGGGCGCGGGTGGGGACGCGGCCAGCGGCGGCGCCACGGCCGCCACGTGCGGCAGGCACGGCGAGATGGACACGATCATCGCCGCGCACCGCGCGGCCGCGTCCCGCGCGGCGGCGTAGGAGGAGCCGGAGGCGGTGGCCGGAGCGTCCGCAGCGGAGGCGGCCGGGGCCGGGAGGAGGGACGCGGCCACGAGGAGGAGGAGGAGGAGGAGGAGGAGGAGGCGAGCGGCGGTGGGGCCCATGGTTCGGAGCGGAGCGGCGGTTCGGGGTTGCGCTCTCGAAAAGTTGGTGGTGGGTTTTGGGGGGAGGGGGTGGGGACGAAGACGGTGCGGTGGCCTTGGCCTCGTTGCGGAGAGATATGGTCCGTCCGTTTGAAAGGCGGTTCATGGGCAAGGCTGATCGGACGGCTCCTGTACGCGCCACGGTCCGTGCCGCGCCAGCTGCGTTTCACATGCTGTCTGCCTGGCAGCATAGCTGTTTGCAAGATTTCAGCACAAGTTGAACTTCGAACACACGAGTTTAACCAAACTTGGTATAGCATCACATTTTCCGCGTAATTTTTATCGAGACACGTGGTAGTTCAAACAGGTGGGAGAGAGAATCAAATTTTTACATCCTTCATTGATTTATTCATTAACAAAATGAGAAAACAGCTCAATGGTTAAAAGAAAAGGAAAACGTTTACCTCATCACCTAGGGATGAAAACAAAAATCTCTACAGGTAAAAAGACTAATTGGAGGAGAAAAGTTTGGTGTGACCTTAACCCCTCTCCCGTGGTCGCTCTACCATGCGACGATCTTGATGGTCTGATCCAAATTCTTGCAATCCCGTACTGATGTAGTTTGCTTCGTTTAATTTAAAGCTTTCTTTGATACTACTATGTAAATGTTGATGCTTCTGAATCTCAATTAGTCTTAAAAAAATATATTCCTAGAATCAACACTATGTTACACATGCCTTGTATTGTGCTGGAATAGTTTGCCGACCGTAGCAACGCACGGGCATAGATCTAGTAAAGGAAAAATTCAATCGGACCATCAATATTTCTCACACTTGACTAAATGCTTCCATTTTGTGTGCTATAATACGAAGCCAAGTCCCACAATTACCAGGCTCTCTCCTCTTTTATCATTATAAATATATATGAAATCAACAAAAAACGGAGAAAATTCCATGAATACAAGAGCAAAACACAGAGACAGGTTTTCTCACTCGGTTTCCGCTCTTACCTATTTTCCCAAAAATTATTATCTGCAGTTTTCGAATTTTCAAGCACTAAGTGAAAATTTAGAGGTATTTTAAAGGTGCCTAAAACATGTGTTGGGACTTGGGATGGTTGTATCTAAAGTGAAGTGAAATAGGCTATTCTTAGATTGAAACTCTGAAACAATGCAATACAGATTCCCTCAAAAAGTGGATGCAAATTGTCACAGTGATTTGAGCGCTGCCGTTTTATTGCTGTCACAACATTCCTATATACTGCAGACTGTCCTCTAGGTTTTGCAAAAATGTTCCTAGACATATACAATATATACAAGGAACATGAATTCCGTTTAACTTCATTGGTTACGTCATATTTAGCCTCATATGTTTCACGCGAATATGTCTAAGACTATGTTGCAATATCAGTTGAAACAAAAACAGCAACAAAAAAATAAGTCAACCACACAGCCATATTTCTGTGCAACTAGAATATCGTGATGAACTGTTCCCATTGGCACCTCATGAAAGAGGGACATCCCCAAAAACTGGGAGAATCGAAGTAACAACAGACAGACAGGAATTCTCTGACGTGGCTGCGTAGTAGATGGCGACAAGCTTAATGTTCCTGATGTCTACCATGCCTATATATAATCAGAGTGCACAACATATAGATTCATGGCTTCCAAAATCAAATCAGCTGATTGCTTTTGTCCTGTCGAAGAGAAAAGCAAGATGAACCGGTTTTGTATATAATCAAACTCAATTTGCCTGCTGTCAGAGTCGTACCAGTCCATTGTATGGAATTGAAAATTGTTGGTCGCAGATTTAATACTACCTTGCTAGCTGGGTACATGTGCATCTTTCCTGGTTTAAATCGACAACTACTCCCTCCATAAAACTCTATTAGCTGACCTAACGCTCTGTCCTACAAATCTGGGTGCGTCATCTTTTTGTTAGCATAGAGAAGCCATTCGATATTTTTTTCACGCCTACACTGCGTACCACAACACAAATTCGAAATGCTTGTACCTTCCAAGTTGTCATGGAGTGACTCACAGTAACACAGCTCAATTTATCCGGGAACTTTTAGCTGCACTACTGATTGAAGCAGTGCTTCATGTCAGCTGATTTGCCGCGTTAATCTGTCCTAAAGGTATGACCATCCAATGTCACATGGACCAGTGTCCTATGGCTAAACGTCATGTGAGTTTAGTGCATTTTCTCTGATTTGATATTATAATCTCAGTTACTAGGAATTTGACATTCAGCTTGTCATGTTAGCGTTTCCACTTAGCTCTCTTTTTGTTCCTGAAATTTCTTTGTGAACCTTTCATAGCATAGAAGCACTAGCAATTGCCACATCTACTAATTCAACATGTCTTAGCTGCAACACAGAATGGACCACTGGTTCCAAATTCTATGGGAGAGACGTGGACAATGCAGTATTTAGTGCCATTAATGGTTTGGAGGATTACTTGCTCAGCTTGAAGCTTTGGAGCACAAAATGGTACCATCGAGCCATGGCCAGCCAACTTAATTTAGGAGATTTTCTTGGCAATGTCCTTGATAACCTCATCCATATCGAGTTTCTTCATTGGTGTGAAGGGGCGTGGCATATTCTGCACATCAATTGGAATTTAAATTAAACCAAATGAATTCATGTGTACTGTCTGGTTCAGTGGACAAGGTAGGATGTCATCATTTATGGTGCTACATGCAAGGATGGGTTATCCCTAGTGTTTTCAGAACCCCGTGACATGTTAGACAGTGCAGCCTGCAATCTTATCCGTTCTAACATTTATCTAAAAAACCATGTAAAAGAAAATAGTGGAACAAAAGGAAGTGTCACAACAATTTGATAAGCTGATACTAAAGAATCAAATTATATATGCAGCCTTGTTTTGAAGGTCGCATCATATGTACCACATGGGAGCAAATGGTTAGAAAAAAGGTTACATGTTGGAATGATGTATTTTAAATCATATTTCATGAGTTGCTAACATGCTCAAATATATGAAGTCTAGTTTTGAGGTCTCCTCATAAGTACCACATGGGACCAAATGGTTACAAAAAATGATACATGTTGGAAATTTGTATTTTAAAATCACATTTCATGAGTTGCTAACATGTTCCTCTAGTGTGGGATAATGGGATGTGCTGTGGCATGCTAATTGCCCTGCCTAAGATGTGTATCAAATGTTAGCATGGGATCATTAAAGAGAACTGAGGCACAGGCCTCAGCCCTCAGATGATAGATTGCTCTAAAAGAAATAAAAATATATACATAGCTTCTGAGATCCTATATGATTCAGGAACACAGCAGTAGTGAAGAACATTACCAGAAGTGATATGAACACTTCACCTCCTTCTTCACGTATCTCGAGGCAACCGCGCCGTGGCTAGGAATTTAAAAACAGCAGATGACCATCAAGAAAGTAGGATATACAATTAAGACATCTTGAGGTATCACAAACCCAAAGTCTGGCGAAGATCATGATGATCAACACATTAGATATACCTTCTGAGGGTTGATTATCACAGAAACCCCAGGAACAGAATTTTCCAGGTCCTCCTTCACCTTTTGAGCTCGTATCTTAAACTGTCTGCATTGAGTGCTATAGAATAGCAGAAAGAAGAACTATAAGCAGAACTTAATATATTAAGAACAATGAATACTGGAAAAAGAAAGAGGAACCGTTAAATTAATCAAGGCAACTATTCTTTCCAATGTTTGTCAAAAGAATGGAATGGTGTTAATTAATAAATATTATTCAACAAGCCTTGGACTAATAAAGGTGAATGATTTACTAAGGAACTAATCAAAACCGATACTTCTCTGTTTAACGAGAGCCGCTTGAATCCTTGGGTAATACAACTGTTGTTTTCCAAAAAAGAAATTCCTAACACCTGGACTCAAAAACAATGTTTCAGGTGGTGCTAGGTGCAAGACGATTGGTACGGCTCTACCTAGCTACAAGCAAGTCTATGCTGCTGTACTTTTGGCACATTAGTGCGAAAAAAAAACACATATTAAAACAAAATAATAGAGAAAGTAGGGAAACACCTAGAGAAAATGCATAGGTGTTAATGAAGCAATCCTACTCTGCCTAACATCTAGCCAGTATGTAACTTCGGTTTGTTTTAACACTGCTCCAGAATGCATTTCACACTGATTTATTGCAGCCTTGTTATTAAATTGAATGCTAACAGAAACTCTATTGTTGAGTCTATTAAATTTCTCACAGGCATGAATGCATGACCACAAGAGAAAGAAACACTTATCACATTTCAATCTTCCCAATTTTTTGGTTTATCCACTAGCAGAAAAAAACTGTAACAACCTACAGAAGAAGTTCGTGTTTTTGCCAATTTCATCCACCTAACATAAATCTCCTAAGCAAGCAACCCTACATCAAATCTACTCCAGCTTCCCAGCAGTCGATTGATCCCTGCAAATGTTTTGCTCGGGAATTTTCATCAATACTACCACTCGGAATAGAACAATCTTCCAATCTTCTGTTACACAGAAATAGAAATGGAACCCTGTTTTCATTGTTTCAAATAGAATCAATCCATTAAAATTTCTGAAACAGGCTAACGAGGTTCAGATAACAAGATGGAGATGCTATGACTAGATCAAATCAAATAATCTAAAAAGCTGACCAAATTGAACAGAAGATACATTTATTTTAAATTTAACATATATTTCAGCAGTTATTTTTTTACTTGTTTTTTTGAAAGACATTAACAACAAATTAGGGTAAACTTTAGAAAGGTATCTCCAGAATGGAAAACTATCATAAAAACTACTTCAATATATCGCAAAGCTGCATGTTTATAAACCAAAAACTACACTTGCATTGTTATACTGTATTGCAAATTATCCATCCAGCATGGATGCTATGGAAGCATAGAAATGATTGTGTTTTTGACAAGGCTTCACCTAGTGTTACATCTAGTGTTGCAATTAGCCAGAGAGGAAGCAGATCTCTGAGGTCTAGCTGGTACCAGAGGTTTCACTTAACTGGAGATAGGTTCAGTATAAAAGTTTATGAGGTGCATTGTATGTCTAAAACTATCTTCTCCATAATGCAATGATGTGCTTAATACCTTATTGCAAAAATTCACATTTTTGTCAAATAAAGTAGGACCATATGCAAATCCCCAAAACGTTTCTAGAATTGTAACAACTTTGAAGGTTATATTGAATTTATATCATATCAAGGAATCAATTAATTCACTAAATCTAAGGATTGTAAAATTTAAGACATTAAAACTTGATTCTAGACAACTACCATAACCAGTAAATCCAATAGAGCAATTTTTAGAACCAGACCAGGACCAGACAATATATCTGTAGGGACTAGCTATTGCCAAGTGAACTTGTCTCAAAAATACAGGTGAGTTTAATAGCTTACTGTACATGAGGAATCTAATAATGTGTTTGGATCAGTGAGATTGCACAACCTCCAGATGGGTAGAGTTTATTTTTCAAAATAATAACTTCATCTGTTCTTCTGCTAAAAACAAATAAAAAGTGTACTCCAACCTGCCACATCCCTTAGACTTGTTCTCCGTAGCGGATAATTATGTCAATGTAAAGAACGTGTAATCCAACTTATATTGCATCAATCATTGACGAATCATCACAAAAGCAACGGAAAACAAGCTCACATATTTGTCTATTACTTCCCCCCTTTGTGTTTTCTCGCTACCTTTTCACCCATCTTTCCTTGCTTAAACGGATCCTAATAAAAGATAACAAATATTTGTTCTACTGGCATTAACCAATTAATAAGCGCAATCAAACGAGAACAAAATCACCCAAACCCCATATGGTCCCCCAAAATCATCCATTACCTACATTCTCGCTAGCCAAATCCGCGCATATCCAGAAACAACATCACCCTCACAGGCACGCACTCACCAGGCCTCGACGATGACGCGCTTCCCTTCCGCCACCGCATCGCCTCCATCCTCCTCTGCCGCCGGCAGCGCCTCCTCTGCCTCCTTCTTGCCCCTCTTCCTCCTCTTCGGTTCGGCAGCCGCCGTCATGGCCTCGTCCTTCTTGACCCTCTTCCTCCCCTTCAGCTCGGCCACCGCCGCCTCCTCTTCCTTCTTCTTTGCCGGCACCGCCTTCGCCGCAGCCTCCGCGCCCCGCTTCCCGGCGGCGGCCATGCTCCGCGTCTTCCGCGGGGAACCCGCCGCTGGGGCAGCCGCCGCCGAGGACTTGCGCTTGGGAGGCATCGCTGGGGTGGGTGGGTGGCTCTGGCTCACCTCTCCGTGGACTCGCTGGGATTCGCGTTGCGGAAGTGGGGTGGAGCGTGGAGAGGAACAGAAAGATATTATAGCGGGGGAATGGGAGAAGGCGCGAGAGCAGAGCAGTTTCCCGCCAATTGGAGGTTATGGGCCTTCTCCCGTTGCTCATCTAGCCCACTAGAAGGTAAGTTTGACTCTTTTTACATTTTCAAAGAAAAAAGATCATATTTGAAGTGGAAATAAATACAATAAAGAGGATATTTCGTAAAAGGAGAAAAGCCAGTGTTATATGCTCATTTATCCGTCTACGGGAGAAGTGTCGGTAGGTCTCATTCATTGTATTTTTCTAAACTAGCACGGTGCTCGTACGTTGCTACGGGTAATATAAATTTTACCCGGATCTTGATGAGACCACCAATTTTGTGCTCTTTTAATTTACTCCATGTACAGGTCGTGCTGTGACCGCGTGAGGTATTAATTGTACAGGTTCTATAGGGATTCCGATTGATTTGTCCGGATTTCGATTAAAATTCCAATTAATTTATCCGGGTTCCGATTCCGATTGACGGACCATGTAATCAATCCTTGTTTTAAAAATAGTAGAGTAGAGATATAGATAGTAATATAGTGATCAAACATAATCGAAAACAGATTCATGTTCGAGAAAGAAATATATTTCAAATTTAAGATTGAACTAATTAATCATCCGTCTAACCTGTCCAATTAAATTGTGCCACATGTCACGCATATAGCTGATTTGTGTGCTCACCCACTCCATCTTAGCCATTAATCTCCTGCAACACGAACATCAAACGCTAAAAATGTGCGAAGGTTCACATCTTACGAAAGATGGATACGAATTTCAGCAACACCGCGCATATCTGGATGAACAGATGAATGAAGAAAGTTGCAAGCCCATACAAAATTGTCTCATCAACAGTGTTGTGATCCACCCCAGCATGGTAGAGGTTGATCGGTGGGTATGTGACATCCCAGCCTAGAACAAATTGGGCCCGCTGATAGTCCATGTGGGAGTGGCATGTTCGCATATGTGGGAGGTTATCCTACCTTATTAGTTGAAGATGAGGTCTCACCAACGTATAAATCCTGCCAAATGTAATCCAACTTCGGGTTAACCCTTTTACGCGAAGTGAGCATGAAAGCGTAAGTGGAGTTAGTGTGAGTGCGTGTTTTACTTAGCGTGCGAGTAGGACTGAGTTATATTTGTAACTAGGTTGTTACAATTGATATCAGAACCGACCCTCACGACTACACGGGCGTGTGCGTGTCCTAGTCGATTGACCCAATGTTCGGGTATATTACCGACGAGGACATTAGGTCCTTTAGGGGGTGTACGTGACATCCTGGCCAAGGACGAAACCCACTAATGGCTATGTGTGAGTGGTATGGCATGTGTGGGAGGTTGTCCCACCTTGCTAGTTTAGGGTGAGATTCATCAACATATAAACTCAAGTACCGAATGTAATCCAACCCCTAGGTTAACCCGTAAGCAGGGTTGGTGCGAGTGCTACTCAACGTGTGAGTAGTACTGAGCCATATTTGGGACTAGGGTGTTATAGTCCAGATTGTAGGTTAAATATAATTTTTTATTATTATTTTAAAACTAAAAATTCAAATGTGACATTTTAATGGATCAAATATTTTGTTTGAAGCAATACCTACATAATTGCGAATGATTGTGATAAATCTCATGTTGAACTTAACAATTAAAAATGTTGAGTTTGGTCCTCACATTCATTGAACTAGGTTTAACAAATTAGTTCCACATATTTGAATTATTGCACAGATATAAAGAGGAAAAGTTACAAATATTAAGTAAAATATTATTTTGTATTTAGAAATTTTTTATAGAAAAACAATGGCATTGAATAAATGGAACTAAATTATCTTGCAAATCTAATTAATGGGATGAAATTATATATATCAGAAAAAGGAAAGCATATTTTCCATCTAAACTGTACGATGGATATTGTACATTAAAAAAATGGAAGAATAAAAAAGAACAACAATGCAAGAAAATAACCCACGTCATTCATCCTAAAAAATAAAGAGGCCCAACAGGCCCACCAATCGGTAACTTTCGAGGAAAGACAACGGTCCATATTATTTCAAATAACTAAACCGCCAAAAGAAAAGCACCTGTCAAAGATCAAATTTGATCACACAGAGCTTTATGTACTATATGTTGGTATCGTACGAGCCGACTCCAAGCAGAAAAGGAAAATGAATGACAATCTCAATAGGAATTTCATACATATTTCAAAATCTTTACAAAATCATCCCTGCTACCATGATGGATGGGGGTATTTATACTCCTCCACCTCGATTACATAATCCCCAAAGTACCCTTGTTCACCGGAAATATCTTAGAAATATTTTGGCTCCAAAGGTATTTTTATAGTTTGGAGTATACAACTTGACTTCTTCTGCCGGGTCACGCTTTTCTCGTGATCCCGAAGTAACCTTCGGGCGGTGCCTCATGTGTTTCATGTGCTTTTGTTACCTCCACGGGGCCACAATGCCTTCAAGGGTTGTATCACCATCAAATGACAGCTTCTTCGTTCACTCATAACCTTCGAACCTCAATCCCCGATCCTAGATCCTACACACACACGAAAGAGAAGTGATCGACACATGCAGAAGGCCTCCGGCTGATCGGAGGTTACTCCCTCAGACCTCGCGAGTCCATGAGTTCATGCATAACTTTCAGTCGGGATTACGATCGGAAATGGTGATCCCCAACATTATAATCACCCAAAAAAAGCTTGCTATTGTATATTCTCATCCAAATTCACTCTTATTACTTCTTATCCCTCATTTTACACATTTCTATTTTTTATTCATTTTTGTACTTCCATCCAGAAATATTAGACATATTTTGACCAGAAAAGTCTTTAATCGTAGATTTTTACCCATCATTTCTCTTACAACATAATTTCAATAGCTAAGTACTCAATGTAATCGTAAAACCACTTCGAATTCAAATAGATGAATGCAAAATTTGTGTACTAAATGTACATATAATTTAACTAATTGTTGGTTATAGTTTGTAAAATTTATTTTTTTCTGGTCAAATATGTCTTACATTTCTAGACAGAGGAAGTATAATTGAGACAAAAAGCTGCAATGATCACTAAAAGGATTACCTTAATTTGTTGAATAAGTTTCAGTGGAGCTTTATTGGACTTCACTCCAACATGACTCCTTCCAAGGAACTATATGTTGCTCGCTGTACCAGTATGTGGTTGTGTCATACCCCATCCCAATATCTCATAGTTATAGTGGTTATTGATCCCAATATCTTATAACCCTTGTCACTCCAAACATAAGTTTGGTTTACTAGATTCATCATGAAAACAAATTTGATAACGCTGGTTGTTAGAAAGAATTTAAGCTTCTGCGGGAGGAATTAAAATGCAGTAGTGATATTGTATTGGTGGTCAGCCAGGACTGAAGTGAGCTCTCGGCTCGGGTGGTGACTTTCTGTCCTTCGACGAAGTGAAACATCAAGCAACGAATCAGCTTGCCTTGGAGCACCTAAGGACGGAGCAATAATACAACAATGCACTTTGATCACCTACAAATTGGCCACCGTATATTTGAATTCGAAGTGGTTTTACCATTACACTAGAACATTTGGCGCGCGATGCGCGCCCTATCATATACCTAAATCAATCAAAATAATTATACAAATGGCAAACAATTAGACAACTATATTTATCCTATATTGTATAGAATTGTAATCACCAAATATAATTTATTTTAACTCTCATGTTTTTTTCCACCATAAAGGGTATGAAAGTTACATTTGAATGAATTGGAACAACAAAGAAACAGAACTGTTGTTGCCTGCCCCAAAGATCAACCAAGGCAATATTTCCCCCAAAGAACTTGCTAAAGACCCTTGTTCTTTACCTCGATTACAGAATGTCACTTGGAGAAAGAAAAAAAGAATAAATGATAAGAATTCCATTTACAGAATGTCACCATAGATGTGCTTATATCCAATGTTTATGATTTAAGCTTCGCTAAATTAGTAGCAGAATAGTATTCATCAATATTTGATATAATTTCCTCTAATCTGGTGGCACTAAAATCATAGGGCATATGTCCCCCCTTTGTGTACCTCGTATTCAAGGTTATTAATCCGATTATTCAAAACAGGAAAGAACAAAGTATGTGCATGAAGGCTGTTTTAGTTAACAAGACATGTTACAATTACTAAACTTCATGCAATCTGGTCCAAAACATGGATAGGTCCTAGAATTGATTACGAAAATTCTCTAGAAGTTTAAGGCTAATGCAATATAAATGTTACGAAAACTCTCTAAAAATTTAGGAAACTGATGTAGATAAGTGCATACATAGAAATAGAATGTTGTAACGTATGTTTATGTGAGACTGAATTTGTCTGCACCTGAAATTCAGTCAAAGTATTACTGAATTGGACAAAGAAAATTAATGATGCAAACTAAATTATTATTAAATAAAAATGAAGCAAACTCACAATGTGTGTAGTATGTGTCAACGTACACAAATATGGCTCTCTCACATGCTAGACTTTACATTTTAGATTAAATAGAAATTAGGGCTGACTTTACAGGATTGTTATGGTACTTCCAAAATTTAAATCAAATTGCAGAACTGAATCTAGTTCGAGAAATGGTAGTTCCAGGTTATAGATCATAGTATTCTCTTGGAAGATCAAAATTTCCATATCGCAAAATTGCAGAAATGGAAGCTCAATATTTCAAGAAACAGAAGTTCAGAGTTTTAGTTCATGTCACAATAGTATGTTAGATCTGTAGAACAATAACTTGAGTGCTCCTCTGTGACCAGTTGTTCAGCACCTCAAAGATCTTTCCCCTGCACACCCAATTAAAACACCATGAGAACCTGAACAGACAAGGGCATCAAGGAGACCACAAAAATCCATGGACTGAAATTTACTTCTCCTTCAATCTGATATAAAGACCCTGAGGGTGACTAAATATGGACTATGGAGTGGCAAGCTTCTGGTGCATACATAATCAACTCATCGACATTGTAAATGAGAAGCTTGTAGAAAAAGCCAGAATTTCCTTCCAGCAATGTTGTTTCAAAGAGAGGTATAACCAAAATGGACTTCTCATATCATCTGTACTATGCATGACAAGGAAACTCAGTGGCCACTGATCAGTTACCTGATGATCCATTAGGGGCATGCAGCGCTGCATGGGTAACTGGTTTTGAAGAAATTATTCATGACTTTTCTCTTATGGTGCCATCGGAGTACATTAGGATTAGGTAGGCGAACAAATTTAAATTGTTTCATGACAGAAAAGTATCGAAGACCGCTGAACCAGAAGCTCATTGGAATTCATGACCTTTCGTAGGAATTCATGACAGAGAAGTACCAAATAACTATGTCTTGCTTAGATCATGCTTGTTTTGCATTCTTGAACAAAAGGAAGCAACAATACTTTTCATTTTGTATATAGCTTCATCTTTCTGCATAGATCGTTCATACAGCAGATACAATTTACCAAGTGAAAAATAGGAGGGAGGGAGGAAGGGAGGGAGGGAGAGAGACTGGACATGCATGGTGGTGTAAGCAATTTCTTACCTTATGCCTGCTGTAGGAAAGGCGCAGCAGGGGACCAGATTTTGCGGTCCTGCAACACTTTATTTTAGTAATAGAATCTTCTAGCATTGCATACAAAGATAATTAGGGAGTTCACAATATCTGATTTAGAATATCTCGACCATTACCTCAACTGATGATCAAGGTATTCTTGGAAATTGAACTATCTGGCGAAAAAACACCTGCAAGCAAGAAGAATGAGCAGGCATGATTATAATACTCACAGAGAGGAGTAGAGCACGTAGAGAGGGAAGGACCACAGGAGCAACCAAAATCAGAAACCTTCTGGCAAGGCTAACTTAACTAATGCACGAGCAGAACAAACACTTGAGGTGACACTATTCAAGATTTAGTAAAAGGGGCAATCAGAATCCACAACTACTAACCCAACCCACCCAATCAGAACTCAAAGCTTCAAAGCCCGAGGAAGAAATAGAGATACAACCATAAACATTTTTTACCTCTCTCCATGATAAGTGCTTTATTAAATCTGCAAAGAATAGAAACCTTTATCTAGCTCACGACCACATGAGATAAACTTTCTCCTTTATTACTGATGCTATAAAGAATTATTGACGATTTCTAATTATTTACTCGCCCGTTTGTTCCCTCTGTTTTAACTCAATCCAAAGCACCATTAATAATGGCGACCCGCTAGGGTTTGATTCCCGATCTTTCGATGAGAGGCGTGGATAATTCGATTGGTCGATGGAGGCGACGTTCACGGCCCGACTACAGCCTTCCAAGCTGCGCCTTAGCAACCGATACACCCCCTCCAATGGCTGTCGCGATCTTGTGAAGCGCGGCACCCGGCCACTAGGGCACTCGTCCTGCAAGCAATCGAAGAACTAGTAAGAACAAGTATGACAAGTACTGAATTTACTAGATGTAAATGAAGGTTTCACACGCAATCTCAATAATGGTGGGGTTACGAAGACAAGAAGACAGGCGGCTGATCTAGCATGCGCGCTTGCAAGGAAGTAGCGAAGGCTAAACTTGATCTAAACAAAACCCAAGCATCCTTGGTGGCGGCTAAGGGGTATAAGTACGTGGGAGGATGACCACAGGGGTGCTGGGGTCGTACTCCAACCCTAGGACGCGTCCGTAATGGACTCAACTTGATACACGGCCCATTCGGCCAAAACAGGGTGACGCAGCACCATGTGCAGAAAAAGACTCTGTATTAATTTTACGATTGCGGCCGACTCGTAATAGATATGGATATGAGGCCGGATCCGTTTGAAAGAAGATTTCATAAGCTTTCCACGAAGTACTTGAACGCCCCAATCCGAGTTTATATGCGACCGTGGTGTCCGTCACAAGTTGGTATTGTTCTGCAGTCCAAATCCAGCCTGCGCGAATCCGTTTCCCTTTCGGTCGCCTCCTTGATTCCTAAGCAAAACAAGAGTACACGGGTCTCCATGGTCTAAACATGATGTACATGAGCTTAGATTTGAACTCACCTGATGATTAAGTTGATGCGCACGAGCACAAGTAATAGGACCAGCAATAGGTACTTGTGTCGGAGTGGATGTATCGTTGGTGTTGATGTCCTCATCATCCCCCCCTTCTTGCATTTGAGTCGTCCTCGACTCAAGCTCATCTTCCGTTCCCAAATATGGCTTCAAATCTGCAATGTTAAATGTGGGACTAACCCCAAAATCCGCAGGCAGATCGAGCTTATATGCATTATCATTGACTTTCTCTAACACTTTAAATGGTCCATCAGCCCGAGGTAGCAATTTAGATTTTCTCAATACAGGAAATCTTTCCTTTCTCAAATGCAGCCAAACTAAATCTCCAGATTCAAACTTTAGTTCCTTCCTACCTTTATCACCAGCAATCTTGTATTTAGCATTCATGCGCTCTATGTTTTCTTTAGTTGTTTCATGCAGTTTTAACATCAATTCGGTACGCTTAGTAGCATCAAAATTCGGTTTTTCAGAAAATGGCAAAGGCATTAAATCAATAGGAGCACGAGGCAAGAAACCATATACAATCTGAAATGGGCACATCTTTGTAGTAGAATGCAGCGATCGATTATAAGCGAATTCAATATGAGGCAAACAATCTTCCCACATCTTAATGTTCTTCTTTAAAACAGCCCTTAACATAGTAGACAAAGTTCTATTAACCACTTCAGTTTGACCATCAGTTTGTGGATGACATGTAGTAGAAAACAACAACTTAGTTCCCAATTTAGCCCATAAAGTCTTCCAAAAATAACTAAGAAATTTAGCATCACGATCAGAAACAATTGTGTTGGGCACACCATGCAAACGAACAATTTCCCGAAAGAACAAATCAGCAATGTGAGTAGCATCATCAGTTTTATGACATGGTATGAAATGGGCCATCTTAGAAAATCTATCAACAACCACAAACACACTATCACGTCCCTTCCTAGTCCTAGGCAATCCTAACACAAAATCCATAGAAATATCTTCCCAAGGAGCACTAGGAACAGGTAGAGGCAAATACAAACCGTGTGGATTCAATCGTGATTTAGCCTTTTCACATGTCGTGCAGCGAGCAACAAATCTCTCCACATCTCTTCTCATCTTTGGCCAAAAGAAATGACCAGAAAGTATATCTTCCGTTTTCTTTGCTCCAAAATGCCCCATTAAACCACCTCGATGCGCTTCCTGCAACAATAACAAGCGAACGGAGCTAGCTGGAATGCATAGCTTGTTAGCTCTAAAGACAAACCCATCACTAACGATAAATTTATTCCATCCCTTTCCCTCTTTACAATGCAGCAACACATCTTTAAAATCAGCATCATTAACATATTGATCTTTAATCGTTTCCAATCCAAATATTTTGTAATCAAGTTGGTTCAGCAAGGTGTATCTCCTAGATAATGCACCAGCAATTATATTCTCTTTCCCTTTCTTGTGCTTAATAACATAAGGAAAAGATTCAATAAATTCAACCCACTTAGCATGTCTACGGTTCAATTTTCCTTGACTACGAATATGTTTTAAAGATTCATGATCTGAATGAATAACAAACTCTTTGGACCATAGATAATGCTGCCATGTTTCTAATGTGCGAATAAGAGCATACAATTCCTTATCATAAGTAGAATAATTCAGAACAGGCCCGCTCAATTTTTCACTGAAATAAGCAACAGGTTTGCCTTCTTGTAACAAAACACCACCCAAACCAATGCCACTAGCATCACATTCAAGCTCAAAGGTTTTATTAAAATTAGGGAGTTGGAGGAGAGGTGCATGTGTCAACTTATCTTTTAGCATGTTGAAGGAGTTCTCTTGTGTTTTACCCCAACAAAAAAGGCACTCCCTTCTTTGTAAGCTCATTCAAAGGCGCGGCAATGGTGTTGAAGTCCTTCACAAAATGACGATAGAAACCAGCAAGTCCTAGGAAACTCCGCACTTGCGTGATAGCCTTCGGTATAGGCCATCCCTGTATAGCTTCCACCTTGGCTTGATCAACCTCGATTCCCTGTGGAGTCACGACATAGCCAAGAAAAGACACTCGATCGGTGCAAAAGGTGCATTTCTCAAGGTTACCAAATAAACGTGCATCTCGTAAAGCATTAAAAACAGCACGTAAGTGATCAAGATGTTCATCGAAAGATTTGCTGTAAATCAATATATCATCAAAGTAGACAACAACAAAATTCCCAATGAAAGCACGCAGAACCTCGTTCATTAATCTCATGAAAGTACTAGGTGCATTAGTTAACCCAAAAGGCATGACTAACCACTCATATAACCCGAACTTAGTTTTGAAAGCAGATTTCCATTCATCTCCCAATTTCATACGAATCTGGTGGTACCCACTACGCAAATCAACTTTGGAAAACACAACAGCACCACTCAATTCATCAAGCATATCATCCAAACGTGGGATAGGGTGTCGATATCGAATTGTGATATTATTAATAACCCTACAATCAACACACATACGCCATGTTCCATCCTTTTTAGGCACTAAAATAACCGGAACAGCACAAGGACTAAGAGACTCACGCACATAACCTTTGTCGATTAGTTCTTGCACTTGTCGCTGAATTTCTTTAGTTTCTTCCGGATTTGTCCTGTACGGCGCACGGTTTGGCAACGATGCACCAGGAATAAGGTCAATTTGGTGCTCAATCCCTCGTATTGGTGGCAGCCCCGCTGGTATCTCACTTGGGAACACATCAGAATACTCCTGCAAAAGGTTAGCAACAGCCGGGGCAAAGAATGCTGCATATCGTGAACTGAAATCAAAGCATCCTTGCACACCAAAGCATAGGTAACAGAAGTGGAAGCAATCAATTCATTAATATCAGACTTAGTAGCAAGCAAGCAATGTCCTTTCAATCTTATCTCATCTTCCCTGCTACTAACAGATTTGGCATTCTTATCGATCTCAGTTTGAGTTCTCTTAGCTTTAGCAACATCATCACGCACAATAGATTCAGGTGACATAGGAAGCAAAACGATTTTCTTATCATGATGTATAAGAGAATATTGATTTGATCTACCATGATGCATGCTATCGGTATCAAATTGCCATGGTCTGCCTAGCAGAATATGACAAGCTTCCATAGGCACAACATCGCATTCAACAATATCATGATATGAACCAATAGCGAAATTAATTCGTACCAATCTCGTTACCTTGACCTTACCACTATTGTTGAGCCACCGAATGTGATATAGATGTGGGTGCGGTTTTGTTGTAAGTGCAAGCTTCTCGACCATATCGCTGCTAGCCAAGTTGTTGCAGCTACCTCCATCAATTATCAAACGGCACGAACGCTCTTTAATAACACACTTTGTTTGGAATAGTGTATGCCGTTGATTTTGCTCCGCCTTTTCCATTTGTGCACTAAGTACACACTGCACAATGAGGCTCTCATTATGATCTGCATCCTCTGCACCAATCTGCTCTTCTGGTTGTTCCTCAGTACCTGCATGGTCAGCAGCAATCAAAGCAAGTGTATCTTCATCAAAATCACTAGCAGAGGAATACCCACCATCTCCTTTGACCACCAAAACGCGCTTGTTAGGGCAGTCACGTTGCACGTGTCCGAAGCCCTTGCATCGATGGCACTGAACATCTCTTGTCCTTCCCGTGGAGGCAACCGAAGATGCACTCGTGGCTGGTTTCTGGACAGTCGTGGTTGCTGAATTTGTCGGGGGAGCATGTATCTTATCGTTGGATGGAGCGGGTATTGTCGACCGACTCGGGAATGTAGAAGGTGCAGGAGCTCGTCCGGTCAATGAGGTAGATGTGCGCGGCTGCCATGATGAAGGTTTTGCTGCAGAAATATTAGTTCTTGTACTAGCACGTCGTCCCAGCACTTCCCTTTCAGCTTTACAAGCAAGATGGAACAAACGGGTTACGTTAGTATAATCTTTATAAGCAAGAATATCCTGAATTTCTCGGTTCAAACCTCCTAAAAATCTAGCCATAGCAGGTTCCTCATCCTCCACTAAATTACAACACAACACACCCATTTGTAATTCCTGATAGTATTCTTCTATACTTTTATTACCCTGTCTCAATTGTTGCAATCTATGTAACAGATCACGCGCATAGTAAGAAGGAACAAATCTAGCCCGCATGACCCGTTTCAAAGCATCCCAGGTTTGTGGAATATTATTAGGATTTTTCTTAGCATGTTCTATCCACCAAACAGAAGCAAAATCAGTAAATTCACTAGTAGCAGCCCTAACACGTATATTCTCAGGAAATTCATGACATGCAAACTTTTGATCAACAGCAATTTCCCAAGTAATGTATGCATCAGGATCGTATTTTCCATCGAAAGAAGGTATCTTAAATTTTTTTTTACTGAAAGCATCATCATTATTATGTACCTCACGTCGTCGATGTCCACCCATACCTCTCCGATTAGTTCGTAGTCGTCGGCGACTAGGAGCATCTTGGTCATCTAGTTCAGTATCAGCGACATAATCATCCCAATTATCCTCGACACGCTCATCCTTCTTGTTTTCTCCCTCATGCCCATTTGCAGTTCTGGCATGCATCTCATCAAAACACCTCAAAAGAGCAGCAAGGCTTTGGTCAATATGAGCGACCGACGTCTCCAGCCTTGTAAGCTTGGTGTTGGTGGCAAGCTGCGTGGCCTCCAACTGCCCAATCTTATCATTTGACACCAGCATATCTTCAGCAAGACCATCTACATGCCTCCTCATCTTATTTTTAAAATGTTAAATGTTGTATGATTCCCTTTGTACGAGGAGAGTGACCTAAACTCCCATCACCCTCTGATCCTGTCATGATTAGATGAACAAAGAAAACACAAAAATAGGTGAAGAAATAAGATCCTACAACTAATGGGATGTAGCTACTGCAAGGCGCTCACTCTCAACCTGTTACACAAGCTCTTACCAATACTTACCTTGCTCAACAGGAGGGGACGACAACCAACAAGTCTGCAACTGCGGAATGAAGTGTATCGGTGCCGCAACAAGAGGACCTGTCAAGCTGTAGTCGGATATGTGGAGCTATAGGTGGGCTGAAGCAAGAATGAACTAGCATCACGTTAGTTACAAAGGCAAGCTGAAGGATCGTTCAACGGCGGCACTATGCTGGTCCTAGCCTAGACCGTGCTAGAGACGCGAGCCTGGACACAAATAAAGTCACGAGACACCACCGAAGAACAAAAAAAGATGCACAAAGAACAGCCCCTTTTTCTTCCCTTCTTTTTCTTCTTCTTCTTTTTTTTTCTTTTTTTTCCTTTCTTTTTTTTCCTTTCTTTTTTTTTCTTTTTTTCAGGGGATCCTCAAAACTGATTATATAACCTAAAAGACTTCAAAAGAGCCACACAGCACACAAACTTTTCCCGAAAGGGTAGGGGTATTCCGGTAAAAAAAAAGTTGCAGTTTGAGTAAGCCGAGACTACTTCTGCCTTTCAGAGCGCTACAAAATATGTAGTACAAGTGCGAATAGCAATGGAATTTTATAACACGGCGCAATAACCAATTCGGACTCGGAAACCGATCCCTACTCGAATCACAGCACCGCGTGCGATTCAATCACAAACCAACACAGAATCTAACTCGGATTTGAACACGAATATGGACTCGGATTCCGCCAACACGGAGTATGTATGGTAGCGCACGGTTGTGACTAGAACGTGACAAGAACTTGAAACTCTAAAGGACTAAAACTAAGACCAGCAACTCGACGCAACCGATGCAACCGAAAGTTCAACAAGCCCTAACTAAGCAGTGCTAGCAAAGGCTCAAACGAGTTTATAGGATTGAAGGTAAACTAATCTACTATTTTTTTTGGCTTTTCTGGACTATAGGAAAAATAAAACAACGAAGAATTAGAAGTCTCTCACCGATAAACCTTGCTCTGATTACCAACTAATGGCGACCCGCTAGGGTTTGATTCCCGATCTTTCGATGAGAGGCGTGGATACCTTGATTGGTCGATGGAGGCGACGTTCCCGGCCCGACTACAGCCTTCCAAGCTGCGCCTTAGCAACCGATACACCCCCTCCAATGGCTGTCGCGATCTTGTGGAGCGCGACACCCAGCCACTAGGGCACTCGTCCTGCAAGCAATCGAAGAACTAGCAAGAACAAGTATGAAAAGTACTGAATTTACTAGATGTAAATGAAGGTTTCACACGCAATCTCAATAATGGTGGGGTTCTGAAAATAAGAAGACGAGCGGCTGATCCAGCACGCGCGCTTGCAAGCAAGTAGCGAAGGCTAAACTGGATCTAAACAAAACCCAATCATCCTTGGTGGCGGCTAAGGGGTATAAGTACGTGGGAGGACGACCACAGGGGTGGTGGGGTCGTACTCCAACCCTAGGACGCGTCCGTAATGGACTCAACTTGATACACGGCCCATTGGACCAAAACAGGGTGACGCAGCACCATGTGCAGAAAAGGACTCTGTATTAATTTTACGATTGCGGCCGACTCGTAATAGATATGGATATGAGGCCGGATCCGTTTGAAATAAGACTTCATAAGCTTTCCACGAAGTACTTGAACGCCCCAATCCGAGTTTATATGCGACCGTGGTGTCCGTCACAAGTTGGTATTGTTCTGCAGTCCAAATCCAGCCTGCGCGAATCTGTTTCCCTTTCGGTCGCCTCCTTGGTTCCTAAGCAAAACAAGAGTACACGGGTCTCCATGGTCTAAACATGATGTACATGATCTTAGATTTTAACTCACCTGATGATTAAGTTGATGCGCACGAGCACGAGTAATAGGACCAGCAATAGGTACTTGTGTCGGAGTGGATGTATCGTTGGTGTTGATGTCCTCATCAATTAATCAATAGCTTTGAATCTAGTTATAAGTTGGAACACCAATGAAGAAAGCCACAAGGAAACAAAGAAGAGGAGCAGGAAGGGACGGAGGCCGCACCATGCTTCTGTGTCCGAAGGACTAGCGCGCGAGGGCGGAAGCGAGGCGGCGGCAGCGGCTGTAGGGGTCGGCCCAGGTTTAGCGCACAGGTCGTGCATGACGGAGGCCCTGGCTGGGTGGGTCAGCGCGACGCGCTCGAGGAACTAGAGCGGTGTGAGCGCTGTGTAGTTGGCGTCGTCCCGCGGCAGGTCGTCGATGTCCCGCTCCGCCGCCATCTCCGCGCCACCACCAGTGCCGGCACGCCCCCCGGTCGAGCCGCGGCGTGGCTTTTGACCTCGATGTAGGGCTATGTAGCTGCGGGGATGGTGATGGGGATCGGGGAGGCGGAATGGAGAGAGAGTCCGAATGAGTGGGGGTGGGGGGTGGGGGAGGGTGCTTCGCCTACGCACCTAGACCACATCCTTGAGTACTTTGCGGCGGAGCACCTCCCGCCGGCCGCAGCGTCGCCGCTGGTCGATGCGCTGCGGGCCTTCCCCAAGCCGCTCACGCTGCGGAACCTCGCGCGCCGCCTCCACCGGCACAGCCCGCTCCACTTCCTCCGCCTCTTCCCGTGCGTGTTTCACCTCCGCGCCCCGCTCCCGCTCTCTCTCTCGCTGACGCCCACCGCCGCGGACCCCGCGCCATTGCCAACCACCCCTCCAACGCGGCGCGTACACTCCACTGCCTGCTAGCGATCTAGATCCCGCGGGAGTGGGCGCCGGCAGCGGAGAGCAGGATGAGCGCTTGCGGGGAGGGGCGACGGAGGCAGGCGGAGAGGGAGAAGGGGAGGGGAGGTAGCGGCGGGGTGGGAGAGGGCAGAGAGGGAGGGAGAATGTGGCGGCGGGGAGCAGGAGCGGGAGGGAGAGGGCGCCGGGGAGCCGGGGAGGAAAGTGAGGGGGCTAGGGTTTGGTTCTGCGGGAGGGCATAAATGAAAAAGTGTCTCGGGGGTGTTTTTGCAAATACGACAGTATTATCGAATTTCTCCTTCTTTGTGTCAAAATAAACATTAGTTTGAGGGCCTGCGTTGGAAATGTACGAACGTGGGTACTGCGCGGTCAGGACGATCTAGGTTTAGTTGTGATTTTTAGAAAACCGGAGGATGTTTTTGCAAAATAGCCAAATGCCAGGTTGAACTACAGGCGTCCGCTTTTACCCGTGAAGCGCGGAGGGGAGGGCAAAGGGCAGTAGATTTTAATCATTCCGATTCGAAGTGTAAGAAAAAATGGCCAAAATGCCCCTCTTGCAATTGGGCCCCTTCGGTCGGAGGCTCTTTCCCTTGCAGCTAACACTTGGATTGGAGAAGAAGAAGCTAGCAGCGACCGCGCGTCTCCTCATCGTGCCGTTCTCCGCCATAGGTTACATGCACCCCATGGTGCAGTTCGCCAAGCTGCTGGCGTCCAAGGGCGTGGTACCGGGAGAAGCAGGCGGCCGCTATGTACGAGCCCGGCGGGGCTCCCGCACGCACGCGGCCGCGGTGCTCCCGCACGCACACCACCGGCGAAGCTCCGGCCCGCCCGCCGCCAGGCCGCACCTCGATTCAACGACACCAGACTTGATTTGAGCACTGCGGATCTCGATTTGAGCATTGCAAACCTCAATTCGAGCACTACGGACTCGATTCGAGCAGCCGTGACGGCGGCACCGCGCTCGGCGGTCGTCGCGGCGGCCTCCACGTCGCGCCGTTCGTGACGGCGTCCTCAGCGGCGCTCGCGCTCCAGGCGCAGACGGTGACGGTGGACCCGGCCCCGGCGCAGGCGGCGGACTCGGTGAAGCTGGACCAGGCGCTGGTGGACGGCAAGCCGGAGGTGGACGCACGCGACGTGGCTCGGGGGCGTACAGGCGGGAGCCGCTAGGTGCGCGGCGCCGTGCGGACAGGAGCTACCGAGCTCGGCCACGGTGTTGGGCGGCGCCGCCGAGAGCTCGGCCACGGCCGTGCGGGCGGGTGCCGCAACCTCCGTCGCGCGGGTGGCCGACCGACCTCCTCGGCCGTGCAGCCAGGAAAAAAATGGACATTTTGGTATGTTCAAAGATGAGAGTGGCACTCTGTTATTCCCGTCTGTGTCTAAGGGTAAAATAGACATGGTGTCCCTCTGTTAGCTCCCGTTTCAGCTAAAATACACGGAAATGACACTCGGATCCAGTAAAAGTTGAGTCAGTGGTCCGGAAGGAGAAACAAGTTTTTTAATGGCAGTTAAGGAATTCGAAACTTTCATAATGGTTTGTGCGTAATTGACTCAAAAAATAAAGATATAACATTACCATGGTAGAAAATACAACATATATTACATCCATCTACAACATGTCAACATCGAAGAGCAAGTTCGCAACATCAAAGAAAGTACTTCGATCGAAAATTCCAATCACCTAAAATATATCTAGCTACCTGCTGTTCAAGTGATAGAATTTGAGAAAAACGGTGGAATATAAGATAATTAGTAACGAAATAAATTAGTTTGGAGAAATAGTGACTAACACCTGGTCGGTGTACGGAGTACATGCATTTGAAGAAGGAAAAGAAAAAACTTCGCGAAGAGTGCGGAGATTAGCACCATGTCCGATACGGTTTTCCGACTCCGAACTGTATGCAGTTGAAGTCGGCAGCATGGATGGATCTCCCTCGATATAAAACATCCATCTACTCCAAACACGCACGCTCCAGTTCTCCAGCATCTGCTGCCAACATGTACGCCGTTGCGCTTGCGCCCGCTAAGTCCACCGCCACCGCGGAAGAAGTCGCCAGCGCCGGCGCCGAACGTGTCGCCGCGAGGGAGACGAGCGCCGTCGGCGCCCGGCTCGCGGCCGTCTGCGACATGATCGAGGAGCATCGTCGCAACGTGGGGACACCCATCAGCGCCAGGCGCGCTGCCGCCATCAACGCCATGATCGACGACGTCGCCGCGACGGCTGCCGAGGGGAGGCCGAGGACCGGCCGGCGGAAGCGGCGCTTGGGCAGCGCCTGCTGGTACGAGGAGGTCTGCCGGCTCGGCGAGGGCGGTTTCGGCGTCGTCGCCAAGGCACGCCGCCGCGCCTCGGGCCAGGTCGTCTCCGTGAAGTCTCTAAAGCCTGGGAGCAGAGACGACGACGAAGGCGTCTGCGACCTCCTGCGGGAGGCCTGCTTCATGGCGGCCTGCCAGGGCGACCCCTCGCACGTCGGCCTCCACGGCGTCGCGCGCTCGCCTGGCACGAGGGACTACTCCCTCGTCATGGACTTCGTCGGGCCGACGATCCTCCTCGACGTCAATCGGCGACGGCGGCAGCGGGACGGGGCGTTCCCGGAGGCCGACGTGCGCCGCGTGATGCGGCAGCTGCTCGCCGGAGCCGAAGCGATGCACTGGCACGGGATCGTGCATCGGGACATCAAGCCCGCGAACATCCTCGTCGGCGACGGCGGCACCCTAAAGATCTGAGATTTCGGGGCAGCCAAGTACGTGTCCGAGCAGGACCCACCGTACCAGATGGTCGGAACGAGAGCTTACATGGCGCCGGAGGCGTTGGTGGAGAACCCGGACCACGACACGCTCGTGGACTCGTGGTCGCTCGGCTGCGTCATGGCGGAGCTCCTCGCCGACAAAATACCGTTCCTAGGGGAGGACATGAGGGGCCAGCTGTACAAGATCTTCGAAGTGCTCGGCGTGCCGGGCAAGAGGGTGTGGCAGTCACTGAAGCCCGGCCCGGCGCTCGCCGACGAGGTGCAGCAGTGGAGGGCGCGGCAGCGGCGGGTGGGGCACCGCAACCGGCTGCGCGACCTGCTCCCGGAGGAGGTTCTTTCCAAGGACGTATTCGAGGTGCTGAAAGGGCTCCTGACCTGTGATCCCAAGAAGCGACTGACTGCGGCGGCCGCACTCCGGTGCCGGTGGTTCACCGAAAACGGGGACGATGATCCTCTTATCATCCCTGCTGCTGCTCCTGCTGTTTCGAAGGCCGGCGCCGCCATGGCCACGACGGTGTGGTCGCAGGTCGTGGCATGTGTTGGACGTGCGCTAGGATTGCTTAGGCCGAAGGCTCTGTTGAATCTGATCTTGTAACAGCGTACGGCATGACCTTTGTTGCAAGTTATAATTTGATGCAATAATGATTGTAGACTTATGTAGATTTAAAGTGTAATGGACGACGATTTATTCACAGGGTACATATTAAGGGCATCAGATCCAACAATTATCAACAAAATCACCACTGTAATTTTAGATATTATGAATTGTAACTAATAGAAAACGAAATCATAATGACATATATCAACAAAAGTTAGGAAAGAGATTTTAGGAAATTTCGAAAACATGACATCACCATAACTACTCGACTTAGATGCATTACCATAACTACTCGACTCGTTTCAGACTGACGGTTCAAACTCTTGAGATAGATTGTTTCTGCTTCTGTTATGTGTCAGTTAAGTTATATATCTATCAACTATCATGTGAAGTGATACTAGCTAATACTATGCCCTGAACTGCTACCTATGATAGTTAAACTATCATGCTGTACTTTTGGCTGAAAACTTGTGTGAAACTTTGTATATAAGTTTCTGTAATGGCATGAACTACGAAGCCCAATGTTTCAGGCAAGGTTATGTTTTAAATTTCAGGTTATATTTACATTTATTGTGCCAACCTCTTGCATGTGGAAATTTCTGCCTCTAATGCTTTATTCAAATTTCAAGGGTGTAAACCGGACTTTTGTAATATGTTATATGAATCTATCCTTCAATTGAGGGCCTGCAACATTCGGATCCTTCAAATATGTCATATGAAGTGCTGATCCTTGAATCCTGTTTGCAATATTATCATCCTTCAAACCTGTCTGAGTCACGTGATGTATTTATTAATGCTTTATGATTAGATTCTACTAGTTGTGTATTTTTATGAATAACTATCCTGGTTTCTAATTTGGAACGTTGGGCTGTAATCCTATGGTTGCAAATTCGAGTGTTGGTTTGCTTTGAAACACTCCAATTTTTCTGCTCGAACAATCGCGTGATTTGACTAGACAGGCCCTATTGTATTGGTGGTCAGCCAGGACTGAAGTGAACTATGGTAACTTTCTGTCCGATCCATTGAGGAAGTGAAACATTAAGAAACAAATCAGCTTGGCTTAGAGTACCTAATAGGAGCAACAGTACAACAATGCCCAATCACCTACAAACTGGACACCTGGACTTGCAACGCCGGTCATCTTTGCGATCCCGATGTCCACGCCCCGCCCACCGACTCCCAGTCGGCGGTGGCCACCGCATACCGCCGGTTAGCTGCTCCATCGCCGTCGCCCACATAGGTTCTAAGCGCCGCCTAGGTCTTAGCTGGTGGGATCTCTGTCTGGTCACGATGGTGACCGTACCCCGTTTTTGGTGATCTGCAACTTCGTTTGGTGATCGCCGCCCTTTCCACCTAGGGATTCACCCACTTGGGCTGGTCTCGCTAGGGTTTGGATATTTCTACCCAGCACGCATGCTTGGGTTTCTTGGGTTCTGGCCAGTTTCACGGACTACTACAAAAAATATTTTTAGGGGCGGGTAAAAACGCATTTTTAGGTGCGGGTAACGCATCTGTTGCTAGTTTTCGCAGCTAGAAATAGCTGTTTGCAGGGGCGGGTGCGTTACCCGCCCCTGCAAATCCATTTCCAGGGGCGGTTCACCTCCTCATCCGGCCCTGAAAATGCATTTGTAGGGGCGGGTGACCCTTCCCCAGCCGCCCCTACAAACCCCTGGAAATGTGTTTCCCGCTATTTTTTGCGATTTGCATTCCCGCCAATTTTGATCTCTCAATCGAGTTCGCGATCGTGATTGCGATTTGCATTCTCGCTAATTTTGATCTCTCAATCTAGCTCGCGATCGTGACGCGGAATACGTTTGCTAACTAAAAATACTTATACATACAAAATTAAATTATATGAAAATCAAACACCATTAGAGTACATCATTAAAGTGCACATTGAATACATGTTTTTCCTCTATTCCTCCCTAGGAACGCTACTAGAGGTGGCACGGTGCCGTTGATTGTCCTACTCACGAAGGCCAATGTATTTATCTTCCGTTGCCAAATCTTGTGCTTCGTGAAAAAAATTGCCCCTCATGGTGACCACTTCATGCAAAATGAAACGGCACAAATCGTCGACTACATGTAGAAGTTGTTTCTCATGGAGCCAGAAACGGTTTAGCTCCGGGTGAATCTGCAATTATTGAATCCATGGAAAAATTAATTAACTAAGTGCTAGTTACAGTAAAAAAAAATAATGTACACATATGCATCTTTTCCTAATAAAGAGTAGCGCCTTACACGTTCGGGATCAGTAGTATATCTCCCTTGCACCATTAGATGCTCGCACATGTAGTACCCACAGTACACGGAACCTGCAGGTTGCTTGTTGCACGGGAAGTTTGTGCGTATATTCATTTTCTTTGGTATGTCGGCGGGATGAATTGATCCTTTATGAACGTAGAACTGGTAAGCCCTGTTTTAAAATAAAAGAAATGAAAAGTTAATTTATATATGTATACTTCTATAAAGAAATAAGCATGATGTGCATAGGGAAGATAAAAAATTCACTCACAATTGTAGAATTTCTATGAATTCTTGGTATCTCTGGGTTGACCAATCCAAGGAGTCCAATACGAGAATTGTTCCAAGCTTTGGCTGTAATTGGAAAGCAATCCAGTGATTTTTGAAAAAAAATATTATGTACGATTTGTAAGCAATCCAGTGGTTTATTATATCAAATGATTGATATTAGACTTACTGGATGTGGTATGGCGCAAATATGACATCCATGTCTTCCCATCATGTCATCATATGCGATATGTAGGCCACAACCCTCTTCACAGTCTCTCGGTGAAATTTATGTCGTTCCTTTTGTTTTTCCTTCTTTGTTACAAATGGCTTTAGGTAGTCATCATCGTCCTTCATCCATTTTGGCCCGGCGTGCCTGGCCTCGCAAATCGCTACGGGGTCAAGGTACCGGACCTTGTCCTTTAAAATAATAGCATCCATTGTTTGCATCCTGTAGAATATAATGTATGACAATTAAATATTTGTGCATATGCAGTATTTTAGGTCGTAATATAAATCAAATTAGTATCGATGAGGCACTTACATGCACCAGAGTCGAACCATTTCAGTAGCAAGTTGTTAGGCGGATCATGTGTTGGATGTCTTCAAAATCGAATATGATATCAAAGATTTGTTGCACCTTAGGTTCGAATACATCCGGATGGTGCCGAGCATATATAGTTTTAGCCCAAGTATACATGCCCTCTTGTACCAATTATGAAACCTCTGCATAAAACTAGGACAATCCCTTAGTGCCCAGTCCGGTAGTAAGTCTTTTCCGTACTGAAACTTTAAAGGAGCATCATCTAAGTCTGGAAGGTTATCAACCCCAATGTCCGGGGCGTAGATCTTCCCAACCGTCTGCTGGCACTACAGTCTGCTGGCACTACAGGGTGTGGATCAATCGGATCGTGCCACTTGTCACCTACCCAAGCGCCTTGTCCAATCCTAGGGCCCTGCTCATCCCCAGATTTGTCACCGACGTCGTGCTCGTTGTCCCACTCCATCTGGGATGCAATTTGTTCAAGCTCATCTTGCGGTGTGGCAACATCCCTTCATGGGGAAGATGACGACAGAGGATCCATCTACGAGTTCTACGCTACATAGCCATCGAAGATATATTTTAATAAATATTTTAATTCACAACGAAATGAGAGAGAGAAATTTCTTACAAATAAGAAATTTATTTCACATTTAAATTACAATTACTTTGAATATAAATGCTGCAAATATATACATCATGAGAGGTTAACATTTGCCCAGCAATGATTAGAGGTCAACATTTGCTAAACCCTAACGGGAAATCGGCAAATTGGCGCCCGCGGGGGGGGGGGGGGGGGGGGGGGGGTACCTGCGACGGGCGGGAGGTGCGGGAACGACGAGTCTCTGAGGAAGATGACGCGGTGGTGCGGTGGAGGAGGGGCGGGGGAGGAGGCGTGGGGAGGGGAGGCGCCGTGCGGAGGGAGCTCGAGGCCGCGTGCGGAGGGGAGGCCGGGAGCGGGCGGCGGCGGAGGGGGGGCGTACCTGCGGCGGGCGGGAGGTGCGGGAACGACGAGTCTCCGAGGAAGACGATGCAGCGGCACGGCGGAGGAGGCGCGGGGAGGGGAGGCGCGACGCGGAGGGAGCTCGAGGCCGCGCGCGGAGGGGAGGCCGGGAGCGGGCGGCGGCGAAGAAGACGCGCGCGCGGGTGGCGGCGGCGGAAATTTTTGGCAGCCTAACGGCGTCTGCTCGCGCTTGCCCTGGATCTGAAAAAATTTTCAAAGTCTGGGGCGGACTATATAGGAAAAGGATTTGTAGGGGCGGGCCGGGGTGCCACCCACCCCTACAAATCCTTTTCCAAATTCCACTGAATATTCACTTAATTCAAAAGTCATAGCAAAACACATCAAAAAAACTTCAAATTTTTACCATAAGCATTATGTGACATGTACAACTTAATAAAAATATCAAATAACTATTTTATTGTATATAATGGTTTAAATTTTATCATCATATTGCTAAACCTAACGGGAAATCGGCGCCCGCGGGGGAATCACCGCACCCGCCCTTACAAATCGGCGCACCCGCTTCTACAAATCGGCGCACCAGCCCCTACAAATCGGCGCACCCGCCCCTACAAATCGGCGCACCCGCCCTTACAAATCCTTTTTCAATTTCCACTGAAAATTCATTTAACTCAAAAGTCATAGCAAAACACATCGAAAAAACTTAAATTTTTTACCTTAAGCATATTTTGATATGTGGAACATAAGAAAAATATCAAAATCCAATTGCAGTGTATGTAATAAATAAAAGCGTTGAAACACCATTGTTCAAGCGGTAACAATTCTCGATTCGCCATCTTTACGTGCCCATGGCTTGTCGTCTTTTCTTATGCTTGCTTCTAGAATACTCATCTTTTGTGGTACGTCTGTGAAGAGGTTCATCTCATCATACGGATTATATTCTTCCACATCGTCGATACCATCAACTCCTATGATATCTTGTTTTCCAGGGACAACGACATGTTTTGTCTTCTTTGCACGATCAGCTACATAGAGTACCTGTGCGACCTGTGAGGCAAGTACCCATGGGTCATCTTTATAACCAACATTGTTGAGGTCAACAATCGTGAGCCCATAGCCATCCACCTCAACACCTTTTGAGTGTTTGACCCAACAACACCGAAAGACCGGGATTTGTATATTGGAACCATAGTACACTTCCCATACATCATCTATGACACCGAAATATGTTGTACTTTGCCCTGTTCTCTCATTTAAGGCCTCAATACGAACACCACTGTTCTGAGACATGGTTTTCTTGTCCTTGGTGGCAGTATAGAATAGATATCCATTAATATAATACCCTTGCCATGATGTGACCTGGCTAGATGGACCAGCTGCCAATCTTTTGATCGTTTGCTTCTCCACGATCTCCCCATGTGGTAGATCCAGGTCCTTCAACCATGCAGTCAGCTGACGTTTGTGCTCTCTCATGATCCAATCATCCGAGCGGCCATTACTTGGTGACGTTTGTGCTCAAGTGTTCATTGACTAAAGGAGTCATTATCGTGAGGTGCTGCAAGATGCTATCATGGGCTTGTTGCACACCTTTGAAATCTTTGTCGATGAAGATTTTCCTCCCAACTGTGCCCACACCTTCCAACCTCGCCAAAATCATGGAATAGGCAAACCAAGGAACACGTTATCCTTTAGGTAACCTAGGCAAGACTCGATGACTTCCTCAGTATTGTATCCCTCTATCATGGACCCCTCAGGATGAGCACAATTCAGTACGCATCGATTGAGGATGGACATAAAACGCTCATACGTCCACATTTCGTGTAGGTAAAGTGGATCAAGTGCCCGTATCTGATCGACCATGTGAATCATTAGGTGTTCAGTTATATCAAAAAACCCCGAGGGAAGCACATCTCGAGTTGCGCCATAGTCTCCCCAATGAATTTTTGGAGATCCTGCAACTCATCTTTGTCGATCACTTTTTGTGAAATCCTATTGAAGAAGTAACACAACCGAGTGATTACCATCTTTACATATACTGGCTTGATCGTTCTGATTGCAATCGGGAGGAACACCGTCAGCAACACATGAGAATCATGACAGTTATAGCCGCATAGTGACCGATCTTTCATCGAGACTAGTTTCCTTATATTGGACGTGAAATGACTCGGCACTCTGATCCCTCTTAAGCTCTCGCACATTGCCTTCTTCTCATCACGTGTCAAGTTGTAGCTAGCTGGGGGAAGTTCATATCGGTCATTCCCTTTATCCGCTGTTGAAGCTTGAAGATCAAGTTTTCCAAGTGAGCAAGAATTGAAGAACAGTAAGAGTAACTTTCGTTGGAGAAAGGCAAGTGACCCTAACCATCCTTCTATCTATGCTTATTTACAAGAATACCATGTATTAATTGGAACGTGGAGAACCGCCCAGGAAAACAGTACAACCACGAGGACCTTATGGCTCTGGTCTTGGCTAAATAATTAGAGACTCTAGTTTGAAGCAGTCTTATTGAAAGGGCAAGGAGGGGGTCGGTGATTGGGGTATAGCCCGGTCCTCTTGGTGTAGCAGCCTTTGCTAAGGTGCTGACCATTAGGGAGGGTTATGGTTCACGCCGCTACCAAAACTCTAGCGGACTACTTCTTATTAGGGAATCGTTTTAAAGGCCTCGTAGCGTCCCTATACAATAACACCTCGGAAGTGTGGTATTGTGCCTAGCTAGCACAGCGTGGTTGGGTCCAAAGTTCTTTTGAACTTTTACGCGACTTGTGGTGAAAGTGTACAACCTCTGCAGAGTGTCTAAAACTGATATATCAGCCGTGCTCATGGTCAAGAACGGCCTGGACCCTCACATGATTAATAAACTTAAAGATGGATTTAAATCGTTACTCTGGTTAATTCTTGTGGCCTTGTTGAGTACCAATCATAAGTGTACTCACCCTTGCTAATCGCTGCTAAGAAGAAGAAGGTGTGAAGGCTACTGAAGATGATGAAGAGTTCTAGGCATACGCAACCCCCAATCGTTTGCCTGTGAAGTTTGGAGCCTTCGTTTCCATGTTAAGCGTATATCTCTGATAGTCTTGTAAGTCCTTATTTATGTTTCTTTACGTGATATTGTTGTTTTTATTCACTGATGATGTCACTATATGTATGAAACTTGATCCTGACATACATATAGTTATGCATTCGGTTTTATCCTTAAATCGGGTGTGACAGAACTTGTATCAGAGCTGTATCGACTGTAGGACGTAAGCCTAGATAGCAGTGGTCGCTCCTTAAGTTCTATTTTATTATACAACTTATTCCTGTCTTACCCTTGACCTTTCTGATAAATATTCTCGTTGCTTGACCATTTTCTTTTCTCAATCCGCCTTGATAACTCACTTTTCTCACCTGACCTTCTTTTTTCATTTGCACTTCCTTGTTTTGCAAATGTAAAACCCCCATCCTTATCTATTGACTTACTCTTTCCTTGATAACTTATTTTGATACTCGACCCCTCGACAATTACACTTTCTAGTTTTTGGTGAACCCTCAACCATCGTCTATTTTCTCTCTCCTGGATGACTTCTTGCTCTTAATCATACATCTCATTTGATGAATAATTTTCCTATCTCATGCATCTAACCTCCTTTTGATTTGTTGGTGATATTGTTTACCCCAACTCTTTAATATTTTCTTATTACTTCCTACTTATCCTTTTAAACATATCTCTTCCTTAATTTTATCTATCCTCCCCATTGTACCTCTCCTTGCATCTTAAGCACTGCCATTTTGATTTCTTTCCCTTATCTTATTATTCCAAGGTGATCTTTTGCCCTCCTTTTATTCAAAATGTTTAGATCATTCGTGTCACCTGACCCAAAGCCTGCTCAAGACAACTGAAGGATGGAGTCATCACTTTACCCCCGGAAAAGTTAAAATCAATAGCGGAATACTATGCCACACGCACCCGAAAAGCAAGATTCTACACTGCACAAGCTAAAGGATGCCTCTATCAAGAAAGTTGAACATGAAGAGACAACCCATGCTTAGGTGTACCCCTTGCAGCCTTATTAACAACGTTTAGCATCGTTCCTTGTCTGTGTGTTCACTAGTGTAGTTCTGTGTTTGTGTGACATTGCTTTTCTTTATGACCTTGCCTGATTCGCTTCTTTGTAATGATTGTTGGTGTATTGTGGGTCTTCTACCTACAATGACATCAGTTGCTTAGTTGGGTTCTTCTATTGTACCTCCCACATCCTTGTTCTTTTCCTTTCTTTCTCCCTTTTCCAAAAGAGGATGTCGAGAAGGAAGCTAAAGGCAACACCAATGTCAACAAGCAGAAGTTATTGTCACCGCCATCATCTGGATAGAAGCAAGTCAAAGAAAAGAAGACCCTACTCTAGTTCCTTTACCACCTTGCAACTTGCTATTCTTCAGTCTACCTTACTCCGATGATGACCTCAATAATGCAGTAGGAAGTTGAAGGCAACACCGGCATCATCAGTAGAAACCTACAAACATCTGCAGTGGTCGAAAAATGAAAGAAGCTAAAGCCAAGAATGCTCTATTTCCTTTTGTTACCTCTGTGTTATTCTCCTCTCTACCTTGATTTATTTGCTTACCATCTCGAAAATCAAGCAAATGAAGATGATATCATGGACTCTACCTTATTCCTCAATCATTCTTTATCATTATTTATTTATATTTATTCTCATTCTCCTCTAATTTTACCTTTACCACCCAACCAGATGGCAAGTCCCAACGAAAATCATGAAGAAAGAGCTAATGAAGGTGACCTCAACATTCCACCTATAGCCTCATCATTTGAGCACAGGATGCTAGAGTATATGGCAACACAAACTCAGAGTCTACAAGCAATGGCTCAAACCATGATCAATATTCATCAGCATATTACAGAGCAAGCCTCAGCTCCTATGAACCACAACTCCCTTAGTAGTGATAACCATCAGATTTCACCAATTCTGCCACCGTTTGATAAAAAGAAGCTATTAGCCATGCAGGCTCAAGTCTTACAAGGAAGGATGCAGCCCAATACATCATCCCCTCATAACATGAAGTTGACCAAACCAGACATTCCTACCATACCAGTGAAGAGGAAAGTCGCTGAAGAATGGAACCGTCAAAGGAATAAGAAAAGTCGTGGAACGCTAGAGCTAGAATTGGAGAGACAATATAAAGTTATCAAGACCCCAGGAACATGTCAATGCTATGAGCATTATGGCCAGCCATGTCTTCAAGAAGATGCTAGCCTAATGACAGCTGAAGCCAGAAATGTTACTATTTAGATATTAATAAGGATTTATCTACCCAAGAGACAACGAAGGTGAGGAAGGAATGGATAGTTAAAGGTGGAATTAGACTAAGTATCCAAGAAGTGTTTTATGTGGTAGTGGAGCATTAACAAGTGTGATCGAGGAGCTATTGTAAGAATGAACGACGTGGAAGAAAGTTGGATGCCACCCACCTAAACCTTTATCTCTTGCTAGCCTTTGTGAATCTCGGGATGAGATTCCTTTTAAAGGGGGTAGTGTTGTCACACCCTGAAATTGTTGGATTTCAGGATGTGATTAGAAAAAAAATAAAGCAATGATTTTCTCATAATTATAAAAAAATTTCAACATTTATTTTCTTTACAGAGAATTTAGTACAGGAAAAATAAATGATTGTCTTTCTGGATTAAATAAAATGGTTCTATGTATGTTGCATTTCATGTCGTTGCATTGGTTTTTGTTTGTTTGCGTGTTTGAGTTTGCAAAAGAAAATACCCAAAAACCACCCCAAAATCTTTTTTTCTCTCCCTTTCAGCTTGGCCCAGCTCCCTTCCTTTCCCCCCACCCCCCCTTCTTTTCTTTTTCTCTCGCTTGGCCCAGCCGGCCCAACTAGTCCCGGCCTGCCTCAGCCCGACCCGACCCACCTCCCCTTCTCCCTCTCTTTTTCTTTCCAGCCCAGCCCAAACCTCTCTCTCTTCTCCTTTTTCCTTTTCTCTCCCGCGGCCCAAAATCCCAGCCGGCCCAACCCGCGGCGCCCCTCTCTCATGCTCTCCCTCACCTCTCCCTCTCTCACCGCCAGCCGGGCTCCACCGGTGAGTCCCTCCCCCCACCTTCCTTTCTTCCTCCTCCCGCACCTCCCCTTCCTTTTCCAACCGCGACGCGAATCCCGCCCGCGCTCGTCGCCCGTGCCTCCTCTCCTTCCTTTCCACGATGCCCGCCTACCATAATGGCCGCGACACGCGCCCCCCCTGGACGACCAGCCCCCATTTCGCCACGACAATCACGGCCGCCATCCCCGGCCGCCGCGTGAGCCGCCGCCTCCCTTCCCCGGCCGCTCCGCCTCCTCTCACCCGTATAAAACAGTGCCTGAACCCCTGCTCCTCCCCTTCCACTCCTGCTTCACCGCACGCCTAAGCCCCTCTCCTCTGCACCTCCATTTCACCCGAGCTCGCCGTCGCCGCCGCGCCGTCAACCCGCCGTCTCGCCACCTCTCCGTCGACTGTGACCGTCGCTGGAGCCCCGCCTTGGACCTAGCGCCGTCGACGTCCACTCCTTCCCCTTCGCACCGTCGCACCCCGCCGGCATTTCCTCGCCAGAGCGAACATCGCCGCCCGAAACGCATCTCTCCGTCGACTCGCCGTTCTGCCATTTCCCCGACGTCTTCAACCCTCGCAGGACCATCGTGAGGAAGTAAGCACCGCGCCGCCCCCTTTTCCCCTCTTTTTCTCGCACTGTCGCGACCCCAATTGCTCACCGGAGCTCTGGCTCCGCCCGCCACCGTGGTCCGCCGGTCTCCGGCCGCCGCACGACCGTCCCGTGGCCCCCATCGTGTTCTTCGTGCCGCCCTCTTCCTCCCCGGCCAGATCTTATGCCGATTCATGCCCCGGAGCACCGATTTCGGTGTCTTCTGGCGGTCCGCCGCCGCCCCCGCTCACCGCCGGCGTCCAGCGCCACCCGCCCAGCCGCCCCGAGCGATCCCAGCCCTCGGATCTAGATCCGACGGTCTAGAACGGATCTAGACCCGAGTCAACAGAACCAGTAACGGTCAACCCTAGGATGTTTTGCTAAAGAGCCCCCCGACTTCTTGTTAATCAATCCGCGGTCCAGATCTGTTGAAAAGTAATTAGAATCAGGTCCTTTCTTTTCTGTTTAGGCCCCTGACCTTTCTAGAATTAGTAACCACCGTCCAGGACCTCCAGTTTTGCACCCAGGGCCCTCTGTTTAGGGTTTAATTATGTTTTAGCCCCTGGTTTCTTCTGATCTAACCCCTGGAAGTTCAAACCTCTCGCAGTTAGGTCCCTGGATCACTGTTTTAGCCATATCTTCATCGTTTCAACTCTGCTTTCCATGTTTCTTGCGCTCTTGTAACCGTAGCAGCGAGCCTTATCCTTTAGCATGCTCTTTTAAAAGCTTTTGTTTTATGATGGTGTATTGTTCTTAGCTGTACTTGTTTGTTGTTTTGTATGTTTGTGCTCGATGTTTGCTTCGAGTAGAATGATCGCTGTTGAAGCTTGAAGATCAAGTTTTCCAAGTGAGCAAGAATTGAAGAACAGTAAGAGTAACTTTTGTTGGAGAAAGGAAAGTGACCCTAACCATCCTTCTATCTATGCTTATTTACAAGAATACCATGTATTAATTGGAATGTGGAGAACCACCCAGCAAAACAGTACAACCACGAGGACCATATGGCTCTGGTCTTGGCTAAATAATTAGAGACTCTAGTTTGAAGCAGTCTTATCGAAAGGGCAAGGAGGGGGTCGGTGATTGGGGTATAGCCCGGTCCTCTTGGGGTAGCAGCCTTTGCTAAGGTGCTGACCATTAGGGAGGGTTATGGTTTACGCCGCTACCAAAACTCTAGCGGACTACTTCTTATTAGGGAATCTTTGTAAAGGCCTCGTAGCGTCCCTATGCAATCACACCTCGGAAGTGTGGTATTGTGCCTAGCTAGCACAGCATGGATGGGTCCAAAGTTCTTTTGAACTTTTACGCGACTTGTGGTGAAAGTGTACAACCTCTACAGAGTGTCTAAAACTGATATATCAGCCGTGCTCACGGTCTAGAGCGGCCTGGACCCTCACATGATTAATAAACTTAAAGATGGATTTAAATCGTTACTCTGGTTATTTCTTGTGGCCTTGCTGAGTACCAATGATTAGTGTACTCACCCTTGCTAAACGCTGCTCAGAAGAAGAAGGTGTGAAGGCTACTGAAGATGATGAAGAGTTCTAGGCGTACGCAACCCCAGTCGTTTGCCTGTGAAGTTTGGAGCCTTCATTTCCATGTTAAGCGTATATCTCTGATAGTCTTGTAAGTCCTTATTTATGTTTCTTTACATGATACTGTTGCTGTTATTCACTGATGATGTCACTATATGTATGAAACTTGATCCTGGCATACATATAGTTATGCATTCGGTTTTATCCTTAAACCGGGTGTGACAACCAACCCCATCATCATCAGCAACCCCATGATCATCATCATCATCATCACCATCATCATCCCCACCACCATCAAAATAAGAATGAAATATTCTGTCAAACTCCTCATCATGTATGATTTCATCCAGTGGATTATTCGTCAGAGGGGGAGTATCCGTCTCGCCATGATACTTCCAGATCTTGTAGTCCTTAACAAAACCACTCACCATCACATGCGATCTGATTGTAGTTGGGTCGCTGAATACTCTCAAATTTTTGCAGGCATTGCATGGGCAATGCATCAATCATGTCATCTCATTTCTTGCGTGGTTCTCCGCAACTTGAATGAATTTATTAAGCCCTCCACGGAAATAGACGTCCATCCTTTTTGCATTGTACATCCATGTTCTATCCATATCTGAAAAGTTAGAAAAAAATTAAATCAAATTATTTTTTCGCAAGAAATAGAGTCCTAAATTCACATAAATATATACTTCTATATATGTATAGATGTTGAAAAAAGTCAATTTAACTAATACTAAATAAAAAAATCAATTTCCAACTATTATTGTACAACTAAATATTAGCAAAAAAAGTAACATGCATCTATGTAAATATAGAAAAAAAATGAAATCTTTTTCTCAAAAGAAATGGAGCCCTAAATTGATATAAATAGGGTTTAGGTGTGGGAAAAAATCAATTTAACTTTTACTAAATAAAAATAATAAAAACTCAACATATTATTTTACCACTAAATGTTGGAAAAAATCTAGCATGCATCTTTGAAAAATACGAAAAAACAAATCTTCTTCTCTCTCCTCCATAGATCTAGAGCATTATTTACTTAAGAATGATGCTAAAAACTATAGATCGAGTCAAAATGATTACATAATCTTGTTCTTCTACTAAAATAGCACAGCTTCATCCAAAAGTTCGAGGCAAATGGTGTCTCAAATGGCTAATCCACACCATGAAGATCTAGAGCTAGTTAGAGGCAAAGAGAGCGCCATTTGAGCCACAAATCTAACAAAAGAGCTTAGAAATGACAAGGAATTAGCGTCAACTTACCTCCTAGAGCCCCCAACTTGAAGGAAATCAAGTTGAAAAGCTCCCCCCTTTTCTTTTTATCCGGCTCTTGGGGGAGCTCCTCTCCCGAGCAAACAATGGGGGATCGGGAGAAAGAAGGAGGTGCCTAGATTTTTTATAGATATTTTTAGGGGCGGGTTAGGGGGTGAGCCACCCCTGTAAATCCATTTGTAGGGGCGGCTCACCCCATCAGCCGCCTCTCCAAATGGCGCCCATTCGTAGGGGTGGCTGGGAGGGTGAGCCGCCCCTACAAATGGAAGTTTTAGGGGTGGCTCACCCCCCAGCCGCCCCTGAAAATAGCGTCCATTTGTAGGGGCGGCTGATGGGGTGAGCCGCCCCTGCAACTTGATTTATAGGGGCGGCTTTGTTGCTACAGTACCCGCACTCCATTTGTAAGAACAGGTGACATTTTGGTCCGCTCCTAAAAAAATTCGAGGTGTTGCTACAAATCATTTTTGTAGTAGTGACGCCTGCCGCTAGACATGAGATGGCTGGAGGATCATCGAGCGGCTCAAAGGACGAGATGTCTGATCTGCTGGGCTGTCTCAACCTGACTGCGGAAGAAGAAGATGTTTTCATTGATAGCGATGATGAGGTGGAAGAAGAGGCCAACGCTACGGAGTGGTCGCTGATCAGGAAAGTCCTGTCCCCGAAGATCGTCCATAGTACGACAGTTTTCCACGCCATGAAGCCTGCATGGGGTAACCCTAAAGGGCTGGAGGTGCGCTCGGTGGGGGAGAAGAAGGATAATCTCTTTATTGCTGATTTTGAAGGGAAGATGGAGAAGAAGGGGGCCCTGGAAGGATCGCTGTGGATGATTAGCAAGTTCACTGTCATCCTCCAGGATTATGACGCGAAGCTTAGACCATCTGATGTGCTTTTCGACCGGATGAGCATCTGGGTTCGTATACTTAATCTCCCCTTTGGTTGGATTAATGCAAAGAAGGGGGAAAAGGCTGCAAGAGCTATCGGTCTGGTCGAACAGATTGATGTGAATGACAAGGGTTAGGCGAGTGGTTCTTTCCTCCGTGCTCGGGTTGCGATGGAGATCAACAAACCACTCAGAAGAGGTATTTTCCTAAGAGATGAGGAGAAGAAGACTAATGTCTGGTATAATATTCAGTATGAAAAATTTCCCTTTTTCTATAAGTCCTATGGAAATTTGGGCCACTCGGAGGTGGATTGTCCGAGGCAGGCTCTTCGCGATGAAGTTGGCAAATTGCCCTATGATGTCGAGCTACGGCCCCCTGAGGATACTAAGAAGAAATTGGCAAGCTTTGGAGAAACGGCATCTGGCATGTACAATGCTAGTTCCACGCCATCGAGGACGAGCGGTCGCTCGGCCCCTATGAGGAGGTCCAAGGGTATATCCTCTGAGAACTCGACTTATCAGGTCAAGCCGAGGGAGGAATTCTCATCTCCGCTGAAGCAGAAGAATGACTCGACCCATCATGAGAGAGGGGGTGGAAGTGGGGCGAAAAAACTTGATTTGGATGGTGATTATGATCACCAGCTACGAAAGAGGAAGCCGGATACCAGGGCAGATGTCTCTGGAGGTGGGATGCCTGATCTCAGCCTGCCACCGGAGAATAGCACTGCCATTGTTCCAACTGGTCGTGTCAACTCTATGCTAAACCAATTCCGGGACTCTGACAGAAGGAGGGAGCGAGAAGATGGTTTGAAAAAACCAAGGAGATCAAACTCTAATGCACGATCGGCAGAGGCTGCTAAGGGGCAGTCCCGCCGGGCACAATGAATCTCCTCAGTGTGAACTACCGGGGCTGTGGGCGGCCCGAGGCAGTTCAGGAACTCCGCCTGCTGGTGGAGGAAAAGATACCCATGGTGGTGTTTCTTATGGAGGCGAGAATAGGAGAGGAACGTGCTGTTGGTCTGAAGAGGTCTCTGGGCTTTCCTAAGGCCACTGTTGTCAAGACGGATGGGCTGAGGGCGTCATGATGTGGTGGTGGCAGAATTGAGCAAGTCGAAGTCACATATTGATGTTATCCTGTCCTGTGAGAACTTAAAAATCTCGCAGCTGAGGGTGACGGGTTTCTACGATCAACCGCGTCGAGAGCACTGCAAAGAGAGTTGGTACCTCTTGAGATTCCTGAGAGCGCAGTCAGCTTCCCCGTGGCTGTGCTTAGGAAATTTCAATGAGGTATTGTTGGCTGAGGAGCATTTTGGCGTTAACGAGAGGGAGAGGTGGCAAATGGCAGCTTACCAAGAGGCTGTCAATGATTGCAGCTTAACTGACATTTGCTATTACGACCTGCCATACACCTGGGATAATAGGCAGGAGGCCAAGCGGAATGTCAAGGCTCGGCTGGACCGGGCTTTTGGGCATAACAAGTTCATGGATAGCTTGGGAGACTCGGTGGCGTACCATCTTCCGCTAGCAGAATCAGACAATTGTGGTCTGCTGGTGGAGGTGAGGGAAAAGTTGACAACGGGAAGGTGATGGGGTTGCAGGAGCTCCAAACCTTTCCGTTATGAAAACATGTCATGGCGAATATATGGAGTTTGTTAATCAGGCGTGGGATCCAGGACTTGGGACGCTTGACATGAGTGCAGCCTCGTCAACTATTATGTCCTTGCAAAATTCTCTTAAAACATGGGACAGGGAGGTGTTTGGATCAGTGAAACAACAGTTCAAGGATCTGCGTGCTGAACTGGAGGCTGAGAGAAGCAGGACCCTATACCAGGGGCCGTCAGAGGAAGAGCACAGGCTAATGGCTAAGCTGGCAGATGTGTTAGCCAGGGAAGAAACGATGGAACGACAACAGTCGCGTATATCTTGGCTAAAGGAAGGTGACCGTAACACAGAATTTTTCCAAGCTAAAGCCCGAGCACGACATAGATCCAACAGAATCAAGATGCTTGTGGGAGAGGATGGAAATATGGTTACGGATCAAGAGGGACTTGAGAAGCTGGCATGTGGGTTCTACCAAAATCTGTTTGAAGCACAGGAGGTCCTCGACCTGGAGCTGACATGCCACCATGTTCCTCATAAAATTACTCCGGGAATGTGTGAGTTGCTGGACAGGCCCTTTACGGAGAAAGAGGTGCAGCAAGCTCTTTTTCAGATGGCTCCCAACAAGGCCCTAGGGGCCGACGGTTTTAATTCTGGGTTTTTTAAGACTCATTGGCAGCTGGTCAAAACTTGTGTTGTCAGTGCGGTGCAGGGCTTTCTGAATGGAGGGGATCTTCCAGATGAGGTGAATAAAACCCTCCTTGTTCTTATACCGAAGGTGAGCAATCCGCAGGAGCTTTCACAGTACCGACCGATCTCTTTGTGCAATGTTCTGTACAAGATTTGCTCCAAGACAATGACAAATAGGCTGAGAGTGATTCTTGATGATATTATATCGGAGGAGCAAAGTGCCTCGTCCCGGGAAGGTTGATTACTGATAATGTTCTTATAGTGTATGAATGCTGCCATTATTTGCAGACTATGAAAGGCAAATCGGGAAGCTGCGCTATTAAACTGGACATGATGAAAGCTTATGACAGAGTTGAGTGGGATTATCTGAGGGCGATACTAGAGAAGATGGGCTTCTCTGGGATGTGGATTTCTTTGATCATGAAGTGTGTCTCGTCAGTTTCGTTCTCCGTCAGAGTTAATGAGATGTTCTCGGACACGTTCAAACCGACTCGAGGCATAAGACAGGGCGATCCAATATCGCTAAATCTTTTCTTAATTTGTTCAGAGGATCTCTCTTGTATGCTAAAGGACATCGGGCCTCTTTATGTTTCCAGAGGGATACGTGTTAGCAGGAGTGCCCTGTGGATTTATCATCTTTTATTTGCTGATGATTGCATGATTTTCACTCAGGCATCTACAAGAGGAGCTGAGAGGGTTGCTTCAATTTTGGAGGCGTACAATAAGGGCTCAGGACAGCTTGTGAATAAGAGCAAGTTGGCGATTTTCTTTTCCCAAAACTATCTACAAGAAGTTGTAACACCCAAAAATTTAGGAATCAAAATTCTAAAAGTATTTTTATAAAAATCACAAGATAAAATTGTGCATGCATCTTTATTTCTTTTCTTCTCCTATTCTTTCTTTCAGCCCAGCCCATTCCTTCTTTTCTCTTTCTTTTCTTTTCCGCGGTCCAACTCAGTAGCTAATCCGCTCACCCGACCCTTTCTTTCACTGACGGCTGGGACCCATCTGTCGGTGTCTTCTTTCTTCTTTCCTTTCGTCTTCCTCTGCTCCGCATCGCTCCCGCTCCTCTGTTTCCTTTCTCCGCCGCGACAGCAGGCACGCCGCGCTGTCGTTCGTGCCCCTTCTCCTTCCTTCTTCCTTCCTTACCCCGAGTCCGGATCGACTTCGCGCCGTCGCCCGCGTCTCTCTTTCCTTCCTCGCGATGCAGGCTTACCTTACTAGCCGCAGTTACGCCCTTTCCTTCGCAAGAGCCGCCGTCTTCCTTATTCCCGGCCAAACCGCCCCTATAAAATCCCGCCGGAGCCCCGCTTTGCAACCAGAGCCATCCTCAAACCCTTTCCTCTACTCAACACCGTCGTACGCCGCTGGAAGTTGCACACCGGAGGAACGCCGCCGTCTCGTGTCGCCGCCTCTCCGTCGACTCGCCGCTCCGCAGCTTCTCCGCCGTCTTCAACTCTCGCCAGAGCTCCGCGAGTTGGTGAGCATCAAGCCGCACCAGATTCCTCTCTCTCTCTTGCTCCGCCGCAAACCCGAGTTCTCGCCGGACCCCTGTTTCCGCTTGCCGCCGTGGCCGCCAGTCTACAGCCGCCGCACAGCCATCCCGTGACCACCCTCACCTTCGCCGTACCGCCCACTCTCTCCCTGGCATAAACCCAGCTTGAATCGAGCCCGGAACACCGGATTCGGTGAAGCTCCGGCCGTCCGCCGCCGCACTCGCTCGCCGCCGACGCCCAGCAAAGCTCCGATTTGCCCGACCTTTTCCTTACTCCGCCGATTTGCCCGACCCTCATTTTACACTGCCGATTTACCCGACCCTCTCTTCACACCGCCGATTCGCCCGACCCTTATTCCGCCGATTCGCCCGACCCGCCGCTCGATCCTGATCCAACGGACCAGATTCACCCGACCCTAGCTGTTTCCAGAACTTTTGTAGAAAGACTCCTAGGATTTCCAGAAATCAACCCGCAGTCCAGATTAGTAGAAAAATAATTAGAGTTGAGCCCTTTCTTTTTCTGTTCCGACCCCTGACTTTTCTAGAATTAGTACCCGCCGTCCAGAACCTCTAGTTTTGTACCCCGACCCCTTGTATAAGGTTTAATTATATTTTAGCCCCTAAATCCATTAGATTTAGCCTCGGGAAATTCAAAACTCTCGCAGTTAGGCCCTAGATCACTGTCTTAGCCATATCTTCATCGTTTCAACTCCGATTTCAGCAATTCTTGCGCCCACGCGATCCTTGCATCATGAACTACAACTTTAGTATCTTTTTATTTTCTGTTTGTATTGTTTGTTGTATTGTTTCTTATTTGTTTGTGTATGCTTGTTTGTGTGATCGCGTAGACAACGTGACGTTCGAGCAAAATCAAGAGCAAGCTTACGAGGAAGAAAACCAGCAGCTGTTTGAAGAAGGCAAGTGGATTCTCCCCCTCTGCATATTCTATTTGATCCCAACAACAGCATGATAATACACTTTACTTTAATGTTGCTTGCATAAACTTGATGGGTTACCTATACTAAGGACATACCTAGTCTTTTGCCCCAAACATTGAAACACCTGGGTTTACTATTCATGTTGGGTAGTTACGCTTAGTTGCAAACTTTGGGATTGGTATTGGTTTACTCTTATAGCAATGTTGATCACGTTTCATATTGTTGTTAAATCACGTTATTTCAAGATCAACTTTGATTAATGGGAATATGGAGAACCACCCAAGTGAACAGTGCAACCACAAAGTCATATGGCTCTGACCTTAGCCAATTAATTAGATGTGTAGTTTGCTGGTGGCCTTACCGAAAGGGCAAGGAGGGGGTCGGTGATAGGGGTCATAGCCCGGTCCTCTTGGGGTAGCTGCCTTTGCTAAGGAGCTGACCATTAGGGAGGTTTATGGACCACACTGCTACTGAAACTCTAGCGGGCTGCCTAGCACTCGACATGTCTTTGTAAAGGCTTCGTAGTGTACCCTCGCCACTCACCTCGGAAGTGTTTAAGGGCTTGCAAACCCGGGCGACTCAGGGAAACACGATTTGTGGGTAAAGTGTACAACCTCTGCAGAGTGTAAAACTGTTATAACAGCCGTACTCACGGTTAAGAGTGGCTTGGACCCTCGCATGATAATGAAACTTGAAGATTAATTAAATTGTGGTTCGTGGATTATGTTTACGTTGATGGTACCCTTATGTTTTTACTAAAGTGTGTGGGTATAAACTTAAACCTAGTTAATAGGTGCTTGTTAATAAATACTTGACCAACTAAAAGTGACCGCTGCTGCAAACCTTAGCCTATCCTTGATGGCCTTGCATTTTCACCCCACTTGCTGAGTACCAATCATAAGAGTACTCACCCTTGCCCCCTGCTGTTCAGAAGAGAACTTTGAAGAAGAGATCTTCGACGACTTCGAGGCCCTGCATTCACCAGTCATCGCCTGTGGAAGACGGAGTTGTTGGGGACTTCGTATAGGGTATAACGGTTTATCGTTTAAAGACATTTGTGTCTCTTTTATACGGAGTGTAATATTGTTAAATACTTTATTTAGTTGCATCTTGAGCATTGTCTTTGATATATTACACTTTCCGTCTACCATATGTGTGTGAACATGATCCTGGCGCACATATGAGATGCATCTGGTTCTTTCTAGAATCGGGTGTGACAGAAGTGAAGGATGCAGTTCACATGAGCCTTCAGATCCCAAATGAAGCACTCGGTGAAAGATACTTGGGGTTGCCAACTGCTGCTGGAAGAGGCCATTTCGATACTTTTAATTATGTGCCGGCTCGTGTACATGGTTTTATTGGAGGTTGCGCGGAGAAGACACTTAGCTGTGCGGCTCAGGAAGTCTTGATCAAGGCTAATATTCAATCGGTGCCAACATACCCAATGTCTTGTTTCAAGTTCTCCCCGGCAGTGTGCCGTAAACTTACTTCGGCTGTGTCAAATTATTGGTGGGGCAGCTCTTTGGACAATCATAAGATTCACTCGGTGGGAGAAGTTGACACGTTCAAAGGCCCAAGGGGGCATGGGTTTTAGAGATTTCACTCTGTTTAATCCAGCTATGTTGGGGAAACAAGGTTGGCGTTTATTATTGAGGCCGGACTCGCTGTGTGCAAAGGTGCTGGGTCGAAAATATTATCCGAATGGCAACTTTCTCTCAGCTACCAGAAGAAGGCTGAGTTCGGAAGACATGGAGATCGATTCTTTATGGTCGTGACATCCTGACGAAGGGTCTGATTAATAGGGTCGGGCCGGAAGAATTCAGTATTTGGCAGGAAAATTGGATCGCTGGGCTGCAGTCTCTCAAGCCGGCCGCTAGTCAGACGACCGACTGCTGATGTGGAATTGGTGTGTGATCTTTGTTTTCCTGGCACCCGTGTGTGGGATGAGGAGGCTGTGCGAAATTCTTTTATGGCACTGGAGGTGACAGAAATCCTGAAGATCAAGCCGTCAACCATGTTAGCAGAAGACGTGAGGGCTTGGGCGTTTGAGAAGAATGGCCTTTACTCGGTGCGCTCGGCATATAGGCTGCTGAAAGATGAACAAGCAGCTATGGCTATGGCGAAATCTGATGAAGCAAGAGGTTCGGGGGATGATCGAGCGTGGAACTTGATCTGGAAACTGAAAGTGCCTCTGAAGGTGCATTTGTTCTGGTGGCGTGCTCTACAAAACTTTTTGCCGTCAAAACTTGAATTGAAGTGGGGGCATATCATCCCGGAGAGCTACTGTGAATTGTGTGGTGATCCAGAGGAGATGGTGTTTCATGTGATCTTCTGTTGCCCAGTCGCTAAAAGGTTTTGGGCTGAAGTTTTCCCTGGGATATCCATTCCTATGTTGCATCCAAGTACGTGGGCAATGGATGTTCTTGATACAAATATATGCTCAGTGAATACGGCATCTTTGGTGGTTTGTGAAGCATGGACATTGTGGTCTGCAAGAAATGCCAGGCGCCATGGCAGGAAGACGTGGGAGCCGGGAGCAACGGTACGCTAGATCTCCTCTATGTTGGAGGATCTTGCCTCCCTGAAGCCAGAACTAAAACCGGTTCAGACTAGAAGGAGCAGTACTTGGAAGATGCCTGGACAAGGGTGGGTGAAAGTGAATACTGATGCCGCCTTTGATTCAGACAATTGCATAGACAGCGCTGGGGTGGTCATTCGCGACCAGCATAGCTCGGTCTTGGCAGCAGCGGCAAGATGGCTTGACAATGTTCCGGACATTTTAATGGTAGAAGCACTAGCGGCAAAGGAAGGCCTAGAACTGGCGGTTGAATGCGGCTATGGACACGGTTATCCTTGAAGTCGATTGCAGTGGCCTGAAGACGTTACTAGAGGCAACTGATGGCAGGAGATCTTCCATTGGCGGGCTCTACGTTGACATCATGGAGTTAAGCTGGAGTTTTACCGTTTTCAGGGTGGTTTGGGTGAGTAGGGATGCTAATTCTGTAGCTCACAACTGTGCTTGTATGGTGTCGGCTACTGATCATTCCCACTTTTGGCTTGATGCTATCCCAGAATGGTTGTTGGGATTAGCGGCCAAGGATTTTACTCCTGTCTCAAATTAATGAAAATTCCCGTGATTCTCAAAAAAAACCTATATTATAGAACTTCTAAAGATAGATTGATATTGATGGTTCTGAAAATTATTGGTGATGTGCCGAAGAGGCAATCATAACAATTCGGATTAAGGGTCCATCGGATATTGATACATAGAGATTAGGGTTACTAACGGGTCTACGATCTGAAAGCCCATATAGCGTACTCTATAAATATAGGAGGTGGGGGCTAGGGGCGGACTTTCCACCACGCCCAAACCCTGGCCGCACCTCCCCTTCGCCCGACGCCCGAAACTCTCGCCGTGCGCACGGTGCTAGCACACCGGCACTCGGCGTTCCATCCCTATATGTGTGGACTCCGTGGAGGCGCTGCTGCTGTTGCTGCTGTGCTGATCGGCTACGGCGGCGCGAGGCTGTTGCTGGGACGAGGACGAGGAGATCGGTTCGTGGGAAGAGATGGACTACTTTCTCTACATCGTCGCGCAACTACGTTGGATCAAGTCTACTCCAACGCGTCTTCCGCTGCTCTGTGCGTGTAGTGGTAATGATCCATGATCATCTGCTTACATGAGATCCTTGTTGAATGCGGTAGCTAGCGTAGCGTCCCCATTTTCCAACAGAAATAGCACATGGTAATGGAGCAATTGCGATAGATGAGACGACCAAGGACAGTCTGTTACGGCTGCGGCACAGAGGCTTTGCTAATTTTATGCATTATAAATTATAACTTGGATTTTGGTACACCTACCAAGTTATATAATTGAAGGTACATCTTAAGCTTCGTTTTATGTTGCACCCTCCAATATGTAGATTGATTGTTTTGGCTTTTTTAGTTCATAGATTTTGAAATGCACCTAGACATACATTGTATCTACATGCAATACTATAAATCTAGAAAAGCCAAAATAAACTATATTTTGAAAAGGAGGAAGTAGAATTTAACTCTTCCCATTTCAGCTAAACGTGCATTCTGCAGGACGAATTAATGGCCTCTGCTGAAGGTGTAAAGATGGCTAGCTGCTTTTGGTACGTGCCTGATAAAATTGGAAACCGAATTAGAGCAGCGTCGAGCATTGAAGAAAGGGTAGCTTCATAACGGCAATACATTTTTCTGAATAAAAGGCAGCATGTGAGCTTGTACAATTTGGTAGGAACGACGTTGGTGAAACTTGTGGCTGGAAAACTGCCCTCAGATTCATTTGAAAATCAATCTGGTGGACGGCAACAATTTTGGCGGATATTCGATTCAAATGTGCATTGGAAGGATTTTTCCACTGAAAATCAAACCAAGGGTCAAAGTTTGGTAAATTCAAAGTGTGGAAACTCTATCTTCAAGACTGAAACTATCCTTCGTCTATATATAGAGCCCACACCTAACTCTCATCTTCTTCAGAACATCGATCAGGTTACCAATACTATCGCATTCAAACGCCATGGTGAACTCCGACCACCAGAGCCTCCACATCCTCCTGCTCCCGTTCCCTGTCCAGGGCCACATCAACCCGCTGTTCCAGTTCGGCAAGCGGCTCGCCTCCCACAAGGGCGTCCGGTGCACCCTCGCGGCGACCCGCTTCGTGGCCAGCTCCACCAAGCCGGCCCCCGGCAGCTCCTCCGTCCACGTCGCGGTCTTCTCCGACGGCTGCGACGGCGGCGGCCCCGACGAGCTCGGCGGTCCCGGCGGCCCCTACTTCGAGCGCCTCGAGTCCGCCGGGTCCGAGACGCTGGACGCGCTCCTCGTGTCGGAGGCGGAGGAGCACGGCCGCCCCGTGCACGTGGTGGTGTACGACGCGTTCCTGCCGTGGGCGCAGGGCGTGGCGCGGCGGCGCGGCGCGGCGTGCGCGGCGTTCCTCACGCAGACGTGCGCCGTGAACGCGCTCTACACCCACGCCTGGGCCGGGCGGGTGCCGTTCCGGCCGGCGAAGGAGGAGCTCGCCGGGCTCCGGGGGCTGCCCGCCCAGCTCGAGCCCGGCGACCTCCCGTCGTTCCTCGTCGACCGGAGCTGTCCCCGGAGCTTCCGGGAGGTGGTGCTGAACCAGTTCCAGGGCCTGGACACCGCGGAGGCCGTGCTCGTCAACTCATTCCACGAGCTGGAGCCGCAGGAATCGGAGTACCTGGCGTCTACATGGGGTGCCAAGACGGTAGGGCCAACCGTGCCGTCGGCGTACCTCGACAACCGCCTCCCGGACGACGTGTCCTACGGCATCCAGCTTCACACCCCGATGACGGCGGAAAGCAAGGCGTGGCTCGACGGCCACCCGGTGCGCTCCGTCGTATACGTCTCCTTCGGGAGCATGGTCGCCCTGGAAGCCGATCAGCTGGCCGAGCTGGCCCAGGGCCTCCACGCCAGCGGGAAGCCCTTCCTCTGGGTGGTCCGCGCCACGGAGACCGCCAAGCTGCCAGAGAGCTTCCGCGGCAGGGCGAGGGCGGCGAGAGGCCTCGTCGTGCCGTGGTGCCCGCAGCTGGACGTGCTGGCGCACCCGTCGGTCGGGTGCTTCGTGACGCACTGCGGGTGGAACTCGGCGGTGGAGGCGATCGCCGCCGGAGTGCCCATGGTGGTGGTGCCGCAGTGGTCGGACCAGCCGATGAACGCCATGTGCGTCGAGGACGTGTGGCACGTCGGCGTCCAGGCGCGGCCGGAAACGGAGGCGACGGCGGTGGTGGGGAGGGGAGAGGTGGAGAGGTGCGTGCGTACAGTGATGGAAGGGGAAACGGGTGCTGGGTTCAGGAGGAGTGCTCTGGACTGGAGCCGCAAAGCGAAGAAGGCTGTAAGCGAAGGTGGTAGCTCCGACATCAACATTTTGGAGTTCATCTCCAAGTTTAGGTCTCTACAAATGAATTGAAGCTCCCTTAAAGTTTGTACGGTAAATGTAGCTAGTTCTTAATAACTCCACAACAATAATGATGTGTACTGCGGACGTCGTTCAAAAATAATGTAGTGATGTTCAGCTTGTGAATCTGTCCACACTGCTTGTGAATCCGTTATACATATAAATATTCTAATGCTACGCGGAGAGGTCTCTCCATTTAAGGATTTAAGGATATCTCATGATCCCTTTGTTATTTCTATAAGCCCACATGAGAAAGTAACTCTACCACAAGAAAAAGTAATAGCAAAAAATATGACTCCGACGATGGGCGGCGCTCCAGCAAATTAGGGTTCGGGGGTTTGGGGCTAACCTGTGTTGTCGGGAGTAGAGGGAGCTCCGGAGGTGGCTGCCAGCCTGGCAATGGAGGTAGATTGTGGAAGGGACGGTGAGGTGGCGCCGGAGATAACCGGTGGACAGTGGAGGTAGCGGGGCACAAACTCCGTCGATCTGCGTCGGTGTGGTCGAGGGCGGTGGCTCCAGTGGCGCCGGAGCCAGTCCGGCAGCGGGACAGCGGGAGCGCGAGTGCTAGCGGCGGCATCGACAAGGGCGGCCGTGGTCGGTGGCGGCGGCATGGCCACCGGAGCCGGTCGGGCGGCGCGGGCTTGTGCGTGGATTTGAGAGGAGAAGAAGATGCATTCGCGACGGAACAAGATGTGCTGGGAGGGAGGGAGAAGATAAGGTAGAGTAGGCTCCAACTGGGTCGGTGGACGGTCTCGTCTTAGCGTTAAAAGGAGAGTACTCTCCCTGTAGTTACCTCCTATAAATATATATCTTGTTGTCACAAGATCTACCTATATAATTTATGTATGGATCGATATATGCTTTGCGATGGCCTAGCAGTTAATTGGCGATGTATCTCGTGGACGCCCCCAACTTTCTCCAAACTTTTTCTCGATTCATCCAAAATTAGTTCAATTAGGTATGGAAGGCATGAGAAAAATGCAGAAACCAAAAAACTCACGAAGAACTTAGCAAAGGCCACGGTGATGTTCATGACAAAGCAAATTAGACCGTCTGCACTAGCAAGAACCGGTGCAGTTGCTACAGCAGCTTCGGCAGCACTTTCAGTGCAGTGATCGCACCATCGAATCACAAGGTTGTTGCATCGCATGTCGAGCAGAGGAGCACTGGACACTAAGTGTGCTGCAGCTGTTCTTTTGTCACAGGTTAAAATTAAGGTAGGGGATATCTGCTCATTAATTACTGTTATTGGAACTATTGTAGTATTTGTTAATATTGTTTAATCATCACCACTTGTGTGGTACTTCAAGGATCCGGTTGTAATAATTTGAGCAGTGTGATCCTTTGGAAAAAAGCAAATACGGGAACTTAATTCCACTGTCTAAAAAACGAAATTGTCAAAAAGGCTGTACAGTTGTAGATACTCTGTTTCTTATATCCAGAACGGAGTATAGAGCACTCTGTTTCTTGTCCCGAGAACAAAGTACTCCTATAGAGCGAAGTATTTCTACGGATAAAATCGAGTATTTCTACGGAGTACATGCATTTGAAGAAGGAAAGGAAAAAACTTCGCGAAGAGTGCGGAGATTAGCACCATGTCCGATACGGTTTTCCGACTCCGAACTGTATGCAGTTGAAGTCGGCAGCATGGATGGATCTCCCTCGATATAAAACATCCATCTATTCCAAACACGCACGCTCCAGTTCTCCAGCATCTGCTGCCAACATGTACGCCGTTGCGCTTGCGCCCGCTAAGTCCACCGCCACCGCGGAAGAAGTCGCCGGCGCCGGCACCGAACGTGTCGCCGCGAGGGAGACGAGCGCCGTCGGCGACCGGCTCGCGGCCGTCTGCGACATGATCGAGGAGCATCGTCGCAACGTGGGGACACCCATCAGCGCCAGGCGCGCTGCCGCCATCAACGCCAAGATCGACGACGTCGCCGCGACGGCTGCCGAGGGGAGGCCGAGGACCGGCCGGCGGAAGCGGCGCTTGGGTAGCACCTGCTGGTACGAGGTCTGCCGGCTCGGCGAGGGCGGTTTCGGCGTCGTCGCCAAGGCACGCCACCGCGCCTCGGGCCAGGTCGTCGCCGTGAAGTCTCTAAATCCTGGGAGCAGAGACGACGACGAAGGCGTATGCAACCTCCTGCGGGAGGCCTGCTTCATGGCGGCCTGCCAGGGCGACCCCTCGCACGTCGGCCTCCACGGCGTCGCGCGCTCGCCTGGCACGAGGGACTACTCCCTCGTCATGGACTTCGTCGGGCCGACGACCCTCCTCGACGTCATTCGGCGACGGCGGCAGCGGGACGGGGCGTTCCCGAAGGCCGACGTGCGCCGCGTAATGCGGTAGCTGCTCGCCAGAGCCGAAGCGATGCACCGGCACGGGATCGTGCACCGCGACATCAAGCCCGCGAACATCCTCGTCGGCGACGGCGGCACCCTGAAGATCTGCGATTTCGGGGTAGCCAAGTACGTGGGCGAGCAGGACCCGCCGTACCCAGTTAACGGGACGGTACCTTACATGGCGGCATGGCGCCGGAGGCGTTGGTGGTGAACCCGGACCACGACACGCTCGTGGACTCGTACGTGGTCGCTCGGCTGCGTCATGGCGGAGCTCCTCGTCGACAAAATACCGTTCCTAGGGGAGGACATGAGGGGCCATCTGTACAAGATCTTCGAAGTGCTCGGCGTGCCGGGCAAGAGGGTGTGGCAGTCACTGATGCCCGGCCCGGCGCTCGCCGACGAGGTGCAGCAGTGGAGGGCGCGGCAGCGGTGGGTGGGGCACCGCAACCGGCTGCGCGACCTGCTCCCGGAGGAGGTTCTTTCCAAGGACGGATTCGAGGTGCTGAAAGGGCTCCTGACCTGTGACCCCCCAAGAAACGACTGACTGCGGCGGCCGCACTCCGGTGTCGGTGGTTCACCGACAACGTGGACGATGGCCCTCTTATCTTTCCTGCAGCTCCTGCTGTTTCCAAGGCCGGTGCCGCCATGGCCATGACGGTGTTGTCGCAGGTCGTGGCATGTGTGGGACGTGCCCTAGGATTGCTTAGGGCCCGTTCGGTTCGTCGTGTTTAAATTTTACTCCCGTCACATCGAATGTTTAGACACTAATTAAAAATATTAAATATAAACTAATTATAAAACTTATTGCATGAATGGATACTAATTCGCGAGACGAATCCATTAAGTCTAATTAGTCCATGATTTGACAATATTGTGCTATAGTAAATATGTGCTAATGATGGATTAATTAGTCTTAATAGAATCGTCTCGTGAATTAATCTCCATTTATGCAATTGGTTTTACAGTTAGCTCATGTTTAGTTCATCTAATTGGCATTCAAATGCCTGATGTAATCTGGACTAAAAATTAAATTAGTTTCTGGATCCAAACATCGCCTTAGTGCGAAGGCTTTGTTGAAGACAAAACAGCATACGCCTCAACTTTACTTTATTTTTGTATTTTCAAAAAATAATAATCCGGATATCAAACATCATGTTAGGAGAAGATCATAGCGACTTTTTTTAAACCATTTCATATCTCACAACAACCTAGATTTGGATCATGCTTTTTGCTACCTGCAAGTTTCAAGCTTAAGGTCTGATTATCTAGCCAACGAACAAAAAACTAGGTAGAGCACAAAGTTGTAACTAGACATGAGATGTAAATTAACAGAGCAACTATTCATCATCTCAATAAGGAAAAACTACACCATGCTTACTACACATAAGAATGCAAGAATTTTTTTTTGGTATGCGAATTTTTATTTTGTTTTTGGTTTTGCGGATTTTTATTTTGATTCATGCATAAGGTTTAAAAGCGGTAAAGATACAAGATACAAGTTACCTCTCGTGGGAGTCCTCCCCCAAGCTAGCTATAGGCTCACTGGTGCTTGGCGGGGTTGTACCCTCTCCAATGGAAGTAAGCCTTCCTGAAAGTGCATTTGGCCCCCTAAGTGGGTTTTGGTGTTGATGACATACAAGATTAAGGAGCTAATGAGTTTATCGAGTTTTGGACAGGTTAAAATTTAATGAAATGAAAAAGAGAAAGAAAAGACGCCAAATTTGCTTAAAGGATGATGTTGGTCTTAAAATAAGATCCTTACTTTGAATTTGAGTTTAGAAAACACCATACTATTAAGAGGGATGTGAATGGATAGCATAAAGGTGTCAAAGTGCTTATTTGAGATGCTAACCATCAAGGAGAGACACAAAATCACACACTTGTGCACCTAGTTTTCTGTCTGTTTCAGTGTGTCGGAAGTTCCGACCCTAGGTCAGAAGTTCCGACACTTGTCGCAGAAGGTCGGAAGTTCCGACACTTGTCGGAGAAGCTGGATTCTTCGGACAAGGGGTCCTCGGCCAGCTGTTTTAAAAGTGTCGGAAGTTCCGACCCTGCGTCGAAAGTTTCGACAATCACTTAACCAGTGCACTAACGACTAGTTTTTGGGGCTTGGGTATATATACCCCCTCAGCCCCCCTTCACTTGCTGCTGATCTAACCCGAGACAAACACCTCCAAGAGCATTTACTACTCCTCCCCAATCCCTCATTGAGCTATTACTTTAGTTGATTTGAGTTAGGGCTTGGGTGAGAGCAAGATTGAGGTGTGAGACTTAACCATTTGAGTGTGAGGGCAGCCAAGTTCATCTCAAGAGCACTTGAAGCATCTTCATCCATTGATTCATGTTTGTTACTCTTGAAGCTTGCTTCTAAACGGTTTGGTGTCGCCCGTGGAGTGTCCTCTCCTGTGTGTGTGCCCTATCCTTTGTGGATTTCATAGTGACTCAATCCTCCTTTGTGGTTGATTGAGTGAGGTAAAAGGTTAGTGGAAGACCAGGATCTTTGTGAGCTCCTCAACGGAGACGTAGCTTCCTAAGTGGAAGTGAACTTCGGGAACAAATTTCTTGGTCTTGTGGTTATTGCATTTATTTAGTTCTTATTGACCTAGAGTTTGTTTTGTGCCGATCTACGTACTCGAGTTGTTGTGCTTGCAGAGATCACCTTCAAAAGTCTCCTAGCATCATTGTGCAACTTTTGATTCAGCCAGGTTCTGCAGTTTCAAGTTTAATTTTGAATTTCGTATAAAAAATTTAGTTTTGTCGGAAGTTCCGGTCCAGTGTCGCAAAACTCATGTATCGGATGTTCCGACACATTTAATTCCTGCGAAGAATTTTTCAGGTTTTTGAGGTACGCCTATTCACCCCCCCTCTAGGCATCACAAAGATCCTTTCCATTGGTATCAGAGCCTAATCTCTTGATTTAAGCTTAACCGCTAAGGGATATCAAGATGTCTATAGTTGGAGATGATACGGTCACCGTCGCAACCGTCGCTGCTCAAATCGATGCCGATACCGGACTTGATAGTGCTGAAATCCTTTCGGGAAAACAATTCGTCCACCCTCCATTCACGATGCCGAATCAAGTTCAAGCGATGAAAGCGAGGGTGAGACATCGGAAGCAAGAAGAAGGAGAAAAGAAAAGATGAAGGCAAAAATTGAGAAGAAGGCCAAGAAATTGATGATGAAGTGAATCAAGGAAGAAAGCGAGAAACATTCTTTCTTCGGGTTAAATTAAGTTACTCATAACTATGCTTCATCTCAATATCCAACTTCTCAATTTCAATCGGTTCACTTGGGAAAACCTCCTTTTTTTTATGGGATGGATTATCCCAAGTGGTCTTATGATATGAAAATGCATCTCTACGGGCTTCACCCCTCTATTTGGAAAGTTGTGGTTGTAGGTGTGACTCCTCCTACGAACGGTGTACCCACGGCCGAACAAGATCAAGACTATTTCCGCAATGCGCAAGCCGTGAGGGTCATCACAAGTTCCCTTTGTGCCCAAGAATTCAACAAAATCCGCAATGTTGAAATAGCCAAGAAAATTTAGGACACACTAAAAGAAGCTCATGAGGGAACCAATGAAGTTAGAGAAGGCAAGATGGATTTGTTGCAAGGAGTACTAGAGCCCTTTATCATGCATGATGAAGAAACCGTGAGGCACATGTATGATAGACTAATGGTCCTTGTATCGGAGATTAGATCTCTTGGAAGCACGGAATGGGAAGATCACAAGGTGATAAAGAAGTTGCTTAGAGCCTTCATGCTAAGGAACCCTACTCTTGCAACAATGGTTAGAAGAGATCCCAATTTCAAGGTCAAGACACCTAATCATCTTCTTGGTGAAATCCTCCATCAAGAGTTGGTTGAGAGGGATGTGGCCAAGTCACTTAGTCACAAAATGAACAAGAATGTGGCACTCAATGCTAGCTCTAGTGACAAGGTTGAATCAAGTGCCAAGGCTCTAAAGTCAAGAAAGGAAGATTCAAGTGATGAAGGATCCACCGATGAAGAGATGGCCTTGGTATTGTGAAACTTCAAAAAGTTCATGAAGAAGAAGTACTATAAGAAAGGTGGTGACGACAAGAAGAAGCCATCACAAAGAAGATGTTATGAGTGCAAAGAACTGGGTCACTACATTGCCGATGCCCACAATTGAAGAACAAAGAAAAAGAAGAGAAGAGGTACAAGGAGAAGAGCAAGGACTACAAGAAGAAATATCAAGGGCATGCTCATGTTGGTCAAGAGTGGGACTCTAGTCATGAAGACTCCAACCATGAAGGTATGGCAACTCTAGCCATACCAAAAAATTCAAGGAAACTCTTCAACAACATCTCCGACGATGAAGATGACGCACCCTTTTGTCTTATGGCAAGAGGGACTAAGGTACAAGAATCATCCACCTCCTCCTCCCATCCGTCCACCATATCTAGTAGTTCGCAAAATGATTTTTATGATGAGGAAGAGCAACATAAAGCATTCATGATAAAAGAATTTGGAAAGACAGGTTTTAAAGAAATTAAAAACCTTATGGAGAAATTGAAGAAAAAGAAAGAGTGTCTTGATAGGCAAGAGGACTTGCTCATCCTTGAGAAGGAGAGAAACCTTGCTTTAGAGAAGGCTCTTGCCGAAAAAAAGGTGAAAGTTGAAAAGTTAGCTATCAATTTATCTCTAGCTAATGATTCAAAAGAGAGGATGTTAAAGGAGACCACTTTGATAAATGAATCTCTAGCTTCCCTAAAGGCCACTCATAGTAAACTTTAAGAAAGTTTCTCATGCTTAACGACCAAGTACAAAGGTCTTGAAGTTAGCTACAATGCCCTTTGGGAAAGCACCAAAACCAATTCTAAAGCAACTCTTGACTCAAATGTCTCCACAAGTGAAGGGTGCTCAAGGTGTTATAAAATTGATGTTCAAGCTTGTATTACTAACTTGGCAAAGCTAGAAAATTTGATCAAAGCAAAGGATGCTCAACTTGAGAGGCTAAACAAGTTAGTAAGAAATGGATATGAAGGTGATACCAAGCCCGAGCCTAAGGTTGTGTACAAGGAAGGGAGACATTCCCACAAGAAGGATGGGCTTGGTCACTACAAGGGAGGTAAGGTGAACGACTGGAAGGTAGTCAAAGGTAAGGAATGTGTCATGTTCACCAAGGGATCAAATCTTGAAGACTTGATGAACATTGCACATGGAGTGACCACCATTCTGTAACACCCAAAAATATAGGAGCTAAAACTTCTAAAAGTATTTTCATAAAAATCATAAATTAAAAATTTGCATGCATCTTTATTTCCTTTTTTCTCCTATTCTTTCTTTCAGCCAGCCCAATTTCTTCTTCTTCTTCTTCTTTTTCTATTCCCGCGGCCGACCCAATGGCCGATTTCCTCACCCGACCCTTGCTTTCACCGACAGCTGGGCCCCACCTATCGGCGCTTTCTTCTTCTCTCTTCTTTCCTTACCCAGAGTCCAGAACGACTCTGTGTCGTCGTTCGGATCCCGTTCTCTTTCTTTCTTCTTGTCCCGAGTCCTGATCGATTTTCGCAGCACCGTCTTCCTAATCTCGGCCGATCTGCCCCTATAAAATCCTGCCAAAGCCCCGCCTTGCAACCCACGCCAAACTCAAATCTTTTCCTCAACACAACATCGTCGTACGCCGCTGGAAGTTGCACCTCGGAGGAACGCCGCCGACCCGTGTCGCCGATTCTCCGTCGACTCACCGATCTGCAGCTGCTCCGCCGTCTTCAACTCTCGCCAGAGCTCCGCAAGTTGGTGAGCAACAAGCCAACCAGATTCCCCTCTCTCTCTCTTGCTCCGCCGCCCACCAGATTGCTCGCCGGACCCCTGTTTTCGCCCGCCGCCGTGGCCGCCAGTTCACAGCCGCCGCATAGCCACCTCGTGATCACCCTCACCGTCACCGTACCGCCCACTCACTTCCCGTCATGAACCCAGCTTGAATTGAGCCCCGGAACACCGGAATCGGTGAAGCTCCGGCCGTCCGCCGCCGCAATCGCTCGCCGCCGATGCCCAGTAAAACTCCGCCTCGCCCGACCCCTTTTGTTCTGTCAAGCTGACCCTTCCTCTGCCGCTCGATCTAGATCTAACGGCCAGAATCAATCTTCACTTTACCCGGCCGATTTACCCGACCCACTCTTCATACCTCCGATTCGCCCGACCCTTACTCCGCCGATTCGTTTGATCCGCCGCCGATTCTGATCCAACGGACCAGATTCACCCGACCCTAGCCGATCCCGAAACTTTTGCCGGAAGATCCCTAAGTTTTCCGGAATTAGAACCCGCCGTCCAGAACCTATAGTTTTACACCCCGACCCTCTGTATAAGGTTTAAATTATATTTTAGCCCCTGAATTCTTCAGATCTAGCCTCGGAAGACTCAAAACTCTAGCAGTTAGGTCCCCAGATCACTGTTTTAACCATATCTACATCGTTTCAATTCCGATCTCAGCGATTCTTGAGCCCACACGCTCTTTGCATCCTGAACTACAACTTTAGCATCTTTTCACTTTCTGTTTGTACTGTTTGTTGTACTGTTTCTTATTTGTTTGTGTATGCTTGTTTGTGTGATCGCGTAGACAACGTGACGTTCGAGCCACATCAAGAGCAAGCTTACGAGGAAGAGAATCAGCAGTTGCTTGACGAAGGCAAGTGGATTTCCCCCTCTGCATATTCTATTTGATCCCAACAACAGCATGATAATTCACTTTACTTTAATGTTGCTTGCATAAACTTGATGGGATTACCTATGCTAAGGACTTACCTAGTCTTTTACCTCAAACCTTGAAACACCTGGGTTTACTATTTTGTTGGGTAGTCACGCTTAGTTGCAAACTTTGGGATTGGTATTGGTATACTCTTTTGTTAACGTTGATCACGTTTCATATTGTGGTTTTATCGCGTAAGTTCAAAGATCAACTTTGTTTAATGGGAACATGGAGAACCACCCAAGTAAACAGTGCAACCAAAAAGTCATATGGCTCTGACCTTAGCCAATTAATTAGATGTGTAGTTTGCTGGTGGCCTTACCGAAAGGGCAAGGAGGGGGTCGGTGATAGGGGTCATAGCCCGGTCCTCTTGGGGTAGCTGCCTTTGCTAAGGAGCTGACCATTAGGGAGGTTTATGGACCACGCCGCTACTGAAACTCTAGCGGGCTGCCTAGCTCTCGACATGTCTTTGTAAAGGCTTCGTAGTGTACCCTCGCCACTCACCTCGGAAGTGTTTAAGGGCCTTGCAAACCCGAGCGACTCAGGGAAACACGATTTGTGGGTAAAGTGTACAACCTCTGCAGAGTGTAAAACTGTTATAACAGTCGTACTCACGGTTAAGAGTGGCTTGGACCCTCACATGATAATGAAACTTGAAGATAAATTAAATTGTGGTTCGTGGTTTATGTTATGGTTGATAGTACTGTTATGATTCTACTAAAGTGGGTTGGTATAAACTTAAACCTAGTTAATAGATGCTTGATAATAAATATTTGACCAACTAAAAGCAACCGCTGCTGCAAACCTTAGCCTATTCTTGATGGCCTTGCATTTTCACCCCACTTGCTGAGTACCAACCATAAGAGTACTCACCCTTGCCCCCTGCTGTTCAGAAGAGAACTTTGAAGAGGAGATCTTCGACGACTTCGAGGAGTTCTAGGTCCTGCGTTCACTAGTCATCGACTGTGGAAGACGGAGTTGTTGGAGACTTCGTATAGGGTATAACGGTTTATCGTTTAAAGACATTTGTGTCTTTTATATACGGAGTGTAATATTATTAAATACTTTATTTAGTTACTTTTTGAGCATTGTCTTTGATATATATTACACTTTCCATCTACCATATGTGTGTGAACGAGATCCTGGCGCACATATGAGATGCATCTGGTTCTTTCTAGAATCGGGTGTGACAGAAGTGGTATCAGAGCTATGTTGACTGTAGGACGCTAGCCTAGATAGAAATGGTCGAAATTAAGGATTTATCTTCTAGAAAGCCATATCAGCATTAAAAATTCCTTTTATATTTCCACATAAAAACCTATGTTCACATAAAACCTTCTATTATTTTCCCTCTTAAAGAAAAATATTCTGAATTTTACTCCCGCCCTGCCAGATGGTCAGAATTTACCAAACTGCTCGCAAGCGCACTGGAGGTCGCCAAGTTCGCATTGCCCCAGCTGAACCAACTTCCCCTACCCCAGTCCCAGACCCTGTTGGAGGAAGCTACGGATCAAGAACCCGAGGAAGTCTATTACTTCGTGGATGGTGAAGATGGCCGCATCATGGCAGTTGATGAAGAAGGAAATCAGTTCACCCCGCCGGCATCACCAGTCATTAAGAGATCGCCACCACCCTTAGTTGTCCCTGCTCCAGCCCCCTCCCCAGCACCGGTTGACGCTGAAGGAAGCCCGAGTAACTTCGAAGATATTAGAAGGGACGATAACGAGGACAACAACAACGATGAAAAAAACGATGATCAGAGTGACGAAACTCCAGGGATGAGGCAATTTTGCTGTGTTCGCACTTCGGACAGAGAACCCGGCCACTTGTCTTTGGTACTACAAGGTGTTCTTCAAGAGTTGGGCAACCATGTGAGACCTCACTACCACACGCATCACTACACCGACCCTGCACTCGGTGACTACTACCTCTCTCGCGTCCACATCAGGATGGAAAGTGCCAGAGGCCTGAGGACTCTCACTGCACACGACTCCACCACACCCCACGCTACATATGACGCCGCCGTCAGCAGTGCCGCCAGGAGAGCTCTATGGTCCATCTGCCACACCTACCGTCAGGAGCTTCAGAACACGGAGTATTGCCACCTTCCTCGCCGCCTCAGTGGAACTGAAGAAACTATGATTACTCTAGGTGAAGATGATGAAGACCGCCTCAACACTCTTGCTCGAGTCACCGCCGCTCTCAACACTGAGCTAGAAAGCGTCATCACTGAGCTGGACGATACTCAGGACAAGCTACTGGAGGCCCATGAAAAGATCCGCATGCTGGAAGCTCGACTTGAAGGAAGATCGCCGCCACCCCCACAGATGGATGAACCCCGCTTCCCCGCTCTGTCACCACCCCGCAAGAAGATTCGTCGCGGCGAACCCGGCTCTATAACTCGCCCCGAGGAATAGGCACTTAGGCTCTTAGGCTAGAATCTTTTGAAGTTCTCGTTAGAATCATTTTCTTTTGAGAGGACGACGATGTAATGATTGCTTGAGAACAAATGTTTGCTTTGAGTGCTATAAGAATTGCTTGATATAATATATACATTAATATCAGTTGGAGTCATATAAATCCATATTTTGTTAAGATACTATTTTCTATATCTAGTACACCTGTCTTATCCTGGGTTTATTCCCTAACGGTCAGATGGTGAACACCAGGACAGGTGGAGGACAGAATATCCCTAGCTCTAGGCGTGCTCACATAGTCAGCCGACAGAGTCAGTTGCCACCACCGCCCAATCCAACAATGGAGCAATTCTTGGCAGCACAGATGCAGGTGTTGCAGAACCTTACTGCCACCATCCAGAACATACAAGCTCAGCAGAATCAGCAAGCACCGCAGCAAAACCCCCCACCAAGAGACAAACACAGAGAATTCATGAGCCACCACCCTCCTACCTTTTCTCACTCTATGGACCCCTTGGACGCTGATGATTGGTTGAAGGTCATCACTAAGAAGCTGGACATCACGCAATGCAGTGACCGTGAGAGGGTCCTGTATGCTGCATGACATCTGGAAGGTGCAGCCGCTGATTGGTGGGATGCTTTCACTGCTGCCCACGCCAACGCCAACACTATCACCTGGGAGGAGTTTAGAACCAACTTCCGCAGCCACCATATCCCGACAGGATTAATGAAGCTCAAGCAGAAGGAGTTCCTGAACCTAAAGCAAGGTAGCATGACTGTCAGTGAGTACCGGGACAAATTCACTCAGTTGTCTCGTTACGCGCCCCATGAGGTGGATAGTGACGCAAAGAGGCAGGAGCGCTTCTTGGAAGGACTGATAGGGCCACTCAACTATCAGCTGCATAGTCACACTTTCCCAAACTTCCAAACTCTGCTAGACAAAGCCATTGGTCTGGAGAGCAAGCGCAAGGAGCTTGGAGAACACAAGCGAAAACTTCAGTCCCAAGGACAATCCAGCAGCAACACCCGACCCCGCTACAACACACCCCCAAGGATATCAGCCGCGCTTTGGAGGACAAGGTGGAGGATATCAGCAAAGTCAACAGAATCAACGAACTCCACCGCAGCCTCAACGCTACAACCAGCAGACTCAGCGCAACTCCAACCCGCAACCGTACCATCCAGGCTACGCCACAGGTGCACCAGTGCGGTCCAACAATCCAGTCACTCCGGTCCAACCTAACGGATGTTTCAAATGTGGAGAACTGGGTCATTACGCTAACAACTGCCCAAAGCGTAATGTGCAAACACCTCAGAATCAGAGGAATAGTGGACAAAGGCAGACTCCTCAGCAGCAGCAGCCGCGCAACAGCAACCAGACACCACTAGGTAACAAAGGACAACAGAACTGCGTGCGCGGAAAGGTGAATCATGTGGCTGCAGAAACAGCTGAAGAGGCTCCCGACGTTGTGCTCGGTACGTTCCTTGTCAATTCTGAACCTGCATCAGTTTTATTTGATTCTGGAGCATCACATTCATTCATTACTGAGCAATTTGCTGCAAAACATAATTTATCAATGAGCCCTATGAAGCAAATATTACTAGTAAGCTCCCCGGGCAAGGAATTGAAAGCCAGCCACTTATGCCCAAGGGTCAGCATGAATATTATGGGGATAGAATTCCTAGCCAATCTAATAGTCCTAAAGACTAATGGCATCGATGTGATCCTCGGAATGGATTGGTTATCAGGATGTGATGGTGTTATTCAGTGTCGCAAGAGATCAGTGCTCTTGACCAGTCCTCAAGGAGATAAAATAGAGTTTGTGGCATCAGCTTTGCCCAGTGCAGTTGGGACAGTGAACCAAATGAAGGGAATGCCTCTGGAAGATATCAGAGTTATCAGTGAGTACCCCGACGTTTTCCCGGAAGATTTACCAGGTATGCCACCTGTTCATGACATTGAGTTCAGTATTGATCTTTTACCTGGTATTGCACCTATCTCTAAAAGACCCTATAGAATGGACGTTAAGGATCTAAGTGAACTAAAGAAACAAATAGAAGAGATGTTAGCTAAAGGATTTGTCCGTCCTAGCTCATCCCCGTGGGGAGCACCCGTGATCTTTGTCGATAAGAAGGATGGCAGCAGAAGGATGTGTGTAGACTACAGGTCGCTGAACGACGTGACGATCAAGAATAAGTATCCACTGCCCAGGATTGAAGATTTGTTTGATCAGATGAGAGGAGCCAAAGTTTTCTCCAAGATTGATCTGAGATCAGGATACCATCAGCTAAGGATCCAACCGGAGGATATACCAAAGACAGCCTTCAGATATGGTCTGTACGAGTTTACTGTGATGTCATTTGGATTGACCAACGCACCAGCATACTTCATGTACCTGATGAACAAGGTTTTCATGGAATATCTAGACAAGTTTGTGGTTGTGTTCATTGATGACATCTTGGTGTATTCACAGAACGAGGAAGAACATGAAGAGCACTTGAGGATAGTGTTACAGAAACTCCGAGAGAATCAGTTATATGCCAAGTTGAGTAAATGTGATTTTTGGTTGAGAGAAGTTTCTTTCCTCGGACATGTTATCACAGATGGAGGAATTGCAGTAGACCCAAGTAAAGTTCAAGATGTTCTGAATTGGAATCCACCAAAGACTGTGCCTGAAATCAGAAGTTTTCTCGGACTTGCAGGCTACTACCGCAGATTTATTAAGGGCTTCTCAAAGATCGTGAAACCTATGACTTCTCTGTTGGAAAAAGGGAAAGAATTTAATTGGGATGATACATGCTAGAAGTGTTTTGAAGAGCTGAAAACAAGATTGACCACGGCCCCTGTGCTGATAATGCCAGATATCCACAAAGGGTTTGACATGTATTGCGATGCTTCGCGGATGGGTCTTGGATGTGTGTTAATGCAAGAAGGCAAAGTCGTGGCCTATGCTTCAAGATAGCTGAGAAAGCATGAGCAGAACTATCCTACCCATGACTTGGAATTAGCTGCCGTCGTGCACGCATTGAAGATTTGGAGGCACTACATGATCGGAAACAAGTGTCAGATCTTCACGGACCATAAGAGTCTGAAGTACATCTTCACGCAACAGGATCTTAACCTAAGACAACGACGATGGCTAGAACTAATCAAGGACTATGATTTGAATATTCAGTATCATCCTGGCAAGGCTAATGTTGTGGCAGACGCCCTAAGCCGGAAAGGACAAGCCAATACGATGATTGCTCGATTGATGCCTCAAGAATTATGTTGGGAGATGGCACGTTTGAATCTGGGAATTGTCACTCATGCGAAAGCCATGATTATGGAGATAGAACCGACATTAGAACAAGAGATCAGAAAAGGACAGTTGACAGATGCTAAGATCAAAGAGATCAAGATTCAAATTGGATTAGGCAAGACTAAGGATTTCACCGAAGATGAACAAGGAACTTTTTGGTTCAGGAAAAGGATCTGTGTACCTGAAATTGATCATCTTCGTGAACTCATTTTGAAGGAAGCACATGATTCCGCTTATTCCATTCACCCTGGAAGTACCAAAATGTATCAAGACTTGAAAGAAAGGTACTGGTGGTATGGTTTAAAAAGAGACGTAGCAACTCACGTAGCTTTGTGTGATGTATGCCAGAGAGTGAAAGCAGAACACCAGAGACCCGCAGGTTTACTCCAGCCTTTGAAAGTACCTGAATGGAAATGGGAAGAGATTGGTATGGATTTCATTGTAGGGTTACCTCGTACTCGTGATGGTTACGACTCAATATGGGTTATTGTGGACAGATTGACAAAAGTCGCACATTTCATCCCAGTCAAAACAACCTACACTGGAGCCAAGTTAGCGGAGCTATACATGTCACGAATTGTGTGTCTGCACGGTGTTCCAAAGAAGATAGTGTCTGAGCGAGGTACTCAGTTCACGTCGCGTTTCTGGCAGAAATTACATGAATCCATGGATACAAAGCTCAATTTCAGTTCTGCATACCATCCGCAGACAGACGGTCAGACTGAGCGAACAAATCAAGTATTAGAGGATATGTTGAGAGCATGCGCCCTAAAGCATGGAGGTAGTTGGGATAAAAGTTTACCTTATGCAGAATTCTCCTACAATAACAGTTATCAGGCAAGTCTCAAGATGGCCCCATTTGAAGCATTGTATGGAAGAAAATGCAGGACACCCTTGTATTGGAATCAGACAGGAGAAAGTCAAGTCTTTGGACCAGAGATTCTTCAAGAAGCAGATAGACAAGTCCAGATAATCAGGGATAACCTCAAGACTGCCCAGTCACGACAGAAAAGTTATGCTGATACACGGAGAAGGGAATTAGCATTTGAAGTTGGTGATTTTGTGTATTTGAAGGTATCACCGATCAGAGGTTTACGTAGATTCAAAGTGAAAGGAAAGTTTTCACCATGTTATATTGGTCCTTTTCAAATTCTGGAAAGGAAAGGTGAAGTGGCATATCAATTGGAGTTACCAGCAAGATTGTCAGATTTCCATGATGTGTTTCACGTATCACAGTTAAAGAAGTGTTTGAGAGTACCAGAGGAGCAATTACCGTTGGAGGAACTTGATGTGCAAGAAGATTTAACTTATGCAGAGCATCCGATTAGAATTTTGGAAAAGTCTCAGAGGGTTACACGGAACAAGGTGGTCAAAATGTGCAGAGTACAGTGGAGTCACCATTCAGAGGATGAGGCTACTTGGGAAAGAGAAGATGAACTGATGGCAGAATTCCCTCAGCTGTTCCCTAGTCCTTCCTAATCTCGAGGACGAGATTCTCTTTAAGGGGGTAGGTTTTGTAACACCCGACAATATAGGAGCTAAAACTTCTAAAAGTATTTTCATAAAAATCATAAATTAAAAATTTGCATGCATATTTATTTCATTTCTTCTCCTATTCTTTCTTTCAGCCAGCCCAATTTCTTCTTCTTCTTCTTCTTTTTCTTTTCCCGTGGCCGACCCAGTGGCCGATTTCCTCACCCGACCCTTGCTTTCACCGACAGCTGGGACCCACCTGTCGGCGCTTTCTTCTTCTTCTCTCTTCTTTCCTTACCCAGAGTCCAGAACGACTCTGTGCCGTCGTTCGGATCCCGTTCTCTTTCTTTCTTCTTGTCCCGAGTCCTGATCGATTTTTGCATCACCGCCTTCCTAATCTCGGCCGATCTGCCCCTATAAAATCCTGCCAAAGCCCCGCCTTGCAACCCACGCCAAACTCAAATCTTTTCCTCAACACAACATCGTCGTACGCCGCTGGAAGTTGCACCTCGGAGGAACGCCGCCGACCCGTGTCGCCGATTCTCCGTCGACTCACCGATCTGCAGCTGCTCCGCCGTCTTCAACTCTCGCCAGAGCTCCGCAAGTTGGTGAGCAACAAGCCAACCAAATTCCCCTCTCTCTCTCTTGCTCCGCCGCCCACCAGATTGCTCGCCGGACCCCTGTTTCCGCCCGCCGCCGTGGCCGCCAGTTCACAGCCGCCGCATAGCCACCTCGTGATCACCCTCACCTTCACCGTACCGACCACTCACTTCTCGTCATGAACCCATCTTGAATTGAGCCACGGAACACCGGAATCGGTGAAGCTCCGGCCGTCCGCCGCCGCAATCGCTCGCCGTCGATGCCCAGTAAAACTCCGCCTCGCCCGACCCCTTTTGTTCTGTCAAGCTGACCCTTCCTCTGCCGCTCGATCTAGATCTAACGGCCAGAATCAATCTTCACTTTACCCGGCCGATTTACCCGACCCACTCTTCATACCTCCGATTCGCCCGACCCTTACTCCGCCGATTCGTTTGATCCGCCGCCGATTCTGATCCAACGGACCAGATTCACCCGACCCTAGCCGATCCCGAAACTTTTGCAGGAAGATCCCTAAGTTTTCCGGAATTAGAACCCGCCGTCCAGAACCTATAGTTTTACACCCCGACCCTCTGTATAAGGTTTAAATTATATTTTAGCCCCTGAATTCTTCAGATCTAGCCTCGGAAGACTCAAAACTCTAGCAGTTAGGTCCCGAGATCACTGTTTTAACCATATCTTCATCGTTTCAATTCCGATCTCAGCGATTCTTGAGCCCACACGCTCTTTGCATCCTGAACTACAACTTTAGCATCTTTTCACTTTCTGTTTGTACTGTTTGTTGTACTGTTTCTTATTTGTTTGTGTATGCTTGTTTGTGTGATCGCGTAGACAACGTGACGTTCGAGCCACATCAAGAGCAAGCTTACGAGGAAGAGAATCAGCAGTTGCTTGACGAAGGCAAGTGGATTTCCCCCTCTGCATATTCTATTTGATCCCAACAACAGCATGATAATTCACTTTACTTCAATGTTGTTTGCATAAATTTGATGGGATTACCTATGCTAAGGACTTACCTAGTCTTTTACCTCAAACCTTGAAACACCTGGGTTTACTATTTTGTTGGGTAGTCACGCTTAGTTCCAAACTTTAGGATTGGTATTGGTTTACTCTTTTGTTAACGTTGATCACGTTTCATATTGTGGTTTTATCGCGTAAGTTCAAAGATCAACTTTGTTTAATGGGAACATGGAGAACCACCCAAGTAAACAGTGCAACCACAAAGTCATATGGCTCTGACCTTAGCCAATTAATTAGATGTGTAGTTTGCTGGTGGCCTTACCGAAAGGGCAAGGAGGGGGTCGGTGATAGGGGTCATAGCCCGGTCCTCTTGGGGTAGCTGCCTTTGCTAAGGAGCTGACCATTAGGGAGGTTTATGGACCACGCCGCTACTGAAACTCTAGCGGGCTGCCTAGCTCTCGACATGTCTTTGTAAAGGCTTCGTAGTGTACCCTCGCCACTCACCTCGGAAGTGTTTAAGGGCCTTGCAAACCCGAGCGACTCAGGAAAACACGATTTGTGGGTAAAGTGTACAACCTCTGCAGAGTGTAAAACTGTTATAACAGCCGTACTCACGGTTAAGAGTGGCTTGGACCCTCACATGATAATGAAACTTGAAGATAAATTAAATTGTGGTTCGTGGTTTATGTTATGGTTGATAGTACTGTTATGATTCTACTAAAGTGGGTTGGTATAAACTTAAACCTAGTTAATAGATGCTTGATAATAAATATTTGACCAACTAAAAGCAACCGCTGCTGCAAACCTTAGCCTATCCTTGATGGCCTTGCATTTTCACCCCACTTGTTGAGTACCAACCATAAGAGTACTCACCCTTGCCCCCTGCTGTTCAGAAGAGAACTTTGAAGAGGAGATCTTCGACGACTTCGAGGAGTTCTAGGTCCTGCGTTCACCAGTCATCGCCTGTGGAAGACGGAGTTGTTGGAGACTTCGTATAGGGTATAACAGTTTATCGTTTAAAGACATTTGTGTCTTTTATATACGGAGTGTAATATTGTTAAATACTTTATTTAGTTATTTTTTGAGCATTGTCTTTGATATATATTACACTTTCCGTCTACCATATGTGTGTGAACGATATCCTGGCGCACATATGAGATGCATCTGGTTCTTTCTAGAATCGGGTGTGACACATTCCCTCCGAAGCCAAGAAGAAAATTGATGATCCCATCAAGGCAAAGATCACTAAGCATGAGCCATCACCAAACTACACTACGGATTATATGGTGACAATGGACCACCATGGTAAAATAGTGGTCAAGTATGTTGGGGCTTACACTAAGAGGGCAATCCTTAGAAATGTGTGGGTTCCAAAAGTGTATCCATCTAACCCTCAAGGACCCAAGTCTTTTTGGGTACCTAAATTCAAAGCTTAACTTGTTTTGTAGGCCTACTCCTCGGGTGGCACCGCATGGTTGCTTGATAGTGGATGCTCAAATCATATGACCGGGGAGAAGGATTTGTTCACATCCCTAGAGCTTCATGATATACTTAAACAAACTATTGTCTTTGGAGATAATAGTAAAGGAGATGTGATTGGTTTGCGTAAAATTGCACTCTCAAATGATAACTCTATTTCAAATATTTATTTGGTTGAAACTTTGGGGTACAATTTGTTGTCGGTCTCACAACTTTGTGACATGGGCTACAATTGTCTCTTTACTAATGAGGATGTGACCGTCTTTAGAAGAGAGGATTCCTCTATTGCTTTTACGGGTCGCTTAAAGGGCAAAGTCTATCTTGTTGATTTCTCCAAGGAGAAAGTTGAGCCGAAGACTTGTTTAGCCGCAAAATCTGATTCGGGTTGGCTTTGGCATCGCTGACTAGCCCATGTCGGGATGAGGAACTTGGCCAAACTTCAAAAAGCCGAGCACATCCTAGGACTAACAATTGTTGTTTTTGAGAAAGGTAGGTTGTGTAGCGCATGCCAAGCCGGAAAGCAAGTTGGTGCTCCACACCGTGCCAAGAACATCATGACGACATCAAAACCATTGAAGCTTCTACACATGGATTTGTTTGGACCCATTGCCTGCATTAGCATTGGCGGTAACAAATATGGTCTTGTAATTGTTGATGATTTTTCTCGTTTCACTTGGGTATTCTTTTTGCAAGATAAAAGTGAAGTTCAAGGAATTGTCAAGAATGAATATGGATTGAAAATCAGGAATGTAAGAAATGACAATGGTTCGGAATTCCGGAACACCAATATTGAAGAATTCCTTGATGAAGAAGGAATCAAACATGAATTCTCTGCACCATACACACCTCAATAAAATGGCATTGTTGAGAGGAAGAATAGGACATTGATTGAAGCCGCAAGAACAATGCTTGTTGAGTACAAGACTCCGGATATCTTTTAGGCCGAAGCTATCAATACGGCATGTCATGCCATCAAGCGTCTCTACCTCCACAAATACTTGGGCAAGACACCCTACGAGATAATCACCGGTAACAAACCCAAGGTGCACTACTTTAGTGTTTTTGGGAGTAAGTGTTTCATACTTAACAAGAAAACCAAAAGCTCAAAGTTTGCATCAAAGGTTGACGAAGCTTTTCTACTTGGTTATGGTACTAACGAACACGCCTATCATGTCTTCAACAAAATCACCGGTTGTGTTGAGGTCACGGTGGACGTAACTTTTGATGAATCCAACGGCTCTCAAGTAGAGCAAGTTGATAAAAATATTACAGATGAAGAGGAACCTCCGAGTCTATCAGTCATGAGGATGGGCTTGGGGGAGGTGAGACCTCGTGAAGTTCAAGCTCAAACTCCAATTGAAGAAAGAAACAATGATCCATCATCATCCATAAGAGTTGAACCTCCAAGCTCTCAACAACCTCAAGATCAAAGTCAAGCTCATGGTGACGATCAAGTTCATGGCATTGATCAAGGGGGAGAACAAGGTGGAGAAGCTCAAGAAGATGCTCCACAAGCCGAAAATGACGATGATGGACCCATTCAACCTCAATCACAAGTGCTGCACCCAAGAGTTCATCAAAGTGCTCAATGAGATCATCCCGTTGACAATATTCTTGGAAGTATTCAAAGATGGAGTAACTACTCGTTCACGTTTAGCAACTTTTTGCGAACATTACTCGTTTGTCTCTTCTCTAGAACCTCTCAAGGTAGATGAAGCACTTGATGATCCGGATTGGGTCATTGCCATGCAAGAAGAGTTGAATAACTTTACAAGAAATGAAGTATGGGAGTTGGTTGAAAGACCAAAGCAAAATGTAATTGGCACCAAGTGGGTTTTCCGAAACAAACAAGATGAACATGGTGTCGTCACAAGAAACAAGGCAAGGTTAGTTGCACAAGGTTTCACACAAATTGAAGGTTTGGATTTTGGTGAAACCTATGCACCTGTAGCTAGGCTTGAATCAATTCCTATACTATTAGCCTATTCCACTCACCATGATTTCAAGCTTTATCAAATGGACGTGAAAACTGCATTCTTGAATGGCCCCCTATCCTAGTTGGTGTATGTAGAACAACCACCGGGCTTTGAAGATCCAAGATTTCCAAATCATGTGTACAAGCTCCATAAAGCGCTCTATGGGCTTAAGCAAGCTCCAAGAGCATGGTATGAATGCCTTAAGGATTTTCTTCTCAAGAACGACTTTGTAACGGGCAAAGTCGATTCTACTCTCTTTACTCACAAAGTTGATAAAGATATTTTTGTTTGCCAAATATATGTCAATGACATCATATTTGGTTCTACTGATAAGAAATTTTGTGAGGAATTTACTAGGATCATGACCAAGAGGTTTGAGATGTCCATGATGGGTGAATTGAAGTTCTTCCTTGGATTTCAAGTCAAGCAAATGAAGGAAGGGACTTTCATATGTCAAACCAAGTATGTGAAGGATATTCTTAAGAAGTTTGACATGGCCGATGCAAAGCCCATCAAAACACCCATGGCATTAAATGGTCATCTTGATCTCAATGAAGAAGGGAAGTCGGTTGATCAAAAGGTATATCGCTCCATGATTGGCTCTCTTTTTTACCTTTGTGCATCTAGACCGGATATTATGCTTAGTGTGTGCATGTGTGTAAGATTTCAAGCCAATCCTAAAGAATGTCACTTTATTGCTGTTAAGAGAATTTTGGTATATTTGGTACACACTCCTAACCTTGGCTTATGGTATCCCAAAGGCTCCACTTTCGATCTACTTGGATATTCCGATTCGGGTTATGCCGGTTGTAAGGTAGATAGAAAGAGTACGACAAGGACTTGCCAATTTCTTGGAAGATCCCTAGTGTCGTGGAGCTCTAAGAAACAAAATTCGGTTGCTTTATCTACCACCGAAGCAGAATATGTTGCAACGGGTGCTTGTTGTGCCCAACTCTTGTGAATGAAGCAAACGTTGAGTGACTTTGGTTGTGAATTTAGCAAGATTCCGCTCTTATGTGGCAATGAGAGCGCTATTAAGCTAGCAAACAATCTGGTACAACACTCCCAAAAAAAGCACATAGATATAAGACATCATTTATTAAGGGATCATGAGGCCAAAGGAGATATTACTTTACATCACGTGAGCACCGAACGGCAACTTGCCGATATCTTCACTAAGCCTCTAGATGAGCAAAGGTTTTGTGCTTTGAGGAGTGAACTAAATATCTTGGATTCTCGTAACTTGGCTTGACTTGTTGCACATACTTGATTGTTGCTTAGATACGAAAAATGAATTTACTTGTGTTGAGTTATTTTAAAATATTTGGATTTTAATCTTTGGATCAAAACTTGACTCTTGTGATCATTGTTATGTAATGTTGTTTGTGGCTGATCACTAAGCTTCAAGTTTCTCATATGTCTACAAGCCATATCTCTTAATATCTCCAAGTTTATTCTTCTAAAAACCTAACTTTCTAGAGCTGAAAAGTATAGGTCGGAACTTCCAACGATCCTCGGAAGTATCGTGCTTTTTCCGACAAAGGGTCCTCACGAGATCATTTTTATATTCATCGGAACTTCCGACGGCCCATCGAAACTTCCGACAATCTTCGTCGAAACTTCCTTCATTCTTCCGACCGGGGGTCCTCGAGTTCGAAAATTCTTTTTCGTCGGAACTTCCGACGATTCTTTGAACCTATATATACCCGTTGGACAGCCCCCTTAAACCCTAACCTTCTCACAACCGACGCCTACACCTCTCCTCTCTTGAAATCTTGCGCGGAAATCAAGATTCAACCGTGGGATTTCATAGTTTTGCAGTTCTTTGGATTCTCCACTCTTCGGAACATCCAATCCCCATCATCAATCTTTCGATTCGCGCAGGAAAATCTTCAAGGTATTTCATTCAAAATCCCCGTTGCCTGATCTCTTAATGTAGAAGGAGTTAGAAGTTTATTTCTTAGGGATAGCCTTCTGGTACATCATTGATCATATGCCTAGAATCTTATCGAATTTAGTGGGCAAAATCTCTTGATTCATGATCTTTTGGGTCTGCTCGAGCCCTGTCGGAAGTTCCGACTCCGTCGGAAGTTCCGCCCCCGCGTCGGAAGTTCCGACAGGTGCCTTGACTGTCCCATTTGATTGAGTCTAATCACCCCTATCGAGTCTATCCTAATTTTAATCTTACATACTCAGATGGCTTGTGAAAGGAGAGGAAAGCAGAGGGCGTCTTCACCCGCGATTGAATCGTCTCCTTCTGATTTCGAAGCGACTCAAAAAGCTTCACCTATGGCTGATCGTACTGGCAAGCGAAAGGCTGTGGTGAAGGCTCCTTTGCGCTCTCATGGTCGTGGAAGACCTACTGCACAGGGTACTTCCGCTCATGGTGCTCATCCATGCATGAAGCGCGCTTCTGCTCCAGGCACTCACATGTCAGATGCTGGAGAGTCAATAGAATATCTTGAGAGGATCATCCTTCGGATGCAGCCCCCAATTAGGCTAACTGCTTCACAGTTCAATGGGACTCGTCCAGTGGATTACAAAAAGACCAAGCATGATATATTTTCATTGAGATATGATGATCCATCTGAATATGCCAAAGAGCATCAAGGAGATGTTCGATTTTGGATGAACTTTCATGCTGATTGGTATTCATCAACTGGGAGTATCTATTTGAAATTGACCTACCTGTGGTGAGGGAAGTCCAAGATGCTTGTAGAAGGATGCATCTCACATCAATCATGTCCTTCAATTGTGATTGGAATGAGAAGGTTATTGCTCAGTTCTACTCCACTCTCTATGTCAACCGCTCAACCAAGACCTTCCATTGGACTATTCAAGGCAGGCTGTTCTATGTTGAATATGCTTACTTTGCTAGTATTCTTGGGTTTTCCAATGCTGATCTTACTAGAGAGAGGATACATGAGGAGCTAACAGCTAGTTTTTGGGGCTTGGGTATTTATACCCCCTCAGGCCTCCCTTCACTTGCTGTTGACCTAACCCGAGACAAACACCTCCAAGAGCATTTACTACTCCTCCCCAATCCCTCATTGAGCTATTCCTTTAGTTGATTTTAGTTAGGGCATGGGTGAGAGCAAGATTGAGGTGTGAGACTTAACCATTTGAGTGTGAGGGCAGCCAAGTTCATCTCAAGAGCACTTGAAGCATCTTCATCCACTGATTCACGTTTGTTACTCTTGAAGCTTGCTTCTAGACGGTTTGGTGTCGCCCGTGGAGCGTCCTCTCGTGTGTGTGTGCCCCGGGAAGTTTGTATTACCCTATCCTTTGTGGATTTCATAGTAAGTGACTCAATCCACCTTTGTGGTTGATTGAGTGAGGTAAAGTATTAGTGGAAGACCCTGCTCTTTGTGAACTTTAGTTTTGAATTTCGTATAAGAACTTTAGTTTTGTCGGAAGTTCCGGTCCAGTGTCGAAAGTCTGAACTTCCTACACAGTGTCGGAAGTTCCGACACATTTAATTCCTGCGAAGAATTTTTCAGGTTTTTTAGGTACACCTATTCACCCCCCCCCCCCACCACCACCCCTCTAGGCATCACCAAGATCCTTTCACTTCCACTCCTCCTGCTGCTACAGCTGCCTTTGCTTCATGGCGTGGATCCTCTCACCGGTGTGTCGCTGCCATGCTTGGTTGGTCTGGATGTGCTGGTCCAGCGACTCCTCAATGTCTTTGGCCTGGACCCTGAGTTCTCCTAACTGCTGAGTAACGGAGCTGAAGTCTCGGGTCAAGGTTGTGCATCATGCGAGGTGTGGGACCCCGCTGGAGCTGGATCTAGTGGACCGGCATGCTGGGGCTTGCCGTGCCCACTCATTGGTGCTTGCGTTGTGCCATGACGACCCTCCTGCCTCGTGTGGATATGATGGCTAAGGCTGTGGAGGCGTGGCTTCCCTTCTTGCCTTGCTTCGTGTCACCCTGTCAGGTAAACCAGAAACAATTTGCCTGCGGGCCTCCTCTTATGGGACAAGAGGGATGGTTAGCGACTTGTAGTTATACAAATGGTACCCAACATTTGGTAACGGGATTTCATTTGCATAGCCCAGGGAGAAGAAAATCAAAGAGTCATTCAGGCCTTTCTTGAGTGTGTGACCATAAATCAAATAAGCTTCATCGATAAGAACTCGGGGGTCCTCAATGAAAGGAATAACATTCCCATCTAAGACCCCGATGCTTGAAGCGATGCGAGTAATCAAAGAGGTGCACTCAATAGGACCCTTCATCTTGAAATTTCTAAACCATTGCTTGATCATGGCTTTTACGGGGGAGATTTTGATCTTTGTTGACCATGGCGTATAAGATCATCAGCTCATCATTGCGCACGGGCCTAACGTCATCTCTTGAAAAGAGAGTGATGGCCAGCCACTTGTGCATCAAACGAAGAGTCGGATTCTTAATATCATTGCACCGAGGTGCAAACTTGCCATGGACAACTTGACCCGAAATTAGACCCAAAAATTCATGGCGATTAAAACGCGGCAAGCTTGTTCAAGAGAAATCGGCAATCGCGCGCTAAAACCAAGGTGGTGACTCAAAATTTTCCAAGTAAGATAGAACTCATTTCCAAAGAGTCAAAAAGAAATCCCGTCATCCACCTCCCAAAGAGTGCAAAGAAACTCGATGGTGAGGAGACGAGAACCATTCTCCTCAACAGGCACAAAACCATCCCATCCAACTGCATGTCAAACACGAGCAAAGTCTACATCCATACCTGTCTTCTTGAGGAGGTCCGGGTCGAAGGCTTTGGTGTGACGAAAGTCCCGACACTTGAGGATGGCGTAGGCTTGCCTCTCGCGGTTGTCTCGCAAGTTGAGGTAGGGTGCAGCAGCGTCGTCTATCTCTATGTCATCGGCTTGCGGTTCGGCTTGCACTTTGTCTTGCTCTTCTTGTTCTTCTTCATAGTTCATCATGCTCGGGCTCGGTGTAGGTTCGGGAGTGTGGTGAGAGCTTGAGCCACCCCGAGAACGGGATGAGCTCGTGCCCGCCATCTTCTTTAACGCACCGGAAAACTTCCATCCTATGCCTTTCATGCTTGAAGAACAAGAACGAATGCGATCAACTCGAATCGGGTTACATTAGTAAAACCAAATGGAAACTCTTACTCGAAAGTTGCTCCTCCAAGTTGTGATTACACTTGTAACAAAGAAATGAGGGAGAGGTTCCTTGCACATGAACTTGAGCACAAAACCAATGAAAACCCAAGAACAAAGAGTGTGAGAGGGTGTGACTGAGTGAAGTGTTGGATGAGAGCTACACACTCACCCCTCGGCCTCTATTTAAAGAGAAGGGGCATGAAACACCCAAGGAGGTGCCGGGCACAACGGCTAGTAGCTGTTGGAGGAAGTGGGGCCCAAGAGCTGTTGGCCCTGGTTCAGCCGAACCCACGGTTAGGCTGAACCCTGGGTGGCCCCCCTCGGTGACAGTCTGGGCCCACTGCCCCCCAACGGCTCTCTTGCTTTGATGCTTTGGTGCTCGCTCACACTTTGCTTCGAAAAGTTATTCAAATATATTTTTCAAAAGATTTTTATGCTCACAAAATATTTTCAGGGTTCTTATAAAAAGATAAAATGGCTAGAAAAAATGCAGAATGCAAGAGAATATTGAGAAAAATCAAATATGCAATGAGAAAATTCAAATGATATGAAAAAGCAAAATTTGAAAAATTCAAATATAAGACAACTACCGATTTACCTTCGGCAAGGGCTCATCTTTTAAAGTCTGAAGAGCAGGACTTTTCCTCCGACGTCTTTTACCAATTGGCGTCCCTCCTTGGAGAAGCGGACCAAGACGCACTCTCCACCTTTTGCCACACCCTTTTTGTTCTTCTTCTTCTTGATGGCGTGGTAGGTGAATTTCTGGGTTGGGGTAGTGGTTCTCTCCAAATCCCACTCCCATCGTGATCCTGATGAATCACGAAGCTTTGTTCGTCCCTGTGTTGGAATTTGAAGTGCATGTTGTCTACTCCGACGCGGAAACGGATTTCTCCGGTCCCGACATTTATCCTCGCCTTGGCATCCCTTAGGAAGGGTCGCCCAAGGATAAGTTGTATGCCTATGTCACCCTCCATGTTGAGGACCACAAAGTTGGTGAGGATAAAGGAGTTCTTCACTCGCACTAGGAGGTTTTCGACTATCCCTTCGGGATAGCGAATGGTCGAATCGGCGAGCTTCAGACACATCCGGATTGGAGACAAAGTAGGATATTGCAATTATTCAAAGATTACCTTGGGCATGATGTTCACGCTTGCTCCAAGGTCGCAGAGGGCTTGATCATAGTAGCAGTCGCAGATTGAGCAGCTGATCATGGGCACCCCTGGGTCTCCTTGTCTTACTACTGTTTGTTCTCCCCACGCATTCATCCTACGGTGTGTAGGTGTTCCTGCATGGTTAGTGTGTGATAGCCTCTGAGACGGGTTACCCCATCTGGTGATTATCATGTTGCCATTTTCCACGGGAGCCTCGGGTTGCCCCGGGATCTTCCCAGTCTCAGCGGCAGGAATGGTAGCAGCAACTTGAGCAAGTTGATTTTTGATCATTTTATTAAAGTTCAGTTGATTTTTAAGAGTCAAAGATAAAGTTTCAATTTTTATGTTCAAACTTTCTAAAGTTTTATCATTGGCAGCAAGCTTTTTATTTAAAGATTCATTTATTTTAGCTTGTCCAAGAACAAGATCCTTCAAGGTGGATTGGTTTGAATTGAAATTTGAATTGTAATTTGAATTGAAATTGTTATTACCTCCCTGATATGGTGGTCGTGATGGATTCCACCCATGGCCTCCTTGTGGATGATACCCGTTATTGCTGTTGTTGTTCATGTAAGCCACTTCTTCACGGTTCTCGGGGCAGTCGTTCCTTGAGTGTCCACCATTGCCGCAGACCTCGCATATGGAGTGCGAGTCCATGGCTTGGATAGAGTTTTACATCTGTTTCTTGATCTCCGCCCTCTCGTCCAGGCGCTTCAGTAGGAGATCCATCTTTGCCGAGAGCATGTCTACCTCTTTGACGGTATGCATGCCCTTGGTATGGGGTTGGAGACGTTCTTTGCTCCACCTCTGGTTGGAGACCATCTTCTCGACCAGCGCAGTTGCTTTGGCGATGGTGAGGTCGAGGAAGGCTCCTCCAGCAGTAGCGTCGATGTGGGCTCTTGATGTCGGTGTTAGCCCATTGTAGAAGCTTTGGAGGATGAGCCATTCATCCATCCCATGGTGAGGACATGCTAGGATGTATTTTTGTAGCCTTTCCCAAGCTTCCGGGATGGATTCCATCTCTGTCTGCTGGAAACTTGATATCTTCCCGCGCAGGGCATTGGTCTTGCCCAGCGGGAAGAGCTTCGCGAGGAACGCGGCGGAACATTTGTTCCACGTGTTGATGGCTTCCTTGTCTTTGTAAAACCATTGTTTCGCCTTTCCCAGCAGGGAGAAGGGAAACAGACAGAGTCTGATGGCATCAGCTGTGACTCCTCGTATCACCACGGTTTCACAAAGCTCGAGGAAGTTTTGGAGATGAGCGTTGGCATCCTCATTAGGCTTGCCGCAGAACGGGCTAGCCTGCACCATGTTAATGAGCCTCGACTTGAGTTCGAAATTGACATCCCCAACTTCGACATTGGATCCAGTGGCTACGTCGGTAGTAGAGGGGACGGAGAAATCACGATGAGACTTCTCAGCCATAGGTTCGTATGGTGCTTGAACGACTGGTTCGGTTGCCAAAAGGATGATCTGAGGAGGGACGACACGAGGTCGGACCCTTCTCATGAGCTTCTCTAGATGTTCAACGAAGTTTGTCGGCAGAGAGAAACCATACACTACCCTGTTTTCATCCAGCAGGAGAAAACAAAACCAACATTAGCCTGTATAAGCAATAGCTATTTCTTAAACATATTACCAAGAGTAGGTATTAGTAAATTCTTTTAACCAATGCCATCCCAGCGACGGCGCCAGAAATGCTTTGGTATTTCCTAGCATCGCTACCAGGATTGTTAGTCCTTGGCAATGGCACCAAGAAATGTCGTGTCGGTATGTCTTAACGATTACAGAAGAATTCGCAAGTGCACGGATATACCATTGTAGCATTTCAGCCGGAGAGTATTCGGGTATCGTTATTTATATTTTCCCGTAGGATGGTACGATGTAAAAGAGTTTTACTAGGTAACCCAAGGAAAGTTGTAGTTTCCTAGGGAATGATATGTTTCCCTACGGTTTTAGTATCTCATTGTAGGGAAAACAAAGTTTCCCTAGAGTGCTCCGAATTTTTCAAGGAAAAGCAAAAACAGTAGGGAACCTAGGGATTTCTAGTAGTGACGCCGACAACTGCACTAACAGAATGCTATTTTTCCATAGCTCCATCTTTGGATGGTAGTTTTCTAAAATTTGAATCTTTTAATGGTACAAATCTAATTTTTCCTAGTAGAATTTGAGATTGTGGTTAGGCGTATAGCATTGTCCTCTTGCCTCAATAGATGTAGGTAACATTGTACGTTCAAATATATTTATTAGGATTTTAGAATTGTAAATTCATTTATATTAGACTTTTTTCCTTTATATTATTAAGTTTTTGCTTAGGGGATGAGCGGACTGGTCCAAGTGTTAGAAATTAAGACAGGATGGTAGATAATATGAGTGACGTGGAAGCATGAGAGTTGAGCTTTAGAAGTAGTAATTGTTCTTAATGAAACCTGACATGGATAGGTAATACAGATTTAAAACAAACTTGTTGACGAGATGGGTCAATACAGGGAAAACTAATTGTGATAGGCTGTATGCATTTACACGAGAAGGTGTGGTAATGCTTGTGGGGTACAGTAACAAAGCTGTATTTATTGCTCACGGTCTACTCCTTGTCATGCACATTGTGGCTGCCCTAACAACACCACCAATCAACACCGATTCTGCAATACAATAAGACTTGAAGAAACAATGGCTCTGACACTAATTTTTCTGCTTCATTGAAAAGGCAGAGATAGTGCTATCAGCTGCAAGAAAATATTTCTGAAGCACACTTGTATAATATAGAATTATAGTTACATAAAGATTATACAGGTTCAATTCCACAAGTACAATGGAGATTCTGATTACACTTTTGCAGCATCATGATGCAAAGAATCCATACAAATCTGCATCTACAAATCCGTACTGTCATCATTACGGAGAAAAACTGTCTGATGATGACACGGAGCAAGTGATCTAAACTAAATCATCAGGCTACACTGCAGCTTTGCTAACAGCCCCTCCCCCTACCGTCGTCGCTGGAGCACCGTCTCAGCCGTCAGTCATCCTTGGCTGCAAACCATGGCATCCGCAGCGCTGCCACGGCGGTGAGCCTGTCCTTGGAGTCGTATTGCAGCAGGCCGCGCAGGACGTCGAAGCCCGCCGCCGACAACCTTTCCTCCGGCACCTTCTCCCGCAGCTTGCTTGGCGCCGCCGCCGTGATGCCCAGCGGCATTAATGACACGTCGTCGGGGATCCCTAGGAGGTCGACGATGCTGATCAGCTGCTGGCACAAGTCATCTTCCGGGAACAGCGACTGCCCCATGACGAGCTCCGCCATGATACACCCGAGCGTCCATATGTCGACGGGCGCGCCGCAGTCCTTCTCGCACAGCAGCACCTCCGGCGCGATGTACCCGATCGTGCCATCCACCTGCTGCGTGTCCGGTGGTGGCGCGGCCGCGGAGCTGGAGAGGCCGAGGTCGCAGATCTTGAGCCGGCGGTCGTGCTCCCCGACGAGCACGTTCCCGGGCTTCAGGTCGCGGTGGACGATGCCGTGGGCGTGCATGCACCGCACGCCGGCAAGCAGCTGCGCCATCGCGCGGCGCGCCTCCGACTCGGTGAACGGGATCCCGCGGCGGCGGCGCGCGCCGATCACGTCGTGGAGGCTCGGACCGATGCGCCGCTTCCGCCGGCCGGTCCACGGCCTCCCCTCGGCAGCCGTCGCGGCGACGTCGTCGATCATGGCGGAGGTGGAGGCAGCGCACCTAGCGCTGATGGCTGTCCCCGCGTTTCGATGCTCCTCGATCATGTCGCAGATAGCCTCGAACCGGGCGCCGACGGCGCTCGTTTCCCTTGTTGCGGCGACACGCTCGGCTCCAGCGCCGGCGACTTCCGCGGTGGCGGTGGAGTTAGCGAGCGCACCGGCGTACATGTTCGCAGCAGATGCTGGAGAACTGGAGCGTCTTGGAGAAGAGATGGATAGATTAGAGGGGGATCTCGGACGTTTTATATCGAGGGAGATCCATCCACGCTGCCGAGATCAACTACATTCTTATACAGTTCGGAGTCGGAAAACCGTATCGGACTTGGTGCTAATCTCCGCACTCTTCGCGGAGGGTTTTTTCCTTCTTGAAATGCATGTACTCCGTACACCGACCTAGGTGTTAGTCACTGTTTCTCGAAACTAATTTATTCCACCTTTTTAGATATATATGTATATGGTAGCTAGAACAAGCTATCTTTTCTCAAATTCTATCACTTGAACAGCAGGTAGCTAGATATATTTTTCCTGTTTCAGGTGATTGGAATTTTCGAAACAACTACATTCTTTGATGTTGCGGACTAGCTCTTTGATGTTGACATGTTGTAGATGGATGTAATATATGTTGTATTTTCTACCATAGTAATGTTATATCTTTGTTCTTTGATGTTTTTAAAATGTTGATTTTTAATGTTGCAACACGGCATATCATCTAAAGGCTGTTAAACTCTAATAATCTAGAACATAGCAACTCCTTTGTTGTAACACCCTGTGTTTTGTCTCATGCTAAAAACCACAAAAAAGATTGAACTTTTATAAATTTTTAATAAATTAAAATTTTCTTGCTTGTTTTGTGTACAATCACCCCTTTTCAAAATTCTATTTTCAAAAACTTTACATCAAAAATCCATAACATGCATTCTTAGATGTTTCGTTTCTCCTTGAACCTTTTGGTGGCAACCAAATCCTTGATCTCATTTGAAATCCTTTCAAATCCTTGGTTTGAATCCCTCCAAAAAGATTAAAACTTTCTTCCTTTTCCTTCCAAATCCTTGGTTTGAATCCCTCCAAAAATACTAAATCCTAAAAGTTGAATTTTTATGCCATGATTGTGTACCATACAAGTCCAAACTAACGATATGTTTGTAATTTAAATATATTTTTTGACAATACATATAGTTCAAATGTGAAATAACTCCAATGGAAAGGAATAAAAACTAAATTATTTACATAAACAAGCGTATGACATGAAGACATTTAAAGATATACTCTTTACACATTTCATAAAAGAGGTAGTTCAAAGTCAAAGTTATTCCTATAAAAAAATTAGAATTACATTTCGTGATGTCATGAAATGGAAACGTCACTAATGCTATAATATTTGATCACGAATTTGTCAAATCATCACAGATTATTGCATCTTCTGCGATGAAAAAATCATTACATCACAAAGATACTTGTCTACCTCAAATCAATGATGAAATCGCATAAATCATCGCAAAATGACATCTATTTTGTGACATTTTTTTATTTTTATCTTAGCGATGTGATGGATACTCATATTTCTTGTAGTGACATACTCCTCTAGGTATAAAAATATTAATAAATCCTAATTATAAACCTCTTTGTGCCTCTCTCACTTTACAATAGTTAGAGAATGCTGAAACAACATGATTCACCATCTTTCTCCTTAGCTTCTCACCATATCTCCCCAATTCTCCCCACCATGTTCTACAAGAGTGGTCAATGCCCAAATTTCTATTAAGTTCTATCCAAATTTTATTGAAAAATAAATTCCTTGACCGGTCAAACAAGTGAATCCCGATCCGAAATTTTTGAATTTTATGGAATTCAACCATTTTGGTAGCAACCGAAATTTTTTGTGTTTTGAATCCCAAAACCCTGTTTCCACCTCCCTCTTTTTATTTGCAGGTGCTGCCCATATGCAACAAGCTGTCGAATCTAGGTGTGATCCTTTGGTCTATGTTTTGTTGTTTCTTTTTTTTAGATTAAGAAATAAATTCCGACCTTAACACTCTTAAGTGAATCACTACAGCCGGCTTTGTTGTTTCATGCATCCGGATAGGAGTTTTCTTTGGTTATGAGTGGGCTCTTCATCGGAAATCATAAATTAGGGACTAAGGGCCCCCATGCTTGATTCAGTAATCAGTTTTAATGTACAGCAGTTATGTTTGTCGCCGTCCACCCCACCTAAAATTTTGAGCGAGAGCTACGCCAAAACATTGACATTTCGTTACTATGTGATAAAGATTTATAATCAGAAGTAAGCACTTTTGAATAGAAACCTATATATAATATAGTAGTGCAGTACTGTTGATCAAAGGTTATGTTGTTGTGACTGTTAGATGCACGGCAGCCTAAAGGGCTCAAGCCGTTCCAATTATTTTCACATAGTATCAATCCTCCAAGAACATCTAGTTGCAAACAACAATTTTTTTTCTCTCGTTGATCTTCATGGCTTCGACGAGTTCTTCGACGGCTTCAACAATATTCAGCATCCCTGTCTCGGAAAAACTAGCCGGGACAACTTTCTTGTGTGGCGAGCACAAGTTCTTCCTGCTGTTCGTGGTTCGCGTCTTATGGGAATTCTAGATGGATCCTCGGTGCAACCAGTAGCAACAATCCAAGTTGAGAAGTCAGATAAATCTACTGAGGTTGAAAATCCAGTATATGTCACATGGATTTCTCAAGATCAACATCTTCTTGCCTACCTCTTGTCGTCTATGACAAAGGACATCCTGGTTCAAGTCTCTTCTCTCGAACATGCTGCTCATGTATGGACAGCAGTCAATGAGATGTTTGCTTCTCAATCAAAGTCCAAGATCCTCCAGCTTCGATCACAGTTATCCCGGGAGACGAAAGGTGACTCGTCTGCCTCTGCGTATTAGGGCAAGATGAAGGGACTTGCCGATGAGATGGCAGCAGCCGGGAAGAAGCTTGATGACGATGATATCGTAAGCTATATCCTGAACGGATTAGATGCCAATTACAATCCGTTCGTATCATCGATGACGGTGAAAGATAATTTATCCTTGAGTGATCTCTATGCTCAACTCCTTGCCTATGAGGCCAGATTAAACCAGCAACACAGTGATGAGGGACGGTTTTATTCTTCCGTCAATACTGCTTCCCGAGGGCATGGTCGTGGTGCTGCTAGAGGCCAAGGTCGCGGAGGTGGTTCTGGTGGCCGTGGCATGAATCCTAGCGGTCAAAGAGCACCTGGTGGCCGTGGTTTCCATGACCAAGATGATGGACCGCTTCGCCAATTGTGTAAACGGGCAGGGCATACAGTTCACGATTGCTGGTACAGATTTAATAAGAAATATATACCCCCTCGTGATGCTGGTTCCAGGCCAAATCGGTCTGGTTCTCAACAGAAATCTGCGTCAGCTATTGTGCCCTCTTATGGAATCGATACAAATTGGTACTTTGATTCGAGTTCCATGGATCATGTTACTCATGATTTGGATAAGCTCACTACACGGGATAGGTATACTGGACAGGATCAGATTCAAGCTGCTAATGGCAAAGGTATGAGTATTAGTCATATAGGTAAAACTACTTTTTTACCCCTCCCGTGATTTTTCCTTTAATAATGTCCCACGTCCCTGCTGCCACAAAAAATCTGATCTCTATTCATCAATTTGCCGCTGATAACAATGTTTTTCTTGAGTTTCATCCTTCCTTTTTCTGTGTTAAGGATCTGGGCACGAAGAAGCTCCTTCTTCAAGGTAGATGTCAAGATGGGCTTTATCCTATGCTACGCACTTCTCAAGTCCATTATATTACAAAACCTCAGCATGTAGGTGGCATCATCGTTTAGGGCATCCTTAAGTAGTTGATCATGTTCTGAAAGATAATAATTTATCTTCCAGAGTCTAGTGATTCTATTTGTGATGCTTGCCAGCAAGCTAAAAGTTATCAGTTGCCTTATTTTAGATCTGAAAGTGTTTCTACTTTTCCTTTACAATTAGTTCACTCCGATGTTTGGGGTCCCGCTCCCTCGTCGGTTGGTCGTTATCAATATTATGTAAGCTTTATTGATGATTTCAGTAATTTTACATGGATTTTTTTTCTCAAAATTCGCTCTGAAGTGTTTGGAGTTTTTATTAATTTTCAGCAACTTGTTGAGCATCTTCTAAGTAGAAAGATCCATACTATGCAAACTGAATGGGGTGGTGAATATCAAAAATTGAATCTTTCTTTCAAAAAGCTGGTATCGCTCGTCATGTTTCTTGTCCACATGCTCATCAACAAAATGGCTCGGCTGAACGTAAACATAGACATATTGTTGAAGTGGGTCTCGCACTTTTAGCTCAAGCCTCCATGCCTCTTAAGTTTTGGGACAAAGCTTTCTTGACTGCGACATATCTCATTACTCGCACTCCTAGTCGTGTCATTGCTTTCTCCACTCCATTAGCACACTTATTTAATGAAAAACCGAACTACACCTTTCTTCGTATTTTTGGTTGTGCTTGTTGGCCTAATCTTCATCCTTATAATAACCATAAGCTTCAGTTCGAACAGTGTGCTTTTCTAGGCTATAGTAATCTTTACAAGAGCTATAAGTGCTTGGATATCTCCACGGGCTGAGTCTATATCTCTTGTGATGTTGTTTTTGATGAAAACATCTTCCCTTTTGCCCAACTTCACTCCAATGCTGGCGCTCGTCTTCAAAAAGAAATTGTCCTTTTACCACCTCATTTGTTGGATCATGATGGGGCTATTGAAAGAACATCTAGATCTTGTGATGTGCCTGGGACGTTTGTACGACCTCGACATTCTAGTAAGTGACCTTAGTAACCTTGGGGTTGCTAAGGAGAGGCTACATAACTCAAGAAATAAGTGTTCTTCTTGGGTGCCTTAACTGAGACGTTGGTTCCTTGTGGGGAACTGAACTTCGGGAAACAGATCTTTGTGTCTCTGCGCATTTACTTTGTAATTTGTTGAAGTTCTTGTTTCTTACTAGAATTCTAAGGTTTGCTCTCGATCTACTTGTTGGAAAGGTTTTGACTGAAGGTAGTTGGAAAAAAAGGCCAAAAACAAGCCTAGAAACCTTGGAAATTACTTCGATCTACTTTTGGTTAAGGTTTGATTGGTCGAATTTGGTTTAAGCATATTTCTCCGGAGTATTCGGACATTTCTTCAGAATCTCCGAAAGTTGCGGAGATTCCGGATAAATATCCGGAGACTCCGAAAGTTACTAACACAATTATTTTAAATTGTTTTAAGTGTTATAATTTTTCAGTTTTGACTATTCATCCATAATTGTTTTAAGTGTTATAATTTTTCAGTTTTAACTATTCACCCCCTCTAGTGACTTCTAGATTCTTTCAACTATGAATCGTAATTGTACTAGTATGTCTAATACTTTACCCGAACCAGTTGAGCTGTCTGCTGATCCAGTTTCAGGTACTTCAAGCTGCGTGCCAAATTTGGTGACCTTTCCTATATTGACGAGTACTGCTAGTGGCCTTTCCGTTTTGGATCAACAAGACAGCAGAGCTGAACACGGAGATGCTTCAGGTGCCGACCTGCCTCAGGACGTACACATGCCGGAGCCAACTTTACCCGATGCCTCTCCACCAGCTGTCCACCAGCAACAGCCTCCTACGTCGTGTGCTTCGCTCCCGACGACTCCGGCAGCGCCAGCTGTGCCACCAGCCTTGTCGCTCGCTGCACCGCATGTCTCTGCGCAGGGGGCCATCTGTGGCTTCTCCTGCCTCGCCTCATGTGCCACACGGATCGCCTGTGGTTGCTACGGTATCTTCTGTGCCTTCCAGTTCTGCTGCTGTCCCGCATGTTTATTCGAGGAGATTGCCTCGGCCGCCGCCGGGGCCACCGAAACCAATCCATGCTCCTATCACAACTTCTCCACGACGACCAAGAACACGGTTGCAGGATAATATACGAAAGCCCAAGGTCTATACAGATGGCATCACGCGCTATGGCCTATTAAGTGAAGTAAAAGAACCGACCTCTTTGCAAGAGGCACTTTCATCTGAAACATGGAAATCTACAATGGATCGTGAATTCGATGCTCTTATGAGAAATAATACTTGGCACCTTGTTCCTTCTAAGCCAGGGCAGAATATCATAGACTGCAAATGGGTATAGAAAATCAAACACAAGTCCGACGGCACTGTTGATCGGCACAAAGCAAGACTTGTTGCCAAGGGCTTCAAACAGAGGTATGGCTTGGATTATGAGGATACATTTAGCTCTAATTGTGAAGGCTGCAACCATCAGATTGGTATTGTCTCTAGCCGTGTCAAATCGTTGGAGTATTCGACAACTGCATATTCATGATGCGTTTTTACATGGTGTTCTGCAGAAAGATATGTTTATAAGACAACCCCCTGTGTATGAAGATAAAACCTTATAACATTATGTTTGCAAGCTTGATAAATCTCTTTATGGATTGAAGCAAGCTCCAAGGGCATGGTACTCTCAATTGAGTAACAAGTTACAACAGCTCGGGTCTCAAGGTTCAAAGGCTGACACATCCTTATTCTTCTTCAAGCAAGGTGGAGTTACTATCTACTTTCTGGTATATGTTGATCATATCATTATTGTTAGTTCTAGTGATGAGGCTGTTGAGAGACTTTTACACAAATTGGGTGATGATTTTGCTCTCAAAGATTTGGGTCATCTACATTATTTCTTGGGAATTGAGGTGTCAGCCTGTTCAGAAGGTTTGTTGCTATCTCAATCTAAGTATGCGAATGAACTAATACACAAGGCCGGATTGAAAGACTGTAAGCCAGTTACCACGCCTATGGTAGTTTCAGAAAAGCTTGCAATGAATGTTGGAGACGTTCTGGATGGAGAAACCTCAACAAGGTATAGAAGTATTGTAGGTGGATTACAATACTTAACGCTTACACGGCCTGACTTAGCTTTTGCGGTGAATAAAGTTTCCCAGTATCTCCATTGTCCTACTACGGTTCATATACACCAGTTAAAAGAATCTTGCGATATGTTAGTGGTACCATAGACTATGGACTAAAGATTGTTAAATCCAAGTCTAACTTGGTCAGTGTATTCTCTTATGCTGATTGGACTGGTTGGACTGGTTGTTCGGATGACAGAAGATCTACATGTGGTTTTGCTATCTTTCTAGGCGCAAATTCAGTATCTTGGAGTGCCAGAAAATAAGCAACGGTGTTTAGATCAAGTACTGAAGGAGAGTATAAGGCACTTGCTAATGCAACCGTAGAAATTATTTGGGTTCAGTCCTTACTCGACGAATTAGGTGTGTCACAACCGAAGACACCTGTTTGGTGTGACAACATTAGTGCAACTTATTTATCTGCTAATCCAGTATTTTATGCCCGGACTAAACATATAGAAGTTGACTACCATTTTATTAGACAAAGAGTTGCTCAGAAGTTATTGGAAATCAGAGTTATTTCTTCCGACGATCAAGTGGCTGATGGATTTATAAAAGCTCAACCTTTGCGCCGGCTACAAGAGTTTAGAAACAATCTCAATTTGCGCAAGTTGTGATTGAAGGGGTCTGTTAGATGCACGGCAGCCTAAAGGGCTCAAGCCGTTCCAACTATTTTCACAGTGACGAAGCGAAATAAGCTTCGCAATGTCATCAAGCAGAGAGCACGATTTGGTGCCAAGCATCACTGATAAGAAACTGTGTGTGGATGAAACGGCAGTTACTTGAACAATGCCTAAGCACTAAGCAGTCGTAAGGTCATGGAGCAAATGATGTGAGCAGTCAACACGACGTCTCCTGGCAGTGACGTCAATCATGGAAACAGCACTAGCAGCAGGTCGTGCACGAGCATCTTCAACATTGTCAGTGAACCACGGACACCGGAGCGCCCCCGCCGCCGTCATCCGCTTCTTGGGATCACAGGTCAGGAGCCCCTTCAACACCACAAATCCGTCGTTGGAGAGCAACTCGTCGGGGAGAAGCTCGCGCAGCCGGTTGCGGCGCCGCATCTGCTGCTGCCGTGCGCGCCACTGCTTCACCTCGCCGGCGAGGGCCCGGGGCCCCAGGGCACGACACACCCGCTCCTCCGGCACACCGAGCACGTTGAAGATCTCGCGGAGCTGGTCCGCCTCGTCCTCTCCTCTGAACAGCAGCTCGCCGGTGAGAAGCTCCGCCATGACGCAGCCGAGCGACCACGCGTCGACGGGCAGGTCGTGGTCCGCGTTCTTCGCCAGCACCTCCGGCGCCATGTACTCCATCGTCCCGGCGATGCGGCCCGGCGGATCGCGCTCGGCCATAGACTTGGCGCTCCCGAAGTCGCAGATCCTGACGGCGCCGCAGTCGCCGACGAGGATGTTCTCAGACTTGATGTCGCGGTGGGCGATACGGTGCCGGTGCATCGCCTCGGCGCCGGCCAGCCGCTTCCGCATGACGCCGCGCACGTCGGCCTCGGGGAACGGCCGGCCGCGGGCCTGCAGGACGTCGAGCAGGCTCGGCCCCACGTAGTCCATGACGAGGGAGTGGTCGTCCATGGTGCCGGGCGTCCGCGCGACGCCGCGGAGCGCGACGAGCGAGGGGTGGCCACCGCTGGCCGCCATGAAACAGGCCTCCCTCAGGAGCTTCCCGAGGCCGCCGGCGCGCTCGGGATGGAGGGATTTCACGGCCACGCACTCGCCCGTGGCGCGGTCGCGTGCCCTGACGACGACGCCAGACAAGCCGACGCCGAGCTCCTCGAGCAGGCGCTTTCCATACGCCGCTTCCTCCTGCCGCCTGTCCCCGGCCTCCCCTCGGCGGTGGCGGCTACGTCGTCGATCATGGCGGAGATGGCGGCAGCGCGCCTAGCGCAGATGGCTGCCCCCGATTTTCGGTGCTCCTCGATCATGTCGCAGATGGCGGCGACTCGGGTGGCCACCGCGGTCATGTCCGCGGCGCCGGCACCAGTTACCATGGTGGCGACGGACATGGAGATTGGAGAGGGAGAGGTTGATGGTGGTTGTGTACTTGCGTTTGCATCTACTTCAAAACTAATCGGCCATCGTGGAAACTCCGGCTACCGGTCGAGTCCGATTTAGCGTGTTCGGACTTCGGAGGACCTCCGACATGGAAAATTGTACGTGGTCGACTCAGGCCAATCTCGGCACAAGAATGATTTATTTTGTTGTTTATAATAAGAGGGAAAGATTCGATATTACTCGCCTAATGTTCAGACAAACTCCTAAACTATTTTTGGTTCAAATTATCCTTGCAACTATGTCAATTCGACCAATTCATCCTTAACAAGATTTATTTCTTCACGTTTGTCCGTGCACGAGTTCTAAGTACAAATTTTGTAGGAAGGTATTGGACATCATCACAACCTAGTTCTGAATAATATATTAAAAAAATTCATCATTACTTTGTACAGAATTATATATCCTAATTAAGGATTAATTTACCATTAGATGCCTTAGCCTATCAAAATAATGACGAAAGAACTCGTAACATATTTTTAGACATATTATGATGTCTTCTACCACCGCGGAAAGTTTTAACTTACACCTCAATTTGTGCGTGGAGAAACAACAATGATAAATCTTGTGATGGGAAGTTGGGAACAGACGAATCGCCAGAAGACAAAGCTGCTGCGACACGGTACATCATTTTGCGGAGAGATGCCCTGAGTCGCACACGAGTATCTTCTCATCACACCATAGTAAAGAACAAATGAATGATGCAGATCACTGAATTTACATCCTGAGCTGGCATGAGCAATACGAAATATATCCATTTTCTAAGGTCTCAATAATCTGGGAAACACAAAGCTATCTTTGAACCACCACATTCAGGGCCATACCTAATCCACTGAGGTAACGGAGCTATAGAGCAGGGCGCACTGGGCAAAAAAAAAAATAAAGGAAAAAAACAAAACTATACACAGGTCAAAAAGGGAAAGAGAATGAGAACTTGAGAAGGAATGGCGTCCTTGCAGAGCATATGAATCATGTTATGCAAAAAAAATATGGATGAATTGATAGCTGAACAGATCTAATACAAGTTTTACATCGACAAATGAATTTCACCATAGTGATGAACGGTACAACAATATCAGTTCAGTGACCTCCACTGTTGTTACTGTGCCAAAATTGCGATCAACAAAGGAAAACTGGCTCTCATTGGCTCATTGCTATCTCAACAAAACAAAGAGAATCAGAAAAGCCTTTCATGCTGACGCCTCAGCCCTGAAAACCAGCGCAAGCCGCAGCCAAACTGGTTGCATGTTCTCATGCACTTAAAAGTATTGGCATCTCATTTCCTTTTCTTAACTCTGATAATTCTTCTGCCGGACTTGTCATTGCCGCCACCACCAGTGCCCATTGAGAAACCACCTGAAGAAGCTTGACTCTGCTGACCAAATCCGAAAATTCCAGGCGAGGACGATGTATTGGAAGCGAACTGGGTTGCAGGAGTACTGAAAGTTGGAGTTGATGGCGAGGTGCTTGGCAAGCCAAACGGCGAAGTTGTCGGGAAAGGGGACCCACTCCTGTCTGCACCTATGTTGCCTCCATTAATCTGTAAAGTAGGGCCATCAAATGGTGTGGTGGGTGATGGATTTGGTATTGAAGGAGTCGATGAAGTGAATGAGAATACAGTGCTTGGGGTTGGGCTGAAAAGTGAAGTAGCAGGGCCAGTATTTGGCAAGCCAAACGAAGATGGAACAGATGTAGTGACTTGGCTGCCAAACATTGGTGATGCTGACGATGCTGAACTGGACCCAAAACCTGAGCTTGTAGCAGAAGATGGCAGAGCAGTCGCAGCCACAGAAGTAGAACCAGAACCAGCGGCCCAAGGAAACAAAGAGCTTGCGTTGAAAGGACTAGAACACAAAGGTGCCGAACCAACTTGTGAACCTGCAAAACTTTGCGAGCTACCATTATTTGATGCCTCTGAAGACTTGAAGCTCAAATTATTCACTGAACTCTGTGTGAACAGTGAATTGCTATTTCCCGAATGGCCATTCTGATTCCCAAAAAGAACTGTTGGTTCAGCAGAGACAGCCTTGGATATATCCTGAGCAGTTGAAGAACTCGCCATGTCATACTGCTGGGAGAAGCCAAAAGGGGTACTGCTGCCTACTGCTTTAGATTTGTCCTGAGCTGCAGAAGAACTTGCAATGCCGAACTGCTGGGAGGAACTAAAAGGGGTACTACTGCTTACTGTTTTGGATTTGTCCTGGGTTGCTGAAGAACTTGCAGTTTCAAACTTCTGGGAGAAATTAAATGGGGTACTGTTGCTTACTGATTTAGATTTGTCCAGAGCAGCTGATGAACTAGCAGTCCCAAAGGGGGCACTGGAGTTTCCTGTACCAGAAGATGCCAATGATGGTGGCACAACAGATTGAGAAGTGCTCACAATCACATTTGAGGCGGCCGAACTACCCACACAAGTATAGGAGAAAGTAAAACTGCCTCCAGTTGAACTACTCTGTGTAGACTTTGATGCTGTGGTGGAGATGGTACAGCCAGCAAATTGAAACGAAGCTGAGTTAGTTGATCCACTAGAAGGTTGTATAGCTAAGACAGTAGAGTTCGACATATGCCCAGGGCCATTGCTTAAGGATGCAGGCTTCAAATTGACAACATTAAATACAGGGTTACTTGTGAAAGATGCACCTTGCCCAGAATTCTTAGAAGGCATTGGTTTATTATCTGCATTTAATTTGTCATCAACTTTATGCAACATTGATCCTTCTTCTTTAAGAGATTGCGAAATCCTGGAAAGACAGACATCAGTGTTAGAAATCTACTTTGCTTTATTATGCTTAAATATATTACTGACAAGCAGCCAAAAGTAGCATACTCCAACCTACTCCCTCTGCCCCAAAAAACAAGTCATTCTAGGATTCAAAATCTGTCCCAAAAACAAGTCGTTTTACCCCCATTTAGTATATGCATGTGCATGCAGCAATCAATCAGTGCCAAATATGGCTAATAAATAGGGGCAAGCAAGGTCATTTTACCTCCTTATAAATCTGTCATAGAATTCCTAGAATGATTTTTTTTGGTACGGAGGGAGAACAGGGGTCGGTCATTGCTAGAAAGTAACGCTCAGTGTGATAAAGCTTTCCAACTGTAAATGCCATTGCACAGACCATATGAGAAACTAACCTGGGATGACTTTCCATGGAAGTAGTAGCACTTAATACTGCTGAAGGTTGCTGCTTCTCAACAGGTAGTATAGGCGGAGATGCCAATGTAGGTGTTGGAGGGGCCAGAGAGTGGGCACCAAGACCAGCTTGGACGGGGAAGGTAAAGCCATTTGATGGAATTGACATTTTGTTTTGGTTATTTTCACTCGATAATACCAGATTAGGAGGATGGTTTCTCAATGAAGATACTGGAGCCTTTTCACTATCAGACTTGTTTGATGTAGCATGAACAGTCTTTTCAGTCACTGCAGCCGGGATATCCTTAACAGATGGAAGTCCCAACTGAATATTCTGTTCTGATGCTTCTTTTTCTGGAGAAATAAGATTCCCGAAATCCATAGCATTCCTATGTTTCTGCTTCAGTTCTGACATGTTTTCCTTCTGAGCAGGAACTAATGTGTCAAGCTGCTTCAGTATCTTAGCAGCCATCTCAGCTGATTGCACTGGAGCCTGACCAAAACTGTTCGCGTGAGCTTTGTCGTCTAAGCTGCCAAGAGTTGCATCACCAACTTCCAGACAACGACGCTTCTGAGTTCGTGCCAATTGCTCAGAACCTTCATCAAGTTTGTTTCCATGGCCCCCAAGATATCTACGGTAACCTGGCCGTGTTTCCAACAGCGGTGATGTTCTGTTAAATCTTTGATGCACTCTGCGCACGGGACCAACAGATACAATCTCATTTTGGATAGCACTACTCTTTCTCTTCAAGACCTGTCAAGTAAAAATGCAAGACTGCTTCAGAAAAAAAAAGTAGGCAGGATTGCAGGAAGTAAGATTCATCATTACTTCAAAAGGTACCACAAAGTGGTTGCATAACATTGGAAAAATCACACAGGGAGGTTAAAAATTGTCCGTCTAGTTGCCCTGCTTGGGCCTCTAAAACTTAAGACTGCTTCAGTTGAATGATATCATCATTTGTGCCAGTCATCTCAGACTATCTGATTGGCAGTGCATATCTTTTATACAAAAGTGCAGGATGTAAATATGGTAAACTTATTCAGTTCTGTTTCTGTTTACAGCAACTTTCTGCTAAAGTAATATAAATTTAATTGTATGAATTCTACCATTTATACAAGTCAAATTAAAGAGGAACCTACTATCATTCTACCTACACCCATGAACATTAAACCATATAAATGAACCCTAAGTGCAAAACCATCTAAGTAACCATCCTAAAGAGCAGTATTAACCCATAGGTGGTCCTGAACTCTAACTGGAGCAGTATTACAGTGATTGTTTCAAAAAATATTTTAGAACTGGAAAACAATTTTGTCCAAATACTAGCAGTAATTTAGCCACTATATCCGAAGTCTACAACATGGAAATTTGTGTCTGTTTATCCAAGCACAAAAAACTGAAAAAATTAGTTGACAAAATCAAGATCAAAATCAGCTGTAGGAGCATCGGATATAAATGCTCTTGAAAGTTGCTAGTGCTAGCACAGTGGTCCCAAATAAAACGAGTTGAGCATCCACACTGGATTTCAATGAATTACAAACTTATTTTCAAGAACAAAAAACACATAGTATTTTGAATGAAGAACTGGCTTCCAAGGTTCCGTATGCAAATGATAGTGCAGTACTACAGCATAGAAAATTAGAAGTCTACAAAAAAAGTTACATTTGCAAATCAACACTATAATCCTGAGACTTGTAAGAATCAACAAATGAAAATGCTATAAATCCAGATCGTGCTTCAATTATAAGTACCTGCCTGCCAAAAGTATGAACACTACTCGGGGTCTGATAAGGTGAAGATACAGTAGTAAATAAATCCTTCGATGAAACACCACTCTGAAACATTAACGATTAATTTAAATTAGAAAAAAACTGCCCACAAGCTCGTATTAAGGAACAAAAATAAGAAATTATTTATCTAAAGTGAAAACATATATGATGATAAAACTATTGAATGTAACATAAAAGTTCTTGGTATAGTAGTTGCTATAATGCCCTCAGGTTGAGCAATTAAGCTACAATGCAGTCCTTGGATGCTTCTTCAATTTTTTGTACATATCTGAACTGGTCTATGGCAGCATATTCAAGTTGTTAAAAAAATGAGTGAAAAGATAGATACTCTAGGGAATCTGTTGTCTGCATATGTGCACATGCTGATACTAAAAATAACTTGAGCTATCAACAATCTATTGAATAAAACGAATAGGAAAAATACCTTAAAATAAGGAGATGATGACATTTTGTAGATTGCCGATCTATTCGGAGTTGTATAGTTGCTTTCAAGACGATCAGAAGTTTTGGATGTTTGCAATCTTGAGCTTTGGAGAAGTGGGATTGTGGGAGGTTTAGCTTTTTGTATCATACTAGCTTCCATTGATTTGATAGGCATAGAGGGATCATGCAATCTAAGGCGTAGAGGAGACCCCTTAGAAGATTTTGAACCCATATATGCTTTTGCAATTTCTGCTGGCGAGGCAACGTGATCCTGTTGCGAGACATAACAGATGCATATGAAGCACATAGTCACAGAGCAACGTTATATGTACTCTATAGAATTGCTTCATCAAATTTCCAATACATATAAACACGTGCTAGAACAGAACATTAGATCATACAAGCTATTATGTTCACTAAGATAATAAGTCTGAATTAAAAATGTTACATTCAAGATCAGATCAGATTATTAAATAAACATAAAAATTTCATTAACAGAATCCAAATAGTTTAATATTCAACTGAATTATATACTAGTTGCCAGTCATATGTGCTTACAGCAACACTGTATGTTGTAATGGAGAAATCAACAGGTAAGCTGGAGCGTCTGGATCCATTTTCCTGCTCAGAAGTAGGCATTTTCCTAATGCTACCATCTTCTGGCTTCAATGAACTTGATCCAATAGTTCTAGACCATAACAACTTGGACAAGTGTTCAAATTCGCTCCTACATACATGCAGATAATCATTTGACAAACATACAGTTAAAATAAGGAAACCACAAGCAATAGGTAAACCAAGGAAACCAACATGCAACAGGTAGACTAATGCAGATGTTAGTAGTTCCCATACAATAAAATGGCAATAAACTAGCATGGAAAGATGAAGTTAGCAAAGAGACAAAAAGAAGACCTTGAATATTATTCTATTTGAGTAAATTTCACAACAAACCAACCAATATCCTAGGTTAAGTTGCAAACCTACCACATTTTGTTCCCATTTCACACCTTGGGTTGTCTTCCCTTTTCACAAAACTACAACATTGTGACTATTCCCCTTTCATGACCAATCAGCCCCACATGTCAGATGTCAGAGACGGTTCATCAAATTTGACATATGGGCCAGCTGGACATGAACACGGTGCTTACATGTGGTCCTGGCTGATCACAAAGTTGTAGTTCTGTGAGAATGTAGCCCAAAATAGTGGTTGTGAAATGGGCACAAAATGTTTAAGTTTCTGATTATTAGCTCAAAAGTTTGGTAGGTTTCTAAAATTTCTTAAATATTAATGCAATCAGATTACAAAGAGGTAGCTGCATATAGAGTAAAAAACGTAAGAGAAAAATCAGAGTAACCAGGAAGGCATGTGGTTCAGAAAAAAAAAAACATCTAGGACAAAGTACCAATGTGGTATAAATGGAAATACAAATTAGGATCTGGTAAGGGCTGAAACAGGTAAAAAAGCATTTGGCAATTTTCCTAATGCAAGACTATAAGACTATATATACCATGCCCTGCTCCCATCAGCAAATATGATACAACCATGGTCTCTTAAGACTTAGATCCTGGACTGAAATACCAGATACTTACCTTGTGAAAGTTTTCTGCTTCAATAATTCTTCAAGATCCATACCACGATGGCTTTCAGAATTTCTCAGCATGTCTTCTTTTTCCTTGGCAGAACTTTGAGGATCTTGAGTGCATAGATTCTGCATTCAAGCAAGCACATACATGGGAGTATAATCATCACTCAAACTAGTCAGGATGTTACTAAAAAGAAAACTTGAGAACTTTTTCCTTGTTTAGACAAGTAAATATCTGTCAAAGTGCTTAAAATCAATAAAGTTTTCAAGAATCTCCAGAAATAAGTTTTCCATGAAGCAAGGATAAAAATTTCTGGCTTGAAATAAATTCGCGTGGTGATCCTGAATGAAATATTTTGGATTGAATTACATGAATGAAGTTAAGATTGAAGTTAAGATTGTTTATGGAAAACTCAGCGTCTAGTTGTGATAACATATAAAACATTTTGCCAGTCACTCAAATATAGTAACATAACAAGTACAGGATGTATTTACTAAATCAGCTTACATCATTGGCGATTGCTTCACTGTTTTCTTCATCTTCTGGAAGATCATCCTCTGTACATTGAGGGGGGGAAACTTCTGTAAGTTTGTCAGTAATCAATCGAACGGAGGTACGGTAAACAGTCCTCCTTAGAGAAAACTAGATTACAATAGCATCGCAAATTCACACCAATCAAACAGTATAACTTATTTCAGCTGGCACAACAGACAGAGTAAACACTCTAATTCCCAGTTTCCCACAGCCAGTAGCCCACATGCACCAGCGTGATTATGATCTAGTGTTGATTAGAGCTAAACCAGCTATTCGTACAGTATATACATATGATCCTCCCCGGTACTAATTGCTAGGCTACAACCGCATGAAAACCGATTGAGCAGCAGAGCAACAGCAGTCACAAGCAAGCAAACGACAAAGCTGAAGACACAAACCTAACGGTGGAGGCAGCGACGAGGGCAGCGCGTCGAGCGCCTCTGGGCGCGGTTCGTGCAGCCAGACGCGCGAAGGCGGCTCCTCGAGCGGCTCCGGCGGCGGCGGCGGGGCCGGCGCGGTGAGCTGTGGCGGCGGCGGGGGCGCCGGCGCGGTGAGTTGAGGCGGCGGCTTGCGGAATAAGGAAGGGAGGAGGCGCGAGGCGCCGGCGGTGATGATCCGGGAGAACCACCCGCCGCCCTGCGAAGCCGCCGCCGCGGTCGGCGCCGGAGTGGGGGCGGGGCGCGCGTAGGGAGAGGCGGCGGCAGCGCGGGAGGGAGGGCGGCGGCGGATCTTGCCGCCAGCGCCGGAGCTACCACCGTAGTCGTAGCCCCGGGGCTCCATGCGACGGCGATGTCGGGCTAGGGTTTCGCCGGATCGCGGGGCGGAGGCTAGGGTTTAGGTGGGGGGGGGAGAAGCGGCGAGGAGTCATCAGCAAAATAAATGAGAACTTTAAGGTGGGTTGAAGTGCAAACAATTTTCGTGGATACTTCGCGGGTAGGCGCGTGCGTCCTGACTATATTCAAATCCAAAATTCTTCTCAAAAAAAAATTCCAAAAGTAAAACTTCAACAGAACTTCCCCTGTTGTTTCAACGGCATATATTTGGCTTTCTTCTTTCTATGTCTTTCCTACTTCGATGTGATCTTAAAATATACAGCTTATAAATCATTACCTTTTCTAATGAAAAAATACTGAAACTATGAAAGTTTTGTATTATAGAAGTTGTTTACATGGAAAAATCACTGTTACCATTTCCACATGACCATTTCAAATAATAGCTTTAGATTAAGTGGTAAAAGTTAGATCAAGAACATATTTATAAAAACATCAAATGGCTGGTATTGTTGTTTTCAAAATTTGGAGCCTGTAAATAAACATCAGGTAAGCAAACCACTCATGTGCAATTGTAAGCGCAACCTTTTTACCTGCCCCTTCTCACACATGCATGAAGGTTGTTGTGCACATTACAATATAGTTAGGGGTAAATGCCAAACTAAAAAGTAATGTTCCACCCAACCTAAAACGATAAGTCTTGCGGGGTCGTAATTGGAACAAGTTGTTTACAATACTAAGTTGATGAAGTCATTGTAGATTTTTATTACGAACATATTTGAATGGGTTATTCTAAAAGTTATTTAGAATAACTTTTTCGGAGAAGTTGAACAACAAAATAAATTGTCTATAAGTTTCCAAAAAAGTTTATAAAAATAGAAATTTCTCATAAAGAAATGCTAAAAGAGATAGCATGAGAAGTTGTTCGAAGGAGTTGTTTGAAAAAAGTTGTGTGTAAAAGTGTGTGAATAAATTATAACTTTTGAAAAGAAATATTCTCAAAAAAAATTGCGGGGTTGTCTTCCATGAACAAGAATTTCACCTTTTTTCTCTAAATTAAATGGGGAATCCAGGGTCTTTTATGTCGTTCTACCTTACAATTTTGCTAGATACAAAGAATATAAATAAATAATATATATATATAAATCCGGATGTTGATAAAATTTCATTTTTTGTGGTACTTTTAGTAGATTTTACTCTGCTTATCCTTTAGTTTAATTCAGTTTGAATTCCGATGTATTTTGTAGGGATCAACCATGCTGCCCTCTTAGCTCGTGCTCTTAGTAGGAAGCCTAGTTATTCTTTTATGTTGATCTAATCCTGTTTGTTAAAACAATAATTTCTATAAGCTTCCAAAATCCTTGTTCAAAATAAACTACTAAGCTTCGATACATCTATATATGAAGCATATATTGTTGTAAATGCAACCAGTTTGTGATCAACTTTAGAAAAAACATTAATTAATAATGTGTAAACTTCCAAGGCCTATGTCTATTGACTATTGTTCTGATGGTGGTGTTGACTTTCACACAGGACACCTATACATCTCATGGAAGATGGTTTGGTTATAAATTACACAGCCCAATAGTTTCACTTAGCCCAGTAATTATAGCCTACTAATTAGTATTTGCCTAAACGCTAAATAGTAGGCCACCAATTGTTTAGGTGTTTATTGAGGCTAAATGTCCGTTTAAATAGGATAAACAGCTAGATAACATACATAACTAGTCATCGCATGGCATTTAAATGGTGTTTAAGTGGACTAAACGATGTTTTAGGTGAACAGTGACCACAACAAATATGTGCAAGCTATTTTTCTTTTTTACTTATTTTTTCAAATCTATGGAACTAGCAATGATTGTTGGATTATGCTCTTGTACTTTATATGTGCTTCAACATTCTTTCAAACTTGAGTCAACAATATATAAAGCCTAACCAATATTTCAGAAAAATTAATTTAACATTTTACATGGCATTGAATATTTAAAATGTCGAAGTAGTAAATTCTGAATAGTGTCTTTAGAAAATGTTTAAAATATTATCATAGCTCACCGATGATCATAGCCTAACCACTAAGAAGTTTGAAGCCGGATGATAATATGCCTCTTATCATAGCCTAACCAAGCTCACCGATGGCAGCAAAGGCGTCCTCTCTGCTGCCCCCAACAAGGTCATTCCCAAGCCCCTAGTGCGAGGCCGGTTCTTGGACTGCTCCTCACTGCCAAGGCAAAGGATATTTGGGGACGGCTGCGTTTTTTATTATTCCAGTTTTATTTTCACTTTTTCAGTCATTTTTTTGTTTGCCTGTTGATCTCAATAATCGATCGTTGTTTCTTGTCACCCCCTTTTCTTCACTGAATACTGCTACTGGCATAATTTTTAGATAATGGAAAACATCCGGCTTCAAACTTCTTTATATAAGAGGCATTATATGTTTAAAATACATAATGGTCCATCATTATTGAGCAATTGTAAATAAACGACCATCCATGGGGCCAAAAAACTTTATGGGCTTGACTCTAAACGCTCAGGACCGGCTCTAACAGCAACTCCAGCAATAGCCCCTAAATCAAATGCTCCAAATGTTAAATAAAGGCTGCCTCTATTTTTAGGAGCTTTCAAATTTATTTCAACTCCAATAATAGTCCTCAATTCCAACTTATAAGAGCAACTCTAGCAGATCCTCTAAACAGCCCCCCATCTCAAGTTTAGAGAGTTAAATAAAAAGGATATACTCCAGCGGACCATCTACTACAACTTTTATTTTGGGGAGGCCTCCAAATCTCCTCCTCCACCCTCTATTCTTAGAGGATCTAGAGAGACCTCTATTATAGGTTAGAATTGAGGGCCATTGCTGGAGTTGAAGCAAATTTGAAAACCCCTAAAAAATAGAGGCAACCTCCATTTAGCGTTTGGAGGGTCTGATTTAGGGGTCATTGTTGGAGTTGCTCTAATAGAAAGCTCCCGAGAGATCCTCTAGAAATAGAGGGTGGAGGAGAGATTTTGGAGGCCTCCTCATAATTATAATAGAGGACATAGTAGAGGGTCTGATGGAGTGCATCTTTATTTTAACACTCTCTAAATTTAAGATAGAAATTATTTAGAGGGTCTGCTGGAGTTGCTCTTACCTAGACCAGAGGAGTGACGGTCCGGGGTCAAGGCCATGAGGGGACCCAGAAGTCCATACACAAATGAAGGCATAGCCTTACGATCAGCAATAGGGCTGAAAACGGATCGGATACGAAAGGATATATACAAATATGAATACATATATTTATTTTTACTTGGATTCATATTCAAATAGTGTCAAATGTGCTGGATATTGTTATGCATCATATTCACATATCATATATCCCACTTAAATATTCGAGTATAAATACGGTATAGATAGTACCTGCTCCATTTAGTGTCTGACCGCCTTCAATCAGAAGGCCGGACGGAAAATATCCATACTGTTTTCATTCCTAGACGGTAGACTTCCAGCATTCAAGGATTGGTCGCTGTTGGTGAGACGGAATGTCACCCAACGAATCGCGATTCAAGGACACAATAAACCGAAGCAGCCGTGCCACATGCATGACGTGATTCCCGAACTCGCGATAGATCATGGCATCGTGCAGTGCACACGTGCTATTGCCTATCGCAGCGGGGCGTCGCGCTCGATAGGTGCGTGCATCCACCTCCTTGATCTGGCTTCAAGGTATGTGGCTGTTCTCCAGTAATATAATCCCATTCTGTTCTGAAGTCGAATTGTATAAAGTGAAATCTAATTGTCTAAAAATTTCTCCCAAGATTTGTTCAGTGGATTTGATGCCCAATTTCAGTCAGCAGGAAGTGAGTAGCTGCCTAGACGTGGACCTCGCGCAGTGATTCCCTCAATGGCTCAATCGTTTGCTTATTATTAGTTTTTTCCTTGGCATGCTAGATTGTTCGGGGTTCTAAACTTCAATTTCTACTGCATACGTTAACCGTAGACTGTCCCGAAGCAGGCAACTCCACTGAAGGTTTAAAAAAAAAATCATTAACGGATAGCAGATAACAAAATCATAGGCGATAGTGAAAAGGATTATGTCATATCTGAATTAACAAATAAACGTTGATTGAATAAATTATTTTTTAGAGACGCAAGAACATCCCCTTTGCGGAAGCCACGATTTATATTGGTCTTGGTGATCTTTTCCTTCTTAGCTATATCAGACAAATTTGCATAACGCATTCTATCCCTAGATCTCTTAATCTCCTCTGGAGTTTTTTCATTTCCCATATCTGATCATTAAAATTACAAAATAGATGAAATCAAAAAATCAAAGCATTTGGTGCAAAATCAGATTGAAAATAGTACACGTACCCAGCTCGTTTATCGATAGAGACTTGACTAATTGTACCATGCTTCATAGACGGCGTGATGGAAATAGCAGTTTGACCGACAACATCAAACAACATTGCCCAGCACTGTTACCCCCAACAAGTTGACTCAACCCCGATGAGGCAACTACATCAACCGATCGGAAAATATTAGGAAGCATAAATGAAATGTTCAAAATATCGGAAAAAGCGATACGATACGAAATAATACCTGGTGCTGAAGAGTTTATATTGCTGATTGCTGTTGCGTCAGTGCTTCCTGTACTAATCAAAGCCTCCTGCCTCTCAGTTGTGCAGGCGGATCTCGACGCCAGTTTTTCTGATTTTTTCCGGGCGTAATCCTCCCTCCTTTTGGCGTTCCTCAGTGCCTTTTGGTCATCTATCAGATTAGCATATCTTTCAGGTGCATTCCGACGCTTGTTCTCCAACGAATCAAGAACAGAAAGACCTGCAAATGTTTCCGTACAGTTATCACTTCAATTTTGCCGAATAACAGATCAAAACAATAAAAATGACTTTAACTTTACCGTCTTCAAAATTAACTGCGGTGTTTTTCCTCTTGACACCACGACCACGAAAATGTGGCCATGTGTTCGTGATATCCCCAAGAGGGGAACGACCGTCCATGATTTCTGGACTCACAAATAAAGAAAAACAAATATTGTAAAAACATGAATCCTCTTGGAATTAATGAAACGGCGGCCAGAGTAATGTCGTCATGGTACATACCACAGAACGGATGGCGACGACGAAGGAAACAACGAAGGCGACGAAGAAAGAACACCGGAACAGGAACGAAGGCCACAATATGAGGAAGCGTAGCAGATCAATGGCAATACGAGTAGCCGCCGGGAGTAAAGGATAGAAAGTTTTTAGAAAGGATATTATTGTTACTTTCCAAAGCATATACGGTCCCAAAGAAAGAATTATATATCAATGGCAACACGTGCATTTCTGACTACTACGACTATATCTCCGACTGCTTCAACTATACCTCCGACTACTACGACTACATCTTCGACTACACTGCATCTGTGACTACTTCGACTGCATCTCCGACTGATTCAACTACATCTCTGACTACTGCGACTATATCTCCGACTGCTTCAACTATACCTCAGACTACTACGACTACATCTTCGACTACACTGCATCTTTGACTACTTCGACTGCATCTCCGACTGCTTCAACTACATCTCTAACTACTACAACTACATCTCCGACTGCTTTAGTTACACCTCCGGCTATTACGACTACATCTTCAACTACTTAGACTGCATCTCCGACTACTACGACTACATTTCCGACTGCTTCAACTATACCTCCGATAATTTATTCACAGATGATACATCCCAACAAAATGGTACAAAACTAAGGAAGTGCGTTAAATATCTGCAGATCAATCAGTGGCGTAGTTAGGCCTCATGCTGCCTCTGCTGCAGCCTGGGTCATGCGCATGCAACACAGTGATATATGAAACTTAGAAATGATAAACTATACCTGTCGTACTTATCTGCGTTCATATCATATATTATTAGAAAGAGAAAGAATGTTTGGCTCGTACGTGATGCAGTAATGCAGGGTGAAAATTCAAACGAGGTGCAGTAATACAAATAAACGAGGTGATTTCACCCTAGGGCCCTCCAAAACATAGAGCCGACCTTGTAAACACTGGCATGCTTTGACAAGCTCCTCATTTTTATTACCAGCGCGCTGCAACAAAATTCAAAACCGAAGCCAGTACGTCCCTCTAAATAGAACTTCTTTTTGTCGGAATCCTCCAAATATTTTGTGCGCTTTAAGTTTTGCAGCCTTCTCAACTGTGTATTGGTCTGCAATCAATGCATTACTCTTGCTCTTGTAAGTAGGGGTTAGTGAACCGGTCGGAATTTGCAGGGGTTGATAGTTTGTATGGTTTTAATTTATTGGTCAGAAATTAGACTGAAACAAATAAAAATACATGACTACTGTGTGCTAATCTTAAATACTAAAAAATATGCAGGCCATGTTTGTTTTCATTATAAGCAGTTTGTTGGCGAAATAAGCGAAAAGTCCACCCAAAACAGATTGCTTAAATTTCGCTTACCCAGTAAGTAAGACGCTTACAGGGAAGTTCGGAAACAACATGCATCTCGATTTTCTTATACACAGCCTCAACTCCGTATATAACCTAAGCGGACAATTTCCCCCTACCCTTCACACGTCGCGCTCATCCTCCATCTGAACCCAGGCCTCCGCCGCTGCCCAGCCCCTACGCCGCCCTCCATCCCCTGCTATCACGCCGCCGCCCTACCTCCCTCCTCTACTCTCAGTCTCGCTGGCCTCCCTCCCTCCCTCTGTTGTTGCCCACCCCCCCCCCCCCCCCCGCCCCGCCGGCAAGCCCCATCTTCCCTCCCTTAGATCCGATGCCCTCCCTCCCTACTTCCCCCGCAGAGCGGGTCTCCTCCCACAGTCACAAAAGTTCCCGGTACGTAGGTACAAGGGACGTGGTACGCGGGACGTGGATCGACAATTTTAAGTTCCCAGTTCGTAGGGGGCTATACCTCTTCGGGACATCTGGTTCAAGGATGGGATCATGATCCCTGGATAATGGGACGATGTACCCGGAACGTAGCTGGATTACTGGCATCTAATTCTTCAACGGGTTATTGATAAAACTGACAAGGCACAGGAATTAACTAAAGAAATATGAGATGCTTTGGGGGCCTTACTGCAAGAACTTCAAGACCTCAGCCATGGCCGACAGTGGTCCTAGCCTTCCTGCTCGTTGGTGTTCTGGCGCATGGGATGCTCCGGTGAGAGGGGGAAAATGGAGAGGAGGCAGATGGGGCCTCGGGGAGGCGCTCACCGGCGTCGGAGGGGCCCTGTGCTGGCTGGAATTTTGCCGGAGACAAGATGGCCAGTGGCAGCTCTGTCGGCAGCGGTGTCCGGCGATGTAGGGGCGACGAAGACTAGCAGAATGAGTTCAGCTTGACGAGGGGGTCATCATGGTGGTGCTGGATTGGTCTGGCGGCGGACGAACATGGCGAATTGGAGCGGCGAAAGCTAGCGGCAGCGCTGCCAGCCGATGCCCCATCCTCCTCTCGATCTAGTTTGCTTGGAACGGCGTCCCAGCCACGGTCCGTCATCCGATCCTCGCCGTCCCAGATCCGTGAGGAACGAAAGTTCCGGGAACAGGGATCGCAGCTACAATCCACGTTCCGTGTGGCTGTGCCTCCTCCCTCCCTTCCCCTGCACCGCGGCCGACTGTTCAAGGGAGCTGCTCTAGTAGGACTCCCGCGCACGACCCTCTCCCTGCCCTTTCAAGAATAGGTGCAATCTTTCTCCCTACAAATTTAAAAATTGAGAGATTGTTGATGCAAACATTTGGTATTGAAAATCCAGAGATTGTTGATGCAAACAAAGAAGGGCAAATGAAGAATCAGTGGCACTTCAGGGGCACTTCATCAACATCAAGGGCACTTCAGACATTTAATCACTCATCACAGAATCAATTGAAAATAATCAGGTTTACCCAACACTTAGCTTATCCAGACAACCAATTCTCCAAACACACTACTACAAAAATGACGATTTGTAGCAATGTCCCCTTTTTTTCCAGGGGCGGGTCAAAATGTAACCCATTCCTACAAAAGGAGCAGGGTTACTGTAGAAGTTGACCTGTCCCTGGAAATGCATCTTTAGGGGCGGGTGACGCCACCACCTGCCCCTGGAAATGCCCATAAAAATCTGGGTGCAACCCTTCTTCCTCCCCCCGATAGCACAGTGTTTGCTCGGGGGAGGTGCTGCCCGAAAATCCAAAAAAAGGCAAAAGGGGAGGCAATATTTTAAACTTGATTTCCTTTGAGTTGGGGCTCTAGGAGGTAAGTTGATGCTAATTCTATATCTTTTCTATGCTTTTTGGATAGTTTTAAGGCTCAAATGGAGCTCTCTTACCTCTAGCTAGATCTAGATCTCCATGGTGTGGATTTACCATTTGGAGCTCCATTTACCTCAAAATCTTGGATGAAGTTAGGTTATTTTAGTAGGAGAACAAGATTATGTAATCATTTGAGTCCAGTCCTTATGTTTTAGTCTCATTCTTAAGTAAACAAATTCCTAGATCTATGGAGGAGAGAGAAGAAGCTTTATTTTTTTCTATATTTACAGACATGCATGATAATTTTTTTCAACAAAATTTAGTATTTCAATAATAGGTTGGGTTGTGATTTTTTTAGTTTTTACATGTTAAATTGACTTTTTCGAATATCTATGTATATATAAAAGTATATATTTAAGGCCATTTTGAGCTCTATTTGGCTCAAACATTTGGATGAGCTTATGTTATTTTAGTAGAACAACAAAATTATGTAGTCATTTTGACCAAATCTTTATGTTTTAGCCTAATTTCTAAGTAACCAATTTCATAGATCCATGGATGAACTTATGTTTTAGCTTTGTTATTTCTATATTTACACATATGCATATCTACGCGTATATAAAGGTATATATTTTCAAAATTATTGAAGAGCTAGTTTTAATCCATTGAAATTATTTGTTGATGTTCATAGATGGATAGGATATGGATGTACAAAGCACGTAGGACTGATGCCTATTTCCGTGGTGTCGGTTCAGGAAATGGCCGGCAGCTAAACCTGCTCGAAGTGTGTTTCGCGCATCGTGATCGGATGTGGTCTAACACACAATGACTCAAGATTTATACTGGTTCCGGTGAAATGCCCTAGTACAGTCGGGGGTCAGTCGGTTGTATTGCTTGAGCCTAGGTGCTCGGGAGAGTTTGGGGAGTTACAAGTTTTCGAGTGGAGGAGGTGATGAGTTGTCTCTCTTTCTCTTCCTAGGTGGAAGACCCTCCCTTTAATAGTCCAAGGGAGGCTCCATTACAGGGGAGCTAAGGGTGTGAGGATAGAAAGAAAGGACTTCGTCAGCTTCATCAGTCGGGCCTTTCCATCCCATCAGTCGGAGTCTTCCAGTGACCACCATCGTGGGGCAAGCGTCTTGTCTTGTCCTTGGGCGTCGTGCTCCGTCAGACAGCGGTCGTGGGGGTGTTGATAGGTACAGTACGGCTATTACGCTCCATCCCTGGCACCTTGCCCAGCCACTCCGTCGTGTCAGAGGGCGTTCCGGCTGTATCATGATGACGTTTCGCCCCGTCCTTTCGTGAGGGCGGGCAGGTAGAATAGTGGCGCCCTGCTGCCACAACAATGGGGATTGTAACCCTCGTGGAGGGAGTGGTTGGCCGTGTACGACAGGTTGACCTCGAGGCTCATCCTTATCCTTCGTACCTACTCCTGGGGCCCGCTGGTAAGCCGGCCTGGCCTCCCAACCAGCCTGCCGGTCGGGGAGGTGGGCGCGTGTAAGGCGGAGCCCAATCGGACTCCCCGGTCAGCACCTTGGTACGAACCCAGCCTCCGACCGTTCGTACAGTCCAGGATATGGGCCTTGATCATCCCGACAGAGTTGTCAGTCGGGGTTGAGGGCCAAGACGGCCCAGATGAAGTTGTTGCCCTATACGGACGGGTGCTTGTTCCAGGCGCAGCCTTGAACTGGTCAACGAGAGGTGGGCCCGCTGGGGAGCCCAGATTCCTGGACCTGTCAGAGGCCCCCGAGCGGCTTCACGATTTGTTTAATCGTGAAGGCGCTCTTTCTTGCTCCGCTGTCTCATCTGCCGAGAGACGCAACAATTACGGGATCCCTCCTTGTGACCGTGAGTCAACTTGAATTGCCCCGGTCAGTCCGCGTAATAAGTGCACCACAGCGGTGCCAGCTGCACATCCCCAGCGCGGAATATCGAGGGCAGCGTGACCCGTCATGTCGGCTCGCTAGGATGGTGCTCCCTCTGCTCCACTTGTGAGGGTTTCCCTTCTTTTGAGGCAGAGCCGTGCGTCACGCAGCGAAACCGGCTTGCCGGATAGGACAACACCTGAGCGGCTATAAATGGAGGGCTCTAGAGCCTCGTTTTGAATTCATCCCAACCTGAGTCGTCAGCGAGCCCTGCCTCGAATAATGGAGTTGCTTTCAGCCCGTGTGTGTCCACCTGATGGAGCCATGGGCCGATTGTACTTTGTAACACTCATTTGCTAGGAATAAAATGCATTTATTCTGGAGCGTTTTGTACCTGTTGCGCCCGACCGGGAGCCTGGTCTGGGGCTGGAGTTTTGCCGTTCTTCCCGAGTGGAAAATGTGGTACCCCGACCCGCAACGGTCCTTGTCATGAAGGAGGGCGGTCGGGTTGGTGACGTCACGAGTGTGCACGCATAGAGGTGGCCCCGTCCGCGGTCTCTGCGACCGGAGGGGTTGAGTCGGCGTCACTTGGCTCGATGGCCGGAGTGACGTGCTCGGTGAGCTCCTAATGGGTGTGCCCGGGTAAAAGTTCCGGGCGTCCGAGTGGAATCTGGGTCCCTCGTTCGTGACGGGGTCAGCATAGCCCGCAGGTGGCATTTCACTGCTCCGTGACCCACCTCCCTGCAGATGCCCGAGTTGTCCGACCGACTCAGGTGGTCCGCTGGCCTCTCCTCGATTGAGATTCTGTGGGCATGGCTCGAGGTCCTCAAGGCTTCATCGCCGCGCGCGGAGCGGTTAGGGGACCCTCTGCGACTGCGGCGTCAGCGTCGTCGGGGTCGTCCTCCTCATCCGAGTCGTTCGTGAGGCGTCTGAGGCTAGGGCTAGTATTCAGACGCGATGCGGTGGTGGGCAGGTTGGAGGCTGATCTCGCCGCCATGTAGGCCACCCTCCGTGCTTCAGAGGAAGAGATGGCTTCGGCCCTGGCTGGGGCCGCGGATGCCCACGCCCGGGCAGCAGGTGCATTCCTTATAGCGAGGGCTTCCATTTGTTTTTATTTCCAAAGTGGTTGTAGTGTCCTTAACCCTCTGCATTTTAGATTTGGAGGTGGAGGCGGTCGCTTCTTGTCTTGAGGCGGACGAGCTGCGCTGCCGCCTGAACAACCTGAAAGACTGCCACGAGACTCTTTCCCGCGCGGCGCTTGACACGGTGAGGGTGGTGAGGCCGAAGGGGCACCTGTTGCCCGATCATCTCTGGTCCCTACCGCGCCAGGTCAGGGACACAGTGGCGTTAGGCGTTTGCCGGGGGGCCGCCGGTGCGCTGGCCTTGGTGCGGATTCATTCTGGCTGGGATCTGGCCTGGCTGGAGCCCAGGTTCCCTGCAGCGACCGGCCCCCAGGAGCGGAGGGCGCTCATGAACTTGTTCGCTGGAGCCGCTGCCGTCATCGCCGTGGAGGTCGACGTTGATGACATCCTCACGAGGGGCACCGACCCGGGCTTGGACGGCGCCTAGGCGGCTCTTGCGGTTAAGTAGCGGCGGTTGGATCGTCCTACGGTCTTTTTATGTATTTGCTTGGAATAAAGTGTGCGGGGGACTTACCCCCAAGTCAATGACTAAATTTAATCATTTTTTAGTTTAATGATGTTTAAGGGGCTCGTCCCGCCTGCTGTTAAATGCCGATCGGGTGTGTGGCCCAAGGATATTCACTTGGGAAGTCGGAGCATCGCCCCACTTTTCGCGCCCATGCCATGGTCGTGGTGGGCCCTCGCGCCGTGCACCGTGGCCTATCTGTTGGGCTTCTGCAAGGTGCATTTCTTTACAGGGAGAGGACCGAGGGTCGTCGTCTTCCTTATCCTTCCACTTGTCTCGTTCCAATCGCCGCCGCCAGCCTTCTTCTTCCCCGCTTTTCAATCGCCATTGCCCCTCCCCTTCTCCGCCCTCCTACGTGCCTGAGGAGGAAGAGAGAGAGAGAGAGAGAGAGAGAGAGAGAGAGAGAGAGAGGCCATTCCGCCTCCTCTTCCCCAATTGTGATGGCGCACTGGAGGGCTCCCCTGGTGGAGCACGAGGAGCTGCACCCCGATCCCGGCGAGACCGTGAGCTTTCTCGCGTTCCACAAGTGCGGGGCGCACCCGTTCCTGCTCGGCCTGCTGAAGGAATGGGAAGTGGAGCTGTAGCCCCTCAATCCGAATGGGGTGCTGCAGATCGCAGGATTTGTCACGCTCTACGAGGGCTTCCTCGGGATAGATCCACATGCGAATCTATTCAGAGCTTTCTTCCACGATCGAAGCCTGACAGTGAAGGAGGACCCTCTACCCGCGCCGGTCTGGGGCTTTGGCCTACAAAAGAGGTCTCGTTTGTCAGGGGATTACCTGATGTACACACCCGCGGACTCGAACCGGGGGTGGCACGAGGAATGGTTCTACATCAGGAACCCGGTGGGGGCGCCGTTCCCGGCATTCACGGGGGCGTGTCCTGTGAAGCAGAATAGCTAGACATGGTCCCCCAACTTCGGAGAAGGGCGCGTGGCGTTGTTCGAGGGGGCGCTGCAGAAGCGCGTCATGGAGGAGGGACTCGATGGGGTGCTGCTCTTCAACACCATCCAGGAGCGCCGCGTTGTTCCTTTGGCCGTGAGGACCAGGATGTGGGAATAGAACAGCCCCGTGGATCTCGACCGAGTGTCGCTGGAGGAGATGCCTGACGACAAGGTGTGGTCTTGGGTGGAGTTGGTCCTCAAGGTGGGTAATCAGCAGACCATTGGCGGTACCGACGTCTTCGACAAGGGACACCCACCAAATCTGGTGAGTTTTTCCCCCTCTGCTTCTTCTTGTTGGGTTTCTTGCGCCCGATTGGCTCCTAACTCCTTCTTGATTTTCCAGGGACTTGGTCATCCTCAATCCCTCCATCATTTGCCTAAGGGGGCAGCGAGCGCGGCTAAGCAGGCCGCTCAGGTGGAGGCTTCCCTGGCCAGGAAAAAGAAGACGATAGAGAAGGCTAAAAGGAGGAAGGTGAATGAGATGGAGATTGCGCGTTGGGTCCGGATGGGAGAGGATAGCGACGCCGTCCAAGAAGAATGCACCGACTCCGATGAGGGTGACCGCTCTGAGGAGGAAGAGTTGGAGTCGGGGGACACCAACTCGTTCGTGGTGAAGCCTCACGGCACCACGGGGTCGTAGATCCCAGAGGGGTCCGGGACGTCCGCCAGCGCTCCGGAGGCGAGAAAGCGCGTCGCGGAGGATGACGCAGGACCGACGGAGGAGGCAAAGTGGGCCTGAGTGGAAAAGCACTCGGGGACGCCGCAGATGCCGTCTCCCTTGGGGCGGCGCAAGGTTGAGTCAGGGCAGCGCACCGGTCTGGAGGCGCGCTTGATGACGCCGGACGCGACCGACCTGCCTCGCGACCTGCAAGACACCGCGCCTCAGGAGTCGGCAGGATCTGCCCTGGGCTTGGGTCATGCGACGAGGGATGGTTTGCGGTCCCCGCCATGCGTCCCGCGGTTTGGAGGTTTGGACCTTGTCCAATTGGATGGGCGTCGAGGTAAGAGGACCGCTTTTGTGGTTTCGGTTCTTGATTCAGGATGTTTTTTGGTTATCCCGCTTTTCTTTGCAGCGACTCGGTGATGATCACTCTTGGGGCCGATGTCGAGCATGTGCCATGGAGACCTTTCCTGGCACGGTTCGCTCCATCCCAAGGATGGGGTCAGGGACTAGTTTCCACGGGCAGACCGCCGGCGTTGGAGGCGATCCCCCTGCAGTCCGGTGCGGAGGTGATCGTGGGTGCGCCTCTTCCGTCAAGCGTGGGAAAGGCGGATGAGATCGCGGCCCCCAAGTCCCCGGGCGGAGGAGTCCCCGGGCTCAGGCGGACAAGTGTCTCGCTCCAGCGAGCGACCCCCCAGTAAAGCAGGCAGTGCTGGGGGGAAGTCAGGAGTGGGCAATGGTCCCTGTCTCTAGTCCGCCTGGCCCAATGAGCACGCCGGTCGGAGAGTTGGTGTGGCCCGACCCTAGCAACCAGGGGCGAGGCTCAATTCGTTCTACGTGATGAGTGGGAGGTGAAGCTTTGGGATCTTGTCGAGCGAAGCAGGCAGTCGGCCTGTGGTGGGCTCACCGCCGCGGAGTCGGGACTCGAGGAAGCCCTTCATAGGGTCAAGGTCGCTCGACGGACCGTGTCCGGCGAACTACTGAGAATTGCTCGGGTAAGTCTTAACGGCCCCTTCCTAGTTTTTGGTGGGTAGCCTGACTTGTCATTTCTGACTTCTAATTGTTAAGAACTTGGAGAGGATTTCATTGAACAAATCCCCGTTCCTTCGGGAGGAGCACGCTCGGCTTGGGCAGGAGGCGACGACGCAGCGATGGGTCGTGGAGCTGACCCACAAATTAGAGGCTGCTCGGCCGTCGGTGCTCCACGAGCGTGGCCGCACGATTGCTGCCGATCAGGAGCTTGACACGTCCCGGTCAACTCTAGGCGCGCAGCAGGCGGCGCTGGAGCAGAGCGGGTAGCCGGAGCCTTTGCTGAAGGGCAGGCACAGTCCAGGGGACAACGTATCACCGAATTAGAGGTGACGTTGTCCCAGAAGGAAGAGGGCCACAAGATTTTGGAGGCGGCGGCGACCGGTGAATGGTTCTCCCCATCCCTTTGGTTCTGTTTTGCATTCTGTAGCCTCTGACCTTTGCTTTGTTCATGTTCAGAGTTGGGAATGAGGAACGTTCTCCTGAAGAGCGCGCTGCAGATGTCAAAAGATGCTTGCCCTGCTGCTGAATGTGCAGGCGCTGGCAGATTCTTTGGAGAGGAACAAAGTCCTCGAAGAAGAGCTCAGCCAGCTATGAGGCGCACCACGATCAGTGGTCACGGAGGGGCTCGGGCCTCATCTGGGGTCGAGCGCGCTCGTCGCCGACCTCTCGCAGATCCTGGGTTAGGTGGTGGTGCTCATCACCGATGGTGTCTTTCACGACGCCTCGGGGGTGTTGACGTCGGTGGCGTTGCACTACCTGACCCTAGACTTTGGGGCAGTCGGGAGGGGCTACACTCTGTGAACTCGGACAAAGACTGGAGCCGGTCGCGATGGCGATAGCAGAGACGACCACCGTGGAATGGGTGAAGGAGGCTCGACGTGTGGAGAGGGAAGCGACTCGGGGCGGAGGCGGCTTCCAATCTACAGAAGCCGGGCCGAGCACTGTCCCAGCTGAGCTGGCTCTTGATCAGGGAAATCCTCCAGTCGACCTTGCAACGCGGCTCCCCTCGTCCGCATTATCGGCCAACGCGGACGAGGCGCCGTAGTAGAAAGTTTAATGATTAGCTTCTTTTTTAGAATCTTGGTGCAGGAGGCTTAAAGGAGCCCCCGAGTAAACATCCTTAAGTGTTTGCAATTACTTTAACTGATGTTTGTTTTGATGATGTTAGGAAGCGTGTCCCGCCCGTATCCCTTTGTTTCCTAGAATGATTTTTTGCCTTCGCACTTTCCCTTTCAAACCTGCTCACTAACCATAGGCTGAAGCATGTAGCCTGGGGCTAGCCCGAGTGCGTCAGTTGCTAGTTCGCCATAGGTTGTGACGAGGGCTCAGTAGGTTAGGTGGCCTAACAGAAATCACTTAGGTAGCGCTGGAGGAACGGGTCGCCCTTTCCCTCGGACGAAAAGAGGTTGCCTTTCTGTATGTGAGTTTTAGAAGGAAAGAGGTGGTAACGGTGCGCGTGGTGGTGTACTCCCATAGGGCCCCCGAGCGTCCTGGGCCGAGAGTGCTCGGGGCGGGGCGCTGTAGGAGTCGTCGTTCGAACAAAAGCGTATGAAAGGATTGAATTTAAGGGAAGAAGCAACATAACTGTTCAATGTTCCAAGTGTTGGTGAGGATCTTATCGTCCCTGTCCTTCAGTCTATAGGTTCCTGGCCGGACCACCTCCACGATTGTGTACGGTTCTTCCCAGGGTGGAGTGAGCTTGTGCTTGTCCTTGGTCAACTGCGTTCTCCTCAACAGTAAGTCGCCGACTTCGAGGGTTCTGCCCTAGATCTTCCTCTTAGGGTACCTGCGAAGGGTCTTCTGGTAGCTTTCCAAGCAGACCAGGGCCGTCTCCTGGGCCTTGTCCAACAAGTCAACCGCATCCTACTGAGCCTCCACGGCTTGGTCGGGGTCAAAGGCCTTGACCCTCGGGGCGCCATGGTCTAAGTTGGAGGGTAGCACGACATCCGCCCCGTAAGTTATGAAGAACGGGGTGAATCCTGTGGACCTATTGGGGGTTGTTCTCAGGCTCCAGAGGACGGCTGGGAGCTCCTGAACCCACCGACCAGCGAACTTGTTGAGCTGGTCGAAGATGCGAGGCTTGAGTCCCTCGAGGACCATGCCATTCGCCCTTTCAACCTGCCCATTAGTGCGAGGGTGTCCAACTGACGCCCAGTCGATCTTGATCTCGTACCCGTCAGCGAAATCCAAGAACTTCTTGCCCGTGAAGTTGGTCGTATTGTCCGTGATTATGGTGTTGGGCACACCAAGCCGGTAGATCATGTTAAGAAAAAACTTGATAGCATCTTGGGAGCTGGGCTTGACGATCGGTTTTGCCTTAATCCATTTGGTGAACTTGTCCACCGTGAAAAGCAGGCAGGTGAAGCCGCCAAGAGCCTTCTTAAGAGGCCCGACCATGTCGAGACCGTAGACTGCAAACATCCATGTGAGGGGGATGGTCTGAAGCACTTGCACTGGCAGGTGGGTCTGCCGGGCGTAGAATTGGCACCTCTTGCACGTGCGGATGAGTTCTTCTGCGTCGCGTGGTGCAGTCGGCCAGTAAAAACCCTGGCGAAAGGCCTTGCTGACCAGCGACCGCGGGGCTGCATGGTGCCCACAGATGCTAGCGTGGATCTCCAAAAGGAGTTCCTTGCCTTGTTGGGTCGGGATGCATTTCATGAGCATCCCTACAGGCGACAGGCTCCGCTTGTATAGCTCGCCGTCGATGGTGACAAATGTCTTGGCACGTTGGGCGATCCTTCGCGCCTCGGTTCTGTTGGGTGGGAGGACCTCGTCGAGGAGGTAGGCCAGAAGAGGCACCCTGCAGTCAGGGTTGGTTACCGTTGCATCACCCGCGGAATTCGCGACCTCCATTGCAAGGCAGTTGGGGCCCCCGAGTGCCTTGTCGAGGGTCATCTGTTTGGGGGAGACTCGGCTGGGGCCCCAAGGTACCAGATTGAACGGCCCTGGAGGCGGGTCCGGCTTAATGCGGATCGAAGGTGAGTGGAGGTCGTTGACGAAGACCCCACTGGGGGCGGGATCCCGCTGGGTTGCCATCTTAGCGAGTGCATCGTCATAATTGTTGTCCTTCTGCCGGACATGATGCAACTCGATTTTTTGAAACATGTCCTCCAGTTTGCGCACCTCCGTGCAGTACGCGTTCATGAGGGTGCTTTCGCAGTTGGACTCCTTCATGACTTGGTCCACTACCAGCTTAGAGTCACCGTAGACATAGAGCCAAGTGGCCCCATGCTCGATAGCAATGTGGAGGCCATTGATGAGGCCCTCATATTCAGCGACGTTGTTTGAAGCTAGGAAGTGGAGGCGGATGGCATAGCGGAGCCTGTTCCCCTTGGGCGAGATCAGCACCACGCCGTCCCCCGCACCGGGTCCCATGGCCGACCCGTCGAAGTACATTGTCCAGTACTCATGGGTGATGTCTGGAGTCGGGGTTTGAACCTCGGTCCACTCGGTGACAAAGTTGGCCAGGGCCTGCAACTTGATGGCGGTGCGAGGGGCGTACTTGATATCGTAGCCCATGAGCTCGAACGCCCATTTGGAGATGTATCCCGTAGCGTCGCGGCTGTGGACGACCTCACCGAGAGGGAATGAGGTGACGACGCTGACCTCGTGATTGGTGAAATAGTGCTACAACTTCTTAGTTGCCATGAGCATGGCGTATAAGAGCTTCTGCACCTGCGTGTAGTGGGCTTTGGTCTCGGTGAGTACTTCGCTGACGAAGTACACCGGTCGTTGGACCCTTAGCACACGGCCCAGCTCCTTCCTTTTGACCACAAGAGCGACGCTGACCACGTGCGTGGTTGCTACAAGGTAGAGTAGGAGGGCTCGTCGCTCGGGAGCGATGAGGACTAGAGCTGAGGTTCGTAAGGTCTTGAGGTTGTCCAACGCCTGCTGGGCCTCTTCCATCCAGACGAACATGTCTGACTTCTTGTGGAGTTTGTATAGGGGCATTCCCCGCTCGCCCAGTCGGGAGATGAATGGACTTAGGGTGGCCAAATAGTCGGTGAGCCGCTGCACGCCTTTCACGTTGCGGATGGGGCCCATCCTGGTGATGGCCGTGATCTTTTCGGGGTTGGCCTCGATGTCGCGCTCGGACACTTTGTACCCGAGTAGCTTCGCCTTTGTAACCCCGAAAGTGCATTTTTCGGGATTCAATTTGACGCTGAACCTCCAGAGGTTAGCGAACGTGTCGTCTAGGCTGGTGATCGGATCTTCCACGTGAGGTGCTTTCACCACTATGTCGTCCATGTAGACAGCGACCGTGGGCTTCGTTGGCTCGAGCTGGTTGGGTTGCCGGGGCGGGTCGATCTGATCAACAAAACACTTCTGCATGCAACGCTGGTAGGTGGCGCCAGCGTTTTTCAGGCCGAAAGACATGGTGAGGTAGCAGTACGTGCCGAACGGGGTGATGAAAGAGGTCGCGAGCTGATTGGACTCTTTCATCGCAATTGATGGGATATGAGGTGGGCTACTCTAGCGATAAACAAAAATTTTCATCACATAAACCAGGAAAACTGCTGTTATAGATCACAAAATTACCACTAGACGCGCGGGTGCGGAACTTCTGTAGCGCGTCGGGGTAGTGTAGTCGGTCACCGGCAGTGCAGTTGCAAGACCTCATCACGTGCGGCTCGTTCTCGTGCAGCAGATGCAGCACCTCCAAGGTATCCACACGTACGAGAAGAAGCGTCGCACTTCGGACTGCTAGGTCCGCGAGGGCAACCGTGGGCGCGGGCGTGGGAACAGGCGGCTGCCAGAAGGCATGTAATTAGGGTTTTTTTCTTCCATGCGCCCCACCCCTTCTTTTATAGGCGCCCACTAATAGGCTTCCTAACCGAGGCCCATTAGTGCACCTAAGCCCAGTTTAATTTGGATCATATCCTCATTATGCTTCCAGCCCCTTAAGTGTGTGACCCTATGGGCTTACGCGCGAACAGACATGGCCCGAGTACTCCTACTCGACAAATAGTTGACAGCGGCATCTAGCAAGACGTGTCAACTCCTATGCGGGCGCAAAGATCATATCAGATGAGCCGTCACAATCTCGTATACATGCTATTCCCTTTGCCTCACGATATTTGGTCTAGCTCCAAGCTGACCTCTCTTTCTCGATGCCGTGATCCGGAATCTTGGTTAACACTTAACCCTAGCACGACCATGCATTTCTTGATCCGATCACTCGAGGGGCCCGGAGATATCTCTCTCAAGCAGAGAGGGGCAAATCCCATCTTGACTGACCATGTCTCATAGCATGCTTCTTGACAAACCTGAGAACCACCTTTATGACTACCCAGTTATAGAGTAGCGTTTGATGGCTCCTATGTAGGTCGGTTCACATCTTGAGTACATGCAACAATCTCAGGTTTAAGGACACAACGTACACATTGTGTAATGAGAAATCACTATTTCTCGAGTTAGGTCGGTCTAGCGTCATGTCATACATGCGCCCACATTATTAGTTTGACATCTCTATGTCTATGACTTGTGAAACACAGTCATCAACTAATACATGTGCTAGTCTAATATTCATCTGTGTCCATACATAAACTCCGACTAGGAACAACTTTAGAATAACCACAATTAAAGAGTCTAACAAACAGTTCGAATAATTGCCAATCAATACAAGTTGCCTTTCATGGATATTCAATGAACACATAATGCGTCATGGATACAACGAAATATGATCATCTCTATGATTACCTCTAGGGCATATTTCTAACATCAATCTGGTGATAGCCTGAGTAGGCATCCAGAAAAGAGAGGATTTCACATCTTGACGTGAAATCGACTATTTTGATCTATACGCGGCAAAGGAAAAGGATCCTTGGGACATGCCTTGTTAAGGCCAGTATAGTCAACACACATTCTCCATTTTCCATTCTTCTTTTTTACAAGGACGGGATTGGCAAGCCAGTCGGAGTGGTACACTTCCTTGATGAAACCGGCTGCCAGGAGCTTGGCGATCTCCTCGCCTATGGCCCCGCGCCTCTCATCATCAAAGCAGTGCAGGCGTTGGTGCACGGGTTTGGAATCCGGCTTGATGCGAAGCTCGTGCTCGGTGACCTCCCTCGGAACGCCTGGCATGTCAGAGGGCTTCTAGGCGAAGGCATCACGATTGGCACGTAGGAAATCGATGAGCGCGCTTTCCTATTTGGCTGAAAGCTGGGTCCCGATCCACATGGTCTTGGTCGGTCGTTGGGGTCGACACCGATCGCCTTGGTATCCTCGGTCGGGTGGAAGGCGCTGGACGAAGTTGGCTCGTTGGAGTTGGGGGTGCACTCCGCCACCGTCCGGCGAAGCTTCTGGAGCACGGCGGAGATGGCGATGGCGATGGCGAGCTCGAAGTGCTCACAACCGCATGCGTTAGCCTGCTCGAAAGAGCCACTGACCGTGATGACGCCGTTCGGCCCCGACATCTTCAGCTTGAGGTAGGTGTAGTTGGGGACCGCCATAAATTTGGCGTAGCACGGACGCCCGAGGATGGCGTGGTATGATCCCTCGAAATCCACTACCTCAAAGATCAGGTCTCGGTGCGGAAGTTGCTGCGGTCGCCGAACGTGACTGACAGCTCTATATTCTTCAAGGAGTACGCCTCATGCCTGGGACGATCCCCAGGAAGGAGAAGATGGAAGTGTGGAGCTTGGACCGCGAGACGCCCATGACGTCGAAGGTCTCAACATATAGGATGTTGAGGCTGTTACCCCCGTCCATCAGCACCCTTGTTAGGCGCTTGTTGCCGACGATGGGGTCGACAAGGAGAGGGTAGCTCCCTGGCCGGGGAACGATGGGAGGGTGGTCACCCTGACCGAAGGTAATCGGAGTGCTCGACCAGTGGAGGAACTTGGGAACAGAGCTCTTGGCGGTGCATACCTCCCAGAGGCGGACCTTGTGTTAGCGCTTGGTGAAGTCATCCTCAGGACCTCCAATGATCATGAGGCAGCCGTCCGGGTCGGGGTAGGTGTACCCGTCCTCGGGCGACGCTCTCTGCTCCTTGGGCGCCCCTTGTCGCGGTCCTCGCCCTTGCGCCTGATGGGTTAACCCAACATCCGCTTATGGAGCTCTCAATCCTTGAGCTTGTGCTTGACGGGGTAGCCATGGTTGGTGCACGGCTTCTCCAGGAGCTTCTCGAAATGGTCATTGTTGCCTTGTCGCTTGCCCGCTCGGTCGGCCGCTGCGACTGTATTGGGGTTGGGGTGACGTCGATCCCTCTTCTTCTTCTTCTCCTGCGTTGTGGAGGGACCCTCATCCTGCTCGGCCCGCTTGGCCTTTCCCATGGTCCGGCCATCGGTGAAGACCGACCCGACCGCCTCCTCACCGGAGGCGTGGTTCGTGGCGATGTCCAGGAGCTCACGGGTGGTGCGCAACTTTCGACAGCCGAGCTTGTGAACGAGGGACTTGCAGGTGGTTCCAGTGAGGAACGCGCCGACGACGTCTGCGTCGACGACGTCAGGTAGAGAATTGCACTGCCTGGAGAACCTACAGATTTAGTATCGCAGGGACTCGCTAGGATCCTGCTTGTAGGTCTTGAGGTCCCAGGAGTTTTGGGGGCGCGCGTACGTCCCCTGGAAGTTCTCAACAAAGACCTGCTTGAGCTCCGCCCAACTACGAATGTTGTTGCGCGGCAGGAATTCGAGCCATGCTCGAACGTGCTCCCCGACACAGATTGGGAGGTACTGGATGATGAAGTAGTCATCATCCGCCCCTTCGGTTCGGCAGGTGAGTCGGAAATCTTCCAGCCATACAGCGGGGTTTGTTTCCCCGATGTATTTGGTGATGTTGGTGGGTGGTTGGAAGCTTGGCGGGAATGGCGCTTTCTGGATGCGGCGTCCAAAGGCCCATGGGCCCGGGCTATCAGGACTGGGGCTCCAGTCGTCGTCCTGGCCGGCCACCTTGCCTAGGGGGTGCCTCCTCGTGCTCCCCCTCGGGCTGGTGAGCCTCGACCACGTCCACGGCGGCCCGATCAACATTGGCGCCACGGCGGGCCAATTGCTGCAAGTGGATGACGCTGCGTGCGTCATAGTTGGGCCTGAGCCGGCTGCGCACCGGGGGGCGCGGTGTGGCTAGCGCCGCTTCGAGATGTGGTGCAGCCGCGGCGTCGTGACCCTCCTGGGGTGGAAGCCCTTGCCGCTGATCGACTGAGGGGTTTGGCTGCTGTGAGCCTACCCCTCTGACTGGAAAGGAGGCCGCGAGCCGATGGCGTGACGCGGAGCTTTCCGCCTGCAGTACGGCGGCACGATCCACCAACGTCCGGTTGTTGCAGTGGAGCTCCTGCTGTTGAGGGTCCACAGGCTCGGGCAGGTTGCGTAGGAGCATCGCCGCGGCGGTGATGTTTTACCCAACCCACCGCAACTGCGGGGGGCCGTTGGCGTCCGCGATGATAGCCTGCTGAACTTGACAGGCGCGGGCCCGCGCGCTGCCCGCCACATCACGAGCATTAGGCTCGGAGTTGCGTCGTGGGTGCATCGATGCGGACAGCGGCCGGTGCTCCCGCCGCTGTCGTAGGTCCTCGTCGTGCGCCTGGGCATTAGCCAAGGCCAGCGTGCGGGTCTGGCGGGGTGTGCATGTCCCCGGTTTCCATCGAGACCGGCTATGGCCCCTGCACATCTGCCATGACAACCGAGGGACGACACATCCCCGATGCTGGAGCCCTAAGTAAGGAGGTCATTGTCGAAGAGGAAATCGTGGAACGAGGCAGGGCCATACCCCGTCATGCCCATGAGCTTGGTTGCGAGCAAATGTTGCAGCATGGTTCTCGGAAGCTTCCTGGCGTGTCCGCCTGCGGCGTTCGTGAGGCCGAACGTGAACTGGCTGCGCGGTGAGCGCGGCGGGGACAGCGGGGTCCCCATGGAATGGTTGTGGAAGAAGCTGTGCAGCGAGAACAGGACCAGGTCCATGTCGCTCGCTGAGGGGTCGGTGTCGAGCATGAGCTTGATGCACTGTGCCAGCGCCTCAGTTTCGAGGTCAGCCAGTGGCTCGTTCGAGGTAGTGTCTCCCTTGAGCGATGTCAGAGGAGTGGGCCCCTCGCGGAGATGAAGCATGCCGAGACGATCGGCAACGAAGTCCAGGCTTCCAAAGCGAAAGGCCTGGAAGGGCGCGAAGACGGGAGTTTCCCACAGCCCAATGCGCGGGGCCGCGGGATACTCCAGCGAGCCAAAGTGGATCGTACCGCCTAGGCTCGCAAGGTCGGAGGTGCCGGAGATGGAGGCCATCCGATCGCCTGGACAATGGACGCACTATGTCCTCCCCATGGACGACGCCAAACTGTCGGTTCCAAAAATGGCCGGCAGCTAAACCTACTCGAAGTGTGTATCGCATGTCGTGATCGGATGTGGCCTAGCACACAATGACTCAAGATTTATACTGGTTCAGGTGAAATGTCCTACGTCTAGTCGGGGGTCAGTCAGTTGTATTGCTTGAGCCCAGGTGCTTGGATAGTTTGGAGAGTTACAAGCTTTCGAGTGGAGGAGGTGATGAGTTGTCTCTCTTTCTCTTCCTAGGTGGAAGACCCTCCCTTTTATAGTCCAAGGGAGGCTCCATTACAGGGGAGCTAAGGATGTGAGGATAGAAAGAAAGGACTCCCGACCCCGCCGGTCGGGGTCGTCAGCTTCATCAAGGTGCGGAATACTCCCTGGACCCGTCACGTGGATAACTTGATAAATTCATTCAAGCTACGGAAAACCACGCAAGAATTGAGAAGACACAAAGGATACCTTGCCCGTGCAAAACATGCAAGAATATGAGAGTATTCACCGACACAACTATAATCAGATCGCATGTGTTGGTGGGTGGTTTTGTTAAGAATTATATGATCCGGACGTATCATGGCAAGAAAGCACCCCCTTCGATAGAGAATACACTCGATGAAATGATAGAAGACGTTGAGTTTCGTAGATTGTTTGATACTTATGATGATTTTTGTGCGGATGTCGGCGACGATGATGGTGATGGTGTCGGCGAGGGGCCCATCGATGGTGGTAGTGATGACGAACTTGATGATGGTTATTTTCTGAGCCAATTGTTGCGCGGTGCCAAAGCAGAGCTATGGGTTGGTAGTGCAAGGGGGCTAGCAAATTTCGAGATGGTGAAAAAAATCATCGAAGACTAATATATACGAGCGATCAAAGGGAGGTCCGAAACACTGGACCGTGCTTTGTTTCATACTTGAGCTGTTGACTCTAAAGGCTAAGCACAGTTGTTTAGACAGTAGTTTCAATGATCTCCTGCGTGTGTTGACTTGGTTGCTTCCAAAGCCAAATAAAGTGCTCGCCAACACCTATCGAGCAAAGAAGCTTGTCATTCCGTTCATAATGGGTGTGGAAATAATTCATGCATGTCCAAATCATTGTATTTTGTATCACGGAGATACTTTCAAAGACTTGGACAAATGCCCTATTTGTTTATCAAGTCGATACAAAATTAATGCAAGTTATGGTGGTGGCGACATTCAAGGTCCAATCGATGGGAATAAAAGAAAGAGGAAGGGTGCAAGGGATAATGTTGCCTCTGTTGAGCCAGTAGACAATACTTTAGGCATTTCTGAGAAGCAGAGCAAAATTCCTGCCATGGTTATGTGGTACCTCCTAGTTGCCGATCGCCTGAGGCGTTTCTTCTCCAACCCAAAGGATGCTGAACTGATGCGGTGGTGGGATTCAGATAAGCACAAGAAGGGCGACGGAAAGCTCCGGCATCCAGCTGATGCTTGTAAATGCAAGAAGTTCGATGAGCAGTATTATCTGAAATTTGGAAAGGACCCGAGGAATGTTCGGTTTGTGTTGAGTACAGATTGAATGAATCCGTTTGGTGATAGAACTAGCACTCACAGCACATGGCCAGTGATCTTGACGATGTGCAACCTGCCTACGTGGTTGTGTTAGAAGAGAAAGTATCTTTTGCTATCGATCCTTATAGAATGCCCCAAGCATCCTAGCATCGATATGGATGTTTTTCTTGAGCCTCTGATGCAAGAAATGGAAACTCTATGGAAGGAGGGTATCAATATCGTTGATGGTTTTACACGGCAGCAGTTTAATCTAAGAGCCATTATCTTCGTCACCATCCATGATTACCAGGCATTGTTTGTCCTTTTAGGACAAGTCAAAGGTAGGACGGGATGCACGGTCTGCGTGGACGACACCATATCGTCTTTTCTGGAAGGTTCTGGAAAGGTAGTTTAACTTGGGTACATGCGCTTCTTGGTGGAAGGACATCGGTACCGAAGTAAGAAGTTCTACAACTTTTTTGATGGCAAGCCTGAGTTACATTCTGCTCTAGTAAAATGAGACAAGCACTATGTTTTTGAAATGGTGAGGACCATCCAGGTTACCAATGGGAAGATGACAAAGGATGGGAAGAAGAGAAACAGAGATAAGGCACCTATCGAAGGCGTGCCATTGAAGAAACAGTCCATCTTCTACAAGTACTTGCCATATTGGGCAGATCTTGAGGTCCGCGATGCAATCGATGGTATGCGCCTGAAGAAGAATGTGTTTGGTAACACAATTGGGCTCTTTATGGAGACATCTGCCAAGACAAAGGATACCTTGAAGTCACGTCAAGACCTGGTAGCGATGAAGATAAGAGAAGATCTTAACCATGTGGATAAAGGGAATGGAAGATATGAACTTCCTCCGGCTAGCTACAACTTGACACATGATGAGAAGAAGGTAGTGTGCGAGAGCTTACGGGGGATCAGAGTCCCAAGTCGTTTCTCATCCAACATAAGGAAACTAGTATCGATGAAAGACGTGTCAATATGCAGCTATAACTATCACAATTGTCATATGTTGTTGACGATGTTCCTCCCTATTGCAATTAGAGCGATCAAGCCAGTATACGTGAAGATTTCTCAAAAGGTGATCGACAAAGATGAATTGCAGGATCTCCACGAATTTATTGGGGAGACTATGGTGCAGCTCGAGATATGCTTCCCTCCTGGATATTTTGATATAACGGAACACCTAATGATTCACATGGTTGACCAGATATGAGCACTTGGTACATACTGAATCGTGCATACCCTGAGTGGTCCATGATAGAGGGATACAATACTGAGGAAATCATCGAGTGTTGCCTAGGTTACCTAAGGCTTCGTTTGGATGTCGATATTAGAGGGCATGGCATTGAATTGGGTTTAATACCAAATCGGCCATGGTATTGAAATGGCCACAATTCGAATTTTGTTGTTCGGATAGCTTTGATATTGGATTTTGGAATCCTAAGATGCAATTCAATTCAATTCAATTCACGTTTGGATGTAAAAATATGGAATTGAAAGAGAAGGCCAGAAGGACGGTGCCGGCTGAGAAGAGAAGGGGGCGCCGCTCCTCCTCTCCCCTCCCAACACTCTCCCCTGCATTGGAGTGGAGATGGAGGACCTCCTTTTGGAGAGGGCGCTGCGAGGACAAGATCGACGCCGACGGCACCGCAAACTTGGCAGGCACGTCGAGGGGAGGTCAAGGGGAGGGAGGGATACTGCTCCGCGAGGACGAGACGCCGGCGGCCCCCACGATCTTGGCGTGCGTGTTGAGGGGAGGGGCTGCTGCGCTGCGCCGTGATGACGAGACACCACTGGCAGCCGTAGACATCGCACGTGCATCGAGGGGAGGGCGGTGCTGCACTGTGAGGACGAGACGCCGGCGGCCGCCGTGAACGGAGCGCACGTGCAGTGGAGGGAGTGTCGCGCCGCTCCGCAAGGACGAGAAGCCGCCGGTAGCCGGAAACTCCGCGGATGCAGCGAGGGGAGGGCTGCACTGCGCCTTGAGGACGAGCAGCCACTGCCGGCCCATGAACTCCGCATCTGCATCGGCGGGGAGAGAGTTGAGAGAGAGAATCACGAGAGGTAGAGAGCCGAGGGAGAGAAAGAATCGTGAGACATTGGGACGGCGGGGTGGGGGGCGACGATTCAGCACAATACAGGGGCCGGATGGCTCGGAATCGCGAGAGGGAGGGAGGCAGTAAGCTGAATATCGCTTGGTATTGGACTGAGTTTCCAATACCAATTCCCTAACCAAACAAAAAATAGATATTTGATACATTCAATATCAATTCCCAATTCTGAACTTGAATATCTACATCAAAACGGGGTGTAAAGGATAAACTAGGCATTGGTTTGCCTGTTCCTTAGTTTTTGGGGAGATTCGAAGGGGTTGGCACAGCTGGGAGGAAAACCTTCATCGACAAGGATTTCAATGGTGTGGAACAAGCACATTATAGTATCTTGCAGCACGTCACGATAATGACAACTTTAGTCAATGAACACTTGAGCATGATTCATGCCGAAAAAAATGGCCGCTAGGATGATTGGATCATGAGAGAGCACAAGCGTCAATTGATTGCATGGTTAAAGGACCTGGATCTACCAGATGGGGAAACCTTGGAACAACAAATGATCAAAAAATTGGCAGCTAGACCATCTAGCCAGGTCACGTCATGGCAGGGTATGATATTCCGCAAAGGACAAGAAGACAGTATCTCAGAACAGTGGTGTTCGTATTTATGATATATGGGAAGTGCACTATGGTTCCAATATACAAGTCCCCGTCTTTCAGTGTCGTTGGGTCAAACAACCAAGGGGTGTTGAGGTGGACGACTATGGGCTCATGATTGTTGACCTCAACAATGTCGGTTACAAAGATGACCCATGGGTACTTGCTTCATAGGTCGCACATGTATTGTATTTAGCTGATCTCGCAAAAAAGACAAAGCACGTTGTCGTTCGTGGAAAACAAGATATCATAGGAGTTGATGGTATCGGTGATGTGGAGGAATATAATCAATATGATGAAATGAACCTCTTCACATACCTGCCACAGAAGATGAGAATTATAGAAGCAAGCATAAGAAAAGACGATAAACCATGGGCACGCAAGTATGGAGAAATGAGAATTGTTACCGTTTAAATATGTAGCTAGTAAATTATTTTTGGATTTATGTAATCTCTCTAATGTCTCGTGCATCAATGTATTTTAAATGAATTATAGGTATATTTTGTTTTACTTATGGTTTACACAAAATTTCAGAAGTTATTAATTATATATATAAATATTTTTAAATAAGTACATATGACAAGGACAAGGATGGTTTGTTGATGTGTTATGGTATATTTTATGATTTAAACAAAATTTCAAAATAAAAGTAAATCATTTCAGAAAAAAAATAAAATTATTTGTAGGGGTGGGTGATGGTCTTACCAGCCTCTACAAATGGATTTGTTAGGGCGGGTGGCGGCGTGTGACACCTCAGGTGTTTAAATTACGAAATAAGCCTCATTAGCTTAACAAGATGCTTAACTAACTAAGAAAAGTTTAAAAGAAACGAATTATACTTGGTTTTGCTTGTGATTTTAAATTTCTATGTATATGTGCATAAGTACATGTACGTTAATCAAACAAATTAAATAACTCACATCGATGCAAACATGGCTACGAAATTGAATAGGCACATCGTTATTGACAGGATAAACCAAAAGTCTAGTTGAAGCCTAGGAGAGAATACAAATTTTTGCCCAAGAAATGATGTGCCCTCCGATTTATACTTTTTGAGTTTTTACAATAACTTCTAAACTAGAACTCAAATGAACTTTGGCCTGAAACCAAACTTGTGTAACTTTTAATTTTGAACAACTTTCATGTTTAGAGATTTTTGAGTTGCAACACAAAAATTTGAGAAACACTTAACTTTGCAAAACAGCCCCTGCCTTTTCTTCTATTTCCACTTTCAGTCCCTCCCCTCTCCTCTATTTCGCCCGACGCCCGCCGCCAGTCACCGCTGGCCACCTGGCCGGCGATGCCTGCCGCCCACGCCGTGATAAGCCAGTCGCCGGCTGTCCTCCCCACTCCCCCGACAAGGCCCTGCCGCGCCCAATCATGTGCCGCGCAATCCCTTCCTCCCCACGCCAGGATCTCCGGCCGCCAACCCGACGCGCCACTGGCCGCACGCGACGCCGCCGCCCGACCACCGCACGCCGCGCCCAATGGACAAGCCGCGCCGTGCCCGAGCTCCCACTTTGTCCTGCCACTCCCCGCGCTCGCCGCCCGACAAGCCGCGGTGCTGCAGCACGCCCAATCCCCTGCTCCCGCCCGCCGCTCGCAGCGCCGAGCCCCTGGCCGCCGCCCCGACGCCCAATGGCACGCCCCCGTCGTGCCGCCCGCGCCCGAGCCTCGCAGTCCAGCCCCGCCCCTCCTCCCACCTCTCTGCTGCCTACAAAAGGCCGCACTGAGCCTCCTCGCGCGCCCAAACACGAGAACGCCGCCGCCGCCACCATTACCGCCGTCGTGCCCAGCTCACCGTGGAGCTCACCCCTCCGGTCATCCACCGCCCAAGCTGAACCCCCAACCACCACCACAGCATCCCACCGAAGCTCACTGCCCCGCCCATCGCCGCCCAGACCCACCGAAGCGTCGTGCCAGCGCAGCCTCCATTGTTGCCGCCCCTGACCACCGTGGACACCCCACCCTGGCCCTCCTCCGCCCGAACCAAGGCTCGGAACGGGACTACATCACCCCACCAGAGCTTCCCGACCCGCCAGTGCTGCCCCAACCCCGCTGGAGCACCGTCGCCGATGCTCCGCACCGCCGCCGTCCCCTGTTCCACGCCGACGAGCCCTTTCCGGCCACCACCAACCCCGACCAAGGACACCACAAGGTAGCTCTCATCTCCCTGGTTCTCCCCGATCCTTTTTCCCTCGCCGCCGACGAGCCCCCTCGCCGGAATTTGGCCGGCCGCCGTGCCAGCGCCGCCCAGGGACCCAATTGCAACGATTGAAATCTTCAAAAAGGTCTGCACGCATGTTTCCAGGGGCATAACTGTAAACCTGTGTTTAAACTTTGAATTCAAAAATAGCGAACTTGTATAAAATCGTAGAAAAATCGGAAAAATACAAACTCAACTGTTCTGGAATTTTTAGAAGAAAATCTACAACTTTTGTTACATGCTTTTCTTCAATTGATTGCTAAATCTTGCTCTAAATGAAATGGAAAGTTTAATAGACTTTAATTGTACCCACTGTTGTAGACCAGTTCTTAATTTGAGTTTTGGGCAGTAAATTGGTTGCTTGATGTGTAGTCCAGTGGGAAAAGTTTAGGGTCAGAACCAATCTCTAGCTAAACTTTTTGTTCAACTTTGTTCATGCCTTGAAATAATAGAACTAAATTGTATCTACTGATATATTGTGTTTCATGTTGTGAAACTTTTCCAGAGTTGTTATAGTGATGCCTAAATACCACAGAAAAAGTTCAGAACCTTTTTCCTTTCTGTAACCTATTTGTATAATTTTGTGGTGGGAAAAATGCACTAATTCAAATAATTAGTTTCTGTGCTTGGAAAATATTCAACTTTTTAATGTGTGACTACTTAGAGTAGCTCATGCTGTATAAAAAATTTCATACCCAGAAACCCTATAGAACGTCCTGTAGAAATTAATTGTCATTAACATAAGTGTATCTTATCCTATTTATTATGCTCTGTATCATGCACAATAAAATCTGAAAATTTACAGTAACATATATGTCGATAGGTTAATCCCCTATAAAATTTTTGGCATCAATACTTGCATGGTTTGTTCTATATAAAAATAGTTAGGTTCTAGCAGTAGCTGTGTATTATAATTTTCACATTTAATCTACTACACAAAAATGTCTGAAATTTTTATAGTGGTTTTATCTCTGCATAATGTACTCTGAATAAAAATTTCATCACCAGAAGTTGCCTAGTCCAGAAGTTGTGTTTAATCCATGTTGTGCTTAGAAAATTAAGTTTCCGAAAGAACACAGCCCCCCCCCCCCTTTTTGTTTAATGGAGTTAATTAGTTTAAGTTATACTCTATTAATGATTGCCCAAGAAATCTAAACTAAGTAACTTTACAACCAAATCTATGTTTTGTGGACTGCAACTTTATCGTGAAGAAAATAAATGTCATATACCATCACTACAACTCATACTTGTGCATTCATATAGAATCGACTACTCTTGCTGACGAAACGTACGAGCTGGTGCCTGAGTCCGAGAGTGAGCAGCATGAAGCTCAAGTGAATCTAACTGAACCTTTCGAAGACCCGAACCCGAGTTCGGACGAGCCCCAAACTAACTTTACCCAAGAAGGCAAGCCCCGGAGCAGGAACCCTATTTTTCGAATTATGCAACTTATTACTCTATTTTACTTGTGCATTAAGTTTATAGGAGTTGAATGAAAACGTAGTTGCATGATCCTAGGTACCCATGCTGTGAACACTAGATGTAAGGTTCGATAGAATGCTATGCTAATAGGACTCCGGTAAAAGTCGAGTCATTTCCTGTCGCTTGCGAGAATATAGGAGTTGAATGTTTACTACATGCTGCAATCATAAGGTCGACGGACGGGGCTATGGTGCGATGTTTATGTTGATGATTGAGGCCCCGTCTGTTTAGTGAAAAATGCTAAGGCCGCAGTGTGTGGTAGTGGTGGTTAAGTCTTTGAACGTACTAACCACATGCCGAGAATATAGTAATCAGTAAGCTTAAGTACCGGATCAAACCTAGGTCGGAATATACTCCCCACCATCTTGAATTCATTCACATCTAGCTAATGGCGGGTGCATGTGCCGCCATGGCCCGGCCGGGTCCGTGGTCCATGGGGACGTGTAGTGGAGGGCGGTGGGCCTGTTCCGTGAAGCGGGAATTGAAGGGAAAAGTTGCACGTGTGACTCTGGGAGTAACCACGTGACGTGTGTTTAGGTCTGCCTTGCAAGGTTAAGAAATTCGATTCGAATCGTCCGTTTCTCGCGGTTATTGAGACTGCTTGACCCTTTTACCACATAGAGTAAGAAATGGAATGATGATGATGATTAATCTTGTTGGATGAAATTAATTCTTTCACCATGTATGATTTTGGATAGTTGCTTACCTAGAATGGTTAAAGAAAACTAGAATCTAGAGCTAAAATTTGAAAGTAAGGACCTACTTGTATATGCTTTTCGGCAAAACAAACCCTTCAAGCTAAAAAGCCTTGCATGTCTAGGAGTCGGCTAAGTATATTCCACTAGTCGGGTAAGCCTTGCTGAGTATTAGTATACTCAGCCTTGCTTGTGGCTTGTTTTCAGGTGATACTTTCGAGGATATGATCGCTAGTTTGACTTGGCCGTGTACTCTTCCTCCTGGTTGGTCGGTGGAATGGGATGCGCCCCAAGCCAACGATAATAATGACGAGTGATGTCTCGTACAGGCTTCATCGAGACATCATGTATCGTCGAGTAGTTTATCATTGATTTTCCGCTGCATTGAACTCTGAAGAACTCAATTACTTTGAACTCTGAAGTACCTTGTTCTACGAATTCGAACTCATTTGTAATAATAATTTATGTTGAACCCTGTGGTGTAAAATTTGTGAAATGTTGTATCGTCTGGGCTCACCTTCGTGTGAGTACTTGTATGTGTGGTTTCGATCGGCAAAAACCGTGGTTGTATCGGGAGGTTACTCGACAGACCAATGGATTATTCCGTTTGAAGTGTGAATTAGCCCTGATTGCCCTCGTGGTGATGGTTAGCGCGCTTGAGCCGGATTAATTCAGGTGGTTCTGCCACATGGCGCCACCCGCCCCTACAAAGGAGTGCACGCGGGCGCTGCTAAATGGGTCGTTTTCTGCCCCCCCCCCCCCCCCCCACCCCCGAATTTGGCATAGAGGCACTGCTCGTGCCTATCCTTCGCAACGCACAAGGGATTAATCCCACCTTGACTTCGCAAGGACGCCGCAACCAACTTAAATACCAGAACTTCCCCACTGCTTCTGAACTTCCGAAATCAACTCCATGCGCTCCTCTGATTCGTTCTGGCCATGCTTATTGGGTGCGGGTTTGGGCCTGTTGGGAGAATCTGATCCCCAATCTATGATGTTATTTCTTCACATTTTTTGATGTGATTTGCTATATCTTTTGAATTAATTGAATTTTCGAAATCATTTATGAAAATCAATTTCATGGGCGGGTGGGGGCATCACCCCTACTAAAAATTGATTTGTAGGGGTGGGTTACACCCCCAACCGCCCCTACAAATGATTTTCAAATTTATTCTGAAAAATAGATTATATCATAAAAAATAGCAAAACAAATAAAAAAGGTGAAACTTGCACCTTGAGATTATTGTGCCATATAGGATAGGAAAAAAAATATGTCAAGCGTATTTCAGTACAAATAATGCTTAAGGGTGTGGAAACCACAAAGTGTGCTTTGAGTTGTATGATACCAGTGTGAGTGAGCCATACATTATGGTTTCCACACTCCTAATCAGTATATACACTAAAATGTGGTTTTCATATTTTTCTGTAGTCCTATAGGTCACAATAATCTTAGGATACAAATTTCACTTTTTTGATGTGATTTGCTATTTTTTCGGAAAATTATTTGTAGGGGCGGGCAGGGCAACCCGCCCCTACAAATTGATTTCTAGGGGCGGGTGGGGGCGGGTGATGCCCCGCCCGCCCCAACAAATCGACCTCTATGTAAGCACGAAGGGGGCCGGGACTTGGTAAAATTTTGATTGCGCGCGGAGACGCCGTTAGGCTGCTGAAATTTTGAGTCCCCGGGCTCCTTCTCCTCCTTGCACCACCGGCGCCGGATCGACCCGTGCCACCTCCTCTCCACATGCTGCCGCTGGCCACCTCCTCTCGCGGTGCCTCCCGGCCCCCTCCTCCTCCCCGCTGGCCTCATCCGCGCGGATCTACGGCCGCGGGCCCTGGCGGCGCCTCCTCCACGCCAGCTGGCCTCCTCCACTCGCCGCTGACCTGGCCCCTCTCGCTGTGCGAGCCACCGGCCTCGTCCCCTCTTCGACACGCGCCGCCGCCGCTCCTCCCCTCTTCGCGGCGCTCGCTCTTCTCCCCACGGCCGTCCTCCGCGCGACGCCTTTGCCGCCGCACCCTCCTCGTCGCCGCACTGCCCTTAACGTGCCTCCTCGCCAGCCTCGACCCCGCCATCCGCCTCCACGCGCGCGGCAACTCCTTCTCCCGGCCAGCTCCTCCCACTCACCCGGTGAGTTCTTTATTTTGCTTGTTTTTCTTTCTTTTTTGTTTTTTCCGTTTCAATGCCTACAAACTCTAGCACACACACATGTGTTAGTGAATTAATGAAATATATTTTTCAGTAAATGAATATTAATCATGTATATGAGGACTAGTGAATGAAATTTTGAGCTAGTGAATGTGAGTTAGGGGCAAGAAATTATATGTGCATGTGAAATATATTGAGAACATGAATTAGCGGAAAGAAATTATATTCATGTATTCAAGTGCATGTGAAATATATTGAGAATGTTAGTATGTGCATGTGAAATATATTGAGAATGAGATTTAGGGAATGCGAAATATATTCATGTACGAGGTCTGTCACCCATACATAGACACATACATAGAGAGACACATAGAGAGACATGCAGAGAGAGTGATAATGTGGACATTGTGGAGTCCTTCTTATAAGAAAGTACGAGGTGTGTCTATTAACTTTCATATTCAGGTGAACGCATGAAAGTGTTTTAAAATATGTTTCTATTCAAATTGTGTATTCAAATTAGTTAGTGATTTAGTTAATAAAGTAGTTAGTGAATTAGTTAGTAGATGAGAAGAGTATTCTATATTGTTTGAATTAATGAAATTTCATGTACATTTGAATTTGAATAGTGAATGAAATTTTAATGGAATATATGAGGAATATGAGTGTAATTAGTGAATATATTCAAATATGTTTCTATTGAAATATGTAGAACTCGTAAATGGATCAACCGTCATCATCGTCCCCACACAGGGAGGATGCAACACCGAAAATCGACGAAGTCGAGCAAATGCATCCCAGATGTCGTGGGACGACATGACCAACGTAAGTGTGCAATTCGGGAATGATGATGCTGATGATGGTGTGCAATCTGGGGATGATGATGTCGATGACCTGGAAAATGAAGGACCTGGGATTGGACACCGGGGTTGGGTGGACGGTCAATGGCACGATCCGATAGATCCACATCCTATCGCTCCAAGAGAACGCCGTTCAAGGTTGGAGTTTGATCCGGATTACATTCCGGATCAAGTTCAGGTAATGACTACATGCGATTAATTACCACCTAGCTTTTAGTATATGTTTTCCATAGATTACGCGTAATGATTAGCCGAAATCCTATGATCCGTGTAGGTGGCTCCGACAGTAAGGAGTAAACGCCAACGCCGACCCTCAAGCCCTACAGAGGAAGAACTTGAAGGCAACGATAGCTCTGGTATGGAACCTCAAACTACGACTTCTGGCAGCCAAAGCAAAAGGAAACGAGGCCAACGAGAAAGAAACCAATACCCCGAAGGCCAATGGACGATAAATGTAGTTAACGCAGCTGGCGAGCCCATAGAGCCCCCTGAGGTGCGTGCAAAGTTTTAGAACGCAATCGGTGCTATAATTAGAACAATGATGGTTTTGGATCCAACGATACCCGATTGGCTAACGGTTCCTGAGGGGAAGAAAGAAGCGATGTGTGCACTGTTGAGAAAAACATTTATTTTGCCACGAGGAACTCAGGAAAGAGTTACGAATTATGCTAAGAAGATGCTGGGTGAAACTTTCTGCGGGTGGAAGAGTGATTTGAATACCAAGTATGTCCAGAAGGGCCGAGAGCCATTTGCAGAGTAAGTGAAAATCACGCGGGCACAATGGGAGGAGTTTGTTCGGCAAAAGATCTCTAAGGAAGAACTAGCCCTAAGCCAGAGGAATAGAGAATTTGCATTGAGAAACATACATAAAGTACGTCTTGGGCTGGGTGGATACCAAAGGCAGCTCAAGAAGTGGCGGCTTGAAAGAGAGGTGGCAATAGCCACAGGGCAACCCGACCCTTTTGAAAGCCTTGACGATCGTGCCTAGATGTGGCTTCAAGATAGGAAGCCTAAGATAGTGGATGGCAAGCTGCAGTTTGATCAACCCGAGACCGAAGCGGTGGCAAAAAAAAATGTACGAACTTAACGAGCTCGATAAGCAAGGAAAGTTCAATGCAAAGAGGGACCAGGATGTGCTCAGTATAGCCATTGGGTTCAAAGAGCATGGAGGCCGCATCGGAGGCTTGTCCTCTAAGTTGACCATCAAGGATGGATTCCAGCAGGACCGGGCTAGCTATAGGAAGCATGACCACTACAAGAAAGAATTGCAACAAGCGGCAGAGAAAGCCCTAGAAAGTAAGTTTAGGCAATATTTCCGGGCAGTAGTTGTAGAGGAGCAGCAGTCCGGGCTATTATGGATTAACCCGTCAAAGGAGGTAGGGCAACAACAGATGGTGATGATGCCCCCTCCTGTATTGAGCCAAGCCAATACAGCATGTGCTCAGAGCAATGTCGCATCTACCACAACACAGCCATACCCGGTAGATTGCATATCAGTTACTACTCCCTACTTGTTGCTGTATCTGATCGGCAGAGCTGGTAAGACAAAGGAAGTTGCCAAGGCCCAGGTGTATCCGGGTGGGGGTTTGTTTGAGGGAAAACTGATCCCGCCCCTATATGCATGAGTACAAGTGGAGCAACTCCTTAAATCAAGCTATGAGGATAATGAGATAGACATCCCCACTGCAGATGGGAAGAATTGCCTTGGAGAATGCATCGGTAGTACCATTCTGTGGCATAAACGAGATATCGTACTGCTTGGTGCACAACCTATTGCTGCCCGCGATCGTACCTTGCCACCACCACCACCACCACCACAACAAGAGGGGGCAGCACCTGAGCATACTCCACTGACTCTGCCATCTCTACCGGCCCCGCCATCATCACCACCACCACGAGAGGGGTCGGGGTAGCAATTTCCCCGCGGGGGGCGGATCCTCGCAGGGATCCGACCCGAACGGGGTAAGGACGGGGCTTTATTTCCCCCTGTGGGGAAAGCAGGTCGGGGCGGGGATCAGTTTTCCCCCGCGGGGCACCGACAGGGACCGGAGAACTTTCTTGCCTGCAGCGATTTGTCCCTTTGCGGCCAACAAAGAATACAACCCAATAGCTTCGCGCCTCCACCTATATAGGTATATAAACTCGTTTCTAAGAAACCCTAACCTTATCCTCTCATTCCTTTCCCCGCCACTCATCGCTGCAGCCTCCACCTGCTCTGCTCGTTTCCACGACGCATCGCTGCAGCCTATACCTGCTCTACTCGTTTCCGTGACGTGAGGCAAGGCAAGGCCGGAGAGCATAGGGATGCCAGATGTGCCGCGGCTCCGGTGAAGAAGGGCAAGCCGCCGACGGCACTGGCTGCTCGGTCCACAACAACAAACACCACGAGCCATCGTCGCTGCTCCCTAAACCCCCCTGCAAATCTGCATTTACCTCCGGCCGCCAATCAGTATTAGTCGTGGCTTGTGAGAATTGAGTAGTAGAAGTATTAGCGTGCTGTTAGCTTGTGACTTGTGAGGTAGTACAGTGGTTTATCTATTAGCTTTTGCTTGTTCTTTCACCATGTACTTGACTCATCCTCGGATCTGTGTATAGCATTCGAAGTTTGAACTTATATGCTGCAATTTGGTTGTTATGAACTTCTAATTTATGAGATCTGTCGATATCTTTACTGGGTGATTGATCCCCACGGGCCCCGACGGGGTTCGGGGATCCGGCGGGGACGGGGCCGGGGCAAATTTTTCCCCTATTATGATTTCAGGGCCGAAACTCCACCTGTGTTGGTTCTCAACATAGCCGGTCCCAAGCCCAGATAAAGGAGGAGGGTTGTGTTAGGTTTGGCAAATCAGCGTAAAAAAACAGCCACTCTAATGGATATGAAACCCATAAGAAACTTGTTGGGGCGTAACCCTTTTAGCGACGCGCTACATCGGAACCCGGGTGTGGTGTTAAATGGGCAAGGGTCAGATCGCCATCCCCCCAAGGGCGCGTCGTATCGTGACCTGGGTACAATAAAAAGTGAGCAAGGGTCGGGTCGTCACAGCCTGAGTGGCATGCTACATTTGCGCCCGGGTGTAGTGGAAAATGAGCAAGAGTCTTCGCACTTCCCTCGACGGGTGCGAAGAGTAAGAAAGTTAGCCGAGCCAACTAGGATTCGCATAGGTAGCTAGAACGTAGGATCCCTAACAGGTAAGTTGTGGGAGCTAGTTGATGCAGCAATTAGGAGGCGTGTAAATATTCTATGCTCTCAGGAGACTAAATGGAAGGGTCAAAAGGCAAAGGAGGTGGAGGATACTGGCTTTCAAGCTTTGGAACACGGGGGCAACACCGGGTAGGAATGGTGTAGGTATCTTGATCGATAGGAGCCTTAAGGATGGAGTCATAGAGGTTAGGAGGTGAGGCGATCGGATTATCCTGGTGCGGATGGTAGTTGGAGACTCAGCCCTAAATGTGATCAGTGCCTATGCCCCTCAGGTAGACCTCAGTGAAAGCACCAAGAGGCAGTTCTGGGAAGACCTAGATAGCATGGCTAGTACCGTTCCTAGCAGTGAGAAACTCTTCATAGGAGGAGATCTCAACGGCCATGTGGGTGCGACTAATGTAGGGTTCGAGCGAGTGCACGGGGGCTTTGGGTATGGTCGCAAGAGTCAAGAGGGGGAGGATATTTTGAACTTCGCGTTGGCCTATGACTTGTCGATAGCGAATACCCTTTTTAGGAAGAGAGAATCCCATCTTGTGACCTTTCATAGTGGACAACACTCAAGCTAGATCGACTTTATCCTTGCTAGGAGGGAGGATAGACGGGATTGCTTAGATTATAAGGTAATACCCGGGGAGTGTGTTGTCCCTCAACACAAGCTTGTGCTGGCGGACTTTCATTTTCGGGTACGTGTCCATCGAGATAAACGCGCCAAGATTGCGAGAACGAAGTGGTGGAAGCTTAGAGGGGAAGCGGCGCAAATGTTCAAGGAGAGAATGCTAGGTGAGGGGCCCTGGGAGAAAGGAGAAGATGCAGAAGACATGTGGCTAAAGATGGCAACATGTGTTCGGAAGGTGGCCTCAGAGGTGTTTGGCGTGAGTAGGGGAGGCAAACAGGAAGGGAAAGACACCTGGTGGTGGAATGACGAGGTGCAAAGGGCTATTAAGGAGAAGAAGGAGTGTTTCAAGCACCTCCACCTTGATAAGAGTGCAGCCAACATCAAGAGCTATAATTTAGCGAAGAGGGTTGCAAAGCGAGCTGTGAGCGTAGCAAAGGGTAAAGCGTATGATGACCTGTATCAGCGGCTAGCCACGAAGGAAGGGGAGAAGGACATCTATAGAATGGCTAGGATCCGCGAGCGGAAGACAAGAGATATCAACCAAATCAAATGCATCAAGGATGGGACAGATCAACTTCTAGTGAAGGATGAGGAGATCAAGGACAGATGGCGAGAGTATTTTGATAAGTTGTTTAATGGGGAGAATGAGGGCCCTACCCTTGAGTTAGAAGACTCTTTTGATGACACCAACAGACGCTTTGTGAGGAGAATTCAAGAGGCTGAGATCGGGGAGGCGTTGAAGAGGATTAAGGGGGGTAAAGCGATGGGCTCTGATGGTATCCCCATTGAGGTGTGGAGATGCCTAGGTGCCAAAGCGATAGTGTGGTTAACTAAGCTTTTTAACCTTATTTTTCAGTCCAGCAGGATGCCTGAAGAATGGAGTACAAGTATATTAGTACCAATCTTCAAGAACAAAGGAGATGTTCAAAGCTGTACTAACTATCGTGGGATTAAGCTGATGAGCCATACGATGAAGCTTTGGGAGAGGGTTATCGAGCACCGTCTAAGAAGAGTGACAAGTGTGACCCAAAACCAGTTTGGGTTCATGCCTGGAAGGTCGACCATGGAGGCGATTTTCTTAATCCGACAATTGATGGAGAGATATAGAGAGCAGAAGAAGGACTTGCATATGGTCTTTATTGACCTTGAGAAGGCGTATGATAAAATACCGAGAAATGTCATGTGGTGGGCCTTGGAGAAGCACAAAGTCCCAACTAAGTACATTACCCTCATCAAGGATATGTATAAGGATGCGATAACGTTTGTCCGGACATGTGATGGTGACACCACTGACTTTCCTATTAACATAGGTCTACATCAGGGGTTAGCATTGAGTCCTTATATATTTGCCTTGGTGATGGATGAGGTCACAAGGGACATACAAGATGATATCCCTTGGTGTATGCTCTTTGCTGATGATGTGGTGCTAGTGGACGAGAGTAGAGAAGGGGTTAATAGGAAGTTACAGCTGTGGAGACGCACGTTAGAGTCGAAAGGGTTCAGACTCAGTAGGACCAAGACCGAGTACATGATGTGCGATTTCAGCGCGACTAGGCATGAGGATGGAGATGTTAGCCTCGATGGGCAAGTGGTTTCCCAGAAGGATACTTTTCGGTATTTAGGATCAATGCTTCAAAAGGATGGCGACATTGATGAAGATGTTAGATATAGAATCTCAGCTACCTGGTTGAAGTGGCATCAAGCTTCTGGCGTCCTATGTGACTGAAGGGTGCCGCAAAAGTTAAAAGGTAAGTTCTATAGGACAGCGATTCGTCCGGCAATGTTATACGGTGCTGAATGTTGGCCTACAAAAAGACGACATGTCCAACAACTGAGTGTAGTAGAGATGCGGATGTTGCGGTGGTTTTGCGGGCACACACGAAGGGATAGAGTCCGGAACGAAGTTATTCGGGATAGAGTCAGGGTGGCGCCAATTGAGGAGAAACTTACCCAACATTGATTGAGATGGTTTGGACATGTCCAACGGAGATCCCCTGAGGCGCCGGTGCGTAGTGGGGTTCTAAAGCAGGCCAAAAATGTAAAGAGAGGTAGAGGTAGACCCAAACTGACTTGGGACGAGTCGGTGAAGAGAGACCATAAGTAGTGGAATATCTCCAAAGAGGTAGCTTTGGATAGGAGCGCTTGGAGACTCGCCATCCACGTACCTGAAGATCCGTGATCTTTGTTTTTTTATGGGTTTCATCTCTAGCCTACCCCAACTTGCTTGGGACAAAAGGCTATGTTGTTGTTATTATTGTTGTTGTTGTTGTTGTTGTTGTTGTTGTTGTACGATTTCAGGGCCGGGGCGGGGACTGCAAATCAGGGATCGGGGCGGGGACGGGGGGTGTTCCCCCGGCCCCGCCCTGCCCCGTTGCCATCCTGAGAGAGGGGGCAACACCAGAGCATACTCTACCGGCCTCGCCACCGCCACCACCACGAGAGTCATCACCACCGCCCCCGCTATCTCCACCGGCTCATGTTACCCGATCATGAGAACCATCACCACCGACCTCACTATCACCACCGGCTTAGGTTGCCCGATCACGAGAGCATACTCCACCGGCTCCGCCAGCGGCTCCACCGAAGGCTCCACAGTTGGTGCACCGAGTGATACGGGCTTTAGGGAACGATCCGGAAGGGAAAGAGATTGGAGATTTGTGGCACGCCGCAAACAAAAAGGACAAGTCAAAGGACAAGTCAAAAGCTATGTCAAAGGATGATTCCAATTTTGGTTCCAGCAGACGACAGGGCTTTTACTTGCCCCGCACTGACACAGACTTCAAATAGGATGTTGGGGTTGATACACTTCCGGATTGTCCTCAAAGATTTGAGTACGGTAAACCATTTCTACCCGAGTGAGCTATCACAGCGGTCCCAAGTGAAATGCAGAGGATGCATAATTGGTACCTGAGGGCATGTAGACTTGGGCTCCGTTTCCTATGCGCTTTGTACCATCGGCAAGTATTCGGACTTCAAGGTCTGGGCATCATGGATGTCATGTTCGATTTTCGAGACATCCACAACATGTTCCGTCCCGGTGAACTAGACATTGAAATGGTTAGACTCTGGTGCATGTAAGTACCTCATCCATACTGCTTGTATGCTATGGACTTATTTACTATATATGCAAATCTAATTAATTGTCATACATTCAGTTCTACAGGATGCAAACAAATGATGCCATTGTTTTAGGTGAAAGGAGGAGATATCTTGATCCTACAACTATTTGCGAGACCAGGCACACTAGGCCAAGTAAGTGGACGGATGATGTTGACATGCTAGCTGGGTGTAAAATGCCCGAGGAGAAGAATGAGAAAAGAATGTCATATCACAGAGATGCCATGAAGAGGGTTGCAACCTATATAGGGGTTATGATGGTAAACTGGCAAGCCGTGGCTGATACCTATATGCACCATACCACATCGGGTAAGTCTAATTTCAATCTTTTGTTACAATGTATACTTGCTCCGATCCATGGCTAAAAATTGTATATAATATTTTTGTAGGGGTCACTGGATTGCTTTTGTGATACAGCCAAAGCGTGGAAGAGTTCTCGAATCGTACTCCTTGGATTGGCAAAAGAATAGATACAATTATTTCTTATTCATCCTCATAATATTAGCGAATTTCTTATCTTCCATAAGTACGTCATGCTAATTTTTCCATGAAAGTAAATATTTATAAACTAACTTCTCATTTCTTTCTTTTTAAAACAGAGCTTACGGTCACTACATTTAAAAAAGGAGGTGCTTATCACACCGATAAAGTTTCAGCAATGACTCTACGCACAAACTTTCTGTGCCACAAGCAACCTACAAATTTCGTGTACTGCGGGTATTACATGTGTGAGCATATGAGAGTGCAAGGAAGATACACAATAGATCCTGAATGTGTAAGAGACTACTCTTTATTAGGGATAGATGTATATGTGTATATTAGTTTTGCGTCTATCTAACATTTGCTTAATCTTTCCGTGGATTCATTAGTTGCAGATTCATCTAAGAAGGAATATGGGGGCACTCCATGAGAAACAACTCCTAGAAGTAGTAGCCGATTTATGTCATTTCATTATGCATGAAGTGATCCATCCAGAAGGTATATTTTCTTTAAAAATACCACGAATTAGCAACGGACCCTAAATACATTAGTCTTCGTGATAGGGCGAACCAGCAACACCGTGCCGCCTCAAGTAGCGTTGGAAAATAGAAGAAAAATATGTATTCAAGCAGCACTTTTAATGATGTACACGAATGATGCACTGTAATTATATATATATATATATATATATATATATATATATATATATATATGCTTCATTACTTTACGATTTAATTTTGGATGTGCAATTATTTATATTCATGAAACATATTCCATGTCGATCGCTATAACATTCGATCGCGCACTAAGTTGATAAGTTAAAATTGGTGGGAAATAAAATTTTAAAAGATAGTGAGAAACAGATTTGGAAAACTTAAATTCAAATCAGTGAAATTTTAGGCGGGAAGGATGTTTTTAGGGATGGTCATGCCCTAACCCGCCCCTGGTAGAAATAAGTTTTCAGGAGCGGGTAAGGTACCCGCCGTTGCAAACAGCTATTTTTAGCTGCGAGAAATATGGGCGGGTGCGGTACACGCCCCTAAACACGTTTTCTGTAGTAGCGATATCTAGAGAATCTTGATTCACCAATAAGCTAAGATCCAGATAAGCGGAATCAAACAGGGCCGTAAGCTTTGTTTCGAGGAAGATATGTAAGCCTTACCTTGGACGGATAGGGATTCTGATTTAGGCTGGCACAACGCATGTGTGTCCGTATCGGTTGGTTTGAAGACGACCATGCTTCAACAGCAATTTTTACCCACAAAGTTGGGCTGGCTTTAGTGCACGTCTTGGGCTAAAAGCAAAGCGAAGCCCATGCCTGCCACAAATGGAAAAGGGAATGCAGCCCATGTCTATCACGAATCCTGATGGGTCAGGCTGAATTTTTTAGTTATAACCATGCATACTAACTTGAATTCTCCATGACAACGTTTATTTTCCTTACAAAGCAAGGGAAAAGCATTGAAGGTAAGAAGACTAATCCGAATCGGTGATTAGTTTGGTATAGCCGGTTATTTGCTTAGCTTTGTACAACAAATAACATCAGCAGAGCACATCGGAAAACAGATCATAATTTGTCAACCTCACCTGTGAACTGATATAGGAATGGAGACACATGTTTTTGCAACACCGCCGTCACCTACTGAAGAGACTCTTCGCCAACTCGAACGAGACCTACTACCTGCTAAAGAGGCTCGTCACAAAGCCGAACGGGACCTACTATCTGCTAAAGAGGCTGGTCACAAAGCCGAATAGGACCTACTATCTGCTGATAAAAAGGTACAGTTTATCATTTTTTGGAGAGCTCGCAATGCTATGCTTATGTATCCATTAATAAAGTAATGTCGTTGTTTCTATATACAGACGGAAAAATACAAGGCATTGTATGTTAAGAGTGCGCAGCTATAGGTACAGCAGGAACAATTAAAGGAAATGACAGACAAAGTTAATAAACTAACAGCAGAGCTGGAGTCTGCTAGAAATAATCACAAATAGGAAATGGCGGAGAAACAACGAGATTTAGAAATTTATGGAATCAAGTTAGACACCTTGTTAAGTGACGTTGATGACTCATCAGGCAAGTCTTCTGCGCCGTCGTACTTCGTATGTTCAATCACTCAGGTCAGTGAAGCGACACACAATGCTCTCCAGCGAATGTGCTTTATTTTCTTCAGAAATGTGACGCAAGCTAGTTTCGGTCTCATGGTTGGTGGAAGTACAGGAGGTGATGAGAGACCCCCACATTGCAGCAGATGAGATATCCTATGAAGGCAGTGAAATCAGGAAGTGGATAGACGCCGGGAAACATAATTCGCCGATGAAGAACGAGAGCCTCACCCACGATGTGCTGATTCGAAACACGGCGCTCCGTCGGGCGATCGAGGACTGGCAGAAGCAGCAGCTGCAGCTGCAGCTGCAGCAAGCAAGCAGCAGCGGCGCTGGAGATGACGACCGCTCTCACTGAGAACGCTGCATAAGTAACATCGGATACCTCATATCGTGGTCTGGATTGAGAACTAAGAATAATATGATTTACCACTAAGAAAAGAATAATAAGATTTATAACACAAGAAGGGGATATGGATTCAAGTGTGCCGTATAGACTCGGCAATGTATGTACTTCTTCGCCTCTCATGGGTGGCATCTTATTTTTCAGGATTGGATGACATTTATGTTGAACCTTTTATTTGGTGTTTCTTGCTTGTAATGTGTAGTAGCACTAGCTACTGCCTGTAATAATTGCATGCTGATTTATCATTTATTTGTCTTTCTTGAAGAGGTTGATGCTAGGCTTTCTTCCGTTATCTTAAAAAAAATACACAAAATAAAGGGGGTGTTCTGGGGAAAAGTTGCTGTATAAGATTCTGTATGTACTAGAAACCAGGGCGCGGCCTTGCCGCGCTGGAGCGGCCCAGTGTTTTATCACAGGTCCTTCTTGTTTTCCATCCTGCTCTATCACCACTCACAAACCTTTAGTAGTTATACTAAGGGAAACTTGTACTCTTCATTGTTTGATCGTTCACCTAAAATTGGTGATGAGAAACTGCTATCATGATCCTTGTATATTCTGATATTGCCTCTTCTTCGTGCATGCAAAATGTCATCAGGCAAGGAACATTAAACCAAATTTGGATTTAGGGAATCACATGTTACTAACTTATTCTTGAAAATTTAATTGATGTTACTACACAAATTGTTGAAATATTGTAACAAAACAGGCATAGGATTTTCAACATTGTATATGCAAATTAGAATGGTGATTGTCCGACGCTTACTCGGATAGTTAACAAATTGGCGTGCGGTTTCTCTAACCTCAGTCCATCGTAAGAGTAATAAAATTTGGAAATTATCTTGAAGTGGAAGTTGTAAAAGTAGTTGACAAATCTATGTATGTCTGTTTTTATGTTTTTAAATATTAGAATGAGAATAAATTAAGTTGGTATCACAATTAGTACTATATATTTGTTCGGAGCTCGGAAGGAATGTCATCAGCATATAATGTAAATTTGGAAGTTGTAGTCAAATTGAAATATTACAAAACGCCTAATTAAGAAAGATTGGAGAACAGATAATATCAAACAATAAGTTACCTAAGTTACCTATTATAGTGTCCGTGGTAGAGGTATTATATTGACATATTATGCATAGCTCTGTGCGGAACAGAAGAGGCTAGCGAGCGGCGCAATCATGGTCTTATGGCCAAAATAGAATAAGCATTCACCAATCAGTCAAAACATCGAGCAGGTTAGGGGCAGCTGGTGGCAGTGGCAGTGGCATGCTTAATCGAACAACTCCGTAACAGCAAATCGACGCTGACGCCCTCCACCTCCACGTAGTGCTTATTATCGGCTTCGACAGCATCTTCCTCCCGCAGGCCGCGTAGCGGAGGTTTTTGCCCGGGCAGCTGCCGCTGTGCCTCGGCTCTTGCGACCCACCGCGGCAGACATGGTAGTGTCACGGAGCAGAGCCCAACAGCAGCAAAAGCTTGGTGATAGACTGATGGTGATAGGAGCAGCAGCAGCGCTGGAGGGGAGATACGGCGGGCAACAGGAGGCCTCTGACGGAGCGGACGAAGGCGGGCAGTGGTGTAGACTGCAGCACTGCTAGAAAAATGAGGTTTTCGTCTCTTCGGTTAGGATCGGTTACTTGCCATTTTAGTACCGGGTCTAAATTTGAAAGTCCACGAAGTTATTTTAGTACCGGATTAAGACACCAGCCGATACTAAATGTCACCATTTAATGCCGGGTGGTGTCATTGGCCGGTACGAAATAACACCATCCCGTTAAAATACGATATTTGGTACCGGCCGGTGTCTTAACCCGGTACTAAATGGTCCTCTACGGTTACTTCAAAACGAAAACATCTCCCACCCAATCACATGTGATGCACAGAAGGGATGGTAAGAAAGCTACGCGCGAGGCTGGAGGTCGTGGGTTTGAATCCGTGCGACCGCGCACACGCATTTATGTGTGAAAATTTCTGGAGGTTTGTAATTTTTTTATTTTTTAGGCGTGAAATTATTTAGTACCGGCTGATATTACCAGACCATTCTAAATACGCTATTCAGTATCGAGCACCACGACCAGTACTAAATATGCGTCTATTTAGTACCGGCCAGACTGTACCGGGCGGGAACCGGTACTAACCGGAGGTTCCCTTTCCGGTACTAGTGGTAGGATTCATATTAGTGTAGAGCCGGTTCGGACGGCTGCGCTCGCTAGATGGTCGGGGCAAGGCTCGAAGGGGCGGCAGTGGACGCCGCTGCCATCGCGTAGTGGGCTCGTGAGACTGGAGAGGACGAGCAGGGAGATGGGGGCGCGCGGAAGCCACTCGACGCCGTAGCTGCCGCCGGCGAGGCCATCACGTGGGGCTGCTGCGAGGAGGGTGGCCAAAGGCGGCGGCAGAAGAGTCTGGAAACGCTAGATGATGTGTCTTCTGTTAACGGCCCGATCAAGATCCGACGGTGAGAAAAAAAAAAGCGACGTGGCCCAAATCTCCGGTCAGAGCCTGTCCGCAGGTTTCGTCTTGTAGAGATTAAACGGAGTGCTTTGATGCTCTTACCACCATAGGTCCATACATATTGCTCAGGGAAAGTTTTATATTGTGCTTTTCAACTAAGAGTCGCGCTGATCTGTAAATAAATGATAATTAAAATAAATTGAAGGCCATGCTCACTTGGCATGCTATATAGCTACTTCCAACTTCAGCTCAGTTTCCACACTTCTAACTCCTGCAAGCAATCACTATTTCCACATATTGCTCACTGCAGATAATAGACGGCAATGTGGTTGTGTGAATCTGAATCTCTCTTATTAGGAATGATCGGCATCAGGAAAACATTATCGGCGGACCAATTCGTTTGGTGAATTTGACACCACAATTGGTGCTCCACCTGGCGGTCAAGTACAGCATGATAGAATTCCCATGCTACTTCCTCCATTGATATTGGTCGAGTAATGAGAAATCGTTGTTGTAAAGATACATCTGGTGGTGATTTGGTTGCGTTAGAAGTGGTTGCCTCAGTTTTTCCAATAGAACTGGTTGATGATTTGTTTTATTGAAGCATATGTAGACAAGAAACATGGCGAGGAACTTGAAGAGTTGAAGTACAGTCTGCGAATGTATCCATATTGAGTACCTTACCTTATCTTTACGGAAACATTTTGATTTTGGTATTGGCAACAGTGTTATTATTTGAAGTCATGGGAACAATAATTGAAGGGAATATTTTCTTTTTTTAGTAAAGCTCAACTCCTAAATTTTATTTGAAGTCCAGATGGAGTAGAAAATTTGGGTTGCCGACTCCACCAGAGGAACAATAAGAAACTCAAGCGCAGTTTGCTGCTGCCAGCTACCCCGTCACCGAGCCGTTAACAGCAATCTGTATTAATGCCCACACATGCATATACGGCAGCAGAACTAATATTTAGATGAAAAATCCCCATTTGCTAAATAGTTAATTCGCATACTGTGCCCTTTTTTTCTACACTGCCTTGTGACTTCACTGATCTTGGTTGTATAAAATTGTTACCCTGCGTATCCAACCCTGCATTGCTAGCCGAGTGAAAAAATGAGAATGTGTTCCGCTCTGCAAGATCCGATCCAGCCACCCTCTTTAATCTAGCTAACATTGCTTCGTCTCTCTTGGGCTTTCAAATGGCGAATTGTTGGCCTCTGATATGGTATATAGTGACACAAACATAAGTGTGTAATAACGAATCTTGGGAAAGGGCGGCAACAAGAAAACACGTTAGGGTGCTTCAGAAAATGGGTGTGATAGAAATCCTCTCTGGTGCGCTGATTTGCCCTTTGGTCCATGGAGAGTGTGTTTTGTTCATGAAGCATGACAGTAACAGTCTCCTAGTCGTTGAATCAAGTGAATTATACGAGCGCTCTGTGTGATGCCTCGGTGCCTCCTTGCAGACATGTTGATTCGTGCTTTTGGAATGGGATCATATGAGTAATGAATACTGATGTGAGGTGACAGATACTGTAAATTATTCCATAATAATGTGAAGATTCCATCGCATCTATAGCTCTTCAGTTTACTTGCGACGTACAGTACTCTGAGATCTTGCCAATAACTTGTGTATATTATTATTGTCCCTAGTCTATATATGCACTACAACACCTCTCTCTCTCTCCATCGTGGTCGCCATGTGGCAGTGAGACATACATGGAAGTTACTAAAAATAACTACGCCATGTGGTAGTGCTGATAAGTGTCGTATGTACCATATATACAAACTCTACCGCTGGTGCACTATATATATCGGACTTGCTAGCGCCCGGGCATCCGACGTCTGGGGCAGGATCGGATGGTGTCCTATGGTAAAACTCCTTCCATCATTCAAGTGCAACATGAAAAGATAGCATATGCAACATAAGAAAAAACCTATCTGCAACAAGAAATAATAATAATTGCAACATACAAGATGTGTACTAAAAATTCTTCTCAGCCATCCGACGCGAATTGAAAAAACCCGCCGCAACATGTGCGTCTTGTTGCTTCCAACATTCAATCGTCAGACTAAATTACATGTTGTTGCATTTGAAAAAAACAGCATCCCAAACTAACTACTGCAACATGTGGAAGCATCTTGTGCAACATACCGAAACATCGCTAAAAAAACCATCTAACACCAGATGGTCATTTGATGAAACATTCCAAATTGCATCATGATTGCAGCTTCATAGAAAAATCACAATATAAATGGGTTGAAACATCTGCAACATCTCGAATCAACAAGTAAAACATAACAAAGCTACCTATTGCAACCTCTCGGAATCAACCATTCAATATAAAAAAAATCAGCTAACCCCTTTAGATTTGGTCGACCTCGACCAACCATCGTGTACTGCAAAATGTACGTAGTCAACCATCAAAAAAGAAGTTATGCAACATTATAGATCAACAGACGAAACATCTCAAATCACCATGCAACATTATAGAGCAACCGACGAAACATCTCAATATTGCAACATCCCAAAATTACCAAAGAGGGGAAAACTATTCTGAAGTGAATTACCCACTAAATATCGAAACATTCCTAATTAATTAGTGCAACATCTCATATAAGTAATCGTAATATCCCTATTCCAGTGCTCCAACGTTGGGGCAAAAAAGCTAATCCCAAGTAAATTACTTGATGATGCATCATAAATCATAGGCTGCAACATAAAAAGAAAAGCTAAGTACAAGCCCAATTTTATGTTGCAACATTTCAAAAGAGCATATCACAAATCATGTTACAACATCCCAAATTTTCTATTGCAACATCAAAAAAGCACTAACCCTTACATCTCAAACTAGAGCTCGCACAACTAAAAAAAACTCATTCTTGGGGCCTCAAGTTGGGAGAAAACTGGATGGAGCTCCTGCATGGTTGGGCTAGCTCCTCCTCCAATCAGTAGTTCTTCTTGTTGCAAGCTCGAAGTTGAGAGAGAAAGGCTGATAGAGATCCTCCATAACCAGCTACGTTCTTCTTTTTCTTAGTCAGCATATCCAACCTCTGTATACCTCGATGTCGCCTTAAAATCCTTCCTTAACTCATACATAAATAGAAGGGGGTCAAAGCCACCCTCATTGAACCAATTCTGTACATCAAGAAGACTACGAATCCAAATCCTGTAAACTGAAAATCAGGTCATGAACCGTTCAAATCTCAACATTCTTATTGCCTGGCCACTATGCAGATCATAAACAAAATCATCATTTCAATAATTTGCTAAATAAGAAAGGCAACACATGAGAGACAATTAAATGATCATGGTATAAATTAATACATGATCAAAACAAAGGGCCTGAATAGAACCAAGCAGCAGTCAGCATCATCATACTAGAAAAAAGTATGTAAAACTACTAATTGAAAATATAGCAACACCCTTGTCTATGATCATGGCTACCAATAGTTCAGGTCTAGGCTACCCCACAAATGCCACAAATCAACTCCTCATTTACTACCCCCACAAATGCCAAATGGAATCATTAACGCTTCATGCAACCTCGAACCATACAAAAAGCCATTGCAAAAGGAGCGGACACAAAACAGAATGTAGTAAAAAACACTACTAAAACACAAACAGGGGAATGAAAAGCAGTACATATGAAAATAATACTAAAATCCTACCACATACATGGGTATCCTAAATCACAACAGGAGCTGAGCCACGCCACGGGAGCAACAAGATGCATGGTGTAGTGTGATGTGAAGGTAGCTGCTGCCTCAAAAACACTTGATAATTAGATATCGGTCAGGGAGATCACAGATTTGATCAAAGGGAAGCAATAGTAACTGCAATATACATAGTAACAGGGAATTGAAATGGGCTGTGTCGCAACAATAATTCAGCATGCATGGCCCCCCTCGATCGACAGGGTATCGCAGCGTGCAATTGCGATGCAGCTGAAGCAGGGCAACGTTGCTTTGCTTGATCGGTCTACATATTGATCATCTGATGGGTGGTGTCACACACAACATAAACAGAACTAGAGGCCAAAATTAAGCACTGATCATCTGATGGGTAGCAGTAACAAGGCTATAAAACAATAACCATCCATACAGTTGGCCCAAATTAAGCTGGCTTCATGATCGATCTACTACTGCTAGCAGCTACTACAAAACCACCTTAACGAAATCACTCAATGCCCATAGCTACTGCTAGAAGGCCTAAAATTAAACGAAAACCTAAACACTAATCAAAGGGTTCAATATGATCTAGGGGAATGGAATGCGGGCACAAAGCATTACTCACTCGAAAGGATTTGGAGCCCTATTCATCTTCCCCTGATTCGCTTCGTTTGGTTCGCCGCCGTCGCCCGATTCCATCGTAACAGCCTCAGAGAGACGCGCACGTCGAGCGCGTGTACGTGAGGGTACTCCCTTCTCCTCCACCTCGCTCAATGTGTCGCCGCCCTTTGTCGCCGCCCTTCTCGTCGGAGCGCCTCTCTGTCGGAGGGGAGCGCGAGCGCCATGCGGCTGGTGGGGAGCAGGAGCGTCGCGCGGTCGCCGAGAGCCGCGCGTGCTGGGCGGGGATGTGCGACGTGCCGCCTTGCTCTTCCCCATGGGCTGTGCGGCCGCCGAGGGCCTCCACCACCATCCTTCTCGTCACCCCAGGCGGTCGCATCAGTGGGGAGCGGGAGCACGCGGCTGCGAGGCGGAAGCGGGCGGCGAGGCGGAACTGGCGATGAATGGAGGCAGCGCGTGCGCTGGAAGCTGTCGGCGTGGGGATAAAGCGCGCAGCTGATTTTAGACGTAGGATAGACGGAGGCTGTTTGGACGGTGGATAGCGCGTCCAATCGGTCGGACGCCCTATTCTTAGCATTACCGTATATATACAGTGCTACTAACATTCACCTTGCTTTCTACACACCCTCCGGCCTCGTCCGCATGATCATTTGTACACACGCTCCTTGCCTCAGCTCTATGGTTCGTTAAAAAGTTCTCTCCACCAAGAAATTAATGGACAATACTTCAGATCAATTTAATTAGGCATGAGTTGTATCCACGAAAAATGTTCAAGGAAATAGCGATTGTTGGCAGCTAACCATCATGCTCGAGCTTGTGGCAGAAGTCTTTGCAGGGGAAAGCATCAGAGGGGACAGGGCTCTGGCCAAGACCCATGACACAAAGACAGAGTCATTTGGCCCTCAGCCGGCGTCGCTTGTCGATGTAACCTAGCAGTCAGATGTGTATCATGAGCTTGAAGAGGCGAAGAATGACGGAGAACAGCTCGCTCCACTTGAAGAGTTGAAGGGACGGAATTCAAAACGGAAGGGAAACCACCGACCTGATGTGTTCACCGACTGGACTGGATGGTGAGAACGGAGGAGATGATAGAGAGCTGGTGTACCAATTGAAGTACTGAGACAGCACATAACCGAGACCTTGCAAACGTCTTTTGTTCTCTAATGAAATTGTGAACCTCTCATGTTGTACTGCATGGAGACATGGTAAGATGGCGTAGAATGCTATGGATTATTCTTTTTCTGTAAAATGTAGTTTATATATATGCATGATAGCTTGCACGAGCGAAAGGGAATATTGTCAACAAAGAAAATTGAAGAATAATGTCATGTGCACTATTCATTTGAAGATGGCAAATGGGAGCTAATTCCGGAGAGGGAATATATTCAAAGAAAGAAGCTAATAATATGATCGTTGCTGGCATTCAAACTGAAGATTTTATCTACTTGAGTTCTTTCACTTAACAAAGGTGCTCCATGGCCATTCATTATTGACCTTTGGATCAAATAACGGACCGTCTAAACAAATATAGGTGCAACCAATGCAAATAAATTCATATGTGCACGCTTCTGATAACAAGCAAGTCATTCATCAGTAATCCCAAACGCAAGCCATGCATTCTGCGAGGTTCATATTTTTGCTGCGGCTGCCAGTTTTACTGGAAGTAGAGGCATGTGGTGTTGCTGTTAACATGGGACTAGCCACGACAGCTCAATCCGCCATATAAAGGTTCATGGCACGACAGGAACACGGCACATGATCTATCCAGAGTAATTTTTGATAGATGTTCATTGTCATTTTCACGTGCAAGCTTCAACTGGGTAGATAAAATCATCCCTGAATGACTTTAAATAGTCAATCCCTCAATGACCGAGGATAGTTTCCTCCCTGGTCCAAAAATGCTATAGGCAATTAAGGACTACAACAACATTATTCGAACCAGTCAAGAATTCGTGCACTTCACTCTTTGTCGTATAAAAGGACATAGTTGTGTCAATGAATCTACCTATGCTTTTTCCTTATATCCTTGCGATAAGAAATCCTACAGTGATTAGCAAGTGTATGCGCTAAGAGAATTGAACGGAGTGCTTATCTTCCTGTTAAACATATTAGGTGTCATATAATTTCGTCTTCTGTTAAATAGAGTGCTTTGATGCTCTGACCACCATACATATTCCTCAGGGCAAGTTTCATGTTGTGCTTCTCAAGAAAATAATTATTGTGCTTCCACTAAGAGTCGCAGTGATCTCTAAATAAACAATAAAGGAAATAAATTGAAGGTCATGCTCACTTTGCTTGCTATAACTACTTCCAACTTCGTGAGGTTTCCACACTTCTAACTCATGCAAGCAATCACTAATTCCACATATTGCTCACTGCAGATAATAGACGCCAGTGTGGTTGTGTGAATCCGCATCTCTCTTAACAATGAATGGTGAATGAGAGTCGATGACTTGCTGGCGAGCCACCAAGATTCCAAGAGGCCGGCACACCGAGATACAACTTGTGGTTCACTCAAGAACCAGCACACAAGGCAGCAACACCTTGCTCTCTCACTCTCTCTAGAGCTAATCCTAGCACTAACACTCTCAAAGCTTGTGCTAAACCTAAGGATGTGATCAATGAGCTCTTGGACGGCTTGGAAAACTTCTTCAGAGTGTGGGTAGCTTCTCACAAACTCCAACATCCTCAAATGACCCGGGATGAGGCCTTATATAGGCTAGGGATCCAATTCTAGCCGTTGCATGCTTTTTCCTTGAAACGCATAAAGCGTCGGTTAAACCGGTCACACCCGTCGGTTTAACCGGTCACACTAACCCTGTCTCCTAGCCGTTAAACTGTCAACGTCTCTCTTCTGCTGATGTCATTACACCAGCGCTTGCACTGACGCTTTCTCTTGTACTGTCGGTTCAACCGATTCTGAAGGACTTCTCCGCGGCAACTCCAACATAGGTACTGAGTAACACCAGCACCAATGCACCAACGCCTCTGGTAGATCCATCGGTTTAACCGGTCCTTAAGACTTTGCTTGGAAACCCTTCTGGAGTCAAAACACTCGTACTGGGAAATGCACTGACCAATGCACTGATGCCTCTTATCGCACTGTTGGTTCAACCGGTGCTACTGACTTCTCCTTCAGTTGATCAGCATTGCAACTACCAATGCACCGACGCTTTGTAATCTTGGACCGTTGGTTCAACCGGTCGTCCTTTTTTTGCTATCACTTGTCCAATTCGTGGCTGCGATTATTTGCTATCACCGGTCTCTGCATTTTTACTGTAACTTGGCATCTTGATAGCGATTTGGACCATTTCGTATATGGATTGGACTACATCCATGGAATCAGCTCACAAACTTGTTAGTCCTATTGAGTATATTATCGCTCAATCACCAAAATCACAACTATAGTCTAGTGAGGCCATGTTCCTTACACGAGTGAAAAAAAAGAAGAGAGAATATGGCCCGCTCTGCAAGATCCGATCCAGCCACCCTCTTTAACCTAAAATTGCTTCTTCTCTCTTGGGTTTCCAAATGGTGAATTGACCTCTGATGGTATATATAGCGACACACACACATATGTGTATGACGAATCTTGGGAATGGGTGGCAACAAGAAAACACGTTGGGGTGGTTCGGTAAGGCCTTGTTCGGTTATATGGGATTTATTCCGGGTCGGGAATGATAGGTATAACATGTACAACAAGAGATCGGAATTTATTCCGGGTCGGGAACTAATTCTAGCAAAATAGACTCATGATAGATACAACAAGAGACCGGGAATCAATCCATGAGTCGAGGGGTGTCGAATCAATCCCGGTCTCTTCTTGTACCTATTATGAGTCTATTTTATTGCAATTAGTTCTCGGACCGGAATAAATCCTGATATCTTGTTATACCTATCATTTTCGATCCGGAATAAATCCCTTGTAACCGAATAAGGCCTAAATGGGTGTTATAGAAATCCTCCCTAGTGCGCTGATTTGGGGTGCCCTTTGGTACATGGAGAGCGTGTTTTAGTCCTCGAATCAAGTGACTTATGAGCGCTCCAAGTGATGCATGCCTCCTTGCAGACTCGGTGTGAATGAGGTGTGCACATGGTGAAGCAATAGGCTATCAATATTAATCATATATATGCATGTTTTGATTCGCGCTTTTCGAATGGGATCATCTGATTAATGAATACTGCAATGAGGTGACAGATACTGTAAATCATTCCGTAATAATGTGAATACTCCATCGCATCTGTAGCTTTTCAGTTTACTTGCGACGTACAGTGCTCTGAGATCTTGCCAATATCTTAAAACTAATTATGTACATGTGTATATTATTGTCCCATGTCTATATATGCACTACATCACCTCTCTCTCTCTCTCTCTCTCTCTCTCTCTCTCTCTCTCTCTCTCTCCATGTGCGTGGTGGTGACGTGGTAGTGCTGATAAGTGTATGTATCTTGTACCAACTCTGCCGCTAGTGCACTATATATACTGCTAGTGCTATATTAACATTCATCTTGCTTTCTACACACCCTCCTCTGCATACTCACGCTCCTTGCCTCAGCTCTATGGTTCGTTAAAAAGTTAGTTTTCTCTGATCTCCACCAAGAAATTAATGGACGATACTTCAGATCACTTTAATTAGGAATGAGCGGTATCCGGGAAAAATATTCAACGAAATAGTGATTGTTGGCAGCTAACCATCCTGCTCGAGCTTGTGGCAAAGATACTAGCAGGGGAAGACATAAAAGAGGCCGAGGGGCAGGGCTCTGGCCTAGATACACGACACAAAGATGGAGTTATTTGCCACCCAGCCGGCATCGCCTGTGGAGGAAAAAATGTCGTCGATGTGTTTTATGAGCTCAAGAGATGGAGGAGGACGGAGAACAGCTCGCTCCTCTTGAAATAGGGGTAGAGAATTCAAGAGTCAAGACAGAAGGGAATCACCGACCTAATGTTCACCATTTGGATGGCAAGAAGGGAAGAGAAGATAGAGAGCTGGCGTACCAACTGAAGTACTGAGAGAAGTTAACAAGGATTCTGTGCTGTTTGGCAAGCACGCCTAAATCCTAATGAAATTGTGAACCTCATAGTGTACTGCATGGAGACATCGTAAGATGGCACATAATGGGACCTATAGGCATCTAGCAGTACTTTTTGTTCATGTTTGTTAGGGAATAACCGTGGAAAGGACAACCCGTTCGTCCCTTTAGAGTCTCATTGGGAGCAGTCCACTCTAGAAAAATTGCCTCGTTTGTTGGACTGGAGCAGTGGGAACCCGTGGCAGTGTGAGTTATGAAATGCTAAAAGTCAACAGATCAACAGATTGATCATATTTAATTATATTTAAATCCCCTTTACTATACCCCGGTATAAATTTAATTTCTTTGCAAATGTTATTCCTTGCAGCATATTAATAAGAAACCTACAATTGAAAGTTTACACATATAAACATAAACCACATCAGTAAACAATACTCCCTCTGTCCCGGAATATAGCTACATTTATGTTTTGTCCCCACCCAAATCTTTTAAATTATGACTATGGATAGTAAAAAAATCATAAAGGTTAACAGTATAAAAATGATACTAGTTGATTCATAATGAAACCAACTATAATAACATGGAATATTTTCTATTTAAAATTAATTATTTTTAAAGATATTTTTGGTCAAAGATGAAAATATGACTTTAGGACGTAGGGAGTACTATTTAATTGTCACCAAAACTCAATTCAGTGAATTATTTATGTATGCATACCTTCCCCCTCTCTACCCCTCTATAGAATATCAGAAGTTAAGGTGCTGTAAATACACCATTAAATCCATCTACTGCACTCCAAAACAGTCATAAATTTAACCCAACAAATAATATGGGAGAGTGAATACGTTCAAAGAAAGAAGCTAACATAATCGTTGCCGGCATTCAAACTGAAGGTTTTATCAACTTGTGTTCTTTCATTTAACGAAGGTGCTCCATTGCCATTCATTCTTGACCTCTGGGCTTTGGATCAAATAATGGACCGTTTTAACTAATATGGGAGCAACCAAATAAATTCATATGTTCCTTCAAAAAAAATGAATTGATATGTGCTTCTGATAACATGCAATTCACTCAGTAATCCCAAACGCCATCCATGCATTCTGAGAGGTTCATACTCTTAATGTGGCTGCCAGTTTTACTTGAAGCAGAGGCATGTGGTGTTGCTGTTAACCTGGCACTTGCCATGAAAGCTCAATCCGCCATATAAAGGTTTATGGCATGACAGGCACATGATCCAGAGTAATTTTGATAAATGCAGCAATTCAGGCATTTCTGATACAATCCATCATCATCGACGACAGTGACTCGTTCTCATTTTCATATGCACGCTTCGACTAGGTAGATAAAGCCCCTCAATGACTTCAAACAGTTAAATAGTCAATCCCTCGATGACCGAGGATAATTTCTTCCCCGGTCCAAAAAAAAGTACAAGCAATAAATTAAGGACCACGACACCAATTGAACCAGTCAAGAATTCATACCCTTCACTCTTTGTTGTATACAAGGACATAGTTGTCTCACTGAATCTACCTGTGCTCTTTCCTTATATCCTCGCAATTAGAAAATCCTGCAATGATCAGTTCATCTTGTTTCTTCTGTTTTTTCTTCTTCTGAGGTTTGATCTTTATCTGATGATGAATCACCACATAATGTTTGTGAATGAGTGACATCAGGAAGACGTGTTGTACATCAGATGGCTTGATTTGTGCAAAGTCTAGTCTCTGACCTTGCTCTCTACACCTTCTGCCGAACACGTGTAAGATTCAATTGCGGAAGAAGTATCATATTGGGACCTAGGAGTCTAGCAGCAGTACTTCTTGTTCATGTTTGTTAGGGATTAACCGTGGAAAGGGCAACCTATTGGTCCCTTTAGAGACTGATTGGTAGCACACCACTCTATAAAAATTAGCTCCACACCACCAACTTCACCGTGGAGTAGCTTCACTGTGAAGTTGGAGGCAAGGAACTGAGTTATTTGGCTGAGAGGTTGGCTCCAGCTATAGGAATAAAAGGTTTTGGTATGAATGTTCTACTCTGCCTTGAGATTTTGTACAAATACATATTTGGATGTATATGCATTTTTGAATGATTTCTTATCCAAATATTTACAATGTTTGATCAAATACACAAATACACACACATTGATACAATTTGAAGGATGCAGTAGAAAGATTCGGGGTGCCAAGACGATTAGTAAACTCAAGTGCACTGGCTTTGCGATTAGTACTTCACTGATGCGCTCCTCGGCTCCGTGGCTGATTGAGTGTTTGTTTTGTCGGTGAAGCATGACAGCGACATTCTCCTTGAATCAAGCGAATCGTGAGCACTCCAACTAACTTATTCCCCTTTGAAGACTAGATGTGAATCGTTGTGTACCTATGCATGTTTGGATTTGTGCTTTTCGTATGTGTGCTAGGATCCTCGCTCTGATTAATGCATACTGATGTGAGGCGACAAATATTGTAAATTATTTCATAATGTGAAGATCCCATTACATCTATAGCCTCAATTCACTTGCGGCACAGAGTACTCCAAGCTCTGGCCAATAGCTTAAAACTAATTAATCTGCATGCGTATATATATTTCATCACATCCTTTGCTGCTTTATCGTGCAGGCTCTTTTACTTGTTCTCTTGGGTGAGCGGATGGCACATTTGGCTCTCTCATGAATCATGTAAACCATTCGGAATCAGAGACATCAGGAAACATCTACGACTGGAAGATGATGGATCTTGCTATGTAACGAATCCGTTCCTGTGTGTCTACGAGACCACTGAGTGCTGTCTGATTGGAAATTGGGCTGCCTAATTTTATTCAGGATGCTGTTTGTTAATCTATTGAATACACAGTTTTTTTTGTAGAGTAGTGACTTCTTTGCTCTGCTCTAATTTACACCAGTGAAACTTTTCAAGTGTTTTTCACTAGTATAACTTATGAATTCAAGTTTTCATGCATGGATCCAATGCGCTGCTTCCTCCCTTTCTCCATGATGGGAGAAGCTGACACAACACTCTTCTCAGTGATCAATTTGTGCCCTCAAATCAGAAATTACAATATCATGGAAGAACATTTTCACTAGGAATCTACGCATGTCTAATATAAATTTATGAAAGAAATCAACAGCCAGAGAGTTTGACAAGTCCACAAGAAGCATGAAGTTTCAATGAGTACAATGCAAAAGGCCACGGTTTCATAAAAGTATTTACGAGAAACCCTGGCGCTCTTTTGTTCCTCAAACTTGCAATATCTCTGTTATACCGATAAACACTATGCTTAATAGGAATTCCTTCTTTTGCCTATAAAAGAAACAATGTTGATGTCTTCTAACTGAGACGATGGTTAAGCGCATGCATGTAACCTCCAACCCTGGGAGTTGGGAGATATGATTAAGCAGCACATGGTGCTTGTGGGCAGACAAGGACATCGACATAGAAAAGGTCCAAGGTCCTTGTGAAAATAGAGGTGTAAAGCGCATATTATATATATTCTGACGAAGTTCTGAAAAAAAATATTATAAATGTCTTCTCTGCTCTTCATATAAATGGCTTCACTATCCAGTTTCCACATTCTCCTTTCTACTGCACAATGTAACACATTGATCGGCACACTTTTCTGATCCTGAGCTGCGTGAAATCGATTGGATCGACATTGGTAGCTTGCTGCTTCTCTCATTGAAATTTTCAACAGGCACAATATATTTCTCCAGTGGATGAGCATATGCATGTGAATGAGTGGGGTTCACGAAGGCACACATCTAACAATGGTTCAAGCATGGTTGACGAAAGCCACCAGCTTATCGATGAGAGATCGAAATACTAATTTAATCACTAGTTTCATCCTGTGAAGTGAGAATTGTTGTGCACTACACCCCAATGTTAGAACTCTAGGATCATCTAGGTGTAGATCAGGCGGGTCTTTCCATTAATCTTCTGAATAAAAGCATGGTTTACATCTGGGGTACACATGAATGGGAGAGAGGAAGAGAGAGGTAGAGGACGAGGAAGAGAGAGGGAGAGGACCGTAGGTCTTCTCGGTGGTGGGCTCGTGGCGAAAACGGGGAGGACGTCGGCGGTGTTGGTGTAGGGGTGTCGAGGAGGAAGCACCAGTGGTGGCAGAGGAGACAACGACGCTGTGGCGACCTTCCTCTCGCTTCAGCGCCTCTCCAAATCGGTGGAGCTAGGGTTTGTGGGAGCCCAGTGGTATGGCAATCTCTTAGCCCGCTTGCCTTAGTGGCTCCCCTTCTTTCTATTTATAGCGCTGCGCGAGAGGGGGCCCACAACCAATGAATGGCTGGCGCCCCCTTGATCAGGGCGCGTGGCAAGCGGATGAGTTGGTCCTTGGCTGACTCTCTGGAGATCACATCTAACATTCTCCCCTTTGATCTCCGCCTTCCACACTTACAACTTACACTTCACGTCTATAACTTGATGAATCGATATATAGAGCACGCTGCATCATGATAGTCACTTCCATGCTATCTGACGCAACGACTACAATATACCTCTCCATCTCGGAATAGACACTAGGCCCCTTTGTAATCTAGAAATCATAGGCTCTACCATAGACCCATGTCGACTGAGTGTTCTCTGAACACATTGGGTGGTAAGCCTTTCGTGAGCAGATCCGCAAGCACTTGCTTGGTCCTTATACGTTCAATACTTTCAGTATGATTCTGGATTTTCTCCATGACAATGTATCTCTTGATGTCAATATGTTTAGCAACACACTTGACTTGTTGTCATCGGAGCGAAATACTTAATTCTGGGCATGACTTTATCAACTTTAAGTGCCTGCTTGGTGGCCTCATATCATATTATACTATAGGTATGCATCACTGATGATGTCGCAACTGTCTGTTTGTTTTGTTTGGAGCTTTTCCACAATAAACTCCAAACTGTGAATGTTAGCAACTACTGTGGATTTTACTACACATTTCGCAAAAGCTCTGTCTTTGTACTCACAACTATTCGAGAGTACTTGTTCTCCTTAACATACTTTGCAAAATTGCAAGATATTCTTAACTCCATTCCAGTGATCTATAGCTAGACTGGACTTATGCTAAAACTTACCGGATACTTGACCTATGTCTGGGTAAATTCTTACTTGAGCATTTTTTAAGCTTCGACAGCTGAAGCACATTTCATTTGATCGATCACTTCTTGGTTTCTAGGACTTTGAAATTTCCCAAATCCATTACCCTTGACTATACGAGCAGGCGTAGGTTTACTCGCATGCATACTGTATTTCTTTAGAACCTCTTCTAAGTATGCCTTTTGCGATAGTCCTAATACCCCTTTTCTTCTTTCTCGGTGAACTTGAATTCCTAAAACGAAAGAAGCTTCACCTAGATCTTTCATATCATTATTCGAGGACAAAACTTCTTCTTCTCTAAAGGCAGATTAACATCACTATTAGCGAGTAAGATGTCATCCACAAATAGGATGAAGAAATTGAATTTCCCATTCTTGAGCCTTGCATAAATGCAATTGTCCTCCTCATTCTCTTTAAAACCCAAACTTCCTTATCATTTCATCCAACTTTTAAATGCCGCTCTCTGGAGGTTTGTTTTAATCCATAAATGGATTTTTTGAGGCGGCATCTCATACATTCTTTTCTTCCATGATAAAACCTTTGGATTGTGCCATGTAAACTTTTTCATACAAATCCCCGTTGAGGAATGCCGTCTGTACATCCATCTGATGTAATTCTAAATCGTGACGTGCCACTAACGCTATTATGATTCTAAAAGAATCCTTACATGAGACTAGCTTACATGAGATTAGAGAAAAAATCTTATTATAATCTATTCCTTCACTTTGCGTGAAGCCTTTCGCCACAAGTTGCGTTTTATATCTTTTCACATTCCCTTTGGAGCCACATTTTATTTTCTAGACCCATTTGCAGCCTACTGTCTTGGCTCCTTTAGAAATATCTTCTAAGTTCCAAATTTTGTTGGTACTCATGGATCTCATTTCATTTCATCTCACATAGTTTCAAGCCATTTCTACGAGTGAGCGCTTCTCATGACTTCTTCAAATGAGATGGGATCACCCTCTATTTGAATTTTCTTGCTAACATAAACTTTGTAGTCATCAGGGATGGCTGATTTTCTAGCTCTTTTGAGGCCTTCTAGGGCCTCAACATTTGGCGCATCTTCCATATGGGGCTGTTGCAGCTCTTCCTTGTATGTGACAACATTTTGTATTAGCTCCTGAAGGACAGGTTCCTGATTCGTTGTTGCTACAAGAGAACTAACAACGGTTCCTGAATATCGGAGTGTGTGCGTATACCCGCTTCTCCTCAAGGCTAACTTCTCGGGGTACCATGCTCCCCCTGATCATCCCATCTTCTATAAAGATGATGTATCTTCAATTTTCTTGTTTGGGTTCAATATGTTAAAACCTCATATGGCGCTATAAGTACCGCCTTACTATTTTTTTCAGTTACTTTGAGGCTCGTCCAGTATGAATACTAGCCAACTACGCTATCTTCCTATTGGAACTGTAAAAAGATACAAGAATTTAGCTATTTCTTTGCATAGGGGTACCAATATCATGACCATTGTACTCCCCTGATGGTCATAGTCATTGTTAATAGATTATTCTTGCATTCAATGCATACTATGCATTGCATTAAGTCTAATGTATAGGGGAATATAGAGTGTCTTTCTTAACTAATCTTGCAATGGAGAGTATCTTTCTTAATTAATCTCACAACCCTCCCCCTCGAAATATGGCATAAACTGTAATGTCATAATTTTGAAAAACTATACATAATTCTCGTGAACAAGGAGACATTTATTACTTACTTCATTCATACTCTTTCCTAATTCCACTTCAAGAACTTAACAAAGTCCTTTATTAGCGATACTTCTGGAAGTCATGCTCGCATATTTTTCTTTTGTTTTATTTTTTGTACAACTTCCTTTTGTCCTGAAACTCATTTTAGGTCAATATGATACTACAAGGAAAGGTTTGAATTTTCTTATTGATGTGCTCAGCTCGGTTGATGGATTCAACCTGTCAAGCCTTAATTTTTCCCTTTCCTTTCGATCCAGTCTAATGACTCCATCTCAATGGCCATACTATACATTCAAAAAATATGCATTCTACCATTACTAGATTACTTCGCAATGAGCTACTCAATTAGAGTGCCCGCATACGCTTGTAAAGAGTTAGTTTAATTGACTCTCCACCTTCTTAGACTTAGCAATGGTGTAATTTGGGATTGCTCCCTTTATGGTCTTAACCTATTGAGTGCTTAATGACCATGATACAATAGTAGTGCACCATCGATTGTAAGATAGCATAAGAGCTACCTCAAACTTCTCTCGTTGTGCGAGATGCACTAATAGCACATGAGTCATCATAAACTTCTCTTGGCATGCAAGATATGAACATCATCAGTACAATGCTAAAACTTCTCCCGCCATGCGGGATAATCCCCGTAAGGGACGTAGATACCAGAATTAGCTCTCAGGACACATGAATTGTTTGAACATGCAAGGCATCAAATTCAGAAATAAATCCGAATACTCTATAACACACCTGTTTAATTCAACATTGGTAAAATTAAACATGCATCTTACTTATTGCAACAAAATTTAGCCATAATGATAAAAAAACATTCACTTATACTTCATTTTCCGATTAAATCTTCCCGTTGGTTCCAATTTAATTAGAAGATTAACAAACTAACAATAGCGGAAACTAGCGAGAGAATTGCTAAACTCATTCTGGCCCAAAGCCTTTCCCTTCACGTACCCTAGCAAAACGGTCCATTGGCTTGCAGCCGAGTAATTTCAAGCTTTGATGGAAATCAATAATTGTCCATCTTTTTCTTGTACATTAATTCTACATGACCGTAGGACAGAAATAGAACTAATGCATAAGGCTCATAAAAAAAATTATAGTATTGTTATTATCAACTTTGGTTAGAAAAGTAAAAATATCATAGTTAACTTGAAAATAACTACTCCTCCAATTAAATTTTCCCGTTGGATCTAATTTAACTAGAAGATAAATAATAATCATTGCAGCGAAAACTAGGCCAAAATTCTAATAAAGATACATATTCAGAAGCATCTCTCCCGTTGGTTCTAATTTAATTAGAAGATAAACAATAATCATTGCAGCGAAAACTAGGTCAAAATTCTAATAAAGATACATATTCAGAAGCATCTCTGTGTACTTATCTTCTCTCCGAACAATTTATGACTAATCTTCCAATTAAATTTTCCCGTTGGTTCAAATTTAATTTTGAGATAAACATCATAGCAGCGGAAGATAATTCTATTCAGAAGCATTTCTATGTTCTCATCTACTCTCTAAACAATTTATCCTATTGGTTCAGAATTGAATAGAGATCAAAAACTGGTCATAATTCATCGAAAAATAACTTCTGAAAAGAATAAACCTAAACAAAACCTTCTACTATGCATTCGGCCCAGCCTGCGAAGACTGCTAGCGGCCCATGCTCCTTTCGCGCGTAGTCCGGCTCGCGCTTGGCGGCCCAGCAGCCGCTCGGCTTGGCCTGCTTGCGGCCCGGCTCGCTCACACGGCTCGGCTGGGCGCTCGGCTCGGCTTGGCTGCTCGCTGTGGGCTCGGCCCGCCCGCGCCTCTGCGCGTCCGGCCCAGCATCATAGCTGGCTCGGGGCCCCCTTTCGGGCATGGGGCCCAAAAACCAACAGCTGGGCCGCCTATTCAGCCCGGCTCGCAGCTCGCCCCACAGCCCCACCTCAATCTCATCCGTCGGACGCGATCCAACGGCTCAGCGCGGATATTGCGGGGTACTTAACGGCGGAGCTGTTTTGCAACCCTAACCCTAACTCATTCTATCCTACCTCTCCTAGCCAGCTCGGGCAGGCGGTGCCGCCACGCCGTTTGCACCGGCCACCAAGCCACCATGGCCGGTGTGCCGCGCGTGCAGCTCGCGCTCCTTCTCTCTTGGCCGAATCGGGCTAGTGCCCTGCTCTTCTAGCTCGGCGCACGGCCGCCGGCGTCTTCATGCCGCCGCGCCGCTCGATGTGCATGCGCCGCTCGGTCCGCCACCGTGCGTTGGCCGGCAACCGAGCCTTCCTTTCCCTCTTCCTCCTCCCCGACCAGAACCGAAGCTTATCGAGCCGCAGCTCAGCTCACTCGCACCGGCGCCCTTGAAGGCCTTCTCGCCGGCGCCGCGTGCGACCGAGTCGCGCGCGGCTCCGTCGAGGAAGCTCCGCCGGGGTGTTCTCACGGTGACGGCTCGCCCGTGGTGGGGTTCATGGAGGTGAGGTTACTTTCACTGTTACGGTTTTGGGTTCGTTTGTTCTTTTCTTCTTTCGATTCGATTCGGAATCAAAAATTTTTCTTTCTTTTTCTTTCCCCAACTCGATCTACACGCTAGATCGAGGCGTTTGATACCAATGTTAAAACTCTAGGATCATCTGTGCAGATCAGACGGGTCTTTCCATTAATCTTGTGAATAAAAGCATGGTTTACATCTGGGGTACACATGAACGGGAGAGAGGAAGAGAGAGGTAGAGGACCGTAGGTCTTCTCGGTGGTGGAGCTCGTGGCGATGACGGCGAGGACGTTGGCAGTGTCGGTGTAGAGGTGTCGAGGAGGAAACACCAGTGGTGGCAGAGGAGACGACGGCGCTGTGGCGACCTTCCTCTCGCTTCAGCGTCTCTCCGGATCGGTGGAGCTAGGCTTTGTGGGGAGCCCAGTGGTATGGCAATATCTTAGTCCGCTTGCACTTGCTGCTCCCCTTCGCTGCGCGAGAGGAGGCCTACAATCAATGAATGGCTGGTGCGCCCCCAATGATGGCGCGTGGCAGGCAGATGAGTTGGTCCTTAACCTACTCTCTGGAGATCACATCTAACACCCAATTTACTCGTGTATGCTCGACAGGAAACTTGCTTTGATCCAGTAATTTCTGTTTTATCCAGGAACTTCCTGCAGGATCCGTCCGTGCTGGCAGTGGCTTGCTTTATTTATATGCGTAATATATATGCAGTTTCACGTGGATTAATAATGTATAGATATAAGTATGGAAGCATATATACCAGAGGACACGTGTCCACGTGCCTGCTGCAGGATGGCGATGTTTGCTACTGTCTGTACAGACCCACATGCTCATCAAAGATGCTCATCAAAGATAGTGTTAGATAAAACACGGTTTAAAACTCGTATTTAACATCTAAAATATGAACACGATGTATGAATAATAAAGAAGTGTATAGATCTCGACCGCCAGTCATCGTAGGAGCCGCTGAGGACGACATCTCGACGGTGGTTGGTGTTGGGGACGAAAATGGCGCTTTCGTAGTTGTTCTTGTAGATGTTCTTGATGTAGATGAAGTAGTCGATCTCGTCGGGTACCGTCTTTCTTCCGGCACTGTCTGGTGTTGGACGGCAGGCGGAAGCGGTGGCCTTTAGGTGGTTCCAGCGTATCGGCATTGTCCGGTGTTGGACGGCAGGCGGAAGCGGTGGCCTTTAGGTGGTTCCAGCGCCGCCGTAGATCGGGACGACTGTATTCGCCGGTTAGTGTTTTTTAGTATGATTAGGTTAATCACAAAAACGTCGGATCTCACTATTTAATAAGGCGCTAAACGATCTGGGGTCACAATCATTAGAGGGCTTGGGCCTCCAATCATGGTGCGTAACGGGTTTTTACTTATCCGTTTCTTCTCCTTTTATTTTTGATTTTTTGGACCACTGAAAAATTCTAACATTCTCCCCTTTGTTTTAAAGGTCTAAAACTGATGCCATTCTTAAAGTGGAGTTATGTCAAGACATAATATATCACAATAGTGTATAATCCCATCGCGACACAATTATCCACAATGTATTAAACCATTTATCGTAATTGGAGGTGGTTGTCTTATGATCCTTTTAGTTTCAAGATCAGAGACTATCCAATAGTCCCATGCCGGCTAATTGATTAGTAGGTAAGCGATCTGCGAGTATTTCCTTATTACACTTAATAGTACGATCTTAGACTCTATCTTTCACAATATAAAACTTAATGTCAATATGCTTGGCACCACCATTTGACTTTATTATTAATAGCATAAAAGATTCCAGCTTTATTATCGCAGTATAACTTTAGTGGTTTGCTTATGCTGTCTACCACTCTTAATCCGGGTATAAATCCTTTAAACCACACAGTTTGCCCTACGGTCTTATAACATGCCACAAACTCAGCCTGCATAGTTGATGCTGTAGTAAGTGATTGTTTGGAGCTTTTTCATAATATTGCTCCATTCGCAAGTGTGAAGATATAACCTGATGTCGATTTTTTAGTGTCAACACAGCCTGCGAAATCGGCGTCTGAATAGTCAACTACTACTAAATTCTCGGTTTTCTTATATGTGAGCATGTAGTTCTTAGTACCCTGCAAATAACGCAAGACCTTTGACCCCTTTCAAGGTGATCCATTCCTGATCCATTCCTGAATTAGACTGATATCTACCAAGCATCCCGGTAATGAAAGCTAAGTCAGGACGTGTACATACTTGTGTGTACATAATGCTTCCAACATCTGAAGCATATGGAATCGAATTTATTTGATTAATTTCTAATTGATTCCTGTGATTTTGAAATTGTCCAAACTTATTGCCCGTAACTACTAGAGCAGTTGTGCCTGAACATTGATGCATATTATATCTTTTAAAAACCTTCTCTATATAAACCTTCTAAGAGAGTCCTAATACACCCTTGGATTTGTCTCGATGTATCTCAATGCCCAGTATATAAGAGGCATCACGGATATCATTCATATCAAAATTCGATGAGAGAAAATCTTTTGTCTCATGCAGCAAGTTCTTATCGCTGCTTGCTAATAAGATGTCATCCACGTATAAAACTAGGATGATGAAAGTGTTCCTCTTGATCTTAATATATATACAATTATCCACTATATTTTCAACGAAGCTTAATTTTTTAATTACTTCACCAAACTTTAGATACCATTGTATGGATGCCTGTTTCAACCCATAAATGGATTTCTTTAGTCTGCATCCCAACATCCCAACTATTCTTTGCCTTCCACAACGAAACCTTCTGGTTGCGCCATGTATACATTTTCATGAAATCACCGTTTAAGAACGCAGTCTTAACGTCCATCTGATGCAGCTCGAGATCGAAATGAGCTACTAGAGCAATAACGATTCTGAACGAGTCTTTTTTCGAGACGGCGAGAAGGTCTCAGTATAATCAATTCTCCCTCGCTGTGTGAAGCCCTTAGCCACAAGCCTTACTTTGAAACGTTCAATCTTCTTTTTGGAGTCATACTTAGTTTTGTAGACCCTTTTACAACCCACCTTCTTATCTTCATCAGGAATCTCTACTAAATCCCATACCTTATTTATACTCATAGATTTCAGCTCTTCTTCCATAGCCTCAATCCACTTGTGGGAGTGCTCACTACTTATAGCTTCCTTGAACAACCTTCCCCATATCGTGTCCTTCTCCACTCATGTACACGTAATCATTGAAGATAGTAGTTTTCCTCTCTTGTGTTGATCTTCTCAGAGGCTGTGGCTCCTCCGCTGGAACAGGCTCAGCAGTAACTTCTTATTGTGCTTCTGGCGCTCCAGCGGCGGTCTGATTCTGTGCTTCGTCAACAGGTTCTTCCACAATTTCACTTTGATGCTCATCAGGCACATTCTCATGCTCACTTATAACAGGCGCTTGTTCCACATTCACTTCTGGAGAATCAACTCTATGAGCTGGTGTTGTATTCTGAAAATTAGGCAAAATAGGCACGTAATAATCACGAGTCAGCGGTGCAGTATCATAAGTCCGCATTTCCTCGAGATCGATTTGCCTAGTTTTAGTGCATCCATTTTCCTCTAAGAATATTGCAAAATAGGCACATAATATTCCATTTTCCTCCCGCGGTCCGCCATGGCCGCGCCCTTTTTTTTCATCGCCGCGGGTGCTACATGCCCCGCGCGACCTTATGCGAAAACTGCCATGCGAGTGCCCGAGAAGTACGTTGAAATCTAGCGGAAAACCGGGCACCACCGTGGGGTTTCTATGCTTATTCCGAGGGTTTGGAGGGGTTTTCGGATGAAATTCCTTTCGATCTTATGCTTTCTTATGCTCTATTTCTCTCGGATCTGACTTTATTCATGCGAAATCGAACTTAGAACTAACAAATCTAAACTAAAACATGAATAAAACCGAGAAATAAAACTTAACCGAGAACTAAACGTGAAATAACCAACCAAGATCTAAAATTGGACTAGATCTACAAGCTCTTAAGGCTGACGATTAGGTGCTTAGGCGAAAGATACCAGATGTTAGATAAAACACGGCTTAAAACTCAATCTTAACATGATCTAACACCTAAAACATGAGCACGACCTATAGAACGATATGAATAACAAAGAAGTGTTTAGATCTCGACCGCCAGTCATTGTAGGAGCCGCTGAGGACGACATCTCGGCGGTGGTTTGTGTTGGGGACGAAAACGGCGCTTCTGTAGTCGTTCCTGTAGGTAGTCTCGACGTAGATGAAGTAGTCGATCTCGCCGGGTACCGTCTTCCTTCCGGCCTATACCGGCACTGTCCGGTGTTGGACGGCAGGCGGAGGCGGTGGCCTTCAGGTGGCTCCAGCGCCGCCGTAGATCGGGACGGCTGTAGTGGGCGGCTAGAGTTTCTTAGTATGATTAGGTTAATCACAAAAACGCCGGATCCCACTATTTAATATGGCGCTGAACGACCTGGGCCACAACCACTAATGGGCTTGGGCCTCCGATCAAGGCGCGTAACGAGTTTTTACCTATCCGTTTCTTCTCCTTTTATTTTCGACCTTTTGGACCACCGAAAAATTCCAACAGCTAGTGCGTGGGCTTCACTGGTTCTGGTTGCTGTATAAAAAGAGCAGAATTGCATGCATCCCAGCATACACCTGCGGTCCTCGTCATGAGATTAGGAATTCTGCATTGTCAGCAAGAAACACACAGAACCAGAAAGCTCGTCTTCCAACTCGCTTTTAGAAGCTGGAGTAGATGGATTTCTGTCGATGATGAAGCACCATATATATAATGCTTGTGAACGAGCGGCATCAGGAAATTGTATTCTATAGAGTACCTGCGTAGGCTGACTGGTTCTAAAGCTCATGTTCACCGATGTGACCTTACTAGCTACATGGTGTGCCTTCTTTGTGCAGTTTCTCATCAAATACGCAACGGTTGTAGGAGTAGAACGATGGGCTTTTGTATCTTGCTTCCTACTCTCTTCCTTTCTCTCCATAGCGAAGTGTAATATCCACTTCATTAGGCACGGCTGTATAAAGAACATCCTCGCATCAATATCTGCTGATATGGAAAGTGACAGAGAAATGAGGGAAGTAATAGTGGGTGTTTAGAGAATTGAGACAGTGGCGTGCCAAAAGTCGTCGTGTTCCACTCCTAAAGATTGATGGTGGTTGATACTCAATGCATAGGGGGTGACAACCTAGCTAAGGCCGTGATAATCCTTTTGTTCCTCTAGAACCGGTCGTTGTTTTTATTCTATTTGGCCACCATGGCAAAAACTTTGGAATAAATAAAGAGAGAAAAGATGCTTTTGCATCAAATTGTGTTGAGTTGACCATCGTAAAATAGTAATGTCGACATATTGAGTACAATTGGAAACTCACAATTGACGATTCGTATCACCCATAACAGCTAGTACCTCGGAGATAATTCCTTTTGTCAAAAAAAAATAACACCTAGTACTTACAAATTCTTTCTTAAATGTTATCTGACTAGCACCACTGGGTCGCACTAAATGGAGGGTCCAACGATCATGGTTGTGCATGCAGACATGTTCGCTTGTCTACTATAGTCTATAGCTATTATCAGGCTCAGATCTCTAGGCACACCTCCTGCTCCTGCAATTACCAATGTTATATATGTGACCATTTTCTCATCTTCTTGACAAATATTTTTAATTTCTCACTTCCAGGGCACTCAGTGTGGAGGGGTCAATGTTGTATGTAAATATATATGATGGTGCCTAGGAATGGGCGGCAACAGGAAAATATGTCCTACGGTAGTTGTGCTTTCCCTTGCAACCAAGAACATCATTGTATAATTGATGCCGTACTGCTATTCTGATATGATTTGATTTCCTTTCTTCCTCCCTCATTCAATCATCACTAGTGGTATAGTTAGTTTCATGTATATTTCTATCTGAGATGATAGTCTACTGGAGTGAATATTGCAATAACAGATCAGTCATTAGTAATGTTGTGTTGGATAAAGATGAGGAATAGGAAGTAATAAATGCACACTTACGTATGAAAACATTTCCCCTTCCTACCCCTATTGAGAATTTCAAGAGTTCGATGCAGTAAAATACAGTATTATTTCCATCTATTGCGGTCCAAAGCTGTCATAAAACCAACTTTATTAATCCAGCTACTCATATTTACTCAGTCTTCTCCAATTTCATATATGTTGCATCATTTGATACTCTCTCTCTCTCCCTCTCTAGAAGAGAAGATGGCAGCAATTAGACACTGCAACATGCATCTCCAAAAACATATTTCTGAAATCTCCAAGATGCATGTTGTCAGACTAATCTTTGTGTGTTGGACTTTCACATGATTTGTTTTTTCATCTTTCGAATGAGTGGCATCTGGAAATGAGTAATGAGGTGCTCAGGTGCACACAGGATGATTAAGAATTGTTTCAGCCTGCAAAACGGAGGGCAGGCTGAAGGAGTACCCAAGACTCGAGTGGTCGACTACAATGACAGATTCTGCATCTAGGACAGCATGTTCCACAATGTATTGCTGAACACGCCCAAGGATTCAGTAAGGAAGAAGTGAATCTACGGTATCTTTTTTTTGGATAAAGGATAAAATCCGGCATACAATATCCATATGGTTGATATATACAACTAGAATCTACGGGATCTAGTAGAAGTGGCTGAACATTGGTCGGTCCCTACTTTCTTAGTGCCTCTTCCACTACTAGAAAAGATGCTTATAGCACCTGTTGAAAAGTGCGCTATAATACCGGTTATGCAACCGGTACTAAAAGTCTCGGGTATCAACACTGGTTGCATGATCTGGTCCTAAAAGGACCCATCTGGTGAAATATTCGCTAGTGCGGTGGATGGAATTCGAACCCGGGACCTCTTACCTCGTGCATACCTTTCTTACCATCTCACCTACACAGTTGTTGTGGTTGAAAAAGAGATACTTTCCTTTTAAACTAACCCGTGGAGGACCTTTTATTACCGTATGGAATCACCAACCAATACTAAAAGTTACTTTTAGTACCGGATGGTCTTACTAATCAGTACTAATATGGCTGGAGACACTAGTACCGAGTGGTATAGTTTTTAGTACCGATACTAAAGGCCCGAAGACCCTTTGGTCCACCTCCAAATATATCGGTAGGCATTAGACCCGGTACTAATGCTACTATTAGTACCAGGTCCAATTCCTACCTGATGATGACATCGCAAAGGTGGATACACATGAGCTATGTCCTTCGCTAAGTTATTCGCTAAGTTACAAGTTGTCATCAACTTAGACTCCGCGTTCGGTTCGTGTGACACCCTAGGTGTCTAAAAGACTAAACAAAGATCCAAACCTTGAAATCAGCGACAAAAGAGCAAGAAAAGTATGAAACAATTTACCAAATATACCTTTTAAATATACCTTTCAGCCAAATAAATATGTGTATATGTATATATGCATAAAATAATTGAACCCGTACAAGCAAACTGTTGTAACTTTTAAAATTGATCACAATTGAACCTGTAAATTTAATGGCACCTCTGTCATAACAGGAGCAATAAAAGTTTAGTTGAAGTCAAAGGCTAACAGTGCAAAAATTCACATGAAATGACGTGCCATCTAAATACCTATTTTCGAAATTTTAAAATAACTTTTTATACATTGCTCAGCTGAACTTAGTCATAAAAGAGAAAATATTTGTCTTGAAAAGCTAAAAAATTTTGGTATTCAAATGTTTTTGATCTAATCTTGGGAAGAATGAGTTTTAGCTCATTTTTCCATCCAGACCCCTGATGTTTTGTTTTTCACGCTTAAGTCCCATCATCTTCTCCCTCCTTTCTCCTTCCCTGCCCTGTCCCATCGCCGGCAGGCTAGCTGGCCGGCGCTCCACGACACAGCTGAGGCCGCCTGACTAAGTGGGCCTGCCAGCGCATTGGAAATCTTCCGAGGATCCGCAAAATCTTGCGCTACCCCCTCAAGAAGCCTCCACTCGGCGTTTTTCCTCTATCGTGGGCGCTGCTGGCGCCATGGCGAGCCCCCGCTGGCGCCAGCTAGGCCAATGCGCCCACGGTTTTGCCCCCTGTCTCACCTCCCCCTGCGGCTCGAACCCAGGCCGCCATTCCTCCTCCGGCACCTATAAAAGCCCGCCCCACGGTTCTCCACATGTTTTTAGCTGTGGATTTAAATCAAGTTTAAATGTCTTTTAATTATTCCAAGAGATTCAAGAAAGAACTGCTCATGAAATGTTGATGGTAGCTTCACTGCTAATAGTTTAATCTGTCATAAAAATTTCATGCTCTGAATCCAAGCACAACCAGTGGTTTCAAGTACTTTTGTTATAGGCTAGATCCCTTTTAAACTAAAATGTTAATCTCTCTTTCTTGCACAAGAAAAATCTACAAAAATATGTTGTAAACTACTCATGCGAGTAGGTTTGTTCAGAAAAATGTTGAGCACCAGTTCTTGCATGGTTTGTTATGTGCAATTAGATCTTGATCCTAGCAGTAACTGTTTAATAAGCTTTTAATGAATAACCCGCTGAATGATAAATGGCTAAAACTTTTACAGTGAGTTTGTACCCAAGTAACAAGCTCTGCATAAAAATCTTAACTCAGAAGATGTCTTTACGAGTAGTTTTGTAACCCAGAAACTAGCTCTGCGAGTAGTTTCGGTTAACCAATGCTTCCTATTAAAAATGGCCGTACAACATGCACAACCACCCGCTCACTTAATGAAGTGAGTTAATCCAGATAAGTACTCGATAAATGACTGCCCAGGGGAAATAAAATGAAGTACTCAACTACTAAACTTAAGTTTTGACTACTTTATATTGCAATCTTGTACCAGTAAAACCACTCATACATGTGCATTCATATAGATTCGACTACTCTCGCCCACGTGATTTACAATCTGGTGCCCGAGTCCGAGAGTGAGCAGCATGAAGCTCAGCTTAATCTAACAGCAGTTGCTGAAGACCCGGACCAACGTTCGGAGGAAGTCCCGACTAGTTTTACACAAAAAGGCAAGCCCCAGTGCATGATCCCAGTATTTAAATTATGCAATTGTTGTTCCTTTTTGCCTGTGCATTTAAAATTCATAGGAGTTGATTGGAACCCTAGATGCATGATCCTAGGTACCTTTGTAATGACTATTAGAATAGGAAGTTCGAGTAGATGCTATGCTAATAGGTACGGTAAAAGTCGAGTAGTTTCCTGCTACTCGCGAGAATTATAGGAATTGACTGCAACTATAAGGTCAATGGGCGGGGCTGTGGTAAAGTACTCATGGTTGAGGCCCCGTCTGAGTAGTGAAAAATGCTAAGGTCGCAGTGTGTGGTAGTGGTGGTTAAGCGTTTGAAAGTACTAACCACATGCCGAGAATATGGTAATCGGTAAGCTTAAGTACTCGATTGAACCGGTGCGTGAACAGGTTCCACCGTCTTGACGCTGTCCCATGGGCCCAATGGTGAGTGCAAGAGGGGTCATGTTCCGGCGTCATCAGTGGTTCGTGGACCTTTTGTACTCGAGGCCGATGGCCCTGATCCATAAAACGGGAATAAAGGGGAAAAGTTGCACGTGTGACTCTTGAAGTAATCACGTGACATGTGATTAGGTTTCCCTTGCAAGGTTAAGAAATTCAAACCCGACTAGTTTTTATAGGGAGAGACGTAATAGTTAAGCCACCGAATTAACCCGGCTCAAGTGCACTAACCATCATCCATAAAGATGAACCGGCTACTGTGCACTTCAAACAGAGTAATCCGACAGTCTGTCGGGTAAATCCCGGCTGGGGAGGTCACCCACCCCTACAAATGCATTTCCAGGGGCGGATGAGGGGGTGAACCGCCCCTGGAAATGTGTTTCCCGCTATTTTTTGCAATTTGCATTCCCGCCAATTTTGATCTCTCAATCTAATTCGCGATCGTGACGCGGAATACGTTTGCTAACTAAAAATACTTATGCATACAAAATGAAATTATATGGAAATCAATCATCATTAGAGTACATCATTAAAGTGCACATTGAATACATGTTTTTCCTCTATTCCTCCCTAGGAACGTTACTAGAGGCGCCACAGTGCCGTTGATTGTCCCACTCACGAAGTCCAATGTATTTATCTTCCGTTGCCAAATTTTGTGCTTCGTGAAAAAATTTGCCCCTCACGTTGACCACTTCATGCAAAATGAAACGGCACAAATCGTTGACTACATGTAGAAGTTGTTTCTCTCCGAACATGTCACGGTATAGCTCCGGGTGAATCTGCAATTATTGAATCCATGGTAAAATTAATTAACCAAGTGCTAGTTACAGTAAAAAAACAATGTACACATATGCATCTTTCCCTAATAAAGAGTAGCGCCTTACACGTTCAAAATCAGTAGTATATCTCCCTTGCACCCTTAGATGCTCGCACATGTAGTACCCACAGTACACGGAACCTGCGGGTTGCTTGTGGCACGGGAAGTTTGTGCGTATAGTCATTTTCTCTGGTTTGCCGGCGGAATGAATTGATCCTTTATGGACGTAGAACTTGTAAGCCCTGTTTTAAAATGAAAGAAATGGAAAGTTAATTTATATATGTATACTTCTATAGAGAAATAAGCATGATGTGCATAGGGAAGATAAGAAATTCACTCACAATTGTGGAATTTTTATGAATTCTTGGTATCTCTGGGTTGACCAATCCAAGGAGTCCAATACGAGAATTTTTCCAAGCTTTGGCTGTAATTGGAAAGCAATCCAGTGATTTCTGAAAAAAAATATTATGTGTGATTTGTAAGCAATCTAGTGGTTTATTATATCAAATGGTTGATATTAGATTTACTGGATGTGGTATGGCGCAAATATGACATCCATGTCTTCCCATCGTGTCATCATATGCGATATGTAGGCCGCAACCATCTTCACAGTCTCTCGGTGAAATTTATGTCGTTCCTTTTGTTTTTCCTTCTTTGTTGCAAATGGCTTTCGGTAGTCATCGTCGTCCTTCATCCATTTTGGCCCGGCATACCTGGCCTCGCAAATCGCTACGGGATCAAGGTACCGGACCTTGTTCTTTAAAATAATGGCATCCATTGTTTGCATCCTGTAGAATATAATGTATGACAATTAAATATTTGTGCATATACAGTACTTTAGGTCGTAATATAAATCAAATTAGTATCAATGAGGCACTTACATGCACCAGAGTCGAACCATTTCAATACCAAGTTATTGGAGGCGGAACATGTGTTGGATGTCTTCAAAATCAAATATGATATCAAAGATTTGTTGCACCTTAAGTCCGAATACATCCGGATGGTGCGGAGCATATATAGTTTTTAGCCCAAGTATACATGCCCTCTTGTACCAATTATGAAACCTCCGCATAAAACTAGGACAATCCCTTAGTGCCCAGTCTGGTAGCAAGTCTTTTCCGTACTGAAACTTTAAAGGAGCATCATCTAAGTCTGGAAGGTCATCAACCCCAATGTCCTTTTTGTGCTCCTTGTCAGTGCGGGGCGTAGAAAAGCCCGACTGTGTGCTGGCACTACAATCTGGTGGATTATCCTTTGACTTACCCTTCTTAGCGTTTTCATCAGACTTCTTGTTTGCGGCGTACCATCTATTCACAATTTCTGATCCTTCCTTGTCATTTTGGTAAGACCGCAACACTCGAGGCAATAGTGATTGGGCCGGTGGCAGAGCCAGTGGTGATACCGAGGCCTGTGGGGATGGCTCTCATGATGGTGGTGATACCTGGGCCTGTGGGGATGGCTCTCGTGGTGGTGGTGTTCGAGCTGGCGGTGATCGCGTGGCCGTTGGTGATGGCTCTCGTGATATTGGAGCCACTGGTGATGGCGGAGCCTGAGGTGATGGATCTCGTAACACTGGAGCCATTGGTGATGCATCTCGTGGTTGTGGTGACGGCAGGGCCGGTAGTGAATGCTCTGGTGCTACGCCCTGCTCTTGTTGTTGTGGTGCTGGCGAGATATGGTCTGGAGCAGCCAATGGTACCTGACCAACCAGTAAGATATCTCGTTTATGCCATAGAATGGTGTTGCCGACACATTCTCCAAGGCAACTCTTCCAATCTGCAGTGGGGATGTCTATCTCGTTATCCTCATAGCTTGATTTCAAGACTTGCTCCACTTGTACGTATGCATATAGGATCGGGATCGGTTTTCCCTCAAATAAACCCCTAGCTGGATGCACCTCGGCCTTGGCAACTTCTTTTGTCTTTCCAGCTGTGCCGACCGGATAGAGCAACAAGCAGGGAGTAATACTTGTTATGGTATCCACCGGGTATTGTTGAGCTGTGGTCGAGGCAGCACTGCTCTGTGCACATGCCGGACTCGCTTGGCCAAGTACCAGAGGTTGTGACGGGTTGAACATAAGTAGCCCCGATTGCTGCTGCCCCACCTCTTGCGACGGGTTGAACAAAAGTAGCCCCGACTGCTGCTGCTCCGCAAGTGTTTCCATGAACAAATCCTTGAACTTTTCTTGCATTGCATTCTCTGCTGTTGCCACGATTTCTTCTTTATAGCGGTCATGGCTCCTGTACCTAGCCCGGTCCTTCTCGAACCCATCCTTGATGCTCAACTTAGAGGACAGGCCTCTAACATGGCCTCCATGCTGTTTGGACCCAATGGCTGTACTGAGCACATCCTTCTCCCTTTGGGGTTTGAACTGACCTTTTTTCTGAAGCTCGGCAAGTTGTAACATTTTTTCTGCCACCGCTTCGGTCTCGGGTCGATCAAATTTTGGTTTCCCTTCAACTATCTTTGGCTTCCTTGCTTGAAGCCACCGCCATCCACGTTCGTCCAAGCGTTCATAAGGGTCGGGCTGCCCGGTAGCTATTGCCGCCTCCCTTTCACGCCGCCACTTCTCGACCTTCCTTTGGTACCCACCTGGCCCAAGGTGGACTCTATGTATGTTGCTCTTTGCTAGTTCACTTTGCTTCTGGCTTAGAGCTAGAGCTTCTTCAGTGGTCTTCTGTCAAACAAACTCTTCCCATTGTGCTGGTGTAATGTCTCCGTAATCTGCAAATGGCGTTTGACTCTTCTGGACATGCCGCGTATTCAGTTCGCTCTTCCACCGGCGGAAAGTTTCACCCAGCATCTTCAAAGCATATTGCTTTACTTGTTCTCTACTTCCTCTGGGCAGAATAAGTTCTTCTCAACAATTGCCACATCGCTTCTTTCCTCCCCTCAGGAACCAGGGGCCAATTGGGGATCGTTGGATCCAAAACCATCTTTGTTCTGATTACAGCACCGATAGCATCCCGATACCATCTATGGGCTCTTCTGCCGCACTAATTGCATTGACAATCCGTTGCGCTTTGGGGTATTGGTTTCTTCCTCGCTGACCCCGTTTCCTTTTGTTTTGGCTGCTAGAAGTTGTACTTGCAGGATCGGGACCCAAGCTCTCATTGTCTTCTTCTGTGGGGCTAGGGGGTCCGCGTCAGCGCTTACTTCTTCCTGTCGGGGCCGCCTAGACAGATAATACACGTCATACAGGTCATTACTCGTATAGTCTGCTTCGTTATAATTAATCGTGTATTCATTACCTGACGTGCTTTTGGTTCGTAATCCGGATCGAACGCCTCCCCTTACCGTCTTTCTCTTGCCGAAATAGGGTGTGGATCAATCGAATTGTGCCACTTGTCACCTACCCAAGCGCCTTGTCCAATCCTAGGGCCCTGCTCGTCCCCAGATTCGACACCGACGTCGTCGCACTCCTTGTCCCCAGATTGATCACCGACGTCATGCTCGTTGTCCCACTCCATCTGGGATTCAATTTGTTCAAGCTCATCTTGTGGTGTGGCATCATCCCTTCGTGGGGAAAATGGCAACGGAGGATCCATCTACGAGTTCTACGCTACATAGCCATCGAAGATATATTTTAATAAATATTTCAATTCACAACGAAATGAAAGAGAGAAATTTCTTTCAAATAAGAAATTTATTTCACATTTAAATTACAATTACTTTGAATAGAAATGCTGCAAATATATACATCATCAGAGGTCAATATTTGCTAAACCCTATTGGGAAATCGGGAAATCGGCGCCCGCGGGGGTGGGGGGGGGGGGGCGTGGAGGGGCGGGCGTACCTGCGGCGGCGGGAGGGGTGCGGAAAATCGGCGGGCGAGGGGTGGGGCGCGGGGGGGGGGGGGGGGGGGGTGGGGGGGGTGGTCGCGGAGGGGGGGGGGGGGGGGCGTACCTGCGGCGGGCGGGAGGTGCGGGAACAACGAGTCTCCGAGAAAGACGACGTGGTGGAGGAGGCGCGAGGGAGGAGGCGCGGGGAGGGGAGGCGCCACGTGGAGGGAGCTTGAGGCCGCGCGCGGAGGGGAGGCAGGGAGCGGGCGGCGGCGGAGAAGATGCGCGCGCGGGTGGCTGTGGCGGAGGGGCAGGCGTACCTACGGCGGGCGGGAGGTGCGGGAACAATGAGTCTCTCCGAGGAAGACGATGTAGCGGCGCGGTGGAGGAGGCCAGGGGAGGGGAGGCACCGCGCGGAGGGAGCTCGAGGCCGTGCACGGAAGGGAGGCTGGGAGCGGGCGGCGGTGGGCGGTGGCCGGGAGCGTGCGGCGGCGGAGAAGACGCGCGCGCGGGGTGGCGGTGGCGGAAATTTTTTGCAGCCTAATGGCGTCTGCTCGCGCTTGCCCGGGATCTGAAAAAATTTTCAAAGTCCGGGACGAACTATATAGGAAAAGGATTTGTAGGGGCGGGTTGGGGCGCCACCCGCCCCTACAAATCCTTTTCCAAATTCCACTGAATATTCACTTAATTCAAAAGTCATAACAACATCGAAAAAACTTAAAATTTTTACCATAAGCATGATGTGACATGTACAACTTAATAAAAATATCAAATAACTATTTTATTGTATATAATTGTTTAAAGTATCGAGACCACAATGTGCACCTCCACAACATACTATCTCATTGCACTCAAGACTCTCTTTGTGTTTTGAACAGTCTCAATCATTATATGTACTGAAACATGTTTGTCGTATGTTTTACTAGTTCTATACTAGACAATATGTTTCTAGTGCAAATTTGAGTTTTTTTCATTTGTTTTGCTATTTATTTTTAATTAAATGTGTTTTCGGTTGAAATTGATGAAGGATTTTTAGGGGCAGGCTGGGGCCTCACCCGCCCCTACAAATCGATTTTTAGGGGCGGGCTTGGGGGGAAGGGTGCGGGAAATTAGCGCCCGCGGGATAACCTAATAGTTATCTTATCATCATATTGCTAAACCCAACGGGAAATCGGCGCCCGCGGGGGGGGGGGGGGGGGGGGGGGGGGGGGGGGGTTGGGGTGGCGCGGGAAATCGGCGCACCCGCGCTTACAAATCGGCTGCACCCGCCCTTACATATCGGCGCACCCGACCTTACAAATAATTTTTCAATTTCCACTAAAAAATTATTTAATTCAAAAGTCATAGCAAAGCACATCGAAAAAACATAAAATTTTTACCATAAGCATATTTTGATATGTGGAACATAAGAAAAATATCAAAATCCAATTGCAGTGTATGTAATAAATAAAAGCGTTGAAACACCAATGTTCAAGCGGTAACAATTCTCGATTCGCCATCTTTACGTGCCCATGACTTGTCATCTTTTCTTATGCTTGCTTCTAGAATCCTCATCTTTTGTGGTACGTCTGTGAAGAGGTTCATCTCATCATACTGATTATATTCTTCCACATCGTCGATACCATCAACTCCTATGATATCTTGTTTTCCAGGGTCAACGACGTGTTTTATCTTCATTGCAGGATCAGCTACATAGAGTACCTGTGCGACCTGTGAGGCAAGTACCCATGGGTCATCTTTATAACCAACATTGTTGAGGTCGACAATCGTGAGCCCATAGTCGTCCACCTCAACACGTTTTGGGTGTTTGACCCAACGACACCGAAAGACCGGGATTTGTATATTGGAACCATAGTACAGTTCCCATATATCATCTATGACACCGAAATATGTTGTACTTTGCCCTGTTCTCTCATTTAAGGCCTCAATACGAACACCACTGTTCTGAGACACAGTCTTCTTGTCCTTGGCGGCAGTATAGAATAGATATCCATTAATATCATACCCTTGCCATGATGTGACCTGGCTAGATGGACCAGCTGCCAATCTTTTGATCGTTTGCTCCTCCACGGTCTCCCCATTTGGTAGATCCAGGTCCTTCAACCATGCAGTCAGCCGACGTTTGTGCTCTCTCATGATCCAATCATCCGAGCGGTCATTACTTTCTGCACGAATGATGCTCAAGTGTTCATTGACTAAAGGAGTCATTATTGTGAGGTGCTCCAAGATGCTATGATGGGCTTGTTGCACACCTTTGAAATCTTTGTCAATGAAGATTTTCCTCCCAACTGTGCCCACACCTTCCAACCTCGCCAAAAATCATGGAATAGGCAAACCAAGGGACACATTATCCTTTAGGTAACCTAGGCAAGACTCGATGACTTCCTCAGTACTGTATCCCTCTATCATGGACCCCTTAGGATGAGCACGATTCAGTATGTACCAATTGAGGATGGACATAAAACACTCATACGTCCACATTTCGTGTAGGTAAAGTGGACCAAGTGCCCGTATCTGATCGACCATGTGAATCATTAGGTGTTCAGTTATATCAAAAAACCCCAGAGGGAAGCACATCTCGAGTTGCGCCATAGTCTCCCCAATGAATTCTTAGAGATCCTGCAACTCATCTTCGTCGATCACTTTTTGTGAAATCCTATTGAAGAAGTAACACAACCGAGTGATTACCATCTTTACATATACTAGCTTGATCGCTCTGATTGCAATCAGGAGGAACACCGTCAGCAACACATGAGAATCACGACAGTTATAGCCGCATAGTGATAGATCTTTCATCGAGACTAGTTTCCTTATGTTGGACGTGAAACGTCTCGGGACTTTGATCCCTTTTAAGCTCTCGCACATTGCCTTCTTCTCATCACGTGTCAAATTGTAGCTAGCTGGGGGAAGTTCATATCGGCCATTCCCTTTATCCGCAAGGTGAAGATCTTGTCTTATCTTCATGGCTACCAAGTGCTGACGCGACTTCAAGGTATCCTTTGTTTTGGCTGATGTCTCAAGGAGGAGCCCAATTGTGTTACCAAACACATTCTTCTTTAGGTGCATACCATCGATTGCATGGCGGACCTCAAGATCCGCCTAATACGGCAAGTACTTGTAGAAGATGGACTGCTTCTTGAATGGTACGCCATCGATGGGTGCCTTATCTCTCTTTCTCTTCTTCCCATCTTCCTTTTTCTTCCCATAAATGACCTGGATGGTCCGAACCATATTGAAAGCATAATGCCCGTCTCGTTGTACTGGAGCAGAATGTAATTCAGGCCTGCCATCAAAAAGATTATAGAACTTCTTACTTCAGTACCTATGTCCTTCCACCAGAAGCGTCTGTACCCAAGGTAAACTACCTTTCAAGAACCTTCAAGGAAAGACGATACGGTGCCATCCACGCACACCGTGCATCTCGTCCTACCTTTGATCTGTCCTGCCAGCACAAACAATGCCTGGTAATCATGGATGATGATGAATATAATGGCTCTAAGATTAAAGGGCTGCCGTGCACAACCATCAAAGATGTTGATACCCTCCTTCCATAAAGTTTCCATCTCTTGCATCAGAGGCTCAAGGAAAACATCTATATCGATGCCAGGATGCTTGGGACCCTGTATAAGGACGGATAGCAAAAGATACTTCCTCTTCTGGCACAACCATGTAGGCAGGTTGTACATCGTCAGTATCACTGGCCATGTGCTGTGGGTGCTACTTCTTTCACCAAATGGATTCATTCCATCCGTACTCAACGCGAACCAAACATTTCTCGGGTCATTCCCAAATTCCAGATAGTACTTCTCACCGAATTCCTTACACTGCCGAGCATCAGCTGGATGTCAGAGCTTTCCGTCACCCTTCTTACGCTTATCTGAATCCCACCATCACATCAGTTCAGCATCCTTTGGGTTCGAGAAGAAACGCCTCAGGCGATCAGAAACTGGGAGGTACCACATAACCATGGCGGGAATTCTGCTCTGCTTCTCAGGAATGCCTAAAGTAGCGTCATCTGGCTCAAAAGAGGCAACACTATTCTTCGCCACGTTCCTTTTATTCACATCGGTTGGACCATGATTGTCGTCACCACAGTAACCAACATTGTTTTTGTACCGACTTGCAGAACATACAGGATATTTCTTCAAGTCTTTGAAAGTATCCCCACGATACAAAATACAATTATTTGGACATGCATGAATTCTTTCCACACCCATCGTGAACGGGCTCACAACTTCTTTGCTTGGTATATGTTGGCTGGCACTTTATTTGGCTTTAGAAGCAACCAAACCAAGATACGCAGCATATTATTGAAACTACCATCTGACCAACCATGCTTAGCCTTCAGAGTCAAGAGCTCAAGTATGAAACGAAGCACGGTCCAGTATTTCGGGCATCCCTTCGATCGCTCATATATATTTTTCTCTGCTAATTTTCTCACCGTCTCGAAGTTTGCTAACCCCCTAGCACTAGCAACCAATACCTCCGCTTTGGTGAGGTGCAACAACTGGCTGAGAAAATCACCATCAAGTTCATCGCCACTACTATCACCATCCATGGGACCGTCGACATCATCATCTTGGAATCCACCAACCCCATTATCATCAACAACCCCATCATCATCATCATCATCACCATCATCATCCCCACCACCATCAAAATAAGAATGAAACATTTTGTCAAACTCCTCATCTTGTATGATTTCATCCAGTGGATTATTCGTCAGAGGGGGAGTATCCGTCTCGCCATGATACTTCCAGATCTTATAGTCCTTAACAAAACCACTCACTATCACATGCGATCTGATTGTAGTTGGGTCGCTAAATACTCTCAAATTCTTGCAGGCATTGCATGGGCAATGCATTAATCATGTCTTCTCATTTCTTGCGTGGTTCTCTGCAACTTGAATAAATTTACAAAGCTCTCCATGGAAATAGGCGTCCGTCCTTTTTGCATTGTACATCCATGTTCTATCCATGTCTTCACATAAATATATACTTCTATATATGTATAGGTGTTGGAAAAAGTCAATTTAACTAATACTAAATAAAAAAATCAATTTCCAACCAATTATTGTACAACTAAATATTAGGAAAAAAAGTAACATGCATCTATATAAATATAGAAAAAAATCAAATCTTTTTCTCAAAAGAAATGGAGCCCTAAATTGATATAAATATATACTTCTATATATGCATAGCTGTGGGAAAAAATAAATTTAACTTGTACTAAAGAAAAACAATAAAAACTCAACATATTATTTTACCACTAAATGTTGGGAAAAATCTAACATGCATCTTTGAAAAATAAAAAAAACAAATCTTCTTCTCACTCCTCCATATATCTAGGGAATTATTTACTTGAGAATGATGCTAAAAACTATAGATCGAGTCAAAATGATTACATAATCTTATTCTCCTACTAAAATAGCACAACTTCATCCAAAAGTTCGAGGCAAATGGTGTCTCAAATGACTAATCTACACCATGGAGATCTAGAGCTAGTTAGAGGCAAAGAGAGCTCCATTTGAGCTATAAATCTAACAAAAGAGCTTAGAAATGATAAGGAATTAGCGTCAACTTACCTCCTAGAGCCCCCAACTCAAAGGAAATCAAGTTGAAAAGCCCCCCCCCCCCCACTTTTTCTTTTTTTCAGCTCTTGGGGGAGCTCCTCTCCCGAGCAAACAATGGGGTTTGGGGAGAAGGAAAAAGGTGCCCAGATTTTTTATAGATATTTCTAGGGGCAGGTTGGGGGGTTAGCCGCCCCTGTAAATCCATTTGTAGGGGCGGCTCACCCCACCAGCCGCGCCTGCCCATTTGTAGGGGCGGCGCCCCTACAAATGGAATTTTTAGTGGCGGCTCACCCCCACCCCCCAGCCGCCCCTGAGGGGGTGAGCCGCCCCTACAAATGGATTTATAGGGGTGGTTCTGTTGCTACAGTACCCGCAGCCCATTTGTAAGAACGGGTGATATTTTGGTCCGTTCCTAAAAAAATTCGGGGTGTTGCTACAAATCGGTTTTTGTAGTAGTGCATGTTTCGCTTTGCATGATCCAGCCAACCACACCATTCTAAAAATGCTTTGTTTCAGTTGGGCTTTCAAATGGTGAATCAGTTTCTGATGGGAAAGTGACATAGTTATATCAAATCTTGGGAATGAGCGGCAACATGAAGATACGCTTGACTCTGCCATCACGAACGGCTGTGGTGAACCAGAACGGATTGTCTTGCACAGTGGCTGTTGTCAGCTTGATGTGATCTTCACGGATGCCAATCCCTCTCCGCGATCGCTCCAACCACAAGATCAGTGGCGGGCGTAGGTGTTGGGCTCGTGTCGGGCGTTCTCCAGGGTATGCCTCCATACTGCAAACCACGTAAGGGTAATGTCTGTATAGGTAAAAGAACGAGTCAAAATAGGGACAATTAATCAAAGTAGAGAGAGTAAATAGTTCAAGAAAGTATATAAAGCAGACAGAATCGTTCAGAACTTTCTATTTCTAACAGCCATGTCTAGGGCTCGTGCTACGGTCAAATGTGGTTCTCATACCAACTGAAACAAATTGGATTCTCAAAATGAGAATCTGACTCCCTCTACCATTGTGTGATTCTCATAATCAACATATATCATGTACAGAACTCATTTCAGAAGAAAATCACATCCATACAGAATGTTAAACATCACATGTGTTTAATTATTACATAAATCCAACGGATTTGTAGTACAAGTCTGGTATAAGCTCCTTAGGCTAAACGAGAAAGGAGAAATCCAGTGAAATGATAGCTAAGCTTCGAGCATAGGTCATAGAAGATCCAAATAACACAAATCCTATTCTAACGCATAGGTCATGATTTATGGAACTGGTTTCGTATTTTTCTGAGCTCTAATTAATTTATTATAAATTTCCAAACGAAAAACCTATTTTTGAAATTAAATCTCAATTCTGAAATTTAGGAAAAACCGACAGTGACACGTGGCAGCCTCTAGGCATGCCATGTGGCATGATGATGTCAACATGATGTCATCATGGGTTAGCCAAATGATGACGTCAACATTGACTTGTCACCACTCAGTGGCGAGGTTAGGCTCATAGGCTTAGAGAAAGGAACGTCCTTTTGGCCGGGTTGGGGGTGTGTGTGCGTGTGCAAGTCCTTGGCATCCCAAGGCCACTGCGTGATCGCGTGGCGTGCGGGCACCTGGCATTCTGGAGTCGCAGCGGCTAGCAATGGTGTTGTGGGCAATGAGGTGATGGTGGGCTCCTATAACAGAGGCGGTGCGAATGAAGGATAGGCAAAGGGATGGGTTCTAGGGCTAGCTATGAAGGGTTCCTCGGCCATGGCCGGCAACACCAGGTGGGGAGAGGAGCAAGGGCCGGTCGATCGGCCCACCTATAGGTGCGGCGGTGATGATGGCAACACCGTGAAGAACTCGATGCACTTCTCCTTGACCTCCCTCTCCTCCTCAGCTCTGGTGGCGGCGACGGACAAACAGGAAGCGGAAAACCCCGGGGCTAGGGTTTTGGGCTGGCAGCGCGGGTATTTATAGCGGGGATTAGGGTTTGGGTTGAAAACGGGGCGGCCAAGGCATGGGGAAAGCTTCTAGACGCTCCTTGCCCTGCTTGTCGTGACTCGGGGGCAGCTCTAGTCGTTGGTCACGGAGGGGTTTGTTGTGAGATGGAAGGGAAGGCTGACAAGCTAGGCCTAGTTTTTAGTGACGCGTCGAGGGCGAGCGGCTTGTGGTGACAAGCTGGCTGCGCGTGCTGGGCCTGCGTGTGGTTGGACCATCGCAGCTAGGCTGACTGGGCTACACGTACATGGGCTGGCCCGGGGGCAGTGGATTTATGACCTGGGTCAGCTGGTGGGCTGGGATTGGCTTTAGGCCTGGTTGAGGTAGTTAGTGTAGTTAGGTTTTAAATTCAGATTTGAATCGCAAATTCAAATTTGGATTCACACACAAAGAACCAAATAACACCAAATTAATATCCAAATGATTCACACTATCAAATATTTTTCCTTAATTCAAATTCAAGTTTAAATTACTAAATGTTATTAGAGAGAGATGAAGATACTCTTACATTATTTCTATACTAGATGCACATGCACTCAAAATTTTTAAAAATCCATAAAAATTCAAACACAAACATTCCATAAAAATATAGGATGTTTTTTAAGGTAAAACATACAGGATGTTACATGCGACTTTAGCTTGTTGCTGCTAATGCTTTACCTTGCGTATTTCTTATTAGAATTATTAAATTATAAAGAGGAACAGAGAGATTGCATCTCCTTTCCAGCTCTGGCAGAAACCATGATGGAAGAGCAACCTCAAGAGGAAATGAGAGTAATTAAAGAAATTGTGAATTCTAGGTCATCTTTTTCGTCTCGGGTTTCATTTGAAGATTTGTCACCATAGGAACCACCACCAGTTTATGAGATCAAACATCTTCTACAATAATATCCATGTGAAACAATATACTACTTGATATGTTACCTTCGCACTTATTTGTTGAATTTAAAACTTAGTACGTAATTTATATCGTTGATATCTTCGACAAAAAAAATTAATTGTAGAAGAATTTAAAGTGAGAAGATTCTCGCAATAGATGCAAAAACTTGGTATGATAACATACTAAGTTTTTGCACAAGTGTGAAGATTTATCATATTTTCCATATACAAAAATTCTTCGACATCATCTATTTGTGAAGATTCCATTGCATCTATTGCTTCAATTCCCTTGTGATGTAGAGTGCTCTGAGGTCTTACCAAAATTTTAAAACTTATTAATTTATATATGCATGATTCATACTAGTTACGCATGTATCAGCGTTTATAATGGAACTCGGCGTGACTACCTCTCTCTATTGTGGTCATTATTACCATCCAATATAGATTCCTTATCCGTGTCGGTTAATTTTATTGGCATGTACAAGCCAGTAAGGGTGAGAGTTTTGTTTAGTGGCAGGCTTCTGACAGTCTAGCCTAGCCTAGCCTAATTTTGAGTCGGACCGCAAGGGAAACGTGCAAAGGCAGTAAGGCACATGAAACCATACAGATGTGGAGCATCTCTGCGCTCTCTCTATATAAATGGTATCACTATCCACATTTGCCACTCCACCATGCTATGAATGGATGGCTCCTTCTTTGATTTTGAAATTAGCAATGGCATGAAATTTCTCATGACGTGGTGAGGAGCGACGTAGATATGGGAGCTCCATATATAGGAATGAGTGGTGGCAGGACAGGAAGGCACAACGTGCGTATGAGCAGTATAGCTAGAGTTCAACTTCTATGGTACTCTGCCTGAGGCATGTGCTTGTTTCAAGAAATTGCACACCAGGTGCGAGTGTGCGACGTGAGACGAGTCAGAGTTCATCGTGCAGCTGCCAACTATAGAATAAACAATGTTTACTAACTGAGCACGGGTGCAAGAACTTGCCTCGCTACAGTTTTTTTCTTTCTTTTCTGGCATAGCCTGGAACTGTTATCTCATCCCACAGTTTGATGCATCAATCTTCGCTCTCTCTTTGGGCATCATTCAGGGAGCACATTGTGGAGGGCCTAAGTGGCTGTGAACAACACCATAAAGTGTAAGCTAATATATGGAGTTGATAACGCTCAGACTAGTAGTTGTATACTCAATTTGTAGAGAACATTTTGCTGATAAGCATCAACTCTAATGGCTAATGGCTAGTAAAACATATGTGTACCTTATGCACCAACAGGTCAGGTCCTTTATAATCAGACAGCAAAGGGGTCAGTTTGTGCCTAACTATCAAAGAACTACAAGTTTTATGATCAATTTCACAAAACTACAACATTCCATGGACCTCCATGTCATCCACATAAATGTCGGGTCCACACACATAACGTTGCCAAAGTTATGTGTGGACACATACTGAATGTTGTAGGTCTGTGAAATAGATGCCTCATGTAGTTATAGTTTTGTGACACTGATGGTAAAACTTATAGTTCCTTGATAAGTTAGGCACAAATTGTTGTAATTTTGTGAAATTAACTCTAACATCTTCGGAGCACACAAATGAAAAAAAAGGCAAATGGTAACTATCCTCTTGTTTACCTATATTGTTGCACAAACTCTGTGCTACGGAACTACAATGTCTACCATCAAAGAAGAATAATGACGTATATGTTCGCTCGGTGGCTGATTGAGATCGAGTAACGATGAACTTCCCTTGTGTTACTTGGAGCAGTAGCTATATGTTGGGCTCTGTGGTTGACTCACAATGCTCTATATTTGAAAGTAAACAAACTTCTCTTTTGCAGGTTATTATCTTCACAGTTTCACAGGCTCCGTACATGGGCAATCCTTCAGAGGCCTACTACACAGGATTTAGTTACAGCGGCATTTTAGCGTTTGGCACAAATAGTGATGAACTTTTTACCTGGGATATGGTTGGGGTTCAAATCTACGGATTGATAATCATTAGAGTGTTTGTTTTTTTTCGTTGTGTAAGGTTGTGTGCCTTTAAGATAGAGGCCGGGACCTTGATGTACGGTTACTTGAAATCAATACAATTCCCTTGTCCAAACAAATGAGCCAGTAGGGATGAGTGTTTCTTTTGTAAAATGAGGCTTCCAATAGTCTAGCTTAGCCCTTGGCGTTGGACCACAAGGGAAACATGCAAAGACACAAGAAGCTATATAGTGTGGAACCTGGCCTGTACACATCATTTTTTTTTGAACATCTATATATAAACGATATCACTATCCACATTTGAATTTCCACTACGTTTTGTGCACACTGCATTGTTCGGTACATGTTCTGATCCTGACTCCTGAGCAAAGAATACTCACTATCAATGGATGGATGCTTCTTTGATTTTGAAATTAGCAGCTGTGATGAACGTTCTGATGTAGTGGGAATGAGTGGCAGCAGGAAGGCATAAATGGCAGTGATTCAAGATGCATGTGCGTACGAGCACTACAACTGAGGTTCACCTTCTATGGTGCTCTGTGCTCGAGAAATCTCAGGCACGTGCCGTTTCCAAGAAGCTGCACACACCATGTGCTTAACACGCCGTGGTTTCCTTAAGGAAGAAATTGCTTAAAGGGATAGCAGAAGGATTGATGCTCTTCTCCCGCTGTGTGCTGCAGAAGGTTTTCGATAGGTGTTGTTACCGTACCAGGCTGCCCTGCCGTACGGAGCTTCACCTAAGAGTTTCTATTGTGTGTTTTCAAATGAGTTGTGAACTCCTATTTATAGGTTTATTATGTCAATTTATGATAGCGGGTACTTGTTGGTGAAGGGCAAGCTGGTTGGCTGTGGATCTAGTTCGGCCGAATCTCCGATCCACCACCCCGAGTGTTGCACGGTCCTGCCTCCTGAGGTGGGATGTGCGGATGGATAAATGTTGGTTGGACTGAATCAATTGTTTTCGACCAACCCTACCCAAGGTGCTTTGGCCCGCCAATACTATATCTTTGCTACGTGGATGGCCGGGGCCCAATGGGTAAGTTCAGTGTTTGTTATTCTTTTATGGGCCCATGGATCTATAGGTTATCCATGGGATCTCTCGGGTAAAAACAACATTGATCCTCCATAGTGATTTCAAGTTAGTTTCCTTTCATATGGTCAAAGATCACCGCGAGAGGGCTGAGGCCTAGTTTGGCCAAACCAAGTGAGTTCGGTCAAACTAGCACTTTGACAATTTTGGTCCAAATTTATCTAGCAGGATCCTGCATTTAAGTAAACACCAAAACTTATGGAACACATTAGATTAATCCATATAGCTATGATGTTCCCATTGAAACGTTCATTTCATTCACTTGCTAGAGGTTAAGATTATTCAGATAACAACCCCAACATTCCCCTCTTTAATTGAAGTTTTTTATCTGAAAAAGGGAAGCCCACGCTGGTTGGAAGGTTGGTGAGTGATCCATAGAATTGTTTTATTCTAAAGTGGGTCCCTATGCTACTGTTCAGTCAAGATTCGACTCAAAAAAAATCTAGTTACATGACCTATGAACCGATTCATCCACTGATGATGCTCTTATTGTTCTTATCTCGTATTACGAGCCAACATAGATTTCTTATATATGTTGAAAAATTTTACTATGATTGCATAAATTAGAGCCGTTCATCGTGGTACCGGAAAAAAAGTACCAAATCTATGAGGGCGGTACCAAAATAGGTGGAGCCGCGGTACCAATATTAATTTATTTTTTAATTCATATCAGATCAACTGTCAGCAATGATCAATAAAAAATAGATTGGATGGTACCGTCTGGTACCTTCGAACAACCGACAAGCCTCATCCATGTCGGTTTACTTTTGTCAGTATGCATGAGCCAGTATGGATGACTGTTTCTTTGTAGGATGAGGCTTCTCCTGACAGTCTAGCTTAGCCCTTGGCGCTGGACCACAAGGGAAACGTGCAAAAAGTACAAGAAACCTCTATTGTGTGTGTGGAGCCTGTACGTATTGTTTCTATTGAACATTGCTAGTATAAATAAACGATATCACTGTCCACATTTGCCTTTCCACTACGCTTTGTGACTGCTGCATTGTTCATTGCACATTCTGATCCTGACTCCTGAGCAAAGAGTGCGTACTGGCACTGGCTATCAATGGATAGCTGCTTCTTTGATTTTGAAATTAGCTCTTTGGGAATGAGTGGCAGCAGGAAGGCGTAAATGGCAGTGAATCAAGATGCGTGTGCGTACGAGCGCTACAGCTGAGGTTCACCTTCTATGGTGCTCCATGCCTGAGAAATCTAAGGCACGCGCTTTTTCCACTCAGCCGCCTGCTAGAGTACGTGCTAGTAAGAAAAAGGATAGAGCACCATATAAAGAATGCCTATGAATGAGCGGCATCAGGAATATTTGTTCTAAGGCTAACGCATGCCTTGCTCGCTGCAAAATCTCAAGATTATCTGCAAGTTGATACCAAAGAATAAGTTGTGTAACAAGATATCGGAGGATGGCTGCATTTTGGACTTTTCGTCCCTCCCTACTTTCTCTCCTCTACCGTGTAGTTTTTCTTCTAACTTGACCATCTAGGTAAACCTGTACTTTAGCAAACCAAACAATAACATGATTTCGATATAGTGGTTATACTTAAGGATGCAAGTGGGTACCTAATATTATTTTTTAGGTCAGCTAATTAATTACGATGGCATGCCACTCTAGTTCATTTCTTCTCCTAAATTATTTACGTAGGATGCTATTTTAGTTCATTTTATTAATATTTTAGGTCGACCCAATGACCCAATGTATATATAATTTGCATCCTTAGTTATACTACATATATTTCGTCGTGATACATTAAAAGTATGTTTCGTGATACATTAAAAGTATGTTTCACCTCAGGACTCTTGCTAAGGATCGAATACCCTGCTATGTTATCGTGCTTGGTACATTTAAAACGTGACTCAAGCTTGATCTTATCTTACCAAGTCTAGTTTGCGTGCCAGGGGATAAAAAAATGTGAGATGAAGAACAATTATTTCTTCTCTTAGAGCACGTTGGCCACCAAAATACCAAGGATAGTTTTATGTTAACTATTTTTCGTGAAAATTTATGTTAATTACTATGCTAAACCGTTTATACTTACACTAAGACCCCACATTAACCAGAAAGATCTAGCCATTCACGTTAATGGATCCAATTTTAATGGTATAATTCGTATTGCCAACCTTTAAAGTAATAATAAAGAGAAAAAGCAGAAGGTTCACTGGTCCTAGCAGAATGAGGCTTATCAAACAGTGGTCCAAATCCATGACCTTTTACACATGTCGGTGGTGTGAATTCATCTTGCATGCATTATATAATAAGTAAAATAACAAGAATCTATTGAACCCTAATACACAAAGCGAGAAAAAAAGTGTATGAGATATGCTATACATAAACGGGCTTGTTCCACTGAAGGAGCTACGCGTAAGCAGACATGGAATGCTACAGATGGTACTAGAGCATGTATCCTCGCTACATGTGTGCGTGTATGTGTGGCTAGGCCCATGGCATGACCATGTACCGAGGATGGTTTTGGATATCTGCTGACTATGCAGTGAGCTATTAAGCATATTTCAAGAAGGCGACAATGAAAAGTTACTGAACCCAATAAGTTATGTGGACGATATATAGGCTATTAGCCATATTTCGACATCTACATGACGTCAAATAAAAAATGAACTTAAAGTTATAGTCTCACCAAGAGATATAATTTCATACAAATTTATATACATCCTAGTCCATATATGTGCAACTTTGTAAACCGACAATGTTACTCCATATTTTCAGTGACGCATTTTTATTTTTAACTGACATGATCGGTCAAAAATATTATCCAATTAACTACATGTTCTTTCTAATCAGCTTTCCGTTCATCACTATCTGCTATAATAAAGAGTAAATTACACTCGAGGTCCCCAAACTTGTCCCGCATTTTCACCTAAGTCCCCAAACTCTGAAATCGTATATTTGGATCCCTAAACCGTGTTAAGTGGTCCATTCGAGGTCCCAAACGCATCACATGAGTTTTCGACACTGACGTGGCATACCATGTGGTTTCATGCTGGCAAATATTTACAAAAATCTCCTTGGATAGTCTTATCTTCTCTTATTTGCTCCTCTCTCTCCCCTTCACCAATCTCTCTCTCCCGCGCCCTCACGGTGGCGGAGCTCGCGGCCCTCACCTGCGCTGCCGCTGGGGAGCTCAGCGGCCCCACCTTCGCGACGGCGGAGCTCGTGGCCCTTGCCCGCTAGACCTAGGTTACGTGGCCATGCTCCCATGGGACCACGCGCAGTCGTCCCCTCGTGCTGGGCTGCTTCCCGGTGGCATCCCTCGTGCCGGGCTGCTTCCCGGTGCCGTCCCAGTTCTCCGTCACCCTAGACTACTGCGCTGGGGTCACCACCGCCGCGGAGCACGCTAAGATCTCGGGCGGCGCGTCCATCGCAGGGCTCAACACCTCTTACGGTGCCGACATCACCTTGATGTCGCTCTGCACGCGCTGCCTCAACGCAGGCATCGGCGCGCCGGCTCGCCTTACCTCCGCCACTGGCAACAGCTCTAAGTCCTAGAGCTTCTTCTACCTCACAGTCTACGCGGCCGGGATCTCCAGCTCCGCCGGCCTAGACACCCCCACCACGGCAAGCTGCGCACTCGGCCTCGCTCTCTCCACCCCTCGGCATCCAAATCTTAGAGTCTCATGGTCGCGCCCGCGGCCAAACACTGGGACCTGGCAGAAAGGGGAGGCGGGTGGCAGGGAAGGGGAGGCAGGGAGGGGACCGCACCCATCCTTCCGCGTGGCCGGGAAGGGGTGGCAGGTGGAGAGGGCATGCCACTGCGCCAGCGGCAGCAAAGCAGCTTCCAAGCCTCCAACACGGCAACCCCGCTGTGACGCATCAGCTCTGCCTTCGAGAGCCCGTTCTTGCTGTCCTCCTCTTATGCAGCCCGGAGCTGAAGATCTGGGAGGAGGAGGAGTCGAAGGTGGCAGCGGAGACCAAGGACCCTGAACAAGATGCGCACCACTTCTTCCTCCGCGCTTCAACCTACAGCGGCGGCTCGGACGCCGCCTTCTTGCCCTGCTGCTGGGAGAGGAGGAAGGGAGGGGAGTGGACCGGCCGGCCCAGCCACTAGCGGCTATGGCTTGGCCTTGGGAGCTCGCCCTTGACTTGCCATTCAAAGGGAGAGTGAAAGAGAGATTGGAGAGGGGGGGAGACAGGAGCAAATAAGAGAAGATAAGACTATGCAAGAGGATTTACGTGCGATGCCACGTTGGCGTCAAAAGTTCGCGTGGCATATTTGGGAGATCGGATGGACCACTTGACACGGTTTATGGACCCAAATAGATGATTTGAAAGTTTGGTTATCTAGGTGAAACTACGGGATAAGTTTGGGGACCTGGAGTGGTATTTACTCTTTTTTAAAAATAACAGTATTGATGTTGGTCTTAGTAAAGGTAGTAGTATAGACCGTGAACGAGTTTCTCCTGTAGTATAGATGCTGCTACGAATAGGTGCAAAAAGGAAAGACAAAATGCTTAAGACAGCACCGCACGCATGCCAGCGCTGTTGATGGTACTAGAAAGGCAAAAGGAGACACACATTCCTTGATGAAAGTGTACGCTAAGGATCGTTCGGGCACCCTAAGGATTAGATACGCCCTTGTCTTATCTTACAAGATTTTACATGTCTTTATAATTATATTCCAATGGCTGAATGCCCTCCATGCAGATGCACAAACCTTAAGCTCCCTTAAGCTTGGCTCAAAACTCGCGAGAGAGGGATGGCTGCAGTCACCGTCCCTATGCCAGCAGCAAACTCCGAAGCTTCTCCAACGCCGGCGAGCGGCAACCATCCATGGACGGCAGCAGAGAAACGGCTCAACCGCTTCGTCCGCGCCGTTGCTCTCGTGGAGAGGATGGGCAATGGCCTCGGCACGCTGGCGTTCACATGGGCCACCGTCGTCGTGCTCGGTGGGTTCTCCACTGATCTGCGCCAGGATTTTTGGTATGCGACGGCGATTGTCTTCCTGGAGGCTTTCAGGTACCCAATAATGTTTACATGTCAGTACGACATTGCTTGAGATATGTTCGTGGCAATTGATTAGTAACTACGATGGGGTGTTTGGTTTTGAGAGGTAACCTCCTCCTAGACAAAAAATGAGCTGGTCCAACATCCTATTAACTTTGGCATGATCGATATGACCATGTTTCTCATATTTAAGATAATAATGTGCATACGGGAAGAATTTGAGAAGTGAGAGATGGAGGATCACCTCATTGCTTGATCCAATACCTCTAACGCCAGTGTTAGTGTATAGTTTCGTTGCACAGTTATCAAAACTAAAAATTTGATAACCGAACTGGATGAGTTTTATAGGGATGAAACTCCTCTTTTATTTTAGGAAACTCCCCCTCCTCTATCGTCATAATGATCCTGCCATATCAACAAATTTGCTGATGTGACATAAAATTTAATGGTTATAAATGAAACTCTTGTAAAATCTCACAGAGACTGGCCTTAGGTTTACATAAACTGCTAAACAATAACGTGAAGACAATATATAGTTTCCCCTATTTTATCGTTGGTTTGGACTGAACCATCGTGGATGCTAACCATGGTTTATATAGTGCCAACAATGGTTGAAAGGGACCCCCTTGGCAAGCCAAAATATGAATTCTTTTGGATATAATGGTGTACTATCTCCTTCCATAAATATATATACTCCCTCCGTCTATTAAATATAAGATATTTTGGTTTGTCCTAAGTCAAAATAGTCTAAATTTGACCAATATACTACCACAAAAACGGTTTGTAAGGCCGGTTGAAACGGCATTTACCGGGGGCGGATGCGCTACCCACTTCTACTTTTCTTAGCTACATATAGCTATTTACAGGAGCGGGTAACGTGCCTGTCCCACTAAAACCATTTCCAGGTGCTGGCCACAGTCACACGATAAAATTTTAGGGGGCGGGTCATGGCGTCACCTGCAACTGAAAATTGGTTTTCAGGGGCGGGTGACGGCGTTGCCCGCCCCTAGAAGTACCCACGCCACCAAAATATTCAGCAATTTGTTTTTGAATTTTCGGGGAGGACCACGCCATGAGGAGGGTGTTGTGCGGGGTGGACGGCCGCGGGGAGCGCATCGCCGCGGGGTTGGCGGCCATAGGGAAGGCGTCGCTGTGGGGATGACTGCTGCGGGGAGGGCGGCTGCGTGGAGGATGGAAGTGCGGGGCGGGCGCTGCGCTGCATGGAGGGCATCGCTGTAGTGTGCTGCCGTGGGGAGGTTATGGCTGCAGGGAGGGTGCCACGTGGGAGGGGCGGCCATGCGTGGAGGGGCGCCACCAGGAGAGGGCGCCACAGTGAGGGCCGGTGGCGGAGGGCGCCGCGTCAAGAGGCGCTGCAGGGAGAGGGCGGGTGGCGGAGTCGTAGGAGCGTGAGAAGAGTTGAAATTTTCGGCACCCTGAGGGCATCCTGCAAGTAATGCAAAAAATTTGCCCGAATCTTGACATAGATTGGTTTTATATCGCCCCTGCTAATTATTTTCAGGTGTAGGTGACGCCATGCCCCGTATGTAAAAATGATTATGGAAACGATTAGCAAGGACAAGTGGTTGTGTCACCTGTGCCTGCTAATTATTTTCTGTTGACGCCAGATTTTGACACGTGTTGAATCGGCGTCAGGGGAGGAGGAGATTGGCCGATGCAGCAGACTTAAAGGCTACAGTTGGGAATCGGCCGATTGACGCTACAATTAGGAATCGGCCGATTGGCGCTGCAGTGTTTCGAGCGATTGGCGAATGGAGTTGGTGGGGTCGGCCGATTGAAAGGCTGGAGCGTTTGGGCCAATATGGGCTTGCGCCAACAGATAGGGGATGAAGCCAATGGAATCCCAAGAGGGGATGTTGAGTCAAGATGACAGAGGATCCCAGTCAAAGATGACCTGACGTTGGTCAAAGAACGACGCCGACTCGGTCGAGGAGCAATGGAAGGAGTTCGGATTGGACTAGGAGATGGCAGCAGAAGATCCTGCGGGAGCCCGTTTCCTTTAGAAAAGTCTTATAGATATAGTAGTTTTTATTTAAATCAAGTTTGTAACGGATCGTGATAGATCAGGAGTCTTAGTCCTATGGTATAAATAGAAGCAGTCAGGATTTTGTAGAGACACACATCAATCAATACAAACAATCTACTTTTTCATCATACTTTACTTTCAAGTCGGCGACTTCGCCAATATGTTTTTTTCTTTCACGAGTTCGTATGGGTTGGCAGGGCTGCATCGACACGATCTCCGGCCAATTGGTAGGTTCCGTTTATCGAATAATATCTAAGCTTTAACTTCGGGCGCATCGCCGTTGTTTCGTTTAGAGTTATTCACCAGTTATCGATATTTACTAGAATTATAGGTTTTACCTATTGTTCTAGTTTTATCACCAGTTATCCAGCTTGATATCGAACTGTCGGTTTTATTATTATTTTTTCTTATTTATCATCATATAGCCGATTAGATCTATTTCGAGTGTTGTATCTGTGGCGATTGTTTAAGTTGCTCTAGTAGTTTCTTTGCAATCGCTACGTGATTATCGGCTGATCTATAGCCGGTCATCTTCATAGCAAATCGGCCGATTCGCTGATACACTTTTCGGGATAGATCGGAACTTTAGCCGATCAAGACCCCGGAATTTAGTACGTTTCTTTCCTTGTCAATCAACAGGTCAGATTCACTGGCACGCCGCGCGAACCCGCACCAGGGCCATCACCCGAACAGGAGTTAAGCAGATTCTCCCGGGTCGTGTGTCCGACGCTGAAGGTCATCTGCCGATTTTTGGCCGATTTTTAGCGCCAATATTTTCTTTATTCCAAAAATTCTTTTATATAGTAGAATATAGCAAAACATATAAAAAATAAAACTTCTACACTAAGATTATAGTGAACTATAAATTTAGAGAAAAATGAGCCCATCGTATTTCAGTACATATAAAGTAAGTTTAAGAGTGTGGAAATGTTAATGTATGACTTGAGTTATATGAGATATTAATGTGAGGAGTTAATAAGTATATGCAGAATGTACATTCTACTCTATGTTGAATGTTTTGAATCTTTTATAAAAACGTTACACAGCTAAACTATGATGCCATGCCAATTTACGGAAGTTTTGAATCTCTTTTCGGTATTATTACTGATTTTCCCTTTTTATGCTGAAAATTCGTTTAAATCATAAAATGTAGCAAAACATATAAACAATGAAACTTTGACACTAAAGTGAACTATAAATTTTTAAAAAATGAGCCAAATATATTTCAGTATATGTAAGGGTTAAGATAGTAGAAAATGTGAGGCACATGGAAAACTTTTTTTTTTGGGGGGGGCTGGGACTGTCACCCGCCCTTGAAAAGTTCATTTTCAGGGGCGGGTGATGGTGTCACACGCCCTGTTGCCCGCCCTTAAAAATGCTTCTCCACGGGCAGACCGAAAGCTATAGTAACCACCTTCTGTTTTGTACGAGTGGGTCGTATTTTCGGCCGCCTCTAAAAAGAGTATGCGTTTACAAATCGTTTTTTATAGTGATGGCGGTCTTATCGCTCTCTTCAATTTTCTCATCCACTCTAACTAGCCATGTGACGAGATTGTTGAAGACGTTCAGATAACGAATTGTATATCTTCTTCTTCCTTGCCCACAAGATCACGTAAACAGATCACTTCATGTGTATTATAGATAGTGTGATCCTTCTTTTCTTTGTGCTCAAGTTGCCATTCATGTTTGTTGTGTGCAGGGTGTTTAGCCGCGAAAGCAGATCGGATGACCAATTGCTATTCAAGACAACAGGTGGTGTCAGACTGAAAAGAGTGGTATTAGGTAGTGGGGTACCGTACTATCTGAATGCAGTGATTGTGGTGGTATGCTTCTCCAATGCCCTAGTAATTATCACCAATCACTACTTTCCACTGGGACCAAACAAAACTCTGGCACTAGCAGCATTACTGGCGCTAGTGAGCAAGTTAGAGTTTTCCACATACATCGAAGGCCTGAGCACCTCAGGGCGCAATATATTTGCTACTGTTTTCTTTCGCTGTATCCCCATAGTTGCACTCGTTCTACTAGCTGTTGGTATAGTATATTTGGGAGACCTCAAGCCAGCAAAGGCTCTGTTGCCTCTGATGCCACTTTTTGCTTCTTGGATAGTTTACAACCTACTAGTGCTTAGCCTCCAGAACTATGAACAAAAGTTTGTTCAGGTGACGAAGATGTTGTGCACTGTAATTTTCCCGCTTTGGGTGGCTATATCTCTTGTTGTAGCATTCAAAACTTTAGGTCTCTTGATACTATTATCCACAGCACTCCTTGGAAACATCCAGATTCCAGTGGCTATAGCACGTATTGTGCTATCATCGATGCGCCTTTTCAAGGTTAACGGCCATCACAAAGGAAGCAGTAACGAACACCTTATCCCAGCACTAAAGATATTTTACATCATGGTGTTCCTTCAAGGTATATCATACATTATGGCATGCATGTTGGAGACAGCATTTTCTTTCTTGTTTAGAAGATTGCTGGCCAAAGGATGTGGACTTGGCGGAGAGCCAGAAATGAAGTCTATCAACCTCTACTATGAGCATGCTTATGACAAGTGCATGCAAGATGGCGTCCTCTCTCAGGAGGATCTGAAGCTTGTCAGGTTTGCGGTTGATTCCCTGGGCTCCAACTCCCACGCCCAGAACCTCGCTGCTGTCCGAATTCTGTACTCCCTTCTGAAGAAAACAGAAATTTCCAGAAACAACACTGGATTACTTGTCTCAGAAGTCACAACAAGCAAGAACTCGGTTGGCACCTTGATCAGCATGCTGGGTTGGACAGAGCCAGAAGATGAAGGTATAAGGCTGTTTGCTGCTGAGGTCATCGCCAAGATGGCTGGCAATCTCAGGATTGTGGGCATCCCTGGAACAGTGCAAATGGTGTCTTCTCTCCTTGATTATGATGCTCGAGCTTCAGAAGTGTGCATTAACATGGAGATACCTGGTTATCTGTCACCTTCAAGAATACAGGCTCTCCCAGTACAAGTAACAGGAAACAATGTCCTGAACACCCCAAAAAAATTCTTGCAGTGCATGAAGAATCTGATTTCAATCCCAAAAGAAGATGAGGAATTTTGGATGGCCAAGGATTCGTTCCCTTGTCAGGCACTGGAAATTCTTGAAAAGCTGGCTCATGATCTTGACAATTGTGCCGAAATCAGCAGGGCAACAGGACTCTTTGCAAAGATCATAGGGTTCATGAGCTACACCATAGACACTACAAACATCCCTGGAACACAGAAACAGTTATGGACTACTTCATCTTTAAAATTGATCATCAAGCTTGCAAGCACCAATGGGGAAATTGGTATGGTACTCCGGCAGAAAATCTTGGAGCAACCCTTCCTGCTAAGTAACCTCGCTGAGATCTTGGAGGATAGCTGCAGTAGCCAGTACCAATTGGAGCTAGTGATGGGTATCCTTGCCAAACTTGCACTCGACATGGAAGCAAGACAGGAGATTGGCTCATTCCAAGTGTTCATCACTATGTTGGTGAATGTTTTTGTTGGTCGAGATCAACCATCATCAACGCTAAAAGTGGCAGGGGAAGCATTGTCAATGCTGTCAATGGGGAATGCTAGAAATTTCTCTGCTATCTTGGAGGCAATAGGGCCCAACTTTATTGATCTGAAAGATATACTCATGTATGAAGAGTACACATATGTTACAGCAAGTTTGCTGCAAAATGTGTGTGCTCTCTCTCAAGAGAAGCTAAGCCAATTAGGATCCAGCAAGCACCTGTCATCTTTCTTGCCAGTGGTGAGTGTTTGAGTTATCATTAGAAAGAAATTCTTATTACCGTTTGTTGGCAATTTGTTTTTATCTATTTTGCTGTCATGACAATAATTTCAATCTTCCACATGCATACCAGAGCAGGGTTTGTCTTGTATTAGAGGTCATGTGTATCTGCTACTATATAAATATATAACAACGGTCGTCTGACATCACATATATGTGTTATTATTTCATTGACTTGAATCAATTAATAAAGAAAAAACTGACTTATCAATGCTACAGGTTTTCACAAAAATGATGAATCGCGAGCTCAAGGGCAAGAAACTGGAGGCTCTGATCAGCTTGGCTTCACAGATCTGTAAGGTCTTCCCTCAATGCTTTGCACAAGAGCTGGAGTCACAATACAATGGATTAGCTGACATTATCCAAAACCTGGTGGCTACACTCAACTCCAGTAAGAAACCGAGTCTTGAATACCCAAGGATGAGAAGGGTCATTGTTGAGATGACAATATGCATATTGGAATCATGTCCTCGCTATGCAACCATTTTCAGAGAAAAAGGTATGATGGCCGCGCTGTCCATGGTGGAGAGGACCCCATCTAAAGTGGAGAAGTATAGGGTCTTCTCTGGTCATGTAGGGGTGGTTACAGAGGGCGGCTTACCTCTCCTTACCCTAGTGGCTAGAGCAAAAGAGTTGGTTGCTTCTGCAACACCAAGTCCATGAACTCAATTAGGCAGGCCTGCATGATTAATCATCGTTGGTACATGCATGTAGGTCGGGGCTATATTATGTATACTATGTAATATGTGTTTTGTTGGGGCCAGTTAAAGTGTCAGACCATGGTTTCTTTATAATTGCCAATAATAATATCTGCTGGCTTGAATGTGCGTCCTCTTCTTCATTTACATATCGCTTATATTCTTATATGTATTCATTTGCAAACGTTGTGGGAGTGGAAGGCATCTTACCTAATCGAGAGATGCATGCATTTCATCCTGGAGCTGGTGACTACTGTAGTGTTAGGTTGTCTTGTTTCGTAATTCAGTCCTACTTCGGCATGTTGCCTGCCCTTGAGGCCATGACTGCTGCCACCATTCTGTTGTTCTAGTGTTTGGATGTTGTGTTTGGTAATGCAGTCCAACTTCTGATAGGATGATGTGCTAGACCTGCCTACTAAAATTGCAGTTAGCGATCGAATAGGTGGTCGGCGGTCTCAGTTTCCTCATCACAGATGTAGGTGACATCGTCATGGGGGCCACGAGGTTGTTGCCGATCTACAATGCATAGGCGTTGCAAGAGGGCATGACGAAATTTACAGTCATTGGCTCCCACCTCATCTAAATTAACTTGGCTTTGCTGAATTGGATCAAACCCAGGAAGAGTATCTTGTATGCTGATTTGGAGAGTAGATGTGTGTAGTATCAGATCCAACTCCTGGTGTGCTTTGTGACGTTGCCTGGTGGATGGATATATAACAAATTTGGAGCTAATTGATACAAAAGTGTTTGTTTTATACTGAAATTTGCTATTAGTAATTTAGTATCAGTAGCATGTATCCAACTTGTTGATGTGTGATACTCTGATCTGGTGATTAAGATGTGGTAGTGCAAAGTGGCTGTAGAATTAGGATGGTGTCTGCAATATATTGTGTTGTTTGGTTAAGAGTCGTGTCAGATTATTGTAAATGTAAAATCTGTTATGTGGCTCTTTTTGAAACAGGACAAATCGATTCCACTTCGTATGTATTTTATATGTTCTGAGTGTTTCCTTGCCATCTGAACCTACCTCTTGTTTCGTTGAGATGAGGCCAGCATGCATTATTTGTAATTCCAATATTTTATTTTAGGACGATTACAATGCATGGACAAAACTCCCTGACAATTCGAAATATTTGTATGGCACATTATTTTGAAAAGGCTACCTACTGAAAATTCCGAAGGATAAGCCACTGAAGATGATGAGATCCTGTGTGCCATTTTTCTGTGTGTTTTGCACCTACCAACGAGACAATTCTAATTCCCAAATGAGTTCTTCAGCAGCTGGCTAGTTAATGTGCACTTTCCTGTGCATTTTGTGCAAATTAACAGCGTGTTGATGTCTAATAACTTCTCTGTTTGTTACATCATAACTGTCCAACAAAACCATTGCCCACAGATATATTCCTGCTTCCAATAGCGTGACTGGTCCAGAAAAAAAAGGCGATTATTGGCTTGTGAGACGAGCAGAGATCAACCGCCGCGCATTCCCGCTCTCATGTGTCATTCCCGCTCTCATACGGCATTCCTTGAGTCGCATCAGAAGGTACCAGCGTGCCAGTTATATGCGCAATCATCGTGCTGCCTTTCCTTCACTATCAGCTCTGATTTGCAATGCATGGCAAAATCTCTTACAGCATGGCATGCCGATGACAACTGCAGAAATGACGATATATGTTAGTACTTAGGCATGTGCAAATTAGAAATGTTGGAATGGTTAGAAACTATTTACAGGTACTGGTCTCAAAATATCTCCCTATGCCTTCCATTCTCAATACGCTTTGCTATTATGTGCACCGAACATGAGCTTTATATATCCTCGTCTGTGTCAACAACTTGTTTAATTCTTGTACTGCTTCAGTACCATTTAACATACGCATTTAGGCACTGAACCAACGGTAGCTAGCTTGGCATGGAGACTAAATGAAAGAGAAGGCGAGACCAACCGCGGATGAGCATGTAACAAAAATTGGAGTACTTGAAGTAGTACTCGATATCCAATTTAATTTGCATGTACTGAATGAGCATGCCTTTTCCCATTTTTTGTTCACATGCCCAAATATTAAATCGTTGGACCTGTGGCGTAAACCTGCATATATACTCCTTTGGAACGAGTGGCATTGGCCAAACCAATGTAGTAGAATAGAAAGGAAAACGTTGTTCCATGTTACCTTCTCGCAATGCACACACACAATGGTCTTACACCCGATGCCACATTTTCGTGGCAAAACATGTGTGCCTTCCACCCACCGCCACGGTTTGTACTCTGATAGGAAAAACTGCGCGCGGCTGCTTGCATTGGATAATTGGAATGAGCGGCACCAGGATCAGCACCACCACAATCACCAACACTGATCCCATGTGGTGAGCTCATCACACCCGCCGTGCTTTAGGTGGTTGAACCTGACATCTTCTTGGCTGCGATGCGAGAATGGGCTTGAAAAATCGAGATGCACCCAGTACCTTGCGTCCTTGACCAGCTGCCCATGAACCACTTGTGCTTGTCCGTTGTCCATCATCCTAGCTAGCTAGATTGCCTTGCCAACAAAGAAGGAAGGAAGTAGGAAGCAACCAGTGGCCTGGAGTAGCTCGCCTGCCTCGATGACTATAGACTCGATGCTGCAGTATGTCATCACCATAGGTACCACGCACAGTGTGCATCTGCTGGTTAATGGATAAATTAAATATGATAGAGTAAGTCGGTGCGGTGCAGGACTCTATTGAAGAAGGATCTAGATGCTCAAGCCAGCATGAGAATAGGTCTCCACGTGTATAAAACTGTATATTTCAAATTAGACCACGCTGCAATATTGCACCGAGCGACCAGACCTTTGTACCAGATCTCTCTTCCAGAACATGAAACTTGAAAATTATAAGGGCCAACTACATTTTTACCACATTGACCTTGCACTTGGAGTATGTACTAGACGAATGCCCATTCATATGACAAAAATGTCCCCTCCTTATATTCTCTCTAAGCACACTAATGGTCCTCTTTCAAATTGCAGGGTTCCTCCTCCATCCATGTCAACGGTGCAAATCACCTTATTGCAGTTAGTGAAGGCAGATTTGGATGGGTGGATAGATAGTAGTTTAGAGAATTAACAACAGGGGAGGCACCGTTGAAAGGAATCGTGCTCGTATCGCCTAAAAGGCGAGTGGGTAAATTAGACAAACTAAAACCTTAATGTAAGGCCTCCACTAAATTGCTGAAAATATAAACTGAAGCATGCTATCTAGATGCGCAACTACGTTTCATCTGGTGTTTCCACCCACCCAAAAGAAGAGCAACCTAGAGTCAATCTTAGCAAAAACTACTCTAAGATAGTAAAGGCATAAAAGTTGCAAGTATCAAATATGGAAATTAATAGAGTAGGTTAGATAGAGTGCCAAATATGCACGTTGATTTTATACCGTGGTATCGGTAGGCAAATGCCACCCCTAGTCCATGTTGGAGCTCCACCAAAGATATGTGACGGGGATAAATATTGTGGATACCCTAAAGTGCGGACATTAGGGGAATCACCACGTGATAAGCCCGCTCCAATCGGATGGCCGGGCCCAGTCAAGTAGACGCGCGGTCGTGGCCAGCCCACCAGCAGGAGAAGATCCGATGGCCCAGCACTAGTCCTGGCGCGGGGCACGGAGCGCCTTACTGACCCACGACATCGCGCAGGGAATCAGGAGCCGAGCCGACCCCCAAGGGGAAGGCTCCGCCTCGCCCGACCCCGAGGATGCAGACTCGGCCTCGCCTGACGGGAAGGTTCCTGCCTTGCCCAACCCCAAGGGGAAGGCGGCTCAAAGGTGTGGGACCCCCGAGGTCTTGCGCCGCCCTCAACTTCTACGGATTGAAGGGGTCGTACCCGAGGTCAGGCCCCTGCGCCAGAATGGGAGAATGACGCGCCTCGACAAGACAACACGACCCATGGAGGCGACGGGTCGTGGCGAGTCAAACCTCAAGAGTGAGAACGGGGATACGCGTGCCTCAACAGTTGACATGACCCGTGCAAGCGACGGGCTAGAACAGGTAATGATGTGCTCATGCCGCCCTCTGCGCCGGGGCCCGCCGCACGGTCACTTCTACCGGGGCGCGCCGCACGGTCACATCCACCATCATCTACAAGACCAGCAGGGCCCATGCACGGGGGAGGAGGATGGCAGGTCATGGAGGCTCTCTCTCTCTCTCTCTCTCTCTCTCTCTCTCTCTCTCTCTCGTGTAATCTGCGCCGTTCCCTTGGCCTATAAAAGGGAATGGGGGACTCTCCGGAGGGGGACTCTTGATCGAACACTTAGCCATCAGAGACTTGGGATCCCTCTCCCTCTCTCGATCGTTTGTAACCACTACCGCAAACCAGTGCAAGTTACACAAGCAGCCACGAACTAGACGTAGAGACATTCCACCCGAGCTAGTATACATCCTAGTGTCTACTTTGCACACCATCCGAGCCAGACGCGCAATCATAAATTCACTAGTCAGAGGTTTGAAACACCGACAGTTGGCGCACCAGGTAGGGGCCTTTTGCGCGTTCCGTCATTCCCAGCAGGCTACGGATGGCTAGCCACGCCGGAGGTTGGGCCCTGGGTACGCTCGTGCGTTTCAGGAGCCTGGACTTCATCGTCACAAGGGGGATTGGAGCAGGTTCGCGCTCTCGTCCGACCCACGCCCACCACCAACCTCGACTCCACCGTCGAGGCCCTCGGGAAGTTGCAGCTGCGAGCTCCACACGCCCGCGCCACCGAAAGCGGCCAGCTCCTCGATTTTGACTGCGAGAGGCTGGAACAGCTCGGCGCTTTCCAGGGCCCCCGACTGACCTAGGAGCACTTGCGTTGCGTTTTCCTTACATTCGCCAATGTCATGGCGCAACTTCCCGGGATAGAACCACTCCCCCCGGATGTCTATACCGGGAATGCCCCGGCGATGTTTCTGTTTGGCCTGCGCAATACTGTGGAGGTCGTGCATCGCCTCGCAGCGCTGTGCATTCGTCCATCTCCCACGGACAGCGAATTTGTGGGGATGACGGATTACGTCTCGGAGACCTTCCATGACCTCCGACTCTGATTCTAGCAGACGAAGCCACCACCCCTCGCGCGAGTGTTGAATGGCGGACACCCCTGATGGGCGCGTCGAAAGTGATCACGTTGGGGGAGACACTCCTCCGAACGGTCCCCACGCCGAGACCGGAGGAGTTGTGCATGCCACACCGTGTCCACGACAGGAGCAGCTACGGGAGCGGCAAGAAGAGCTCAAGGAAGTGTGACTCTAGCTGGAGCAGGAGCATGCCGAGCTCGAGCGCCAGATCGGTCGCCACAGGGACAATGGACGCGCGCGCGCTGCCGCCCGCAACGTAAACCGGAGGATCCTCGAGGACAATGAGGGTCCCCCGCACTTCGCCCGCGCAACCCAGAACATTGCCACTGCGGCGGCTTTGCTCCAGGGGCTCCCGGAGCCCGCAACGCCTGAAGGCCGTTGCGCCCACCACAAGCTCCGCACGCTGCTTGAACGCGCGGTGGAACAGCAGGCAGAGAGCTCGCTCTCCCGACGACGCGGGCTTGACACCAGCCAACGCCTGCCTGCGGAACGAAGCGCCAAGGACGCGTCCGTCTACCAGGGTCAGCGCGGCGGCGAAGGGCCCAACAAGGTTCCGATTCGGGGATGTCTTCGCGCCGACCATGACGCGCGCCACACCCTAAACGCCGGTAGACGCGGGTAGGAAAACAAGAAAGGGGCGACCAGCCGTTGTTATCACCCCCATCGTGGCGGATGCTATGACAGCGCCAAGGACTGGAGCCCAAGCCCCGATGCACCGGGGCCTAAGGTTTTTGGTTCACGCATCTGCAACAGGAACGTACTGACCCCCGATGAATGTCCCAGGGTATGTCGGGGAAACAAACCCCAACCTATGGCTCGAGGATTACCAACTCACCTGCAGAGCCGGGGGTGCGGACAGCAATTATTTCATCATTCCCAACTTGCTGCTGTTCCTGGCCGATTCGGCGTGAACGTGGCTGGAACACCCCCCCTTCTACCGGATCCAGAACTGGGCGGACCTCAAGAAAGTCTTCGTGGTGAATTTCTAGGGCACGTACGATTGTCCCGGGAACCCATGGGACCTGAAGAGCTACCAACAGAAGCCGGGTGAGACTCTCCGCGAGTACATCTGGCGCTTTTCCAAGCAGTGCAACGCATTGCCCAACGTCGCCGATGCCGATGTCATCGGGGCGTTCCTATCCGGGACCACCTCCGAGTCCTTGGTCCACAAGCTGGGGCGCAAAGGCCCGCGGACCACCAAGGAGCTCCTCAACAACGCGACCAGCCATGCCTCAGACGAAGAGGCGGTCGGGGCGATCTTTGACCGCTCCAAGGGCAAGGCGAAGCGTGACGAGAACCCCGCTGAAGATGCCTCCCACCACTCGGGCAAGAAGAAGAACAAGAAGACCCATGGGGGCTCCCTCGTGGCCGCAGCCGACCGAAAGGGAGGCCGGGCGCCCGCAGGGGAAACTCCTGACCATTTCGAAAAGCTCCTCGAGGGGCCATGCCCGAACCACGCCTTCCCCCGACAAGCACTGATACAAGGATTGCGCCCTCATGCAGCGATTCTTATCTGGAAACTCCAAGAAGGGGAAGTAGAGCAAAAACCCCGAGTCGGCAGCGGGCGACGCCGAGGGGAAGGACGACGGCTTCCCTGAGCCGGACGATTGTCTCATGATTTTCGGCGGACCGTCAGCCTGTGAGTCTAGCCGTCGTCAAAAGCTCGCACGCCATGAGGTCTACGCGGCCGAGCCGGCCACACCCTCCTTTCTCCGATGGTCAGGGTCGGCCATTACCTTCGATCGATCCAAGGTGCTGATGGACGGGGGCAGCGGTCTCAACATTATGTACGCAGACACTCTGGACACCATGGGCATCGACCGGTCACGCATCCGGCCGACCGGAGCACCTTTGCATGGTGTCGTACCGGGAAAGCAGGCCATACCGCTCGGGCAGATCGACCTGCCCATCACCTTTGGGGATCCGACCAACTATAGGATAGAGACCCTCACCTTCAAGGTGGTCGGATTCCGTGGGTCCAACCATGCCATCCTTGGGCAACCGTGTTACGCGAAGTTTATGGCCGTCCCCAACTACACCTACCTTAAGCTCAAGATGTCGGGCCCGCATGGGGTCATCACCGTCGGCGCCTCTTTCCAGCATGCATACCAGTGCGAGGTGGAGAGCGTCAAGTGGGCCTCTTCAATCGTTGCTTCTGAAGAGCTCGCGGTCATCAGGGAAGAGATCGCCGAATAGGCGCCCGACTCCAAATGGACTGCCGAATCCTTTGAGCCCGCGGAGGGCGTCAAGGAGATCCTCATCAATCCCAACAACTCCGGGGACAAGAAGGTGCGCATCGGCACCACGCTCTCTCCCAAATAGGAAATGCGCTCGTCGATTTCCTCCTCGCCAACAAAGACATCTTTGCGTGGAAGCCTTCGGACATGCCGAGCATTCCGAGGGAAGTCGCCGAGCATGCCTTGAATATTAGGCCGGGCTCCAAACCAGTTAAACAACGCTTGTGCTACTTCGATGAGGAAAAGCGCAGGGCCATTGGCGAGGAGATTGCAAAGCTTTTGGTGGCCGGATTCGTCAAGGAAGTGTTTCACCCCAAATGGTTAGCCAATCCTGTTCTTGTACGAAAGAAGAGCATGAAATGGAGGATGTGTGTTGACTACACGAGCCTCAATAAGGTGTGCCCAAAGGATTTGTTTCCTTTGTCGCGCATAGACCAGGTGGTTGACTCGACCTCGGGGTGTGGAACCATTTGCTTCCTCGATGTGTACTCCGGGTACCATCAAATCACGATTAAAGACTTCCGACCAACTCGCGACCTCTTTCATCACCCCCTTCGGATCATACTGCTATGTCACGATGCTGTTCAGTCTAAAGAACGCGGGGGCTACCTACCAGCGTTGTATGCTCAAGTGTTTCGGGGACCTCATTGGGCGAACCGTTGAGGCGTACGTAGATGACATCTGTTGGCGCTAAAATCGGCCGGATAGGAATCGGCCGATGGGTCTTCAGCGTCGGACACACGACCCGGGAGAATCTGCTTAGCTCCTGTTCGGGTTATCGCCGTGGTGCGGTTCGCGCGGCGTGCCAGTCAATCTGACCTGTTGATTGACAAGGAAATAGAGTATTAAATTCCAGGCGCGTCGATCGGCTGGAGTTCCGATCTGTCCTGAGGAGCGCGTCGGCGGCGAATCGGCCGATTTGCTGTAGAGATGATCGGCTATGGATCAGCCGATGATCGTGTAGTAATCGTAGAGAAGACTGCTGGAGCGATCTAAACAATTACTATAGAAGCAACACTTGAAATAGATCTAATCGGCTGTATGATGATAAATCGAGGAAGAACAATGACGAAGCCGATTACCCTGATCTCAAGATGGATAACTGGTGATAATACTAGAATAACAGGTAAAACTTGCAATTCTAGTAAATATCGATAACTGGTGAATAAATCCAAACGAAACCACAGCGATGCGCCCGTAGTTAAAGCTCGGATATTACTCGGTAAGCGGAACCTACCAATTGGCCGGAGATCAAGTTGATGCAGCCCTGCCAATCCGTACGAACTCGTAGAAGAAGAAAATATTGGCGAAGTCACCGACTTGAAAGTAAATTGCTGGAAAAGTAGAAGTACTATTGTTGATTGATGTATTGATTTTTTTTCAAGACCCTGATGACTCCTATTTATACCCTAAAGCTAGGACTCCTGGTCGATCACGACTTGTTACAACCTTATTTAAATTACTATATCTATACGGACTTTAAAAAGGAAACGGACTCCCGCAGAATCTTCCGCCGCCGCTCCCTAATTAATCAAGATTTCCTTCAATTGCTCTTCGACCGACTTAGCGCGCCCCCTTTGACCAGCTTCTGACTAGGAAATCCCATCCTGTTGGCATAGGCTGGGCCACCAATCGGCCGATTTCCAACTGTTACTTCAATCGGCCGATTCCTTTCTGTAGCCTTCAGATCTGTCGCATCGGCTAATCTTCTCCTCCTGACGTCGATTCAACACGTGTCAAAATCTGGCGTCAACACATGCCCCCCAGTTTTGGAGTAAAATATAACTTTTCCTTTGAAACTCTTTTATTTAATCCTCTCCTCCGAAACGGGCGCAGTAAAAATCTCCTTCCGTTCCGCGGCACAATGATTGCAATTTCCTCGAACCGGGCGCGCGAAACGACTGCTCCCCTGGAACTCGTGTAGACGGCGCTGTAAAAATACCATCTTTGCCCTTGATCCCCTGATCTCTCTTAAGTACTGGCTTTCTCCGCCTCTCCTTCTCCACGAATCTAGCATTCTCTTCGTCGCATCACTGTTCGTCTTCCTCCAAGCTCCTTCGATTTCCAAGTGCTCCCCCTTTTCCGGCGATCTCATCTGCGGCCTGCTCCGACCCCCAATGGCGTCTCCATCGGCGACCACCCCATCTACAGAGGTTCCATCGGCTGCTCCTTTGGCGGCGGCGGCCCAATCGGCGGCTTCCCCAGCGGCGTCATCGGCGACGATGGCTTCCATCCCAGAGGTAAATTCTCAAAATTTTTCCCCCTTTTGCCTTTCTACTGCTTCAGCATTTTCCGGACCCTTTCTTAGTTTCTTCCCTTTTTCCCTTTTTTAGGCACTTAGGCACAGAATCACCATACCTCTCTCAGAATCCCCTGACCTCATCTGCTTGGGCCCTATGGGGAGCCCTGACCCAACAAATCTGATCAGTTTAGAAACTCATAGGATCCCCTTTAAGCAGTCATCCATGGATTTAGATCATTGGGTAGGCACCTTCAGATCCTGGCCGAACGAAACACCCGGGTGGAGAGAATGGTACCAGAGGGTAGCCAGGTCTTGGAAGGTTCAATGGGAAGAACTCAAAATCGGCCAGTGCATAGACTTATCCCTGTCTCAGATGGAAAAGAACGAACCTTTGGTTATGGCAGCCTCTTACTTCTGGTCCGATGCACTTAACGCATTTCTTTTTGGACACGGACCCATGACCCCGACCTTGGCCGATGTCCTGCTGCTGACCGGCCTAGATGTTTCCTCCGCCGATACCCCCTTCAATTATCTGTTCAAGCCATCTCATCGGCTGGAGACCAAAGGAATCGGCGGGTGGAAAGGATACATCAGTAAAAACATGAAGACAGGGACAGTCTCACAGAGGGAGCACACTGCCTTCTTGATGATGTGGCTGGAGAAACATTTCTTCTGTGGCAGAGCGGTCGGCCCCTCTTCCAATACTCAAGCTTTGGCAGAGGCTCTTTCACAAGGATCGGCCATCCCCCTTGGTAAACATTTGCTGGGATCGGCGTACCACCTGATGCACCAAATCGGCGTCAAGTTGTCGAAGGGGGAGCCGATAGGGAACCCAGGCGGTCCTTTGTGGTTCATCACCCTCTGGCTCAATTTACACATGAGCAAGGTCTCTCAGCAGCGGATAGAGACAAAGACCTTTCCCAACATCGAGTCAGAGGAGAATCCATCGGTCCGTCGCCGCTGCAGATCTTTTGGAGAAGCGGTATCGGCCTTTCCCAGTTGCCAATTCACTGCCACCCGCACAGCTGAATATTTCAGATGTTTCTACAATGGCCTTAGTGAAGAGATGATCATCTGGCATCCATATCAGACCGCAGAGCCGATTTTCGAATTGCCTGTATGCTTCGATTTCTCCACCCATACATTTGACAGAGAATTAATGGACATCTTGATCAAGCCGGGAATTCTGCCGGCCAACTTCTTCTCAGGAAAGGACTCACCTACCTATGAGTTCTACTGCCCATCGGCCGCGGCAAGGCAACTGGGTTTTGGCCAACTGCCGATTCGAGTCTATTTCGCCGGCCAAGCAAAATTCAGAGATGGACTAACTTCAAGTCTTGATTACAGCCGGTTGTGCGATCTAGTACCCAACTCCAGCACCATTGACTTGAATGGCTGGTCAGTTGCATCTTTTGCCACCCAGCAGTATAAATTATGGTGGGCAGAATGGAAGCAACATCTTTTTTGTAAATCTCCATCATCTTACTGCAACATCCTGGACCCAGAGAACATCGACCCAAATGCAGCGGTATGCCCTTTTTCCTCAGTCGATTCCAATGTTACATTCTCATCTTGTTGTTAACTTGTGTTTATCCCTTCAGTCTGAAAGCCATGTTCCTCCGACGCGGAGCCGAAGCGGCCGGCCGATTGATAGCCATCACCAATACACACCGTACCCACTCATCGGCTTTCATGCTCCGACTGTCAGAGATATTTCCACCGGCCGATCAAGACGAGCACCCAAAAGACCAACATCAAAGATAACCAGCCGTTGGGTGCGAGCCCGCATTGGATCGGCCGATCAAGTGGAGGTGACACTCGCCGAGGCCTCAGGCCCTTTACCCCTACCAGTTGTCGAGACGGCCGATCCCCAAGTCACCGCCGAAGCCGGGGCTGCTGCAGCATCACTATTAGTAGAAGCTGTCCAGGTAATCTTACTTATCTCATATATTCTCCAAATCTTCTACTGACATCAATTCTATTCCTTTGCCAGGCTACACAAGTTGTCCCACCGCAGTCCCCGCAACTATCGGCCACGTCTCAAGTGGGGACTGAGATTCCAGCAGCTCCTGTTGCCAAGGTACACGATCTCTTACCCTGCATCCTTAATATTCAGAAAACTTAACCAATTTTGATGCAGGTCGACTTGGGTACGCCGATTATAACTCCACAACAGGGATCGGCCGGGAGACCCACAGAGGCATGGCAAATTTCCATTACCATCTCATTTCATTTTCCCATAGTATTTTCACAGGAATTTATGTCCTTCTCAGGAAGCTGGCCCAAGCGGAGCACTGATAACGATTGAATCTTCCTCTTCCGGTGAACCAAGTGCACCAGTCCCTGAAACAAGGGAAACACTTCCACCGGCGCAGGCAAGAGAGATTCGTTTCAAAGAGGTAACAATCTTACCATCAGAATCAGCCGATTTCCTTTCACCGCTTGCTTACCCTTTACTTTGTTCCCTTACAGGAGCAAGATACCCCCAACAATAGCATCTTTTCCTTTGCTGTCTCCTTGGCTGATGAAGAAGAAATCGCCTCACACGCAGTTCCATCGAGCTCTACCTCCGACGATGTCCGCTCCAAGCTCGAAAGCATTCGTACTCTCCTCCAAGGTGACATCGGCCGATTGGTGGAAGATGCATCGCCGATCCGATGACTTTTCAATGAGGTCAAAGATCACATCCCGGATGAAGTGTCGGAAGACTTGGGGTATGCCGCCTATATAGAGGGCATGCAGATTCCGGTTTCCAGGGCGCTGCAACGTATGGCCGATCGTGCTCAGATGGCCAAAACTTAGGAGGAGGTCGACTCGTACAAGCACCGGACTCAGGAGGTACACCACAGGATCAATTTCCTCGAGAACTGCCGTCCGGACATCGTCGGCGCAATAGATCGGCTGAAACGGAGGAGAGCAGAACTAGCCAAGGAGATGGAACAGATAACCAAAGAGATAGCCGCTGAAGAGAAATAGCTCCAAGAACTCCCAACCATCATCGGCGAGCTGAAGCAAGAAAGACAACATCTGGCCCGTGAAACAATAAGGCTCCATCGCCGCGTGTCAGAAGTACCAGGATCGGCCGACAATGATCAGAGAATAGTAGACTCGGCCGATCAAATTAGACGACGAGCGATTGTAGCTATAGATACTTTCCTTGGGCTGTAAAAAATATGTTAAACATTATTGCTCCTTTAATGTCACTGCGTCGATCTAGTTTTGAACTGCTTTTTTCAGTCTACCTTGCATTTATGTACGTATTTACTCCAATAGGACGTGTCTCACCATCCATCCACCTCCTCTTCATTTATACGCAGACCGTTTACCATCTCTGGAGGCACACGCATCACTTATCTCTTCTTCTTCTTTTACTGTCCCAACTGAACGGCAAGATGTCTTGTTCGTCCTCCTCATCTTCTTCCTCTGTCAACCAGGTATGAACTCCCCCTCTACCTTTTTCTTAAGCATCTCAATCGCTCCGATACTGGGTAACTCCTTTTATCTCTGTTTAGCCAAACCGTCTCAGCCCTGATCTAGAACGAGCGATAGAAATCATGCATTCAGAAGAGCCATTATCACAGGCAGACAGAAATCTGATAAGAACTCATGCTGAGGAACTCAGAGATCATGTTCCTGCCGCTGTCCAGGAATATTCGGACCTCATAAGTGCTCATCTTTTGGTCTGCAAACGACCATCTTCCAACAAAAATTCTTCACTTCCTTGTAAAGCTACAACTGAAGTCGCCATGGAAGATCTGGAAGAGGAGAAGACCCGCCTGCTGAAAGAACTCTGCAACCAAGCTGAAACTGGAGCCACTGCGGAGGACTTGAAAGAGAAAAGGCTCACCCTCATGATAAAACTAGGTCGCATCGAGAGAGAAATCCAGCGTAGGCGTAATCAATAGACACACCAGTATTTTTATTCTACGGGCGACTTATACCATGTCGGCCATGTAATCTGTAATTTCCATTCAATAATGAATCCCAATGTTTCCTTCACCAGATGTGTAGCCAGAAAACCGATGAGAAATCGGCCATGTTACCTTGACATATTTTGCTGTAAGCTATGCGTCTACCCAAATGCTTGGATAGTATCTCTTCAGATATCGTCCATTTAAAGCTCTTGGGAATTCCTCCCCTTCTATTGTCTCTAGAATGTATGCATTCCCAGGGGCACATCGGCCGATTCTATACGGCCCCTCCCAAGTGGGTGACCATTTACCGAATTTGGGATCCTTAGATCCTATCGGCAGCACTAACTTCCACACCAGATCCCCCTGAGAGAACTGTTTAACCTTGACCTTTTTGTCACACCATCTCTAATAAATCGGCCGGCGCAAACCGATGCCCAAGCTTCCCATCTTCTCGGACGAGCTGTTCCATTTATTCTGAATCTTCAGAGCCGACTGCTTGGATCAGCTGTAGACCGAAATCGGACACTCTCAGGAAGTCAGTGTCCCAAGTCCTGCCAGATATACACCTGACGTGCTCGCAGCTCCACTGTTGCATGTCGGCCGCTGCAACGCTGTAGACGGAATCGGCTGTGACTATCTCTGTACTGTCGCCGACCCATTGCACAAGGCATTGATGCATAGTAGATGGGACACAGCAGTTTGCGTGTATCCAGTCGCGATCAAGCAGCATATTATAGGACCCCTTGCCATTAATAACGAAGGAAGTAGTAGGGAGGGTCTTACTGTCGATGGTGAGGTCGACGCAGAGCGCTCCGCGGGCGGGTGACACGTTGCCTTCAAAATCCTTTAGCATCATGTCCGTCTTGGTGAGGTCATTATCGCCCTTGCCCAGCTTGCGGAACATGGCGTATGGCATGATGTTAACTGTCGCGCCTCCATCTACCAGTAATCTGGTGACGGGTCTCCCGTTGACATAGCCCTTGAGAAACAGCGCTTTGAGATGCTGCCGTTTTTCTTCTTCTGGTTTCTCAAACGTAGCCGTCATCGGCTCTAATACCAGTTGTGCCATTTGTTCTTCTTCTGTTCTTGTTACTTTATCTCGATCGTTGGGCGCCATGAACTCCATCGGCAGTATGAATACCATATCAATTTCGGCTGCCGATTCTTGTTTCCTGATCGTTTTTCTTTGGGCACCAAACCCGAGATTTAACATTCCTTTTCTCTGGCACATGTCTTTGTTCTTCTTCTCGATGTTCCCACTGGCGTAGGTGTTGGATCCTTCGCTTTTTGGATCTGGATAGGCCATCGGGACACCACCTGGGATTCACTGGTTTGGCCGATGATCTGGCGTATTCCCAATCTGGATCCCTTCCTAGGGGATCTTCGTCTGATACCCTGTCATCAGCCATCTCTTCCAGCCGATCGTGTGCGCTGATCCTGCCCCCCAGTCCATCTCGCTGGCCGATCTTGCTTTTTGACCTGTTGTACTGATAAACTCTGCCCCCCAGCTGATCATGCACCGAGATACGCCGTTCCTCGCGCCGATTTCTGCTGATCGGCTCTCATCCTCTGTCCCTAGAGTGTGGCCTCGGGCGATCGTTGCAGCTCAATCCGTTACACTCCGGACAGTTGTCGGCAGATGGCAATCTGATATCGTTCTCCCAGCAGTGGATGAAGAACGGACATTGCCAGTGATCTTCATGCCGGCGTATCGTCTCTTCCTAGTATCTTGCCTGTTCTTGCTGCTGCCGATATTTACTGAGTAAGAATTGGGAGGTGACGGGTTTGCGTGGTCGTTCTGGCCCTCGCCTATTTCTTCTGATTTCTTCCGTCGTGATCTGCCTCCTGGGGTCGACAACGCCGCCTCTTCTTGCCGATTCTGACGTCAGCACCTTGGTTTGACTTGAGTCTCCTCCAGCGTTAACCGTGTTAGCTGGGAAGGGATGCTGATCTAACTTCACCGGCTTTGCCGATTTGGTTGGAGTTTCAAATTTAAGCCGCCCCTGTTCAACGGCCGATTGTATCTGCTGGCGGAAGACTTTACATTCATTTGTGTCATGGGAAGTAGCGTTGTGCCACTTGCAGTATTTCATCTTCTTAAGTTGATCGGCCGTAGGGATGGTGTGATGTTGAGATAGTTTGATCTGTCCTTCCTGAAGCAATAGATCAAAAATTTTATCGGCTTTTGACGTGTCAAAGCCGAATGTCTCTGGCTCCATCTTGCCAAAGGGGCAAGATATTGGTTTTTTCCCTTTTACCCATTCTGCCAGACCGATTTCTTCTTCCGCATCGGATTCAGATCCCTCCAAGTATGCCACCTTCTTTTGGAAGTTCCTCTGCTGTTCAAACGGTCGGACCTCTTGCCCTGATAATCGGTGGACGATTTGGCTGAGGCTTTCAAACTCTTGGGCAGCATATCTCTCTTTGATCTTTGGCAAGAGGCCTTGGAAAGCGATATCGGCCAACTCTGCATCGGTCAGAGCCAGACTGTAGCATTTGTTCCTGATTTCTCTGAACCTCTGTATATACCCCGTCACTGGTTCATCGCTCCTCTACCTGAGGCTGGTCAGATCCGAGATCTTCATCTCGTGTACTCCTGCATAGAAGTACTTGTGGAATTGTTTCTCCAGATCGGCCCACGTGACGATAGAATTTGGCGGTAAAGTGGTGAACCACTGGAAGGCCGATCCGGACAGAGATGATGAAAATAAACGCACCCTCAGAGCATCTTGCGTGGCAGCTTCTCCGCAATGGATGATGAATCGGTTGATATGCTCCACAGTGGATGTGTCGTCCGTCCCTGAGAACTTGGTGAAATCAGGAACTTTGTAGCGGTGTGGGAACGGCAGCGAGTCATAGGCCGATGGATACGGCGTCTTGTAAGTATAAGTTTGAACTTTCGGCTTCAGTCCAAACTGATCTTGGATTACTTCAGCTATTCTTGCCGTCCAGTCCACCTGCTGCTGATGAACAGTTGTTCGTGGCGCGGGCATATGCTGAAGGGCTGGTATGGCCGGGTGATGAATCGGGGAATTTTGCTGAGCGGCCGATAGTTGATGGCGAAACGAGTCCGCACCCCCTTCGTACGTCACTGCTGGCGCCGTGCCTCTGAATGCTTCGACAGTGTTTGCCCCCCTGCCGATTTCTGGTAAGATCGGATGATACTGGGAGACCGTCGGCCGGGCGGCCGATTGGTATGGCACCTGAACCGAATAACTGCCATTCCCGTTCGCTGGCTCGGGAAAATACGCTGTGGCTGACGTCCCCCAAGGCGCTGAGCTTGTAGGTAGTGTTTGCACAGAAGCCATCTGAACGGGTTGAAGCGGCGCTTGCGATGGGAGACATGGTGCACCGCTGTATCTTGGAGACGCCGGAGGTGGTGGAGAGCTGTACCCCTCGCGTTGCGTCAATATCGGCTGAGGAGCCGATTGGGATGTGTATGGTAGGCTTCTAGCTGGCAGAGTAGTTGGAGGGGCATACGCCGGTCCCTGATAGCCTTGGACGGCTCCGTTGGCCAGAGAGTTGACGACGGCGTTGTACACCGTGTTGCTCATCACCGAGGATTGGTTGATGAATGCTTGATACACGGACTGCTGAATCATCTCTGACATCTTGCCCGAGTCTTCAGCAATGGTGATGTGGCGAGGTGCTAGAATAGAAGCCTTCTTGACTGCCTCCCCGCTTCTGGTACGACTGAACGACTGGAGGTACATCTTCTTGTAATCTTCCAGGTGTTTGGCCCATTCCTCCCTCTGGTCGTCCTTGAGATCTGCTTCTGTGACCTCAATGATGTTGCTGTCGGAGATTTCTGCGTTCTTCGACATATCAGATCTTGGATGGTCCCACCGGGCGTGCCAAAAGTGTGTTGGCGCTAAAATCGGCCGGATAGGAATCGGCCGATGGGTCTTCAGCGTCGGACACACGACCTGGGAGAATCTGCTTAGCTCCTGTTCGGGTTATCGCCCTGGTGCGGTTCGCGCGGCGTGCCAGTCAATATGACCTGTTGATTGACAAGGAAATAGAGTATTAAATTCCAGGCGCGTCGATCGGCTGGAGTTCCGATCTGTCCTGAGGAGCGCGTCGGCGGCGAATCGGCCGATTTGCTGTAGAGATGATCGGCTATGGATCAGCCGATGATCGTGTAGTAATCGTAGAGAAGACTCCTGGAGCGATCTAAACAATTACTACAGAAGCAACACTTGAAATAGATCTAATCGGCTGTATGATGATAAATCGAGGAAGAACAATGACGAAGCGATTACCCTGATCTCAAGCTGGATAACTGGTGATAATACTAGAATAACAGGTAAAACTAGCAGTTCTAGTAAATATCGATAACTGGTGAATAAATCCAAACGAAACCACAGCGATGCGCCCGTAGTTAAAGCTCGGATATTACTCGGTAAGCGGAACCTACCAATTGGCCGGAGATCAGGTTGATGCAGCCCTGCCAATCCGTACGAACTCGTAGAAGAAGAAAATATTGGCGAAGTCGCCGACTTGAAAATAAATTGCTGGAAAAGTAGAAGTACTGTTGTTGATTGATGTATTGATTTTTTTTCAAGACCCTGATGACTCCTATTTATACCCTAAAGCTAGGACTCCTGGTCGATCACGACTTGTTACAACCTTATTTAAATTACTATATCTATACGGACTTTAAAAAGGAAACGGACTCCCGCAGAATCTTCCGCCGCCGCTCCCTAATTAATCAAGATTTCCTTCAATTGCTCTTCGACCGACTTAGCGCGCCCCCTTTGACCAGCTTCTGACTAGGAAATCCCATCCTGTTGGCATAGGCTGGGCCACCAATCGGCCGATTTCCAACTGTTACTTCAATCGGCCGATTCCTTTCTGTAGCCTTCAGATCTGTCGCATCGGCCAATCTTCTCCTCCTGACGCCGATTCAACACGTGTCAAAATCTGGCGTCAACAACATCATGGTCAAATCCAAACAAGCTGACCAACTCGTGGCCAACTTGGAGCAGACCTTCGCCAGGCTCCGAGCAAACGACATCAAACTCAACCTCGAGAAATGCGTTTTTGGGGTTCCGAGGGGTATGCTGCTCAGTTTCATCATTTCTGAGCGCGGCATCGAAGCCAACCTAGAGAAGATCACGGCCATCACGAAAATGGCCCAATTCAGAACCTAAAAGGGGTTCAGGGAATTGCGGGGTGCCTCGCAACACTAGGCCATTTTGTCTCGTGTCTCGGTGAACGGGGTCTTCCCCTTTATCGCCTTCTGAAGAAAACTGACGGTTCGTGTGGACACCTGAGGCTCAGGAGGTACTTGGCAAGCTCAAGGATCTCCTGACGAAAGCCCCGATCCTAGTCCCACCGACCGACGGAGAGCCGCTCTTGCTCTACATCACGGCCACCTTAGTCGTAGAGCGGGAGGAGGTGGGACACGCCCTCAAAGTGCAACGATCGGTGTACTTCGTCAGCGAGGTCTTGGCTGATGCTAAGACTCGTTACCCCCAAATCTAGAAGCTATTGTACGCCGTCCTAATCGCGAAAAGGAAGCTGCGCCACTACTTCAAGTCATATCCGGTGACGATGGTCACGTCCTTTTCTCTTGGCGACACTGTGCGGAACCCGGACGCTACCGGGAGGATCGCGAAGTGGGCTCTCGAGCTGATGGGCCAGGGAATCTGGTATGCCCCTCGGATAGCAATCAAATCCCAGGTGTTGGCCGACTTCATCGCGGAGTGGACCGAGACCCAGATGCCACCAGCAGTCGTCGACGAGGAGTACTGGATGATGTACTTCGATGGGTCACTGATGAAGAAGGGCGCCGGCGCGGGGCTAGTGTTCGTATCTCCCCTCGGCGTGCGCATGACGTATGTGGTTCGTCTTCACTTTCCTGCCTCTAACAATGTGGCTGAGTATCAGGCGCTCATCAATGACTTGTGTATCGCCATCAAGCTGGGCATCCAACGGCTCGAGGTCTAGGGTGACTCGCGGATGGTCGTCAATCAAGTCATGAAGGAATCGAGCTGCCACAGCGCCAAGATGGCCTCGTACTGCCAAGAAGTCCGCCGGTTTGAGGAAAAGTTCGACGGCCTCGAGCTCAACCACATCCCAAGATGGCTCAACGAGGCGGCCGACACACTGGCAAAAATGGCGTCCAATCGAGAGCCAATCCCGACCGGCATCTTCGCCAACGATCAGTATAAGCCCTCGATCCGTTACGAGGAGACAGTGCAGCTCGGCACCGAGCCGCCCGACCCAGGCTTAGGGGTCATGGAGCTCGACGGAGGACCAGCGGCAGAGCCCGACCCTTCAACCGGCTGGAGGACGCCTTATCTCGATTACCTCCTCGAAGAAGTGCTCCCGACTAACAAAACGGAGGCCCGGCGACTTGCACGTCGCGCTAGGTCGTTTGTCATCATCGAGGGGGAGCTCTACAAATGGAGCCACACCAAGATTCTGCAGTGTTGTATCCTGATCGAACAAGGGAAACAGCTGTTGAAGGATATCCATGGCGGGGTCTGCGGGCATCACGCCGCACCTAGAACCTTAGTCGGGAACATGTTCCGAAAAGGTTTCTACTGGCCAACCGTAGTGGCAGACGCCGAGCAGATCGTGTGCACCTGCGAAGGGTGTCAATACTATGCTCGATAAACCCACCTACCGGCTCAAGCGCTCTAGACAATCCCCATCACGTGGCCGTTCACGGTCTTGGGGCTTGATCTGGTCGGGCTCCTCAAGAGAGCGCCCGGTGGCTACACGCACCTGCTTGTCGCCGTAGACAAGTTCACAAAGTGGATTGAAGCTCGGCCAATCACGACAATCACTTCCGAGCAGGCCGTCCAATTTTTTCTCGACATCATCAACCGCTTTGATGTCCCGAACTCCATCATCACGGATAACGGTATGCAGTTCACCAGGAAGAAATTCGAACGGGACCGCCACCTTCGGCACGGGTGGCGGCTCAAGCTGCACCGCTTCTCCCTCCGTCTGCCCCGCCGCTGACTCAACGGGCTGCAGGGTCACCTGCGGCATCTCCTCGGCCGCCACCTGCAACGTCTCCTCGACCGCCAGCAGCAGCGCCCGCCTGGCCAACACCGCGGCCAACCCATTTGCTGGAGCGTGAGAGTCTTCCATGGCGCCAGCTGCAGGAGGTCGTGCGTCCACCGACGCTACAAGAAGTGCAAAGGCTAAAACCCCTATGAAATGTACCGAAACCAGAGGGCGGGAGGTGTCTCCATCTTACCTCGGCGTCGTCCGGCGGCGACGTTTGGAGGTCGGTTTGCTCAACTCCAGCTGCGCCTCGCCTGGTCGAGAGTCCCGGACGAAGCAGTGAGGACCGCATCCGCTGACTCCGGGCGTTCGCCCTTCCTTCCCGGTGCAGAGGCAGGTGCAGGGCCACTGGGTGCTAGTCCCGACTCAGCGCGGCATGCGTCCGCCAGCTCCTGGCGTGCGTCTTCCCCTACCTGCACTAAGGCGGGCAAGGTTCGGGGAGCACCGGTCCCAGCGCTATCAGACACGAGAACAGCCCCTCATCCTCGCCTAGCAGCTCGTCCCAAGGAATGAATTAGTCGCTATCGTTGTCGCCCTCATCATCATCGCCGTCCCCCTCCTCCACCTCTAGCGACCCATGCCGGCGTTTGTCGCGCTGCAGCCCCGCCCGCGCCCTCGCTTTCTTCTTCTCCTTCTCCGCATCCTTCTTCTTCTTCTGCGCCTCGTTGCAGGCGCGGTTCATCACCCTCACGGACTCATCCTCCGGTAACTGCGCACGAGAGGAACGGAAGCCACCGAAGTGCCCTTGTAGTTCCCAACCCCCGAGGTCCATAACAAAATCTGGAGGAATTGTAAGAGGGGAAGAAAGTCAGGAGACATTTACTAGGTCGATGAAGCTGGTTACCGGCCGCATCTCTGGGTTGACCCGCGACCAGGAAGACGACATCGGACACCTCCAGCGCCTCCCTGATGCACTGCTCGATCTCGGAGTCACAGAGCGCACCCTGGGCGAGCACCGTGCCGCCGAGCTGCACGACGGGCACCATGCGTATAGCGGGAGGGCACGCGCCATCAATGGCGCCACCCTCCTCGCGTGGTACGCCCCGACGACGCCGGTCCCATGAAGGTCGTGATGTTTCAGGAGCTCGATGGGCTCCAAGAGGTTGGAGAGCATTTTCTTCTCCTTCTTCACGGGGCCCCACGCCCACACCGACAGGGCCTCCTCGATCGTACGCCCGGTGAAGGTCGGCAGGGGGCGGCGTCGTCATTCTTCACGTAGAACCAAAGCGGATGCCACCCTTTGTTGGACTTTGTTGGCGTGATGGCCATGTATCCACTCACCCGGTTCGACCGGAGGTGGATGCTGGCGCACCCCATCGGCACCAAGGTCGTCCTCCCGTCCTTTATTTTGTTGAGCGGGGAGACGATGAAGAAGTACATCCATAGATTGAAGTGGGGCTCAATCCCGAGATACCCCTCGCACAACGCGATGAAGGCCGCGATGTGCTGGATCCCATTCGGATACAGATCCTGCAGCTCGATTTTGTAGTGGTGGTGCAGCCTCCGGAGGAGCGGATGGGGTGGCATCGCGAATCCGCGCTCGTGGAAGGGCACGAAGGAGACGATGTAGCCATCGGGCGGTGCCAGCACCTCCTCGCGGCCAAGTACGACCCACTCCAGCGCCGCAGTCCTTGCGCGGAGAAGCCCACGCTTGACGTGACCCTCCCAACGCGGGAGGCCCACGTCCGCGCGGAACGACGACACCATTGATGGGCGGAAGCAGGGTCTCGAGAGCTTCTCAGGTGAAAGAGGCGCGATGGCGAAAGCTCTGGCTTAAATGGCGGAGAAGTGGAGAAGGCGGGGGAGCGAGTTGGCGTGACACAGGGAAAACAGCCAAAAGGCCCCAGTTATAGGCGGAGGAAGCGGAAGGTGAACTGGCCGCCTCAACTCCCGCGATCGCCATAAAGGCCGCATCCCATCACCCCGTCCATTTGAGAGGCACGTGCATGCTACCACCGGCTCGTCCCCTCGGGGGACGCGCCCGACGGCGGAGGGGTCAAGCGCCCCCGTAGGTAAGAAGGGATACGGGGCCGAAAACGCCTTTACGACCCATTTGAGGCCCAAGGGTTCGAAGGTTGGCCCACCGACAGGTTCACAGCCGCCCCAGGGCACCATCGGAGCGATGGGTGGAGATGGATGGGTCCGCTAGCGGCCAGTACCCAGACGCACGAACGCCTCGAGCATCCCAACCCATGTTCGAGTCTTGGCTTGTGCGTAATCCATGGTGTTGACGCCAGATTTTGACACGTGTTGAATCGGCGTCACGAGGAGAAGATTGGCCGATGCGGCAGATCTGGAGGCTACAGTAAAGAATCGGCCGATTGGGGTAACAGTTGGAAATCGGCCGATGGGTGATGCAGCTTGCGCCAACAGGATGGGACTACTTCGGACGGTCCCGGTCAAAAGTTGGTCAACAGAGCGACGCTAAGTCGGTCGGGAAGCAATTGAAAAAGTCCTGATTGGATTAGGAGACGGCGGCAGAAGATTCTGTGGGAGTCCGTTTCCTTTTTAAAAGATATTATAGATATAGTAGTTTTCCCGTTTTTAAATAAGGTTGTAACGAGTCGTAATCGACCAGGAGTCCTAGATTTAGGGTATAAATAGGAGTCGTCAGGGCTTTGCGAATCAATACATCAATCAACAACAGTACTTCTACTTTTCCAGCAATTTACTTTCAAGTCGGCGACTTCGCCAATATTTTCTTCTTCCACGAGTTCGTACGGATTGACAGGGCTGCATCAACTTGATCTCCGGCCAATTGGTAGGTTCCGCTTATCGAGTAATATCCGAGCTTTAACTACGGGCGCATCGCTGTGGTTTCGTTTGGATTTATTCACCAGTTATCGATATTTACTAGAATTGCAAGTTTTACCTGTTATTCTAGTATTATCACCAGTTATCCAGCTTGAGATCAGAGTAATCGGCTTCGTCATTGTTTTTCCTCGATTTATCATCATACAGCCGATTAGATCTATTTCAAGTGTTGTTTCTATAGTAATTGTTTAGATTGCTCCAACAGTTCTCTTTACAATTACTATACGATCATTGGCTAACCCATAGCCGATCATCTCTACAGCAAATCGGCCGATTCGCCGCCGACGCGCTCCTCAGGACAGATCGGAACTCCAGCCGATCGACGCGCCTGGAATTTAATACTCTATTTCCTTGTCAATCAACAGGTCATATTGACTGGCACGCCGCGCGAACCGCACCAGGGCGATAACCCGAACAGGAGCTAAGCAGATTCTCCCGGGTCGTGTGTCCGACGCTGAAGACCCATCGGCCGATTCCTATCCGACCGATTTTAGCGCCAACACATGGTTTTCTTCGAAGAAAGGCAACGAGCCATCATCAGGACCTGTCGAATGGACCTAAGAACTATATGGATTGGTTGCCGAGACCTGTCGAATGGACCTAAGAACTATATGGATTGGTTGCCGAGAACCCGGAGTCGATCACCAGCTGACCCATGCTAGATCCCCGCGGATGGGAACCAAGGCCCCACTTGAACCGACCCGTTACCAGCTCGCCGAGCACCATGTTTCACCCAACGAGGACAATGTGGCACGGCTTAGCCCCTCCATCTTGTCGAAGAAGACGCTTGAGGGACCACGATCGCAAGACGAAACGATCCCTCAATCGGACCGCCGCTACACGTGGGGGCTCGAGGGTCGGAATCGCAAAGAGACCGAACGCGCGGTCGCATACAAAACGCGGGGTCGGAATCCCATGAAGACAGTATCACAATATATGCTCTTCTCAGAGTGGAGGTGCGAGGAATGTATGAAAAATTTCCATGCATCCCCATCTTTGACAATTGTAATTGAAGATCAGAGCTTCTTCACTGTTTCTTCCACTGCACGTTCGTAGTACCTCATCCTCTGTGTTGCTTCTATGGCACGGTCAAAATCCTTCTTGTCAAATGCATCCTGGAAGGAATGAGACCAGGTTTCAAGCTTTCTCTTAACCTGAAAAAGGTATAAGAAAAATGTGAGCCCAATAATCATTAAAATAATAATTATGCTCCCTGGTTAAGACGTGCATCTTTATTGAGAGATAAGAAGAACCTGAGATTGGATCTTCTCCAGCGTTTGAGAATCACTGGCATCATTCACAGCTTCACGTATCTCCATCATCTGTACAATATGCGCATCGTCATTGTTTTTTATTGATTTATATAAAGAACATTGTCATTCTTCATTTTGCTTGGAGTTACTGGAATAAGATGTATAAAAAAACCATTTGTGTTGATGCTGTATTCATCACAATTCAGAGTTGCATTGGATGTTTTAAAAAAATTGACTGTGTGTAACGATCATTGCAATGATTGTTCATAGCTATTGACAGGATATATGAATGAAATGAGTAAGATGATAAAGAAATTTACCTCCATAAGAAGTTCTGGGTCATTGATAGTTTTTTCTTCATCAACATGTATTCCCTCAAGTTTTAACTGCCAACAAGTTATACAGATGAGAAGATTCCAAATATGAGGAAAATGCTTGTGTTTATTTGTGCTGGATAAACATCCAACAGAGAAATACAAAGGATGCAATGACCACGTCAAAATATATTAAAAAGAAATGAATCTAGAGGTACGTGATTCACAATTCCACATCACTGAAACTTTAAGCACTACTGGATGAACTCACCAAGTATAATGCCCTTGATAAAGGTTTGCTAAGTGTGCGATACGCATCAATAACAAGCGCTGATTGCTCTGCAGCATAGCCTCTCTCTTTCTAAAGATAAAAAAGCCATATCAAAAGTGACTTTGAGAGGTTAACATTAAATATGGGTATACACTATCCAGATATGAATGCCAGGTAGAAAACCTCAGATTTCGAGTGAACCAGGTCGGGATGTAACTTCTTCTGCCACTCCTTGTACCTCCCTTCCAAGTTATTATCCTTTATGTTGTATCCTCTTTTTCTGAAGAAACCAACAAGAAAAAACATCAGTACCATATGTTCAGTTGCATAGAAACATTATTTTTAAAGCTAAAATGGCAGAATCTTAAAACATATTGAAGTTTCCTTAGCTTTTCATAAGCATAGAAATCTACTTGCTAAGAAAGACAAGTTTCTGAGCTAATTACCAGATAAATGAATTAATAACTAAGTAACTATGGCACTCACAACAAGAACTAATAATGAAAAACAGCACCTATCAACCTGCCAATAATGCCATTGGTTGAGCCATTGTAAATTGACATACAGAGGAATATTGTCAGGGTATCGTGTTGTGGGTGATGTTAATATCATAAATGACATGTTTAGGGTTAGAGGGAGTAGTAGATCAAATCTAGCTACACATGAGTACAAGTACCAAGCATCCATGGAACACTAAATTCATTCCTGATTCCCAATATTTTCACTGCAGATCATACCAGGGCGCAAAAAACTACATGGAACAATAGGCTGCAACTCTGCAGTTCAAACACTGAAAATTGCTGTTACTAGTATGCTAATGTTTGGTTCAGCAGTTCTGAAATGATACACAGAGGAGGTCAATGTATCATAATGTGGGTGACCTTAACATCATAAACGACAAACGTTTTAGATTAGCGGTAAGGAGTAGTAGATCAATCCTAGCCACAGATAAGTGAATGTTCCAAGCATCCATGGAACACAAAATTCATCCCTGATTCCCATGGAACAATGTTAAGGGTAGGGCACATAAAAATACATGGAACAATATGCTGCAACTCTGCAGTGCAGACACTGAAATTCCAGTTACTAGTATGCTAGTTACGATTGCTGTGTACTCATTAATCAGCAAACAACAAACACTGATTCCAAAGACATCGCATGATTCACAATCAAAGACGGAATTAGAGTAAATTTGTGAGCGCCTAATTGACCACAGCAACGCAATTAAAAGGCTCGGGATCGGCCGGGCTACTCACAGGCCAAAGATTTGGAAGTAGTCGACGGAGGGGTCGACGGGCTGCACGCTCCCGCAGGACCCGCACGACAGGAACGCCCCCGTCGCGCCGCAGCTCCAGCAGGCGCCGCTGCCGCCCGCCTGGTTCGACAGGCACCGAGAGGGCGCCCCGATGGAACCCCGGAAGATTCCAAGAATCTGGCGGCAGGAGGAAGAGGCGGTAGAGGAAGATGGGGCGCCGGGTACAAGGGGCGCCGGGGGTCGCCGCACGCGACGGGTAGAGGCGGCGGCGAGGTGGGGACGGAGCAGTCCGGCTCCGCGGCGCCACATGGTCTTCTCGCGGCGTGGGTCCTGCCTCTGTGCGGCTGCGGCTGGGCCCGGAGGTGGTGGTGGTGCTCGGGCCGCGGTGCTCGTCGGCGCTCGCTCGGGTGCTGACGCGATATGGTATTTTGCGGGTTGCGGCGGCTGGAGTTGGAGAACTGTCGTGCGCCGGCGGGCGGCGTGCGTCGCCGCGACGGGTGGCTGCGGGCTTGGAGGAGTCGAGACTCGAGAAGGAGAGCGGCGGCTAGGCCAGTTTGTCAGCCTGTTGGGCCTCGATTTCTTCTGGTTGGGCCTTCGATCGTTCACCAGTAAATCAAATTTTGCTCAGTTTTCTTTTTCTTCGGCTTGATTTGGACATGTGATTATTTCTTTTTTTGAGGGAAAGAATATGTCTTTATAACTTGGAGTAAATTGCATATTTGGCCCAAAATTGGAATTTGGCATTTAGTAAAGCAAATATGCGGCTGACTTCCAACGCTCTTGTAGAAATATTGTCATCTAGACTAGAAGGTGTACCTATAGTTTAGAAAATGCTTCCAATAAACTTTTACTAATAATGTGTTAGTGGAATCTACCAATATCAATTTCATGGATTAGAGCATTTATAGCAGTTTCTCAATGTTTTCCAATAATCAGCTACAGGGATGTTCCGTATTTGTTTCATATTTATTAGAAAAAGTTAATTTTGCAGTTCCCCATAATCTCATTCAAATCCACCAACCGTATTGGGAGAGTTCCAACTCCCTCTCTATTTGATAGAGTTGGGGCGGATTATTGATTTTGTCTCAATAATTATTAAAATGAAAAAGGTAAAGGTGATCTGCTAGCACACTAATTTTTCATGAACTCTTCTAATATATTAGCTGGATTGAGGAATGAGGAAATGCTGGAGGTGCTCTTAATGGGGAGGTGCTTTTACAGTTCTCTAATAGTCTCATCCCTATATAACTACCGTATTGGAACTGTAGCAACTTCTTTTCTATTTAGAGAGAGTTGAGGTGAAATATTTGGATATATCAATAATATTAGGCTGCAGCACATCCTTTTCAATGGTAGTAGTTTAATTAGGAAAGAGGCGTTGTTGAAGATACTCTTAGAAACTGTTTAAAAGAAAAGAAACCTTGCTATGTTTCTTATATGAAAAATTTTCTTTTTTTCTCCTAACTAGCAGAGGCCCACGTACGGCACGTACATGGTTTCAAAAATTTCAGAAAACAAGAATTTTTTCAAAAAAAATGCCACGCATCTTTAATAAGCTTGCGCCCATCCCAATATAACTACCATATTAGAACAGTAGTAACTCCTTTTCTATTTAGAGAAAGTTGAGGTGAAATATTAGGATAAATCAATAATATTAAGCTGCAGCACATCTTTTTCAATGGTAGTAGTTTAATTAGGAAAGAGGTGTTGTTGCAGATGCTCTTAGAAACTCATATCATGTTTAAAAGAAAAGAAACCTTGCTATATTTCTTATATGAAATTTTTTCTTTTTTTCTCCTAACTAGCAGAGGCCCACGTACGGCACGTACGTGTTTTCAAAAAATTCAGGAAACAAGAATTTTTTCAAAAAAAATGCCATGCATCTTTAATAAGCTTGCACATTGTGCTCGAGTACAACTCGGCAGTTTGGTTTCTCACAAAGTGACATAAATTTAAAAATTTGAATTGGATGAAGCAATATAACAGTGCGAAGTGCCAAACCCCACAACTAATGCTTCTTGGTCTGTCATTCATCCATGGCAACGGGCAGCAAAGGCATTTCTCACATCGCACTACATGATCTCATTGAAATTCTATAATCTAATATGATGCCATGGCAATAGCTCCAGATCTTGGCCCTCCTTGCCATAACATCTGGAAAATATTGCATGATCTTAATAAGCCTTGAACAGACAAATCCTTGTAAAACATGCATCGTTCTTATATCTAGCAATGGCTTATTGTAGCACACCTAGTCTTTTTTTTTAAAAAAAAATTGAGGTGCTTGTTGCAGCAGTTGTGGTCTCTAACTGCCTCAAACTTAAGTAACATCAGCAAGAGGGCCACCATGGTCCATTTGGGCAGAAGAGTCAGATTCTCCGGAAGATTAGCAACAAACAAATAAAATGCAAGTACAGTAGCGCAAAGATCTTGAAAACACAGCAACCTTGGATTAATCATAGGCCTACAGGGAGAATGAGAAAAATAGAATAACCATAACCCAAAAGTTTAATTTAAATTACCTTGTACATGCAGAAAGTGGCAGAAACAATCCGCGTACAGAGGCCCATCCTTCTGGCAGCGAGAGCCCGGCCGGCAGCTATGAATGCCGAGGCTTTTAACCACTGTACGCGCTGTCGCCCGGCAGCTATCAAGATGGGAACGTAGTCCGCGCACAGAGGCCCGTTGTTCGGGGAGCTGACAGCCCGGCCGGCCATTATGGCTACCGAGGCCGCCGTCCCCTGGCAGCTATCAAGATGAGAACGTAATCCTGTCAGCGTGCAAGTTTTTGGAAAGCCTGAATCAAGGGAATTAACGCCCAGTATGTTGATATGGCACCTTTGCTGCCCAATGGTCTTTTGGATGATGAAGTTATGCCAGATTTGCAGGAAGTGGTCCTAGCCCTGCCTGCCCAGATATAGGAACATAATGAGATTGATGTGCAGGAGAATATTTTGGCTCCTCAGATGCTAAACCAGCAAGTTGAGGTCCCCAACCCTGTGGTCCCCTTTGAGCAGGCCAACCATCAGTTGCTGGAGATGGAAATTGACCCACAAACTCAAGATAATCCTGCTCCTGAACTTCAGATCATGGGTCATAACCCTCATCACAACCTGAACCATAACATCAATTTGGGACTAGCAACTCTGGGCTTCACCAATGATGAGATGGACCCAGGCCTGAAGGATTTCCTGGGTGGAATAATGCAGAAAGACAACCCAAACCAGACCTCCACAGACTCTGGGCCAAATACTTCTCCCCAATGGGCTGTCCGGACAATGTCATTCAGATCCCTAAGGAATGAGCCTCTTTCTTTATAGTGATGCTGATGACTCCAACTCACTTCAGCTGGGCCAAGGATTTTCTAGCCTCAAAAACTTTGAAAACCCTTCTAAACTGCACTGGTATCTCCTGTTCAATGGCCTTTGCCCTCCCAGCTGCATGTCTTGGTAAAGTGAATGTTACCTGTGCCCAGCTCCAGGAGCAGATGGACTGCTCCTCCCTTGTGGCAGCTGAAGATAGTGAGAAGCTTCTATTGGATGGACATCCTTCCCCACCTACAAAAGGCAATACCGCAGAAGTGGAAACCTCAGTTAGGAGAAGTATTAGAATCAAAGGCAGGAATGAGGGTTTCAAGCATAATAGTTGTGCAGACAAAAACTGTTTGGCCTGTGCTGCTACACCCCCTGCGTTATCTCCTGCTGAACTGGAGACCATAGCGCAAGTGATATGCAAAATTGCCCCAGAGAAACTGACAGATGATGCCCTCTCAGCAAAAAACGAATGCAAGAAGATCATTGGAGCACAGAAGACGCCTAAGAAGGAGGTCTCCTCCAAAAAAGAGAAGGGCAAGAAGAAGAAGATAACTGATGAAGATAATGAATCAAGCAAGAAGGCCAAGAAGTAATGGGTCCTCTGAAAGCCCGTATTTTGTCAAGACTCAGATGATGGGTCTAGGAAGGAGTCTCTTTATCTTTGCTTATTTTAGTCTGCTTGAAAGAGTGATTGCTTTTGGTGACTCCTTTATTTTACTGTCAGTAGCTTGAACCTGTGGACCCTCCCTAATTTTGGAACCCTTATCATATTAAATCAGCTACTCTTAACTATGGTACTACTGTATGGTGTTTGGGCCTTCTCTTACTAGCCTTTGAGAAGCTATTTTGGGTTATTAGTTGTGCTATTAATCTCTTCTTATTACTCCTTTTGGGTTACTAAATGAATAACAATAACAAGAGAAGTTGGACAACTCTTTGTTGGAATATAAGGGGGATAAACTCAGAAGGCAAATGGACTGCCATAAAAAGCAAAATCTTTGAGTCAAATTGTGACATAACCTATCTCCAAGAAACAAAAATGAATCCTTTGAGCTGCAATATATCAAGAATTTCTATCCAGGGCATTTCGACTCCTTTGAATTTCTTCCCTCAGTAGTATTATCATTTGGAAAAGCTCAAAACTCATTGGCCATCTTATCTTTCAGAACAGCTTTGCTCAATCTGTAGAATTTACTTGTCAATCCTCAGGGGAATATGGGATCCTTACGAACATCTATGCTCCCTGCACAGCAGAAGGGAAAATAGAATTTCTAGAATGGTTCAAGGATATTAGTGGCATAAATCGGCGACTACATTTAGAAGTTGTTTCTCATGGAGTTGGTCATGATGTCTTCTCGGCAGAATCTTCAATTAATAAATCCACAGAAAAATTAGGCCAAGTGTTATATAGATGCAAAATCAATATGCACATATGCATCTATCCCTAACAAAGAGTAGCCCCTTACACGTTCGGGATCAGTTGTGTATCTTCCGAGCATCCTCATGTGCTCGCACATGTAGTACCCACAGTACACGGAACCTGTAGGTTGCTTGTGGCATGGGTTGTTAGTGTGTAAAACGAATTCTTTTTTCCTATCGGGTGGATGAGGTCCTCCTGTGGCACAGTGATGCTGATAAGCCCTATTTTAAAAAGAAAGAAATGAAAAGTTAGTTTATATATGTAGTCTTTTATGTTAGAATTAGCATGATGTACATGTTTAGGATTGATAAGAATTCTTTGTATCTCCCAATCAGCAGAGTCCAATTCGAGGCATCTTCCATGCTTTGGCTGTAAGATCGGAGCAAGTGCATATTATAACAAATGATTGAAATTACACTTACTTGACGTTGTATGGCGCCCATATGGCATCCCTATCTTGCCATCGTTTCATGTGAAGCGATATGTAGGCCGCAACCCTCTTCATAATCTCTTGGTGTTCATATCTTCATTTCGCTTGTTTCTCCTTGCGCGTTTGACACATCTCCAGCTCAGTATGGTCGTCCTTCCACCATATTGGTCCAAGGTGCCTGGACTCGCAAATAGCTTGAGGGTCAAGAAACCCGATCTTACATTTTAGCACAAAGGAATCTTTTTCTAGCATCCTGTAAAATAAAATGTATCACAATTCTTCTCTTATCTTCATGGTTACCGGGTCTTGACGTGACTTCAAGGTATCCTTTATCTTGGCTGATATCTCCAGAAGGAGCCCAATTGTATTAGCAAACACATTCTTGTTCAGGTGCATACCATCGATTGCATGTCGGACCTCAAGATCCGCCCAATACGGCAAGTACTCATAGGAGATGGACTGTTTCTTGAATGGTACGCCATCGATAGGTACCTTATCTCTATTTCTCTTCTTCCCATAAGTGACCTGGATGGTCCTGACCATTTTGAAAATATAGTGCCTGTCTCGTTTTACTGGAGCATGATGTAATTTGGGCTTGCCATCAAAAAATTTGTAGAACTTCTTGCTTTGGTACCGATGTCCTTCCACCAAAAAACGCCTATACGGTGTCATCCACCTAGAACCCTCCAGGAAAGATGATACGGTGTCATCCACGTAGACCGTGCATCCCGTCCTACCTTTGATCTATTCGAAAGGACAAACAAAGCCTAGTAATCATGGATGGTGACGAAGATAATGGCTCTTGGACTAAAGGGCTGTTGTGTAAAACCATCAACGATATTGATACCCTCCTTCCATAGAGTTTCCATCTCTTGCATTAGAGTCTTAAGAAAAATATTTATATCGATGGCAGGATGCTTGGGGCCTTGTATAAGGATGGATAGCAAAAGATACTTTCTCTTCTGGCACAACCATGTAGACAGGTTGTACATCATCAAGATCACTGGCCATATGTTGTGAGTGCTAGTCCTATCACCAAACAGATTCATTCCATCCATACTCAACGCAAATCGAACATTCCTCGGTTACTTTCCAAATTCCAGAAAATACTGCTCACCGAACTTCTTCCACCGGCGAGCATCAGCTGAATGTCAAAGCTTTCCGTCGCCCTTCTTGCGCTTATCTGAATCCTATATCGCATCAGTTCAACATCCTTTCGGTTGGAGAAGAAATGCCTCAGGCGATCGGCAACTGGAAGGTACCACATAACCATGGCAGTAATTCTACTCTACTTCTCAGAAATGCCTAAAGTAGTGTCTGGTGGATCAACAGAGGCAACACTATTCCTTGCACCCTTCCTCTTCCTTTTATTCCTATCGGCTGGACCTTGATTGTTGCCACACCAATAACCGGCATTGTTTTTGTATCGACTTGCAGAACAAATAGGGCATTTGTCCAAGTCTTTGAAAGTATCCCCATGATACAAAATACAATGATTTGGACATACATGAATTCTTTCCACACCCATCGTGAATGGACCGAGAAGCTTCTTCGCTCGATATAGGTGTTGTCGGGGACTTTATTTGACTTTAGAAGCAACCAAGCCAACATACGCAGGAGATCATTGAAACTACTGTCTGGCCAACTGTGCTTAGCCTTTAGAGTCAATATCTCAAGTATGAAATGAAGCACGGTCTAGTGTTTCAGACATCTCTTTGATCGCTCGCATATATTTTCCTCCGCTGATTTTTTTCATCATCTCGAAGTTTGCTAAAGCCTTTGCAAAACCTACTAATAGCTCTATTTTTTGTGTGACGCAACAACTGGCTTAGGAATCACCATCATCAAGTTCGTTGTCACCACTACTGTCATCACCACCATCATCGATGGGCCCCTCGTCGACACCATCACCATAGCACCCACCAACACCATCAAAATCGCCGCCACCCTCATCAAATCATCATAACCATCAAACAATCTATCAAACTGGATGTCTTTTATGATTTCGTCGATTGGATTCTCCATCGGAGGTGGTGCTTTCTCACCATGATATGTCCAGATGATGTAGTTCTCTACAAAACACCCACCAATACATACGATCTGATTATAGTTGTGTCACTGAATACTCTCATATTCTTGCAGGTTTAGCATGGGCAAGGTATCCTCTATGTCTTCTTATTTCTTGCGTGGTTTTCCGCAGCTTGAATGAATTTATTATGTTCTCCAAGGAAATAGACCTCCGTCCTTCGTGCTTTGTACGTCCATGTCCTATCCATCTCTGAATAGCAACACATAATTTAAATGGATTAAAACAATCTCTTCAATACTTTTATAAATAAATGGTAAATAAATATATACTTTTATATATGCGTAGATGTTGGAAAAAGTCAATTTAACATGTACTAACTAAAAAAACTGAAATAAAAAACCAACCTATTATTGTACCACTAAATCTTGGGGAAAAATTCTATCATGCATGTGTGTAAAGATAGAAAAAAATCAAATCTTCTTCTCTCTCCTCCATGGATCTAGGAAATTATTTACGTAGGAATGAGGCTAAAATATAAAAATTGAGTCCAAATGATTACATAATCTTGTTCTCCTACTAAAATAACGTAACTTCATCGAAAAGTTTGAGGCAAATGGAGCTCCAAATGAAAAATCCACACTATAGAGATCTAGATCTAGCTAGAAGCAAACAGAGCTCAATTTGAGCCTTAAAACTAACAAAAAAAAGCTTAGAAAAGACATGAGATTAGCATCAACTTACCTCCTACAGCCCCCAACATAAAGGAAATCAAGTTTAAAACCTTCCTTCCCCTTTTTTCTTTTTTTTTAGATTTCGGGCAACACCTCCCCCGAGCAAGCAATGGGCTGTCGGGAGGAGGAAGAAGGTGGCATCTAGATTTTATCGGGCGTTTTTAGGGGCGGGTGATGGTATCACCTGGCCCTGAAAATTTCCTTTTTAGGGCGGGTGACACCATCACCCGCCCCTAAAAATGCATTTCCAGGGACGGGTCAATTGTTACAGTAACCCCGCTCGTAGGAGCGGGTTACCTTTTGACCAGTCGCTGGAAAAAAATTTGGTCGTTCCTACAAATCATTTTTGTAGTAGCGTGAACATAGGGCTGTAAGTCTCTAGTGCCTCAGGCCTCTTTGGCGTGCCCTTGCCAACATGGTCTGTCAATTCTCGACCGACGCCCCATAGTGTAAGGAACATGGTCCCATTAGGCCATAATTATGATTTTGGTGATTGTGTGATAACATAGTCAATGGGACTAACAAGTTTGTGAGCTCAAGATTTGTAGGATTTGTAGGTCCCATGGATGGAGTCCAATTCATATACAAGACGGTCCAAATCATTGGCAAGATGCCAAGTTACAGTGAAAATCCAGAGATAAGAATATTTTAGAGGTGTCCAAATGACTGAGTTAGCTCATTGGAATGGTTAGGCTTCACCGCCTAGTGAGTTAGCTCGTCTTAGAAGGGATGAATCCCTTAGGAATGACTCCACGGTTGGACGGCACGAGTTTCCAACATTGGAAAGTTCTTATGGAAGCTTATCTCCAAGCTAGGGGCTTAAATGTTTGGAGAGTAGTGAGTGAGGACATGAGGCATGATAATCACCAGGAGAAACAATATGATGTTATTGCAAAAATTATAATCTTGTCTTGTCTTTGTGACAATATGTTCAATCGTGTGTTTGCTTGCAAAAATTCTAACGAGCTATGGAAGACTATCATTGAGAACCATGGTGGCACAAAGAATGTGGCCAATGAAAGATATCATGTTCTCATTGATAAACTTAATAGCTTAAAGCAATTTGATCATGAAGATACCGGTGCTATGTACTCATGTTTGAATATTCTTGTGAATGAGATTAATTCCCTAGGTGTCAAGCAAATTGAAGAGACAGAACTCAAACGCAAGATCCTTCACTCACTCCAAAGGCCGGACTTTGATTTGGTGACCTCCATTCTCTATGAGAAAGAGCTCAAGACCATGACTCCAAATCAAGTCCTCAACAAGGTGATCGCCTATGAGTTTTGCAACGACATCAAGCCAAAAGCACCACCTTCTTCACCAACACATAGTGCTCTTGCAAGCAAGCAAGCCAAGATGTTGAAGAAGTTGGCAATCAAAGGAAGCTCAAGTGAAGAAGAAGAGGAGGATGCAGGCAAAAGCTCCTCAAATGATGAGAAAGAAGAGATAGACCCCAAGCTTCGCAAGCAAGCTAAGATGATGAACAAGTGCTTGAAGAAGATCAACATGATGGGGTACATGGCTTCCTCAAAGATGGGCATCATCGTAAACAAATGAAAGTTGAGAGGATCAAGTACTAGAAGAAGAAGGAAGAGAAGAAGGAGAAGAAGCCCAAGCATGAAGGTCTTGCTACCTTTGGAGAATGGGTGAGTGGTGGTGAAGAATCAAGGACAAGCTCAAGTGATAAGTCGATCAAAAGATTCACCACCCGCGCACCAACATGGGCGCTTCATCATCATCCAACATGTGCCTTATGGCAAAAGGTATGAAAAGTGAAAGCGATGTAAGTGATGATGACTCCAACTCTCCTTCCATTGATGAACTTATTTGATCCATGAGAAACAAAAGGTCATTAAGAAACAATCTAAAGAAATTAAACACTTAATTCTCTCAATGATATTAATACTACCCTTGTTACAAATTGTGATGATTTGTTGTGCAAATTCCAATCGCTTAACAAGGACATGAAGAGCTCAAATTAAAAATTGAGAGCATTAAAAATGAAACAAATGATCTTTTGGAAATGGAGCAATCTATCCCTCGTGGAATTCCTATCTTCAAGGTAGATGCTTCAACGTCTTCCATTGATTTAATTGATGAATCTTGCTCATAACTTTGCAATGAGAAATGCTATGAGAATTTTGTTGTAGAATCATGTGATGATCTCATTGCCAAGGAAAATGATGAGCTCAAGCAAGAAGTAGAAAGGCTCATGAGGGACATGGCAAAAATGAAGGGCAAGAGCATTGTCCAACCTTCTCAAGACAACCGTGAGAACATGATGAAGAAGCTTGAGAAGGGATCAACCATGACATGCTTCAAGTGCCATCAAGAAGACCACAAGTCCTATCAATGCCCTCAACTCAAGAAGATGGTCAAGAATGAGAAGAACAAGAACTTCATCAAGAGTTCTCTCATCTACACCAAGCCCAACTGAAGAAATGAGAGCAAGAGCACCTCCTATGTTGTCAAGGAAAAGAGCAATGGTAAGGTGGTTGCTCACAAGGTTGGGAAAAAGGAATGGAGTTGGAACCATTCCATTTGGGTGCCTAAAGAAGTCATCACCAACATGGAGGGGCCTCAAATAGTGTGGGTTCTAAAAGATACTTGAAGCCCGAAGATCGACTACGAGGGATTTGGAGGCTTGGCTCAGAAGATGATGAGAAGAATTAAGCAAAGAAGTCAAGCTCACAAGATTGGACATATGTTACCCAAGTCCCCCATAAGGTAAAAAGAGGTAATGGTAGCTAGATTTCAATTCAAGCATCATGTAGCACCATTGCTTTGTCTAGGATGTTTGCATATGTTGCATATTGCACTGTTGTTAGATATGGTAGGTTGCTTGTGTCTTTCAATCTTACCCATGAGCAACCTACATGGTTTGATAAGTGTGTAAGATACTACACTTTGCTCACCTTCATGGTACATGGACTTCATGAGATATGTATTTCACTTGTGTACCATGAACACAAGCTATAAGATAAGCTTTCTATTATTGTCAAAAACAATGTGCATACATTTGATTTGTGATTCAAACACTTGCACACATTTAGGGGGAGTTCATTCTATGGTTTGTGATTTTGGAGACTAACAAGTTTTCAAGCTTATCCTTTGTAGTCTCTCGACGGCGTCTTTCCGGTGCAATCACACTAAGAGAATGTTGTTCACTCTCAATCTGAATTAACAACTCTTTAAGCGTAATAAGAGTAATCTTTGTGCTTTCATGCATATTGAGTCATGCTCTATCGAACTTAAATTCTATATCTAAATTCATAGGTTATGTGCTCATACCTTTGCTTACTTTGGTGTACCAAGTGCTTCCCGCTCAACTTCTTTCAAGAGGTACAACCAAGGTAACTATACAACCCCTGAAGGTATGCAAGGTTCAAACCTTTTCGGAGCATGATATGATCTAAGCTTTCTTGTTTCAAATATCTAGTTGTGCACTTGATTTTCACATTATCATTTCGTGCAAACATTTGTGGAAAGCTTAGCTCATGTCATGCTAGTTTCATATTTTTGTGATCCATCCTAGTGAGCTTTAAAATGGTATCTTTATTGATATCATCTTATATGGATCATGATTCATGGAGCTAGCTCCCTAGGCTACTAACTTTTCCCTTTGAGCTATACTGTTTTGCAAGGTCCTTTTAGGTGATTTGATTCCAAGGGGGAAAAGTGTGGAATCAAAGCAATTGTGGGCAAATATGGGAAAGAAGTAGTGGTCAAGAAAGGTTTGGGGTACAAGAAATCCAACAAATCAAACTAATACCGAATTCAAAATTTTGGGAGAAACAAAGGGGGAAACCATGGACTTAGAGGGAGGACAAGTTCAAGATTGGACTGTGGTAAGCATCCAAGAGAGTGTAAGTGGTTCAATATATTTGTCAATCCTTGAAAATTTATGGTTGCTTTGATTATGTTGTCATCAATCACAAAAAGGGAGAGATTATGAGAAACATAGCCCCACTAGGCAATAATTGTGATTTTGGTGATTGTATGATAACATAGTCAATGGGACTAACAAGTTTGTGAGGTCAAGATTTGTAGAATTTCTAGGTCCCATGGATGGAGTCCAATTCACAAGATGGTCCAAATCGTTGTCAAGATGCCAAGTTACAGTGAAAATGACTGCCGAGACAATTTGGATAAGTGAGAGCCGAAAAAGGGCGACCGGTTAAACCGACGGTCTGGAAAATGAACTGTCCGGTGTATTGGAGAATTGCTACCATGATCAAGTCAGTAGCACCAGTTTAACTGACGATATGCGTCAGTGCATATATTAGCTGCAATGACGATCAAGTGAAGAAACACAGAGGCACCAGTTGAACCGACGATCAAAAAGAATGTGTTCGTGCATTTGTACTTCAATGTTGCAGAACGGTTTTTGGAGTTGGAGATGACTGCTTCAGTAAAAATCATCAGCACCGGTTGAACCGACGGTGCGTCGGTGCAATACGTCGGTGCAATGACGCAAGCAAAGCTCAGGCGTGGCAGAGAGACATTCAACGGCTAGCATGCAGATTCAGAGTGACCGGTTAAACCGATGGCTATGACTAGTTTAATCGACACTTTAGGCTTTTTGGCAGAAAAGCATGTAACGGCTAGGAGTGAATCTCTAGCATATACAAGGCCTCACCCGAGGTCATTTGAGGCTGCTGGAGTTCGTGAGAAGCTACAGAAACTCTGCTGAAGTTCTCCAAGACCACCAAAGAGCTCGTTGATCAAATCCATAGGATTAGCAAAAGCTTTGTGAGGTGTAGTGCTAGGCTAGCTCTAGAGAGGGTGTGAGAGCAAGGTGTTGTGACCTTGTGCTGGTTCTTGAGTGTACCTCAGCTGTAATCTCGGTGTGCCGGCCCCTTGGAGTCTTTATGACTCGTTGGCAAGTCTTCGACCCTCCAACTTGGTGTAGAGCGGCGACGACGGTTTTGTGTGGGGGATAAGGAGACCCCTCCTTCGTGGGAAGCTCCGTAGTGAAGGCGGTATCAAGGTGATCGGGAGACTTGGCGTGAGCCTTAGTGGCCGAGCCTTTGTAGCAAGCCAAGAGGAGCCCCGGAAGAGACTTGGTGACCAGAAAGCAATACTCTTTGTAAGTGCTTCAATAACGTGGACTAGGGATGGTTTAGTGTCTACCGATATCACGGGATAAATCCTTGCGTCAAGAGTTTGCTTCCTCTCATCCTCTCCTTTACGTTTCTGCATTTCATTCTTGCAACTTGTGTGCCTTTACTTTCTTGCTAGTAGGATTGGCTATATGTTGTAAAACTTGTTTGGGATGAGGTTTACATACTAGAGGAACCATAGTTGCACATCTAAATAACATGTTCACCATAGTTGCACATCTAAATAGCATGTTCTAGATTATATTTTGTGCAAACTAGTTTGAGCCATATATTAAAGTTTTAGTTTGCCTACTTTAACCATTAAGCTATGAACGCCGATTCGCAAAGCCGCCATCCAACGGCCACCCGCTCTCCGACACGACGACGGTGGGCACGTTCGACGCGCCTACCTTCACCATCGCCGAATAGATCGCGTCAGTCATTGCATCGAAGAAGTTATTGTACTCAGGTCCATTCGATGTCGGTGAGCTTGGTTTGAAGAGCGCGTAGTTGAGGTCGATTTGACCACTTGCACCCTTGTAGGCCAAGGGTAGACGTTGGCCAGCAGCGGTGAACCGTTGCTCGCCAAGAACTTGATGATGGGACCTCCATGACCATGGGTCGGCGAATGCGCCCTCAGACGAAGGCAAAGAGGTGGTGGCAAGCACGTCCATTTTGACAGCCCTTGACACCTTGATGCTGCTGAGGCCTGCCGCAGAGAGCGCGCGGTGTTGTGGTTCTGCATGGCCGGGAGGATCTTCTGCGTATCACCGCCTTCGACCTCGTTGCCGACGGTGCTGTACTTGAACATAACATTGCCTAAGTATGGCTGGATGTTGGCCTGCACCCAACCGGATGTGTCAGAGACGAGGGCGTTGAGGTTTGTCTCGTCGATGATGGCATCGATGCCTGAGCAACGGAGGGCCTGTAGGCTGCAGGATGGTGGCATCGGCGGAGTAGATGCGCATGCCGCTGATTCCATTGCGAACTGAGCATGCCCGGTTTCTTGAGAGAGAATACCTACCTGATTCGAGTCTTCGGTATCGGTGCTCATATTTTTCTCGATTTATATATTCTATAAATTAGTGGCGCTATAATTTAAGAACTGAGTGCTCTCTCCGTGTCCAACGTTGCATCCGTTGGTAACAGCATGGATGGACCCATGGGATAAGCTATAGTGCTATACCTTAGTGCATGCTTTATAGTAAAGCTCCTAAGGATCCTCCACGATCCATGGTGCTATACCATAGTAATAGTCAACACTTTGTAGAAGCTAAGCAAGATCTTCTAAATATTTTTATGAACCAAGCAGAAAGCTTCTACACTGTTTAGACTGTAAGATATGACCTTATGTCACAAGGAACACCTAGAACTTTCATTATTTGAAGATTTGTCTTGCAAGAATTATCCATGGAACAAAAAAATAAATACTTTAAACGGCAACATACGCTATACCACAGCCTCAAATTGCCGACTGCATTGTAGTCGTTATAAGCCGTTTCAGCGATGAATCATCAGTCGACATAGAGTTATGCCGACCCTAACTATTTGTCAGTAAAAATGGCGTCGGGATAAATCTTATACCGACCGACACGTTTATACCGACCGACTGTCCGATGCGCGGGGAAAGAAATACCGACCCGACTGTCCGATGCGCGGGGAAAGAAATACCAACCAACAATCCAACGGTAACTGTTTAAATGGACACAATATATATTCAGTATAATATGTACACGTATCTCAAAATTATTCTGTAAACAGTGGATAAACAGCCATCAATGGATAAATCAACAATTGGAACTTTGTGATTCATTGAAAATGAGCATATAACATTGATATTAAGTCATCCATACATATATACATGAGCTAAGCTAGCAGCTAGCTAAGCTAGTCTACTACAACACTACAAAGTGACATGGGCTCACAGCCATTTGGTTTGCAGATATCTATGCAGTCAGGGACCAAAAGTCATCAAGTTTGCATATGAGCAAGCTCTCAACCATTAAGGTTATGCAAAATATTCATTCCCAGGAACTCCAAAACAAAACAAACATAAAAGCTTGCATGAATATTTTTTCTTCCAGCTTGCAACCAGCTTCAAGCATCATTCTAGCATTTCTTTCAGAACTACCTGAAAGCGAATATAGCATGGAATCAGTGACAATTTTCAGCAAAGTATGAGAAAATGAAATGACATACAACCACTCAAAATAGTATGAGTGTCATGTTAGTGGATATCACAGAACACAACTAAGCATACTAGTGTATTTTCTTACACATGTACACACTACACAAGCATCATATATTTTTAGTCACTGGAGCAGCACCTAGCTTAGCACAAGACTTATGCAAACAAATAATGCTCATTGTGAGTTTATATGGCAGCCAATAGAACAAAACATGACTAGAAACAATTTCTCATCTATTCCCAGCTAGTTCTCACTCCAAATAATGCTCAGTTTGCAGAATTCTCATACTATTTCGACGATTCCAGCTCCAAGGATAAGCTAATTGCTATGCAGATTACTCTATGAAATCACATGCTATCTACATTTATAAATTCATATTTGTCTCATGAACAGAAGCAGCGCAGATTGCTCTATGTTGTTAGTTGAAAGTAAATTCAGACTAAATACCTGCAGTACCTAGGGAGGATTTTGATGCCTTGCTAACCTTCAACTAACAATAACTTCACAATATTGCTTTCCAAGAGGCTGACCTCCTACCAAGGTGTTGGATTAGTTGAAATAATTGTGCGATGATCTCTTGATGAGGTACTGCCTTGGACCTTGGCTCATCTATAGTTTATATGCTCTTTAGCTAAAAAATAAACAGGATGCTCCTTACCTGAATGATTGACCCCTACCTGAAATGACTAGTCCAGATATCAACAGAAAAGAACACTACTGACAAATGCCTACTTGCATGGTAATGACAACAATTATTTCCTCTAAGCACGCACCACATCAAGGTTTACTAAACAAAATCAAACTATGTATTTAGTATTAGCTCAGGGAGGTCATGAGTTTTCTGCAAGTACTCATAACACAGGGAGGTCATGAGTTTTATGCAAGTATAGTACAGGGAGGCCATGAGTTTTCTTCAAGTACTCATCTGGAATGAAGCATGCATGTACAAAGCAAAAGAAAGAAAGGTTACCTGGAAGGCAATTACAATAATTTAGTATACAATGTCTACGAATACATGCTCAGATACTGCTTTTTTACCCAGATTGAATACATAACAATGCATCAAATCAAGGATAGCAAGGCGCGTACATACCTGCACGGCTGCAGTCCAGGTGTCAATGTTGAGTGATGTCATCCCAGGTGAGAAATAGTGGGAAGCCATCATAGGGAAATAAACAAACTGATTAGTTCATGATGTCCAGAGACAAATCAATACCATGCGTGACCTTCCGTTCTAAATTTGTGAACAAAACATTGTGAACAGAACAATACCAGGTTTGCAGGAGACTCAACAGCGCAATGCTGCGCACATCTAAAGGCAACAATCGTAACAAATCATGGGGCCAACACATCATAATGGTTAAGAGTTGAACTCGACTGAGCATCTGAGTGCACATCACGGATAAAATTTGTTTACTTTGGTCTTATGTTTGGAACTTGCAAGTCCATAGAGCTAGATCTTTTGGTTCAGGGACACACACGGCATAAATAATAGCAAGAACGTTTATTTCATACCTCCCGTCATGAGATGCGCCCGCCGGCCGCTGCCTGCCCTTCCGCCCGCACCTCACGGAGGCGGAGCCGCGCGCCAGTGCTGAGCCGCCGGCGGCCGCTGCCTGCTCTTCCGCCCGCGTCTCGCGGAGGCGTAGCAGCGCGCCCGCCGCTGCCTGCCCGTCCGCCCGCACCTCGTGGAGGCGGAGCTGCGCGCCGCCGGCGCCGAGCCGCGCGCCGCCCGCCGCGTAGGCCCTATGCAGCGTGCGGGCCCACCGCTCGCTGACCTCCTGCGGAGGATCTGAGGAGGCGTTGGTGGGGAGGGAGCTTCGTTGATCTGAGGAGGGGGGCGGGCGGGGCCGGGGGATGATCTGAGTAGGGGCTGGCGGCAATTTGGGGGAGACGAGGTAGCTGGGGCTGGCGACGGTGACAATTTTGTGAAGTGGAGGTAGAGGAAAGGTAGAGTTTGGCAATGACTGGCCAGTGGGCCTTTTGGAAAGTTTTGGGCGCCAGTTATAATCGGACCGCAGCAGGCGTGGAGGGAAGTGGGCCTGGGCACTTATGCCGACCGTCAGTTCAAGGTAAATATTTGGGTATACCGACTGACAGTTGTTCGGTAAACAAAACAGATATACCGACGGATGATTGGTCGGGAAAATGTAAATTACCAACTAATGGTCCGATGAGATACTATACCGATAGAAAGTTCAACGTTGCTTATCTACTTATACCGTCAGATGTTTGACGCTTAAAAGAAACAGTCCATTTTCAGAGTGCCAATCGCATATTAAGAAACTGTAGAAAACAATATGATATATACCAGAAGTACTCAACCATGTAGTTTTGTTATTGTAACAGGGATGAGGTCTCCATCTCACTGATGGAACTAGTCTCGGTGATCCATGTGCTGCTGCCGCTGGTCGCACTATCGGATTTAGTCGGGAACTTGACCAATGGTAGCGGCAGGAACGTCGCGATCGGCATTTTTGGAGGGAGGCTTGGCAACTGCTCCTCCAGGCGCAGCACGTTCATAGCCTCCCTGATGGAAGGCCTCTGGGTGCGGTCAGGGTGCGCACACCATAGTGCGGTGACCATCACGCGCTCCATCTCTCCGATGCTGAAGTCGCCGTTGAGACGAATATCAGCTGCATCAAGGATCCTTCCTTGGCTGTAGAACTCCCAAACCCATTGGACCTGGTGCATGATGGTATCCTTTGTGACCTCAATTGTTGGCGGCCGTCCACAAGCGATCTCGAGGACGACGACGCCGAAGCTGTAAACGTCGGACTCGATGCAGGTGCTGCCGGTGACCATGCACTCTGGGTCCATGTAACCCATCGTGCCAGCGAGCACCGTCGTGTGCGTGCCCCTGCCGTGGTCGACAAGCCTTGCCAACCCAAAGTCACCAAGCTTTGCGTTGAATGATGCATCCAGCATGACGTTGCTTGGCTTGATGTCGCGGTGAAGAACACATTGCTGGCAATCCTGATGGAGGTAAAGAAGTGCAGAACCAATTCCGAGCATGACATCATGCCTATATAAAGCACATACAAAATTAATAAAATCACATGAGAGGGTATTGGAAGTGATAAAACTCTGTGAGTGGCGTAATTATAAATACCTGATCGTCCATGGTAACACTTTGTCCGGATTGTGAATATGAGTATCAAGACTTCCATTGGGCATGAGCTCGTAGACAAGCAACAGCTCATCATCACGATGGTGCCAGCCGATGAGCTCCACAAGGTTGCGGTGCCTCAGCTGGCTTATGATCTTCACCTCAGACTCATATTCTTTCCTGCCCTGGTTTGAGTTCCCAGACACTCTTTTTATAGCGACGTGAAGGTCCATATCGCTTAAGTAACCATGGTACACTGAGCCAAAGCCCCCTTCGCCAAGTTTTAAGTCATCGGAGAAATACCTGGTGGCGACAGCCAGTTCTAGGTAGTGGAAGCGTCTGGGAACTGCCCCTTTCTCAAACTCCTCTTCTTGTGGTTCAGCATCGAGCACATCACCTAGATCCTGCTCCACTGGCATACACTTTGTTCTGCATCGCCAAAAGATCCAAACCAAGATGGCCAAGGCGACCAGGAGTAGAAGAGAGCCCACAGACGCTCCAACCTCAAGGCCAGCCATAGGGTCGTCAAAGGAGGGAGGCGGTGTAGCTGTTGCATAAAACACACATACATAGACGTAATACAATTGTAAGGGGTTGTCATGACACACTCAAAATTTACAGTTGTGTGACACATGTAGCATCATGGATACTCGATCAGTTGCTGACCTTGTAGCTGTGGAGTAGTTGTTGACGGCACTGAGGGCTGCGTCAGCGGCGGTGGCGCAGGCGGAATGGTGATGGTTAGGTCTCGCCCAATCTGATACACCACGTAGCAGCTGAAACCCTTTACGGCGCCATAGGTGTGGTTCGAACCCGAGCTCGATAGAATTGCCATGAAATTGGTGAGGCACCTCATGCACTCGCTTGCGTTGAGGTCCCTCGTGCACTGCACAAGCCCGTACATCACCTGGGATCTACCGTTGGAGTCTTCGAACTTTTCACCCCCATTGGCTAGACGCAGTGGCGAGGCGGATGCCTTTCCTGCAAGGTGTCCCATTAGCCTCCACCGCGTGGCGTTCATGGTGGCTATGTTGGTGGCATTGACATCAAATGATATGTAGGATGCCACGCTAAGGTCAGCGACGGAGAAGAATGGCTCATCGGAGTACTTCAGGATGCAGGTTTCGTAAACTGGCCTCCATCGTCCTTCTGAATGGGCACATTTGCTGCACACCGGTGGTAGCAGCTTTGAGGCCGAAAATGGCATCAGGTGGGTTTCCTGCTTTACTCTTATTGAAGCCACGGTTGTTGATGGCGCCCACCTCAAGATCAGCCATGAGCTTGAAGAGGTTCTTCTTGTATGAGCTTACCATGTTGTAGTTTTCCACGGTCGAACAGTTGGGCCGAGAAGATGTGTAGTCCTGGCTAACCACTGCTACTGCCGTTTCAGCTAGCAATGAGATCGCTGTAAGGAGGGACAAGAGGTGCCTTGGAGCCACGGTTGGCAGAATAGGTGGCTCTGGGGATCTGGAAGGCTTCGTACGCTTTATCGACTCTCATGAGTCTTCAGCCTCAAGTCAATGGCTGCGTTCCAGCAGGTTTTAGTTGTTTCACGTAATGTTTCTTTACTCCACTTGCATAATGACACTGATGTGAGTTCTACCGTACCATTGTAGCTTATGCAATGATTAGTGACAGGGTTCCTTCCGTAATCCCATTGGCGAAAGAATGCTGGAGGACTGTTACAATCATTGAGTCTGATGTTGAATCGCTATCAACCCTTTAGAATACAACTACCGTGTTTGGTTGCTTGAACTAGTAGGACTACGGAAAGGATCATGGGTATGTGCCTGCATTTGGTTGACAAACTGAATTGAACTCACAAGAAGAACTAGCTCAACCTTGCTAGGACATTTGGATTTTCCAATACTTCTTAGTTGCTCCCAAATTCAAGGGAATACCATTAATAAGCATTAAGCAACTAATTATGAATAGACATACTTGTTTCGATATAGTGAAAAATAAAATACGATCCAGAGAACATTAGTTTATGATTACATATGTGCGAAAGACATAATAGGTAGGAACCTTGATTTGTCTTGGCATTTGTTTGTTTGCGATGCACGGTGGGTAGGCATGTATATACAGTCCTTCCTGATATACAAGTGGGATATTGTTACCAACAACTAGCTAGGCTTTCGCTTTGTTACAAGAACTACTCCATTGTTAATATGGTAGGCACATCTTTCCTGCTGTTTAGTTGATTAGTTACTAACAAACGCTCTTTGTTTTCAGCAAGTGCTTTCATCTGAAATGAATCAGATCTGGTGGCAAGTGTTGAATTAACTCTGAAGGTGGAGAATACAAGCGTGAAAAGAATGTCAGAACTTGCACAACACTTTGATGCCAGATGTGTACTGCTCTCCATAAATAACAAAGTTATAAAATTTTCCTCAGGATTTTTATAGATTTATAAAGAAACTAATTTGCTGTTGGATAGAACCCAAGATATAAGATTCTCAATCGGACTAACAAATTTTTCTGTCAGATTCTGCACTCGAGGTTTATACGTAATTAGGTCATCCTATATATTTTTAACTGCAAAGGTCCATAGCATAAAAGTTGTGGAAGACACGATGTTCCATATAATGGTGATGTTTCATAATTGTTGGTTAAGTTGTGTAGTAGATAATGGCATTAAACTAATGATTATCAGATCTTAAGGCTGAGTCGTCTATAGTTTGGATTGAACTAAAGATTAGGACTAATCAGTGTTTGAATAAAAATAGTTTGTCTGGTGAAAGTTGTAGGTCTTTCTCTCTTTAGTTTCTAAAAGTGTATTTATTTACTAGCATTGTTGTTTTGATTCTTATGATGGGTTGGGGAGTAGTAGCTTATCTTACTTGTCATTTACTAGCATTCGCTTCCAGCCTGAATGTGTGGGGCCGTGCTGAGCAGCGGCAGCGCATGCACTACATGCTTAGGCAGCACGATTGAGACTTCATTTCTGCAGCCTTATTAATCTCCTAATTAAGGTCTGATTAATGGTCTGTTTGAAAGGGTTCTGGCTCCTCCAAAAATAGCTCCGGCCTAGTTCCGGCTTCTCGTTTACTAGCAAATATTTTGGCAAAACAGTTTCTCTTATTTGATGGTGTTGACGCCAGATTTTGACACGTATTGAATCGGCGTCAGGAAGAGAAGAGTGGCCGATGAAGCAGATCTGAAAGCTACAGTAAGGAATCGGCCGATCGAGGTAACAGTTGAAAATCGGCCGATTGGTGGCACAGCCCATACCGACAGTAGGATTATTCCAGAAGATCCTGGTCAAAAGCTGGTCAACAGGGCACGCCAAGTCGGTCAGAGAGAAATTGAAGGGGATCCTGATTGGATAGAGGAACGGCGGCGGAAGATTTTGCGGGAGTCCGTTTCCTTTAAAAGTTATTGTAGATATAGTAGTTTTCTTGTTTTAAATAAGGATGTAACAAGTCGTAATCGACTAGGAGTCCTAGTTTTTAGGGTATAAGTAGGAGTCGCTAGGGCTTTGCAAAAGAAAAAAATCAAATGAATCAACAAAACACTTCTACTTTTTACCAGTACTTTACTTTTCAAGTCGGCGACTTCGCCAATATTTTCTTCTTCCACGAGTTCGTACGGATTGGCAGGGCTGCATCAACCTGATCTCCGGCCAATTGGTAGGTTCCGTTTATCGAGTAATATCCGAGCTTTAACTACGGGCGCATCGCTGTGGTTTCGTTTGGATTTATTCACAAGTTATCGATATTTACTAGAATTGCAAGTTTTACCTGTTATTCTAGTATTATCACCAGTTATCCAGCTTGAGATCAGGGTAATCGGCTTCGTCATTGTTCTCCTTCAACCCATCGCCATACAGCCGATTAGATCTGTTTCAAGTGTTGTTTCTATAGTAATTGTTTAGATTGCTCCAACAGTTCTCTTTACAATTACTATACGATCATCGGTTGACCCATAGCCGATCATCTCTACAGCAAATCGGCCGATTTGCCGCCGACGCGCTCCTCAGGACAGATCGGAAATCCAGCCGATCGACGCGCCTGGAATTTAATACTCTATTTCCTTGTCAATCAACAGGTCAGATTGACTGGCACGCCGCGCGAACCGTACCAGGGCGATAACCCGAACAGGAGCTAAGCAGATTCTCCCGGGTCGTGTGTCCAACGCTGAAGACCCATCGGCCGATTCCTATCCGGCCGATTTTAGCGCCAACACACTTTTGGCACGCCCGGTGGGACCATCCAAGACCTGATATGTCGAACAACGCAGAAATCTCTGACAGCAACATCATTGGGGTCACAGAAGCTGATCTCAAGGACGACCCGAGGGAGGAATTGGCCAAACATCTAGAAGATTACAAGAAGATATACCTCCAGTCGTTCAGTCGTACCAGAAGCGGGGAAGCAGTTAGGAAGGCTCCTATTCCAGCACCTCGCCACATCACTATTGCTGAGGACTCAGGCAAGATGTCAGAGATGATTCAACAGTCCGTGTATCAAGCATTCATTGACCAATCCTCGGTGATGAGCAACACGGTGTACAACGCCGTCGTCAACTCTCTTGCCAGCGGAGCCGTCCAAGGTTATCAGGGACCGGCATATGCTCCTCTGACTACCCTGCCGGCCAGAAGCTTACCGTACACATCCCAATCGGCTTCTCAGCCGATATTGACGCAGCGCGAGGGATACAGCTCTCCACCACTTCCGGCGTCTCCAAGATGCAGCGGTGCACCATGTCTCCCATCGCGAGCGCCACTTCAACCCGTTCAAATGGCCTCTGTGCAAGCACTACCTACGAGCTCAGTGCCTTGGGGGGCATCAGCCACGGCGTATTTCCCCAAGCCAGTGAACGGGCATGGCACTTATCCGCTTCAGGTGCCGTACCAATCGGCTGCCCGGCCGACGGTCTCTCAGTACCAGCCGATTTTACCAGAAATCGGCAGGGGGGCAAGCACTGTGGGAGCATTCGGAGGCACGGCGCCAACAACGACGTACGAAGGGGGCGCGGACGCATTTCGCCAGCAGTTATCGGCCGCTCAGCAAACTTCACCGATTCATCACCTGGCCGAACCAGCCCTTCAACACGTGCCCGCGCCGCGAACAACTGTTCATCAGCAGCAGGTGGACTGGACGGCAAAGATAGCAGAAGTAATCCAAGATCAGTTTGGGCTGAAGCCGAAAGTTCAAACTTATACTTACAAAACGCCGTATCCATCGGCCTATGACTCGTTGCCGTTCCCGCACCGTTACAAGGTTCCTGATTTCACCAAGTTCTCAGGGACGGATGACACATCCACTGTGGAGCATATCAACAGATTCATCATCCAGTGTGGAGAAGCTGCTATGCAAGACGCTCTGAGGGTACGGCTATTTTCATCATCTCTGTCCGGATCGGCCTTCCAGTGGTTCACCACTTTACCACCAAATTCTATCATCACTTGGGCCGATCTGGAGAAACAATTCCACAAGTACTTCTATGCAGGAGTACACGAGATGAAGATTTCGGATTTAACCAGCCTCAGTCAGAGGAGCGATGAACCTGTGACAGGGTACATACAGAGGTTCAGAGAGATCAAGAACAAGTGCTACAGTCTGGCCCTGACCGATGCGCAGTTGGCCGATATCGCTTTCCAAGGCCTCTTACCGCAAATCAGAGAGAGATATGCTGCCCAAGAGTTTGAGAGCCTGAGTCAAATCGTCCACCGGTTGTCAGGGCAGGAAATCTGACCGCTTGAACAGCGGAGGAGCTTCCAGAAGAAGGTGGCGTACTTGGAGGGATCTGAATCTGACGCAGAGGAGGAAATCGGCCTGGCAGAATGGGTAAAAGGGAGAAAACCGATATCCTGCCCCTTTGGCAAGAAGGAGCCAGAGACTTTCGGCTTTGACACGTCAAAGGCCGATAAAATTTTTGATCTGCTGCTTCAGGAGGGGCAAATCAAGCTGTCGCAGCATCACACCATCCCTACGGCCGATCAACTTAAGAAGATGAAGTACTGCAAGTGGCACAACGCTACTTCTCATGACACCAATGAATGTAAAGTCTTCCGCCAGCAGATACAATCGGCCATTGAACAGGGGCGGCTCAAGTTTGAAACTCCCAGCCAATCAGCAAAGCCGATGAAGATAGATCAACAACCCTTCCCGGCCAACACGGTCAACGCTGAAGGAGACTCAAGTCAAACCAAGGTGCTGACATCAGAATCGGCGAGAAGAGGTGGCGCTGTCGACCTCAGGAGGCACATCACAACGGAAGAAATCAGAAGGAATAGGCGAGGGCCAGAACGACCACACAGGCCTGTCACCTCCCGATTTCTACTCAGTAAATATCGGCGGCAGCAAGAACAAGCACAACACCAGGAAGAGATGATACGCCGGCGTGAAGATCACTGGCAGTGTCCCTTCTTCATCCACTACTGGGAGAACGATATCAGGTTGCCATCTGCCGATAACTGTCCGGAGTGCAACGGATCAAACCGCAACGATCGCCCGAAGGCACACTCTAGGGACAGAGGATCAGAGCCGATCAACAGAAATCGGCGCGAAGAACGGCGCGTTTCGGTGCATGATCGGCTGGGGGGCAGAGTTGACCAGTGCAACAGGTCAAAAAGCAAGATCGGCCAGCAAGATGGACTGGGGGGCAGGATCAGCGCACAAGATCGGCTGGGAGAGATAGCCGATGATAGGGTGTCAGACGAAGATCCCCTAGGAAGGGAACCAGATTGGGAACACATCAGATCATCGACCAAACTAGTGAACCCCAGGTGGTGTCCTGACGGCCTATCCAGATCCCAAAAGCGAAGGATCCAACGCCTACGCCAGTGGGAGCATCAAGAAGAAGAACAGAGACAGACGCCAGAGAAAAGGAACGTGAAATCTCGAATTTGGCGCCTAAAGAAAAGCGATCAAGAAACGGATAACCAAGAATCGGCAGCTGAGATTGATATGGTTTTCATACTGCCGATGGAGTTCATGGCGCCAAGCGATCGGGACAAAATGACAAAAACAGAGGAAGAGCAAATGGCACAACTGGTATTAGAGCCGATGACGGCTACGTTTGAGAAACCAGAAGAGGAAAAACGACAGCATCTTAAGGCGCTGTTTCTCAAAGGGTATGTCAACGGAAAACCCATCACCAAATTACTGGTAGATGGAGGCGCGGCGGTCAACATCATGCCGTATGCCATGTTCCGCAAGCTGGGCAAGGGCGAAGACGACCTCACCAAGATGAACATGATGCTGAAGGATTTCGAAGGCAACGTGTCGCCTGCCCGCGGGGCATTCTGCGTCGACCTCACCATCGGCAGTAAGACCCTCCCTACTACTTTCTTCGTCATTAATGGCAAGGGGTCCTATAATATGCTGCTTGGTCGCGACTGGATACATGCAAACTGCTGTGTCCCATCTACTATGCATCAATGCCTTGTGCAATGGATCGGCGACAGTACAGAGGTAGTAGCTGCCGATTCTGCCTACAGCGTTGCAGCGGCCGACACACAACAGTGGAGCTGCGAGCACGTCAAGTGTATATCTGGCAGGACTTGGAACACTGACTTCCTGAAAGTGTCCGATTTCGGTCTACAGCCGATCCAAGCAGTCGGCTCTGAAGATTCAACTCGTTCGAAAAGATGAGAAACTGGGGCATGGGTTCACGTCGGCCGATTCATTAGAGATGGGAAATTTGAGAAATAGCATCAGATCAAGGCCGACGTACGTTGGTACCGATTGGGATTCCGAGCACAAAAAGAAAATATGTCAAGTTGACATGACCGATTTCTCATCAGTCTTCTGGCTACACATCTGGTGAAAGAAATATTGGGATTCGTTATTGAGTGGAAGTTACGGATTACATGAAGCAGTTCAAAACCGAATCGGCGCAGTGACATCAAATGAACAGTAATGTTTAACATATTGTTTACAGCCCAAGGAAAGTATCTATAGCTGCAATCGCTCATCGTCTAATTTGATCGGCCGATTCTACTATCCTCTGATCATTTTCGGCCGATCCTGGTACTTCTGATGCACGGCGACGGAGTCTTATTGTTTCGCGAGCCAGATGCTATCTTTTTTGCTTCAGCTCGCTGATCATGGTGGGGAGTTCTTGGAGCTTTTTCTCCTCAGCGGCTATATCTTTGGTTATCTGTTCCATCTTCTTGGCTAGTTCTGCTCTCCTCCGTTTCAGCCGATCTATTGTGCCAACGATGTCCGGACGGCAGTTCTCGAGGAAGTTGATTTTGTGATGTACTTCCTGGGTCTGGTGCTTGTACGAGTCAACCTCCTCCTGAATTTTGGCCATCTGAGAGCGATCGGCCATACGTTGCAGCGCCCGCGAGACAGGAATCCGCATGCCCTCTATATAGGCAGCATACCCCAAGTCCTCCGACACTTCATCCGGAAGGTGATCTGCGACCTCATTGAAAAGTTGTCGGATTGGCGATGCATCTTTCACCAATCGGCCGATGTCACCTTGGAGGAGAGTACGGATGCTCTTGAGCTTAGAGCGGACATCGTCGGAGGCAGAACTCGGTGGAACCGCGTGTGAGGCGATTTCTTCTTCATCGGCCAAGGAGACAGCGAAAGAAAAGATACTATTGTTGGGAGAATCTTGCTCCTGTAAGGGAACGAAGCAAAGGGTAAGCAAGTAGTGAAAGGAAATCGGCCGATTCTGATGGTAAGATTGTTACCTCTTTGAAACGAATCTCTCTTGCCTGCACCGGTGGAAGTATTTCCCTTGTTTCAGGGATTGGTGCACTGGGTTCGCCAGAAGAAGAAGATTCGATCATTATTGGTGCTCCGCTTGGGCCAGCTTCTTGAGAAAGATATAAATGCTCATGAGAATACTATGGGAAAATGAGATAAGATGGTAATGGGAATTTGCCATGCCTCTGCGGGTTCTCCGGCCGATTCCTGCTGTGGAGTTACAATCGGCGTACCCAAGTCGACCTGCGTCAAAATTGGTTAAGTTTCCTGAATATTGAGGATGCCGGGTAAAAAATCATATACCTCGGCAACAGGAGCTGTTGTAGCCTCAGTCCCTACTTGAGACACGGCCGATAGTCGTGGAGATTGTAGTGGGACAACCTGTGCAGCCTGGCAAAGGGATGAAATTGATGTCAGCAGAAGACTTGGAGGATACATGAGATAAATAAAGTTACCTGGACAGCTTCTACTAAGAGCGATGCTGCAGCAGCCCCGGCTTCGGCGGCGACTTGGGGATCAGCCGTCTTGGCCACTGGTGGAGGTGAAGGATCTGGGGTCTCGGCACGTATCACTCCCATCTGATCAGCCGATCCAACACGGGGAGTCTCGGCCGATGCTGCTGCCATCTGGCTAGCCGATCCGATACGGGAGACTTCAGCCGATGCTATTGTTGTCTGACCGGCCAATTCAATGCGAGCCCGCATCCGACGGCTGGATATCTTCGGTGTTGGTCTTTTGGGCGCTCGTCTTGATCGACCGGTGGAAATATCTCTGATAGATGGAGCATGGAAGCCGATGAGTGGGTACACTGTGTATTGATGATGGCTATCGATCGGCCGGCCGCTTCGGCTCCGTGTTGGGGGAGCATGGCTTTCAGACTGAAGAAGTAAACACAAGTTAACAGCGAAATGATAATGCAACATTGAAATCGGCTGAGAAGAAAAGGACATACCGCAGCATTTGGGTCGATGTTCTCTGGGTCCAGAAGATTACAGTAAATTGATGGGGATTTACAGAAAAGATGCTGCTTCCATTCTGCCCACCATAATTTATACTGTTGGGTGGCAAAAGAGGCAACTGACCAGCCGTTCAAGTCAATAGTGCTGGAGTCGGGTACTAAATCGCATAATCGGCTGTAGTCAAGACTTGAAGTTAATCCGTCTCTGAATTTTGCTTGGCCGGCGAAATAGACTCGAATCGGCAATTGGCCAAAACCTAGTTGCCTTGCTGCAGCTGACGGGCAGTAGAACTCATAAGTGGGTGAGTCCTTTCCCGAGAAGAAGTTAGCCGGCAGAATTCCCGGCTTAATCAAGACATCCATCAACTCTCTGTCAAATGTGTGGGTGGAGAAGTCGAAGCATACAGGCAATTCAAAAATCGGCTCCGCGGTTTGATATGGGTACCAGGTGATCATCTCCTCGCTAAGTCCATTATAGAAGCATCTGAAATATTCAGCTACGCGGGTAGCGGTGAACTGGCAGCCGGAGAAGGCCGATGCCGCCTCTCCAACAGATCTGCAGCAGCGACGGACCAATGGATTCTCCTCTGACTCAATGTTGGGGAAGGTCTTTGTCTCTATCCTCTGCTGAGAGACCTTGCTCATGTGTAGATTGAGCCAGAGGGTGATGAACCACCAAGGACCGCCTGGATTCCCTATCGGCTCTCCTTTCGACAGCTTGGCGCCGATTTGATGCATCATATGGTATGCCGATCCCAGCAAATGTTTACCGAGGGGAACGGCCGATCCTTGTGCGAGAGACTCTGCCAAAGCTTGAGTGTTGGAAGAGGGGCCGACCGCTCTGCCACAGAAGAGGTGTTTCTCCAGCCACATCATCAAGAAGGCGGTGTGCTCTCTCTGTGAGACTGTTCCTGTCTTCATGTTCTTACTGATGTATCCTTTCCACCCGCCGATTCCTTTGGTGTCTAGCCGATGAGATGGCTTGAACAGGTAATTGAAGGGGGTATCGGCGGAGGAAACATCTAGGCCGGTCAGCAGCAAGACATCGGCCAAGGTCGGGGTCATGGGTCCGTGTCCAAAAAGGAATGCGTTAAGTGCATCGGACCAGAAGTAAGAAGCTGCCATAACCAAAGGTTCGTTCTTTTCCATCTGAGACAGGGACAAATCTATGCACTGGCTGATTTTAAGTTCTTCCCATTGGACTTTCCAAGACCCGGCTACCCTCTGGTACCACTCTCTCCACCCGGGTGTTTCGTTCGGCCAGGATCTGAATGCGCCTACCCAGTGATCTAAATCCATGGGTGACTGCTTAAAGGGGATTCTGTGAGTTTCTAAACTGATTAGATCCGTTGGATCAGGACTCCCCATAGGGCCTAGACAGATGAGGTCAGAAGACTCTGAGAAAGGAATGGTGATCCTGTGCCTAAGGGCCTAAAAAGAAAGGGGAAAAGGGAAGGAACTAAGAGAGGGACCGAAAAATACTGAAGCAGCAAGGCGAAAAGGAAGAGATTTTTTGAACATTTACCTCTGGGATGGAAGCCATCGTCGCCGATGACGCTGCTGGAGAAGCTGCCGATTGGGCCGCCGCCGCCAAAGGAGCAGCCGATGGAGCCTCTGTAGATGGGGTGGTCGCTGACGGAGACGCCATTAGGGTCGGAGCAAGCTGCGGACGAGGTCGCCGGAGAAGGGGGGGCGCTTGGAAATCGAAAGAACTTGGAGGAAGATGAACAGTAATACGGCGGAAAAGATGCTGGATTCGTGGAGGAGGAGAGGCGGAGAAAACCAGTACTTAAGAGAGATAAAAGGGGCAAGGGCAAAGATGGTATTTTTACCGCACCGTCTACACGAGTTCCAGGGGAGCGGTCGTTTCGCGCGCTCGGTTCGAGGAAGTTGCAATCATTATGCCGCGGAACGGAAGGAGATTTTTACTACGCCCGTTTCGGAGAAGAAGGTTAAAGAAAAGAGTTTCGAAGGAAAAGTTATATTTTACTCCGAAACTGGGGGGCATGTGTTGACGCCAGATTTTGACACGTATTGAATCGGCGTCAGGAAGAGAAGAGTGGCCGATGAAGCAGATCTGAAAGCTACAGTAAGGAATCGGCCGATCGAGGTAACAGTTGAAAATCGGCCGATTGGTGGCACAGCCCATACCGACAGTAGGATTATTCCAGAAGATCCTGGTCAAAAGCTGGTCAACAGGGCACGCCAAGTCGGTCAGAGAGAAATTGAAGGGGATCCTGATTGGATTGAGGAACGGCGGCGGAAGATTTTGCGGGAGTCCGTTTCCTTTAAAAGTTATTGTAGATATAGTAGTTTTCTTGTTTTAAATAAGGATGTAACAAGTCGTAATCGACCAGGAGTCCTAGTTTTTAGGGTATAAGTAGGAGTCGCTAGGGCTTTGCAAAAGAAAAAAATCAAATGAATCAACAAAACACTTCTACTTTTTACCACTACTTTACTTTTCAAGTCGGCGACTTCGCCAATATTTTCTTCTTCCACGAGTTCGTACGGATTGGCAGGGCTGCATCAACTTGATCTCCGGCCAATTGGTAGGTTCCGTTTATCGAGTAATATCCGAGCTTTAACTACGGGCGCATCGCTGTGGTTTCGTTTGGATTTATTCACAAGTTATCGATATTTACTAGAATTGCAAGTTTTACCTGTTATTCTAGTATTATCACCAGTTATCCAGCTTGAGATCAGGGTAATCGGCTTCGTCATTGTTCTCCTTCAACCCATCGCCATACAGCCGATTAGATCTGTTTCAAGTGTTGTTTCTATAGTAATTGTTTAGATTGCTCCAACAGTTCTCTTTACAATTACTATACGATCATCGGCTGACCCATAGCCGATCATCTCTACAGCAAATCGGCCGATTTGCCGCCGACGCGCTCCTCAGGACAGATCAGAAATCCAGCCGATCGACGCGCCTGGAATTTAATACTCTATTTCCTTATCAATCAACAGGTCAGATTGACTGGCACGCCGTGCGAACCGTACCAGGGCGATAACCCGAACAGGAGCTAAGCAGATTCTCCTGGGTCGTGTGTCCGACGCTGAAGACCCATCGGCCGATTCCTATCCGGCCGATTTTAGCGCCAACAGATGGTAAATGGATGTAGGGTCAAATGTCCGATATACATTCAGTTTAATAATATTACTTTTTATGTAATAGAAATTGATAAATAGAAATTATAGATACCGCTGCTTTCGTTTTTTGGCTAGCCATGGCCGAGCACCTGGATTTCCGTCCGGCGGTAGAGCGAGAGTGAGCAGAGGATCCACGAAAAGGCGGAATCGGTGGCCTAGGATACGAGGAGCTCGTCTGCGGTGGAAACTGATGGAGGGGAGTACCATGTTGGCGGCAGCGGCGGCCCTACTTCCCAACATGACGCCGCCGACTACAGAGCTGCTTCGTGCGCAGTGCCGCCTCACGCGCCTACTCCGCTCACCAGCGGCGGCCAGCTCGCCCCTGCCCTGGTCGCGTAAGAGATCCTGGAACCTAGCGCTACTGCCGGTTCAGGGGTAAGTTGGTAAAGCACAGTGGGGAATGACGAAGGAGCCGTGGGGAGCTAGTTTTTCTGCTCCTTCTCCTTCTCCTGGCTCCTCTCAGCGGAAACCCCAGAACTCCTCCAGCGCGGAGCCGTTTCTCCGGTGCGTTTGGCTATCAATGAAATGAATGCCACTACTTGCACAACTTTGATGTTACATGCCAAAGAACACATACAGGGCAGAAAACCAGAAAAATGCATTGCATTTGTTGGGTGAGGGCTCAGTTGTGAGAGAGCAGCTAGCCCAAACGGAAGACGCTGATAGTACTTCTCGTGTCTTTGTTCTCTGGAACCACCCGATCATTTTGCAAGTTTGTATAAACTGTAATTGCTAATCTGTTTTAGTAGAACATTGAGCAGTATACAAGTCGGAGAAGGAAGCCGTCAATCGGAGGTATCAAGCTTTCCGGAGCAGGATATTTCCCGTAAGCAAACAGGGAGCTGACGCGTGAATAAAACCAACAGGAGGGGTAGACGAGGACCGTAAATCACTAATAGGATGGTAATTGCTTTTTACTGGTGGAGCGTCTGGGCGCTGTAATAATTAGGCATAAACACGACTTGCAAAGTGTGCTATATATACATATGGAGTAAGGAGTATGGACCTATCTGACATTGCAATTAGGCATGGCGTCGCGGCGGCGCATCCTCCTCCTCCTCACCACCTTCTCGTCGATTGCAGCACTAGCTGCTAGCCAGCCCTACACGCCTCTTGCGCCCAAGTGCTCAACCACGGACAACTTCACCAACGCCAGGTGAACCTTGCCTCGGTCATGCACAATCTCCCTTCTGGAGCCATCGCCAACCGCGGCTTCGGCATCAGTACTTCAGGTGAGGCGCCCAACATTAATCTGGTTTTGATCTGGGAGAGTAGAAGGAAGTTAATAAAACATTAAACTTAATCTCAAGAAGTTGAGTAGCGCACGAGCGTGGTTAATTACTCGGGCCGAGTTTTGGATGACGCCGCTTCCACCATTATCCATGATTGATGGACTACTTCTCTTTTGATGACGGCGCTCCCACCATTATCCTACTGGCGCGCCTTCTATTTCTACAAGATAAATCTCCAAGATAAATAGTAAAAATATATACATCTAGAAATATCAAAACGATCTATAATTTAAAATAGGAGGAGTAGAAGACTGCTTTTCACCGGCACGGAAAAATGCCCGTCCGCCACTGTCCTCGGCGCTGCACAGGCTTCCGCCAGCAGGCTTGAGCAGCTGCAGAGTGAACAAGGGGACGAAAGGGAGGCGGTGGCAGAGGCTCTTGTTCACCACCCTAGTCGCCCCTGAGGCCTGAGCAACGCGGGTGCGTTCCGGTTTCCATCCTCTCGTCTATGAGTTTCACTAAGAAACTTTTTGTTGCTAAGACAAATTTCCGCTAACATTATAATTATATCCTTGAGCGATAGCATTAGAATTATGGCTGCCAGGATCCAGACCATAACAAATAATAATAAATATATAAAGAGAAAAAAAATTCTTGTCTCCCTTCAATGAAATGAATTCAAAATTTACCTTTCCTACAAGACCGCATATCATTAATGCGAATTACGGAGGACTCGAAGCAACTCCCGGTTGACGATAGCGTCGACCTGGACTGTGCTTGGTCTGTGCTGCCGCTCTCAGAAGATTCCGTCGTTGTTCCTTCTAAAAACTGTAAATTTCTCACACGAGCAAACTTCGTAATTTTTCATTGGCCAAGGGCAGAAGCACCCAAAGTTGGACAGCTCAAACTTGTCGGAACGCGCGGACTTGGAAGTCAAGACATTTGTCTTCATTTTTCGACGTCCACAAAAATATCATACCCGAGAAATTATCCGAACTGACGAAGAGATGCGAAGACACGTATCTAAGTGCGCTGACTCAGCACCTGGGCAATCTACTGCTCCTCCTTCCCTAGTAACCATGGCACCGCTGCATTTGCTCATCCTGCTCGCCATCGTCTCCTCATTTCCCGAGGCCGGTGACGGTTATTTCTCTGCCACTGCAGTGGCGGGATTATCGGCAGCCTTCAGTAATTGGACCTACTACTGCTCTACTACGGGTAACTACACCTATAATAGCCAGTACCAGGTGAACCTCGGCAAACTCATGGACGACCTCCAGTCGGGTGCCATCGCCAACCGCGCCGGCTTCAATTACACTGTTGCCGGTGAGGCGCCCGATGCTGCGTTTGGTCTCACTATGTGCTACGCCGACCGTAATTGGACCCAGTGCCAGAACTGCCTCCAAGCGGCGACCACTGGAGTGGAGCTGATTTGCCCATTCAGCCGGGAGATGAAGGCCCGCGAAGACGCGTGCGTGCTCCGGTACTCCAACGAGTCGTTCATCTCCGTCGCCGATCTGACATCAGTGTCCCACGCCTCGGATACTAGTAACTCCGTCACCAACATGGCCGGCGTGAACGCCACGCTGTGGAGTCTAATGTCCCGGCTAGCGGCGGAGGCTGCCGTCTCCGAGCGACGGCTGGCGAATGGGAGCCAGGTGTACAGGGGATCGAAAGGCACCTCGCAGGTGATTTACGGGCTGGCACAGTGCACCAGGGACCTTGACGCCAGCGAGTGCAGCAACTGCCTCACCTACTTCGTCGAGGAGCTGTTAAGCAGCTCACCCTCGGACGAGATCAACGGCGTCGTCAAGGGCTACAGCTGTAACGTGGCGTACAAGATTGGGGAAGACTTCGATAGCAGCACTCCACCTGCTATAGCATCGGCGCCCATGGCGCCGTCGACGATTGCACAACCACCAGGTAAGTGGTTGCAACTATCTCAAACTAATGCAACCAATTTTCTTGTAGTCACTTTATTATAGTTGCACGTTATTGTCTGTGGTATACTGATAATCCTACGTTATTATCACTTGTTCCATGAGAAAGATCCATCGCCTCTCATCAGACAGACGTTGTGGTACAGACACGTTATTATCGTAACAGGTGGGTCTATAGCTTTCGTCATCTGCACCGGCATCTTGGTTTGCATCTTGTTGCGTCACCGCAGCATAAAGGCAAGAGAGCGAGAAGTAGATGTGTTTGACGATGATCCTCTGGAAGATAACACGTTCGAGAAAGGAACAGGACCGAGACGATTCCGATACAGTGAGCTGGCCACCGCAGCCAGCTTCTTCTCCGACGAGGAGAAGCTTGGAGAAGGCGGTTTTGGGTCGGTGTACAAAGGATACTTAAAAGGTATGGACCTTCGGGTTGCCATAAAAAGAGTATCCAAGAGCTCCCAGCAGGGGAGAAAGGAGTACATTTCTGAGGTGAAGGTCATAAGCCGTCTGAGGCATCGCAATCTGGTGCAGCTTATAGGCTGGTGTCATGGCGGCGGCGAGCTCTTGCTTGTCTATGAGCTCATGCCCAATGGAAGTCTTAACTCTCATATTCATAGCCAGAACAATGTGTTATCGTGGCAACTCAGGTACCACCACTAGCAGTGTCTCCCGCTTGCTTTGTCAAATTTATTAATTAAAGGCTCATATTTATCGCGTTATTCCTTTAGGCATGACATCGTGCTTGGAATCGGATCTGCACTTGTGTACCTGCACCAGGATTGGGAGCAGTGCGTTTTGCACCGTGACATCAAACCGAGCAACATCTTGCTTGACGCCTCCTTCAACGCCAAGCTTGGCGATTTCGGGCTCGCGAGGATGGTCGACCACGAACGACAATCTCACACAACTGCCCTTGCCGGCACTATGGGGTACATGGACCCAGAATGCATGCTAAGTGGTAGTGCCAGCACCACATCCGATGTCTACAGCTTTGGCGTCGTCCTCCTTGAGATTTGTTGCAGCCGACGGCCGATCGTCGTAGTACAAGACAGCGGAGAATACACCACCATGCACCTGGTGCAGTGGGTATGGGAATGATATGGTCGCGGAAGGATCATCGACGCCGCCGATGCACGGTTGAATGGTGAATTTGATGGTGATGAGATGGAGCGTGTTATGATCACGGCTCTCTGGTGCGCGCATCCCGACCGCACCCTGAGGCCATCCATCAGGCAAGCGATTGGTGTGCTCCGGATGGAGGCACCCCTGCCGAGCCTCCCCACCAACATGCCGGTGGCGACATTCATGCCTCCGATGCATCACTTGCAGGGCGAATCTGGGGCCACGATGGGCAGCAGCAGTGGTAGCGCAGGCACCAAACATTCAAGCATCGCGACCAAGACGTCTTCCTTGCCGAGATGACAAATCCACGGATATTGAACAAAGCTAACTAAATATTCCGGGTATTACTCATCCTCCAGTTATGTAGTCATGCATTACAATAGGAACCCCTAATTCCCTTGCAAATACAGCTCTCTTAATCATTTCTTCGCATGTACCTGCAGTCGCATTCAAGTAATGCCCCTTGATTTCACCGGTACCTCCAGGATTATTAGCAGCATGTAAGACCACTCCCAATAGGAGTTTCATTATTATTTAATATGGTGACACATAAGCAATTTGGATGATATGGTTACACATGAAAAGCAGAGATCAATAGAAGTGGTTTTATCTACATAAAACTCCATGTATTCACTCAGTGGCGGACCCAACAACTTCGATGAGCCTGGGCGCCTCCACTCTACATCTATACATATGGTGTTATCTAACAACTAGACATTGAAGAAGTTAATGGAGTTAGCGGACAGAGAGCCTAGGCCGGTGCCCAAGGTATTCAGGCCCTGGGTCCGCCCCTGTATTCATTATTGTTTCCATGTATTAAAATGTGTCTTATAATTAAATGCAACGTGCACATATGAAATATATACCAAAATTGAAACTATGCATTTTAGGGGGGTGTTTCAACATCAATTCATAGTTATTTGTTGACAAGGAATTCTTGAAAATATCGACACGAAACTTGCCATTAGAATTGGCCTAAAGCATTTAGTTTGCTACTTTCTACCGAAGATTTATGGGGAAGATTGAAGCACTATATGTGGGACAGGTAGTCGCAAAATCACTCATAGCACTATTGTACTGCATAACATGAGTAGGAAGGTTCATTATAAAGTTCCGAGAGAGAATAGCCATCAAGTTCCTGCAATGTTGAGCAACAACAAGCGATCTTGGAAACAAAGCATAAGAATTACTCTCTTTGTTTCAAATTGCAGTTCGTTTTGACAAATTAAGATACATAAATTTTGCTGTGCATGTGGGCACAATGTATATATCTTGATATGCCTAGCAAAATCTATGTATCTAGATTTGTCAAAACAACCTACAATTTGGAACAGATGGAGTATCAACTCAGGGATCCCGGGAGTTAATTGATAGTAAGACTCGACATAATATTCAAGGATCTAAATACCTTTTTCTTCAAATTTAATTGTGCTTAACTATTGTGCACTGATTTGATTGAAAAAGTTGAGCCGCTAGCTGGGCTGCTCTGAAATTGATGGTATATATGCTAACTATTCTTTATCTATGTAAAACCTTATATTGTATAAGAAATGTGTAATAATCGAGTGTCCAAGAGTCCTACACATTTAATAATTGCCTATCCAACTAGTTTGTGCATGTAATTGGTTAGACTGTTGTGTAATCGAGTGCCCAAAAGACATTGCCGTTGGCCTTAGATGCTAGTATGGCTTGGTAACTTTTGTGTGTGTCGATAGAATTTGAACTCGTGGAGTGGTCGTGGTCGAATGATCACAACACATGGGATATCCAAGAAATATTTGTGAACAACATTATCCGCATTTTATTTGTCCTGCATTCGGCACACATGTTTTTATTCATAACTGAGACAATCAGAATTCATATCTGTATTCACAACTATACGTGTCTGACTCTGAATCCCAAGGAATATATGGAAACAAATATGGGCAGTATCCGTTCGTATATGATCCGTTTCCACACCCTACCTAAAGGTACACTTTTAAGTGATTGAAATCAATTGGATGTAACCAAACTATAGTCCATGGTATAGTTGGGAGAGAACCTTTGGTGAGTGCGATGAAAGATAGTACCGTTACTAATAACATCACTGTTTTATTTGAGATAAGATAGTACCGTTAGTAATAACATCACTGTTTTATTTGAGATAAATGCAAGGGATGATAGGGATATCACCATTGAGGTCAGCGGAAATTGATCACCAAGCAATTGATATCACACTAAAAACATCTGCATGCACTTAAGGAATGTGAATAATAGGCTGTGGCGTCGTATCACTGATAGAAGGCCTTCTTGTCCGTGGAAGATCGCAAGTGAAGAAGTGATAGAAGTCACTGATAATAGGCTCATTTTTTTTATCTTCCATTATCTGAATTCTATTTGCATATATTTCTTCAACTCGAACATGAAATTTAGTAACGGTGAACCTCACAAATTCCAAAACTTCCTCTGTGATAAAGGAGATACTATTACAGAAAATATTTTGAAGGGCGGGTAAAATAGCACTTGTAGGGGCGGGTACAGTACCCGCTCCTGCTTTTCATAGCTACAAATAGCTATTTGCAGGAGCGAGTAACGTGCCCACCCTGTAAATGCATTTCCAGAGGCGGGTCATGCCGTCACCAGCCCCTAGAAATGGTATTTAGAGGGGAGGGTCATAGCATGACCTGCCTCAACAAATTAATTTCTAGAAAATAAAAAAACCAGAAAAAATTGAAAACAGTAAAAGAAAAAAGAAAAAAATATCTCAGACAACTAGCCACCACCACAAGCCCCTCTACTATGGACGAAATATGCACACTTACATTAACCGGAGTTCGAACTGCTTACCTCAAGCCTCGTGCGTACCCTCCCCTCCACCACACTACACAGTCACTTGTGACTCTACTGTTTGATGACACGTCATCCACTAGGATGTGGAAGCAAGATAGTGTGGAGAGGGAAATTTTAATGAGGAAAAAGGAAGGACGCATTATATGGGTAATTCTATGCAAGTTTTAAGGAGGTAGGCCAAGTTGCTCTATTTGCTCTAAGAGCAACTCCAGCAAAGCCCTTGTTCCAGTCCCTTCTCAAAGATGTAGGGACCGAAGGCAAAAAAAACTGACTTCATCAAGGTCCTTATTCAAGCCCCTAAACTAGGGATGGCCCTAGAATCACCTTCCCAGCCGCTTCTGCCACGGGTGGCTAGGGAGGCCCCTACTTGGCGATTTCCTCTTCTCTGCGAGCGCTTCTCCCTCCTCCCGCGCGACGGCACTTCCTCCCGCATCACTTCTCCTCCCTGGCTCCCTCCCGCGATGGCCCTCCCTCTGGCGCGACAGCCCTCCACTGCCCTACCCTTTCTTTGTCACCTGAAATTGAAAATAAAATATTTGCTGTTAACTGCAACAGAGTAAACAGCAACCTATTGTCTATTTAGCTCATCTGTTTAGTTTCCATTTTTTTCTTTGTTAGGTTCAGAGCACTAGTTCACAATGGCAGATGAATATATGCATTTAGATTCAGAGAAACAATAGGAAGCCAATTCTTTTGGTTATTATGTCGACAAACTTGCTGTTTTCTGATTACGATGTACCTTTAGCTGTTTCTTGTAAACTGACTATATACTTTGGTATCTGAATTGACAGTATACTCTTGGTTAACATGCTGTGAACTGAATCTGACAGTAGCTAAGCCCTTGTCTTTTATATTCTGAAATAATTAGTTGTGAACATGGATGTAAAGAAAGTGCACTTCACAAAAGCTCAAGAAGCGGTGAGGAAGGATGTAGAGAGAGGGTTTGGTGTCCTACAAGCTCGATTCGCCATGGTGAGGGGTCCAGCTAGATTTTGGGAGAAGAACACCCTATGGTACATAATGACATCTGCTATTATTATGCACAACATGATCATTGAGAATGAACGAAATGAAGAAGTGGATTACGACTATGACCAAGATGGTGGTGAAGTGTTGAGGCCCGAGGAGTACCAACGACATGATCCAGTCTTACTTGAGGATTTCTTGAAGATACATCTGGAGATTGAGGACAAACAGGCTCATGAAAGACTTCGAAATAACCTGGTGGAGCATTTGTGGGTGCTTCATGCCGCTAGCTGAAAGGTAAGGTTTTCTTAGAATTGTGATGCTTTGTGTGATTAGATTTTGTAGTGTGATTAGGTTTTGTACAGCCTGTCAGACCCGGGCACACGGGACTGTCCACGTGGCGTACTTCTCCTAGGATACGGGATGGAACATGGCCAACGCCCTACATCTGTTGTAACTACTCGTAGTGCAGTAGGACTACTCATACAGTAGTAAAACTAGTCGGACACGATAGGAAACTACCCGAGAAGTACTTGGGTAGGACTACTGGGCTTGTACCCGACTAGGACTCCCATGTAAACCTGTCCCCCCAGACTATATAAGGGCGGACAGGGACCCCCTTGGGGACAATCACCATCAAAGGCAATACAAACCACACATGACGTAGGGTATTACGCTCTTGGAGGCCCGAACCTGTCTAAACCTTGTGTTCCTTGCATCTTCGGGTTCCTAATCTCGGCGACACCCTACCTACAAACTCACCACCTCGGGGGTATCCCTCGGTGGGTGTGGCGGTAAAACACCGACATCTGGCGCGCCAGGTAGGTGTTCATCGAGCATCCACCAGAGAATTCGATGGCATCTTTCAACTTCACCAGCGTTGTGCTCGACGAGGGCACAACTTTCATCGACAACCTCGACGAGCTGTTGCTTCCTGATCTCGCCCTGCAGATCGAAAAGATGTCCGTTTTTGACGCGACTTCCACCCGTGATGCAACAAATCTGGTCAGGTCGGACTCAAACCGATTTGAGGGGACCACACAATCTAAATCCCTCTCCGACTTGAAGGAGGATTTGGATCTGTTGCTTAAGCTCAAGGATGTGGGAGCCATCGCTTGCCGGGGGGCCCCCGTTTTCGACATCTACTCGGACTCCAATGAAGAGTACTCCTCGCTCAGTACTACACCTTCAAGCCAGTCCTGAGAAGGACTCGGAGACAAGGAAGCCACCGCCCGTCGGGCGGCCCCGCCCTTGAAAACCACTTGCAACCCGATGGCCACACCGAATCATTTTCGGGCAGCCACCTGGGTTTAACCATAACATCAACGCCGCAAGGCCGTTTCGTGTATTGGAAGGGCTTTGAGCCCTCCGAACTACTCGATTACGAGTCCCATCTTGTGGCCTTCACGCAGGAACTGCACTTCCAGGAGGGCAAACCTCTCTCTCCCATCGCGGAAGAGGGAGAAAGTAGCACAAAGCTACTCCAGCACAGCCTTACGGCTAACCACTCGCCGAGCATCAAATCTGTATGGCCTCCCTTCGCAACGCGGAGGATGATGAGCTGGACCCCCATATGACAATGAGCAACTCGCTGACGTCTCAGCCGATGAGCCCACAGCTGATGCTCCCCAGGATGAAGACGAGGAGCACCGAAGGATCCGTTGGGTAAAGAACGCCAAGCGCGCCCAGCGCAGGCGCAATGCGCAGAATCGCGCCCGCGAACCAAGGGATCTAAACAACACTTTTGCAGCAGTCGTGGATCGGGAGTACCGTACGCCAATTGGCGCCATCGCAGAAGCAACACTCTTAGCCCAACAACTCCCACCCAACCCCCATACACAAAGGCTGCAGTATCTGACCCAGCGCGCGCTCGTGCAACTCGATGGGAAACATCCAGTGTCTTCCACTCGGAATCCGCCCTCGAGGTCTGAGCGCCATGGAGAAACCGCGCTAGTCAGTCGCACCTCTGGAGCAGGCCCCAGGAGTCAGAGGAACGACAACCACCAGCGCAACGAGGGCCACCCATCTTCGTGTGGCAACAATGAATAAGAAGTACAACAATCCACTTGCAACCAGCGTGGTAGAAGGCACTAAGGCCAAGATCCACTTGAGGCCAGCCTTCACGACGCTCCCACGATCGACCTCAGGCAGAAGATCAATGAAGGCCACGATGGGCGACGTGTTATTGAATCAAGGAGAAGGGACCGTACCAGCAGGTGCCACGATGACGACGATAGCGACTACTTCCCCGCCTTCACCACCAGCATCACCAACAAGTCCTATCCAAAGGATTTCAAACAAGTCGGAATCCCCAAGTATGATGGTAGGCAAGACTCGGGCTAGTGGATTCGATGCTACTCCGTTGCTATTGAAGTTTCAGGGGGATCCAAATCCACCAAATCTCTCTACTTCCTGGTGGCTCTAGAGTCCACACCCCTCACGTGGCTTGAAAGCCTCATGTCACACCCGGTTTTAACTATATGTATGCCAGGATCAAGTTTCATACATATAGTGACATCATCAGTGAATAACAGCAACAGTATCACGTAAAGAAACTTACAACGATTAAAAGACTATCAGAGATTTACGCTTAACGTGGAAACGAAGGCTCCAAACTTCACATGCAAACGACTGGGGGTTGCGTACGTCTAGAACTCAGCATCATCTTCAGCAGACTTCACACCTTCTTCTTCTGAGCAGCAGTAAGCAAGGGTGAGTACACTTATGGTTGGTACTCAGCAAGACCACAAGAAATAATCAGAAAGTGATTTAAGATCATCTTTAGGTTAAATTAATCATGTGAGGGTTCAGGCCGCTCTTGACCGTGAGCATGGCTGATACCCCAAGAGGACTAGGCTATACCCCAATCACGACCCCCTCCTTGCCCTTTCGGTAAGACTGCTTCAAACTAGAGTCTCTAATTATTTAGCTAAGACCAGAGCCATATGGTCCTCGTGGTTGTTGACGCCAGATTTTGACACGTATTGAATCGGCGTCAGGGGAAGAAGATTGGCCGATGCAGGAGATCTGAGAGCTACAGTAAGGAATCGGCCGATCAGGGTAACAGTCGAAAATCGGCCGATTGGTGGCGCAGCCCACACCGATAGGATAGGATTATTCCAGAAGATCCTGGTCAAAAGCCGGTCAACGAGGTATGCTAAGACGGCCGAAAAGCAATTAAAGAAGTTCTGACTGGATTAGGAAGCGGCGGCGGAAGATTCTGCGGGAGTCCGTTTCCTTTTTAAAGTTATTATAGATATAGTAGTTTTCCTGTTTTAAATAAGGTTGTAACAAGTCGTAATCGACCAGGAGTCTTAGTTTCAGGGTATAAATAGGAGTCGCTAGGGCTTTGCAAAGACAACCAACATCAATCAACAAAATACTTCTACTTTTTACCAGTACTTTACTTTTCAAGTCGGCGACTTCGCCAATATCTTCTTCTTTCACGAGTTCGTACGGATTGGCAGGGCTGCATCAACCTGATCTCCGGCCAATTGGTAGGTTCCGCTTATCGAGTAATATCCGAGCTTTAACTACGGGCGCATCGCTGTGGTTTCGTTTGGATTTATTCACAAGTTATCGATATTTACTAGAATTGCAAGCTTTACCTGTTATTCTAGTATTATCACCAGTTATCCAGCTTGAGATCAGGGTAATCGGCTTCGTCATCGTTCTCCTTCGATTCATCGCCATACAACCGATTAGATCTGTTTCAAGTGTTGCTTCTATAGTAATTGTTTAGATTGCTCCAGCAGTTCTCTTTACAATTATTATACGATCATCGGCTGACTCATAGCCGATCATCTCTACAGCAAATTGGCCGACTTACCGCCGACGCGCTCCTCAGGATAGATCGGAAATCCAGCCGATCGACGCGCCTGGAATTTAATACTCTATTTCCTTGTCAATCAACAGGTCAGATTGACTGGCACGCCGCGTGAACTGCACTAGGGCGATAACCCGAACAGGAGCTAAGCAGATTCTCCCGGGTCGTGTGTCCGACGCTGAAGACCCATCGGCCGATTCCTATCCGGCCGATTTTAGCGCCAACACACTTTTGGCACGCCCGGTGGGACCATCCAAGACCTGATATGTCGAACAACGCAGAAATCTCTGACAGCAACATCATTGGGGTCACAGAAGCTGATCTCAAGGACGACTAGAGGGAGGAATTGGCCAAACATCTAGAAGATTATAAGAAGATGTACCTCCAATCGTTCAGTCGTACCAGAAGCGGGGAAGCAGTTAAGAAAGCTCCTATTCCAGCACCTCGCCACATCACCATTGCTGAAGACTCGGGCAAGATGTCAGAGATGATTCAACAGTCCGTGTATCAAGCGTTCATTGACCAATCCTCGGTGATGAGCAACACGGTGTACAACGCCGTCGTCAACTCTCTGGCCAGCGGAGCCGTTCAAGGTTATCAGGGACCGGCATATGCCCCTCCAACTGCCTTGCCGGCCAGAAGCTTACAGTACACATCCCAATCGGCTTCTCAGCCGATATTGACGCAGCGCGAAGGATACAGCTCTCCACCACTTCCGGCATCTCCAAGATACAGCGGTGCACCATGTCTCCCATCGCGAGCACCGCTTCAACCCGTCCAGATGGCTTCTGTGCAAACACTACCTACAAGCTCAGTGCCTTGGGGGGCATCAGCCACGACGTATTTCCCCGAGCCAGCGAATCGGCACGGCACTTATCCGTTTCAGGTGCCGTACCAATCGGCCGCCCGGCCGACGGTCTCTCAGTACCAGCCGATTTTACCGGAAATCGGCAGGGGGGCAAGCACTGTGGAAGCATTCAGAAGCACGGTGCCAGCGACGACGTACGAAGGGGGTGCGGACGCGTTTCGCCAGCAGTTATCGGCCGCTCAGCAAAATTCGCCGATTCATCACCTGGCTGAAGGAGCCCTTCAACACGTACCCGCGCCGCGAACAACTGTTCATCAGCAGCAGGTGGACTGGACGGCAAGAATAGCAGAAGTAATCCGAGATCAGTTTGGGCTGAAGCCGAAAGTTCAAACTTATACTTACAACACGCCGTATCCATCGGTCTATGACTTGTTGCCGTTCCCACACCGCTACAAGGTTCCTGATTTCACCAAGTTCTCAGGGACGGATGACACATCCACTGTGGAGCACATTAACAGATTCATCATCCAGTGCGGAGAAGCTGCCACGCAAGACGCTCTGAGGGTACGGTTATTTTCATCATCTCTATCCGGATCGGCCTTCCAGTGGTTCACCACTTTACCGCCAAATTCTATCGTCACGTGGGCCGATCTGGACAAACAATTCCACAAGTACTTCTATGCGGGAGTACACGAGATGAAGCTTTCGGATCTAACCAGCCTCAGGCAGAGGAACGATGAGCCGGTGACAGGGTATATACAGAGATTCAGAGAGATCAAAAACAAGTGCTACAGCCTGGCCCTGACCGATGCACAGTTGGCCGATATCGCTTTCCAGGGCCTCTTACCGCAAATCAGAGAAAGATATGCCGCCCAAGAGTTTGAGAGCCTGAGTCAAATCGTCCACCGATTGTCAGGGCAAGAGATCCGACCTTTTGAACAGCGGAGGAGCTTTCAGAAGAAGGTGGCGTATTTGGAGGGATCTGAATCCGACGTAGAGGAAGAAATCGGCCTGGCGGAATGGGTAAAAGGGAAAAAACCAATATCCTACCCCTTTGGCAAGAAGGAGCCAGAGACATTCGGCTTTGACACGTCCAAGGCCGACAAAATTTTTGATCTACTGCTTCAGGAGGGACAGATCAAGCTGTCGCAGCATCACACCATCCCTACGGCCGATCAGCTGAACAAGATGAAATACTGCAAGTGGCACAACGCTACTTCTCAGGACACCAATGAATGTAAAGTCTTCCGCCAGCAGATACAATCGGCCATTGAACAAGGGCGGCTCAAGTTTGAGATTCCAACCAAACCGGCAATGCCGATGAAGATAGATCAGCATCCCTTCCCGGCCAACACGGTCAACGCTGGAGAAGAATCAAGTCAAACGAAGGTGCTGACGTCAGAATCGGCGAGAAGAGGTGGCGCTGTCGATCCCAAGAGGCAGATCACGATGGAAGAAATCAGAAGGAACAGGCGAGGACCAGAACGACCACACAGGCCTGTCACCTCCCGATTTCTACTCAGTAAATATCGGCGGCAGCAAGAACAAGCACAACACCAAGAAGAGATGACACGCCGGCGTGAAGATCACTGGCAGTGTCCCTTCTTCATCCACTGCTGGGAGAACGATATCAGACTGCCCTCTGCCGATAACTGTCCGGAGTGCAACGGATCAAACCGCAACGGTCGCCCGAAGCCACACTCTAGGGACAGAGGATCAGAGCCGATCAACAGAAATCGGCGTGAAGAACGGCGCGTTTCGATGCATGATCGGCTGGGGGGCAGAGTTGACCAGTACGGCAGGTCAAAAACCAAGATCGGCCAGCAAGATGGACTGGGGGGCAGGATCAGCGTACACAATCGGCTGGAAGAGATGGCCGATGATAGGGTGTCAGACGAAGACTCCCTAGGTAGGGAACCAGACTGGGAACACGCCAGATCATCGGCCAAACCAGCGAATCCCAGGTGGTGTCCCGATGGCCTATCCAGATCCCAAAAGCGGAGAATACAACGCCTACGCCAGTTAGAACATCAAGAAGGAGAGCAAAGACATGTGCCAGAAAGAAGGAATGTGAGATCTCGAATTTGGCGCCCAAAGAAGAATGATCAGGAAGCAAACAGCCAAGAATCGGCGGCCGAGATCGATATGGTTTTCATACTGCCGATGGAGTTCATGGCGCCAAGCGATCAGGACAAAATGATAAATACAGAGGAAGAGCAAATGGCACAACTGGTATTAGAGCCGATGACGGCTATGTTTGAGAAGCCAGAAGAAGAAAAACGACAGCACCTCAAAGCGCTGTTTCTCAAGGGCTATGTCAACGGAAGACCCGTCACCAGACTACTAGTAGATGGAGGCGCGGCAGTCAACATCATGCCGTAGGCCATGTTCCGCAAGCTGGGCAAGGGCGATGACGACCTCACCAAGACGGACATGATGCTGAAGGATTTCGAAGGCAACGTGTCGCCTGCCCGCGGGGCACTCTGCGTCGATCTCACCATCGGCAGTAAGACCCTTCCCACCACTTTCTTTGTTATTAATGGCAAAGGGTCCTATAATATGCTGCTTGGTCGCGACTGGATACATGCAAACTGTTGCGTCCCATCTACTATGCATCAATGCCTTGTGCAATGGATCGGCGACAGTACCGAGATAGTCGCAGCCGATTCTGTCTACAGCGTTGCAGCGGCCGATACGCAACAGTGGAGCTGCGAGCACGTCAAGTATATATCTGGCAGGACTTGGGACACTGACTTCCTGAGAGTGTCCGATTTCGGTCTACAGCCGATCCAAGCAGTCGGCTCCGAAGATTCAGAATAAATGGATCAGTTCATCCGAGAAGGTGGGAAGCTGGGGCACGGATTCACGTCGGCCGATCTGTTAGAGATGGTAGATTTAGGAGATGGCAGCAAACTGAGGCCGACGTACATTAGTGCCAATTTGGATTCTGAGTACAAATGCAAATTGATAAGTTTATTGAAAGAGTTCAGGGATTGCTTTGCTTGGGAATACCACGAGATGCCAGGACTAGACCGGTCTATTGTTGAACACTGGTTACCTATAAAATCAGGATATCGGCCGTATCAGCAGCCCGCACGACGGTGTAACCCCAAAATTCTACCTGACATAAAGGCCGAGATTACAAAGTTGATTGAGGCAGGATTTATTCGGCAGTGCTGCTACGCCGAATGGATTTCTAACATTGTGCCTGTATACAAGAAGAATGGAAAGTTGCGTGTGTGCATCGATTTCAGGAACTTAAATCAGGCGACGCCAATGGATGGTTATCCGATGCCAACGGCCGATATCTTGGTGGATGCTGCCGCAGGTCACAAAGTCATAAGTTTCATGGATGGGAATGCCGGGTACAATCAGATATTAATGGCCGAAGAAGATATTTCGAAAATGGCTTTTAGGTGCCCAGGCCATCTTGGTTTATTTGAATGGGTAGTTATGACTTTTGGTTTGAAAAACGCCGGTGCTACATATCAACGGGTCATGAACTACATCTTCCACAAACTCATTGGTTCATCAGTGGAAATTTATATAGATGACGTCGTGGTCAATTCAAAAGGTCACCAGGATCATCTGGCCGATTTACAGGAAGTGCTGGAGTGCACAAGGAAGCATGGGCTGAAGATGAACCCAAACAAGTGTGCGTTTGGTGTATCGGCCGGACAATTCTTGGGATTTATGGTCCATGAGCGTGGGATAGAAGTCAGCTGCAAGACTATAGACGCCATCAATAAAGTAGTGGCCCCACAGAATAAAACTGAACTGCAGTCCCTCATCGGCAAGGTCAATTTCATCAGAAGATTCATATCCAATCTATCGGGACGTATTCAGGCTTTTACTCCTCTGTTGAAATTAAAGCCCGACCAAGAGTTCACATGGGGAGAAGAGCAACGCAAGGCACTGGAGAGTATCAAGCAGTATCTGGTCTCACCTCCGGTGTTAGCCCCGCCACAACCTGGTAAGCCGTTCAAGTTATATTTATCGGCTGACGAGCAGGCTATTGGATCGGCGTTGGTACAGGAGTTTGAGGGGAAAGAACGAGTGGTGTACTACGTCAGCAGAAGACTTTTAGATGCCGAAACAAGATATTCTTCGGTGGAGCGATTATGCTTGTGCTTGTACTTTTCATGTACTAAGCTCAGGCATTATTTGCTATCGGCAGAATGCATAGTCGTATGCAAGGATGATGTGGTGAAGTATATGCTATCATTGCCGATTTTGAAGGGGCGGATTGGAAAATGGATCCTGGCTTTGTCAGAATTCGATCTAAGGTACGAATCGGCCAAAGCCGTCAAAGGTCAAGTGATGGCCGATTTCGTAGTTCAGCATTGTGGACCAGATATTGCCACCGTTGAACCAGTTCTATGGACTCTATATTTTGATGGTTCTTCGTGTGGGGTCGGATCAGGAATCGGCATCGTTCTTGTGTCGCCTCGGGGGGCAACTTATGATTTTTCTCTGCCGATAGAGGCTTGTGCAACCAACAACCAGTCGCAGTATCGAGCTGTTCTGAAAGGCATCCGATTGTTAAGGGAAGTCAGGGCGGATGCAGTCGAGATCTTTGGGGACTCCATGCTCATTGTGGATCAGTTAACAGGACGATCCGAATGCAAGGACGACATCTTGAGGATTTATTATCAAGATTGTCTTCAACTTTTGAAAGGCTTCAAATCTGCAACAATTGAGCACATCCCCAGAGATTATAATGGAGAAGCCAACAGACTGGCTCAACATGCTTCTGGGTATCGGCCGATTCAGGGAGCGATGACGCTAGAACTTGCGGCCGATGACTGGCGGAAGGGGATCGCCGATTATTTGAAAAATCCATCCCAAAAGGTGGATCGGCGAACACGTTTTCAGGCTACAAAGTATGTGTTGCTTGAGGATGACTTATTTTTTCGGACGATTGATGGAGTTCTTCTCAAATGCCTGGGAACAGAAGACGCAAAGGTCCTAATGGGAGAAATCCATGAAGGCGTGTGTGGAGCTCATCAATCGGCCCATAAAATGAAGTGGATGATCAGGAACAATGGATATTACTGGCCGACCATCCTGGAAGATTGTTTCAAGTATTACAAAGGATGCCAAGACTGTCAGAGGTTTGGCGATGTGCAGCGCGCACCAGCATCGGCTATGAATCCGATAATTAAGCCGTGGCCGTTCAGAGGTTGGGGAATAGATCTCATCGGACAGATTCATCCTCCGTCTAGCAAAGGGCATAAGTTCATATTGGTGGCTACAGATTACTTTACCAAATGGGTGGAGGCAGTTCCTTTGAGGAACGTGACATCAGCCGATATGATTGAGTTTGTTAAAAGCCATATTATATATCGATTTGGTATTCCTCAAACCATCACAACTGATCAAGGGACAATGTTCACTTCTGGAGAATTCGGAGAGTTCGCCGCCGATATGGGGATTAAATTATTAAATTCCTCTCCATACTATGCTCAAGCCAATGGCCAGGCGGAGTCATCTAACAAGGGGATAATCAAGCTAATTAAGAGGAAGATAGAAGAACAACCCAAGAAGTGGCATATGTCTTTGGCTGAATCTTTATGGGCGTACAGGATGGCTTGTCATGGGGCCACTAAAATATCCCCTTATCATTTGGTTTATGGCCATGAAGCAGTCTTACCATGGGAGATAAGAACAGGGTCAAGACGCATATCGCTACAGGATCAGTTAACGGCCGATGATTATTCCTTTCTCATGAAAGATGAACTTGACGATTCGGCGGGTTTGCGGTTAAGAGCTCTAATCAGCATAGAGGAGAACAAGAAAAGGGTGGCCAGATGGTATGAAAAGAAGGTCAAAGTCAAACAGTTCTCTCAGGGAGATCTGGTATGGAAGCTGGTGCTGCCGATAGGATCTAAGGATCCCAAATTCGGTAAGTGGTCACCCACTTGGGAAGGGCCGTATAGAATCGGCCGATGTGCTCCCGGAAATGCTTACATTCTGGAGACGATAGAAGGGGAGGAATTCCCAAGAGCTCTGAATGGACGATATTTGAAAAGGTACTATCCAAGCATTTGGGTAGATGCATAACTTACAGCAAGATATATCAAGATTACATGGCCGACATGGTGTAAGTCGCCCTTAGAATAAAAACACTACTGGTTACGCCTGCGTTGGATTTCTCTTTCGACGCGACCTAATCTTATCATGAGGGAGAGCCTTTCAAGTCCTTTGCATTGACTCCAGCTTCAGCTTGGTCGCAGAGTTCTTTCAGCAGGCGGGCCTTCTCCTCTTCCAAATCTTTCATGGTGGCTTCAGTCTTAGCTTCAGCAAGTCGGTGTGAAGATGAGGAACTCTCGTCAGAGGATGGCATTTGTTCAAAGCAGACGAGATCCATATGGTCCAAGATTGATCGGACACTGGCAGGAACATGATCTTTGAGTTCTTCAGAGTGAGCTTTTATCAGATCTATATCAGCTTGCGACAAAGGCTTGCCTGAATGCATGATTTCGATCGCTCTTTCCAAAACAGGGCTGAGACGGTTCGGCTGAAAGAAGGAATAGACAAATATGTTGGAACAAAGTGAGATGTCTCAGGAAGGGATGGAGAGGAAATTGATACCTGATTAACGGAAGAGGAGGATGGAGAAGACATTTTAATGCTTGACCAAAGACGGCGAGTGGCGGGTTTCAGAGGGAAAAGAAGACAAGCCAGATGAATATTTTTGGAAATAATACGAAGAATCGTATTTATAGAAAGGAAGAGACAGAGGGTTGGCAGGACGTGTACCGCCGGAGTAAAGGCATCAGTAAATGTAAAGCTCCCAGGGGAGACGGTCAAAGTCTGAATCTACACGCCAACATAAATCCTGTTACCGGATTCCATGTCATAGAGCTGATTCTAGAAAAAGATTAGATGCAGAGGGAAAGGTAACACAACTGATTCCGAGGTTTACTCCTGTCGCAATGGGGAAGCTTAGAGAGAAGGATTAAAGAAAAAGTTTCGAAGAAAAAGTTATATTTTACTCTGAAACTGGGGGGCATGTGTTGACGCCAGATTTTGACACGTATTGAATCGGCGTCAAGGGAAGAAGATTGGCCGATGCAGGAGATCTGAGAGCTACAGTAAGGAATCGGCCGATCGGGGTAACAGTCGAAAATCGGCCGATTGGTGGTGCAGCCCACACCGATAGGATAGGATTATTCCAGAAGATCCTGGTCAAAAGCTGGTCAACGAGGTATGCTAAGACGGCCAAAAAGCAATTAAAGAAGTTCTGACTGGATTAGGAAGCGGCGGCGGAAGATTCTGCGGGAGTCCGTTTCCTTTTTAAAGTTATTATAGATATAGTAGTTTTCCTGTTTTAAATAAGGTTGTAACAAGTCGTAATCGACCAGGAGTCTTAGTTTCAGGGTATAAATAGGAGTCGCTAGGGCTTTGCAAAGACAACCAACATCAATCAACAAAATACTTCTACTTTTTACCAGTACTTTACTTTTCAAGTCGGCGACTTCGCCAATATCTTCTTCTTTCACGAGTTCGTAAGGATTGGCAGGGCTGCATCAACCTGATCTCCGGCCAATTGGTAGGGTCCGCTTATCGAGTAATATCCGAGCTTTAACTACGGGCGCATCGCTGTGGTTTCGTTTGGATTTATTCACAAGTTATCGATATTTACTAGAATTGCAAGCTTTACCTGTTATTCTAGTATTATCACCAGTTATCCAGCTTGAGATCAGGGTAATCGGCTTCGTCATCGTTCTCCTTCGATTCATCGCCATACAGCCGATTAGATCTGTTTCAAGTGTTGCTTCTATAGTAATTGTTTAGATTGCTCCAGCAGTTCTCTTTACAATTACTATACGATCATCGGCTGTCTCATAGCCGATCATCTCTACAGCAAATCGGCCGACTTACCGCCGACGCGCTCCTCAGGACAGATCGGAAATCCAGCCGATCGACGCGCCTGGAATTTAATACTCTATTTCCTTGTCAATCAACAGGTCAGATTGACTGGCACGCCGCGCGAACCGCACCAGGGCGATAACCCGAACAGAAGCTAAGCAGATTCTCCCGGGTCGTGTGTCCGACGCTGAAGACCCATCGGCCGATTCCTATCTGGCCGATTTTAGCGCCAACAGTGGTTGTACTGTTTTCCTTGGTGGTTCTCCACGTTCTAATTAATATATGGTATTCTTGTAAATAAGTATAGATAGAAGGATGGTTAGGGTCACTTGCCTTTTTTCAACGAAAAGCTACACTTACTGCTCTACAGCTCTTGCTCACTTGGAACCCTTGATCTCCAAGCTTCAACAGCGATCCTTCTAGTCGAAGCAAATGTCGAGCACAAACATACAAAACAATAAACAAGTACAACTAAGAAAAATACACCAATCACAAAACAAAAGCTTTTAAAAGAGCGAGCTAAAGGATAAGGCTCGCTGCTATGGTTACAAGAGCGCAAGAAACGCGGAAAGCGGAGTTAGGGTTGAAAAGATACAGCTATCGAAAGATTTGAATTATAAAAGAAAACAAAAGAACTATAAGCTTCATTGATTTTAATGAGAAACCACTTGGAAATGATAATTGCAATTAAATCATATTATATTTGCATTTAAAAAGATGAGGTAAAACTTAGTCAAATTTTATATATGGTTATCTATGTATAAATTGTATTAATTACACAATTAATTTACAGAAACTTGTGAGAACATCTAAACGCATAACTTTATGTTTGGTGTTCAACTAAACAAATTATATTTAGAACACATTTGAGTTGGTATTAATTAAATTAACATTAGTTATGAAAACCGGAGGTAAAGACCTAGGTAGATTTTAATTAGAAAACTAGGTGAGGGAACTTTAACCAAATTAAATCTATATTTAAATTAAAAACAGGAACCATGGCACAACGGCACGACCAAATGATAGCTTAGGGTTTTAGAAGACTAATGCAACAAGAACGAGTTGAAACGGAGCTATAATGACGAAGATAGGGCTATAGCAAGGTTGCAAGGACTTGTCTGCGAAGAAACTGAACTTCCAGGGGCTAAACTTGAAGAAATCGAGGGCTAAAACCTAATGAAACCTAAAACACAGGGGCTAAACTAAAAACAGAGAGGCTAGGGATGGCGGGTTCTATTTCTGGAAAGGTTAGGGGCCTAGACAGAAAAGAAAGGACCTAAATCTAATTACTTTTCAACAGAACGGGACCGCAGGTTGATATCTAGAAAACCTAGGGGGTTTTCTGCAAGAGTTCTGGTGGCGGCTAGGGTTTGGCTCGGGTCGGGCGGATCTGATCCATCGGATCATGATCCTACGGTGGCGGCTCTGGCGGCTTGGCTGGGCTGCGCTAGTGGATGGCTCAGCGGCTCGGGTGCGGCTCGGCTGGACAAGCCAGCGGCTCAGCGGGCGGCGCTGGGCGGCAGCAGACGCCGGCGGCGAGCAGGCGTTGCGGCGCCTCGCCGGTGTACACCGGAATCGGTGCTCCGGGGCCCGGATTGGCACGGGAAAAAGCCGAGGAGCGAGAGGGGCGACGGGGAACTCTCCTAGGGGCTTGGGACGGCTGTGTGGCGGCCGGAAGCATGCGCGCCATGGCGGCGGGCGGAGCAAGAGCTATGGCGAGCATTCGTCAATGAGAGAGAGTGCAAAAGAGAGGGGAAAAGGGGCTGGGAGTGTTCTCACCACCTCGCAGAGCGTTTGCGAGGGTTGAAGGCGACGGAGAAGCAACAGGACGGCGGGTCATCGACGAGGGGCGGTTTGGGGCGGCGGCGTTCACTCCGGTGAGGGATTGCCGGTGTGGTGCGTCGGCGCGGAGGGGAAGACAAGGCCGGTGACGGTGTGGGGTCCCAGGCGGAGCTCCGGCGAAGGTCAGTGTCGGCGAAGAGGTAGCGTGAAGGCGGGTCGATGGCGTGGCGGCGTCGGCGAGCTCGAGCTCGGGAAATGGAGGGGTAGTGGTGCAGTGTTCGGTCGTGGGGTGGACTTGGGGAAGAGAGGGGCGCAGGAGCTCGGGCTCGAGCTTTATAGGGCGAGGGAGCAGGATGGAGTGGCCGGGGAAGGGAGGCGGCAGCTCACGCGGCGACCGGTGATGGCGGCCGTGATTGCCGCGGGCGAAATGGGGGCTGGTCGCCCGGGCGCGGGCCGCGGCCATCAAGGCGAGCTGGCAGCGCAGGAAAGGAAAGGGCGGAGGACGCGGGCCACGGCGCAGGCGGGATCCACGGCGAGAGAGAAAGGAAAGAGGAGGTGCGGGTGGTAGGGGACAGCGCCGACACGCGGGCTTGGCGTGTTAGTGAGAGAGAGGTGAGGGGGAACAGGGGAGAGGGGGAGAGCAGCGGGTTGGGCCAGCTGAGCGAGTTGGGCCTGGTGGGCTGCACGATGAGAGAAAAGAAAGGACGGAGGGGATCTGGGCCGGACTGGGAGAGGGGAACGAGAGAGAGAAAGATGGGATGGGCCAAAAGAGATAGGGAAGAGAGAAAAAAGATTTTAGGGTAGTTTTTGGGTATTTTTTATTTTGCAAACTCAAACACGCAAACAAACAAAAACCAATGCAATGACATGAATGCAACATATATGGAACCATTTTATTTAATTCAGAAAGACAATCATTTATTTTTCCTATACTAAATTCTCTGTAAAGAAAATAAATGTTTAATTTTTTTATAATTATGAGAAAATCATTGCTTTATTTTTTTTTTCTAATCACATCCTGAAACCCAACAATTCCAGGGTGTGACACCTCAAGCCAAACTCCAACGACTCGTGGGAGGACCTCAAACGGGCCTTCATCGATAACTTCCAAGGATCCATGATCAGAGCGGGTACTCGCCACGATCTGTCCCAGGTGAAGCAAGAGAAGAATGAGACCCTGAGGTCCTACACCCGGCGTTTCATCGAGACGCGCGCCACCATCGCCAAAATCACCAACGAGGATGTCAGTGGTCCTGCCAGTCATCTTTGGGACGAAAGACAACTACCGCACTGAGTATATCAAGTTCGAGGTGGCGGATTTCGACTCGTCATATCATGCCATCCTTGGCAGACCGGCACTAGCCAAATTCATGGCCGTGCCCCACTACGTCTACCTACTACTCAAAATGCCAGGCAAGACAGGCGTACTCACACTCCTTGGCGACCTGAAGAAGTCGTACGACTGTGATCAGGAAGCAATCGAGTACGCCACGACATCACGCATGCCAGAGGCATCTGCAGAAGTACTCGCGGCAGTGCAGAAGCTAAACAACTCAGAGATGGAGATCTCGAACCAGCGGCCTAGCCAATTGAGGGTCTCGGCATCAAGGCCATCCAGCTGCAAGAAGGCGACCCGTCCAAGACTGCTTTGATCGGGGGCGGCTTAGCTGACAAATAGGAAAGCGCGCTCGTCAGCTTCCTTAGGGCTAACCGTGACATATTCGCGTGGAAACCAGCGGATATGCTAGGGGTGCCCAAGGAGTTGATCGAGCATTGCCTAAAAGTCGACCCTAAAGCCACTCCAAAGAAGCAACGACTACAACGCTTCGCCCCCGACAAGAGGGAGGCCATCAAGAAAGAGCTAGCAAAACTACTTGCGGTTGGTTTTATTAAAGAAGTGTACCACCCCGAGTGGACCCCTTCGCGCTCCCACGCATCGATTAAGTCATCGACTCTACGGCTGATTGCATCTTGCTCTCCTTCCTCGACTGCTACTTGGGCTACCACCAGATAGCTCTCAAGAAGATCAGATTAAAACAGCGTCCATCACCCCCTTTGGAGCATACGCATACACTACTATGTCATTCGGGTTGAAGAACGCAGAAGCCACCTATCAACGGGCCATCCAACTGTGCCTTGCGGACAAGCTACACCGCAACGTTGAAGCTTACGTGGATGACATGGTCATCAAGATCAGATCCCACGACGAGTTCATCACCGACCTCGAGGAAACGTTCAACAACTTGCGGAAGATTCGATGGAAGCTCAACCCGACAAAGTGCGTCTTTGGCGTGCCTCAAGGAAAACTACTCGGGTTCATTGTCAGTCACCGAGGAATTGAAGCCAACCCGGAGAAGATCAACGCCATCATAGCCATGGATGCTCCTAGGACGATCAAGGACGTCAAGAAGCTCACAGGCTGTATGGCAGCTTTGAATCAATTCATCTCCCGACTTGGAGAAAGGGGACTACCCTTCTTCAAATTACTCAAGCGCCACGACAAGTTCCAATGGACTGAGGAGGCAAACTAGGCGCTGCAAGATCTCAAGCACCATTTGCAGTCGTCCCCCATCCTGACGGCTCCCCAACCAGATGAGAATCTGCTACTCTACATCGCTGCGACTACTCACGTCGTCAGCACGACAATTATGGTGGAACTCCAGGAAGAAGGCCACGCCTTCGGGGTGCAGTGACCGGTCTACTTCATCAGCGAAGTCCTCTCTAAATCTAAGGTTCATTACCCAACGATTTAGAAATTACTTTACGGTAAACTCATCACTTTCAGAAAGCTTCGCCACTATTTTGATGCATACAATATCCTGGTGATCTCCGACTTCCCATTGGCGGATATCCTCCACAATCGGGATGCTACCGGGCGCATCTCCAAGTGGGCCGTGGAGCTGGGAGCTCTCACACTCGACTTCAAGCCCCAGACAGCCATCAAGTTGCAGGCACTACTCGATTTCATGGCTGAGTGGCGAGAAGACCAAGTGGAAGCCCCAACCAACCAGCCAACCAACCAGCCAGAGCATTGGGTCATGTACTTTGACGACTCACTCAAGCTCGGTGGCGGTGGTACAGGAGTACTTTTCATCAGCGCGAGAGGAGAACAACTCAAGTACGTGTTTCAAATACTATTCGAGGTCTCAAACAACGAAGCCGAGTATGAGGCATTATTGCACGGGCTACACCTGGCAGTCTCCCTGGGCATCAAGCGGCTACTCGTCTATGGTGACTCCTTACTGGTGGTTCAACAAGTCAACAAGGAGTGGGACATCAACAAGGATACCATGGATGCCTACATTATAGAAATACGCAAGCTCGAGAATAAGTTCTCGGGGGTGGAAATTCACCATGTGATTCACGACAATAATGTGGGTGCGGATGTGCTCTCTAAACTGGGTTCTGATCGAGCTAACATCCCACTGGGAGTTTTCGTTCACGAGTTGCATCACCCTTCCATCAAGGCACCAGACTCAAGTTCCATCACTCAGGGTACCAAGGAACCCGACCGAGAGGTCTTGATGATCGAGGTAGACTGGAGGGTGGCCTTCATCGACTACATCCAGGAGCACAAACTACCCCCCGATGTCGACCCAAAAAGCGCTGAAGCTACTCGCATCCTACGGCGCAGCAAAGGGTATGTTCTAGTCGGGGTAAGTTGTATAAGCGTGGATCAGCATCAGGCATACTCATGAAGTGTGTCAGCACGGAGGAGGGCAAACAGATACTCCAAGAGATTCACGAAGGCGTGTGCGGGAACCATGCGGCTTCTCGCACACTAGTTAGCAAGGCATTTCGATCTAGTTTCTACTGGCCGACTGCTTTGGCAGATGCCGAAGCACTCGTTCGACGGTGGTGGCCATCGACAAGTTTACCAAGTGGATTGAGTACAAGCCAATCGCAACGCTCTCTGCGGATCGAGTGGTTACTTTCATCTGCCACATCTTACATCATTTTGGCTTCCCCAACACTATCATTACAGATCTGGGATCCAATGTCCACTCGCATCAGTTCTGGGATTTCTGTGAACGCAGTTCCATTGAAGTCAAATATGTTTCAGTGGCTCACCCGTGGGCACAACGACTTGATTCTTGATGGTTTGAAGAAAAGACTCTATGACGAGAACAGCAAAAAGGGCGGCAAGTGGATCGATGAGATCTCATCAGTAGTTTGGGGCCTTCGCACACAACCAAGCAAAGTCACAGGACAGTCACCTTTTTTTCTCGTATACGGGTCTGAGGCTATATTACCAGCTGACGTGATGTGGAAGTCTCCACGACTGGAGAAGTTTGAAGAAGGCAAGGCTGACACCGCAAGACATCTCGAGCTTGACTCAGCTGAGGAAATCAGATGCAATGTCTTGATCCAGTCGGCCTGCTACTTACAAGGAGTTCATCGTTACCACGACAGGAACATTCAATGATGCTCTTTCGATGTTGGATTTATGGTTCTTCGATGAATCCAGGATGATACCGGGCTACACAAGCTTAACTCGCGATGCGAAGGGCCTTTCATCGTTCACAAGGTTACAGGCCCTGGATCTTATCGTCTACAGTACCCTGATGGCCAGGAGTTTCCTAATTCTTGGAATATTAAGCATCTACGCCGTTTTCATCCTTGATCAATTGGGGCATCTTCTATTGGTGCCTGGAGATTAATACTTCCAGTAGAACTCCATTTTACTAGTTTCCGACTGGTATTACGTGCAAGTTTGCTGAAGGGGTCTCACTCCCATACTTCCAGTAACTAATTACTAGTTTCCGACTAGTATCTTGGGTTACTGAAGGGGCCTTGTGCTCATACTTTCCAGTACAACTCTGTTTTACTGGTTTATGACTAGTATTACATGCAAGTTTGCTGAAGGGACCTCGCTCCTGTACTTCAAGTAACTAATTACTAGTTTCCGACTAGTATCTTGGGTTACTAAAAGGGCCTTGCGCTCATATTTTCAGTACAACGCCGCTTTACTGGGTTACGACTGGTACTATGCGCAAGTTTGCTGAAGGGGCCTCACTCCCTTATTTCCAGTAAAATACTACTAGATTTTGACTTGTATACTATGTTATTGAAGGGGCCTCTCTCCCATGCCAAAAGGTTTACTAGCTTATGACTAGTTCTACACCTGTTCGACTACTTCGACTACTCGTCTTGGCTACAACCCTAGTTGGGATTGACTCCGACTAGATGGCTTCATCGACTATTCAAGATTCAGCGGCTACTTGCCGAATGACTAGGCTCGGGGGCTGACGCCACCGTTTGCTACGTCTACTCTATGCTTATCATCTGGCTCCTTGGCTCGGGAGCATGATGGGACAGGGCACTCAGCGTGCCTCAAGGGATAGCTCTCATGCTTACATGCTGGATGCTGTAAAACTTCTCGACAATACCCGATCCAAGAGGCTTTATAAGATTTATCTTGGGTAGATGTTTGTTAACCGTTATTTCAGGGATTCTATTCCAAAATAAGGGCTTTGTTCAGATTATTACCCAGAGGTCTTATTTAGTCATTGGCTCAGGGTACAAAGATTGATTTGAGATGTAATTTTGGGTGTTTGTTGGTGATGTTATTTGTTTAACCATTTTTTCAAAGAATTCATACGGAAAAAGAGATTTTCAAATTTAATAAACCGATTTGCCCATGTTCACCATCAAATATTTACCGTCTTATATTGCATGCCACGATTCTTTGGATCCTTTATTCCAAACCTTGGGGATTTGGATTAAAGGCTCCGGGGCTGCGGGACATGTGTCATCAGCGACTTATTTTTCAAACCTGCTGGAAGATAAGGACATGAGACTCAAGATTAAATTGATCCTCAACCTGATTCTACGAGTCAACCTAAGGCTCGGGGGCTACTCCATATGGAGTACGAGTTTAATCGCACCCCATATAAAGAAGACTGGACAACTACTCGGGGCATGAGCACCTCACAGCCTCGACGCAGCCAAGGAAGTACTCGGAGGACACCTTCAAGACGAAGTTCGGTAGAACTCGAAGACGCCTTTAGAAGTACTCGGATGCTTGCAGTACTCGGCTACGAAGAGCTTGGGGGCTTGTTAGACCCGGGCACACGGGGCTGTCCACGTGGTGTACTTCTCCTGGGATACAAGATGGGACATGGCTCATGCCCTACATCTGTTGTAACTACTCATAGTGCAGTAGGACTACTCATACAGTAGTTAAACTAGTCGGACATGGTAGGAAACTACCCGAGAAGTACTCGGGTAGGACACTTGGGCTTGTACCCGACTAGGACTCCCATATAAACATGTCCCCCAAATTATATGACGGCGGACAGGGACCCCCTCGGGGACAATCACCATAAATGGCAATACAAACCACACAAGACGTAGGGTATTACGCTCTCGGCGGCCCGAACCTGTCTAAACCTTGTGTTCCTTGCACCTTCAGGTTCCTGATCTCGGCGATACCCTACCTACAAACTCACCACCTTGGGGGTATCCCTCGGTGGGCATGGCGGTAAAACACCGACACAGCCTAATGATGAAAATCGACTTTGTATCAAGCAATGTTTTAGGCTTGCCGTGGACAGCTAAATGCATCTTGTTCAGAAATAAAAATACTGATCCTTAATCAACTTAAACGAAAACGGCAAGTGTCAAGTAAGCAGCAATCCAGTTGTTATCCAAGTGGGATATAGTTCTTGAGGTTGTTTTGAAACTTTGACTCCAATTACAGTTCCACATTGGCTTATTTATCCCCAATAATTACATTTGGCTCTAATGTTGAAGTTCGATAATCTGATGTCATGTAGATCACCACTGCCAGAAATCAAAACTATGACATCTAACTTTTTTTATTAAATGGCACCATGTCAGATTGTTTTGACTTCAGACCTATTTCTTGTTCTGAAAGTTGTCTTAACAGTGGAGAATCTGAAACTGCGGCTGCAATTTTTCATGAGCTAATTCACTATTTTCTTTGCCTGATCAGTTCTTGTGTGGTAGAGTATGAGCTACGGCCAAGATGGCCTCTTGGTGAGGAATATTCCGAAGGAAGAAGTGTTGCACGATCATTGAAGACTGCTTGTGTCCATCCATCACTAACGTCAATGATCCAGTTCATTGAGAAGACTGTAAACATATTTATTGCATCATGTGTTCTACTATGAAGGCTTTGTTACCATTTCTTGAATTTTGTGTATATTTGTTTAGTCCTTTGGTCTGAATTCATCGTCAGTCATTTCTTTGCGATGCTATTCATTTGTGTACATTAATTGGCACCGAAGTAGTGAAAAGTCGATGATGTCTATTTCCGAAAATCTATTTGAAATGTTTTGAATTTGAATTTGAATTATTTGTTTTTAAACTTATGAGTTTGAATAGGGTTCATCACTATGCTTCAGAAATTTTTACACTTGAATTCTAGTGGTGTGATATGAATGATGTACATATATATCTTGAAATAGAAAGAAAAGGAAATATGGGCTGAGAACTAGAGATCCTTGCTGGAGTTGGCTGCAATAAACAGAGCCCTAGAAAGTAGAAAAAGCTCCTATTCAGGAAGTAGGGACCTTAAATTAGGGGTTATTGCTGGAGTTGCTCTAAGCATTACATGTCTAATTTTTCTTTAGCATTTATGTTGTGGATGCAGGTCTACTGTTCAACTAATGCAAGTGATAGAGAATTCCCCTAGCTAAATGCGGTGGTGCAGCACGCCTATTTCAAGAGTTTCTACATGTTTCCACATCCAGGACTTACGAGGACCAAGAAAATGGAGTGGCTAAGAGTGGTCAATACGTGTAGGTAGGTGTGCCCGTGACCTATTCCTCGGTTGTTCTTTTTTCTACCCTTATGGTAGACGAGAACTCAATGCAAGATATATTGTTGACAATTGCGTGGAACTGGGTTGTGGATATGCAGAGATCGCCGTGTTTAATTTGTTTGCATTTTTGCTTGTGGAAAAGAGAGAAGTAAACAAGGTGACCCCACTCTTCCTACACTCCTACCCTTCTCTTCTACGTGCAATAGATGGACATCCATGTTTATTGTTCGTTAGTCCTGTTGCTGTCGGCCAATTTCGGACAAGATTCCTTTGTTCAATCTAACAATTATAAATTTTCGTGCTGATCATGACCGTGGCGCTCTACGTTTCGTCCTGCACCCGTCTCCTACATGGCCACCATCACCACGAACAGCACATGGTGTGGAAGGTAGCATGCGAGTGGTTGGGATTCGTGTTGTCGGGGGATTAACTCGTTAAGAACCAACAATTGAACATGAAAAAGATTATCTATAACAACATTATGCAAATCATTGAACAGGGAGATGAGACTAAGACCGTAAATCTAGATCCATTCATTTAGTATTCATCAAATGTTTTTTATTTGGAGTAAAGGATTGTATTTCTTCATTACAAGCACATTCGGGATACAATTGATCCACTAGAATGCTTGTGGTGACACCTGTGCTCATTGAGTTCAACTAGAACATTAAGCTCGCGTCCTATCACAATCCTAATATTGGGTATGGAAATATCTATAATAAAATAACAGCATATTTTGAAAAGTATGCCAATACAGCCCGCAAGATTCTGTATAGTCATAGGTTACATATTTATATGTTATGACCAGAATTTATAGCTACCAAACAATTTAGCTATACTGATCCAAATGAGGCGAATAGTGAAGCTGTTTATAGCCATGAGCTTAACAAACGCATGTATTCCTAAAAAAAAATGCATGTATCGATCTAGTGTTTTAAGATCATCGGACTTCAATCAGCAGGCGACCAGACACATAAAAGGATGATTGAAACGGGTACATACACAAAATGGATGCGATCTTCAGCAGATAATCAAACCTAAAAAAAAGACCAGCCATACTACTATGGGCAAATTGGATAAGACCTCCCCTTCTTGCCATATATGCATCCTCGCGTGGGCTGTAAAGCAAAAAAAAAAGAACTATATGAATCACGTCACTTGATTCTATATAATTAGGACATGCAAAAGACTTATTACCAAGATCTCGTCCAAAACATTAGAATATGTATGCAAACTAATGAGTAAAAACGGTGCAAGAAATTACCTAGTTTTAGTATAGTGATTTGCACTGTTATCATCATCATCATCTCCGCCATCACCTTTGTCAGTTAATAACTTCCTGACAGTTTTTTTCTAGAAGATGAGCGAGACCTATAAGTACATATATATATATATAAGTTTATGTTTTATTCCTATTACACAATCGACAAAAGCTAAACACTAGGATGTTAGTGGACCTAATTTTTCCTTGTAATATTTTTCTTTGTCTTGTTTGTAGAATCATCAGATGCATTTGTATTGAAAGCAACAACAATACCTTATGACAAAACACGCTAAAATCAAGCAATTAAGGTCACTACAACTCAGCTACTCATGTGTCTATCACAGACAGACTACTGCACCATGACTAAATTAGCTGCAAGTTTTTCCAAGTTGACTAAATACATCAAGGGCAGGTCTAATCACATATTTTACTTCTTGTGCGTATAAGAAAAAAATTCATCGGTAACTCAAAAATTTGTCGTACAATATTCAAATGATGTGTGGTGTTTTCTTTCATTATTGTGTTAACTAACCTGCTGTAAGGGGCATAAGTTCGTACAATTCTTTTTAAGAATAACAAATTATATATTATAAATATTAAGTTGAACCGGATACACACGGCAACGGGACCATGTTGTCTAGGTCCGAGCAGCAGCAAAGCCGAGCGAGGGGGCCCAGCCGCCGCGTCATGAGTCCTCTAAAGCACAACGCACACCGATTCCGTGAATTGAGTGTACCTCAGCTGCTAAGATTTTTTTGGCGGAACCTGCTCATCCGGATTTCATATCGTAGACTTGACATGGGTGCTCGCATTTTTCTGGATTATTCCAATATTTAACTGGCACTATTTTTTCAGTGGTAGGTGACAGGCCCGTCGACAGCGAGATGTCTGTGTTGACTTTCGGTTCAGTATTTCGAAGATGCTTATACGGGTAGAGTTGCGTACTATGTATTCTTGGAATGAGTGTTCGTTGTATATAAACATCTGCATCTTTACTGTATTTTGAAAAAAGACGAGTACGAATTCCATACAGCAGACAATCTCAGTGCTGATGAGTGGAACATCGTTGTGTGTCATATTCCACTGTATCAAGCACTCTAGCCTTGTACAGTTGTACGGTTCTTGCATATAAAAAAACAGCATGCAATTTCTATTTTCTTTTTGAAGAGGAGTGTGCAGTTCCTATTGGCTGCAGCCTTTTAGGCTTGCAGTTGCAGCGCACGGAGTCGCAGAGCTCGCGTGGGGCGCCATGCGTCGCGGGAAGTCCGGAGGGAGCTCCAAACGCCAGCATCTTTTAAGAAACCCGATACGTGAATGGCCCACAGGAAGGAGACATGACACTGGTAAAATCAGCGCACATCCAGCCAGCTTGGCTAATTTATATCAAAATAGTTTGAGAGGCTGAGATTAGAACCATAACTTCCTGATGACCCTCTTTTGGCGGACAGATCTGAAGAAGAAACAATCGCGTGGCGCGCACTCTTTCATTATTCCATTATTTCCATATCTAGTGAACTCAGACTTGTTGACCTAAGCTCTCACTTCTATATTCCTATATGCTGAAATATTTGAGCAACAATTGCTTCATACGCAGAAAACAAAACATGGAGTGGAACATGCGATGAGCCAACAATATATTTAGTTTTCACTCCATGTTTTGTTGGCCCTCATGACACCACGTCGTCTTGAAAGGTACTCGCTTTTGTGCATCACCTACCAACCATCCCTTAGCGGCATGCATATAGAATTATGCGCATTATATTATATTGAGAGAGAAAAAGGATACATTTAGAACGATATGTCTATATATAACTCTGCTGAGGATCCTGATTTTCGCGCCGAGTTGTGCCCACTTAGTGTAATAGTGGCCAGTCCATTGATCCTGGCCATCTTTTCCTGGCAATAGGGGTAGGGGTAGGGGGGCTTTACTGTTCATCGCGACGTTAACTCTCACCTTAGAAATTTAACTAAATTATCTCCTTGATTTAGGTAGCAAATTAAACAGATAGGATTATTATTTCTTCATCCTTTCTAAGATCCTGTGAGGAAAGCACGTTATATGAATGATTTATCATAAGGCAGATTGAAAATTTTGTCCTTCGACGGAAATTGCTGTCAGACCAAAAAAAGATGGGAATGCACATTGATTGTTAGCAATCGGGGCCAATATTCAGCCGATGTCACGCCACGACCTGCTTGCAGGAATTTACTGATACGTAAGTGTCCGTCTTGCTAGAACTCGTGAAACATATAGCAACTTCGTAGAAATGTACAAGTCTCCAAAAAGATTACGTCACCCTGGAGATTGCTTTCTAGGCTAAATTTTTCACTGAGTTTGACAATCTCTTCCCCCTTTGCAATCTGGAGATTGCTTTCTAGGCTAATGACTTTTACTCTCACCTTGCAAATTCAGGTAAGGTCAGAGTAAACGAAGCACGTTTTATGCATGACTTTGGCCCTTGCCGGACTTGGAAAAATTCTGTCCAACGCTCCTGAAATGGCCGTCGTCAGACCTAACAAAGGATACTAATACACGGTAAAGACTGATGTCACGCCACGACCGGCATGCAGGAATTTGCTGATAATAAGTCAGTGTCCATCTAACTAAAACAAACCCTTCGTTTCACAAAGCGTTAACCCAACACAAAAACAATCCATGTTATTTGATCCGTGTACACGTTGTCATCTCAACAATGACGATGCCTCAGTCAAAACGGCACTGGAACGCGTCGTGCCAACGCTGGAGCTGCCGCTGCTACCGGTCACATCAGCAGATTCAGAAAGGGAGGCAACAGCAGGAGGCACGAACATCGCCACCGGCATCGCCGCCGGTAGGACCGGCAGCGGCGCTTCGAGCCGCAGCACGTTGACGGCCTGCCTGATGGACGGCCTCAGGCTGCGGTCAGGGTGCGCGCACCAGAGCGCCGTGATCATCACGCGCTCTATCTCCTGGTTGTCGAATTCACCATTCAGCCGAGCATCGGCCGCGTCGACGATCCTTCCGCGGCCGTAGAGTTCCCAGACCCACTGCACCAGGTGCATTGTGGTCGGTTCGTCAGTGCCGGTGCCGGCTTCTTGAAGGACCATGACTGGCCGGCGGCCGCAGGCGATCTCGAGGGCCACCACGCCGAAGCTGTAAACATCAGACATGGCGCTGGCGCTGCCATTGACCATGCACTCCGGGTCCATGTAGCCCATCGTGCCGGCGAGCGCCGTCGTGTGAGACTCCCGGCTGTGGTCGACGAGCCTCGCCAGCCCAAAGTCGACGAGCTTGGCGTTGAAGGATGCATCCAGCATGACGTTGCTCGGCTTAATATCACGGTGCACAACGCACTGCTCCCACTCCTGGTGAAGGTACAGAAGAGCGGAGCCGATTCCGAGCACGATCTCATGCCTGAACATAAGACATTATATTGGTACATGAATGAAACAATACAATCTGGAAACAACACTGAAAAAGATAGTCCTATATGATGATGTGCAGTACCGTACCTGAGAGGCCATGGCAACACTTTGTCGTGATTGTGAATATGGGTGTCAAGACTGCCGTTGGGCATGAACTCGTAGACAAGCAAGAGCTCGCCACCGCAATGGCACCATCCGATAAGCTGAACGAGGTTGCGGTGTCGCAGCCGGCTTATGATCCTCACCTCAGAAATGTACTCCTTCCTCCCCTGCTTGGAGGTCTTGGACACCCTTTTTATCGCAACATGAAGGTCCAAGTCCTTGAGATAGCCGTGGTACACCGATCCAAAGCCTCCTTCTCCAAGTTTCTCCTTGTCCGAGAAGAAACTTGTGGCAATGGCCAGCTCGCGGTAGCGGAACCTCCTCGGTCCGGTCCCTTTCTCAAAATCGTCTTCCAGGGGCTCCTCGTCGTCGTACGCGTCTAGTTCATGCTCTATCGCCATTTGCCGGCGCCAGCGCAACACAAACCAAATTGAGATGCCCACGCAGATGACGAAGACACCAGAAGCAACGGTCACACCGGCCACCAGTGACGCCGCCGGGCGAGGAGTGTTTGATGACCTCGACGGCAGCGGCGGCGCTGCCATTGCCGGCGGAATGGTGATGCTGAGCTCATTCCCGACGCTGCAGGCCATGTAACAGCTGTAGCCCATGGCGCTGCCGTAGGTGTTATTCGGGAGCGAGATCGAAACATCGGCGAGGAAAACTTCGAGGCACCTGGTGCACTCGCTGGCATTGAGGTCCCTTGTGCATTGCGCGAACCCGTACAGCACCTGCTCGACGCCGTGCGAGTCCCTATAGCCCTGGGTCCCGTTCGCCAGCCGCAGCGAGGAAGCGGCGGCCTCGTCAGCGAGCCGCGCCATCAGCTCCCACCGCGAGGCGTTGAAGCCCGCCGCGTCGGCGACGGAGTCGTCGTACCACTCGTAGAAGGCGATGCCGGTGTCGGCGGCGCCCGAGGCGAAGGGCGAGTCGGAGTAGCGCAGGATGCAGGCCTCGTCGTAGAAGGACCTCATCTCCCGGCTGAACGGGCACGCCTGCTGCACCCCGGCGGCGGCCGCCCGGAGGCAGTTGCCGCACGCCGTCCAGTTGAGGTCGGCGTAGCACATGGCGAGGCCGAACACCGCGTCGGGGGCCTCGCCGGCCGTGCCGTAGTGGAAGCCGCGGTTGGCGATGGCGCTCGACGGGAGCTCGCTCATGAGCTTGACAAGGTTCACCTGGTACTGACTGCCGGTGGTGTAGTTTCCGGTGGTCGAGCAGTTTGGCTCATATGCCGTGTAGTGCTGGCCAACAACCAGTACCACTGAAGCTCCGGCGAACGAGGAGATGACGGTGAGGAGGATGAGGAAGCTCCGCCGATGAGCCATGGCGGTTACTGCGCTAATGAAGAAGACGTGGTTGGTTATTAGGATAGCAAACAACGACTAAGTAATTCTTAACCTAGCCCCTGATGACTTGCTAAAGGTTAGAGTCGATAGTGATTGGTATTATCTTTGACTTGAACATGTCAAAGGACGAAGAATCATACGAATTGGTCAATGAGGTAAGTGAAGTTTGTTGTGTTGGATTTGATGTCTGACGAATCCTTCACACAATAAAAATTTAAATGGGTAGTCCAGTGGTTGTCAAAGCATGAATTTTGATTTGCGGTGCGAACGTGTGCATGAAAGAAACAAAAGTTCAAGATACATGTACAACAAAGAGAATTGAGTATTGTTGGTATTTTTAACATCAAAGATAAATCCATAAACGTGCATATACCATTATAGTTTTCATCTAGGAGTATTATAGAGTATCGTAACCACTAGAAAACGTGAGTAATCTAAGGTTCAGGTTCGTCCAAAAATATCACAATGGCTAGAGGAAAGGGGTAGAGAGGATTCCTATGGCTAAGAATCTAAGGTAAGATAGAACTGTCCTAATTATTTACTTCAGGCTACAGGTTTCTTCCTGGATAAAACCAGGTCACTCCGATAATACGGCTATTGCGCTATACCTGGACGGGGAGGATTACGGAGGGTGAACAGTGAACAGGGCTGTCACCATCTGCTACCTACCTCAACAAACCATGGAGTATACCACAACCAAAGATAAGTCTAGTCTTGACACTACGTCCGCACCGACTTTTACTAACTCTAGCCTTGACCAAGAACATCCGTCTCTATCAAGAGTCCTAGACTAGAGCATCCACTAAACTAGTGAACGATGGTCCCATAAACAACTAAGGACTAGAACTATTACTTAACTAGGAAACTAGAGCACAAAGGAAATCACAAATACTTACTTTGATTGATAAGCATCCGTCGAGGTAAAAGATGGAGAAGAGTGCCTGTCAGTGTTTAGCCGTCAAGCCTACCGAGGGATACCCCAAGGTAGTATATTTGTAGGTAAGGTGTCGCCACGATCAGGAACTCGAAGGTGTAAGCAACACAAGGTTTAGACAGGTTCGGGCCGTGATGTGCGTAATACACTATGTCCTGTATGGTGGTTTGTATTGGCTTAGATGTGGATTGGTTTGGAGGGGATCTCTTTCCGCCCTTATATAGTCTGGGAGGGACAGGGAACAAATATCCTAGCTGAATACAAGCCTAGGAGTTCTACCCGAGTACTACTCGGGTAGTGTCGGTGTCTCAAACCGCCGACCAATGAATTTCGTGATTGCGCGTCTAGCCCGGATGGTGTGCAAGAAAGACACAAGGGTTTATACTGGTTCGGGCAGAATGTCCCTACGTCCAGTTCGACCCGCTTGTGCTCTTGCACTAAGTTTGCAGTAGGGGCTACAAACGGGAGAGAGAGGGAAAGTGCTCCCATGTCTCTGGTGGAGTGTGCATGTGTGAATGTGAGTTTGAGAGTTCCGTCCCCTTGGCAGGGGGTCTCCCTTCCCCTTTTATAAGTCAAAGGGAAGGGAGTGGATACAAAGAGAGAAAGAGAGCTCACCGGGATCGTGCCGCCTCTCCTCCCCTTTGCGTGGGCCCCACTAGCCCTATAGATGACGACGGAGGCGCTCCCATGCCGTGCCTTGGTGCGACGTGCGGCATGCGCCCCAACAGAATAGGCGGCGTTGGTCCACCGGGCCGCAGGACGGGCGATGTGCGCCCTGACGAGACGGGCGGCGTGAGCCCCTGGCGCATTTTACGGCTTGACCCCTTGGCGCGGTGGACGACCGGGGCTTGCCGTAGTAGCCTTTCTTTTACGGAGGTCATGTCGTTGCACGTCCTTACCAATCTATACGCCAGAGGTTCGACCCCCGGCGTGGCCTATCACTTCGTGAGGTCCCTGGGGGCCCCACCACTCAACCTTAGGGTTGGGCGCGGCGAACGCGCCCGACCCCTCATCCTTAGGGTCAGGTGAGGCGGACACGCCCGATCCCTCACCCTTGGGGTCGGGCGAGGCGGCCGTGTCCTTAACCAGCGCTTAGCGTTGGGTTGTCGGTGCCCCTTCCCCTGGTGGGCCGTTTACGGCCATTTGATGACCCAACTCGCCCAAGCCACGTACTTTGGGGGAGCTAATCTGTGATCAGCTTCCTGAGGAACATTCTTTGGGGGATCCATGATATTTGGTCCAGACAGTAGCCCCCGAGCCCCTGCGCGGCTCGGAGAGCCATGTTGGGGTTTCGCTTTACCTGGGCAGCGAGTCCCGTGCTAGTCCAAACGTGTTCCTGGACTGACATCTAGGTTGATGTGACTCGGAGGTGACTTGTCCTCGCCAGGCTCATGTGGGTGCGCGCCAGCGCACCCACTGGGTGTAGCCCCCAAGCCTCTTGGTGAATCAGAGATTCACGCAGAGGGTTCTGTTAGCATGCTTGTCTTCATGTCTTGGTCGATGCGACCGCTGAGAGCTTCTCCCTCCTCCCATCTCACGTGGGTGCGCACGAGCGCACCCAGTGGGTGTAGCCCCCGAGCCTCTGGGAGAATCGAAGATTCATGTGGAGGGTCAGCTAGCGTATCCTGGAGGTGCCTTGTGACAACGCCTTGGTTCAGGCACCTTCTCAACGGGTCCTGTCTTTGACGCCCGTCGACTGTGGCTGGCGGCAGCCTTGGTGATCACTGAGTCGCGTGGCGCGTGCTCTCCTGCTGCGTCCATCTTCGCTCGCCTAGGGGCTCGCGCAACACCTGTCGCTCGCCCCCATCCTGTTTTGCGTCCGCCTGTCCTGTCTTATCTCGTGCTGTCCCGTTGGGTTCGTAGTCGCTGACGGGAATCGGGGCAGCTGGACCCTTTTAAAGCTGGCTGCTTGGCCTCTTGCCCATTCGGCCCTGCGTCGTCGCCTGGCTTGGGCGCGGCCATAAATAGCGGTGCTAGGCTCCTGGTTCCGGCACTATGTGTGAGCGAAAAGTCCTCCAATAATGTGTTGTAGAGCTAGGCCTCCTAGAGCCCGGGTTTGGCTCGTTCAAGATGGATCGCGGCCCCCTGTCGGTTGCTGTTAGTGGATTGACTGCGAGCGGAGGTGCATGAGGAAGGAGAACTCGAGTGTCTAGATCCTCGGCTTTGCCTTCGTGAGGCGGTTGCCTTGGTTCAGGTAGTGGTTCTACGCGAGGGCGGAGCAGGACTCGTCGCCCTTCGTGAAATTGTTCGGTAGGTGGCGACTCACCCGTGCCTCCTTACTTCCTTCCCGTAGGGAGGTGGGGGCGAGTCTTGCTGCACCTACCCTGATTTCGCGCGGGACTGCCGGCTCTGTCTGGTGCCGCACGGCCTCGCTAAGCTTCCCTTTTTCTCATCCTCCCCGCTATCGTTGCCGGAGTCGCCCAGCGGTGGCTGTGGCGTATGTCTAGGCAACACGTGATGTACGCGTCGACGACCACGTACCGCTCCTGCTTCCTAGACAGCCTCGCTGTTAGGGGATGGACTGCAACGCGGTCGTCCGTTCCATTCCCAGCCCTTGCTAAAGCGGACCTCGGGCAACTTTTGGCGCTGCCCTGCGTGGCAGCGCTTAAGTTGTTTGTACCTGTACATGGCCCATGGCTGGCCACTCCTTTCGCCCAAAGTGTAGGTCATTTTGGTAAATCTAGATTTCATGATTTTTGTTACGCACCCAGAGTGCACTATGTAATCGTTCCCACTAATTTTGGAATAAAACAAGGATGTTTCTATGTTTGGTTTTACACCCTGGGGTAGCCCCCGAGCCCATGGAGGGTCGGATGCCGTCTTGGGAGTTTTCCTATTCGGGAGGGTCCCGAAAGGCAGGAAAGGATTTCCCTTTCGGCTCTTGCCTCCACTTCGTGTGCGACCGCGCGCTCGGTCTCCTTGCGAGTACGACCCCCAAGCCCCGCGCGTTAGCGGGAGACCGGCCGGGCGACCGTCTCATCTTGTGACCGTCTCCCTTCAAGCGTCCTTGTCGTTTGGACGGAAAGGCTGAGCCATGCCACGTTTTCCCTCGTTGGTCGAAATGCGGTGCTTGATGAGCTGGTAACGGGTCAATCCGAGTGGGGCCCCGGCTCCTGTTCGAGGGGATCCGGCATGGGTCAACTGGTGACCGACTCCAAACTCTCGACGGCCGATCCGTGTAGTTATCAGGTCCGTTCGACCGGTCCCGATGGCTCATTGCCTTTCTTCAGAGAAAATCCATGGATCATGTCCTAGTCAAGACTCGGACGCTGGTCGGGATGCCCGTGGTGCTATGTGCGCCTGGGTGCTAGCCCTAGAGGGCCCATCCGTCCTCGCCCCTTACTCTGGCGGTGCCCTTGGGCGGTTGTGGACCTGTTTGTGGGCCAACCTACGAACCCTCGGACTTTAATGGGCCGTCGGGGCATTTTCAAGCCGTATCCCTCCTTATCTGCAGGGGCTTTTGACCCCTATACTGCCAGGCGCTTCTCTCGAGGGGTCGCACCCTGGCGTGGCGCGCGAGCACTCCCTGATATTACAGGGCGACTTGACGCGACGGACACAGTCATCATGGCGGTCATGGGGGTCGAGGCGCCGGTTCGCCTTCCGCTTCTCTCGCCTATAATTGGGGCTCTTGGCCCCTCCGCCGCCTCCGCACTCTTTCGTCTTCCTGCCCTCTTCGTCTTCTTGCTACCAGCTCCCAAGCCGCTTCGCACCTACGACCCTGGCCCCCGTGAGAGCTCCTGATCCGTTTTCACCGCCTGGCAATGGCATCGTGGTACCGCTCGGACATGGGCTAGTCACGCCTGGGTGATCTCGTCAAACGCGGGCTTCTCTGGCCGCAATCTGCTACAGAGGAGTGGCTCTTACCTGGCCGCGAGGAGTTGCCAGCGTTGCGCGATGGCTACAACGTCTCCTTCATACACTTCCACGAGTGTGGGTACGGGACGCCCCCTCATCCCTTTTTCCGGGGGCTCCTCCATCACTATTAGATTGAGCTGCAACACCTCAACCCGAACGGGATCCAGCAAATCGCAGCCTTCATCATGCAGTGCGAGGGATTCATGGGGATCAAACCTCACTTCAAGCTCTAGAGGTACTTCTTTGCCATCTCCTTGGTCAAGAAGAGGGACGGTTCGACGGTCCCGATAGGATGCACTGGAATCCATCTCCGCGGAACTCGGTCCCACGAGTATATGTCCATCGCCACCACGAAGTCCAACAAAGGGTCGCATTCGCGGTGGTTCTACATCAAGAACTACGACACCGCCCCTCTTCCACTCTTCACCGGCTGTACAATTGCGATGGCTCCGCGTGTGTGATCATGGGGGCATGTGGACAAGGAGAAGAAGAGGTTCGCCCCGCTCCTAGGCACCATAGCGTACCTGAAGGGCCACGGCCTCTATGGCGCCAGCGTCATCGGGGCTTACCATTCGAGGCGGGTGGCGCCGTTGATGGCGCGTGCACTTCCTCTCTACGGGATGGCACCGGGAGTGCAGCCGAAGGGCACGGCGCTTGCTCAGGGTTTGATACAAAATTTAGAGATCCAACAACGCATCCGAGAAGCACTGGAAGAGCCCGACGCGGTCTTCCCGGTCGAGGGTCATCCGGCGATGCAGCCTGTGTTGGTGTTTTACCGCCACGCTCACCGAGGGATACCCCCGAGGTGGTAAGTTTGTAGGTAGGGTGTCACCGAGATCAAGAACTCGAAGGCGCAAGGAACACAAAGTTTAGATAGGTTCGCCGCCGAGAGCGTAATACCCTACGTCCTGTGTGGTTTGTATTGCCTAAGGTGGTGAGCGTAATACCCTGGGCAGGTTGTCGGGGTTGATGGCGTAGAAAAAGTGGGCTGGGGTCGGGTAGCTTCGAGGACTCCGTGCCGCTCCGATGCCCAAGCCCGCCTGACCAAGTTGAAAGCGCAAAAAGGTGGGCTGAGCCGGGTAGCTTGGAGGACTCGGTGCCCTTCCAACGCCCGGGCCCGCCCGACCAAGTTGGAAGCGCAGAAAGGTGGGCTGAGCTGGGTAGCTTGGAGGACTCCGTGCCCTTCCGATGCCCAGGCCCGCCCGACCAAGTTGGAGGCGCCCTGGTGGCTGTTTGATAAGGTTGATGCGTCGTTGATGAAGTCCGAGTAGTCAACGGAGATGGGAGCCCTTCGATCGACGGTGGCTAGTCCTGCTTCGACTTGTGGTAAACGATCCAAATCCTCCTCCGACTTGTGGTAGACGATCTAAATCCTCCTTCGACTCAAAGAAGGACTTGTGGTACAGGACCTCTGACCGAGGCAGACTCGGTTCGAGGGGTTCCAGGTTGTTGATCGAGTCGTCGATTGCATGGTTGACATCCATGCGGGTGGGACGGGTGCTTCAGGCTGCTTCGGGTCGGAATATTGATTTCGGCCGAGACCATTGGCAAGGTCGTACGGGAGCAAGGCCCCTTCAGTAAACTACGCGTAATACTAGTCAAAAACTAGTAAATGGAGTGTTACTGGAAGTTTGGGAGCAAGGCTCCTTCAGTAACATAGAAAACTAGTTGGGAGCTCGTAATCAGAGCGTTACGGGAAGTATTTGATTAGATAATCACGTAGGTGCTTTATTTGGCTAATTAGGGGGTTCCACTAGTCATTGCAAAATGAGGCGACCACTTTTAGCAGTCACATGGCTCGGCTGTGACAGGGTTCCCTAAGTTTAGCCTTGAAAAAATTGAATCATTTTCTTCTTTCCCAAGCCCATCCCCACTGGCCCTATCCTTAGCCCCCGAGCATTGGTAAAAAAGGCTTGTGAAATAAGGAATAGGTGACAAGAGATCGGCTGGAAAAACGTCTCAGAGTAGTATAGCGAGGAAGTCATGATGAACCCGAATAATAAACATAAATGGCGACCCTGACTAAGTGGTAAAAAGGGGTGCTTTTAGGTTTATGGAACCCCTTGTTTCGAGATATAATCCCAAAACAATGGTTTGAACAAACAAAACAGCTCAGAAACTCCTTGAGTCAGTTACTTAATTTATGAATAAATCATTATTCGGGTTGTCCCGTTGCCTTTTTTCGTAGTCTTTGTTGAGTTGCGGAGCTCCAAGGGCCCTATGGAGAGTTTGACATTCAAACGTGGAATGCTTGCTGTTCGGGTGCCACGGGCATCGCCCATGGAGGGCTTCCTCGAATCATTCCTTCGAACTAAGAGTCTTCTTTCTATGGGTGGATTGTTCCCCGGCTTCTTGCTTGCGCTTCCGAGTTCTCTTCAGGTAGTCGAGAGGGATTTGATAGTGGGCGGGGCTGTAGGCTTCCACTTCTTCGCACTCCTACTGCCTAGCAATGATGACATTGCGAGCATCCCGACCAACATTGATGATGGCGTGAAGGTCGCCCGTGGAGGAGTCGTAGAGGTTGCCACTCCGCTGTTGGTTCGTCTCTATCGCATGGTGCTTGCATTTGGCGCGCTTCGCATTGATAAGCTTACGGTGTTCCTTTTGGATGTCGTCTGCATCTTCTATCTTGATGTAGTCTGCAAATTCCACACCCATTGTTACATCCACATCTTCATCCAGTGGATCAAGGAGGTAGTCGTCGTAGTCGTCTAGCTGGACCCGCTCTACGCTTTCACAGTCCTCGCCGTAGTGAATCATGAACACTTCTCGATTGGGAGTGAAGGGTTTGGCACTCCGCGCCACCTGGCCCTCATTCATCGTTGGAAGGAGGGAGGGGTCTGCCTTCTTGAAAAGAGAGTTTGCGGAGTGTGGTAATGGATCGTGGTGGACTTGATTTGAGAATCCTCGAGGGTTTCATGCCCTTCCGATGCTCAAACATGCCTGACCAATCTGATCCCCTTACCAGACCCCGGAGGTTACTTATTATAGGTGCCACATGAGCATCTGAGTGGTTGTCGGAAACAGTAGCCCCCCGACGCGCGGTGGCTTCTCCTTCTTCGAGTGATAGTAGATGATCCAAATCCTCTTCCAATGCGGAGAGGGTCCTGGGTTGAGCCGCCTCAGACCATACTAGACATGGCTTGGGGTTTTCAAGTTTGCCGATGGAGAGAGTGCGCGTTGCACAAAAAGTAGGCGACGAAGCGTAGCTTTGATCTGTGGGCGATTTGTCGAGGAAGCCGCCTAGTCGGAGCTGATTCCGACTAGTTGTTGACTGTGCGGAGCTAGTCGCCGAGTAGTTTAAGACTCATCCCCGACTAGTTTCTAGTCGAGACGAGTGTCAAGGTCGTTGCTGCAGCGCGTCGATGTTGTGACGCGAGCTGAAGTTGAGCGGAGTAGTCGAAATCTTCCGGCTCCCTGGGGTCGATACCCCTAAGGGTGGATTCTGCTAGAGTAATGCAATCCGCAGTATCTTTGTCTTCCTGACAAGGTAGTTTCTCTGTGAAGGCCACAAGGCGGGAGACGTATTCGAGTAGTTCAGAGGGCTCTAAGCCCTTGTAGTGCATGAACCGGCCTTGCGGCGTAGACGTTATGGCCAATCCCAAGTGACTACCCGAAAAGAATTCGAGGTAGTCATCAGGTTGCGAGTGGTTGTCGAGAACAGGGGCCTCCCAACAAGCGGTGGCTCCCTCGTCCTCGAGACCTCCTCGGCTCTGACTTGAAAGTGTAATACTAGTTAACGAGTACTCTTTGTTTGAGTCCGAGTAGATGTCAAAAACAGGGGGCCCCTGACAAGCAGTGGCTTCCGCATCCCCGAGCTTGAGCAGATGATCCAAGTCCTCCATGTCGGGGTGGGAGTTGGACTGTGTAGCCTCCTCAGATCGTTTTGAATCCGATCCGAGTAGTCCTGGTGCAGCGAGAGTTGAAGTCGCGTCGAAAACGGACATCCTCTCAATCTCCTCGGTGAGATCGGGGAGCAGCAACTCGTCGAGGTTGTCGAAGAACTTGTCGAGGTTGCTACGTTGAGTTGCTGCAAAGGCCTCCGGCTTCCTGGAGTTGGCTAGGTGGCTATTGAAGTGTCGCGAGCCGTTGTGCTCTCATCGAGCACAGTGCAGGTGAAGCTGAAAGATGCCATCGTGTTCTCCGGTGGATGCTCGATGAACACCGCTACCTGGCGCGCCAGCTATCGGTGTTTTACCGCCATGCCCATCGAGGATACCCCCGAGGTGGAGAGTTTATAGGTAGGGCCTCGCCGAGATCAAGAACTCGAAGGTGCAAGGAACACAAAATTTAGACAGGTTCGGGCCGCCGAGAGCGTAATACCCTACGTCCTGTGTGGTTTGTATTGCCATAGGTGTTGATCGTGTGATCTTGGGTGATCTCATTTGTTTGGAGGGGGTCCCTGCTCCCCCTTATATAGTTTGGAGGATAGGGTTACATGGAAGTCCTAGTCGGATACGAGCCCAGGAGTCCTACCCGAGTACTTTTCGGGTAGTTTCCTACCATCTCCGACTAGTTTTACTACTGTATGAGTAGTTCTACTACGCTATGAGTAGTTACAACTGGTGTAGAGCGTGGGCCATGTCCCAACCCTTATCCTGTAAGATGTAGGCCATGTGCGCAGTCCCGTGGGCCCGGGTCTCACAGCCTGACACCGGCTTCATCGACATGGTGAGTACTTCCCGACCTTCTTGTAGTGTTTTGCTCTTTTATCGATTCTTACTTTCGACTTCGTGGGTCGGTGTTTGTAGGGATAGTTCAGCCCTTTCCGCAATTCCCGCGCGAGCAGCGAATCGTGCTGCCGACAAGGCGCGTAAGAAGAAGAAGGACGTGAAGAAGGCAAAGAAGGAAGCGCGGGAAGCGCCGGCAGGGGTCCGACAAGGAAGCGATGAAGGACGATGACGACGATGTTGATGAGGAGGAGTAGGAGTTGGATGACATCTCTTGGGATGAGCTAGCGTGCGACGATGACGCGGGGCCATCCCTTCAGCCGTCAGCGTCAATACCAAGGCCCTCCAGCCCTACGCCTGTCCCAAAGGTTGCGCGCATGGGGACGGAGATGGATCATGACACCCTGTCGGGGGCTCCCTCGCAGGTGGGGGGTCCCAAATAGCAGCGTGTTGAAGAGGCAGAGCTGGGCTCGGGAGGCCCAATCCCGAAACGCCCTCGTATGGTGGCGTCTCGATGATTCGACGATCACCTTGTTCCTTTGTGATTGGTGATTCTAAACCAATGGCGCGCTAACTGCCCTCGGGCCTTTGCTGGAGTGCCGGAGGTCGAGCGGGTACCTTGGTGGTGGCGCCGCGGATGGTCCTCGCGCTCCGACAAACGCCTCCGGGTGTGACCGACGTTCCGTCAGGGGCGAGCGTGGAGGGTGCCGAGGAAGACACAGCGCTTGCGAACCCGGGGCCGCAGACGGTGGCTGAGGGTCCGTCACGAGAAGACACACCCGTGGAGGAAGTGCTGCCGCTGGCGACGCTCGTCGAGGAGGGATCAGGGTCGGGTGCGCCTGATTCACTCCCTGAGGTTGAGACGCAGGCGGCGCCACCTCCCTGTCAGGTTGATGTGACCTCCGTAGGGTGGACAAAGGAGGAGGTGGTGCAGGAGGAGCCACCGCCACGCGATGTCATAGTGGTCGCCCAGGAGGAGGCCTTGGCCGTTGGTGGCAAGGCAGCCGGGACTGTCTCAGCGGAGGTGATGTTGCAGGGGGCGCCCGCTCCCTTGGCGTTGACGGGAGCGGCCGACCGCAGCCGTGGCAGGAGGGCCTCGCGATCCTTGGCTCAAATGGGCAAGGATCTGCCCGCGCGGGGAGCCGCCCAGAAGTCGCGAGACCCCATTGCGGTGATCCTTGCTCTTGGCGACGACATGGAGGATGCGGAGTGGCAGGGTGTCTCAGGAGCTTTGTCCACCGCGTTGGGCGTGTTGCGTGTTGTCGTCGTCCCGAGCTGCCAGGTATGGCACGTCGGCACCCTCGACTCTTGCGCCCTTTCCGGGCACTTATGACATGTTTCTTCTTTGCAGTTCCTCATGAACCGCAACTGGGATAGCCGTGCCGAAGTGGTGTGACGGTGCACGGAGCTGGCAGAGCAGCTCTCTGTGGCTCGCTAGGAGGTGGTTGATGCCCGAGCCAAGGCGCTTGTAGATGCCGAGGTGTTCGAGCGGCTGTGCGGGGAGCGGGACTAGTTGGTTGGTACTGTGGATGAGCTTCACGGCAAACTCAAGGCGACCGACCGAGAACGCAACGCCGCCGTGCGCCTGTTAAAGGAGCACAAGGAGCGATGGCCAGCGATCTCACCGTGGAGGTTGCTACTAGGCGAGCGGAGATTGCTCGCCTGAATATCGAGACGGGCAAGCTTCACGACCAAGTGAATGGTGAGACCTCGCTTGCCTTGGCCATCCCTTCAAAATTTCCTGGCAGGCTTTTGAAGTTGTTGATGTGATTCTGGGTAGTGCTCGATGAGAAGCATGGAGAGGAGGTGGTGGTGCGCCGACGCCTGGAGAAGGAGCTCGACGATAAGAAAGCCACGCTCCTCAGGGAATCCGGTGAGCACGACACCCTGCAGACCGCCGTTGGGCTGGTTTTGAAAGATTTTGAGATGACATCGGAGATGGGGACAAGCTCGCTTGTAGGTTATCAATGTCGCGGACAGGGTGCGCGGGATGGCGAAGTAGGCGTTGCACCTCGGCGTGCAGCCATCGTTCGTGAGTGCGCATTCCCATTACGAGAACATCGACCTGCAGGCGATGAGGTAAGGCTTCGCGCCCAGCTACGACGATGCCAATTTGGACCAGATTGAGTAGGAGGTGGCCCCCCTTGCACAGGTCTTTGCTGCAAACATGGAGGGGGAAATCGTCCCTAAGTAGTTAGTTTAATTTTGGCGGTGAACTGGGCCTTGACGCTTGAGGTTGTGTAAACAAACTCTTAAACTTTTGGATTTTGGTCGAGTGGGCCTTTTGACGAGGAAAATTAAGGATACCTGACTGTTCCTAATATTGAAGTTGTTCGAGGTTCCAAGCGTTGGTGAATACTTCGCCCTTGGGGGTCTGCAGCTTGTAGGTGCCTGGACGGAGCACCTTGGCGATGATGAAGGGCCCCTCCCAAGGCGGGGAGAGCTTGTGACGGTTCTTGTTGCTCTAGACAAGCCGTAGCACCAAGTCGCCGACGTTGAACGTCCGACTCCGCCTCGGCGGCCGTGGTACCGTCGCAGCGCTTGCTAGTACTTGGCCGATCAAAGTCGTGCAACGTCGCGGGATTCGTCGAGCTGGTCTATCGCATCTTCGAGGGACGCCTCTGCTCCTTGCTCGTTGTACTCCTTGACACTGGGCACTCCATAGTCTAGGTCGGTCAGGAGCACCGCCTCGGAACCGTAGACCATAAAGAAAGGGGTGAAACCGGTCGCCCGACTGGGGGACATCCTCAGGCTCTAGAGAATCGCGGGGAGCTCAGCAACCGACTGCCCGGCAAACTTCTTCAATCGATTGAAGATCCTGGGCTTGAGTCCCTGCAAGATCATGCCATTCTCGTGTTCGACCTGCCTGTTCGTGCGGGGGTGCACCACAGCGGCCCAATCGACTCGGATATGGTAGTCTAGTGTGGCATCTGCCATCGTGGCATCCTCAAAGCCGTCGTGGCATCCGCCATGATGAGGGTGGTACCCTCGGCTTGCCGCCGCTTGCTCATCCTCGTGCCCGCGCTTCCGGGCATTGAGGGTGAGGCGCGTGTCATGGTCGGCACCAAGGCGTCCTCGAACGGGGGCATTCACAGAACCTTCTCCCTCGCGTGGGGCTTGGTGGATGGACACGTCCTCGACACCCTGCCTCACAGGGGGGTGTTGGCCCACATTTTGCCCGCGTCGCCGAGACATCGAGTTCTCGGCCTGTTGTTGCACCGCGCGCTTGATGAGCGTGCACAACTTTGGGTGAGCGTGGCGCCCCTCGGGAGTCACCTGCTCTGGGAGCCCTTCCAGCAGAGCCGCGGCAGCGGCGATGTTCTGGCTTGCCCGGGCGAAGTGCGGGGGACCCTCGTCGCCTTCAAGGATCCTCCAGTTTACGTCGCGGGCGGCTGCGCGCGTGCTCCGTCCCCGCGGCATCCAATCTCTCGCTCAAGTTTGGCGCGCTCCTATTCTATCTGGAAGTGTGCCTCCTCGATCTTCTTCTGCCGCTTCTAAAGCTGCTCGAGCCGCACACATGGTGGGGCTTGGTTTCTCTCCCGGGCTCCATCGTCGGAGACACCTAGGGGAGTGTTCCCATCATGGGCGATTTCGACGTGCCCCTTAGGAGAGTCTTCCATGAAGCGTTCAAGGGAGGGGTGATGGCTTCCCCTGCTAGAATCAGAGTCAGAGATCGTCTCCGACTCCCCCGTGAGGAGGTCGTGGAAGGACTCTAATTCTGATTCTAGTTGGGGACCCAGGAAGGCGCGGAGCTGGCACCTCAGCCTCTCGTGATTCTGATTCTCGTGATCAAAATCGTTTTGGGTTAGTTGGGGACCCAGGAAGGTGCAGAGCTAGCACCTCAGCCTCTCGTGATCAAAATCAAGGAGCCAGTCGCCCCCGAGGGCGCGATCCCCCGGGGTGCGGAGGTGCAGCCCCTCGAAAGCCTCGACAGTGGGGTCAAGGTTGGCGGTGCGGGTGGGGCAGACCGAAACGTGAATCTGCTCGTGTCCCCCTCTTGTGGTGACGATGAAATCCAGGCTCCCAAAACGCACGACCGCGCTCGGGATCCTTCCTCCAGCGTGGTTGGTCATCCCAACCTGATGAAATCATCAGCACACGCAAAGGCCCCTACCTGGCGCGCCAACTGTCAGTGTCTCGAACCGCCAACCAGTGAATTTCGTGATTGCATCTCTGGCCCAGATGGTGTGCAAGAAAGACATGAGGGTTTATATGGGTTTGGGCAGAATGTCCCTACGTCTAGTTCGAGTCGCTTGTGCTCTTGCACTAAGTTTGCAGTAGGGGTTACAAACGGGCGTGAGAGGGAAAGTGCTCCCAAGTCGCTGGTGGAGTGTGCGTGTGTGAATGTGAGTCTTAGAGTTTCGTCCCCATGGCGGGGAGTCTCCCTACCCCTTTTATAAGTCAAAGGAAAGGTAGTGGATATACAGAGAGAGAGAGAGATCCCCGGGATCATGCCGACTCTCCTCCCCTTCGCATGGGCCCCACTGGCCCTGTAGATGACGACGGAGGAGCTCCCATGCCGTGCCTTGGTTCGACGTGCGGCGTGCGCCCGAATGGAATGGGTGGCGCAGTTCCGTCGAGCCACAGGACGGGCGACGTGCGCCCTAACGAGACTTGCGGCATGAGCCCCAAGTGCGTTTTACGGCTTGACCCCCGGCACGGTGGACGACCGGGGCTTGCTGTAGTAGCCTGTATTTTCTGGAGGTCATGTCATTGCACGTCCTTACCTATCTTTACGCCAGAGGTTCGTCCCCTGGCGTGGCCTGTCACTTCATGAGGTCCCTAGGGGCCCCACGCCTGAAGGGCGGACGCGCCCGACCCCTCACCCTTAGGGTTGGGTGAGGCGGACGCGCCCGACCCATCATCCTTGGGGTCGGGCGAGGCGGACACGCCCGATCCCTCACCCTTGGGGCCGGGCGAGGCGGCCGTGTCCTTCACCAGCGCTTAGCATTAGGCTGTCGGTGCCCCTACCCCTGGTGGCCATTTGCGGCCATTTGACGACCGAGCTAGCCCAAGCCGCGTACTTTGGGGGAGCTAATCTGTGATCAGCTTCCTATGGAACATTCTTTGGGAGATCCGTGATATTTGCCCCCGAGAGGTAGTTTCCTTTTGTTCCGACTAGCCCTGCTCGCATATGACTACATTACAACATATACAAGGTATGGGACCCCCATCCGTTATTCTAGAATATTCTGTGCCATGTGCGCAGTCCCGTGGCACCAAGTGTGACAAGCCCCCGAGCTCTTTGTAGCCGAGTATTGTAGGCTTCCGAGTATTTTTAAGTTTTCTTCAGTTTCTTCTGTAACTCCATCTTGAAGGCGTCCTCCGAGTACTTCCATGGCTGCCTCCAGGCTGTGAGGTGCTCATACCCTGAGTGGTTTTAAGTCTTCTTTTATATAGGGTGCGATGAAAATCGCACTCCATATGGAGTAGCCCCCGAGCCTTAGGTTGAATCGAAGAATCATGCTGAGGGTCAAACTAGTCTTCAGTCTTCTTTTCTAATCTTCCAAATATTTTGAAAAATAAGACATCGATGAGACGTGCCTCTTAGCTCCCGAGCCTTGAATCCAAATCCCAAAGATTTAGAAAAAGGATCCAAATGAACGTGGCATGCCTTGTGACGTATTTTACATATTTGAATTGATGGTAAAAAATAGAAAAATTGGTTTGAAATTCAAAAAACCCCTTTTTCGGATAATATCCCTGAAAAATGCTTAATCAAATAACTTTCCTAAAATTATCCTAAATTACCTCTCAAAAAAAATCAAATTCCCGAGAAAAACTTTTCAACTTCCACACTGTGAAACTGGGTCCAACACTAGTTATTTAATCGCGTGGATTTAGGGTTAACACTCCCTTTCAGTCGCCTATACTTTGTGAATTCTTCATCTTCCTCTTTCTCGCAGCCGCCGCCACATCTAGATTCAAATCTAGGTCTGCGCCGTTTCCATCTTCTCCTCCCTCCAACTCTCCTTGCGAGCATCCCGCACCCTTCTCTTGAGCCCCCGAGTGTATGCGAGTAAAGACACTCGTGACATCAAGGATGGGAAACAAGAAAGTCAGCAGCAAGGGAGACAATAAGAAGGAGGAGGAGGAAGCCAAGTCTGCGACCAGCGACTGGAATTATAGTAAGTGTTCCAGGAACAACCTCTTAAACCGTGTTGCCGAGGCTCTTCTTCAGATGTTGTTCAATGGCGCCCTTCTTTCCGTCAACCCTTTCCTCGAGAGAATGTTGACGAAATCATTCTTTTTCTGCATTTCCTCAAGAGAATGTTGACGAAATCGTTCTTTTTCTGCATTTCGTCGAAAGGGGATTGGCCCTCCCCACCTCCGATTTTCTTCATGGCCTTCTTTATTTCTATGGAATCCAACTTCATCATCTCAACCCAAACTCAATAGCTCATGTATCTATTTTCATCCATCTCTTTGAAGCTTTTCTGGGGATCGAACCCCATTTTGCTCTGTTTTGATTCCTTTTCCACTTGAAACCCTAGCCTAGTCTAGAGCACCAAAATGTAGTCGGAGGGGCCGGGTTCTAGCTGAAGCAGAAAATGGATGAAAAGTACATCAAGTACAAGTTCCCCACTTGTCACTCGGGTTGGAAGGACTTGTGGTTTTATATTGGAAATCATAAACCACCACTAGCAGAGAGGACTGGAGAAGTGCCAATATTACGGCCGGAATGGAACCAGAATCCCACTGCTTCCAGATGGAACAAGTCCGAGATCCAGGCGTTGAAATTATGGGGATCACTAGTGCTTCTGTGATGTACTCATTTTTTGAGCGCCGGATTCAGCCTTTGCAAAAGAGGTATCAATTTGGTTTCGACTACCTCGGACCTGAAGATCCCTCAAGAATGTATACAGAGGAATTGCCGCTGGAAGAAACACTGAAGCAGGTGGGACTTGTACTGATGGATGTACACGATGTGGCTTATGTCTCGGCGTTGTTCAGTGCCTCGAACCAGCAAAAACCGGTATGCTACTTGTTTGTCAGAGTACTTTTGACACTTGTACATATTGTATCTCATGTGTGTTGTTGACCTTGCAGGGACACACGAATTTGTATAGGAGTTTGCCTCCGCTTCCAGAAATTGACAGCCCTGATCACTTGAAGCCAAGTGCGTATCAGTTGCCTAGGATCAATCGTCCTTCTTACGATCCCTTGACCGATGATCTTACGCTAGCAGACCTCCTGAAGAATTCGGGCACGAGTACCTCCCAGGAAGGTACGACCTTGCCTGGTGGTGGACTCCTACCTAGTCATCCCAAGGGACAAAGGGTCACAGCCCAGAAACGCAAGGCAGCCATCAACAAAATCAACGATGATGAACCATCAAGGTAAGAGTTTTCTCGACCATTACGAGTAATATTCTTGAGTTCTCCTTGTGCTGGTTTTTGAACACTCTCCCCCTTTTGTCTTTTTCTGTAGTGCTGATGCTTCTAACCCCAAGCGTTCAAAGCAAGGGGTAGGAGATAAAGCCGTCGGTGATGATACTGCAACGAGGCAAAACGTGCCTTCTGTTGTAGTGGAGCCATCATTGAATGTTGCTGGAGATGCGGTAGGGGCCCCGCTGAAGTGAACTTCAGCCTCGGCTGGTGACTTGCCATCACCAGTGCTTTGAGTGCCACTTCAGCACCTAAAGTGTTGAAAGTAAGAAAGTTGAATATAAAGAAATCTTCATTGTAAGTACTCGAGCACTTTTCTCTTGCATATTTTGTGAACTCATAGGTAATTATGTATCTGACAACTTCTTGATGGTGTGAAGGAAATCCTCTGCTCTGGGCTTGGACGAGCCTGGACATGCCTTGACTAGTTCAGCTCCCGATCTAGATAGAATGCCACATGTTGTAGCGTTGGATGACAAGCCGGGTACTACCACCATCGTCCAGTCATTAATGCCTGAGGAAATTCCCACGTCGTCCAATGTTTAGGTTGAAAGGGATGTTTCAAATGTTGAACCAACCAAGGAAAACATGTCTGGGACAGATGAGCCAGCCCCCGAGATGTTGACAGGTAAGCCGATCATGCCGCCCCCACCCGCAAGTAGGACTCTGCCAGAAGCTAGACTGATTACCGTTGATGAGGTGGCAGGTACCTCGCAGCAGCAACCAAGAATTGAAGAGACAGAGGCTGGGGGTACTTCTTCATGCAACATCCTAGTGACACCATCTAGGTGGTGTTGACGCCAGATTTTGACACGTATTGAGTCGGCGTCAGGAGGAGAAGATTGGCCGATGAAGCAGATCTGAAAGCTACAGTAAGGAATCGGCCAATTGAGGTAACAGTTGAAAATCGCCCGATTGGTAGCGCAACCTATGCCAACAGGATGGGATTATTCCAAAAGATCCTGGTTAAAAGCTGGTCAACAGGGCATGTCAAATCGGTCAAGGGGCAATTGAAGAGAATCCTGATTGGGTTAGGGAACGGCGGCGGAAGATTCTGCGGGAGTCCGTTTCCTTTAAAAGTTCTTATAGATATAGTAGTTTTCCTGTTTTAAATAAGGTTGTAACAAGTCGTAATCGACTAGGAGTCCTAGTTTTAGAGTATAAATAGGAGTCGTCAGGGCTTTACAACATATCAACACATCAATCAACAAAACACTTCTACTTTTTACTAGTACTTTACTTTCAAGTCGGCGACTTCGCCAATATTTTCTTCTTCCACGAGTTCGTACGGATTGGCAGGGCTGCATCAACTTGATCTCCGGCCAATTGGTAGGTTCCGCTTACCGAGTAATATCCGAGCTTTAACTACGGGCGCATCACTATGGTTTCATTTGGATTTATTCACAAGTTATCGATATTTGCTAGAATTGCAAGTTTTACCTGTTATTCTAGTATTATCACCAGTTATCCAGCTTGAGATCAGAGTAATCGGCTTCGTCATTGTTCTCCTTCGATTCATCGCCATACAGCCGATTAGATCTGTTTCAAGTGTTGCTTCTATAGTAATTGTTTAGATCGCTCTAGCAGTCTTCTTTACAATTACTATACGATCATCGGCTGACCCATAGCCGATCATCTCTACAGCAAATCGGCCGATTTGCCGCCGATGCGCTGCTCAGGACAGATCGGAAATTCAGCCGATCGACACGCCTGGAATTTAATACTCTATTTCCTTGTCAATCAACAAGTCAGATTGACTGGCACGCCGCGCGAACCGCACCAGGGCGATAACCCGAACAGGAGCTAAGCAGATTCTCCCGGGTCGTGTGTCCGACGCTGAAGACCTATCGGCCGATTCCTATCTGGCCGATTCTAGCGCCAACACACTTTTGGCACGCCCGGTGGGACCAATCCAAGACCTGATATGTCGAACAACGCAGAAATCTCTGACAGCAACATCATTGGGGTCACAGAAGCTGATCTCAAGGATGACCAGAGGGAGGAATTGGCCAAACATCTGGAAGATTACAAGAAGGTGTACCTCCAGTCGTTCAGTCGTACCAGAAGCGGGGAAGCAGTCAAGAAGGCTCCTATTCCAGCACCTCGCCACATCACCATTGCTGAAGACTCGGGCAAGATGTCAGAGATGATTCAACAGTCCGTGTATCAAGCATTCATTGACCAATCCTCGGTGATGAGCAACACGGTGTACAACGCCGTTGTCAACTCTCTGGCCAGCGGAGCCGTTCAAGGTTATCAGGGACCGGCATATGCCCCTCCAACTACTCTGCCAGCCAGAAGCTTACCGTACACATCCCAATCGGCTTCTCAGCCGATATTGACGCAGCGCGAGGGATACAGCTCTCCACCACATCCGGCGTCTCCAAGATACAGCGGTGCACCCTGTCTCCCATCGCGAGCGCCGCTTCAACCCGTTCAGATGGCTTCTGTGCAAACACTACCTACGAGCTCAGTGCCTTGGGGGGCGTCAGCCATGGCGTATTTCCCCGAGCCAGCGAACGGGCATGGTACTTATCCGTTTCAGGTGCCATACCAATCGGCCGCCCGGCCGACGGTCTCCCAGTACCAGCCGATTTTACCAGAGATCGGCAGGGGGGCAAGCACTGTGGAAGCATTCAGAAGCGCGGTGCCAGCAACGACGTACGAAGGGGGTGCGGACTCGTTTCGCCATCAGTTATCGGCCGCTCAGCAAACTTCGCCGATTCATCACCTGGCCGAACCAGCCCTTCAACACATGCCCGCGCTGCGAACAACTGTTCATCAGCAGCAGGTGGACTGGACGGCAAAGTTAGCAGAAGTAATCCAAGATCAGTTTGGACTGAAGCCGAAAGTTCAAACTTATACTTACAAGACACCGTATCCATCGGCTTATGACTCGTTGCCGTTCCCACATCGCTACAAAGTTCCTGATTTCACCAAGTTCTCAGGGACGGACGACACATCCACTGTGGAGCACATCAACAGATTCATCATCCAGTGCGGAGAAGCTGCCACGCAAGATGCTCTGAGGGTGCGATTATTTTCATCATCTCTGTCCGGATCGGCCTTCCAGTGGTTCACCACTTTACCGCCAAATTCTATCGTCACGTGGGCCGATCTGGAGAAACAATTCCACAAGTTCTTCTACGCAGGGGTACACGAGATGAAGATCTCAGATTTAACCAGCCTCAGACAGAGGAGCGATGAACCGGTGACAGGGTATATACAGAGGTTCAGAGAAATCAAGAACAAGTGCTACAGTCTGGCTCTGACAGATGCACAGTTGGCCGATATCGCTTTCCAGGGCCTCTTACCGCAGATCAGAGAGAGATATGCTGCCCAAGAGTTTGAGAGCCTGAGTCAAATCGTCCACCGATTGTCAGGGCAGGAGGTCCGACCATTTGAACAGCGGAGGAGCTTCCAGAGGAAGGTGGCATACTTGGAGGGATCTGAATCCGACGCGGAGGAAGAAATTGGCCTGGCAGAATGGGTAAAAGGGAAAAAACCGATATCCTGCCCCTTTGGCAAGAAGGAGCCAGAGACATTCGGCTTTGACACGTCAAAGGCCGATAAAATTTTTGATCTACTGCTTCAGGAGGGGCAGATTAAGCTGTCGCAACATCACACCATCCCTACGACCGATCAACTCAAGAAGATGAAATACTGCAAGTGGCACAACACCACTTCTCACGACACAAATGAGTGTAAAGTCTTCCGCCAGCAGATACAATCGGCCATTGAGCAGGGGCGGCTCAGATTTGAAACTCCAACCAAATCGGCAATGCCGATGAAGATAGATCAGCATCCCTTCCCGGCCAACACGGTCAACGCTGGAGAAGACTCAAATCAAACCAAGGTGCTGACGCCAGAATCGGCGAGAGGAGGCGGCGCTGTCGACCCCAGGAGGCAGATCTCGACGGAGGAAATCAGAAGAAATAGGCGAGGGCCAGAACGACCACGCAGGCCTGTCACCTCCCGATTCTTACTGAGCAAATATCGGCAGCGGCAAGAACAAGCACAATACCAGGAAGAGATGATACGTCGGCATGAAGATCACTGGCAATGTCAGTTCTTCATCCACTGCTGGGAGAACGATATCAGATTGCCGTCTGCCGATAACTGTCCGAAGTGCAACGGATCAAACCGCAACGATCGCCCGAAGCCACACTCTAGGGACAGAGGATCAGAGCCGATCAACAGAAATCGGCGCGAAGAACGGCGTGTTTCGGTGCATGATCGGCTGGGGGGCAGAGTTGACCAGTACAACAGGTCAAAAAGCAAGATCGGCCAGCAAGATGGACTGGGGGGCAGGATCAGCGCGCGCGATCGGCTGGAAGAAATGGCCGATGATAGGGTGTCAGACGAAGATCCCCTAGGAAGGGAACCAGATTGGGAACACGCTAGATCATCGGCCAAACCAGTGAATCCCAGGTGGTGTCCCGATGGCCTATCCAGATCCCAAAAGCGAAGGATCCAACGCCTACGCCAGTTAGAGCATCAAGAAGAAGAACAAAGACACGTGCCAGAAAGAAGGAATGTTAAATCTCGGGTTTGGCGCCCAAAGAAAAGCGATCAAGAAACGGATAACCAAGAATCGGCAGCTGAGATTGATATGGTTTTCATACTGCCGATGGAGTTCATGGCACCAAGCGATCGGGACAAAGTGACAAAAACAGAGGAAGAGCAAATGGCACAACTGGTATTAGAGCCGATGACGGCTACGTTTGAGAAACCAGAAGAGGAAAACGACAGCATCTTAAGGCGCTGTTTATCAAAGGGTATGTCAACGGAAGACCCATCACCAGATTACTGGTAGATGGAGGCGCGGCAGTCAACATCATGCCGTATGCCATGTTCCGCAAGCTGGGCAAGGGCGACGACGACCTCACCAAGACGGACATGATGCTGAAAGATTTCGAAGGTAACGTGTCACCCGCCCGTGGGGCATTCTGCGTCGACCTCACCATCGGCAGTAAGACCCTCCCTACTACTTTCTTCATCATTAATGGCAAAGGGTCCTATAATATGCTACTTGGTCGCGACTGGATACATGCAAACTGCTATGTCCCATCTACTATGCATCAATGCCTTGTGCAATGGGTCGGCGACAGTACAGAGATAGTCGCTGCCGATTCCGTCTACAGCGTTGCGGCGGCCGACACACAACAGTGGAGCTGCGAGCACGTCAAGTGTATATTTGGCAGGACATGGGACACTGACTTCCTGAAAGTGTCCGATTTCGGTCTACAGCCGATCCAAGCAGTCGACTCTGAAGATTCAGCTTGTTCGAAAGGATGAGAAGCTAGGGCATGGGTTCACGTCGGCCGATTCATTAGAGATGGTAGATTTGAGAGATAGCAGCAAATCAAGGCCGATGTACATTGGTGCCAATTTGGATTCTGAGTACAAAAAGAAAATATGTCAAGTTAACATGACCGATTTCTCATCGGTTTTCTGGCTACACATCTGGTGAAAGAAATATTGGGATTCATTATTAAGTGGAAATTATGGATTACATGAAGCAGTTCAAGACCAAATCGGCGCAGTGGCATTAAAGGAACAATAATGTTTAACATATTGTTTACAGCCCAAGGAAGGCATCTATGGCTACAATCGCTCGTCGTCTAATTTGATCGGCCGATTCTACTATTCTCTGATCATTTTCGGCCGATCCTGGTACTTCTGACACGCGGCGACGGAGTCTTATTGTTTCACGGGCCAGATGTTGTCTTTTTTGCTTCAGCTCGCTAATCATGGTTGGGAGTTCTTGGAGCTTTTTCTCCTCAGCGGCTATCTCTTTGGTTATCTGTTCCATCTCCTTGGCTAGTTCTGCTCTCCTCCGTTTCAGCCGATCTATTGTGCCAACGATGTCCGGACGGCAGTTCTCGAGGAAGTTGATTTTGTGATGTACTTCCTGGGTCTGGTGCTTGTACGAGTCAACCTCCTCCTGAGTTTTGGCCATCTGAGCGCGATCGGCCATATGTTGCAGCACCCGCGAGACCGGAATCCGCATGCCCTCTATATAGGCAGCATACCCCAAGTCTTCTGACACTTCATCCGGGATGTGATCTACGACCTCATTGAAAAGTTGTCGGATTGGCGATGCATCTTCCACCAGTCGGCCGATGTCACCTTGGAGGAGAGTACGGATGCTTTCGAGCTTAGAGCGGATATCGTCGGAGGTAGAGCTCGGTGGAACCGCTTGTGAGGCGATTTCTTCTTCATCGGCCAAGGAGACAGCGAAAGAAAAGATACTATTGTTGGGAGAATCTTGCTCCTGTAAGGGAAGGAAGCAAAGGATAAGCAAGTAGTGAAAGGAAATCGGCCGATTCTGATGGTAAGATTGTTACCTCTTTGAAACGAATCTCTCTTGCCTGCGCCGGTGGAAGTATTTCCCTTGTTTCAGGGATTGGTGCACTGGGTTCGCCAGAAGAAGAAGATTCGATTATTATTGGTGCTCCGCTTGGGCCAGCTTCCTGAGAAAGGTATAAATGCTCGTGAAAATACTATGGGAAAATGAAATAAGATGGTAATGGGAATTTGCCATGCCTCTGCGGGTTCCCCGGCCGATTCCTGCTGTGGAGTTACAATCGGCGTACCCAAGTCGACCTGCATCAAAATTGGTTAAGTTTCCTGAATATTAAGGATGCAGGGTAAGAGATCATATACCTCGGCAACAGGAGCTGCTGTAATCTCAGTCCCTACTTGAGACGTGGCCGATAGTCGCGGGGACTGTGGTGGGACAACTTGTGCAGCGTGGCAAAGGGATGGAATTGATGTCAGCAGAAGATTTGGGGAATGCATGAGATAACTAAAGTTACCATGACGGCTTCTACTAAGAGCGATGCTGCAGCAGCCCCAGCTTCGGCGGTGACTTGGGGATCGGCCGTCTCGACAGCTGGTAAGGGTGAAGGACCTGAGGTCTCGGCGAGTATCATTTCCACCTGATCGGCCAATCCAACACGGGGAGTCTCGGCCGATGCTGCTGCCATCTGACTAGCCGATCCGATACGGGAGATTTCAGCCGATGCTATTGTCGCCTGATCGGCCGATCCAATGCGAGCCCGCATCCGACGGCTGGATATCTTCGGTGTTGGTCTTTTGGGCGCTCGTCTTGATCGGACGGTGAAGATATCTCTGATAGATGGAGCATGGAAGCCGATGAGTGGGTACATGGCTTTCAGACTGAAGGGATAAACATAAGTTAACAGCGAGATGATAATGCAGCATTAAAATCGGCTAAGGAGAAAAGGACATACCGCAGCATTTGGGTCGATGTTCTCTGGGTCCAGAATGTTGCAGTAAATTGATGGGGATTTACAGAAAAGATGCTGCTTCCATTCTGCCCACCATAATTTATACTGTTGGGTGGCGAAAGAGGCAACTGACCAGCCGTTCAAGTCAATGGTGCTGGAATCAGGTACTAAATCACACAATCGGCTGTAGTCAAGACTTGAGGTTAATCTGTCTCTGAATTTTGTTTGGCCGGCGAAATAGACTCGAATCGCCAATTGGCCAAAACCTAGTTGCCTTGCTGCAGCCGACGGGCAGTAGAACTCATAAGTGGGTGAGTCCTTTCCTGAGAAGAAGTTAGCCGGCAGAATTCCCGGCTTAATCAAGACATCCATCAATTCTCTGTCAAATGTGTGGGTGGAGAAGTCGAAGCATACAGGCAATTCAAAAATCGGCTCTGCGGTTTGATATGGATACCAGATGATCATCTTATCGCTAAGTCCATTATAGAAGCATCTGAAATATTCAGCTACGCGGGTAGCGGTGAACTGGCAGCCAGGAAAGGCCGATGCCGCCTCTCCAACAGATCTGCAGCGGCGGCGCACCGATGGATTCTCCTCTGACTCGATGTTGGGAAAGGTCTTTGTCTCTATCCTCTGCTGAGAGACCTTGCATATGTGTAGATTGAGCCAGAGGGTGATGAACCACCAAGGACCGCCTGGATTCCCTATCGGCTCTCCTTTCGACAGCTTGACGCCGATTTGATGCATCAGATGGTATGCCGACCCCAGCAAATGTTTACCGAGGGGGATGGCCGACCCTTGTGCAAGAGACTCTGCCAAAGCTTGAGTGTTGGAGGTGGGCCCGACCGCTCTGCCACAGAAGAAGTGTTTCTCCAGCCACATCATCAAGAAGGCGGTGTGCTCCCTTTGTGAGACTGTCCCTGTCTTCATGTTTTTACTGATGTATCCTTTCCACCCGCCGATTCCTTTGGTCTCCAGCCGATGAGATGGCTTGAACAGATAATTGAACGGGGTATCGGCGGAGGAAACATCTAGGCCGGTCAGCAGCAGGACATCGGTCAAGGTCGGGGTCATGGGTCCATGTCCAAAAAGAAATGCGTTAAGTGCATCGGACCAGAAGTAAGAGGCTGCCATGACCAAAGGTTCGTTCTTTTCCATCTGAGACAGGGATAAGTCTATACACTTGCCGATTTTAAGTTCTTCCCATTGGACTTTCCAAGACCCGGCTACCCTTTGGTACCATTCTCTCCACCCGGGTGTTTCGTTCGGCCAGGATCTGAATGCGCCTACCTAGTGATCTGAATCCATGGGTGATTGCTTAAAGGGGATCCTATGAGTTTCTAAATTGATTAGATCCGTTGGATCAGGGCTCCCCATAGGGCCTAGACAGATGAGATCAGGAGACTCTGAGAGAGGAATGGTGATCCTGTGCCTAAAGGCCTAAAAAGAAAGGGAAAAAAGGGAAGAAACTAAGAAAGGGACCGGAAAATACTGAAGCAGTAGAAAGGCGAAAAGAAAAAAAATTTCGGGCATTTACCTCTGGGATGGAAGCCATCGTCGCCGATGACGCCGCTGGGGAAGCCGCCGATTGGACTGCCGCCGCCAAAGGAGCAGCCGATGGAGCCTCTGTAGATGGGGCGGTCGCCGATGGAGACGCCATTGGGGGTCGGAGCAGGCTGCGGATTAGATCGCCGGAGAAGGGAGAGTGCTTGCGAATCGAAGGAACTTGGAGGAAGATGAACAGTGATGCGACAGAAAGGATGCTGGATTCGTGGAGGAGGAGAGGCGGAGAAAACCAGTACTTAAGAGAGATAAAGGGGGCAAGGGCAAAGATGGTATTTTTACCGCACCGTCTACGCGAGTTCCAGGGGAGCGGTCGTTTCGCGCACTCGGTTCGAGGAAATTGCAATCATTGTGCCGCGGAACGGAAGGAGATTTTTACTGCGCCCGTTTCGGAGAAGAGGATTAAAGAAAAGAGTTTCGAAGGAAAAGTTATATTTTACTCCGAAACTGGGGGGCATGTGTTGACGCCAGATTTTGACACGTATTGAGTCGGCGTCAGGAGGAGAAGATTGGCCGATGAAGCAGATCTGAAAGCTACAGTAAGGAATCGGCCGATTGAGGTAACAGTTGAAAATCGGCCGATTGGTAGCGCAACCTATGCCAACAGGATGGGATTATTCCAAAAGATCCTGGTTAAAAGTTGGTCAACAGGGCATGTCAAATCGGTCAAGGGGCAATTGAAGAGAATCCTGATTGGGTTAGGGAACGGCGGCGGAAGATTCTGCGGGAGTCCGTTTCCTTTAAAAGTTCTTATAGATATAGTAGTTTTCCTGTTTTAAATAAGGTTGTAACAAGTCGTAATCGACCAGGAGTCCTAGTTTTAGAGTATAAATAGGAGTCGTCAGGGCTTTACAACATATCAACACATCAATCAACAAAACACTTCTACTTTTTACTAGTACTTTACTTTCAAGTCGGCGACTTCGCCAATATTTTCTTCTTCCACGAGTTCGTACGGATTGGCAGGGCTGCATCAACTTGATCTCCGGCCAATTGGTAGGTTCCGCTTACCGAGTAATATTCGAGCTTTAACTACGGGCGCATCGCTGTGGTTTCGTTTGGATTTATTCACAAGTTATCGATATTTGCTAGAATTGCAAGTTTTACCTGTTATTCTAGTATTATCACCAGTTATCCAGCTTGAGATCAGAGTAATCGGCTTCGTCATTGTTCTCCTTCGATTCATCGCCATACAGCCGATTAGATCTGTTTCAAGTGTTGCTTCTATAGTAATTGTTTAGATCGCTCTAGCAGTCTTCTTTACAATTACTATACGATCATCGGCTGACCCATAGCCGATCATCTCTACAGCAAATCGGCCGATTTGCCGCCGACGCGCTCCTCAGGACAGATCGGAAATTCAGCCGATCGACGCGCCTGGAATTTAATACTCTATTTCCTTGTCAATCAACAGGTCAGATTGACTGGCACGCCGCGCGAACCGCACCAGGGCGATAACCCGAACAGGAGCTAATCAGATTCTCCCGGGTCGTGTGTCCGACGCTGAAGACCTATCGGCCGATTCCTATCTGGCCGATTTTAGCGCCAACAGGTGGCAAAATGTTGTCCCGACTAAACTTGTTGACGATCCCATGCTAATCGATGAAGCACTTTCAGGATACCTTCAAGGATTTATACAAGATCTCCACAATATGAGTTCTTCTCAATATCATAATTTGATCTCGTTGAATAATTTTTTCACCTGCTGAGTTGCATACTTCTTTGTTTGAATAGAGGATGGCCAACCAATCTAGACTGAAATCAGACAAGCTGAGGGCAGTTAAAGATCGATTGCATTAGTTGCAAGCCAAGGACAGGCAAATTGAGGAGGAGATCCAGGAGAGGATTTAAGTGCAGCGTCAACTGGATGAAATAAAGCAGGAGCACACATGAGAAGTCTGGCTACTCAAGAATGAAATTCAAAACCTTGAAGAGAAGAACAAATCCCAGAGAAAAGCCCATCAAGGTAATTTCCTGTCGTGTACTCTTGCCTAGTTCAATGTAGTCGAACGGTAGTCTCTGAAGTTGCGTGAGTACTTCTTCTTATCTTTTGCTCGCAGAACTCAAAAATATGTTAAAGTATAAGAAGAACTACTGACTGATTTGAAGAATCTTGTGTACCGTCGTTCAGATGACGTGGAGCTCCTGGCCAAACAACTCGAAGATGCAGACAAGCAGCTTATGCAATGTATGCAGCAGATCAAATCCATGGCCGAAGGAAAAGAACTAAGGCAGAAACAACTTGATGATCTCTAAGAAGCTGCACAAGTAGTCATCAACATGGTGGACCCTCTGGAAGAAGGAGTAGTCGACAATAGGACTTTGCTGGAGCGTCTTCATGAAGCCCTGTTGGCATTTCTTACCGTCATCACCAGGATTGTTAGTCCTTAGTGATGGCACCAAGAAACGCCGTGGTGGTATGTCTTAACGATTACAGATTGGATCCGCAAGCGCACGGATATACCGTTGTAGCATTTCACTCGGAGAGTATTCGGGTATCGTTATTTATATTTTCCCATAGGATGGCATGAGTAAAAGAGTTTACTAGGTACTTGGTCAGGACAAATTGAATAAGCTATAGACTATATTTCATACAAGGGTAAGTCATGATAAATGATATGGATAAGGGTAATGTGACACACACACAAGCCAATCTCAAGATAAAGAATAACAAATAAACTAAAGGTTAGTGGGAGCATAGGCATACAAAGAATGTCCTAAAAGCATCTACTCATACAAGCAAGGGTTACACAAGATACATGGTTAGGGCTTAGATCTAAGGCTTGGAATATAGGGAGAATGTCCCGCACCAGTGTACAACTAGTCCCGTTACATCTTTCAGAACTCCTACACCATACCCGAACGTGGGGGACTAAACTAACCATGGCAAAGCTGCCGTAGCGGATGGACAGGGCTATCACCACCTGCCGTCTACCCCTACAACACCGTGGAGCATGGTCATCTTTGAAGGATCCCGCATACCCGAGCACCACGCCCGTGTATGAGGTCACTACCCTAGCGCCCCCTGGTGTCCCACCCTTCGGATGGACAAGTAAAGCGCTAAGGCAAGCCCAAAGGCACAACAAACCGATATCCTTACATAGAACATCTGGCCTAACCACATATAAGCATAACTTATGGAATAACAAGGCATGGTATGATAAACAATCAAGATAGCATAGAAACCATGACTAAGCTCTGCATTACGAATAGGATACTGACAAGTTGAATACAAAGCTATACCGGAGGTCGAGGATTGCTCAATGACCTCGAGGACGACTAGATTCCCTAAAGAGAAGTTCTAGCCTAGCTCCACTACCCTAAGGAGTACAAGTCACAAAGTAAGAGAGGGAGAGAGGCTTCCAATGTGTGGTGTGTGTGAATGAGGGGGGGAACACCCCCTTTTATAGCCTCCAAGGGTGGTTCCCGCCATCTCTTCGTATGGAAACCTTAGCCACCATCCTTGAAGAGATAAGGATAATCTTCCCGCCAAAGCTTTGGCTGCCGGGAAGCCGTCCAGGTTCGGCTGTCCCTAGGGTTCGGCCGACCCTAGGTGAGCCTCCCCCGGCTCCATCTTCCTCTAGCTGGCTGGTAAGTGGGCCCAGGTGATGATCCTCGGTGATTTACGCCTTGGCGCGCCCGTTTGCTCTACCAGGTGGGCCCTCTTTGTATGTGTAACGCTGGATGTGATCTTCTTTGCAGTTCTTGTTGCGTCTTCTACATGTTTTCTTCTTATTCCAGACTTGTATCCCTAAAATGGCTAGATAGACAATACAGTTGTGCAACTAGGTTAGTGATATAAATATGTGAGTAAGAGGTATGGTTTTAATTTATTTGTGAGTATAGTTGATGGTCGGATTTCGCATTTAAGGACCATCAAAAACACCCCCAAGCTAGCTCTTTGCTCGTTACGAGCAAAGTTCTGGGCTTAAGTTGTTGATCAGGAGTTGCTACAATGTTGCATTTCCAACTTATACCATAGGCACGACTAGGTGTTCCTACCATGATTTTGAATAAGTTGGCATTGATCTTACCTCTTACCTTACTCCTGTGGGGCGTGTAGCTTTACCTCATCTTTGGCGGTTGAGAGTGAAAACGGCTTTGTAGATCATCAATTTTTCTCATTCCTTTTGTTCAACCGTCAATTTGGAGGTTCTGTAAAGTTTTTCATAGAAATGGTAAAGTTTCTCGATTGATCTCTCGGATCGCTCATTGAGTTTGATTCCTCACCAAGGCTTTTATTATGCCTTTATTTTTCATCCTACTTCTAAATGCTTGATTTGGTGGAGCTGTAGGTATGGGGAATTTGGAGGTACACTTATTTCTCATATTTTGCTAAGTCAAATACCAGATCCAAAGGAGAAACAAGTCATAAACCTTGATCAAGATGTGCATGTATGTGGATATTTTTGGTGGATGGTGTATGAACTCCTTTTTCATGGACCATCTCTCATTTATTCTTTTTCTTTGATGTGGGCTATCTTTCTTTCTTTCTCTCTTTTCTCTTTTTTTCTGTTTATTTTTCTTGGACCTTCATGTGTCCAATTCTTTCTTTTTCTTCTCATGCTTTCTTGAGCATGTCTTTTATTTCTTTTTGCATAGCCCATATCCTTTTATTATAACTTTGGAGAGTGTCTTTTATTTCTTTTTGCATAGCCCATATCCTTTTCTTTCTTGAGGTCTTGTAGCAACCGTTGAGAGGAAACTAAAGCAGTCGGCGCTACGTGAAAAAAGAGAGCGCTCGTAGAGCACACTTATAGAGTGTAACCCGATCGCCCGTGTTGCAGGGCGGATCGTGCAGGCAATCGGGAACAGGCATGGCATGGCCTGTGAAGAGAATGCGCGTTGCACAAAAAGTATCCGATCCTGTGAAGAACAAGTTGAAAAAGGTATAAATGACTTAGCTTTATTCGTGGACGATTGGCAACGAGCCGCAGCGACCGTTGATGGAGCCGTGACAGCTTGTTGATAAAGCCGACTAGTCGGAGTCGATTACGACTAGTTGTTGACGGTGTGAAGCCATCTCCCGACTAGTTTTCTTGCTGAAACAAGTAGCTGGGGTAGTCGAATCACGCCCACTCGTGGATGGTTGTCGAGGAAACCACAACAGTCGTCGAGGTAGCAGCGATGATTTGTTGAAGAAACCAACCAGTCGGATTTGATCCCGACCAATTGTTAGCCGTGCAGAACTAGTCACCAAGTAGTTTACGGCTCGTTAACAACTAGTTTCTAGTCGAGATGAATAGTTGAAGTAGTCGTTGGCGACGCAAATTTGTCGAAGTAGTCATAGCCAGTGACAGCAGCGCATCTACACTGCGGCGCAAGCTGAAGTCGAGCCGCATCATCAGGGGGGCGGCGATGGCATGTCATCGTTGCGGCACGGGCTGAATTCGAGTTGATCACGAGTAGCAGCCAGGTTGGATCCAGGCTCATCCTCATGGTGTCTGATTAGATTGGAAAATCAAATTCCACCGAGATCCTCAATGTCGCGGCGGGATGCTGTAGCAGATGCCATCGGCTTCCTGGTTTTAGCGAGGTTGTAGTTGAAGCCACCACCTCAACGGCGATGCAGACCCAGGAGCCAAGGATGGATGCCGGCAAGATGGCCAATTCTTCATTGGAATCCGAGTAATAGTTGAGAATGGGGGGCCCTCGACGCGCGGTGGCTCCCTCATATTGAATCCTGAAGAGGCGATCCAAGTCCTCCTCCAAGTTGGGGAGGGACTTGGATCGCGAAGGCTCCTCAGATCGGTTTGAATCCGATCCGAGTAGTCCTGGTGCACCACGAATTGAATTTGCGTTGAAAACGAACATGATTTCGATCTGCCTGGATAGATCAAGGAGCCCAGGCAGATCTAAATTGTCGATGAAGTAGTCGAAGTCGTTGCTTCGAGTTGGTGCAGAGGCCTCCGGCTTCCAGGAGCCAAAGACGAAGATTGTGCCCTCGTCGAGAACGTTACTGTTGAAGCTGAGAGTTGCCATCGAATTCTCCGGTGGATGCTCGATGAACACCCCTACCTGGCGCACCAGCTATCAGTGTTTTACTGCCACGCCCACCGAGGGATACCCCCGAGGTGGTAAGTTTTTAGGTTGGGTGTCGCCGAGATTAGGAACTCGAAGGTGCAAAGGAACATAAGGTTTTAGACAGGTTCGGGCCGCCGAGAGCGTAATACCCTACGTCCTGTGTCGTTTGTATTGCCTTTGATGATTGTTGTGTGATCTTCTGGGTGATTCCCTAGATGATCCCGTGGATTCTCCCCTGGAGGGGGTCCTGTCCGCCCTTATATAGTCTAAGAGGACAGGTTACATGGAAGTTCTAGTTGGATACATTATCTAGAGTCCTACCCGAGTACTTTTTTGGTAGTTCCCTACGGTATCCAACTAGTTTGAATACTCTAGGAGCAGTTCTACTAGGCTACGGGTAGTTACAATAGATGTAGGGCGTCGACCATGTCCCGTCCTGTATCCTAATAGAAAAATGTGCCACGTAAACAGTCCCGTGTGCCCGGGTCTGACATCCTAGGCTTGTATTCAGCTAGGATATCTGTAACTCTATCCCCCTAGACTATATATGGGCGGGCAGGGACCCCTTGATGTAGCACTGACCCGAGCTTCCGATAGGTATGGGTAATTCGATTGGTGGAGAAATCAACGTTGGCGATCCGAGCTTCTAATCAGACATGATTGGAACCCCTGTAACCGATATACTACTGCTCCGTTGGTTATCAACCAAGCACAACTTGATTGACCTCGCCAAGAAGGCTTTCCCTGCAAGCGAATCGAAGAACACAAGCAAGAAAGGGTAAGCTCGCAATTTGAAATTGCAGATGTATATGAAGAAAAGAACAAGATGGGGTTCAAGCTCTAATCACAAAAGGACAAATCACCACAGTGATGAAGAACAAGAACGGGGGTCCTGATTCATAGCAAAAGGACTCGACGTCAAAGTTACAATGAAGATGACTGTTTCTCAATTGAAAATGAGCACTAAACAAAACCCAAACCCTAATGTAGTGGACGCTACTGAGTTTATACTAGAAAGGGGGCGACCTAGGGTTGAGGACGACCAGGGGGGGCGCCCTCAACATGGGTTAAGGCCCGACATGATACAAAGGCCGGCGTGGCCTAAAATAGGTAACGCAGCAGCTTGTCATGGTCACACCGAAAGATCCATGAACATTCTGGAGCTAGAACCAGACCCAAAAGAAAGCTTTCGTTGTTAGCTTTCCAACTCATCAAAGAACATCTCCTTTCGATGTCGTATGAGGGAGATATGGTCGATTCCGTCTAGGGTGGTCTGCTGAATCCGAACCAAACGCGGAGTCCAAGTTGATGACGACTTGTGACTTGGCGAAGACCATGGCTCGTGCGTATCTACCTTGGTGATTTCCTCATCATCCTCCTCTTCTTGAATTGGAGTCATCCTCGACTCCATCCCACCATCAATCCCTTGCAAAAGTTTAGTGAGAGCAGGACGTATATTGCGAGACATAGGATTACCATCATGTGAGAACAAAATGTGTCTACAAAGCATGGTACGGCATGGTGCACCATCAACAAAAATTTCAGCATTCAGAGATGTTTTAGCGAGCAAAGCACCTTCCTTCATCTTACTATCCTTGGATGTAACACCAGATGAGTCGATAGCATGATCATTATTAGAAATTTCAGCAAGCTCTTTATCATATTTTACAATTTCAGCAGGTGTTAAAGGAAGTAAAATAATTTTCTTGCCCTTATGCATCAAAGTACTGCAATGGTGTAAAGCATCAGTATCATATTCTCATGGACGTCCTAATAAAAGCGAACATGCTTGCATAGGTACGACATCAAAATTAGCATAGTCATGATATGAACCAATAAAAAAGTGTATTCTTGCTTATCGAGTTACCTTTGCCTTATCACTATTGTTAAACCATTCGAGGTGATAAGGTTTGGGATGAGCACGTGTGGTCAAGCCAAGCTTCTTGACCAAATCCGATCTAACCAAATTGTTGCAATTCCCACTATCAATTATTGTACAAACACAGCAAGCCTTGACAATGAGGAACATGTTGAACAAATTATGGCGTTGTAGCTTCTCCGGCTCGTGCTCAAGCTGTGTACTCAACATACGATGCACAAGAATAGATTTGTAGCCCGCAACAGCAGTCATAGGATCAATGGCCTCTTCTTGGCTCTCCGAATCTACAACACGGTTAGCAACAAGAGGCAAATCCTCTTAAACATCACTAGCACTTACATACCCTCCATCATTGGTAGCAATGAATGCTCGACGACTAGGGCAATCCTTCATGACGTGTCTCATGCCTTTGCAGCGGTGGCACACGATGTTGGTGGAGTGACTCGATGAAGCACTAGTACTAACAACCTTCTTCTGTTGTTGGGGCTGCACAAAAGACACATTACTCACCTCGGAAGTAGGTTTAGTAGCAGTAGCAGCAGACGGTGTCGCGGTGGCTTAGCAACCGGTGCCTTAGGCTTGTCGAAGTCGGAACGCTGCTAAAAGGATCTGCCATTGTTGGATCTGAAAGTCTTCTGTTGTCCTCGTCCCTATACTTCTCATTCAGCTTTGAGAGCAAGATGATACAATTGGCTGAACCTGGTCCATTCTTTATAATCAAGGATATCCTGTATATCACGATGCAAACCACCAAAAAATCCAGCACAAGTGTTCTGATCATCCTCATGTATATTACAACGTGCTAAAGCAACGATTAGCTCCTGATAATATTCCTCTACCCCTTTATCACCTTGATTTAAAGTTTGCAACTTCAAACGCAAATCACGTTGATAATAAAGAGGCACAAAGCGAGATTTCATACGTTGTTTTAAAGCATTCCAAGTCTGAGGTATAGCATTGGCATTATTAGGAGCAGTGCAAATGTCATTCCACCAAAATAGAGCAAAACTAGTAAACTCACTAGTAGCAAGTCTAACTCTATGCTTAGCAGGAACCAAATGAGAATTAAACTTTTGTTCAGCAGCAAGTTCCCAATCCAAATAATCCTCAGGATCAGCAGTACCAACAAAAGAAATCATGGTAAACTTTGTTTTAAAAAAAGGATTATTATTACCACGATTATGATTACCTCCCATACCATGACGATTATGCCGAAGACGATCAGCATCGCATCTATCAGCATCAAGGTCGGCATCATCGTCCTCTTCCTCCTCACCCTCCCGTGGTTGATGTCGGGGCCGTCGTGGAGGAGGCCGTTGTTCAGCATGTTCAATCCGGGTGACCAGATTGTTCATAGTGTGCATCATCTCCTCAAACTTCTTAGTGATGTAGGTGCGCGGGTCATCCAGAAGCCTTGTAAGCTCATCCTTGGACACACACTCGTTGAATTCCAAAGGGGACTCCACTCCTTTTCCTAATCCTCCTGACATGGTTAGAAGACAGCAAAAGATAACAGCAAGGTATTATCCGTATCAATTAACAACTATCGAGTGGTGCTCAAAGCGGAGTGCAATAGCTCAAGCGGCTTACCACCGTCTTGCAAGTGTTCTTACCAAAGTCAATAGGGCGGTATAATCTATTGTCAAGCTTGAGTGTAACAGTTGCAAGGCAAACCTGTACTGACAAGACAGAAGTATATGTGTATTCTGGGTAGGCACAATACGACAGCAAGGAATCAACAATTATCGAAAGCAGATTAGCAAGGTTCAATAAGTATCCAAAGTACTAGTCACCGTTGCTGGCTAAGATATGTCCCTAGGCGTAGCACAACAAGTTGGAACAAAGAACAATGGACAGAACTCAAAGAACAAGCAACCAGCAGCTCATGCAATTATTTTTGTCTATTTCCCTAATTGTTCCTCCTGTCATTGTTTTTTTCAATTTTTTTATTTTTTCAACTATTTTTTTATATTATTCTCTGAACAGGGAACACACAGGATGGAAGCAAAAACAGTTTCCGCCTGAACAGAGTTAAGCTGTGATCTATAGAAAATCAGGCACGTCCTCTAAAATACGTCCAGCAACTTTGGAGCTTGAGATCTCCCACATAGAAATCGAATTTTGCAAATCTGTGGGTGTCGAATCCATCAAATCCGGGAAACAATAGGTGCAAAATTAAATTTCACGTGATTTCAAAAAAAAGTTTGCCCCTATCCGAGTTTCGAGCCAAAAGTTATGCATGTTTTAAGGAAGGGCCTCCGAATCAGGGTTTTTGGAGAGCAAAAATAAGGTAGAACACATCGGCGCGGCTAGGGCAAAGCATCTCTATCCTCAAACATAGAAACATGGCTGAGTAAAGCATCTTAGCAAGCGAACAACCTAGGGCAAAGCGTCCCTGGTGTATGCAGCAATAGGTATCGCCAGATGAAAACAAGAATGGTTGCGATGCAAGGTGAAAAGAACACACGGCGGCTTGCAACCTATCTAGGGCTTGCGCGGCGAGAGTTCACACAAGGTGGCTAGCGGGGGCAAGTTAAGTAACATGAGGGCTCGACTTGTTGTTTGGGTAAAGGAGGATGGGATAGCGGCGGCAACAAAACTACGACCATGAAACACCTACACAAGCAACAATTACTCGACCACAGACACAAACTCAATAAAGCCAATCCGAAACGAAATTGCAAAGGCTAAAACAGGTAATAGGACAGCGGAAAGTGTAAATTTTTTTGGCTTTTTGTGGACTGTAGGTAATGAAAACGAGATGAATCTAAAGGGGAATATGAAGGTATACCTCACGGTTAACCTGAATCCTGATACCACTTGATGTAGCACTGGCCTGATCTTTCGATAGGTATGGGTAATTCGATTGGTGGAGAACTTGACGTTGGAGATCCGGGCTTCTAATCAGACATGATTCGAACCCCTGCAACCGATACACCATTGCTCCATTGATTATCAACCAAGCACAACTTGATTGACCTTGCTAAGAAGGCTTTCCCTGCAAACAAATTAAAGAACACAAGGAAGAAAGAGTAAACTCACAATCTAAAATTGCAGATGTATATGAAGCAAAGAAAAAGATGGGGTTCAAGCTCTAATCACAAAAGGACTAATTGCCAAAGTGGTGAAGAACAAGAACGGGGGCCCCGATTCACAGCAAAAGGACTCGACGTCACAGTTACAATGAAGATGACCGTTTCTCAATGGAAAACTAGCACTAAACAAAACCCAAATCCTAATGTGGCGGCGGCTACTGAGTTTATACCAGAAAGGGGAAGACCTAGGGTTGGGGGCGATAGGGGGGCGCCCTGAACATGGGCATAAGGCCCGACACGATACAAAGGCCGTCGTGGCCCAAAAAAGGTGATGAAGCACCTTGTCATGGTTACACAGAAATATCCATGAACATTCTGGAGCTAGGACTAGACCCAAAAGAAAGCTTTCGTCGTTAGCTTTCCAACGCATCAAAGAACGCCTCCTTTTTTTGTCGTATGAGGGAGATATGGCCGATTCCGTCCAGGGTGGTCTGCTGAATCCGAGCCAAACGCGGAATCCAAGTTGATGACGACTTGTGACTTGGCGAAGACCATGGCTCGTGCGTATCCACCTTGGTGATGTCCTCATCACCCCCTCCAAACCAATCCACATCTAAGGCAATACAAACCACCATACAGTACGTAGGGTATTACGCACATCGCAGTCCGAACCTGTCTAAACCTTGTGTTGCTTGCACCTTTGAGTTCCTGATCTCGTCGACACCCTACCTACAAATCTACTACCTTAGGGTATCCCTCGGTAGGCTTGATGGCTAAACACCAACAGCTAGAGCGCTAGGTAGGGGAGCTCACCGAAGATCCACCAGCGAACTCGATCGCATCATTCACTTCAGCAGCACCGTGTCTGACGAGGGCACCACATTCACCTTCGGCTCCTGGGTCTGCATCGCCGATGGTTTGGGTGGTTTCAATAGCCACCTAGCCGGCACCAGGGAGCCCGACGCACCTGCTTCCACTTCCGGCCACGACATCGACGATTCCGCCGATGATCTAGGTGGGATTCGACTTTCCGGTCAGATCAAAAACTTTGCAAGCCGCCCTCGCCCAACACCCCGCTCGCCGGTCAACCCCGACGATCTTATCGCCGGAGTAGATCTGGTGGCTCACAACATCGCCAAGTGTATCAAGCTCACGGAAACCACCCTCCAACGCCCGGACAACCTGAGTTCCCCGACTAGGTATCACCCTAAGACTCCTTGTCCTTCTCTTACCAGCACCGGCGACATCTTCTTAGGGATCGATCGGGTCGACCGCAACTTTGCTGAGTGCATCAAGCTTGCGGAATTCATCCTCCAGCAACGCAACCCCAGGAAGGCGGAAACACCCATAGCGGCTTTCAACAGTGATTTTGACGACTTCATCAACCAACTTGGCGAGTTACTGCCCCCCAACCCAAATGGGGAAACCGAATAGGATTCGGGGTCCAAATCCCTCTCCGAGTTGGAAGAGGACCTGGATTACCTACTACGACTCGGAGAAGGGGAAGCCACCGCATGTTGGGGAGCTCCTGTCCTCGGCGACTTCTCGGATTCTGATAGCGAAGCTGCGCTCCTCTTAAGCGCCCATCAGGGCCCGACGATGGCATCTACCTCAACAGGTAGTTGGAAGGGCCTGAAACTCTCCGAACTAATCCACAACGCCACGCCACGTTCCATCATTGATTTCGGTGAACTCCTATTCCAAGAGGGCAGGCCTCCCGCTTCTTCCGACACAGAAGGTAGGCCCTCGCCAAAAATGGAAGCCTACATGCTGGAACGAGAGGTGCTCATGGTCCGCGTCATGGAGATCCAACTCACGGACGACGAAGGCCTAGAACATGTCCAATTTGATGACTGCGACATCGACGACGATGACGACTATCTTTCAGATACACCCAGTCGGAATACGAGCTTGCCAAATAGTTTCAGCAGTTATGAGTTCCCCGAGCATACTCTTGACACCACGGACGCTACAAAGACAGAAGAGGGGGACGACGTCAAAAAGGAACACCGCAGGCTCAAGAACGACAAACGCGCCAACTGCAGGCAACGTGGGATAGAGCAACAGCAGCATCAGCCTAGCAACCTTTACGATTTCTTCACGACTGATCTCCGTAATATCATCAACATTGGCCGGGACGCTCGCAACATCATCATCGCCAAGCAGCAAGAGCGCGTCGAAGTAGAAGCCTACAGCCCCACCAACTACCACATCCCCCAAGACTACTTGAGTTCAACCAAGGAACGCAAGCCAGACGCCCCTATTGCATCCACGAGCGACCAACCCGAGGCAGGAAAACTTCCATCTCGCAAGAATGCTTTGAGAAGGCCCTCCACAGGTATTGCCCATGGCATCCGAATGGTACTCACTCCGCTTTTGATTGTCCTAATCTCCGAAAAGCCCTGCGAGCCCCACCGCTCAAGAGCATCAAGAAGAAGGACCATAAAGAAAGGCGGCAAAACTACTCGGACGATGGTCTACGCAAAAACTACGACCCCATCTAAGGAGGTTCTTTGACTCCATTTGAAATTTCTCACTGCATATTTGATTTTCAAAACCTCTCTTGCATGCTAGGATTTTTTCTAGCCTTTTTTCTAGTTTTATAGAAACCTTGAAAAATATTTCTAAGCATGAAAACCCGTTGAAAAATATTTTTGAACACCTTCTCGGAACAAGACTGACCAAAGCACCCAAGGCATGACTCATGGTAGTTGTTGGGAGGCTGTGGGCCAAACCTGTCAGCAGGTGGGCCCAGCACGGGGTCAGCCGAACCCACTTGACCGTTGGGTGGGCCTAGCTTTTTCAAACAGCTAGTAGCCATTGTGGCGTGCCCCTTCCCGGCCGTTTCATGCTCATACTCTTTAAATAAAGCCCGAGAGGGGGGGGGTGTTTCACTCACACTTCAACTCTCCCACTAACTCCCTTTCACACTCTTTGCTCTCGGGATTTCATTGGATTTTTTCTCAAGTTTTGATTCAAGAAACCTCTCTCTCATTTCTTTGCTGCAAGAATAATCCCATATTTCGAGGAACGACTATTGGGTAAGCATTTCCATTCGGTTTCACTAACGTAACACATTTCGAGTTGTTCTTGTTCGTTCTTGTTCTTCAAGCATGAAAGGCACGAATCGGAAGATTTCCGGTGCATTGAAGAAGATGATGGGCATGAGCTCGTCCCGTTCTCGGGGTGGCTTGAGCTCGCACCACATCCCGAACCGACGCCGAGCCCAAGCATGATGGACTATGAAGAAGAACAAGAAGAACAAGAGGAACAAGCCGAAGTGCAAGCTGAACCGAAAGCCGAGGACGTGGAGATAGACGACGACGACGACGCACCCTACCTCGACTTGCGAGACAACTGTGAGAGGCAAGCCTACGCCATCCTCAAGCGTCGGGACTTTTGTTACACCAAAGCCTTCGACCCGGACCTCCTCGAGAAGACAGGTATGGATGTAGACTTTGCTCGCGTTTGGCATGCAATTGGATGGGACGGTTTTGTGCCCATTGAGGAGAATGGTTCTCGTCTCCTCACCATCTAGTTTCTTTGCACTCTTCGGGAGGTGGATGACGGAATTTCTTTTCGACTCTTTGGAAATGAGTTCTATCTTACTAGGAAAAATTTAAGCCACCACCTTGGTTTTGGCACGCGCTTGCCGATTTCTCTTGAACAAGCTTGCCGCGGTTTTAATCGCCGTGAGTTTTGGGGTTTGATTTCGGGTCAAGTTGTCCATGGCAACTTTGCACCTCGGTGCAATGATACTCAAAATCCAACTCTTCGCTTGATGCACAAATGGTTGGCCATCACCCCCTTCCCAAGGAATGATGTTTGGCCTGTGCACAGCCATGGTTAACAAGATAAAAATCTCTCCTGTAAAGGCAATGGGTAAGCAATGGCTTAAGAATTTCAAGATGACGGGTCCTATTGAGCGCACTACTTTGATCACTCGCATCGCTTCGAGCATGGGGATCTTATATGGGAATGTCATTCCTTTCATTGAGGACCCCCGTGTTCTTATTGATGAGTCTTATTTGATTTATGGTCACACACTCAAGAAAGGCCTGAATGACTCTTTGATCTTCTTCTCCCTGGGCTATGCAAATGAGATTCCGTTACCAAATGTGGGGTACCATTTGTATAACTGCCAGTCACTAACCGTCCCTCTTGTCCCACAAGAGGTGGCCCGCAGGCATAGTGTTTCTGGTTTGCCTGGTAGGATGACCCGGAGCAAGGCCAGAAGAGAAGCAGCACCAACTCCACCACCTCAACAGCCTCAACCATCATATCCGCATGAGGCAGGTGGGTAGTCATGGCATAGCGCAAGCACCGACGAGTGGACACAGCAAGCCCCAGCACGCCGGTCCACCAGCTCCAGCTCCAGCAGGGTCTCACACCTTGCACAACGCACGGCCTCGAGTCGAGGATTCAGCTTCGTCACTCAGCACCTAGGCGAGCATACGGTCCAGGTCAACGACATCGAGGAGTCTCTGGACCAGCACATGCAGTCCACCCAGACGTGGCTGCGACACACCGGCGAGTGAATCCACGCCATGGAGCAGAGGCAACTGCAACAACAGGATGAGTGGAGGGCTTACTTTCGTTGGAGGGGCTACAACCCCGACCAACAACAGTAAGCCTAAAGCTAGCTTGGGAGAGGACCCCAACGAGAGGTACCTTGTATCTTGTATCTTTATACTGTTTTCAAATCTTATGCATGAAACAAAATAAAAAAATTGCAAAATCTAAAACAAAATAAAAATTCACAAAACTAAGAAAAGACCAAAAATATTTACTTGCTTTCTTATGTGTAGTAAGCATGTGTCGTTTTCCGTGTTGACATGATGAATAGTTGCTCTGTTAATTCCCTTCATATGCCTAGTTACAACTTAGTGCTCCACCTAGTTTCGAGTTTGTTGGCTAAATGTTCAGACCTTGAGCTTGAAACTTGTGGGTAGCAATAACATGATCCAAATCTAAGTTGTTGTGAGTTATGATATGATTGAAGTAGAGCTGCTATGATCTCCTCATAAGTGATGCTTGATATTCGGAGTATTTAATTCTTGAAAATACAAAAACAAATAAAGTTCCTCTATGATATGAAAATTCCTATCCAAAGCCATATGTTGATCCAAATTGAAAACCTTCCACATATGTAACTTGTTACCTCATTAAGCTTTGTCAAATTCTTGTGACCCTTTGTGAGATACATTTCATACTCCCATGATCAAGATCACGTACACGTTTCCACCACATCCTAAGCTTCTACACAAGAACATAGCAAGCACTCCATCCATCCACCCACAAAATAAAGCTCCATGTTGTTTCATGACCACTCTCTCCTGTCACACCCGGGCACACGGGACTGTCCACGTGGCACATTTTTCTATTAGGATACGGGACGGGACATGGCCCACGCCCTACATCTATTGTAACTACCTGTAGCCTAGCAGAACTGCTCCTAGAGTAGTCAAACTAGTCGGATACCATAGGGAACTACCAGAAAAGTACTCGGGTAGGACTCTAGAGCATGTATTCGACTATATAAGGGCGGACAGGACCCCCTCCAGGGGAGAACCCACGGGATCATCTAGGGAATCACCCAGAAGATCACACAACAATCATCAAAGGCAATACAAACTACACAGGACATAGGGTATTACGCTCTCGGCGGCCCGAACCTGTCTAAAACCTTGTGTTCCTTTGCACCTTCGAGTTCCTGATCTCGGCGACACCCAACCTAAAAACTTACCACCTCGGGGGTATACCTCAGTGGGCGTGGCGGTAAAACACCGACAGCTGGCGCGCCAGGTAGGGGTGTTCATCGAGCATCCACTAGAGAATTCGATGGCATCTCTCAGCTTCACCAGTAACGTGCTCGACGACGGCACAATCTTCATATTTGGCTCCTGGATCTGCGTCGCCAACGGCTTGGGTAGCTTCAATAGCCGCCTAGTCAACTCCAGGAAGCCGGAGGCCTCTGCACAAACTCGAAGCAACGACTTCGACTATTTCATTGACGATTTCAACGAGTTGTTGCTCCCTGATCTACCCAGGCAGATCGAAATCACGTCCGTTTTCAACGCGAATTCAATTTGTGGTGCACCAGGACTACTCGGATCAGATTCAAACTGATCTGAGGAGCCTTCGCGATCAAAGTCCCTCCCCAACTTGGAGGAGGACTCAGATCGCCTCTTCAGGATTCGATATGAAGGAGCCACCCCACGTCGGGGGCCCCCCGTTCTCGACTACGACTCAGATTCCAATGAAGAATCGGCCATCTTGCCGGCGTCCATCCTCGGCTCCTGGGTCTGCATCGCCGGCGAGGTGGTGGCTTCAACTCCAACCTCGCTAAAACCAGGAAGCCGATGGCATCTGCTACAGCATCCCGCCGCGACATTGAGGATCTTGGCGGAATTTGATTTTCCGATCTAATCAGACACCGTGAGGACGAGCCTGGATCCAACCCGGCTCCTACTCGTGATCCACTCGAATTCAGCCCATGCCGCAACGACGACGCGCCATCGCTGCCCCCCTGACGATGCGGCTCGACTTCAGCTTGCGCCGCAGTGCAGATGTGCTGCTGTCACTGGCTACGACTACTTCGACAAATTTGCGTCGCCAACGACAACTTCAACTATTCGTCTCGACTACAAACTAGTCGTTAATGAGCCGTAAAACACTTGGCGACTAGATCTGCATAGCCAACAACTGGTCGGGATCAAATCCGACTGGTTGGTTTCTTCAACAAATTATCGCGCCTACCTTGGCGACTGCTGCGGTTTCCTCGATAACCATCCACAAGTGGGCGTGATTCGACTACCTCGGCTACTTGTTTTAGCAAGAAAACTAGTCAGGAGACGGCTTCACACCGTCAACAATTAGTCGGAATCGACTCCGACTAGTTGGCTTTATCAACAAGCTATCGCGGATCCACGACCGTCGCTGCGGCTCATTGACAATCGTCCACGAATCAAGCTAAGTCATTTATGCCTTTTCTGATTTGTTCTTCACAGGATCGGATACTTTTTGCACAATGCGCATTCTCTTCACAGGCCGTGCCATGCCAGTTCCCGATTGCCTGCACGGTTGGCCCTGCAACACGGGCGATCGGGTTACACTCTATAAGTGTGCTCTACGAGCGTTCTCTTTTTTTGCGCAGCGCCGACTGCTTTAGGTTCCTCTCAACGGTTGCTACAATACCCAGGTAGCGTACGCTTATCATGACACCTCGACTCTTCTGTACGCCTATGCAACTACGCGTGCACGCGGCCAAGCTCCCTGCGCAACGGTTTACGGTAATCAGGGATCAGGTGCTTACCGTAACAGGCTACCTACCCGGCGTCATGATGCGACCCAGCAAGAGTACAACGTGAAAAATTTTACATGCATTTTACAATGCTGGGATTTGCTCCCAACAGGATACCATGTATATCAGTTACAACATACTTTTATATTTACCTTGCAGGTGACCTGATCTGGACCGTGTTGCTGGGCAATTTGGATTCGACTCTGACAAGTTGGCTTCATCAACAATCGCCCATGACTACTTCAATTTCGCAAGAACACTCGACTACACGTCACTGACTACTTCGACTACTCGTGTCGCTCACAAGCTAGTCGGAATCGACTCTGCTCTGCGACACGCTGGCGACTATATCGACTACTCACTACTCAGAATCGACTCTGCTTGGCGACACGTTGGCGACTACTTCGACTACTAGTCTCGTCTACAAAACTAGTCGGAATCAACTCCCACTAGTCGGCTTCATCGATAGTTCAAGATCCAGAGGCACTTGGCCAATACCTGTCTCGGGGGCTGGCGCCACCGACTACGAGGCATATCCCATGCGACTCATCAAGCTCCCAAGCTCGGGGGCTGGATACAACACGGCTCTCAGCAATGAAGATTGCATGCCACGATTTTTTGGACCCTTTATTCCAAAACTTGGGGATTTGGATTCAAGGCTTGGGGGCTCCATGACACGTGTCATCAACGACTTATTTTTCAAATCTGCTGGAAGATAAGGGCAGAAGACTAAAGATTGAATTGACCCTCAGCATGATTCTACGAGTCAACCTAAGGCTCGGGGGCTACTCCATATGGAGTGCGAATTTAATCGCACCCCATATAAAAGAAGACAACTACTCGGGGCATGAGCACCTCACAGCCTCGATGCAGTCAAGAAAGTAATCGGAGCACATCTTCAAGATGAAGTTTGGAGAACTCGAAGACGCCTTCAGAAGTACTCAGATGCCTACAGTACTCGGCTACGAAGAGCTCGGGGGCTTGCCAGACCCGGGCACACGGGACTGTCCACGTGGCACATTTTTCTATTAGGATACGGGACGGGACATGGCCCACACCCTACATCTATTGTAACTACCCGTAGCCTAGTAGAACTGCTCCTAGAGTAGTCAAACTAGTGGGATACAGTAGGGAACTACTAGAAAAGTACTCGTGTAGGACTCTAGAGCATGTATCTGACTAGGACTTCCATGTAACCTATCCTCCCAGACTATATAAGGGCGGACAGGACCCCCTCCAGGGGAGAACCCACGGGATCAACTAGGGAATCACCCAGAAGATCACACAACAATCATCAAAGGCAATACAAACCACACATGACGTAGGGTATTACGCTCTCGGCGGCCCAAACCTATCTAAAACCTTGTGTTCCTTTGCACCTTCGAGTTCCTGATCTCGGCAACACCCAACCTAAAAACTTACCACCTCGAGGGTATCCCTCGGTGGCCGAATAGAAGCCTAGGAGTCCTACCCGAGTCCTACTCGGGTAGTTTCTTTCTGTTTTGACTAATACTACTCGCATACGAGTACATTACAGTAGATATAAGGTCTGGAACATGCCCCATCCCTTATTCTAGAATATTCTATGCGATGTGCGCAGTCCCGTGGCCTTGGGTCTGGCAGTACCGATAAAACTGGCACTTCCCCAACTTCTCCTCACTCTCCCTATTTTCTAACAACGTCGAGGCAGCGCTACACCTCTAGAATGAGTCTAGAGCTCGTATACGAGAGTAAGAGAGTGACGAGAGCAATGTGAATGTGTGTTCTATTTGGATCCCCTCCCCTCATATTTATAGGGGTGTGTAGTTCGGTTTGCATCCGGTTTTGGCATGGGACTCATGCAACACCTTCCTTGGGGAAGCTTGAGGGGACGTCACGTGGAAGATGGTGGCCATTGGGCCCACCCCTGGTTCGGCCGACCTAAGGCCACCGCCTTTGGCTGAGAGGCTTCCAGGTGAGTCCCACATGCAGGTACTCGTGCATGCCAAGTTTCTATGATTGTTTGGACTAGTCTGTGGGCCCCCTGATCCGTGTGCTTGCGTGTGATTGGCCGGAGTTGTTTTGCCTTGGATCTTGCTTCCATTTTCATGCAATTTAAGTCAAAATACACCTGCACACATATTTAGACTAGTACATGTGGAATTCGTTATATAATCGCCCTATTCTAATGTTAGCCCCTGCTTTGATTCCAACTTTATGCAGGATTTGACGATCAAAATTGGTCCATAATAACGAGCATCAACAAGATCCCCCACACTTAGTCCTTTGCTCATCCTCCAGTGAAGGCTAGGACTAAGGCGGATACAACTTTCCCTTGATAAGATTCCTACATAAATGTTATTTTGCACCTTACCTTTATTTGTGAACTTTGAAGTGTCTACCATGATGTTGCAGGCGGTCGAAGGGCGGAACAACGTTGATTCAAACTCCTTCCCTTTTCTCGATTGGGTTTTGAAAAAGATTTTGAAAAGAAATCAAGCATCCATGGTCTTACCCCTTTCAAATCTCTCTCGATCACTCATGTGTATGTATCTCACCAAAGCTTCGCCTTTCTCTCCCTATCTGTATGTATATGGCTGAAGTGGAGCTTGGTACGGAATATGTTAGCACGTACTTGTGGTACATCTGTCGCAAAATCAAAGATTGGATCCATAGAGATAATAAACTATACGAGCTGATCAAGATAGCACGCGTGTGGTAGATGGATTGATGTGGATTCCTTTTGTATGATACCTCCCTTTATGAATTCTTTTTGAGAGCATGGCTATCTCTTTTTCTTCTTTCAATACTTGGACCTTCATGTGTCCATTTTTTTCACGATAGCCATGTCTCTTTTGTAATAGTAACGGGTGAGAGACCAAACATTTGTGGAGCATATATTTTGTGGAAAATGGCAGTTGATTCCTAATGTGGAAATTCGCTTGTGTACGTGATCTTGATGAAGCAATTAATGCAGAGTATCTTATTAGGGTCACAATGTTTGATTGAGCTCAATGTAACAACAACACACATATGTATGAAGTTTTTCCTTTATAGCATGACATATGGCTTTGGTAGGATAGACACAAGGGAATGTAAGCCATGGAATATTTTTCTTTTTGAAATAGAGTTCCCAATCAAGCAGGCAGAGCAAGTACGGAAACTTGTATCAAACCATATCATGTTAATCAACAACTTAGACATCATGGGTTCCATAGGATTTGGTTCACAACATCAGATTTAGTAGAGCATAAAAGTTGTGCATGAACCATCAAGTCAAGCTTTTCGGCTTTTATTTGAGTTAAAACATTCTAAATTAAGCATTGAAATCATGTTTAAAACTCATAAACAACTAGTGGACTAGAACTATTACTTAACTTTAACTAAGAAACTAAAACACAAAGGAAATCACGACCACTTACTTTGATTGATAAGCATCCATCGAGGTACAAGCTGGAGAAGAGTGCCGACAAACCCGGCACTTCCCCGAGTTCCCCTCACTGTCTCCCTATTTTTTAACACCGCCGAGGCAGCGCTACACCTCTAAAATGAGCCTAGAGCTCGAGTATGAGAGTGAGAGAGTGAAGAGAGCAATGTGAATGTGTGTTCTATTTGGATCCCCACCCCTCATATTTATAGGGGTGTGCAGGTGGGTTTGCAGCTGGTTTTGGCGTGGGACTCATGCAGCACCGACCTTGGGGGGACGCCACGTGGAAGATGGTGGCCATTGGGCCCACCCCTGGTTCGGCCGACCTAAGGCCACCGTCTTTGGTTGGGAGGCTTCCAGGTGGGTCCCACATGCAGTACGCGTGCATGCCAAGTTTCTATCGCGGTTTGGATTGGTTTGTGGGGCCCCTAATCCGTGTGCTTGCGCGTGATTGGCCGGAATTTCTTTGCCTTGGATCTTGCTTCCATTTTCATGCATTTTCAGCCCAAATACACCTGCACATATATTTAGACCAGCAGCTGTGGAATTCGTTAGATAATCGTCCTATTCTAATGTTAGCACATGCTTTTATATATTCAACTCTAGAGATACAAGTGGTGACAATTAGTGGGCTAGCTAGCAAGTTCATTTTGATCTCATTTCTTCTATTTAGGAGTAGTAACTTTCAGTTTAACATAAGGGTCTACACATAGACAAAATTGCAAATTTATTGAACTCCAATAATTGAGGCTCACACATTGATTGACCAGCAAACGTATGATACTGGTGAGGTCTATGCGGCTGACGTTGTTATACCAGTCTTTTTTTTGGGGTTGAATTCTTCTATCCTTTTCCATCTGCAACACTAGTCCACAAAATTTAGAATGTTCAAAAAGAAAAAAAAAGACATATCTGAGATGGTGAAGGAGAAGGAATCCTATGCCAGATATTGTAGGTCTAAAGTAGCACGAGGAAAGTCCAACCCGATCGATATCCGAAACATAGTAATACAACTGTATATTCATGGGACCAAAGCCCATTTAGCTGGCGCCTACTAAATCGATCTGGAGTACTATCCACACTCAGCACAACTACTCGTCAGATGGGTAGGCAGCAAGTTCAATTCACTACTATGGTGGTATGTGGTAGCGCGAGCGCCTTACAAGGATGAAGTCGACCTACACACACATTTACTTTGATGCAACCAACGTCCATAGGAAAAAGGAGACAGGAAATCCCTAGGAGATCCAGATCCAACAGATCGTAGCTAGCTCGCGCTAGTACAGTTTTTGATCCAACAGATTGTAACTAGCCAAACTTTAGTATAACCTACTCGTAGAACATCCATTTGTCTCGTTGAAATAATAAAGCAGAATATTGCAAACCTGTATTTGTCTTCTGAATATAATATAGATCGACCTGCCTTGTCTATAGATAGGAAACAATACAAATTTAATAAGGCAAAAAGCATCACCGCACAGATATGGCTCGGTCATATTCGACGACCATGGTTAGGATCGGAGAAAGAGGCATACGTACACGTACTAAACGCCCACAAACACGCTATGATCTTCTAATTATAAAATTCAACATGTGGTGTATGTACGTTTATGTTAATTATTAGTGTTGCTGTGATAGTGAACAACTTACCGATGGCAAGTACTAAAACTCCAGAATTTCTCATTTTTTCTGTAGCAATTTTTATGTTACTTCCGGTTTCTAGTGTTTCACACAATTTTGTGCATTATTGAAATATTCATATTTAAAGTATCCAAGAAGTAATGGACTGTAGATTCCCATCTTTAGTTGTTCATTGGTTCATATGACGAAAAAATATTAGCCTTTTTTCTCATGTAAACATCCTATGATAGTCTAACAAAGATTTCCATGGCCCATAATATGCTCTTGAAAATTAGGAAGAAGGACATGCAGGCAGGTGGACATGTTGTCCAAATGAAACTCCATAATTCGGATTCTGGGAGATACACAAAGCACACTGGCAGGATTTTGAGCAGTTTCTCATGATCCAATAGAACCTGTAAGCAGTCATCCACAAGTCTAAGCTAGCGTGGCAAGGAGATGGCTAGTCAATTCACAAAGTGGTTTTAGAAGAACCACAAACCGCGAAATGCTTGGAAACGGTGCCCAGTGCTGTGAACGAATCCATGAGGCGTAGTTTGACAACACGACGGTTACAACTCCTGGTGCCTCTAAATCCTGCACTGTTATCGAGCTAAGAAAACGATAAACCAGCATATACGAGTGGTGAATGCATCTTTTCCATGTTCCACTGGATGTATGGACAGTTGGACACTACCCTGAAAGAAATGTAACCAGTGGACACCTATTTGTAGTGATGAGGTGGTCATCCAAGCTAATTAAATGCATTGTAGTCTGCAAGTTTTGAAGTAAATATGCTGTAATGCATATCGACCTAAATGCCAAACCTTAATATAACCTACCCCTTGACCATCTAATAACAAGATCCATTTGTCTTGTTGAAATAAAGTGGAATATTGAATAACATATATTTGTCTTTTGAATTGAATATGGGTTTTGCTACGGTACACCAAAATAATTGTGGACCGTCCATTTAAACAGATTTAGATGGTTGTTATCACATATTACCTCTTAAGAGGTAATAGAACTAATAGATATTAAATATTTTTTATCGTAAAAAAATGGAAAAATAGGCAATATATTTTTCATTAGATCTAACTATGTCTTGCTAATCAGGTAATATATTTCAACCACACTAAACTGATGCACCATAATGTGCATATTAATGTAACATGATTAATCTTGATAATCAATCCATGCTAATCTAATCTGATGGCACACGATGCACCACAAATATGCACGTTTTAAGCCATGCATGTGCGGGATTCAAAATCAAAAGACACGTGAACGTAACAATTCTTTGATGCATGTAGATATCACTACTACAAAAATGATTTGTAGCAACACCTCGAATTTTTTTAGGGACGGACCAAAATATCATCTGTTCTTACAAATGGGGCGCGGTACTATAGGAATCGAGCCGCCCCTAAAAATCCATTTGTAGGGGCGGCTCACCCCCTCAGCCGCCCCTACAAATGGACGCATTTTCAGGGGCGGCTGGGGGTGAGCCGCCCCTACAAATGGATTTACAGGGGCGGCTCATCCCCCAACCCGCCCTTAAAAATATCTATAAAAATCTGGGCACCTTCTTCCTCCTCCGGACCCCCATTGTTTGCTCGGGAGAGGAGGTCCCCCAAGAGCCGAAAAAAAGGGGGGAGCTTTTCAACTTGATTTTCTTGGAGTTGGGGGCTCTAGGACGTAAGTTGACGCTAATTCCTTGTCATTTCTAAGCTCTTTTGTTAGATTTATGGCTCAAATGGGCTCTAGATCTCCATGGTGTGGATTAGCCATTTTAGACACCATTTGCCTCGAACTTTTGGATGAAGTTGTGCTATTTTAGTAGGAGAACAAGATTACGTAATCATTTTGACTCGATCTATAGTTTTTAACATCATTCTTAAGTAAATAATGTTCTACATCTATGGCGGAGAGAGAAGAAGATTTGTTTTTTTCTATTTTTCAAAGACGCATGTTAGATTTTTTCCAACTTTTAGTGGTAAAATAATATATTGAGTTTTTTATTGTTTTTATTTAGTACAAGCTAAATTGATTTTTTCCCACACCTATGCATATATAGAAGTATATATTTATATCACTTTAGGGCTCCTTTTCTTTTGAGGAAAAGATTTGATTTTTTTTCTATATTTACATACATGCATGTTACATTTTTTTCTAATATTTAGTGGTACAATAATAGGTTGGAAATCGATTTTTTTATTTAGTATTAGTTAAATTGACTTTTTCCAACACCTATACATATATAGAAGTATATATTTATGTGAATTTAGGACTCTATTTCTTGCAAGAAAATAATTTGATTTAATTTTTTCTATCTTTTCAGATATGGATAGGACATGGATGTACAATGCAAAAAGGACGAACGCCTATTTCCGTGAAGAGCTTAATAAATTCATTCAAGTTGCGGAGAACCACGCAACAATTGAGAAGACACATTGATGCATTGCCCATGCAATGCCTGCAAGAATTTGAGAGAATTCAACGACCCAACTACAATCAGATCGTATGTGATGGTGAGTGGTTTTGTTAAGGACTACAAGATCTGGATGTATCATGGCAAGACGGATACTCCCCCTCTGACGAATAATCCACTGGATGAAATCATACAAGATGAGGAGTTTGACAGAATGTTTCATTCTTATTTTGATGGTGGTGGAGATGATGATGGTGATGATGATGATGATGGGGTTGCTGATGATGATGGGGTTGGTGGATTCCAAGATGATGATGTCGACGGTCCCATGGATGGTGATAGTAGTGGCGATGAACTCGATGCTGGTGATTTTCTCAGCCAATTGTTAATGGCGACCCGCTAGGGTTTGATTCCCGATCTTTTGATGAGAGGCGTGGATAACTCGATTGGTCGATGGAGGCGACGTTCACGGCCCGACTACAGCCTTCCAAGCTGCTCCTTAGCAACCGATACACCCCCTCCAATGGCTGTCGCGATCTTGTGGAGCGCGGCACCCGGCCACTAGGGCACTCGTCCTGCAAGCAATCGAAGAACTAGCAAGAACAAGTATGACAAGTACTGAATTTACTAGATGTAAATGAAGGTTTCACACGCAATCTCAATAATGGTGGGGTTCCGAAGACAAGAAGACAGGCGGCTGATCCAGCACGCGCGCTTGCAAGCAAGTAGCAAAGGCTAAACTTGATCTAAACAAAACCCAAGCATCCTTGGCAGCGGCTAAGGGGTATAAGTACGTGGGAGGACGACCACAGGGGTGCTGGGGTCGTACTCCAACCCTAGGACGCGTCCGTAATGGACTCAACTTGATACACGGCCCATTGGGCCAAAACAGGGTGACACAGCACCATGGGCAGAAAAGGACTCTGTATTAGTTTTATGATTGCGGCCGACTCGTAACAGATATGAATATGAGGTCGAATCCGTTTGAAAGAATACTTCATAAGCTTTCCACGAAGTACTTGAACGCCCCAATCCGAGTTCATATGCGACCGTGGTGTCCGTCACAAGTTGGTACTGTTCTGCAGTCCAAATCCAGCCTGCGCGAATCCGTTTCCCTTTCGGTCGTATCCTTGGTTCCTAAGAAAAATAAGAGTACACGGGTCTCCATGGTCTAAACATGATGTACATGAGCTTAGATGTGAGCTTACTTGATGATTAAGTTGACGAGCACGAGCACGAGCACGAGTAATAGGACCAGCAATAGGTACTTGTGTCGGAGTGGATGTATCGTTGGTGTTGATGTCCTCATCAGTTGTTGCGCCACACCAAAGTGGAGGTATTGGTTGCTAGTGCTAGGGGGTTAGCAAACTTCGAGACGGTGAGAAAATCAGCAGAGGAAAATATATATGAGCGATCGAAGGGATGCTCGAAACACTGGACCGTGCTTCGTTTCATACTTGAGCTCTTGACTCTGAAGGCTAAGCATGGTTGGTCAGATGGTAGTTTCAATGATCTGCTGCGTATCTTGGCTTGGTTGCAAAGCCAAATAAAGTGTCAACCAACACATACCGAGCAAAGAAGCTTGTGAGCCCGTTCACGATGGGTGTGGAAAGAATTCATGCATGTCTAAATCATTGTATTTTGTATCGTGGGGATACTTTCAAAGACTTGAAGAAATGTCATGTATGTTCTGCAAGTCTGTACAAAACAATGCTGGTTACTGGTGACGACAATCATGGTCCGACCGATGTGAATAAAAGGAACGTGGCAAAGAATAGTGTTGCCTCTGTTGAGCCAGATGACGCTACTTTAGGCATTCCTGAAAAGCAGAGCAGAATTCCCTCCATGGTTATGTGGTACCTCCCAGTTTCCTATCGCCTGAGGCGTTTCTTCTCGAACCCAAAGGATGCTGAACTGATGTGATGGTGGGATTCAGATAAGCGTAAGAAGGGTGACAGAAAGCTCCGACATCCAGCTGATGCTCGGCAGTGGAAGGAATTCGATGAGAAGTACTATCTGGAATTTGGGAATGACCCGAGAAATGTTCGGTTCGCGTTGAGTATGGATGGAATGAATCCGTTTGGTGAAAGAAGTAGCACCCACAGCACATGGCCAGTGATACTGACGATGTACAACCTGCCTACATGGTTGTGCCAGAAGAGAAAGTATCTTTTGCTATCCGTCCTTATACAGGGCCCCAAGCATCCTGGCATCGATATAGATGTTTTTCTTGAGCCTCTGATGCAAGAGATGGAAACTTTATGGAAGGAGGGTATCAATATCTTTGATGGTTGTGCACGGCAGCCCTTTAATCTTAGAGCCATTATATTCGTCACCATCCATGATTACCAGGCATTGTTTGTGCTGTCAGGACAGATCAAAGGTAGGACGGGATGCACGGTGTGCGTGGATGGCACCGTATCATCTTTTCTTGAAGGTTCTCGAAAGGTAGTTTACCTTGGGTATAGACGCTTCTAGGTGGAAGGACATAGGTACCAAAGTAAGAAGTTCTATAATCTTTTTGATGGCAGGCCTGAATTACATTCTGCTCTCGTACAACAAGACATGCACTATGTTTTCAATATGGTTCGGACCATCCAGGTCATTTATGGGAATAAAAAGGAAGATGGGAAGAAGAGAAAGAGAGATAAGGCACCCATCAATGGCGTACCATTCAAGAAGCAGTCCATCTTCTACAAGTACTAGACGTATTGGGCGGATCCTGAGGTTCGCCATGCAATCGATGGTATGCACCTAAAGAAGAATGTGTTTGGTAACACAATTGAGCTCCTCCTAGAGATATTAGCCAAAACAATGGATACCTTGAAGTTGCGTCAGGACTTGGTAGCCATGAAGATAAGACAAGATCTTCACCCTACGGATAAAGGGAATGGCTGATATGAACTTCCCCCAGCTAGCTACAACTTGACACATGATGAGAAGAACGCAATGTGTGAGAGCTTAAGAGGGATCAGAGTCCCGAGTCGTTTCACGTCCAACATAAGGAAACTAGTCTCGATGAAAGATCCGTCACTATAACTGTCATGATTCTCATGTGTTGCTAACGGTGTTCCTCCCAATTGCAACCAGAGCGATCAAGCCAGTATATGTAAAGATGGTAATCACTCGGTTGTGTTACTTCTTCAATAGGATTTCACAAAAAGTGATCAACGAAGATGAGTTGCAGGATCTCCAAGAATTCATTGGGGATACTATGGCGCAACTCGACATGTGCTTCCCTCCGGGGTTTTTTGATATAACCGAACACCTAATGATTCACATGGTCGATCAGATACGGGCACTTGGTCCACTTTACCTACACGAAATGTGGACGTATGAGCATTTTATGTCCATCCTCAATCGGTACGTACTGAATCATGCTCATCCCGAGGGGTCCATGATAGAGGGATACAATAATGAGGAAGTCATCGAGTCTTGCCTAGGTTACCTAAAGGATAACGTATCCCTTGGTTTGCCTATTCCATGATTTTTGGCGAGGTTGGAAGGTGTGGGCACAGTTGGGAGGAAAATCTTCATCGACAAAGATTTCAAAGGTGTGCAACAAGCCCATCATAGCATCTTGCAGCACCTCATGATAATGACTCCTTTAGTCAATGAACACTTGAGCATCAATCAGGCAGAAAGTAATGGCCGCTCGGATGATTGGATCATGAGAGAGCACAAACGTCGGCTGACTGCATGGTTGAAGGACCTAGATCTACCACATGGGGAGACCGTGGAGGAGCAAACGATCAAAAGATTGGCAGCTGGTCCATCTAGCCAGGTCACGTCATGGCAAGTGTATGATATTAATGGATATCTATTCTATACTGCCGCCAAGGACAAGAAGACCGTGTCTCAGAACAGTGGTATTCGTATTGATTCCTTAAATGAGAGAATAGGGCAAAGTACAACATATTTCAGTGTCATAGATGATATATGGGAAGTGTACTATGGTTCCAATATACAAATCCCGGTCTTTCGGTGTCGTTGGGTCAAACACCCAAAAGGTATTGAAGTGGACGGCTATGGGCTCACGATTGTCGACCTCAATAATGTTGGTTATAAAGATGACCCATGGGTACTTGCCTCACAAGTCGCACAGGTACTCTATGTAGCTGATCCTGCAAAGAAGACAAAACACGTCATTGTCCCTAGAAAACAAGATATCATAGGAGTTGATGGTATCGACGATGTGGAAGAATATAATCAGTATGATGAGATGAACCTCTTCTCAGAGGTACCACAAAAGATGAGGATTCTAGAAGCAAGCATAGGAAAAGACGACAACCCATGGGCACGTAAAGATGGCGAATCGAGAATTGTTACCGCTTGAACGTTGGTGTTTCAACGCTTTTATTTATTACATACACTGCAATTGGATTTTGATATTTTTCTTATGTTCCATATATCAAAATATGTTATGGTAAAAATTTTAAGTTTTTTCGATGTGTTTTGCTATGACTTTTGAATTAAATGAATATTCAGTGGAATTTGGAAAAGGATTTGTAGGGGTGGGTGGCGCCCCGACCCGCCCCTACAAATCCTTTTCCTATATAGTCCGCCCCGGACTTTGAAAATTTTTTCAGATCCTGGGCAAGCGCAAGCAGACGTCGTTAGGCTGCCAAAAATTTCCGCCGCCGCCACCCGCACGCGCGTCTTCTCCGCCGCCGCCCGCTCCCGGCGTACCCTCCGCGCGCGGCCTCGAGCTCCCTCCGCGCGGCACCTTCCCTCCCCGCGCCTCCTCCACCGCGCCGCCGCCTCATCTTCCTCGGAGACTCGTCGTTCCCACACCCTCCCGCACGCCGCAAGTACGCCCCCCCTCCGCGGCCAACCACTCCCTCCTCGCGCGCCCCTCCTTGGATTGGCTAGGAATTGGCTCGATATCCCCCCCCACGGGCGTTGATTTCCCGTTAGGGTTTAGCAATATCATGATAAGATAACTTTTAGGGTTATCCCGCGGGCGCCGATTTCCCTCCCCCACCCCCCCCGCGAGCGCCGATTTCACGTCTGCTCACTGAGGATTGGCAAATGTACAGTTAAACCAACCATCCAAATTATAAAATCATAAAATTGTGGAGACATACAGAGTGATAATGTTGACATTGTAGAGCAAATGTTGACCTCTAATCAGTGCTGAGCAAATGTTGACCTCTGATGATGTATATATTTGCAGCATTTCTATTCAAAGTAATTGTAATTTAAATGTGAAATGAATTTCTTATTTGTAAGAAATTTCTCTCTCTCATTTCATTGTGAATAAACATATTTATTAAAATATATCTTCGATGGCTATGTAGCGTAGAACTCGTAGATGGATCCTCCATCGTCATCTTCCCCATGAAGGGATGATGCCACACCGTAAGATGAGCTTGAACAAATTGCATCCCAGATGGAGTGGGACAACGAGCATGACGTCGGTGACCAATCTGGGGACAAGGAGTGCGACAACGTCGGTGTCGAATCTGGGGACGAGCAGGGCCCTAGGATTGGACAAGGCGCTTGGGTAGGTGACAAGTGGCACGATTCGATTGATCCACACCCTGTTTCGGCAAGAGAAAGATGGTTAGGGGAGGCGTTCGATCTGGATTACGAACCGGAAGCACGTCAGGTAATGAATACACGATTAATTACAACGAAGCAAACTATACGAGTAATGACCTGTATGACGTGTATTATCTGTGTAGGCGGCCCTGACAGGAAGGAGTAAGCACGGACGCGGACCCCCTAGCCCCACAGAGGAAGACAATGAAAGCTCGGGTCAGCGACCTCTAGCAGCCAAAACAAAAGTAAACGGGGTCAGCGAGGAAGAAACCAATACTCCGAAGGGCAATGGACTGTCAATGCAATTAGCACGGCAGGAGAGCCCATAGATCCTCCGCAGGTTGTAGCAAAGTTTCGGAATGCTATCGGTGCTATAATCAGAACAAAGATGGTTTTGGATCCAACGATCCCCAATTGGCCCCTGGTTCCGGAGGGGAGGAAAGAAGCGATGTGGCAATTGTTGAGCAGAACTTTTATTCTGCCCAGAGGAAGTAGAGAACAAGTAAAGCATTATGCTCTGAAGATGCTGGGTGAAACTTTCCGCCGGTGGAAGAGCGAACTAAATACCCGGTATGTCCAGAAGGGTCGAACGCCATTTGCAGATTACGGAGACATTACACCAGCACAATAGGAAGAGTTTGTTCGATAGAAGATGACTAAAGAAGCTCTAGCTCTAAGCCAGAAGCAAAGTGAACTAGCAAAGAGCAACATACATACAGTCCACCTTGGGCTAGGTAGGTACCAAAGGAAGGTTGAGAAGTGGCGGCCTGAAAGGGAGGCGGCAATAGCTACCGGGCAGCCTGACCCTTATGAAGGCTTGGACGAACGTGGATGGCGGTAGCTTGAAGCAAGGAAGCCAAAGATAAATTTGATCGACTCGAGAACAAAGCGGTGGCAGAAAAAATGTTACAACTTGCCGAGCTTCAGAAAAAAGGTCAGTTCAAACCCCATAGGGAGAAGGATGTCCTCAGTATAGCCATTGGGTCCAAAGAGCATGGAGGCCGTGTCAGAGGCCTGTCCTCTAAGTTGAGCATCAAGGATGGGTTCGAGAAGGACCGGGCTGGGTACAAGAGCCATGACCGCTATAAAGAAGAAATCATGGCAGCAGCAGAGAATGCAATGCAAGCAAAGTTCAAGGATTTGTTCATGGCAACACTTGCGGAGCAGCAGCAGTCGGGGCTACTTATGTTCAACCCGTTGCAAGAGGTGGGGCAGCAACAGATGGTGGGCATGCAACCTCTGGTACTTGGCCAAGCGAGTCCGACATGTGCATAGAGCAGTGCTGCCTCGACCACAGCTCAACCATACCCGGTGGATACCATAACAAGTATTACTCCCTGCTTGTTGCTCTATCCGGTCGGCAGAGCTGGAAAGACAAAGGAAGTTGTCAAGGCCCAGGTGCATCCAGCTAGGGGTTTTATTTGAGGGAAAACCGATCAAGGCCCTATATGCATGCGTACAAGTGGAGCAACTCTTGAAATCAAGCTATGAGGATAACGAGATAGACATCCCCACTGCAGATGGGAAGAGTTTCCTTCGAGAATGTGTTAGTAGCACCATTCTATGGCATAAACGAGATATCTAACTGGTTGTTCACGTACCATTGGCTGCTCTGGACCATATCTCGCCAGCACCACAACAACAAGAGCAGGGGGCAGCACCAGAGCATTCACTACCGGCCTTGCCATCACCACAACCACGAGATGCATCACCAGTGGCTCTAGTATCACGAGAGCCATCACCTCAGGCTCCGCCATCACCAGCAGCTCCAGTATCATGAGAGCCATCACCAATGTCCTCGCGATCACCGCCAGCTCGAACATCACCACCACCACGAGAGCCATCCCCACAGGCCCAAGTATCACCACCACCACGAGAGCCATCCCCACAGGCCTCGGTATCACCACTGGCTCTGCCACAGGCCTGATCACTGTTGCCTCGAGTGTTGCGGTCTTACCAAAATGACAAGGAAGGGTCAGAAATTGTGAATATATGGCACGCCGCAAACAAGAAGTCTGATGAAAAGGCTAAGAAGGCTAAGTCAAAGGATAATCCAGCAGATTGTAGTGCCAGCAGACGGTCGGGCTTTTCTACGCCCCACACTGACACGGAGCACAAAAAAGACATTGGGGTTGATGACCTTATAGACTTAGATGATGCTCCTTTAAAGTTTCAGTACGGAAAAGACTTGCTACCGGACTGGACACTAAGGGATTGTCCTAGTTTTATGCGGAGCTTTCATAATTGGTACAAGAGGGCATGTATACTTGGGCTAAAAACTATATATGCTCCGCACCATCCGGATGTACTCGGACTTAAGGGGCAACAAATCTTTGATGTCATATTCGATTTTGAAGACATTCAACACATGTTCCGCCTCCAACAATTTGGTATTGAAATGGTTCGACTCCAGTGCATGTAAGTGCCTCATCGATACTAATTTGATTTATATTACGACCTAAAGTACTGTATATGCACAAATATTTAATTGTCATACATTATATTCTATAGGATGCAAACAATGGATGCCATTATTTTAAAGGAAAAGGTCCGGTACCTTGACCCCGTAGCGATTTGCGAGGCCAGGCACGCCGGGCCAAAATGGATGAAGGACGACAATGACTACCTAAAGCCATTTGCAACAAAGAAGTAAAAACAAAAGGAACGACATAAATTTCACCGAGAGACTGTGAAGATGGTTGCGGCCTACATATCGCATATGATGACACGATGGGAAGACATGGATGTCATATTTGCGCCATACCACATCCAGTAAGTCTAATATCAACCATTTGATATAATAAACCACTGGATTGCTTACAAATCGTACATAATATTTTTTTTTAGAAATCACCGGATTGCTTTGCAATTACAGTCAAAGCTTGGAAAAATTGTCGTATTGGACTCCTTGGATTGGTCAACCCAGATATACCAAGAATTTATAGAAATTCTACAATTGTGAGTGAATTTCTTATCTTCCCTATGCACATCATGTTTATTTCTCTATAGAAGTATACATATATAAATTAACTTTCCATTTCTTTCATTTTAAAACAGGGCTTACCAGTTCTACGTTCATAAAGGATCAATTCATCCCGTCGGCAAACCAGAGAAAATGACTATACGCACAAACTTCCCGTGCCACAAGCAACCCGCAGGTTCCGTGTACTGTGGGTACTACATGTGCGAGCATCTAAGGGTGCAAGGGAGATATACTACTGATCCCGAACATGCAAGGCACTACACTTTATTAGGGAAAGATGCATATGTGTACATTATTTTTTTACTGTAACTAGCACTTGGTTAATTAATTTTACCATGGATTCAATAATTGCATATTCACCCGGACCTAAACCGTGACACGCTCGGCGAGAAACAACTTCTACATGTAGTCGACGATTTGTGCCGTTTCATTTTGCATGAAGTGGTTAACGTGAGGGGCAAATCTTTTCACGAAGCACAAGATTTGGCAACAGAAGATAAATACATTGGACTTCATGAGTGGGACAATCAACGGCATCGTGCCGCCTCTAGTAGTGTTCCTAGGGAGGAATAGAGGAAAAATATGTATTCAATGTACACTTTAATGATGAACTCTAATGATGTTTGATTTCCATATAATTTAATTTTGTATGCATAAGTATTTTTAGTTAGCGAACGTATTCCACGTCACGATCGCGAACTAGATTGAGAGATCAAAATTGGCGGGAATGCAAATCGCAATCACGATCGCGAACTAGATTGATAGATCAAAATTGGCGGGAACGCAAATCGCAAAAAATAGCGGGAAACACATTTCCACGGGCGGTTCACCCCCTCACCCGCCCCTGGAAATGCATTTGTAGGGTCAGGTGAGGGGGTGAACCGCCTCTGGAAATGGATTTGCAGGGGCGGGTAACACACCCGTCCCTACAAACAGCTATTTTTAGTTGCGAAAACTAGCAACGGGTGCGCTACCCGCCCCTAAAAATGCGTTTTTACCCGTCCCTAAAAATACTTTTTGTAGTAGTGTATGTAATGATAAAAATCATCGAGTGACAGGGTAAAGCACACTTTATTGAACTTTGATCCATCTCAATATTCTATGAGATAGGAGATCGGCCAGTTTGATTAATATGGAGTACGTATTTTGATCCATCTTACGGAGCGAACCGAGAAAAAAGTAGAGAGACAAAATACACGGAGAGAAAAAAAATGGGAAGCCAACCGGAAAAAGCGCTCTACCTGTTGGTTAGCGTGATTTGGGGAGGGTAACCAGATTATTCTTTATTAATTCTTTTTTCTCCCATGAAAATCAGTGGCTAAGATTTGTTTTAAGTCTTACCTTAAAAGGTAAGAGTACGTGAGATAGAGTACCGTAGCACAGCCCATTGAATATAGATCAGCCTGCCTTGTCTATCGATTGGAAACATACCTTTTTAATGAGGCGTAATACATGACCGTGCAAATATGGTTCTGTCATAGTTGGTGACCTGGAGAAAGAAGCATACAAATGACAAAATAAACGACCATTAACATGCTAGGAGCTTCTAATAATTATCAAATTATACATGTGTTGAATGTTTATGTTAGTGTTGTTATGATAGTACTAAACAGTTTAATGATGGCAAGTAATAAAAGGCCAAATTTTCATTTTTCCATAGCATTTTTTTCTATGCGGCTTTTTTTTAGTGTTTCAAATGTTTTTGGATTCTGCGAGCTGACCTAGACCAGTCCCTCATGGTTCGCTCGAATACATTAGTCAGGTTTAAGTATGGCAAGAAGATGGCTACCCCAATTACAAAGTGGTTTTACAAGAAGCATAAACTGGGACAAGTGCAGAAGCGCGCTCTACCCAATTCTGTGAAAGAATCATGAAGGCTTAGTATGATAACACGCTTACAACTCCTGGTGCCTCGAAAGCCCGTGTACCCTTGTGGAACCGCAAGAAAATGATAAACCATGCACCTGTGGTGAATAAATCCTTTTCCATGTTGCGCTGGATGAATGGACACTACCCTGGAAGAAATGTAACTCGTCTGCACCTATTTATATAGTGAGATGGTTATCCCAGCAAATATAGTCTGCAAAACTTTTGAAATGGATAGGCGTTGTAAGCCTGTACGCATATCAACCGTACAAGTAGCACATGGATGCATGTCACGGAAGTCCATTTTGCCCACTATGTAAAGAAATTTGCTAACTCTATATATAAGCCATGTATCTGTGTCCTCTTGCTCATGGTGATTTCACAGGCATTGCTTGACTTATTAATTTTTCAACAAATGGCCTTTTGGCTTAATGAAAATTGAGCTAAGATAACGAGGTAACTGGCTTACCGCAATGCATTATACTACAATGTTGTAAATGGATAAAATATTGATTCTAGCCTTCCAAAAGAAAGCGTTGGAGTTGTGCTGCCACAATTAGTATTGATTCGGGCATAATTAACTTGATACTAATGATGACAGACACGGATGACCTTAATTAATATCTTCTTTGTGTTGATACATAAGTAGACCTGGAAAACATCTTTGATAAATCTAAATTTTAGATGTAATCTAAGGAAATAAATCCTTGGAGACAGAAAACCAACAACCTAATTCAAATTTCACACCAAGTTAAGAATCCCAGAAATGTGTTTGGGGCAACAGTATATTCAAAAAGAACTTTCACTGTTCACGCACAGTTCATTTCTTAAAATCTGCTTGTCGCAATGATCATTTTGATGTGAAATTAAAGAATCCTAATAATCTTTTGCTGGGCTAGTATGATGATTATAATAATACATATATTAATCTTTGGTTGTGAAACGAGATATCATTCATTTTCTGTCATGAAATTTATATTTGTGTTGTGCATACATTGATAGGAGAAGACATATTAAACAAAAATTATTAGCACACGAATTATTCACCATCTCTTATTCAAAACCTGAAATTAATGTGTGTGGAACCTGGGCTAATATCATGTTTTGTTAATGGTATAGTAATCACCTAAAATTTAATGCCACAGCAAGATTTGAAGCAATGGCATCTTTTGTGGTTCTTTCTATAACTATAGATCGAGAACTGGACATGTACAACTTTTCATGATGCATACTAACATCTGGTTTGTCTATTTAGTATTCATGTCACAATTTCTTATAACCATAGATTGAGAACTGAAAATGCTCTGTTTTAATTTGGTCATTGGGTACAATAGTAATACGGAATAAATGAACCTAAAGATCAGTTCCGATTCGTAAAATATAACAGGACATACTGTGTCAAACCATGTAGACCGAAATGAGTACAAATGAAACGCCCAGGGGCTGATAATCGTCCCATTTAGATCGAAGTGATGATGACAGTGATTCATTTGAGGTCAGCAGCGAATTGTAGGTCCTGTTTGTTTCAGCTTCTGATCGATTTTGAAAGCTTGATTTTGAGATATCCGAAAGTCAGATGACTCGCAGAATCCAGAATCCAGAATCCAGAATCAGCTGGATTCTCGATTCTCGATTATCGATTACGGGAGTCATCTGACTTTTGAATTTTCTAAAATCGAGCCTTCAAAAATCGGCTAAAACAAATGGGACCGTAGTACTACAAAGTAACACGCGACATAGAGACCACACCGTCACACCGTCACATAAGGTATTTTCCCCACTATGTCACTATTCATACTGTCGTCCCTGTGTACGTGTACCATCAAGTATGACGTTGACGACGGTTTGTCTCCATCACACTGTCTTCCACATTATCCCTCGGTACACTCATTTTTAAATTGAAGCTCAAATAGGCAAAATAAAGGAAAACCAGCTACATGCACTTTCGAAATGGAATTAAAATGGCAAGTAACTATTGCAAACAAAAATAGTGGAAAATGTAGAGTACCTCTTACATTCTACTTGACCTCGAATCATGGGACGCTTTTTATGGAAGTATATAGACCTATTTTATAGAACTGACTAAAAAGGATTAAATATATCTCTTTGGTTAAAAAAATCGTAGAGCAAATTTTTAGGGGAAAGAAGCTGCTTTAAAATTTATGTGGAATGTAACCGAATGAGAAGCTTGGTCATGTAGCAATTGAATCATACTTTAGTCAACTCAAACATCGAATTATATTCCTAGCTACATCTCACATGAGGACTCACACTCAGAACATCCCGCTCCAACAATCTACATGCATCGATTCTGACTGTTGGCATTTCATATCGTCCTTGAAACTTGAGAGAACTCTGGCTCTGGCGCCCTCATGGCCACATGGTCTTAATAAACGGAGCAATTTGCAGTTGTTCTTCCAAAAACCTCTAAGGCAGGGAGAGAGATAAAATTATGCAGTGGCCTGTGGTGGCTCTGGCCAGCAGCTATATGTTGCTCAATATAGGAAACAAGTAGGCGCATAATTCCCGATGCTTTGCACACCTATTTTTCATCTTGTGGCACAAATGGAAATACTACTTTGTCGTCGAGAAAGATGCGAGGTTAATTGTTTTTGGGCGTCCTGCATGCCACAAAATCTAGGTGTGAATGGAATAATATGGAGCATAATTTATAGTTAGCAAATTAAACGTATTTGGTCCACTACCCTGATGGAGAAGATCCAATTTTAAGTTCTTTAATTGCCACATCTGTCCTGTCAATTCTTCAACTACGCAAATGTGATGATATGGGTTCTGGTTTAAAGTTGTTCGCCGGCGTAATCTTTTTTACAAGACAGGTCCCACAAGGAACAAGGCCATATATACATGCATGTCACCTCTCTTTCGACAAGAACAGGACACAAGGGTCCAACATGGGTGATTGCCAAGAGAAAATATAAATGGTTTTTTGTCTAAATGCTTTTAGAAACATAGTTGTCATGATAACCAGCACAAGAGTGATATTGGACTGCATTCAACAATTACGTTTTTTTAAACAAACCAGGAAGGAGAGCTGTCCATTTTATTAGAAAGAAGAATGAAACCTAGACCGGCCAATACAACAAATTTAAATAGAAAAATACAACAACCGCTACCTCAACAAGTTCTGAACAACTCCCATGGCGAACGCAGCAACTGCAATTCCACAACCTCTACTCATTGCCCGCCGATCGCCAAACATGCTTGACATATATTCAACGAGTGCTAAAACATGTGTGAACTTAACCCCGAGTTGGCTTTTCCATGGCAGCCCTAAAAATGCTTGTCGCCGTCCACCAGGCTGCACTGGCAACCACCAACAAGTGGTTGCCTAGTATCTGCATGGAGGACTGCGTGCCAATAATTCCCAGTGCTTCTCATACCTGTGTTCTATCATGAAAAAGCCAAAAATGCACTAGAAGTATGTGTACATATCCACCGAGAAAGATAACCACTAAGGATGTGAATGATATATGAATGAATAATCTGTATATATATTGAGCTAGTCGGTCTTCTCTGCATGTCCACAGGTAATGCAAACCGCAATTAACAGTGTAATAATAATTAATCCATTAAATAGCTTCATGTGACATGTTAATTGCACCTCCAAAATTGTCTAGAAATTAAAAAAATCCATATTTTCTTGTTAGTTCAAACAGAAACTATGTTGTTTCTCTGCTTAGTTCGTGTGTACTCCATTCGTCCTCAAATATGAGTGATTCAATATTTGATATTTGTCCCCGACTAAGGCGAATTGATGGTAAATTAAGACTTCTTTCATTATTAATTAACGTGCCTCACACATTATCTACCTCTCTTAAATTCTCCTCACACAAGCATGTCCCCTCTCCACACCTGAAATATTTTCAACCGTCAGATCTTAATCCAACAAGCACCAGATATTCTTCTTCCTCCAGTTTCTGCCTTCACAGGCTACTCGCCCCTCCATGTCATGCCCCACCCCGCCCTCGTGCTCCCGTCCCTAGCAGCTCCGGGGTCTTCTTACTCCCACCACCACACTAACCCGACAACGCTGGAGTGTCCTCCGCCACTTCAGCCGGTAGTAGAGCCAACACAACCTCGCCCACTAGCCACCTTCATCACAGTCAGACCGGCATTCCTCCCCGGCCCTTGCTCTAAGCATAACAATGGAGAGAAGCTCGCTGAAGCCCAAGCAACCGGCCCCAACCCTAATTAAGCTTGCCAGAGGTGGAGAACGAGCTCACACAGTATTGGTTTGGCGAGAGGAGGAAGAAGCGTAACAATGAATAGAAATCCTACGTCTCACAGCTTCCCTATGAGATGGCCCACTCCAAATAATCCCCATCCATCGATCTGTGTCTCCTATGCATCATCGGCTCCTGAACACGACACCCCTTGGCGAAAAGAACACCCTGTCCAAATGCTTTGGATGCACCAATGGAAGCTGATAGGCTGCACTTTGCAATCACTAGCGACACACCTTTTGCTCTTTGTTGACAGGTTCAGCGGCAGAATTGATCAAGATGGTTTCTTGCAAGCTCGATGCTCGTGACATGTCTGGCTGGCATCCAAGCAGTTTCAAGGTCTTGAAAAAAAAAAAAAAACAGGCACTTGGTTCTTCCGAGATATGCGGTGCAGTGAGAACCACGGGCTACGAGGCCGTTTCCTCCAGCTGCTGGCCAGCAAATCTGCTGACATTTCTAAGAGGCATTTAGGTGCATAATTTCCAATGCTTCTCATAACTAAGGAGGGAGTACACTCCAATGCTTCTCATAAACATGGAGACGCATTTATACAAAATAAATGTGGCTAAATGTCGTCCCCTACGTACTATCATTGATGCAAATGCTGCAAATGTATGTTCTTTAATTAATTGCCATATCTCTCACAGAGTTCTAATATAATGTGGTGAGTTCTAATATAAGTTGCCGCATCATGATTGCAAAGCGATGGAACTATTTCTTAGTTATATTTGCTTGGTCAAAAAGTAGCACCTAGAAAAATATTAAACGTTGGAATACCATTTCGGAAAATAGCAACCATGACAAAAAAAAAATATGTGAGAGTTCTGATAGAAGTTAGAGCATTGATGATTGCAAGGCGCTAGAAATAATTTGAATCATATTGTTTGGTTAAAAAGTAGCACATAGAAAAAATAGCAATCATAAGAAAAAGCAGAAGAGTGAAGGTAACATGCAGAAAAGGAAAAACTCATCGAACTACACTAAACTGTAAGGTTCAGTTCTCCAACAAAATTTGGTTAAAACCAAATTAAAATGGGCACTTCTTTTTCACAAAACAAAACAACACAGACAAGACCTATCTTATAGAACGACCCCACAAACAGAAGCAACAAGTGGGTAAACTACGTCAGCATCAGAAGAACAATTGGCTAAACACAGTTGTTGGGGAAACAATCTCCAACTGACCCTTGCCCCAAGCAAGGGGTTTAGAGGATCTGTTTTACAGGAGGTTAATAGCAAATATAGGATCTTTTGCTTGGAGCAAATCAAGCGAAGACCTCAAGAAGCAGCAAGGCGCCAGTCGAGATTGAACCCAGATTAAATGGCGAAGCCTTGTGCTGTGGAGTTGCCGAGGACATGCAAGGAGCCGAGGAAGCTAGCCAGACTCCGTGATCGGAACACATCATCAACATGCGCAGAGCAAGGTAGGTGGAGGCAGCCAGTTGTGATTGTGAGCGCTTCTGTGACCCAGGAACCAAGCAGGTGGGATCGCTATCCAACGTCGTCATTGATAAGGAGAACAAGGACGCCAAGAGAAAGCCAATTGTAATATTTCCTTTTTCATTTATCAAATGATTATTGTGCCCTTAAATTGTCATTGAATGTAGTGGTTGAAAGGATAATGGTGGTAATTTGTAAAGATCATGGTTCACTCTCCTCCATAAATAAAGGAGCACAATGAACTCAAACCAGATTCTTGAGGAATGAAATATTAATCCTTACCTTTGTACTTTGTTCCCCACATTGTTGATTCATCTTAGAAAACCCAACAACAAGACTAATTTACAAGTTGAGGGGTGCGGATGAGACAGCCATACAACTTTAGAGACTAGTGGCTCAATTCTCTTATATAACTACTACCACATTGTATGCTTACTCTTTTATGGACTGAAGTATCACAAAACAAATAGTTGTATATCCACAAGAAACCAAAAACATATATTGTGAAAAAGGAAGTACAAAAAATAGACAAAAAAAGGATGGCTTTCAAATTTGCACACATAATCTTCATGAATACACACAAGGAGAGGAATCGAAATAACCCTGTTCATGCAGTTACCTGGAGCAGCAAGATCTAGTTTTACTAAGGCGCTCTCAGCTCTCGCTGCTGCCAGTCCTTTCACCAGCGAATGCTGTCATGCGCTACTTCCCCAACCTCTGGTATGTACTTGTCCTTTTGTTCTTTTACTCTAAAACATAGGGTTTGGGGTTCATGATGTTGCAATATTCTGGAAAAGGCATATACTAATTATGAAACTAGAAAAAACTTGTTTAGTCAAAATATTTAACTTCAGCGGATCTCTATATATATCCTCCCTAACCCTGTGAACTAGGCAGCCATCGACCTTAGACGACACCATCTCTACGGAGATGGAGCTCCCTACCATTCTTACTATCATGTTCACCGCACTAATCATGCATCACCTCTCGCCCACGGTCACCGCCATTGCTGACCACAAAACACCAGTGCCCAACGCTAGCTTGGCCGCCGGTTTTAGCTTCCGGCTGGTCTCCAACCACGCAATCCGGCGCGGCGGAGACGGCTTCCTGCATTGCAGCAGCCGCCTCCCATCATCTGCAGGTGTGGCGGCGAATGCCACCGCCCCACACCCGGAGATGCAGCTGCCGTACGCCGTGACCGTCACCGTCAGCACCGGCAACGGGCGAAACGAGTACCAGCTCAAGGTGGATACCGCGACCAGCCTGACATGGCTGCAGTACAAGCCGTGCAGCCCGTCGGCGCCGCAGAGCAAACCTATCTTTGACCCGTCTGCCTCGCCGACCTTCCACAACGTCACGGGCACGAGCGAGCTGTGCCGGCCGCCGTACAAGCCCACCGCCGATGGTCTGTGCAGTTTCCGCCTAAAGGTCATCCGGAGGGGCTTGTTGCCGCTCTCGGTTCAAGGGTTACTCTTCGTCGATAACTTCACCATGGATGGCAAACCATTGGCATACAGGCCCTTCTTCGGCTGCTCCCACTCCACCCGAAGATTCGACAACAACGCGGGCAAGTACGCTGGCGTCTTCACCATTGGCAGGATGCCGACCTCGCTGGCGATGCAGCTCGCGGCTCACCATCGCGGGTTGGCACGGTTCTCCTACTGCCTCGTCGGCGGCGGGACCAACCGCCAGGGCTTCCTTCGCTTCGGCGCCGACGTTCCGCACCATCCGAAGGGTCACATGACCACCACCAGGATCCTGCCAGCGCTCCACGCCGGCGAGTCCGAGTACTACGTCGGCCTCGTCGGCGTCAGCCTGGGCGCGCGCAGGCTCGACGCGATCCGGCCGGAGACGCTCGCCCGCCGCGCGGACGGGGAGGGCGGGTGCGTGGTCGACCTCGGCACGCCGGCGACGGTGATGGTCCGGGAGGCATACAACGTCGTCGAGGAGGCCGTGTGGTCGGAGCTCGAGCGTCACCGGGCGGAGCGCGTGGAGCGGCGGCGCGGCGGCTACGGCCTCTGCGTCCGGGCGACGGAGGCGGCCAGGCGGCGCCTCCCGTCGCTGTCGCTCCACTTCGCCGTGGAGAAGGCGGCCCTGGTGCTCGCGCCCGAGCAGCTCTTTGTGACGACGGCGGATGACCAGCAGGGACGAGAGGAGCAGATCGCGTGCCTCGCCATGGAACCAGGACGCCGGACTATCATCGGCGCAATGCAGCAGGTGGACACGCGGTTCGTGTTCGACCTCAAGGACTCGACGATCTCTTTTGCATCCGAGTCGTGCAAACAGGACACTGCCCAAGTCCTTTGAATGATCCGCCTCCCATGCTCTTCGTACTAATAATAAGAAGAAAAATAATACACCAATGTATCCTACTAGCTTGGAATTAAACCATGCATGGCAACTACTACCATTGCGTGGATTATTCGATTCGAATATTGACGCAGCTAGTTTACCTCACTCTGGATTAGAATGTGACGCTTGTGTCGTCAATTCTGGTGTTGGACCTATACATAAAGCGATTGCAAACATATCAGACTTGCAGGCACATCGCTATTGACAGGTACGTCATATACTACTGGAAGAATAGCGTCGGTTAAATTCTAAAATAAATTCAGAAAAATATGAGCACTCATGCCGAGTCGAGAGTCGAGAACTTGAACTTAGATGGGCATATTCCAGTTCGCTTATGTATGTTTCTTTGAACAAGTGCAATAAAGACTGTGATTTTAGTGGTTCGGCACTGTGCTACTGTGCCACTGAGGAAGAATTTCAGTCGCAATACCTTTTGTGCGTGCAGCTGTGACCAACACCTCTCACTCTACCACATCGCAATTACATCGCAATTCGCATCCAGAACGTCCAGCAGCCGAGTCCCCAGCTCACTACCGGAAACAGGAAATTCGCCGAATGTAAAAATTTTGCCGAGTGCTTTATTTCGGGCACTCGGCAAACAGCCTATTTGCCGAGTGTATTCCACCCGGCACTCGGCAAACATATTACACTCGGCAATAAGGTCGTTTGCCGAGTGCCATAAATAAGACACTCGGCAAACCGCTCATAGACACTCAGCAAAGGCACGACACTCGGTAAATCAACGGCGCGTGCATCGCACGTGCACCGTCCGTCACCGGACTGGGCCGGTCGTTAGTCCTTTGCCGAGTGTTGGACGCCGACACTCGGCAAAGAGGCAGTTCGCCGAGTGCCACTGCAAGACACTCGGCAAACTTATTACTTCGCCGAGTGCCTCACCCTGGACACTCGGCAAACAAAAAAAAATTTCGTCATTTTGGCCTCCACACTTTTTCTACTCCCCACGTAGGAGATTTTGTAATCCATAATAAAAGTTGGTATATTTTGTGGTCTGTTTGCTATTTTTAATGAAATGATTGCATTAATAGGAATTTTTTTATTCATGTCAAATTTTAACTGCAGGTACATGAAATGGTGGATTATAATCAGTGGAAAAATTATATCCATATTATGGAGTCCGGATTGAGGTCTCAACCAGGAAATGAAAAGAAATTTTGAACATTGTTTTTAAAAAACACGACCACGAACGTGTGGTTGAATGGTTGTTAAATTCTAAAAAAATCAAACGAAATCTGAAAATCACAAGATTTGTCAAGATGTCATGATATTATGTGTGGAGGCTGTGATAAAAAATTGAGAAGGTTCGGCCCAATTTCTGACATATGATGCTTAGAAACCGACTCATCTCCTGGAAGGATTCATAGAAGTTAGAGAGGATACAATAAGATTTGGAGTCCAAGTGACACTTGAGTTAAGGTTTGGCTTCAAATTTTTTTGTATAGGCAACATACAACACAGATTGGTTCGTGTCAAAATTTGGAAATTTTTCGGATGCGTTTACTATTTTTTATTGATTAAATGCAATTATAGATTTTTAGTAGATATAAATGCCATTTGCGCTATAACTGCATGAAATAATAGAACATTATCAGTAGAAAAATAATTTAACCATTGTTGAGTGATGGTGACACGATTTTGCCCAAGTATATTAGAAAAAGTTATGTAAAACATGAAATATTAGTGTATTTTGCCGAGTGTGTAAAAAAAACACTCGGCAAAAGTACCTTTTGCCGAGTGTTTTTCACATACACTCGGCAAAGAACGTACACGGGCCCACTCGGCAAAGAAAGAATCTTTGCCGAGTGCCAGATCGCAGGCACTCGGCAATGTACCTGGCAGGTCGAATTTCGTGCGCCAACAGATTTAAAAAAATTGAATCTTTACTTTGCCGAGTGCCAGATCACGGGCACTCGGCAAAGAACCGGACTTTAAAAAAAATGATTCTTTACTTTGCCGAGTGCCAGATCGCGGGCACTCGGCAAAGAACCGGACTTACGTTTTTAGCAGACCCCCGCGCGCGGCCCGGCCTCTATCCAAAACCCCGCGTTTATATGTCAAATTTATATGCCTGTGGTGTAATTTATATGTCTGTGCTTCTGTGATTGTTTTTTGAGAGGGGTCCTTTATATGTCAAATTTCTGTTTTTTTAGTAGGGGGACAGATACTTTGCCGAGTGTTAACACTCGGCAAAGAGGCCATTTTCTGTTAGGTTGACGTCTTTGCCGAGTGCCACGTGGAAGGCACTCGGCAAAGGCGTCGTAAAATTTTGCGGGATTGGCCCCTTTGCCGAGTGCCACGTGGAAGGCACTCGGCAAAGGCGTCGTAAAATTTTGCGGGATTGGCCCCTTTGCCGAGTGCCACGTGGAAGATACTCGGCAAACCGAGTACCTTCACCGAGTGCCATATATAAATACACTCGGCAAAGATTTTCTTTTTGCCGAGTGTCTGCCGTCTGACACTCGGCAAAGCAGCCATTACCGTCAGAAACCGTTATCGCCTTTGTGCCGAGTGTTATATTTTGCCGAGTGTTGTATGGCACTCGGCAAAGGGTTTGCCGAGTGCCCGACGATCGACACTCGGCAAACCCGCTGTTTGCCGAGTGAAATTTTGCCAAGTATGGTTCGCCGAGTGTTACACTCGGCAAACCCTTTGCCGAGTGTATTTGGGCCTTCGCCGAGTGCCTAGGGCACTCGGCAAACTTGCTGCTTCCGGTAGTGGCTCAGCAGCATAACAACTTGGACTTTGCCTCGTTGGGTATTCACAGGATGTTTCAAGCCACGCATGGACTGCAGCTACCTTTGCTCAACTTCAACTTTGCCTGCATGGGTACCTGCTGACAGTGACAGGAGTTGCAAATCCACCATGCCGCCTTTCTCAAGGATCTTCTTTGCATAACTCCCCTGAGACAAAGTGATTCCTCCTGCATCTTGCTTCACCTCAATACCTAGATAGTAAGTGAGCAACCCAAGATCACTCATATTAACATCTCTGCCATTTGCAGCTTGAACATCTTGATGCTATTGCTACTGGTTCCAGTGATCACGAAATCATCCACATAGACACCCACGTCCCCACCACAAGCCTCTCAGCACCACTACCACGGCAGTAGATTGCATGTTCAGATGGAATTCTCTTGAGTCCTAGAACACCCGGTTTCTTTTATTCCAGGCACGAGGAGCTTGATGTAAACCATACATACAGAGTTCTGTATAACCTGAATACCTTGTGTTCCTCGTCGGGTTGAGGAAATTCCAGTGCTTGCTCTAAGTGAAGATAAAATGAAGACATATTTGTAGTGGTCTATCATTCTCCTCATTCGGATACTGAAAATGTCACTTCTTTAGTGTTTGAAACATGCCCTATTAGGCTATAATTGTGATTTTGGTGATTGTATGACAACATAATCAATGGGACTAACGAGTTTGTGAGCTCAAGTTTGTAGGATTTCTAGGTCCCATGGATGGAATTCAATCCATATACAAGATGGTCCAAATCGCTGTCAAGATGCCCAAGTTGTAGTAAAAGTGACCGCAGCGATGTTTTGGATAAGTTGCAGCAGGAAATGGGCGACCGGTTAAACCGACACTCTTGAAAATGAACCGACTGGTGCATTGAGGAGATGCTACTGTGATCAAGTCAGAAGCACCGGTTGAACCGACACTATAAGAAGAGGCATTGGTGCAATGAGGCGAAGGCATCGTGATAAAGTGAAGAAACACAGAGGCACCGGTTGAACCGACGGTCAAAGGGAAGGTGTCGGTGCATTGGTAGTTTACTGATGCAGAAGCGTTTGGAGTTCAAGAAGTCTGAAGCATCAGCACGGGTTGAACCGACGGTGCGTCGGTGCATTGCGTTGGTGCAATAATGCAAGCAAGCTCAAGCATGACAGAGAGGAGATCAATGGCTAGTTTGCCGATTCAGAGGGACCGGTTAAACCGACGGGTGTGACCGGTTTAACCGATGCTTTATATTTTTCTAGGAAAAAGCATTGTAACCTCTAGGAGTGGATCTCTAGCCTATAAAAGGCCTCACCTTGGGTCATTTGAGGTGTAGTGTTAGACTAGCTCTAGAGAGAGTGTGAGAGCAAGGTGTTGTGACCTTGTGCTGGTTCAGCACAAGCTTTGTGAGGTGTAGTGCTAGACTAGCTCTAGAGAAAGTATGAGAGCAAGGTGTTGTGACCTTGTGCTGGTTCTTGAGTGAACCTCAAGTTTGTACATCGGTGTGCCGGCCCCTTGGAGTCTTGGTGACTCGCTGCCAAGTCTTCGACCCTCCGGCTTGGTGTGGAGCGGTGATGACGGCTTTGTGCGGGGGATGAGGAAACCCCTCCTTCGTGGGAAGCTCCGTAGTGAAGGCGGCATCAAGGTGACCGGGAGACTTGGCGTGAGCCTTAGTGGCCTAGCCTTTGTGGCAAGTCAAGAGTTGCCCTGGAAGAGACTTGGTGACCGGGAAGCAGTACTCTTTTTGAGTGCTTCAACAACGTGGACTAGGGGTGGCTTAGTATCTACCGATACTACGCGATAGATCCTTGCGTCAAGAGTTTGCTTCCTCTCATCCCCTCTTTATGTTTTCACATTTATTACTTGCAACTTGTGTGCCTTTACATTCTTAGTGTAGTATCTTGTTAGGATTGGCGATAGGTTGTAAAACTCTTTTGGGATGAGGATTTCACACTAGATGAACCATAGTTGCACATATAGATAGTATGATCTAGTTTATGTTTTGTGCAAACTAGTTTGAGCCATAGGTTATAGTTTTAAGTTTGCCTAATTCACCCCTCCTACGAGCACCTATTCCTTTCGTTTAGTGGTCATATATGGACATTCCTTTATTGCTCAACTAGCAGTTAAAATATTGCTGAAATCCATTTACGGGCACCAATATGTTTTCTTTCGTTGTGGATAAATGGATGCCGAAGCAGCAATATAATTTTGGAATAATAAAGATCGTCCATACCATCTATGAAAATCTCAAATCTTGAATGAACTGAAAATAGCATCATTTTTTCAAGCCATCCAGATCAATCCTAAAACATACCACCACCACTGGCAAAATTAATTACAGAGTTTTTATGACCCTTACACTCATGTTTGTTAGCTGTTTCTTAGCTGGCTGAAAACTTAATAGTAAAAAAGAACTGCAATGAACATGTAAGTAATAGATTGTTAGTTTGAATAAACAAGTCAGTTGCGCCGATATTTATTAAAAAGCTAGTGCCACCACTGCAAGGGCTACCTGCACTACAAAAATAGAGACTGAAAAATATGACGAGAAGTTGCGTGCTCACAACTTGCAGTGCTTTCCGTACCGATGTTCCCACATGGTGCCACTGAAAGAAAATAAAAACCAAAACTTCTTTATTTTCCCACTGTTAGTAGAGTTAACCATTGCTCTATTCATGGGCTAAGCTATATTAATAGTTACCTGGCTCTCCATTCTTACCTGGCAGCACGATAGGTGATGTTAGCACCACGATTGCAATTTTTTTTTCATTTGATTCTTGCTCATCCACCAAGAAAGTTTGTTGTACAATTTGTACAATGCAATTCCCGGATGGAAGGCTGCAAAGTGGTTCTACTACTATTCTCTTCATTTTTTTTAATATATAGCATTTTGGACAATCTAATTTGTTCATTGCTGGCCAATGAAAACATGCAAAACTCATTGTTGTACTCCCGCACACTCTTTCTTAAGTGTTGCAGCTGGACAAAAAAAAAGTTATCTCATATGATTATAAGCTGACATGCATAATCTGCTCAGTACTGTACGTTGCTAATAATGAAAAACGATTGTCAAGACTGATGCTGTCATTCTGTCATGGCAACCATTTGGTTGGCCATTCATATAGATTTACCTCCACTTCCTTTGCTCTGCTTCTTGAGATGTTTTGTCGAGACATGTGGAAATTTGTGCTATTGGTCCTTTTGATGTCAAAATATCAACGAAATATGTTGAGACACGCACACTTCTCAGATATAATTAGTGTGTGTGAAACTTAACCTTAATTGAATTCGGAAACTAAAAATCTTTCTTTTTCAAATCAAAAGCGATCTCCCACAATAGTCTGTTGGAGCACCTTTTCCTTCAGGCAATGTTAGTCATATTTTCCTTTATGTATGTGAAATGCCGGTCAGCATCATAGTCTAGAAAACCTTAGCTGATTGTTCTTCAAAACCTCTGACAGCAGTGAGCACAATAAGCAACGCCGCAATGGCCCGCGTGGATGACAACCAAAGGTGTTGATGCATTGCTCGCATGCCCATCAATCCCGACACTTCTCAAACCTATGTTATACCATGCAATCCCATAACTATATACTATCAGAAAACATTTCCGATGAGAGACAACCAAAGGTTAATCATTTGTTTTCTCCACTGGCTGTCAATTTGGTGCAAAATGTAACACCCTAGGAAAAACAAACACTGCTCTCGGATGCTACTGAACCACACCGGACGAAAGGGAAAAGATTTTTTTGTCAGCATCTCCCCTATAACAGGAACATCGCGGAAGCAACAAACAAAAGATATGTAAACAGATAAAGCACACTAGCATGAATGAAAGATCCTAACATCACATCCAAATGATTAGAGGCAAGGTTTAACAAATCTTAGCCAACACTAAGCAACAAACAAACTCTCATAGAGAAGGACTTAATTAATACAGCATAGCACTAGATAATTTTGATTTAAGGGAAATGTGACGTGCTGCTACTTCCCAACCCCTCAAGCAAAGCATCCATCCATCAAATACCTGAGATGAGAAAAACAGGGGTGAGATATAAAATCTCAGCAAGTAACCAGCTTTTACAAGTTCATTAGGCAATGGTTTAACTATTATCAACAAGCAAATGTCCTCAATGAAAAATAATAATAATATCAACTCCAACACCCTCATACATAAATAAAACCAATTCATTGCCAAACCCTGGAGAAGATTCACTTCTCACCACCATTGTCAAATAAATGCCATAGAAAACCAAAAGCGCCCTAAATGCAATGCAAATGCCATGTCTCCTGCCTTCATACTCAACAAAGTATGAAGCTGCAAGTTGTGCCCAATAAACGATGTTGTACCGGTACGTCGCGGCTATCAAGCGGCGACATAACTCCATATGCCATGCATTGTGATGCAGTGAAATGCAATGCCAAGATAGATTGCACAGAGAGAGTATACACCGCATATACTAGATAAATCTCTCCTCATTTGACAACATAGGCCTCATCCTAGTTATGCCAACAAGAGCCATTACCAAGTTATGAAATAAAGAACAAGGCATATGTAATAACAACAGTAAGATGTTCATAAATTTATATTGGAATGGATCATATTTGAAAAGGTATCATTCGGAAATTTAAGGTGGAGGTAGAATAAACAGCAAATTAAAGGTTGTAGCAACAACCGCTATGTTACTTGCCTCCCAATGAAGGAGGCAGCCGCTCTAGGCGTGATCCCGAGCGTTACCACCTGTTTTGATACAATAAGGTCAGAGCATATCCTCAAACAACCATGTGCATACAGCAAGAAAAGCACTCATACAGCCCAACCCATCAAAGAAGCGACAACGGTGAACGTAGCCTAGGCTAACCGCAGCAGTGCTGCTTCACTTTTTGGTATCTTCAAAAATACAAAAGATATGACAGCACGCAAATACACCTTAGAAACATAAGGGGAATATCTTACAACTTTGTTCAGATCCTCTATTTTAACATGATCCCAAGAGGGGTAAAACAGCACTTGAATGTGACGTACAGAATCTGTCTTAAATTTCGGGCAGCAGCAAAAAAAAATCCATATCTCCCAAATCCATTGTCCAAATATTCTAAAATTTTGAAAGCATGTACATATTTGGGCAATCTACAACTTTTTTATTATGAGTTTCCACGAATTCCATGGTTAAGGTCAGCTAACACACGTCTGAACAGCTACTCTCCAAATCTGGACATTCAGAAACTGCGCCCAAACAATATTCAATAACTGAAGGTATACTCGACCAAAATATGTGAAACTTTCACAGCAGCTAGATCTGATAAACCTCTACAACTTTTGTATGATCAACCTTTGGAGGAAAAATCGTTTAGGTTGCCAAATCTACAAGGACAGCAGCACTGCCTGAGGTACAGGACTGCAGACCTCAGATCGACCTTCAAACGTGTTTCCCCCCACAAATCCACTAATCCCCATGACCAAGAACTATCTAGCAACATCAATTAGCAAGGCTAAAATGGATTCACCTCACCTTGGTCGTTCCCCAAACCTAGGGCAGCAGGATCGGGATGGGGGACAGCGAGTCTACTCCAAAGATGCACCACATCTTGATCCTCTCCTCCTCCTCAATCCATTTTTCTCCTTTTCCCTTGCTTATTGCTTCTGTGGAGAAGGTTCTAGAGAGGGGGAAGGTGGTGTTGAGAGGGAGAGAGACTTCCTTGGTAAAGGAGTACGAAAAGAAGAGGGAGGGGACAACGTACTTTTTGCAATTTAGCCCTTTTTTGGAAAAAAATTCACATTTGGATATCTGGAGAACTTATTTTCGAATTTGGACCCTGAGACGCCGAGGTAAGACGTCTCGGCGCCGTGAGTCATGGCGCCGAACTATCTAGATCATCCACCAGCGCGTCGCCAACGTGGCACTCATCTCGGCGCCGCGGATCATGGCGGAGGCAGCCGGAGGCGCGCTGGCGGCGGAGAAGGCCGCGCAGCGGCGGCCGGCGGAGCGGGCCGCGCGACGGCGGGCCAGGGGTGCGGCGGCCGGGGCCGGGGGCGCGGCGGAGGAGGCCGGAGGATGAGCAAGAGAAGAATAGGGCGCGGGAAGAGAGAGGAAGCGGCCGCGCCGTATAGAAAAGAGCTCGGCGCCGTGATCTGTGGCGCCGAGCTCTGCCACGTCAGCGCCATATCACCGCCATATCGGCGACTTCATTAGGGGTCTCGGCGTCATGGCTCACGGCGCCAGGGTCCAAATTCGGAAATAGGTTCTTCAGGGGTCCAAATGTGAATTTTTTCAAACAAAGAGCTATAATGCAAAAAGTGGGGCTGGGAAGGGCCCCGGTCCCCAGTTACGAGGGAAAGGATTTCGACTTGGGCCTAGGGTGGGCTGGTTTGCTAGGACTTGCCCAAATTGGATTGGGCTCCCTGAATTTTTTTTCTTTTGTTCTAGAAAAATTGAATGTTAACACAAAAGTAAAAGAAATGAGTGAAGATAAAATGATTCCATATTTATAGTGGCCTATCTCGCGCGTACTCCAACTGTCAGTTCCTTGATTGACATACATTCGACAATCTTTATTGCTCGATCAACTGGCAGACTACTGCAGTTATAATAGTACTGAAGTTCAATTTTGGATACCCAATTGTATATATTATGTCACTGTGGGCGCATGGATGAAACAGAAGCAACCTTTTCCCGGAGAAAAAAAAGCACAACAAAAAAGAATAGGCAAAAGAACTAGGCTGCGTTACTGTGAAGGTCCAAAATTTTAGAAGTTGGGAGGAGTCTATAGTTGGTATCCAAGATGAAAATCCCAGCCAATTTGTCCTTCCCAAAAAGTCCTTGTAGTAATATAGTTTAGACTCACAAAATGTTCATTTTGGCATACAAGAGATACAATCGAAGATAGTTCCCAACGCATTATAGTGAACAGCGCAACTGTGTGATACCGAAAGGCATTATAATTCACATTAATTAACACTACTACAGAAAAAAAATTTAGGGGCGGGTAAAAACCCATTTGTAGGGACGGGTGTGGTACCCGTCCTTGTTTATCGCAGCTAAAAATAGTTGTTTGCAGGGGCGGATGAAAACCGATTTTCAAGGGCGGGCCATGGGCACACCCGCCCCTGGAAATCCATTTTCACGGGGCGGGATAGGGCATGACCCGCCCTTGAAATGGGTTTCCAGGGGCGGGTTAGGGCATGATCCATCCCTGAAAATATCCTGACCGTCAAATAATTCACTGATTTCAATTTAAATTTTCGGAATCTGTCATATACAAGCACATCACGCTACATGGCCACAGGAACTTGGAAAGGGAAACATCTAAATTTAAAATCCATGCGATTGAAATATTCGATAAGTCGATACATATTATATCCAAGGTGCAAATGTTCGATTGCATGCATACATTACATCATCTCACGGATATTATTCGCAAGCAAGAGGTACTTAATACAGTGAACATCACCAATCTTGTACCCCAGGCTTTTATCAATAAAAAATAAAGCACGGATAAGTGTGCTTTCCTTTGCTTCACATATACGAGGAAGTGCTTTGTCATAGATGGTGAATATTGGTTCCGCAACATAAAACGAGGTAGGTCGAACTTCAATAGAAGTCTTAGAAGTCTTGTACAGGCCTTCCCTAGTACGGGGTGTCCCATACTCGTACCAATGATAACCCAACTTGTTCATAGCTTCACATAAAATAATCTTCAAACTCATCGTTGTGAAGATGTTACCAAACATATCCTGCAACGGAGATGTAAGGCAAATATTATGAACTGCTTCACACAATCAAATAAAGTACAAATATATATACTTTTTCTTAAATTAACAAGAACTCACACACCATGTCATTTTGATTTTCTTGGGCAAGTCTCTCACAGAAACTAACAATATCATGTTCATTTTATTGAAGCGCTCTGATTTTGAACCGTGACAAGTCTGGAATTAGATAACCATGCCTCTCAAGTTCTAAAAGGCAAGCTTCCATGGCACTTTTTTCATAAATTATCTGAATAGGTGATTCTTTACCACTAGCAACTATTGGAATTATGGTACTTAGATCTCCTCTTGCTGGTATCTCGAAAGAGATTGTTAGTTTCTTGAACTCTTGGCGTTTCATGGTTTCCACCTGAGGAGATGTACCACCTAGGCAATTTACTACCTCGGCAAGCCATGTAAACACATCGATCCACTGCATTAGAGGTAATGTAACATTAATAAGGATCAAACGTTCTTAAGATAAAAAGATGGATCTTACTATTCCTGGAGCTGGTACAGTTGCTTGAGGATATCGGGTCGGTCTAGTCCTGTTTACTCTGCTAAAAGTGATGCCAGGAGGGCGAGCCTCAGTCAAAGGGAAATCCTGATACCCCTTACCATGACCGACACCAGCACGATCCAATCTACCACGACCAAAGCCATGACTTGCCATATGCCTATTCATAAAACAATAATTCACTAATTCACATTCTCAAAATAGCACTATTTCATATTCTCAATAATTCACATCCACTAATTCACTAACTCACATTTTCAAAATGACAATGCATCCACATGAAAATTCACTAATTACACTCATATTCCTCATATATTCAATTAAAATTTCATTCACTATTCCTCACTTACATGAATAATATTCATTAAGTAAAATAAAGTTAACTATAATAGCAAAATAAAAAGAAATTTCACTATAAATTCACATGTCACATTCACTTTCACATATTACAAACCACATATATTCACATTTTTCCACTTATACATTAACTAATTTACTAACTAATTTATTAACTAATTCAAAAGGGAAAAATCAAGAACTCACCTGCTGCTGAGGGAGGGCGTGGGCCGGCGGAGAGGGGAGGAGAGGGGCACTGCCGAGGGAGGGAGGGGCTGCCGACGAGTGCACGAGTAGCGCCTGCCGAGAGGGGCCGCAGATCCGGAGGCACGCACGGTCGTGGGCCGGATCCAGAGGCGCACGGTGGCGGTCCGGATCTAGAGGCGCGCGGCGGCGGGCCGAGGGAGGTGCGCAGCGGCGGGTCAAGGGAGGCACGCGGGCGGCGGGTCCAGGGAGGTCGATGATGAGGCAGCGGAGAGGAGTGGAGGCCCGGCGCGTCTAGGGAGCGCCGCGGAGGAGGAGGCGCGACGGGCGAAGTAGAGCTGCCGAGGAGAGGTGCCGGCAAGGGGGAGGGTCGAGCCACCGCGGAGAGGCGACCACGGAGCAGAGGAAATTTTGGCAGTGTAACGCCCTCGTCCGCACGAAATGAAAATTTTGCTAAGTACTCGACCCCTTCAACATATATAGAGCAGGGATTTTCATAGGCGGGTGACCCCATCCGCCCCTACAAATCATTTCTAGGGGCGGGTGGGGGCCCCTAGAAATCTTTTTTAATTTTATACTGAAAATTCAATTAATTTAAAAAATATAGAAAAAATATCAAAAAAAGATGAAATGTTTACCCTAAGGCTATTGTCACCTATAGAACTAGAAAAAATATGACAACTATATTTCAGTGTACAGAATGGTTAAGAGCGTTGAAACAACAATGTAGGGTTCTCCAACACTTACTATCTCATACAACTCAAGTCATACTTGCTGCTTTCCACACTCTTAAGCATTATATAATCTGAAATATACTTGGCATATTTTTTTCTAGTTCTATAGGGCATAATAGCCTTAGGGTGCAAATTTTACTTTTTTGACATGTTTTGCTATTTTTTTTGATTTAATTGAATTTTTGTAACCAATGTGAAAAATATTTGTAGGGGCAGGTCGGGGCGCCACCCGCCTCTGGAAATGAGCCCCATTTTTTGGGGCAGGTGATGGCAACACCAGCCCCTGAAAATCCCATCTTTAGGGACGGGTGATGGCGTCACCCGCTCTAAAGATGCAATTCCAGGGGCGGGTCTGCTGCTACAGTAACCCCGCTCCTTTTGTAAGAACATATTACATTTTGACCGGCCCCTGAAAAAAACGGAGCATTGCTACAAATCGTTTTCTAGTAGTGCTGTTTATTAGTTAATAGAGGGACTTCAGTAGAACACAACTTGAGTCCTTCTATAGTTGGTGGTGGTCCCATTTTGTATGCGCTCACCAATTAACCTTAAAGTGTGATTATTCCATTGTAACCATGATTCTGTTTAGTCTAGATCTTTATCACATTCTTAACTGTATATGGGCTACGATAGTCCTCCGCTACTAGGTTTAAAAGAGCCCCAAAATCCTAACACGACATATATCCATCATAGTGTCATTGATTCAGCAGATTATATGGAGCATAAATTCTAAGATAGAAATAATTTACCTGGTGAAATTAAAATCTCAGCAAAGAACAACAGAAAACAGAACAAGCAAATGAACCAAATTGAACTGGTTTAGTTTCCAGAAAACCCTATTGCTCTGTATCGCGTAAGTTCAGAAATTGGATTCTTCCAATGTACTCCTACTTGGGAAAACTCGTATAGGCATTCAAGGGGACCTTCATCTAAAACTCCCGTGCTATTTGTTCTCCTAGACCCCACAAGATGGTGACAAGGACGGAGGCAAGGTTCCTGCTGGTTGTTGATTGGCACTGCTTCGATAATCTCAAAGAGGATGTGCGGCGGCTATAGTTCCCAGTGCATCACATGCCCATGTTCTATCAAGAATAGTTCGTAGGCTGCTACCGTAGCATAACAATGTAAGATGGTGTGAATCAGTATGTCAGATGAATCCATATTTATAGTGATGTAGTTACCTCTACTCTCCAAAGGCACATGCTCCAAACTAAGTGGCAGTTCTTCAATGGTCATATCTGCTCGGCCTTCTCTTGTTGATTAAACGCGGAAGCACAACAAAGAAAGATTCTGAATGATTCATTGCAAGACTATGGAACTTAGTGTCAGTCGTCTATTTTGCTTCAAAAATATCATTAAAGAAACAATAAAGCAATAACGGTGAACAGAAATTAAACCACGAATATAAAAACCATCAGCAACACTTCCCACTTAAACGCACCAAATGATCAGTTTGTTGCTCCAACAAAATTATGTACTAGGTCACAAATTAAAACTAAATATATTATACGAATTTCAAACAGCCAATAGCAGTGCAAATCCTATTTCTGACCACATGACAGCAGCTCAAGTCACAAAGCAACCGAAATGGCTAAATCCACAGTCACAGTCATCCACAAGAATCTACCATCTGCCACTATTGCTCCATGATCATTCCTACACGCGCCGTCTTGAAGATTTGACCATCCATTTCTCTTCCCTCTTCTCTCGGTTGTACATCCTTCATGGGACAATCCTGAGCTGCTCTGCATCCATGTGGATCCAAACCTTCTTCCTTATCAGATGGTTCTTTCAATTCATTGCACTGCAGTCAGAACCCCAATCACGATGGTGGCCTCTATTTGTTTGCCAAGTACTTGGCATCTAGTCACAAGCCCATCGATCCTTCTCACACCTATGTTCCTTCAAGGCGCTGCTATGCCCAACTGCATGTCTACCGTTATATACATACAAGGGTAATCCATATTTATAGTGGAGAGCTGGTGTCCACTGCTCTCACGTTGCCGTTGTGCTCAAGTGTTAGCTCATTAATTAATTGCTTCTAAATCATTAGTATCTTCTCTTCCTTTTATTGTTCTAGTGAGCAAATGCGACGGGATTCAAAAATAGGGTGCTTAACACAGTATCCTTAGGTGGTAACGCCAAAGTATAATATTCTGAAACTAATTTCCCGTACAAATTTACTCATCATTTTCAAATATGGAAATACAGCAAAAAATAACATTTACTCTAATTTCTAATATTTTATCTAAAAAATCTAGAGCTTCTCCTAATTATTTTTAACCAGAGCAAACTTTTACCTTGTTTGTATCATAGAGAATGCGAGATGCTTCATGCCATTTCATCTATCCTACTTTAATCGTACGTTAACATCTTCATGGATATCACTGTCTTTGTGTAGCATTCAGCATCCTAGATATCGAAAGGAATCACCAACGAATATGATTGCAAAGGGGCGACCAATTTATCGCCCACCAAAATAGTTGGTGCTGAACCCATTTTGTACGTACTCATCAGTTAACCTTAAAGAGTGATTATCCCGTTTGTAACAATGATTCCGTTTAGTCTTGATATTTATCACGTTCTTAACGGTAAGCAGGCGTAGCTCCCATACAGTAGTATGGGATAGCTGCCCCAGCTACCGGCGGAGCAGGCCCCCCTCCCCTCCCCTATGGCGATCCCGACGGCGGGAGCAGCCGAGTAGAGACTGTAAGCGCGGATCAGCGAGCGTAGCAGCGACGGAGGAAGAGAACACCATATTGGAAAGAGACAGATTATAGATTTATTGGAACTCAAATGGCGATTGGAAAGGGTACAGATCTGTTGGAACTCAAATGGCTATTGCAAACTTGGAGTAATGCAGTTTAAAACCTCAATAAATTCAATGGTTATTCAGAGTCCAGTGTCAATGCACATGGTTATTCAGGCTAATGCAGTAATGAGCGAGTTTTTTCAGATGGCTAATGTGCTAATTGCTCACTGCTAGTCCTGATTCAATGTTATGCTAGTGCTTGCTGCTTCAGTAATTCAATTTTCACATATTAGATGTTTGCAAATATCATGGAATTTTAGTCGCAGTTCTATTTGTTGCGCGCGTCCGCCCCACCTAAAATTTTGGATGAGCTACGCCACGGTCCGTAAGGGCTACAATAGTACTCTTCAACTACGTTTTAAAGAGCCCAAAAATACTAACACGACAACCATTGATTAAGCAGGTTATATGTGAGCATAAATTCTAAGATAGAAATAATTTACTGGGTGAAATTAAAGTCTCGACAAAGAGCAACAAACAAAATAGAAGAGGCAAATGATCAACTTGAACTGGTTCAGTTTCGGGATAATCCTATTGCTCTATCTGGAGTAACTAGAGAAATTGGATCCTTCCAATGTACTCCTACTTGGGAAAATTCTCGCAGGCATTCAAGGGGTCCTTGGTCTAAAAATCCCATGCTATCTGTTCTCCTAGAACCGGAGAACCCACAATGGTGAGAGTGACGTGCGGCTATAGTTCCCAGTGCATCACATACCCATATTCTATCAAAGCGTGACTCATAGGCTGCTACCGTAACACAGTAATCCAAATTTATAGTGATGTAGTTACCTCTACTATTAAAAGGCACATGCTCCAAATTAAATACCAGTTCTTTAATGGTTATATCTGCTCCTATTTTGTTGATTAAACGAGAGGAAGTGCAACAAATTAAGATTATGAATGAATCATTAAAAGACGATTGGACTTCATGCCAGGTGGATATTTTGATTTAAAAATATGAATAAAGAAAGAAAACAACAATCATGGTGATGAACAGAAAACCACGAATACAACAACCATGAGCAACACTTCCCACTTAAACTCACCAAATGATCAGTTTATTGCTCCAACAAAATTGCGTAGGTCACCAAATCAAAAGTTAATATATTATCCGAAATCAAAATTGCCAATAGCAGTACAGGTCCTATGTCTGATGACCAGGAAATCTAAATGATGAAGCAGCCAGAATGGCTAAACCCACGGTTACAACCACCCACAAGAATCTACCGTCTGCCACCGGTGCTCTATAGGCCTCACTCCTACTCATGTCATAGACGAGAGTTGTCTGCCTGCTTTTCTGCCATTTTGTCTCGGTTGTACATCCATCTGGGGACAATCCCGAGCTGCTCTGCATCCAGGTGGATCCAGAGATTCCTCCCTATCGGGCTGCAGGGAGAGCTCCAATCACGGCGGTGGCCTCGATTGGTTTGCCGGATGCATGATATTTGTGTTGTTTCTGCTAATGAACGTAATTAGTGACTAAATAGGATACTTAGCCTAAACATGATACCAATCACATAATGCGAAATTTGGTGGGTAGATCTTATACCATTGTTAGCAGTAACAGTCATATGAGCTCCCTGAGTTGATGACGCCTGAGCCGTAGAGAAAGTAAGCGTTCTTGTCGGTGTAGATGTAACAGCGGGGTAGCGACGGCCTTCGGGTCCCCAACGACACTGTCCTAGAGTACTTGGCCTTCCAAACACCTCCAACGCCCTTAGCGATGAGACTTGAGGTGGCTAGGGTTTAGAAAACGTGTGTTTAATGATAGCCACGGCCTTAAGTATACATAGGCACTGTGGGCCTGGGGGCAACCCTCTGTTTGGAATAGATTAATGGCCTGCTGATCACAGCCCATTAGATTTTCCCTTAATCACATTTTGGATGGTTAAATGCCTTAATAGTGAAGATCACAATCTTTAACAGAAATATGTTTCCAACAATCTACTCACAAGCCCATCATTCCTGATACTTCTCACACCTATGTTCTCTCAAGGCACTTCTATGCCCAAATGCATGTCTGTCAGTAAGATACATACAAGGGAAATCCATATTTGTAGTGAGAGTTGGTGTCCACTCCTCTCACGTTGCAGTTGTGCTCATTAATTGCTTCTAAATCATCAGTATCTACTCTTTCTTTCTTTTAGAGCAAGGTTAATAATACGACCGGCTGCTGGTTGTAAGGATCTTTGCAGCCTATCTCTCAGCTCACTCGTACAGTAATTAGCTCTTCACCATTAATACATGATCCATTTATCTCTCTCACAAAGTTTCTTGGTTCCTGTATCGAAGCTGGCTGTAAGCTTGCAGCCCGCTTTTCCTCTCTCCTCTCATCTCTCCTCCACCTTAGCATTCAGCCTATTTACAACCTTTTATTATACTTGCTCTTATTGTTCTAGTAAGCAACTGTGATGGATTCGAAAATAGGGTGCTTAATGCAGTATCCTTAGGTGGTAATGGTAGGTCACTAGCATCTACACCGAAGGAGCACGTACACCGGCAGTTAGCATATGGGGCTTTAAGTATTGTGCGGCTGTTGGCCCTAAAGGGGTCACAAGCAAGCTCGCAGCACCATGGGTGGCGTGGTGGTTGTGAGGCGGTGGATGATGGAAGATGGGCAGGGACAGCAGCCGGGGCATTGAACTTTGGAGATCGTAGGGTTGGTCGGCGGCAAAGGGTGCTGATGAAGGGATGGTGCGCTGCTGGAACCGGCAGGATCGGAGGTGGTGGAGGCGGGGGCGCTCGAGATGCAAAAGGAGAGAAAGCTACAGGGGCAGTGGCGGTCGCAGGTGGTGATGAAGGCGCCACTTTAGCCAGGTGGGGTGGTGGAAATGGAGTGCCTACCAGAGACGGGGAGATTCCTGTCCGTTCGTAATATTCCTATCGGTTTCTAAAAATCCGTCAGGGACGTGGACCAACTCCAACACAGCGTACAAATCGACAAGAACCAGTGCCTATCAGTTTGAATCCAGCTCACGGGAATGTTGAAAACCGTCAGGAACAGGCCCTGACGGTGAGAAAAAACCGACATGAAATCGGAAAAACCATATTTCACGGTCTAAGAAATTCAGCGCGCCAAAACTCTTCGCAGTTTGCTGCATGTGGCACGACCAGTCACGATGATCCGCTAGGCGGCGACCAACAACAATGAAATGCAAGCGTGGTGGCGCCTAGCCGCCTCGGCCTGGTGCGGTTGCCCCGGCCGGTAGCTCCACCTCAGCCTAGGCCTATGCTCCTGGAGCAGCAGCCCTCGGTCACCTGTTCTTTGCCGGCAGGCCCGCATAAGGCATGGAGCAAGAGGGACGGCAGCACAGGGCCCCCAAATTTGGAGGGCCCCATAATTAATAATTAGTAGCAATTAGTCTACCTAAATCCCAATTACTTTCTACAAATCCACTACTTCAACATGCACAGTAAATCGCAGACAAGTGTAGTTATATATGGTGGTAACGGAGCATGATCCTAGTTGTCTCTTCACAATCCAGCTTGGTCTTATATTTTTAGCTCAAAATTGTATAAAATAAAAAGCCAGCCCTTTTTTCTAGGTTAAATTTGAAGGTACTTTAGAGCAACTTCAGCAGACCCTCTAAATAAGCTCCAATCTTAAATTTGGAGGTCAGAATAAAAAAGTATACTCTAGCTTAATTTTAGTTTTGTCCTATTTTTGAATTACTTTGTTATGTCTTCTAGAGTTAGAGATTTAAAGTACTTGTGTAGTTGTGTAGTCCTCAATTCACATAAAGTAAAAATGGACTTGAATTTTTCTCAAACACATAAATTCCTTATGATAGTTCTTATGATTAAAAAAACACATAAAGTTTTGTAATAAAATTTTTTAATAATAATTTCTAGATTTGGGAGCCATATTTTATATTTCGCACCGGTACCTCGGAAACTTTGGTACTGGCCTGTTTGCCGGCGGCATCCGCTCCTCTTCATCACACGGCCGTTCTTCGCCAATGTATGCTGCAGCTTGCTGCTTGCAGTGGTGCAGGCTGCTGTCCGTGTCCATGCAGCGGCCGTCCTGCACACGAGCAGAGGCTCCCCCACCATGGGTGTGAGTAAGCAAGGCCGCACGGCTAATGTTTAGTGGTTAGCAGTCAGAACTGTTAGTATTCATAATTCTTGGATAGTATTAAGAATTCCGGGATGTGGAGATTCAACCTTGCGACCCAAATGGCTTGGTTATTGGAAAGAGTACAGAGCTGTTGGAACTCAAATGGCTATTGGAAAGAGCAAACTTGCAGTAATGCAGTGTCAAACCTCAATTAACACAATGGTTATTCAGACTTTCAGAGTCCAGTGTCAATGCACATGGTTATTCACTGCTAGTCCTGAATCAATGTTATGCTAGTGCCTACTGCTTGGTGTATTCCACTTTAAAAATATAAATAAAGAAAAAACAACAATCATGGTGAATACAAAACCACGAATACAACCACCATCAGTAACAATTCCCGCTTGAGGCAATCTCAACCTATAATGTGTACTGTCATATCAGCAAGATACTCCATTAGTCCACTCGCAAAGTTTCTTTTTGAGGCCGCACCGAAAATTCTACCATTCATCTCTCTCCGTTATCTCCTATCTTCTCTCTCGTGCGCTCTCTCCCGTTCTCTTCGATAAAATTCGCACGGCGACGGCGCGACCGCAGACCCACAACGGCGAGCTCTGGTGGGTGGCAGCGGACTCTCCGCGGCAGCCGGCGCGCTGGGGGCTTCTCGGGTGGCAGGGCCGTGCGAAGGGATTGACGCACGGGCGAAGGCTACAGACCAAGCGCGGCAAGCAATCTGCAAGCCAAGCACGGGGCGAGCGTGGTCGCGGCGGGGGCGCCGACCGGCGCTGGCCTCGGCGTCAAATTGTTGCTATCATAAATGCTATCGATTCACTCGATCATGCAAATTAAAGATTCAGGCAATCAGGCTTCAATTTCAACCATGCGAGATTCGATTCATGTGCTATGCATCTGATTTCGGCTACCACTACTTTTGATTTACCATCGATGGGCTTTCACTTACCTAAGGCAGCAACGCAGCGGTCGCGGACGTTTCCGCGAGATGCGCACAGCGACCCCGCGCGAAGGCAGCCGCCGCCGGGGTGGCGAGGCGGCGAGCGCACCCGTGGTGCGGGTGCTGCGGGGTTCGGCGTGGTGGCGGGCATCTCGACGTGGCAGCGTCGGCGAGCAAGGTCCTCGTGCGGCCATGGCTGCGGCCGGTTTGGTGGGTCCCGCAAAAAATGCGTGAGGAATCGCTCCAACAAGCACTCACCAGTGGTGTCGGGGTGCGGCTAGTTGTAGCTTGAGCCGACAAATTTTTACTTTATCGAATTTCACTACTACAGAAATATCATTAAAAACAGGTAAAAACGTATTTCTAGAAACGGGTGCGGTACCCATTTTTAAAAATAATTTCTAGGGACGGTTCTAAAAATCGATTTCTAAAAAATAAAAAAAATAAAAATAGCAAAATAAAAAAAGAAAAAATATTCCAGCCACCACGAGCCCATCTAATATAAAGGTGCAAATTTTCTTATGAAATACGCACACTTGCATGAACCGGAGTTCGAACCACTAACCTCAAGCCTCGCACGTACCCTCCTCTCCACCATACTACACAGTTATTTGTGACTTTATTGGATATATTATTCTTTGTATTAACTCTAAAATTGATTTGTAGGAGCGGGTGACGCCATCACCCGCCCCTAGAAATCCGTTTCCAAGGACGGGTGACGCCACCCGCCCTTGAAAATAAATTTTTATTTTATTCCAAAAATTCATTTAAATCTTTAAATATAGCAAAATAAGAAAAAAGTAAAACTTCCACACTATGGTTATTGTGAATTATAGATACAGAAAACAATATGCCAAATATATTTCAGTGTATATAAAGGTTAGCATTATAGAAACCTCAAAGTATAATTTGAGTTATATGAGATACTATATAGTCATAGCCATGTGTAGGGTATAACTATTAAATGATCTTATGATTCGAAATGATCTTAAATAAATAATGTATAAACTATAAAATTTTAGATCTTACCACTACAACTTTGATATGCAGCTACGCTACATCCGAGGTTGTTTGAAAAAAATCAAAACTCCAAGATTTTAAAATTAGAGAACTTATAATAACTTTTTTTTGACTAATAAATGATCTTAAATAAAAACATTATCAACTAAAAAGTTAAAAAGTTTAGGTCTCGTCAACCTCTACAATTTTGATATAAATTTTGACTTCATCCGAGATCATATAAAAAAGATATGAATTTTTTGCGTGAGATAATTTTTATAGGTGGATCATGTCATCATCCACCCCTAAAAATGCATTTTTAGGGACGGGTGACACCATACCTGCCCCTAGAGATGGCCACCATTTCCAGAGACGGGTGGTGGCATCACCTACTCCTAGAAATGCCATTTTTAGGGTCGGGTGATGGCTATTTCTAGGAACGGGTCGGTGCTACAGTAATCCCGCTGCTTTGTAGAAGCAGGTTATCTTTTTAGCCGCCCCTAAAAAAAGGAGCGTTGCTACAAAACATTTTATAGTAGTTCTTACACATGGACTGCTATTATTGAGCTCCATACCTATTTTTTTTTATTAGGCTTAATATTATTTCGTGTTGCAAGCTGAAGAGAATAGAGATTCTATGCATGAATTCAAAAGAAAATAGCGATAAAGACGTGCATAAAAAATTCAAAATTAAAAAGTTATAAATATAAAACTGAGCATTCATATTAAATTTGAGTTGCATCATTATATTTCTTATAACAAGATCTTCAAAATAAAACCGCAATTGCTTATATTTGCACGATATATTCGAAAATATTTTTCTTTAATACTAAATAATTAATTTCAGCTACTGGAACAAATATTTTGACAATACAAAAAAAGTAAACATCACATGCAAATAATAATTTACTACGAACAAAATATTAAACAATGCGAATATTTGACTATATAAGATAAATAGTAGAAAATAGAACAAATGAGTCAACATGATCAAACAATTTAGTCTACAAAGTAAATAGATAATTTGATATTAAGAATAAATTAGTTACGTGCAAACAAATAATTTAAATGAATAACAAATACATCTACTTTGAAAAAATATTCTTATAAGCATATATACATGTGCTAAATAAGTTAGTATACAAATAAAATAAATTATTTCGCACGACAACTAACGAGTCTACAATACAAATAAATTAGTATATACCTAGCATGACTCCCTCTTAAATATGGATAAATAATTTTATACTATAATAACAGGTAAAAGTATCGATCTATTTCCATTTGATTATATAAGAAACAAAGATAGTTGATATGAATTATAAAACAATAAATTATAAAATTAAGATTTTGTAAATGAGGTTCATAATCCGAAAAGAAAAGGAGGGAGAATAAATAATTGAACAGATAAAAATATTAGACAAGAAGAAAGAAAAATATAAAGGAAGAAAAGAAATAAAAAGGAAAAGAAAAGAACAAAAGAAAAAAATATAAGAATAAAATAAATGGAAAAGAAAAGGAAAACATAAAATAAAATAATAGAATAAATGAAAAACGATATGAAAGATTAAGAGGAAAAGAGAAAATAAAAATAAAAATAGGAAGAAAAGAAATAGGAAAGACAAGAAAAGAACATGAGAAATAATATAAAGAAGAAAATAAATAGAAAAAGAAAAATGAATGCAGCATCCATGGACAGCCCAACGGCCTAGCATGCTGTTTGTTCAGCACTTCATGGAAACAGTCCCTATTCAGCCCGATGGCACTCATGCACATGCATGCGAACAGGCCCGCTAGCTTTTGGGCTGTTAGAATCATTATTGGGCTGATTGCTCGTGTTGGCCCATATGTCATCCTTTTTGGCAACGCTTTTCGTGATTTTACAATGTGCGCGACATATAATCGCAGCAGCGATGTCCTTGCATGTTGGTTTTTGGGTTGATCCAGTTTCTTGAATAAGAAACAATGCCTTCTCTTTTTTTCTATCTCCTCTTATAATCTCCGCTGCCACATTAAATTTTTTATGATGTGTCACCCTATTAAATGCTATAGAAACTAGCTGATGTGAAGGGTTGGAACTACCCTTAAACCCACCAAATAATCAGTTTATTGCTCCAATAAAATTGTGTGGATCACCCAATGAAAATTAAATATATTATCCAAAATCCAAATTCCCAATAGCATTAAAAGTCCAATGTCTGACCAGGGAACAGATGAAGCAACTAAAATGGCTAAACCCACTGTTACACCTACCCACAAGGATATACCGTATGCCACCACTGCTCTATAGGCATCACTCACACTTGTGTCGTAGAGGAGAGTTCACCGGCTTCTTTTCTTCCCTTTTATCTCGGTTGTTCATCCTCCATGGGACAATTCCAAGCCCCTCTACATTCAGGTGGATCCAAAGCTTCTTTCCTATCAGATTGTGCTTTCAATACATTGCACTACAGGGAGAGCCCCAATCACAGGGATGGCCTCTATTGGTTTGCCAGATACATGAAGTTTGCTCGAAAGCCTATCATTCCCGATCCTTCTCACACCTATGTTCTTTCAAGGTAATGCTATGCCCGAATGCATGTCTATTGGTAAGATACATACAAGGGTAATCCGTATTTATAGTGAGAGTTAGTAACCACTACTCTCATATTGCAATTTTGCTCAAGTGTTAGCGCATTAAATGCCTCTAAATTGTCTGTATCTACTCTTTCTTTTATTGTTCTAGTGAGCAAATGCGATGGATTTGAAAATAAGGTGCTTAATGCGGTATCCTTAGGTGGTAATGGAGCAAATGCATGTCTGCCGGTAAGATACTAAATAATGGGAACCTGCTTTGGATTCATCTAGCACGCATAAAGTGTATCCCTACCGGTATGTATTGCAATCCGCATGGTTGTGGTTGATTAATCACTACAGGTGTTAGTTATGGACCGGCTCAGATATAAATGTGTCAAGGTCCAAGAAAAATGAAACCACTATATGCATATTCATTATGTATCAAAGATTAGATGACCATCAGAACAATAGACTAATTTACCATCAGATCTGAGTAATATATCATTGCTATTAACGAATTGCACAAACAATACATGCACATTCATTCTGAATCTGAAAGCATATATGCAGACGTTCATAATAACTATATGCTCTCATACATTATCATTTGGATGTACCCATCATCAACATATATCAAAAGCATCATCCATATTATTTTTTTGGTAATCTAGTTCATGAATATGAGCATTAAGCATAACATAGTCAATATAACTTAAGTTTCAACAACGCATAGTCCGCATAACAGCATAACCCAAGATGGATACAAAGCAGCCTATAATAGAATTCATATAACCTAAGGGATTTAAATCCGTGCCTAAAGCCCACAGAACCAAGATTCTACTAGCATCAAACCCTAAACATAAGGAAATTAAGTGCATATAACCTAACATTAATAAAGTAAAAACCACATAACCTAACACAAGAGACTAACATTAAACTAAATTAATAGTCTAAATAAAATTTTGTAGAATGATAAAGCCAGTATTGGTAAGAGGGCAATTCGTTTATAACGGTGTTGGCGCTTACATTGTTGGGGAATGTGAGCGACGCTTATGTTGCTGCAATAATCTTAGTTGTGCCTTCTCCGTCACCGCCATGGTGACTGAGGCTCTGGTTGAAGGGGATGAAACAATTGCGAGCCAATAGGTCCTGCTCTATGGTGGTGCGAGCCCAAGCCTTGGCTGTTGTCTTGCTCACTCATCTATGAGGGCGCATGGGCTTGAACCTCAAACTTCACTCTAGGGAAGACGATGGCTGTCGTAGCATCAGGTTCTACGTACCGTCTTTTGCATTGAGGTGCTAATAAGATGTTGTCCTCGGCAAGGTAGCTATAGCCGCTACTAAGAAATGGAGGATGGCATCCCTCGCCTCTGTAGCTAAGCGTGTTGTGGCCTCAGCAGCAGCCTTGATCACAACCTCCAAGTCCATGGCGGTCATGGCCATAGGATCCGGTGGCGGGGGCGGGAGATCTAGCAGCGGGAGAGGATAATCGATGGCGGCGGGGGAGGTGATCCTGCTACAGGGAGTGGGAGGAGGACCGGTGGTCGGGGAAGAAGGAGCGGCAGAGGGAGGACACACAAAGGGGGGGGGGGGAGCAGTGGTTAGGGTTGGGAGCCAGGTGAGGGAGTGAGAGCTTGTTAGTCGGGTCTTATATAGATATTTGTAGTGCTAAGAACTCTTTAACTCTCGGCATACCGATGTTGCTTTTCTACCGGTATGTATGCTCAAATTCATATTAAAAAATTTAAAGCAATGTATTTATTTACATCGCATTAGGTCAAAAAATTAACTAAAGAGCCAACATTTATTATAAATGTACAAGAAGGTCTAGTTCCTCAATCGATATCTTACGGATGATGAGTTTCTTGACATGCTGGAAGTTCACACCAAACTCCATACGTGCCCATGGAGCTTATCGACATCTTCTGAGATGGCAGGAGAGTATATAAGACTATGCATTTCACTGAATCGTCTTCTACCAGCATGAAGCGGTTGTGTCCAACTCCAATCTTCGCGGCTACGTAGACGCTTGTGGTGATGAATGGGTCGAAGTCTTTCTTTTACATCTAACATTGCTACCACGCGATCCTACTTTCCATTCGACACACCAAGTTGGAGCAGGACATGGCGAGAGACCAGGAGATTGTCGATAGGGGGCGGACTGTATTATTCGACGTCTGCCATGACCTTAATCATGCATCAAAAGAACAAAAATCACATTAAAAACATAGTAGATATTTTATATGACAGTGAAACAGAGTAGAGATGTTGATGATTACTTTGGCTTGTTGATCCCAAAATGCCTTCATTTCTCTTCTTGGCCGAGCGAAATGCCTTCGTCTCTCTTTTCCTTCGACCTCACACTAGCTCTAGCCTGCGGGGTGTGCGCGTGCCCCTATGCTAACGCAAAAGTATGCTATTGAGAAACTAATTTCCATACAAATTTACTCACAATTTTCGAATATCAACGTGCAACAAAAAAAGTAACTTGTACCCTAATTTTCTAATATTCGATCTAAAACAACCTAGAACTTCTCTTATTTTTAACCGGAAGTAACTTTTACCTTCTTCGTATGATAGAGACTGCTAGATGCTTCATTCCATTTCATCTATCTTACTTTAATCCTACGTTAACATCTTGATGGATATCCCTGCCTTTGTGTGGCATTCAGCAATCAGCATCCTACGTAGATATCGAAAGGAATCCTTCAAATATGATTGCAAAAGGGGAAAATAAAAAACTAGTAACCAATGATCAATTTATCGCCCACCAAAATCAGGTCGTGTATAAATAAAATTAAATACAGAAATCCAAACAACCAATGGCAGAACTCCTATCTCTGACATCGCGACCCTACCAACTCAACAACTCAGGCAGCAACCAGAGCCGCCAGCGCCACCGCGACAGCCGCCCCCAAGAGCCGGCCGCCGGCCGCCGCCGCTCTGCCCGCACCGCTCCTGCCCTCGCCGCCGTTGTCCCCAGCGCCGTCCCCAGGCTCGACCCCTCCTGTGCCCGAGAAGGCCGTCCCGGCCGGGGGCGGCGCGAGGACGCGCTCCTTGGGCGCCGGCGGCGGGTTCTTGAGCGACGGCGGCAGGCCCCGGCCGTGCTCGACCTTGATCTCGAAGCGCATCCCCTGCTGGCACTGCGCGCCGCCGTCGGCGTCGGAGAAGAAGTAGTTGGCGCCCTCCTGGACGAGAGGGACCGGGATGGTGTTGTTCTGCTCGAGGCCGCCGCCGCCGCCCCCGCCGCCGCCGTAGATGTAGGTCGCCGGCCCCAGGTCGTCGGTGGGGTCGCAGAGGGCGTAGGTGGTGGCGTTGGTGGTGTGCACCACCGACGAGTTGTCGTTCGTCTTGAATACTGGTAATGCCGAAATCAAGGGCAGAGGAAATGGTAAGCTTGGATTCAATTATTCATTTGTTCTTGTTCAGTCTAAAAAGTAGGTTGAATGTGCCGTATTTATTTAGAATTTGGTTTCGACTAAACATCAATTTATATTCCGTACATACAATCTTTGTGCAGTATTCATCAAATTCAAATATGACGAATTCAACCAGCAAAGAGCTACTTGTACGGTCGCAGGATCCTCTGCTCTAGAAAAATGGCATACATGATTTTGTTAGCTGTGTTCAATCACAGAATTGACTTTGTGACAATCTAGTTTGAGCTTTGAAGCAGATGATTTTAAAAACAAGAAAGAATCTTTCAATTCGATGGATGAGCACGTGCAGCACAGGATTCCCATTTGGGGCGGTGCTTGGCGCATGTGGCATGACAGCTTCTCGATTTCGACCGGGCTGGCGCTCAGATCTGGATCTGAATTCTAATCGGCGGTTACGAGTCTGTCGGTGGATGGAGTCAGGAGTCCAAGATTCTATTCGCACCTACTCGCTGTGCTAAGGACAGCATCATTCAACATTGGCAAACTAGCCTTCTACCAATTTGAATTCGAACTTCTGATTTCTGAAGACAATTCAATGTGGCTCAACTGTTGGAGATTCCCAGCATCACATTTGCATGGAATACGGGATTGAATACATTGCAATTGTTACATTGCAAGTTTCAGGCTTTCAAGAATGGGAGCAGTACTCACTAAAGAGTAAAGACTGAAGAAAAAGAAAGAAGCAGGGTACCCAATTGAATTAAACGCCAGTAACGGGGAGAGGAGGCAGCAGGCGAGGAAGAAGAGAAGGACGTACTGAGGTAGTCACCGAGGTAGAAGGTCTCGCCGTTGGCCCAGCCGGAGTAGTTCCCGGAACTGGCGTTGGCCTTGGCGTCGAAGAACCAGCCGTCGGCGCCGCCCACGGTGTGGTTCCGGTACTCCGGCGCGTCGTCCGCCGCCGGCGACGCGGCCCGCGCGGCCGGCAGCGCGACGGCCACCAGGACCGCGACGGCCGCCGCCGCAGCGGGCAGTCCCAGGAGCCCCGCCATGGATCCCGCGCGCAGCCAAGCTAGCTAGCTAGCTAACTCGATCGGCCTCGAGCGCGCGCTGTCGGTGGGGAGCTGCAGGAGGAGAGGAGTGGTGTGTTTTCTTGGGTTGGCTGGACGGACGGTGGAGCAGGGGATTTTGTTTATTGTCGACCAGAAAGGTTACGCGAGGAAGAAGAAAAAGTAACTGCAACTCCATGCCTCGAATCATCGTGCAAATATTCGCGTGAGCGTCAACGAGAGCGACGTGGCACCGTACCACTGATTGGGCCGGCCGGCCGGCCAAGTGTCGGTGGCCTGCACTCGCTGCTGCAGCCTCCTGGTCGTTTCCTGCGAGATGCGGTGACGCGACGTCCCAGCCGCCCAGCTCTTCTTGGAACAAGTACTCGTGCGTGCGTGCGTGCGTGCAGTTTCGTTATCATCGTAAGGGAACGAGAGACCCATCTCGTCTCGTCGTGTTCCAAATCTTGCTGTCGGTCGGTTCATCGGTAGCTCGAAGCGAAGACCAGCTAGCCGAGGGGAGAGCGGCCTATAGGGGGGCACCGACGGTAGTTCCACCTAACTCGGTCATACCGTAAGAACAAAAAAAAGAAACTCGGTAATACCATACAAATTTTCTACATCTTCACTCGTATGATCCATTTTTGGCATGGAAAGGAGAAACGGCATACTGGGGATGATCATTTTGACTTCTTCGCTTTAATCTGTGCTGATTTTTGAAATCACATCGTGCTTACGAAAATCAATCATATAATATTACCTGCAAATAAGTTGTTCCATTTCTTTTGTGTTTCCTCTTTGACATAATTTAGGCTGTTTTACTTCTGTCATAAATAACCTTTCTTTTCAAATTTAGGCAAGTTTACAGGAAAAATAAATGCACTAATGAGGCATCTTTTATGTTGGATTTAAGGAAGCCGATTTGGTGTCGTAGATGTTCGTGCATAGTCAAAGTTAGAACCACTCTTAAACTAAAAATAATATAATATATTATATAATTCGTCCGGAGTAACTCTTGTGCATTAATTTAATAAATTTAGTAAATTCTTAAACCAGAATGAAAACAAGTTTGAACGGAGAGGGACAGAGAGTACTTCTTCAGAGAGTACCCCCTGTGAAATTCTTTAGTCGGTTCTCACCTAGGTAACGTTACTTGATCAAAATAGGACGTGGCACACCTGCCCTTCCTTAATCCTTAGTTCCTTAATATTTCATTCATTCCCTTTTCCTCTCTGCTGCTGTTTATTGACCGATGGAGTCTAAGCCTCGGTGGGTTGCCACTAGCCAACCGGTTCCATGCACGTGATTACTCGCCTGCCGCCTGGTGGCTAGCTCTACCGTGGATTTGCCCATGGCTAAGCATAATTCCAGCCTAATAGCTGTGGGTCTGTGGCCCGTCAATCCGTTGGGATGAGTGCGGGGAGGCTATAAATCGCCCGTGCTACAAATACCACATCCATCGCCTAAAAGAAATTATTTGGAGGATTCAGCCTCAATTCAGTCCAATTCAGCCCAATTCGGCCCATTTCGACACCATCCCTCCTTCTTTTCCAACTCCGGCGAGACTCCGGCGAGGTTAGGGTTCTGGGGTTAGGTGTTCGGGGTTGCCGAGGGCGGTTACTCACCACCGGCCATAGAGGGAGGGCCGGCGGCGGCATGTCGGCCCGACGGAGGAGGCGGGCTCGGGGGCGGCGAGGTGCGGCGTCGGGGGCACCGCCGGCCGGGTGGCGGAAGATGGCAGTTGGGCCGGTGCCGGGTTGGGCGAGTCGACAGCGACGACGGCGGCGGACAAGGGCGGCGGCGGCGGGAGGCGGCCGGCGCGAAGCTTCGTCAGGACCCTAGCCCACCTACGCCGGTGGGTGGGGGAGGGGCTGGGTGGCGGGTGCGGGTGTGGCAGCGTCGGGAGGGGCTGGGCGGCGGCGCGGGGAAGAAGACAATCTCGCTCGTGGGCCGCTCCGCTTAATGGGCCGTCCGTTCAGATGATGGTTCGAGGAACCATCACCCGAAGCCATACGTAGCCGCACCTGGATTGAGTGTGGCCGGGATCGGTCTCCAAGCCATAGTCAGCAGGCCAAAATTAGCTAAGAATTCAGACAGGCCAATGTAGCCCACCAACGACTTGGACGTGGGCCAGCTGAAGGGTGTCATTTTTCGTTTTCTTTTCTATTCTTTCCCTTTTTATCTTCCTGGTACTTAGTATAATAATAATTTTAAAGACTTGAGTCTGAGTATCGTAATTTCTGATTTGTAACCGTACAAAGCATGATGAATCTCTCAACAATTATATGTAATTTATTGAGACACCCTTCTTATACGGTCAACGATTCTGAAGACTGATTCAAAAAATCTGCAAGTCTAATAAAAAGTAGCATTTTCGAATTGTTGATCTACTACATTTCAATTATGGACGTTGAAAAATTCGCGTCATGTCATCGTTTTATAGGTGCACCTTCCCCTATACGGTATGCCCTAACATGTTCAAAATCCTTACAGAGCGCGCGCTCGCTGCATCTATATAGCAACGGACAGATGCATGACATAATGGAGCGTATGCGCGCGTGGAGGCAAGGCCGATGGTCAGGAGTTAGTACTGTGTAAGCCCATGTTGTATGCCTGATGCCGTGATGCTCCCATCTGCTATATTATTTTTTCTTTGTGTGATGTTTAACTTTGGAGGCTGATAGGGGAAGAGGGCTCTCCCGATAACGATCGGCGAGAGCCCCCCTATCCGTTTGCTGGCTACGATAAAAAAAATCGCTTTGTCTTCCTCCTGCATGTGCACCTTCCATTTCCCCATCATCTTTCTTATCCTTGCCCTGCCCCGCCTTCCACCAACCTCCTGCTCTCTGGCGAGGAGCACCTCTCTCCCCCTCACCCCCCTCCTCCCCTCCGTCCGAATCTACAGTGAGCGCTCCCGCCTTGCTGCCAGCCCCCGACTCGCCACCGTCGCCTCCGACGCCAGCGAGGACAACCCTCTCCACCCCCTTCCTCCTCCACCTGCACGCCTCCACCCCGCCCCCGTAGGCATCGCCTGTGCCTTCCTCCTCCCTCTCCTTCTCCTCCCTCCTTGTTTTCGTCTCCGGCGAGCGCCCCCGCCCCGACACCCGTCCACCGGTTAGCTTCCGCCGCCCCGGCCGGCGGCGCCCTCGCCGCCTCACCCTCGCCGCCCACCACCGGCCTCCACCACCAGACTGTCCGCCTACCCGAAGGTCCCTCTAGGTCCGGTAGCACAGGTAACCTCCAACCCAAATTCCGAAGCCGAACCCCTAATCTCGTCACCGTTTTGTTACTTTCTCTGTTAGTAGCTACTTCCTCCCAGCCTTCACATTCCGTGATAAGAGGACTCTCGCGTTAGGCTAAAACGAGAGCCCTCTCGTTTTAGATTTTCGTTCAACTTTCTATCTCCCCACTACTGCATTGAATTGTAAACTAGATCTTTTTTTTGACTGGTGGAGAACATTTCTTTGTCTGTTACACTAATTGACCTTGATTGCTTAAATGATTTCTTTCTGTCACTGGCAAAAAAAAATAATGTAGATAAGTTGTGGAAGTTGTTCCTGTTTCTCAAGATGGAACAGGCACTACTAAAGATAATAGGGAATAAGGTACTTTCCTCTCCTTTTCTATAGCTAGTTTAGCAAATGTAGTCTAAAGCTCTGAATAAATGTGTAGAAAAATTTCTTCCTCAAAATAAATGTATGTGTAGCAAAATCCCTCCCTAGTATAAATGCACAAAATATTAGTTGAGAGTTTTAAATATGTGGTTTTAAAGTTTTGGATCTAGGATTACAAAGTTTGAAATACGCTTGTACAAAGTTAGAATTACAATATTTGGGATCTAGCTGTACAAAGTTTATGATGTCCTAACAGAAGTTTACAACATGCTAGAAAGTTTCTAAATTTGGAGTGCAAAGTTTGCAATTACAAAGTTCTGGATCTTGGACTATGCTTCAAATGAGCTAGTAAGAAGTTTTGGATCTTGGACTATGTTTCAAATGAGCTAAATCTAGGCCGTTAAATTAACTCCACACGGATCTTAACGTGGAAGATACGAAAGAAATTTTCTTCCGGAACATAGATAGGAATTCTGCATGCTCTGCCCCTTCCTACTCTCAGCATGTTTAAAGGCGTTGCCTGTTGTGTTTAGCTGGGCCCAATCCATAACTCGAACTGCAGTCTCGCTTGTCGACCCCTCTTCTCATTGCATTCACTAAGCTTCAGCCTTGAAAAGAAACGAATGCGACCAGAGGGAAACAAAGCAAACCTTTAATCACTCACTTTTAACTAAGTTCAATTTTTGTTCATCACACTGGTACACTCTGGACAGATGTTACAAGCCTAATGCCCTTCTGTATTTCTCCATGAATGAATTCAATGCAAAATTCACAATCTACATCAAGAAACACGAAACCTAGAGATGCTTCGGTCGAAAGGCCAACCCGTTGAAGTACCTGGTGACAACCTCGGTACTATGGGCTCTTCCGCGTATAATCTCATCTGTTGCAATATTTGTCCATTGGTTTTACAAGCTCGATCAATCCCTTGCATTCACATGGTTTCTTAGGGCGCTCTTTTGTATCATTCATGCATTCTAGCACATCACCAATTCACCATTCAGATCTAAGTCTGGGACGTTCAGCATTGTTATTAAATAGCTTACTGATGTAGCTCAACCGCACTCAGACCAAACATGGGAATTAGGATAACCGTTCGTGTCCAAATACCTGCAATAAATAAATGTCAAGAGATAAAAAGGACTAGCGGGCGAGGACCAAACTTAGGTGCAGCTAATTCAACGGTGTCCTCATCTACACCATGCGGAATACCTAGAAGGAGCGAAACCGAGGAGCTTGGAGCACCAGTTTCTTACTGCATAGCAGGTGGCAGCTCGCACAAAGGAAACTGTAGATGAGTATAAACGAGCTTTTCGGGTAAACACTTAGGTTTGGGTGCTTGCTTGGCGAGGAGCCTCGACCTTGGGCTGCGCGTGTTTATGAACAAACTCTATTCTCTTCTTAATTGAAAGAAAAGCCCCTGCCCATTCAGAAAAACAAAAATAAAAAGGACTAGCTGCGCAAATGCACATGCCACTCAGTCATGGGTGTTACAGTTATGAGTTTACACATAAATTACTGCTGTATTTAAATACAAACCTATGTATTCTATCGTTAAGCCACCAGATGCGGGCAGTTCTATTACTCTGAAAACCATTCTAGCTGCCTTGCCCTGAATACTGCTTCAATTGCCAATGTCTCCACGGAAAATTTGTCATGTTTCCTTTACACAGCAGGAAAGGAAATAATCTTTCACTGCAACAACTTCACTATATACGTCCTGTATGTTTGGCCGATCTTTTGGTGCTTCTTCGGAGCATAGTAGTCCAAGGTTCAGCAGTTGCAGAATACACTTCTGCACATCTGTTTTGTTCCTTTGTTCATGTCATTGAGTATTATTGCTGTGGTTCCCTACAATCTTTTTGCTGAGATCAGGATCGAGGATCTCGCCAATTTGAGGCAGTGCATGCTCAACATATTTGTGTAGGGTGAAACCATCATCAAACAATTCATCGGTAGGGCTTTTTCCAGTGAGCATTTCCAGGAGAACAATACCATAGCTATATATGTCGCCTCAGTTGAGATTCTACTGTCCATGCCATACTCTGCATTGTAGAAAACATGTTATAAACCGAATTCAGATATGCCTCAAAAAGCTAGCACAAAGAGCGTAGTGTAATTAATGAACAAAAATGATGAATATAAATTGATGAATAGGGCGCCTAAGCTCACCTGGTGGTATGTATCCTACTGATCCTCTTGGTCCTGTCAAGCTTGTTGAGTTCTGGTACCCACTAGAAGAAGAGAAACCATGGATGAATCGCGCAAGCCCAAAGTGACCAACACGAGCAAGATTGTCATCATCAAACAGAATATTGCTTGGCTTCAAATCACAGTGAACCATAGGAGGCACAGTCCAAATGTGAAGGTACTCTAAAACGGAAGCGACATCAACTGCTATGCTGATCCTTTCACCTAAACTAAGATATCCATATCCTGGGGACTTAGTATGAAGGTGGTCTGCGAGGGTGCCATTTGACCTGTACTCGAGCACAAGGGCTTTGAACTCATTACCTAATGGATCATATGTTGAGCATGCAGTGATCACTTTCACAAGGTTGCAGTGACGGATGTTCCTTGAAGCTCTACACTCTGCAAGAAAGCTTTTGATACACCAGACTGACCGAGCTTGAATACTTTGACAGCTATTATGTGACCAATTTCCTCAGGTAATGAACCTTTATAAACTAAGCCAGACTGCCCCGAACCAATCAATTTATCAGAAGAAAATCCGCTGGTTGCTTTGCTCAGATCATTGTATGATAGAATCCTAAATTCCGTAGAAGATTCAAGCAAGGGACGTGAACCCTTGCTTGCCGCTTTCTTAAGAAACAGGAACAGGAACAGGAGCGAGACTGCAACAATTGGTAATAGGATAGTCAACAGTTTGACAAGGAACCTGTTCTTCCTTTCAGATACTTTAGCAGAACATAGAGGGATGTTTTGTATTGGTGTGGTTGAGCAGAGTCTTGGGTTTCCCTGGAGAAAAAGATTGCCTGTGGCATTGGCAAAGATTCCTTCTGTGGGAAGTGGACCGTTAAGGTTGTTGAAAGATAAATTAAGGTATTGCAAACCGTCAAATAGCTCAAAAAATTCTGGAATTTCACTGGATAACAAATTTTGAGAAAAGTCCACCTCTTTGATGCCTTTCAAGGTCGCAAGAGATGGTGGAATTTTCCCCTCAAGGCTGTTCCCTTCCGGGTGAAGTTCTTGCAAGAGCACACAAGAGCCGAGAGTCGATGGGATTTTGCCTGAAATGTTGTTGTTGGATATGTTGAAGGATTGTAGATTGATCATGCTGCCAACATCGTCGGGGATGGAATGCGTGAGTTGGTTGTTTGAAAAGTCGAAAAACCAGTTCAACTCAAGGTATTGCTAGAAAGGTTCAAGGCCACCAACTTTTCACATCGAGCTAGTTCTGCTGGTATGACTCCACTCAATCTGTTTTCTTGCAAATATAGTTCACTCAATATTTCCAAATTGCCTATGGATGTTGGATGTTTCCATAGAACCCATTCTTCGTCAAGTTTAGAGCGAACAAGTTGCGAAGATTTCCAATAGAATCAGGTATGGGCCCAGTTAGCATATTGTTGTCAAGATACAGGATGGAAAGGCCAACTAAGTCAAAAATACCTGACGGTATGGTCCCTGTTAAGTGATTTGACCCAAGCACCAAGTATTTCAAATTTCTTGATAGGTTACCCACTGAATTAGGCAAATTACCTTGTAAGTTATTCCCTTCCAAAATCAAGATATCTACTTGTGTGCAATTTCTTGAGGAAGAAAGGAACGTCCAGTCCCCAGCTTCCAGTTTGCGGTCCTCAAACAGAACCAATCTCCGCATATTTGGTAAGGTTCCCAGGGAAGGAATCACTCCACTGAACGAGTTCTGAGCTAGGAATATATAAACAAGATTGGTTGCATTTGCAAGTGATTTTGGGATCTCTCCCTCTAATTTGTTTACCGACATAGATATAGTTTGGATTTTTGGGAGAGTGATGCCCATTGTCAAAGGTAGTTTCCCTACAAAAGCATTGTTTCCCAAGCCCAAAAATGTTAACGATGATAGGTTATAGATAGTGACGGGTATTGTCCCTGAAAGATTGTTCGAAGTGAGATCGAAGGTGTGCAGGTTTGATAATCTCCCTAAACTGTCTGGGATGTTGCCAGTCAAATAGTTCTCCGCTGCAAGGTGGCTAAGCAAGACAAGTTCCCCAAAGAGGAAGGTATCTCACCGGAGAGGCTGTTTTCGGTGAGAACCAGAACGTCAAGACTCGTGGAATATGGTACCAAGTGTGGGATTGTCCCGGAAAGATTGTTCTTTCGAAGGTCAATCACTTGGATCAAAGAGCTGTTGAAAAGAGCGGCAGGGATACCTCCACCGAAGCTGTTGTTCTTCGAGGCGATGACTTGGAGGCTGGAACATGATGCTAGCTCGTCAGGAATCGCGCCACTCAGGGCGTTGGAGCTCAGGTTGATGTACCTGAGCCTACTGAGCTGACCCAGCTCTGGCGGAACCGGCCCGCGAAGCTTGTTAAATGGGAGATGGACTCGTGCAAGATGAGTGAGGTTGGAGATGCAAGGTGGGATCTGGCCGTCGAGGCCTTCTCCCTCAAGGTCCAGTGCAGTGACGCGACGAGGGCGGCCTGGCCGCCAGCTGCACGAGACAGCCACAAGGCGCCTGGGCTGTTGGATTGGAGCAAATGGGACTTGACGCAGAGCAGGACCTCCCTCTCAGTAGCATCGGCGATAGTTACCCATGGCGCTAGGAGGAGGATTAAGGCGATGCGAGAGAGTACAAGGCAAATAGCGTGTGAAGGCATGGCTGAAATGGCAGGAAGCTTATGACTGAATAAGTTGCATCACCACTACTGCATGCCCCTCATTTATTGATCTAAACTCTTCTTTTCATTGGAGTACAAGTGGCACCTGGGGTCCATTGTCAAGAACGTTTACCCTTTCTTTTTTCCCAGATCAAACCCACTTTTCTTTGACCATGTGTAATCCATAGAAAATCACTTTATATATTCTTTTCTTTTCCTTTTCTTTCACGCAGCCCAAACTGAGTATTAGCTTACTAAAAACATTTAGAGAGTTTGTGGCAGAACCACCTAAATTAAGCGCGCTAACCACCACCACAAGGGCAATCAAGGACAATCAGGGCTAACTCGCACTTCAAATGGAATAATCCACTGGTCTGTCGGGTAACCTCCCGATACAACCACGGTTTTTGCCGATCGAAACCACACATACATGTACTCACACGAAGGTGAGCCCAGAGGATACAACATTCCACAATTTTACATCACAGGTTCAACACAAATTATTATTACAACAGAGTTCAAATTCTTAAAACAAGGTACTTCAGAGTTCAAAATAAATGAGTTCTTTAGAGTTCAAAGCAGCGGAAAAATAACGATAACTACTCGACGATACAGGATGACTCGATGAAGCCCGTACGAGACATCACTCGGCATTATCACTGTTGGCCGGGGGCGTATCCCATTCCACCGACCAACCAGGAGGAAGGGTATAAGACCAAGTCAAACTAGCAATCATGTCCTCGAAAGTTTCACCTGAAAACAAGCCACAAGCAAGGCTGAGTATACTAATACTCAGCAAGGCTTACCCGACTAGTGGAATATACTTAGCCGACTCCTAGACATGCAAGATTTTTTGGCTTGAGGGGTTTGTTTTGCCGAAAAGCATATATAAGTAGGTCCTTACTTTCAGATTTTAGCTCCAAGTTCTAGCTTTCTTTAACCATTCTAGGTAAGCAACTATCCAGTATCATACATGGTGGAAGAATTATTTTGCATCCAACAAGATTAATCATCATCATTGTTCCTCTTCTTACTCTATGTGGTAAAAGGGTCAAGCAGTCTCAATAACCGCGAGAAACGGACGATTCGAATCGAATCTCTTAACCTTGCAAGGGAAACCTAAACACACGTCACGTGGTTACTCCCAGAGTCACACGTGCAACTTTTCTCCTTTCTTCCTGGGTTATGGATCAGGGCCACCATCCGAGACTACAGAGCCCGGCTCTGTACCCACCATATGCGCGCATGGAACCGAAGTTGAGATGGTGGGATGCTGTCCACTTGCCGGTCCGATTAGGTACTTAAGCTTACCGATTACCATATTCTCGGCATGTGGTTAGTACGTTCAAAGACTTAACCACCACTACCACACACTGCGGCCTTAGCATTTTTCACTAAACAGACGGGGCCTCAATCATCAACATAAACATCGTACCATAGCCCCGTCCATCGACCTTATGATTGCAGCATGTAGTAAACATTCAACTCCTATATTCTCGCGAGTGACAGGAAATCACTCGACTTTTACCGAGTCCTATTAGCATAGCATTCTATCGAACCTTATATCTAGTGTTCAGAGTATGGGTACCTAGGATCATGCAACTAAGTTTTCATCCAACTCCTATAAACTTAATGCACTAGTAAAGTAGAGTAATAAGTTGCATAAGTTTAGAAAAATAGGGTTCATGCTCTGGGGCTTGCCTTCTTGGGTAAAGCTAGCTTGGGGCTCGTCCGAACTTGGGCTCGGGTCTTCGAAAGCTTCAGTTAGATTTACTTGAGCTTCACACTGCTCACTCTCGGACGCGGGCACCAGCTCGTACGTTCCGTCGGCGAGAGTAGTCGATTCTATATGAATGCACAAGTGTAAGTTATAGTGATGGTAATGACGATTATTTTCCTTCACGATAAGGTTGTAGTCCACAAGATATCGATTTGGTTGCGAAGTTACTGAGTTAAGATTTCTTTGGGCAATTGTTAATAGAGTATGACTTAAACTATTAACTTCATTAAACAACAAGGGGTTGTGCTATATTTGAAACTTAAATTTTTAAGCACAACATGGATTAAACACAACTTTTGGACTAGGTAACTTCCCGTGATGAAATTTTTATTTAGAGCACATTATGCAGAGACAAAAGCACTGTAAAGATATCAGACATTTTCACGCAGCAGAATAATTATGAAAAAGGTAAAACACAACCACTGCTAGAACCTAGTTATTTTTATACAAAACAAACCATTCGGATATTGACACCAAAAATTTTATAGGGGATTAATCTATCCATATGTGTGTTACTGTAAATTTTTCAGATTTTACTGTGCAAGATACAAAGCATAATAAATAGGAAAAGATACACCCACTTTAATAAAGATTAATTTCTACAGGATGTTTTACAGGGTTTCTGTGTATGAAACTTCTTATACAGCAAGAACTACTCTAAAATGTCCTTCAGTAAAAATTTGAACATTTTCCAAACACAAAAACTAATTATTTGGATTAGTGCATTTTTCCTACCATAAAATTATATAAATAGGTTATAGAAAAGAAAAAGGTTCTAAACTTTTTCTGTGGTATTTAGGTGTTAGGACAACAGCTCTGAACCAGTTTCACCACAAGAATCGCAACATAACAGCAGTTACAAATTAGTTATATTACTTCATGCTATAAACAAGTTTTATTAAGAAGTTTAGCTAGAGATGGGTTCTGGCCCTAATATTTTTACACTGCCTACAAATCAAGCAACTAATCTACTGTTAGATTTTCAGGTTTAGACTTTGTCTACAACAGGGGGTACATTTAATGTCTATTAAACCTTCCATTTAATTTATAGTAAGATTTAGCATGCAACTGAAGAAATGCATGTAACAAAAGTTGTAGATTTTCATCTAACGGTTCGAGAACAGTTGAGTTTGTATTTTTCCAATTTTTCTACGATTTTATATAGATTTTACAAGTTCACTATTTTTGAATTCAAAATTTAAACATAAGTTTACACATAGCATCATCCCCGACGGTTTTCTCTTCAACCCTTTGCCTTGAGCACTTGGGGTTGGAAGCAGCGGCACTAAAGCAAAAGAAAGGGAGAGTAGTCGAAACATCAGCAAGGAAGAAATCGATAAAAAACTTGCAGATTTCCGAGCGGTGACCCATGGCTTCTTGAGGTGGCTGGGTACAAGTTCACCACCAGACAAGCTTGTGTCTTCCTGGGCGGTACTCGTGTTTGATTTCTTCAGAAATTCCGCTAGAGTAACATCATCATCAGTATCATCATCTTCATCGGCCACTGGATCAATGGGAGCACGGTAAATTCTATGTGGTTGATGCACTCGGTTGCAAGCGATCGAGGCGCTCTATCTCTGGACGCGAAGGTGAACTCCTATACAAGTTTGTGTGGTCCTGCAAATTCATCAAAGCAGAGTCAAATACAGAATACAAAGATATCAAAAAGTACTCGAGTGGACGAGTTTTGTACCGGCTTGGTTGATTCTTGGCGGAAAATAGCGGCGGGACATATGGTACTGTGTTCATATCCAACAGCACACGTCCTACCCGCCTCAGCCCTTCCCTCTCTGGCAACTCCGCGGCAGACATACGTGAGGGGTCATTAGTCTCCAGGAAGTCGAAACCAAAGTGGCACCTCTTCTGCAGGAGTTGAATCCAACGCTCAAAGAACAAAGAATGAGTACATCACAGATGCACCATTGATTCCCATCAACTTCAGCACCTAGATCAAGTCGAGTAATTCATTTACCAATCCCATCTTGCTTGCTGGAGGGTTTTGGTTCCACTAGCTACGGTCGGGGCACTCCACCAGTCCTTTCTAGCAATGATGACTTGTGATTCCCAATATAAAACCACAAGTCTTTCCAACCTGAGCTAGTGGGGAACTTATACTTGATATACTTCTCGTCCATTTTCTGCTTCAGCTGAAATCCTGCCCCTCCGACTACATTTTGGTTCTCAAGACTTGGCTGAGGTTTCACTCGAAAAAGGTAGCGAAAGAGGGCAAAATGGGGCTCGATGCCCAGAAAGGCCTCACAAAGATGAACAAAGATAGCTACATGAGCTATAGATTTCGGGGTGAGGTGATGGAGTTGAAGGCCAAAGAAATAAAGAAGGCCACGAAAGAAGTCAGAGGTGGGGAGGGCCAATCCCCTTTGGACAAAGTGTTGAAACAAAATGATTTCATCAACATTTTCTTGCGGATAAGGTTGACAGAAAGACGGACGCCATTGCATAACATTTTTCTCTTGAAGAAGGCCCTCAGAAACAAGACTCAAAAGATAGTTTCTGGAGCACTTACTGTATATCCAATCACTATTTGTGGTCTTGGTTTCTTCTTCCTTCTTGTTTTTGTCTCCCTTCGCAGTAGCCTCCTTGTTTCCCATCCATGATGTCACGAGGCACTTCACTCGCATGCGCTCAGGTGCTGGGGAGTGAGGAGGTGGAGATTCGCAAGAATGAGAGGGGAATCTATGGCGAAGGCAATTCGGGAGGAAGGAGCAAGCAGAGGAGGCGCAGCGTCTAGACCTAGATCTAGAAATGGCGGCGGCGCTAGAACATAGGAAGAAGAAGGGCTTGAAGCAGTGAAAAGGAAAGGAAAGCGTGGGTTAACCCTAAGCCACAGCGTGGTTAAATAACTAGGGCGGTTTCACTGTGCGGAAGCTGAGGAGTCTATTTCGGGATAAGATTTGTTTTGAGCGGAAATTTAGGATATTTTTGGGGAAGTTATTTGATTAACCATTTTTTCAGGGATATTATCCTGAAAAGGGGGGTTTTCGAATTTCAAACAATTTTTTCTATTTTAACCATCAATTCAATTTCTTAAAATATTCTACAACGCATAACATGCTTTTTTTATCCTTTCTGCAAACCTTGGGATTTGGATTCAAGGCTCGGGAGCTGCAGGGCACATGTCATTGATGGATTATTTTTTCAAAAATATTTGGAAGAAAGAAAAGAAGATTCAAGACTAATTTGACACTCAGCTTGATTCTTCGATTCAACCTAAGGCTTAGGGGCTACTCCATAATGAGTGCGATTTTCCTCGCACCCCATATAAAAGAAGACTTAAAACTACTCGGGGCATGAACACCTCAAAGCCTCGAGGCAGCCAAGGAAGTACTCGGAGGACACCTTCAAGATGGAGTTTCAGAAGAAACCCAAGACGACTTCAGAAGTACTCGGAAGCCTGCAGTACTCGGCTACGAAGAGCTCGGGGGCTTGTCAAACCCGGGGCCACGGGACTGCGCACATGGCGTAGAATATTCTAGGATAAGGGATGGGGCATGTCCCATACCTTACATCTGTTGTAAGGTACTCGGATACGAGTAGGACTAGTCGGTACAGAAGGAAACTACCCGAGTAGTACTCGGGTAGGACTCCTAAGCTAATATCGGTCTAGGATTCCATGTAACCCTGTCCCCTCAGACTATATAAGGACGGGCAAGGACCCCTCCAAAGCATAACCAATCCAAGATAATACAAACCACCATACAGGACGTAGGGTATTACGCACATCGTGGCCCGAACCTGTCTAAACCTTATGTTGCTTGCACCTTCGAGTTCCTAATCTCGGTGACACCCTGCCTACAAGTCTACTAGCTTAGGGTATCCCTAGATAGGCTTGCCGGTAAAACACCGACACACCAGACTTAGGTTGTTGACTTTGTAGCTTATGGCGAGCTACCCGACGATTCTGACCTAGCCTCAGACCCGCCGCCTTCACATGACACTGCTATACTTGCAATTCCATCTTTTATGACTCCACCTGCAACTATGCACCCTTGCTGCTTGTATAGATGTGAAACCGTCCTCTCTCCCATCATCACAGTCTCATCGCCTTCATGATCCTCATGGTCTTCCCATCCGGCTCCAGCCCGGAATAACATACCATCACCATGTAGAGCTCCAAGCGAAATTAGATTCCTTTGCAACCCTGGCACATGCTAACACCTCGAAGCACCTGCTCAACTCCATCTTGCATCTTGATCTTGATGTCGCCTACTCCAATTGCATGGTAACCCGTGTCATCGCCTAGATAAGCTACGCCAAAATCACCAGACTTGTACGAAGAGAACCACTCTTTCTTTTGTGTTGCATGAAAGGAACTTGTTGAATCTAATAACCATGCTTCAGTTGACCGCATATTGTTGGATACCAAGAGAACATCACCGTCGCTGTCCAAATCACTCTTATAAATTGCAACACTAGCACTTGCCCCCTTCTTCTTTTCTGGACAGTCCCTCCTCACATGTCCTAACTCCTTGCAATCATAGCACCGCACTTTTTTCTTCCTCTTCTCCTTGCTACACTCACCTTTGACCAGCAACGCATCACCTTAAAGTCCATCCGCTACACTGTTCTTTCTCCTTGTTCCCGAGCCAATAACGCTGCAGTATCCCCAATTTTGATGCTTTCCTTGGCAAACGTCAAAGTCGTGACCACATGCTCATAAGATGATAGAAGTAAACACAGAAGAATAATTGCCTTGTCTTCATCATCAACAGCCACATCCAGTTGCTCCATATTTGTGACCATCTGACCGAAAACATTAATGTGCCCTGCAAGATCCGACCCCTTCTGCATCTTCAGCCCATACAACTTCTGCTATAGATACAACTTGGTCGTCACAATCTTTGATAAGAATTGACTTTCCAGCTTGTCCCAGATTTCCTTCGGTGTCTTAAGTCCTATGACATGGTGCATGACCTGATCAGACCGTATTGTTGAGCTACTAGTGTGCTTCTTCCTTCTAATCGTCATCCCTCCATCTTCTCTGGCTTCTTCTCCTTCAGACTGCGCAACGGACAGATCCTCTCGCTCCTCGCCTTAGCTATCTGTGCCTGCCAGATTGCCTGCAGAAGAGCCGCCCTCTGATTAACTGCTGAGATGCTATTTCCCTGACTGGCGCACTCCCTGACTGGCGCACTGAGTACCTCGTACCGATCACAAACACCCAATCACACACTGCCCACCGAAAAGCCTTGTGCACGCCCTGCTCTGCCTCCATGAGATGAGCCCCTGCGTGCTGCTACCTCTCCCGGTCTTCAGCGTTATTTAGTTGGACTCCTCCCTGATCGCAGTGTCCGAACATCACCGATCGAATCGCCGATCGCCGTCGAGCATGATTCTCGAGCCTCCACAGTGATCTCCATACTATCCCTAGATCCAATCTAACCAAGCCTCTTGAGACCACTTGTTAAGAGTGCGCAGCGAAAACCGGTCCAACCCGCTATACCCATGAGTCGGCACCCTACCAGGTCCAAGGGTCCACCAGAGCCCACAACGGCCAAGGTATCGGGTCTAACTCAATTCAAAAGACTAGCCTGATGGGTGAGGTTGTTCCACCTTATGTGTTGTGCTCTCCCACAATCAATTTCCGATGTGGGACTAAACCTAACATATACAGCAAATTGAAGATTGTACACGCCATATATAGCATCAGATACTGAGAGGAATTAATCTGACCTTAGGTTTTTCATAATATTAAGTGATCAAATAGAATGGATTTATATAAAATCACATAGTGCAGGACTCGGTGGAGAAACTTGCAACGCTTGTTCGCGGCAATATCTAAGCCACAAAAATCTTGGTCCCTGAATTCAGGCACAAATCTAATCCCCAACAAACACGCTTGACCTCGGACTACGAGAGGTTAACGCTTTCCGCCGGGGATTCGATCTTCCCTCCCAGCCGCCAGGCCAGCGGCTCGTGCACCACCGCGTTGGCCGCGCGCATCGTCTCCCTGGTCGACGCAAAGCCGTCCTCCTCCCTGTACATCAGGTGGGCGACCTTGCAAATGTTCCAGAACTCCTGCCGCACCGCCCGTGGCACCGCGCCGCTGTCCCTGACCACCAGCCTCAGCAGCTCGCTCCTGGACGCCGCGACGGCGCTCCTCACCTCCGCCCTGGCCGCCTCGACGGAGCCGCCGTGGCGACGAGCCAGCAGCAGGACGCTGGTCGCCTTCCCTTGCTCCTCCTCCCGCTCGTACGTCCGGAGGTCGTTCAGGAGGCGGGCGCAGGTGGCGACGCGCCGGAACATCTCGCCGTACTCCCGGCTCCGGACCACCTCCTCGGTGAGCTCCGGCCCGATGAGGTAGAGCGGCGTGAGGGCGATCGGACCCAGCCCGAACGACGGCACCGTCACCGCCATGTACTCCTCCAAAGATGGCACGTGCCCTCTCAGCGTCCACTCCGCCTCGGCCATCATGGCCCTCGCCAGGTCTGCCCACTGCAAGTATCATGCATCAGCTTGGTCGATCGACCATGGATCGCTCACTAGCTAGCTGAAGCGATCTCGATCGAAAGAGACTTACGAGCTCGGCAATGTGGTGGATGACGCTGCGGTTCTGCACCGCCGCGGCCTTAGCTCCGAGCAGGTTGCTGGTGTGGTAGACGGCGCGGAAAACAATCTCCACGATCTCGGAGCAGAAGCCAACTTCTTCGTGCGCGTCCCACCTGCAACCACAGATTTGGTTTTTTACACAATCGAAAAGATTTTCCGAATTCACATTCCTCGTCGAGAGGGATCAGAACAATATTATTATATGCATTACATGCAGTAGCAACCACACCACGTTCTCACAAAACGTTTAAAGTATAAATATATCGATGGTCATTGTCGAAGTGGTGCATCAAGCTAGTGCAAGGTATGATTTAAGGTGCGTGTGAGTTTCAATACTTCTCGATGAGCGTGACGAGGTTCTCCATCTCTTCCTTTGATCCCCCGACGTCGAACAGGTCATCGACTATGGTCACCAGGATGTTCTCCATGGCATAGGCAAGGCGAGCCTCGGATAGCTCAGAGGGGAACATGGTGGAAGCAGGTGGCAACAGGCAGACCAGCGGCATCAGTCTTGCGAACTCCAGCTCGTCCAGTCTCATCTCTTTCACCCAGCTGTTCAAACGTTAGAGAGAGAGAGAGAGAGAAGAGTTTTAGTCCTGTTCCAGGAAATAGAATGGAGTTTTCTTAGTCTTGAACCAATGATATGTTATGGACCTATTGAGATTCTGAAGCTCTCGTTGGTACAAAGCCTGGCAGGAATGGAACCCATCAGCTGCCAGCGCGACCATTCCTTCGTCTACTTGACAAGCGCTGATCGGACGGATCAAAAAGTTCAGAATTTTGGTAGATCTACTGAAAAGCCAGAATATGCAGCATCTCTAGCGACTCAAGGACCTCACCGGTATGCTGATTTTAGCATCTGGAAGCCCCCTATCTTAGACTGTTCAATGTTCCTCCTGTGCTCCAGTCGGTCTACGGTGCCGTAGGAGGGAAATTTGAGCACATGTTCCACCTGCAAGGAAAAGGAATAATATGCACATGAAATGCACTGTCAATTGTTGATTAAAAACAAAAGGCATTATGTTTTGTATAACGGTGGAAACTACCTCTCCGGGGTCTACAGATCTCGATATCTTTTTCGAACACAGCTGTTCCTTCAGAAGTTTAGCTGACCAAGAGCCAATGTTTTCCAGGACCGGCTCCTCCTCAAAGATCTGAACATGTGATGCTTTGTACAGTTCTAGTAATGCTTCACTATCATTTAGATACCCTTGGACGGAATCGTAGAAGCTGGATTCTTCGCTGAATTGGGCCAACCCATCTGCATCACAACACTTTCAGGCTGGTAAGTGAAGATGCTCCAAGTGTCACCAAAGACCAAGCAAAACACTGGAACTTTTGATCTGCCTCGCTTACCAGACGCAACATCGTATCCGTGCAAACGCAGGAGGCGGAACGCCATTGCGCATGTCGCGACATCCTGCGTTATCTCCTCATCGTTGGCCAGCCAGGAGCTGCAAGTTGATTGAAGCCAAGATGTAATAAGCAAGTAGCAAACAGAAGCTGAGCAGGTTTCATCATCACACAACTAGTAATTTCTACCTGTATATCATGTCAAGTATGCTGTCTATTTCACCGGAAAATCCCAGAGAGATCCCCATCTTTTCCAACGTGTCCACCATGCGAAGCCGGGAGTACGCGTTCCGCGGATACACAGTCGGCACTGCAAATGGCCATTAGCACATGTTAGAAACCTAGCTCTGTACTGTCCTTAATTTTGCCATCCTTTGATTTCTTGGATGGGAGTATAGTACACGTTCTGCACTGCACACCTGAGCTGCCGAATCTGCTGATGAGGGAATCCAGGTAGTCGAGTGCTCTCCCGTTATAGTTGTGGATCGCAGCTGCGGCCGTTGTTGCCGGTGAGTTGAACAACGATCCGTTCTTCCTCTGGTACTCCATCGCCTGGTCCCAGTCTAGCAGGTTCCCCAAGCCTTCTGCTACGTAGGCCATGAAAGCTCTACTTCCAGAAGAGCCCATGCTGTTGACCAAGATCGATATATAAATGGGCAAATGAGCATTCAGAATAAACGAACGGAATCACATGCATGCAACACGGTGCGTGAGATCGACAAACCTTTTCAGCTCCGTGTCACGCAGCCGGAGGATGGCGTCGACGTCGGAAGGGGCCAGTGGGATCTCCAGCCCCATGCCGATGCCGTGCGCGAGCATGCCGGGGAAGATGACGTTGAACCCTGCCGGCGTGTCGCTTCTGTCGTCCGTCACGAAGGACGCGTTGTCCCCGATGAAGCGGAGCCCTGCGTGCCAAGGCATCCGGGGCATGACAGAGAACGACGCGATTAAGCCGAACACCACCGACGATGGCCGGCAGCAGGAATGGACGCGACGAACCTTTGCCGACGTGCTCGTCGCCGACGCCCCACGTCCGGAGCGCGAGGACGCACGCCATCGTCGACGAGAGCGCGTCCTTGCCGAGTAGCGACCACGGGTCGCCGCTGCCCGGCGCCGGCCCCCACGAGCTGTCGCCGCGCTGGTTCCGCAGGATCCAGTCCACGCACTGCGGGAAGCGCGACGCCTGAGGGGACCCCGGCGCCGGCACCATGGCGACCCACGCCGTGTCGTACGACGACGGCGGCGGCGGCGGCCCGGCGTTCAGGAGCTGCTGCCTGATCCTGTCCTCCACCGGCTTCTCCCCTCTCCTAACGCTGCTGCTGCTGCTACGGGCAGCAAGGACGGCCCGTCGCGTTCGTGTTGGCAGGAACAGCAGACCTGGCCTGTGGCCAAGAAGAATGGAGGATTGGTGCCCAAGGAGGAGGAGGGGTTCATGGGGTGATGATGGCCTCAGCGACGCCATAACCACAGCTAGCTCTCGCTACGAGTTTATCAGACTAATTAAAGACCTGCTGCTCCGGCAATAAACTGCTGATCGGGGTCAGTTTTATAAACCTACATGAAAATTGGCAACTTTGTTGTCTTGCGAACCTAATATGAAATTAAAACCGAAAATTTGTCACACTCATCATCACTGTACGTGTGACTTTGCTTGCTTCAGCTGTCCAAGGAGGTCCAACAGTCACATCAAGCGTGTGGACTACAACTACAAGTAACATCTGGCCAAACTAACCACGACGGTCAGATCGCGTGCCATCTACAAGTCTTCTTCTCAGACAACATGTGCTTGGAATGCGCGTGTCGTCATCACATGCAGCCAAAAGGTGACCGGGACAGATATGTATGTATGCATGCATGATGCATGCATGCATGATGCATGCATGTATGTATGTATGTATGTATGTGTGTGTATGTATACACACACTCGCGTGTAGCTACTCTCACCATCAGTTACCACCGTGCGTATGTCTACATACTTATTTATCACCTCGAGTCCGTTTATACTCTAATTCTAAGAGATTTCAAAGTGATATATATGAAAATTTTCAAAAGCATACATATTTTTTAAATATATTATGATTATATCTTAGTACTAGTATATAAAGATGAGTATGTACATATACTCTACGTATGGTCACATACTCAATGTATATATTATCATAGATGATCTAGTATGATTGCATACTTCACGTACGTACTCTCGTTGGATCAGATACGTTCTATGTCATAAGATACACACGTGGAAGTAGCTACACACGCGTGTAGAATGTATTTGTCATATATATATGTATATATATGTGTATATATATATATATACCTACGTCATGAGATACACACGTGGAAGTAACTACGCATGCGTGTAGAATGTATTTGTCATACACACACAGAGTTAGCTGACTATTAGACGTGTTCCCGGAGAAATTAACCAACTAATATAACAGCTACTATTTGTTAACTGAGTGGTTACTAGCTGGCCTATTAGATAAAAACTTACATGGATCCAGATTTTTCTGGACTTCACAACCACATTAATAGTTACTCCCTTCGTCCCAAATTATTAATTATTTTAGCTTTTCTAAATTTATAAATTTTGCTATATATCTAGATATATATTGTTATGCATCTAGATATAATATATATGTACATGCATAAAAAAACTATAAATGACTAATAATTTGGAACGGAGTGAGTAGCTGTGAGGGATAAATTAATTAAATCAACAACTTGGCGCCGGTTAGATTTCAATCCAATCCAAAAAAATACTAGTTTTACGTACATGGTATTTGCTATGTTTATTTATTATCAGCATAAGTGGGTAAAACTAGTACTTTTTACTGGTATCAAGTTATTTTGACTAGTCATCGATCCTCATCGCTGTACCAGCCGTCTCTTGCGACCGGCAGTGGAAAGCAGCACAAACGGATCTAAAAGTTAGAATAAGGGATTCTCATCGTAGAAATCGTGATCGAGCGATGGGACTTCCAGGAATCGTTTTCACTTTTGACTGGGGAGACAGACCTCCGCTCTGTCTGGCACGTACGTTGCTTCCATTCAGCGCTGTCGTTGAGAGTGTACTCTTAGCCTGGCCGAGCGCTGCAAGTCGTGATGCATTCCAGAAATAGTCCAAGGTGCCATTGGTTGTTCTTTCTCGCACTACGAGTGGTCTTGAGCTAGCTCATTGCAGGTCTCTAAGCATAGGGGCCAAGAACTTTCTAACCTTCCTGTGAGCGCAGCAATGCAGCAGCAGCTGACGTGAGGATGCTAAATTATTTTTTTTTTCTGAACAAGGAATGTCTATTTCCTCGTAGTAAGAGCATTTTTCTGTAACTAACCCAAACTTAGTAGGCTAGGCCACCCTTTTCAGAAGCACAATAGCATTAGCATTCCGCCAGTACTTGCAAAAGTTCATTTTAATTTTCGGTAACTTCTAAAGGCCATTTTGAAAAGTCCACATGACCATATCCTAGGTTAGTTGATTATGTGGCCTCAGTAGCAGTCCTCAAGTCCTGAATCCGACTTCTGGTGGAGCGAATTTCAGGTTAGGATTAAAAAAATCCCCTCGCCTGCCTACACGCCAAAGCATATGGAAGTGGATTGGCACCGTATTGACCCGCTCTCACACGGGGAATCGGTTAGGCCTACGGTCCCTGTGTAAGGGTGGGGCAGAGGTTCGGAGATTTTCTTAATCTGCGTAGGAAGACACCTCGCAGGCCGAGTTTTTTTATATCCTAGGTTAGTTTGCAAAAGCCCTTTGGCTTAGGAATAATTGCAACCAACATAAAAAAAGAGAAGTCACAAGCTGGAGAGAGGGTATTTCAACCCATAATTCATATTCCTTTAGTCTAGCAATCATCACACATAGACCCTAAACAATAAGAATTACTTTTTCTAATTACATGGGCACATTTCAGTTAATATAATTTAACACATAAACCCAACCTCCAACATGTGACAATAATTATCTGTCCGTATTTGTATTATGTACACTTCCTCTATGATTCACACACATGAACTATACATATTCATATGTTCGTTTTGTGTAGGGTAGCAAGGCACGGGTATATGATTCACTTCTTCCCATCTTTATACTCTGCATTCTCTAACATGTGCTGCTCATTAGCAAAAATTGAATCCTAAATATTTACTAATACCTTCGAAAAGGCTAGGTATGATCTTCTAGATATAATTTCTAGTTTACTACACACATCAAAGTGTTGGATAGTACAGCTTTTGTCACTACAGAATCCAGAAATAACTATAGTAGCGTTTTTTGGCCTGTATATTATGCTCTCCGGTGTAATGACATATGATACATAGCTCCTATCTCAAGCCAGAAGAAAAATGCAGCATATGTGCACTTGAAAAGCCGTTACAGACTTCAGCATAATCTGCTTGAAGTTTGGGCAAACCCCATGTTGCCTTAGTACTCTGCTACCATGGCGAAGTTTTTAGTTGGGTCCTCATGAAACTACCAACCTCTGAGTAAGTCCAGTATGACTTCTTCCAAGAGGTCCCCATGCAACATCCTGGCTATCTGCTTCCCCACCATATTGATGTCGTTGCCTACTTCCAGCCAGTTTGTATCAAGAACCATCTCATCGGGATGCCCTGTGACACAATCTTCCCGCTGCCTAACAATTGTCTGCCAAACCTTCTCAACAGGCCCTTCTGGGCCCCAAAGAGGCACACAGTGTCTACTTGGCTGCACCCATGGGTGCACATCAACGCATGGTGCAAGGATCTCAGAAAGGATTGAATTCACGAGGTCAAACAGAAGCCTCCTCTCAGGCTTTGCCCATGTGGCGATTTTGTTGTACTTCCTCTCAAGCCTTTTAAAGACATGAGGGCCAACAGGGCAACCAGGCGAGTACCATGACTTGCAGATGAGCTGCCAGTCAGCAACTATGATACCAGAGCATATGAGTATGTCAAGGAGATATGAGAAGTCCCTGTCTTCCTCGACCTGAAATGCTCCCAAGGATTGGTAAGCAGAATGGTCTTCATCATCACTAGACATGGAAACTTCAGGTTCATCATGATTTTGATGGTTATCTCCTTGTTTCTCTACACCAAAGGAAAAGAGAGAAGCTTCTGTTAAGAAAACCATGAAGCTGAAAATTTCTAAAGAATTGGTTTGAGGACCTTTGTCAACGTACTTCTACTTGGGAATCCATTTTAAGAATGTTTCATTTTAGTGTCAGTTTACAGATTGGGACATAAACAAGCACTATCTAAATATTCTAGTTACCTACAATGATCGGTTAAGGTGCAAACAATTACAACCTTCGATTCAGAAACTATTTGACCTTAGAAGTACACATGAGTTCAGTGCAGCCTTTTCCTTTGTTTTACTGGGAAAGGTTAAGTTTGTCTCACTTACTAGTCATCTCTTGCAAATCATAGTTGAAACATCCTGAAAAACAACTATCTTCATCAGTTGGAGGCTCAAGGATAGACACTGGGCTGGGTTGCTCAACCTCTTTTAAGCCTTTACAAGACTTTGAACCATCAGTATCATCCGAAACAGATATTGATTCATAATCATGACCATGGAAAGGCAATCTTGTTACCTAAAACACACCAAGAAACAATTGGATGAGTACACAGCGGATACTTCAAATTTAACATGAGTACAATAAACAATGGACTAATACAACCTAAAATAGGTTATCTTTTATGTTTAAGGTTCCAAACATATCAATAGGTCAGAACTGCACATGCCCTCGCAAAAAACATTACCAACTACTTTTCAACATAAAAAAAAACAAAGCAAAAAAAGGCATCTGACTACTTTTGTATTGTACACAGCGGCTTCAGAACTAATAAAAGAGCAAAGCATGAAAACTTATTACCTCTAAAAACCTATCAGAACATTAAACATATCTACAGACTGAAAAGTGTAAGATTTGCATGTGAATATAAAGTAGATGATTTTAATTTCTAATGGTAACCATAACTCAGTGAGCATACAAGTAAACTATCCTCAGTTATACTCCTTTCTTTTTGGTTAATTAAATTCATGGACGCAAGGACACATACCCGTTGTTTCCTAGAAAACCGCAAGTTGAACCCTGAAGCTTCAGATTCTGCTGGTTGTTGCACTAAATCTTCATCAGTTGTGAACAATACTTTCTCATTTGAGCAATCAGGACTTGAAAAGTTGTCTGCCATCAGATTTTGGAAACAGGAAGCATTCCTCAAGTTAGCATCGCCGCCATTGCCAATTTCCTTCCGCAGTCTTGGTTTATCCTGGAAAGAATCAAACTGACATCTGCCATTGTTGTAACTATTGGATATATTTGGATTAGTTTTACCCTGAGAGGAGCCTTCCAAGCAAGAATTCCTGTCCATTGAGCTTCGGACAGACAGCAGAGGTGCATGCTTTGGTAAAACTATAAAGATTCCATCCTTGCTATGACCATTGTCGTGGTCAATCTTATTGCGTCGAAGCGGAGCATGTGAGTTCGAATTTAGCTTCAGTCTTTCAGAATCAGATAAAGCAAACATTTCAGCAAGAGTTTTCGAACCGGCAGCTGATTCTGCATGCCGGCGTATTTTTGACAGCGTGCTGTTTGATGATGACCTGTTAGTTTGCCTAAAGTTATCATTACCACAAGAATACCTCTGAGATGATCCAGAACAGCTTGCATCAGTATTGCCAAACTGATGAAATGATGCTTCCTGTCCAATTTGCAGTGGATCAATGGAGTCACTAGGCAAGAATCTTTCTTTTCTAATTCTAGGCGCATTAATATCTTCAGTACCTAACAGATGTTGCTGAACTCTTCCGTTCTCCATTACAAGATACTCAGATTGCTTATGTTTCATGCCTCTCCTGCAGTTCTTATTAACAGGAGAAAGGTATGGAATGGAAAAAACATTTTCTCGATCATGGCCTTTTTCCCAGCATGGCTCCAAAACAACAATGCTGTTGAAATCTTCATTTTTTGCTCTTGATAAAAGTCTGAGATTGCTGAGCGAAGAATTGGCTAAACCCACAGGGTACGTCCTGCAAACACTTAATGTATCTTTCTCATACTGATAATTTGCACAATAGTTCATATCATGAGGGCGCTTCTCAAATAAAGGATTATTTATTTCTACTGAGTTCAAGCGACCCAAGCCATCTGTGCACTCCACATGACAATCATGTGTATCATCTCTATGGAGAGTTTTTGATGGCATAAGCTTTTTTAATCTTAGCGCCCTTTGTTTCAAGCTTGGCAAGCCCTTTGGGAAATGATGAGACCTCTCTCTATTGACAACCTCTGGTGGCTCCTCTGACACTTCAAAGACATCCTTAAATTCTTGAGGCCGACTATGCACTGCACTAGAAGGTGGTAGAACCTCAATTCCCATAAGTTTTGCAATCACACTGGGTGATGAACGCCTTTGCTCTAGTTCATTAAATACATCCTTTCCAACAAGTACTTTTGTTTGACAGCTGCTAGTTCTTCGTGGCCTGCACTCCTTGTATCTGGTGCCAAGCTACACATTTGATAAAAAAATTTGACAAGCACAGATTTGTCAGTGCTTAAGTTTTGAAAAATACAGGTATTGAAACCACTACGAGTGTAATTAAAAGCAGCAAGCAACTCACTGAAATTTGTTCCATCTTGAAGTATCAGTATACTGAGGACCAACTTTGATTAAAGATTGCTACATCAGCCGAAGGAAGAGCTTGGCGCCTGCATATATAATGGAAAAATCTGTTATGTCTTGAAAAACATATGCTGATGAAAAGATATAAAGAATACACACAAGATGGAGAGGAAGACTTAACACAGAGGAGTCATTATCAGTTATTTTAGTACAACATAACTCAATCATCTAAGTTGGTGATTAAACTGGCATAAAAACTGACACTAGTCCTACTGCTGTTATTTGGTTAATGATTTAGAAAAGTTCCATCTCTAGCAGTCTCCCTTTCCCTAATAAACTGTTAATATTGGGAAAAATATATGCTCCAACAGTTCCCCAATACCTCTACCTTTCCCCAATAATTATTGGGTTGTCCCAATATTTCACCCCAACTCCCCTCAAATAAAGGGAGAATTTTGATTCTCCCAATATGTTAGTTGTATTGGGATGAGATTATTGGGGAACTGTAAAAGCATCTCCCCCAATAACTCATGAAATTGGTATTGGGATATCCCAATAATCTGTTATTGGGAGATGTTTATTGGGGGACTGCTGAAAATGCTCTTCGGTCGTACCCCCGGAAGATAAACACAGAGGTCACCTGTCAGGCTACGATATTTTTACAGAGAAAGAAGTCTTTATCCCCCAAGTGCTTCACTGTAAACAAAATATCCCACCCCTACTCACCACGAAAATTTAGATCCAAAACAGATGAATAAACATCTTCGTCCTCCGGTCCTCCCTAACCATTTGACTCAATATCTAGATTGAAGAGCTAAGCATGACGGCGAAGACATGCCCAAGAACTCCAAAACAACACCCCCTCCCTCGCATCCAGTGTCGCTAGGTGAATGACCCCAGCACTAGGCTTTACTGAATGGAATGGAACGGATGGCTGGCTAGGAAACCAAGCATTCTGAGGAATAGAGGTTGGTAGATCTTCATCAGATGGTAGGTACGCAGTTTCTGGTCCAGCACAATTTAACTAAACTATACCGCAGGGGAAGAAATTAAACTGATGCCAGCAACAACATTAACTCCAGAAGGCACTCCACATTTCAGCGTTTCTAATGCCACATTCTCAGAAAGGGGCATCAGAAAGCGGAGAAAAGAAAAAAGGCATTGCATAAAGGGAGACATAAAGCGGTGATTGTACCTTTTTGGGCGCAGGATTCCGATGTCCCTTTCCACCAAATCCGTTCCCGATGCACGCCGTGCACGACGAATACCACCACCTGAGGAACAAGATTAAGCTTGAGCCACACTCTCTAAGCAGACATCAAACCAGCATTTGCAAGAGGAGCTCCCACCTCACGGCCCGCCCTGATCTGGGCCGCTCCGGAGCCAACGTCGGGCCGCGGAAACTCGGCCGGACGCTGAGGAATCCCGCCTCCGAGCTCCGGCAGGCCCCTCCCGTCCGCTCGAGGAGCAGCCGAAGCGAAACCGGCACCGAATCAGGAAACCGCCGCCGCTCCCAGAGAAAACAGCGACGAGCAGCGCCGGTCCGAGGCCGTACTCGGCGGGGACGCGCAATGCGGCCGAGATCCCCGGCGGCCCGGCGACGGCGCGGCTGTGTCCACCCCCTCTCCAAAACTTTTCAACCTTTTATTATTGGAGTGAGTACCTGCTGGATGGATGGATTCGGGAGGGAAGAGGAAGGTGGGGAGGGAGGAGAAGGAACAAGACGAGCGCAGAGCACAGCAACGGCCCGGGGACCCCAGGCCCCAGGAGGCCAACTCGCCGGGCCCACCTCGCCGCCCACCTCCAATCCACCCGCGCGCCGTCCCTGCGCACCTGGGCCCCGGGCGGGCCGAACCCACCGCTCAGCGGGAGGTGGCGGGCCGCGCGGCGGTGCGCGAGGTGACCCCGCGCCCGTTGCACGTTGGCGGAGTTAATCGGCGGCGTTAACTGAACTGATTAAATGCGGGCTCCGTCCTCCCCGTGCGCCCACCCGCGCCGCGTACACAGATCGCTGTCAACCCCGCTGACACCCGGGGCCCGCCGGCCGTGCGCCGCTCACAGGACGCCACGTGGGCGCGGCGCGGGGCGGTCCGTGTGCGCGTAGCTTTCCGAGCTGCGTGTAGTAATGAAAATAAACACGCTTGCTTTGCTTGGGCTTAGGCATGAGGGTGTCAGTGAGAGAGTGGGATAGTGTCAGTCAGTGGGCGCGTGTTCGGACCAGCTCAGTTTTGCTTGTCCGATTACCTTAATGGCGCCCCGTCAGCGTCCAGGTGGACCCGCGCGCTGCAAGTGGATCGCGGCGGCACATGGGGGTGGCTGCTGCGCGAGAGACGGGTGTTGCGGTGCCGCCGCTGCCGAGTGCGGGTAGCTCCAGGGTTTCCTTTTGCTGGGGTGGGTGGCTGTGGTCTTCCATGTTTTCTGGGTACTTTACAATGTTTTCTCTAGTCTCACCTTCCCTTGATTTCATCCTTGATTAACAGATTCTCATCTTGCACATATCCCATATGCCATGAGCTGTCAAAGTTAAACCCCTTACTTTGCACCTTCGGAACGACTCCTCCTATATCCTGCATTTTTCTTTTCTTTTTGGTATTATTGCAATAGGTAGGCCTGTCCAATGGAACAGTGCCAACTTATCAACATCAGCCCATATGCCATATCTTTACTACTATATACGCTAGTGTCGTTTCCGAAAATGACCGGCAGCTAAACCAACTCAAAGTGTGTATCGCGCGTCGTGATCGGATGTGGTCTAACACTCGATGACTCAAAATTTATACTGGTTTAGGCAATCATGCCCTACGTCCAGTCGGGATCGGTCGGTTGTATTGCTTGAGCCAGGTGCTCGTGAGAGTTTGGGGAGTTACAAACTTGCGAGACGAGTGGATGATGTGGTATGATCGAGATATGTCGAGGTTGTCTTTCCAAGGCGGATGACCCTCCCTTTTATAGTCCAAAGGAGGGTCTCCGTTATAGGGAACCAAAGATAGAAAGGGTGAGGTAGAAAGAAAGAGTGTTCCTTGCTTCGCCGGTCAGAGTCGCCAGCTCTGTTAGTTGGGACTGCCAACTCTGTCAGTCGGAGCCTTCCGATGATCACCATCCAAGTCCTGCCTCGTGGGGTGGCTGTTTATCTTGTCCCTGTGCGTCGTGCTCCGTAGGTCGGGGGACGAGTGTGCGACGATAAGTACGGTACAGTAGTCACGTTCCGTCCCTGACGCTACGCCCCGTCACTCCGTTGTGATGGAAGCATGTCCGCCGTGTCGTGATGACGTTGATCCCGTCCCTTCGTGAGGACGGGCAGGTGGAATAGTATCCCCCACTGTGGCAACAGAGGGGACTGTAACCCGCGTGGAGGGAGTGGTTGGCATGTACGGCAAGTTGACTCCAGCGCGTCCGTCCTTATCCTCAGCACCTGGCCCCAAGAACGGTCAGTGTGTGAGGTCCGGTGGGCCCCTGACCTCGTCGGTCGGGGAAAGTGACACGTGTGTGACAGAGTTCGGTTGGCATCTTAGGTCGAGACCATATTACGGACCTAGACCTTGGTTGTCCCCTCGGTCGGGGACGAGGGCCGAGGCTCCAGCCGACCGGCCGGCCAGTCGGGGCCGTGGGTCTGTACAGCCTGGAGAAAGTTACGGCCCAGGAGGGCGCCTATTTAATCCACGCATGGTCTTACAACATCTAGAATGTCAGCAAGAAGTGGTTCTGCTGGGGACCCCGGATCCCTAGACCCGTCAGCTAGTGTATATTCGAGGGCGGATCTAGCATGGGCTGAGGGCTCCACAGCCTGAAAACTCCATTGAAACCAGGGGCTAACCCAGGGCACGGCGATCCAGGGCACCGGCCCAGGCTCCCAGGTGAGCATAAAGGCACCTGCACAGCTCAGCTGGGCAAAAGAAAGGGAAATAACATGGATGTAAGCATATGATAGCTTATCAGTGTATACAGCAAGCACAAATTAATCTAAGCATAGACGGGCACAACTTTCGTTGTCCAGGCTCCAGAGTTTTTCTGGATCCGCCACTGATTGAAACATGAGGTGGAGGAAGAGGAAAAGAAAGGAAGAAGAAGAAGAAAGAGAGGAAAAAAAAGATAAATGTATAGGAGGAAGAAGAGGAGAGCCTCTAGCTCCAACGCTGCGTCCGCCCCTGTGTGTACTGAGTAAATCGGCTTGCTTTATATAACAAAAATATCATTTATTATTTACAATTAGAGAAGCAATGTATAGAATGCATGTTTAGTCAAAATCTCACGCCACCCTATATGTAATAATGAATTCCATCTGGTTATTAGCAGCTATTTTATAATTGAGGGATGTACTACAAAGCTTCGATCGTGAGGTTTTAGACAAAATATATATGTCAGTTGGATTGGATCGATGTGTATAGCCTTGCTGAGCTAGTTGGCAAAAATAAAAGGAATCCAAGAAATCTCACAAATTTTCACATCACTACTATATTTTTCTTTTACAAAATATATATATCAGTTGGATTGGATCGATGTGTATATGTCAGAAATCATTTAGCTGATAATACAGGTCCGAAACACCCCCCCCCCCCCCCCCCCCACACACACACACACAAAGTAAGGGTACATTTTCTACTTTTTGTTCCTCCTCCTTAATTCAATAAATGCAGATGCAATGCGCACTCCAGAAAAAAAACAAAAAAAATCACTACTACTGAAAAATTTAAATAGATGCCGGAAATTTAAAAGCTGTGAATGCACGGAGCAATGGCCCTCCAAGGTCCACTTAAAGGCACCTGCAACTGCAAAAAGACAATCAAAGCCACGCCGCCGCAGTCAACCCCGCATGTTTAAGTAGTAATTCCAGGCTTATTAATTGGACTCCGATCCCGTGCAAAATAGCCCGTCCTCTCTTGCCCTTGCATATTCAGATATTCTGCAGTCTGTTTTTGTTCTCTTCTGCACCAAGTCAAGTTCTAACTTATTTTTACCATCAAAACAGAAGTTCTAATTTTTGCGGTAAAGTCGGATCTGGTCAGCATCTTTCACTGACCACCAACCTGGCAGAGAACAGGATGTCTTCAGTAGAAAGGTGGCTCAAAACAAAACAAAACAAAGCAAGCACAGTGCCTGGCAGTGTGCAGGCAAGACAAACGCAAGAGGCTCCTGTCCTCCTCGAGTTCGCGCCGCCCGTGTGCGTGCGCGTCCAAGTTTTTGAGTTGTCCCATTCGCGGATTTTGAAATCGCCTCGGTTCGAAAATTTTTACAGGGTGAATGGGTGATGATGCTATCTCGGATCGTAGCGAGAAGTGTACAGTGGATTATAGCAGAAATTGGCGCTAAGGATTGGGGGGAGAGAAGAGGATCTATCTGTTTTTGGCACAAATGGCACTTGGGTTGTGACCACGGCCCATATGGGATGGATGCCCAAGTTTCAAATGGGCCGCAAGATCTAAACCAATGAGAAGTTGGTATAATTAACTTTTTGCCACTCTGACCGAGTTGAATGGCACTATGGGAGGCAAATTGTATCCTAAGTTTAAATCTGTTCTATCCTAATTCTCGTTTAGCTGTCATTTTACATACGCAGGCAGTTAAATTCTAGAAGACTTTACCCACTAATATACACAAGATTGATAAAGTTTGTCGCATGAAAAGTCTCGTATGATCCTGAACAAAAATACTTTCAGGTGATTAAGGCTTCATTAGCCTTGTTTCTTTGAGCTTGTAGCTGATTTTGAAGGTTCGATTTTGGGAAATCCAAAGATTGGATTTCCCAAAATCGAACCTTCAAAATCAGCTAGAACCTGAAACAAACGGGAACAATTAACTTTCAATAAAACATGTATCGGAGAGATGAAGGGATCGGAACTTGGCGTCCTAAGAGTATATGTATTATTGATTTTAAAAGGTAAGGCTCAGCTTGCGCGTATAAAAACTTCAGCGCTAGATTTTTTTTATGTGTTTTGCAATCACTACACAAAAGAGTTTGTGTCCCCTAGCTTCCAATCATATAATTTTCACAAGGCAATTCCAGGAAAGTTAAATTACAGAACGTAAATGCAATTCTAAGAACACTCATCATCATTGTGCCAACTGAGTTTCAGCCTTGAGCCCTTGACAGAAAGTACTTTAGCTGCAATCATCAAGGCAACCTTTGATCGTATCGAAATGAAATCAACTCTCTGACGAACATCCCAAACTGCCTATTTATCTCCTTTCTCTGTGCAAGGTAACGTTGGTTTTCTTCAATCACATTAGCGCTTGCTTGGCGCCAGTTAAACATCACTTTTCAAAAATGATTCTCTCTTCAATCAAGGGAAAAATCGTAGCTTGTTATTTCACAAACTGTCTTACAAAATGGCTTGCTACTACATTGTAGTGACTACTACTGTACTACATAGACATCCTACTGGTTAGCCGTATATTTTCTAAGCAAAATAATGTGAGGCGAGCTCTTTATTATTGAGAAGACAACAAAAGGCAGAAATGGTAAATTATTTCCAAGCATCAAGATTTGGAATAGGTGTAAAATCAGGAAAAAGGTTTAGAATAATCTAACAGTAACTCCACATGAGTAATGAATGTAAAACACGCTGCAAAGTTCTCTACTGATACACAGAGCGTTGTCCAGATAGAATTTCAGAAGAACTGAACTGCTGACAACAGGATCCTACCGCGGCGCGTGGGGCCACATGTCGGAGGGGGGGGGGCGGACACCGGGGTGCAGTCACGGCGGACGGCGGCGGATACGGCGACGGAGGAGCCGGGCGTGGGCGGCGGGGGAACGGCCGCCGAGCGCCGCGGCTACCGGCGGGGGCATGGCGGGGCTAGGGTTCCCGCGGCGGCGTGGAAAGGGGGAACGGTGGATGGAGCCGGGGGAGAGCCGGAGAGGCGAGAGCGAGACAGGTGGTGGCGCGAGGTGGAGACGGAGTCCAACTCGTAGGTGAGGGCGAGCGGGAGTTCCGGCTTCGATCAGGCCGCGGCGCGTGGGGCCACATGTCGGTGAGGGTAAATCACAAGTGGTAAGTGGTCACCGGCGGCCGGTTTGTCAATTAAACCCTCGTGGTAACCTGCCCGTGGAAGTTTTGCAAAGGGAATATACAGATGCACCGTATCCGTTTGGTTTCTTATTTAGCTACATAGTTTTTACTATATATCTAGACTACATAGCGTATATATGAATGTACCGTAAAAGATATATATTTAGAAAAGTCAAACCGTATATCCCTACTTTTCTACTTCCAAACGATCTTTAATTTGAAACAGAGGAAGCATGTATCTTTTAAAATTGTTTTTTTACGTAACAACATCTAGTACTAAAGGACATATTCAAAATTTTAGCGGAGAATAAACAATTGCAAATTAAAGGTTTGTAGTTTAGCCTCCACCTGTTTGTATTGTGATCCAAATTCATCATTGCTCTGAAGGTTGATGTCCTCCAGCGAGGCAAGAAGATGTTGACGAATGTAAGGTTGGAGACTGTGAGACAACCATTGGCAAGGACTATATAGGATGGTTGATTTGTATGCTAAGAATGAAGATTGCTACAAAGATAATGGCGGGATAGGGAAAGGGTGAAGAATGGATAGGTGGTAGAGGAAGAGCCTCGTGGGTTGTTTGATGAAAAAAAGTTCGAGTGCTAAGACTCAAGAAATACTTATAGAAGTCCTATAGATAAATTCTGAGAATAGTTAGGAGGTTAGGGTATATTTGATATACGAATGATGTTGTCTAACTCTACTTATTTAGCAGTAGTCGTAACAACTTTTTCTCATTATTTGTCTTGACTTTTAGGTGCTTTTTGTTTGTGCCCTATAATATGCCCATTGCCCAAGGCAACCGAACCAACTTTTTACGGCTTCAACTAATTTTGATCACTATTTGATTGGATGCTAAATTTGGGCACTGGCTACCTAAGTTCACTTTAGTGGCCAAATTAGGGCCACCAACAAAGTTTAGCCATACTAATAAAAATATAATTGAGCTGCGTGGAAGTGTCCGGCAATTTCTTTTGGGTGGCTGTAAAAAGTCCACAGTTCTTTAACCTGGTAGTGGTAGATGATGCACTTAAACAGATACTCGTTTATAAAAAGGTATAAGGAAACACATTCATGGTAGCCTCATTCCAAGTTATGTGATCATCAAAATAACACCAGAAGTCTGCAGATAAAACAATCGAATTCAGAGCTGGTCCTCGAAGCAAAGCACCGGTAGCGCAACCGGGCAAGTCAAGTTCATTGTGCATACAAAATTACCCTCGCTCGTCTACCAACTGTTTCTGATATCGTATCAGATTTATCAATATTTTGGTGAGGCTGTGGAGTGAACAAAGCTCATTTACCAGTTTCAAACCTTGCGTAATTATCGCTTGCACGAAGCACAACAAAGAATGAATTGACGATCTAGCAACCACTTTATTTTCTCAGAAAAGGAAAAATGTGAGGTGAGCCACCAAAGTGAATGGCTAGAATAACACTGCATGAATGCTTCTGAAAGAGGTAGTATTTCGAAGCTGATTTAACTTTCTGTAACCTAAAACGGGAGTACACGGCCATGGTACAATAAGGGATTTATTTTTCCATCCAAACAAGTTACCCACAAATTTCCGCGGAGATGGAATTAACCCTCTTACCTCTATTTACTCCTGTGCAGATCGTAACCGGAATGTCAATGCCAAGTTGCTGGGTTGTGGATTGGTAACAACAGTACAAGCTGATGAAAATGTGTGGGTGCCTGGATGGGAGCGATCACATGAAACTTCTAAGGTTAGGTGTTGCCAGAAGGCGGACACGATGCCAACATGTGTTCAGAATCCCTCTGAGGTTCCAGATCGATTCCACGCTCTCAGGTTGCACGTTCGCACTGGAATCAACCTGCAGGGTTTGTGAAAGATGAAAGACAAGATTCAGCGTACTTCTTATCATAAGCTATTTGGAGGCTTTACATTGTACTAAACTTGAACTTGAAAGATAAAACAAAAAGGCATGAACAGGAGACAGATTAACCGTGAGGGAATAAAGATTACCGCTTTAGCAACAATCTCGGTGTCGCCTTTGACATTGACAATGGCCTTGAAGAGCACCCATGCCCACTTATCACTGGTTACATTACCAGCCACATATGGAACACCTTGCTTTTGGTACCGGTGTGCCTCAAACCAACTCTTACCACCGTCGGGGGAAATGTCAACCCTCTCAATGCCCCTACCACCTCCTGACAAGGCATATCCAGCAACAATGACCTGAAAATACAGTAATGTTAAATTCTAAGGGGGTAGATCGTGAAGGTAAGTGGAACTGATAAGTGAGGGGAAGTAGTCCATGTAACCTGTCCTGGTTTGACAGCACTAATGTCTTCCAAAGAACATATTGCAGACTGAAATGTCATAGTAGTTTCAGAAAATTAGCACACAATTCATAAGTTTGGCACGCTACACAGTAACTTTTAGGTGAACATAATTGTTACAGAAAGGAAGATCTGACCATAAAACTTAAAGTGATATAGTGAGGCCTTTGTGGTGCATTTATGACAGTAACGTGTTACTTGCTTAACGTGGCAACAGCAGTTCCTAAATCTTGTTTATGATAAAGGGAACATGCCCACTTATTCGAATTTGAGGTTATACAAAAACAATATATAACCAGAGATAAATCTTCAGTAGATTCATATGTTAGTGCTAGGAGTAGATTCCGTAGTTGACTGGAGATAAGATTGTGTTAAGAATTAAGAAACCTGAACTGGGTAGTCCATTTGGGGCTTCCTGGTTGACCACACAATATTATCCCAATCAACACAAGGAGGGAACATCTTATAATCTTTTTGCATGAAGAAACCCTGAATCATGAGGGATAAAGTTAACATTCATCTTATAACCGAAATGAAAGCAACTGCATGTAACAGCAAAGTTAGCGTACTGAACCTGAGACGCTTCCTCAATAATGTCAATTCTACCTAACCATTTGACAGAACGAGCACCAATGACACCTGGAACAATGGCGCGGAGAGGGTATCCATGATCACGCTTGAGTACCTTGGTATCAGAACGTATTTGGAATATGAATCAGATATGCACATGTCAGAGGACTGTCAGTATAGTGTGCCACAATTCTTTAGACAGCCAGATGTATATACTCAGAAATGATTCACATAGCAAAAAAATGTAAATTCAAGTAGGGCCCATCCAAGTATGTTACCTCGCCATTCATTTCATATGCAAGCAGTACGTCTGCTGCAGGATTTGTTGCCTGACCCAAGGGAATTGATGCTTTGTATGGGCCACCTTTTTCCTCCTGACAGTGTCGTGATGATGATTTTATAATTTATACACAATATAATAAGCCTGTCATACTCTATCTAACAAACAGTCAGAAAACTCACTGGACACTGATCAACACTAATGAACTCAACATGCTTTCCGCCAGACGGGGTGATTTCAGTATGATATGGCACACCAACGAGCTGAAGGACATCTGATAATTTAGCTCCTCCCCAAGTTGCTGAAAGCAAGCACATTTTGAGTAACAGGAACAATAAGAGAAAAGCTAAGGCAACTTGACGGATACATTTACTGATGGAAGTTTGATTCTTGTCACTGCTTGTGCAACTGATAGATACTCTGACACTCAACGATGAAGCATACTAACCATTCCCAAGAGCGCAAACATCCCAGCCAACGCCCCTGACCTTCCTACTCTTGCTCATCTCCGTCCTCCTGTTCCCTGCACACTGAACAACCGGAATCACGTCATACCAAATTACCAATTCAGCTCCATGAATCCACACTATATGCATCATTGAAACATCAAGGGAATCACCTGTAGAGTAGCGGTAACATTGTACTTCGGCAACTTCCTGCAACCAAACGAACGAAAGCAAGCATACAGATTACCGATAGAATCCGTCAGTCCTCCTCCTAAGCATATGATCGACCAGAGGACAGGCAAGCCGGAACGACACTGCATGCTCGAACGATTCCCCACACCACGCACCTGATGTCATCCAGCGAGAGCCGCCTCGGCCCGCCTGCGAGGCCACCGATGGTCACGCAGTAGCTGTGAATCCACGCATAGTAAAAAAAAGATCAGGCAAAACAAGCAGCGTAAAATTGGGCAGTCAAGAATGATCGAAGCCGTCGATCGTCTATTCGTCCGGAGAGCCGATGGCGAACCTGTCAATGTCGTCGAGGACGGGGATGGGGCTGTGGTTGCGCTTGAAGAAGAGGTCGACGGGGGTGATGTACGCCGCCGCCAGGTCCCGCCGCTCCGGCTCCGCGTTGAACGGCTCCTGCGCGGCCGGAACTCCGTCAGTACCACTTCTTCCAGGAGGAATCAAGAAGGTTCGGAAGAAAAAGGAGATGAGTGAAATCTATCGTGGGTTTCGATCGCGATCGGTGAAATGGGGAACCTTGGCGTTGATGCGGAGAGACGGGTGGCGAGGGGGCTCGCGGGAGTAGTCGGAGGGGCCACGCAGCGCGCCCTGCGCCATCGTTTCTTGCTGCTAGAGCTTGACACGGGTGTGTGCCACGCCGCCGGCCGCCGGGAGGGGTTGTGGGCTTGGCTTTTTTAGGGAGCTGCCTGCGAAATAGAGCGGTTTCGATGCTGCCTAGGCGGCAGCCAACGGTTTTAAAACCCAAGCTGGATTCAGGAGCTTTGGTTATAAATAAGTTCACGAGCTTGGTTATAAATAAGTTCACTAGTCTCTCTCTCTCTCTCTCTCTCTCTCTCTCTCTCTCTCTCTCGACTTGAAAGCTCGTGAACGAAAGGTAGTGAACTTATTTATAACCAAGAAATCAAATAATTCTGATTATTAATCAAAAGGCATAAAACCACTAAATAAAATTTGCTTTTAAGGAATATCTACTTTAGTACTCTCTCTATTGTAGTGCATTTTTATCATTTATAATTTATCCCACAATGAATACTTTTGTAGCTTTTGGACCAACTATATTTAACTGCATGTGCATTTAGTTGCCTAAATTTTTCCTTTACCAAGGTGCATGCACATTTAATTGATATATTTTTTCCCTTTCAAGGTGTATTTTTCCTTTCCAAGGTGCATGCACATTTAGTTGTCTAACTTTTCCTCCTTCCAAGGTTTGGTTCATCAAGATTCTATTGGTCGAGTGCTTTGACAATGAGTATTTAGATCATTTCTCATACCTACTAATTTATTAGACCAGTGTTAGCCTATAGTTAACAACAAGACTGAGAACTTGGTAACTGTGCCAGCTGGGTTTCATATGGATAAATCTCCTCTCTCATCTTATAAAACTCTCCCTCATCTCTCCTCATAATGACACTACAGGTCAATAAAATTGCTAATGTGGCATACTATTTAATGCTTATAAAATTTTTGATGAAACTCTCATTGAGTCTGGCTTTAAAAACTTACAACTTTCTGAAACCATAACTTGTTAACCAAATGCAGCATTTGCAACATCCTTCCTATGCACCACATCAATCCGTATTATCCACGCACTATGGTACAAATAATTATAGTTTTTAGAATTTAATTCGTACCCCCTTCCAAAATGTACGTTAATATATTATATCTAAATGTATATCAAATACTATGAATATAGAAAAGCTAAAATGCATGGTCTACATTTTGGAACAAAGGGATTACGTACTTTTTAGTTACATATGAAATAAAGCACTAGATCTACGTACTGGTGCTATTTCTAGTCGACCCTGTTCATGTAGTTGTATTTGGAGTACGTTTTCCGTGTTCGTTCTGTGCTTGTACTGGTACAGTGGTACTATAGAGATTTTTGCAACACAAAGCTGGTGAACTACGTAAGTATGCACTGGAATCCTATGCTAACCGCATTTGGTGAAGCCAAGTGTGAGTTTGGGATGTTTAATTTGCATGAAGTCATCGCAGACATCATCCTTCTTGACTAGGAACACTAGATTCAGCTTACGTTCTGATCCTATGTTCCAACCATCTTTGTAGACAACTGCCAGAGCCCAGAGCAATGACGACGACACTGCCGAGTAGCTAAAAGTAGTAAAGAAGTACTACCACAGCATCACCAGTTTCTTCTCGCAAAATACGTCAACAGTGAGTTTCAAACCTTTTCGTAGTTGTACCCTTTTTTGTCCTCCATTATTTTTCTATGGAGGTGAATTTCAAACATAAAACAATGATTTTGCAAATCATTTTAAAGAAGATTTACCAGCATCCAAAAATTCCAAATCCTCATGAGAAGTTCTCCAAAGGTGAAGGAAACAAGTGTTAATACGGGTGGTCACTGGTCAGACCATTTCATTCGCAGACAATCACGTACGGGCTAATATGGGTAAGTAGGCTGGCGTGTGGCTGCTACTGAAACACTGAATCCAACCAGAATAGAACAAAGCATGTTGTTCTTGCGTTTGGCTTTGGTTAAAGAATGTACATGTTCTGCAGGTTGTCTTTGGATAGTTCTTCAAAAAAAGTGTCTTTGGTTCAGCGTCCAGCACTTTGATAATCTTTGTTCTAGTCTTTGCAACCGTCGCCTCACTGAGCGAGCCATCGCCCATAGTTTCTGCACAGCTGCATACCTCGTAAAACAGCGGTTTTGACTTTTGAGATGCAACCGTTAGAACAATCCAAGGCCTCAATTCCTCAACTATACCCACGAATTCAATTATGTTTCTGGAATATTATTTTTCCTGCAAAATAAAATGTTTAACTTTTAAAAGTTACCTGTTTTTATGCTTTTTCATGACGCTGAGGAGAACCTTTAATTTCTTTAAAAATGTATTCCACAAACCAAAAATAATACATACTATCCCCCCCCCCAAAAAAAAATATTATTTCGGTTTTACAATAAATAACATTTGCACTGTTTGTAGAAAGTACCAAATCACCTTGCAGCTATTTTTTATTTATCACTGATGTAGCAATCTACAGTAGTAGGACTGCACTGAAGCAATTTTCCTTTTTCTTTCAATGAAGTGATGATTACTTTTCGTTTGAACAAATTGCATACACGATGGCTAGTGTACTGGGGCAATATTGCACGGGTGAGTTTCTCTAATGCCAATTCAGAAACAGAAATCAGGGCAACCGTCATAAAAATTGCATCGTTTCAGCTTTCATGAGCATCCCCTACAGCTTTTCTAACTACAGCACGTCTCACTAATCATATTTCCAAACAGTGAACAGCAAAAATGCAAGACAAAGGTCTACATGTGAAAATGTCAGCTACTCCCCATTTCTGTACTATCTGCAGCAACAAGGAATCTCTACCAGCAGGAAGTATGGATCATACAGCAAAACATAAGCTTCTCATGTCTCTCTCGATCACTCCAAGTATAGAACTTGAGGTAAATCACTTACATTACAGAAATTTCAGACATGACAATTAGCATTACTGGCAGCAAGATATTCACTCTGCTCTTCAGCAACACCGAACAAAATGCGGTTGGCACTAGATCAACAACGCTGCAGTTCAAATCAACCTGAGGCCTCTCTTAAGCGAGCAATCAGTTCATCCTGACCACAGGGAGGAAAGAGATCAGTTCATAAGGTTTAACAAAAACAGAAAATGAACTATATAAAACGAGTAAATAGAGCCCCTAATTTGTGGGGTAGGCACATAAGTACATAAACTTGAAATTGGATATTTGTGTTCACAAAAGTTTATGAGTGGTTCAAACAGATGCACCACTTCTCATGTGGATATCTTGAATTTAAAAGCTCATACTAATAAATCATTAAAAATGTGCTACACTTTGTTCCTCAAGTAGAATCATGGTTCACTGTGCTCGGTAGGCAACAAATGCAATACTAAAAAAGTTCTACTAGTGCTGAGTTCATTTTCCTTCTCCGAAAGGAGGAAAAAAGAGGCATAGATTGATTTTTCCTCTTAATATTCTAGATTACATGACTCAGGACCCATGTTTGTAGTAGTAGCAGGGTTCACCCTACTTGGATGTGGGCTTTGTTCTGGAATCCAAATTAAGCTGGAAAGCACATTATCCAGAAAACAATGCCTGCTACTCTATTTCCACTATTGCAACTTATGCTTGTGAACCATATAAGTTAACCACACGCTAAATAAAACATCACGTGGCACACCACTACAAGAAACTAGGCACCTCTGGAGCCACACTGTCATATAGGATCACAGATCACGCTCATTCTTCACCACTCACACACCTAATACAACTCTCTTCACATCATCTAACCTTGATTTGTTACCTTCTATATCCTCAACCCCCATCACATCTAACCCTAGCCCTCCCATTTTATACCCTTGACTGTAGCCACACCTACTCTACCCTTCTCACAATAGTTTCCCCTCCACCGATAGCTAGCCATGGACTGATCTTAAAGTGCTCTACTGTCCCTGTGCCATTACCTTGGCATGCTAGAATCACATCCCTACACTGAGCTACCATCTAGGGCGACCACAAGCAGCATCAGCACCGCAGTCAACGCCAACAAATCCAATCTGTGAAACCAACATCCCAAAGCTAATCTGCTGCATCCTGTTGTCAAGTGTGTGGCTGGCATAGGGAAACGCCATCTGTTCAACATGTGACCCTGCCAAATGCTGGCCCACTGCGAGGAGTCACCACATTGCCATGCCACCAGCCAATAGAGATCACTCTAGTCAAATCCCAATGGTGGACTTATCAGAGGTATATTTTTTGCTTGAAAATCAGGTATTTGAATTTTAATGATCCCAAAAATCTCAACATAGACAGAGCATATAGAATTCCCGAAAAAATATGGGACATATAGGTAGGTCATAAATTTATGAATAAAAGAATAAACTAATTCAAGAATTTTAAGGTTCATTTGACATGAAATATGGTTGTCCCTTGGATGTGAAATGTTTAGTAACCTCCAAGTTGTGGGCATGTCTTTGTGAACTCTCATATTCTATAATAGCAATAAAACAGCTGAGCAATATTTGTGCTTGCCTTTTTGCCTTTTGGTGAGAGACCCCTTTCTCTTAGAAGAGAGCGTAACTTTTCCACAGTAAATGACTGAAGCGTCAGCTCAGAGAAACCAGATGACAATTCTTCTGCAACAATAAAAAATACAATAGGTTCAAGAATACCGCTAATACTGATGCACAAATTTGGGTAAAGTATTTTTTTTCATGACACAAGAAAAAGAATATGATGCTATAAACGATCAGAGATACACCCAAAAGGTGCCGGTTTAAATCATATGTTCTTAGAAAGTTTATTTGGTCAACAGGGCAAGTCCAAATAAGAAAATATGAATTCAGCATGTAATCTGGTCTAGTTGCAGAATTTTACAATCTAAACACTAACAGAAATAAAATAAGGGGATTGGAAAAACTACATGTTATTTTCTCAAATCCCTAGAATTATCATAGCCTAATGATACTAATGGATTCATACAAACTGTAAAGAATAGAGACTGCACAGGGAAGCAGTTTCTAAACAACTACGAGGCATCTATTGAATTTTCTACCAATCCTCAATTTGGAGGCTTTTTGCGATGACATGAAATAGGCTCACCAAAACAAAGGAGTTTATGTCACAAGAGGAAACACAAACAAACTGCGCGCTCGAAATTTGTGTGGAACCATTGGCGGATGAGCACCGGCAGAAAAAATTGTAAATGATTATAACCTGCTTCCCTAACTCAGCATATTACACATAAAACTGATATGAATGCTGAAACCAGAAGGGGATGCGGAGATGAGATCAAGCACTCACCATGGGCAGAGGATCCTCCAGGGCTACCAATGTTGGGTCTTTTTGATGGATTCTTGCCATCTAAATTTCTGGCAGCAATCCTAACAAGGAAAAGGAGGGGACATAAGATACTTGGAGGATAAAGTATAACTAATACACCCATACCAAGAAAAAAAATCTAGAAAACTAGAAGAGGGAAAGTTCAAGATGCTGATTTTCTTTTCCTCTAAAAGTTGGCATCCATACACATGAGGGATTGAGCTAGGATTGAAAGATTTGGGGGGAGGGGACAGCCAAGTTAAATCTTGGACCAAACACTAGAACATAGAGTTGAATTCTTCATAATATAAAAGGTTTCAGTAGAAATAAACTGAACCATTAAGCGGGGCAGGGCACCTGCCAGCCCCGCTACTGGCTTCGTCACTGACACACATCTTAATCATAAAAATAAGTATGGATGGTCTCAAAATAGAAGAAAAATAAACGTGAATGAAGCAAAGCATTGGCAGAAAGTCTAGGAAAATATTGCAAAGATAACACATTCGTTGAGAGAACAATGAGAAAAAGCGGTTTGTTGATGCAACTGAGGGAGTATTATCTGGTACATGTTTTCATAAGTTAATCCCAGACCAGGTCCTACAAATTTTGAGTTCATCTTAAATTTTGTGCTATGAAGATTTTCACTGTGGCTTATATCCAAGACACTAGGATTTGACACCTTAGAGATCCCAAGTCTACAGTTTGCAACACCAGGATTCCACTTTACAGAGCATGGCACAAAATGTTATATTTAATTAGATAAAAATGTTTAGTGATGTTTTTTTCCCATTAACCATATGCAACTCCAGCAACCAATAACACAGAGGTAAGTAATATTTGCTGACTTCTGTTCTTCTGCGATCAAGAATGGGCTAGTATGAAAACAGCATCTATAATGAAAAACGGCCAGCCTTTCGAAAATAAATTTAGAATGGCAACGACCATATCACATGACTTGCTTAAGATTATAGAAACTCAAGTAATATGATATGAACTAGGTTGATTCGTCAAAATTAACCTGAGCCAGTACACATACAGGCATCATCTCAGAACTGAACTTTGAGTCTATTAAAACACTGCCGCCAGCTCACAAACAAAGGAAAGCAGTAAATAATACACAGGTTTGTTAACAGGTAGATAGAGTGTCAAACCTTTTTCCTCTGCTGCTTTCTCCTGGTGTCTTACAGCTTACATCTTTGGCCTCACTTTTGTGTTTGTTCAGCTGGAGAGCTCTGATTAGAATATTGTTTGTGTCCGTTTTCACAACTTGTCCCTCTACAATAACAAAGATAGTAATGAATAAAATCAACACTGAAAAAAATGACCTTAAGAGGCTTACTCTTATATTACCAGAAATACAATAACATGGTATAGGGGCAATCAAGTGCCAACATTGAGCATAAATGGAAAATACATAGAAAAGATTGTGGAATATCAGAAATCACATTCTTTTATCAAAGTGCACAGTTGTTAGAATATACAGAAAATTAATAATTCCATTAGTATTTTGAAGATCAAAATCCAACAGAGATATAATGAAAACAGTAATACAGTAATACTCTTGCTGAAACCAGAAATGGTTCCATCAGAATAACTTAAAACAACACGATGAAGTTCAAAAAACAGTAATACACTAATATTCTTGGAGCCTGGATTCTCTGGAAACATAGGAATGCCTGTGTCTTTGATGGAGCTGCACCGAATTTACAGGGAGCTCTCCAGGCCTTCAAGGATGAATCCCACTTATGGCAAATGTCTGGGGCTAAGGGGCTTACTGCCCTGGACCTAGAAAGAGTGGTAGTGCTTGGTTAGGAGTGGTCTCATTGTGGTCAGGTCCCTGTTTTGTTTTTTTTCATGTAATAGCATAACCTGAACACACATCCCTCACTCTAGTCCAAGGTGAGGTGATGTTTCTTGTATTTGGACTATTTTTCCTCTCTTAATACAAATATATGCAGCTCTCCTGTGTGTTCGAGAAAAAAAGTATAGCTTGAGGCACAACTAATCTACCCCGAAATAATCACAGAAACTAGTTAGACTTGAGGCAGAATACAAAAATGTCCACCCAAAACTTGCGCAAAACAGAACACAAAGAATAACTTAAATCAACATGATGAAGTCCAAAACAATTCATCATGAAACTGAAATTAGTGCAATATTAAGCAGAAAAGTTGAATACTTTGTTGCATTACACTTTCTAAATTCACGCAACAAAAACCACAAACATTATTAGAAGGCAGCAGCCCCTAGTTTTCTTAGTAACAGTTTACATTTAATTGTCACTAAAATAAACAAAGAACAAGCAAATTTCACTCCCAACAGTATGAGAACAACAATTTGTCAGATGGAGAAACAGCAGTAGATCCTAATAGACAAACTACCAAGTTCTTACATTGTAGCCAACTTCAAAAGTCAAACAACTAAACTCTCAGAAGCAAAGGCAAGTGCAATCTCCCACGGATCTCTAAAAACTCTCTCGCCCCTAATGCCACTGAAACAACTCAAGTAACCAGAAACGGAGCATGATACAGAACAGCATTACCATTTACCAAATCCAAAGGAGAAAACTGAATGACAGTTTTCCTACAGGGGATCCCATTCCAAATAAAAGAAAACAATTTCATCAGCATGACAAGAGCAGCATTGCCAATCCAAAGAAAAATGGTAGCTTTTATACAAGGAATATTGCCACTAATAAACCCTAAAGACACCAAAGTTTCCACCTTCTTCATAACCATGCCCATTTCTATCCCGCAAAGCGAGCAGTAAAAATAGTACTAGATTAGAAGAACAGTAAAGCCTTGCTATGCGGAGCCCCAGGAACGAACCTGGAGGAGCCGTGTCGTGCAGGCAGATATAAACCTTGAGGCCTCCCTGCAAGAATCAAACCCCAAACCAGCACCGACTCAGATCCTAAGCGTGAGAAATCAGCAGAAAGCTAAAAAGATTGGGCAAGAAGGGGGCTGCGCTGGGGTTTCTTGGGTGGTGGTGGGGAACGTGCCATGCTAGAAGCGATGTCGCTCTCCGTGAAATTCCCGCGGGAGGGAAGTCCAGCGAGCAAGCTCGAGGTCCGGCCCTCGGATGGCTTCGCCGGCGACGAGCCCTTCCGGCCGCCGCTGCCGCTGCCATCGGCGCCCATGTTTTTGGGAGGAAAAAAAAAAAGTGAAAGTGTGGAACCAAACAGCCGCAAGCCCGCAAGTGCTATATTTCTCTCTCTCAGAAAAAGGCCTTCCGCATGGGCTTTGAGGTTTGAGCCCATAAGCAAAGCCCATTGCGCACGCACAACCCTCTAAAATTTTCTATGTCCTTTAAATAAAATTAAATGAAAGTATTACGACTATACTGCTCTGTTTCAAATTATAAATCATTTTAATATTCTAGATGCATAGTTTTTTTATATATTTAGATAATATAGTATATATCTAGGTGCATAGTAAAAATTATACACCTAGAAATATCAAAACGACCTATAATTTGGAATGAAGGGAGTAGTTAACAACCGGCTAGTTGTTTGTTCCATTATATTTGACAAATTATATTGGAAAAATAAGGCTTTTTGACATATGTAGAGGGAACAATCACAACAAATCGAAAATCAGCTGAAAAATGATGAGAAAATCAATCAGATTAACTCTAGACTGGACTCATGGCCTCTATCTTTTCGAACTGGGGAAATTGCTTTGGCGTTTCATGGAATTGATTCGTGCGATAACGTTAACATTAGCTTGAAAATTGCCATGAAATTAGTGCTAGTCCTACATGCTGGGGTGGAAAATGGGATGAAGGGAACTGACTTACTCGAGGTGTTGAGCAACAATGCATGCATGTGTGATTTTCAACACGAAATCGAAGCCTAGAACTAGGTTTTAGGTGATGGATGACCGAAATCTTGTTCCTTTTCCATAGTAAGTAGAGAGTTGTCTTGAAATTTCGCAGAAGCGATAGGGCAACCTATATGGCACCATTGTGCTTGTGGTAAGTAATTGACATGTGTGTCTTTTTTTTTCCTTTTTCATTTTTAGATAATGATAAAACTTCTATTTTTCGCCACACTGAAAAATATAACTTGGCAAAACATCGTCGATTTCAGCAATTTCGTACTCGCCAAGAATAAGATGGGAATTACTTTTGCTAGGAAACGAAATGATGTAATGATGGTTGAGTCACAGTGCCGTCATGCTTGCCTTTTCACGGCTGCATCGGTGTTTTGTTCACGCCAATCTGAACATCTCCACGGGATTCTCCTGCGTTTCAGAGTGTGAACGCGCTCCCACGTTATCAGTCAAGGACCTGGACGAACGAGGAGGAACCGTGCGCGTGCTTTAATTTTTTCGTCAGCATGTTTTCCTTTAACAGTGCTGCCTTTTCTAAAGTTTACATATAACTTGTATAAAAAAGATTAAACTAATTGTAAATTCTCACGGTTTTGATTGCTCCATTATCAAAAAAAGAACTGTGATATATACAAAGAGGGGTCTACTAGGCTAATTATTAGCGAGACCTTGTCAAAAGTTAGTTTAATTTAGAGCTCCGATCCTTGCTGAAGTTCATAAGCTCGCTCTTGGATTGGACGACATTTGGACGTGAAGCCGGACGAATGTGGGAGGAATACACATATGGACATGAATGGAACACATGGTCAGTTCAAAAGGCCAGCACGTAGCTGTAATGGTACGGTGACCGATGTCGATCTCGATCGATCACATGTGTTTCCACGAGTACCATGTGCCAAATTCATATCTACTAACCAGCATCCTTTTCCCCCTTGGACCTTGACCAGTGCAAATTATCGGTCAATGATCAGTTCGTGTGATCAATGGAAGTACACACTCGAGGTACTCGAGATCTTGTAGGCTTATTAGACACAATTTTCTGACCAAACTACTAATAAGGTTAGCCACTTTTAAACGTCTCAAGTATCCAATAATTATTCGTCCAATGCCGAGTATTATTCGCACATGGTTCACCTCTCCATGCGTCAAACAAGACTCTAAAGCAAAACCGCTCTTTCACACTAGTGGTGGCATCTAAGAGGAAAAGGTCACTTTGCCATGTCAACATCACACACAATGTAAACCCAGCCACCAGTAATAGGACACGTGCGTATGAGAAAGCAAACTAACAACTAACACACACGTAGCCGAGATGAGTCAAGACGACTAAATAGAAATGAAAAGGTTAATAATCTTTATCTTCTGCCAAAATTTATCTACATTTACTCCTAAATTTCATGAAGACACGGTGTGCAAGTTTATATTTCGCTAAATTGATACATATGATACCACTACTTATTGAGACTAGCCTAGCGAATAGACATGAAAAAGAAGTAGAGCATGAGTACATATCTGAGAATAGGGTGTAAAAGGAAAATAGCTAACAAAGTTCAACGTATGAAAGTTAATAGTTTGGAGTGTAGATAATTTTCATTATTCATAACGTACAAGAAACAGAATGTGTGTATTTCCAACAAACACTAGCTTTTCTAAGAAAAGAAAAGTATTATCTATATTTCTTAACCGTCCCGTGTCATCGAATAGTGAAATGCATACGGCTCCGTCATATAAGTATTTTCCGTTGTACCCTCACTACCGGAAACACTAAGTTTGCCGAGTGCCACAGGCACTCGGCGAAGGCCCAAATACACTCGGCAAAGGGTTTGCCGAGTGTAACACTCGGCGAACACTACTCGGCAAACTTTCCCTCGGCAAACAGCGGATTTGCCGAGTGTCGATCGTCGGGCACTCGGCAAATCCTTTGCCGAGTGCCAGAATACCCTCGGCAAAATATAACACTCGGCACAAAGGCGATAACGGTCTGTGACGGTAACGGCTGCTTTGCCGAGTGTCAGACGGCCGACACTCGGCAAAAAGAAAATCTTTGCCGAGTGTATTCATATACAACACTCGGTGAACGTACACGGTTTGCCGAGTGCCTTCCACGTGGCACTCGGCAAAGAGGCCAATCCCGTAAAAATTTTATGACGCCTTTGCCGAGTGTTTTGGCAAAGCACTCGGCAAAGACGTCGACCTAACAGAAAATGGCCTCTTTGCCGAGTGTTAACACTCGGCAAAGTATCTGTCCCCCTACTAACAAAACAGAAATTTTACGTATAAAGGACCCCTCTCAAAAAACAACCACAGAAGCACAGGCATATAAATTACACCACAGGCATATAAATTGCACCACAAGCATCACAAGCACACAAATAACATTCACAAGTTTTCGTTGAAACAAGTAATTCACAAACAAGTAATTCACAGGTTTTGCATCAGAAACACCTCTAGTTCACAAGTCACTGAGGAGGATGAGGAGGCTGAGGAGGATGTGTAGGTGGCCACTGCCCCAAGAAGAATCTGCATTGGACGCCGCCGATTGATTCTGCACAAAGTTATAGAGATTGCATTAGTCACTTTTCTAGTGTAAGTCTGTAGTGCCTGTAGTTTCTAGTTTAACTCTAGATTGATTCTAAGGTTGAGAGTGACTCACAGGAGTAGCTGCAGGAGGTGGTCGAGGTGACGGGAATAGGTTCGGTGGCATAGGTGGTGGAGTCTGACCTAAACTGTGAAAGACACTCTGCATGTATTGGAACATCTGCTCCGTCCTCTGCCTTTCTAGCTGCCGTTCCGCCTCGATCCTCGCCTCTAGTTCCTCCCGGCACTTCCGTTCTACCTCCACCTGGGCCTACAATATTTCATCCCAATGTCTTATTGCCAAGCAAAAGATATGTACAAAATGAATGAAAAATTAAAGAAACAGGAATAACCTGCAGAGCCTGCATCTGTAACTGTGCAGCGGTAGGCCGTGCCCGTATCGCGGGGCTCGAGTCCGTGCTCCTTGCTCGGATCTGGGAGAGGGTGGGAGTACTGGCAGTGTCGATCACGCTATCTCCAATCCAATACCTGTCATGCTTCTTCCCTCCTCCCACCCTCATCACAATTTCAGGATCAATATCCTGAGAGCTCGGATCGAACTCTGGCCCATGAACCTCCCTCGCCATTGCTGTGTACGCGGTGACGCGGCTGTGGATGCTGGGATGGCTGTATGCCTCGGGCGGGTCCTCCGGGTTGAAGTCGATGTCTGCCGTGGCCTTGCCCTTTTTGGACATAACCCATGCCTTGAACCGGGAGCACTCCTGGCCTTCATGTGATGACGTCTGCGGCAAAAATACAAAAGGATTACAAAATATGCAGTATTATGTGTATTATGTGTGAGAATAAAGAAACGAATTCACGTACCCATTTTTCCTTGTATTCATCAAGGCTCAGGCTGCCTTGATGGTGTGCTGCATATGGCATCTGCAGACGCCGCTCCCGGCAAGCAACGTCCACCATTTGTTCCCAGCACCGGGTAAAGGATCGGCACCACCACGGAGGCACCTACATCATCAAGTGTGTGACATGTAACAAAAGAAGTGAAGCGTAATTAATCTTAGAAATAGTAAATATTAACTTTCTGTACGTACCATCATGAATTCTTCCTTGGTCAGGTTCATTGTCCTGGCCTCTTCTTTTTTGACCCTCATCCTTCTGTATTCAGCATAGAAGTCGATGATGGCCTGAACCCGCGCCTCGTAGTGCATGTCCTTAACGAGCTTCTTGGCGGCTTGTTCAATGACGGAGGACGCCCTAGCCTCGAATCCCTCCTGGCATCTATAAAAGTCCTGCGTATAGACACATTGCAAACAAGTATTTTTTCAAGAATGTCTAGCGAAGCTGGTGTATTAAGCAATCTAGTGCTTCGAATACTTACCCACAGCTCGGCCTTCACCCGCTCCGCCTTGTTCGCAAATTGCCTGTGGTCACGATCACCGACGTCGGCGGCGGCGACGTAGTGGTCCCACGTGTAGGCCGGCTCCTCTTGTCCGGCGAAGACCACTAGACCGGGGAAGTGTAGCCTACACAAAAGACCAATGATGCCGTTGACCTTGCGGTTGTGGGCACCCCCACTGAGCTTAGTTCAACTCCTGCACAAGTGATTAATATAGATTATTAGTTTCTATTGTAAATTTGAACATATCAAAAGTACTGAGAATATGTAAAGGAACTTACTTTGCCCCAGTGGGTTGAATCAGTGGGCGTAAATGAAGAGGGATCGTTCGCCTCGGGAGGGACGAGGGACCTCGCAACCAGATCTTGGACTGCGAATCCCCTGCCTCCTCCCCTTCCTCCCTCTCCTGCTCCTGCTCCTGCTCCTGCTCCTGGTCCTGGTCCTCCTGAACCTCTGCCTCGTCACTAGAGGCGTGCGCGGAAGGTACCTCCTCCTCCTCCTCCGACGAAGGCGCAGGCGAGGGGGGCCTCACCCCTTTACCCTTTCCTCGACCCCTGCCCCGACCCCTGCCTCTAGCAAGGACCTGTGCCCCCTCCGTTTCCTCGACCTGTGCATCACCCCTGCCTCCACCCCTCCCTCGACGCCTCCCTCGACCTCTCGATGCGTCTGACCTTGTACCTGACCCTGAAGCTGCAGCTTTTAATTTTTCGTAAAGCGCTGCAATCTTCCTCGTACCGCCCACCATTGTTGAGTCACCTGCATTTGCCAAGAGTAAACCAATTAGCACAGATAAACAAAACATAATTAGTAAGATGTGCAAAATAAAGTAAACATACTTAATAAATAACATGGTATGACAAATAATAAATAAATTAGTACGGCCCATACATGTCTTAGAAATAATCGTCATGATCGGGATTAGCTGGATCATAAGTCTCATCATCGCTGTCACGCGTGTCAATAAAATCATTCCCGTGCTCCGAAGGAGGAGTGTCATCATCAATCTCCTGTCCTAACTGTAACCGCTGAAGTAATTCTGACCGCTGAAAGAGAACACCAGGGGGGAGATTGAGGGGGATAACGAACATAGGCCAACAGGTGTACGGGGCGGCAGCCATTCCATAAGGATTGAACCCATCTGTTGCGAGCGCAACACGTACATTATGAGCCTCTCGACCTTTCTCATGATAGATCGCATCACACTTTGTCCAGGCTTCGCCATCGGATGGGTGTACCAGCTTCTCAGCATTGTATCGACGTCCGGTTTTGTGCCATGTCATTTGTTTCGCGGATTCTTCACACATGTAAAGCTGTTGGATCCTCGGTATGAAGGGAAGGTACCGGAGGATCTTCACAGGAATTGCAAGCTGCTTCTTCTGACCGTCACCAGAGTCTACCTCCAGGAACCTAGACGATTCGCACTTTACACAGTACTTTGCTTCCGCATATTTCTTTCTAAATAAGATGCATCCCTTCGGACAAGCATGTATCTGCTCGTACGACATCTTAAGTGCACGAAGAAGTTTTTGTGCCTCATACATAGACTTTGGCAAGATGTGACCCTCCGGGAGCAGGCTCCCAAAAACTGTCAACATAATATCGAAGGCGTTTCGACTCAAGCTAAACTGGGACTTCACAGCCATTAGACGTGCAATGGCATCCAGTTGAGAGACCTTGGTATGCCCGTGAAGGGGTTGCTGTGCCGCACACAACATGTCGTAATACGCCTTTGCGGTAGCCTCGGGCTCCTCCTCCCTACAACCTTCATGATAGTCATCTAACATGTCTCCCACCCCGGCGTCATCATCATATTGCTCGATACGTTGTCTGATGGCCTCGTCCCTCCCACGATCGACTTCACCATGGTAGATCCATATGGTATAGTCTGACGTAAATCCGTGCCTAACAAGATGTTTACCCATTTCTAACTTGGTTTGCCGACGCAGGTTTCCACATTTGCTACACGGACACCAAGTATCTCTTCCTCCTTTGATCCTTGCAAATGCCCGTTCCAAGAATGCATCGGTCTTGTTTATCCATTCATCGGTCAACGAATTCTGACTAGATCAGCCCGTGTACATCCACTGACGATCCTCCATCCTCTAGCACATCAGCGAGTAATATAAAAACTCACGTTGCATCTACGCGTTCCTATACTGTCTAGTAGGTGAAGATAGGTCCTAATCCCACACGAGGATGTGTAGGTGGGATTAGTTTCCATGGTCTACTCCGACCTGAGATAGAGTTTCGGCAGCACCTCCCCGTTGTTCTCCAAATACACGTCCTGGAATGGAGATTGTGTATCCGGAGAACAATTGGGAGGTGCTGCCGAAACTCTAACTCGGATCGGAGTAGACTATGGAAACTAAACCCACCTACACATCCTCGTGCTGTCCAAAGTGACATGGACAATTCGAAACAGATACGGTTATAAATATGCAAACATCTACATATTTCCAACCGTATCTCTTTCGAACGGGAGACGCCTAACTAGGTTACGTGATATACGAACATCATACGGAAATAGAGGTGTAGGATGACTCACCTTGCTATCGTACAAAGTGACGACTCGAGGACGGGGCGCCGGGGCGGCGGGGGCAGCGGGGCTCCGGGGCGGGGCGCCGGGGGTCCGGGGCGGCGGGGCGGCGCGGCGGGGCGGGGCGGCGGGGCGGGGCGGGGTTTTGGATAGAGGCCGGACCGCGCGCGGCGGTCTGCTAAAAACGTAAGTCCGGTTCTTTACCGAGTGCCCGAAAGAAAGCACTCGGCAAAATTTTTACACTCGGCGAATTTGCTATTTCCGGTGGTGCCTCCGCAAACCCAATCATACATGCGAGCGCTAGCGAGCTTCCCAGCGATCCATTCGGACTGCGGGCAATCACTGATTCGTTGCTGACCTTCCACGCGCGTGGCCCCAGCTGCCTTTTTTTTTTCCTTTCCGTTTTTCTTTTCCACGTGAAGTATATCTTCCTGAACATCCAATTAACCCTCGCGCATTAACCGGCTTTCCTAGCGTACGACGCAACAGCAGCGCAAAGCTGTGTGCGTACGTATGCTTGTCTAGTTGGAGCCCGTATGTGATGTGCCCAACTATTAATTACTTTCTTTTTTTTTCTTTTCCTTTCTAATTTTTTTCCTTTACATTATGTGATACCTAGTATTTTCTTTCTTTTTCTTTTTTCAGTCTTTATTTACCATTTTATGTTGTGTTTTTGAGATGTTCTTTTGACAAATATCCCGTACAAAATATGCTAAAAGGTTATCTTGAGAAGTTGTATTTTTTTTACAAATTGTACGACGAACTTATGTATCAAAGTTGTGCTGAGAAGTTTTTCTGATAACATTCACATGGAAGTTGTGTTCAAAATTATCCTTTAGTAAGTAGGCTGAAAAAGTTATGCGTAAAAATTGTACGTGTCGTGAAAGTTATGTTAAAAAATTATCCTATAAACAGTTGTTTGGAAAAAATTATAGGTAAAAGTTGTGCATATCATAAAAGATGTGCTGAAAAATTATCATCTGATAGTTATGCTAAAAAATATCATCTAATAGTTATATGAAAAAAGTTATACACGTACATAAATTATAACTTTCTAAATATAGAAAGCGGTAGAGAAAGAAACTTTCCAAGAAAGGAAAATCGCATGTTGTCCGATCGTAACCCTCCTGGCGAGCGCTCGCCGACTAGCAGAGCCCATGTACCCTCGCGTGTACCCATGGTTCGCAGTCCTATTCTACTTTCTATGGGCTCATTGCCCATAAAATGTAAAATGTAAAATGTATTATCTTGCACCACAACCTTATGGCCCTATCCCTACAACTTATAGATGCTTGCCGCTTTGAATAACATAATGCATGATCCACACACCCTTGCATCCCTGATCCATGGTCCTACCCCTACATCTTAGGCGCTTGCGGCCTACTCTAATTCTAGAGTTGGGACCAGGTGAACCTAGTCATGCCCGATGAACCTTCATCCTAAAACCTCGCTGGGAATCGAATCCAGATGGGATCATAGACAAACCACGCATCTAACGTCAGAAATTTGACTGAAATCACGCATATATTTTTTGAACAATGTACAGTCGGGACCAGTATATATGCAAGTACAGGAGCATGGCAGATCCAGCTTGACATGGTTTCCTAGGACGTCCTGCAGGCCACTGTTGACTGGCACGTGCCTTCCTGCTGCCTCCTCCTCCTGACCGTCACCTTGAGGCCGCCGGCCATGTGCGCGGTGAGCAGCGGCACGAACACCGGCGAGCGGCCCTCGTCCACCGCCCGGAGCTCGAACCGGCGGAGCACGGCGCTGGCGACGAACTTCACCTGCAGGAACGCCATCTCCTTGCGGAGGCACGTCCGGGGCCCGCCCTGGAAGACCGGGAACTTGAACGGCGACACGCCCTCGTCGTCCTGCGGCGGCGCCAGCCACCGCCGCGGCCTGAACTCGCCGGCGTCCGCGCCCCAGATCGCCTCCATCCGGCCCATGCCGTAGGGGAAGTAGGTCACGCGGTCGCCGCGCTCCACGCGCGTGCCGTCCGGGAGCACGTCCGCCCCCGCTGCGTGCTTCGAGTCCCACGCCACCGGCGGGTACAGCCGCATGGTCTCGCAGAGCGCGGCGTGGAGCACGCGCATCATCCGGGAGCCGTCGAGGTCCACGCCGACGCCGCACGCGCGCGACGCCGACTCGATCTCCCCGAGCACCTCGCCCTCGACGTCGCAGTGGCGCGTCATGAGCCAGAAGAACCACGTCAGCGCCGACGACGTCGTGTCGCGGCCCTGTCATGACGAACCTGATCACCATGTCGCGGATCGCCTCGTCGCCGTACCCCGCCGCGGCCATCCGGGAGACCAGGTCGTCGCGGGACCGGCGCGCCGGGTGCGTCCTCCTCCTGCCGCGGTGGACGAGCTCCGTGATGGCGTCGTGTATCACCTCCACCTCCTCCCGCAGGCGCCGCTCCGAGCCGACACCCAGCGCGCGCTTGGCCTTCCACACGGCGGCCACCGGCGCGGCGCCCCGCCTGGCGATGATCGCGGCCGCGGCGTCGAACGCCGCCGCCAGCCTCGACAGCGGCAATGCCGCCTCGTCGCCGGGCTCCGCGCCGAGGGACACCCGGCAGATGACGTTGAACGCGAACTGCCTCAGGAGCTCCTGCACGTCGACCTCGCCGCCTCCCGCCGCGGCCGCGTCGAGCGCAGGCACGAGCCGCGCGCGCGCCTCCGCCTCCAGCGCGGCTCCCACCTTCTCCCTGAGCGCCCGCGCCGTGAACTCGTGGCTGACGAGCTTCCGCTGCGCGCGCCACGCCTCGCCGTCGGCGTTGAAGATGCCGCCGCCGAGCAGGTCGCCGAGCACCTCCGTGAACGGCTTCCCCTTGGGGTAGTTCCCGAAGTTCGCCTTGAGAAGGTGCTCCACGTTCGCCGGGTTCGCGGTCACCACGGTGCGGCGTGCGCCGAGCCGCTCCACCACGACCGTCTGCGACGGCGACGCCGCGAGGAGGCCGGTGTACCAGTCCAGCAGCCGCCGCCGGTTCCGGTAGAACTCCACCAGGCATCCCAGCACCGGGTGGCTCCTCGGAGCATGGCGAGGCCCACAGCAAACGTCACCACTTCTTCTTCTTCTTGTTGCAACCAGAGCATGGAAGAAGGAGCAGAGGAAGAAGAAGCAAGAAGCCACAAGAGGTAGCATGTAGCTGCAGCACTCCATCTCCATTGGCGATCGATGCCGATGACAAGTAGTGAGCTGAGAGCTGAGAGGTGAACACACACATGCTAGTGGCCGGTGGAGTTATATATATGCATCTATTGCAGATGCATGGAGCCATCACCAGTGTGAAACCATGTGTACATGCTTGTTCACTAGCAGTTGCCACTAGGAGTTGGAGCCCTTTTGCTTTTGGAAGGTCATCTTAAATTTGGAGGCCTTGAGGGAGACATGCACTTAGCCATGGCTGTTGCCCTGTTGGGGCTTGGAGATGAGAGTGTTTTTTGCTCCTTGATTGCTTTGGTTGTTCAAAATTGCTATTGATACAGTACGTCAGCACAGGCTTATGTAAGCCTGTGACTGGCATTGCAATAGCCTTCCAAAAGAAATGATTCTTTCGAATAAGATCATTTAACATTTTGAGTTACCACAACACTATTCTTTTGAATTCATGCCATAGAACACATACTTTGCTTGAATTATCACCAAAACTGTACATTCAGCACTGCTAGTTTTTATGTATATATTGTCATACCACAGATAGAACTCATGTGGAGCTTATTGTTTCTCATCCAGCAAACTAACAATTCTGTGAAACCGGATAAGATTTTTTTAAAAGTTTTGCGATAATTTGCACTACATAAGTGCAGTTCTCTGAAATTTACTTTATATTTTTATTATTGAAATGTTACAGTAGTTACAAGCATCTCTTTTTTTTTTTATAAGAAGAAGACTCGATTCTATAGTACTGCACATACAACACAGAACATCACCAGCCCCTCAAATAAAACTGGCCATAATATGCCAGCAGCTGCTTGGATAAAGGTGGGCCATCAAAAAACGACTCGTGAATAAACTTCTATGTAATATGGACCAAAGAAATTAAATAAAGTTTTAATGTTTATGTGTAGGATATATGTTTTGTTTGTGTGAATAGTGTTGTTTGGCTGGTGTCCTTTTGGTTGCTTGGTTTCTCAATGGCTAAGGGCAAGTCTTCTCTGTATGCATATGCATAGTGTCTTCGGATAAGGACGACGTGGTCTAGTTGGAGTTACATGACAAAAATAACTTTCAATGGTTTGGCTTGATAGGGGAGAAGCTACATGTTCCTTTGTAGTCGAAAGTCTTCTTTTTTGATGTATAGACTTGAGCAAGTGGACACCCATGCATGAAGGCACTAAAGTTTGACATCGTACCAAAAATTCTAGTTTTTTTATAATATACAAGTATATATTAATTATAAATAGAGTAAAATACACTGGTTATCTAGGACACCCCCCCCCCCAAAAAAAAAACAAATTCAAAAATACATATTTACGTCAATAAACATTTTAAATATGCCATCTCAGGTCCAAAACACATTAAGTGCGTGACATACATGTTAGTAGTGCTGCTTGGAAATTTGTAGCGGATTAGAGGAATTATGGATCATTTCTCAGCATAATTTAGCTAATTTGCAATATATATTTGTTTAGCAACTCCTTGGTGCATATAATAATTTCAATTGTGTCCACCATACTTATTTCTAGTATACTACTCTTAGATTTGTAGTTATTGTACTATGAACTGAGATTTAAGGTTCGGCAAATGACTTAATCACCATCACTGAACCATGCACTGGAAGTTTGAAACACCACGTGCAGAAGCTTATCAGCTTGGGAGAAGTCGCTACGTGGCAAAATCTAGGCCTCTCCTTCTATGATACGGATGGACAAACTATGAAGAAAGGTACTCGAGATGAGTTAACATATGGTCCGAAAAATATTGTGCGACAACAATACATATACACTAAACTTGGAAAGAGATTCATCGAAGATAGAATACCTTTTAAACTGAAGCATATGGAGTCAACTTTTAAACTGAAGAATCAAGATATTTATGTGGATTATACCTTGAACCATACAGCATGCTTGAGAAGAGAAAGAATGGGTCAGCCAAGAAAATTAAAGGAACTTGACTAAAGAACTGAAAGTACTACTTCCTCACATCATAAATATGTGTAAGGTGTTAGGTTGGTTAATCGGGTCTGTAGATGCGGACGGGCTTGGGTTGGACTCTGGGCATGGATCTAGGAAGAACACAGAGACATGTGTGTGCGGGTGCGTGTGTACGAGATTAAAAGAACAGAGAGAGATTAGATCGGTACTTTGATCTGTTGAAGACGATGCCATCATTGTCGATGATGATGTTCTGCGCTAGGGCAGCGACGCGTAGTGTAGCGGCTCGGTGCAGGTCCGCTCTAGGGCGGCGGTGGTCGGAGCAGTGTAGATCGGCCGGTGGCGCTTCCCGCCGCCGCAGCGCCACCCCTCGAGATCGGGTTAGGGTTTAGATGTTGGTGGGGAGTCGGGGCACGGCGAACCTTGGCGTGCGTGCCCCCCGGCCCCCACCTCTATATTTATGTGGCGCTGGCGACGGGGGCCCACCAACGATTGTTGGGTTGGGCGCCCCCGATCAGGGCGCGGACCAAGGCTAAGGCCTTTGGGCCTTAGGTTAGAGATCAGTCCAATAATCTCCCCCTTGATCTCACATTATCTTTCTCTTTCACTTTTCTATTTTCCTTATCTCATCACAGATTTATGTATAGGGCATATCTCTTCGTCACGGGCAACTGCCGATAGAATCAATAGCCACAATACACGCCTCTCTTCAGAAATAGATTCTGTATTCTATTTGGGCCTCTATTGTCCAGAGATCATAGGCTGTACCTCATTCCCATGCCGGCTACGTGTTCCATGAACACGCTGGGTGGTAGGCCTTTCGTTAGCGGATCCGCAAGCATATCTTTTGTTCTTATATGCTCGAGACTTATGGTGTGATCCTGGATTCTATCTTTTATCGAATAAAATCTTATCTGTATCGACTTTGTAGCCGTGCTCTTCTTGTTATTATGAGCAGGCCTGTACTGCTGGCTGGTTATCGCAGTACATCTTTAGTGGTCTTTCTATACTGTCCACCACTTTTAAGCCAGGTATAAACTTCTTTAACCATTCTACCTGCCCGGAGGCCTCGTAGCATGCTATAAACTCAGCATACATCGTCGATGTTGCTGTAACCGATTGCTTAGAGCTTTTCCATGAAATAGCTCCCCCTGCGAGAGTGAAGATGTAACCCGTCGTGGATTTTCTATCATCTTCATCTCCCGCAAAGTCTGAATCTGCGTATCCTTTAATCTCTAAAGAATCGCTTCTTCTGTATGTTAGCATGAGGCCTTTTGTGCCTTTCACATATCGCAAGGCTTTCTTTACAAGTTTCCAGTGTTCTAAACCTGGATCTTTCTGAAATCTGCCAAGCACGTTAGTGACAAAGGCTAAGTCAGGGCGTGTGCACACTTGAGCATACTGTAAACTTCCGACTGCCGAGGCATACGGAACAGTTTTCATCTGTTCTTTTTCATACTTATTTCTGGGACTCTGAAAGTCTCCATATCTGTCACCCTTGACTATCGGAGCAGGAGTAGGTTTACTCGCATGCATACTGTATTTCTCTAGAATCTTTTGTAGGTATGTCTCTTGTGACAGACCTAGCACCCCATTCCTTCTATCTCGGTGAATCTCAATCCCTAGCACAAAAGAGGCTTCACCAAGATCTTTCATGTCAAAATTCGATGACAAGAATTCTTTTGTTTCTAACAGTAGACTGACATCACTACTCGCTAGTAGAATGTCATCTACATACAGTACCAGGAAAATGTATTTCCCTTTCTTGAATTTTGCATAAATGCAATTATCTTCAACATTCTCTGTAAACCCAAACTTCTTTATAGTTTCGTTAAACTTCAAGTACCACTGTCTTGAAGCTTGCTTTAATCCATAAATGGATTTCTTTAAATGACATCCCATATTTTATTTTCCTTCTACGACAAAACCTTTAGGTTGTGCCATGTAAACCTTTTCTTCGAGATCCCCATTTAGGAATGCCGTCTTTACATCCATTTGGTGCAATTCCATATCGAAATGTGCAACCAAGGCCATAATTATTCTGAAAGAATCTTTACATGAGACCAGGGAAAAAGTCTCATTATAATCTATTCCTTCCTTCTGTGTGAATCCTTTTGCCACAAGACGTGCCTTGTATCTCTCTATATTCCCTTTGGAGTCACATTTAGTCTTGTAGACCCATTTACAGCCTACTGTTTTGGCTCCTTCAGGAATTTCTTCTAAGTCCCAAACTCGGTTGGTCCTCATCGATTTCATTTCATCTTCCATGGCTTCAAACCATTTAGATGAATGTCTGCTTCTCATGGCTTCTTCGAATGAGATGGGATCATCTTCCATTCGAAACTCTTCTGTGTTATACACTTCATAATCAGCTGGAATGGCTGATCTTCTTTCTCTTTGAGATCTCCTAGGAGCCTCTTCTGTTCGAATATTTTCTGCTAGAACCTGTGACGGCTCCCCCTGATCTGTGGAAACATTATTGTCTATAGGATCCTGAAGGACAGGTTCCACATTTTCATTCTGCGTCGCCACAGAAGGGTTCAATTCGGGAACTGGCATCGCAGTATCAGTCAGTGAGAAAAACGGTTCCTGAATCATTGGAGTGGGTGCGTATACCCGCTTCTCCTCAAGAACAATCTTTCGAACTGTTGCGTTTCCCCGAATCATCTCTTCTTCTAGGAAGGCAGCATGTCTCGTTTCTACAAACTTTGTAAATCTATCTGGACAGTAGAAACGATATCCTTTTGATCTATCTGGATAACCAATAAAATGACAACTCACTGTCTTGGAATCCAATTTCCCAATGTTTGGGTTGAATATCTTTGCCTCAGCAGGACTCCCCCACACCCGTAGGTGATTCAGTGAGGGTATCTTTCCTGTCCACAGTTCATACGGTGTTTTTGGCACCGCTTTACTGGGCACTCTGTTGAGAATATAGACAGCGGTTTTCAACGCCTCCATCCATAAACTCACTGGCAGTGTGGAATAGCCGATCATGCTTCGTACCATGTCCATCAAGGTACGATTCCGTCTTTCAGCCACTCCATTCTGCTGAGGATCGCCCGGCATAGAGTACTGGGCTACTATTCCTTGTTCTGTTAGGAACCTCGCAAAAGGTCCTGGAACCTGTCCGTATGGGGTATGCCGACCGTAGTATTCCCCTCCACGGTCGGAACGGACAACTTTAATCTTTAAATTGTGCTGATTTTCAACTTCAGCCTTGAACTCTTTAAATTTATCTAATGCCTCCGATTTCTCTTTTATTGGATAGATATATCCATAACGGGAATAATCGTCTGTGAACGTTATGAAAGAGTCATAACCGTCTATACTTTTAACTGAGAACGGTCCGCAGATATCTGTGTGAATTAATTCTAAAATACCTGCGTTGTGCTCAGCATTTTTCTTTGTAATCTTTACATATTTTCCTTTAATGCAGTCAATGCATTTATCTGAGTCCGGGAACTCAAGAGGAGGTAGAATTTCATTCTTAACCAGCCTTTCTATTCTCCCCCTCGAAATATGGCCTAAACGACAGTGCCATAATTTCGACGACGTGTCTTGAGTTCTCTTTCGTTTTCTGTTGTTATCTGTGGTTTGAGACACAATCGTATTCACATCACATACGGAATTCACACGTTCACACAGCGATAATAAATAAAGATCGTTTCTTCTAAATGCAATCGAAGCAACTGTATCATCAAATTCGATTACACACGTCTCCAAAACGACATGCAAATCCATCGTCATCAAGACGAGATACACTAATCAAGTTTCTCTGAATTACGGGAACATAAAATACATCTTTAAGCAATAAATTAAAGCCTGTGTCGAGCTCTAAGAGGAGGTCTCCAACCGCCTCAACATCTACTTCGACTCCATTTGCGACTTTAATTCTGTTTTCTCCTCTTCCCGTAATTCTCGTGGAACGGAATCCCTGTAAGGAGTTTGCAACATGAATAGTTGCTCCTGAATCAATCCACCAAGTAGATTTCGAATAATCTTTATACAAGGATTCATTTATAAATGAGATAATGTTCTCACCTCTTTTCTCCATGATCATCTTTAGATAGTCGGGACAGTTTGACTTGTAGTGTCCCTTCTGTTTGCAGTGCAGGCACTGGTCCTTGTCCATGAGGGGTTGCCCAAACTTGGGCCTGTGCTGTGGCTGTGGCTGAGCCAACTGGGGTCCCTTTCCCTTGGATGAAGAGGGAATATCTTTATTATATCTCTTTTTGTTCACATAGTTAATGGATCCACCATGTGCACTCTTTATCCTCTCTTCTTCTTGCACACACATCGCTATGGTCTTTTCAATATCCCATTTTTCAGGGTTCATGTTATAATTGACAACAAAATTGTCAAACTCTTTTGGCAACGAGGCAAAAACCAAATGAACTATGTGTTCTAATCTGAACTCCATATCCATTGGCTTAAGCTTGTTGTTAATGTTCACCAAGCGATGGATGTGTTCTCTTATCCCACCGCCCAAATACCTCTCTGTCACCAGTTGTTTGATCAACTGGGTAGCATAAGTCTTTGAGGAACCAGTATACTGACTCCTTATCTTGTCGAGGTATTCAACAACAGTGGGAAGATCTGTGATTGCCCCCAGAATGGCGGGCTCTATGGTGTTCTTTACTACCGCCAAACATTTCTTGTTGGCAGGTAGCCACCTGGCATGATCAGCGTCATACCTCTGTTTGCTCGCCCTGTAGGCGAGCTCTGTTTGCTTCCAAGAAGCATCTGTAACATCCTCTCCCCTGACCGGTCTCTCAGGTTCAACTGGAACTGGTGCAGTGAGGACCCAATCTAGCTCAGCCATGGTAAAGAAGAGATTCAACTTCTTGTACCATTCATTGTAGTTATCGCCTTTCAGAATCGGAATATCCTTGATGGAAACCATCATAGGAAAACCAGCTGAAAACAGGTTAGCTCAAGTGAGAACAATATATATCAATAATTACAAAAACATGGAAATCATAATGTTGTCATAATCAACTTTGGTCAGAAAATAACAACATTACAATTTAATCTGGAAAAATATTCTGTAAAAAATTATAATATTGTTATCATCAACTTTGGTCAGAAAATAACAATACTACAATTTAATCTGAAATTATATGTGACTCAGAATTTAATTATCCCTTTGGTTCAAATTTAAATTCAAGTCAAAACAATTATCTATGCAGCGGAAACATGAATAAAACAATTCTATTTTGAAGCAATATCTGTAAATTCTGTATTTCTATTCTCTAAACATTTATCCCTTTGGTTCAAAATGAAAAGAGATTAAATTCTGTGCAAAAATATTCAAATTTGTGCAAAAATATTCAAATTTGCCTCAAAACAGAATTAAAATTGTCAAAAGTTACTGTTCATCTGTTTAAACGGGCCGGAAAACTGTTACTGTGCAGCCCGTTACTGTTCAGCCCGTTACTGTGCAGCCCGTTACTGTTCAGCCCATTAACACGTTCGTAGCCCGGCCCACTTCGCGAAAACGGCCTGATACTGTGCGGCCCGCGGCTAGCGGGCCGCAACCTGGGCCTGGGCCGCGAAAGCGGCCCATCCGCGCGCGCGCCGGCCGCCGCCCCCCGCGTCGATCTCAGCCGTCCATCCCGATCGGACGGCTGAGCGCGCGTCTTGGGAGGTATAAAAGCCGCGCGGTCGGGCGACAAACACGGAAACCCTAGGTCATTTCTCTAGCTCGCTCTCGCCCGCGGCTCTGGCTCTGTCTCTCTCGCTCTCTCTTCTCCTTCCTCTGGCCGCCGCCTCCGCCGCCGGCCCGAACTCCGGCGCGGCGGACGGCATGGCCGCCGGCGTACTACTGGCGGCCGGATCTACTACACCTCCTACCCTTCTCCCTCTCTTACTCTAGTTCCCTTTCCCTCTCCCTCTTGTCTCTGTTCCGGTCAGGGGTGCGTCGCCGCGTTCGTCCTTGACGCCGGCGGCCCCCGGGGCCAGATCTATGATTCCAGTACCCAAAACTCGGTCTGATTTTGCTCGGTGTGCGTCCACACGAAGCCAGTACAACTGTGCCCTATGGGCCTCCTCGCCGGAGTCGCGTGCGTCTCGCGCGCGGCTCCGTCGAGGGGATCTCTGGGGTACGGGAAAAGAGGAAGAAGACGGAGGGAAGAGAGGAAGAAGAGATGGACAGCAAGAAGGGGAAGAAGAACAAGGGCCAGGTACGCCGGGGTTCTCAGATCTAGGGTTAGGGTTTGGGTGGTTCGAGCTCTGTTTGGATTTTTCGTTCGATTTGCATCTGTTTGCTCGATCCCTCCCCCTTTTCTATTCTAAACCAAGCCTAAAAGACAACTGATACCATTGTTAGGTTGGTTAATCGGGTCTGTAGATGCGGACGGGCTTGGGTTGGACTCTGGGCATGGATCTAGGAAGAACACAGAGACATGTGTGTGCGGGTGCGTGTGTACGAGATTAAAAGAACAGAGAGAGATTAGATCGGTACTTTGATCTGTTGAAGACGATGCCATCATTGTCGATGATGATGTTCTGCGCTAGGGCAGCGACGCGTAGTGTAGCGGCTCGGTGCAGGTCCGCTCTAGGGCGGCGGTGGTCGGAGCAGTGTAGATCGGCCGGTGGCGCTTCCCGCCGCCGCAGCGCCACCCCTCGAGATCGGGTTAGGGTTTAGATGTTGGCGGCGAACCTTGGCGTGCGTGCCCCCCGGCCCCCACCTCTATATTTATGTGGCGCTGGCGACGGGGGCCCACCAACGATTGTTGGGTTGGGCGCCCCCGATCAGGGCGCGGACCAAGGCTAAGGCCTTTGGGCCTTAGGTTAGAGATCAGTCCAATATAAGGCGTTTTGGGGCTTGGGCTAATTGCCCTTAGCACGGTAAACAAATACTACTAAATAGGTGATGACGTAATAGTTAAAAAGGGCGAGGTTCTTACCCGTAAGATAAGGCTTCCTTTGAATCATAGCACATGGTAAATTCATTAGCTCGTTGATTCATCGTTACATAATATAAAATTGAAATAAGATTTCAAAGCATCTGCCACTGTAAGAAAGCAACAATTTAGCAATCCCCATTTAAGTGACACGAACTGCATGTGAATTTAACTAGTGGTACAGATCAAAGTAATCCCATGACGAAGGCATCAGCAGACAGGGAATCAGTGGAGTTTTCAAGATTCTAGGTTTGTTCGATGAATCTTGCTGGCATCAGACAAAATATAGTACCGGCTAATGAGCAGTGGACAACAGACGAGATGATCTTGTGAAGGATCCGCTATAGTGATCGATTATGGTCAGGTACACTATGCTCGGTGGTCTCGTATTCAATGTGTCGTATATAATCACAGGAGAGTGTCATTTGTTTTTTGTTGGATGCAGCCAAGACGTTCAAACTTTCAATCATCAACACTTTTCTAGTATTTGGGTGTAAATTTAAAATTTGTGTAGCAAAGTTTGTCTTCAAACATACTTATGCAGTTTCATAATAAGTACTCCCTCCATTTCAAAATGTACTAGATATAATGCATATTTTTGGGACGGAGAGAGTATATTAGAGTTTGCCATACTCCTTGTGTTCATAAACATAATCATTTCTGGCTATGCATATGGACAAGTACACTATCATAAATGCCTTACATTCAAATCCTAATGTTTAGGTCAAAACCTGTACATCTAAGCTATTAGCTACAAATACGGGCAACGTGCCTACTAAGACCTGCTAAGACCATCATAATCGTACGTTGCACCTGCACATGGAGAAATTATCTATAAAAAACCTCGCGACGTGGCAGAGTGTCGCCCTCCTCTTGCTTTGACATGGATCGACTAACCAAGAAGAAAGGGACTGAACAAGTGACAGATGCTACATTGCGCCACGCACTGTTGCGCAACAGCATGCCCCGGGCGCAACATTACTGACTTGTCGATCTTACTGTGTAGTACGCATGAGCAAAAGAATTTAAGCTATGTGGCGTGCCTTGGACCATAATTCCCCGCAGCTTTGCTTTCCAACATTGCAAAGGGTCTGTTTGGTTGAGCTCTGGATCCGCGGATTCTATCTTCAGCTCCAACTCTCTATTTTTGTCGAATCAGAATCAGCTTATGCAATCGTTGTCAAGCTTGTAGGTCTTATTCCCAAATGTAAAAGAATTGCACTTTAACGTAAAAAGCGTCAAGCATGACCTGGAGGCTCCTCTCATGTCGAAACATTGTTCCCTCGCCAGAACTTGCAAAACAGCCAGCTCTCACAGCGCGAGCGGTCAGAAGTTGGTGTACGTGTCTACCATGTTGGCCATACATGAATGATGAATCGCGTCGCTAGCACACCGGTGGCAACACTATAGGTACCCTACTGCATGCCTGCATTCTAGTCCTAGAACACGGCCATCGGTGCAGCCTCTGATGTGGTGTCTACTCAATGCTCCATGCTAGGTGGTGTACCTCAGCGTAGGGTCTACGGACTGTTTCGAAAGATACGAGACCCTGTACCTTAAACTTAAACTTTAAGAGCATCGCATCTGGCTTGCTACAGGCCATTTGTTGTGGGATACGCCCTGTGGCCTAACAGTACCTCTGGTTGGCTGACCACTATGTCACGATCCAAACTTGATAAACATGCTTAAAATTTAAACAACATCATCATGAGCATCATTAAAGCATAATGAGGCATCATGTGCATATGCTTGCATGAGTTTATTCATTTTTATGCATTGTTTGAATTAATGCTAGTGAAGAAAGTTCAAATTTTGCTTTGCAACTGTGCTTCCAAATAATTTATTCAAATACTAGACTTAAAATAAGGAATTTACAATATTATTTTTTTAAAATTTTGTGACCATCAAACCGAAGCATAAAATTCTTGAAAATTTCAAAAACTGTTGTTTTGTTTGAATTTCTGTGAATAATCTAGAATAGCTTTTTGAGTTCTTGTTCTTGCAGTATGTTTTTGGTGGTTTGGTCTTACTCCAGAAAAATTTTGGTGATTTTTGGATAGCAGGAAATCCTCATTTTCGATTTTAAAGTGTACCATCGTTTGAACTTGTTTCAACTCGCCCGGGCCTACCTATCAGCCCCACCTCTCCTTTTCCCGTGCTTGCTCGCCCCTGGATTGGGCAGCAAGGGCGGCGACACCACGCCGGTGGCTGCTGGCTGGGCCAGCATGGTCGCGAGCAGCCTGGGCGCCACGCCCGTCCGCCTCCCCTCCTCGTTTTAAAGCCGCCATTTCCTTTGCCCTACCCCCTCCCCCAAGCCCTAGCTTTTTCCTGTGTCTCCACCATTACTGCCGCCACCCTTTTCATTCCCGACTTCGGCCGCCGTCAAATCCCTCCTCTCCGGTGAGTTTTTCCTCGACTCCTCGCAGCCCCGGCCTCCCCTCGTCCTCCTCGACCGATTTCGGCGCTCACCCGGTCGTTTCCCGCGCCGCATAGGGCCTCCAGCGGAGTCCTCCGCCACCACCACCATTCACTCGTCGCGCTGCCTCCTCCGCCGTCATTCCTTGCCCGTCAAGCCGCTGGTGAGCCTCGTCGCCCCCTGGAACATGCCGCGCGCACCACCCACGCCCGCTTTCGCCGCCCATGCGCCTGCCCGGCTCCAGCCGAGCCTCGTCGCCGTCGCGCTCACGCCTGGCCACGGGTCAAGGCCGAGCTGCTGGCCTTAACCTGGCCTAGGTCTGCCCCACCCCTGGGCCCACTGCTCAGCAGCTCGGGTGGGCCCAGGTTGTGTAGATCTAGTGTTTTGATGTGTTTTATAATGCCGTGATCTTGTAAAATTCGTAGAAAAATCTATAGATCTCCAAAAATTATGAAACTTATTTTGTTGGATTCCCCTGAGTGAGATATACCTTGTAAAATTGTTAGGTTGCATATTTCTATTGCAGTAAATTAGTTATGCCTTATCTATGTGAAAGTGGTTTACTTTCTTAATAATTTCTCTGCTGGTCTAAAAATGCCAAACTTGATTTTGTTAGATTCCTTGTCAAATTCCATGTCAAATAGTGGAACTTTATTTTGCTGAAGCTCAAATGTTTACTAGGGTTTTAGACCGTTATCTTGTTTGCTGCTTGTATAATTGTTTACTACATAACTCTTTACTTAAAATTGATAAAATAGCTAAACCTCTTCTGTTAGCCTTGTTTACATGTCTAGTTCCTATGTTAATTTTATGGAAATTTTTTGAAGTGATTTGCATATATTTTAAGATTTAACTTGTTTAGAGTAGCTAAAAATTATTATGCTCATAAATAATTCTATAAAATTGACTTTGCTGTAAATCCAATTTCCATGATTTCTTATTGATGTTATCTATATGCTAAAATTAATTCATGATTAATTCTTGCTGTATAAATTTATTGTTAATATTTCTTGCTCTAGGTTCTCTTGCTTAAGTGCTTAAAGATGCTTGGTTGTTATTGTTTGTGAGTATGTTGTCTATCATCCCATATTGTACCATTCATTCTTCATGTCATATCATCTCATGCATGAATTAGGGCATCATGCTAATGTATACACTCATTCATGCATTATAGTGATTGAACCGTCGGAGAACGAAACCGCCGAGCCTTTGAAGTTGTCAAACCCGAGCCCGGTGTCGAGTACGTGGTTGAACCGGAAGAAAACCGAGGCAAGCAGCTAAGCATGTTCGTTTGACCCACCTAAATTGATTTAAATTAGTTACTCACTTTGGGTTTATATGGTTACGATATATATATATTTATTTATCGCATTGTTGATCCTACTTTCTTACATTTACCTTCCTTGTTTTATATATCCTTGTCACTTGTAGTTAGCTAATTAATTATTTGACCAGATGCTTAGTCATGCTTAGAGTTGATCTATAACTTGTAAGAAAATTTTGGAATAGAATCACACTACTCTTCCGAATTTATCCTTGATCGCACTTGTCCGGTTTCAGGTATGTTGGAAAGATCGTGACGGTCTTGTTGGTATTTGTATCGTGGTTTGGACGGAATGGTAGGACCTAGAGAAAGGAGTCTCGGAGGCATAGTCGGCTTGAACCGTTTAAGGACCGTCCGTGGATGACGTCGGTTTTGAGCAACTTATCGTGCTACCACATATCCAATCATGGTATGGATATGCCTTTTACCTTCTTTGGGTTGTTGAGGCACGGTCCTAGATGCATGACCAAAGAGGCTACGTAGAGAGGCTTAGGGGTATCCCCGGTGGACCTAGGTGCACTCTCCGCGTAAGCTAGGCGTGATTCTCGACGATTAAGGCTTGTTGGGAACGGTTGATACGAGTACCCCTCGTCCAACGTGATCGGTTAGGTAAACCGCATGGTCCTTGTATCGTGTGGGTAAAGTAGTATACCCTTGCAAGATTTTAATTAGTTCGAATTGCCGTGCTCTCGGTTATGAGCAAGCTCATTATCTCATCAACTCTTCGTAGAAGTATCGTTTATGCTTGGTTATGTCTCATGTCACCTTATGTTACTTTAATTATTTATTTCATTTAAGCAACTAAAATTGTGAGGTGGGTTGGGCAAGACAATTAAATTGCTAGAGAGCTAGATGTTGGATTAGAGAGCTCATGCTTATGCAAACTTACATAACCCTAAAGCCTTTATCTTGTTGAGCCCTCATTGCATACTTCTTGGTTATTAAATTGCGTAAGTCTTTCAGTACCTTTTGTACTTATGTTGCTTTTTAAACTAAGTTGCAGGTGAGCCGGAAGTTATGTTTGGCCACTTCTAAACCGCCGATCCCGGTGCGAGGGAGGAGTAGGTCATTGTGGCCTCGATGGTGTCTTTGAGCAAAACGTTATTATTTTATCGCGCTTTTATCAAGTTTATCCGCTGCGTAGTCGTTTCTTTTAGGAGAGCATGATAAACATTAAACTTTAAGTTTCATGTCTTTTTTTAATGCTATTTGTGAGCCCAAGGTTTGTAAGTTGTTGTTGAACCTTTAATTTCATATTTGAACCCCCCATGCTGAACTTGTAATGTTTAATTGTCGAATCTTTGAAATGATTAAAATTGCTCTTCGTAGTTCGTCGGCAATATATGTGATTGTAAACGGTATGTACGTATGCTTAATCTTGGGCATATTGTGGAGCACATACCACGACTACCGAATTTAATATTATTTTTAGCAAACGACGTGTCGATTGTTCATGTCTTTAAATATGGGTTAACACGCACGCTCTCAGATGATATGGGTTAACACGCACGCTCTCAAATGAGCATGAGTTAGCTCTCATCTTATTGATAATAACCGACGGTTTGCTTAAAAATGGTGTCAAATTGAGCGGTTCTTACACACTACATACATGATTGAAGCAAATATGAACCCAAAAGCCAAAATGAGAAGTGAAAGCAAAAAGGACTGAAATGTGAAGGCGACGAGGTCTGAAATCCGAGTGATGTGGTATTGTGCAGCAGTCAGGTTGCACATAGCAAAATTGCATATTTTGCAAAACGGATGCAAGTCTCGTCCTTTGCCACAACCAAAACCCAACACGACCGTCAACTGTTACAGGTATATCGAATCGACGGCTTTTGCCGAGTACACAGTATGCCAGTAGCAATGACTCATGAGAAACTAAAGTGACTGGTTGTAAAGCACAATGTAAATGGATTTTCGGATCCACATCCGATGCTACAACATTCAGTTCAAAACTCCAAGCAGGCCGCCATCCGTCATGGAAGACCAATCAGTAGCTGCGGCCCCAGAACGACCACTTCTTTGCTGGCTTTCCAGAGGCGAAGCACAGGGTTCCTGAATTTGGACGCGCAACACAGGTCAGCAGTTGCGTGATTGGAAAACGAACACTGCATGAATTTCAAGAGAATCGCAGAAGTTAATATTTGCTTCCACTACATAGCATACCTTCTGGAAGTTCTGGCTGATCGAATGGAGTACACAATGTTTTCGCAGCTCCGAGGTCCCCCTTGGTCCGAGCTTTCACATCTTTCTCAACTTCCTGTACAGGGAATTTTTTTTAAATTACATGGACATTGCAAGAGTTGAAATAGTACAATTGATGGGTCAAAGGAGCACCAAGAAAGGCCATTAGGTTAGGACTTTCAATTTTCCAAATTTGCAATCCCTTTTGAATACTTATATTTCTGTAGTATAAGCCAAGGACTAAAACATGATGCAATATTATGGGAACAGAGTTTCCCAAAAAAAACAAAACCATACTCCCACTTCTATAGCTAGACATACACAGTAGCAAAAGTGTGCAGTGACTCCTATTAGTTAATGGTCACTAAGGTTTCAAAGAATTGATTCATGACAGAAGGCAAATCTGGTAAACAGTAAATATAGAAAAGATCATCAAGTACCTCCTCATCACACCATGGAGCCAAGATCAACCTTTTGTTGTTCAGGGCAGTTGTGAATTCATCCCAGGTGTGGATGACTTCAATGCAGGCATCTCTCTTTTCTTTGGCTGTTTTGAGTAGGTTTGCTTGGATCTCATCCAGCAATGCTTTAACCTCCTCAACTAAATTGGCCGCAGGAATATCAACCTTTGCACCATTGTCTCGGCGGACAACGCGCACCTGAATAGAATAGCATTGCAGAAAACATAAGAAAATCAGAACATTATTGCCACTCTGTGTATCTATCTGAGAGAAGGCAAAGATTGGTAGCTGGAAAATATGCATCGATTGGTGATCAATAGGGGAAAAAAAGCCACCAAGGAACATCCTAAGCACCTTATCCTAGTCTCCAGGAACAAGTTACATAGGAGAGGAAGTGCTAGAATTATAGAACCACTAGTAATTCGATCAAAAAGACAAAAGGCAGTGACGTATTAAACAAGAGCAACCTGTCAACTAACAAAGCTGTTTGTCTTTCAAATGGATACAAAAAGCAGTACTGTTAATTACTGCAGATAGTGCTAGAGAAAAGAAGCAAGACAGTAATTTATGTGGCACATGAATCTGTGTGAACAAGAGCCTAACAATACTAGTGAGTTAGTGACCACCTATAGACATGATATTTAGAACTGGTGAGAATTGGTAATCAGTACCTGTTGGTTGGCCAGATCTTTTGGCCCAATCTCAATTCTCAAAGGAACACCTTTCATTTCCCAGTGAGAATACTTCCAACCTGGAGAGTAATTTTCACGGGTGTCCAAATCCGCTCGGAATCCAGACTCATTGAGAGTGTAAACAGCTGATTCGCATGCTTCCTTTATGGCAGTTGTGTCAGCATCCTTGTAAGGCACTGGAATCACAATTACCTGGATTGGTGCCACCCTTGGTGGTAATACTAAGCCTTTGTCATCACCGTGTGCCATCACCATTACTCCAATCTGCAAGAAGAGCATACATTACAAATGCAAACATAAATCATGCAGATACCATCACTCCAATCTGCAAGAAGAGTCTATACATTACAAATGCAAACGTAAATCGTGCAGAACACTATGCAACCGGCAATCCTAGGAAAAAAAGAACAATTAATCCAATGCACACCATGTTTGTTAAAAAGCTTGAATGCCATTGCTATAAATTCTACAATGCTTGGAGTAGGCCTCGCCTGCACATCAGATCCTCGATAAACTAAGTGTGTAAACAACAATTAAAAGTTCAATTTTATTTTTTCTTAATTTGGATGAGAGTTGTGCTAGGCTAACTCTAGTAGGTAGGGAGGGAGAATTAGGGGAAAGAGAGGAGCAGAAGAAGAGGTTCTAGAAGGGAGACCACCGATCTCTCCGGTCTTCAATCTTATGCCCTCTCTCCCCAATCACCAGCACTATTTTGAGCATGCCCGCTCCACTACTACTCAGGTGATTGTAGGTGAAGCAGGGGTGTTGCAACGTTACACTTGCCAACGATCTGTCAAGCCATGATGAGTAGCTGACTGTACACATCAGCAGTTCCTGTCATCTAACTACAGTGAGCTAACATACACAAGGGTTCCACAAAATTGCAGGCAGGTATCGCTGGGATAAATTGTCTCGGTGAAAGTATAACATTTAAGCTATAATTTTGTTGGTTCAGGCTCAACTTGATGATTACATGACCCTATGTTCTGATTCCATGTTTAAAGCTGGGAAATGAGATTTCAGAAGAAAAATGTGAAAACAAAATGCAGTGTAACAAGGTTTGGAGTGCAAACCAGCTAGCAAAGGTCCATGGACATTTCCATAACCTCCAAGCAAACAAAAGTTTAGGAAGATGTGAAAGTAATTGCAAGGTGGAGCTAGTGACGCAATCACTCATGTTATGGGACCTCCAATGCAAATTGATCTCAAGATGGCAAGGCATACCTTGTAAAAGTTAATTTTTAGGATACACTTGCTCAGTACAACAACAACAACAACAACAACATAGCCTTTTGTCCCAAGCAAGTTGGGGTAGGCTAGAGATGAAACCCATAAAAAAAACAAAGATTACGGATCTTCAGGTACGTGGATGGCGAGTCTCCAAGCGCTCCTATCCAAAGCTACCTCTTTGGAGATATTCCACTCCTTAAGGTCTCTCTTCACCGACTCGTCCCAAGTCAGTTTAGGTCTACCTCTACCTCGCTTTACATTTTCGGCCTGCTTTAGAACCCCACTACGCACCGGCGCCTCAGGGGATCTCCGTTGGACATGTCCAAACCATCTCAATCGATGTTGGGTAAGTTTCTCCTCAATTGGTGCCACCCCTACTCTGTCCCGAATAACTTCGTTCCGGACTCTATCCCTTCGTGTGTGCCCGCAAAACCACGCAACATCCGCATCTCTACTACACTCAGTTGTTGGACATGTCGTCTTTTTGTAGGCCAACATTCAGCACCGTATAACATCGCCGGACGAATCGCTGTCCTATAGAACTTACCTTTTAACTTTTGCGGCACCCTTCAGTCACATAGGACGCCAGAAGCTTGACGCCACTTCAACCAGGCAGCTGAGATTCTATATCTAACATCTTCATCAATGTCGCCATCCTTTTGAAGCATCGATCCTAAATACCGAAAAGTATCCTTCTGGGCCACCACTTGCCCATCGAGGCTAACATCTCCATCCTCCTGCCTAGTCGCGCTGAAATCGCACATCATGTACTCGGTCTTGGTCCTACTGAGTCTGAACCCTTTCGACTCTAACGTACGTCTCCACAGCTCTAACTTCCTATTAACCCCTTCTCTACTCTCGTCAACCAGCACCACATCATCGGCAAAGAGCATACACCAAGGGATATCATCTTGTATGTCTCTTGTGACCTCATCCATCACCAAGGCAAATAAATAAGGACTCAATGCTGACCCCTGATGTAGGCCTATGTTAATAGGAAAGTCAGTGGTGTCACCATCACATGTCTGGACAAACGTCATCGCATCCTTATACATATCCTTGATGAGGGTAATGTACTTAGTTGGGACTTTGTGCTTCTCCAAGGCCCACCACATGACATTTCTCGGTATTTTATCATACGCCTTCTCAAGGTCAATAAAGACCATATGCAAGTCATACACTTGCTCAGTATATTATCAAATAATAGCTCTTAAACATATTTACAGAAAAAAAAATATTTGCATACAACATCTGCTTTCCATGGTTTCATTTGACAAGTGTATGGTGAAACAGTGGTTTGGATTGAGCTATGGTGATATATCAATTTTATTTGACAATTTCGTGAAATTTGAACCTTTGTTGACCCATTTATAAAGTGGTTTAAGAACCTAACTGATATCAGGTGCAAGTGTATGAGGCTGTGTACTCTATTCACTATAATTCAACAAGCAATGCATACAAAAAGAAAGCATCATGCATATTCAAGAGAGAAAAAAACAGAAAGCATCATTTCCATTCCAACAATGATTATGCATTTTCAACCAAACAAAGTGTAAGAATTACCGAGCGAGTTGTATATGCCCAAGAGTTTTGCCAAACCATTTCCCTTGCACCTTTCTCATTCTCAAAAGTGATATCAAACATCTTGGCAAAGTTTTGGCCAAGACAATGTGAGGTTGCACCTTGTATACCACGACCAGTGTTTGGAATGAAAGCCTGATAAAACGATATTTAGCAACAAGCATACAATAAAATACAGAAATTTATTTTCCTTTCCATCAAGGTAGTAAAGGAAAGGCTGTGTGCAGGAATGCGGCAACAATTTCCGTATCAATACCTCAACACTGGTGGTATAGAGTCCACCTGCAAATTTTTCCATCTCACTTTTCCTCCCTTTGGACACTGGAACTGCTAAAAATTCTTCATATATCCTTCTGTACAGTTCCAATATTTGGAGAACCTGATAATGCCACCATGGATTAAAATGACTGATCATCGTAAATGTTTATGCAATCATATTAGATTATTGCTACACAAAGGATTGTCCATTCGAATCATCACAAAGGCTGATTCAAATAGTTTTTACACAGATCAACTACCTATGTAAATACAAAAAAGGTAAAACTTTAAATTTCCTAAATGCAACATGAGGATACTAATAGAATGTAATGTACAAATTAAATTAATGATATCAAAACAAGACCAAATATAGATTAATATCATCTAATCTCACATATAACATTAGGCCAGTTGCTACTTCAGATTGCATATCTTCTAACATTCAGAGTTTAATATTGGTCAAAATCAACTCAATCGCTAGTGTTACACTTTATGATAGACTCACCTACTAGTTGACAACAGAACCAAATTAAAACAGTGCAGAAATATGTTAACTTATTAAATACCTCTTCGTCTGCCTCTTCTTTAGTTGCAAAAGCTGTATGCCCTTCTTGCCACAGAAACTCACGGCTCCTGAAGAAAATAGTAGCAGAATGTTTAGCCCAGAACAATTAGGCTATCTACAAATGAGTTTAGCGAAAAGGAGTACCACAAGATTTGTACTTCAGTGTACATTTTTATGGTTATTAGGATTTTGTAAATAGTAACAATATAGGTACAAGATATCAAAGTTCAATTTCGAAGACCGTGCCAAGTCAAATCATGGCTTACAAAAATAGAAAGAGTACATTATCCCATTTATTGAGTTCAAAAGGCAAAATTTTGTTTCAAGTTCACAAATATCAGAAAATTGGAAAGGACGCAGTCATGAGAAGATGAATAACTCAAATGGCAAGTGTTATGGGTACCATACCAGAAATACCACACCGAACATTTTAACTAGTGGGGGGTGAAAAATTTTAGAGCGAGTACTGAAATTCTGCATTACTAAGTCTTCCACTGAACCATTTGATCCAAATTTTCTAGAATAAATAATATCATTTGCAAGAATTTGGCAGAGCTATATAATAGTTTTTTTTGTAAGAAAGTAAATATGGTATCTCCTTGATTTTTTTAAAAAATGAGATCTAACCAGTGAGGCGGCAGCAATCTTGACATGTTCTAATCACCAATTATGCTAATTAGACAATAATGAGTGTCATGCAGGCATATGAGGTAATAAGGCAGAGAGTAATAAATGCATAACCACATTCATAGGCCAACAAACGATGGGTACCTTATGAAAGGAGTAGGATTGCTAAACTCCCATCTAACAACATTACACCACTGGTTACACCTCAAAGGTAAGTCACGGTGGCTTCTTATCCATTTAGAGAAGTATGGATACATGACAGTCTCACTTGTGGGGCGGATTGCAATAGGAGCTTCCAGGTCAGATTTCCCTGATTTAGTAACCCAAGCTACCTGCATGATAAAGAAAAGAGAATATGTTACTTCCCTTACATAACAGAAAGCGGTGTCAAGGTGAATAAAGCACTGATTACAAGGACCAGCAGCACTGGTGAAATTAGATTAACAAACAGATTCCATGAAACTACTACTTTGCTGCATGGCCACATCATAATGAACTAAAAACTTATCCCAAAAAGAATGAAAATCTGTGCCAGCTGCCCAAAATCTGTGCAAGTGCCAAGACACTCCGTAGCCAACAACAATAATAGTTTATGATGATACAGACAAATTGACATTACTCTTTCTACTAATGGACCTTGTATATTCATGAGGGTACTTTATTTATTTGACATTGGCAATGACAACTAAACTCTTCCAAAATAGAACAGTATCATAAGGGTCACAAGGAGTTCATGAGATTGTGACCTTGTCTTTTCATGAGAGGAAGAGTATGGGGTACTTCAAAATTCTGATAAATCTTGATTTCTGATCTTTCACAAAAACTCATTCATAACAGAACAGAAAACACATTTTCCTGTGATGTCAGATGAAAATAATGATAAAACAGCTAGCTCAAGACAGTTTTGTGCCTAATTGCATGTACCCTTTTCATAATCATTGAGCTTTTATCTCTTCAAAAGAAGTAACTCTTACACATAAGCTTTTATCTCTTCAAGAGAAGTAACTCTTACACATAGGCAGGCTGAATTGAAAAACTAAATAAATACCCTAACTGGGAAAATGTGGAAACAGAAATGTAAAGGACAAGAGTAAAATGCACACCTCAGGTGCAAAGCCCTCAATGTGGTCCTTCTCCTTCTGTAGAACGTTCTCGGTAACAAACAAAGGGAAATAATATGGTTTGAGCTTCAGCTTTTTAATTTCTGCATCAAAGAATTCCTGCACCAAACCATATAGCAGTTATCAAAGAGAACAGGATTGCGGTAAAGAGAACAGGATTGCGGTAGTGTTATTATGCCTTCACAAACAGTCTCTAGACATGGGTGGATATTTTTTAGCACTGAGATACTTGCAATTACAGAATTGGTAACAAATGATACTGGTAGTTTGTTTAGGGGAAGGGAAATCGATCACAAGGAAAATGAAACACTGATGAGCAGTCAATTAGTTCAGTTGGTATTGAAAAACTTACTTTCAGCAGCTCCCAGATTTCCATCGCCCATGGCCTCAATATATAACAACCCGAGATGTCATAGTACTCGATCATTTCACTGTTAACAACAACCTGGAGAAACAAATAACAAAATCCGAAAGAATAAGGTACGATTTCACCTCAAAGACAGTGAGATATTTAAATTTCGATGGAAAACTTTGGCCATATAGCAACTAGTAATCACCCAACAATTCAACAGCAGCTCCTCGAAGATTTCTGTGTTCTCTTTGCCAAAAATGACCAAATAGAGCAACAGAATATCAGTTTCAATATGGTACATAATGGTATTGCTGCATCTCTAACAACAACACAAGACAGCCAATCCAGTTCCTTGCAATTAGGGTGAGTTGGCAATTGCCATGGCAAGTTTCACTGTGGAATCTAGCCAGTTACGGAAATAATTCTAGTAGGATTTCCCCATTACGGATTCCATAGCGCTTAAAAGATAACTAGTAGAAGCTACATCCGCAAAACAAACACTAGAAGCATCACCAGCAACTAAATTTAGAACTGTACCAGTGTATCCGCAGTACCACAAACACTACAACCATCATTGGCAGCAAATCTAGAATTGTAACAGTGTACCCGCACAGCAAACACTGACGTAACGGCGTTTTTATTGTCAGAAAGGCCAAAACTGTTAGCCGCTGGAACGGCAACCCAGACCACCGCATCGAATCCCGCCAGCTCTAGCAGTCAACGCCTTCAAATTCCATCCCCGTCACAACCCCACACCCAGTCGCAACAACATCAACCAAAACGGGAGCACGCCCAGCACCAAATCCGCCGGCAGCAACCCTCCGCAAGAACGAAACGAATTATCACCCAACGCACCTCGGAGTACCACTCCCCGAAGTTGTCATCCTTCTTGTACGCCATCCCGAGCTTCGTCTCCTTCTTAACCTCCTTCTTCTTCCCCCCTGCGAGCCGGCACCCAAAAGCAAAAATCTCAAATCCAGCGAAAACCCAACACCGCCGCACGGAGACGGAGACGGAGACGGAGACGACGACGACAGCGAGCTCGCACCTCCGCCGCCCTTGCCGCCCTTGGGGCCCTTGCCTCCGCCGGACGACATGGCTGGCCGATCCGGCGCGCGGGGATCCGGGAGGGAACGAGGAGCGAGGGCGGCGCGCTAGGGTTTAGTGGCGGCGGCGGGCGGAATGGGGGGGGAGGACTAAGAAGAGGTGGTGTGGGGTAGAGTAGCGGCCACTCCGAGTCAGGAGTAGCGCGCAAGTAGCCAATCGGACAGCACGGGCAGCGTTGGCCGTTGCGCGCGGGCCGGGATCTGTGGGCTCGGCCCACGAGTGACGTCACCGGGGTTCGTCGCGGGGGCCACGCGGCGGTGGGTTGGTGTTCGTAGACCGGGAGCAGGGATGCAACTGCTAGGAACTTGAATAAACAGGTGGTATTTGGATAATTGGATAGGTTATTACAAAATTAAAAAGGGAAAGGATAGTGTCAGGTTGCTACTAGCAGGTGGGTTCGGTGGCCGAACTACTAGCCACACACAAGTGAAAACCAGCCTAGAAATGCTGAGAGAGGAGACAGAGGCAATTGGTTTGATCCCTAGTTCACTAAATTTTCTTGTTGACCTTAGATATGTCTTCAATCGTTTGGTGGATATAAAATCTCTTGCCCAGTTCATTTTTGTGCTGACGCTTTTTCCAAAAAAATATTGGCACAACACACAAATAGTATTTGTTGTTGGTCCAATGAACCTATATTTGGGCTTGGCCCGCAAGACTAACTCATGCCAAACTTTTTCTCTTCTATTGTACTATTGTTAAGAAGCCAATCATAGCTTTACCTGGCTTGATGACCAATTAATCCTGGACAGGACATATAGCTCCTTAAACAATGTCCATGAAGGCATGGTTGTCAAGCTCCTTGGCACTCATATTGACATGCACTAAGTATTGTTCTTGTCTTTATTTGTCAAACAAAAAGACTAGCACTAAACTTATGGTATTTGTTCATTAATTGTATGCGCACCCAAAGCATACAGAAATATTGGATGATGATGGATAATAATAACTAAGTTGGGCATAATAAAGTTGATAAAGGCAAAATGTAATGCAGTTGTTTTTTTTTATTTTTGTCATGGAGAGATAGATGTTGCACTTTAGCTCATGTTTTTTTAGCTGGATAGTAAGGGTCACTAGATCCCATGTGGTAGGTTATTAATACAGCCAATTATAGCTAATTTTAACATAAAAATATTCAGGGTATCGAATCACATGGATCAAGTGGAATGTCTAGTCAAGCTAAAGTTTTTCTTACTAAATTGAACGCTACCGAGGTTGTGATCAAGAGGAAAAGTAAATCTTCTAGTATTACTTAAATTAAGATTGTGATTAAAAAGCAAGTTATGTTAGTTCTTTGTGGCAAAATTTGCCCACTTGTCTTCAAGTCGTCTCAGCTCCTGGTGGCCCATTCTGAATTGCACTTCGCAAATAGAAGGTTTGTGATAAAAGAAAATACAACAATCAGCCACGACTAGTAAAAGACTATCAGTACCGGTCTACAAGGGCCATGCAACCGGTACTAAGCAACCAACACTCAATATTTAGTACCGGCTGCATGGAACATGAAACCAGTACTAATGGCCTAGGGAGGTGGAACAATAAGTGTGTAGCTTCCTAGCACGACCTAATTCTAATAGTTGTCCTACGGACATGGCCGTTGCAGCCGTTACTGAAGCATCATCACCGGCTGCTACAACGGCCGTATAATTATGCTGGATCGATAGACCGTTCTCTAGCAGTGAGCCCTTTTTATCATAAACCCAATAATGTTGCAACAGAATGCAATCCTTTTTATTATAAACCCAATAATGTTGCAACAGAAGCCCCAAAAAGTTATGAGAACGTTGAATGCCTATTTGGAGTTGAATGACAAGTCTAACCTTTTCATGTTTGAAAATTGGTTTGACTTTACTGAATTACTGGAAGTGGTGGAGTTTCGCTAGCACACCTCCCCTTATTTTGCTAATACAGCCCAAATGTTGCCTGCCAAGGTTAAGCAGGTTAGAACTTGTCTAAATAAATTATCTAAAGAAATGGAGCAAGGGTCTTTCTAATCTAAGGAAACTGATTGATTCATAATTGTCTCTTTATCATAGCATTGATGGATGGTCTTGAGGACCAGAGACCGTTGAGCAGTTTGGAGGGTAAATTTAGGGTGTTAATAGAAGACCATCTGGACAAATTGCAGAAAATATAATTTATTGGAAGCAGAGGAATACTAATAGGTGGATGAAGTTTGGAGATGAAAATTCAAAGCTCTTTTAGGCCATGGCAACCTATTCTTATATACAGGAGGAATTGTATATCTGTTCTATTGCCGCCAGATGGAACTACAATCATTGATCATGATCAGAAATTTGGAGCCCTTTGGAATTCCTACAAAGATCGATTAGATATCACATAATTTTCTTCTATTCTCTTTGACCTCAATGAGTTGCTTCAGCCAGCTAACATGCCTCAGATGGATCATCCTTTTTCACCGGAGGAAGTTGATACTGTCCTCAAAGATCTGCGAGCTGACCATGCTCCAGGACTAGATGGCTTTAATGGTGTTTTCATTAAGAAATTTTAGCACATAATCAAACCAGGGCTTTGCCAGGATTTTGCTGCAAGATCCTTAGACTTGGCTAGCATCCATGGATCTTTAATCACTCTTATTCCAAAGAGAGATAGTCCTGAGAGGATAAATGATTATAGGCCAATTTCTCTGTTAAAGTATCTCTGAAATTCCTGACAGAACTAGTAGCAAATCGATTGCAGCAAGCAGTGTTAGCCTAAATGGTAAACGCTAAAAAGTCGGTCACCTATTGTTTATCTATTTATTCCGACTAAATAGACATTTAAATAGGTTAAATGGCCATTAAATGGGATAAATGACTGATTAAACAAACACTGTTATTCGTCGTGTAGCGTTTACATGGCGTGTAAAATGTGCTATACGGCCGCGTAGGTCAATAGTGGCAGCGAGTAATCTTGGATGTTGTCTATATTAATCTGTTTGGCTTCATCGAAGGGACAATAATACACAATTGCTTGGCTTAGGCTTTGCAATTTTTGCGTATTTGTCATAAGTCCAAAAGAGAAATTGCCGTTCTTAAGCTAGACTTTAAAAAACATTTGATAAAGTAGAACATGAAATCATTATCCAAATGTTCAAACACAAATGTTTCTCCTAAAAATGAGTTTCTTGGATAAAAGATATTCTTAGCTCTTGCTCCTATTCAATTATGCTCAATGGGGTCCCCCAGTAAACAATTCAAATGTAAAAGAGAACTGAGACAAGGAGACCCTCTTTCCTTCATACTCTTTGTCATGGCCGTTGTCTTACTGCAGTCTGTGATTAATGATGCAGCAAGCAAGAATATTTTTTAAACATCCCGTTGGTACTGAGTTTTGAGGGGATTTCCTATAGTGCAATATGCTGATGATACTCATCTCATCCTACCAGCCAAGGTGCCTCAAGCAACTTCTTCGTTTGAAAAGATATTCTTGGAACCTTTTCTTCTTCCACTAGGCTGAAAGTTAACTTCAACAAGTCCTTCTTGGTATCGATTAATGTTGAGGATCATAATAAAATGGGGGATCTTTCTGCCGCTTTGGGGTGCCAAATTGGAAGTACATCTTTCACTTACTTGGGCTTCTCTCTTTATTTGATTAGGCCTACACTAAATGAGTTTATGCCTAGTCTCACGAGAATGGAGAGGCACCTTATGGGTATTACTAAGCACTTATGCTAGAAGGCAGGTTCTTGTCAACTCCATTTACTCCTCCATGCCAACCGTTTACCTTTGTGCTCTTAAGTTCCCTTCTAAAATCCTAAAGGGGATTGACAAGTATAGAAAGTATAGAAAGTATTGTTTATGGTATGCGGGTGACATCTCCTAAGAACGTGGTGGCCTGGAAGTATGCATGTAGATCAAAAGAGGAAGGTGGACTAGGCATTATAAACCTCAGGACTCATAACTCTGCATTGTTGTTGAAGTTCCTTAATAAGTTTGCTTGTGTTAGGGTGTAATAACACTATGCCTTAATTAATTATGTTACCCTTCTGCGACAAAAAAAGTAATTTATACACTTCATTTCTTGTGCTAGTTAAAGCGATAACATGCATCAAGTCACCAACAAATAACATTTCATTCTATCTACCATAACATCACTTGAATAGGAATTGAAGACGCTCTGCTACATCTGCCGTCTACGTCGTTGTCATGCAGAATTTTATTGAGGCTACCATTGGATACATACTCATACGCCAAAATTGGGACAATTTTATTGAGGCTACCATTGGATACATACTCATACGCCAAAATTGGGACATCAACCTCTAGGCAACAACCAATGAGGTTGACAATATAGTCGAGATTGAATAATGACTTCATTTGCAAATTGATTTTCTAATTTAACATCAATCTTGGGCTTCTTGACTGCTAGTGGTCATATTTCATCTCTAAGATACCCCATCACTAAAATAGCCTCATAGGAGACACGGGTTAACTCACGTAGGAGACGTGTTTTTTTTTCGTCTCCAAATTTACGTCTCTAATGTGAAGTCATAGGAGACTAGGAGACGCGGTTTTCCATGCCTCCTATGAAAGAGGTCATTGGAGACGCGTTTTTACAAACCCGCGTCTCCAATGACCCTCACATAGGAGATGCGGGTTAACAACCCACGTCTCCTATGACAAAATAGGAGACGCGGTTTTTCCCGTCTCCTATGAGAGGGGTCAGCGAAGACGCGTTTTTACGAACCCGCATCTCCAATAACCCTCACATAGGAGACGCGGGTTAATTAAAAAAAAGAAAAAGGAGGATAGAATATACCCTTATATACATCACATATACGCATGTTTTATCCATTCTTTACATCACAAATTCACATGCTTTATCCACTATATACATTACAAATGCAGTCCTAATCTATTGAACTCATACAAATCCACTATATATAAATCACAAATCCACTAGCTCCCTCAACATAAACTCATCATGCTTCTCCCTTAACGAAGGCCGTACCTGCACAAAGTTAAAGTTAAGTGAAAAAACATGCAGAATTTAGCTTCCTACCATAAGCTCCTTAAACCTGTTTAACTTCTACCCATTAAAAAGGTGCTGCAAAACTTGCAAATTGGTATTTTATATATGGTCATATTTAACTACAAGGAATGAGCTCAAATGTACAGAGGATAAGCATAGAACTGTTGCTAATGTGAAAGATGGCATATTTTCTACACAAATATTCAGTCTGCATGCAAGAGTTACTAGAAGCAAATAATCAGCGTGACCTATATTGCTAATGTGAAACAGGGCATATTTTCTTGATGCCGTCCAGTTTGGAATCAACAATTTTGAGATGCAAAAGAGGGCATATTTTCTCTAAGTCAGGTTTCTATATTCAGGTTTCTTGAATAGGAAAGGGAGAGACTTATCTGCAGTGCACACGGTCGTAAGCTCACCTGCTCAAATCCCTGCAAGAGGCAAGTGCAATCGGCAAGAACCAGCGTGAATAGAGTTCAAGTGCAACACAAATGTAGCATATGATTTATGCAGCCTGACTAAATGCAAGATGCAGGATGCAAGGATATATACTTTGCAATGTCACCAAAGCAATTAGTTCAGAATAATAATGCTCAAGCCACGCTGTTACCTGCAGAAGCGAAATGGAAATTTGGCTCACCAATTATGCTTGCTCATTGAACTCAACATCCAATTTCTCTGAGACATTCCCCCTTAAAAGAAAACACACAACAATGACCAAATTGAGGATATATTAAATCTGCCTTTACAACATTTTTTAAAGAGATATGAGATAGGCCAACACAATGGAAGGGTAATTTATTCTGAAGATTTTTTGACAACCAAGTAAATTAAAGTAAAACGAAATATTCTGCATATCTGTCCAGTAGTATGTATTTGCATTGTCTGTAGAAACATTAAGGTGGCATATATGCTAGCAGATGGAAAACACAAGAAATAGTTCAAGTTAATTTTTTAGATAATGGAAAACACAAGAATATGAGCAAAAGTCTTTCTACCATTGTCATTCAAGCTATCATACTAGAAAGTACTACTAGGAACTGCACTTATCTGTGAACATGGCCATGGCAAGAAATATTTTAGTTACAAAGAAATACTAATGCTACGGTTGGAGCTACAGTAAGCTAATTCGCAGGAAGAAAGGGCCGGTTAGTCAGACAAAACGTCGAACACCTCGCATACGCTAAATCAGCAATATAGGATTGGTTGAAAACCTAGGCCTGTTTGAATGGAGAACACCATGGCCTGCGGATTGACGTTGGGCAGCGGTTGCGGCATGGGGAATAGCTGCTCACCGAGGCCTCGATGTGGATGGGCTGCTTCTTCATCCACGGGCGGACGCGCCGAATCCGGCCCCAATAGCCTTCACGCGCGCACCGTCCATGGCGCTGATGCGGAAGCGGTGGTCGGCAAAGGAGAGCACGCCTGCAGCTCGGCACCATTGCGCTAGTTCTGGAGGCAGCCGGGCCGCCGCTGCTCATCGCGACGACGAAGCCCGGCCGTCTGGTCATGGAAGCGGAACGAATTCCATAGCAGGGCAGACTTAACGGGGGCATCACCTGCAGGTACAAGCCGCGGGCGCCCGGCAGCGCGAAGAGCGGCGGCGCCGCCGCCAAATCCGCCACGGGTCGACGCGGCAGGGGGCGGAGCGGGGTGCCGCCGCCGCCGCTCCAATCCCTTAGGCCCTCCCCAACGTGAGGCGACATCGTCAGCTGAGTCAGCTTTTAGCTGACATGGAGGGGAGAGAAGAATCAAAAACCATCTCGCTAGCGAGTATTCTGCCGCTAGCTGATGGCGCACAACCCGAGCTCCGAGTGGACCCTTGCAGGTCGAGGACGCGAGTGTGAGATGGGGTGCGCTGTTCACTTTAGGGGAAAAAAGGTAAATAATTGATGGGCGTGAGATTCATAGATACTACTAAAAGTTAGACTGTTGGATAGATTGACTCTTACGCTGATCTGCACTAGCTATAAGCTAGCAACAAGCTGGGACCTTTGGAGAAGGCCTTACGCGGAGTGAGATAGAAGAGAGAGGAAGAGGGAGAGAGGAGTTCGGCAAACTGCATTCGATAAAGATTTCGGGTCCGGGCTACACATAATACGTGACGCGTCTAACATCCGCGTCTCCTCTGGATAACAAATTTGTTAGTGGATGCTGCCTTACAAACACGTCTCGGTTAGATACATAGAAGACGCGGGTTATTTATGAGAGTTTTTGACAGACTCGTAAGAGACGTGGGTTGTTAACACGTGTCTCTAATGATTCATAGAAGACGCGTCTTCTATACTGATGTCTTCTTTAACCGTTTCTTACATAGTGCATGTAAGCCTCACCAAAGCCACCTACTACTTCTTAATATTGGCTCTAGTACTTCCATTTTGAATAGCTTAATCTTATTAATCTTTTCAAGAAGAATGATGAACATCACGATTGCTATGATGAAAAGTCCACCTACAAAACAGCACATATACTTCTAGTAATCATCAAATCCTCTACAATTTTTGTAGAAAATATTTTGTATGAAAAGAATATAAAATCCATACCTACTAACAAGTCAAAGAATCCACATAATTTATTTCATAACAAAATAATTCTGATTCATTTTCTACTGCACTTAGTTTAGTTGGCCTTTGTAAATATAAAATACTAGACAACAACTAGCTTCTCATGTTTTTATGCATGTGACATATATGGCCTTCAGTTGGGCACATCTTGTATACATCAAGCTTTTGTAGTGCATGTAATGTAATAGGGGTCATCCAAATTTTGTTGTCTGATGGATGTTATTCCAAACAATTCTTACATACTGTCTCAGACGGCCATGTCCTTTGCAGGACTATCATGCCATCATTGTCAAATATATAGAAGGATACCTAGTACAATACCTTAGGAGCAAGAACCACATATACCTGTGAGAATTTTTGCTCCAAGTGGAAAATTAGGGTTGCAGGGAATATTCAGGGGATTTGGACTATGCCAACCACTATGGCATTTGCATTCGTAGGAACCCAATGTATTCCGGCAAACACCTTGGCATGGATACTCCTTATATTCACACTCGTTGATATCTACAATGTTTACCAGCCATGTGTATTAGATATTCAGAACCATAACACATTTCATATTATTAAGAAAACCAATTAGAGAAATGAATTTAGTGTTTTGCAGTATGTGATCACAGCGCTATATATATATATATGCTAATAACTGAACTAATCTTTAGTTAGTTTGTTAGTAATTAAAAGGGTGGGAGAACATGAACAAAATAAAATTTAATGAAGTCAAAACACTAGAATTTTGCCTTCCTCCAAAACATAGGTCTTCTTCATACACATCAAATACAAACACTTACCAGTACAACCATCGACGATATAGGGATTGCCTTGATAGCCCTTCTTGCAGTTGCAGACGTACCCAGGTCCATTGGAAGAGTCATGGCACTCATTGTTGGTGCTCACACAAGAATAGCTCTCCACCTTCATCGCCTGGTTGCACATGAGGTTGTCGCGGATGGCGCCACACAGGTATCATGCACGGTGTTGGTGTCCATCTTCAAGTCAGCTGTGCGGAAGGTGTAGCTGTCCTTGTCCACCAGGAAGGCATAGTCACATGGGCTGAAGCCCAGGATTGCCGTGTGGTTGTAATTTTGAAATTTCATGTTGTTGTTGGTGAGGCCCGGCGGGATCTCGACGTGGCAGCACCCAACACCGCATAGGCGCCGTTCATTGCGCTATAGGAGTTGTTGCAGAAGGACATGCAGCCGGTGTAGTAGGCGTAGTAGCCGTTTCATTCACTTCGCTGGCTCTAAGTGTAACCTAGGGCGTTGCAGCCGATGATGACAAGCTGGTTGTGGGTGTTGGAGATCCGGTACATGTTATCATTGTTAAAATGAATGTCACCATCACTGGAGGCGTACATCGTGCGTGAGGAGTCGAAGCACTCCCACGCAACGGGCAGCATCACGCGGGCCTCCGCTGTCTTGATGGAGAAGAGGTCAACTAGGATGGTTCTCGTAGTGCCGGCGAGCACCGGCGTGCCCGTTATGTTGTTGCAAATGATCTCAAAGTCATTCCGGAAGCAGCCATCGCCGATGCCGAATGGATATTGGATGGATATGCTTCCGCAGGTGCTAGGGCAGCGCGAGGTGTTGTTGGATTCGGGAGTAACGATGGAAGCCTTTGCTGCTGTCGGTGCTGCTGCTGCTAGCGCTAGATACCACACCAAGATCATCCTTGTCGGCATTGTTGTGTTGTTTTTTCTTCAAGGGATGATTACTTCAATTGCCCTGTCAAGATATAGATCACATTGAAGAATGAAACAGAGATTTTGGTAATGGTGGATTAATGATAGCGGTGGTGGACCACAACTAATTCTATTTTAGTGTGGTATAGTAGAAAGGTCATGTTGATGAGTGTAATAGAAACTCCATCTGCCTTTGATTTTTTCTTGTTTTTATTTTTTCTTAACATTCACATGCTAACTAAGTATGATGGATCCATCGGTAATAAAAGATGGGGAGATCAAACTCTTTGCTATGTGGCTGATGTGATGCCGAAGCATATTAATAATGACTAACGTAACTGTTTGATTCAAAAAGTCATATGCAGAGGCTGGGAGTGTTTTTCAAGACTTTGTATCAACTCGATGTAATGCTCTTGAAATTTAATAAAGCTTCCTTATCGAAGAAAAAGATATGCATTCGATATACAGATATATAATTTTATGCTTCTTTACTCCGAATAATGCATTAGGAAGTTATAAGCATTGTCAATTTATTGTAGCTTGAAGTGGATGAAAATATTTTATGGTATGGGCTAAGTTTTTGTTACCGAATAATTTTAATCTTGAGTCTTAAATTTTGGTCTACTATAGGATTCTTTTGAAAAAAAAATGTTGGTTACGTGTATATCTTCTATGTACATTCAATTATTGTTTACTAGATTTTCTATGAATATTAAATATTCTTTTGGTAAGTTTTTTGAAAACATGTGCTGTAACACCCTAGGTGTTTAAAATGCTAACATGAGGACTTAATCATGGCATCATGATGCATGACCAAGAATAATTGAAACAATGCATTCTTATATATGCATGCATGCATGTGTTGATGTGTATGTATATGTGTATATGCATATGTATGTGTGTAATTATAGAATACTTCTTTATAGCTTTCAAAATCAACCCAAACATGCCTAGAAAATTAGGTCCACACCATTCCATTGACATGGTCTACAAAAGCATAGTTGAGGTCATGATAAAAATTTGAAAAAGTTTGAACGTGAAATGACAAGAAATTCAAATCCTAATAATCTTAAATTTAAATTAACTTTAAAATTATTGCTCAAATGAACTTTCTCCTGAAAAAAAGTTGTAGATTTTTAAATTCACTACAACTTTTATGTTGACCATTTTTCAAGTTCTTATGAAAATTTTTGAGAAAATTTGCAGCCAAACTGCCGTTGACTAGCCCCTTTTCTCCCTTCTCTCTCTTCTCTCTCCCTCTCCTCCCCTGCGCTCGACCATGGCAGACCTCAACGGCCACCTGGCCGGAGACGGCTGGCCGGCGCTAGGCGCCAAGGGGCTGCGCCCCTGATAGGCCACCGACCGGCCCGCGGCCGCACAATCTCCCCCTCCCCGGCAAATCCCCTCGCCCCGTCACCCGGCCGCCACGCGGTGCCGGATTCCTGCCGACGCTCGACGACGAGGCAGCGACGCTGTGCGCCTGTCCCTACCCAGCCGCCCCAGTGCAGCGCGCCCCAAACACGCCCAACCACTCTCCCTCTCCCTTGCTCTCCTATAAAAGCCGCATCGGCCCCCTGTGCTCACTCCCGAGCTCGCCACCGCCCGCTCGCCATCATCGCCGCCTGAGCTCGTCGCCGCGCCCCCACCTCCGGCCACCCTACGCCCAAGACGAGCCTTTGAACGGGTCTCCCTCAACCCTCTTAAGCCTCTCGGCCCGACCACCACCGCCCTCCCTCGCCGGAGCATCGCCGCCACCACTGCCGAGCCCCTGACCTCGCCGGCAGCCCTCCTCCTGCCACCCCAGCCCGAACCGAGCCCACCTAGAGGTAGCCCTCGCCTCTCTAGTGCTCCCCGACCCCACCGTCACCGCCGGCCGTCCACCACCTCGCCGGAATTTCACCTCCACCACCGCAGCCGCGCCTAAGGGCCATATTGCAGTGATTGAATTTTTTTAGGGTGTTTAGCGCAAAAATCAAGGGCCTATCTGCGAGACCTTGTTTCAAAGTTTTTTTTTCAAAAACTGCAAATTTGTAAAATTAATATAAATTCATAGAAAAATTAGAAAAATGCAAACTAAGTCTTGTTGTATTCCTCTTGATGAAATCTACAACTTCAGTACTGATGATGATGGAAAGTAGAGTAGTTTACAGATATTAGCCTTCAGTAAAAGAATCAAGGCCAGAACAAGTCTCCAGATGTAGTTCTTGCTAGATTTTGTTTAATGCACTATTTTGATAGATTTATTTGTTCATGATATTCTATAGTTATGCTAGGGTTGAAACTTTTACAGTAGTGCTACCTTGATGCATAAATGCTATGGAAAAATTTAGAATTTTTTACTTCTGTCTAACTTGCTCATATGATTTTAGTTATGGATAAATACATTAAATCAGTATAAATAGTTCTTGTACTTAGAAAAATGTGAAAGTTTTACCAGACTCTATATGTGAATAATTAGTCGTTCTAGAAAGTTTGAAGTTCATATGGTCAGTAGAACTACCAGTAAAAATGAATCTTGAACTGTGTAGATCTATTCTTTTCTATTTTCTATGCTCTGTTAGTGGCTCAATAAAACCTGAAAAATTCACAGAAGAATCCATGTAGGTTTGTGACTGCTCTGTAAAAAATTGAGCATCATTACTTGCTTGGTTTGATCTGAACAAATGAATCTAGGTTCTAGCCGTAGGTTCTTACTTTATTTTTCATGATTAATCTGTTGCATAAAAAGATCTGAAAGTTTTACAATAAGCGTATTGTCTAGAGATATGCTCTGCATAAAACTTTCAACCACAGAAACTACATCTAACTTAATGTACTAAGTGCCACATGTTTGCCTTGTGTTGAAATTAGAAAAACAACAATTTCAGCATGTAATGAGATTAGGGAAACCCCACAGCTACATAAAGAAGCTAGTAAAGTTAATTAATACTCTATAAATGATTGCCCAATGAAATATAGATAAAATGCTTTACAATTTGACCTTGAGTTTTGTTGGATTACAATTTTATAGTGAAATAAGTATTGTGATCTTTAATCAATACAACTCATACATGTGCATTTCATATGGACACGACTACTCTCGCTGACGGAACGTACGAGCTGATCCCGAGTCCGAGAGTGAGCAGCATGAAGCTAATAGAAATCTAATTGAAGTTGTTGAAGACCCGGACCAAAGTTCGGAAGAGACCAAGGCTAACTCTGCCTAGGAAGGCAAGTGCCCCGAGCATGAACCGTATTTTCGAACTATGCAATGTTTATACTTCTATGTACCTCTGCATTTAAATTTAGGAGTTTATTGAAAATATAGCTCGTATGATCCTAGTACCTATGTTTGAAAAGTAGTATATGTGTAGGTCGATTGCTATGCTAATAGAGTTTCGGTAAAAGTCGAGTGATTGCCTATCATTCACGAGATATAGGGGTTGCATGTTTACTTATGTTGGAATTATAAGGTTGACGGGCGGGACTGATTACGAAATTCATGTTGATTGAGGCCTCGTCTGTGTAGCAAAAATAGCTAAGGTTGAAGTGTGTGGTAGTGATGGTCAAGGTTTTAAACGTACTAACCACATACTAAGAATATGGTAATCGGTAAGCTTAGTACCTGATTGAACCGGGGTGTAGACTTTTACCCCACCGTCTTGACTTCGTTCTCATGAGGCCTAATGGTGAGTGCGTAGCGGCCACGACACGGAGATGTCCGGAGACTGTGGGCTTTGTACTCAAGGGGGGTCGGCCTTGTTCCACGAAATGGGAATAGAGGGAAAAACTTGCACGAGTGACTCGTCGTGCTCCCCGTGCGTGTGTTTAGGTCTGGTGTGTTTAGATCTGCCTTGCAAGGTTAAGAAATTTGATTTGAATCCTTTGTTTCTTGCGACCATTGAGACTGTTGATCCCTTTACCACATAGAGCCTGCTTGATCCCTTTACCACGTAGAGTAAGAATCCTTTTACTACATAGAGTAAGAAGTGAAACAAGGATGATGGTTTTTAATCCTGATGTTGTATGTTCAAAATTAATTCTTCCACCACGTGTGATGTTGGATAGGTTCTTACCTAGAATGGTTAATCAAACTAGAACTTGATGTTAAAACTTGAAAGTAAGGACATACTCTTTGTTGCTTTTCGGTAAAAACAAACCTCTCAGCCAAAAACTTTGCATGTTTAGGAGTCGGCTAAGTATATACCGCTAGTCGGGTAAGCCTTGCTGATTATTAGTATAATCAGCCTTGTTTGCGGCATTATTTTCAGGTGAGACTTTTGAGGATATGGTTGTTAGCTTGACTTGGCCATGTACTTTTCCTCCTGGTTGGTCGTGGAATGGGATGCGTCCCCGACCAATGATGATTGTACATGCATCCACCTTTCTTTTTCTTTGCAAACTGTATGCACTTTTTTCTCTCTCTAACTAGTAGAGTGCACGAGGCCACTCACATGTTTTAAAAGTCTAGTAAACAGGATTTTTGTATTCATAAAAAACTTGCAAACAAATCTATATTTATATAACAAAGATGTACATGTGGGCGTATTCTTTGCTATTTTTATAGTTTCAGTTTTCCGTTGACAGACTTTTTACCATTCATCAACCGTGATTACCTCATCTTCAATATTTACTTCACAGCCATTGGTGATTTATATTTTCTTTAGTATTCGGTTCATGTTTCCTTTCCTTTGATGATACATGATGGAAGATACAATTAATTTGGTTACCGCAAATATGTTGCATAGGATTTCGAAAAAACTACAATTTTGTCACGCAGAAATGTCTTAGAAAGATGAAACAATTTTGTCAGCTCCTCCCCACAGCTTATCTTTTGCAAATAAAGGAAGATGATTGGAAACAAAACCTTTGTAGGTTGATTGCAACAGTGCAACACATCCTAGTGTTCTGGTAGAAAATTAAACTGACCTCAATCATTCAAAATCTCAGGAGTTCACGCTGTGTTCCTTGTCTTCCAACACACTATGGCCGTTGGTCTAGCAAGCTGTGTGATTGTGGACGGGATGTTACATGTTTGGTCTACATTCAAAACTTCTGCAGCATATGAACGCAATGAAACATAACCACAGCAAAATACAAGAAATTCATTTATTTTTTAACAAACCATGTATACTATGTAGTAGTGTGGTTGGAGTTGTGGCTACCAAATTGACATTTGCATCCTCAGCGTCTTTCGCTCTCGATACCGACATTTATATTCATGCTGTATAGCACATGTTTCCTATTTCTTTTAATTGACTATATCCAAATTCTCGAGGCCCTGACCACCTACCATAGGACAATTTCAATATTAATTTTTTAAGTGCACTAGCATAGAAACATGTGTGGCACGCGCCTGGTTATCAAAAAATTCAATAACCAACAATTTAAGATGCGTTGGTTATCAAAATATATTGCATAGAAAAAATATTGAGTTATCAAAAGGTAAGTAAAAAAGTTATATCTTTGAAAGATTTGTTGGTTGAACTGTTACAAAAGTTGGATTGAAAAATAGAAGTTTTGAGGAAAAATATATTATTGAGAAAATATTGTGATGTCAAAAGTCGGTATGAATAAATGCTGAAAAAGGAAATAACCATAGATCCTTATCTAGCATCCTATGGGCAAGCAAGTCATAGTATTCTATGCCTTTGCTTAGACAATGTCCATAAAGGCATGGTTGTCAATTAGCTCCTTGACACTCTTACCTCTCATATTGACATGCACTAAGTATTGTTCTCAACTTTATTTCAAAAATATCTAGCTTTAAACTTACGGTAACGGTAACTGTTCATTAATTTTGCGCATACCCAAAGCATATAGAAATATTAGATGATCATGGATAATGACTAAGTTTGACATAATAAAGTTGATTAAGGCAATACAATTGTTTTGTTTTTCTCTTTCTTTCTTTCTTTGCCGTGGACCGGATGTCGCGCTTGTGTTATTTTTGTTGTGACTGGTCAATAGGCTCCACTAAGCCCATTTGTTATTAATTCAATCAACTATAGCTATTTTTTAAGCTACTATTTTTCAGGGTTTTGAACACATGGATCAAGTGGAATATCTAATCAAGCTAAAGTATATTTCTTACTATATGCAACGTTACCGCGGTTGTCATTAAGAGGAAAAATAAAATTTTAGTATTAATAATTTAAGATTATGGTAAAAGAGCAACCCGAGTTATGTTAGGTTCTTTGTGGGTGAATCTTATCCAGCATTCAAGGACCCAGCTCTTGCCATCCCAATCTGCACTGCATTTCGCAAATGAAAGGTTTGTGATGAGAAAAATAATGCAGTGATCAGCTTAACTTACAAAGATATAATTAAGTTTGTATCACTTAACACAACAGACATAATGCAGTAGTTTTTATCATAAACCCAATAATTTTGCAACACATGCAAGCTTATGTGGATTGTATGTTCCATTTTATCAATAGAAACGCCCCATGCCTGAATCGAGTCTTGTTGTGTTAGGGTGTAATTACACTATGGTAAATTAATTATGCTCTCTTGCTCAACAAAACTTGTGTGCGATTTGGACCTAAATTTATGCACTTCATTTTCTTCCGCTAATACAAATTATAACATGCATTAACTCACCAACAAAAAATTTTCTATTTATCTACCATGAGATCACTTCAATAGGAATTGAAGACTCTCTGCTACATCTGCCATATCTGGCCTTAGATCAACATCAAGATTTAGACATTGCACAATAATTTCTGCCAAACTATGAAAAATCCCAATAGTTCATTTTGCTGAAATTTCTGGGTCAACAAGATCGATCACTCCCTTCTTCTTTGTGTAAGTGTCAAGGGAATTCCCGAGCAAGTTATTGATGTCAGGATCTAAGACCTTCTTCCTTGTAATGAGTTCTAAGAGCACAACTCCAAAACTGTAGACATCACTTTTACTCGTATATAGGCCTCTTGGCAACAACCTATGAGGTTGACAATATTCTTATGCAACACTCGAGATTGAATGATAACTTCATTTGCAAATTGGTTTGCCACTTTAACATCAATCTTGGGCTTCTTGATTGCTACTGGTCGTATTTCATCTCTAAGATACCCCTTGTAAACCTCACCAAAGCCACCTTGTCCAATACGATTACTTGTTTTTAGTATTGGCTCTAGCTCTTCCTTTTTGAATAGCTTAATTTTATTGACCTTTTCAATTATAGGCCCCCCATTCTTTCTAAAGAATTCTTTCATCTTCCGTTTCTCTTTGCCAATAAGAAAGATGAACACCATGATTGCTACGATGAAAAGTCCACCTATTGCACCTACAGAACAACATAGATACTTATAGTAATAATCCAAATCATCTACAATTTTTGTTGAAAATATTTTCTTTAAACAATTAGTATCTGTAACTACTAGTCAAAGAATCCACATGTGCTATTTTATTTCGAAACAAATTAATTCTGGTTATTTTTGCATTGTACTTACTGCTAAGATCTCATGGTCCTATTACAATTAGGTGGTACCAAATATAAAATAACCGGTCCTTTCTTAGCATCGGAAACAGCCATGTCCTGTCCAGGACTATCTTGCCATTGTCCTATGAAAGGATCCTATGTATTAAAGGCATATGTTTCAAGAATATATACCTTACCTGTTCTTATTGGAACTTGGAAGTGAGTAAGAAGTGTAAAATATGCATAGGGATCATATATATATACCTGTGACAATTTTTGCTGCAAGTGGAAAATTGGGGTTGCAGGGAATATTCAGTGGATCGGCACTGTGGGTACCACTAGGGCACTTGCATTCATAGGAACCCGATGTATTCTCACAGATGCCTCGGCATGGATACTCCTTATTATGTTCATCACACTCGTTGATATCTGCATTGTTTAGCAGCCATGCATGTCTATCAGATATTCAGAGCCATAGAACACTATCCATAATTAACAACAACCAATTAGGAATGAAATTGAATATTTGAAGTACGAGACCAACAGCTGCAGTAACTGTTTGCCATGGCAAACGATTTGAGACCACGGAAGGATGGCGGTATATACTAATTCAACTAACAATTAGTTCTCTTTAAAGAAGTAACATCAATTAGTTTGCCCACAATTAAAACGTAGCAAGGTGTATAATTCAGTTCAGTCAGAACTAATTTAAGCTGAAACTCGTTTGAAATTCAGAATTTTTCTTCCTCCAATAAAACACTGAAGCTCGGGACCCATCAAATTCACATTAATAAGTACTTACCAGTACAGCCATCGGCGATATAGGGATTGCCTTGATAGCCCTTGCTGCAGTTGCAGACGTAGCCAGGTCCATTGGAAGAGTCAAGGCACTCACTGTTGGTGCTCATACAAGCATAGCTCTCCGCCTTCTTCGCTTGTTCGCACGTGAGGTTGTCGCGGATGGCCCAGTCCAGCCACACCGGCATCTTGGTGTTGGTGTCCATCTTCAGGTTAGCTTTGCGGAAGGTGTAGCTGTCCTTGTCCACCAGGAATGCGTAGTCGCAGGGGCTGAATGCCAGGACTTCCGAGTGGTTGTAGCGTTCAAACTCCATGTTGTTGTTGGTGAGGCCCGGCGGGATCTCGACGTGGCAGCGCCCGACGCCGGCGCAGGCGCCGTCGGTGGCGCTCCGGGAGTTGTTGCAGAAGGACATGCACCCGGTGTAGTAGGCGTAGGGGTAGTAGCCGTTGCCCTCGCTCCGCTGGCTCTGGGTGTATCCCAGGGTGTTGCAGCCGATGACGACGAGCTGGTTGTGGGTGTTGGAAATCCGGTACACGTCGTCGCTGTTGAAGTGCACGTCGCCATCGCTGGAGTCGTACACCGTCTTTGCGGAGCTGAAGCACTCCCACGCGACGGGCAGCATCACTCGGGCCTCCGCCGTCTTGATGGAGAGGAGGTTCACCGGGACGGGTGGTGCCGGCAAGCACCGGCATGCCCGTTACATTGTCGCAGACGATCTCGAAGCCATTTCGGAAGCAGCCGGTGCCGATGCCGAAGGGATATTGGATGGATATGCCGCTGCAGCTATCAGGGCAGCCTGATGTGTTCTTGGATTCAGCAGTAACTCTGGAAGCCATTGCTGCTGCTGCTGCTAGCAGCAGAAACGGCAGCAAGATCAACCTTGTCGGCATTTTTGTGTTGCTTTTTCTTGAAGGGGTTACTTCAATTGTCCTGTGAATTATATAGGTGCACACGGACGAACGAAACAAAGATTCCTGTTTGTCAATAACGACCTGACAACGACGGTGGACCAAATGAGTAGTTCTATCTGTATATGAGATGGAAAGGTCATGCTGATGCTTGCGTGTAATAGACGGGACCGTTGATCTTGACTCAGATTTTTCTTTCTTCCTATTCCTATGTGAAGTTGTTGGCGCTAAACATCGGCCAAGAATCGGTCGATGATCTTCAGCGTCGGACATACGACCCGGGAGAATCTGCTTAACTCCTGTTCGGGTCATTGCCCTGGTGCGGTTCGCGCGGCGTGCCAGTCAATCTGACCTGTTGATTGACAAGGAAATAAACGTATTAAATTCCGGGTGCTCCGATCGGCTGAGGTTCCGATCTGTCCCGAAAAACGTATCAGCGAATCGGCCGATTTGCTATGAAGATGACCGGCTATGGATCAGCCGATAATCACGTAATAATTGCAAAGAAAACTGCTGGAGCAACTTAAACAATTATTATAGATGCAACACTTGAAATAGATCTAATCGGCTGTATGATAATGAACGAAGGAAAGCAATGATAAAGCCGATAGTTTCGATCTCAAGCTGGATAACTGGTGATAAAACTAGAACAATAGAAAAAACCTATAATTCTGGTAAATATCGATAACTGGTGAATAAATCTAAACGAAACAACGGCAATGCGCCTGAAGTTAAAGCTTAGATGTTATTCGATAAGCGGAACCTACCAATTGGCCGGAGATCGTGTCGATGCAGCCCTGCCAATCCGTACGAACTCGTGAAAGAAAAAGAAGTATTGGCGAAGTCGCCGACTTGAAAGTAAAGTGCGATGAAAAAGTAGATTGTTTTGTTGATTGATTGATGTATTGATATTTTACAAAACCCTGGCGACTCCTATTTTACCCTAGGACTAAGATTCCCGATCGATTACGATCCGTTACAAACTTGATGTAAATAGAAAACTACTATATCCATAATATTTTCCTAAAGGAAACGGGCTCCCGCAGAATCTTCTGCCGCCATCTCCTAGTCCAATCCGGATTCTTTCCATTGCTTAATGACCGAGTCGGCATCATTATTTTGACCAACGTCAGGTCATTTTTGACTGGGATCCTCTGCTGGGATTCCAATGGCTTCATCCCCCTATCTGTTGGCGCAAGCTGCATCGCCAATCGGCCGATCCTTAACTGTAGCTTCAATCGGCCGATTCCCAACTGTAGCCTTTAAATCCGCCGCATCGGCCGGTCTCTTCCCTTCCTGACGCCGAATCAACACGTGTCAAAATCTGGCGTCAACACACGCCCCCCAGTTTCGGAGTAAAACATGACTTTTACTTCGAAATTCTTTTTTAATCTCTCCTCAAAAACAAACGCAGCAAAAATCTCCCTCCGTTTCGCGGTCTTCTATATGATGATTGCGATCTTCTCAAACCGGGCGCTTGAGACAACTGTTCCCCTGGAATTCGTGTAGACGGCGCAGCAAAAATCCCGCCCTTTCCCTTTCTCTCTTGGACTGTTGTTAAGTACCGGCGTTCTCCGCCGCTCCTTCCCCACGAGCCTAGTAATCTCCTCCCCAGCGAATCACTGTTCATCTTCTCCCATCACCCTCTCGGTTTCCAACCATATCCTCCGGCGATCTCTCTCACGTCTGCAACCTGCTTCATCCCTCCAATGGCGGCGCCATCAGCAACTCCACCAACCGCGGAGGTTCCGCCAGCAACTCCCTCAGCGACGGCGGTCCCATCGGCGACTCCATCGGTGACTCCATCGGCGACGATGAGTTTCATTCCGGAGGTAATCATCCGAGACTTTCCCCTTTTACTTTTTACTGCTCAGGCACCTTTTAGATCCATTCTCAGTTTTTCCCTTTTCCCCCTTTTTTAGGCATTTAGGCAACAAATCACTATTCTCCTTCCCGAAACCCCTGGTCTCATCTGCTTAGGTCCTATGAGGAATCCAGATCCAACCGATTTGATCAACTTAGAAACCCATAGAATCCCTTTCAAGCAATCACCCATGGATTTGGGTCAGTGGTCAGGTGCTTTTAGATCTTGGCCGAATAAAACCCCTGGCTGGAAAGAATGGTACCAAAGATTAGCCAACTCCAAGAGAGTTCAGTGGGATGAGTTAAAAATCGGCCAGTGCATCAATCTTTCTTTGTCCCAAATGGAGAAAAATGAACCCTTGGTGATAGCGGCCTTTTATTTCTGGTCCGACGCGCTCAACGCGTTTCTTTTTGGGCACGGACCTATGACTCCAACCCTGGCCGATGTCCTGATGCTGACCGGCCTTGACATTTCTTCCCCTGATACACCCTTCAATTATCTGACCAAACCAATCCATCGGCTAGAGACAAAAGGAATAGACGGGTGGAAGGGGTATATCAGCAAAAACATGAGGACCGGGACGATTTCAAAGAGAGAACATACAACGTTCTTAATGATGTGACTAGAGAAGCATTTCTTCTGTGGCAGAGCAGTTGGTCCTTCCTCCAATACGCAAGCTTTGGCAGAAGCCCTATCAATAGGATCGGCCATCCCCCTTGGGAAACACCTGTTAGGATCGGTCTACCATATGATGCACCAAATCGGCGTCAAATTATCAAAAGGGGAGCCGATTGGTAATCCTGGTGGTCCTCGGTGGTTCATCACCCTCTGGCTTAACCTGTATATGAGCAAGGTCTCCCAACAGCAAATAGAGACCAAAACATTTTCCAATATCAAGTCAGAGGAGAACCCCACCATACGATGACGGTGCACCTCTTTTGGAGAAGCAGCATCAGTCTTCCCTGGTTGTTAGTTCACTGCCATCCGAACGGCCGAATACATCAGATGTTTTTACAACAACTTCAGTGAAGAGACCACCAGATGCTATCCGTATCAGATGACAAAGCCGATTTTTGAGCTTCCCGTCTGTTATGATTCATCATCCAACTCTTTTGATGGTGATCTTATGGACTCACCAAGAGCCTCGACTACAGTCGGCTGTGCAATCTGATGCTAGACTCCAGGACCATCGATTTAAACAACTGGATAGTGGCTCCCTTTGCCGTCCAACAATTCAAATTATGGTGGGCAGAATGGAAGCAGCATCTCTTCTATTCGTCTCCCTCAACATATTGTAATAGTTTGGACCCAGACAACATCGACTCAAATGCAGCGGTATTGCCTTTCTCCCAGCCGATTTCAACATTATCCCTTTTCATGCTACAATCTCGCCGCTAATTTGTATTTCCCTTTTCAGTCCGAAAGTCAACTTCCCCCGACGCGGAGCCGAAGTGGTAGGCCGATAGAGAGCAATCGCCCATACACACCATTCCCACTTATCGGCCATCACGCCCCGACCATCAAAGACATCACTAGCGGCCGATGGAAGCAAACGCCAAAAAGGCCTACTTTAAAGAAGACAAGCCGCCGAGTACGTGCCCGCATAGGACCGGCTGATCAATCGGTGGCGGCATCGGCTGAAACTCCAACTGCGCCAACTTTGCCGATTGCCGAGGAGGTCGATCTCCAGACTGCTACATAAGTTGGAGCTGCCGCTGCATCATTGCTGGTAGAAGCTGTTCAGGTAATTCCGCTTACTTCACATACTTTTAAGTATTCTACCAATGTTAACCTCTCCCTTCTGCCAGGCTGCACGAATTGCCCCAGTGCAGTCTCCGCAGCAATCGGCTACGTCCCTAGCGGAAGCCGAAACGCCAGCGATTTCCCTCACCGAGGTAGAGAATTTCTTAACTCAATTTCTTGATATTCAACAAAAACTAACCGATTTTGATGCAGGCCAATCTGGGTGCGTCAATTGTACCTCCCAAACAAACATCGGCCGGAAGACTCACAGAGGTATGGTAGGCATCTTATATCATCAGACTTAATTATTTGCAGTATACTCATAAAATCTGCTTCCCATACCTTTTCAGGAGGCTGGCCCAAGCAGGGCACTGATAGTCGTCGAGTCTTCCTCTTCTGATGAGCCGATCGCGCCGGTTCCCGAGACGAGGGTGGCACTCCCGCCGGCGCAAGCAAGAGAAATCCGCTTCAAAGAGGTAAGGAATTTATCACCCAAATCGGCCGATTCCCCCTTGCTGTCTGCTAATCCGTATTTTTACTTTTTTATATTCTTTCGCAGGAGCAAGACACTCCCAATAACAGTCTTTTCTCTTTCACGGTTCCCCTTTCTGACGATGAAGAGGTCGCTTCTCACCAAGTCACGTCAAGCTCAATTCCTGATGACGTCCGTGCCAAGCTCGAGAGTATGCGAACCCTCCTTCAAGACGATATCGGCCGATTAGTGGGAGATGCCTCGTCGATTCGGCGACTTCTTAATGAAATCAGAGGCCGAATTCCAGAGGAAGCGACAGAGGCTCTGGATCCTGCTGCATATATAGAGTTAATGCAGACTTCAGTGTTCAGAGCCTTGCGCCATATGGCCGATCGCGCCAAGCTAGCGAAAGCCCGCGAGGAAGAAGATTCTTACAAACACCGAGCCCAAGAGGTGCATCAGCGAATCAACTTCCTTGAGAACTCCCGTCCAGATATCGTCGGCGCCATAGATCACCTCAAACAGCGAAGGGCAGAGCTAGCCAAAGAGATGGAGCAGGTGACCAAGGCCATATATGCTGAAGAAAAAAGACTCCAAGACCTTCCATCTGTCATTGCCGAGCTGAAGCAAGAAAGATATAACCTGGCCCGTGAAGCAATAAAAATCCATCGTCATATGCCAGAAGTCCCCGGATCGGCTGATGACGACCAAAGAATTGTAGACTCGGCCGATCAAATTAGGCAATGAGCGATTGCGACTATTGATGCCCTCCTTAGGTGAATTGTAAAAAAAAATCCTGTAAACATTTAATGCCCTCTTAATGTTGACGCGCAGATTCAAACTTGGTCCGTCTTCTTTGGCAGCTTTTCATTTATTAACGCCTTTACTCCGATGGGACGCATCCTACCATCTCTTTACCCCCTTCCTTCTATAAGTATGAGATCCCATATCGTTTCCAAAGGCGTCTGTATTACCCATTTTCTTCTCTTCCAATAATTCGATCTTTATCCTCCCAGGCTAGACATCAAGATGTCTTCTTCATCTTCCTCCTTCTCTGTCAACCAGGTACGAACCCTCCTCTATTTTCCTCCCTTGACATCTCAATCGCTCTGACACTGGGTAGTTGTTTGCTCCTTCTTTAGCCGAAACGCCTTAGTCCCAGTCTGGAACGAGCGATTGAAGTTATGCATTTAGACGAACCATTGTCACAGGCGGACATAGATCTGATAAAAGCTCATTTTGAAGAACTCAAAGGTCATGTTCCTGGTCACGTCCAGAAAGTTTGGGACCATATAGACGCTAACTGCTCCAGGCGACTGTCAACTGAAAGGAGTCATCCACTCCCTCGCTCAGTTTCCCTTGAAGATGCTACGGCGGGAACATCTCAACCAGCTCTTGATAGGAACCATCCACTCCCTCATCAAGTCGAGGCTGAAGCCACCATGGAGGATCTGGAGGAGAAGAGCATCTGCCTTTTGATAAAATTAGGTCGGATTGAGAGAGAGATCAAGAAAAAGCGTGATCAATAGATATATTGGTACTTTTTATTCTAAGGGCGACCTGTACCATGTCGGCCATGTACTCTGCTATTTTCACCGAATAATGAATCGGTCAGACTAAATCAAAATGTCTCCTCCTCAAGGCGATATCATTTTTACATCGGCTATATAGACAAGAGCCAATGGGAGTTGGCCACGTTGTCTGATGCACCTTACCGTAAGTTATGCACCCACCCATATACTTGGATAGTACCTCTTCAGATATTTTCCGTTTAAGGCTCTTGCGAATTCTTCCCCTTCGATAGTTTCTAGTATATATGCATTTCCCGGAGCACATTGGCCGATTCTATACGGCCCCTCCCACGTGGGCGACCATTTACCGAATTTGGGATCCTTAGACCCTATCGGCAGCACCAACTTTCATACCAAATCTCCTTGGGAGAATTATTTAACCTTGACCTTCTTGTCATACCACCTGGCCACCCTTTTCTTGTTTTCTTCGATGCAAATCAGGGCCCTCAATCGTTGACCCGCCGAATCATCGAGCTCTTCCTTTATGAGGAAGGAATAATCATCAGCCGTCAACAGATCTTGAAGCGATATGCGCCTTGACCCTGTCCTTAACTCCCAAGGCAAGACTGTCTCGTGGTCATATACCAACTGATAAGGAGATATCTTAGTGGCCCCGTGGCAAGCCATCCTATAAGCCCATAGAGATTCAGTCAAAGACATGTGCCACTTCTTGGGTTGTTCCTCTATCATCCTCTTGATCAACTTGATTATCCCCTTATTGGATGATTCGGCCTGGCCATTGGCTTGAGCATAGTACGGAGAAGAATTCAACAATTTAATCCCCATATCGGCGGCGAATTCTCCAAACTCCCCTGAGGTGAACATCGTTCCCTGATCAGTTGTGATAGTTTGAGGAATACCGAACCGATAAACAATGTGGTTCTTAACGAAATCGATCATATCGGCCGATGTCACGGTCTTCAACGGAACTGCCTCCACCCATTTGGTAAAATAATTAGTGGCCACTAATATAAACTTGTGCCCTCTGCTTGATGCAGGGTGAATCTGTCCGATGAGATCTATTCCCCAACCTCTAAACGGCCATGGCTTGATTACTGGTTTCATAGCCGAAGCTGGCGTGCGTTGCACATTGCCAAACTTCTGACAGTCTTGACAACCTTTATAATATTTGAAACAATCTTCGAGGATCGTCGGCTAATAATACCCATTGTTTCTGATCATCCACTTCATCTTGTGAGCCGATTGATGGGCTCTGCATACGCCTTCGTGGATTTCCCCTATCAGGACCTTCGCTTCTTCCGTTCCCAGGCATTTGAGAAGAACCCCATCAATTATCCGGTAAAACAAATCGTCTTCGAGTAACACATATTTCGTGGCCTAAAAACACACTCGCCGATCCACCTTCTGGTACGGATCTTTCAAGTAATCGGCAATCTCCTTTCGCCAATCATCGGCCGCAAGTTTTAGAATCATGGCCCGTTGAATCAGCCGATATCCGGACGCGTCTTGGGCAAGTCTATTGGCCTCTTCATTGTAATCTCTGGGAATGTGCTCAATCACCGCAGACTTGAATTCCTTTAACAGCTGGAGACAATTTTCATAGTAAATCCTTAAGATATCATCTTTGCATTCAGATTTCCCCGTTAATTGATCTACGATGAGCATGGAATCTCCAAAAATTTCGACTGCATCAGCTTTGACTTCCCTTAACAGTTGGATACCTTTCAGGACGGCCCGGTATTCCGCCTGGTTGTTGGTTGTGGATGCTTCTATCGGCAGAGAGAAATCATAGTTTGCCCCCCGAGGCGATACAAGAACGATGCCGATTCCCGATCCGGATCCACACGAAGAACCATCGAAGTACAGAGTCCATGGAACCGGTTCAACGACAGCAATTTCCGGTCCACAAGGTTGAGCCACGAAATCGGCCATGACTTGACCCTTGATAGCCTTAGCCGATTCGTACCTTAGGTCAAACTCTAACAGTGCCAGGATCCATTTTCCAATCCTTCCTTTCAAAATTGGCAGTGATAGCATATATTTCACCACATCATCCTTGCATACGACTATGCACTTCGCCGATAACAAATAGTGCCTGAGCTTGGTACACGAGAAATATAGACACAGGCACAACCGCTCCACTGGGGAATATCTTGTTTCGGCGTCCAGGAGTCTTCTGCTGACATAATATACCACCCGTTCTTTTCCTTCGAACTCCTGTACCAGCGCCGATCCGATAGCCTGTTCGTCAGCCGATAAGTATAGTTTGAACGGCTTACCGGGCTGTGGCGGGACTAACACACGGTGGTGAAATTAGATATTGCTTGATATCTTCCAACACTTTGCGTTGTTCTTTTCCCCACACGAATTGCTAATCGGGCTTCAATTTCAATAAAGGAGTGAAAGCTTGAATACGCCCGGACAAGTTGGATATGAATCTTCTAATAAAATTGACCTTGCCGATGAGGGACTGCAGCTCGGTTTTATTCTGCAGAGCCACAACCTTATTGATGGCGGATATTGTCTTCCAGTTAACCTCTATCCCGCGCTCATGGACCATGAATCCTAAGAATTGCCCAGCCGACACGCCGAATGCACACTTGTTCGGGTTCATTTTCAACCCATGCTTCCTTGTGCACACCAATACCTCTTGTAAATCGGCCAGATGTTCCTGATGACCTTTTGACTTGACCACAATATCGTCGATGTAGATTTCCACCGATACACCAATGAGCTGGTGAAAGATATAATTCATAGCCCGCTGGTATGTAGCACCGGCATTCTTTAACCCAAAGGTCATTACAACCCACTCGAACAGACTGAGGTGGCCCGGACACCTGAAAGCCGTCTTCGAAATATCTTCTTTGGCCATTAATATTTGATTCTACCCAGCATTACCATCCATGAAACTGATGACTTTATGTCCTGCGGCAGCATCTATCAAGACATCGGCTGTCGACATCGGATACCCATCCATTGGTGTAGCCTGATTTAGGTTCCTGAAGTCGATGCATACGCGCAACTTTCCGTTTTTCTTATACACAGGTACAATATTAGAAATCCATTCGGCATAACGACACTGCCGAATAAATCTTGCTTCAATCAATCTTGTGATCTCGGCCTTTATATCAGGTAAAATTTTAGGGTTGCACCATCATGCGGGCTGCTGATATGGCTGATATCCTGGTTTTATAGGCAACCGGTGTTCGACAATGGACCGGTCTAGGCCAGGCATCTCATGGTATTCCCAAGCGAAGCAATCTTTGAATTCTTTTAACAAATTTATCAATCCACATTTGTAATCGGGATCTAAACTAGCACTAATATACGTCGGCCTTGGCTTGCTACCATCTCCTAAATCCACCATCTCCATTGAATCGGCCGACGTAAATCCATGCCCAAGCTTCCCGTCTTCTCGGATGAACTGATCCATCTAATCTGAATCTTCAGAGCCGACTGCTTGGATCAGCTGTAGACCAAAATCGGACACTTTCAGGAAATCAGTGTCCCAACTTCTACTAGACATACACTTGACATGTTCACAGCTCCACTGTTGCGTGTCGGCCGCCGCAACACTGTAGGTGGAATCGGCAGTGACTATCTCTGTACTGTCGCCGACCCACTGGACGAGGCATTGGTGCATTGTAGACGGGACGTAGCAATTCGCGTGTATCCAATCACGACTGAGCAACATGTTGTAGGACCCCTTACCATTAATAATAAAGAAGGTAGTGGGAAGGGTCTTACTGCCGATGGTGAGGTCGACGCAGAGCGCTCCGCGGGCGGGAGACACGTTGCCTTCGAAGTCTCTGAGCATCATGTCCGTCTTGGTCAGGTCTTCATCTCTTTTGCCTAACTTCCGGAACATGGCATACGGCATGATATTGACTGCAGCGCCTCTGTCCACTAGTAATCTGGTAACGGGTCGTCCGTTAACGTGCCCTTTGAGAAATAGTGCCTTGAGATGTTGCCGTTTTTCGTCTTTCGGTTTCTCAAAGGTGGCTGTCATCGGCTCCAAAACCAACTGCGCCATCTGCTCCTCCATCCTTGTCGCTTTATCTCAATCGGCGGGCGCCATGAACTCCATCGGCAATATGAACACCATGTTGACATCAGCTACCGATTCTTGCTTGTCGCCCTCCTTGTTATTGTTTCTCTTGGGGTGCCAGACCCGAGACCTGTCGTTTTTCTTATCCAGCACCTGCTTCTGCTCTTCCTCTTGTTGTTCCCATTGGCGCAGACGTTGGATCCTTCATTTTTGAGATTTAGACAGTCCATCGGAGCACCATCTGGGGTTTACTGGTTTGGCCGGCGGTTTGGCGTGCTCCCAGTCTGGTTCCCTCCCTAAGGGGTTCTCATCTGACACCCTAGCACCAGCCATTTCTTCTAGCCGATCGTGTACGCTGGTTCTGCCCCCAGTCGCTTCTGCTGGTTGATCCTGCCTTTCGACCGGTGATACCGGTCAACTCTGCCCCCCAGCCGATCATGCACTGAAAGGCGCCGACCTTCTTGTTCGCGCCAGTTCCTGCTGATCGGCTCTGATTCTCTGTCTCTGGAGTGCGATCTTTTGAACGGGCGATCGTTGTGACTTGATCCGCTGCACTCAGGGCAATCATTGGCTGATGGCAATCTGAGGTTATTTTCCCAGCAATGGATGAAGAATGGACATCGCCAATGATCTTCGTGTCGGCGTATCATCTCATCGTGGTGTCTCGACCTTTCCTGCTGCCACTGATATTTGCTGAGTAAGAATTGGGAAGTGACGGGTCTACGCGATCGTTCTGATCTTTCACCCTTGTCTTCAGCCCGTCTTTTCCCTTTGACGTCATTTATCGTAACCTGTTTTCTAGGGTCCACGGCGCCGCTTTTTCTAGCCGATTCCGACGTCAGCACCTTGGTTTGAAGTGAGTTTCTTCCCGTGTCAACCATGTTAGCAGGGAAAGGATGCTGATCAATCTTCATCGGCTTTGCCGGAACTTCGAACTTGAGTCTGCCTTGTTCAATGGCCGACTGTATCTGCTGACGGAAGATCTTGCACTCATTTGTGTCATGAGATGTAGCATTGTGCCATTTGCAATATTTCATCTTTTTGAGCTGATCGGCCGAGGGGATGGAGTGGTAAGGTGAGAACTTGATCTGCCCCTCTTGGAGAAGTAAGTCGACGATTTTATCGACCTTTGACGTGTCAAAACCGAACGCCTCTGGTTCCTTCTTGCCGAAAGGGCATGATATCGGCTTTTCCCCTTTGACCCATTTTGCTAGGCCGATTTCTTCTTCTTCCTCAGATTCAGACCCTTCCAAATATGCCACCTTTTTCTGGAAATTCCTCCGTTGATCAAACGGACGTACCTCCTGACTGGCCAATCGGTGAACGATCTGACTTAAGCTTTCAAATTCTTGTGAGGCGTACCTCTCCTTGATATGTGGCAGGAGGCCTTGGAAGGCGATATCGGCCAACTGAGCATCGGTCAGGGCTAGAGTATAGCATTTGTTTCTGACCTCTCTGAACCTCTGTATGTAGCCAGTTACCGATTCGTCGCTCCTTTGCCTGAGGCTGGTCAAATCTGAAAGCTTCATCTCGTGGACTCCCGTGTAGAAGTACTTATGAAATTGCTTTTCCAGATCAGCCCAAGTGATGATGGAATTCGGTGGTAAGGTAGTGAACCACCGGAAGGCCGATCCAGACAGAGATGACGAGAACAGACGCACCCGCAGATCATCTTGTGTGGCTGCTTCCCCGTACTGGATGATTAATCTATTTATGTGCTCCACGGTTGAGGTGTTATCCAGCCCCGAAAATTTGGTAAAGTCAGGAACTTTGTACCGGTGGGGAAACGGCAGTAGATCGTAGGCCGATGGGTACGGCGTCTTGTACGTATAAGTTTGTACTTTCAGCTTTAACCCGAATTGGTCTTGAATTACCTCCGCTATTCTTGCTATCCAATCCACTTGCTGCTGATGAACAGCTGGTCGGGGCGCTGACATATGTTGGCGGATCGGTGGCGGTACAGCCGGGTGACGGATCGAAGCGTGTGGCGGATTCTGTTGCATCGTGGCCGTCTGAGCAGCTGACAGCTGATGGCGAAGCGAATCTGCCGCCCCGTCATACATCGTCATCGGCACCGTGCTTCTGAGTGCTTCTGCGGCATCTGCCCCCCTGCCAATTTCTGACGTGGCCGGTTGATACTGAGGGACCGTCGGCCGAACGGCTGAATGGAACGGCGCCTGGATCGGATAGCTCCCATGTTCGGTTGATTGATCAGGAAAAGCCGCCGTTGCTGGTGCCCCCCAAGGTACTGAGTTTGAGGGCAACGATTGCACGGAAGCAATCTGGACAGGCTGAAGCGGCGCTTGCGATCGAAAACATGGTGCACCGTTATACCCTGGAGGCATTGAAGGCAACGAAGTGTTGTACCCTTCATGTTGCGTCGACATCGGCTGAGGAGCCGAGTGGGACGTGCCTGGTAAGCTTCTGGCTGGAGATACAATAGGTGGGGCATATGCTGGCCCCTAATATCCCTGAGCTACTCCGCTAACCAGAGAACTGATGACGGCGTTATACACCGTGTTGGTCATTACTGAGGATTGGTCGATGAAAGCCTGATAGACGGACTGTTGAATCATATCGGACATCTTGCCCGAATCCTCAGCGATGGTGATGTGGTGGGGAACTGGAAGAGGAGCTTTCTTGATTGCCTCCCCGCTTCTGGTACGACTGAAAGATTGCAGATACACCCTTTTGTAGTCTTCTAGGTGTTTTGCCAGTTTCTCTTTCTGGTCGTCCTTGAGATCCGCTTCCGTGACCTCAATGATGTTGTTCTCAGAGAATTCGGTGGTCTTTGACATATTGGATGTTGAGGTCGTCCCACCAGGCGTGCCAAAAGTGTGTTGGCGCTAAAAATCGGCCAAGAATCGGCCGATGATCTTCAGCATCGGACACACGACCCGGGAGAATCTGCTTAACTCCTGTTCGAGTGATTGCCCTGGTGCGGTTCGCGCGGCGTGCCAGTCAATCTGACCTGTTGATTGACAAGGAAATAAACGTATTAAATTCCGGGTGCTCCGATCGGCTGAGGTTCCGATCTGTCTCGAAAAGCGTATCAGCGAATCGGCCGATTTGCTATGAAGATGACCGGCTATGGATCAGCCGATAATCACGTAATAATTGCAAAGAAAACTGCTGGAGCAACTTAAATAATTATTATAGATGCAACACTTGAAATAGATCTAATCGGCTGTATGATAATGAACGAAGGAAAGCAATGATAAAGCCGATAGTTTCGATCTCAAGCTGGATAACTGGTGATAAAACTAAAACAATAGGTAAAACCTATAATTCTGGTAAATATCGATAACTGGTGAATAAATCTAAACGAAACAACGACGATGCGCCTGAAGTTAAAGCTTAGATGTTATTCGATAAGCGGAACATACCAATTGGCCGGAGATCGTGTTGAAAGAAAGAAGGGGGTTGAAATCTGCAAGAAACTGCTAGAGAAATGAGCGGGAACTCGTCGACAACCTGGAAGGGCAGGATCATACCTTGGCTGCGTTGCGTTGTGGCCAGCAGCACTTCGGACTGTTCGGAGAAGGGGGGGAAAGAATCGGGGAGAGCAGGAAGTTGAGGCCTAGTGGATCTGGGGGAAACGGCGGAGCGCCCAGCAAAAGGCCGGCGGTATTGTGGTTGCGGCACACGATCGAGGATTCAGCCGGGCAGCGGCCGGCCGGCGGCGGAGGCGCGGATGGTAGCCGGGGGCAGAGGATGGTGGAGCGGAGAGACGAGCTCGAGCAGGGTCCCGGTCCGCGTCACAGCTAGCGCAATTTGCAATGGAAGTCATTGGGGTACGATTCCGCGCCGTACCTAGTACCTCGGTAGTACATTCCCTCTTTTCTTCTCGCTTTCGCACCGCAACTTGCTTGACAATCTGACCATGACATGTGAGCACCTTTCTTTTTCTTTGGAACTGTAGGCACCTTGTTTTCTTCCTAAAAAGAACTGGCAAGCGGTTTCTTACTGTGTTTGCTATTTGCAAATGCATTATGTGCAATGTGTAATCAAGCTAAGGTTTTCCTTACTAAATACAACGTTACCGAGATTGTGATCAAGAGGAAGGAGATTGTATTAGTGTCGTTAGAAATGTCCAGGGAAGTGGCATGGGGCCGTACGGTCATGTCGTCAAGGAGATCAAAGCGAGAATGGTGAGCTTCACGTCGGCAGACCTCATCCGTGAAGGCTTTGACTCATCATCTGACTCAATTAGACTGAACCGTTATCAGGCCCGTATCTGTTGGGCCGTTCGTTTGCTGTTGCTGCTGGGCCAAAGCCCATGCAAGCCGCTGAACCCGCGCTAGGTAGGGTGCCTTCGTCAACCAAAAAAATATAGGGTAAAGTAAACAGAAAAGCCAAGCCCAGTAAAGGTACAAAACCCCGTGAAGATTTCCTTGCCGGCCTAAGGAAAATAACCATGCGGGACCCACTCATAGAAACAGAACATAAAAGGAGTAATTTCCTGTCAGTCTCTTATCGATTCACAAGATTGCAAATATTGTGGGGACAAAATACGTACAATCAAACACTAAGTATATACCACTCCATCACCATCGGATTAAAACCGACATCACTGCCGGTTCGATTACCCGTTGGATTAGAATCGATGGTGATGCGGTGGCGTATCACATCGCCGGATCTAGAACCGACGGTGATGCCGGTTGAAAAAAAACAAAAAAAAAACAGCGCGCCACTGCTCCATCGCGCTCGCCGCCTGCACGCCGCATTTCCATCGCGCTGGCTACCCGCACGCAGCTGCTCCCATGTGTAGACCGCCGCAGCCCCACACTTTCGCTGCCCGCTCGCCAACCGCCGCCGCGGATCGCGCATGTCTGCTGCCCGCGCGCCGACATGCCGCGGCTCCCGCGCACCTGCCGCCGTGGCCCCGCACGCCCACTGCCAGCTTGATGACCATCGTGGTTCTGTGCCCGCCGCCGCGTATCCCGCACGCCGCAGGAAGAGGGGCCAAGGAGGAGGCGAGGCGCACGGGGGCAAGCGAGGGCCGGAGGCGGGGGCGACTGGAGAGGAGAGGAGGGGGGGCGGGGGAGGGGAGGCGCGCAGGGGCAAGGTGGCAGGGGAGTAAGAAGACCGGGAGAGAATAATGAGAGCGAGAGGAGTAAGAGAGAGGAAGAGAGAATTATATTGAGTAAATTTTCAGTGCTATGAAAATTTAGATGGTTTCTCTCAGTGCCAGAAATTTTGGAATTACCCTCGGTGCCACTGAATCTAAGAATTACCCCCACAATGCCACAACCGTTAGGGATCAGTTTATTATTAACGGAACAAGACTATTTGAGGCGTTGGCATCACAGGAAATGACTTTTACACCCCTGACTAAATTCCTACGGGAGAAACCTTATCCTTTCTTTCCCATCCGTCCGCTCCTCTCCCCGTCGGCCCTCCCAAAGCTCCTTCACGCCGCCCGCGAATCCCCTCCTAGCGCCCCTGAGTCCCTTGCACGGCCCCTCGGCGGCGGACCCCCGAGCAGGCAGTGCGTGGCCCCTTGAGCGGGGCACCAAGAGCGCGTGGCCGAGCGCGGCTCCTCGCTGCGGCTAGGACCGCGGTAAGGCCGAGCAGCTGCCAGTCTGTCTGCACTGAACGGCCAGGCGAACACCCCTTCCCCCTTCCCCTTCGAGCACAAGATGTCAGCCTCCAATCCTCCATTAAGGGTGAGTTTTCTTTGTTCTTCTCGTTTGCTAGGCTCGCGATGGGCAGCAAAAACCCACTAGTATTGATGCCATCTTGTTTCACAGTATGTGGACCCTAATTTGAGCTATTACTTGGAAATCAGAATGATTCGTAATCCTAGATGTAGGAAAGAGATTTCTTGCTTTATTTGGATGATGTGGCTCAAGCCAACCTGATGCGCCCGCCGCCGCCGCCCGCCCCCCCCCCCCCCCCCCCCCCCCCCCCCCCCCCCCCCCCCCCCCCCAATTGGGTTCCCTTTGCTAATGTCTTGTGAAACACCACCACCTGCTACCTCCCAATAAACAATGAAGAGAAAGGGTGAATGGAAGGCAAAAGCAAAAAAAACAGATAAAGGGTGCAGTCACAACAAAGAAGAAGCAACTTTTGGTGCCAGTCCCCCCTCAAAGTCCCGCAATGTGCACACTCTAAAGTCCTGCAATGTCCACTAGAAGCAAGTGAAAAAAATCTGGATTAAATGTCCAGCTTCTTGCCACTTTCTTGTTGGTTGTCATGAGGAGTTGTATGATCTTTGATGTGGCTTTTGTGATGAGAAACTTGATACTCATGTGGCTTATCTAGTACTCTTATTTTGGTATGTATGTCATGGTTATGTGACCTTTTGTGATGAGAATCTTGTTGCTCATGTGGTCTGTATGGTCTAGCTAATTGTAATTAGAAATCTATTGCTCATTTCCATGATTAAAATGATGTGTATCTGATCTTTGTGGTAAATCATAAATTTTTGAGCCTCTTGAATTTATATGTAAAATATGTGACTTCTTTCATCTCTGTGTGAGACATCAATTTTACTTGATTTATGGTCTACGAAATGAACTTGGAATTGGCATTCAAGGGAAATAGACTATACTTCGTTCTTTTGGAGGGGAAAATAAGTCTTTTCCATGACCATTTAACTGTATCGTAACAGCTCATATATGGCTGTGGCATTGAGGGGATAATTCTTAGATTCAATGGCACTGAGAGCAATTCTAAAATTTGTATGGCACCGAAGGAAGCCACCTAAATTTTGATGGCATTGAGGGAATTGACTCAATTATATTAGCTAGGTGAATTGCATCACCGCCTGTTCGTAGCCGGGTCCTATTATGAATCGGCGGTGATGCTAGATCCTAACATCTCCGTCTGGTCGTATTATGATCCGGCGGTGATGTCCACTATCACCGCCGGTTCTAAAGGGAACCAGCGGCGGTGATGAGGTATTTGCAATGATATATTCCGTAGAAAACTGCTCAAACAAACATGTTGAATATGAAAGGTCAAAGAAAAGAACAGTAAATGAAAATTCTTCCAAAGTTCAGTACAAAACAATACAATGACTGATATCATTCTGTTAACAAATCGGATTACTGAAAAATAACAACTGCATGCACTTATGTTGTGGAAGAGCCAAAGGAGAATACAACGGGAAAGAAATACAGTACCATAATCTCGAAAGAGGAGAGGGAAATACAACACAAGACATATATCAAAACACTACAGGTCTCACAACAATTTGAAAAGTGAGCAGATGCCACAACACTTTGAACATTGAAGAGTGGACAGATGTCACAAGAATTTGAGGGGGTAATTATGGATGGCTGTAAATTGTAATATAGGTATATTATTTATAGAATGGATGACATGTTCATGTGATGAAAGACTTTGCAGTATTGAATATTCGGGCCCAGTACAGTGCTCCCTAGAATATGAGACAGACATAATTTTGTTGACCTTAGAGCTGTAATATTCAAGATATGGTTGTGATGGTGTCATGTCACCACTAGCTCCCGGTAAATGAGAGAGGGAAGAATGTGTGGAGTGAGTATATGCGCAAGGCTAAGACAAACATATTGTCATAGCAGATGCATTGGCATGCTGTTCAGTGACAAATAATCTAACATAGCTACGTGTTCTACTTGAAAGGGATTCACATGTAGGGGGTGTTTGGTTTGGAGATGTTTATTATAAGACCATAAGCTTCTCATATGGAGGGGTTTATTACGAGCCCAAAGTGGTATTTGGTTGTAGTGGTTTATAAAAAGTCCCTGTAGTAGGTGAGGGAGATAAGGATAGTGAGAGGAAAGAGAAGATATTTTAGTGGGATCCACAAAAAATAAGCCTCATAAGTATCTCTCGGAGGGGTTTATAGGCTTATGGGCATAAGCCTCACCTATAAGACTTCATGTTTGGATAAAAAGAGGCTTATTAGAATTTTATTGGTAGAGCTTATAATATAATAAGCCTCTCCAAACCAAACACCCACGGGGTGAATGAATTAAAATAACAATGTATATTCAGCGTGTCTATCTCTGCGATGTACATGCTAGCAGCTAACTGGCGTCTATCAAGTTAAATAAATCCATTGTGCTGCTGGAATAGAAACCACGGCAGCAGTGAATGGGTGAAAATCTGAAGATAACAAGATAGGGATGACAAATTCATGAGAACATATATGATACATGAACAAAAAAACTCTACTGCTCTAAGCTCCTGGTTTTCTCTGCGTGGAGATTGAGGCAGAGCTAAGAACTCAGTTTCTGCAGGCACGAAAGGACAGGTGACTCGTCGGGGACACGAGCTACAGTCCACACAGGACTACAGGAGTGAGAAAACCAGGAGCACAGCACCTGGGCCGTATCCGCATATACGGGCCTTCCGCACGCACTCAGTGGGCTGGGCGAAAACAAGATTTCACGCAGAAAATTCGACTGACGATAAAAACCAATTTTTACTCGAGTAATCGTTAGGAATTCCGAAAACAATGAGAGGTAGGTGGTGCAATTTGCATTTTTTTTTTCTACCTTGTCAATTCGACTCAAAAATCCACTTTAATTTTACGGTAATGACTCTATAAAAGCCGGCCATATTCTTATTTGTCGTGTCACACGGCCGCTTCTGTTTACCTTCCGCCATCCATCCATCCAACAGGGAATGCGCGCCTCGCATCCCACGTGCAGCTAAACAACCAGTCCCACCTTTAGGGCACAGCTCCAGTGTATAAAAAAATCGAACCGTGGAGGTGAAAAATCAAACAGAGCACGTAGCGAACGTCGAATCGTGGATGTCAAACCTGAAATCGCATTCCGCAGATGCGTCGAACCGAAGCGAATAAAGTATGCGCTGCTGCACGGTGAGGATATCCACGGGACAGTTGACGCGTAGAGATATAGATATCTGTTAACTGGTTTTCTCCCTACCCTATTTGAGCTGAAGCTTGCACTCCGAGCACCGAACTTTCTGACACGCTTTTCATTTGGCAGAGCAAAATCGATTTTACACTGAAGCTGCTCTTAGAAACGGTAGAGCCTCTTTATCCAAGATATTAGATCTCGTGCCTGTTCATTTCGGGCACGTTTGCTTCCCTGCACCTCGCCTGGCCAGGCTCGCTGGGTGCAAGCAGCATAGTTGCCTGCATGCCGATCAGAGGCGGCAGAAGTCAAACGAGTTTCCTTTCCGCTTCCCGCGGGCCTGGCTCGCACGGTGTGAGATTAGCATCACTAATGATATAATTAGTACAATAATTAACATGTATTAAATGATATTAATATGTTTTAAATAATTGTTAAGTATAATAAGATAAATAAAGACTATTATAGTATAAGTATGTAAAATAAATATTATGCTGATGATTATTTAATATCTTTTTGTCTCGTGCGACATATCTTCACGCGGGCAACCAAACAATATCTTTTATCAACCAGGCTTAATAGACATAATTAACCAAATATAATATGTTGCATGCACTTAGCCAGGCTAGCATGAGAAAGATGCAAACGCGCCCTTCTTTCCTCGTCTTCTCTCCTCTCTCCTCTCGTATTCACCGAACAACGGCGGCTCCGCGCTGGATTCCTCCGTGCATCCGCGCGAGGTGTGGGGCCTGGGAATTGCAGATTAGACCGAGGTGAGAGATTTTTTCTTGCTCCCCGGCGGAGGTAATTGGCAAAAACCAAGTGCTCGCGCCATCGATTTCTAATTTGGTTCACGTGTTTGTTGGGCGGAGGTCATCGGCGAGCTCATCTGGGACCCCCGACGAGGCATCCGCGGTGGTGGTTGGAGAGGGGCGGAGTGCACCGGCAAGCGCATTTGGATCCCGTCGAGGTTTCCGCGGTGGGGGAGAGGTGCTGAGAGCGGAGATTTTTTTTTTCAGAGACCCATGTGAGTTCGTACCTCACGCGCACCCCAAACCCCTCCGTATTGGGTTCGTCCACTAATTTTTTCCGGGAGGGATTTTTGCATGGAGATGTTCATCCCCACCGAGCACACCCGTGCGCACATCTGGTTGATTTTTCGCATCCACCAGCAGGGATTTTGGTGAAAGTGCAGGGGCGTCAGACCATTTGAGAGATCCCATCGAACGGGATCTTCGTTTTTACTGCATTTTCTTCGCATTTTTATCCTCCCCTCCAATCAACCTTAGTGTTTTTGTATATTTCAGCATTAATTTGTTGGTTGCGAATTTGAGGCCCTGGAAACGACAGTGTTTGCTGCTAGCTAGAAGGTGTGTCGAGCAGAACCAACCCCGCCCCCCCCCCCCCCCCCCCCCCCCCCCCCCCCCCCCTCTTTTTTCCAGTCCAGTATATGGAATGGTATACCTAGTTTCTCTTGCTGGTGGTTGGTGGTTTTTATCATGGGGGAATAGCACTTTGCACATGAAATGGTAGCTTCTACAGAATTTTTTAGCTTTCGACAGTGTGTTAGTCCTTTTTTATAGCACAGTGCATTTCAGATAGTGTTTTTTCTGAATGTTTTTTTTACAGAATATAATCATGTGTGTGGGGTGGTGGTGACAAGACTAATATTAGCCTAGTAGTGCTTCTTCTTTTTGTTTGCGGGGGTCCGTGGGGTGTGCTGGTGGTTTAACAGAGATAGCATAGTTGCTTTTTTAATTGGTAGGATAACTTTTGCGTATGTAGGACCACATACTTGCTTTTTTAATTGTGTATATTTTGTGGGTGGCGGGGTAGATAGCAGCACAAAATGCGACTTCAAATGCATCAGGTGCACATGTAATTTCATCCCATCTCTCTCTATTTACATCTGTCAGGTTGCGGTTCTCTTGTTCAAACACAAGAGGGGAAAGAGTTTTTGCATATTCCAGTTTTTCATTATCCTAATGTTGCAGTAATCAGTACTTATTCATTTTATGCAACACTTCTAATATATTCGTCACTAAAAGCTTCAGTGCTGATATATTCAGTGATGAAGCAAAATCCCATATTACTAGGAACAATCCAGTACTGACACTACTCTATGAGCAAAGTCTAACTATGAAGTCATGGCCCAATGACACTAATCGGTCAGCTAGGCATAGTCGTCAGTGAATTACTCACCATTGCTATATTGTTTTCTGTCCATTAACAAACCAGTTACCATTTGGCTATTATTAAACCAGGGGCCCTTTTTTACATGCATTCTCTTCTTCTCAATCCCTGTTGGTATGTGGTCTGCTCTCATGTAGCCTTTGTTTGGAGAATGGAAGTAGGTTTTAATGCTCTCCAGGGTGCAGCTTTGATGTATTTATACCAAATTTGGTTTTTCTATTTTAAACAAGTGATTATTCTCAGATAAGTTGGACCATGCATATATGTTACTATTTATTCACTGCTAAGATATTACATGCTCATAGAATATGCGGTCGTTGCTTCCCCCATCAGCGGAAATCCTCACTTTTTCGTCTCATCACGCGATTGGGATTTTTTCAGGTTCTTTTGGACTGAACTCGAGGCTCCTGGTGGAATGCTGATTTTTGCAGCCAACAAGGAAGTGGGTTTTTGCTGCTGCCGGAAGGCTTCCTACCGGTAGAAATAAGCATATAAATGGTAGTCCAGCCACCCGCACAATGTTTTTATGACACATCTGTGTGTTTACATTTTTTTTCAGTACGCGCTCTGTGTGTTTGTTACACACATGCATTAATGTGATCATAGATAGGCAATAATATGCTATTAATTAGGCAAAGTACTATATTAAATTAGGGAAACAAAAGGCTCTTTTCTATGCATTGGTGGACAAACAGGAACCAAATCATAGTGCAGGGGCTGAGTGGCATAAGTCTTTACTTGGGTCCACAAAAATCTACCGGAGTGGTTTGCGGTTTTGGTAGAGTAAGGTGTGTTTTTTTCCCCTCTCATGCTCGACCCTGCAATTTCCAACATGGTGGGCTGGTGGCCCCCTAGATGCATGTTTTAAATGTCTACAGCCCCTCGACTATGTTTTTGATGTTTCTAGATATAGTAGTAGCACTATATTTGATTTGTTCTGGTTGAAATTAATACTATATTTGCAAAAAAAATTATCTAAAATGCCCAAGCAATTGCATCTATATTTCTTCCATTTTAAATCTGTTCATTTTGGACTCCTGTTTATGCATTGGTGGACAAAAAGGAACCTAATCATATTGCAGGGGCTTGACTCAGCAAGTGCAAAACTACAAATTGGATACCTGCAACCCATAAACGTTTCTACTAGCATTATCAGAAGCATTTTAACAAATTTTAGTAAGCATTTAAATACTATTCAGATAGCATTTTAAATGTTCAGTTCAAGTAATTTTTTAACATTTCATATGTCTCGTGTGATAGCTGATAGACTCTCCTTTTGTCTCGAACCAAGTCTTTTACATCATTTTAAATCAAATGACAAACAGATTAGGTTCCAATAGATGAATAAGCACAAATCTTTTTCTGAATCAAAAGTTCCTTGCTTATTTCCCTATACATTTTGGAGCAGCGTGGCTTATGTCAGACCCGATCCATGGGACTGCGCACATGGCGTACGTATTCTAGGATAAGGGATGGGATATAGCCCATACCCTATACCAACTTTAACTACTCGTACAGGAGTACGACTAGTCGGAACAGAAGGAAACTACCCAAGTAGTATTCGGGTAGGACTTCTAAGCTCGTATCTGGCTAGGATTTCCATGTAACCCTGTCCCCCCCAGACTATATAAGGGCTGGCAGGGACCCCCTCAAACATCAATCAACACCTAAGGCAATACAAACCACCACACATGACATAGGGTATTACGCTCTCGGCGGCCCGAACCGGTCTAAATCTTGTGTTCCTTGCACCTTCGAGTTCCTGATCTCGGCGACACCCCACCTACAATCTACGACCTCGAGGATATCCCTCGGTGGGATTGGAGGTTAAACACCGACAGCTGGCGCACCAGGTAGGAGTGTTCGTCGAGCATCCACCGGAAAACTCGATGTCATCTTTCAACTTCACCGGCGTTGTGCCCGACGAGGGCACCACGTTCACCTTCGGCTCCTGGGTGTGCATCGCCAACGGCTCAGGTGGTTTCAACAACCACCTGGCCAACCCCAAGAAGCCGGAGGCGTCTGCTCCTGCTCCGACATCCAGCCGCGACATCGACGATCTTGCTGACGATCTCGGCGGAATCAAACTTTCCGATCTAATTGGAAGCTACGCAAGTCATATTAAGGTAAACCCTCGCCCATCGATCAGTCTTGATGATCTAATTGCCGGGACAGATCAGGTGGACGACGGCATCGCCGAATGCATCAAGCTCGCGGAAGCCGCTCTCCATCAGCTTGACCCAGCGTCCTCGACACGGAACTGCCCTGAGACTCCTCACCATCCTCCTGTCACCACCGGCGACATCTTCTCCGGCATTGACCAAGTCGACCAAGGTATCGTAGAGTGCATCAATTTCGCAGAAACCACCTTTTAGCGTATCAAATCGTAGAGTGCATCAATTTCGCAGAAACCACCTTTCAGCGTATCAACCCTAGGGAGCCGAAGGCATTCGATCGCGACTTCGACGACTTCATCGGCAAACTCAAAACCCCCAGACCAAGCCCAATTTGGTCTGAGGCGGTCCTGCCCAAGACCCTCTCCGCATTGGAAGAGGACTTCGATCACCTACTGCAACTCGGAGAAGAAGAAGCCACCGAACATCGGGGGGCTACCGTTTACGACAACCATTCGGATTCGGCTACTCACGCAACACCAATAATAGGCAGCCGCCAGAGTCTGGCAAGAGGATCAACTCGGTCGGGCAGGCTCGAGCATTGGAAGGGCAGAAAGCCCTCCAAATTTCTCGAATCAAGCCCACCACGATCCATTATCGACTCTGGTGAGCTTCCGTTCCAAGAAGGCAGACCTCTCGCTTCTTCCAACGACGAAGAAGGTTGGGCTGCGAGTACCAAACGCTTCGCACCAGATCGTGAGGTATTCATGATTCACGTCGACAAAAATAGTGAAGGATCGGAGTACGTTCAATTGGACGACTACTACATCAACGACGACGACTATATCTCCGACGCAGCCGGTCCAGACCCAGACGCAGCGGGGGCATTCGCCCATCACAATCTACCTGTTCATGCTCTCGACACTGTGGGAACCGCGAAGATCGAAGATGAAGATGACGTCCAAAAGGAGCGGCATAAGCTCAGGAACGCCAAGCATGCCGTGCGCAGGCAGCGCGAACCAGAACAGCACCAACATCAGCCTGGAAATCTCTATGACTGCTCCACAAGCGACCTCTGCACTATCATCAACCCTAGGGAGCCGAAGGCATTCGATCGCGACTTCGACGACTTCGTCGGCAAACTCAAAACCCCCGGACCAAGCCCAATTTGGTCTGAGGCGGTCCTGCCCAAGACCCTCTCCGCATTGGAAGAGGACTTCGATCACCTACTGCAACTCGGAGAAGAAGAAGCCACCGAACATCGGGGGGCTACCGTTTACGACAACCATTCGGATTCGGCTACTCACGCAACACCAATAATAGGCAGCCGCCAGAGTCTGGCAAGAGGATCAACTCGGTTGGGCAGGCTCGAGCATTGGAAGGGCAGAAAGCCCTCCAAATTTCTCGAATCAAGCCCACCACGATCCATTATCGACTCTGGTGAGCTTCCGTTCCAAGAAGGCAGACCTCTCGCTTCTTCCAACGACGAAGAAGGTTGGGCTGCGAGTACCAAACGCTTCGCACCAGATCGTGAGGTATTCATGATTCACGTCGACAAAAATAGTGAAGGATCGGAGTACGTTCAATTGGACGACTACTACATCAACGACGACGACTATATCTCCGACGCAGCCGGTCCAGACCCAGACGCAGCGGGGGCATTCGCCCATCACAATCTACCTGTTCATGCTCTCGACACTGTGGGAACCGCGAAGATCGAAGATGAAGATGACGTCCAAAAGGAGCGGCATAAGCTCAGGAACGCCAAGCATGCCGTGCGCAGGCAGCGCGTACCAGAACAGCACCAACATCAGCCTGGAAATCTCTATGACTGCTCCACAAGCGACCTCTGCACTATCATCAACCCTAGGGAGCCGAAGGCATTCGATCGCGACTTCGACGACTTCGTCGGCAAACTCAAAACCCCCGGACCAAGCCCAATTTGGTCTGAGGCGGTCCTGCCCAAGACCCTCTCCGCATTGGAAGAGGACTTCGATCACCTACTGCAACTCGGAGAAGAAGAAGCCACCGAACATCGGGGGGCTACCGTTTACGACAACCATTCGGATTCGGCTACTCATGCAACACCAATAATAGGCAGCCGCCAGAGTCTGGCAAGAGGATCAACTCGGTCGGGCAGGCTCGAGCATTGGAAGGGCAGAAAGCCCTCCAAATTTCTCGAATCAAGCCCACCACGATTCATTATCGACTCTGGTGAGCTTCCGTTCCAAGAAGGCAGACCTTTCGCTTCTTCCAACGACGAAGAAGGTTGGGCTGCGAGTACCAAACGCTTTGCACCAGATCGTGAGGTATTCATGATTCACGTCGACAAAAATAGTGAAGGATCGGAGTACGTTCAATTGGACGACTACTACATCAACGACGATGACTATATCTCTGACGCAGCCGGTCCAGACCCAGACGCAGCGGGGGCATTCGCCCATCACAATCTACCTGTTCATGCTCTCGACACTGTGGGAACCGCGAAGATCGAAGATGAAGATGACGCTCAGGAACGCCAAGCATGCCGTGCGCAGGCAGCGCGTACCAGAACAGCACCAACATCAGCCTGGAAATCTCTATGACTGATCCACAAGCGACCTCTGCACTATCATCAACCCTAGGGAGCCGAAGGCATTCGATCGCGACTTCGACGACTTCGTCGGCAAACTCAAAACCCCCAGACCAAGCCCAATTTGGTCTGAGGCGGTCCTGCCCAAGACCCTCTCCGCATTGGAAGAGGACTTCGATCACCTACTGCAACTCGGAGAAGAAGAAGCCACCGAACATCGGGGGGCTACCGTTTACGACAACCATTCGGATTCGGCTACTCACGCAACACCAATAATAGGCAGCCGCCAGAGTCTGGCAAGAGGATCAACTCGGTCGGGCAGGCTCGAGCATTGGAAGGGCAGAAAGCCCTCCAAATTTCTCGAATCAAGCCCACCACGATCCATTATCGACTCTGGTGAGCTTCCGTTCCAAGAAGGCAGACCTCTCGCTTCTTCCAACGACGAAGAAGGTTGGGCTGCGAGTACCAAACGCTTCGCACCAGATCGTGAGGTATTCATGATTCACGTCGACAAAAATAGTGAAGGATCGGAGTACGTTCAATTGGACGACTACTACATCAACGACGACGACTATATCTCCGATGCAGCCGGTCCAGACCCAGACGCAGCGGGGGCATTCGCCCATCACAATCTACCTGTTCATGCTCTCGACACTGTGGGAACCGCGAAGATCGAAGATGAAGATGACGTCCAAAAAGAGCGGCATAAGCTCAGGAACGCCAAGCATGCCGTGCGCAGGCAGCGCGTACCAGAACAGCACCAACATCAGCCTGGAAATCTCTATGACTGCTCCACAAGCGACCTTTGCACTATCATCAACGCCGGCCGGGACGCCCGCAAAGTCATCATCGCCAGGCAGCAGGAGCGCGACGAGGTGGAGGCCTACAGCCCCACCAACTATCATATCCCCCTCGACTACCTGGGTACAACTCAAAAACGCAAGCCAGAAGTCGGGGAACAACCAACCCGAAGAAAGAAAATCCTCAACTCGGAGGAACGATTCGAGGAGGCTCTCCACAAGCGATGCTCATGGCACCCGAAGAGCAAGCATTCCACCTTCGAATGTCAAACCCTTTGGAGGGCCCTAGGAGATCCGCCACTCAACAAAGACTACGAAGAAAGGCGACGGGACCACCCGAATAATGATTTATTCATAAATTAAGTACCCAATTCAATGAGGTTTTTTGAGGATCTTTTAGGTGTTTCATTTGTTCAACCATTGTTTTGGGACTATATCTCGAAACAAACGGTTCCGTAAACCTAAAAGCACCCCCTTTTTACCACTTACTTAGGGTTGCCATTTAGGTTTATTATTCGGGTTAATCATGACTTCCTCGCTATACTACTCTCAGACGTGCCCAATGAATGTCCAGCCTAATTAGTGCAACCTTTTTCCAGCCGATCTCTTGTCACCTATTTCTCATACCATGAGCCTTTTTTACCAACGCTCGGGGGCTAAGGATAGGGCCAGCGGGGATGGGCTCGGGAAAGAAGAAAATGATTCAATTTCTTCAAGGCTAAGCATAGGGAACCCTGCTACAGCCAAGCCATGCGACTGCCAAAAGTGGTTGCCTCGTTGGCAATGACTAGTGGAACCCATTAATTAGCCAAAATAAAGCATCTACGTGATTATTTATCAAATACTTCCAGTAACGCTCAATTTACTAGTTCCCGACTAGTACTCTATGTTACTAAAGGGGCCTCGCCCATATTTCTAGTAATGCTCAGTTTACTAGTCCCGACTAGTACTTTATATTACTGAAGGGGTCTCGCTCCCATACTTCCAGTAACGCTCAGTCTACTAGTTCCTGACTAGTACTCTATGTTATTGAAGGGGTCTCGCTCCCATACTTCCAGTAACGCTCAGTTTACTAGTTTCCGACTAGTACTCTATGTTACTCTATGTTACTGAAGGGGCCTCGCTCCTATACTTCCAGTAACGCTCCGTTTACTAGTTCCCGACTAGTACTCTATGTTACTGAAGGGGCCGGGTCTCGCTCCTATACTTCCAGTAACGCTCAGTTTACTAGTTTCTGACTAGTACTCTATGTTACTGAAGGGGCCTCACTCCCATACTCCCAGTAACGCTCAGTTTACTAAGTTCCTGACTAGTACTCTATGTTACTGAAGGGTCTCGCTCCTATACTTCTAGTAACGCTTAGTTTACTAGTTTCCGACTAGTACTCTATGTTACTGAAGGGGTCTCGTTCCCATACTTCAAGTAACGCTCGGTTTACTAGTTCCCGACTAGTACTCTATGTTGCTGAAAGGGGCCTCGCTCCTATACTTCCAGTAACGCTCAGTTCACTAGTTTCCGACTAGTACTCTATGTTATTGAACGGGCCTCGCTCCCATACTTCTAGTAACGCTCGGTTTACTAGTTTCCGACTAGTACTCTATGTTACTGAAGGGGCCTCGTTCCCCTACTTTCAGTAACGCTCTGTTTACTAGTTTCGGAGTACTCTATGTTACTGAAGGGGTTCTGCTCCCATACTTCCAGTAACGCTCAGTTTACTAGTTCCCGACTAGTACTCTATGTTAATGAAGGGCCGCCGCTCACATACTCCCTGACGTAGCCAAGGAGAACGAGGAGGAGTCCACTCTCGACGCGATTTTGACTCGTGCTGCACCAGGACTTTTCGGGTCGGATGGAATCCGATCTGGGGGAAGAGCGTAGCTGACTCCTATTCGGGTTACGAAATGCGGCTCCTATATACCACTCAGCGACTTGACCTTCTCCCAGACTCGGGGGCTGGCGCCGCCGACCATGTGGCGTATCTCCTCTGATTCGGCTGATACCTACGCTACTCGGTGTACCTTCAGTGGCTCATCTAGCTCCCATGCACGGGGGCTGGACGCGACAAGGCACTCGGCGTACCTTCGGTGACTCGTCTAGCTCCCATGCTCGGAGGCTGGGCGCGACAAGGCACTCGGTGTACCTTCAATGGCTCGTCTAGCTCTCATGCTCGGGGGTTGGGCGCAACAGGGCACTCAACATGTTTTTGGCGGCTCGTCTGGCTCCCATGCTTGGGCTGGGTGCAGGAAATAACTTGGCTTATCACTGTGCAGAAGCCGAAGAGTTCATATCGGGATAAGATTTGTTTTGAGCGGTAATTTCAGGATATTTGGAAAAGTTATTTGCTTAACCATATTTTTAGGGACGTTATTCCCAAAAATGGAGTTTTCGAATTTCTAAACCAATTTACTCATTTTAACCATCAAATCAAATTCTTATTTTTTCCACAACCCATGCCACGATTCTTTAGATCCTTTTTCCAAACCTTAGGATTTGGACTCAAGGCTCGGGGACTGCGGAACACGTGTCACTTATGACTTATTTTTCAAACTTTTGGAAGATAAAAGCAGAATGTTCAAGACTAATTTGACCCTCAGCCTGATTCTTTGATCCAACCAAAGGCTTGGGGGCTACTCCATATGGAGTGTGAGTTTCATCGCACCCCATATAAACGAAGACTTGACAATTACTCGGGGCATGAGCACCTCACAACCTCGATGCAGCCAAGGAAGTACTCCGAAGACACCTTCAATACGGAGTTTGGGAGAACTCGAAGACGCCTTTAGAAGTACTCGGAAGCCTGCAGTACTCGACTACGAAGAGCTTGAGGGCTTGTTAGACCCGGGGCCATGGGACTGCGCACATGACGTACAAATTCTAGGATAAGGGATGGGACATGGCCCATACCCTACACCAATTGTAACTAATCGTACAGGAGTAGGACTAGTCGAAACAGAAGGAAACTACCCAAGTAGTACTTGGGTAGGACTCCTAAGCTCGTATCTGGCTAGGATTTCCATGTAACCCTGTCCCGCAGACTGTATAAGGGCGGGCAGGGACCCCCTCAAATATCAATCAACACATAACGCAATACAAACCACCACACAGGAGATAGGGTATTACGCTCTCAGCGGCCCAAACCTGTCTAAATCTTGTGTTCCTTGCACCTTCGAATTCCTGATCTCGGCGACACCTCACCTACAATCTACCACCTCGGGGATATCCCTTGGTGGGCTTGAGGTTAAACACCGACAACTTGGTTGACTTGCAAATCCTGCACTTCTTCCTCTTTGCCTGAGCATTCACCCCTTAGCTGGCACATTTTCCCTTTTTCTTCCATTTAACTTTTGATCTTGGTGGGTTGTTTATGTTTCGCAATGTAGTTGCACAACCAGCTGCAGCTAGATTAGTTGGGTTATCAAGGATTATAGTTGAGATATCACCAGTATGTCATGCCTGCAGGTGCATCTGTTTAGTTACTGAACTTCATTAGGCAGTTAGAAAGTAATAATAGCTATGACAACAGACAAATAAATGTGCGATGATCAAGCAATATTGTCCTAAGGTCAAAGCAAAATAGTGCAAATTGTTGGGCAATTTTTACAACATTCTTTCTTCTCGATCTAATTCCTCTTTATTTTTTGATCCTCTTTATTTTTTCTGTTCTTACATTGCAGGTTCCCAAGTTATCCAGCACGGGAGATCAAGTACAAAGTATGAAGCGGATATGATGTGCGGTATGAACCGGATCAAGTAAATAAGTAAATAAGTACATATGTAGTGAGAGCAAGTACATTTCTTGCCTTATTTGTCTAAATATGTACTTTATTAGGCAATAATGTTGTTCTATATTAGGCAAATTATGCAATTGTTAAGGCAATAGTATGTTTCTGAATTAGCAAAAATATGATCATGAATTAGATCATATGGAACTATCAATCTTTGTTACCAGAGGTATATTCAGCCTAGCTAATATTTACTCCTAATACTAACTGCACTTAATATTCTTTCACTAATCTATGTTTCCTTTCCTTGTTTTAGCCACACAAAACATTGTTTAGGACCTGAAAGCTGATGCGCCTTTCTTTCTACCTGCAAGATTCCCCAGCGAATCGGCACTATAACATGCTCTTCAGCTGTAGGGCTCCTACCACTGTATTTTTTGGTATGCCCTTATAGAGTTTTGAGTTTTCAACTTTGATCCACAACGACGACTTTCCCTTTTTTTGTCTCACAGCTTGTTGTTTGGTGGTCTGAAAGTTTATCAGTGTCATCGGCATCAGTTTAGTTGCAGCTCAACCTCGATTTGATTCACGAGCAGCGTGGTAGTAGTTGCAGTAGCTCTAATCTTTTGTTTGGGCAGTACAACGGCAGAGGCAACCAGGCAATCACATGTATTCTGGTAGTTTTGAAACTTTGTTAGTGTTTAATACGTTTGTATATGTTCTAATTTGCTTACTATTTTTTGAAAGCTTTGCTTTTGGGATCCCAAAAGTTTTTTTATTGCACTTGTTGAAATATCCAGAAGCAAGAAAATTAGGAGGGGTATTAGTGCGGGACTGGTTCTTGGTGGGAAAATTAGCCCTGATCGGTGTACTCTTACCAGCTTTTTTCCAGAAGAGGAAAGCTACTCTGTGTGTTTGTTTTTTTTTTCAAAAACGGAGTGGTCGTACGGCCAATCTAAATTATGGCCGGACGTACGTTAGCCAGGTCCACTGATTTTACATCATACTTAATCGTCTTTAGTTTGGACGAATTTTCACAAACAAAGAAATATATATATGGCCACATGGCACTTGAAAAGTTACAGCACTATACATGGCACTTGAGAAGCTTTTTTTTTTCTTGGACATGCGGCACTTGACAAGTTACAGCACACACGTGCTCGCATGTTTCATTGGATCAATAGAAACCTTCGACATTCGGCCCTATTTTAGCCATGTATTCATTCCTTATTGCATCAGTATGATTATAACCTAAAAGATGCATCCAGTAGCCAGAAAAACACGTTTCAACTTATCTGCCTGAGATCACTTCAGCAGGTACTGAAGGTGCTCTGCTACATCTGCCATCTCAGGTCTTTGATCAACATCACTACTTAGACATTGAACAATAAGTTCTGCCAAACTATGAAATATCCCCGTGCTTCCAATTGCTGCGATTTCTGGGTCAATGAGCTCAATTACTCTCTTCTTCTTTGTGCAAGTGTCAAGGGAGTTCCCGAGTAAGATGTTATTGTCAGGATGTACGGCCTTCTTCCTGGTAATCAGTTCTAAGAGCACGACTCCAAAACTGTAGACGCCACTTTTACTGGTGTATAAGCCTGTTAGCGCATATTCTGGATCCATGTAGCCCCAGTTACCAATGATAGTGCTGGCATAATTTTCATCAACAGTAATCATCCTAGATGTACCGAAGTCGGAGATCTTTGGTACAAAGTTCTCATCTAAAAGTATATTAGCTGCCTTAACATCGCCATGCAGAATTGGTGTAGTGATTTCTGAATGCATGTAAGCTAGACCCTTTGCTGCTTGTGCAGCAATTTGTAGACGTATATCCAAGCTGAGAGGCACCCTGTTGCTGTCATGCAGAATTTTATCGAGGCTACCGTTGGGCACATACTCATAGACCAAAATTGGAACATCAACTTCTAGGCAACACCCTATTAGCTTAACAATGTTCTTGTGCAAGACTCGAGATTGAATGATAACTTCGTTTGTGAACTGGCCTGCCAATTTAACATCAATTTTGGGTTTCTTGACTGCTACTGGGTGAGTTTCATCTCTAATATATCCCTTGTAAACCTCACCAAAGCCACCTTGTCCAATACAATTATTTCTATTTAGTATTTGCTCCAGCTCCTCCTTCCTGAACAGTTTAATCTTGTTAACTTCTTCTATTATAGGATCCCCATTCTTTCTAAAATAATCTTTCATCTTTGTTTTCTCTTTGACAAGAAGACTGACAAACACTGCAACTGCTATGATAAAAAGTCCACCTATTGCACCTACATATACAACAAAGATACCACACATATAGGAAGCAATAAAATCTTCTAAACAAACAATTGTAATTGTACCGTAGTTATCTTAATTCTTAAATGCAGCATTACGAGGTCAAGTCTTGCAATAATGTCATTATCCTAAAAGACCATGTAAAACGATCCTATATTCATATATCAAAATTTATACGCGTAAAGAGTGGACTGACAAATGAAATGTGGATCATATGTACCGGTGGCGATTTTTGCTGCCAGCGGAAAATTGGGGTTGCAAGGATCATTGAACGGATCAGCACTGTGGGAACCACCGGGGCATTTGCATTCGTAGGAACCCAGAGTATTCCGGCAAACGCCTCTGCATGGATACTCTTGACGACGTTCACACTCATTGATATCTGCATTGTTTACCAACCTCGTTTATTAGAACAATAGAAAACCATCCTTAGGGAACGCCAATTAGAATATGTAAGTTTATGTACTGCACTAATAATTACTTCCTTCATTTCAAATTATATATCATTTTAGCATTTCTAGGTGCATAGTTTTTGCTATGTATCGTATATCTAGGTGCATAGCAAAAATTATATGCATCTAAAAATGCCGAAACGGCCTATAATTTGAAACGGGGGAGTAGTTATTATCTGTAACTGTAAACAATATGGAAATGTGAACTAATTAAACAAGAAGCAATTAAGTCAGGACAAATTAAAGTTGCGATTCCATCCTGGAATTCAGATAGAATACTAGAATTTTCCCTCCTTCAAACTAAACACTGCAACCTTCTTACTGATCAGGTAAAAGAGGAACAGCGTGCAAGATTGAACACACTTACCGGTACAACCGTCTGCAATATAGGGGTTGCCTTCGTAGCCCATGCTGCAGTTGCAGACGTACCCAAGCCCATTGGAGTCACGACACTCATTGTTGGGGCTCACACAAGCATAGCTCTCCGCCGCCTTCTTCGCCTCGTCGCATGTCAGGTTGTCACGGATGGCCCAGTCCAGCCACACTGGCATCATAGTGTTGATGTCCATCTTCAGGTCAGCTGTGTGGAAGGTGTAGTTGCTCCTGTCCACAAGGAAGGCGTAGTCGCAGGGGCTGTACCCCAGCCTTGCTTTGTGGGTGTACACATTGAAGTTCATCCTGTTGTCGGTGAGGCCCTGCGGAATGTCGAGACGGCAACAGCCGACACCGGCGCAGGCGCCATTCATCGCGCTCCGAGAGTTGTTGCAGTAGCACATGCAGCCGGTGTAGTACCCATAGTCGTAGTCATTTCCCTCACTCCGCTGGCTCTGGGTGTAACCCAGGGTGTTGGAGCCGATGAAAACAAGCTGGTTGTTGGTGTTGGAGATGCGGTACACCTCGTCAAGGTTGAACTGCACATCGCCATCGCTATAGGCATACACTGAATCTGAGGAGTTGAAGCACTGCCACGCGACAGGCAGCATCACACGGGCCTCCGCCGTCCTGATGGAGAGGTGGTTGACCGGGACGGGCTTGGTGCTGCCAGCAAGCACCGGCCTGTTCATGCTGCGGTCACAGATGATCTCGAAGCCCTTGCGGAAGCAGCCTGTGCCGATGCCGAATGGATACTGGATGGCTATGCCGCCACATCTGAGCCTCAGGAGTAGCACTGGAAGCTGTTAATTGTAGTAGCAGTAGATATGGCAGCAAGATTAACATTGTCGACGTTACGTTGCAGCTCTTGCTGATCAACCAATCGTGATTCTTCAAGCAATCTCCTCCATTACTCCTGGTAAAGGGATAATTAGGTCACTTTATCGCGTAAATTCTTAATATATCTTCAACTTTTTGGACAATGACTGGGCCATCCTCCTCCAATTATCTGTTCCCTGGTTTATGGTATCTGGAGGTTTGGATCATGACTATTTCTAATTTATTGTCACAAAACAACAGGACAAGCACAAAGCATTCTTCAATTCTGTAGAAGCACTCAACAGTGACGGTTCAAAACTGTCATCAGAGATGTGTTTGGATCCGTCATTACAGATCAATCTTTAGAGACAGACTCATTACAGATCAATCTTTAGAGACAGACTGTTATAACAAATGGTTTTTAAACCATATGTGAAAAAAATTTATCACTTATGAAGTTTAAAGATAGAACCGTTTATGATAGTCTATTAGCACGGACGAGATAGCTGTACAAAACTAAAGACAAGTGGGCAATTTTGCAGTAGTTATATTCACTTGAATGATGATACCAATCATGCCCAGAAAAAGTGTATGTCTATTACAATGTTTGCACACCCAGCACGCTTGCTCTAAGCTCAATCTTTTGAAAGAGGAGTAAACAGACACAGCAAAGAGGTAACAAGGTCCTAACTGAATTTGGCAATGGCAAGCCGATAATGTAGAGATCAGAAAAAGAAAGAGAAAAATCTAGTTTACACCCTCGAACTATTGTAAAAGTCCGATTTTCAACTTTTAACTACAAAACCGGACAATGGAGGCCATCCAACTGTTGAAACGGGATAATTTTAGCCTTTTTGGGGGTTTCAAAGGTGGTATTCTATTTTGTAAAAATTAAAAATATTAAATTTTAAACTAAAAGAATTATAATTAATTTATTTTAAATAAAAAATACGAAACGGGTGCCAATATTTTTCTAAAAATGTAATCTATTGGCACTCTACTTGTCAGTTATTTGAATTCAATTTTTTCATATTCATAGTACTTGTTTACTTGTAGTTATGTCTATTTTTTTAATAAATAAGATATAGATAGAGCTACAATACATAGGTTATATTTTTAGAAAAAATTTGATACTAGTTTCATATAACTTAAAATCAGATGTCCCTTATTGTCCGATTTTGTAGCTGAAAGTTGAAAATTGAACTTTTAGGATAGTTCGAGGGTGTAAACTGAATTTTTTCTAAAAAGAAAATAGAGCCACATATGTATTGGTGCTCTCAAAGTGAAGGAGAAGTAACAACTAACAAGCACGATATGATTAAAAAAGGGTCATGTACGAGTGATAGGTAAAATTAGTCTATGGCCATAATGATACAATGAAATGAACAAATTAAAAAAAAACCTGCAAAGCCCGGTCCACCAGATAGCATCATGATAGTGACTTAAGCCATTTGTAGTAACAACGGGTCCAAATCTCCCAGCTGAAGTCGTACTGGTGTACATGTGTTTGAGCGTGCGTTTAGATACTATAACTTGTATCCAGACAGGAGGAATGAAAAAAGAAAATCTCCCGGCTGAAGTCATACTACTGGTTGATAGGTGGAGTTCAAAAGGCTGGAGGATACCTTTGGAAAGAAGGGTCGTAGCAGAAACAGTTGATCTGATGACTCGCAAGCCTGAAGAATATACTATTCCACTACGCATGCGTCCCAAAGCTGCAAGAAGTTCTCCCGGAAATCAGAATGCGCAGGAATCGACTGCTGAAACGCCAAGAGTAAATCAACCGTTTGGCCAGATTTCAGACATTTCCAATTTACCATGGGAGATTTGGGGAAGAAGCCGGAACAGGGGTGCCGGCGCCTTCGCCTACGGCAGGCGGGGCTCAGCCAGGGTGCTTGCTGTTTGTGCTGGCTGACGGCTGCGGCCAGGCGAGCCAGCAGCAGGAAGGAGGAGCTGAGCCCCGGAACCGGAAGATGGAGTGGAGGTGGGAACACGGCGGCGGATCAGGCCGGCGGCGAGGTGCCCGCGCGGAGGCGAGGAGCGCGAGCGCCGTGGTGTTGCCGTAGAGATGGGAGTCGGAAACACAGAATTTATGATGGTTCAGGGGTCTTTACTGTGAATAACGGTCCTACTAAATCTTTGACCACGTCGTTTCAAAAAAGAAAAAGAAAATCTTTGACCACGTGCTATTTGTTTAGCGAGCCAAATACTTGGGTTTTTTTCCGAAAGCAAACACATGGTTTTGATATACTTTGTAGGTCACGAGTTTGGATTAATATAGAAGTTCCAATTAAATTATCTTTCCATGGGATGGAGTACATGGGCTTTTAGGGAGTAATTTTGATATACATCTAGGGATTGTTTTAGCTTATTTTCGTAATGATAGATCTGGATAATTTTTTCAAAAACAGTATTATCAAAGATGATTAGAGCCTATTGAATTAATGGATGGATGTTATCTATATTTCTAGTGCGATTAATGTGGAGGTTCTAAAAGAAGCCTACAATTAGTAATAATAAAATATAAATGCAACACTAACATATTGAACATACTATATAATGTCTCAGGGACGGTTCTTAGCTTTGGACTAAAAGTCCTATTGGATCTGGTAGGGCTAAGTATTAGTTGGCTAATAGCTAGAGCTAATTGTAAGCTTGCTGAAATTTTCTTATTGCTGTTTGGATACTTGGCCTACTAACAGTTAGTTGGAATCCTGAAGCAAAAACAGCATTGTGTTTGATAAACAACATATACATAGGTGTGATATACTGGACAATACTTTAGGTGCTCTTGCAAAAGGAGGTGGAGAGGTGTGCCGCGCTGTGGACAATCTTCTCTAGGCATGGCTGGAAGTTTAGCAATAGAATCTACTCTTAGCAAAATTACAATTTTGAGTTTAGTTACTCCCTCCGTTCCAAAATGTAGGTCGTTTTGAATTTTCTAGCAGATTTATATTATAGATATAACATATGTCTAGGTGCGTAGTAAAAATTATGAATCTAGAAAAATCAAAATAACCTATATTTTAGAACAGAGGAAGTATTTGAGAACTATCCACGTGTCTAATTTTTAGAAGCTAACAATTAGCTCTATGTATCGAACATGCCGTAATCACCAACAAATTCATATTCTAGTAAATACATATGTGATAAGTCGTCAGATATATCAAATCAACCATAAATCGCAACTAGCTTAATTTGCGTGGAAGTCTAAGGACACGATCTCTCACACTTGTATTAATGTATTTTGATGATGTCTGAGCAAAAGAGTTTGTGGGGGCTTCTCCGCTTCTATTTCATCGTCGATTGCTTACCTCAACTGGGTTGAAATCTGTTGTGGCTATCAAACGTAGACACGTTTTTCTTTGCCACCTTTACTTGCTTCAAATCTGGCCATGATTGTTCTTTAGCAAACATTTGGTAATGGCTTTGGGGTTCATCCTCACGAAAAATCTGAACCTCGTCTCCCAAAAAAGACAAAGAACTAATCTTTAAATTGTTTAATTTTTTGTTGGTATAAACAATCTTTAAGTTGTGTTATCTTATCCAGATCCCCATCAGAATTAATGGGAGTATTTAAACATAAATCTTGACAGTGTCATATCCTTATCAATTCATCAAGTCATATTTGTTTCCAAAGTTATCACTCTGTAGGCCAACTTGTTTTTCGCGAACGTGCCTGAGCACATATTTTATTAAAAGAAAAGCAATACGACCATTACAAATATTAATAGGCAAAGGCTATTAAGGCAGATACAAAGCACCACCAAGCAAGTGGCAGGCGACCCAACACCAACAAGAACAACAAGAACAACCGGGGAGGAGACTCACACGAACCCGCAAACCTAGACACGACCACACATCTGAGCCTGCTAAAAGATAAAACAACGTCAAGATGCAAAGGTCTACAACTCGATAAAGGTGGCAAAACATCCACCCGACCAACACAACCAAGGCGGCAAAGCATCCGCCCGAACCCAACTAACACGACGACTGTGGTAAAGCTTCCACCAGAGTAGGACGACGGCAAAGTATCCACCAGGAAAGAGAGTGGCGGCAAAGCATCCACCATACGATGACCAACGCAACCCCGACGATGTGGATGAAACAAAGCGAAGATAGGCGCAGATGCTGAAACTCTCCGAGGAGAGCGGATGACCACCGCTAGGACCAGGTGAAAGGGGTCGGAGCACAGCAATAATCTCATGAACGGCATCGATAACCAGCAGAGCTTCCAAAACGACGCCTCAAGGGAGGGGGCGATGCCACGAGTGCCGTCATCGTCCGACCAACAAGATTAGGGTTTTCACCCGGAAAGCTCGCCGACGAGGAGGCAAGAGGAGGAAAAAATGACGCCATCTAAACGTCGTCCGAGGACGTCGTTGTCATTGGTCCACGGGTAGACCTTAGGCTTTCGCCTTCACCCCATTACCTCCTAGAGCCGAAGAAACCGCTGGCCACCACCGAGCGCCACCATAGGACCGAAAAAGTGCCGCCACAGCGCAGGCACCCCCCACCGTAGAAGTCCACCAAAAAGGGGCGGCTAGTGGGGGGCAGAAGCCGACCGCCCCGACGCCAGTGGAGCAGGGATGACTGGAGGCTGAAAAGCGCCGACACCACAAGCCGGAGGCCGACAACAGAGCCGAGCGCCGGCCCCCGGCGATTTGAGGCAAAGGAGCAAGACAGAGCGTCCGTCCGGGGGCAGCGCGCGCGAGACGACAGCCAGCCCGGGGCCGCGGCAGCGGCGCGGCCACGCGCCCACGCCCACCCGAGCCACCTGGCACGCGCAAGACAACGGCCCGCCCCAGGGCGGCGGCGGCGCAGCCACGCGCCCATGCCTACACAAACTACCAGGTGCGCGCGAGATGATAGCCCACCAGGGCAAGCGGCGGCGGCGGCGGCGCGGCCACGCCCACCCGAGCCACCGGAGCAGGACCAGCCGGGGACGGGAGGGCGGCGACCCCCACCAAGAACGACCAGGGCCGCGGGGGCGGATCCGGCGAGGAGGAGGCCGGATCCTGCCCCGGCGGCCGGTGGCCGGTTGTCACACCTGGTTTTAAAACAAAACCAAGTGCTACCTATATGTATGTCAGGATCAAGTTTCATACATATAGGCAGCGTTTGGTTTTGTTTTAAAATCGGGTGAGACATAAGTGGTATCAGAGTTGTATCGATTGTAGGACGTAAGTCTAGATAGCAATGGTCACTTCCTAAGGCCTATTTTATTATAAAAACAATTCTTACCTCATCCTTGACCTCTTTGGTGAATATTATCACTCCTTGACCATTTCTTTCCCTTTCCTTAACTCTCCTTTCTCACTTGACCCCTTTTCATTTGCACTTCCTTGTTTTGCAATTGTAAAACCCTCAATCCTGGTATATTGACTTACTCTCTCCTTGATAACTTATTTTGATACTCGACCCTTGGTGATTTACCCTTTCTGGTTTTTGCTAAACCCTCAATCCTCGTCTATTTATTTTCTCTCTCCTTGATGACTTCTTGATCTGGATCATACATCTCATTTGATGAATGATTTTCCTATCTCATACATCTCACCTCCTTTTGACATGGTGATATTTCTTACCCTCTCTCCTTAATATTTTCTTATTAGTTCCTACTTATCCTTTTAAACATATCTCCTCCTTGATTTTATCTATCCTCCCCATTACCTCTCCTTGCATCTTAAGCACTGTCGTTTTGGATTGTTTCCTTTGTCTTTATAATCTAAGGTGATCTTCTACTCTCCTTTTATTCAAAATGTTTAGATGATATGTACCACATGACCTAAAGCCTGCTCAAGATAGCTGAAGGATGGAGTTATCACCCCTAGAGAAGTGAAAATCAACAGCGGAAGACTGTGCCACCCTCACCCGAAGAGCAAGATTCTACCCTGCACAAGCTGAAGGATGCCTCTATCAAGAATGTTGAACCTGAAGAGACAGCCCATGCTTAGGAGTACCCCTTGCAGTCCTATTAACAACCTTTAGCATCATTCCTTGACTGTGTGTTGACTGGTGGAGTTCTGTGTTCGCGTGATGATGCTTGTCTTTAAGGCCTTGTTTGAGTTCATTCTTTGTATTGTTTGTTGGTGTATTGTGGATCTTCTACCTACAATGACATCAGTTGCCTATCTGGGTTCTTCTTTTGTACCTTCCACATCCTTGTCCTTTTCCTTTCTTTCTCCCTATTCCAAAAGAGGACGTCAAGAAGGAAGCTAAAGGCAACCCCAACGTCAGCAAGAAGATGCTATTATCAACACCACCGTCTAAATCAAAGCAAGTCCCTACTCTAGTTTCTTTACCACCTTGCAACTTGCTATTCTTCACCCTACCTTACTCCGATGACGACCTCAATAACTAAGAAAGAAGTTGAAGGCAACGCCGACATCAATAGTAGAAACCTACAAACATCTACAGTTGTCGACACATGAAAGAAGTTGAAGCCAAGAATGCTCTATTTACTTTTGTTACCTCCGTGCCATTCTCCTCTCTACCTTGATTTATTTAACAATCACGACCACATAAAAAAAGATGAAGATGATATCACGGACTCTACCTTGTCCTTCAAATTTTCTTTATCATTATTTATTTATTCCCATTCTCTTCTGATCTTATCTTTACCACCCAACCAGATGGCGAGTCCCAACGGAAATCAAGAAGATAGAGCCAACGAAGGTGACCTCAACATTCCACATGTAGCCTCATCATTTGAGCATAGGATGCTAGAGTATATGACAGCACAAACTCAGAGTCTACAAGCAATGGCTCAAACCATGATCAATATTCATCAGCATATTACAGAGCAAGCCTCATTCCCTAGGAACCACAACATTGTCACCAGTGATAACCATCCTGTAACACCCTAGGTGTTTAGAACCCTAAGCAAGAAAATCTAAACATAGCATCATGCACAATAACCCAGAATAATTGAAACAATGCATCTAATTATGTGTGTGCATATGCATGTGTATGATGTGTATGTGTATGTGCATGTGTATGTATGTGTGTATGTGAGAATTGTTTCTTTTGTGTTTGTAACCTTTCATGCTCCAGTTTTCATGAAAAATGTAGCATAAAAACACACTCATATTTAGTACCTTACAAACTGTACTTCAAACACCATTTGCAAATTCAAAATTCAACACAAGAAATGACTAGTAATTCAAATCCTAGTAGTCTTGAATTTAAAATAACTTTTAAACCGTGCCTCAAATGAACATTTGGCTAAAACAAAAGTTGTAGATTTTCAAATTCGCTACAACTTTTGTGTTCAAAGTTTTTCAAGTTTCTATTCAAAATTTTAAGAAAATTTAATTTGAATCCCGGCCCTTTTCTCTCTCCCTCCCTCTTTCTTCTCTCCCCTCCCCTGTTCTGTCCCGTCGAAGGGCAGCGGGCGCCTGCCACCTGGTCGGCGATGCCCGCCGGCTGCAAGCCGCCAAGGACAGCGCCCCGATAGGCCTCGACCGGCCGTGGCCAAATCACCCTCCCCTGCCCCGAATCCACCCATGCCCGACGCGCGCGCGCCACGCGGCCATTGATTCCCCTGGTCCGCTCGCGCCCAGCCCCTCCTCCCTCTGTGCGCCTATAAAGGGGCTGCACCGAGCCCTGGTCACACGCGTCCGAGTACCACCACCACCGCGCCATTAGCGCCACTACTCGACCTCGCCGTTGAGCCCCACTTTCCGCTCCTCCTCCGCCCAAACCGAGGCTCTAAACGGGTCACCCTCTACCTGCCGGTACTCCCCGACTTCCCCATACCTCACCGGAGCTCCTGCTCACAGCCAACAGCCCAACTCCGACCACCCTAGCCCCAACCGAGCACACCAACAGGTTTCCCTCGACCTCCTCGTGCTCCCCCACCCCTATCCCCTCGCCGCCGACTAGTTTCCTCGCTGGATTTCAGCCGGGAAACACCCAGCCCCACCCAGTGACTATATTGCAATCGCCAAGTTCTTTTTAGGGTCCTTTCTGCTAGATCCAGGGACCTATTTGCGAGAACTCGAGTACTTTTGTTTTCAAGAGGCTGTCAATTGTAAAATCAATCTAAAATTATAGAAAAATCAGAAAAACGTAAACTAAAATTTGTTGAGACCCTCTTGATGAATCCGACAACTTTTGCACAGAAGGATGACCAGTTACAAACTATAACTTGATGTAAAATTAATCTTGTTGTAAATAGCCCATAAATGTATCTCATGATTTGGGACAGTACTATGGATAATTTTTGGATTGTAACCTAGTCTCTACTTGTTAAAACTTGTATTAAAATCTCAAGGCCAGAACATGTTTCTATGAGTAGTTTTTGTTGGACCTTGTCTAATGTGCTATTTTGCTAGAGTTATTTGCCCATGCTGTTCTACTGATATGTTAGGGTTAAAACTTTTACAATAGAGTAACCTTGATGCATAAATGCTATGGGCAAAGTTTGGACTTTTTACTTCTGTCTAACTTGCTCATATGTTTTTAGTTAAGAAAAACTACATTAAATCAATGTAACTAGTTTTGTTGCTTAGAAAAATATGAAATTTTAACCAGAGACTACTTTTGAGCATATTATCATATTGGAAAAGTTTGAAACACAAAAACTTTGTGGAACTACCTGTAGAAATAAATTTTGATTAATATAGATGTATCTTGACTTATTTTCTATGCTTTGTATCTTGCACACTAAAACCTGAAAAATTTACAGTAGACTCACCACAAGTTTACAAGCACTTAGTAAAATGTTGAGCACCAGTTTTTGTATGGTTTGTTCTTTATAAATGGATCTTGATCCTAGCAGTAGCTGTTTAATGTATTTTTCATGATAAATCTGCTAAATGAAAATGGCTGGAAATTTTAAAGTGGGTTTGTACTTATTTAATGTGTTCTGCATAAAAATCTCAATACCAGAAACTATCTCTACGAGTTATTTTATTTTAATTCATGCTTACTCTTGAAAAATGACCGTTATGAAATGACAAAACCCCTCACTTAATTAATGAAGTTAGTTAATCTAGATACTACTCGATAAATGACTGCATAAGGAAAAGAAAATAAAGTGCTTTACAACTTAACTTGAGTTTTGTTGAATTGCAACTTTATAGTGAAATAGTTATTTACCTTGTACCATTAAAACAACTCATACATATACGTTAATATAGAATCGACGACTCTCGCCGACGGAACCTACGAGCTGGTGACGTAGTCCGAGAGTGAGCAACGCGAAGTTCAAGTTAATCTAACTGAAGTTGTTGAAGACCCGAACCAAAGTTCGGAAGAGCCCAATGCTAGCTTTGCTTAGGAAGGTAAGCATCGGAGCATAACCTCTACTTTTAAACTTATGCAACTTTTACTTATATATGGTATTGTGCATTAAGTTTGTAGGAGTTGATTGAAACCCTAGATGCATGATCCTAGGTACCTATGATATGAACACCAGCCTGTGTCGGTCGCTAGATTGCCATGCTAATAGGACTCCGGTAAAAGTCGAGTGATTTTCTGTCACTCGCGGGGTATAGGAGTTGCTTGTTTTACTTATGTTGGAATCCTAAGATCGACGGACGGGGCTATGTTACGATATTCCTATTGATGATTGAGGTCCCGTCTGCTTAGCGAAAATGCTAAGTTCGCGGTGTGTGGTAGTGGTGGTTAAGTTTTTGAACGTACTAACCACAAGCTGAGAATATGGTAATCGGTAAGCTTAAGTACCTGATTGATCCGCCGAGTGGACTTTATCCTCACCCTCTTGATTTCGTTCCCATGGGCACATGGTGAGTGCAAGAGCAGCCACGGCCCAGCTTCGTTCCGTGGTTCGTGGACCTCTGTACTCGAGGGGGGTGGCCCTGATCCACAACCGGGGAAGAAAGGGAAGAAGTTGCACGTGTGACTCTATGAGTAACCACGTGACGTGTGTTTAGGTTTTCCCTTGCAAAGTTAAGAAATTCGATTCGAATCGTCCGTTTCTCGCGGCCATTGAGACTGCTTAACCCTTTTACCACATAGAGTAAGAAGAGGAATAATGATGATGATTAATCTGGTTGGATGCTCAATTAATTATTTTTTACCATGCGTGATTTGGATAGTTGCTTACCTAGAATGGTTAATCAACTAGAACTTGATGCTAAAACTTGAAAGCAAGGACTCACTCTTAGATGCTTTTTGGCAAAAACAACCCTCAGCCAAAAGCCTTGCAGGTCTAGGAGTCGGCTAAGTATATACCACTAGTCGGGTAAGCCTTGCTGAGTATTAGTATACTCAGCCTTCCTTGTGGCTTTATTTTCAGGTGAGACCTTTGAGGACATGGTTGCTAGTTTGACTTGGCCGTGTACTCTTCCTTCTGTTTAGTCGGTGGAATGGGATACATCCCCGGCCAACGATGATAACACTGAATGATGTCATGTACGGGCTTCATCATGATATCTTGTATCATCGTTAGAACTTTCATTTATTTTTCGCTGCACTATTAAACTCTGAAAGTACTTGTTTATGAATGAATTCAAACTTGGTTTGTAATAATAATTCATGTTGAACTCTGTGATGTGAAAAATTGTGGATTGTTGTAATATATGTGCTCACCTTCGTGTGGGTTGTATGTATGCATTGTTTCGATCGAAATTCTAGTGGTTGCATCGGGATGTTACCTGACAAACTGTCGTTTTACTCCGTTTTAAGTGCGTGTTAGCTCGGATTGCCTCTATGGTGATGGTTAGCGCACTTAAGCCAGATTAATTCGGGCGGTTCTGCCACACATCCGATCTCGTCTCCTCCGTTGCCGCCAGCGTTTGATAAAGAAAAGCTATTAGCCATGCAAGCTCAAGTCTTACAAGGAAGGGTGCAGTCTAATACATCATCCCCATACAACATGGAGATGACCAAGGCAGAAGCTCCCACCGGACCAGTAAAGAGGCAAGTTGCTGAAGCATGGAACAATCAAAGGCATAAGAGAAACTATGAAGCACCAAAGCCGCTGATAGAAGAACAACTTGAGGTTAGTAAGACTCCATGAACATGTCAATATTGTGAGCATTATGGTCATCCATGTCTCCAGGAAGAAGCTAGCCTAATGACATCGGAAGCCAGACAACGTTACCATTCAGATATCAATAGGAAGTTATCTACCCAAGATGAAGATAGTACTCAGACTATGAACCTCGAGGATTGGAGTATCTCTTTCAAAGAATTTCAGCCTATAAGAAGCAAGCAGCCCAAGAAACAAATTAGTGAAGCAAGCCAAGAGAAGGTGTAGTTACCACAACCATTGGTAGATAGCATTACTCAACCCAGTTCCAACCAACCACAGCCTAAAGTTGTTCAACCTCCACCAAGAGGAATCCTAACGCACAAGCCATTCCACCAAGAGCTATGGTGGAGCAGAAAGGAAGCCAGGATGGACATGTTAAAGGAGTGTGCTTAAGATGTGGTGAAGAAGGCCACTTTGTCAATAAATGTCCAACAAAGCGTAAGGTGACTAGGTCCTGTGATGCTAGATTATATTGCCTCAAGTGTGGAGAAGATGGATATCTTGCCAGTTGGTGTGCAAAAGAGGATGATAAAAAAAAATCAACCCCAGGACCAAAGTCCCAATAGTCCTGCATTCGGTCAGACATCATCAGTGGGCCTCCTTGTCAAAACGGATGATCGGGATACCTCAGCCAGACAAGAATGCCATCAATCCCCAATGCCCAATTCTCATACCACATCAAGTTGCCAAGATACCAAAGCAAGAAAAGCATGTTCCTACTGCAAAGAAGAGGGAATCTCACCATTCAATGTCCCAAGAAGCTTTTGGTCCAAACTGAGAAGAAAGCTCAGATACGGAATAATGAGCAGGACAATGCACGCAGCTGATGCCTAAGGATGTTTGGGAAGGTCTGAATTTTATGGTTGGCTTACCTTCCTCACGTTACTTGAAGGTTAAGGGATGTGTATGGGGACTTGATAGATGATACAAAGACAGCCAAGCCAGAGAGAAGCAATCCAGCTCTATTCAAATCACTTTATCCAGGTACGAAGAAAGTTCTTCAAAAGATGGGCCAATAAAGCCGAGGAAAGGAATGGATAGTTAAAGGTGGAATTGGACTAAGTATCCCTAAGGTGTTTTATGTGAGTAGTGAAGCATTAAGAAGGGTGTTTGAGGAGCTTATGTAATGAACAATGTTATGGGAGAAAGTCATTGAGTGTCGGATGCTACCCACCTAAACCCTTCTCTCTTTCTAGCCTTTACGAATCTCGGGACGAGATTCCTTTTAAGGAGGTAGATTTGTCACATCCTGAAATTTTTGGATTTCAGGATGTGACGAGAAATAATAATTAAAAAATAATTTTCTCATAATTTTAAAATTTTCCCAATATTTATTTTCTTGACAAGAAAGTTAGTATAGAAAAATAAATGATTATCTTTCTGAATTAAATAAAATGGTTCTATGTGTTGCATTCATGCCGAGTGCATAGTATTTTTGTGTGCCAAATTAATTTAAAACTGTTTCAAAAAGCTTGTCGATTCGGCTAATTAAGTCTCTTTCCAAGATCCCAATCAAATTTCTTGTCCTTCTATTTCTTTGATCTTTGTTTCTCTTGACCTTATTTCCTTGCAAGTGTTCTTTTCCCAAGCATGCATAGACCGAACTCATATATATCCTCCTTTTTTTGTGTCTTCTTTCTTTTTCTTGCCATTCTTTTCCTTGGGCCCTTATGCTATACATGTATGTGACTTCAACAAGCAAGCAACAGAAGCTACACTAACTAGCCCTTGATCTACGCTTCACAGCTAAACAAAGCCCATTCCTCACCAGCCCAACGTACATATCCAGGAGTGCACCTGCTCCTTTCTTCTTCCCGGCGTTGTCCGTTCGTATCGTGGCCGCCAGCGTCCCGCGCGAACATGCATGGTGGCCCAAGTGCTTATGATTTCAGCAAAATAAGTCTTCCACTACTGCTTGTTTTAATCTCGACCATCTAGGAACCCAAACTAAACTGCTGTGGCCATAAGTCTATACCAATGGCCATTCATCTTACCACTATCTCACCCTTCAGTTTCCTTGCCGCAACTATAAAAGGCACCCCATCCTTCTTGCTCACGCACAACTCATCAGAGCTTCCTCCCTCTCCTTCTTGCCTCTAAAACAACTGAAGTTGTTGTCTTCTTGGAGCTCGGCAAGGAAGCAGCTCGCCATCGTCTCAAGTCCAACGTCACCACAGCTCTCAGAACTGATTGAGAACACGTCGCAGCTTCTGTCTTGATCGCCGCCAGCCACCCCGGATACTTCCTCCTCTGCCTCCACGCTGCGCCGCCGCCTTCCATGCCCGCTCGCCAAGCGGCCACCTCCACGAGAACGCCCTAGCCGAGCCGAAGCCCCGCCGCCGGTCCTCGACGCCTCTTCGCCGCCCGAGAGCACTGCCAGAGCAAGCGGCCACCACCACAGGCTCCGCGAGGCCAAGCCGCAAGTCCGCCGCTACTCGTCGTCGTCCGCTCGTTGTCGGAGCGTAGCCGGCGCATGAAGCCTGACCCGGCCGCCGTCCTCCGTCCGTCGCCGTTTCCGACCTCCGCCGTCGTCCTCCGCCGTCGGTGAGAACTTCTCCGTGCTCCCCTCCACCTCCTCTGTCCGTTGCGCAACCCGCCGCAGACCCCGCCGCCCGTGCGCCGTGAGCTTTCCTCCCTGCGCCGGCCTCGGGCCAAGCCAGCCACCGGCGCCTCTGTCCAAGCCGGACACCCATCTCCTGCCCGAACCCCGGCCAAGCCCGGCCGGAGCAGAACCGCAACGGCCAGCGTCCCGCCGGCCACCAGCACAGTCGCCGCCACCTGTGTTGTCCAGGAAGAAGACAAGGCAGTTTGCAGCCACGCTCCAGATAAACTTCCAAATCTAAAACCTTAAACTTGTGTCTTGTGTCTTTTTCGGAAAACCCCCTACCCAGATCCCACCTTTGCACATAAGTCCAACACGAGACCTCTTGCAGATCTAACCCTATCCTTTACCCTTTTCGCAAGCATTGTTTCATGTGTCATGCAAAGCTTCCTTGCTAGCCCTTCAATTCTAGGGTTAATCACGAATAAACCCTTGCAACCTTGTTTAACCCATAGCTTCTACGTTTTAGCTCCGTTCATATCGTTCTCGCTGCGTTAGGTTCATATCGACTTAAATGACGTGTTAGAAGCAATGTTAATCATGTTTCTTGTTATTTAAATTATTTAAATTATTAATATGATTAAGTATTTACAAACTTTTTTCTAATTAAAATCTAATTAGAATTCAACACGTGTTTTCATATGAAAGTTAATTTGATTAATACTTGATAAATAATTCCAACTAAAAGCTATTTAGAGAATACCTCGGCTTTCCATAATCAAACTTAAATTGCTTAACGTTCAAGGTTGAATCAACTTTTCTAATTAAAAGTTGATTAGGTTTTTACACTGGCTTTTATAAATAATTGTTAACCTGATTAATTCCAACTCAGGGTATTTTTTTCTGAAATATCCTTTACATATTATGTTTTGCTAATTAAAATAAACCTAGCATATAGCCTTTTTATTTCTTTTATAATTCAAATCTTTCGATAGCTGTGCTTTTTCAACCTTAGTTCCGTTCTTAGTGTTTCTTGTGTTCGCGTGATCCATAGACTCAAATCCTATCCTTTAGTACGCTCTTTTAAAGTTTTTCTTTTGTTTTGGTGTTTTGTTCATAGTTGTTCTTGTCTGTTGCTCTGTATGTTTGTGCCCAATGATTGCTTCAAGCAGAAGGAGTGTTGTTCGAAAGCTTGAAGATCAAGAGTTTCAAGAGAGCAAGAGCTAAAGAGCGGTAAGAGTAACTTTCGTCGGAGAAAGGCAAGTGACTCTAACCATCCTTCTATCTATGCTTATTTACAAGAATATCTTGTATTAGTTGAAACGTGGAGAACCATCCAGGAAAATATTACAACCACGAGAACCATATGGCTCTGGTCTTAACTAATTAATTACAGACTCTAGTTTGAAGCGGTCTTACCGAAAGGACAAGAGGGGCGGTGGTGGATGGGGTATAACTCAGGCCTCTTGGGAAGTGGGCTTTGCTAAGACGCTATGCCCATTAGGAAGGCTTATGCTCTGCCACTACTCTGGAAACCTTAGCAGACTACTTCTTATTAGGGAATCTTTTGTAAAAGCCTTGTAGCGTCCCTATGCAATCACACCTTGAAAGTATGGTATTGTGCCTGATCAGCACAACATGGTTGGGTCCAAAGTTCTTCAAACTTTTACGCGACCTGTGGTAAAGTGTACAACCTCTGCAGAGTGTCTAAAACTAATATATCAGCCGTGGTCACGGTTAAGAGCGGCCTGGACCCTCACATGATTAATAAACTTGAAGATGGACTTAAATTGTTATTCTGGTTATTTCTTGTGGCCTTGCTGAGTACCAACCATAAGTGTGCTCACCCTTACTTACTGCTGCTCAGAAGGAGAAGGTGTATGAAGTTTTTTGAAGATGTTGTTGAGTTTTAGACGTACGCAGCCCCCAGTCGATTGCCTTTGAAGTTTGAAGCCTTCGTTTCCAGGATTAAGCGTAAATCTCTGATATACTCTCTATTTTTTTCTCTTTACGTGATATTGTTACTGCTATTCACTGATGATGTTACTGTATGTATGAAACTTGATCCTGCCATACATATAGGTAGCACTTGGTTTTGTTTTAAAACTAGGTGTGACATAAGTTTTTTGTCAATAAAATAAACGTTAGGAAAATTTTAAAATTATGAGAAAATCATTTTTTTTAATTATTCTTTCTCATCACATCCTGAAATCCAATTTCAAGATGTGACACCGGCGGCGACCATGACCTAGTAATGGAGGCCGGGGGGAGGGGGGGAGGTGGGAGGGAAGGGGGCGGTCAGGGCCGGCTTCGGCCAGCAGCAGGGGGTGCTGGCGGTGGGGCGAGTTCGCCCCCGAGTTGCCTAGAAGGGTGAGGGGGGGGGGGGGGGGGGGGCGGAGGGGGTAGGCCAGCTTGTAGATGCAGACATAAGAAGTCACCACTGTACCTCTGAGCTTTTGTTGAAAAACATGGAAGTAGTTAGATGCAACTGCCATGGAGTATCTTGCAAACTTTTTTCAGCTGACCTTTCGTTACGGAGTAGAGATTTGCAGTTTCCTAGCCATGGCATTTCTAGCGTAACTGCCATGCGATGCGATGTTCACACCTTTCTTTCTGATAGAAAGAGTTTTGTGGCATCTTCCTCTTCCGCCTTTCAATCCGCGCTGTTTTCACCAGGAGTAGAGAAGAAAACAGAATACTTAGGAGATGGACCAAGTTGATCAGTCTCCCACCAATCTACTTGAGTCATTCCAAGCTGGCACCAAAGTTGATTAGCTGACCAAAGCCTCTACGCAGAAAGGCACTACAGGGTGCAGAGGAGAATCAGGACAATGGATTAGTTTCTGTTCTTCTGTTTCTGGGCGAAACGATGGTTATGGGCTTATGGCCTTTGGCTGTGAGCTCTCACCCAGTGAGTGCTGAGGCCGGATATTTTCCTGAAAACAAAAAAAATGGGCTTATGGCCTTGCTCTGGTATTTGCAGGTTCCATCTGGAATAGGACCAAGGAGATTACCTTAATACTCCAAAACTCAAGTGTGGCTCCCTAATCCGATCACGTGCCAGCGTTCAAAGGATCTTATAAACTGCATCAACCAAACACAATTGAGAGTTAACAGGAGTTTTACGTGGATTTGTTCAGCCGGTCTCGTAGGCTCCCAGCTCAAGATTACAGCATCCAAAGAGGGCAAAAGAATAGAGTAGAAAAAAAATTTGGGTGAACGGCAAGAAAGTTTCTTTTCCATGTATAGTTGGATACCACCACCACTCTTCCCTACTAAATAAAGCCACAGATATTCTGAATAAATAAAGGGGTTGAGCTACTCTGACCAGCACATTACCAATTATCTCTCACATATATACAATATTCAACTTGATATTTCCTAGTTGCAGAGCACCTTTCACCAATTTCCCATCTCAGTTCTGCCATTTCAGGTCATCAGGTGAGGAGTGTTACCGATGCCATATACTCATATCCCCATAAATAGAAAAACACAGTGCTCCTTTTCTTTCACGACGACCTAAACATGCACAAAATTAATTCTTCCATTCTCTATAAATCCCCAAATTCATATCTTGCGAACTTTTCTTGATGACTTTGAGTGCAATTGCAGATGCCTCAAAGATCTGGTGTTCTACATTTCAGTTAGTCTACTAAGCTCCCTGCTAAAGATGACACCAGAAAGCAAATGAACAATAATTATCTTCCTTTTCCATGTACATTAGGATTCTGCTAACATTCTTCTCTACTAAATATAACTTCAAATGGTCCAAAGAATGCTAGGTGCTGATATTGCTGTTACAAACACATGAGCGAACCATGTGTGCTTTCGGTTGGGATATCCGTAAGCTTTCATATATATAAAATTTCTGCCTGACAACTATTTGTAGAGAACCTACAACCAAGCTTTTCCTATCGTAGATTAAACATTTGGGGCCCAGGTGTGTTGTGGATATCATATTCTGAGTAAAGCACTGAAGTCCTGTCATGACGTTTTTACCTGTTGATGCCATTCTACAAACTAGATTGATAGGCTACCGAATTGTTTGTTCCATTCTTCATATGTCCCAAGCTCGCTGGAAGAAACAGAAGGTCTGACCTCCTGCATAGCATTCTCGAAGTCCTGCACATTCAAATACGCAAAATAAACTTGAATGCATGAATCAGGCACGTTGGAAAAAAAAGCAAGTTATTAATCAATGTTCAGAAGTGATCCATGGAGCGAAAGAACTTTTTTCTCTTTAGATGGCCAGAAGCCTCTGATTTTGTGGACTCCAACTCTTATTTGACTAATACCTTCAGCATCACAGGTCGCATATCCTCCTTGCTGAGCTTTGTGATTTCAACACCCCTTTGAAGAGCCTCTCTTAGTGGTCCCATTGAGGCATCTTTCACTAAGTTTTTCATGTCAGATCCTGAGTAACCTGGAAATAATGAACATTATTTAAAGCAGCAAAAATCAGTATGATCACATCAAGCTGCTAAGATAGCAGCAATATTAAGAAACTTGGATGGTTATACCTTCTGTTAATTTGCAGATTTCACTTGTTTCTTCTTCGGAAAGCATGAAAAGTCCATCCTTCTCCAATAGATTGCGAATTATCCAAGCCCGTGCTTCTTCACAACCATGGTGCAGTAAGATTTCTGCAGTGATAACTATAAAAGAAAAGAAATAGTGTTACCTGATGAAGGAAGGGGGATGTAGAGACGTTTTGTGAGACGCCTGCGTGCTGCTTCATCCAGTTCTTGAGGTCTGTTTGTTGCTCCTGCCATCATTTTCCTCCAAGATATCAGTATGTCACTAGGCTACTCGCCATCCTTATTAGTTTATTTGATGCACCAACTTTCAGTTTTTTATAGCAATTTTTAAAAACACATGGAACAAATTTATATAATGAACGCAAGACTACCATGTGTTAGTAGTCATAGCTAGTGGAGGGTCTTTAGCGTGCGTAGAAGGGGCACAACATCAAGCAAACAATTGTCATGTCCAAAATTTTGTTTCAGGGCCAATTCCTTATACAGCACAGAATGTTTGCCTTATCCTTTCCATGCCATTCACTGTGTCATGACATGTGTGTACAGGCCTACCTCAGTGATAGAACAAGGGAATTCCAAGAAATTTCAGTGTCATACAAGGAATTTACATTTCTCATTGGGTGTGAGTGGGTGTGGGTGTGTGTGTGTGTGGGGGGGGGGGGGGGGGGGGGGGGTTACAGATGAAGGATTAATTCAATTGCCTATGCATAAAACTTCAAATCATAGCTGTCTATGCAATATGCATATACCTTAATGCATTCAGAGAGAAATGCAAAGCTGCAGATAGCTATGATTCTTAAACTGAACATTTTTCACTTTTATTGAGGTACCTATAAGTAAGATTTGCTCATTTCCACTGTCGAAACCTTCCATCTCAATTAGAAACTGTGTTTTCAACCTCCTACTTGATTCATGTTCACCATCAGATTTGCGCTGAAATCATGTTAAAGGCTGTCAAGAGTAAATAAAAAAATGTACATGGCCATAAACAAAAACAACCCATCACTATTTAGCAAACCTGAGAAAGCAATGAATCTATCTCATCTACAAATATGACAGCAGGTTGGCGACAACTGGCCACACCAAAAAGTGCCCGAACTAACTTTTCACCCTCACCAATCTGCACCAACAAAAAAAAATTAAGAATCATTATCAATCCCAAAACAGGATTATTATTCCCATTATTGTGTGGGGATGCTGCACCTATGCCACTCTGTGGATATGAATCTTCATTTACCTTCAATGCAGAGCAGAAGTAAAAGGATAACGATTACAGTGTGGTGCGCATGCTATGCTACTGTAAAATAAGAATTTTCTTCAAACTACATCGTTAAAAGTGCATGAAGAGAACAAACCGAAACAGCCCTCAGGATTTTACCATTGTTTTTCTTTTCATATTTCTTTATCCAAGAGGGTCTCACAACTGATATAGATTTCGTTGAGTCCAGGGAATTAAAGTGAAGGTTGTAGTCATGGAAAAAGGTGGTTGCTGTCAATGACCTCACTGGCAAAAAGTCAGCCATGATGTGTTGGATGTGCAATGGGGGTTCGGCGCACATGGCTCCCTAACAACTAGGTCTAGATAACAAACCGCGAAATCTTAAGGTGGCCACCTTCTGAAGCATGGGTATGGTCTTACATTCTTAGGTACGAAATCCCACCATACCTTGGACATGCCATGCACCTTGGACAGCAATCTCCTGTTTCCCATAGCTAAAGCATCACTTTAATTCCCACAACCATGTCAATAGTTATTACAATTAATCAATCAAGAATGAACTCTTGGTCCACAATTTATTGTTCCCTTCCAGTATTCTAATCCGTTAACCCACGCCATCCTGGCCAGCCCCTGTTAATATTTACCCTGTAAATTGTAATGTTGTAGGAATTGCTATAGTTCTGAAGGCACATTAATTTGAGTAAAGACATGAAAAACAAGATATAATTTGACAGTAGCATGCATAGCAATATAAATTTGACAGTAAAATGATGGAAATAGTAGTACTAATTTAAAATTAAAACAAGTGCCATACAGACCCATTTGCTTGTCAGTGAACTAGCAGATATGTAGAAAAATGTTGCCTTTGCTTCACCAGCTATTGCTTTCCCAATCATGGTTTTGCCTGTCCCCTGTGGAAAATAGTGCATATATTTAGCATTGAGAAAAAGAGAGGCACAACATAAGAGGATGGGATAAATACATACTGGAGGTCCAAACAGTAGTAGACCCCTTCCAGGAGACCGACAACCACGAAATATGTCAGGACGTAGCAGTGGCCATATCACCATTTCTGTCACGCACTTCTTTGCATGTTCCAAACCAGCTATTGCAGTGTGGCACAAATTAGTTACAAGATCCACAGAAATCCTGAAGAGCAAAAAGGAAACTACATACCTATGTCATTCCAGCGAACATTAGGATCTCTATCCATTATTTCATTACTGACATGTTCAATAAGGCGAGGTTCCAAATTCCTAAGCTTCTCAGGAAGCTCACCATCAGGGCCACAAAGCATTTCAATACTGATGATTGTAGAAGTTATTAGTAAGATATGATGTAAACAATATCAAATACATTCATTATGCACATTTTTCCACATGTGATTATTAATAACAAATAATAGAATAATTGATGCAAAATCTTTTAGTGACAGACAAAAATAATAGGACAATAGGACCTTGCAAGCTCATGCAGAACACATTTCAATTATTTAAACTTCAGTTTCAAAAAGAAACTAAATTTCAGTAGAGCAAAATTTAGACAAAATAGTAACCATGTTGAATGCGAATTCATGAGGTGCTTGGTAGCTTCAAGGGCTGATGGGAAAGGGAGGGATCAATGATTCTTGCCTGATTTAGAAATTTTTAGTATTTGAGGACAGTATTTCCACATGATACTGTCTTTTCCACTCAACATGCAAATAGTCCAGATGTTAAATGACAAATAATTGTTTTAGATGTTCAGGCAGTCCAGCACTCCAAATGTTTGCAATTTCTTATGTCAATTAACTGAGTAACAGATCCCCACAGCTAAATATTCAGAAGTTCATGATTGACTTGTATAAATGATCAGAACTTCAAAAATATCATACTTAGTATATGTCTCCTTTCAAACTTCTAAATTTGTGAAGGGGCTAGTGACTTCTACATGCAGAAATTTACCAAGGTTTTCAATTCACTGGAGAAATTTAATAAAGTCAGGAGTTAGCTTGATATCAGAGTCATCCTTAAGGCCCAGGAGCATAGAGGCGACAGAATCAAATCTCGAATAATCCAGAAATAAGCCACCCTAATGTTTAGTTGCTGGGACTCAAACCATGAGTTAGCCACAAGCAAACGGGCAAAATACCATTAGCTGTGAAGAAGCTATATTGCTCTATTTTAAAAGCAAAGAAACCAGGACAAACAAAAAACTGTTTCAAGAACATCAATGGTGCAGTTCAGCAAAAAGTGAAAGATGTGGATAATGTTAAGCAATAAGAAGTTAAAAGTGAATGCATAACTGCGGAAGTACAACCTAAACTATCACAAGGAATAAAACAAATTCAAATGGTACCAGTGGCTTAAGTTGGAAATACAAACCATTTCCTTGTTGAATCTTCCATGGAATCATCACCTTTTCCAGTGACCCGTGAGATTGTTGTACCTGAGCCTCCATTATTTCTGATAGGGGGTACAAAACCACCACGTGGTCCACGACGAGAATTCCAGCTTGGCCTCACGCCATAGTTCCGTGTACTATGATTGTTATCACATTGGGGCGATACAGAAGCACCTTGTGGACCATTACGCCCAAGCTTTTGCACAACATCCATCTCCTATAAAAGAAAAGAAAAAATATAACCACATGGTTACAAAATTAGTAGAGGCACAAATTTGGTTGTCAAGTCATTACCATTATCATCAATGCAGTTAGGGAGTAAGAGTTGGGAGGAACAATGAAAGTCTGAAAGTGTGTTACAGGTGTGGCACCATATAATAAGAATATAAGATATAAGTATATAACCCTTGGTTAAAGGGTAATATGTGTAAAGGAACTTCTATAGTCGATTGAGATAAAATCACTAGTGAGGAATCAATTATTAAGAGCTACAGAGCAACACTTCAATAAACAAAATTTTACCCAAATATTTCCTGACAAACAATATTGCCTGCTGGGATAGGTGATTCGGGATTGCATTTAGTGGTGGCAAATAGAAAACATGAGAAGTACACAAATTATGAAAGTATGAAACTAATTGGAGTCACTACTAGTCAATATAGTTTTTCTCTAAAAGAAACAAAATAACAGGGCTTAAGCTAGCAAAAACTGCACCTATCTATTGAAACCATTGGTGTTTGATGATTATATTTACTTGGAGAAACATAGAAGCCCTTGTCCAAAATATTTGACAAACAGGAGCATAAGAATGATATAAAAAATAATAGAAGTACAGCTGAAATTACATGTCATAAATGTGCATACCATCTTTGTCCTGGCAGTCATAAACTCATTGGCAGGGGCATCACCTTCATCATTACTTAATGGAGAATTTGAAACTTCACATATAGGACTTCTGAACCCTGTATGTTTCCGCTTTGCATTCTGCACTAGCCCATGGGGTTTGACATCCTCTTCAACCTCCAGGTTAGCAGGATGCCTGCTACCATTTTGATTTGTTCTAGTTTCAATACCAGCGCACTCTTTAGATAAGTTCTCTGATTTGAACATATTCCTGTCTGGTACGCCAATTGCCTTCAAGAACTTACTGCTATATAATGATGTCAATTTTGTTTGCATCATTAATTTTGAAGCCCTGATGCTTAGCTTCTCATTTTCCATATCAGGTGGGCTTTCGTCAGTGCATGGAGCCCCTTGGCTGGCAAACTCTTGCCATGTTGGACTCTTTTAAAATTCAACACATACAACATGAAGAGAAAGGGTATTACTGTTAGTAGGGAAACAACTAACAAACAAATATGTGCTTTAAAAATAAGCAGCAAGTTCTGAAATCACCTTCAGAAATGATTCTATAAATAAAGAAGTTAAGCTAGAATGGAAACAAATAAATAAAATAACACAGAAGCAGAATAAGTTGAAAATCATACCAGTTGATCAGCAGCATTTGCTTTGGACTTCTGAAGAAGAGCTTGGAAATACCTCGAACACTTTATTCTTTCTACATTAATGTCACCCTGCTTTGCAAACACACAGACAGCATCCTTTTTTGCGAGCTCAAAAGCTGCACTGAACTCAAAGCACATCAATAGCAAATTATTAGTGCGAGGAAGAGGAGTTTGTTTGAGATAGTATACATTAGAGTACAATCTTCCAGAATCCAAGACAGTAGAAGCAACAATAGCAAATTTCTGATCAAAACATTGCTTTAATAGTTCTCATCAGTTACTAAATTCAGAGGGAAAGAGAAAAAAATAAATTCAAACTTTTACTAATTGTGGCCCTGATAAAGAAGTAACATCTGATACTGTCAATGTTAAGTAGCTGCAAATATCCTAGAGCTCAAAACCTTGTATTAAATCTGCAGACAAATTTCACAATTGACATTATAACTCAAAACCTTTCATGCTTATTCATGTCCTACAACATATATGATTCTTGGTTTCACGCCAGAATACTACTAACAAACACAGGTTCTGGTCTCAAAAAACTTATATACAAATACATGAGTAAGATGGTACAAATGATGGAAATGCTTCACGCATGAGATAAAATCGTCCAAGGGCTTTTGCTTCTTGAATATGAACATAGGACACTAAGGGTCGTTACTTATTGCCAACCATAACGGTGCATAACCTCATACATAAACAATGAGAAAGAAATAGGGGAATTTCAAAACTATTAGTTACTTTGGTTAGGATGAGGTTGTTACCTCAATTATAGAAGTTAGACAGCAGCAAATCCTTTTTAGGATGTTAAAGTGTGTATCGTGGAACAGCAGCATCACCAATGAATAAGCCTTTGCTATGAAGACTTAATTTGCACTTTGTTTCCCCATTTTAAATTTGACTTTACCACATTCCCCAGCTGACTAGTGCTGTACCGCTTAGAGCAAGCAGTTGCAATTTACAGCAACATCAAAGAGCATGTGCACGCACGCGAAGAAAAATCAACATATCTTCCAATGCACTTTGCCTAGTGTTATTTTAGGATACATGGAAACATTAAGGCATGGTGCACCGGATGTCTAGTTACACATGGCACAGAAACATTACAGCCACGATGCTTGTGCATGAACATAATGGAGATCTTCATGCTCATCGCATTCTCTAAAACGTGTTAGGAAATTCCAAAGATCGAAGAGAACCAAGCTACACCTACAGTAAATTGCATCTATTTCTTCGAGCGACATCTCAGCAACTGAATTACAATATTTGCACAGCGCGTACTGTAGCCGCTCTAGATCCAACACCCCCCCCCCAACCCCCGGAATCCCAAAAGTTTGAACAAAACTACCATGGGTTAATCAGCGGATGCCGTCCAATTCAACGATCCGGAAAACGAATTCGGGAGCGGATGGGGTTGCGCGGGGTAGAGCGTCCCGTACCGGTCGCTGTCGGGGGCGCGGGCGCGCGAGGCGGCGGCGAGCCGCGCGGAGGCCGCGGCGCGGATGGGCGCGACGAAGGCGGCGTCCTCGGGGCCCGCGCCGGCGGCGAGGGCCTCGGAGTCGAGGAAGCCGAGGAGGCGGAGCGTGAGCGCCTGCGCCGCCGCGGGGTCCCCGCGCTCGAGCGCGGCGTCGGCCCCGAAGAGGAGGGAGTGGAGCCGCCGCAGCCGCTCGCCCGCCTCCTTCCTCCAATTCTCCGGGCGGACGCCGCCCGCGGGCGCAGCGGCGGGGCGGGGCGGCTCCGCCATTTTTGGGGGTTGTACTGGCTGCCGGGAGTTCTCCGTTCCGTTCCGCTTCCGCCGCCGCACTTGGTTGGGTTTCCCGCTCTTTTGCGCCGTGCTGGTGCCGGGAGGAGGAAGTGGGCCTCCTTTGTTCACGGCTATGCAATTGGGCTTTCAACTTGGGCCAGGTAACATTTTCTTTTCAGAAAATTCCGTATTTGGGAGATGAGTGGTTCATTTCTTAAGCCCGAAAAAAAAATTTCCAACCCTACTTGATATCGACTTCAATTTCCATTCTTAAATTGGCATTCCGTTCGGTTTTGCATCCACCCACCGTTAAATGCATATGAAAAGACTATTTTGCCCTTCCAAGACGTGGCCCCACCGCTCCTTTCTTTCTCCTTACCTCCTGTTCCCTTCCGTTCTGACTCCTGCGGCCGTGCGAGGATAGGATGCTCCTCTCGGCGTGGCGGCGCGCTACCCTGGAGGCTCAGCGGCGCTGCGGCCCTGGCGGCCACATCCCGCAGAAGTCCAGCCCAGCCGTTCAGAACGCCAGCGCCACGGCATGCCCACGCCGTAGAACGCCGAGACGTTGATTCGCGCCACCTTCTCGAGCCACGCGCTGCCGCGCAGCACGCCGCACCCGGCTGTCTGCGGGGGCAATTGCCGAGCTCAGCCATGCCTCACGGGCCGCCCGCCACGACATGGGTGAGTGCCGACACCATCGTTGACAGCTCATGTGCCTGGTGGTAGTCGGACATGACCTCCCCAGGGGCGCCGGCCGCCATTGCCATCCCCGCCGGCGCGCCCTCGTCCTGCCCGCCGCCGCCTGTGCGCTTCACCGGCCAGCTTCCGCCTCCGCCGCCGTCGTACTGCGGTCCACGTTGGTCCGCCAGCTCAAAGCACATCCGGCATGGAGGGTCCACCGTGCGGTGCCGAGTTGCCGACATAGCATGGAGGCCTGCTGCACGGGATGGAGAGCGAACGGGGTCGCCGCCAAGCTCGCGCCCGACGGCGGCGCGCGGGCTTGGTGGCCCTGCGGGCGCGCGGCCCTAGCGGCTCGGCGGTGCGGCAGCCGGGTGAGCTCGCGGACCGTCGGTGGAGCGGGGCGGTAGCCAGGCTCGAGGCCCCGTCGGGCGGGCACGCAGCCCCTCAGGCGTCAGGCCGGCGGCGCGGCAGCCGGGCTCACGGCCCGTCGGCCCGGCGGCCGGGCGGGCATGGAGCCCGCAGCCCTGCAGGCAGCGGCGCACTCGGGCATGGGAGAGTCAGGGGAGAGGAAGAGAAGAGGAGAGGAAGGAGAAAAGGAAAAAATGGCGGGGCCCACGCATAGGAAGGGCAAAATAATCTTTTTCATGGCATTTAACGGTGAGTGAATGAAAAATCGAATGGAATGTTAATTTGGGAATAAAAGTTGAAGTCGATGTCAAATAGGAAAGGAAAAAAATTTTAAGATCAAAAATGGAGCGTCTCATTTTCTCAGAGTTAAATAAGAAATTTTCTCTTTTCTATTTGACTCCAACCCAAGTGTTCGTTAGGAAATACTACTATCTGTATTTCCATTTTCCAAGTGTAACACTATTGAGAAGATTACAGATGTATTATATTTTTGTTGGTCTATGTTACAAATTTGTGCATACATGGTTTCTTTTTAAAGTCTGATGTCCAAAGTCAAAGTATTAAAGGAAACAAAAAAAGAGAGAGGTATGTTTGCAGGTAATCAAGAATCTGCAAATTTTTTCTTCTTTCTATTCTTTAATTTTTGTGTCTATTTTTTATCAACCGCCAGAAATTAGCCTTTTTCCATTCTCGACACGAAATGAATCTAATCACAAAAAATTACATTTGAGTAAAGCGATCCCAAATATAAATTGCTCTGCCAATTATAAAATTAAACTAGTGTTTTTTCCCTTCTGGAAGTGAGCGTATAAATAGTATAAATAGCACTAGTACGACCCGTTTAGCGTGGCTCTAACTTTTTTAAAAACGCATGATCAGCCATTCGATGGGTATGTTGAGCCTTTCATGTCGCTTTCCCGCCAACATACCCATCTCCTACGCTCAGGCCCGGTGACCGAGTCCAAACGCATCGTTCTCCCGAAAACCTTAACCTCCCAGATCGATCGATCGATCTACTCCCCCTCGCCGGAGGAATTGAGTTCGCCATGGCGGAGGCCATCGTCTCCGCCGTCATAGGCGACGCCGTCAGCAGGGTGATCTCCCTCCTCACGGGACGCTTCGGCGTCGGCCACCAGCAGAGCACCGAGGCCAAGCTGCGGAGGATCTGCCGCACGCTCGTCAGGATCCACGCCGCGGTGGAGGAGGCCAGAGGGCGGCAGATCACCAACGGCGGCGCCCTCCGGTGGCTCTCGGAGCTCATCGACGGCGAGTACCAGGCCCGGTACCTGCTCGACACGGTTGGCCGCGGCGACCGGGACGAGCTCGAGGACACGGACTCCCGCGACGACAAGCAGGTGCCGCCTCCTCCGCGAGATTCCTCCACGTCCCCGTTCAACCCTGCGAAGCGCGTGCGGCGGGTCGCTGCGAGCGCCGTGAGGAGGGCTCTGTCGCGCCGCGATCCCGGTGCCGACGGCGACGAGATCGACAGGGTTCTGGAGAGCTTGCAGGAGGTCTCCGCTCATCTTGGCGAGTTCATCCTGCTCCTCCAAGGCTGCCAGCCGATCCGCGGTCCCCTGCCTACGAGCATCTTCCTCGACGGGCAGATGTTCGGCCGGCATGTGGAGAAGGAGCGGATCATCAACTTCCTTCTGCACGACGGCGGCGAACTGGGCGTGCTCCCGATCGTCGGCGCCGTAGGAGCCGGCAAGACGACCCTGGTGCAGCACGCATGCGACGACGACCGGGTGCGCGGGCACTTCTCCGCCATCCTCTTCTTCAACTTCTCGTGCACCTACGCCATCGCGGCGAGCGGAGGAGCAGCTGCCCTCCGGTCCAAACACGTCATCGGCGACGCTCAGCTCAGCCTGAACGATGACCCGCTGCGGTGGATCAAGGGGAATTTTCAGAGCAAGAGGTTCCTGGTCGTGTTCGAGGACGTCGACGACATGCGCAGGAAGCAGAGGCTGGAGGAGCTCCTGCTCAAGCTGAGGTGCGCCGAGCAGGGGAGCAAAGTTATCTTCACGACGAGCAACCGGCGTGTTTCGACATTGGGGACGGTGGAGCCGGTCGTGCTCAAGGTCCTGCCGACCCCGGAGTACTGGTTCTTCTTCAAGGCGCACGCGTTTGCCGGCAGAGACCTCGAGGAGAACCCGAGGCTGGTGGCCGCAGGCAAGGCGATTGCCCGGAAGCTGAACGGATCATTCTTCGGAGCTAAGATTGTGGGAGGATTGCTCAAGGACCGTCCAGACCCCAGATTCTGGTGCAAGGTGCTTGCGAGCAACATTGGGGGCCTCTCTCTGCTGGGTGATGGCTTTGGTTACATTGCGGACTTGTCCGAGAACTTGCTGCCGGATCATGTGAACGTTTACCAGGTGACCATCTCCAAGGCCCCCTTCGCCTCACAGATAGAGCTGCCCAGATTTCAGGACCTGTGCGAACCTCGTGGTTCGGAGACCGGCTTGGCAGAGAACACCGGCTTTGTGAGAGTACTGCTGTGCAAGTCGGTGATGCCGTTCTATAGTACCTACTACATTGCTTCTTGCACTGTTGGATCAGGAAACAGTTGTTACGAGCACGCTATGGTTTCATCTAATTTCTCGTTGGATCATGTCTAAAATGTGTTATGTGAATTCAAGCTGGTATGACATCCATGATCCAACTGTGTTTCCTTCTGTACATGTGTTCTCAGAGTAGGAGCTCTGTTTATGTCTGTCTTTCTGTATCTTCTAAATTATATAAAGCCTGTCATTTTCTTCTTCCTATATGCCGGCAAAAGATTACATTCAGAGTAATACCCTCAAAGGATTTCCATGTCAGGTACATATCGACTTCAATCGGCTTGTCCTTGCAGCAGTAATGATCACCTGCTTTCCGAAATCTTAGTGATGAAGATGAGGAGGACACATAACAGTTCCAAAGGATAGGGGAATTGGAAATTTCAGCTTTCAGGATACCAAAAGTTTCAGTGAGGTCGGACAGCCTCATATGCATGCATAGTCATCCAAAGGGGAGCAGTTTCAGAATGCTCAGACCAAATTCAGAGTTTCTTTCTCGAATAAAAAAACACGGTCAACCTGCACCTTTTTCACGGTCAGTTCATCCTACAGTTTTTCAGCGAACTGAACCGGTCCCTACTAACAGAGGAGCACCACCTTGTGAAGTGGTTTCCAGTCCATGTCCACATACTCCTCTTCCAGAATTCAGCATTTGGTTAGCTTCCAAGCAATCCAACCATAAATACCCATCCATGTTGTCATGCTCTCCCATCCCTTCCCCAAACTGCAACTCCAACACACTCAAAGTGAGAACCATATATGTATATATTCATATATAATATCTATTCGCATCTCGTCTCTTGCACGCACCACGAGTCAGATCCGTTTATCCTGCTGCTTTGCCTAGTATCAACCCCAATGGTCCACGCAGCCACTCCATTATTGTATACAGTTTTCTTCTGAGTCAACTAGTCCTACCTCTCTCTCTCTCTCTCTCTCTAGCTCACATCTCCTGCGAGAAGTGAGACCATCTCATGTTTGACCTTGCCCAGTAGCCGCCCAAGGGTACGGAGCACACAGAGGCATGAGGTTTCGCAGAGGCAAGAGCTCCAACAAGGCCAAAAAGGGCTCCGCTGCTCCATGGCAGAATGGAGAGAGGACGGGCGTTGATGGAGGAGGAGCTGCTGGCTCCAACAGCAGGCAGGTGGCGCCGGACACCGGCTTCGGAAATGTTGACGACGGTAATGCTCTCTGCTCGCAGTGTTTCAGTTCTTGCGCGTTGGCGTGGATCATATGATGTTCTTTGTTCTAGAGTTTTTATTTTCGGTATGCTTGCTTGTGCTATCGCCATGGTGTAGAAATGATTTTGCTGAATGCCATTTTAAATATACTTATGAACCCCCCGCAAAAAATACTTTTGAATGAAACAGTGTTTTGTTATTATGAAATGAAATACCACTGGTTTTCTAAAACTTGATTAAACGAATCAGAGGCTAAGATCCTTCTGGCTCCTTAATGTGGTGCTTTCATATGTTTCTTACTTTATCTAAGAATCTTCCTTATTTATAAACAAACTAACTAATCTGAAAATAAATATTCCTTCCCTGTTTTTAATAAAACTGTGTAAAAGTGTTAATAAGACAATATCTTTTTGTCGAGGATAAAAAAGTTTACAGATATTTGAACTGTTCAAAAATCTGAATGATCAACTGTGAACATGGCAGGGTATTTGGGATTGCTTGAGAGAGTTAAAATAACAACTACATTTCTTTATAGCAGCTGGCTGAAACCATACATATGCATGTTATGAGACTTTGTTGAGCGATTATACGAAACAGAGTTATACCAAGTTCGTGTATGAATGAAATTAATGAATTCGGATACCATTCATAAATATTTACACAAAATCCCAACAGTTTGTGCCTCTGATTGTGTCCTGCAGTGGACCACTTTTTTGTGCTACGCGTGTGCACCACAAAGCAGCCGTCTGCTTGGCCATGATTCCAACAGCCAACTGCCAATCACAGTTCTGCATCCTACATGTCAATTTTTTATTTTTAATATTTTATAATTTTGGCTTGCATTGTGGAATATATATTTACATTTTGCACACTTTATAAAGACCATCTAATATTTCATTTCCTTCTAAATATTTCGGTTCTCTGAAGTTCAGCCACCAGTTTCTGCAATTTTCAGGACAGCCAGAACCAAATCTGATAGAACACCATAACCATCTCCCAACAAGATAAATGCATACAGCATACATAATGTTGATTGATTTCTGTATGTTCAATGCCAAAAAGGCATCCGGCCCCATATCAAAGGAAGGAAACCCATCACCATGCTATCCTTTTGGGGCAGATGAAATGTTGACATTCCTCTGCATCTCTTGATGACGCTGGAGAAGTGGCGGAAACATGTGCATCCTCCTTTATTAGGGGGGAAGGGCCTCCGCAAATTTGTGCGCGATCATCTCCTTTGCGGTTGAAACAATTCTCATTATGAAACATGATCGTGTTTTTACGCCTGGACCGCATCGTGATCATGACTTGGTTGCCTGCAGTTTTCCACGGCTGAACTAGTGATCATACTGTCCCCGTTCTCTGTCACTGTCATGGTCATGTCCAAACTCCAAACTCAGCTGTGATGATGGTTTCAGTTGGCTGGCTGGGTTTTGCAGGTAGCAGCAGAGATGAAACATTCTTTGAAGCCACCCCATGGTTGGAATCGGATTGCGAGGATGATTTCTACAGCGTCAATGGAGGTAACGATGCAAACTTATTCGAAAAAAATTCAGACGTTTAATTTCCACTAGTAGAACAATTATCCCACTGGTGCCATTTGGTTTCTGCGTCGTCAGATCTGACCCCTGCAAGATCATTCACGTCGCAAACCAGCCGGATCGCGCCTTACGCAGCTAATAATAAGGATCTGCCGACGCTGGGGGCGATCCTGAAGGCCGAGCCGCTGAAGCCGCCCGCCCAGCAGATGAGGAAGCTCGGCGACCTGCTGCGGGAGCCGCAGGACGACGGCGACGACGACCTCTCCAGGGTGGACTCACTGCGCCTCGCCGAGGAGGCCAACCGGTGCTGCGTGCCGCAGTTCGCGCGGGCCATCAGCTGCAACGGGAGGAGGAGGTATAAGTGATCGAAGTGACGGCCATGGTGGTGGTGGTGGTGGATGGCAATGGCGTGGCAGAGCCTGGGTTTGCTGAAGCAGAGCTTTTGGAATCTTGGGAATTAGGGGGTTCACTCTGTTCTATGCCTCATGGAACAAGTACAAGAGAAAAAATTGGGCATCCGAAATGTGTATATAAATGATAGAACTGTGTTGAAACGGTCAAAAAATGGTATACCCACTCCATTATAATTTATAGGTCATTTTGACTTTTCTAACTTCACAACTTTTACTACATACCTAATCTAGATATACACTATATCTTGCTACACACGTAGATATATGCTATATCTAAATACATATAAATTAGAAAAGTTAAAACAACCTATAATTTGAAACGAATGGAGCAGGAATCATGAAGGATTCAATGTCTGCCTCGGCCCTCGGTTCTAGGATAAATAGTGTTCTCCATACTTCAAACGTGGCAGTTCTGTGAGAAGTGCAACATGCTGCGTCAATCTGGAAAAACAATAATTTCACTGTGATAATCTTTTTTTTTGAGATACACTATGATAATCTGTATTCAGTTACACCTTCATATTTTATTTTTATTCAATGGACATTGGGTTGTTTCTGAAACTAGAATTCGAGTGATGCAGGCATGCAGCCCAAACGCCTCCTGCCTGAGTCCATCCCTTGGAGAAAAAGTTGCATACAGATCGGCCCACTTGATTTTGTTGAGTGCACTAGTCGAGCACATCCAAGATCTTTGTTTGTTGGCGCCAAGCCAAAATGTTTTGGCGCGAAAAAAAAATTCCCTTACACGATTTACCAAATCAAATCCAAGGCGAATTCTCTGTTTCTGGAGCACCGGGGAAAATGGAACCGCCCGAGGGAACAGGGGGCGGCGCCGCCAAGAAGCCGAAGCCCTCGCCAGCGCCGCCGATTGCGGCCCTCGGCGATGACCTCCTCGTTGAGATCCTCCTCCGGCTCCCCAGCATGGCGTCGCTGGCCAGCGCCGCCCTCGCCTGCAAGTTATGGCACCGCGTGGCCTCCGATCCCGCGGTCTTCCGCCGCTTCGACGCCCTCCGCCGGCCCCCGCTTGTCGGGTTCATCCTCACGGATCGCGGTGGTATGCGCTTCCCACGCCGCTCCCCCAACCTCTTGTTCGTCCGCGCCACCCGCAACCCCAATCTGGCCGCGGCCGCCGCGGACGGCGATTTCTTCTTTGAGGACCTCCCCGCCGTCGATTCGGACGCCGACGAGGAGGGGTACGACTGGGACGAGTGGCGCCTCCGCGGCTGCGACGGCGGCCTCCTCCTCCTCTCCCGCGGCTGCCACGGCCTCGACCTCGCCGTCTACGACCCCGTCGCGCGGACCGCTGTCTTCCTCCGCCCAGACGGCGTCTTCCGCCCGTGGTTCCACATGGTCCGCTACGCTATTGTCGTCGACGAGGCCGATGGGAGCTTCTTGGTCATCGGCTTCATCTTCACCTTCACGGCTGCTGTATTCTCCTCCCGCACCGGCAAATGGGTCAGTATCAACATGGAAAGTGTAATGATGGGAAAGAGCGATGTCAAACACGAGGAAGATGAAGAGGACGAGGACGTCTATCAGGAGGATTACGAGGATGTGATATTCTACAGCTTTCACTCGTTCTCCAGCGACGGAATGGCTGCAGGCCGGTTTGCTTACTGGAGGTCGGACACCAAGAAGCACAGACACTCCAATCCCGTTGAGAGGATCTTGGTGCTTGACACGGCGACCATGGAATGGTCAGTTATCACTGCTCCATTCCCCGCAGGGGAGTCCTACTGTTTGGCCGACATGCCAGAGCATGGTGGCCTGTGTCTCTTCTCCAGCAAGGAGCAATGCCTTCAGATCTGGGTCCGCAACAGCGTAGGTGGATGGGTGCTCAAGAAGGAATTTTCCCTGCTGAGTGAGTGGATGAAAAAGATCCGCCGTGCTGAGTGGATGAAGAGGGTACGAGTCTTAGCGGCGAGGGCTGGTTATGTCTACATGGAGTTCTGGTCAATAAGGAAGGCTAATTCCTACTTTCTTGTGCTGAATATGAGAACCATGAAGATGTCGGTGTTCCCCAACAACCCAGAAGACCCTCATAGAGGTCCTGCATTTCCATTCTTCATGCGCTTGGAGCCTCTGCTTGGACCAGATGAGGACCAGAATGTTCATCTAAATAGTGTTTAATGCACTGGAGAGGGTAATCTTCTATTTGATATGTTCATTGCTTGCTTCTATTTTTCTTCTGAGTCTATTTGATAATGTTATTTAAATATCGGTGTCATTCAGTCACCTCAGTTAAATATTCATGAATTCCACATATGTTAGTATATGTTTATTTCTTATGGAATGGAACCAAAATATAAATCCTATAACCAACCATCATTGAGACAAATTAGTCTTTTTAGTTTCTCTAGTTGTGACTTTCTACCTAAGTGATTGGCCCGAGCTGTAATTGCTATTTCTTGACATTTGAGATATTGATATAATATTGGCAAATTTCAGTAAGAAATACCCTGTAGTTTGTTTGCAGTTCATTTTCCCAGTAATTACTAATTTAATATTGGTAAATCTTCAGTAAGAAATACAATTGTTCTAGGTGAGAAATAATTACCTATAGAATATTCAAGCACAGAGATAGCTTCTCTCATTTGAATTTTCAGGTTACAATCTGTGGTTAGCTGCTGTTGAACGCTCTGTAAATGAATGCACTTCATTCAGATGGCTTGCAAGAGATTAATCTATATGGAATTTTAACTGATATATTTTTTTGTCATTATCCTTCCTTTCTGTTCATCTTTATCATATGATCTCTAGTTATCTCATTGAAATTCCCTTATTTTTTTGTAAACTAAAGAATTGTACAAAATTCGCCAAGTAACCTTATTTGCTTAATGTGCGTTGACCCTTTGACTTTACGATGTCTCTGATCATGAGATTTTCCTCTTAATGTATTCTGCACTGAAAGTTAATGCATTTCTGTATCATGCAAGTTTCAGGTAGTCATTGATTTGTTATTTTGTGGTGGCATAGATTTCATCAGGTACCTCAGCAATGCATTGCACTAGTAACCTTCATATTCTGACTCATAGCCTGTAAATAATTCACAATAATTTGCATGCTGCTTTGGCACAAACTTACATTTCTTTGCATTTCAGGTCCAATTATCACTTCTAGGTTTTGCTTAGTCATCCAGAAATCCTTTGGACATGGAACTGCTGCAGCTGGTTTAATACCATCCATTTCTTTTAATATCTTCAGAACCGTTCTTCTCCAGATTTGAGATGAAGTATAGTTATATCTGCATATATGAATTACCTTTGTGGCAATAGCTTCAATGTGATGTGTCATAACTCTTATGTTAGCTATGACTTCGTTTTGCTGTTAGTTAAATGAAACTGCTATGGCTTAATTTAATTTCAGTTCCATTTTCATGTCTTCTACTTAACTCTGTCTGTGACATCGTACTTCAGCTGAATTGCTTCACATACGATACACTCTAGATGATGCCTGCTCTGTAGGACAGCTCTGCTTCTTTTGTTAAAAGAAAAATTACATGCGAACTATGCGGTTTCGAAATCTGCTTAGTTTGTTGCATCATTGAAGCACAAACCTGAACATCACTACATCAGGTGCACCACTCTGAAAGATCTGTTTTTATCAATTATCATGGGTTCGGGTCTGCCTTTGTGGCTTTTGATCACTCCATATTTTCCTGGAACATTTCGTAATCATCCCATAATTTAGCTGCCCAATTAAATAGTGTGGCAATTGTGTGGACTTGAAACCAAATGATAATGAGATGCTGTCAGGTTTAAGGGATTTCTTTCAGCACTCGAGAGAATTGGATTGGGATTCCCTTGGGACCTAGTGCTTGTTTTGGTAGCAATTACTGGTGTCTTCTTCTACCTGAAAGCAGGATCCCCTTTCTGAATCACCTCTCGAAAATTTTCTGTCTCCATTATCTCTTCAGCTCCTTCCATATGATGATCATCTGATACAGTCTTTCCTGATTTCTGTCTAGGAATCAAACACCTCCAATACATGAGTGTCAATTTTTGTCAAAACCTCCAATGCCTAGAATTCCCAACTGTTCATGGGAAAACCAAAGGTCCTTTGCTAAGGAAATAAAAAAAAGCTAGGCTGAGGCTGGTCCTGCCCATCCCCGAAGCCCGACCTTAAGTTTCTTTTTAGTTGTTGGAAAATAACCTTGGCGTCTGGCTGGCAGGCCGGTCTATGAGACGCAAATTCAGACCGGCCCACTGTCTGCAAAGAACAGGTCCATGAAGCCCAACAGCATTTCATGACTCCATACCTGTAGTTGTATGCAAGTTGTTACCTTGAAAAACAAGTGATTTTTTTACTCACTAAAATACGGTGTCATTTCTTCTTTTTTTTTTGGTTTCTTTCCTAGCAGAAAGAAGACATGATCGTGTGAGAAATACCATTGCATTGCAGCCTAAACAGACCTGAGAGAAGTCGTGTCGCAACTTTCCAGACAACCAAGTTGCGATTTGTCAAACCAACTAGCGGCTAATTTAACATTTACTGAAAGATAAGTGTATGTAACTCACTGGGAGTAGGAGAAAATATCTCCCATGTTACTATAGTCTGAGGTTGCTTTCAATATGTGCTCACTGCCCTATGCATCCAATACTAGAGCAATTCTTTTACTGTGTAAAAGATGGGTTGCTTAAAAAGGTCATTTAAGACAACGGCCATGAAACCTGCAGGATGATATTTCACCATCGACTCTCCTGGTTTGCATGTTTTATTGGCTGTTAGTAAACAAAAATTCAGTACATGTACCTATATTGACTTCAGGGGTGCTCCCATTTGTATATGACTAATTCTTTCAGTACAAGCCGTATATGATGGCTTCATCAATATCAAGATCATTTTCATTCCTATAGATGTTCATAGTGCATATGTGGCTTCATAGGGATGTGTTTGTGTGAGTGGGGGGCATATGGGTATGTACTATGTTTTTGACAACAAGGAAAAGCAACTCGTATTATGAGTGTCCATTTATGTATGTGAATTGAGAGAGTGTGCTTCAATCCTCATCTTTTAAATTTTCTTTATTTACAAATCCCAAAAGAAATTAGTTAATATTGGGGTGGCAAAAAAATCTATATGGCCCAAGAAAACTCAAGTTAATATATGTGTTTCTTCTAGTAAATATTAGATGTCAAATTTATTATTTTTTGAAGAAAAAAATCATTCATGTTTAATCATCATTTTGGTTTACTAAAGATGCTATAAATTTTACCACCATCCCATATGAAACTTTTGGGGTTTTATCCAGCAGCAGTAACAGATGCCTTATGAATTGACAGTACATGTAGGTCGGCATTGTTATTGTATACGTGCCTCCAAAGAAGAAAATGTTTACCAGAACATGGACCAGTTCTACCTTTGAAAGTGACCACCCTAATACAAAACTGCAGATATTTATGAGTGAATGATGAACGTGTACATATCAACTGCTTGATCATTACTCCGTTTGAAAAAAAAAATCAAAGCATAATCTCATAGCGGCATAAACTAAATTGCAAGTGGGGGTGGTTGTTCAGATTGTTACGCCATAAAGTATGTTTATGCAGCACATACGCGTCGTTTATTGTCTCATCGAAATTGAGCATTGAAAGCGATAGGCCTATTTCTTGCTGTCAAGTTTTCAGTACTGATAAGCAAGTGGCGTCCATTGACGCGTCGTTTAAAGTATGTTGATAGATCTTAGAATTTTCACCTGATAGGCTCCTCGATTCATAAAGATACTGAACACAACCGATTCATTGACATTGTTGCCACGTAAACCTCAAGGTCACTAAAATATAGATGTTTGGAAGGAAAAAAATGTTACTTGCTCGCCGTAGCCGAAGCGAAGAAATGTGTTCTTCTTTTCATATATATTGGAAAGAATGTCGAAGGAAATTTTGTGGAGACTAGAGAGAAATGTTGCGCTCACTGTCTGTAATATGCACTGAACACATTGGGTTCGTCAATCAGTAGATTGTTCTGAATCTCACAAGTCTGACCGCTAAACATAATCCACCCAGTTGGAAAACCATGTTAGGATTGATCAGGAACATGCTGTTGGAGAAAAAAAATGTTTGGTGATACATTTGAATGTAGTAATGTTGTATGAATTCTCGATGTTCATATGAATTGTATATGAGAATATGAGGGAGGTTTACTTACTATGTTAAAAAAAAAAGCGACCGGGGAGGGAAGACGCCCCCCACCGTATTTCATTAAGAGGAAGCAAACCGGCTTCCTGTCGCGAAAAAACCCCGAACTCTGGCTGCGCTAGCAAGGAGGATTTTTATTGTGCAGCACCTAGGATTCAAGCCCTGGGTGGGTGGCACCTCTACTGGATGCTCCACCACTGAGCTACAAGCTCATCTGCAAGTTTACTTACCATGTTGATATGTATTTTCTGACACCAAACCACAGTGGCATCCCAGTACAATGCTTGGCCATGCATTGGAATATTAATCAGCTTCCCGGACAAAAAATAAAACTACAAGAAGGTTTTAATTTGTAGTACAATCTGCAAGGCCTGGCTACAAACCGAACTTTCTGTTTTTCTGCTTGGACTTTGTGCTGGTAACAACTCTGGTCGGTAGCAGTTTTACCTAAATAGAAGGACTTTTGACTCAACGGCGAAGTTTTGGTCATACTGTCCACGTGATGCCACAATCCACAAATTAAAAAAAAATGTTTCCAATTTCACATGGAGAAACATGAGGTCAACGGGTTGCATCCATTCAGGATATATAATCTCAATGCAGGTGTTAAGCCAGAAAAAAAAACATCACGATGGGGCCAAATTGTAACAAATGTTTAACTGGAGGAGGGTGCAAACTCAACCTTTTTTTTATTGATTTGCGTGGTTAAAAACCATGCACACTAGTTGTTCATCTAGGTAGCATCTCTGGCCTCTCCAGTTATTGTGCATTTGTTCATGGACAACTACAAATTGTTTCAAGGAAGTAATGGCCAGTTATTGAGTTTGCACATTTCTGTCTCTCTTGTAACGAAATGGTACTGCGGATTTTAGGATAAAGTAGAGCTGAGGTTATTTTTACAGCTCAAACTAAACTAATCTCAACAAGCAAAAAGTTCTCCACCACCAAGGCAAGGCCTTATTACCACGCGCATGAACAAACGTGCGATGTCCATCAGTTACGGAAATAGCAAAGAATTTATTTTTAAAGATGCAAATTGGTGATCCTTAGGTGCACCTCCAACCCTTCTAACCCTTGTTCAAATATTTGTATCGACCTAAACATATTAGTCATACCAGCTTTGATGCACATACACTCGGTGTCTTCGTTCACTTTTGTCTTCCTCATAAGAAATTAAGCTTTATGCACGTACATTATGATAAAGCTGTTTTAAAAAAATATGTATCGACCTAAACATATTTTTTCGAAACACAATACAAAACATAATACAGATGCAGATACTCAAGTAAATGCATGCACACTCACAACTATAAATACACAAATGTAATCTGAATCTTATGAGAACCTATGAGAGACTGAGCCGGCATATCTGAAGATTGACCAAGTTATTATAGACGACTTACTTGTCATGTTGCCTACCACTGAAAGAATAGTGTATGTTAAATTTTAGAATAAATTTAGGAAAATGTGAGTACTACAAGGAAACTTATCAGCTGTAAACATAATTCGTTTTATATCCTCACCTAATGTTTAAAATTATGTCCATTTCTACTCATCAATTGTACAATTGAAAAGAATTCGAAACATTCAACTCAATCCAAAATCCAACTTAGCGTTGAAAGTTTTATTATATTCAGTTGGGATTCTGATTTCCAGGCATTGTGGTATAATTCTGGATCCAAGTACTTACTACAAGGCAGCCAAAAATGTACACTGGCCTAAAAATAATTTATTTTAAAAATCTTCCTGCCTATTATTTAAAGATTTGTCCATTTCTATTCATCTTGATTTATCATAGATGACAAAGATCTGTTACCGTTAATATGGACCGCTTTAATTTTCTTCAACATTGTTCATGAAATATTCCAGAAGAGGACAACAGAACTTAAAAAAATTAATATGGTTCGTGGATAGGTCGGTATTATTATCAAATTCGTGCCTCCAAAGAAGAGAATTTTACTGGAACACGAGTCAATTGCTCCATCTGAAGTGATCGCTCTAATACGAAACTGCAGTTAACTTCAATTCTCAGCAAAATATCAACACATACGACCGTCTGCTTGACAGACACTCCATTTATAGAAAACAACCCAGACACCAGAACCTGCCTCTCCAGCGCTGGCATATCCTAAATGGCAAGTGGTGCGGCTGATTGCTACACAAATGACAGTGATGGCCTCATCACTACTGATGTATGAACAAGTGGCCTCCAAGCTCAATGGTGCTTATCTATTTGGTTATTCCTAAGCATCTCGACCACGAAAGCTTCCTATTATGCCATCAACTAGAAGGTACAGGCTAGGGTTTTTGTTAATTCTGGATCAGCTAGGTCAGTGAGCATGCAGAGGCCAACCTAGAGCATTGGATGAGTAGGTCGTGTGGATGTGACCATATAAGGAAGGAAGACAGTAGGATCTCTCATCTGATAGGCTTATAGCTTTGTATTTTGTTGACATTGCTGTTCGCACATGGAGCTCGTTGTCATCAAAATACGTTGTTTGACAGAAAAAAATCAGCTACTTGGTCGCCGCAGACAAATAGGTAATGTGCCCTGTTTTTCAGAATTTGGTTGGGACTTGGGAGGACTGACTGACAGAATGGACTGTGAAATTGTAAATCCTTGGAGCAGGTTTTACATGGTCGGACTGATCCCTTTCAAGACGGTGAGCAGAGTCCAAGCATAAATCCCCTCAAGACATTTTAGTGGTCCTTGCCATGTCTCTAAAAGCCTAGAAGGGCTTGTAGGAACTTTGGTAGGTAGGAGGACATTTTGAATCAACGAGGTACTCGCAACACGGCAACAGTAAAATTATTGTCATGGTTTGCAGTAAAAATTATTTGGTAGGCAGTCTTTTGCAAATTGGAAATCTCTTGGAGGCCCGTATCGAAGCGAAAGAATCAACCAAAAACATTTTGAAAAATCTCAAAAGAAAAAATATACTGTATTGCATTATCGGTGTTTGCTCCATTTTGATTACATGGGTCGAAGAGCAGAAAAGCGCAGGTGTGATTTTACATGAGAAGCAATTATTCACACACTTCCTCCTCAGAGGTGTAAAGTAACCCTCAATCTACTTACAAAGAAGAATCAGAACAGAGCAAAAAAAGAATCTCATAGGGCTACAAGCAGCTGGGCTTTTTTTTTGTATGGGTGCAGGGAACATTAAAATGCCAAAAATGGTGCCTTTTCGGGCCTTCAGTGCACTTTCCTTTTGTTGGCCAGATGAGGGAAGGCACCAAGGATGTTGTGTGCCCTCAGATCCTGCCTTGTCAGGATCCCCACAATTGGAGAGATCTGAAATGAACAAGATGAAAGAAATTCAGCAAAAAGTACTATGAAAAAGAGAGGACCCCCAATCCACAAAAGTTTGAACTGAAGAATATCACCGTTATTGCTACAAATAGTAGTTGCTATTTTAAGAGAAAAGAATGACCAAACTTTAAATTTTCTTTTCACTGACCTCGAGTCCTTGGAACTTTGGGATGATGAGCATGTGCCGGAGCGCGCAGGTGCGGAAGAGCACGACGGCCTTGGCCACGGACATGGTCTCCACGACGGTGTAGGGCGTGGTGTTGGTGAACGGGTGGAGGTCAATGTACATGTCCAGCTCCTCCGGCGACAGCTGCACCTCGTCGACGCTGCCGGCCTTCTCGGCGAGCTCCGTCGACGAGAACTTCTCCCTTGCCTCCCACTCCTCCGTCCTCCTCTTCTCCGCCAGGAACCACCGCTTCCTGAGCACGGCCATGAGGTGGTTCCGGAGCACTAGCCCGTGCAGCTCCGACACGCCGGGCCGCGGCCGGTCCAGCACCGGGAACCCGTTGTGCGCCGTGGAGCGCAGCACCTCGACGATGGTGGACACCTTCTCGACGACCTGGAGCGTGACGGCGCGCGGCTTGGCGGCGGCGAGCTCGCCGACGGTGAGGTCCTTCATCCACGTCTCTGGCTTGGGCTCGAGGAACGGCAGCCCCTTGAGGTCGAGGATGATCTCGTAGATGCTGGGGTTGAAGGCGTCGCCGACGGTCTTGGCGATGAGCAGCACGAACATGGTGATGGGGAGGAGGAGGAGGTTGTTGGTGAGCTCGAGGAAGATGACGCAGAGCGAGACGGTCATCCGCATGGACCCCGACATGAGCGCGGCGGCGCCGAGCACGGCGTAGAGGCCGTGGTCGATGTGGACGAAGCGCGCGAGTACGAGCGCGGTGATGCGGCCGTAGGCCGAGCCCATGAGGATGATGGGCAGGAAGAGCCCCGAGGGGACGGCGATGCCGAAGGTGAAGAGCCCCAGGACGCAGTAGATGGCGAAGAAGATGAGCAGCGAGTCGAGGCGGAACTCGCCGGCGGTGCCCGTCGAGAAGATGTTGCGGGTGGCGTCGGTGTTGGTGGCGTGCAGCAGCGACGCCAGGTCGTTGTAGAAGCCGTCGGGGCAGTTGAACTGCTTGAAGTTGCCGGACTTGCCCACCGTCGGGCAGGCGGCGCCGTGCACGGCGTCGCAGGGCGTGCACGGCACGGCGAACGGGAGGAGGTAGAGCCCTGCGGAGGTGAAGACGGAGACGGCGAGGGCGAGCACCAGCTTCGCGAGGCGGCCCTTGGCGTTGATGAGGTTGTAGAGGCGGAGCACCTGGTGGAGGACGTGGTTGTAGAGCGCGCCGAGGAGGCCGCCGAGGACGCCGACGAGCGTGACGGGGAGGAGGTCGCCGACGTGGTAGCGGACGGTGACGTCGCTGACGTCGAAGAGGATGAGGCCGCCCTCTCCGAACATGCCGCACCGCCCGTTGCGGCACACCTCGATGAAGCCGCGGAGGACGACGACGACGGTGGCCGTGCTGAAGAAGGTGCGCCACAACAGCGCGCTCCGCCACCACGTCGCCACCTCCTCCAGCGCGAACAGCACGCCGCCGACGGGGGCGCGGAACGCCGCGCACACCCCGGACGACGCGCCGCAGGTGATGAGGTCGCGCCGGTCGCGGTCGTTGTTGAAGTAGCGCAGCCACCGCCAGCGGAGCCGCCACCGGCCCTCGCCGCCCTGGCTGAGGAGGTTGGCGAGGCACGCGCCGATGTGGACCAGAGGGCCCTCCTTGCCGAGATCCATTCCCGACGACACGGCGCCGATGCTGCCGATGATCTGCAGCAGCATTCCTTTTTTCTTGTCAGTATCAACTAAAAAAATGAAAAAAAAACAAAGAAGAGAGCTAGTAGAAAAGTTCGTGCCTTGACGATGAGCTGCGGCGCGCCGAACATGTTGGGCGTGTCGACGCCGTTGAGGTAGGCCTTGATCTCGGGGATGCCGGGCCCGGCGGCGGTGGGGGCGAAGACGACGCAGAGCACGGCGGCGACGAAGGTGAGGCCAAAGTTGATGCCGGCGAAGTAGAGGAAGCCTGCCCAATAGCGCTTCTCGCGGACGAGGGTGACCATCTGGAGCATCTTGAGGCCGGTGATGTTCTCGATGGCGAGGTTGATGAGCGACGCGATGACGCCGGTGAGGAGGCCGACGAGGAACGCCATGGCCCACTTGAGGAAGATGTACTGCAGCACCTCCACGTTGGACCGGCTCCGCCAGTCGTGCTTGAACAGATCATTCTCGATGATCCTGCAAGAACACCACGATTCAAGAACAATCTGAGATGGATGCAAGAACAGAGCAGCAACAATTTGAGAGATGCAAGAACAGAGCAGAGTGATCAGCATGAAGCTGCGAACACAATGCTTACTCGTAGTCGAGGCTCTCGATGTGGGAGACCTTGGCGCCGACGATGGCGAGGTGGCTGGCCGTCAGGGTGGTGCTCCGCTTCAGCAGCGGCTGCTCCAGGGAGCTGATGCCGCCGCCGCCGCCGGTGCTCTCCGGGTCCTCCGGATCCTCCACGCCGTCCTCATTCTTACGCTCCAGCTCCGGCGCCGGACCGGGCTCCGGCGCCGGCTCGCCGGCGGCCCTCGGGCTCCGCTCTTCCTCCATGGCTTCCCTGCGAGAGAGAGACAGGGACAGAGCTCTGTGGCCTCTCTCTCTCTCTCTCTCTCTCTCTCTCTCTGCTCCCTGAGGCAAGGAGGTGTGGTGTCAGGGAGGATGGACAATTGGAGGGGGACCGTCTGAATCCCTCCCTTATCGGGCCTTGGCAACTTGCAAGGATAGATGGGCAGCAACTACTGCTGGTGACCCATTGGCAGCCTGCCTGATGAGGTCTCTCCTTTCAGAGGACTACACTTCATTCATATAGGGCAAAAGGTTTTGGCATGTTCTTGCTTGCTTGCTCTCTTTTTGTTTGAAACTTTAGACTCGCCTTGTGGTAGTAGCTAGTCCTCACATGCATCTTCCTCTTTTTCAAGTACTATGAGCTGTTTTTGTTACATGATGAAGAAAATTCAGCAGTTTAATACTGATTTGTCCATGTAAATGGGCCAATAATTGCCTTTTTTATGCCGTGAGGACACATGGCAAGGTGATTGAAAAAGTCTGATGGCCTGATCCCTGGCCTGAGGGGGTGAGGCGCCTCTTGGGAGGTCACTTAAGGTGATCAGGGCTAGCCAGTGCAATGAACACAGCTCATCCGGTCTCTCTCTTTTGTGGCCACTTGCTTCTCTTTCAACCCTCTCCTTGTCTTTTTTTTTTGAACTATGGATTATTGATGGAGCCACCTCAAGAAGGGTGCAAACACAAAGGCGTAAAAGGTTGGCCGTGTCTACGCAGCGCTGAACTTTCCTCGGGTTTTGGAACAAGTTCAGTCGGCCAGAGTGGCACCCGAGGGCATTTTGGTCATTTTCCCTAGTCTCTGGCATCATCCAGGGCACTGCTGAAACCAAACCAAAGCAAATAGGACGGCTGAGGGAGCTATGGAATTTTCGTGGAGAAAAAGAAAGGCAATTAAGTTAATCATAGTCGAGCGGGACTCGAATCCGGATAGGCTCTGTTTCTTAGCAGTGGCGCTACTCGTTCGGTGAATAACGAGCAATTTTAATATGATTTGAGCTAACTGCCTGAGACAACATAATCTTTGAACAGGGGAATGGGATATGCTGATGCGTTTATGCAGAGATGCTTACAGTTCTGGGAAGATAAGAACGGGTCCCTGTCGCGGAATTTCATATGTTTGGAAAGTTACTGATCCATTCTTCAAATGTGAGCTGCATTCAGCTTGTGATTCTTTTGGTGGTGCACTCACTGCAGGTGTGTTTGATGCACTTTTGGTCTCTGGAAGGGCCTTGTTTCTCATGGTATCCAATGGGCACTGCCTGCCTGCCTGCACTGTCCAGAAAATATCCATGTTCATCTCCAACCTGTCTCCTGCTAGGTGTCAAGGTGCACATGACATTAGCTAGAGATGGTCAAACAGAGGTTGTTTGTCTTTGTTGTCAGTTACCGTGTTTGGTTATTTTACATTTTTTATTGCTCTATATGTAGAATTAACACTGCTTACACTGAGATCAGTGTTTGGTTATGGGATGAGACCCCTTTTATCCTTGAGATGTGAAAGGGTCTTTTTATTTTCATAGCGTATTTTCCGTATTTTGAACACTGAAATTTGTTGGAGTCTTATCATTCAAGCTAATATGTATTCTTCCAATAACTTCATCATTCTAGTGAATTGCATTTCAACAATAAACTTTGGCATTAGAATATATTTCTGTTTTTTCAATAAAGTGGTCAGTTTGTATATGCAACCAAAAACAGCATTACTATACTGTTTCAGTGAATATGTCAACGTTATAAAAGAAGTCTAATAGATGTTTGAGTAAATAAACATGGTAAAATCTTAAATTATTGTAGAACCACAAGAGTTTGCAATGCAAAAGGACATAGCTTCAAGGGCCAGATTGTACCCTTTCAACTTTTCATCAAATTAAGAGTATATGTGCCATACGATTATCTTGATGCTTTTCGAAGCTAAATTGGACAAATTCAGATTGCCCCATGCTAGCGCCAGAGGGAAGAGGCAATAATTTGTTTATGAATGAGTATTGTATCATTGAACTGTTCTGCAAACAATAATTAGGTAAGTTTGTTGGAAGAAGCATTCAGTAAAAAAAAATCTTCAGTCAACAAATTTTCCCCACAAGTATTTTTGAAGAATTGTCAGCTTAACTGAAGGATGATTGATTGAAGATTATAAGAACAAAATTGATCGAGGGGAAGTGTTGGAATAGATAACTAGTGGTTAATGATGTAGTTAGTGGTTGCTAATGATGGATTAACACAAATCCATCCGGAAGGGGCTGTGTCCTCCCTTAACGGACAGGCCCGGAATGTGGCCTTGGCACTCAAAATCCATACAGAAATTAGGCTTTATACGATAATAAAATGATATGATGTACTTTTGTGTTTAATCCAAAATAGGTACAAAATAATTATCTAAATAACTTGAACCCCGTTACAAGTCTAAGAACTTCTTGAGCTAGAAATCAGATCTAAAAACTATTGGAGCTGGAGCTCTACCAAATAGGTCATGGTCATATGATTTGAGCAAAGTGCCTAAGACAACATGATCCGATGAAATAGGATATACCGATGCTTTTCAGCAACGATGCTCACGGTCGTATTAGGGCGATAAGAACGCAGGAGTATAGGATGCTTGAAAATAATTCGTGGGGCCCTGTCGAGGAATTTCATATATATGCTTGGAAAGTTACTGATGCATTCTTCAGATGTAAGTTGCATTCAGCTTGTGATTCTTTTTGGTGCACTGCATGATGTGATGCATGCATGCACTTTTGGTCTCTGCAGGGGCCTCGTTTCATGGTATCCAACGGACGACACTTCCTGCTCTGTCCAGAAAAATAGCCTCATGTCAATGTTCATCTGGATCCTGTTTCCTGTCAGGTGTCAAGGTTCACATGTCTTATATGACACTAGAATTTCACGGGAACTACTGAAAACTCTGTGGTTTCAGTGTTAGAAACATAGCCCTTTGGTTGGAGAATATAATTATATAACTGATTATCACGGGGCGATATGGAAGTTTTTCTAGGCCCCTTCAAATTAGGCTGGCCCTATGGTAAGTGAAGCCGGCAGGAAGACTACTTCATTTATCCTTATATATTTAACCTGCTCCTTATCATACAAACAAGTGCAGTTTTTGTGGAGCAGATAAAAAAAATTAAGCTCACAGAATGGAACGGGCAAAGTACTTTGGTAATTTACTAAGGGGAAAAAACACCAGTCTGGCCATTCAAACTAATGTGTTATCTTCCAATAATGATTTCATTGTTTTCAGAAATTATATTCTAACAACAAACTTTGAATGGTACCAAATAAAGCTAAGTGAGCAGTTTATATGCCAACAAAATCGACGCTAAACAATTTAAGGTTTGAAATGATTAACTATGCTGTTTCAATGAGTATTTCAAGTTATATTAAAAATTATATAAGCTTTTAGTAAACATAAAAGCATCTTAAGTTATTGTTGAATCGTAACTGTTTGTGTTGCGAAAGGACCTTTAGCTTAATGGGTCACTTTACTCCTTTTCAACTTTGATCGGAAGTATGCATGTAATATAAATCTTGATATTTTCTAATTAAATTGAATAAATGAGATTGCCTCATGGTAGTATGCCACACCGAAGAGACAATGATTCATAAGGAGTATTGAATCTTTTGAACTATTCTTGTATAAGCTTCTGATTGTAGACTTTGCACTATTATACTAATGAACCTATTTGTGTAATGAATATATGAGTGGTATGATTACATCTTGATGTTTCTCGAAACACAGGATAGAGAAAGTCAGCCTCATGTTTGGGGCAGAGGGAAGAGGCAATAATTCATTTAACAATAAAGTGGTCAGCTTATATATGTCAAGAAAAACAGCGCCAATTGCTATTATTTTTAAAAGATTTATAACTACGATGTTTCAATGAGTATTTCAACATCAGTTAAAAATATATTAGATGTTTATAGTAAACATGGAAAACTCTTAGATTATTGGTCAACCACAACAGTTTGCAATGCGAAAGGGCGACAGCTCAAGGGGCCAGATTATACTTTTCAACTTTTCGTAAAAAATATATTTGTCATATGATTATATATTTGATGTTTTCTGAACTAAATTGTTAAAATGAGATTGCCTCTGCTAGCACCAGAGCGAAGAGGCAATAATTTGTTTATGCATGAGTTTTGAATCTTTGAACTATTCTGGTAAGCTTCTGATAGTAGATCTAGTATTATTATACTAATGAACAGAGACTCTTGTGTCATAAACATATGTGAGGTATGATTATCCTGATGTTTCTGGAAACAGTAACTAGGCGAGTTTGACTCATGTTTGGGCCACAGGGAAGAGGCAATAATTCATCTAACAATTAGTGTTTTTGAATCCTTGAACTGTTTTGGAATGAGCTTCTAATTGTATCCTTATTATTATTTGCAACACTATTCTTTATATCTGCTAAAAACCTTAGCAGCACTGTTTAGCACCAAATCATATATGTCTTCAGGAATCAGCAAGAGCCAACATAAGATCCATTTGTAGACACAATGCAATGGTTCTGAATATTTTATTTCTTGTATCTCATTCTTATTGAACTGAATTTGTTATGAATATTATTCTGGTTTTAGTGCAGAAAGGAAACTCATTCATTCAACTTGAGCACTTTGAAAGGCGAATAAACACCGTCCTTTGCGCAGGCCAAAACCTTAGAGACAATAAGAAAATAGCAACAGACCTCAAACTTCTTCGTAACGGTGAAATCGTCGTTGTCGCCATTTCAATATATTTTCGCATTTTGAAAGCTCTGTCACGCCGATTTATGTCGCAACATCTATCCTTTATTTGCTCGAAACATCTAGAAATGTTTGAATGCCACTTTGTGGTTTGTGGAGACAAGGGCAGCTTTTACCAACAACAAAAGCAGGTGGTGGTTTGGGCGCTGGGGGTCCCCATGGCCACTAGCAAGAATCCATCATTCGGCAGCATGCGTCCAAAACAGACGCTGTCGTCGTCGTACCTTCTCCCCTTTTGCCCGTAGTAGCTCTTCAAGACTCCCAAGAAACCTTTGCAGTAACAGGTTGGGCACATGGATCACAAGGACTCATCAATCATCATTAGCATGATCTAGGACTGCTCACTCCAATGGTTTTCGTTCAACCTTTGTTCTTCCCATCACCCCCCTTCTGTTCTTTTGTGGTTGTCTTTGGATGAAATATATGTTTTTCCTTGCACAATCATGTTGGTTGTTGGTAGATCGAGAAGGAACGAGCTTCTATCAACATGTGCAACTTTGGGTGTCCATTGGCCACAGCTGGGGAACTCCATGGAATCGTAGTAGACTTACTCCTAGTGAGAATTTTGTTTTTCGCTACGGTAGATGCACACGGCCAGTTATAAAAACAGAGTGGGCAGCAATAGTTATAATGCGGCGTTATTGATATCGCAGCAGCACAAGGCAAGACTTGTCGATGGATCGCCGTCTACTTCGTCCCGTCTCCAACAATAATATCTTTTATTTGCGTGTTCCTCGGTCCGCATGATGCAGACGGCCAGAGAAGCCGGCATTTTGAGGCGGAAATTAAACCGAACACCATGGAGTGTAAAGACATGTCCACAAGTTCCATCTCCATGTACATCATCATCATCGTCATCTCAACTTAACCAATAATGCCCATGAACAATCTATCCCAAAACCCAGATGAAAAGCCTCACGACTCACAAGAAAAGCACAAATGAGAGCCACAAAAAAGAGAAGAGTGGTTGCACCAGAAATAAAGGCCGGTGAGAAACGCGGGCAGGATCATGAGGGATGAGCGTGGCAAGGTAGCCTCGATCTCTGACCCGATCTGGATCAGGTCCAGGTTGCTATCAGCATCTGATGCGACGGGACACACACAAATTTTTCCCCCTAGAATAATGTGTGTGACTCGGAGAAATGACGAGGCGTGCAGGGAGCAGGCAATGCAATGTGGCCGTGCCGGCGACAGGTGGCGTGGCCATCCGGTACACACAAGATTCAGACACAGAAAAGGAGGCAATAATGCAGGGAGAGAGGCTCACGATCCCGGGCTTCCAAGTCACATGCTGCATCGCCTACTGATGAGATGAGAGAGACCGGCCGGCTGATTTGGCAGGATGGTTGTAGATGGACGGCCTCTGGCAGCACCCAAGGGCCGGCCTTTGTATGGACCAGAAAGTGGCTCATAGGTTGTGTGACGATTTTGCCCTTGGGGTTTTGGGATGATGCACCTGGCATTACAAGTGGTATGTATGTTTTTCAAAAAAAAAAAACAAGTGGTACATATGTGGTGTAATAATCTAGGACAGCGACCGTCCTGCGAGATGTATGGTCGGGGACCATTGTTTCGTGATTGAGCGCGTGCCTAATAAGAACTACACCTTGTCATATCATAGGTTGAGGTCTGATAGATGACTTTGGAGGAGAAAGAAAAGAGAGCACAACTAACATCGGTTCAAGAGAGGCAAATAAAAGTGTCAAAAGGATTTTAATTCCTTGACAACTGGAAGCTTATTGTTACGTACATGAAGACTAACAAGATTGGAAACAAAACTCACAGATTATTTGTTCATTCCACCAGCTAGGGGGTCGGAACAAAATCGCCACATGATGCTCAAAAGCTTTGATGGCATAAACGTAAATTGCTCCAGGACCGTGCTTGGCTCCTTGGGCTCACACGAGCCACCAACTAGCCAATCATGGGACGGCAAAACTCGAGAATGAATTCTCGTTGGCAAATTCGGTTCTCCACGTATCACAAATGGACGGCGATGTCGAATCTACTGCCAGGAACATGGGGCCATGCGGCGCAGCAGCTGCTAACAACCCTTGACTACAGGAGCATCTTGTTCCCATCTCTTCGTGTACGTGGCCAATGGATCGGAGGAGAAACACGTCACAAATTAAATAGAATAATCAATGTGGCATTTGGATTAAAGGGCAATAAGTTTTTTTTTTTGAAACAGAAAGGGCAATAATTGGAGAACCGATGAGTGGATTGCTTGGCTGATCATCTTATTGTGACCTGGATTTAAAATGGACCCTCAGGTCAGAATGCCCAATTGCCAACCAGATCAGATCGTCGATGGCTGATGTTGTGGTTCTTTTCTTTTTTTTTTTTGGATTTGAGACGGCTGCCGGTGCAATTCTGGAACTGCAAAACTGTCTGCACCGTTTATTTGCATACATTAAAATTTTTTGTGATGAGATGATGCTGAAAATGCATTTTCATTTCTCATTAATATCGCTGACCATTCAGTTGTGATGTTGCTTGAGACCGTAATGTTGGAGGCAACTTGCATGGCACGCCGTTTTGCATGCTTGCATGATGTAGAGTGTAAACAAAAAAGATACGCAGGACGCCATATCTCGGTTGCCTCTCTGCAAATGTAAAATGGATGGGCTCATGGACAGATAAAGAAAGATAGCTGCGATCACGAGTTTGTGATTTGGTCAACCAGGCGTTTGCGAACCATATATACCTCAAGAAAGGATGAACAATAATTTCCATAATCTAACAAGAATAATAAAATTAGGAACCGGTTGATGCATGGATTGGCCGGTGATCATCCTGTGACCTGGATTTAAAAATATACGCATCGTCCTCGGATCAGATCGTGCGGTTTAATTTGGACTGCAAAACATAATCTTCTGACGATTACGGTGAAAGGGAGCAGCTGTCATTGGATCTTGCTTGATCTCTGTCGACCTGGACTTCAATTGCGCTGCTGTGCCATGCCGCAGTGGAAACTTCAATTGACGTGCATGATGTGAACAAGAAGATACGCGGCATCAGTCTGATTTGGTCCACCACCGCGTTCTTTTTCTTCTTCTTCTTTTGAGCAGTGGTCAAACAGCCGATGAGTGAACAGATGGAAACCCGGTAGAAGCAAAGCGTCCAGCCGCAGCAGTTTCAGAAGGCACAAGTCTAATCAGGGCCTGTGCTCTCCGACAGTGTTGTGTTGCAGATGCTGAATTGCTGATGGCGACAATGCATGTGTTCCCCAATTCATGTGTCCCGGCCTGTGCTGTGCCCTACACTGCTCTAAACACAGCAGCACACCGTCCTGGCCGAGCTGATGGCATGCATGGTCCCTATAAGGGAAGCGATATGTGTGGTCAAATGTTCCGCTGTTCCTGAAGCTCGGTTGAGGGTGACTGCCTCAATACTTACTTTGCCATGCAAGGGCTTAGGATTCTTCTGACACCTACAGCACCTTTCAAACAGTTGGTTGCCTGGATACCTTGTTATGAGGCCAGAAACACGGCTCATGGATCCAGGCTTCACACTTTCTTAAGAATGACCAGAGAGCCAGCCGCCAGCAGTCGTGAAACCAAGAAAACCAGCCCAATCAGGCCTTGTTCAGTTATATTAGATGGAAGGGAATCCCTCTCCCCGATATTGCAAGGAAGAAATGGCGACAAAAAGAAGAAATGACCACAGGGAAAAAGAACTGAATACCTATCTTAGCAACCATACCAAAATTTGGTAGCCCAAGTTTCGGCACCCATGTACATTCAAAGCTCAGATAAGATTCAGCTCAATAACAGTTGCTACTGTCAGATTCGTTGATCGCTTCCCAATCTGTACCTTACTTCAAACACATCCCAATCAGATTCATTGAACTCGGCAAAGAGAACAACACTTGGCAACACTATGATTGCGGTACAGTACATGATAATACATCAGAATCAAGAGATGTTGGCATGCCGCAGACATGAAACTTCACAGCATTTATTGTGCCAACACCAACACTTTAAAGTGTCAAAGAACAAACAGCACCTTAACAACACCTGTTACCTCGTCGCTGGAGTTCTAAAAGCAATTGCAGCAATTTGCATGCATAGATGGAGCACAGCAACATGAGATTTTTTTAACTCCATATGCTTGTGTAAAGTTGGAACAAGCACTATAGATGAATGCCCGGTTTGACGACAAATAAATATAATGAAGCGGAAACTATGAAAGTAAAACGTTGTGTCAGGACAATTGATTTGTAACTGCAAGATTCCACACACTGTTGCATAACAGAGTAAACAGAGTATAAGCAAAAAATTGGACCCTGTTCTGTTTTCAAAGTAACCTATCCCAAGGACAACTGGTAAAACTAGACTGCAGAAATAGACAGAATAACAAATAATATCTTTCAATTTTTCAAAGCAATAAATAAACGCATCCCACGGAGAACTGGGATACAAAGAATTTTCAAAGCAATTAATCTTTTTTTAGGTTTTGGCGAAGATAAGTGCACTCAATTTTCAAAGCAACTGAGTGGAAACAATCACTATCAGGTTACATCAAATTCCACCCACACAAGAAACCAATATAAGTTGTTACGGCAAAGAACATCCATCTACAGATACTCAGACCTGATCATCCATACCAGGACACATGCATAATGTTAGGATACCTATCATTACATGCAAACTGCAGGTTTTAGATGTTTGATTATATCACTAAGAGAATGGCAAAAAGACATAAAGAGTTAAATTCTAACATAGACCAATTTCTGAATAATTTAGACACGAGAAGATTAGATTACAGTTAGCGTTATAATTTAAATGTAACTTAATATAATAAGTAGCACTAAAAAAATAACATATGAGTCAATTGATCATTCAAAGAGGGCAAATATTGCAAGACAGGCATAAACAACAGTATAAAAGGAAGAGATAAGATCTCCAAAGAAGTAAGAAAAAAGCAACAACAGAATAATGGGCTCAACTCAAACTGGAACTGCACAATCTCTGCAAGTATTAGTTATTAGCCAACTATAGGTAGCCACCAAAACGCTGCGAAAAAAAAATTGTGCGCTGACAGGTGAAATTAAGGGGGGCTCTTTTAGCTAATGTTAGCCTGATAGCGCAAGACCATCACTTAGCATGTTGCCACTTTTTTGGATCATTGCAGCAGATATAACCAGGCATGCAAAATTGCAAGCTAACTTTCAGCTGATCTGTTAACTTAGTACCGCAATTGTCTAATATTTCAATGTCATATAGCTCTGAAAACAGTACCAAAACAAGTTGAGTCATATCGACGGACCACACATATCGCTCTGAAAGACCGATTACTTGTTCTTCCCGGACTTCTTCTTACCCCCTGCCCCCGCGCCGGCGGCGCTGACCTGTGGGCGCGGGTGGCGCTCGGCCTCGGCGGCGTCGAGCCACTTGAGCGGGTTGCGGTTGAAGAAGGGCCAGTTGGGGACGGTGACGAGCGCCGTGAGCACGACGCCGCCGGCGTAGACGAGCAGCATGAGCTGGAAGTCCCCGCGCACGTAGCCCGCCAGGAACGCCGCCACGGCCGACGCGACAAGCAGCACCTGCATCAGCATCTCCGCGAGCTTCTGCCCCTGCCAATCCATCCTCTGCCACGAATCAAGAACCAAGACCCGGGTGAGCGAGAGTGTTCCAAGAAGAGGAGGAAAAAAGAATGGATCTCGGATGGATCCCCGCAAGAACGACCCCGGATCTAAATGCTCCCGGCGCGGAAAAGAGATATTCTTGCGGAACTGATACGGATCGTGGTAGGGATTCCTTACCGAGGGAAGGGAGACCGTTCGGGGATGTCTCGAGGCCGGCGGACTGGGAGGAAGAAGGGGAGAGGCGTCGACTGGGTTTGGTGGCCTCGCCGTGCCGGCGTCGGGTCGAGGGGAAAGGAGAAGAGGACGAATTAGACAAATGCACAGCGGGCGTGTCCCATATTTTCGTCAAGGTCCTGATGGCAAACACTCGAGGGTCCTTTCTACAATTTTTGCAAATGATATTCTGATATAGTCTACAAACTCTCAAATCCGTGCAAATTAGCCTCAAATGCCTATGTGGCGTGCCACCGTGGCACCCATGTAGCTTGATGACTAGGTTTAGGTTTTTAATTATTTTGAAAATAGAATTACAGTTGAATGAATAATATAGAAAAATATCTAAACGCCACAAAAAAATTTAGAAAACTTTCCTAGAGTACATAGAGATGCAAGGAACTGAAAAGAATATCTAAAACTCAAATAGAGTTTTAGAATATCCAAATACACCCAAAATACAACAAAAGAAATGTAAGGTCTCATAAATACCAAAATAATTATAATAAATAACAAAAATTAGAATGCCATGTTTTGTGCATACATAGGGCTTGCAAAGAAAATTATTATTTATAGAAGTACTACATAGCTTCAAGAGTCTAACTATGAAGAAATAACATAGTAGAGACTCCAAAATTCCAACCTAAGCATGTGGGCACCACTGTGGCACACTAATACACCATGTAACCAATCGAGGCTAAAATGGTGTAGTTTTGACCTGCGTGATAACCTAAGATAAATTTAAAAGATCCCGGATACCATTTTGGAAGTATGTGAACCTGAATGAGAATCTAAGAAAAAATTAGTATGCTAGTGAAATTTACTCTTTTTGTTTTTCCTACACCCTTAAATTACAAATAAGGTAGTTGTCGATATTGGTTCAGGTAGAAAGTAGATTTAGTGAATGTTGCTTTTTCATAAGAATCACCAAACTAAGGGTGTTCATAGTATAATGTATAGACAATTATTAATTATCTCTACTATATCTCTACTACTAAAAAAGCGGTAAGAGGGACGTTTTTCTCCGTGGTGTGCCTCCGTGCAACCTCCGCGCTAATAGACCTTGGTTCAGATGCTAATCATCTTACGCCGTCCGATCAATCCTTTGTTGCATCCACGGTTAGCGCTCGCCCCGGTGCGATCCACACCTCACACCCCCGCACCCTCCCCATCCCTCCGTCCCAACCCTAGCCGCCCCTGCCTTTCCTCGCGAGTTCGCGACACAACGGCGCCGCCCTCCCCCTCGCTCCGCCCCGCTGCGGGCCACCCTCCTCTCCGTCTTCACGCGCTGCACCCTGCGGCGCCGTCCCGCGCCAGGCCCCGCCGCTCCGCCCCAACACGCGGCCCTCAGGACGCCGCACAACAGTGCCACCCCTCCCAGCTGCCCTTCCCCTCACTCCCTCGCTCCACCCCGCCGCCGGCCACCCTCCTCTCCGTCTCCGCGCGCCGCACCCCGCGGCTGCAGCGGAGGATGGATCCACAAAGATGGTGGCTGCCGATTCTGGAGCAGGGGTTCCTCGTGGATGCTGACAGGGTATGAATCGTGCCCGGCGTTGTCGCCATCGATCTGGAGACAGGGCTTCCTCGGAGATGCTGGCACAAGTTGCACAATTAACAAGGCGACCTTGGCGAGGGTAGTAGTAATCGTCGACGTTGACCCCATTACCTCCTGGTACGTCCATGTTGCTTTGATTTGTGATCCATATGTCTTGATCTATATGTCCTGATCACCTTGTGCTAGGATTCATATGACTAAAGATTCATAGGTTGTATTTGTATGGAGCTCTACTTAGAAATCCCTACCTTGCTCGAAGAATTTAGGGCCATCTGGTGTTAGGAAAAACATAAATTTAACTCACAGATGGAAGTACTGTGATTTAACGAACCGTCTCATTCTTTTTTTTGGCAGGTAAACAGGCTTGGAATACTACTGCTGAAACTCGATTTTGATGAAGATAAGCAATCATGTGAGCCCTAATTCTTATTCATCTTGAAAAGTTCTTAATGCCATTGTTTGTGCTTATCTGATGTGCTTAAGCCATTTTCTATGTGATAATTAACACTGCATATTAGCAATAGTGGAATGTAGACTATCACAATGTAAAATAGTGATTGATTAAAGACACGTGCAGTGTATATGTGGACTCCATAAAAATCATATCAAGTGCACTTCTGGAGGTTCTCAAAGGTTAGAATCTTGTCAATTTGAATCTTTACATTTTATATAAGACTCTTGGCCTATTTGCCGAGTGAAACATGTTTTCGTGCAATTCAGTTTATAGTGTTTTGCTATTTGGTCCACATGACAATTTCTATAACCATGGCTTATATTGTCGTTGTCTTTCAGCTTTGCATTCTGTTTGATCAAAATGACTCTTTACAGCAGGATGGAGATTGATTGGTTTCAAATGTCTCTATATTATCTCACGATTGAGACTGGGTCATGCTGCTCAGTTGTTGGCTTGCTTTCCATCTGCAAGTAGGCAAGGATGACTGGATGATTGAAGACGTCCTCAAGCTAAGCACAGGTTTTTAATTCCTCTTTGTGCCTACTTTGTAGTTTAAATTATCGGTGAGCACCTTACCTAGGCATGTGCTCCTATAGTTATAAACATAAACATTTGTTGGATTGATATTGTGCAGCTGCGACTGATCACGATCACTGAGGCATGTATGCAATTTCAAAAGGCTTCCATGGTCCTTTGCCTTATGTAATTTGGGATATCGTCTGAGTGTATCTTTGTACTGTATGTTAATTATAGCTGTTTTTTAATTCATTTAAATAAGAATCTCAATAAACCATCAGTAGGTAAAAGCTAGCTATAATTTTGGACCATCAATTAGTAAAAGCTATGCTATAATTTCAAACAATTAATTGTCAAGCGGTTGAGTTGATTTTTTGATAAGGTCACTTGAAAGAACGCATGGTGTAGATGGCCCTGGAGCAGCAATCCATTGTGCTTGGAGCAGCAATGCATAGCCTCTGCATATGTGTAGATGGGCTGTTTGTTTTCTCATTTCTTATCACACTATGCCTGCCCTGCAGCAGCAATGCATAGCCTTTGGGGGGATTTTTGCTTGATCTTGTTGTGTGCAGTTTGTTTCTTCAGAGAAAAATCAGTAGGTGATGATGTTCGCCGTGCTTTTTTGATTGAAGCTCCCCAAAATCTCAGTTCTTTAGGGCTCAGTACAATAGCAATATGGGGTCTTGATGCTAGGCGAATAAATGGCTTACTGGTACTAACACTACAATTTTGGCCTGTTTTTGGTGTGAATGTTATCTCAATCTTGTATGAATGCTAGGCGAATAAATCGCTTACTGATATTTTAGATGACTGCTTCACATCTCCTGGATGGCGGTGAGGTTGGTGATTCAGGCGCCCATGGCTTGCCTCGATAGGACTGTGTTTCTGTCAGAAACTACCGGTCAGTCTTGCCATCTGTTAACGATTGATAAGTTTGATTATTTGTGATCTGATTCAGACAACCATTATATACTCTCAACTTTTATTCTTTTCTCTTGAAAGGAAACAACGAAGCTGTACATTGCAACTGCGCTATAGTTTTACAGAAAAAGCAAAAGAAGATAGAGATGGTGTGCCAGTGATCATACTACCAAAGGCAAGTCATAAACTGTGGTAAAAGAATATCAAAAACACCAACTAGGTTTGAACAGTAAGCTTAAACCTCTTATATTTTTCTCCTCGGATTATGTGAACTTATGGTATGTGCATTCTGTAATGGTCTTTACACTAGGCAACAGGCAATATAGACTTGTTCTTCAATGCATAATGATCTCAAATGATGCTTGTAGGGTACCAAGCAGCAGCTACCCTTGAAAAAAGTACTACCCGCACCACCAGGTCAATCATGCTTAGTGTACCTATCTATGATATCCTTTATAATTGTCTGATACATGTCCTACTTAATGATTAATGATGATGTATTGCTACATCTGTTCAGATTTCTGCTCTCAGCCAGTGCTTGATGCCATAAGGATCACTGTCACTGTGGTGTGGGTGACTTTCCAATGTATGGCCCTTGGTTTCTCCAAACTGGTTGCATATAGTCTTTCAAATTGGTTATATGGGTTTCAAGATAACCATTTTTCACCCTTTGTTACTGTAAGTATATATTTTCTTTTGAAAATTTTGCAGAAATAGGCTTTTATTGTACAGAATTATCTGCTGGGAAACCACCGCCACAACATCTAGACTACTAATGCAAGTGATGCTTCTACCTTGATTATTAATATAGGTATTATCCCCCTTGTGAAACTATTTTCATCATTTCATAGTATAACTAGTTTAAGCTATCAATAAGTAGTTCGCTCAACGTAAGTTACCTGTGCCGTTATGGATTTGTCAGTCTTAGCCTTACCACAGTTTGGACTGGTAAAACTATTGCATAATTTGGATTCGCGAACTATTGATATATGTTTAAAGTTTATTTTGTATTACTTACATTATTTGGTTGTCCTTAGAGCATCTCAAAGAGCTCTTGTATTTTGTTTGAGCTAGCTAAAAAAAGAAAAAAGAAAGAAAAAACGCCATCACACAGGTATGGCAAATGAATCGCTATCCATCCACGCTCGCTATCCTTCCGCCTTCGCTCGGCATCTTTCCCGAGCCTCGCTCGCTCGCCATCCCCGCTCGCCCGCGCCCGCGGCCCTTGTTCCCGCGCGCTCGGCCCTCGTTCCCGCGCTTCTGCTGCCTATTTCGCGCACGCCCCTGTTGTTGCCCCACCAAATCGCTGCCAAGGTTTGTCTGCCGAGGCACCAAATCGAAGCTCCTAGATCCATTCTCCGTGCCGCCGTAGTTGCCATGTCCCGGCCGCCGCGTCCCCGAGGTGCGTCGACTGCCGGCCTCCGCCAGGTGGGTTCAGGGTCATCTCCTGGTCGGGAGTTCCCGCTAGGATTTGAGGATGCGGACGCCAGACGCGGTGACGGTCCGGAGGTGGGCGACGACATGAGCCATGGTAATTTCAATCTCTGGTTTACCGTTTCTGATGATCTGGTTCACTGAGATGAGGTATTGATCAATTGGTGATGCTGTTGCCCATTCTGGTTGGTCAGTAGAGAGCAAGACAATTCCTGCTAGGATTTTTCTTTGCTCTGAAAGAACTGCATGATGTGTTGATGGAAAAAGGGCAACGATAGTTAAATGTCATGGTGAATGGTATATGTGATGGCCGCTGGACAACACCAACCAGAGTGATTTGCTTTCAAGTCATCACTGATCATTCATTAACAGTGCTCAGTGTCCCATTTTTTAGATGCTTAGAAGAATTTAATATTTTTTCTTACAGAAAGCAATAGAATGGTTACATTAGCTCTCTAGAAAATTAATTCAGTGGCACTGATTTTCCATAAACAAAAATCGCTGCCACTGATTCATAGCTATTCTTATGGTTTGTATGTGTGTCTGATCCTGCAGATCATTATCAATTATACTCTCCAATTCTGATCCTGCAGATCGTGCGTCCCCAGCGACGCCGCTCCGGGCGATCCGCTCGGCCGCCGCTGCCCCGCACGAGGTCCGCTCTGCCGCCTTCTCGACGCTCGGCTGCCATCGTGCGTCCCCGGCGACGCCGCTCCGCGCGATCCGCTCGGCCGCCGTCGTACGCCCCCGGCGTCGTGATCTGCTCGGCCGCAGTCGAACGTCCCCGGCGACGCCGCTCCGCCTGCTGCTCGAAGCGTTACACCGCTGCGTGCGAGTCACATCCTCCGCACGAATCACCTCTGGAAGCTAGGTATTGTATCTATACTCATAGCTGCGACATGAATGTGTTTTATTGGCATAGCTGCTACAATACTCCTCATGAATCTATCCTCCGCACAAAAACATAGCTGCGATATAATACCTAGCTTTTTTCGTGCAATCCAATTTAGTCCATTGTCTTCCAACGCATGAATGTGTTGAAATTGGGGATCTATACTCATATGAATTGTGGTTGGACTTTCTGACCTTGGTCTTTAGTACTTCTCACCGTTAGCCTGATTGGATCGCAGCCCTGCCTTGTTCTCGCCCTAGGTACCGGACGACAGGGAGCTCGCGGCGGCCGGCGGCACAACCGATAGGCGGCAGCGGTGGCGGCACTGATCGGCGCCCATCTTTGTCGCTCTCGGCTCCTCCTGCAGTGCCTTCTGCATCCACCCGGGCGTGGCTGATCGTTTGGGCTCAGATTCAGTACCAGGTGATTATTTTCCTGTGAATTTATTAGTAGAGATTTCTTGCTCCTGAACGGATCCCAGCTGCAGCATCTACACGTGAGCAGATCCTTCAATAATAGATGTTTGACTGTCTATGAGTTACTGAACTTGCATGTCATACTCGTGCATTGGGAGAGAAGGTGTTATCTATCAGGCTCCTCGATATACGCGTTGACCGCTCATCAATTCCTTCGGCAAGATGCCTCGCCTTCCTCTTCCAGCAGCCGATTCATATATCTGTCTCGGCTATAAATATGAGCCATCGCTCACAAATCCAATCTCAACCATTGGCTCCATCTTCCTGGCTCCGCCCTCAAATTTTATTAGCAAATCCATGGACAACAACAAGCGCCCATCTGCCATTGAAAGAACTTATCACAAGAACTTATCATCTTGTGATCGCAGTGCTATCACTCAACCGCCGGATCCTCTCGCCCTCCCATGGCAATCGGCGGTCCCTCCGGCGCTGCTCGTGACGCCCATTCGGCAACGTGGGCAGACTCCTCCTCTGACTCCTCGGACTCGTACAACGGGGACGACGCCCGACGCTTCCTCCGCCAAATGAACGAAACCCGCGACCTCTACTGTGGGGCGACTCGCGAACTTGGGCGTCTCGAGTTATATAAAGCAAAACAAGCCATGATTATATGCTTCTGAGTACAAGGTGAGAAACTTGGCATGCTCTTCAAAATATGCCACTTATGCTTCAATACTTCAAAAGACCTTTCAATCACATTTCGAAGGGACGGATGCAAGAAATTGAACACCTCATACTTTCCTTGAGGAGGGTCTGTACGATGCCGAAATTCGGGTATGTGATATGTGCTTCCTTTGTAAGGTGCAAGATACCCTATTCGGTTTGGATAACCCGAATCTACGAGACAATATTTTCCTATAAAAGTAAGCAAGTGAGGCAAAATAAATAATACAAGTACAACTAACGTAAAATGAAGGAAATGATGTACCATGCATACATTTAGGAGGCACGGGAAATGAACGAAAATTTGCCAATGCATGATTGAGGATACGCGTGTCATGTGCAGCACCTGGCCAACCAACAACAACAAAGGTAAACCTCATATCAAAGTCACAAATTGCTAGCACATTTTGAGATGTATATCCGTGACGACATGTGTGGTTAACCACTTCGTCCATTGACACTACCACTTTCACATGTGAACCATCTATTGCTCCAATTGCATCTTTGAAGTATGGGGTGGGACGGGGCGGGGCAGCGCCGAGGCGGGGGTGGCGACGGGCGGAGGCGGCGCCAGGGTGGGGCAGTGACGGGCCGGGGCGGGGCGGGGTGGCGCGGGGCGGCCGACGGGGCGGGGCGGGAGGCGCGGGTGGGAGGCAGACGGGAGTCGGACGGGTGGGGGAGAATAGAAGTGAACCGTTTTTTCATAACCAGTGGTAGGTGGGTAATTTTTTACCCCAAAAGCCACTGAAAGCAGGGGTAGAGGTGCTTTTTTATTTGTACTACAGTGAAAGCTGCTTTTGGGTAAAAGCACCTAGGGCTTTTAAGCTTTTTGGTTGGTTTTTAGCTTTTGCAAAAGCAAAAGCAGGTTGGAAAGCCCAACCAAACACACCCTTAATCTAAGATGTTGTCATGGATGCTGTCCTAAAAGCTAGTCTAAGATGTTAAATGATGTCCTGGTTGGGGCAATAAGACCACCATGCCGAGGACCACAAAGACCACAAAGACTAACAGTACAAAGACTTATCCCATCATTGTAAAAAGCAACTTTTAGATTTGGCAATTCCGGCTTCTAAGTAATTCATTCTGTGATGATGAATCACAGAATGAAAAGGTAAACAGCTTGCTGCTGCGAGGGATTTGTAAACATGATCTTGTTTTGCATAGTGGAGTATATAAGAAAACCCATTCATTTTCGTGGAAATGCTGCCCCGGGAAAGATGACGTGACGCGCGCTGGCTAGCTTGACGAGTCCCGCTCACAAGCATTGAGTCTCTGGTGCTTGTCCTATCTGGCCTAGTTTCTTGGAAACTTCGTTTTCTGTGGTGTCATTCTTTTGTTTTCTAATCCAGTTGCCGTGGGCTGTGTGCTCTACTCACTTCATGTCAACTTATTTCACACGGTTTGTGGACTTGGCTTGACGGGACCTCTCTTGGAAACCAGCTGTTCCACAGAACAAAGATCTTTCAGAAGAAAAATAAACAAGAGGTACAATTTCCCTTTGGTTTCCTTTTATCTGCAACATGGAGAAATGCAGGCATCCTGGTTATGAGTGGGTGGTGAATTGTGATTGCTGCTGGCCTCCTGCAGAAGAGGATGCCATTTCCTTGGTCCCGCTCACAAAATTGAGTTTGTCGCTGGTGGACCTGAGGTCTCCGGTTCCATCCTGTACCTGTTATTGTCTTCTTGGAAATTTTGGCTCTGGACACTGTCTTATAGTCCAGTTATTGCTGACAGATGCATCCTCTCTCATGGAAATGACCTGTTCTATCATCCAGAAATGAGAGTACCACAGTCCTTCGATTGTCACTTTCATTTGCAGTGACTTGTATGACTTCATCTCAGAATTCATTGAACAACTCACCTTTGGAAAGTGTGAATGCAAAGCAACAAGGAAGCTACAAACAGAGCGTTCAAATACAAATTGCCCACTAGAGAAGATGAATAGGTAACGCTTAAAAATGTCCTCAGGTTCCTCAGAAACATCTTCCATCCAAAAAGTTTTGCCATGGCTGAGGCTTTCATATCTGCAGTCATCGGTGACATGGTTAGCAGGGCAATCTCTATTGTTATTAGTCGTTCTACTAGACAAGAAAGCATCAATGCGAAGTTAACAAGGATACGTCATATGCTGATCACTCTTGATTGGCTCTCAGAGCTCATCAGTGGTATGTATCAAGGTCGCTACTTCCTTGACATATCAAAGGATGGATCGCAAAACCTTGTAGATGTCAATGGTAACAAGGATGTACCCTATCCTTTCTTATTGTCGTCTTTCAATAATGCGAAACGCTTACGCATTTCTGCAAGTAGTATCAAGACCCAATTTTCAAAAGATGATAGCATTCTTGAGATCAACAACGTTTTAGCAAACGTTTCAGAGCTTATCAGTTGGTATAAGAGAGTTTGTCATGGTGTTAGACAGCTGCCCACCAATCCTTAAGCCTCTTAGGACTAACCTTTATGTGGATTGTGAGATGTTTGGCCGGCATGTTGAAAGAGAGCGGGTCATCAACTTTTTGTTACACAAAGGCAACCCCTCAGAAAGGAAGTTGGACATTCTTCCTATCATTGGCAATGTTGGTGCTGGAAAGACAACCCTTGTGCAGCATGTTTGTGACGATGTAAGGGTACGCAGCCACTTCTCATCAATCTTGTTGTCCGATTTCTTCACTTTGACAGTTATGGAAAATAGTGAGACAAGGATAGTCCTTAATTCTAAGTACAGCACAGGTGACTTCGGAAATTTCAATGATCTGCTGCAAACATTCAAGCGCAAGTTGAACAATAAAGGGTTCCTGATGGTATTTGAGAATGTTGATTCGGAGAAGAAACAGATGTTGCAAGTGCTCTTGTCGAACCTAAGGTCCTGTAAACAAGGGAGCAAGGTCATTGTGACCAGTCCTCACAACCACACTACCAGCATCGGAACTGTGCAGCCGATCAAGCTTCGCATCCTACCATGTGAAAAGTTCTGGTTCTACTTCAAGGCGCCTGCATTTCCAGATGCAGATTTTGAGGAGAATTTCCCAAGGATGGCAGCAATAGGTATGGCAATCGCAAAGAAGCTGAACGGGTCATTCTTTGGAGCTAAGATCATTGGAGCTCTACTAAAGGTTCATCCTAATATCCAATTCTGGAGTGAGGCTTTGAGAAGCAGTATTTGGGATCTCCCAGTTCTTGGCAGTAGCCTCCCCTATATTTCGGATGTGGCCAATTACTTCCTCTCCAGACAGGTATCCATGTGCCATGTTAACATGCACACAAGCAAAACATATTTCGAAAACAGAGCACTCTCTACGTTACAAGATGTTTGTATCCAGAGTCCTCCCACTGGGAGGAAGAAAATATTAGATGATAAGGATGACTCGCTTAACTTGCACGTCTTGTTGTGCAAAATCAGTGTTGCCGTTCCATTGTGTGTACTATGTCGCTCACTGTCATGGATACAGGGTGACGAGGGATGGATGTGGACTATCTGAATTATTCCACTGCCGAAACGTGTTGGATGCAGAGATAGTCTCTTGTAACATTCCTTTGATTCTTTCTTGTCCAGGTGGTTCAAGCTCCTATGTATAATTTTATCAGAAATAAATCATGAACAAGGTGTTTTGAAATGTTTTGAAATATGATCTTTCGTTTCATAGACTTAGATTTTCCTATTATGAGGTGAGTTCTCATGGAAAGCAGTCGAGTTAGGCCTGACAGTGCATGTACAGGCCGACTGTTAGGCTAACCTAGGCCTTTAATGGAAGGTATTAATCAGATGGCACCACTTGCGAGAGGAGAGGGAGCCGTGGAGTGAATAGATACTAAAAATTATTTGTATTTGTGGAGACGGGGAGTCAATTTTTTTGACCTGATACCACAACCTTGTATACCTCACTATAGCTATAGATTGGGTGGGGTTCCTTTTGAAACACTATACAACCTTTTGTACAATTCGGCTTCACACAGTTATAGGAGCTTTAGGGGAGAGAGCACTTGGTTGAATACAATCAACTATATGTAACCGTAATCTGAAAGTTGTATGACATCCGGTACATCAAATATAGTTATTTATCTAAATTTTGTATTTTGGAAAATGTATCCCTTTGATACTGAGTACTGACTCAAGTACTGCTACAAAAAGAGTGTAGTTACTTTGGCTCCTGGAAATGCATTTTTAGCAGTGGGTGATGACGTCACCCACCCTTAGAAATAGCCAACATTTTTAGAGACGGGTGACGCCACCAGCCGCCCGACCATTTTCAAAGGCGGGTGATGACGTCATCCATCTTTAAAAATAATTTTTTAGAAGTGGGTGATGGCATGACCGTTCCTAGGGCGGGTGAGGCAGGTGATGGTATGACTCGTCCGTACAAATGGTTCCACGCAAATAAATTCATAACTTTTTCATATGATCTTGGATGAATTCAAACTTTATATCAAAAATTGTAGAGGTTGGCAAGAACTAAACTTTTGTACTACCTCCATCCCAAAATATAGCAACTTTAGACTTGGTCAAAATCAAACATTTTCATCTTTGACCAATAATATCTTTAAAAATAATTATTTTTAAATAAAAAATATTACTTATTATGATAGTTGGTTTCATTGTGAATATACTAATATTATTTTTATGTTGTCAATCTTTATATTTTTTAGTATCCATGGTCAAAGTTTTAAAAATTTAACTTTGAAAAAACCTAAAAGTAGCTATATATTCTGGGACGGAGGTAGTAGTTGATAATATTTTCATTTAAGGTCATTTAATAGTAAAAGAATATCTTAAATTCTCTAATTTTGAAATCTAGAAGTTTCGATTTTTTTCAAACAACCTCGAATGTAGAGTAGCTCTATATAAAAATTGTAGTGGTAAGATCTAAATTTTATAGTTTATATGGTCGTCATCGCTGTAAACACTGAGGATCATCGTACATGCCATCCTTGGGAAATAGATTTCATACTTCTCTCTTGCAGCCTTCATTACAAGCAAAATAGGGTCACCATATATAGAACATCCATGACAGTTACATATATAGCACATTTATTTTACACCATTTCATTACACTATCTTGTGCACATTTTAATTAATAACATCATCATTACTAGCTTATCTCAAACTGTGAACCTCGTATAAAAAAACCCCAATAATGTTGTCTAGCACTCACCTTCTTCCCTTTAGGGCCGACAATTGCTTCAGAGCTTGCTGGCAAGTCTGGCCAGTCATACTGCACGTCTGGCTCGCTTTCGGTGGGGCTAGACTCGGTGTAGAGGTGGCGGATCCGGCCCGATGGGCGGCCGATTGCTCGCACCTATCATGAGATCGATCACAAAGTTTAACATGTGTCACCGAATGAATATTAAGTATGTGGTATGAAATTAAAATATCATAAACCCAAAATATGATTATATGCTTCTATCATAAATGTACCCACCACAAAGCAATGAACCTTCTATATTTAGTTAGAATCTGATATTATGGCAACAGAAAATTAAATGTCAATCTAGCAAAAGTGAATCTAGCAAATGTGAATCTTTATCTACAGCTTACTGCGCGCAAAATATATATAGAGATGTTGGAAAGGTCTGGCTCACCTAGTCATTGTTGTGCGATGCTGATGAGGCAGTGGCCCTTGCTCTCGCTCTATCTCCTTGGTTCATAGGGGCGGCAGCATCTGCTGCAAAGCCTGGTTAATGGCGACCCGCTAGGGTTTGATTCCCGATCTTTCGATGAGAGGCGTGGATAACTCGATTGGTCGATGGAGGCGACGTTCACGGCCCGACTACAGCCTTCCAAGCTGCGCCTTAGCAACCGATACACCCCCTCCAATGGCTGTCGCGATCTTGTGGAGCGCGGCACCCGGCCACTAGGGCACTCGTCCTGCAAGCAATCGAAGAACTAGCAAGAACAAGTATGACAAGTACTGAATTTACTAGATATAAATGAAGGTTTCACACGCAATCTCAATAATGGTGGGGTTCCGAAGACAAGAAGACGGGCGGCTGATCCAGCACGCGCGCTTGCAAGCAAGTAGCGAAGGCTAAACTTGATCTAAACAAAACCCAAGCATCCTTGGCGGCGGCTAAGGGGTATAAGTACGTGGGAGGACGACCACAGGGGTGTTGGGGTCGTACTCCAACCCTAGGACGCGTCCGTAATGGACTCAACTTGATACACGGCCCATTGGACCAAAACAGGGTGACGCAGCACCATGGGCAGAAAAGGACTCTGTATTAATTTAACGATTGCGGCCGACTCGTAATAGATATGGCTATGAGGCCGGATCCGTTTGAAACAAGACTTCATAAGCTTTCCATGAAGTACTTGAACGCCCCAATCCGAGTTCATATGCGACCGTGGTGTCCGTCACAAGTTGGTACTGTTCTGCAGTCCGAATCCAGCTTGCGCGAATCCGTTTCCCTTTCGGCCGCCTCCTTGGTTCCTAAGCAAAACAAGAGTACACGGGTCTCCATGGTCTAAACATGATGCACATGAGCTTAGATTTGAACTCACCTGATGATTAAGTTGATGCGCATGAGCACGAGTAATAGGACCAGCAATAGGTACTTGTGTCGGAGTGGATGTATCGTTGGTGTTGGTGTCCTCATCATCCTCCTCTTCTTGCATTTGAGTCGTCCTCGACTCAAGCTCATCTTCCTCTCCCAAATATGGCTTTAAATCTGCAATGTTAAATGTGGGACTAACCCCAAAATCCGCAGGCAGATCGAGCTTATATGCATTATCATTGACTTTCTCTAGCACTTTAAATGGTCCATCAGCCCGAGGTAGCAATTTAGATTTTCTCAATTCAGGAAACCTCTCCTTTCTCAAATGCAGCCAAACTAAATCTCCAGGTTCAAACTTTAGTTCCTTCCTACCTTTATCACCAGCAATCTTGTATTTAGCATTCATGCGCTCTATGTTTTCTTTAGTTGTTTCATGCAGTTTTAACATCAATTCGGCACGCTTAGTAGCATCAAAATTCGTTTTTTCAGAAAATGGCAAAGGCATTAAATCAATAGGAGCACGAGGCAAGAAACCATATACAATCTGAAATGGGCACAGCTTTGTAGTAGAATGCAGCGATCGATTATAAGCGAATTCAATATGAGGCAAACAATCTTCCCACATCTTAATGTTCTTCTTTAAAACAGCCCTTAACATAGTAGACAAAGTCCTATTAACCACTTCAGTTTGACCATCAGTTTGCGGATGACATGTAGTAGAAAACAACAATTTAGTTCCCAATTTAGCCCATAAAGTCTTCCAAAAATAACTAAGAAATTTAGCATCACGATCAGAAACAATTGTGTTGGGCACACCATGCAAACGAACAATTTTCCGAAAGAACAAATCAGCAATGTGAGAAGCATCATCAGTTTTATGACATGGTATGAAATGGGCCATCTTAGAAAATCTATCAACAACCACAAACACACTATCACGTCCCTTCCTAGTCCTAGGCAATCCTAACACAAAATCCATAGAAATATCTTCCCAAGGAGCACTAGGAACAGGTAGAGGCAAATACAAACCATGTGGATTCAATCGTGATTTAGCCTTTTGACATGTCGTGCAGCGAGCAACAAATCTCTCCACATCTCTTCTCATCTTTGGCCAAAAGAAATGACCAGCAAGTATATCTTCCGTTTTCTTTGCTCCAAAATGCCCCATTAAGCCACCTCGATGCGCTTCCTGCAACAATAACAAGCGAACGGAGCTAGCTGGAATGCATAGCTTGTTAGCTCTAAAGACAAACCCATCACTAACGATGAATTTGTTCCATCCCTTCCCCTCTTTACAATGCAGCAACACATCTTTAAAATCAGCATCATTAACATATTGATCTTTAATCGTTTCCAATCCAAATATTTTGTAATCAAGTTGGTTCAACAAGGTGTATCTCCTAGACAATGCATCAGCAATTATATTCTCTTTCCCTTTCTTGTGCTTAATAATATAAGGAAAAAATTCAATAAATTCAACCCACTTAGCATGTCTACGGTTCAATTTTCCTTGACTACGAATATGTTTTAAAGATTCATGATCTGAATGAATAACAAACTCTTTGGGCCATAGATAATGCTGCCATGTTTCTAATGTGCGAACAAGAGCATACAATTCCTTATCATAAGTAGAATAATTCAGAACAGGCCCGCTCAATTTTTCACTGAAATAAGCAATAGGTCTGCCTTCTTGTAACAAAACACCACCCAAACCAATGCCACTAGCATCACATTCAAGCTCAAAGGTTTTATTAAAATCAGGGAGTTGGAGGAGAGGTGCATGTGTCAACTTATCTTTCAGCGTGTTGAAGGAGTTCTCTTGTGGTTTACCCCAACTAAAAGGCACTCCCTTCTTTGTAAGCTCATTCAAAGGCGCGGCAATGGTGCTGAAGTCCTTCACAAAACGATGATAGAAACCAGCAAGTCCTAGGAAACTCCGCACTTGCGTGATAGTCTTCGGTATAGGCCATCCATGTATAGCTTCCACCTTGGCTTGATCAACCTCGATTCCCTGTGGAGTCACGACATAGCCAAGAAAAGACACTCGATCGGTGCAAAAGGTGCACTTCTAAAGTTTACCAAATAAACGTGCATCTCGTAAAGCATTAAAAACAGCACGTAAGTGATCAAGATGTTCATCGAAAGATTTGCTGTAAATCAATATATCATCAAAGTAGACAACAACAAATTTCCCAATGAAAGCACGCAGAACCTCATTCATTAATCTCATGAAAGTACTCGGTGCATTAGTTAACCCAAAAGGCATGACTAACCACTCATATAACCCGAACTTAGTTTTGAAAGCAGTTTTCCATTCATCTCCCAATTTCATACGAATCTGGTGGTACCCACTACGCAAATCAACTTTGGAAAACACAATAGCACCACTCAATTCATCAAGCATATCATCCAAACGAGGGATAGGGTGTCGATATCGAATTGTAATATTATTAATAGCCCTACAATCAACACACATACGCCATGTTCCATCCTTTTTAGGCACTAAAACAACTGGAGCAGCACAAGGACTAAGAGACTCACGCACATAACCTTTGTCGAGTAGTTCTTGCACTTGTCGCTGAATTTCCTTAGTTTCTTCCGGATTTGTCCTGTATGGCGCACGGTTTGGCAATGATGCACCGGGAATAAGGTCAATTTGGTGCTCAATCCCTCGTATTGGTGGCAGCCCCGCTGGTATCTCACTTGGAAACACATCAGAATACTCCTGCAAAAGGTTAGCAACAGCCGGGGGCAAAGAATGCTGCATATCGTGAACTGAAATCAAAGCATTCTTGCACACCAAAGCATAGGCAACAGAAGTGGAAGCAATCAATTCATTAATATCAGACTTAGTAGCAAGCAAGCAATGTCCTTTCAATCTTATCTCATCTTCCCTGCGACTAACAGATTTGGCATTCTTATCGATCTCAGCTTTAGTTCTCTTAGCTTTAGCAACATCATCACGCACAATAGATTCAGGTGACATAGGAAGCAAAACGATTTTCTTGTCATGATGTATAAGAGAATATTGATTTGATCTACCATGATGCATGCTATCGGTATCAAATTGCCATGGTCTACCTAGCAGAATATGACAAGCTTCCATAGGCACAACATCGCATTCAACAACATCATGATATGAACCAATAGCGAAATTAATTCGTACCAATCTCGTTACCTTGACCTTACCACTATTGTTGAGCCACCGAATGTGATATGGATGTGGGTGCGGTTTTGTTGTAAGTGCAAGCTTCTCGACCATATCGCTGCTAGCCAAGTTGTTGCAGCTACCTCCATCAATTATCAAACGGCATGAACCCTCTTTAATAACACACTTTGTTTGGAACAGTGTATGCCGTTGATTTTGCTCCGCCTTTTCCATTTGTGCACTAAGTACACGCTGCACAATGAGGCTCTCATAATGATCTGCATCCTCTGCACCAATCTGCTCTTCTGGTTGTTCCTTAGTACCTGCATGGTCAGCAGCAAGCAAAGCAAGTGTATCTTCATCAAAATCACTAGCAGAGGAATACCCACCATCTCCTTTGACCACCAAAACGCGCTTGTTAGGGCAGTCGCGTTGCACGTGGCCAAAGCCCTTGCATCGATGGCACTGAATATCTCTTGTCCTTCCCGTGGAGGCAACCGAAGATGCACTCGTGGCTGGTTTCTGGACAGTCGTGGTTGCTGAATTTGTCGGGGGAGCACGTGTCTTATCGTTGGATGGAGCGGGTATTGTCGACCGACTCGGGAATGTAGAAGGTGCAGGAGCTCGTCCGGTCAATGAGGTAGATGTGCGCGGCTGCCATGATGAAGGTTTTCCTGCAGAAATATTAGTTCTTGTACTAGCACGTCGTCCCAGCACTTCCCTTTCAGCTTTACAAGCAAGATGGAACAAACGGGTTATGTTAGTATAATCTTTATAAGTAAGAATGTCCTGAATTTCTCGATTCAAACCTCCTAAAAATCTAGCCATAGCAGGTTCCTCATCCTCCACTAAATTACAACGCAACACACCCATTTGTAATTTCTGATAGTATTCTTCTACACTTTTATTACCCTGTCTCAATTGTTGCAATCTATGTAACAGATCACGCACATAGTAAGAAGGAACAAATCTAGCCCGCATGACCCGTTTCAAGGTATCCCAGGTTTGTGGAATATTATTAGGATTTTTCTTAGCATGTTCTATCCACCAAACAGAGGCAAAATCAGTAAATTCACTAGTAGCAGCCCTAACACGTATATTCTCTGGAAATTCATGACATGCAAACTTTTGATCAACAGCAATTTCCCAAGTAATGTATGCATCAAGATCGTATTTTCCATCGAAAGAAGGTATCTTAAATTTTATTTTACTGAAAGCATCATCATTATTATGTACCTCACGTCGTCGATGTCCACCCGTACCTCTCCGATTAGTTCGCAGTCGTCGGCGACTAGGAGCATCTTGGTCATCTAGTTCAGTATCAGCGACATAATCATCCCAATTATCCTCGACACGCTCATCCTTCTTGTTTTCTCCCTCATGCCCATTTGCAGTTCTGGTATGCATCTCATCAAAACGCCTCAAAAGAGCAGCAAGGCTTTGGTCAATATGAGCGACCGACGTCTCCAGCCTTGTAAGCTTGGTGTTGGTGGCAAGCTGCGTGGCCTCCAACTGCCCAATCTTATCATTTGACACCAGCATATCTTCAGCAAGCCCATCTACATGCCTCCTCATCTTATTTTCAAAATGTTGTATGATTCCCTTTGTACGAGAAGAGTGACCTAAACTCCCATCACCCTCTGATCCTGTCATGGTTAGATGAACAAAGGAAACACGAAAATAGGTGAAGAAATAAGATCCTACAACTAATGGGATGTAGCTACTGCAAGGCGCTCACACTCAACCTGTTACACAAGCTCTTACCAATTCTTACCTTGCTCAACAGGAGGGGACGGCAACCAACAAGTCTGCAACCGTGGGATGAAGTGTATCGGTGTCGCAACAACAGGACCTGTCAAGCTGTAGTCGGATATGTGGAGCTATAGGTGGGCTGAAGCAAGGATGAACTAGCACCACGTTAGTTACAAAAGTAAGCTGAAAAATCGTTCAACGGCGGTACTATGCTGGTCCTAGCCTAGACCGTGCCAGAGACGCGAGCCTGGACACAAATGAAGTCACGAGACACCACCGAAGAACAAAAAAGATGCACAAAGAACAGCCCCTTTTTCTTCCCCTCTTTTTCTTCTTCTTCTTTTTTTTTTCTTTTTTTTTTCCTTTCTTTTTTTTCCTTCTTTTTTTTTCTTTTTTTTTCTTTTTTTTCAGGGGATCCTCAAAACTGATTATATAACCTAAAAGACTTCAAAAGAGCCACACAGCACACAAACTTTTCTCTCTCTCTCTCTCTCTCTGGAGTAAGCCGAGGCTATATGTATTCGTGAAAAGTTGTGGTTTGAGTAAGCCGAGACTACTCCTGCCTTTCTGGAGCGTTACAAAATATGCAGTACAAGTGCGAAAAGCAATGGAATTTTATAACACGGCGCAATAACCAATTGGGACTAGGAAATCGATCCCTACTCGAATCACAGCACCGCGTGCGATTCGGTCACAAACCAACACAGAATCTAACTCGGACTTGAACACGAATATGGACTCGGATTCCACCAACACGGAGTATGTATGGTAGCGCACGGTTGTGACTAGAACGTGACAAGAACTCGAAACTCTAAAGGACTAAAACTAAGACCAGCAACTCGACGCAACCGATGCAACCGAAAATTCAACAAGCCCTAACTAAGCAGTGCTAGCAAAGGCTCAAACGAGTTTATAGGACTGAAGGTAAACTAATCTACTATTTTTTTGGCTTTTCTGGACTATAGGAAAAATAAAACAGTGAAGAATTAGAAGTCTCTCACCGATAAACCTTGCTCTGATTACCAACTAATGGCGACCCGCTAGGGTTTGATTCCCGATCTTTCGATGAGAGGCGTGGATAACTCGATTGGTCGATGGAGGCGACGTTCACGGCCCGACTACAGCCTTCCAAGCTGCGCCTTAGCAACCGATACACCCCCTCCAATGGCTGTCACGATCTTGTGGAGCGCGGCACCCGGCCACTAGGGCACTCGTCCTGCAAGCAATCAAAGAACTAGCAAGAACAAGTATGACAAGTACTGAATTTACTAGATATAAATGAAGGTTTCACACGCAATCTCAATAATGGTGGGGTTCCGAAGACAAGAAGACGGGCGGCTGATCCAGCACGCGCGCTTGCAAGCAAGTAGCGAAGGCTAAACTTGATCTAAACAAAACCCAAGCATCCTTGGCGGCGGCTAAGGGGTATAAGTACGTGGGAGGACGACCACAGGGGTGTTGGGGTCGTACTCCAACCCTAGGACGCGTCCGTAATGGACTCAACTTGATACACGGCCCATTGGACCAAAACAGGGTGACGCAGCACCATGGGCAGAAAAGGACTCTGTATTAATTTAACGATTGCGGCCGACTCGTAATAGATATGGCTATGAGGCCGGATCCGTTTGAAACAAGACTTCATAAGCTTTCCATGAAGTACTTGAACGCCCCAATCCGAGTTCATATGCGACCGTGGTGTCCGTCACAAGTTGGTACTGTTCTGCAGTCCGAATCCAGCTTGCGCGAATCCGTTTCCCTTTCGGCCGCCTCCTTGGTTCCTAAGCAAAACAAGAGTACACGGGTCTCCATGGTCTAAACATGATGCACATGAGCTTAGATTTGAACTCACCTGATGATTAAGTTGATGCGCATGAGCACGAGTAATAGGACAAGCAATAGGTACTTGTGTCGGAATGGATGTATCGTTGGTGTTGGTGTCCTCATCACTGGTGGCACGTCTTCAACTTTGAGCTTGACGTCCGCGTCGAAGACCATGGCGAGCGGTGCATCGATGACTGGCGGGCCGCTCCCCGTGATGGATGATGGGCCACGCCGCCTCACCGCCAGCCTCGAGGTCGCGGGACTTCACGAGAAGCGATCTCGTACATCGCGTGCCTGCTTGCGGCTCGCCATCATCGCAATGCAGGTGGGCGAGAAGGATGCGGGCAGCGATGGGAGTGGAACGAGGCGATGCGGCCGGCAAGGGGAGAGGGAATGAAAGAAAACCCCATGTTTGATGGGACAGTTTGGGGGAAGAAGGCAAAGGCGCCGAGGCAGTTCAGCTTCTCATGGAAGAAAGTGGGGACACGACAGTTGTTTCCACCCAAAATCCACTGACATATAGGGCCCACAAGGTAGGGCCCACAAGCAAGCTCCCACATGCAAGTTACGCGACGCGCTGACCAGGAGGCGTCTTCCTCGCGTGTGGTTTCTTCTGTAAGATTGACATGCGGGTCCCACCTGTCAGAGCCCGGATCTTGGTCCCCTGGCGCGAAGACGGTTCCTGTTCCTGTGCACCTTCCCGAGACGCTTCCAATCCCCCCAAGACGCGGCGCCGCTTGAACTTCCTAGCGACGACGCGGTCGTTGGCAGTTGCCCAAGAGGGGTCTTCAAGAACTCCTCCTCGACATCGTCGCCGGTTCGCTGAGGGGATTTCAAGTTCTTCTACTCTCATCGTCCTCTTCCGATCCCAAAAGAGGGTTTTTCTCAAGAACTCGCCGGTAGATCCAACTGTAGCCCCGCTCGGCCCCATCCACCACCTCCTGTCCGATCACTGCAGCCGCTACACTAGCTTAGTATCCTCTAGCACCGGTTGCTTTTGTGTTCATTTAGGTCTAGAGTGAATTAGTGTAGTAGGTATTGCTTTCCTGTTGCTTTTGCTTCATGTGAGGTCCTTGTTGCAAATGTAAATATATATATATATATATATATATATATGTTTAATGAAGATCTTATGTTGCCCTCAAATTAAAGTACAAACTTCAACACATCAGGTCTAATAACAAAACAGTTGTAACACCCAAAATATAGGAGTTGAAACTTTTAAAAGTATTTTTATAAAAATCATAAATTAAAATTGTGCATGCATCTTTATTTCTTTTCCTCTCCTATTCTTTCTTTCAGCCAGCCCAAATTCTTTTTTTCTCTTTTCTTTTCTTTACCCGCGGCCAACCCCGTGGCCGATTCCCATCCGACCCTTGCTTTCACCGACGTCTAGGCCCCACCTGTCGGCGTCTTCTTCTTCCTTCTTGTTTCCTTACCCAGAGTCCGGAACGACTCCGGGCTGTCGTTCGTGCTCCATTTTCTTTCTTTCTTCTTACCCGAGTCCTAATCGATTCCGTAACACCGCCTTCCTAATCTCGGCCGATCTGCCCCTATAAAATCCTGCCAAAGCCCCGCTTTGCAACCAGAGCCAAGCTCAAATCTTTTCCGCCACACAACATTGTCGCACGCCGCCGGAAGTTGCACATCGGAGGAACGCCGCCGTCCTGTGTCGTCGATTTTTCGTCGATTCGCCGATCTGCAGCTTCTCCGCCGTCTTCAACTCTCGCCAGAGCTCCGCGAATTGGTGAGCACCAAGCTGCACCAGATTCCCCTCTCCCTCTTGCTCCGCCGTCAACCAGATTTCTCGCCGGACCCCTGTTTCCGCCCACCACCGTGGTTGCCAGTTCACAGCCGCCGCACAGCCAACCCGTGATCACCCTCACTTTCGCCGTACCGCCCGCTCACTTCCCGACATAAATCCAGCTTGAATTGAGCCCTGAACACCGGATTTGGTGAAGCTCCGGCCGTCCGCCGCCGCACACGCTCACCGCCGACGCCCAGTAAAACTCCGCCTCGCCCGACCCTTTTCGTTCTGTCGAGCCGACCCTTCCTCTGCCGCTCGATCTAGATCTAACGGCCAGAATCGACCCTCACTTTACACGGCCGATTTGTCCGACCTTTTCCTGACTCAGCCGATTCACCTGACCCACTCCTCATACTGTCGATTCGCCCGACCCTTACTCCGCCGATTCGTTGATCCGCCGCCGATTCTGATCCAACGGACCAGATTCACCCGACCCTAGCCGTTCCCAGAACTTTTGCAGGAAGATCCCTAAGTTTTCCAGGAATCAACCCGCAGTCCAAATCAGTAGAAAATAATTAGAGTTGAGCCCTTTCTTCTTCTGTTCCGACCCCTGACTTTTCTAGAATTAGAACCCGACGTCCAGAACCTATAGTTTTGCACCCCGACCCTCTGTATAAGGTTTAATTATGTTTTAGCCCCTGAATTCTTCAGATCTAGCCTCGGGAGACTTAAAACTCTAGCAGTTAGGTCCCCAGATCACTGTTTTAACCATATCTTCATCGGTTCAATTCCGATTTCAGCTATTCTTGAGCCCACACGATCTTTGCATCATGAACTACAAATTTAGCATCATTTCACTTTCTGTCTGTATTGTTTGTTGTACTGTTTCTTATTTGTTTGTGTATGCTTGTTTGTGTGATCGCGTAGACAACGTGACGTTTGAGCCAAATCAAGAGCAAGCTTACGAGGAAGAGAATCAGCAGTTGCTTGACGAAGGCAAGTGATTTTCCTCCCCTGCATATTCTTTTTGAACCCAACAACAGCATGAAAATTCACCTTACTTTACTGTTGCTTGCATAAACTTGATGGGATTACCTATGCTAAGGATATACCTAGTCTTTTACCGCAAACCGTGAAACACCTGGGTTTACTACTTTGTTTGGTAGTTACGCTTAGTTGCAAACTTTGGGATTGGTATTGGTTTACTCTCTTAACAACGTTGGTCACGTTGCGTATTGTGGTTTTATCGCGTAAGTTCAAGATCGACTTTGTTTAATGGGAACATGGAGAACCACCCAAGTGAACAGTGCAACCACAAAGTCATATGGATCTGACCTTAGCCAATTAATTAGATGTGTAGTTTGCTGGTGGCCTTACCGAAAGGGCAAGGAGGGGGTCGGTGATAGGGGTCATAGCCCGGTCCTCTTGGGGTAGCTGCCTTTGCTAAGGAGCTGACCATTAGGGAGGTTTATGGACCACGCCGCTACTGAAACTCTAGCGGGCTGCCTAGCTCTCGACATGTCTTTGTAAAGGCTTCGTAGTGTACCCTCGCCACTCACCTCGGAAGTGTTTAAGGGCCTTGCAAACCCGGGCGACTCAGGGAAACACGATTTGTGGGTAAAGTGTACAACCTCTGCAGAGTGTAAAACTGTTATAACAGCCGTACTCACGGTTATGAGTGTCTTGGACCCTCACATGATAATGAAACTTGAAGATTAAATAAATTGTGGTTCGTGGTTTATGTCCTGGTTGATGGAACTGTTATGTTTTTACTAAAGTGGGTTGGTATAAACCTAAACCTGGTTAATAGGTGCTTGATAATAAATATTTGACCAACTAAAAGCAACCGCTGCTGCAAACCTTAGCCTATCCTTGATGGCCTTGCATATTCACCCCACTTACTGAGTACCAACCATAAGAGTACTCACCCTTGCCCCCTGCTGTTCAGAAGAGAACTTTGAAGAGGAGATCTTCGACGACTTCGAGGAGTTCTAGGTCCTGCGTTCACCAGTCATCGCCTGTGGAAGACGGAGTTGTTGAAGACTTCGTATAGGGTATAACGGTTTACCGTTTAAAGACATTTGTGTCTCTTTTATACGGAGGGTAACATTGTTAAATACTTTATATAGTACTTTTGAGCATTGTCTTTGATATATTACACTTTCCGTCTACCATATGTGTGTGAACGAGATCCTGGCGCACATATGAGATGCATCTGGTTCTTTCTAGAATCGGGTGTGACAACAGTCATCATCATTAAAAATTCAACATTATTACATGAATTCCAGTACAACAGCATAACCATAATTAACGACTAGTATGTCCAATAACAGGCAACAACACAACACACACGACCGGGAGCAATGCAAACTCCTATAGATCATCATCGTCGTCTTCGGCTACATCATCTACACCATTCACATTGTCGTCACTATCACTACAATACTCCAAGATAGTGTCATCTTCAACCTCATGTTCTTCTGCATGACCTTGCTTCTTGTCTCTTATAAGGTCTGCTAAATTAGCTTCAATAATGATTGTGTCTCCTCCATCCTGCTCTTCCTTGCCAAAGCCAACCCAAATTAGTTTTTGGCACTAAACAAGTCTTGGGCTTCATCATATTCGTTGTGAAATCAACAAGATAAAGTTTGCCCTTCAAACGACCCGTAAAAGCAATAGAGGAATCCTCCCTTCTAGAGACGGTCACACCCTCATTCGTAAAGAGACAATTGTAGCCTTTCTTGCAAAGTTCTGAAACCGACAACAAATTGTATCCCAACGAATCAACCAAGAATACATTAGAAATTGAATGATCATTTGAGATGGCAATCTTACCCAAGCCCATTACCTCCCCCTTACTATCATCCCCAAATATAATGCTTTCTCAAGGTTCTTGATTTGGTTAAAAGGAGGTAAACATGTTGATCTCCCGGGTCATATGATTGGTGCATCCACTATCAAGCACCCATCCCATTCCACCGGAAGAGTAGACCTACAAAACAAGTTAGGCTCGAGATTTAGGTACCCAAATTGATTTGGGTCCTTTGAGGTTAGCGGTAAACATCCTTGGAACCCACACACTTCTCATGATGGTCTTCTTGGTGTAGGCCCCAACATACTTCACCACCATTTTACCATGACGGTCCATTGTGACCATGTAGTCCACGGTGTAGCTTGGTGAGGACTCATGAGAAGCTTTTGGCTCATGAGAAGCTTTCTTGACTTCTGTTGCTTTTTTCTTGAATTTGGTTGACTTTGGTTGAGCGACAATGTTCTTTGTGACACCATGTGCCATGTCCATCAACTCACCTAGGTTTGCTGCTCTCTTGAACTTGGGGGATTCCCATCCCCTTACCACTTGCTTAACATTTACCTTTTCACCCTTGATGTGTCCAAGCCCATCCTTAAGGTGAGGATGCCTTGAAGGCTTGAACTTGATCTTTGGCTCGGGCGTAACATCTCCTTCATAGACATATTTCACTAGCATATTCAATCTATGCATTTGATTGTCCTTAGCCTGATTGTTTCCTCTAGCTTGGCAATGTTAGTGAGACAAGCATTTACATCAACATTATAGCATCTTGAGCAACCTTCACTAGTGGAGCCATAGAGTTAAGAATTGCTTTTGGATTAGAGGAAGTGCTTTCCCAAAGAGCACCATAGTTGACTTCAAGGTCTTTGTATTTGACCTCTAAGCATAAAAAGCTTTCTTGAAGTATACTATGAGAGTTCTTTAATATAGCTAGAGAATCATTTTTCAAAGCACATTCCTTTGACATCCTCTCAGTGGAATCATTGACAAAAGACAAGTCTATAGTAAATTTTTCCACCTTCATCTTTTCCTCGGCTAGAGCCTTTTCCAAAGATAGGTTCCTCTCCTTCTCAAGGATGAGCAAGTCTTCTTGCTTATGGATAGTCTCCTTCTTCTTCTCTAATTTCTTCACTAACTTTTTAATTTCTTAGTAACCTTTCTTGCCAAATTCTTTTATCATATTTTCTTTGAACATAGATTCTTTATCATCCAAATCATTTTCCTTATCACTAGGTGTTGAGGAAGAGGAATGAGAGTTGGGTGTGGATTCTACCTTAGCACCTTTTGCCATAAGACAAATGGGTGAACTTTCATTGTCGTCGTTGGAGAGGTTGGTGAAGAGACGTGTTGATGAACTGGGATTTTGGATAGCAATGGTGGCCACCCCTTCATCATCACTTGAGTCTCATTCTTGACCAATATGAGCTTGACCTTGATATTTCTTCTTATATTCCTAGCTCTTCTCCTTGTACTTTTGCTCCTCATTGTCCTTACCCTTCTTCTTAGGACAATCGACAATGAAATGTCCTACTTCACCACACTCATAGCATGCTCTCTTCTTACTTCTTCTTTTGTCTTTGTCACCTTTCTTGAAGGTTTTCTTCTTCATGAACTTCTTGAAGTTTCTCATCATCAAAGCGACTTCTTCATTGGTACTATCTTCATCACTTGATTCTTCCTTTTCCTTTGACTTGGATGACTTCTTGCTTGATTCGGCTTCATGACTTGTGTTGACATTGAGAGCAATCCCATTGTTGGCTTGTTGTCCAAGTGACTTAGCAATATCTTTCTCCACTAGATCTTGATGCACAATCTCCCCAAGAAATTGAGTGGGAGTCATTTTCTTGAAGTTGTTGTCTATTCTAATCATGGTTGCAAGAGTCATGTTTCTAGGTGAGAAAGCTCTGAGCATCTTCTTTGTCACTTTGGCATCATCCCAATCTTCACTACCAAGTGCTCTAATGTCACCCACTAGAAGCACGAGCCAGTCAAACATTTGTTGAACGATTTCTTCCTTCTTCATAACAAAACCCTCAAGTTCACCATGTAGCAAGTCAATCTTTCCTTCTTTAATTTTCTTAGTTCCTTCATGTGACTCCTTGATAATATCCCAAATTTCCTTGGCCACTTCAATTTGACGGACTTTGTTAAATTCTTGTGCACACAAAGAACCCGTGATGACTCTTGTAGCTTGAGCATTGCGGTAGAGGTCTTGTGCAAGCTCGAGAGTCATCCTTCCATCCTTGGGTATTTTCACACCTATCACCACAATCTCCCAAAGCAAAGGGTTAAGACCAAAGAGATGCATTTTCATATCGTATGCTCACTTGGTATAGTCTGTGCCATCAAAGTACTGAGGTCTACCCAAGTTGATTGATTGAAAATACGGGAAAGAATATTTGTAAATGCTAGCATAATAGAAAGTGAATTGATGTAACCCATTGTTGTTGCTTTTCTCCTACTCTTCTTTGATCTCCTTCTTCATCATCTTTTTGGCCATTTTCATGGCCATCTTGGTGGCCTTCTTCAACTTCTCCTTTCTCTTTTTCTTTGTGGCCTTTTCTTCTTCATTATCGGAATCGTCACTTGAACTTGAGCTTGAGCTTGAACTTTCATCGCTTGAGCTTGGACTTTCCTTCACGGATTGGTAGTCTTCAGGAATTTCCACACCCGTGTCTTGCGGAATGACCGGACGCACAAGTGGTGGTGTGGAGGTGGACTGCGTAGCTCGCGATGGAGTAGCGAAGGACGTAGCAGGATCCCCCATAACAACGGCCGCGGCAAGCGTGACGCCGCCATCACCGACATCTTTGATTCTCCAAGCGGTTAAGCTCGATTTGGAGAACCAGCTCTGATGCAGATTGCAAGGTCCCTAGTTATCGCCTAGAGGGGGTGAATAGGCGTTTCTGAAAATTTCAACAAAAACAGCAGCAGAAAGTAGAAAACCGGCTCAGCTGGTTCAAGTCAGCTCTACCTGGTTACACTAGGTTCAGCCTCTTTGAACCGGTTCAACTGGTTTGCAAACACAGATTTGAATTATCATGTGAATTTAACCAATGAAAGTTGAATCCAAGATATACCACAACCTTGTAGAGGTATAAGCTTCTAGATCCGTGTACAACCTACACTCAAAACACTCTCAACAAGTAGATCGGGCTAGAACACCCACAAGTCAACAAGAACAAGTATATGAACGTGAAGAACAAAGTAAGACAAAGGAGATAAGAGATTTAGATCCGAAGTTCACTCCCACAAAGGAAACTATGTTTCCATTGAGGTGCCCACAAAGAGCTACCTCTCCCAACTGACCACAAAGATCAAGATTGAAATGCTTATTATGAAATCCTCCGCGAGGATGGGTGATACAAACTTGCCGAGGCTACCCACACGAGTTGGGTGCTCAACGGCGACGCCTAGCCGTCTAGGAGCCCAAGAAAGCTCCAAGAGTAACAAATCCAAGCGATGCTTGACCGGTGACTTCAAAGCTCAAAGGATGGAGTTAATGCTCATGAGCTCCCCCTCAAGATATATCACAAGCTCCACTCAAATCTAAGTCAAAGATGTGCTCAAGAGTGGAGTGGGTGAGGGAGAGTGAATGCTTGGAGGAGCTTCATCTCAGGTTAGGTCGAAATGGACAAGGGAGTGAAGAGGGAGGTGGTGAAGGGGTATTTATACCCGTGACCCCGTAGACTAGCCGTTACAGTACAAAACCGGTTGAGCTGGGTTGGGCCGGTTGAACCTAGTTGGGTCCTCGAGCAATTTTTCAAAAACTCCCGAGCAGCCAAGTCGGCTGAGCTGGTATAGGCCGGCTGAACCTGTCCAGGAAGGTTGAGCCGGGTTGGGTAGGCTGAGCCGGGTTTTAACTAAAAACCCGAGAGCTAAGGTAGGTTGAGCCGGGTTAGGCCGGCTTAGCCTGTTTACAACATGAAAACTGGCCAGCCCAACAAGTACAAGTGCAAAGTGATTTTGGGTAAGTTAGTGATCCTATTTGAGCTTTGAACCACCTGCAAAACATGCACTTGAGATCCCCCTATACTCAAATTCAAAAAAGAAATAAAATCAAACTTCGCTTATTTGAGTAAAGAGCCGCACACCTTTTTCTCTTCAAATTTGGAGGGGTCCCCAATCATCCTTTACAAATTATAATCTGCACTCATGCTTGATAAACATTAGAACTTCAACTAGATTGTCATTGAATCACCAAAACCCACTAGGAGGATGAATGTCCTTTCAAGACTCAGATCCATGGGAAGAAATATTGGCTGCAGCTCCAGCTGATTGGCTAAACTTCAGCACAAATGGTGACTTTGTTGGCTGCAGCTCCAAACTGCATAGTCAGTGAAGGACCAAAGCTTTCTTGTAGATGAAAACCTTAAAAGCTTGGTGGAGTAGGTTGTAGCCAATTACCTTGGTGTTGAACTTGAACGTCTTGAAATCTTGGAGGAGAGTGGCGATATGGTGGCTGGTTTACTGAAGGACCAAAAGGGTTGAAGTTGTGCAGGGAAATTGGATGCGTAAAGTGAAACTGAGATTGGGGTGTAAGAGGTGAGATCTGGCCACTACTCTTAGGTACCGTTTGGATGTAGATATTGGAGCTTAGAATTTGGAATTGGTATTGGATGTACCCAATATCAGCTGTTTGGATGCTCTGGGCATTGATATTGGAATTCTCCACCAATACCAAGCGGTATTTGATCGAACTACTGAGCCCCCTCCCACGATTCGGACCCCTCACCCTCTGTATTGGCTTGCATTCAATTCTCCCGACCTTTCCCCTACCTCAACGCCGCTCGCCTCTGCTCTTGCTCGGACCTCACACCGCTCCCAGTCGAGCGGGCCGCTCCCGCTCGGGGGCCCGCCGGTCCCGGTCCGCGGTCAAGCGCCACTCCCACTCGGGGGCGCGCTGCTCCCGGTCCGCCGCCCTACGACGGCCGGTCGTGCTGCTCCGGTGCTCCCCGCACCGCGCCGCCCCTCCGACGCCCGCCCACCTTCCCGCTGCTCCCAGCGCCGCGCTGCCCCACTCCTCCAATGGCCGGCCGTGCTGCTCCCCCCACCGCACCGCCCCTCCGACGCCCGCCCGCCTGCTGCTCACAGCACCGCGCTGCCCCACTCCTCTGATGACCGGCCGTGCTGCTCCCAGCGCCGCGCTGCCCTGCTGACGGCCGGCCGCGCCGCTCCTCCGACGGCCGCCCGCCCGCTGCTTCCAGTGTCACGAGGGGGGATGGATAGCACATGGATGGGCTGGAGCTTGTTGAATTCCATCTCACATGTTCATCTACATCCAAACAGTTACTTTGGTATTGTTAGTCATTTCTAATACCAGCCTGATTTGGTATTGAACTAAATTCAATACCAAGCTCTTCAATATCGACATCTAAACGCACCCTTAGAGTATTAGTTTGGAAAGTCTTGATTTGAGAAATTTGTAAAATTTTTTAGAGGAATCCATTGAAACTAGTAGTGTTCTAGAAAGAGTGTGGATAGATCATGTATCCTTCAGTTTTGTAGGCAGAGGAGCCCGAAAGCCAATGGCAATCTGCTAAGTCGCAATGGCTACCTCTAGATGCCCAACTAATTCAATCTCTAAAGATCTAAAATCGGTGAACTTTCTCAACTCTTATTGGGCCACGTCATTTGTTTCTTCCTGACCGTTAGATCTCGGGCCAACGGTCGATAGCGCAAGCGCGCTAGGTCCTCTCGATCCTCCGCGTGGGCTCGGTGTGGCTCCCAGTGACTAGCATCGTCCTCGCTCCTCGGGCCGGGCGGCCGCCGCCACTGCCACAGCACAACAGCAGCAGACGGTCCGTCTGTGCGCGGTCGATTCGCTCTTGCGGGCCAGCAAACTCCAAGCCTCCTCCGCCATGCACCACATCCGCTCCCTCTACTCTGCTTCCTACGCACCCACGGGCATGGCAATAACCACGGAAGCCTAGAGCTAAAGAGACTACCAGCAGATTGAGATTGCAGCCTGTCCTTAAGATGCTGATGAACCTCTTACGCGCGGCGGGAGTGCAGGCTCAACCACGGCAGCCACGCTGGTGGTGCTGCCCATGGCCATGGCCACGTCGTCCGCCTTCGCGGCGACCGTGCCATCCCACGCGAGGAGGGTGCCATCCCCATCACGGCCACGCACGGCCAACACAATGAGGACGCAAGCAGCATTAGCAGATTCGTTGGGCAGAGCTGGAGTCACCGTGCTATCTTGATGGAGAGCGAGAGAGCAACAGAGATGAAGGCACTCAGGTGCCAGTTGCTATCCACGCGTGGCTGCTACCAAGAAGAGGCCGGCATGCAGGTGGCCACAAAATAGAGAGCAGCTGGTGAGCCGCTCCACTCCAGATGTATTAGTAAATTTGTTTATGACTTCAAACTAGGTTAAGTGTTATGACTGTTATGTACACAAAACAGTGTTAAAAAAGATATTAACATCTTTTCGGGTTAAAACTTGTTACAAGTGTTCACTACTGTATACACCTCAAAATGATGGTATATGTTAATCAGGATTCTGAAACAGAACTTTAAAATGTGCACTTTCAAAAACTTGGGAGCAATTCTGGATCTTAAACTAGCCCCCTTTTATAGCTGTCATCTATTCCTTAAAGCAATGTGAGCACCTAATCATATTAGAAAGTACATTTAAAATTTGTAAATGAACTCCAAAATGGTAGAATGGTTGAAACTTGGGAATGATTTAAAATGGCCACAAAGTAGAAATATCTAATTGGTTGAATATGTTTATCAGGAGTGCATCACTCATTTCCATTGTATCCGTATTTTGCAGAATCCAATGTTTGAGAAGATATCGAGGATAATAATAAGCTGACCATGAAGATATTTTTTTAGTTATATATACTTATGCTTCTACTTTGCATGTACCATCATCCATCATATGTAATATATACTAAGCTCAGATCTAACTCTATCGGTGTATTATCTGTGATATACTCTTACATCTTAGTCTTACTGTATATCATATTTCTATTTAAAAACAGTATCTAATACAGGCTAATAAGCCATATTGACACATAAACAGCGGCCCAATACTCAAAAGGGCGCGGCAAAGCTGCGCCAAGGTTTCTAGTTTTTTCGTATTTGTGTATGGTGTGACTGTACAAATATACTATTTTATTGTCTTGTGGTCTGCCCATAGCACTATGGGTCCCTTTAACTATTTCTTTCCTATATGTACCACTTGCACAATATTACAAAGAAGGCTGAATGGAATATTATATTGCTTATGGACTGCTTTTGCACCACATTGTGGTCGCCCTTAGGATGTTATTATCTAGTTCGGCTACTCCCAGTATATAGAATCATGTTTGGCAATAAATTGATGTCCAAAAACAACTCCAATCTTGCTATTGTCTTACCAATGCAAAGTTGAAGTTAAAATCATATATTTTCAAAAGTGACGGTAACCATTTGTTTCTTGAAAACAATTTTAACCATGTTCATGCATGCTAGGTGATGTGAACCCGCTAGGATTTATTCTCGATCTTTTGATAAGAGAAGGGAGATAACTCGATTTGAGGATGGAGGTGACGTTCACGGCCCGACTACATCCTTCTAGGGACGCTGCGCCTTAGCAACCAATACACCACCTCCAATGGCTGCCGCAATCTTGTGGAGCGCGACACCCAACCACTAGGGCACTCGTCCTGCAAGCAATCGAAGAACTAATAAAAATAAGTAAACAAGTACTAAATTTACTAGATATAGATGAAGGTTTCAAACTCAATCTCCAATGATGTGGGGTTCCGAAGACTAGAAGATGGACGGCTGATCCAGCACGCGCGCTTACAAACAAGTAGTGAAGGCTAAACTTGATCTAAATAAAACCCAATCTGTTTGTGGCGGCTATGAAGGTATGTGAGAGGGTGGAGGACGACTAGGACGTGGTGGGGGTCGTCCCTAAACCCTAGAACGCACCCCTATCGGGCCCCACTTGATACATGGCCTATCGGGCCAAAATCAGGTGACGCGACACCGTGGACAGAAAAGGTCTTTGTAGTAAATCAACGATTGCGGCCGCCTCTGAGAAGATATGGATATGAGTTTGGATCCATATGAAAGTAGACTTGATAAGGTTTTCATCAAGTACTTGAGCGCCCAAAACGGAGTCCGAATGAAGTCGTGGCGTCTGTCACAAGTTGTTGAGGGTCTGCAGTCCGAATCCAGTCCTCAAACGTGTTGGATTTGATCTCTTTCTTTCTTTAGGCCAAAAGTGACGTGGTGGTCTGGTGGAGAATGTTGGGAATACTTGGACTTGGTCCCCAATCGACTTTTTTGGTCCACCATGCCTTCCATGTGTCTAATACTTTTTTTATCCATGTATGTATTTCTGAAAATGACAATGAAAACACATCATGGCGCAGCATCAATTCATCAAATGTATCAAATACAATCCTGACAAAGAATTGTTTCACCTTTAAATCAAAAGTTGTCAATGTGGTTGTATCTGAGTAGGTGATGTTCTCATCATTCTCCCCTTCTTGGCTGCAAGTCATCCTCGACTTGCTGCAATGGCATTCAAAGGTGCTTGCTTTGATGTTGGAATATGGAGCGACGGCTATGCTGCATGGCCACAACTCCCTTCTTCGGGCTGACCCGGTTGCATAAGAGAAAAACTAAAAAACTTTGCAAGACATTATCAATGTTAGTGCAGTCCCCTATTTGATCATGGTATTGTAGCCCAAAAGGATATTTCAGATTAGAGCAAATATAAATTTTATGCACTAAATATTCTCTTTTGCTGTCATATTTGCCAATTGCATGAAGGGAACAATGATTAGAACTTGGCAAACTAGAATCAAATTTAAGTTTCTATTTTAATAATTTAGATTACACAGAATATCAAATTTAATATAACCCAAAGTATTTAAAGAAGACAACAATTTCAGTTCGTCTTGTGCACAAGTAATAGGATGACAAGGCTTATCTTCAGCATATTCATATGGTTCCAAACCAAAAGTATCACACTTATTCGCTAATTCTGGCATATGAGTAAAAGAAGCATCAGCACACAAGTCCTCTTATCACAAGGAACAGCAAGTAATTCATCTTGTAACGAAGTTGAATCAGCAGCGGGTTCTACTATTTGTTGCTCTTGGTTAGCATGTAAAGTGGATAAATTTTGTACATTATGAATCACATCATTCTTGCAAGTATTCACAAATGAAAGAATTTCCATTTCGGCATTGAGAGCAAGACAAAATAATTGACCAACATGGCTATATGACTTGCCAATTAACAAGGTTCGAATTTCAGAATTGAGCCCTCTTATGAACCTATTCATAATATCTTCCATGCATTCATCTAATCCACCAAACATGATACAAATCTTAAAGACATGATAGTATTCTTTCACTGTCCTACTATCTTGCTTTAAGTTGTCTAATTTTGCAAGCAAATAATCAGCATAATATGCAGGAATGAATGCATCTCTAAAAAAAATTTGAAATCTTCTCAAGATTCTGAAACTTTGTTCTTCCTATAAATGTGTTTCCATTTTAGCAAAGCATATTTAGTCAAAACATTAGAGGCAATATAAATCTTTTCTTTCTCAGACAGGTCATGCTCGTCAAATTCATTATCTACTTTTAGCTCCCAATCAATGTAAGCTTTAGGATCAAACTTACCATCATATAACGGCTAATGACATCCTGAATATGAGGGTGTAGTTTCATTAGCTCAAAAATCTCTGTATCACCGGCCATAATTAGTAGAAAATAAGAAACATAATATGTATCCTCCTTTCAACTACTACGATGTGTCGGTTGAAATTCTCTCAAACTCAACTTGTTTAAAACAAGCTCTTACAAGTTCTTACCAAGCCAAACACAGAAGGTGACGGCAACCAACAAGTCTGCAATCGTGCAACGAATTGTATCGGTGCCACAGCAATAAAAACCTGTCAAGTTGCACTCAAATATGTGGAGCTGTAGGTGGGTTGAAGCAAGGAAAAGAATACTAGCACCACGTTAGTCACAAAAACAAGCTGAACAATCATTCAACGGTGGTACTGTATTGGTTCTAGTCTAGACCATGCTAGAGACGCGAGTCTGGATACAAAGGAAGTCACAACACACCACTTGAACCAAAATAGAAAGACAAAGAACAGCCTCCTTTTTTTCCTTTTCTCTTCTATTTTTCTTCTTCTTCTCTTTTTTGTTCTTCTTTTTTTTCATTTTTTTAGGGGCCCAAAACTTTTGTTTGATGCTATGACAACCAAAATAAAAGGTTACTGCATACAATCTCTCCCAATTTAGATTGACAATTCTTTTTTTCAGACACCTAAACGCGCAAATCTCCAAGACATTGTAGAGCGCTCAGAAGGAGTTTGGGACCAAGGTCAGATGTGCTGGACAGAGAAGGAGTTAACCTTTCCAGATTGTATTAGAACTTTCAAATCGGAGACTGGACGCGAAATCTACAACAGCTTTCTTCCTGTGCTGAATTGAAACTCCGAATCGAATTGTAGTCCGAACTGAATTGCTTTCCCTTCGTGGATTGAAACTTGGAAAACACGGTAAACAAACCAAATTGGTCTCTTGATAGATATGAAATCAACAACCAGTAGCTGCAACGGTGGAAGCGACCAAAACATGACAAGAACTCGAAACTCTAAAAGACTAGACACTAAAACCAGCAACTCGACACAATCGATGCAAGCGAAAACTCAACAAGCCCTAACTAAGTACTAGTAAAGGCTCAAAGGATCTATTGGATTGCGGGTAAACTAATCTACTAAATATTTTTATTAGCTTTTTCTGGACTATAGAAAATTAAAAAAAATAGCAAAGGACTAGAAGTCTCTCACTGAACAATCTTGCTCTGATTATCAACTGATGTGAACCTGCTAGAGTTTGTTCCTGATCTTCCGGTGAGAGGGGATGGATAACTCCATTGGTGGGTGGAGACGTTCACGGCCCGACTACAGCCTTCAAGGGACGCTGCGCCTTAGCAACGGATACACCACCTCCAATGGCTGCCGCGATCTTGTGGAGCACGACACCCAGCCACTAGGGCACTCGTCGTACAGGCAATCGAAGAAATAGTAAGAACAAGTAAACAAGTACCGAATTTACAAGATATAGATGAAGGTTTCAAACTCAATCTCTAATGATGTGGGGTTTCAAAGACAAGAAGATAGACGGTGATCCAGCGCACGCGCTTACGAGCAAGTAACGAAGGCTAAACTTGATCTAAACAAAACACAATCTGTTTGTGACGGCTATGGAGGTATATGAGAGGGTAGAGGATGACCAAAATATGGTGGGGGTCGTCCCTAAACCCTAGGACGCGCCCCTATTGGGCCCCACTTGATACACAGCCCATCGGGCCAAAATCAGGTGATGCAGCACCATGGACAGAAAAAATCTCTATAGTAAATCAACGATTGCGGCCGTCTCTGAGAAGATATGGACATGAGTCCGGATCCATATGAAAGTAGACTTGATAAGGTTTCCATCCAGTACTTGAATGCCCAAAACGGAGTCTGGATGAAGTCGTGGCGTCCGTCACAAGTTGTCACGGGCCTGCAGTCCGAATCCAGCCCTGAAACGTGTTGAATTTGATCTCTATCTTTACTTGGGCCAAAAGTGATGTGGTGGCCTCGTGGAGGACGTTGGGAATACTTGGACTTGGTCCCCAATCAACTTCTCTAGTCCTCCATACATTCCATATGTATTTCTGAAAATGCCAATAAACACACATCATGACGCAGCATCAATTCACCAAATGTATCAAATACAATCATGATAAAGAATTATTTCACCTTTGAGTCAAAAGTTGCGAATATGTTGTATCCGAGCAGGTGATGCCCTCCCACTGGGTAATCAAGAAAACAAATCTCTTGATGTCGGAAAAAGGGAAACCGCAGCATAAAAACAAGTTGGAAGTCTTACAGAAGAAAAGAAATGCAAGATTTTACAACTATATATCCCTCCCATATCTTTATTCGAAGCTTTTTTTCCATTCCGTGAATTTTCTACCAATACCAGTGCTAGTTGCCGCTGAAGTTTCGTAGGTAAATAATAGTCTGTTCTGTATGGATGGGTGGTGCACTGGACGGCTGCCAGCAGCGCCTTCCTCCTCGTATCAACCTACGGATCATCAATGCCTGCTTCCGGTCTCCATCGCTGACGACCTTCTTGAAGCAGGCAACGTCCGGGAATGAGTCAGGGGAGGCAGCTCGTCGGTGAAGTAGCTTGGGTCATAGGGCGATACGGGGAGATCAGGTGTGTACCGCAGCACACCTGATCTCCCCGTGTCGATGAAGCGCACGATGAAGCCGTTGTGGTACTCGACCCAGCACCGGAACCGGTCGGCGGTGGGGACGGCAACGTCGCCCTGCCAGGGATCCAGGCTTTTGGCGTCGGCGACCAAGGAGCCAAGCCGTTCAAGCTAGCGGCAGTCCAGCAAGACCCAGCGTGTCTTCGGCGGCGGATGCAGCGGGCTGCCAGAGAATCAGTGGGTTCCCTCGAACGGCCGCGACCTGCGAACACTTGCCCTACGTTGATGATGGGTAGGGAGTGATTAATTGGGCTGAAAAAAACCTGTGTTGCCTCGGCCCTTCTTAGCCCAGCCCAGCAAATATGAAGGAAACCGTCCAGTCCAGCCCGTCTGAACCGCTTAGCCCAACTTTCCTTTTCCTTTTTTTTTTGAGGAAATGTTTTTATTAAAACTCATAAATAGAGTTACATTTGAAATTTCTGACCAAGTACAATTTCTGCTCAATATACACTTAACAACAAATATACCATGCATAGCCTCATGCTTTGTTCGCTTTGCCAAAATAAGCAAGTTCGTGTGCCACTCCGATTTACTCCCTCCTCGTTTGGTCCACGGACCATGCTGCAAGCTGTTTCTCGCATTTTGAGCAGAGTGAATTGCGCTCATCATACAACAACTTGTAACGTTGTATCGCTTTAGTCCATCAAATTGCAAAACAATCGCGTGCTACAAGTAGTCTATTGTGTCTGTATACGGTCTCGTGTACGCCATGTGTACGCCATGTCAACGTATTTCGCCATGGTGGCACTGTGATGTGGACTGCTGGATGGTTTAGTTGTCATCTGTAGGCTGTCTTTCGTTTTTCTTGGACCGTCATCTGCAGGCTGTCTGTTATTTTTCTTAGACCGTGAGCTGCCTGTCCCAACATATGTGCTACGCTTTTACAAGAACGTGCAATAATCTATGTAGAAAGGAAAATGCAATTCAGAATTATAAAATAATAATTTCACAAAAAAATGTCATCCAGAATTGACTGAAATACAGATCAAAAGGTCCTAAAAAATAGTAGTGACACAGTATTACTAACATTAACTACAAGCTTATGTCTACCCATTACAATCACATAATAAAAATGAATTATTCTTGATCTTATTAATAACTATGGTAGGCTGGTGCATTCTGTGACATGACAACCTCCTCGACAACTTGTTCTCCTGTACTAGCATCATCTCTTGCAGCTCTTTTGCGACCACGTCCTTTGGTGTTGTTAGCCCTACCACTTGTTGCACCCCTTATTTGACCACGCTGTCTGGTACCCCTAGTCCTTGTACCACCTGTGTCATCTATTGTCGATCTTGTGCCACCTCTACTCCCTCTTCCCCTCCTCGGTCTGCCTATTGACATTGCAGTGGTCACTCTTAGAGGAGGCATTACATCTCTCTCTTGTTCAGAAAAAAAGAGACTTGTAGTGGACCAAGTGGCCGCCTAGAGTTGGCTTGTAGTGGATCCTGCGGCAGACTGCATCAGGAGCTAGCATTCAATTATACATGACAAAAAAAATTATGAGGAAGTGCAAAATGTAGTGACCTCATTCAATAAGTTGGTATTATGTTCTCCAATACCACGATATTCCATCATAACAGTTATGGCAAAGACAAACAAATTTGACAATGCACACTGTGCACTCATTTTACCTGAAGGATGGTTGGATCATCATCATCTTCCTTAGTTGCATCATTTGTAACCTCTATATTTGCTCCGTCAACACCTTGGTTCTGTTGTGCATATTTGTAGTGCCCCTTCTTGTTGTGGTGAGCAGACTTGCAGATGCTGCAATGTATGGTTACTCCATGTTTGCTGATCTTGGTCCCTCCCTCAAGCTCAACATGCGCCTTCCTTCTTGTCTTTTTTGACCTCCCAACCTTCTTCTCATATACCGGAGGGTGCACTTCAACAGCATTCATCTTCCCCAGTGCTCCTTGCCTCTTATTGGCATGATAGAGTACTCGTAAGCTTTCAGGTAAGTGGCAATAGAGTAGCAATCATGCACTCTATTTTCTGGTATAATATTATCTAATCTAAAATAAGCTATCAAGCTTCTTCCTCTCATTCCGTGTTTTTTGTATAGGGCGTATATTCTTGATGCTATAGGCTATTCTTGATTCTATAGGTGTCAACAGCCTGCCTAAGCTCTTTCACATCAGAGAACACCATTCCAACTCTGAAGATTGGATTTTGCATATCAATATCTGCTCTAAAAGTTTTGAAATCAAACTTTATGCTCTCATCATCAGAAATTGGTAGATGTAGGTCCTCATGTTCAAGGGTGTCATCGCCATCTCTATCATCTGGTACAGCCACAACCTCCTTTCCTTTGTTGTCAAACATTTCTTCTTCAACCTGATCATCAATATTGTGCTCATAAAGGTCGTCATCATCCATACCTATGTCATAGTCTTGAGTCCGCAAACTGAAAATATGTTCCATCAGAGTCATCTAAAAGACATTCATTTTCTTCAAGCTCTCCACCATCGCTTGGACCATTGCTTGTTCCCCGTCCTTCAGGAATCTCCTTGTGCCCTTCAACATAGACAACATCCACCATTTTCTTGTGTTGTGACTCCAAAAAACTGTGATGATCAACATACAACAATATATTCTTCTCAGTCTTGCTAATATTGTTCATTGACACAGCGTGGGCATCACAATTCAAAGGCTGCAACCCTTCTGCAATCGACCTGTTTGGTAACACCAATACACCCTGACATATCCAGCAAAAATAATATGCAATTGCTTCAAAAAATCCTCCATAAAGAGAAGAGACCAAGTATCATTGCTGCAGTGATCAAACCAATCAACCTTCTCATTTAGATATGCCATGTTCTTCCCAATTCCAAAAAAAAACCCTAAGTGATGTATCTCCACAGTGAAAAACTCATCAGAGGAACCTACATACAACAGCACACAACATATATTCGTCAGAATCAATTAATGAACTCGTATTCCCTACGGATCAAATCGCATATACACAGTGCTAAACCAATCTCATAAACATCCTTACACAACGAACTCATCTCCTTTCCTATCTATCAACATAAAGCCAAAACCACAATTGCAAGGACCTAAAGCGGAGGAACATATATACTATACCAATCTATCAATAGAATGCAAAATCACAAATCGCAAGGGCCAAAAGAAGGGAATGGAATAGATACTAACCGTACTCAGGAGGGAGGTCGTCTGGCGCACGTTGCTGTGGTTCCATCACGGTCGCCGGAGGATAAGCAGGTGCCTAGTTCTTTGCGATCACCCCATACTGCCACCGTGGCCGCCGCCGCTTTCGTCTCGTTTGGAGCGATCGAAATATTTGGAGAGGGCCTCAAACGAAGCAACAGAAAGATGTATGGGTTATTGTGGTAGAATCACCTGAACTAATCCGGCTCAAGTGCGCTAACCATCACCACGAGGACAATCAGGACTAACTCGCACTTCAAACGGAGTAATCCATAGGTCAGTCGGGTAACCTCCCGATACAACCACGGGTTTGCCGAACGAAATAACACATACAAAGTACTCACACGAAGGTGAGCCCAGAGAATACAACATTCCACAAATTTTACATCACAGGTTTCAACATAAATTTATTATTACAGACCAAGTTCGAATTCGTAAAACAGAGCACTTTCAAGTTTAAAATAAACGGGTTCTTCAGAGTTTATTGCAGCTGAAAAATAACGATAAACTACTTGACAATACATGATGTCTCGATGAAGCCCGAACGAGACATCACTCGGCATTATCATCATTGGCCGGGGATGCATCCCATTCCACCGACCAACCAGGATGAAGAGTACACGGCCAAGTCAAACTAGCAACCATATCCTCGAAAGTATCACCTGAAAACAAGCCACAAGTAAGGCTGCGTATACTAATACTCAGCAAGGCTTACCCGACTAGTGGGGTATACTTATCCGACTCCTAGACATGCAAGGCTTTTGGCTTGAGGGGTTTATTTTGCCGAAAAGCATATACAAGTAAGTCCTTACTTTCAAATTTTAGCTCCAGGTTCTAGTTTTCTTTAACCATTCTAGGTAAGCCACTATCCAATATCATACATGGTGAAAGAATTAATTTGCATCCAACAATATTAATCGTCATCATTGTTTCTCTTCTTACTCTATGTGGTAAAAGGGTCAAGCAGTCTCAATAACCATGAGAAACGGACGATTCGAATCGAATTTCTTAACCTTGCAAGGCAGACCTAAACACACGTCACGTGGTTACTCCTAGAGTCACACGTGCAACTTTTTCCTTCAATTCCCGCTTCACGGAACAGCCCCACCGCCCTCGACTACACGTCCCCATGGACCACGGACCCAGCCGGGCCATGGTGGCACATGCACCCGCCATTAGCTAGATGTGAACGAATTCAAGACAGTGGGGAGTATATTCCCGCCTCGGTTCAATCCAGTACGTAAGCTTACAGATTATCATATTCTCGGCATGTGGTTAGTACGTTCAAAGACTTAACCACCACTACCACACACTGCGGCCTTAGCATTTTTCACTAAACAGACAGGGCCTCAATTATCAACATAAGCATCGCACCATAGCCCCGTCCATCGACCTTATGATTGCAGCATGTAGTAAATATTCAACTCCTATATTATCGCGAGTGACAGGAAATCACTCAACTTTTACCGGAGTCCTATTAGCATAGCAATCTATTGAACCTTACATCTAGTGTTCACAGCATGGGTACCTAGGATCATGCAACTAAGTTTTCATTCAACTCCTGTAAACTTAATGCATAAGTAAAATAGAGTAATAAGTTGCATAATTTGGAAAATAGGGTTCATGCTCTGGGGGCTTGCCTTCCTGAGCAAAGCTAGCCTTGGGCTCTTCCGAACTCGGGTTCGGGTCTTCAAAAACTTCAGTTAGATTCGCTTGAGCTTCACGTTGCTCACTCTCGGACTCGAGCACCAGCTCGTACGTTCCGTCGGCAAGAGTAGTCGATTCTATATGAATGCACAAGTATGAGTTGTAGTGATGGTATATGACATTTATTTTCTTCACGATAAAGTTGCAGTCCACAAAACATAGATTTAGTTGTAAAGTTACTTAGTTTAGATTTCTTGGGCAATCATTAATAGAGTATAACTTAAACTAATTAACTCCATTAAACAAAAAGGGGGGGCTGTGTTCTTTCGGAAACTAAATTTTCTAAGCACAACATGGATTAAACACAACTTCTGGACTAGGTAACTTCTGGTGATGAGATTTTTGTTTAGAGTACATTATGCAGATACAGCAACACTATAAAAAAATTCAGAAATTTCTGTGTAGCAGATTTATTTTGAAAAATGTAACACACAACCATCAATAAAACCTAGTTATTTTTATACAGAACGAACCATGCAAGTATTGATGCTAAAACTTTTACAGGGTGTTAATCTATCCATATATGTGTTACTGTAAATTTTTCAGATTTTATTGTGCATGATACAGAGCATAATAAATAGGACAAGATACACCTATTTCTTTACGGATTAATTTCTACAAGATATTTTACAGGGTTTCTGAGTATGAAACTTTTTATATAGCATGTTCTAACCCAAAGTATCCTATAGTAAAAATATAAACTTTTTCCAAGCATAAAAACTAATTACTTTGATTTAATGTATTTTTCCACTACAAAAATTATATAAGTGGCTACAGAAAGATAAAAAGTCCCTAAATATTTTTGTGGAATCTAGGCATCAATATAACAGCTCTGGAGAAGTTTCACAACATAAATCACAATATAACAGTAAGTGAAATTAAATCTACCCATTTATGGCATCAACCAAAGTCTAACAAAAAGCTTATCTAGAGATGGGTTTTGGTCCTGAGATTTTTACATTGGCCTACACATCAAGAAACTAAACCACTTTCCAAAGATCAGATTCAGCACTGGTCTACAACAGTGGGCACAATTAAAAGCTATTAAACCTTCCATTTAATGTAGAATAAAATATAGAAAGCATCTGAAGAAATGCATGTAACAAAAGTTGTAGATTTTCTTCTAAAGATTCCAGAACAGTTGAGTTTGTATTTGTCCGATTTTTCTACGATTTTATATAAATTTTAGAAGTTCGCTGTTTTCGAAACTAAAGTTAAAACACTGGTTTGCAGATATGCCCCTAGAAACTTGCATGCTGACCCTTTTAAAGATTTCAATCGTTGCAATGTGGTCCCTAGACAGCGCTGGCATGGCGGCCGGCCAAATTCCGGCGAGGGGGCTCGTCGGCGGCGAGGGAAAAAGGGTCGGTGAGAACCAGGGAGGCAAGAGCTAACTTGTGGGGGCCTTGGTCGGGGTTGGGGATGGCCGGATGTGGCTCGTCGGCGCGGAGCAGGGGGCGACGGCGGTGCGGCGCGTCGGCGACGATGCTACGGCGAGCTAGAACTTGCGGGGCGGGTCGGTGAGCTTCGCGGCGTCGAGGGAAACCCGTTCCGAGGCTTGGCTAGGGCGGAGGAGGGTCGGAGGCGGTGTGCCCACGGCGGATAGGGCGGCGACGGCGGTTGCTGGTGGCGGCCTCGCTCCGGCGGGTCTGGGCGGCGATGGGCGGGGCAGTGTGGTGGTGTTTGGATGCTCAGCTCTGGCAATGGATGGCCGGGGAGGTGAGCTCCACGGTGAGCTTGGCACGGCGGTGGTAATGGCAGCGGAGGGAGCTTCTGGTGAGTCTGGGAGCGCGCGAGCGGCTTCGTGCTGCCTTTTATAGGCGGCAGAAGGGAGGGAGAGGGCTGGGGCTGGACTGTGAGGCTCGGGCGCGGGTGGCACGGCATTGGCCGCGGTGGGCGGCAAGCAGAGTGCCGCGTGGCGTGCGGCGGGCGCGGCCAGTGGGTTGGGCGAGCGGGATTCGGCGTGGGGGAGGGGAGATCACGCGGGCGTGGGTTGGGCAAGCAGTTGTAGCAGCGGGCTGGTCGGGCGGCTAGCGCGGCGACTGGCGGGACGTGGCGGGGGCTCGGGCATGGCGCGGCCTGGCCATTGGGCGCGGTGGGCGGCGAGCAGAGGCGGGCGACGACGTCGTGCGTGTGGCACGCTCGGGCTGGGCAGGGTCGCGGCGCGGGGGAGGGAGCTGGCGTGCGGCAGGGGTGCGGCAGCCATTGGCTTGGCGCCTAGCGCCGGTCAGGCATCGCCGGCCAGGTGGCGGGCGGCCGCTGCGCGGCGGTCGGGCAGAGCAGGGGAGAGGGGAGGTGAGGGAGGGACTGAAAAGCGAAAATTGGAAGAACTTCAGGGGTCTGGTCGTAAAAATAAAATTATCTCCCTTTTCTGTGTTGCAACTCAAAAATCTATGAACATGAAAGTTGTTCAAAATAAAAAGTTGCACAAGTTTGGTTTCAGGCCAAAGTTCATTTGAATTATAGTTTGAAAGTTAATTTGAAAACTCAAAAAGCTTGATTCGGAGGGCACGGCATTTTCTGGGCAAAAAATTGTATTCTCTCCTAGGCTTCAACTAGATTTTTGTTTATCATGTCACTGATAGTGTGCCTATTCAATTTCGTAGCCATATTTGCTTCGATGTGAAAGTTATTTAATTTATTTGATTAAAGTACATGTACTTATGCACATATACATATACTTTCAAATCCAAGCAAAACCAACTTATAATTTATTTATTTTTTTTAAATTTTTCTTAGTTAGTTAAGCATATTGCTATGCTAATAAGACCTGTTTAGTAATTTAAACACCTGATGTTGCATAAACTGTTTGTAACGTGTTACTTGTAAGTTGTAACAGAATTTATCGTTGCAACAACAAACTTCCCCCTTCTATGGGCCTTACTAGTTAATCAACAAATTTGGTGATGAAATTAGAGAGCGGAAATAGCAATTACCAAGAAACAACAGCAAATGGGAAGAGAAGGAAACGAAATCGCAATCAAATGGTAGTGCTCACAAGGTGGGCGGCAGCCTTGCAGATGCTGTAGTGACGAAGAAGGCAAAGTCAAAGGCCGACTGGGATTGTCGATAGGCGTAGCCAAAGACAACCTCGGGCGTCGGCGGACATGGCGCGGCCTCGCAGGATGCTGCCTGCAGCCGGCTGAGCAGCGACTCATCCCCGTCCTCTTCGAGGGGCCGGACCACGATAAAGCCGCAAACCACCCTGGGGCGCTCGTCGAAGCTGCAGACCCCGTCCATAAAAACTTAGCATCAAATACAGTTGAATTTTGCTCAAATTCTAGCACAAGCCCAAACAGAGTCGAGCGACAGCGAGAGTCCTCCCCGGTCGAGCTGAGCAGCATGCCCCACCGTCGCATCCGACGGTCCCGGCCGGGTGTCCGAAACGCTCCCTCGTCCGCTTCGACATAAAAGCCCGGGCCTCCTTTTCTCTCTCCTCTCCTCCCTCCCCCCTTCCCTCCCTCAGATCCCGATCTCCGCCCCGCTCCGCCGGCCCCCGATCCATGGCGTCCTCGTCGCCGTCGAGGCCGCCGCCGCCATTCGCGCCGCAAAAAAACCCTACCCCGGCGCCCGGGCCGCTCGCGGGGCCATTCTCCAACATGCAGATCTCCCGCCCGGGCGCGGCGCCCCCGCCCTTCGCCGGCGGCCCTCCCGGGAGCGGACCCGCGCCGCCCTCGGCGATCCGCGCGCCCCAGGGCCCCCCGCCGCCCGGCGCCCGGCCGTTCCCCGGCAGCCCGCCGCCCCCCTCGCAGCCGCCTCCGCCGTTCGCCCGGCCTGGCGCGCCGTTGCAGCAGCAGCAGTCCCCGCCTCCCTTCGGCGGCCCGCCACCCGCTCTGGCTTCGCAGCCGCAGCGGCAGGCATTCGGTGGACCGCCGTCCGGCCCGCCGCCGCAGGTGCAGCGGGCGCCCTTCGGTGGGCCGTCCCCGGGAGTTTCGCAGCAGCCCCCGCCGTTCGGTGGGCCACCCCCGGGAGTATCGCAGCAGCCTCCGCAGTTCGGTGGGCCGCCCTCTGGAGTGTCGCAGCAGCCTCTGCCGTTCGGTGGGCCGCCGGCCGCTGCCTCATCTCGGCCTGCTCCGTTCAGTGGGCCGCCAGGGGTGGCGTCTCAGCCGCCGCAGCCTGCAGCAGTGCCACAGCGTTCCCCGTTCGGCGGCCCTCCTGCGGCAGTGTCAGCTCAACCCCCTCCAATCGGCGGGGGCTCATTTACCGCTGCTCAGGCACCACCGCTCGGTGGGCCGCCGGGGTCAGTGCCTCAGACAGCACCTACAGGTTGGCTGAGACCGCCCTTTGGAGGGCCACCAGCGCCGTCGCAGCAGGTCCAGTTTGGTGCGGCGCCGCTGTTTGGCGGACCAAGTGCAGTTCGGCCAGGTTCGCAGCCTCCGCCATTTGCTGCGTCACAGGCACCACCATTCATGGGTCCTACAGGGGGTAATGCACCAACCTTTGCGCCTCCGGCCTGGCAGGGCCAGGCACGACCAGTGAGTGTTTTTCTTCATATTAAGTTTCCCAACTTGTTCATGAAGTGAAGAGGTTTTAGCGAACAAACTAATATAGCTAGGCTAGGGGCAAATGTAGCACCACAATTCTTAGTTTCATTCCACGTGTGCTAAAGGAATTAATGAGAAAATTAGGAATAGGGCCTACATTCAGTGACAAAGATCCTTCGTTTTTTCTAAGATCAATTTAGTGCACATTTTGAGTTCTTGAGGCTGGTGTAGAAGCTTACTGTTGTTGTGGCATGTGTAATTTGGCACGCTTAACTGAATTATTGAATAACTGTGGGTTCCTCTAGGCTTAGGAAGAGTGCCATACCTAAACTGCCATTATCGTTCAGTCAAGGTGGCACCTTTGACTTTCATGGAAATAATTAGGTAGTTCTATCAAAATTGTCTCGTAGCAACTAGCATTTCAACTCTGTTTGAAAATTTTTATTGCCGTTCGAGATTATTCCCTAGTGAAGGATTAAAAAAGATGTTTGATTTAAGAAAAGGAAGCATTGTGGCTTTTTGATACTTTGCTAGGTGCCTAATAATTTATTCATCTAGAAAGTTAATCATTATCACTCTCATGAGAAGAAATACCTCCTCCGATCTAAAATGTGAGTCATTTTAGGATTCTCGTTGGTTATCTTTTTGGCTTTGACCATCGGTGTATAATGCATTACATAGTTGACAACATAAGATTGTTGTTACTCGATTCATCCTGCAAATTGCTTTCAATAATATTTTCATAGAAATGATTTCGTCAAAATGCCACCTTGCAGAACATGACATAGCTCAATTCTCTATGATGTATCAGGCTTCGCTCAGTAGGTGACTTTTATCCAGGCTAATCATTACTAGTTCTATGAAAAGATTTTCTGTGAATCTATTTGGTGGATGAGATACCAAAAATTTTTGTCCACCTTGTAGAACATGACACACTCAATTCTATGGTGCTTCAGGTTTATTTATGCTGTTGAGGCGTCTTTTGTCCAGACTGATCATTACTAGTCTGATGAAAAGATCTTTTGTGGATCTTTTTGGTGGATGCGACACTTGAAAATTTCCTTAGAACATTGTGGTTAATGCTCTTATGATGATCTATTCAACTTATTTGTAGGGAGCTGTTTCTGGTGGTATGCAACCATCTATGAGAATGCCTGGCATGCCTGGTGCCATGCCACCCAATGCACTTGGCCAAGGGATGTCACCTGCATCAACACCCACCATGCCATACTCCCCCCACGCCCATGTCTCAACCCCATCCAAAATTGATCCTCATCAAATTCCACGGCCAATTCCGGAGACATCGGTCATCATCTTTGAGACCCGGCAAGGTGGACAGGCTGCTATCCCACCGGTATATCATCAGATCTGTACTAATTTATGATTATATCTCTATTTCTAAATGCTTGTTCCATGTGGTTCTAAGTGGAACTAAGTTACTTGTTCTATTCCTCTAAGAGCAGTATTTTTCATTGTAGGCTGCCTCCAGTGAATTCATTGTGAAGGACACTGGCAATTGCAACCCCCGTTTGATGAGATGCACAATGAATCAGGTTGGTTTTGAAATTTATTTTTCTCCTTTCAATAGCATGTTTTTTTTCTTTTTTAACTGTATATGTTACATATTTTATCAGATACCATGTACAGGTGATCTCTTGACAACATCAGGAATGCCATTGGCCTTGTTGGTACAGCCTTTTGCTCTTCCTCATCCATCTGAGGAACCTATCCAGGTACTTAATCTCACTGGTTGCACATAAAGAAAATACCTGTTGCATGAACCATATGACATGACTATACCATATGAAGGAACAAGAAAACCATCTGCACATGATTTCTGTATATTGATCTATGCCATTGTACAACATTAAGGATTCTTCTAAGGAGAATTTGTTCGTTTGTATAAAACCATTGATTGTTTCATTGTATGTGGCCATTGTTATCTACTTCTAAATTTGGTTGGCGTAGTAGTCCCTCAGTCTCTTCTTATAAGGAGCACACACATATTTACTTTTGTGATTTTTTTAGCAATGGTTACTTGAACTATATGTAAGTTTTGTGGCACAAAATGGTAATGTTGGATTTGTATTTTAATGTACATTTCAGTGACCATAATTTTGGTGTTACAAATAATATACTGTTGGAGAATACTAAATGGTGATATTTTGGTTTTGGAGACCACATTAAGGCCCTGTTCATTTCAGCTTCTGGCAGATTTTGAAGGCTTGATTTTGAGAAATCCAAAAGGGATTCTAGATCCTCGATTCTCGTTTTCGAGAGTCATCTGACTTTTGGATTTTCCAAAATCTAGCCTTTAAAATTGGCTAGAAGCTGAAACAAATGGGGCCTGAGTCAAACCACGCCTTATATTTTGAAGCAGTTATTGATTTGCATTGCAAATGTTTAGTCTGGAAAAAGATCATTCAGTTCATCAGTTGCACTACATTTTGGCACAGGCACTGAAATGTGATCGGTGCTGTACATTGAGTAGTGGATTCGATTTTCTTTCCTTGTGTGATTTCCCTATGTGGTTCAGTACATAGTTACTAGGATTTAGGACCAGACCGAACATTGAACCGGCCAGGCTCTTGATTCACGGTTTGATTGGTCTGAACGGTTAAACCGCCTGCTCAAAGGGGTTCAATAGGATAAATGTTTACTCCCTTACACAAGCAACTCCGAGCCCATTGGTGCACGAGCTAGTTCTCAAGCTTCAGGACCTGTGCTCAAATCCTATGAAATGCAAGATTTTATTGTTTTTTGCTCCATATTGCCTCATTCTCACGCACAACTCATGCAATGCTGCCCCGCCGGCCTGATCCAGTTCTGTAGCCTGGTTTCTATCGGTTTCCTTGAAAACTGGGTGGTTCGTCCGATTTATACGGGATCTTTCTCCAGTTTCCGGTTTTTCGGTCGAACCACGGGTCCGGTCCGACCTAAATACCAGGGTTCATGGTTCTTAAGGTGCTAAGGCGACTCGTGGCGACCTACCCCCCTCACAACGCCTAGGCATATAAGGCGTGCGGCGAGGCGACGCCATAGACATACTCTAAACATACCATGACAACAATATTTAGTAGCATACACATACCTTTATTGAGCTGTTGTACCATACATTATCTCCTTTCAAGACACACAACTACTCAAGCAAGCAGTAGAGGCATAGAGCTGGGCAAGCACAAGCAACAAAGTAGAGGGAACTAGGGAAGGGGAGCACGAGCAGCAGAGGGAAGGGAATACTGGAGATTGAAGATGAATTACGTGGCCGTTGCAGTATTGCAGAGGGCTCCACGGGGCCGAGAACAAGCAGAGGAGGCGCAGGGGGGCGTGGACCAGCAGAGGCGGGGCCACACGGAGGCGCAAAGGAGGCGGGGCCGCACAGAGGTGTAGATGAGGCGGAGCCGCACGGGGCCGTGGCCTCGCACAGGACAGGCGAAGATGCGCAAGGCTGCGGGGGTCGCCGTCGCCGCCTCGCCGGGGTTCCGACCCGCCGCCGTGAGTTCTCCCGCCTCCCTCTCCTTCTTCTCTCTCTCTTCTCTTTTCCCCTCTCTCTTCTCTATTTCCCTCTCTCGATTAAGGCAGGATTGAGCGGATTTTGCCACTCAATTTCCGCCCAATTCCCTCCCGTCCCTCGCATTCCTGCCCGATTCCCGCCCATCCCTCTATTTCCCGCTGCCCTGCTCGATTCCCCGCGCGCAACCCATGTATGGCGCCCGCCTCATCCTCCAAGACACCCAGACGACGCCTTTGGATGCCCAGGCGGACGCCTTGCGCCTAAGGTGGACGCCATAGGAATCTTGGCAAGGCGAGGGGGACGCCTACCACCCTGAGCAAGCCTGGACGCCTAGTCGTCGTTTTACGAACCATGCTAGGGTTCAATATATGATTCTGCTATTGCAGTTACAATCTTAAAACCTATCACTTACTACACTGACAGTTCTGTTGACATACTAATTGGAAAATATATACAAATCTGCAATTACGTATAGACACAAATTGTTAATATCCATGGTTGCCATCTGTGCTGAAGTTAGTACTGACTTTCTGGACGTTTATGTTTGGATTTGATACAATGGGTTGGCAAAACTAACAATGAATTTGTTTATATGTTGAAGAAAAGTGTGTTCTTAGAGCTGTTTCATCCACTGATTTGAGTAATGTCCAGATTATGATATATACTTCATTATTTGCGGATGCTCTTAAAGTTCTCACTACAACAATCTTTATTTCTTTGGTATTGACACTTCTTTCTTATTACAGCTTGTGGATTTTGGAGAGATGGGCCCCATCAGGTGTTCGCGCTGCAAAGCGTACATAAATCCATTTATGAGATTCAGTGACCAAGGGAAACACTTTATATGTAACTTATGTGGTAAGGGACGTAGTTTTAATTCGACTTTTCTGATTTCCTTTGATACACAGTTTATATTAAATCTATGACATTTTAAAGCCTGATGCATATTTCCCTTTCCATGGAAAGATTGTATCATCTGTAGTCAGGCATCTTTGAAATGCTTAGTTCTTCCCCTTATTTTTTAAAAATATGTCTATTTTGATTCTTGATTTCATACTATATATGCCACTTGTTTAGCATATTCTATTCAGGTAATGTTACTTCCCATTTAACAAAATACACTGGTTATACAGGATTTAGCAATGATACTCCAAGGGAGTACTTCTGCAATTTGGGCCCTGATGGTAGGCGACGTGATGCTGATGAAAGGCCTGAGTTGTGTAGAGGATCAGTAGAATTTGTTGCTACCAAGGAGTTTCTGGTGTGATTTCACCTGCTCTTGAGTACCCCTAAAATTTTTCTGAACAAGTTCATAGAGTACAATGCGTAAAATTTTAATGTTTTTATAAACAATCATCTTATCGGTTCCCTTTTGATTGCCATGTTCACCTCATTAAGTGAGTTGTCACATTAATGATGTAATAATAATCATGATATCATTATCAATTTCAGGTCCGTGACCCAATGCCTGCTGTATATTTCTTTCTTATTGATGTCTCCATGAATGCTGTGCATACTGGTGCAACAGCTGCAGCCTGCAGTGCAATTTCCCAGGCTCTTTCAGACCTTCCTGTAAGTTTAAATGGTTCTTTTGTATGCATTGACTACTACAAAACAACATGCTATCAGCTGTTAGCTGAATTCTACTTATATACATAATATGCAGTTGATTTTTATGATTAACTGCAAATGTATTGCTTGTTTGTCTTATCTGAAATTTCTCTTTCTGAAACTTCTCTTTCTTGTAATTGTCACCCTTCACGAACTTTCTTCCTGGTGAAGCAGGTTTGGTGGCTTACCTTTTGAATCACTCACCTATTGATGATTATGATAGATCCTGGTTACCAGAATCATGGTTTGTTGGATTCGTGATATGAGTTCGTGATTCACGGTTCACCATTTTTTTAATGTAATGTTCGTTAGGAGCATATCTCTCTGGTTGGTGAATTGGGAATTAGGTTCGTTCATAGTACTACCCAGAGAAAAAGAAGGGACATGCAAAGAAAAGAAGACCACACTAGACCCAGCCTGATCAGTAATCATCCAGCCTTAGCATCACAACCTCCCACCCCAAGCTGCCATTCTCCTTATGTTGCCCTAGTGCCCTCCAGTCCAGTTCCACAACCAAACCTGCAGTTGACGCCACAGGTCTTTTTCCTTGCTGTCTTTTTCTTCCACAATGTAGCTCAGCCGATGCCATGAATTCCTCTTGGCCGGCCATCATTTTCTCACCAATGACTATCAAAATGGATAGCTTGTGTCATCCTTGTGTATCTGATACCCGTAGTTTTGCTTGGACAGCTGACTGCGCTGCCACGGCGTGCCCCTCTCTGATGCTGGTTGCATCCCCTTCCCGTCTCCATCTTTCCATCCTTATCTTGTGTCCATGGCGGTGCCTCCGATAGCCACTCTCGTGTTGTGGCCTGATGCTGCTGCCATCAGTTAAAGCCTTGATCCTTGATATCCTCAGCTCCTCACTTTTTGTCTCTGGATTTGCCTAGGCCTTGTGTACCGCCTGCTGTTTCGGAGCAATTCAGTTTCCATTGCATGAAACAAATTGCGGTTCACAGCCTCCCTGCGTGATTCTGGTAGCTATGGTAGATTGTAATCAATGATGAAACTCAGATATGCAATAGTGCATATATGAGTAAATGAGCAACATCTAATTTCTTGACAAATCGTTTTATTTCTTTTGTTATCATTATTTTGAAAGATGGGTTTGAACTATTTGGTGTGCATAGTTGGCTTTTAGTATCATAGATGACCATATTCCACCATATTTGTTGGTTGGAACAAGTAAACATGATTATTGATTTGATATAGTTATGTTTACATATTTTCTTTTCCATGTTACTTTATTTTTTCTTTATTTCTTTAACTATTCACACAAGTTGAAACATAATATATCACTGTGGAGTCACCTTGACATTACTTTTGTATCTTTTGTAGGAAGGCCCTCGAACTATGGTTGGCATTGCTACATTCGATTCTGCTATTCACTTCTACAGCCTGAAACGTGCTCAACAACAGGTATTTTCTGATCTAGTTTGTTGGTATTGCAAGCACTCTATGCATCACAAAGAGTTATTTTGTGCAAGTCAAAATACTGTTGGATTCTCTTACCTGCTGAATTTCTTATCAGAGACTCGCGAAAGTGCTGCTACAATTTTTTTGCTTATTCTTTTCTGATCTTTTGGGCATTAAATGTTCACCAAGTTGGTTATTAAAGGAGATACGTATAGTGGTATGGCTATAATGGACAATGGCAGCTTGATATAAGGATCTCGCCCTCACGCAGGAGGGTCTGAGAAAGTCCAATTACTTCAAGCTTGGTCCCCAAAACAATCTGCCGGCTTCCATATATAGAGTCCGGCCCTAACAACCAAATCTTCTCAACAAACTATTGAATACTTTAAATATAAAGCTATCACTAACTATCTCAGCCACTAGTGCCTGCTTGATCTTTCTTCTTGTGCTGAAACTTCTTACCGAAGAACTTGTCCACAACATTTAGACATTTGGTGACACAGTCTAGGCTCAATCCTGCAAACCACATTGTTTTGGGTGTCAAAGCATCTGAAATTTTCCAATTTATCCTACCTCTCTGTATAATCTAAGTTAAGACCAGTAGTTTCCAAATGTAGGTGGAAGCCAAACATTGGTACCAAAAAGAGATCTTTGACAAACCATGAACCTTTTTGATACTAAACAATTTTTAGATAGGTCAAGTACTGCATTGGCTGTCTTCTGTATTTGTTGAGTGTTCTTGGTGTTGATATTTTTTCTAAAAAGAAGAATGTGAACTACAATGTTATGTTTATTTGTGAACTAGATCTGAAAGTAATACTTGATACCATAACCTTGTTTTCAAATGTTTTGCATATATTTGGCAGATTCCATTACCAAAGCATATAATGTTTCTTGAAACAAACAAATATTCTATGAAATTTTTAGCTGTCTTGTTCTATTAGTTGCAAGCACTGATCTCGCTTTTTGGTTCCTGCTTTTCTTTTCAAAGAAGCTTCTAAACTGTAACTATTTCTGGCTGCTTGCTGTTTTATGGATCTCAAACGTTCAAACTGCACATTTGCTTTTTGTACTTTGCAGCCTTTGATGCTTATTGTTCCTGATGTCCAAGATGTGTACACTCCGCTTCAAACGGACCTCATTCTCCCAATCTCGGAGGTTTGTACTCACATTTTACATGAATGACAAATTGATTCTTGTTGTTAGTTGACCAGACCTTCAAATATCTGTTAGAAGCTTCAGTAGAAGTAAGAAATCTCTCCATTCTTGACAAAGCTCTGAATACCATATTTTTTGAGCTTTTAGTGCCGTGAGAATTTGGAGCAACTTCTGGAGAGCATCCCAATCATGTTTGAGAACAACAGGGTTGCTGATTCGGCATTTGGTGCTGCTATGAAGGTACTGTCATCGTTACAATGTGACCTTTTGTGTTTCTCCTTTTTGTACCACTATTTGTTTTAAGACCATACAATGTTTGATTTACTTGCTAACAGCTGCACTAGCATTTCATCGACTTCACCAGTTTAGTACACATTTACTTACAAAATAAGCTGTTTGATTGTGATTAAGGTGTAACCTGCTTGCAAAATTTTATCGTCATCATTATTCTGTTACCTTTGTCTGTTTCATTGGACCAGTTTATTCTGATCATGTTGTGTGCAGGCAAGTTTTCTAGCTATGAAGTCCACTGGTGGAAAGTTGCTTGTATTTCAGTCAGGTATTTTGATAAAAGAACTTGACTGTTTGGTGGATGGAAAGGAACCAATTTTATTCCAGCTTTCTTTACAAGTGTTGCCAGATTAATTGTCATTCTCTATTGCTTAGCTGCTGGTCATGGCTTTCCTTGACAAAAAACTACCTGATAGCTGATCATAGGCATGAAACTGACTGAGAATGGCAAAATAAAATAGTAAAGCTGTCAGGTGCCACAGATATATATTATTTCTAATTGGTATTAAAGATGGAAACTGTTAATGCTGTATTATTGGTGCTTCGCAGTGCTACCATCCTTAGGAATAGGTTCGTTGTCTGCTAGGGAAGCTGAAGCTAGATCAAATATTTCAACTGGAGACAAGGTATGATTCATTTTTAGGGGTATTATGCATATGTACATGTAACACATAATCATATTTGCCAGGTCCCTTCCATTTTTTCTTCGTTAATATTGCACCTTATTTTATTTTATTTTATTTTATTGATCCTTCGCAATATTTTGTGTGCTCTCCAGGAGGCGCATAAGCTTCTTCAGCCTGTTGATAAGACTCTCAAGACAATGGCACTAGAATTTGCTGAGTACCAAGTGAGAAAACTATAGTTTCTTTGTTGTTTGAGAGTTTTGATGTCTTTATAACATATAAATAATAGAATAACATTGACTTGTTTTTTCCATTTATCAGGTTTGTGTAGATGTGTTCCTTAGCACGCAATCATATGTAGATATTGCTTCAATATCAGTTGTTCCCAATACAACTGGTGGCCGGGTATGCCTCTATTCTACAATTGCCTGAGTTTGCTTGAACATGTTTATTTGGTCGATCTTGTTACTCTGCAAATCTGCAACATGCTAGAGCTAAATATAGTTCAGGTTAGATATTATGATGCTTTTATCACTTGAGGTAGACACCGCCAGGAAGAAGGCAAAGCATTGTCGGCCTTTCAGGGGTTGGGACTAGTGGAGTCTGTACATGAGCATGGCCTTTATTTTTCTTGCTTAATTCCAATACCAGCTTCTATTGTTATCCACTTTAGTGAGAATAACAATCCTAATATACAATACATTAATACCACATCCTTACAATAGCATGTGGCTTATAAATCATAGCTGTCTGTCCCTAGGTTTGCCAATTTCTGCAGTCACCGCGATTTAGCTCAAGTGAGCAGTACCTACTGGGCATAAAAAGAGTAAATAAAGTATCTGATCCGTTTTGGCTATGCTTACATTGAAGGAGTTGATCAAGAATGATCTGCATATACTGTGTGCCTTTGTGCCATGCATATGTGCATGTAACCATGGTGGAAAAGATTTGTCAACACTACATGTTGCAATCAGCACCATACATGCATATCGATATTTGTTCTCTTTCAGAATGCCATATGTATGTCGTGATAGAATGGGAACACATATAATTGGATTTTGCAGTCTCAGCTACCGTTCGACACTTAACATGTCCTAAGGACGATTTTTTTGTATCTTATTACACATTGATATGCAGGTTTGTAATTTTAGTCATACTCAATTCGATGGAATTGTTTGATCTTAAAGGGGATCTTCTATAATTTCGCACATAAGGGATTATTTCTTGGTTTCGTCCAGTAATTAATAACTTGATTATCTTTAGATAATAGTAGGTAGTGGAAATGCTCGTGAAGAGTCATATTGAAACCAAGGAATATAGACCTGCTTGCTGTCCACACCAGAATAGATAGAGTTTTCTGAAGAAACCTGCTAGTGGAGGAAGTTCTTCTAGGGGTAAGAGACATAGGGGCTAAAGGGAGAGCCAAAAAAGGATATTTCGTGTATAATCGTGAATCCCGGTTCAACATTAGAAGTATAGAACTCCTACGTACACCTGATTTTCTCATATCATAGCTGCTCATCTATATGGCATATTCTTGAATACAATCTTTCTACCTGTTTATGTGTTATTTGATCCTAATATCTATTCTTTATTTTGCAGGTTTACTACTATTACCCATTTTCTGCTCTTTCTGATCCAGCCAAACTGTATAATGATCTTAGATGGAATATTAGTAGACCACAGGGTTTTGAGGCTGTCATGCGCGTCAGGTGTAGTCAGGTGAGTATATGTTAAACCTTTTCGTACCCTTTTGTACCATGTTGTGATAGTAACTTCATTTCTCTCTCTTCTCAATGTGTCATTAGGGGCTTCAAGTTCAAGATTACTTTGGCAATTTCTGCAAGCGTGTTCCTACTGATATCGATCTTCCTGCGGTAAGTAATTAGGATTGATGTGTAATCTAATGCAGTTACAAGCATCATTCATTGCTTGCATAATCAACTTGTCGGTACAAATTGTGATGCATGGGGACATGAATAATAGGACTTTGTTATGTTGCGTTCAGCGTTCATCTGTCTTTGTTGTAGTATCGTAGGGAATGCTCTCTGGTCTCTGAGGCAGTTGTCTGGTGATGTTTTAGGGTAATGTTTGAACACAAGCTTGTCAAAGGTTGGCACATCCAAAATATCCGGGCTGGTTTGTTTTCCAACGAAAATTTTTTGACTTGAAATTCTGGAGCCACAATCATGTTGTATTTTGCTATAATTGTTGTCAATTTGGTAACAGATCATTTTGAAGGTTGAGGAGAAACTAAGACTCAGGAAAAAAAAACATGATAAGCTGAGCATGCAAACTGTAGGGTCCACCAGGACATTGGTCGAACTGGTTAATGCAATGCCTTAAGTTTTAACAAGAAAATTTGTAAATATAACACTGGTGGGCATGCCATGGTCCTTACAAACAGAAATGATCTAATGTTTCATATATATGTATATATTTTTGCTGTGCATTCTCTAGCTACTGTCTATTTGTCAGTTTCTTAAGACACTCCTTTGGGCTTTGGTGCAGGTTGACTCAGACAAAGCTATAATGGTTACATTTAAGCACGATGACAAATTGCAGGAAAATTCAGAATGTGCTTTCCAGGTAATAAGTTCTGTTAAATTTGCTCAGTACAGAATTTTCTTAACAGAATGTGCTTTCTGGATTTCTTTTTTCCCCCCTCGGATACGCGGAAGAGATATTTTTCAATCTTATCTTTGCTCAGTACAGCTTACGACTGGTGTAAATGTGTTTTGAATTAACCATTTGCTATGAGACGTCGACTTATTTTATACAGTTCAACAGCAGTTGTACAGTGGGGCAAGCAAATCTGACATGTGATTTGTGCTGCATTTTCAGTGCGCACTTCTTTACACGACAGTTTTTGGGCAAAGAAGGATACGGGTCATAAACCTTTCCCTTTCATGCACAAATATGCTGAGTAACCTTTTCCGATATGCTGATCTGGAAACACAATTCACATATGTTGTAAAGCAAGGTGAATTTACTGTTAATTCAAGTTCATTAGTATATATACTTTTGTTACCTCTGCAGTAATCATCACAATTTTGCATATGTGATCTATTTAAGTAAAGCAGTTTTTACGGATTCTCATGCATCATACAAGAATACCATGGTAGATTGACTTATTTTGCATAACAGCTGCAAAAGGCATTCCATCATTACCTCTTTCTCAAGTTAGGGACCAAGTAACAAGTACATGTATCAATATCCTCCAGTCATACCGAAAGTATTGTGCATCTGTAAGTTCTTCTGGGCAATTGATTCTTCCGGAGGCTCTGAAACTTCTACCGTTGTATACTCTAGGTATCATTATTTGCTATCTAATTCTATCAATTCTTAAATTCTTTGATGCACTTATGATTATGCAACTTCACTAACTATTCTTGAATTCTCAGCTTTAACTAAAAGTGTGGGATTGCGCAATGATGGGAGATTGGATGATCGGTCCTATTGGGCCTCTATTGTATCTTCAATTTCTGTGTTACTAGCTATTCCGTTGGTGTTTCCTAGGATGATTGCCCTCCATGATCTTACATCAAGGGTACAGGAGTCAAGACTATTTTTTCTACCTTTTACATCAAAGTCATGAACTATTAATTAATTTTTAGCTGCAACTTGTGTGTAGGAAGATGATGATTCCCTTATACCGAGTTCCCTTACACTCAATAGCGAGAATATACATGATGATGGAGTTTATTTGTTAGAAAATGGTGAGGATGGTTTTATTTATGTCGGAAATTCGGTCAACCCTGTGACCCTAGAGCAAATATTCGGTGTCTCGTCTTTGGCTGGAGTACCAAATCAGGTCAGTCTTTCACCTCATCTTTCTCCATTTACCTCATGGATTTTAAATTTACTCCAGTTGTGGATCACAGCTAGAATTTTTCATTACACTCGTTTGGAGCCTAAAATGTGGCGTCCCCTAGCAGACCAATTTCCTCAAAAAACTGAGCAATTTTATGTACAGCACTTTAGGAAAACCTGTCTTTAGGACACTGAAAAAAATTATTCTTGTCTGTACAAAGAGTGCCCTACGGACCATTGTTTTAGTGTCCTACTGACAAAATCATGGAAATGCTGTACACCCCAGACAGATTTCTCAATTGCTGTAAAGTTGATTAATGACTTGCTTGTTTCAGTTGGTACTGGAGCCATTTGATAATGAACTCTCCAGTAAAGTAAATGAAGTGGTGAATGAAATAAGGCGTCAGAGATGCTCTTACTTGAGGTATTGCACCTGACTCTCAACTATGTTGACAATACAAATCACTTGATTCCAACACTTGACATTCCAAAAATGTTTTTGCAGATTGAGACTATGTAAAAGGGGTGACCCATCTGGTTAGTCTCATGATTTTCTTATCCTTGGTTGCCTTTTCTATGTTTCCATTATACTAACACTACACCGTTGCACTGCAGGAGATTTCTTCCGATCACTATTAGTTGAGGACAAGGCACCAGGCGGTCTTTCCTATGTTGAGTTTCTTGTACATGTGCACAGGCAAATCCAAAGCAAGATGACGTGAGATGATCCCCACCTCATTGTTGTAACATTTTGGTCAGTAGGAATCCAGAACAAAATTGATTTTGCATCAGGATAAAACAGAAATGAATGAACCAGGGACTCTCCAATCAGTGCAACCTAGATCTCACCTGGAGAGTTGTCGTAGAATCGACATAATTCTGCAACAACTTACAACATGGGTTTTGGTGTCGGTGATATATGTTTCTGTACAGAGATGAGTGGACTTTCGTGTCTTCAATTTTGAAAGTATTTATTCTTGTGAACAGCGGCAGTATTTTGTCGAGAGGATGCTTATAGTGGTTGGGCAATAATGTTGTATGTTTAGCCGTGGGAGTCATATGTAAATGAACAGAAGTAATGATTCGCAAGTGACATGTGAATATCATGGTTAACATTCTTTTTGGCCACATTGGTGCACGTCAGTTCAAAAACATCGGCTCACGCCATATTTATAAACATGCTCCCAACTCTTGAGATTCTACGAGTGTTAGCATTCTTTCAAGGTGATTAAAGTTAGCAAATGAATAGTTGTGCAAGGACTCTCTGGTTGCTTATTCACGTTCAGTTTTGTTACGAAGCACTTGCAACCAAGTACTACACTATCTGGTTTATGGAAGATACTGGACAAAGTACTCCAGACCTTGCAACTGATAGTACAAGTTACAAATATGTATGGTTTATAGTTTGGCATATTTTGCTCATATCACATTCTTTATATAACGTGTCAAAGTTCATTGTGCTGTAAAAATTGTTGTAAGACGCACAACACGCAAATGGATAGCACGACAGCACGTTGGGATCGGTGCCTCATTCTCAGTAAAATTGAACTTAATCAGTCCACCCTATTGGTTCATTTCTTGAAACAAAGAAGAAAAAACACGAACCAATTGTTTCCCTAGAATTTAAAATTTAAAATTTAGGACACATACATTGAGATGGCTCATTAAGCATGACACGCCATTAGCAAAGTTGAACCCAAAAGAAGAAATTTAGCATGGAACGTAACCCATATTACTAATTACTGCAATTGTGCCAAAAAATTCATTTTATAACCCGATGGGTTATCGAACCATGATGGATTGACACCAAGGGCCCTTTGGTTTAAGCCTCTGCTTTTCGAAAGCTTGTTTGTGTTGGTTGTTTGGAAAAACTGTGTTGATTTTGCTCACCACGTTTCCACAGGATGTGGAGCTGGTGCTTCTGTAAACCCATGACTCCATGAGGGTGCGTGAACATGTTCAACACTGTGGCCTCTTTTTTTATCCTCTCTTTTTGAATGAATGAAATGTTCAACACACATAATACCCCTTAGAACAGCATTCCAAAGCCAGTAAAAGCCCTTCTAGATGCATAGTAAAATCTACAAATCTAGAAATGCCAAAACAACTAATAATTTGGGCCGGAGGGAGTATGCCATAGAGGCTATCACGTCATGGCATTGTATTTATCGGGTCACATAAGGCTAGTGAGGAAATGCTTGAATAGTTAGCTTTTTCATACCCCACCCGATCTGTTATTTATCATCTCATTTAACTTCCTGGATGCAGGGTCAGAAAAAGGTTTGAGGCACTGAAGAACAGGAAGGACCCAAGCTTAATGAATAAGGTGAAAGAAATAGATAATGGTGTCATTACCCCCTTCTACCATTCAAATGAAATAATACAATGGAATAACTCTACATGGAGAAGGGAGCATAAAAAATACAAGCAAGATCACCCCTTGCTTTTTTCAATGTTTTCAGATTTGGATGAGAGAATACTTAAAGCTAACAAAGAATTATTTTGGACTGCATCATGTATTCGTCCAAAGTTTGGCCTACCTGCGAACTGAAATCCAGATTTACTTTGGACTTAAAGAGTCCAAGGAGTCCAAGGAGGAAAAAGTACAACTGGACATTGGGCAATCCAAATCCATTCCCTCACTTCAGGTAAATACTTTAACGGAAGGCTACAGAGAGAAAAAACCATACATCCGCTACAATCAGAAATGTGGGCCGTTATGTCATTGGCGATGCCGGCTAGATGATTTATGGGACTCCTTACCTTGCCCAACGGTGGGGATAGTCCGCAAGTTTGCTCGCTCTTCTACCATTGCTGTGCATACGCATGATTATATCAATAAATGGAACAGATGAGGTAAGATATGTATATGGTGTGTTCACGGGAAAAAAAAATACATTTTGCCTGCTGTCGAGCTATGTTCTGCATCTGTCCAATGCCAGTCTCCACTGCTTGAGCAACCTTGGCAGACTTGTGGACACCATCTGCTATCTCATGACTGCAAATGGATGTTCCATGAACTAGTTACAGGATGGTATATGCCTTTAAACGAAAATGGCTAGCAGCATTGTCATTCACCAAATAAGAACATTAGTGCCCAACTCATCCTAGGGCTACAACTGCGCAGATGAGGAAATTAAACAACATCTCACTATCAGGTTATTGCCCTGTTTCTCCATGCTGATCAGTAAACGTTCATGGTTGCCTTATTTATCATATCTGGCCATATTTTGTGACTTCACTTATAAGACATCTAAAATCATTTCTGCAGTTACACTTGTGCTGAATAATTCTATGGACTAAAAGCACATTGATGTCATAAATAGTCTATGCAGACATCACTGACTGCTGTTCAAACATATGAACCGGAAATTCAAGTCCCTTTGCATTTTTCAAAGTCTGAAATATAAAACTGCAGCAATTTAGAATAACTGTTTTGCAGATTATGTTGGGTCGTTCGAGGAAAAAAAAGAGTATGTTAGCTCCTTTAACAGAATCCATTTCCAACAATAAAAATGGATGAACTGCTAAATAAAATGAAAGAATTTTCCCATGTTCACAAGGTATACTAACTGAACCCAAATATTCAGCTAATTTATGCAATAACTAATCCCCTTTTATGCTCTTACCTCAAGTCACTAAGTTCAAGGGTGAGATCACTGATTTCCATGCCAGAGAGCCTTACAGCGGCCATGGTACTTGGTAACTGCTCTAGAGCTGCGTCAGCCAGCATAGAAAATGAATTCGCAGCTCTCCTCATAGCCTGATGAATAAATTGAAGCTCAAAGTTCCATCGGATGACTTTGTACTATGGGACTCTGGGGGATCAGTTCGAAACTTTACAGCAACCAATTTAATATTACAGGCAAAACCAATGGCATGACTGTTGCACTTTCCCGCCTTTTCTCAACCTTCCATACCACCACCTCTTATTTCAAACTCCAGCAATGAGGTCCTCAACTTTCAGAATTTCAGAAAAAGAAAAATGAACTCCTCAACTTTCACAACATTTTTCCTTTTCTTTTTATCTACTCGTTATTTGTCATATTAACTACTGTATGGATAGGCAGCTAGCCATGATATCAAATAAAAGACAACTTTTGAATAACAACAGGCATCATGAGAAATGACCGTAATAATGACTACAAAAAGGTCACGAATTGTAACTGCTACTTTTACTGTTCCTTTTATCATCTCTGCTTTTTCCTTCTTTAAAATTCAATCAAGTTTGAATGCTTAATCATGAAAGGTAATATCCAGCCCCCAAGTGGTATTAAATCTGACAAGACTAACTCTTATATGAGGGGTTATCTTCAGGGTAATATACTGGCTGTGGTTGTGATCCTTGCTGCAAGGGAAAGAAATGCAGAGGAGTGTCAAGAGTAGTGGCGTGACAAAAGGGAGACAGATATCATGGAGATCGCAAACCATGAGATTTAGGGACAAGATGTGCAATGTTTAGTTCTAACACTATGGCTTGTTGAGTTTTTCATATTTGGGCATTTGGCTTGTTATTCAGCCTAGTGTTTGAGACATTGCTATACTGAGCTGATATGTCATATGTTTCCTTGAAAGCAGAGGATGGATGTTTCATTCCATCATCTAAAAAGATATCCTTGCCCCCCACCTCCCATATAAATTTGAGAATCCATGTCCACCTATAAGACTGACTGCATGAGTTTTTCACTGAGAAGTTATTTCTCAACGGATAAGCCCTCAGTTGGCACGATGTGTAGACATTTGTCTAGAATAAAAGAGATAGAAGGGATGCAAACTATTAACATTGATCTTCATAACAAAAGAGAAGCCACATTATTAATAGTTCCAATGAAAGATGTAATTGTAGCATTGGCCATTTGACAAGCATTGTGAATAAATCAATCACTCCAATACCTACAGTGAGGATCATAGTAACACGTTAATTCAGCATAATGGACTACTACATTTTTACCATTATAGTTCATCATAATTTCACTGAACTGATAAGGTTGACAAGATCTTAAATTCCTGAGTACTTCATTTAGTCCTGGAATATTTCTAGGATTTAATTTGAGCGATCAGTTCCCAACAAGTTTAGCTCAAATATTAAGCTATTTTATTTTTGTTATTCTCAAACATATGGCTCTATGCTAAATTGATACACCAATCTCAACAAATATTGCACCCAATGACTTAACAAAACTAACAAATGTCCAATATATGCACATGAACCCATTTCCCATGAATCCAAAGTGGTATCAAGAAGGATGGGGCCATGGTGGCAAAGCTGTTCCCCCAATAAATATCAGTAACAAAAAACACAACATAGTCACACAATGCTATACTTCACTGGCTTGCAGCACTTACCAGCATCGTCGGAATCGCCACGACCACCATCCCCGTGAACGCCACGCAGGTCTGCACCACACAAACCAACGCAGTCCATCAGCTCCAGAATGCTGGGCGAGAACCAGCCCCGAGAAGCACCACTTTGTTCGGGAGATCGGCGAGGCGTCTCACCGTGACGGCGGCAGCGGCCAGGAGGAAGAACACCGGGTCACCGCCCGGCGCCGCGCGGGCCGCGCGGAGCCGTGCTGGAAGGCTGAAGCTGGTGCCCACGCTCGATACGTACTCCCCATCCCCGAACTCCTGCTGCTCCTCCGCCTCGGCGTCTTCATCCACCACCAGTCCGTCCTCCTCCGCGGCCTCGTGGCTGGTGCCGGAGACGCCTTTCTTGGGGAGAGGAGGAGGGGGAGATGGCGGCGGCAGTGGTGGCGGGCGCCATGAGGCAAAGGGAGCGCGCGCGCGACGGAGGTGGCGGGAAGTAGGTGCCGCGGCGAGGAAGAGGGAGACGGGAAGGGGAGGAGTGGGAGACAGCAGAGGGCGGAGACAGTGGTTGGCGGCTTCCATGGGGGGAGGGGAACGGCGGCGCGCCGGCCGCGAGTCCCTGCGAGCCAGTGAAAACTGTTTAAGTCTGGAACTGCAGAAAACTTTCACATATTGTTTCCGCTTTCCAGTTACAAATGAGTGCTCCGAATAACAATACGCTGTTACTAGTTTTCCTTCAATCATTTCGTGTTGCTATGTTCGTAGTTTTTCGTTGTTCACTCCATATTTCTTTTTTCTTTTTCCTATATTTTTTATTCCTATGTTCCAGATGACCCCCTTAGTCTCTGTAGCCTTTTATAAAATCATAAATTAGTTATCTCACTGTTTATCCTTTTTCAAACTTTATCTAAGATTAAGAGATTATTATTTAACTACAAAAGTACAGCTAGACTAAATTTAGTTACATTAGTCGATAAAACCAGTTAACCAAACTTGCTCATCAGCAGGCTTTTTACCATTCTATGACCTTGCCCAGTTCTAGTAATCTGGTACGAGAAAGCTGCTGAAATTAGCCTGTAGTCTGCCTTCGGTTATTTCACAAAAGAATTCTCAAATTTTTCACGAAATAAACCCGCAGACCAAGCTTTCTCTTTCGTCAGTTTACAAAATAGATCTATTTTCCTCATGAAACTACTCCGCAGCCCGTTTTTGTTCACCGTTTCGCAAAACGAACCTCATTTTTCCATACAATTAATCCATACTCCACATCACGACGCGTTACTCTGGAAAAAATATCCTGCACATTTTATACAAATAGCCCATCACAATTTGAGACCCTATTTATTTTTGTAAGAAAACAAACGTACAAGCTCTACAGTGATACGTCATTTCTAATACTATTTCTAATATTTACGCTACTCACATAAATAAAGTAACACAACAACAGAAGATCCTAATAAATAACTTTAACCCTCCTTTCGATACGCAACATAATATGCTACTTAAATAGTAGCAACACGACAATAGAGTGCCAAAAATATATACCACGTGCAAGAACAACCCGCAAACCATGATACGTATGTGAAACTAACGTAGTGACAACAGAGTGCCCAAAATATATCCTACCTACATTGCTTAAAATAATTGTACATTTACCTACACATAATAATTATTACTCTATGCATAAACTACATCGCCCCCTGCTGCCTGCGCCCTTGCTGTTTCGCCGCCTCCCCAACCGCGTACCGCATCTTGCCTCGCGTCCCTGCGCAGCCAGCGCCGCCACCAAGCCTGCTCGCCATGAACAGAACGTCATGACCCACGAACAGTGAGCCGCCTCCTCTTTTCCGGCGAGAATCCGGCCACCACGATGCATCCCCATCGCAAGTAAGGTATAAAATGAAACCCCCTCGTCGTCCTCTTTCTTTTCCCTAGAATCCTAAACCCTCTTATGCCCTATATCGCCAACAATTTAACCCACCACAAGCTTCTGTCGTAGCCATGGACGAGCCTGAGATTTTGCAATCTAGTCCCTGAAATCTATATTTTATCGCAAATAGATCCCTACAGCCTTGTTTCTTCCATAGTTTTCACGTTTTAGCTCCGTTTTAGTTCGTTTTTGTTGTGTTAGCTTTGTTTTAGCGTGAGCTATTGTTTAGTAGTGTCAACGTATCATAGTTCCTATTTTAAAATTAAATTTAGAATTTATTTGATTAATGCCTATTTAAACTAGTTTTTCTAATTAAAAGAAAATTAAAGTTCAATCTCGGTTTTAATAATTATTGTTAAGTTGACTAATACTAATATAAATGTATCTTTTAATATAACTTGTTTAGTTCAAACACGAATCATAAAGTTTCATGCTAGTTGTGCTCGCATACCTTTTATTTCCTAGTTAAATAATTAATTGGCTTAGTTTGTACATAATAACCTTGATAAATAAAACTTAACTAAGTTTATCCCGTCTTTATAAATATAAACTAGATTGGGTTAAATGTACCTTTACATCTGTTTTCATAAATAAAATAAATCAAGCATATAGTTCTTGTTCTTTTCCCTTATAATATAAATCTTTCGATAGTTGTATCATTTCAACCGTAGTTCCGTTTTCAGCGTTTCTTACGCTCTCGTGATCGTAGCCTCGAGCCCTCTCCTTTAGTACGTTCTTGTAATGCTTTTATTTTGTTTGTTGCTCTGTCTTAGTTGTGCTTGTTGTGATGTAGCACTGACCCGATATTCCGATAGGTATGATAGTTTCGATTGGTGGAGCACTCGACATTGGCGATCCGAGCTTCTAATCAGTCACGATTCGAACCCTGCAACCGTTACACTGTTGCTCTATTGGTTATCAACCAAGCACAACTTGATTGACGTCGCTAAGAAGGCTAATCCTGCAAGCGAATCGAAGAACACAAGCAAGAAAGTATAAGCACGCAATCTGAAATTGCAGATGTGTATAAAGCAAAGACAAGTATGGGGTTCAAGCTCTGTTCACAAAAGGACTAATCGCCACAGTGGTGAAGAACAAGAATGGGGGCCCTGATTCACAGCAAAAGGACTCGACGTCACAGTTACAATGAAAATATCTGTTTCTCAATGGAAAATTAGAACTAAACAAAACCCAAACCCTAATGTGGCAGCTGCTACTGAGTTTATACCGAAGGGGGGACGTCCTAGAGTTGAGGGCGACTAGGTGGGGGCATCCTCAACCTAGCTTAATGCCCGACACGATACAAGGCCGACTTGGCCCAAAATAGTTGACACAGCACCTTGTTGTGGTCACACAGAATGATCTACGAAGGAGGGACGTCCTAGGGTTGAGGGCGACCAGGTGGGGGCGTCCTCAACCTGGGCTTAAGGCCCGACACGATACAAGGACGACTTGGCCCAAAATAGGTGAAGGAACACCTTGTCGTGGTCACACAGAATGATCCATGAATCTTCTGGAACTTGGATCAGAGCCAAAAAAAAATCTTTCATTGTCTTCTTTCCAACGCATCAAAGAACGTCTCATTTTGTCGTCGTATGAAGGAGATATCGACGTTTCTGTCCAGGGTAGTCGGCTGAGTCCGAACCGAACGTGAAAACCAAGTTGGTGATGACTTGTAACTGGTAGAAGACCAAATCTCGGGTGTATCCTGCATGGTGATGTCCTCATCATGTTGCTTGTTTCTTGTATGTTTGTGCCCGATACTTGTTGCCAGTAGAAGGAAGGCTGTTCGAGAGCTGAAAGTTAAGAGTTTTAAGAGTAAGAGTTGAAGACTCTGAGAAGCTATTCTTTGGAATAAAGGAAAGCATATTCCTTGATCATATTTCATCCCAATAACCTTTATTTATCTTTACGCTTGCATGCATTAACTTGACGGGTTCCTACTTTATCCCTATTGCTTATCCATGTCCTTGAAAGCCGGGTTATGAATTTAAATAATGGGTAGATTGTTTAGTTGCTAAACTATGGTTATGGGTGGTTTATGAAAACAATGTTGATACATGTTTTACATCTTTTGGAACCGCTAAGATAAATTGATGTTAATGATTAACTTAAACCATGGAGAACCACCCGGAAAAACAGTGCAACCACAAGGACTATATGGTTCTGGTCTTAGCTAAGTAATTAGATGTCTCTAGCTTGTTGGCGGTTGTTTCAACGCAAGAGGGGGGATTGTGATGAGGTGTTCGCTGCCTGCCAAGGGTGTACGTATGGCTATGGTCACGCCTTGGGGGAGGTTTACTCACGCAGCGGCTGAAACCTTAGCGGACCACTACTTGTTGGAGCGTCTTTGCAAAGGCTTCGTAGTGAATCCCTGCTACTCACCTCTGAAGTGTTTAAGGGGCTTGCAAACCCGAGCATTAAGGGAGACACGACTTTCGGGTAAAGTGTGCAACCTCTGCAGAGTGAAAAACTGGTATATCAGTCGTGCTCACAGTCAAGAGCGGCTCGGACCCTCACGTGACTTATTTAAATTGAACTTGTGTTGATCTAGTAATTTATTTGTTCCAAGTTTATTTATTTACTCAGTTATACTTTTGTTTCATATATGTGGGAAACATTCACTTATGGCTTAGTAAATAGGTTGTTAATGCTTAACTGTTCATTAAAATGCCTACCGCTTTATTCAGCCAGCCTTTATCCTTGGTTTAAGCCTTGCATATCATTTATTTCCTAATATACTCGCTGAGTACCAATTATAAGTGTACCCACACTTGTTAAATCAACGTTGCTCAGAAGAGAAAGTTACTGTGAAGTTTTCTGGAGATGTTGCTGAGTTCTAGGCGTACGCAACCCTCGGTCGATTTCCTGTGAAGTGTGGAGCCGTCGTTTCCAAGATAACCCGTGTATCTCTAATAGGCTTGTTGTAAGTCTCTTTTTCGTGACACTGTTGCTCATTATTCCATTATGACGTCGCTATATGTATGAAACTTGATCCTGGCATACATATAGTTATGCATTCGGTTTTATTTTAAAAACTGAGTGTGGCAGAGTGGTATCAGAGCCGTGTCGACTGTAGGACGTGAGCCTAGGTAGCAATGGTCGTTTTCTAAGATCTCCCTTGACCTAAAAGCCATTCTTGACATATCCTTGACCTCCTTGTTCACTATTCTCAGCCCTTGGCCTTTTTATCTCGTCCTTGATGATGCTTTTGCCTGATTCCTTGTTCTACCTATTTATCCTCTCCTCAACTTTTTTTTCTTCTTCAATATCTCGATTCACTCCAGTTCATCTCATAGTCGCCCTGAAGAACAGAGGTACCGATCATCTCAAGAAGCCAAGCCTAAAGAAGTCGATCACTACGTTGGACGATCTCGAGGACTTTAGGAAAGGATACAAATATCTTGAGATATAAACCATGATTAGGAGGATTCCTTATAGCCTTAATGATAACGTTAGCCCCGTTTCTGTGTTTGTGTGACTAACCCTAGTGAAGTGTGCTTGTGATGCTTGTTAGTGTGACGTTGTTTGATCTAACTCCTTGTTTGATCGTTGATGTGTTGCGGGACTAGTACCTGTAGTGACATCACGCATTCCATAGTTACCTCATAAATGCCATGTTCTCATTCGGAAGGAAAAGCAGGTGCATGAGATCCAAAACCAAATCTCTCTCTCTTTCTCGCTACCCGTCTTGTTTCCTCCTGTTCGAAATCACCTTATCCTATTCGTTCTTCTTACCCAGTCCTTGCGAATCTCGAGACGAGATTCTATTTAGGGGGGTAGTTTTATCACACCTGAAAATTCCAAATTTGGGATGTGAATACTTTTCTTCGAATTTATTCATCTATCTTTTAGTTTTTCCTGAAAACTATTCACAATTTATAGAGATTATTTCGTTTTCCCACCTGAAGAAAAGAATTATTTTCTTTTCTTTATTCTTTCTTTCTCTCTCTCTCGTCTTCCTTTATTTTCTCCCTTTTGTCTTTTTTCTCCACCGGCCCACTTTTCTTTTTCTTTTCTGGTCATCTTTCCATCGGCCCGCACTTGGCCTGTGAGGGCACCTCGTCCTTTTGTCTCTAGGCGCAGCACCCCTGTCGCCGCACAGCGCCCCTGCCCCTGCTGTTTGCACCCCTGCCTGCGAGCCCTCGGCCTCGCACCCTCCCTCCTCCCTGCCACCGACCCTGTGCAGCACCGTCACCAGGAGCAGACCCATGCACGCAGATCCTCATCGCCCCCTGCTGCTTGCACCCCTGCTGTTTCGCCGCCTCCCCACTTGTGTCTTTTGTTTTGTTGAATAAAAATAGGTACAAAAATAAGTGTGGGGGAGGACCTTCCCAGACACATTGCATAGACCAGTGGAGAGCAACACACTAAAGCCCAGGGTCTGGAGGCCCACCTGTGGGTCGGCGAAACCCATAGTTTGGTCGAACCAAGGCAAAGCCCACAAGGCCCCAAGCTTCCTTCAACACACTGGTTTGCACTTCGAACTCGCACACCTCCCTATTCAAATAAAATTATAACTCTGAGAATTCAAGTATAAAAATAATAAAGAGGCTCTTGCACTCCATGCACTTCATGATAGACATGCATACTCTTTATTCCTAGACTTTCACCTTGTACTTGTGAACAAAAATTTTATAGGAAACCCATGCTATCTATTGATTGGCTTTTGTGATATTGTTGGATGAATGGAACTAAAACTCTTCTTTGCAGAGTACTTGGATTATTTTTATGAAATTTTTTCAAAATTCTCTAGCTCGGCTCCTCAATTGTTAAATTCCTACCAAATCCAAAGAATGATCACCTTGCAAAGACCTTATATTTATGCTGCTTGTCTTTGATTTGAGCTTTGTCAAACTCTCTAAACCTTGCTAGAAACCTTTCATGCTTTCATGATCAGGATCACGTACACTCCACTAATATATATGGTGACTTCTACACTGGAAGTTGCGCAAAAATATGCCATCCATCAATCTCTTAAATAAAGACTCCATGCGCAATATGACTCTCCCCAAAGTACAAAGGAAAGGTACGGGCTATGCAAAAAAATATAGTGGAGAAATAAAAGCATGCTCAAAAGCATGGTTTGGACATTTGCAAGTCCAAGAAGAAAAAATAAAGAAAAAATAAAAAAGAAAAGATAGCCCATATCAAAAAAGGGGTAAAGAGAGTCATACAAAGATAAAAGAGGAGTTCATGCAAAAATCCACAAAATTTCCACACTTGCACATCCTGATCAGATTTCATGACTTGTTTCTTCTCGGATCTAGCTTTTAACTTAGCAACATGTGAAAAGCAAGTATGCCTCTTTATCCCTACCCTGAACTCCAGATAAGCATGATTAGAGGTAGGTGAATAAGAAGGCATCACTTTGTCTTGGTAAGAGTTTCCAAACACAAAGATAGATTCGAGAGAACAATTTGAGGAGTAAATCTATCTCTTGTTTCAAAAGTAAAAACCCAAGTTTCTAAGCAAGGAAGGCTAAGGGACCTGAAGCCTGCACTATTCTAGACCTCAATCGTCAAGATAAGTTTGGTAGACGGTCAAAAAGTTCACAAGTTCAGGAAAAACTTTGAATAACTTGTATGCAGGTTACACTCAAGGGAGTTGCATCCACCGTAGTCCTTTAACCTTTACTCAAGGACGAGAGAAGAGCTAAGTGTGGGGGTGTTGTTGATGGTCCTTAAGTTGAAAATAAACCGTCAACCTCTGCATCGATCAATACTAATTAAACACCAAAACTTAGAATAGGGATTTAACTCTAACCATTTCCACAAGCTTTGGTGAATTATGATATGCAGGCACCCATGAGCAAATACAAGAAGAAAACATGCATAAGACAATACAGAAGTACGAAGAAGATCTTATCCTGCGTCACACTTACAAAGAGGGCCTACAAACCAGACCAAACGGGCGCGCCAAGGCACAAATCAGCAAGGATCATCGCGAGGGCCCACATGTCAGCTAGCTAGAGGAAGACAGAGCCAGGGAGGCTCCACCTGGGGTCGGCCGAACCCCTGGGTCAGCCGAATCTAGATGGACTCCCGTCCAGATGCATTTTGACATGGAGTACCCCCTATGCTTCCTCAAGGCCGTGGCTAAGGTTTCCATACATAAAGATGGCGGGAACCGCCCTTGGAAGCTATAAATGGAGGCCTCCCTCCCCTCATTTACACACACCATTTGGGAGAAGAAGAAGAGAAGGGAGGACTCCATCTTAGAGCTACTTTGTAGAGTAGGTTAGGGAGTGTGCGAAGGAGAAGTCCAGGAGGAGAGCCGGAGTTGTCGGCCTCCCTCTACTTGTACCTCGGCAGATACGAACCTCTTTTGAGTAAGGATCCGGGTTCGTCTATGGTGGTGAGTTCTTATTAAAGCTAAGTCTTTGTTATCATTCGCTTGCAGGATCATTGTTCGTTCTTTGAATGGTTGTTTCTAGCCTAAGGACTTGAGTCTTAAGACGGAGTCTGGCCGGGGTTAGAAGCGGTGATCAATAGCGTAGACGTGGTGTCTAGACTTGAAGCTACCTTTGGTTGCTACCTTTCCCCACGGTCTGTCGGGGTAGGCAGCAGGTGGTGACAGCCCTGTCCGTCCTTCGTAGTCCCGCACGTTGGGGTTGGGCGTAGAGCTAATAGCCGGAGGCAGTTGGCAGACCAAGTGTAAACTGGTGACCGAAGCAAGTGAGTAGTAGCTAAGCTTATCTTTCCTGAGAATCTCTATCCTTAGACAACCACACTATCCAGGACCAACCTATCTTCTCTCTTTTCCTTGGGTAAACTAGCTAGAAGATTTTTACACCTCCGTTCCTTGAGAAATATACGATACTCTGAATACTCTCCGGGTGAAGTGCTATAGCTGTATATCTGTGCGCTTGTGGATTCTATTCGTGAACGTTAAGAAATACCAACAGTCGTATCCCTATGGACACCCTTAGGAGATTCTCTAGCTAACACTATTGTAGCGAACCCCATCACAGCTGGTTTTGAGGGCGTTGGATCAAGGTTGGAGGTGATAGGGAAGGTTACATTAACCGGCGGTGATAAGAGACTTCTCATCAACGGTTTAGGACACGGCGAGTGGTGTCACAAATCGACGTTGATGATCATTTCAACTTTCACCGCTGGTTCGCCCGATCTCAAATTGGCGATGGTAGGTGCTGAAGTCAGTTCCAACGGCCACTACGACCACCCACTTATGCGATGGAAGTCTATCACCGCCAATTTTAGCTCAATCGGTGGTGATGGGGCGTTGGCAATGACCAAATCTGTAGTACTGTCAAAAACCTAACTCCAGATTTCATACTGCAACGGCAGCATATGCGGGCCTCGTATCCTCCCTAGAGTTTTCACACATTGGAACCCCTGATCCCTTGTGGCTGTTAGTGCAGTGTGCATGTCTGCATCTAGATCTCGGTGCTATTGAAGTTGTTCCATGCGGCTTGCTTTCTTCATGTTCGTTGGCGGTTCTCATCTTTTATATAATTTATCTTTGGTCTATCATATACCAAAACCATCCAGCAAACTTATCCCTCAGTTGGTTTTGCTATTGTTTTGCTTACTTATTGCAGAAATCATACCTATATATGAGAATACCTCAAACTGAACAGAAAAATTAACCCATAAGTGTGACCATTGGCCTAACTATTACGACCGGTGTATACTTGCAGTATTGTCGGATCCTTGCCAGCTATTCCTATCACCTAGTCCTACTTTCTGCTGGAGTGTATAGTTATCTTCTCATGGCAGTAGTTTGAGTGAAGGTCTGTTTATCTCCCAGCGTTGTGCTTGACAAGTATAATACAGTTATACAATCTACTCATACATACCAAGCTAGTCTAGCTTTGCTTCAGTTTATCATCAGAAAAAGATGAAGACAACAAAATTCTTCAAAACTCTTTATTAGTATGTATGAAGTTGAGATTGTATTGGGAAATATAAATTGCCTCTCACTAGCTTCTCCCACACGATAATGCCCAGCCATATGCATGCAAAGGAACAATCAGAAGTGAACATCGATCACTTGCTATTCTGATAACATATAATTTGTAACAAAATTACATCACAGTTTCATGGAGATTAAGAGTAGCAAATCAATGTTCTGACATTCTGCAGAATTCACATTAGCACATAATGACAACCGTCCAACAAAGCGATTCCCACATATACAAACACATATTTCAGGATCTAATAAGCATTTTCTCATCAAAAGAGTCCAGATATTTGAGTTTCTCAAAATCACATTATTATTTTAACTCAAGGAGAAGGTAAAATCAATAGAGATGATTTTTACTTCATTTTACTGCACATATGCAACCACCAGGATTACCATCACAAATTCCGCCTAGCAATGGTGGCACAGCAATGGGTGGAAGAGCTGCCATGCTATTCCGGTATCCAAAAATAGACATCAAGTTAAATTGGTCGCTCAAATCCCTTCCAAGGTCTTCCACCTTGCCACTTTCCAAGTCACAAAGTAGCACCTTATCCAATGTATCCCATTTCTCACTCACCCCTAGATACAGCCATCGTCCACTCTCTAACCCAAATGGCCTCACCAAGCACCGCTCACAGAACTCAGATTGCCAGCAATTGCGTAGCTTCATCGAGTGGCAGAACTGGAATGCATCGCCACTCACCTCCATAATAGTTTTCCATTCTTTCTTATGCATGAGCTCCCAATAACGGACACCTCCTTCCACAAGTCGGTAGATGGCCAAGCCATCTTTAGTAATGGTTGTGCACACAAGTACATCGTTGATGGAGGTATCGATGCTACGATGGTCCCACTTCTCAGACTTGGATCCTTGCAGCATCCATGGCATTTTGATGATGCCTCCTGAACTTCTAGAAACATCAAACCAAAGCAAATTGTCCTGATAGTCCCAGTATAGGACACCACTTGCATAGACCACCTTGTCGCATTCATCTTCCTTGATGTTTGCATTAACTATAGTATTAGACATGACCCACCGGCCCGTGTCCGAGGAGAATAAGCGAAACTCAACTGTGGTATAACTTGTGTTTTTAATTGGGATTGCTTGGACAATCTTGAACTTGTTCTCCTTTGCTGAAAATTCTTCCTTGGGTTGATCAATCTTGTGCTCCTCGTTTGAATTCGGTTCATTGGGTGGATCAAACACAAGTCCTACAACCCTACCCTGGATTAGGTGTTGAGCAGCACCTGGAATTGGTTGTGCTTGTTGCGTTGCTGGATTAGCAATGAGGATGGTCCGTACTCGATGACGTTTATCATCAGGAATATACTGAACGCACAGAAGACCATTGGTTGATGCCAGCAGACTGAAGCTCCCCTTATTATTTATACAGCTACCCAGGAAGCCTAGTGTTGATGAGGGAACACCAACAATTGTAGGTGTCGATGAAATCACATTAAGGTAATAATCATAACGTCCATCAGAATTGACGAGGAAACCGATTTGGATGAGCGCAGGGCATGATGGGCAGAGTCTTGCCTGTTTAGTAGCAAACTTAGTATTGGCAAGCGGCAGTGCTTGGACATAGTCTTCAAGCATGTGACTAACTTGAAGGGCAGTCGTGAAAATATGTTCTCGCATAAGACATCTTCAGGTATGTTGTAGTTGACTTTCAATCTTGATGTTCCTGGAGCCATGCTGATGAGAAGAAAAAAATCATGATAAACCAGCAGAAAACCAGAAAGTACCTGGTCCTTAATGTGGACACTTTTCAAACTCTAATCCTGACACCCAAAGTTACAGATCAATATCATGATAAACCATACATTCAAACATTCCAACATGATAAAGCATACGTACATTCAAACATTCCACGTAGCCAATAGCACCATATATAACTGAAGCTTCTTCTCTCATTACTGGTTCTTACTATGTGTATAACTTTGATATGAGGAAATAATACAACTATAGAAGTCATATGAATCAAAGTGCAATATGGTAAAGAGTATGCATAAACATCAAGTATCAACTAACCACATATATATTACTATTTTTAATTTCATATTTCTTGAGGCCTTAGCCATTCTTCTTGATCTTATTAAGTAGAATGCACAAGTGATACTATTAAGCTAATACAGTGGCGACGATTTGAGAAAGCGACATAGTAAAAGGATTCTAAGAGTAATGAAAAGGACTACCTATATGTATAATTATTGTCATAAATCAACTTATAATGATATCACAGGCGAACAAGAACACTTCAGTTTATAACAATATAATCTTTGGATTCTACATTAGAATGTGAGGTAAATAGAACAGCCATGTCCTATGTAAGATAAATGAAGGGAAATAAGGTCATTTGATCCACTCTTCTAATCATTGCGCACAACTCTAAAACAGCTTGTACTTTAAATATACTGGCATTTAGTAGACCTTGGTATTTGGCAGTGTGAGATTGGCGTCGACAGTGCACAAGCAGTTTGGTTTAGGTGGATAATTGGGCCTTTTTCAGTTTAATGTGGATTATCATGGATTGATAGGGATTGATAGGGAACTGAACTTGGCATTCCATGCTAATCTTTGCCGACCCTGATGCAACTAAACAAGGACTTATGTAGATCAACATCACCTAGGTCAGATGTACCCCTTTTTGTTTTGTCAGAGTTGATCTAACCGCACCCTAATACCATCAGGGCTCATGTTCTTTTCCACATCCAACTATTTCCTCATCTCCGTTAAGGCTTGTTCCAGCAATCCCCTTAAGCCTTGTTCGGTTAATCCCGGATAGGAGGGGTTGGAGGAAATTGAGGTCTTGTTCAGCAAATCCTGACCTTCTCGAGGGGACTGGATGGGATTAATTCCCATACAAGTTTGTTGGAGAATTAATCCTCAATAATCCCCTCCAATCACTCCTAATCTGGGACTTATTGAACAAGCTAGTCTTGAGGGTGATTGAATCCCTAAGCATGTGTTTGGTTTGGAGACTAGGTGAGTTAGGTTGATTCCATCTTTTTTTGGGTTAGAGTGAACCCATCTAGTGTTTGGTTGAGAGTGACGGATCCAACCCAATTTTTTGTTTGGTTGGAGGGATTTATAGGGATGGAATGGATGTCTATTTCATACTATTAGCAACAGTAAAACATGGACCCCACATGTCATTCTCTTATTTTTTTTTATCCCTCATCTCCTTCCTCACGCCAAGCAGTGGCCACATCGGTCGAGCTCCCGCGCGGCCTCGCGCCGATCCTCCGTGTTGGCCCCGCAACCGCGCCACGCCACCGCGGGCTGCGCTCACCCGGCCTCGCACCGCTCATCCGTTCTCACCCCACCCCACGCAAGCCGCCGCTCGCCTATCGCCACGCCGGTCGACCACAAATCGCCCACATCCGCGCACCGCCCCTGCATGCTACCGCTCCTGCTCCGGTCGCGCCGCTGCTCCCGCTAGTCGCCCCCTGCTCGCTTCCGCTGGCCCGCGCCCCCAGCAGCGCGCTCCCGCCAGCTCCGGCCACGTCCACACCGTGCCGCATCGCTGCCTCCCGCCGCGCCGGGCCGACCAGCTCCGTCTACGTCCCACCCGCTCGCCCACGTTGTCCGCTCATTTTGGAGAAATCAAATCAAGCCGCATCTACGGGGAATATTCCCATCCGGTTCCTTCCCAACCCATGCGAATCTCAATCCAAATGCGGGTCCATCCAGGTGGAACCCGTCCCTACCCCTTGATCCCACCAACCAAACACATGCTAACTGACCTGTAAGGGAACCCATCCCCTCCAATTCCAATCCACATGGAGAGGAGATTAACCAAACAAGACCTTATGGACATTGGATCAGATTGAGGGGTATAAATCCCCTATATATCAGGATCGGATGGATTTACTCCCCTCTATCTATTTCAATTCTCTTAAATCCCCACCAAACCGAACAATCCCTTAGGATTTCTTATTGGTCCTCTTTTGCCCCACCTACTCACAATATATGTTATCCTATGTCCTCCTAAACTCACATCACCCCTATGGTGTCTAGAAGTGCCTAAAATACTAGCTACAAATATGTCATGTGAACATGAGGAAAGCATCGATCTCGATTTGTAAAGGCTGGCCAGATCTAACACTCGGAGAAATAAAAAGGGAAGAGCTACAAATTGGACGTACCATAGGATAACAAACAATTCAATGATAAATCTCAAATAAGACACCCAGGGGAACTATTCTAAATAAGTAGAACAAAATGTTCGAAGCAAAATGAATCTATAGTGTATCTGTATCGGTGTACCTTGATGCTTAAACAGATCTGATCTTTAGGAACATCATCCAACCACTTCTAAACCGGACGAAGCAGTCAGGACGGAGTGAAGTTGAGGATGTCGAGGATTGCAAGCTCAAGAAGAGTGGAGACCTTGGGAATTAGGGGGGAAGCGGAAGGTGGGGAATGGATGGGCGGAATAGAGAGAGGAACACATAAATAAGCAAGATTGGCGTGATATTCACGCGAGCTAATAAAGTCAGAAACTGTCTATGATGACAAGCAGTCCTTTATTTTATTTGTAAAGTTTGGTATACTTTCACAATGATTTATAAAAACAACAAAAAGATACTGAAGAATGGAAAAAATCATTATCAATTAAGACCACTTGAAGTGTAACCATAACATCATGCCTTTTTTGTGCAGCTACTAACATTTTTATTGAGGGGATTTGCATGCCTGCCTACATATAGCTTTGAACAAATGGATCCCCTTTGCTTTTTTTCAACACAACCAATCTAGCTAATGCATATTCTTGATATCACATACGCCTACCAACAAAACAATTAATGCGATATGGGGGTCCTAATATCTAAAGTTATATACTGGCCAGGTTGGCAAAAAACAACCTGCCACAATCCTCGTGGTGTGAGTTGGAACTTTAGCTTTTTTATTCACTTCTGTTATTGTAGTTTCTCTCATTTCTTTCTAATGTTTCCTTTTTCTTAATGTGGCCGACTAGAGACACAAAGAATCCAATCAAAACCGTTGCCTTTCCATCACCTTCCCAAGTCACCACAGTCTCCTGCTACCTTGGATGAGAGGTCAGTGGGATATCGGGTTGAGCATTGGCTAGTAGGTCCTCCTACTGCAGTGCAAATTGGGATGGAGCATGTTAATTGGGGGTAAATAGGGATGAATTGCTATGGAATTCTAACGAATGTGTGGTGGAGATAGGGGATTTCGATGTCACTAAAGAAGTGCTAGCGAATTGTAGCCACACAGGATGGCAGAAGCGATCAACTTCTAATGAGAAATTTCGATATTTGACACCCAATACGTGCGCCTCACTGAATTTAACATTCAATTCGCGTGCCTTTCAAAATTTGACACAAGGAACATGAATTATTTAAATTCAAGGGTTTCTATCCTGTTTACTCCATTTTCCTTCTTTTCTGTTTTCTTTTTATTTTCCAGCCCATGTGAACTACCGGTTTTGCCCCGCTGTTTTCCTACTAATTGGATCAGACTCTCGCCAGTTCGTCGCTCTCTGCCACAGCCGTTCTCAGCGCTGATGACCACGACACCATGGAGATCCTCGCGCTACTCCTAGACGCACGTCGCCGCATGCGTGGCATCTGTGTCTGATGCATCCAATCGATGTTAAGTACTGAATCCAAGTAAAATCGCTTAATTAGGACAATGATTACCAGAGGAAGCTGCTAGTCCAATTGAACAGAGAAGTCTAGCTTAGCAAATTTGAAGGCATTGCCGAGTAGCCGAAGAGGACAGAGATGTTGGTGCGCAGCACAAGAACACCCCAGCGTCCGTGGACTTCGCAGGCTGCTGTTTGGCGATGGCACATGGCAGTGAGGTCCTCCAATGATGCCACGATACGAAGCAGCGACTTCTCTACCTTAGCAAGCCCTAGGCACGAGCGGCACATGACCCACCTCGAGCGGGCAGCGGCGTTGTAGGCGGGGAGGAGATCCTATCGCACTAACAGATAAGCTTGACGCCTGCGACATGGGTTGCATGGACGGCGCTGGGAGGGGCCGCTCGCGGAGGATGGCGGCGGCGGCGGAGGGCTCTCAGCGGCGGCGGCATGCTGTTCTTGGTGAGGAGGCGGCGGCGGTGTGCTCTGCTGTTCTTGCGAGCGAACAGAGGGGGAGGAGAGAGGCGCACGGGACAGAGACGAGCAATCGAGCAGAGGGCCGATTGGATCCAATCAGTGGTAAAGGATAAGGTGAGGGTAATGTGGTCTTTTCATGGAGGCTGTAAAACGAAAAAGAAAAGAAAAATCAGAGAAATAGAGAAAAGAGGATGAAATCCCTTGAATTGAAAGAATTTGCGTACGAGAGGTTATATTTCGAAAGGCTTGTGAATTGGATGTCAAAACGCGTGAGGTGTGTCTATTCAGTGTCAAATATCAAAATTTCTCACTTCTAATAGGCTGCATGTGGAACCTTGAGAGATGAGGACACAAAAGAATGATGGATGGCAATTTCAAAGGTTACTTATGAGGTTCTCCTCCTCAATCCTTCGGTTGGCGGTGATTAGTACATTCTTTTCTCTACAACAGGGATTACAAACAAGACGTCCTATAGTGTCAATAATGTCAAAACAAATGACCTTTTTCTCAAGCATGTATGAGAATTGTGTATCATTGTATTAAAGGAGAACGATATTTCTCATAGATCATTTTTCGTGAATTGTGGAACAAGCTAAATTAGGTGATTTAGCCCGAGGTATAAGATAAAAGTTGGATGTGTTACATCAAGAATAGTTAGTAGTAGATCATCGGTGGTGTGTGGAGTGATGATCTAATACATCTTTCTTCATGACATCCAAATTGTTAGCGACTCGATGCCTTGTTTTATGCTTTCTACTATCATGCATGTTTGCATCCTTAGTCTTGTTCTAGATTAGACTATTCTATGTGCTTTATGTAGTCGCGGTGATTAGATGTAGCATGTCAATATGCCATGATAACTAGACAAGAGATCTTATGTTTGTGCCCTTGGAACCTCTCATGCAGAATGGTATGATCATGACAGGGTTTGTTACCTATTAGGATGATGAGTACATTGGAGGTAGACCGGAGGCGGTAGTTTAAAGATTGCTTTGAATGAGATGCATTGTGTTTGCTTGTTAGCTAGAACTACAACTAGAAGGTGATAGGATCTGTGTACCTTTGGTTGTGCTTAATCATACATATGTGTGGATATGATCAACCTGTGTTCATATGATTCATCTCAATACTAGATTTATCTCTTACATGCAATCAATACTTTATGTTAGTATTGATCTATTAGAATAGATGGAAAACCTTATGCAGTTCATTGTCGATCCATAGATTGCTAAGTCTTGGATGGATACTCTAAAGAAAAAACTACAAGTCTGTGCGCTTGCAGTCCACAATTGGTGTTCTTTAGTGGCATCAATAATGACCTTTGTGTCGACTTGTGATGTTTTAATCCTCATATAATTTATTTACCAGCTATTGGATGTAGTAGCTTAGTAAGTATCCATGGAGGGTTCATGCATGAGGGTGATGTGATCACCACAAGACAAGAAGCCTCACAATGGAGATCTTGGTGGAACTATGGTGTTGGAGACCACTATGATTCAAAAGCCCATACTATTCATAATGTAATATGATTATATGCCTGTGATGGTTATTGTCCTACCATACCATTCTTTTATGTTATACTTACGGTGGATGTACTTTCAAGATAGAATAGCTTCCCTTCAGAAAAGTTGAGAACCTTTGATACCCTCTTTCAATAGCAACACCTATTAAAGTTTTGATCATTATGTGGTAGATTTACCAAAGCAGAGTGCCATCAACCATCACTATAAATAGGGTGTGTGTTCGACACACTATCATAGTATTGGTTTACTCAACAGAATAGTAAAAATGGTCTTGGGGCTTTAGAGTATGAAGTTAGGAGCAGGGGCATTGGACAAACAAGAGTCACATGGTGATTGTTGATGACCATTGAATCCTGCCTTGACTGTCATCTTCTCAGGAATAAAATAGAGTTTCACACTATGTTCCATGCATATTTTACTTAAACTAATAAATTTTGACAAGTTTTGGTGAAGTTATGATTGCCAGAACACATGGCAGAAAAGATGACCAAAATCAGGGCAACCCCAGGCCAGCCGGATTAGCCCCCTCTTTGCCAGGCCACGTCATCGATCTAGGGTTGTTGAAACACACGTACCTTGCCCCTGAGCCATGGATCAAAGAACAGTATCATCGTACGGACCAAAAGGCTTCTCCATTGGATTGGATGGTCCACACTCAAAGAAAACACGCACAAGTGGCACCAAGCCAGCATGTGGGTGAAGGATCCAAGGTGTACAAAGGCAAAGGCAGCGCATCGAACGACCATGTATGTGAGTCCCAGGCTGGCTGGCCCCACCTACGGTCGTTGGATAAACCATCTCCAGGAGGCCATCCAAGCCGCACATGATGAAAATGGTGGAATCCAAAGGCCAGCTGGCCCCACTTCGTGTAGGGGCGGACCCCATTAAATTCAAGGGTATTCAACTGAGGCCGTGTTTGGATCCTCTAGCTAATGGTTAGCTAGCTAAGTTTAGCTATTAGGAATCCAAACAGGTCAGCTAATGGAGTAGCTAATGACCCCCCAGCTAATTGGAACTATATAATCCTATTAGCTGGTTAAACCCAGCTAATCCTACCTAAAAATGCAAAATACCTTATTACCCTAAGTGCTTCTGTCAAAAAAATCATATATGTAGTATATCTTATGTATATGATTCAAAAAAATAAAAATAATACAACAAAGAAGGCTCCAAAGTCTCAATCTTTGTTTTAGCCCACAAAAAACGCAGCAGCCTACCTCCCACCTCCCCCACGTACGGCCCACATGAGGCTCACGTGCAGCAGCTAGGTCTCACTGAGACCGGCGCGCACCCTCCCGTCCTGAGCCCCCTGCTTTGCCCATCCCCCAACCCTAGCGCGCAGGAGGCAGCGCAGATCGACCGGCGACAGGCGGTGGACAGTGTGCCGGCAGCAAAGCGCTAGGCGCCCCGATAGGCCGACCCGGCCCACGCACGCCACGCAGCCTGTGATGCACCGTGGGTCCACCTGCTCCGGCAGCTCGCACGCTTCGGCCTCCATGGCGGCAGCAGCCAGTAAGCCGCAGAGCGGCATAGGTGATGGAGCTAGGAGCCACAGACTTCAGCGTGAAATGTGAACCACCGAAGTGAGGATCGAGGAATTGGTTCATGTTTTGTGAAAAATGGGTCATTGCAATTTGCGATTACTTATGGATTTGTGTGTGAGAAACTTCTAAAATTGGTGCTAGTTTGTGTCATTGAAAGAGAATACTCACTAGTGGAAATTGTAGCTTCGGTGAAGCCATGAATGTCATTTTGAGAGCGAGGTGATGAGAAATTTCTATACTTCTTGCAAGCTAAGGATCGTTAGCATTCACTACTACAGAAAGAATTTTCACCACCGGTTCTTAAAGGACCAGCGGTGAAAATGTTTCACTGCCGGCCCTAGCCACAGACCAGCGGTGAAAATAGTACAGTATATATCCTCCTCCCCACTCCTCTACCTACCCGACGCCAAAATTTTTCCTCACCATTTTTGCAGCCATTTCTCACCAAGTTGGTAACGATTTCGGCCTTCTTTTGAAGTATAGACATCATCCATTTGGTTTGAGATTAGTAACTAGCAACCAATTCAATTCATTGCTTGTTTCATTGGCTAGATTTTGAATTTCTAGTTTGATTTTGTGGAGAGGCTTTGTTCATGGTTGAGGAAAAATTTACATAAAAATGCGTAAGGAGGCTAATGAATTTGAAGTATGGATATCACCCACTTGTTTTATGATTGGTAGCTAGCAACCCATTCAATTCTTTTCTTGTTTCATTGGCTAGATTTTGAATTTGATGGAGAAGCTTCGTTCATGGTAGAGGCAAAATTTGCGTCAAAATGCATAAGTTGGCTAATGAATTTTGATTTATGGACATTATCGACTTGTTTTATGCTTGGTAGCTAGCAACCTATTCAATTTTTTCTTATTACATTGGGTAGATTTCGAATTTTTAGTTCGGATTTGATGGAGAGGCTATTTTTTCATGCTAGAGGCAAAATTTACATCAAAATCCAAGATGGCTCTCGAATTTTGAAGGAACGGCATAACTCTCTTTTTTTAAGGTTAGTACCAAGATGCACATGCAATTCATATCTTGTTTCATTGTATTGATTTTGATATGAGTTTTGCATTAATATTTGGAGGGTGTTTTTCACATAACTCTTTTTAGACTAAATTTTCATTAATTTTTAGAGTTGCACAATTCTAGATTGCAATTTTACGTAAGTTTGAAATTCCATTCATTCTTGTCATTTATAGATATGGATCAAGGATGGATGTATTGTTCAAAGCCTCCTGATCCCAAGTTTGTGGATGGTGTTGATTCTTTGGTGAAGACCGCCTGAGCATACTGCATCAAGAAGTTACAAGATGATGATCATGTGTACTGCCCATGTGTTGATTGCCGCAATCAGAAACAATTTTGCAACATCGAGCAAATCTGTTATCATCTGTTGGTTAGGGGTTTATGGCAAACTATAAGATTTGGAATAAGCACGGAGAAGATAGGAAGAACTTACATCAGGAAGGTTCACGGTAGGATACCGTCCAGGAAACCGTGGATGAGAACATCTTTGAAAGAATCCATGAAAGAATCGAGGAAACTATCAATGAAGTCGGCAATGATATGTTGGCTGATGATGAAGTAAGTGATGGTCTAGATCAGATGATATGTGATGGGGAGCCAAAATTTCTAGATGCGAGAAATCTAAAGAAGATGGAGCAAATAAGAAAGGATGCAAAAACACCGCTGTATTAGGGTTCAAGTGTGACTAAATTGGAAGCCCACCTATTGATGTTAGAGCTCAAATCAAGTAATGGTTTGACATACTAGGGTTTCGACGATTTGCTAATCTTGTGCAAAAGTTGCTTGTTGGCGGCCCTTAAATGCAAAATCCAACCGCCAACTATACTCAGGAATAAACAAGAACCACCTTACTTACGTATATATTTGTATCACTAACCAGTTCCATAGATTTATTGTCCATCAAGCCATTTCAGGGATGCAAGCCCAAAATAAGAAGAAAACACGCAACAGACACAAAAGAAATACACAGAAGATCCCGTCCTGCGTCACACATACAAGGAAGGGCCCACCTGGTAGGGCAAACCGACATATTAAGGCGGCAAAAACCAAGGAACAAGGCAAGGGCCCACATGTCAGCCAGCCAGAGGAACGCGGTGTTGAGGGGGGCCACCATGGGGTGTGCCACCCCTAGGGTCGGCCGAACCTAGACTGGTTCCCATCCCCCTCAGCTTTGGTGGGAAGATTTCCCGTGCCCTCCTACGTCGGTTTCTAGATGTTTCCATACTTACCTCGGTCGTGAACCGCCCTTGGAGGCGTATGAAAGAGGAGGAGCACCCCCTCATTCAACACACCATACTTGAAGCCTCTCTCCCTCTCTCTAGTTCTAACTTGTACTCCTTAGGCTAGTGGAGGTGGCTAGTTCTCTGTCTTAGCGAATCCAAGTCGTCCTCGGGGTCGTTGAGCTACCTTCGGCCCTTGGTATGGCTTTGTATCTATTAATGGCGCTTAAGTACCACATATTACGCCGTCAATTCCTGAATAAACACCGGAAAGACAAGCATCAACATTAGTGGTAGGGGTTATTACTAACAAATTCCACAAGTGTTGGTGAATATTTCTATGCAGGTCAATTAGAGCAGAAAGCACACCTCAAGAGCAAGGAAACACACGTCTCAATCCAAGGGAACACCCTTCCGGCCAATCAGGCGCAAGCACAAGGATCCATGGGCCCACCAGAGGGTGTAAATCGACTCAACTTGGCTCGTAGCACCCAGAACCGACATAAGGGCCCACTAGGCAGCCACCCTGCCAAAGGATAAGACAGTGGGAGCCAAGGCCAGTTCGGCTGAACCACTGGTTCGGCCGAACCAGGCTGAGCTCCACTGACCTTCCGCTTCCACGTGGCGCCTCCACAGCTCCTCCCAATGTCGGTTCCAGGTGACTTCACCTATTTCGCCGGCTGAACCCCCCTGTCCACACCTATAAATATTAGAGGAGGGGGTAAGAAGGAGGACACATCATCCAAGAGAGCCTTGATCCTCATTTCAAAGGCAAAGCCTTGCCTAGCTTGTGTTTGGAGTAGGGAGAGAGTGAGGGGGCAATTTGGAGGGGTGCCGGGCCTGTCGGCGCTCTTCTCCAACTTGTACCTCTACGGATGCTGCTACATTCGTCAGAGTTAAGTAAGCGTTCATGATTCCTTCTTATAGTGTTAAATTTGGTTGCATGAATGGCCTTATTCCCTTGCTATCATACTATAGGCTTGAGTGCTTACATGTATGTCTATAGTATACGCTATTAGTTCTTGTAGTTGAGTGATATCAGTTCTCTTATTTGCGGGTTTGTCGCTCTGTATTTATACAGAGTTCTGTAGTTTGCTACGGGACGTCAGACGTAGTTAGTAGTAATCAATAGACAAAATTTATGTCAACCTAGACTTCCACATCTTCAATATCCTCGATTGATCTTCTCCTAGGCTACCCGCTACAGAAACTTCTTGATGCATCTCAAGGGAGCCTAGATGAAAAGCTTAGGGAAACCGCTTCTGCCACCGCTACTTCTTGCTTAGAAAATCCTACGGAGAAGCCTCTTCCCAAGAAAAACCCGCTTGAGGGGATGATGCATGTATCTCCGTTCATATCGTTCAAGCCTGTTCTCTTTGAGGTTACAGAATCTACCACTTCCGAAGAGTACGACTCTGAGGAAACCCTTCACCATTGTGAAGATGAACGATCATCATCACCCTCGATCGAGTTCGAGCCTCTCACTACTAGAAAAATAGGCTGTTGCCACCAAAAATATTGCAACAAAATATAAATTGTTGCATTAAGTAGGTGATATTGCCACAATTTAAATTTGGTGGCAATATATCTGTTGTATTGCCACAAATTTTATTGCATTGCCATATGTTCAACTTTCGTTGCAACATGTTAACATCTATTGCAACATTAGCTTATGTTGATGCATTAAGGTGGTTGTTTTGCCATGCTAAACTAGTGTGGTAATATTTCAAAAATTGGTTGCAACAAAAAAGTTATTGTTTCCACGAGCGAAGAAGTGTTGCAATATATGAATATTATTGCCACAATTTCTAACTATTGCAATATTTTTTATTCATTCTTATAGTGAATCGAGAGGATAAGAGTCGACTATTAGCAACATATACAACAAAATTTTCTCTAGTGTACTGGTAAAGGTTTGTAATCGTTTAAGTCCAAGGTTCAAAGCCAACTAGGAGCAAGTTTTATAGTTTTTTACTTCTAATTATTTTTTTGCCAAAAAAATATATTGTTGCAAGAATACTTTATTGCCACCATTTACAAAAATATTTTGGTTATAGCACTTTATTACCACGATCATGTTTGTTGTAATTGTTACCACTTGTTGTTGCAATATCAATATACTATTGCCATGATATTGGTCATTGCAACTATTATCTAATGCAATGCTTTATTACATGGCAAATACCATAGCTATCGCAACGAAATAAAAAAACATGACCCAAAGTTTTAACCACGCAAGTACTTGCCACGGCTGCCAACGACCATCATGTCGTGGCAATTGAGATATATTGCCACGATTTGGCCCTTATTGACACAATTACTCAGCGTTGCAAAAGCCCAAATTTCTAGTAGTGTCTTCCCGCTAGCCTGAAGTACTTGCTCTTGACCACGATCGAGATTCAACTATGATCTCTCATGATGAATCTCTTGAGATGGAAAATCTATTGGCCACGGAATTTTATGAGGCACCAACTGGAGTCCGAAGGAAAGGATTCCATAGATGAGCATGGGAGGTACATTCTTGTAATGCCACAAGAACCATGCTCATTCAATACCTCTCCAGAGTTAGGCACGTGAACACGTACGAGGACTACAACCAACTTTAGGTCCTCTCTTGGAAATTCTTTAGAATGTTGGTTGTAGATGCATTTGTTTATCATAAACATTGCAAATTTCGTGGATGCTCTGTGGTGCTAACCTTGCAGCTAAAGCTTCATGAAACATCAACGATTGGTGGTGAGAGGGGAACGACATCGCCAATGATAGATGCAGGAGGAAGTTACCATGGTCGAGCTTGAGACAAAAAACAAAGCACTGCCGGGAGATAGCCTGGATTATCATTTCCCTTTGGAATAAAAGCAAGATCATGTCTTTAGGATAAACTCTCCTTCGGGTATTTTTGATCACTAACCATTTCAGGTGGAGATTAAAAAGAACGACGGACAGGTGACAACTAAGAACATGAGAGCTACACCGACTACAACACCATGGTAATTCCTGGAGAGGGAATGATTATGAAGGGAAGCTTGAACTTCACACACTTGAGTTGTGTTGCTCAGCAATGCGAACTCCAAGTATGGGGGAGGTATGTATGTATATCTCAAGTAAGCTCCTATCATTCCTAATCTTACCTTGGTTTGGAGATGGTGCTAGTTCTTGCATCTTGCTCCATAATAAAAAAATCCCAAAAATATTTCAGTTCAAATAAAGTAAGGCTCCCTGGTTCTTGAACCAGTAGAGTCCCTTTTGTTTCCACCTTTTTGTTTTGAATACAGCACCAGGTACAAGTACAAGTGTAGGGGCGATCTCTCAAGATCATCATCGACATACATACTTGAGATCTCCGACAATTGTGTCGCACAACGTCGACTACGCCAACATGACAAGGGACAAGGCAAGGGCACAAGAGTAAGTTAGCCACCGCCGTGGTTTGGACGAATCACCACTGGTCTGCCTTGATCGCTATCTTCTTCATGAGCGATGGTATGTGCACTCTACCTCTCTATTCCCTTGTTCATGAGTTTAAATGGATCTCATCTCTGACCATTAAAGAAATTAAACTTAGAATTAAAATGAACCTTGGCTCAAAACATGATCTTAATGGTTGGCATAGATGTGCTATATTTCTGGCTTGCTCCATTTTGCTACCTATATATTTAGGAAAGCATGCTACCTAGGTTGTTGATATTTGAGGTATGGCATGATAAAATGAACCTTGCTCAGTTCTGTCCAATGTACTTGGGAAATTTATCTTAAAAAAATAATGGCCTAGCTAGCTCCTCAGTGATATGCCTCCGTTCTACCAATGCCATATGATGATCTTATTGAAAAACCTATACACATATGCTGCTTGCTATCATGTTGAGCTTTGCCAAATTGTTGTGACTCTTGTGGAATACTCTTCATACTTCCATGATCAAGATCACGGACACTCCACTGCCGCATACTAGACTTCTACACTGGAAGCTAGTAATATCCCATCCATCCATCCACCAAATAAAACTCCACAAGTGTTGTGACCTCTCTCTCTCTCTCCAAAAATATCCTTGCAAAAGAGACATGGGCTATGCAACAAAATGAAGAAGAAATAAAGCCATGCTCAAAGCATGATGAAAAAAATAAAAAAAGAGAAAAAAAGAAGGCCCATGTCCAGAAGGAAGAGAAAAATGAGAGAGATGGAATCATAGAAAAGGAGTCCATACACCTTTCCACCATATTCCATCCACACACTTGCACATCTTGATCAGATTGTATGGCTTGTATTCTACTTGGATCCGGTCTTTGGCTTTGCAACATATGTGATGCAGGTATGCCTCATCTTCATCCCTACCTTGAGCTCCACATAAGCCTTATTAGAAGTAGGGTGAAGAAAGGCAAGTTAATGCCTTGGTGAGGATTATACACATTGAGTGATCAGAGAGAATCATTTGAGGAGCTAGGTAAGGTTGTGTTTTTTTTTTAAAAAAATATATTGCCAAAAACCCAAGTTACTTAGATAGAAGGAGTGGAGGGGATTTGGATCAAGACCATTCCAGCCATCAACCACCAAAGGTAACATGATAGACACTTCAAAAGTTCACTAGCTCAGGTATGGCTTTGTATATATATTACATGTTGATCCTTACCATAAGAAGTCATGCTCCATGTTAGTCCTTTCTACTTCACTCGACGACGAGCAAAGGCTAAGTGTGGGGGTGTTGTTCACAGCGCTTAAGTACAACATTTAGGCCGTCAATTCCTGCATAAACACCGGAAAGACAAGCATCAACATTAGTGGTAGGGGTTATTACTAACAAATTCAACAAGTGTTGGTGAATATTTCTATGCAGATCAATTAGAGCAGAAAGCACACCTCAAGAGTGAGGAAACACACATCTCAATCCAAGGGAACACCCTTCCGGCCAATCAGGCGCAAGCACAAGGATCCATGGGCCCACCAGAGGGGGTAAATCGACTCAACTTGGCTCGTAGCACCCAGAACCGACGTAAGGGCCCACTAGGCAGCCACCCTGCCAAAGGATAAGATGGAGGGAGCCAAGGCCAGTTCGGCTAAACCACTGGTTCGGCCGAATTAGGCTGAGCTCCACTGACCTTCCCCTTCCACGTGGCGCCTCCACAGCTCCTCCCAATGTCGGTTCCAGGTGACTTCACCTATTTCACCGGTCGAACCCCCCTGTCTACACCTATAAATATTAGAGGAGGGGGTAAGAAGGAGGGCACACCATCCAAGAGAGCCTTGATCCTCATTCCAAAGGCAAAGCCTTGCCTAGCTTGTGTTTAGAGTAGGGAGAGAGTGAGGGGGTAGTTTGGAGGGGTGCCGGGCCTGTCGGCGCTCTTCTCCAACTTGTACCTCTACGGATGCTGCTACATTCTTCAGAGTTAAGTAAGCGTTCGTGATTCCTTCTTATAGTGTTATACTTGATTTCATGAATAGCCTTATTCCCTTGCTATCATAGTATAGGCTTGAGTGCTCTCATGTATGTCTATAGTATACGCTATTAGTTCTTGTAGTTGAGTGAGATCAGTTCTCTTACTTGCGGGTTCGTCGCTCTGTATTTATACAGAGTATTGTAGTTTGCTACGGGATGTCAGACGTAGTTAGTAGTAATCAATAGAGTAGACATGGTGTCTAGGCTAGGGGTTATTCTTTGTTTGCCTTATATCCCACGGATAGCTAGAGTTAGGCCGTAGGTGGTGACAGCCCTATCGGTCCTTTGTAATCCTCCATGTTTGCATATAGCGTAGAGTTTTACTAGCAAGTCTACTTAGGTATACCCTAAGGTAGTATACTTGTAGGCAGGATATCGCCAAGATAAGGAACTCGAAGGTTGTGTCACACCCGATTTTAAGGATAAAACCAAATGCATAACTATATGTATGCTCGGATCAAGTTCCATACATATAATGACTTCATAAGTAAATAATCAGTAACAATATCACGAAAAGAGAAATAAATGATTAAAAGATTATCAGAGTTATACAGCTTATCCTAGAAACGAAGTCTTCAAACTTCACAGGCAATCGATCGGGGGTTGCGTAGGCCTACAACTCAGCATCATCTTCAAAAGACTTCACATCAACTTTCTCTTCTGAGCAGCAATAATAACAAGCGTGAGTACACTTATGGTTGGTACTCAGCAAGTGTTGGGAATTATATGTCATTAAGGCCAAAAGCAAGGAAAGGCTGACTGGCTTACTGCGATAAGCAATTTTAGTTGGTCAAATTTTATTAGCACCTGATTACTAAGGTATAAGTTTATACCAACCCACATTAAAAGAGAGAGAAGAGATACAACATAAGCATATCCAAAACCATAAACATGGTCCACGATTTAATTCATCTTCAAGTTCATTAATCATGTGAGGGTCCAAACCGCTCGTAACCATGAGCACGGCTGATATATCAGTTTTGACTCTGCAGAGGTTGCACACTTTACCCACAATTCATGTCTCCCAACATGCCCGAGGTAGCTAGCCTCTTAAACACTTCTGAGGGGAGTGGCAAGAGATTCACTACGAGGCCTTTACAAAGATTCCCTAACTTACAATGATCCACTAATGTTTCAGGCCGCAGTGGTCATAACCCTCCCTAGTGAGGTGGTACCTTAGCCAAGGACCATAAACAAAGCCTCCAAGAGGACCGGGCTATACCCCATCAACGCACTCCCCTCTTGCCCTTTTGGTAAGATCATCACAAGCTAGAGTTTCTAATTAATTAGCCAAGACCAGAGACATATAGTATTGTGGTTGCACTATTTTCCTGGGTGGTTCTCCATGTTCCAATTAAATAGATATGATCTTTTGATTAACAACACAAATTATCCAAGAACGTGAAGCAACACAGGTATATCATCATCATTGTTATCATCATAGTTATATATTATTCCCAAATTAGAACCAGTTATAGCAACTAAGCAGAAGCTACCCAACAAGAAAGATAAAATCCAGGTTAGCAAGGAATGATCATAAAGACTAGGCATATCCTTAATTAGGATCCATCAAAATTAAGACACATGCATGCATATAGAAAATTTGTATTTATTTTGATTATTAGGACAAAAGAATGATCAAGGAAACACTTGCCTTTCTTCTAGAGAATAGCTGCTCAGAGTCTTCAACTCTTGCTCTTGGAACTCTTAATCTTCAAAGCTCTTGGATTGCGCTCCTTCTAACATCACACAAGCATCGGGCCCAAGCATACAAGCAAATGAACAAACAAGAACAACTAAGAACAGATACACCAAAAAAGGAAAGCTTTAAAAGAGCATACAAAAGGAAAGGGCTCATTGCTACGGTCACGAGAATGCAAGAAATGCGGAAAATGGAGCGACGGTTGAAAAGAAAGAACTATGGGAATGTTTATATTATAAAAGAGAACAACAGAACCTATAAGCATCATTTATTTTAATTTAGAAAACTAATGTAAAAGTTATTCAAAAGAGAATATCTCTGATTATAGTTAACTCATATTATATTTGCATTTATAAAAACAAAGTAGAACTTAGTCCAATTTTATATATAATTGTCTATGTACAAATTACACTAATTAAAGAATTAATTAGCAAAGAAGACTTGTGAGAATATCTAAGCATATAACTTTATAATTAGCAAACATATTTAAGTTGATATTAATCAAGCTACATTAATTATGAAAACTGGAGTATAGACTTAATTGGATTTTATTTAGGAAAACTTGATGAGAGGATATTAATCAAATTAAATCTATATTTACTTTTAAAAATAGGAACTATGGTACAACAACAATACTAAACGATAGCTTAGGGTTTTAGAAGATTAACGCAAAAACAACGGATCAAAACGGATCTAAAACGCGAAATCTACAAAAGAAAAAAGGTTGCACGATCTAGTCACGATTAACTATAGATTTCAGGTGCTAGCAGGGAAGATCTGTAAGACACAGAAACAGTGCTCGCAAATAGATCAAAGTTTAGGGTTAGTTCTGTAAAACGTCAGTTCTGGGTTAGGGTTGAACAGATCTAAACTTACATGGGGTTTTCTGCAAATTTTGCAAGACACAAGAAAGAACATGAAAGTTACATGTTTCTTCAGGGACTAATCTGCAAAAGCTCGGGTATAGCTCCCATGGTGGCCTGCGCCCACTGTTTGTCGGATTCTCGGCGATTCCGGGCATGGGGAAGCGCGGGGAGTGGGGGAAAAGAAAGGGGATGACGAGGGGATCCGATTATGGGGCTTACCGGCGCTGAGGACTCACCGAGGCGGCCGAAGTCGAAGCTGGAAGGGGCGGCGACGGTCTGCTCGTCTTCCGTTCTTGGGCGGCGGTGCTAGGCAGGGGCGGCTTGTAGGGGGGAGGGTGCGGCTGCAGGGGGGAAGGGCGCGACGGCAGGGGGGCGCTGCTGAAGGGGCAGGGCAGGGCGTGGAGGAGCGCTGCATCCTGGCGGCGCACGCGATTCGTGGCGACGAGAGGCGGAGTAGGCCTCTGCGGCGGTGCTGGCTGCAGGGGCGCGAGGGCTCGGGGTCGCAGGTGCGCAGGGAGCGAGGGGCGGCGACGCTCTCGCGGGCGGCAGGCCTGGGCACTGAGCTTCCTGGTGGTGGCGCATGGGGGGTTCGTGCTTCGCGAGGCAGGGGCTGCGAGAGGTGGTGCGGCAGCGTAGCAGGGAGCGCGAGCATAGGGGATGTAGGCCTAGGGTTGCGCGCAGGATTTATAGAGTGGGTCGCGAAGGCATAGGTGTGTGCGGCTGCAGGGAGGCGTGGCTGGGCTGGTGGACTGGGCAGCACGAAGGTCGGGTCGGGCTGGGCCGAAGGCCGAAGCGGGTGCTGGGCAGGAATGCCGAGTTGGGCCGGGGAGTTTGGGAGAGTGAGGTCAAAAGAGAAACGAGCTGTTCGAAGCCGTACAGGATGTTCGAGAGCATGAAATAGAAAAGAGAGAGGGATCAAGTGAGCTGAATCTTTTTATTGAACGTGGATGGTTGGGCTTGCGTGGCCAGACCGGACTCGATCGATGAGTTCTAGCACGCACACACAGGAAAGCCGAGCTTGGCATAGAAGGGCTGTTGCAGGGAAGGAAGGGAAATAATGTGGATGACAGGTGGGACCAGGAACATCGGAGGCAGAGGAGCGATAAGCTGGCCACTGTATCGAGGAAGAAAGAGGGGAACTTAGGGCGCTCGGTTGGGCTGAGAATGATGCGAGCCGATACATAGAATTTAGGTCATGAAAGAAGGGTAAAGGGAGAGTCAAAAAGGTTGGGCTGCTGAGAGAGATTGGGTTGAGTCTAGAATTTTAGAGCGATGGTGCTAGTCAATTGACGGTGACGACAACGAAGCACCGGCACAAAACACTGAAACGAGCCACGGGACATCATTTCAAGCGCGACTTGTTCAGGGAGAAAGGATAGAGGATGGGGAAACTCGAATGGACATTTTAGGGTGTCGGATACGACAGTGTAAAAAGGGAGGATGGTGATATAACGGATCGGTCCGACTATGATAAGAAATTAGGAACTATACAGAGAAAGAAAGAAAGGGCAAACGGAAAGGCTTCTAGATAACTCCAGCTTCGCGAAGGAAGATGATTGACGGCGAGTGTCGGTCAGGTAGTTTTGACGAGCTATTAAGCTTCAGAAAGGAAGGGCAAAAGGCGATAACAAGGGTGTTCACTTCGGTACCTCAAGGAGAAGCTTTTGATTTACTTTTTGTCGACAAAACGCGACAGATGATGAGATTATCGCGCTGGTCAAGCTCAAGCTTGCACGCGGCATGATTCTAGGATTTAAGGTGGAATAGACCCAAAAAGAGTTGAATCCAGCTCGAGATGAAAAGAAAACGAATTCTTTTTCCAGAACATATTTTCAAGCTTAAAATAAATCTAAAAGTCCAAATAAATCTTTTAAACCACGAAAAATATATCTAGAAGGATCCCGAAACTTCCTAGGAAAACTCATGAAAAATATTTGGGACTCATGAAAAGATTTTAGAGCCTTCCAAAAAAAAATGGATCTAGGTCTAAGATAAATGAGAATAATTGCCAGAAAAATCTGGAAAATTCTCGAAAACCCTAAAGATGGATGAACACATTCTAAAAGACATTCACATACTAAATTTAAATATTTTAGGGTGTGACAGGTTGAGACCCGGTTGAATGATTACTGCCATCGAGCTAGCCAGGAGATCTTTGATGAACGCCCTGAGATGGCTCGCATAGTTCCCGATTAGATTAGAAAGTCAAATTTTGCCAAGATTATCAGTGAGGTTGTCGATGTCGTGGCAGGATGCTGAAGCAGATGCCTCCGACTCCTTGGAGTCGGCGAGATGGCTGTTGAAGCTGCCACGACCGTTGGTGATGCAGAACCAGGAATGTTGTGCCCTCGTTGAGCACAGTGCTGGTGAAGTTGAACGATGCCATTGAGTTCTCCGGTGGATCTTCGATGTTCACCCCTACCTGGCGCACCAGCTGTCGGTGTTTTACCATCACGTCCACTGAGTGATACCCTCGAGGTGGTGAGTTTGTAGGTAGGGTGTCGCCGAGATCAGGAACTCGAAAGTGCAAGGAACACAAAGTTTAGACAGGTTCAGGCCGCCGAGAGTGTAATACCGTATGTCCTGTGTAGTTTGTATTGCCTTAGGTGGTGATCGGGTGATCTCCTGTTTGGAGGGGGTCCCTGTCCGCCCTTATATAGTTTGGGGGGACAGGGTTACATTGAAGTCCTAGCCGAGTACTTTTCGGGTAGTTTCCTTCTATTCCGACTAGTTCTACTACTATTCGGGTAGTTCTACTACGGTACAAGTAGATACAACTGGTGTAGGGCGTGGGCCATGTCCCACTCCTTATCCTGTAAGATGCACGCCATGTGCATAGTCCCATGGGCCCGGGTCTGACAAAAGCAACACATGGTTTAGACAGGTTTGGGCCACGATGTGCGTAATACCGTACATCCTGTAAGGTGGTTTGTATTGCCTTGGATGATGATTGTTTGGAGGGGGCCCCTGCCTACCCTTATATAGTCTGGGGGACAGGTTACATGGAATCCTAGTCCGATACTAGCTTAGAAGGCCTACCCGAGTACTATTCGAATAGTTTCCTTCTGTTCCGACTAGTCCTACTCCTGTACGAGTAGTTACAATAGATATAAGATATGAGACATGCCCCATCTCTTATTCTAGAATATTCTATGCTACGTGCGCAGTCCCGTAGCCCCGGCTATGAGGTGCTCATGCCACGAGTAGTTTTAAGTCTTCTTTTATATGGGGTGCGATGAAATTGCACTCCATATGGAGTCGCCCCCGAGCCTTAGGTTGAATCGAAGAATCAGGCTAAGGGTCAAATTAGTCTTGAATCTTCTTCCTTTATCTTCCAAAGAATTGAAAACCTAAGCCATCGAGGACACGTATCCCACAGCCCCCGAGCCTTGAATCCAAATCCCAAAAAATTTGGAAAAAAGGATCCAAATGAACATATACATTGCAGTGTATGTTATATATTTGTGATAACGATAAAAATAGGAGAAATTGGAATGAAATTTGAGAAACCCTTTTTTCGGAATAAAATCCCTGAAAAATGGTTAATCAAATAACTTCCCCAAAATTATCCTAAATTACCTCTCAATACAAATTATTTCCTATAAAACTCTTCAACTTCTACACAGTAAAACTGGGTTCCCCACTGGTTATTTAACCGCGCGGTGACTTAGGGTTAACTTACCCTTTCAGTCATTCCCGCACTGTGAGAACCTTTCATCTTACAGCCATCACCACCACTGCTGATTCAGATCTAGGTCTAGCCCAATTCCATTTTCTCCTCCCTTCCACCGTGTAGCCGCATTTGCATCTGCACCCTCCTTGCTCGCATCTTTCTCCCTCTCCTTAAGCCCCTGAGCGCATGCGAGAGAAATGACTCATGACTTCAAGGATGGCTGGCAAGAAGGGCTCTGCCAAGTTGAAGGGAAAAGATTTTAAGGCCGCCGCTACCACAGGCGACAGATGGAGAGCGAGGAAGTGTTCTGAGGCTGACCTCAAGGCACTTGTAGATGAAAACCTCCTTCAGCCCAAGGAAATCATCCAGTGGCGCGCCGCCACTGTTGATAAAAGATCGTATGAAGAGGCTAAAGAAATAGTTTTATTTCAGTATTTTGTTGAACGCGGTTTGGCCCTTCCGACTTCTGATTTTTTTTGGGGCCTTCTTTTCTATTATGGCATTTAGCTTCATCACCTCAACCCCAACTCTATTCTCCATATTTCTATCTTTGTTCATTTCTGTGAAGCTTTCTTGGGGATAGAGCCCCACTTCGACCTCTTCTGCTACCTCTTCCATCCCAAGCCACAGCCCAACAAGAGTACCATGTATGAAGTTGGTGGTGCTGGGTTCCAATTGAGGCAGGGGATGGAAAGAAGTACATCCCCTACAAATTCCCGACTAGTTTGTCTAGGTGGAGGGAGAGGTGGTTCTACCTTGGAAACCATCAGCCCTCACTCCCCGAAAGGACCTCTAGGGCACTCAGGATCCGCGGCGAGTGGACGATGCCGTGCTGTGACATGAGTCAAATCAAGAATTTGCTCGGAATGATTAAGAAGCACAGAGATGCAGGAGTTACTCGGGTATTAGTGATGTTCACATGGCTGGGCAGGCGGATCTAGCCTCTGCAGAAGCGCGCACGCTTTTGTTTCGAGTACCTTGGCGTCTTAGATCCGTCTCGCTTTTCTATAGAGCGTATTGAAAAAGGTGAAGCCTTCCTGCGCGTAAGCCGGGTGCTCGTGGGCGCTGAAACTGTCCCATATGTGCCGACCCTTTATTCGGTGAAGAATCCTCCAAAACAGGTAGCAGTACGTAGTCGTGTCTTTCTGTCGAGTACTTCTGATGTCTTTTATTGTAATTTTGTCCTGACATATCTTGAAATCCTATTGTAGGATGATATAAATGTATATAGGAGTATGCCTCCGATACCGTACATTGAATGTCCGAGCCACCTGATGCCGTCTTGACCCCTTGCTGTTTCAGTAAGCGAGGAAGTCGATGAGGGCACTGATGATGACCGCATCTTGGCGGATGTGATGAAGGGCAAAAAGGCGAAGACCTCTCAGGAGGGCCCAAGCTCTCCTAGTGGTGATTATTTGTCTAGTCACCCGAAGGGGCTGAGGGCTGCCACCTGGAAACGCAAGGCTAGCGCTGTATCGGGTGGTAATGAGAATGGAACACCAAGGTAAGTGCCTGACTTGGTTTCGCCAGTGCTTTTTGTTGCCTGTTGTTGATGGTCTTTATTAAATTTCCTCCTTTTTCTTGATTCTTCAATCTTAGCTCTCCGAACCCAAAGCATGCCAAGCGGAGGGTCGAGGAAGCAGCTGTCGGTGTTTTACCGCCACGCCCACCGAGGGATACCCCCGAGGTGGTAAGTTTTTAGGCTGGGTGTCACCGAGATTAGGAACTTGAAGGTGCAAAGGAACACAAGGTTTTAGACAGGTTCGGGCCGCCGAGAGCGTAATACCCTACGTCCTGTGTGGTTTGGATTGCCTTTGATGATGACTGCCCCGAGGGGGTGCCTGTCCGCCCTTATATAGTCCGGGTGAACAAATTTACCTGGAAGTCCTAGTCGGGTACAAGCCCAGGAGTTCTACCCGAGTACTTCTCGGGTAGTTTCCTACCGTGTCCGACTAGTCTAACTACTGTACAAGTAATCCTACTGCATTACGAGTAGTTACAACAGACGTAGGGCGTGGGCCAAGTCCCATCCCGTATCCTAGGTTAAGTGTGCCACGTGGACAGTCCCGTGTGCCCGGGTCTGACAAGCCCCTGAGCTCTTCGTAGCGAGTAGTGCATGCGTCTGAGTACTTCTTAAGGCGTCTTCGAATTCTCGCGAACTCCATCTTGAAGGTGCCCTTCAAGTACTCCCTTGGCAGCATCGAGGCTGTGAGGTGCTCATGCCCCGAGTAGTTATCCAGTCTTTATTATATGGGGTGCGATTAAATTCGCACTCCATATGGAGTAGCCCCCGAGCCTTAGGTTGACTCGTAGAATCAGGCTGAGGGTCAATCTCAATCTTGAGTCTTCTATCCTTATCTTCCAGCAGATTTGAAAAATAAGTCGCTGATGACATGTGTCACGCAGCCCCCGAGCCTTGAATCCAAAACCCCAAGGTTTCGAATAAAGGATCCAAAGAGTCGTGGCATGCAATGTGTAACAGTAAAAATTTGATGGTAAACATGAGCAAATTGGTGTAGTAAATTTGAAAACCTCTTTTTCCGGGATGAGTTCCCTCAAAAAATGGTGAAACAAATAACAACCCCAACAAACACCCAAAATTACCTCTCAAACCAATCTTTTGTGCCCTGAGTCAATGACTAAATAAGTCCTCTGGGTAATAAATTGAAAAAACCCCTTATTTCGGGATAAAATCCCTAAAATAATGGTTAACAGTCATATACCCGAAGCAAATCTTAAGAAGCCTCATGGGTCGGGCATTGTCGAGTAGTTGTGGAGCGCCCATCATGGAAGCATGAGAGCTGTCCCCTGAGGCACTTTGAGTACCTTGTCGCATCTAGCCCCCGAGCCAGGGGCCAGATGATAGTCATAAAGCAGTCGTATCCGACCTGTGGCGCCAGCCCCCGAGTCTAGGCATGGAGCAATGAGCCGCTAGTGCTCGTGCAGTCAATGAATGCCATCCTGTCGGAGTCGTTCTGGACTATGATTGTGGTCAATACAACCAGTCGTAAACAAGTAAAATTCTTGTCATGGGAGCAAGGCCCCTTCAATAACATAGTGTACAAGTCGAGAACAAGTAACATGTTATTGGAAAATATGGGAGCAAGTCCCCTTCAGCAAACTTGCACATGATACCGGTCGTAAACTAGCAAAACGGAGTTGTACTGGAAGTATAAGCACAAAGGCCCTTCAGAAACCCAAAATACTAGTCGTACTCTAGTAATTAGGTATTGGGAGTATGGGAGCGAGGCTCCTTCAGTAAACTTGCGCGTAGTACCAGTTGTAAACCGGTAAAACGGAGTTGTACTGGTACAATTAATCCTTAGGCATCAATAGATGATGGCCCAGTTGATTTAAGGATGAAACCGATGCAGGTGTTCAATATTCCATGAGTTTGGTACCTCCTGGCCGTCCGGGTACTGCAAGCGATAAGATCCAGGGCCTGTGACCTTGTGCACAATGAAAAGGTCCTTCCCGTCGTGAATTAAGCTTGTGAAGACCGGTAGCATCCTAGATCCGTCGAAGAACCATATCTCCAACGTTGAAAGAGCGTCGTTCAACGTTTCTATTGTGGTAACGACGAACTCCTTGAAGGTAACAGGCCAATTGCAATAACGTGTTGCATCAGATTTCCTTAGCTGAGTCAAGCTCAAGATGCCTTGCACTGTCAGCCTCGCCTTCTTCGAATATTTCAAGTCGTGGAGACTTCCACATCACATCAGCTGGCAATATGGCCTCGGACCCGTATACGAGAAACAAAGGTGACTGGCCTGTGGCTTTGCTTGGTTGTGTGCGAAGCCCCAAGACTACTGATGAGATCTCATTGATCCACTTGCCGCCTTTTTTGCTGTTCTCGTCATAGATTCTTTTCTACAATCAATCAAGAATCAATCCATTGGGGCGCTCAACCTGGCCATTGGCCCGCGGATGAGCCATCAAAATATATTTGACTTCAATGGAACTGTGTGCACAAAAATCCCAGAACTGCGTGCACAAAAATCCCAAATCTGTAATGATGGTGTTGGGGAAGCCAAAGCGGTGTAAGATGTCGCAGATGAAAGTAACCACTCGATCAGAAGTGAGCGTTGCGGTTGGTTTGTACTCTATCCACTTTGTAAACTTGTCGATGGCTACCAACACGTGTGTGAAACCTCCTGGCGTGGTTGTGAAAGGCCCTATCATGTCCAGGCCCCAGCATGCAAAGGGCCATGAAGGTGGTATGGTGATAAGATTATGAGCCGGCACATGAGGCTGTTTGCCAAAGAATTGGCAGTTGGTACACCGGCGAACGAGTGCTTCGGCATCTGCCAAAGCAATCGGCCAGTAGAAACTAGAACGAAACGCCTTGCCAACTAGTGTGCGAGAAGCAGCGTGGTTCCCGCACACGCCTTCGTGAATCTCGAGTATTTCTTTTCCTTCCTCCGTGCTGACACACTTCCTGAGTATGCCTGATGCCGATCCATGCTTGTATAGATTGCCCCTGACTAGAACATAGCCTTTGCTGCGCCGTAGGATGCGAGTGGCTTCAGGACTTTTTGGATCGATGCTGGGGGTAGTTTGTGCTCCTGGATGTAGTCGATGAAGGCCACCCTCCAGTCAACCTCAATCATCAAGACTTCTCGATCGGGTTCTTTGGTACCCTGAACCATGGAACTTGAGTCTGGTGCCCTGATGGAATGGTGATGCAACTCATGAACGAATACTCCTGATGGGACATTAGCTCAATCAGAACCCAGCTTGGAGAGCATATCCGTTCCCACATTGTTGTCGCGGACCACATGGTGAATTTCTAGCCCCGAGAACTTTTTCTCGAGCTTTCGTATTTCCATGACATAGGCGTCCATGGTGTCCTTGTTGATGTCCCACTCCTTATTGACTTGTTGAACCACCAGTAAGGAGTCGCCATAGACTGGTAGTCGCTTGATGCCCAGAGAGATTGCCAAGCATAGGTCGTGCAACAATGCCTCGTACTCGGTCTCGTTGTTGGAAACCTTGAATAGTATTTGAAACACGTACTTGAGTTGTTCTCCTCTCGGGCTGATGAAAAGTACTCCCACACCACCGCCACCGAGCTTGAGTGAACCGTCAAAGTACATGACCCAATGCTCCGGCTGGTTGGTTGGGGCCTCCACTTTGTTTTCTCGCCACTCCGCCATGAAATCGACTAGTGCTTGTGACTTGATGGCTGTCCGGGGCTTGAAGTCGAGTGTGAGGGCTCCTAGCTCCACTGTCCACTTGGAGATGCGCCCGGTAGCATCCCGATTGTGGAGGATATCTGCCAATGGGAAGTCGGAGACCACCAGGATATTGTATGCATCGAAGTAGTAGCGAAGCTTCCTGGAAGTGATGAGGATACCGTAAAGAATTTTTTGAATCGTCGGGTAACGAACCTTAGATTCTGAGAGGACTTCGCTGATGAAGTAAACCGGTCGCTGCACCCCGAAGGCGTGGCCTTCTTCCTGTCGTTCCGCCATGATTGCCGTGCTGACGACGTGAGTAGTCACGCCGATGTAGAGCAGCAGATTCTGGCCTGGTTGGGGAGCTGTCAGGATGGGTGGCGACCGCAAGTGATTTTTGAGGTCTTGTAGGGCCTGATTTGCCTCCTCGGTCCACTTGAACTTGTCGTGGTTCTTGAGCAACTTGAAGAAGGGTAGTTCCCTTTCTCCAAGTCGGGAGATGAAGTGGTTCAAAGTTGCCATGCAGCCAGTGAGCTTCTGGACGTCTTTGATTGTCTTTGGGGCATCCATCGCTGTGATGGCATTAATCTTCTGAGGGACGCCAAAGACGCACTTTGTCGGATTGAGCTTCCATCGAAACCGTCGCAAGCTGTTGAAGGTTTCCTCGAGGTTAGTGATGAACTCGTCGTGGGATCTAGTCTTGATGACCACATCATCCACGTAAGCCTCAATGTTGCAGTGAAGTTGATCTGCAAGGCACAATTGGATAGCCCGTTGATAAGTGGCTCCTGCGTTCTTCAACCCGAAAGACATTGTAGTATAAGCATATGCTCCGAAGGGGGTGATGAATGCCGTTTTGATCTAGTCTTCCTCCTTGAGAGCTATCTGATGATAGCCTGAGTAGCAGTCGAGGAAGGAGAGTAAGACGCAGCCAATTGTGGAGTCAATGACTTGGTTGATGCGTGGGAGCGCGAATGGGTCCTTTGGGCAGTGTTTATTGAGATCAGTATAATCCACACACATACTCCATTCATTATTATTCTTTTTGAGTACAAGTACAGGGTTGGCTAGCCACTCGGGGTGGTATACTTCTTTAATAAAACCAGCCGCAAGTAGTTGTGCTAACTCTTTCTTGATGGCCTCCCTCTTGTCGAGGGTGAAATAACACAGTCGTTGCTTCTTCGGAGTGGCTTTAGGGTCGACTTTTAGGCAGTGCTCGATCAACTCCTTGGGCACCCCTGGCATATCGGCAGGTTTCCAAGCGAATATGTCATGGTTGGCCCTAAGAAAGCTGACGATCGCGCTTTCCTATTTGTCACCTAAGCCGCCTCCAATCAGAGCAGTCTTGGACGGGTCGCCTTCTTGTAGTTGGATGGTCTTGATGCCGACGTCGCTGGGGTTAGGTTTAACCCTCGACTGGCTTGGCCGCTAGTTGGAGACCTCCATCTCTGTGTTGGTTAGCTTCAGCGTGGCCGCGAGTACTTCTGCAGATGGCTCTAGCACGCGTGAAGTTGTTGCGTACTCGATCGCTTCCTGGTCGCAGTCGTACGACTTCTTGAGGTCGCCACGGAGTGTGAGCACGCCTGTCTTGCCCGGCATTTTGAGTAGTAAGTACACGTAGTGAGGCACAACCATGAATTTGGCTAGTGTTGGCCTGCCAAGAATGGCGTGGTACGACGAGTAGAAATCTGCCACCTCAAACTTAATGTACTCGGTGCGGTAGTTGTCTTTGGTCCCGAAGGTGACTTGCAGGACCACTGATCCGAGTGGTGTAGCCGCGTTGCCTGGAACGATCCCGTAGAAGGGAGCCTTGCTGGGATTGAGCATTGTTGAAATGTCCAATCCCATCTTCTTGAGGGTACTCTCGAAGAGCAGATTAAGTCCGCTTCCGCCGTCAATGAGTACGACTTCTTCAGGTCACCATGGAGTGTGAGTACACCCGTCTTGCCTTGCATCTTGAGTAGTATGTACACATAGTGGGGCACAACCATGAATTTGGCTAGTGTCGGCCTGCCCAGAATGGCATGGTACGACGAGTCGAAATCCGCCACCTCAAACTTAATGTACTCGGTGCGGTAATTGTCTTTTGTCCCGAAAGTGACTGGCGGGACCACTGACCCGAGTGGTGTAGCCGTGTTGCCCAGGACGATGTCGTAGAATGGAGCTTTGCTGGGAGTGAGCATCTTGGAGATGTCCAGTCCCATCTTCTTGAGAGTACTCGCGAAGAGCAGGTTGAGACTGCTTCAACCGTCAATGAGTACTCGGGTGAGCTGTGAACTTGCCACGAAAGGGTCTAGAACGAGCGGGAATTTTCCCGGCTCGAAGAAGTTGGTCCATTGATCATCCCTGGAAAAGGAGATCGGGACCTCATTGTATCTCAAAGGCCTTGTCGTGGCTAGCTCCACATAGAGTATTTCATGCAGGATTAGCTTTTGCGCATTTGGAGGGGAACCTGCCATCTCCGCCGAAGATGACGTTGATGACGTTCTTCGGATCTTGGAAGTCTTGAGCCCCCAACTTGTCACCTCCTTCTTCATCGTCCTCCTTGTCCTTTCGCTTTCCTACTTGATGGAGGGGTGGAGCATTGAGTGATTTGCGGATGGTGATGCACTCGAAGAGCGTGTGACGCGACTTTGGGTGTATCACGCATTGCTTGTGCAAGACTTGCTCATATTCCGACTGGCTGTGCTTCATGGTCTAGCTTGCGCTTTCGGGGGTTCCCCGAGTGGTTCCGCTGGCTTTTGTCGAAGTGGTCGTTCCCATTGCCTTGTTTGTCGTGGTTGCGCGTGGGGAAGCGGTCGTTTTCCTCGTCCTCCTGGTCAGCCCATCTTGCCATCATGTCACGCAGCTCCATGGCGGTAGTCGGGCGGTTGCACCCGAAGTCGTGGTACATGTTCTTCGAGAAGAGGCCATGTTGGAAGTAGCGGATGACGTCTTCATCAGTGATGTTGGCGATGGTGGTGCGAGCCTCGAAGAAACGTCATGTGTAAGACCTCAGGGTCTCGTTCATCTCCTGCTTCACCTGGGACAAGTCCTGGCGAGTGCCCACCATGATCATGGATCTCTGGAAGTTGTCGATGAATGCCCGCTTGAGGTCCTCCCACGAGTCGATGGAGTTTGGCTTGAGGCTTTCAAGCCACGTGAGGGGTGCGGGGTCCAGAGCCACCGGGAAGTAGAGAGCTTTTGTAGAGTTGGATCCCGCTGAAACTTCAATAGCGACTGAGTAGCAACGAAGCCACTGGCGTGGGTCCTGCTTACCATCATACTTGGGGATTCTGACTGGTTTGAAGTCCTTTGGGTAGGACTTGTCGGTGATGCTGGTGGTGAAGGCGGGGAAGCGGTCGCTGTCATCGTCATCGTGGTACCTGCCGGGACGGTCCCTTCTCCTTTTTCAATAACGAGCCGTGCGTCACGACCCTCGTTGATTTTCTGCCTGAGGTCGATCGTGGGAGCATCCTGGAGGTTGGCCTCGACTGGATCTTGGTCGTGGTGCCTTGCCCCACGCTGGTTGCGAGGGGGTTGTTGTACTTCTTGTTCATTGTTGCCACGCGCGGACGGGTGGCCCTCATTGCGCTGGCGGTTGTCGTACCTCCGACTCCCTTGGCCTCCTCTAGGAGTGCAACTAACCAGCACGGTATCCCCGTGTTGCTCAGACCTCGAGAGCTGATTCCGAGTGGATGACACTGGATGTTGCCCATCGAGTTGCACGAGCGTGCGCTAGGTCAAGTACCGCAACCTTTGAATCTGGGGGTTAGATGGGAGTTGTTGGGCTAAGAGTGCTGCCTCTGCAATCGCGCCAATTGGCATACGGTACTCGCGATCCGCGACTGCTGCAAAGGCGTTGGAGGGATCCCTTGGTCCACAGGTGCGGTTCTGCGCGTTGCGCCTGTGTTGAGCGTGTTTGGCATTCTTTGCCCGCCGGATCCTCCGGTGCTCCTCGTCTTCATCTTGAGGAGCGTTTGCTGTGGGCTCATCGGCTGAGATGTCCGCAAGTTGTTCGTTGTCGTACTGGGTGCCCAGCTTGTCTTCTTCCGCGTAGCGAAGGGAAGCCGTGCAGACTTGTCGATCCGGCGAGTGGTTAGCCCTGAGGCTGTACTCGAGTAGCTCTGTGCTACTCTCTCCTTCTTCCACGATAGGAGAAAGAGGTCTACCCTCTTGGAAGGGTAGTTCCTACGTGAAGGCCACAAGGCGAGACTCATAATTGAGTAGTTTGGAGGGCTCAAAGCCCTTCCAATACACGAAACGTCCTTGTGGCGTTGATGTAATGGTTAAACCCAGAAAGCTACCCGAAAAGGTTTTGGTGTGGCCGTCGGGTTGCGAGTGGTTTTCGAGGGAGGGGACGGCCCGACGGGTGGTGGCTCCCTCGCCTCCGAGTCCTTCTCGGATCCGACTTGAAGGAGTAGTACCGCACGTAGAGTACCCTTTGTCGGGATCCGAGTAGAAGTCGAGAATAGGGGCCTCCCGGCTAGCGCTGGTGCCCACATCCCCGATTCGGAGCAGCAGGTCCAAATCCTCCTCCAGGTCGGAAAGGGACTTGGATCATGGGTTCTTTTTAGATCGGTTTGAATCTGAGTCGAGTAGATCTGTTGCATCTCGAGTTTGAAAACGAGATTGTTTCAATCTGCTGGGCCAAATCAGGAAGCAACGTGTCATCGAGGTTGTCGATGAAGTCGTCAAGATCGCTGCTTGTAGTTGATGAAGTAGCCTCAGGCTGCTTGGAGTTGGCTAGGTGGCTGTTGAAGCCACCCAAACCATCGGCGATGCAGATCCAAGAGCCGAAGATGAAAGTCATGCCCTTGTCGAGCACAATGCTGGTGAAGTTGAATGACGCCATTGAGTTCTCCGGTGGATCTTCGATGAGCCCCCTACCTGGCGCGTCAGCTGTCGGTGTTTTACAGCCACGCCCACTGAGGGATACCCCCGAGGTGGTAAGATTTTAGGCTGGGTGTCGCTGAGATCAGGAACTCGAAGGTGCAAAGGAACACAAGGTTTTAGACAGGTTCGGACCGCCGAGAGCGTAATACCTGTCTCACCCGATTCTAGAAAGAACCAGATGCATCTCATGTGTGCGCCAGGATCATGTTCACACACACATGATAGACGGACAAGTGTAATATATCAAAGACAATGCTCATAAAGTAACTAAATAAAGTATTTAACAATATTACACTATGAATAAAAGAGACACAAAGGTCTTTAAATGATGCACCGATATACCCTAAACGAAGTCTGCAACAACTCCGTCTTCCACAGGCGATGACTGGTGAACGCAAAGCCTAGAACTCCTCATAGTCGTTGAAGTTCTCCTCTTCAAAGTTCTCTTCTGAACAGCAGTTGATTCTCTTCCTCGTAAGCTTGCTCTTGGTCTTGCTCGAACGTTACGTTGTCTACACGATCACAGAAACAAGCATAAACAAAAAAATAAGGAACAGTACAATAAATAGTACAAACAGAGAGTAAAATGATGATATTGTTGTAGTTCATGATGCAAGGATCGCGTGAGCGCAAGAATCTTTGAAATCAGAGTTGAAACGATGAAGATATGGCTAAAACAGTGATCTAGGGACCTAACTGCGAGAGTTTTGAACTTCCAGGGGCTAGATCTGAAGAAATCAGGGGCTAAAACATAATTAAACCTTAAACAGAGGGTCTGGGTGCAAAGCTGGGGGTCCTGGATGGCGGGTACTAATTCTAGAAAGGTCAGGGGTCAGGACGGAAAAGAAAGAAATTAACTCTAATTATTTTTCTACTGATCTGGACTGCGGGTTGATTCCTCAAAAGCCTAGGGGCTTTTCTGCAAAGGTTCCGGGGATGGCTAGGGTCGGGCGAATCTGGTCCGTTGGATCAGAATCAGGCGGCAGGGTAAGGGTCGGGCGAGGGCGAGGGCTCGAGCGCGGCTCAGATCTATTCTGGCCGATAGATCTAGATCAGGCGGCAGGGTGTGGGTCGGCTCGGGTCGACTCGCAGAGTTAGGGTCGGGCGAATCGGTAGGCGGCGCTGTGTGACAACCCTGATAAATTACATTTCTAAATCAATGTCATTAGCCTAACCCTATGCTTAACCAACTAATAAAAGGGTGAAAAGAATTAGAACAAGTTAAGTTGAAATTCAAATTGAATTTGGGCACATTTGAATACTTTTGAATTTTTAAATTAACTTTCAAACCATAAGCCAAATGAGATGTTGCCTGAAACCAAACTTGTAGAACTTTTCATTCTGAACAACTTTTGTGTTCAAAAGTTTTTGAAATTCAAATTAGAAAGAGGAGAAAACATCATGTTTGCACCCAGCCCCCTGGAACTTTTCAAATTCTCTCAAAAAGGTCCTCGCTCCTCTCTCTCTCCCCTCCCCGCCCGACAGCACGGCCAGGTGGCCGGCGACGCCTGACCGGCGCAAACCGCCAGGCCAGTGGCCGCCGTGCCTCGCCCCCAACACCGGCTTTGCGCCCCCCCCCCCCCACCGCCGCGCTGCCCAGTCCGCGCCCGCGCGTGCGCCACGCCGTGCCGTGCCCCTGCTCGCCGCCCGCCGCGCCCAACCGCCGCGTCGCGCCGTGCCGTCCCGACCCCCCGTGCCCCGCCCGTCGCTGCGCCTGCCTTCCGCCTGAGCCGCTGCTGCAGCTGCCCCCAATCCCCGTGCCGCGCTATCGCCACCTCACCACGCAAAATCTCCGGCGCCCAGACGCACGCCTCTGCCCGCCGCACGCCGCGCCGGTGTCCTGCTGCCGCCCACCGTGGCCAGTGGAACGCCCTTGCCGTGTCTCCGCCCCCGCGCGTCGCCCAACACCCCCACCCCCTCCTGCCCCTATAAAAGCCGCGCCCAGGCCGCCCGCGCGAGCCACCAGCAGCCAGAGCACCTCGCCGCCGCCATTGCCGCCGCCGAGCTCCGCCCGCTCGTGGACAGCCCTCCACAGCCGCCCCCTGCCCAAATTGAACCTCCAGCCACCACTACATCACCCCACCGAAGCTCGCCGACCCGCCCAACACCGCCCAGGACCGTCGGAGCGCCGCCGCCCGCGTTGTCACCACCGCCGCCGCCCCTGCTCACCGCGGACAGCTCGACCCCGACCTCCTCCGCCCAAGCCAAGCACCCGAGCAGCTTCCCCACGCGCCACTGAAGCTTCCCGTCCAGACCAGGCCGCCCCAAGCCCGCCGGAGCACCGCCGTCGATGCGTGCCGCCGCCGCCGCCCCTGCTCCAACGCCGGCGAGCTATTCCCGGCCGTCCCCCACCCGAACAAGACCCCCACGAGGTAGCCCTCGCACCCCTGATCCTTCCCCGACCCTCACCCCTCGCCGCCGGCGAGCCCCTCGCCGGAATTTTGGCCGGCCACCGTACCCGAGCCGCCCGAGGACCCAATTGCAATAATTGAAATCTTTAGAAGGGTCTGCACGTAAGATTCAAGGACCCAGTTGTAAAAGAAAGTTTCAAATCTAGATTCAAATTCAGTGAACTTGTAAAATTCGTGTAAAATCGTAGAAAATTCAGAAAAATGCAAACTAAACTGTTCTGGAATCCTTAGAAGAAACTCTACAACTTTTGTTACAAAAAGTTTCTCAGATTCTCAATATATTTTTTTCTCTACATTAAATAGAAGTTTTAATGGACTTCTTTTGTACCCACTGTTGTAGATCAATGCTGACCCTAAATTTTGGGCAGTGAGTTAGTTGCTTGATGTTTAGGACTGTGTAAAAAGATCAGGCCCAAATTCCATCTCTATCTACACTGTTTAGTAAACTTAGTTTCATACCATAAGTGGCTAAATATTTTTATCCTTGCAGTTAGGTTATGACTCACCTAATGAAACTTTTTATATACTGGTGTAATGGTACCTAAATGCCAGAGAAAAATTGGGAGACTTTTTATCTCACAGGAACCTATTTATTTGATTTATGTGCTAATAACATAAATTAAATTAAGAAAATAGTATCTTAGCTTGGAAAATTCTCATATTTTGACTAGAAGATACTCAGTGGTAGAGGATGCTGTGTAAGAAGTTTCATGGACAAACACCCTGTGCAGGATCCTGAAAAAATAAATCCTTGAATAACCTAGGAGAGTAATGTCATTTTTACCATGCTCTGAAAACTGCATAATAAATCCTACAAAAATTACAGTAGCTCCTGCTTGATTAAATGAAAGCTCTGTAGAAATCTTAGACTCAGTTTTTGCACCATTTGTTCTGTACAAAAAGAACAAGAATCTAGCAGCAACCATATATTAAATTTTTCATAATTAATCTGCTGCATGAAAATATCTGAAAATTTTACAGTAAGCTCATCTTTCCCTGATGTGCTTAGATCCAAGAATTCATGATCAGAAACTACTCACTGTAGAAGTTACACTTAAATCATGTTTCCATGAGGAACATAAGTTCCCCATGAACACCCACCCCACCTTGCTTAACGAAGTTACTCATTGTACTATTCTACTCTATTAACGATTGCCCACGAATGATAAAGTAACTCACTTCACAACAAACTCATATTTTACAAACTGCAACTTTATCATGAAGGAAATCATGTCGTTTACCATCACCACTACTTAAACTTGTGCATTCATGTAGAAACGACTACTCTCGCCGACTGTGGCAACCCTGGTAATTGCAAATCCAAAATCAATGACATTAGCCTAACTCCATGTTTTAAACCAACTAATGAGAGGGTGGAAAGAATTAAAACGGGTTCAGTTGGAATTCAAATTTAATTTGGGCACATTTGGACGCATTGGAAACTTTTAAAATAACTTTAAAACCATAAGCCAAATGAGATTTTGCCTGAAACCAAAGTTGTAGAACTTTTTATTTTGAGCAACTTTCGTGTTCAAAAGTTTTTGAAATTCAAATCAGAAAGAGGAGAAAACGCCCTGTTTGCACCCAGCCCCCTGAAGTTTTTCGAATTTTGCATTTCGGTCCCTCGCTTCTCCCTCCCTCCCCTGCCGCGCCGCGCGCGCTCGCCCGCCCACCGCGCGCCAGGTGGCCGGCGTCGCCTGACCGGCGCGAAGCGCCAGGCCAGTGGCCGCCGCACCACCCCGCCACGGCCGGCTTTGCCCCGCCCCGACGCCGCGCGGCCAGTCCCCGCCCGCGCGTGCTGCCGCGCCCAGGCCGCTGCCCGCTCGCCCAGTGGCCGCGCTCCGCCGTGCCGCCCCGGCCCCCGCGCCCCGCCAGCTGCCGCGCCTGCCCTCCGCCCGAGCCGCTGCAGCAGCTGCTCCCCAATCCGCACGCCGCGCTATCTCCTCGCGCCCACGCCACAATCGCGGCCGCCCAGTCGCCCGCGCCCGCTCGCCGCACGCCGCGCCGGCGTTCTGCCGCCGCCCGCCGCGGCCAGTGCACGCCGCTGCCGTGCTCCGCCCCGCACGCTAACCAGGCCCCTCCTGTCCCTATAAAAGCGCCACCCCGGCCACGCGCGCGAGCCCCCGGCCACCAGAACGCCTCGCCGTCGCCATCGCCGCCGCCGAGCACCACCCGTCCGTGGACAGCCCACTGCCGCCGCCCACTGCCCAAACTGAGCACCCAGCCACCACTACATCACCTCACCGCAGCTCGCCGACCCACCCAACGCCACCCAGAGCCACCGGAGCGCCGCCGCCCGCGCTGCCGTCGCCGCCGCCGCCCCTGCTCGCCGTGGACAGCACGACCCCGACCCCCTCCGTCCAAGCCGAGCCCTTGAGTAGCTTCCCCACGCGTCACTGAAGCTCACCGACCGGACCACGCCGCCCCAAGCCCGCCGGAGCACCGCCGTCGACGCGAGCCGCGCCGCCGCCGCCTCTGCTCCAACGCCGGCGAGCCCTTCCCGGCCGTCCCCCACCTGAACAACACCCCCACAAGGTAGCCCTCGCACCCCTGAACCTTCCCCGGCCCTCGCCCCTCGCCGCCGGCGAGCCCCCTCGCCGGAATTTCGGCCGGCCGCCGTACCCGAGCCGCCGAGGACCCAATTGCAAGAATTTAAATCTTTAGAAGGGTCTGAGCGCAAGATTCAAGGACCTAGTTGTAAAAGAAAATTTCAAACCTAGATTCAAATTCAGTGAACTTGTAAAATTCGTATAAAATCGTAGAGAATTCAGAAAAATGCAAACTCAACTGTTCTGGAATCCTCAGAACAAACTCTACCACTTTTGTTAAAAAATTTTTCTCAGAATCTCAAAATATGTTGCTCTACATTAAATAGAAGCTTTAATGGACATATTTTATACCCACTGTTCTAGAACCATGCTGACCCTGAATTTTGGGCAGTGAATTAGTTGCTGGATGATTAGGACTGTGTAAAAAGATCAGGCCCAAATTCCGTCTCTAGATTTACTGTTTGTTAAACTTAGTTTTATATCATGTGTAAGAAGAATGTTTTATCCCTGCAGTTAGGTGGTGAGTCACCCATTGAAATTTTTCCTATGCTAATGTATTGGTAACTAGAAGCCAGAGAAAAATTAGGAGACTTTTTATCTCAAAGTAACCTATTTATTTGATTTATGTGCTAATAAAATACATTAAATCAAGAAAATAGTATCTTAGCTTGGAAAATCCCCAAATTATTACTGGGAGTTACACTGTGGTAGAGGTTGCTGTGTAAAAAGTTTCATGGACAAAACCCTGTGTAGGGTTCTGTAAAAATGAATCTTTAAAAAGCCTAGGTGTAGAATGTCATATTTTCTATGCTCTAAATACTGCATGATAAATCCTACAAAAATTACAGTAGCTTCTGCATGCTCAAGTGAGAGCTCTGTAAAAATATTAGCCACAATTGTTGCACCAATTGATCTGTACAAAAAGAACAAGTATCTAACAGCAACAATGAAATATATTTTTCAGAATTAATCTGTTACATAAAATTGGCTGAAAATTTTACTGTAAGCACACCTTTCCTTGATGTGCCTAAATCCAAAATTTCATGACCAGAAACTATCCCTTGTAGTAATGACTCTCAAATCGTAATCAAGTGCTATTTCCACGACTTAAACTTGTGCACTCATGTAGAATCGACGACTCTCGCCGACGGAACCTACGAGCTGGTGTCCGCGTCCGAGAGTGAGCAGCGTGAAGCTCAAGCAAATCTAACTGAAGCTTTTGAAGACCCGAGCCCAAGTTCGGAAGATCCCCAAGCGAACTGCGAAGGCAAGCCCCGGAGCATAACCCATTCTTTCCGAAACTATGCAACTCATTACTCTTTGCTTGTGCATTAAGTTTATAGGAGTTGGATGAAAACTTAGTTGCATGATGTCAGGAACCCTTGCTTGGAAAACTAGATGTAAGGTTCGATAGAATGCTGTGCTAATAGGACTCCGGTAAAAGTCGAGTGATTTCCTGTCACTCGCGAGAAAATAGGAGTTGAATGACTACTACACGCTGCAATCATAAGGACACGGACGGGTTATGTAACGATGGTTACGATTGGGGCCCGTCTGTCTAGTGAAAAATGCTAAGGCCGCAGGGTGTGGTAGTGATGGTTAAGTCTTTGAACGTACTAAACACATGCCGAGATTATGGGAATCGGTAAGCTTAAGTACCTGATTGGCCCGGTAAGGGGACGGCATCCTACCCTTTGAACTTCGGTCCCATGTGCATATGGCGAGTGCAGAGAGTGGTCACGACCCGGCGCCGAACCGTGGCGTGGAGCTCTTGTACTCTCGGAGGGTAGCCCCGATCCACGACCCGGAAAGAAAGGGGAAAAGTTGCACGTGTGACTCTAGGGAGTAACCACGTGACGTGTGTTTGGGTTTCCCTTGCAAGGTTAAGAAATTCGATTCGAATCGTCCGTTTCTCACGGCTATTGAGACTGCTTAACCATTTTTACCCACAGAGTAAGAAGAGGAACAATGATGATGAATGAACTGGCTGGATGGAAAATTTTAATGCTTCACCATGTATGCTTTAGATAGTTGCTTACCTAGACTGGTTAATGAAACTAGAATCTGGAGCTAAAAGTCGAAAGTAAGGACCCACTTGTAGATGCTTTTCGGCAAAACAAACCCCTGAGCCAAAAAGCCTTGCATGTCTAGAGTCGGTGGAGTAGTTTCCACTACACGGGTAAGTCTTGCTGAGTATTAGTATACTCAGTCTTGCTTGTGACTCGTTTTCAGGTGAGCCCTTTGAAGACATGATTGCTAGCTTGACTTGGCCCTGCACTCTTCCCCCTGGTTGGTCGGTGGAATGGGATGCGCCCCCGTCCAACGGAGATAAGGCCGAGTGATGTCTCGTACGGGCTTCATCGAGACATCCTGTATCGTCGAGTAGTTCCGTTGTTTATTTCCGCTGCAATTTAACTCTGAAAAACTTATTTATGTTAATTGAAGTACTTGTTTTCTAAACTCAGAACTAGGTCTGTAATATTGACTTATGCAAATGATGTAATACTTGCTGGAATGTGGTATTCTCTGGGCTCATCGTCGCATGAGCATTTGTATGTACGGCGCTCGATCCGTTCACCGTGGTTGTATCGGGAGGTTATACCCGACAGACCAGTGGATTACTCCGTTTGAAGTGTAAGGTTAACCGAGGATGCCTTAATGGTGATGGTTAATACACTTGAGCCGGATTAATTCAGGTGGTTCTGCCACACCGACGGAACTTACAAGCTGGTGCCCGAGTCCGAGAGTGAGCAGCGAGAAGCCCAGGCAAATCTAACTGAAGCAGTTGAAGACCCGGGTCCACGTTCAGACGATCCCCGGACTAACTTTGCACAAGAAGGCAAGCCCCGGAGCATAACCCATTTTCTTTCCTAAATTATGCAACTCATTACTCTCTTGCTTGTGCATTAAGTTTAATAGGAATTGAATGAAAACTTAGTTGCATGATGTTAGGAACCCATGCTTGAAAACTAGATGTAACGTTCGATAGAATGCTGTGCTAATAGGACTTGGTTTCTAAACTCAAACTTGGTCTGTAATATTCACTTATGATAATTTTGTAATATTTGCTGGAATGTGGTATTCTCTGGGCTCATCGTCGCATGAGCATATGTATGTATGGCATTCGATCCGCTTTACCGTGGTTGTATCGGGAGGTTACCCGACAGACCAATGGATTACTCCGTTTGAAGTGTAAGGTTAACCGAGATTGCCCTAATGGTGATGGTTAATACACTTGAGCTGGATTAATTCAGGTGGTTCTGCCACACGCTGGGCGCCGGTGGCGAGCAAGAGCGGCGGCGGACGGCCGGAGCACACCAAATCCGGTGCTCCGGGGCTCGGTTCAGGCTGGGGTTAGGCCGGGGTGATAGAGGGCAGCACAGCGAAAGTGGTGGGGGTCACGGGACGGCCGTGCGGCGGCCGTAGACCGGCGGCCACGGTGGCGGGCGGAGACAGAGCTCCGTCGAGCAATTGGGGTCGCGACAGAGCGAGAGAGAGGGGAAACGGGGGCAGCTTGGTGCTCACCACCTCGCGGAACTCCGGCGAGGGTTGTAGTCATTGGAGAAACAGAGGGACGGTGGGTCGACGGAGGGGTGCGGCTCGGGGCGGTGGCGTTCCTCCGGTGAGTGATTTCCAGCGGCGTGCGACAGTGCGGAGTAGAAGAAGAGGTTGACGACGGCTCTGGGTGCAAAGCGGGGCTTCGGTGATGGTCGCAGTCGACGGAGGGGCGGCAGGACAGCGGGTCGACGGCGCGGCGGCGACGAAGAGCTCGACTCGGGTGTAACGCAGGTGCTGAGCAGTAGGGCTCGGGCGTGGGTTTTATAGGGGAGGAGAGGAGGCGGAGCGGCCGGGGAAAGGAAGGCGGCGACTCACGCGGCGGCCGGGATTGACGCGGCGGAATTGCAGCGGTCTTCTGTGAAGGAAAGGGGCGGGTCGACGGAGCGCGTACTGCGGCCACTATGGCAGGCAAGCGTCGCGGGGAAGGAACGAGGAGACGCGGCAACGGGCGCGGGGGCGAACTGGATTCGGGGTGAGGAAGAAAAGGAAAGGGGAAGGAGGCACGGACGTTGGGTGACGGCGACGGACGCGTTTGGTGTCGCGGCAGGAAAGGAAAGAGAGAGGAGCGGGAGGAAGAAGAAAGAAAAGGAAGAGAGTGCGCCGACAGGTGGGTCCAGCACGTCGGTGAGAGAGAGGTGGGGGTGAGTGAGGCGGGTTGGGCCGGCTAGGTTGGGCCGCGGGGAGAGGAAAAGAAATAGAAGATGAGGAGAGAAGGATTTGGGTTGGGCTAAAAGAGAGTGGGACCCTTGCGCCCACGCGACCCTTGCATCATGAACTACAACTTTATCATCTTTTTACTTTCTGTTAGTACTGTTTGTTGTACTGTTTCTTATTTTTTGTGTATGCTTGATTGTGTGATCGCATAGACAACGTGACGTTCGAGCAAAACCAAGAGCGAGCTTACGAGAAAGAGAACCAGTAGCTGTTTGAGGAAGGCAAGTGGATTCCCCCCCCCCCCCCCCCCCCCCCCGCTGCATATTCTATATGATCCCAACAACAACATGATAATTCACTTTACTTTATTGTTGCTTGCATAAACTTGATGGGTTACCTATACAAAGGACATACCTAGTCTTTTACCCCAAACCATGAAACACCTGGGTTTACTATTCATGTTGGGTAGTCACGCTTAGTTGCAAACTTTGGGATTGGTATTGGTTTACTCTTATGGCAATGTTGATCACATTTCATATTGTTGTTGTACCGCGTAATTTCAAGATCAACTTTGTTTAATGGGAACATGGAGAACCACCCAAGAAAACAGTGCAACCACAAAGTCATATGGCTCTGACCTTAGCCAATTAATTAGATGTGTAGTTTGCTGGTGGCCTTACCGAAAGGGCAAGGAGGGGGTCGGTGATAGGGGTCATATCCCGGTCCTCTTGGGGTAGCTGCCTTTGCTAAGGAGCTGACCATTAGGGAGGTTTATGGACCACACTGCTACTGAAACTCTAGCGGGCTGCCTAGCTCTCAACATGTCTTTGTAAAGGCTTCGTAGTGTACCCTTGCCACTCACCTCGGATGTGTTTAAGGGCCTTGCAAACCCGGGCGACTCAGGGAAACACGATTTGTGGGTAAAGTGTACAACCTTTGCAGAGTGTAAAACTGTTATAACAGCCGTACTCACGGTTAAGAGTGGCTTGGACCCTCACATGATAATGAAACTTGAAGATTAATTAAATTGTGGTTCACGATTTATGTTTATGTTGATGGTACCTTTATGTTTTGCTAAAGTGGGTTGGTATAAACTTAATTCTAGTTAATAGGTGCTTGTTAATAAATACTTGACCAACTAAAAGTGACCGCTACTGCAAACCCTAGCCTATCCTTGATGGCCTTGCATATTCACCCCACTTGCTGAGTACCAACCATAAGAGTACTCACCCTTGCCCCCCTTCTGTTCAGAGGAGAACTTCAAAGAGGAGATCTTCGACGACTTCGAGGAGTTCTAGGCCCTGCGTTCACCAGTCATCGCTTGTGGAAGACGGAGTTGTTGGAGACTTCGTATAGGGTATAACGGTTTATCGTTTAAAGACATTTATGTCTCTTTTATACGGAGTGTAATATTGTTAAATACTTTATTTAGTTACTTTTTGAGCATTGTCTTTGATATATTACACTTTCCGTCTACCATATGTGTGTGAACATGATCCTGGCGCACATATGAGATGCATCTGGTTCTTTCTAGAATCGGGTGTGACAGTGGAGCGGCCGGGGAAAGGAAGGCGGCGGCTCACGCGACGGCCGGGATTGACACGGCGGAATTTCAGTGGTCTTCTGCGAAGGAAAGGGGCGGGTCGACGGAGCGCGTACTACGGCCATTATGGCAGGCCAGCGTCGCGGGGAAGGAAGGAGGAGACGCGGTGACGAGCGCGGGGGCGAACTGGATTCGGGGTGTGGAAGAAAAGGAAAGGGGAAGGAGGCGCGGACGTCGGGTGACGGCGATGGACGTGTCTGGTGTCGCGGCAGGAAAGGAAAGAGAGAGGAGCGGGAGGAAGAAGAAAGGAAAGGAAGAGAGGGCGCCGACAGGTGGGTCCAGCGCGTCGGTGAGAGAGAGGTGGGGGTGAGTGAGGCGGGTTGGGCCGGCTAGGTTGGGCCGCGGGGAGAGGAAAAGAAATAAAAGATAAGGAGAGAAGGATTTGGGCCGGGCTGAAAGAAAAGAGGAGGGATTCTGGGCTGGGCTAAAAGAGAGTGGGAGAAGAGAGAGAGAGAGATGCATGCATAATTTTATTTTGTGGCTTTTATAAAAATGTTCTTTTAAAAAAAATTATTTCCCATATTTTTGGGTGTTACAAAACCTACCCCCTTAAAGAGAATCTCGTCCTCATCTTCTCTTTGCCAAGTAGCCTCATCCTCTGAGTGGTGACTCCACTGTACTTTGCACATTTTGATCACCTTGTTCCGAGTAACCTTCTGAGATGTTTCCAAGATTCTAAACGGATGCTCTGCATAAGTCAAATCTTCTTGTACATTAAGTTCCTCCAACGGTAACTGCTCCTTAGGCACTCTCAAACATTTCTTTAGCTGTGATACATGAAACACATCATGGACATCTGACAATCGTGCCGGTAACTCCAATTGATATGCCACTTCACCTTTCCTTCCCAAGATCTGAAAAGGACCAATATAACACGGTGACAACTTTCCTTTCACTTTGAATCTACGTAGACCCCTGATGGGTGATACCTTCAAATACACAAAATCTCCAACTTCAAATGTCAATTCCTTTCTTCGTGTGTCAGCATAACTTTTCTGTCGTGACTGAGCAGTCTTGAGATTATCCCGGATTATCTGGACTTGTCTATCCGCTTCTTGAAGAATCTCTGGCCCAAAAACCTGACTTTCTCCTGTCTGATTCCAATACAATGGTGTCCTGCATTTTCTCCCATATAATGCTTCAAATGGGGCCATCTTGAGACTTGCCTGATAACTGTTATTGTAGGAGAACTCTGCATATGGCAAGCTTTTATCCCAACTGCCTCCATGCTTTAGGGCACATGCTCTCAACATATCCTCCAATACTTGATTCGTTCGCTTAGTCTGACTGTCTGTTTGTGGATGATATGCGGAACTGAAATTGAGTTTTGTATCCATGGATTCATGTAATTTCTACCAGAAACGTGACGTGAACTGAGTACCTCGATCAGACACTATCTTCTTTGGAACACCATGCAGACACACAATTCGTGACATGTACAATTCTGCTAAGTTGGCTCCAATGTATGTTGTTTTGACCGGGATGAAATGCGCGACTTTTGTCAATCTGTCCACAATAACCCATATCGAGTTGTAACCATCACGAGTACGGGGTAACCCTACAATGAAATCCATACCAATCTCTTCCCATTTCCATCCAGGTACCCTTAATGGCTGGAGTAAACCTGCTGGTCTTTGGTGTTCTGCTTTCACTCTCTGGCACACATCACACAAAGCCATGTGAGTTGCTACCTCTCTTTTCAAACCATACCACCAGTACTTCTCTTTCAAGTCTTGATACATCTTGGTACTTCCAGGATGAATGGAATAAGCGAAATCATATGCCTCCTTCAAAATGAGTTCACGAAGGTGAGCAATTTCAGGTACACAGATCCTCTTTCTGAACAAAACAGTTTCTTGCTCATCTTCGGTGAAATCCGGAGTCTTGCCTAAATCAATTTGAATCTTGATCTCCATAGTCATGGCTTCCGCCTGTGTGACAATTCCCAGGTTCAAACGTGCCATCTCCCAACATAATTCCTGAGGCATCAATCGAGCAATCATCATATTAGCTTGTCCTTTCCGGCTTAGGGCGTCTGCCACAACATTAGCCTTGCCAGGATGATACTGAATATCCAAATCATAGTCTTTGATTAATTCTAGCCATCTGTGCTGTCTTAGGTTAAGATCCTGTTGCGTGAAGATGTACTTCAGACTCTTATGGTCAGTGAAGATCTGACACTTGTTTCCGATCATGTAGTGCCTCCAAATCTTCAATGCGTGCATGACGGCAGCCAATTCCAAGTCATGGGTAGGATAGTTCTGCTCATGCTTTCTCAACTGTCTTGAAGCATAGGCCACAACTTTGCCTTCTTGCATTAACACACATCCAAGACCCATCCGTGAAGCATCCCAATAAACATCAAACCCTTTGTGGATATCCGGCATTATCAACACAGGAGCAGTGGTCAATCTTGTTTTCAGCTCTTCAAAACACTTCTGGCATGCAGCATCCCACTTAAATTCTTTCCCTTTTTCCAACAAAGAAGTCATGGGTTTCACAATCTTTGAGAATCCCTCAATAAATCTGCGGTAGTAACCTACAAGTCCGAGGAAACTTCTGATTTCAGGCCAGACTTTGGTGGATTCCAATTCAGAACATCCTGAACTTTCCTTGGGTCTACTGCAATTCCTCCATCTGTGATAACATGTCCAAGGAAAGAAACTTTTCTCAACCAAAAGTCACATTTGCTCAGCTTGGCATATAACTGATTCTCTCGGAGTTTCTGTAACACTATCCTCAAGTGCTCTTCATGTTCTTCCTCGTTCTGTGAATACACCAAGATGTCATCAATGAACACAACCACAAACTTGTCAAGATATTCCATGAAAACCTTGTTCATCAGGTACATGAAGTATGCTAGAGTGTTGGTCAATCTAAAAGACATCATAGTGAACTCGTACAAACCATATTTGGTAGTGAAGGCTGTCTTGGGTATATCCTCTGGTCGGATCCTTAACTGATGATATCCTGATCTCAGATCAATCTTGGAGAAAACCTTGGCACCTCTCATTTGATCAAACAAATCTTCAATTCTGGGCAGTGGATATTTATTCTTGATCGTCACGCCATTCAGTGACCTGTAGTCTACACACATCCTTCTGCTGCCATCCTTCTTATCAACAAATATCACTGGTGCTCCCCACGGGGACGAGCTAGGATGGATAAATCCCTTAGCTAACATTTCTTCTATTTGTTTCTTTAGTTCACTCAGATCCTTAACATCCATTCTATAGGGTCTTTTCGAGATAGGTGCAGCAACAGATAAAAGATCAATACTGAACTCAATGTCACGAATAGGTGGCATACCTGGTAAATCCTCCGGGAAGACGTCGGGGTACTCACAGACAACTCTGATATCTTCTAGAGGCATTCTCTTCATTTGGTTCACTGTCCCAACTCCACTGGGTGAAGTTGATGCCACAAACTCTACTTTGTCTCCTTGAGGGCTGGTTAAGAGCACTGATCTCTTGCGACACTGAATGACACCATCAAATCCTGATAACCAATCCATTCCGAGGATTACATCAGTGTTGCTAGTCTTTAGGACTATTAGATTGGCTAGGAATTCTACCCCCATAATATTCATGTTGACCCTCGGCATAAGTGACTAGCTTTCAATTCTTTGCCCGGGGAGCTTACTAGAAGTATTTGTTTCATAGGGTTCATTAGTAAATTATGCCTTGTGGCGAATTGCTCAGTAATGAATGAATGTGATGCTCCAGTGTCAAATAAAACTGATGCAGGTTCAGAATTAAAAGGGAACGTACCGAGCACAACATCGGGAGCCTCTTCAGCTGTTTCTGCAGCCACATGATTCACCCTTCGGCGCACGTAGTTCTGTTGACCTCTGTTGCCCAGTGGTGTCTAGTTGCTGTTGTGCGGCAGCTGCTGCTGAGGAGTCTGCCTCTGCCCACTGTTCCTCTGATTCTGAGGAGTCTGCATGTTACGCTTCGGGCAGTTGTTAGCATAATGCCCCAGTTCTTCACATCTGAAACAGCCGTTGAGTTGGACCGGTGTGACTGGATTGTTGGTCCGCACTGGTGCACCCGTGGCATAGCCTGAACGGTACGGTTGCGTGTTGGAGTTGCGTTGAGTCTGTAGGTTGAAGCGTTGAGGCTGCTGTGGAGTTCGTTGATTCTGTTGACTCTACGGATATCCTCCGCCTTGTCCTCCAAAGCGCGACTGAAATCCCTGGGGTGTGCTGTAGCGGGGACGAGTGTTGCTGCTGGATTGTCCCTGGGACTGAAGTTTTCGCTTGTGTTCCCCAAGCTCCTTGCGCTTGCTCTCCAGACCAATGGCTTTGTCTAGCAGAGTCTGGAAGTTTGGGAAGGTGTGACTGTGCAGCTGATAGTTGAGCGGCCCTATCAGACCTTCCAAGAAGCGCTCCTGCCTCTTTGCATCACTATCCACCTCATGGGGTGCGTAACGGGACAACTGAGTAAATTTGTCCCGGTACTCATTGACAGTCATGCTGCCTTGCTTCAGGGTCAGGAATTCCTTCGGCTTGAGCTTTATTAGTCCTGCTGGGTTATGGTGGCTGCGGAAGTTAGTTCTGAACTCCTCATAGGTGATAGTGTTGGCATTGGTGTGGGAAGCAGTGAAAGCATCCCACCAATCAGCGGCTGCACCTTCCAGACGTCCTGCAGCATACAGGACCCTTTCACGGTCACTGCATTGCGTGATGTCCAGCTTCTTAGTGATGACCTTCAACCAGTCATCAGCATCCTAGGGGTCCACTAAGTGAGAAAAGGTAGGGCGTGGTGGCTCATGAACTCCCTATGTTTGTCTCTTGGTGGCTGATTTTGCTGAGGTGCTTGCTGATTCTGCTGAGTTTGCATGTTCTGGATGGTGGCAGTGAGGTTCTGCAACACCTGCATTTGTGCTGCCAAGAATTGCTCCATTGTTGGGTTGGGTGGTGGTGGCAACTGACTCTGTCGGTTGACTACGTGAGCACGCCTCGTGCTAGGGATATCCTGTCTTCCACCTGTCCTGGTGTTTACCATCTGACCGTTAGGGAATAAACCCAGGATAAGACAGGTGTACTAGATATAGGTAGATAAAAGATAAGACCTTAACAAAATATGGATTTATAAGGACTCCAACTTATATTAATTGATAGATTATAGCAAGCAATTCTCAAAGTTTCCAACCAAGCACACAAAAACAAACATTTGTTCTCGAGCAAACATTATTACATCGTCGTCCTCTCAAGCAAAAATGGTTCTAACGAGAGAACTTTAAGAGATACTAGCCTAAGAGCCTAGATGCCTAGTCCTCGTGGCGAGTTATGGAGCCGGGTTCGCCGCGATGAAGCTTCTTGCGGGGCGGTGACAAGGCGGGGAAGCGGGGTTCATTCAGCTGTGGAGGTGGCGGCGCGCTTCCCTCAAGTCGGGCCTCCAGTATGCGGATCCTATCATGGGCCTCCAGCAACTTGTCCTGAGTATTGTCCAGCTCAGTGACGACGCTCTCCAGCTCAATGTTGAGGGCAGCGGTGACTCGAGCAAGGGTGTTGAGGCGGTCTTCATCATCTCCACCCAGAGTAACCACAGTCTCCTTAGTTCCACTGAGGCGGCGAGGGAGGTGGCGGTACTCCGTGTTCTGTAGCTCCTGGCGGTGGGTATGGCAGATGGACCACAGAGCTCTTCTTGCGGCACTGCTGACGGAGGCGTCGTAAGTAGCGTGGGGCATAGCGGAGTCGTGCGCAGTGAGAGTCCTCCGGCCTCTGGTACTCTCCATATCCACCCTGACGTGGACGCGAGTGAGGTAGTAGTCGCCGAGCGCAGGGTCGATGTAGTGGTGCGTGTGGTAGTGGGGGTTCACGTGGTTGCTCAACTCCTGCAGAACACCCTGTAGCACCAGAGACAAGTGATCGGGCTCTCTGTCCAAAGTGCGAACACAGCAAAGTTGCCTCGTCCCTGGAGGATCATCGCCCTGATCGTCGCTGTTATCGTTGTCGTCATTGTCCTCGTCATCATCACCTCCATCATCAATACCCCCGGAGTTCCCCGGGCTTCCTCCAGCGGCGACCGATGCTGGAGCGGGAGCTGGAGCAGGGACAACTAGGGGTGGTGGTGGTGCCTCAACAATTGGTGATGCCGGCGGTGTGAACTGGTTTCCTTCTTCATCGACCGCCATGATGCGGCAATCATCACCATCCACAAAGTAGTAGGCCTCCACAGGTTCCTCCTCCATAGCTTCCACCTCCTCAACATGGGCTGGAACTGGGGCGGAAGGAGCTGGCTCAGCTAGGGCAATGCGAACCTGGCGACCTCCGGTGCGCTTGCGAGCATCTGGTAACTCCTGGCCATCTGACAGAGCGAGAATAAAACTCAGAATAATTTTTTTTAAAGAAATAAAATAATAAAAAGTTCATGTAAACATAGGTTTTTATGCGGAAATATAAAATAAACACAAAGAAATTTTTGATGCTGACATGGCTTGCTAGAAAATAAATCCTTAATTTCGACCATTTCTAACTAGGCTAGCATCCTACAGTCACATAGCTCTGATACCATTTCTGTCACACCCGATTCTAGAAAGAACCCGATGCATCTCATGTGTGTGGCAGGATCATGTTCACACACACATGATAGACGGACAAGTGTAATATATCAAAGACAATGCTCGTAAAGTAACTAAATAAAGTATTTAACAATATTACACTTCGAATAAAAGAGACACAAAGGTCTTTAAACGATGCACCGATATACCCTAAACGAAGTCTGCAACAACTCCGTCTTCCACAGGCGATGACTGGTGAACGCAAAGCCTAGAACTCCTCGTAGTTGTTGAAGTTCTCCTCTTCAAAGTTCTCTTCTAAACAGCAGTTGATTCTCTTCCTCGTAAGCTTGCTCTTGGTCTTGCTCGAACGTTACGTTGTCTACACGATCACACAAACAAGCATACACAAACAAATAAGAAAGAGTACAATAAATAGTACAAACAGAGAGTAAAATGATGATATTGTTGTAGTTCATGATGCAAGGATCGCGTGAGCGCAAGAATCTTTGAAATCAGAGTTGAAACGATGAAGATATGGCTAAAACAGTGATCTAGGGACCTAACTGCGAGAGTTTTGAACTTCCCGGGGCTAGATCTGAAGAAACCAGGGGCTAAAACATAATTAAACCTTAAACAGAGGGTCTGGGTGCAAAACTAGGGGTCCTCGACGGCGGGTACTAATTGTAGAAAGGTCAGGGGTCGGGACAGGAAAGAAAGGACTTAACTCTAATTATTTTTCTACTGATCTGGACTGCGGGTTGATTTCTGAAAAGCCTAGGGGCTTTTCTGCAAAGGTTCCGGGGACGGCTAGGGTCGGGCGTATCTGGTCCGTTGGATCAGAATCGGGCGGCAGGGTAAGGGTCGGGCGAGGGCGACGGCTCGAGCGCGGCTTAGATCTGTTCTGGCCGTTAGATCTAGATCGGGCGGCAGGGTGTGGGTCGGCTCGGGTCGACTCGCAGAGTTAGGGTCGGGAGAATCGGTAGGCGGCGCTAGGCGCCGGCGACGAGCGAGAGCGGGAGCAGACGACTGGAGCTCACCGAATCCGGTGCTCCGAGGCTCGTTTCAGGCTGGGGTGAGGCCGGGGAGATAGAGGGCGGCACGGCGAAAGTGGTGGGGGTCACGGGACGGCCGTGCGGCGGCCGTAGACCGGCGGCCATGGCGGCGGGCGGAGACAGAGCTCCGGCGAGCAATTAGGGCCGCGACAGAGCGAGAGAGAGGGGGAAATGGGGGCAGCTTGGTGCTCACCACCTCGCGGAACTCCGGCGAGGGTTGTAGTCGTTGGAGAAACAGAGGGACGGCGGGTCGACGGAGGGGTGCGGCTTGCGGCGGCGGCGTTCCTCCGGTGAGTGATTTCCAACGGCATGCGACGGTGCAGAGTAGAAGAAGAGGTTGACGACGGCTCTGGGTGCAAAGCGGGGCTCCGGCGTGGGTTTTATAGGGGAGGAGAGGAGGCGGATGTAACACCCAAAAAATATAGGAATTAAAATTTTAAAAACATTTTTATAAAAGTCACAAGATAAATTGAGCATGCATCTTTATTTCTTTTCTTCTCCTATTCTTTCTTTCAGCCCAGCCCATTCCTTCTCTTCTCCTTCTTTTCTTTTTCCAATCCCGCAGCCCAACTCAACCGGCCCAAACCAACCAGCCCAGAACGTTCTACTCTCCCTCACCTCTCTTTCACCGATGCCCGGGCCCCACCTGTCGGCGCCTTCTTTCTTCTTTCCTTTCTTCTTCCTCTGTTTCGCATCGCGCCCCTCTTTCCTTTCTTAGCCGCGACAGCAGGTGCGCCGCGCCGCCGTCTGTGCTTCCCCGTTCCTTTTTCCTTCCTTACCCCTAGTCCGGATCGATTCCGCGCCATCGCCCGCATCTCTCCTTCCTTCCCCGCGACGCAGGCATGCCTTACTGGCCGCGGTTCCGCCCTTTCCTTCGCAAGAGCCGCCGCCTTCCTTTTCCCCGGCCAGTCCGCCCCTATAAAACCCCGCCGGAGCCCCGCCTTGCACCCAAAGCTGTTCTCAATCCCTTACTCCACTCCACAGCGTCGCACACTGCTGGAATTCGCACACCGGAGGAACGCCGCCGCCCCATGTCGCCGCCTCTCCGTTGACTCACCGTCCCGCTGCTTCTCCACCGCCTTCAACTCTCGCCGGAGATCCGCGAGTTTGTGAGCATCAAGCCGCACCCGTTTCCCCTCTCTCTCTCGCTTTGTCGCAACCCCAATTCCTCACCGGAGATCTATTTCCGCCCGCCGCCGTGGCCGTCAATCTATAGCCACCGCACAGCCGTCCCGTGACCACCAACACCTTCACCGAGCCGCCCACTCTCTCCCCGGCATGAACCCAGCTTGAACTAAGCCCCGAAACACCGGATTCGGTGAAGCTCCGGCCATCCGCCGCTGCACTCGCTTGCTATCGGTGCCCAGCGCAGCTTAGCTTCGCCCGACCCTCTTTACTCCGCCTCGCCCGACCCTAACTTCGCCGGGTCGACCTGAGCCGACCCTTCCCCTGCCACTCGATCTGGATCTAACGGCCAGAATCGACCCTTACTCCACCGATTCGCCCGACCCTTAAAACGCCGCTCGATTCTGATCCAACGGACCAGATTCACCCGACCCTAGCTGTTCCCGGAACGTTTGCAGAAAGACCCCTAGGTTTTTCCAGAAATCAACTCGCAGTCCAGATCAGTAGAAAAATAATTAGAGTTGAGCCCTTTCTTTTTCTGTTCCGACCCCTGACTTTTCTAGAATTAGTACCCGCCATCCAGAACCTATAGTTTTGCACCCCGACCCCCTGTTTAAGGTTTAATTATGATTTAGCCTTTGATTTCTTCAGATTTAGCCCCTGGAAGTTCAAAACTCTCGTAGTTAGGTCCCTAGATCACAGTTTTAGTCATATCTTCATCGTTTCAACTCCGATTTCAACGATCCTTGCGCTCACGCGACCCTTGCATCATGAACTACAACTTTATCTTCTTTTTACTTTCTGTTTGTACTGTTTGTTGTACTGTTTCTTATTTTTTTGTGTATGCTTGATTGTGTGATCGCGTAGACAACGTGACGTTCGAGCAAAACCAAGAGCAAGCTTACGAGGAAGAGAACCAGAAGCTGTTTGAGGAAGGCAAGTGGATTTTCCCCTCTGCATATTCTATTTGATCCCAACAACAGCATGATAATTCACTTTACTTTATTGTTGCTTGCATAAACTTGATGGGTTACCTATACTAAGGACATACCTAGTCTTTTACCCCAAACCTTGAAACACCTGGGTTTACTATTCATGTTGGGTAGTCATGCTTAGTTGCAAACTTTGGGATTGGTATTGGTTTACTCTTATGGCAATGTTGATCATGTTTCATATTGTTGTTGTACCGCGTAATTTCAAGATCAACTTTGTTTAATAGGAACATGGAAAACCACCCAAGAAACAAGTGCAACCACAAAGTCATATGGCTCTAACCTTAGCCAATTAATTAGATGTGTAGTTTGCTGGTGGCCTTACCAAAAGGGCAAGGAGGGGGTCGGTGATAGGGGTCATAGCCCGGTCCTCTTGGGGTAGCTGCCTTTGCTAAGGAGCTGACCATTAGGGAGGTTTATGGACCACACTGCTACTGAAACTCTAGCGGGCTGCCTAGCTCTCAACATGTCTTTGTAAAGGCTTCGTAGTGTACCCTCGCCACTCACCTCGGAAGTGTTTAAGGGCCTTGCAAACCCGGGCGACTCAGGGAAACACGATTTTTGGGTAAAGTGTACAACCTCTGCAGAGTGTAAAACTATTATAACAGCCGTACTCACGGTTAAGAGTGGCTTGGACCCTCACATGATAATGAAACTTGAAGATTAATTAAATTGTGGTTCGCGGTTTATGTTTATGTTGATGGTACCTTTATGTTTTGCTAAAGTGGGTTGGTATAAACTTAAACCTAGTTAATAGGTGCTTGTTAATAAATACTTGACCAACTAAAAGTGATCGCTGCTGCAAACCCTAGCCTATCCTTGATGGCCTTGCATATTCACCCCACTTGCTGAGTACCAACCATAAGAGTACTCACCCTTGCCCCCCTGCTGTTCAGAATAGAACTTCGAAGAGGAGATCTCCGATGATGTCGAGGAGTTCTAGGCCCTGCGTTCACCAGTCATCGCCTATGGAAGACGGAGTTGTTGGAGACTTCGTATAGGGTATAACGGTTTATCGTTAAAAGATATTTATGTCTCTTTTATACGGAGTGTAATATTGTTAAATACTTTATTTAGTTACTTTTTTAGCATTGTCTTTGATATATTACACTTTCCGTCTATCATATGTGTGTGAACATGATCCTGGCGCATATATGAGATGCATCTGGTTCTTTCTAGAATCGGGTGTGATGGAAGTGGTATCAGAGCTATGTTGACTGTAGGACGCTAGCCTAGATAGAAATGGTCGAAATTAAGGGTTTATCTTCTAGCAAGCCATGTCAGCATCAAAAATTTCCTTGTGTCTAATTTATATTTCCACATAAAAACCTATGTTTACATAAACCTTCTATTATTTTATTTCTCTAAAAAATATATTCTGAGTTTTACTCCCGCCCTGTTAGATGGCCAGGACTTACCAGACTGCTCGTAAGCGCACTGGAGGTCGCCAAGTTCGCATTGCCCCAGCTGAGCCAGCTGCTCCCGCCCTAGTTCCAGCCCCGATTGAAGAGGAGGAAGCTATGGGGGAAGAACCCGAGGAGGCCTACTACTTTGTGGATGGTGAAGGTGGCCGCATCATGGCAATTGATGAAGAAGGGAATCAGTTCACACCGCCGGCATCACCAGTCGTTGAGGCACCGCCACCACCCCCAGTTGTCCCTGCTCCAGCTCCCGCTCCAGCACCGCTCGTCGCTGAAGGAAGCCCGGGTAACTCCGAAGGTATTAGTGATGGAAGAGACGATGATGAGGACAACGACAACAATGAAGACAACGACGATCAGAGTGATGAAACTCCAGGGATGAGGCAACTCTGCTGTGTTCGCACTTCGGACAGGGAGCTCGGCCACTTGTCTCTGGTGCTACAAGGTGTTCTGCAACAGTTGGGCAACCACGTGAGACCCCACTACCACACGCATCACTACATCGACCCTGCGCTCGGCGACTACTACCTCACTCGCGTCCACATTAGGATGGATACGGAGAGTGCCAGAGGACGGAGGACTCTCACAGCGCATGACTCCGCTACGCCCCACGCCACTTACGACGCCACCGTCAGCAGCGCTGCCAGGAGAGCTCTATGGTCCATCTGCCACACCCACCGCCAGGAGCTTCAGAACATGGAGTACCGCCATCTTCCTTGCCGCATCAGTGGGACGGAGGAGACTGTGATTACTCTGGGTGGAGATGATGAAGACCGCCTCAACACTCTTGCTCGAGTCACTGCCACTCTCAACACTGAGCTGGAAAGCGTCGTCACAGAGCTGGACGATACTCAAGACAAGCTACTGGAGGCACATGACAAGATCCGCATACTGGAGGCCCGACTTGAGGGAAGGGCGCCGCCACCACCATAGCTGGATGAACCCCGCTTCCCCGCCTTGTCACCGCCCGCAAGAAGCTTCTCCGCGGCGAACCCGGCTCCATAACTCGCCCAGAGGAATAGGCACCTAGGCTCCTAAAGTTCTCTCGTTAGAACCTTTTTGCTTGAGAGGACGATGATGTAATAATGATTGCTTGAGAACAAATATTTGCTTTGAGTGCTTTAAGAATTGCTTGATATAATCTATCCATTAATATAAGTTGGAGTCTTTATAAATCCATATTTTGTTAAGATCTTATCTTCTATCTACCTATATCTAGTACTCCTGTCTTATCCTGGGTTTATTCCCTAACGGTCAGATGGTAAACACCAGGACAGGTGGAAGGCAGGAAATCCCTAGCACTAGGCGTGCTCGCGTAGTCAACCGACAGAGTCAGTTGCCACCACCGCCCAATCCAACAATGGAGCAATTCTTGGCAGCAGAGATACAGGTGTTGTAGAACCTCACCGCCACCATCCAGAACATACAAGCTCAGCAGAATCACCAAGCACCGCAGCAAAACCAGTCACCAAGAGACAAACACAGAGAATTCATGAGCCACCACACTCCTACCTTTTCTCACTTAGTGGACCCCTTGGATGCTGATGATTGGTTGAAGGTCATCACTAAGAAGTTGGACATCACCCAATGCAGTGACCGTGAAAGGGTCCTGTATGCTGCAGGATGTCTGGAAGGTGCAGCCACTGATTGGTGGGATGCTTTCACCGCTGCCCACGCCAATGCCAACACTATCACCTGGGAGGAGTTCAGAACCAACTTCCGCAGCCACCATATTCCAGCAGGACTAATGAAGCTCAAGCAGAAGGAATTCCTGTCCCTGAAGCAAGGCAACATGACGGTCAGCGAGTACCGTGACAAGTTCACTCAGTTGTCTCGTTACGCGTCCCATGAGGTGGATATTGACGCAAAGAGGCAGGAGCGCTTCTTAGAAGGTCTGATAGGGCCGCTCAACTATCAGCTGCACAGTCACACTTTCCCAAAATTCCAGACTCTGCTAGACAAAGCCATTGGACTGGAGAGCAAGCGCAAGGAGCTTGGGGAACACAAGCGAAAACTTCAGTCCCAAGGACAATCCAGCAGCAACACTCATCCCCGCTACAGCACACCCCAGGGATTTCAGTCGCGCTTTGGAGGACAAGGTGGAGGATATCCGCAGAGTCAACAGAATCAACAAACTCCACAGTAGCCTAAACACTACAACCAGCAGACTCAGTGCAACTCCAACCCGCAACCGTACCGTTCAGGCTATGCTACAGGTGCACCAGTGCGGACGAACAATCCAGTCACCCCGGTCCAACCCAACGGTTGTTTCAAATGTGGAGAACTGGGACATTATGCTAACAACTGCCCGAAGCATAACATGCAGACTCCTCAGAATCAGAGGAACAGAGGACAAAGGTAGACTCCTCAGCATCAGCAGCCGCGCAACAACAACCAGACACCATTGGGCAACAGAGGTCAACAGAACTACGTGCGCGGAAAGGTGAACCATGTGGCTGCAGAAACAGCTGAAGAGGCTCCGGATGTTGTGCTGGGTACGTTCCTTGTTAATTCTGAACCTGCATCAGTTTTATTTGATTCTGGAGCATCACATTCATTCATTACTGAGCAATTCGCTGCAAAACATAATTTACCAATGAGCCCTATGGAACAAATATTTCTAGTAAGCTCCCCGGGCAAAGAATTGAAAGCCAGGCACTCATGCCTGAGGGTCAACTTGAATATTATGGGGGTAGAATTCCTAGCCAACCTAATAGTCCTAGGGACTAGCGGCATTGATGTGATCCTCGAAATGGATTGGTTATCAGGATGTGATGGCGTCATTCAGTGTCGCAAGAGATCAGTGCTCTTAACCAGCCCTCAAGAAGTAAAGTAGAGTTTGTGGCATCAACTTCACCTAGTGGAGTTGGGACAGTGTACCAAATGAAGGGAATGCCTTTAGAAGATATCAGAGTTGTCTTTGAGTACCCCGACGTCTTCCCGGAGGATTTACCAGGTATGCCACCTGTTCGTGACATTGAGTTCAGTATTGATCTTTTACCTGGTACTGCACCTATCTCTAAGAGACCCTATAGAATGGATGTTAAGGATCTAAGTGAACTAAAGAAACAAATAGAAGAAATGTTAGCTAAAGGATTTATCCGTCCTAGCTCATCCCCGTGGGGAGCACCCGTGATCTTTGTCGATAAGAAGGATGGCAATAGAAGGATGTGCGTAGACTACAGGTCGTTGAATGATGTGACGATCAAGAATAAGTATCCACTGCCCAGGATTGAAGATTTGTTTGATCAGATGAGAGGTGCCAAGGTTTTCTCCATGATTGATCTGAGATCAGGCTATCATCAGTTAAGGATCCGACCAGAGGATATACCCAAGACAGCCTTCACTACCAGATATGGTCTGTACGAGTTCACTGTGATGTCGTTTGGATTGACCAACGCTCCAGCATACTTCATGTACCTGATGAACAATGTTTTCATGGAATATCTTGACAAGTTTGTGGTTGTGTTCATTGATGACATGTTGGTGTATTCACAGAACGAGGAAGAACATGAAGAGCACTTGAGGATAGTGTTACAGAAACTCCGAGAGAATCAGTTATATGCCAAGCTGAGCAAATGTGATTTTTGGTTGAGAGAAGTTTCTTTCCTTGGACATGTTATCACAGATGGAGGAATTGCAGTAGACCCAAGCAAAGTTCAGGATGTTCTGAATTGGAATCCACCGAAGGCTGTGCCTGAAATCAGAAGTTTACTCGGACTTGCAGGTTACTACCGCAGATTTATTGAAGGATTCTCAAAGATCGTGAAACCCATGACTTCCTTGTTGGAAAAAGGGAAAGAATTCAAGTGGGATGCGGCATGCCAGAAGTGTTTTGAAGAGCTGAAAATGAGATTGACCACTGCTCCTGTGTTGATAATGCCGGATATCCACAAAGGGTTTGATGTGTATTGCGATGCTTCACGAATGGGACTTGGATGTGTGTTGATGCAAGAAGGCAAAGTTGTGGCCTATGCTTCAAGACAGTTGAGAAAGCATGAGCAGAACTATCCTACCCATGACTTGGAATTGGCTGCCGTCGTGCACGCATTGAAGATTTGGAGGCACTATATGATCGGAAACAAGTGTCAGATCTTCACGGACCATAAGAGTCTGAAGTACATCTTCACGCAACAGGATCTTAACCTAAGACAACCCAGATGGCTAGAATTAATCAAATACTATGATTTGGATATTCAGTATCATCCTAGCAAGGCTAATGTTGTGGCAGACGCCATAAGCCGGAAAGGACAAGCTAATATGATGATTGCTCGATTGATGCCTCAGGAATTATGTTGGGAGATGGCACGTTTGAACTTGGGAATTGTCACACAAGTGGAAGCCATGACTATGGAGATTGAACCGACATTAGAACAAGAGATCAGAAAAGGATAGTTGACAGATGCTAAGATCAAAGAGATCAAGATTCAAATTGGTTTAGGCAAGACTACGGATTTCACCGAAGATGAACAAGGAACTGTTTGGTTCAGAAAGAGGATCTGTGTACCTGAAATTGATCACCTACGTGAACTCATTTTGAAGGAGGCACATGATTCCGCATATTCCATTCATCCTGGAAGTACCAAGATGTATCAAGATTTGAAAGAAAGGTACTGGTGGTATGGTTTGAAAAGAGACGTAGCAACTCACGTGGCTTTGTGTGATTTGTGCCAGAGAGTGAAAGAAGGACACCAGAGACCAGCAGGTTTACTTCAGCCATTGAAAGTACCTGAATGGAAATGGGAAGAGATTGGTATGGATTTCATTGTAGGGTTACCCCGTACTCGTGATGGTTACGACTCGATATGGGTTATTGTGGACAGATTGACAAAAGTCGCACATTTCATCCCGGTCAAAACAACATACACTGGAGCCAAGTTAGCAGAACTGTACATGACACGAATTGTGTGTCTGCATGGTGTTCCAAAGAAGATAGTGTCTGATCGAGGTACTCAGTTCACGTTGCGTTTCTGGCAGAAATTACATGAATCCATGGATACAAAGCTCAATTTCAGTTCCGCATATCATCCGCAAACAGACGGTCAGACTGAGCGAACGAATCAAGTATTAGAAGACATGTTGAGAGCATGTGCCCTCAAGCATGGAGGTAGTTGGGATAAAAGTTTGCCATACGCAGAATTCTCCTACAATAACAGTTATCAAGCAAGTCTCAAGATGGCCCCAATTGAAGCATTATATGGGAGAAAATGCAGGACACCATTGTATTGGAATCAGAAAGGAGAAAGTCAGGTTTTTGGACTAGAGATTCTTCAAGAAGCGAATAGACAAGTCCAGATAATCCGGGATAATCTCAAGACTGCTCAGTCACGACAGAAAAGTTATGCTGATACACGAAGAAGGGAATTGACATTTGAAGTTGGAGATTTTGTGTATTTGAAGGTATCACCCATCAGAGGTTTACGTAGATTCAAAGTGAAAGGAAAGTTGTCACCATGTTATATTGGTCCTTTTCAGATTCTGGAAAGGAAAGGTGAAGTGGCATATCAATTGGAGTTACCGGCACGATTGTCAGATGTCCATGATGTGTTTCACGTATCACAGCTAAAGAAATGTTTGAGAGTGCCTGAGGAGCAGTTACCGCTAGAGGAACTTAATGTACAAGAAGATTTGACTTATGTAGAGCATCCGGTTACAATCTTGGAAACATCTCACAGAGTTACTCGGAACAAGGTGATCAAAATGTGCAAAGTACAGTGGAGTCACCACTCAGAGGATGAGGCTACTTGGCAAAGAGAAGATGAACTGATTGCAGAATTCCCTCAGTTGTTCCCTAATCCTTCCAAATCTCGAGGACGAGATTCTCTTTAAGGGGGGTAGGTTTTGTAACACCCAAAAAATATAGGAATTAAAATTTTAAAAACATTTTTATAAAAGTCACAAGATAAAATTGTGCATGCATCTTTATTTCTTTTCTTCTCCTATTCTTTCTTTCAGCCCAGCCCATTCCTTCTCTTCTCCTTCTTTTTTTTTTCCAATCCCGCGGCCCAACTCAACCGGCCCAAACCAGCCAGCCCAAAACGTTCTACTCTCCCTCACCTCTCTTTCACCGACATCCGGGCCCCACCTGTCGGCGCCTTCTTTCTTCTTTCCTTTCTTCTTCCTCTGTTCCGCATTGCGCCCCTCTTTCCTTTCTTAGCCGCGACAGCAGGCGCGCCGCGCCACCGTCCGTGCTTCCCCCTTCCTTACCCCGAGTCCAGATTGACTCCGCGCCGTCGCCCGCATCTCTCCTTCCTTCCCCGTGACGCAGGCATGCCTTACTGGCCGCGGTTCCGCCCTTTCCTTCGCAAGAGCCGCCGCCTTCCTTTTCCCCGTCCACTCCGCCCCTATAAAACCCCGCAAGAGCCCCGCCTTGCACCCAGAGCTGTTCTCAATCCCTTACTCTACTCCACAGCGTCGCACGCCGCTGGAATTCGCACACCGGAGGAACGCCGCCGCCCCATGTCGCCGCCTCTCCGTCGACTCGCCGTCCCGCTGCTTCTCCGCCGCCTTCAACTCTCGCCGGAGATCCGCGAGTTGGTGAGCATCAAGCCGCACTCGTTTCCCTCTCCCTCGCTCTGTCGCAACCCCAATTCCTCGCCGGAGATCTGTTTCCGCCCGCTGCCGTGGTCGTCAGTCTACAGCCGCCGCACAGCCGTCCCGTGACCACCAACACCTTCGCCAAGCCGCCTACTCTCTCCCCGGCATGAACCCAGCTTGAACTAAGACCCGGAACACCGGATTCGGTGAAGCTCCGGCCGTCCGCCGCCGCACTCGCTCGCCGTCGGCGCCCAGCGCAGCTCCGCTTCGCCCGACCCTCTTTACTCCGCCTCGCCCGACCCTAACATCGCTGGGTCGACCCGAGCCGACGCTTCCCCTGCCACTCGATCTTGATCTAACGGCCAGAATCGACCCTTACTCCGCCGATTCGCCCGACCCTTAAAACGCCGCTCGATTCTGATCCAACGGACCAGATTCACCCGACCCTAGCTGTTCCCGAAACGTTTGCAGAAAGACCCCTAGGTTTTTCCAGAAATCAACCCGCAGTCCAGATCAGTAGAAAAATAATTAGAGTTGAGCCCTTTCTTTTTCTATTCCGACCCTTGACTTTTCTAGAATTAGTACCCGCCGTCCAGAACCTATAGTTTTGCACCCCGACCCTCTGTTTAAGGTTTAATTATGTTTTAGCCTTTGATTTCTTCAGATTTAGCCCCTGAAAGTTCAAAATTCTCGTAGTTAGGTCCCTAGATCACTGTTTTAGCCATATCTTCATCGTTTCAACTCCGATTTCAACGATCCTTGCGCCCACGCGACCCTTGCATCATGAACTACAACTTTATCATCTTTTTACTTTCTGTTAGTACTGTTTGTTGTACTGTTTCTTATTTTTTTGTGTATGCTTGATTGTGTGATCGCATAGACAACGTGACGTTCGAGCAAAACTAAGAGCGAGCTTACGAGAAAGAGAACCAGTAGCTGTTTGAGGAAGGCAAGTGGATTTTCCCCCCTGCATATTCTATTTGATCCCAACAACAGCATGATAATTCACTTTATTTTATTGTTGCTTGCATAAACTTGATGGGTTACCTATACTAAGGACATACCTAGTCTTTTACCCCAAACCATGAAACACCTGGGTTTACTATTCATGTTGGGTAGTCACGCTTAGTTGCAAACTTTGGGATTGGTATTGGTTTACTCTTATGGCAATGTTGATCACGTTTTATATTGTTGTTGTACCGCGTAATTTCAAGATCAACTTTGTTTAATGGGAATATGGAGAACCACCCAAGAAAACAGTGCAACCACAAAGTCATATGGCTCTGACCTTAGCCAATTAATTAGATGTGTAGTTTGCTGGTGGCCTTACCGAAAGGACAAGGAGGGGGTCGGTGATAGGGGTCATATCCCGGTCCTCTTGGGGTAGCTGCCTTTGCTAAGGAGCTGACCATTAGGGAAGTTTATGGACCACACTGCTATTGAAACTCTAGCGGGCTGCCTAGCTCTCAACATGTCTTTGTAAAGGCTTCATAGTGTACCCTTGCCACTCACCTCGGATGTGTTTAAGGGCCTTGCAAACCCGGGCGACTCAGGGAAACACGATTTGTGGGTAAAGTGTACAACCTCTGCAGAGTGTAAAACTGTTATAACAGCCGTACTCACGGTTAAGAGTGGCTTGGACCCTCACATGATAATGAAACTTGAAGATTAATTAAATTGTGGTTCACGATTTATGTTTATGTTGATGGTACCTTTATGTTTTGCTAAAGTGGGTTGGTATAAACTTAAATCTAGTTAATAGGTGCTTGTTAATAAATACTTGACCAACTAAAAGTGACCGCTGCTGCAAACCCTAGCCTATCCTTGATGGCCTTGCATATTCACCCCACTTGCTGAGTACCAACCATAAGAGTACTCACCCTTGCCCCCCTGCTGTTCAGAAGAGAACTTCAAAGAGGAGATCTTCGACGACTTCGAGGAGTTCTAGGCCCTGCTTTCACCAGTCATCGCTTGTGGAAGACGGAGTTGTTGGAGACTTCGTATAGGGTATAACGGTTTATCGTTTAAAGACATTTATGTCTCTTTTATACGGAGTGTAATATTGTTAAATACTTTATTTAGTTACTTTTTGAGCATTGTCTTTGATATATTACACTTTTCGTCTACCATATGTGTGTGAACATGATCCTGGCGCACATATGAGATGCATCTGGTTCTTTCTAGAATCGGGTGTGACAGTGGAGCGGCCGGGGAAAGGAAGGCGGCGGCTCACGCGACGGCCGGGATTGACGCGGCGGAATTTCAGTGGTCTTCTGTGAAGGAAAGGGGCGGGTCGACGGAGCGCATACTGCGGCCATTATGGCAGGCCAGCGTCGCGGGGAAGGAAGGAGGAGACGCGGCGACGAGCGCGGGGCCGAACTGGATTCGGGGTGAGGAAGAAAAGGAAAGGGGAAGGAGGCGCGGACGTCGGGTGACGGCGATGGACGCGTCTGGTGTCGCGGCAGGAAAGGAAAGAGAGAGAGGAGCGGGAGGAAGAAGAAAGGAAAGGAAGAGAGGGCGCCGACAGGTGGGTCCAGCGCGTCGGTGAGAGAGAGGTGGGGGTGAGTGAGGCGGGTTGGGCCGGCTAGGTTGGGCCGTGGGGAGAGGAAAAGAAATAAAAGATGAGGAGAGAAAGATTTGGGCCGGGCTGAAAGAAAAGAGGAGGGATTCTGGGCTGGGCTAAAAGAGAGTGGGAGAAGAGAAAGAGAGAGAGATGCATGCATAATTTTATTTTTGTGGCTTTTATAAAAAATGTTTTTTTAAAAAAATTTTATTTCCTATATTTTTGGGTGTTACAATACCCTATGTCCTGTGTGGTTTGGATTACCTTTGTTGATGATTGCCCCAAGGGGGTGCCTGTCCGCCCTTATATAGTCCGAGGGGACAAGTTTACATGGATGTCCTAGTCGGGTGCAAGCCCAGGAGTTCTACCCGAGTACTTCTCGAGTAGTTTCCTACCGTGTCCAACTAGTCTAACTACTGTACAAGTAATCCTACTGCATTACGAGTAGTTACAACAGATGTAGGGCGTGGGCCAAGTCCCATCCCGTATCCTAGGTGAAGTGTGCCATGTGGACAGTCCCGTGTGCCCGGGTCTCACAGCAGTCAGGGATGATACTGTGAAGGAGCAAGATGTACCCTTCGTCGTAGTGGACCTGTCAACAGGAACTACTGCAATGACACCGGGGCAAGCACTACCCTTGGTTTCCATCGCTATTGCCTCGCCGAGGCAAGCTCCGCCAGCAGCTGGCAAGTCAACGCCAACATGTGCTTTAGATGCTGCTCCAGCACCTAAGGCACTAAAACAGAAGAAATTGCATGTAAAGAAATCCACATTGTAAGTGTGCGAGTACTTTCGCACTTGTACAGTTGTAGGTTCCCTGGAAGTACTCTTATTTTCATTTCTCATGTGTAGCCCATCCTCTGCTCTGGGCTTGGAGCAACCTGGCGATGCCATGGCGACTCCAGCCCCCGAGCCAGGAAAAGCATCTGGTGTCATGGAAGTCACTATAGAGCCAATGGCCATGCCTACCTTCGGATCATCGGTGCCGCCCGACTCGTCGGCTCCTGCCGATGCCAGAGCTGGCAGGCCCGAGGCTGAAGCCGAGGCTACCGCTGATACAGAGCCTGAAGTCCGGGATGCATCCCCGGAAATATTAACAGGTGAGCCCATTGTAACACCTCCTCCTGCGAGTATTATTCTACTTGATGCATGCCTGCTCACTTGTATGAATGTTATAGGTAATCCGCAGCAGCGGACTGCTCCTAAAGATTAAGGCGCTACGGGTCCCTCTTCGGAGGGTATTCTGGTGACTCCCACGAAGTGGCAGTATACCATCCCGATTGACCTCATTGAAGACCCCACGCTGTCGTCGACGACTTTAAAAGAGTTCCAGAATACTTTCAAAGAATTGTACAAATTCTCCACGGTAAGTATCTTGCACTGAAAATATATGTTTCTGCCGACTAGTTATTGATGTGCTGACTACTTTTTCCTATTATACAGACCTTGGTCAATTGCTCTAGAATAAAATTACACAAACTTAGGGCAGTTGAAGATGGGGCCCGCCAGTTGCAGGCCAAGGATCGCCAAATTGAGGAAAAAATTAACAAGATTGTTGACCTGAGGAATGAGCTTAATACCCTCAAACAGGAGCGTACCTGAGAAGTCTGACTCTTGAAGCAAGAAATTCAAAATCTTTCAAAGGAAAACAAGGACCTGGCCAAGACGAACCGAGGTAACAATCTATCGACTACTTCACCTTGCCGTGATGTGTATGACTGTTCGTTTCTAGGGCTCTCATGAATGCTTTTTCTTGTTGCTTGTCCTCAGAACTCAACAATATCACAAGGAACAACGAACAAATGCTGACCGATGTGAAGGATTTGCTGAATCACCATACCAATGAATTAGAGCTCACGATAAAAAAGCTTGAAGATACTGATGCTCAGTTCATCTAGTTCACGCAGCAGATTAAAGACATGGCCGAAGAAAAAGATGCCAAGAAGAAACAACTTGAAGACCTTAAGAAAGCGGTGCAAGTAGTCGTCAACATGGTGGATCCTCAAGAAGATAGCCGGCTTCATCTCCGAGACCACCAAGACCTATGTAGCGCACGTGCTTGGACTCCTCAACTCTTTCTGGCCGAAGGCCAATCTGGAGCCACTAGCCGATGGCATGGCTGCAGACTGTTCTCAAGAGAGGTTCACAAAGTACCTTAGAGAAGTCATAGTTGAGAGCTTAGAGCAGGATTTAAAACAATGGACATGTCATGAACAATCTGCCTAGTCGTATATTTGTAAATATATTTATTTACTTGGTGCCTTTCAATCTATTGGATTAATCTCATATAGAGTAGTATCGGTGATTGGAGGTCTTAGATAGAATTGATATGCTTGGGTTACGCTACTCCGAGTGTTATGCCTTTGAATGTAGTCAATAATTTGTTCAAACTAGTCAGTTAATGCCCGATCGTGCGGTCCTCCGACTCGTTCGAATTTATAGGCTCCATGGCTTCTTTAGTCCCTTGGCGTTGTACTGCTCATGGCAAGTTTTCCAGGCCTGACTAGAAGTATGGGCTTGGTGACCCCTTCAGCGAGTGCTTTTTATCGCTACTGTTTACATGAAACGAGTAGTCGTAGCTGTTGCTGGAATAAGTTTGTGCACAAGTAGTACTCGTGTCTTAGCCTCATCGGTTGTTACTGTAGTAGCTTATTTTTGATACTTGTGGCTTTAAGAAAGCCTCCAAGTTTTACAATTTAGCTAGAAACGAAATAGTCGTATAATAAAGACTCTTTATTAATAACATGTTGTCGTGTAGCTGGCAGGTACATATTGTACTAAGGGTAGAACTTCTGTAAATGCTCTATATTCCATGAGTTTGGGAACTCCTGGCCATCAGGGTACTGTAGGTGATACGCATCTGGCCTTGTGACCTTCGAAATGATGAAAGGCCCTTCCCATCGCGAGTTAAGCTTATGTAGCCCTATTTTGTCTTGGATGTTCTATGGAGGACCAAATCACCAATACTGAATGACCTCTCCTGGATATTGCGGTTATGGTAGCGTCTGACTCCTTGCAGATAACGTGCCGACTGGATAAGGGCATTGCATCTCACTTCTTCGACTAAGTCCAGTTCAAGCTGTCTTGCCTCGTCAGCTTCGCCTTCATTGTACAATTCTATTCATGGAGATTTCCACATAATGTCTGCAGGGAGGATTGCTTCTGACCCATAGACAAGAAAGAAGGGTGTATGTCCTGTGGCTTTGGATGGCTGAGTCCGTAGCCCCCAGACGACATGTGGAAGCTCGTTGATCCACTTGCCACCTTTTTTGCTATTCTCATCGGTAGAGTCTTTTCTTCAAACCATCAAGAATCATGCCGTTGGCCCTCTCGACTTGGCCATTTGCCCTTAGGTGTGCAAATGACACATACTTGACTTTGATTGACGCGTTGTCACTGAATTCCTAGAACTGATGCGCTATGAAGTTGGTGCCCAAGTCGGTGATGATAGTGTTGGGGAAGCCAAACCGATGTAGAATGTCACAGATGAAGTCAACTACTCTGTCCAGTGTGAGCTTCGTAATCAGCTTGTCCTCAATCCACTTTGACAAGCCACCAACACATGAGTGAATCCTCCTGGCGCTATTGTCAAAGGCCCAATCATGTCAAGGCTCCAACAGGCAAACAGCTAGGATGGTGGGATGGTGATAAGATTGTGAGCCGGGACATGTGATTGCTTTTCGAAGAATTGGCAGTTTGGGCATCTGCAGACTAAGTCTTCATCATCTAACACCATTGTAGGCTAGTAGAAACCTGCTCTATATGCCTTCCCGACTAGTGTTGTTGAAGCTGCATGATTGTCGCAGGATACATCATGGATTTCACGAAGGATGCCATATCCATCTTCGCCCGTGATACACTTCATGAGAATTCCCGAATGTGCCATGCTTGTATAACTTGTCGTCCACCAAAACGAAACCCTTGCTTCGCCTCATGATGCGAGCCGCTGCTGCACTCTTTTTGTCCACGTCTGCGGGTAGTCTCTGGTCTTTGATGAAGTCGATGTAAGGTTCCCTCCAATCTTCTCCCAGCATCATGACCTCCTGATCTGATTCGTGAGGAACTGGATCGGTGGTTGCTTGTGCTGGAATCGTGATGGACGGGTGTTTTAGCTCTTGGACAAATACGCTAGTTGGAACTTGAGCACAAGTAGATCCTAGCTGGGATAGTACATCTGCCCCAACATTATTGTCTCGGATCACGTGATGAACCTCCAACCATGAGAATTTGTTTTCTAGCTTCCGTACTTCCGCTACGTATGCGTCCATGGCTTCTTTGTTGCAATCCCAGTCCTTGTTGACTTGTTGAACAACCAAAAAGGAGTCACTGTAGACAAGTAGTCGCTTGATGCAGAGAGAAATCACCAGGCGTAGCCCGTGCAAGAGTGCCTCACACACGGCCTCGTTGTTGGACACATTCCAAATGATTTGAAGAACATACTTGATTTGCTCCCCCTTTGGAGATACGAAGAGTACTCTAGCGCCGCCGCCTTAGAGCTTGAGGGAGCCATCGAAGTACATCACCCAATCCTCTGGCCTGTCAACTAGAGTTGGAATCTGGTTTTCCTGCCACTCTGCCATAAAATCGACTAGAGCTTGTGACTTGATGGTTGTGCGTGGCTTGAAATCGATGGAGAGAGCTCCTAGCTCCACTGCCCACTTGGAGATATGTCTAGTGGTATCCCGATTTTGGAGAATATCAGCCAATGGGAAATCAGTGACAACTGAGATTTGATATGCGTCAAAGTAGTGGCGAAGCTTCTAGGATGTGATGAGTATTGCACAGAGAAGTTTCTAAATTGGTGGGTAGCGAACCTTTGGTTCGGAAAGTACTTCGCTGACGAAGTACACTGGCCTCTGCACACCAAATGCATGGCCCTCCTCAATGGCGGTGCTGAACACATGAGCAGTCGTGGCGATGTATAGGAGCAAGTTCTCGCCTGGCAATGGAGCTGTGAGGATGAGGGGTGACTGTAGGTGATGCTTAAGATACTACAGTGTCTGCTCCGCCTCCTCTGTCCACTTGAACTTGTCCCCGTTCTCCAAGTCATGAGATGAATCTGTTTAGGGCCGCCATGCATCCCGTGAGCTTCTGGACATCCTTGATTGTGGCCGGAGCCCCCATGTCGGTGATGGCGATGATTTTATCCGCATTGGCTTCGATCCCTCGGTGACTGATGATAATACCAAGTAATTTCGCGGATGATACGCCAAAGACGCACTTAGTCGGGTTGAGCTTCCACCGAAACTTGCGTAGGCTGTTGAAGGTTTCTTCTAGATCCGCAATATAGTCATCATGATTTCAGGTCTTAATGACCACGTCATCCACGTAGGCCTCCACATTGCGGTGTAGCTGGTCTGCGAAGCATAGCTGGATCGCCCGCTGGTACGTTGCGCCTACGTTGTTCAACCCGAAGGACATGGTCGTATAAGCATACACACCATACGGGGTGATGAAAGCAGTCTTGATCTGGTCTTCTTCCTTGAGGGCAATCTGATGGTAGCCCGAGTAGCAATCAAGGAAACAAAGTAGTACCTTTGTAGTCCTCGACATAGAAGGCGACCTCAGAATGTAGCTCATTCTTGGGCGGCCACTCCTGAGGGACGCCAAGGCAAGGATAAACGGGGGACAAGAGAAATCTGCTTCCGTGTTGGAGTGGACAACATATTTTTCAAATTCCAATACAGGGATGAGCAGAGTTTCCTGATTCATCAGGATCACGATGGGAGTGGGATATGGGGAGAACCACTGCGACAACCCGAAGATCCACTAACCACACCAGCAAGAAGAAAAAGAACAAAGAAGGAGTGGTGGAAGGTGGAGAGCGCATCCTCATCTACTTCTCCGAGATGGGATGCCAACTGGTAAAACATGCCGGAGGAAAGTCCTGCTCGTCGGACTCAAAACAATGAGCCCTTGCCGAAGGTAAATCGGTAGTTATCCCATATTTGAATTTTGCAAAATTTGCTTTTTCACACATTTGAATTTTTCCATTGCATATTTGATTTTTCCCACACTTCAGGACCGTCAACAGACGCTGAACTCTACGAGTGTCTGGAGGAGCTAGCGAAGCTAAGCTTCTTGAGCTTCCTCTTCGCAGAAGTCCACATAATGCCTTCAAAAAGTCAGCGAACAAATACCTTAAGGATAAAATCAAGAAAATCAGTCAGTTGTTAGTCATCCTTGTGGGGATTTAACCACCACAACCGTTCGTCGTTCAGGCGCGCCAAAGCTTTATTTAAAGGAAATATTTTTGGTATTTTCTTGGCTAATGGTGATTAGCACTAATTACTTACTACTTATTTTGATTAGTACTAACCTTGATTAACACTAATCATTAGCTACTAATTTTATTATTATTTCATAGGTGAGCTAGCACTAAGACCCTTCACTTAATTAGTTCAAATGAACTTGATTAAGCAAAGTTTCTTAGGAGAGGAGAGATGAGAAAGCTCGGGGTGCAGAGATGCATGCAAACCTGAGAGAGTGGTGCGACGATGAGCGCCGGGAGCTTCGGGTTTTATAGGCGCGCCAAGGTGGGAGGCTGGCTAGCCTGGGCCAAGTCGGTCGGCTCAGGAATGGCGCCGGGGGCGCCACGGCGACATGCTACGCCTAGGCTTGTAGGTGATCATGCGATGTTGGGTGGTGATGGGACGTGAGCGGCGAGGAGGAGGCCGGCCTGCATGTGTCCGAAACGCCTCATGCTTCACCGTCATGCGCACTCCTTCATCTAGCATGTTCATTGCTCATTATTGTTGTCTCCTGCATGTGCACTCAAACCAGTTGCAACCACGATGGGACAGGAACGGTGAGGACGTGGCTGGTTGGCCATGATCGGGCCATTCGGCCTACACATGCACTACCTCGGGTGCTTGCTCCATTGATTTAAATCCTAGTCATTAGTGATCCTCCCTGCAGCTGCATAGTGGCCAAAGGATGACAAGTGGGGCCGGCCGACTTGAGATTTAGCCAAAAAATTTTGTCCTTTTTATGCAGTGTGAGTAAAAAAGAAGTTCAAAGTTTAAATATGCACTTTGTAGAAATTTAAACATACCATGATGGATTATAAATAAAATTGTGCAAGGAAATAAACTATCCTATATGCAAATGCAAGAAATGCGAGAGCTCGGGTTTAGGGTCCGGAGCATGACTCTCGATACCTTGGGTTCGATTGTCGTCACCGGATGGAGATGCCGTCGGTGATGACACTTTCTTTTGCCATGTCTTTCTCGTGGTCTTACTTGCTTCGATCTCTTTCCGCTCAAGCTCTAGAAATTTCTTACGTTGGATTCTTCGCTTCGTGTTCTGGTTATGCACCTTGATCTCCCCTCGAATTCGGAGAATCTCCACGAATTCAACGAGGGCTTCGATGGACGAGGTTGATGGCTTCTTCGACTCTTTCTCGGATTTCTTCTGGTTGAATGTCTTGACCTGTGAGCATTGTTCGACCTTCGGTCGCAATGCGAACCTCTCCTTCTTCCCATTGATTTTGAGCTGGATTTCTCCAGCTCCCACATCAATGTGTGCATTTGCCGTGCTCAAGAACGGCCTTCCCAATATGAGAGGGGTCTTGGTATCGACTTCCTTGTCGAGAATGAAAAAATCAACGGGGACAAAGAAATTCCATATTTTTACCAGAATATTCTCGGCAATTCCCGTGGGGGTAACGAACCGATTGGTCCGCTACCTGCAAACACATAGCAGTAGGAGCAAGTGCATGATGGTTAAGTTTATCATAAACTATCTTTGGCCTGACGCTGACGCTTGCCCTAAGATCGCAAAGAGCGTGCTTAAAGTGTTGAGCTCCGATCTAACATGTGATGGTGGGGCATCCTGGGTCTTTCTTCTTCTCTGGAGAGGATCGAGTATAGCTACGCTACACTGTTCAGTAAGCTGCACGACCTTGGTGGTTGGTAGGGCCCACTTGTTTCCAAGGATATCCTTGACATACTTGGCATATGTGGGAACCTGCATAGCATCAAGAAGCAGTATATTGACATAAACCTCCTTAATTACCTCGACCACCGGCCTCCTTCTCCGTTCTGGAAATGGTAAGGCGGTTGTATCATGGTACTCTCGGGAAGCCCTTGGGATTTCCTCGGTTTCTTCCTAGGTAGCAGTGGTGGTGGACTCATCTACGTCCTCCTTCACCTCGTCTTTAGGGTCGGTATCCCTAGTGGTTATGGTCTTCCGCTGTGTACCTGCATCCTGCAGATAAGGTGGATCTTGCATGGACTTTGCAGCCCACGTAGTCACCGCATTCACACTTTCCTTGAGATTCACTTCCGGTTGCTCGGTTAGCTTTCTTGTGTTATGGTTAGGGAAAGATGAGGCTAGCTGAGCTACTTGAGTTTCTATCATTTTATTGAAATTCGGCTGATTTTTAATAACTGAGTTAAAGCTCTCCATTTGTGCGGCTAGAGACTCCAAAATTTTATCATTAGCTTGAAATTTCTTGGTAACATTATCATTAATTTGTTTCTAGCCATACACTAAGTATTTAAGTGAGGGCTGAAAACTGTTATTGAAATTGTTACCTTGCTTTTGGCCGAAGGGGAGGTTGGGCTTGGAGTTCCAACCTTGCTGAGGATGGTAGCCTGAGTTATTGGGATTGTTGTTCCCAATGAAATTCGCATCCTCTTGAGTCGATGGGCAATTATTGCTCGAGTGCCTAGTATTGCCACATGTCCCACATGTAATCCGAGACTCCATGATTTGGTTGACCTCCTGGTGTGGAGATTCCAGCTTTTTTATGAGGAGATCCATCTTGGCTGCCAGCATATCTACACCTTCGATCTGGTGTACTCCTTTTGCACGGGCCGACTGCCTATCTCCCTTCCAACTCTAGTTGGAAGCAATCTTGTCGACGAGCACCTTAGCTCGTGCCACATCGAGAGAGAGAAATGCTCCTCCCACTGCTGCATTTATGTGATCTTGCGCTCCTTGGCTTAGGCCATGGAAGAAGTTCTAAATGATAAGACATTCTTCCATCCTGTGGTGTGGGCATGCTGCAATGCATTCCTGGAGATGTTTCCAGGCTTCTGGGATTGTCTCCTCCTGGAGTTGTTGAAAACTGGAAATCCTGTTCTGAAGGGCATTGGTTTCGCCCATCGGAAAGTACTAGGCCAGGAAGGCATTGGAGCATGCATCCCAATTGTTGAATGTGTCCTTGTTGGTGTAGAACCATGTCTTTGCTTTCCCAAGCAAAGAGAATGGGAACAGTCATAGACGAATATTATCCAATGTAGTGCCTTTGGGGTTGATTGTGCTGCTCACTTCTAGGAAGTTCGAAAAATGAGCGTTGGCATCCTCCGATGCCTTACCGCAGAAGGGACTTGCTTGGACCATGTTGACAAGTCCCGTCTTTAGCTCAAAGCCTTCAGTGCCTTGGTTCGTGTTCAATCCAGTAGGATTATGGCTGCCGGACGGGGCTGAGAATTGACGGAGTGTCTTCTGAGCCATGGTTGTTGAAGCCGGTGTTGTCAAACCTTGGCCTACGGAAAGATTCTTCTGAGGTGGGCCGATTCTACGTCGGACAATTCTCCCAATTCTTTCTGGATTCGGGTTGAAGTTTTGTGGTAGATCGAAATCGATCATGCACTGCTTTGCATATATCACAAAGACAAAGAGAGCAATGGTAAGCCCGCTAAAATTAGCGGCGATAAATAAATAAATTTTATCAAACTATTCAATGATATCTTTAGCACCAATTGCTTCCCTGGCAACGGCGCCAAAAATGCTTATTGGCATTTCTTATGACCAATAGAATTGATATTCTTCAGGTGCACAGAATTACTGCTATAGCATTTCACCTTGGAGTATTCCAGGGTATCACAAATATCCTCGGGGAAGCACTATGGTTAAAAGAGTATTGAAGAAGCGAATGATAAACTTTATCAGAGATATCAACCATCTAACTTAGTGGGGGTAAGCCAGATATGATAGATAAGATAAGTTCCAAGCAATGACCGTCTGACACAGGAGACTCTAAACCTTAGAACGGTAAGCAGCTGGGAGAACAACGAGAGATAAAGACTCCTAAAACACTTCTAAACTAACAAGCTAGCCTCACTAGATTAATATTGCTTCTAACCAGTTATCGGGAACCTAGAGCTTACTTTGGCGGCCAGAGAGAGGAAGGACTGCAGAAAGGGGTGAGAGGGGAGTCCAACGGCAAACAGCAACTACTATTATGAAAAATCCAAACATGGTGGACTACAAGAGATGGAGATGTTGGCGTTTCTTAGAATCATCAATAGGATTGTTAATCCCCGGCGACGACACCAGAAACGCCTTTGGTATTTCTTATGTCACAGATAAATCCGCAAGCGCACGGAATACCGTTGTAGCATTTTACCCGTGAGTAATCTCGGGTGTCATATTTATATTTCCGTAGGGAAGGCGGCGGTTATAGAATAGGTAAGTTGATGAACAATTCTTGGTTGAATATTCAATTGCATAAACAGGGGTAAGATAATATATGGATAATGAGGTAGTGTGACACACAAGTTACTCAAGCTCAAACTCGAACAAAGGCATAGGCAAGGAGAAAGGAAGAAGAAATCTACTCGGGACTTATGTACTTCTATCTAGATATACAACTCATACTATACACCCCCAAGCACTACCGGGAGAACCGCACATGACTAGCACACGAGCCGCCAGCCAACTCGGCTACTTTATGGACCTCCTATAGCCACTACCCGAACGGGGAGGGTTACGCTGGACTGACAGGGTTGTCACCATCTGTCGCGTACCTCATTAAACCATGGGATATGACCACATCCGGCAACACTAATTAACCAAGACACCATGTCTACATTAATGAGCGATACTCTAATATCCCGCGCAGAGCCCCCACCCTCCGGATGGATAGACATCATACTAGAGCAAACATACGAAAACCAGAACCGTTGTTGTGGCACAAGATTTACTCTTCTAATCATGCAAGGTATAAGGTACAAGCATAAACTAATCATAGCATTCATGTCTGACACCGCAGAATATAAACTATGTGAATACATAAATCTAGAAGATAACTCTATTAAAGATAATCGAGAATTACATAGGAGAGGAAGAGCAAAACCCATACCGAATATTCCTAGGCAACCTTGGGAACCTGAAGAAAAGCTACTTCAGCCTAAACTCCACTAGCCTATGGACTAAGCAAGATAGAAAATTGAGAGAGAGAAAATTGAGGTGTGTCTTCATTTGGAGTCCCTCCCCTCATATTTAAAGATGTGTCCAGGTGTCTCTCGGCCGGCAAATGAGGTGCTTTCACCTGGAGGCGCCACGTGGAAGCTCTAACTCGGTGGAGCTGGCTTTGGTTCGGTCGAACCACTAGGCTGGACTCCAACCAACCTCAGCCTGTGTTGAGTGGCTGGTAGGTGGGCCCAGGTGACTCTTGTGCAAGGCTTGGTGCTATCTAATGGCGACCCGCTAGGGTTTGATTCCCGATCTTTCGATGAGAGGCGTGGATAACTCGATTGGTCGATGGAGGCGACGTTCACGGCCCGACTACAGCCTTCCAAGCTGCGCCTTAGCAACCGATACACCCCCTCCAATGGCTGTCGCGATCTTGTGGAGCGCGGCACCCGGCCACTAGGGCACTCGTCCTGCAAGCAATCGAAGAACTAGCAAGAACAAGTATGACAAGTACTGAATTTACTAGATGTAAATGAAGGTTTCACACGCAATCTCAATAATGGTGGCGTTCCGAAGACAAGAAGACGGGCGGCTGATCCAGCACGCGCGCTTGCAAGCAAGTAGCGAAGGCTAAACTTGATCTAAAGAAAACCCAAGCATCCTTGGTGGTGGCTAAGGGGTATAAGTACGTGGGAGGACGACCACAGGGGTGCTGGGGTCGTACTCCAACCCTAGGACGCGTCCGTAATGGACTCAACTTGATACACGGCCCATTGGGCCAAAACAGGGTGACGCAGCACCATGTGCAGAAAAGAACTCTGTATTAATTTTACGATTGCGGCCGACTCGTAATAGAAATGGATATGACACCGGATCCGTTTGAAAGAAGACTTCATAAGCTTTCCACGAAGTACTTGAACGCCCCAATCCGAGTTCATATGCGACCGTGGTGTCTGTCACAAGTTGGTACTGTTCTGTAGTCCGAATCCAGCCTGCGCGAATCCGTTTCCCTTTCGGTCGCCTCCTTGGTTCCTAAGCAAAATAAGAGTACACGGGTCTCCATGGTCTAAACATGATGTACATGAGCTTAGATTTGAACTCACCTGATGATTAAGTTGATGCGCACGAGTACGAGTAATAGGACCAGCAATAGGTACTTGTGTCGGAGTGGATGTATCGTTGGTGTTGATGTCCTCATCACTATCCTAAGTTGGTTCCTTGCTTTGGTGGGCCCTTTGATCCATGTGAGGCTGAACGGTGCGTTCTGATTGGTTGATAACTTTTGCCTTGGATTCAAGGGTGTGTTTTTCCTCCATTTCTGCTCACCTGCATAGCACTAATGTCCAACGGACAAATATGCGTGTAAGAAATATTAGTTTTCCCAATTCTCTGATCAAATTGACGGTTGAAATGGGTCTGTAACGAGCGTCAACAAGATCCGAAAAGCTATCCTTTGCTCATCCCGAGCAAAGCAGGATATTTAGGATGTTGATCAGAAAATTGCTATTACTCATTACCTGTTGTTGTGCCATGTCTTGTAGCTAAGATGACATCCCTGAGGCTGAATAAATTGGCATGATTACCTTGTGTCAGACCTAAGCTCACGGGACTGCACACATGGCCTACATCTTACAGAATAAGGGGTGGGACATGGCCCACGCCCTACACCAATAGTAACTACTCGTAGCGTAGTAGAACTACTCATAAAGTAGTAAAACTAGTCGGAGATAGTAGGAAACTACCCGAAAAGTACTCGGGTAGGACTCCAGGGCTTGTATCCGACAAGGACTTCCATGTAACCCTGTCCCCCCAAACTATATAAGGGCGGACAGGGACCCCCTCCAAACAGGAGATCACCCGATCACCACCTAAGGCAATACAAACCACACAGGACGTAGGGTATTACGCTCTCGGCGGCCCGAACCTGTCTAAACTTTATGTTCCTTGCACCTTCGAGTTCCTGATCTCGGTGACAGCCTACCTACAAACTCACCACCTCGTGGGTATCCCTCGGTGGGTGTGGCGATAAAACACTGACAACTGGCACGCCAGGTAGGAGTGTTCATCGAGCATCCACCGGAGAACTCGATGGCATCTCTCAGCTTCACCAGCACCGTGCTCGATGAGGGCACAACTTTCATCTTCGGCTCCAGGGCTCCACCACCATGCCCTCTGAACTACTCAAATACGACTCCCGCCTTGTGGCCTTCAAGCAGGAACTGCCCTTCCAGGAGGGCAAAGCCCTCTCTCCCATCTCCGAAGGGGGAGGACAACACAGAGCTACTCGAGTACAACCAAACTGCTGACAACTCGCCGGATCGTCAAGTCTACATGGCTTCCCTTCGCAATGCGGATGACGACGAGCTGGGTCTCGAGTATGACGCTGAACTACTCGCGGACGTGTCTGCCAATGAGCGTACAATGGACGCCCCCCAGGATGAGAAAAAGGAGCACAGAAGGATCCGGCGGTCGAAGAACGCCAAGCGCGCCCAACGCAGGCAGAACGCGGAAAACCGCGCTCGCAACCCAATGCACCAAAGGAACCTCAACAACGCTTTTGCAGCAGCGGCGGATCGGGAGTATCACACACCGATTGGCGCCATTGCAGAAGCAGCGCTCCTAGCTCAACAACTACCACCCAACCCCAGATACAAAGGCTATAGTATCTAACCAAGCGCGCGCTCGTGCAACTCGATGGGCAACACCCAGTGTCCTCCACTCGGAACATGCTCTTGAGATCTGAGCGCCATGGTGACACTGCGCAGATTAGTCGCACCTCTGGAGGAGGCCCCGGATATTGGAGGAACAATAATCACCAGCGCAACCAGGACAATCCTGTCGGCCATGGCAATCCCCAGGGCCAGCAGTCCGTGCGTGGCAACGTCGAACAAGAGGTGCAGCAATCCACTCCCCCACCTCACAACCGGCGCGATGCAAGGCCTTAAGGCGAAGCTCCACCCGAGGCCAACCTCCATGACGCTACCATGATTGATCTTAGGCAAAAGATCAATGATGGCCGCGACGCGCGGCGCATCATCGAGGCAAGAAGAAGGGACCGTTTCGACAGGTACCACGACGATGACGATAACGACCGCTTCCCCGCCTTCACCTCCAACATCACTAAGAAATCCTACCCTAAGGATTTTAAACCAGTCGGGATCCCCAAGTATGACGGCAAGCAAGACCCACGCTAATGGATTCGATGCTACTCTGTTGCCATCGAGGTCTTAGGGGGATCCAACTCCACCAAGGCACTCTACTTCCCGGTAGCCTTGGAATCTGCGCCCCTCACTTGGCTTGAAAGCCTCAAACCAAACTCCACCGACTCCTGGGAGGAGCTCAAATGGGCCTTCATCGACAACTTCTAGGGATCCATGATCCGAGCAGGTACTCGCCGCGATCTATCCCAGGTCAAGCAGGAGATGAACGAGACCCTGAGATCCTACAGCAAGGGTTTCTTCGAGATGCGAGCCACCATTGCCAACATCACCGACGAGGACGTCATCCGCTGCTTTCAGAACGGCCTCTTCTCGAAGCACACGTACCACGACTTCGGACGCAACGACCTCTTCCATGGTAGTAGTCGGGCGGTTGCGTCCCAAGTCGTGGTACGTGTGCTTCGAGAAGAGGCCATTCTGAAAGCAACGGATGACGTCCTCGTCGGTGATGTTGGCAATGGTGGCTCGCATCTCGAAGAAACACTTGTTATAGGATCTCAGGGTCTCGTTCATCTCCTGCTTGACCTGGGATAAATCATGATGAGTACCTGCTCGGATCATGGATCCTTGGAAGTTGTCAATGAAGGCCCGCTTGAGGTCCTCCCAGGAGTCGATGGAGTTTGGTTTGAGGCTTACAAGCCAAGTGAGTGGCGCATATTCCAAGGTGTTGGCGCTAAAATTGGCCGGATAGGAATCGGCCGATGGGTCTTAAGCGTCGGACACACGACCCGGGAGAATCTGCTTAGCTCCTGTTCGGGTTATCGCCCTGGTGCGGTTCGCGCGGCGTGCCAGTCAATCTGACCTGTTGATTGACAAGGAAATAGAGTATTAAATTCCAGGCGCGTCGATCGGCTGGATTTCCGATCTGTCCTGAGGAGCGCGTCGGCGGCAAATCGGCCGATTTGCTATAGAGATAATCGGCTATGGGTCAGCCGATGATCGTATAGTAATTGTAAAGAGAACTGCTGAAGCAATCTAAACAATTACTATAAAAGCAACACTTGAAATAGATCTAATCGGCTATATGGCGATGAATCGAAGGAGAACAATGACGCAGCCGATTACCCTGATCTCAAGCTGGATAACTGGTGATAATACTAGAATAACAGGTAAAACTTGCAATTCTAGTAAATATCGATAACTTGTGAATAAATCCAAACGAAACCACAGCGATGCGCCCGTAGTTAAAGCTCGGATATTACTCGATAAGCGGAACCTACCAATTGGCCGGAGATCAGGTTGATGCAGCCCTGCCAATCCGTACGAACTCGTGAAAGAAGAAAATATTGGCGAAGTCGCCGACTTGAAAAGTAAAGTACTGGTAAAAAGTAGAAGTGTTTTTGTTGATTGATGTTGGTTGTTCCTTGCAAAACCCTAGCGACTCCTATTTATACCCTGAAACTAGGACTCCTGGTCGATTACAACTTGTTACAACCTTATTTAAAACAGGAAAACTACTATATCTATAATAACTTTAAAAAGGAAACGGACTCCCGCAGAATCTTCCGCCGCCGTTTCCTAATCCAATCAGGACCTCTTCAATTGCTTTCCGGCCGACTTAGCATGCCGTGTTGACCAGCTTTTGACTAGGATCTTCTGGAATAATCCTATCCTGTTGGCACAGGCTGCGCCACCAATCGGCCGATTTTCAACTGTTACCCCGATCGGCCGATTCCTTACTGTAGCTCTCAGATCCGCTTCATCGGCCAACCTTCTCCTCCTGACGCCGATTCAATACGTGTCAAAATCTGGCGTCAACACATGCCCCCCAGTTTCGGAGTAAAATATAACTTTTTCTTCGAAACTCTTTCTTCAACCCTTCTTTCTAAGCTTCCCTATTGTGACAGGAGTAAACCTCGGAATCAGTTGCGTTACCTTTTCCTCTACATCTGATCCTTTCTCTAGAATCAGCTCTATGATATAGAATCCGGTAACAGGATAAACATTATGTTGGCGTGTAGACTCAGACTTTGACCATCTCCCCTGGCAGCTTTTCATTTACTGATGCCTTTACTCCGACGGCACACGTCTTGCCAACCCTTTGTCTCTTCCTTTCTATAAATACGACTCTTCGTATTATTTCCAAAAATGCTCATCTGGCTCGTCTTCTTTTCCTTCTGAAACTCGCCCCTCGCCGTCTTTGGTCAAGCATTAAAATGTCTTCTCGATCCTCCTCTTCCGTCAACCAGGTATCAATTTTCTCTCCATCCCTTCCTGGGATATCTTACTTTGTTCCAACATATTTATCTATTCCTTCTATCAGCCGAACCGTCTCAGCCCCGGTTTGGAAAGAGCGATCGAAATCATGCATTCAGGCAAGCCATTGTCGCAAGCTGATATAGATCTGATAAAAGCTCATTCTGAAGAACTCAAAGATCATGTTCCTGCCAATGTCCGATCAATCTTGGACCATATGGATCTCGTCTGCTTTGAACAAATGCCATCCTCTGACGAGAGTTCTTCATCTTCTCACCGACTTGCCAAAGCTAAGACTGAAGCCACCATGAAAGATTTGGAAGAGGAGAAGGCCCGCCTGCTGAAAGAACTCTGCGACCAAGCTGAAGCTGGAGCCACTGCAAAGGACTTGAAAGATGAAAGGCTCTCCCTCATGATAAGATTAGGTCGCGTCGAAAGAGAAATCCAACGCAGGCGTAACCAGTAGTGTTTTTATTCTAAGGGCGACTTATACCATGTCGGCCATGTAGTCTATGATTTCCATCCGATAATGAATCCCAATGTTCCCTTCACCAGATGTATAACCAGAAAACCGACGAGAAATCGGCCATGTTACCTTGATATATCTTGCTGTAAGTTATGCATCTACCCAAATGCTTGGATAGTACCTTTTCAAATATCGTCCATTCAGAGCTCTTGGGAATTCCTCCCCTTCTATCGTCTCCAGAATGTATGCATTTCCGGGAGCACATCGGCCGATTCTATACGGCCCTTCCCAAGTGGGTGACCACTTACCGAATTTGGGATCCTTAGATCCTATCGGCAGCACCAGCTTCCATACCAGATCTCCCTGAGAGAACTGTTTGACTTTGACCTTCTTGTCATACCATCTGGCCACCCTTTTCTTGTTCTCCTCTATGCTGATTAGAGCTCTTAACCGCAAACCCGCCGAATCGTCAAGTTCATCTTTCATGAGAAAGGAATAATCATCGGCCGTTAACTGATCTTGTAGCGATATGCGTCTTGACCCTGTTCTTATCTCCCATGGTAAGACCGCCTCATGGCCATAAACCAAACGATAAGGGGATATTTTAGTGGCCCCATGACAAGCCATCCTGTATGCCCATAAAGATTCGGCCAAAGACATATGCCACTTTTTGGGCTGCTCCTCTACCTTCCTCTTGATTAGCTTGATTATCCCCTTGTTAGACGATTCTGCTTGGCCATTGGCTTGAGCATAGTACGGAGAAGAATTTAATAATTTAATTCCCATATCGGCGGCGAACTCTCCGAACTCTCCAGAAGTGAACATTGTCCCTTGATCAGTTGTGATGGTTTGAGGAATACCAAATCGATATATAATATGGCTTTTAACAAACTCAATCATATCGGCTGATGTCACGTTCCTCAAAGGAACTGCCTCCACCCATTTGGTAAAATAATCTGTAGCCACCAATATGAACTTATGCCCTTTGCTAGATGGAGGATGAATCTGCCCGATGAGATCTATTCCCCAACCTCTGAACGGCCACGGCCTAATTATTGGATTCATAGCCGATGCCGGTGCGCGCTGCACATTGCCAAACCTCTGACAGTCTTGGCATCCTCTGTAATACTTGAAACAATCTTCAAGGATAGTCGGCCAGTAATATCCATTGTTCCTGATCATCCACTTCATTTTGTGAGCCGATTGATGAGCTCCACACACGCCTTCATGGATCTCTCCCATTAGAATCTTTGCTTCCTCTGTTCCCAGGCATTTGAGAAGAACTCCATCAATCGTCCGAAAAAATAAATCATCCTCAAGCAACACATACTTTGTAGCCTGAAAACGTGTTCGCCGATCCACCTTTTGGGATGGATTTTTCAAATAATCAGCGATCTCCTTCCGCCAGTCATCGGCCGCGAGTTCTAGCGTCATCGCTCCCTGAATCGGCCGATACCCAGAAGCATGTTGAGCCAGTCTGTTGGCTTCCTCATTATAATCTCTGGGGATGTGCTCAATTGTTGCAGATTTGAAGCCTCTCAGAAGTTGAAGACAATCTTCATAATAAATCCTCAAGATGTCGTCCTTGCATTCGGATCGTCCTGTTAACTGATCCACAATGAGCATGGAGTCCCCAAAGATCACGACTGCATCCGCCCTGACTTCCCTTAACAATTGGATGCCTTTCAGAACAGCTCGATATTCCGCCTGGTTGTTGGTTGCAGAAGCTTCTATCGGCAGAGAGAAATCATAAGTTGCCCCCCGAGGCGACACAAGAACGATGCCGATTCCTGATCCGACCCCACACGAAGAACCATCAAAATATAGAGTCCATGGAACTGGTTCAACGGCGGCAATTTCTGGTCCATAATGCTGAACTACGAAATCGGCCAACACTTGACCTTTGACGGCTTTGGCCGATTCGTACCTTAGATCGAATTCTGACAAGGCCAGGATCCATTTTCCAATTCGCCCCTTCAAAATTGGCAATGATAGCATATACTTCACCACATCATCCTTGCACACGACTATGCATTCTGCCGATAGCAAATAGTGCCTGAGCTTAGTACATGAAAAGTACAAGCACAAGCATAACCGCTCTACCGAAGAATATCTCGTTTCGGCATCTAAAAGTCTTCTGCTGACGTAGTACACCACTCGTTCTTTCCCTTCAAACTCCTGTACCAACGCCGATCCAAAAGCCTGCTCATCAGCTGATAAATATAACCTGAACGGCTTACCAGACTGTGGCGGGGCCAACACCGGAGGTGAAACGAGATACTGCTTGATATTCTCCAGTGCCTTGCGTTGTTCTTCCCCCCATATGAACTCTTGGTCGGGCTTTAACTTCAACAGAGGGGTAAAAGCCTGAATACGTCCCGATAGATTGGATATGAATCTTCTGATGAAATTGACCTTGCCGATGAGGGACTGCAGTTCAGTTTTACTTTGTGGGGCCACTACTCTATTAATGGCGTCTATAGTCTTGCGGCTAACTTCTATCCCACGCTCATGGATCATAAATCCCAAGAATTGTCCGGCCGATACACCAAACGCACACTTGTTTGGGTTCATCTTCAGCCCATGCTTCCTTGTGCACTCCAGCACTTCCTGTAAATCGGCCAGATGATCCTGGTGACCTTTTGACTTGACCACGACGTCATCTATATAAATTTCCACTGATGAACCAATGAGTTTGTGGAACATGTAGTTCATGGCCCGTTGATATGTAGCGCCGGCGTTTTTCAAGCCAAAAGTCATAACCACCCATTCAAATAAACCAAGATGGCCCGGGCACCTAAAAGCCGTTTTCGAAATATCTTCTTCGGCCATTAATATCTGATTGTATCCGGCATTCCCATCCATGAAACTTATGACTTTGTGGCCTGCGGCAGCATCTACCAAGATATCGGCCGTTGGCATCGGATAACCATCCATTGGCGTAGCCTGATTTAAGTTCCTGAAATCGATACACACACGCAATTTTCCATTCTTCTTGTATATAGGCACAATGTTAGAAATCCATTCGGCGTAACGGCACAGCCGAATAAATCCTGCCTCAATCAACTTTGTAATCTCAGCCTTTATATCAGGTAGAATCTTGGGATTACACCGCCGTGTAGGTTGCTGATACGGCCGATATCCTGATTTTATAGGTAACCGGTGTTCAACAATAGACCGGTCTAGTCCTGGCATCTCGTGATATTCCCAAGCAAAGCAATCCCTGAACTCTTTCAATAATTTTATCAATTTGCATTTGTACTCAGGATCTAAATTGGCACTAACGTACGTCGGCCTCGATTTGCTGCTATCTCCCAAATCTACCATCTCTAACAAATCGGCCGACGTGAACCCGTGCCCCAGCTTCCCATCTTCTCGGATGAGCTGATCCATTTATTCTGAATCTCCGGAGCCGACTGCTTGGATCGGCTGTAGACCGAAATCGGACACTCTCAGGAAGTCAGTGTCCCAAGTCCTGCCAGATATACACTTGACGTGCTCGCAACTCCACTGTTGTGTGTCGGCCGCTGCAACGCTGCAGACAGAATCGGCTGCGACTATCTCTGTACTGTCGTCGACCCATTGCACAAGGCATTGATGCATTGTAGAGGGGACACAGCAATTTGCATGTATCCAGTCGCGACCAAACAGCATATTATAGGACCCTTTGCCATTAATGATGAAGAAAGTAGTGGGGAGGGTCTTACTGCCGATGGTGAGGTCGACGCAGAATGCCCCGCGGGCAGGCGACACGTTGCCTTCAAAATCCTTCAGCATCATGTCCGTCTTGGTGAGGTCGTCATCGCCCTTGCCCAGCTTGCGGAACATGGCATACGGCATGATGTTGACTGCTGCGCCTCCATCTACCAGTAATTTGGTGACGGGTCTTCCGTTGACATACCCTTTGAGAAACAGCGCCTTAAGATGCTGTCGTTTTTCCTCTTCTGGTTTCTCAAACATAGCCGTCATCGGCTCTAATATCAGTTGTGCCATTTGCTCTTCCTCTATTTTTGTCACTTTATCCCGATCGCTTGGCGCCATGAACTCCATCGGCAGTATGAAAACCATACCAATCTCGGCTGCCGATTCTTGGTTATCCGTTTCTTGATCGCTTTTCTTTGGGCGCCAAATTCGAGATTTCACGTTCCTTCTTTCTGGCACATGTCTTTGCTCTCCTTCTTGATGTTCTAACTGGCGTAGGCGTTGTATTCTCCGCTTTTGGGATCTGGATAGGCCGTCGGGACACCACCTGGGATTCGCTGGTTTGGCCGATGATCTGGCGTGTTCCCAGTCTGGTTCCCTACCTAGGGGGTCTTCGTCTGACACCCTATCATCGGCCATCTCTTCCAGCCAATTGTCTACTCTGATCCTGCCCCCCAGTCCATCTTGCTGGCCGATCTTGGTTTTTGACCTGCCGTACTGGTCAACTCTGCCCCCCAGCCGATCATGCACCGAAACGCGCCGTTCTTCGCGCCGATTTCTGTTGATCGGCTCTGATCCTCTGTCCCTAGAGTGTGGCTTCGGGCGATCGTTGCGGTTTGATCCGTTGCACTCCGGACAGTTATCGGCAGAGGGCAGTCTGATATCGTTCTCCCAGCAGTGGATGAAGAAGGGACACTGCCAGTGATCTTCACGCCGGCGTATCATCTCTTCTTGGTCTTGTGCTTGTTCTTGCCGACGCCGATATTTACTTAGTAGAAATCGGGAGGTGACAGGCCTGTGTGGTCGTTCTGGTCCTCGCCTGTTCCTTCCGATTTCTTCCGTCGTGATCTACCTCCGGGGATCGACAACGCCGTCTTTTCTCGCCGATTCTGACGTCAGCACCCTGGTTTGACTTGATTCTTCTCCAGCGTTGACTGTGTTGGCCGGGAAGGGGTGCTGGTCTATCTTCATCGGCATTGCCGATTTGGTTGGAGTCTCAAATCTGAGTCGCCCCTGTTCAATGGCCGATTGTATCTGCTGACGGAAGACTTTACATTCATTGGTGTCATGAGAAGTAGCGTTGTGCCACTTGCAGTATTTCATCTTCTTCAGCTGATCGGCCGTAGGGATGGTGTGATGTTGCGACAGCTTAATCTGTCCCTCCTGAAGCAGTAGATCAAAAATTTTATCGGCCTTGGACGTGTCAAAGCCGAATGTCTCTGGCTCCTTCTTGCCAAAGGGGCAGGATATTGGTTTTTTCCCTTTTACCCATTCCGCCAGACCGATTTCTTCCTCCGCGTCAGATTCAGATCCCTCCAAGTACGCCACCTTCTTCTGAAAGCTCCTCCGCTGTTCAAGCGGTCAGACCTCCTGCCCTGACAATCGGTGGACGATTTGACTCAGGCTCTCAAACTCTTGGGCGGCATATCTCTCTCTGATTTGCGGTAAGAGGCCCTGGAAAGCGATATCGGCCAACTGTGCATCGGTCAGAGCCAGACTGTAGCACTTATTCTTGATTTCTCTGAACCTCTGTATATACCCTGTCACCGGCTCATCGCTCCTCTGCCTAAGGCTGGTTAGATCCAAAATCTTCATCTCGTGTACTCCTGCATAGAAGTACTTGTGGAATTGTTTCTCCAGATCGGCCCACGTGACGAAAGAATTTGGCGGCAGAGTGGTAAACCACTGGAAGGCCGATCCGGATAGAGATGATGAAAATAACCGTACCCTCAGTGCGTCTTGTGTGGCAGCTTCTCCGCACTGGATGATGAATCTGTTGATGTGCTCCACAGTGGATGTGTCATCCGTCCCTGAGAACTTGGTGAAATCAGGAACCTTGTAGCGGTGCGGGAACGGCAACGAGTCATAGGCCGATGGATACGGCGTCTTGTAAGTATAAGTTTGAACTTTCGGCTTCAGCCCAAACTGATCTTGAATTACTTCTGCTATTCTTGCCGTCCAATCCACCTGCTGCTGATGAATAGTTGTTCGCGGCGCGGGCACGTGTTGAAGGGCTGGTTCGGCCAGGTGATGAATCGGCGAAGTTTGCTGAGCGGCCGATAACTGCTGGCGAAACGCGTCCGCACCCCCTTCGTACGTCGTTGCTGGCACCGTGCCTCTGAATGCCTCCACAGTGTTTGCCCCCCTGCCGATTTCTGGTAAAATCGGCTGGTACTGAGAGACCACCGGCCGGGCGGCCGATTGGTATGGCACCTGGAACGGATAAGTGCCATGCCCGTTCGCTGGCTCGGGAAAATGCGTCATGGCTGATGCCCCCCTGCCGATTTCTGGTAAAATCGGCTGGTACTGGGAGACCGTTGACCGGGCGGCCGATTGGTACGACACCTGGAACGGGTAAGTGCGATGCCCGTCCGCTGGCTCGGGTAAATACGTCGTGGCTGATGCCCCCCAAGGCACTGAGCTTGTAGGCGGTGTTTGCACAGAAGCCATTTGAACGGGTTGAAGCGGCGCTCGCGATGGGAGACATGGTGCACCGCTGTATCTTGGAGACGCCGGAAGTGGTGGAGAGCTGTATCCTTCGCGCTGCGTCAATATCGGCTGAGAAGCCGATTGGGATGTGTAGGGTAAGCTTCTGGCCGGCAGGGTAGTTGGAGGGGCATATGCCGGTCCCTGATAACCTTGAACGGCTCTGCTGGCCAGAGAGTTGACGACGGCGTTGTACACCGTGTTGCTCATCACCGAGGATTGGTCAATGAACGCTTGATACACGGACTGCTGAATCATCTCTGACATCTTGCCCGAGTCTTCAGCAATGGTGATGTGGCGAGGTGCTGGAATAGGAGCTTTCTTAACTGCTTCCCCGCTTCTGGTACGACTGAACGATTGGAGGTACATCTTCTTATAATCTTCCAGATATTTGGCCAATTCCTCCCTCTGGTCGTCCTTGAGATCAGCCTCTGTGACCCCAATGATGTTGCTGTCAGAGATTTCTGCGTTGTTCGACATATCAGGTCTTGGATGGTCCCACCGGGCGTGCCAAAAGTGTGTTGGCGCTAAAATCGGCCGGATAGAAATCGGCCGATGGGTCTTCAGCGTCGGACACACGACCCGGGAGAATCTGCTTAGCTCCTGTTCGGATTATCGCCCTGGTGCGGTTCGCGCGCCGTGCCAGTCAATCTGACCTGTTGATTGACAAGGAAATAGAGTATTAAATTCCAGGCGCGTCGATCGGCTGGATTTCCGATCTGTCCTGAGGAGCGCGTCGGCGGCAAATCGGCCGATTTGCTATAGAGATAATCGGCTATGGGTCAGCCGATGATCGTATAGTAATTGTAAAGAGAACTGCTGAAGCAATCTAAACAATTACTATAGAAGCAACACTTGAAATAGATCTAATCGGCTATATGGCGATGAATCAAAGGAGAACAATGACGCAGCCGATTACCCTAATCTCAAGCTGGATAACTGGTGATAATACTAGAATAACAGGTAAAACTTGCAATTCTAGTAAATATCGATAACTTGTGAATAAATCCAAACGAAACCACAGCGATGCGCCCGTAGTTAAAGCTCGGATATTACTCGATAAGCGGAACCTACCAATTGGCCGGAGATCAGGTTGATGCAGCCCTGCCAATCCGTACGAACTCGTGAAAGAAGAAAATATTGGCGAAGTCGCCGACTTGAAAAGTAAAGTACTGGTAAAAAGTAGAAGTATTTTTGTTGATTGATGTTGGTTGTTCCTTGCAAAACCCTAGCGACTCCTATTTATACCCTGAAACTAGGACTCCTGGTCGATTACGACTTGTTACAACCTTATTTAAAACAGGAAAACTACTATATCTATAATAACTTTAAAAAGGAAACGGACTCCCGCAGAATCTTCCGCCGCCGTTTCCTAATCCAATCAGGACCTCTTCAATTGATTTCCGGCCGACTTAGCATGCCGTGTTGACCAGCTTTTGACTAGGATCTTCTGGAATAATCCTATCCTGTTGGCATAGGCTGCGCCACCAATCGGCCGATTTTCAACTGTTACCCCGATCGGCCGATTCCTTACTGTAGCTCTCAGATCCGCTTCATCGGCCAACCTTCTCCTCCTGACGCCGATTCAATACGTGTCAAAATCTGGCGTCAACACAAGGCCACCAGGAAGTAGAGTTCCTTGGTGGAGTTGGATCCCCCTAAGACCTCGATGGAGACGGAGTAGCAACGGATCCACTGGCGTGGGTCTAGCTTGCCATCGTACTTGGGGATGCCGACTGGTTTAAAATCCTTGGGGTAGGATTTCTCGGTGATGTTGGAGGTGAAGGCCGGGAAGCAGTTGTTATCATTATCATCGTGGTACCTGTCAGGACGGTCCCTTCTCCTTGCCTTGATGATGCGCCGGGCGTCGCAGCCATCATTGATCTGCTACCTAAGATCGATCGTGGGAGCATCTTGGAGGCTAGCCTTGGGTGGAGCTTCGCCTTGAGGCCTTGCATCGCGGCGGTTGCGAGGTGGGCGAGTGGATTGCTGCACCTCTTGTTCGACGTGGCCCTGGGGATTGCCATGGCCGACTGGATTGTCTTGGTTGCATTGGCGATTTTCGTTCCTCCAATATCCAAGGCCTCCTCCAAAGGTGCGACTAATCTGCGTAGTGTCACCATGGCGCTCAGATCTCAAGAGCATGTTCCGAGTGGAGGACACTAAGTGTTGCCCATCGAGTTGCACGAGCGTGCGCTGGGTTAGATACTGCAGCCTTTGTATCTAGGGGTTGGGTGGTAGTTGTTGAGCTAGGAGCACTGTTTCTGCAATGGCGTCAATCGGTGTGTGATACTCCCAATCCGCCGCTAAACCGTTGTTGAGGTTCCTTTGGTGCATTGGGTTGCGTGTGCGGTTTTCAACGTTCTGTCTGCGTTGGGCGCGCTTGGCATTCTTCAACCGCCGGATCCTTCTGTGCTCCTCGTTCTCATCCTAGGGGGCGTCCGTCGTACGCTCATTGGCAAACACGTTCGCGAGTAGTTCAGCGTCGTACTCGAGACCCGGCTCGTCGTCATCCGCATTGCGAAGAGAAGCCATGTAGACTTGATGATCTGGCGAGTTCTCAGTCGTATGGCTGTACTTGACTAGCTCTGTGCTGCCATCTCCCTCCTCGGAGATGGGAGAGAGGGGTTTGCCCTCCTGGAAGGGCAGTTCCTGCGTGAAGGCCACAAGGCGGGAGTCGTATTCGAGTAGTTCAGAGGGTTCTAAGCCCTTCCAGTACATGAAACGGCCTTGCGGCGTAGATGTTATGGTCAAATCCAGGTGACTACCCGAAAAGGATTCGGGGTGGTCATCAGGTTGCGAGTGGTTGTCGAGAACGGGGGCCTCCTGACAAGCGGTGGCTCCCTCTTCCTCAAGTCCTCCTCGGCTCTAGCTTGAAGGTGCAGTACTAGTCGATGAGTACTCTTCGTTGGAGTCCGAGTAGTTGTCGAAAATGGGGGCCCCCTGACAGGCGGTGGCTCCCGCGTCCTCGAGCTTGAGCAAACGATCTAAGTCCTCCTCCAAGTCGGAGAGGGACTCAGACTGTGTAGTCTCCTCAGATCGATTTGAGTCCAATCTGACTAGTTCTGGTGCAGCACGAGTTGAAGTCGCGTTGAAAATGGACATCCTCTCGATCTGCCGGGCTAGATCGGGGAGCAGCAACTCGTCAAGGTTGTTGATGAACTCGTCGAGGTCGTTGGGTCGAGTTGGTGTAGAGGCCTCCAACTTCCTGGAGTTGGCTAGGTGGCTATTGAGGCCACCCAAGCCGTTGGCGACGCAGATCCTGGAGCTGAAGATGAAAGTTGTGCCCTCATCAAGCACGGTGCTGGTGAAGCTGAGAGATGCCATTGAGTTCTCCGGTGGATGCTCGATGAACACCCCTACCTGGCGCGCCAGCTGTCAGTGTTTTACCGCCACGCCCACCGAGGGATACCCGCGAGGTGCTGAGTTTGTAGGTAGGGTGTCGCCGAGATCAGGAACTCGAAGGTGCAAGGAACACAAAGTTTAGACAGGTTCGGATCACCGAGAGTGTAATACCCTACGTCCTGTGTGGTTTGTATTGCCTTAGGTGGTGATCGGGTGATCTCCTGTTTGGAGGGGGTCCCTGTCCGCCCTTATATAGTTTGGGGACAGGGTTACATTGAAGTCTTAGCTGAGTACTTTTCGTGTAGTTTCCTACTGTCTCCGACTAGCTTTACTACTGTATGAGTAGTTTTACTACGCTACGAGTAGTTACTACGGGTCTGACATTCCCTTGTTTGCAATTATGGAAATCATAGGATGTCAACTTCTCCATCTTCAGCCCTCGGAAGCTGGTTAATAGCTTTGATCGTTGCTGGCTCCACGAGTAGATGTGCCCCTTCGGGATGCTGGCATACCAGTGCTGCGTCAGGCCCTTCATCGCCATGATGAAGGCCTTTGCCTTGATGGCCGAACCTCCACCGTTTGACTCTACCGCAGCTTCATATTTGAGTAAAAACTCTCTTGGGTCTGAGTCCCCATCATACTACGGTAGGGTCACCGCATTGAAGCGTGCCGGCCATGGCACCTGTTCCCGTTCGACTACTAATGGTGACCAAGGGTCCTCACGACGCCTCGAACTTTGGTGATACTCTCTTAGGTTTCTGTAGTCTTCTTCCTCTGACTCATAGTAATCCTCTTCAATGCGAATGGGACTCGCCCTTGGCCTTGCTGCAATGGGCTATGTGTCACTTGGCGGATGCCTATGTTGTGGGCTCTCTGTTTCTGCTGAGTCTTCATAGTGGGATGAATGCGCTAGCTCAGCATTTTCTTCTTCTCTTGTATTTGCTGGAACAGTTAACACTACAGCTCTTCTTCCTTCAGCTGCCTATACTGGTCCAGGGCTTCGGCGTTGGCAACATGGGTCTCCTTGCTCTTCAACCTTGTCTGCATATCTGTGATGTTGATGGTTGCGCTGCTCGAGCGGCTTGACATGCTCTTTCACCGGCTTCAGCCAATCTGGCCTCAATCTTTCGGTAAGCTGCGATGTCCTCTTGATGAACCCCCAGCCCCTCAAGCTGAACTTTGAACTGTCTATTCGCCACGTCCTCAACCTTGACACCCTCTTCGCTTGTCTGGTCCTGCCGCAGCATGACAATAAGTGCTTGAGTGGTCTTTGTAGGTCTCGCCGAAGCGCTAGGAGCCTTATTCTTTTGTGTCATGTGGTGTGTTGGAACAAACCACGGTGGGCACCAAAACTATTGGTGGAGAGTACCCGTCGGAATGAAGAAGCACCACAACAGCCTCGTAGAACGCTAAGAACACGAGAAGACAACCAAAACACCTTCAGAGTAGGGACAAGTATCCAATTTACTCAGGATCAAACATCCCATCAGTTACAGTTACAGGGCTATTTATAGGGAACTATTCACCTACCCCCTCCAGCTATTACACCTTTTTACCCTCAACCACTATATACCTCGAATATTCTTGGGGTATACTGTAATTTCCTCTCTATCCTACTTTACACCTCAGCACGCCCTTCGGCTTTGTCTCCCCTTGCGGCAACCAAAGCGGGCGTCACCATCTTTATTTTCGTCGCAGATTTTTCCGCCCGCGATGGATCGCAGATGAAACGACTTGACGTACTCCGCGAGAGACTGCGATGGACATGATGGGGGTAAATCTATCTGGTAGGGACAACGGTGCGTCATCAGCTCGCCAGAGAAACAGACAAGAAGATGATGCGCGATCAAAGTAGGAGTAGAATCTTAAACAGTGGTCCTTCGTTACCATTTCAAATCGATCGTCGAATCTCCGCCCCTACGGATCCAACAATAATCCTTCTAGTTTCGAGGGTCGCAGTTTTTCTCCTTGCAAGTTTTGCAGCCGACCAGGCAAGAACCAGAACAGACGTCGCCCTCAGTATTTCCGGGACATTTTTGCGAGCAAGCCAAGTGCGGCGACGTCTCATCTTATTATAAGCATCAACTTTATTATCTTCATGGATCACACACAGATTTCAAATCTCTCACGTGACGTGAGTTTGCTTGGATCACATCGGGCACCTCGCCACGCATCTTATCCGCAGATGGCATTGTACTACTAGTATATGGCATTGCCAAATTTTCTTTATACTTATGGCATTGCCATTGATATCTACACGACCAATCAAGAATCCAAGATTGCAGTTAAACCGGACATTCGCTTGCATTTGGTCGAATTCGAATACTCCAGCTACATTTAATATTGGATCGCTCTGATTGCAATATTAAATATATCGGTAATGCTTGCTCAGGGTCGTCCGGAAGCTCGGGCCCTCAACCCAGGCCCACCCCTACGATCATTTCGCTCCCACTGACCGTATAACCTACTTTCCCACTCATTTCATCCACATCCTTTCCTCCGCTAAAGAAAAAAAAATTAGGAATCTCTATTTATTACCTTAGAAGTTTATTTCTCTTACGACTTCTTGAGATCCGATGTCAATGAGTTGTTATTTTTATCATATTTTAGATGTTGCAAAAAGAAAATATCAATGTTGCGAACTTTTTTTTGCATGTTGCTGCTATTTGAATGTTGCATGAAACATGATGCCATGTTGCGGCGGGAATTTTCCATCACCGAATTAGATGGATAGTTATTTTTATATATACCTTTTTAATGTTGCAAGAAGTGATTTTTGATATTATAATACTTAATTTTTATTGTTGCAACGGAGCGTCCGACGTAAAATCTACCATCGGACGTCCGGCCGCTAGTAGTTCCGTATAACATTGGATAACAAACAATAAATCAAAAGGTATGAAGCGAATTGAATTCCCTTTGTACGAAGAGTAGGAATCCGAGACAGGCTAACTAAATATCGAGTATACCCCGGAGGAATACTAAGTAACAAGTGCGAGCGCTAGGGGTACCAAGTCCGTGGCTGCCTAAAAGAAAGGATCCAGACTATTGTATCTTACCCTCTTCCTTTTTTATAGCTGACCAGATAAGGACAGCAAACGGATCATGTGTCACTGGCACGCTCTCGGCTCTCCGGCCTCCGGGCTACATGACGCCGGTTCGTTTAGAGTATATGGCAACTGCATTGGAGTTGTGTAATAGATAGTATCGAATGTATGATACGTTATCTTAAAATGATTAAATAGATAAACTTTGCAATATATTTTTATTTTTCTATCTCGTAGTAGTATCATATCACTTAATTTATAGAATAAAAATAAGAATATTATGAGTAATATGACAATAACAACTCGTACAATGGTGAATAAGTGGTCTTATAGTCCTTAATTTTAGCCTATGAGACGGTTATTTCGCGGAGCAACCACATCATTCTATCTCCTCACCCTCTCTCCTTCACGTAAAAGGATCCTACGTGGATTAGCACCCGAAATCAGTACTCCATCCCTTGCTTGCTTGTTCGTGGGATGAGAATTTTATTACTCGTTGCGCTTGCTTGCTTAGCTCGTTACTTCTTTTTCTTATCTTGAATCAAAATCAGCCAATCTTCCTCTTTCTTGGCGCTATGCTACGGGCCGCATAGGGATACCGGGCTCGTACTTGCTTGCATCCCCGTCTAGATGCTCTTGACTCGACTTATAGATATACATATTAAGGATATAGATCTAACCTGACTCTGCCCTCTGAATGCATATATACTTCACCGATTTTGTAATATAAGTCTATTCTGTTGTAAGACCGCTGACGTGAAGAAGCAAACGTGTAGCAATGTAACCGTTAGACTTGACGGAGAAGCGGCCCCCTACACGTGATGACGTGGACGTTTGCTGCTCCGTGCGGTTAATCACCAATCATTATGCGTTGCGTGAGGTATCAACCACGCTTCTTATCCGTGCTGTCGTACGCAATCCCATCAACTAACAAACAAACCCCAACGGAACACTTCAAAAAAAAAAACTAAGAGGAAAAAGAAGCAGAGGCGGGCCCACCTCGATAACCCCACCGCTTCTGATATTTCCCTTCCCCGTGCGTGCTCCCACTCTCTCGAGTCCAGTCTCTGCTCGCCCCTCCCCGCTTCCGCCATGCCCGCCGCCTCGCTCTCCGCGCCGTCGCGATGGCCGCCGCCGCCTCTTGGATCACTCTCTCTACTCCTCCTCCTCGGCTGCCTCGCCGCGTCGGTCCCGTTGCGGGCGGCGGAGGCGGCAGGGGTGCTGAGGCAGGTGGTCGATGGTGGTGGAGACGGCGACGGCGGGGCCTTCTTCGAGCCGTTCAACGTCACCTACGACCACCGCGCGGTGATCCTCGGCGGCAAGCGGAGGATGCTCGTCTCCGCGGGGCTCCACTACCCGCGCGCGACGCCCGAGGTCAGCACCGCACTGAGGTTTTGGGGTGCTTCAACCGCCGCGGCGGTGGGACGGGGTTCGGGAACTCCGAGGGGGGTGGTTGACTGGTTCGGCGGCCGCCGCCGCGATAGGTGGAATTGGTTCATCTCGAAATGTTTTATTCGCGCGGTGGTTGGGCTCGGCTGCTCGCGGTTAATAGGAGCAGAGTCGTTGGCGATGCGCGATGGGTTTGCGCATGTTGCGTTTCCAATTAGGCGAGTTCTAATTTCTGTTTAATCGTGGGATGTTTCAAGCCCTTCGTGCGTTTTTCTTCGTTTAGTTTAGTATCGCTGTTTGTTCGCCATGGGGTTCGTTGGCAAGTTTGCGGCATCTACATTCACGTCATTTGTAATTAACACGCGATGAACGGGCACGCGACTTTTTCTCCAGATGTGGCCGAGCCTGATTGCAAAGTGCAAGGAGGGCGGTGCGGATGTGATTGAGACATATATCTTTTGGAATGGGCATGAGCCGGCCAAAGGCCAGGTACAGCATTGACTCCTTTATTCACATCAAGTGGCATAGTACTATGTACAGGCCGTGAGTAGCTTATGCTTCCTCTGAAACATTTTTTTTTTGCCCAGTATTACTTTGAAGGAAGGTTTGATATTGTCAAGTTTGCGAAGCTGGTTGCTGCTGAAGGTCTATTTCTTTTTCTGCGTATCGGCCCATATGCTTGTGCTGAATGGAATTTCGGGTCTGTTTATATCTTCGCATCCAACTGCTTGAATGTATTGTACTCACTATCGCATCAAACCACAATATGATTCTGTTCTATCATAGGTGAGAACTGGCCTGTTTTGACTTAACGACACTCACATGTACACATGCACATCATTGCAAACTTGCAGGAGTTTCAGAAAAAAGTTCGTGCAGTCCTTTATAGCTTACTCAGAAGGGCTCAAGTTAATTGCTATTGACAGTGTAGAAGGATAGAATTGGTGTATAATGGATTGATTGTATTGCATTGAGGCCTGGGCCAGTATATATAGGGGTACATGACTTGTAGGGCAAGCTACTACAAATATGGTAGGATCCGGATACAATCCTAATCTACCTATTATAGAGATATCCCTAATATACTCTAATATTCCCCTGCAGTCACGGTGGGAGTACTGCAGACGGCTGGAGAAGAAGCCGAAAGTAGAAACCAACGGACTGACATCCCCCGCAGACATAACGTCAGTGCAGTACGAATGCTGTGACTGGAGAAATTTGGCGAATCCTCATGCAGATGATAGCCCTTTGTGCCGATGTCGATGTAGCCGAGACGAGGGTGAATAGCTATGGTCGTGGATGCTGTGCGTAGGGTAGCCGTGGTCGTCGAAGCAGTCGAGGATGCTGAAGTCGAGGTAGCCGCTCATGAAGCTGTGGGCGCACCATGGTGGGCGCTAGAGCTGGTGGCGCATAAGAGAAAGCGTCGTAGACGAAGACAGTGACACGTCGAGGCAGTCGTCGGGGAGGAAGATCGATGCTGAGGACGAGGTCAAGGCCGCCGTGGAGACGTGTGCGCTGGGTGCCAGACCAGAGAACGAGTCGAGGACGAAGGTACGCACCGATGTTGCCAATACCGGACGTACAAGGTAGAGGGCACAACCAGACACACCATTGTCTGAGGACCAACAGAGAAGGCCTCCACGACGGTCGCAGGCGCAGAAGAACGACGGGGCAAAAGATTTCGATGCAGCCTGCTTGCCGGAGTAGACGAAATAGTCGGGGAAGAGACGACGACGCTGGTGATGAGGTTGTGCTAGACGAAACGAGTCGGAGAGGAGAGGCAGACGGCATAATGCTTGATTAGCTTGACGAGGACCATGTGCGCGATGCGCACAATGACGTAGTCGTGGACGCGGTCACAGATGTTGTCGAGGAAGATGACGTGGACGTGGTCGAGGACGTAGTCGATGGCGATGTAGATGCAATGGCGAGGAGGACCAGGGAGGGCGGCGTTGCTGCCCGAAGAGGCGATGCAGCCGCAATCCTCGTGTCGGTGGAGTTGCACGCGTACTTAGGACAACCGTCCCAAATCCACATGTACCGCAACCGTGCACTGATCGGCTGATCAGACTGAGGGCGCACGTACGGGACGACAGATGACAATGCGCACAGATCGAAGTGGTGGCAGTCGGGGACGACCGGCGTAGAGACTTTGTAGGAGAAGGTGGCTTGACGGCGCCATGGGAGGAGCGCCCCTACGTGCACCGCACGCCAGGCCGAGTCACACAAGTTGACGAGGGGAGCCGGTGACGATGTCGAGGTAGAGGTGCGTGAGGTCAATGGGCGGTGGGCAACTCAACCCCGATAGCTGATCGGGCAAAAGAAGATGACACAGCAGCAATTTCTCATGTAGAATCTCCAGGTGCGCAAAGCGGTTACCCCCCAACCCCATTATCTCTTTCCTGTTTGTCCCCCATGACGGTCAACAAGCATCAGCCAGCCATGGTGCGAGAGAGAAAGGAAGAGCCAGAGGGGGTCGGGCGGCCAGCCGGCAGTGTGGAAGGCGGGGTGGGACGGGCGGAGGCGGCTCCGCCAAGTCAGCCTGGCGCCAGGCGGTGCTGGAGACTGGCGGATCGGAGCCGGTCCCCCGGCATCCGGTGGAGGCTGAGCCCGGCGGCGGGTCCTGCCAGGGGAGGGGGTGGTAGAAGGGGGCGTGGCCAGCCGCCGCCGCGGCCACCGACAGGTGGAGCCGCGCCGGCGGTCGCGGAAGATGCCGCCTGATCCAACGGATTCCCCCAGGCAAGGACGAGCGAGGAGACGACCTATTGGCGGCGGATCCTGCCAGGAGAGGAGCAAGAGGAGGGAGGCCAAGGCTAGCCCGCGGACGACGACACCCGGGTGAGTTCTTCACGATCTGTTGCTGCTTGACGACGATGGCGGCGGATCGATTCGATCGGCCATCGGACCTTGGAGGGCGTGGCCCCTGGCGGAGGTCATGGGTGACCTCCCCGGAGGCGCGCTAGGGGGCCGTCAAGGGGGCGCGCAAGATGCACGCCTTGGGGAGACGACCGGCGATGCAGGAAGAATAGGGTGCAGCGAGCAGCGGAAAATTAGGGTTTGTGGCCTAGGGTCTAAACCTAATCTCGTGATACCATGTAGAATAATAGATTGATTGTATTGCATTAAGGCCTGGGCCGGTATATATAGGGGTACATGACTTGTAGGGCAAGCTACTACAGATATGGTAGGATCCGGATACAATCCTAATCTACCTATTATAGAGATATCCCTAATATACTCTAATAGACAGACTTCGTCATATCTACTTCGGTAGAACTTCGATGTAATTATGGTTGGGACCATAGTAAGCATTGTTTAGCTGGGTAGCTTGGGATTTACATTTAAGATTCTCCACAAGGATAGGATGCTATATTCTATTGGGATACACTTTGAGACATATACATTGGACTCTTTTTATGTGCAATTTAACTCTATCATGTGAATTTTCCTAATATCTTTGCTTTGATGTTCGTCCCTACAAACTCAACAACTTCTTATACTTAAGCTTACAAGGTCTTATATGATCAAACAATTCTCCCATTGGGAAACACTCAATGACAAATGTTCTTTTTGTTTATTTTATTTTTTTGTCATGTAATTCTGTTGTGTGGATATTTATCCTATATTATTCCCTTTTTCATGTTTCCCACACCCAACCCTACCAAACTGAACATCTTTTTTCTTCATTTAAGCCTACATGGTTTTATTTTGTTACACATCTTCAATTGAATAATATGTGAGTAGAATTGTTCTCTTTGTTCATTTAGTTTATGATGTTTTGTCATACATTTCTGCAGTGGTTTCCCAGTTTGGCTGCGTGACATCCCTGGGATAGAATTCCGTACTGACAATGAACCCTACAAGGTAGAGGAACTAGATTTATAAATTTAGTCTGAGTCTGATGAGCATTCTTTATTCTTTTCTTTAGATCCACTAATCCATAGAATGTTCGTGCAGGCTGAAATGCAGACTTTTGTGACAAAAATCGTAAATATCATGAAAGAGGAGAAACTTTATTCATGGCAAGGTGGTCCCATTATACTACAGCAGGTCTGAAAGCTATTCTTAGAGCTCGCTGACTGGTTCTATTCTTTTTCCTCTTTTTTGTTGAGAGTAACTGATTGGTATGTCTCATTAATCTATGCATGTTACATTTCATTATTTCCATTTTTTCAAAGAATATTACAAAGTATTAACTATTCTTAAATGTTCCGATGGAGCTAACACCATCTCCTTGAATATGAAATTATCCGAATCTGACATTTTCTTGTGGGTTCCTTTTCTACTTAATGTCTTAACTTTTTCAAAGAAAAAAACATTATGAAGATAGTAGTATTAATGGTGATGATGATATTGAAAACTTAATTGTAATGGTTTGTTTGGAAAGTAAATTGTTAGGTTATGTTCTGTTTATCATCCATTAGTTAATACACCTAGAGATGATGTGAAAGATGTCGATGGCAGGTGGATATTATGTTATTTGTGAATTAAATAATTTTTAGTTGGTGCTATTTGATGGCTTTATTGTTAAATATCTTTGCTAGTCTCATTCAGTATATTGATATTGTTAAACCCAGCAATGGCTACTCCTTTGTTTTTTCAATAATGTTGGATTGCATTCTAGAAATGGATGGTTCTCACGGTAGACTTAAATGTTGAACCAGAATGTGGTAAAGGATACCATGCTTAAATATTTTATGTAGCCAAAAGCTCTGTTGGTCAAGTATGGCAGCATGGATTTGATTTTGAACTGTTAGAGTTGGGGGTGGGGTGCATCCACACCCTCAACCGAGATAGACTCATATTCATGCTTAATGTGTCTGTTGAATTACATACATAGCATGTGTATAATTTTTTTCCTTCTGGATAATGTTTAACAGATTGAAAATGAATACGGTAACATTCAAGGCCGCTATGGTCAAGCAGGGAAGAGATACATGTTATGGGCAGCTCAGATGGCACTTGCACTTGATACTGGTGTTCCTTGGGTAATGTGTAGGCAAACAGATGCTCCCGAACAAATTGTAGGTGACCCCAAACTCTAGTGAGATAACTTTTTGGTTAAATTATGTCAGGTTTTGCTAGTTATAAAGTAATATATTACTGTTTTGTTCTGGCAGCTTGATACTTGCAATGCCTTTTACTGTGATGGATTTAAACCAAATTCCTACAACAAGCCAACAATATGGACTGAGGACTGGGACGGATGGTATGTGGTTCCTTGATTCATCAGCTCTGGCTAAAAGCTTTGCACCAATGATCCATACCCTCTTCGAAATGACCATGGGTGCATCTGTGGTGTGCCACCGTGGCACATGTACAGGTTTAAGAGCCGGTGATGGTACATTTAACAAGTTTAATGCCAATCTGCAATTTTGAGAGTTATGGACCTACAGCAGAATCCGAGACAAGTTTAGGGACCACCAAAGCATTTCACTCCTTTTTTTGTTGAATTGAGGAATGCTGGATCTTTAAACTATAGATCGCATGCTTTAAATCAATCCTTCACTTAGAGATCAATGAATAGATATGGCAAAGAAATTCAGAATTTATGCAGCACAAAACAAAACTCATCCTTGTCCTTGGACAATGAAATCAAGGGGAAAAATTCTGGTGCATTGCCCTCCTAACTGGTGACTGGAGTGCTGCAGAGGGGCATGGTAGAGTGGCCAAAGGGATAGCACTAAGGAGTGGGTGTAGTTGTGGATTTGGTGGCCTAGGTCAAATGAACTTGCTCCTGGACGTGGTTCATAGCAAATGGTCATTTATGGACCATATGAAAACACAATTTGACCTCTGGCCTTTTATTCTTTGAAACTAGGGTTATCTTGACCATAAAAGGCTGCAATTTCTGAGAGTACATTACGTTTATATTGCCCATTCCCAAAGCTGATCTGAACAAATGTCATCTTCTTTTACCATCATATTCAGTACTGCTATTGCATGCAAAATATGACCTTACTGTGTACCATGTAAAGGTATGCCGACTGGGGTGAACCATTGCCTCATAGGCCTGCTCAAGACAGTGCTTTTGCTGTAGCTCGATTTTATCAACGTGGTGGAAGCTTGCAAAATTATTACATGGTAAGAACTAAGATTTCTCCGAGACTTAAATTTAGAGTTTTCTTTTCCATTCCCTAATTGGCTAGCCCAATTGTTTATATTAAAATAACTGAATTCTTTTTTGCATTTTCCAAAATCAGACTTGAGACTAAAGATTGTTTCAGCCATTAACTCATTATAAGGGTTCAGATGACCATATGTAAACTGAAGATCAAAACTAAGCTATATTATTCTGCACATGCATTAGCATTGTTCAAAATGGTCACTCCAGTTCAAGAAAAAAAAAACACCATGTTAGTGTGCTGATTTCAATCTTGCCACTTTTAGTATCCATATTTAATCCCATTAATTTATTTCCATTTTTGAAAGTACTTATTCTTAGGCCTGATTTTGATGGTTTCTAATATTTAGATCTGAGTGTACTTCATTCATTTGCAGTATTTTGGTGGAACAAATTTTGAGCGAACAGCTGGTGGTCCACGTCAGATAACAAGCTATGATTATGATGCACCAATTGATGAATATGGTATGTACAATTCTTGAAAAGTTATGTAGTGCAGATCAAACGAGAGATCCAAGTAGAATCCATAATTTGCTACTTTCAGGTATTTTAAGGCAACCTAAGTGGGGGCATTTGAAAGATCTACATGCAGCTATTAAACTCTGTGAACCAGCTCTTATTGCTGTAGATGGATCACCTCAATATGTAAAATTGGGGCCCATGCAAGAGGTTTGTGCCAATTTCTTGTTCAAAAATCTACAGTTTTGTCCATCTACTTCAACCATGGGTTCCTTTTAGACCATCTAAGTAAATTATTATGGTTCGGTCATTCACTCCATCCCCTCCCATCTCAGGTCTTTTTTACAAGACAGGAAACTGATTTGGCTAATCTACTAAGTTGGTAGTATGGCTCTGATAGAGCTTATTGATCTAAACATATCTGAATACTTATAGGAAAATATTTATTCCACTCCAAGCTTTCCATTTTTGAAATGCTATCCATTTTTGTCATATTTGGCTGGTTAGTCTGCCAATGAACGATGTGCATAATCTGAATTGGGCATGGTTTGGTTCGACCACAATGCATATATGATATGTCCATGTTTTTTTTTGTAATATTAAACTTGGATCATGCATGTCAGGTTTGCTGAGGTTAGAAATTGGGAGTGTAGGATGTGTTTATGATAATGTTTCCAATGAACAAAGTAATGTGAACAATTGTTTGGTGTACCATTAGATTCCAAAAACTTATTTATGGCCAAGGTTTAAGTTGCTAAAATGTATCTTCAACATGGCAGTTACACAGCTTTGGTTATTTCAGTCAAGCTTAGTAGAGTATGCCCTCAGATGTGTTCCTTCCTTGTACTGTGAAAACACTAATGCTTTGCTCACTCTTGTTTGATTCAGGCTCATGTATATTCCAGTGGAAAAGTCCATACAAATGGAAGCATTTCAGAAAATGGACAGATTTGCTCAGCTTTTCTAGCCAACATTGATGAACATAAATATGTTTCAGTCTGGATTTTTGGAAAATCTTATAGTCTACCACCATGGTCTGTGAGCATACTACCAGACTGTGAAAATGTGGCTTTTAATACAGCAAGGGTGAGTGGTCTCCAACTGAACATAATGTTTCTTATGAGGCTATAACCTGTGAGCACATCTTTACATGCTGATATAAACATGGTGGACTGCTGCACAAAGAAGTGAAAGCTGGAAAGTGTTCTGTAGCTGTGTCCAAACTCAGAAACAGAATTTGAAATAAAAATTGTTCTGAAAAAAGAATTTCGGAAATTTTCTTTCTGTGTACATAAAAATTCTTTCTATGTTTGCTCATAATTGATGAGCAATATTGATGAAATTAATTCTCTAAAAGTTTTGAAGTTTGTTTCTCCCGTGATCCATTTATCCTTCAGAATAATATACTCTTCAATGTTGAACTACAACTAAAGATACTAAATTGTAAAGCAAAACATAAAGCAACAAGTTATGTTCACATTTGGTGACTGCTGCAAAATTTCTGTGTTTGCCAAGCTGATATTTCCTCTGTTCTAAAGTATCTGTCTTTTCAGCATGCTTACGATCAAATATTAGAACTTCCATTGCTAACATACTCAATATTTATGAAAAGTAATAGTCAAAAGTGCATTTTCGTAGCATTATAGTGTCAAGAGTCAGTCTGACATGACTTGTAGAATGGAGTCCTGGTTTTGTTGTAATATTTTCAATTCCTTCATTCCATATAAGCACCCAAATGTATCAACCACGTGAATTCACCTACAATCTTATGTGCTGGAATGGTTATAGTAGCCACAATTCCTTCATGGAACCTATTCTGATAGTGAACTCTTGAAGGTTGTCTGGAATTGTTAGCTTCTTATTTTTATGTGCTTCCAAGTTCATCTGTGTCGTATTAAAGAAACAAAATGACTAGGTTTTACCTTTTTTTTGAAGTGTCCCACTTGAAGATGATAAAAATAAGTATACCTAGCTTACAAGAAACTGAACATTTCATATGTGATCATTTTTTTAATTGTTAGCTCGTCTCTTTTCAGGTTGGTACACAGACTTCAGTTTTTACTGTTGAATCAGGGTCCCCCAGTTATTCAAGTAGACATAAGCCTAGGACTCTATCCCTTATTGGTGGTCCATACCTCTCAAGTACGTGGTGGACTTCTGAAGAGCCTATTGGCAAATGGGGTGAAGGCAGCTTTGCTGCTCAGGGGATATTAGAGCACTTAAATGTGACAAAAGACATCTCTGACTACCTTTCATATACTACGAGGTGAATATTGACCTTCAAGCTGTTGGAGAATATGACTTTGTTACCTCAGACCTTATTGAGAATCTGCACATAAGTCTACTTTAACTAGATGATGCTTGGTTGATTTGACATTTAAAACTTGGCTGAATGTTGCCATTACTTGATTCATTTTTGCATTCTGTTTACGTCTTCTATTTTTGCAAGAGTGCAGAACATGCAAAAAGTGTCATGATCTTACACATCTCCAACTAACATAGTAGAGGAATTAAGTATGTCCTACATGTGTCCAAGATATATATTAACTAGTAGCAGCAAAAGGTCATACTTAAATACTATAGAACCAAAACATCCTTGTCTTTTCACTAAACCTGCGTGTAACAGTGACCAAGATTCACATGATACTTCTACACATTTTAAAGAATGTAATGTGCATGTTTGCTGCCATGTGGTAAAAATGTGTTACCACAAACTCAGTTCACCACTTGAAATAGTGTAGCGATGGAATTGTAACCAAGAAAAAAAAAAGAGGTGAAATGACACAATTGAGCAAGCTTTGTTGGAGAATAATCATTTGTAAATGGCCTTCAATTACTTTTTCCTAGGGGTAAAGTGGTAAACAATAATCATATATAGATTCATGGGTTGTCGACATCAGAGAACTGTTCCATGACATCAAAGATTAAGTATCTCAATATGGATGTAGCATTTCGATCCATTCATTTTTTTGTACACACCAAATGATCCTTTAAAGTCCCAGTAATATTTGGTGGTTGCTTGTGAAGTACTTTTCCTCTCTATGAAACTCAATATTAAAACCAAATACAAACTGCTTGGAGAAGTTTGCCTTGTGAACTAACTTTCTCCTTTTTCAATTTCCTTTTTACTGTTGGTTAATTCCTCCTATTTTTTTAATTCCGACTTATTGATTTTTTAAAGTAGATATTCATAGAGGCAGGCTAAATTGAGAAATACCTCTCTAAATTTCTACTAACAAAAAATAAATCAGTAGGGGGTTTTCCCCTCCTGTTTCATGGAAAAAAGAGGAGAACCTAACTAAATTCTTTTGAAAAAGATTCATGTTGATCTGCAGTTTGTGTGCTTCACTTTCTATTGTGTTCACAGTTCATTTGTTATTTTGGTATGTAATTACTGTACACATGTTTGATTCGACAGTGTGAACATTTCTGACGAGGATGTTGCATATTGGAATTCCAAAGGCGTTCTTCCATCACTAACCATAGATCAAATTCGTGATGTAGCACGTGTATTTGTAAATGGGAAGCTTGCAGGTATTTATTTGCAATTCATAGTCCTTTGAATTATTTATGTTAATATCGGTTTCAGAAAACATACTACACCCACAGCAAGGTGTAAATTCCTCCATATCCTAATTTTTGGGATTTCATATGTTCTAGGTAGAGTTTGACATTAATTATTCATGTTATGAGTGCTTGAGTCAGTCTCTATGAATTGAGCTTCATGTCCATAACTTTGTTTTTCTCTATAGCTAATGACCAGATGGGAACTTGTATCAGCAGAGAATTACTAGTCTAATATAGTTCTTGGAAATAGAATCTTGTGTGCTCTTGTATTATATTTACTCGTGACCAATATCTAATTCAGTTATGCATTAATCCATTTCATCTTTCAATATGAAGGTAGTAAGGTTGGTCACTGGGTCTCACTGAATCAACCAGTTCAATTGGTTCAAGGACCTAATGAGTTGACGTTGTTGTCGGAGATTGTTGGCTTGCAGGTATTCCAAATTCTTTTGTCTTTTGAGCTTAATAGAGTTTCTAGCATGTGAAAGGCCATGCGGACATGATTAATTACTATCTCAGGCATCCAGGCATTCACCCTTAACTTCAATAGATCAGCAATAGTTATGAACTTATGATGTTTATGCATAGGCAGTAGTAATTAAGCTTTTTCGTTAGCTTTATCAAGTGCACAAAGTTATTGTTTATTATTGGTACTTGGGATATTGCAACTTATAATGAATCACTCTCTTCGGAACTTGCTGTGGATGCATCATGGTCATATTACACCATGTTTGGACCTATGGATTTGAACATAACATTCTTTTTTAAAAAGAAAAAATGTTATCTTCTCATAATTTACTTTAGTTTCTTTTAGTGGAATCTTTAGAGTTACTCTGTTAATGCATATTTTCGTTTTGTTCTGTTCCACATTTCCTTTTTGTTATATTTGTATGCGTGATCATCAGGCATGAGATGTGAAATGTTTTTCTTGTTTCATAATGGTTGGACATTGGCAAGAACTATGGTGCTTTCTTGGAGAAGGATGGAGCTGGATTTAGAGGTCAAGTAAAACTCACTGGCTTGTCTAATGGGGATATAGACCTCACTAATTCCCTTTGGACATATCAGGTAAAAGTGACTAGTTTTAGCTTTTTTATTGTTTTTTTTACTGAGATGACATGAAGCTTGCATCTCAACCTCTTCTACATTTTGTTTTTGTGATTCAGATGTTATTCCTTCATTTCTGTTCACTCATGTATATTCATATCGTTATGCAGCTATAAAGATTTTTACATTAGAAGGATAAATATTATAATATTGTACTTATGAGTTAATATGGATATAAGAAGGCTACAACCTTGGTTGGCCATTATATCAAAATTGTCTTAACTTCCTGTACTCTGTTCTTCACCTATAACAAAGGTTTCATTCAGCATCTCTTTATCATGTTGTGTCCACTAGTGTCTTGTACATAGGCACCTTGAGTTATGTGCTATGTGCTTGAATAATGAAATCCGAATTTTAGTGCAGCATTAGCTGGACAATTTGCTTAATATTATCTCTCCAAATTGCAGATTGGTTTGAAAGGTGAGTTTTCGAGGTTCTATTCTCCTGAGAACCAAGGATATGCTAAGTGGAGTAGCATGCAGAATGATGACACACAGACACCGTTCACATGGTTCAAGGTGAGCTATTTTCTTCACCACATGAAGTACTAATTTAATGGTATTATACTTTCTGTTGTAGGATGATAAATTATTTTATAAATAGCTTCGACCTATTCATTCAGAAAAATTGGGGTTCACTGTTAATCTATTTGAACCTTGATTTCAGCTGTACTTCAAGGAAATTAAATCTGCATCTTTTATTTCATGTCCTCACAACTGCTTTGCATACGCAGACAATGTTTGATGCACCGGAAGGTAACGACCCGGTGGCCATTGGTCTTGGGAGCATGGGAAAGGGCCAGGCTTGGGTGAATGGGCATCTCATTGGACGCTACTGGTCGATTGTAGCGCCAGAGTCTGGGTGCCCATCCTCGTGCAGCTATGCAGGAACGTACGGTGATAGCAAGTGCCGATCGAACTGTGGGATGGCTACGCAAAGCTGGTATTAAGAAAAATAAGTTTATATCGTACCTGTTTCATTAGTAGTTTCATGTCATGCTTTGTTGCCCTTAGTATTTAATACATGGCAGCATACTTCATATAGACAAGTCACAAGTTGGAATCTTTTTTGTTTTTATATGCGAAGTCACCCTGAATGTGGACATAGAGAATATTGCAGTATGGCCATAGGATAACAGAATCCTGATATAGACAGAATTCGAAAAAAGGAGGGACCAAGTCAGGAAATTTTGTTATACCGTGTGTAGCTCCTATGAAATTTGAGTGAGGATCATTCTGAATGAGAATAGTCAGTTTGCATAGTTTCTGTCTGTAGAATTACTGAGATGTTTGGCACCTTGTCATTAAGTTGAATAATATTTCAATCCATTTGCGCAAATATAACCTAGTAAGCGCTTTGTTTCCTTTCAGGTACCACATACCACGCGAATGGTTACAAGAGTCAGGCAATCTATTGGTACTCTTTGAGGAAACAGGGGGAGACCCTTCTCAGATATCGCTGCAGGTTCATTACACCAAAACAATCTGCTCAAAAATATCGGAGACTTATTATCCTCCCCTTTCTTCCTGGTCACGTTCTGCCAACGGTCGTGCCACCCTGAATACGGTAGCTCCGGAGCTTCACTTACAGTGTGATGAGGGGCATGTGATCTCGAAGATTACATTTGCGAGCTATGGAACCCCTTCAGGTGGTTGCCAGAACTTCTCTGTCGGGAATTGCCATGCATCGACTGCTCTGGACTTGGTTACAGAGGTAAGCTAACAAGCACCACCCAGCATCTTGTACACGAATGCTCATCAACTCAGCCCATATTATCATTGCACAAATTGAGCCTGTTAGATCAGGGATACCACGGAAATCAATAAGTGCACTTGATTTCATTGCAAATGTCCACCACGCGCTGATATCTTAATACTCTGTTCGCCATATCTCCAGGCCTGTGTCGGCAATAACAAATGTTCCGTCAGCGTCACCAACGATGTATTTGGCGATCCATGCCGAAAGGTCGTAAAGGATTTGGCTGTGGAGGCCGAGTGCTCCCCGCCGTCGGCTACCAAAGAACCTCGAGATGATATGTGATCAAGATACGGTAATTTGGCCCTGAAAGAGCCGTGGTGGAAGGGAGCGTTTCTACAGCCTTGCAGGAGCAGCTGAGCTGGGTGCTATGTTCCTGCATCGTTGCATGTCCTGTTCCTTTGCACCCATGTATGTAAAGACAACTTGGGGGACTGGAATGAAAGAAAGGGAAAGAATAAGTTGTTTCCTGCTCTACGAATTGCTTGACTACTTTTTGTCTTTGCATATCTCCTACAAGAGATTATTTCACCAAAAACAAAAAAAAGGATAAGACGAAGAAGTTTTATTAGGGGTTTGTAGTTCGGAAGGAAATATCGAGGTGAAGCTAATCTGAAATTCAGATGTTGTTAGGAAAGGGCCGTATAGTGTTGGATACCAAAAACAAGTTGGAACCTTTTTTGTTTTTATATGCGAAGTCACCCTGAATATGGACATAGATAATATTGCAGTAACCAGCCATAGGATAACAGAATCCTGATATATACAGAATTCGAAAAAAGGAGGGACCGAGGCAGGAAATTTTGTTATACCATGTTGTTCGCATCTCGGGAATCTTGGCAGCCCCTCTTTTCACAGTTTTCACAGTAGTATCCTGAAATATAAGGTATCGAAGGGTTCAAAATTTTGGCATTGAAGGGTTTAAAATTCTTATTCAAGTATAAAGCATCCTAAGGTGTTTTGGAAACTAATTAATCCCATCCAGCTATAAAATCAGCAAAATGATAACCAAACAAGGCATTAAATAGGGGTACATGCGTCATGTCCTCATCTTCTTAATTTGTCATGAAAATGATAGAATATCCTATATTAGAGGACGGATGGAGTAAGCGATCAAAGATTTCAAGAGGCGTCATTTTTCTAATCCATTTTTCACAACAAATAAATCGTATTTTCCGCTTTATATGACAGAGAGATACAAATAGATAGAATAGAATATAAACTAATATTTAGATTAGAATCTTCGGGCGTGGAAGATCTTTCCCATGAAAATTAAAAATTTACCGCCACATTCATAATATAAAAGCTGAAAAATAGTTCCAATAAAAAATAATAAATAAATAATATAAAACAGCATGCGATAAAAACTAAAGGCACCGTTGAAATACAACACTATATGGCCGAAGTTGGAATCCATGAGCAGTCCAAGAACTCCAGTTAGAAGTGGTTCGGACCATGCAGTAATAATCTGGACCATACTTGAACAATAAAGATCAGAGAAGAAGAAGATAAGGATCAACGAACAAATAAGTGTTGTTTACGGCAATATAAAAGGAGGATTATTGCACAGAGTAGAATTATCGGAGGATAACCTAGAAACTTCAAAAGCAGAGAGACCTGCAAGTCCCTCGGCCCTAAATCATTAGTAGTAGTATAGCATTTCACCCTGTATAATAGCTAGAAAACTTCACTGTAATATATCCGTTGTAAGGTAATCTTTTCTTTTCTTCAAAAATTTGGGGTTCTCAAAAGGGAAAATCATATGTAAACCTATTTATTTTAATAAAGTAGATTTTCTTTATTTTTCCTAGACCGATTGTACAATACAAATTTTCGTGCTAAGAACGCTATAGGAGAAGTCTCTTTGGTAGTTTTTGTTTATGTCATGTCTGGCAACTATAGAGAACCCTTTGGTCGAAGAAAAGTGTTCCTTTCAGGTGGAACTGTCTGGATAGACGATAGAAATCTAAGCTGCATAATTATGTTCGTAGATATCTAGAGAAAGTAGACTGCTTATTAATACAAGCTCGCGATAAATATAGTGCATACCGAGTAGAATTTTATAAGTACTGAGTTCACTAGCTATCGCGTAGGTCCTGCCAACCCGAAAGATCATTCACAACATATAAAGATAATTAGTTTTAAAGCATATAAAATAAAGTCTTCTATAATCACAAAATGAAAAAATAATCCTATATATAAACAAATATGAGTTGCGTATTCTGATCTAAATATTCTAAACACCTCCTCAATCTGAATATTCTAATCTAAAATATAAGCAAGTACTTTTATATTCTATTCTTTTTATTGTACTAACAAATATGCCTGTGTGTTACTATGAGAAGGCATATAAATATATCGATTGGCATATAAAATTGTATATATTATGCACCATATGTATTTTATAATACATATTACGTGTGGATCGAGAACTTTAGTCTTTTTTATTTTACTCGTCAAGTGCTAATTCTAAATATTTCGAACCCCTAATTCAACATATGGTCACTCGGATTCCGATTATGACTTCAATTGACTGACCAAGAAATCATTGCTTGCTTTTGTAATAGTAGAGATAGAGATATATATCAGAGACGAGAGATAGAGGAGGTGTATGAAAAAAATAAGAAAATATGGTTCCACATCCAGTATCCTAGAAGTGATATTAAGACAACCCCAATACCACTGCGATATAAAGTTAGTTGACTATTGAAAATATTCTAAAAGAAACAATAATGTTGGTCGACTGGCGAAATGAGCGTAGCTTAGACGGTGCTAAGGTTCCTTGTGGAAACTTGCCCAACCGGATTTGAGTTCTCAACTCGACACGAGATTTATTCCAGAATTTAACCGGTACTATTTTTTTCATCGGTAAGCGCGTGCCCGTCGACAGTAGCGGAGCCAGGATTTTAAAGTTGGGTATTCCCTCTTCCCAAGCAAATGAATTCAAAGGTGAATCCGAAGAATGTACGCTGTTGATGAATGTTGAATTCATCTATGCCTGATATAGAGTGACACGGACGTGAGCAGGGATGTCGATCGTGGTGACAGCTTTGACATTGTGCGTGGAAGGTCTAGAGCTGGAGGAGGAAGACTGCGACACTATGATCGTCAAATAAAGGAAAAACAGTGGAAGGATGGATCAAAGAATCTGTTTTGTTTATTACCATGTAGAAGCAGGGATGTCGATCATGGCGACGGGTCTAGGGACCCAGAGTTCCCAGCGGATCCACCTTCCGCTGATATTCAGTCTAGCCAAATACAGCACCCGCAACGAACACCCACCTTCGCGGGCCGCGGCTTCATCCAGGCCGCCCAGGCCTATGATCCCGACCGATCGGACGGTCGAGAAAAGCATGGCTTGCGTCCCTAACCTAGGAGACGTACCACGGCTCCGACTGAGGTCCCCCGACTAGGCTCCGCCTTACGCGTGTCGCTATCCCGGACCGGCGAGGCCAAGGACAGCCGGACCCTGCGTACTGGCGAGCCCCGGGAGCAGGTGTGGCGGATAAGGATGCACGCCGGAGTCAACTTGCCGTACAGGCCAACCACTCCCCCGACAGGGGTTGCCGTGCCCCTCGCTGCTACAGCGGGGAGGCACTGTTTCACCTGACCGTCCTTATGAGTGGACGGAACACAACGACGTCATCACGACGCGGCGGGCACACCTCCATCATGGCAGAATGACGGGGCGTAACATTGAGGACGGAGCGTGACGTTCCAGGGACCCAGGGTCCCCAGCGAGCCCACTTCCTACTGGCACTCTGGATGGCCTAATACCACGCGTGGATCAAACGGGCACCCTCCTGGGTCGTGACTTTCTCCAGGCCGTCCAAGCCCACAGTCCCGACCGGCCGACCGGTTAGCTGGAGCCTCGGCCCGCGTTCCCGACCGAGGGGACGACCAAAGCCTAGGTCCATACTATAGTCCCGACATAAGATGCCAATCGAACTCCGCCACGCACGTGTCACTTTTCCCGACTGACGAGGCCGGGGGCCGGCCGGGCCTCGCACACTGACCATCCCTGGGGCCAGGTGCTGAGGATAAGGACGGACATGCCGGAGTCAACTTGCCGTACAAGCCAACCACTCCCTCCACTGGGTTACAGTCCCCTCTATTGCCACAGTGGAGGGACACCATTCCACCTACCCGTCCTCGCGAAGAGATGGGACGCAACGTCATCACGACGCGGCGGGCACACCTCCATCACAACGGAGTGACCGGGCGTAGCGCCAGGGACGGAGCGCGTACCGTACTTACCGTACTTATCGTCGCACGCTCCCCCCCCCCCCCCCCCCCCCGACGGAGCATGACGCAAGACGGCCACCTCATGACGCAGGATCTGGACGATGGCCGCCCGAGAACTCCGGCGGGGCTAGGAACTCTCTCTCTCTCTACCTCTCTTTTCCTACCCTTAGTTCCCCTGTAAAGGAGACCCCCTTGGACTGTAAAAGGGAGAGTCAGCCCCTAGGAAAGGGGACCAAAAAGGACTAGACCGAATCCAAGATATTCATCCTCCACTCGAAAGCTTGTAACTCCCCAACTCTCACGAGCACCTGGGCTCAAGCAATACATCCAACCGACCCCCGACTGGACGTAGGGCACATTTGCCTGAACCAGTATAAATCTTGAGTCATTGTGTGCTAGGCCACCTCCGATCACGACGCACGATACACATTTTGAGTAGGTTTAGCTGCCGGCCATTTCCGAAACTGATACAAATGCTAATAAGGTGTAGTTTTATTCATCTAATGGACGTGTACATAAATGTACTGGAGGCTGTAGATCGGATTATCGTGAGCAATGGCAGATCATGCTCTGGTAAGAAGAATACATGTTTTGGGCCAGTAGAATGGGTAACTAGCTAAGATCCTGTTTGTATCTACTCAACTAAAGTTTAGTCCTCCCATTTTAGTCCCTACACAGGGTCTAAAAGAGAGGTTAAAGGGTTTAGTCCATTAGTCCCCAAGGGGTGGCTAAAGAGGACTAAAAGTCCCCTCTCCCTCTCATTGTGCAACTGCATTAATGACCTTTAGTCCCTCCATCCAATCAGGACCTAACAAACATGCTAACAGTCATGGGCATCTAAACCTGTTATCATACAAAAGGGAGAGTATGCCAGTGTTGCGATGAGGCACTGAGCTGCTGATTTACTCAGAGAATATTTTTTATGCATTATATAATATATACACACACACACACACATGTATGCAGCTGATATATACATAAGGCATTGAATACCAAGGAATATAGCTGGCTCCGCCCCTATCGAACTATTGACAGCGAGGCGTGTTTGTTGTGTCATAAGGATGAGTGTACGTACATGTACGTGAACGTATGTACTGTGTTTCGAAAAAAAAGAATGTTGGTTGACTGATGAAAATATTTTTTTAGAGAAATAAGACGATAGTGTGTTGGTTGACAGTTGAAAATATTCTTAAAGATGTTTCTCACATTCTGATCCTACCAAAACGACTGCAAACATGGGTTGTAGAAAACACATTTTTGAAAGAGAGAATGTATTTTAATCGTTAACAAAAAGATTGAAGAAAACGAATTTTACGTTCTGTACTATACTCTCTCTCTCTCCTTCCCTCCTCGCCCCGAGTCAGTGTCCCAAATTTCCTTGACCACCACCCAGCTCCATCCGGTTTATTAAATTCCTCAGGACTCGGGGCAAAGGGCCACGCTTGGATTGAGCAACGCGTGTAGATCTTGCTCTTGCTAATTGGTGCGCAATCTTCCAATAGACTCGGTCACGAATACTGTCTTCAGAGACAAGTTCTACTGGAATCGCTGTGTAAACAAACGGTTCATTGAATTACAGTACTCCGCAGGGAAAGGCACAACAAGCCCTCTTAATTACCAAACAAGGCAGGCAAAGGCACGACGAGCCCTCTTAATTACCAAACAAGGCAGACGGATTACCAGGGATAAGACAGAACTTGCATTCGGCATAATGTTCTAGTTACACCAGTCTATGCCCCCCAAGACAAACGTGAAAAATGACATGGTAAAACAAAAACCCTTCAGAGCCAAGTCCAATGTAACAAGGCGACAACTATTAATGGGGGCAACGGCCGAAAAAACGGCCCAAAAAGGGGAAAAAGAATATTATGGACATCAAATAGTTGCCATCTCTCAACATTGCCGCTCCTCCCTGCACAATCTTCAATTCTGGGCATCTCCTTACATCACGGCCGTCTCCCCAACGATCAATTTGTAAAAATGCCTTGCAGGGACCAGTGCCATCGCTTGGTGTTGGCAGCCAGTGTAGTTCAGAATGCGGAAAAAGGTCAGCGCATGTCCTGCTCGCCTATTGCAAATCTCACAGTATCTGTACAGATTCCCCCAACTGGGCACACATGCGCGGGGATGACCGATTAGCCGAATCCAAAACCTTCATTTGCTTCATGGATCGCCAACAGTAACCTCTCCTGGAGCTGCTCTTTGGATGTGTACTCAGGCAAGTCTAGCTGGTTAAAGCTGTAGTCAGCAAAGATGACCTGGTGTTAGTAAAAACTGGACATAACGGTGACTTGCCAAGGGCCAAGTTTTCTTCATATTAAGGTGATATGAAGCCAAATGAGTAGATAGGTTACCAAGTATGAGCCGAAGGAAGATGGTTCGTGCTGCCGTAAGCCTTGTGTATCTGAAACCGTTGTGGCCCAGAGATTCCTTGCAGTGCACTGAAACCTTCTAGCGGTACCTACAGTTCAATTCAAGGCGTAAGCACAACTGCACAACACATGGATTCGAATGTGGCAGTCTAACACACTGTAAGCCAAGCTAGAGGTGCAGACTGGAATCCAGAAATGGAATCAGCACAAGGAATCATGGAAGTGACTGTCAGCATACCTTTGAAGTGCCAGTCACAAACTGGAGGAACCGAGCTTTGTCTTCTTTGCTGAACCCTTGAACAATTTCCCAGAACCACTGAATTACCGGAGAGGCTATGCTGTAGCCAGAATATTCTGTATTTGCTTTCAAATCGTCCACTGAAAACAAAACAGGCAAAACAGGGAGTTAGATCCAATGCAAAAGTACACTATTATAACTCAAACGAATTTGTAACACTTACAGTCAATATCTGGAAGACCGCTAATTAGAAGTTCAAGCTCTTTGTCGTTAAAAATAGATATCAGCTCCCGTGGAATGAGTTCATTAAACCCTTCCAGGAAGGCATTAATCTGAGGCCTTATTGCAGTAGTCAAACGATGCTCTGCTACCCGGTCCACATATTCATGCTTATTCTCCTCAGTTACCCTGATGTTACGCCCTCCAGGAATCAACTCACAATCAGTGACCTGCAAAGATATCATAGGACTTAGCTTGTAAAAAAGATAGGCCCACAGGTTCCCCATGACACACACAGACACAAGGAAGGGGGGGAGGTACCTCTGCCTTCTCATACAGTATCAGCTTCTCTTCATCTGCATCCATGCTAAAGGTGAGATCCAAAACATCAATTATGTCATTCTGCACAAAGAACAAAGAGAAAAGTTACATCTGAATGATCAACTGTCCCCAAATTTACAAGGAACATGCAACATAACCTGTGTAGGCAGAGAAAAAGATACCTCAAGCATCCATTTCAAATTCTTGTAGTATGCAGGATCGATGGCTTCAATGTCATGGTATGTAACCTTGGCACCAAGTATGTGTTTGTAGAAAGATCTAGTAAAATGGGCATCTAAAAGCTGACCATCGAAGAGAGCTTTGCCAACCTGGTGGAATGTAAAACTTCAGAAACTATAATAATATTCATTTAGTGTAGTAAGCACATGTCTACGGGGCACCATAACTCACCACTCGTCCAACAAATTTGAAGTATGAGAGATGCTCAGTTTGATATACAGAGTTAGGATTCGGTTGAAACGTCAAATCATTCCCCACCGTCGTAAATAAAAGGGCACCCTTGTCAAAAATGACTCGTGACAGCGACTGGTACCACTCCCTTGTCAGCCCACCAGCATCAATTCCTTCTTCTCCTTGAAAATGAACAGTAAGCCTACCCTTCAACTCCTGGGGTGAGCGCATCCTAAGCTGATTATAGGAGTCCTCAAGAATATATGCACGGCGCACAGAAATTCTGACAGGACTATGATGATGATCATGCTGATGCTTGATTTTAGACCGGAAATATGCACGTTTGTTGTCAAAATCAATCAAGCGAGGGATTTTCAGCATCAGCGAGAATGACTTCTCCAGCAACCCAGGGTTTTGGCGGATGAATGCATTCAACAATCTTCTGTGCTTCTCTGAGAATTTCACAAAAGCATTTTGTTTCTCATCAAGACTGGCTTGACCGCTAGATGATCTCTGCCCACCACTAGATGTTGAAGCATCTTCCATATCTGAAGTTGAAGCCTCGTGTACAGCATCAGATTGCCCAGGACGCAACTTCTCACATGTCACAAAAAATGATTCTATATATGGTAATATGTTTTGGGTTCCTGCAGGCAATGGAGGTGTTACACCTGTTGCTAATGTAGGTGCATTTGCAGAAGCAGGACTTAGGTTTGACGCATATTCTGAAGAACTTTCTATTTTGCTTATGCAGTTGCTCAACTCCAACCATAAAGCATCCAATGCTGTGTTAATTTCAGATATCTGGGAAACTGCATCTGAGTGATCTTTTTCAGCAGGAAGCTCTGGATCCTTTTTCTCTTGAAGAGTAGTGACAAGAGAACTCAAAGCCTGCACAACTCTAAGAATTGCAGTTCCATTGGCTGATGAAGAGCTAAGAAGAGCCTTTTCAGAATTCTCATACAAGCGAAGCTCCTTCATTGCACAAAGTGTCAAATTTTGCATAGAACGTGCAAGCTCGTTTATGAAGTGGCAACAGAAGAAAGGGGCCAGGGCCACAATCTTCTTCAACACTTCCGCTACAAGGAGATAGGCGTTGTCTGACAATCTGAAATGACAAAAGGATGATACACAACCACGTTAGGTAATGCTAAAACAGATTACAAGGAAACAAAAAAACGGGTGCAAGATAATTTGATACAGTAAATGGTTAACAAACAAAAACAGGTCCAAACAACATAATAAAGTGTGCGGCACATAATTTTACATGAACAGCGAAGGAAGTATAGTGTGTTTTATAACAGAAAATAAGGAAAAGAAACAGATCAACCAATGAAAAAGTATTCTACAACAGGCCAATTATGATAATATAGTAGCCAATAAGAAAAAAAACCTTGTTGCATGTATCACTGAAGAGATTCGCGTAAGAACATACCCATCATGCGCAAGCAATGAACATAGCAACCGAAGCTCTAGTTGGGGAAGACTTTGCAAAACAGCTTGCAGGTTATTTTCATTATCAACAGGAGTTTTGCTACTATCCTCAGCATTTGACTTTGATCCAGATGATTCAGAAACATTGGTATTATCTTGACCATCTGGTACTGCATTCTCTGGTCCAGAAGGCTTCTCAGATGACACTTCCAACCTAGCTTGATTAATTTGATTCTCAGCGTTCAGCATGACAACTTCAAGAAGGTTTAGTAGCTGCACATGTTGCAAAAGGCTAAGTAAATTGTGGGTGAAAAGGTTAAAATAGATATGCCCACAATAAAAGAAACAAGGAAAAATTGTTCACCTGTTCAAGATGAGCTACACTTCTCATATAAAGGGGCTGGTTCAACAGAGTTAATAGCAGAACAAGTGCAAAAGCTTTCCGTTCTTCACCATCTTCTACAACAGCCTTGCCACGCCTCTGATCAAGTGCTTCAGTGTGGCATTTTGATGGGCACGGGAATTCAAGAAAGAGCAGGAGTTTCGCAACATTTGGATGACTTCTTGCCAAGTATGTCAACGTTTCGAGCACACGACGTGAGACTAATGGAGGCACACCTGTTTATAGCAACAAAGGTAATGCATTAATATACAGTGCAACTTCAAGCACTGAAAATTAGGCACTTGCCAAAAAACAAAAAAAGGTGAAGACTAAATTACCATCTGAAGATTGAGGACGTGAATATGTGATATTTGCATGGCATCCATATAACCTAAATGGTGGCTCAGTTCCATCTATTGATTTCTTTGAAGAACCCTGCAGATCAAGCATAAGCATGTCCACTAGAATTTGAACCAAGGACTTTCTGCTGTCTCTGTGAGCACAAAGGTTCAGGAGAAGCCGCTGCAGTTGACCCTTGTATAGAGGCTGTAAATTATAAGAGAGACAATTACATGAAGTATTCCCAGCATTCCATAACAAAGCAGACCTCATAGAAGAAACATTAATATTACCTGAACAACTCGAAGCAACCGAATAAGAGCTTTAAGGGCATCCTCATCAACAAGAGGAGCACCTTCAGTCTCAATTGGCTTGCTAGTTGATCTGGAGGGATCGCCATTTCTGTCCAGGCCTGCTGCCATTACTTCACGCCGCGAAGATTCACCTCTCCTGTTCCTGGAGTTCATACCAAAAAGGGAGCTACTGTGATACCGATGAGCAAATCTCTCCCTCAACATGTTGGCTTCAGCAACTAGTGCAGGTGTGAGTGTAGCTAGTAGAGTGTCCGGAGATGTCAAAAGCACCTGCGATCAGAATATGTAAAGAGACCATGAGAAAACAGTTAGAGCAAAATGTTCATATTGGGACCGATGATGAAACTAACTCTACCTCTTCACGAATTTCTGAGGGGAATGTTGCAATAATTGAAACAGCATCCATTTCAACTGGCTGTCCTTCTAATTCTTGTGATTGTTGTTGTAACCTTTGGGCACGTTGTTGAGCTAGCACCTCTTCTCGTATATCAGGGGGAAGTGCAGCAAGGAATTCGGGATCAATATCTCCATCATTCTGAGGTTGGTCATTAGAAGTCTGAGCCACTTGATTTTGACGTGAAGAAAGAACTTCAGCTCGCAAGTCCTCAGGAAGAGCCTCCAAAAATGTAGGATCAATTGAGTCAGCATCTGCCACTCTAGTAGGCTCCTGATTCCCCTCATTAGCATTCTGATCAGGTTCTTGGTTTGGATTTTGAGGAACCTCACTAACACTCTCCAAAGATATATCTCTGCTGCCTACTGGGACAGCACTACCCGATGGCCTCCGTGACCGAGCAGTTGCTTGCATATCACCCAAAGGTAGCCGATCTGAAGCGCCTGAAGCCCCATGCCGGTCACCGTCATCATGTCCTTCAACACTTCCTATTTCAACCTCTAAGCTTCTGAGGCTCTCCCCTAAAGTAGCACCACTGCCACTGCTTGCTTGGCTGACTGCTTCCACATCACGTGCTACAGCATCACTGCGTTCATACTGCATCTCTGTAGCATGCTCACTTGCATTGGACACATCTCTTTGAAGCGCATCACTGTCAGGAGGTGCAGGCTCAGCACTTTCAGATAGATCTACAGGGTTTACTGTATTTTCGCTGTTCTCATTTTGTTCGGCTGGTGCTTCTTCCCTTGCCTCAGCTTCCGATACATTGGTGGGCTGCTCATTCTCTTGAGTAGCACCAGCAGGTGTTCTCTGGACATCAGGCTGTTCAGGAGTGGGTCGCCTCAGATGAGAGATCAGCAATTCTTCAATGCCTTCAGGTACTGCTGGGGCAGCTGATCCACTGCGTTGCGGACTGTCATCCAGCCACATATTGAAACGGTGTCCATTCCGTCCACTTCGCAAGCTGCGGAATATAGCATCCAAACGGGAGGAGCTACTTTCATGGTTTCGATCGGAGAAAGCCATCTCAACCAGATTTTCTGAAACAAAAAATATGAATCAGCAATGTATGCCAGACTTGGCACCATCTACATACAGTAGGATAGTAGAATTATTTAGATAATAATCTAGTAGGTTGACAGAGGTAACAGATACCTGGTTGTTGCCCTTGATGCGGAAGGTTCAAAATCGAAGAAGGCTCTTCAAGAAGCGGGTGATCAAGAACGCCATGATCACTTGCTCTGCCAAGAAGATTGTATATGGAGGTACTCCGGCCTTGCCTTCTTGTACCAAAAATGTCCAGAGGCATCACACGCAGTGTATCCCCAGCCAAATTGTTGCTCCCACCGAAAACTTCTATGTGGTCAAACACATTAATTCCATTAATCCCCTCCTCCAGACGAAGGATGACTCCTTCCTCATCCTCGTCTTCATCATCATCTTCTTCTAACAGGTCCTCATCAAATTCTTCTTCATCCATTTCACGATCATCCTGATCCGTGTCAGGATGAGACATCTGATGGGCATCATCTTCCTCCAGATTGTTATTCTCCTCATCCTCGTCTTCATCTTCATCATCTTCATCAACCTCATCACCATCATCAGCTGACATATCTTCATCAGTGTCTTCATCGTCATCAGCCATATCATCCTCTCTGTTGCGTGGAATTTCAAATCTGATTTCCATTGTGGATTCATTACCAGTTCCATCTTCAGCCATCTCATGCATAAAATCATCTTCACCATCACGAGGGAAGCCTCCATCCATATCACGATCATGATCTATCTCATCTTCTACTGAATCTGAACTTTGTGAAGTTTGAACAGCATTAAATGCTTCCCTGTCATCAGTAACCATTTCTGTTGGCTGAGAAGTCGTGTCAAGAGCCTGGAACCTATTAGATGATGAATCCACATTGTTGCTGTCGGAGGCTATCTTTGATGAATTCTCTCCTTTTGCATTAAGATCGGCTGAATGAACATGTTCCTTAGTGACCACTTCCAGGGCCTTCACAATAGCAGTAACAATCTTCGCTGAATCAGGGTGATCCAAATCAAGAACTTGAAGGGTTCTCGATAACGATTGAACAAGACCAACTTCAACAAATGTAACTGCAGATTCTGCTGATAACGAGGAGCCAGTTGGTGAGCGGGCTGACAGAATATCATTGAGCAAATCAACATACGCATTCAGCCTTGATACTGGGGCTTTGTAAGCCGTAGAAGAGTCAGTGAAATCAAGAAACATACTGCAGATTTCAGAAAATATCCTTTTCCGGCCCTCAGCAGAACGAATAGATGAAGCCACCAAAAATTGATTAGCCCTCGTTGCCAATTTATACCTCCAATCTCCCTCAGTTTTCCTATCTTTCTTTTGCTTTACAGCATGAGGAAGGAAGTGCTGCAAGATATGGGTAAAGATTCCACCACTGATTATACCAGCACCTGGTCGATTAGGGCCATGCATGTTACTCAGGTCAGCATCATGACGAAGAACAACTTGAATGGATGACGCATAAGTTAACAATACATCTGTCAGCAGCTTAAGAACAAATGCACTTTTGGCAAGGGATGCAGTAGCCTCTTGGACAGAATGCTTGCTCTCTTCAGGCGCAACAGCCACAGCTTTACCTTTCCCTTTTGCAGAACTGCAGTCAATATCCATGTCTGAAGATGAGGCAGTACAAGAAACAACATCAGCTTGATCCTCTGATCGGGGTGGTGGAACAAAGGATATAACCAGATCTAAGAGATGCTCTATAACAGTGACAAAGCTTTGTGGTGGCTTGCGGTGAGGTTTCACATTCCTGGCATTCAAATCAGGCTGTTTCCCTTGAGCACTTGCAGGTGATCCTGCAGCTATGTCCCCTGATGTTACCTTCGTGGCTGCACCTGTTGCTTTATCCTTATCAGCTGGCTTGTCCTTGTCCTTATCTTTCCCCTTGCTCCTTTCTTTCTCACGATCCTTCAAAAGAACAATATATGGTCTGTCTCCAACCATCTCAATCTGGCACACAGCTTGGGCCGCTTTCATAAATATCACTGGGTCCCGATATACAACAAATGCCAAATTCTGTACAAAATTGCGTGGAGTAACCCTGGGATTTGCGTGCCTATTAGCAGCCGTGACAAGACTGTGACGTATCTCTAATTCCATTGCTTGCTGAAGAGTGTGAGGATCCTCCAAAATATGACGAATGATTGTAGAAGCCACATTGTTGAATCCAGAAAACAAGCTACCTGTCGGCAATGACAGCAAAGCATTCAGACCACCAGACTCGAGAAAACAAATTGCAGCTGCATGGACTTTCGTCAGTGTAGCACAGAGCTGAAGAATAGCATGCATAGAAGCAGAAGTCAACTGTTTTTCAATGCACTTGCAACAGATCTTCAAAAGTTGCTTTTGGTCCTCCAGGTTCAGCAGCCCAACACTTGACAAAGATTCTGAATCCTTTTTCTTGTTGTCATCAATCACAAGTGATGTCTTCGTGTTAGAATTTTCCTTTTTCAGGACATCTAGCTCTGTAACATCTGGCAACTTCATTTCCACCTGGAGCATCCGATCAACAGAAAGAAAACAGGAAGTCACCCAATTTGGAACCTCAGCCACCTCACTTTCCCTAGGTCCCAACTCCCAGCTGCAAAGCAGATCCAAAGCAACCTTCACAAGACCTGCCTCTGAGGCAACTTCACGGGCAGCAGTATCTCCATGGAGAATCAAAGCAAGAACATGAAAAAGAGCAGACAATGTTGTATCCTTTAAAGACTCAGATGCCATCACGCACTGTTTCAGATTATCAATCAAATATGTAAGCACCTTCACTCGGTTTTGGCCATCATTCTGAGAGCTGATGGTGACAAGCATGTCCCTGACAGGGAAAGCTAAAGCTTCCTTTGTCTGAAGAAGTCGAAGACATGAATATAATATTTCATCTATGGGAGGCAGCTGAACTGTTTCTTCTTCCAGCTCAAGATCATTGGACCTACTATCTTCCTCTTGTGCAGATGTATCAGAATTCCCAAGAGACATTGCAAGCGCCCGAGCTAGTTCATCATCCTCCTCTTGTGGTTCCTCTGGGTGTGAGAATAGCCAATCAGTTGCGATTTCAACACTGTTCGTTCCAACTTGTCTCAATGCTTCTTCAGCCCTGGCACGAGAGAACCCCATCTCTACAATCAGTGAAATTGCATTCTCATCAGGGGGTGGACCAGCTAAACGGGCACTACCATTGCCAACAGTGTTTTTCACTTCCACCCCAGTGCAAACATGCCTCATGATGGATGTGACTGAACTGATCAACTCAATGTTGCATTCTGGAAACTGGGGGTGGGCCCATATGGGAAGAACCGTCTTCAACACCTTTGACTGAAGCAACTTCATAAACCTCTCAGCATCTTGTGGACACCTGACAGATCCATTAAAAATAGGCTGCTCAAGTAATTGTCTAGTAGATGAGGAGAGAATAAATGATGAGGTCACAAGATGGTCCATAACTACCCCATAGCTGGAGAGGGGACCGTAAATCCAAGAAGAATCTGTCTCCTTTCCATCCTTTCCAGTTTTACTATCTGTGTCCATAGGTGAAGATGGTGGCCTGCTCATCGTGAAGAGCAACTCACTGGTAGCTTGAAATGTGGTCAGAATAGCCTGAATAACACCACTGCAATAAAACGAATTCACCATAATTGGATTACAGGATTCTGGCCGGTCCATTAATATTCCATCAATGAACTCAACCACCTTTCCGAGATATCGGCACTTTGTGGTAACAGCAATCTCCTTCTCAGAACTTACTGAGTGCCCTTCAAAATTGAGGTGCTCCAACACAATGGAAGCAATATTCCCAGCAACAGATATAACAGATGGAGATAAATTTACAGGACTGTTTTCTCGACGAGATGTCAGCAGCATTGATTTCCCAAGCTCCATAAAAAGATGGTTAATATGGTACGAGAGAGACCTCATCATGTCACAGCAGCAGGAATGCTCGGATTTTTTCTTGTTCTCTTCTGATCTTGCGCTGGCATTTGCATCAGATGAACTGGAAGACTGGTCCTGGGAACTTGAGGGCAATCCCTGGTTAGAATATCTATCAGAACCAACTCTCTGCGAATCACTAGCAGCCCGGCCAATGTCACGGTAGATATTAATGAGGTCAGACACCTGAGACTCTATGTTCCACCCAGAGCCCCTTCGCCTTAAAAGTGGATCAAGATATTGCCTGAAAGAAGTGTATCTGCTATCATCAATGTCGCTGGCAGATGAGTCAGGCTGCTGGGCTTCAGATGCTGAAGAAGATGAACTGGCTTCAGAATCGATCTTGTTTTCTTCAAAAAGCGCAATTTTACAAAGCACTTCCCGGTGAACTCGTCCAATATCTTCCAGGACCTCCCTGCTGGCATCTCCAAATTCTGAGAGCAAAGCATTCATCCAACGATTATCTTTTGAAGCAGCTAGGAATAGCAGAAATTCAACAACAAATAGAGACGGGATCACTCCTTTTTCTAACTTGGACATCTCAATTGAACTGGAAACTTTATTAAGTTCCTCCAATGCACTCTTCAAATGCTCCCTTAAAGATGAGCAAAATGCACGTGCAAGTGGAGTAGAGTGATGCTGAGTAAAACCCTTGAACACCATCGTGCTATGCAAAGCAATAGGCATCCCTCCAGATGACTGTGTAATGCTAGGCCTCAACAGGAGTGTCAAAAGAGCCTGTAGACCTCCCTTTTCAACAAATAACCGGCAGGTTTCAGAGTTCTCCATTGTCCGGTGCACCAGTACCATCACATGGAAAATGCTCAAATGAGAAAACTGTTCATCATTCATGCCCTCCGCACTGGAATCCATAGCACTTACTAAATCACGGCCTTCAACATCAGTTTCCATATCTGTTTTTTCTTCTTCAGAGATGGCTGGTTCATTGCTTTTATCTTCCTGAGATGAACAGAGTTTGTTGATTATTTCAATGATGATGTCAACACCAGTACTTCTTAGAGATTGCACATGACGAAGAAGCTCCTCCACTGCATTAGCTAGAAGGACCACACCTTCATTCATTGGCATCAAGTATTTCCTGCTAGTGAAGGTATCTACAAGAAAACGTAGTGCTGAAGTTTCCCTGACAGCCTCGAGTCCTTGGTTATTGAGGCAGATTGCACCCAAGCCATTAGGAACACAGATAAGAGCTTTACAAGATGGCACTACCCCAGCAGTCACTGATAACAGAAAAGCATCTGGAAGACCAAGTTCCTTCAAAGCAGGAAAGCATGTAGGATCTTTATGAATTATTTCGCTCATAACAGTAACTGCTGAAAAATAAATGTCGCCCCCAAACTTCTCTACATTCTGAAATATAAGGGAAAGTGAGACAGGCAATGAATTGTCTTGGGAGCTTTGAGAACGAGCAGGATTGCCAGGAGAGTACGTAGCAGAACCCAGAGCCTTTAGCAAAGCTTTAATCAATCGCTTCTGGGAGTACAGGTGGTCCTCTTCTGATTTCACAGCATCAGTAACCATCGAATTATGACCATCAACAGTACCAATAACACGCTGCACTTCCACATGTAACCTCTGAGACAAGAGATCTACACCACCCAAGTCCTTGAATAGAGAAACAGCAGGGCTGCTGTACTCCATCAGCTTTTGGAGAGTCTTCACTGCCAAACAGACAAGATGCATATGAGAAGGATCATTATCTTGCAGGAGGGGCAAGAGAGGAGGAACCATCCCTGAGCCTCTAACTGTAGTCCCAGAACTTGATGAAGACAGTACATGGAGCAGAAAAAATTGAAGAAGGGCATCCACAATTAGAGGAGCTGAGGTATCATTCGGGCTATTGAGTGATGATATTGCTTTCTGCAGGACACTGAGCAACACCATACGATTTCCACCAGCAGAGATGATACTTGACCCACTCAATATCCTGGCACGCTCATGAGATGATGCATATGCTGCTAGCTGTGCTCCCAGCGCTAGCATAGCCAGTGCACGGATGGGCCCAGGAACAAAATCTTCTGACCGGACAAGCCTGATTAACTCGTTTATGTACTCTGGCTCATTTGTAAAGAAAGATGTGAGTTCATCATGAGCATCACTGGATTGCACCAGGACAATGAAGGAAAGAAGACTTATGCGACTATACAGCCTACAAGTCCGTGCAGAATTGAAAGCACGGGCATATCTTATCCTTGTAAGCAATGCAAACCTGTGCTCTGGGGGAACATTGAACTTGTCCACACATTGCTTCAGTATGCTCAAGTCATCCTCCTTCTGAAGATGCATGTCCGGAATATGTATCACACACAAATTAGATGACTTGCTCTTGTCGCTAGTTTGGTCAGGATCTAGGCCAGGACCCAAATTATACTCAAAATGAAGAGTCGAACCAAGACGATGCTGTGCACCATCATATTTGTTCTCCAAATCTGCTGGGAATAAGGTTAAGCCCTCCTGCTGATTTCCTTCATTTGCCACAACACAAGAATACAAGCCTAGACCTTCCTCCTTGCTGCCCCATCCTTGGGCCAATGATAGAAGATGGGTGTTTATAGCTCCGCAGCTGATCAGCTTTCCATTCATATGCAACTTTGAGGGATTTATTTTAACCAAAGCAGCAAGAGTTTCCAAAGCTGCTACAACTATCTCAGGGTCTGACGATGCCAGGAGAAGCTTAAAATGCTGATAAAAAAAGAGCAACAAGTTAACATGAGGAGAATAAAAAAAAAACATGGGTGGTTATAACTGGAATCTTCTGAAGAACAGGAGGTAACAGCACAAACACAAACAAACGCTCACCTCAAGACCAGTAAAAGAACTTTTATTCTGGCAATTCTCCACAACAATCTGCATTACTCTTAAAATTTTCAAGATGGTATTCTTTGGCAACGGATCAGCCTCGACCATATCATCAGATAAAAGAAGATCCTTCCTAGAAGAAATATATGTCTTGAAATATGTGTCAAAATGCATAAATAAAGGCTTCCAGTGGTGGAAATTTCCCTGTAACCAAGTACCCAAAAGTAAACAACTGCACAAAAGAAAGCAAATGAAAATATAAAATAGACAGTATCTTTAAAGAGAGTCACCTTGTTGAACTCCCAACGGAAACCTGATAGTGGTATGGCAATGTCATGTAGTGGAATATTGATCACTCGATCAATAAATTCTTTGACGTTTGCAGGCTGCAATGCGTACATGCAGAACAATTAATCAGCAAAAGGTTGTTTTCAAAGGTGCGCCAAGGATAAGATCTCTAAGAAATTTTGCAAGTAAGTTATGACAGATGGCAAGAAACTGATGTGTAGACTACACATATATGTTACAATACAGTACACTGTATGTGCGCATTTATGCGATGCAGTGGCTATGCGAGCTCATTGAGGTGAACAAAACATGGAAGTTTGCAGAAACCAGTGACTATGCTAGCTCCTTGCAAGGTGAAAAGACCTAGCTTGTCAGTGACCAAACAAGTATCCCTCAAACAACCAAAGTTCACTCTAGAAAATGTGATCCTTACAGCTGAAAGTCAGATACAATATTAACGATGATGTGTATTTCCATATTTTACCTTACAAAAGTCAGTACAACAAGAACCAAAGTTAGCAGTAACTAATAAGAATGTGGAACCAAAAGCAGAAACTCCCAAAATAAGTGCTAAAAGTAAGTAGAACTGTAGTATCAAGCAAGCTTCCTTGCACACAGCTACAAAATCACAAAATTAGGTGAAGTACCAACAATAACAGTATGGAACGTTCTATCCAGTATCTTATAGACACAATAACACTGGTCATTGCAAAGAATAGGTGGCCAAACCACAAGCATACACAACCACATTGGCTAAAAACCACCCATAAGAACATGTGGGAAACATTGATCATTCTCACCATGGAAACATCTACATTGATATGTGTACCACAAATTGCAATGATTACTGGCCTCAAGCAGGTTCATAAAGCCCTGAACCATAAAGTTGCAAGGTATAACATCTGTCCTGGCTAATAAACTTTTGATCTGGACAAATAATTGACTAAGAACAATAAGGTGTGCCCAAAGAACAACAGCCCCATAGCAATGATTACTGGCCTCAAGCAGGTTCATAAAGCCCTGAACCATAAAGTTGCAATGTATAACATCTGTCCTGGCTCATAAACTTTTGATCTGGACAAATAATTGACTAAGAACAATAAGGTGTGCCCAAAGAACAACAGCCCCATAGCGCTCAGTGAGAATAGGGATACTAAAACTCCTTAAACCTAGTACAGCAGCAACTGAAGTACATAGGCAGACAGACACCTCACTTAATCAGAAAGCTGAAACCAGGGAGTATAACACTAACACTACAGCATCGTCACAACAGAGCACCCACGAAGACAAACGACTTAATAGAAGAACAGATTCTACCATCGCCTCCCAGTCCCAAAAAACATGGCACCTCTTCAAACAGCACTAACTACCCACCAGCGCCCACCTTAAGAGCGATCACAAGCGAGACCCTCCACCCGAGCAACTAAACCCTAGCACGATATACCCAGAGACGACGATTTTACCAGAACCAGCAACGCCTCGGCACATCCACACGCGCCCGCCCCCGATCAAAACCCTAGAACGAAGGACGGGAAACAAAGCAGCCCCGATGTGTGTGTGTGTGTGGTGGTGGTGTGTGTGCGCGTGTGTGTGTGGGGGGGGGGGGGGGGGGGGTGGGGGGGGGGGGGGGGGGGAGGACTCACCGGTTCGGACTCGACCTTGATCGCGGGCGAGACGGCGCGGCTACCGGCCAGGATCTGCTGCAGGCGCAGCGGGAAGCTGGCCCTGTGCGCGGCCATGGCCGCCGCCATCTCCGATCGGGACCCCTCACCCTCGCGTCACCTGCGGGAGAAAAAAAAACACCGCGGAGGAACAATCAGCGGAAGTAGAGGATCAAAAACCCCACTCGAAATCCCACTAAAACCCTAGCCCGCCGGGGCCCGATCGCCGCCCGCCCGGGGCCGGGGAACAGCGATGGCGGCGCGGCGGCGGGGGTGGGGAGGGGGAGCGCGCGCGTACCTCTAGGGTTTTGGCCCGGCGAGGCACACACATCAGCCGCGGGGGAGGCCGGCGGCGGAGGGAAGGGGGGCTGGGGGATTCAGAGGCGGCGACGTGAGGGGGGAGGAGAGAGAGGGGGGTGCGGTGTTTGGTGTCTGGGGGGTGTGAAGAGGAAGAGGAGAGGGGAGGAAACTTGGAGGGTGGTTGGGGGTCGCTTCGCTTTTTCTGAGGAAGGGAAAGGAGGCGCACTGGCGCAGCACGGTAGGTCACGGGCCCGGCGCGTGACGGCCGAGGGGAGAGAGGCCAGGGCTGGACGGACGGCGGCGGCCTGCGGGGGCTAGGTTGCCTTGCATTGGATTGGATTGGATGCGTGGTTGACGGGAAGGGTGGGCGGTTTCCAGGGGTTCAGGAGTCTTCTTTGGTTTTCCTTCGGGGGAGGCTCGGGAGGCTTCGTGGGTTCGTTCGCTGCCGTGCCGGTTGGGACTTCATGACTCCAGCATTTGGGCTGCGCTGGGCTAAGTCTGGACATGGGCTAGACCGGTTTGGAATGCAACAAACACAGATTTCGATGTGAGTGAGTTTCACAGTGAGTTCTTAATTCTCATATTACCATTTGGGTCCATGAACTTTCAAAACGGTGATCTAGGTCCCCAATCTAACAAAGAGTGGTTCTGGAGGTCCATGGAGGGTTTTTTGTTTATGTGGCACTGCCATCGTGAAAAACAAGTTATGTGAGGTGCATGATTGTGCAGGCAACAAAAATATAAAAAACCCTCATATGTCCCTCATCTATCATTCTCTTGTCCTCGAGGTCATTGGATGTACTTGTCATCCTCTCTTTCAGTTATCACTCTGCTGGTAGCAAAATGCTACCGCCTACCGTTGAAATCGAGTGACGCCCGAACTCCTCCTCAAGCACCCAACCCCACTAGCAACCTTGCCAACGCTCCCTAGGGAAAAGTTTCCCCTCCCATTTTGCCTCTCGTGAATTCTTCGCTTCTTAACGCTAGAAGAAATGCTACTATCACATGAGCATGGGAAGCGATCACTCCGGCGTGCAAAGTCATTCGAAAATGCCGGTTTGCTACTCGCGTTCATGGATGGTGATAGGCTCAACTAAGGAGGAAGTGAAGGAGCTCATGGGGATGGTGTCCACACAAGCGTGGCGCGTGTCTGCAGTTAGATTCGGAGGACAACAAGGCAGCCCGAGGCATGCATTTGGTGCTCGTGTGGTTCACGAGTTGCGTCACACCCGGCGCCAAGGATTCTCAGCTCATGCTCGCCCTGCGCATCGATCCTGCTGTCCTGCATATTGATCCACCATCGGGCCACTACCGAGCATGACACTGAGGCAAAGAAGTTGTGCAGCCCCATCTCATCCCCTCTCGACGACTACAGCACCTCTACATCATCACCGAACTCGTCTCTGGTAAAAAGTTCCACCGCTGCCAGTGAAAATCCACCATGAGGGTCGCTCTCAAGTCTCAACTTTCGCTTTGGCATCATAGGAAGGCGAGGAAGCTAACCTGCACCCCGTTGATACTAGTTCATGCTCGCAGATGCACCTGCCACGTGCACCCAAGGCCTGCGCCACCTCTCCTCGTTGTAGAACATGAGGACAGGGGAGAGCTAGAAAAGGGAACGGATTTTTAGGGCTAAATTGTAAAACTCCTAATCTTCCCATTGTGCTGGAACTCCCGTCACTCCACGTTTGTAGTACTACATAGGCACAACAAGCCACCATGACAGCGTGGGGACCTCCACATTATTAGGTTGATGACTTAGATGGACATTTTCCTTTCAAAATCCTCCAATCCAAACAGGGCCCTAGTTGAGAATGCGGGAATAGTTGAAGGATCCATAGTAATATTCACTCTTTTTGCTTTTTGTGATGCACCGCTAGTTAAGCAGTGGTCAATTTTATCTCGGGATTTCTATACATAACTCGTCGTTTTGTTCTCATTCGGTTTTGAACGTTTGTGATCTCTTGCAGATTTGTGCAGGTTGAATGGATTGGATTAGGTCAGTGCTTCCTTATGGGCCCGTATTGTGCTATCTATTTGATCCAAAACGCTTCGATATGCTCCTTTTTTAGGCCCAAAAATATCTCTTCACCAATGAGGTATTATTGTGCTTTTCAATTATGCCCCTCTCGTTTGCGCAACAAGTTTGGAGCAAGGTGGGGGTTTGGATGCAGGGTGTGATGTTTTTTCTGGGGCAAGATTTAGAGTTGGAAGAATGGTGGCGAGTCAATCTGTAGCATCTGTCGAAATCAGAAGATTTAGAGTTGCAAGAATGGTGGTGAGTCAATCTGCAGCATCTGTCGAAATCAGATCAAAGAGTTAAAGCTGCAGTGCTGATGTACGTGGCATGGAATATTTGGAAAGAGCGTAATAGAAGAATTTTCTATTCGAAGACTATGACAGCTGCGGAGGTACTTCAAGAAATCAAGTTGGAGATTGGCTTGCAGAGGCAGGCCTGCGGTAGCCCGGTGTTAATTTAGTTTCTATGTTAAGTTTTCATCTTAGAGAGCTCGAGTTTTTTCAAGTTATCTTGTAATATCTCTTTATAAGAACCCGCTTGCTTCCCTTCTTAAATGACAAAGCAGTGCTCTTGCATGATATTTCAAAAAAAAAATTATGCCCCTCTGGTATTGTCAGCGTCACGGGAACGAAGTCCCCCCTAGCCCTGGACAAACAAAAGGTAAATGGGCCGAAAGGCCCTCCTGGCCCATTAGCAGTGATGGGCCAAACTGAAGCTCCTGGCCCATTAGCAATGATAGGCCAAACTGAAGCACCTAAAGAGAACCCAAAACCGCGGGAGGCCAAGCACCTCACCGGGACATGGCAGTCCCTTCGTGGAGAAGGGATTCGCCTGTCGACGCATTTAATGCGCCCGCCATGCTAGGACCGGGCGGCGCGCCTTTCTCGTAAAACAACATGATTACGGGGGAGGCATGCTCATAGACGACGCGTTGACCAACATAGAGGGAGCGCCCCTCCCGGGTCACGTTCCATCGTCTGGCAATGGACGGTGGGGGGAGCCCCGCCACTTACGCCTCCCGTCACATCGGACAGGCGTGGAGAGGAGCGTCGATGACCCCAAGTGGCGCACAGGAAAGACCCGGGGCAATGCATAGAGCCCGGGAGAAACCTCAGGGCATCCCGGGGTCCCTTGAGGAGGATCCCGGGCCCTGATAGTCCTGACCCACGACGTAGGGCTCCGTCTGGCGAGCGGGCTCCACTTGCAGCCTCAGGCGATATGCAGAGCCCGGGAGAGACCTCAGGGTATCCCAGGGTCCCTCGAGGAGGACCCCGGGCAACGAGAGTCCTGGCCCACGGCGCAGGACCCTGTCTGGCGGGCGGGCGCCACTTGCAGGTCGGCGCCCTATCAGACCCGATCACACGGGACTGGCCACGTGGCACACTTCACCTAGGATTCGGGATGGGACATGGCCCATGCCCTACATCTATTGTAACTACTCGTAATGCAGTAGGATTACTCGTACGGTAGTTAGACTAGTCGGAGTCAGATAGAGACTACCCGAGAAGTAGTCGGGTAGGACTCCTTAACTTGTACCCGACTAGGATTCCCATATAAATCTGTCCCCTAGACTATATAAGGGCAGACAGGTACCCCCTCGGGAACAATCACAATCATCACCATCAAAGGCAATACACACCACACAGGACGTAGGGTATTATGCTCTCGGCGGCCCGAACCTGTCTAAAACCTTGTGTTCCTTTGCACCTTCGAGTTCCTGATCTCGGCGACACCCAACCAACCAAACTCACCACCTCGGGGGTATCCCTCGGTGGGTGTAGCGGTAAAACACCGACAGCTGGCACGCCAGGTAGGGGAGCTCATCGAAGATCCTCTGGAGAACTCGATGGCGTCGTTCAATTTCACCAGCGCCATGCTCGACGAGGGCACGACTTTCATCTTCGGTTCTTGGATCTGCATCGCTGATGGTTTGGGTGGCTTCAACAGCCACCTAGCCAACTCCAAGCAGCCGGAGGCTACTTCTTCAACCACAAACAGCGATCTTGACGACTTCGTCGACAACCTCGACGACACGCTGCTTCCGGATCTGGACCAGCAAATCGAAATGACCTCCGTTTTTAAAACGACTTCAACTCGAGCTGCAACAGATCTACTCGACTCAGAGTCAAACCGATCTACAAAGACCCTACAATCCAAATCCCTCTCCGACTTGGAGGAGGATTTCGATCTCCTGCTCCAAATCGGGGACGTGAGTGCCACGGCTAGCCGGGAGGCCCCCGTTCCTGACTTCTATTCGGATCCGAAAAGGACTACACCTCTAAACCGGATCCGAAAAGGACTCGGAGGCGAGGGAGCCACCACCCGATGAAGATGTCATTTGTTGCTTCCAACACGGCCTCTTCTCGAAGAACACGTACCACGACTTCGGGCGCAATCGCCCGACTACTGCCGTGGAGCTGCGGGACATGATGGCAAGAAGGGCGGACCAGGAGGATGAGGAAACTGACCGCTTCCCCAAGCGCAACCACGACAAACAAGGGAACGGCAACGGCCACTTCGACAAAAGCCAGCAGAACCACTCGGGGAACCCCCGAAAGCACAAGCCAGACCATGAAGTCGCGGCTGTCGAGCGCAACCCACGCGGCAAGAAGTCGGGGAACAACCAGTCGGAATACGAGCAAGTCTTGCGCAAGCAATGCCCGATTCACCCGAAGTCGCATCACACGCTCTTTGAGTGCCTCACCATCTGCAAATCACTCAACGCTCCACCCCGCCATCAAGTTGGGAAGCGAAAGGACAAGGAGGATGATGAAGAAGGAGGCGACAAGTCGGGAGCCCAAGATTTCCAGGATCCGAAGAACGTTGTCAACGTTATCTTCAGTGGAGATGGTGGATTCCCCACCAAGCATGCGCAGAAGCTAACCCTGCGCGAAATTCTCTCTGTGGAACCAGCCACGACAAGGCCCTTGAGATACAGCGAGGTCCCGATTTCCTTCTCCAGGGAGGATCAATGGACCAGCTTCTCCGAGCCAGGAAAGTTCCCGCTCGTCCTAAATCCTGTCATGGCGGGCTCGCAGCTTAGCTTGATGGAGGGCGGGGGCCGCCCAACGGGTGGTGGCTCCCTCGCCTCCGAGTCATGGTACGTGTTCTTCGAGAAGAGGTCATGTTGGAAACAACGAATGACATCTTCATCGGGTGGTGGCTCCCTCGCCTCCGAGTCCTTTTCAGATCCGGTTTAGAGGTGTAGTCCCGCACGTGGAGTACTCTGCATCGGAGTCCGAGTAGAAGTCGGGAACGGGGGCCTCCCGGCTAGCGGTGGCACTCACGTCCCCGATTTGGAGCAGCAGATCCAAATCCTCCTCCAAGTCGGAGAGGGATTTGGATTGTTGGGTCTTTGTAGATCGGTTTGAATCTGAAACGAGTAGATCTGTTGCAGCTCGAGTTGAAGTCATTTTGAAAACGGAGGTCCTTTCGATCTGCTGGGTCAGATCCGGAAGTAGCGTGTCGTCGAGGTTGTCGACGAAGTCGTCAAGATCGCTACTTGTGGTTGAAGTAGTAGCCTCCGGCTGCTTGGAGTTGGCTAGGTGGCTGTTGAAGCCACCCAAAGCATCAGCGATGCAGATCCAAGAACCGAAGATGAAAGTCGTGCCCTCGTCGAGCATGGCGCTGGTGAAGTTGAACGACGCCATCGAGTTCTCCGAAGGATCCTCGATGAGCTCCCCTACCTGGCGCGCCAGCTGTCGGTGTTTTACCGCTACGCCCACCGAGGGATACCCCCGAGGTGGTGAGTTTGGTTGGTTGGGTGGTGCCGAGATCAGGAACTCGAAGGTGCAAAGGAACACAAGGTTTTAGACAGGTTCGGACTGCCGAGAGCGTAATACCCTATGTCCTGTATGGTGTGTCTTGCCTTTGATAGTGATGATTGTGATTGTCCCCGAGGGGGTACCTGTCCGCCCTTATATAGTCCGGGGGACAGGTTTACATGGGAATCCTAGTCGGGTACAAGCCAAGGAGTCCTACCTGACTACTTCCCGGGTAGTCTATCCGACTCCGACTAGTCTAACTACCGTACGAGTAATCCTGCTTCATTACGAGTAGTTACAACAGATGTAGGGCGTGGGCCATGTCCCATCCCAAATCCTAGGTGAAGTCTGCCACGTGGCCAGTTCCATGTGCCCGGGTCTAACAGAACCTCCTCTCCCCGGAGGTGTTCCACAAGATGCAGATCAGGGAATGCAAGCTGCTCCAACTGATGCCTTTCTATGGTGTCACTGATGGGAACACGATTCCCCTGAGGCGGGTCGAGTTGGCCGTCACGTTTGGAGAATGGGACAACTTCTGCACTGAGAACGTTGTCTTCGACGTGGCGCACTTCGACCTCCCCTACAACGCCAACCTCGGGCGCCCGGCGCTCGCCCAGTTCATGGCAGCCGTGCACTATGCATACAAGACCTTGAATATCGTGGGGCCTTCCGGTGTCATCTCTGTCAAGGCGAATGTCAAGGGGTCGGTGCATTGCACCGAGAGCCTCTACGAGGCCATGGCGGTTGTCTCCCTGGATGACAGCGAGTGCCTCGAGCCATCGGCACACCCCCCGCTAGGCGGCGGATCGCCCCCGACGATGCGGCCCTCACCAAGGCGGTGCGCCTCGAGGACGATCCCAAGAAGACGACGACGATTGGAGCACAGCTGGGTGAAAAATAGGAAAGCGCGCTCGTCTCCTTCCACCGGGCTAACGCCGATGTGTTTGCGTGGAAACTGTCGGATATGTCCGGACTCCCCAGGGAGGTGATCGAGCACCGCCTAGCCATGCACCCCAAAGCACGGCCCGTCCAGCAGAAAGTCCAGCGTCAGGCACCGTAGAGGCAAGACTTCATCCGCGAGCAAGTGCAGAAGATGTTGGAAGCGGGCTTCATCCGGGAGGTTTTTCATCCTGAGTGGCTGACCAACCCAGTCATTGTCCCAAAGGCCAACGGCAAGCTTCGCATGTGCGTGGACTACACCGACCTCAACAAAGCATGCCCTAAAAATCCTTTTCCACTACCCCGCATCGACCAAGTTGTCAATTCGATGGCGGGGTGCGACCTCCTTTGTTTTTTGGACGCGCACTCTGGGTACCACCAGATAAGCATGGCCAAGGAGGACGAGGAGAAACTTCATTCACCACCTCGGTGAGAAAACTTCGGGCTCAAGAACGCTGGGCCAACATTCCAACGGACCATGCATATTACCTTGAAGGACTTGCAGAGCCACAACATTGAAGCTTACATCGACGACATTGTGGTGAAGACCCGACAGTAGGAAACCCTCCTGTGGTCGGAAGCTTTCGATAGCTTGCGAACCACCACGCTCAAGCACAACTCTGAGAAGTGTGTGTTTGGGATACTGGCGGGGTAGCTCCTGGGCTTCCTCATGTCGAGTCGCGGTTTTGAAGTGAACCTAGAGAAGGTGGAAACAATTGATCGCATGCAGCCCCCGACCCATCTGAAGGAGGCTCAACGCCTCACGGGGTGCATGGAGGCTCTCGGGCGGTTCATCTCCAAGCTCGGAGAGAGGGGCCTTCTGCTCTTCAAGCACCTCAAGAAGGTTGGCCGGTTCGAGTGGACCGCGGAAGCAGATCAGGCATTCCTCGGTTTGAAGGAATACCTTTCCTCCCTCGCCCTCCCCCCTCTCCCCCGGTGCTGGTGGCACCCCGTGACAAGGAGGAACTACTACTCTACATCACCGCCACCCTGCAAGTCGTAAGTCCGGTGTTGGTTGTTGGGAGGGAAGAGGAAGACCCTAGAGACGAAAGCCTGGTCCCTAGGTGAAGGGAGCCACGAGAGGTTACGGAAGGTGGCCTCGATGCGTGCAACACCCGGTGTACTTCGTGAGCAACGTACTCCGAGACGCGAAAGAGCGTTACCCACAAGCACAGAAGATGTTGTACGCTGTCCTCATGGCATCCCGTAGGCTGCGGCATTATTTCCAAATGCATCAGGTCACTCTGGTTACGTCGTACGCCCTTGGCCACATCCTTAGGAACCGAGAGGGGACGGGGCACATGGTGAAGTGGGCAATCGAACTGGCCGAGTTTGGTCTGCAGTTCACGCCCCGGCATGCGATCAAGAGTCAAGCCCTCGCCAACTTTGTCGCAGAATGGACCCCGGTCCCCGACATCGAGCGACCGAAAGAAACCACGTACCCGACGGTCGACGACGACAAGCCTTGGACCTTGGAGTACTGGTGCATGAACTTTGACGGGTCACTCGCCCTCCATGGGCCAGAGCCAGGGTGGTCTTGACCTCCTCGGATGGACAGATCCTCAAGTACGCCGTTCAGCTCGACTTCCGGGCCACGAACAACATGGCGGAATATGAGGGCCTTCTGGCTGGGCTACGAGCCACAGTCGGGCTGGGAGTTCGCCGCCTCCTAGTGAAGGGGTACTCCCAGCTCGTGATCAACCAGGTCTCCAAGGAATACAAATGCGCCGACCCGCAAATGGCCGCCAACGTGGCCGAAGTGCGGTGCATGGAGCGGTATTCGACGGACTAAAGCTGCAACACGTTCCCTGCAAGGAGAACACTGAGGCCGATGAGCTGTCTCAGCTCACGTCCTCACGAGCTCCATTAACCCCCGGGGTACTCGAAGAGAAACTCTGCCGACCTACCGTCATGGCCGCCGACTGTGTGGAAGGGTGAACCCCGCCATCAAGTGGGGGAAACCAAACCATGCCGCCCACTGGGAACACTATGCTCCCAGTCAGTTCTCAGGAACCCTCGTGAATGGACAACATCTGCGACTTCCTGAAAGAAAATATCCTTCCCAAGGATGATGCGGCTGCGGAACGGATCGCACGATAGTCCAAGCGCTACGGCATGGTAGATGGGGATCTATACCGGCGTGGCACGAAGGGGGTCCTTCTCCGGTTCGTCTCTCGGGAGGAAGGCGGCGAGCTGCTCGCCGACATCCATGAAGGCAAGTGCGGGAGTCACTCATCCTCCTGCACGATGGTTGGGAAGGCCTACCAGCAAGGCTTTTACTAACCGACAGCCCTCGAGGACGCTGCCGAATTGGCTCAACGCTGCAGGGCGTGTGAATTCCACACAAATTAGATCCACCAGCCATCGCAGATGCTCAACACCATCCTCCTGTCCTGGCCATTCGCGGTCTGGGGTCTTGACATCTTGGGACCTTTTCCCAAAGCAGTCGGGGGATACGAATGGTTGTACTGTATCGACATGTTCACGAAGTGGCCGGAGGTTACCCCGGTCATCAAGACCAACAAGAACTCTGTGCTCAAGTTCATCAAGGATCTGGTGGCCCGTTTCGGGGTTCCGAATTGGATCATTACCGACAACGGAACCCAGTTCACGAGCTACCTTTTTGGGGATTACTGCGAGGACATAGGCATCAAGCTATGCTTTGCTTCTGTGGAACACCCACGCTGCAACGAGCAAGCCGAGAGAGCCAATGCAGAAATCCTCAAAGGGCTGAAAATCAAGACCTACAACGAGCTCAAGAAGCATGCGACAGGCTAGATAGATGAGCTTCTGGCGGTGGTTTGGGCGAACCGAACCACCCCGAGCCGCGCAATAGGCGAGACACCATTCTTCCTCGTCTATGGAGCCGAAGCCGTGCTCCTGGTGGAAGTAACGTTGGGAAGCCCACGAGTACGAGCCTACGACGAGGAAGATCAAGATCAGCTGCGGCGGCATGACATCCTCTTACCTTGAGGAAGTACGGTGCGGAGCGGCGGTTAGGGCAGCTCACTACCAGCAAGCCCTCCGACGCTACCACCAGTGCCACGTACGACCACGAACCCTCCAGGTCCTCCACCGGTTCCACTCATGCGAAGGGAAGAACAAACTCTCCCCCATGTGGGAGGGACCCTTCCGTGTCATGGAAGAATGCCGACCCAGAGTGTTCCGGCTCTTTGATGAGGACGGAGTGCCTGTACCCAACGTCTGGAACATCGAGCATCTCCGTAAGTTTTACCCGTAGATAGAGGGAGGGGTCCCAGTGTCCCGATATGAAGGCCAAGTACCCTGTGGACAGCCTCCTTGGGATACTTGGCCGGGGGCTCCCACCTATGTACACCTACCGCTTACTTTCCATTCCAGCATTAAGCATATTGTAGTCTTCTTATGAAATTTCTATAGTTTTCTTCGCACGAAAGTTGCTCGCCGGGGGCGTTTGGCTCGCGTCATGAAAGAGCAGTCATGTCTAAAATGACACGTTGGCTGGGTGCTAACAGGATCTTCTTGGCCAACTTTGACTCTCGGCCTGGTCTCCAGACCCCGGGATCAGTTGTCTTCAGGAACCCTACGCTCACCACCACGCGCTTCCATGGCAAGCAGCCTCGACTAATGAACAAACAGCCGACCCCAGGAAAACAACTTGAGCTTAGGTAAGAAACATACTTCAGCTTACCCAAAGGCTAGTCATGGCCAAGATCCCTTGGATCCCGAAAAAGGGAACTTTACATATTTCCTAGCAAAGGTACACAGATCATAGCGAAGGCACCCCATATGCGGGCGGTGAACGACCGTGAAAGGGATGCATGAAGCTGCCGCGAGGAATCCCCAAAGTACACCGGGAGAGAAGGCAACGACGGGTCCGGCTTTGGCGAGTGTGCTGCGGTGTGTTCGTGCCTACAGCCATGACTGGATCGAGTGCCCCTTCGCGCACCCGTGGGGGGGGGGGGGGCACCGCGCCGTGGCGAGACACAAACGGGCACACTGAGTCAGCGTTCGCGTCGGTCCCAGCTCGATCCCCGCATCATGTTCGTCGCGTACAACAGGGGTCGGACCGCCGGAAGCCGCGTGTGCAAGCCACGAGCGGGGGCGAGGCGAGATCACTTCGCAGCTCGGGGTCGGATGGGTAGAAATAAAGCTAGGAAGCCCCGGCTGCGTGGGGGAGCCGGAACCAGATCCGACAACCTCACCGCAACAAAGGAGCAAGGCACTGCCTGAACGCCTTGGGCAGTACCTGGAGAAGCAACCGCCACTGGGGAGGATGAGAAAGAGGGGCCGTGAGCCCCTCCTCCACCAACAAAACCCTCAGCAGCAGCAGCAACATCCTGGGATACCATGGCCCACACAGGCCACCCCGGGACGGTGGAGCTCGACGACGACGATGCCGACCAGCAAGAGTCAGGCCTTGCCGTGCTGAACCAGGGGCCCCCGGCTCTCAGTCGGAGAAGCACCCCCGAGGACAGGAACAAGAGCGTCAGTGCCTCCCATGCCACCCTGGCTCTGCATCCGGCCTGGCTCGCCCCGTCCGCGTGGAAGTAGACAAGGACATCAAGCCAGCAAAGCAGCAGAGCAGCAACGCTGGTGAAGCGCGTTCCAATCCGAGCAGCAGCAGTTCCGGCAGGGGCCCTTGAGAAACCCTTGACGGATCGCTGCCGGAAGCTCCTGGGAAACCAACCCTCCTTTGCTCCCTCTCGGGTATGCTAGAGAGAGGTAAGGAAATCAGGAGGGGATGGACTCCCAGGCCGGGGTTGAAGATGTCGAAGAGCTGCCTCCTGTATGTTCCCAACACGCCGCGACTGCCCAGAGTCGCGGTGCATCTTCGATCCGTCTCTACTACACTAAGGGGGGCTAGCCTTGCCAGCACCCTCTCCGCCCCGCAGGTGACAGAGTGCTCCTTACAAAAAGGGGCCCTCGGGAAAAACCCTCGGGATCCGCCGAGCACTGGAGAAGCTTTGAAGGGCCCAGGGCTCGTTGAGGAAGAATAAGCCCTAGCTGCTCTGCCATTTATAGGCCGACCGGCGCACAAACTGATGGATAGGGATTCCCTGCGGTACCATCGAAACATCCACTGGTCCAAGCCAAGTCCTGGATCTCTTGGCTCTGCCTCCACTCAACCCTGTTTAGCCTGACAAGGGGTTGTGGCAGATGCAGAGGCAGCCCTTACCCCCGCGTGGCCGTACCAAAAGGGCCAGGGGCGGGGCATGGGCACCATGCCACCCGACGTGCCTGGCTGGCCTCTGTCACGTTGTTGGCGTGTCGTCCACTCGTCGCTGATGCCCACTGAGCACCCTGGCAAAACTACCGGGTCGAGACACATAAGGGAAAGCAGAAGCGGTGCTGGTCGTGGGATAGAAAGAAGCACAGAAGTAACAAATGATGAAGTTAACAAGCGAAAGGGGAAGGCACGGCCCTCCCCAAAGTTCTAATATCTGGCCCAACTGGTGTGACACCTGGGTGTCAAAAAGGCTAAACAAAGATCCATAACATGAAGTCAAGCACAAAAGAGCAAGAAAAGTATAAAACAACCTATCAAAATTTACCTATCAAGCAAATGAATATGTGTGCATGTATATATGCATGTACATGTGAACCTGTGCAAGAAAACCCTTGTAACTTTCCAAAATTGATCACAAATGACTCTAAAAATTTAATGGCACATCTGTCATAACAAGAGCAATAAAAGTCTAGTTGAACTCAACGGCTAACAGTGCAAAAATTCACATGAAATGACGTGACATTTATATACTAGTTTTCGGAAATTCAAAATAACTTTTTATACATTGCTCAAATGAACACATTCATAAAAGAGAAAATGTATCACTTGAAAAGTTGAACAAAAATGGTATTTAAATATTTTTGATTTGACCTTGGGAAGAATGAGTTTTAGCTCCTTTTTTACCTAGACCCCCGTTGTTTTTGTTTCTCGCTCATAAGTCCCATCATCTTCTCCCTCCTCCCTCTCCCCCCATGCCCTGTCCCATCGTCGGCAGGCCGGCGCACCCACGGCGCAACCGAGCCTGCCCGGCCAAGTGGACCTGCCAGGACACGGGAAATCCCTGCTGGCCCACAAAATCTCGCTCTTCCCCCTCTGGAAGCCTCCACGCGGGGGTTTTCCTCTGCCGCGGGCGCTGCTGGCGCCACGGCGAGCCCCTGCCGGTGCCAGCGAGGCAGCTGCGCCCCCAGTTTTGACCCTGGTCGAACCTTCCCTAGCAGCTTGTGCCCAGGCCGCCATCCTCCCTCTCGCGCCTATAATAGCCCCACCCGAGGCCCCAGGGCTCGCCGCCCCAACATCAACTCCGGCGAGCAGTCACTCGCGCGTGGACGCACCACTCCGCCCCCACATTGCCCAAACCAACCCTCCCATCAGTTTCTCCACCTCACACCAAAGCTGCACAACCGGTCCCTGCGGCGTCTTCCTCACCTGAGCGCCATCACCACCACCTTTGTCAGACCTGGGCACACGGGACTGGTCACGTGGCAGACTTCACCTAGGATTCGGGATGGGACATGGCCCACGCCCTACATCTGCTGTAACTACTCGTAATGTTGTAGGATTACTCGTACGGTAGTTAGACTAGTCGGAGTCGGATAGAGACTACCCGGGAAGTAGTCGGGTAGGACTCCTTGGCTTGTACCCGACTAGGATTCCCATGTAAACCTATCCCCCGAACTATATAAGGGCGGACAGGTACCCCCTCGAGGACAATCACAATCATCACTATCAAAGACAATACACACCACACAGGACGTAGGGTATTACGCTCTCAGCAGCCCGAACCTGTCTAAAACCTTGTGTTCCATTGCACCTTCGAGTTCCTGATCTCGGCGACACCCAACTAACCAAACTCACCACCTCGGGGGTCTCCCTTGGTGGGCGTAGTGGTAAAACTCCGACAACCCCTACCCGCCGCCGGCTCTGTGCCACCGTCAGCAAGCCGCCTCGGTCCACCACTTCCCCACCCTAGGCCTCAAACAGGTGCAGTTTGTTCCCCTCTTGCCTCTCACACCATCACCCCTCACCACCGGCGACCCAAGTCGCCGGAATTTAGCCGACAGTCGTCGTTCCCCTAAACAAAGGACCCATTTGCTTCGATTTCAATCTTTTCGAGAAGTTTTCTGTAAAATCTCAGGGACTCATTTGTAAACTAGGAACTAGAACTTTGGAAAACCAATCTATTAACTTTGAAAATGCAAAACAACTCACAGAAAAATCCTAAAAATACAAGCTAAGATGTTCTAGACTCCTTAAGTTAAGATCTACAACTTTCTAAAAGGATCTTGGACCGTTTCCACATAATTTTAGTTGTAGATTTAATTCAAGCTTAAATGTCCTTTAATTGTTCCAAGAGTTTTAGGAAAGAACTGCTCTTGAGTTTTGGATGGCAGCTTCAGTGCTAAGAGTAAATTCTTTCATAAAAATTTCATGCTCTGAATCCAATCACAACTAGATGTTTCGAGTACTTTTTATTATAAGCTAGATCCAGTTAAACTAGAATGTTAGCCTCTGATTCTTGCATAGAAAAAATCTGCAAAATTTACAGTAGACTACTCATGCAAGTAAGTTTGTTCAGTAAATTGTGGAGCACAAATTCTTGCATGGTTTGTTCTGCACGACTAGATCTTGATCCTAGCAGTAGCCGTTTAATATATTTTTCATGATTAACCTGCTGAATGAAAATGGCTAAAACTTTTACAGTGAGTTTGCACTTAAGTAACGTGCTCTGCATAAAAATCTCAACCCCAGAAACTACCTCTACGAGTAGTTTTTCTTAAACCATGCTTACTATTGAAAATGGCCGTTACAACATGACAAAACCACTCAGGAAGTTAGTTAATCAAGATAATTATTTGATAAATGACTGCCGAAGGATAAGAAAATGAAATACTCGACTACTTAACTTGAGTTTTGTTAAATGACTACTTTATAGTGAAATAGATGTTTATCTTGTACCATTAAAACCACTCATTCATGTGCATTCATATAGAATCGACTACTCTCCCTAACGGAACCTATGATCTGGTGCCCGAGTCCGAGAGTGAGCGGCGCGAGGCCCAAGTTAATCTAACAGAAGTCGCTGAAGACCCGAAGTTCGGAAGAACCCCCGACTAGTTTTGCTCAAGAAGGCAAGCCCTAGTGCATGATCCCAGTGTTTCAATTTATGCAACTACAGTTCCTTTTTACCTATGCATTTAAGTTCATAGGACTTGATTGGAACCCTAGCTGCATGATCCTAGGCACCTATGTATTGAATACTAGAACTGGAAGTTCGAGTAGATGCTCAGCTAATAGGTTCGGTAAAAGTCGAGTGGTTTCCTGCCACCCGCGAGAATTATAAGAGTTGAATGTTTTACCACATACTGCAATTATAAGGTCGACGGGCGGGGCTGTGGTATGGTACTCATGGTTGAGGCCCCGTCTGAATAGAGAAAAATGCTAAGACCGCAGTGTGTGGTAGTGGTGGTTAAGCATTTGAACGTATTAACCACATGTCAAAAATATGGTACTCGATAAGCTTAAGTACCTGATTGGCCCGACAAGTGGACTTTACTTTCACCCTACTTGAACGAAGTTCAGATGGGTATACACATACGAGTGCAGAGCGTGGCTCTATACTCGGGGAGGGTGACCCTGTTCCACAACCCGGAAAGAAAGGGGAAAAGTTGCTTGGGGCGACCCTTCGGTGCTCCAGGCATGTGTGTTAGGTTTACCTTGCAAGGTTAAGAAATTCGATTCGAATCATCCATTTCTCGCGGTAATTGAGACTGCTTAATACTTCTGCCACATAGAGTAACAAGACGAATTATGGCTATGATGAAACTTGTTGGATGATTAATTATTTTCCACCATGTTTGGTTAGAGATAGATGCTCACTTAGAACGGTTAATTGAACTAGAATATTTAAAGCTAAAATATGAAATTAAGGAGTTACTCTTTGTTGCTTTTCAGCAAAAAGAAAACCTAGAGCTTTAGAGCCATGCATGCTTAGGAGTTGGTATTTACATACCACTAGTCGGGTAAGCCTTGCTGAGTATTAGTATAGTCAGCCTTGCTTGTGGCATTGTTTTCAGGTGTGTCTTTTGAAGAAATGATAGCTGATTTGACTTGGCCGTGTACTTTGCCGACTGGTTGGTCCGTGGAGTGGGATCCGTCCCCGGCCAACAATAACACTGCCGAGTGATGCCACATACGGGCTTCATCGTGATATCCAAATCGACGATAGAGGATCGTGTTTTCTTTCCACTATTTTTAAACTATGAATAAAGATTTTATGTTTGAACTCTGAAGTACTTATTTAATGAACTCGGTTTGTAATAAATGATGTCAGACTTATGAGATAAAAGCTATGGAATGTTGTAATCTCTGGACTTGCCTTCATGCAAGTTAAGTGTACGCTTTTTTTCGATCGAAATATTAAGTGGTCGCATTGGGATTTACCCGACAGACTGTCGAATTACTCCGTTTGAGATGCATGGTAGCCGGTTCGTCTTTATGGATGATGGTTAGTGCACTTGAGCCGGAGTAATTCGGGCGGTTCTGCCACAATTGGCCAACATCAGAAGAGGCTTCTGATTCCTCCTCCGCAGGCGGGTTGGAGCCGGCTGGAGCACCATCCCAATCCGCAGGCGGAGACCCACCAACGGTAAGAACGAACATGGCCACCGCGTCCGTGGCCAGGCCCCAGACATACTCGTGAGCCATCTCCTCGTTGCCACGAACGATACCGTCGAGCGCCACCTCCAGGGGCATGTTCGGGAGCTGACTCTTCAAGCTCGCTAGGACGTGCTCTACCACCTCGGCGGCCAGTTCCCGGGAGCCCACCATGATAGCTTCCTGGATGGTGTCGCCTACATCCTCCAGCCGCTCCGCCAGGGCGGCCAATTGGGGCGTGAACTGGCTCAGGCCGTCGGTGATGGCCCGGGGAGGGGAGCTCGAGCCAGCCAAGGCTAGCGCCCCCCCCCCCCCCCCACGCCTGCCGACACTATTACAGGAAGGTGTGGAGCTCCCCGGTCGTGGTATGAAGCCGACCCAAGAGGACGCTGACTTCCGACTCCGTCACCACCGTCAGCGCCTTGTTCAAGGTGGCCTGCAGTCGGTCGCTGCGAGCCTCGGCTTCCACAGCGCGCGCCTCTGCGGTGACTGCCCTCACCTCCGCCGCATCCGTGCGATCGCCGACATGCCGGAGCTGGGTGCCAAGGGCGTTCCGAACCTCCCACAGCTCGGCCTCGTGGGCGGCCCGGGCGCCACAGATCTTGTTCACCGCATCCAGGCGCGCTGCAGCATTCCCGTTGCTCTCCTCCTTCTGGGCCGCGGCCACCCGTTGGTTGGCAACCGCCGCGTTGGCTGCCTCCTGGCTGACGCAGTCCTCCCGGCGCTTGAGGTCCTGCTAACGGAGGACGAGGGCCGCCTCCCGGTGGGTGACACCCGTCACCTACGACTGGAGTGTGGCCCGATCTTCTTGAAGCTTGATTTCGTGGCCTCGGAGCTGCGCCTCGCGATCCCCCAGCTGGTGGGACCAGTCGTGAAGGTTCTGCTCCCGCTCCGGAATGGAGCCGAGCTGCTTATCGGCGCGCTGCTCCCGGGCCATTAGGGCCTCCTCGCGGCTCGCCATATCGGCTGCCAACAACTGGAGTTGCTCGTCCTGGCGGCAGACCTCCTCCTCGCAAGCACGGAGGTCACATTCTCAGGAGAAATAGAGCTGCGACCGGTCTGCGGGCACGCTCCCGAACGGGCCGCCGTCCGGGGCCATCCCTTGGAGGCTTGCAAGCGCCGCCCCAAGTGCGGCCTGCACCTGCGCCAGGGTTACGAGGGAGTCAAAACCTGGGCAGTCTCACCGGCCGCCGGCACTGCATCCCGGTGCGGAAGCGAAGCCGACGCGCTGGGGTTTGGGGTGGCAGCGAAAGGCGCCATCGCGCCCGACCTAGCTACCAAGGACGCCGCCTCTAGGTGAACGGTCGTCGGCACCTCAGGTTCAACATCTGGCCCCCGCTGGCTTAACCGGCTCGGGCACTGGTGGCGGGCATAGCAGCAGATCTTGTTCAGCGGCCGCGTCCAGGGCGGCTCCCAGCGCCACGGTGCCGGGAAGAGTAGACGATGACTCCCCGACCGACGGTAGAGGCAATGAGTCCGGCCTCGGTGCGGGAGAAGCCTTCCCCCCCCCCCCCCCCCCCCCCGATGAGGTACCGCGGCTCGACGCGCTCCTATCGACCAAAAGCAGCTGTGTGTCAGAGCTACAAGAAAGACAAGCATGCAGCAAAACTAGGGAATACAGTTTGTAAACCCTAACCTGGATCCTGGGCCGGCGAACCGCCATACCAGGCGCAGAATCCGGAGCCGCTTGGGGGAAGAGGGGCGCCCTGAAGTTGCCTGGGCCTCCGCCGCGGCCGAACATCCCTGGCTAGCATCCCCTAGGCGCGGCGGCGGAGACGACTGTGGCGAAGGGCCGAGGAGTCCACCTGCACTGGGGAAGGTGAGCGCCCACGCTTCGACTTCCCCCGCGGGTCTAATGTGCCCTCCAGGGCGCTGGGAGTCCAGCGCTCACAGGTAACGGGAGATGTGGCGCGAGCGGTGAGACTAGAGCCGCCCTCGCGAATGACGACGCCCCCTGACGGTGCCGCTTGCGTCCCTCTGCCGTGACCGGAGGCACTCCCGCTACCTTGCAACATGCGGGCAGGGACCAGCCTGCGCGTATCGATCTCCGGTAGGCTATCCAGAATGGCATGGCGCCCCGGGTCCTCGCACAGGGCCTGGACACCCTCAGGGAGCAGGGCCACCTCCACGTCCTTCACCTACAGGGTTTGGTCCATCCAGGATGCCATGACTTCATCGGAGTGGTTGGACTCGGCGCCGCGCGCGAGGCGGCACTCGTTGTCGTCGCTAGTGTAGAACCACGCCGGGCGGAGGCGAGCCTAGAGCGGAGCAAGATGCCGATGGAAGAAATCCATCCCCATCATCACCTCTGACAACCCATTCCAGCGCAGCTGGGCGAATCGAGCTAGGACCGGATCCCATTCGGCCCCCAGATCCGGCTCATTCGTCCAGGCAGGGGTGATCGACGGCGGGCCGAGGGGAAGGCGAAGATGGGGTGAGTCGTTGGCGACCTCCATGTACAGCCATTGCCGCTTCCAGCTCTCCCACTTGTTCCGGACCGAGTGAGTGATGAACTCTGGGCGCCACCGTGGACGAATCCGGAAGTAGCATCCGCCCACCATGCAGGCCTGGGGGACAGCGCCCGGGCCCGGCGACACCGAGGACGATTGGCAGAGACTGAAGAAGTGGCGGAAGAGTTCCACCGACGGTTGCACGCCGACAAACATCTCGCACGCGTGCGCGAAGAACGCCAGGGTGACGACGGCGTTGGGGACAAGGTGCACCATGTGGATGGCATACACCTCCAGCACCTTCACAAAAAAGGGCGAGAACGGCGGCACCAGCCCCGCCATCAGGAACGGGAGGAAGATGACGACCTCCCCAAAGCCTCGCGGGCTGGGATAGGCCATCCTCGCGCAGAGGGAGGTGCCGGGAGACACGAGCCCTTTCGTTCAGTCCACCGCAGTCATGGTGACCGTCGACGGCCCGAAGTCGGGGACGCGGCGACCGCTATCTTGCCCGCTGCGACGTGTCATGGCAGAAGCTCGGGCGGCGGCGGCAAGAGGGAGACGCAAGGAGTTGTTGGCGAGAAGACAAGTGGACGAGGTGGCCAACGATGCCCTCCCCTCTGACAATATATACCTAATGGAAGGGTAGAGGACGAGGCGCTCCAACTCTGCTAGAATCCCGCGACCCCAAGCGCCAGCCCCAGTGGAAAGGATGGCACGATCCCCGAAGTGGGAAAAATAGCCGTGGCCGCCACGCGGCGCGGGCGCGTGGAGCAGGGAGTAACTCTTGGCCCCACGCCCGACTCGCCATTTCAGATTCGAGCGTGGGCCCGGGGGCTGCTGTCAGCGCCACGGGAACGGGGTCCCCTTAGCCCTGGACAAACCAAAGGTAAATGGGCCGAAAGGCCCTCCTGGCCCATTAGCAGTAATGGGCCAAACTGAAGCACCTTCTAGAGGACCTAAGATCGCGGGAGGCCAAGCACCTCCCCGGGACATGGCGGTCCCTTCGTGGTGAAGGGATTCGCCTGTCGGCACATTTAATGCGCCCGCCCTGCTACGACCGGGCGAGGCCCAGGGGCGGCGCGCCTTCCCCGTAAAACAACATGATTACGGGGGAGGCATGCTCACAGACGACGCGGTGACTAGGATAGAGGGAGCCCCCCTCCCGGGTCACGTCCCGTCGTCTAGCAATGGACGGTGGCGGGAGCCCCGCCACTTACGCTTCCCGTCACATTGAACAGGCATGGACAGGTGCCGACGACCCCGAGTGGCGCACAAGAAAGACCCAGGGCAATGCACAGAGCCCGGGAGAAACCTCGGGGCATCCCGGGGTCCCTCAAGGAGGATCCCGGGCCCCGACAGTCCTGGCCCACGACGAAGGGCCCCGTCTGACGGACGGGCGCCACTTGCAGCCCCGGGCGATGCGCAGAGCCCGGGAGAGACCTCAGGGTATCCCGGGATCCCTCGAGGAGGACCTCGGGCAATGAGAGTCGTGGCCCATGGTACAAGACCCTGTCTGGCGGGCGGGCGCCACTTGCATGTCGGCACCCCTCAAAAGGCGCCGCATTCACACTCAAGGCAGTACGCCTCTCCCCGGAGCCCACGGGGAAGACTATTAATAGAAAGGATAGGCAATGTGTAAGAGAAAACAGAGGGACTAAACTGAATACAACTAGCAGCTCCACACAGGACATAGGGTGTTACGCTCACAGCGGCCCGAACCTGTCTAAACCCCTTTGTCTCCTAATCATCACACGGCCGGAATCCTACTGCGTGTTACACCCCTGGCCGAATCTCTAAACAGGGGTTCCCACGAATCCCTGCTTGCGGTACTCACCCACCGTAATGTATCCCTTTGTGACTCAGATTTGTTTTTCCCTATGTAGCGCGTCTCTGGTCATGTCTCAGAGTGAAATTATAATAAGGTACACTTCACCCGAATCTTGCTCTCAAGCAGATACTTAATCATATCATTTATGATTAGATAAGAATATGGGTGATAATTCGGACAAAAATCATCCCGGTTGTCACCTAGCACTTCGTTCTATTCTCGGCTAGTTTTCTTCACATCTTCTCTCATGACTAGACCGATTTACAGTTCTTGTCACTGAGCTTCTGTATTTCTTCCGTTGATTGTGATAAGCTAAACGACACATTGCATAAGTTCTTCGAGTTTCCTCACAGATGCATGACTGAATAATGATGAATTACAAAACTGTACAGCCACCAATAGGAGTACAACGCAAGGTACAGGTCCTCTAGCACCTATTTTCATCAGCCATCTAATTTGTTTACTACTTCAATCTGCAGTTTCGTGTCTTTCCTCTATTGGGTGAATGTACAGTTTAGGTGTTCGTGAAGTCATTGAGCAGCAAAAAGCATCAGAATACCAAAGGGGCCGATCGCCACTTCCCTTCAAGCTAGATCTAGATCAGTGTTAAGTGAAGTAACAAGAATTAGAAGCTGGTAATGAACTGCCGGATCCTTTCTCACTTTCTCTGGACATTTTAGGAAAATAGCAGTGTACGAGCGGAACGTTCTGAGCACGAAGCGGGATGCTACTGATCCGGAGAAGCTTAGGTGCTAAGTTCTGACGCGAGTAACGAAACACCAAGTAAGTCTGAAGCATGCGTCGTCTCTCACGTGCTAGCAAGCAGCTACCAGTGACCCCGTGAGCTGCAGTAGAATATTCTTCCTTGCCATAGAAAGCTGAGGCATATTCCTTTGTTGCTTCAAGTCCAAGGATGCAGGTGCAAAGTGTCGGTCTCGGAGCATGTCATCAGTATTTCCTTTACTAGGCACGGAAATACGGCCCGGCCTACAAAAATACGTGCTTATTCTGCAGAAATAAAATGTGCCATACCCACAGCCTAAACACCGAGAAACACATCTGGGCTCAAGTTCCCTTCAAGATCAAAAGCCTGAACACCGAGAGACACATCTGGGCTCAAACTGTCCTTCAAGTTCAACGAGAGAACGGCCCGGAAGAGGGCCCGGGCACACCCACAGATCGATGAACCCTTGCCCCTTGGAAACACAATTCCACCATGTAACTATTTTACAAGATTGTTCGGAACAAAAACAAGATTCACACATAATATTTACAAGCCACATGAGCATGCTTTCTGGCATCACACACAATTACGTACACAGCAGTAGGTTCTCCCTAAGCATATAAGATGGTTAGAGACCATGACGGTTAGCAAAGCGCCTTCCATACTGGATGGCGGCACCGGTCGTCTTCAGCTAAAGTGAGTACGGGTGCCCACTATTCAGCACTCTGCGAAAGGTGTCCGTGTTCCATCCAAACACAGAATCCGAGGAGCTGTCAACACGTTCAAGGAAAAAGGGTCACCTGGCAATCCAGATATATGTCGTGAATCTCAAAAAAAAACTGGTTGGGGTGACTAAGGCCCCGTTGGGCTGTGGAGGCATAAAATTTAGCCCTGTCGCATAAAAAAGAACTAGAGAATCTTATTATTTAGAAATATTAAATAAAATTTGTTTATAAAATTTTTGCGCAGATGAGTGCTAATTCCCGAGACGAACTTTTGCGCGGATGAGTGCTAATTCGCTAGACGAATTTAATGAGCCTAATTAATCCTAATTAATCCATGATTTGCTACAGTGATGCTCCAGTAACCATTCGCTAATCATGGATTAATATACCTCATTAGATTCGTCTCGCGAATTAGCCTAGAGGTTCTGCAATTAGTTTTATAATTAGACTTTATTTAATGCTCATGATAAGATCCTTTTTAATGTAACATGTAACAGAGCTAAAGTTTATCCCTCCAGAACTAAACACCCCAAGGATAGGCCTTATCTCAGACTGATCAATATCAAATATGGCACTCACATTGGGATCATGATCTCATGATTGAATATTCTGTCAGGGATGGCAGGAATGTGGTCCTTTTTCTCATTGGCAAAATTTATGATATGGAATATTACTTCGTTAATTGACAACTCCAATGCAGCACGCCTTGAGCTGGTCTCCTCCAAGGCATTCCCTATAAGCATATTGCATAAAGTGTTAGTGTTACATTCTGTATGACTGATAGCTTCATGAAGGCGATAAAAGTATAGTCAACTAAGTTACCTCCAATGTTTGTAAGCCCTTTGGAGCTTTTTGATTTGCTATATCCTTTTGGGCTCATTACATGCAAATTGATGAACCATTGTTCCCAATAAATGCGCTCTGTTTTGTTGACAAACCAACCTGGGTGTTTGTTTCTCGTCGAAGAAGGATAGGCATACCTGAGATATTCAGGTAAACACTAATTTAATTCTGAAGAAAGATAATATAGTTCAGCAGCAAAGAAAGTAATAAACTGCAGAATAATGTCACAGTGACTAATTGTAGAAGTTCAGACCTGGATTCTCCGATTTGGGTGCTTCTCCACCCAAGCAATGAACAGGTCTATCTTTTCATCAACTTCCTTTTCTAGTTCTGGTAGACCACATTGTACCTAAACACACCAAAACATGAAAGTAAACAGTTGCAAACAGATGTGCGATCATTCATACAAAACACAGCAACATATGCAAGTTATATTTGGACGTAAGCTGGCAACATGATTAAGTTGGAGACTGATGCAGAAAAAAAGATACTTGCTCAAACACGTGTTCAAGTGTTATACAGTGAAAAGATTTCTCACACACAAAACATGTATTTGCTGTCTGCAGTACATATGAATCAGTAGATCACTTGTCTCTGTGGACTCCAAACATGGTATCATACCTAATTAAACTCATAATTTCACAGCAAGTCAGCTACACATTAACATCAGTTAGTTCCTATTTTGATTCCAGTTTACCAATAAGCAAATCTCAGCGTTACTACTTACTAGCAGTAATACTGAACAATGGTTCAGCCTTCAGGGTCTACAGCTAACTGAAGCATTTGATGACACACCGATTAGATTGGCCATATGAATACTAGGAAACAGGAGAAGGCATGCATTCTTGTATTCTGCTTCCCAATTGTAGAATATGAGAAATGCCAGTAAACAATCTGGTCAGAGATTTGTGTTCCAGATATGTTCTGAAATAATCCCGAGTCAAATAGTCTTGTAACTTGCTAACTTTAGACTGATCAACTATCAGATCTTAAGAAAATTTATGTCTTTGAAGAATATAGATTATATTCACCCTAGGGGAAAACATCTGGCTTACACTCATCTATTGTCAAATAAGTAGTAGTGAAAGTGCACCTCGGATACTTTGAAAAGTGAAAGCATTGATAATTTCGAATGGAGGGAAATACTCACGTAAGTGAGCTCAAGGAAATCACAGTCAACATCTTTGGGGCGAACAAGGCTGATAGTTCTGTGGAAGAATATGGTGTGCAAAATGCCTGCAGCATAGTCATATTTAGCACATCCACTAGCGTAGTATAGAGGAGATGCAGAAATACACCAATTTCTTATTACAAGCAGCAGGACCCGAAGTTAAGAAAAAGAGAGCCATCCTCTGTGAAATCTTAAGAGTTCGTCTAAGTGATGAATGCAATTCAAAACTGTATAGACCTAATACCGAGGCACAAATATCAAAACTTAGTTATAGAACAGGAGCCCAAGCACATAAAAAATGCCAAGAACTCACAACTAGGACTCTGGTACCGATGTAGAAAATGTCAATAACTCAACTAGGACTCTGGCGCAAATGTAACACAACAACTTTATAATAATATATACAACAGGAGTGTCATAATATGACCCAAAACGAAGAGTAAATCCTTAATGTGCTAGTTAATCTACGCAATTCTTGTTGAGTTTCCACTGGCTATGTATCCATACAGCATTTATTTCATCCCACAGGGGGAACGTACGTGATTTCAGCCTAGCACACCACTAGTTAATCTTCATCATGATTCCCTAACTTGAAATTACTCAATTTCACAAATTACTGAACCCAAAACAATAAATAAGCATGTGAATGAATCCAATACATTATGGTTTCGGTATCATGTTAGAGAGCTGTTGAGCCAAATAAAGGAAACTTTTTTTTAACAAGAAGTGGAGATGGGAAGGGACGAGGAGAATAACGACTCACATCGCAGCACATCCCTAATCTCCGTCAGTTCCAGCTCCTGCGGCCCAATCAACCAGCAAAGAAGAAAACAAATTCGTCAAAATCGGCGACAATAAAACCGTAGTGAAACCACGGCAGGGGATTGGATCGAAATCGGACCAGCTCCTTCAGCTGACAGGTCTCGCAGTTCATCTCCTCTCGCGGCTGATCCAAGCAAGCTAGGGCTCCCTCACCAACAGGAGGAACAGTTGATCCGAGGCCGGATGAGCTTCGAGCAGTTCAAGCAGGGGGGATATTGGGAGAGGTCGACGGCTGCGAGAGAGGAAGTTGAGGTGGCGTGGACGGAGGCTTCAGTCCAGAATTTAAGATGTGTTCGTCGGAGCCTTGGAGGTGTTTTCTTTTTTCTCCTTCTCTTTTGTTTTACTTTTTGGGAGTTCTTTTATCAGACTTTTCAGGAGGTTGAGATAGGACGAAAGTGGAGCGGATAATTTCCGCATCCATCCGATCCGAATTCAAATTTTACGGATATATAGAGAAGAGTTTTTAATATGCACAAGAATATAAGATAATTCGAATTGATTATAATCGGATGCATTGTATGATATGGTATTAGTAAAATCCGACGGATATGGATTATCCGATAATTGAACGCGGATAAATTAAAAATAATAATAGAATATCCGACTACTTTCACGACCTCAGTGTACAAATTAAATATTTTTATAGCGCATTAACCAACAAAAAAATAAAGGGGGATTTGCTTAATAAAGAGTATTTATTTTGTTTTACGTGTTCGCTCTATACACTTAAGTCTAAATTAAGAATATAATTTTTGTTCGATGTCAAGTTTGAAGTGTCACTATTAATTTAAATGTGCCGTGAACTACAAAGATAAGTATTTTTCATGATATTTTGCTGCTTTATAGTTTTGGTTTAAGAATTATTAATCAACTTAAAAAACTACACATAAATATGTATTATCCGACTATTTTAATCTGAATCCGGTCCGACATAATCCGACTCCGCACCGCATCCGATATCCTCAAAATCTCATATCCGTAACCGTATCCATATAATATCCGCTTCAATCCGCTATAGAAAAGATATTACCCGCTCCGATCCGATCCGCTTTCAAAGCCGGGGTGAAAACTGAGTAACGGATGGACCCAAACATGAACCCGACAGCATACCCTCCAGTGAAATATTTGATTTGATGGTTTTTTAGCTCGCCAAAGAAACTTTTTGTGTGAAAGCAAATATTTGATGCATTCGATTTCTTTTTGTTTATTGTGCGCAACTTCGATCACTTTTTTATTACTCGTCATAAATTATAACAGTGTTAGACATTATTAAGTCTTTCGGGACGAATCTTCATGTGATTTTTGTGTTTTCTAACTAATAGTTATCTTTTTAAGATGATTTTTTAAACTTGTTCTTGTTGTTAGCTAGGTGGCCGAACTATTATTTTGTCCATATGGTTCACTCTAGGTCTAAATAGATAGGTTCACTCTAGGTCCCATCTACCCAGACATATATAGTGTATTATAGCGGCTTCTAGCTTTTGAGGGTATTTGGCTTCTGAAGATTCCAAAAGCTAATGGTTTAAAAGTGCCTAGAAACTGAAATAAATGGGATCATATTTCGATCGAACTAATATTGTTTAGCATGCTATAATCTCATATCACAGCCAATCCATCTTTGTATGCACAAATACGAATAAGCTGTAATCGCTAACCCAACCCAAATCAGAAAACATATGTATGAGTATCTGAAGATAAAAAGAGAAATTTTGTGGTTTTTACCAGCATCTTTGAGCTAGTTGAGTGTGGCCAAGCAAGGCACCCGAGTTTGCGTTATGCGTAGTGCCACCAATGCTGTAATACTATTTGGTGCCTACGCAGAGTAGTATCATTCACAAAACATGTAAAAGTAAAATGATGCTTCACGGAACTTCATAATATAACTCGTGAAAATCTAAATTACCTTGGAAGTAGGGATACGAGTGAGTACCTAATAGTATTTTATGGGTCAACTAAATAATTACGATGGTATACCATTCTAGTTGATTTCTCCTCCTAAATTAATTACACATAATACTGTTCTAGTTTATTTTATTAAATTTTTAGATCAACCCAATAACCTAAAATAAATATAGCTTGCATCTCTACTCGGAATAATAAAACTAATGTAGCAAGTAATGAATTACTTTACCCTTGCATATATTATCCTTCAGATTAATTACCCAATGTTTACTTTTGGTCAGAGATGTTGAAAGAAATTAGCGAAGTTTTGTAGAACTCTTTTATTGCTTTGTCGTTGACAGGGGCATGCTTGGCGGCCGGCGAGCCAGGCCACGTCGGCTAAAAATCCACGGCCGTCCGATCACCCGATCCAACGGCTAGAACAGCTTATCCGGAACACTTTGCAAACCTCTATGTTTGCAAAAAACATCCTAAACTTTATAAAATTAACTCGCAGTCCACGCGTGTGTCTCAAATACTAATTACATTCAAACCCCTACGACCTTCAAAACATTGCATCTCTTATGTTTTAGCTCGGTTTTCAGATCCTCGTGGCCACCCGATTGGAGCGAACCACTACATCTACAACTATTTTAATTTTCACAAAAATAAGATAAAGAGACACATGTAATACAACAATATAGACACTACACGCGCAGGGGCGCCGCCGGCGAGGCCAACCGATAAGGCCACGTCAAACGAATATTAATTAATATATTGCTCGAAAAAATGCTAGACCTAATTTTATTTGATTTCTCAGCTCAATTAATTGCTAGATAAGTAGCTTAAGATCAAAGATTGCATGTCTCTGACCCTGTTTCAATTTAAATAATTGTTTGTTGGCTAATGGTAAACTGCATAGTGAATAGCTCAAAAATGCTAAAATGATGAAACAACTTTTGGTACCATCTACACATATCCTATATGTTTCTTTCTTTTTGTCGCGTAATTAAGAATCTGCGGTTATACAGGGATCCTACAATGGTAGTTTTCTTTGGTGTAGGCAAACTGTTTGGCCAGGGCTAGAATATTTTTTTAGTGTCGGTTTCGTGCTTACTAATGCTGGTGCATTTTTTAAAATAAGAAAAGAGTATTGCCTTGATCTCTCTACTGCTATCTTCCTCTCCGCAATTTTTATAAATACCTGCTAGCTAGCTTATTATTGTACCCCACTGTGTATAAATCTTAATGCATGCCATCATGTACTTCTTCAACATATGTATAGTCATGTTTATGATGCACTTCAATCACCGTTGTTTCCTTCGCGCGCCAAGGCACGCGCCAATCACTAGTTGCTTGTCGTTGATAGAACAGTTGTTTATACTTGCAGAAACTAAACAACACCTTAAATTAAAATTCATGCCCTACGCACACAAAAAGAGCATTTTCTGTGTGCTATACAACTTAAATGTGGATAACCACTTACGTTCCCACCACCTCATAATCTTCTATACTACTACAGGTGGATAACGGCCAATATGACAATATACTGCGCTAAAACAAACGTTTTATTCATATAAAACCACGAGCATCATGATGTACTTCAAAGCAAGGAACTCTCAAAGTAACAAGACCAAAAAATTTTTCACTAATCGTAGGATGCAGAAGCCATGTCCTGGACAATTCAGTCTCTGAAAGGAATCAAAGCATTGAGACCGAAAACGAAAAGGGTTTGCTCAACCTCAAAGTTCAAACAGCGCTCATCTCCAAATGACAGGATCAAATTTCCAAGACAAACTGTTCTGCAAAGTCAGAACTGAATCACGGAGATTGTTAATTCTCCCCGTTCCAGAGATCTGGTAAACGTGAAACACATCTGCATTAGGTGTAAAGCCATTACATTGCAAAAACGTGAACTTGCCAGACTCTGGGAGGATCTCTGGACACATGAAAAGCATATGTGCAGATAAAAAAAAAAAACCTGTTTCTTGCTGTCAGGAAATAGATTGTGGTTTGCACTTTAGAAGGTGGTTACCAACATCTTGCAAGATTAATGGGATGATATACAAACAAAGGGCACAGGCTTCCTCTTAACTAATGAGAAAGGAAACTGGAAATTGAAAAGGAAGTTTCTCTCTGAAATCCATGTGCAAAGTGGCTTGACAGATAGTGCTTAATATATATCCTGCCCAAATTTGGAAAGGCAAAACTACCAGTGATATAAAGAAAATTATGTCATTCCTTGATAAAGGAGTCTGTTGACAAATGATGGCATGATAAAAACGAGAATAACAAGGATATGTGACTTGCTATTTATGCGATCAGAATGAAAATGCTCAACACCTTCTCTTTGGGTGGGTAGTGGCTAAGAAACTTAACAGAGTTCTTTCGACGCCAAAGACAATATACCTTTATTTCGAAAATTATTACAAGAGCACACCCTTTATTGCCATGAACGCCATTCAGGGAGGCCACAGTTGATGATAATACATACTTGATGAGCTTATTCATAACATGGAGCTTAGGAACTCATTCAATGACTAAACCTGAAAGGTCGTAAGTGCTAAATGGCCACTGTAAAATGACTCGGATTTCAAATAAATCGATCTAAAACAACTCAACAAATATCCTAGTTACATATTTTAATACAATCAACAAAAAGCTTCGAACTGATGCCAAACATCGCTTTCCACAGGCTCCCATGTAACAATTTATAATCATGCTGGACTGTTGGTCACCTATAGTCAATAATTCTTATTCAAATAATAGAAGTCCAAAAATCTGATTTTAACTCTCTGTAAGACCCATTGTGCCTTTCTCATAACATACAAGGTGGTGGTGGCCATAAAAAAACTCTCTTGCAGAAAAAAAATGCTTGTGCAAGAGGGCAACTATACATGAGTCTAGCAGAGGATCTGACTGATGTATACACAAGGTACCAGATGCAAGATAAAACAAGTCATCTTAATCTCAACAGTAGCAGGATTGTATCACCGACCAATAAAGGGAACACTGTAAAAGTGTAAAGCATACACTCCACAGATGCAGGATTACAGTTTTCTTCTGGTCCCTCAGACATGATAGGATTTTGGGGTTGATTTGAAAGGAGAAAGTGACCAGAAGGGTGGCTTAAGTTACTTATTTCAATATTGATGTTCCATAAAATTCTGGAGTTAAAGCTTCTCGAAATGTTATATTTGTCCAGTTTCTCTTGTCATACAAGAAAGAGGAACTCTAGGGCCTAGTGCTCTTACAAGTGGTTGAGAAACGATGTAATAGTTCCAATATGCAGAGTAAACTTGCATAACTGATATGCTCAAAGACACATGAATGAACAGCCACTTCTAAAATATCCTGAATATTATTTGAAAAATTCAAACAGGACTACATCGTTATATATAATATAAAGGAAAAATAATGGCCAATAACCTAAGATAAAAGGACAATAAAATAAGCAAACAGTTCTAGTTTCCACCTTCCTCCTATGTTTATTATACCCAATTCCACAGTTCAGAAAACACCTCCAGGCTCAAGGGCTCACATCGGTGCCTACCAAAGAAGGAGGCCATGCCATGATATAGGGAGATTGTTGTCAATTGTCCTATCGAAGAGCTTCTCCAGCTTCCTTGTTTCCAGGCAGAAGGATAGGAACCAACAAGGTAAATGAGGATCTCGACATATGAAAGGCGACAGATAAACAATGCCGTCCATAACTGACCACACTTGCAGTTTAAGCTTGTCATCATCATTCCGTGTGCCCTCGGTAGCCTGGAGAATCTCTTCCTCCAGCTGGAATCCATCATTAATTATCCACCTCTCAACACCATTAGTATCTACTCTCCAGAACGAAATGAACAGCATGAATCCCAATGTGAAGACCATGCACAGCTTCCCATCCTTTGTCCCTCCAATTGCGTAGAGGTGGCCTTGCCCCTTAAAGAAAACCGGCAGATCAATGAAGGAGAATTGTAGCGCTGTGGTGTCCAGCACTAGCATGTAGTCCTCTTTCCTGTGCGCCCAGTACAGGTTCCCATTTGCCCGCGTGCCCGTGCGAAGCCAGTGCTTCTTGCCCGACGGCTGTGCCGGCGCGGCCTCCGACCAGGGGAGAATTCACCACTCCCTAGCGCCCGACGAGTAGACGACCGCGCGCACCCGCGACTTGTCGTGGCATAAGGAGATCACCCGGAACGAGCAAGAGTTCTCTTCGGATAAGAACAAGAAGAAATCCAGGCGTTGGAACTTGCCGCGGCGGCCTTTGGAGATATCGTCGGGCGGCGTGGGTAGGAGATGCAGGGCCCGTGTGAGGGGGTTGTACGCGGCGATCTGCTCAGTCTCGCTGTTGAGGAGGAGGAGGCATCCGCGGTGGGTGGCAGTCCACGATCGTCCACCCCGGGTGGGCGTCTTCGTGGTAGGGCAGGTGGGTGAGGAAGACGTCGGCGCCGCGGACGGCCGCGGCGAGGTCCGCGTCGGAGCGGCGGCGGACGGGCGAGAAGGAGGGGAGGTCGCGGCCATCGGTTTCGAAGAAGAATCCGACGAGAGGGGGCGGGTGGAGCGCGCGGAAGGGGCGGCGGAAGGCGGGGGACGAGCGGATGGCGGCGAGGAAGGCGCGGCAGGCGAGCGCGGCGCGGACGAGGCTCGGGAGCGAGGGGAGGCGGAGGAAGATGTCGAGGAGGAGGTCGTCGCCGAGGGTGTGAATGGTGGTGACGGTGGGGGATTGGGGTTTCGCCGTCGGCGGCAGCCGCCGCCGCCGCCGCGGTGGTTTCTGGAAGGCCATGGCAGATGACATCATCACACGCTGAGACGGGACACGGGAGGATCAAGAATGGGTGTTTTCAGCTACTTGGGACGGGCGTTTGGTGGGCTGGGCCGATTTAGACGGGTTTGGTACCTTCAGATTTTCCTTTCGCCTAAAAAATATTAGCTCTACTCCAACAACTCTATAAGTAGCTTCATCTTAGTGCTCCGAAAAAATCATGAAGTTGTTGTATGGCGGATAACCTAGCTTCAGATCTTTGAATAGAAGAACTTGGTGGGAATGATCTATTTTGACCATGGTGGATGGATAGTTTGTTATTTTAAAGCAAATTGGAGTGTGTTTATTTTTTCCCGCAACTACATTACATACTTTTCATTTAGGAGAAAAACAAAACTATCATAGTCGTCAGAGTAAATTGCACCCACCATATTACAACTTAACATATTACAACATATCAAATGGGTGCAGATCGATTCAACAATTTATAAACTGCTCAATTTGGTATGAAAATTTGGTAAGTGGATGTATAGATTGGTTCAACAACTTGTAAACTGCTCACTTTGGGGTAACAGCTCGGCAAATCGGTACATCTATAGTCCAAATGTTGCTGACATGATGTATATGACCATGATAGGCGGTGAGCTGTAAAAGGGAAAGGTATAGTACATGTACTCACTTGAGGAGGTAAGCGAGGGCATTAGATAAAAATATGACCATGCAGATTTTACTTGGTCTACTTCCCGCAAGATTGTAATTCACCAAACTCTCACGAGCATATAGACTGGACGTAGAGCACGATTGCCTGAACTAGTATAAATCTTAAATCTTGAGTCATAGTGTGTTAGGCTACATCCGATCACGACGCGCGATATAAGGTTTAGTTGTCAGCTATTTTCGGAACCGACAAATAGTTAGGGTTAGCATAACTCTATACCAACCGATTGTTATCGCTGAAACAATTTATACTGAACTTAACAAAGTCGCTATCGGGGCTGTGGTACAGTGTCTCCATATGAGTCCGAACGAAAAAGACTACGAGTTTCCAAAATGAGCTATAATTCAAATTACTAGTAGGAAACTATATGTGCCGACTAGTAATATAATATATGGGAGTACAGTCATAACGGTACGATGACAATACGCTTTGCAGGAGACCGACCAAAAGTCTATAACATCAGTGATGCACATTGGGGAATGTATGGAATTTCTTTCTCCAAAGTCACTGCTTGAGCTCAAGTATCTAATCAGTTCTACTTCGGATCGGAAGGTTAGGAAAATAGTTGCCCAAAATAGGTAACGGGGAGTAACTTGAGTTCCTAACAAAATTTAAGGAGTTCTAATGCAAAAATTCTGATCTCAAAGTGTCCGTGGAGAGGTCAAGTTTGGCAGTAGGGAACTTTCATAAACTTACATCTGTATAGGTAGTTTTTGGAATTACTCATCTCTATAATACAAATCCTGGACCAAGCTCTAGTTGGTCCACGTCGCCTGTTTTTTTCCGGCCGTCGGATCTCAAGCAGCACATCTGGGGCCTGGCTTCTCGACCCTTCGCGAGAGCGGCGCAGCGGCCGACGCCTCATCCCCCGTCTCGCGCCCGCAGCCTGCATCGCTCGCCTTCTCCACCTGTGTTGCCATCCCCTGCTGCAGCCTCGCCAACAGATGCTGGGAAAGATCGTTAATTTCTTAACCGACAGACACCACAGGTCGATCTCACCGCCTTCTCCTCCTAATCCGACAGGCAAGATGAAGTTCCGACAGGCAAGATGAACTACCTCATGACCAATTCCTTCATCGCCGCCGCGGCCAAGGCGCCGCAGGGCGCGCGCCTGCCTCATCCGCCGGCGGCGACGACCCGGAGCTCCGCGCGTTCCTGGCCGAGGCGGGCGCGGCCAAGGCCGAGATGTCCGCTGCGGGATGAGCTCTCCCGGCTGCGGACCGCGCACGAGGCGTCCAGGAACGCCGTCGTTGTTGGCTCCGGCAGTGGGCGCGCCGCGGCGCAGGCCGCGCTCGTCCGGCTCCTCCGGGCGTGCCTCGCCTTCATGGACCGCCGCGCGCCCACCCCTGCAGTCCAGGCCGCAGTGGGGCTCCACGCCTCTGCGGCCGCGTGCACCACCTCACCGGGGACGTCCAGGCCCTTCAGCGCTAGGTCTCCACCGAGCGGCGTGAGGACGCGCCCACCGAGGAGAAGGCGAGAAGGTGGACCGCCTCCTCGCCAACACCGACGATTCCGACGCGGCGCTGTTGTCCACCCCGCGGCGGTGGCGGAGGAGCAGCAAGAGGCGGCGAGGGAGGTGGAGGAGGTGGAGCGCGGCCTCCTGGAGCTGCAGCAGGTGTTCATGGACATTTTTCTCCGCCGTGCCTGAGCACATTTTTTATTGAAAGAAAAGAGAGTTTCCTTACAAAGAAAGCTGTGTTCCGGAGAAGAGAAATCCACCTCCAAAATCTACGCAACACGATTACACGATTATATCTATGCGATCCGGAAGAGTACCTATGGCCGCTAATGCTGGCTCAAGCTGCCTAAAACCTGCCAGAAACCACGTTACAATTTCATCGGATACACGGGTTAAAACATCCTGTATTGTTCTCACCCATCGATCAAAAGTTCTATCATTCCTGTCTTTCCAGAGGAGCCAACACACCAGGATAACAAGAGAGTCGAAGCAACGTCTGGCAACCTTCGGTAATTGTTTCCTCGCGTCGGCCCACCAAGCCACGAATTTGTCAGACCGGATGCTTGGCGCGACCGAGTCCCAGCCCAACTAGCGCAGAACCTTGAATTAGATCTCCCTTGAAAAAGGGCAATCCTCTCCAGCAGCTGGGTACAAAAGCACACAGGAGTCATCATCCTCTAAGCCGTGTCTCTTACGACGGGCGGCTGTACAACATCTTTCGTGGATCACAAGCCAGATGAAGAATTTGCATTTAGCTGGGGCGCGAAGTTTAGCTCCCTCGATGGGGTGCTGCCCCACGAAGAAAGACATGTACGCGGATGAGGTGGAGAAGATCTTATCAGCAGTCCACTCCCAACAAATTTTATCAGATTGACCCTCCACCAAAGCGATGTCCCTTGTTCGATCCCAAACTTGTAAATACTCCAGAAGAACCTGCACAATCAGTGCCCGGTGATGTCCCTAATCCACCGGTCTCCCTGCAATGCTTAGGCGACAGTTCGCTGCTTTCTTACTCTAGAGCCAACAGCATTGCAGAGGCAAGGGGCGAGGTCCATCAATGATTGACCTTGCAGCCAACTGTTGGTCCAAAACAAGGCCTTAAGCCCACCCCTAGCTCGACATAAATGGAAGCCTGAAATATGGCTTGAACAACATGTTCTTCTTCAGCAGGCAGCTCCTGCCACGGCCGGGAGTCATCGGTCTTGCTTAGCCAAAGCCACCTCATACGTAGTGCATAACCAAAAAGCTGCAGATCAACAATTCCAAGGCCCCCAGCTCAATGGGTCTGCACACACGCGACCACGCCAGCAAGCAGTGCCCCCCTTTGCAGATTGCGCGCCTTGCCAAAGGAAACCCCTTCTGTAGCTGTCAATATATTTGATTACCCATGGGGAGAGATTAACCGCCAAAGCTGTATGAGTCGGTATAGCCAATAGCGTGCTCTTTATCAAGACGGTTCTTCCAGCCCGAGACAACATGCCAGCCTTCCAAGTCGGCAGCCTGTTAGCGACCTTGTCAATCAAGGGTCGTAAGTCAGACTTACTGAGCTTTCTTAGACCAAGAGGGATGCCCAAGTAGCGGATGGGGAAGGGATCAATCTTGCTCGGGAAATGAGTGAGCAGGGTAATTGTCGTCTCCAAATCGCACCGAATCGGCGAGATCATGTATTTAGACATGTTTGTCTTGAGCCCCGAGGCCCCCACAAAAATCTCTAAAATAATCTTCATAAGCACAAGGTCCTGCTGCTCCACCGATAGGAAGGCCACGACGTCATCAGCATATAGAAAAGTCTTTTCCTTGATCTTGTGATGTAGAGACCGCAGAAGACCCCGATCGTCAGCCAGCTTCATCAAGGCATTTAGCCCCTCCATAACAATCACAAATAATAGTGGCGATAAGGGGTCACCTTGACGCAAGCCCTGGCATGACATATCCTCCTGCCTGGCGACCCGTTTAATATCACCTTTGTGCTTGCCGAAGAGAGCATGAGAGAAATCCAATCAAGCCAACGCCTTGAGAAACCAAGATGGTGCAGCAAGCTGAGGAGGAAGCGCCAGTTAACAGTGTCAAAAGCCTTGGCGATGTCGACTTTGATGAGAGAGCTTGGAATTTTACCACGGTGCAGTAGCTTAGTTGTTAATTGCACAGCTTTATAGTTCTCATTTATGAGCCTGGACTGAATGAAAGCCCTCTGATTGCGCTTGACAAGGTCATTCATGTGAGGCGCGAGGGGGCATGCCAAAACCTTGGTGAACAATTTTGCAAAGCTGTGTATTAAGCTAATTGGACGATAATCACCAATGGCAGACGCATCTTGCTTCTTACGCAGCAGCACCATGTAGGCTTGATTTACTAGATAGAAGCTGCGGCCATCAAGGGACCAAACCGCGTGGAAGGCTCTCATGATGTCATGTTTGATAATGGGCCAAGCTGTTCTGAAAAAGAGCCCTGTAAACCCATCCGGACCCGGCGCCTTATCCGTGGGCATGTCTGCTATGGCCTGCCAGATTTCGTCCTCGCTAAAGCAGTGATCAAGGTTCACGTTATGCACAGATGGGAGGTTCAGCACCTCAAAATTGATTTGGTTTAGCTGTTCACCTCTTGATCCTAGGATGGCGTCGAAGTGATTGAAAACCGCCTCAGCCATCTCCTCATCTCTGAATAGCACTTCTTCATTTGCTGTCAATTTACTTATATGATTTTTACGACTTCTATGATAGGCTTGGAGGTGAAAGAACCGAGTATTAGCGTCCCCTTCGGCCAAGTAGGAGAGACGGGCTCACTGTCGAACCAAATTTCTTTGTAGGGAGGCCAGTCCTAAGGAGCAGAGCTTTGCCTTACGCCGAAGGGCCAGCTCATGAGGTGCAAGCGCTCTGAAATCTTGTGCCCAATCCAATCGGTACACAGTTTCCTCGGCGATGGCCAGTTGTAACCGAATGTAGCCGATCCGCTTTGCACTCTAGCTCTTTAATGCCTTGGCCGTGTTACGCAATTTGCAGTCCAGGCATCTGAAAGCATCCACGTTTGCAGCCGACCATGGTAGAGGGGCGTTCCAAGCCTCCTCAACGATCTGTAAGTACCCGTCGCACATGGGCCAGTAATTTTCAAAACGGAAACGCTCGAAATGCGGCAGGGCACAGTCAATTTTCAAAAGCAAAGGCGCGTGGTCGGAGCACTCAGTTCCCAAAGCCGTTAGATCATGGTCAGGAAAATCATTAACCCAATCTTCCGAGGCGAAAACCTGATCAAGCCGCCCTAGCGTCGACTGGTCAGGTTCATTCGACCAAGTAAACCGACGCCCCTTGAGGTGCAGCTCTTGGAGCTCAACGTCATTAATGAACAGTCGGAAGCAATTCATCATGCGTCGGTTGAGCCTAGAATTGCTTTTGTCCTTAGCTCGGTAGATAAGGTTAAAGTCACCGCACACAAGCCATGTCCCCGAACAGACAGCACGCACCTACCTAAGCTCTTCCAGAAAGAGTAATTTCTCATGATCCGTTTGTGGCCCATACACACAGGTTAGCCACCAGGTTTCGTCATTTTGCCGCAAGGTAATCTTAGCTGTTAAACTATATGACCGGAGCACAGGACTTGTCACCGTCCAAGCATCCCTTCTCCAAGCCAGCAGAATTCCGCCGCAAGTGTGGGTCGCCGGCTGGTAAAGAAAGTCAAAACCGAAACTACAAATCTCCAGCACCACGCTATCAGAACACACGTCCAGTTTGGTTTCCTGAAGAGAAATTAAAGAGATGTTCTCCTGGCCAATTAGTTCATGCACGACATTACGACAAGCTCTAGAATTCAGCCCACGCAAATTCCATACCAAACAGTTTTCACCTAACATGACTAACAATTGCGCGACCAAGGAGCAGCCAACAACAGACTCAAGGCACCATCACGGGTGCAGCCACCTCCTTTGCCAGAGAGCTCATTCCAGTAGGCAGCAGCGCATCAAGGGCTTGGCAGTGTGAGATTGTTAGGGTGGAGGAGAACATATCCGTAAACTGTTGGAATGAAGATGCATCCGGCGGATGGCTGTCCGAAGTCACGCCTAGTTTCTTCATCATGACATTTTGCACTTGAACAACAGACTTTGTGGCTCGGTGATGAGACTTTTTTGCCAATCTCTCGTTGCGCCTAATGGCGAACGCCTGCTGTTGCTGTCGAAATCGTCGTCTTAGCGGAGAGGCGACCAGCACCGGTGGCGGTGCGTCCCTGCACACATTATGTGCAAAATTAGCGACAGCCTCATTCACCGGAGCATCGGCATCAACAAAAAGATGCAGTGGAAGGGTTTCCCGCGTCCCCCGATCAACCGTTACATTTTGCAGATCAGGGGAGGGGTACAGATCACTGGGGCTGGGCCCTGAACATCAAAACGTACCCGTTCCAAATCGACCATAGCCGAGGAAGCTCGTTCGGCAGAAGGTGGAGCGAAGTTATCATCAGCAGCAGCATTTGGGATTGATGGGGCCAAGAGTAGGTCGGCCTCGAGAAGCATAGGATCCTCAAGGATCGTGGTCGCCAACCTAGCAGAGCGAGGCAATGTGCCACTGCCGTCCTCCACACGGGGTCGGCAGCACCTGCGTCCACCCACTGCCTCCTCAATCATATGATCAAAAGTCTGAGCATGATCGACAACCTCATGTTCCATATCAAGGAGCACAGCTGCATCATCACACACGCAGCATTTCACTGGAGAATCGGGGGGTGCGAGAGGAATTCCTGGCGGTGGCTGGGCAGACCTCACCAGCCGACCAAAGCGTAGCGAGGCAGGCAGCGACCATCCCATCGCCGCGCCATCTGCCGGGGTATCCGAGCATGGACGACCAACACTGGCAGTTTCCCCAAAACCGTCACCGGAACTCGGTGGCCGAGAGCATGTCCGACCGAAGCGTAATGGAGCAGGCAGCGACCAACCCAACGCCGCGCCATCTGTCGGGGCGCCAGCATTGTGAGCCCCTCCCGTTCCAGAACAGCCGGCCTCGCCGCTGGCATCCCCACCGTAACTCGGAGTACGGAAGACTGTTCGCCGCGGCCAAGGTCCTGACCGAGAGCGCCGGTGGAAGCCCGGGTAATCATCCTCACCATCAGAATCGCTTAAGACGCGATCCGGTGATGTGCCAGAATCGTCCGAAGAGCCGGAATCATTCCAATCATGAATCTCAAGGATTTCAATTTCTACTTTGTAGCGCAACACAGGCAGATCATGATGAATAATCTGTTCCGGTCTAAGGAAGAGCACATTATCACCCAGATCAGGGTCGCGTTCAGGTAAGCGTATAACAGCCTCATTGGGGATCAAATCTGGATCACTGCACCAAACAACCACCTGAAAACGGCGCGAATCAGCGCGTGCCGCCGTGGTAGGAGTAGGCACAGGTTCCGCACAAGCATCACCAAGAATGACCTGCGTCGTGGATGACGACCAAGCGTGCGCCGGAATGCCGCGGATTTCGAGTAGGACCCGGTACCTCATAGTTTCCCCTTCAGCCATGGAAAGTCTGCTCCAACGACGAAAATGCAGCACCATATCAGCGCGTGGCAGGGGAGGAGCGTCCAGCACACGCTGCAGATCCGTTGCACTCCGGAAGATAATCAAGAAGTCTTCCGGCCAGTGCCGATGTAATGTGAATTGCTTTGCAGGTATGGCATAGTTGTCCTGGATGAAGCGCCGAACCTGGTATGGGGCAAGAGAGGGACGCGTACCCACAACCAGAATGACCAGCGCATTGGAGGTCAGCCTGTCTTCCTCAAGCTGCAGTTCCGCCGAGTGAGGGACGGTATGAACCACCATCAGGTGGCGACGAGAGGGGTGTCCCTGCGGGAACCTTGGGATGAGCTCAGGCGAGCTTCCGCGACCCACCGGAGATGTGGCGCGACCCTCCGGCGAGGCCGCACAGATCTGAAAGATATCTAGACCCCTTAGTGGGTTTTGGTGTTAGATGACAAAACATATGTATATTTAATCGTGTTATCAAGCATGTGTGCAGGTGCTAAGGGTGAATAAGCAAAGCGTACTATGAAGCATGACCCCTCAAAAAGGAAATGAAAAGTGGTGTTTCAAATTTACTTGAAGATTAGATTTTATTTTGAAATTGAGTATAGGAACGCCATACTATCAAGAGGGACTTTAATCTACAGGTGTTGACGTGGTAGTTGTGCTCAAGAGAACCTACAAAAACTATGAGAATCAAACCTACCACTATAAACAGCCTTCTTGTGAAATCCCCTTCTAAACCCGGAGTGTCCTGGTCCTGGTCCGGAATATCCGGACAGAGACGTCCGGAGTATCCAGACATATACCCGGAGTCTCCGGGTAACCGTTCCCCGTCCGTAAATTTGTCTGAGTCCGGAGTGTCCGAACCCCAGCATCCGGAGTATCCGGACATATACCCGGAGTATCCGGGTACCCTTTCGCCAACGGCTAGTTTTCTATGAGAGGGGGTATAAATACCCCCCATACCCCTTCACTCACACCCTCTCTTGCTCACTTCGACCAGAAATACCCACAAGCTAAAGAAGAACTCTATCACTCCCCCTTTCTTCATTCTTGAGTGATTTCCTTTGGGAATTCAAGTGAGATTGTTGCAAGAGCAAATATTTGTGCTAGTGAGCTTCCATTCCATCTTTTGAGCACATCATCCTCGTCTAACCGGTGGATTCAAGTTTGTTACTCTTGGAGCTTCAAGCTGCTAGACGGCTAGGCATCGCTCGTGAGTGCTCAAGCAAGTTGTGAGCACCACGGGAAATTTGTCTACTTTACTTGCACTTTAGCCTTGTTACCTTGTATCTCTTGTTTACTAGGGTTTGAGATCGATCTACTCGTATACACATATCTAGTTTGATTCAACTTGTGAAATACACTCTAGATCATACCCAGGTACCTGCAAATTTGTTTGATCTACTTTCCCTGTTTCGACACTTAGTATTCTTATTGTTACCTTCATACCCGGACATCCCGGATAATATATCCGGATTTCTCTATCACTAACTATTTTAAAAGAATTTTAAGTTGCAAATTAACCTATTTAAGTTGCAGATTAGCCTGTTCACGCATCTTGACATTCTTTGAAGATCGAACCGGACCGGAATAAGGACGACCAGCGGATGCTGGAAGCTGTCGACGCTGAAGCAGCGGAGCGACCTCGGCCCCGGGAGCAGGCAGCAACCGCCGCGTCCATGTCAGGGCCAGAACGACGGAACGGGCATCCACGGCCTCGCAGCGGCAGCCCTGGAAAGCGCGGGCGCTTGCAGTTCCTGGCGATGTGACCTTCCTCCTTGCAGCGAAGACAGCGGGAGGGGCGAGTGCAGCAGGCGGCGACATGGTCAAGTGCCAGACAATTGAAGCATCGCCCCACCAGGTCCGTGGGGACCGGCTAACGAGGATTGGGGCGTCGGGGAAGACGTATCGCCTTCCTGGAATGCCGCTTGTTGACGACCAAGCAGAATCCCTCCTCGTCCACAGCAGGGGACGAGTGCGACCGAGTGAGGGAGCCGCCCGTCTGATGCGACTGCCGCGTCAGCCATGAATCCGCCAGCGTCGCGCACAGGGGAGGCGGATCTGCGCCGACCTACGACCGCCAGACTTTTCATGAATCCGCCAGCCTCGCGCACAGAGAGCCCACCTCCGCAGGATGCGACGGACCAGCGCCAGAGGACGGGGAGAAAGGGGCAGCCTCAGGATTGAGGCGTCTGCGACGTAGATCCGGCGTGGATCTAGCGCCAGGGCACACGCCGCTGGGTGGGGGCGGGGGAGGGACGGGCGGGTCGCTCATGTCCCCAGATCCGGGGAACAAGGTGGGATCTGTGGGTGCCGGGGTCGGGGGGGCCGCCGGCAAGTGGGGAAGGTGGCCGCCGGGGCCGGGGGTGGCCGCCGGCGGTAGCGGTTGGTGGCCCCGAGACCGGAGTGGTCACCGGCGGGGGAGTTTGCTCTGGGGGTAAATGCAGCAGCCTTCCCTTGATATGATTTGATCAGGTGTTCATGGACATGACGGCGCTGGTAGAGGCCCAGGGCGCGCCACTAGACGACATCGAGCGGCACGTCGCAGCGGCCGCGGGCAACGTGGGTGCGGCGGAGGCGGAGCTGCGGGAGGCCCGGAGGCTGCATGCCGAGGCGCGGCGGAGGCGGGTTTGCCTGGCTGGCGGCCTCGCGGCGCTGCTGCTCCTCGCCGTAGCCATTGCTGTCGTAACGGAACTCGAGTTGGCGCGCAGAGGCGGTAGCGGCTGCGGGAACCTTCTGCTGCAGATCGCCGCGAACTTGCCCGCGCGGTGAACACCATGGGATGATGTGATTTCAGCATTTGTGGCCGCGAAACAGCAAGACGCTCGAAAGCACAACCTCAGCACCAATCTCAATCTCCATGAGTGACCACGAATGAAGTGAGACAGATGCAAGTTTCTTCAGGAGGTAAGCAAATATCCTTTCCTTTCCACATATGTTTATTGATTTTTGCTCCTTGTACATAGATTACATGTTTATTTCAAAAACATAGATCACATGCCTTTCCTTTCAATCTCCCTCCCGATTACTACACATGTAATTTTTTAACATTTTACCTCCTAATATGCATAAAAAGTACGCTAAAGATAAATGGGCTCACCACCACATGAAACGCGCTCTTTACTACTACCTTACGGTTATGTGTTTGTGATTCTATAACGCACCCTGCATGACATGATGTTCATAAAATGGAAAAATTATATCTGCTAATGGATTCTATTTGTTTCCTCATCTTCCTCTCATGTGTTAGTGCATGATCTTTTGAAGGCATGTAGTCATCTATAATCTTTAGAAGACTGGGGATTGAGAAGTGTGTGGATTTCAGCTAGACCTCTTGTGTATTAACACCTCGAATACGCTCCAAAGAACAGGGTTAGTCACTCCCTAAACGATACGAACCGTGCTATCCAACACTCACCTCAACACCGACACACTCACTAACAAGATAATTCTAAGCCATGAGCCGACGTATCATTTGCAGCGTGCCGCGCCGAGTTTCTAGTTTTTTTTTTTTGGTAGGAGACCTCAAGAAGCAGATAGAAGAGTCTGGAACTGGTTCTGATCAGGCTTGCGCTTGATGTCTGGAACTGGTTGTTGGACAATAATTTTATGCTGGCCCCAGTAATTATCAAGAGAGTGGAGGTGGTAAACAAGGTGGTAGATAGGTCCGGACGTTCGGTTACCCGAAAATTTCGGGTCGGATTTTTCGGATATTTTAAATTTCGGATTTTGAAAACGGTAACCCGAGATTTGTCAAAAATAAACAAAACCCGACATTTCGGCTACGCGCAACAATTTCGGGTTCGGGTTACCCGTACTACCCGACTTCCTACCTTCTGATCTCGCGGATGACGAATGCCAGGAGAAATTTGAAGAGGACAACAAGAGGAAGAAGCGCTATTGAATGAAAAAACAAACTCTTCATTCCTGAATTTTTCTACTCCATCTAGTGCTAGTAAAGAAAGAATGCTTGGATTAGCTCGTGTAGTGTTCTGGCTGGCTACTCGAATCAACTTGTGTAGTGTTCCTCCGACGTTGGTGCCGTTCCGTCTTCCTGGTCAGTGGCCGGAGAAGCTCCTTGCCTCCACCGCTGCACGCCTGCACACAGCAAGCCTGCACCTGCTCCCAGCGCCGCCAGACACCGGATGACGAGCCACTGCAGAACTGCAGCTTGACGAGGAGGCCGGGGCTAAGGCGACGCCATCGGCCGTCGCGCACTCTCGCTGCGGCGCTGCCGGTGGCCGATGAGCGCTGGTTTTGGCGTCCGCAACGAGATGCGCCATCAAGGAGCGGCTCCTGCCGGCCTGGTGGTGGACTGATGGTGTTGGTGGGGGCTAGGGTTACTGGGGTAGTGGGTGCGGCAGCAGATAAAGATGATTTCGTGGGCTGGGCTGAAACGTTGAGCACTTGGGCCGCTGGGAGAAACGTTGGGCACGTGGGCTGAAATGTTGCGTACTTGGGCTGCTGGCTGAAGTTCGGGTTTTTTTTGTTGTTCGGGTACCGGGGTTCTAAACCCGATTTACCCGTAATACTTTTGGGTTTCTGAGTTTGCTACCGGTAATAGTGATCGGGTTTTCTTCGGGTTCGGGCTCGGGTTTCTCAGGTTCAGGCTCGGGTTTCTCGGGTTCGGATTTCGGGTTTCGGATAATTTGCCCAGCCATAGTGGTAGAGGATGTGTAGTTGCTATTCAGGCCAATTCTGATCTAGCTAACACAGTGAAGAGGGAGAAGATGGGCTATGGATTGGACATCTTGAATCACAACAAGTAAATCAGAGCTCAAGTAATTCAGACTTATTCCACGGTGATAGCGTGGATGTGGAGATGGAAGATCTGAACCAGGTGAACCTTAAGGAAGTTATTAGGATAAGTGAATCCAAAATTGATGAGGTTTTGACACAAATTGACACTCAAGTATTGGAGGTGTTTGATTTCTAGACACAAATCAGGAAGACTGTATCTAATGATCATGATATGGAAGGAGCTGAAGAGATGGAGACAGAAATTTTCAAGAGGTGATTCAGAAAGGGGATCCTGCTTTCAGGTAGAAGAAGACACCAGTAACTGCTAACAAAACAAGCACTAGGTCCGAACGGAATCCCTATCCAATTCCCTCAAGTGCTGAAAGAAATCTCCGAAACCTGACGGCATCTCATTATCCTTTGGATTGAAGCCCACACAATGCCACACTATTTAATTGGGCAGTTAAATTATGGGATGATCGGAAGCCACAAAGGCAGACTCGAAAACAGAATACTGCGACCCATGATAATTGGTAAAAACAGATCTTTCAAGGGCGCACCTGATGTTCAGGTTTGTGCTTCAATGATGCACTAAAAATAAGCAGGTTTTGAAACCGCATAGTTTTGCATGAAAATTTTCTTTTAACAAAAAAAGCAGAGCTGTCCTGCAGAGCAAGCAGCATCTAGAGTGTATCGTTTGCGAAACATTTCAGCTGAATTACGATGTTACAGACAGAGTTAAGTAGCAAACATGAAAATGGAACTGAAATTGAATCAAGCCATAGAAGCTTCATTTAACTAACAGCAAAACGAAGTCATAGCTAACATACGAGTTATGACACATCACATGGAAGCTATTGCCACAAAGATAATTCGTACATGCAGATATAACTAAACTTCATTTCAAATAATTCATACATGCTAAAAGAAATGGATGGTATTAGCAGTTCCATGTCCAAAGGATTTGTGAATGACTTAGCAAAACCAAGAAGTGATAATTTGACCTGAAATGCAAAGGAATTACTTTAGTTTGTGCCAGAGCAGCATGCAAATTAATGTGAATCATTTACAGGCTATGAGTCAGAATGTGAAGGTTACTAGTATAATGCATTGCTGAAGTACCTGATGAAATCTATGCCACCACAAAATAACAAATCAATGACTAACTGAAACTCGCATGATACAGAAATGCATTAATCAGTACAGAATACATTAAGAGGAAAATCTCATGATCAGACACATTGTAATGTCAAAGGGTCAACGCACATTAAGCAAATAAGGTTACTTGGTGAATTTTGTACAATTCTTTAGTTTACAAAAGAATAAGGGAATTTCAATGAGATAACTAGAGACCATATAATAAGATGAACTCAAAGGACGGATAATGATGAGAAAACAGTATCAGTTAAAATTCCATATAAATTATCTCTTGCAAGCCATCCGAATTGAAGTGCATTCATTTACAGAGTGTTCAACAGCAGCTAACCACAAATTGTAACCTGAAAATTCAAATGAGAGAAGCTATCTCTGTACTTGAATATTCTAGAAGTAATTATTTCTCACCTAGAACAATTGTAGTTCTTACTGAAGATTTACCAATGGTAAATTAGTAATTACTGAGAAAAATGAACTACAAACAAACTACAGAGTATTTCTTACTGAAATTTGCCAATATTATATCAATATCTCAAATGTCAAGAAATAGCAATTACAGCTCGAGCCAATCATTTAGGTACAATTGTACAAAGTCACAACTAGAGAAACTAAACAGACTAGTTTGTCTCAATGATGGTTAGATATATGATTTATAATTTGGTCCCATTCAATAAGAAATAAACATATATAGTTATATACACAAACATATCTGGAATTCATGGATATTTAACTGAGGTGACCGAACTGACACTGATATTTAAATAGCATTATCTAATAGACTGGAACAGAAGAAAAATAAAAAACAAGCAATGAATAGATCAAATAGAAGATTACCCTCTCTAGTGCGTTAAACATTAAGATGAACATTCTGATCCTCATCTGGTCCAAGCAGAGGCGGGCACTAAACAAAAGAATTTCTATAAGTAGTAGTTCTTAGGTCAAATCACAAGTGGGGCTTTACCTGGGACTCCAAGCGCATGAAGAATGGAAATGCAGGACCTCTATGAGGGTCTTCTGGGTTGTTGGGGAACACTGACATCTTCATGGTTCTCATATTCAACACAAGAAAGTAGGAATTAGCCTTCCTGATTGACCAGAACTCCATGTAGACATAGCCAGCCCTTGCCGCCAAGACGCGCACCCTCTTCATCCACTCAGCACGGCGGATCTTCTTCATCCAGTCATTCAGCAAGGAAAAATCCTTCTTGAGCACCCATCCACCAATGCTGTTGCGGACCCAGAGCTGAAGGCATCGCTCTTTGCTGGAGAAGAGACACAGCCCACCATGCTCTGGCATGTCGGCCACACAGTAGGATTCCCCTGGGGGGAATGGAGCAGTGATGACTGACCATTCCATGGTCGCCGTGTCAAGCACCAAGATACTCTTAACAGGATTGAAGTGTCTGTGCTTCCTGGTGTCCGACCTCCAGTAAGCAAATCGGCCTGCCGCAATTCCGTCGCTGCAGAACGAGTGAAAGTTGTAGACGTCCTCGTCCTCTTCATCTTGTTCTTGTTTGACATCGCTCTTTCCCATCTTTACCCTTTCCATGTTGATACTGACCCATTTGCCGGTGCGGGAGGAGAATACGGCGGCCATGTAGCTGAAGCCGAAGCCGATGACCAGGAAGGATCCATCGGCCTCGTCGACGACAATGGCGTAGCAGACCACGTGGGTCCACGGGCCGAAGACGCCGTCTGGGCGGAAGAAGACAGCGGTCCGCGCGATGGGGTCGTAGACAGCGAGGTCGAGACCGTTGCGGCCGCGGGAGAGGAGGAGGCGGCCGCCGTCGCAGCCGCGGAGGCGCCACTCGTGCCAGTCATATCCCTCCTCGGCGTCCGAATTGACGGCGGGGAGGTCCTCGAAGAAGAAATCGCCGTTCGCGGTGGCCGCGGCCAGATTTGGGTTTAGGGTGGCGTTGACGAAGATGAGGTTGGGGGAGCGGTAGGGGGAGGGCATATCACCGCGGTCAGTGAGGAGGAACCCGACAAGCGGGGGCCGGCGGAGGGCGTCGAATCGGCGGAAGACGGCGGGGTCGGAGGCCACGCGGTGCCATCGCTTGCAGGCAAGGGCGGCGCTGGCGAGCGACGCCATGTCGGGTAGGCGGAGGAGGATCTCACCGAGGAGGTCGTCGCCGAGGGCCGCAATCGGCGGCGCTGGCGAGGGCTTCATCTTCTTGGCGGCGCCGCCACCAGTTCCCTCGGGCGGTTCCATTTTCCCCGGTACTCCAGAAACAGAGAATTCACCTTGTATTTGATTTGGTAGCTTGCCCTCTATCGAGTAAGGGGATTTTTTTTTCGCGCCAAAACATTGTGGTTTGGCGCCAAGAAACTAAGATCTTTGATGGGCTCCTCTAGTGCACTCGACAAAATCAAGCAGGTGTTCAGTATTCAGGTAATATGCATATTCCGTTTGGAGGTAAAATCTGAAACTAATGTACCTTAGGAAATGTACAAACCGAACCTCGTTAACCCTATTTGTTTAGATTTTTATTGTTTTCTGATTTCGGTTGAAAACTAAAATATTCCCAAAAGGGAAGAGTAAGATTTTACGGACTTCATCTAAGATAACATTCGTGGCGGACTCGGCGCCCGCGCAGCCTAGCCACGTCGTCGGGAAATCTGCTGCTCGTTCGATCTTGATCGGCTGGCCCGCATCGCTTGGTGAATCGAGCGCTCCTTCGATTCTTATCGTCTGGCTGGTGGCGCTTGTTGTACCGAGCAGCTGCCTCGCTGTCGCTCGCGTCTGCCTCCGTCGTACGCGTACGCGCCCCGTCGCCATGATGCGTGGATTTTCACTGCTGTGGTGTCGGCTTACCACGGTGACTCGTCGCGGTGGTCCGCGGGCGACGCGGGATAAACTCCAGCCGCCTGCGCTTCACTGCTCCTTCTCGCATGTTCCTTTGCTTCCGAGGTAAGTTTCTGCTGCCTTCGCTTGCTCCGCCCTCCTCTTTGTTCGCTACTTCGCTGCTCAGAGATGGTCTAGGTTGGATTCCTCGTTCCTGTGCTCCAGTTTGGCTTGCTTGCCTGTTATCAGAGATTTCGCTGATTTCTTGTTCCTTTTCGAGGTTTCCTGGTTGTTGCATGCGCTGCAGGTTGGATTTCTTGCTTCGTCTCCGTGATTTCGTTGCTTTGTTTTGAGATTTCGTTGTCGAATGGAGATACCTGCTCCCATTCGTGTCTTTTTTTTGCCTCTGACCGTCTCCACTTTTGCTTTCGTTTCCCTTTTTAAAGTCCGGCCTGTTATGAGCATGCGCCTGGAGAAAAAAAAACCTATGGTGCCTGTTCGTAGTCTTCTGCTTTCGTTGGTCCCTCTCTTCTATTTTTAGTTGCGATACGACTTCACTTTCCTTTTACCTCTGCACTTAGTATTTCCATTGCTACTCTCCATTTTGGCAGCCGATTTTTTATGCACTACATGCGCTTTCATCTTCTTGTCTTAATTTGCAGGTCCCGTTCGCCTTTAGACATGATCCTTTGTCCACTACCCACGATTCTTCCTCTGCTCTGCTTGCCTGCCGCCGTGCCGCGGCGGAGGTGAACTCTTGCTCCCAGTTTTTTTAGCATCTTGTTTACTTGCTTCGGTTTAACGACCTACCAATCCCTGCATGCGTTGGCCTCTGTTTGTTCCCGTTACCTGTTATTTTGTGCGCTGATCAGTCCTTGCAGGGTCGTCCGCTTTCCATTTGCCTGCAATTAGTTTTCACCTAGCCAGTTCTTTTATTTCACGCTTCTGATTTTCAAGGATATGTTACGTTAATCATTAGGACTTTTTCAGACCGGTTAGCTCGCCACGCCTAGACGCCTTCTTGTTGCCACGCTCCGTCTCCGCGGTGAGCACGACTTGCCTACTGTTTTAGAATTGAACGCACTGTGAACATGCAAGCTTTCTGTTTTAAACTTGCCTACTTTCTGATATCCGTTGTGCTGGATCATGTTGAGCTGGTCCAGGTTGAAGAAGGGCGCCGGCAGCTTCCCGTCGACGCTACTGTTCGTCGACCTCAGCCCGTCCAGCCGCCCCAACTCCTCCGCGTACGACGGGCCGCCGGCCTAATCGATGAATACATGTACACGCGAGCAAACTGTCAGCTTGGATTTGCTTGGTTCTGGTTTCGGCAAGGGATGAAATGGTTACTATGGCAATGGCGTACCAGGTCTATGGCGTCTCAGGTGGCCATAGCGAGGATGTCGGCGCAGGACACCTTGTTTCGGCACTGCGGCACGGCGTCTCGGGGGGCCGTCGGCGCCGGACCCGACGCTGGACCGGGGGTACGCGACGCAGCTGCAGGCGGAGTGCCCGGCGAACATCGACCCGAGGGCCGCCATGTCCATGGACCCCGTAAGGCCGGTGACCTTCTGACATCAGTACTTCAGGAACCTGCAGGCCGGGAAGGGCCTGCTGGCCTCGGACCAGGTGCTCTACACCGACCCGAGGTCCAGGCCCACCGTCGACGCTTGGGCCCAGAGCGGCGCTACGTTCAATCGGGCCTTCGTGACGGCCACTGGGCCGGGTCGGGGTCAAGACAGGGGCCCATGGGAACATCCGTCGTGCTTAATTGACTGATTCAATTGCCGAGCTAATTTGTAACTCGAGTTTCTTCATACATATCTAGAGGAAACAAAGGAGAATAGAAGAAAATGCAAAATTATTTAAATCTGTACTTATTGGGAACTCTAAATGTATAGAGATTATAGGCAGCAACAGTTTTGTGATAATGACATGCATAATATTTTCCTTTTGTGATGTTAACAAAAAAGAAAGCATGCAAAACAACGCGGTTTGGTTGAAAGTTGTGAACAAACCTCAACTGCTCAAGTAGTTGTCGTGCGCAGCAGTGAGGTTTCACAGCACAGACAGATGATGATCTGTATTATTTTTTTGTGCTGCTGCTGCTGGGATAATGACATTGACACTACGATTCACAAGACCCATTTTTCTTATTTAAACTATACGTACAGAATAAGCACCATCTAAAAACTTCCATTCCTATGCCTATTCAGTAGTCGCGAAAAAATCTTTATAGAACTGCACTGTCCACATAGAGGTACTAATCATATTTTCGTAATTTTCGTCAGCAGGTACCGAATACCAACTCTACTTCTATGCAGCTACAGAAAACTACTCTGCTCGCCCTGCATCAAGCAGTAAAGGCCTCTGCAAAAGACATGGTAACACACATCTACACTGTTCTGAATTCTTCAACCACAACTGTTTACATGCAGTTTTTTCATGTGGTAGGCTACAACACAGAGTAAACAAGTATCCATTACTTTTTTTTTGAAAGGAATGTATCCATTGTAGAAATGACTGAAACAATCTACAACAAAGAGCAAAAACTCAAAAATGCACTTATAGCCACTCCGCTTAATCCATCAACACCATACACCAACTCTTCAAGTATAAGATATATATATCTTGCTGTTGAAAGAAAATGCGGGCCTTCCCTGAAACCAACTCAGATCTTCCATTTTCCACCAGATTACATCTTATATTTTACAAACACATGTGAGCGAGACGCTGTACTCGCACACAGCACCCTTGAAGGACCATATTTCCAACCTGTGATTGATAAAATCATCACAGGTGTCTCACTGTCAAAACATAATCACCTACATGAAAATGTGACCAGTCATGCTAAGTCTATATTCAAACTCAGGCGAATAGGTTCCATGTAACTGACTGATGATGAAAGATGCGAACTGGATATAATTATATTTGAGAGACAAGAGAATATCTATTTTCTTAGATTATTGTGATGGCTGAAGGGTATATATTCCCTCAATTAAAAATATAAAATAAAGGATGTTTTAGTTTCGTGATAAGTTAAATTTCTTACTGACCAAATTTAAAGAAAAATGTACCAACGTCCACAAAATCAAATTAGGATATGTTTGATTGGACACTACTTTTATCACATCTAAGGTTAGGCGAAGTGTGGCTAACAAATTATTAGCTACAAGTGTGACAAAGTTAGTCAACAAAATATAGAGTATGACAAGTGGGTCTACTCCCTCCGTCCTGAAATGTAAGGTATTTTGCTTTGTTTTAAGTCAAAGTAGTTTAAGTTTGACCAAATCTATAGAGAAGAATACTAACGTCTAACACATCGAATAAGTAAATTATAAAAATATATTTTATAATGGATCTAATTATTCTTATTTGGCATTAAATATTATTACTCTTTTCTATAAACTTGATCAAACTTTAAACTGTTTGACTTAGGATAAATCAAAATATCTTACATTTTAGGACTGAGGGAGTAGAGGTTAAAGAAGTGTTGCTTGCCATAGTTGTAGTTGTCAACCAAACACTAACCATATAACTATAACTTGACTAAGGTTAGCCGTAGCAAAGTTAGGATCAATCCTAACATGCAGTTCTATTAGATTTGTAATCAAATATGTTTTGATAGTGTATTTATTTGCGATGTTAGATGTTAGTATATCTTATGTAAAGTTTGTTCAAAGCTAGAGAAGTTTAATTTAAGATAAAACTGAATATATAATACTTTGAAATGAAGTATATTAATTGTATTAAGTTAGTCTGGCTCTCGCAAGTTGAAAACTAAATTGGAAATAGGAAATTGGTTCGTGTTGTTTAGAAATCAAATCGGAAACAGAGCCAAGTGCAAGAATTAATTATTTCAGTTCCTTTACCTAGTGTGCGGATATTTGCCAATCCTGCACTCCACTAAGGCTCAGCCTGAGTCATACACTCATACGCCATACTTCGTCTGCAGGAATGCTCTGTTCGGATGTTCCGGTTCGACTTGATCTTGGCACGGGCTTCTGCAGGTATGCCATCTATGGCAACCAACTACTACACCGTGCAGTCCTGCACGCTATGACGTCTAATGCATCCGCTATGGCCACAGAACCATTTCGACATGCCTTTCATTTTTTTTTCAGTGTTTCATTTAGTTTGGAGCACTTGCAGTGTGCTTAGACTTCAGCCACGGTGCTCCTTTCACTCAGGGTTTGCACTATGATTTTTTCTAGAAAAAAAATTTGACAGAGACCGGTACAGCTAGACATGAGCGTTTTGTGAACAGGGACGGGCTCGGACCACACAACCCACCATTTAGAGTGAAAATAATTAATTTTAGTAATCGGATCAGGTCGATTTTTTTCGGACCTACAAAATCAATGCCATGCCCGGCCCTTGATGAGTATGGGGCTGGGCTTAGCCCGTTGAGCTTGGGCTGGGTTCGGCTCATTTTGCTCAGGTCTATATACAACCCCAACACCAAAGCTTGAATAGGTATTTCAATTGTTTAGAAAAATTTGACTAACATTTGAAAAATGAACAAATATCATCCCAATGAAAAATAAAATTATTGAAATATTATTTACTGATATAGGGTAAAAGTGGTGAAGACATAACAATTAGGCAATTAGTTTAAAATTTTGTCGTTTGGATGGTGTTAAACTTCTTAAAACCATTTAATAAATATTTAATTCAATTTTTTTAAAATTAGTTAAATATTAGAATTTGTATGAAGTTAGAATTGTAAATTTGCAACTTTAGTCAATGACGTAGACTTATGAGTTATGAATTCACTACAAAAAGATAATTACATTTTTTTGGTAAGAAAAATCAAACTGAATACCAAAATGGGCTAGAGACTCAAATGAGTAGGCTGTGAAATACATCTATTACAATAAAATATCAAGAAAATATCCGACTGATTAACTAGATATCATCCAACAAAAAGTTTGATTATTTGCCAAATATATGAATCAGAAATCTTGATGAACTTATTAAATGTATCCGAACCGCCGGATTTATAGTCCGGCAAGTCTAGTAGGTATATCCTCAGATGGTAGATTTAGGTGGGAAGGATCATAGAGATAAGGATCTTGATGGTCACACGAGACGTAAGAATTAAACAGGTTCGGACCGTGAGGAGTGTAATATGTCGTTTGTTGGATAGTGGACTGTATTGCTTGGGCTCGACAAGATATTCACTCAAGTCTTTGCCAAAGCTTCAAAGGAGCAGATAGCGGTGGTGTTGATGTACATGGTGCGGAACATTTGGAAGGAACGAGACCGTCAAATTTTTTAAGGAACCTCGGGTAGCCCATTGCAAGTGAGGAATTTCATAAGGAGGAAATGGAACTATGCAGGCAACCCTGCGTTATTCCGAGTGTATCCTAGTTTTCTATGTGTCTTTTTATGTGACGTTTTACCTTTTAAGAGTTCCATAAATAACGACCTTATGTAAGACCAGACATTCTTCTCACTCCTTTTTTTAGGGGTGGTGGTGGTCCCCACCTGAAATTCTTCTCCCTCTTAAATGCTATGGCAGTGCTCCTGCCTTTATTTTCAAAAAAAAAAGCTGTTCTGATTGAACTTTGCAAGCAAGAAGACATACGGTTGAAGTACTGATGTTTTTTTCTATAGTAAAGACTAGAGAGTAAAGATTGGATGCTAAGCCGTCGTGTCCGGGCTGCTGTTTCTTGTCTAATGTCAATATCATGTTTCTTGTCTACTGTCAATCTCATTGTCTGTTTTATGATTGTATTGTAGTGCCAGAAAGCAGACCTTTTGACTAACCGAGGAATATTTTTCCGTTCAGCGCACCAAATCAGCAGCAGCCATTCTGTTTTCGTGATTGTCCTGCAATCTCAGTCGGCGCTGTTTCCATAGTAGAATTAACTAGCAGACGCGAAAACGAAACAAAGACGAGTACAGTTTTTTCATTTGAGCCTTTTTATTACTGAGAACTGAGAAAGAAAAGTTCAGAACTTCAGATTACAAGGATCAAGCAAAGCAACAGTAACAGAAGCAATATCTCTTCTTGCTCTCCTTCATGGTCATTGTTTGCCTACGTGGCGGCGGCGACCGGGTGTTCCTCGAAGAAGCCGAGGAGGAGCTCGTTCACCTGCTCAGGCAGCTGCTCCTGCACGAAGTGGCTCCCTTCCGGGATGAAGTCCATCTTCACGCCCGGCACGAAGCGGTCCACCGTGCAGCTCTCCGCATCGTCCTCGAGGCCGGCGAGCTTGGAGGAGTAGTCCTTCCCGCCCGTCACCGTCAACAGGGGGACCTGGAACTTAGCGTCCGGCAGGCACGGCATCTTGTGCAGAGACCTGCGATCCACGGAAGAAGAAGACAGAATTAGAGTACGCTAAGAATGGTGTGTTGGTGCGTGCATGTGTCCTGGCTCGTCCTCGGTGGGGATGATGCCATGATGGTGGTGCAGAACTCTGGATAGCAAGCAGCAGCACCTGTACATCTTGAGAGGGTACCGGAAGCCGGACTTGTGGTAGAGCGAGGCGTAGACGTCGAGGTCCTCCTCGGTGAACCACTCCGGTAGCGGCGCGGACTCGTCGGCGAGGTCCATTATCTCCTGGCCTTCCTTGGCCACCGGGACATCTGCGCCGGCGAAGAGGACGTAGATGGTGCGCACCACTCGCCGGACGTCGTGCCGGCCGAAGTCGGCCTCCGCCCGACCCGGCTCCTGCCAGCGAAGGATGTAGAAGCCTTCGGGCATGGCGTCGAAGGACCAGGGGCCGTGACTGAAGGAGATGCCCAGGCACGCGACGCCGCGGGTGCGGCCGGGGTGCCGGAGCGCGAAGTAGTAGGCGGGGACGGCGCCGAAGTCCTTGGCCACCACGAACGCGCTGGGGACGGAGACCGCGTCGAGGACGGCGAGCACGTCGGCCACGAGGTCGTCCCAGCAGGAGGAGGCCTGCTCGTCCTCGTCCTCGTCCTCGTCCTCGTGCTCCGGCGGCTGGTCCGAGAGCCCGTACCCTCGCCAGTCCGGCGCGACGGCACGGTAGCCCGTGGCCGCCGCGGCCAGCATCTGGTGGCGCCACGAGTACCAGATCTCCGGGAAGCCGTGCAGGAACACCACCGTCCCCAGCTCCCCTGCAAGGCATCGCCAACAATGATCAGAATCCACACACTTGGTATCTGTGCCGATCACGTACGAGGTACGATGTGCAATGTTTGATGTTTCTGTTGGAAAATTCTCACCTTTTCCTACTTGAGCTATGTGGAGATTGAGCCCACGGATGGGGAGGTGGGCATGCTCGATCTGATGCGCCATTGCTGGTCCTGGAGCTTGGATGGGGGTGAAGCAGGGAGGCTCTGCTTTTCGTTTTTCCAAAACAAAAATGATGGATGTAGTCCTCTTATTATCTGTGCTACTACTATCCCCGGTTATATTCCATCTTGCTGGTTTCCGCTTCCGTCTTATCCTAGGATTCCAATTTCTGAATGGGAATGCCGAATGTGACCCTAGCGAAATGATTGAGAACGAATTTTAGGATGGGTATTGTCGTGGGCGTCCCTATGCGTCTTGTGGAAAGATGTTTAAAGGACGGATATCTTTGAAGCCCAAGAAAATCCGATTAGTAGAAAGACCAGCCCAGCACATGTTGCATAGCGGTCAGCAGCCCACAGTAGGATCGGGTACAACAGAGGTTAGCTGTTCGCATGTCCTTTCATTTTCGATTTTTTTTACTCTTTTTTATCCTTAGTTAATTTGTTATATTTATAGTTTATGTTATTATAAGAGAGAGAAAAGAAAATTCAACATTTGTTTGTACTCATGATTCGCACCAGCTTCTAACCAACTATGGCCACGTGTCCGAACTCAACACACGCACCTGCGCCCGCAAAACAGGTTTTGGCGCCCACAGCCACTTCACGCTCCAACCATCAAATAGACTGCACGAATTCAAATATTGGTAGATGTATAAGTATATTTCTTTCAAAGATATATAGGAATGCTGTATTATCGTTGCCTCCTTGTTTGCCTGTTGGGCCAACGGAGTATCTCGTGGAGATAAAATGAATCGGTGCTCGTAGTCTAAAAGGGGAGTGGTGAATTTGGTAAATTTAAAATCTTAACCTACGGCTCAAAAGCCTAGTTAACACAAACAAAAACATAAGCAAAAATATAAGCTAAAGCATGCTATCTAGATATGCAACTACGGTTCATCTAGTGTGAATCCTCATCCAAAATAAGTTTTGCAACTTATAATCAAATAATCAATCTTAGCAAGATACTATACTAAAAGTATAAAGGTACACCAGTTGCAATATGAAATGCGGAAATGCAAAGAGTAGGATGAGAGGAAGCAAACTCTTGACGTGAGGATTTATCCCGTGGTATCTAGCACTCACTACGAGTATTGCTTTCCGGTCACCAAGTCTCTCTGGAGCACCCCTTGACTTGCCACACTAAGGCTCACGCCAAGTCTCCCAGTCATCTTGATGCCACCTTCACTACGGAGCTTCCCACGATGAAGGGGTCTCGTCCCCCGCACAAAGCTGTCGTCGCCGCTTCACACCAAGCCGGAAGGTCGAAGACTTGCCAACGAGTCACAAAGACTCCAAGAGGCCGGCACACCGAGATACAAGCTTGAGGTTCACTCAAGAACCAGCACAAGATCACAACACCTTGCTCTCACACTCTCTCTAGAGCTAGCCTAGCACTACATCTCACAAATCTTGTGCTAAACATAAGAATTTGATCAATGAGCTCTTTGGTTGGCTTGGAGAACTTCTTCAGAGTATGGACGCTTCACACGAACTCCAGCCACCTCAAATAACCTGGGGTGAGGCCTTATATAGGCTAGAGATCCCCTCCTAGCAGTTACATGCTATTTCCCTGAAAAGCAAAAAGCGTCGGTTAAACTGCTCGCCACCGCCGGTTTAACCGGTCACACACAGCCTGCCCACTAGCCGTTGAACTCCAACTGCCGTCTTCTACTGACGTCATTGCACCGACGACCGTCGGTTTAACCGGTGCTGAAGACTTTTCTTGTAAACCCTTCTGGAACCAAAACATGCGTACTGAGTAACCACAACACATTTGCACCGATGCCTTCTTTTGCACCGTCGGTTTAACCGGTGCCTCTATCATTTCTCCACTTGATCGCCATGTCATCTTCTTATTGCACCGACGCCTCCATTCTTATAGCATCGGTTCAACTGGTGCAACTAGGTTCTTCTGTACTTGATCGTTGTTTCAACTATCAATGCACCGACCCGTTATATTATGGGACCGTCGGTTCAACCGGTCGTCTTATTTCGGCTGGCACTTGTCCAATTCGTCGCTGCGATCATTTAGACACCTCAAATATATGCTACCTCCGCATTTTTACTGCAACTTGGATATCTTGACAGCAATTTGAACCATCTTGTATATGGATTGAACTCCATCTATAGGACCCAGAAATTCTACAAACTTGAGCTTACAAACTCGTTAGTCCCTATGTTGTCACACAATCACCAAAATTACAATCATAGTATAATAGAGGCATGTTTCTTACGGAAGATGATGAGCGGTTGGGCCATACGGGAGTGGGAGCCCGCATGGTCTAGTTACTCTTTTGGGCCATAAAGCATGCTTTATTTGTGCTCCACCAAGTTGGGCGCTCTCACCCGAAAAACCTATATATCTTCTGGAAATTGGTTTGCTATGAAACTTCCGCTTTAAGATTCATGTAGGACGGAAACGAATGGCTGAGATTCCTACGGGCAGGAGAGAGGAGTGGATTGCTTCAACAGTGGGGTGACAGATGTCGCGACAGGGTTGGTCGAGCGGGTGGAGGTTTAATTGATTTGCTACCTTAAAATGCATTTTTCTCTTAAATCTTGAGTCCATTTTCGATTCCCTTTGAACCATCGTTTTGTTTAGAATTAATACAAAAAAATTAAATCCAATATGCATATATTTTTTAATTTAAAAAAACAACATTTGGAATATATACACTCAACATTTTTTATATACAGCTTCAACATCTGATCATAAAATATTGAATTAGTTTATTGCAATTGTTAAAATAAGTCCGAATGATCGTTGAATCTTGTATATTAAAATGTTGAATCCATTAATATAATATTCCACATATAGTAGGTCACAAGATATTTTGAAAAAAATTATTAGCATAGACTAAAAGAAAAATAAAAAGAGATAGCATACTTACCACCTTCGCTACGCTGTGCTGTTCGTGCATGGGCTGCTGCCCCCTCTCGCTCCTTGCTCTGCTGAGGTGTCAGTTTGCACATTGGCTGATAGGCAACACAGTATAGAGCAGGTGGGCCATCGTGGACCGTGCGACATATCGCTTAACCATCTTCCGTGAGACATATAGGGATGCCCCTCTCACCTGCAGCTGTTTAAGCTTGAATTCTTGGTAATTCAATTCTGAACCGCAATAATAGTCATCACTCAGTAGTATTATTTGCACCAACTGTACTTTTATTTGTTAATTCACTATTGCCTAAGCTTTCACCCGTAGTACCCGCTGCGCACCAAAAATTAGCAAGAGAAAATAATAAATAATATTTTTTCTAGACCAATGGGCCGGCCCCAAGCTGCCCATAGAATCATGGCTTATGCATGTGTGCATTTTCAGCCTTCGAACCCACAAAATTCCCCCTTTCATCATTTCTTCTTCCCATCCCAAATATTTCATTGCTGGTGCAATAGACCTTTTGACTCTTATTATCTAAATCTTCGGTTAACTATTTGAACATCTAAACATCTTCAAATAAAATAAACAGCTAGAAATTTGTAGATCTTTTCTACAGTTTTCATATAAAGTATGGCTTCCTCTGAGTCTGTATGATAAGATAATAAATTTCAAAAGTGCTGAAATTTAAATTACTTTTGAGAAAAGTATATGTACGCCACAAATACCTCGGAGGCTATCTGTGTCGGTTCTTATTAGGAACTGGCAAAGATACTCATTAGCCATGCTAGCTCATAACAAAGACGGTACAGATAATCGGTATCCGTGTCCGTGGAGAACACTTGGGATACTTATTTGTGCCGCCTCTTATTACAAGCTGGCACGTATGATTTATCCGTGCAGCCCTAATTGCACCAGTATCGGTAAATTGATACCGATTAGTGTCTTCCTCATGGCGATATTTTTTTTTCCGGTGAATGGATTTTTATAGCAACGAAACCAACCATAGGACGAGATCCTAGTCCATGATCTAGTCCTTCTACGACTCTCGGCATACTCAGAGGCACTACTATACAAACGATTCTTTCGTCCTCCTCATTTATCCCGACCAGTTTTGGACCTGGGACTAATAAAAAGCATTAGTCCCGGGTCCAACGGCTAGAGGCCTGTCGGGAGGGTGGGGGGACATTTTGTCCCGGTTGGAACCACCAATCGGGACTAAAAGTCCCTCATTTATCCCAGTTGGTGGCTCCAGCCGGGACTAGAGGCCCACGAGCCCATTTGTCCCAACTGGAGCCACCAACCGGGACAAATGAGGGACTTTTAGTCCCGGTTGGTGGCTCCAAGCGGGACTAAATTCCCCAGGTCCTTTTATCCCCTTCTTCCTCCCCCGTCCGAGCCATTCCTCCATTCGTGTTCTTTCTGTTCTTGGCTCTCGGGTGAGGGGAGGTCATGCCAATTTTCACCTTGATTTGTGAAAGCTTTTGATTCCCCATCCATCCAACGGTTTAAAGGTTAGAAATTTCATCCTCTCATCTTCCATTGCTATTGTAGCCCGTTTCATGGTTTAGAAATAGAGATTTTGAGATTTTTTAGATTGGAAAAATGTTGGAGTTTTTTCAATTTATACACCATTTGAGCTCAAATTACTTAAGGTTTGCATAGAGTAGAATGTTATTTTTTGGAATGGGAGTATATACATAGAAAGAGAGAGGAATACTATTTAGAAAAAAATGGATATGAAAATGAGTATAGTAGGATTTTTTATTTTTAGAATGAGAGTATGTATATATGATCATATGTGGATTTGAATGTGAAATGTGAAATGTGTGAAAGTGAAATTTTCAATTGAATGTTTATGTGCAATGTGAAATGTCAAATTGAATAATTATTGAAAGTGAAAAAAGATGTATACTTGGTATTATACTATGAATGAATTACTTTGACACTCTAATGATGTATTTATTTAGGCTCACATTGAAACCGTCAAGAAGTAAAAAAAAAATCTTTGTTTCAGAACATGTATCTGTCGTTAACCTTGACCATGCGGTGATGACATTGCCATTCGGGGCCAACATGATATTCGCGACACGGTGCAGTATAAGGAGATGATGAATGAGTATGGCTTGGGTCCGAATGAAGAAATCCTCACCTTTGAGCGAGGTGAGGATGCCACCATTCGGACCAAGACCGTACTCCTTCATCACGTCCCTATACCTCACGGTGTTGCGGATATCAATGTTGGCTCCGAATGGCAGTGTCATCACCGCATGGTCAAGGTTAACGACAGATACATGTTCCTAAATAAAGATTTTTTCTTCTCGATGGTTTTTGCATATAGAGCCTGAAGCAAAGTTGTGAACCTTGTTTGCATCCCATATGGCGTATGACGATATGTGTTCGCCTCAAACTGAAGAGTGTCTAAATAATTAGTGTTTGCCTCTAAAAATTTATTCAATTTTTTACATTTATTTGATAAGTGTAGTGAGATTAGTTTTGTTATTGAAAATACTGTAGTTGAGTGCTTCACCCAACATGATGAGTAATTAATGTTTAATCCATAGAAATGGCACTGCAACATGATGCATTGGAGCGCCCTGCGTCCGCTCGGGCGTCGGTACGCAATCATTTGAAGCGCACCGGACATTCCCTTGAGTTCCACCTTGAAGAGCGCCTTGGACTTGTTAGCGGTCGTATTCGTCATTGGATTAATAAAGCATTTCATTGCCTCGCACTTGGAAATGCAAGTCGCAAATTTGAGCGTGAATTGATGTCGAGTTGCATGGTATGGATGATGATCGCGAGTTGATGGCTCGATGTAAATTAAGGCGCGAAGCGTTGGGGATGCCAGAAATTGACCGTTCGGTGTCGAGAGTTGGCGCGACGGTTCACGAGGCATCAGTCAATAGGTCTGGTGAGTAGTTTGTATTAGCATGTAGCTTATTCGGTATTTTAGACTTTTTAATTAATCATATTGTGTAATGGATCATGTAGACCTTTTAATTATTATTTATATTGTTTGATGGATATTTCAGACCTTTTAATTATTCATGTTATTGTAATTATGAGAATTTATTCATATATTACATTTATGTGATATGTGTAACAAAATTGATATTTTAGATGTTTTAATTAATCATGTTGTGTAATTGTTCATGTTATGTAAAATAGCATATCATGCAATGCAAATGGACCGACAATGGATGTACAATGCTGATCGACGTTCCAAGGAATTCATTGATGGCCTCCATTATTTTTTGGATCTGGCCGAGGCAAACAAGCGGAATGGTTTCATGTGCTGCCCATGCGTCCATTGCTAGAACAAGAAGGATTACTCCTCTTCAAGGACCCTTGACAGCCATATTTTTGCTAATGGTTTCATGTCCAATTACATTTGTTGGACCAGTCACGGAGAAAAAAGGGGTTATAATGGGAGGATAATAAGAAGAAATTTTGATGGCAACTTTCCTGGCCACGCTGGATTCGGTGCCTTTGATGATGCTGCTGCAATGGAAGAGCCTGAAGGAGAGGCGGCAGATGAAGATCCCACAGATGATCTTGGGCAGGCGCTGCGTGATGCACGTGAAGATTGTGAAAGTGAGAATGCGCAGATGTTAGTGGACCACCGCAAGTTGTTGTACCCAGGATGCGCAGATGGCTTGAAGAAGCTTGGCATCACTCTGGAGTTGCTACAATGGAAGGCAACGCATGGTGTATCCGACAAGGGTGGTGAATTACTAAAACTTTTAAAAAAAATGCTTCCTAAGGATAACGAGTTGCCTACCACAACATACGAAGCAAAACAACTTGTTTGCCCTCTAGGTTTGGAGGTACAGAAGATACACGGATGTCCCAATGACTGTATTCTGTACGGTGGTGATGAGTACGAGAATTTTGATGCATGCCCCATATGCGATGCATTGAGATATAAGATCAGGAGAGACGACCCTGGAGAAGTCGAGGGGGAGCGTCCTAGGAAGAGAGTTCCTTCCAAGGTCATGTGGTACTCTCCTATAATACCACGTTGGAAGCGTCTGTTTAGGAACAAAGATCATGCTAAGTTTATGCGATGGCACAAAGAAGAACGAAATGTTGAGACAACCGGCTGATGGATCCTAGTGGAGAAAAATAGATAGAACTTACCCAGACTTTGCACTGGATGCGAGGAACATAAGGTTCGCTTTGAGTACGGATGGCATGAATCCTTTCGGGGAAATGAGTAGTAGCCACAACACTTGGCCAATGACTCTATGTATATACAATCTCCCACCATGGCTCTGCATGAAGCGAAAATTCATCATGATGCCGGTGCTTATCTGTCACACCCGATTCTAGAAAGAACCAGATGCATCTCATATGTGCGCCAGGATCATGTTCACACACATATGGTAGACGGAAAGTGTAATATATCAAAGACAATGCTCAAAATGTAACTAAATAAAGTATTTAACAATATTACACTCCGTATGAAAGAGACACAAATGTCTTTAAACGATAAACCGTTATACCCTATACGAAGTCTCCAACAACTCCGTCTTCCACAGGCGATGACTGGTGAACGCAGGACCTAGAACTCCTCATAGTCGTCGAAGATCTCCTCTTCAAAGCTCTCTTCTGAACAGCGGGGGCAAGGGTGAGTACTCTTATGGTTGGTACTCAGCAAGTGGGATAAAAATGCAAGGCCATCAAGGATAGGCTAGGGTTTGCAGCAGCGGTCACTTTTAGTTGGTCAAGTATTTATTAACAAGCACCTATTAACTAGGTTTAAGTTTATACCAACCCACTTTAGCAAAATCATAAAGATTCCATCAACATAATCATAATCCATGGACCAAAAATTAATTAATCTTCAAGTTTCATTATCATGTGAGGGTCCAAGCCACTCTTAACCGTGAGTACGGCTGTTATAACAGTTTTACACTCTGCAGAGCTTGTACACTTTACCCACAAATCGTGTTTCCCTGAGTCGCCCGGGTTTGCAAGGCCCTTAAACACTTCCGAGGTGAGTGGCGAGGGTACACTACGAAGCCTTTACAAAGACATGTCGAGAGCTAGGCAGCCCGCTAGAGTTTCAGTAGCGGCGTGGTCCATAAACCTCCCTAATGGTCAGCTCCTTAGCAAAGGCAGCTACCCCAAGAGGACCGGGCTATGACCCCTATCACCGACCCCCTCCTTGCCCTTTCGGTAAGGCCACCAGCAAACTACACATCTAATTAATTGGCTAAGGTCAGAGCCATATGACTTTATGGTTGCACGGTTTTCTTGGGTGGTTCTCCATGTTCCCATTAAACAAACTTGATCTTGAAATTACACGATAACAACAATATAAAATGTGACCAACGATGTTAAAAGAGTAAACCAATACCAATCCCAAAGTTTGCAACTAAGCGTAACTACCCAACATGAATAGTAAACCCAGGTGTTTCAAGGTTTGGGGTAAAAGACTAGGTGTGTCCTTAGCATAGGTAACCCATCAAGTTTATGCAAGCAACAATAAAGTAAAGTGATTTATTATGATGTTGTTATGATCAAATAGAATATGCAGGGGAGGAAATCCACTTGCCTTCTTCAAACAGCTGCTGATTCTCTTCCTCGTAAGCTTGCTCTTGATTTGACTCGAACGTCACGTTGTCTACGCGATCACACAAACAAGCATACACAAACAAATAAGAAACAATACAACAAACAATACAAACAGAAAGTAAAAAGATACTAAAGTTGTAGTTCATGATGCAAGGATCACGTGAGCGCAAGAATCGCTGAGATCGGAGTTGAGACGATGAAGATATGGCTAAAACAGTGGTCTAGGGGCCTAACTGCGAGAGTTGTGAACTTCCAGGGGCTAAATTTGAAGGAATTAGGGGCTAAAATATAATTAAACCTTATACAGTGGGTCGGGGTGCAAAACTATAGGTTCTGGACGGCGGGTACTAATTCTGGAAAAGTCAAGGGTCGGGACAGAAAAAGAAAGGGCTCAACTCTAATTATTTTCTACTGATCTGGACTGCGGGTTGATTCCTGGAAAACCTAGGGGTCTTTCTGCGAATGTTACGGGGACGGCTAGGGTCGGGTGAATCTGATCCGTTAGATCAGCATCGAGCGGCGGGTCGGGCGAATCGGTGGAGTAAGGGTCGGGCGAATCGGCGGTGTGAAGAGAGGGTCGGGTAAATCGGCAGTGTAAAGTGAAGGTCGGGCAAATCGGCGGAGTAAGGAAAAGGTCGGGCGAATCGGAGCTTTGCTGGGCGTCGGCGGCGAGCGAGTGCGGCGGCGGACGGCCGGAGCTTCACCGAATCCGGTGCTCCGGGGTACAGTTCAGGCTGGATTTATGCCAGGAAGGGCGTGGGCGGCATGGCGAAGGTGAGGGTGATCACGGGATAGCTGTGCGGCAGCTGTAAACTGGCGGCCACGGCGATAGGCGGAAACAGGGGTCCGGCGAGAAATCAGTTTTGCGGCGGAGCAGGGGAGAGAGGGGAATCTGGTGCGGCTTGATGCTCACCAACTCGCGGAGCTCTGGCGAGAGTTGAAGACGGCGGAGAAGCTGCGGAACGGCGAGTCGATGGAGAGGCGGCGACACGGGGCGGCGGCGATCCTCCTGTGTGCGACTTCCAGCGGCGTGCGTCGGTGTTGAGTAGAGGAAAGGTTTGAGGATGGCTCTGGTTGCAAAGCGGGGCTCCGGCGGGATTTTATAGGGGCAGAGTGGCCAGGAATAAGGAAGGCGGCGGCTCTTGTGAAGGAAAGGGCGGAACTGCAGCTAGTAAGGTAAGCCTGCATCGCGAGGAAGAAAAGAGAGATGCGGGCGACGGCGCGAAGTCGATCCGGACTCGGAGTAAGAAAGAAAGAAAGAAGCACGGATGACAGCGTGGCGCCTGCTTGCTGTCACGGCGGAGAAAGGAAACAGAGGAGCGGGAGCGATGCAGAGCAGAGGAAGAAGAAAGGAAAGAAGAAAGAAGGCGCCGACAGGTGGGTCCCAGCTGACGGTGGAAGAAAGGGTCGGGTGAGCGGATTGGGCCGCTGAGCTGGGCCGCAAGAAAAAGAAAAGAAAGAGAAAAGAAGGAATGGGCTGGGCTGAAAGAAAGAATAGGAGAAGAAAAGAAATAAAGATGCATGCACAATTTTTTCTTATGACTTTTATAAAAATACTTTTAAAATTTTTAACTCCTATATTTTTGGGTGTTACAAAATCTACCCCCCTTAAAGAGAATCTCGTCCTCGAGATTTGGAAGGACTAGGGAACAGCTGAGGGAATTCTGCAATCAGTTCATCTTCTCTTTCCCAAGTAGCCTCATCCTCTGAGTGGTGACTCCACTGTACTTTGCACATTTTGATCACCTTATTCCGAGTAACCCTCTGAGTTGTTTCCAATATTTTAACTGGATGTTCTGCATAAGTCAAATCTTCTTGTACATCAAGTTCCTCCAGCGGTAACTGCTCCTCAGGCACTCTCAAACATTTCTTTAACTGTGATACGTGAAACACATCATGGACATCTGACAATCGTGCCGGTAACTCCAATTGATATGCTGGGCCACTGAGCTGGGCCGCGAGAAAAAGAAAAGAAAGAGAAAAGAAGGAATGGGCTGGGCTGAAAGAAAGAATAGGAGAAGAAAAGAAATAAAGATGCATGCACAATTTTATCTTATGACTTTTATAAAAATACTTTTAAAAATTTTAACTCCTATATTTTTGGGTGTTACATTATCCCAGGCCCGAAGCAACCTGGTAATGATATTGATGTGTACCTAAGATCATTGGTCGAAGAACTGATATTGATGTGGCACAGAGAAGGTGTACGGATGTGGGATGAATACCGACAGGAGAACTTTAATCTACGAGCCTTGTTATTCGTAACCATCAATGACTATCCTGCTCTTAGTAACCTGTCAGGAAAAACGAACAAGGGATACAGAGCCTGCATGATGAGGACATCACTCCTGCGGATATACACGAGGCTTCTTCGCTGGACATCCAAACCATTCAAGGTCCAATCACAAGAGCTCGCGCGCGATAATTAAATTTAGAGGTGAGCTCGCTCCTAAGTGTTTCTCTTAATAGTTTCGAGAATAGTTTGCTACCTAATGTTTATATTGTGATTAGAAACCAAGGAGAAGATAAGATGACACATGGAGAGGAGCATGGAGTCGTGGAGGGACAGCAAGGGACGTCCAAGCTACGTGGAGGCCCAATACAACTCAACTTCGAGTCCACCTCGGAGTCCAGGAGCAGTTTGACTTGAATTGGACGCCCAGGCCGCATCCTAAGTCCGATTTCGACAATCTACATATAGGTGGAAAGACAATTTGATAGAGCTTCCAATGGCGTTGGTTTGAGGCCCAAATTCGTTATGAGTCGTTGGGAATTGTCCGAGAAAGTTGGCGTCCAGAATCTGTCCCGGTGCTGCGTCACCGTATTTTGGCCTTTGGGCCGTGTATCGTCGTCGAGTCCTTTAGGGTTGCGTCCAGGTACTTGGACACGACCCTAAACCCTATATATCAGTAGCCGCCGCACTAGTTAGGATTCGGGTTTTACTTAGATTATTCTGTCAAGAACAGTTTCGCCGTATTCGGCTTGTGAGACCCCAACTCGTGAGCTAATCATCCATCTGCAATTGGTTTGCAATCTTCCTTGTTCTTACTTGTGTTCTTTGATTCGCAGGCAGGGATTAGCCTTCTCGGCGATGTCGACCGTGTATTCGCCGGTCGATAACCTGAGGAGACGTGGTGCTACGATTGCGGGGTTTCGGGACGTGTTGCCGGAAGCCGGATCGATTCGTGTCGCGACTCCACCAAATCGAGAGTTATCAGAACCTTTCGGAAGATCGGGAACCCTCGTTCACATTAAGTGGTATTCAGAGACAGGTTTACCGTCAGGTTCGCTCTTACCTTTGTTTTCGCCTTTGTCCTATAGTTCACAGAACAGCCGCAAAACAAAAAAATTTGTAGTTAGGTTTTTCCCGTCCTAGACCGTGTTTAGCCTTTTGCATAATTCTCTTTCAGAGTCCGCAGTGTTGAGTTTGTGTCCTATACTCGTCTTTTTGTGCTGGTTGAGTCCGTGTCTTTGGTTCGGTTTTGTGCATCCACTTTCCCCGGCTAACATCCCACAAAAAGTTTCCCACCGATTCGCATCCGTTTCACCAACGCCATCACAAAAACCTAATTCGGAGGGTCCTCCTTAAAACGGGCATAACTTTCGGCTCGGACCTCCGATTGAGGTGTTCTTTTTTTTCCCGGAAAGATCTCGAAATTTTGCACATACGATTCACCGGCTTTGCCGGTCACGAAAAATTCAAAAAACTCAAAAAACATTCAGAAGGTCCTTGATTCGAGCTCTGAAGTTCGATCTACAGTTTTTGGGAATAATCGTGATTTTCTCCAGATCACGTCTTACCTCTGATTGAGTTGATCCTTTGTGGTGTACCTATTTTTGTGCCCCTGGTTGTGAAAAAAATAGAAGAAAAATAAAAGCAAAAAAAATAAAAAATTGATTTCTACTAGTGCTAAAAGACAAAATAGGGAAGCACATAGAGAGGGTACAATTGCTGTTTTATGTGCTGTGGCTGGTTCATTGCTGATTTTCTCTCATTGCTGATCATCCTTTTCATCTTACCTCCTTGTTTGTTGGCACTACTGACTAAGGACTCGGTTAAACCAGCACCTAAGGGCAAGTACCTTTGGACATTTATTCAGCATTGCTATCTGCTAGTGAATTGTGTTCCACTTACATATTTTTGGCCTTCCTAGAACTCCACATACTACTTCTTTGCAGCACCGGTTCTTAACCCTTGCAATCGTGGCCTACGCCTTCCAGGTATCCTTTGTCTTGCTGGTAAGAACTTTGTAAGAGCTTGGTAAGGTGTTTCCTTTGCTGTGTAGATTGAATTGAGAGGCACCACCACACCTGCGTAGGAGATTTTTAGGGATAACCTTCACTGTTTGTTTGTTCCTGTTTTTTTTTGTGTCTACAATGGCAGGAAGCGATGGAGACACTCCCAAGGACTTAAACGAGTGTGTTAGCCAAGCTCAGCTGCATGCTTTCATGGAGGACACACGAAACGAGATACGCGAGGCAGTTACCAGGGCCGTCACCGAGAACATCAACGAACTCCGACTTGCTGACCTCGTTGGGGAGTTGAACGGACGGATAGCCACGCTAACTATCAGAGTTGCTGCGTTGGAAAACCGTCCACCACCTCAGCCAGCCGATCCTCAAGACGTGGTGTATGACGTCCATGGCAACATTGACGAGGCAGCTACACGAGAGGCCCGCATACGAGTGCGTGTTCGCGTGAACAACGCAGGAGGTAACCGTGCCCCCGCTGATCCTTATGCTAAGGTTAAATTTACTATATCGTCTTTTCCTGGACATTATGATGCTGAGGGATATCTTGATTGGGAGATGACGGTTGACCAAAAATTTAGTGCCCACCTAGTGCCTGCGCAACATAGAGTTCGACAAGCCACTAGTGAATTTAAAGATTTTGCTATCATTTGGTGGACTGGTTTAGTTGCTTCAGGTCTTGCACCTACTACTTGGGAACACCTCAAGGTTGCTATGCGTGATAGGTTTGTTCCTCCTTCTTATCATAGAGAAGTGCGTGCCAGTTTGATGCATTTAGATCAGGGTACTAAATCTGTGCAGGACTACTATGGTGAGCTTCAGAAGGGTTTGATGCGTTGCGGGATAGTTGAGGGACCCGAGGATGCTCTCGTTCGTTTTTATTTGGGTCTGAGACGCGAGATTTAGGACATAGTTGATTATAAGGATTTCACTACTATCAACCAGTTGTTCCAGTTTGCTATGCTTGCAGAGAAGGAATTGCAGGGTCGTCAGCTACAGGACAGGACCAATGCCCGGACGTCCTTTGCCTCACGCACACCGGCGCTTTCAGGGGTGCCCAAGCCTTCAAGTTTTCGAGCACCTCCACCAGCGGGCAAGAAAACAACGACGAGTGGTGTTTCGACTACACCAAACAAATCTTCTTCACGTGCTGCAGATTCAGGTAACAATGTTGTGCAGGCCCCGGCTTAGAGTTCTTCATCCGCTGCATCGACGGGACGCACCTCCGGCATTCAATGCTATCGCTGCCATGGGATTGGACACGTGAAGAAGGATTGCCCAAGTCAGCGGGCATATTTGGCGACAGAAGATGGAGGTTACATCAGCACCTTCGACATAGAAGATGATGATGAAGCGGTCGCTGCTGAGGACGTCGACAACCTGGTCATTCATGGTGGACAGACTGCGGGCTTCTTGAACATTATTGTTCAGCGTGTACTCAGCACGCAAATACAGCAGCCTGAGAGGTTGCAGCGACACAATTTGTTCCAGACCTTTTTCGTCATCAAGCAGCGACGTGCTCGTGTGATTATATATGGAGGAAGCTGCAACAACTTGGTGAGTTCAGATCTGGTCAAGAAGCTTGGCTTGACCACACGACCACATCCACATCCATACTATGTTCAGTGGTTAAATGACTCCGGTAAAGCTAAGGTAACACAAACTTGCAGAGTTTCTTTTTCCATTGGTGCATATGCTGATTTTGCTGATTGCGATGTGGTACCTATGCAAGCTTGTTCACTTTTGTTGGGTCGTCCATGGGAACATGATAATGATGCTACACACCATGGTAGAAGTAATAATTATACCTTCATGCATAAAGGGAAGAAAATTACTTTGGTTCCTTTGACACCTGCTGAAATTGCACAAGCCGATCAAGAAAGAGCTGCTCGTTTGAGTAATGATAAATCTGAAAATCAGCAAGTTGCTAATTCTATGTTCCCACCTAAAAAGGAGAAACACACTCATAAATCTGAGGCCGAGGGAATTAAATTAGGGGGTCAAGTTATGCTCGCAACAAAATGTGACCTCGCTGAAATTTCTGATGATGATATTTGCTATGCCTTGTTTTGCAAACGAACCTTATTTTCACTTCATGATATTGCTAGCTCTTTGCCTCCTGTGGTTACTAACATTTTGCAGGAGTACGCGGACGTTTTTCCAGCTGAGATACCTCTGGGGCTGCCACCTTTGAGAGGAATAGAACATCAAATTGATTTGATCCCCGGCGCCGCTCTGCCAAACCGTGCTGCCTATAGAACCAACCCCGAGGAGACTAAAGAAATTCAGCGACAAGTCCAAGACCTTGTGGACCGTGGGTATGTACGTGAGAGCCTTAGTCCTTGTGCTGTTCCTGTGCTTTTGGTTCCTAAGAAAGATGGTTCGTGGCGTATGTGTGTTGGTTGTAGAGCCATTAATAATATTACTATTCGATATCGTCATCCTATTCCTAGGTTGGACGACATGCTTGATGAGTTGTGTGGTTCTATAATTTTCACAAAGATTGATTTGCGTAGTGGTTACCACCAAATAAGAATGAAGCTTGGAGATGAATGGAAAACTGCTTTTAAAACTAAATTTGGGTTGTATGAGTGGTTAGTGATGCCTTTTGGTTTAACCAATGCACCTAGTACCTTCATGCGCTTGATGAATGAGGTTTTGAGGGCTTTTATTGGTCGATTTGTGGTGGTTTACTTTGATGACATATTGATTTACAGCAAGTCTTTGGATGAACATATGGATCACTTACGTGCTATTTTTGATGCGTTGAGAGTAGCGCAATTGTTTGCTAACCTTGAGAAGTGCACCTTTTGCACCGATCGAGTTTCTTTCCTTGGCTATTTTGTTACTCCACAGGGCATTGAGGTGGATGAGACGAAAATTGAAGCCATTGAGAGTTGGCCGTTGCCCCAAAACATCACACAGGTGAGGAGTTTTCTTGGTCTTGCAGGTTTCTACCGCCGCTTCGTCAAAGATTTCAGCACCATTGCTGCACCGCTGCATGAGTTGACGAGGAAGGGTGTGGTGTTTCGTTGGGGAAAAGCACAAGAGGAGTCATTTGTCACTTTGAAGGACAAGCTTACGCATGCGCCGTTGCTGCAACTTCCGCATTTTGGTAAGACTTTCGAACTCGCTTGTGATGCTAGTGGAGTTGGTATTGGTGGTGTTTTGATGCAGGATGGTAAACCCGTTGCATACTTTAGCGAAAAAATAAATGGTCCTGTTCTGAATTATTCTACGTATGATAAAGAATTGTATGCTCTTGTACGTTCTTTAGAGATGTGGCGTCATTATTTGTGGCCTAAAGAATTTGTTATACACTCTGATCATGAAGCGCTTAAGTATCTTCGTTCTCAAAATAATCTGAACCGTAGACATGCTAAATGGGTTGAGTTCATTGAATCTTTTCCTTACATTATTAAGCATAAGAAAGGGAAGGATAATGTGATTGCTGATGCTTTGTCTAGACGATATACCTTACTGTCCCAACTTGATTGTCGGATTTTTGGGCTTGAATCAATTGAAGAACAATATGCGCTTGATCCTTATTTTACAGAAGTGTTGCTTAATTGTAAAGAGGGACGTACATGGAACAAGTTTGTGGTCAATGATGGATTTGTGTTTAGAGCTAACCGCCTGTGCATTCCAGTTGGTTCATCTTTTGTTGATACAGGAAGCACATGGAGGAGGTTTGATGGGACATTTTGGCGCAAAGAAGACGGAGGATGTTTTGACCACACATTTCTTTTGGCCAAAGATGAGGACCGACGTTGAGAGGTTCGTTGCTCGCTGCACTACATGTCAGAAAGCTAAGTCTCGTTTGAATCCACATGATTTGTACATGCCTCTTCCTGTTCCTTCTATTCCTTGGGCCGATATTTCTATGGACTTTGTTTTGGGATTGCCTAGGACTAAGAGGGGGATGGATAGCATTTTTGTTGTGGTGGATCGATTTTCTAAGATGGCTCATTTTATACCATGTCATAAAAGTGATGATGCTTTTCATATTGCTAACCTCTTTTTCCACGAGATTGTACGCTTGCATGGTATGCCTTCTACTATTGTTTCAGATCGTGATGCGAAATTTTTGAGTCACTTTTGGCGTACTTTGTGGTACAAGTTGGGGACAAAATTATTATTTTCTACCACTTGTCATCCACAAACTGATGGACAAACAGAGGTGGTGAACCGTACCTTGGGCACCATGTTGAGGACTGTTTTGAAGAAGAATTTGAAGATGTGGGAAGAATGCTTGCCTCACGTGGAGTTTGCATACAATCGGGCAACACATTCTACCACAAAGGTATGTCCTTTTCAGGTAGTGTATGGTTTCAACCCCCGTGCTCCTATTGATATCTTACCTTTACCTACTACTGAGAGAATTCATAGTGATGCTAAGAAACGTGCTGAAAAATATAGAGTTGCTGGTAGCAAAGGTAAAAGAGAGTTAAAACTTGAACAAGGTGATCTAGTGTGGTTACATTTGAGAAAAGAACGTTTTCCAGAATTGAGGAAGTCCAAGTTAATGCCTAGAGCTGATGGTCCTTTCAAAATAATTAAGAAAATTAATGATAATGCATACAAACTTGAGTTGCCTCCCGAGTTCGGGGTTAGTCCCACCTTTAACATTTCAGATTTGAAGCCTTACTTGGGAGAAGATGATGCGCTTGAGTCAAGGACGACTCAAATTCAAGAGGGGGAGGATGATGAGGACACCACTCCTATGGATATACACGAGGCTTCTTCGCTGGACATCCAAACCATTCAAGGTCCAATCACAAGAGCTCGCGCGCGACAATTAAATTTAGAGGTGAGCTCGCTCCTAAGTGTTTCTCTTAATAGTTTTGAGAATAGTTTGCTACCTAATGTTTATATTGTGATTAGAAACCAAGGAGAAGATAAGATGACACATGGAGAGGAGCATGGAGTCGTGGAGGGACAGCAAGGGACGTCCAAGCTACGTGGAGGCCCAATACAACTCAACTTCGAGTCCACCTCGGAGTCCAGGAGCAGTTTGACTTGAATTGGACGCCCAGGCCGCATCCGAAGTCCGATTTTGACAATCTACATATGGGTGGAAAGACAATTTGATAGAGCTTCCAATGGCGTTGGTTTGTGGCCCAAATTCATTATGAGTCGTCGGGAATCGTCCGAGGAAGTTGGCGTCCAGAATCTGTCCCGGTGCTGCGTCACCGTATTTTGGCCTTTGGGCCGTGTATCGTCGTCGAGTCCTTTAGGGTTGCGTCCAGGTACTTGGACACGACCCTAAACCCTATATATCAGTAGCCGCCGCCCTCGTTAGGATTCGGGTTTTACTTAGATTATTCTGTCAAGAACAGTTTCGCCGTATTCGGCTTGTGAGACCCCAACTCGTGAGCTAATCATCCATCTGCAATTGGTTTGCAATCTTCCTTGTGCTTGCTTGTGTTCTTTGATTCGCAGGCAGGGATTAGCCTTCTTGGCGAGGTCGACCGTGTATTCGCCGGTCGATAACCTGAGGAGACGTGGTGCTACGATTGCGGGGTTTCGGGACGTGTTGCCGGAAGCCGGATCGATTCGTGTCGTGACTCCACCAAATCGAGAGTTATCAGAACCTTTCGGAAGATCGGGAACCCTCGTTCACATTACTGCACACACTGCTTAGATGAAACTGATAGTGTATAATTGACTCACTGCAAAAAGGTTGTATACAGGGGTTATCGTCAGTTTCTCCCCATCAAACATCAGGTACGAAGGAGAGGCAAGCATTTCAAAAGGCAAGCAGACCACCTTACAAAGCCGATGCACCAAAGTGGTATGCAAATCTTTGACATGGTAAAGAATATAGAAGTAGTATTTGGCAAGGGACCTGGTAGCCAACCTGTTCCGAGCGAAAATGGAATGGCGCCCATGTGGAAGAAGAAGTCCATTATTTGGGAGCTACCATATTGGGAAGTCTTAGATGTTCGCAATTCAATTGATGTGATGCACGTCACAACGAATCTTTGCATCAACCTGATAGGATTTCTAGGAGTGTATGGGAAGATAAAAGATACACTAGAAGCATGGTAGGAATTGCAACATATGGAAGAATGAGATGGCCTACATCCAGAAATGGGAGAAAATGGATGACACTACTTAAGTCTTGCCAGCTGTACTCTTAGCAAAGAAGAGAAGGAAAGCATGTTTGAATGCTTGAGCAGTATCAAGGTCCCATCTGGATACTCTTCGAACATAAAAGGAATCCTAAATATGCCAGAGAAGAAATTCACAAACCTAAAGTCTCATGACTGTCACGTCCTTATGACTCAACTTCTTCCGGTTGCGTTGCATGGGATTCTGCGTGAGAACGTTCGATTAACCATCGTAAAGCTATGTGCTTTCCTCAACGCAATTTCTCAGAAGGTTATTGACCAAGACAATCTTATAAAGCTGCAGAACGATATGATACAATGTCTAGTTAGCTTTGAGTTGATATTTCCACCATCATTCTTCAATATTATGACACATATCCTAGTTCACCTTGTCAAAGAGATTGATATTCTCGGACTTGTATTCCTGCACAATATGTTCCCTTTCAAAAGGTTCATGGCCGTACTAAAGAAATATGTTCGTAATCGTGCTCGTCCTGAAGGAAGCATTGCTAGTGTCTATGGAACAACGGAGGTCTTTGAGTTTTGTGTTGACTTTATTGATGACCTTAAACCGACTGGGGTTCCTAAATCACGGTATGAGGGGAGAATACATGGAAAAGGCACACTAGAAAAGAAAGCATATATCTGTACGGATGATTTCTCGTTCATAAAAGCACATTACATAGTTCTTCAACAATTTTCCTTGGTGGATCCGTACATCGAGGAACATAAGAAAATTCTGTGCTCCGAATTCCCAGAAAAGTCTGAGGCCTGGATGACACGTCGACACATGGATTCTTTTACCAGTTGGTTGCGGAAGCATCTAATGCATAACATGGATATACCAGAACACCTGGTGTGGTTAGCAAGGGGACCATCTTGGAGTATCCTAACATTCCAAGGATATGAGGTAAATGGGAACACATTTTACACCAGAGCCCAAGATAAAAAGAGCACCAACCAAAATAGCGGTGTCTGTATGGATGCCACAGACAACAACGGTAAATAGGAGACATATTGTGGTTACATAGAGGAGATATGGGAACTAGATTATGGACCTATTTTGAAGACACCTCTGTTTCAGTGCTAATGGGTGAAGCTGACTGGAGGAGGGGTAACAAACGATCAGTATGGGATGATAATAGTGAACCTCAATAAACTTGGGTATAGAGACGAGCCATTCGTCCTAGCCCAGGATGTCGCTCAGGTTTTCTATGGTGAAGGACATGTCCAGCAAGCCAAAGAAGGGGATAAACAAGCTAAGCAAACAGATGAGCCAAAGCGGCACATAGTTTTTTCAGGAAAAAGAAACATCATTGGAGTCGAGGAGAAGACAGACCTGTCGGAGGATTATAATAAGTTTGTTGAGATTCCTCCTTTCGCGGTGAACGCTGATCCATGCATCCTGTTAGCCATTGAGGATGCTCTATACTTGCGTCGCGATCATAATCAAGGGACATATGTCAAGAGGAAGACAATTACCGTACTAGTAGATGCTGACCTTTAATTCTTAGAATTATTATGTATTATTTTATAAATATCTGATGAACAATTTGTGTATTTCGATTATATGTACTTCATCATTGTTCGTTGTGTTTTATAATTTCATAGTTTTCCACTTAATTTTCATGTTCAATTATAATTTTTAGATATCTTTTGGATTAGTACTCAATTATCTAGATTTATTTCATCAAATTTATAGTAACACACACACACACACACTAACACCACTCTCTCTCTCTCTCACACACACACACTTACTATTGGCAATAATGTTACGGCAAAACTTATTTTTAACGTTAATGTGGTGGCAAAACTCATTTCCTGTCGAAAAGCAATAATTTCAAACATTTCATTTAGCTAATACAAACTTGCATGGTCAAATTGAAAAATATAATATGTATCAAGTTATGTATTTAATGGATCAAAACACATGAATATAAATTAAACATTTTGTCCCAATTGGTAGATCCACCCGGAACTAAAGGTCGTGGCTCCACCTGGGACTAAAGGTAGCCTCCCTATATATCCTGGCTCCCCTGCTCCCTTCTCCATTCTCGATCTTGGCCGCTGTCTCTCCTCTGGGCCAACGTTGCCGCCACCTCTACGTCCACCGCGCTAGTGACTCCGCCCCCCTGCGCATGGCCGCGCCGGTGCCTCCGCCTCCTACTCCATGCCGTGCGTCTCCGCTAGCGCCCGTGAGACACACCATCAACGCAAGATTCGGGCCGCCGCACCGGTCCGGCCGTCGATGACGTCAGGCGCCCCCCGACCTCCTCCGGCGTCCCCCCACAGGCCCTCTTCGCCTCCTCATCCTTGTTGCCTACACAACCGCCATCACCACTGCCGCGTCCCGTCGTCCTCCGCTCCGCATCGGGTCCGGCCGCCGCCGCCGCACCGCCACTTGGGCCTCCTCTGGTAGCTGCACAGCGCTGTGCCCCTCCTCCGCACCGTGCCCCTCCTTCTGTAGCTGCGCCTCGCCGTGCCCCTCCTCCGGCAGCTGCGTTGTCCCCTGCATTGCCACTGTACAGCGCCGGTCGGCCGCAACAGTACTGTGTGAGTGTGCCTGCGCGTGTGTTGTGCGTGTGTGCGTTGTGTTAGGTTAGTTGGTTGAATTATTATTTTTTATTTTGTATGTTAAGTTGTACGTTGGTAGATTTATATCATGAAACTAACTATTTTTATTTGGTTTAGATATTTAATTGGTTAGTTTGTTAGTACAATTAGTTAGCTTTATTTGGTTTAGTTTGTTAGAAAAATGAAATGGCTCGTCAACAAAATCATAAAGATTTAACAAAAGATTCAATTTTTGTTGGTTATTATTGAAGTTTCGAATGTAAATATATGAAGTCAAGTACTTAGTATTATTTTTATAAAGTCAATTACTTAGAGTTCTTTGAAAAAGTTATTATATATACATGTAGACTTGTAGTTTGTGTCATTTTTTAAGACTTGTTAGTGACTTTAGTGAGAAGACATAGTTCTTGAAAATTTAATGTATATATTGCATAGTGACTTTAATGACCAGAAAAAATTCTAGAAATTTATATATTTACTTTAATGACTAGAAAAATTTCTAGAAAATTTGTATAGTGGCTATTGTGACTAGATTAATTTGTAGAAAATTGATAGTGCGTCAGTGCTAGATTAAATTCTTGAAAATTTCATGTATATTTACTTTAGTGTATATTTCTAGAAATTTCATGTATAAGTCTTTCGAAATTGTATAGGGCTGATCCTTAGCGTTATTTTTCATATCTAACCCTGAAGCCTATAGTTACTTACATATAAGTCCTTAGAAATTTTATAGGGCTGGTCCTTAGCGTTATTTTACATAACTAACCATAGAGAAGTCTATTGTTAATTACGTAGAAGTCCTTAGAAATTGTGTAGTTACTTAGTGTTAATTGTTTTACATAAATTCTTAATTTTTTTATTTGTATTCTATTACTAGTTAAGATGGACCCAAAAGGGGATGAAGTTGATAATCAGTTCCTAATGAACATGATTGCCGATGGTAATATCGAAGAAGAAGAAGCTGGTGCTGATGCTCATCATCATGTCGAAGAAGAAGAAGAAGGTGATGATGATGCCAGCAATACCAACATATACCTCAATATGTCCGGTGACGGGATTAAGCAATCCGATGATGGTGCTGATCAACAAACCGAGAATGTATATATATCTAACATTTTATTCTTCTATTTGTATATATATGAAACAATATAGACAATGACTATTATTGAGCATGAATAATAATATGTCTTTTATTTGTAGCCCTCGGCATCAGAGAAGCGTAAAAGAGGGAAACGAGGCCCGACCAGAAAGCGATACATTATCACAGAAGTGGCATATGATGGCGATCCCATGACTCTCGCCAATACTGCAGGGAAATACATAAGAGAATGTGGACGTCTTGTGTGGGACCATATCCGGATTAGCTTTAGGTTGTGGAAATTCAATAATGCAAACGAGCAAAGTGTAGCAGTGCCTCAAAGAGATAAGGAACAACTTTGGCATGAATTAAAGAATAGTTTCACACTTCCACCAGAGTTTGAAGAATTAGTTAAGGACTGGACCTTTAGGAAGATCGCCACACAATTTCAAAACTTCAAGAAGAATTTGGTTAAGGATTATATCAAGCAAGGGAAAACGCCAATATTTACAGGAGCACTTGAAAAACAAAAGGACCACTAGGATGCATTTGTGGCATATAAGTGTTCGGAGCTTGGTATTCAATGGGTGGAAAGGAACAAAGAAAATGCATCGAAGAAAAAATATCACCACACTCTAGGGCAAGGTGACTACAAGGTCGCAATCCCAAAATGGGAGAAGATGGAGCAAGATTTGCTTGCTAGAGGTATCACACCTGCAACCATCAACTGGCCTGAACGTTCAAGGAACTGGTTTTATGTTCATGGCAGAATCTTGAACCCAGAGAATGGCGAGTGCATTTTTGGCGAAAGAATTTAGCGAGCAGCCATTAGACTACATGAGGCCATAGAAGCAGTTGCCCAGGGAATATTCTAGCCTGAAAGAGAAAAATGAGCTGACTCAGGCCCTTGAGAATCCAGAACTTCCGGGTTTAATGCGAGGCAAAGGCGTGATTCCATGGAAATATAGCAGCCAATACATCGACTCTTACAGAAGCCGACAAAGTCGGAAGAACGAGGAGCAAGCACGCTTGAGAAGGCTCGAAGAACAGTTGTTATCTAACGATGCCAGCATGGCAGATGAAGTGAAATGACAAGTTGCCATAGCAATGAGTCAACAACAACAATCACAACCGGCTTCGGTGCCTAATGTCAATGAAGCTAATGTGTCTCAGCGAAGAAGCAGTTGCACTTCCACGGAGCTCCCTATCGATAACGCAGTTGAAACCGGCCAGCAGCGCTATCTTCTGGATGATATCACTCAGCGGACACCTTGTGCGCTGCAAATTAAACACAAGGGCATAATCTTCACGGTTGGCTACGGTACTGTTGCGCCAACCCAACTAGGAGACGTCTACCATGGACAATCGATTCCTGTTGGATACGCAAAAGTAGGTGTGGAGGAGGTGTGCTAGGATTATGAGACGCTCGAGCTTGACATTCTTGGAGGTGATGGGGAGACAACACTAGCACATGCCATTCATGGTTGGATCCTGTGGGATAAGCGCAACATCCTCCTCAAGCCTACTGATCAGGCATCAAGGCCAGCATCTCCACAACCTCCTCCAAGGGCATGCAGCACGAGTCCACCGTCTCCGCCACCTGCACCACAACATTCTCCTTCAAGGGAACCTACCATGAGTCCACGGTCACCTGCTTCATTTCCTGGGCAGCCGGCTTCTCCTCAGTCACCTCCTCCTAGGCAGTGGTCTCCTCCTTCACTTCCTCCGCCGCCGGCAAAGAAGCAAAAGCAACCACCGAAGAAGCAATCATCAGTTAAAGAGCCTCCAAAGAAGAAGGTGCAGACGAAGAAGAAAGCTAAGGAGCCTGCTAAGCTACCATGGAAGAAAACTTATGAGGAATGCTGTGAGGAAGCTAAGAAAGCGGTTGACGAGCACTTCAAACCGACGAAGCCAGAGAAGAAGGTACCCATAAATCCAACAGATTCAACCTTTTTCTTAAAAATTACCGATGCAAATAGAAGGAAATTCATTCCATCATCAGACTATGACCGCTCAATTACCAAGTCATACGAGAAGAAGAAGAAATCTGCTGGGTCATCTGATGTTCCACAGCTCGGAGCCCAAAAGAAGCAATCAATTGAACCGCTCGTTGTGCTACCAACAGAACAACAAGGGCTAATTGCTTTTCTAGGCACCTCTCATCTCTCAGCAGCTCAAGTTGCAGGGCGTGATGAAATTCAAACACACCCCAGAGTTGCCAGATGGAAATATGAGTTTTGCCAGAGCCTTGTTCCCCCGGAAGTCGTGCTTGTGCTTCCAACGCAAATGCGCAAGCTACATGATTACAACATGCTTGCATTTAGCAGTAGCGACTGCATGCTGGGTGTACGGATTAAAGATGAAGATTACTTTTGTGGCGAGGATGTGATGTGGCTGTATTTCGAAGAATTATACCAACTATACCATCAAGATGCCCTCGACATCAGTTTCGTCAGCACCTGGCTTCTGTAAGTGGTGTTCTTCAATTTTCATTTACACAATTAGCTAATCTTATTACATGCCCTCAATCTATAGCTTCCTTGTTTCTTTTGTATCATGTAGAATGGAGATTCAAACTTGTAGGAAGAATGACTACTCTCACTTGGGCTTCGTTGACCTTGTGGTTATGAATTGCGTTACTCTAAAGGACAACCCTCAAGAAATATTTCATAACTTATACAAGTTCTTATCCATTTAGCATTACAAGCATAATATAGTGTTTTCTTACAACTTTACAACTTTCAGTGAGTATTTTCTGCCGTGTAACCCTTTTACTTTTATATAATTGAATTTTTCTAACCCTAACAAAAAGTGGCTCTGTATAATTTTGCAGAAATCACTGGATACTAATTAACATAATTCCTGACATACGCTTAGCGATTGTTATGGACTCATTGAAGAAAAAGCCAGAACTTTACCAAGACATTACCGACTTGTTGAAAAGGTAATTACTAATTCTGAGAATTCCTTACATGCGCTTAGCGATAAATATATTTATTCGTTCTTGGTCATGCGTAGGGTTTGGGAAAAGTTAAGTGAAAAAGAATCACGTAATTTCACAGGCGAACTTAGATTGAAGATAGACTTTCCGGTACGTAATGGATGCTACTTTGCACATTTCATTTGTTTTATTATATATTCATATGGATACCTGATGACTTATTTTGTCTTAAAATATTTGAGGCAGGCATAGAGCAATAATTTATGCGCATATTATGTTTGCGAGAACATTCACACTCTTGTAGGTCCTTACAAGATATATACTTCTTGGGAAGCGGAAGTAAGTAATAAACAATATTTTGCAATTTTTCAACTAATTTTGGAAATTATCATAATTAGTATTTTTCACATTTTTATAGATCCATAGGATGCGGGATCAGCTCCTTCCACAAGAAAGAGTTTTGGCGATTTAAGAAGCCATGACAGGATTTATTTATGAGCAAGTTGTCAAACCAGATGGTGAATTCCACTATGATGGACACATTCTTGATAGAAGTAGTAAATATAGCATAGATGTCATATAAAACTTTGTTGCACTTTGTATGTATATATCTATGCATGTTTCACGTTGTTGCACTTTAGTGGTGAATCCCACTTGCTATATATATATATGTGTGTGTGTGTGTGTGTGTGTGTGTGTGTGTGTGTGTGCATGTTTCACATTGTTGCACTTTAGTGGGATTCATAGCAAGTGGAATTCACCACTAAAGTGCAACAACCACTAAAGTGCAACAATGTGAAACATGCATAGATATATACATCCAAAGTGCAACAAAGTTTTATATGACATCAACGCTATATTTACTACTTGCTCGTAGCTACTCTCACTATCAGTATACCACCGTGCGTATATCCACATACTCATTTAGCACTTTGACTATGTTCATATACTAATTTAAGATACTTCAAAGGAATATGTAGAAAAATTTCAAAAGCATCCTTTTTTTAAATATATCATGATTATACATTAATACTAGTATATAAAAATAAGTACGTCCATATACTCCATGTATGGTCACATACTTAAAGTATATAATGTGAACGAGGGTTCCCGATCTTCCGAAAGGTTCTGATAACTCTCGATTTGGTGGAGTCCCGACACGAATCGATCCGGCTTCCAGCAACACGTCCCGAAACCCCGCAATCGTAGCACCACGTCTCCTCAGGTTATCGACCGGCGAATACACGGTCGACCTCGCCAAGAAGGCTAATCCCTGCCTGCGAATCGAAGAACACAAGCAAGAACAAGGAAGATTGCAAACCAATTGCAGATGGATGATTAGCTCACGAGTTGGGGTCTCACAAGCCGAGTACGGCGAAACTGTTCTTGACAGAATAATCTAAGTAAAACCCGAATCCTAACGAGGGAGGCGGCTACTGATATATAGGGTTTAGGGTCGTGTCCAAGTACCTGGACGCAACCCTAAAGGACTCGACGACGATACACGGCCCAAAGGCCAAAATACGGTGACGCAGCACCGGGACAGATTCTGGACGCCAAATTCCTCGGATGATTCCCGACGACTCATAACGAATTTGGGCCTCAAACCAAAGCCATTGGAAGCTCTATCAAATTGTCTTTCCACCCATATGTAGATTGTTGAAATCGGACTTCGGATGCGGCCTGGGCATCCAATTCAAGTCAAACTGCTCCTGGACTCCGAGGTGAACTCGAAGTTGAGTTGTATTGGGCCTCCACGTAGCTTGGACGTCCCTTGCTGTCCCTCCACGACTCCATGCTCCTCTCCATGTGTCATCTTATCTTCTCCTTGGTTTCTAATCACAATATAAACATTAGGTAGCAAACTATTCTCGAAAATATTAAGAGAAACACTTAGGAGCGAGCTCACCTCTAAATTTAATTGTCGCGCGCGAGCTCTTGTGATTGGACCTTGAATGGTTTGGATGTCCAGCGAAGAAGCCTCGTGTATATCCGTAGGAGTGATGTCCTCGTCATCCTCCCCCTCTTGAATTTGAGTCGTCCTCGACTCAAGCGCATCATCTTCTCCCAAGTAAGGCTTCAAATCTGAAATGTTAAAGGTGGGACGAACCCCGAACTCGGGAGGCAACTCAAGTTTGTATGCATTATCATTAATTTTCGTAATTATTTTGAAAGGACCATCAGCTCTAGGCATTAACTTGGACTTCCTCAATTCTGGAAAACGTTCTTTTCTCAAATGTAACCACACTAGATCACCTTGTTCAAGTTTTAACTCTCTTTTACCTTTGCTACCAGCAACTCTATATTTTTCAGTCATCTTTTCAATGTTGTGCTTAGTTGTTTCATGCATTTTCAATATAAATTCAGCACGTTTCTTAGCATCACTATGAATTCTCTCAGTAGTAGGTAAAGGTAAGATATCAATAGGAGCACGGGGGTTGAAACCATACACTACCTGAAAAGGACATACCTTTGTGGTAGAATGTGTTGCCCGATTGTATGCAAACTCCACGTGAGGCAAGCATTCTTCCCACATCTTCAAATTCTTCTTCAAAACAGTCCTCAACATGGTGCCCAAGGTACGGTTCACCACCTCTGTTTGTCCATCAGTTTGTGGATGACAAGTGGTAGAAAATAATAATTTTGTTCCCAACTTGTACCACAAAGTACAACAAAAGTGACTCAAAAATTTCGCATCATGATCTGAAACAATAGTAGAAGGCATACCATGCAAGCGTACAATCTCGTGGAAAAAGAGGTTAGCAATATGAACAACATCATCACTTTTATGACATGGTATAAAATGAGCCATCTTAGAAAATCGATCCACCACAACAAAAATGCTATCCATCCCCCTCTTAGTCCTAGGCAATCCCAAAAAAAAGTCCATAGAAATATCGGCCCAAAGAATAGAAGGAACAGGAAGAGGCATGTACAAACCATGTGGATTCAAACGAGACTTAGCATTCTGACATGTAGTGCAGCGAGCAACGAACCTCTCAACGTCGATCCTCATCTTTGGCCAAAAGAAATGTGTGGTCAAAACATCCTCCGTCTTCTTTGCGCCAAAATGTCCCATCAAACCTCCTCCATGTGCTTCCTGTATCAACAAAAGACGAACAGAACCAACTCGAATGCATAGGCGGTTAGCTCTAAACACAAATCCATCATTGACCACAAACTTGTTCCATGTATGTCCCTCTTTACAATTAAGCAACACTTCTGTAAAATAAGGATCAAGCGCATATTGATCTTTAATTGATTCAAGCCCAAAAATCCGACAATCACGTTGGGACAGTAAGGTATATCGTCTAGGCAAAGCATCAGCAATCACATTATCCTTCCCTTTCTTATGCTTAATAATGTAAGGAAAAGATTCAATGAACTCAACCCATTTAGCATGTCTACGGTTCAGATTATTTTGAGAATGAAGATACTTAAGGGCTTCATGATCAGAGTGTATAACAAATTCTTTAGGCCACAAATAATGACGCCACGTCTCTAAAGAACGTACAAGAGCATACAATTCTTTATCATACGTAGAATAATTCAGAACAGGGCCATTTATTTTTTCGCTAAAGTATGCAACGGGTTTACCATCCTGCATCAAAACACCACCAATACCAACTCCACTAGCATCACAAGCGAGTTCGAAAGTCTTACCAAAATGCGGAAGTTGCAGCAACGGCGCATGCGTAAGCTTGTCCTTCAAAGTGACAAATGACTCCTCTTGTGCTTTTCCCCAACGAAACACCACACCCTTCCTCGTCAACTCATGCAGCAGTGCAGCAATGGTGCTGAAGTCTTTGACGAAGCGGCGGTAGAAACCTGCAAGACCAAGAAAACTCCTCACCTGTGTGATGTTTTGGGGCAACGGCCAACTCTCAATGGCTTCAATTTTTGTCTCATCCACCTCAATGCCCTGTGGAGTAACAACATAGCCAAGGAAAGAAACTCAATCGGTGCAAAAGGTGCATTTCTCAAGGTTAGCAAACAATTGCGCTACTCTCAATGCATCAAAAACAGCACGTAAGTGATCCATATGTTCATCCAAAGACTTGCTGTAAATCAATATGTCATCAAAGTAAACCACCACAAATCGACCAATAAAAGCCCTCAAAACCTCATTCATCAAGCGCATGAAGGTACTAGGTGCATTGGTTAAACCAAAAGGCATCACTAACCACTCATACAACCCAAATTTAGTTTTAAAAGCAGTTTTCCATTCATCTCCAAGCTTCATTCTTATTTGGTGGAAACCACTACGCAAATCAATCTTTTTGAAAATTATAGAACCACACAACTCATCAAGCATGTCGGCCAACCTAGGAATAGGATGACGATATCGAATAGTAATATTATTAATGGCTCCACAATCAACACACATACACCACGAACCATCTTTCTTAGGAACCAAAAGCACAGGAACAGCACAAGGACTAAGGCTCTCACGTACATACCCACGGTCCACAAGGTCTTGGACTTGTCGCTGAATTTCTTTAGTCTCCTCGGGGTTGGTTCTATAGGCAGCATGGTTTGGCAGAGCGGCGCCGGGGATCAAATCAATTTGATGTTCTATTCCTCTCAAAGGTGGCAGCCCCGGAGGTATCTCAGCTGGAAAAACGTCCGCGTACTCCTGCAAAATGTTAGTAACCACAGGAGGCAAAGAGCTAGCAATATCATGAAGTGAAAATAAGGTTCGTTTGCAAAACAAGGCATAGCAAATATCATCATCAGAAATTTCAGCGAGGTCACATTTTGTTGCGAGCATAACTTGACCCCCTAATTTAATTCCCTCGGCCTCAGATTTATGAGTGTGTTTCTCCTTTTTAGGTGGGAACATAGAATTAGCAACTTGCTGATTTTCAGATTTATCATTACTCAAACTAGCAGCTCTTTCTTGATTGGCTTGTGCAATTTCAGCAGGTATCAAAGGAACCAAAGTAATTTTCTTCCCTTTATGCATGAAGGTATAATTATTACTTCTACCATGGTGTGTAGCATCATTATCATGTTCCCATGGACGACCCAACAAAAGTGAACAAGCTTGCATAGGTACCACATCGCAATCAGCAAAATCAGCATATGCACCAATGGAAAAAGAAACTCTGCAAGTTTGTGTTACCTTAGCTTTACCGGAGTCATTTAACCACTGAACATAGTATGGATGTGGATGTGGTCGTGTGGTGAAGCCAAGCTTCTTGACCAGATCTGAACTCACCAAGTTGTTGCAGCTTCCTCCATATATAATCACACGAGCACGTCGCTGCTTGATGACGAAAAAGGTCTGGAACAAATTGTGTCGCTGCAACCTCTCAGGCTGCTGTATTTGCGTGCTGAGTACACGCTGAACAATAATGTTCAAGAAGCCCGCAGTCTATCCACCATGAATGACCAGGTTGTCGACATCCTCAGCAGCGACCGCTTCATCATCATCTTCTATGTCGAAGGTGCTGATGTAACCTCCATCTTCTGTCGCCAAATATGCCCGCTGACTTGGGCAATCCTTCTTCGCGTGTCCAATCCCATGGCAGCGATAGCATTGAATGCCGGAGGTGCGTCCCGTCGATGCAGCGGATGAAGAACTCTGAGCCGGGGCCTGCACAACATTGTTACCTGAATCTGCAGCACGTGAAGAAGATTTGTTTGGTGTAGTCGAAACACCACTCGTCGTTGTTTTCTTGCCTGCTGGTGGAGGTGCTCGAAAACTCGAAGGCTTGGGCACCCCTGAAAGCGCCGGTGTGCGTGAGGCAAAGGACGTCCGGGCGCTAGTCCTGTCCTGTAGCTGACGACCCTGCAATTCCTTCTCTGCAAGCATAGCAAACTGGAACAACTGGTTGATAGTAGTGAAATCCTTATAATCAACTATGTCCTGAATCTCGCGTCGCAGACCCGAATAAAAACGAACAAGAGCATCCTCGGGTCCCTCAACTATCCCGCAACGCATCAAACCCTTCTGAAGCTCACCATAGTAGTCCTGCACAGATTTAGTACCCTGATCTAAACGCATCAAACTGGCACGCAGTTCTCTATGATAAGAAGGAGGAACAAACCTATCACGCATAGCAACCTTGAGGTGTTCCCAAGTAGTAGGTGTAAGACCTGAAGCAACTAAACCAGTCCACCAAATGATAGCAAAATCTTTAAATTCACTAGTGGCTTGTCGAACTCTATGTTGCTCAGGCACTAGGTGGGCACTAAATTTTTGGTCAACCGCCATCTCCCAATCAAGATATCCCTCAGCATCATAATGTCCAGGAAAAGACGGTATAGTAAATTTAACCTTAGCATAAGGATCAGTGGGGGCACGGTTACCTCCTGCGTTGTTCACGCGAACACGCGCTCGTATGCGGGCCTCTCGTGTAGCTGCCTCGTCAATGTTGCCATGGACATCATACACCACGTCTTGAGGATCGGCTGGCTGAGGTGGTGGACGGTTTTCCAACGCAGCAACTCTGATAGTTAGCGTGGCTATCCGTCCGTTCAACTCCCCAACGAGGTCAGCAAGTCGGAGTTCGTTGATGTTCTCGGTGACGGCCCTGGTAACTGCCTCGCGTATCTCGTTTCGTGTGTCCTCCATGAAAGCATGCAGCTGAGCTTGGCTAACACACTCGTTTAAGTCCTTGGGAGTGTCTCCATCGCTTCCTGCCATTGTAGACACAAAAAAAAAACAGGAACAAACAAACAGTGAAGGTTATCCCTAAAAATCTCCTACGCAGGTGTGGTGGTGCCTCTCAATTCAATCTACACAGCAAAGGAAACACCTTACCAAGCTCTTACAAAGTTCTTACCAGCAAGACAAAGGATACCTGGAAGGCGTAGGCCACGATTGCAAGGGTTAAGAACCGGTGCTGCACAGAAGTAGTATGTGGAGTTCTAGGAAGGCCAAAAATATGTAAGTGGAACACAATTCACTAGCAGATAGCAATGCTGAATAAATGTCCAAAGGTACTTGTCCTTAGGTGCTGGTTTAACCGAGTCCTTAGTCAGTAGTGCCAACAAACAAGGAGGTAAGATGAAAAGGATGATCAGCAATGAGAGAAAATCAGCAATGAACCAGCCACAGCACATAAAACAACAATTGTACCCTCTCTATGTGCTTCCCTATTTTGTCTTTTAGCACTAGTAGAAATCAATTTTTTGTTTTTTTTGCTTTTATTTTTCTTCTATTTTTTTCACAACTAGGGGCACAAAAATAGGTACACCACAAAGGATCAACTCAATCAGAGGTAAGACGTGATCTGGAGAAAATCACGATTATTCCCAAAAACTGTAGATCGAACTTCAGAGCTCGAATCAAGGACCTTCTGAATGTTTTTTGAGTTTTTTGAATTTTTCGTGACCGGCAAAGCCGGTGAATCGTATGTGCAAAATTTCGAGATCTTTCCGGGAAAAAAAAGAACACCTCAATCGGAGGTCCGAGCCGAAAGTTATGCCCGTTTTAAGGAGGACCCTCCGAATTAGGTTTTTGTGATGGCGTTGGTGAAACGGATGCGAATCGGTGGGAAACTTTTTGTGGGATGTTAGCCGGGGAAAGTGGATGCACAAAACCGAACCAAAGACACGGACTCAACCAGCACAAAAAGACGAGTATAGGACACAAACTCAACACTGCGGACTCTGAAAGAGAATTATGCAAAAGGCTAAACACGGTCTAGGACGGGAAAAACCTAACTACAAATTTTTTTGTTTTGCGGCTGTTCTGTGGACTATAGGACAAAGGCGAAAACAAAGGTAAGAGCGAACCTGACGGTAAACCTGTCTCTGAATACCACTTAATGTGAACGAGGGTTCCCGATCTTCCGAAAGGTTCTGATAACTCTCGATTTGGTGGAGTCGCGACACGAATCGATCCGGCTTCCGGCAACACGTCCCGAAACCCCGCAATCGTAGCACCACGTCTCCTCAGGTTATCGACCGGCGAATACACGGTCGACATCGCCGAGAAGGCTAATCCCTGCCTGCGAATCAAAGAACACAAGTAAGAACAAGGAAGATTGCAAACCAATTGCAGATGGATGATTAGCTCACGAGTTGGGGTCTCACAAGCCGAATACGGCGAAACTGTTCTTGACAGAATAATCTAAGTAAAACCCGAATCCTAACGAGTGCGGCGGCTACTGATATATAGGGTTTAGGGTCGTGTCCAAGTACCTGGACGCAACCCTAAAGGACTCGACGACGATACACGGCCCAAAGGCCAAAATACGGTGACGCAGCACCGGGACAGATTCTGGATGCCAACTTTCTCGGACAATTCCCAACGACTCATAACGAATTTGGGCCTCAAACCAACGCCATTGGAAGCTCTATCAAATTGTCTTTCCACCCATATGTAGATTGTCGAAATCGGACTTCGGATGCGGCCTGGCCATCCAATTCAAGTCAAACTGCTCCTGGACTCCGAGGTGAACTCGAAGTTGAGTTGTATTGGGCCTCCACGTAGCTTGGACGTCCCTTGCTGTCCCTCCACGACTCCATGCTCCTCTCCATGTGTCATCTTATCTTCTCCTTGGTTTCTAATCACAATATAAACATTAGGTAGCAAACTATTCTCGAAACTATTAAGAGAAACACTTAGGAGCGAGCTCACCTCTAAATTTAATTGTCGCGCGCGAGCTCTTGTGATTGGACCTTGAATGGTTTGGATATCCAGCGAAGAAGCCTCGTGTATATCCGTAGGAGTGATGTCCTCATCAGTATATACCATCATAGATGGTCTAGTATGATCACATACACCTCGTACATACCTTTCGTTGGGTCAGATACACCTTACATCATGAGATACACATGTAGGAGTAGCTATAAGCGCGTGTAGAATGGATTTTTCATATATATATATATGTGTGTGTACTGCCATGGCTTATATATATATAAAAGTGGATTTCATACTCAGCTCGAACAAGTGCGCGTGTAGGAATGTATAGTAATAGTATAAAATACTACGTAATTTTGAATATAAAAATATAACTAAAAGAAAAAAATGAATAGAAAGGAACACAGAAAAAATAAAACAAAAAAGGACCTTTAGTCCCGGTTGATAATACCAACCGGGACTAAAGGGGATCCCTGCCTCGCCGCGGCTGGGAGGCTTTTAGTCCCGGTTGGTGTTACCAACCAGGACTAAAGGGCTTTTTTAATCCCGGTTGCCAGACCCGGACTAAAGGTCTAGACTTTTAGTCCCGGATTGGCGGTCCCGGTTGGGAAACCGGGACAACAGAGGTTTCCCAACCGGTAGTAGTGAGTCTTTCTGTACTAGTGAAGTCGCCTTAGTGAGTCTTTCTGTACTAATGAAGTCGCTTGAAAGGGTTTTGCCCGAAACTGCTTTCCTAGTAAAGCCAAAATAGGTGGTGAAAAAAAACTAATTTCTAGTTCATTGTAGTCTAAGCTTACAAAACGGCCTCACACTAAAATATCTTGATTTGCGTAAAACTGGTGAAGCTGAAGTTAGAATAAGCCCTTCTAAACATCACTAGTTGGACTATGGATTCTTGTACGTTTCTTCGGAACATCGCATAACATATTTGTTATTGGTATGTTAGTGTAAGGCTTCATGCGGTAGTTGAACGGTTGAACTATTGAAATTTTTAAGCATAAACTTTTATTAAGATTGTGAAATGAGTAAATTTATCCCAAAAAGTTTAATCTTTGTTTTTATTATACCATGTCAAACTTCAATTAAAATGACTATTTTGTTTTACAGAAGATAGTTCTGACTTATCAGGATATATACAGGCAGATTAGGTAAACTTCAAAAGTACTATTGAGATTGAACATCTGAAAAATTAAATGAGTAAATTTGTCTCAGAAAGTAAAAGGAGAACGACTACCATCTTTTGTATACTACTAGTATTTTTTCTTCAATCGACAGCTCACCTACCGGAAGACACATAAATTATTTTAGTTAAATTGGTGCAATATTAGACAGCAATAAAGTACATCTATCATGTTACTAAAGCAACTACCCGTAGTTGACTTTCATTAAGTTATAGATGCTTCCAATAGTTTCCTCATCAGGTAACTAATGTACACAAACCAAGGCAGCACATCGGAAAAGAAAGATGAATCAGGAGATAGAGCACTCCTACTTGCCAATCAGAGGGCTCAAGCTGCACGTAGCTCATATTGGAAAAGGTGTCACACTCTCACTAAATTCAGTAGGCATCTAATCCACACCAGCCGTTGTTTACCTTTTTCTGTTCTTCTGCAGGTGAACTCGGGACCTTGCTCTTTGTTCATGGCTTCCCTGAGGTATGGTACTCCTGGAGGCACCAAATGGTTGCAGCAGCGGCAGCTGGGTTCCGTGGTATTGCTCCTGATCTCCCCGGCTATGGCCTCTCAGAGCCACCTTCTGACTTAGCACAAGCATCATGGGAGGGCTTGATCAAAGATCTCCTATCGATTCTTGATTCTCTGGCCATTTCTAAGGTGCGTCTAAACTACGAAGTTTTCTGTCATGCCTGCATTAGAAGTTTAGAACCATATAAATTTTTGCAGATTAAGTTGTCAATTCTTATATGTTTTGATGATTTTGACAAAGATTATGAGCAGTCTCCTCTTCAAATTTGTAAACTAAACTTCCTGTACATCTTGATGATTTTGACAAAAATGATACACCATCTTCTCCTAGAGACAGTACAGGGTTAGGTCCAATACTTAAAAGATAATAAGTATATCTTTGCCATATGAATATAACTTGGTGTGTTAGATGTAATCTAGGAACTTAGGAATGCGATACAGTGATTAGATACTGAAAAAAGAAGAGAATAGCTTCAATAAGGCAGGCAAAATGAATAAGCTCAAAGCTAATTCCAGATACCTTAATACTATATTCATACTTTTAGTTAACAGTAAGGGTAAAGTTATTCCTATCTGATAAGTTAATAGATATGATGATGTTTATTATTCAATCATTAATCTAGTTGATCATTGAGCAGTTTGTAATTGTGTCCTAAGTCTTGATTCTTCAACACAAGTCACTCTGTTCTGACAATGATGCGATATTTGATTGAAAGGTATTCCTTGTTGCAAAGGATTTTGGTGCCAAGCCAGCATTTGATCTTGCTCTCTGCCACCCAGACCGAGTATGTGGTGTTGTGACCTTTGGAGTGCCTCCTCTCATGGAAAGCCTGAGTCTTAGTGGACTTCCTAAGGGATTCTACATATACAGATGGAGGGTAAATAACTGAGCACTTTCTTTATTCTATTCTTGCTAGTAAATGACACAATTAGTAAATACTCCTTAGACTTTCATAACATCAGCACTACACACTAACATCTGATACCACGTTATGGTCAAGTCCTTTGATGAATCTGTTGTGTTCTTAGGCTTCTGTATTTAAAATCTGAAACTTTTTATCATGTGGCTGTTTTACCTAATTAGGAGCCTGGAAGAGCAGAGTCTGATTTTGGCCGGTTTGATGTGAGGAGGATCATGCGCACAATCTACATCCTCTTCTCCAGGAGTGAAATTCCTGTTGCCAAGCTTGGACAAGAGATTATGGACCTTGCAGATGACTCGACACCGATGCCTTACTGGTTTGGGGAAGAAGACCTCTCTGCTTACACTAACCTGTATGAAAAATCAGGTTTCATCACGGCTTTACAAATTCCGTATAGGTGAGAAGTACATTGTTGGAAGCATGCTAACCACGTATGTCTATTATATTATTATTTAGGCTTTTACTGAGATGTCAAACTTCTACAAAACTAAGGATGTCATTAACAAGCATCTTTTTATATCTTAATAGGACCAAACCTGCAAAAGCTGAATATGCTAAACCAAGGTTTGAAATGCCAATGTTTGTGATCATGGGTCAGAAGGACTACATCCTCAGATTTCCAGCACTGAAGGACTACATTTCAAGTGAGAAGCTGAAAGAAATCGCCCCAGACCATGAGATTACTTATATCCCAGAAGGATCCCATTTTGTTCAAGAGCAATTTCCTGAACTTGTCAATCAGCTTATGATAGACTTCCTCTGTAAGCATGCATGAGTTAGCAGCAAGGGCGTGCCCCAACTAAATAAGGTTACAGTCTGAATGGAAAAGGAACAGCAAACAGGCCACCAATAATATAGTGTCAATAATTCCATATAATATCAACAAAAAAGGGTCATTATCTGTATCATCCTCAGAGGGTGGTACGTAAACTTTGTACCAAACATTCAGAAGTAAATTTATCCATCTTTCAATAGAAGATTCTCCTTTGCGTTATTTCAATAAATTTGGAGAACAATCGCTGGGACCTGAAAGATGTTTCTGTGGATTTTCTGTTTACTCTGCTTGACAATCCGCCTTTTCCTTTTTCTTTCTTTTCTGACAAATGATCCGTACTCTGTTTAAGATAACATGAGAGTCTGGGTCTGCCGATATGGAAAGGTCCCATATGTGATAATTGAATACTTGATATGTGATAGAAACTCGATCTGTATGTGATATTCCTCACTGTATATGGTTCTGTAACCTCAGAAAATCATCTCTGATAACGGTTCTGACTTCTGAGCCGTCAGTCATTTCTTCAGTAACTATATCCACCCCTGTAGGCACTCTCTAGTTAGGTGTGGACTTTGATATTCTCATCTGGAGAGAGAAAATATGAATCACAAGTCTAGGTGTCCCACCACGTTCGTCCTCTCCTTGATCTTGTTCTGGGCCACTACCAATTCAAACATCAGAATATGTCTTGTTCATAAGAAAGATGTCCATTTCAAATAAGATGACAAAACTTACAATAGTGAACAAGAATTATGTCCATATACCGCAATATCACTCTGAGGCCTCTTAATCAAATCACTGGTACCGTGATGAAAATTCTTGCCAACCAAATATTACTATGAGTGGCCAGCACATGAGTAACATTACCTTAGAGATACTAGATCTTAATACTGGCAGTATTCCTGGTCTGATACATAGCACTAACAAAAGTACAGCAAATTTTTCAGTTACTGAGGGAGAATGGAGGATTCCTATTGAAAGAATAACCACAATGACTGCAAGAGAGGTTTTAGCAGCAACCGGAGTAATCATGATATAAACAGCTATTGCAAAGGCTATGGCCAAGGATCCTACTGCATTCAAAGATAGCCATATGGATATATTGTAGTGCATGTAGCGCATCGGCAACTCAACTGTGGGAGTTCCAGCAAACACAAGGCTTAGGACAGCTAACGAGGAGCAGAAAAACGCTAATGTGTTCGCCATCATGAATCCTTGAAATTGTTTTACTCGAGCTAGAGTTGGTGTTCCTCCATTAGTGTGGTCATCAGCTATGTAACCCCCAGGTAACGCAAATGTAGCACCAAATGCCATCGTTGTAATTAATACTAAGCCAACGCTAAGGAATTGCGTTGAATTTGATACTATTGCAGATCCCTTTTCCTCATTCTCTGCTTCAGATTGGGAACTGTATTCATCCATGCCAGCATCCCGTCGAGAAATAGCACGCGTAGCATTGGCAGCTATTAGTGTTTCCTGTATCAGGATTCGTGAATTCTGCAAAGAGGAGATGGAAATATTAGTTTCCTTTAATATTGCTCATAGTTTACAAATAAAACTTGTGAGAAATTTTATTTGTGATCAAACTATATTACCAGGAGACAGTATAGTCCTGTGGGAATAGTGTTAACAGAGAGTTCTAGCGGAGTATTCTTCTTTTTGTTTGGTAGATTGAAGTCTACCTGCTTCTTGACAAACAGGCAAGCAAAAATCCACCAATCCCCAACCTCTACAGCTAGGTGTAGAGCAGTGTTTCCTTCACTATCTTGCTTGTTCAAAATTGTTGACAATGCCGGCGTCTGGCACGCATATGCAACTATATTGTGTCTCTTGTTCTTGGCGGCAACATGAACAAAAGTTCTTCCATCTGAGTCACGCAATCCGGCGCATCCAGGGAACATAGTGACTAAGACGATGACTGATGAAAGTCTACCTGCTGACGCTGCAATATGTATAGGGAACGACCCTTTTCTGTCTGGTTGAAATGCTGAATATGCATCTGCTTCCAGTAATTGTCTGGTAAGTTCCAAAGGTGGTTCTGTTATGTTCAAAAGGGTTGCAATAGCTTTTCCCTTTTTAACTGGCACAGCATAGAGGGGAAGCATTCCATGTGTCTCACTTTCCAATGACAACGCAAAGTGTAGTGGCGTGTTTCCATGTTCATCTTGCTGTTTAGTGAGTTGATTGTTCCATTCCAAAAGCAATTCTGTCATCTCTGAAAGGTGTCCCACCATAGTGTCATTTAGTCCACATAAAGAAGCAAAGAGATAAGGATTCCTCTCCCCTATATATACGGAGTAAGATATTCATATATCTTAATTACAGAACTCTAGAGACTACACTTTAAATCTTTTGTACACCTAGAACATCACAAAAACATGCATAATTTTAATTCCTTTTCAACTTCATTTCTATACAGTTCAAAGTTAGAACTTGTTTGTGGATTAGCACCATGATTTACATCCAATTTTTAGAGCAAGTCTTGTAAGTCACCATTCAACAGAAGACTAGATCTACCCAATATTTGAATCTGGATTTTGAAAACCCACGAATTTTTTACTTCAGGATATTAATCACTTCAATCAATTACTTTAATAAGTTCCTTAGAAATTTAAAATTTCAATCTGGGATAGATCTACACCATACTACATTCCAGCCATAGATGCACACAGTTGCATTGCACAACTGAAACCAGTTTGGAGAAGATGCATTTGGTAGTCACACGTCTTCAACAGATTACTCATACCTCTCGTACCTCACACCCAAAATATATTCTTCCTCCATTACTAATAACAACTTTTGTATTTTTAGGAATGGTTGATGCAACATACTACCAAAATTCAATCATCAAGAATAGGGTAGAGGGATAAATCCCCTTCATTTAGAGTGAAGGTGGTATGTTTTGGTGATTACTAAAAACTTTTAGATATTAGAGATTGGATTGGTAATCTGATGGAGCACCTCCAATCACTAAAATATCAATTTTTGGTATTGGGGAGAGGGATGAGTAATTTTGTAAGGAACATGGCCCCATTAGGTCATGGTTGTGACTTTGGTGATTGTGTGACAATATAGTCAATGGGACTGATGAGTTTGTGAGCTCAAGTTTGTAGGATTTCTAGGTTCCATGGATGGAGTCCAATCCATATACAAGATAGTCCAAATCGCTGTCAAGGTGTCCAAGTTGAAGTAAAAACCTAGAGATAGAATATATTTGGGGGTGTCAAAATGACCGCAATGACGATTCGGACAAGTGACAGTAGAAAAAGGGGCGACCAGTTAAACTGACGGTATGAAAATTATACTGACCGGTGCATTGGGAAAATGCTACTGTGATCAAGTCAGTAGCACCGGTTTAACCAATGGAGCATCGGTTGAATACGTCACTGCATCTGTCGAGTGCCATGACGATCAAGTGAAGAAACATAGAGGCACCAGTTGAACCGACGGTTAAAAAGAAGGCGTCGGTGCATTGATAGTTTAATGATACAGAAGCGTTTGGAGTTGGAGAAGCATGAAGGTCTTCAGCACCGGTTGAATCGACACCCGTCGGTGCAAGGCATCGGTGCAATGACGTCAGCAGAAGATGACAGTTGGAGTTTAACGGCTAGCAGGCAGGCTGTGTGTGACCGGTTAAACCGACGGTGGCGACCGATTTAACCGACGCTTCAAGCTTTTTAAGGAAAAGGCATGTAACGGCTAGGAGTGGATCTCTAGCCTATATAAGGCCTCACCCCGGGTCATTTGGGGTTGCTTGAGTTCGTGAGAAGCTACAGAAACTCTGTTGAAGTTCTCCAAGCCAACCAAAAAGCTCATTGATTAAATCCTTAGGTTTAGCACAAGCTTTGTGAGGTGTAGTGCTGGCTAGCTCTAGAGAGAGTGTGAGAGCAAGGTGTTGTGATCTTATGATGGTTCTTGAGTGAACCTCAAGCTTGTATCTCGGTGTGCCGGCCCCTTGGAGTCTTCGTGGCTCGTCGGCAAGTCTTCGACCCTCCGGCTTGGTGTGGAGCGGCGATGACGGCTTTGTGCAGGGGACAAGGAGGCCCCTCCTTCGTGGGAAGCTCCGTAGTGAAGGCGGCATCTAGGTGACCGGGGGACTTAGTGTGAACCTTATGGCCGAGCCTTCGTGGCAAGTCAAGGAGAGTCAGACTTGGTGATCGGGAAGCAATACTCTTAGTGAGTGCTTCAACAACGTGGACTAGGGGGTGGCTTAGTGCCTACCGATCCCACGGGATAAATTCCCGCGTCAAGAGTTTGCTTCCTCTCATCCCCTTCTTTATGTTTCCGCATTACTCTTGCAACTTGTGTGCCTTTACTTTCTTAGTGCAGTATTTTGCTAGGATTGGCTATAGATTGCAAAAACTTATTTCAGGATGAGAGTTTCACACTAGATGAACCATAGTTGCACATCTAGCATGATCTAGATTATATTTTGTGCAAACTACTTTGAGCTATAGGTTTAGGTTTTAAGTTTTTTCAATTCAACCCCTCCCCCTCTTACGCTACGAGCATCAATTCCTTTCAAATCTGTTGGAGATGCTCAGCTGTGTTCATAATAGGAGTAACGTCTGTGCGTGTAATGTTACCTTACATCTGACGAAATTGATATTAAAATTGAATGCTGTTGTGTATGTACCTTTGCTTTGCAGAACCGCCGCATGCAAGGCGTTTTGTCCAGCCGGTCCAGAGTAGGACAGCTGGCTGTCCCTCTCGTGCAGGTCCCGGGCGATGGCATACCGGCGTAGCGCGACTGCCAGGTACAGCGGCGAGGCGCCGGCGCCGCCGTCCGGGACACGGGCCAGGCACGGGTCCGCCGTCATCAGCACGTCTACCAGCCGCATGTCGCCGGCGCGGATGGCCTCGTGCAGGGACGTCTCCCCAACCTCGTTCTGCATCCTCAGGAGCGTCGCCACCCTCTCTTCTCCGGCGAGGCGGACGAGGAGGGTGAGCATCTCGACGTTGCCCACCCTGGCGGCGCAGTGCAAGGGCGTGCTCCTCCCCTTGTTGCGTGCCTCCAGGAGGTGCCTGGCCTTGCCGTAGATCACCTCGGCGCTCCTCAGGTACCCGCCGCCGTCACCGGCGGCTGCTACCACATGGAGCGCGGAGTCCCCGTCCGAGGTGACGCCCTGCAGGAGCAGAGACGACGACGGCGCTCGAGCTTGAGAGCTCGCCGCTGCGGTGGCCCGGTCGATTTCGACGACGACGACGGATGCTGTGTCTTGTTCCTCGCTGCTGAGAAGGCTCGTCAGCTTCGTGTCCCAGCCATGGCATGCCGCCATGAGAAGCTCGGGGTTCATGGTTGCAGGTGCAGTGAGTTCAACCTCCACAGCAGCTGTGTTGCTAGAAGCTGCCATGTCGCCAAAGGCGTGTGCCGGACTGCCGGTGGACCGACCGTTGGACACATCATAGTAGATGTATCACATGGGTTGCAGCTAGCAGCCTATATGGTTACTCTAAGTTCAAGTAAGGAATATATGCACGGACAATAGGATTTACGAGTGGAATCATGTGTGTTTGCTTAGCTTTTCCCTTGATCGGATTGCATCAAGCGAAAGCAATGCCTTGTTTGCATCAGGCAACACGCAATGAATGGGTAACAAATAAACTATTCTAGCAAAGGCACCAGTAAGCGCTGAACACTTCTTTTAACTTTCGAGGATGGAGATGCATGTGATTTGTGAAGCCCATAAAGAGCTTGCTCAGTCAAGTTTTGGTTCGCAAATCAGATTTCCATCCCTCTTTACAAGGGTAAGGCATCAGAAATCTTGATAATTATTCAAGATTTTTCATCTCACTTTACGCGAATCGCCATCAATGTGTTCCTACAGAGGGAGAAGTTGGTGATGACGCCGGCGCTAATGGCATGGTGTAAGGAGAATGGTATGAAGTTGAAGACATGGGTTACAAATATTATTTAGCCCTTAGCTTGTTGGGCTTTCTCGATGAAATGAGTTCGAATCATTGAGGTAGCCCTAAGTCAAAGACCTATTTACAAGTATAAAACTGAGGAGATATTCTTGGGGTGTAGAAATCCTATCTCCATATTAGAGGCCTTGTCCCCTCGCCGTATTCATAGGTTAGGAGGAATCTTTAACTCTAATGGAATGACTATTTGTGATTTAATCCTTGAGCTACCATGCCATCAGCTACATAGTAACCCATGTCATACTCATTACCATTGATGGTAAAGTGAACCTCTTGAGCTATTCCTGGTCGTTGTGCTGTGAACAATGGTGACTGATGTAAAACATTAATATCATTGTTGGATCCAGCCACACCAAAAAATGCATGCCATATCCATAAATCATGGAGGCAACAACTTCAAGCATGACAGTGGGTACTCCATGATCCCCGTGAGTATATTGTCCCTTCCATGCCACTGGACAGTTTTTCACTCCCAATGCATGCAGCCAATACTTTCCAACATATCAGGATAGCCACGAGCCTCCCCAACATGAAGCAACCTTTGAATGTCTTCTGCAATTGGCCTTCTTAGGTACTTTGGCCCAAAATACTCAACGATACCTTTGCAGAAATTTTTTAAGCTCTCAATGACTGTTGCTTTAGCTATTTGTTACAATTCTCATCAAACATATCAGCACATGTTCCATATAGCACATTCGCAAAGCAACAATGTATTTGAGTAAAGGTGAAAAATCCAAGCTTACCGAAAGCATCCCTTCTTTGCTGAAAATCACTAAGAGTTTGCACAATGTGTAGAAATAGATGCTTTTGCACAATATGTAGAAATAGATGCTTTCTCATTCTATACCTCCAATGAAACTGGATATCATCATACATTGAATTTTCTGAAAAGTAGTAACCCTTCAACCGATTCTCAGCATCTTGACGCTCTCTTCTTATGTACCTTCTAAGTTGACTCGGTGGACCTCTTTGCTGTTCCTCAATTTGGGAATTGAGATCGAATCTGCTCTTCAATCCGAGCCTAAACTGGATCATTGATGTAGTCCCAAACCAAGTTAAATGGGATGACATCAAAGTTACTAACAACAAAGTTGTTGTCATGTTGGGAGCTAGGTTGTGTGGACATTTCTGGATCTAGTGGAGTAGAGTGGATGTGGCTGGAGAAGAGTAGAGTGGATGTAGCTGGAGAAGAGTAGAGTGAGTGGATGTGAGGACTGAGGATCTGGTGGGGTTGAAGGGACCTCCACCCTCCTTTTGTAGATCAGCCTTATAACGGCTAGTTTTTTCAATGGCTAGTTTTTATAACGGCTAGTTTTTGCAACCGCCAGTTTTTACAACAACATTATTAATTTTTAATAAATGTGTGTTCTGACGTGATATTATATTTTTCAGATTAATATCTTGGAGCCAACACCCAAATGCAAATAGGACAAAGTAGTACAGAGCCAACACCCGTTGGAGGTAAGATCAATTAGATAATAGCATTACAACTACTACATGATAGCATACACCCACTGTCTTGGTGTACATTACAATAATTAGTAATACCATTACAACAACTACATGCATGATAGTTCTACTATTAAACCTAAACATCTCTACCGTAAATTTCATGAGATAAGAAGTCCAACTTCTTGACATGGCGTGCTTTTTTGCGCCTCGCTATATGATGAGATGTCTGTCATACCCGGAGCTACGTGACTGCGCATATAGCATAAAATATTCTGAAATAAGGGATGGAGCATGTCCCATACCTTATATCTGTTGTAACTACTCACATGCGAGTAGCACTAGTCGGAACAGAAGGAAACTACCTGAGTTGTACTCGGGTAGGACTCCTAAGCTGTGTATCGGGCTAGAATTCCATGTAACCCTATCCCTCAGATAATATAAGGGCGGGTAGGGACCCCCTCCAAAGCATAACCAATCCAAGGCAACACCGACAGCTGGCGCGCCAGGTAGGGGTGTTCATCGAGCATCCACCGGAGAATTCGATGGCATCTTTCAACTTCACTAGTGCTGTGCTCGATGAGGGCACAACTTTCATCTTCGGCTCCTGTATCTGCATCGCCAATGGTTTGGGTGGCTTCAACAGCCACCTAGCCAACTCCAAGGAGCCGGAAGCCTCTTCACCAACTCCAAGCAACGATCTCGACGAGTTCATCAACAACCTTGATGATCTGTTGCTTTCCGATCTGGCTCAGCAGATCTAAAAGATGTCCATTTTCAACGTGACTTCCACTCGTGACGCACCAGATCTAATCGGGTCGGATTCAAACCGATCTAAAAAGACCCCACGATCTAAATTCTTCCCCAACTTGGAGGAGGATTTGGATCTGCTTCTCAAGATCAAGGACGTGGGCGCCACCGCTTCCCGTGGGGCCCCCATTTTCGACATCTACTCGGACTCCAACGAAGAGTACTCCCCGCGCAGTACTACACCTTCAAGCCGGTTCCGAAAAGGACTCGGAGACGAGGGAGCTACCGCTCATCGGGCGGCCCCCGCCCTTGAAAACCACTCGCAACCCGACGGCCACACCGAATCTTTTTCGGGCAGCCATCTGGGTTTAACCATCACGTCAATGCCGCAAGGCCGTTTCGTGTACTGGAAGGGCTTTGAGCCCTCTGAACCACTCGATTACGAGTCCCGCCTTATGGCCTTCATGCAGGTACTGCCCTTCCAGGAGGGCAGACCTCTTTTTCCCATCGCGGAAGAAGGAGAAAGTAGCCCAGAGCTACTCAAATACAGCCTTAGGGCTAATAGCTCGCCGGATCATCAAGTCTGCATGGCTTGCCTTCGCAACACGGAGAACGACGAGCTAGACCCCCAGTACGGCAACGAGCAACTCGCGGACATCTTAGCCGACGAGCCCACAGCTGACGCCCCCAGGGTGAAGACGAGGAGCACCGAAGGATCTGGCGGGTAAAGAACGACAAGCGCGCCAAATGCAGGCGCAACGCGCAGAATCGCGGCCGTGAACTAAGAGATCTAAACAATGCCTTTGCAGCAGTCGTAGATCGCGAGTACCGTACGCCGATTGGCGCCATCACAGAAGCAGCACTTCTGGCTCAACAACTCCCACCCAATCCTTTGATTCAAAGGCTGCAGTATCTGACCCAGCGCGCGCTCGTGCAACTCGATGGGCAACATCCAGTGTCTTCCACTCGGATTCTGCCCTCAAGGTCTGAGCGCCATGGCGAAACCGCGCCGGTCAGTCGCACCCCCGGAGGAGGCCCTAGATGTCGGAGGAACAACAACTGCCAGCGCAACGAGGGCCACCCGTCCGCGCGTGGCAACAATGAACAAGAGGTGCAACAATCCACTCGCAACCAGTGTGGTGCAAGGCATCAAGGCCAAGATCCACTCGAGGCCAGCCTTCATGATGCCCCCATGATCGACCTCAGGTAGAAGATCAATGAAGGTCGTGATGCGCGGCTTGTTATTGAAGCGAGGAGAAGGGACCGTACCAGCAGGCGCCACAACAACGATGACAGCGACCGCTTCCCCGCCTTCACCACCAGCATCACCGACAAGTCCTATCCAAAGCACTTCAAACCAGTCGGAATCCCAAAGTACGACGGTAAGCAGGACCCGCGCCAGTGGATTCGATGCTACTCCATTGGTATTGAAGTTTCAGTGGGATCCAACTCCACCAAAGCTCTCTACTTTCCAGTGGCTCTGGAATCCGCACCCCTCACGTGGCTTGAAAGCCTCAAGCCAAACTCCATCAACTCGTGGGAGGACCTCAAGCGGGCCTTCACCGACAACTTCCAAGGATCCATGATCAGAGCGGGTACTCGCCACGATCTGTCCCAGGTGAAGCAAGAGATGAACGAGACCCTGAGGTCCTACACCCGGCGTTTCTTCGAGACGCGTGCCACCATCGCCAACATCATCGATGAGGACGTCATCCTCTGCTTCCAGAACGGGCTCTTCTCGAAGCATATGTACCACGACTTCAGGCGCAACCGCCCGACTACTGCTGTAGAGCTGCGCGACATGATGGCACGGTGGGCTGACCAAGAGGATGAGGAGAACGACCGCTTCCCCAAGCGCAACCACGACAAGCAAATCAACGGCAACGGCCACTTTGACAAGAGCCAGCGGAACCACTCGACGAATACCTGAAAGCGCAAGCCAGAACCCGAAGTCGCGGTCGTTGAGCGCAATCCGCGTGGCAAGAAGTCGGGGAACAACCAAACACAATACGAGCAAGTCATGTACAAACAGTGCCCGATCCACCTGAAGTCGTGACACACACTCTTCAAGTGCGTCACCATCAACAAGTCACTCAATGCACCACCCCTCTTTCAGGGAGGAAAGCAAAAGGGCCAGGAGGATGACGAGGGAGGTGACAAGTCGGGGGCTCAAGACTTCTAGGACTCGAAGAACATCGTCAACGTCATCTTCGGCGGAGACAGAGGATTCCCCTCCAAGCGCGCGCAGAAGTTAACCCTGCACAAAATACTCTCTGTGGAGCCGGCCACGACACGACCACTGAGATACTGCGAGGTCCCGATCTCCTTTTCCAGGGACGATCAATGGACCAGCTGCTCCGAGCTGGGAAAATTCCCGCTTGTCCTAGACCCTGTAGTGGCGGGCTCACAGTTAACCTGAGTACTCATCGATGGTGGGAGCGGCCTCAACCTGCTTTTCGTGAGTACTCTGAAGAAGATGGGACTAGACATCTCCAAGATGCTCACTCCTAGCAAAGCTCCTTTCTACGGCATCGTCCCGGGTAACGCGGCTACACCACTCGGGTCAGTGGTCCTGCCAGTCACCTTCGGGACGAAAGACAACTACCGCACCGAGTACATCAAGTTCAAGGTGTCGGATTTCAACTCGTCATACCATGCCATCCTTGGCAGACCGGCACTAGCCAAATTCATGGCCGTGCCCCACTACGTCTACCTGCTACTCAAAATGCCAGGCAAGACAGGCGTACTCACACTCCGTGGCGACTTGAAGAAGTCGTACGACTGCGACTAGGAAGCGATCCAGTATGCCACGATATCACGCGTGCCAGAGCCATCTGAAGAAGTACTCGCGGCCGCACTGAAGCTGACCAACTCAGAGATGGAGATCTCCAACCAGCGGCCTAGCCAGTCGAGGGTTAAACCCAACCCCAGCAACGTCAGCATCAAGGCCATCCAGCTGCAAGAAGGCGACCCGTCCAACACTGCTTTGATCGGGGGCGGCTTAGGCGACAAATAGGAAAGCGCGCTCATCAGCTTCCTTAGGGCTAACCGAGACATATTCGCGTGGAAACCAGCGGATATGCCATGAGTGCCCAAGGAGTTGATCGAGCACTGCCTAAAAGTCGACCCTAAAGCCACTCCATGAAGCAACGACTACGACGCTTCGCCCCCGACAAGAGGGAGGCCATAAAGAAAGAGCTAGCAAAACTACTTGCGGCTGGTTTTATCAAAGAAGTGTACCACCCCGAGTGGTTAGCTAACCCTGTACTAGTATTGAAAAAGAATAACAATGAATGGAGGATGTGTTTGGATTATACTGACCTCAATAAACATTGCCCGAAGGACCCCTTCGCGCTCCCACGCATCGACCAAGTCATCGACTCTACGGCTGGCTGCGTCTTGCTGTCCTTCCTTGACTGCTACTCGGGCTACCATCAGATAGCTCTCAAGGAGGAAGATCAGATCAAAACCGTGTTCATCACCCCCTTGTGAGCATACGCATAGACTACAATGTCATTTGGGTTGAAGAACGCAGGAGCCACCTACCAACGGGCCATCCAACTGTGCCTCACAGACCAGCTACACCGCAATGTTGAAGCTTACGTGGATGACGTGGTCATCAAGACCAGATCCCACGACAAGTTCATCACTGATCTCGAGGGGACATTCAACAGCTTGCGACACTTTTGATGGAAGCTTAACCCGACGAAGTGTGTCTTTGGCGTGCCACAAGGAAAACTACTCGGGTTCATTGTTAGTCACCATGGAATTGAGGCAAACCCGGAGAAGATCAATGCCATCACAGCCATGGACGCTCCAAGGACGATCAAGGACGTCCAGAAGCTCACAGGCTGCATGGCAGCTTTGAATCGTTTCATCTCCCGACTTGGAGAAAGGGGTCTACCCTTCTTCAAATTGCTCAAGCTCCACGACAAGTTCCATTGGACCGAGAAGGCAAACCAGGCGCTGCAAGACCTCAAGCACCATCTGCAGTCGCCACCCATCCTGATGGCTCCCGAACCAGGCAAGAATCTGCTACTCTACATCGCCGCGACTACTCACATCGTCAGTACGGCAATCGTGGTGGAACGCCAGGAGGAAGGCCACGCCTTCGGGGTGCAGCGACAAGTTTAATTCATCAGCGAAGTCTTCTTTGAATCTAAGGTTCGTTATCCAACGATTCAGAAAATACTTTACGATATAGTCATCACTTCCAGGAAGCTTCGCCATTATTTTGATGCATACAATATCCTGGTGGTCTCCGACTTCCATTGGTGGATATCCTCCACAATCGGGACGCCACCGGGTGCATCTCCAAGTGGGCCATGGAGTTGGGAGCCCTTACACTCGACTTCAAGCCCCGGACAGCCATCAAGTCGCAAGCACTAGTCGATTTCATGGCGAAGTGGCGAGAAAACCAAGTAGAAGCCCCAACCAACCAGCCAAAGCATTGGGTACTTCGACGGCTCACTCAAGCTCAGTGGCGGTGGTGCGGGAATACTTTTCATTAGTCCGAGAGGAGAGCAACTCAAGTATGTGTTTCAAATACTATTCAAGGTCTGTAACAACGAAGCCGAGTATGAGGCATTACTGCACGGGCTACGCCTAGCTGTCTCCGTGGGCATTAAGCGACTACTCGTCTACGGTGATTCCTTACTGGTGGTTCAACATGTCAATAAGGAGTGGGACATCAACAAGGACAGCATGGACGCCTACATTATGGAAATACGCAAGCTCGAGAACAAGTTCTCAGGGTTGGAAATTCACCATGTGATTCGCGACAACAATGTGGGCGCGGATGTGCTCTCCAAACTGGGTTCTAATCGAGCTAATGTCCCACCGGGAGTTTTCATTCACTGTGACACCTCAGGTGTTTAAATTATGAAATAAGCCTCATTAGCTTAACACGATGCATAAATAATTAAGAAAAGTTTAAAAGAAATGAATTATAAATTGATTTTGCTTTGAATTGAAAATAGATGTGTATATGTACATAAGTACATGTACGTTAATCAAAAAAATTAAATAACTTTCACATCGATGCAAACATGGCTACAAAAATGTTTAGGCACATCGTTATTGACATGATAAACAAAAGTCTAGTTGAAGCCTAGGAGAGAATGCAAATTTTCGCCCAGGAATTTACGTGCCCTCTGAATCCTACTTTTTGAGTTTTAAAATAACTTCTAAACTATAACTCAAATGAACCTTGGCCTGAAACAAAACTTGTGTAACTTTTCATTTTGAACAACTTTTATGTTCAGAGATTTTTGAGTTGCAACACAAAAATTTGAGAAACACTTGAATTTGCAAACCAACTCCTGCCTTTTCTTCTATTTACACTTTCAGTCCCTCCCCTCTCCTCTGCTTCGCCCGCCGCCCGCCGCCAGTCACCGTTGGCCACCTAGGCGGCGATGCCTGCCGCCCTCACCGCTACAAGCCAGTCGTAGGCCGTCCTCCCCACTCCCCCGACCAAGCCCTCCCTCACCCAATCACGAGCCGTGCAATCCCTCCCTCCCCACGCCAGGATCTCCGGCCACCAACCGCGACGCGCCGCTGGCCGCACGCGACGCCGCCGCCCGGCCACCGCACGCCGCGCCCAATGGACAAGCCGCGCCGTGCCCGAGCCTCCGCTCTGTCCCGCCACTCCCCACGCTCGCCGCCCGACTAGCCGTGGTGCTGCAGCACACCCAATCCCCTGCTCCCGCCCGCCGCTCGCCGTGCCGAGCCTCTGGCCGCCGCCCCGACGTCCAATGGCACGCCCCTGTCGTGCCGCCCGCGCCCGAGCCTCGCAGTCTAGCCCCGCCCCTCCTCCCGCCTCTCTGCTGCCTACAAAGGGCCGCACTGAGCCTCCTCGCGCACCCAGACACCAGAACGCCGCCGCTGCCACTATTACCGCCGTCGTGCCCAGCTCACCGTGGAGCTCACCTCTCCGGCCACCCATTGCCAGAGGTGAGTCTCCAACCACCACCACAGCACCCCACCGCAGTTCACTGCCACACCCATCGTCGCCCAGAACCGCCGATGCTCGTTGCCAGCGCTGCCTCCACCGCCGCCGCCCCTGACCGCCGTGGATACCCCACCCCCGGCCCATCTCCGCCCGAACCAAGGCTCGGAACGGGACTACATCACCCTACCAGAGCTTCCCGACTCGCAAGCGCTGCCCCAACCCCGCCGGAGCACCGTCGCCGACGCTCCGCACCGCCGCCGCCCCCTGTTCCACGCTGACGAGCCCTTTCCGGCCACCCCCAACCCCGACCAAGGCCACCCCAAGGTAGCTCTCACCTCCCTAGATCTCCCCGACCCTTTTCCCCTCGCCGCCGACGAGCCCCCTCGCCGGAATTTGGATGGCCGCCGTGCCAGCGCCGCCCAGGGACCCAATTGCAATGTTTGGAATCTTTAGAAGGGTCTGCATGCAAGTTTCCAGGGGCATATCTGTAAACCTGTGTTTAAACTTTGAATTCAAAAACTGTGAACTTGTAAAATTCATATAAAATCATAGAGGAATCAGAAAAATACAAACTCAACTGTTCTGGAATCGTTAGAAGAAAATCTACAACTTTTGTTTCATGCTTGTCTTCAGATGCTTGCTAAATTTTACTCTAAGTTAAATGGAAAGTTTAATAGACTTTAATTTTGCTTGATGGGTAGGCCAGTGTAAAAATACTAGGATCAGAACCCATCTCTAGCTAAACTTTTTGTTAAACTTTATTCATGCCATGAAATAAAATAACTAATTTGTACCTGCTGATATATTGTGTTTCATGCTGTGAGACTTTTCCAGAGCTGTTTTAGTGATGCCTAAATACCACAGAAAAAGTTTAGAACCTTTTTCCTTTCTGTAACCTATTTATATAATTTTGTGGTAGAAAAAATGCACTAACTCAAATAATTAGTTTCTTTGCTTGGAAAATATTTAAATTTTTATTGTGGGACACTTTAGAGTAGCTCTTGCTGCAGAAAAAGTTTCATACGCAGAAACCCCGTAAAACATCCTGTAGAAATTAATCCTTAAAGAAATAGGTGTATATTGTCCTATTTATTATGCCCTGTATCTTGCACAATAAAATCTCAAAAATTTACAGTAACACATACATGGATAGGGTGACACCCTGTAAAAGTTTTAGCATCAAAAGATTCATGGTTTGTCCTGTATAAAAATAACTAGGTTCTAGTAGTGGCTGTGTATTACTTTTTCATAATTATTTTGCTTCATAATAATGTCTGAAATTTTTACGGTGCCGTTGTCTCTGCATATTACTCTAAATAAAAGTTTTATCACCAGAAGTTACCTAGTCCAGAAGTTGTGTTTAATCCATGTTGTGCTTACAAAATTTAGTTTCCAAAAGAACACAACCCGCACCCCCCTTCTTGTTTAATGGAGTTAATTAGTTTAAGTTATACTCTATTAACGATTGCCCAAAGAGGTCTTAACTAAGTAACTTCACAACCAAATCTATGTTTTGTGGACATCAACTTTATCGTGAAGAAAATAAATATCATGTATCATCACTACAACTTACACTGTGCATTCATATAGAATCGACTACTCTCGCCGACGGAACGTATGAGCTGGTGCCCGAGTCCGAGAGTGAGCAGCGTGAAGCTCAAGTGAATCTAACTGAAGCTTTCGAAGACCCGAACCCGAGTTCGGATGAGCCCCAAACTAACTTTACCCAAGAAGGCAAGCCCCGGAGCATGAACCCTATTTTTCTAAACTTATGCAACTTATTACTCGATTTTACTTGTGCATTAAGTTTATAGGAGTTGAATGAAAACTTTGTTGCATGATCCTAGGTACCCATGATCCTAGGTTCGATAGAATGCTATGCTAATAGGACTCCAGTAAAAGTCGAGTGATTAACTGTCACTCGCGAGAATATAGGAGTTGGATGTTTACTACATGCTGCAATCATAAGGTCGACGGACGGGGCTATGGTACGATGTTTATGTTGATGATTGAGGCCCCATCTGTTTAGTGAAAAATGCTTAGGCCGCAGTGTGTGGTAGTGGTGGTTAAGCGTTTGAACGTACTAAAAAAAAACCACATGCCGAGAATATGGTAATCGGTAAGCTTAAGTACCGGATTGAACCGAGGCCGGAATATACTCCCCACCATCTTGAATTCGTTCACACCTAGCTAATGGCGGGTGCATGTGCCGCCATGGCCCGGCCGGGTCCGTGGTCCATGGGGACGTGTAGTCGAGGATGATGGGCCTGTTCCGTGAAGCGGGAATTGAATGGAAAAGTTGCACGTGTGACTCTGGGAGTAACCACGTGACGTGTGTTTAGGTTTCCCTTGCAAGGTTAAGAAATTCGATTCGAATCGTCCGTTTCTCGCGGTTATTGAGATTGCTTGACCCTTTTACCACATAGAGTAAGAAGAGGAACAATGATGATGGTTAATCTTGTTGGATGCAAATTAATTCTTCCACCATGTATGATATTGGATAGTTGCTTACCTAGAATGGTTAAAAAAAACTAGAACTTGGAGCTAAAATTTGAAAGTAAGGACCTACTCGTATATGCTTTTCGGCAAAACAAACCCTCAAGCCAAAAGCCTTGCATGTCTAGGAGTCGGTTAAGTATATTCCACTAGTCGGGTAAGCCTTGCTAAGTATTAGTATACTCAGCCTTTCTTGTGGCTTGTTTCCAGGTGAGACTTTCGAGGATATGATCGCTAGTTTGACTTGGCCGTGTACTCTTCGCCCTGGTTGGTCGGTGGAATGGGATGCGCCCCTGGCCAACGATGATAATGCCGAGTGATGTCTCGTACGGGCTTCATCGAGACATCCTGTATCGTCGAGTAGTTTATCATTGATTTTCCGCTGCATTGAACTTTGAAGTACCTTATTTTAAAAATTTCGAACTCAGTTGTAATAATAATTTATGATGAACCCTGTGATGTAAAATCTGTGGAATGTTGTATCCTCTGGGCTCACCTTCATGTGAGTACTTGTATGTGTGGTTTTGATCGACAAAAACCGTGGTTGTATCGGGAGGTTACCCGACAGACCAATGGATTATTCCGTTTGAAGTGCGAGTTAGCCCTGATTGCCCTCATGGTGATGGTTAGCGCACTTGAGCCGGATTAATTCAGGTGGTTCTTCCACATTCACGAGTTGCATTCCTTCCATCAGGGCACCGGACTCAAGTTCCATCGCTCAGGGTCCCAAGGAACCCGACCGAGAGGTCTTGATGATCAAGATCGACTGGAGGGTGGCCTTCATCGACTACATCCAGGAGCACAGACTACCCTCCGGCGTCGACCCAAAAAGCGCTGAAGCTACTCGCATCCTAAGGCGCAACAAAGAGTATGTTCTAGTCAGGGGCAACCTGTACAAGCGTGGATCAGCATCAGGCATACTCATGAAGTGTGTCAGCACGGAGGAGGGTAAAGAGATACACCAAGAGATTCACGAAGGCATGTGCGGGAACCATGCGGCTTCTCGCACACTAGTCGGCAAGGCATTTCGATCTGGTTTCTACTAGCCGACTGCTCTGGCAGATGCCGAAGCACTCGTTCGCCGGTGGACCAACTGCCAGTTCTTTGGCAAACAGCCCCACTGTAACACCTCAGGTGTTTAAATTATGAAATAAGCCTCATTAGCTTAACCAGATGCATAAATAACTAAGAAAAGTTTAAAAGAAATTAATTATAAATTGGTTTTGCTTTGAATTAAAAATAGATGTGTATATGTGCATAAGTACATGTACCTTGATCGAACAAATTGAATAACTTTCACATCAAAGCACTTGGCTGCGAAATTTAATAGTCACATCATTGATGACAGGATAAACAAAAGTCTAGTTGAAGCCTAGGAGAGAATACAAATTTTTGCCCAGGAAATGACGTGCCCTACGAATCATACTTTTTGAGTTTTTAAAATAACTTCTAAACTAGAACTCAAATGAACTTTGGCCTGAAACAAAACTTGTGTAACTTTTCATTTTGAACAACTTTCATGTTCAGAGATTTTTGAGTTGCAACACAAAAATTTGAGAAACACTTGAATTTGCATACCAACTCCTGCCTTTTCTTCTATTTCCACTTTTAGTCCCTCCCTTCTCTCTCTGCTTCGCCCGACACCCGCACCCCCCCCCCCCCGGCCGCCGCGTAGTCGCTGCTGGCCACCTGGCTAGCGATTCCTGCCGCCCACGTTGCGACAAGCCAATGGCCAGCCAGCCCCGCCCGACCAGCTGCGCTGCTCCCCATGCCGTGTCCCTGCCTAGCCCGTGTGCGCCACGCACACGACGCCGTCGCCGCCTCTGCTTGCCGCCGCCGCGCCCAATGGACAAGTCGCGCCGTGCCCGAGCCCCTGCCACGCCCACCAGTCGCCGCGCTAGCCGCCCGGCAAGCCAACTCCTGCAGCTGCTCGCCCAACCGCGCGCCGCATGATCTCCCCTCCCCCACGCCAAATCCCCGGTGCCCAATCCTCTGGCCGCGCCCGCAGCACGCCGCACCGGCTTTGCTCGCCGCCCGCCGCGCCCAATGGCACACCTCCGCCGTGCCATCCCGGCCCCAGCGTCGCCCTGCTCTCTCCCTCCCTCCTGTCCCTATAAAAGCCGCCCTGAGCCTTACTCGCACGCCCAGCCACCAGGACGCCGCCACCATTGCCATTATCACCATCGTGCCCAGCTCACCGTGGAGCTCACCCCTCCGTTCATCCACCACCCAGGCTGAGCCCCCAACCACCACCACATCATCCCACTGACGCTAACTGCCCCGCCCATCGTCGTCGAAGACCGCCAGGGCTCGTTGCCAGCGCTGCCTCCACCGCCGCCGCCCCTGACCGCCGTGGACACCCCACCCCCGGCCCTCCTCCGCCCGAACCAAGGCTCGGAACGGGACTACATCACCCCACCGGAGCTTCCCGACCCGCCAGCACTGCCCCAACCCCGCCAGAGCACCGTCGCCGACGCTCCGCACCGCCGCCGCCTCCTGTTCCACGCCGACGAGCCCTTTTCGGCCAACCCCAACCCCGACCAAGGCCACCACAAGGTAGCTCTCATCTCCCTGGTTCTCCCCGACCCTTTTCCCTCGCCGCCGACGAGCCCCCTCACCGGAATTTGGCTGGCCGTCGTGCCAGCGCCGCCCAGGGACCCAATTGCAACGATTGAAATCTTTAAAAGGGTCTGCACGCAAGTTTCCAGGGGCATAACTGTAAACCTGTGTTTAAACTTTGAATTCAAAAATAGCGAACTTGTAAAATTCATATAAAATCGTAGAAAAATCAGAAAAATAGAAACTCAACTGTTCTGGAATCTTTAGAAGAAAATCTACAAATTCTGTTACATGCCTTTCTTTAGATATTTGCTATATTTTGTTATACATTAAATGGAATGTTTAATAGCTTTCAAATGAACCCACTGTTGTAGACCAGTTCTGAATCTAATTTTTGGACAGTGGATTGGTTGCTTGATGTGTAGGCTAGTGTAAAAATACTAGGACTAGAACCCATCTCTAGCTAAACTCTTTGTTAAACCTTGTTTATGCCATGAAATAATAGAATTAATTTGTACCTGCTGTTATATTGTGTTTTATGTTGTGAAACTTTTCCAGAGCTGTTATAGTGATGCCTAAATACCACAGAAAAAGTTTAGAACCTTTTCCTTTCTGTAACCTATTTATATAATTTTGTGGTTGGAAAAATGCACTAATTCTAATAATTAGTTTCTGTGCTTGGAAAATGTTCAACTTTTTACTGTGGGACACATTAGAGTGGCTCATGCTCTATAAAAAGTTTAATAATCAGAAACCCTGTAAAACATCCTGTAGAAATTAATCTTTTTTAACATAAGTGAAGCTTGTCCTATTTATTATGCTTTGTATCTTGCACAATAAAATCTGAACAATTTACAGTAACATATATATGGATATATTAACACCCTGTAAAAGTTTTAGCATCAATACATGCATGGTTTGTCCTCTATAAAAATAATTAGGTTCTAGCAGTGGATGTGTATTACATTTTTGAAAATTAATCTGATGCACAGAAATTTCTGAAATTTTTACAGTGCTGTTGTATCTGCATAATGTACTCTAAATAAAAATTTCATCACCAGAAGTTACCTAGTCCAGAAGTTGTGTTTAATCCATGTTGTTTTTAGAAAATTTAGTTTCCAAAAGAACACAACCCCCCCTTCTTGTTTAATGGAGTTAATTAGTTTAAGTTATACTCTATTACCGATTGCCCAAAGAAATCTTAACTAAATAACTTCACAACCAAATCTATGTTTTGTGGACTGCAACTTTATCGTGAAGAAAATAAATGTCTTATACCATCACTACAACTCATACTTGCGCATTCATTTAGACTCGACTACTCTCGCTGACGGAACGTACGAGCTGGTGCCCGAGTCTGAGAGTGAGCAGCGTGAAGATCAAGTGAATCTAACTGAAGCTTTTGAAGACCCGAACCCGAGTTCGGAAGAGCCCAAGGCTAGCTTTGCTCAGGAAGGCAAGCCCCGGAGCATGAACCCTATTTTTCTAAAATTATGCAACTTATTACTCTATTTTACTTGTGCATTAAGTTATAGGAGTTGAATGTAAACTTAGTTGCATGAACTTAGGTTCCTATGATCTGAACACTAGATATAAGGTTCGATAGAATGCTATGCTAATAGGACTCCAGTAAAAGTCGAGTGATTTCCTTTCACTCGCGAGAATATAGGAGTTGCATGTTTACTACATGCTGCAATCATAAGGTCGACGGACGGGGCTATGGTGCGCTGTTTATTTTGATGATTGAGGCCCCGTCTTTTTAGCGAAAAATGCTAAGGCCGCAGTGTGTGGTAGTGGTGGTTAAGTCTTTGAACGTACTAACCACATGCCGAGAATATGGTAATCGGTAAGCTTATGTACTGGATTGAACCGAGGTCGGAATATACTCCCCACCGTCTTGAATTCGTTCACATCTAGCTAATGGCGGGTGCATGTGCCGCCATGGCCCGGCCGGGTCCGTGGCCCATGGGGACGTGTAGTCGAGGGCGGTGGGCCTGTTCCGTAAAGCGGGAAATGAAGGGAAAAGTTGCACGTGTGACCTTGGGAGTAACCACGTGACGTGTGTTTAGGTTTCCCTTGCAAGGTTAAGAAATTCGATTCGAATCATCCGTTTCTCGCGGTTATTGAGACTGCTTGACCCTTTTACCACATAGAGTAAGAAGAGGAACAATGATGATGATTAATCTTGTTGGATGCAAATTAATTATTCCACCATGTATGATATTGGATAGTTGCTTACCTAGAATGGTTAAAGAAAACTAGAATCTGGAGCTAAAATTTGAAAGTAAGGACCTACTTGTATATGCTTTTCGGCAAAACAAACCCCTCAAGCCAAAAAGCCTTGCATGTCTAGGAGTCGGCTAAGTATATTCGACTAGTCGGGTAAGCCTTGCTGAGTATTAGTATACTCAGCCTTGCTTGTGGCTTATTTTCAGGTGATACTTTTGAGGATATGATCGCTAGTTTGACTTGGCCGTGTAGCCTTCCTCCTGGTTGGTCGGTGGAATGGGATGTGTCCTCGGCCAACGATGATAATGCCGAGTGATGTCTCGTACCGGCTTCATCAAGACATCATGTATCGTCGAGTAGTTTATCATTATTTTTCCGCTGCATTGAACTCTGAAGAACTCGTTTACTTTTAAACTCTGAAGTACCTTGTTTTACAAATTTCAAGCTCAGTTGTAATAATAATTTATGATGAACCCTGTGATGTAAAATTTGTGGAATGTTGTATCCTCTGGGCTCACCTTTGTGTGAGTACTTTGTATGTGTGGTTTCGATCGGTAAAACCGTGGTTGTATCGAAAGGTTACCTGACAGACCAGTGGATTACTCCGTTTGAAGTGCGAGTTAGCCCTGATTGCCCTTGTGGTGATGGTTAGCGCGCTTGAGCCGGATTAATTCAGTTGGTTCTGCCACACCCATATTCTGGCTTATAACCTCATCACTATACCACTCTCATGGCCGTTTGCATGCTGGGGCCTGGACATGATAGGGCCCTTAACAACTGCGCCAGGAGGTTTCACACACGTGTTGGTGGCCATCGACAAGTTTACCAAGTGGATCGAGTACAAGCCAATCGCAACGCTCACTGCAGATTGAGTGGTTACTTTCATCTGTGACATATTACATCGTTTTGGTTTCCCCAACACTGTCATTACAGATTTTGGATCCAATTTCCACTCGCACCAGTTCTGGAATTTCTGTGAACGCGGTTCCATTGAAGTCAAATATGTTTCAGTGGCTCCCCCGCGGGCCAATGGTTAGGTGGAGCACGCCAATGGCTTGATTCTTGATGGATTGAAGAAAAGACTCTATGACGAGAACAACAAAAAGGGCGGCAGGTGGATCGAAGAGATCTCATCAGTAGTCTGGGGGCTTCGCACACAACCAAGCAAAGCCACAGGACAATCACCTTTCTTTCTCGTATATGGGTCCGAAGCTATATTACCATCTGACGTGATGTGGAAGTCTCCACGACTGGAGATGTTTGAAGAAGGCGAGGCTGACATCGCAAGACATCTCGAGCTTGACTCAGCAGAGGAAATCCGAAGCAACATACTTTTCCAGTCGGCTCGCTACTTACAAGGAGTTCATCGTTACCACGACAGGAACGTTCAACGACGCTCTTTCAACCTTGGAGATATGGTTCTTCGATGAATCCAGGATGATACCGGACTACACAAGCTTAACTCACGATGGGAAGGACCTTTCATTGTGCACAAGGTTACAGGATTTGGATCTTATCGCTTACAGTACCCTGCTGGCCAGGAGGTACCAAATTCTTAGAATATTGAGCATCTACGTCGTTTTCATCCCTGATCAACTAAGGACATCTTCTATTGGTGCCTGGAGATGGATACTTCCAGTACAACTCCATTTTCCCAGTTTACGACTAGTATTACGTGCAAGTTTGCTGAAGGGGCCTTGCTCCCATATTTCCAGTACCTAATTACTAGTTTCCGACTAGTCTCTTGGGTTACTGAAGGAGCCTTGCGCTCATACTTCCAGTACAACTCCGTTTTACCAGTTCACGACTGGTATTACGCGCAAGTTTGCTGAAGGGGCCTTGCTCCCATATTTCCAGTACCTAATTACTAGTTTCCGACTAGTCTCTTACGTTACTGAATGAGCCTTGCGCTCATACTTCCAGTACAACTCTGTTTTACTGGTTTACGACTGGTACTACACGCAAGTTTGCTGAAGGGGCCTCGCTCCCTTATTTCCAGTAACATATTACTAGTTTTCGACTTGTACACTATGTTATTGAAGCGGCCTCGCTCCCATGACAAGAAGTTTACTAGTTTACGACTAGTTCTACAAATGTTCGTCTACTTCGCCTACTTGTCTTGATTACAATCCTAGTCGGGACCGACTCCTAGATGGCTTCATCGACTGTTCAAGCACCAGCGGCTACTTGCCCAATGCCTGGGCTCGGGGGCTACCGCCACCGTTTCTGCTACGGCTACTTTATGCTTATCATCTGGCTCCTGGCTCGGGGGCTTGATGAGACAAGGCACTCAGCGTGCCTCAAGGGACAACTCTCATGCTTACATGTTGGACGCTGTAAAATTCCTCGCCAATACTATCGCACCCTAAAATATTTAATTTTAGGATGTGAGTATCTTTTAGAATGTGTTCATCCATCAATAGGGTTTCCCGAGAATTTTCTAGAATTTTTCTGGCAATTATTCTATTTTTCCATAGAGCTAAATCCATTTATTGGAAAGTTCTAAAATCTTTTCTCAAATTCTAAGTATTTTATTTGGATTCCTCGTGTCCCAAATCCATCAATAGGGATTCTTCTGGATATATTTTTCATGGTTTAAAAGATTTATCTGGACTTTTCTAGATTTATTTTAAGCTTGAAAATATGTTTTGGAAAATGAATTCTTTTTCTTTTCATCTCGAGCTGGACTTAATTCATTTTTGGTCCAATTCGTCCCAAGATCGTAGAACCGTGCTGTTGAGCTTGACCACCGCCATAATCTCATCATCTATCACGTTTTTATCGATAAAAAGTTAATCAAAAGCTTCCATTTGATGAACTGAATCAAACCCCCTTGTTTTTCCCTTTGTCATTCCTTCCCGAAGTTTGTCGAAGCTAGCTGACAGCCTCTCACCGTCAATCGCCTTCCTTCACCAAGTTGGAGTTATCCAGAAGCTTTTCCTCTTCCCCTTTCTTTCTTTGTTTCTTTCTTTCTTTCTTTCCTTGTAGTCGGATGTGGCAGAAACACCTGAATTAATCCGGCTCAAGCGCGCTAACCATCACCACGAGGGCAATTAGGGCTAACTCGCACTTCAAACGGAATAATCCATTGGTCTTTCGGGTAACCTCCCGATACAACCACGGTTTTTGCCGATCGAAACCACACATACATGTACTCACACGAAGGTGAGCCCAGAGGATACAACATTCCACAAAATTTTACATCGCAGGGTTCATCAAAAATTATTATTACAACTGAGTTCGAATTCATAAAAACAAGGTACTTTAGAGTTCAAAGTAATTGCGTTCTTCAGAGTTCAATGCAGCGGAAAAATAACGATAAACTACTCGACGATACAGAATGTCTCGATGAAGCCTGTACGAGACATCACTCGGCATTATCACCGTTGGCCGGGGGCGCATCCCATTCCACCGACCAACCAGGAGGAAGGGTACAAGGCCAAGTGAAACTAGTAATCATATCCTCGAAAATCTCACCTGAAAACAAGCCACAAGCAAGGTTGAGTATACTAATACTCAGCAAGGCTTACCCGACTAGTGGAATATATTTAGCCGACTTCTAGAAAAGCAAGGCTTTTTGGCTCGAGGGGTTTGTTTTGCCGAAAAGCATATACAAGTAGGTCCTTACTTTCAAATTTTTGCTCCAGATTCTAATTTTCTTTAACCATTCTAGGTAAGCAACTATCCAATATCATGCATGGTGAAAGAATTAATTTTTCATCCATCAAGATTAATCATCATCATTGTTCCTCTTCTTACTCTATGTGGTAAAAGGGTCAAGCAGTCTCAATAACCGCGAGAAACGGACGATTCGAATCGAATTTCTTAACCTTGCAAGGGAAACCTAAACACACGTCACGTGGTTACTCAAAGAGTCACACGTGCAACTTTTCCCCTTTCTTCCTGGGTTGTGGATCAGGGCCACCATCCGAGACTACAGAGCCTAACTCTGCACACACCATGTGCGCGCATGGAACCGAAGTTGAGAGGGTGGGATGCTGTCCACTTGCCGGTCCGATTAGGTACTTAAGCTTATCTATTACCATATTCTAGGCATGTGGTTAGTACGTTCAAACGCTTAACCACCACTACCACACACTGCGGCCTTAGCATTTTTCACTAAACAGACGGGGCCTCAATCACCAACATAAACATCACACCATAGCCCCGTCCGTCGACCTTATGATTGCAGCATGTAGTAAACATTCAACTCCTAAACTCTCTCGAGTGACAGGAAATCACTCGACTTTTACCGGAGTCCTATTAGCATAGCATTCTATTGAATCTTAAAGCTAGTGTTCAGAGCATGGGTACCTAGGATCATGCAACTAAGTTTTCATCCAACTCCTATAAACTTAATGCACAAGTAGAATAGAGTAATAAGTTGCATAGGTTTAGAAAAATAGGGTTCATGCTCCGGGGCTGGCCTTCTTGGGTAAAGTTAGTTTGGGCTCGTTCGAACTCGGATTCAGGTCTTCGAAAGCTTAAGTTAGATTCACTTGAGCTTCACGCTGCTCACTCTCGGACGTGGGCACCAACTCGTATGTTCTGTCGGCGAGAGTTTTCGATTCTATATGAATGCACAAGTGTAAGTTGTAGTGATAGTATATGACGATTATTTTCCTTCACGATAAAGTTGCAGTCCATAATAACATAGATTTGGTTGTGAAGTTACTTAGTTAAGATTTTTTTTGGGCAATTGTTAATAGAGTATAACTTAAACTAATTAACTCCATTAAATAAGAAGGGGGTTGGGGATTGTGTTCTTTTGGAAACTAATTTTTCTAAGCACAACATGGATTAAACACAACTTCTGGACTAGGTAACTTCTGGTGATGAAAGTTTTATTTAGAGAACATTATGCAGAGATAGGACTACTGTAAAACTTTCAGACATTTTTATGAAGCAGAAAAATTATGAAAAATATATTACACAGCCACTACTAGAACCTAGTTATTTTTATATAGAACAACTCATTCATGTATTGATACTAAAACTTTAACAGGTTGATAATCTATACATATATGTGTTACTGTAAATGTTTCAGATTTTATTGTGCAAGATACAAGGCATAATAAATAGGACAATATACACCTATTTTAATAAAGATTAATTTCTACAGGATGTTTTACAGGGTTTCTATGTATGAAACTTTTTATACAGCAAGACCTACTCTAATGTACCCCTCAGTAAAAAGATGAACATTTTCCAAGTACAGAAACTAATTATCTTTATTTAGTGCATTTTCCCACCACAAAATTATATAAATAAGTTACAGGAAGGAAAAAGGTTCTAAACTTTTTCTGTGGTATGGAGGGATCACTATAACAGCTCTGGAAAAGTTTCACAGCATGAAAAACAATATAACAGCAGTTACAAATTAGTTTTATTATTTCATGACATAAATAAGGTTTAACAAAAAGGTTAGCTAGAGATGGGTTTTGGTCCTAATATTTTTACACTGGCCTACACATCAAGCAACCATTCTACTGTTCAAAAATGAGATTCAGAACTGGCCTAAAATAGTGGGTACAATTTAAAGTCTATTAAATCTTCCATTTAAGTTAGAGCAAGATATAGCAAACATCTGAAGAAAAACATGTAACAAAAGTTGTAGAGTTTCTTCTAACGATTCCAGAACAGTTGAGTTTGTGTTTTTCTGATTTTTCTACGCTTTTATATGCATTTTACAAGTTTGCTATTTTTGAATTCAAAGTTTAAACATAGGTTTACAGTTATGCCCCTGGAAATTTGTGTGCAGACTCTTTTAAAGATTTCAATCGTTGCAATTGGGTCCCTGGGCGGCGCTGGCACGGCGGCCGGCCAGATTCCGGCGATGGGGCTCGTCGGCAGCGAGGGGAAAAGGGTCGGGGAGATCCAGGGAGGTGAGAGCTACCTTGGGGTGGCCTTGGTCGGGGTTGGGGGTGGTCGGAGGTGGCTCGTCGGTGTGGAGCAGAGTGGCGGCGGCGGTGCGGAGCATCGGCGACGGTGCTCCGGTGAGGAGGGGAGGGCGTGGGCTGGTCGATGAGCTTCGCGGCATCGAGGGGAAACCGTTTCGAGGTTTGGCTTGGTCGGAGGAGCTTTGGAGTGGGCTGTCCACGGAGCAGCAGGGGAGCGGCAGTGGCCCGGGCGGCGCTGGCGGTGCTCCGGCGGTCGAGATGGCCGGGGAAGAGGCCGGTGAGCTTCACTGGAGGGAGGGAAAGCTCGCTGGGTGATAGGTTTGGGAAGTGTTAGGCTGGAGCATGGGATTCCATGGGCGGGTGGTGCACGATAGCGGCAATGGCAGTGGCGGCGGCGTTCTGCGGGTTGAGGCACGCGCGAGTGGCCTGGTGTCGCCTTTTATAGGCTGCAGGAGGGAGGGAGAGGACCGGACAACGCTGGGGAGGGGCGGCACGACGGGGGCGCGTTACTGGTCACGGTGGGCGGTGAGCAGAGCCGGCGCGGCGGGCGGCGGGCGCGGGCAGGGGATTGGGTGCCGGGGATTTGGCGTGGGGGAGGGGGAGATCACGCGGCGCACGGGTTGGGCGAGGAGCTGCAGCAGCTGGCTTGCCGGGCGGCGAGCGCGGCGACTGGCGGGACGCGGCGAGGTCATGGGCACGACGTGGACTGGCCATTGGGCGTGGCGGGCGGCGAGCAGAGGCGCGCGTTGCCGGCATGCACGTGGCGTTTGCTGACTGGGGAGGAGCGCGGCGAGCAGGGCGCGGCCAGGCATTGGCTTGGCACCTAGCGCCGGTCAGGCATCACCGGCCAGGTGGCCAGTGGCGACTGCGCGGCGGGCGGAGGGTCGGGCGAAGCGTAGGGTCGGGCAAAGCGGCGGCGCGTCGGAGGGTCGGGCGGAACGGAGAAGGAATGGTCTGCAGCGACGGCGCGTCGGAGGGTCGGGCAGAATGGAGAAGGAAGGGTCTGCATCGACGGCGCATCGGAGGGTCGGGCGGGGCGGAGAAAGAAGGGTCTGCAGTGGAAATAGAAGAAAAGGCAGGGGCTGGTTTGCAAATTCAAGTGGGTCGGATAATTCTACTCATGGGGCCGAAGGGCTCACGAAGCATAGGCGATAACTCAATTTTCTTGCATAAGCACACAACCAAGACCGGTGCCTGATGCGTCATAGTAAACATCGAACGGCTTGGTGTTATCGGGTTGAGCTAACATAGGGGCTGTAGTCAAATGTTCTCTAAGAGTGTGGAAAGCTTCTTCATATTTCTCATCCCACACAAACTTTACTCCCCTTTTCAATAGTTTAGTCATAGGCTTCGCAATCCTAGAGAAATCCGGAATGAAACGGCGATAGTAACCGGCTAAACCAAGAAAACTGCGAATCTGGTGCACAGAGGTAGGAGGTTTCCAATCCATCACTTCTTGTACCTTGCTGGGGTCAACGGTTATGCCTTCGCTGGAAATAGTGTGACCCAAGAATTTCACACTATCCAACCAGAATTCGCACTTAGAAAACTTAGCATAGAGCTGATGGTCTTTGAGACGCTGAAGAACAATGTGCATGTGCTTAGCGTGCTCTTCATCATTCTTGGAACATATAAGGATGTCGTCAATGAAAACTACGACGAATTTGTCGAGCTCGGGCATGAATACTGAATTCATGAGATACATGAAGTAGGTAGGGGCATTGGTGAGACCAAAGGACATGACCAAGAATTCATATAGTCCATATCGTGTGGAAAAGGCGGTCTTAGGAATATCGCATGGACGAATCTTTATGTGATGATATCCAGATCGAAGATCAATCTTTGAGAAAACTCTAGCTCCGGTTAATTGATCAAAGAGAACGTCTATGCGGGGAAGTGGGTATTTATTCTTAACGGTCATCGCATTGAGAGGTCGGTAGTCCACACATAATCTTAAACTGTCATCCTTTTTCTATACAAAAAAGACTAGACATCCCCAAGGCGATGCGCTAGGACGAATGAAGCCTTTGTCCAGTAGTTTTTGGAGTTGTGTTTTCAGTTCAGCCAATTCCTTAGGTGGCATCCTATAGGGTCTTTTGGAGATAGGTGCAGTGCCTGGTTGCAGTTCAATAACGAACTCAATATCCCTATCTGGTGGCATTCCTGGTAAGTCATCTGGAAAAACATCGGTATACTCGCATACCACTGGAATATCTTCTAGTTTGATTCCTTCCATCACGAAAGCACAAGAATTCGTGCACTCCCGGAATGGTAGGTAAAGGGTAGTGGTTCCGTGACTAGGTGAATTTGTTTCAACAGCACGGGAAGAAAGGTCCAGTGTGACTCCGTGTAGAGCCATCCAATTCATACCCAAAATAACGTCCATGCCGTCAAGGGGTAAAAGAACAAGGTCCGAGTTGATGGTTTTACTACCCAACTTGATTGGTACTTGCCTTATCATTTGATTTGAAGCAATTTTACCACCCGGTGTTGATATCATATATGACCCTTTTGTGTGACAAACATCCAAGCCTACTCTTGCACCAAACTTTGCACTAATAAAACTATGTGATGCACTAGAATCAAACAATATAACTATAGGCTTGTTGTTAAATAGAGAATGTACGTGTCATTATTGGTGCACCATTAGGGAGTGCTTCAAGCTGATCAATCTGTATTTTGCTCTTGTTCCTCTATTTTTTACGCTTGTTCTGATGGGTTTGGCTAGAACCTTGGCCCTGCCTTGGCTGCCTAGGCTGAGGGCATTCTCGAGCAAAGTGGTTAGCACTTCTACAAATGAAGCAACGGTTTTTGTCACTTGGACGACCGGGCTGTTTGTTATCTAAAGATGTCACTACTGGCATACCTACTGAACCTTTCTTGGGTGTGGTGCATTTGGCATGGTCTATCTTTTCCTGAACAGGTGAGCGAGTTCGTGTTCGTAGGACTGTGCCGGCGTCAGTAGTTCTGCTAACTTGACGTCGACCTCGTGGGATGAATTCTGTGCAAGTAATTTCCCATCCAGTCAAGTCTATGCCGCATGGGTCATGCTTGAGAGTCCGACACTTTACTTGGTGATCCTTAAGTTTCATCGGAAGTTGTGATGGGGGCAATAAGGAGTCTGAGTAAACGTCTCTTGTGTCCATCATCTTGTTATTGAGCTCTGGATAGCCTGCAACCTGAGGATGGTGGACATTACACCCACCCCCTTGATGGTGTTGTTGCTGAAGGTATTGAAAAATCGCTTGCTGCCCCTGCACGAGCAGACAAAGCAACTCGGTTTGAGCGGCCATTACTTCCACTAAACTGGGTGGTGGCGGTGGCTGCTGTTGTGATTCACTAGCACTAGCATCGAAACCTTCCGGGTTACCACACGTTGCTCCAACCATCTGAAATGTGAAGGTTTGTCATTATCAACGTGATCCATATTGCTTCCACGATTAAAAAGGATTAGGGCGGAAAAGAGTAGACTTCCGAAAGATCATGAATAGAATCGTGGACAGAACACTGTTCGCTACAAGAAAACTCATATATCTCTGTAGGTTCATCCAAAACAGCTCATGTTTTGGTAGTGGGTAGGGAATTTAGAGATGTACAACTTTGGTATTCAACTAAGACGCTAAATCGATAGCCAAGATGGTCGAAAGATTCATTCTTTGCTTCTCTGTCTCGGCTGTTTTTCAGCAGAACGAGTTATAGTATCTTGCCTATAACCCAAACTAGCAACGTCCAATAGTGCTGAAATTTTGTGAGCTTTCAGGACATGAAATTCTTGACAACTTGGTATTTAACTTGCTGCTCAGAAGGATCATCTTCAAAGGGTAAAAGTTTTGACAAGATCATGCCATAGGATATGAACTAGAGGATGGAAGTTGAATATTTCTGGAAGCAAATTCAAAACTCCATAACTCCAATTTGAGAAATCCAGAAATTCTCAAACTTCATCAAAACATTTCTAAGGTATTAGCGAACAACTTTGCTAGTCAACTCAAGAGCTAGATCAGGCTCTAAGATGGTCGTTCTCTTAAGGTTTTACTTTACTGTCTACCCAGAAATTTCGGTGAACAGTGGGCCAAGATTTCGTGCACCAGGGAAAATCTACCCAGCCAAAAATTAACAAATTTTAACAGTAGCTGCCTGAGTAAAGTTACAACAAGTTTTGTGTTGAACACTTTTGCAGAAAACTGAAGTAATGGGGCATAAAAATTTATGTGGCAGAAGTGCTCATTTTGGGCAGAAAATTGACATCTCCAAGTTTCGGGTGTTTCTCATTATCCATATGTTCAGAATTTTTCATATTTAGATAGGAGGTAGAATACAATTTTTGGAACAAAACTTTCAACATGAGTTTCTCCAGAAAGGATCATTTTCTAAGCTCAATAAATTCATCTTTTCAGATAAGGCAGAAATGTGACAGATTTGCTAGATAATCCTTATGCAAAGACAATAGTGTGGGCGCATGAACCTTACCACTCTCACGCATCGCATTTTCAATTTCAGATTTATATAGTTATGATGCATGCACGTCCTATTCATCCTCACAAAATAAAATAATTGCCAAATAGCTTTGGTCTTACGAAGTTAGTTTCGATGGCATACACAATACGTCTCTCACTATAATAGCTAGTCGAGAATTCTCTAACCGTTTTTAGACTTATCGTAGTCGCGGTTAGTGTACCTGCAGAAGATTGATATAGCACATATATATATATATATCCATTGAACTTTTCATGCCAGCACTCATGAAAGCGTCCGTATTCATTACCGTTCACTATAGAAATGGTATCCGTACAATTCCCGCCGTACAGACGGGTACCGTCTTGAGACGGGGGCATGAACAGCGATCGCCATACCCTGCGCCAAACCTTCTACTCCCAATATAATCAAATAATAGTTGGTATATTGGCAGCACCTCAAGTAAGCCACTGCTTGAGGGCAGCTTTTGGCTCGCATCATCGACAGGAAGGCCAAGCTCTCTCAGTTGGCTGAGGATTCTTACCTTCTTACCTTAGTGATGAGTGCGTCGTTACAGAAATTAAGGGTCGATTGTGCATAAAAGTAAGTTTTGACAGAAAGTAATGTGCTAGAAGTCAGTTGATAGTATTCATAAGTTAGATAGCCACCTAGTAACTTCCCCATAATCCCTTAGGGCTTTACAAACTAGGTACCATCCTTAACGAACCAACGCATTTTGCAAAACACATTTTTCTGGTCAAGTTTTATGAAAAAAAGTTTTTAAGGCTTGTTGTATTCTCTGGCGTATGCATTTCAGGTTTGGTACCAGCTGTGGCAGAACCACCTGAATTAATCCGGCTCAAGCGCGCTAACCATCACCACGAGGGCAATGAGGGCTAACTCGCACTTCAAACGGAATAATCCATTGGTCTGTTGGGTAACCTCCTGATACAACCACGGTTTTTGCCGATCGAAACCACACATACATGTACTCACACGAAGGTGAGCCCAGAGGATACAACATTCCACAAAATTTTACATCGTAGGGTTCATCACAAATTATTATTACAACTGAGTTCGAATTTGTAAAAAAAGGTACTTCAGAGTTCAAAGTAATTGCGTTCTTCAGAGTTCAATGCAGCGGAAAAATAACGATAAACTACTCGACGATACATAATGTCTCGATGAAGCCCGTACGAGACATCACTCGACATTATCACCGTTGGCCGGGGGCGTCTCCCATTCCACCGACCAACCTGGAGGAAGGGTAGAAGGCCAAGTCAAACTAGCAATCATATCCTCAAAAATCTCACCTGAAAACAAGCCACAAGCAAGGCTGAGTATACTAATACTCTGCAAGGCTTACCCGACTAGTGGAATATATTTAGCCGACTTCTAGACATGGAAGGCTTTTTGGCTCCAGGGGTTTGTTTTGCCGAAAAGCATATACAAGTAGGTCCTTACTTTCAAATTTTTGCTCCAGATTCTAATTTTTTTTAACCATTCTAGGTAAGTAACTATCCAATATCATGCATGGTGAAAGAATTAATTTTTCATCCATCAAGATTAGTCATCATCATTGTTCCTCTTCTTACTCTACGTGGTAAAAGGGTCAAGCAGTCTCAATAACCGCGAGAAACGGACGATTCGAATTGGATTTCTTAACCTTGCAAGGGAAACCTAAACACACGTCAAGTGGTTACTCAAAGAGTCACACGGGCAACTTTTCCCCTTTCTTCCTGGGTTGTGGATCAGGGCCACCATCCGAGACTACAGAGCCTAGCTCTGCACCCACCATGTGCGCGCATGGAACCGTAGTTGAGTGGGTGGGATGCTGTCCACTTGCCGGTCCGATTAGGTACTTAAGCTTACCGATTACCATATTCTCGGCATGTGGTTAGTACGTTCAAACGCTTAACCACCACTACCACACTGCGGCCTTAGCATTTTTCACTAAACAGACGGGGCCTCAATCACCAACATAAACATCGCACCATAGCCCCGTCCGTCGACCTTATGATTGCAGCATATAGTAAACATTCAACTCCTAAACTCTCGCGAGTGACAGGAAATCACTCGACTTTTACCGGAGTCCTATTAGCATAGCATTCTATCGAATCTTAAAGCTAGTGTTCAGAGCATGGGTACCTAGGATCATGCAACTAAGTTTTCATCCAACTCCTATAAACTTAATGCACAAGTAGAATAGAGTAATAAGTTGCATAAGTTTAGAAAAATAGGGTTCATGCTCCGGGGCTTGCCTTCTTGGGTAAAGTTAGTTTGGGGCTCGTCCAAACTCGGGTTCGGGTCTTCGAAAGCTTCAGTTAGATTCACTTGAGCTGCACGCTGCTCACTCTCGGACGTGGGCACCAGCTCGTACGTTCCGTCGGCGAGAGTAGTCGATTCTATATGAATGCACAGGTGTAAGTTGTAGTGATAATATATGATGATTATTTTCCTTCACGATAAAGTTGCAGTCTACAATAACATAGATTTGGTTGTGAAGTTACTTAGTTAATATTTTTTTGGGCAATTGTTAATAGAGTATAACTTAAACTAATTAACTCCATTAAACAAGAAGGGGGTTGGGGGTTGTGTTATTTTGGAAACTAATTTTTCTAAGCACAACATGGATTAAACACAACTTCTGGACTAAGTAACTTCTGGTAATGAAATTTTTATTTAGAGCACATTATGCAGAGATAGGACCACTGTAAAACTTTCAGACATTTTTATGCAACAGAAAAATTATGAAAAATGTATTACACAGCCACTACTAGAACCTAGTTATTTTTATACAGAACAACCCATTCATGTATTGATACTAAAACTTTAACAGGGTGTTAACTATCCATATATGTGTTACTGTAAATTTTTCAGATTTTATTGTGCAAGATACAAGGCATAATAAATAGGACAAGATACACCTATTTTAATAAAGATTAATTTCTATAGGACATTTTATAGGGTTTCTGTGTACGAAGCAAGAGCTACTCTAAAGTGCCCCTCAGTAAAAAGATGAACATTTTCCAAGCACAGAAACTAATTATCTTTATTTAGTGCATTTTTCCCACCACAAAATTATATAAATATGTTACAGGAAGGAAAAAGATTCTAAACGTTTTTTGTAGTATTGAGGCATCACTATAACAGCTCTGGCAAAGTTTCACAGCATGAAGCACAATATAACAACAGTTACAAATTAGTTTTATTATTTCATGATATAAATAAGGTTTAACAAAAAGTTTAGCTAAAACTGGGTTCTGGTCCTAATATTTTTACACTGTCCTACACGTCAAGCAACCATTCTAGGTCAAGCAACCTACACTGTCCCCACCAAAAATGAGATTCAGAACTAGCCTACAACAGTGGGTACAATTTAAAGTCTATTAAACCTTCCATTTAATTTAGAGCAAGATATAGCAAATATCTAAAAAAAACATGCAACAAAATTTATAGATTTTCTTCTAACGATTCCAGAACAGTTTAGTTTGTATTTTTCTGATTTTTCTATGATTTTATATGCATTTTACAAGTTCGCTGTTATTGAATTCAAAGTTTAAACACAGGTTTACAGTTATGCCCCTGGAAATTTGTGTGCAGACTCTTTTAAAGATTTCAATCATTGCAATTGGGTCCCGGGGCGGCGCTGGCACGGCGGCCGGCCAGATTCCGGTGAGGGGGTCGTCGTCAGCGAGGGGAAAAGGATCGGGGAGATCCAGGGAGGTGAGAGCTACCTTGGGGTGGCCTTGGTCGGGGTTGGGGGGTGGCTGGAGGTGGCTCGTCGGCGCAGAGCTGAGGGGTGGCGGCGGTGCGAAGCGTCGGCGACGGTGCTCCGGCGAGGAGGTGAGGGCGTGGGCTGGTCGATGAGCTTCGCGGCGTCGAGGGGAAACCGTTTCGAGGCTTGGCTTGGGTGGAGGAGCTTTGGAGTGGGCTGTCCACGGAGCAACAGGGGAGCGGCGGCGGCGCGGGCGGCGCTGGCGGTGCTCCGGTGGTCGAGATAGCCGGGGAAGAGGCCGATGAGCTTCAGTGGAGGGAGGGCAAGCTCGCTGGGTGATAGGTTTGGGTAGTGGGAGGCTGGAGCATGCGACTCCATGGGCGAGTGGTGCACGCAGCGGCAAAGGCAGCGGCAACGGCGTTCTGTGGGTTGAGGCGCGCGCGAGTGGCCTTGTGTCGCCTTTTATAGGCTGCAGGAGGGAGGGAGAGGACCGGGCAATGCTGGGGAGGGGCGGCACGACGGGGGCGCGTTACTGGTCGCGGTGGGCGGCGAGCAGAGCCGGCGCGGCGTGCGGCGGGCGCGGGCAGGGGATTGGGCGCCGGGGATTTGACGTGGGGGAGGGGAAGATCACGCGGCGCGCGGGTTGGGCGAGGAGCTGCAGCAGCTGGCTTGCCGGGCAGCGAGCGTGGCAACTGGCGGGATCCGGCGAGGACATGGGCACGGCGCGGACTGACCATTGGGCGCGGCGGGCGGCGAGTAAAGGCGCGCGTCGCCGGCGTGCGCGTGGCGTGCGGCGGGCGCGGCCGGGCATTTGCTTGGCGCCTAGCGGGCGGGCGGGCGGCGGGCGGCGGGCGGAGTGTTGGGCGAGCGGAGGGTCGGGCGAAGCGTAGGGTCGGGCGAAGCGTAGGGTTGGGCGAACGTAGGGCCGGGCGAAGCGGCGACGCGTCGGAGGGTCGGGCGGAACGGAGAAGGAAGGGTCTGCAGCGATGGCGCGTCGGAGGATCGGGCGGAACGGAGAAGGAAGGGTGTGCAGCGACGGCGTGTCGGAGGGTCGGGCGGGTCGGAGAAAGAAGGATCTGCAGTGGAAATAGAAGAAAAGGCAAGGGCTGATTTACAAATTTAAGTGTTTCTCAAACTTTCAGGTTGCAACTCAAAAATCCTTGAACATGAAAGTTATTCAAAATGAAAAGTTACACAAGTTTTGTTTCAGGCCCAAGTTCATTTGAGTTTTAGTTTAGCAGTTATTTTAAAAACTCAAAAAGTATGACTCGGAGGGCACGTCATTTCCCGGGCAAAAATTTGTATTCACTCCTAGGCTTCAACTAGACTTTTATTTATCATGTCAACAACGATGTGCCTATTCAAATTTCGTAGCCATATTTGCATCGATATGAAAGTTATTTAATTTATTTGATTAACGTACATGTACTTATGCACATATACCCAACTATTTTCAATTCAAAGCAAAACCAATTTATAATTTATTTCTTTTAAACTTTTCTTAGTTATTTAAGCATCGTGTTAAGCTAATGAGGCTTATTTTATAATTTAAAACACCTGAGGTGTTACAATGGACCGAGCCGTTTCTTTATTGTCCATCCTTTTAACTTTGTCCTCTCTGAATCCTTATGATGCCCCATCGAGCTCCCGATTCTCTCTTTCTTTCCTCCCCTTCCTTTCCTCCGCGAGGCCCAGCCCAACCAGCCTTTTTCCTTTTCTCCTGCGCAGCCCAACATCCAAGCCGCACCGCTCCCTTCTCTCCCGGCTCAAATCGGCGCCTCCCTCTCCCGGCTCAAATCGGCACCTTCCTCTCCCGGCTCAAATCGGCACCTCCCTCTCCTAGCCCAATCGGCGCCTCCCTCTCCTCTCCCTTTACCCTCACCGCCGGGCGGGCCCCGCCCGTCGGGGCCGTCCCCAACCTCAAGCCAGACTCGGACTCGACCCCGAGTCCGGCTGCGGCACGACGCTGCCCTGCCAGCGCGGCACCCCGGGCCCGCACGTCGCGACGCCTCGGCCGCCCCTATAAAGCCGCCGCCCCGCGCCCTTGTTTCCCCAAACCCGCAGCCACCTTGCGCTTGTTTTGCGTGCGTGCCACGCACGGCCACACCTCGCGCCCCTATAAAACTCGACAAGACCCCTCCTTGCAAACCCTTCGGTCGCGCGCCCTCCTACTCGCCAAACCCCAGGCCTCCGCGCCTCTATAAATCCTATGTGAAACCCTAGGCCCGCATCTTCTCTGCTTGCGCTCCCTCCTCCGCGGCCGCGTCGCATCCCGCAGCCCTGCCTCGCGAAGCACTCCACTTCCGTACGCCAAGCCCAGCGCAGCCGTCATCCCTGCTCGCCGTGGCTCCTGCACAACTGCCGCCATCGTTCCCATCAGCCCCCCTGCCGTGCGTCGCCCGCCTTCAGCCGCAGCACCCTGCGCCCCTTGCATCTTCCTCCTGCTCGCGACGCAGCAGAATCCCGTGCGCCCAGTACTTCGCCACGCCCCTGCTGCCTGCGCCCCCTGAAGCGCCCTCGGCCCTGCGCTTCCTGCTACCGTGCCCGCGCCGCCCCTATGGCCGCGCATCCACTTGGTCTGCTTGCTAGACCAGAGCCGCCGACGCCTGCCGCTGCATCGCACGCCCCCACCTGCCTGCACCCCTCCCTTGTGCTGCACGCGACAACCAGGAGCGCCAGACCCCCCTGCCCCCCTGCAGCAGCGCCCCCCCTGCAACTGCACCCTCCGCCCCTGCCCAACGCCGCTGCCCAGGAACGGCAGACGAGCAGACCGCCGCTACCCCTTCCGGCTTCGATTCCGGCCGCCTCGGTGAGTCCCCGCCGCCGGTAGGCCCCAAAATCGAATCCCCTCGTCGTCCTCTTTCTTTTCCCCCGCTTCCCGCTCTCTCTCGTGCCTAAATCGCCGGAATTTCGGCCGCCAGCGAGCTCCTATCAGCAAGCCATGGAGAAGCTCGAGTTCTTACAATCTAGCCCCTGCAAATAATGTAATTTTCTGTTATTTTCTTGTGTCATGCAAAATCTGCAGATAACCCCCTAGGAAAGTTGTATATTCTCAATCCAGCCCCACCCGTGGTCTTTTTCAGATCTAACCCTGTCCTTCTCCTAATTTGTGAGCACAGTTTACTGTGACTTGCAGATCTTCCCTGCTAGTCCCTGAAATCTATAGTTAATCGCGTATAGGTCCTTGCAACTTTGTTTGATGCATGGTTTCCGTGTTTTAGATCCGTTTTGATCCGTTCTTTTTGCGTTATTATTCTAAAACCCTAAGCTATCATTTGGTAGTGTTTTTTACTATAGTTCATGTTTTCAAATTAAATATATATTTAATTTAATTAATATCCTCTCATCTAGTTTTCCGATTAAAATCCAATTAGATCTATACTCCGGTTTTCATAATTAATGTGTTTGTAATTTAATTTGTCTAGTTCAACACGAATCATAAAGTTATACGCTTAGATATTCTCACAAGTTCTTTTCTAATTAATTTTTTAATTAGTGTAATTTGTACATAGACAATTATATATAAAATTTGACTAAGTTCTACCTCGTCTTTATAAATGCAAATATAATATGAGTTAATTATAATCAGGAATATTCTCTTTTGAATATATTTTACATTTATTTTCTAAATTAAAATAAATGAAGCTTATAGTTCTGTTGTTCTCTTTTATAACGTAAATCTTCCGATAGTTGTTTCTTTTCAACCATAGTTCCGTCTTCCGCGTTTCTTGCGTTCTCGTGACCGTAGCAACGAGCCCTCTCCTTTAGTATGTTTTCTTAAGCTTTCCTTTTGTTTGGTGTACTTGTTCTTAGTTGTTTTTGTTTATTTGTTGTTGTTGTGCTTCGGTCCTATGCTCGTTTGGCGTTAGAAGGAACGTAATCCAAAAGCTTTGAAGATTAAGAGTTTTCGAGAACAAGGGTTGAAGACTTTGAGCAGTTATTCTCTAAAAGAAAGGCAAGTGTTTCCTTGATCATTCCTTTGTCCTAATAATCATAATAAATACAACTTTTCTTTATGCATGCATGTGTCTTAATTCTGATGGATCCTAATTAAGGATATGCCTAGCCTTTATGATCATTCCTTCTCAACCTGGGTTTTATCTTTCTTGTTGGGTAGTTACTGCTTAGTTGCTATAACTGGTTCTGGTTTGGGAATAGCTTATAACCATGATAACAACAATGATGATGCTACACCTGTTTTACTTCATGTTCTTGGATAGTTCGTGTTGTTAACTACAAGATCATATGTTTAATCGGTACATGGAGAACCACCCAGGAAAACAGTGCAACCACAATACTATATGGCTTTGGTCTTGGCTGATTAATTAGAAACACTAGCTTATGACGATCTTACCGAAAGGGCAAGAGGGGTTGCATCGATGGGGTATAGCTTGGTCCTCTTGAGGCTTTGATATGTGGTCCTTGGCTAAGGCACTTCCTCATTAGGGAGAGTTATGACCGCTTTGAGTTGAAACCTTAGCGGATTGTCATAAGTTAGGGAATCTTTGTAAAGGCCTCGTAGTGAATCCCTTGCCACTCACCTTGGAAGTGTTTAAGAGGCTAGCTACCTCCGGTAAATCGGGAGACACGAATTGTGGGTAAAGTGTACAACCTCTGCAGAGTGAAAACTGATATATCAGCCGTGCTCACAGTTAAGAGCGGCTTGGACCCTCACATGATTAATGAAGTTGAAGATGAAATAAATCGTGAACCATGTTTATGGTTTTGGATATGCTTGTGCTGTATACCTTCTCTCTCTTTTAATGTGGGTTTTGGTATATACTTATACCTTAGTAATCAAGTGCTAATAAAACTTGACCAACTAAAATTGCTTATCGCAGTAAGTCAGTCAGCCTTTCCTTGATTTTGGCCTTCATGTCATATAATTCCCAACACTTGCTAAGTACCAACCATAAGTGTACTCACGCTTGTTATAATTGCTGCTCAGAAGAGAAAGTTGTCATGATGTCTTTTGATGATGATGCTGAGTTCTAGGCCTACGCAACCCCCGGTCAATTGCCTGTGAAGTTGGAAGCCTTTGTTTCCAGGATAAGCTGTATAACTCTGATAGTTTTATAATCTTTTATTTCTTTTCTCCTGATACTGTTGCTGATTATTCACTGATGAAGTCACTATATGTATGGAACTTGATCCTGGCATACATATAGTTATGCATTCGGTTTTGTCCTTAAAACCGGGTGTGACAAATACCCGATCCAAGAGGCTTTTTAAGATCTATCTTGGGCAGATGTTTGTTAACCATTATTTCGGGATTTTATTCCGAAATAAGGGGTTTGTTCAAATTATTACCCAGACGATTTATTTAGTCATTGGCTCGGGGCAGAAAAATTGATTTGAGAGGTAATTTTGGGTGTTTTTTGGGATGTTATTTGTTTAACCATTTTTTTAGGGAATTCATCCCGAAAAAAGAGGTTTTCAAATATACTACACCAATTGCCCATGTTCACCATCAAATCTTTTGTAACACCTCAGGTGTTTAAATTGCGAAATAAGCCTCTTTTCCTTGAAGCGATGCATAAATAATTAGGAGAACTTTCAACGAAATGAGTTTTAAAATAACTTCTAAACTAGAACTCAAACAAGCTTTGGCCTGAAATGAAACTTGTAGAACTTTCCATTTTGAACAACTTTCGCGTTGAAGGATTTTCGAGTTGCAACACAAAAATTTGAGAAACACTTGGATTTGCGAACCAGCCCCTACCTTTTCTTCTTTTTCGCTGCAACCCATCTTCTCCTCGCGTCACCCCACCCTGTTCGTTTCGCCCGACCCTCGCATTCGCCCGACCCTTTTCGCTTCACCCGACCCTCGCGTTCGCCCGACCCCTCGCTTCGCCCGACCCTCGCCGCCGCGCAGTCGCCGCAGGCCACTTGGCCGGCGATGCCTGACCGCGCTAGGTGCCAAGCCAATGCCTGGCCGCGCCCGCACGCGCGCCCGCACGCCGCGTTCCTCCCCTGTCCGCGCACGCCACGCGCGCGCCGGCGACCCGTGCCCTGCTCGCCGCCCCCATGCCCAATAGACGAACCGCGCCGTGCCCGTGTCTCCGCAGCATTCCGCCAGTCGCCGCGCTCGCCGCCCGGCAAGGCAGCTGCTGCACCTCTTCGCCCAACCCGCGCGCCGCGTGATCTCCAGCTTCACACGCCAAATCCTCAGCGCCCAGTCCCCTGCCCGCGCCTGCCGCACGCTGCGCTGGCTTCTGTTCACCGCCCACCGCGGCCAGTCGCGCGCCCCCGTCGTGCCGCCCGCACCCACGTCTCACCGTCAAGTCCCGCCCCTCCTCCCGCCTCGCTGCTGCGTACAAAAGGCCGCGCTGAGTTGCCCCCCCCTCGCGCGCCCAAACACCAGAACGCCGCCGCCGCCACCACTAACACCGTCGTGCTCAGCTCACCGTGGAGCTCACCTCTCCGGCCACCCTTTGCCAAAGCTGAGTCTTCCACCACCACCACAGCACCCCACCGCAGCTCCCTTCGTCGCCTAGAGCCACCGGAGCACCCCCAGCGCCGCCCGCGCCGCCGCCGCTCCTTGTTGCTCCGTGGACAGCCCACACCAAAGCTCCTCCGCCCCAGACAAGCTTTGAAATGGGTTCCCCTCGGCGCCGCGAAGCTACTCGACCAGCCCACGTTGTTCCCTTCTCGCCGGAGCACCGCCGCCGACGTTCCGCCCCATCGCCGCCCCTCTGCTCCGCGCCGACGAGCCACCTCCGGCCACTCCCAACCCCGACCAAGGCCACCCAAGGTAGCTCTCATCTCCCTGGATCTCCCCGACCATTTTTCCCTCGCCGCCGACGAGCCCCCTTGCCGGAATCTGGACGGCCGCCATGCCAGCGCCGCCCAGGGACCCAATTGCTTTGGTTGAAATCTTTGAAAGAGTCTGCACGCAAGTTTCCATGGGCATATCTGTAAACCTGTGTTCAAACTTTAAAATCAAACACAGCGAACTTGTAAAATTCATTTAAAATCATAGAAAAATCTGAAAAATACAAACTCCACTGTTCTGGAATCTTTAGATGAAAATCTACAACTTTTGTTACATGCATTTCTTCAGTTTCTTACTAAATCTTACTATAAGTTAAATGGAAGGTTTAATAGACTTTAAATGTACCCCCTGTTGTAGGCAAAGTCTAAATCTGAAAATTTTACAGTAACACACTTATGGATAGATTAACACCCTGTAAAAGTTTTAGCTTCAATACTTGAATGATTTGTTCTGTATAAAAATATCTAGGTGCTAGCAGTGGTTGTGTTTTACATTTTTCATAATTAATCTGCTGCGTAAAAATGTCTGAAATTTTTACAGTGCTTTTGTCTCTGCTTATTGTGCTCTAAATAAAAATTTCATCACCAGAAGTTACCTAATCCAGAAGTTGTGATTAATCCATGTGTGCTTGGAAAATTCAGTTTCTATTATAACACAACCCCTTCTTGTTTAATGAAGTTAATAGTTTAAGTTATACTCTTTAATAATTGCCCACAGAAATCTCAACTAAGTAACTTCACAACCAAATTGATGTTTTGTGAACTACAACTTTATAGTGAATGAAAATAATCGTCATATACCCTCACTATAACTTATATTGGTGCATTCATATAGAATCGACGACTCTCGCCGACGGAACGTACGAGCTGGTGCTCGCGTCCGAGAGTGAGCAGCGTGAAGCTCAAGTACATCTAACTGAAGCTCTCGAAGACCCGAGCCCAAGTTCGAACGAGCCCCAAGCTAGCTTTTCCCAAGAAGGCAAGCCCCGGAGCATGAACCCTATTTTTCTAAACTTATGCAACTTATTACTCTACTTTACTTGTGCATTAAGTTTATAGGAGTTGGATGAAAACTTAGTTGCATGATCCTAGGTACCCATGCTCTGAACACTAGATGCAAGGTTCGATAGAATGCTATGCTAATAGGACTCGGTAAAAGTCGAGTGATTTCCTGTCACTCGCGAGAAATCAGGAGTTGATTGTTTACTACATGCTGCAATCCTAAGGTCGACGGACGGGGCTATGGTACGATGTTTATGTTGATGATTGAGGCCCCGTCTGTTTAGTGAAAAATGCTAAGGCCGCAGTGTGTGGTAGTGGTGGTTAAGTCTTTGAACGTACTAACCACATGCCGAGAATATGGTAATCGGTAAGCTTAAGTACTGGATTTGACCGAGGCCGGAATATACTCCCCACTGTCTTGAATTCGTTCACATCTAGCTAATGGCGGGTGCATCGGCCGCCACAGCCCGACGTACCGTGGTCTGTGGGGAGGTGTAGTCGAGGGCGGTGGGCCTGTTCCGTGAAGCGGGAATTGAAGGGAAAAGTTGCACGTGTGACTCTGGGAGTAACCACGTGACGTGTGTTTAGGTTTCCCTTGCAAGGTTAAGAAATTCAATTCGAATCGTCCATTTCTCGTGGTTATTGAGACTGCTTGACCCTTTTACCACATAGAGTAAGAAGAGGAACAATGATAATGATTAATCTTGTTGGATGCAAAAATAATTCTCCACCATGCATGATATTGGATAGTTGCTTACCTAGAATGGTTAAAGAAAGCGAGAACTTGGAGCTAAAATTTGAAAGTAAGGACCTACTATATATATGCTTTTCGGCAAAACAAACCCCTCAAGCCAAAAGCCTCGCACGTCTAGGAGTCGGCTAAGTATACCCCACTAGGCGGGTAAACCTTGCTGAGTATTAGTATACTCAGCCTTGCTTGTGGCTTGTTTTCAGGTGAAACTTTCGAGGACATGATTGCTAGTTTGACTTGGCCTTGTACCCTTCCTCCTGGTTGGTCGATGGATTGGGATACGCCCCCGGCCAACGGTGGTGATGCCGAGTGATGCCTCGTACGGGCTTCATCGAGACATCCTTTATCGTCGAGTAGTTGTCATTATCTTTTCCGCTGCTTGAACTCTGAAGAACTCATTTATTTCGAAATCCGAAGTACCTTGTTTTACGAATTTGAACTCCATTGTAATAATAATTTGTGATGAACCCTATGGTGTAAAAGTGTGGAATGTTGTATACTCTAGGCTCACCTTCGTGTGAGTACATGTATGTGTGGCTTCGATCGGAAAAAACCGTGGTTGTATCGGGAGGTTACTCGACAGACCAATGGAGTATTCCATTTGAAGTGCGAGTTAGCCCTGATTGCCCTTGTGGTGATGATTAGCGCGCTTGAACCGGATTAATTCAGGTGGTTCTGCCACATCTTTAGCGTCACATATTGCATGCCACGATTCTTTGGATCCTACATTCCAAAACTTGGGGATTTGGATTCAAGGCTTGGGGGCTGCAGGACATGTGTCATCAGCGACTTATTTTTCAAATCTGCTGGAAGATAAGATAGAAGACTCAAGACTGGACAACTACTCGGGGCATGAGCACCTCATAGCCTCGACGCAGCCAAGGAAGTACTCAGAGGACACCTTCAAGACGAAGTTCGCGAAGAACTCGAAGACGCCTTCAAAAGTACTCGGACGCCTACAGTACTCGGGTACAAAGAGCTCGGGGGCTTGTCAGACCTGGGTACACGGGACTGTACACATGGCATACTTCTCTTAGGATACAGGATGGGACATGGCCCACGCCCTACATCTGTTGTAACTACTAGTAATGCAGTAGGATTACTCGTACAGTAGTGAAACTAGTTGGACACGGTAGGAAACTACCCGAGAAGTACTCTGGTAGGACTCCTGGGCTTGTACCCGACTAGGACTTCCATGTAAACGTGTCCCCACAGACTATATAAGGGCGAACAGGGAACCCCTCGGGTACAATCATCATCAAAGGCAATACAAACCACACAGGATGTAGGGTATTACGCTCTCGGCGGCCCGAACCTGTCTAAACCTTGTGTTCCTTTGCACCTTCGAGTTCCTGATCTCGGCGACACCCTACCTACAAACTCATCACCTCGGGGGTATCCCTCGGTGGGCGTGGCGGTAAAACACCGACATGGCCTGAACCTATCTAAACCTTGTGTTGCTTGCACCTTTGAGTTCCTGATCTCGGCGACACTCTTCCTACAAGTCTACTACCTTAGGGTATACCAAGGTAGGCCTGCCGATAAAACACCAATTGCTGGCGCGCTAGGTAGGGGAGTTCATCGAAGATCCACCGGCGAACTCGATTGCATGCTTCAACTCCGCCGCTATACCTATGGAGGGCGCCACCTTCGTCTTCGGCTCCTGGGTCTGCGTCGCCAATGGCCAAGGTGGTTTCAACAGCCATGTTGCCAAACCCGGGGAGCTGGAGACACCGTCGCTCGCCTTTAGCCAAGACGTCGGCACTCTAGTCGACGGATCCAGCCAAACCCGACTTTCCGATCTAATTGGAAACTACGCTAGCCATCTCCGGGCAATTCCCCATCCCCAGATCAGTGCCGATGATTTAATCACCGGAATTGACCGAGTGGACCATAGCATCGCCGGGAGCAGCGAGCTCGCGGAGGCTGCTCTCTGACATTCTTGCGACTCGGCGCCCATGACCCGGAACTTCCCTAAGACACTGCGTCCACTTCTCGCTGATGTCAGCGACATCTTCTCCGGAATCGATCAGGTCGACCGATCCATCGCCGAGTGCATCAGGAGCGCGGAAGCCACTTTCTAACACTCACCGCTACCTAACCTGCCGGAGAAACCCAAGCATAGTCCCGTTTTTGGTTCCAAGTCCCTCTCCGCTCTGGAGGAGGACCTGGATCTCCTACTACAACTCGGAGAAGGAGAAGCAACTGTTTGCTAGGAGGCTCCCGTCTTAGAAGACTACTTGGACTCCGATGACCACATCACGCCTTTATTAGGCGAATACCAGGCACTGGCAATAAAATCAAATCTGGTGGGTGAGCTCACGTGTTGGAAGCGCACGAAACCCTCCGAGCTACTCGACGTCAGCCCACCATGCTATGCCACAGACCCCAACAAACTTCCATTCCAGGAAGGCAGGCCCCTCAATTCTTCCAATGAAGAAGGAGGTATGATCAAGCCAAAAGCTAATTGGATGACTACTACATCGACGATGACTACATGTCAATATGCCAGGGCAAGATAGGGCGAATTACGTGATCATGTTCACGACACCGAGGATGTCGTGAAGATGGAAGATGAAGACGACGTTAAAAAAGAGCGAAGCAGGTTCAGAAACGTCAAATGTGCCGAGCGCAAGCAACGCACACTGGACCAACAACAGCACCAGCTCGGCAACCTCTACGACTTCTCCACGACCGATCTCCGCAACATCATCAATATTGGCCGGGACGCTCGCAATATTATCATCGCCCGACAGCAAGAGCGTGTTGAGGTAGAAGCCTACAGTCCCACCAATTACCACATCCCTCAAGACTACTTGAGTTCAACCCGGAAGCGCAAGCCGGACGCCCCTGATGCAACCACGGAACGACCAACTCGAGGTAAGTAGACCTCCACCTCTCAAGAATGCTTTGAGAGGGCTCTCCTTGGGCATTGCCCGTGGCATCTGAATGGCAGTCACTCTGCCTTTGAGTGCCATAACCTTCGCAAGGCCCTGGGAGCCCCACCACTCAAAAGCGTCAAGAAAAACGACCACGAAGGGAGGCAGCCAAACTACTTGTACGATGAAATGCGAAAGAATTAAAACCTGATCTGAGGAATTTTCTTGGAGGCTTTTTAGGGAATTTGTGTGTATAACCATTGTTTTGGAATAGCATTTTCGAAACAAGGGGTTCTTCGCATTTAAACCCAAAAATCCCTTTTGTTCATTGCTTGATCAAGGAATTAAAGTCACATTTTTTGTCCTAAAGTAAAGTGAGAAGCAAATTTAAACTCTTTTGTTCTGTCAGGCTAACAAGGACGCATCCGTCACGCGATTTTGCTAGGAACCCTGTCACAACCGAACCGCATGACCATCGATCAGGACATCCCCAATTGAGTGGTCATCCCTTTTGAACCAAATTAGCGGAACCAATTAACTAAACGCACCACGTACAAGCAACTACACTCACAATCGAGAAGTCGACTTGAAAAGTTTGTACGACCAACTATTGATTCCTGTAACTGCTCTGACTACTTGTCTCTTAAAGGCAGTGGCTATGAAAGCAACCTCTGAAGGGGCCACCAAGCCTGTATTGCTAGTTGTGCACATTTGTCACGAACAGTAAATATGCCAACTGAAGAGGTCATCGAACCTATAATTCCAAACGAATCAGAGTATCGCACGATCGAACGTTATCTCATTAAGTTTGATGAACTCCCGTGAGGAATATGTATTCGAACAACAAGTTATCGACTACATCTACATGCGCAATACCTAGAGTAGCGTGAACCAAGCATATTGATTTCTTCTAAGACCTATGATCTTCAGTACTACACGACGATACTTTGAACAGATCAGAAGGCAACAAGTAAATAAATATATTTAGAAACATGCAGCAGAGCGGATTGTTCATAACATCTCAATGTTTTATAGTCCTGCTCTAGGCTTTCAACAATCCTATGGGCCACTGGCTCAACGTCTTTCAGATAATCTTTGAATTGTTCTTCTGAACAGTCTGCAGCTATGCTGCTAGTGGCTCCACATTGGCCTTTGGCCAGAAGGACTTGATGAGACCAAGCGCATGCGCCACGTAGGTCTTGGTTGTCTTGGATACGTAGCTAGCAATCTTTTGGGGGCCTCATGAAGACGCCCCAGCAAAGTCTTGTTGTCGACTACTCCTCTTCCAAGGGGTCCACCATGTTAACGACTACTTGGGCAGCTTCTTGGAGATCTTCAAGTTGCTTCTACTTCAACTCTTTTTCTTTGGCCATGGATTTGATTTGCTTCATGCATTGCAACAGCTACTGGTCTGCATCTTCGAGTAGTTTAGCCAAGTGCTCCACGTCATCTGATGAACGGTACAAAAGATTCTTCATGTTAGTCAGTAGTTCTTCTTTATACTTTAACAATTTTTCTCTGAGCAAGTTTACAGACTACTTTCCAACTACATTCAACTATGCAAGATTACTCGGTAGGGAATTACCTTGTTGGGTTTTTCTCTGAGCCTTGTTCTTTTCTTCAAGATTTTTCTTGCTTGAGAAGCCAAACTTCACGAGTGCGCTCCAATTTCAGTTCATCAAGTTCGCTTTGCACTGCAATTCTCTTGTGGATCTGCTCTTCAATCTACCTATGTTTTACTTGCAATTGGCATAGTCCATCTTCCATGGCCCTCAACTTGTCTGACTTTAGTTGAGACTGGTTGGCCATCCTCTACTCAAGCAAAGAAATAAGCAAGTTAGCAGATGACAACATTATGCAATGAATGCAAGTTATAATATCAAGAAGAAGCCATACCGTTGAGAACTTGTATAAATCCTTGAAGGTATCCTAGAAATGCTTTAGGTTTTCGCTAGTCAACATTGGATCATTGATAAGTTCTGTTGGCACAACATGTTGCCACCCATGCGGTGTTATCAGGATAGGTCCTGAAGAAGTACCCGCAGTTTCTGCATCGTCAAGATTTGGTTGCTCCTGCTAGGTATCTGCCACCTCACCCGCAGTAATTAGTCGAGCTTCTGGCAGATTAGTACTCGCGGGTGGGGGCGGCATGACAGGCTCACCTGTCAATATCTCGAGGGCTGGCTCATTTGTCCTAGACTTGTTTTCCTTGACTGGCTCAACACTTGAAATATCCCTTTCAGCCTTAGCACTTGACAGCATAGAAATTTCCTCGGGTACTAACTACTAGATGATGGTCGCAGTACCCGGCATGTTGGTCAACGCTGCAACATCTGTCTCTTTCCCTGGCTCGGGGGCTGTTCTAGCCGAGGCATGACCAGGCTCATCCAAGCCTAGAGCAGAGGATTTCCTAAGCACAATGGAGAAATTGTCAAATACATTATTGATTATGAGTTTACAAAATCTACAAGAGAAAAGTACTCGAGTACTTACAATGACAATTTTTTCACGTTCAGTTTCTTTACTTTGAGTACTTTAAGTGCTGAAACGGCACCTGAAGTACTTGGGGTGGTGGGTTTGCCAGCCGAGGCTGAAGTCTGGCTCACCAAGGCACTCGCTGCATCACCAGCAACACTCAACGACAGCTCCACTACAATAGAGGGCACGGTATGCTTTGTTGTAGCATCATCACCGGCAGTTTCGTCTTCTGCCCCGTGCTTTGATTGCTTAGGGTCAGAAGCATCAACACTAGAGAAGATGAAAAAAGAGGAGAGTGTTCAAAAGCCAGCTCAAGAAGAACTCGGGAAAGGTACTTGTAATGGTTCGGAAACACTTACCTCGATGGTTCATCATCATCGACCGAGATGACAGTTTCCTTGCGCTTCTGAGCGAAGACCCTTGATTTCTTGGGATGGCTGGGCAGGAGATCACCACTAGTCAAGTCTGTGCTTTTCTGGGGGGTAGTCGTGCCGGGTTTCTTTGAGAGGTCTGCCAGAAGAATATCATTGTTATTATCATCACCTTCTTCATCGGTCAGTGGATTGAAAGAAGGGCTGTTGACTCTGAGTCGCTGATACGCACTCGACTTCAAGTGATCGGGGCATTCAATTTCTGGTAGTGGGGGTGAATTCTTATAAAGGTCTGTGTGTCCCTACAAGATCAACAAGCATCAGATACAGACTTAGTAAGTTTCAAAAGTACTCGGACGAGCGAGTAGCATACCTCTTTGGGCTGATTCGATGCACTGAACAACGGTGGGACGTATGGCATAGCGTGCACATCCATCAGTACACGTCCCACCTGCTTCAACGCGTCTCCCGATGACAGTTCCTCTGTAGACATTGATGTAGCACTGGCCTGATCTTCCGATAGGTATTGGTAGATTCGATTGGTGGAGACTCGACGTTGGCGATCCGGGCTTCTAATCAGACACGATTTGAAGTCCTGCAACCATTACACCGCTGCTCCTTGGTTATCAACCAAGCACAACTTGATTGACCTCGCCGAGAAGGCTATCCTGCAAGCGAATCGAAGAACACAAGCAAGAAAGGGTAAACACGCAATCTGAAATTGAAGATGTGTTGAAGCAAATCATGAGATGGGGTTCGAGTTCAAATCACAAAAGGACTAATCGCCACAGTGGTGAAGAATAAGAACAGGGGGCCCTGAATTCATAGCAAAAGGACTCGACGTCACAGTTACAATGAACAAGATCTGTTTCTCAATGGAAAACTAGACTAAACAAAATCTGAAACCTAATCTGCGGTGGCTACTGAGTTTATGATAGCAAATGGGGCATCCTAGGGTTGGGGGCGACCTGGGAGGGGCGCCCACAACATGGGCTTAAGGCCCGACACGATACAAAGCCTGAAAAGGCCCAAAATAGGTGATGCAGCACTTTGTCGTGGTCACACAGAATGATCCACAAACCTTCTTGAGCTGGGACCAGAACCAAAAGAAGCATCTCGTCATCAGCTTTCCAACGCATCCAAGATCACCTCATTTGGACGCCATATCAGGGAGATATCACTGTTTCGGTGCAGGGCTGTCGGCTGAATCCGAACCGAACTCGCAGTCTAAGTTGGCGACGACTTGTAGCTCGTTGATGAGGCTGGCTCGTGCATGTCCAGCGTGGTGATGTCCTCATCAGACAGCAGGAAGGTATCTTCAGGCCCAAGGTAGTCAAAACCTAATTGACACCTCTTTTGTAGAGGTTGAATCCGATGCTCAAGAAATGAGTACATCACGGATGCTCCAGTAACTCCCATCAGTTTCAGAGCCTAGATCAACTCGATAGTTCATGGACTTGGCCCATCTCAGAAGCTGGAAGACTCTGGTTCCACTCTGTTTGTGATGTTGGCACCCCACCAGTCCGGTCTGGCAGAGATGGCTTGTGGTTCCCAACATAAAACCACAAATCTTTCCAACCTAAGGGGCGATTGGGGAACTTGTAGCTGATATAGTTTGAATCCATCTTCTGTTTTAGTGGGAACCTAGCTCCTCTGACTACACTCTAGCGCTCTGGACTGGGCTGAGGTTTCAAGCGGAAAAGATGGTGAAACAGAGCAAAGTGGGGTTCGATCCCTAGAAAAGCTTCACACAGATGTACAAAAATAGCTACATGAGCTATGGAGTTCGGATTTAGATGATGGATCTGGATTCCATAGAAATAGAGAAGGCCACAAAGAAAATCAGACGCAGGGAGGGCCAATCCCCTTTTGACAAAGTGTTGAAACAATACGATTTCATCTCCATTTTCTTGAGGAAAAGGTTGTCGAAAAGATGGGTGGCATTGAACAACATCCTGCCCCTGAAGAAGACCCTTGGCAACAAGGTTCAAGAGGTCATTTCGGGAACACTTACTGGACCTCGCAGGTCGTAGACTGGGCAACCTTCTCTATCTTCTTCTTGTCTCCCTTGTTGGCGGCTTTCTTGTTTCCCATTCTTTATGTCATGAGTGTCTTCACTCGCATACGCTCAGAGGCTTAGGAAAAGGGTGTGGAAGGCGTGCAATGAGAGTGGGAGAGAAGAAAGGACAAAAATGGCGCAGACCTAGATCTAATACCAGATGCGGCAGCGACTGTGAGGCAGAGGAAGATGTAGGGTTCTCACAGTGTGGGAATGGCTGAAAGGGTAAGTTAACCCTAAGTTACCACGCGGTTAAATAACCAGTGGGGAACCCAGTTTTACTGTGTAGAAGTTGAGGAGTTTTTATGGGAAATAATTTGTTTTGAGAGGTAATTTAGGATAATTTTGGGGAAGTTATTTGATTAACCATTTTTCAGGGATTTTATCCCGAATAAGGGGTTTTTCTAATTTCGTTCCAATTTTTCCTATTTTTACCATCATCACAATTATATAACATACACTGCAACGTATGCCACATTCTGTCGTTGTCAAGATTGGTGATCAAGACTTAGACTAGTAAATTTCTTTTATGCGCGTACGGCCTCAGATGGTTGCACGGGTGACACGGGATTTAGACTGGTTCGGGCGTGAAGAAGCCCTACGTCCAGTATGGGGAGATGCTCGTGTTACCCATGCGGGTTCTGCAGTAGGGGTTACAGAAGGGCGAGAGAGGGAACCGGTCCCAAGTTTCTAAGGTGTGCACAGGGGCTCTAATGGCGCGGGCGTGTTCTTCTTTGCCAGGGAGAAGAAAACCTGTGCGAGGAAGTGTGTGTGTGTGAGCGTGTGAGAGTCTAAAAATTCTCTCCCTGTCTCCTGGGCCTGGCCTTCCCTTTATAGCTCCAGGGAGTCGACCAGGCATATGCGAGACGCGCGTGGGGGTACACAGAGAGAGAAAGAATCGAGGGGGAGAGGGAACACGGAGTCCAAGAAGAAGATCTGCGCTTCCCGGGCGCCACGGTTGTCTTCCGTCTCCTCGCTTTGTCGGGCGGCCTGCACTGATCTGGTCGCTGTTCTCCTCGGGAGCCGGTTACGGCGGGCGTGCGTGATGATGGCGGTGGCTTCCGTCCCGTCGGGGCTGACGGCTGCCACGACTGTCCCTGTTGTGCTGCAGGCGGCGTGAGCGGCGCGGACGCCCTGTCCCTGTCGCCGGAATCGCGGGGTGCGAGGACGGGTAGGCGGAGCGCGGACAGTCAGGCGTGCTCCTGTGCCAGGCGACGTGGGTCATGATGGCCTGACAGCGAATCAGAGAAGACTGAGCCGCTGTACCGCGCGCGGCGCGGTCGTGGGCGGGTCGGTGTGACGGGTCACGTCAGCGGCGTGGATGCCTTTCCGCACGCCCGAGCCGTGGAGCGTTTAAGGCAAGGCTGCGCCCGAGTCTGATTTCCGTCCGGCGGGCCCACGTGAGTCCGACCCTAGGACCCTGGGTCGGGCGAGGCGGATCCTTGCGGCAAGGGGTCGGGCGAGACGGACCCTTGTGGCAAGGGGTCGGGCGAGGCGGACCCTCGTGGCGAGGGGTTGGGCGAGGCGGACCCTCGTGGCGTGGGGTCGGGCGAGGCGGAGCCCGCCTGCCTGGGGATCGGGAGCGTCCGACCACGAGGGACGGGGTCGGGCGGAGCGGAGCGCTTCCTCCTCGTGTTGGGCGGACGATGGTCGCCGTTGCCGCGGGTCAGTCTGGGCCTCCATAATTGTTGCCAGGGCAGTCATTAGATGACCGTTTACTTTCCCCCCTGACACAATCATTTGGATCCTTTTTTTCAAATATTTTAGGATTTGGATTCAAGGCTCGGGGGCTGTGGGATACGTGTCATGAATGGCTTATTTTTTAAATTCTTTGGAAGATAAGGAAAGAAGATTCAAGACTAATTTGACCCTCAGCTTGATACTTCGATTCAACCTAAGGCTCGGGGGCTACTCAATATATGTAGGGCTGGATAACGAGCCAGTTCAGCTTGGCTCGGTCGGGCTCGTTAAGATAACGAGCTGGCTCAGCTCGACTCGTTATCTTAACAAGCAGAAAAGCCTGCCCAGCTTGGCTCAGTCCAGCTCGCGAGCCTACTCGGGTAGCTCGCAAGCCAAATAAGGAAATCGAGACTCCAACAGGGCGAGCAGTGGGGGCTGCCGGGGGCACCGATTTGATTGCACAGCGGGGGATCCGGGGGTATGGCGGCACGTGGAGGTCGATGCCAGCGCCTGCAAGCCTGCGCGGTGGCGCAGGTCTGTGGGTGGGCAGACGAGGAGACAAGCTTGGGGAGAGAAGGCAACGAGAGGATCGGGGCATGGCGGCTCGCCGGCGCCGGTGCCCGCACTTGCGAGGCCGCGTGGCCGTATGAATCTGCGGCAACGAGCGGATTCGGGTGGAAGGGAGAGGCTCGAGGGTAGCGGGCGCAAGGGGTTGATGGGAGGCGAGCTGGGCAGCTGACGGTCGTCCCTGGCATAGGCGCGTCGGCACGTGGTGCTCCAATGGCTTGGTGGCACCTCGTGCACACCTGCCGCTCAGAGCAGGGAGCCTAGAGGGGACCAGACATGATAGATGGGAGTGGAAGCACGGAAGCTGGAGTGGAACGACCAGCGAGAAAGCTGCAGGGCCGGCGGGCGACGAGCCGAGTAGCCGGCGACCGTCCCTGGCGGTGTGACTCGAGGGAGAATTGGAATGACTGAGATGGAACCGCTCAAGTGGGCAGGTGACTCTAGGGTTCAGAGGTTAAATGGGCCGGGAGCTTATTGGGCCACTATGTTTGGGCTGGCAGCCTGCTAGTGGGGCGCAGCTCGAACTTGCTCGTTATACTAACGAACACAAAGTCCTCCTCGGCTCGTTAGGAATTGGACCGAGCCGAGCCACGTGCGAGCCGAGCGAGCTAACGAGCTATGAGCATTTCGTCCAGCCCTATCCATATGGAGTGCGATTTTCATCGCACCCCATATAAAGAAGATTTAAAACTACTCGGCACATGAGCACCTCACAGCCTCGAAGCAGCCAAGAAAGTACTCGGAAGACACCTCCAAGGAAGTACTCGAGGATGACTTCAGAAGTACTCGGATGCCTGCAGTACTCGGCTATGAAGTGCTCGGGGGCTTGTTAGACCTGGGGCTACGGGACTGCGCACATAGTATAGTGTTGACACTCGTTACAGCTCAATTTCGACCGTCAAATCCTACATAAAAGAGGAACAATATCTTATGCCAACACTAGTATAGGATGATTATCTAACGAATTCCACAAGTGCTGGTCTAAATATGTATGCAGGTGCATTTGAACTAAAAATTGCAGGAAAAGAGCAAGCATGATCCAAGGCCAAGCAGCTCCGACCAATCAGAACACACCGTTCAGGCTCACACGGATCAAAGGGCCCACCAGTGCAGGAAACCAACCCAAGAAAGTGCCAAGTCACTTACCAGGGACCAGAGGGCCCACCTGCCAGCCTCCTACGTGAAGGTCGGTTGGTGGCCAACCTGGTTCAGCCAAACCAGCCAGGGCACAACCAACTTAACCCCTACATGTGGCGCTTCCTCATTGGCTCCTAATGGTGGTTCGAGGAGGCCTCTGCTGTTTTCCCGGTCGTAGACCCCTGGTGCCACACCTATATATATGAGGGGAGGGGGGTAGAATTAGAACACACTTCACACTTGCAACTTTTGCCTACTCCTCTCCCATTCTGAGCTCTAGGCTCTCTCTAGAGGTAGCGCTGCCTAGGCGGTGTTAGAAGAAAGGAGGAGAGTGGGAAGTAGGGGAAGTGCCGGGGTTGTCGGCACTCTCCTCCAGTTTGTACCTCGACGGATGCTTATAAATCAAAGTAAATGCTCGTGACTTCTTTAGTGCTTTAGTTTCATAGTTAAGTAGTAGTTCTAGCTCTTTAGTTGTTTACTGGATCGATAGTTGACTAGCTTAGTGGGTGCTCTAGTCTAAGACTCCTAATAGAGACGGATGTTCTTGGCCGAGGCTAGAGTTAGTTGACGACAGCGTAAACGTGGTGTCTATGCTAGACTTTACCTAATGCTTGTGGTATATCCCACGGTTTGATGATGTAGGTGATAGGTGGTGACAGCCCTGTTTACTCAGCATAACCCTCCCCGTTCGGGTATATCCCAATGCCGTATTACTGGGGCATTTCGGTTTTATCCAGGCGGAGTCAGTAGCCTGAAGTAAACAACTAGGAACATCCCTTCTCAAGATGGGACAAGGAAAATCCCAACCATCACCTGTGCGAATTCGAGCAAGTGTGCTCATGTCTGAAAATTTCAGGCATGACACATGAAGCTTGTTGACGGTGCTTAAGTCACAAAATCAACCATCAACTCCTGCATCTTTCTTATCAATATAATCACCAAACATAGTTATAGGGTTTTGTTCTAACCAATTCCACAAGTTTTGGAAAATTATGATGTGCAGGTACACAGGAGTGGAAACCAAGGAAAACACACGTGATACACACAGAAGATCGCATCTTGTGTCACACTTACAAGAAGGGCCAACAAAACAGACCAAACGGGCGCGCCAAGTCACAAATCACCAAGGATCATAGTCATGGCCCACATGTCAGCTAGCCAGAGGAAGGTAGGGCTGGGGAGACTCCACTTGGGTTCGGCCGAACCCAGATGGATTCCCGTCTAGGTACACTTTGACGTGGAGTACCCCTTACGCTTCCTCAAGGCCGTGGCTAAGGTTTCCATACAAGGACATGGCGGGAACCGCCCTTGGAAACTATAAAAGGAGGCCCTGACCCCCTCATTCAACACACAACACATTTTGGAGAAGAAGAAGTAGAGGGACTCCACCCACTTGTATCATTAGGATAGGGAGTGTGTGAGGAAGAAGTGAGGAGAAGAGATGGACTTGTTGGCCTCTCTCCGACCTTGTACCTTGACAGATACGATCCATTTGAGTAAGTATCCGGGTTCATCTCTTAGTAAGCTCTTGGTAAGATTATCCTTTCATTGTTATTCATTTACGGGTTCATCGTTCGTTCTTGTAGAGGATACTCTAGTAGAGGGCCCCTGATAAAGATGGGATAACCCTGCGCAACGCTAGAGTAGTAGTCGACAGTATAAACGTGTTGTTTAAGTCTTAGATTACCTTTGTTTGCTGCGAGTCCCACGATATTGCGGGGTAGATGGCAGGTGGTGACAGCCCTGTCCATCCGCTACGAAGCTGCTATGGAGTGATCCAGAATGTGTCCGTTGGGCACAAAGATGTTAAGGCAAGCCTCGATTGCCACGTGTTCGAACTTTTCCACTTCAACATCTTGATAAGGCATCCCATCGAGAAGCTTCTCATAAATCTACCCGAGTCAGGGAGCCTTAACTCGACAGGATCGCTCCTCGAGAAAGACGCAGAAGAATTCATCTAGGAAAAACAAGATGCTGATGAGGTCTTAGAACTCCTAGAGTTTGAAAAACAACCATGATCCCTAATTGAGCTAAAACCTCTTCCTTCTGGGCACCGTTATGCTTTCTTGAACAACGATGTACAGTCTCCCATGGTCATTAGCGACAAACTCTCAGAAGAGGAGACCGCAAAGCTCATCGCTGTTCTAGAAAAGCATCGGGCTATGCTAGGATATGCCCTCCAGGATCTCAAGGGCATCAGCCCTACTCTTTGTACTCATCGCATCCCTATCGATCGTACCATGGCACCTTCAAGGGAACCCCAAAGAAGGTTGAACAATACAATGCGAGAGGTTGTAAAGAAGGAGGTCTTAAAGCTCCTACACGCCAGGATCATTTATCCCATCCCGTATAGCGAGTGGGTAAGTTCGGTGCTGGTGGTACCCAAGAAAGGAGGCATGACGGTCGTGGAAAATAGCAAGAATGAGCTAATTCCGCAGTGCACCGTCACGGGATGGAGGATGTGCATCGCCTATAGGAAGTTCAACAAGGCCACCAAGAAAGACCACTTCCCGCTACCCTTCATCGACAAGATGTTGGAAAGGTTAGCGAAGCACTCTTTCTTTTGTATCCTTGATGGCTATTCTAGTTATCATCATATTCTTATCCATCCCGACAATCAAAGCAAGACAAACTTCACATGCCTCTACGGTACCTACGCTTACCGAAGAATGTCATTCGGGTTGTGCAATGCACCAGCATCGTTTCAAAGGTGCATGATGTCCATCTTCTCAGACATGATCGAAGATATCATGGAGGTCTTCATGGACGACTTCTCGGTTTGTGGTAAGACCTTTGGTCATTGCCTCAGAAACTTGGATAAGGTCTTGCAGAGATGCTAAGAAATGGACCTGGTGCTAAACTGGGAGAAGTGCCACTTCATCGTCCGAGAGGGCATCATCCTTGGACAATTAGTCTTTGAGAGAGGAATAGAGGTAGATGGCGGGTGGTGACAGCCCTGTCCATCTGCTACGAAGCTGCTTCGTGGTTAGTGTAGTCCCATGTCCGGGTTTGGAGTAGAGCTAATAGCCGGAGGTCCTTGGTAGACTAGGGTCAGACCGGTGCCTGAAGTGAACGAATAGCAGTCTAAGTGTATCCTTCCTTGAACCTTCCCGTTAGATAAACCATGCTACCCAGGCCATTTTATCTCCTTTTCTCCTAGCTAAACTAGATAGAAGACTGTTACACCTCCGTTCCCTGAGAAATTATGATACCCTGAATACTCTCCTGGTGAAGTGCTACAACGTTATATCGTGCGCTTGCGGATTTATTCGTGAACATTAAGAAATACCAACAAGCATTTCTGGCGCCGTTGTCGGGGAACGGTTTCTGTAGTTGTTTTCGAACCTAGTTTGTGGCAGAACCACCTGAATTAATCCGGCTCAAGTGTATTAACCATCACCATTAAGGCATCCTCGGTTAACCTTACACTTCAAACGGAGTAATCCACTGGTCTGTCGGGTATAACCTCCCGATACAACCACGGTGAACGGATCGAGCGCCGTACATACAAATGCTCATGCGACGATGAGCCCAGAGAATACCACATTCCAGCAAGTATTACATCATTTGCATAAGTCAATATTACAGACCTAGTTCTGAGTTTAGAAAACAAGTACTTCAATTAACATAAATAAGTTCTTCAGAGTTAAATTGCAGCGGAAATAAACAACGGAAACTACTCGACGATACAGGATGTCTCGATGAAGCCCGTACGAGACATCACTCGGCCTTATCTCCGTTGGACGGGGGCGCATCCCATTCCACCGACCAACCAGGGGGAAGAGTGAAGGGCCAAGCCAAGCTAGCAATCATGTCTTCAAAGGGCTCACCTGAAAACGAGTCACAAGCAAGACTGAGTATACTAATACTCAGCAAGTCTTACCCGTGTAGTGGGAACTACTCCACCGACTCTAGACATGCAAGGCTGTTTGGCTCAGGGGTTTGTTTTGCCGAAAAAGCATCTACAAGTGGGTCCTTACTTTCAACTTTTAGCTCAAGATTCTAGTTTCGTTAGCCAGTCTAGGTAAGCAGCAATCTAATGCATACATGGTGAAGCATTAAGTTTTCCATCCAACCAGTTCATTCATCATCATTGTTCCTCTTCTTACTCTGTGGGTAAAAATGGTTAAGCAGTCTCAATAGCCGTGAGAAACGGACGATTCGAATCGAATTTCTTAACCTTGCAAGGGAAACCCAAACACACGTCACGTGGTTACTCCCTAGAGTCACACGTGCAACTGTTCCCCTTTCTTTCCGGGTCGTGGATCGGGGCTACCTTCCGAGAGTACAAGAGCTCCACGCCACGGTTCGGCGCCGGGTCGTGACCACTCTCTGCACTCGCCATATGCACATGGGACCGAAGTTCAAAGGGTAGGATGCCGTCCCCTTGCCGGGCCAATCAGGTACTTAAGCTTACCGATTCCCATAATCTCGGCATGTGTTTAGTACGTTCAAAGACTTAACCATCACTACCACACCCTGCGGCCTTAGCATTTTTCACTAGACAGACGGGCCTCAATCGTAACCATCGTTACATAACCCGTCCGTGTCCTTATGATTGCAGCGTGTAGTAGTCATTCAACTCCTATTTTCTCGCGAGTGACAGGAAATCACTCGACTTTTACCGGAGTCCTATTAGCACAGCATTCTATCGAACCTTACATCTAGTTTTGCAAGCAAGGGTTCCTGACATCATGCAACTAAGTTTTCATCCAACTCCTATAAACTTAATGCACAAGCAAAGAGTAATGAGTTGCATAATTTCGGAAAGAATGGGTTATGCTCCGGGGCTTGCCTTCGCAGTTCGCGTGGGGATCTTCCGAACTTGGGCTCGGGTCTTCAAGAGCTTCAGTTAGATTTGCTTGAGCTTCACGCTGCTCACTCTCGGACGCGGGCACCAGCTCGTAAGTTCCGTCGGCGAGAGTCGTCGATTCTACATGAGTGCACAAGTTTAAGTCGTGGAAATAGCACTTGATTACGATTTGAGAGTCATTACTACAAGGGATAGTTTCTGGTCATGAAATTTTGGATTTAGGCACATCAAGGAAAGGTGTGCTTACTGTAAAATTTTCAGCCAATTTTATGTAACAGACTAATTCTGAAAAATATATTTCATTGTTGCTGTTAGATACTTGTTCTTTTTGTACAGATCAATTGGTGCAACAATTGTGGCTAAGATTTTTACAGAGCTCTCACTTGAGCATGCAGAAGCTACTGTAATTTTTGTAGGATTTATCATGCAGTATTTAGAGCATAGAAAATATGACATTCTACACCTAGGCTTTTTAAAGATTCATTTTTACAGGACCCTACACAGGGTTTTTGTCCAGGAAACTTTTTACACAGCAACCTCTACCACAGCGTAACTCCCAGTAATAATTTGGGGATTTTCCAAGCTAAGATACTATTTTCTTGATTTAATGTATGTTATTAGCACATAAATCAAATAAATAGGTTACTTTGAGATAAAAAGTCTCGTAATTTTTCTCTGGCTTCTAGTTACCAATACATTAGCATAGGAAAAATTTCAATGGGTGACTCACCACCTAACTGCAGGGATAAAACATTCTTCTTACACATGATATAAAACTAAGTTTAACAAACAGTAAATCTAGAGATGGAATTTGGGCCTGATCTTTTTACACAGTCCTAATCATCCAGCAACTAATTCACTGCCCAAAATTCAGGGTCAGCATTGTTCTAGAACAGTGGGTATAAAATATGTCCATTAAAGCTTCTATTTAATGTAGAGCAAAATATATTGAGATTCTGAGAACATTTTAGTAACAAAAGTGGTAGAGTTTGTTCTGAGGATTCCAGAACAGTTGAGTTTGCATTTTTCTGAATTTTCTACGATTTTATATGAATTTTACAAGTTCACTGAATTTGAATCTAGGTTTGAAATTTTCTTTTACAACTAGGTCCTTGAATCTTGCGCTCAGACCCTTCTAAAGATTTAAATTTTTGCAATTGGGTCCTCGGCGGCTCGGGTACGGCGGCCGGCCGAAATTCCGGCGAGGGGGGCTCGCCGGCGGCGAGGGGCGGGGGTCGGGGAAGGTTCAGGGGTGCGAGGGCTACCTTGTGGGGGTGTTGTTCAGGTGGGGGACGGCCGGGAAGGGCTCGCCGGCGTTGGAGCAGAGGCGGCGGCGGCGCGGCTCGCGTCGACGGCGGTGCTCCGGCGGGCTTGGGGCGGCGTGGTCCGGTCGGCGAGCTTCAGTGACGCGTGGGGAAGCCACTCAAGGGCTCGGCTTGGACGGATGGGGTCGGGGTCGTGCTGTCCACGGCGAGCAGGGGCGGCGGCGGCGACGGCAGCGCGGGCGGCGGCGCTCCGGTGGCTCTGGGTGGCGTTGGGTGGGTCGGCGAGCTGCGGTGAGGTGATGTAGTGGTGGCTGGGTGCTCAGTTTGGGCAGTGGGCGGCGGCAGTGGGCTGTCCACGGCCGGGTGGTGCTCGGCGGCGGCTCGATGGCGACGGCGAGGCGTTCTGGTGGCCGGGGGCTCGCGCGCGTGGCCGGGGTGGCGCTTTTATAGGGACAGGAGGGGCCTGGTTAGCGTGCGGGGCGGAGGCACGGCACGGCGTGCACTGGCCGCGGCGGGCGGCGGCAGAACGCCGGCGCGTCGTGCGGCACGCGGGCGCAGCGACTGGGCGGCCGAGATACGGCGTGAGCGCGGTGAGATAGTGCCGGGCGCGGAGTGGGGAGGCAGCAGCGGCAGCGGCTCGGGCGGAGGGCGGGCGCGACGACTGGTGGGGCGCGGGGGCCGGGGCGGCACGGCGGAGCGCGGCTACTGGGCGCGACGGGCGGCGGGTCTGGACGCGGCTGCGTCGCAGGCACGCGCGGGCGCGGACTGGGCGGCGCGGCGTCGGGGCGGGGCAAAGCCGGCCGTGGCGGGGTGGTGCGCCAGCCACTGGCCTGGCGCTTCGCGCCGGTCAGGCGACGCCGGCCACCTGGCGCGCGGCGGGCGGGCGAGCGCGCGCGGCGCGGCAGAGGAGGGGGAGAAGCGAGGGACTGAAATGCAAAAATTCGAAAAAGTTCAGGGGGCTGGGTGCAAACAGGGCGTTTTCTCCTCTTTCTGATTTGAATTTCAAAAACTTTTGAACACGAAAGTTGCTCAAAATAAAAAGTTCTACAACTTTGGTTTCAGGCAAAACCTCATTTGGCTTATGGTTTTAAAGTTAATTTAAAAGTTTCAAATGTGTCCAAATGTGCCCAAATTTAATTTGAATTCCAACTGAACCCGTTTTAAATTCTTTCCACCCTCTCATTAGTTGGTTTAACACATGGAGTTAGGCTTATGTCATTGATTTTGGATTTGTAATTACCAGGGTTGCCACAGCCTTCCCCCCTTAACAAGAATCTCGCCCCGAGATTCGGTAATTCTTAGTGTGGGCGTGGGTGCACACACCAGTGGTTGAGGCAAGAAACCCAGGGAAATGTTGGTTCAGGTAGCTTTCCGTTTCCCAGGTGGCTTCTTCTTCCGTGTGGCGATTCCATTGTATTTTATACATTCTAATCACTTTCCTCCTGGTCTCTCTTTCTTTTTGATCCAGAATCTTAATTGGGTGTTCGACATACGAGAGATCGGGTTCCAACGATATTTCTTGTTGTTCCACAATCTCGGTAGGGACTCGAATACACTTCTTGAGTTGAGATACGTGGAAGACATCATGGGTGGCCGTGAGCTGAGGGGGCAGTCGTAATTTGTAGGCTACGGGTCCGCAGCTCTCCATGATTTCGTAAGGACCAATATAACGGGGAGCTAGTTTGCCTTTGATCCCAAATCTTCGCACTCCTTTGGTTGGTGAAACTCGAAGATAGACATGATCGCCAACTTCGAACTTTAAAGGCTTTCTCCTTTTGTCAGAATAGCTCTTTTGTCGGGCTTGTGCGGCTTTAAGATTTGCTTGTATTACTTTTACTTTCTCCTCTGCCTCGATTACCAGGTCGGGTCCAATTATTTTACGTTCTCCGGTTTGTGACCAGCTCAAAGGGGTTCGACACCTTCGTCCGTACAGGGCCTCAAATGGTGCCATTTTTAAACTCGTTTGGTAGCTGTTGTTGTACGAGAACTCTGCCAGGGGTAGGCATTTGTCCCAATTCTTGTCATAATGAATGACACAAGCTCTCAGCATGTCTTCAAGAATTTGGTTTACTCTTTCCGTTTGTCCATCGGTCTGAGGATGGTATGCTGAGCTGCGAATCAGCTTTGTGCCAAGAGACGTTTGCAGTTGTTCCCAAAAGCGTGCTACAAACTGAGGACCACGATCGGAGATAATTGTCTTAGGTATTCCATGCAGGCAAACAATACGATCGAGGTAAATATCGGCATATTTCTTGGTAGAATAGGTGGTGTGCACCGGAAGAAAATGTGCCGTCTTCGTGAGTCTATCAACGATAACCCATATGGAATCATGTCTCTGGGACGTGTTTGGTAGTCCAACGATGAAGTCCATACTTAGGTCTTCCCATTTCCATGATGGTATAGGTAACGGTTGAAGTGTACCGGCTACCTTTAAGTGGCTAGCTTTTACTCTCTGGCACGTGTCACATTCCGAGACATACGTAGCAATTTCCCTTCTCATTCTAGTCCACCAGAAGTTTTGCCTTAGGTCCTGATACATTTTGCTACTGCCGGGGTGGATAGAGAATTTGGAGAGGTGTGCCTCATCAAGAATTTGCTTGCGGAGTTCCCGATTCTTCGGAACGACTATACGACTTTCGAACCATAGAACTCCCTTATGGTCCTGGCGGAAACACTTATACTTCTCCTCACCTAGAGAGAGTTTTTGTCTGATGATCTTGATTCCTTCATCATGTAGTTGTGCCATGACGATTTGGTCGTGAAGAGTGGGCTCAACTGAGATGTGATTTAGAGTGCCTTGGGAAACCATTTCCAAGTTAAGCTTCCTCATGTCTGCACATAATGTCTCATGGTAGGACTCCATGGATAAGCAATGGCAATGGGACTTGCGGCTTAGTGCATCCGCGACTACATTAGCCTTACCGGGGTGATAGTGCACTTCAAGGTCATAATCTTTGATTAATTCTAGCCATCTTCGTTGTCTCATATTCAGATCGGCTTGTGTGAAGATGTACTTGAGACTCTTATGATCCGTGTAGATATTGCACTGTGTACCCATGAGATAGTGCCTCCATATCTTCAGAGCGTGAATGACGGCTGCGAGCTCAAGGTCATGCGTGGGATAATTCTGTTCGTGGGGCCGAAGGGCTCGTGAGGCATATGCAATCACTCGATTCTCTTGCATAAGCACACATCCTAGACCAGTTCCTGATGCGTCACAATACACATCGAATGGCTTGGTATTATCGGGTTGAGCTAACACAGGTGCAGTGGTCAGATGCTCTCTGAGAGTGTGGGAGGCTTCCTCACACTTCTCATCCCATACAAATTTTACTTCCTTCTTCAATAGTTCCGTCATGGGCTTAGCAATTCGAGAGAAATCCGGGATGAAGCGACGGTAGTAACCGGCTAAGCCGAGAAAACTGCGAATCTGATGAACAGAGGTAGGGGGTTTCCAATCCATCACCTCTTGTACCTTGCTGGGGTCAACAGCTATGCCTTCGCTGGAGATCGTGTGACCTAAGAATTTTACAGTATCCAACCAGAATTCACACTTAGAAAACTTAGCATAGAGCTGATGGTCTCTGAGTCGCTGAAGAACAATGCGAAGGTGCTTGGCATGCTCTTCCTCATCCTTTGAATAGATAAGAATGTCGTCGATGAACACTACGACGAATTTGTCAAGTTCGGGCATGAATACCGAATTCATTAGATACATGAAGTAGGCAGGGGCATTGGTGAGTCCAAAGGACATGACCAAGAATTCATATAGTCCATATCGTGTGGAGAAGGCAGTCTTAGGAATATCGCACGGGCGAATCTTGATCTGATGATATCCCGAACGAAGATCAATCTTTGAGAAGACTCTGGCTCCAGCTAATTGATCGAAGAGCACATCGATGCGAGGAAGTGGGTATTTATTTTTAACTGTTACCGCATTGAGAGGTCGGTAGTCCACACATAATCTCAAACTGTCATCCTTCTTCTTTACGAATAGGGCTGGACATCCCCAAGGTGACGCGCTAGGGCGAATAAAACCTTTGTCCAGTAGTTCTTGGAGTTGAAGTTTCAGCTCGGCCAATTCTTTAGGGGGCATCCTATACGGTCTTTTGGATATAGGTGCAGTGCCTGATTGTAGTTCAATAACGAACTCAATATCCCTATCCGGTGGCATTCCTGGTAAGTCATCCGGGAAAACATCGGCATACTCGTTCACCACAAGAATCTCATCTAGCTTAAGTCCTTCCATCTTATAAGCACAAGAATTCGTGCAATCTATGAATGGTAGGTAAAGGGTAGTGGCTCCGTGACTAGGTGAATTTATCTCAACGGCTCGGGAAGAAAGGTCCAGTGTGACTCCATGCATAGCCATCCAGTTCATTCCCAAAATAATGTCCATGCCGTCAAGGGGTAAAAGGACAAGGTCCGTGTCGATGGTTTTACTACCCAATTTGACTGGTACTTGTCTGACCATTTGGTTTGAAGCAATTTTACCACCCGGTGTTGATATCATATATGACCCTTTTGTGTGACAAACATCCAAGCCTACTTTTGCACCGAATTTTGCACTTATAAAACTATGCGATGCACCAGAATCAAATAATATAACGGCAGGCTTGTTATGGATAGAGAATGTACCCGACATCACTGGGGCGCCTTCTGGAAGCTCTGCAAGCGTGGTGAAGTTAATCCGTCCTTGCTTGACTTGCAGGGTCTGTCTCTTGCCCCTGTTCTTGGCGTTCGGGTTGGATCCTTGACCTTGGTTGGGCTGTCCAGGCTGAGGGCATTCGCGTGCGAAGTGGCTGGAACTCCCGCATTTGAAACAGCGATTTGCGGGGCTAGGTCGAAGAGACTGCTGAAGAATGGGCCTCGGACCATTCTGTGGAGGCATCGGGGGTCCTACCATGCCTGGCTGCTGTGGGGGTCTGGCAATCCATCTTCCTGGCTGCGGGGCCTTTGGTGGAGCTGTAGGTGCGGTATTTTGCACGATGCGATACCTTGGTGGTTGGGCACTTGATGGTCCTGCGGGTGCCTTTCTCTTCTTCTCTGCCCGGTGTGCCGTGATACAGTCTTCCTGGGTAATGGCCATATTGACCAACTCGTTGTAGGTGTCAGCCCTGGCTAGGTTCAGACGTTCCTTGAGCTTGGTATTCAGATCTCGGCGGAAACGATCACGCTTCTTGGCATCCGTATCAGCGTGATAGCCCGCATACTGGCATAGGTTGTTGAACGCCTGGGCGTACTGCAACACGGTGCGGGTGCCTTGGGTGAGTGCCAGGAACTCATTCAACTTTCTCTCCATGAGACCCTCGGGGATATGATGTGCCCGGAACGCGGTCTTGAATTCATTCCAGTCGACCACATGGTCAGCCGGGAGCATCGCAAAATAGTGGTCCCACCACAGTCGAGCGGTACCGCGAAGCTGTTGCGCGGCAAAACGAGCCTTGTTGGCCTCTGAGCATGGGGCCACAAGTAGTGTGAACTTGGATTCTATGGTGCGAATCCATGCATCTGCGTCCAGGGGTTCCTCGGTCTTATGGAACAAGGGCGGCTGGGTCCCCAAGAAATCCGTGTATCCTGCAGCTTGTGGTTGGTGAGCATTGTGCCCACCCCTCTGCTGGTGTTGTCCTTGCACAATCTGACGTAGCAGCTCGGTTTGAGCGGCCATCACTTCCACCAAACTGGGCGGGGGTGGTGGCGATTGTCGCGAGCGGCTGCCACCGGCACCAAAACCCTCGTGGTTGCCACGTGTTGATCCAACCATCTGAAACGTGAAAGGTTACCATTAGCAACGCGATCCATATTACTTCCTTGATTCATAAATAATTGGTGTAGTCATAGACTTCCGAAGTCTGAGCTAGAAGTATGGACAGAATCTCTGTTTGCTACGAGAAAAATCATAGCCTGCTGTGGGTCCATCCAAAACATCTCAATCATTTGCAGTAGTCAGAGAATTTAGGAATGCACCACTTTGGTATTTTAACTTTGGTGCTAGAACTATAGCTAAGGTGGTCGAAAAGCTCGTCCTTTGCCTTACTGTCTTAGCTGTTTTTCAGCAGATTGATCGGTACGGTTTCGCCTATATCTCAAACTAGCGAGGTCCAATGATGCTGAATTTTTGTGAGAACCTAGATCACAAAACTTAGCACAAGTCTGGTATTCAACACTCAGCCAATAAATGCAAGGAGACATGGATAAAAATTCCGACAAGACTCAGCGATTGTGGATTTCATTGTTTACCAAGTTACAACGAATTCACCCAAGTTTATCGCCGTTCCTTACATGCTGAGGGTATCCACACGGTTCAGGCGTACCCAACACAAAAGAGTTACTCAACTCCTAGTTAGCCTATTACAATACTTGCCAAAAGTTAGGCTACCCTATCGAGGAGTATGTGCAAAAGTCCTCCTAGGTCATCCTCTAGAAATCATCCAATTCGTTGACGGACGACTCGCTGTGAGCAGGAGAGTGAGCTCCCATCCGAGGTGCCTGTGGTACCTCACCCTCGAAATCCATACCTGAGATACCATCAATCTCCTGTGGCTCCTCCTCATCCTCCTCCATGTCGTCCTCATGGGGATGGTCATTCTGATCATGATGCCACTGAATGTGCTCATTAGCATCCTCCAACTCAAGGTTCAGATCATGGAGCTGCTCCTCCAACTGTGCTATCGTGGTATCTCTCTCACCCATGAGAGTGTCCTGCTCCTGGATTTGGCCCTCAAGTTGGCCAATCTGAGCATCTCTGTCCTCAAGATCCTGGCTGAGCTCCTTTATCTGCTCATCCCTGGTATCTGCCATCATATTGGTAGGCCTGAGCAAGATCGGTGAGCTGCTCGAGTGCCTGACTCTGGAGAGTCTGAAGCCGGTAGAGTGCACTCATGCACCGCACGGAGGTATGGATAGTCTCCTGGGCATGGAAGTCTACCAAATACTGTGCGTGCTGCACCCTGTTGAGCCAAAAGGGGTCGTTGTCCTGGGCAGCAGGAAACAATCCAATGGGAGTGAGTGTGACAACCTCGGGACGCTGCGCACAAAATGTGGTGAGCGCCCTCATGGCTGCAAGCTCCCAAGTATCGGCCAAACGGCGACCAACAGCCTCAAGCTCCAAGGCGGGCCGCTCCGGGTGTAGCGGGTGCGGAAAGATAGTCACGTTGACACGGCACTGGGTAACTCCATTATCCGCAAACTCCAGTCCGGCGTAACGTGGGGGAATTAGATAGCCCGCGGTACGCAGAACATCCCACAAAATAGAGGGAAAGCCCTCCCAGTGGAGACACTGCGAGTGCACGCATCCATCCTCATCCACCATCATCTCAACAGGCTCGGCCATCTGAACAAAAGATCAAATGGAGTGAGATAGCGAAAAACTGTGAGCAGCACAAGGACAGATTCTGTATAGTGTGCAAAAATAATCATAACTCCCACAGTTCTCATCCAAAAATTCTCAAATTTCACCAGATCACTCCTAATGTATTTGTGAACAACTTTTCTAGTCAACTCCAGAGCTAATTGGGTCTCTAAGATGGTCTTTCTTTTCAGGTTTTACCTTACTGTCTACCCAGAATTTTCAGTGAACAGAGGGCTAGAGTTTCGTACACCAGGGAAAATCTAACTAGCCAAAATTTACCAAATTTTAACAGAAGCTTCCTGGGTAAATTTGGAACAAGTTTCGTGTTGTGCTCTTTTGCAGAAAACCGCAGGAAGGGGGCCTAAAAATTTAAGGGGCAGAAGTGCTTATTCCGGACAGAATTCTGACATTTCAAGGTTTCTGTTATTTCTCACTCTCCATACGTTCAGAATTTTTCGTTTTTGAACAGAAGATAGAACACAAAATTTGGAACAATTTCTTCAACATGAACTTTATCAGAAATGGTCATTTTCTTAGGCCATAAAATCGCTCTTTTTGGTGACGGCAGATTTCGGACAGTTTCGCTAGATAGTCCTTATGCAAACCATGGTTTAGATACGCAAGAACCTTACCACTCTCATACATCGCATTTTTGATTTCTTCAGATACATATGTTCATGATGTATGCACGTCCTATTCGTCCTCACAAAATAAAATAATCGCCAAATAGCTTTGGTCTTACGAAGATAGTTTTGGTGGCTTACACAATACGGCTCTCCTATAATAGCTAGTCGAGTCTTTCTACTCGTCCCTTAACTTATCGTAATCGCGGTTAGTGTACCTGCAGAAAATCGACAAGCATATATATATCATGAACCTTTCATGCCAGCACTCATGAAAGCGTCCGTAATCATTACCGTTTACTTATAGAAATGATATCTGTACAATTCCCGCCGTACAGACGACGTTAACATACGCTATCGAGATAGCGTATTCACGGGGGTACCGTCATGAGACGGGGGTATGAACAGCGATCGCCATACCCTGCGCCGAACCTTCTACTCCCAATATGTTCAACTAACAGTTGGCATATTAGCAGCACCTCAAGTAAGCCACTGCTTGAGGGCAGCGTTCGGTTCGCATCACCGACAGGAAGGCCAAGCTCCCTCAGTTGGCTGAGGATCCTTACCTTCTTACCTTAGCGACGAGTGTGTCGTTACAGAATTTAAGGTTGGTTGTGCATGAAAGTAAGTTTCGACAGAAAGTAATGTGCTGGAAGTCAGTTGATAATATATATAGAAGTTAGATAGCCACCTAGTAACTTTCCCATAATCCCTTAGGGCTTTACGAACTAGGCACCATCCTTAACGTACCAACGCATTTCGCAACACAACCTTCTAGTCAAGTTTTAGTAAAATGAGTTTTTAAGGCTTGTAGCATTCTCTGGCGTATGTATTTCGGCTCTGGTGTCCGCTGTTGCCAGCTGTGGCACCAGCTACGGCTCTGATACCAGCTGTGGCAGAACCACCTGAATTAATCCGGCTCAAGTGTATTAACCATCACCATTAAGGCATCCTCGGTTAACCTTACACTTCAAACGGAGTAATCCACTGGTCTGTCGGGTATAACCTCCCGATACAACCACGGTGAACGGATCGAGCGCCGTACATACAAATGCTCATGCGACGATGAGCCCAGAGAATACCACATTCCAGCAAGTATTACATCATTTGCATAAGTCAATATTACAGACCTAGTTCTGAGTTTAGAAAACAAGTACTTCAATTAACATAAATAAGTTCTTCAGAGTTAAATTGCAGCGGAAATAAACAACGGAAACTACTCGACGATACAGGATGTCTCGATGAAGCCCGTACGAGACATCACTCGGCCTTATCTCCGTTGGACGGGGGCGCATCCCATTCCACCGACCAACCAGGGGGAAGAGTGAAGGGCCAAGCCAAGCTAGCAATCATGTCTTCAAAGGGCTCACCTGAAAACGAGTCACAAGCAAGACTGAGTATACTAATACTCAGCAAGTCTTACCCGTGTAGTGGGAACTACTCCACCGACTCTAGACATGCAAGGCTGTTTGGCTCAGGGGTTTGTTTTGCCGAAAAAGCATCTACAAGTGGGTCCTTACTTTCAACTTTTAGCTCAAGATTCTAGTTTCGTTAGCCAGTCTAGGTAAGCAGCAATCTAATGCATACATGGTGAAGCATTAAGTTTTCCATCCAACCAGTTCATTCATCATCATTGTTCCTCTTCTTACTCTGTGGGTAAAAATGGTTAAGCAGTCTCAATAGCCGTGAGAAACGGACGATTCGAATCGAATTTCTTAACCTTGCAAGGGAAACCCAAACACACGTCACGTGGTTACTCCCTAGAGTCACACGTGCAACTGTTCCCCTTTCTTTCCGAGTCGTGGATCGGGGCTACCCTCCGAGAGTACAAGAGCTCCACGCCACGGTTCGGCGCCGGGTCGTGACCACTCTCTGCACTCGCCATATGCACATGGGACCGAAGTTCAAAGGGTAGGATGCCGTCCCCTTGCCGGGCCAATCAGGTACTTAAGCTTACCGATTCCCATAATCTCGGCATGTGTTTAGTACGTTCAAAGACTTAACTATCACTACCACACCCTGCGGCCTTAGCATTTTTCACTAGACAGACGGGCCTCAATCGTAACCATCGTTACATAACCCGTCCGTGTCCTTATGATTGCAGCGTGTAGTAGTCATTCAACTCCTATTTTCTCGCGAGTGACAGGAAATCACTCGACTTTTACCGGAGTCCTATTAGCACAGCATTCTATCGAACCTTACATCTAGTTTTCCAAGCAAGGGTTCCTGACATCATGCAACTAAGTTTTCATCCAACTCCTATAAACTTAATGCACAAGCAAAGAGTAATGAGTTGCATAATTTCGGAAAGAATGGGTTATGCTCCGGGGCTTGCCTTCGCAGTTCGCGTGGGGATCTTCCGAACTTGGGCTCGGGTCTTCAAGAGCTTCAGTTAGATTTGCTTGAGCTTCACGCTGCTCACTCTCGGACGCGGGCACCAGCTCGTAAGTTCCGTCGGCGAGAGTCGTCGATTCTACATGAGTGCACAAGTTTAAGTCGTGGAAATAGCACTTGATTACGATTTGAGAGTCATTACTACAAGGGATAGTTTCTGGTCATGAAATTTTGGATTTAGGCACATCAAGGAAAGGTGTGCTTACTGTAAAATTTTCAGCCAATTTTATGTAACAGACTAATTCTGAAAAATATATTTCATTGTTGCTGTTAGATACTTGTTCTTTTTGTACAGATCAATTGGTGCAACAATTGTGGCTAAGATTTTTACAGAGCTCTCACTTGAGCATGCAGAAGCTACTGTAATTTTTGTAGGATTTATCATGCAGTATTTAGAGCATAGAAAATATGACATTCTACACCTAGGCTTTTTAAAGATTCATTTTTACAGGACCCTACACAGGGTTTTTGTCCAGGAAACTTTTTACACAGCAACCTCTACCACAGCGTAACTCCCAGTAATAATTTGGGGATTTTCCAAGCTAAGATACTATTTTCTTGATTTAATGTATGTTATTAGCACATAAATCAAATAAATAGGTTACTTTGAGATAAAAAGTCTCGTAATTTTTCTCTGGCTTCTAGTTACCAATACATTAGCATAGGAAAAATTTCAATGGGTGACTCACCACCTAACTGCAGGGATAAAACATTCTTCTTACACATGATATAAAACTAAGTTTAACAAACAGTAAATCTAGAGATGGAATTTGGGCCTGATCTTTTTACACAGTCCTAATCATCCAGCAACTAATTCACTGCCCAAAATTCAGGGTCAGCATTGTTCTAGAACAGTGGGTATAAAATATGTCCATTAAAGCTTCTATTTAATGTAGAGCAAAATATATTGAGATTCTGAGAACATTTTAGTAACAAAAGTGGTAGAGTTTGTTCTGAGGATTCCAGAACAGTTGAGTTTGCATTTTTCTGAATTTTCTACGATTTTATATGAATTTTACAAGTTCACTGAATTTGAATCTAGGTTTGAAATTTTCTTTTACAACTAGGTCCTTGAATCTTGCGCTCAGACCCTTCTAAAGATTTAAATTTTTGCAATTGGGTCCTCGGCGGCTCGGGTACGGCGGCCGGCCGAAATTCCGGCGAGGGGGGCTCGCCGGCGGCGAGGGGCGGGGGTCGGGGAAGGTTCAGGGGTGCGAGGGCTACCTTGTGGGGGTGTTGTTCAGGTGGGGGACGGCCGGGAAGGGCTCGCCGGCGTTGGAGCAGAGGCGGCGGCGGCGCGGCTCGCGTCGACGGCGGTGCTCCGGCGGGCTTGGGGCGGCGTGGTCCGGTCGGCGAGCTTCAGTGACGCGTGGGGAAGCCACTCAAGGGCTCGGCTTGGACGGAGGGGGTCGGGGTCGTGCTGTCCACGGCGAGCAGGGGCGGCGGCGGCGACGGCAGCGCGGGCGGCGGCGCTCCGGTGGCTCTGGGTGGCGTTGGGTGGGTCGGCGAGCTGCGGTGAGGTGATGTAGTGGTGGCTGGGTGCTCAGTTTGGGCAGTGGGCGGCGGCAGTGGGCTGTCCACGGGCGGGTGGTGCTCGGCGGCGGCGATGGCGACGGCGAGGCGTTCTGGTGGCCGGGGGCTCGCGCGCGTGGCCGGGGTGGCGCTTTTATAGGGACAGGAGGGGCCTGGTTAGCGTGCGGGGCGGAGGCACGGCACGGCGTGCACTGGCCGCGGCGGGCGGCGGCAGAACGCCGGCGCGTCGTGCGGCACGCGGGCGCGGCGACTGGGCGGCCGAGATACGGCGTGAGCGCGGTGAGATAGTGCCGGGCGCGGAGTGGGGAGGCAGCAGCGGCAGCGGCTCGGGTGGAGGGCGGGCGCGACGACTGGTGGGGCGCGGGGGCCGGGGCGGCACGGCGGAGCGCGGCTACTGGGCGCGACGGGCGGCGGGTCTGGACGCGGCTGCGTCGCAGGCACGCGCGGGCGCGGACTGGGCGGCGCGGCGTCGGGGCGGGGCAAAGCCGGCCGTGGCGGGGTGGTGCGCCAGCCACTGGCCTGGCGCTTCGCGCCGGTCAGGCGACGCCGGCCACCTGGCGCGCGGCGGGCGGGCGAGCGCGCGCGGCGCGGCAGAGGAGGGGGAGAAGCGAGGGACTGAAATGCAAAAATTCGAAAAAGTTCAGGGGGCTGGGTGCAAACAGGGCGTTTTCTCCTCTTTCTGATTTGAATTTCAAAAACTTTTGAACACGAAAGTTGCTCAAAATAAAAAGTTCTACAACTTTGGTTTCAGGCAAAACCTCATTTGGCTTATGGTTTTAAAGTTAATTTAAAAGTTTCAAATGTGTCCAAATGTGCCCAAATTTAATTTGAATTCCAACTGAACCCGTTTTAAATTCTTTCCACCCTCTCATTAGTTGGTTTAACACATGGAGTTAGGCTTATGTCATTGATTTTGGATTTGTAATTACCAGGGTTGCCACATAGTTTGCCCATGTACCCTTTGTTTTGTCTTTCTTTTCATTTTATACTTATACCATGGAAAACCTTTCTATCGATCAACTCTCTGCTCCCGAGGATGAGTTCTTAGAGCCATCACCCTCTCCAAAGCCTATCACAGCTTCTGGCTATGAACTCCATCCTGGCATCATTGCCATCGTTAGGGGACAAACCTTCTCTAGATTAGAAACTATGTTCATGCTTGGTAATTCCAGGCATGACATTTATTTCAAAAATTCTTTTAATCTTAGAACATTTATCATGAATTATAAATAATTTACATAGCTATAAAAAGAAATATAAGGAAATATACGCCTTGGGCATTTCATGCCGCATTGCACTATTTTATTGCTTGTCTTTCAGTTGAGCTTAAAATCCAAATTTAAATTTAAATGAATTTGAGTGCATCTCTTTCTATTCCTCTCTCTTTGTCCTCTTGGCCTGGCCCAACTCCCCCTACCCTTCCTTTTCTCCTATGCGACCCAGCCCAGCCGGTCGCTTCGCTCCCCCTCCTTTCCCGGCCGAGCGGCCCAACCCGGCGCCCCCTCTTCCCCCTCTCTCTCTCCCGGCCTGCCCTGCCCTCTTCTCTCCCTTTCTGCCACCGATAGGCGGGCACCACCTATCGAGGTCATCCCCTTCCTCCGACCGAGCCGGACTCCAGCTCGAGTCCGACCCAGCCGCACCCCCCCCCCCCCCCCCGCGCCTCCTAGCCCGCACGCTGAGCCCCCCTCAGTCGCCCCTATAAAAGGCGCCGCCTCCACATCACCCAAACCCTAGCTCGCGCCACCGCCCTTCGTCGAGCTCTCGGCCGCGCTTTCAACCTGCTGCTCCGCTGCCCCCTCGCCGAAGTCAAGCCACCCCGGAGCTTCCCCGTGTGGTGAGGAATCCCCCGGACCCGCTCCCTCTCCCTTTCTTGCTCTTCCACGCACGCAATGGCTCGCCGAAGCCCCGAGCCGCCCCTCACCGCCATGCACCCTTTTCCGACCATCGCACCATGCTCTCGACCTCCCCATCATTTTCCCTTTCGCCCCCTCGTTCTCCCCGTGCAATCCGTGCTTGAAACCGAGCCCGGACGGCCGTTTTCGGCCAAGTCCGGCAAGCCCCACCGCCCACCGTGCCAGCGCCGCCGCCCGCCGTCTGATCTAGATCGGATGGCCTAGATTGGATCTAGACCCGAGTCAATACAACTCGTACTGGTCAACCCTAGGCCCTTGCTGGAGGTCCATTCCCAGCACTTCTATGGGGGGCCATGCAGAGAATCGGCTTTCCACTGAGACCATGCTATGAAGCCTCCTTGTTCAGGAATGCTCAACAAGAGGAGTGGTTAGTGGCAGTGGCGATCAGTGTTCTGGATGAGAGATATGGAAGCCAGGGAAGTTTAGAAGCCCTTTGATGACGTGCCCAGGAAGACCTTGGACGTAGAGACCAGTGAAGCTGCCAGGAGAGCTCTCTATTCCCTCTGCCATGTCTATCACGAGGTGCTACAGGGCACAGAGTTCCAGCAGTTCCCTTGCCGCAGGAAGGGTGCCACCAATGCACAAATTCCTGTTCCACCCCCTAGTGAGGGAAGCTTGCTCATGGACACCACGTAGGATTTGGTCGCCACCCTCATCACCGACTTGGATGCCACCGGGTCAGAAATCCAGGAGGCCAAGAGGATGCTGAGACAGACGGTCAAGGAGAAGGAGATTCTAGAGGCCCAGCTGAGAGGACATCAGGAGCTACCTCCGAAGTATGACAGCGACGAGTCTACCGACTACCTGCCAGAGTCACCTCCCCGCAAACGCATCCACTACGGAGAGCCCGGCTACCGCACCCGCTACCATTAGAGATGCTAGATCTAGGAGTCTAAGTTAGGAGTGTCTTTACGAGTCTCTTTTGTAATCACTAGTTCGAACGTTCTTTATAGTTTGTGTGACAACCCTGGTAATTACATTTCCAAAATCAATGTCATTAGCCTAACTCTATGTTTAAACCAACTAATGAAAGGATGGAAAGAATTAAAACGAGTTCAGTTGGAATTCAAATTTAATTGGAGCACATTGGTTACTTTTGAACTTTTAAATTTAACTTTCAAACCATAAGCCAAATGAGATTTTGCCTGAAACCAAAGTTGTAGAACTTTTTATTTTGAACAACTTTCGTATTCAAAAGTTTTTGAAATTCAAATCAGAAAGAGGAGAAAACGCCCTGTTTGCACCCAGCCCCCTGAAACTTTTCGAATTCTTGCATCCAGGCCCCTCGCCCCCCCCCTCTCTCTCCTCCTCGCCCGACCGCCGCGCGCCAGGTGGCCGGCGTCGCCTGACCGGCGTGACGCGCCAGGCCAGTGGCCGCCGCACCACCCCGCCACGGCCGGCTTTGCCCCGCCCCCATGCCGCGCGGCCAGTAAGCGCCCGCGCGTGCACGCGACGCAGCCGCGTCCAGCCCCGCCGCCCGGCCGCCCAGTCGCCTCGCTCCGCCGTGCCGCCCCGGCCCCCGCGCCCCGCCAGTCGCCGCGCCCGCCCTCCGCCCGAGCCGCTGTCGCTGCTGCTTCACCCCTCCGCGCCCGGCGCTATCCCACCGCGCCCACGCCATATCTCCGGCCGCCCAGTCACCGCGCCCGCGCTGCCGCACGTCGCGCCGGCGTTCTGCCGCCGCCCGCCGCGCCCAGTGCGCGTTGTGCCGTGCCCCCCGCCCCGCGCGCTGCCCAGGCCTCTCCGCACCCCCTCCGGCCCCAATAAAAGCCCCGCCCGGCCACACGCGCGAGCCCCAGCACCCGGAACGCCCTCGCTGTCGCCATTGCCGCCGCCGAGCGCCGCCCGCCCGTGGACAGTCCTCCGCCGCCGCCCACTGCCCAAACTAAGCCCCCAGCCACCACTACATCATCCCCCTGAAGCTCGCCGACCCGCCCAACGCCGCCTAGAGCCACCGGAGCGCCGCCGCCCGCGCTGCCGCCGCCGCCGCCGCCCCTGCTCGCCGTGGACAGCACGACCCCGACCCCCTCCGTCCAAGCCGAGCCCCTGTGCAGCTTCCCCACGCGCTACCGAAGCTCGCCGACCGGACCACACCGCCCCAAGCCCGCTGGAGCACCGCCGTCGACGCGTGCCGCGCCGCCGCCGCCTCTGCTCCAACGCCGGCGAGCCCTTCCCGGCCGTCCCCCACCTGAACAACACCCCCACAAGGTAGCCCTCGCACCCCTGAACCTTCCCCGACCCTCGCCCCTCGCCGCCGGCGAGCCCCCTCGCCGGAATTTCGGCCGGCCACCGTACCCGAGCCGCCCGAGGACCCAATTGCAAGAATTTAAATCTTTAGAAGGGTCTGCGCGTAAGATTCAAGGACCTAGTTGTAAAAGAAAGTTTCAAATCAATATTCCAATTCAGTGAACTTGTAAAATTCGAATAAAATCGTAGAAAATTCAGAAAAACGCAAACTCAACTGTTCTGGAATCCTTAGAACAAACTCTACCACTTTTGTTACAGAAAGTTTCTCAGAATCTCAACATATTTTGCTCTACATTAAATGGAAGCTTTAATGGACTTATTTTGTACCCACTGTTGTAGAACAATGCTGACCCTAAATTTTGGGCAGTAAGTTAGTTGCTTGATGTTTAGGGGTGTGAAAAGATCAGGCCCAAATTCCAACTCTAGCTTTACTGTTTATTAAACTTAGTTTCATACCATGTTTAAGTAGAATGTTTTATCCCTGCAGTTAGGTGGTGAATCACCCAATGAAACTTTTTCTATGCTAATGTATGGGTACCTAGAAGCCAGAGAAAAATTAGGAGACTTTTTATCTCACAGTAACCTACTTATTTGATTTATGTGCTAATAACATACATTAAATCAAGAAAATAGTATCTTAGCTTGGAAAATTCTCAATTTTTACTGGGAAATACACTATGGTAGTGGTTGCTGTGTAAAAAGTTCCAGGGACAAACACCCTGTGTAGGGTCCTATAAAAATGAATCCTTGAATAGCCTAGGTGTAGAATGTCATATTTTCTATGCTCTGAATATGGCATGATAAATCCTACAAAAATTACAGTAGCTTCTGCATGCTTAAGTGAAAGCTCTGTAAAAATCTTAGACTCATTTGTTGCACCAATTGTTCTGTACAAAAAGAACAAGGATCTAACAGCCACTATGCAATGTATTTTTTATAATTAATCTGTTACATAAAATTGGCTGAAAATTTTACAGTAAGCGCATCTTTCCCTGATGTGCCTAAATCCAAAATTTCATGACCAGAAACTATCCATTGTAGTAATTACGCTCAAATCGTAATCAAGTGCCATTTCCACGACTTAAACTTGTGCACTCATGTAGAATCGACGACTCTCGCCGACGGAACTTACGAGCTGGTGCCCGCGTCCGAGAGTGAGCAGCGTGAAGCTCAAGCAAATCTAACTGAAGCTCTTGAAGACCCGAGCCCAAGTTCGGAAGAGCCCAAGCGAACTGCGAAGGCAAGCCCCGGAGCATAACCCATTCTTTCCGAAATTATGCAACTCATTACTCTTTGCCTGTGCATTAAGTTTACAGGAGTTGGATGAAAACTTAGTTGCATGATATCAGGAACCCTTGCTTGAAAACTAGACGTAAGGTTCGATAGAATGCTGTGCTAATAGGACTCCGGTAAAAGTCGAGTGATTTCCTGTCACTCGCGAGAAAATAGGAGTTGAATGACTACTACACGCTGCAATCATAAGGACACGGACGGGCTATGGAACGATGGTTACGATTGAGGCCCGTCTGTCTAGTGAAAAATGCTAAGGCCGCAGGGTGTGGTAGTGATGGTTAAGTCTTTGAACGTACTAAACACATGCCGAGATTATGGGAATCGGTAAGCTTAAGTACCTGATTGGCCCGGCAAGGGGACGGCATCCTACCCTTTGAACTTCGGTCCCATGTGCATATGGCGAGTGCAGAGAGTGGTCACGACCCGGCGCCATACCGTGGCGTGGGGCTCTTGTACTCTCGGAGGGTAGCCCCGATCCACGACCCGGAAAGAAAGGGGAAAAGTTGCACGTGTGACTCTAGGGAGTAACCACGTGACGTGTGTTTGGGTTTCCCTTGCAAGGTTAAGAAATTCGATTCGAATCGTCCGTTTCTCACGGCTATTGAGACTGCTTAACCATTTTTACCCACAGAGTAAGAAAAGGAACAATGATGATGAATGAACTGGTTGGATGAAAAATTTAATGCTTCACCATGTATGCTTTAGATAGCTGCTTACCTAGACTGGCTAACGAAACTAGAATCTTGAGCTAAAAGTTGAAAGTAAGGACCCACTTGTAGATGCTTTTCGGCAAAACAAACCCCTGAGCCAAAAAGCCTTGCATGTCTAGAGTCAGTGGAGTAGATTCCACTACACGGGTAAGTCTTGCTGAGTATTAGTATACTCAGCCTTGCTTGTGACTCATTTCAGGTGAGACCTTCGAAGACATGATTGCTAGCTTGACTTGGCCCTGCACTCTTCCCCCTGGTTGGTCGGTGGAATGGGATACGCCCCCGTCCAATGGAGATGACGCCGAGTGATGTCTCGTACGGGCTTCATCGAGACATCCTGTATCGTCGCGTAGCTATCGTTGTTTTATTTTCCGCTGCAACTTAAACTCTGAAGAACTTATTTATGATAATTGAAGTACTTGGTTTCTAAACTCAAAACTTGGTCTGTAATATTCACTTATGCTAATGTTGTAATATTTGCTAGAATGTGGTATTCTCTGGGCTCATCGTCGAATGAGCGTTTGTATGTATGGCGCTCGATCCGTTCACCGTGGTTGTATCGGGAGGTTATACCCGACAGACCAGTGGATTACTCCGTTTGAAGTGTAAGGTTAACCGAGAATGCCTTAATGGTGATGGTTAATACACTTGAGCCGGATTAATTCAGGTGGTTCTGCCACAGCTGGTATCAGAGCCGTAGCTGGCGCCACAGCTGGCAACAGCTGGCGCCGGAGCCAAAATACATACGCCAGAGAATGCGACAAGCCTTAAAAACTCATTTTACTAAAACTTGACTAGAAGGATGTGTTGCGAAATACGTTGGTACGTTAAGGATGGTGCCTAGTTCGTAAAGCCCTAAGGGATTATGAGAAAAGTTTACTAGGTGGCTGTCTGACTTATGAAATATTATCAACTGACTTCCAGCACATTACTTTCTGTCAAAACTTACTTTCAAGCACAACCGACCTTAAAATTCTGTAACGACGCACTCGTCGCTAAGGTAAGAAGGTAAGGATCCTCAGCCAACTGAGAGAGCTTCGCCTTCCTGTCGGTGATGCGAACCGAACGCTGCCCTCAAGCAGTGGCTTACTTGAGGTGCTGCCAATATGCCAACTGTTAGTTGAACATATTGGGAGTAGAAGGTTTGGCGCAGGGTATGGCGATCGCTGTTCATACCCCCGTCTCATGACGGTACCCCCGTGAATACGCTATCTCGATAGCGTATGTTAACGTCGTCTGTACGGCGGAAATTGTACAGATATCGTTTCTATAAGTAAACGGTAATGAATACGGACGCTTTCATGAGTGCTGGCATGAAAGGTTCATGAAATATATATATGCTTTGTCAATCTTCTGCAGGTACACTAACCGCGATTACGATAAGTTAAGGAACGATTAGAAAGACTCGACTAGCTATTATAGTGAGAGCCGTATTGTGTATGCCACCGAAACTATCTTGGTAGGACCAAAAGTTATTTGGTAATTATTTTATTTGGGAGGATGAATAGGACGTGCATGCATCATGAACATATATATCGGAAATTGAAAATGCGTTGTATGCGAGTGGTAAGGTTCTTGCGTATCTAAGCGTGGTTTGCATAAGGACTATCTAGCGAATCTGTCACAAATCTGCTATGACCGAAAAGAGCGATTTATTGACCCAAGAAAATGACCTTTTCTGGAGAAGTCCATGTTGAAAGAATTGTTCCAAATTTTGTGTTCTATCTTCTGTTCAAAAATGAAAAATTCTGAACTTATGGATAGTGCGAAATAACAGAAACCTTGGAATGTCAGAATTCTGTCCAGAATAAGCCCTTCTGCCTCTTAAATTTTTAGGCCCCCTTCCCGCGGTTTTCTGCAAAAGAGTACAACACAAAACTTGTCCCAAATTTACCCAGGTAGATTCTGTTAAAATTTGGTAAATTTTAGCTGGGTAGATTTTCCCTGGTGCACGAAACTCTAGCCCTCTGTTCACTGAAAATCCTGGGTAGACAGTAGGGTGAAACCTGAAACGAAAGACCATCTTAGAGACCTAATTAGCTCTGGAGTTGACTAGCAAAGTTGTTCACAAATACCTTAGGAGTGATCTGGTGAAATTTGAGAATTTTTGGATTAGAACTGTGGAAGTTATGGTTATTTTTGCTCACTATACAGAATCTGTCCTCATGCTGTTCACAGTTTTTCACTATCTCACTCCATTTGATCTTTTGTTCAGATGGCCGAGCCTGTTGATATGATGGTGGATGAGGATGGATGCGTACACTCGCAGTGTCTCCACTGGGAGGGCTTTCCCTCTATTTTGTGGGATGTTCTGCGTACCGCGGGCTATCTAGTTCCCCCACGTTACGCCGGACTGGAGTTTGCAGAAAATGGAGTTACCCAGTGCCGTGTCGACGTGACTATCTTTCCGCACCCGCTACACCCGGAGTGGCCCGCCTTGGAGCTTGAGGCTGTTGGTCGCCGTTTGGCCGATACTTGGGAGCTTGCAGCCATGAGGGCGCTCACCACTTTTTGTGCGCAGCGTCCCGAGGTTGTCACACTCGCTCCCATTGGATTGTTTCCTGCTGCCCAGGACAACGACCCCTTTTGGCTCAACAGGGTGCAGCACGCACAGTATTTGGTAGACTTTCATGCCCAGGAAACTATTCATACCTCCGTGCGGTGCATGAGTGCACTCTACCGGCTTCAGACTCTCCAGAGTCAGGCGCTTGAGCAGCTCACTGATCTTGCTCAGGCCTACCACATGATGGCAGATACCAGGGATGAGCAGATTAAGGAGCTCAGTCAGGATCTTGAGGACAGAGATACTCAGATTGGCCAACTTGAGGGCCAAATTCAGGAGCAGGACACTCTCATGGGTGAGAGAGATGCCACGATAGCACACTTGGAGGAGCAGCTCCATGATGTGAGCCTTGAGTTGGAGGATGCTAATGAGCACATTCAGTGGCACCATGATCAGAATGACCATCCCCATGAGGACGACATGGAGGAGGATGAGGAGGAGCCACAGGAGATTGATGGTATCTCCGGTATGGATTTCGAGGGTGAGATACCACAGGCACCTCAGATGGGAGCTCACTCTCCTGCTCACAGCGAGTCGTCCGTCAACGACTTAGATGATTTCTAGAGGACGACCTAGGAGGACTTTTGCACATACTCCTCGATAGGGTAGCCTAACTTTTGGCAAGTGTTGTAATAGGCTAACTAGGAGTTGAGTAACTCTTTTGTGTTGGGTACACCTGAACCATGTGGATACCCTCAGCATGTAAGGAACGGCGATAAACTTGGGTGATTTCGTTGTAATTGGTAAACGATGAAATCCACAATCGCTGAGAATTGTCGGAATTTTTACCCATGTCTCCTTGCATTTCTTGGCTGAGTGTTGAATACCAGACTTGTGCTAAATTTTGTGATCTAGGTTCTCACAAAAATTCAGCATCATTGGACCTCGCTAGTTTAAGATATAGGCGAAACCGTACCGATCAATCTGCTGAAAAAAAAAACAGCTAAGACAGTAAGGCAAAGGACGAGCCTTTCGACCACCTTAGCTACAGTTCTAGCACCAAAATTAAATACCAAAGTGGTGCATTCCTAAATTCTCTGACTACTGCAAAAGTTTGAGATGTTTTGGATGGACCCACAGCAGGCTATGATGTTTCTCGTAGCAAACAGAGATTCTGTCCGTACTTCTAGCTGTGACTTCGGGAGTCTATGACTACACCAATTATTTTTGAATCCAGGAAGTAATATGGGTCGCGTTGCTAATGGTAACCTTTCACGTTTCAGATGGTTGGATCAACCCGTGGCAACCCCGAGGGTTTTGGTGCCGGTGGCAGCCGCTCGCGACAATCGCCACCACCCCCGCCCAGTTTGGTGGAAGTGATGGCTGCTCAAACCGAGCTGCTGCGTCAGATTGTGCAAGGGCAACACCAGCAGAGGGGTGGGCACAACGCTCACCAACCCCAAGCTGCGGGATACACGGATTTCCTAGGGACCCAGCCGCCCTTGTTCCATAAGACAGAGGAACCCCTGGACGCAGATGCATGGATTCGCACTATCGAATCCAAGTTCACACTACTTGTGGCCCCATGCTCAGAGGCAAACACGGCTCGTTTTGCCGCGCAACAGCTTCGCGGTACCGCTCTTCTGTGGTGGGACCACTATTTTGCGATGCTCCCGGCTGATCATGTGGTCGACTGGGATGAATTCAAGACCGCGTTCCGGGCACATCATATTCCCGAGGGCCTCATGGAGAGGAAGTTGAATGAGTTTCTGGCACTTACCCAGGGCACCCGCACCGTGCTGCAGTACGCCCAGGCGTTCAACAACTTATGCCAGTATGCGGGCTATCACGCTGATACGGATGCCAAGAAGCGTGATCGTTTCCGCCGAGGTCTGAATACCAAGCTCAAGGAACGTCTGAAGCTAGCCAGGGCTGACACCTACAACGAATTGGTCAATATGGCCATTACCCAGGAAGACTGTATCATGGCACACCGGGCAGAGAAGAAGAGAAAGGCACCCACAGGACCATCAAGTGCCCAACCACCAAGGTATCGCATCGTGCAAAATGCCGCACCCACAGCTCCACCAAGGGCCCCGCAGCCAGGAAGATGGATTGCCAGACCCCCACAGCAGCCAGGCATGGTACGACCCCCGATGCCTCCACAGAATGGTCCGAGGCCCATTCTTCAGCAGTCTCTTCGACCTAGCCCCGCGAATCGCTGTTTCAAATGCGGGAGTTCCAGCCACTTCGCACGAGAATGCCCTCAGCCTGGACAGCCCAACCAAGGTCAAGGATCCAACCCGAACACCAAGAACAGGGGCAAGAGACAGACCCTGCAAGTCAAGCAAGGACGGATTAACTTCACCACGCTTGCAGAGCTTCCTGAAGGAGCCCCAGTGATGTCGGGTACATTCTCTATCCATAACAAGCCTGCAGTTATATTATTTGATTCTGGTGCATCGCATAGTTTCATAAGTGCAAAATCCGGTGCAAAAGTAGGCTTGGATGTTTGTCACACCAAAGGGTCGTATATGATATCAACACCGGGTGGTAAAATTGCTTCAAACCAATTGGTCAGACAAGTACCAGTCAAATTGGGTAGTAAAACCATCGACACGGACCTTGTCCTTTTACCTCTTGACGGCATGGACATTATTTTGGGAATGAACTGGATGGCTATGCATGGAGTCACACTGGACCTTTCTTCCCGAGCCGTTGAGATAAATTCACCTAGTCACGGAGCCACCACCCTTTACCTACCGTTCCTAGATTGTACGAATTCCTGTGCTTATAAGATGGAAGGACTTAAGCTAGATGATATTCCTGTGGTAAACGAGTATGCCGATGTTTTCCCGGATGACTTACCAGGAATGCCACCGGATAGGGACATCGAGTTCATCATTGAACTTCAACCGGGCACTGCACCTATATCCAAAAGACCATATAGGATGCCCCCTAAAGAATTGGCAGAGCTGAAAATTCAACTCCAAGAACTACTGGACAAAGGTTTTATTCGCCCTAGCGCGTCACCTTGGGGATGTCCAGCCCTATTCGTAAAGAAGAAGGATGAAAGTTTAAGATTATGTGTGGACTACCGACCTCTCAATGCGGTAACTGTTAAAAATAAATACCCCCTTCCTCGCATCGATGTACTCTTCGATCAATTAGTTGGAGCCAGAGTCTTCTCAAAGATTGATCTTCGTTCGGGATATCATCAGATCAAGATTCGCCCGTGCGATATTCCTAAGACTGCCTTCTCCACACGATATGGACTATATGAATTCTTGGTCATGTCCTTTGGACTCACCAATGCCCCTGCCTACTTCATGTATCTCATGAATTCGGTATTCATGCCCGAACTTGACAAATTCGTCGTAGTGTTCATCGACGACATCCTTATCTATTCCAAGGATAAGGAAGAGCATGCCAAGCACCTTCGCATTGTTCTTCAGCGACTCAGAGACCATCAGCTCTATGCTAAGTTTTCTAAGTGTGAATTCTGGTTGGATACTGTAAAGTTCTTAGGTCACACGATCACCAGCGAAGGCATAGCTGTTGACCCCAGCAAGGTACAAGAGGTGATGGATTGGAAACCCCCTACCTCTGTTCATCAGATTCGCAGTTTTCTCGGCTTAGCCGGTTACTACCGCCGCTTCATCCCGAATTTCTCTCGAATTGCTAAGCCCATGACTGAACTGTTAAAGAAGGAAGTAAAGTTTGTATGGGATGAGAAATGTGAAGAAGCTTTCCACACTCTCAGAGAGCATCTGACTACTGCACCTGTGTTAGCTCAACCCGATAATACCAAGTCATTCGATGTGTATTGTGACGCATCGAGTACTTGTCTAGGATGTGTGCTTATGCAAGAGAATCGAGTGATTGCATATGCCTCACGAGCCCTTCGGCCCCACGAACAGAATTATCCCACGCATGACCTTGAGCTTGCAGCCGTCATTCACGCTCTAAAAATATGGAGGCATTATCTCATGGGTACACAGTGCAATATCTACACGGATCATAAGAGTCTCAAGTACATCTTCACACAAGCCGATCTGAATATGAGACAACGGAGATGGCTAGAATTAATCAAAGATTATGACCTCGAAGTGCACTATCACCCCGGCAAGGCTAATGTAGTCGCGGATGCACTAAGCCGCAAGTCCCATTGCCATTGCTTATCCATGGAGTCCTACCATGAGACATTGTGTGCGGAAATGAGGAAGCTTAACATGGAAATAGTTTCCCAAGGCACTCTAAATCACATCTCAGTTGAGCCCACTCTTCACGACCAAATCGTCATGGCACAACTACAGGATGAAGGAATTAAGATCATCAAACAGAAACTCTCTCTAGGTGAGGAGAAGTATAAGTGTTTCCGCCAGGACCATAAGGGAGTTCTATGGTTCGAAGGTCGTATAGTCGTTCCGAAGAATCGTGAACTCCGCGAGCAAATTCTCGATGAGGCACACCTTTCCAAATTCTCTATCCACCCCGGCAGTAGCAAAATGTATCAAGACCTAAGGCAAAACTTCTGGTGGACTAGGATGAAAAGAGAAATTGCTGCGTATGTCTCGGAATGTGACACGTGCCAGAGAGTAAAAGCTAGCCACTTGAAGGTAGCAGGTACACTACAACCGTTACCTATACCATCCTGAAAATGGGAAGACATAAGTATGGACTTCATCGTTGGACTACCAAACACTTCCCAGAGACATGATTCCATATGGGTTATCGTGGATAGACTCACAAAGACGACACATTTTCTTCCGGTACACACCACCTATTCTACCAAGAAATATGCCGAGATTTACCTCGATCGTATTGTTTGCCTGCATGGAATACCTAAGACAATTATCTCCGATCGTGGTCCTCAGTTTGTAGCACGCTTTTGGGAACAACTGCAAACGTCTCTTGGCACAAAACTGTTTCGCAGCTCAGCATACCATCCTCAGACTGATGGACAAACGGAAAGAGTAAACCAAATTCTTGAAGACATGCTGAGAGCCTGTGTCATTCATTATGACAAGAATTGGGACAAATGCCTACCCCTAGCAGAGTTCTCGTACAACAACAGCTATCAGACGAGTTTGAAAATGGCACCATTTGAGGCCCTGTACGGACGAAGGTGTCGAACTCCTTTGAGCTGGTCACAAACCGGAGAACGTAAAATAATTGGACCCGACCTGGTGATCGAGGCAGAGGAGAAAGTGAAAGTAATACAAGCAAATCTTAGAGCCGCACAAGCTCGACAAAAGAGCTATTCTGACAAAAGGAGAAAGCCCCTAAAGTTCGAGGTTGGCGATCATGTCTATCTTCGAGTTTCACCAACCAAGGGAGTGCGAAGATTTGGAATCAAAGGCAAACTAGCTCCCCGTTATGTTGGTCCTTACGAAATCATTGAGAGCTGCGGGCCCGTAGCCTACAAATTATGACTGCCCCCTCAGCTCACGGCCACCCATGATGTCTTCCAAGTATCTCAACTCAAGAAGTGTATTCGAGTCCCTACCGAGATTGTGGAACAACAAGAAATATCGTTGGAACCCGACCTCTCGTATGTCGAACACCCAGTTAAGATTTTGGATCAAAAAGAAAGAGAGACCAGGAGGAAAGTGATTAGAATGTATAAAATACAATGGAATCACCACACGGAAGAAGAAGCCACCTGGGAAACGGAGAGCTACCTAAACCAACATTTCCCTGGGTTTCTTATCTCAACCACTGGTATGTGCACCCACGCCCACACTAAGAATTACCGAATCTCGGGGCGAGATTCTTGTTAAGGGGGGAAGGCTGTGACAACCCTGGTAATTACATTTCCAAAATCAATGTCATTAGCCTAACTCTATGTTTAAACCAACTAATGAAAGGATGGAAAGAATTAAAACGAGTTCAGTTGGAATTCAAATTTAATTGGAGCACATTGGTTACTTTTGAACTTTTAAATTTAACTTTCAAACCATAAGCCAAATGAGATTTTTCCTGAAACCAAAGTTGTAGAACTTTTTATTTTGAACAACTTTCGTATTCAAAAGTTTTTGAAATTCAAATCAGAAAGAGGAGAAAACGCCCTGTTTGCACCTAGCCCCCTGAAACTTTTCGAATTCTTGCATCCAGGCCCCTCGCCCCCCCCCCCCCCCCCCCCCCCCGCCCCCCTCTCTCCCCTCCGCGCCCGACCGCCGTGCGCCAGGTGGCCGGCGTCGCCTGACCGGCGCGAAGCGCCAGGCCAGTGGCCGCCGCACCACCCCGCCACGGCCGGCTTTGCCCCGCCCCCATGCCGCGCGGCCAGTAAGCGCCCGCGCGTGCACGCGACGCAGCCGCGTCCAGCCCCGCCACCCGGCCGCCCAGTCGCCTCGCTCCGCCGTGCCGCCCCGGCCCCCGCGCCCCGCCAGTCGCCGCGCCCGCCCTCCGCCCGAGCCGCTGTCGCTGCTGCTTCACCACTCCGCGCCCGGCGCTATCCCACCGCGACCACGCCATATCTCCGGCCGCCCAGTCACCGCGCCCGCGCTGCCGCACGTCACGCCGGCGTTCTGCCGCCGCCCGCCGCGCCCAGTGCACGTTGTGCCGTGCCCCCGCCCCGCGCGCTGCCCAGGCCTCTCCGCACCCCCTCCGGCCCCTATAAAAGCCCCGCCCGGCCACGCGCGCGAGCCCCAGCACCCGGAACACCCTCGCCGTCGCCATTGCCGCCGCCGAGCGCCGCCCACCCGTGGACAGTCCTCCGCCGCCGCCCACTGCCCAAACCAAGCCCCCAGCCACCACTACATCATCCCCCTGAAGCTCGCCGACCCGCCCAACGCCGCCCAGAGCCACCGGAGCGCCGCCGCCCGCGCTGCCGCCGCCGCCGCCGCCCCTGCTCGCCGTGGACAGCACGACCCCGACCCCCTCCGTCCAAGCCGAGCCCCTGTGCAGCTTCCCCACGCACTACCGAAGCTCGCCGACCGGACCACACCGCCCCAAGCCCGCCGGAGCACCGCCGTCCACGCGTGCCGCGCCGCCGCCGCCTCTGCTCCAACGCCGGCGAGCCCTTCCTGGCCGTCCCCCACCTGAACAACACCCCCACAAGGTAGCCCTCGCACCCCTGAACCTTCCCCGACCCTCGCCCCTCGCCGGAATTTCGGCCGGCCGCCGTACTCGAGCCGCCCGAGGACCCAATTGCAAGAATTTAAATCTTTAGAAGGGTCTGCGCGTAAGATTCAAGGACCTAGTTGTAAAAGAAAGTTTCAAATCTAGATTCAAATTCAGTGAACTTGTAAAATTCGAATAAAATCGTAGAAAATTCAGAAAAATGCAAGCTCAACTGTTCTGGAATCCTTAGAACAAACTCTACCACTTTTGTTACAGAAAGTTTCTCAGAATCTCAACATATTTTGCTCTACATTAAATGGAAGCTTTAATGGACTTATTTTGTACCCACTGTTGTAGAACAATGCTGACCCTAAATTTTGGGCAGTAAGTTAGTTGCTTGATGTTTAGGGGTGTGAAAAGATCAGGCCCAAATTCCAACTCTAGCTTTACTGTTTATTAAACTTAGTTTCATACCATGTTTAAGTAGAATGTTTTATCCCTGCAGTTAGGTGGTGAATCACCCAATGAAACTTTTTCTATGCTAATGTATGGGTACCTAGAAGCCAGAGAAAAATTAGGAGACTTTTTATCTCACAGTAACCTACTTATTTGATTTATGTGCTAATAACATACATTAAATCAAGAAAATAGTATCTTAGCTTGGAAAATTCTCAATTTTTACTGGGAAATACACTATGGTAGTGGTTGCTGTGTAAAAAGTTCCAGGGACAAACACCCTGTGTAGGGTCCTATAAAAATGAATCCTTGAATAGCCTAGGTGTAGAATGTCATATTTTCTATGCTCTGAATATGGCATGATAAATCCTACAAAAATTACAGTAGCTTCTGCATGCTTAAGTGAAAGCTCTGTAAAAATCTTAGACTCATTTGTTGCACCAATTGTTCTGTACAAAAAGAACAAGGATCTAACAGCCACTATGCAATGTATTTTTTATAATTAATCTGTTACATAAAATTGGCTGAAAATTTTACAGTAAGCGCATCTTTCCCTGATGTGCCTAAATCCAAAATTTCATGACCAGAAACTATCCATTGTAGTAATTATGCTCAAATCGTAATCAAGTGCCATTTCCACGACTTAAACTTGTGCACTCATGTAGAATCGACGACTCTCGCCGACGGAACTTACGAGCTGGTGCCCGCGTCCGAGAGTGAGCAGCGTGAAGCTCAAGCAAATCTAACTGAAGCTCTTGAAGACCCGAGCCCAAGTTCGGAAGAGCCCAAGCGAACTGCGAAGGCAAGCCCCGGAGCATAACCCATTCTTTCCGAAATTATGCAACTCATTACTCTTTGCCTGTGCATTAAGTTTACAGGAGTTGGATGAAAACTTAGTTGCATGATATCAGGAACCCTTGCTTGAAAACTAGACGTAAGGTTCGATAGAATGCTGTGCTAATAGGACTCCGGTAAAAGTCGAGTGATTTCCTGTCACTCGCGAGAAAATAGGAGTTGAATGACTACTACACGCTGCAATCATAAGGACACGGACGGGCTATGGAACGATGGTTACGATTGAGGCCCGTCTGTCTAGTGAAAAATGCTAAGGCCGCAGGGTGTGGTAGTGATGGTTAAGTCTTTGAACGTACTAAACACATGCCGAGATTATGGGAATCGGTAAGCTTAAGTACCTGATTGGCCCGGCAAGGGGACGGCATCCTACCCTTTGAACTTCGGTCCCATGTGCATATGGCGAGTGCAGAGAGTGGTCACGACCCGGCGCCGTACCGTGGCGTGGGGCTCTTGTACTCTCGGAGGGTAGCCCCGATCCACGACCCGGAAAGAAAGGGGAAAAGTTGCACGTGTGACTCTAGGGAGTAACCACGTGACGTGTGTTTGGGTTTCCCTTGCAAGGTTAAGAAATTCGATTCGAATCGTCCGTTTCTCACGGCTATTGAGACTGCTTAACCATTTTTACCCACAGAGTAAGAAGAGGAACAATGATGATGAATGAACTGGTTGGATGAAAAATTTAATGCTTCACCATGTATGCTTTAGATAGCTGCTTACCTAGACTGGCTAACGAAACTAGAATCTTGAGCTAAAAGTTGAAAGTAAGGACCCACTTGTAGATGCTTTTCGGCAAAACAAACCCCTGAGCCAAAAAGCCTTGCATGTCTAGAGTCAGTGGAGTAGATTCCACTACACGGGTAAGTCTTGCTGAGTATTAGTATACTCAGCCTTGCTTGTGACTCATTTCAGGTGAGACCTTCGAAGACATGATTGCTAGCTTGACTTGGCCCTGCACTCTTCCCCCTGGTTGGTCGGTGGAATGGGATACGCCCCCGTCCAATGGAGATGACGCCGAGTGATGTCTCGTACGGGCTTCATCGAGACATCCTGTATCGTCGCGTAGCTATCGTTGTTTTATTTTCCGCTGCAACTTAAACTCTGAAGAACTTATTTATGATAATTGAAGTACTTGGTTTCTAAACTCAAAACTTGGTCTGTAATATTCACTTATGCTAATGTTGTAATATTTGCTGGAATGTGGTATTCTCTGGGCTCATCGTCGAATGAGCGTTTGTATGTATGGCGCTCGATCCGTTCACCGTGGTTGTATCGGGAGGTTATACCCGACAGACCAGTGGATTACTCCATTTGAAGTGTAAGGTTAACCGAGAATGCCTTAATGGTGATGGTTAATACACTTGAGCCGGATTAATTCAGGTGGTTCTGCCACAGTTTGATTAGTCTTAGTCAGTGTGCTTGGTTTTGTGAGAATAGTTTGATTTGCATCTTTGTAATGATTGAGATGGACTGCGGAGTGATGTTTACATCAACTTTTAATAAAGTTATATAGTTTAGTATAGCTTGGGGTTATCTATTTTATTTTATTGTCTCCATCTTATCCTTGTTCCTATCCTTTTTCCATGATATATTTCATGAGTATCATTTTTCTAACCGATCAGATGGTGAACACTAGGTCCGGATCAGGGTTGATCAGCCTGCCGTGTCACATCAGGGGAGAAGCGATAACTCCAACCCAGATCCTCAGCAGAATCAGCAGCACCAGGACCCACCAGCAGGAATGGAGCAGTTGCTCGCCGCCCAGACTTAGCTGCTGACCAACGTGGCGAACACTATCGCCAACATGCAGGCCCAAATGAACCAAGCTCCACCGCCGCCACCACCGCCAGCTAGAGACAGACACCGAAATTCATGAGTCACAAGCCCCCTTCATTCTCTCACTCACCTGATCCTCTGCAAGCTGATGACTGGATCAAGACTTTGGAGAAGATGTTGAGCATCGTCTAGTGTACTGACAGGGAGATGGTCCTGTATGCTTCAGGAAGATTGGATGGAACCGCTGCAGATTGGTGGGATGTTTACACCGCAGCTCATGACACCCCCAACACCATCACCTAGCAGGAATTCAAGAACAAGTTCAGAGAGCAGCACATACCCAAGGGTCTGATGAAGCTAAAGAATCAAGAGTTCATTGCACTAAAGCAGGGAGCAATGTCTGTGAGTGAGTACCGGGACAAGTTCATTCAGCTGTCTTGCTACATTCCCGCAGATGTAGCAAATGATGAAGAGAAGCAGGGTCACTTCACGGACGACTGATTGGTCCTGTTAAGTATCAGCTGATGGTGCACACCTTTGAGAATTTCTAGAAGATGGTGGACAACGCTATCATGGCAGAGCATGCTCGCAAGGAGATGGGTGAGCAGAAGAAGAAATTTGAGTCGCGGGGGTAGTTCAGCAACAATTCACACCCCCACTTCGCGCCCCCGCAAGGGACACCTTTTCGCACTAGAGGACAGAATGTCAACTATGGGCAGAATCGATACCAGCGCCCTAATGAACAGAACCAGCAGCATCAGCAGGCTCCGCGTGCTGGTCAGTCAGCGCAGCGCCCCAATTTCCCGCAGAACTGCCAGAACACCCCCACTGGAACACTAGTGAGAAACAACACTCCTGTTCCCACAGGTGGTAACACATGCTTCAGGTGTGGTGAGACTGGTCACTACGCCAACCGATTCCTAAAGAAATGCCCAAAACACTTCAGGCCAGTTCAACAACAGTGGACAGAGGTAGACTCCACAGTAGCAGTAGCCCAGGAACAACAACCAGACAGCACAGAACAACAAGGGCCAGTAGAACTAAGTCCGCGGGTGTGTGAATCATGTGGCCGCGGAGACCACTCAGGAGTCTTTGGATGTCGTGTTCGGTATGTTCCTAGTCAACTCATCCCCTGCATCAGTTTTATTTGATTCGGAAGCACCGCATTCCTTTATTTCTGCTCAGTTTGTCGCGAAATATGGCATCCCAGAGCATACTATGTCAAACCACATGCTAGTTAGTTCACCTGGGGGGAATATGAAAGCCCTGTACTAGTGTCTTGGTGTCAGTTTCAAGATCATGGGCAGGGATTTCCGTGCCAATTTCATAGTACTGGATTCTAGGGGAATTGATGTTATACTCGGAATGGGATGGTTGAGCAAGGTTGATGCAGTTATTCAGCATGCCAAAAGGTCAGTGCTCCTCACAAGCACAGATGGTGAACGATTTGAGTTCATTGCGACACTTCCATCTGCAGCAGACTGTGCAGTGAACCAGCTTAAGGCAGACTTGATTGAGGATATCAGAGTAGTGTGTGAGTACCCGGATGTCTTCCTCAATGATTTTCCAGGTATGCCACCTGAACGGGACATTGAATTCCTCATAGATCTTTTACCTGGTACTACACCTGTTTCTAAGAGGCCATATAGAATGTCTGTGGGTGAATTAGAGGAACTAAATAAACAATTGAAAGAGTTGCTAGATAAGCGGTTCATTCGTCCTAGTTCTTCACCTTGGGGAGCACCTATGATATTCGTTGGGAAGAAGGATGGTACACAGAGGATGTGTGTTGATTATAGAGCCTTGAATGAGGTTACCATAAAGAACAAGTATCTATTGCCTCGTATACAAGACTTGTTTGATCAGTTGAAAGGAGCCAAAGTATTCTCCAAGATGGACTTGAGGTCAGGGTATCATCAACTGATGATACGACCTTCAGATATTGCCAAGACAGCTTTCACTACCAGATATGGGCTATATGAGTACACTGTGATGTCTTTTGGTTTGACTAATGCCCCAGCCTACTTTATGTATCTGATGAATAAATTGTTCATGGAATATCTTGACAAGTTTGTGGTGGTGTTTATTGATGATATTCTGGTGTATTCCAGGAATGAGGAGGAACATGAGGAACATTTGAGGGTTGTTCTGCAGAAGCTTAGAGAGAATCAGTTGTATGCCAAGCTCAATAAGTGTGAATTCTGGTTGAATTGGGTTTCGCTCATTGCTCATGTCATCACCGATGGAGGTATTGCAGTTGATCCAGGGAAGGTTAGAGATATGCTGAAGTGGGAACTACCAACGACAGTGTCAGAGATCCGGAGTTTCCTAGGACTCGCGGGATATTACAGGAGGTTTATAGAAGGCTTCTCTAAGATAGTGAAAGCCCTTACTTCACTACTAGAGAAAGGAAAGGAGTTTGTATGGTCAGAGGCATGTCAGGATAGTTTTGAGGAGCTGAAAAAAAGGTTAACTACTGCACCAGTTTTGGTTATGCCTGATATTCACAAGAGTTTTGACATCTATTGTGATGCTTCTAAACAAGGTCTTGGTTGCGTATTGATGCAAGAGGGACATGTGGTTCCTTATGCATCTTTCCAGTTAAGGAAACATGAGCAAAACTATCCCACACATGATCAGGAGTTAGCTGCAGTGGTACATGCTTTGAAGATATGGAGGCACTATTTGTTGGGACACAAATGTCAGATATACACCGACCACAAGAGTGTGAAGTACATTTTCACTCAGAATGGCCTCAACCTAAGACAGCGAAGATGGTTAGAGCTCATCAAGGATTATGACCTGGAGATACATTACCATCCCGGGATGGCCAATGTGGTTGCCGATGCCTTGGGTCGCAAGAGTGTTGTGAATGCGACAATGGCTAGTCAGATGCCTCGAGAATTGTATAAGGAGTTTGAGCAACTAAATCTTGGGTTCGTTGCTCATACTGAAGGGATCACTATAGAAGTAGAGCCGACTCTCGAACAGGATATACGAAAGGGGCAGCTTGAAGATGCTAAGATCCAGAAGATAAAGGAGATGATAGAAGCAGGCAAGGCACCTAACTTCACCGAGGATGAACAAGGGACTGTATGGTTGTGGAAGAGGATATGTGTACCAGATGTGGATCACCTTCGTGAGAAAATTCTGTAGGAAGCTCATGACTCAGCTTATTCAATCCATCCTGGCAGTACCAAGATGTTGATTGTATGGCATGAAGTGTCATGTTGCAGCTCATGTGGCACTGTGTGATGTGTGTCAGAGAGTCAAGGCAGAACATCAGAGACCAGCCGATTTGTTACAACCATTGAAAGTGCCAGAATGGAAATGGGAAGAAATTGGTATGGATTTCATTGTGGATTGCCACGTACACGGGAAGGTTATGATTCGATATGGGTCATAGTGGATTGATTGACCAAGGTTGCTCACTTCATTCCACTGAGGACTACTTACACAAGGGCACAATTAGCAGAGCTGTATATCTCCAGGATTGTGTTTTTGCATGGGGTACCTAAGAAGATAGTTTCAGATAGAGGTACTCAGTTCACATCTCAATTCTGGCAGAAGTTGCATGAGTCAATGGACACGAAGTTAAATTTTAGCTCCGCTTGTCATCCGCAGATAGAGGGCAGACAGAAAGGACAAATCAGGTGTTAGAGGATATGCTTAGGGCCTGTGCCCTGAAGCACAGAGGCAGTTGGGATAAGAGTTTGTCGTTTGGAGAGTTCTCTTACAACAACAGTTATTAGGCCAGTTTGCAGATGGTACTGTTTGAGGCATTGTATGGCAGGAAGTGCAGAACTCCGTTATATTGGAGTGAGATAGGTGAAAGCCAGTTGTTCGGGCCTGAGATCATTAAAGAGGCCGAATGACAGGTACAGGTTGTCCGTGAGAATCTGAAAGTAGCACAGTCGAGGCAGAAGAGTTATGCAGATACTTGACGATGGGAGTTGACTTTTGAAGAAGGAAAGTTTGTGTATCTGAAAGTTTCACCTAGCAGAGGTTTGTGCAAATTCAAAGTCAAAGGGAAGTTGTCACCTTGTTACATTAGCACGTTCAAGATCTTGGAATGGAAAGGCGAGGTAGCTTACCAGCTAGAGCTACCTGTGTGACTGTCAGATGTGCACAACGTGTTCCACATATCGCAGTTGAAGAAGTGCCTGAGAGTACCCGAGGAAGAGTTGCCAATGGAGGAGTTGAATGTGCAGGATGATTTGACTTACGCAGAGTACCCGGTCAAAATCCTAGACACATTGGAGAGAATCACCCGGAGTAAGAGGATTCGGATGTGTAAGGTTCAGTGGATTCACCATGCAGAGGATGAGGCTACTTGGGAACAAGAGGACGAGTTACAGGCAGAATTTCCCCAGCTCTTTGCTAGCCCAGCCGAATCTCGAGGAATCTCTAGGGGGGTAGGTTTGTAACACCTAATTTTTAATTTAGGAACCCTAAATAAATTTTGCTAGAATTTGCAGGATCCATATAGTTTTATTTCAAAATTTTCTTTTAATTTTAGAACATTTATCGTGAATTATAAATAATTTACTTAGCCATAAAAATAAATATAAGGAAATATAGGCTTTGGGCATTTCATGCCGCATTGCATTGTTTTATTGCTTGTCTTTCAATTGAATTTAAATTCCAAATTTAAATTCAAATGAATTTGAGTGCATCTCTTTCTCTCCATCTCTCTTTCTCCTCTTGGCCCGGCCAAACTCCCCGTCCCATTCCTTTTCTCCCACGCGGCCCAACCTAGCCGTCCACTTCGCCCCCCACCTCCTTTCCGGGCCCAACGGCCCAACCCGGTGCCCCCTCTTCCCCCTCTCTCTCCCGGCCTAACCCGCTCTCTTCTCTCTCTTTCTGCCACCGGCAGGCGGGCCCCACCTGTTGAGGTCATCCCCTTCCTCCGACCGAGCCAGACTCGAACTCGAGTCCGACCCAGCCGCGCTGCCCCCCCCCCCCCCTCTGTGCCACCTGGCCCGCACGCTAAGGCCCCCTCGGCCGACCCTATAAAAGGTGATGCCCCCACGCCCCTGGACCCCCTCGACCGCAGCTGCCGCCTCCGCATCGCCCAAACCCTAGCTCGCACCGCCGCCCTTCGTCGAGCTCTTGGCTGTGCCTTAGACCCGCTGCTTCGCCACCCCCTCGCCATCGTCAAGCCACTCCAGAGCTTCCCTGTGTGGTGAAGAATCCCCCGAACCCACTCCCTCTCCCTTTCTCGCTCTCCCTCGTGCGCAATGGCTTGCCGGAGCCCCTCACCGCCCCTCACCGCCGTGTGCCCTTTTCCGGCCACCGCATCGCCCTCTCGACCTACCCATCATTTTCCCCTTCGCCCCCCTCGTTCTCCCCGTGCAACCCGCGCTTGAAACCGAGCCCGGACGGCCGTTTTCGGCCACATCCGGCAAGCCCGTCGCCGCCCACCACACCAACGCTGCCGCTCGTGCCGCCTCGGCCGCCGCCCGCCATCCGATCTAGATCGGATGGACCAGATCAGATCTGGACCTGAGTCAATACAGCTCGTACTGTCAACCCTAGGCCCTTGTGCAAAATAGCCCCTCTGCATTTGTGAAATCAACCTGCGCTCCACCGTAGTTCAAAAATATTTGGAAAACAGTCATTTTTCTTCTGTTTTAACCCCTGATCTTTTCTAAAACATAACCCGACTTCCCTAGCCCCTCTGTTTCTCAATTTAACCCCTAGGTTTAAGGTTTATTTATGTTTTAGCCCTCGATTTCTTTGTTCAGAGCTTTTTTAGTTTCAAATCTTTTACAGATAAGCCCCTGGAACCATGTTTTAGTCATAACTTCTTCGTTTTAACTCCGTTTTCATCGATTTTTGCGCTCACGCGATCCTTGTGACCGGTTCAGTAGCATTATAACCTTGTTTTGCTCTATTTACATTGTTTGGTGTACTATTTCTTATTTGTTGCATTTGCTTGCTTGTATGAATTTGTGTGGTGCGATAGACGGTGCGCAGTTCGAGGATCCGCAAGAGCAAGGCTTTGAAGACACCTCTGAGCAGCAGCAACTCTTTGAGGAAGGCAAGTGATACTTGATCATACTTCAGTCCTAATAATCTTAATACTCATATTTACTTTATATGCATACATGTGTGTATAATATGATGGATCCCAAACTAAGGATATGCCTAGTCTCCATTGAACTTCCTTGAATTAAACCTAGGTTCTTTACTTTATGTTGTAGCTATGCTAGTTGCTCATCTACTTAGACTATGGTTGGTTAACTTGGAAACAATGCTACACTTGTTTTACTTCATGTTGTGGAATACTTTATGATTGATAATTATAAGATCATTACTTTAATTGGAACATGGAGAACCACCCGGAAAAATAGTGCAACCACAATACCACATGGCTCTTGTCTTGGCTAATTAATTAGAAACTTTAGCTTATAATAATCTTGCTGAAAGGGCAAGAGGGGTTGCATCGTTGGGGTATAGCTCGGTCCTCTTGAGGGTATGATATGGTCCTGGTTAAGGCGTCTACCTCATTAGGGAGAGTTATGACCGCTTTGACTTGAAACCTTAGCGGATTGTCATAAGTTAGGGAATCTTTGTAACGGCCTCGTAGTGAATTGCTACCACTCACCTCGGAAGTGTTTAAGGGTCTTGCAAACCCGGGCATCAAGGGAAACACGAGTTGTGGGTAAAGTGTACAACCTCTGCAGAGTCAAAAACTGATATATCAGCCATGCTCACGGTTAAGAGCGGCTTGGATCCTCACATGATAATTGAACTTGAAGATGATCTAAATTGATGTCCTTTATTTGTGTTGATGGTACCTATCTCTTTTACTTATTTAAGGGTTTTGGTATATACTTATACTTAGTAAATGCTTGCTAAATAAAACTTGACCATGTGAGCTATTCCTTGATCTTGGCCTTGCGTGTCATATAATTTATTCCACATGCTGAGTACCAACCGTAAGTGTACACACGCTTGCTTTATTAAAATAAATGCTGCTTAGAACAAGATAATTGTCTGGAGTTCCCTTAAGGTTTCGAGGAGTTCTAGGCGTATGTCTCCTAGTCATCTGCCTGTGAAGTTGAATTTCCGCTGCTAGTTAAAGATGTTTATTTGTTTGCTCAAGATTAAGACTTTCGTTCATGTAATAAAGTACTTTAATACTCTCTTTCGATATGACATTGTTTCGGATATACACTTTTATCATCTATCATATGTGTGTGAACTTGATCCTGGCGCACATATGAGATGCATTCGGTTTCTTTCTAAAATCGGGGTGTGACAGACCAAGATGTGATAGCTCTTTATAACCCCACTATCCGAGCCAATATTATGTCGGATTATTTTGCACTAGCCTTCGTAGGCGGCGAAGCTTTAGCCCCATCAAGCAGAACTCTCAGAGGACCTTCAGGTTCCCTCTTGGGTAGTTATGGGGTGATCCAGAATGTGTCCGTTGGCCACAAAGATGTTAAGGCAAGCCTCGATTTCCACATGTTCGAAGTTTTCCACTTTGACATCTTGATAGGGCATCCCATCGAAAAGCTTCTCATAAATCTACCTGAGTCAGGGAGCCTTAGCATCAGATTAGGGAATGAATCTCTCGTTGTCCCAATCACTCGAAGAATCAATACAATAGTAGAGATCTCCCCTATAACAGAGTCAATTGAGGAAGTTTTGGATATCACTCCTCTGGACTCAGTAGGATCACTCCTTGAGAAAGACTCTGAAGAATTCATCCAGGAAGAGGAAGATTCTGATGAGGTCCTAGAACTCCCAGAGTTCAAAAAACCAACACAATCCCCAAGACCTCTTCCTTCTGGGCTCCGTTATGCTTTCTTGAACAACAATGTAGAGTCTCCCATGGTCATTAGCGACAAACTCTCAGAAGAGGAGACCGCAAAGCTCATCGCTATTCTAGAAAAGCATCAGGTTGTGCTAGGATATGCTCTCCAGGATCTCAAGGGTATTAGCACTACTCTTTGTACTCATCGCATCCCTATCGATCCTACCATGGCACCTTCAAGGGAACCGCAAAGAAGGTTGAACAATACAATGCGAGAGGTTGTAAAGAAGGAGGTCTTAAAGCTCCTATACGTCGGGATCATTTATCCCGTCCTGTATAGCGAGTGGGTAAGTTCGGTGCAGGTGGTACCCAAGAAAGGAGGCATGACAGCCGTGGAAAATAGCAAGAATGAGCTAATTCCGCAGCACAGCGTCACGGGATGGAGGATGTGCATCGACTATAGAAAGCTCAACAAGGCCACCAAGAAAGACCAATTCCAGATACCCTTCATCGACAAGATGTTGGAAAGGTTAGCAAAGCACTCTTTCTTTTGTTTCCCTGATGGCTATTCTAGTTATCATCATATTCTTATCCATCCCGATGATCAAAGCATGACAACCTTCACATGCCCCTACGGAACCTACGCTTATCGAAGAATGTCATTCGGGTTGTGCAATGCACCAGCATCGTTTCAAAGGTGCATGATGTCCATATTCTCAGACATGATCGAAGATATCATGGAGGTCTTCATGGATGACTTCTCGGTTTATGGTAAGACCTTTGATCATTGCCTCAGAAACTTGGACAAGGTCTTGAAGAGATGCTAAGAAAAGGACCTAGTGCTGAACTAGGAGAAGTGCCACTTCATGGTCCGAGAGGGCATCGTCCTCGAACATTTAGTCTCCGAGAGAGGAATAGAGGTGGACAAGGTGAAGATTGAGGTCATCAAACAACTACCGCCGCCCACAAATGTGAAAGGGATCTTAAGCTACCTAGGCCACGCAGGGTTCTACCGGCGCTTCATTTGTAACTTCTGTAGTACTACTAGACCCCTTACGAGCTTACTAGCTAAGGATGTCCCCTTCCACTTTGATGATGAGTGCCTAAAAGCCTTTAACACTCTCAAAGAGGCACTCATCTCAGCTCCAATCATCCAACCCCCAGATTGGAAGTTTCCTTTTGAGATCATGTCTGATGCTAGCGACTATGCGGTGGGGGCCGTACTTGGGCAAACTAAGGATAAAAAGCATCACGCGATCGCCTATGCTAGCGAGACGCTAACAGGAGCTCAACTTAAGTACACCAAAACTGAAAAAGAGCTCCTGGTGGTCGTCTTTGCGATACATAAGTTTAGATCTTACTTAGTGGGGGCAAAGGTCATTATCTACACAGACCACACTGCTTTGAAGTACCTCCTAACTAAGAAAGATGCTAAACCAAGGCTCATAAGATGGATCCTTCTACTCCAAAAATTTGACTTGCAAATCAAAGATAAAAGTGGAGTAGAAAGCTCAGTAGCAGATCATTTATCACGTATGAATATCACTAACACGCAGGAACTTCCGATAATTGACTTCCTTCGAGACGACATGCGCCTCAAGGTAATGACATCAAATCCTTGGTATGCAAATATTGTGAATTTCATGGTTTCAGGGTATGTACCACCAGGAGAATATAGGAGGAAGCTGGCATACAAGAGCAGACGTCATCTATGGGATGAGCCGTATTTATATAGAGTATGTGCAGACAGATTATTGAGGAGGTGTGTACCTACGCCAGAAGGGATCAAGATCATTGAGAAGTGCCATGCAGGACCATATGCATGATCAAGTGAAAATCTGGCAGTGTGGTTTCTATTGGCCCATAATGTATGAGGACACCAAGGATTTCATCCGACGGTGTCACAATTTCCAGAAGCATGGAGGGATCTCAGCTCGTGATGCTATGCCTCTAACATACAATCTTCAAGTGGAACTCTTTGATGTATGGGGCATCGACTATAAGGGGCCTTTTCCAAAATCTCATAACTGCGAGTATATCTTGGTCGTTGTGGATTACATCTCTAAATGGGTGGAAGCCATGCCATGCAGGGCAGCCGATGCTAAGCCTACCCGGAAGATATTCCAAGTTGTGATCTTTCCAAGGTTTGGAACACCGAGGATGGTGATCAATGATGGAAGTTCTCATTTCATTGATACAGCTTTCAGAAACTTCCTCAAGGAACTAGGGACTATGCACAACATCGCAACGCCTTATCATCCCCAGACAAGTGGTCAGGCAGAAACATCTAACAAGCAAATCAAGAATATTCGGCAAAGGACCATCAATGAGATGGGCAAGGCATGGAGGCCAAAACTAGCAGATGCTTTATGGGCATACTGTGGCAGAACCACCTGAATTAATCCGGCTCAAGTGTATTAACCATCACCATTAAAGCAATCTCGGTTAACCTTACACTTCAAACGGAGTAATCCACTGGTCTGTTGGGTATAACCTCCCGATACAACCACGGTAATCGGATCGAGCGCCATACATACAAATGCTCACGCGACGATGAGCCCAGAGAATACCACATTCCAGCAAATATTACAACATTATCATAAGTAAATATTACAGACCAAGTTTGAGTTTAGAAACCAAGTACTTCAGTGATCATAACTAAGAAGTTCTTCAGAGTTTAAGTTGCAGCGGAGAATAAAATAACGAAAGCTACTCGACGATAAAGGATGTCTCGATGAAGCCCGTACGAGACATCACTCGACATTATCTCCATTGGTCGGGGGCGTATCCCATTCCACCGACCAACCAGGGGGAGGAGTACAAGGCCAAGTCAACCTAGCAACCATGTCTTCGACAGTCTCACCTGAAAACGAGCCACAAGCAAGGCTGAGTATACTAATACTCAGCAAGGCTTACCCGACTATTGGGGTATACTTAGCCGACTCCTAGACATGCGAGGCTTTTGGCTTGAGGGGTTTGTTTTGCCAAAAAGCATATATAGTAGGTCCTTACTTTCAGATTTTAGCTCCAAGTTCTAGCTTTCTTTAACCATTCTAGGTAAGCAACTATCCAATATCATACATGGTGAAGCATTAAATTTTCATCCAACAAGTTTATTCATCATCATTGTTCCTCTTCTTACTCTGTGGGTAAAAGTGGTTAAGCAGTCTCAATAGCCGTGAGAAATGGACGATTCGAATCGAATTTCTTAACCTTGCAAGGGAAACCTAAACACACGTCACGTGGTTACTCCCTAGAGTCACACGTGCAACCTTTCCCTTCAATTCCCGCTTCACGGAACAGGCCCACCGCCCTCGACTACACCTCCCCACAGACCACGGTACGGCGGGCTGTGGCGGCCGATGCACCCGCCATTAGCTAGATGTGAACGAATTCAAGACAGTGGGGAGTATATTCCGGCCTCGGTTCAATCCAGTACTAAGCTTACCGATTACCATATTCTCGGCATGTGGTTAGTACGTTCAAAGACTTAACCATCACTTACCACACACTGCGGCCTTAGTATTTTTCACTAGACAGACGGGTCTCAATCATCAACATAAACATCGTACCACAGCCCGTCCGTCGTCCTTATGATTGCAGCGTGTAGTAAACAATCAACTCCTAATTTCTCTCGAGTGACAGGAAATCACTCGACTTTTACCGAGTCCTATTAGCATAGCATTCTATCGAACCTTGCATCTAGTGTTCAGAGCATGGGTACCTAGGATCATGCAACTAAGTTTTCATCCAACTCCTATAAACTTAATGCACAAGTAAAGTAGAGTAATAAGTTGCATAAGTTTAGGAAATAGGGTTCATGCTCCGGGGCTTGCCTTCTTGCGAAAAGTTAGTCCGGGGCTCTTCCGAACTTGGGCTCGGGTCTTCGGCAACTTCAGTTAGATTCACTTGAGCTTCACGCTGCTCACTCTCGGACGCGGGCACCAACTCGTACGTTCCGTCGGCGAGAGTCGTCGTTTCCCCATGAATGCACAAGTTTAAGTAGTGGTGATGGTAAACGATATTATTTCCTTCACGATAAAGTTGCAGTTCATAAGACATAGGTTTTGCTGTGAAGTTATTTACTTTAACATTTCCTGGGCAATCGTTAATAGAGTTCGTCTTAATCTATTTAACTTTATTAAAGAAGAAGGGGTTGTGTTATATTGAAAACTTAGTTTCTTTTTAAACACAAACATGAGTTGAACACAATTACTAATATAGTTAGCTTCTGATAATAAAATTTTTATTCAGAGTACATTATGCAGAGATAAGATCACTGTAAAAATTTCAGACATTTTTGTGTAGCATGTTAAATATGAAAAATGTAATACACAGCCACTGCTAGGATCTAGTTATTTTTATACAGAACAACCCATGCAAGTATTGATGCTACAAATTTTACAGGGTGTTTCTATAACCATATTTGTGCTACTGTAAATTTTGCAGATTTTATTGCACATGATATAGAGCATAATAAATGGGACAAGCTACACTCATGTTATTAAAGATTATTTTCTACAGGATGTTATACAGGGTTTCTATGTTTGAAACTTTTTGTACAGGTTGAGCTACTCTATTGTGTTTCATAGTAAAAAGATGAACATTCTCTAAGCACTTTACTAATTATTTTGAATTAGTGAAGTTTTTCTACCACAAATTCATATGAACAGGTTACATATAGTAAAAATGTTCCTAAATTTTTCTGTGGCCTCTAGGTATTACTACAACAACACAGAAAAAGTTTCATGACATTAAACATCACAGAACAGCAGGAAAAATTAGTTCTATCACTTTATGGCCTAAAACAAGGTTGGACAAAATGTGTATCTAGAGATGGCTTTTGGTCCTGATCTTTTTACACAGCCCTAAACATTAAGCAAGTAACTCACTGCCCAAAAATTAGGGTCAGCAATGATCTACAACAGTGGGTACAAAAGAAGTCCATTAAACCTTCCATTTAATCTAGAGCAAAATATATTGAGAATCTGAGACACTTTATGTAACAAAAGTTGTAGAGTTTCTTCTAAGGATTCCAGAACAGTTGAGTTTGCATTTTACTGAATTTTCTACGATTTTATACGAATTTTACAAGTTCACTGATTTGGTTAAAACTTTCTTTACAGAGGGGTCCCTGAAAATTAGCAGAAAACCCCCTGGGAAGATTTGGGCGTTTGCAATGTAGTCCCTGGTCGCAAATCACGGCGGGGTCATCCTGTCCGGCCAAATTCCGGCGAGCTGGGTCGCCGGCGGCGAGGGCAAGGTGGGGGAGCACGGAGAGGGAACCAGGGCGCACCTATTGGTGGTCTTGGAGTGGCTTGGGATGGCCGGTGGCGGGCTGGCCGCGGAGAGCAGGGGCGGCGGCGGAGGGGCGGCACGGACGGCGGCGCTCCGGCGAGGAGGGCGGCGGGGCTCGGGCTGGGGAGCTTCAGTGCGTCGAGGGGAATCCGTTTCAGTGCTTGCCTCGGGCGGAGGTGGGCCGGAGCAGGGGGTTCCACGGCGAGGTGGGGGCGCCGGCGGCAATGGAGCTCTCTGTTCTGCGGGGAAGAAGAAAGGAGGGGAGGGAGGGGCGCTGCGCCGGGCTTTATAGCCGGTGAAGCTCGTGGGGGCGGGCTTGGCACGGCCAGAACGTGGGGTGGAGGGGCCGGCGAGGCTGGGCGCCATTGGGGGCGGCCGGCGGTGACCAGCGGCCAGAGGCGCGTCGTGCGCGTGGCGTGCGTGCTCTGGGCGCGCCTGGGGCGCGACGTCGCGTGTAGGCGACGCTGGCGGGCGGTTGGGGAGCTCGGGCGGCACGACGGAGCACTGGTGGGGGGGGGGGGGGGCGGCGGCCAGCGACTGGGCAGCACGGGGCGGTGCCGCAGGGAGCAGCGGGTTGGGAAGAGGCGAGGCGTGCGGGAGGGAGAAGAAAAGGCGCGGCCGCGGTTGGGCAGCGGGGGCGGGCAGCAGGCAGGGCGTCGGGGGTTGGCTCGGCGTCTGGTGCTGCGCAGGCGTCGAGGGCCAGGTGGCCGGCGGCGGTCGGGCGAGCGTGTGGTGCAGCAGAGGAGGGAGGGGTGAGGGAGGGACCTAAGTGCAAAAATTTGAAAAACTTCAGGGGGCTGGGTGCAAACAGGGCGTTTTCTCCTTTTTCTGATTTGAATTTCAAAAACTTTTGAACACGAAAGTTGTTCAAAATAAAAAGTTCTACAACTTTGGTTTCAGGCAAAATCTCATTTGGCTTATGGTTTGAAAGTTAAATTTAAAAGTTCAAAAGTAACCCAATGTGCTCAAATTAAATTTGAATTCCAACTGAACTCGTTCTAATTCTTTCCACCCTTTCATTAGTTGGTTTAAGCATAGGGTTAGGCTAATGATACGGATTTTAGAAATGAAATTTTTACCAGGGTTGTCACACATACCATACAGCATACAAAACACCCATTGGCATGTCACCCTATCAACTCGTCTATGGGAAAACATGTCATTTACCGGAGAGTTGGAGCACAGGTCACACTGGGCTATCCAGAGATGGCATATGGATCTCAATCAAGCTGGAGAGCACAGAAAATTGCAGATCTCAGAACTGGAGGAATGGAGAGACAAAGCCTATCATAGTGCCTCGATATACAAAGAAAGAAAGAACTAAGAGATGGCACGACAGAAGGCTGCAACCAAGGTCTTCAACCAAGAAGATAAGGTATTGCTTTTTAATTAGGGTGAAGCTGTTTGGTCACGGGAAGCTACGGAGCAAGTGGTTAGGACCATACCTCGTCGTTGACACCTCAGCTCACGGAGCCTCACAATCCAAGACGAAGAAGGTAACCTTCATAAGGTAAATGGTCATGGCTTGAAACTCTTCCTAGAGCATGATAAGGTCATTAATGAAGATATAGACGTGACTGAGATAGTCGATCATGAGTATATGCTTGATTAGAGGCTACAATTAGTAAGCCCTCTGTATATACCTTCTAGAACTCTCCTTGTGCTACCCATAAAAGACCTAGGGCAAGCTGGGCCCAGCCTAGTTCAGCCAAACTGCACAGGTCGGCCGAACCAGGGCAGGCGACTATTGACAGTCCTTAAATACCAAATCTCACCGTCAACCCCTATAAAGAACAGTGACAAAAGAAACACCAAATTAGATATAGGAGCTTATCTCTAACCATTTCCACTAGTTTTGGTGAATCACTATTTACAGGAGACCGTGTCTGCATATGGAGGAAAACCATGCTCAAACAAAGGGAAAAGTACAATTCAAAGCATCATATGCGAGCACGAGAATTGGAGGGCCCACAACGCAAAGCAATTCAACCCACAAGGCCAAGAAACAACCTCCGATCAATCAAAGGCTGGCACACGGATCGATGTGCCCACAAATCAGACCAAACGGGCGCGCCAAGGCACGAATCACCGAGGATCAACACCAGGGCCGACTTGTCATCCCGCTAGAGGAAGGCAGACCTAGGGGAGCTCCACCTAGGGTCGGCCGAACCCCAAGTTCGGCCGAACCCAGATGGGTTTCCGTCTAGGTGCACTTCGACGCGGAGTGCCCCCTACTCTTCCTCGAGACAGTGCTCTAGGTTTCCATGTATACCTTGGCCTAGGAGGCTATAAAAGGAGGCTCTCTCACCCTCATTCAACAACAACACATTTTGGAGAAGAAGGAGTAGAGGGACTCCACCCACTTGTATTGTTAGGATAGGGAGTGTGTGAGGAAGAAGTGAGGAGAAGAGCCGGACTTGTCGGCCTCTCTCTGACCTTGTACCTCGGTGGATACGATCCATTTGAGTAAGTATCCGGGTTCGTCTATTGGTAAGCTCTTGGTAAGGCTATCCTTGTGTAGTTATTCGTTTGCGGGTTCATCGTCCGTTCTTGTAGCGGATACTCTAGTAGAGGGCCCCTAATAGAGACGGGATAACCCTGCGCAACGCTAGAGTATTAGTCGACGGCATAAACGTGGTGTTTGGCCTTAGATTACCTTTGTTTGCTGCGAGCCCCACGGTATTGCAGGGGTAGACGGCAGGTGGTGACAGCCCTGTCCGTCCGCTACGAAGCTGCTCCATGGTTAGTGAAGTCCCCCACATCCGGGTTCGGAGTAGAGCTAATAGCCGGAGGTCCTTAGGAGACCAGGGTCAGACCGGTGCCTGAAGTGAACGAATAGCAGCCTAAGTGTATCCTACCTTGAACCTTCCCATTAGATAAACCACGCTACCCATTCCATTTTATCTCCTTTTCTCCTAGGTAAACTAGTTAGAAGACCATTACACCTCCGTTCCTTGAGAAATTATGATACCCTGAATACTCTCCGGGTGAAGTGCTACAGCGGTATATCCGTGCGCTTGCAGATTTACTCATGAACGTTAAGAAATACCAACAAGTATTTCCGGCGCCGTTAGTGGGGAACGGTTGCTGTAGTTGTTTCCGAACCTAGTTTGCCCGTGTACCCTTTGTTTTATCTTTCTTTTCATTTTATCCTTATACCATGGAAAACCTTTCTATCCATCAACTCTCTGCTCCCGAGGATGAGTTCTTAGAGCCATCACCCTCTCCAAAGCCTATCACAGCTTCTGGCTATGAACTCCATCCTGGCATCATTGCCATGGTTAGGGGACAAACCTTCTCCGGATTAGAAAATGAAGATCCCTGTTGACATTTGCAAGAGTTCAAGGAACTGTGTTCATGCTTGATAATTCCAGGCATGACACAGAAAACCTTGAGGTGGAAGTTGTTCCCCTTTTCTCTCGTGGAGAAGGAAGAAAAATAGTACACTCACAATGTGAGGAGTGTGAATGATGATTGGAAAGAGCTCCGAGATGACTTTTGTCACTCGTTCTCTTCTTTATCAAACATAGCCTCTCTCCGAATTGAGCGTTATCTCTAGAACCACTCCAAATCAAACATCCTTCTTCTTCTATCTGATGCCACATAAGGGACCAAGATGTGCTAGCTCTTTATAACCCCACTGTCGGAGCCAATATTATGTTGGATAATTTTGCACTAGCCTTCCTAGGAGGCGAAGCTTTAGCCCCGATAGGCATAACTCTCAGAGGACCTTCAGGTTCCCTCTTGGACAGTTATGGGGTGATCCAGAATGTGTCCGTTTGGCACAAAGATGTTAAGGCAAGCCTCGATTTCCACGTGTTCAAATTTTTCCACTTCCTCATCTTGATAGGCATCCCATCGAGAAGCTTCTCATAAATCTTGATAGGGCATCCCATTGAGAAGCTTCTCATAAATCCCAGAGTCAGGGAGCCTTAGCATCAGATTAGGGAATGAATCTCTCGCTGTCCCAATCACTCGAACAATCAATACGGTAGCAGAGATCTCCCCTATCACAGAGTCAATTGAGGAAGTGTTGGATATCACTCCTCTGGACTCAGCAGGATCACTCCTCGAGAAAGACGCAGAACAATTCATCCAGGAAGAGGAAGATTCTGATGAGGTCCTAGAACTCCCAGAGTTCAAAAACCAACATGATCCCCAATTGAGCTAAAACCTCTTCCTTCTGGGCTCCATAATGCTTTCTTGAACAACAATGTAGAGTCTCCCGTGGTCATTAGCGACAAACTACCAGTTCTGCCGAACCGAGGTCACGACCTTTCGTGCCCCCGTTCGGTGGCGCACTCCCCATAGCCCCACAAACTTCGGAAACCAAGGGGTCGGCCTCAAAGTCCATAACAAAGGCCATCCGAGGGGACATCGGCGCTCCAAAAGCCGGTGGGACAGCAGCTATTCAGGGAGGACAGCCCGTCCAGACCACCCGCACCTCTGGTGGGCACACCGAAGAGCCCTCCGCTCCACGAGCAAATCCCAATGTTCACTCCATCCCGCACTGCAAAGGGGAAGGAGCAGGAGGGATAGGTTAACTCGTCACCAAGGCAAGCAATGCGGCATCAGTCACACCCCCCAACCAAGAGGGCTGGAGGCCATGTTGGGGGTAGTGAGCAGGAGTCCTCCCTGGAGGTTTCTCTAGCTAATCTCTCGGCCATGATGAGAGAGTTGCACTTAGAAAATAAGCGGCTAAAGGATCAGCTAGCTGAGCGGAAGTTGGAGGTGGAAGACCTCCGAGACGACCTCCGTTCATTCCGCCGTGGCCTGAGCGCTAAGTTGAAGCGCTTATTTAGGGCCTTAGGACAGGAAAAGCTCTACTATGAAGAATAGACAAAAGCCTTCCTTAGTTTAGTTGATTGGGTGTGAGTTAGGTTTATTTCCCTTTTCGTTTGCTTTAGTTCATTTATTTCCATCATTGTAAGCATCCCCATAATTTGGTTTGAATAAAACTTTGGCTCCCCGGTGTTAATGCTGGCAGAGCCCCATTCGCTTTTACTCTTTTGTTTTGCTTCGATTGAATAAGACAGGATCGAAAACAAGTGGGGGAGATTCCTGCAACATTCTGATGTACTCACGCCGAGAACAACCCTACATGTCACGTGCAACACAGGACGAACCGATACAAGACGGGACCGAACCCACTCGGCCGCTCCTCGCTCCAGTTCCTCGGTTTGCACGCCCTCACTCATTTTCTCCCTGATCCCTGAGTTTTAATTGTACTTTTGATGACCACTCTTAATGGACTAAACTCAAATAAAAGTTAGAAGGCATGACTTGCTAATTCATGCATAAGTTTTATTCTCTACCAAACCTGGATATGTGAACATAATTCTTAGGGAACCCATGATGATCAAGTTGTTGATTAATGTGATATAGTTTGATTTAAGTATCCATACCTATTCTTCTTGCTTGATATGGGAATCTTATTTCAAAAAAAAACAAAAAAATATTCCATGGCTTACGTTCCCTTGCATCCATCCTACCAAAGCCATATGTCGATATGCAATGATAACATTTTATACATATGCGACTTGTCAATACATTGAGCTTTATCAAATGTTGCGATCCTGTTGAGATATGCTTCATACTTGTTTGATCAAGATCACACACACAAGCAACTTCTGCACTTGAAGTTAGCTACCATGCCACCCGAAAGTAAACACTCCACAAAGCTGGTCTTTCTCTTCCCCAAGATGTACAAAGGAGGCATGAGCTATCAAAAAATATAATAAATATATGGACACATGAAGGTCCAAGTATTGGAAAAAAAGTGGGCACATGAAGGTCCATGTATGAGAAAAGAAAAAGCGATAGCCATGCCCTCAAGAAGTTTTTAAAGGGGGGAAGGGAAGACCACTCAAATGGAGTCCACATCCACATCCATCACACACGCACAATCTTGATCTACTTATGATGTATTATATCTATGGATCCGACCTTTGATTTTTGCAACAGATGTATCGCAAGTACGTATCCACTCATTCCCCACCGAGCCTCACTTCAGCCTGACATAAGAGAGGGAGTGAAGGATATATCTTTGGTAAGGTACATACAAATGAGCGACTGAGAGACATCACTAAGAAAGGGTACGAGCATGGATACATTCTCTTCAAAAAGAAAACTATTTCAAAACCCCAAATGAGTAGCTGAACAAGGTGGGACGCTTGGACCAACACCATTCCATCACTCAACTGCCTGAGATATCATGCTAGACATTTCAAAGTTCGCAGGTCAAGGTGAGGTCTAGAATAACTTTTATACAGGAACCTCAGCAGGTCAGCCGTGCCGCCTGAGTTCTATGCCTTCACTCGAGGACGAGCAAAGGGCTAAGTGTGGGGGATCTTGTTGACGCTCGTTACAGCTCGATTTCAACCGTTAAATCCAGCATAAAAGTGGAACAATATCACATGCCAACACTAGTATAGGATGATTATCTAACGAATTCCACAAGTGCTGGTCTAAATATGTATGCAGGTGCATTTGATCTAAAAATTGCAGGAAAAGAGCAAGCATGATGCAGGTTCATTGCTCCGACCAATCAGAACGCACCGTTCAGGCTCACACTGATCAAAGGGCCTACCAGCGTAGGAAACCGACCCAAGAAAGTGCCAATTCACTTACCAGGAACTAGAGGGCCCACCTGCCAGCCTCCTGCGCGAAGCTGAGGTTGGTTGGTGCCCAACCTGGTTCGGTCGAACCAGCCAGGGCACAACTGACTTAACCCCTGCACGTGGCACTTCCTCATTGGCTCCTAATGGCAGTTCAACGAGAGGAAGGGGTTAGAATTAGAACACACTTCACACTTGGAACTTTTGCCTTCTCCTCTCCCATTCGGAGCTCTAGGCTCTCTCTAGAGGTGTAGCGTTGCCTAGGCGGTGTTAGAAGATAGGAGGTGAGTGAGGGGAAGTAGGGAAGTGCCAGGGTTGTCGGCACTCTCCTCCAGCTTGTACCCTGACGGATGCTTATAAATCAAAGTATGTGTTCGTGACTTCCTTAGTGCTTTAGTTCCATTGTTAAGTAGTAGTTCTAGCTCTTTAGTTGTTTACTGGATCGATAGTTCACTAGCTTAGTGGGTGCTCTAGTCTAAGACTCCTGATAGGGACGGATGTTCTTGGCCGAGGCTAGAGTTAGTAGACGACAGCGTAGACGTGGTGTCTAGGCTAGACTTTACCTGTTGGTTGTGGTATATTCCACGGTTTGATGAGGTATGTGACAGGTGGTGATAGCCCTGTTTACTCAGCATAACCCTCCCCATTCGGGTATATCCCAGTGCCGTATTACTGGGGCGTCTTGGTTTTATCCAGGCGGAGTTAGTAGCCTTAGTAAACAACTAGGATAGTTTTACCTTACCTTTGATTCTTAGCCTTAGGAATCCTCTCCGCTCCTTGCCTCTAGCCAGTGTTGTGTCCTTGGACAAACCTAAACCTAAGAGACTATATACACGTTCCTCAGTGGATACGATACCCTAGAATACTCTCGAGTGAAAGGTACAACGGTATTCCGTGCGCTTGCGGATTTATCTGTGATGTTAAAAATACCCAACACATAGAATATTCTAGAATAAGGGATGGGGCATGTCCCATACCTTATATCTGTTGTAACTACTCGTGTGCGAGTAGCACTAGTCGGAACAGAAGGAAATTACCCGAGTAGCACTCGTGTAGGACTCCTAAGCTAGTATCGGGCTAGGATTCCATGTAACCCTGTCCCCCAGACTATAGGGCGGGCAGGGACCCCTCCAAAGCATAACCAATCCAAGGAAATACAAACCACCATATAGGACGTACGGTATTACGCACATCGTGGCCCGAACCTGTATAAACCTTGTGTTGCTTGCACCTTCGAGTTCCTGATCTCGGCGACACCCTGCCTACAAGTCTACTACCTTAAGGTATACCTAGGTAGGCTTGCCGGTAAAACACCGACAGTGTCAATCATCATGAGTTCAGTGAATTGCTTGATTTGTTCCACCACCTTCCCTTGTGGCAGCCATGTTTTCTATTGTCTCTGATTTTCTCGCCTGCAGGTTATTAAATTGTCCCACATTATCATCTGAGAAGCAACCCTTTCTAGACTTCCCATTCCCCTTCCCCTTCCCCCTTCTCTATTCTTTTGCTTTCTTCTGCCCTTGTGGTCGATGATGGTAAGTTTAATGTGTGTCTTCAGTGTCTTGGTTTGAAGATGTGTAAGCTCCTAGTGCTGACACCTTATTTCTCTTATTCCTAATGATAGTAGCCACATCTCGATTAAGCCATTTAGGTTCATACTTCTCCTTATTTCTGTTTGCTTCCCCTTTTTTATTCTTCATAAACCATCTCCATAAGTTGTTGATCTGACTGCCTACTTTGATATGTGTTTGATATCTATATCCAATATCCATGAAATTTCGAAACAACTGCACTGGATGCATTCCAATGGTTTTTGCACTGTGTAGCTGTCTTCTTATTTGCTTTAGGACCATACAGGTTGTATTCATCTGCAACTTGCTTTCAGTAATGTGACCCCTTCTTTGAATTGCCATCCATTGGATCATTTGAGTTGTTCAACCAAACACTTATCAGCCGCAGATTGTCTTCTTTGGACCAAAACATACACCCAGCTATCTTTTCCTCATCTGAACCAGCATCACTCCATTCTTCACCTATTGGATCTTTTGTTTATATTTTCTGCAAGAGCTATTGGAGAAGTTACTGGAGAAGCTGACCCCTCACCTCTTGAACCACCAACTGTAAAAATAGCTGCTGAACCTGCTGGTGATGATGGATTGCTAGCCATATCAACCCATGGAAATTGCCATGGAAAGAAATGCCATGATGATAATTTGAAGCAGGCAACTATTAGTAACCTGGCTGGACTCCAAAAGAATTTAAAATTTTGTGGGTAGTAATGAGGTGGAGTGGACCTGGGATAATATTGGTGTGGTGGAAAATATCATAGGAAGATGGGGTTGGAAACCATGTTGTTGTGTGTTTTTGTTTTGAGGATCTAAGCTTGGGATTGAGAAATTTACCAGATTTGTGAAACTAGATGAGGATGAATGCTCCATTGTAGCTGTGTGAGTTTGAATGTTTGCATGTGTTAACTTCATGTATATAGATGGAGGCAAGCAAGCTGGCCGTGGCAAGGGCTCGTAGCCAACGGCTATATGTACTGTGTCATATTATTTTATTTGAAGTGGGTGGTGAGGGTAACGGCCATACACCCAGCTTAATATTTAATTCAGACACACAAGAAACTTTGAAAGTGATCGTTTGGACGGAGCATAGGAGAAACGCAGGAATTTGATGAGAGAGAGAGAGTGACACAAAGGAAACTTTCCATGAGGTTCAACCTCTCTTGGTAGAATTCCTCCAAAATCTTCATATAATTAGCCATTCCATAGGAATTTCAAAGGACTTATTGGAACTCAATCCTTTGTTCCAAAGGGATTCATAGGAAAGTTTCCTATAGGATTCCAATCCTCTAAAATTACTTCATTTTTTCCTTTGTTCCAAAGGAGGCCTTCAAGTTTTCCCATTACAAGAGGCCTGATTAGGGAATACTGACAGCTTATAGATATATTATGTTTAGAATGAATATATGAGTAGTAGGACGCTGCTTGTCGATCTGACCCGTGTAAGGCGCATATAGACTGTTATGAGAAGAACTATGAATACACTAGTGATACTTTTCATAACGGCTAGTTCATGGATGGGTTTGTCCATGAAAGCCAACTGTCATCGTTGTAAAAATAATACGATTGGTTTACGGTCCTCTTGCTTGGCGTTTGACCTCTCTAGCAACTTGGTATCCATTCATTGGCCCTGGAAATGGTGTCGAAGGTCCGACTATTTTCCTTTAGCACTCCTTTGTTCCAACTTCAAATCTTAGCGTCCACCAATTTAGATGTTTAGATGTTTGTGGAGTTTAGTGGTTATCGTTCTTTGCATTACTTATTGTTGTAGAGACCGGAAGTTATATATACTTCCTTCGTATAAGAAAAGACCAAGGATACTATTAATGTCTTGGGAATTTTTTTTTGGGGTAAATGTCTTGGGAATTTGACGCTTATGTATTCAAGGCTTACATCAAAAACACAGTATTCAACATAAAACTAAGACTCGAAAAAAACTTGGCCACACTAGAGCCCCCCGCTCTGCTGCTTGCGTCGCCCCCAGGGGTGACCCTGGCGGACCGCCGCCGCCGCCCACACAGCTACTCCCTCTCTCCGTTCACCTCACCGCCGCCGGAGTGCTTTGCGTGTGGAAGTCCGCTCAGGCTCAAGGATGGCGGCGGTGGGACCTCCTTCCACGACCTCTTCTTCCTCCTCAGTTCTTCCCCCTGCCTATCTCGAAGGCAAGCTCGGCCAGAGAGGTTCCGGTGCCGGCGTCCTGCGCTACAGGCCAGTGGGGACCAGATCCACCACGTACCCGGCCGGACCTTGCATCCCTGAAAGGAATCGGTGCTCGTAGCCTAAGAGGGGGAGGGAGTGAATTAGACAACTTAAAACCTTAATCTATGGTCTTCATCTAGTTTGCACAAAATATAAACTAAAACATGCTATCTAGATGTGCAAGTAACGTTCTTCTAGTGTGAAACCCTCATCCCAAAACAAGTTTTGCAACCTATAGCTAATCATAGCAAGATACTATACTAAGAAAGTAAAGGCACACAAGTTGCAAGTAGAAAATGCGGAAACGTAAAGGAGGGGATGAGAGAATGCAAACTCTTCATGCGAGGATTTATCCCATGCTATCGGTAGGCACTAAGCCGCTCTTAGTCCATATTGTTGAAGCACTCACAAAGAGTATTGCTTCCCGGTGTTTATGCAAAAAACCGACGAACGATCTTCCGTGTGACCCTACCTACACGAGGACCTGGGAGATTTGCTTTCCTCTGGCGCAGGCTCCAATTAGCTTCGCGTAGGTGCAAGGCATGCCAGTCAATTTGACCTAAAATTGACAAGGAATAAGGCAAAGTCACACACCAGAACGTATCGGCTGGTGTCCCGAATGGTTCCACAGAGGGTACCGGCCAAGGAGTCGAATACTAACCAACAAGCAATCGGCTAGGATCAGCCGATTTCACAATGCAAGCAGTATTAATGTTACTTAATAGTGCTTACAGGCAACACTTAGATCTAGATCCAATCGGCTAGATTTAATCTAATAGATTAAAACAAAAAAAATGCAGTGAAAGCCGATAGGTAACTTGAATCTAAGCTGGATAACCATGATAAAAGCTAAACTAAGCAAGATTAAACAAGTCAATCTAATAGAGGCTAGCAGATATCGATAACTGGTGAGTAAACAGATCGAGAAAAAAGCGATGCGCCATCAATCAAAGATCTAATTTGCTCAATAAACACGAAACTTATCAGCAAGCCGGAGGTCGAAGTGATGCAGCCCTGCGAACCGGAAAAACTTGTTGAAGGAAAAGAGAAAGCTATGAACTACGGTTTGGCGAAGTCGCCGATAAGTAAAAGAAAGGGTTTGTTGTATTGATTGTGCGATCTTCTGATTACAAACCCATAGGCCAATACTTATAGGCTAACTAATAAATTCTAGTTGATCAAGACACAATATGACTTGACTAAAAAGAAAATAGACTTCCTATAACTAATCAACTAACACACGGCTCGTACTCCACGTGATAACTTGCTAACGTAATCCATCAGCGCCAACTCCGCTCCATTGGCTGCGACATCACATCGGCCAATCGACTAACTTTGTTTCAACATTGGCCAGCTTCCATCGGCTACCTCCTTCACCCTAGCATCGGTTAGACACTTAACAAAAAATGGTGTCAACACATGCCCCTCAATTTCGGAATAAAATATTTTGTTCCAAAATTCTCTCTCCAGTCATGATTGGTTTTCTGCCCCCACGCGTGCGTGCACAATGTTCAAACTTCCAATCGTGCTCCGTGTGAGCGGCGCTTCAAATGTCATCTTTGCCTCTGACTCTTCCATTCTTGACCAATCGCAGCAGCGTGACACTTCGAATTCCAAATAGTAATCTGGAACCCTAGCTGCATGATCCTAGGTACCTTTGTAATGACTACTAGAACAGGAAGTTCGAGTAGATGCTATGCTAAAAGGAACGGTAAAAGTCGAGTAGTTTCCTGCTACTCGTGAGAACTATAGGAGTTGAATGTTTTACCGCATGCTGCAACTATAAGGCCGACGGTCGGGGCTGTGGTAAAGTACTCATGGTTGAGGCCCCGTCCGAGTAGAGAAAAATGCTAAGGCCGCAGTGTGTGGTAGTGCTGGTTAAGCGTTTGAAAGTACTAACCACATGCTGCGAATATGGTAATCGGTAAGCTTAAGTACCCGATTGAACCGGTGCGTGGACAGGTTCCACCGTCTTGACGCTGTCCCATGGGCCCAATGGTGAGTGCAAGAGGGGTCATAGCCCGGCGTCGTCCGTGGTTCGTGCACTTCTTGTACTCGAGGCCGGTGGCCCTGATCCATAAAACGGGAATAAAGGGGAAAAGTTGCACGTGTGACTCTTGGAGTAACCATGTGACGTATGTATAGGTTTCCCTTGCAAGGTTAAGAAATTCGATTCAAATCGTCCATTTCTCATGGTAATTGAGACTGCTTAATACTTCTGCCACATAGAGTAACAAAAGGAACTATGGCTATGATGAAACTTGTTGGATGATTAAATGTTTTCCACCATGTTTGATTAGAGACAAATGCTCACATAGACTGGTTAAATGAACTAGAATATGGAAAGCTAAAAATATGATATTAAGGACTTACTCTTTGTTGCTTTTCAGAAAAAGAAACCCCTAGAACCTTAGCGACGTGCATGCTTAGTAGTCAGTATTTGCATACCACTAGTTAGGTAGGCCATGCTGAGTACTAGTATACTCAGCCTTGCTTGTGGCAATGTTTTCAGGTGTGTCTGTTGAAGATATAGTATCTGGTTTGGCTTGGCCGATTACTTTTCCGACTGGTTGGACAGTGGAGTGGGATCCGTCCCCGGCTAACATTGACTCTGCACAGTGATGCCACGTATGGGCTTCATCGTGGATCCGGATCAACGCTAGATGACTGTGTTTTTCTTTCCGCTGCTGTTAAAACTCTGAATAAAGTTTTTTGTTGAACTTAAAAGTACTCGAGTGATGTTTTTAACTTGTAATAATTTGTTGTCCGACTTGTGAATATAAAATCTGTGGAATGTTGTAATCTCCGGACTTACCTTCATGCAAGTTATGTGTATGCTTTGTTTCGATCGAAATCTTAAGTGGTCGCATCGGGATTTACCCGACAGACCGTCGGATTACTCCGTTTGAAGTGCATGGTAGCTCATTTTCCAGAGAAACATGTCTCGAACCAGTTTTCAGTTCTCATGGAAGAACAGTCTTGTGCCCATATACCAATTGGTAAGGAGACACTGTTGTAGCCCTATGACAAGCCATCCGATATGCCCATAATGCTTCGTTTAGAGTAGTATGCCATCGCCTCGGTTGCTCATCAATTTTCCTCTTAATCAATTTGATAATTCCTTTATTAGATGCCTCTGCTTGCCCATTGGCTTGAGCATAATAGGGAGATGAATTCAACAATATAATTCCCATACTGGCAGCAAACCCCTCAAATTCCCCTGAAGTGAACATAGTACCCTGATCGGTCGTAATGGTCTGAGGAATACCGAACCGATAGATTATATGCTCTCGCACAAAATCAATCATATTTTAGACATCACAGTCTTCAACGGAATTGCTTCAACCCACTTGGTGAAATAATCAGTTGTCACCAATATAAACTTATGATTTTTACTGGATGACGGATAAATCTGGCCGATCAGGTCAATGCTCCGTCCTCTGAAAGGCCACGACTTTATGATAGGATTCATAGCCGATGCAGGAGCTCTCTGAACATTACCAAACTTCTGACAATCTTGGCACCCTTTGTAGTATTTGAAGCAATCCTCCAAGATTGTCGGCCAAAAATATTCGTTCCTCCTTATCATCAATTTCATCTTGAAAGTCGATTGATGTGCTCCACATATGCCCTAATGAATTTCTCCCACTAAACTTTTGGACTCCTCAACACCAAGGCATTTGAGCAACACACCATCAATCATTCAATAATATAAATCATCTTCGAGCAAAACAAACTTAGTAGCCCGGAATCTCAACTGCTTGGAGACTTTCTGCGATGGATTCTTCAAATATTCGATGATCTCTTTTCTCCGGTCATTGGGCAATAACTCCACAGCCGTGATATCACATATTGGCTGATAACCAGAAGGGCTCTGTGCCAACCTATTGGCCTCTTCGTTATGCATCTTAGGAATGTTCTCGATATAAACCATCTTAAATTTTCTCAGTAACTCGAGGCACTCTTCATGATAAATCTTGTATCATTGTTGCAATCGTATTTTCTTATCAACTGATTGACAAAAAGCATAGAATCTCCAAATATCTCCACATCATCGGCTTTGATTCCCCTTAATAATTTTATTCCCTTGAGCACAACTTCATATTCTGCGTGATTATTCGTCGAGGTGGCAGGAATTGGCAAGGAGAACTCAAAGCTTGCCCCCCGAGGCGATATAAGAACAATGCCACCACCACAACCCTTACCACAAGATGATCCATCAAAGAATGAAGTCCATGGAGCAGGTTCCACAATAGAAATGTCTGAACCGCAATGATGAGTAACAAAATCGGCCATAACTTGTCCCTTTACAGCTTTAGCCGATTCATACCGCAAATCAAACTCCGACAAGGCCAAAATCCATTTTCCAATTCTTCCATTTAAAATTGGCAAAGATAACATGTACTTAACAACATCATCTTTAGACACGATGATGCACTCAGCCGATAATAAATAATGTCTGAGCTTAGTACATGAAAAATATAAGCAAGACATAGCCTTTCGACTGGAGAATACCTGGTTTCTGCATCCAAGGGTCTTCTACTGATGTAATAAATCACCAGTTCTTTCCCTTCAAACTCTTGCATAACGGCCGATCCGATGGCACGTTCATCAGCCGATAAATATAACTTGAATGGCTTGTGCTTCTGGGGTGGAACTAATACTGGCGGAGACATTAAATATTGTTTTATATCATCAAGAGCCCTCTGCTGCTCTTCTCCCCAGATGAAGTCCTTATCAGCCTTCAATTTCAACAATGGACTGAACAGTTGTATTCTTCCGGACAAATTTGATATGAATCTCCGGATAAAATTGATCCTGTTGATCAACAACTGAAGCTATTTCTTGTTCTTTGGAGCAACTACCTTATTGATCGCGCCAATTATCTTTTGTCCGATTTCGATTGCTCGTTCATGGACCATGAAACCCAAAAACTGACCAGCCGATACGCCAAAGCCACACTTGTGTGGGTTCATCTTCAACCCATGCTTCCTGGTGCATTCAAGGGTCTTGCGCAAATCGGCTAAATGCTCCTGAATTTCTTTTGACTTTACGACAACATCGTTAATATAGATTTCCACCATCTTGCCAATAAGATCATGAAATATATAATTCATCACCCTCTAATATGTAGCACCGGCATTCTTCAAAAGTCATGACAACCCACTCATATAAACCTACATGTCCAGGGCACCTAAATGCAGTCTTCGGAATGTCTACCATGAAGATATGATTATATCCCGCATTTCCCATCCATGAAGCTAATGACCTTATGTCCTGCAGTAGCATCCAATGACACATCGGCCACCGGTATTAGATAACCATCCATTGGTGTGGCCTTGTTCAGGTTCCTGAAGTCAATGCAAACTTGCAGTTTACCGTTCTTCTTATACACAGGAACCACATTGGAAATCCACTCAGCATATCGTCGTTGTCGAATAAACTTTGCTTCAATCAATCTAGTAATTTCAGTTTTGATGTCCGGCAATATTTCTAGCTTACATCGCCTCGCACCATGTTGGTAAGGCCGATACCCTGGCTTAATCGGCAACCGATGTTCAACAATAGATCGGTCCAATCCCGGCATTTCATAATACTCCCAAGAAAAACAATCCCTGAATTCTTTTAATAGATCAACCAATTGTTGTTTACACCCAGGATCTAACTTGGCACTAATATACGCCGGCCTAGGCTTGCTACCATCTCTAATGTCAACTTGTTCTAACTCATCGATCAATGTAAATTCGTGCCCCAGCTTCCCTTCATCATGTAATAGGAAATCATCCATTAGGACGATTTTTCAGAGCCGACTGCTTAGATTGGCTTTAGCCCGAAATTGGACATCTTCAAGAAATCACCTTCCCAGGCTTTGCCTGATATGCACTCCACGCTATCATATCCTCAAATTTGAGGATCGGTTGTTGCAATACTGAGCGACGAATCCGCCGGCACCACTTCGACAGTATCCTCCAGCCATTGGATGAGACATTGATGCATAGTGGATGGAATGAAGCAGTTGGCATGGATCCAATCACGTCCCAGGAGCAGATTATATGAATCTTTGCCATTGATGATGGAGAAAGTAGTAGGGAGAGTCTTACTTTCGATCGTCAGTTCAACATTGATTGCCCCTCGAGCTGGCAAGGTCTTCTCTTCAAAGTCCTTAAGCACCATATCGATTTTGATCTGATCTTCTTCACCTTTCCCAAGCTTCCGATATGTTGCATATGACATTACATTAACAGCGGCTCCACCATCGACCATCATTTTGGTCATCGGCCGGCCATCAACATGACCCTTGATGTACAGAGGCCTCAGATGTCGGCGCTCTTTCTCTTCCGGCTTGTCAAACGTGGCTTGCACTGGATCTAGCATCAACTGCGCCATCATCGGTTCCTCTGCTTCTCCCTCATCTATCGGAGCTTTAAACTCCATTGGTAGAATGAAGACCATGTTGACCGATGCTGATGGTACAATCTCATCGGTCTTTTGCTTGACACGCCACACCTGGGATTTCACTTGTTTCTCCCTTTGAGCATGTTCCTTTTCCTGCTCTCGGTGGTGCAGCCTCTGAACCCTTCTTCTCTGAGACTTGGTCATCCCTTCGGGGCACCACTCAGATAAGTCTCTGGATCATAGTGATAGTTGCGCTGATGTTCAATCTCGCGATTGAAAGGCTCTTCATCTGGTACCCTATCGTTGGCCTCATCCTCCAGCTGATCTTGGGTACCGACTCTTCCTCCTAGTTGATCATGAACGGAAACATGCCTCTTCACGGGTCTGTTCCTGTTGATCGGCCGATGATCATGGTCATCATTGCACTACCTCTTAAACGAGCAGTGATCTTCTCGCGGCCCGCTGCATTCAAGACAGTTGTCAGATGACGGCAGTGTCAACCCTTCGTTCCAGGAAAAAAATGAAGAAGGGGCATCTCCAATGATCTTCATCGCGTCGGCACCTTTCCTCCTGGAGGTTCCTTTCCCTATCTTGCTGACGCCGGTATTTGGCTAACAACATCTAGGATGTAACAACTCTTTGTGAACCTCTAGAAGTTTGGCCTTCTTCGTGTCGACTCTGATTCTTCAACTCAACACCCGACAGTTGTAGCTCAGGATCTACAGCTCCAATCTGCTTGTCCTGTTCTGAAGTCAACACTTTTGATTTTCCCTTGACGTCTTGACTATTGACTTCCACCATGTTGGTAGGGAAAGGATGCCCGTTGATCTTCATCGGCATCGTAGGACTTTTGAATTTAATTCTCCCCTGCTCAATGGCCGACTGGATCTGTTGACAGAACACCTTACACTTGTTGGTGTTATGGGACACAACATTATGCCACTTGCAATATTTGCGATTCTTCAATTCTTCGGCCATCGGAATCGTGTGATTAGGAGACAATTTGATTTGCCCCTCCTGCAATAGCAAGTCGAAGATCTCATCGGCCTTGTTGACATCGAACCCATACTCCTTTTTAGCGAACGGGCATGAAACCGGCTTTTTATTCTTGTTCCACTCTACCAAGCTGATTTTGGCCTCTCCTTCAGAATTGGAAGAATCTTCAAAAAAAGCGACCTTCTTCTGAAATGGGTTCCTCCTAGGATCTTGAGCACGGACGTCAACATTGAATAGTCTCTGAACAAGGTGACTCAAGCTTTCAAACTCCTGAGAGGCGAACCTTTCCTTGATGTCGAGCAAAATTCCTTGGAAAGCCAATTCAGCTAACTCGCTATCACTGAGAGACAAACTGTAGCACCGGCTTGTGATGTCCCTAAATCTCTGATGAAATCAGGAACTGGTTCATGGTTTTTCTGTCGTACAGCTGTCAGATCTGTAAGCTTCATCTCTTGAACTCTCGCAAAGAAGTATTTGTGGAACTGTTTCTCCAGATCAACCCACGTGATGATGCATTTCGATGGCAATGAGGAAAACCACACAAACGCTGATCCGGACAGAGAGAGTGGGAACAAGTGAATCTTCAAAGAAACATTTCCAGACGCTTCCCCGCATTGGATCAAGAACTTGCTGATATGGTCAATTGTTCACACATTGTCCTATCCAGAGAATTTGGTGAAGTCTATCACTCGGTACCGGTGAGGCATAGCTATTTGATCGTAAGCTTTAGGGTACAGCCTTCGGTACATGTATGTTGGCTCCTTAGATTTCAAGCTGAATTGATTTCTCATCACATCGGCTATCTTGTTGGCCCAATCAATGCTCTGGACACTATTATCCTATTGCTGAACCACTGGTTGCAGCTGCTGCACCGGGGGCTAAACTTGATGAACCAACTGAGTTTGGACGACGGCATGCGGTTGGTAGCCTCCCTGCTGACCTGCCTGATTTGCCATTGGCTGATGAGCCGATGAGCCTTGCTGACAACCACTCACTGGTGGCTGGTATGAGACCTGAAGGTGATGCTTGTGACTGAGGTCCACCGGTCTATTGTAGGGAAACCGGTGGCTGGGTAGGAAGTGTTTGCGGTTGCGAACCCCCAGTCGCGGTGTATGCACCCATACCCATCTAAGTCTGATTACATGCCTCTGCGTTGATTGGAATCATGTACTCAGGAGGCATCCCTAGAGACGGATTAGGGACAAAGCCATTAGGGATTTTGAAGAATCCGCCATGCGTCGATGGTGTTGTCATCGGCGAGCTAGGTGTGACACTGCTGCCATCTGGATTGGAGTTGCCATCTGAGGATAGGTCTGCGTCTAGTACACATAAGGTGGCACTGCGTATCCTCCAACGCTTGGCATTACCGTACTGAGCGGTGGCGGCTAGGTACTGACATCCGCCGTAGGGGCTTTCCCGACTCTAGCTAATGCCGCGGCCGATGACTCTGGCTGAGAGTAGCACGACACCTTGTAACCCATCTGCAAGCCACTAGCCAATGTCTCCCGCACAACAATCTGGATGGAGTTCATCAAGAAATTTGACTGATTGATCATCGCGTGGTGCATGGCTTGATCGAACATCTCCTAGAACTTGGCGGAATCTTCAGTGATCATGACCTCCCTTGGCTTTGGGAAGGTACCCTTCTGTATCGTCCCTCCACTCTTGGTGACACTGAAAGTTCCGAGGCATGCCTGCTTGTAGTCTTCTGTTGCCTTCGCCAACAGCTGCTTTTGGGTGACACTGAGATCTTCCTCAGTGACCTTGAGGATGTTGGTGCTATTTACCTCGTCTGGTACCTCGATAGTCACTGTGAGGCTGTTGTCTGGTCCCACCAGGCGTGCCAAAATTGTGTTGGCGCAAAAAAACTGACAAACGATCTTCCGTGTGACCCCACATGAGGACTTGGGAGATTTGCTTCCCTCCGTCGCAGGCTCCAATTAGCTTTGCGTAGGTGCATGCCAGTCAAGTTGACCTACAATTGACAAGGAATAAGGTAAAGTCAAATACCAGAACGTATCAGCTGGTGTTCCGAATCATTTCACAGAGGGTATCGGCCAAGGTGTCCGATACGAACCAACAAGGCTAGGATTAGCCAATTTCACAATGCAAGCAGTATTAATGTTACTTAATAGTGCTTACAGGCAACACTTAGATCTAGATCCAATCGGCTAGACTTAATCTAATAGATTAAAATAGCAAAAATGCAGTGAAAGCCGATAGGTAACTTGAATCTAAGCTGGATAACCGTGATAAAAGCTAAACTAAGCATGATTAAATAAGTCAATCTAATAGAGGCTAGCAGATATTGATAACTGGTGAGTAAACAGATCGAGAAAGGAGCGATACGCCATCAATCAAAGATCTAATTTGCTCAATAAACACGGAACTTACCAGCAAGCCGGAGGTTGAAGCGATGCAGCCCTGCGATTTGGAAGAACTCATTGAAGGAAAAGAGAAAGCTATGAACTAGGGTTTGGCGAAGTTGCCGAGAAGTAAAAGAAAGGGTTTGTTGTATTGACTGTGCGATCTTCTCATTGCAAGCCCATAGGCCAATATTTATAGTCTAACTAATTAATCCTAATCAATCATGACACAATATGACTTGACTAAAAAGAAAACAGACTTTCTATAACTAATCAACTAACATACGACTCGGATTCCACGTGATAACTAACTGACGTAAACCATCAGCGCCAACTCCGCTCTATTGGCTTTGATGTCACGTCGGCCAATCATCCAACTTTGTTTCAACATCGGCCAGCTTCCATCGGCCAATCATCCAACTATGTTGTCACACAATCACCAAAATAACAATTATGGCCTAATGGGGCTATGTTTCTTATAGTGCCCCCCTCTGTTTCCCTCTACGTACCCGTAATCACTAACGGCCATGGCATGCTCCAGCGGGCGCACAGGTTTGGGTCTACTGACCTCGGATCCGGGCCTCCCATTGCCGGATCTACCGCCTCCTTGCCCGGCTGCGGCGAGGGCCCGACTTCGATGCAGCGTTGGCGACAATGAAGGTCCCGTGATGCGGGGCGCCCAGCAGGCGCGCCCAGTGGGCGGGCCCATCGCGGTCGTGGTCCTTGAGCGCATCACTGTGGACCGGGCTTGCTACACATCTGGTAGCCGCTAGCTGAGAAGCAGCACATGGCGGTCACCTTGCTCATGCTTTTCCAGTGATGCCTCTGCGGTGCTTAGGCTGCTGGTTCACCTGCACATGGGCCTGGCCGTGCGGCTGGGTGTCCCAGGGAGCACCAGGCGAAAGTCGTGCCAGACATACTGTCGGTGCTAATGACGGCGACGTCTGAGGGTGTCACTCACCTTCTTGGAGGCGTCGTGATAGCTCTCTGCCCTGCAATCGTGGAGTCCCTCCGTATGAAAGCCCAGCTCTGGTCTTACCAGACCGACAGTGGTGGCGGCGTGATGTCGCGTCCTACCTGTAGGCGTCGTCGTGGAGGAACCTTCCCGGCATCAACACCAAGTGCTCTACAAATGGTTCTTCACTGGCATCGTCCTCTGATGGTTGCATAAGCCAATTGCTGGTGAATGTCTTCTACGAGTCTCTATACCTCGTCATCGTCTATGTTCCTTAATTGCATCGTCTCATCAAATGTCGGGTCGCGAGACCATGATCCCCTCTCTTGGATCTCCTCGTTCTCCTCTCATCGATCCTCCCCCTTTGAGGTTTCCTCCCCTAAAATAGCGTTGGTGGCTCATCGTTGGGATCCCGGATATGCCTCATAGACGATGCAAGTAATGGCCGTCGTCTGTTGAATTCGACTTGGAGCTTTACGGTCACCCGTGGTATGGAGATCACTGGAGTATAGCTATTCGAGGTGGCATTCTTCGGTGTTAGGCGACATGCTTCCGTTGTTTAGAGGAGTAATCATTGGCCTTATAGATTACGGTGTGTTGTACCATCTCCCTTCTTGTGCGTGTTGTGAGAGTTTTTAGTTGTAAAACTGCTGAAAATGTAATGTGTGTTTTGGCTGCCAAAAGCCCTTTCAATGAAATTCATCAGGTGGGGGACGCTCCCCCCTGACCATCAAAAATAAACACAATATTCAAATAAGCATAATTATTTAATTTTAGGTAAGTTTGTCTCCAGGAGATCCAAATAGAGTGTGCCTTTAATTTGTCTCTAGAGCGTAGTTGTATCTGATTTTAGCGGTAGGAAACACTATAAATATGCAGCTTTTCTCGAGGACACTAGAGAAGGGGAAAGACCAGTATGCCCTCAGCTTCACAGCTCCTGAATTCTCCAAGCAGAAACTGTACCCCGCCGTCCTGAAAATTTATACAATGATGCAATGTTGTATTCCCATGCCATGCATGTGCGTCTTTTTTATATATTTTCACAGCAGGTTACAGAATAACTAGTAGAGTGCATGTGCGTGCCGCACGATGTTTTAAAGATCCTATTTTCTTTCTCTTACTTTAAGTGACCAATAATATTTATAGCATAGATGAACGTGCCGTAAGGACTTCAAAAAGTTCAAGTAAAAAAATTAGGTATAGTAACCAACAATTTAACCAAAATAGGAATTTTTATATATCCAAGATTCAACAATAATCTAATAAACAAGAATATTTGTATTCAACCAACATTATTAGGAAAACCACATAATTTGAAGACATTATTGAAGCAATGTTTAAATTCAGTAGCCTTAGTGCAATTCAACCAAATAACACCACCGTGTAATGTCACAAGTAGAAAACGCTCAGATACAGAAAATCTACTAACTGCTAGTTAAGTAATGATTTTTTTTTTTATCTTAGCTGGTTCAAGAGGTTGCCAGTGGGCAAGCCCAATGTTTATGGTCAATGTGACCTTAGCGGTGGGCCATTAGTTATTTTCACCGCCGGCAACATGTATGGTTTAAAGAAGGTCTTAATCGGGTCCCACAATATGATAAAAAAACTACCCTATCCATCAACACAAGCACCATGTCCGTTCATCTTCCTTCACTATGTATTAACAAAATTAGGACCTTCCACTTCATTATTTGGCCAACCCATATATAAGGCTAGTCTAGTACTCCCTCTGTTCTCTTTTATTTTTATTTGACGTTGCTTAGCTCAAATTTGAGCTAACCAGCGCCATATAAAACAAAACAGAGGAAGTAAATATGAATCATTCTCCTCCATCCTGCTGTGGATCTGGTTTTTTCTGGCATCTAACTGATCAATCAATAGTGCAAAGAACATACTCCCTCTGTTCCATAATATAGCTACTTCTAGAGTTTTTCAGAGAGACTAAGGATGGAGAGTAAAAGTCTATATTACCCTCATGCACTAATTAAGAGAATAGTTATGGCTTTCCTATTTAGTTTGCACGTAGATCTGCATGTTATAATTAATTTGCATGCAAGGAGGAGTATTTTAGACCTCTTATACCAAAAACCCCACTTGAGAACTCAAAAGTAGCTATATTATGAGACAAAATTGAATGCTAGAAGTAACTATATTTTGAGACGAAGGTAATACCTTCTATTACATGGGCCTTGATTGGGCTATCACCAAACTCACAGGATTGTGTCACTACATTGATCGCCCTTGCTGCAACAATAACGAATAAAAACGCCCATTAAAAAATAGAATGTGTAGTGTTCTTCTGCATTTCTCATAAGGTAAGCTCCTATTGTTTGGAAGCATTGCCAGTTTGCTAGCCCAATCTGGATATTTAAGACAAAAAACTATGGGAAATTTTCCATCAGGCGCTCCGGTGCAATATTGAGAATTCATTAAGGTAACATCAGACATCACCTCTTGCAACATACGATATCATACGTAAAATTGACTATGACATCTATTTCCGAAATATAATAAAATTCCCACCGCAACATGTACATCATATCTCGTGAAACATCCGCTCAAAATAGAAACATGTAGAAACATCATATTTGTTGCAACATTGACGCTTACCTTTGGGACATCCAAAATTATATGTTGCAACATCAGAAATCACAAATTGAAAACATCGAATAAAAATCGATCACCTGTTACGATAGCATAAATTGTCTCTTGCAACATCTTAAAAGAATCTTTGCAACATCTCAACTCGGTGCCCTACGGCTGCAACATGGGGCGTGGCCAACCCATGCTCGGCACGGTGCGCAGGGGCGGCCGTGGCTTCGACGGCGGCGAGAGGCAGCGGAACCGTAGGGGGCACGCGCACGGGCTGCGCGGGGATGCGGCGAGGCTCAAGGGGGGTCACGGCTGTGGGGAGACTCGGCGACGAGGATGTTCCATGAACGGTGACGGCGGCAGGCGGAGCTCATCGCCAGGAGGGCCTGCAAGGCGGCGAAACGGAGGGGTGAGGGCTCAAATTGGTCAACGAGGATGAGGGGAAGCCATAGTCGCGACGAGGCGTCGGATTTGGCGGCGCTCCATGAGGCCCCCTCCTGCGTCGGAGGCGTCGTCGAGCCAGGCGCAGGCGGAGAGGTCGAACCACTCGAGCGCCGGGAACGCGCAGAGCAGGCGCGGGAGTACGGGTGAGCGGCGGTATTGACATCAGATTTTGTCAGTGAATCTGATGTAACCTAAAGTATGGAGATCACTGGCTACTAGTGTGCATTGGCAGGGATTGAGCGGGCATGCATGCCAATGGTTCATAAGTTTAACTTGTTGGGATCTAATGATCACCCCGGAGTCTAGGAGGCTTATTTAAATATTGGCTTAGATTCATCGGATTGGTCAGGCAAGGCAAGGTGATTAGAAGGTAAGATTGAAGGAAAAGCCTCCACATATAAACAAAGGCGATTAAATAAAGAAGGAAAGATAGGGCATGTCTGTTTGTTTGCTTTGCATGGGTCACGAGGGAGCAGTCCGGATTAATCACACATGTGGATCGGTCTTGGCATGGATGGATCGGAAATACGCTTAATCCAGGAGGATTCTACAGAAAGGAAATTAGACTCCATGTATCTTAATATTAGCTTGTTTAGATATTTTTTCTTTAGCAAGTTTGGTGTGTTGTGACCGGTTAGGTTGTCTAGGATATAAATATGTACCTCCGTCCATTGTGGAAGGAATCATCTCTGGATCAATACAACACAATTTACCTTTTCGGCTCTCACGCCAAACCCTAGGAGTAGGAGTGATGTAGCTTCTCGAGGCGTCTTCTTTGGTGAATAGGGCTGCATCGCCTCGACCTCCTGTTCACTTGCAAGCATCGCCATCCTCAGATGCTCTAGGCTTTGATTACCGGTGCATCGCTATAATCTCGTCTAACTCATCTACTAGTTATCAATTCCTATGATGTCTTGTAAGGCTGGATGGTCCGATCTCTTGCTAGATTTGATAGAGTCACAGTTATGCTAGCCTTCATTAAGCTGCATCGGCTGAGATTCCTCTAATCTATCATCTCGTTGTTTAGTTTGCTTTAATTAGCTTTTATCTTGTTGAAATACACGATAGATCATTTAATGGCCAATTACATCTTAATCTCGGCTACCTCTCAAGTACTGTTGAGATCAAATTCTATTGTGGATAGATATAGGCTTGTGAAGTTTGGATTAATCTCTTGCTGCCAGCGTTTCTAGATTGCAACTACCGGGCGCATTGCTATAGTTTTATCTAGAAATACTGGTGATAACGTTAGTTTAAGCTTTATCGGCTTATGGCCCTAGTCATAGTGGAGCAAGAACTTAACGGTGCTCCGTTTCCTATCGGCTTTCTAGCCGATAGCTTTCACGCTTTATTATCATCAATTGTGTGGCTTATATCTTTTAAATCTGTTGCTTAGCTGCAAATAACAGATTGATTTTATTAATAAAAGCATCAGATTGGTTCTAATTAGCCGATAGTTTCTTATTATTGGCCTTTACTGAGCTTTCACTGAACTCTTATCTCGTCGCATTTAGATTCGTCGGCTAGTGGCTTTTAAGTCTATCGCCCCGCTGCCAGCGCTGTCTCGATTAGGTCCGATCCGACTAGTGGTGACGCTAGATTAATCGCCATTAGCTTGTTGGTGCTATTTACAATAATTTATTTGTTTAGCGATCGCTTAGTTTTTTGACTCTATTCAATGGCTGATGGGTGCATATATGCTTAATTATCGCATCCGCCATTGAACGTCGGCTTTGTGTATTTCAATCTTACCGATAGATCTTCATATATGTTATTATCCAAGTGTCGTAACGGCTAAGCATTGTGATTCTATTAACTGGCCGATATAATTACACACCTTGTCAGTTGAATGGTCAAACTGACCTGCATATCTTGCACCTACACGAAGCTATTTTAGAGTCTGCGCCGGAGGAAAGCAAATCTCCCAGGTCCTCATGTGGGTCACGTAGGAAACTAATCGCCGGTTTTTTTTTCATCAACAGGCGGGGACCGGGGGAGGTGGGTACGGTCGGTGGTGGAGCTCAGGTGAGGGGAGAGAGACATGGAGGTGGAGCAGAGGAGAGACGTTGGTGTGCGTCCCTATGCGTAGCATTACCGAAAACTAAAACTCCTTGTGTATTGCCTGTAAAATAGCTACTGACTGGGCATGTACTATACCCTTGTTCCAGTGCTTTTCTGTAGTACAGAAAACTGAATACGAAAAAGGAATGCATAAGAAAAATAAGATACTTGCTTTATAAGATTTAAATAATGAGACTGAATCTAGTAGAGATGAAATAATAATTGGTTGGTTAGAAACCAATCAACGATGGAACCATCTTGACTACCGAGCAAAAGATCAGACTCAAACTCAATAAGAATTGGCATCTTTTCTACATTGCTGAGAACACGGGAAATCAATTCAAATGGAATACAGCGAGCGGACCATCAATCACTTTACCTGAGCAAGTAGTGGGCCACATTGAGAGCATGAGCTAGCGCGAGGTATGCGAGTTCGTGGCTTCGTGCAGCCGCAGCCCCCTGCCCCTGGAGAGGTAGAACTTGAACCACGCTGAAGCCCCCCTCCCGCCACCTTCTCCATGCAGCGGCGTCATCGGCATGGAGCGCGTGCGTTCCCACAGCGCGACGGCGAAGTCAATAAGGGCCAGCACAAGAGGGAGGAATCAACCAAGCACGGGAGGGTGTAGCGCGGCACCATCATCTGAGACTACCACACCGCCATCCACCAGGGCCACCGCGCCGCCCTTCATGAATACCACCCCAAGGCGATCTATCGGGGCCGGCCCATCAGTGGACGGTGAGCACATAGCCCTCCACCGATGCCGCCCCTCTGGCGAACGTGCCGCCCTCCACCGGATTCGCCACGTTGCTGCTCCTCTGCTCCTCTTCCTAAGCCCATGCGCTGCCACCATCGCCGACAGGGAGGACAGGCGGAGAGCCGGATCGAGAAGGAGAGGCGCGCAGATGGGGATGAGGCGCGGCGGCGTCGAGAGATTGGGAGGAAGGGGCGTGGTGATGTTAAGGGCAGCGTGGCCACGTGCGGTAAGGATGGAAAGGATGCGTGATTGCAGGTGCGGGTACAGCGTGCGGGTAGGGGCAGGCACGGTGAAAAAAAAACAAATGGAATTTGACGATATTACCTTTCTCGTATCCGAATCTGATATCCGAATTAAGTATTCGAATCCATATCCGATATCTAAAGAAAATATCTGGATATCCGAATTACTATCCGACCCTTTCGGATAGTCAGTCGGTTAGAAAATATCTTTACCAGATGTGTTTGAATAACTAATTTTCTATCGTCAGGCCTAGTGCATGCTAGGATCAACACCAACTACCTTAATTATATTCTCCAAGGGTCAATGGAAAATATGTTAGATTTTAGTTACATCAAGTGAATATCAAAACTGGCATTTTATTTTTGCATAGTGCTATTAGAGAATGTATTCTCTTTAAAGCGTGACCAAGTCAACAACTTAGAAACTTGAAAACTACCATGTAACTTACTCAAATATGATGTGAAAGCATTACATGGCAAAACGACTAACGTTGTCGCCTCTAGAAAATAGTAGCACCCTTTGGTTCGCCGCCCACAGTAGGGAACGTATTATCTAGATACTCCACAGTGTGGAGTGGTGCCTAAAAAAATTGGATCCCGCAGAGTAGAACTGGGTATCGTGATTGAAATCCCAGAGCGTGCTGGCATCGCTTGCTGGCCCACATGATGGCAGCATGCCACAGCTATTTTCTCTGTCGTTGTAGGGCCTCCATCTTTGCTTCTCTCTGTTTCTCTCTCTGCATAATCTAAAAATAATTTTCTAATGAATGGGTATCGGTGCAAGAACGTTCACCGCTCCCAGTTTTTCTGGCGCTAGCATCACTACCTACAATATGCTGAGTGGTGTCTATATACTCTCTCTCTTTTTCTAGTTTCACTCTAAGACAACATTTCCGAGGGCCTTAGATTTTCATCAAATAATAATATTAAATATATAACATTTCTTATCTTTATTAGTATTACTGGTGATCGTGGACCTTCCAATGTTGACACCATAACTATTATGTTTCAGTGGTTTCTTTTACGCGGCGCTTTTACCTTTCCATTTTCTGTTTCTCGTGTCCACTGTGTCGTTATCCGAACAAACTTCACGCTTCATGGTGACGTTCTTTGGAATAACTCTCTCTCTCTCTCTCTCTCTCTCTCTCTCTTATTCATCCAGCACCGATGAAGGACTTGTGAGGAGTATGGTTGCTTCGACATACCGTAACGGCAGGGGCAGATCTCGATCAAGCTTGGGGGCAGCCTCACCAATATTTCTTAAGTTGTGGTTTTGTCTGTGTCATGCTTAGTTCTGCTTGTTACCTTTTTCGCTAGCCGCAGGATCAATAGTTATGGGGAACAACGAGTGGCTATGGTTGGTTACATATTTGGTGGTGCGGTGGAGAAGAAAATTTTATCAAATTTGGTTGTAATTTTTTAGCATGCATGGTATGTTCAAAACTAGTTCATTTTTGAAATCTCATATAAATTAGGTATAAGATGCCTGGAGCTTATTTTGTGAAAAAGAAATATGGTCTTCTTTTTTATTACCCACCAAGTCACCAACCAACCATAGTGTTACAATAGAAATTTTACAAGGTTCCTTGTATTGGTCCCTTGCCTTCTACGAGACCACCTACTCTACAAACAAAAGGTTAATGGCGACCACTCCCAAGACTTGACACTTATTTGCACAATTGCACAACTAATAAGAACAAAGACAACAAAGACATGAACCATTAAAATAAAATAGAGAATATTTAATAATAATTGATCTTAAACCTCGTTCAGCTCCTCCCCCTTAAAGTCGTACCCCTCGCTCTTCCTGACGACCACGACCAGCGGCTCCTTCTTCCTGGTGGCCAGACCGAAGCCCTCGTCGAGGTTGACGTCCTCGGCGCGCACGCCGGCCGGCAGCGCCCACTCGAAGTGGTACAGCAGGCTGGCCAGCGACACCTGCACGGTGGCCAGCGCGAACGTGTACCCGGGGCAGCCCCTCCGGCCGCCGCCGAACGGCAGCAGCTTGAAGTCCGGGTCCTTGAGGTCGATCTCGCCGCCGCCGTTCTCGAACCGCTCCGGCGAGTACTCCATCGGGTTCTCCCAGATCTCCGGGTCCCGGCCCATGGCGAAGGTGTTGATGAAGACGCGGGTCTTGGCCGGGATGTCGTAGCCGCCGAGCGTGCAGGGGGCCACGGACTCCCGCGGCACCAGCAGCGGGACGGCCGGGTGGAGCCGGAACGTCTCCTTGATGATGGCGCGCATGTAGTGGAGCTCGCCGAGGTCCGCCTCCTCCACGCGGCCCTTGCCGCCGACGACGCGCCGCACCTCGTCCTGCGCCTTCTTGAGGATGCGCGGGTGCCGGACCAGCTCCGTCATCACCCACTCCAGCGTCGCGAACGTCGTGTCCGTGCCGGCGACGAACATGTCCTGCAGATTGAAAGCCACGGCATGGGTGATGCTGATCGGCGATGGATGCCAAATGATTGAAGATTAAATTCTCAAAGTTGTCTTCTTTAATAAATACGTTAATTTATATAATATTGTAGTCAGAAATTGATCGATGACGGGTCAGTGTACCATGACAAAGAAACTGCTGAATGAATAAGCTAGAAGAGAGCTAGGAGTGGCGTACCAGGACGAGGGCCTTGAGGTTATCATCGGTGAGGGGGACCTCGAGGTCGGGGGACTTCTGGACTCGGAGGAGGACGTCGACGAAGTCCTCGTCGCTGTTGCCGGGGATGTGCGTGCGCTTGCCGCTGAGGTGCTCGTCGACGATCTCGTCGCAGACCTCGCGGAGGTCGGCCAGGCAGCTCTTGAGCCGGCGGCGGAGGCCTGTGACGGTGCTGGCGACGGGCTCAAGCTCCGGGAAGAAGTCCCCGATGGTGAAGCCGGCGAAGAGGTCCTGCGCCTCGGCGAGCACGGCGCCGAGCTTGTCCCCCTTGCCGTGCGGGAAGCGGCGGCCGAAGGCGACGCGGCAGAGCACGTCGTTGGCCAGGTTGAGGAAGCACTCGCTGAGGTCGAGTGAGCGGTCCGGGGAGGTGTTCTTGGTGAGGTGCGCGAGGAGGCGGCGGAGCTCCTTGACCCGGACGGCGCCGTACGTGGCCACCCGGCGCGCCGAGAGGAGCTCGGAGACGACCACCCGGCGCGCCATGCGGTGGTAGGCGCCCGCGGGCGCGAACGTGACGTCGGAGCAGCCGAAGGACAGGAACTGGCCTGACAGGAGGTGCGGCCGCGACGCGAGCGCGGCGTCGTTGGCCGTGAGCGCGGCGCGGGCCAGGTCCGGCTTGGAGATCACCACGGCGCGCACGCTGCCCAGGCGCAGCCGGAGCAGCGGCGCCCGCATGGACCGCGCCAGGTCGGCCATGACGTGGTGCGGCATCCCGCCGGACAGCAGGTGCAGGTGCCCGATCACCGGCCACCCCGGCGGCGACGGCGGCAGCCGCTGCGGCGACCGGCTCCGCGTCGCGCAGTAGACGTACGCGGCGGAGAGCGCGAGGAGGAGGAGCGGCGCCCACGACACGAGGTTGAGCTCCATGGCGGGCGCGTCGATCAACAAAGGCTAGCTTGACAAAGTGTTGCTTTGTTTGTGCGCCGCTAGATAGCTCTTGTTGGCTGCTTTGGAGTTTTGCGTGAAGAGGCTATGGCGAGTGCGGGGTGTTTATATATATGTAAATCTAGCTACACGGTTGACGTGGGTGGTGGTAGGTGAGGAGTTGAGAATGAGATCGACGAGGTGGCTTGGCAGACAAGAGTTGCGTGGTGATGCGTTTTTTTTACTTGATCCGAGAAATGGGTGTCTGGCACCATTGGGCTCTGAACAGTTGTTAAGAGAGATCGAGTTGGAAAATTACATGTACACAACCACTAACCAACTGGATTGGATTGGGGCGCGGCATCCGATCCGGTGTGTAAGATTACTTGCTGTCCGGCTTTCAAGCGACGAATGGCCGGATGGTAATTATTTCATGTGAGATAGAGGAAGAGGTAACTTAAGGCCCATTAGATAGGTTAATTAAGATCATTTCAAGGCTGGCTAGCTAGTGCAATCCTTGGCAGCGGTGTACGTTAGTGCTCGCACGTGATGACTCGGTGATCTCGACGTCTGAGTCTCATCCATTTACCAGTCCTTTTGATTCTTCCGTTTTGATGACTAGTATAGTTTGAGGATGCTTGTTAATACAGGCACGGTATAACGATATGGGTCTAGTATGAATGTGTGAAAGCGTCTGTTGGCGCTAAAAATTGGCCGGGAGTCGGCCCATGGTCTTCAGCGTCGGACACACGACCCGGGAGGATCTGCTTAGCTCCTATTCGGGATATTGCCCTGGTGCGGTTCGCGCGGCGTGCCAGTCAATCTGACCTGTTGATTGATAAGGAAATAAAATTATTAAATTCCAGGCGTTCCGATCTGTCCCTGAGAGCGCGTCGGCGAATCGGCCGATTTGCTATGAAGATGACCGGCTATGGATCAGCCGATAATCACGTAATAATTGCAAAGGAAACTGCTGGAGCGACTTAAACAATTATTACAGATGCAACACTTGAAATAGATCTAATCGGCTATATGACGATGAACGAGGAAGAGCGATGGTAAAGCCGATAGTTCCAATCTCAAGCTGGATAACTGGTGATAATACTAGAACAACAAGTAAAACCTATAATTCTAGTAAATATCGATAACTGGTGAATAAATCCAAACGAAACTACAGCGATGCGCCCGAGGTTAAAGCTCAGATGTTATTCGATAAGCGGAACCTACCAATTGGCCGGAGATCGAGTCGATGCAGCCCTGCCAATCCGTACGAACTCGTGAAAGAAGAAAAAGTATTGGCGAAGTCGCCGACTTGAAAGTAAAGTGCTATAAAAATGTAGATGTGTTTTGTTGATTGATTGTTGATGTTTTACAAAGCCCTGACGACTCCTATTTATACCCTAAAACCAGGACTCCTGGTCGATTACGACTCGTTACAATCTTATTTTAAATAGAAAAACTGTTATATCTATAATATTCTTATAAAGGAAACGGACTCCCGCAGAATCTTCTGCCGCCGTCTTCTAATCCAATCAAGATTCTTTTCTTTTGCCTCTTGACCGAATCAGCATTATTCCGTTGATCAACATTAGGCCACTTTTAACCGGGATCCTCTGTTGTGGTCCCAATCTGTTGGCGCAAGTTGCATCGCCAATCGGCCGATTCCCAACTGTAACCTCAATTGGCCGATTCTTTACTGTAGCCTTTAGATCTGCCGCATCGGCCAACCTCTCTTCCTAACGCTGATTCAAAACGTGTCAAAATCCGGCGTCAACACATGCCCCCAGTTTCGGAGTAAAACATAATTTTTACTTCGAAACTCTTTTCTTTAATCTTTTGAGACGGGCGCAGTAAAAATCTCCTTCCATTTCGCGGTCTTCTGCATAATGATTGCAATTTCCTCGGACCGGGCGCTCTAGACAACTGTTCCCCTGGAATTCGTGTAGACGGCGCGGCAAAAATCCCGCCTTTACCCTTTCTCTCTCGGATTATCCTTAAGTACTGGCATTCTCCGCCTACTTTTCTCCACGAGCCTAGTATTTTCCTCCAGCGAACCACTGTTCATCTTCTTCCCGAGCCCTCTCGATCTCCAACCGCTCCCTCCGGCGATCTCGCCTGCGACCTGCTCCACCCCTCTAATGGCGGCGCCATCGGCAACTTCTCCAACTACGGAGGTCCCGCCGGCAACCCCTTCAGCATCGGCCGCTCCATCGGCAGCCCCATTGGCGGCTCCATTGGCGACGATGAGCTTCATCCCGAAGGTAATCATCCGAAACTTTCCTTTTACTTTTTTACTACTCAAGTATTTTCTAGATCCATTCTCAGTTCTTTCCCTTTTTCCTTCTTTTTAGGCATTTAGGCACCAGATTACTATTCCTCTTTCCGAATCCTCCGAACTCATCTGCTTAGGCCCTATGGGGAATCCAGATCCAACCGACTTGATCAATCTAGAAACTCACAAAATTCCGTTCAAGCAATCGCCCATGGATTTATGTCAGTGGGCAGGTGCCTTTAGATCTTGGCCGAATGAGACCCCTGGCTGGAGAGAATGGTACCACAGAGTGGCCAAGTCTAGGAGAGTTCAGTGGGATGAACTGAAAATCGGTCAGTGCATTGATCTCTCTCTGTCCCAGATGGAGAAAAATGAGCCATTAGTAATAGCGGCCTCTTACTTCTGGTCCGATGCACTCAACGCATTCCTTTTTGGACATGGACCCATGACTCCAACCTTGGCCGATGTCCTGTTGTTGACCGGTCTTGATATCTTCTTTTCTGACACCCCCTTTGATTATCTGATCAAACCATCTCATCGGCTAGAAACCAAAGGAATCGGCAGATGGAAGGGGTATATCAGCAAGAATATGAGGACTGGGACGGTTACAGAGAGAGAACATACGGCATTTCTGATGATGTGGCTAGAGAAACATTTTTTCTGTGGCAGAGCAGTTGGTCCTTCATCTAATACCCAAGCCCTGGCAGAAGCTCTGTCACTAGGATCGGCCGTCCCCCTTGGGAAGCATCTGTTGGGATCGGCCTATCACATGATGCACCAAATCGGCACCAGACTATCAAAAGGGGAGCGGATCGGCAATCCTGGTGGTCCCTGGTGGTTTATCACACTCTGGCTCAACCTATATATGAGCAAGGTCTCCCAGCAACAAATAGAGACCAAGACTTTTCCCAACATTGAGTCAGAGGAAAACCCCACCATTCGATGACGCTGCACATCTTTCGGAGAAGCGGCATCGGCCTTCCCTGGCTGTCAATTCACTGCTACTCGAACGGCCGAATACTTCAGATGCTTCTACAATGGCTTTAGTGAAGAGACTATCAGTTGGTATCCATATCAGATAGTAGGGCCGATTTTCGAGCTTCCTGTCTGCTACGACTCATCCACTCACACTTTTGATAGTGAACTTATGGATACCCTGATCAAGCCAGGGATTTTACCGGCCAATTTCTTCTCTAGAAAGGATTTTCCCACATATGAGTTTTATAATCCATCGGCCGCAGCAAGGCAACTGGGCTTTGGTCAACTGCCGATTCAGGTCTACTTTGCCGGGAAAGCAAAATTCTGAGATGAACTGACCAAGAGCCTTGATTACAATCGGCTATGCAACTTAGTGCCAGACTCCAGTACTATCAATCTGAACAACTGGACGGTGGCCCCTTTTGCCGTTCAACAATTCAAACTGTGGTGGGCAGAATGGAAGCAACACCTCTTCTGTCTATCTCCATCGACATATTGCAACAGTTTGGATCCAGAAAACATTGATTCAAGTGCAGTGGTATGATCTTTCTTCTAACCGATTTCAATATTACCTCTTTCCATTCTACCATCTTACCGTTACCTTGTGTTTATCTCTTCAGTCTGAAATCCAAGTTCCTCCGATGCGGAGCCGAAGCGGCAGGCCGATAGAGAGCGATCGTCCATACACATCATATGCTCCTATCGGCTATCATGCTCCGAGCATCAAGGACATCAATAGCGGCCGATGGAAACAAGCGTCAAGAAAGCCAACTTTGAAGAAAACAAGCCGTCGGGTGCGAGCCCGCATAGGACCAACTGACCAATCGGCGGTAGTATCGGCTGAAACTCCAACCCCCCAGCCTTGCCGACTACCGAGATGGCCGATCCCCAAATCACCGCAGAAGTCGGAGCGGCTGCGGCATCACTGCTAGTGGAAGCTGTTCAGGTAATCTCGTACACTTCACATATCTTTAAGTGCTCTACCAATATTAACTTTTTCCTTCTGCCAGGCTGCACAGCCCGCTCCAATGCAATCTCCACAGCAATCGGCCACATCCCAAGCGGAAGCCGAAGCACCAGTGACCCTCCTCATCGAGGTAGATAATTTCTTACCTCAATTTCTCGACATTCAGAAAACTAACTGACTCTGATGCAGACCGATCCGGGTGCGTCAACTGTACCTCCTCAACAAACATCGGCCAAAAGACCAACAGAGGTATGGCAAACATCTCATATCATCGTATTTAATTATCCGTAGTATACTCACAGAATCTATTTGCCATACCTCCCCAGGAAGCTGGCCCAAGCAGAGCGTTAATAGTGGTTGAGTCCTCTTCTTCTGACGAGCCGATCGTACCGGTTCCCGAGATGAGGGAATCATTCCCATCGGCGCAAGCAAGAGAAATCCGCTTCAAGGAGGTAATAAACTTCTCACCGAAATCGGCCAATCCCCTTTTACTGCTTGCTAACTCTTGTCTTTATTCTTCCGCAGGAACAAGACACTCCCAACAATAGCCTTTTCTCCTTTGCGGTCTCCTTGCCCGACGATGACGAAGTCGCTTCACGCCAAGTTCCGTCGAGCTCGATTTCTGATGATGTCCACGCCAAGCTCGAGAGCATGCGGACCCTCCTCCAAGATGATATCGGCCGATTAGTGGAAGATGCTTCGCCGATTCGGCGGCTTCTCAATGACATCAAGGGCCGAATTCCGGAGGAAGCAACAGAGACTCTGGAACCTACTGCATACATAGAATCGATACAGACCTCAGTGTTCAGGGCCCTGCGTCATGTGGCCGATCGTGCCCAGCTAGCAAAGACCCGGGAGGAAGCCGATTCCTACAAGCACCGAGCCCAAGAAGTACACCAACGAATCAACTTCTTTGAGAGCTCCCGCCCGGATATCGTCGGCACGATAGATCGCCTCAAACGGAGGAGAGTAGAGTTAGCCAAAGAGATGGAGCAAGTAACCAAAGACATAGCTGCCGAAGAAAAGAAACTTCAAGAGCTCCCATCCGTCATCGCTGGGCTGAAACAAGAAAGACAGAACCTGGCTTGTGAAGCGATACGACTTCGTCGCCGTATGCCGGAAATTCCTGGATCGGCCGACGACGATCAAAGAGTATTAGACTCGGCCGATCAGATTAGGCAACGAGCCATTGCAACTATAGACGCCCTTCTTGGGTTTTAAAGAATCTTGTAAACATTTAATGTTCCCTTAATGTTGATGTGCCGATTCGACCTTGGACTACTTCCTTCGGCAGCTTTGCATTTATGAACGCTTTTACTCTGATAGGACGTGTCCTACTATCTTTTTATCTCTTTCTTTCTATAAATACGAGATCCCACGCCGTTTCTAGAGGCATATGCATTACCCATCTTCTCCTCCTCCAATAACTGGATCTTTATCCTCCCAAGCTGGACATCAAGATGTCTTCTTCATCTTCTTCCTCCTCTGTCAACCAGGTATGAACCTTCCTCTATTTCTCCCCTTGACATCTCAATCGCTCTGATGCCGGGTAGCTTTTCATCCCTCTTTAGTCAAAACATCTCAGTCCCAGTCTGGAACGAGCGATCGAAGTTATGCATTCAGATGAACCACTGTCGCAAGCAGACATAGATCTGATAAGAGCTCACTCTGAAGAACTTAAAGGTCATGTTCCTACTGATGTCCAGAAGTATTGGGACCGTATAAACGCTCACTGCCCCAAGCGACTGCCAACTGAAGAGAGTACTCCACTCCCTCATCAAGTCGAGACTGAAGCCACCATGGAGAATCTGAAAGAGGAGACCACCCGCCTTCTGATAGAACTGGGCCGGATCGAAAGAGAAATCAAGAGAAAGCGTAATCAATAGATATATTGGTATTTTTTATTCTAAGGGCGACTTGTACCATGTCGGCCATGTACTCTGTTTTTTCATTGAATAATGAATTGGTCAGACCAAACCAAAATGTTTCCTCCTTAAGGCGATGTCATTTCTACATCGGCTACGTAGACAAAAGCCGATAGGAGTCGGCCATGTTGTCTTGATGTATCTTACTGCAAGTTATGCATCTACCCAAATGCTTGGATAGTACCTCTTCAGATATCTTCCATTTAAAGCTCTTGGGAATTCTTCCCCTTCGATAGTTTCTAGAATATATGCATTTCCCGGAGCACATCGGCCGATTCTATACGGCCCTTCCCAAGTGGGCGACCATTTACCGAATTTGGGATCCTTAGACCCTATCGACAGCACCAACTTCCATACCAAATCTCCTTGGGAGAATTGTTTAACTTTGACCTTTTTGTCATACCATCTGGCCACCCTTTTCTTGTTTTCTTTGATGCTAATCAGGGCCCTCGACCGCTGACCCGCCAAGTCATCGAGCTCATCCTTCATGAGGAAGGAATAGTCATCGGCCGTCAACTGATCTTGAAGCAATATACGCCTTGACCCCGTCCTTAATTCCCAAGGCAAGACTGCCTCGTGACCATATACCAGCTGATAAGGAGATATCTTAGTGGTTCCGTGGCAAGCCATCCTATAAGCCCATAGAGATTCAGCCAAAGACATATGCCATTTTTTGGGTTGTTCCTCTATCTTCCTCTTGATCAACTTGATTATCCCCTTATTGGACGATTCGGCCTGGCCATTGGCTTGAGCATAGTACGGAGAAGAATTTAATAATTTAATCCCCATATCGGCGACGAATTCTCCAAATTCTCCAGAGGTGAACATCGTTCCTTGATCAGTTGTGATAGTCTGAGGAATATTGAATCGATAAATAATATGGTTCTTAACGAACTCGATCATATCGGCCGATGTCACGGTCCTTAAAGGAACTGCCTCCACCCACTTAGTGAAATAATCGGTGGCTACCAATATGAACTTATGCCCCTTGCTTGATGGAGGGTGAATCTGTCCGATTAGATCTATCCCCCAGCCTCTGAACGGCCACGGCTTGATTACTGGGTTCATAGCCGATGCTGGCGTGCGCTGTACATTGCCAAACTTCTGACAGTCTTGGCAACCTTTATAATATTTGAAACAATCTTCAAGAATCATTGGCCAATAATACCTATTGTTTCTGATCATCCATTTCATCTTGTGAGCCGATTGATGGGCTCCACATACGCTTTCATGGATTTCTCCCATCAGGACCTTTGCTTCTTCTGTTCCCAGGCATTTAAGAAGAACCCCATCAATCGTCCGGTAAAATAAATCATCTTCAAGTAACACATACTTTGTGGCCTGGAAACGCACTCGCCGATCCACTTTCTGGGACGGGTCCTTCAAGTAATCGGCAATCTCCTTTCGCCAATCATCGGCCGCAAGCTCCAAATTCATAGCTCCTTGAATCGGCCGATATCCGGATGCATGTTGGGCCAGCCTGTTAGCCTCCTCATTATAATTTCTGGGGATGTGCTCAATTATTGCAGACTTGAATTCCTTTAACAGCTGGAGGCAATCTTCATAATAAATCCTCAAGATATCATCTTTGCATTCAGATTTCCCCGTTAACTGATCCACGATGAGCATGGAATCCCTAAAAATCTCAACTGCATCAGCTTTGACTTCCCTTAATAATTGGATACCTTTTAGGACGGCTCGATATTCCACCTGGTTATTGGTTGCGGATGCTTCTATCGGCAGAGAGAAATCATAACTTGCCCCCCGAGGCGATATAAGAACGATGCCGATTCTTGATCCGGCCCCACACGAAGAACCATCGAAATACAGAGTCCATGGAACCGGTTCAACGAAAGCAATTTCCGGTCCACAATGCTGAGCTACGAAATCGGCCATGACTTGACCCTTGACAGCTTTGGCTGATTCGTACCTTAAGTCAAATTCTGACAGAGCCAGGATCCATTTTCCAATCCGTCCTTTCAAAATCGGCAATGATAGCATATACTTCACCACATCATCTTTGCATACCACTATGCACTCTGCCGATAACAAATAGTGCCTGAGCTTGGTACACGAGAAGTATAAACACAGGCACAGCCTTTCCACCGGGGAATATCTTGTTTCGGCGTCCAGGAGTCTTCTGCTGACATAATATACCACCCGTTCTTTCCCTTCGAACTCCTGTACCAACGCCGATCCAATAGCTTGTTCATCAGCTGATAAGTATAATTTGAACAGCTTACCAGGCTATGGCGGGACCAACACCGGAGGTGAAACCAGATATTGCTTGATATCTTCTAACGCTCTGCGTTGTTCTTCTCCCCACACGAATTCCTGGTCGGGCTTCAATTTCAACAAAGGGGTGAAAGCTCGAATACGCCCGGACAGATTGGATATGAATCTTCTGATAAAATTAACTTTGCCGATGAGGGATTCCAGCTCAGTTTTATTCTGTGGGGCTACAACTTTGTTGATGGCGTCTATGGTCTTCCGGTTAACCTCTATCCCGCGCTCATGGACCATGAATCCTAAGAATTGCCCGGCCGATACACCGAATGCACACTTGTTCGGGTTCATTTTCAACCCATGCTTCCTTGTGCACTCCAGTACCTCTTGTAAATCAGCCAGATGTTCCTGATGACCTTTTGACTTGACCACAACATCATCTATGTAAATTTCCACCGATGTACCAATTAGCTTGTGAAAGATATAGTTCATGGCCCGCTGATATGTAGCACCGGCGTTCTTTAACCCAAAGGTCATTACAACCCACTCGAATAGACCAAGGTGACCCTGGACACCTGAAAGCCGTTTTCAAGATATCTTCTTCGGCCATTAATATCTGATTGTACCCAACGTTACCATCCATGAAACTGATGACTTTGTGTCCTGCGGCAGCATCTATCAAGACATCGGCCGTCGGCATTGGATATCCGTCCATTGGTGTAGCCTGATTTAGGTTTCTGAAGTCGATGCATACGCGCAGTTTTCTGTTTTTCTTATACACGGGCACAATATTAGAAATCCATTCGGCGTAATGGCACTGCCGAATAAATCCTGTTTCAATCAACCTTGTGATCTTGGCCTTTATATCAGTTAGAATTTTGGGGTTGCACCGTCGTGCAGGCTGCTGATATGGCCGATATCCTGATTTTATAGGTAGCCGGTGTACAACAATGGACCGGTCTAGACCTGGCATCTCATGGTATTCCCAAGCAAAGCAATCCTTGAATTCTTTTAATAAACTTATCAATTTACACTTATATCCAGGATCCAAGTTAGCACTAATATACGTCGGTCTTGGTTTGCTACCATCTCCCAAATCCACCATCTCTAATGAATCGGCCGACGTAAACCCATGCCCAAGCTTTCCATCTTCTCGGACGAACTGATCCATCTATTCTGAATCTTCAGAGCCGACTGCTTGGATCGGCTGTAGACCGAAATCGGACACCTTCAGGAAATCAGTGTCCCAAGTCCTGTCGGATATACACCTGACGTGTTCATAGCTCCACTGTTGCGTGTCGGCTGCGGCGACGCTGTAGACGGAATCGGCGATGACTATCTCTGTACTGTCGCCGACCCATTACACGAGGCACTGGTGCATTGTAGATGGGACACAACAATTCGCATGTATCCAGTCGCGACCGAGCACCATGTTGTAGCACCCCTTACCATTAATAACGAAAAAGGTAGTAGGAAGGGTCTTACTGCCGATGGTGAGGTCGACGTAGAGCGCTCCACGGGCGGGAGACACATTGCCCTCGAAGTCCTTGAGATCATGTCCGTCTTGGTCAGGTCTTCATCGCTTTTGCCTAACTTGCGGAACATGGCATACGGCATGATGTTGACTGCGGCGCCTCCATCCACTAGTAGTCTGGTAACGGGTCGTCCGTTAACGTACCCTTTGAGAAATAACGCCTTGAGATGTTGCTGTTTTTCGTCTTCTGGTTTCTCAAAGGTGGCCTTCATCGGCTCTAATACCAATTGCGCCATCTGCTCTTCCACCCTTGTCGCCTTGTCTCGATCGACAGGCGCCATGAACTCCATCGGCAATATGAACACCATGTTGACATCAGCTGCCGATTCTTGACTATCTGCTTCCTTGCTGTTGTTTTTCTTGGGACGCCAGACCCGAGACTTGACGTTTCTCTTTTTAGCGCTTGCCTCTGCTCTTCTTCTTGTTGCTCCCATTGGCGCAGGCGTTGGATTCTCCACTTCTGAGATTTAGACAATCATTCAGGGCACCATCTGGGGTTCACTGGTTTGGCTGACGATTTGGCTTGCTCCCAATCTGGTTCCCTTCCTAAGGGGTTTTCGTCCAACACTCTGTCATCAGCCATCTCTTCCAGTCGATCGTGTACGCTGGTCCTACCCCCCAGTCACTCCTGCTGGTTGATTCTCCCTTTCGACCGGTGATACCGGTCAACTCTGCCCCCCAGCCGATCATGCACGGAAAGGCGCCGTCCTTCTCGTTCGCGCCGATTTGTGCTGATCGGCTCTGACTCTCTGTCTCTGGAGTGTGATCTTTTGAACGGGCGATCGTTGCGGCTTAATCCGTTGCACTCAGAGCAGTTATCGGCTGATGGCAATCGGAGGTCGTTTTCCCAGCAGTGGATGAAGAACGGACATTGCCAATGATCCTTGTGTCGGCGTATCATCTCCTCGTGGCATCTTGACTGTTCCTGCTACCGCCGATATTTGCTGAGCAAGAATTGGGAAGTGATGGGTCTATGTGATCGTCCCGATCCTTCACCCCTGTCTTCGGCCCGCCTTTTCCCTTTGACTTCGTCCACCATGACTTGCTTCCTGGGATCTACGGTGCCGCTTCTTCTTGCCGATTCCAATGTCAGCACCTTGGTTTGAAGTGAGTTTCTTCCCGTGTCAACCATGTTGGCTGGGAAAGGATGCTGGTCAATCTTCATCGGCTTCGCCGGCTTTGCCGCGGTTTCAAACTTGAGTCTTCCCTGCTCCATGGCCGACTGTATCTGCTGGCGGAAGATCTTGCATTCATTCGTGTCATGAGACGTGGAGTTGTGCCACTTGCAGTATTTCATCTTCTTGAGCTGATCGGCCGAAGGAATGGTATGGTATGGTGATAGCTTGATCTGCCCTTCCTGAAGTAGTAAGTCAAAAATCTTATCGGCCTTTGTCGTATCAAAGCGGAATGTCTCTGGTTCTTTCTTTCCGAAAGGGCACGATATTGGCTTCTTGCCTTTTACCCATTCTGCTAGGCCGATTTCTTCCTCTCCCTCCGATCAGACCCTTCCAGATACGCCACCTTCTTCTGGAAATTCCTCCGCTGCTCAAACAAACGGACTTCCTGACCTGCCAATCGGTGAACGATCTGGCTTAGGCTTTCAAATTCCTGTGAGGCATACCTTTCCTTGATTTGTGGCAAGAGGCTTTGGAAAGCGATATCGGCCAACTGGGCATCGGTCAGAGCCAGACTGTAGCATTTGTTCTTGATTTCTCTGAACCTCTGTATGTATCCAGTTACTGGTTCGTCGCTCCTCTGCTTGAGGCTGGTCAAATCTGAGAGCTTCATCTCATGTACTCCTGCGCAGAAGTACTTATGGAACTGTTTTTCTAGATCGGCCCAAGTAACAATGGAATTAGGTGGTAAAGTGGTGAACCACTGGAAGGCCGATCCAGACAGAGACGATGAAAACAGACGCACCCTCAGAGCATCTTGCGTGGCGGCTTCCCCGCACTGGATGATGAATCTGTTAACGTGCTCCACGGTAGATGTGTCGTCCAGCCCCGAAAACTTAGTAAAATCAGGAACCTTGTACCGGTGGGGAAAGGACAGCAGGTCGTAGGCCGATGGGTATGGCGTCTTGTATGTATAAGTCTGCACTTTCGGCTTCAACCCAAACTGAACCTGAATTACCTCCGCTATTCTTGCCGTCCAATCCACCTGCTGGTGATGAACGGCCGTTCGAGGTGCCGGCATATGTTGGAGAATTGGCGGTGGTACGGTCGGGTGATGGATCGAAGCATGCGGCGAATTCTGTTGTGTTATGGCCGTCTGAGTAGTTGACAGTTGATGGCGAAGCGAATCCGCCGCCCCGTCGTACATTGTTACTGGTGTCGTGCTTCGGAGTGCCTCTACAGCGCCTGCCCCCCTGCCGATTTCTGACGGGGCTGGTTGATACTGAGGGACCATCGGCCGGACGGCCGAGTGGAACGGCGCCTGAATTGGATAGCTCCCATGCCCGGTTGATTGATCGGGAAAAGCCGTCGTTGCCGATGCCCCCCAGGGTACCGAGTTTGTGGGCAGCGATTGCACAGAAGCAATCTGGACAGGCTGAAGCGGTGCCTGCGATGGGAAACATGGTGCACCGTTATACCTTGGAGACGCTGGAGGCAACGGAGTGTTGTATCCCTCGCGTTGCGTCGACATCGGCTGAGGAGCCGAGTGGGACGTGATTGGTGAGCTTCTGGCTGGAGGTGCAATAGGCGGGGCATATGCTGGCCCCTGATATCCTTGAGCTGCTCCGCTGACCAGAGAGCTGATGACGGCGTTATACACCGTGTTGGTCATCACTGAGGATTGCTCGATGAAAGCCTGATAAACGAACTGCTGGATCATATCGGACATCTTGCCCGAATCCTCAGTGATGGTGATGTGGCGGGGAACAGGAAGAGGAGCTTTTTTGACTGCCTCCCCACTTCTGGTACGACTGAACGACTACAGATACATCTTTTTGTAATCTTCTAGATGTTTAGCCAATTCTTCCTTCTGGTCATCCTTGAGATCCGCTTCTGTGACCTCAATGATATTGCTCTCGGAAACTTCTGCGTTCTTTGACATATTGGGTCTTGAAGTTGTGTCCCACCAGGCGTGCCAAAAGTGTGTTGGCGCTAAAAATCGGCCGGGAATCGGCCGATGGTCTTCAGCGTCGGACACACGACCCGGGAGGATCTGCTTAGCTCCTATTCGGGATATTGCCCTGGTGCGGTTCGCGCGGCGTGCCAATCAATCTGACCTGTTGATTGACAAGGAAATAAAAGTATTAAATTGCAGGCATTCCGATCGGCTGGGGTTCCGATCTGTCCCTGAGAGCGCGTCGGCGAATCGGCCGATTTGCTATGAAGATGACCGGCTATGGATCAGCCGATAATCACGTAATAATTGCAAAGAAAACTGCTGGAGCGACTTAAACAATTATTACAAATGCAACACTTGAAATAGATCTAATCGGCTATATGACGATGAACGAGGAAGAGCGATGGTAAAGCCGATAGTTCCAATCTCAAGCTGGATAACTGGTGATAATACTAGAACAACAGGTAAAACCTATAATTCTAGTAAATATCGATAACTGGTGAATAAATCCAAATGAAATCACAGTGATGCGCCCGAGGTTAAATCTCAGATGTTATTCGATAAGCGGAACTCGTACGAACTCGTGAAAAAAGAAAAAGTATTGGCGAAATCGCCGACTTGAAAGTAAAGTGCTTTGAAAAAGTAGATGTGTTTTGTTGATTGATTATTGATCTTTTACAAAACCCTGACGACTCCTATTTATACCTAAAACCAGGACTCCTGGTCGATTACGACTCGTTACAATCTTATTTTAAACAGAAAAACTGCTATATCTATAATATTCTTATAAAGGAAACGGACTCCCGCAGAATCTTCTGCCGCCGTCTCTTAATCCAATCAGGACTCTTCTTTTTCCTCTTGACCGAATCAGCATTATTCCGTTGATCAACCATTGTCCACTTTTAACCGGGATCCTCTATTGTGGTCCCAATCTGTTGGCGCAAGTTGCATCGCCAATCGGCCGATTCCCAACTGTAACCTCAATCGGCCGATTCTTTACTGTAGCCTTTAGATCTGCCGCATCGGCCAACCTCTCTTCCTAACGCCGATTCAACACGTGTCAAAATACGGCGTCAACAGCGTCTTTTATGATTTATGGACTATGTCTCATCCATTTATCTACCGATCGATGGCATACAAGACCATGCATGAAGTAAAAGCTATTGAGCACAAGGGAAAAAGAGAGCAGCTCAGTTAGTCAACTCATAACATTAGTGGGACCCACGAAGGCCACAGGAAGGGTTACCCACATGCCCTTGTTCCTCTATACGTTTAACCAGAAGGGCATCAAAAGTCAGACCGAGTTTGCTCTTCAACTTTGTTTGGACACAAGAAGATTACAGTTTGCACGGATTTTACAGAAAATAAGATAGCACATAGTCGTCTATTGCGTCGCGATTAATTGTGCACAAATATTTCGCACCCTTCTTTTTTCTCTCATCTGCCTTCATGCTATTATTGGGTTTTTCTCTATATCGTTCTGGCTAGTGATCCAATAATGATAAAGAAGTTTTGCAGTACTCGCTCTACTAAATAGTGCAAAAAATCATTTAAAAAAAATACAGGAGTCAGCAAATAGGCCCTGACCAATTACTTGAGATCATTGAGTGCAGCTGCACTCAGCCGCCAGTTCACGCACGTGCGAAGATGCGGCTCCACGTACGACGTACTCCTCTCTGTTCAGGGATGCTGCTCATTAAGGCTCCATTTGGATCCCCGGGATTAAATTTTAGTTCTCTCTTTTGACACCATTTAGATGGACTAAATAAGGGATAATTGCAAAACTAATTGCATAAATCACGGCTAATTGTCGAGACGAACCCATTGATACCAGCTACCTATGATTAGCACATATTTATAGTAGCACAATATTGCCAAATTATGATCTAATTAGGTTTAATGGATTCATCTCGCGAATTAATCTTCATTTATGCAATTGGTTTTTTATAATTAGTATACATTTAATACTTCTAATTGGTGTCAAATATCCGATGTGGCAGGACTAAATTTTAATCGTAGGGGATCCAAACACCGCATAAGAAGAGCACGGTGTACTCATGCATCTGAGTCCATTATAAGAATTTAAGATAATTCCTCTCTCTTTATTATAGCATTGAGCTTGTGCTAAGCATTTGTTTGTATTTCATGATGATGAAGTAGTATACTGCCAGATTTTAATATAATCTTAGATCTACAAATAAAATACAAACAAGGAATAGAGCAATTAAGATGCCGTGATGCGCCCATTCTTATCTGAGCGCTAGTGCTTTGCTCAGCTCCTAATTTTCTCCTCTCACTTTCATTTTTTTTCGTTTCTTCTTTCATCTCTTTTCCTCTTTCCCCACACTTCTTCTATCCATTTTACTCCTGCGTGCTATAGCTCCCCTTCCCTCCACGTCTCCTCTATGAAAAGGTTTCTATGAAATATTCATAGAAAAAATCACCACAAAATTTAGCAATGAAATTTGTAGAAAACTTGTTCGTAGAAGCTGTTTTTAAGAGGAAGCTCTGTAAGGGACCTATTTGAAGAAGTTTTCAAGAAAAAATTGTTTGAAGAGATCTATATATTTGAAAAGTTTTCCCGGGAAGAGGCTCTAGCCGACGTTCATTTGAAAGTTGTCACCTGTCAACAATTGAACTTCTCCACAGATAAGGCCCCTAGACCCTAGAGGACTCACCAAATGCCCTCGTTTTGTACCAGCAGACAGGCGTCAAAACAATAAATTGAGTTTGCCCCACGTAGCTGTTACTCAAACGATACTGCATGAGTTGTCAGAGCTCGCCCAAATACCATCAGCCTATTTGAAATCGATGTATGAGCATTGTTTTGATTCGAAACCCAGTTAATCGTCCAATATTCACTTGAACAGAATCTTATATATATCCTATCTGGAGAACCAAAGAAAATATAAGATGATGATGGAACCCATCAAATGGACTTAGCTAGGAATGAAAATTATTCACATGACATATTTCGTTCTAAGGGGAAAAATATTCAGTTGACGTTCGTAGCACCCAAAGAAAATAACTGTCAACGGTAACAAACTAATTACTTCCGGCAATACGTCATGCACGCATGGATTGCTAGCTTTTGTCTGATCTGTCATCGGAACAAATCCTGCATGCATTCCTCCGGTCATGCAATACTCGATCGATCCAGCGATGTGTCCGCTGCTACAGACGCCGTACCTTAGTGCCTCCTTATTACTTGCGGTTGTAGTCATGCTAGCACGCCACGATCCACTTTACAAGATGTGCCCGCCCGATAGGTCACTTGCCAGCATGTACAAAGCCATGACCGTTCCAGCGTGTCCTCACTATGTCACTTGCCAGTGTGGACGGCGTCATATCAGCTGCCAACGTGGACCAGGACACGTGGATCTTGTGTTTTTTGACTTTTTGTGACGCGTCACAGAACGAAAAATGCTTCCGTGATCGATGAAAGTTTTTTCCATCATAGATAAAATCCATTCTATGATGTTTTTAAGAATTTCATCACGATAGATCTAACTTGACGTGATTTCTTTGATGAAGGAAAATAAGTCCCAAAGTCATCACAAAACTTCCTTTATGACGTATTTAGTCTTTACAGTGACGAAAAACATTCATCACGGAAGCAATTATTTTCACTAATGATCAATGCAATAAATGACGTTTTGGAGAAGTGCACTGTTGAAGAGAAAGACACTTTTGCTGCAGTGTCGACAAAAGTGGATTTCTGTGGAGACGCGGACCCTGGCTCGGGAAGAAAAGAAATGGAGGGATGCGAGCCACGTCCACGTCCCGGGGAGCACGACAAGGGAGCCCCAACCAAGTATACATGTCTCCAGGTGAGAAACTCCCATGGAAAAATTCAACATAAAAGAAAACACACAAGGAGTTGGAACAGCAAATTAGCAGCATGCTTCACGAAAAAATGTTCTCTTATTTATTGAACCTATATCCTATTTCAGTAAGTCGCCCGACTAATTAATTCTCTCTTTTTAGATTAAGGCCAAGCTAATCCTCTATACTTGATTCTTTATGCATAACTAAACCCAAAGCAACTAGCTAGGTCGATACAGTGAAAAGTATACAGTTAGCTTACATCAGAGATTTATTAGGGTTTTGTCGTTGCCTGCGCTGATGAGCCCACAAATGCGAACGGCAGGTGCAGGTAGTAGGGGAGCATCCTCGAAATGGATATGTGTAAGATAAGAGTGTGTGTATATAGTTATTTTTATATATATTCTTGTCTCGATCGATCTATTACAACTCCTTTATTTGTGGTTGGTGCAGGCGCAACGACTACTGATCGATCTATTGCAACTCCTTTATTTGTGGTTGGTGCAGGCGCAACGACTACTAGTACATAAAGGCTCACTAGCCCCGGTTAGGAAACCTCTGTTGTTCCGGTTTCCCAACCGGGACCACCAATCCGAGCCTTTAGTCGCGGGTCGGGCAACCGGGACTAAAGAGGCTCCCAGCCGCGGTGAGGCACGGACCCTCTTTAGTCCCGGTTGGTAAAGGTTTTTTTTATTTTTCCGTGTTCCTTTCCATTCATTTGTTTATTTCAGTTATATTTTTATATTTGAAATTAGGTAGTATTTTATAATATTGCTATACGTTAGTACACGCGCGCTTGTTCGGGCTGACTATGAATCCAGTAATATATATATATATATATATATATATATATATATATATATATAGCAAGTGGGATTCACCACTAAAGTGCAACAAAATTTTATATGACATCTATGCTATATTTACTACTTCTATCAAGAATGTGTCCATCATAGTGGAATTTACCATCTGGTTTGACGACCTGCTCATACATAAATTCTGCCATGAATTCTTGAATCTCCAAAACTCTTTCTTGTGAAAGGAGCTGATCCCGCATTCTATGGATCTATAAAAAAGTGAAAAATACTAATTATGATAACTTTTAAAATTAGTTGAGATATTGCGAAATGTTGTTTATTACTTACTTCCGCTTCCCAAGAAGTATATATCTTGTAAGGATCTACAAGAGTGTGAATGTTCTCGCAAACATAGTATGCGCATAAATTATTGCCCTATGCCTGCCTCAAACACTTTAAGACAAAAGAAGTCATCAGGTATCCATATAAATGTATAATAAAACAAATGAAACGTGCAAAGCAGCATCCAGTACGTATTGGAAAGTTTGCTTCAATCGAAGTTCGCTTGTAAGAAATTCTCACAATTAGTAATTACCTTTTCAACAAGTCGGTCATGTCTTGGTAAAGTTCTGGCTTTTTTTTGAATGAGTACATAACAATCGCTAAGCGCATGTCAGGAATTATATTAATTAGTATCCAGTGATTATACAAAGCCACTATTTGTTAGGGTTAGAAAAATTAAATTATACAAAAGTAAAAGGGTTACAAACACTGACTAAAAGTTGTAAGGAAACATTATATTCTGCTTGTAATGTTGAATGGATAACAACTTGTATAAGTTATGAAATATTTCTTGAGGGTTGTCATTTAGAGTAATGCAATTCACAACCACTAGGTCGACGAAGCCCAACTGAATGTAGTCATTCTTCCTGCAAGTTTGAATCTCCATTCTACATGATACAAAAGAAATAAGGAATTTATAGATTGAGGGCATGTAATAAGATTTACATATTATGTAAATAAAAATTAAAGAACATCACTTATAGAAGCCAAGTGCTGACGAAACTGATGTCGAGGGCGTATTGATGGTATAGTTGGTATAATTCTTCAAAATACAACCACATCACATCCTCTCCACGAAAGTAATCTTTATCTTTAATCCGTACACCCAACATGGAGTCGTTATGGCTAGACACGAGCATGTAGTAATCATGTAGCCTGCGCATTTGCGTTGGAAGCACATGCACAACTTTTGAGGGAACAAGGCTCTTGCAAAACTCATATTTCCATCTAACAACTTCGGGGTGTGTTACAATTTTATCATGCCCTGTGACCTGAGCCGCCGAGAGACGAGAGGTGCCCAGAAAAGCAATGAGCCCTTGTTGTTCTGTTGGTAGCACGATGAGCGGTTCAATTGATTGCTTCTTTTGGGCTCCGAACTGTGGAACATCAGATGACCCAGCAGATTTCTTCTTCTTCTTGTATGACTTGGTAATTGAGCGATGGTAGTCTGATGGTGCAATGAATTTCCTCCTATTTGCTTCGGTCATTTTTAAGAAAAAGGCTGAATCTGCTAGATTTATGGGTACCTTCTTCTCTGGCTTCTTCGGTTCGAAGTGCTCGTCAACCGCTTTCTTAGCTTCCTCACAGCATTCCTCATAAGTTTTCTCCCACGTAGCTTAGCAGGCTCCTTAACTTTCTTCTTCGTCTGCTCCTTCTTCTTTGGAGGCTCTTTAACTGATGATTGCTTCTTCGGCGGTTGCTTTTGCTTCTTTGCCGGTGGCGGAGAAGGTGAAGGAGGAGACCGCTGCCTAGGAGGAGGTGATTGAGGAGAAGCCGGCTGCCTTGGAGATGAAGCAGGTGATCGTGGACTCATGGTAGGTGCCCTTGAAGGAGAATGTTGTGGTGCAGGTGGCGGAGACGGTGGACTCGTGCTGCATGCTCTTGGAGGAGGTTGCGGAGATGATGGCCTTGATGCCTGATCAGTAGGCTTGAGGAGGATGTTGCGCTTCTCCATAGGATCCAACCATGAATGGCCTGTGCTGGTGTCGTCTCCCCGTCACGTCCAGGAATGTTGAGCTTGAGCGTCTCATAATCCTGGCACACCTCCTCCACACCTACTGTAGCGTATCCAATAGGAATTGGTTGTCCATGGTAGACGTCTCCTGGTTGGGTTGGCTCAGCAGTACCGTAGCCAACCATGAAGATTATGCCCTTGTGTTTACTTTGCAGCGCACAAGGTGTCCACTGAGTGATATCATCCACAGGATACCGTTGCTGGCCGGTTTCAACTGCGTTATCGACAGGGAGCTCTGTGGAAGCGCAGCTGCTTCTTCGCTGAGAAACATTAGCTTCGTTGACAATAGGCACCGAAGCCGGTTGTGATTGCTGCTATTGACTCATTGCTATGGCAACTTGTCGTTTCACTTCATCCGCCATTCTGTCATCGTTAGATAACAACTATTATTCGAGCCTTCTCAAGCGCGCTTGCTCCTCGTTCTTCCTTCTTTGTTGGCTTCTGTAAGAGTCGATGTACTGGCTGAACCCATATTTCCACGGAATCACACCTTGCCTCATATTTCCATGGAACCACAACTATTCTCAAGGGCATAAGTCACCTCATCTTTTTCTCTATCAAGCTGGAATATTCCCTGGGCAACTGCTTCTATGGTCTCCTGTAGTCTAATGGCTGCTCGCTGAATTATTTCGCCAAAAAGGCACTCGCCATTCTCTGGGTTCAAGGTTCCGCCATGACCATAAAACCAGTTCCTTGAACGTTCAGTCCAGTTGATGGTCACAGGTGTGATACCTCTAGCAAGCAAATCTTGCTCCATCTTCTCCCATTTCGGGATTGTGACCTTGTAGCCACTTTGCCCTTGAGTGTGGTGATATTTTTTCTTCGATGCATTTTCTTTGTTCCTTTGAGCCCACTAAATACCATGCTCGGAACACTTATATGCCACAAATGCATCCCAGTGGTCCTTCTATTTTTCAAGTGCTCCTGTAGATGATGGTGTTTTCCCTTGCTTGATATAATCCTTAACCAAATTCTTCTTGAAGGTTTGAAATTGTGTGGCCATCTTCCTGAAAGGTCTAGTCCTTAACTAATTCTTCAGACTCTGGTGGAAGTGTGAAAGTATTCTTTAATTCACACCAAAGCTGTTCCTTATCTCTTTGAGGCACAGCTACACTTTGCTCCTTTGCATTATTGGATTTCCACAACCTAAAGTTGATCGGGATATGGTCCATCACAAGATGTCGACATTCTCTTATATATTTCCCTGCAGCATTGGCGGAAGTCATGGGTTCGCCACCATGTGCCACTTATGTGATAATGTATCGCCCTTCTAATTTTCTGGTCGGGTCTCGTCTGCCTCTTTTACGCTTCTCCGATGCCGAGGGCTACAAATAAAAGACATATTATTATTCATGCTCAATAATAGTCGTTGTCTATATTGTTTCATATATATACATACAGAAGAATAAAATGTTAGATATATATACATTCTCGGTTTGTTGATCAACACCATCATCGGCTTGCTCAATCCCGTCACTGGACATATATATTGAGGTATATGTTGGTATTGCTGGCATCAACGTCACCAGCTTCTTCTTCTTCGACATGATGATGAGCATCAGCACCGGCTTCTTCTTCTTCGAAATTACCAGCGGCAATTATGTTCATTAGGAACTGATTACAAACTTCATCCTCTCTCGGGTTCATCATAACTAGTAATAGAATACAAATAAAAAAAATCAAGAATTTATGTAAAATAATTAACACTAAGTAACTACACAATTTCTAATGACTTCTACGTAATTAACAATAGACTTCTCCAGGGTTAGTTATGTAAAATAACGCTAAGGATAAGCCCTATAAAGTTTCTAAGGACTTATACGTAAGTAACTATAGACTTCAGGGTTAGCTCTGAAAAATAACGCTAAGGATTAGCCTTATACAATTTCTAAGGACCTATGCATAAGTAACAATAGACTTTAGGGTTACTTATGTAAAATAACACTAGATCAACCCTATACAATTTCTAAGGACTTATACATGAAATTTCTAGAAATATACACTAAAGTAAATATACAAGAAATTTTCAAGAATTTAATCTAGTCACTGACGTCACTATCAATTTTCTACAAATTAATTTAGTCACAATAGCCACTATACATATTTTCTAGAAATTTTTTTAGTCATTAAAGTAAATATACAAATTTCTAGAATTTTTCTAGTTATTAAAGTCACTATGCAATATACATGAAATTTTCAAGAACTATGTCTAGTCACCAAAGTCACTAAATTTTCAATATACAAATATCTAAAAATTTTCTAGAAATGTACATTTCCGTAGTGACGTCGATGCGCGAGGCCGACCAGGGGACGAAGGCGGGGGTGCCAGTGTGGATCGGACGTCGGCGCATGAGGCCGAGCACGGGAGGCAAGGCGGTGCTGGTGGCGAGGACCAGAAGTCGACATCGGTGCACGAGGGACTACATAAATGAAAATTTGCTAGTTAGTTAAATTTTCATAGACATACACTACACACATCATAAACACACATGCATACCCACACACCATGCATATATAGACACACCTCAATTTAAAAAAAAACACATACAAAACTAACACACATACGGCCCACTCACACACACGGCCCACACGGGCCCACTCACACACCCACGCACACACCACGCACACAGACACATCGCGCACACACTGCCGGCGACGACGACAACCGGCGACGGCTGGCGCGCTTGCCAGGGGCGGCACGACACGTACGAGGCTGAGGGACGCTAGGCCAGAGGGCGGTGCGCACGTGGACTGGTGGATCGGATCATCGGCAGCCGCCACGCCGCCGGCGCTCACGACGACGGGGCAAGATGGCCGGGGCACACCACCGCGCGGGGTGCGGCGGGACGGCGAGTCGGCCACGCGGGCACTCGGGCACGAGGGATGCCATCGGAGGAGGTCGGGGGGCCGTCGAGGCCGCTGGCGGAGGCGCGCGGCGAGGAGGAGGAGGCGGAGGCACCGGCGCGGACGTGCGCAAGGGCGGAGGAGGAGGCGGAGGCACTGGCACGGCGGACGTAGAGACAGTGGCGGCGAAGATCAAGAATGGAGAAGGGAAAAGGGGAGGCCGGGATATATAGGGGGATGACCTTTAGTCCCAGGTGGAGCTACGACCCGGGACTAAAAAACCTTTAGTCCCGGGTGTTGGCTAGAACCGGGACTAAAGATCAATCCTTTAGTCCCGGGTGTAGCCACCACCCGGACCAAAGTTTCTTTAGTCCCGGGTCGTGTCGCCACCCGGGACTAAATCGAAATTTTGGCGGGCCACAAGAAATATTATAAATGGGCTGGCAGTTGTTAATTGCGTAAAAAATAATTTATGGGTCAAAAAAAATGCCAAACAAAGTATTTTGTTTTGTTTAGATTTCATATACACAAGAAAAATCTTTAATTTATATACACATGTTTTGATCCATTAAATACATAACTTGATAAACATTATATTTTTCATTTTGACCATGCAAATATGTATTAGCTAAATGATATGTTTGAAATTATTGCTTTTCGATAGGAAATGAGTTTTGTCACCACATTAATGTTAAAAATGAGTTTTGCCATAACATTATTACCAATAATAAGCCTTTTTATGGAATCCATGAGTTTTTGCCTTGTTTTAATCACTATAATAAATAATAAGTGTGTGTGTGTGAGTGTGTGTGTGTGAGAGAGAGAGATAGTGTGTGTGTGTGTGTGAGGGGGGGGGAGTGTGTGTGTGTGAGTAGTGTTAGTGTTTGTGTGTTAGTATAAGTTTGATGAAATAAATCTAGATAATTGAGTAATAATCCAGAAGATATCTAAAAATTATATTTGAAATTGAAAATTAAGTAGAAAACTATGAAATTTATAAAACACAACGAACAATGTTGAAGTACATATAATCAAAATATACAAATTGTTCATCAGATATTTATAAAATGATACATAATGATTCTAATACATTAAAGATCAGCCTCTACTAGTACGGTAATTGTCTTCTCCTTCACATATGTCCCTTGATTATGATCGCGGCGCAAGCATGGAGCATCCTCATTGGTTAACAGGATGCATGGATCAACATTCACGCGAAAGAAGGAATCTCAACAAACTTATTATAATCCTCCGACAGGTTTGTCCTGTCCTCGACTCCAACGATGTTTCTTTTTCTTAAAAGAACTATGTGCCGCTTTGGCTTGTCTGTTTGCTTGTTTATCCCCTTCTTTGGCTTGCTGGACATGTCCTTCATGTAGAAAACCTAAGTGACATCCTGGGCTAGGATGAATGGCTCGTCTCTATACCCATGATTGTTCAAGATTGTTGAGGTCCACTATTGTCATCCCGTACTGATCTTTTACTACCCCTCCTCCAGTCAGCTTCACCCATTGGCACCGAAACAGAGGTATCTTCAAATGGGTCCATAATCCAGTTCCCATACCGCCTCTATGTAACCATAGTATGTCTCTTTTTATCGTTGTTGTCTGTGGCATCCATACGAACACCGCTATTTTGGTTGGTTCTCTTTTTATCTTGGGTTCTAGTGTAAAATGTGTTCCCATTTATCTCGTACCCTTGGAATGTTAGGATACTCCAAGATGGTCCCTTAGCCAACCACGCCAACTGTTTTGGTATATTCATGTTATGCATTAGATGCTTCCGCAACCAACTGGCAAAAGAATCCATGTGTCGACGTGTAATCCAGGCCTCACACTTTTCTGGGAATTTGGAGCACAAAATCTTCTTATGTTCCTCGATGTACGGATCCACCAAGGAGGATTGTTGAAGAACCGTGTAATGTGCTTTTTTGAACGAGAAATCATCTGTACAGATATATGCTTTCTTTCCTAGTGTGCCCTTTCCACGTATTCTCCCCTCATACCGCGATTTAGGAACCCCAATCGGTTTAAGGTCAGCAATAAAGTCAACATAAAACTCAATGACCTCCTCTATTCCATAGCCACTGGCGATGCTTCCTTCAGGACGAGCTCGGTTACGAACATATTTCTTTAGTATGGCCATGAATTTTTGAAAGGGAACATATTGTGTAGGAATACAGGTCCAAGAATATCAATCTCTTTGACAAGGTGATCTAAGATATGTGTCATAATGTTGAAGAATGATGGTGGAAATATCAACCCAAAGCCAACTAGACATTGTACCACATTGTTCTATAGCTTTATCAGATTGTCTGGATCAATTACCTTCTGAGAAATTGCGTTGAGGAAAGCACACAACTTTACGATGGTTAATCGAACGTTCTCAGGCAGAATCCCACGCAACACAACTGGAAGAAGTTGAGTCATAAGCACGTGACAGTCATGAGACTTTAGGTTTCTGAATTTCTTCTCTAGCATATTTAGGATTCCTTTTATGTTCGAGGAGTATCCAGATGGGACCTTGATACTGCTCAAGCATTCAAACATGCTTTCCTTCTCTTCTTTGCTAAGAGTATAGCTGGCAAGATTTAAGTAGTGCCGTCCATTTTCTCTCATTTCTGGATGTAGGCCATCTCGTTCTTCCATATGTTGCAATTCCTACCGTGCTTCTAGTGTATCTTTTGTCTTCCCGTACACTCCTAGGAATCTTATCAGATTGACGCAATGATTCTTCGTAACGTGCATCACATCAATTGAATTGCGAACATCTATGACTTCGAAATATAGTAGCTCCCAAAAAATAGACTTCTTCTTCCACATTGGCGCCATTCCATTTTCACTCGGAACTTGTTGGCTACCAGGTCCCTTGCCAAATACTACTTCTATATCCTTTACCATATCAAAGACTTGCGTACCACTTCGGTGCATCGGCTTTGTACGGTGGTCTATTTGCCCTTTGAAATGCTTGCCTCCTCTTCGTACCTAATGTTTGATGGGAAGAAACCGACGATGATCCCTGTATACAACCTTTTTGCAGTGAGTCAAGTATACACTATCAGTTTCATCTAAGTAGTGTGTGCAGGCTCTATATCCCCTGTTCATTTGTCCTAGCAGGTTACTAAGAGCAGGCCAGTCATTGATGGTTACGAATAACAAGGCTCGTAGGTTAAAGTTCTCTTGTCGGTATTCATTCCACATCCGTACACCTTCTTCGTGCCACAACAATAACAGTTCTTCGATCAATAGTGTTAGGTACACATCAATGTCGTTACAGGTTGCTTTGGGCCTGGGATAAGCACTGACATCATGATGAATTTTCGCTTCATGCAGAGCCATGATGGGAGATTGTATATACAGAGTCACAGGCCAAGTGTTGTGGCTACTGCTCATTTCACCAAAAGGATTCATGCCATCCATACTCAAAGCGAACCATATGTTCCTCGCATCCAGTGCAAAGTCTGGGTAAGTTCTATCTATTTTCTCCACTGGGATCCATCAGCCGGGTATTCTAGGAGAGTACCACATGACCTTTGTATGATCTTTGTTCCTAAACAGACGCTTCAGACGTGGTATTCTAGGAGAGTACCACATGACCTTGGCAGAAACTCTCTTCCTAGGATGCTCCCCCTTGACTTCTCCAAGGTCGTCTCTCCTGATCTTATACCTCAATGCACCGCATACGGGGCATGCATCAAAATTCTCGTACCCATCACCGCGTAAAAGATACATTTATTGGGACATGCGTGTACTTGTACCTCCAAACTTAGAGAGCAAACAAGTTGTTTTGCTTCGTATGTTGTGGCAGACAACTTGTTATCCTTAGGAAGTATTTTTTTAAAGTTTTAGTAATTCACCAAATCCCTTGTCGGATACACCATGTGTTGCCTTCCATTGTAGCAACTCCAGAGTGAAGACATCCTGGGTATAACAACTTGTGGTGGTCCACTAACATCTGCTGGAACTTCATCCTCTCATTCTCACTTTCACAATCTTCACGCGCATAACGCAGCGCTTGCCCAAGATCGTCTGTGGGATCATCATCTGTCGCCTCTCCTTCAGGCTCTTCCATTGCAGCATCATCATCAAAGGCACCGAATCCAGCGTGGCTAGAAAAGTTGCCGACAAAAACTTTTTCTTCATTATCCTCCATTATAAGACCCCTTTCCCCAGGACTAGTCCAACAAATGTAATTGGACATGAAACCATTAGCAAAATTATGGCTGTGAAGAGTCCTTGAAGATGAGTAATCCTTCTTGTTCTGGCAATGGATGCACGGGCAGCACATGAAACCATTCCGCTTGTTTGCCTTGGCGACATCTAAAAAATAATGGAGGCCATCAATGAACTCCTTGAAACGTCGGTCAGCATTGTACATCCATTGTTGGTCCATCTGCATTGCACGATATGGTATTTTACATAACATGAACAATTACACAACATGATTAATTAAAACATATAAAATATCAATTTTGTTACACTATAAAATAAATGTAAAAAATGAATAAATTCTCATAATTACAATAACATGAATAATTAAAAGGTCCAAAATATCCATCACACAATATGAATAATAATTAAAAGTTCCACATGATCCATTACACAACATGATTAATTAAAAATTCTAAAATACCGAATAAGCTACCTGCTAATACAAATTACTCACGAGACCTAATGACTGATGCCTCGTGAACCGCCGCGCCAACTCTCGACACCAAACGGTCAATTTCTGCCATCCCCAACGCTTCGCGCCTAAATTTACGTCGAGCCATCAACTCGCAATCATCATCCATACCATGCAACTCGACATCAAATTTACAATCAGATTTGCAACTTGCATTTCAAGTGCGAGGCAATGAAATACTTTCTTAATCCAACGATGAATACGACTACTAACAAGTCCAAGGCGCTCTTTAGTGCGGAACTCAAGGGAATGTCCGATGCACTTTAAATGATTGCGTACCGACGCCCGAGCGGACGCACGGCGCTCCAATGCATCATTTTGCAAAGCCATTTCTATGGATTAAACATTAATTACTCATCATGTTGGGTGAAGCACTCAACTACAATATTTTTAAAAATAAAACTAATCTCACTACACTTATCAAATAAATGTTCACAACTCTTGAGTTTGAGGTGAACACTAATTATTTTGACACTCTTCAGTTTGAGGTGAATAAATTTTTAGAGGCGAACACTAATTATTAGAGGCGAACACTAATTATTTTGACACTCTTCAGTTTGAGGTGAACACTCATCGTCCCACGTCATATGAGATGCAATTAAGGTTCACAACTTTGTTTCAGACTCTATATGCAAAAACCACCAAGAAGAAAAAAATTCTTTGTTTCGGAACATGTATCTGTCATTAACCTTGACCATGCGGTGATGACACTGCCATTTGGGGCCAACATTGATATCCGCGACACGGTGCGATATAGGAACGTGATGAAGGAGTACGACCTTGGTCCGAATATTGGCCCCGAATGGCAATATCATCACTGCATGGGCAAGATTAACGACAGATACATGTTCCGAAATAAAGATTTTTTTTACTTGTCCACAGTGTCAATGTGAGCATGAATAAATACACCATTAGAGTGTCAAAGTAATTCTTTCATAGTACAAAATAAATACCAAGTATTCATCTTTTTTTCACTTTCAATAATTATTCAATTTGATATTTCACATTGCACATAAACATTCAATTTGAAATTTCACATTCACACATTTCACATTCAAATCCACATATTACTCATTTTCATATCAATATTTTTCTAAATAGTATTCCTCTCTCTTTATGTATATACTCCCTTTCCAAAAAGTAACATTCTACTCCATGCAAATTGAATAATTATGGGGGAATAAAAAATCTTCACAAATCATGAAGAAAATTGGCATGACCTCCACTCACCCGAGAGCTAAGATCAGGAAAAACACAAATGGAGGAATGGCTTGGGCAGGGAGGAAGAAGGGGATAAAAGGGCACGAGGAATTTAGTCCCGATTGGAGCCACCAACTGGGACTAAAAGTCCCTCATTTTTTCCGGTTGGTGGCTCCAGCTGGGATAAATAGTTCCGGTTGGGTGCTCCAACCCGGACTAAATGTCCCGACTCCTGAAAGGCCCTTAGCCGTTCCCGGACTAATCCTCTCATTAGTCCCGGATCCAAAACTGATCCAGATAAATAAGGAGGATGAAAGATCGTTTATATAGTAGTGGACACCTGTTGGCCAAAGTAGCCATTGTTTCTCCGGTTTGGGGCGCATGGCTTGGGACGTCTCGGCGGCGTGTCCCTTGAGCAGGGTTGCGAGCGCCGCCAGTTTACCGGCCAGCTGGTTAATTCTCCGCGCAGAACGCGTAGTTCAAATTCGTGCACGCGTGCTCCGCTCGCGGCCGGCAGCTGGCCTGGTCTGGCAACAGGAGGGGCGCTGACTCGACGATGGAGAGCTAGCTCCGACGCTGACCGGCCGGCGGCCAGGCGGCCAAACACATGTCGGTTGCCGGCGCGCGCAGCGGATCGGTGATCTCGTAGTACAGCGCCCGACTTGACCAGGCGTCTCGCTCGCTGCTCTCGATCGGTCCTGTTCCGCGCCACGACCGCGACCGGATCGGAGGTTGGTAGCAGGCTAGCAGCAGGTTGGTAGTACCCTGGTGGTGGTGACCGGCCGGCGCCGTGCCGCGCATGGCGACGAACCGATGCGTTTCCCACGGCCAGTCTACACTACCGGCCTGGCCTCTGTGCTACGGTTCACATAGGACTCGGGATAGCACTAGCTAGTAGTTTTACTCTCTTTTTCTATACTATTACTCTATTAGTTATATTATATTGTTATTACACGCAGTGCAGTGCAGGGCTTCGTCAGGGCCGGTCAGCTCCGGCACGTTGCATGCATGTGCGACGATGTCAACGGTGGGCTGACAGTGACAGACACATGCAACAGGCTCGCAAGCATTGCTGCACCAAAGACGGGCACCCATCTAGTGTTGGAGCCCATCGTTTTTTATACAACAACGAGGCCACCGAACATTAAAGACGGATATTACACTCTTGAAAATAAGCTATTGATCCACCTCAAATATGCAGGTAGAAATTGGATCCGGTACTAATAGTAGCATTAGTACCAAGTTTAATACCTACGGTATATTTAAAGGTGGACCAAAGGGTCCGGAGGTCTTTATTACTGTTTGGTTACACCAGACCGGTATTTTTAAAACTATACATTAGTATCGGTTGGTATTTCCACCTGGTACTCAGCTCCCATATTAGTAACGGTTGGTAACACCACCCGGTACTAATGTACAACTTTTAGTACCGGTTGGTGTTTTTATCCGGTACTATAGTACCGGTTGGTGTTTTTATCCGGTACTAAAAGGTTCTCCACGGGTTAGTTTAAAAGGAAAGCATCTACTTTTTAACCACAATTACTGTGTAGGTGTGATGGTAAGGAAGGTACGCGCGAGGCAAGAGGCTCCGGGTTGGAATCCCATGCACTGAACGCGCAAATATTTCACGTGAAAAATTGTATGACTCCTGAATTTGGACGTTTCGAGTGTGCGGACCTCTTCCCAGGTTTAAAATATTTTTTAAACCCAAAATAATTTAGTACTGGACGGAAGCATCACCCGGTACTAAAAGGTGTTTTTAGTACCCGATCATGCAACCGCTGTTGATACATGAGATTTTTAGTCCCGGATACGTAGTACCGGTTGCATAACTGGTTGCATAACCGGTACTTATAGCACTTCTCAACCGATGCTATAAGCATCTTTTATAGTAATGTTATATATTTTAAAACGCCAGCCCACACGCAAACACGAGTCGCTAATAAGCACAGCTAGCACACACAAAACCACGGCGCGCGGCGGCGGCGGCAGGAGCAGTAGAAACGGCGGGAAACGCACCCTCTCACCACCATATATATCAACCACATGTTCCACACGGCGTATTCTAGTTGGAAAAGGTCAAGCTTCATCAAAAGTAGTATAAACCAAATTAATTAACCAGTACACTACATTAAAATTGTAGGCAGCCGTTGACATGGCAGCGCGTCGATCATGCATAATAGAACAATTTTTTTTTAAAAAATCAAAAGATGCCCTCGAAGACGTGATCCAGGTGCATGAGGCCGGCCGATCCAGCCATCCAGGGCAGAGTTTACGTTCTTACTTGGATCCAACATGTGCCGCCCGGCCTCACACGGCGTCGAACAACTTTATAATTTTCTAGCTAGTGTTTAATATTTCAGCCCGTTTACCTCTTAATGCACGTACGTGCGTGTGTTTCGATCTCTTGCCTTGTTTTCTAAATTCTAGTGGCATATATATGCATATAAGTAAGACGGCATCGTCTCGATCTGGATCGGAGCCGGAGCCGGCCGGCCAGCCGTCAGCGGAGGTAGGGTTATTAGTATAGCGCGAACGGGAATGGCCAGCGCCGCGCCATGCATGGCGAGTGGTGGTGCCGTGGCCACATGCGTTTCAAGGTTCTAGAATTTGCCACCCAACAAGCAAGCCATCACGCAGGGATCTCACAGATACGCATCGATGATCCATCACAATCATGGATGTACAGATTTTATTACCGCAGCAGCTCATCGATCTACATACAGATCGAGTTACTTAGTAGCTCGTAACAAGTTGGGAGTTTAATTTACTTCGATCCAAGCAAGGTAGGTCTACGCTAAAATGCAAATTGCCAGTAATTTATTATTTACCGCATGCTCAACTCATCCATCTGCAGAATTGTATTACCGAGAGTGCCATCCGCCCAAGGAGTCGAACAACAGCTAGTGTTTTTAAGGACTTTACCTCACCCTTGCGTTTACTTGTAAACGTGTGTGCCTCGATCGTTTTCATTCGGAATATTATGCGTGAGTTTAACTAGGGTCAAGTAGGGCAAATAAGCAACTTTGTGCCATCTTTACTGACTCGAGACCGTCAATAAGGTGTGATTTGCATTCACAGGGACTAGCTAGCGCTTGAAAAATTGGATCTCGATATGGAATTACCACACAGCTTCATTCGCTAGTGAAAACGATATCTGTGGAGAAATATATATGAACTGACCTGCTAGTAATGTATATGACATCAGTATTTGACTCTACTAGAAAGTTAATTAATTACCAAGTGTTTGCTTTATATAAGATCGAATCATCAATAGAGTCGTAAGCACCGGGAGACAAAACTACTTCATTCTGAATAAGAATATGCATATGCTCCTGAGGCGTTGTGTTGATGAAATATGTAAACAATTAGAGTCAAATGGCATATGCAAGGACTTTGAATAACAAAAGTTAGATCAGGACCTTTTAGGCATGGTGAATCAGACATTCAATTTGGACTCAGTCAAGTGCCTTGGTGAAAGGACAAGCTGATTTCAGGGGGCTGGATTTTGACCATAACATAATTAAATCTTGTGTAGTTGTATTTAGTCTTTTGCGCATTTTATAACAGGGACTAACTTGTTAGGAGAATAATCTAACTTAAATTAACGTTTAGTACTGTTCTCTAGCATATCTGTATTGTATTATATTAATCTTGCATAATACTCCATCCATTTTAATACCTCACTACTACAGAAAATAATTAAGCACCGCTATTTTCACCGCCGGTTTTATAATAACAGGTGATGAAATATTTTCACCATTAACAGTGAAAATTGTTTTCACCGTCGGCCCGTGGCTAGAACCGATAGCGAAAATTGAATTAGTTATCAACACCAGTGCTAGCTATGGACCGACGGTGAAAATTATTTTCGCTGTCGGCTCTGGGCATGGGCCGGCGGTACAGTACGGCCACCGCCCAACGCCGCGCGCCCGCGCCAGGTCGACGGCACCCAACCCAACGCCGTACCCCCGCCCGCCGGGCCGTATGCGCCGATGCCCGCCGTCAGGCTTGCGCCGGCGCACCGGCGCCCCGAGGCCAACGCGTCGCTCGCACCCCGACCCACTAGGGTCGGAGCACGGCCAGCCGCACCCAGCTGCTCTGGCGGATAAGCAAGCCCAAGCAGTAGTATGCTGCTGTGCTCCGGCCCCTCTGGCTCTGGGCAAGCTCACCTGCGGCTCCCCTCCCATCCGCTTGCTGGCCAAATCGATCCCCTCCCTGCTCCAGCTTCTTCAGGTTCAGGTGAGCACGCATGCTGGCCGTGCTTGATTAATTCTTCTTCTCCGTGACTCCAATTCCATTTTTCCGCCATTGATTTGGTCCTCAACAAGCTTGTAAAAGCCAAGTCGACTCACTGCGGATTCAATTCCATATCCCCCCCATCTTTCCCCTGCATTTCCTGAGCGAGATTTGATATTGTTGTCTGCAAACTGCCTTGGGGAGGTATTGGATAGAACAATCAGCTAGCATCCCGCCCCTGAATTCTTCCCTGGTCTTAGATCTTTGGTGAGCACTGAGCGGTACTATACTTTACCTTCTATCTTGTTCCTTGCAAATTTTGACTGATTTTATCTCCGGCTGTTTTGCTTGCCCCTGGGAGGACGGCACGGACGCACGACCGTCCAGCGCCGTTGGCCACCCTCCCTGACTGAGCAGGCCGCCGCCACCACCAGCTCAGGTAAGCATCTATGGTGTTCGAAAATGTCTGTGTGGGTGCAGTGGTGAATATTGTACACTCATGCAGTGCACTAGTGAATTAGTTTTACCAGTATGATTCTAATTGATTCACAACAGTTTTATATGCTGCCAAAACTTCACTTCATTCATCTGTGCTCCATTAAGCAAACTGTGGAATGAATCGGAGCAGTTAAAGTTCTTTGTACGCCCTTATCTCTGTACTGAAAAAGAATCATGTAATGCCAGAATGTGTGTAAATAGGATAATTTTGTTTCGAACCTATAATATATGGACTTTTCGTGCATCATGTAACACATCATTGGCATGAGGTCAAGCAATTTATCTTTTATCGATATTATGCAGAGCCACTGTCCAATGGGAAGCTTTCCTGATTACTTATTAGCTGAACTGTTTCTGTTGTTTTAAATGTAAACCTGAGGAGAAATTATTCTTTACCAAAAACAAGGAAAATTGAGTTTTAAGCACTTCACTGTTATGTGCCTATGTTTCTGCCAGGCAGTTGTTCTAAGCATTCTACCTGGACAACTAATGTTCCTATTAAGCCCTAGTTTCTACGGCTGGAATATAAAAACTATTTTAGTTTCTTGTATGAGATGGTAATTTAAGGAAAGCTGGCCACTAGAAACAAATATTTGGGTAACTAATCAGTATTTTCACCTCAAAACTTGATGGTGAATGATGTCCACATGGGGGCACCTTCCGTTGGGATTGACATCAATATGTTGATGTGGGGAAAAGAGGGGAAAACAAAATAAATATCTGAAATTAGACATTATAACATGATTGCTCGTACATGTACCTCTGAATGCATACTTAAATTTCTCAATATACATGTTTCTCTTGTATATTTTACTTTTTTTATTTTAGTCTTGCACTGATGCTTGTTACTCTCATGATGCTTGTTACTCTCATTATCATGTAGCTATGCACTTTTAAGGTGTTTTTTTTGTTATTGTGCAAAACTCCCTCAAATAAAGAGATGGCAATGTGGGAATGTTCTGTTCTTTGCAAAATATGTGCCCATAATACTTGTGTTTTGTACTCGATGAATGGACTACATTTGATATATGGGTTTGCGGTTTGTACTTGATGTATGGACTTATGGTTTCTATTCGATTCGATGTATGAATATGTGACACTTGTTATAACATTTGGTGCATTTTACTACCAGAGATTGATTTGTATTCAATGTATGTGTTGGTGCTAAAATCGGCCAAGGAATCTGCCGATGGTCTTCAGCGTCGGACACGCGACCCGGGAGAATCTGCTTAGCTCCTGTTCGGGTTATTTGCCCTGGTGCGGTTCGCACGGCGTGCCAGTCAATCTGACCTGTTGATTGACAAGAAAATAAGAGTATTAAATTCCGGGCGTCCCCGATCGGTTGGAGTTCCGATCTGTCCCGAAGAGCGTATCGGCGAATCGGCCGATTTGCTGTGAAGATGACCGGCTATGGATCAGCCGATAATCACGTAATAATTGCAAAGAAAACTGCTGGAGCGATCTAAACAATTATTACAGATGCAACTCTTGAAAATAGATCTAATCGGCTATATGACGATGAACGAGGAAGAACGATAACAAAGCCGATAGTTCTAATCTCAAGCTGGATAACTGGTGATAGTACTAGAACAACAGGTAAAACCTATAATTCTAGTAAATATCGATAACTGGTGAATAAATCCAAACAAAACTACAGTGATGCGCCCGTAGTTAAAGCTCGGATGTTACTCGATAAGCGGAACCTACCAATTGGCCGGAGATCAAGTTGATGCAGCCCTGCCAATCTGTACGAACTCGTGAAAGAAGAAAAAGTATTGGCGAAGTCGCCGACTTGAAAGTAAAGTACTAGGAAAAAGTAGAAGTGTTTTGTTGATTGATGTGTTGATGTCTTACAAAGCCCTGGCGACTCCTATTTATACCCTAAAACCAGGACTCCTGGTCGATTACGACTTATTACAATCTTATTTCAAACAGAAAAACTACTATATCTATAATATCTTTAAAAAGGAAACGGACTCCCGCAGAATCTTTCGCCGCCGTCTCCTAATCTAATCAAGACTTTTTCCATTGCTTCTTGACCGAATCAGCATCGCTCTGTTGACCAACATCAGGCCACTTTTGACCGGGATCCTCTGTTGTGGCTCCAATCTGTTGGCGCAAGTTGCATTGCCAATCGGCCGATTCCCAACTGTAACCTCAATCGGCCGATTCTTTACTGTAGCCTTTAGATCTGCCGCATCGGCCAACCTCTCCTCCTGACGCCGATTCAACACGTGTCAAAATCTGGCGTCAGCACATGCCCCCCAATTTCGGAGTAAAACATAATTTTTGGTTCGAAACTCTTTTCTTTAATCTTTTTCTCCGAAACGGGCGCAGTAAAAATTTCCTTCCGTTTCGCGGTCTTCTGCATAATGATTGCAATTTCCTCGGACCGGGCGCTCGAGACGACTGTTCCCCTGGAATTTGTGTAGACGGCGCGGCAAAAATCCCGCCTTTACCCTTTCTCTCTCGGATTTTCCTTAAGTACCGGCATTCTCCGCCCACTTTTCTTCACGAGCCTAGTATTTTCCCCCAGCGAACCACTGTTCATCTTCTTCCCGAGCCCTCTCGATCTCCAACCGCTCCCTCCGGCGATCCTGCTTACGACCTGCTCCGACTTCCCAATGGCGGCACCATCAGCAACCTCTCCGGCCACGGAGGCTCTATCGGCAACCCCCTCAGCGACGGCGGCCCCATCGGCAGCTCAACTTGCGGCTCCATCGGCGACGATGAGCTTCATCCCGGAGGTAATCATCCGAAATTTTCTCCTTTTGCTCCTCTACTGTTCAAGTATTCTCTAGGCCCATTCTCAGTTTTCTCCCTTTTTCCTTCCTTTTAGGCATTTAGGCACCAGATCACTATCCCTCTTTCCGAATCCTCCGAACTCGTCTGCTTAGGCCCCATGGGAAACTCAGATCCAACAGATTTGATCAACCTAGAGACTCACAGAATCCCATTCAAGCAATCGCCCATGGATTTAGGCCAGTGGGCAGGTGCCTTTAGGTCTTGGCCGAATGGGACCCCTGGCTGGAGAGAATTGTACCATAGAATAGTCAGGTCTAAGAGAGTCCAGTGGGATGAACTGAAAATCGGCCAATGCATTGACCTTTCTCTGTCCCAGATGGAGAAGAACGAGCCCTTGGTAATAGCAGCTTCTTACTTTTGGTCCGACACACTCAATGCGTTCCTTTTTGGACATGGACCCATGACTCCAACTTTGGCCGATGTCCTGTTGTTGACCGGCCTTGACATATCCTCTTCTGACACCCCCTTCAATTATCTGATCAAACCATCCCATCGGCTAGAAACCAAAGGAATCGGCGGGTGGAAGGCGTATATCGGCAAGAATATGAGGACCGGGACAGTTTCAGAGAGAGAACACACGGCGTTCCTGATGATGTGGCTAGAAAAACATTTTTTCTGTGGCAGAGCAGTTGGCCCTTCTTCTAATACCCAAGCCCTGGCAAAAGCTCTGTCACTAGGATCAGCCGTTCCCCTTGGAAAATATCTGTTAGGATCGGCCTACCACATGATGCACCAAATCGGCACTAGACTGTCAAAAGGGGAGCCGATTGGGAATCCTGGCGGTCCCTGGTGGTTTATCACTCTCTGGCTCAACTTATATATGAGCAAGGTCTCCCAACAACAAATAGAGACCAAAACTTTTTCCACCATTGAGTCAGAGGAAAACCCAATCATCCGACGACGTTGCACATCTTTTGGAGAGGCGGCATCGACTTTCCGTGGCTATCAATTCACTGCTGCCCGGACGGCCGAATACTTCAGATGCTTCTACAACGGCTTTAGTGAAGAGACTGTCAGTTGGTATCCCTATCAGACAGTAGGGCCGATTTTCGAGCTTCCCGTCTGCTACGACTCGTCCACTCATACTTTTGACAGGGAACTTATGGATACCCTGATTAAGCCAGGGATTTTACCGGCCAACTTCTTCTCTGGAAAGGATTCTCCCACATATGAATTCTATAACCCATCGGCCGCAGCAAGGCAATTGGGCTTTGGTTAACTGCCGATTCAGGTCTTCTTTGCTGGGAAAGCAAAATTCAGAGATGAACTGACCAAGAGTCTTGACTACAGTCGGCTGTGCAACCTAGTGCCAGACTCTAGCACCATTGACCTGAACAATTGGACAGTGGCCCCTTTTGCCGTTCAGCAATTCAAACTGTGGTGGGCAGAATGGAAGCAATACCTCTTCTGCATATCCCCATCAACATATTGCAACATTCTGGACCCAGAAAACATTGACCCAAGTGCAGCGGTATGTCCTTTTCTCCCAGCCGATTTAAATACTTTCTCTTTCCATACCACCCTTTTACCGTTAACTTGTATTTATCTCTTCAGTCTGAAAGCCAAGTCCCTCCGATGCGGAGCCGAAACGGCAGGCCGATAGAGAGCGATCGTCCATATACGCCATATCCACTTATCGGCTATCACGCTCCAACCATCAAGGACATCACTACTGGCCGATTGAAGCGAACACCAAAAAGGCCAACCTTGAAGACAATAAGCCGTCGAGTGCGTGCCCGCATCGGACCGACTGACCAATCGATGGTAGTGTCGGCTGAAACTCTAACTCCTCCATCCTTGCTGATTACCGAGATGGCCGATCCCCAAATTGCCGCAGAAGTCGGATCGGCCGCGGCATCGCTGCTGGTGGAAGCTATTCAGGTATGTTTGCATACCTCACGTCTTTAAATGCTCCATCAATATTTACTCCTCTCTTCTGCCAGGCTGCATAGGTCGCTCCAGTGCAATCTCCACAACAATCGGCCACATCCCAAGTGGAAGCCAAAACACCAGCAACCCTTCTTATCGAGGTAGATAATCTCTTAACTCGACTTCTCGACATTCAAAAGAATTAACTGACTCTGATGCAGACCGATTTGGGTGCATCGGTCGAACTTCCTCAACAAACATTGGCCGGAAGACCAACAGAGGTATGGCAGATACATCATATCATCCTATTCAATTATCCATAGTATACTCATAGAACATATTTTCCATACCTTTTTAGGAAGCTGGCCCAAGCAGAGCGTTGATAGTGGTTGAGTCCTCTTCCTCCGATGAGCCGATTGCACCGGTTCCGGAGACGATGGAGGCACCCCCATCGGCGCAAGCAAGAGAGATCCGCTTCAAGGAGGTAACAACTTATCACCGGAATCGGCCGATCCCCCTTTACTGCTTGCTGATCTTTGTCTTTATTCTTTTGCAGGAACAAGACACCCCAAATAATAGCCTTTTCTCCTTCGCGGTTTCTTTGCCTGATGACGAAGAAGTTGCTTCGCGCCAAGTTCCGTCGAGTTTAATTTCTGATGATGTACGTGCCAAGCTCGAGAGCATGCGGGTCCTCCTTCAAGATGATATCGGCCGATTAGTAGAAGATGCCTCGCCGATTCGGCGGCTTTTCAGTGACATCAAGGGCCGAATCCCGGAAGAAGCGACAGAAACTCTGCACCCTGCTGCGTTCATAGAGTGGATGCAGATTTCGGTATCCAAGGCCCTGCGTCACATGGCCGATCGTGCCCAGCTAGCAAAGACCCGGGAGGAAGCTGATTCTTACAAGCACCAAGCTCAAGAAGTACACCAACGGATCAACTTCCTCGAGAGTTCCCGCCCGGATATCGTCGGCACAATAGATCGCCTCAAACGGAGAAGAGCAGAGCTAGCCAAAGAGATGGAGCAAGTAACCAAAGACATAGCTGCTGAAGAAAAGAAACTTCAAGAGCTCCCATCCCTCATCGCCGGGCTGAAACAAGAAAGACAGAACTTGTCCAGTGAAGCGATAAGACTTCATCGCCGTATGCCGGAAATACCTGGATCGGCCGACGACGACCAAAGAATATTAGACTCGGCCGATCAGATTAGGCAACGAGCTATTGCTACTATAGATGCCCTTCTTGGGTTGTAAAGGATCTTGTAAACATTTAATGCTCCTTTAATGTTACTGCGCCGATTTTATCCTGGACCACTTCCTTTGGCAGATTTGCATTTATGAATGCTTTTACTCCGATAGGACGTGTCCCACTATCTTTTTACCTCCTTCTCTTTATAAGTACGAGATCCCACACCGTCTCCAGAGGTATATGCATTACCCATCTTCTCTCCCTCCAACAACTGGATCTTTATTCTCCCAAACCGAACAGCAAGATGTCTTCTTCGTCTTCTTCCTCTGTCAATCAGGTACGAACTCTCCTCTGCTTCTTCCCTAGACACCTCAATCGCTCTGATGCTGGGTAGCTTTTCATCTCTGTTTAGTCAAAATGTCTCAGTCCCAGTCTGGAATGAGCGATCGAAGTTATGCATTCAGATGAACCACTGTCGCAAGGAGACATAGATCTGATAAGAGCTCATTCTGAAGAACTTAAAGATCATGCTCCTGCTGTTGTCCAGAAGTATTGGGACCTTATAGACACTCACTGCCTAGTCCGCAAGCGACTACCATCTGAAAAGAGTCCTCCACTCCCTCATCAAGTCGAGACTGAAGCCACCATGGAGAATCTGGAGGAGAAGAAGACCCGCCTCCTGATAGAACTATGCCATCAACTTGAGACTGGAGCCACCATGGAGAATCCGAAGGAGAATAGGACCCGCCTTCTGATAGAACTGGGCCGGATCGAGAGAGAAATCTAGAGCAAGCGTAATCAATAAATATGTTGGTATTTTTATTCTAAGGGCGACTTGTACCATGTCAGCCATGTACTCTGTTGTTTTCATCGAATAATGAATTGGTCAGACCAAATGGAAATTATTTTCCTCCTCAAGGCGATGTCATTCCTGCATCGGCTATGTAGACAAAAGCCGATGGAAGTCGGCCATGTTGTCTTGATGTATTTTACTGCAAGTTATGCATTCTACCCAAATTCTTGGATAGTACCTTTTCAGATATCGTCAATTTAAAGCTCTTGGGAATTCTTCCCCTTCGATAGTTTCTAAAATATATGCATTTCCCGGAGCACATCGGCCGATTCTATAGGGCCCTTCCCAAGTAGGCGACCATTTACCGAATTTGGGATCCTTAGACCCTATCAGCAGCACTAACTTCCAAACCAAATCTCCTTGAGAGAATTGTTTAACCTTGACCTTTTTGTCATACCATCTGGCCACCCTTTTCTTGTTTTCTTCGATGCTAATCAAGGCTCTCAAACGCTGACCTGCCGAGTCATCAAGCTCATCCTTCATGAGGAAGGAATAGTCATCGGCCGTCAATTGATCTTGAAGCGATATACGCCTTGACCCCGTCCTTAATTCCCAAGGCAGGACTGCCTCGTGACCATATACCAGCTGATAAGGAGATATCTTAGTGGCTCCGTGGCAAGCCATTCTGTAAGCCCATAGAGATTCAGCCAAAGACATGTGCCACTTTTTGGGTTGTTCCTCTATCTTCCTCTTGATCAACTTGATTATCCCCTTATTGGACGATTCGGCCTGGCCATTGGCTTGAGCATAGTATGGAGAAGAATTTAATAATTTAATCTCCATATCGGCGGCGAATTCCCCAAATTCTCCAGAGGTGAACATCGTTCCTTGGTCAGTTGTGATAGTCTGAGGAATATCGAATCGATAAACAATATGGTTCTTAACGAACTCGATCATATCAACCGATGTCACGGTCCTTAACGGAACTGCCTCCACCCACTTAGTGAAATAATCGGTGGCTAGCAATATAAACTTATGCCCCTTGCTTGATGGAGGGTGAATTTGTCCGATGAGATCTATTCCCCAACCTCTGAACGGCCACGGCTTGATTACTGGATTCATAGCCGATGCTGGCGCGCGTTGCACAGTGCCAAACTTCCGACAGTCTTGGCATACTTTATAATATTTGAAACAATCCTCAAGAATTGTTGGCCAATAATACCTATTGTTTCTGATCATCCATTTCATCTTGTGAGCCGATTGATGGGCTCCTCATACGCCTTCATGGATTTCCCCCATCAGGACCTTTGCTTCTTCTGGTCCCAGGCACTTGAGAAGAACCCCATCAATCGTCCGGTAAAACAAATCATCTTCAAGTAACACATACTTTGTGGCTTGAAAACGCACTCGCCGATCCACTTTCTGGGAGGGGTCCTTCAAGTAATCGGCGATCTCCCTTCGCCAGTCATCGGCCGTGAGCTCCAAAATCATGGCCCCCTGAATCGGTCGATATCCGGATGCATGTTGGGCCAGCCTGTTGGCTTCTTCATTATAATTTCTAGGGATATGCTCAATTTTTGCAGACTTGAATTCCTTTAACAGCTGGAGGCAATCTTCATAATAAATCCTCAAAATATCATCTTTGCATTCAGATTTCCCCGTTAACTGATCTACGATGAGCATGGAATCCCCAAAAATGTCGATTGCATCAGCTTTGACTTCCCTTAATAATTGGATACCTTTTAGAATGGCTCGATATTCCGCCTGATTATTGGTTGCGGATGCTTCTATCGGCAGAGAGAAATCATAACTTGCCCCCCGAGGCGATACAAGAACGATGCCGATTCCTGATCCGGCCCCACACGAAGAACCATCGAAATACAGAGTCCATGGAACCGGTTCAACGACAGCAATCTCTAGTCCGCAATGCTGAGTTATGAAATCGGCCATGACTTGACCCTTGACAGCTTTGGCCGATTCGTACCTCAAGTCAAATTCTGACAGGGCCAGGATCCATTTTCCAATCCGTCCTTTCAAAATCGGCAATGATAGCATATATTTCACCACATCATCTTTGCATACAACTATGCATTCTGTCGATAACAAATAGTGCCTGAGCTTGGTACACGAGAAGTATAGACACAAGCACAGCCGCTCCACCGGGGAATATCTTATTTCGGCGTCCAGGAGTCTTCTGTTGACATAATATACCACTCGTTCTTTCCCTTCGAACTCCTGAGCCAACGCCGATCCAATAGCTTGTTCATCAGCCGATAAGTATAATTTGAATGGCTTACCAGGCTGTGGTGGGACTAACACCGGAGGTGAAACCAGATATTGCTTGATATCTTCCAACGCTCTCCGTTGTTCTTCGCCCCATACAAATTCCTGATCGGGCTTTAATTTCAACAAAGGAGTAAAAGCTCGAATACGCCCTGACAGGTTGGATATGAATCTTCTGATAAAATTGACCTTGCCGATGAGGGACTGCAGCTCAGTTTTATTCTGTGGGGCCACAACTTTGTTGATGGCGTCTATGGTCTTCCGGTTGACCTTTATCCCGCGCTCATGGACCATGAATCCTAAGAATTGCCCGGCCGATACGCCAAATGCACACTTGTTCGGGTTCATTTTCAACCCATGCTTCCTTGTGCATCCAGTACTTCTTGTAAATCAGCCAGATGTTCTTGATGACCTTTTGACTTGACCACGACATCATCTATATAAATTTCCACCGATGTGCCAATAAGCTTGTGAAAGATATAGTTCATGGCCCGCTGATATGTAGCACCGGCGTTCTTTAACCCAAAGGTCATTACAACCCACTCGAATAAACCAAGGTGACCTGGACACCTGAAAGCCATTTTCGAGATATCTTCTTCGGCCATTAATATCTGATTGTACCCGGCATTACCATCCATGAAACTGATGACTTTGTGTCCTGCGGCAGCATCTATCAAGACATCGGCCATCGGCATTGGATATCCGTCCATTGGTGTGGCCTGATTTAGGTTCCTGATGTCGATGCACACGCGCAGTTTTCCATTTTTCTTATACACGGGCACAATATTAGAAATCCATTCAGCGTAGCGGCACTGCCGGATAAATCCTGCTTCAATTAACTTTGTGATCTCGGCCTTTATATCAGCTAGAATCTTGGGGTTGCACCGTCGTGCAGGTTGCTGATATGGCCGATATCCTGATTTTATAGGTAACCGGTGTTCAACAATGGACCGGTCTAGACCAGGCATCTCGCGGTATTCCCAAGCAAAGCAATCCTTGAATTCTTTTAATAAACTTATCACTTTACACTTATACCCAGGATCCAAGTTGGCACTAATATACGTCAGCCTTGGCTTGCTACCATCTCCCAAATCTACCATCTCTAAGGAATCGGCCGACGTAAATCCATGCCCAAGCTTTCCGTCTTCTCGTATGAACTGATCCATCTATTCTGAATTTTCAGAGCCGACTGCTTGGATCGGCTGTAGACCAAAATCGGACACCTTCAGGAAATCAGTGTCCCAAGTCCTGCTAGATATACACCTGACGTGCTCACAGCTCCACTGTTGTGTGTCGGCCGCTGCGACGCTGTAGGCTTAATCGGCGGTGACTATCTCTGTACGGTCGCCGACCCATTGCACGAGGCATTGGTGCATTGTAGATGGGACACAACAGTTTGCATGTATCCAGTTACGACCGAGCAGCATGTTGTAGGACCCCTTACCATTAATAATGAAAAAGGTAGTAGGAAGGGTTTTACTGCCGATGGTGAGGTCGACGCAGAGCGCTCCACGGGCGGGAGACACGTTGCCCTCGAAATCCTGGAGCATCATGTCCGTCTTGGTCAGGTCTTCATCGCTTTTGCCTAACTTGCGGAACATGGCATACGGCATGATGTTGACTGCGGCGCCTCCATCCACTAATAACCTGGTAACAGGTCGTTCGTTAACGTGCCCTTTGAGAAATAATGCCTTGAGATGTTGCCGTTTTTTGTCTTCTGGCTTCTCAAAGGTGGCTGTCATCGGCTCTAATACCAGCTGCGCCATCTGCTCTTCCATCCTTGTCGCCTTGTCCCGATCGGCAGGCGGCATGAACTCCATCGGCAATATGAACACCATGTTGATGTCATCTGCCGATTCTTGGCTGTCCGCTCCCTTGGTGTTGTTTTTCTTGGGGCGCCAGACCCGAGACTTGACGTTTCTCTTTTCTAGTACCTGCCTCTGTTCTTCTTCTTGTTGCTCCCACTGGCGCAGGCGTTGGATCCTCCGTTTCTGCGATTTGGATAGACCATTAGGACACCACCTGGGGTTTACTGGTTTGGCTGATGATCTGGCGTGCTCCCAATCTGGTTCCCTTCCTAGGGGGTTTTCATCTGACACCTTGTCATCAGCCATTTCTTCCAGCCGATCGTGTACGCTGATTCTACCCCCCAGTCGATCCTTTTGGTTGATTCTGCCTTTCGACCGGTGATACCGGTCAACTCTGCCCCCCAGCCGATCATGCACTAAAAGGCGCCGTCCTTCTTGTTCGCGCCGATTTCTGCTGATCGGATCTGCTCCTCTGTCTCTGGAGCATGATCTTTTAAACGGGCGATCGTTGCAGCTTAATCCGTTGCACTCAGGACAGTTATCGGTTGACGGCAATCGGATGTCGTTCTCCCAGCAATGGATGAAGAACGGACATTGCCAGTGATCTTCGTGCCGACGTATTATTTCGTCATGATATCTTGACCGTTCCTGCTGCCACCGATATTTGCTGAGCAAGAATCGGGATGTGATGGGTCTGCGCGATGGTTCTGATCCTTCGCTCTTGTCTTCAGCCTGCTTTTTCCCTTTGACCTCATCCGCCGTGACCTGCTTCCTGGGATCTACGGCGCCACTCCTTCTTGCCGATTCCGACGTCAGCACCTTGGTTTGAAGTGAATTTCTTCCCGTGTCAACCATGTTGGTCGGGAAAGGATGCTGGTCTATCTTCATCGGCTTCGCCGGTTTGGCCGGGGTTTCAAACTTAAGCCTCCCCTGCTCGATGGCCGATTGTATCTGCTGACGAAAGATCTTACATTCATTCGTGTCATGAGACGTGGCGTTGTGCCACTTGCAGTACTTCATCTTCTTGAGCTGATCGGCCGAAGGGATAGTATGGTACTGAGATAGTTTGATCTGCCCTTCCTGGAGCAATAAGTCAAAAATCTTATCGGCTTTTGATGTGTCAAAGCCTAATGTCTCTAGTTCTTTCTTTCCGAAAGGGCACGATATTGGCTTTTTGCCTTTCACCCACTCTGCTAGGCCGATTTCTTCTTCTCCATCCGATTCAGACCCTTCTAGATATGCCACTTTCTTCTGAAAATTCTTCCGCTGCTCAAACGGACGGATTTCCTGTCCTGCCAATCGGTGAACGATCTGGCTTGGGCTTTCAAATTCTTGCGAAGCATACCTTTCCTTGATTTGCGGTAGGAGGACATGGAAAGCAATATCGGCCAACTGGGCATCTGTCAGAGCCAGACTATAGCATTTGTTCCTGACTTCTCTGAACCTCTATATGTATCTAGTTACCGGTTCATCGCTCCTCTGCCTGAGGCTGGTCAAATCTGAGAGCTTCATCTCATGTACTCCTGCGTAAAAGTACTTATGGAACTGCTTCTCCAGATCGGCCAAAGTAATAATGGAATTAGGTGGCAAAGTGGTGAACCACTGGAAGGCCGATCGAGACAGAGATGATGAAAACAGACGCACCCTCAGAGCATCTTGCGCGGCGGCTTCTCCGCACTGGATGATGAACCTGTTAATATGCTCCACGGTAGATGTGTCGTCCAGCCCCGAAAACTTGGCGAAATCGGGCACCTTGTACCGGTGTGGAAAAGGCAGCAAGTCATAGGCAGATGGATATGGCGTCTTGTATGTGTAAGTCTGTACTTTCGGCTTCAAGCCGAATTGATCCTGAATTACCTCCGCTATTCTTGCCGTCCAATCCACCTGCTGCTGATGAACCGCCGTTCGCGATGCCGGCAAATGTTAGAGGACTGGTGGTGGTACGGTCGGGTGATGGATCGAAGAATGCAGCGAATTCTGTTGCGTCATGGCTGTCTGAGCAGTTGACAGTTGATGAAGAAGTGAATCCGCCGCTCCGTCGTACATCGTCATCCGCGCCGTGCTTCGGAGTGCCTCTACAGCGCCTGCCCCCCTACCGATTTCTGACGGGATTGGTTGGTACTGAGGGATCGTCAGCCGGGCGACCGATGGGAACGGCGCCTGGATCGGATAGCTCCCATGTCCGGTTGATAGATCAGGAAAAGCCGTCATCGCCGATGCCCCCCAGGGTATTGAGTTTGTGGGCAACGATTGCACAGAAGCAATCTGGACAGGCTGAAGCGGTGCTTGCGATGGGAAGCATGGTGCACCGCTATACCTTGGAGACGCTGGAGGCAACGGAGTGTTGTATCCCTCGCGTTGCGTCGACATCGGCTGAGGAGCCGATTGGGACGTGCCTGGTGAGCTTCTGGCTGACAGTGAAATCGGCGGGGCGTACGCTGGCCCCTGATATCCTTGAACTGCTCCGCTGGCCAGAGAGCTGATGACGGCGTTGTACACCGTATTGGTCATCACCGAGGATTGGTCGATGAACGCCTGGTAGATGGACTGTTGGATCATATCGGACATCTTGCCCGAGTCCTCAGTAATGGTGATGTGGCGGGGAACTGGAAGAGGAGCTTTCTTGACTGTCTCCCCGCTTCTGGTACGGCTGAACGACTGCAGATACATCTTCTTATAATCTTCTAGATGTTTAGCCAATTCTTCCTTCTGGTCGTCCTTGAGATCCGCTTCTGTGATCTCAATGATGTTGCTTTCGGAAACTTCTTGTTGGCGCTAAAATCGGCCGGGTAGGAATCGGCCGACGGGTCTCCAGCGTCGGACACACGACCCGGGAGAATCTGCTTAGCTCCTGTTCGGGTTATCGCCCTGGTGCGGTTCGCGCGGCGTGCCAGTCAATCTGACCTGTTGATTGACAAGGAAATAGAGTATTAAATTCCAGGCGCGTCGATCGGCTGGATTTCCGATCTGTCCTGAGGAGCGCATCGGCGGCAAATCGGCCGATTTGCTGTAGAGATGATCGGCTATGGGTCAGCCGATGATCGTATAGTAATTGTAAAGAGAACTGCTGGAGCAATCTAAACAATTACTATAGAAGCAACACTTGAGACAGATCTAATCGGCTATATGGCGATGAATCGAAGGAGAACAATGACGAAGCCGATTACCCTGATCTCAAGCTGGATAACTGGTGATAATACTAGAATAACAGGTAAAACTTGCAATTCTAGTAAATATCGATAACTTGTGAATAAATCCAAACGAAACCACAGCGATGCGCCCGTAGTTAAAGCTCGGATATTACTCGATAATCGGAACCTACCAATTGGCCGGAGATCAGGTTGATGCAGCCCTGCCAATCCGTACGAACTCGTGAAAGAAGAAAATATTGGCGAAGTCGCCGACTTGAAAGGTAAAGTACTGGTAAAAAGTAGAAGTGTTTTTGTTGATTGATGTTGGTTTTTTTGCAAAACCCTAGCGACTCCTATTTATACCCTGAAACTAAGACTCCTGGTCGATTACGACTTGTTACAACCTTATTTAAAACAGGAAAACTACTATATCTATAATAACTTTAAAAAGGAAACGGACTCCCGCAGAATCTTCCGCCGCCGTTTCCTAATCCAATCAGGGCCTCGTCAATTGCTTTCCGGCCGACTTAGCATGCCGTGTTGACCAGCTTTTGACTAGGATCTTCTGGAATAATCCTATCCTGTTGGCATAGGCTGCGCCACCAATCGGCCGATTTTCAACTGTTACCCCGATCGGCCGATTCCTTACTGTAGCTTTCAGATCCGCTTCGTCGGCCAATTTTCTCCTCCTGACGCCGATTCAATACGTGTCAAAATCTGGCGTCAACACATGCCCCCCAGTTTCGGAGTAAAATATAACTTTTTCTTCGAAACTCCCTCTTTAACCTTTTTTCTCCGAAACGGGCGCAGTAAAAATCTCCTTCCGTTCCGCGGCACAATGATTGCAATTTCCTCGACCCGAGCGCGCGAAACGACCGCTCCCCTGGAACTCGCGTAGACGGTGCGGTAAAAATACCATCTTTGCCCTTACCCCCTTATCTCTCTTAAGTACTGGTTTTCTCCGCCTCTCCTCCTCCACGAATCCAGCATCCTTTCTGCCGCATTACTGTTCATCTTCCTCCAAGTTCTTTCGATTTCCAAGCGCTCCCCCTTCTCCGGCGACCTCGTCCGCAGCTTGCTCCAACCCCCAATGGCGTCTCCGTCGGCGACCACCCCATCTACAGAGGCTCCATCGGCTGCTCTTTTGGCGGCGGCGGCCCAATCGGCGGCTTCTCCAGCGGCGTCATCGGCGACGAGGGCTTCCATCCTAGAGGTAAATGCCCGAAAATTTTTTCCTTTTCGCCCTGCTGCTTCAGTATTTTCCGGTCCCTTTCTTAGTTTCTTCCCTCTTTCCCTTTCTTTTTAGGCCCTTAGGCACAGGATCACCATTCCTCTCTCAGAGTCTCCTGACCTCATCTGTCTAGGCCCTATGGGGAGCCCTGATCCAACGGATCTAATCAGTTTAGAAACTCACAGAATCCCCTTTAAGCAGTCACCCAAGGATTTAGATCACTGGGTAGGCGCATTCAGATCCTGGCCGAATGAAACACCCGGGTGGAGAGAATGGTACCAGAGGGTAGCCGGGTCTTGGAAAGTTCAACGGGAAGAACTAAAAATCGGCCAGTGCATAGATTTGTCCCTGTCTCAGATGGAAAAGAACGAACCTTTGGTTATGGCAGCCTCTTACTTCTGGTCCGATGCACTTAACGCATTCCTTTTTGGACACGGACCCATGACCCCAACCTTGGCCGATGTCTTACTGCTGACCGGCCTAGATGTCTCCTCCGCCGATACCCCCTTCAATTACCTGTTCAAGCCATCTCATCGGCTAGACACCAAAGGAATCGGCGGGTGGAAAGGATACATCAGTAAGAACATGAAGACAGGAACAGTCTCACAGAGAGAGCACACCGCCTTCTTGATGATGTGGCTGGAGAAACACCTCTTCTGTGGCAGAGCGGTCGGCCCCTCTTCCAATACTCAAGCTTTGGCAGAGTCTCTCGCACAAGGATCGGCCGTCCCGCTGGGTAAACATTTGCTGGGATCGGCATACCATATGATGCATCAAATCGGCGCCAAGCTGTCGAAAGGAGAGCCGATAGGGAATCCAGGCGGTCCCTGGTGGTTCATCACCCTCTGGCTCAATCTACACATGAGCAAGGTCTCTCAGCAGAGGATAGAGACAAAGACCTTTCCCAACATTGAGTCAGAGGAGAATCCATCGGTCCGTCGCCGCTGCAGATCTGTCGGAGAGGCGGCATCGGCCTTTCCTGGCTGCCAGTTCACCGCTACCCGGGTAGCCGAATATTTTAGATGCTTCTATAATGGACTTAGCGAGGAGATGATCACCTGGTATCCATATCAAACCGCGGAGCCGATTTTTGAATTGCCTATATGCTTCGACTTCTCCACCCACACATTTGACAGAGAGTTGATGGATGTCTTGATTAAGCCGGGAATTCTGCCGGCTAACTTCTTCTCGGGGAAGGACTCACCCACTTATGAGTTCTACTGCCCGTCAGCTGCAGCAAGGCAACTAGGTTTTGGCCAATTGCCGATCCGAGTCTATTTCGCCGGCCAAGCAAAATTCAGAGACGGATTAACCTCTAGTCTCGACTACAGCCGATTGTGCGATTTAGTACCTGACACCAGCACCATTGACTTGAACGGCTGGTCAGTTGCCTCTTTCGCCACCCAACAGTACAAATTATGGTGGGCAGAATGGAAGCAGCATCTTTTCTGTAAATCCCCATCAATTTACTGCAACATTCTGGACCTAGAGAACATCGACCCAAATGCTGCGGTATGTCCTTTTCTTTTCAGCCGATTTCAATGTTGCACTATCATCTTGCTATTAACTTATGTTTACCTCTTCAGTCTGAAAGCCATGCTCCCCCAACACGGAGCCGAAGCGGCCGGCCGATTGATAGCCATCATCAATACACAGTGCAGCCACTCATCGGCTTCCATGCTCCATCTATCAGAGATATCTCCACCGGCCGATCAAGACGAGCGCCCAAGAGACCAACACCAAAAATATCCAGCCGTCGGATGCAGGCTCGCATTGAATCGGCCGGTCAGACAACAATAGCATCGGCTGAAGTCTCTCGTATCGGATCGGCTAGCCAGATTGCAGCAGCATCGGCCGAGACCCCCCGTGTTGGATCGGCTGATCAGATGGGAGTGATGCGCACCGAGACCCCAGATCCTTCACCTCCATCAGTCGTCGAGACGGCCGATCCCCAAGTCGCCGCCGAAGCCGGGGCTGCTGCAGCATCACTCTTAGTAGAAGCTGTCCAGGTAACTTTATTTATCTCATGTATTCCCCAAAAACCTTCTGCTGACATCAATTTCATCCCTTTACCAGGCTGCACGAGTTGTCCCACCACAATCTCCACGGCTGTCGGCCACGTCTCAAGTAGGGACTGAAACTATAGCAGCTCCTGTTGCCGAGGTAAATGATCTCTTACCCTGCATCCTTAATATTCAGGAAACTTAACCAATTCTGATGCAGGTTGACTTGGGTACGCCGATTGTAACTCCACAGCTGGAATCGGCCGGAGAACCCGCAGAGGCATGTCAAATTCCCACTACCATCTTATCTCATTTTCCCATAGTATCCTCACGAGCATTTATATCTTTCTCAGGAAGCTGGGCCCAAGCGGAGCACCAATAATGATCGAATCTTCTTCTTCTGGTGAACCCAGTGCACCAATCCCTGAAACAAGGGAAATACTTCCACCGGCGCAGGCAAGAGAGATTCGTTTCAAAGAGGTAACAATCTTACCATCAGAATCGGCCGATTTCCTTTCACTACTTGCTTACCCTTTGCTTCGTTCTCTTACAGGAGCAAGATTCTCCCAACAATAGTGTCTTTTCTTTCGCTGTCTCCTTGGCCGATGAAGAAGAAACTGTCTCACATGTGGTTCCACCGAGTTCTGCCTCCGACGACGTCCGCTCTAAGCTCGAGAGCATCCATACTCTCCTCCAAGGTGACATCGGCCGACTGGTGAAAGATGCATCGCCGATCCGACAACTTTTCAATGAGGTCGTAGATCACATTCCGGAAGAAGTGTCGGAAGACTTGGGGTATGCTGCCTATATAGAGGGCATGCGGATTCCGATCTCGCGGGCGCTGCGACGTATGGCCGATCACGCTCAGATGGCCAAAACTCAGGAGGAGGTTGACTCGTACAAGCACCAGGCCCAGGAAGTACATCACAAAATCAACTTCCTCGAGAACTGCCATCCGGACATCGTTGGCACAATAGATCGGCTGAAACGGAGGAGAGCAGAACTAGCCAAGGAGATGGAACAGATAACCAAAGAGATAGCCGCTGAAGAGAAAAAGCTCCAAGAACTCCCGACCATGATCAGCGAGCTGAAGCAAAAAAGACAACATCTGGCCCGTGAAGCAATAAGACTCCGTCGCCGCGTGTCAGAAGTGTCAGGATCGGTCGAAAGTGATCAGAGGATAGTAGAATCGGCCGATCAAATCAGACCACGAGCGATTGTAGCCATAGATACTTTCCTTGGGCTGTAAACAATATGTTAAACATTGTTGTTCCTTAATGCCACCGCGCCGATTTGGTTTTGAACTGCTTCATGTAATCTGTAATTTCCACCTAACAATGAATCCCAATATCTCTTTCACCGGATGTTGTAGCCAGAAAACCGATGAGAAGTCGGTCATGTTAACTCGACATATTTTCTTTTTGTGCTCAGAATCCCCATCGGTACCAACGTACGTCGGCCTTGATCTGATGCTATCTCTTAAATCTCCCATCTCTAATGAATTGGCCGACGTGAACCCATGCCTCAGCTTCTCATCCTTTCGAACGAGCTGAATCCTCAGAGCCGACTCCTTGGATCGGCTGTAGACCGAAATCGGACACTTTCAGGAAGTCGGTATCCCAAGTCCTGCCAGATATACATTTGACGTGTTCGCAGCTCCACTGTTGTGTGTCGGCCGCTGCAACGCTGTAAACAGAATTGGCAGCTACTATCTCTGTACTGTCGCCGACCCATTGCACAAGGCATTGATGCATAGTATATGGGACACAGCAGTTTGCATGTATCCAGTCGCGACCGAGCAGCATATTATAGGACCCTTTGCCATTAATTACGAAGAAAGTAGTGGGGAGGGTCTTACTGCCGATGGTGAGGTCGACGCAGAATGCCCCGCTGGCAGGCGACACGTTGCCTTCGAAATCCTTCAGCATCATGTCCGTCTTGGTGAGGTCGTCATCGCCTTTGCCCAGCTTGCGGAACATGGCATACGGCATGATGTTGACTGCCGCGCCTCCATCTACCAGTAGTCTGGTGAGGGGTCTTCCGTTGACATAGCCCTTGAGAAACAGCGCTTTGAGGTGCTGTCGTTTTTCTTCCTCTGGCTTCTCAAACATAGCCGTCATCGGCTCTAATACTAGTTGTGCCATTTGCTCTTCCTCTGTATTTGTCACTTTGTCCCGATCGCTTGGCGCCATGAACTCCATCGGCAGTATGAAAACCATATCGATTTCGGCCGCCGATTCTTGGCTGTTTGCTTCCTGATCATTTTTCTTTGGGCGCCAAATTCGAGATTTCACATTCCTTCTTTCTGGCACATGTCTTTGTTCTTCTTCTTGACTCCCACTGGCGTAGGCGTTGGATCCTCCGCTTTTGGGATCTGGATAGGCCGTCAGGACACCACTTGGGATTCACTAGTTTGGTCGATGGTTTAGCGTGTCCCCAATCTGGTTCCCTTTCTAGGGGATCTTCGTCTGACACCCTATCATCGGCCATCTCTTCCAGCCGATCGTGCGCGCTAATCCTGCCCCCTAGTCCATCTTGTTGGCCAATCTTGCTTTTTGACCTACCGTACTGGTCAACTCTGCCCCCCAACCGATCATGCACCGAAACGCGCCATTCTTCACGCCGATTTCTGTTGATCGGCTCTGATCCTCTGTCTCTAGAGTGTGGCTTCGGGCGATCGTTGCGGTTTGATCCGTGGCACTCCGGACAGTTATCGGCAGAGGGCAATCTGATATCGTTCTCCCAGCAGTGGATGAAGAAGGGACACTGCCAGTGATCTTTGCGCCGGCGTATCATCTCTTCCTGGTGTTGCGCTTGTTCTTGCCGACGCCGATATTTACTTAGTAGAAATCGGGAGGTGACAGGCCTGTGTGGTCGTTCTGGTCCTCGCCTGTTCCTTCTGATTTCTTCCGTCGTGATCTGCCTCCTGGGATCGACAACGCCGTCTTTTCTCGCCGATTCTGACGTCAGCACCCTGGTTTGACTTGATTCTTCTCCAGCGTTGACCGTGTTGGCCGGGAAGGGGTGATGGTCTATCTTCATCGGCATTGCCGATTTGGTTGGAGTCTCAAATCTGAGCCGCCCCTGTTCAATGGCCGATTGTATCTGCTGACGGAAGACTTTACATTCATTGGTGTCATGAGAAGTAGCGTTGTGCCACTTGCAGTACTTCATCTTCTTCAGCTGATCGGCCGTAGGGATGGTGTGATGTTGCAACAGCTTGATCTGTCCCTCCCGAAGCAGTAGATCAAAAATTTTATCGGCCTTGGACGTGTCAAAGCCGAATGTCTCTGGCTCCTTCTTGCCAAAGGGGCAGGATATTGGTTTTTTCCCTTTTACCCATTCCGCCAGGCCGATTTCTTCCTCCGCGTCAGATTCAGGTCCCTCCAAGTACGCCACTTTCTTCTGGAAGCTCCTCCGCTGTTCAAGTGGTCGGATCTCCTGTCCTGACAATCGGTGGACGATTTGACTCAGGCTCTCAAACTCTTGGGCGGCATACCTCTCTCTGATTTGCGGCAAGAGACCTTGGAAAGCGATATCGGCCAACTGTGCATCGGTCAGAGCCAGACTGTAGCACTTGTTCTTGATTTCTCTGAACCTCTGTATATACCCTGTCACCGAATCATCGCTCCTTTGCCTGAGGCTGGTTAGATCCGAAATCTTCATCTCGTGTACCCCTGCATAGAAGTACTTGTGGAATTGTTTCTCCAGATCGGCCCACGTGACGATAGAATTTGGCGGTAAAGTGGTGAACCACTGGAAGGCCGATCCGGATAGAGATGATGAAAATAACCGTACCCTCAGAGCGTCTTGTGTGGCAGCTTCACCGCACTGGATGATGAATCTATTGATGTGTTCCACAGTGGATGTGTCATCCGTCCCTGAGAACTTGGTGAAATCAGGAACCTTGTAGTGGTGTGGGAACGGCAACGAGTCATAGGCCGATGGATACGGTGTCTTGTAAGTATAAGTTTGAACTTTCGGCTTCAGCCCAAACTGATCTTGGATTACTTCTGCTATTCTTGCCGTCCAATCCACCTGCTGCTGATGAATAGTTGTTCGCGGCGCGGGCACGTGTTGAAAGGCTGGTTCGGCCAGGTGATGAATCGGCGAAGTTTGCTGAGCGGCCGATAACTGCTGGCGAAACGCGTCCGCACCCCCTTCGTACGTCGTTGCTGGCACCGTGCCTCTGAATGCCTCCACAGTGCTTGCCCCCCTGCCGATTTCCGGTAAAATCGGCTGGTACTGAGAGACCACCGGCCGGGCGGCCGATTGGTATGGCACCTGGAACGGATAAGTGCCATGCCCGTTCGCTGGCTCGGGAAAATGCGTCGTGGCTGATGCCCCCCCGCCGATTTCTGGTAAAATCGGCTGGTACTGGGAGACTGTTGGCCGGGTGGGCGATTGATACGGCACCTGGAACGGATAAGTGCGATGCCCGTTCGCTGGCTCGGGTAAATACGTTGTGGCTGATGCCCCCCAAGGCACTGAGCTCGTAGGTAGTGTTTGCACAGAAGCCATTTGAACGGGTTGAAGCGGCGAACGCGATGGGAGACATGGTGCACCGCTGTATCTTGGAGACGCCGGAAGTGGTGGAGAGCTGTATCCTTCGCGCTGCGTCAATATCGGCTGAGAAGCCGATTGGGATGTGTATGGTAAGCTTCTGGCCGGCAAGGTAGTTGGAGGGGCATATGCCGGTCCCTGATAACCTTGAATGGCTCCGCTGGCCAGAGAGTTGACGACGGCGTTGTACACCGTGTTGCTCATCACCGAGGATTGGTCAATGAACGCTTGATACACGGACTGTTGAATCATCTCTGACATCTTGCCCGAGTCTTCAGCAATGGTGATGTGGCGAGGTGCTGGAACAGGAGCTTTCTTAACTGCTTCCCCGCTTCTGGTATGACTGAATGATTGGAGGTACATCTTCTTATAATCTTCCAGATATTTGGCCAGTTCCTCCCTCTGGTCGTCCTTGAGATCAGCTTCTGTGACTCCGATGATGTTGCTGTCAGAGATTTCTGCGTTATTCGACATATCAGGTCTTGGATGGTCCCACCAGGCGTGCCAAAAGTGTGTTGGCGCTAAAATCGGCCGGGTAGGAATCGGCCGACGGGTCTTCAGCGTCAGACACACGACCCGGGAGAATCTGCTTAGCTCCTGTTCGGGTTATCGCCCTGGTGCGGTTCGCGCGGCGTGCCAGTCAATCTGACCTGTTGATTGACAAGGAAATAGAGTATTAAATTCCAGGCGCGTCGATCGGCTGGATTTCCGATCTGTCCTGAGGAGCGCGTCGGCGGCAAATCGGCCGATTTCCTGTAGAGATGATCGGCTATGGGTCAGCCGATGATCGTATAGTAATTGTAAAGAGAACTGCTGGAGCAATCTAAACAATTACTATAGAAGCAACACTTGAGACAGATCTAATCGGCTATATGGCGATGAATCGAAGGAGAACAATGACGAAGCCGATTACCCTGATCTCAAGCTGGATAACTGGTGATAATACTAGAATAACAGGTAAAACTTGCAATTCTAGTAAACATCGATAACTTGTGAATAAATCCAAACAAAACCACAGCGATGCGCCCGTAGTTAAAGCTCGGATATTACTCGATAATCGGAACCTACCAATTGGCCGGAGATCAGGTTGATGCAGCCCTGCCAATCCGTACGAACTCGTGAAAGAAGAAAATATTGGCGAAGTCGCCGACTTGAAAGGTAAAGTACTGGTAAAAAGTAGAAGTGTTTTTGTTGATTGATGTTGGTTTTTTTGCAAAACCCTAGCGACTCCTATTTTTACCCTGAAACTAAGACTCCTGGTTGATTACGACTTGTTACAACCTTATTTAAAACAGGAAAACTACTATATCTATAATAACTTTAAAAAGGAAACGGACTCCCGCAGAATCTTCCGCCGCCGTTTCCTAATCCAATCAGGGCCTCGTCAATTGCTTTCCGGCCGACTTAGCATGCCGTGTTGACCAGCTTTTGACTAGGATCTTCTGGAATAATCCTATCCTGTTGGCATAGGCTGCGCCACCAATCGGCGGATTTTCAACTGTTACCCCGATCGGCCGATTCCTTACTGTAGCTTTCAGATCCGCTTCGTCGGCCAATCTTCTCCTCCTGACGCCGATTCAATACGTGTCAAAATCTGGCGTCAACACTTCTGCATTCTTCAACATATCGGATCTTGAAGTTGGTCCCACCGGGCGTGCCAAAAGTGTGTTGGCGCTAAAATCGGCCAAGGAATCGGCCGATGGTCTTCAGCGTCGGACACACGACCCGGGAGAATCTGCTTAGCTCCTGTTCGGGTTATTTGCCCTGGTGCGGTTCGCGCGGCGTGCCAGTCAATCTGACTTGTTGATTGACAAGGAAATAAGAGTATTAAATTCCGGGCGTCCCCGATTGGCTAGAGTTCCGATCTGTCCTGAAGAGCGTATCGGCGAATCGGCCGATGTGCTGTGAAGATGACCGGCTATGGATCAGCCGATAATCACGTAATAATTGCAAAGAAAACTGCTGGAGCGATCTAAACAATTATTACAGATGCAACACTTGAAAATAGATCTAATCGGCTATATGACGAACGAGGAAGAACTATAACAAAGCCGATAGTTCTAATCTCAAGCTGGATAACTGGTGATAGTACTAGAACAACAGGTAAAACCTATAATTCTAGTAAATATCGATAACTGGTGAATAAATCGAAATGAAACTACAGCGATGCGCCCATAGTTAAAGCTCGGATGTTACTCGATAAGCGGAACCTACCAATTGGCCGGAGATCAAGTTGATGCAGCCCTGCCAATCTGTACGAACTCGTGAAAGAAGAAAAAGTATTGGCGAAGTCGCCGACTTGAAAGTAAAGTACTAGGAAAAAGTAGAAGTGTTTTGTTGATTGATGTGTTGATGTCTTACAAAGCCCTGGCGACTCCTATTTATACCCTAAAACCAGGACTCCTGGTCGATTACGACTTATTACAATCTTATTTCAAACAGAAAAACTACTATATCTATAATATCTTTAAAAAGGAAACGGACTCCCGGAGAATCTTTCGCCGCCGTCTCCTAATCTAATCAAGACTTTTTCCATTGCTTCTTGACCGAATCAGCATCGCTCTGTTGACCAACATCAGGCCACTTTTGACCAGGATCCTTTGTTGTGGCTCCAAACTGTTGGCGCAAGTTGCATTGCCAATCGGCCGATTCCCAACTGTAACCTCAATCGGCCGATTCTTTACTGTAGCCTTTAGATCTGCCGCATCGGCCAACCTCTCCTCCTGACGTCGATTCAAGACGGTGCCTCTAAAGTATAATTAAAGGCTTCCATTTCATAAGGACAAATATATAACTTCTATGCTACGTCAAGCTCGATGATAATAGATTCACACTAAAAAAATGCCAAAGTCACAACCAAAATATGGAATACCAGCTGCTTCACTAATGAAAACACGGCGCTCCCGATCTCTTTCGAGAAATATTAACAGATCTGCTAGTATATAACATCTGAGTCTTGACTCTAGCTACTCTGCTACAGGATTTAATTTAATGGTACCGAGACAGAAAAGTACTTCTAACACAAGTATGCACATGCTACTGAACATCTAGGAAAACTAGATTATTATTAAAATGTCAAAGATGAGATCCTATGGCATTTGTGTTGAAGATATATGTAAACATTTGAAGTCAAATTTGGTACAAGGTCTCTGACTACATATGTTAGATCAGGACCTTATTGGCATGATGAATTAGACATTCAGACACAGTCAAGTGCCCGTCCTGATGAAAGGAGAAAAGATAATTTCAGGGCCGGGGGTTTGGATTAAAACATGGAAAATCAAGTCTTTTGTTCAGTTTTGCGAATTTTGTAACAGGGACTAACTTTTGAAAAAATAATCTGACTTAATTAGGACTAGCAAATATGCCCGTGCGTTGCTACGGGAAGCTATATAGATATATTGATTAGCATATAAAAATATACATATTATGCACCACATGTATTTTATAATAACATAGTACATGTCGTGTGACGACTTCAATCTTTTTCTATTTTCACTCGTCAAGCGCAAATTTTAAATAGTTTCGGATCAGTAACTCAACGTACAGTCATCCAGATTCCGATTAGTAATAGTAGAGATAGAGATAAAAATAGAGATTTAGAGAGCTTGATATTGGACAACTTGTTCTCTACCTCTATTAAGAGCAACTCCAGCTTAGGGTGGGCATTCGGTCTGACCAAATGAATCGGTTCGGTTCTTCGGGTAATTATAAATTTCGGTTATCCAAAAATGAGGACCGATCGGTTAGTTCAAATTACTGAGACCGAGCAAATTTGGGCTCGGTTAGTTTGGTTCGGTCTCGGTCATGACCGGACTAAGAGCATCTCCAACAGATTACTCATACCTCACACCTAAAACACATTCTTCTTTTATAATTTTTGTAATGGTTACTACAGCAGACTACCAAAATCCAATCACAAATCACCAAAGGATAGGACAAAGGGATGAATCCCTTCATTTAGGTGAGAGGGAGGTGAGTTTTGGTGATTACCAAAAACTTTTAGATAATAAGATTAGATTAGTAATCTGCTGGAACACCTCCAATCACCAAAATAAAAATTTTTATATTAGGGAGAGGGATGAGTAATCTGTTGGAGATGCTCTAGCCGAGCCGGTGAGACATCGAGCCAATCAGAATGGACAAATGAAGCACAAATCAATAGGGAGGGAATCACAGATCAACACAAAATTGAAGGAGTGTCCCCCGTTCCCAGTTCATCCAGAGCAGTCGTAGCGCGGCCTATCGGAGTGGAGCAGAAGGGCAGAGATGCGGCGTGCTTGTCGAAGTGGAACAGGAGGAATCACAGAATGGACAAATGAAGCACAAATCAATAGGGAGGGAATCACAGATCAACACAAAATTGAAGGAGGAGTGTCCCCCGTTCCCAGTTCATCCAGAGCAGTCGCGACGCGGCCCATCGGAGTGGAGCAGAAGGGCAGAGATGCGGCGTGCTTGTCGAAGTGGAACAGGAGGAATCACAGAATGGACAAATGAAGCACAAATCAATAGGGAGGGAATCACAGATCAACACAAAATTGAAGGAGGAGTGTCCCTCGTTCCCAGTTCATCCAGAGCAGTCGCGGCGCGGCCCATCGGAGTGGAGCAGAAGGGCAGAGATGCGGCGTGCTTGTTGAAGTGGAATAGGAGGAATCACAGAATGGACAAATGAAGCACAAATCAATAGGGAGGGAATCACAGATCAACACAAAATTGAAGGAGAAGTGTCCCCCGTTCCCAGTTCATCCAGAGCAGTCGCGGCGCGGCCCATCGGAGTGGAGCAGAAGGGCAGAGATGCGGCGTGCTTGTCGAAGTGGAACAGCAGGGCGGCAATGCTGCGGTGTACCGGGGGAGGGGGCCGAGGCCGGGCGGCGGCCGACAGGGTTGGGTGGGAGCGGGGATGGGGACGCAGCAGGGAGGGCCTGGCGGAAGACGGTGGGTGGGAACGGGGAGGGGGGCGTACGGTATTGGGCTCTTTATATACATAGGATTTCATTATTGGGCCTGGGCTGACATTTGCTAACGGGCCTCTTTCCATTATCTCGGTTTTTCGGTTATCTCGGGTAACCGAGGGTTAAGACCGAATTAACCGAGTTAAATTAGGTTAGTTACTAACTGAGACCGAATTTAGACCAAAATCGGTTTTAGTCACTTCGGTCTCGATCTCGATCATTTTGTTCGGTTTCTCAATCTCGATTATATATGCCAAGGCCTAACTCCAGCTGTCAGACCTGAGGCCACGGGACTGTGCACATGGCGTACATATTCTATGATAAAGGGGTGGGACATGGCCCACACCCTACACCAGTTGTAACTACTCGTACAGGAATAGAATTAGTCGTAACAGAAGGAAACTACCTGAGTAGTACTCTGGTAGGACTCCTAAGCTCGTATTTGGCTAGGACTTCCATGTAACCCCATCCCCCATACTATATAAAGGTGAGTAGGGACCCCCTCCAAAACACACATCATCTAACGCAATACAAACCACCACACATGATGTAGGGTATTACGCTCTCGACGGCCCGAACCTGTCTAAAGTTTCATGTTCCTTGCACCTTCGAGTTCCTGATCTCGGCGGCACCCCACCTACAATCTACCACCTTGGGGGTATCCCTCGGTCGGCTTGGAGGTTAAACACTAATAGCTGACACGCCAGGTAGGGGTGTTTAACGAGCATCCACCGAAGAACTCGATGGCATCTTTCCACTTTACAAGCTGTTGGCGTTTCTTATGCCCAATAGAATTTGTATTTCACAAGCGCACAGAATAAACTGCTGTAGCACTTCATCTTGGAGTATTCTAGGGTATTGTAAATTTTCATGGGGAAGCACTATGGTCTAAAGAGTATCTAATGAACGAGTGATAAACTTTACTGGAAATATCCACCGACTAGCTTAGTGGGGGTAAGCCTGATAAGATATAATATGATAAATGGCTAGGCAATGACCGTTTGACACAGGAGACTCCAAACCTTAGAGCCGTAAGCAGCTGGGAGGACAACGAGCAAGAAAGACTCCTAAAACACTTCTAAACTGATGAGCTAGCCTCACTAGACTAAACCTTGCTTCTAACTAGTTATCAGGAACCTAGAGCTTACTTCCGCGGCTGGAAGATGAAGGACTGCATAAAGGGGTGAGACGGGAGTCCAATAGTAACCTGCTACTACTGCTATAAAAGCACCCGAACGTGATGGACTACAAGGGATGGATAGGGCTGTCACCACCTGCCGCCTACCACACTGTTCCGTGGGGTGGAACACACTTCCTAGCTAACACAAAGCCAGACACTACATCTACACTTGATGTTAGGATTTCTCTTGAGGCCTTCCAGAGAAATCCCCCTCAACCTAGGGACCTGACTTGAGCTCCCTATTCCGAGCGAGAAAACCCGTAAGATAAGATCCCGATAAAACAAGAAAGATAACAAAGCCTAAGCTAGAGGATAGAACTTTTGCACACAAGCTGAATAACTTGGAAAGATAAATAAATGCGGAAAGTAAAGCTGACTCGAAAAGATAAAGAAGATAAATCATATTGATAAATGTCAAACGGAAAGATACAAGAGCTTATATTAGACTTCCGATGAAGACTCCGAAATCCCAAGACAAACTCGACTCGACTCTAACTCCCAGACTACCAAACCTAACTCTAGAAAGTGAAATAAGTAGAGACCTCCTTGGTGTGTGTTACAAGTGGGATGTGCTGGTCTATTTATACGACTTCAAAGTCGGTTCTTGCAGCTTAGTGTAACACCTCAGGTGTTTAAATTATGAAATAAGCCTCATTAGCTTAACACAATGCATAAACAACTAAGGAAAGTTTAAAAGAAATGAATTATAATTTGGTTTTGCTTTGAATTGAAACTAGTTGTGTATATGTGCATAAGTACATGTACTTTAATCAAACAAATTAAATAACTTTCACATCGATGCTAACATGGCTATAAAAATTGAATAGGCACATCGTTTTTGACATGTTAAACAAAAGTCTAGTTGAAGCCTAGGAGTGAATGCAAAGTTTTGCCCAGGATGTGATGTACCCTCCGAACTATACTTTTGAGTTTTTAAAATAATTTCTAAACTAGAACTCAAATGAACTTTGGCCAGAAACAAAACTTGTGTAACTTTTCATTTTGAACAACTTTCGTGTTCAAGGATTTTTGAGTTACAACACAAGAATTTGAGAAATACTTAAAATTGCAAACCAGTCCCTGCCTTTTCTTCTATTTTTACTGCAGACCCTTCTTCTCCACCCTCGCCCGACCCTTTGCTCGCCCGACCCTCGGCTTGGCTCGACCCTCTGATGCGCAGCCGCTTCGCCCGACCCTTTCGCTTCTCCCGACCCTCGGCTTCGCCCGACCCTCCGACGCGCAGTCGTTCACCCGACCCTTCGCTTCGCCCGACCCTCCGCTGCCGCGCAGTCGCTGCAGGCCACTTGGCCGGCGATGCCTGACCGGCGCTAGGCGCCAAGCCAATGCCTGGCCGCGCCCGCACACCGCGCTCCTCCCCAGTCCGCGCACGCCGGCGACGCGCGCCCCTGCTCGCCGCCCGCTGCGCCGAATGGACAAGCCACGCCATGCCCGTGTCCCCGCCGCGTCCCGCCAGTCGCCGCGCTCGCCGCCCGGCACGACAGCTATTGCAGCTCCTCGCCCAACCCGCGCGCCGCGTGATCTCCCGCTCCCCCACGCCAAATCCTCAGCGCCTAATCCCCTGCCCGCGCCCGCCACACGCCGCGCCGGCTCAGTTCTCCGCCCACCACAACCAGTAGCGCGCTCCCGCCGTGCCGCCTGCGCCCGCGTCTCGCAGTCCAGTCCTGCCGCTCCTCCCGCCTCTCTGCTGCCTACAAAAGGCCGCACTGAGCCCCCCCCCCCCCTCGCGTGCCCAGACACCAGAACGCCGCCACCGCCACCATTACCGCCGTCGTGCCCAGCTCACCGTGGAGCTCACCTCTCCGGCCACCCCTTGCTAGAGCTGAGTCTCCCACCACCACCACAGCACCCCACCGCAGCTCACTGCCCCACCCATCGTGACCCAGAACCATCGGAGCACCGCCAGCGCCGCCCGCGCCACCGTCGTTCCCTTCCTGCTCCGTGGATAGCTCACTCCGAAGCTCCTCCGTCCAAGCCAAGCTTCAAAACGGGTTCCCCTCGACGCCATGAAGCTCATCGACCAGCCCACGCTCTCCCCTCTTTGCCGGAGCACCGTCACCGACGCTCCACCCCGCCACCGCCTCTCTGCTCCGCGCCGATGAGCCACCTCCGGCCACCCCCAACCCCGACCAAGGCCATCCCAAGGTAGCCCTCACCTTCCAGGATCTCCACGACCCTTTTCCCCTCGCCGCCGACGAGCCCCCTCGCCGGAATCTGGCCGTCCGCCGTGCCAGCGCCGCCCAAGGACCCAATTGCATGGATTGAAATCATTAAAAGAGTCTGCACGCAAGTTTCCAGGGGCATATCTGTAAACCTGTGTTTAAACTTTGATTTCAAAAATAGCGAATTTGTAAAATTCATATAAAATCATAGAAAAATCAAAAAAATACAAACTCAACTGTTCTGGAATCTTTAGATGAAAATATACAAATTTTGTTACATGTTTTTCTTCAGTTGCTTGCTAAATCTTGATATAAATTAAATGGAAGGTTTAATAGACTTTAAATGTACACCCTATTGTAGACAATGTCTAAACTTGAAAATTTAACAGTAGATTAGTTCCTTGATTTGTAGGCCAGTGTAAAAATATTAGGGCTAGAACCCATCTCTAGCTAAACTTTTTAATAGAACTTGTTTATGACATGAAATAATAAAACTAATTTTTAACTGCTGTTATATTGTGTTTCATGTAATGAAACTTTTCTAGAGCTGATATAATTTTGTGGTAAGAAAAATGTACTAATTCAAATAATTAGTTTCTTTGCTTGGAAAATGTTCAACTTTTTACTGTAGCACACTTTAGAGTAGCTCTTGCTGTATAAAACGTTTCAGACTCAGAAAACCTATAAAACATCCTGTAGAAATTAATCTTTATTAAAGTAGGTGTGTCTTGTCCTATTTATTATGCTTTGTATCTTACACAGTAAAATCTGAAAAATTTACAGTAACACATATATGGATAGATTAACCCCCTGTAAATATTTTAGCCTCAATACATGAATGGTTTCTCCTGTATCAAAATAACTAGGTTCTAGCAGTGGCTGTGTATTACTTTTTCATAATTATTCTACTGCATGAAAATGTCTGAAATTTTTACAGTGCTTTTGTCTCTGCATAATGTGCTCCAAATAAAAATTTCATCACCAGAAGTTACCTAGGCCAGAAGTTGTGCTTAATCCATGTTGTGCTGCGAAAACTAAGTTTCCAATATAACACAACCCCTTCTTGTCTAGTGAAGTTAATAGAGTTAAGTTATACTCTATTAACAATTGCCCAAAGAAATCTTAACTAAGTAACTTCCCAACAAAATTGATGTTTTGTGGACTGCCACTTTATCGTGAAGGAAAATAATCGTCATATACCATCACTATAACTTACACTTGTGCATTCATATAGAATCGACTACTCTCACAGACGGAATGTATGAGCTGGTGCCCGTGTCCGAGAGTGAGCAGCGTGAAGCTCAAGTAAATCTAACTGAAGCTTTCGAAGACCCGAGCCCAAGTTCGGACGAGCCCCAGGCTAGCTTTACCCAAGAAGGCAAGCCCCGGAGCATGAACCCTAATTTCCTAAACTTATGCAACTTATTACTCTACTTTACTTGTGCATTAAGTTTATAGGAGTTGAATGAAAACTTAGTCGCATGATCCTGGGTACGCATGCTCTGAACACTAGATGTAAGGCTCGATAGAATGCTATGCTAATAGGACTCCGGTAAAAGTCGAGTGATTTCCTGTCACTCGCGAGAATTTAGGAGTTGAATGTTTACTACATGCTGCAATCATAAGGCCGACGGACGGGGCTATGGTACGATGTTTATGTTGATGATTAAGGCCCCGTCTGTTTAGTGAAAAATGCTAAGGCTGCAGTGTGTGGTAGTGGTGGTTAAGTCTTTGAACGTACTAACCACATGCCGAGAATATGGTAATCGGTAAGCTTAAGTACTGGATTGAACCGAGGCCGGAATATACTCCCCACCCTCTTGAATTCGTTCACATCTAGCTAATGGCGGGTGCATGTGCCGCCATGGCTAGGCCATGGGGACGTGTAGTCGAGGGCAGTGGGCCTGTTCCGTGAAGCGGGAATTCAAGGGAAAAGTTGCACGTGTGACTCTTGGAGTAACCACGTAACGTTTGTTTAGGTTTCCCTTGCAAGGTTAAGAAATTCCATTCGAATCGTCCGTTTCTCGCGGTTATTGAGACTGCTGGACCCTTTTACCACATAGAGTAAGAAGAGGAACAATGATGATGATTAATCTTGTTGGATGCAAAATAATTCTTCCACCATGTATGATATTGGATAGTTGCTTACCTAGAATGGTTAAAGAAAGCTAGAACTTGGAGCTAAAATTTGAAAGTAAGGACCTACTTATACATGCTTTTCGGCAAAACAAACCCCTCAAGCCAAAAGCCTTGCATGTCTAGGAGTCGGCTAAGTATATTCCACTAGTCGGGTAAGCCTTGCTGAGTATTAGTATACTCAGCCTTGCTTGTGGCTTGTTTTCAGGTGAAACTTTCGAGGATATGATCGCTAGTTTGACTTGGCGCCGTGCCCTTCCTCCTGGTTGGTCGGTGGAATGGGATACGCCCCCGACCAACGGTGATAATGCCGAGTGATGTCTCGTACGGGCTTCGTCGAGACATTCTATATCGTCGAGTAGTTATCGTTATTTTTCCGCTGCATTGAACTCTGAAGAACTCATTTATTTTGAAATCTGAAGTACCTTGTTTTATGAATTTGAACTCCGTTGTAATAATAATTTGTGATGAACCTGTGATGTAAAATTTGTGGAATGTTGTATCCTCTGGGCTCACCTTCGTGTGAGTACATGTATGTGTGGTTTCGATCGGCAAAAACCGTGGTTGTATCGGGAGGTTACCCGACAGACAAGTGGATTACTCCGTTTGAAGTGCGAGTTAGCCCTGATTGCCCTTGTGGTGATGGTTAGCACGCTTGAGAGGGATTAATTCAGGTGGTTCTGCCACACTTAGCTTGTACTAGATGCAGGTATGACGGTTCAAGTAACATCCACGCGAAGTGGAACACGTGGCGTTGCAGAACGGGGGCCGGCCGGCCTGGGATGGTGGCCACGTGTCACCGCCCTTCTCCTGGTTGGTCCTGATGCTCTCCTGGTATTGGTGGAGGTAGCGTCTGTCTAAAGCAGCGCAGTTAGAGGCCGGTAGGCCTGGTCAAGGGCGGTCGGCCTGATTCTGGCGCGTCTCGTCCCTCCGTTGCATCGTGTTGTTGATCAACGCTTGCATGTCACCTAAGAAGGCAGTTCTCAGGTATTTGCCCGAGTCTTGCATTGAAGTGGTCCCTTCCATCCATGGTTGAGGCCTTTCGGTCCATCTAATCAAACCAACTTTGATTGCACAGCTCAAGATCAAGGTAAATGCGTTTCCTTGCCCCTAGATCAGTGAGGTGGCATTTGGGTCCAGTGCCAGGCTTGCTGTCTAGGGGAGGCCGGTCGGCCTGGGTTTGTCCCTAATTTGCGTCAATTTTTGTGCACCTGTTCCTGCATTCACAACTCATCCAAAACTTATGGAACTTTGATTAGTTTGAATAAGATATGTATGAAACATGATACAAGCTCTATTTATTGCTGAGAAGTTGACGGACAATGTGTGATTTACTGGCCGTCAACACACCCCCAAGCTTAAACTCTTGCTCATCCTCGAGCAAGGCTAAAACTTAGGCTCGACGGATCAGGAGTTGCATCAATGTTCACCCCTGCAGTTACCTTGTGCATAACATATTGCTCTAACCCGTATGTACCTTGAGGATGTTGGCTCATACCTTGGTTCGGAGTGTTGGGCTTATTCGCATTTCATCCCTCGTCTTGAGTGATTGAGACTAAACAGTTTCCAACGGAGTCTTCCTGCTTCCTGTTCAGGTTCCTTTCTCGGATTTTTCGCAAGTTTTCAAAAGGATGGTTTAAGATTCCCCAATGGTGCTCTCAAAGTCGCTCAAGGTGTATAGGCCTCACCATGGTCGGAGATTGACCATCTTCTTCCTACTTCGAAGGCTGATATGTGGAGTTTATAGATAGGAAGAGTATTGCATACCTTGGTTTACCTTTGTTGCCGAGCTGAAGAGTGGTTCTCAAGGGGTTGGTATCCGATCAAATCCCGATCTTATGGAAGGTTTGATGTTCAGGGGAGAGGGAGAGAATGGACTCACACTTGGAAAATTTTTGGTCTTTTATTTGCACTCCTTGATTCTCAGAGATTGTGGAGAGATATGGGTCCTATCTCCTCTTTACCTTGTTCCTCCTCTTTTTTTTTATTTTTTTAAGGATGATAACTCATATTCTCATGACAGCCAACGGATATTGAAAGCGAGTGTTTGTTTTGAGTAGACTTTTTTTGGGATGGATAGGTTCGCTGTTGAGATTTTTGGGCTATAGTATGAATGAAGATTATCTGGCGAAGGTGGATATATACCCAGAGTAGGTGATTGACAAGCCAGATAATTTTGAGGCTAGCAGAACAATCGGTACGCAAAGGAGAAAGATCGTAGATAACAAGCACCTTTCCTCGAATGGACTCACCATTCGGCAAAGCTCAAAGCAACTCAAGATAGCATAATATAGCTCAAGTGGTAAAACATTATGGCTCTGAATAGGAGATGTAAACCAAAGGGGTCTCTTTACCATGATTTTATTTTAAAGAAATTCCGAGAGGTTCCTTACTAGAGCGTGTAGTTTTACTCCGGCTTCACTATCTTAAATTTCCCAACAACTTAGACTTGGAAATCAAGCCCATGCTCCCACAAACCATGAATTTTCAATGAAAACATTACCAAGTGCCAACAAAATCAAGTACTAGGAGAGTAAAAGGTTATATACGAGGCACTTGCAGAGCATGAATAGAGCAACTATTCATCATTTCTGAAAGTAGAGCTCACATGGATTTCCACACATATAAGTTGGGAGTTCCATTTATTCAAAGCATGAAACATTTTCTGTAGAATTATTATTATTATTATTATTATTATTATTATTATATATGCTTTTTTTCATTAAGGCGTGGCAATTCTTGGAACGAACAGACAGGTCAGATGACTTACCTGGATATACCCCCAAGCTTAGATGAAGCTCAATTCTGCTGGTTGCGGTCGTGGTGTTGTTGTTGGTATGGGTAGTGCGGCGGCGGATATGGGTAGTACTGCTGCGGGTACAGATAGTACTATTGCGGGTAGTGCTGCTGTGGTGCCTGCTGGGGCCACTGGTGCTGCTGGTTGGGCCAAGGCCTAGATGAGTGAAGACGCCGGAGATGTCGTGGAGCATGGAAGTGTACATCCCCCAGCTTTGCTGGGTGAGATTGGTGTTGTGCGCGAGGTCCTGGCTGATCTGGTCATCCTGCTAGCCCAGGGTGTTGACCTGGGTCGTGTGGTTCATGATTCCCTGCATGATCGGGTTCTCATAACCATATCGCGCCGAGCTCGACGGACCCACCTGCAGACCATAAGAACTCTGCATACCTAGGTGGTAGTAGGGTCCCTGATCTTCACCTTACTTAGTGGTGCCTCCGGCAATGCTCGCGCCACCCTTAGTGTAATGCTCGTAGGTTTCCTCAAAGTTCATCTTGGAAGTACCTGCCTGGTATGATGGTCATGCCTGCTCCTGCTAGGGTACTGAGCCGAACCCATCCTCGTGTCGCCGGACTGGCAACACTGCGACATGCTGGCTCCTTCTCTATCTATAAGAGTAGTCGCTTGCCCGAGTAGAGAGAGAGTTTTGGGTATGGGAGCTCGATTTCTCTATCATACCCGGGGTAACACATGAAGAGAGAGTTACGTGGCCCCTCGCGCATCATATGTCCCTGCACAAAATGCTCTAGGCCTACTCGGTACTGGTATGCTTCCGTCAAAGACAAGTAAGTGACCTAGGCATTATCCAACGCACCGACATGCGTAGCAATGAGCATAACCAAGGAGGTTATGTCAATGGGACCTCTACCCGCAATCATCTTTTGCCAATGAGCCAACATTCTCATGATGGGAGAGAACTTTATCTTTTTAGCCATAGCAAAAAGACACTGCAGCTTGGGGAAACTGCAGAAGCGTCGGTCAGAGCGCGGGTGGACAACCATGCAGAGCCATTTTGCTAGCAATCTAAGAGTAGGATTATGAATTGACACTATACTATTTTTACTCCTAACAGGCTCTTCAGAAATTTCATCCCACCAGATTGTGCGATCATATTGATAGTCTTATATGAGAGCATTAGGATTTAGCAAGCACTTTTTACTAAAGTCAAGCGCAACACTAAGCTCTCTTGCCGTTAACATATTGCTCATCAAAGAAACGGAAATAGATTTTAGTTGTTTTAGCCGTTTCTTTAGTGCCATGAGACATAAGGAATTCCATGATTAAAAGTTGTGAACCTATCTCTATGATGTCGGCAATGTTGTACCAACCGACGTAGCTGAAGGTGCGGATCATGTCTTGTTTGAGGCTCGTTTTGATGATGAAGAGGGGCTCGAAAATCTTTGTGTGGCAGAAACTCTACTTCTTGAGGAGCTCCGGCACTTCCCGCTTGTATTCGTTCCAAGCTATTATCTGATCGACTGTAGTCAGGACACGAATGTGAATGCGGACACGGTTTCTAGGCACTGTGGGAGTCGTGTCCTCCTGGGAAACACAATCTCGGCAACCTGAGTCCACCGACATGTTGTCCCGGGAGGACGCCGAACTTTGTGAACGCTTGGAACTGGAGGGGCTGAGTTTCTTAAGCTTGTTCTTCGTAGCAGTCCACATGGTGCCTACAAAAGATTAGTGCGCACACAAAATACCCAAAGGACTAAACAAAAGTTCATTAGTCGTTAGTCATCCTTGTGGGGAATTAACCACCACATACGTTCGTCGTTCAGTGTGCCAAAGCTTCATTCAAAGAGGGAAAATAATTTTTGTATTTTTCTTGGCTAAGCAGAAGTTAGCACTATTTTTTTTCTAGTTATTAGCTACTAGTTTATTCTATTTTTGGTGGGTGAACTAGTAGTAAGCACCTTTGCCTAATTAGCTCCAAGAGCTTAATTGAGCAAGGATACCTAGGAAGGGAGAAGAGAAACTTGAACTCAGAGAGATGCCAGCGTACCTGAGCTGAGTGTGCGAGGAGGAATTTCGCGGCCATCGGATCTTATAGTGGCGCGCAGGGGGCAGGCCGGTCGGCTCATGGACAAGGCTGGGAGCTCCACTTCAATCTCTTACTCGTAGACTTGCAGGTGAATGTGCCTTGGTAGGTGGCGATGGGATGGCAGCGGCGAAGGAGAGGCCGGCTGGCCATGATGGGGCCGGTCGCCCTGGTGCTGCACTCCCTCGCGCTCTGCTTTCTCCTGCGCGCTCCTTGCTCATCATGTTTCACTCTTGCACGAGCACGATGGGATGTGAACGGTGCAAAGAGGGGCCAACCATCCATGATGGGGTTAAATGGCCTGCACATGCATGGTCACTATTGTTTTCTCTTCTGATTGATGTCCTTGTCATGCCCTTTCTTCCCTGTAGCTGCACACTAGCCAGAGGATGGCACGTGGGGCCGGCCGGCCTGCAAACTGGCCGAAATTTTTGATCTTTTATGCAGTGCACTTGAAACAAAAGTTCAAAAAATAAATATGCACTTTCCAGAAATTTAAACATGCTTTGATGAAGTTGAAATAAATTATGCACGAAAATAAACTATCCTATATGCAAATGCAAAGAATGGATAACTGCCAAGTTACCTCATGGCGAGAGCTCGGGTTTTGAGTCCGGAGCTGGACTCTCCATACCTTGGGTTCGATTGTCGTCACTCGATGGAGTTGTCGTCGGTGATGACACTTTCCTTTGCCACACTTTCTTTGTAGGCTTGCTTTTTTCGATCTCTTTCTTCTCGAGCTCCAAAAATTTCTTACGCTGGGTTCTTCGCTTCCCGTTCCGCTGGTTATGCGCCTTGATCTCCTCTTGAATCTGATGACTTTCCACAAATTCGATGAGGGCTTCGATGGATGGGGTTAATGGTTTCTTCGGCTCTTTCTCAGATTTCTTCTTCCTGTTGAATGTTTTGACCTGTGAGCATTGTTCAACCTTCCGTCTGAAGGCGAATCTCTCCTTCTGCCCATTAATGTTGAGCTGGATTTCTCCGGCTCCCACATCAATTTGTGCATTCGCCATGCTCAAGAACAGCCTTCCTAGGATGAGGAGGGGTCTTGGTGTCGACTTCCATGTCGAGAACGATGAAATCAACGCAGACGAAAAAGTTCCGAATTTTTACCAGAATATTTTTAGCGATCCCCGCGGGATAACGAACTGATTGGTCCGCTAGCTGCAAACACATGGCAGTAGGAGCAAGCGCATGATGGTTAAGTTTATCATAAATTACCTTTGGCATGACGCTGATGCTTGCTCCCAGATCACAAAGAGCATGCTTAAAGTGCTAGGCTCCAATTGAACATGCAATGGTGGGGCATCCTGGGTCTTTCTTCTTCTCCGGGAGAGGATCGAGTATAGCTGCACTACACTCCTCTGTAAGTTGCACAACCTGAGTGGTTGGCAAGGTCTTCTTGTTTCCAAGTATATACTTCATATACTTGGCATACGTGGGAACCTACATAGCATCAAGAAGTGGTATGTTGACATAGAGCTTCTTAATTACCGCGAAGAACATGCCGAATTGCTCGTTGGCAACTAGCCTCCTTCTCCGTTCCGGAAATCGTAAGGCAGTTGTATCATGGTACTCTCAGGAAGCCATTGGAACTTTCTTGGTTTCTCATTGGGTTGCAATGGTGTTGGATTCGTCAGCTTCCTCTTGCACTTCGTCTTCAGCATAGGCATCCCTGGCAGTTACGGTCTTCCACTGTGTACCTGCATCCTGCGAATGGGGTGGATCCTGCATGGACTTTCCAATCACGTAGTCACCGCGCGTTCACACTTTCCTTGGGGCTCACTTCCGGTTCCCCGGGTAGCTTTCCTGAGTTATGGTTAGGGCAAGATGAGTCCAGCTCAGCTACATGGGTTTCTATCATTTTATTGAAGCTCAGCTGATTTTTAATAATAGAGTTAAACCCCCTCTAGTTGTGCGGCTAAAGACTCTAAAATTTTATCATTAGCTTGAAATTTCTTGCTAATGTTATCATTAATTTGTTTTTGGCCGTACACTAGGTATTTTAACGAAGGCTAAAAGTTGTTATTAAAGTTGTTACCTTGCTGTTGGCCGAAGGGGAGGTTGGGCTTGGAGTTCCAACCTTGCTAAGGACGGTAGCCTGAGTTATTGGGATTGTTGTTCCCAATGAAGTTCATGTCCTCTTGAGTTTTCGGGCAACTGTTGCCCGAGTGCCCAGTATCACCACATGTCTGACATGTGATCCGAGACTCCATGACCCGGTTGACCTCCTGGTGCCGAGATTCCAGCTTTTTCATGAAAGATCCATCTTGGCTGCCAGCGTATCTACACCATCAATTTGGTGTACTCCTTTAGCACGGGCTGGTTTCCTATCTCCCTTTCAACTCTAGTTGGAAGCAATCTTGTCGATGGGTGCCTTAGCTCTTGCAACATCGAGGGAGAGAAATGCTCCTCCCGCTGCTGCATCTATGCGGTCTTGCGCTCGCTGACTCAGGACATGGAAGAAGTTCTGGATGATCAGCCACTCTTCGATGTCGTGGTGTGGGCATGCTGCGATATTCCTGGAGACGTTCCCAGGCTTCCGGGATGGTTTCATCCTGGAGTTGTTGAAAACTGGAAATCCTATTCCGAAGGGCGTTGGTCTTGCCCACCGGAAAGTACTTGGCTAGGAATGCATTAGAGCAGGCATCCAATGTGGTGAATGCTTCCTTGTTGGTGTAGAACCACGTCTTTGCTTTCCCAAGCATAGAGAATGGGAACAGACGAAGTCGCACATTACCCAGTGTAGTGCCTTTGGGATTGATTGTGCTGTTCACTTCCAGGAAGTTCTGAAGATGAGCGTTGGCATCCTCTGATGCTTACCACAGAAAGGACTTAATTGGACCATGTTGACAAGCTCAGTCTTCAGCTCACAGCCTTCATTGCCTTGGTCGGTGTTCAGTCCAGTAGGGATATGGGTGCTGGACGGGGCTGAGAATTGACGGAGTGTCTTCTGAGCCATGGGTGATGAGATTGGTGTTGTCGAACATCTGCCAAAAGTGAGCCTCTTCTGAGGTGGGACAGTTCTCTATCGGACAAGGCGCCCAATTCTTTCTGGATTCGAGTCGAAGTTAGACGGTAGATCAAAACCGGTCATGGACTGCTTTGCATATATCACAAAGACAAAGAGAGCAATGGTAAGCCTGCTAAAATTAGCGGTGATAAATCAGTAAATTTATCAAAATATTCAATGATATCTTTAGCACCAATTGCTTCCCCGGCAATGACACCAGAAATGCTTGTTGGCGTTTCTTATGCCCAATAGAATATGTATTCCGCTAGCGCACTGAATCCACCGCTCTAGTACTTCACCTTGGAGTATTCCAGGGTATCATAAATTTCCACGGGGAAGCACTACGGTCTAAAGAGTATCGAATGAATGAGTGATAAACTTTACTGGAGATATCCACCGACTAATTTAGTGGGGGTAAGCCAGATAAGATATGCACTCGGTGTTAGGATTTCTCTTGAGGCCTTCAAGAGAAATCCCCCTAAACCTAGGGACCTGACTTGAACTCCCTTATCCGGGCGAGAAAACCCGTAAGATCCCGATAAAACAAGAAAGATAACAAAGCCTAAGCTAGAGGATAGAACTTCCGCATACAAGCTGAATAACTTGGAAAGATAAATAAATATGAAAAGTAAAGCTGACTTGAAAAGACAAAGATGATAAATTATATTTATAAATGTCAAAGGGAAAGATACAAGAGCTTATACTAGACTTCCGATGATGACTCCGGAATCCCAAGACAAGCTCGAGTCGACTCGACTCTAACTCCCAGACTACTAAACCTAACTCTAGAAAGTGAAATGAGTAGAGAACTCCTTGGTGTGTGTTACAAGTGGGATGTGCTAGTCTATTTAGACTACTTCCATGTCAGTTCTTGTAGCTTACCTTGTCCTGGACGCAGGTATGACAGTAGAAGTAACTTCCATGCGAAGTTGAACACGTGGCGCTGCAAAGGGGGCCCGACCGGCCATGGATTGTGGCCACGTGTCACCGCCCTTGTCCTGGTTGGTCCTGATGCTCTATTGGTGTTGGTGGAGGTAGCGTCTGTCTGAAGCAGTGCACTTAGAGGCCGGCCGGACTGGTCAAGGCCGGTCGCTCTGATTATGGCGCGTCTCGTCCCTCCGTTGCACCGTCTTGCTGATCAACGCTTGCGTGTCACCCCGGAAGGCGGTTCTCAAGTATTCACCCGAGTCTTGCATGCAAGTGGGCCCTTCCATCCATTGTTGAGGCCTTTCAGTCCATCTGATCAAACCGACTTTGATTGCATGGCTTAGGATCAAGGTAAATGTGTTTCCTTGCCCCTGGATCAGTGAGGTGGCATTTGGATCCAGTGCCAGGCCAGCCGGCCTAGGGGAGGCTTGTCGGCCTGGGTTTGTCCCCAATTTGTCTCAATTTTGGTGCACTTGTTCTTGCATTCACAACTCATCCAAAACTTGTGGAACTTTGATTGGTTTGAAAAAGATATGTATGGAACATGATACAAAGCTCTATTTATTCCTAATAAGTTGATGGACAATGTGTGATTTACTTGCCGTCAACACCAGCACTGTGCTCGATGAGGGCACAACCTCTGTTTTCGGCTCCTAGATTTGCATCGCCAATGGCTCGGGTGGCTTCAATAGCCATCTAGCTAACTCCAGGGAGTCGGAGACACCTACAGCAACTCAACGCAGTGATCTCAACGTGTTCATCGACAACCTCGACTAGACGTTGCTTCTTGACCTACGGAGATTGAGGAGGAGTCTGCTGTCGACGTGACTTCGACTCGTGCTGCACCAGGACTTCTCAAGTCGAATTCGATCCAATCTGAGGAAGAACATACCCGACTCCTATTCAGGCTGTGCAATGCGGCTTCTATCTACCAGGAGCTCACTCAATCAGAGTTCCTCTCCGCATTGAAAGATGACTTGGATAATCTACTAAAGCTCGGAGACGCGGGTGCCGCCGCCTGTACGGAGGCCCCTGTTTTCGACAAGTACTCGGACTCGGATGATGAGTCTGAAACCTTTCCGGGTAGTCATCTAGGCCTGACTATAACCTCAACGCAACAGGGCTGGTTCATGTATTGGAAGGCCATGGAGCCCTCTGAGCTACTTGAATACGACTCTCGCCTTGTGGCCTTCACACAAGCACTGCCTTTTCAGGAAGGCAAGCCCCTCTCTCCCATCATAAAGGAGGGAGAGGGAAGGATAGTACTCGTCGACTACAGCTCCAGCAGAGAGTTTTCCCCATAATGTCATGTTGCATGGCCTCCCTCCACGAGCATGGTGATGATGACAAACCTGGAAGAGAGTACGACGGCGAACTACTCGCGGACATCTCCGCCGATAAGTGCACGGCGGATGCTCCTCAAGATGAAGACGAGGAGCAAAGAAGAATCCGAAGGATCAAGAATACCAAATGTGCCAAGCGTAGGCGGAACGCAGAAGCCCACGCATGGAACCCACCTCACCGCAAAAACCTCAACGGTGCCTTCACCGCAGCAGACAATCGCAGTACAACACGCCAATCGAGAACATTGCTGAAGCAGCTTTGTTAATTCAGCGATTACCCCAAAACCCGGAGACCGAGAGGCTGCTGCATCGGACATAGCGCGCCATCGTTAAACTCGACCAGCGAGACCCCATGCCTTCGCTGCAGCGCACCCACTCAAGATCGGAGCATCACGCGAGCTCCATCCCCCAGTTTAGTCGTACCCTAGGAGGAGGACCCAACCCTCAAGGGAACAACAACCGCCACCACAACAAGACAATCAAGGTGGCCACGGACACCAGCACGCCCAGCAATCCGCACGCAGCCACGCTGACCAAGAAGTCCAACATCCTCCACAATAGTCGGGCAACCACCAGGTTGCAAGGCCCCATGCCGACGGTTACTCTGTGGGAGGCCACGACCACCATGGAGACCTCCGCGACTTGCCTACAGTTGACCTAAGGTAGAAGATCAACGAAGGTCGTGACGCTTGAGACATTATCGACTCGAGATGCCGCGAGCGCGGCGGTGATCCATGCGACGTCGACGACAGTGACCGCTTCCCAGCTTTCACTCTCAACATCACCTCCCACGACTGCCCAAGGGAGTTCAAGCCAGTCGGCATCACCAAGTACGATGACAAACAAAACCCATAGTATTGGATTCGCTGGTACTCCACCACCATTGAAGTGTCGGGCGACTCCAATACGACCAAGGTTATCTACTTCCCGATGGCTCTAGAAACCGCACGGCTCACCTGGCTCGAAAGCCTCAAGCCAGACTCCATCGACTCCTGGGAGGACCTGAAGAAAACCTTCATCGACAACTTCCAGGGATCCATGCTCTGCGAGTTACCTTTGGGACAAAAGAAAACTGTTGTACAGAATACATTAAGTTCGAGGTGGCAAACTTCGAGTCCTCGTACCATGCCATTCTCGGCAGACCTGCTCTGGCAAAATTCATGGCCGTACCCCCATTACGTCTACCTGCTCCTCAAGATGCCGGGCGAGGCAGGGGTCCTCACCTTCCACGGCAACTTGAAGAACTCGTATGACTGCGATCAAGAGGCAATCGAGTATGCCTCGACTACACGTGTGCTAGAACCTTCATCTGAAGTGTTCGCGGCCGCATAACAGCTCTCCTAGTCAGAGATGGTGATTCAAGCTGTACCACCACAGAAGAAGCTGGGCCAATCAATGGTAAAGCCCAACACCAGCGACGTCAGCGTGAAGACCATCCAACTATAGGAGGGTGACTTGTCTAAGACAACACTCATCATTGCCGGGCTGGACGGCAAATAGGAACTCACGCTCGTCGACTTCATTAGGGCTAACCGAGATATATTTGCATGGAAACCAGCAAATATGCCAGGGGTGCCCAAGGAGTTGATCGAGCATTCCCTAAAAGTCGATCCAAAAGCCAGCCCCAAGAAGCAGTGACTGCACAGGGTTCTCCCCAGACAAGAGGGAGGCCATCAAAAAGGAGTTAGAAAAACTACTCACGGCAGGTTTCATTAAAGAAGTCTACCACCCAGAGTATTTAACAATATTACACTGCCCGATACACTCCTTTAATGAAAGATCCTTTCGCGCAATGGTCGATGTGTGGGAGCGCGATACACTGCAATGGTAACTAAATAAAGTATTTAACAATATTACACTGCCCGATACACTGCAATGGTAACTAAATAAAGTATTTAACAATATTACACTCCGAATAAAAGAGATACAAAGGTCTTTAAACGATACACCAATATACCCTAAATGAAGTCTGCAACAACTCCGTCTTCCACAGGCGATGACTGGTGAACGCAATGCCTAGAACTCCTCGAAGTCGTCGAAGTTCACCTCTTCAAGGTTCTCTTCTGAACAGCAGTTGGGCAAGGATGAGTACTCTTATGGTTGGTACTCAACAAGTGGGGTGAATATGCAAGGCCATCAAGGATAGGCTAAGGTTTACAGCAGCGAGCACTTTTAGTTTGTCATGTATTTATTAGCAAGCACCTATTAACTAGGTTTAAGTTTATACCATCCCACTTTAGCAAAAACTTAAAGGTACCAGCAACATAAACATAAACCAAGAACCACAATTTAATTAATCTTCAAGTTTCATTATCATGTGAGGGTCCAAGCCACTCTTAACCGTGAGTACGGCTGTTATAACAGTTTTACACTCTGCAGAGGTTGTACACTTTACCCACAAATCGTGTTTCCCTGAGTCGCCCGGGTTTGCAAGGCCCTTAAACACTTCCGAGGTGAGTGGCGAGGGTACACTACGAAGCCTTTACAAAGACATGTCGAGAGCTAGGCAGCCCGCTAGAGTTTCAGTAGCAGTGTGGTCCATAAACCTCCCTAATGGTCAGCTCCTTAGTAAAGGCAGCTACCCCAAGAGGACCGGGCTATAACCCCTATCACTGACCCCCTCCTTGCCCTTTCGGTAAGGCCACCAGCTAACTACACATCTAATTAATTAGCTAAGGTCAGAGCCATATGACTTTGTGGTTGCACTGTTCACTTGGGTGGTTCTCCATGTTCCCATTAAACAAAGTTGATCTTGAATTAACGCGGTATAACAACATTATGAAACGTGATCATAATTATCATAAGAGTAAACCAACACCTTTCCCAAAGTTTGCAACTAAGCGTGACTACCCAACATGATTAGTAAACCCTGGTGTTTCAAGGCTTTGGGTAAAACACTAGGTATGCCCTTAGCATAGGTGACCCATCAAATTTATGCAAAGCAACATTAAAATAAAGTGAATTATCATGCTATTGTTGGGATAAAAATAGAATATGCAGGGGAGGGAAGTCCACTTACCTTCTTCAAATAGCTATTGGTTCTCTTTCTCATAAGCTTGCTCTTGGTTTTGCTCGAACGTCACGTCGTCTACGCGATCACACAAACAAGCATACACGAACAAATAAGAAACAGTACAATAAACAGTACAAACAGAGAGTAAAAAGAATAATAATATTGTAGTTCATGATGCATGGATCGCGTGAGCGCAAGAATCGCTGAAATCGGAGTTGAAACGATGAAGATATGGCTAAAACAGTGATCCAGGGACCTAACTGCGAGAGTTTTGAACTTCCAGGGGCTAGATTTGAAGAAACCAGGGGCTAAAACATAATTAAACCTTAAACAGAGGGTATGGGTGCAAAACTGGAGGTCCTGGACGACGGGTACTATTTCTAGAAAGGTCAAGGGTCGGGGCAGAAAAGAAAAGGACTTAACTCTAATTATTTTTCTACTGATCTGGACTGCGGGTTGATTTCTGGAAAGCCTAGGGGCTTTTCTGCAAAAGTTCCGGGGACGGCTAGGGTGTGGCTTAATCGGGCGGATCTGATCCGTTGTATCAGGATCGGGCGGCGGGGTTAGGGTCGGGCGTGGCTTGGCGGCTCGTGCGCGGCTTAGATCTGTTCTGGCCGTGAGATCTAGATCGGGCGGCAGAGTGAGGGTCGGGCAGGGGTCGACTCGGCAGGCGGCGCTGGGCGCCGGCGGCGAGCGAGGGCGGCGGCGGACGGCCGGAGCTCACCGAATCCGGTGCTCCGGGGCTCGGTTCAGGCCGGGGTTAGGCCGGGGAGAGAGAGGGCGACACGGCGAAAGTGGTGGGGGTCATGGGATGGCCGTGCGGCGGCCGTAGACCAGCGGACCACGGTGGCGGGCGGAGATAGAGCTCCGTCGAGAAATTGGGGCCGCGACAGAGCGAGAAAGAGGGGGCAACGGGGGCAGCTTGGTGCTCACCACCTCGCGGAACTCTGGCGAGGGTTGTAGTTGTTGGAGAAACAGAGGGACGGCGAGTCGACGTAGGGGCGGCGGCACAGCGAATCGACGGCGCGGAGACGATGGAGAGCTCGACTCGAGTACAACGCAGGTGCTGAGCAGCGAGGCTCGGGCGTGGGTTTTATAGGGGAGGAGAGGAGGCGGAGCGGTCGGGGAAAGGAAGGCGGCGGCTCACGCGGCGGCTTGCGAAGGAAAGGGGCGGGTACCGCGGCCATTATGGCAGGCCAGCGTCGCTGGGAAGGAAGGAGGAGACGCAGGCGACGGCGTGGGGGGCGAACAGGATTCGGGGTGAGGAAGAAAAGGAAAGGGGAGGGAGGCGCGGACAACGGGCGACGGCGACGGACGCGTCTGGTGTCGTGGCGGAAAGGAAAGAGAGAGGAGCGGGAGGAAGAAGAAAGGAAAGGAAGAGAGGAGAAACTGACGAGTGGGACCCAGCTGGCGGTGAGAGAGAGGTGAGGGAGAGTGAGGCGGGTTGGGCCGGCTGGTTTGGGCCGCGGGGAGAGGAAAAGAAATAGAAGAGGAGGAGAGAAGGATTTGGGTCGGGCTGAAAGAAAAGAGGAGGGATTCTGGGCTGGGCTGAAAGAGAGTGGGAGAAGAGAAAGAAAGAGAGATGCATGCATAATTTTATTTTGTGGCTTTTATAAAAAAAATGTTTTTAAAATTTTATTTCATATATTTTTGGGTGTTACAGAAAGCCTGTTTTCTTTTTAGCCCAGTCATATTGTGTCGTAATCGACTAGGGTTTGTTAGCTTAGTCTATAAATATTGGCCTACAGGCTTGTAATCAATCATCGCACAATCAATACAACAAACCCTTTTCTTTATTGTCGGCGACTTTGCCAAATCCTAGTTCTGTAGCTTTTTCTTTTTTCAACGAGTTCTTCCGGTTAGCAGGGCTGCATCGCTTCAATCTCCAGCTTGCTGGTAAGTTCCATGTTTACCGAGCAAATTAGATCTTTGATTGACGGCGCATTGCTTCTTTCTCGATTTGTTTACTCACTAGTTATTGATTTTTGTTAATCTTTGTGAGGTTAGGTTTTTTCTAGTCTTGCTTAGTTTAGCCTTTATCACGGTTATCCAGCTTAAATCTCAGGTTTCCTATCGGCTGTAGCTACGTTTTTATTGATCCAATTTATCATATAGATTATAGCCGATTAAATCTGGATCTAGGTGTTGTTCATGAAGTATTACTGAGCAATCGGTATTGCTTCCTACAGTATAATTGACTGATTTTAGCTGATTTCTTACCAAATTCGTATCAAGCTTTTGGCCGATACTCTCTTTGAACGGTTCGGAAATCTAGCTGATACGTTCTAGCATTTGATGTTGCCTTATTCCTGCGTGAAGCTATTTGGAGCCTACGCCGGAGTAAAGCAAATCTCCCAGATACTTGTGTGGGGTCACGCAGGAAGCGATCGTCGGTTTTTTGCAACAACACACTTTTTGGCACGCCTGGTGGGACAGTACAACAACTTCACCATGACCATCCAGAAGCCATCTGATGTGGACAATGATAGCATCCTCAAGGTCGCTGAAGAAGATCTCAACGTCACCCAGAAGCAGCAGTTGAAGAAGGCAACTGAAGATTACAAGCAGGCCTGCCTCGGGGCCTTCAGTATCATCAAAAGAGGAGAGGCCGTACAGAAAGCTGCCTTTCCAAAGTCGCGAGAAGTCACAGTCACCAAAGACTCGGCCAAGTTCCAAGAGATGTTCGATCAAGGTATGCATCATGCAATGATCAATCAGTCGAACGTCCTGATGAATTCGATTTAGAATGCCGTCAGGGAAACTATGGCCGGTGGCTTGCGCATGGGCTACAAAGGGCCGTGTTACTCTTAGCCAGAGTAATCGGCCGCAGTAGCAGTAAGAGCTGTGAATGCTGCCATGGCAGGCTTAGGCACCCAACCACCACCACTCAGCACAGTGATGTTGAGCGCCGGAAACTACCTAGTGCCACCATACATACTTCAGACGCATACATACCAGCTGATGGCGTCTCCAGTCCGGATAGCTCCGGTGTTTACGCCTTCTTCGCCGATGATGGAAGCATCGGCGCATAGTGGCTCTTTCAACATCCCTGCTGGTTTCATCCCCGACCCGTCTCTAGGGATGCCTCCTGAATACATGATCCCGACTAGCACAGAGGCATCTGTTCAGAATCAGCAGGCTCCATGTATAGGTGGCTTGGTCCAGGGTACACAGTCGCAAGGACTTTCCACCCAGCTGCTGGTCTCCCCGCTACAAACCGGGGACCCCACTCGCCAGCATTAGCCTCACAGCCAATGTTTCTATTCCAGCCACAGACAAATGGTTATTAGCAAGGCCCCTCGGCTCCTCAGCCGACGGCGAATCAGGTGGGTCAACAAGGAGGTTACCAACAGCAAGCACCCAGTCAACCGCATTTAGCCCATCAATTTTAGCTCCCGGTCCAGCAGCTACAGCTAGTGGTCCAGCAACAAAATAATGGCCTCCAGAACATTGATTGGGCCAGCAAAATAGCCGATGTGATGATAAATTAATTCGGCTTGAGGCCTAAGAGACCAGTGTACATGTACCGGCGGCCCTACCCTGAAGCTTATGATCAAATTGCTATGCCTCACCGGTACTGAGTGCCAGATTTCACCAAGTTTCTCTAGCCAGGATAACGTGACAATGCTTGAGCACATCAGCAAGTTCCTGGTCCAGTGTGGGGAAACATTCGGCAACAATGCATTGAAGATTCATCTGTTCCCGCTCTCTCTATGTGGATCTACTTTCGCATGGTTTTCTTCGTTGCCAGCTAACTCCATCATCACGTGGGCCGATATAGAAAAGCAGTTCAACAAATACTTCTTTGCTGGAGTTCAAGAGATGAAACTTACAAACTTGATGGCTGTGAAACAGAGAAACGACAAGCCGGTTCCTGATTTCGTCGAAAGATTTAATGACATCAGGAGCCGATGCTACAGTTTGTCTGTCAGCAATAGCCAGTTGGTTGAATTGGCATTTTAGGGATTATTACCTCACATCAAGGAGAGGTTTTCCTTGCAAGAGTTTGACAGCTTGAGTCATCTTGCTCAAAGGTTGTCGAATGTTGAAGTCCGCATACAGAATCCTAGAGGGAACACCTTTCAAAAGGAAGTTAATAATATTGAATACTCTTCTGATTCTGAGGGAGAGGCCAAAATCGGCTTGGCAGAGTGGACCAAAACAAAGAGCTGGTTTCATGCCCGTTCGCCAAAAAGGATGCCGAGAGTTACGGGTTTCATGTCAACAAGGCCGACAAGATCTTCGACTTGCTGTTACAGAAGGGACAAATCAAATTGTCTCCCAATCATACGATCCCGACGGCCGAAGAATTAAAGAACCACAGGTATTGCAAATGGCACAATGTTGTGTCTCACCACACTAATGGGTGCAAAGCCTTCCGTCAGCAGATCCAATCAGCTATCGAGCAAGGGAGAATTAAATTTGATAATCCTGCAAAGCCGATGAAGATAGATAGGCATCCTTTTCCTACAAACAAGGTGGAAATCGGCAAGGGGAAGGCTAAAGTGCTGACTTCAGAACGGGCCAAGCAGACAGGAGTTGTAGACCCCAAAATGCAGATATCGGCTGAGGAATTGAAGAGTCAAAGCCGATATGGCCAAGGGGCAGAGCTCTAGAGGGCCTCACAGAACTGTCACGTCTAGCATGCAGATAAGTAATTATCGGCGTCGGCAAGATAGAGAAAGACATTTCCAGGAAGAAAGGAGTCGGTGCGATGAGGACTATTGGCGGTGTCCCTTCTTCATTTTCTATTGGAACGAAGGATTGAGGCTCCCGTCTGCTGATAACTGCCCTTAATGCAGTAGACCACATGACGACTACCGTACTTTTAAGAGGCAGTATCATGATGACAGTGGCCATAGGCCGATCGGCGGAGATGAACACGAAGGAAGACGTGTCCGCATACATGATCGGCTGGGAGGCAGGGTTGAGGCCCAGGATCAGTTGGAGGATGAACCCAATGATCAAGTTCCTAATGGAGGGCCTCTCAATCATGAAATTGAGCATCAATGCAACTATCGCTATGATCCTGAGACTTATCCCCAATGGTGCCCTGGAGGGTTGACCAAGTCTCAGAAGAGGAGAATCCAGAGGCCGCGCCATAGGGAACAAGAGGAGGAACTTGATCAAGGAAAGAAGGTGAATTCCCAGGTGTGGCGCGTCTAGGAAAAAGCCGATGAGACTCAACCATCAGCATTGGTTAACATGGTCTTCATCTCGCCGATGGAGTTCAAAGCTCCATCTGATGATGAAGAAGAAGAGCGGGCGATGGCCCAATTAACTCTGGATCCGGTGCAAGCTGCATTTGACAAGCCAGAGGATAAAGAGCATCGACACCTGAGGCCTCTGTACATCAAGGGATATATAGACGGTTGGCCAATGACCAAGATCATGGTTGATGGTGGTGCTGCCATCAACGTGATGCCGTGTGCCACATATGGGAAGCTCGGGAAAGGCGAGGAAGACTTGATCAAGACCGACATGATACTCAAGGACTTCGAAGGCAATGCTTCACCGGCCCGAGGAGCAATCAACATTGAATTGACGATTGGGTGCATACAATGACAAAGGTTAATACAATCTGCTCTTGGGCCTGGATTATATCCACGCCAACTGTTGCATTCCATCCACCATGCATCAATACCTTATCCAATGGTTGGGAGATGCTATTGAAGTGGTATGCGCAGATTTGTCGCTCAGCGTTCCAACGGCCGATCCTCCAGTCTGGGGATATGATGGAGTGGAGTGCATTTCAGGTAAAGTTTGGGAAGGAGATTTCCTGAAGATGGCCAATTTTGGTCCAAAGCCAATCCAAGCAGTCAGCTCTGAAGAATCGTCTTGATGGATGATTTCATGCTAGATGATGAAGGCAAGCTTGGGCATGGATTCACATCGGCTGATGAGTTGGAATAAGTTAACATTGGAGATGGTGATAGACCGAGGCCGACGTTTATTAGTGCCAAGTTAAATCCTGAGTGTAAGCAAGAGTTGATTGACTTATTAAAGGAATTCAAAGATTGTTATGCTTGGGAATATTATGAAATGCTAGGATTAGACTGATCGATTGTTGAACATCGGTTGCCAATTAAGCCAGGATATCGGCCGTGTCAACAGGGTGCCAGGTGATGTAAACCGGAAGTGCTGCCTGACATCAAGATTGAGATTACTAGGTTACTTGAAGCTAAATTTATCTGACAATGCCGATATGCTAAATGGATCTCCAATGTGATTCCCGTATACAAAAAGAATGGCAAATTGTGGGTGTGCATTGATTTCAGAAACTTGAACAAGGCTACGCCAATGGTGGCTATCCAATGCCAGTGGCCGATGTACTGGTAGATGCTGCTTCGAGACATAAAATCATCAGCTTCATGGATGGAAATGCAGGATACAATCAGATATTTCATGGCAAAAGAAGATATTCCAAAGACTGCATTTAGATTCCCTAGACATGTTGGTCTATATGAGTGGGTCGTCATGACTTTTGGTTTGAAAAATGCCGGGGCAACGTATGAAAGAGCTATGAATTATATATTTCATGATATCATCGGTAAGATTATGGAGATTTATATCGATGACCTTGTGGTCAAGTCCAGGGGGTTTCGAGAGCATCTGGCCAATTTGCGCAAGGCGTTGGAGTGCACCAGAAAACATGGGTTGAAGATGAATCCGAACAGAGGCGCTTTTGGTGTATCGGCTAGGCAGTTCCTGGGATTCATGGTTCATGAAAGAGGAATCAAAGTTGGACAGAACATTAGTGGTGTTATCAATAAAGTGGTTGCTCCAGAAAACAAGAAATAGGTTCAGTCCTTAATCTGCAGGATTAATTTTATTCTGAGATTTATATCTAATCTATCCGGAAGGATTCAACCGTTTAGCCCATTGCTAAAGCTGAAGGCCGGTCAGGAGTTCATCTGGGGAAAGGAACAATAGAAGCTATTGAGGACATAAAACAATACTTGATGACCCCACCAGTGTTGATTCCACCCTAGAGGCACAAGCCGTTTAAGTTATACTAATCGGCTGATGAGCATGCCATTGGATCGGCCCTTATTCAAGAATTCGAAGGGAAAGAACGTGTGATTTATTATGTTAGCAGAAGACTCTTGGATGCAGAGACCAGGTATTCTCTAGTTGAGAGATTATGTTTGTGCTTATATTTTTCATGCACTAAGCTCAAGCATTATTTATTATCGCCTGAATGCGCCGTCGTGTGTAAGGATGATGTCGTCAAATACATGCTATCATTGCCGATTTTAAATGGGAGAATTGGGAAGTGGATCCTCGCTCTATCGGAGTTTGATTTGCAGTATGAATCGGCTAAAGCCATTAAAGGGCAAGTTATGGCCGATTTTGTTACTCAGCATTGTGGCCCAGGGGTTACTATCGTGGAGCCTACTCCATGGACATTATTTTTTGATGGGTCATCTTGAGGAAAGGATTGCGGTATCGGTATAGTTCTTATATCGCCTCGGGGGGCAAACTTTGAATTTTCCCTGCTGATTCATGAAACATCAACAAATAATCAAGCAGAATATGAGGCCGTGCTCAAGGGGATAAAATTGTTGAGGGAAATTAAAGCTGATGCTATTGAGATTTTTGGGGATTCTATGCTTGTAGTCAATCAGCAGATCGGGAAATATGACTGCAACAATGATATTCTAAGGGTTTACCGTGAAGAATGTCTTGAGTTATTAACAAAATTCAAGATGGTTTCTATCGAGCACATCCCCAAGATGTATAACGAAGAGGCTAATAGGCTTGCGCAGAGTGCTTTTGGTTATCGGCCGATGTGATGTCTCGGCTTTGGAGATATTGGCTGATGATTGGAGGAAAGAGATCATCGATTATTTGAAGGACCCATAGCAGAAAGTCTCCCGACACATAAGATTGAAAGCTAGTAAGTTTGTACTACTAGAAGATGATCTATATTATAGAATGCTTGATGGTGTCTTGCTTAAATGCATAGGAACCGAGGAATCTAAAAGCTTGATGGGTGAGATACACGAAGGTGTGTGCGGAGCACATCAATCGGCTTTCAAAATGAAATGCATGATAAGGAGAAATGGATATTTCTGGTTGACAATTCTTGAAAATTGCTTTGAATATTATCAAGGGTGTCAAGATTGTCAGAAGTTTGGTAACATCCAAAGGCTTCCCGCATCGGCTACGAACCCTATCATAAATTTGTGGCCTTTCAGGGGGTGGGGCATCGATTTGATCGGCCAAATCTATCCGTCATCAAGCAAGAATCATAAGTTCATATTGGTAGCGACAGATTACTTCACCAAGTGGGTTGAAGCAATCCTGTTGAAAACAGTGACGTCTGTCAGACCCGGGGCCACGGGACTGCAGACATGGCGTACGTATTCTAGGATAAGGGATAGGACATGGCCCACACTGTACACCAATTGTAACTACTTGTACAGGAGTAGGACTAGTCGGAACAGAAGGAAACTACCCGAGTAGTACTCGGGTAGGACTCCTATGCTAGTATCAGGCTAGGACTTTCATGTAACCCTATCGCCCCAGACTATATAAGGGCAGGCAGGGACCCCCTTCAAACATACATCATCTAAGGCAATACAGACCACCACACAGGACGTAGGGTATTACGCATATTGCGACCCTAACCTGTCAAAATCCTGTGTTATTTGCACCTTCGAGTTCCTAATCTCGTCGACACCCCACATACAATCTACCACCTCGAGGACATCCCTCTGTGGGCTTGGAGGTTAAACACCGACAACTAGCATGCCAGGTAGGGATGTTCATCGAGCATCCACCGGAGAACTCGATGACATCTTTTAGCTTCATCAGTGCCGTGCCCGACGAGGGCACCATGTTCACCTTCGGCTCCTGGGTCTGCATTGCCAATAGCTCAGGCATCTGCTCCAACATCCAGCCGTGACATCGACAACCACCTGGCCAACCCTAAGAAGTCGGAGGCATTTGCTCCAACATCCAGCCGCGACATCGACAATCTTGGCGATGATCTCGGTAGGATCAAACTTTTCGATCTAATTGCAAGCTACGCAAGTCATATCAAGGCAAAATCCTCGCCCATCGATCACTCCTGATGATATAATTGCCGGGATAGATCAGGTGGACGACAACATCGCCGAATGCATCAAGCTCGCGGAAGCCGCTCTCCATCATCCTGACCCAGCATCCTCGACACGAAACCGCCCTGAGACTCCTCACCATCCTCCTATCGCCACCGGCGACATCTTCTCTGGCATCGACCAAGTCGACCAAGGTATCGTAGAGTGCGTCAATCTCGCAGAAACCACCCTTCAGCGCATCAACCCCATGGAGCTGAAGGCATTGGATTGTGACTTCGACGACTTCAACGGCAAACTCAAAACCCCCGGACCAAGTCCAATTCGTTCTGAGGCAGTCCTGCCCAAGACCCTTTTCGCATTGGAAGAGGACTTCGATCACCTACTGCAACTCGGAGAAGAAGAAGCCATCGGACGTCGGGGGGCTACCATTTACGACAATCATTCAGATTCGGTTACTAATGCAACACCTATGATTTGCAACCGCTAAGGTCTGATAAGAGGACCAACTCGGTCAAGCAGGATTAAGCATTGGAAGGGCAGAAAACCCTCCAAATTTCTCGAATCAAGGCCACCACGATCCATTATCGACTCTGGTGAACTCCCGTTCCAAGAAGGAAGACCTCTCGCTTCTTCCGATCATGAAGATGGTAGGGCTGCGAGTACCAAACGCTTCACACCGGATCGCGAGGTGTTCATGGCATTCATCAAGGAAACCTAGGATGCAGAGGAGGAAGGATCGGAGTATGTTCAATTAGAGGACTACTACATCAACGAGGACAACTACATCTCTGACACACCCGGTCCAGACCCAGAACCAGCGGGGGCATTTGCCCATAATGATCTACCTATACATGCTCTCGACACTAAGGGGATCGCGAAGATCGAAGATGAGGACGACGTCCAAAAATAGCGGCATAAGCTCAGGAACGCCAAGTGTGCTGCGCGCAGGTAGCGCGTTGTTGACGGTCCTTAAGTCACAAATTCAACCGTCAACTTTTGCATCTTTCTATGTCACATAATCACCAAACTTAGCTAAAGGGTATAATTCTAATTGGTTCCACAAGTTTTGGTGAATTATGATTTGTAGGCACCTGTAAGCGGAAAGATAGAGAAAGTGTACACAAAATGCAGAAGAATGCACAGAAGATCACACTCTGTGTTACACTTACAAGAAGGGCCCATAGAAAATCAGCCCAAGAGGCCAAGAAACACACCTCCGACCAATCAGAGGCTGGCACACGGATTCAAGGGCCCATCTGGCAGAGCAAACGGGCGCGTCAAGGCACGAATCACCAAGGATCACCACCTGGGCCCACATGACAGCCAGCCAGAGGAAGGTGGAGCCGGGGAGGTGGCACCTAGGGTTGGTCGAACCTAGATGGCATCCCGTCCAGATGCATTTGAATGAGGAGTATCCCCTTACTCTTCCTCAAAGCCGTGGCTAAGGTTTCCATACAAGTAGATGGCGGGAACCGCCCTTGGAGGCTATAAAAGAAGGCCTCCACACCCCCCCCGTCTTTAAACACAACACATTTGGAGAAGAAGAAGTAGAGGGACTCCACCCACTTGTATCATTAGGATAGGGAGTGTGTGAGGAGGAAGTGTGGAGGAGAGCCAGACTTGTTGGCCTCTCTCTGACATTGTACCTCGACGAAGACGATCCATTTGAGTAAGTATCCGAGTTCATCTATAGGTGAGTTCTTGGTAAACTTATCCTTACGTTATTAATCGTTTGCGGGTTCATCGTCTGTTCTTGTAGCGGATACTCTAGTAAAGGGACCCTGATAAAGACGAGATAACCCTGATCGACGCTAGAGTAGTAGTCGATGGCATAAACATGGTGTTTGGGCCCTAGATTACCTTTGTTTGCTGCGAGCCCACGGTGTCGAGGGGTACGCGGCAGGTGGTGACAACCCTGTCCGTTCGCCACGAGTCAATCTTGTGGTTTGTGAACTCCCCCATGTTCGGGTTTGGAGTAGAGCTAATAGCCGGAGGTCCTTGGCAGACTAGGGTCCGACCGGTGCTTGAAGTAAATGAATAGTAGCTTAAGTTTATCTTTCCTTAATCCTTATCCTTAGATAAACCACACTACCCAAGGTTGTTCTACCTCTTGTTCTTCAGGGTAAACTAGCTAGAAGACCGTTACACCTCCATTCCCTGAGAAAATACGATACCCTGAATACTCTCTGGGTGAAGTGCTACAACGGTATCTCCATGCACTTGCGGATTATTCTGTGAACGTTAAAAAATACCAACAAGCATTTCTGGCACCGTTGTTGGGGAATGGTTGATGTAGTTGTTTTCGAGCCTAGTTTGCCCCTGTACCCCTTTTCTTTTATCTTTCTTTTCTTTTTATCTTTATACCATGGAAACCCTTCTATCCATCAACTCTCTGCTCCTGAGAATGAGTTCTTAGAGCCATCACCCTCTCCAAACCCTATCACAGCTTCTGGCTATGAACTCCATCCTGGCATCATTGCCATGGTTCGGGGACAAACCTTCTCCGTATTAGAAAATGAAGATCATCGTCGGCATTTGCAAGAGTTTGAGGAACTGTGTTTGTGCTTGGTAATTCCAAGCATGACACAGAAAACCTTGAGGTGGAAGTTGTTCCCCTTTTCTCTTGTGGAGAAGGCGGAACGATGGCACACTCACAACATGAGGAGTGTGGATGGTGATTGGGAAGAGCTCCGAGATGACTTTTGACACTTGTTCTCTTCTTTATCCTACATAGCTTCTCTCCGAAGTGACATCCTTGCATTTGAACAATTAGAGAAGGAGTCCATAGGTGCAGCATGGGCTAGATTCTCAAACCTTTTAGCATCAAGCCCGGACTGGTCTATACCCCATGATATAGCTTTGCACATCTTTTACACAGGTTTAGACATGGACTCTACTGAAGATCTTGATATTGCCGCTAGAGGTTCGTTTGCACATAAAACTCCAACAGAAGGAAAGAAGATCCTAGATCATATCTTGGGAAACTCTTCTTTTCTCACCTATCCAAACGAGCCCCAGTAGGATTCCAAGTCGCACCATGAGAGCCCCTCATCAGCCGAATCCAACCCTTTACCTTCAACATCCCAAGATTCGTCTATTTAGCCCTCTCCCGAACCACGAACATCAAAGTAAGAAGAAATTCAACCTTCAAAGTTCTCTTTCCCATTTGAGGATGTTCCTTATGAAAACCTTAGAAACACCTTGAATCACCTGTGTGAGAGGAGATCTATGGCACCGCCTTCTCCTCCCAACAAAGCTTTTCTGAAGGAGGCCGTAAAGGAGGAATGGTCGGAGGAAGTGAGACCATTTGTTGTTCTATAAGATGAACTGTCGTAGAAGCCCTTCACGATCCTACTGCCAAGGCCTGCATCATGTCCGAATTCCTCATGGACCAATCATTGGAAGCATGCCTCTAGTCCCGACCGACAGACTCTTCAATTGTCCCTCAGGACTTATCCTTGAATGTCGGGGGATCGCAAGGGCAGTGCCGATCAAAATAGACAAAATCAAGGTTCACCTAGACTTTCACATTTATTCCATCCTCGATTTTGATTTCCTTATAGGTTACCCTTTAGAAAAGTTTCTCCAGGAGAAATCATCACAAGGAAGCCTCAATAATGAATTTAGGAAAACTGCTTTTGCCACTCCTATCTCTTACCTAGAAATTCCAATGGCGAAGCATCATCTCAGCCATGACCTGCTCAAGGAGCTGAAGTTCATATACCCGTTCGTTTCACCTAATCATGATTTTCATCCATATGAAATAGAACGTCCTTCATCAGCCTCACTCAAGTTTAAGCCTTGTCCCTTTGGCCCATTCTTTCACGATGAATCTCTTGAGGAGGAGAACTATTGTGCCACAGAACCTCCCGATACTTGACTCTCGAGAATGAAAATTCCACAAACGAGCATGAGAACTTCTCCTTCGATTTTCCTCAAAATTCGTGTGCGCATAAGCTGTCTCTAGAGTCCATCTCCCCTAGAACCACGTGCTCTCACAAGGATCACAACCACCTTTCTACCCTCTCTAGAAAAATGTTTAGAGTGATGGTTGTGGATGCATATGTTTATCGTAAGCATTGTAAATTTCGTGGATACACTGTGGCGCTAACCATGCAGCTTGAACGATGATGATAAATCAAAAAATGGTGGTGAAGCTGGGAACTACGTCACCATTGATAGCTGTAGGATCAATCACCCATGGTCGAGCTTGCGTCCATAAACAAAGCACTGCCGGGAGATGGCCCGGACTTTCATTCCCCTCTCAAATAAAGTTTCTCTTTATTCAACAAAAGCAAGAACATGTTTTTAGTATAGTATGCACCTTCGGGTATTTTTTGTCGCTAACCATTTCAGGTCGTGATTAAAAAGAACGAAGGTCATGGGATGCTAGGAATCATGGGAGCTGCATCAATTGTACACTTGGTACTCTTTTTGGTGATGGAACACATTCTAAAGGAGCCACCAACGTCACACACTTGATTTTTGGTGTCGTGAGACACAAAAGTCCAATAACTACTCGATGTGGTGCCTACGACTCACCTGTCTCATAAGCCTGGGGGTTGGGCGCCGCAAAACTACTCAGGGTTAACTAACCGTGGGGTTAAATAACCAACGGTAACAGATGAGATCTCAAGTTTAGATTTGTTTTAAGCGGTAATTTCGGGTTACTTTGGGAAAGTTATTTGCTTAACCAATTTTTCAGGGATGTTATCCCGGAAAAAGGGGTTTTCGAATTTTTGAACCAATTTACTCATTTTAACCATCAACTCAAGTTCTATATTTTTTTACACAATCCATGCCACGACTCTTTGGATCCTTTTTTCCAAACCTTGGGATTTGGACTCAAGGCTCGGGGGCTGCGGGGCACGTGTCATCGACGGCTTATTTTTTAAATTTTTGGAAGATAGAGATAGAAGATTCAAGACTAATTTGATCCTCAGCCTGATTTTTCGATTCAACCTAAGGCTCGGGGGCTACTCCATATGGAGTAAGTTTCATCGCACCCCATATAAAAGAATACTTCAAAACTACTCGAGGGCATGAGCACCTCACAGCTTCGTGCAACCAAGGAAGTACACGGAAGACACCTTCAGGACAAAATTCGGAAGAACTCGCAGACGTCTTCAGAAGTACTCGAAAGCCTGCACCACTTGACTACGAAGAGCTTAGGGGCTTGTTAGACCCAGGGCCACGGGACTACACACATAGCGTAAGTATTCTAGGATAAGGGAAAGGACATGTCGGAACAGAAGGACTATCAGAAGTAGGACTAGTCGGAACAAAAGAAAACTACCCGAATAGTACTCGGGTAGGACTCCTAAGCTAGTATCAGGCTAGGACTTTCATGTAACCATATCCCCCCACACTTTATAAGGGCGGGCAGGGACCCTCTTCAAACATACATCATCTAAGGCAATACAGACCACCACACGGGACTTAGGGTATTACGCATACTGCGGCCTGTACCTGTCTAAATCCTATGTTCCTTGCACCTTCGAGTTCCTGGTCTCGGCGACACCCCACCTACAATCTACCACCTCGGGGATATCCCTCGGTGGGCTTGGAGGTTAAACACCAACAACCTCCAGAAACAGGATTGATTTTGTTAAAGAACATATAATCTATCGGTTTGGTATTCCTCAAACTATCACGACCAATCAGGGTACTATGTTCACTTCGGGAGAATTTGAAGAATTTGCTACCAGTATGGGGATTAAACTGTTGAATTCGTCCCTTTATTATGCTCAAGCCAATAGACAAGCAGAAGCATCTAATTAAAGTATCATCAAGTTGATCAAAAGGAATATTGTCGAGCAGCTGAGGCGATGTCATACTTCTCTAAACAAGGCTTTGTGGGCGTATCGGATGGCTTGTCATGGATCTACAAAGGTGTCTCTTTAATAGTTGGTTTATGGGCATGAGTTGTTCTTCCTTGGGAAATAAAAACTGGCTCGAGACGTGTTTCTTTACAAAATGAGCTGACAGCCGATGAGTATACATGCTTTATGAAAGATGGCTTGGAGGATTTGACTTCCCATCGGCTTAGAGCTTTGATAAATGTTGAAACAAATAAATCATGGGTGGCTAGATGGTACGATAAAAAAGTCAAGGTTAAAGAGTTTACCTAAGGAGACTTGGTTTGGAAATTGATTCTAGCGATACGGTCTATAGATTAGAAGTACAGCAAATGGTCCCTTATATGGGAAGGTCCTTATCGGATAAATCAGTGTGTTCCTGGCAATGCCTATATTCTAGAAACGCTCGAAGGAGAAAAGTTTGCGCGAGCTATAAATGGTAAATACTTAAAAAAAATATCATCTTAGTATACGGGTAGATGCTTGAGCCAATCATTTGCGGCGAAGAATTGGTTCAAGATTATAGCCGACACGAGGGGTATCGCCTTTAGTGTAATATGAGGGTAAGAGTGCAACCATGCGCAAGGCAGGAGTGCTCGATTAAGCTGATGATGTTTGAACATAATCAGGTATGGCCGACGAGATATGTGTCGCCCTTAGTGAAAAAAATTACATTATCAAATTCGTTTGAAGCAGCATTTTTGGGTATCGGCTACTAAAGGATATCTGTAGGGAAACGTCAATCATCTTAACAAACCGATACGGAACAAAGGAGAAATAGATAAACATAAAGGCAAAAGATGGTACATCCACTGTCTATCAGGTACAATGTACTCTCCAAGGAAGACCCTATCGACTACACCCTCGACATCGACTTCAGTGCCGATGGACCCGGCGGCTTCATCAAGCTTGTCAACGAGCTCTTCAAAGCCTGGTCAATCTTCCCCTTCAGGGAAGACGGGGTGCAGAGTTCAGAGCTCGTGCCCGAGTTGAGTCTGCACCACAGCCAGAGCGACTGCGGCCCCCCTGACGGACTCCATAGCCAGCAATCTCCCTAGAGCGGTTGGGGATGTCGTGCAGGCTGTCGGCAAGCAGAGCGCCCATGCCATTCACTGTGGTGGTGGCATGGTTCACCGCCAGATGTAGGATCTGGAGTTGGGCCTCTAGAGCTTCCAAAATAAAAGAAGAAAGCGTTCAAGATATGGAGGATTATCAAAGGGGGGAGATTTTGTTCGAAACAAATCCTACCTAAAACTCTGGCGTCGCCATCGGCAAGCATCACGCGGGCGGGAGATGTTTCACCCTTGGCGACCGACAATGCTGCTTGGGTGGCATCCAGGCAGAACTACAGGCGTCCGGCCTTGTGAGTTGCCTCGAAGTAGAAGTCGCCAGCCTCATTACTCTGACAAAGGAAGCAGCGAGCGTCGTCCCCATCATAGGAGTCGGCGGAGCCGGTGGAAGAGCTCGCTGGGGCTGCGGGCGGTGCGCCGCAGACGGCACTGGAAGCTTCGCTGGCCATGGAGATGGCCCTGAAAGGTTGAGAAGATTAGTGGCGTGAACATGAGGATGTGTGGAGACAAGCATGGAGGTGTTGATTAGCACCGGATGGACCTTCCGTCGGTCGCTTGTTGCTAGCCATGGTCTGGATCTGAGAATGGCTTGGGAGAAAATTGGGCAAGATGGAATAACAACAGATTTGGCTTGATTCCTTTCACCTTAAGCCCGTATTTATAGCCGCAGAAGGGAGTACAGATCAAAAATTGATAGGGAAGTGGAAGGGTCAGGTACGCGCATCAGGACTCATTCCAAGAATTGAGGAGGTGTGGAGTGAGTTGAAAAGGCTGATTGGTATGGTGAGGACCGAGGGGTCATCCGCGCATGGGATCAGAAAGGCAGTCATGACTGGAGAGAATTTTTGAACAAAAATATTTTATTCCAAAACTGGGGGGCATGTGTTGAAACTGTTTTTTGACATGTGTCTAGCCGATGGGAGTGGGACAGTCTAACCGATGTGGTGTCGCGACCAATGGAGTAGAATTGGAGCTGATGGTTTACGTCAGCAAGTTATCACGTGAAGTCCGAGTCGTGTGCTAGTTGATTACTTATAGAAAGTATGTTTTCGTTTTACTCAAGTCATATTGTGTCGTAATCGATTAGGGTTTGTTAGCTTAGGCTATAAATATTGGCCTATGGTCTTGTAATCAATCATCGCACAATCAATACAACAAACCCTTTTCTTTACTGTCGGCGACTTCGCCAAACCCTAGTTCTGTAGCTTTTTCTTCTTTCGACGAGTTCTTCGTTAGCAGGGCTGCATCGCTTCGATCTCTAGCTTGCTGGTAAGTTCCGTGTTTATCGAGCAAATTAGATCTTTGATTGACGGCGCATCGCTTCTTTCTCGATCTGTTTACTCACTAGTTATCGATATTTGTTAATCTTTGTGAGGTTAGGTTTTTTCTAGTCTTGCTTAGTTTAGCCTTTATCACAATTATCCAGCTTAAATCTCATGTTTTCCTTCCGGCTGTACCTTCGTTTTTATTGATCCAATTTATCATATAGATTATAGCCGATTAGATCTGGATCCAATCCGTATTCCTTCCTACACTATAATCGGCTGATTTTAGCCGATCGCTAACCAAATTAGTATCGAGCTTTTGGCCTATACTCTCTTGGAACGGTTCGGAAATCCAGCCGATATATTCTAGCATATGACGTTGTCTTATTCCTTGTCAATTACAGGTCAAATTGACTAGCACGCCTAGCACCTACGCGAAGCTATTTGGAGCATGCGCCGATGTAAAGCAAATCTCCCAGGTCCTCGTGTGGGGTCATGCAGCCGGTCGTCGGTTTTTTGCATCAACAACCAAAAACCACGACGAGTTCATCTCCAACCTTGAGGAAACCTTCAACAGCTTGCACAAGTTTCTATGGAAGCTCAACCCAACCAAGTGCATCTTCGGCGTACCACAAGGGAAACTACTCGGGTTCATCGTTAGCCACCGGGGAATTGAAGCCAACCCGGAGAAGATCACCTCTATCACTGACATGGGGGCCCCATAGACAATCAAGGGTGTCCAGAAGCTCAGAGGGTGCATAGCGGCCCTTAACAGATTCATCTCTCGACTTGGGGAAAGAGGATTACCTTTCTTCAAGCTCCTGAAGCGGCAAGACAAGTTCCAATGGGCAGAGGAGGCGGCGCAGGCGCTGGAAGATCTCAAGCATCATCTCCAGTCGCCCCCTATCCTCACTGCTCTATTGCCGGGCAAGAACCTGCTGCTCTACATCGGCGCGACTGGTCACATCATCAGCACACCCATCGAGGTGGAGCACCCGGAGGAAGGCCATGCATTTGGTGTGCAGTGGCCAGTGTATTTTGTCTGCGAAGTCCTCTCTAAATATAAGGTTTGTTACCCGTCAATTCAGAAACTTCTCTATGCTATACTCATCACTTCTAGGAAGCTTCGCCACTACTTCGACGAATACAAGATCTCGGTTTGTCACAGATTTCCCATTGGCGGATATACTCCACAATCGGGATGCCACTAGACACATCTCCAAATGGGCAGTGGAACTGGGAGCTCTCATCATCGATTTCAAGCCTTGCACAGCCATCAAATCACAAGCACTAGTCGATTTCATGGCAGAGTGGCGAGAAAATCAAGTTGCAGCTCCAGCCAACATGCCAGAGCATTGGGTTATGTACTTCGACGGTTCTCTCATGCTCGGAGGCGGTGGCATAGGAGTCCTTTTCATCTCACCTAAGGGTGAATAACTCAAATATATTTTCCAGATACTATTTGAGGTCCCAACAATGAAGCCGAGTCCGAGACGTTATTGCACGGGCTACGCCTGACTGTCTCCCTTGGCATCAAACGATTACTTGTCTACGGCGACTCCTTGCTGGTGGTTCAACAAGTCAACAAGGAGTGGGACATCAGCAAGGACACCATGGACACGTATGTCACAGAAATATGCAAGCTCAAGAACAAGTTCTCGAGACTCGAGATCCATCATGTGGTTTGGGACAACAACGTGGGGGCAGATGTGCTCTCGAAGCTGGGCTCAGATCGAGCAAACATCCCACCAGGAGTATTTGTACACGAGTTAGATCACCCATCCATCAAGGCACCAGATCAAAGCACCATCGCTCCGGGCCCTTCTGAGCCCGACCGAGAGGTCATGATGATCAAAGTCGACTGGCGGACACCGTTCATCAATTTCATCAAAGATCAGAAGCTACCCCCTGGCATTGATGAAAAAAGCGCTGAGGTTGCACGCATCATCAGGCAGCAAGGGTTATGTTCTGGTCGGCGACAAGTTGTACAAGCTTGGTTCAGCAGTAGGCATCCTTACGAAGTGCGTTTCAGTCGAGGAAGGCAAAGAAATGCTGCATGAAATTCATGGAGGTGTCTGTGGCAATCATGCAGCATTAAGAACGCTAGTCGGGAAAGCATTCAGGTCGTGGTATTAGTGGCCAACAGCTTGCTGACGCCGAAGACCTCGTTCATCGGTGTACCAATTGCCAGTTCTTCGGCAGACAGGCTGATGTCCCGGTGCATAACCTCATCACCATAACACCATCTTTGTGGCAGAACCACCTGAATTAATCCGGCTCAAGTGTATTAACCATCACCATTAAGGCATCCTCGGTTAACCTTACACTTCAAACGGAGTAATCCACTGGTCTGTCGGGTATAACCTCCCGATACAACCACGGTGAACGGATCGAGCGCCGTACATACAAATGCTCATGCGACGATGAGCCCAGAGAATACCACATTCCAGCAAATATTACATCATTAGCATAAGTAAATATTACAGACCTAATTCTGAGTTTTAGAAAACAAGTACTTCAATTAACATAAATAAGTTCTTCAGAGTTAAATTGCAGCGGAAATAAACAACGGAAACTACTCGACGATACAGGATGTCTCGATGAAGCCCGTACGAGACATCACTCGGCCTTATCTCCGTTGGACGGGGGCGCATCCCATTCCACCGACCAACCAGGGGGAAGAGTGCAGGGCCAAGTCAAGCTAGCAATCATGTCTTCAAAGGGTTCACCTGAAATCGAGTCACAAGCAAGACTGAGTATACTAATACTCAGCAAGACTTACCCGTGTAGTGGAAACTACTCCACCGACTCTAGACATGCCAGGCTTTTTGGCTCAGGGGTTTGTTTTGCCGAAAAGCATCTACAAGTGGGTCCTTACTTTCAACTTTTAGCTCAAGATTCTAGTCTCGTTAGCCAGTCTAGGTAAGCAGCTATCTAAAGCATACATGGTGAAGCATTAAATTTTCCATCCAACCAGTTCATTCATCATCATTGTTCCTCTTCTTACTCTGTGGGTAAAAATGGTTAAGCAGTCTCAATAGCCGTGAGAAACGGACGATTCGAATCGAATTTCTTAACCTTGCAAGGGAAACCCAAACACACGTCACGTGGTTACTCCCTAGAGTCACACGTGCAACTTTTCCCCTTTCTTTCCGGGTCGTGGATCGGGGCTACCCTCCGAGAGTACAAGAGCTCCACGCCACGGTTCGGCGCCGGGTCGTGACCACTCTCTGCACTCGCCATATGCACATGGGACCGAAGTTCAAAGGGTAGGATGCCGTCCCCTTGCCGGGCCAATCAGGTACTTAAGCTTACCGATTCCCATAATCTCGGCATGTTTTTAGTACGTTCAAAGACTTAACCATCACTACCACACCCTGCGGCCTTAGCATTTTTCACTAGACAGACGGGCCTCAATTGTAACCATCGTTACATAACCCGTCCGTGTGGCAGAACCACCTGAATTAATCCGGCTCAAGTGTATTAACCATCACCATTAAGGCATCCTCGGTTAACCTTACACTTCAAACGGAGTAATCCACTGGTCTGTCGGGTATAACCTCCCGATACAACCACGGTGAACGGATTGAGCGCCGTACATACAAATGCTCATGCGACGATGAGCCCAGAGAATACCACATTCCAGCAAATATTACATCATTAGCATAAGTAAATATTACAGACCTAATTCTGAGTTTAGAAAACAAGTACTTCAATTAACATAAATAAGTTCTTCAGAGTTAAATTGCAGCGGAAATAAATAACGGAAACTACTCGACGATACAGGATGTCTCGATGAAGCCCGTACGAGACATCACTCGGCCTTATCTCCGTTGGACGGGGGCGCATCCCATTCCACCGACCAACCAGGGGGAAGAGTGCAGGGCCAAGTCGAGCTAGCAATCATGTCTTCAAAGGGCTCACCTGAAAACGAGTCACAAGCAAGACTGAGTATACTAATACTCAGCAAGACTTACCCGTGTAGTGGAAACTACTCCACCGACTCTAGACATGCCGGGCTTTTTGGCTCAGGGGTTTGTTTTGCCGAAAAGCATCTACAAGTGGGTCCTTACTTTCAACTTTTAGCTCAAGATTCTAGTCTCGTTAGCCAGTCTAGGTAAGCAGCTATCTAAGGCATACATGGTGAAGCATTAAGTTTTCCATCCAACCAGTTCATTCATCATCATTGTTCCTCTTCTTACTCTGTGGGTAAAAATGGTTAAGCAGTCTCAATAGCCGTGAGAAACGGACGATTCGAATCGAATTTCTTAACCTTGCAAGGGAAACCCAAACACACGTCACGTGGTTACTCCCTAGAGTCACACGTGCAACTTTTCCCCTTTCTTTCCGGGTCGTGGATCGGGGCTACCCTCCGAGAGTACAAGAGCTCCACGCCACGGTTCGGCGCCGGGTCGTGACCACTCTCTGCACTCGCCATATGCACATGGGACCGAAGTTCAAAGGGTAGGATGCCGTCCCCTTGCCGGGCCAATCAGGTACTTAAGCTTACCGATTCCCATAATCTCGGCATGTGTTTAGTACGTTCAAAGACTTAACCATCACTACCACACCCTGCGGCCTTAGCATTTTTCACTAGACAGACGGGCCTCAATCGTAACCATCGTTACATAACCCGTCCGTGTCCTTATGATTGCAGCGTGTAGTAGTCATTCAACTCCTATTTTCTCGCGAGTGACAGGAAATCACTCGACTTTTACCGGAGTCCTATTAGCACAGCATTCTATCGAACCTTACATCTAGTTTTCACGCAAGGGTTCCTGACATCATGCAACTAAGTTTTCATCCAACTCCTATAAACTTAATGCACAAGCAAAGAGTAATGCGTTGCACAATTTCGAAAAGAATGGGTTATGCTCCGGGGCTTGCCTTCGCAGTTCGCTTGGGGATCTTCCGAACTTGGGCTCGGGTCTTCAAAAGCTTCAGTTAGATTTGCTTGGGCTTCACGCTGCTCACTCTCGGACGCGGGCACCAGCTCGTAGGTTCCGTCGGCGAGAGTCGTCGATTCTACATGAGTGCACAAGTTTAAGTCGTGGAAATAGCACTTGGTTACGAATTGAGAGTCATTACTACAAGGGATAGTTTCTGGTTATGAAATTTTGGATTTTGGCACATCAAGGAAAGATGTGCTTACTGTAAAATTTTCAGCCAATTTTATGTAACAGATTAATTCTGAAAAATAGATTTCATTGTTGCTGTTAGATACTTGTTCTTTTTATACAGATCAATTGGTGCAACAATTGTGGCTAATATTTTTACAGGGCTCTCACTTGAGCATGTAGAAGCTACTGTAATTTTTGTAGGATTTATCATGCAGTATTTAGATCATAGAAAATAGGACATTCTACACCTAGGCTTTTTAAAGATTCATTTTTACAGGACCCTACACAGGGTTTTTGTCCATGAAACTTTTTGCACAGCAACCACTACAACAGTGTAACTGCCAGTAATAATTTGGGGATTTTCCAGGCTAAGACACTATTTTCTTGATTTAATGTATGTTATTAGCACATAAATCAAATAAATAGGTTACTGTGAGATAAAAAGTGTCCTAATTTTTCTCTGGCTTCTAGGTACCAATACATTAGCATAGGAAAAATTTCAATGGGTGACTCACCACCTAACTGCAGGGATAAAACATTTTACTTACACATGAATTAAAACTAAGTTTAACAAACAGTAAATCTAGAGATGGAATTTGGGCCTGATCTTTTTACACAGTCCTAATCATCCAGCAACTAGTTCACTGCCCAAAATTTAGGGTCAGCATTGTTCTAGAACAGTGGGTATAAAATATGTCCATTAAAGCTTCTATTTAATGTAGAGCAAAATATTTTGAGATTCTGAGAAACTTTTTGTAACAAAAGTGGTAGAGTCTGTTCTTAGGATTCCAGAACAGTTGAGTTTGCATTTTTCTGAATTTTCTACGATTTTATACGAACTTTACAAGTTCACTGAAATTGAATCTAGGTTTGAAATTTTCTTTTACAACTAGGTCCTTGAATCTTACGCTCAGACCCTTCTAAAGATTTAAATCCTTGCAATTGGGTCCTCGGCGGCTCGGGTGCGGCGGCCGGCCAAAATTCCGGCGAGGGGGCTCGCCGGCGGCGAGGGGCGGGGGTCGGGGAAGGTTCAGGGGTGCGAGGGCTACCTCGTGGGGGTGTTGTTCAGGTGGGGGACGGCCGGGAAGGGCTCGCCGGCGTTGGAGCAGAGGCGGCGGCGGCGCGGCTCGCGTCGACGGCGGTGCTCCGGCGGGCTTGGGGCGGCGTGGTCCGGTCGGTGAGCTTCACTGGTGCGTGGGGAAGCTACTCCGGGGCTCGGCTTGGACGGAGGGGGTCGGGGTCGTGCTGTCCACGGCGAGCAGGGGCGGCGGCGGCGACGGCAGCGCGGGCGGCGGTGCTCCGGTGGCTCTGGGTGGCGTAGGGTGGGTCGGTGAGCTGCGGTGGGGTGATGTAGTGGTGGCTGGGTGCTCAGTTTGGGCAGTGGGCGGCTGTGGAGGGCTGCCCACGGGCGGGTGGTGCTCGGCGGCGGCGATGGCGCGGCGAGGTGTTCTGGTGGCGGGGCTTCGCGCGGGCGGTCGGGTCGGGGGTTTTATAGGGACAGGAGGGGGCGTGGAGATGCCTGGGTGACGCGCGGGGCGGGGCACGGCAGCGGCGTGCACTGGGCGCGGCGGGCGGCGGCAGAACGCCGGCGCGGCGTGCGGCGAGCGGGCGCGGTGACTGGGCGGCCGCGATTGTGGCGTGGGCGCGGTGAGATAGTGCCGGGCGCGGAGTGGGGAGGCAGCAGCGGCAGCGGCTCGGGCGGAGGGCAGGCGCGGCGACTGGCGGGGCGCGGGGGCCGGGGCGGCACGGCGGAGCGCGGCCACTGGGCGAGCGGGCGGCAGCCGGGGCGCGGCAGCACGCGCGGGCGGGGACTGGGCGGCGCGGCGTCGGGGCGGGGGAAAGCCGGCCGTGGCGGGGTGGTGCGGCGGCCACTGGCCTGGCGCTTCACGCCGGTCAGGCGACGCCGGCCACCTGGCGCGCGGCGGGCGGGCGCGCGCGCGCGGCGCGGCAGAGCAGAGGGGGAGACGCCAGGGACCGAAATGCAAAAATTCGAAAAAGTTCAGGGGGCTGGGTGCAAACAGGGCGTTTTCTCCTCTTTCTGATTTGAATTTCAAAAACTTTTGAACACGAAAGTTGTTCAAAATAAAAAGTTCTACAACTTTGGTTTCAGGCAAAATTTCATTTGGCTTATGGTTTTAAAGTTATTTAAAAATTTTCAAATGTGTCCAATGTGCCCAAATTTAATTTGAATTCCAACTGAACCCGTTTTAAATTCTTTCCACCCTCTCATTAGTTGGTTTAACACATGGAGTTAGGCTTATGTCATTGATTTTGGATTCGTAATTACCAGGGTTGTCACAGCCTTCCCCCCTTAACAAGAATCTCGCCCCGAGATTCGGTAATTCTTAGTGTGGGTGTGGGTGCACATACCAGTGGTTGAGGCAAGAAACCCAGGGAAGTGTTGGTTCAGGTAGCTTTCCGTTTCCCAGGTGGCTTCTTCTTCCGTGTGGCGATTCCATTGTATCTTATACATTCTAATCACTTTCCTCCTGGTCTCTCTTTCTCTTTGATCCAAAATCTTAACTGGGTGTTCGACATACGAGAGGTCGGGTTCCAGCGATATTTCTTGTTGTTCCACAATCTCGGTAGGGACTCGAACACACTTCTTGAGTTGAGATACGTGGAAGACATCATGGGTGGCCGTGAGCTGAGGGGGCAGTCGTAATTTGTAGGCTACGGGTCCGCAGCTCTCCATGATTTCGTAAGGACCAATATAACGGGGGCTAGTTTGCCTTTGATCCCAAATCTTCGCACTCCTTTGGTTGGTGAAACTCGAAGATAGACCTGATCGCCAACTTCGAACTTTAGAGGTTTTCTCCTTTTGTCGGCATAGCTCTTTTGTCGGGCTTGTGCGGCTTTAAGATTTGCTCGTATCACTTTTACTTTCTCCTCTGCCTCGATTACCAGGTCGGGTCCAATTATTTTACGTTCTCCGGTTTGTGACCAGCTCAAAAGGGGTTCGACACCTTCGTCCGTACAGGGCCTCAAATGGTGCCATTTTCAAACTCGTTTGGTAGCTGTTGTTGTAAGAGAACTCTGTCAGGGGTAGGCATTTGTCCCAATTCTTGTCATAATGAATGACACAAGCTCTCAGCATGTCTTCAAGAATTTGGTTTACTCTTTCTGTTTGTCCATCGGTCTGAGGATGGTATGCTGAGCTGCGAATCAGCTTTGTGCCAAGAGACGTTTGCAGATGTTCCCAAAAGCGTGCTACAAACTGGGGACCACGATCGGAAATGATTGTCTTAGGTATTCCATGCAGGCAAACAATACGATCGAGGTAAATATCGGCATATTTCTTGGTAGAATAGGTGGTGTGTACCGGAAGAAAATGTGCCGTCTTCGTGAGTCTATCAATGATAACCCATATGGAATCATGTCTCTGGGACGTGTTTGGTAGTCCAACGATGAAGTCCATACTTATGTCTTCCCATTTCCATGATGGTATAGGTATCGGTTGAAGTGTACCGGCTACCTTTAAGTGGCTAGCTTTTACTCTCTGGCACGTGTCACATTCCGAGACATACGTAGCAATTTCCCTTTTCATTCTAGTCCACCAGAAGTTTTGCCTTAGGTCCTGATACATTTTGCTACTGCCGGGGTGGATAGAGAATTTGGAGAGGTGTGCCTCATCAAGAATCTGCTTGCGGAGTTCACGATTCTTCGGAACGACTATACGACTTTCGAACCATAGAACTCCCTTAAGGTCCTGGCGGAAACATTTGTACTTCTCCTCACCTAGAGAGAGTTTTTGTTTGATGATCTTGATTCCTTCATCATGTAGTTGTGCCATGACGATTCGGTCGTGAAGAGTGGGCTCAACTGAGATGTGATCTAGAGTGCCTTGGGAAACCATTTCCATATTCAGCTTCCTCATGTCTGCACATAATGTCTCATGGTAGGACTCCATGGATAAGCAATGGCAATGGAACTTGCGGCTTAGTGCATCCGCGACTACATTAGCCTTACCGGGGTGATAGTGCACTTCCAGGTCATAATCTTTGATTAATTCTAGCCATCTTCGTTGTCTCATATTCAGATCGGCTTGTGTGAAGATGTACTTGAGACTCTTATGATCCGTGTAGATATTGCACTGTGTACCCATGAGATAGTGCCTCCATATCTTCAGAGCGTGAATGACGGCTGCGAGCTCAAGGTCATGCGTGGGATAATTCTGTTCGTGGGGCCGAAGGGCTCGTGAGGCATATGCAATCACTCGATTCTCTTGCATAAGCACACATCCTAGACCAGTACCTGATGCGTCACAATACACATCGAATGACTTGGTATTATCGGGTTGAGCCAACACAGGTGCAGTAGTCAGATGCTCTCTGAGAGTGTGGAAGGCTTCCTCACACTTCTCATTCCATACAAACTTTACTTCCTTCTTCAATAGTTCCGTCATGGGCTTAGCAATTCGAGAGAAATCCGGGATGAAGCGACGGTAGTAACCGGCTAAGCCGAGAAAACTGCGAATCTGATGAACAGAGGTAGGGGGTTTCCAATCCATCACCTCTTGTACCTTGCTGGGGTCAACAGCTATGCCTTCGCTGGAGATCGTGTGACCTAAGAACTTTACAGTATCCAACCAGAATTCACACTTAGAAAACTTAGCGTAGAGCTGATGGTCTCTGAGTCGCTGAAGAACAATGCGAAGGTGCTTGGCATGCTCTTCCTCATCCTTTGAATAGATAAGAATGTCGTCGATGAACACTACGACGAATTTGTCAAGCTCGGGCATGAATACCGAATTCATGAGATACATGAAGTAGGCAGGGGCATTGGTGAGTCCAAAGGACATGACCAAGAATTCATATAGTCCATATCGTGTGGAGAAGGCAGTCTTAGGAATATCGCACGGGCGAATCTTGATCTGATGATATCCCGAACGAAGATCAATCTTTGAGAAGACTCTGGCTCCAGCTAATTGATCGAAGAGCACATCGATGCGAGGAAGTGGGTATTTATTTTTAACTGTTACCGCATTGAGAGGTCGGTAGTCCACACATAATCTCAAACTGTCATCCTTCTTCTTTACGAATAGGGCTGGACATCCCCAAGGTGACGCGCTAGGGCGAATAAAACCTTTGTCCAGTAGTTCCTGGAGTTGAAGTTTCAACTCGGCCAATTCTTTAGGGGGCATCCTATATGGTCTTTTGGATATAGGTGCAGTGCCTGGTTGTAGTTCAATAACGAACTCAATATCCCTATCCGGTGGGATTCCTGGTAAGTCATCCGGGAAAACATTGGCATACTCGTTCACCACAAGAATCTTATCTAGCTTAAGTCCTTCCATCTTATAAGCACAGGAATTCGTGCAATCTATGAATGGTAGGTAAAGGGTAGCGGCTCCGTGACTAGGTGAATTCATCTCAACGGCTCGGGAAGAAAGGTCCAGTGTGACTCCATGCATAGCCATCCAGTTCATTCCCAAAATAATGTCCATGCTGTCAAGGGGTAAAAGGACAAGGTCCGTGTCGATGGTTTTACTACCCAATTTGACTGGTACTTGTCTGACCATTTGGTTTGAAGCAATTTTACCACCCGGTGTTGATATCATATATGACCCTTTTGTGTGACAAACATCCAAGCCTACTTTTGCACCGAATTTTGCACTTATGAAACTATGCGATGCACCAGAATCAAATAATATAACTGCAGGCTTGTTATGGATAGAGAATGTACCCGACATCACTGGGGCTCCTTCTGGAAGCTCTGCAAGCGTGGTGAAGTTAATCCGTCCTTGCTTGACTTGCAGGGTCTGTCTCTTGCCCTTGTTCTTAGCGTTCGGGTTGGATCCTTGACCTTGGTTGGGCTGTCCAGGCTGAGGGCATTCTCGCGCGAAGTGGCTGGAACTTCCGCATTTGAAACAGCGATTTGCGGGGCTAGGTCGAAGAGACTGCTGAAGAATGGGCCTCGGACCATTCTGTGGAGGCATCGGGGGTCGTACCATGCCTGGCTGCTGTGGGGGTCTGGCAATCCATCTTCCTGGCTGCGGGGCCTTTGGTGGAGCTGTAGGTGCGGTATTTTGCACGATGCGATACCTTGGTGGTTGGACACTTGACGGTCCTGCGGGTGCCTTTCTCTTCTTCTCTGCCCGGTGTGCCATGATACAGTCCTCCTGGGTAATGGCCATATTGACCAACTCGTTGTAGGTGTCCGCCCTGGCTAAGTTCAGACGTTCCTTGAGCTTGGTATTCAGACCTCGGCGGAAACGATCACGCTTCTTGGCATCCGTATCAGCGTGATAGCCCGCATACTGGCATAGGTTGTTGAACGCCTGGGCGTACTGCAACACGGTGCGGGTGCCTTGGGTGAGTGCCAGGAACTCATTCAACTTTCTCTCCATGAGACCCTCGGGGATATGATGTGCCCGGAACGCGGTCTTGAATTCATTCCAGTCGACCACATGGTCAGCCGGGAGCATCGCAAAATAGTGGTCCCACCACAGTCGAGCGGTACCGCGAAGCTGTTGCGCGGCAAAACGGGCCTTGTTGGCCTCTGAGCATGGGGCCACAAGTAGTGTGAACTTGGATTCTATGGTGCGAACCCATGCATCTGCGTCCAGGGGTTCCTCGGTCTTATGGAACAAGGGAGGCTGGGTCCCCAGGAAATCCGTGTATCCTGCAGCCTGTGGTTGGTGAGCATTGTGCCCACCCCTCTGCTGGTGTTGCCCTTGCACAATCTGACGCAGCAGCTCGGTTTGAGCGGCCATCACTTCCACCAAACTGGGCGGGGGTGGTGGCGATTGTCGCGAGCGGCTGCCACCGGCACCAAAACCCTCGGGGTTGCCACGTGTTGATCCAACCATCTGAAACGTGAAAGGTTACCATTAGCATCGCGATCCATATTACTTCCTTGATTCATAAATAATTGGTATAGTCATGGACTCCCGAAGTCTGAGCTAGAAGTATGGACAGAATCTCTGTTTGCTACGAGAAAAATCATAGCCTGCTGTGGGTCCATCCAAAACATCTCAAACATTTGCAGTAGTCAGAGAATTTAGGAATGCACCACTTTGGTATTTAACTTCGGTGCTAGAACTGTAGCTAAGGGGGTCGAAAAGCTCGTCCTTTGCCTTACTGTCTTAGCTGTTTTTCAGCAGATTGACCGGTACTGTTTCGCCTATATCTTAAATTAGCAAGGTCCGATGATGCTGAATTTTTGTGAGAACCTAGATCACAAAATTTAGCATAAGTCTGGTATTCAACACTCAGCCAAGAAATGCAAGGAGACATGGGTAAAAATTTCGACAAGTCTCAGCGATTGTGGATTCCGTCGTTTACCAACTTACAACGAAATCACCAAGTTTTATCGCCGTTCCTTACAGGCTGAGGGTATCCACATGGTTCAGGTGTACCCAACACAAAAGAGTTACTCAACTCCTAGTTAGCCTATTACAACACTTGCCAAAAGTTAGGCTACCCTATCGAGGAGTATGTGCAAAAGTCCTCCTAGGTCGTCCTCTAGAAATCATCCAAGTCGTTGACAGACGACTCGCTGTGAGCCGGAGAGTGGGCTCCCATCTGAGGTGCCTGTGGTACCTCACCCTCGAAATCCATACCTGAGATACCATCAATCTCCTGTGGCTCCTCCTCATCCTCCTCCATGTCGTCCTCATGGGGATGGTCATTCTGATCATGATGCCACTGAATATGCTCATTAGCATCCTCCAACTCAAGGTTCAGATCATGGAGCTGCTCCTCCAACTGTGCTATCGTGGTATCTCTCTCACCCATGAGAGTGTCCTGCTCCTGGATTTGGCCCTCAAGTTGGCCAATCTGAGCATCTCTGTCCTCAAGATCCTGACTGAGCTCCTTTATCTGCTCATCCCTGGTATCTGCCATCATATGGTAGGCCTGAGCAAGATCAGTGAGCTGCTCGAGTGCCTGACTCTGGAGAGTCTGAAGCCGGTAGAGTGCACTCATGCACCGCACGGAGGTATGGATAGTCTCCTGGGCATGGAAGTCTACCAAATACTGTGCGTGCTGCACCCTGTTGAGCCAAAAGGGGTCGTTGTCCTGGGCAGCAGGAAACAATCCAATGGGAGTGAGTGTGACAACCTCGGGACGCTGCGCACAAAATGTGGTGAGCGCCCTCATGGCTGCAAGCTCCCAAGTATCGGCCAAACGGCGACCAACAGCCTCAAGCTCCAAGGCGGGCCACTCCGGGTGTAGCGGGTGCGGAAAGATAGTCACGTTGACACGGCACTGGGTAACTCCATTTTCTGCAAACTCCAGTCCGGCGTAACGTGGGGGAATTAGATAGCCCGCGGTACGCAGAACATCCCACAAAATAGAGGGAAAGCCCTCCCAGTGGAGACACTGCGAGTGCACGCGTCCATCCTCATTCACCATCATCTCAACAGGCTCGGCCATCTGAACAAAAGATCAAATGGAGTGAGATAGCGAAAACTGTGAGCAGCACAAGGACAGATTCTGTATAGTGTGCAAAAATAATCATAACTCCCACAGTTCTCGTCCAAAAATTCTCAAATTTCACCAGGTCACTCCTAAGGTATTTGTGAACAACTTTTCTAGTCAACTCCAGAGCTAATTGGGTCTCTAAGATGGTCTTTCTTTTCAGGTTTTACCTTACTGTCTACCCAGAATTTTCAGTGAACAGAAGGCTAGAGTTTCGTGCACCGGGAAAATCTACCTAGCCAAAATTTACCAAATTTTAACAGAAGCTTCCTGGGTGAATTTGGAACAAGTTTCGTGTTGTGCTCTTTTGCAGAAAACCGCAGGAAGGGGGCCTAAAAATTTAAGGGGCAGAAGTGCTTATTCCGGGCAGAATTCTGACATTTCAAGGTTTCTGTTGTTTCTTATTATCCATAAGTTCAGAATTTTTCATTTTTGAACAGAAGATAGGGCACAAGATTTGGAACAATTTCTTCAACATGAACTTTATCAGAAATGGTTATTTTCTTTGGTCAATAATTCGCTCCTTTCGGTCGTGGCAGATTCGGGACAGTTTTCCCTAGATAATCCTTATGCAACCATGCTTAGATACGCAAGAACCTTTCCACTCTCACACAACGCATTTTTGATTTCAGATACACATGTTCATGATGTATGCACGTCCTATTCGTCCTCACAAAATAAAATAATCGCCAAATAGCTTTGGTCTTACGAAGATAGTTTCGGTGGCTTACACAATACGGCTCTCGCTATAATAGCTAGTCGAGTCTTTCTAATCGTTCCTTAACTTATCGTAATCGCGGTTAGTGTACCTGCAGAAAATCGACAAGCATATATATATCATGAACCTTTCATGCCAGCACTCATGAAAGCGTCCGTATTCATTACCGTTTACTTATAGAAACGATATCTGTACAATTCCCGCCGTACAGACGACGTTAACATACGCTATCGAGATAGCGTATTCACGGGGGTACCGTCATGAGACGGGGGTATGAACAGCGATCGCCATACCCTGCGCCGAACCTTCTACTCCCAATATGTTCAACTAACAGTTGGCATATTGGCAGCACCTCAAGTAAGCCACTGCTTGAGGGCAGCGTTCGGTTCGCATCACCGACAGGAAGGCCAAGCTCCCTCAGTTGGCTGAGGATCCTTACCTTCTTACCTTAGCGACGAGTGCGTCGTTACAGAATTTAGGGTCGGTTGTGCATGAAAGTAAGTTTTGACAGAAAATAATGTGCTGGAAGTCAGTTGATAATACATATAGAAGTTAGATAGCCACCTAGTAACTTTCCCATAATCCCTTAGGGCTTTACGAACTAGGCACCATCCTTAACGTACCAACGCATTTCGCAACACAACCTTCTAGTCAAGTTTTAGTAAAACGAGTTTTTAAGGCTTGTAGCATTCTCTGGCGTATGTATTTCGGCTCTGGTGTCCGCTGTTGCCAGCTGTGGCACCAGCTACGGCTCTGATACCAGCTGTGGCAGAACCACCTGAATTAATCCGGCTCAAGTGTATTAACCATCACCATTAAGGCATCCTCGGTTAACCTTACACTTCAAACGGAGTAATCCACTGGTCTGTCGGGTATAACCTCCCGATACAACCACGGTGAACGGATCGAGCGCCGTACATACAAATGCTCATGCGACGATGAGCCCAGAGAATACCACATTCCAGCAAATATTACATCATTAGCATAAGTAAATATTACAGACCTAATTCTGAGTTTAGAAAACAAGTACTTCAATTAACATAAATAAGTTCTTCAGAGTTAAATTGCAGCGGAAATAAATAACGGAAACTACTCGACGATACAGGATGTCTCGATGAAGCCCGTACGAGACATCACTCGGCCTTATCTCCGTTGGACGGGGGCGCATCCCATTCCACCGACCAACCAGGGGGAAGAGTGCAGGGCCAAGTCGAGCTAGCAATCATGTCTTCAAAGGGCTCACCTGAAAACGAGTCACAAGCAAGACTGAGTATACTAATACTCAGCAAGACTTACCCGTGTAGTGGAAACTACTCCACCGACTCTAGACATGCCGGGCTTTTTGGCTCAGGGGTTTGTTTTGCCGAAAAGCATCTACAAGTGGGTCCTTACTTTCAACTTTTAGCTCAAGATTCTAGTCTCGTTAGCCAGTCTAGGTAAGCAGCTATCTAAGGCATACATGGTGAAGCATTAAGTTTTCCATCCAACCAGTTCATTCATCATCATTGTTCCTCTTCTTACTCTGTGGGTAAAAATGGTTAAGCAGTCTCAATAGCCGTGAGAAACGGACGATTCGAATCGAATTTCTTAACCTTGCAAGGGAAACCCAAACACACGTCACGTGGTTACTCCCTAGAGTCACACGTGCAACTTTTCCCCTTTCTTTCCGGGTCGTGGATCGGGGCTACCCTCTGAGAGTACAAGAGCTCCACGCCACGGTTCGGCGCCGGGTCGTGACCACTCTCTGCACTCGCCATATGCACATGGGACCGAAGTTCAAAGGGTAGGATGCCGTCCCCTTGCCGGGCCAATCAGGTACTTAAGCTTACCGATTCCCATAATCTCGGCATGTGTTTAGTACGTTCAAAGACTTAACCATCACTACCACACCCTGCGGCCTTAGCATTTTTCACTAGACAGACGGGCCTCAATCGTAACCATCGTTACATAACCCGTCCGTGTCCTTATGATTGCAGCGTGTAGTAGTCATTCAACTCCTATTTTCTCGCGAGTGACAGGAAATCACTCGACTTTTACCGGAGTCCTATTAGCACAGCATTCTATCGAACCTTACATCTAGTTTTCACGCAAGGGTTCCTGACATCATGCAACTAAGTTTTCATCCAACTCCTATAAACTTAATGCACAAGCAAAGAGTAATGCGTTGCACAATTTCGAAAAGAATGGGTTATGCTCCGGGGCTTGCCTTCGCAGTTCGCTTGGGGATCTTCCGAACTTGGGCTCGGGTCTTCAAAAGCTTCAGTTAGATTTGCTTGGGCTTCACGCTGCTCACTCTCGGACGCGGGCACCAGCTCGTAGGTTCCGTCGGCGAGAGTCGTCGATTCTACATGAGTGCACAAGTTTAAGTCGTGGAAATAGCACTTGGTTACGAATTGAGAGTCATTACTACAAGGGATAGTTTCTGGTTATGAAATTTTGGATTTTGGCACATCAAGGAAAGATGTGCTTACTGTAAAATTTTCAGCCAATTTTATGTAACAGATTAATTCTGAAAAATAGATTTCATTGTTGCTGTTAGATACTTGTTCTTTTTATACAGATCAATTGGTGCAACAATTGTGGCTAATATTTTTACAGGGCTCTCACTTGAGCATGCAGAAGCTACTGTAATTTTTGTAGGATTTATCATGCAGTATTTAGATCATAGAAAATAGGACATCCTACACCTAGGCTTTTTAAAGATTCATTTTTACAGGACCCTACACAGGGTTTTTGTCCATGAAACTTTTTGCACAGCAACCCCTACAACAGTGTAACTGCCAGTAATAATTTGGGGATTTTCCAGGCTAAGACACTATTTTCTTGATTTAATGTATGTTATTAGCACATAAATCAAATAAATAGGTTACTGTGAGATAAAAAGTCTCCTAATTTTTCTCTGGCTTCTAGGTACCAATACATTAGCATAGGAAAAATTTCAATGGGTGACTCACCACCTAACTGCAGGGATAAAACATTTTACTTACACATGAATTAAAACTAAGTTTAACAAACAGTAAATCTAGAGATGGAATTTGGGCCTGATCTTTTTACACAGTCCTAATCATCCAGCAACTAGTTCACTGCCCAAAATTTAGGGTCAGCATTGTTCTAGAACAGTGGGTATAAAATATGTCCATTAAAGCTTCTATTTAATGTAGAGCAAAATATTTTGAGATTCTGAGAAACTTTTTGTAACAAAAGTGGTAGAGTCTGTTCTTAGGATTCCAGAACAGTTGAGTTTGCATTTTTCTGAATTTTCTACGATTTTATACGAATTTTACAAGTTCACTGAAATTGAATCTAGGTTTGAAATTTTCTTTTACAACTAGGTCCTTGAATCTTACGCTCAGACCCTTCTAAAGATTTAAATCCTTGCAATTGGGTCCTCGGCGGCTCGGGTGCGGCGGCCGGCCAAAATTCCGGCGAGGGGGCTCGCCGGCGGCGAGGGGCGGGGGTCGGGGAAGGTTCAGGGGTGCGAGGGCTACCTCGTGGGGGTGTTGTTCAGGTGGGGGACGGCCGGGAAGGGCTCGCCGGCGTTGGAGCAGAGGCGGCGGCGGCGCGGCTCGCGTCGACGGCGGTGCTCCGGCGGGCTTGGGGCGGCGTGGTCCGGTCGGTGAGCTTCACTGGTGCGTGGGGAAGCTACTCCGGGGCTCGGCTTGGACGGAGGGGGTCGGGGTCGTGCTGTCCACGGCGAGCAGGGGCGGCGGCGGCGACGGCAGCGCGGGCGGCGGTGCTCCGGTGGCTCTGGGTGGCGTAGGGTGGGTCGGTGAGCTGCGGTGGGGTGATGTAGTGGTGGCTGGGTGCTCAGTTTGGGCAGTGGGCGGCTGTGGAGGGCTGCCCACGGGCGGGTGGTGCTCGGCGGCGGCGATGGCGCGGCGAGGTGTTCTGGTGGCGGGGCTTCGCGCGGGCGGTCGGGTCGGGGGTTTTATAGGGACAGGAGGGGGCGTGGAGATGCCTGGGTGACGCGCGGGGCGGGGCACGGCAGCGGCGTGCACTGGGCGCGGCGGGCGGCGGCAGAACGCCGGCGCGGCGTGCGGCGAGCGGGCGCGGTGACTGGGCGGCCGCGATTGTGGCGTGGGCGCGGTGAGATAGTGCCGGGCGCGGAGTGGGGAGGCAGCAGCGGCAGCGGCTCGGGCGGAGGGCAGGCGCGGCGACTGGCGGGGCGCGGGGGCCGGGGCGGCACGGCGGAGCGCGGCCACTGGGCGAGCGGGCGGCAGCCGGGGCGCGGCAGCACGCGCGGGCGGGGACTGGGCGGCGCGGCGTCGGGGCGGGGGAAAGCCGGCCGTGGCGGGGTGGTGCGGCGGCCACTGGCCTGGCGCTTCACGCCGGTCAGGCGACGCCGGCCACCTGGCGCGCGGCGGGCGGGCGCGCGCGCGCGCGGCGCGGCAGAGCAGAGGGGGAGACGCCAGGGACCGAAATGCAAAAATTCGAAAAAGTTCAGGGGGCTGGGTGCAAACAGGGCGTTTTCTCCTCTTTCTGATTTGAATTTCAAAAACTTTTGAACACGAAAGTTGTTCAAAATAAAAAGTTCTACAACTTTGGTTTCAGGCAAAATTTCATTTGGCTTATGGTTTTAAAGTTATTTAAAAATTTTCAAATGTGTCCAATGTGCCCAAATTTAATTTGAATTCCAACTGAACCCGTTTTAAATTCTTTCCACCCTCTCATTAGTTGGTTTAACACATGGAGTTAGGCTTATGTCATTGATTTTGGATTCGTAATTACCAGGGTTGTCACAGTCCGTGTCCTTATGATTGCAGCGTGTAGTAGTCATTCAACTCCTATTTTCTCGCGAGTGACAGGAAATCACTCGACTTTTACCGGAGTCCTATTAGCACAGCATTCTATCGAACCTTACATCTAGTTTTCACGCAAGGGTTCCTGACATCATGCAACTAAGTTTTCATCCAACTCCTATAAACGTAATGCACAAGCAAAGAGTAATGAGTTGCATAATTTCGGAAAGAATGGGTTATGCTCCGGGGCTTGCCTTCGCAGTTCGCTTGGGGATCTTCCGAACTTGGGCTCGGGTCTTCAAAAGCTTCAGTTAGATTTGCTTGAGCTTCACGCTGCTCACTCTCGGACGCGGGCACCAGCTCGTAGGTTCCGTCGGCGAGAGTCGTCGATTCTACATGAGTGCACAAGTTTAAGTCGTGGAAATAGCACTTGATTACGATTTGAGAGTAATTACTACAAGGGATAGTTTCTGGTCATGAAATTTTGGATTTAGGCACACCAAGGAAAGGTGTGCTTACTGTAAAATTTTCAGCCAATTTTATGTAACAGATTAATTCTGAAAAATAGATTTCATTGTTGCTGTTAGATACTTGTTCTTTTTGTACAGATCAATTGGTGCGACAATTGTGGCTAAGATTTTTACAGAGCTCTCACTTGAGCATGCAGAAGCTACTGTCATTTTTGTAGGATTTATCATGCAGTATTTAGAGCATAGAAAATATGACATTCTACACCTAGGCTTTTTAAAGATTCATTTTTACAGGACCCTACACAGGGTTTTTGTCCATGAAACTTTTTACACAGCAACCTCTACAACAGTGTAACTCCCAGTAATAATTTGGGGATTTTCCAAACTAAGGTACTATTTTCTTGATTTAATGTATGTTATTAGCACATAAATCAAATAAATAGGTTACTGTGAGATAAAAGGTCTCCTAATTTTTCTCTGGCTTCTAGTTACCAATACATTAGCATAGGAAAAATTTCAATAGGTGACTTACCACCTAACTGCAGGGATAAAATATTCTTCTTACACATGATATGAAACTAAGTTTAACAAACAGTAAATCTAGAGATGGAATTTGGGCCTGATCATTTTACACAGTCCTAATCATCCAGCAACTAGTTCACTACCCAAAATTCAGGGTCAGCATTGTTCTAGAACAGTGGGTATAAAATATGTCCATTAAAGCTTCTATTTAATGTAGAGCAAAATATTTTGAGATTCTGAGAAAATTTTTGTAACAAAAGTGGTAGAGTTTGTTCTTAGGATTCCAGAACAGTTGAGTTTGCATTTTTCTGAATTTTCTACGATTTTATACGAATTTTACAAGTTCACTAAATTTGAATCTAGGTTTGAAATTTTCTTTTACAACTAGGTCCTTGAATCTTACGCTCAGACCCTTCTAAAGATTTAAATCCTTGCAATTGGGTCCTCGGCGGCTCGGGTACGGCGGCCGGCCGAAATTCCGGCGAGGGGGCTCGCCGGCGGCGAGGGGCGGGGGTCGGGGAAGGTTCAGGGGTGCGAGGGCTACCTTGTGGGGGTGTTGTTCAGGTGGGGGACGGCCGGGAAGGGCTCGCCGGCGTTGGAGCAGAGGCGGCGGCGGCGCGGCTCGCGTCGACGGCGGTGCTCCGGCGGGCTTGGGGCGGCGTGGTCCGGTCGGTGAGCTTCAGTGGCGCATGGGGAAGCTACCCAGAGGCTCGGCTTGGACGGAGGGGGTCGGTGTCGTGCTGTCCACGGCGAGCAGGGGCGGCGGCGGCGACGGCAGCGCGGGCGGCGGAGCTCCGGTGGCTCTGGGTGGCGTTGGGCGGGTCGGCGAGCTGCGGTGAGGTGATGTAGTGGTGGTTGGGTGCTCAGTTTGGGCAGTGGGCGGCTGTGGAGGGCTGCCCACGGGCGGGTGGTGCTCGGCGGCGGCGATGGCGCGGCGAGGTGTTCTGGTGGCCGGGGGCTCGCGCGGGCGGTCGGGGCGGGGCTTTTATAGGGTCAGGAGGGGGCGTGGAGATGCCTGGGCGACGCGCGGGGCGGGGCACGGCAGCGGCGTGCACTGGGCGCGGCGGGCGGCGGCAGAACGCCGGCGCGGCGTGCGGCGAGCGGGCGTGGCGACTGGGCGGCCGAGATACTGGCGTGGGCGCGAGGAGATAGTGCCGGGCGCGGAGTGGGGAAGCAGCAGCGGCAGCGGCTCGGGCGGAGGGCGGGCGCGACGACTGGTGGGGCGCGGGGGCCGGGGCGGCACGGCGGAGCGCGGAGACTGGCCGGGCGGGCGGCGGCCTGGGCGCGGCAGCGCACGCGCGGGCGGGGACTGGCCGCGCGGCGTCGGGGCGGGGCAAAGCCGGCCGTGGCGGGGTGGTGCGGCGGCCACTGGCCTGGCGCTCCGCGCCGGTCAGGCGACGCCGGCCACCTGGCGCGCGGCGGGCGGGCGAGCGCGCGCGGCGCGGCAGAGCAGAGGGGGAGACGCCAGGGACCGAAATGCAAAAATTCGAAAAAGTTCAGGGGGCTGGGTGCAAACAGGGCGTTTTCTCCTCTTTATGATTTGAATTTCAAAAACTTTTGAACACGAAAGTTGTTCAAAATAAAAAGTTCTACAACTTTGGTTTCAGGCAAAATCTCATTTGGCTTATGGTTTTAAAGTTATTTTAAAAGTTTCAAATGTGCCCAAATGTGCCCAAATTAAATTTGAATTCTAACTGAACCCTTTTTAAATTCTTTCCATCCTCTCATTAGTGGGTTTAAAACATAGAGTTAGGCTAATGACATTGATTTTGAAATTTTAATTACCAGGGTTGTCACAGCCTTCCCCCCTTAACAAGAATCTCGCCCCGAGATTCGGTAGTTCTTAGTGTGGGCGTGGGTGCACATACCAGTGGTTGAGGCAAGAAACCCAGGGAAATGTTGGTTCAGGTAGCTTTCCGTTTCCCAGGTGGCTTCTTCTTCCGTGTGGCGATTCCATTGTATTTTATACATTCTAATCACTTTCCTCCTGGTCTCTCTTTCTTTTTGATCCAAAACCTTAACTGGGTGTTCGACATACGAGAGGTCGGGTTCCAACGATATTTCTTGTTGTTCCACAATCTCGGTAGGGACTCGAATACACTTCTTGAGTTGAGATACGTGGAAGACATCATGGGTGGCCGTGAGCTGAGGGGGCAGTCGTAATTTGTAGGCTACGGGTCCGCGGCTCTCCATGATTTCGTAAGGACCAATATAACGGGGAGCTAGTTTGCCTTTGATCCCAAATCTTCGCACTCCTTTGGTTGGTGAAACTCGAAGATAGACATGATCGCCAACTTCGAACTTTAGGGGCTTTCTCCTTTTGTCAGAATAGCTCTTTTGTCGGGCTTGTGCGGCTTTAAGATTTGCTTGTATTACTTTTACTTTCTCCTCTGCCTCGATTACCAGGTCGGGTCCCATTATTTTACGTTCTCCGGTTTGTGACCAGCTCAAAGGGGTTCGACACCTTCGTCCGTACAGTGCCTCAAATGGTGCCATTTTCAAACTCGTTTGATAGCTGTTGTTGTACGAGAACTTTGCTAGGGGTAGGCATTTGTCCCAATTCTTGTCATAGTGGATGACGCAAGCTCTCAGCAAGAATTTGGTTTACTCTTCCCGTTTGTCCATCGGTCTGAGGATGGTATGCTGAGCTGCGAATCAGCTTAGTGCCAAGAGACGTTTGCAGTTGCTCCCAAAAGCGTGCTACAAACTGAGGACCACGATCGGAAATAATTGTCTTAGGTATTCCATGCAGGCAAACAATACGATCGAGGTAAATCTCGGCATATTTCTTGGTAGAATAGGTGGTGTGTACCGGAAGAAAACGTGCCGTCTTCGTGAGTCTATCAACGATAACCCATATGGAATCATGTCTCTGGGACGTGTTTGGTAGTCCAACGATGAAGTCCATACTTATGTCTTCCCATTTCCATGATGGTATAGGTAACGGTTGAAGTGTACCGGCTACCTTTAAGTGGCTAGCTTTTAATCTCTGGCACGTGTCACATTCCGAGACATACGTAGCAATTTCCCTTCTCATTCTAGTCCACCAGAAGTTTTGCCTTAGGTCCTGATACATTTTGCTACTGCCGGGGTGGATAGAGAATTTGGAGAGGTGTGCCTCATCAAGAATTTGCTTGCGGAGTTCACGATTCTTCGGAACGACTATACGACTTTCGAACCATAGAACTCCCTTATGGTCCTGGCGGAAACACTTATACTTCTCCTCACCTAGAGAGAGTTTTTGTCTGATGATCTTGATTCCTTCATCATGTAGTTGTGCCATGACGATTTGGTCGTGAAGAGTGGGCTCAACTGAGATGTGATTTAGAGTGCCTTGGGAAACCGTTTCCAAGTTAAGCTTCCTCATGTCTGCACATAATGTCTCATGGTAGGACTCCATGGATAAGCAATGGCAATGGGACTTGCGGCTTAGTGCATCCGCGACTACATTAGCCTTACCGGGGTGATAGTGCACTTCAAGGTCATAATCTTTGATTAATTCTAGCCATCTTCGTTGTCTCATATTCAGATCGGCTTGTGTGAAGATGTACTTGAGACTCTTATGATCCGTGTAGATATTGCACTGTGTACCCATGAGATAGTGCCTCCATATCTTCAGAGCGTGAATGACGGCTGCGAGCTCAAGGTCATGCGTGGGATAATTCTGTTCGTGGGGCCGAAGGGCTCGTGAGGCATATGCAATCACTCGATTCTCTTGCATAAGCACACATCCTAGACCAGTACCTGATGCGTCACAATACACATCGAATGACTTGGTATTATCGGGTTGAGCTAACACAGGTGCAGTAGTCAGATGCTCTCTGAGAGTGTGGAAGGCTTCCTCACACTTCTCATTCCATACAAACTTTACTTCCTTCTTCAATAGTTCCGTCATGGGCTTAGCAATTCGAGAGAAATCCAGGATGAAGCGACGGTAGTAACCGGCTAAGCCGAGAAAACTGCGAATCTGATGAACAGAGGTAGGGGGTTTCCAATCCATCACCTCTTGTACCTTGCTGGGGTCAACAGCTATGCCTTCGCTGGAGATCGTGTGACCTAAGAACTTTACAGTATCCAACCAGAATTCACACTTAGAAAACTTAGCATAGAGCTGATGGTCTCTGAGTCGCTGAAGAACAATGCGAAGGTGCTTGGCATGCTCTTCCTCATCCTTTGAATAGATAAGAATGTCGTCGATGAACACTACGACGAATTTGTCAAGTTCGGGCATGAATACCGAATTCATTAGATACATGAAGTAGGCAGGGGCATTGGTGAGTCCAAAGGACATGACCAAGAATTCATATAGTCCATATCGTGTGGAGAAGGCAGTCTTAGGAATATCGCACGGGCGAATCTTGATCTGATGATATCCCGAGCGAAGATCAATCTTTGAGAAGACTCTGGCTCCAGCTAATTGATCGAAGAGCACATCGATGCGAGGAAGTGGGTATTTATTTTTAACTGTTACCGCATTGAGAGGTCGGTAGTCCACACATAATCTCAAACTGTCATCCTTCTTCTTTACGAATAGGGCTGGACATCCCCAAGGTGACGCGCTAGGGCGAATAAAACCTTTGTCCAGTAGTTCTTGGAGTTGAATTTTTAGCTCGGCCAATTCCTTAGGGGGCATCCTATATGGTCTTTTGGATATAGGTGCAGTGCCTGGTTGTAGCTCAATAACGAACTCAATATCCCTATCCGGTGGCATTCCTGGTAAGTCATCCGGGAAAACATCGGCGTACTCGTTCACCACAAGAATCTCATCTAGCTTAAGTCCTTCCATCTCATAAGCACAGGAATTCGTGCAATCTATGAATGGTAGGTAAAGGGTAGTGGCTCCGTGACTAGGTGAATTTATCTCAACGGCTCGGGAAGAAAGGTCCAGTGTGACTCCATGCATAGCCATCCAGTTCATTCCCAAAATAATGTCCATGCCGTCGAGGGGTAAAAGGACAAGGTCCGTGTCGATGGTTTTACTACCCAATTTGACTGGTACTTGTCTGACCATTTGGTTTGAAGCAATTTTACCACCCGGTGTTGATATCATATATGACCCTTTTGTGTGACAAACATCCAAGCCTACTTTTGCACCGAATTTTGCACTTATGAAACTATGCGATGCACCAGAATCAAATAATATAACGGCAGGCTTGTTATGGATAGAGAATGTACCCGACATTACTGGGGCTCCTTCTGGAAGCTCTGCAAGCGTGGTGAAGTTAATCCGTCCTTGCTTGACTTGCAGGGTCTGTCTCTTGCCCCTGTTCTTGGCGTTCGGGTTGGATCCTTGACCTTGGTTGGGCTGTCCAGGCTGAGGGCATTCGCGTGCGAAGTGGCTGGAACTCCCGCATTTGAAACAGCGATTCGCGGGGCTAGGTCGAAGAGACTGTTGAAGAACGGGCCTCGGACCATTCGGTGAAGGCATCGGGGGTCGTACCATGCCTGGCTGCTGTGGGGGTCTGGCAATCCATCTTCCTGGCTGCGGGGCCTTTGGTGGAGCTGTAGGTGCGGTATTTTGCACGATGCGATACCTTGGTGGTTGGACACTTGACGGTCCTGCGGGTGGCTTTCTCTTCTTCTCTGCCCGGTGCGCCATGATACAGTCTTCCTGGGTAATGGCCATATTGACCAACTCATTGTAGGTGTCAGCCCTGGCTAGGTTCAGACGTTCCTTGAGCTTGGTATTCAGACCTCAGCGGAAACGATCACGCTTCTTGGCATCCGTATCAGCGTGATAGCCCGCATACTGGCATAGGTTGTTGAACGCCTGGGCGTACTGCAACACGGTGCGGGTGCCTTGGGTGAGTGCCAGGAACTCATTCAACTTTCTCTCCATGAGACCCTCGGGGATATGATGTGCCCGGAACGCGGTCTTGAACTCATCCCAGTCGACCACACGATCAGCCGGGAGCATCGCAAAATAGTGGTCCCACCACAGACGAGCGGTACCGCGAAGCTGTTGCGCGGCAAAACGAGCTTTGTTGGCTTCTGAGCATGGGGCCACAAGTAGTGTGAACTTGGATTCTATGGTGCGAATCCATGCATCTGCGTTCAGGGGTTCCTCGGTCTTATGGAACAAGGGAGGCTGGGTCCCCAAGAAATCCGTGTATCCTGCAGCTTGTGGTTGGTGAGCATTGTGCCCACCCCTCTGCTGGTGTTGTCCTTGCACTATCTGACGTAGCAGCTCGGTTTGAGCGGCCATCACTTCCACCAAACTGGGCGGGGGTGGTGGCGATTGTCGCGAGCGGCTGCCACCGGCACCAAAACCCTCGGGGTTGCCACGTGTTGATCTAACCATCTGAAACGTGAAAGGTTACCATTAGCAACGCGATCCATATTACTTCCTTGATTCATAAATAATTGGTGTAGTCATAGACTTCCGAAGTCTGAGCTAGAAGTATGGACAGAATCTCTGTTTGCTACGAGAAAAATCATAGCCTGCTGTGGGTCCATCCAAAACATCTCAACATTGGCAGTAGTCAGAGAATTTAGGAATGCACCACTTTGGTATTTAACTTCGGTGCTAGAACTATGGCTAAGGTGGTCGAAAAGCTCGTCCTTTGCCTTGCTGTCTTAGCTGTTTTTCAGCAGATTGATCGGTACTGTTTCGCCTATATCTTAAACTAGCGAGGTCCAATGATGCTGAATTTTTGTGAGAACCTAGATCACAAAATTTAGCACAAGTCTGGTATTCAACACTCAGCCAAGAAATGCAAGGAGACATGGGTAAAAATTCCGACAAGTCTCAGCGATTGTGGATTCCATCGTTTACCAACTTACAACGAAATCACCAAGTTGATCGCCGTTCCTTACATGCTGAGGGTATCCACACGGTTCAGGTGTACCCAACACAAAAGAGTTACTCAACTCCTAGTTAGCCTATTACAACACTTGCCAAAAGTTAGGCTACTCTATCGAGGAGTATGTGCAAAAGTCCTCCTAGGTCGTCCTCTAGAAATCATCCAAGTCGTTGACGGACGACTCGCTGTGAGCCGGAGAGTGGGCTCCCATCTGAGGTGCCTGTGGTACCTCACCCTCGAAATCCATACCTGAGATACCATCAATCTCCTGTGGCTCCTCCTCATCCTCCTCCATGTCGTCCTCATGGGGATGGTCATTCTGATCATGATGCCACTGAATGTGCTCATTAGCGTCCTCCAACTCAAGGTTCAGATCATGGAGCTGCTCCTCCAACTGTGCTATCGTGGTATCTCTCTCACCCATGAGAGTGTCCTGCTCCTGGATTTGGCCCTCAAGTTGGCCAATCTGAGCATCTCTGTCCTCAAGATCCTGACTGAGCTCCTTTATCTGCTCATCCCTGGTATCTGCCATCATATGGTAGGCCTGAGCAAGATCAGTGAGCTGCTCGAGTGCCTGACTCTGGAGAGTCTGAAGCCGGTAGAGTGCACTCATGCACCGCACGGAGGTATGGATAGTCTCCTGGGCATGGAAGTCTACCAAATACTGTGCGTGCTGCACCCTGTTGAGCCAAAAGGGGTCGTTGTCCTGGGCAGCAGGAAACAATCCAATGGGAGTGAGTGTGACAACCTCGGGACGCTGCGCACAAAATGTGGTGAGCGCCCTCATGGCTGCAAGCTCCCAAGTATCGGCCAAACGGCGACCAACAGCCTCAAGCTCCAAGGCGGGCCACTCCGGGTGTAGCGGGTGCGAAAAGATAGTCACATTGACACGGCACTGGGTAACTCCATTTTCTGCAAACTCCAGTCCGGCGTAACGTGGGGGAATTAGATAGCCCGCGGTACGCAGAACATCCCACAAAATAGAGGGAAAGCCCTCCCAGTGGAGACACTGCGAGTGCACGCGTCCATCCTCATTCACCATCATCTCAACAGGCTCGGCCATCTGAACAAAAGATCAAATGGAATGGGATAGCGAAAAACTGTGAGCAGCACAAGGACAGATTCTGTATAGTGTGCAAAAATAATCATAACTCCCACAGTTCTCATCCAAAAATTCTCAAATTTCACCAGATCACTCCTAAGGTATTTGTGAACAACTTTTCTAGTCAACTCCAGAGCTAATTGGGTCTCTAAGATGGTCTTTCTTTTCAGGTTTTACCTTACTGTCTACCCAGAATTTTCAGTGAACAGAGGGCTAGAGTTTCGTGCACCAGGGAAAATCTACCCAGCCAAAATTTACCAAATTTTAACAGAAGCTTCCTGGGTGAATTTGGAACAAGTTTCGTGTTGTGCTCTTTTGCAGAAAACCGCAGGAAGGGGGCCTAAAAATTTAAGAGGCAGAAGTGCTTATTCTGGACAGAAATCTGACGCTCCAAGGTTTCTGTTATTTCTTATTATCCATAAGTTCAGAATTTTTCATTTTTGAACAGAAGATAGGGCACAAGATTTGGAACAATTTCTTCAACATGAACTTTATCAGAAATGGTCATTTTCTTTGGTCAATAATTCGCTCTTTTCGGTCGTGGCAGATTTGGGACAGTTTCTCTAGATAATCCTTATGCAACCATGCTTAGATACGCAAGAACCTTTCCACTCTCACACAACGCATTTTTGATTTCAGATACACATGTTCATGATGTATGCACGTCCTATTCGTCCTCACAAAATAAAATAATCGCCAAATAGCTTTGGTCTTACGAAGATAGTTTCGGTGGCTTACACAATACGGCTCTCGCTATAATAGCTAGTCGAGTCTTTCTAATCGTTCCTTAACTTATCGTAATCGCGGTTAGTGTACCTGCAGAAAATCGACAAGCATTTATATATCATGAACCTTTCATGCCAGCACTCATGAAAGCGTCCGTATTCATTACCGTTTACTTATAGAAACGATATCTGTACAATTCCCGCCGTACAGACGACGTTAACATACGCTATCGAGATAGCGTATTCACGGGGGTACCGTCATGAGACGGGGGTATGAACAGCGATCGCCATACCCTGCGCCGAACCTTCTACTCCCAATATGTTCAACTAACAGTTGGCATATTGGCAGCACCTCAAGTAAGCCACTGCTTGAGGGCAGCGTTCGGTTCGCATCACCGACAGGAAGGCCAAGCTCCCTCAGTTGGCTGAGGATCCTTACCTTCTTACCTTAGCGACGAGTGCGTCGTTACAGAATTTAGGGTCGGTTGTGCATGAAAGTAAGTTTTGACAGAAAGTAATGTGCTGGAAGTCAGTTGATACTATATTTATAGAAGTTAGATAGCCACCTAGTAACTTTCCCATAATCCCTTAGGGCTTTACGAACTAGGCACCATCCTTAACGTACCAACGCATTTCGCAACACAACCTTCTAGTCAAGTTTTAGTAAAATGAGTTTTTAAGGCTTGTAGCATTCTCTGGCGTATGTATTTCGGCTCTGGTGTCCGCTATTGCCAGCTGTGGCACCAGCTACGGCTCTGATACCAGCTGTGGCAGAACCACCTGAATTAATCCGGCTCAAGTGTATTAACCATCACCATTAAGGCATCCTCGGTTAACCTTACACTTCAAACGGAGTAATCCACTGGTCTGTCGGGTATAACCTCCCGATACAACCACGGTGAACGGATCGAGCGCCGTACATACAAATGCTCATGCGACGATGAGCCCAGAGAATACCACATTCCAGCAAATATTACATCATTAGCATAAGTAAATATTACAGACCTAATTCTGAGTTTTAGAAAACAAGTACTTCAATTAACATAAATAAGTTCTTCAGAGTTAAATTGCAGCGGAAATAAACAACGGAAACTACTCGACGATACAGGATGTCTCGATGAAGCCCGTACGAGACATCACTCGGCCTTATCTCCGTTGGACGGGGGCGCATCCCATTCCACCGACCAACCAGGGGGAAGAGTGCAGGGCCAAGTCAAGCTAGCAATCATGTCTTCAAAGGGTTCACCTGAAATCGAGTCACAAGCAAGACTGAGTATACTAATACTCAGCAAGACTTACCCGTGTAGTGGAAACTACTCCACCGACTCTAGACATGCCAGGCTTTTTGGCTCAGGGGTTTGTTTTGCCGAAAAGCATCTACAAGTGGGTCCTTACTTTCAACTTTTAGCTCAAGATTCTAGTCTCGTTAGCCAGTCTAGGTAAGCAGCTATCTAAAGCATACATGGTGAAGCATTAAATTTTCCATCCAACCAGTTCATTCATCATCACTGTTCCTCTTCTTACTCTGTGGGTAAAAATGGTTAAGCAGTCTCAATAGCCGTGAGAAACGGACGATTCGAATCGAATTTCTTAACCTTGCAAGGGAAACCCAAACACACGTCACGTGGTTACTCCCTAGAGTCACACGTGCAACTTTTCCCCTTTCTTTCCGGGTCGTGGATCGGGGCTACCCTCCGAGAGTACAAGAGCTCCACGCCACGGTTCGGCGCCGGGTCGTGACCACTCTCTGCACTCGCCATATGCACATGGGACCGAAGTTCAAAGGGTAGGATGCCGTCCCCTTGCCGGGCCAATCAGGTACTTAAGCTTACCGATTCCCATAATCTCGGCATGTGTTTAGTACGTTCAAAGACTTAACCATCACTACCACACCCTGCGGCCTTAGCATTTTTCACTAGACAGACGGGCCTCAATCGTAACCATCGTTACATAACCCGTCCGTGTCCTTATGATTGCAGCGTGTAGTAGTCATTCAACTCCTATTTTCTCGCGAGTGACAGGAAATCACTCGACTTTTACCGGAGTCCTATTAGCACAGCATTCTATCGAACCTTACATCTAGTTTTCACGCAAGGGTTCCTGACATCATGCAACTAAGTTTTCATCCAACTCCTATAAACGTAATGCACAAGCAAAGAGTAATGAGTTGCATAATTTCGGAAAGAATGGGTTATGCTCCGGGGCTTGCCTTCGCAGTTCGCTTGGGGATCTTCCGAACTTGGGCTCGGGTCTTCAAAAGCTTCAGTTAGATTTGCTTGAGCTTCACGCTGCTCACTCTCGGACGCGGGCACCAGCTCGTAGGTTCCGTCGGCGAGAGTCGTCGATTCTACATGAGTGCACAAGTTTAAGTCGTGGAAATAGCACTTGATTACGATTTGAGAGTAATTACTACAAGGGATAGTTTCTGGTCATGAAATTTTGGATTTAGGCACATCAAGGAAAGGTGTGCTTACTGTAAAATTTTCAGCCAATTTTATGTAACAGATTAATTCTGAAAAATAGATTTCATTGTTGCTATTAGATACTTGTTCTTTTTGTACAGATCAATTGGTGCAACAATTGTGGCTAAGATTTTTACAGAGCTCTCACTTGAGCATGCAGAAGCTACTGTAATTTGTGTAGGATTTATCATGCAGTATTTAGAGCATAGAAAATATGACATTCTACACCTAGGCTTTTTAAAGATTCATTTTTACAGGACCCTACACAGGGTTTTTGTCCATGAAACTTTTTACACAGCAACCCCTACAACAGTGTAACTCCCAGTAATAATTTGGGGATTTTCCAAACTAAGGTACTATTTTCTTGATTTAATGTATGTTATTAGCATATAAATCAAATAAATAGGTTACTGTGAGATAAAAGGTCTCCTAATTTTTCTCTGGCTTCTAGTTACCAATACATTAGCATAGGAAATATTTCAATGGGTGACTTACCACCTAACTGCAGGGATAAAATATTCTTCTTACACATGATATGAAACTAAGTTTAACAAACAGTAAATCTAGAGATGGAATTTGGGCCTGATCTTTTTACACAGTCTTAATCATCCAGCAACTAGTTCACTGCCCAAAATTCAGGGTCAGCATTGTTCTAGAACAGTGGGTATAAAATATGTCCATTAAAGCTTCTATTTAATGTAGAGCAAAATATTTTGAGATTCTGAGAAATTTTTGTAACAAAAGTGGTAGAGTTTGTTCTTAGGATTCCAGAACAGTTGAGTTTGCATTTTTCTGAATTTTCTACGATTTTATACGAATTTTACAAGTTCACTGAATTTGAATCTAGGTTTGAAATTTTCTTTTACAACTAGGTCCTTGAATCTTACGCTCAGACCCTTCTAAAGATTTAAATCCTTGCAATTGGGTCCTCGGCGGCTCGGGTACGGCGGCCGGCCGAAATTCCGGCGAGGGGGCTCGCCGGCGGCGAGGGGCGGGGGTCGGGGAAGGTTCAGGGGTGCGAGGGCTACCTTGTGGGGGTGTTGTTCAGGTGGGGGACGGCCGGGAAGGGCTCGCCGGCGTTGGAGCAGAGGCGGCGGCGGCGCGGCTCGCGTCGACGGCGGTGCTCCGGCGGGCTTGGGGCGGCGTGGTCCGGTCGGTGAGCTTCAGTGGCGCATGGGGAAGCTACCCAGAGGCTCGGCTTGGACGGAGGGGGTCGGTGTCGTGCTGTCCACGGCGAGCAGGGGCGGCGGCGGCGACGGCAGCGCGGGCGGCGGAGCTCCGGTGGCTCTGGGTGGCGTTGGGCGGGTCGGCGAGCTGCGGTGAGGTGATGTAGTGGTGGCTGGGTGCTCAGTTTGGGCAGTGGGCGGCTGTGGAGGGCTGCCCACGGGCGGGTGGTGCTCGGCGGCGGCGATGGCGCGGCGAGGTGTTCTGGTGGCCGGGGGCTCGCGCGGGCGGTCGGGGCGGGGCTTTTATAGGGTCAGGAGGGGGCGTGGAGATGCCTGGACGACGCGCGGGGCGGGGCACGGCAGCGGCGTGCACTGGGCGTGGCGGGCGGCGGCAGAACGCCGGCGCGGCGTGCGGCGAGCGGGCGCGGCGACTGGGCGGCCGAGATACTGGCGTGGGCGCGAGGAGATAGTGCCGGGCGCGGAGTGGGGAAGCAGCAGCGGCAGCGGCTCGGGCGGAGGGCGGGCGCGACGACTGGTGGGGCGCGGGGGCCGGGGCGGCACGGCGGAGCGCGGAGACTGGCCGGGCGGGCGGCGGCCTGGGCGCGGCAGCGCACGCGCGGGCGGGGACTGGCCGCGCGGCGTCGGGGCGGGGCAAAGCCGGCCGTGGCGGGGTGGTGCTGCGGCCACTGGCCTGGCGCTTCGCGCCGGTCAGGCGACGCCGGCCACCTGGCGCGCGGCGGGCGGGCGAGCGCGCGCGGCGCGGCAGAGCAGAGGGGGAGACGCCAGGGACCGAAATGCAAAAATTCGAAAAAGTTCAGGGGGCTGGGTGCAAACAGGGCGTTTTCTCCTCTTTCTGATTTGAATTTCAAAAACTTTTGAACACGAAAGTTGTTCAAAATAAAAAGTTCTACAACTTTGGTTTCAGGCAAAATCTCATTTGGCTTATGGTTTTAAAGTTATTTTAAAAGTTTCAAATGTGCCCAAATGTGCCCAAATTAAATTTGAATTCTAACTGAACCCTTTTTAAATTCTTTCCATCCTCTCATTAGTGGGTTTAAAACATAGAGTTAGGCTAATGACATTGATTTTGAAATTTTAATTACCAGGGTTGTCACCATCTTGGCCTTTTGCTTGCTGGGGCCTGGACATGATCGGGCCTTTGACTACGGCTCTAGGAGGTTTTACCCATGTATTGGTGCCCATCGACAAGTTTACAAAGTGGATCGAGTACAAGTCAATTACTAAGATCTCCGCGGATCGAGTAGTCACCTTCATCTACAACATCCTGCATCGCTTTGGCTTCCTCAACACTATCATCACAGATCTGGGATGTAATTTCCATTCACACGAGTTCTAGGAATTCTGCGAGAATAGCGCCATTCGGGTAATGTACGTGCCCATTGCTCACCCACAGGCCAATGGCTAGAAGCGTGCCAACGGCTTAATCCTCGATGGGCTAAAGAAAAGACTTTACAACGAGAACAACAAAAAAGGGGGCAAGTGGATTCATGAGCTCTCTTCAGTTGTCTGGGGGCTTCGCACTCAACCAAGCAAAGCCACAGGTCAATCGCTATTTTTTCTCATCTACGGGTCAGACGCTATCCTCCCTGCGGCTATCATGTGGAAGTCTCCAAGACTGGAGATGTATGAAGAAGGTGAAGTAGATCAGGCCAGATATCTAGATCTTGATTCGATAGAACAAGTCAGATGCAACACCCTACTACAACCAGCTCGCTATCTACAAGGCATCCGACGCTACCACGGTCGCAATGTACAGGAGAGGTCATTCAACATCGGTGATTTAGTCCTCCGTCGCATCCAAGATGAAACAGGGCTTCACAAGCTCAACTCGCGATGGGAAGGGTCCTTCATCGTCACCAAAGTTACAAGACTAGGGTCGTATCGACTAATATACCCTGGTGGCCAGGAGGTCCCAAACTCCTGGAATATCGAGCTCCTACAGTATTTCTATCCCTAGATAACTTGTACACAAAGTTGTCAGCTGCAGTGCAGCATGTTTACCAATAAAGAGTTGGTTTGATCTTCAAATAACCACTTTTTGTCGCTAAGCTAGACAACATAAATCGAGGGCTTCAGCCACGAGTATTACACAACGTGTTAACTATGCCAAGTCACCGGAAGTACTCAGGGGCTGTCACCACGAGTCCTTTCTGAACGACTACTTTTACACTTTCCCTACGGGCTGAAGCGCAAAGACTAATTGCAACCATCTCCGACTACTTCGAGTACTAGCGTAACAGTTTTTAACAACCAACGGCATGAGTCACTGTGAGAAAGTCGAAGAGGCTCCCATGCCTACAAAAGCAATCCAGTGTATCGCACCGTACAAGTAAACCCTGATTCGCTTATTCTCCCTGTATGGGACCTTATGCTGGACACCAAGTCATCAACTACCTCTAGAAGCGTGGCCTTCTGAGTAGTTCTGCATTGGGCGTCCCACATTCTTTATTTAAGTCTTACATTTTTTGCTATTACTCTACGAGTAAGCACACCGAACACATCAACAGGCAATGACAATTAAAACATTTATACATGTTTATATACATAGACAGATTGTTCAATGATTACATATCATGTTCACTCCTGCTTTAAGCTATCAATCAACTTCTGAGCCATTGGTTTTACTTCTTCGATATACTCTAAGAATTTCTACTCGGAGCAATCAGTAGACATACCGTCAACTAGTGGGTTCAGATTGGCCATGGGACAGTAGGACTTTATGAGCCCAAGGATGTGCGCTACATAAGTTTTTGTGGTCTCCGAGATGTATCTAGAAATCTTTTGTGGGGCTTCACAGAGTCGCTCCAGCAGCATCCTCTCGTTGATTACCCCCTCTTCTAGAGGATCCACCATTTCTACAACTACTTGCGCCGCACCCTTGAGCTCTTCAAGTTCTTTATCTTTTAGCTCCTTCTCAGCGGCCATGTCCTGGATCTGTGTCGCACACTCTATGAGTTGCATATCCGCATCTTGGAGCACTTTGATCAGCTTCTCTGTATCATCTGAATGACGGTATACAAGATTCTTCAAGTCAGTGATCTCGTCATCCTTATTTCTTATGATATTATTAAGTTCTGCAAGCAAAAGGAGACGAAGAAGTACTCGTACGAGTTCAAATACTACTTTACGCATATGTCAAAACAAGATAAAGCAGTCGACAAAGTATCACCTCGGTGAGTCTTGGCTTGCAGTCTGTTCTTTTTCTTGAGATCTTCAATCTCCTTCTTCAGCAGCCAGACCTCTCGAGTACGCTCCTGTTTGAGCGTCTCAAGTTCATTCCTCAACTCGACGTTCTTGGAAATTTGCTTGCCAATTTGGCGATCTTTTTCCTGCAACTGGCAGAATCCGTCTTCGACAGCTCTGAGCTTGTCCGACTTCTTCCTGAAGCGGTTGGCCAATTCCTGCCCAACATAAGGAAATCAATTAGACAAGATCAAGCTAGCTGACAAAGGCAGTCATCTCCAGCCTAGGACGCTTACCATGGAAAACTTATACAAATCTTTGAAGGTGTCTTGGAGTTGCTTCAGGGTTGCTGATGTAAGCATCAGATCTTCAATCAGCTCACGTGGAACGACATACTGCCACTTCGGCGGAGTGACCAATATGCCCCGAAGAAGTACACGCAGCTCCTTGTCCTTGAGGTGCAGGTTGCTACTGCGGGATATCTATCACCTCCCCCTTAGCGATCAGAAGAATTCAGGCAAAAAAGGGTCATACGGGCGAGGGCGGCTACATAAACTTACCCATGGGAATCTCTGGGGACTCCTCTTCGACTTCGGTCCTCTCCCCCATGGGTAGTTCGACTCCAAGGTCAACCCCTATGGCCTTTGCAATGGCAGATTTTGGGGGCTCCTCAGCCACCGACGACTCGACGAGCATGGCTATCGCCGGTACAGCACTCGATGCTGCGACATCTGACATTTTCTCTGGCTCAGGGCCTGGAGTTTCCATGGCATTGCCACGTTGCTCCAAGCCCAGAGCAGAGGATGACCTACACACAAAGAACAACTATGATAGTTGTCATCTACAACAACGAACCTACAGTACATAAGGAAAGTACTCGGATACTCACAATGTGGATTTTTTCAATGAAAATACTTTCCTTCTAAGTACCCTAGGTGCTGGAGCTACACCTAGGGTACTCGACAACACCGTTGTGCCAGCCGAGGGCGGGTCTGCCCCGGCGGGGCAATCGCAATGGTCACCATTGAACTCCGACCAGCCACGGGCGGTGATTGCCCCGGCGCAGCCCCAACAGAACCAGAGGACGCGTCCACTATGATGGAGGGCACGCTCTGCTCCCTCACAGTATCATCCCAGGTAGCATCCTCGACCCTTCGCTTCGAGTGCTTGGGGTTTGAGGAGCTACCATCGCAGAGTCAAGAAAAAGTGAGATGTCAACAACACTCAGGAACTGCAAATTGAGCAAAAGTACTCGAAAGTTCAGAAAAAGCTCTTACCTGGGTGTTTTTTCATTATTACCACCCGGCGAAGCGCTAGCCCTGTGCTTTCGGGTAGTAACCCGCGACTTCTTTGGGTGACTCGGCAAAAGATAACCACCAGGAGAGCTTGCGCATTTTTGGGAGGTCTTCATGGATTTGCCCTTGATCACCTCAGCCAGGGTGTTATCATCATCAGTTTCATCACCCTCCTCTTGCTCACTTGTTGCTGCGATGGCAAGAGGATGGGCGGTGATGAGGACAAGGCCTGATCTTCCGAAAGGTAAGACAAGTTCGATTGGTGGAGGACTCGATGTTGCCGATCCGGCCTCAAATCAGCAAGATTCGAACCCTGCAACCACTAGACCACTGCTCCATTGGTTATCAACCAAGCACAACTTGATTGACCTCGCCGAGAAGGCTTTTCCTGCAACGAATCGAAGGACACAAGCAAGAAGGTATAAACACGCAATCTGACAATTGCAAATATGGTTGAAGCAAATCACAAGAGGGGTTCAAGCACTCGGTTCGAAAAGGACTAATTGCCACAATCGAGGAGAACAAAAACAGGGGTCCTGGATCACAGTAAAAGGACTTGTCGCCATAGTTACAATGATCAATCTTAGTTTCTCGATAGAAAACTAGAACTAAACAAAACCCAATCCTAAACGGCGGCAGCTACTGCGTTCTTATGCAAAGAGGGACTTCCTAGGGTTGGGGGCGAGAGGGGGGGGGAGGGCACCCACAACTTGGGCATAAGGCCCGACACGATACAAGGCCTGAAAAGGCCCAAAACTGGTGACACAACATCTCGTTGTGGTCACACAGAATGATCCACGAGGCTTCTGGATCTAGGACCATAACCAAAAGAAGCGTCTCATCGTCAAGTTTCCAACACCTCCAAGAACGCTTTATTTGGATACCGTATGAGGGAGATATCGCCATTTTGGTATAGGGTGGTTGGCTGAATCCGAACCGAACTCGAAGTCCAAGTTGGCGACGACTTGTAGCTTGGTGATGAGGCCGGCTCGTGCATGTCCAGCGTGGTGATGTCCTCATCATCCTCCCCTTCTTGAATTGGAGTCGTCCTTGACTCCATCCCATCATCAAACTCCTGCAAAAGGTTAGTGATAGCAGAATGCAAAGTGCGAGCATAGTATAGCAAGGAGCAACAGGATTATCACATAACTCAGCAGCAGCAGATGTAGTAGCAATAAAAGCACCTCCTTTCAGTTAATTTCATTATGTTGAACGTCAGTAGATTCATCGCTAGGAGGGTTATTCTTAGTATTTTCAGCAAGCTCTTTATTATGTTTCCTAATATCAAGTGGCGATAAAGGAAGCAAAGTAATCTTCTTGTCCTTATGCATGAAACTATATGTATTAGTTCTACCAAGGTCGTCCTAACAAAAGAGAGGATGCTTGCATAGGTACAACATCAAAATCAGCATAATCATGATATGAGCCAACAGAAAATTGTATACGTGCTGATTTAGTTACCTTTGCCTTACCACTATTGTTCAACCATTCTAGGTGGTAGGGGAGGAAGGGAATGAGTGGCCAAGCCAAGCTTCTTGACGAAATCTGTACTCACCAAGTTGCTTGAACTCCCACTATCAATTATGGTGAGAACACAACAACCCTTAACGATGAGAAACATATGGAACAAATTTTGCATTGGAGCTTCTCCTCGTCCTCATGTTTGGCCTTAGAACTTAGCACACGCTACACAAGAAGGCTAGAAAAACCCGCCGACGCAGCCAAGGAATTAATTGCCTCACACTCGTCGTCCTCCGAATCTACAACAATGTTAGCAGCAAGAGCCAAATCATCCTCAACATCACTAGCACTTACATAACTGTTCCCATCAGGGGCAGCGATGAAAGCACAACGACTTGGGCAATCCTTCATGACGTGTCCCATGCCCTTGTAGCAGTGGCACACAATGTTGCTCGATGAAGAACCTTGAGCTACATTTTTTTTTGGCGCCTGAGACTGCACATTAGACAATTTGCTCACCTCGGAAGCAGGCGCGGGTGTAGGTGTACGCACGGGTGTTGCTGGTAGTTTAGCAACAGGAGCCTTGGGCTTCTCAACATCGGAACGCTGCTGAAAAGATCTCCCAGTGTTGGACCTAAAAGATTGTTGTTCTTGGAGATGTCCTTGTACTTCCCGTTGTGCCTTAAGAGCAAGATGATACAATTAAGAAAACTATTCCATTTTTTGTAATCAAGAATATTATGTATATCACGGTTTAAACCACCAAAGAATCTAGCACTACTTTCCTCATCATCCTCATGGATACCACAACGTGCTAGACAAATAAGCAATTCCTGATAATATTCCGCTACTCCTTTATCACCTTGTTTTAAAGTTTGCAATTTCAAACGTAAATCACATTGGTAATAAGGAGGAAGAAAACGAGATTTCAAGCATTGTTTTAAAACATTCCAAGTCTGAGGTACAGCAGCAGCATTACCATTGATGCAAAGATCATTCCACCAAAATAGAGCAAAGCTAGTAAATTCACTAGTAGCAAGTCGAACTCTATGCTCAACAGGGACTAAATAAGAATTAAACTTTTGTTCAACAGCAAGTTCCCAATTTAAATATTTCTTAGGATCAACAGTACCAGCAAAAGGAATCATGGTAAATTTAGCTTTAGCAAAAGGATCATTGTTACCACGATTATGATTACCTCCCATACCGTATCAATTACGATGCAGACGGTCTGCGTCGTGGTCATCATCCTCACGTGCTGGTGGAGGTCGTTGTTCAACATGTTCAACCCGGGTGACCAGGTTGTTAATGTGGCGCATCATCTCATCAAACTTCTCAGTCATGAATGTCCGCTGGTCATCAGCAAACTTCTGATGCTCAGCCTTGGACACACAATCATTGAAGTCCGTGGGGGACTTGACATTTTTCCCGGATCCTGACATGGTTAGAAGACAGCAAAAGACAACACCAAAATATTATCCCTATCAACTAACACCTACTGGATGGTGGTGAAAGTGGAATGCAATATCTCAAGTGGCTTACCACCATCTTGCAAGTGTTCTTACCAAAGCCAACAGGATTGTACAATCTGTTGTCAAGCTGGGCGTAACAGTTGCAAGGACAAGAACCTGTGCTGACAGAAGTATATGTGGAGCTTTGGAACAATCACAATATGTAGCAAGGATTAGCAAATAACAAATACAGATGAGCAAAGTTCAATAAGTATCCAAAGTACAAGTCACAATTGCTGGCTAAGATGTGTCCAAGACGTAGCACAAGAAGTTGGAACAAAGGACGGTGGATAAAACTCACAGAACAAGAAGAGAGAACCCAAATGCACTTGTTTTTAATAATTTTTCTTTCTAATTTGTCCTCCAAAACTGGTAGGCAAACAATCTTTTTATTTTTCTCAGACAATTTTCTCTAAAGAGGGAGCACAAAAGATGGAACCACAAGAAATTTCACCTGAAATAGAGGTCGAATATGGTCTAGAGAAATTCAGGCACGTTCTCTAAAAACCCTGAAACAACTTCGGAGGCCAAAAACTTAATCTTCCCAATTTTTGTTATTTTTTTGAGAATGCCAAACCAATGATGTAAAAAATTGAGCTCAAATGGAGCATCGAGCAAAATGTTATGTCTATTTTACTGAAGGTATCTCAAGTTAGTGTTTTGAGAGGGCACAACTCGGCAGATAGGACAACAGTGGCGGTTAGGGCAAAGCTTCCCTGAACCAAAACAAAGATCATGCTTGAGCAAAGCTTCTCAGATAAGGCAAAGTACCCCTGGTATATGCAGCAATAGGATATGCAAGATGAATCAAGAAGGCTGTAGGGCAAGGCGCTGAACACAAGGCGGCTCGCAACCTATCTAGGGCTTGCACGGCGAGAGTTCACGCAAGGCGGCTAGCGAGGGCAAGCCGAGTACTAGGGTGGATCGACTTGTTGTTTGGGTAAAGGTGGATGGGATAGCGGCAGAAACAAACACACAACAATGGGCGATTGAACTACGACGACGAACACACTAAACCAGCAACAAGACTCGACCACGAACACAAACTCAACAAAGCGAATCTGAAATGAAATTGCAAAGGCCAAAGAGGTTCTAGGACAGCGGAATTTTTTTGTAGGGTTTTTGTGGACTCTAGTATATGACACAAAACAAATCTAAGGGGGAAAACGAAGGGTAATACCTCATGGGAAACCTGAATATCTAATACCACTTGATGAGGACAAGGCCCGATCTTCCGAGAGGTAGGACAAGTTCGATTGTTGGAGGACTCGACATTGACGATCCGGCTTCAAATTAGCAAGATTCGAACCCTGCAACCGCTACACCACTACTCAGTTGGTTATCAACCAAGCACAACTTGATTGACCTCGCCGAGAAGGCTTTTCCAGCAAGTGAATCTAGGGACACAAGCAAGAAGGTATAGTTGAAGCACAACTTGATCTGACAATAGCAAATATAGTTGAAGAAAAGCACAAGTGGGGTTCAAGCACTCGGTTTGAAAAGGACTAATTGCCACAGTCGAGGAGAACAAGAACAGGGGCCCTGGATCACAGTAAAAGGACTTGTCGCCACAGTTACAATGATCAATCTTAGTTTCTTGATAGAAAACTAGAACTAAACAAAACTCAATCCTAAACGGCGGTGGCCACTAAGTTCTTATGCAAAATTGGACGTCCCAGGGTTGGGGGCGACCAGGGGGAGCACCCACAACTTGGGCTTAAGGCCCGACATGATACAAGGCCTGAAAAGGCCCAAAACTGGTGATGCAGCACCTTGTCGTGGTCACACAGAATGCTCCACGAGGCTTATGGAGCTAGGACCAGAACCAAAAGAAGCGTCTCGTCATCAGGTTTCCAACGCATCCAAGAATGTCTTATTTGGACGCCGTATAAGGGAGATATCTCCGTTTTGATGAAGGGTGGTCGGCTAAATCCGAACCGAACTCGCAGTCCAAGTTGGCGACGACTTGTAGCTTGGTGATGAGGCCGACTCGTGCATGTCCAGCGTGGTGATGTTCTCATCAGGTGGAAGGCATCAAGTGGCTTGGGCGATCGATGTCCGGCATCGGACGCATGCTACTATGCACATTTACATCATCCTGTAACAGGTTCAAGATATTGTCAATACAAGTCAACATCAAGGAGTAAACTCGACAGAATGACATGACTACTTACCCTTACCTATTTGGGAGGATTTATGATAGTAAACAACTTGGACGGCATATAGGACACCATCTTGGCGTCAAGAAGTACCCGTCTTACCCGCCTCAATCCTTTAGCTTGATGAATTTGCTCTGCAGAGAACTAAGACGGATCTTTGTGGCCCATGTACTCGAAGCCAAAGCGAGTGCGCTGTTGCAGGGGTTGAATTCATCTGCCTATCCAAGAATACACCACCGAAACTCCTGTGACTACCTCATCCCTAAGGACCTTGATCTTGGTAAGCAGCTTGTTGACTTGGCTCAACTCGGGGGCTGTCCTTGTCCACCCTCCAATTACCTTTGGTACTCCAGCGGTCCTCTCCGGGAGTGAAGGCGCGTGGTTTCCAATGTAGAACCAGCATTCTTTCCAGCCAGATAGGCTAGACGAAAACTTGTAAGGGATGTACATCTTTTCCATCCCCTGCCTCAGTTGGAGACGTGCTTCACCGACTACTCCTATCTTGTCAGCACTGGGTTGAGCTCTCAGATGGAAAAGATGACAAAACAAGTTGAAATGGGCTTCTATCCCTAAGAAGGCTTCACAGAAATGTACAAAGATGGCTATGTGGAGGATTGAATTGGGATTGAGGTGGTGAAGCTGGACGCCATAGTGAAAAAGGTGATCGTGGAAGAAATCAGAAGTCAGCAACGCTAACCCACGCTCGACAAAGTGCTGGAATAGCACTATCTCGTCAGCCTCTTTGTTCGGCCTCTTATTCTTAGTGGTGGCACGCCACTGGATGATCTCTTGGGACTAAAGCAGCCCCTCATCTACAAGTCCATTCAGATCGGCTTCAAAGCACTTACTTTTCCTCCACCCATCTCCAGCGGTGGCGGCGGGCTTGGATTCCTTCCTTTCCGCTTGGAGGCGCCTTTTGATGAGGACATTCTCCACTATTACCCGCTGGCAAAGACACAACAAAGGGGGCCGAGTGGCCTAGTTGTAGTCGGGCGGTGACCGTGTGAGTCTTTGAATAATTCCACCTTGCTTAGCTTGGGAGGAGGAAGCCACCTTAAAAGGGAGAGCCACCCTTCCCCTATTGGACTAGTCTTTTAGGGAGATTGGGCCTTTCCCCGAGTGGGTGTGTCTAAGAACTGTTGGGCTCCGGGCAACCTTAATTTATTGGGCCTCGGCCAACCCCACCTGGGCCGGATGCATCATTTGGTATCAGAGCTAGGCCCTTTGTTTAAGGGGGTGGGAAAGATGAGGACATTCTCCACTATTACCCGCTGGCAAAGACGCAACAAAGGGGGCCGAGTGGCCCAGTTGTAGTCGGGCGGTGACCGTGTGAGCCTCTGAATAATTCCACCTTGCTTAGCTTGGGAGGAGGAAGCCACCTTAAAATGGAGAGCCACCCTTCCCCTATTGGACTAGTCTTTTAGGGAGATTGGGCCTTTCCCCGAGTGGGTGTGCCTAAGAACTGTTGGGGTCCGGGCAACCTTAATTTATTGGGCCTCGGCCAACCCCACCTGGGCCGGATGCATCACCTTTCTTGCCCACCATTCTTGATGTCACAAGCTTTTTCACTCACATGCGCTTGATGGCTGAGGACAGAGGTGGTGGAGATGCGCTCGGCGGAAGCAGGGGCTCTGAGCGACTACTTTTTGCACAAAGAGGAAGCTGGGAATAACCTAGATCTAATTCAGTTGTCGGTGTTTAACCTCCAAGCCCACTGAGGGATACCCCCAAGGTGGTAGATTGTAGGTGGGGGTGTCGCCAAAATCAGGAACTCGAAGATGCAAGGAACATGAAACTTTAGATAGGTTTGGGCCGCGGAGAGCGTAATACCCTACGTCTTATGTGGTGGTTTGTATTTCCTTAGATGATGTAATGTTTGGAGGGGGTCCCTGCCCGCCCTTATATAGTCTGGCAGACAGAGTTACATGGAAGTCCTAGCCAAATAAGAGCTTATGAGTCCTACCCGAGTACTACTCGGGTAGTTACCTTCTGTTCCGACTAGTTCTACTCCGAGTAGTTACAACTAGTGTAGGGTGTGGGCCATGTCCCATCCCTTATCCTAGAATATGTACGCCATGTGCTCATTCCCGTGGGCCCGGGTCTGACAAGCCCCCTAGCTCTTCGTAGTCGAGTACTGCAGGCTTTCGAGTACTTCTGAAGGCGTCTTCGAGTTCTTTCGAACTTCGTCTTGAAGGTGTCTTCCGAGTACTTCCTTGGCTGTATGGAGGCTATGAGGTGCTCATGCCCCGAGTAGCTATCAAGTATTCCTTTATATGGGGTCTGATTAAACTCACACTCCATATGGAGTAGCCCTAGAGCCTTAGGTTGAATCGAAGAATTAGGCTGAAGGTCAAATTAGTCTTGAATCTTCTTTTCTTATCTTCCAAAAAATTTGAAAAATAAGCCATTGATGACACGTGTCCTGCAGCCCCCGAGCCTTGAATCCAAATCCCCAAGTTTGGAAAAAAGGATCCAAAAAGTCGTGGCATGCATTGTGTAATGAATTATAAGTTTGAATTTATGGTTAAAATAGGAAAATTGGCTTAGAAATTTGAAAACCCCTTTTTTGGGGATGACATCCCTGAAAAAATGGTTAAGCAAATAACTTTTCAAAAATTTCCCAAAATTACCGCTCAAAACAGATCTTTTCCCAGAAAAAACTCTTCGCATACCGCACAGTGAATTTGGGCCCGCCGCTGGTTATTTAACCGCGCGGTGACCTAGGGTTTTACTCACCCTTTCACTCGTGCCTTTTACTGCTCGCCCCTTCGTCTTCCTCTATCTTGCAGCCGCCGCCGCTTCTAGAATTAGATCTAGTTCATTCTCAGTGTGAGAAGTAGTCGCTAAATCCTTCATTCTCCCCAAGAACCTTGCTCCGCCGCCTCTTGCACTGCAGCCCCCGAGCGCATGCGAGTGAAGCGTCTCGTGACCACAAGGATAGCCGGCAACAAGCGAGGTGCCACTAAGGGGAAAGAGGAGTTTAAGGCTGCCGCCGCCGCCACCGCCGGAGAACGGTGGAAACCAAGTGCTCTGAAGCCGATCTTCAAGCGCTGGTTGACGAGGGCCTTCTTCAGAACAAAACCATCATCCAGTGGCATGCTGCCACTGGGGATAGGAGGCCTTATGAGGGGGCCGACGAATTGGTTCTTTTCCAATATTTTGTCGAGCAAGGGTTGGCCTTGCCGACCTCTAATTTTTTCCGTGGCCTTCTTTTCTACTACGAAATCCAACTCCATCATCTGAACCCTAATTCCATTCTCCACATTGCTATCTTTGTACAATTTAGTGAATTCTTCTTAGGAATAGAGCCACATTTCGATCTCTTTTGCTATCTTTTCCACCTCAGAGACCAGACCGATGAAAAAGACCTTTATGAAGTCAGAGGTGCTGGAGAGGTGATGAAGGGCAAGGGAAAGAAAACCGTCCAAGAGAGTGCAGATTCTCTTTGCGGTGATCTTTTGCCTGGCCACCCTCGAGGACCAAGAGCAATCGCCGGGAAGCGCAAGGCCAGCGTCTCACTAGGCAGATGTGATACCGGGACATCCAGGTGAGTGCCTCCCATTGCTTTCCGAGTATTTTTGACTGCTTTTGGTTGAAATCTCCCGTTCTTCTTGATTCCTGCTTATCAACTCCCGGAACCCCAAGCACGCTAAGGTTACAGTTGAGGAGGAGGTCGGGTATGACACGGCGAAGAGACAAAGCGAGCCCACCATCGTAGTTGACCCGTCAAGTGGTACTGCTAAGGCCACGCTGGAACAATCTCCCCCGGCTGGCCTGAGTTTGATGGTAACCGTCGTGGTTGCCCCGCCGAGGCAGACTCTGCCCTCGACTAGCAAACCGACGTCAACGAGTGCTTTGGGTACTGTTCTAGTGCCCAAAGTACTTAAGAAGAAAAAAATGGCTGTAAAGAAATCTGCACTGTATGTAGCCGAATGCTTCTTCCTTGTGGATTGTAGGTTCATATCTGTTTGGCAACAACTCATAAAGCTATTCTTGTATGCAGATCATTCTTTGCTCTGGACTTGGAGCAGCCTGGCAAAGCCACGGGTGCCCCAACCCCCAAGCTAGAGAAAGTAGTCGATGCAACGCCAACAACCATGAAGGTTGTTGAGCCGTTGGTATAACCTTAGATTCATGTCCCCTCGCCCACTGGAGCCGAAGATGCCGGTGTGAGGGACGTGCCGTTCGCTGAAACGGAGCCGAAAAACACAGGACGGGTTCCAGAAAACCCCATGGGTAAGTTAAGGAGATCACCCTTTCACATGAGTTCTTTGTTGCTTGCATGCTTGCTTACGAAGTAACGATGTGGCAGGGAGTCCGCAACAGCAGCATGCTTTTGACGAGCACGGCGCTGCAGGGGGTTCAACAATTGGAGCCCTGATGCAACCACCAAGTTATGAAAGCGACATCCCACATGAGCTAATTGATGACCCGATGCTGATATCGGAGCGCATGCAGGAGTTCCAATATTCTTTCAAGGATTTGTATCAATTCTCCACGGTTAGTACCTTGAACTTTCCACATTTGCTTTTGTCGAGTAGTATTATTTCTCAAACATTTTCCGAATGTCGAGCAGGCCATGGCCAGTCCGTCATGCATCAAGTCGGATAAATTGCGGGTCGTGGAGAATAAGCTCCAGCAGTTGCAGTCCATGTAGCAAGAGGTTGAAGCACAAGCAGCAGAAAATGCTAAGGTAAGGTATGAACTGGATACCTTGATGTTGGAGCTCACCCGGGAGGTCTGGATGCTGACGAAGGTAAATCTCTGGGAGCTCAAATACAAGAACATACTGCAGGCCAAGTCTCACCAAGGTAAATCTCTATCGACTACTTTATCTTGGTTTACCATTCGTGGAAAGTAGTATCTGAACTAGCACGAGTACTTCTATGTCTCCTTTGCCTGTAGAACTTAATAATATCATAAGAAATAAGGATGACGAGATCACTGACTTGAAGAATCTTGTGTACCGTCATTCAGATGACACGGAGAAGTTGATTAAGGCACTCCAACATGCAGGTTTACAACTCGTAGACTGCATGACGCAAATCAGGGATATGGCCACTGAGAAGGAACTGAAAAAGAAAGAACTTGAAGAGCTCAAGAATGTTGCCCAAGTAGTGGTCGACATGGTGGATCCGCCGGAAGAAGGGGTGGTGAGCGACAAGATGTTGTTGGAGCGACTTCACGAAACCCCCCTAAAGATTACCTGCTACATCTCGAAAACCACCAAGACCTACGTGGGGCACGTCCTTGGACTCGTAAAGTCCTACTGGCCCAAGGCCAATCTGGAGCCACTGGCGAGTGGAATGTCTGCTGACTGCACAGAAGACAAATTCAGAGAACTTGTTGAAGAAGTGAAGCCGGTGGCCCAGAAGCTAGTCGATAGCTTAGATCAGGAGTAGATCCGGATGAAGAAACATTGAAACACTCTGTCTTGACTATGCATATCTTGTAAATATGCTTTTACTTGTTTGCCTGTTGATGTGTTTGTGGTGCTGACTCGTAGAGTAGGACCGGAAATCGTAGGACTTACAACAAAGTATTAGAAATGCCCATGTAGAGCCACCCAGGAGGCAACGCTCTTGGAGGTAGTCGATGGTTGTGCATTCCATAGTTAGACCCAATCAGGGATGTAAACGAACTAGGATGAAATTGCATCGAGCAATATCCTAGATTGTTTTGTAGGCGTAGAATCCTCTTCAACTGTATCGTAATGACTTGGCCGTTAGTTCTGGCGAACAGTATAGGCTAGTACACGAGGTAGTCGGGTTGTTCGCAAACGCTCATTGCGTTGTGACCCATGGGGCCATTGTGAAGTAGTCATGTCAAAACGTACTCATGGCGTAGCCCCCGAGTATATTTGAAGACTTAACATAGTTAGCATACTGTTAGTACTCGTGGCCAAAGCCCCTGAGTTCTTGCAATGTAGCTAAAGAAAAGGTAGTCATTTGGAGACTAAATCAACTCTTTATTGATAACAGATGTTGTGTTGTAGATGACAACTTTGGATACAAATTATCTACGGGTAGAAACGTCATAGGTGCTCAATATTCCAGGAGTTTGGAACCTCCTGGCCATCAGGGTATAGTAATCGATACGACCCTGGTCTTGTAACTTTGGCAATGATGAAAGGTCCTTCCCATCATGAGTTGAGCTTGTGTAGCCCTATCTCATCTTGGATGCGACGGAGGACTAAATCACCAATGCTGAATGACCTCTCCTATATATTGCGGTCGTGGTAGCGTCAAATGCCTTGTAGATAGCAAGCTGATTGTAGCTGGGCGTAGCATCTGACTTCTTTTGTCAAATCAAGCTCCAGATATCTTGCCTGATTAGCTTCTCCTTCTTCATACATCTTTAGTCTTGGAGACTTCCACATGATGTCCGCAGGTAGGATAGATTCTGACCCATAGACAAGAAAAAATGGTGATTGACCTGTGGCTTTGCTTGGTTGAGTGCAAAGCCCCAGACAACTAACGAGAGCTCATGAATCCACTTGCCCCCTTTTTGCTGTTCTCATCGTAGAGTCTTTTCTTCAGCCCATCAAGGATTAAGCCATTGGCGTGCTCAACCTGGCCATTGGCCCACGGGTGAGCGACCGAAACGTACTTTACCTCAATGGTGCTATTCTCGCAGAATTGCCAGAACTCATGTGAGTGGACATTAAATCCCAGATCTATGATGATAGTGTTAGGAAAGCCCAAGCGGTGGAGGATGTCGCAGATGAAGCTGACTACTCGATCTACGAAGATTTTTGTAATCGGCTTGTACTCGATCCACTTTATAAACTTGATGATGGCCACCAACACATGGGTAAATTCTCCTGACGCTATAGTCAAAGGCCTGATGATGTCCAGGCCCCAGCAAGAAAAAGGCCAGTATGGTGCTATAGTGATGAGGTTATATGCCAGGACATGGGCCTGTCTGCCGAAGAACTGGCAATTGGTACACCGACGAATGAGGTCTTCGGCGTCAGCCAAAGCTGTTGGCCAGTAATACACAGACCTGAAGGCTTTCCCGACTAGCGTCCTTGATGCCGCATGATTGCCACAGACTCCATGAATTTCTTGCAGTATTTCTTTGCATTCCTCAACTGGAACACACTTCATAAGGATGCCTGATGCTAAACCATGCTTGTACAATTTGTTGCCGACCAGAACATAACCCTTGCTTCGCCTGATGATGCGTGCAGCCTTGGTGCTTTTTGCGTCAATGCCAGGGGGTAGCGTCTGATCTTTGATGAAGTCGATGAACGGTGTCTCCTAGTCAACCTCGATCATCATGACCTCTCGGTCAGGCTCAAAAGAGCTCGGAATGATGGTGCTTTGATCTGGTGCCTTGATAGACGGGTGATGTAACTAGTGTACGAATACTCCTGGTGGGACATTTGCTCGATTGGACCCCAGCTTCGAGAGCACATCTACCCCCACGTTGTTGTCCCGAACCACGTGATGGATCTCGAGTCCCGAGAACTTGTTCTCGAGCTTACGTATTTCCGTGACATATGCGTCCATGGTGTCCTTGTTGATGTCCCACTCCTTGTTGACTTGTTGGACTTCTCGAATAGCCCGTTCGTGTTCAACCAGCACTGTCAGCACGTTTTCATGTTCAGCCTCCACCCGAACTGTCTCGGCCTATAACCGAACTCGCTCACCACTTTAGTCTTGATGCGAGGTCGTTTCCTCCCCCGCTTTCCTTGTCTCTTCCTCGACACAATGGCCAACCTATCGCCCTTCCCCCTTGCCTTTTCTCTCTATGACGTCGTGGTCCCACTTGTCATCCCTCTTGTCCCTTTCATTTTTCACCACGACTGCCATACCATACAATGCTTGGTTTTCCTACGCGTGCACGCCGGGACTCGTTTATCGAATTCAATCTGGCCACACATGCTGACGTCATCGTACGCATGTACGCCACGTGCTTGCTGAGCTAGCTTTGCTCCGTGCTTGTTCTCGACTTCATTCAAGACTGATCAACTCTCGTTGTTGCCCTCAGCATGACCATCACGCAACCCATGCCCTAAAAAAAAGTGCAGCCTGCTCACTTTCCCTCTTTTATTTCTTGCTATGGTCAATTTCTTTTTGTCGGCCTGTCAGTCTGCGCAGTTCCTTTTGCCCCTGCATTTTCTTTTCCTTCTTCCTTCCGCAGCCCAGCTTGGTATACTAGCCCGGCACCAACGGAACCTGCTTCAACCCCGCCCGACCCAACCTGCTCGTGCAGCATGGTCCATCAGCAGCCGGTCTCTTCCAAGACCACGCACGGCACAACGCAGCCGCAACCGTGCGCACCCAGACGCTCTGCTCCCGTGCCCCTGGTGCCCGCGCCTCCCTGCAACCGCACGCACTCCAGGCCTCCGTGACCCGCTCTATAAATCCTACGCGCAACCCTAGGCCCGCATCCCATCTGCTCGCGCTCCCTACTCCACCGCCGCTGCACCTCTCGCAGCCCCTGCCTCGCGAAGCACGAACCCTCCGTGTGCCCCCGGCAGCCGCGCCTCCCTGGCACGCGCCGCCAGGAATCGCTGCAGCGCCCCAGCCGGCCGAGCGCCAAAGCCTCCCCCGTCCTCCTCAGCGCTAGCTGCCCCAGCACCATGCGCCAGACCCTCCTGCATCGCCCCTTCCTGCGGAGCCCAGTCTGCCACCACCAGTTCGTGCCACGAGGAGACCACTATTGTCATCTTCGATCCGGAATCTAGCCACCACGGTGCGTCTCCTCCAAGGGTAAGAGGTAAAACGGATTCCCCTCGACCTCTTCCTTGTTTTCCCCCACTTGCCCCACTCTCCCATGGTCTAAATCGCTGCAATTTGGGCCAGCAACAATCTGCTGTACGCCAGATATGTAGGAGATGGAGCTTTTGCAATTTAGCCCCTAAAAGATTCTGTAATTCCTGCAGTTTTTCCTGTGTCTTGTGAAATTTGCAGAAAACCCCCTACATTTTTCAGTACAGGCCCACCCGTGAGCTTTTATAGATCTAGCCCTAGCTTTTGGTCAATTTCCGGGCACTGTTTCTGTGTCTTGCAATTCTTTGCTGCTAGCCCTCCATATCTACAGTTAATCACGTATAGGTCCTTGCAACCTTGTTTCATGCGTAGTTTCTGCGTTTTATCCGTTCTTTTTGCGTTAGTCTTCTAAAACCCTAAGCTAACGTTTAGTAGTGTTGTTGTACCATAGTTCCTATTTTTAAAATTAAATATAGATTTAATTTGATTAGTGTCCTCTCATCTAGTTTTTCTAATTAAAATCCAATTAGATCTATACTCCGGTTTTTATAATTATTTTTAACTTGATTAACACAAACTTAAATATACTTTCGATCTTAATTTGTTAGTTCAACTCGAATCATAAAGTTATACGCTTAGATGTTCTCACAAGTCTTCTTTCTAATTAATTGTCTAATTAGTGTAAATTGTACATAGACAATTATATATAAAATTTGACTAAGTTGTACCTCGTCTTTATAAATACAAATATAATATGAGTTAATTATAATCAGGGACATTTTTTTCCAATTAAAATAATGAAGCTTATAGTTCTTTTATTTTCTTTTATAACAGAAATCTTCCGATAGTTGTTTCTTTTCGACCGTAGCTCCATTTTCCGCGTTTCTTGCGCTCTCGTGACGGTAGCAACGAGCCCTATCCTTTTGTACGCTCTTTTAAAGCTTTCCTTTTGTATGGTGTATCTGTTCTTAGTTCTTGTTTGTTTGCTTGTTGTTTTGCTTGGGCCGATGCTTATCTGATTTTAGAAGAAGTGCAATCCAAGAGTTTTGAAGATTTAGAGTTTCCAGAACAAGAGTGGAAGACTCTGAGCAGTTATTCTCTAAAACAAAGGAAAGTGTTCCTTGATCATGCTTTTGTCCTAATAATCACAATAAATACAACTTTTCTTTATGCATGCATGTGCCTTAATCTAATGGATCCTAATTAAGGATATGCCTAGTTTTTATGATCATTCCTTGCCAACCTGGGTTTTATCTTCTTGTTGAGTAGTTTTTGCTTAGTTGCTATAACTGGTTCCAGTATGGGAATAATTTATAACCATGATGATAACAATGATGAGGCTACACCTGTTTTATCCATGTTCATGCTCTTTGTGTTGTTAATTACAAGATCATATGCTTTAATCGGAACATGGAGAACCACCTAGGAAAGCAGTGCAACCACAATACTATATGGCTCTGGTCTTGGCTAATTAATTAGAAACTCCAGCTTGTGATGATCTTACCGAAAGGGCAAGAGGGGAGTGCGTGGATGGGGTATAGCCCGGTCCTCTTGAGGCTTAGATATGATCCTGGTTAAGGCGTCTTCCTTATTAGGGAGGGTTATGACCACTGCGGCCTGAAACCTTAGCGGATTGTCATCAGTTAGGGAATCTTTGTAAAGTCCTCGTAGTGAATCCCTGGCCACTCACCTCTGAAGTGTTTAAGAGGCTAGCTACCTTGGGCAAATCGGGAGACACGAATTGTGGGTAAAGTATACAACCTCTGCAGAGTGAAAACTGATATATCAGCCGTGCTCACGGTTAAGAGCGGCTTGGACCCTCACATGATTAATGAACTTGAAGATGAATTAAATCGTGAACCATGTTTATGGTTTTGGATATGCTTTTGCAATATCCGTTCTATTTCTATAATGTGGGTTTTGGTATGAACTTATACCTTAGTAATCAGGTGCTAATAAAACTTGACCAACTAAAATTGCTTATCGCAGTAAGCCGGTCAGCCTTTCCTTGCTTTTGGCCTTCATGTCATATAATTCCCAACACTTGCTGAGTACCAACCATAAGTGTACTCACGCTTGTTATAATTGCTGCTTAGAAGAGAAAGTTGATGTGAAGTCTTTTGAAGATGATGTTGAGTTCTAGGCGTATGCAACCCCCGGTCGATTGCTTGTGAAGTTGGAATCTTCGTTTCCAGGATAAGCTGTATAACTCTGATAATCTTTTAATCGTTTATTTCTCTTTTTGTGATAGTGTTACTGATTATTCACTGATGAAGTCACTATATGTATGGAACTTGATCCTGGCATATATATAGTTATGCATTGGGTTTTCTCTTGAAAACCGGGTGTGACACTCAAGCTGGAAAGCGAAAGGACAAGGAGGATGACGAAGGAGGTGACAAGTCGGGGGCTCAAGACTTCCAGGATCCGAAGAACATCGTCAACGTCATATTCGGCGGAGACGGCGGATTCCCCTCCAAGCGCGCGCAGAAGCTAACCCTGCGCGAGATACTCTCTATGGAGCCGCCCTCGACAAGGCCTTTGAGATACAGCGAGATCCCGATCTCCTTCTCCAGGGACGATCAATGGACTAGCTTCTCCGAGCCGGGAAAATTCCTGCTCGTCCTAGATCCTGTCGTGGTGGGTTCACAGCTCACCCGAGTACTCATCGACGGCGGGAGCGGCCTCAACCTGCTTTTCGCGAGTACTCTCAAGAAGATGGGACTGGACATCTCCAAGATGCTCACTCCCAGCAAAGCTCCTTTCTACGACATTGTCCTGGGTAACGCGACTACACCACTCGGGTCAGTTGTCTTGCCAGTCACCTTCGGGACGAAAGACAACTACGGCATCGAGTACATCAAGTTCGAGTTGGTGGATTTTGACTCGTCATACCATGCCATCCTTGGCAAACCGACACTAGCCAAATTCATGGCCGAGCCCCACTACGTCTACTTGCTACTCAAAATGCCAGGCAAGACAGGCGTACTCACACTCCGTGGTGACCTGAGGAAGTCGTACGACTGCGACCAGGAGGCGATCGAGTTCGCCACGACATCATGCGTGCTAGAACCACCTGCAGAAGTACTCGCGACCGCGCTAAAGCTAACCAACACAGAGATGGAGATCTCCAACCAGCGGTCCAGCCAGTCGAGGGTTAAACCCAACCCCAGCGACGTCGGCATCAAGACCATCCAGTTGCAAGAAGGCGACCCGTCCAAGACTGCTTTGATCGGGGGCGGCTTAGGCAACAAATAGGAAGGCGCGATCGTCAGCTTCATTAGGGCCAACCGTGACATATTCGCGTGGAAACCAGCGGATATGCCAGGGGTGCCCAAGGAGTTGATCAAGCACTGCCTAAAAGTCGACCCTAAACCCACTCCGATGAAGCAACGACTATGACATTTCACCCCTAAAAAGAGGGAGGCCATCAAGAAAGAGCTAGCAAAACTACTCGCGGTTGGTTTTATTAAAGAAGTGTACCACCCTAAGTGGTTAGCTTCATTAAAGAATAATAACGAATGGAGGATGTGTGTGGATTATACTGATCTCAATAAACACTGCCCGAAGGACCCCTTCGCGCTCCCACACATCGACCAAGTCATCAACTCCACTGCTGGCTGCGTCTTGCTCTCCTTCCTTGACTGCTACTCGGGCTATCATCAGATAGCTCTCAAGGAGGAAGACCAGATCAAAACGGCGTTCATCACCCCCTTTGGAGCATACGCTTACACTACAATGTCTTTTGGGTTGAAGAACGTAGGCGCCACCTATCAACGGGCCATCCAACTGTGCCTTGCGGACCAACTACACCGCAATGTTGAAGCTTACATGGATGATGTGGTCATCAAGACCAGATCCCACGATGAGTTTATCACTGATCTCGAGGAGACTTTCAACAGCCTGTGATGGTTTCGATGGAAGCTCAACCCGACAAAGTGCGTCTTTGGCATGCCCTGGACAGCCATCAAGTCGCAAGCACTAGTCGATTTCATGGCGGAGTGGTGAGAAAACCAAGTGGAAGCCCCAACCAACCAGCCGGAGCATTGGATCATGTACTTCGACGACTCACTAAAGCTCGGTGGCAGTGGTGCGGGAGTACTTTTGGTCAGCCCAAGAGGAGAACAGCTCAAGTACATGTTTCAAATACTATTTGAGGTCTCCAATAATGAAGCTGAGTACGAGGCATGTTGCTCGGGCTACGCCTAGCAATTTCCCTGGGCATCAAGTGACTACTCGTCTATGGTGACTCCTTACTGGTGGTTCAACAAGTCAACAAGGAGTGGGACATCAAAAAGAACACCATGGACGCCTACATTATGGAAATATGAAAGCTCAAGAAAAAGTTCTCGGGGTTGGAAATTTACCATGTAGTTCGCGACAACAATGTGGGCGCGGATATGCTCTCCAAACTGTGTTCTAATCAAGCTAATGTCCCACCAAGAGTTTTTGTTCATGAGTTGAATCACCCTTCCATCAGGGCACCAGACTCAAGTTCCATCGCTTACGGTCCCAAGGAACTCGACCGAGAGGTCTTGATGATCGAGGTCGACTAGAGGGTGGCCTTTATCGACTACATCCAGGAGCACAAACTACCCCCCAGCGTATACCCAAAAAGCGCTGAAGCTACTCGCATCCTATGGCGCAGCAAAGGGTATGTTTTTGTCGGGGGCAATCTGTACAAGTGTGGATCAGCGTCAGGCATCCTCATGAAGTGTGTCAGCATGGAGGAGGGCAAAGAGATACTCCTTGAGATTCACGAAGGTGTGTGCGGGAACCACGCAGCTTCTCGCACACTAGTCGGCAAGGCGTCTTGTTCTGGTTTCTACTGGCCAACTGCTTTGACAGATGCCGAAGCACTCAATCGCCGGTGTACCAACTGCCAATTCTTTGGTAAACAGCCCCATGTTCCGGCTCATAACCTCATCACCATACCACCCTCATGGCCATTTGCATGCTTGGGCCTAGATATGATAGGGCCCTTTACAACTGCGCTAGGAGGTTTCACTCACGTGTTGGTGGCCATCGACAAGTTTACCAAGTGGATCGAGTACAAGCCAATTGCAACTCTCACTGCAGATCGAGTGGTTACTTTCATCTGTGACATCTTACACTGCTTTGGCTTCCCCAACACTATCATCACAGATTTGGGATCCAATTTCCACTCGCATCAATGTTGGGATTTCTGTGAAAGCAGTTCCATTGAAGTCAAATATGTTTTGGTGGCTCACTCGCGAGCCAACGGCCAGGTTGAGCGCACCAACGGCTTGATTCTTGATGGATTGAAGAAAAGATTCTATGACGAGAATAGCACAAAGGGCGGCAAGTGGATCAATGAGATCTCATCAGTAGTCTGGGGGCTTCGCACACAACCAAGCAAAGCCACAGGCCAGTCACCTTTCTTTCTCGTTTACGTGTCTGAAGCTATATTACCAGCTGATGTGATGTGGAAGTCTCCACGGCTGGAGATGTTTGAAGAAGGCGAGGCTGACACTGCAAGACATCTGGAGCTTGACTCGGCAGAGGAAATCCGATGCAATTTATTGTTCTAGTCGGCTCGTTACTTACAAGGGGTTCGTCATTACCACGACAGGAACGTTCAACGACGCTCTTTCAATGTTGGAGATATGGTTCTTCGATGAATCCAGGATGACACCGGACTACACAAGCTTAACTCACGATGGGAGGGACTTCATTGTGCACAAGGTTACAGGCTCTGGATCTTATCGCTTACAGTACCCTGACGGCCAGGAGGTGCCAAATTCTTGGAATATTGAGCATCTACGTCGTTTTCATCCTTGAGCAACTAGGGACATCTTTTATTGATGCTTGAAGATTGATACTTCTAGTACAACTCTATTTTACTAGTTCACGACTGGTATTACGAGCAAGTTTGCTGAAGGGGCCTTGCTACCATATTTCCAGTACCTAATTACTAGTTTCCGACTAGTCTCTTGGTTTTCTGAAGGATTTTTGTGCTCATACTTCCAGTACAACTCTGTTTTACTTGTTTACGACTGGTACTACACGCAAGTTTGCTGAAGGCGCCTCGCTCCCTTATTTCCAGTAATATATTACTTGTTTTTGACTTGTACACTATGTTATTGAAGGGGCCTCGCTCCCATGACAAGAATTTTACTAGTTTATGACCAGCTCTTCACATGTTCGACTACTTCGACTACTTATTTTGACTACAATCCTAGTCGGGATCTACTCCGACTAGATGGCTTCATCGACTGCTCATGCACCAGCGGTTACTTGCTCAATGCCTGGACTCGGGGGCTAGCGCCACCATTCTGCTATGACTACTTTATGCCTATCATCTGGCTCCTGGCTCGGGGGCCTGATGCGACAAGGCACTCAGCGTGCCTCAAGGGACAACTCTCATGCCTACATGCTGGACGCTGTACAATTACTCGACAATGCCCGATCGAAGAGACTTTTTAAGATTTGTCTTGGGTATATGTTTGTTAACCATTATTTCAGGGATTTTATTCTGAAATAAGGGGTTTCTTCAATTTATTACCCAGAGGTCTTATTTAGTCATTGGCTCAGGGCACAAAGATTGGTTTGAGAGATAATTTTGGGTGTTTGTTGGGAATGTTATTTGTTTCACCATTTTTTCAGGGAACTCATCTAGAAAAAAGAGGTTTTTAAATTTGCCCATGTTCACCATCAAATCTTTGCCGTCATATATTGCATGCCACGATTCGTTGGATCCTTTATTCCAAAACTTGGGGATTTGGATTCAAGGCTCGGGGGCTGCAAGACACGTGTCATCAGTGACTTATTTTTCAAATCTGCTGGATGATAAGGATAGAAGACTCAAGATTAAATTGACCCTCAGTCTGATTACTACGAGTTAACTTAAGGCCCGGGGGCTACTCCAAATGGAGTGCGAGTTTAATCGCACCCCATACCAAGAAGACTGGACAAACTACTCGGGGCATGAGCACCACAGCCTCGACACGGCTAGAAAAGTACTCGGAGGACACCTTCAAGACAAAGTTCGGGAGAACTCGAAGACAACCTCAGAAGTACTCGGACGCCTACAATACTCGGCTACGAAGAGCTCGGGGGCTTGTCAGAACCGGGCACACGGGACTGTCCACGTGGCACACTTCTCCTAGGATACGGGATAGGACATGGCCCACACCCTACATCTGTTGTAACTACTCGTAAGGCAGTAGGATTACTCGTACAATAGTGAAACTAGTCGGACATGGTAGGAAACCATCCGAGAAGTACTCGGGTAGGACTCCTGGGCTTGTACCCGACTAGGACTTTCATGTAAACCTGTCCCCCCAGACTATATAAGGGTGGACAGGACCCCCTTGGGGACAATCATCATCAAAGGCAATACAAACCACACAGGACATAGGGTATTATGCTCTCACCGGCCAGAACTTGTCTAAAACCTCGCGTTCCTTTGCACATTCGAGTTCTTGATCTCGGCGACACCCTACCTACAAACTCACCACCTCGGGGGTATCCCTCGGTGGGCGTGGCGGTAAAACACCGACAGACCTCGGATCCAATTTCAACTCGCATCAGTTCTGGGATTTCTGTGAATGCAATTCCAATAAAGTGAAGTACGTTTCAGTGGCTCACCCGCGGGCCAATGGCCATGTTGAGCGCGCCAACGGCTTGATTCTTAACGGCTTGAAGAAAAGACTCTATGATGAAAATAGCAAAAAGGGCGGCAAGTGGATCAACGAGATCTTGTCAGTAATCTAGGGGCTTCGCACACAACCAAGCAAAGCCACGGGATAGTCACCTTTCTTCCTCATATACGGGTCTGAAGCTATATTGCCAGCTGACGTAATGTGGAAGTCTCCTAACTGGAGATGTTTGACGAAGGCGAGGCTGACACTGCAAGACATCTCGAGCTCGACTCAGGTGAGGAAATTAGATGTAACGTCTTGCTCCAGTCGGCCCGCTACTTACAAGGAGTCCGTCGTTACCATGACCGAAACGTTCAACGACGCTCTTTCAATGTTGGAGATATGGTTCTTCGACGAATCCAGGATGACACCAGGTTACACAAGCTTAACTCGCGATGGGAGGGGCCTTTCATCGTGCACAAGGTTACAAGACCTGGGTCGTATCACTTACAGTACCCAGATGGCCAGGAGGTTCCAGATTCCTGGAATATCGAGCATCTACGTCGTTTACATCCTTAGTCAACCAAGAGATCTTTTGTCGGTGCGTGGAGATCTATACTTCCAGTATAACTCCGTTTTAGTAGTTTACGACTAGTATTACGGGCAAGTTTGCTGAAGGGGCCTTGCTCCCATACTTCCAATAGCAGATTATTACTTTCCAACTAGTATCTTATGTTACTGATGGGGCCTCGCGCTCATCCTTCCAGTATAACTCCATTTTACTTGTTTACGACTGGTATTACGCGCAAGTTTGCTAAAGGGGCCTCATTCCCATACTTTCAGTCACAGATTACTAGTTTCCGACTAGTATCCTATGTTACTGAAGGGGCCTCGCTCCCATGACAAGGTGTTTACTAGTTTACAACTAGTTTTACACGTGTTCGACTACTTCGACTACTCGTCTCACCTACAAATCTAGTCGGAGTCAACTCCGACTAGTCGGCTTCATCGACAGTGCAATATCCAGCGGCACCTTAGCCATTGCCTCGGCTCGGGGGCTGGCGCCACCGACTGCTAGGTATATACTATGCTACTCATCTCACTCCCAGGCCAAGGGGCTGGATGCGATAGGGCACTCAGCGTGTTTTCAGCGACAGCTCTCACGCTTTAAGGCTGGACGCTGTAAAATTACTCGAAAGATCCCGATTCAAGAGGCTTTTGAAGATTTATCTCGGGAAGATAATTGTCTAGCCATTATTTCAGGGATTCTATTCTGAAATAAGGGGTTTTTCAAATTTTTAACCAGAGGTCTTATCTAGCTATTGACTCAAAGAACAAGGGATGATTTGAGTGGTAATTTAGGGCGCTGTTTGGTGAAGTTATTTCTTTAACCATTTTTTCAGGGAATTCTCCCCGAAAAAAGAGGTTTTCGAACCAATTTTGCCCATCTTAACCATCAAATCTTTACCGTCATATATCGTAGGCCACGATTCTTCGGATCCTTTTTTCCAAACCTTTGGGGATTTGGATTCAAGGCTCAGGGGCTGTGGGACACGAGTCATCAGCGACTTATTTTTCAAATCTTTTGGAAGATAAGGATGAAAGACTCAAGATTAAATTGACCCTCAGCCTGATTCTATGAGTCAACCTATGGCTCGGGGGCTACTCCATATGGAGTGCGAGTTTAATCGCACCCCATATAAAAGAAGTCTTGACAACTACTCGGGGCATGAGCACCTCACAGCCTTGATGCAGCCAAGGAAGTACTCGGAGGACACCTTCAAGATGGAGTTCAGCAGAACTCGAAGACGCCTTCCGAAGTACTCGGACGCCTGCACAACTCGACTACGAAGAGCTCGGAGGCTTGTCAGACTCGGGCCCACATGACTGTGCACATAGCGTACATTTCCTAGGATAAGGGATGGGACATTGGTCACGCCGTACATCTGTTGTAACTATTTGTAGCGTAGTAGGACTACTCATACAGTAGTAAAACTAATCGGAGATGATAGGAAACTACCTGAAAAGTACTCAGGTAGGACTCCTGGGCTTTACCCGACAAGGACTTCCATGTAATCCTATCCTCCCAGACTATATAAGGGCGGTCAGGGACCCCCTCCAAACAGGAGATCACCCGATCACCACCTAAGGCAATACAAACCACACAGGACGTAGGGTATTGCGCTCTCAGCGGCCCGAACCTGTCTAAACTTTATGTTCCTTGCACCTTCGAGTTCCTGATCTCGGTGACACCCTACCTACAAACTCACCACCTCGTGGGTATCCCTCGGTGCGCGTGGCGGTAAAACACCGATATCTCTAGTCGCCCCCTATCCTCACCACCCCATTGCCGGGCGAGAACCTGCTGCTCTACATCCCCGTAACTACTCACGTCATCAGCACAAACTTCATGGTGGACCACCCAGAGGAAGGCCATGCATTTGGTGTGCAGCACTCGTTGTATTTCGTCAGCGAAGTCCTCTCTGGATCCAAGGTTCATTACCCGTCAACTCAGAAACTTCTCTACGCTATACTCATCACTTCCAGGAAGTTCGCCACTACTTCGATGAATACAAGATCTCGGTTGTCACTGATTTCCCATTGGCGGATATACTCCACAATCAAGACGCCACAGGACGCATCTCCAAGTGGGCAGTGGAACTGGGAGCTCTCAGCATCGATTTCAATCTTGCACCGCTATCAAGTCACAAGCACTAGTTGACTTCATGGCAGAGTGGTGAGAAAATCAAGTCACATCTCCAGCCAACATGCTAGAGCATTGGGTTATGTACTTCGATGGTTCTCTCAAGCACGAAGGCAGTGGCGTAGGAGTTCTTTTCATCTCACCTAAGGGTGAACAACTCAAATATGTGTTCCAGATACTATTTGAGGACTCCAACAACGAAGCCAAGTACGAGGCATTACTGCACGGGCTACGCCTGGCTGTCTTCCTTGGCATCAAGCGATTACTTGTCTATGGAGACTCCGTGCTGGTGGTGTGAAATAGAAAAGAGAGAGAGGGTCAGGTTGGGTCATTGGCGGATCAGTTCAGGACCTTGCAGCGGCGATTTTGGTTATCGGAACTGGCAGTTCGCTAGCTTCGACGAGCAATTAAACTTCGGGATAGAAAGAGAAAGGGAAGTGAGGGGGTTCGCCTAGGGTTCCTCAAAGAGAAGCTTCTGGTCTATTTTCTCGATGAAACGCGACACACGACGAGATAGTGGTGGTGACCGAGCTAAAGCTCTTACGTGGCACGTTTGTAGGGTTTAAGGCGGAATAGACCCAAACCGAGTCCAATCCAGTTCAACATGAAAAGAAAACGAATTCATTTTCCAGAACATATTTTCAGGCTTAAAATAAATCTAGAAAAATCCAGATAAATTTTTAAACCACGAAAAATATATCTAGAAGAATCCCAAAAATGTAGAGGAACACTCTGGAGATAATTTGGGACACGAGGAATCCAAATAAAATACTTGGAATTTAAGAAAAAAAATTTAGACTTTTTCCATAAATGGATTTAGCTCTACAGAAAAAGTGAATAATTTCCAGAAAAATCTGGAAAATTCTTGCAAAACCCTAAAGAGGGATGAACACATTCTGAAAGACATTCACATTCTAAAATTAAATATTTTAGGGTGTGACATTGAGGGAGGGGTGGTGCATTGATTAATCTACGGATGGTGACGCACTCGAAGAGCGTGTGTCGCGACTTCGGGTGTATCGGGCATTGTTTATGCATGATCTTCTCATATTCTGAGTCGTTGTTCCTCGACTTCTGGCCACGCGGGTTGCGCTCGGCAGCCACGACTTCATGGTCTGGCTTGTGCTTTCGGGTATTCCCCGAGTGGTTCCGTTGGCTTTTGTCGAAGTGGTTGTTGCCATTGCCTTGCTTGTCGTGGTTGCGCTTGGGGAAGCGGTCATTTTCCTCATCCTTTTGGTCAGCCCATCGTGCCATCATGTCGTGGTACGTGTTCTTCGAGAAGAGGTCATTTTGGAAGCAATGAATAACGTCCTCATCGGTGATGTTGGCGATGGTGGCGCGCGTCTCGAAGAAACGCCATGTGTAGGACCTCAGGGTCTCGTTCATCTCTTGCTTCACCTGGGACAGGTCGTGGCGAGTGTCCGCCCTGATCATGGATCCCTGGAAGTTGTCGATGAAAGCCCGCTTGAGGTTCTCCCACGAGTCGATGGAGTTTGGCTTGAGGCTTTGAAGCCACGTGAGGGGCACGGGCTCTAGAGCCACCGGGAAGTAGAGAGCTTTTGTAGAGTTGGATCCCCCTGAAACTTCAATGGTGACGGAGTAGCAACGAATCCACTGGCGCGGGTCCTACTTACCGTCATACTTGGGGATTCCGATTGGTTTGAAGTCCTTTGGATAGGACTTGCCGATGATGCTGGTGGTGAAGGCGGGGAAGCGGTCGCTGTCGTCGTTGTCATGGCGCCTGCCAGTACGGTCCCTTCTCCTCGCTTTAATGACAAGTCGTGCATCGCGGCCTTCATTGATCTTCAGCTTGAGGTCGATCGTGGGGGCATCATGAAGGTTGGCCTCGAGTGGATCTTGACCGTGATGCCTTGCCCCACGCTGGTTGCGAGTGGGTTGTTGAACTTATTGTTCATTGTTGCCACGCGCGGACGGGTGGCCCTCATTGCGCTAGCGGTTGTCGTTCCTCCAGCTCCCGGGGCCTCCTCCAGGGGTGCGACTGACCAGCGCGGTATCACTTTGGCGCTCAGAGCTCGAGGGCTGATTCCAAGTGGAGGACATTGGATGTTGCCCATCGAGTCGCACGAGCGCGCGCTGGGTCAAGTACTGCAACCTTTGTATCTAAGGATTGGGTGAGAGTTGTTGATCTAGGAGTGCTTCTTCTGCGATGGCGCCAATAGGCATATGGTACTCACGATCCGCGACTGCTGCAAAAGCATTGTTGAGATCCCTTGGTTCGCGGATGTGATTCTGCGCGTTGCGCCTACGTTTGGCGCGCTTGGCATTCTTCGCCCGCTGGATCCTTCGGTGCTCCTCGTCTTCATCTTGGGAAGCTTCAGCTGTGGGCTCATCGGCTGAGACATCCGCGAGTTGTTCGTTGTTGTACTGGGGGTCCAGCTCGTCATCCTCCACGTTGCTAAGGGAAGCCATGCAGACTTGACGATCCGGCGAGTGGTTAGCCCTAAGGCTGTACTCGAGTAGCTCTGTGCTACTTTCTCCTTCTTCTGTGATAGGAGAGAGAGGTCTACCCTCTTCGAAGGGTAGTTCCTGTGTGAAGGCCACAAGGCGGGATTCGTAATCGAGTAGTTCGGAGGGCTCAAAGCCCTTCCAGTACATGAAACAACCTTGTGGCGTTGATGTGATGGTTAAACCAAGAAGGCTACCCAAAAAATATTCGGTGTGGCTGTCGGGTTGCGAGTGGTTTTCAAGGGTGGGGGCCACCCGACAAGCGGTGACTCCCTCATCTCCGAATCCTTTTCGGAGCCAGCTTGAAGGTGTAGTACTGCACAGGCCCCGGCAAGCGGTGGCACCCACAACCTTGATCTTGAGCAGAAGATCCAAATCCACCTCAAGGTCGAAGAGGGATTGTGGCAGAACCACCTGAATTAATCCGGCTCAAGTGTATTAACCATCACCATTAGGGCAATTTTGGTTAACCTTACACTTCAAACGGAGTAATCCACTGGTCTGTCGGGTATAACCTCCCGATACAACCACGGTAATCGGATCGAGCGCCATACATACAAATGCTCACGCGACGATGAGCCCAGAGAATACCACATTCCAGCAAATATTACAACATTATCATAAGTAAATATTACAGACCAAGTTTTAAATTTAGAAACCAAGTACTTCAATGATCATAAATAAGTTCTTCAGAGTTTAAGTTGCAGCGGAAAATAAAACAGCAAAACTACTTCGTCGATAAGGATGTCTCGATGAAGCCCGTACGAGACATCATTTGGCACCATCTCCGTTGGACGGGGGCGTATCCCATTCCACCGACCAACCAGGGGGAAGAGTGCAGGGCCATGTCAAGCTAGCAATCATATCTTCGAAGGTCTCACCTGAAATGAGCCACAAGCAAGGCTGAGTATACTAATACTCAGCAAGACTTACCCGTGTAGTGGAATCTACTCCACCGACTCTAGACATGCAAGGCTTTTTGGCTCAGGGGTTTGTTTTGCCGAAAAGCATCTACAAGTGGGTCCTTACTTTCAACTTTTAGCTCAAGATTCTAGTTTCATTAACCATTCTAGATAAGTGGCTATCCAATAGCATACATGGTGAAGCATTAAATTTTCATCCAACCAGTTCATTCATCATTATTGTTCCTCTTCTTACTCTGTGGGTAAAAATGGTTAAGCAGTCTCAATAGCCGTGAGAAACGCACGATTCGAATCGAATTTCTTAACCTTGCAAGGGAAACCGAAACACACGTCACGTGGTTACTCCCTAGAGTCACACGTGCAACCTTTCCCCTTTCGTTCCGGGTCGTGGATCGGGGCTACCCTCCGAGAGTACAAGAGCCCCACGCCACGGTTCGGCGCCGGGTCGTGACCACTCTCTGCACTCGCCATATGCACATGGGACCGAAGTTCAAAGGGTAGGATGCCGTCCCCTTGTCGGGCCAATCAGGTACTTAAGCTTACCGATTCCCATAATCTCGGCATGTGTTTAGTACGTTCAAAGAGTACCATCACTACCACACCCTGCGGCCTTAGCATTTTTCACTAGACAGACGGGCCTCAATCGTAACCATCATTCCATAGCCCGTCCGTGTCCTTATGATTGCAGCGTGTAGTAGACATTCAACTCCTATTTTCTCGCGAGTGACAGGAAATCACTCGACTTTTACCGGAGTCCTATTAGCACGGCATTCTATCGAACCTTACGTCTAGTTTTCAAGCAAGGGTTCCTGATACCATGCAACTAAGTTTTCGTTCAACTCCTATAAACTTAATGCACAAGCAAAGAGTAATGAGTTGCATAATTTCGGAAAGAGATGGGTTATGCTCCGGGGCTTGCCTTCACAGTTAGCTTGGGGCTCTTCCGAACTTGGGCTCGGGCCTTCAAGAGCTTCAGTTAGATTTACTTGAACTTCACGCTGCTCACTCTCGGACGCGGGCACCAGCTCGTAAGTTCCGTCGGCGAGAGTCGTCGATTCTACATGAATGCACAAGTTTAAGTCGTGGTAATGGTACTCGATACGATTTAAGAGTAATTACTACAATGGATTATTTCTGGTCATGAACTTTTGGATTTAGGAACATCAGGGAAAGATGTGCTTACTGTAAAAGTTTTAGCCAATTTTATGTAACAGATTAATTATGAAAAATATATTACATAGTCGCTGTTAGATCCTTGTTCTTTTTGTACAGAACAATTCGTGCAACAACTGAGTCTAAGATTTTTACAGAGCTCTCACTTATGTATGCAGAAGCTACTGTAATTTTTGTAGGATTTATTATGCAGTATTCAGAGCATAGAAAATATGACATTCCACACCTAGACTATTCAAGGATTCATTTTTACAGGACCCTACACAGGGTTTTTGTCCCTGAAACGTTTTACACAGCAACCTCTACCACAGTGTATCTCTTAGTAAAAATTTGAGAATTTTCCAAGCTAAGATACTATTTTCTTGATTTAAGGTATGTTACTAGCACATAAATCAAATAAATAGGTTACTTTGAGATAAAAAGTCTCCTAATTTTTCTCTGGCTTCTAGGTACCAATACACCAGCATAGGTAAAGTTTCATTGGGTGATTCTCCACCTAACTGCAGGGATAAAACATTCTACTTAAACATGGTATGAAAATAAGTTTAATAAACAGTAAAGCTAGAGTTGGAATTTGGGCCTGGTCTTTTTACACAGTCCTAAACATCAAGCAACTAACTCACTGCCCAAAATTTAGGGTCAGCATTGTTCTACAACAGTGGGTACAAAATAAGTCCATTAAAGCTTCCATTTAATGTAGAGCAAACTATGTTGGGATTCTGAGAAACATTTTGTACCAAAAGTGGTAGAGTTTGTTCTAAGCATTCCAGAACAGTTGAGTTTGCATTTTTCTGAATTTTCTACGATTTTATACGAATTTTACAAGTTCACTGAATTTGAATCTAGATTTGAAACTTTCTTTTACAACTAGGTCCTTGAATCTTACGCGCAGACCCTTCTAAAGATTTAAATTCTTGCAATTGGGTCCTCGGGCGGCTCGGGTACGGCGGCCGGCCGAAATTCCGGCGAGGGGCTCGCCGGCGGCGAGGGGTGAGGGTCGGGGAAGGTTCAGGGGTGCGAGGGCTACCTTGTGGGGGTGTTGTTCAGGTGGGGGACGCCCGGGAAGGGCTCGCCGGCGTTGGAGCAGAGGCGGCGGCGGCACGGCACGCGTCGACGGCGGTGCTCCGGCGGGCTTGGGGCGGCCTGGTCCGGTCAGCGAGCTTCGGCGGCGCGTGGGGAAGCTGCTCAGGGGCTTGGCTTGGACGGAGGCGGTCGGGGTCAAGCTGTCCACGGCGAGCTGGGGCGGCGGCGGCGGCGGCAGCGCGGGCGGCGGCGCTCCGGTGGTTCTGGGTGGCGTTGGGTGGGTCGGCGAGCTTCAGGGGGATGATGTAGTGGTGGCTGAAGCGTCAGTTTGGGCGGTGGGCGGCGGTGGAGAGCTGTCCACAGGTGGGCGGCGCTCGGCGGCGGCAATGGCGACGGCGAGGACGTTCTGGGTGTGGGGCTCGCGCGGGCGGTCGGAGCTCGGCTTTTATAGGGGCAGGAGGGGGTGCGGAGGGGCCTGGGCAACACGCGGGGCGGGGGCACGGCACGGCGCGGCACTGGGCGCGGCGGGCGGAAGCAGAACGCCGGCGCGGCGTGCGGCGAGCGGGCGTGGTGACTGGGCGGCCGGGATATGGTGTGGGTGCGAGAGATAGCGTGGCGCGTGGAGTGGTGGAGCAACAGCTGCAGCGGCTCGGGCGGAGGGCGGGCGCAGTGACGGGCGGGGCGCGGGAGCCGGGGCGGCACGGCGGGGCGCGGTGACTGGGCGCGACGGGCGGCGGGGCTGGGCGCGGCAGCGGCGTGCGCACGCGCGGGCGCTCACTGGGCCGCGCGGCGTGGGGAGGGGACAAAGCCGGCCGTGGCGGGGTGGTGCGGCGGCCACTGGCCTGGCGCCTCGCGCCGGTCAGGCATCGCCGGCCACCTGGCGCGCGGCGGTCGGGCGGGGAGGAGAGAGGGGGGGGGGGGGGGCGCGAGGGCCTGAATGCGAGAATTTGGAAAACTTCAGGGGGCTGGGTGCAAACAGGGCGTTTTCTCCTCTTTCTGATTTGAATTTCAAAAACTTTTGAACACGAAAGTTGTTCAGCATAAAAAGTTCTACAAGTTTGGTTTCAGGAAAAATCTCATTTGGCTTATGGTTTGAAAGTTAAATTTAAAAGTTCAAAAGTAACCAAATGTGCCCAAATTAAATTTGAATTCCAACTGAACTCGTTCTAATTCTTTCCACCCTTTTATCAATTGATTTAAGCATAGGGTTAGGCTAATGATACTGATTTTAGAAATGAAATTTTTACCAGGGTTGTCACAGGGATTTAGATCATGAGGTCTTTTCAGATCGGTTTGAATCCGACCCAAATAGATCTGGTGCGTCATGAGTGGAAGTCGCGTTGAAAACGAACATCTATTCGATCTGCTGGGCCAGATCGGGAAGCAGCATATCGTCGAGGTTGTCGATGAAGTCGTCGAGATCGCTGCATGGAGTTGATGAAGAGGTCTCTGGCTCTTTGGAGTTGGCTAGGTGGCTGTTGTAGCCACCCAAACCGTTGGCGACGCAGATCCAGGAGCCAAAGATGAAAGTTGTGCCCTCGTCGAGCACAACGCTGGTGAAGTTGATGATGCCATCGAATTCTCCGGTGGATTCTCAATGAACACCCCTACCTAGCGCGTCAGCTGTCGGTGTTTTACCGCCACGCCCACCGAGGGATACCCCCGAGGTGGTGAGTTTGTAGGTAGGGTGTCGCCGAGATCAAGAACTCAAAGGTGCAAAGGAACACGAGGTTTTAGACAGGTTCATGCCGCTTAGAGCGTAATACCCTACGTCCTATGTGGTTTGTATTGCCTTTGATGATGATTGTCCCCAAGGGGTCCCTGTCCGCCCTTATATAGTCTGGGGGGACAGGTTTACATGAAAGTCATAGTCGGGTACAAGCCCAGGAGTCCTACCCGAGTACTTCTCCGGTGGTTTCCTACCGTGTCCGACTAGTTTCACTACTGTACGAGTAATCCTACTCCATTACGAGTAGTTACAACAGATGTAGGGCGTGGGCCATGTCCCATCCCGTATCCTAGGAGAAGTGTGCCACGTGGACAGTCTCGTGTACCCGGGTCTGACAAGGTCTGTGATGATGGTGTTGGGGAAGCCAAAAGGGTGCAAGATGTCGCAGATGAAGCTAACCACTCGATCTGCAGAAAGCGTTATGATTGGCTTGTACTCGATCCACTTGGTAAACTTGTCGATGGCCACCAACACCTGAGTAAAACCTCCTAGCATAGTTGTTAAGGGCCCTATCATGTCCAGGCCCCAACATGCAAACGGCCATGAAGGTGGTATGGTGATAAGGATGTGAGCCGGGACGTGGGGTTGTTTGCTGAAGAACTGGCAATTTGTGCATCAGCGAACGAGTGCTTCGGCGTATGCCAAAGCAGTTGGCTAGTAGAAGCCAGATCCAAAAGCTTTGCCGACTAATGTGCGAGAAGTAGCATGGTTCCCGCTCACGCTTTCACGAATCTCTTGGAGTATTTCTCTGCCCTCTTCCGTGCGGACACACTTCATGAGTATGCCTGACGCTGATCCACGCTTGTATAGGTTACCCCTGACTAGAACATATCTTTTACTACGCCTTAGGATGCGTGTAGCCTCAGCGCCTTTTATGTCGACACTGGGGGTAGTTTGTGCTCCTGGATGTAGTCGATGAAGGTCACCCTCCAGTCGACCTCGATCATCAAGACCTCTCGGTCGGGTTCCTTTGGTCCCTGAGCGATGGAACATGAGTCTGGTGCCTTGATGGAAGGATGATGAAACTCGTGAACGAAAACTCCAGGTGGGACGTTAGCTCGATTAGAACCTAGTTTCGAGAGCACATCCGCTCCCATGTTGTTGTCGCGAATCACATGGTGGATTTCCAACCCTGAGAACTTGTTTTCGAGCTTGCGTATCTCCGCAACGTACGCGTCCATGGTGTCCTTGTTGACGTCCCACGCTTTGTTGACTTGTTGGACCACCAGTAAGGATCACCGTAGCCAAGCAGTCACTTGATGCCTAGAGAGACTGCAAGGCATAGCCCGTGCAATAGCGCCTCGTACTTGGCTTCATTGTTAGCGACCTCAAATAGTATTTGGAACACGTACTTGAGTTGTTCTCCTCTCGGACTGATGAAAAGTACTCCCGCACCACCACCACCGAGCTTGACTGAACCATCGAAGTACATGACCCAATGCTCTGGCTAGTTGGTTGGGGCTTCCACTTGGTTTTCTCGCCACTCCGCCATGAAATCGACTAGTGCCTGCGACTTGATGGCCGTCAGGGGCTTGAAGTCGAGGGTGAGAGCCCCCAATTCCATTGCCCACTTGGAGATGCGTCTAGTGGCGTCTCGATTGTGGAGGATATCCGCCAATTGGAACTCGGTGACCACCAAGATGTTGTATGCGTCGAAATAATGGCGAAGCTTACTAGAGGTGATGAGTGTTACCGTAGAGTAGTTTCTGAATTGTGGGGTAACGAACCTTGGATTCAGAAAGGACTTTGCTAATGAAGTAGATTAGCCGCTGCACACCAAAAGCGTGGCCTTCCTCCTGGCGCTCCACCACGATTGTTGTACTGACGACATGAGTAGTCGCGGCGATGTAGAGTAGCAGGTTCTCGCCTGGTTGGGGAGTCGTCAGGATGGGGGGCGACTGCAAATCATGCTTGAGATCTTGCAGCGCCTATTTTGCCTCCTCGGTTCACTGGAACTTGTCGTGTCGCTTGAGTAGTTTGAAGAAGGGTAATCCCCATTCTCCAAGTCAGGAGATAAATCTGTTCAAGGCTGCCATGTAGCCTATGAGCTTCTGGACATCCTTGATCGTTCGTGGAGCATCCATGGTTGTGATGGCGGTGATTTTCTCCGGGTTTGCTTCAATTCCTCGGTGACTAACGATGAAACCGAGTAGTTTTCCTTGTGGTATGCCAAAGACGCACTTGGTTGGGTTAAGCTTCCATCAAAACCTGTGTAAGCTGTTGAATGTTTCCTCGAGATTAGGGATGAACTCATTGTGGGATCTGGTCTTGATGACCACGTCATCCACATAAGCTTCAATGTTGCGATGTAGCTGATCCGCAAGGCACAGTTGGATGGCCCACTGATAGGTGGCTCCTGCATTCTTCAACTTAAAGGACATTGTTGTGTATGCATATACTCCAAAGGGGGTGATGAATGCCATTTTGATCTGATCTTCTTCCTTGAGAGCGATCTGGTGGCAACCCGAGTAGCAGTCGAGGAGGAGAGGAGGACGCAACCAGCCGTAGAGTCGATGACCTAGTCGATGCGTGGGAGCGCGAAGGGATCCTTCGGGCAGTGTTTGTTGAGATCAGTATAATCCACACACATCCCCCATTCATTATTATTCTTTTTCAAAACTAGTACAGGGTTAGCTAACCACTTGGGGTGGTACACTTCTTTATAAAATGCAGCCGCGAGTAGTTTTGCTAGCTCCTTCTTAATGGCCTCTCTCTTGTCGGGAGCGAAGCATCGTAGTCGTTGCTTCTTCGGAGTGGCTTTAGGGTCAACTTTTAGGCAACGCTCTATCAACTCCTTGGGCACCCCTGGCATATCAGCTGGTTTCCACACGAATATGTCTCGGTTAGCCCTAAGGAAGCTGAAGAGCGCGCTTTCCTATTTGTCGCTCAAGCCGCCTCCGATCAAAGAAGTCTTGGACGGGTCGCCTTCTTATAGCTGGATGGCCTTGATGCCGATGTCGCTGGGGTTGGGTTTAACCCTTGACTGGCTGAGTCTCTGGCTGGAGATCTCCATCTCTGAGTCGGTGAGCTTTTGCGCGTCCGCGAGTACTTCTGCAGAAGGCTCTGGCACGCGTGATATTGCGGCGTACTCGATCAACTCCTGGTTGGAGTCATACGACTTCTTCAGGTCACCACGGAGCGTGAGTATGCTTGTCTTGGCTGGCATCTTGAGTAGCAGGTAGACGTAGTGGGGCACGGCCATGAACTTGGCCAATGCTGGCCTGCCGAGGATGGCATGGTATGATGAGTCGAAGTCAGCCACCTCGAACTTGATGTACACGGTGCGGTAGCTGTCCTTCATCCCAAAGGTAACTGGCAGGACCACTGAGCCGAGTGGTGTAGCCGCGTTTCCCGGGACGATGCCATAGAACGGAGCTCTGCTAGGGGTGAGCATCTTGGAGATGTCCAGGCCCATCTTCTTTAGAGTACTCGCAAAAAGCAGGTTGAGGCCGCTCCCGCCATTGATGAGTACTTGGGTTAGCTGTTAGCCCGCCACGACAGGATCTAGGATGAGTACTCGGGACCTCGCTGTATCTCAGAGGCTTTTGCGTGGCAGGCTCTACAAAGATGATTTCGCGTAGGGTCAACTTTTGCGCGCATTTGGAGGGGAATCCACCATCTCTGTCAAAGATGACGTTGACGACGTTCTTCGGGTCCTGGAAATCTTGAGCCCCCATCTTGTCACCTTCGACGTTGTCCCCCTAGTCCTTTCGCTTTCCTGCTTGGGGAAGGGGTGGAGCGTTGAGTGACTTGCAGAGGCTGACGCACTCGAAGAGCGCGCGTCATGACTTCGGGTGCATCGGGCATTCTTTGTGCAAAACTTTCTCAAATTGTGCATCATTGTTCCCCGACTTCTTGCCACGCGGATTGCACTCAACAGTCGTGACTTCTTGGTCTTGCTAGCGCTTTCGGGGGTTCCCCGAGTGGTTCCACTGGCCCTTGTCAAAGTGGCTATTGCTGTTGCCCTGCTTGTCGTTGGTGCACTTGGGAAAGCGGTCGTTCTCCTCGTCCTCCTGGTCAGCCCACCGTGCCATCATATCACATAGCTTCACGGTGGTAGTTGGGCGGTTGCGTCCGAAATTGTGGTACGTGTGCTTCGAGAAGAGCCCGTTCTGGAAGCAGCGGATGACGTCCTCGTCGGTGATGTTGGCAATGGTGGCGCGCATCTCGAAGACACAGGGTGTAGAACCTAAAGGTCTCGGTCATCTCTTGCTTGACTTGGGACAGATCGTGGCGACTGCCTGCTGTGATCATGGATCCTTGGAAGTTGTCGATGAAAGCTCGCTTGAGGTCCTCCCAAGAGTCGATGGAGTTTGGCTTGAGGCTTTCAAGCCAAGTGAGGGGCGCGGATTCCAAAGCTATCGGGAAGTAGAGAGCTTTGGTGGAGTTGGATCCCCCTGAAACCTCGATGGCAACGGAGTAGCATCGGATCCACTAGCACGGGTCCTGCTTGCCGTCGTACTTGGGGATTCCGAATTGTTTGAACTCTTTGGGATAGGATTTTTTAGTGACGTTGGAGGTGAAGGCGGGGAAGCGGTCATTGTCGTCGTCGTCGTGGTACCTCTCGGGATGGTCCCTTCTCCTTGCCTCAATGCTTCACCGCGCGTCGCGGCCGTCATTTATCTTCTGCCTGAGATCGATCGTGGGAGGGTCGTAAAGGCTGGCCTCGGGTGGAGCTTGGCCTTGAGGCCTTGCACCACGTTGTTTGCGAGGTTGGCGAGTGGATTGTTGTACTTCTTGTTTGGCGTTGCCACGCGCGGACTGCTGGCCCTAGTTGCACTGGCGACTGTCGTTCCTCCGGTTCCCGGGGCCTCCTTCGGGGGTGCGACTGATCAGTGCAGTGTCACCATGGTGCTCAAATCTCGACGGCAAGTTCCAAGTGGAAGACACTGGATGCTGCCCACCGAGTTGCACGAGCGCGCGCTGGGTTAGATACTGCAGCCTTTGAATCTGGGAGTTGGGTGGTAATTGTTGGGCTAGGAGTGTTGCTTCTGCAATGGCGCCAATCAGTGTACTATACTCCCGATCCGCGGCTGCTGCAAAAGCGTTGTTGAGTTTCCTTTGGTACATTTGATTGCGAGCACGATTTTTTGCATTCCACCTGCGCTGGGCGCGCTTGGCGTTCTTCAACCGTTGGATCCTTCGGTGCTCCTCGTTCTCATCCTGGGGGGCATCCGCCTTGGGCTCGTCGGCAGATACGTCTATGAGTACTTCGTCATTGTACTCGGGACCCGGCTCGTTGTCCTCCTCATTGCGAAGGGAGGCCATGTAGACTTGACGATCCGGCAAGTTGTCAGCCGTAGGGCTGTACTCGAGTAGCTCTGTGCTACCGTCTCCCTCTTCTGCAATGGGAGAAAGAGGTTTGCCCTCCTGGAAGGGCAGTTCTTGCGTGAAGGCCACAAGGCGGGAGTTGTAGTCGAGTAATCCAGGGGGCTCTAAGCCCTTCCAGTACACGAAGTGGCCTTGCGGCATAGATGTTATGGTTAAACCTAGATGATTGCCCAAAAATGATTCGGGGTAGTCATTGGGTTGCGAGTGGTTTTCAAGAGCAGGGGCCCCCCGACGGGCGGTGGCTCCCTCATCACCGAATCCTCCTCGGCTCTGGCTTGAAGGTGTAGTACTAAATGACGAGTACTCTTCATTAGAGTCCGAGTAGTTGTCGAAAACGAGGGCCCCCCGGCAAGCGATGGCTCCCACATCCTTGAGCTTGAGCAGCAGATCTAAGTCCTCCTCCAAGTTGGAGAGGGACTTAAGTTGTGTGGTCCCCTCAGATCGGTTTGAGTCCAATCCTACTAGTTCTGGTGCATCACGAGTGGAAGTTGCGTCGAAAACGTACATCTCTTCGATCTGTAGGACCAGATCGGGGAGCAGCAACTCGTCGAGATTGTCGATGAACTCATCGAGGTCGCTGCTTTGAGTTGATGTAGAGGCCTCCGGCTTCCTGGAGTCGACTAGGTGGCTGTTGAAGCCACCCAAGCCGTTGGCGATGCAAATCCAGGAGCCAAAGATGAAAGTTGTGCCCTCGTCGAGCATGGCACTGGTGAAGTTGAAGGACGCCATCGAGTTCTCCGGTGGATGCTCGATGAACACCCCTACCTGGCGTGCCAGCTCTCGGTGTTTTACCGCCACGGCCACCGAGGGATACCCCCGAGGTGGTGAGTTTGTAGGTAGAGTGTCGCCGAGATCAGGAACTCGAAGGTGCATGGATCACAAAGTTTAGACAGGTTCGGGCCGTTGAGAGCATAATACCCTACGTCTTGTGTGGTTTGTATTGCCTTAGGTGGTGATCGGGTGATCTTTTGTTTGGAGGGGGTCCCTGTCCGCCCTTATATAGTCTGGGAGGATAGGATTACATGGAAGTTCTAGTCGGGTACGAGCCTAGGAGTCCTACCCGAGTACTTTTTGGGTACTTTCCTATCGTCTCTGACTGGTTTTACTACTGTATGAGTAGTCCTACTACATCGAGTAGTTACAACAGATATACGGCGTGGGCCATGTCCCATCCCTTATCCTAGGAAATGTACACTATGTGCACAGTCCCGTGGGCCCAGATCTGACATGAGATGATACTTGAGATCTTCCAGCGCCTGCGCCGCTTCCTCTATCCACTGGAACTTGTCTTGCCACTTCAGGAGCTTGAAGAAAGGTAAACCTCTTTTCCCAAGTCGGGAGATGAATCTGTTAAGGGCTACCATGCACCCGAGCTTTTGGACATCCTTGATTGTCTGTGGGGCCCCCATGTCGGTGATGGCGGTGATCTTTTCTGGGTTGGCTTCAATTCCCCGGTGGCTGACGATGAAACCGAGTAGTTTCCCTTGCGGTACGCCGAAGATGCACTAGGTCAAGTTGAGATTCCACTGAAACTTGCGCAAGCTATTGAAGGTTTCCTCGAGGTTGGAGATGAACTCGTCGCGATTTCTGGTCTAGACGACCACGTCATCCACGTATGCTTCAACATTGCGGTGTAGCTGATCAGTGAGGCAAAGCTGGATGGCTCGTTGATATGTAGCCCCTACGTTCTTTTGCCCAAAGGACATAGTTTTGTAGGCGTATGCTCCAAATGGGGTGATGAACGCTGTCTTGACTTGGTCTTCTTCCTTGAGGGCAATCTGATGGTAGCTCGAGTAGTAGTCAAGGAAAGAGAGCAGGGCGCAGCCAGCCGTTGAGTCAATAACTTGGTCGATGCTTGGGAGCGCGAAAAGATCTTTCGGTCAGTATCTGTAGAGATCAGTATAATCTACGCATATCCTCCATTCATTATTATTCTTTTTCAAAACAAGTACAGGGTTAGCAAGCCACTCTGGGTGGTAGACTTCTTTAATGAAACCAGCCGCGAGTAGTTTGGCTAACTCATTTTTGATGGCTTCCCTCTTGTCGGGGGAGAACCGGCGCAGTCGTTGCTTCTTGGGGGTGGATTTCGGATCGACTTTTAGGCAATGCTCGATTAAATCCTTGGGCACCCCTAGCATATCTGCTGGTTTACACGCAAATATGTCTTGGTTAGCCCTAAGGAAGTTGACGAGCGTGAGTTCCTATTTGTCGTCCAGCCCAGCACCGATGAGTGTTGTCTTCGACGAGTCGCCCTCCTGCAAATGGATGGTCTTCACACCGACGTCATTGGTATTGGGCTTCACCGTCGACTGGCCCAGCTTCTTCTATGGATGTACAGCTAGAATCACCATCTCTTACTGGGAGAGCTGTTGTGCGGCCATGAATACTTCAGATGAAGGTTCTGGCACGCGTGTAGTTGAGGCGTATTCGATTGCCCCTTGATCGCAGTCGTAGGACTTCTTCAAGTTGGCGCAGAAGGTGTGGACCCCTATCTTGCCCGGCATCTTGAGGAGCAGGTAGACGTAATGGGGTACGACCATGAATTTGGCCAGAGCAGGTCTGCCGAGCATGGCATGGTACGAGGACTTGAAGTTTGCCACCTCAAACTTGATGTACTCCGTACGGTAGCTTTCTTTTGTCCCAAAGGTAACTGGCAGTGTTACCAAACCAATCAGTATAGCTGCATTTCCTGGAAGGATGCTGTAGAATGGAGCCTTGCTTGGGGTGAGCATCTTGGAGATGTCCAGCCCATCTTCTTCAAAGTACTCGCGAAGAGTAGGTTGAGGCTGCTCCCGCCATCAATGAGTACTCGGGTGAGCTATGAGCTGGCCACTACAGGATCCAGAACAAGCGGGAACTTTCTCGGTTCGGAGAAGCTGATCCACTGATCCTCTCAAGAAAAATAAATTGGAACCTCGCTGTATCTCAAGGGCCGCTGTATGGCGGGCTCGACAGATAAGATCTCGCGCGGAGTAAGCTTGTGTGCGTGCTTGGTTGGGAAGCCGGCGAATCCGCCAAAGATAACATTGACGACATTCTTGGGACCTTGGTATCCCAAGGCCCCCGACTTGTCTCCCTCCTTGTCGTCCTTATCCTTCCCCTTGTCGTCCTGATTAGGGAGAGGTGCATTGAGAGGCATGCGAAGGCTGATTCACTGGAAGAGTGTGTGCTTGGACTTTGGGTGCATCGGGCATTGCTTGTGCAAGATCTTCTCAAACTGATCCTTCTGGTTCCCCGACTTCTTGCGACGCCAGTTGCGCTCTACAGCCGCGACTTCATGATCTGGCTTGCACTTTTGGGAGGGTTCCGAGTAGTTCCTCTAGCTTTTGTCGGAGCGGTTGCCATTGTTGCACGTGTCATTGTTGCGCTTGGGGAAGCGCTCGTTCTCCACGTCCTCCTGGTCGGCCCATCGTTGTATCATGTCGTGGAGCTCCACGACAGTCCTAGGACGGTTGCGGCCGAAGTCGCGGTAGATGTTCTTCGAACCGAGGCTATTTTGGAAGTAGTGAATGACGTCTCGTTAGTGATGTTGGCGATGGTGGCGCGCATCTCGAAGAAGCGCCTGGTGTGGGACCTCAGGGTCTCGTTCTCCTCCTACTTGAATGCGACAAGTCATGGAGACTACCTACGCGGAGCATGGAGCCCTGGAAGTTGTCGATGAAAGTTTTCTTCAAGTCCTCCCAGGAATCGAGGGAGTCTGGCTTGATCATGTTGGTCAAGTTGGAGCCATCGGGAAGTAGATGACCTTGGTCATGTTGGAGCCGCCAGACACTTCAATGGCGGTGGAGTAGCCGCGAATCCACTGTCGTGGGTCTTGTTTGCCATCGTACTTGGTGATGCCGACTGGCTTGAACTCCCTTGGGCAGTCACGGGAGGTGATATTGCGAGTGAAGGCTGGGAAGCAATCACTATCGTTGACATCGTGTGGGTCAACGCCACGCTCGCGGCGCCTCGAGTCGATGACATCTCCCTTGGGCCTTCATTGAACTTCTACCTTAGGTCAACAGTAGGCAAGTCACGGAGGTTTCCATGGTGGTCGTGGCCTCCTGCAGAGTGACTGTCGGCTTGGGTCCTTGCGACCTGACAGTTGCCCGACTGTCGTGGTGGTTGTTGTACTTCTTGGTCAGCATGGCTGCGTGCAGATTGTTGGGCGTGCTGGTGTCCGTGGCCACTCCGATTGTCTTGGTTGTGGTGGCGGTTGTTGTTCCCTCGAGGGTTGGGTCCTCCTCCTAGGGTACGACTAACCTAGGGGATGGAGCTCTCGTGACACTCCGATCTTGAGCGGGTGCGTTGCAGCGACGGCATGGGGTCCCGCTGGTCCAGTTGAACAATGGCGCGCTGCGTCAGTTGCAGCAGCCTCTCAGTCTCCGGGTTTTGGGGTAACTGCTGAATTAACAAAGATACTTCAGCAATATTCCAGATTGGCATGTTGTACTGGCGGTCATCAACCACAGCGAAGGCACCGTTGAGGTTTCTGCGGTGAGGTGGGTTCCGTGTGCGGGCTTCTGCGTTCCACCTGCGCTTGGCACGTTTGGCATTCTTGATCCTCCGGATCCTTCTATGCTCCTCATCTTCATCTTGAGGAGCGTCCGTCGTGCACTCATCGGCAGAGACGTCTCGAGTAATTCGTCGTCGTACTTTCTTCCTGGTTCACCATCATCTTCATGCTCGCGAAGAGAGGCCATGTAGATGTGACATTGCAGGGAAAACTCTCCGTTGGAGTTGTAGTCAACGAGTATTGTCCTGCCCTCTTCTTCCTCGATGATGGGAGAGAGGAGCTTGCCTTCCTAAAAATGCAATTCTTGTGTGAAGGCCACAAGGCGGGAGTCGTATTCGAGTAGCTCAGAGGGCTCCATGCCTTTCAGTACATGAACCGGCCCTGCAGCGTTGGGGTTATAGTTAGGCCTAGATGACAACCTGGAAAGGTTTTGGAATCATCGTCCAAGTCCGAGTACTTGTCGAAAACGGGGTCCTCCCGACAGGTGGTGGCTCCCACGTCCCCGAGCTTAAGTAGGTTATCCAAGTCCTCTTCCAATACGGAGAGGAACTCGGATTGAGTGAGGTCCTGCTAGACAGAAGCTGCGTTGCATAGCCCGAATAGGCATCGGGTATGCTCTTCCCTAGATCGGATTGGATCTGACCCGAGAAGTCCTGGTGCGGCACGAGTCGAAGTCGCATCGATAGCGGACTCCTCCTCGATCTCCCTAGCTAGGTAAGGGAGCAGTGTTTCATCGAGGTTGTCGATGAACTCGTCGAGATCGCTGCATTGGGATGCTGCGGATGCCTCCGGCTTCATGTTGTCGACGAGGTGCCGACGAAATCTACCCGCGCCGTCAGCGACGCAGAGCCATGAGCCAAAGATGAAATTTGTGCCCTTGTCGAGCACGGCGCTGGTGAAGTTGAAAGACGCCATCGAGTTCACCGATGCATGCTCGATGAACATCCCTACCTGGCGTGTCAGCTGTCGGTGTTTAACCTCCAAGCCCACCGAGGGATACCCCCGAGGTGGTAGATTGTAGGTGGGGGTATCGCCGAGATCAGGAACTCGAAGGTACAAGGAACAGGAAACTTTAGATAGGTTTGGGCCGCGGAGAGCGTAATACCCTATGTCCTATGTGGTGGTTTGTATTGCCTTAGATGATGTAATGTTTGGAGGGGGTCCCTGCCCGCCCTTATATAGTCTGGGGGATAGGGTTACATGGAAGTCCTAGCCAAATACGAGCTTAGGAGTCCTACCCGAGTACTACTCGGGTAGTTTCCTTGTGTTTCGACTAGTTCTACTCCTGTACGAGTAGTTACAACTCGTGTAGGGTGTGGGCCATGTCCCATCCCTTATCCTAGAATATGTACGCTATGTGAGCAGTCCTGTGGTCCCGGATCTAACAACGAGTTTAATGACACCCCATATAAAAGAAGACTTGCAAACTACTCGGGGCTTGAGCACCTCATAGCCTCGCTGCAGCCAAGGTAGTACTCGAAAGATACCTTCAGGACGAAGTTCGGAAGAACACGAAGGCGCCTTCAAAAGTACTCGAAAGCTTGCAGTACTCGACTACGAAGAGTACTCGACTACGAAGAGCTCGGGAGCTTGTCAGACCCGAGGCCATGGGATTGCGCACATGGCGTACATATTCTAGGATAAAATGGTGGGACATGGCCCACACCCTACACCAGTTGTAACTACTCGTACAGGAGTAGAACTAGTCGGAACAGAAGGAAACTACCCGAGTAGCACTCGGGTAGGACTTCTAAGCTCGTATTTGGCTAGGACTTCCATGTAACCATGTCCCCCCAAACTATATAAGGGCGGGCAGGGACCCCCTCCAAAAAACACATCATCTAAGGCAATACAAACCACCACACAGGACATAGTGTATTACGCTCTCGGCCGCCCGAACCAGTGTAATGTTTCGTGTTACTTGCACCTTCGAGTTCCTGATCTCGGCTACACCCCACCTACAATCTACCACCTCGGGGGTATCCCTCGGTGGGCTTGGAGGTTAAACACCGACACCAACAGACCCTCTAAGCATGCCCCTATCTCAAGTTTAAAAGGTTAAAAAAAATGCACTCTAGCAGACACTCTATTAGGCCCTATATTTTGGGGAGACCTCCAAATTCTCTTCTCCGCCCTCTGTCTCTAGGGAGACCTCTATTATAAGTTAGAATTGAGGGCTATTACTGGAGTTAAAGCAAATTTGAAAGGCCCTGCAAAATAGAGGCTGCCCCCATTTAGCATTTGGAGGGTCTAATTTAGGGACCATTGCTGTAATTGCTCTAATATTTCATAACACTCCATTCGTGTTAAATTAAAAGCCTTATTTCGTTTTATTAGGATGAGCTGTTGACCAAAAATTAAATAGAGTATAATTCGTGGTAAAAATTGGTGTTATGGAATTAGATTCACACTAAAAAAATACTTAGGTCACAGCCTGCCGCATCAATTTTTAGAGTTATGGGATTACAGGAGCACATGAATGAGCCAGTTGGGCTAGAAAAAATCATCCGGGGTTCACTGAGACAGATAAGCTGAACTCTGCTTCCAAAATTACCCTCATTCTGCAAGTCCAACAAATCACTGTCAACTATGCGCACTCCAACATGAAGTTAAGACAAAGCAGTTCCCGTTCTTGCTCTTACAGCCCAATTTGCTGTTTTCTGATGTTAGGATATTACTGCATAACAATGCATGCCATTTCAGCCAAGCAAAGTGAAAGTCAATGACTTTATCCAAGAAATCATGTTAATTAGTTAAGGTCAAATGGTAAAAGTACTATGCAAATGTCAACCTTAATATCAGTGCAAAGTTTCATTGTTCAGGATGAAATCAGACATTTGGAGTTTCAGCCGCAATCAATTGACAGGAAAAGGGAAAAATAAAACATAGCTTTAGGAAGTCCGGAAAGTTTAGCACTTTTAGCCTTGATGGATTTGTGTACTTTTTCGTACTTCCAGAAAGTTTAGTCTAACAGTTAGATGGTTATTGTTCTCCACCTGTATTAATCTAACATAATGCATGTATACATCCAGCGTCCTCAAATTTTAGAAGAGCAAAATCATAAATAATTGAACATGCTGGCATATGCGTTGGAGGTTATGCAAATTATAGGTTGTTTTGACAAATTTAGATATGTAGTTTTTGCTATGTATCTGGTTATATTAGTTATATTATTTATCTAGATGTATAGCAAAAGCAACAAAGCAGTAGCTAATTGCATTTGTGCGCAAGCATGACGACTGCATTAGGTATAAACCGTATAATAACTTGTTCGATGAATTTGCAACCGACAAAAGTCTAAACAAAAAGGCCATGCTTCTAAAATGAGAGGATCAGCCAGCACATAAGTAAACGGAATTGCAGTAGCAAGATTGGCCTGGCCTGGTGATGTGACCATTTCTTTTGTTCTTGACGACTTGGACATGCTGGCCCTTGGATTACGTACCTGCACGGCTTTCTTGCTGCAGCCCAATTGAAAGATGTATAGCTCGGGTAGAAACATTCACACATACACGTCATGGGGGGCTTCCAACCAACCGGAGCTTGCATTTTTTGACCTGGAAACGACAATGCCAAGACCGCAAGAGATCTGTAAAACATTTATTCATGGCAGACCACCCAAAAAGATTCAACTCCAATCCTGACAGCGCGACAAAGTTCCGACGTCCCGTCAACAAATCTCTTGTCTGTGCCCAAGGTACACAGTTACGCATGGCTACAGCCATGCGAGAGTTTACATACCGGCCTCTCCCAAGGCGTCCAACATCCAGATAAACAAACGACAGAAATGCAACCATGACATTGTATTTTATCAGACATTAGGCGACCAGTTTAATTAGAGATCGCTCTTTATCTCTGACTACCTGACATCGGAGATAAGTTGTCGAGGCGATAAACTCAGTAGACCTGGTAGCTGTGTCATCCTCAGTATTCAACCATTACGCAACCTGATGAAGCTTCGATCCTCGCAAGAGATTACTGACCAAGAGAGCATAGCATCAACATGGCAACGGCGATAACATGAGATCTACAGCCATCGAACTGGAATCCAGAGAATGAGCATTTTGCAAGCAGCAGCTATTGCAACGCAAGCACCCACCGCTCTTAGGTGCTCTCAGCAAGTCGTGAATTTAGACTCTTATACAGATCGACAATATAAGGTTACAAACTTAAAATTCAGGTCACCCGTATCATTTAGCCGCCAGCAAGATTAATATTGCAGCACAACACAGCCATTAAGCAAGGGGCGCGCCGCGGGAAGTGAGGGAAGGAGGTGGGCGGTGGATGCACGGGAGGTGATTCGATATGCAGAGTTGAGCAGCTACGACTTGGCTAAGCCTGGCTCCATGGAAACGGCCGCTCCTCATGTTTCCGTGGAGCCAGGCCAGCGACCCCCCGCTGCACAGCTAGAGACAGGCTAAGGGTCTTGTACAGGCATCCAAACGCGAGTTGGGTGGCTATCGGGAGTCTGGTTGGGGTTGACCACCCAACCAAACAGTCCCTAAGACAAGGTACCAACAGATATCGATATCTATGCTAACCATCAATGAGTTACCCTGAGAAGAATCACAGGAACAACTTTTACAGAGGGAAGTGAACAAAATCAAGAGACCTACATAAAGAAAGAAGATCGCGTGCCCATGATAATATTGAAAAGAGTCGTACTAGAGAACAAACTAATTCCAAGATAGACATGCATATGCTAATGAGAGCTAAAAAAACATGATTAAAACCAATATCTTCAGAAGCTTGTTTATACACCAGTGCCAACGCAAGTTTGTTGAAGAAATCACGCACCTTGTTCAGGGTGAAATTAGACATTCAGATACAGTCGAGTGAGTTTTATGAGGTTTAACTAAAATATAGTGGCATTGAGCCCTTATGTAACCTTTTCCACACTTTCTAATAGGGAAAAATGTTTGTTAAGGTTCACACAACACAAGAATGATCAGACTTCGATAAACAGAAAACTGGATCGCACTTGCCAACAATTATTGATTCCGTGCATGTCTTAAGCTAAGGTTACATATCTTAAACTATTGGACAAGTAGTTTTGCCAATCAATGAAACAAAATTCTACATAATGCTTCAAGATTTATCCATCGTACCTAAAATTTATAATAATTTTTTCTTGGGAGAAAACGACAAAAAAAACTCAGATTATAGAACAAACTAGTATGCACCATATAAATTAGTAATGACAGAATAAAAGGAGAATCATTAAACAAGCTTTGGATGGTTTGTGACACTGACACAGAGATAGTTGTCCACAAGAAGCCAGCAAATCGGTTGATTGGTTTGTGAAATCGACAAAGTGATTTAGTCAGGACTACTATTTTACTGTATGCTTTGCATCTCAGTGACTAGCTAATGTTAACCGATAAGATTAGACAGATGAGCATACTTCAGTATAGCCAGATCAAATCAATCAACTGGAAAATAATCTATATCACTGTGAAATGTATAACTTTGTTACGGTGAGATAATTCCGAAAGCAAGTGAAATCAACTCGTTGGACAACAAAAAACCATCTGGGTCACTGAGACGGATAAATGCAACTCTGCTACCAAAATCATCTTCACTTTGCAGATCCAACTCAAAATCAATATGTGGCAAGGCTCGTCGTTCCATATCCATGGCAATTACAAGCCCACTCTCCACAAAAGGCCTAAATGTGTTGCACAGTGATAGCGCCAAACTTTTCCCAAATGATTTACTGAAACTTTGCAAATCAAGCCCCCAAGCTGTTCTCAATGATAGCATAACCACATCCATTGCCATGTCCTTACTATCGGAGCTTCTAGACTCGTGGCTCCATGTTCCATCTTCCAACTTCTGAACCCACTCTGCATAGCCCTTCATTCTTCTGGGCCTGGAGTACCTGAAACCATTAATGTAACTTGCAGATCCAAGACCAAAGGCATAGAAGGGCCGGTTCTGCCAGTACGTTAGATTGTGCTTGCACTCGTATCCAGGCTTGCAGTAGCTACTGATCTCATAGTGGTTATATCCTGCTTCAGAAAGCCGCTTTGAAGCAATCTTGTAGAAGTTTGCAGACTCAGTGTCACTCGGAAGAGGAAAGACACCAGGAGTATACCTGCCAAAAAATACATATGGATATAAGAATAGGTGTCAATTTGTCTCTTGAACTGAAACGTATTGATCCTGACAACACCCAAATGTACACACACAACAATTAATATTGCTGGTTTGCATCTATATATACAGTCTAAATACTGGATTACAGAATCACTTAACCTATCATGAAACATGAAGGAAGATTTTTCTTGCACCCTATCCATATTGGGCAAGGGAACTAATCATGCCGCCCTAGGCTTATGGTGATTGTAAGTCACTGTGCACAAACTGTAAGTTTGTAGGTGCCTTGTAGCAGATGCTAAGCAGATGGGGAATCGACCCCAAAAATGACTGTATTATAAAATTCAGAATGTTTGGTCGTAAAGTTAATTTAAGGAAAGCCACGAAAGTTACTGCACATAGAACCATGTTAGATTCAGTTAGGCACTGAAGTGGTGACTGTGCTTTGTTAAATTTACAATGGATAAGAATCACTCACATTTGCCCAAACTTGGTGCCTTGCTCAATCTGCAGATCATACACCGAGACGTGCGTGGGCCTGGCATCCACGGTGCACCTCAAGCTCTCCTCCCACATCTCCTCGGTCTGCTTGGGCAGCGAGGAGATGAGGTCCATGCTCCAGTTCTGCAGCCCCTCGCACGCCGTGACGATCCCGACGGCCTCGTGCACCTCCTCCACACCGTGCGCGCGGCCGCACGCGCGGAGCAGGTCGTCCTGGAACGCCTGCACGCCGAGCGACACGCGGTTGACGCCGACGCCCACGAGCTCCCTGAGCCTGGCGGCGTCGAAGGTCCCCGGGTCCATCTCGATGGACACCTCCGGGCACGCCGACAAGCCGAACCTGCCCCGCAGCGCGTCGAGGACGGCCGCGACGAGGCGCGGCGGGACGAGCGACGGCGTGCCGCCCCCGAAGAAGACGGTCTCGAGCGGGACGCCGTCGTCGGAGACCGGGCGCGTGGCGGCGACCTCGCGGAGGAGGAGGCGCACGTAGTCGACGATCCTGGGGTCGTCTGCGCCCTCGCCACCGGACGGGGTGGTGCCCGAGGAGGAGCCGAGCGCGACGATGGGGAAGTCGCAGTAGTGGCAGCGCTTGCGGCAGAAGGGGAGGTGGACGTATACGGAGGATGGAGGGAGCTCCGGGTTCGAGTGAGGGGGTGATGGAGAGGAGGAGGTGGCGGCGGTGGTGGTGGCATATCGTCGAGCAGGTGGAGGGCGTGGGTGGATTGGGGGCGGTTTCTTCGGTGGGAGGTGGGTGACGAGCGGGAAGGCCAATCGAAGCATTACTGAAGCGGTGGCGTAAAACTTGGAGCCGCGTACTACTGGCTGGATAGGAGGAAGTAGTGGATTGGCTACGGTAAGTCGCGAGGTTTTGTTTGTTTCGAGAGGGGTTTTATATCTTAAGCTGGGCCTTGGTGGGCTGTAACTCGGGCTAGATCAGGATTGGGCCCATTTCCTAGCTATTCTCAATAACGGACTTCTGCAAGCTTTTGGGCCCACCTCTTCTCATTCCAAAAATTATTTATCTCCGTCGTTTTTCTCTTTGCATTGCTTTCTTAACTCCTAAACAAAGAGATAATATGAATAAAATTGTCACAACCCAAAATATTTAATTGTAGGATGTGAGTTAGTAGCGCTAATTAATAAATTATTCTCTTGAGTCTCTAAAATTGTTCCTACATTTATATAGTGTTGATACCGGTTTTTTGCACATATCTGGCTGATGCAAGGGCCAAGAAAGCGGCCGTTGGAGCGAAGACCAGACGATATGGCATCGCAGCCAATGGAGTAGGATTAGTACTGACGTTCAACAAGATATTATGTAGAGTCCGAGTCTTGCGTGAGTTGTTTTGTTTTGAAAATATTATTTCCTTTTTAGTCAAATTATGTGATATCGTAATTGCAACTAGAAGTTTTAGCTTAGGCTATAAATATTGACCTGCGGGCTTGTAATCAAAGAGAACATCCAATCAAATACAATAATTATTTATTCTTTATCAGCGACTTCACCAAACCCTAGTTTCGTAGCTTCTTCTTTTCTTCGACGAGTTCTTCTGGTCGACAGGGCTGCATCGCTTTGATCTCCGGCTTGCTAGTAAGTTCCGCATTTTACTGAGTAAATTAGGTCTTTGATTGACGGCGTATCGCTTCTTTCTCGATCTATTTATTCACCAGTTATTGATATGAGCTTTTTTCGCGAGATTAATTTATTTAGTGTTATTTAGTTTAGCTCTTATCATGGTTATCCAGCTTATATTTTAGTTATCTATCGGCTTTTACTGCAGTTTTGTTATTTTAATCTATTACACCAAGCACAGCCGATCAGATCTAGATCTAGGTGTTATTTACGAGGCATTATTAAGTAAAATTAATACTGCTTCTATAGTTGAATCGGCTAACCCTAGCCGATTGCTTTTTGATTCATATCGGATCTCTAGCCAATATCCCCTGTGGAACGATTCGGAACACCAGTCGATACGTTCCAGAATTTAACGTTGTCTTATTCCTTGTCAATTTCAGGTCAAATTGGTTGGCACGCCTTGCACCTATGCGAAGCTAATTGGAGCCTGCGTTGGAGTAAAGCAAATCTCCCATGTCCTCGTGTGGGGTCACGCAGGAAGCCGATTGCAGAAGGCCATGGATGAGCACCAGCAAGCATGCCTCAAGACTTTCAACTCCACCAGGAAAGGAGAGGCTATACAGAAGATCACCTTCCCAATGCCGAGAGAGATCACGGTCACTGAAGACTCGGCTAAGTTTCAAGAGATGTTTGACCAGGCCATGCACCACGCAATGATCAATCAGTCAGGTGTCTTGATGAACTCAGTTCCGAATGCTGTCAGAGAGACAATCGCTGACGGTATGCAGATGGGCTATAAAGGGCCATGCTACTCTCAACCGGAGTCATCGGCTACAGCAGGAGCTAGAGCTGGAAACAGTGCTATATCATGCACCGGCACTCAGCCACAACAACCCAACATGGCACGGACTAGCGCTGGATGATATCCAATGTCGCCTTATCTGCTCCGGACACAGTCGTATCAGCCGATGGTAACTCCCATCTCAACAGCCCCGGTGTTCACTCCTAGCTCGCCGTTGAAGGTGTCATCAGCACCCCGGCTGTTTACGTCCCCAATACATCTCTGGGGATGCCTCCTGAATACATGATTTCTACTAATACAGAGGCGCCCACCCAGACTCAAAGCGCTACAGGTGCAGGGGGATGAGTTCATGGCACGCCATTCGCGCCTCAGGGGTTGCAGCCGCTAATGCCATACACCCAACCACCGACTCTTCAGCAGCAGCCAGGTGGCCCCCAGACACATGCATCGGCTCCTCAATCGATGGTCCCGTATCAGTAGCAAGCTGATGGTTATCAACCAGGCGCATCGGCTCCTCAACCGATGGCTAATCATCTAATGCAACACATGGGTTATCAGCCACAGGTGGTGGCTCATTAGCCTGTTGCTTATCGGCCTCAGCCTCCGCTGCAACAACCACACTTGGCAGTGCAACCACAAGACAATGTCTTCCAAAGCATTGATTGGGCCAGCCGGATAGCCGATGTGATGAAGAGTCAGTTCGGCTTAAAGGCTAAGGAGCCAACTTACATGTATCGCCGGCCCTATCCTGAGGCCTACGATCAGGTTGCCATGCCTCACCAGTATAGGGTGCCGGATTTTACCAAGTTCTTTGGATAAGACAATGTAACAACAATTGAACATATTAGTCGGTTCTTAGTCCAGTGCGGGCAAGCTTCCGGGAGTGATGCCTTGAAGATTCATTTATTCCCGTTGTCTCTTTCTGGATCGGCCATTGCCTGGTTTTCTCCTCTTAGAGCCAACTCCATCATCACATGGGCCGATCTTGAAAAGCAGTTCCACAAGTACTTCTTCGCTGGTGTTTACGAGCTTACGGATCTGACAGCCGTGAGACAGAGGAATGATGAACCAATCCCTGATTTCATTCAGAGATTCAGGGATGTTAGAAGGCGATGCTACAGCTTATCTCTCAGTGATAGCCAGTTAGCTGAATTGACTTTTCAAGGACTTTTGCCTCACATCAAGGAAAGATTGTCTTCACAAGATTTTGAGAGCTTAAGTCACCTCGTTCAGAGGCTATCAAATGTTGACTTTTGTGTCCAGGATCCCAAGAGGAACCCCTTTCAGAAAAAGGTTGCATTCGTTGACGATTCCTCCGATTTTGAAGATGAGGCTGAAATCGGCTTGGCAGAGTGGACCAAAAAAAAAGCCAGTTTCGTGCCCGTTTGCCAAGAAGGACACAGAGAAGTACGGGTTCGATGTCACCAAGGCTGATAGGACCTTTGATTTGCTGTTGCAGGAAGGGCAGATCAAATTGTCTCCTAATCATAGGATCCCATCCACCGAGGAGCTAAAAAATCGCAAATATTGCAAGTAGTACAATGCTATGTCCCACAATACCAACGAATGTAAGGCATTCCGCCAGCAGATCCAGTCGACTATCAAGCAAGGAAGGATCAAATTCAAAAATTCTACAAAGCTGATGAAGATTGATGGGTACCCTTTCCATGCTAACATGGTAGAAGTCAGTAATCAAGACGTCGAGGGAAAGTCAGAGGTGTTGACTTCAGAGCGGGCCAAGCAGACCGGAACTGTGGATCCCAAGATGCAGATATCGGTTGATGGGTTGAAGAGTCAGAGCCGATATGACCAAGGGCAGAGTTCCAGAGGATCTCGCGGAACTGTCACAACCCAGATGTTACTAAGTAAATATCAGCATCGGCAAGATAGAGAAAGACGTCATCAAGAGGAAAGAAGCTGACGCGCCAAGGACCACTGGCGGTGCCCCTTCTTCGCTTTCTGCTGGAATGAAGGGTTAAGATTGCCATTCATCGACGACTGTCCTGAGTGCAACGGGTCGCGTGAAGATTTTCGCTCATCCAAGAGACAGTGCCATGATGACAGGAGCCATCGGACGATCAGTAGGGACAGTCGTGAGGAGAAACGCGTTCCTATTCATGATCGGCTGGGAGGCAGGGTTAAGGTACAAGATCGGCTGTAGGACGAGGCCAACGATCTAGTACCAGATGAGAGACCCTTCAACCGTGAGATCGAGCACAACGCAACTATCGTTACGATCCCGAGGCTTATCCGCAATGGTGCCACAGAGGGTTGACCAAGTCTCAGAAAAGGAAAGTTCAAAGGTTGCGCCACCAGGAGCAAGAAGAAGAGCACGCTCAGGGGGAGGAGCAAGTGAGGTCCCAAGTGTGGCACTGTTGGCACTCCTTAGCCTATACGAAATAATCCGCAACCGCACGAATAGTGATGTAGCTTTCACCAGGGAGTTTACCTGGGATATCGAATCCAAGGAACGATACGTGCAACCGGACCTAGAACTATTCAACCGGACCCACCAGGGGAGAAGAGATAAGAGGGTAGAAGGCCTAACTTCAGTTAGCCAACTCATTACCCACATAACTTGCTATCTACTAACTTGATCTGCTTCGGCGGTTGAAGAGGAAGGACTTCAAAAAGGGGTGAGAGGGGAGTCCAATGGCAACCTGCTACTACTGTTATGAAAACACCCGAACATGGTGGACTACGAGGGACAGACAGGGCTATCACCACCTGCCGCCTACCACAATGGTTCCATGGTGTGGAACACAACCTGTTGGCGCTAAAATTGGCCAGACAGGAATCGGCCGATGTGACAACCCTGGTAATTACATTTCCAAAATCAATGTCATTAGCCTAACTCTATGTCTAAACCAACTAATGAAAGGATGGAAAGAATTAAAACGAGTTCAGTTGGAATTCAAATTTAATTGGAGCACATTGGTTACTTTTGAACTTTTAAATTTAACTTTCAAACCATAAGCCAAATGAGATTTTGCCTGAAACCAAAGTTGTAGAACTTTTTATTTTGAACAACTTTCGTATTCAAAAGTTTTTGAAATTCAAATCAGAAGGAGGAGAAAATGCCCTGTTTGCACCCAGCCCCCTGAAACTTTTCGAATTCTTGCATCCAGGCCCCTCCCCCCCCCCCCCCCCCTCTCTCTCCTCCGCGCCCGACCGCCGCGCGCCAGGTGGCCGGCGTCGCCTGACCGGCGCGAAGCGCCAGGCCAGTGGCCGCCGCACCACCCCGCCACGGACGGCTTTGCCTCGCCCCCATGCCGCGCGGCCAGTAAGCGCCCGCGCGTGCACGCAACGCAGCCGCGTCCGGCCCCGCCGCTCGGCCGCCCAGTCGCCTCGCTCCGCCGTGCCGCCCCGGCCCCCGCGCCCCGCCAGTCGCCGCGCCCGCCCTCCGCCCGAGCCGCTGCCGCTGCTGCTTCACCACTCCGCGCCCGGCGCTATCCCACCGCGCCCACGCCATATCTCCGGCCGCCCAGTCACCGCGCCCGTGCTGCCGCACGTCGCGCCGGCGTTCTGGCGCCGCCCGCCGCGCCCAGTGCGCGTTGTGCCGTGCCCCCGCCCCGCGCGCTGCCCAGGCCTCTCCGCACCCCCTCCGGCCCCTATAAAAGCCCCGCCCGGCCACGCGCGCGAGCCCCAGTACCCAGAACGCCCTCGCCATCGCCATTGCCGCCGCCGAGCGCCGCCCGCCCGTGGACAGCCCTCCGCCGCCGCCCACTGCCCAAACTAAGCCCCCAGCCACCACTACATCACCCCACTGAAGCTCGCCGACCCGCCCAACGCCGCCCAGAGCCACCGGAGCGCCGCCGTCCGCGCTGCCGCCGCCGCCGCCGCCCCTGCTCGCCGTGGACAGCACGACCTCGACCCCCTCCGTCCAAGCCAAGCCCCTGAGCAGCTTCCCCACGCGCCACTGAAGCTCGCCGACCGGACCACACCGCCCCAAGCCCGCCGGAGCACCGCCGTCGACGCGTGCCGCGCCGCCGCCGCCTCTGCTCCAACGCCGGCGAGCCCTTCCCGGCCGTCTCCCACCTGAACAACACCCCCACAAGGTAGCCCTCACACCCCTGAACCTTCCCCGACCCTCGCCCCTCGCCGCCGGCGAGCCCCCTCGCCGGAATTTCGGCCGGCCGCCGTACCCGAGCCGCCCGAGGACCCAATTGCAAGAATTTAAATCTTTAGAAGGGTCTGCGCGTAAGATTCAAGGACCTAGTTGTAAAAGAAAGTTTCAAATCTAGATTCAAATTCAGTGAACTTGTAAAATTCGAATAAAATCGTAGCAAATTCAGAAAAATGCAAACTCAACTGTTCTGAAATCCTTAGAACAAACTCTACCGCTTTTGTTACAGAAAGTTTCTCAGAATCTCAACATATTTTGCTCTACATTAAATGGAAGCTTTAATGGACTTATTTTGTGCCCACTGTTGTAGAACAATGCTGACCCTAAATTTTGGGAAGTCAGTTAGTTGCTTGATGCTTAGGACTGTGTAAAAAGATCAGGCCCAAATTCCATATCTAGCTTTACTGTTTATTAAACTTAGTTCCATACCATGTTTAAGTAAAATATTTTATCCCTGCGGTTAGGTGGTGAATCACCCAATGAAACTTTTTCTATGCTAATATATTGGTACCAAGAAGCCAGAGAAAAATTAGGAGACGTTTTATCTCACAGTAACCTACTTATTTGATTTATGAGCTAATAACATACATTAAATCAAGAAAATAGTATCTTAGCTTGGAAAATTTTCAAATGTTTACTGGTAGATACACTATGGTAGAGGTTGCTGTGTAAAAAGTTCCAGGGACAAACACCCTGTGTAGGGTCCTATAAAAATGAATCCTTGAATAGCCTAGGTGTAGAACGTCATATTTTCTATGCTCTGAATACTGCATGATAAATCCTACAAAAATTACAGTAGCTTCTGCATGCTTAAGTGAAAGCTCTGTAAAAATCTTAGACTCATTTGTTGCACCAATTGTTCTGTACAAAAAGAACAAGGATCTAACAGCCACTATGTAATGTATTTTTCATAATTAATCTGTTACATAAAATTGGCTGAAAATTTTACAGTAAGCGCATCTTTCCCTGATGTGCCTAAATCCAAAATTCCATGACCAGAAACTATCCATTGTAGTAATTACTCTCAAATCGTAATCAAGTGCCATTTCCACGACTTAAACTTGTGCACTCATGTAGAATCGACGACTCTCGCCGACGGAACTTACGAGCTGGTGCCCGCGTCCGAGAGTGAGCAACGTGAAGCTCAAGCGAATCTAACTGAAGCTCTTGAAGACCCGAGCCCAAGTTCGGACGATCCCCAAGCGAACTGCGAAGGCAAGCCCCGGAGCATAACCCATTCTTTCCGAAATTATGCAACTCATTACTCTTTGCCTGTGCATTAAGTTTACAGGAGTTGGATGAAAACTTAGTTGCATGATATCAGGAACCCTTGCTTGAAAACTAGACGTAAGGTTCGATAGAATGCTGTGCTAATAGGACTCCGGTAAAAGTCGAGTGATTTCCTGTCACTCGCGAGAAAATAGGAGTTGAATGACTACTACACGCTGCAATCATAAGGACACGGACGGGCTATGGAACGATGGTTACGATTGAGGCCCGTCTGTCTAGTGAAAAATGCTAAGGCCGCAGGGTGTGGTAGTGATGGTTAAGTCTTTGAACGTACTAAACACATGCCGAGATTATGGGAATCGGTAAGCTTAAGTACCTGATTGGCCCGGCAAGGGGACGGCATCCTACCCTTTGAACTTCGGTCCCATGTGCATATGGCGAGTGCAGAGAGTGGTCACGACCTGGCGCCGAACCGTGGCGTGGGGCTCTTGTACTCTCGGAGGGTAGCCCCGATCCACGACCCGGAAAGAAAGGGGAAAAGTTGCACGTGTGACTCTAGGGAGTAACCACGTGACGTGTGTTTGGGTTTCCCTTGCAAGGTTAAGAAATTCGATTCGAATCGTCCGTTTCTCACGGCTATTGAGACTGCTTAACCATTTTTTCCCACAAAGTAAGAAGAGGAACAATGATGATGAATGAACTGGTTGGATGAAAGATTTAATTCTACACCATGTATGCTTTTGGATAGCTGCTTATCTAGAATGGTTAATGGAACTAGAATCTTGAGCTAAAAGATGAAAGTAAGGAACCACTTGTAGATGGTTTTCGGCAAAACAAACCCCTGAGCCAAAAAAGCCTTGCATGTCTAGAGTCGGTGGAGTAGATTCCACTACACGGGTAAGTCTTGCTGAGTATTAGTATACTCAGTCTTGCTTGTGACTCGTTTTCAGGTGAGACCTTCGAAGATATGATTGCTAGCTTGACTTGGCCCTGCACTCTTCCCCCTGGTTGGTCGGTGGAATGGGATACGCCCCCGTCCAATGGAGATGACGCCAAGTGATGTCTCGTACGGGCTTCATCGAGACATCCTGTATCGTCGCGTAGCTATCGTTGTTTTATTTCCGCTTCAACTTAAAACTCTGAAGAACTTATTTGTGACCATTGAAGTACTTGATTTCTAAACTCAAAACTTGGTCTGTAATACTTACTTATGCTAATGCTGTAATATTTGCTGGAATGTGGTATTCTCTGGGCTCATCATCGCATGAGCGTTTGTATGTATGGCGCTCGATCCGTTCACCGTGGTTGTATCGGGAGGTTATACCCGACAGACCAGTGGATTACTCCGTTTGAAGTGTAAGGTTAACCGAGAATGCCTTAATGGTGATGGTTAATACACTTGAGCCGGATTAATTCAGGTGGTTCTGCCACAGCCGATGGTCTTCAGCGTCGGACACACGACCCGGGAGAATCTGCTTAGCTCCTGTTCGCATTATCGCCCTGGTGCGGTTCGCGCGGCGTACCAGTCAATCTGACCTGTTGATTGACAAGGAAATAAAAGTATTAAATTCTAGGCGCTCCGATCGGCTGGAGTTCTGATCTGTCCTGAAGAGCGCGTCGGCGAATCAGCCAATTTGCTGTGAAGATGATCGGCTATAGATCAGCCGATAATCGCGTAATAATTGCAAAGAAAACTGCTGGAGCGATCTAAACAATTATTACAGATGCAACACTTGAAACAAATCTAATCGGCTATATGACGATGAACGAGAAAAAGCGATGATAGAGCCGATAGTTCCAATCTCAAGCTGGATAACTGGTGATAATACTAGAACAACAGGTAAAACTTGCAATTCTAGTAAATATCGATAACTGGTGAATAAATCCAAACGAAACCACAGCGATGCGCCCGTAGTTAAAGCTCGGATGTTACTCGGTAAGCGGAACCTACCAATTGGCCGGAGATCAAGTTGATGCAGCCCTGCCAATCCGTACGAACTCGTGAAAGAATAAAAAGTATTGGCGAAGTCACCGACTTGAAAGTAAAGTACTAGTAGAAAGTAAAAGTGTTTTGTTGATTGATGTGTTGATTTTTTTTGCAAAGCCCTAGCGACTCCTATTTGTACCCTAAAACTAGGACTTCTGGTCGATTACGACTTGTTATAACCTTATTTAAAACAGGAAAACTACTATATCTATAATATCTTTAAAAAGGAAACGGACTCCTGCAGAATCTTCCGCCGCCATCTCCTAATCCAATCAGGACTTTTCCAATTGCTTCTTGACTGAATTAGCACCGCTCTGTTGACCAACATTAGGCTACTTTTGACCGGGATCCTCTGTTGTGGCCCCAATCTGTTGGCGCAAGCTGTATCACCAATCGGCCGATTTCCAACTGTTACCTTAATCGGCCGATTCTTTACTGTAGCTTTTAGATCTGTCGTATCGGCCAACTTCTCCTCCCGACGCCGATTCAACACGTGTCAAAATCTGGCGTCAACACATGCCCCCTAGTTTCTGAGTAAAACATAATTTTTACTTCGAAACTCTTTTCTTTAATCTTTTTCTCCGAAACGGACGCAGTAAAAATCTCCTTCCATCTCACGGTTTTCTGCATAATGATTGCAATTTCCTCAGACCGAGCGCGCGAAACGACCGCTCCCCTGGAATTCGTGTAGACGGCGTGGCAAAAATACCACCTTTACCCTTGCTCTCCCGGATTATCCTTAAGTATTGGCATTCTCCGCCTACTTTTCCCGACGAACCTAGCATTTTCTTCCAGCGAACCACTGTTCATCTTCCTCCCGAGCCCTCTCAATCTCCAACCGCTCCCTCCGGCAATCTCGCTTGCGATCTGCTTCAACTTCCCAATGGCGTCACCATCAGCAACCTCTCCAACCACGGAGACTCCGTCGGCAACCCCCTCAGCGGCGGCAGCCCAATCGGCGGCTCCACTGGCAGCCTCATCGGCAACGATGATCTTCATCCCGGAGGTAATTACTTGAAATTTTCCCCTTTTGCTTTTCTACTGCTCCAGCATTTTCTGGATCCATTCTCAGTTTTTTCCTCTTTTTCCTCCTTTTTAGGCATTTAGGCACCAGATTACCATTCCTCTTTCTGAATCCCCCGATCTTATCTGCTTAGGCCCCATGGCGAATCCCGATCCAACTGATCTAATCAACTTAGAGACCCACAGAGTCCCGTTCAAGCAATCGCCTATGAATTTAGATCAGTGGGTATGCCTTTAGGTCCTAGCCGAATGAGACCCCCGGCTGGAGAGAATGGTACCAAAGAATAGCCAGGTCTAGGAGAGTTAAGTGGGATGAACAAAAAATTGGCCAATGCATAGACCTCTCTCTGTCCCAGATGGAGAAAAATGAGCCCTTAGTCATAGCAGCTCCTTACTTTTGGTCCGACGCACTCAATGCGTTCCTTTTTGGACATGGACCCATGACTCCAACTTTGGCCGATGTCCTGTTGTGGACTGGCCTTGACATCTCTTCCTCTGATACCCCTTTTGACTATCTGATTAAGCCATCACATCGGCTAGAAACCAAAGGGATCGGCGGATGGAAGGGGTATATCAATAGAAACATGAAGACTGGGATAGTTTCAGAGAGAGAGCATACTGCGTTCTTGATGATGTGGCTGGAAACACATTTTTTCTGTGGCAGAGCAGTTGGCCCTTCTTCTAACACCCAAGCCCTGGCAGAAGCTCTGTCACTAGGATCGGCCGTCCCCCTTGGAAAGCATCTGTTGGGATCGGCCTACCACATGATGCACCAAATCGACACTAAGATGTCAAAAGGAGAGCCGATTGGGAACCCTGGCGGTCCTTGGTGGTTCATTACTCTCTGGCTCAACCTATATACGATCAAGGTATCTCAACAACGAATAGAGACCAAAACTTTTCCCAACATTGAGTCAGAGGAAAACCCAACCGTCCGACGACGCTGCAGATCCTTTGGAGAGGCGGCATTGGCCTTCCCTGGCTGTCAATTCACTGCTGCCCGTACGGCTGAATATATCAGATGCTTCTACAATGGCCTCAGTGAAGAAACTGTCAGTTGGCATCCATATCGGGCAGTAGAGCCGATTTTCGAACTTCCCATCAGCTACGACTTCTCCACTCATACTTTTGATAGGGAACTTATGGATATCTTAATTAAGCCAGGGATTTTGCCAGCCAACTTCTTCTCTGGAAAGGACTCTCCCACATATGAGTTCTATAATCCATCGGCTGCAGCAAGGCAATTGGGCTTCGGTCAACTGCCGATTCGGGTTTACTTTGCCGGTCAAGCAAAATTCAGAGATGAATTGACCAAAAGTCTTGACTACAATCGGCTGCGCAACTTAGTGCCAGATTCTAGCACCGTTGACCTGAACAATTGGACAGTAGCCTCTTTTGCTGTTCAGCAATTCAAACTATGGTGGGCAGAATGGAAGCAATACCTCTTTTGCAAATCCCCATCAACATATTGCAACATTCTAGACCCAGAAAACATCGACCCAAGTGTAGCGGTATGTCTTTTCTCCCAGCCGATTTCAATGCTGTCTCTTTCCATACTATCATCTTACCGTTAACTTATATTTATTTTCTTAGTCTGAAAGCCAAGTCCCTCCGATGCGGAGCGGAAGCAGCAGGCCGATAGAGAACAATCATCCATATACGCCATATCCACTCATCGGCTTTCACGCTCCAACCATCAAGGACATTGCCACTGGCCGATTGAAACGAACACCGAAAAGGCCATCCTTGAAGACAACAAGCCGTCGAGTGCGTGCCCGCATCGGATCGACTGTCCAAACAACGGTAGTATCGGCCGAAACTCCGATTCCTCTACCCTTGCCAACTACCGAGATGGCCGATCCGCAAGTCACCGCAGAAGTCGGAGCAGCTGCGGCATCACTGCTAGTAGAAGTTGTTCAGGTAATCTTGCTTATTTCATATATCCTTTAAGTGCTCCACTAACACTAATTTTTTCTTTCTGCCAGGCTGCACAAGCTGTTCCAACGCAGTCCCCACAGCAATCGGCCACATCCCAAGCGGAAGCCGAAGCTCCAGCAACTCTTCCCATCGAGGTAGATACTCAATTTCTTGATATTTAGAGGACTTAACTGATCCTGATGCAGGCCGATTTGGGTATGCTGACTGTAGCCCCACAACAAACATCGGCCGGAGGATCAATAGAGGCATGGCAAATATCTCATATCATCTTATTTCAATTACCCATAGTATACTCACAGGATCTGTTTTCCATACCTTTTCAGGAAGCTGGTCCAAGCAGAGCATTAATAGTTGCTGAGTCCTCTTCCTCTGACGAGCCGATTGTACCAGTCCCTGAGACGAGGGAGGCGCTCCCATCGGCGCAAGCAAGAGAGATCCGCTTTAAGGAGGTAATAAACTTATCCCTGGGATTGGCCGATCTCCTTTACTGCTTACTGATCTTCGTCCTTACTCTTTTGCAGGAACAGGATACGCCGAATAATAGCCTTTTCTCCTTCGCGGTTTCTTTGCCTGAAGATGAAGAAGTCGCTTCGCGCCAAGTACCGTCAAGATTAATTTCTGACGATGTCTGTGCCAAGCTCGAGAGTATGCGGGTCCTCCTTCAAGATGATATCGGCCGATTGGTAGAAGATGCCTCGCCGATTCGGCATCTTTTTAGTGACATCAAGGGCTGAATCCCGGAAGAAGCGACAGAAACTCTGCACCCTACTGCGTTCATAGAGTGGATGCAGATTCCGGTGTCCAGGGCCCTGCGCCATATGGCCGATCGTGCCCAACTAGCAAAGACCCGGGAGGAAGCTGATTCTTACAAGCACCGAGCTCAAGAAGTACACCAACGGATCAACTTCCTCGAGAGTGCCCGCCCGGATATCGTCGGCACAATAGATCGCCTCAAACGGAGGAGAGCAGAGCTGGCCAAAGAGATGGAGCAAGTAACCAAGGACATAGCCGCTGAAGAAAAGAAACTTCAAGAGCTCCCATCCGTCATCGCCGGGCTGAAACAAGAAAGACAGAGCTTGGCCTGTGAAGCGATAAGACTTCATCGCCGCATGCCGGAAATACCTGGATCGGCCGACGACGACCAAAGAATAGTAGATTCGGCCGATCAGATTAGGCGACGAGCGATTGCTACTATAGATACCCTCCTTGGGTCGTAAAGGACCATGTAAACATTTAATACTCCTTTAATGTTACTGCGCTGATTTGATCTTGGACCACTTCTTTCGCCAGCTTTGCATTTATGAATGCTTTTACTCTGATGGGACGTGTCTCACCATCTATCTACCTTCCTTTTCTTTATAAGTAGATCCTTCACCGTCTCCAGAGGCATATGCATTACCCATCTTCTCTCCCTCCAATCAACTGGATCTTGATCCTCCCAAACCGAACAGCAAGATGTCTTCTTCGTCTTCTTCCTCTGTCAATCAGGTACGAACTCTCCTCTGCCTCTCCCCTAGACATCTCAATCGCTCTGATGCTGGGTAGCTTTTCATCTCTGTTTAGTCAAAACATCTCAGCCCCGGTCTGGAATGAGCGATCGAAATTATGCATTCAGATGAACCACTGTCGCAGGCAGACAAAGATCTGATAAGAGCTCATTCTGAGGAACTCAAAGATCATGTTCCTGCTGTTGTCCAGGAGTATTGGGACCTTATAGATGCTCACTGCTTGGTCCGTAAGCGGCCATCCTCTGAAAAGAGTCCTCCACTCCCTCATCAAGTCGAGACTGAAGCTGCCATGGAGAGTCTGGAGGAGAAGAAGACCCGCCTCCTGATAGAACTTTGCCATCAAGCTGAGACTGGAGCCACTGTGGAGAATCCGAAGGAGAATAGGACCCGCCTTGTGATAGAACTGGGTCATGTCGAGAGAGAAATCTAGAATAGGCGTAATCAATAGATATATTGGTATTTTTATTCTAAGGGCGACTTGTACCATGTCGGCCATGTACTCTGTCGTTTTCATCCAATAATGAACTGGTCAAAATGAATCACAATGTTTCTTTCTTCAGGCGATGTCATATCTGCATCGGCTATGCAGACGAAAACCGATAGAAATCGGCCATGTTGTCTTGATATATCTTACTTCAAGTTATGCATCTACCCAAATGCTTGGATAGTACCTCTTCAGATATCGTCTGTTTAAAGCTCTTGGGAATTCTTCCCCTTCAATAGTTTCCAGAATATATGCATTTCCAGGAGCACATCGGCCGATTCTATATGGCCCTTCCCAAGTGGGTGACCATTTACCGAATTTGGGATCTTTAGATCCTATCGGCAGCACCAACTTCCACACCAAATCTCTCTGAGAGAATTGTTTAACTTTGACCTTTTTGTCATACCATCTGGCCACCCTTTTCTTGTTCTCTTCTATGGTAATTAGGGCCCTCAACCGCTGACCTGCCGAGTCATCAAGCTCATCTTTCATGAGGAAGGAATAGTCATCGGCCGTCAACTGATCTTGAAGCAATATACGTCTTGACCCAGTCCTTAATTCCCAAGGCAATACTGCCTCATGACCATAAACCAGCTGATAAGGAGATATCTTGGTGGCTCCATGGCAAGCCATCCTATAAGCCCATAGAGATTCAGCCAAAGACGTGTGCCACTTTTTGGGTTGTTCCTCTATCTTCCTCTTGATCAACTTGATTATCCCTTTATTTGATGATTCTGCCTGGCCATTGGCTTGAGCGTAGTATGGAGAAGAATTTAATAATTTAATCCCCATATCGGCGGCGAATTCTCTGAATTCTCCAGAGGTGAACATTGTTCCCTGATCAGTTGTGACAGTCTGAGGAATATCGAATCGATAGATAATATGGTTCTTAACGAACTCAATCATATCGGCCGATGTCACATTCCTTAAAAGAACTGCCTCCACCCACTTAGTAAAATAATATGTGGCTACCAATATGAACTTATGCCCTTTAATCGATGGGGGGTGAATCTGTCCGATGAGATCTATTCCCCAACCTCTAAACGGCCACGGCTTGATTACTGGATTCATAGCCGATGCTGGTGCGCGCTGTACATTGCCAAACTTCTGACAGTCTTGGCATCCTTTATAATATTTGAAACAATCCTCAAGAATCGTTGGCCAGTAATACCCATTGTTTCTGATCATCCATTTCATTTTGTGAGCCGATTGATGGGCTCCACATACGCCTTCATGGATTTCTCCCATCAGGACCTTTGCTTCTTCTGTTCCCAGGCACTTGAGAAGAACTCCATCAATCGTCTAGTAAAATAAATCATCTTCAAGTAACACATATTTTGTAGCTTGAAAACGTACTCGCCGATCCACTTTCCGGGAGGGATCCTTCAAGTAATCGGCGATTTCCTTTCGCCAGTTATCAGCCGCGAGCTCTAAAATCATAGCTCCCTGAATCAGCCGATATCCGGACGCATGTTGGGCCAGCCTGTTGGCCTCTTCATTATAATTTCTGGGGATATGCTCAATTATTGCAGACTTGAATTCTTTTAAAAGCTGAAGGCAATCTTCATAATAAATCCTCAAGATATCATCTTTGCACTCAGATCGCCCCGTTAACTGATCCACAATGAGCATGGAATCTCCAAAAATTTCGACTGCATCAGCTTTGACTTCCCTTAATAATTGGATACCTTTTAGAACGACTCGATATTCCGCCTGATTATTGGTTGCGGATGCTTCTATCGGCAGAGAGAAATCATAACTTGCCCCACGAGGCGATACAAGAACGATGCCGATTCCTGATCCGGCCCCACATGAAGAACCATCGAAATACAGAGTCCATGGAACCGGTTCAACGACAGCAATCTCTGGTCCACAATGCTGAGCTACGAAATCGGCCATGACTTGACCTTTGATAGCTTTGGCCGATTCGTACCTTAAGTCGAATTCTGATAGAGCCAGGATCCATTTTCCAATCCGTCCTTTCAAAATTGGCAATGATAGCATATATTTCACCACATCATCCTTGCATATAACTATGCATTCTGCCGATAACAAATAATGCCTGAGCTTGGTACACGAGAAGTATAAACACAAGCACAGCCGCTCCACCGGGGAATATCTTGTTTCGGCGTCCAGGAGTCTTCTGCTGACATAATATACCACCCGTTCTTTCCCTTCGAACTCCTGTACCAACGCCGATCCAATGGCCTGTTCATCAGCCGATAAATATAATTTGAACGCCTTACCAGGCTGTGGCGGGACTAACACCGGGGGGGAAATCAGATATTGCTTGATGTCTTCCAACGCTCTGCGTTGTTCTTCTCCCCATACAAATTCCTGATCGGGCTTTAACTTCAACAAAGGAGTAAAAGCTCGAATACGCCCTGACAGGTTGGATATGAATCTTGTGATAAAATTGACCTTGCCGATGAGGGACTGTAGTTCAGTTTTATTCTGTGTGGCCACAACTTTGTTGATGGCGTCTATGGTCTTCCGATTGACCTCTATCCCGCGCTCATGAACCATGAATCCTAAGAATTGCCCGGCCGATACACCAAATGCACACTTGTTCGGGTTCATTTTCAACCCATGCTTCCTTGTGCACTCCAGTACTTCTTGTAAATCGGCCAGATGTTCTTGGTGACCTTTTAACTTGACCACGATGTCATCTATATAAATTTCCACCGATGTACCAATAAGCTTGTGGAAGATATAGTTCATGGCCCGCTGATATGTAGCACCGGCGTTCTTTAACTCAAAGGTCATCACAACCCATTCGAATAAACCAAGATGACCTGGACACCTGAAAGCCATTTTCGAGATATCTTCTTCGGCCATTAATATCTGATTGTACCCGGCATTACCATCCATGAAACTGATGACTTTGTGTCCTGCGGCAGCATCTATCAAGATATCGGCCATTGGCATCGGATATCCATCCATTGGTGTGGCCTGATTTAAGTTCCTGAAATCGATGCACACACGCAACTTTCCATTCTTTTTATACACGGGCACAATATTAGAAATCCATTCAGCGTAGCAGCACTGCCGAATAAATCCTGCTTCAATTAACTTTGTGATCTCGACCTTTATATCAGGTAGAATCTTTGGGTTGCACCGTCGTGCAGGTTGCTAATATGGCTGATATCCTGATTTTATAGGTAACCGGTGTTCGACAATGGACCGGTCTAGACCTGGCATCTCATGGTATTCCCAAGCAAAGCAATCCTTGAACTCTTTTAATAAACTTGTCAATTTACACTTATACCTAGGATCCAAGTTAGCACTAATATACGTCGGCCTTGATTTGCTACTATCTCCCAAATCCACCATCTCCAATGAATCGGCCGACGTAAACCCATGCCCAAGCTTCCCGTCTTCCCGTCTTCAGGAAGTCAGTGTCCCAAGTCCTGCCAGATATACACCTGACGTGCTCGCAGCTCCATTGTTGCGTGTCGGCCGCTGCGACGCTGTAGGAGGAATCAGCGGTGACTATCTCTGTGCTGTCGCCGACCCATTGCACGAGGCATTGGTGCATTATAGATGGAACACAGCAGTTTGCATGTATCCAATCGCGGCTGAGCAGCATGTTGTAGGACCCCTTACCATTAATAACGAAAAAGATAGTAGGAAGGGTCTTACTGCCGATGGTGAGGTCGACACAGAGCGCTCCACGGGCGGGAGACACGTTGCCTTCAAAGTCCTTTAGCATCATGTCCGTCTTGGTCAGATCTTCATCGCTCTTGCCTAGCTTGCGGAACATGGCATACGGCATGATGTTGACTGCGACACCTCCATCTACTAGTAGTTTGGTGACGCGTCATCCGTTAACATAGCCTTTGAGAAATAGCGCCTTAAGATGGTTCCGTTTTTCTTCTTCTGGTTTCTCAAAAGTGGCCGTCATCGGCTCTAATACTAGTTGCGCCATTTGCTCTTCCACTCTTGTCGCTTTGTCTCGATCGTCAGGCGCCATGAATTCCATCGGCAATATGAACACCATGTTGATGTCGGCTGCCGATTCTTGATTGTCTGCTTCCTGGCTGTTGTTTTTCTTGGGGCGCCAAACCCGAGACTTAACGTTTCTCTTTTCTGGCACCTGCCTCTGCTCTTCTTCTTGTTGCTCCCACTGGCGCAGGCGTTGGATCCTCCGTTTCTCGGATCTGGATAGGCCATCGGGACACCACCTGGGGTTTACTGGTTTGGCCGATGATCTGGCGTGTTCCCAATCTGGTTCCCTTCCTAGGGGGTTTTCATCTGACACCCTTTCATCAGCCATTTCTTCCAACCGATCGTGTATGCTGATTCTGCCCCCCAGTCCGTCCTGTTGGTTGACCCTACCTTTTGACCGGTGATACCGGTCAACTCTGCCCCCCAGCCGATCATGCACTGAAAGGCGCCGTCCCTCTTGTTCGCGCTGATTTCTGCTGATCGGCTCTGATCTTCTGTCTCTGGAGCGTGATCTTTTGAATGGGCGATCGTCGCAACTTAATCCGTTGCATTCAGGACAGTTATCGGCTGACGGTAATCGGATGTCGTTCTCCCAGCAATGGATGAAGAACGGACATTGCCAGTGATCCTCGTGCCGGCGTATCATCTCGTCGTGGTATCTTGATTGTTCCTACTGCCGCCGATATTTGCTGAGCAAGAACTGGGAGGTGACGGGTCTGCGCGGTCGTTCTGGCCCCCGCTTGTTCCTTTTGATTTCAGCCGCCGTGACTTGCTTCCTGGGGTCTACGGCACCGCTCCTTCTTGCTGATTCTGACGTCAGCGCCTTGGTTTGAAGTGGATTTCTCCCCGTGTCAACCATGTTAGCCGGGAAAGGATGCTGGTCTATCTTCATCGGCTTTGCCGATTTAGCCGGGATTTCGAACTTGAGCCTACCCTGCTCGATGGCCGATTGTATCTGCTGACGAAAAATCTTGCATTCGTTCATGTCATGTGACGTGGCGTTGTGCCATTTGCAGTACTTCATCTTCTTGAGCTGATTGGCCGTAGGGATGGTGTGATACTGAGATAGCTTAAGCTGCCCTTTCTGGAGTAATAAGTCGAAAATCTTATCGGCCTTTGATGTGTCAAAGCCGAATGTCTCTGGTTCTTTCTTTTTGAAAGGGCACGATATTGGCTTTTTACCTTTCACCCACTCTGCCAGGCCGATTTCCTCCTCCCCATCAGATTCAGATCCTTCTATATATGCCACCTTTTTCTGGAAATTCCTCCGCTGCTCAAGCGGACGGACTTCGTTTTCTGCCAATCGGTGAACGATCTGGCTTAGGCTTTCAAATTCCTGCGAAGCATACCTTTCCTTGATTTGTGGCAGGAGGCCCTGGAAAGCTATATTGGCCAACTGTGCATCGGTCAGAGCCAGACTGTAGCATTTATTCCTGACTTCTCTGAACCTCTGTATATATCCAGTTACTGGTTCATCGCCCCTCTTCCTGAGGCTGGTCAAATCTGAGAGCTTCATCTCATGTACTCCTGCGTAGAAGTACTTGTGGAACTGCTTCTCTAGATTGGCCGAAGTAAGAATAGAATTTGGCGGCAAAGTGGTGAACCATTGGAAGGCCGATCCAGACAGGGATGATGAAAATAGACGTACCCTCAGAGCATCTTGCGAGGCGGCTTCCCCGCACTGGATGATGAATCTGTTGATGTGCTCCACAGTGGATGTATCATCCAGCCCTGAAAACTTGGTGAAATCGGGCACCTTGTAGCGGTGTGGAAACGGCAGCAAGTCATAGGCCGATGGGTATGGCGTCTTGTATGTGTAAGTCTGCACTTTTGGCTTCCCTGAATTACCTCTGCTATTCTTGCCGTCTAGTCCACCTGCTGCTGATGAACGACCGTTCGCGGTGCCGGCATGTGTTGAAGGACTGGTGGTGGTACGGCTGGGTGATGAATCGAAGCATGCGGCGAATTTTGCTGCGTTGTGGCCGTCTGAGTAGTTGACAGTTGATGGCGAAGTGAATCTGCCGCCCCGTCGTACATCATCATCGGCGCCGTGCTTCTGAATGCCTCTATAGCGCCTGCCCCCCCTGCCGATCTCTGATGAGACTGGTTGATACTGAGGGACCGTCGGCCGTCCGACCGATTGGAACGGCGCCTGGATTGGATAGCTCCCTTGCCCGGTTGATGGATCGGGGAAAGCCGTCGTTACCGATGCCCCCCAGGGTACTGAGCTTGTGGGCAGCGATTGCACAGAAGCAATCTGGACGGGTTGAAGCGGTGTCTGTGATGGGAAACCTGGTGCACCGCTATATCTTGGAGACGCTGGAGGCAACGGAGTGTTGTGTCCCTCGCGATGCGTCAATATCGACCCGGGAGCCGATTGGGACGTGCCTGGTAAGTTTCTGGCTGGAAGCGTAATCGGCGGGGCATACGCTGGCCCCTGATAGCCTTGAACTGCTCCGCTGGCCAGAGAGCTGATGACGGCGTTGTACACTGTGTTGGTCATCACCGAGGACTGGTCGATGAATGCCTGGTAGACGGACTGTTGGATCATATCAGACATCTTGCCCGAGTCCTCAGCAATGGTGATGTGGCGGGGAACTGGAATAGGAGCTTTCTTGACAGCCTCCCCGCTTCTGGTACGACTGAACGACTGCAGATACATCTTCTTGTAATCTTCCAGATGTTTAGCTAATTCTTCCCTCTGGTCGTCCTTGAGATCCGCTTCTGTGACCTCAATGATGTTGCTGTCGGAAATTTCTGCGTTCTTCGACATATTGGATCTTGAAGTTGTGTCCCACCGGGCGTGCCAAAAGTGTGTTGGCGCTAAAATCGGCCAGACAGGAATCGGCCGATGGTCTTCAGCGTCGGACACACGACCCGAGAGAATCTGCTTAGCTCCTGTTCGAGTTATCGCCCTGGTGCGGTTCGCGCGGCGTGCCAGTCAATCTGATCTATTTTTAAATTAACTTTCAAACCATAAGCCAAATGAGAGGTTGCCTGAAACCAAACTTGTAGAACTTTTTATTCTGAACAACTTTCATGTTCAAAAGTTTTTGAAATTCAAATTAGAAAGAGGAGAAAATATCCTGTTTGCACCCAGCCCCCAGGAACTTTTCAAATTCTCGCAAAAAGGTCCTTCGCTCCTCTCTCTCTCCCCCCTCCCCGCCCGACAGCACGGCCAGGTGGCCGGCAACGCCTGACCGGCGCGAGCCGCCAGGCCAGTGGCCGCCGTGCCTCGCCCCCAGAACCGGCTTTGCCCCACCCCACCGCCGCGCTGCCCAGTCCGCGCTCGCGCGCGCTCCACGCCGTGCCGTGCCCCTGCTCGCCGCCCGCCGCGCCCAACCATCGCGCCGCGCGTGCCGTCCCACCCGCCGCGACCCGCCCATCGCTGCGCTTGCCTTCCGCCCGAGCCGCAGCTGCAGCTGTCCCCCAATCCCCGCGCCGCGCTATCTCCTCGCTCCCCACGCAAAATCCCCGGCCGCCAGTCGCGTGCTCCCGCCCGCCGCACGCCGCGCCGGCGTCCTGCTGCCGCCCACCGTGGCCAGTGGCTCGCCCTTGCCATGTCTCCGCCCCCGCACGTCGCCCGGCACCCCACCTCCCTCCTGCCCCTATAAAAACCACCCCAGGCCGCCCGCGCGAGCCACCAGCAGCCAGAACGCCCGCCGCCGCCATTGTCGCCGCCGAGCTCCGCCCGCTCGTGGACAGCCCTCCACCGCCGCCTCCTGCCCAAATTGAAGTGCCAGCCACCACTACATCATCCCCCCGAAGCTCGCCGACCCGCCCAACACCGCCCAGGACCGCCGGAGCGCCGCCGCCCGCGCTGTCACCCGCCGCCGCCGCCGCCCCTGCTCACCGCGGACAGCTCGACTCCGACCTCCTCCGCCCAAGCCAAGCGCCCGAGCAGCTTCCCCACGTGCCACTGAAGCTCCCCGTCCGGACCAGGTCGCCCCAAGCCCGCCGGAGCACCTCCGTCGACGCGTGCCGCCGCCGCCACGGCCCCTGCTCCAACGCTGGCGAGCTATTCCCGGCCGTCCCCCACCCGAACAAGACCCCCACGAGGTAGCCCTCGCACCCCTGATCCTTCCCCGACCCTCACCCCTCGCCTCCGGCGAGCCCCCTCGCCGGAATTTCGGCCGGCCACCGTACCCGAGCCGCCCGAGGACCCAATTGCAATAATTGAAATCTTTAGAAGAGTCTGCACGTAAGATTCAAGGACCCAGTTGTAAAAGAAAGTTTCAAATCTAGATTCAAATTCAGTGAACTTGTAAAATTCGTATAAAATCGTAGGAAATTCAAAAAAATGCAAACTCAACTGTTCTTGAATCCTTAGAAGAAACTCTACAACTTTTGTTACGAAAAGTTTCTCAGATTCTCAACATATTTTGCTCTACATTAAATGGAAGTTTTAATGGACTTCTTTGTACCCACTATTGTAGATCAATGCTGACCCTAAATTTTGGGCAGTGAGTTAGTAGCTTGATGTTTAGGACTGTGTAAAAAGATCAGGCCCAAATTCCGTCTCTATCTACACTGTTTATTAAACTTAGTTTCATACCATAAGTGGCTAAATATTTTTTATCCCTGCAGTTAGGTTTTGAATCACCTAATGAAACATTTTCTATACTGGTGTAATGGTACCTAGATGCCAGAGAAAAATTGGGAGACTTTTTATCTCACAGGAACCTATTTATTTGATTTATGTGCTAATAACATACATTAAATTAAGAAAATAGTATCCTAGCTTGGAAAATTCTCATGTTTTTACTAGAAGATACTCAGTGGTAGAGGATATTGTGTAAAAAGTTTCATGGACAAAAACCCTGTGTAGGATCCTGTAAAAAAATAAATCCTTGATTAACCTAGGTGTGTAATGTCACATTTACTATGCTCTGAGAACTGCATAATAAATCCTATAAAAATTACAGTAGCTCCTACATGCTTAAATAAAAGCCCTGTAAAAATCTTAGTCTCAGTTTTTGCACCAATTGTTCTGTACAAAAAGAACAAGAGTCTAGCAGCAACCATGTAATATATTTTTCATAATTAATCTGCTGCATGAAATTGGCTGAAAATTTTACAGTAAGCATATCTTTCCCTGATGTGCCTAGATCCACGGTTTCATGACTAGAAGCTACTCGCTGTAGTAGTTACACTTAAATCATATTTCCATGAGGAACGTAAGTTCCCATGAACACCCACCCCGCCTTGATTAACGAAGTTACTTATTGTACTTTTTTACTCTATTAACGATTGCCCACGAATGTTAAAGTAATTCACTTCACGACAAACTTATGTTTTACAAACTGCAACTTTATCGTGAAGGAAATCATGTCGTTTACCATTACCACTACTTAAACTTGTGCATTCATGTAGAAACGACTACTCTCGCTGACGGAACTTACGAGCTGGTGCCCGAGTCCGAGAGTGAGCAGCGAGAAGCCCAGGCGAATTTAACTGAAGCAGTTGAAGACCCGGATCAACGTTCAGACGACCCCCGGACTAACTTTTCGCAAGAAGGCAAGCCCCGGAGCATAACCCGTTTCCGTTCCTAAATTATTCAACTCACTACTCTTTTGCTTGTGTATTAAGTTTATAGGAGTTGAATGAAAACTTAGTTGCATGATGTTAGGAACCCATGCTTGAAAACTAGATGTAAGGTTCGCTAGAATGCTGTGCTAATAGGACTCCGGTAAAAGCCGAGTGATTTCCTGTCACTCGCGAGAAAATAGGAGTTGAATGTTTACTACACGCTGCAATCATAAGAACAACAGACGGGCTATGGTACCATGTTTACGATTGAGGCCCGTCTGTTTAGTGAAAAATGCTAAGGCCGCAGTGTGTGGTAGTGGTGGTTAAGTCTTTGAACGTACTAACCACATGCCGAGAATATGGTAATCGGTAAGCTTAAGTACCTGATTGGCCCGGCAAGTGGACGACAACCTACCCTTTGAACTTCGGTCCCATGTGCATATGGCGAGTGCAGAGAGTGGTCACGACCCGGCGCCGAACCGTGGCGTGAGGCTCTTGTACTCTCGGAGGATAGCTCCGATCCACGACCCGGAAAGAAAGGGGAAAAGTTGCACGTGTGACTCTGGGAGTAACCACGTGACGTGTGTTTAGGTTCCCCTTGCAAGGTTAAGAAAATCGATTCGAATCGTCCGTTTCTCACGGCTATTGAGACTGCTTAACCACTTTTACCCACAGAGTAAGAAGAGGAACAATGATGATGAATAACTTGTTGGATGAAATTTAATGCTTCACCATGAATGATATTGGATAGCTGCTTATCTAGAATGGTTAATGAAACTAGAATCTTGAGCTAAAAGTTGAAAGTAAGGACCCACTTGTAGATGCTTTTCGGCAAAACAAACCCCTGAGCCAAAAAGCCTTGCATGTCTAGAGTCGGTGGAGTAGATTCCACTACACGGGTAAGTCTTGCTGAGTATTAGTATACTCAGCCTTGCTTGTGGCTTGTTTTCAGGTGAGACCTTCGAAGATATGATTGCTAGCTTGACTTGGCCCTACCCTCTTCCCCCTGGTTGGTCGGTGGAATGGGATACGCCCCCGTCCAATGGAGATAATGCCGAGTGATGTCTCGTACGAGCTTCATCGAGATATCCTTATCGTCGAGTAGCTTTCGTTGTTTTATTTCCGCTGCAACTTAACTCTGAAGAACTTATTAGTTATGATCACTGAAGTATTTGGTTACTAAACTCAAACTTGGTTTGTAATATTCACTTATGATAAATTTGTAATATCTGCTGGAATGTGGTATTCTCTGGGCTCATCGTCGCATGAGCATTTGTATGTATGGCATCCGATCCGCTTTACCGTGGTTGTATCGGGAGGTTACCCGACAGACCCATGGATTACTCCGTTTGAAGTGTAAGGTTAACCGAGATTGCCCTAATGGTGATAGTTAATACACTTGAGCCGGATTAATTCAGGTGGTTCTGCCACAGCTGGTATCAGAGCCGTAGCTGGTGCCACAGCTGGCAACAGCTGGCACCAGAGCCGAAATGCATACGCCAGAGAATGCGACAAGCCGTAAAAACTTATTTTCATAAAACTTGACCAAAAGGATGTGTTGCGAAATACGTTGGTGCGTTAAGGATGGTGCCTAGTTCGTAAAGCCCTAAGGGATTATGGGAAAGTTACTAGGTGGCTATCTAACTTATGAAATGTTATCAACTGACTTCCAGCACATTACTTTCTGTCAAAACTTACTTTCATGCACAACCGACCTTAAATTCTGTAACGACGCACTCATCGCTAAGGTAAGAAGGTAAGAATCCTCAGCCAACTGAGAGAGCTTGGCCTTCTGTCGGTGATGCGAACCGAACGCTGCCCTCAAGTAGTGGCTTACTTGAGGTGCTGCCAATATGCCAACTGTTAGTTGAATATATTGGGAGTAGAAGGTTTGGCGCAGGGTATGGCGATCGCTGTTCATACCCCCGTCTCATGACGGTACCCCCGTGAATACGCTATCTCGATAGCGTATGTTAACGTCGTCTGTACGGCGGAAATTGTACAGATATCATTTCTATAAGTAAACGGTAATGAATACGGACGCTTTCATGAGTGCTGGCATGAAAGGTTCATGAATATATGTGCTCTATCAATCTTATGCAGGTACACTAACCGCGATTACGATAAGTTAAAGAACGGTTAGAAAAACTCGACTAGCTATTATAGTGAGAGCCGTATTGTGTATGCCACCGAAACTATCTTCGTAAGACCAAAAGTTATTTGGCAATTCTTTTATTTTGTGAGGACGAATAGGACGTGCATACATCACGACCATATATATCTGAAATTGAATGCGTTGAATGAGAGTGGTAAGGTTCTTGCATATCTAAGCGTGATTTTGCATAAGGACTATCTAGCGAATCTGTCATAAATCTGCCATGGCCGAAAAGAAAGATTTATTGATCAAAGAAAATGACATTGATCAAAGAAAATGACCTTTTCTGGTAAAGTTCATGTTTAAAGAATTGTTCCAAATTTTGTGTTCTACCTCCTGTCTAAATATGAAAAATTTTGGACATATGGGTAATAGGAAACAACAAAAACCTTGGAATGTCAGATTTCTGTCCAGAATAAGCACTTCTGCCCCTTTAATTTTAGGCCCCCTTGCTACAGTTTTCTGCAAAAGAGTACAGCACAAAACTTGTTCCAAATTTACCCAGGTCGCTGCTGTTAAAATTTGGTAAATTTTGGCTGGGTATATTTTCTCTGGTGCACGAAATATTGGCCCACTGTTCACTGAAATTTCTGGGTAGACAGAGAAGTAAAACCTGAAAATAAAAACCATCTTAGAGACTTATCTAGGTCTGAAGTTGACTAGCAAAGTGGTGCACAAATACCTTAGGAGTGTTCTGGTGAAATTTGATAATTTTTGGATGAGGACTGTGGAAGTTATGGTTATTTTTGCACACTATACAGAATCTGTCCCTGTGCTGTTCACAGTTTTTCACTATCTCACTCCATTTGATCTTTTGTTCAGATGGCCGAGCCTGTTGCTATGATGGTGGATGAGGATGGACGCGTTCACTCGCAATGTCTCCACTGGGAGGGCTTTCCCTCTATTTTTTGGGACGTGTTGAGCACCGCGGGCTATCCAATTCCCCCACGATACGCCGGACTGGAGTTTGCAGAGAATGGAGTTACCCAGTGCCGTGTCAACATGACAATTTTTCCGCACCTGCTACACCCGGAGTGGCCCGCCTTGGATATTGAGGCTGTTGGTCGCCGTTTGGCCGATACTTGGGAGCTTGTAGCCATGAGGGCGCTCACCACTTTTTGTGCGCAGCGTCCCGAGGTTGTCACACTCGCTCCCATTGGTTTGTTTCCTGCTACCCAGGACAACGACCCCTTTTGGCTCAACAGGGTGCAGCATTCACAGTACTTGGTGGACTTTCATGCCCAGGAGACCATCGATACCTCCGTGCGGTGCATGAATGCGCTCTACCGACTTCTGACTCTCCAGAGTCAGGCGCTTGAGCAGCTCACTGATCTTTCACAGGCCTACCACATGATGGCAGATACCAGGGATGAGCAGATTAAGGCGCTCAGTAAGGATCTTGAGGACAGAGATGCTCAGATTGACCAACTTGAGGGCCAAATTCAGGAGCAGGACACTCTCATGGGTGAAAGGGAAGCCACGATAGCACACTTGGAGGAGCAGCTCCATGATCTGAGCCTGGAGTTGGAGGATGCTAAAGAGCACATTCAGTGGCACCATGATCAGAACGACCATCCCCATGAGGAGGACATGGAGGAAGATGAGGAGGAGCCACAGGAGATTGATGGTATTTCAGGAATGGACTTCGAGGGTGAGGTACCACAGGCACCTTAGATGGGAGCTCACTCTCCTACTCACAGCGAGTCGTCCGTCAACGACTTGGATGACTTCTAGATGATGACCTAGAAGGACTTTTGCACATACTCCTCGATAGGGTAGCCTAACTTTTGGCAAGTGTTGTAATAGGCTAACTAGGAGTTGAGTAACTCTTTTGCGATGGGTACACCTGAACCATGTGGATACCCTCAGCATGTAAGGAACAGCGATAAACTTGGGTGATTTCGTTGTAAGTTGGTAAACGATGAAATCCACAATCGCTGAAACTTGTCGGAAATTTTATCCATGTCTCCTTACATTTCTGAGCTGTGAGTTGAATACCAAACCTGTCAGGAATTTTGTGATCGTGGTTCTCACAGAAATTCAGCATCATTGGACCTCGCTAGTTTAAGTTATAGGCAAAACATTAACTATCGATCTGCTGAAAAACAGCTGGGACAGTGAGGCAAAGGACGAGCCTTTCGACCATCTTAGCTATAGTTCTAGCACCTGAGTTAAATACCAAAGTGGTGCATCCCTAAGTTCTCTAACTACTGCCAAAGTATGAGATGTTTTGGATGGACCCACAGCAAGCTATGATTTTTTCTCGTAGCAAACAGAAATTCTGCCCATACTTCTAGCTGTGATTTCGGAAGTCTATGACTACACCAATCATTTATGAATCGAGGAAGTAATATGGATCGCGTTGCTAATGGTAACCTTTCACGTTTCAGATGGTTGGATCAACACGTGGCAACCCCGAGGGTTTTGGTGCCGGTGGCAGCAGACCGCGACAATCGCCACCACCCCCGCCCAGTTTGGTGGAAGTGATGGCCGCTCAAACCGAGCTGCTGCGTCAGCTGGTGCAGGGACAGCAACACCACCAGAGGGATGGGCAAAATGTCCACCACCCCCAAGCTGCAGGATATACGGATTTTCTGGGGACCCAGCCGCCCTTGTTCCATAAGACAGAGGAACCCCTGGACGCAGACGCATGGATTCGCACCATCGAATCCAAGTTCACACTACTTGTGGCCCCATGCTCAGAGGCCAACAAAGCTCGTTTTGCCGCGCAACAGCTTCGCGGTACCGCTCGTCTGTGGTGGGACCACTATTTTGCGATGCTCCCGGCTGATCATGTGGTCGACTGGGACGAGTTCAAGACCGCATTCCGGGCACATCATATCCCCGAGGGTCTCATGGAGAGGAAGTTGAACGAGTTCCTGGCACTTACCCAGGGCACCCGCACCGTGCTGCAGTATGCCCAGGCGTTCAACAATCTATGCCAGTATACGGGCTATCACGCTGATACGGACACTAAGAAGCGTGACCGTTTCCGCAGAGGACTAAGCACCAAGCTCAAGGAGCGTCTGAACCTAGGCAGGGCTGACACCTACAACGAATTGGTCAATATGGCCATTACCCAGGAAGACTGTATCATGGCACACCAGGCAGAGAAGAAGAGAAAGGCACCCGCTGGACCTTCAAGTGCTCAGCCACCAAGGTATCGCATCGTGCAAAATGCCGCAGCCACAGCTCCACCAAGGGCCCCTCAGCCAGGGAGATGGATTGCCAGACCCCCACAGCAGCCAGGCATGGTACGACCCCTGATGCCTCCACAGAATGGTCCGAGGCCCACTCTTCAATAGTCTCTTTGACCCAGCCCCGCGAATCGTTGTTTCAAATGCGGGAGTTCCAACCACTTTGCACGAGAATGCCCTCAGTCTGGGCCGCCCAACCAAGGTCAGGGATCCAACCCGAACAACAAGAACAGGGGCAAGAGACAGACCCTGCAGGTCAAGCAAGGACGGATTAACTTCACCACGCTTGCAGAGCTTCCTGAAGGAGCCCCAGTAATGTCGGGTACATTCTCTATCCATAACAAGCCTGCAGTTATATTGTTTGATTCTGGTGCATCGCATAGTTTCATAAGTGCAAAATTCGGTGCAAAAGTAGGCTTGGATGTTTGTCACACAAAAGGGTCATATATGATATCAACACCGGGTGGTAAAATTGCTTCGAACCAAATGATCAGACAAGTACCAATCAAGTTGGGTAGTAAAACCATCAACACAAACTTGATTCTTTTACCCCTTGACGGCATGGATCTTATTTTGCGCATGAATTGGATGGTTTTGCACAAAGTCACACTAGACCCCTCGTCCGGAGTTGTGGAAATAAATTCACCTAGTCACGGAGCCACCACCCTTTACCTACCATTCCTGGATTGCACGAATTCCTGTGCTTACATGGTGGAAGGACTTAAGCTAGAGGATATTCCTGTAGTAAACGAGTATGCCGACGTTTTTCTGGATGACTTACCAGGAATGCCACCAGATAGGGATATTGAGTTCATCATCGAACTGCAACCAAGCACTGCACCTATATCCAAAAGACCATATAGGATGCCCCCTAAAGAATTGGCCGAGCTGAAAATTCAACTCCAAGAACTACTGGACAAGGGTTTCATTCGCCCTAGCGCGTCACCTTGGGGATGTCCAGCCCTATTCGTAAAGAAGAAGGATGACAGTTTGAGGTTATGCGTTGACTACCGACCTCTCAACACAGTAACCATTAAGAACAAATACCCACTTCCTCGTATCGATGTACTCTTCGATCAATTAGCTGGAGCCAGAGTCTTCTCAAAAATTGATCTTCGTTCGGGATATCATCAGATCAAGATTCGCCCGTGCGATGTTCCTAAGACTGCTTTCTCCACACGATATGGACTATATGAATTCTTGGTCATGTCCTTTGGACTCACAAATGCCCCTGCCTACTTCATGTATCTCATGAATTCGGTATTCATGCCCGAACTTGACAAATTCGTCGTAGTGTTCATCGACGACATCCTTATCTATTCCAAGGATGAGGAAGAGCATGCCAAGCACCTTCGCATTGTTCTTCAGCGTCTAAGAGACCATCAGCTCTATGCTAAGTTTTCTAAGTGTGAATTCTGGTTGGATACTGTAAAGTTCTTGGGTCACACGATCTCCTGTGAAGGCATAGCTGTTGACCCCAGCAAGGTACAAGAGGTGATGGATTGGAAACCCCCTACCTCTGTTCATCAGATTCGCAGTTTTCTCGGCTTAGCCGGTTACTACCGTCGCTTCATCCCGGATTTCTCTCGAATTGCTAAGCCCATGACTGAACTGTTAAAGAAGGAAGTAAAGTTTGTATGGAATGAGAAATGTGAAGAAGCCTTCCACAGTCTCAGAGAGCATCTGACTACTACACCTGTGTTAGCTCAACCCGATAATACCAAGTCGTTCGATGTGTATTGTGACGCATCGGGTACTGGTCTAGGATGTGTGCTTATGCAAGAGAATCAAGTGATTGCATATGCCTCACGAGCACTACGGCCCCACGAACAGAATTATCCCACTCATGATCTTGAGCTTGCAGCTGTCATTCACGCTCTGAAAATATGGAGGCACTATCTCATGGGTACACAGTGCAATATCTACACTGATCATAAGAGTCTCAAGTATATCTTCACACAAGCCGATCTGAATATGAGACAACGAAGATGGCTAGAATTAATCAAGGATTATGACCTTGAAGTGCACTATCACCCCGGCAAGGCAAATGTAGTCGCGGATGCACTAAGCCGCAAGTCCCATTGCCATTGCTTATCCATGGAATCCTACAATAAGACATTATGTGCAGAAATGAGGAAGCTTAACATGGAAATGGTTTCCCAAGGCACTCTAAATCACATCTCAGTTGAGCCCACTCTTCACGACCAAATCGTCATGGCACAACTACATGATGAAGGAATTAAGATCATCAAACAAAAACTCTCTCTAGGTGAGGAGAAGTATAAATGTTTCCGCCAGGACCATAAGGGAGTTCTATTGTTCGAAAGTCGTATAGTCGTTCCGAAGAATCATGAACTCCGCAAACAAATTCTCGATGAGGCACATCTTTTCAAGTTCTCTATCCACCCCGGCAGTAGCAAAATGTATCAAGACCTAAGGCAAAATTTCTGGTGGACTAGGATGAGAAGAGAAATTGCTACGTATGTCTCAGAATGTGACACGTGCCAGAGAGTAAAAGCTAGCCACTTGAAAGTAGCCGGTACACTTCAACCGTTACCTATACCATCCTGGAAATGGGAAGACATAAGTATGGACTTCATCATTGGACTACCAAACACTTCCCAGAAACATGATTCCATATGGGTTATCGTTGATAGACTCACAAAGACGGCACATTTCCTTCCGGTACACACCACCTATTCTGCCAAGAAATATGCCGAGATTTACCTCGATCGTATTGTTTGCCTACATGGAATACCTAAGACAATTATTTCTGATCATGGTACTCAGTTTGTAGCACGCTTTTGGGAACAACTGCAAACGTCTCTTGGTACTAAACTGATTCGCAGCTCAGCATACAATCCTCAGACTGACGGACAAACGGAAAGAGTAAACCAAATTCTTGAAGACATGCTGAGAGCTTGCGTCATTCAATATGACAAGAATTGGGACAAATGCCTACCCCTAGTAGAGTTCTCGTACAACAATAGCTATCAAACGAGTTTGAAAATGGCACCATTTGAGGCCCTGTACGGACGAAGGTGTCGAACTCCTTTGAGCTGGTCACAAACCGGAGAACGTAAAATAATTGGACCCGACCTGGTAATCGAGGCAGAGGAGAAAGTAAAAGTAATACAAGCAAATCTTAAAGCCGCACAAGCCCGACAAAAGAGCTATTCTGACAAAAGGAGAAAGCCCCTAAAATTCGAAGTTGGCGATCATGTCTATCTTCGAGTTTCACCGACCAAGGGAGTGCAAAGATTCGGAATCAAAGGCAAACTAGCTCCCCGTTATGTTGGTCCTTACGAAATCATTGAGAGCTGCGGACCCGTAGCCTACAAATTACGACTGCCCCCTCAGCTCACGGCCACCCATGATGTCTTCCACGTATCTCAACTCAAGAAGTGTATTCGAGTCCCTACCGAGATTGTGGAACAAAAAGAAATATTGGTAGAACCCGACCTCTCGTATGTCGAACACCCGGTTAAAATTTTGGATCAAAAAGAAAGAGGGACCAGGAGGAAAGTGATTAAAATGTATAAAGTGCAATGGAATCATCACACTGAAGAAGAAGCCACCTGGGAAACCGAGAGCTACCTAAACAAAATTTCCCTGGTTTTCTTATCTCAACCACTGGTATGTGCACCCATGTCCACACTAAGATTTACCGAATCTCGGGGCGAGATTCTTGTTAAGGGGGGAAGGCTGTAACAACCCTGATAAATTACATTTCCAAAGCAATGTCATTAGCCCAACCCTATGCTTAACCAACTAATAAAAGGGTGAAAAGAATTAGAACAAGTTAAGTTGAAATTCAAATTGAAATTGGGCACATATGAATACTTTTGAATTTTTAAATTAACTTTCAAACCATAAGCCAAATGAGAGGTTGCCTGAAACCAAACTTGTAGAACTTTTTATTCTGAACAACTTTCATGTTCAAAAGTTTTTGAAATTCAAATTAGAAAGAGGAGAAAACATCCTATTTGCACCCAGCCCCCTGGAACTTTTCAAATTCTCGCAAAAAGGTCCTTCGCTCCTCTCTCTCTCCCCCCTCCCCGCCCGACAGCACGGCCAGGTGGCCGGCGACGCCTGACCGGCGCGAGCCGCCAGGCCAGTGGCTGCCGTGCCTCGCCCCCAGAACCGGCTTTGCCCCCCCCCCCCCCACCGCCGCGCTGCCCAGTCCGCGCTCGCGCGCGCGCCACGCCGTGCCGTGCCCCTGCTCGCCGCCCGCCGTGCCCAACCATCGCGCCGCGCCGTGCCGTCCCACCTGCCGCGACCCGCCCGTCGCTGCGCTTGCCTTCCGCCCGAGCCGCTGCTGCAGCTGTCCCCCAATCCCCGCGCCGCGCTATCTCCTCGCTCCCCACGCAAAATCCCCGGCCGCCAGTCGCGTGCTCCCGCCCGCCGCACGCCGCGCCGGCGTCCTGCTGCCGCCCACCGTGGCCAGTGGCTCGCCCTTGCCATGTCTCCGCCCCCGCACGTCGCCCGGCACCCCACCTCCCTCCTGCCCCTATAAAAACCGCCCCAGGCCGCCCGCGCGAGCCACCAGCAGCCAGAACGCCCGCCGCTGCCATTGTCGCCGCCGAGCTCCGCCCGCTCGTGGACAGCCCTCCACCGGTACCTCCTGCCCAAATTGAAGTGCCAGCCACCACTACATCATCCCCCCGAAGCTCGCCGACCCGCCCAACACCGCCCAGGACCGCCGGAGTGCCGCCGCCCGTGCTGTCACCGCCGCCGCCGCCCCTGCTCACCGCGGACAGCTCGACTCCGACCTCCTCCGCCCAAGCCAAGCACCCGAGCAGCTTCCCCACGCGCCACTGAAGCTCCCCGTCCGGACCAGGCCGCCCCAAGCCCGCCGGATCACCGCCGTCGACGCGTGCCGCCGCCGCCGCCGCCCCTGCTCCAACGCCGGCGAGCTATTCCCGGCCGTCCCCCACCCGAACAAGACCCCCACGAGGTAGCCCTCGCACCCCTGATCCTTCCCCGACCCTCACCCCTTGCCGCCGGCGAGCCCCCTCGCCGGAATTTTGGCCGGCCACCGTACCCGAGCCTCCTGAGGACCCAATTGCAATAATTGAAATCTTTAGAAGAGTCTGCACGTAAGATTCAAGGACCCAGTTGTAAAAGAAAGTTTCAAATCTAGATTCAAATTCAGTGAATTTGTAAAATTCGTATAAAATGGTAGAAAATTCCGAAAAATGCAAACTCAACTGTTCTTGAATCCTTAGAAGAAACTCTACAACTTTTGTTACGAAAAGTTTCTCAGATTCTCAACATATTTTGCTCTACATTAAATGGAAATTTTAATGGACTTCTTTGTACCCACTGTTGTAGATCAATGCTGACCCTAAATTTTAGGCAGTGAGTTAGTAGCTTGATGTTTAGGACTGTGTAAAAAGATCAGGCCCAAATTCCATCTCTATCTACACTGTTTATTAAACTTAGTTTCATACCATAAGTGGCTAAATATTTTTTATCCCTGCAGTTAGGTTATGATTCACCTAATGAAACTTTTTCTATACTGGTGTAATGGTATCTAGACGCCAGAGAAAAATTGGGAGACTTTTTATCTCACAGGAACCTATTTATTTGATTTATGTGCTAATAACATACATTAAATTAAGAAAATAGTATCCTAGCTTGGAAAATTCTCATATTTTTACTAGAAGATACTCACTGGTGAAGGATGCTGTGTAAAAAGTTTCATGGACAAAAACCCTGTGCAGGATCCTGTAAAATAATAAATCCTTGATTAACCTAGGTGTGTAATGTCACATTTACTATGCTCTAAGAACTGCATAATAAATCCTATAAAAATTACAGTAGATCCTGCATGCTTAAATAAAATCCCTGTAAAAATCTTAGTCTCAGTTTATGCACCAATTGTTCTGTACAAAAAGAACAAGAGTCTAGCAGCAACCATGTAATATATTTTTTATAATTAATCTGCTGCATGAAATTGGCTGAAAATTTTACAGTAAGCATATCTTTCCCTGATGTGCCTAGATACACGGTTTCATGACCAGAAGGTACTTGCTGTAGTAGTTACACTTAAATCATGTTTCCATGAGGAACATAAGTTCCCATGAACACCCACCCCGCCTTGATTAACGAAGTTACTTATTGTACTTTTCTACTCTATTAACGATTGGCCACGAATGTTAAAGTAATTCACTTCACGACAAACTCATGTTTTACAAACTGCAACTTTATCGTGAAGGAAATCATGTCGTTTACCATTACCACTACTTAAACTTGTGCATTCATGTAGAAACGACTACTCTCGCCGACGGAACTTACGAGCTGGTGCCCGAGTCCGAGAGTGAGCAGCGAGAAGCCCAGGCGAATTTAACTGAAGCAGTTGAAGACCCGGGTCAACGTTTAGACGACCCCCGGACTAACTTTTCGCAAGAAGGCAAGCCCCGGAGCATAACCCGTTTCCGTTCCTAAATTATGCAACTCACTACTCTTTTGCTTGTGCATTAAGTTTATAGGAGTTGAATGAAAACTTAGTTGCATGATGTTAGGAACCCATGCTTGAAAACTAGATGTAAGGTTCACTAGAATGCTGTGCTAATAGGACTCCGGTAAAAGCCGAGTGATTTCTTGTCACTCGCGAGAAAATAGGAGTTGAATGTTTACTACACGCTGCAATCATAAGGACAACGGACGGGCTATGGTACGATGTTTACGATTGAGGCCCGTCTGTTTAGTGAAAAATGCTAAGGCCGCAGTGTGTGGTAGTGGTGGTTAAGTCTTTGAACGTACTAACCACATTCCGAGAATATGGTAATCGGTAAGCTTAAGTACCTGATTGGCCCGGCAAGTGGACGACAACCTACCCTTTGAACTTCGGTCCCATGTGGATATGGCGAGTGCAGAGAGTGGTCACGACCCGGCGCCGAACCGTGGTGTGAGGCTCTTGTACTCTCGGAGGGTAGCTCCGATCCACGACCCGGAAAGAAAGGGGAAAAGTTGCACGTGTGACTCTGGGAGTAACCACGTGACGTGTGTTTAGGTTCCCCTTGCAAGGTTAAGAAAATCGATTCGAATCGTCCGTTTCTCACGCCCTGTTTGCACCCAGCCCCCTGAACTTTTTCAAATTTTTGCATTTCGGTCCCTGGCATCCCCCCCCTCTGCTCTGCCGCGCCGCGCGCGCGCGCGCCCGCCCGCCGCGCGCCAGGTGGCCGGCGTCGCCTGACCGGCGCGGAGCGCCAGGCCAGTGGCCGCCGCGCCACCCCGCCACGGCCGGCTTTCCCCCGCCCCGACGCCGCGCCGCCCAGTCCCTGCGCGCGCGTGCTGCCGCGCCCCGGCCGCCGCCCGCCCGGCCAGTACCCGCGCTCCGCCGTGCCGCCCCGGCCCCCGCGCCCCACCAGTCGCCGCGCCTGCCCTCCGCCCGAGCCGCTGCCGCTGCTGCTCCCCACTCCGCGCCCGGCGCTATCTCGCCACGCCCACGCCACAATCGCGGCCGCCCAGTCACCGCGCCCGCTCGCCCGCACGCCGCGCCGGCGTTCTGCCGCCGCCCGCCGCGCCCAGTGCACGCCGCTGCCGTGCCCCGCCCCGCGCGTCACCCAGGCATCCCCACGCACCCTCCTGTCCCTACAAAACCGCCACCCCGACCGCCCGCGCGAAACCCCGCCACCAGAACGCCTCGCCGCGCCATCGCCGCCGCCGAGCACCACCCGCCCGTGGGCAGCCCTCCACAGCCGCCCACTGCCCAAACCGAGCACCCAGCCACCACTACATCACCCCACCGCAGCTCACCGACCCACCCAACGCCACCCAAAGCCACCGGAGCACCGCCGCCCGCGCTACCGTCGCCGCCGCCGCCCCTGCTCGCCGTGGACAGCACGACCCCGGCCCCCTCCGTCCAAGCCAAGCCCCGGAGTAGCTTCCCCACGCACCAGTGAAGCTCACCGACCGGACCACGCCGCCCCAAGCCCGCCGGAGCACCGCCGTCGACGCGAGCCGCGCCGCCGCCGCCTCTGCTCCAACGCCGGCGAGCCTTTCCCGGCCGTCCCCCACCTGAACAACACCCCCACAAGGTAGCCCTCGCACCCCTGAACCTTCCCCGACCCCCGCCCCTCGCCGCCGGCGAGCCCCCTCGCCGGAATTTCGGCCGGCCGCCGCACCCGAGCCGCCGAGGACCCAATTGCAAGGATTTAAATCTTTAGAAGGGTCTGAGCGTAAGATTCAAGGACCTAGTTGTAAAAGAAAATTTCAAACCTAGATTCAAATTCAGTGAACTTGTAAAATTCGTATAAAATCGTAGAAAATTCGGAAAAATGCAAACTCAACTGTTCTGGAATCCTCAGAACAAACTCTACCACTTTTGTTACAAAAATTTTCTCAGAATCTCAAAATATTTCGCTCTACATTAAATAGAAGCTTTAATAGACATATTTTATACCCATTGTTCTAGAGCAATGCTGACCCTGAATTTTGGGCAGTGAATTAGTTGCTGGATGATTAGGACTGTGTAAAAAGATTAGGCCCAAATTCCATCTCTAGATTTACTGTTTAATAAACTTAGTTTTATATCATGTGTAAAAGGAATGTTTTATCCCTGTAGTTAGGTGGTGAGTCACCCCTTGAAATTTTTCCTATGCTAATGTATTGGTAACAAGAAGCCAGAGAAAAATTAGGAGAATTTTTATCTCACAGTAACCTATTTATTTGATTTATGTGCTAATAACATACATTAAATCAAGAAAATAGTGTCTTAGCTTGGAAAATCCCCAAATTATTACTGGGAGTTACAATTTGGTAGAAGTTGCTGTGTAAAAAGTTTCATGGACAAAAACCCTATGTAGGGCCCTGTAAAAATGAATCTTTGAAAAGCCTAGGTGTAGAATGTTATATTTTCTATGATCTAAAAACTGCATGATAAATCCTACAAAAATTACAGTAGCTTCTGCATGCTCAAGTGAGAGCTCTGTAAAAATCTTAGCCACAATTGTTGCACCAATTGATCTGTACAAAAAGAACCATTATCTAACAGCAACAATGAAATCTATTTTTCAGAATTAATCTGTTACATAAAATTGGCTGAAAATTTTACAGTAAGCACATCTTTCCTTGATGTGCCTAAATCCAAAATTTCATGACCAAAAATTATCCCTTGTAGTAATGACTCTCAAATCGTAATCAAGTGCTATTTCCACGACTTAAACTGTGCACTCATGTAGAATCGACGACTCTCGCCGACGGAACCTACGAGCTGGTGCCCGCATCCGAGAGTGAACAGCGTGAAGCTCAAGCAAATCTAACTGAAGCTTTTGAAGACCCGAGCCCAAGTTCGGAAGATCCCCAAGCGAACCGCGAAGGCAAGCCCCGGAGCATAACCCATTCTTTCCGAAATTATGCAACTCTTTACTCCTTGCTTGTGCATTAAGTTTATAGGGGTTGAATGAAAACGTAGTTGCATGATGTTAGGAACCCTTGCTTGAAAACTAGAAGTAAGGTTCGATAGAATGCTGTGCTAATAGGACTCCGGTAAAAGTCGAGTGATTTCCTGTCACTCGCGAGAAAATAGGAGTTGAATGACTACTACACGCTGCAATCATAAGGACACGGACGGGTTATGTAACGATGGTTACGATTGAGGCCCGTCTGTCTAGTGAAAAATGCTAAGGCCGCAGGGTGTGGTAGTGATGGTTAAGTCTTTGAACGTACTAAACACATGCCGAGATTATGGGAATCGGTAAGCTTAAGTACCTGATTGGCCCGGCAAGGGGACGGCATCCTACCCTTTGAACTTCGGTCCCATGTGCATATGGCGAGTGCAGAGAGTGGTCACGACCCGGCGCCGAACCGTGGCGTGGGGCTCTTGTACTCTCGGAGGGTAGCCCCGATCCACGACCCGGAAAGAAAGGGGAAAAGTTGCACGTGTGACTCTAGGGAGTAACCACGTGACGTGTGTTTGGGTTTCCCTTGCAAGGTTAAGAAATTCGATTCGAATCGTCCGTTTCTCACGGCTATTGAGACTGCTTAACCATTTTTACCCACAGAGTAAGAAGAGGAACAATGATGATGAATGAACTGGTTGGATGGAAAGTTTAATGCTTCACCATGTATGCTTAGATAGCTGCTTACCTAGACTGGCTAACGAAACTAGAATCTTGAGCTAAAAGATTGAAAGTAAGGACCCACTGGTAGATGCTTTTCGGCAAAACAAACCCCTGAGCCAAAAAGCCTTGCATATCCAGAGTCGGTGGAGTAGTTCCCACTACACGGGTAAGTCTTGCTGAGTATTAGTATACTCAGCCTTGCTTGTGACTCGTTTTTCAGGTGAACCCTTTGAAGACATGATTGCTAGTTTGACTTGGCCCTGCACTCTTCCCCCTGGTTGGTCGGTGGAATGGGATGCGCCCCCGTCCAACGGAGATAAGGCCGAGTGATGTCTCGTACGGGCTTCATCGAGACATCCTGTATCGTCGAGTAGTTTCCGTTGTTATTTCCGCTGCAATTTAACTCTGAAGAACTTATTTATGTTAATTGAAGTACTTGTTTTCTAAACTCAAAATTAGGTCTGTAATACTTACTTATGCTAATGGTGTAATATTGCTGGAATGTGGTATTCTCTGGGCTCATCGTCGCATGAGCATTTGTATGTACGGCGCTCGATCCGTTCACCGTGGTTGTATCGGGAGGTTATACCCGACAGACCAGTGGATTATTCCGTTTGAAGTGTAAGGTTAACCGAGGATGCCTTAATGGTGATGGTTAATACACTTGAGCCGGATTAATTCAGGTGGTTCTGCCACAGCTGGTATCAGAGCCGTAACTGGTGCCACAGCTGGCAACAGCGGGCACCAGAGCCGAAATACATACGCCAGAGAATGCTACAAGCCTTAAAAACTCATTTTTCTAAAAACTTGACTAGAAGGTTGTGTTGCGAAATGCGTTGGTACGTTAAGGATGGTGCCTAGTTCGTAAAGCCCTAAGGGTTTATGGGAAAGTTACTAGGTGGCTATCTAACTTCTATATATAGTATCAACTGACTTCCAGCACATTATTTTCTGTCAAAACTTACTTTCATGCACAACCGACCTTAAATTCTGTAACGACGCACTCGTCGCTAAGGTAAGAAGGTAAGGATCCTCAGCCAACTGAGGGAGCTTGGCCTTCCTGTCGGTGATGCGAACCGAACGCTGCCCTCAAGCAGTGGCTTACTTGAGGTGCTGCCAATATGACAACTGTTAGTTGGACATATTGGGAGTAGAAGGTTCGGCGCAGGGTATGGCGATCGCTGTTCATACCCCCGTCTCATGACGGTACCCCCGTGAATACGCTATCTCGATAGCGTATGTTAACGTCGTCTGTACGGCGGAAATTGTACAGATATCGTTTCTATAAGCAAACGGTAATGAATACGGACGCTTTCATGAGTGCTGGCATGAAAGGTTCATGAAATATATGTGCTTGTCGATTTTCTACAGGTACACTAACCGCGATTACGATAAGTTAAGGAACGAGTAGAAAGACTCGACTAGCTATTATAGCGAGAGCCGTATTGTGTAAGCCACCGAAACTATCTTCGTAAGACCAAAGCTGTTTGGCGATTATTTTATTTTGTGAGGACGAATAGGACGTGCATACATCCTGAACATGTGTATCGGAAATCAAAAATGCGATGTGTGAGAGTGGTAGGGTTCTTGCGTATCTAAAGCATGGTTGCGTAAGGATTATCTAGAGAAACTGTCCCAAATCTGCCACGACCGAAAAGAGCGAATTATTGACCAAAGAAAACGACCAGTTCTAATAAAGTTCATGTTGAAGAAATTGTTCCAAATCTTGTGCCCTATCTTCTGTTCGAAAATTAAAAATTCTGAACTTATGGATAATAAGGAATAACAGAAACATCGAAATGTCAGAATTCTGTCCGGAATAAGCACTTCTGCCTCTTAAATTTTTAGGCCCCCTTCCTGCGGTTTTCTGCAAAAGAGTACAACACAAAACTTGTTCCAAATTTATCCCAGAAGCTGCTGTTAAAATTTGGAAAATTTTGGCTGGGTAGATTTTCCCTGGTGCACGAAACTCTAGCCTTCTGTTCACTGAAAATTCTGGGTAGACAGTAAGGTAAAACCTGAAAAGAAAGACCATCTTAGAGACCCAATTAGCTCTGGAGTTGACCAGAAAAGTTGTTCACAAATACCTTAGGAGTGACCTGGTGAAATTTGAGAATTTTTGGACGAGAACTGTGGGAGTTATGATTATTTTTGCACACTATACAGAATCTGTCCTTGTGCTGCTCACCGTTTTCGCTATCTCACTCCATTTGATCTTTTGTTCAGATGGCCGAGCATGTTGAGATGATGGTGAATGAGGATGGACGCGTGCACTCGCAGTGTCTCCACTGGGAGGGCTTTCCCTCTATTTTGTGGGATGTTCTGCGTACCGCGGGCTATCTAATTCCCCCACGTTACGCCGGACTGGAGTTTGCAGAAAATGGAGTTACCCAGTGCCGTGTCAACGTGACTATCTTTCCGCACCCGCTACACCCGGAGTGGCCCGCCTTGGAGCTTGAGGCTGTTGGTCGCCGTTTGGCCGATACTTGGGAGCTTGCAGCCATGAGGGCGCTCACCACATTTTGTGCGCAGCGTCCCGAGGTTGTCACACTCACTCCCATTGGATTGTTTCCTGCTGCCCAGGACAACGACCCCTTTTGGCTCAACAGGGTGCAGCACGCACAGTATTTGGTAGACTTCCATGCCCAGGAGACTATCCATACCTCCGTGCGGTGCATGAGTGCACTCTACCGGCTTCAGACTCTCCAGAGTCAGGCACTCGAGCAGCTCACTGATCTTGCTCAGGCCTACCATATGATGGCAGATACCAGGGATGAGCAGATAAAGGAGCTCAGTCAGGATCTTGAGGACAGAGATGCTCAGATTGGCCAACTTGAGGGCCAAATCCAGGAGCAGGACACTCTCATGGGTGAGAGAGATACCACGATAGCACAGTTGGAGGAGCAGCTCCATGATCTGAACCTTGAGTTGGAGGATGCTAATGAGCATATTCAGTGGCATCATGATCAGAATGACCATCCCCATGAGGACGACATGGAGGAGGATGAGGAGGAGCCACAGGAGATTGATGGTATCTCAGGTATGGATTTCGAGGGTGAGGTACCACAGGCACCTCAGATGGGAGCCCACTCTCCGGCTCACAGCGAGTCGTCTGTCAACGACTTGGATGATTTCTAGAGGACGACCTAGGAGGACTTTTGCACATACTCCTCGATAGGGTAGCCTAACTTTTGGCAAGGTTGTAATAGGCTAACTAGGAGTTGAGTAACTCTTTTGTGTTGGGTACATCTGAACCATGTGGATACCCACAACATGTAAGGAACGGCGATAAACTTGGTAATTTCGTTGTAAGTTGGTAAACGATGGAATCCACAATCGCTGAGACTTGTCGGAATTTTTACCCATGTCCCCTTGCATTTCTTGGCTGAGTGTTGAATACCAGACTTGTGCTAAATTTTGTGATCTAGGTTCTCACAAAAATTCAGCATCGTTGGACCTCACTAGTTTAAGATATAGGCGAAACAGTACCGATCAATCTGCTGAAAAACAGCTAAGACAGCAAGGCAAAGGAAGAGCTTTTCGACCACCTTAGCCATAGTTCTAGCACCGTAGTAAATACCAAAGTGGGGCAGTCCTAAAGTCTCTGACTACCACAAATGTTTGAGATGTTTTGGATGGACCCACAGCAGGCTATGATTTTTCTCGTAGCAAACAGAGATTCTGTCCATACTTCTAGCTCAGACTTCGGAAGTCTATGACTACACCAATTATTTATGACTCAAGGAAGTAATATGGATCGCGCTGCTAATGGTAACCTTTCACGTTTCAGATGGTTGGATCAACACGTGGCAACCCCGAGGGTTTTGGTGCCGGTGGCAGCCGCTCGCGACAATCGCCACCACCCCCGCCCAGTTTGGTGGAAGTAATGGCCGCTCAAACCGAGCTGCTGCGTCAGATTGTGCAAGGGCAACACCAGCAGAGAGGTGGGCACCATGCTCACCAACCACAGGCTGCAGGATACACGGATTTCCTGGGGACCCAGCCTCCCTTGTTCCATAAGACCGAGGAACCCCTGGACGCAGATGCATGGATTCGCACCATAGAATCCAAGTTCACACTACTTGTGGCCCCATGCTCAGAGGCCAACAAGGCCCGTTTTGCCGCGCAACAGCTTCGCGGTACCGCTCGACTGTGGTGGGACCACTATTTTGCGATGCTCCCGGCTGACCATGTGGTCGACTGGAATGAATTCAAGACCGCGTTCCGGGCACATCATATCCCCGAGGGTCCCATGGAGAGAAAGTTGAATGAGTTCCTGGCACTCACCCAAGGCACCCGCACCGTGTTGCAGTACGCCCAGGCGTTCAACAACCTATGCCAGTATGCGGGCTATCACGCTGATACGGATGCCAAGAAGCGTGATCGTTTCCGCCGAGGTCTGAATACCAAGCTCAAGGAACGTCTGAACCTAGCCAGGGTTGACACCTACAATGAGTTGGTCAATATGGCCATTACCCAGGAGGACTGTATCATGGCACACCGGGCAGAGAAGAAGAGAAAGGCACCCGCAGGACCATCAAGTGCCCAACCACCAAGGTATCGCATCGTGCAAAATACCGCACCTACAGCTCCACCGAGGGCCCCGCAGCCAGGTAGATGGATTGCCAGACCCCCACAGCAGCCAGGCATGGTACGACCCCCGATGCCTCCACAGAATGGTCCGAGGCCCATTCTTCAGCAGTCTCTTCGACCTAGCCCCGCAAATCGCTGTTTCAAATGCGGAAGTTCCAGCCACTTCGCACGAGAATGCCCTCAGCCTGGACAGCCCAACCAAGGTCAAGGATCCAACCCGAACGCCAAGAACAAGGGCAAGAGACAGACCCTGCAAGTCAAGCAAGGACGGATTAACTTCACCACGCTTGCAGAGCTTCCAGAAGGAGCCCCAGTGATGTCGGGTACATTCTCTATCCATAACAAGCCTGCAGTTATATTATTTGATTCTGGTGCATCGCATAGTTTCATAAGTGCAAAATTCGGTGCAAAAGTAGGCTTGGATGTTTGTCACACAAAAGGGTCATATATGATATCAACACCGGGTGGTAAAATTGCTTCAAACCAAATGGTCAGACAAGTACCAGTCAAATTGGGTAGTAAAACCATCGACACGGACCTTGTCCTTTTACCCCTTGACGGCATGGACATTATTTTGGGAATGAACTGGATGGCTATGCATGGAGTCACACTGGACCTTTCTTCCCGAGCCGTTGAGATAAATTCACCTAGCCACGGAGCCACTACCCTTTACCTACCATTCACAGATTGCACGAATTCCTGTGCTTATAAGATGGAAGGACTTAAGCTAGATGAGATTCTTGTGGTGAACGAGTATGCCGATGTTTTCCCGGATGACTTACCAGGAATGCCACCGGATAGGGATATTGAGTTCGTTATTGAACTACAACCAGGCACTGCCCCTATATCCAAAAGACCATATAGGATGCCCCCTAAGGAATTGGCCGAGCTGAAAATTCAACTCCAAGAACTACTGGACAAAGGTTTCATTCGCCCTAGCGCATCACCTTGGGGATGTCCAGCCCTATTCGTAAAGAAGAAGGATGACAGTTTGAGATTATGTGTGGACTACCGACCTCTCAATGCGGTAACTGTTAAAAATAAATACCCCCTTCCTCGCATCGATGTACTCTTCGATCAATTAGCTGGAGCCAGAGTCTTCTCAAAGATTGATCTTCGTTCGGGATATCATCAGATCAAGATTCGCCCGTGCGATGTCCCTAAGACTGCCTTCTCCACACGATATGGACTATATGAGTTTTTGGTCATGTCCTTTGGACTCACCAATGCCCCTGCCTACTTCATGTATCTCATGAATTCGGTATTCATGCCCGAACTTGACAAATTCGTCGTAGTGTTCATCGACGACATTCTTATCTATTCCAAGGATGAGGAAGAGCATGCCAAGCACCTTCGCATTGTTCTTCAGCGACTCAGAGACCATCAGCTCTACGCTAAGTTTTCTAAGTGTGAATTCTGGTTGGATACTGTAAAGTTCTTAGGTCACACGATCTCCAGCGAAGGCATAGCTGTTGACCCCAGCAAGGTACAAGAGGTGATGGATTGGAAACCCCCTACCTCGGTTCATCAGATTCGCAGTTTTCTCGGCTTAGCCGGTTACTACCGTCGCTTCATCCCGGATTTCTCTCGAATTGCTAAGCCCATGACGGAACTATTGAAGAAGGAAGTAAAGTTTGTATGGAATGAGAAGTGTGAGGAAGCCTTCCACACTCTCAGAGAGCATCTGACTACTGCACCTGTGTTAGCTCAACCTGATAATACCAAGTCATTCGATGTGTATTGTGACGCATCAGGTACTGGTCTAGGATGTGTGCTCATGCAAGAGAATCGAGTGATTGCATATGCCTCACGAGCCCTTCGGCCCCACGAACAGAATTATCCCACGCATGACCTTGAGCTTGCAGCCGTCATTCACGCTCTGAAGATATGGAGACACTATCTCATGGGTACATGGTGCAATATCTACACGGATCATAGGAGTCTCAAGTACATCTTCACACAAGCCGATCTGAATATGAGACAACGAAGATGGCTAGAATTAATCAAAGATTATGACCTTGAAGTGCACTATCACCCCGGTAAGGCTAATGTAGTCGCGGATGCACTAAGCCGCAAGTCCCATTGCCATTGCTTATCCATGGAGTCCTACCATGAGACATTATGTGCAGACATGAGGAAGCTTAACTTGGAAATGGTTTCCCAAGGCACTCTAGATCACATCTCAGTTGAGCCCACTCTTCACGACCAAATCGTCATGGCACAACTACATGATGAAGGAATCAAGATCATCAAACAAAAACTCTCTCTAGGTGAGGAGAAGTACAAATGTTTCCGCCAGGACCCTAAGGGAGTTCTATGGTTCGAAAGTCGTATAGTCGTTCCGAAGGATCGTAAACTCCGCAAGCAAATTCTGGATGAGGCACACCTCTCCAAATTCTCTATCCACCCTGGCAGTAGCAAAATGTATCAGGACCTAAGGCAAAACTTCTGGTGGACTAGAATGAAAAGGGAGATTGCTACGTATGTCTCGGAATGTGACACGTGCCAGAGAGTAAAAGCCAGCCACTTAAAGGTAGCCGGTACACTTCAACCGTTACCTATACCATCATGGAAATGGGAGGACATAAGTATGGACTTCATCGTGGGATTACCAAACACTTCCCAGAAACATGATTCCATATGGGTTATCGTTGATAGACTCACGAAGACGGCACATTTTCTTCCGGTGCACACCACCTATTCTACCAAGAAATATGCCGAGATTTACCTCGATCATATTGTTTGCCTGCATGGAATACCTAAGACAATTATTTCCGATCGTGGTCCTCAGTTTGTAGCACGCTTTTGGGAACAACTGCAAACGTCTCTTGGCACTAAGCTGATTCGCAGCTCAGCATACCATCCTCAGACCGATGGACAAACAGAAAGAGTAAACCAAATTCTTGAAGACATGCTGAGAGCTTGTGTCATTCATTATGACAAGAATTGGGACAAATGCCTACCCCTGGCAGAGTTCTCTTACAACAACAGCTACCAAACAAGTTTGAAAATGGCACCATTTGAGGCACTGTACGGACGAAGGTGTCGAACCCCTTTGAGCTGGTCACAAACCGGAGAACGTAAAATAATTGGACCCGACCTGGTAATCGAGGCAGAGGAGAAAGTAAAAGTAATACAAGCAAATCTTAAAGCCGCACAAGCCCGACAAAAGAGCTATTCTGACAAAAGGAGAAAGCCCCTAAAGTTCGAAGTTGGCGATCATGTCTATCTTCGAGTTTCACCAACCAAGGGAGTGCGAAGATTTGGAATCAAAGGCAAACTAGCTCCCCGTTATATTGGCCCTTACGAAATCATGGAGAGCTGCGGACCCGTAGCCTACAAATTACGACTGCCCCCTCAGCTCACGGCCACCCATGATGTCTTCCACGTATCTCAACTCAAGAAGTGTATTCGAGTCCCTACCGAGGTTATGGAACAACAAGAAATATCGTTGGAACCCGATCTCTCGTATGTCGAACACCCAATTAAGATTCTGGATCAAAAAGAAAGAGAGACCAGGAGGAAAGTGATTAGAATGTATAAGATACAATGGAATCGCCACACGGAAGAAGAAGCCACCTGGGAAACGGAAAGCTACCTGAACCAACATTTCCCTGGGTTTCTTGCCTCAACCACTGGTATGTGCACCCACGCCCACACTAAGAACTACCGAATCTCGGGGCGAGATTCTTGTTAAGGGGGGAAGGCTGTGACAACCCTGGTAATTAAAATTCTGAAATCAAATGTCATTAGCCTAACTCTATGTGTTAAACCAACTAATGAGAGGGTGGAAAGAATTTAAAACGGGTTCAGTTGGAATTCAAATTAAATTTGGGCACATTTGGGCACATTTGAAACTTTTAAAATAACTTTAAAACCATAAGCCAAATGAAATTTTGCCTGAAACCAAAGTTGTAGAACTTTTTATTTTGAACAACTTTCGTGTTCAAAAGTTTTTGAAATTCAAATCAGAAAGAGGAGAAAACGCCCTGTTTGCACCCAGCCCCCTGAACTTTTTCAAATTTTTGCATTTCGGTCCCTGGCATCCCCCCCCTCTGCTCTGCCGCGCCGCGCGCGCGCGCGCCCGCCCGCCGCGCGCCAGGTGGCCGGCGTCGCCTGACCGGCGCGGAGCGCCAGGCCAGTGGCCGCCGCGCCACCCCCGCCACGGCCGGCTTTCCCCCGCCCCGACGCCGCGCCGCCCAGTCCCCGCGCGCGCGTGCTGCCGCGCCCCGGCCGCCGCCCGCCCGGCCAGTACCCGCGCTCCGCCGTGCCGCCCCGGCCCCCGCGCCCCACCAGTCGCCGCGCCTGCCCTCCGCCCGAGCCGCTGCCGCTGCTGCTCCCCACTCCGCGCCCGGCGCTATCTCGCCACGCCCACGCCACAATCGCGGCCGCCCAGTCACCGCGCCCGCTCGCCCGCACGCCGCGCCGGCGTTCTGCCGCCGCCCGCCTCGCCCAGTGCACGCCGCTGCCGTGCCCCGCCCCGCGCGTCACCCAGGCATCCCCACGCACCCTCCTGTCCCTACAAAACCGCCACCCCCGACCGCCCGCGCGAAACCCCGCCACCAGAACGCCTCGCCGCGCCATCGCCGCCGCCGAGCACCACCCGCCCGTGGGCAGCCCTCCACAGCCGCCCACTGCCCAAACCGAGCACCCAGCCACCACTACATCACCCCACCGCAGCTCACCGACCCACCCAACGCCACCCAAAGCCACCGGAGCACCGCCGCCCGCGCTACCGTCGCCGCCGCCGCCCCTGCTCGCCGTGGACAGCACGACCCCGGCCCCCTCCGTCCAAGCCAAGCCCCGGAGTAGCTTCCCCACGCACCAGTGAAGCTCACCGACCGGACCACGCCGCCCCAAGCCCGCCGGAGCACCGCCGTCGACGCGAGCCGCGCCGCCGCCGCCTCTGCTCCAACGCCGGCGAGCCTTTCCCGGCCGTCCCCCACCTGAACAACACCCCCACAAGGTAGCCCTCGCACCCCTGAACCTTCCCCGACCCCCGCCCCTCGCCGCCGGCGAGCCCCCTCGCCGGAATTTCGGCCGGCCGCCGCACCCGAGCCGCCGAGGACCCAATTGCAAGGATTTAAATCTTTAGAAGGGTCTGAGCGTAAGATTCAAGGACCTAGTTGTAAAAGAAAATTTCAAACCTAGATTCAAATTCAGTGAACTTGTAAAATTCGTATAAAATCGTAGAAAATTCGGAAAAATGCAAACTCAACTGTTCTGGAATCCTCAGAACAAACTCTACCACTTTTGTTACAAAAATTTTCTCAGAATCTCAAAATATTTCGCTCTACATTAAATAGAAGCTTTAATAGACATATTTTATACCCATTGTTCTAGAGCAATGCTGACCCTGAATTTTGGGCAGTGAATTAGTTGCTGGATGATTAGGACTGTGTAAAAAGATTAGGCCCAAATTCCATCTCTAGATTTACTGTTTAATAAACTTAGTTTTATATCATGTGTAAAAGGAATGTTTTATCCCTGTAGTTAGGTGGTGAGTCACCCCTTGAAATTTTTCCTATGCTAATGTATTGGTAACAAGAAGCCAGAGAAAAATTAGGAGAATTTTTATCTCACAGTAACCTATTTATTTGATTTATGTGCTAATAACATACATTAAATCAAGAAAATAGTGTCTTAGCTTGGAAAATCCCCAAATTATTACTGGGAGTTACAATTTGGTAGAAGTTGCTGTGTAAAAAGTTTCATGGACAAAAACCCTATGTAGGGCCCTGTAAAAATGAATCTTTGAAAAGCCTAGGTGTAGAATGTTATATTTTCTATGATCTAAAAACTGCATGATAAATCCTACAAAAATTACAGTAGCTTCTGCATGCTCAAGTGAGAGCTCTGTAAAAATCTTAGCCACAATTGTTGCACCAATTGATCTGTACAAAAAGAACCAGTATCTAACAGCAACAATGAAATCTATTTTTCAGAATTAATCTGTTACATAAAATTGGCTGAAAATTTTACAGTAAGCACATCTTTCCTTGATGTGCCTAAATCCAAAATTTCATGACCAAAAATTATCCCTTGTAGTAATGACTCTCAAATCGTAATCAAGTGCTATTTCCACGACTTAAACTGTGCACTCATGTAGAATCGACGACTCTCGCCGACGGAACCTACGAGCTGGTGCCCGCATCCGAGAGTGAACAGCGTGAAGCTCAAGCAAATCTAACTGAAGCTTTTGAAGACCCGAGCCCAAGTTCGGAAGATCCCCAAGCGAACCGCGAAGGCAAGCCCCGGAGCATAACCCATTCTTTCCGAAATTATGCAACTCTTTACTCCTTGCTTGTGCATTAAGTTTATAGGGGTTGAATGAAAACGTAGTTGCATGATGTTAGGAACCCTTGCTTGAAAACTAGAAGTAAGGTTCGATAGAATGCTGTGCTAATAGGACTCCGGTAAAAGTCGAGTGATTTCCTGTCACTCGCGAGAAAATAGGAGTTGAATGACTACTACACGCTGCAATCATAAGGACACGGACGGGTTATGTAACGATGGTTACGATTGAGGCCCGTCTGTCTAGTGAAAAATGCTAAGGCCGCAGGGTGTGGTAGTGATGGTTAAGTCTTTGAACGTACTAAACACATGCCGAGATTATGGGAATCGGTAAGCTTAAGTACCTGATTGGCCCGGCAAGGGGACGGCATCCTACCCTTTGAACTTCGGTCCCATGTGCATATGGCGAGTGCAGAGAGTGGTCACGACCCGGCGCCGAACCGTGGCGTGGGGCTCTTGTACTCTCGGAGGGTAGCCCCGATCCACGACCCGGAAAGAAAGGGGAAAAGTTGCACGTGTGACTCTAGGGAGTAACCACGTGACGTGTGTTTGGGTTTCCCTTGCAAGGTTAAGAAATTCGATTCGAATCGTCCGTTTCTCACGGCTATTGAGACTGCTTAACCATTTTTACCCACAGAGTAAGAAGAGGAACAATGATGATGAATGAACTGGTTGGATGGAAAGTTTAATGCTTCACCATGTATGCTTAGATAGCTGCTTACCTAGACTGGCTAACGAAACTAGAATCTTGAGCTAAAAGATTGAAAGTAAGGACCCACTGGTAGATGCTTTTCGGCAAAACAAACCCCTGAGCCAAAAAGCCTTGCATATCCAGAGTCGGTGGAGTAGTTCCCACTACACGGGTAAGTCTTGCTGAGTATTAGTATACTCAGCCTTGCTTGTGACTCGTTTTTCAGGTGAACCCTTTGAAGACATGATTGCTAGTTTGACTTGGCCCTGCACTCTTCCCCCTGGTTGGTCGGTGGAATGGGATGCGCCCCCGTCCAACGGAGATAAGGCCGAGTGATGTCTCGTACGGGCTTCATCGAGACATCCTGTATCGTCGAGTAGTTTCCGTTGTTATTTCCGCTGCAATTTAACTCTGAAGAACTTATTTATGTTAATTGAAGTACTTGTTTTCTAAACTCAAAATTAGGTCTGTAATACTTACTTATGCTAATGGTGTAATATTGCTGGAATGTGGTATTCTCTGGGCTCATCGTCGCATGAGCATTTGTATGTACGGCGCTCGATCCGTTCACCGTGGTTGTATCGGGAGGTTATACCCGACAGACCAGTGGATTATTCCGTTTGAAGTGTAAGGTTAACCGAGGATGCCTTAATGGTGATGGTTAATACACTTGAGCCGGATTAATTCAGGTGGTTCTGCCACAACAATGATGATGAATAACTTGTTGGATGAAATTTAATGCTTCACCATGAATGATATTGGATAGCTGCTTATCTAGAATGGTTAATGAAACTAGAATCTTGAGCTAAAAGTTGAAAGTAAGGACCCACTTGTAGATGCTTTTCGGCAAAACAAACCCCTGAGCCAAAAAGCCTTGCATGTCTAGAGTCGGTGGAGTAGATTCCACTACACGGGTAAGTCTTGCTGAGTATTAGTATACTCAGCCTTGCTTGTGGCTCGTTTTCAGGTGAGACCTTCGAAGATATGATTGCTAGCTTGACTTGGCCCTGCCCTCTTCCCCCTGGTTGGTCGGTGGAATGGGATACGCCCCCGTCCAATGGAGATAATGCCGAGTGATGTCTCGTACGGGCTTCATCGAGACATCCTTATCGTCGAGTAGCTTTCGTTGTTTTATTTCCGCTGCAACTTAACTCTGAAGAACTTATTAGTTATGATCACTGAAGTATTTGGTTACTAAACTCAAACTTGGTTTGTAATATTCACTTATGATAAATTTGTAATATCTGCTGGAATGTGGTATTCTCTGGGCTCATCGTCGCATGAGCATTTGTATGTATGGCATCCGATCCGCTTTACCGTGGTTGTATTGGGAGGTTACCCGACAGACCCATGGATTACTCCGTTTGAAGTGTAAGGTTAACCGAGATTGCCCTAATGGTGATGGTTAATACACTTGAGCCGGATTAATTCAGGTGGTTCTGCCACAAGATCAAGTTGATGCAGCCCTGCCAATCCGTACGAACTCGTGAAAGAATAAAAAGTATTGGCGAAGTCGCCGACTTGAAAGTAAAGTACTAGTAGAAAGTAAAAGTGTTTTGTTGATTGATGTGTTGATTTTTTTTTTGCAAAGCCCTAGCGACTCCTATTTATACCCTAAAACTAGGACTTCTGGTCGATTACGACTTGTTACAACTTTATTTAAAATAGGAAAACTACTATATCTATAATATCTTTAAAAAGGAAATGGACTCCCGCAGAATCTTCCGCCGCCATCTCCTAATCCAATCAGGACTTTTCCAATTGCTTCTTGATCGAATTAGCACCGCTCTGTTGACCAACATTAGGCTACTTTTGACCGGGATCCCCTGTTGTGGCCCCAATCTGTTGGCGCAAGCTGTATCACCAATCGGCCGATTTCCAACTATTACCTTAATCGGCCGATTCTTTACTGTAGCCTTTAGATCTGCCGTATCGGCCAATTTCTCCTCCCGACGCTGATTCAACACGTGTCAAAATCTGGCGTCAACACAACCCAAGATAACTATCTAGCCTAGGCACCGTGCCTACACTATCAAGTTACTGACTTCCGCCTCGCACTAAGGATAGAAGAAACCCCAAATGGATAGAACTTGCTACCCATGAAGACATGGGATCCTGCGATCAAAGAAAGTAAATAAATAAATTACTAAAAGTAAAGAGACGTACTAGCGAGATACTGAAGATAAAAAAGGAACTTACTAATGAAGCTTTATTCCTCCGAGGTGGCTACAGAATTGGAGTAGGACAGAGGGAACCAGGCTCCTCTCCTAGCTTGGCTCTCACCCAAGCTCTCACCTCACACTCTCCCTATTCTACACTAAGGTAGAGCAACAACACTAAGACTCTTCTTCTCTCCATGGATGGTATGTCTTGAATGGAGGTGTGGGCTGCCTTTTATAGGTTTTCAATGCCATTTCTTGCAGCGTAGCTTGTCTTGTAAGTAGGTATGGCGGTTGAGGTAACTTCCACGCGAAGTTGGACATGTGGCGCTACAGAAGGAGGCTGGCCGGCCTCTCCTAGGCCGGCGGGCTAGGATTGTTGCCACTTGGCACTGACCTTCTCGTGGACGCTTCTGATCACTCCTGTAGGTCGGTAACAGTTGCATCTCTTTGAGGCTGCACATTTGGAGGCCGGCCGGCCTGGTCAAGGCCGGTCAGCCTGGCTCTGGCTCCTCTCAGCCCTCTGTAGCACCGACATGTTGATCAATGCTTGCATGTACTCCAGGGAGGCGGTTTTGAGCCTGAAGACCAAGGTAGTCGCTGCATGTGGGTCCATCAATCCATGGCTCAAGCCTTTCAACCGTAGGATGTGTTCCTTTGAAATGTGCCGGTCAGGATGGCTTGGACTTGTGTTTGTGTGCATGCAGGTGAAGTTTGAGCCTAAAAGGCTACAATGCCAGGCCAGCCGGCCTAGGGGAGGCAGGTCGGCCTGGGATTTCTCCCAATTTGGCTGAATGTTGGATAGTGAGCTCCTGAAATCAAATAATCACCAAAACTATTGGAACTCATCAGGGTCGATGGTTTTAGCATGATTATGGCCATGAAAGTGTGAAATCCGGAGAAATGTTGGTGGTAAAAATTCTAGAAATCAACCGTCAACACGCCCCCACACCTGGACTTTGCTCGTCCCGAGCAAAAGGGTTGAATTAGATCTAGAGGATCAAGCAAAGTCCAGGGTCATGAAACCAAAGCATGCACAAGAGTTATTTCTAAGCTTTCCCTCATACCTTGGATTCCAGGTGGCTAACACCTTCACTTTCACCTATTGATCCTTAGAACAACTCAATGGAGAGCATGGTTCTTCCTTCTTCTAAGAACTTGGAGAGTTTTGTAAAGTTTTCTAATTTAGGAGGCATACTCTCATTCTCTCAAGTCACTCAGTCACTCAAGGTGTTTGATCCCCACAAAGGCTCTTTATGAAGCCTCATCTACTTGTAGAAAGGTTGTATTTGGAGCTTAAGGTAGGGATGGATAATTGCATATCTTTTCCATCTATGTTGCAAAATCAAACAACTTGTCTCTAAGAGATCATGTCAACCATAGACTTTGGTCAAGTGCAAGTGTGTGTGGAGACTGAATGTCCTTGAGTGGTGTTTGACTCTAGCTTCTTTCATCGTTCTCCTTTCTTTTTTTTTACTTGAGCAAGATGGTTTCTCACTCACTCTCTTTTTCTTTCAGGGGGATGAAGAGCTGCTTGAGAACCACATTTGATGGACTTTGTTCGATGGACGTGTACGTGTATGACCACAATACTAGGATGTATGACATGTCTCAGGAGGCAACGATGTTTGATCAAGCTCAAAATGTAGAAGATAGCTATGTGTGCTCAAAACTGTATCATGCATATGTATGGCTCTAGATAGGACTTGGCAAGGTTGAGCATGAATGAAAGTTGCCTCACTTTTACATTTTCAAAATAACTTTCTCCAAGTCTTTGAATCAAAAAGATCATGTTTTACATGTCATTGTATCATGAAGGTCAATAAGCAAAAGATCAAGTGATTCTATCATAAAGTTCCAAAGGCACATAGGTACTTGCATTAGAAATAAAACTTAGGCACCTTTGATAAATATGTAAAGATTCCATCTCCTTCTAGGTGTTTGATTCAAATTTTTATTTCATTAACTCAGGTACGAAGTTGAATAAAACTCAGGAAAGGAAGGGATAAGGGGGTCACAAACCTCCGTGTCGAGCTGGATGGGCGCAAGAGGCCGACAGGTGGGGCCAGCCTGCCTGCCCTTATGGCTTGAACTTCAGGTTCAAGTGCCACGTGAACAGGCTCAGTCCTAGGGTCTTGTTGCAACCCGCATTTGATGGATTTGGCATGGGTGTAGGCCGGCCGGCCTGAGGGAGGCCGCCCAGCGCTGGTTCGCATCGGTTTTTGCTCATTTTCGTCTAGGGACTCGTTGACGTGTTGCTCGTTCTAATTCTTTACGCACTTCAGTGTATCATTAGAACAGGGGTGTGTTTGGCACACAAGTGTGGTCCAACCACTCGAGCATGACATGAGCAAAGCAAACTTTATTTTATTCAAATTCAAATGGAGGTGCTGCTGGAATTACAAAAGATTGAAAGCAAAATTTAAAAAGGTAAATAAATTCAGCACCTAATCTAAACTAATCTAGCCTATCACCCAATCTAATCCCTCGGGTCCGGGGCTCTATAAGGGTCCTCCTTCCCGGTTGCCTTGGCAAGGCGCTTGAACTTGGAGCACATCGTCTTGCGGAGAGTATCAACCTTGTCATCAAGGTCCATCCTCTCGATCTCCGACTCGGCCACGCGCTCATCTATATTATTGATATTTAACTTGAGCGCGGCGAGCTGCTCCCTCAACTCCTTGATCTCAGCGCCCTCCTCCTCCTCCTCATCGCTGTCCGTGTACGCCCAGATCTCCGGAGGGCCACAGATTGGTGGTGGCGAACGAGTGCGCCGCACCGACCTGGGGTTCGAGTCAACAGACTCCCTCTCCTTCCGATCCAAAGGAGGCGAGAGGACCTTCCCAATGCCCACATTCTACTCATGCACACGATGGCGTGGCGGACTCGGGCTGGCGGGAGTGTACTCTAGCGACTTGGGCCGCACCATCTGCAGGGCAGCGACATGCGCAACGTGCCCTCCTGTAGGGGATGGCACAAGGCGCTTGCCGAACACCTTCCTAGGGAAAGAACCCCCATGGTTGGTTGTGTCAGCGTCTTTGCGCGAGTGCACGCATTGGCCCCCACACCTGGGCTCCTGGTGGGGGACCTCCCGTGAGAAGGAGGCGAGCGGCGCGAAGGTGAGGTCGATCAGCCGGCCTGAGGCTGTGGCCTCTGGTCAGGCGGCGAAGAGAGGACATCGGCCATCACAAATGTCTCGATGATGCGCACGCTGCTTTATGAAGCTTGGCTTTTATTATATTTCAAGGGTGCCGAAGGGGAAACGTTGGCCTTAGTGACCGATTTCGGTGTCATGGAGATGGATTGCGAGGCCATGGCTAGAGATCTTAGAAATTTTGAAACTTGGAAGTAGAGAGGAAGTGAGAGGGTTGGGATGAAGAAGAAGCTGAAGCCTTTTGGGGTAAACGGACGCTTCTTGATCCAATTCTCTCAGGAATTCAAAAAAGATCTCGGATAAGATAGATTTGAATTTGAAATTTTGAAAACAGGCTCGGGACCAGGCCGGCCGGCCCCACCTTGTCAGGTGTGGCTCTCGACTTTCTCGAGGCTTCTCTCCCTCACTTCTATTTCTGGTATTTGGGTGCACAACAGGCCAGAAAGGGAAAGAAAAGAAAGGGAAGAAAAGGAAAGAAATCTATCCTAAGATATGGCACATTTAAGGTCCAACGATGACCATAGATGAGGGCTCTAGCTTGGATAACTCATAGACATCTATTTTGTCGAGTTCCGGTATTTTGGGCTCAAGGAATATTTCAATCATTGGCCATTGGCCTTGAAAATATTCTTGTCATTATCCTGGAGGGTTATAACGTCGTGATTGGCGGTGTTAATTACTAACTTAGGCCCTTCCCACTTACTTCTAAGCTTACTATGACCAAACAAACTAGTACGGGAATTAAAAAGTAGTACCTTATCGCTCGCTTTGAAGTGCTTGATCTTGATTCGCTTATCGTGCCATCGCTTGGGGTTGGTGTTTTACTGCCACGCCCATGGAGGGATACCCCCGAGGTGGTAAGTTTGTAGGTAGGGTGTCGCCGAGATCAGGAATTCGAAGGTGCAAGGAACACAAGGTTTAGATAGGCTCAGGCCACCGAAAGCATAATACCCTACGTTCTATGTGGTTTGTGTTGCCTTTGATGATGATCGGGTGATCTCCTGGGTGATTCCCCTGGAGGGGATCCCTGTCCGCCCTTATATAGTCTAGGGGGACAGGTTTACATGGAAGTCCTAGTCAGGTACAAGCCTTATATAGTTATAGGGATTTTGAAAATCTACAACTTTAGTTTTAGCCAAAAGTTCATTTGAGCCACGGTTTAAAAGTTATTTTAAATTCAAGACTACTAGGGTTTGAATTACTAGTCATTTCTTGTGTTAAATTTTGAATTTGCAAAAGCTGTTTGAAGTACACGTTGTAAGGTACTAAAATATGAGTGTGTTTTTATGCTACATTTTTCATGAAAAGTGGAGCATGAAAGGTTATAAACACAAAAAGAACAAATCTCACATACACACATACATACACATGCACATACACATTCATACACATGCATATGCACACACATAATTAGATGTATTGTTTCAATGATTCTGGGTTATTATGCATGATGCTATGTTTAGATTTTCTTTCTTAAGGTTCCAAACACCTAGGGTGTTACAAAAAGGCCACGGCTTTATGATAGGATTCATAGCCGATGCAGGGGCTCTCTGGATACTACCAAACTTTTGACAATCTTGACTCCCTTTACAATACACAAAGCAATCCTCAAGAATTGTCGTCCAAAAATATCCATTCCTTCTTATCATCCACTTCATCTTGAAAGCCGATTGATGTGCTCCACACACTCCTTCATGTATTTCTCCAATCAAGTTTTTAGATTCCTCAGCACCAAGGCACTTGAGCAGAACACCATCTATCATTCGATAATACAGATCATCTTCAAGCAGAACAAATTTAGTAGCCTTATACCGCAGTTGCCTCAAGACCTTCTGCGAGGGATTTTTCAAATAATCAATGATTTCTTTCCTCCAATCATCAGCCGATAAGTCTAGAGTTAGGGCATCACATATAGGCCGATAACCAGAGGCATTCTGGGCAAGCTTGTTGGCCTCCTCATTACAAATTTTGGGAATGTGCTCTATAGAAACCATCTTGAATTCTTTTAGAAACTTGAGGCATTCTTGATGATATATCCTTAACGTTCATTGTTGCAATCATATTTTCCAATCAGTTGATTGACAACAAGCATGGAATCCCCAAATATTTCCATAGCATCGGCTTTGCTTTCCCTCAACAATCTTATCCCCTTAAGCAAGACTTCATATTCTGCCTAATTGTTGGTTGATGTAGCATCAATCGGCAATGAGAACTCAAAACTTGCCCCCCGAGGTGATATAAGAATGACGCCGATGCCACAACCCTTTCCACAGGACGATCCATCAAAAAATAAAGTCCAAGGAGCAGGTTCTAAAACTAAGACATTTGGACCACAATGATGAGTAACAAAATCGGCCATAACTTGCCCTTTGACAGCTTTAGCCGATTCATATCGCAAATCACATTCCGATAGAGATAGAATCCATTTTCCAATTCTCCCATTTAAAATTGGAAATGATAACATGTATTTAACAACGTCGTCTTTGCATACAACAACACATTTAGCCGATAATAAATAATATCTAAGCTTAGTACAAGAAAAATACAAGCATAAACACAGCCTTTCGACTGGAGAATACCTGGTTTCTGCATCCAGAAGTCTCCTGCTAACATAATAAATCACGCGCTCTTTTCCTTCGAACTCTTGAATAAGGGTCGATCTAATGGCACGTTCATTAGCCGATAAGTATAGCTTGAACGGCTTGTGCCTCTGGGGTGGAATTAGTACTGGTGGATTCACCAAATACTGCTTTATATTATTAAGAGCTTTCTGCTGCTCCTCTCCCCAGATAAACTCTTGATCGGCCTTCAGCTTCAACAATGGGCTAAACGGTTGTATCCTCCCGGATAGATTTGATATAAACCTTCGGATAAAATTGATCTTGCCAATTAATGACTGAAGCTGTTCCTTATTTTCTAGGGTAACCACTTTATTAATTGCACCGATAGTTTTCTGCCCAATTTCAATTCCTCGCTCATGGACCATAAAACCCAAAAACTATCCAGTCGATACACCAAAAGCGCACTTGTGCGGATTCATCTTCAACCCATGCTTCCTGGTACACTATAGGGTCCGACGCAAATCGGCTAAATGCTCTTGAAATCCCTTAGACTTGACCACCACATCATCAATATAAATTTCCACAATCTTGGCGATGAGATCATGGAATATAAACTTCTTTGCCCTTTGATATGTGGCTCTAGCATTCTTCAAGCCAAAAGTCATGACAATCCACTCATACAAACCAACGTGTCCGGGGCATCTAAACGCTGTCTTCAGAATATCTTCTTCCGCCATAAAGATCTTGTTATATCTGCATTGTCATCCATAGAGATGATTTTATATCCTGAAGCAGCATCTACCAGCAAATCGGCCACCGGCATCAGATTGCCATCCATGGGTGTAGCCTTGTTCATGTTCCTGAAGTCAATGCACACTCGAAGTTTGCCACTCAGCATATCGACATTGTCGACTAAACTTTGCTTCAATTAATCTAGTAATCTTCGCTTTTAATCGAATAAACTTTCCCATTCTTCTCAAGTGCATGAAACAACTAAGCACAATATTGAAAAGATGACTGAAAAATATAGAGTTGCTGGTAGTAAAGGTAAACAAGAAGTTAAACTTGAACAGGGTGATTTAGTGTGGTTGCACTTGAAAAAGGATCGTTTTCCAGATTTGAGGAAGTCAAAGTTAATGCCTAGAGCTGATGGTCCTTTCAAAATAGTTGAGAAGATTAATAATAATGCATATAAACTTAGAGTTGCCTCCCGAGTTCGGGGTTAGTCCTACCTTTAACATTTTAGATTTGAGGCCTTACTTGTGGAAAGAAGATGCGCTTGAGTCGAGGAAGACTTCAATTCAAGAGGGGGAGGATGATGAGGACATCACTCCTTCGTATGCACACAACACTTTGCTGAACATTCAAGGTCCAATCAGTAGAGCTCGCGTGGGACAATTGAATTTACAGGTGAGCTCATTCCTCATCACTTCCTTTTATGATCTTGAGAATTGATTACTACCTAATGATTATATTTTTATTAGGAATGAAGGAGAGGACCAGGGGATGCGTGGAGAGGAGCTTAGAGTCGGACAAGGCCAGCAAGGGACGTCCAAGACACTTGGAGGCCCAATACAACTCAACTTCGAGTCCACCTCGGAGTCCAGGAGCAGTCTTCCTTAGATTGGACGCCCAGGCCACATACGGAGTCCGATTTCGACGTTCCACATATGGTTGGAAAGATATTTTCATAGAGCGTCCAATGGAATGGGACGCATGACCAAATGATTCCTGAGTCAACAGGAATCGTCGAATCAAATGGAAGTCCAGAATCTGTCTTGGTGCTGCGTCGCGTCTTTTGGGCTGTTGGCCCGTGTATCGTATTGGAGTCCATGAGGGGTGTCTCCAGGGGTCTTGCACGTCCCTAAACACTTTATATTCAGTAGAGTCACCCAAGTTATGGTTTGGGGTTTTGCTTGGATTAATCTATCAAGAACAGTTTCGCCGTTCGTTGGTTTGTGAGACCACAACTTCGTGAGTTAATCATACATCTGCAATTTGGGTTGCATTCTTTCTTGTTCTTGCTTGTGTTCTTCGATTTGTAGGCAAGGATTAGCCTTCTTGGCAAGGTCGGCCGTGCAACACCGGTCCATAACCTGAGGAGACGTGGTGCTACGATTGTGTGGTTCGGAACGTGTTGTTCAGAAGCCGAATCGAATTGTGTCACGACTCCACCAAATCGAGAGTTAACAGAACCTTTCAGAAGATCGGGAACCCTAGTTCACATCAACACTTCTGGTTTACATCGTCTAGCCCCCTACTGATACGGTCGATATCTGTGCTTAATTGGCAACCAATGTTCAACAATCGATAGGTCTAATCCAGGCATCTCATAATATTCCCAGGCAAAACAATCCTTGAATTCTTTTAACAATTCAATTAACTCTTGTTTATACTCAGGATCTAACTTAGCATTGATAAACGTCGGCCTTGGCTTACCACCATCTCCAATATCAACTTGTTTTAACCACAGCGATGCGCCCGTAGTTAAAGCTCGGATATTACTCGATAAGCGGAACCTACCAATTGGGCGGGGATCAGGTTGATGCAGCCCTGCCAATCCGTACGAACTCGTGAAAGAAGAAAATATTAGCGAAGTCGCCGACTTGAAAGGTAAAGTACTGGTAAAAAGTAGAAGTGTTTTTGTTGATTGATGTTGGTTCCTTTTGCAAAACCCTAGCGACTCCTATTTATACCCTGAAACTAGGACTCCTGGTCGATTACGACTTGTTACAACCTTATTTAAAACAGGAAAACTACTATATCTATAATAACTTTAAAAAGGAAACGGACTCCCGCAGAATCTTCCGCCGCCGTTTCCTAATCCAGTCAGGGCCTCTTCAATTGCTTTCCGGCCGACTTAGCATGCCGTGTTGACCAGCTTTTGACTAGGATCTTCTGGATTAATCCTATCCTATTGGCATAGGCTGCGCCACCAATCGGCCGATTTTCAACTGTTACCCCGATCGGTCGATTCCTTACTGTAGCTTCCAGATCCGCTTCGCCAGCCAATCTTCTCCTCCTGACGCCAATTTAATACGTGTCAAAATCTGGCGTCAACACATGCCCCCCAGTTTCGGAGTAAAATATAACTTTTTCTTTGAAACTCCCTCTTTAATCTTTTTTCTCCGAAACGGGCGCAGTAAAAATCTCCTTCCGTTCCGCGGCACAATGATTGCAATTTCCTCGACCCGAGCGCGCGAAACGACCGCTCCCCTGGAACTCGCGTAGACGGTGCGGTAAAAATACCATCTTTGCCCTTACCCCCTTATCTTTCTCAAGTATTGGTTTTCTCCGCCTCTCCTCCTCCACGAATCCAGCATCCTTTCTGCCGCATTACTGTTCATCTTCCTCCAAGTTCTTTCGATTTCCAAGCGCTCCCCCTTCTCCGGCGACCTTGTCCGCAGCTCGCTCCGACCCCAATGGCGTCTCCGTCAGCGACCACCCCATCTACAGAGGCTCCATCGGCTGCTCTTTTGGCGGCGGCGGCCCAATCGGCGGCTTCTCCAGCGGCGTCATCGGCGACGAGGACTTCCATCCCAGAGGTAAATGTCCGAAAAATCTTTTCTTTTCGCCTTGCTGCTTTAGTATTTTCCGGTCCCTTTCTTAGTTTCTTCCCTCTTTCCCTTTCTTTTTAGGCCCTTAGGCACAGGATCACCATTCCCCTCTCAGAGTCTCCTGACCTCATCTGTCTAGGCCCTATGGGGAGTCCTGATCCAACGGATCTAATCAGTTTAGAAACTCACAGAATCCCCTTTAAGCAGTCACCCATGGATTTAGATCACTGGGTAGGTGCATTCAGATCCTGGCCGAACGAAACACCCGGGTGGAGAGAGTGGTACCAGAGGGTAGCCGGGTCTTGGAAAGTCCAATGGGAAGAACTTAAAATCGGCCAGTGCATAGATCTGTCTCTGTCTCAGATGGAGAAGAACGAACCTTTGGTTATGGCAGCCTCTTACTTCTAGTCCGATGCACTTAACGCATTTCTTTTTGGACACGGACCCATGACCCCGACCTTGGCCGATGTCTTGCTGCTAACTGGCCTAGATGTTTCCTCCGCCGATACCCCCTTTAATTACCTGTTCAAGCCATCTCATCGGCTAGACACCAAAGGAATCGGCGGGTGGAAAGGATACATCAGTAAGAACATGAAGACAGGAACAGTCTCACAAAGAGAGCACACCGCCTTCTTGATGATGTGGCTGGAGAAACACCTCTTCTGTGGTAGAGCGGTCGGTCCCTCTTCCAACACTCAAGCTCTGGCAGAGTCCCTTGCACAAGGATCGGCCGTCCCCTTGGGTAAACATTTGCTGGGATCGGCATACCACATGATGCATCAAATCGGCGCCAAGCTGTCGAAAGGAGAGCCGATAGGGAATCCAGGCGGTCCCTGGTGGTTCATCACCCTCTGGCTCAATCTACACATGAGCAAGGTCTCTCAGCAGAGGATAGAGACAAAGACCTTTCCCAACATTGAGTCAGAGGAGAATCCATCGGTCCGTCGCCGCTGCAGATCTGTCGGAGAGGCAGCATCAGCCTTTCCTGGCTGCCAGTTCACCACTACCCGGGTAGCCGAATATTTCAGATGCTTCTATAATGGACTTAGCGAGGAGATGATCACCTGGTACCCATATCAAACCGCGGAGCCGATTTTTGAGTTGCCTGTATGCTTTGACTTCTCCACCCACACGTTTGACCGAGAGTTGATGGATGTCTTGATTAAGCCGGGAATTTTGCCGGCTAACTTCTTCTCGGGGAAGGACTCACCCACTTATGAGTTCTACTGCCCGTCAGCTGCAGCAAGGCAACTAGGTTTTGGCCAATTGCCGATTCGAGTCTATTTCGCCGGCCAAGCAAAATTCAGAGACGGATTAACCTCTAGTCTCGACTACAGCCGATTGTGCGATTTGGTACCCGACTCCAGCACCATTGACTTGAACGGCTGGTCAGTTGCCTCTTTCGCCACCCAACAATACAAATTATGGTGGGCAGATTGGAAGCAGCATCTTTTCTGTAAATCCCCATTGATTTACTGCAACATTCTGGACCCAGAGAACATCGACCCAAATGCTGCGGTATGTCCTTTTCTTTTCAGCCGATTTCAATGTTGCACTGTCATCTTGCTGTTAACTTATGTTTACCTCTTCAGTCTGAAAGCCATGCCCCCCCAACACGGAGCCGAAGCGACCGGCCGATTGATAGCCATCATCAATACACAGTGCAGCCACTCATCGGCTTCCATGCTCCATCTATCAGAGATATCTCCACCGGCCGATCAAGACGAGCGCCCAAGAGACCAACACCAAAGATATCCAACCGTCGGATGCGGGCTCGCATTGAATCGGCCGGTCGGACAACAATAGCATCGGCTGAAGTCTCTCGTATCGGATCGGCTAGCCAGATGGCAGCAGCATCGGCCGAGACCCCCCGTGTTGAATCGGCTGATCAGATGGGAGTGATGCGCGCCGAGACCCCAGATCCTTCACCTCCATCAGTCGTCGAGACGACCGATCCCCAAGTCGCCGCCGAAGTCGGGGCTGCTGCAGCATCACTCTTAGTAGAAGCTGTCCAGGTAACTTTATTTATCTCATGTATTCCCCAAAAACCTTCTGCTGATATCAATTTCATCCCTTTACCAGGCTGCGTCCAGGTAACTTTATTTATCTCATGTATTCCCCAAAAACCTTCTGCTGATATCAATTTCATCCCTTTACCAGGCTGCACGAGTTGTCCCACCACAATCTCCACGGCTGTCGGCCACGTCTCAAGTAGGGACTGAAACTATAGCAGCTCCTGTTGCCGAGGTAAATGATCTCTTACCCTGCATCCTTAATATTCAGGAAACTTAACCAACTCTGATGCAGGTTGGCTTGGGTACGCCGATTGTAACTCCACAGCTGGAATTGGCCAGAGAACCCGCAGAGGCATGTCAGATTCCCACTACCATCTTATCTCATTTTCCCATAGTATCCTCACGAGCATTTATATCATTCCCAGGAAGCTGGCCCAAGCGGAGCACCAATAATGATCGAATCTTCTTCTTCTTCTTCTTCTTCTTCTTCCCTGAAACAAGGGAAATACTTCCAACGGCGCAGGCAAGAGAGATTCGTTTCAAAGAGGTAACAATCTTACCATCAGAATCGGCCGATTTCCTTTCACTACTTGCTTACCCTTTGCTTCGTTCTCTTACAGGAGCAAGATTCTACCAACAATAGTGTCTTTTCTTTTGCTGTCTCCTTGGCCGATGAAGAAGAAACTGTCTCACATGTGGTTCCACCGAGTTCTGCCTCCGACGTCCTCCGCTCTAAGCTCAAGAGCATCCGTACTCTCCTCCAAGGTGACATCGGCCGACTGGTGAAAGATGCATCGCCGATCCGACAACTTTTCAATGAGGTCGTAGATCACATTCCGGAAGAAGTGTCGGAAGATTTGGGGTATGCTGCCTATATAGAGGGCATGCGGATTCCGGTCTCGCGGGCGCTGCGACGTATGGCCGATCACGCTCAGATGGCCAAAACTCAGGAGGAGGTTGACTCGTACAAGCACCAGGCCCAGGAAGTACATCACAAAATCAACTTCCTCGAGAACTGCCGTCCGGACATCGTTGGCACAATAGATCGGCTGAAACGGAGGAGAGCAGAACTAGCCAAGGAGATGGAACAGATAACCAAAGAGATAGCCGCTGAAGAGAAAAAGCTCCAAGAACTTCCGACCATGATCAGCGAGTTGAAGCAAAAAAGACAACATCTGGCCCGTGAAGCAATAAGACTCCGTCGCCGCGTGTCAGAAGTGTCAGGATCGGTCGAAAGTGATCAGAGGATAGTAGAATCGGCCGATCAAATCAGACGACGAGCGATTGTAGCCATAGATACTTTCCTTGGGCTGTAAACAATATGTTAAACATTGTTGTTCCTTAATGCCACCGCGCTGATTTGGTTTTGAACTGCTTCATGTAATCTGTAATTTCCACCTAACAATGAATCCCAATATCTCTTTCACCGGATGTTGTAGCCAGAAAACCGATGAGAAGTCGGTCATGTTAACTCGACATATTTTCTTTTTTGTGCTCAGAATCCCCATCGGTACCAACGTACGTCGGCCTTGATCTGATGCTATCTCTTAAATCTCCCATCTCTAATGAATTGGCCGACGTGAACCCATGCCTCAGCTTCTCATCCTTTCGAACGAGCTGAATCCTCAGAGCCGACTGCTTGGATCGGCTGTAGACCGAAATCAGACACTTTCAGGAAGTCAGTGTCCCAAGTCCTGCCAGATATACATTTGACGTGTTCGCAGCTCCACTGTTGTGTGTCGGCCGCTGCAACGCTGTAAACAGAATCGGCAGCTACTATCTCTGTGCTGTCGCCGACCCATTGCACAAGGCATTGATGCATAGTAGATGGGACACAGCAGTTTACATGTATCCAGTCGCGACCGAGCAGCATATTATAGGACCCTTTGCCATTAATGACGAAGAAAGTAGTGGGGAGGGTCTTACTGCCGATGGTGAGGTCGACATAGAATGCCCCGCGGGCAGGCGACACGTTGCCTTCGAAATCCTTCAGCATCATGTCCGTCTTGGTGAGGTCGTCATCGCCCTTGCCCAGCTTGCGGAACATAGCATACGGCATGATGTTAACCGCCGCTCCTCCATCTACCAACAATCTGGTGACGGGTCTCCCGTTGACATAGCCCTTGAAAAACAGCGCTTTGAGATGCTGCCGTTTTTCTTCCTCTGGCTTCTCAAACATAGCCGTCATCGGCTCTAATACCAGTTGTGTCATTTGCTCTTCCTCTGTATTTGTCACTTTGTCCCGATCGCTTGGCGCCATGAACTCCATCGGCAATATGAAAACCATATCGATTTCGGCCGCCGATTCTTGGCTGTTTGCTTCCTGATCATTTTTCTTTGGGCGCCAAATTCGAGATTTCACATTCCTTCTTTTTGGCACATATCTTTGTTCTCCTTCTTGATGTTCTAACTGGCGTAGGCGTTGGATTCTCCGCTTTTGGGATCTGGATAGGCCATTGGGACACCACCTGGGGTTCACTGGTTTGGCCGATGGTTTAGCGTGTTCCCAATCTGGTTCCCTTCCTAGGGGATCTTCGTCTGACACCCTATCATCGGCCATCTCTTCCAGCCGATCGTGCGCGCTGATCCTGCCCCCCAGTCCATCTTGCAGGCCGATCTTGCTTTTTGACCTACCGTACTGGTCAACTCTGCCCCCCAGCCGATCATGCACCAAAACGCGCCGTTCTTCGCGCCGATTTCTGTTGATCGGCTCTGATCCTCTGTCCCTAGAGTGTGGCTTCGGGCGATCGTTGCGGTTTGATCCGTTGCACTCCGGACAGTTATCGGCAGAGGGCAGTCTGATGTCGTTCTTCCAGCAGTGGATGAAGAAGGGACACTGCCAGTGATCTTCACGCCGGCGTATCATCTCTTCTTGGTGTTGCGCTTGTTCTTGCCGACGCCGATATTTACTGAGTAGAAATCGAGAGGTGACAGGCCTGTGTGGTCGTTCTGGTCCTCGCCTGTTCCTTCCGATTTCTTCCGTTACGATCTGCCTCCTGGGATCGACAACGCCGTCTTTTCTTGCCGATTCTGACGTCAGCACTCTTGTTTGACTTGATTCTTCTCCAGCGTTGACCGTGTTAGCCGGGAAGGGATGCTGATCTATCTTCATCTGTATTGCCGATTTGATTGGAGTCTCAAATCTGAGCCGCCCCTGTTCAATGGCCGATTGTATCTGCTGACGAAAGACTTTACATTCATTGGTGTCATGAGAAGTAGCGTTGTGCCACTTGCAGTACTTCATCTTCTTCAGCTGATCGGCCGTAGGGATGGTGTGATGTTGCGACAGCTTAATCTGTCCCTCCTGAAGCAGTAGATCAAAAATTTTATCGGCCTTGGACGTGTCAAAGCCGAATGTCTCTGGCTCCTTCTTGCCAAAGGGGCAGGATATTGGTTTTTTCCCTTTTACCCATTCCGCCAGGCCGATTTCTTCCTCCGCGTCAGATTCAGATCCCTCCAAGTACGCCACTTTCTTCTGGAAGCTCCTCCGCTGTTCAAGTGGTCGGATCTCCTGCCCTGACAATCGGTAGACGATTTGACTCAGGCTCTCAAACTCTTGGGCGGCATACCTCTCTCTGATTTGCGGCAAGAGACCTTGGAAAGCGATATCGGCCAACTGTGCATCGGTCAGAGCCAGACTGTAGCACTTGTTCTTGATTTCTCTAAACCTCTGTATGTATCCTGTCACCGGCTCATCGTTCCTCTGCCTGAGGCTGGTTAGATCCGAAATCTTCATCTCGTGTCCCCCTGCATAGAAGTACTTGTGGAATTGTTTCTCCAGATCGGCCCACGTGACGATAGAATTTGGCGGTAAAGTGGTGAACCACTGGAAGGCCGATCCGGATAGAGATGATGAAAATAACCGTACCCTCAGAGCGTCTTGTGAGGCAGCTTCACCGCACTGGATGATGAATCTGTTGATGTGTTCCACAGTGGATGTGTCATCCGTCCCTGAGAACTTGGTGAAATCAGGAACCTTGTAGCGGTGTGGGAACGGCAACGAGTCATAGGCCGATGGATACGGCGTCTTGTAAGTATAAGTTTGAACTTTCGGCTTCAGCCCAAACTGATCTTGAATTACTTCTGCTATTCTTGCCGTCCAATCCACCTGCTGCTGATGAACAGTTGTTCGCGGCGCGGGCACGTGTTGAAGGGCTGGTTCGGCCAGGTGATGAATCGGCGAAGTTTGCTGAACGGCCGATAACTACTGGCGAAACGCGTCCGCACCCCCTTCGTACGTTGCTGCTGGCGCCGCGCCTCTGAATGCCTCCACAGTGCTTGCCCCCCTGCCGATCTCTGGTAAAATCGGCTGGTACTGAGAGACCACCGGCCGGACGGCCGATTGGTATGGCACCTGGAACGGATAAGTGCCATGCCCATTCGCTGGCTCGGGAAAATGTGTCATGGCTGATGCCCCCCTGCCGATTTCTGGTAAAATCGGCTGGTACTGGGAGACTGTTGGCCGGGCGGCCGATTGGTACAGCACCTGGAACGGGTAAGCGCGATGCCCGTCCGCTGGCTCGAGTAAATATGTCGTGGCTGATGCCCCCCAAGGCACTGAGCTTGTAGGCGGTGTTTGCACAGAAGCCATTTGAACGGGTTGAAGCGGCGCTCGCGATGGGAGACATGGTGCACCGCTGTATCTTGGAGACGCCGGAAGTGGTGGAGAGCTGTATCCTTCGCGCTGCGTCAATATCGGCAGAGGCCGATTGGGATGTGTAGGGTAAGCTTCTGGCCGGCAAGGCAGTTGGAGGGGCATATGCCGGTCCCTGATAACCTTGAACGGCCCCGCTGGCCAGCGAGTTGACGACGGCGTTGTACACCGTGTTGCTCATCACCGAGGATTGGTCAATGAACGCTTGATACACGGACTGTTGAATCATCTCTGACATCTTGCCCGAGTCTTCAGCAATGGTGATGTGGCGAGGTGCTGGAATAGGAGCTTTCTTAACTGCTTCCCCGCTTCTGGTACGACTGAACGATTGGAGGTACATCTTCTTATAATCTTCCAGATATTTGGCCAATTCCTCCCTCTGGTCGTCCTTGAGATCAGCTTCTGTGACCCCGATGATGTTGCTGTCAGAGATTTCTGCGTTGTTCGACATATCAGGTCTTGGATGGTCCCACCGGGCGTGCCAAAAGTGTGTTGGCGCTAAAATCGGCCGGGTAGGAATCGGCCGATGGGTCTTCAGCGTCGGACACACAACCCGGGAGAATCTGCTTAGCTCCTGTTCGGGTTATCGCCCTGGTGCAGTTCGCGCGGCGTGCCAGTCAATTTGACCTGTTGATTGACAAGGAAATAGAATATTAAATTCCAGGCGCGTCGATCGGCTGGATTTCCGATCTGTCCTGAGGAGCGCGTCGGCGGCAAATCGGCCGATTTGCTGTAGAGATGATCGGCTATGGGTCAGCCGATGATCGTATAGTAATTGTAGAGAGAACTACTGGAGTAATCTAAACAATCACTATAGAAGCAACACTTGAAACATATCTAATCGGCTATATGGCGATGACTCGAAGGAGAACAATGACGAAGCCGATTACCCTGATCTCAAGCTGGATAACTGGTGATAATACTAGAATAACAGGTAAAACTTGCAATTCTAGTGAATATCGATAACTTGTGAATAAATCCAAACGAAACCACAGCGATGCGCCCGTAGTTAAAGCTCGGATATTACTCGATAAGCGGAACCTACCAATTGGCTGGGGATCAGGTTGATGTAGCCCTGCCAATCCGTACGAACTCGTGAAAGAAGAAAATATTAGCGAAGTCGCCGACTTGAAAGGTAAAGTACTGGTAAAAAGTAGAAGTGTTTTTGTTGATTGATGTTGGTTCCTTTTGCAAAACCCTAGCGACTCCTATTTATACCCTGAAACTAGGACTCCTGGTCGATTACGACTTGTTACAACCTTATTTAAAACAGGAAAACTACTATATCTATAATAACTTTAAAAAGGAAACGGACTCCCGCAGAATCTTCTGCCGCCGTTTCCTAATCCAGTCAGGGCCTCTTCAATTGCTTTCCGGCCGACTTAGCATGCCGTGTTGACCAGCTTTTGACTAGGATCTTCTGGATTAATCCTATCCTGTTGGCATAGGCTGCGCCACCAATTGGCCGATTTTCAACTGTTACCCCGATCGGCCGATTCCTTACTGTAGCTTCCAGATCCGCTTCGCCGGCCAATCTTCTCCTCCAGACGCCGATTTAATACGTGTCAAAATCTGGCGTCAACAAGCCCAAAATTCACCTGCTTGTACACAAACACAAGTCCAAGCCATCCTGACCGGCACATCTCTAAGGAACACATGTTACAGTCGAAAGGCTTGCATGGATTGATGGACCCACATGCAGCGACTACCTTAGTCTTCAGGCTCAAAACTACCTCCCTGGAGAACATGCAAGCGTTGATCAACATGTCGGTGCAACGGAGGGCTGAGAGGAGCCAGAGCCAGACCGACCTGCCTTGACCAGGCTGGCCGGCCTCCAAATGTGCAGCCTCAAAGAGGCGCAACCATTACCAACCTCCAGGAGTGATAAGGAGAGTCCACAAGAAGGTCGGTGCCAACCATTACCAACCTTCTGCAGCGCCACGTGTCCAACTTCGCGTGGAAGTTACCTCAACCACCATACCTGCTTACAAGACAAGCTACGCTACAAGAACCGATCTTGAAAGCCTATAAAAGGCAGCCTACACCTCCATTCAAGACACACAATCCTTGGAGAGAAGAAGAGTCTTAATGTTGTTGCTCTATCTTAGTTTAGAATAGTGAGAGTGTGAGGTGAGACCTTGGATAAGAGCCAAGCTAGGAAAGGAGTAGGGTTCCCTCGGTCCTACTCCAACTCTATAGCCACCTCGGAGGAATAAATCTTCATTAGTAAGTTCCTCGTTTATCTTCAGTATCTCGCTAGTACGTCTCTTTACTTTTAGTAATTTGTTTATTTACTTCCTTTGATCTGCGGGATCCCTTGCTTGTGTGGGTAGCAAGTTCTATCCATTTGGGGTTTCTTCTAGCCTTAGCGCGAGGCGGAAGTTAGTAACTTGATAGTGTAGGCACGGTGCCTAGGATAGCTAGTTATCTTGGGTTGTGTTCCACCCCACGGAACCGTTGTGGTAGGCGGCAGGTGGTGACAGCCCTGTCCGTCCCTCGTAGTGCACCACGTTCGGGTGTTTTTGTAGCAGTAGTAGCAGGTTGCCGTTGGACTCCCCTCTCACCCTTTCTAAAGTCCTTCCTCTTCTAGCCGCCGAAGAAGATCAAGTTAGTAGATAGCAAGTTATCTGAGTAACGAGTTAGCTAACTGAAGTTAGGCCATCTACCCTCTTACCTCTTCTCCCCTGGTAGGTCCGGTTGAATAGTTCTAGGTCTGGTTGCATGTATCGATCCTTGGATTCGATATCCTAAATAAACTCCTTGGTGAAAGCTACATCGGTATCCGTGCACTTGCGGATTACTTCGTATAGGCTAAGGAGTGCCAACAAGCTTTCTGACGCCGTTGCCGGGGAACGGTAGCAATACTAGTTTAGAGCTTTTTCAGCCATACACTTTCCACACCCTTTCCACCTTACCACATGGAGTACGCTCCTAGTTATCCGGGCGTTCCATCTCGCGACTACCATCTTGCCACCCCATTTTATCTGATGGTTATGAGATCCGTCCCAGTCTCATGGCCAAGGTTTGTGCACAGTCCTTTTCTGGTAGAAAGGATGAATGTCCCTATGCTAACTTGCAGGAATTTGAGGAGAATTGCTCTCTCCTCCACATACGTGGTATGAGTCAAAACACCCTACGGTGGAAGCTATATTCCCATTCTCTCTGACGGGGGAAGCAAAAGTTTGGTATAACCGGAAGGCAGGGAGAGTTGGAGGAGCTTGCATAGAGTAGAAGGATGAGTTCTTCTTATTCTTCTTCCCTGTTACCAAAGTGTTGCGGCTTCGCATTCAACGCTATCATTCAAGCAAGGCGAAGAGTCACTTGGAGCAGCGTGGGAAAGATTCATGCAGATGGCAAATTCCGGACCACCTCACAGTCTTCCGAAAGAGATGCTGATGCATCGTTGGTGGTCTTAATCCGGAGAGCGCACATTTCACGAATGTCGCCTCTGAGGGATCCGCCATGTACAAGATAATGGCTAAAGTAAGAACCATTCTAGAGAAGGTCCTTGATAGCACTCAGCCCACGGGAGTCTTTGACGATCCACCCGAGCCAACTGATCAGCCCGAAGAAAAGCAGCAAGTTCACATCCCATCAGCTCCATCCTATACACCTCCACCATACATAGAGAAATTCACCAAACCAACCAAGTCCACAGATTATGAGCCACTCATAGAAGATATGCCAATGTTTATCCCTCATCTCTTCACAGAAGAAGAGTATATGAAACTCGGCAATATTTCAGCCATGCCGAAGGAGCACAAGTGCATATGCTCAAGATCTGAGGTGTTCATTCCAGATGCCACACCACAGATTGAGGGTCTTACTACGATTATGAGCAAGGAATGGACAGAGGAAGCGGAATCCAGCAGTAGCGTCATACAGATCTTCTGCGATTTCAGAATACTCCTCTGCACTATTGGGGATGCTACACCGCAAGAGGTCTTTTACGATCCAAAAGTCAGGGTGAATGTGATGTCCAAAACAATGGCAGAACACATTGCACCAGAAGAGCCCCTGACTTTCTCTCGTAAGCACCTGAAGTGGATCGATAGCCAGATTGTTGAGAGTAAAGGAATCCTTCGCGTTATGTCCCTGAAGATGGGGCGTAACAAGATTTTCCTTGATTTTCACATCTTCGATATCCCTGAAGGTGAAGAGTTCGTCTTGAACGGACAACCAAAAGAGCCACTTGTCAACCCAAACAGAGACCGAGCAACCTTTGAGGTTAAGGTTGGCAAAGGCAGAATCCCAGTCAGCCTAGTTCGTTCATGCAACACCATTGCAGAAGCTAGACCGGAGCATTATTCAAGAAGGGTTAACTCAGCCCAATATTGAAGAAGATGCCATTCACTTCACCCAGCAAATAGATCCAGATGGTAAGAGTAAGCTTAAGGAAGAAGAGAAACCGCAACCTTTTCTTCTTGAGTTGAAGCCACTGCCTCCTGGTTTGAAGTATGCTTTCCTCCACAACAACATAGGCACGCCAGTCGTCATTAGTGATAAGCTGATAGAGAGTGAGACTCGGCGAATTATTGCAGTCTTGGAGAAGTACTGATCCATCATTGGGTATTCTCTACAAGACTTGAAGGGGATCAGCCCCAACTTATGCACCCATTGCATTCCTATGGAGCCGGACCATAAGCCATCAAGAGAACATCAGCGACGGCTTAATGATGCGATGAGGAAGGTAGTAAAGAAAGAGGTTCTGAAGCTACTGCACGCGGGCATCATCTACCTCGTGCAAGACAGTGAGTGGGTCAGCCCAGTTCAAGTTGTTCCGAAAAAGGGAGGCATGACAGTAGTCTAGAATGAGAGAAATGAGCTCATACCTTAGCGGACAGTTACTAGATGGCGGATGTGCATCGATTACCGGATGCTCAACAAGGCTACCCGGAAAGATCACTTCCCTCTCCCCTTCATTGATGAGATGCTTGAACGGTTAGAAACACACTCATTCTTTTGCTACCTCGACGGATACTCTGGTTATTACCAAATTCCTATTCATCCGGATGACCAGAGTAAGACTACCTTCACCTGTCCCTGTCGGTGTTTTACCGCCACGCCCACCGAGGGATACCCCCGAGGTGGTGAGTTTGTAGGTAGGGTGTCCCAGAGATCAGGAACTCGAAGGTGCAAGGAACACAAGGTTTAGACAGGTTCGGGCCGCCGAGAGCGTAATACCCTACGTCTTGTGTGGTTTGTATTGCTTTTGATGGTGATCGGGTGATCTCCTGGTTGATTCCCCTGGAGAGGGTCCCTGTCCGCCCTTATATAGTCTAGGGGGATAGGTTTACATGGAAGTCCTAGTCGGGTACAAGCTTTAGAGTCCTACTCGAGTACTTTTCTGGTAGTTCCCTAGTGTATCCGACTAGTTTCACTACTGTAGGAGTAGTTTTACTAGGCTACGAGTAGTTACAACAGATGTAGGGTGTGGGACATGTCCCAACCCTTATCCTAGGAAAAGTATTCCATGTGTACAGTCCCGTGTACCCGGGTCTGACATTTGGTTTGCTCATTGTAGAGATTGGAGCTGTGGTAGGCCTTCTCTCTCCATTCATCCAAACTCAGCCAATTGAATTTGCCTTTTAACTCCGGCTGATTGGAGATCCATGTTCCACCTCTTGATCGCCTAGTGGGATTTGAATTCAAGTTCAACTAGTAAATGGCAAGTTTTGCCATAGACCAATTGGTACGGTGCCATTCCAATCGGCGTCTTGAAAGCTGTTCGATAAGCCTAGAGTGCCTCGGGTAACTTGCTCTTCCATCCTTTCCCAATGGCATTTACTATTTTCTACAGAATGTTCTTGATTTGCTTGTTTGATGTTTCTGCTTGGCCACTCGTCTGGGGATGGTATGGAGTTGCAATCTGGTGATCTACTCCCAACTTGTTGAGACACTTCCTAAATGTCTTATCAATGAAGTGGGAGCCTCCATCACTAATCACGACTCTGGGAACTCCAAAGCGAGGAAATATGATTTCCTCGAACATTTTCTTTGAGTCCTTTGAGTCGACCGCAACGCCAGGAAGTGCTTCAACCCATTTGGACACGTAGTTCACAACCACGAAGATGTACTCAACTAGGTCTACCATGTATACCTGTCCCCCCAGACTATATAAGGGCGGATAGGGACCCCCTCCAAGGGAATCACCCAGGAGATCACCCGATCACCATCAAAGCAATACAAACCACACAGGACGTAGGGTATTACGCTCTCGGCGGCCCGAACCTGTCTAAACCTTGTGTTCCTTGCACCTTTGAGTTCCTGATCTCGGCAACACCCTACCTACAAACTTACCACCTCGGAGGTATCCCTCGGTGGGCATGGCGGTAAAACACCAACAGCTGGTGCGCTAGGTAGGGGTGTTCATCGAGCATCCACTGAAGAACTCGATGGCATCTCTCAACTTCACCAGCAACGTGCTCAACGAGGGCACAACCTTCATCTTCGGCTAATAGATCTGCGTCGCCAACGGCTTGGGTGGCTTCATCAGCCACCTAGTTGATTCCAGGAAGCCGGAGGCCTCTGCAGCAACTCGACGCTGCAACCTCGACTCTTTCGTCGACGATCTTGACGAGTTGCAGCTCCCCGATCTGCCTAGACAGATCGAAAACACGTCCGTTTTTTACGCGACTTCAAGTCGTGCCACACCAGGACTCGGATCGGATTCAAACTGATCTGAGGAGGCTTCACGATCCAAGTCCCTCCCTGACTCGCAGGAGGTCTTGGATTGCCTCTTCAAGATTCGAGACGAGGGAGCCACCGCGCGTTGGGGGCTCCTCATTCTCGACTATGACTCTGACTCAAACAAAGAGTACTCGTCAATTACAATTCCGAGCCGAGGAGGACTCGAGGATGGGGGAGCCACCGCTTGTCGGGAGACCCCAGTTCTCGTTATCCACTCGCAACCCGATGATTACTCCGAGTCGTTTTCGGGTAATAATCCGGGTTTAACTATAACATCCACGCCGCAAGGCTGTTTCCTGTACTGGAAGGGTCTAGGGCCCTCTGAGGTACTCGAATTCAACTCCCGCCTTGTGGCACAATCCACCCTTCGGCATACCGACCCCAAGAAGATAGAAGCTTTCGACTACTCCGCTCAACATCGACGCGCTGCCGCGACAACCTCGACTACTCGACTTGCACCGCAGTCACGACTGTCTCGACAAATCGGCAGCGCCAATGACAACTTCGACAACTCGTCTTGACTAGAAACTAGTCGGGACCGAGCCGCAAACTACTCGGCGACTAGCTCCGCTCGGTCAACAACTAGTCGGAATCATCTCCGACTAGTTGGCTCCATCGACAAATCACTCACGGATCAAAATCGGGTTGAGACGGTTCAACCCAGGACCCTCTCCACTTTGGAAGAGGATTTTGATCATCTACCAACACTCGGAGAAGGAAAAGCCATCCCTTTTCGGGGGGCTATTGTTTCCGACAACTACTCGGATCCATCTATTCATGTGACCCGTGGTCTGGTAAGGAGATCAGATTGGTTGGGCAGGTTTGGGCATCAGAAGGGCATGAAACCCTCCAGGTCTCTCAAATCAAGTCCACCACGATTCATTGCCATACCCGGGGAACTCCCCTTTCAAGAAGGTAGACCCCTCCTCCCTTCCGACAACGAATAAGAGGGTCAAGTGGTGCGGTGTGCCAAACGCTTCAATCGAGAAGTACTCATGATTCATGCCGACGAGGAATGTGAAGGCCTAGAGCGGGTCCAGCTAGACGACTACGACGACTACCTCCTTGATTCACTCGACGAAGACGTGGACGTACCAAGGGATAATGAATCCTCATCCAACATCAAGGTGGAAGACACAGATAACATCAAGAAGGAACGTCGTAGGCTCATCAATCCAAAGCGCGCCCAACGCAGGCACTGCGCCATCAAGATGAACCAGTAGGGGAGCGGTGATCCCCATGACTCATCCACGGGCAACCTTTGTGCCATCATCAATGCTGGCAGGGACGCCCGCAATGTAATCATTGCCAAGCAGCAGGAGCGCAAAAAACTGGTAGCCTACAGCCCCACCCGCTATCAACACCCTCTCGACTACTCGAAAGCGCAAGCCGGAAGCCGGGGAGCAATCCACCCGCACAAAAAGGACTACCAGACCAAAGAAATGACTCGAGGAAGTGCTCCACGGGCAGTGCCCATGCCACCCGAAGAGCAGGCACTCTGCGTTTGAATGTCAAGCCCTTCGGAGGGCCCTTGGAGCTCCGCCAAGTCTACGAAGAAAGGCGACGGGACTACCCGACTAATGATTTACTCATAAATTAAGTACCCGGCTCAAGGAGGTTTTCTGAGGGTCTTTTAGGTGTTGCGCTTGTTTAAACCATTGTTTTGGGATTATATCTCGAAACAAGGGGTTCCGTATGCCTAAAAGCACCCCTTTTTTACCACTTAGCAAAGGTCGCTATTTATGTTCATTATTCGGGTCAATCATGACTCCCTCGCTAAACTCAGGACACCCTATCATAGCCGAACCATGGGACTGCCAAGAGTGGTTGCCTCATTTGGCAATGACTAGTGGAACCCGTTAATCAGCCAAATAAAGCACCTACATGATTATCTATCAAACACTTCCAGTAATGCACAGATTACTAGTTCCCGACTAGTTTGCTGTGTTACTGAAGGGGCCTTGCTCCCAAACTTCCAGAAACACTCTGTTTACTAGTTTTCAACTAGTATTACACGTAGTTTACTGAAGGGGCCTTGCTCCCACACAACTTTGCCAACGGTTTCGATGGAATTCAATTTTTCCCGACCAGAAGAAGCACGAAGCACCCGGACCACCCGCATGGAAATCAACCGAGCAATCGACGAATCGATCGACGTCTCGAAACCCCTCAAAATCGACGTCTCGGAACCCCTCGAACCGAATCCCCCTCGGTCGGAGCTCCACTGCTACAAGTCGGAGGAGGTTTTGGATCATCTACGACAAGTCGGAGGAGAATTTGGATCGTCTACGATAAGTCGGAGGAAGATTTGGATCGTCTACGACAAGTTAGAGGAGGATTTGGATCGCCTACTACAAGTCGGAGGAAGATTTGGATCATCTACTACAAGTCGGAGAAGGACTAGCCAACATCCATCGAAGGTCTCCCGTCCCCCCCCCCCCCCCCCCCCCCCCCCGACTACTCGGACCTCATCAACAATGCCATACCTTTATCAAATGGCCATCGCGGCCTGATGGTGCCAGCATCTTGGTTGGGCGAGCCAGGGCATTGGAAGGGCACGAGCCCTCCAAGTTACCTAGCTCAGCTCACCTCTTTGCGCCTCAATCTTGGTAGGGCGGGCCAGGACATTGGAAGGGCACGAGTCCTCCAAGTTACCTAGCTCAGCCCACCTTTTTGCGCCTCAATCTTGGTAGGGCGGGCCAGGGCATTGGAAGGGCTCGAGTCCTCCAAGCTACCTGGCTCAGCACACCTTTTTGCGCCTCAATCTTGGTAGGGCAGGCTAGGGCATTGCAAGGGCACGAGTCCTCCAAGCTACCTGGCTCAGCCTACCATTTTGCGCCTCAATCTTGGTATGGCGGGCTAGGGCATTGGAAGGGCACGAGTCCTCCAAGCTACCCGGCTCAACCCACCTTTTTGCCCCTCAATCTTGGTAGGGCGGGCCAGGGCATTGGAAGGGCACGAGTCCTCCAAGCTACCCGGCTCAGCCCACCTTTTTGCGCCTCAATCTTGGTAGGGCAGGCCAAGGCATTGGAAGGGCACGAGTCCTCCAAGCCACCAGGCTCGGCCCACCTTTCCGCGCCTACAACTTGGTTGGGCGGGTTCGGGTATAGGAAGGGCATGACTTCTCCAAGCTACCCGGCTCAGGCCACCTTTTTGTGTTTTCAACCTAGTTTTCAACCTGGTCGGGTAGGCTCGGGTATCGAAAGGGCACAGAGTTCTCCAAGCTACCTGGCTTAGCCCACCTTTTTGCGCCATCAACCCCGACATCCCGTCGGGCCTAGCACCGTTCAAAAAAGGCACGATCCTCGATGACTACGTCGCCATCGCCAGGGCACTCGGCGACCCGCCGACGACTACTTTGACTACACAACTAGCCGGGAGCGGGACTCACACCGCCAATGACTAGTTGGAATTGATTTCGACTAGTCGGGATCTTCAACAAACCGGCACAGATTCATCAACAAGCGACACGACTTTGTCGACAATCACCAACAAATCAAGATCTCCAATCACCCACGAGAAGACTGAGACCTGATTCAAAGAGGTTTGACGGAGATCTTTAGGGAATTTGCTTAACCATTGTCTCGAGTTGTATCTCGACACAAGGGGTTTTTTCCAAAGAATTTGTTCAACCACTCGGTCAGGCGATCAAGGAGTTTACCCACAACAAGGTTTGTTTGTTCAGCAATATTTCAACGCCGTACGACTTGTTTTGGCCCGCCCAAGGATTTCCTTCAGGCTAGCCGAGACATCTGCGCACAGCAACATGCGATTTTGTTTTGGCCCGCCCAAGGATTTTCTTTGGGCTTGCCGAGTCATCCTAGCTCAATGACTACTTTTGTACCAACGCAAGTACAGGATTGCGTTGTCCCTTCCTTTGGGCCAACCGAGACTTGTCTTGGCCCGCCTAAGGAACTCATTGCCTCACGTGAAAGATCTCATCATCAATCCCTGAGGGCCCAGCGTGATGTTTTCAGAAGTTAAGACATGCATTCTCATGGTCCCCCCAAGGATTCCTGAAGCAACCAGCAAGATTTATTTCTCCCTCATTGACTTCTAGTCACCTTCACATACTTCCAGTACAACTCCGTTTACTAGTTCCCGAATAGTACTACGCGTAGTTTACTGAAGAGGCCTCGCTCCCATATTTCCAGTAATACTCCGTTTTGCTAGTTCTCGACTAGTACTACGCGTAGTGTACTGAAGGGGCATCGCTCCCAGATTTCCAGTAATACTCCGTTTTACTAGCTTTCGACTAGTACTACGCGTAGTTTACTAAAGGGTCCTCACTCCCATAATTCCAGTACACTCCGTTTACTAGTCCTCGACTAGTACTACGCGTAGTTTACTGAAGGGGCCTCGCTCTCATACTTCCAGGAACGCTCTGATTGCTAGTTAAAGACTAGTATCTTATGTTGCTGAAGGGGTTTTAATCGCTTACTTCCAGTAAGTTCATGCTACTAGTCTCCGACTAATACTTTATGTTACTGAAGGGGCCTCGCTCCCATCCTTTCAATATTTCTCCGTTTACTAGTTTTTGACTAGTTATACATGGAGTTTATTGCAAGGGCAATGCTCCCATCACGGTTTCATGTCTATCAGTTACAACATACTTTTATGTTTACCTTGCAGGGGACCTGATTTGAACCGTGCTGATGGGCGAGTCGGATTCAACTTCGATCAGTTGGCTTCATCAACAATCGCCAACGACTACTCCGATTTCGCGAGAACGCTCGCCTACACTGACTACAACAACTACATGTCGGATTCAACTCCAACATGTTGGGTTTATCAACAACCGTCGGCGACTACTGGTCTTCGTGAAGATCGTACGGTGACATGCTGGCAACTACATCGACTACTCATTTCGCCTACAAGTTAGTAGGAATCGGCTATGCTTGGCGACATGCTGGCAGCTACATCGACTACTTGTCTCGCCTACAAAACTAGTCAGAATCGACTCCAACTAGTGGGCTTCATCGAAAGTTCAAGATCCATAGAAAATTGGCCAATACCTAGACTCGGGGGTTGGCGCCACCGACTACTGGGCATATTTTATGCGACCCATCTAGCTCCAAGGCTCGGGGGCTCGATACGACACGGCTCTCAGCAATGAAGATTGCATGCCACGATTCTTAGGATCCTTTATTCCAAAACCTAAGGATTTGGATTCAAGGCTCGAGGGCTGCAGGGACACGTGTCATCAATGACTTATTTTTCAAATTTGTTGGAAGATAAGGATAGAAGACTCAAGATTGAATTGATCCTCAACCTGATTCGACGAGTCAACCTAAGGCTCGAGGGCTACTCCATATGGAATGCGAGTTTAATCGCACCCCATAAAAAAGAAGACAACTACTCGGGGCATGAGCACCTCACAGTCTCGATGCAGCCAAGGAAGTACTCGGAGGACATCTTCAAGATGAAGTTCGGGAGAACTTGAAGATGCCTTCAGAAGTACTCGGACGCCTGCAGTACTCGGCTACGAAGAGCTCGGGGGCTTGTCAGACCCGGGTACACGGGACTGTACACGTGGAATACTTTTCCTAGGATAAGGGTTGGGACATGTCCCACGCCCTACATCTGTTGTAACTACTCGTAGCCTAGTAAAACTACTCCTACAGTAGTGAAACTTGTCGGATACAGTAGGGAACTACCAGAAAAGTACTCGAGTAGGACTCTAAGGCTTGTACCCGACTAGGACTTCCATGTAAACCTGTCCCCCTAGACTATATAAGGGCGGACAGGGACCTCCTCCAGGGGAATCATCCAAGAGATCACCCGATCACCATCAAAGGCAATACAAACCACACAGGACGTAGGGTATTACGCTGTCGGCGGCGCGAACCTGTCTAAACCTTGTGTTCCTTGCACCTTCGAGTTCCTGATCTCTGGGACACCCTACCTACAAACTCACCACCTCGGGGGTATCCCTCGGTGGGTGTGGCGGTAAAACACCGACAGGGACGGGTGAAGGTAGTCTTACTCTGGTCATTCGGATGAATAGGAATTTGGTGATAACCAGAGTATCCGTCGAGGTAGCAAAAGAATGAGTGCTTTTCGAACCGTTCAAGCATCTCATCAATGAAGGGGAGAGGGAAGTGATCTTTCCGGGTAGCCTTGTTGAGCATCCGGTAATCGATGCACATCCGCCATCTAGTAACTTTCGCGAAGGTATGAGCTCATTTCTCTCATTCTGGACTACTGTCATGCCTCCCTTCTTCGGAACAACTTGAACTGGGCTGACCCACTCACTGTCTTGCACGGGGTAGATGATGCCCGCGTGCAGTAGCTTCAGAACCTCTTTCTTTACTACCTTCCTCATCGCATCATTAAGTCGTCGCTGATGTTCTCTTGATGGCTTATGGTCCGGCTCCATAGGAATGCGATGGGTGCATAAGTTGGGGCTGATCCCCTTCAAGTCTTGCAGAGAATACCCAATGACGGATCAGTACTTCTCCAAGACTGCAACAATTCGCTGAGTCTCACTCTCTATCCGCTTATCACTAATGACGACTGGCGTGCCTCTGTTGTTGTGGAGGAAAGCATACTTCAAACCAGGAGGTAGTGGCTTCAACTCAAGAAGAGAAGGTTGCGGTTTCTCTTCTTCCTTAAGCTTACTCTTACCATCCGGATCTATTTTCTGGGTGAAGTGAATGGCATCTTCTTCAATATTGGGCTGAGTTAACCCTTCTTGAATAATGCTCCGGTCTAGCTTCTACAATGGTGTTGCATGAACGAACTAGGCTGACTGGGATTCTGCCTTTGCCAACCTTAACCTCGAGGGTTGCTCGGTCTCTATTTGGGTTGACAAGTGGCTCTTTTGGTTGTCTGATCAAGACGAACTCTTCACCTTCAGGGATATCAAAGATGTGAAAATCCAGGAAAATCTTGTTACGCCCCATCTTCAGGGACATAACGCGAAGGATTCCTTTACTCTCAACAATCTGGCTATCGATCCACTTCAGGTGCTTACGAGAGAAAGTCAGGGGCTCTTCTGGTGCAATGTGTTCTGCCATTGTTTTGGACATCACATTCACCCTGACTTTTGGATCGTAAAAGACCTCTTGCGGTGCAGCATCCCCAATAGTGCAGAGGAGTATTCTGAAATCGCAGAAGATCTGTATGACGCTACTGCTGGATTCCGCTTCCTCTGTCCATTCCTTGCTCATAATCGTAGTAAGACCCTCAATCTGTGGTGTGGCATCTGGAATGAACACCTTAGATCTTGAGCATATGCACTTGTGCTCCTTCGGCATGGCTGAAATATTGCCAAGTTCCATATACTCATCTTCTATGAAGAGATGAGGGATAAACATTGGCATATCTTCTATGAGTGGCTCATAATCTGTGGACTTGGTTGGTTTGGTGAATTTCTCTATGTATGGTGGAGGTGTAGAGGATGGAGCTGATGGGATGTGAACTTGCTGCTTCTCTTCGGGCTGATCAGTTGGCTCGGGTGGATCGTCAAAGACTCCCATGGGCTGAGTGCTATCGAGGACCTTCTCTAGAATGGTTCTTACTTCAGCCATTATCTTGTACATGGCGGATCCCTCGGAGGCGACATTCGTGAAATGTGCGCTCTCCGGATTAAGACCACCAACGATGCATCAGCATCTCTTTCGGAATACTGTGAGGTGGTTCGGAATCTTCCATCTGCATGAATCTTTCCCACGCTGCTCCAAGTGACTCTTCGCCTTGCTTGAATGATAGCGTTGAATGCGAAGCCGCAACACTTTGGTAACAGGGAAGAAGAATAAGAAGAACTCATCTTTCTACTCTATCCAATCTCCTCCAACTCTCCCTGCCTTCCGGTCATACCAAACTTTTGCTTCCCCCGTCAGAGAGAACGGGAATATAGCTTCCACCGTAGGGTGTTTTGACTCATACCACGTATGTGGAGGAGAGAGCAATTCTCCTCAAATTCCTGCAAGTTAGCATAGGGACATTCATCCTTTCTACCAGAAAAGGACTGTGCACGAATCTTGGCCATGAGACTGGGATGGATCTCATAACCATCAGATAAAATGGGGTGGCAAGATGGTAGTCGCGAGATGGAACGCCCGGATAACTAGGAGCGTACTCCATGTGGTAAGGTGGAAAGGGTGTGGAAAGTGTATGGCTGAAAAAGCTCTAAACTAGTATTGCTACTGTTCCCCGGCAACGGCGTCAGAAAGCTTGTTGGCACTCCTTAGCCTATACGAAGTAATCCGCAAGTGCACGGATACCGATGTAGCTTTCACCAGGGAGTTTATTTAGGATATCGAATCCAAGGATCGATACGTGCAACCAGACCTAGAACTATTCAACCGGAACTACCAGGGGAGAAGAGGTAAGAGGGTAGATGGCCTAACTTCAGTTAGCTAACTCGTTACTCAGATAACTTGCTATCTACTAACTTGATCTTCTTCGGCGGCTAGAAGAGGAAGGACTTTAGAAAGGGTGAGAGGGGAGTCCAACGGCAACCTGCTACTACTGCTACAAAAACACCCGAACGTGGTGCACTACGAGGGACGGACTGGGCTGTCACCACCTGCCACCTACCATAACGGTTCCGTGGGGTGGAACACAACCCAAGATAACTAGCTAGCCTAGGCACCGTGCCTACACTATCAAGTTACTAACTTCCGCCTCGCCTAAGGCTAGAAGAAACCCCAAATGGATAGAACTTGCTACCCACACAAGCAAGGGATCCCGCAGATCAAAGGAAGTAAATAAACAAATTACTAAAAGTAAAGAGACGTACTAGCGAGATACTGAAGATAAACGAGGAACTTACTAATGAAGATTTATTCCTCCGAGGTGGCTATAGAGTTGGAGTAGGACCGAGGGAACCCTGCTCCTTTCCTAGCTTGGCTCTCATCCAAGGTCTCACCTCACACTCTCCCTATTCTAAACTAAGATAGAGCAACAACATTAAGACTCTTCTTCTCTCCAAGGATGGTGTGTCTTGAATGGAGGTGTAGGCTGCCTTTTATAGGCTTTCAAGATCGGTTCTTGCAGCGTAGCTTGTCTTGTAAGCAGGTATGGTGGTTGAGGTAACTTCCACGTGAAGTTGGACACGTGGCGCTGCAGAAGGAAGCTGGCCAGCCTCTCCTAGGCTGGCCAACCTAGGATTATTGCCACTTGGCACCGACCTTCTCGTGGACTCTCCTTATCACTCCTGGAGATTGGTAATGGTTGCGCCTCTTTGAGGCTGCACATTTGGAGGCCGGCCAGCCTGGTCAAGGCAGGTCGGCCTGGCTCTGGCTCCTCTCAGCCCTCCATTGCACCTACATGTTGATCAACGCTTGCATGTTCTCCAGGGAGGCAGTTTTAAGCCTGAAGACTAAGGTAGTCGCTGCATGTGGGTCCATCAATCCATGCAAGCCTTTCGACTGTAACATGTGTTCCTTAGAGATGTGCCGGTCAGGATGGCTTGGACTTGTGTTTGTGTACAAGCAGGTGAATTTTGGGCCTGAAAGGCCACAATGCTAGGCCGGCTGGCCTAGGGGAGGCCGGTCCGCCTGGGATTTCTCCCAATTTGGCTGAATTTTTGATAGTGAGCTCCTGAAATCAAATAATCACCAAAACCAGTGGAACTCATCAGGGTTAATGGTTTTAGCATGATTATGGCCATGAAAGTGTGAAATCCGGAGAAATTTTGGCGGTAAAAATCATAGAAATCGACCGCCAACAGGCGCGTCAAGCAAAAGGCTGATGAGTCTTTTCCATCAGCATCAGTTAATATGGTCTTCATCTTGCCGATGGAGGCTCCAGCTGATGATGAAGAAGTGGCGGAGTCGGCGATGGCGCAGTTAACGCTGGATCCAGTGCGAGCCACATTCACCAAGCCACATGAGAAGGGGTGCCGACACCTAAGGCCTCTGTACATCAAGGGACACATCGACGACCGGCCGATGACCAAGATGCTAGTTGATTGTCGGGCCGCCGTCAATGTGATGCCATATGCCACATATCGGAAGCTTGGGAAAGGGGGAGAAGACTCAATCAAGACCAATATGGTGCTTAAAGACATCGAAGGCAAGACCTCTTTGGCTCGGGGGGCAATCAATGTTGAATTGATGATTGAGAGTAAGACTCTCCCCACTATTTTCTTTGTCATTGATGGCGAGGGTTCGTATAATTTGCTCTTATGCCGGGACTGGATCCATGCCAATTGTTGTATTCCATCCACTATGCATCAATGTCTCATCCAATAGTTGGGGGATGCGGTCGAAGTTGTGAACGCTGACTCATCACTTAGTGTTGCAACAGCGGATCCTCAAGTTCGGGGGTACGATGGCATAGAGTGCATATCAGGCAAAGTCTGGGAAGGTCATTTCGTGAAGATGTTTGAATTCAGACTAAAGCTGATCCAAGCAGTTGGCTCTGAAAAATTTTCCTGATGAGTTAAAACAAGTTGATATTGGAGATGGTGGTAAGCCAAGGCCGACGTTTATCAGTGCTAAGTTAGATCCTGAGTATAAACAAGAGTTAGTTGAATTGTTAAAAGAATTCAAGGATTGTTTTGCCTGGGAATATTATGAGATGCCTGGATTAGACCTATCGATTGTTGAACATTGGTTGCCAATTAAGCACAGATATCGACCGTATCAGTAGGGGGCTAGACGATGTAAACCAGAAGTGTTGATGTGAACTAGGGTTCCCGATCTTCCGAAAGGTTATGTTAACTCTCGATTTGGTGGAGTCGCGACATAATTCGATTCGGCTTCTGAACAACACGTTCCGAACCACGCAATCGTAGCACCATGTCTCCTTAAGTTATGGACCGGCGTTGCACGGCCGACCTCACCAAGAAGGCTAATCCTTGCCTACGAATCGAAGAACACAAGCAAGAACAAGAAAGAATGCAACCCAAATTGCAGATGTATGATTAACTCACGAAGTTGGGGTCTCACAAACCAACGAATGGCGAAACTATTCTTGACAGATTAATCTAAGAAAAACCCCAAACCCAATCTTGGGTGACTCTACTGAATATAAAATGTTTAGGGACGTGCAAGACCCCTGGACACACCCCCAATGGACTCCAATATGATACATGGGCCAACAGCCCAAAAGACGGCGACGCAGCACCAAGACAGATTCTGGACTACCACTTGATTTGATGATTGCCGTTGACTCAAGCATCATTTCATCATGGGTCTGGTTCCATTGGAAGTTCTATGAAAATATCTTTCCAACCATATTTGGAATGTCGAAATCGGACTCCGTATGTGGCCTGGGCGTCCAATCTAAGGCAGACTACTCCTGGACTCCGAGGTGGACTCGAAGTTGAGTTGTATTGGGCCTCCAAGTGTCCTGGACGTCCCTTGCTGGCCTTTTCCGACTCTAAGCTCCTCTCAACGCATCCCCTGGTCCTCTCCTTCATTCCTAATCAAAATATAGTTATTAGATAGTAATCAATTCTCGAGATTATAAAAGGAAGTGCTTAGGAACGAGTTCACCTGTAAATTCAATTGTCTCACGCGAGCTCTAGTGATTGGACCTTGAATGTTCAGCGGAGTGTTCTGTGCATCCGAAGGAGTGATGTCATCATCATCCTCCCCCTCTTGAATTGAAGTCGTCCTCGACTCAAGCGCATCTTCTTCCCCCAAGTAAGGCCTCAAATCTGAATGTTAAAGGTAGGACTAACCCCGAACTTGGGAGGCACCTCAAGTTTATATGCATTATCATTAATCTTCTCAGTTATTTTGAAAGGACCATCAGCTCTAGGCATTAACTTTGACTTCCTCAAATCTGGAAAACGATCCTTTCTCAAGTGCAACCACACTAAATCACCCTGTTCAAGTTTAACTTCTCATTTACCTTTACCAGCAACTCTATATTTTTCAGTCATCTTTTCAATGTTGTGCTTAGTTATTTCATGCATTTTCAAAATAAAATCAGCATGTTCCTTAGCATTACTATGAATTCTCCCACTAGTAGCCAAAGGTAGAATATCAATAGGAGCACGGGGATTAAAACCATACACTACCTGAAAAGGACATACCTTTGTGGTAGAATGCGTAGCCCGATTGTATGCAAATTCCACATGAGGTAAACATTCTTCCCACATCTTCAAATTCTTCTTCAAAACAGCCCGCAACATGGTGCGGAAAGTGCGGTTCACCACCTCTGTTTGTCCATCAGTTTGTGGATGACAAGTGGTAGAAAATAAAAATTTTGTACCCAACTTGTTCCACAAAGTACGCCAAAAGTAACTCAAAATTTTTGCATCACGATCTGATACAATAGTAGCAGGCATACCATGCAAACGTACAATCTCTTTGAAAAAGAGGTCAGCAATATGAGTAGCATCATCACTTTTATGACATGGTACAAAATGTGCCATCTTAGAAAATCGATCCACTACAACAAAAATGCTATCCCTCCCCCTCTTAGTCCTAGGCAATCCCAACACAAAGTCCATAGAAATATCAGCCCAAGGAATAGAAGGAACAGGAAGAGGCATGTATAAACCATGTGGATTCACCCGAGACTTACTTTTTGACATGTCGTGCAGCGAGCAACGAACCGCTCAACATCTCTCCTCATCTTTGGCCTAAAGAAGTGTGAGGCCAAAACATCCAGCATCTTCTTAGCTCCAAAATGCCCAATCAATCCTCCTCCATGCGCTTCCTGCATCAACAAAAGACGAATGGAACCAACTGGAATGCACAGGCGGTTAGCTGTAAACACAAATCCATCATTGATCACAAACTTGTTCCATGTACGTCCCTCTTTACAATTCAGCAACACATCGTTAAAATTAGGATCAAGCGCATATTGGTCTTTTATCGATTCAAGTTCAAAAATCCTACAATCAAGTTGGGACAGCAAAGTATATCGTCTAGACAAAGCATCGGCAATCACATTATCCTTCTCTTTCTTATGTTTGATGATGTAAGGAAAAGATTCGTTAAATTCAACCCATTTAGCATGTCTACGGTTCAGATTATTTTGTGAACGAAGATACTTAAGTGATTCATGATCAGAATGTATAACAAATTCTTTAGGCCACAAATAATGACGCCACGTTTCTAAAGAACGTACAAGAGCATACAATTCCTTATCACACGTAGAATAATTCAGAACAGGGCCATGCAATTTCTCGTTAAAGTATGCAACAAGTTTACCATCTTGCATCAAAACACCACCAATGCCCACTCCACTAGCATCACATGCAAGCTCAAAAGTCTTACCAAAATTTGGAAGTTGCAGCAATGACGCGCGTAAGCTTGTCCTTCAAAGTGGCAAAGGACTCCTCTTGTGCTTTTCCCCAATGAAACACCATACCTTTCTTCATCAACTCGTGCAACGGTGGAGCAATGGTGCTGAAATCTTTGATGAAGCGGCAATAGAAACCTGCAAGACCGAGAAAACTTCTCACCTGTGTGATGGTTTGGGGTAGCGGCCAGCTCTCAATGGCTTCAATTTTCTTCTCATCCACATCAATTCCCTATGGAGTAATAACATAGCCAAGGAAAGAAACTCTATCGATGCCAAAGATGCACTTCTCAAGGTTACCAAACAAACGTGCATGTCTCAAAGCATTAAAAATAGCACGTAAATGATCCATATGTTCAACCAAAGACTTGCTATAAATTAATATATCATCAAAGTAAACCACCACAAATCGACCAATGAAGGCCCTCAAAACCCCATTCATCAAACGCATGAAAGTACTAGGTGCATTAGTTAAACCGAAAGGCAACCTAAATTTGGTTTTAAAAGTTGTTTTCCATCCATCTCCAAGTTTCATCCTTATTTGGTGGTAACCACTACACAAGTCAATCTTTGTGAAAATTATAGAGCCACACAATTCATCAAGCATGTCGTCTAGCCTAGGAATAGGATGATGATATCGAATAGTAATATTATTGATGGCTCTACAATCAACACAAATACGCCAAGTACAATCTTTCTTAGGAACCAAAAGCACAGGAACAGCACAAGGACTAAGGCTCTCACGTACATACCCACAGGCCAAAAGATCTTGGACTTGTCGCTGAATTTTCTTAGTCTCCTCGGGGTGGGTTCTATAAGCAGCATGGTTTTGCAAAGTGGCTCCTGGAATCAAATCAATTTGATGCTCTATCCCTCTCATAGGTGGTAGCCCCGAGGGTATCTCAGCTGGAAAAAATATCCTCATACTCCTCCAAAATGTTAGTGACAACAGGAGGCAAAGAGATAGCAATATCATGAAGTGAAAACAAGGCTCGTTTGCATGTCAAAGCATAGCATACATCTTCATCAGAAATTTCAGCAAGGTCACATTTTGTTGCAAGCATAACTCCCCCCTTTAATTTAATTCCTTCGGCCTTCGAATTAGGTGGTGACTTCTCCTTTTTAGGTGGGAAAATAGAACTAGCAACTTGCTGGTTTTCAGATTTAACATTGTTCAAACTAGCAGCTCTTTCCTTATCAGCTTGTACAATTTCAGCAGGGGTCAACGGAACCAAAGTAATTTTTTTCCCTTATGCATAAAAGTGTATTTATTACTCCTACCATGGTGTGTAGCATCATTATCATGTTCCCAAGGATGCCCCAACAAAAGTGAACAAGCTTGCATAGGTACCACATCACAATCGACAAAATCAGCATAGGCACCAATGGAAAAAGAAACTCTACAAGTTTTCGTTCCCTTAACTTTTCCAGAATCATTAAACCACTGAATATGGTATGGATGTGGATGCGGTCGTGTGGTCAAGCAAAGCTTTGTAACTAAATCTGAACTCACCAAGTTGTTGCAGCTTCCTCCATCAATAATCACACGTGCACGACGGTTCTTGATGACGAAGAAAATCTGGAACAAGTTATGCCGCTGTAGCCTTTCAGGCTGCTGAATTGGCGTGTTGAGCACACGCTAAACAATGATGTTCATGTAGATGTATCTCCACCACCAAGGACATATTCCTCGGCATCATTGGCAGCAACATCATCATCATCTTCTTCTTCTATGTCGGAGGTGCTGATGTAACCTCCATCTTCTGTCGCCACATATGCCCGCTGACTTGGGAAATCCTCCTTCACATGGCCAATCCCATGGCAACGATGGCACTGAATGCCGGAAGTGCATCCCGTCGAGGCAACGGATGAGGAACTTTGGGCAGGAACCTACAAAGAATTTTTAAGTGAATCTGCAGCACGTGTGGAAGGCTTATTTGGTGCAGCAGGAACGCCACTCGTGGCAGGACGTTTGGCTGCTGATGTGGGCGTCCGAAAGCTGGAGAGCTTGGTCAGCCCCGAATGCACCGGCGTACATGGCGCAAAGGATGTCCGGACGCTGGTCTTGTTCCGCTGCTCACGTCCCTGCAATTCCTTCTCTGCAAGCATAGCACACTGGAAGAACTGGTTGATAGTAGTAAATTCTTTATAGTCAACAATATCCTAAATTTCCTGCCTCAAACCAGAATAGAATCGACAAATAGAATCCTCGGTTCCCTCCACTATGCTACAATGCATCAAACCTTTTTCAAGCTCACCATACTAGTCCTGCATAGACTTATCTCCCTGTTCTAAGCGCATCAATTTCTTACGCAGGCCTCTAGTTTAAGATGGTGGAACAAATCTATCATGCAAAGCAACCTTAAGTTCCTCCCATGTACTAGGTGAAGTGCCCTCGGCAGCTAAACTAGTCCACCAAATGATTGCAAAGTCTTTAAATTCACTAGTGACTTGTCTAACTCTATTTGCACCGGAACAAGGTGGGCACTAAATTTTTATTCTACTGTCATCTCCCAATCAAGGTATCCCTCAGCATCATAATGTCCCAAAAAAGAAGGTATGGTAAATTTAATCTTAGCATAAGGATCATCGGGAACACGATTACGATTACCAGTTCGCCCATACCTGTGGTGTTATTGCGAAGAAGACGTCGTAGCCACGCTTGTCGTGTAGCTACGTGATCTATATTACCATGGGCATCATACACCTCATCCTCGGGGTGTCTGGTGTCTTCATAGGTTGGTTGCGAGTTTCCAGCGCAGCAATCCTATCAGCTAGCATGGATACTCTCCTGTCCTACCTCTCAATGATGTTGCCTAGCTTGAGTTCAATGAACGCGTTGGTGACGGCCTTGACGGCCGTCTCCTTCATATCTTTCTGAGCACTGTCTATAGCAGACTGTAGTTGCTCTTGGCTGACACACTCGTTGAAGTCCTTAGGAGAGTTATTCCCATCGTCACTTAGCATTGTAGACACAAGAACAGCAACAAACAGTAAAGGTTATCCCTAATAATCTACTATGCAGGGGTAGTGGTGCCTCTCAATCAACACAGCAAAAAGGAAACACCTTACCAAGCTCTTACAAGGTTCTTACCAGCAAGCCAAGGATACCTGGGAGATGTAGCCCACGATTGCAAGGGTCAAGAACCTATGTTATCCAGAAGTAATATGTGGAGCTATAGGAAGGCCAAGTATGTGAGTGGAACACAATTCAATAACAGATAGCAATGCTGAATGAATGTCCAAATTACTTGTTCTTAGTTGCTGGTGTACTCGTATCCTTATAACTATAGTGTCAACAAGTAAGGAGCATGAAGGAAACAAGGAAGATTAGCAACGACACGATATAAGCAAGTAACCAGCAGCGCACACGATATCAGCAAGTGTATCCACTCAATGTGCCTCCTGTTTTGTCTTTTAGCACAAGTAGAAATTAATTTTTTTTCTTTTTCCTTTTATTTTTCTGATATTTTTTTCTCAACCAGAACCATGAGAATAGGAACACCACAAAGTATCAGCTCAATCTGATGTAAGATGTGATCTGTATAAAATCACGAGCTTTCTTTAAAACGGGTGCTGGAACTTCTGAGCAAAAATAGACAATCTTCTGATATTTTTTTGGAAATTCTAAAATTGCCAAACTCAACAAAGCAAAGGATTGTATGTGGAAAATTTCGCAAGGAAAATTTGAAAAAAAAGAACGCCTCAATCGGAGTTTCGAGCGAATAGTTATACCTATTTTAAGGAGGATCCTCCGTATTAGGTTTTTGTTGAGGTCGAAACTGGATCGGATAGATGAATATGGTGGCAGCGGATGGGGGTCACATGACTGAACTCAGACACGAAGTAAACCAGCAATAAAAACATGAAATAGGGCACAAACTCAACATTACAGACTCTGAAATAGACTTATGCAAAGGCTAAACAAGGTCTGGGATAGGAAAACCTAACGACTAAAATTTTTTTGGCTTTTCTGTGGACTCTAGGATGAAACCAAAAACACACAAACTAGGTTAAGGCCGAACCTGATGGTGGACCAGAAGCTCTGACACCAACTGATGTGAACTAGAGTTCCCGATCTTCCCAAAGGTCCTATTAACTCTCAATTTGGTGGAGTCACGACACAATTCGATTCGGCTTCTGAACAACAAGTTCTGAACCCCGCAATCGTAGCACCACGTCTCCTCAAGTTATCGACCGGTGTTCCACGGCCGACCTCACCAAGAAGGCTAATCTTTGCCTATGAATCGAAGAACATAAGCAAGAATAAGAAAGAATCCAACCCAAATTGCAGATGTATGATTAACTCACGAAGTTGGGGTCTCAGAAACCAACGAACGGCGAAATTGTTCTTGACAGATTAATCTAAGCAAAACCCCAAACCCAAACTTGGGCAACTCTACTGGATATAAAGTGTTTAGGGACGTGCAAGACCCATGGACACACCCCTAATGGACTCCAATATGATACACGGGCCAACAGCCCAAAAGACAGCGACGCAGCACCGAGACAGATTCTAGACTTCCACTTGATTCCATGATTCCCGTTGACTCAAGCATCATTTGGTCATGGGTCCGGTTTCATTGGAAGCTCTATGAAAATATCTTCCCAACCATATGTGGAACATTGAAATCGGACTCCGTATGTGGCCTGGGCATCCAATCTAAGGCAGACTGCTCCTGGACTCCGAGGTGGACTCGAAGTTGAGTTGTATTGGGCCTCCAAGTGTCTTGGACGTCCCTTACTGGCCTTGTCCGACTCTAAGCTCCTCTCCCCGCATCCCCTGGTCCTCTCCTTCATTCCTAATCAAAATATAATCATTAGGTAGTAATCGATTCTCAAGATCATAAAAGGAAGTGCTTAGGAACGAGCCCACCTGTAAATTAAATTGTCTCGCGCGAGCTCTAATGATTGGACCTTGAATGTTCAGTGGAGTGTTGTGTGCATCCGAAGGAGTAATGTCCTCATCAAGTGTTGCCAGATATAAAAGCTAATATTACTAGATTAATTGAAGCAAAGTTTATTCGACTGTGTCGATATGCTAAGTGGGTCTCTAATGTAGTTCCTGTGTATAAGAAGAATGGAAAACTTCGAGTGTGCATTGACTTCAAGAACTTGAACAAGGCTACGCCCATGGATGGCTATCCGATTCCGCTAGCCGATTTGCTGGTAGATGCTGCTTCAGGATATAAAATCATCAGCTTTATGGATGGCAATGCAGATATAACCAGGGCGGAAGAAGATATTCCGAAGACAGCGTTTAGATGCCCCGCACGCATTGTTCTGTATGAGTGGATTGTCATGACTTTTGGCTTGAAGAATGTTGGACCCACTTATCAAAGGGCAATGAAGTATATATTCCATGATCTCATCACCAAGATTGTGGAAACTTATATTGATGATGTGGTGGTCAAGTCTAAGGGATTCCGAGAACATTTAGCCGATTTGCGTCAGACCCTAGAGTGTACCAGGAAGCATGGGTTAAAGATGAATCCGCACAAGTGCGCTTTTGGTGTATCGACTGGATAGTTTTTGGGTTTTATGGTCCATGAGTGAGGAATTGAAATTGGGCAGAAAACTATCGATGCAATTAATAAAGTGGTTACCCCAGAAAATAAGGAACAACTTCAGCCATTAATCAGCAAGATCAATTTTATCCGAAGGTTTATATCAAATCTATCCAGGAGGATACAGCCGTTTAGCCCATTGTTGAAGCTGAAGGCCGATCAAGAGTTCATCTGGGGAGAGGAGCAGCAGAAAGCTCTTAATAATATAAAGCAGTATTTGATGAATCCACCAGTACTAATTCCACTCCAGAGGCACAAGCCGTTCAAGCTATACTTATCGGCTGATGAACGTGCCATTGGATCGGCCCTTATTCAAGAGTTCGAAGGAAAAGAGCACGTGATTTATTATGTTAGCAGGAGACTTCTGGATGCAGAAACCAGGTATTCTCCAGTTGAAAGGCTGTATTTATGCTTGTATATTTCTTGTACTAAGTTTAGACATTATTTATTATCGGCTAAATGCGTCATTGTATGCAAAGACGACGTTGTTAAATACATGTTATCATTTCCAATTTTAAATGGGAGAACTGGAAAATGGATTCCATCTCTATCGGAATGTGATTTGCGATATGAATCGGCTAAAGCTGTCAAAGGGCAAGTTATGGCCGATTTTGTTACTCATTATTGTGGTCCAAATGACTTAGTTTCAGAACCTGCTCCTTGGACTTTATTTTTTGATGGATCATCCTGTGGAAAGGGTTGTGGCATCGGCGTCATTCTTATATCGCCTTGGGGGGCAAGTTTTGAGTTCTCATTGCCGATTGATGCTACATCAACAAACAATCAGGCAGAATATGAAGTCGTGCGCATGGGGATAAGATTGTTGAGGGAAATCAAAGCCGATGTTGTGGAAATATTTGGGGATTCCATGCTTGTTGTCAATCAACTGATTGGAAAATATGATTGCAACAATGAATGTTAAGGATATATCACCAAGAATGCCTCAAGTTGCTGAAAGAATTCAAGATGGTTTCTATAGAGCACATTCCCAAAATTTTTAATGAGGAGGCCAACAAGCTTGCCCAGAATGCCTCTGGTTATCGGCCTATATGTGATGCCCTAACTCTAGACTTATCAGCTGATGATTGGAGGAAAGAAATCATTAATTATTTGAAAAATCCCTCGCAGAAGGTCTCCAGGCAACTGTGGTATAAGGCTACTAAGTTTGTTCTGCTTGAAGATGATCTGTATTATCGAACGATAGATGGTGTTCTGCTCAAGTGCCTTGGTGCTGAGGAATCTAAAAACTTGATGGGAGAAATACATGAAGGAGTGTGTGGAGCACATCAATCGGCTTTCAAGATGAAGTGGATGATAAGAAGGAATGAATATTTTTGGACGACAATTCTTGAGGATTGCTTTGAGTATTGTAAAGGGTGTCAAGATTGTCAAAAGTTTGGTAGTATCCAGAGAGCCCCTGCATCGGCTATGAATCCTATCATAAAGTTGTGGCCTTTTTGTAACACCCTAGGTGTTTAGAACATTAAGAAAGAAAATCTAAACATAGCATCATGCATAATAACCCAGAATCATTGAAACAATACATCTAATTATGTGTGTGCATATGCATGTGTATGAATGTGTATGTGTGTGTGTATGTGAGATTTGTTCTTTTTGTGTTTATAACCCTTCATGCTCCACTTTTCATGAAAAATGTAGCATAAAAACACACTCATATTTTAGTACCTTACAACGTGTACTTCAAACACCTTTTGCAAATTCAAAATTTAACACAAGAAATGACTAGTAATTCAAACCCTAGTAGTCTTGGATTTTAAATAACTTTTAAACCGTGGCTCAAATGAACTTCTGGCTAAAACAAAAGTTTTAGATTTTCAAATTCCCTACAACTTTCGTGTTTAGAGTTTTTCAAGTTTCTGTTTGAAATTTTTAGAAAATATAATTTGAATCTCGGCCCTTTTCTCCCTCCCTCCTCTTCTCTCCCCTCCCCTGTTCTTCCGTCGAGGGGCAGCGGCCGCCGGCCACCTAGCCGACGATGCCTGCCCCGGCAAGCTGCGCCATGGTGTGACCCCCAACAGGCCCCGACCGGCCACTGACCGGGCCTGCTGCCGGCGATTTGCCGCGCCCCATATCCCGCCCCTGCCAACTCGCATGCGCCACGCAGCCGTCGATTCCTAACAGCCGAGTCACGACGCGCCGGCGATGCCGCGTGTGGCAGAACCACCTGAATTAATCCGGCTCAAGTGTATCAACCATCACCATTAAGGCATTCTCGGTTAACCTTACACTTCAAACGGAGTAATCCACTGGCCTGTCGGGTATAACCTCCCGATACAACCACGGTGAACGGATCGAGCGCCATACATACAAACGCTCATGCGACGATGAGCCCAGAGAATACCACATTCCAGCAAATATTACAGCATTAGTATAAGTGAATATTACAGACCAAGTTTTGAGTTTAGAAACCAAGTATTTCAATCATCATAAATAAGTTCTTCAGAGTTTAAGTTGCAGCGGAAATGAACGACGGAAACTACTCGACGATACAGAATGTCTTGATGAAGCCCGTACGAGACATCACTCGGCCTTATCTCCGTTGGACGGGGGCGCATCCCATTCCACCGACCAACCAGGGGGAAGAGTGCAGGGCCAAGTCAAGCTAGCAATCATATCTTCGAAGGTCTCACTTGAAAACGAGTCACAAGCAAGACTGAGTATACTAATACTCAGCAAGACTTACCCGAGTAGTGGAATCTACTCCACCGACTCTAGACATGCCAGGCTTTTTGGCTCAGGGGTTTGTTTTGCCGAAAAGCATCTACAAGTGGGTCCTTACTTTCAACTTTTAGCTCAAGATTCTAGTTTCGTTAGCCAGTCTAGGTAAGCAGCTCTCTAAAGCATACATGGTGAAGCATTAAATTTTTCATCCAACCAGTTCATTCATCATCATTGTTCCTCTTCTTACTCTGTGGGTAAAAATGGTTAAGCAGTCTCAATAGCCGTGAGAAACGGACGATTCGAATCGAATTTCTTAACCTTGCAAGGGAAACCCAAACACACGTCACGTGGTTACTCCCTAGAGTCACACGTGCAACTTTTCCCCTTTCTTTCCGGGTCGTGGATCGGGGCTACCCTCCGAGAGTACAAGAGCCCCACGCCACGGTTCGGCGCCGGGTCGTGACCACTCTCTGCACTCGCCATATGCACATGGGACCGAAGTTCAAAGGGTAGGATGCCGTCCCCTTGCCGGGCCAATCAGGTACTTAAGCTTACCGATTCCCATAATCTCGGCATGTGTTTAGTACGTTCAAAGACTTAACCATCACTACCACACCCTGCGGCCTTAGCAGTTTTCACTAGACAGACGGGCCTCAATCGTAACCATCGTTTCATAGCCCGTCCGTCTCCTTATGATTGCAGCGTGTAGTAGTCATTCAACTCCTATTTTCTCGCGAGTGACAGGAAATCACTCGACTTTTACCGGAGTCCTATTAGCACGGCATTCTATCGAACCTTACGTCTAGTTTTCAAGCAAGGGTTCCTGATATCATGCAACTAAGTTTTCATCCAACTCCTATAAACTTAATGCACAAGCAAAGAGTGATGAGTTGCATAATTTCGGAAAGAATGTGTTATGCTCCGGGGCTTGCCTTCGCAGTTCGCTTGGGGATCTTCCGAACTTGGGCTCGGGTCTTCAAGAGCTTCAGTTAGATTCGCTTGAGCTTCACGCTGCTCACTCTCGGACGCGGGCACCAGCTCGTAAGTTCCGTCAGCGAGAGTCGTCGATTCTACATGAGTGCACAAGTTTAAGTCGTGGAAATGGCACTTGATTACGATTTGAGAGTAATTACTACAATGGATAGTTTCTGGTCATGGAATTTTGGATTTAGGCACATCAGGGAAAGATGCGCTTACTGTAAAATTTTCAGCCAATTTTATGTAACAGATTAATTATGAAAAATACATTACATAGTGGCTGTTAGATCTTTGTTCTTTTTGTACAGAACAATTGGTGCAACAAATGAGTCTAAGATTTTTACAGAGCTTTCACTTAAGCATGCAGAAGCTACTGTAATTTTTGTAGGATTTATCATGCAGTATTCAGAGCATAGAAAATATGACATTCTACACCTAGGCTATTCAAGGATTCATTTTTATAGGACCCTACACAGGGTGTTTGTCCCTGGAACTTTTTCCACAGCAACCTCTACCATAGTGTATCTCCCAGTAACATTTGAGAATTTTCCAAGCTAAGATACTATTTTCTTGATTTAATGTATGTTATTAGCTCATAAATCAAATAAGTAGGTTACTCTGAGATAAAACGTCTCCTAATTTTTCTCTGGCTTCTTGGTACCAATATATTAGCATAGAAAAAGTTTCATTGGGTGATTCACCACCTAACCGCAGGGATAAAATATTGTACTTAAACATGGTATGGAACTAAGTTTAATAAACAGTAAAGCTAGATATGGAATTTGGGCCTGATCTTTTTACACAGTCCTAAGCATCAAGCAACTAACTTACTGCCCAAAATTTAGGGTCAGCATTGTTCTACAACAGTGGGCACAAAATAAGTCCATTAAAGCTTCCATTTAATGTAGAGCAAAATATGTTGAGATTCTGAGAAACTTTTTGTAACAAAAGTGGTAGAGTTTGTTCTAAGGATTTGAAACTTTCTTTTACAACTAGGTCCTTGAATCTTACGCGCAGACCCTTCTAAAGATTTAAATTCTTGCAATTGGGTCCTCGGGCGGCTCGGGTACGGCGGCCGGCCGAAATTCCGGCGAGGGGGCTCGCCGGCGGCGAGGGGCGAGGGTCGGGGAAGGTTCAGGGGTGCGAGGGCTACCTTGTGGGGGTGTTGTTCAGGTGGGGGACGGCCGGGAAGGGCTCGCCGGCGTTGGAGCAGAGGCGGCGGCGGCGCGGCACGCGTCGACGACGGTGCTCCGGCGGGCTTGGGGCGGTGTGGTCCGGTCGGCGAGCTTCAGTGGCGCGTGGGGAAGCTGCTCAGGGGCTTGGCTTGGACGGAGGGGGTCGGGGTCGTGCTGTCCACGGCGAGCAGGGGCGGCGGCGGCGGCGGCAGCGCGGGCGGCGGCGCTCCGGTGGCTCTGGGCGGCGTTGGGCGGGTCGGCGAGCTTCAGTGGGGTGATGTAGTGGTGGCTGGGGGCTTAGTTTGGGCAGTGGGCGGCGGCGGAGGGCTGTCCATGGGCGGGCGGCGCTCGGCGGCGGTAATGGCGACGGCGAGGGCGTTCCGGGTACTGGGGCTCGCGCGCGTGGCCGGGCGGGGCTTTTATAGGGGCCGGAGGGGGTGCGGAGAGGCCTGGGCAGCACGCGGGGCGGGGGCACGGCACAACGCACACTGGGCGCGGCGGGCGGCGGCAGCGCCGGCGCGACGTGCGGCAGCACGGGCGCGGTGACTGGGCGGCCGGAGATATGGCGTGGGCGCGGTGGGATAGCGCCGGGCGCGGAGTGGTGAAGCAGCAGCGGCAGCGGCTCGGGCGGAGGGCGGGCGCGGCGACTGGCGGGGCGCGGGGGCCGGGGCGGCACGGCGGAGCGCGGCGACTGGGCGCGACGGGCGGCGGGCTGGACGCGGCTGCGTCGCGTGCACGCGCGGGCGCTTACTGGCCGCGCGGCATGGGGGCGGGGCAAAGCCGGCCGTGGCGGGGTGGTGCGGCGGCCACTGGCCTGGCGCTTCGCGCCGGTCAGGCGACGCCGGCCACCTGGCGCGCGGCGGTCGGGCGCGGAGGAGAGAGAGGGGGGGGCGCGAGGGGCCTGGATGCAAGAATTCGAAAAGTTTCAGGGGGCTGGGTGCAAACAGGGCGTTTTCTCCTCTTTCTGATTTGAATTTCAAAAACTTTTGAACACGAAAGTTGTTCAAAATAAAAAGTTCTACAACTTTGGTTTCAGGCAAAATCTCATTTGGCTTATGGTTTGAAAGTTAAATTTAAATGTTCAAAAGTAACCAAATGTGCTCAAATTAAATTTGAATCCCAACTAAACTCGTTTTAATTCTTTCCACCCTTTCATTAGTTGGTTTAATCATAGAGTTAGGCTAATGACATTGATTTTGGAAATGTAATTACCAGGGTTGTCACACCGCGCCCTTGTCGCGGCCTTATCCCGGCTACGCCTCCCTCCGTTGTGTCGTGCCCAGCTCCACCTCCCCTTCCCTGTGTGTCTATAAAAGGGCTACACCGAGCCCTACTCACACACGCCCGAGTACCACCACCACCCCGCCATTAGCGCCGCCACTCGACCTCGCCGTCAAGCTCCACTCTCCGTTCCTCCTCCACCCAAACCGAGGCTCTAAACAGATCGCTCTTGACCTGCTGGTTCTCCCCGACTTCCCCACGCTGCCCTCCCTCGCCGGACCACCGCTGTCCACCGCCCGCATCTCGCTGGAGCTCCTGCTCACCGCTGGTAGCCCAACTCCAGCCACCCCGCCCCAATCGAGCACACCAATAGGTTTCGCTCGACCTCCTCGTGCTCCCCCACCCCTTTCCCCTCGCCGCCGATTAGTTCCCTTGCCGGATTTTGGCCGGGAAACACCCAGCCCTGCCTAAGGACTACATTGCAATCGCCAAGTTCCTTTTAGGGTCCTTTCTGCTAGATCCAGGGACCTATCTGCGAGAACTCGAGTACTTTTGCTTCCAAGAGGGTGTCACTTGTAAAATCAATCTAAAATCATAGAAAAATCAGAAAAATGCAAACTAAAATTTGTTCTGACCCTCTTGATGAACCCGACTACTTTTGCACAGATGGAAACTAAAAATTGATCTAAAATTAATCTTGTTTTAAATAGCCCATAAATGTATTTCTTAATCTAGGACAGTACTGTGAATAATTTTCGGACTGTAAGCTAGTCTCTGCTTGTTAAGACTTATGTAAAAATTTCAAGGCCAGACCATATCTGTACGAGTAGTTTTTGTGGGATCTTGTTTGATGTGCTATTTTGCTAGAGTTATTTGTTCATGCTAATATTTTAGGGTTGAAACTTTTATAGTAGAGTAACCTTGATGCATAAATGCTATGGACAAACTTTGGAACTTTTTACTTCTGTCTAACTTGCTCATAAGTTTTTAGTTAAGAAAAACTACGTTAAATCAAAGTAACTAGTTCTGGTGCTTAGAAAAATAAGAAATTTTAATCAGAGACTACCTGTGAGTAGATTATCATGTTGGAAAAGTTTGAGATATAGGAACTTTGTGGAACTGCCTCTAGCAATAAATCTTGATTAATGTAGATCTATCTTGACTTATTTTCTATGATCTGTATCTTGCACACTAAAATCTGAAAAATTTACAGTAGACTCACCATAAGTTTAGGAGTACTTAGTAAAATGTTGAGCACTAGTTCTTGCATGGTTTGTTCTGTATAAATAGATCTTGATCCTAGCAGTAGCTGTTTAATGTATTTTTCATGATTAATCTACTGAATGAAAATGGCTGGAAATTTAACAGTGAGTTTGTACTTAAGTAATGTGCTCTGCATAAAAATCTCAACACCAAAAACTATCTCCACAAGTAGTTTTGTTTTAATCCATGCTTACTTTTGAAAAATGGTCATTTATGAAATGACAAAATCACTTACTTACTTAATGAAGTTAGTTAATCTAGATAGGACTCGATAAATGACTGCCAAAGGAAAAGAAAATGAAGTGCTTTATAACTTAACTTGAGTTTTATTGAATGACAACTTTACAATGAAATAGTTATTTATCTTGCACCATTAAAACCACTCATACATATGCATTCATATAGAATCGACGACTCTCGGCGACGCGACCTACGAGCTGGTGCTAGAGTCCGAGAGTGAGCAGCGCGAAGCTCAAGTTAATCTGGGGCTTGATTCTTTTCGCCTTGCCTAAGATCCTTATTTACAACCGCAAGGGGGGGGGGATACAGATAGGGTACCAACTCGAAGCGTCGCGCTGCTACTGTTGAATGGGAAGTGGAAGAGTCAGGTACGTGCGGTAGGGCTCATTCCAAGAATCAAGGAGTTGTGAAGTAATTTGAAAAGACCGATCAGTGTGATAAGGATAGAGGGATCGTTCGTGTTTGATTCGAGGAAAGAGATCATAATTGCTGATTTGAACACGGTGTGCACGCGCGTGGAATTAGGAAGGAAATCATGATGAGAGAATTTCGGAACAAAAATATTTTATTTCAAAACTGGAGGGCATGTGTTGACACCTTTTTTGGCACGTGTCTGGCCAATGCAAGGGCGAAGAAAGCAACAGATGGAGCGAAGATTGGACAATATGGCATCGCAGCCGATGGAGCAGGATTGGCGCTGATGGTTTACGTTAGCAAGATATTATGTAGAGTCTGAATCTTGCGTGAGTTGTTTTGTTTTGGAAAGATTATTTTCTTTTTAGTCAAGTTATGTGATGTCATAATCAACTAGCAGTTTTAGCTTAGGCTATAAATATTGACCTGCGGGCTTGTAATCAAAGAGAACATCCAATCAAATACAACAAATACTTCTTCTTTATCGGCGACTTCGCTAAACCCTAGTTTCGTAGCTTTTTTTTTCTTGAACGAGTTCTTCTGGTCGGCAGGGCTGCATCGCTTCGATCTCTGGCTTGCTAGTAAGTTACGTGTTTTACTGAGTAAATTAGATCTTTGATTGACGGCGTATCGCTTCTTTCTCGATCTATTTATTCACCAGTTATTGATATTAGCTTTTCTTCACGAGATTAATTCATTTAGTCTTGTTTAGTTCAGCTCTTATCACGGTTATCCAGCTTAGATTTTAGCTATCTATCGGCTTTTACCGCAGTTTTGTTATTTCAATCTATTACACCAAGCACAACCGATTAGATCTAGGCATTATTAAGTAAAATTAATATTGCTTCTACAGTTGAATCGACTGACCCTAGCCGATTGCTTTTTGATTCATATCGGATCTCTAGCCACTATCCCCTGTGCAATGATTCGGAACACCAGCCGATACGTTCCAGAATTTGACGTTGCCTTATTTCTTGTCAATTTCAGGTCAAATTGACTAGCACGCCTTGCACCTACGCGAAGCTAATTGGAGCCTGCGCCGGAGGAAAGCAAATCTCCCAAGTTCTCATGTGGGATCACGCAGGAAGTCGATTGCCAGTTTTTTGCGTCAACATATAGTTATCAAAATATTTAGTGCAGGAAAAATAATTATTTTCTAAAAATAAATTAAGAAGATCTAGGGTATATTAATGTTTGTATTGCATTCATGTTGAATTGCATCTAGTGTTTCATAAGAGAGTAGTTTTAAAATGTATTTATCCATTGATTTTTTTTCTTAGAATTTTTCAATTGTTTGGCAATTATTCTCCATTTTCTATAGCATAATGCATTTAGTGGAAGGTTCTAGAAATGTTTTCATGAGCTTAAGTATTTAGTTGGACTCTTTGTGTTCCAACTATCTATAGGATTTTTCCTAAGATTTTTGAAAAATTGTAGGGTATTTTTTACAGTTTAAAATCATTATCTGGAATATTCTGATTTTGTATGCTTGCTCTTGGTGGTTACTATGAGTAGAAGGAACACAATGTGGGAGCTTTGAAGATTAAGAGTTAAAGAACATTTAGTGTTGAAGACTCTAAATAGCTAATATTTGGATGAAGGCAATTATCCTTGATCATACTTGTGGTTCTAATAAACTTTAAATCACCGTATTGCATGCTTGTGTCTAATTAGATGGGTCCTAATTAAGGATATATCTAGACTTTATCTAATTTTTTGGTTAACCAGGGTTTTATCTTTATGTTGGGTAGCAATGCTTAGTTAGTTTATCTTGAAATATGGTTAAACTAAATCAAGATAATAATCTTGTGTTATTCCTATTGTTTATATGCTTTCTTAATTACAAGATCAATTGTGTTAATAGGAATATGGAGTGACCATCTAGGAAAATAATACAACCACAAAACTAATCAGCTCTAAATCTTTGCTAATTAGTTAGAAACTCTAACCTGTGATAGTCTTACTAAAATGCCAAGAGAGGAGGTATTGACAAGGTATAGTCTAGTCCTCTTAGGTAATAAGCTTTGCTACTGGATCCTTTAAGGAGGTTTTATACTTTTATGCTTTGCTTTGACTCAAGACCTTAGTGGACTATCCCTTATTAGGGAATCTTTATAAAGGTCTTGAAGTGAATCTCTAGCCACTCACCTTAGCGTGTCTAAGAGGCTAGCTATAGGGTAAGATGGAAGAGTTGACTTGTCGATAAAGTGCACGATCTCTACGGAAGTGTAAACCTGGTATGTTAGTCGTGCTCGTGCTTAAGAACGTCCTGAACACTCGCATGATAATTAAACTTGTGGATGAATTAAATTGTGATTTCTAATTATGTCATGTGCTTATGATCTATGTTTCTAGCATATCATTTTGTAATGTGGGATGAGACACAATTATACCTTAGTAATCATGTACAAATAAAATATGCCCAACTAAAATTTCTTATCGCAATCAAGTTAGCTTTTTCTTGTGTTAACCGTTCATGTCAATTCACCCACTCATAGTTGCGGAGTGACAACCATAAGTGTACACACAATTACCTTTCCCTACCTTAAGTTTTATAAGTGTGACTAAAAAAATTATCCTGGAGCATTTTGAAGATGTTGAGTTATAGATGTACGTTTGAAGTATTCGTTTTCAGAGTAAATTATATATATATGATAAACTTTAAATTTACCATAATACTATAATGTAGAGAATCCGACACAACGCCTAGGGCCATTCCCCGTCTATGATGCAATCCAACTTTAGCATCCATTTTTCTAGTGAGCAAATTCAAGTATTCAATTATATTAACTAAAAAAGCTCACTTCAATTAAAAAAAAGTAAAACTCTAAAGTCTTGCGAGTGTCTAGCTCGCCAAAATTTATAATAAACTGTTATCAGGACTAGAAGTTATCTTTTTGACATACATAGACAGCTAAATAGATAGCTTTACAATGTGTTGTTTGTATGATATTTAATACATAGTTGGTGTTATTTTGCATGGAAATACGGATTAGAATATATATAAGATAATAGATATAGACAGCAACACTCTTATTAAACGATCAAGTCAGCTCATTTAGGTGGACTGATATAGACAGCTGCGGTCTCACTTACTGTAGCTGTGCCCTTGGGATGCACGCACGGCATAGCCACCCTCGCACGCACCCGGTCGGTCCCACCACCATTTCCTCCTCTTCGCCTCCGGCCGGCTCCCCAAACTTTTTGCGCCCCCCCCACAACCCCCCCCCCCCCCCCCCCCCCGGGGGCGTCGCGCCCCTCCTCCCCGACGAACACGGCACCACGAGCCCCCACCCGGATTTAGCCATCCTCCCACCGCGGCTGCATTCCTCTCCATTGGTAGGCGGTGGTCGTCGTTCCCGTCAACCCCTCGGCCCTGCGTGCTGATTTCGTCCTCGTTTGTGCTGGTAAGAAGCCCTAAATTGCTGATTTTTTCCCATCTAAGTCTGTAGAACCGTTCCTTTGTCGTGAGGCCTAGAATCCGAATGTTTGCTTATGCGATGACGCCCCGATCCGTCCGGTTTCGTCGCGGATTTGTTCGCTGCGTGGTGGATTATTGCAAATGCCAATTTGGTTTCTTATCAGGGCGGTTCAACCGAACCTCTCCATTCCCCAGAACGAGTAGGCCGCTGAGAGAAAGGCCATTGTTGCTGTCATATGTATTGTATGTGATGCCAAGCGTGATGCCGAGGGAATGCGGCTGGGCTTGTGCATTCTGCACACTGGTAGTATTGTTGAAGCCCTTGATGATTCGCGAGCTTCTTTTGATGAAGAATGCGAGATGATCAAACCCTTTACTGTTGATACATAAAAATCCACTTCTACAATCTTGTTCCTAGAATTCATAGGGGTGGGGAAGAACAAAAAGATAGGGAGCTGCCTTCCCCCCACATCTGATGGCTGTTTTGGGACTCAAATGTCTCATGGATGGGCCTCACCCAGGATTCACTATTATCTTTCACATATTTGAATGTTAGTAAACTGTGATATTGCATGCAACTAATTCCCAGTGCTATGACTCGAATAACCAAAACATGCATTTTTTTTGAAAGGCCAAGAAGCCTTGTATCATTTTTGTGGCATATTAGAACCACCTAGAATTTTCTTCGGTTTGATTTATCATGTTCACTTTTGACTTGCTTTACACCCATAACTTTCCTGCCATCTTTCTTTAACTTGATTTGTTTTCCTGTTGCAGTTTGCATACAGTATTTAAATGAAGGCAAATATGGGTACAAAAGCTCGTCCACCGCCAGCTGATGCAGACAAAGGGGAGATTGGTGAAATAGATACAAGGGCTCCTTTTGAATCTGTTAAAGCTGCTGTTAGTTTATTTGGTGAAGTCAAGTTTTCATCTGACAAATCAGTTGCGAGAAAGCCCAAGGCTCCTCAAGCAGAGGTAGTAACTTTTAAGTAATCTTTGAGTATTAAAATACTGAACATAGCTACACATATGTTTGTGCATGCCTAGTTTACATAACGTGGGGGATGCTTGATCTGAACTTCGACTTACTTACAACGTTAAAGAAAACAGTCTTATAGTTCTTAAGCCTTCTTTGACGCCAAAAGTACTGGATTCAAAATTTGCATCAGGAAATTTTCTGATTAGGTAGTCTCTGACTCCCTCCAAGGGAATATACGTCTAATATTTTTGGTCTTGTTTGACCCAAGAAGGATCAGATGCTAATTTTCATGTTTGTCTCCATTCATGTCCTATTACTTATGATACACTGTTTGCTTGACACTATTGGCTTTTCTTCTATGGAAATGAAATTCTGCCCCATTGTTGAAAATCATTCTTAATGTTTTAAATGTTGTTTTCATGTAATGGAAAATTAAACCTACTATATTTTGTTTTCATGTAATGGAAAATTAAACCTACTAAATTTTGACATTTGGGAAATTTCCAAAATTTCCATGGGTAACGTCCAGATGACATTTGGGAAAATTTGACGTTATCCATCCGTAACATGTCCACATGTCAGCTTTTTATTTCTATTTGGAAAATCACTTCTGCTCAACTATAATGATGGCAGTGTTTACTCCTGAGGATGGCAATGCATCTCTTTATTTTGTCTATTTAGAGAGTTAAGAGCTTTTCATCTTATAGCCCTTTTTTAAAGTTTGTATATATATATTCCTATCAGTAATATAACTTTCAGTTTGCCTGCATATATTCTTTTTGACCATCCATTTGATATAAATAGGCCTTCTTGTGGAAAGAAGATTGTCTTGCACTCATTTTGCAATGCACAACTTTTGATTGATTATTTATCTTGACTATATTAATAGTTTAGTTCATATGGGAATGTTGGCATGTTGCACAGTTGACGCAGTCGATCACAGCATATCCCTTTTCCTTTTTCTTCAGGACTTCTTTAGTGAACCTCAAGTGCTTATATGAAGCCATACTATAGCTAGTAAATAACAATAGTTGGATTCTTGGATAAATAAGGTTGCAATTTATGTAATTATTTTAACTGAGAACTTTGTTTTAAAATTAAGTTGATTTGTGAGTTATTTTTCTTGTTTTTAAATGGACAATATGACAAGGAACATCAGTTATAAATAGATGCTGAAATTTTTCTCAAATCTGGTGACTTTAAGGAAGCTATGTGTACATGTAGTTTAACATTTAATGAACAGACAGGTATAGATCACATTGCCCAGTGTTGATCACTTGATTGTTAACCAATTAGAGGACCACAAATTTTCTCACTCCACCATCTTTTAACCATGGCAGTTTATCTAATACTACAGTTCGGAGTTAATTGTTTGCCCCTTGACAGTTTTTGTTACTCTTAATTCGAATATATTGTCTTTGAACATGTACTTTAAGATTATAACAGAACATGTTTTCTCATGCATCTAAACTTCCATGGTTAGAAATGGATTGTTCAATCTGATTTCTCCTTTGTGTTTTGCCCCTCAAGTTATATTCCTCAAGTGTTATAGTCTAATCTTCCAGGCTTTCAATGGGTAACATGTTTTCTCATGCATCTAAACTTCCATGGTTAGAAATGGATTGTTCAATCTGATTTCTCCTCTGTGTTTTGCCCCTCAAGTTATATTCCTCAAGTGTTATAGTCTAATCTTCCAGGCTTTCAATGGGTAGACTTGATCTTTTTGTTGCCTGGTTCTCTAAATATTAAATATTACCCTAATACCTTGTACTTTTGAAATTATATTTGTCACAGAGGGTGTTAGCTAAGGAGACAGAGCTGCACTTGGCCCAGAAAGAGTTGAATAAATACAAGGAACAACTGAATAATGCTGAGACAACCAGAGTACAGGCCCTCTGTGAGCTTGAGAAAGCTAAAAAAACTGTTGAGGAGCTAACCACCAAGCTGGATGCAATCAACAAGTCTAAAGAGCTAGCCATTCAAGCAACAGAGGATGCAAAGACTCGAACCAAGCAGCTTGAAGGTGGCAGCTCAAATGAAGGTCTTGGCACAGATGGTCCTCTGAAGCAGGAACTGGAAAGTGCAAGGGAGCAGTATGCTGTTGCTTTGGCAGACCTTGATGCAGCAAAACAGGAGCTTAGAAAGCTCAAGAAAGATTTCGAAACCTCATTGGATATGAGGTTGTCTGCTGCTCAGCAGGAAGAGGAATCATTGCACACAACTGAAGCTAACAAGGAAAAAGCTAATCAACTTCGTAGTGAGATTGCAGAAATTCAAGAGTCGCTTATGCACGTTAAGGCAGCTACACAGCAAGCACACGAGGAGGAGGCACAAATCCGTGCTGAGAAGGATGTTGCTAGGACCACATACAAACAAGCTTTGGAAGAAACACAGAAGAAGTTGTCATCTTTGAGGAATGATTTTGATCCTGCTGCTTATGAAAGTCTCAAAGAGAAGTTAGACCAAACCAATTCTGAGATTGCATCTATGCAGAAAAAAATAGAAGATGCTCGGGCTCTGGATTTAGAGTCTGTTGCTGTCGTCAGCACAGAGTTGGATGATGCTAAGGAAATGTTGCAGAAAGTAGCAGAGGAGGAAAGTTCTCTTCGGGGTTTAGTCGAATCGCTGAAAGTTGAGTTAGAAGCTGTAAAGCAGGAGCACAATCAGCTCAGAGAGAAGGACACAGAAACTGAATCGATTGTTGGGGATCTACATGTTAAGCTTCAGAAATGCAAGTCTGAGCTTGAGGCAGCTGTAGCTGCTGAGTCCAAAGCAACATCAGCTTCTGATGACTTGATGTTGGCCCTTCAGCAGCTGTCTTCCGAGTCAAAGAGTGCCCTGCAGGAAGCTGAGATGATGCAGAAGAGTGCGGCAGAGTTAAGAGATGAAGCTGAAAAAGCTCGGGTTGAATTAGCTGAGGCCGAGCAAAAGTTGCAGCTGGCTTTGAAGGAAGCAGAAGAGGCCAAGGCAGCTGAAGCAAGGGCCCTTGATCAGATTAAGGAACTCTCAGACCGAGCAAGTGCTGCACGAGCCTCAACTTCAGAGTCTGCAGCAAATATCACAATCTCAAAAGACGAATTTGATTCTCTAAGCCGAAAGGTCGAGGAGTCAGAGAAACTGAGCGAGATGAAAGTTGCTGCAGCTATGGCTCAAGTGGAAGCCGTCAGAGCCAGTGAGAATGAAGCAATCAAGAAACTGGAAGCTGCCCGCAAGGAGATGGAGGACATGGAATTGGCAACAGAAGAGGCACTGAAGAGGGCAGAGATGGCAGAGGCAGCCAAAAAGGCTGTAGAAGGTGAGCTTAAGAGATGGCGCGAGAAGGAGCAGAAGAAAACTGCAGAGGCGCAGCCTTCCACAGGAGCACAAGAAGTTGCAGGTGCATCTCCACCTGTACCACAGGGTTCTGCCGGGAAAGCGTCTGAGAAGAACGAGGGCCATCAAAGGAATACGAGGACACTACTGAGGAAGAGCTTTATGCTGCCAAACATCACGAGCATGTTCCACAAGAAGAAGAGCCATGCTGGCAGCAGTTCTCCGTCATACCTTCCTGGTGAAAAATCCGTGTAATCTATCTGAAGCTATTGTTTGCTAGTTCAAATTTCCAAACTCGAATGCGTGGTCAGATGCTACAATCTGTATAATATGCTTGTAGTTGCTTGCGCCTTGCAGTAAATTACTGACATAATTTTATATATGTATGTTCTGTCTGTTTCTTCAACATTTGCTGGACCTCTTATGAGTACCTTATACCTCTGTAACTTAGTGTTATATTTGAGCCACAGTATCCTAAGTTCGTTCTAGTTCACAAGCTTCCAGACTAGTGTAAGTAGAAGTATCACACTCGTTGAGTTGCTGTGAATTGTTGCATTCAGGAAATGTGATTTCTACATATTGTAAGTGATGTTGGAGTATGTGCCCAATTGGCCATCATATATGTTGAAATATACATCCCAGTGAGTGCACAACTGTTATACAAAGTGTCAGGCTGTCAGCCAGTCAGGAGCCCGTACAAGTATAGCGCATAATTTGTTGCTTCTGAGCATGCGCAAATTGCAAAATAAAAGAATGCTAAGTTACTTTACGCTTCTTTTATTTACAGGAGCTGCAAAGTAAGCTCACATTCAGATAAAATGTAGGCACAAGGTATTGGGGGTCGGGGTATGTGGTGAAGTCCTTGCTTTTCTGAGGATCCTGCATAAATCACCTGACAGGATCAACAAAAGTAATGGCCTGCTTCACAAGGGATCCCCAGAAAACGTATGTTATAGTGCATTTCCTCCAAGTTTCCTGCGAAAATCATATCCACCAAAAATGGGTCGAACAGATGGGTTTATATAGGAGCTACTTCAAACACATGCAAAGGAGATCTGTAGTTGATGGAGCATTAAAGTAAATCCATCTATTCAATCCTTTCAAGATTATATTTCACCATCTTCTCAAGGGTACTTCGGAAGTCGCTTCTCAGAAGGCACTGCAGATTTTGGATGGCCAAGTCACCCTTCTCTCTTGCAAGCTCATGTGCCCTCCTTATTCCACCACTTCTATGAACAAGGTCTATTGCAGCAGCTAACGAATCCGTCTCACTGAACTCAGAATCGATAATCGCCCTCAGCTCTGGTTCATCTTGCAAAGCGAAGATGACGGGAGCCGTCAGGTTACCCTTTGCCAAGTCACTTCCTGCTGGTTTGCCAAGTTGCTCAGCTGATTGGGTGAAGTCCAGGATGTCATCGACTACCTGGAAGGAGAGCCCAAGATTCCTGCCATATTCATACATTTGTTCACAAATTGCGGTGTTGACGCCACTGAATATGGCGGCTGACCTTGTGCTTGCTGCTATCAGAGATGCAGTTTTGTAGTAGCTCTTGAGAAGGTAATCGTCAAGGGTGATGTCACAGTCAAACAGAGTGGACGCTTGTTTTATCTCACCACTTGCGAAGTCCTTGATTACCTGTTACAGCACAATGTACGGAAATAAAATCAATTCCAGTCTTAAACAAGGTATGAAAGTGCTCTCAAGTCCTCCATTACCTGACTGATCAGCTTTATAACTTCAATGTTTTCTAGATTTGCAAGGAACCAAGAAGATTGCGCAAACATAAAATCACCAGCAAGTACAGCGACCCGTGTACCATATAGCTGATGAATAGTTTCCTTCCCTGAAAAAGAATCAAGTTTACATTAAACTTTTGGTCAATTGAAACTTGGGCTCTACTTCCCTAATGAACAAGATAGGTGTAACATTGGAAATAAATATTAGGCTGTCAATGTGGTCGGAAGGTTGTTTGTCCTCTTGCAAACCTAGGTTCATGACCTAGGACCCGCTTTAGTGTTCAAAACCTTTCTGAAGTCAATGAAAATAATTCCTTGCTAAAATTTCAAACAAAATGTAAATGATAACATGAAGACTGCAATTTTCTATGATGATTTTGTTTTATTACAATCACCTTATAGGAATGCGAAAGAAAAATGTAGTAACAGTTGAACTCCCAGAAGAAATCATAATTCCCCAATTAATCCATGCCACTAATATTCGAATGTTTCCAAGAAAAAAGATCAGTCAAAGCAAATGCATGTATAAACTGAAAATAAAATGAAGAGCAATTTTATTCACAATATTGCTGACATATTTGGACATAACATAACATGTACCTCTTCGCATCCCACTATCATCTATGACATCATCATGTATTAAACTTGCAGTGTGAATCATCTCTATAATCTCTGCCAAGCGTTGATGTTCTGTAGTTAGCTCCCTGGATTCAAGAAAAATAAAGTCTCAGATAATAATTTCAAAACATCCCCTTAAAAACGGTAAGGTTGAAACAAAAACAAAGAGGACTTACGACAAACCAGCTAATTCAGCAGTTGCTCTTGACACCAGAAAAACTAATGCTGGTCTTAATCTCTTCCCACCGGCACCAAAAATTTGTTCAGCCGCAGAAACCAAAACTGGATTTTCTGCACCAACAAGCTATTAAAGTCATGTTAGGTGTTATTATGGCGGCTAGGATCTCAATTTGACAATGTCAAATGTCTTGCCTTATAAAAATAGTGATGCAGTGGAAGAAATTTGGATGAAAAAACGCCAACAACAAGAAGAAACTAACTATTTAAAGCGATTTGCTTTATCTGTTAATCTCCAACAACCCAGCATTCATCAAAATATGGAGTCAATGCATGAAAAAAGATGGGATGGTTTCAAAAGGGACACCATTAAGTAGCCCTTGCTGCCTTTAGTCATTTAGATAATGGATTCCTGTGCACTTTGCAGTAGAGTCCAGGATAACAGGTGCTGACTGGTGCGAAGGAAATAATGTCTATGTCCTTTTGGAGCTTGTTTGCATATTTTCCTGGAGTACCACCTCAATTGTTACAAAAGTTTGCACAAGTCATGTACCATAACTATATTATAGCATATAGTTTATGCCTCCTTATCTTAACTTCACATCATGACTCCCAAGTGCTTAGAGCCCCCCTCTTTGTTGCCCCCATTGGAAGACACCAATACATCCAGAATCTACAAAGGGGGACATCCATGTTGTGGCGCCAGTGCAGACAGTTGTGACAGTGGAGGCATGGGTACACTCAGACCCTCCTAGAAGCACTCTGCCGCTAGGAATGGTAGAAATTACAAAGTGGTATCATGTAGCATAAAGACCCAATGCATAATTTTCAGAACAAGGTGAGCCACGCCCCCATTTAGCATAGTTTATGTTCACCCCAGCATGATCTCAAATCCGTAACCTCTCAAAAAAAAATCAAATATACATGGTTCCTCCCACTGATTCTCTACTTTATTGTCGAAAACTTGCAGAATGTTCTCATTTCTCAACACCAGGGTCCATCATCCCACAACATTTTCCTTTCCCGGTGTAGTAGTTAATACTTCTGTTCGACATCATTGTTGAAATTATACTCCTTCAATTTCCTTTTATTGGTGTATTAGGATTTGGAAAGGTGAAAATATATAAACTTTGACACACAACTAGTCAAATTATTATATCCATATTTAATGCATGAAAGTTATATCTAGATTCGTATTTCACAAAACTTTTAATATGATAATGAATCTATTGCCATCGATGATATATCGTAAGAGACACTGATGGTCAAAGTACACGTCTAAAGACTACTCGAAATCCTAATGCACCTTATTAAAGAGAAATGGAGATAGATTTGATTTGAGGAACTTAGCAGAATTAAGGCAATGTAGGACGCAACGACCAGTAGTAGAATGGAAAGTAACATTGATAGGATCCTTTGGAACTGATTTGTAGGCAAGACATGCTCAAATTTAACTTGGAATGCAGCCACAAGCACTAATTAAAATTAATTTCAAAGCCAGTATTCCACGACAGGCCTATATCGTTTCAACTGTCAGCTTTACTACAAATGCACTAAAACAAGAAGAATCAATTGGTCATAAACGCAATCTTTCCTGAGAATTTGGAGTGAACATAACAAAAAGGGTGCATGTGACAATAGAACAGCAAGAAACTCACTGATTTGAGATTGTTGTTAAGCTTCAGCAAATCTTCCGAGACGACCTCCAAAAGCGAGGACACCGAAGTACGCTCGGAAATGGTCGCCGTGTTAGGAATGGTCGCCGCCGGCATGTCGATCGCAGCAAGACCTGCACAGACATATACAAACCAAAACTCAGCATGAATAATCCAACGCCAGTGCCCTGCTGACAGGACGCAGCTTAGTGGCACCAGAATCCACAGACACGGACCTGGCTGGCTGGGTGAGACCACGAAGCAAACACCTGGAGTGCGCCGCCTGGACGCCGCCCTGCCGCCGGCCCAGCTGCACCGGATGCGCTGTTGGCGGCGGGTGGAGCACGGGCCGGCCGCGGCCGTGGCGTGGCGGGAGAGGTGGGAGGAGGAGGCGAGGGAGGACGACGGCGCCGCCATACTGCTTGGGTGCCGGTGGAGAGTGGCGACAGCAATGCGGGGCCACGGGCGCTTTTGCACTTCTTGGGAGCTTGTGATGACACGCGACGCGGCAGGCGACCACAGGCGGGTGGCGGGCGCGGGACCTGTGGGTGCGTGCCTGGCGGCGTGGCCGAGCTGGCGGCCGTGGCTTTGTATGGTCCGCTCGCCCCTTATCGGCGCCCATGGGATAGGGGCAACCTGGGCCGTGGATTCGGCCACGTCGGCGCAGTAAGCTGGCGGTGTAAAGGCTGCCTGCGTGGACGGGAAGGAACTCTTGTGTGAGTTCGAACTGGACGCGAGCAGTGGAAATGTGAAGTTATACCTATAAAAAAAAGAGAAATGTGAAGTTATATATTGTCCACTTTCTAGTCATTAATACTAGATGCCGTTGAACTTTTTCCCTTCGAGCTTTCACTTTAACCGGTATTATATTTCTTACTAGAATTCAGTTATAATATATAACTAAAAGTTATTTTAGAAGACAAATCTATATATAATAATTTCATGTTTCCAAAATAAATATTTTACAAACTATTGACGTTCAAATATTTCGGTCCAAAACATAATCAATCTGAAGCTTGAGGAACTAGTAGAATTTCTCTTGACCATTTTTGCAGAAGCGGATCAAAATTTTCAATAATACAAATTTGACAAATAATTAAATATGTTTATTGGTAACGGGCCAAACCCCCAATGCCAGCTAGATTCAGTTCTAGAACAAAGAGAGATAGAAAGCATATTCTTTAGTTAAAGAAAAAGCTTTGAAGAAGTACTATCTAGCGACATCAAGTAAAAGCAATAATAATAATACCTTTGCTGTTTTATAAGACACTGATCCTGTTACTTTAAATATATTGCTTCTAACTTCTGCATGAATCTTTGTTTTCATTACCATACTAAATTAGCAAATATTTTCTAATCAAAACCAAAAGGCTAATTTGCAGAAAGTTCAAAGTGACTTGACGAACAAAAAGCTTTTAGACATGGGAGACAAAGAAATAAATCCCAAAATGTGGATGTGTTTGGATATGTTCCTGTTTTGATGGTAGAGGGTGATGTGGAAATCAATATTCAACCCTCAGAAGGTAGGGGGAGGAGCAGTATGCAAAGGTCTGGTTGGTGCTGGAAGAAGACGACAATTAGTACAGTTACGCCAACAACAAGATATTAACATTATTTGCCTACAAGAAACTCTTAAACAATCTTTTACCCCTAGTGAGTTGGACAGATTTAGCAGCGATTTGGATTTTCATTGAAATTGGATTCCATCCCATGGTCACTCAGGTGGTCTGCTCATGGGGGCAGATAGAAGTATGGTAGAGATATGCCAAGAAGATTGTGGGGGGTTTTTTTTAAGAGTTTTGGGTCTGGGCGTCTGGCAAATGGTGGATGAGTTTGAGTGGGAAATAATCAATGTTTATGGACTATGGTCCTATTCAAGATGAAAAAAAGGAGGGAGACTTCAATTTGATCAGAAGGGTGGCTGAAAAATCGACCGGCAATGTTGATCAAAGGTCTATGGACGTCTTTCATGAGATGATAGAAGCTGCTGAGTTGACGTAACTCTTCAGAGGTGGTTGCAAATATACATGGACAAATAAATAACTTTCTTTTATCCACTGTGTTCTGGACAGAGTTCAAATCAACAATTCTTGGGAAGATGAATTCAACCTAGCTTCTGTGAAATCTATCCTGAGCGTAGGCTCTGACCGTACTACACTGTTGCTAGAGATAGAGATGAACACACCTTGGCAAATTAGATATTCCAGGTTTGATCCAAAATGGTTGGCCCGAGAGTGCTTTAAAGTTTGGGTGGAAGCTAAACGGCCAATGAGGTTTAAGTAGAGTTGTATTGATCACTAGTATGTGCTATCTAGTAAGTGAGGAGAACTATCAAGGGACGGTCTCATAATTTTGAGAGTGAGATCAAGCAGAAAAAGCTCCTTTTGAGGCAACAGATGCAGGATTTTGACAAGGTGGCAGATAGTAGAGACATGTCTCTAGTGAGTGGGACCGAAGAGGAGTCAACTAAGATATATTAGACAGAAGAAATCCATTGGCAGGAGAGAGAGAAGTGGATACATGTCTCCTAGTAAGTGGGCCCGAAGAGGAGTTAACTAAGATATATTAAGGCAGCTCCAGTGTAAAATCGATTTTGCTCTGCCAAATAAAAAGCGTGTCAGAAAGTTCTGTGCTTGAGCAGCGTGTAGGACTCACCACTCAAATAGGGCAGGGAGAAAACCAATTAACAAATATCTATATCTCTACGTGTCAGCTCTTTGTGTGGCCCTGGACCTTAGTTATTGTCCCGTGGACGTCCTCACCACGCAGCAGCACATATTTTATTCACTTTGGTTCGACGTGTCTGCGAAATGCAATTTCAAATCTGACATCCACGGTTCGACGTTCACTATGTGCTCTGTTCGATTTTTCACCTCCACAATTCGATTTTTTCATACACTGGAGCTGCCCTTAGACAGAAGAAATCCATTGGCAGAAGGAAGAGAGAGATGATAGAAGGAATACAAACGTTTGACCAACTTTTAGCTGCAAGCCTGGGGATTAACACTTGATCCTTATTTAGTTTCCCACATAGACTGCCATCAGACTGGTTATTCTCTTATTATCTGCCTACAGAAGCCGTCGAAAACAAACTAAATCTAAGATTTAGGAATAAAAATTGCTTACTATTCCTAACGTATATGCGCTATGCATATTTGGTTCCTGCTATACATTAATTTAGACTAAACACGCTCGAGGCTTGACCACTTAAAAAGCTAATAAACCTAATTAAGTGTCTAAAGCTGATTGACTTAAAGCGTTATCGATGTGAAATGGATAGTATATACATATAGGGATCAAGCATTCCTCACATGTCAGGAGGGGCTATGGCGCCCTGCTGCCCCGCTGGCTCTGCCACTCCAATCGTCCGTCCAAGTGACAGATAAAAAATGTCAACTTGTCAGCATCTCTACAAAGCAACCGATCAACATAATTCTATGATTTTAAATAAACATATAAAGTGTAGTTCATCATTTATACGGAAGCTATGTACGAGGTGGAGGTCGTGGCTTCCACACCAAAAACTATGTGAAACATAGTATATGGCTTGTTATATATGTGCAATTGGCTTGTTGTGGGGTGTGTCTCGAGTGAAGAAATATACTATTTTTTTTTCAAAATTTCTGCCTTTGAAAAATCATTTGCAAGATTACTACAGTACTTTAGCACCGTTTGATCCAAAACCGACAATAAAAACCCTAGAACCGTCACTAAAGACCGTTTATTTGCTAGCTATTGTAGGGTCTAAAACTACACAAGTTCTAGAAAACTTTTTTGTCCAACAATTCAGTTTACAATTATTTTTTCCTCCAGAAACCAGTGTGCCACTACTACAGAAACAGCTTTAGTCCCGGTTGTAACAACCCAAACCTGTTAACGCTTAAAAAATTTTGTGCCCCGCATAATTCAAACCCAAGACCTCTTGCCTCGCATATAACTTCCTTGCCACCCCACCTACGCAGCACATATAACTCTAGTTGTGATACTATCCTTTTGAACTAACCCGTGGAGGATCCTTTAGTCCAGGTTGGTAACAACAACAGGGACTAAAGGGTCCTTTAGTCCGGGTTGGTAACAACAACCAGGACTAAAGGGTCCCTTTCGTCCAGGTTGGTGGTACCTGAAAGGACCTCAAGATGCCTAGAGGGGGGGGGGGGGGGGCGCGGTGAATAGGCTAATCTGAAACTTAAAACACTTTGAACACTGTCAGTACCATAGATGTCCGAATACTCCGGATATATGTCCAGATACTCCGGGCTTTGTGTCCGGAGTTTTCGGAGATAATGTCCGGACTATCAAGGTATGAAACAATCTACACAAAATCGAAGATACTGATGCTGTAATTTAGTTCGAGTAAATTTAGAAGAGTTAGTGGTACCTTTGGAGTGTTTTTCACCAGTTGTCTTACTCTAGAGACTTGTATAATAGTAGATCAACCTCAAACCCTAGAAAGTTAGTCTCACAAGCAAATAACCAATAAAGCAAGTAAGGATCACAAGAAAGAGACAGAATTTATTTCCCGAAGTTCACTTCCAAAGGAGCTATGTCTCCGTTGTAGAAGGATTCAAGAGACAGTGCTCAAGAACCCCTATGGTTCTCTCCCAAGGGTGAGACCAACGCTCAAACCCAAGGTCACTTACTATGTGTTCCTCCGAGAGGAATGAAGATTACAAACTTACCTTGGTGCTCATAATTTGCTTGAGCACTCACGAACGACGCCTAGCCGTCTAGGAGCTTGAAGTTCCAAGAGTAACAAACTTGAATCCACCGGCTAGACGAGGATGATGTACTCAAGAGATGGAATGGAGGCTCACTAACACAAATCTTTGCTCTTGCAACAATCTCACTTGAATCCCCAAAGGAAATCACTCAAGAATGAATAAAGGGGGAGGGAGAGAGCTCTTCTTTTGCTTGTGGGCGTTTCTAGTCGAAATGAGCAAGAGAGAGGTCTGAGTGAGGGGGTACGAGGGTACTTATACTCCCTCTCACAGAAAACTAGCCGTTGGCAAAAGGGTACCCGGATACTCCAGGTATATGTTCGGATACTCCGGACACTAGGGTCCGGAGACTCCAGACGCAGAGCAATTTACGAATGGGGAACATTTACCCGGAGACTCTGGGTATATGTCTGGATACTCTGGACATTCTTGTCCGGACATTCCGGACTAGGACCCGGATACTCCGGGTTTAACAGGGAATTTCACAAGAAGGTTGTTTATAGTGGTAGTTTTGATTCTCATGGTTTTTGTAGGTTCTCTTGAGCACTACTACCATGTCAATACCTGTAGATCCAAGTTTCTCTTGATAGTACGGCGTTCTTACACTCAATTTCAAAATAAAATCTACTCTTCAAGTAAGATTGAAACACCGCTTTTCATTTCCTTTTTGAGGGATCATGCTTCGTAATACGCTTTGCTTATTCAACCTTAGCACCTGCACACATGCTTGATAACACGATTAAATATACATGTGCTTTGTCATCTACCACCAAAACCCACTAAGGGGCCTAGATATCTTTCAATCTTCCCCTTTTTGGTGATTGATGACAACCCACATGTGTCTCATTTGATAATCATAAAGATGTAAACTTAAGCATATAAAGAGCTCCCCCTTAATGTATGCCATGAATTTGAATTTCTAATTGACTTCTCAAAAGTTAAAGTTGGCACACTATGAAGGAAACATGAAAGCTCTTTATACATACTACAGCGGGGTGAGCAAGTGTGTGATAAGACAATATTTAATGCAAATGACAGGTTATGCATTCAAGAAAAATTAGTGTTGACAGCAAAACCCAGAGACTCTAGGTATATGTCCAGAGACTCCGGACAACATGTCGGGAGTATCCGGATAAAAACCCGGAATATCCGGACCTCCTGCATAGAACACAGAAAACAAAAAGTCATCACAATTCAAATAAGCATTCACAATCGGAGTCTAACGCTTTCTCGGCATTTCCTAGATTTGCAAACTTAAGCTCTATATAAGTAATTACCAATAATTTTAGGATTTTGTAGTAACAAAATAAATTGCATTCTATAAATACATATCAATAATGTTAGCAATTATAGAAATTTGAAAAGAAACTAAATTGCATTCTATAACTAAATAACAATAATTTGTGGAATTTTAAAAGACACCAAATTGCATTATATAACTAAATACTAATGAAAAATAAAAAAAATGGAAGGCAACAAGAGGCGGTAGCGTTCACCTCCGGAGCGGGTTGAAGTCCGGCTGTGCGGCGGCGCACGATCAGGCGCGTGTGCCGGCAGCGGGGGCCGATGTGTTGGCGCGGCAGGAGTGGTGGCGCGCAGCAAGAGCTCGTGGCCGCGGCTCGGCGTGGGTGGCGGCGGTGGCACGTCGTGCGCGCGTGCGAGGCGAGCGCGAATAACGGTACGGCGGGCGCAAAGACCAGGAGCGGTGCGGGCAATGAGGGTGGGAGACGCAACACAGCTTTGACGGCGGCGCGGAAATCTGGCAGCCTGCCGGCATAGTAGTTGAAAACCGTCAGGACTTAGAGAAATTTTTAAGTCGGGAATGGCTTTTATGTCAAGGGTGCATTTGTGCTGGCGGGCGCTTAAGAAATCCGCCAGCACAAATCATTCCAACAATGTTCAAATATACTAATTGTTCAAGAGTACACGAACTTACTTGAATGGCGTAGTGGTGAGGCGGTTTGAGCGCACACGGCGCACCCTTTTTTTATTTTGGTGCCCGCGAGCGCAAATCATTTATAAAAAAAAGGTGTGCTCATGGGGACTCGAACTTGGGTTGCTAGACTAAGAAACAAACCTCCTCACCGCTACGCTATTCAAGTAAGTTCATCTACTCTTCAATTGTTGACCTATTTGATCTAAGGCAAGGATTTGTACTTGAGGATTTCTTAAGGACCGCCAATACAAATGATTTTCTGGAAACACGCTGGAAAACCATTTAATCCTTAGAAAATAGTAAATAAGCTCAAAAAAATTTGAAACTCTAAATAAATGACACATATGTACTATATTGGTAGTTAATAATAGGTTCTAGTACATATCAATTAAAAGACAAGAGATGGAGTGCAAATCTCAAAGTTTTCCTTAAGGTTTATGAAACTCCTTTAGAGATGTGTCCATTTGGTAAACATGTATGCATTAACTATGTCAAAATGTATTGAATATTCTTTTATATGTTCATTGACCTTTTAAATTAACCCATGCAAAGTTATAGACTTTTTCAGCAATTACAGGATTTCATATTATTATTTCCATTGGATTTGTAAAGTTAAACTTTATTTATCATAAGATTACCTTTTACATTTTCCTCCCTTTTTCATATAGAAACTATATTGGAGATAGGTAACTCAAATATGAATTTTATAATTTTTGTTGTCTAAATCTTAAGACACACGTAGTTCAAATATGAATGTAAATCAATATTACCAAAAAATTAATTTAATCTCTCGAAAATAATAGATCAAAAAAAACTACGATAATTCTATACAACAAATTTATATAGTGTCTTACTTTTATAAATTGTTTATACTCATCAAACAGTATTTTTTATTAAAATTCTGTCTCATAAACTACTTATCTCCAAAAAAATAATAAAATATTTTGCCATGGTGGTCAATTAAGTGGCCAGCTAGGACAAATGCATTTGTACTAGCGGGTGCATAGCGGGTGCGTATGGCGCCGGCCTGGATAAATCCCTCGTAGCATCCCATGTCAGAGGAGCATTTGTGCTGGAGGATGCTTATGTCACCCACCAGCACAAACCATCCTATATAATGGCCGCGACGGGCCGAAATTTTTCCAAGTCTTGGCGCGCAACGAAACGACGCCGCCAGGCTGCCAAAATTTTGCGTTGCCGCCAGCCGCGCCCCTCGCCGTGCCCACCTGCTCCGCCGCACCCTTCACTGTCGCCCGCGACGACCAGCCGGAACTTGCCGGGCTCAGAGCACGCCGGCCGCCTATGCCGCGCTACCTTCTCCGTCGACGGCGGCTGCGTGCCACCGTGCATTGAGGTCCTTGCCGCCTCCATGCCGCACCGCCTCCCCCGCCGTGCACAGAGGTGGCCGTGCCGCGCCCTGAGGAGCCACCACCCCGCGACGTGGCTCGAGGTGCCGCGCCTAAGTCCCCGCCACGTGTCCTCAGCCATTGCCAACCGGCTGCCTGCCCCGCCACGCACGCCACCTGGCAAGTTTTTTTTATTGGTTAATTAAACACTAAATTGCATTGTACAATACAAATTTTAGGAATATTGGAATGTTTTATGACAATTACAGGAATATAGGGATTTTGTTATGTCTATAGTGCAATTATAGAATTTTTTATGTCTTATTTGCAATTATAGGAATATATAGGAATTTGTTATGAAATCTTAGGAATCTATAATTTTATGGTTGTTGGAGGGAAATTTAATTTTGAAATCTGGCGGGAACATTTGAGAATTCAAACCTGACGTGGATAGTGATAATTTGTGCTGGTGGGCATTGAGATATTTGTGCTGCCGTTTCAGCAGACGCCACCGTAGATGTACCCACCACCAGCACAAATTGATCTGTACTGGCGGTCAAGAACCGCCAACACAAATCGGCATTTGTACTGGCAGAGAGTTCCTGACGGACACTCAACCCGCCAGCATAAAGCCAATTTGGCCGCCAGCGGAAACCGTTTCTGTAGTAGCATCGGGGAACAATACTTCTTTTTGTTTGTCAACAATCAATTAATCAAGTTGGATTTGTGCGTGAGTTTTGGTGTTATATAGGCAACTGCAACTGTGGTTTTGGTGGGATAATTTGGGTGTAATGTTTGGACAAATTTCTTATGCACAAAAAATTCTTGGTATTGTGATGTAATTAGCACTACTGGAGAACACCTCATCCATATCAGCTCAATGGTGCTAGCCCACTAAGTAATGGTATTGAAGGCCCACTTCCATGCTGGGCAGTCAACATAATAACAGATATTCCGTAGGCTCATTATCAGTCCAAACCGGAAATGATGATATTTGTGCTGAGTTGCTATTAAGAAGGCACATATACCTAGAGTATGTATGGCCGAGCCAGGATTCTAAAGTTGGGTATTCCCATCTTCTAACTCAAAAAAATTCAGTTGAGCAGTAAAAAAAGTTTAACACATAATGATAATCAAAGAAATAAAGGTACAAGTTCTCCAATTCTAAGATATCCATGAAACAAAGAGAATTTACAAAATGCATAAAGAAAATTACAAAGTAGCTATAACTTTCTGTTGCTTCATGGCTTCTAAGAGTAGCTTTAACGTTTACGTTCCTACATGGCATGGAAGCGGCCTCTGCCGGTCCGCCCCTCCACCCTTGCGGCCTCGGCCTTAGCGCCTCGCCCGGCCTCCCCGCAGGCGTGGAGGTAGGACCGCAGGATGGCAGCCACTGGGTGTCGCGCCAGCTTGCTGGAATGCTGGTGGATTTGCCAACCCTACGGTTCTTCATTTTGGGGGAATTTCAATTTTGCCATTTAGGATTTGGGGGGAAATAACAGCACTCCGGCAGGGAGAAGGAGGAGAAAGGGGTCGTGGGGGGCTGCTCGCTACCGAGCTGGTTGGGGTGCGTGTGGCAGAATCATCCGAATTAATTCGATTTAAGTGCGCTAACCATCACCATAAATATAATCCGGGCTAACTCGTACTTAAAACGGAGTAACTTAACAGTCTGTCGGGTAACATCCCAATGCAACCACTGCAATTTCGATCGAAACAAAGCATACATACAATTACACATGAAAGTGAGCTCAGAGATTACAACAATCCATAAATTTTACATCATAGAGTTCAACACGAATTATTATTACAAACCAAGTTTGAATTTATAAACAAGTACTTCAGAGTTTAACGGTGCAATAAAAATAAAACAATAGTCTAACAACGATACAAGATATCATGATGAAACCCATACATGACATCACTCAGCGCGATCATCGTTGGCTGGGGACACATCAAATTCCACTGACCAACCAGGAGGAAGAGTACACGGCCAAGTCAAACTAGCAACTGTGTCCTCAAAAGTCTCACCTGAAAACAAAGCCACAAGCAAGACCGAGTATACTAATACTCAGTAAGGCTTATCTGACTATCCTAAGCATGCAAGGCTTTTGGCTTGAGGGGTTTATTTTTGCCAAAAAGCAACAAAGAGTAGATCTTTACTTTCATATTTTAGCTTCAAATTCTAGTTTGATTAACCATTCTAGATGAGCATCTATCCAACATCACACATGGTGGAAGTAATTAATTGAGCATCCAACAAGATTAATCATCATTATTGTTCATCTTCTTACTCCATGTGGTAAAAGGGTCAAGTAGTCTCAATGGCTGTGAGAAATGGACGATTCGAATTGAATTTCTTAACCTTGCAAGGCAAATCTAAACACACGTCACGTGGTTACTCCCAGAGTCACACATGCAACGATTCCCTTCGATCTTCGGTTTTTGAACAGAACCCACTCCCCTTGAGTACAAAGCCCACGGTCCTTCGTGGTCGCTCTGCACTCACCATGTGGCCACATGGGAAAAATCAAGAGAGTGGGAAAAAGTTCACACAGCACATCAATCTGATACTACGCTTACTGATTACTATAATCTCGGCATGTATTTAGTACGTTCAAAAATTTAACCTCCACTACCACACACCGCGATCTTATCCATTTTCACTACACAGACGGGGCCTCAACCATTATCATGAATATCGTAAACAGCCTCGCCTGTCGATCTTATGATTCCAACATAAGTAAACAACCAAATCTTATATCTCGCGAGTGACAGGCAATCACTCGACATTTACCAAAATCCTATTAGCATGGCATCTAGCAACCTACACATGCTAGTATTCAAGATATAGGTACTAGGATCATGCAGCTAAGGTTTCAAAAGACTCCTACAAATGTAAATGCACAAGTAGATAGAATTACAACATTGCATAATTTGAAAATATGGGTTATGCACCGGGGCTTGCCTACATGAGCAAAGCGCCTTGGGCTCTTTCGAACTTTGATTCGGGTCTTCAACAATTTAAATTAGATTCACTTGAGCTTCACGCTGCTCACTCTTGGACTCCGGGACCAGCTCGTATGTTCCATCAACGAGAGTAGTCGATTCTATATGAATGCACATGCATGAGTTGTGTTGATGGTAGAAGATAAATAAAAAATTCACTATAAAGCTGTAATCCAACACAAGCCAGTTACTTTCATGAATTACTTTGCTAACAACATCTTGGGCAATCATTCACTGAGTATAAATTTTAACTTAACTACTTCATTCAGTGAGTGGGTGGTTTGTCATTTCATTCACATGCAGAAAATTTCTGTTTTCATAATTAGACACATGGCAACATGTGGGACTTATATTTGAAGTTAGATAACGTTTTTGGTATTGCAATTTTTATACAGAGTACATTCCTTAGTGAAAGACTTACTGTAAAAATTTCAGCCATTTTTACCTAGCAGACTAATCATGATGAATAAATTAACAGCTACTGCTAGATCCTAGATTCATTTATGCAGGTCAAACCAAGAAATTATTTATCCTCAAAATTTTACAGAGTACTCTCACATCTATAGTGACCCTACTGTAAATTTTTCATATTTTATTAAGCAACTAATAGAGCATAGAAAATACAGAAAATTATATCTACATTATTTAAGATTCATTTTTACTGACAGATCTTCAGTGTTTCTGAACTCCAAACTTTTCTAGCGTGACCAACTACGCAAATATGTTCTCTGGTAAAAATATCACATTTTTCTAGGCACCAGAAATATTTTACTGATTTAATGTATTCATGGACAAAAACATATGAACATGCTAGACAAAAGTATAAGGTTCCAAACTTTTTCTATAGCTTTCATGTGACAAGATAACCTTACTGTATAAGTTTCATCCCTAGCATCATTATAAAACATGGTAAACAAATAAATCTACCAAGCTAGTGCATGAATTAAGATGCAAAAAAAAAACTACAGCTAGAGGTATGATCTGGTTCTGAAATATTTACACAAGGATACTTACCATGAAAATAACCTACTGTCCAAAAATCACCATCGGTACATGCCTAGAACAAGAGATAAAAATACAAGCTAACAAAACTAAGATACATTCTAGAACAAGTTTTGTCTTGAAACTGGCCAACATCCTGTACAAAAGTTGTAGATCTCATCATAAGGAGCTCAGAATATTTTAGTTTGCATTTTTATGATGTTTCTATCAATTTTTAAACGAATTTACAAGTTCACTATTTTTTAAAACAAAAAGAAAATAGGATCTCGCAGATAGGCCCCTGGTTTCTTGCATCAGGGACCCTAGAAAGAACTCAATCAAAGCAATGTGGTCCCTGAGCGTGGCTGCCATTGTTGGGCGGTGAACTCCGGCGAGGGGAGCTCGCCGACGGCGAGAGGAAAGTGGTGGGGAAGCACGAGCGAGGCGAGGGAAATCTGTTGGCGTGCTCGGTTGGGGCTGGAGTGGCCGGAGGAGGGCTGGCCGTGGCAGCCTTGCTCGCCGGTGACCGGTGGTGGCTGGCAGCGGTGGTCTGGCGAGGCTGGGCGTGCGGGGCTAGGCCGGAAGGGTTCAGTGGGTCGAGGGGAACCGATTCCAGGGGCTAGCTCGGGCGGTGGAGGGCCAGAGGTGGGACTTCATCGTGGAGGTGGAAGGGGTTACGGTAACGGTGGCCGGTGGGGTGCTCTGTTCTGCTCAGCTGGGAACCGAGGAAGAAGAAGAGCGAGCAGAGAAGGGGAGGGGCGGCTTTGTAGGCTAGCAGGGGAAGGAAAGGAAGGAGTGGGGAGGCCGCGGCGCGCAGCGAGGGAGGGAATCCACCACATGGGCGGAGCCATGTTGATGCATGGGTATGCACGGAAATACCCAACAAATTTGACTGAAATTGTTGACGCCAGATTTTGACACGTATTGAATCGGCGTCAGGAGGAGAAGATTGGCCGATGCGCCAGATCTGAAGGCTACAGTAAGGGATCGGCCGATTGAGGTAACAGTTGAAAATCGGCCGATTGGTGATACAGCCTGCGCCAACAGGATGGGACTATTTCGGAGGGTCCTGGTCAAAAGTTGGTTAAAGGGGGCACGCTAAGTCGGTCAAGGGGCAATTGAAGGAAATCCTAATTGGGTTAGGGAACGGCGGCGGAAGATTCTGCGGGAGTCCGTTTCCTTTTAAAGTTCTTATAGATATAGTAGTTTAAATAAGGTTGTAACAAGTCGTGATCGACCAGGAGTCCTAGCTTTAGGGTATAAGTAGGAGTCGTCAGGGTCTTGAAAGGACATCAACACATCAATCAACAACAATACTTCTACTTTTTCAGCAATTTACTTTCAAGTCGGCGACTTCGCCAATATTTTTCTTCTTTCACGAGTTCGTACGGATTTTCAGGGCTGCATCAACCTGATCTCCGGCCAATTGGTAGGTTCCGCTTATCGAGTAATATCCGAGCTTTAACTACGGGCGCATCGCTGTGGTTTCGTTTGGATTTATTCACCAGTTATCGATATTTACTAGAATTGCAAGTTTTACCTGTTATTCTAGTATTATCACCAGTTATCCAGCTTGAGATTGGAGTAATCGGCTTCGTCATCGCTCTCCTTCGATTTATCATCCTACAGCCGATTAGATCTATTTCAAGTGTTGCCTTTGTAGTAATCGTTTAGATCGCTCCAGCAGTTTTTTTTACAATTACTACACGATTATTGGCTGATCCATAGCCGATCATCTTTACAGCAAATCGGCCGATTCGCCGCCGACGCGCTCTTTAAGACAGATCGGAACTCCAGCCGATTGGAGCGCCTGGAATTTAATACTTTATTTCCTTGTCAATCAACAGGTCAGATTGACTGGCACGCCGCGTGAACCGTACCAGGGCGATAACCCGAACAGGAGCTAAGCAGATTCTCCCGGGTCGTGTGTCCGACGCTGAAGACCATCGGCCGATTCCTATCCGGCCGATTTTAGCGCCAACACACTTTTGGCACGCCCGGTGGGACCATCCAAGATCTGATATGTCGAAGAACGCAGAATTCTCCGACAGCAACATCATTGAGGTCACAGAAGCGGATCTCAAGGACGACCAGAGAGAAAAATTGGCCAAACATCTAGAAGATTACAAGAAGATGTACCTCCAGTCGTTCAGTCGTACCAGAAGCGGGGAGGCCGTCAAGAAGACTCCTATTCTAGCTCCCCGCCACATCACCATTGCTGAGGACTTGGGCAAGATGTCAGAGATGATCCAACAATCTGTTTATCAGGCATTCATCGACCAATCTTCAGTGATGACCAACACGGTGTATAACGCCGTCGTCAGCTCTCTGGCCAGCGGAGCAGTCCAAGGCTATCAGGGACCAGCATATGCCCCGCCAAGCACGCTACCAGCCAGAAGCTTACCATACACGTCCTAATCGGCTCCTCAGCCGATATTGACGCAACGCGAGGGGTACAACTCTCCATTGCCCCCAGCATCTCCAAGATACAGCGGTGCACCATGTCTCCCATCACAGACACCGCTTCAACCCGTCCAGATTGCTTCTGTGCAATCACTGCCCACAAGCTCGGTACCTTGGGGAACATCGGCGCCGATGTATTTTCCCGAGCCAACGAACGGATACGGGAGTCATTCAATCCAGGTGCCGCACCAATCGGCCGCCCGGCCGACGGTCCCCCAGTATCATCCGATCTCATCAGAAATCGGCAGGGGGGGCAAGCACTGTAGAAGCATTCAGAGGCACAGCGCCAACGATGACATACGATGGGAGGGCGGACTCACTTTGCCATCAACTATCGGCCGCTCAGCAAAGTTCGCCGATTCATCACCCAGTCGTGCCAGCTCTTCAGCACATGCCTGCACCGCGAACAGCTGTTCATCAGCAGCAGGTGGACTGGACAGCAAGAATAGCAGAAGTAATCCAGGATCAGTTTGGATTGAAGCCAAAAGTTCAAACTTACACCTACAAGACGCCATATCCATCGGCCTATGACTTGCTGCCGTTCCCACACCGCTACAAAGTTCCTGATTTCACCAAGTTCTCAGGGACGGATGATACATCCACTGTGGAGCATATCAACCGATTCATCATTCAGTGCGGGGAGGCTGCCACGCAAGATGCTCTGAGGGTGCGTTTGTTTTTATCGTCTCCATCCGGATCGGCCTTCCAGTGGTTCACTACCTTGCCGCCAAATTCTATTATTACATGGGCCGATCTGGAGAAACAGTTCCACAAGTACTTCTACGCAGGAGTACACGAGATGAAGCTCTCAGATTTGACCAGCCTCAGGCAGAGGAGCGATGAACCAGTGATGGGATATATACAGAGGTTCAGAGAAGTCAGGAACAAATGCTACAGTCTGGCTCTGACCGACGCACAGTTGGCCGATATCGCTTTTCAAGGCCTCTTGCCACAAATCAAAGAAAGATATGCTACCCAAGAGTTTGAGAGCCTGAGCCAAATCGTCCACCGATTGTCAGGACAAGAGGTCCGGCCGTTTGAACAGCGGAGGAACTTCCAAAAGAAGGTGGTATACTTGGAAGGACCTGAGTCCGATGGGGAAGAGGAAATCGGCCTGGCAGAATGGGTCAAAGGGAAAAAACCGATATCATGCCCTTTTGGGAAGAAGGAGCCAGAGACATTCGGCTTTGACACGTTGAAGGCCGATAAAATTTTCGATTTATTGCTTCAGGAAGGACAGATTAAGCTATCTCAGCATCACACCATCCCTTCGGCCGATCAACTTAAGAAGATGAAATACTGCAAGTGGCACAACGCCACTTCTCATGATACAAATGAATGCAAAGTCTTCCGTCAGCAGATACAATCGGCCATCGAGCAGGGGCGGCTTAAATTTGAGACTCCAGCTAAATCGGGAAAACCGATGAAGATAGATCAGCATCCCTTCCCAGCCAACATGGTTAATGCTGAAGGAAATTCAAGTCAAACCAAGGTGCTGACGTCAGAATCGGCGAAAAGGGGCGGCGCCGTCGATCCCAGGAGGCAGATCACGACGGAAGAAATCAAAAGGAACAGGCGGGGGCCAGAACGACCACGCAAGCCCGTCACCTCCCAATTCTTACTTAGTAAATATCGGCAGCAGCAAGATCAAGCAAGATACCAGGGAGAGATGATACGCCGGCATGAAGATCACTGGCATTGTCCGTTCTTCATCCACTGCTGGGAGAACGACATCAGATTGCCGTCCGCCGATAACTATCCGGAGTGTAACGGATTGAGCTGCAACGATCGCCCGAAGCCACACTCTAGGGACAGAGGATCAGAGCCGATCAGCAGAAATCGGCACGGACAAGAGGAACAGCGCGTTTCGGTGCATGATCGGCTGGGGGGCAGAGTTGACCAGTACCACCGGTCAAAAAGCAAGATCGGTCAGCGGGATGGACTGGGGGGCAGGATCGGCGCGCACGATCGGCTGGAAGAGATGGCCGATGACAGGGTATTAGACGAGGATCCCCTAGGAAGGGAACCAGATTGGGAACACGCCAGATCATCGGCCAAACCAGCAAATCCCAGGTGGTGTCCCGATGGCCTATCCAGATCCCAGAAGCGAACGATCCAACGCCTACGCCAGTGGGAGCATCAAGAAGAAGAATAGAGGCAGGTGCCAAAGAAAAGAAATGTTAAGTCTCGAGTGTGGTGCCCAAAGAAAAATGATCAAGAAACAAGTAATCAAGAATCGGCAGCCGAAATCGATATGGTGTTCATACTGCCGATGGAGTTCATGGCGCCCAACGATCGAGATAAAGCGACAAGAACGGAGGAGGAACAAATGGCACAATTGGTGTTAGAGCCGATGACGGCTACGTTTGAGAAACCAGAAGAAGAAAAACGGCAGCATCTCAAAGCGCTGTTTCTCAAAAGCTATGTTGACGGAAGACCCGTCATCAAATTACTAGTAGATGGAGGCGCTGCAGTTAACATCATGCCGTATGCCATGTTCCGCAAGCTAGGCAAGGGCGATGAAGACCTCACCAAGACGGACATGATGCTGAAGGATTTCGAAGGCAACGTGTCACCCGCCCGTGGAGCGCTCTGCGTCGACCTCACCATCGGCAGTAATACCCTCCCTACCACTTTTTTCGTTATTAATGGCAAGGGGTCCTACAATATGCTGCTTGGTCGCGACTGGATACACGCAAACTGCTGTGTCCCATCTACAATGCATCAATGCCTTGTGCAATGGGTCGGCGACAGCACAGAGATAGTAGCTGCCGATTCTGTCTACAGCGTTGCAGCGGCCGACACGCAACAGTGGAGCTGCGAGCACGTCAAATGTATATCTGGCAGGAGTTGGGACACTGACTTCCTGAGAGTGTCCGATTTCGGTCTACAGCCGATTCAAACAGTCGGCTCTGAAGATTCAGATTAAATGGATCAGCTCATCCGAGAAGATGGGAAGCTTGGGCATGGGTTTACGTCGGCCGATTTATTGGAGATGGTAGATTTGGGAAATAACAGCAAGTCAAGGCCGACGTACATTGGTGCTAATTTGGATCCTGAGTACAAATGTAAATTGATAAGTTTATTAAAAGAGTTCAAGGATTGCTTTGCTTGGGAGTATCATGAGATGCCAGGACTAGACCGGTCTATTGTTGAACACCAAGATATCGGCCATATCAGCAACCTGCACGACGGTGTAACCCCAAGATTCTACCTGATATAAAGGCCGAAATTACAAAGTTGATTGAAGCAGGATTTATTCGGCAGTGCCGATACGCCGAATGGATTTCTAATATTGTGCCCGTATACAAAAAGAATGGAAAATTACGTGTGTGCATCAATTTCAGGAACTTAAATCAGGCTACGCCGATGGATGGATATCCGATGCCAACGGCCGATATCTTGGTAGATGCTGCCGCAGGACACAAAGTCATAAGTTTCATGGATGGGAATGCAGGGTACAATCAGATATTAATGGCCGAAGAAGATATCTCAAAAACGGCTTTTAGGTGCCGAGGTCATCTTGGTTTATTTGAATGGGTTGTTATGACTTTTGGGTTGAAAAACGCCGGTGCTACGTATCAACGGGCCATGAATTACATCTTCCACAAGCTCATTGGTTCATCGGTGGAAATTTATATAGATGACGTCGTGGTCAAGTCAAAAGGTCACCAAGATCATCTGGTCGATTTACAAGAAGTACTGGAATGCACAAGGAAACATGGGTTGAAGATGATCCCAAACAAGTGTGCATTTGGTGTATCGGCTGGGCAATTCTTAGGATTCATGGTCCATGAGCGCGGAATAGAAGTCAACCGCAAGACCATAGACGCCATCAACAAAGTGGTGGCCCCACAAAATAAAACTGAGCTACACTCCCTCATCGACAAGGTCAATTTCATCAGAAGATTCATATCCAACCTGTCAGGACGTATTCAGACTTTTACCCCTTTGTTGAAATTAAAGCCCAACCAGGAATTCATATGGGGAGAAGGACAACGCAAGGCACTGGAGAATATCAGCAGTATCTGGTTTCACCTCCGGTATTGGTTCCACCACAGCCTGGTAAGCCGTTCAAGTTATATTTATCGGCTGATGAACAAGCTATTGGATCGGCGTTGGTACAGGAGTTTGAGGGGAAAGAACAAGTGGTATACTACGTCAGCAGAAGACTCTTAGACACCGAAACAAGATATTCCCCGGTGGAGCGGCTATGCTTGTGTTTATACTTCTCATGTACCAAGCTCAGGCACTATTTGTTATCGGCAGAATGCATAGTCGTATGCAAGGATGATGTGGTGAAGTATATGCTATCGTTGCCGATTTTGAAAGGACGGATTGGAAAATGGATCCTGGCTTTGTTAGAATTCGACTTAAGGTACGAATCGGCCAAAGCTGTTAAAGGTCAAGTGATGGCCGATTTCGTAGTTCAGCATTGTGGACCAGAAATCGCCACTGTTGAACCAGTTCCATGGACTCTATATTTTGATGGTTCTTCGTGTGGGGTCGGATCAGGAATCGGTATTGTTCTTGTGTCGCCTCGGGGGGCAAGTTATAATTTCTCTCTGCCGATAGAAGCCTCCGCAACTAATAATCAGGCGGAATATCGAGCTGCTCTGAAAGGCATCCAATTACTAAGGGAAGTCAGAGCTGATGCAGTTGAAATTTTTGGAGATTCCATGCTCATTGTGGATCAGTTGACGGGGCGATCTGAGTGCAACGATGATATCTTGAGGATCTATTATGAGGATTGCCTTCAACTTTTAAAAGAGTTCAAGTCTGCAATAATTGAGCATATCCCCAGAAATTATAATGAAGAGGCCAACAGACTGGCCCAACATGCTTCCGGGTATCGGCCGATTCAGGGAGCGATGACGCTAGAGCTCGCGGCCGATGACTGGCGAAAGGAAATCGCCGATTACTTGAGAAATCCATCCCAAAAAGTGGATCGGCGAACACGTTTTCAGGATACAAAATATGTGTTGCTTGAGGATGATTTGTTTTACCGGACGATTGATGGAGTTCTTCTCAAATGCTTGGGAACACAAGAAGCAAAGGTTCTGATGGGAGAAATCCATGAGGGCGTGTGCGGAGCCCATCAATCGGCTTACAAAATGAAATGGATGATCCGGAACAAAGGGTATTACTGGCCGACCATCCTTGAGGATTGTTTCAAGTACTACAAAGGATGCCAAGACTGTCAGAAGTTTGGCAATGTGCAGCGCGCGCCAGCATCGGCTATGAATCTAATAATCAAGCCGTGGCCGTTCAGGGGTTGGAGAATAGATCTCATCGGACAGATTCATCCTCCATCAAGCAAAGGGCATAAGTTCATATTGGTGGCCACAAATTATTTTACTAAATGGGTGGAGGTAGTTCCTTTAAGGAACGTGACATCGGCCGATATGATTGAATTTGTTAAAAGCCATATTATTTATCGATTTGGTATTCCTCAAACCATCACAACTGATCAAGGGACAATGTTTACCTCTGGAGAATTCGGAGAGTTCGCCGCCGATATGGGGATTAAATTATTAAACTCTTCTCCATACTATGCTCAAGCCAATGGCCAAGCAGAGTCGTCTAATAAAGGGATAATCAAGCTAATCAAGAGGAAGATAGAAGAGCAACCCAAGAAATGGCATATGTCTTTGGCTGAATCTTTATGGGCATATAGGATGGCTTGTCATGGAGCCACTAAAATATCCCCTTATCAGTTGGTTTATGGTCATGAAGCGGTCTTGCCATGGGAGATAAGGACAGGGTCAAGATGTGTATCGTTACAAGATCAGTTAACGGCCGATGACTATTCCTTTCTCATGAAAGATGAACTTGACGATTCGGCGGATTTACGGTTGAGAGCCCTGATCAGTATAGAAGAAAACAAGAAAAGGGTGGCCAGATGGTATGACAAAAAGGTTAAAGTTAAACAGTTCTCTCAGGGAGATTTGGTATGGAAGTTGGTGCTGACGATAGGATCCAAAAATCCCAAATTCGGTAAGTGGTCACCCACTTGGGAAGGGCCCTATAGAATCGGCCGATGCGCCCCTGGGAATGCATATATTCTGGAGACAGTCGAAGGGGAGGAATTCCCAAGAGCTTTAAACGGGCGATATCTGAAGAGGTACTATCCGAGCATTTGGGTAGATGCATAACTCGCAACAAAATATATCAAGATAACATGGCCGATTTCTCATCGGTTTTTGTCTACACATCTGGTGAAGGAAACAGTGGGATTTGTTATTGGATGAAAATCACAGATTACATGGCCGACATGGTACAAGTCGCCCTTAGAACAAAAATACCAATGTGTCTACTGACTACGCCTACGCTGGATTTCTCTCTCAATGCGACCCAGTTTTATCATAAGGGTGAGCCTTTTCTCTTTCGGGTCCTCTGCAGTGGCTCCAGTTTCAGCTTGGTTGCAAAGTTCTTTTAGCAGGCGGGTCTTCTCCTCTTCCAGATCTTCCATGGCGACTTCAGTTTTGGCTTTACAAGGAAGTGGAGAACTTTTTTCGGGAGATGGTCGCTTGCGGACCAAAAAATGAGCATCTATAAGGTCCGAGTATTCCTGGACAGCAACGGGGACATGATCTCTGAGTTCCTCAGCGTGAGCTCTTATCAGATTTCTGTCTGCCTGTGATAGTGGCTCTTCTGAATGCATGATGGCTCCAGTTTCAGCTTGGTTGCAAAGTTCTTTCAGCAGGCGGGTCTTCTCCTCTTCCAGATCTTCCATGGCGACTTCAGTTTTGGCTTTACAAGGAAGTGGAGAACTTTTTTCGGGAGATGGTCGCTTGCGGACCAAAAAATGAGCATCTATAAGGTCCGAGTATTCCTGGACAGCAACGGGGACATGATCTCTGAGTTTCTCAGCGTGAGCTCTTATCAGATTTCTGTCTGCCTGTGATAGTGGCTCTTCTGAATGCATGATTTCTATCGCTCGTTCTAGACCGGGGCTGAAACATTTCGGCTAAACAGAGATAAAAGGAGTTACCCAGCATCGGAGCGATTGAGATGCTTAAGAAAAAGGCAGAAGGGAAGTTCATACCTGGTTGACAGAGGAAGAAGATGAGGAGGACGAAGAAGACATCTTGCCGTTCAATTTGGGACAGTAAAAGAGGGAGAGAAGATAAGTAATGTGTATGCCTCTAGAGATAGTGAATGGTCTACTTATAAATGAAGAGGAGGTAGATGGATGGTGAGACACGTCCTATCGGAGTAAATACATACATAAATGCAAAGCAGACTGAAGGAGCAGTTCAGAACCAAATCGGCACAGTGACATTGAAGGAGCAATAATGCTTAACATATTCTTTACAACCCAAGGAAAGCGTCTATGGCTACAATAGCTCGTCGTCTAATTTGATCAGCCGAGTCTAGTACTCTCTGATCATCATCGACCGATCCTGGTACTTCTGACACACGGCGACGGAGCCTTATTGTTTCGCGGGCCAGATGTTGTCTTTCTTGCTTCAGCTCGCTGATGATGGATGGGAGTTCTTGGAGCCTCTTCTCTTCAGCGGCTATCTCTTTGGTTATCTGTTCCATCTCCTTGGCCAGTTCTGCTCTCCTCCGTTTCAGCCGATCTATTGCGTCGACGATGTCCGGACGGCAGTTTTCAAGGAAGTTGATCCTGTGGTGTACTTCCTGAGTCCGGTGCTTGTATGAATCGACCTCCTCCTGAGTTTTTGCCATCTGAGCACGATCGGCCATATGGCGCAGCGCCCTGGAAACCGGAATCTGCATGCCCTCTATATAGGCAGCATACGCTAAATTTTCTGATACTTCTTCCGGGATTCGACCTTTGATCTCGTTGAAAAGTCATCGAATCGGCGATGCATCTTCTACCAATCGGCCGATGTAGTCTTGAAGGAGAGTGCGCATGCTTTCGAGCTTGGCGCGGACATCGTCGGAGGTGGAGCTCGATGGAATTGGGTGTGAAGCAATTTCTTCGTCATCGGCCAAGGAGACGGCAAAAGAGAAGATGCTGTTGTTGGGGGTATCTTGCTCCTGTGAGGAAATAAAGTAAAGGGTAGGCAAGCGGTGAAAGGAAATCGGCCGATTCTAATGGTAAGATTGTTACCTCCTTAAAGCGAATTTCTCTTGCCTGCGCCGGTGGGAATGTCTCCCTTGTCTCAGGGACTGGTACATTTGGCTCGTCGGAAGAGGAAGACTCAATGGTTATTGGCGCTACACTTGGACCAGCTTCCTGAAAAAGACATAAAAGAAGATCCTGTGAATATGCTATGGGAAATTGAAGTAAGATGGTGACAGAAATTTGCCATGCCTCTGTGGATCTCCCGGCCGATGCCTGTTGTGGGGTTGTAGTTGGCATACCCAAATCGGCCTGCATCAAGATCGGTTAAGTTTTCTGAGAATTAAGAATTTAAGGTAAGAGATCGTTTACCTCGATGATAGGAGCTGTTGGAGTCTCGGTTCCCACTTGGGACGTGGCCAATTGTTGCGGAGACTGCGGTGGGATAACTTGTGCAGCCTGGCAGAGGAATAGAATTGATGTCAGTGGAAGATTTGGAGAATATTTGAGATAAATAAGATTACCTGAACAGCTTCTACTAATAGTGATGCTGCAGCTGCCCCGACTTCAGCAGTGACTTGGGGATCGGCCACCTCGACAACCGGCAAAGGTAAAGGAATTGGAGTCTCGGCTGGTGTCACCACCACTTGGTCGGCCGATCCGATGCGGGAAGTCTCGGCCGATACCACTGCCATCTGGCTGGCCGATCCGATGCGGGGAATTTCAGTCGATGCTATTGCTGTTTGATCGGCCGATCCAATACGAACTCGCACCCGACGGCTGGTTATCTTTGATGTCGGCCTTTTCGGTGCTCGCTTCGATCGGCCAGTGGAGATATCTTTGACAGTTGGAGCATGGAAGCCGATAAGTGGATACGGCGTGTATTGGTGATGACTATCTATCGGTCGGCCGCTTCGGCTCCACATCGGAGGGACATGGCTTTCAGACTGAGGAAATAAACATGAGTTAATAACAAGACGACAATGTAGAAGGAAATAGCATCGGAATCGGCTGAAAAAAAGGACATACCGCTGCATTTGGATCAATGTTCTCTGGGTCCAGAATGTTGCAGTAAGACGATGGAGATTTATAGAAAAGGTGTTGCTTCCATTCTGCCCACCATAATTTGAATTGCTGGGTGGCAAAAGAGGCAATTGACTAATTATTCAGGTCAATAGTACTGGAATCGGGTACTAGATCGCACAGCCGACTGTAATCAAGACTTGAGGTCAGACCATCTCTGAATTTCGCCTGACCGGCGAAGTAGACCCGAATCGACAGTTGGCCGAAACCCAGTTGCCTTGCCGCAGCCGATGGATTGTAGAATTCATAGGTGGGAGAGTCCTTTCCTGAGAAAAAGTTGGCTGGCAGAATCCCCGGTTTGATCAAGACATCCATGAGCTCTCTGTCAAAAGTATGAGTGGAGAAGTCGTAGCACATGGGTAATTCGAAAATTGGCTCTACTGCCTGATATGGGTGCCAGCTGATCATCTCTTCACTAAGGCCATTGTAAAAACATCTGAAGTACTCAGCTGTGCGGGTGGCAGTGAACTGGCAGCCGGGGAAGGCCGATACCGCTTCTCCAAAAGATCTGCAGCGGCGACGAACTGATGGATTCTCCTCTGACTCGATATTGGGGAAGGTTTTTGTCTCTATCCGTTGCTGAGAGACCTTGCTCATGTGTAAATTGAGCCAGAGGGTGATGAACCACCAAGGACCACCAGGGTTCCCGATCGGCTCCCCCTTCGACAGCTTGGTGCCGATTTGGTGCATCAGGTAATACGCCGATCCCAGCAAGTGTTTTCCAAGGGGGATGGCCGATCCTTGTGATAAAGCCTCTGCCAAAGCTTGAGTGTTTGAAGAGGGGCCGACTGCTCTGCCACAGAAGAAATGCTTTTCCAGCCACATCATCAAAAAGGCAGTATGCTCCCTCTGCGAGACTGTCCTGGTCTTCATGTTTTTGCTAATATATCCTTTCCACCCGCTGATTCCTTTGGTCTCCAGCCGATGAGATGGCTTGAACAGATAATTGAAAGGGGTATCGGCGGAGGAGACATCGAGGCCGGTCAACAGTAGAACATCGGCCAAGGTCGGGGTCATAGGTCCGTGTCCGAAAAGGAACGCATTAAGTGCATCGGACAAAAAATAAGAGGCTGCCATGACCAGAGGTTCGTTTCTTTCCATCTAGGACAAAGATAAGTCTATGCACTGGCCGATTTTCAGTTCTTCCCACTGAACCTTCCAAGATCCGGCTACCCTCTGGTACCATTCTCTCCACCCGGGTGTTTCATTTGGCCAGGATCTGAAAGTGCCTACCCAGTGATCTAAATCCATTGATGATTGCTTAAAAGGGATCATATGGGTTTCTAAGCTGATCAGGTCTGTTGGATCGGGGTTCCCCATAGGGCCCAAACAGATGAGGTCAGGGGATTCTGAGAGAGGAATAGTGATTCGGTGCCTAAGTGCCTAAAAAAGGGGAAAGAGGAAGAAACTGAGAGAGGGTCCGGAAAATACTGAAGCAGTAAAAAGGCGAAAAGGAGAAAATTTCGAGCATTTACCTCTGGGATGGAGATCATCGTCGCTGATGAGACCGCTGGGGAAGTGTGGCAGAACCACCTGAATTAATCCGGCTCAAGTGTATTAACCATCACCATTAAGGCATTCTCGGTTAACCTTACACTTCAAACGGAGTAATCCACTGGTCTGTCGGGTATAACCTCCCGATACAACCACGGTAAGCGGATCGAGCGCCATACATACACATGCTCACGCGACGATGAGCCCAGAGAATACCACATTCCATCAAATATTACAACATTAACATAAGTAAATATTACAGACCAAGTTTTGAGTTTAGAATCGAAATACTTCAATGATCATAAATAAGTTCTTCAGAGTTTAAGTTGCAGCGGAAAATAAAACAACAGAAACTACTCGACGATACAGGATGTCTCGATGAAGCCCGTACGAGACATCACTCGGCCTTATCTCCGTTGGACGGGGGCGCATCCCATTCCACCGACCAACCAGGGGGAAGAGTGCAGGGCCAAATCAAGCTAGCAATCATATCTTCGAAGGTCTCACCTGAAAACGAGCCACAAGCAAGGCTGAGTATACTAATACTCAACAAGACTTACCCGTGTAGTGGAATCTACTCCACCGACTCTAGACATGCAAGGCTTTTTGTCTCAGGGGTTTGTTTTGCCGAAAAGCATCTACAAGTGGGTCCTTACTTTCAACTTTTTAGCTCAAGATTCTAGTTTCATTAACCATTCTAGATAAGCAACTATCCAAAAGCATACATGGTGAAGCATTAAATTTTCATCCAACCAGTTCATTCATCATCATTGTTCCTCTTCTTACTCTGTGGGTAAAAATGGTTAAGCAGTCTCAATAGCCGTGAGAAACGGACGATTCGAATCGAATTTCTTAACCTTGCAAGGGAAACCCAAACACATGTCACGTGGTTACTCCCTAGAGTCACACGTGCAACTTTTCCCCTTTCTTTCCGGGTCGTGGATCGGGGCTACCCTCCGAGAGTACAAGAGCTCCACGCCACGGTTCGGCGCCGGGTCGTGACCACTCTCTGCACTCGCCATATGCACATGGGACCCAAGTTCAAAGGGTAGGATGCCGTCCCCTTGCCGGGCCAATTAGGTACTTAAGCTTACCGATTCCCATAATCTCGGCATGTGTTTAGTACGTTCAAAGACTTAACCATCACTACCACACCCTGCGGCCTTAGCATTTTTCACTAGACAGACGGGCCTCAATCGTAACCATCGTTCCATAGCCCGTCCGTGTCCTTATGATTGCAGCGTGTAGTAGACATTCAACTCCTATTTTCTCGCGAGTGACAAGAAATCACTCGACTTTTACCGGAGTCCTATTAGCACGGCATTCTATCGAACCTTACGTCTAGTTTTCAAGCATGGGTTCCTATCATCATGCAACTAAGTTCTCATTCAACTCCTATAAACTTAATGCACAAGCAAAGAGTAATGAGTTGCATAATTAGGAAAGAAATAGGTTATGCTCCGGGGCTTGCCTTCTTGCGAAAAGTTAGTCCGGGGCTCTTCCGAACTTGGGCTCGGGTCTTCAACTGCTTCAGTTAAATTCGCCTGGGCTTCTCGCTGCTCACTCTCGGACTCGGGCACCAATTCGTACGTTCCGTCGGCGAGAGTCGTCGATTCTACATGAATGCACAAGTTTAAGTCGTGGTAATGGTAATCGACATGATTTAAGAGTAACTACTATAATGGATAGTTTCTGGTCATGAACTTTTGGATTTAGGCACATCAGGGAAAGATGTGCTTACTGTAAAATTTTCAGCCAATTCTATGTAACCGATTAATTATGAAAAATATATTACATAGTCGCTGTTAGATCCTTGTTCTTTTTGTACAGAACAATTGGTGCCACAACTGAGTCTAAGATTTTTACAGAGCTTTCACATAAGCATGCAGAAGCTACTGTAATTTTTGTAGGATTTATCGTGCAGTATTCAGAGCATAGAAAATATGACATTCTACACCTAGGCTATTCAAGGATTCATTTTTACAGGACCCTAAACAGGGTGTTTGTCCCTGGAACTTTTTACGCAGCAACCTCTACCACAGTGTATCTCCTAGTAAAAATTTGAGAATTTTCCAAGCTAAGATACTATTTTCTTGATTTAACGTATGTTATTAGCACATAAATCCAATAAATAGGTTACTGTGAGATAAAAAGTCTCCTAATTTTTCTCTGGCTTCTAGGTACCAATACACTAGTAGAAAAAAAGTTTCATTAGGTGATTCATCACCTAACTGCAGGGATAAAACATTCTACTTAAACATGGTATGAAACTAAGTTTAATAAACAGTAAAGCTAGATATGGAATTTGGGCCTGATCTTTTTACACAATCCTAAACCTCAAGCAAATAACTCACTGCCCAAAATTTAGGGTCAGCATTGTTCTACAACAGTGGGTACAAAATAAGTCCATTAAAGCTTCCATTTAATGTAGAGCAAAATATATTGAGATTCTGAGAAACTTTTTGTAACAAAATATATTGAGATTCCAGAACAGTTGAGTTTGCATTTTTCTGAATTTTCTACGATTTTATACGAATTTTACAAGTTCACTGAATTTGAATCTAGATTTGAAACTTTCTTTTACAACTAGGTCCTTGAATCTTACGTGCAGACCCTTCTAAAGATTTAAATTCTTGCAATTGGGTCCTCGGGCGGCTCGGGTACGGCGGCCGGCCGAAATTCCGGCGAGGGGTGAGGGTCGGGGAAGGTTCAGGGGTGTGAGGGCTACCTCGTGGGGGTGTTGTTCAGGTGGGGGACGGCCGGGAATAGCTCGCCGGCGTTGGAGCAGAGGCGGCGGCGGCGCGGCACGCGTCGACGGCGGTGCTCCGGCGGGCTTGGGGCGGCCTGGTCCGGTCAGCGAGCTTCAGTGGCGCGTGGGGAAGCTGCTAAGGGGCTTGGCTTGGACGGAGGAGGTCGGGGTCGAGCTGTCCATGGCGAGCAGGGGCGGCGGCGGCGGCGGCAGCGCGGGCGGCGGCGCTCCGGTGGTCCTGGGCGGCGTTGGGCGGGTCGGCGAGCTTCAGGGGGATGATGTAGTGGTGGCTGGAGGCTCAATTTGGGTGGTGGGCGGCGGTGGAGAGCTGTCCACGGGCGGGCGGCACTCGGCGACGGTAATGGCGACGGCGAGGGCGTTCTGGGTGCGTGGCTCGCGTGGGCGGTCGGGGCTCGGCCTTTATAGGGGCAGGAGGGGGTGTGGAGGCCTGGGCGGTGCGCGGGGCGGAGGCACGGCACGGCGCGGCACTGGGCGCGGCGGGCGGCAGCAGAACGCCGGCGCGGCGTGCGGCGAGCAGGCGCGGTGACTGGGCGGCCGGGATATGGCGTGGGCGCGAGGGGATAGCGCTGGGCGTGGAGTGGTGGAGCAGCAGCTGCAGTGGCTCGGGCGGAGGGCGGGCGCAGTGACGGGCGGGGCTCGGGAGCCGGGGCGGCATGGCGGAGCGCGGTGACTGGGCGCGACGGGCGGCGGGGCTGGGCGCGGCAGCGGCGTGCGCACACGCGGGCGGTTACTGGGCCGCGCGGCGTGGGGAAGGGGCAAAGCCGGCCGTGGCGGAGTGGCGCGGCGGCCACTAGCCTGGCTCCTCGCGCCGGTCAGGCGTCGCCGGCCACCTGGCGCGCGGCGGTCGGGCGGGGAGGAGAGAGGGGGGGGGGGGGGTGCGAGGGGCCCGATTGCGAAAATTTGAAAAACTTCAGGGGGGCTGGGTGCTAACCAGGCGTTTTCTCCTCTTTCTAATTTGAATTTCAAAAACTTTTGAACACGAAAGTTGTTCAGAATAAAAAGTTCTACAAGTTTGGTTTCAGGCAACATCTCATTTGGCTTATGGTTTGAAAGTTAAATTTAAAAGTTCGAAAGTAACCAAATGTGCTTAATTTAAATTCAAATTCCAACTGAACTCGTTCTAATTCTTTCCACCCTTTTATTAGTTGGTTTAAGCATAGAGTTAGGCTAATGATACTGATTTTTTTTAGAAATGAAATTTTTACCAGGGTTGTCACAGCCTTCCCCCCTTAACAAGAATCTCGCCCCGAGATTCGGCAATTCTTAGTGTGGGCGTGGGTGCACATACCAGTGGTTGAGATAAGAAACCCAGGGAAATGTTGGTTTAGGTAGCTCTCGGTTTCCCAGGTGGCTTCTTCTTCCGTGTGGTGATTCCATTGTACTTTATACATTCTAATCACCTTCCTCCTGGTATCTCTTTCTTTTTGATCCAGAATTTTAACTGGGTGTTCGACATACGAGAGGTCGGGTTCCAACGATATTTCTTGTTGTTCCACAATCTCGGTAGGGACTCGAATACACTTCTTGAGTTGAGATACGTGGAAGACATCATGGGTGGCCGTGAGCTGAGGGTGCAGTCGTAATTTGTAGGCTACGGGTCCGCAGCTCTCAATGATTTCGTAAGGACCTACATAACGGGGAGCTAGTTTGCCTTTGATTCCAAATCTTCGCACTCCCTTGGTTGGTGAAACTCGAAGATAGACATGATCGCCAACTTCGAACTTTAGGGGCTTTCTCCTTTTGTCAGAATAGCTCTTTTGTCGAGCTTGTGCGGCTCTAAGATTTGCTTGTATTACTTTTACTTTCTCCTCTGCCTCGACTACCAGGTCGGGTCCAATTATCTTACGTTCTCCGGTTTGTGACCAGCTCAAAGGAGTTCGACACCTTCGTCCGTACAGGGCCTCAAATGGTGCCATTTTCAAAATCGTTTGATAGCTGTTGTTGTACGAGAACTCTGCTAGGGGTAGGCATTTGTCCCAATTCTTGTCATAATGAATGACGCAAGCTCTCAGCATGTCTTCAAGAATTTGGTTTACTCTTTCCGTTTGTCCATCAGTCTGAGGATGGTATGCTGAGCTGCGAATCAGCTTAGTGCCAAGAGACGTTTGCAGTTGTTCCCAAAAACGTGCTACAAACTGAGGACCACGATCGAAAATAATTGTCTTAGGTATTCCATGCAGGCAAACAATACGATCGAGGTAAATCTCGGCATATTTCTTGGTAGAATAGGTGGTGTGTACCGGAAGAAAATGTGCCGTCTTTGTGAGTCTATCAACGATAACCCATATGGAATCATGTTTCTGGGAAGTGTTTGGTAGTCCAACGATGAAGTCCATACTTATGTCTTCCCATTTCCAGGATGGTATAGGTAACGGTTGTAGTATACCGGCTACCTTCAAGTGGCTAGCTTTTACTCTCTGGCACGTGTCACATTCTGAGACATACGTAGCAATTTGTCTTTTCATTCTAGTCCACCAGAAGTTTTGCCTTAGGTCTTGATACATTTTGCTACTGCCGGGGTGGATAGAGAATTTGGAAAGGTGTGCCTCATCAAGAATCTGCTTGCGGAGTTCACGATTCTTCGGAACGACTATACGACTTTCGAACCATAGAACTCCCTTATGGTCCTGGCGGAAACATTTATACTTCTCCTCACCTAGAGAGAGTTTTTGTTTGATGATCTTAATTCCTTCATCATGTAGTTGTGCCATGACGATTTGGTCGTGAAGAGTGGGCTCAACTGAGATGTGATCTAGCGTGCCTTGGGAAACCATTTCCATGTTAAGCTTCCTCATTTCTGCACACAATGTCTCATGGTAGGACTCCATGGATAAGCAATGGCAATGGGACTTGCGGCTTAGTGCATCCGCGACTACATTAGCCTTGCCGGGGTGATAGTGCACTTCAAGGTCATAATCCTTGATTAATTCTAGCCATCTCCGTTGTCTCATATTCAGATCGGCTTGTGTGAAGATATACTTGAGACTCTTATGATCCGTGTAGATATTGCACTGTGTACCCATGAGATAGTGCCTCCATATCTTCAGAGCGTGAATGACGGCTGCAAGCTCAAGATCATGAGTGGGATAATTCTGTTCGTGGGGCCGAAGGGCTCGTGAGGCATATGCAATCACTCGATTCTCTTGCATAAGCACACATCCTAGACCAGTACCAGATGCGTCGCAATACACATCGAATGACTTGGTATTATCGGGTTGAGCTAACACAGGTGCAGTAGTCAGATGCTCTCTGAGAGTGTGGAAAGCTTCTTCACATTTCTCATTCCATACAAACTTTACTTCCTTCTTTAACAGTTCAGTCATGGGCTTAGCAATTCGAGAGAAATCCGGGATGAAGCGGCGGTAGTAACCGGCTAAGCCGAGAAAACTGCGAATCTGATGAACAGAGGTAGGGGGTTTCCAATCCATCACCTCTTGTACCTTGCTGGGGTCAACAGCTATGCCTTCGCTGGAGATCGTGTGACCTAAGAACTTTACAGTATCCAACCAAAACTCACACTTAGAAAACTTAGCATAGAGCTGATGGTCTCTGAGTCGCTGAAGAACAATATGAAGGTGCTTGGCATGCTCTTCCTCATCCTTGGAATAGATAAGGATGTCGTCGATGAACACTACGACGAATTTGTCAAGTTCGGGCATGAATACCGAATTCATGAGATACATGAAGTAGGCAGGGGCATTGGTGAGTCCAAAGGACATAACCAAGAATTCATATAGTCCATAGCGTGTGGAGAAGGCAGTCTTAGGAATATCGCACGGGCGAATCTTGATCTGATGATATCCCGAATGAAGATCAATCTTTGAGAGGACTCTGGCTCCAGCTAATTGATCGAAGAGTACATCGATGCGAGGAAGGGGGTATTTATTTTTAACAGTTACCGCATTGAGAGGTCGGTAGTCAACACATAACCTCAAACTGTCATCCTTCTTCTTCACGAATAGGGCTGGACATCCCCAAGGTGACGCGCTAGGGCGAATGAAACCTTTGTCCAGCAGTTCTTGGAGTTGAATTTTCAGCTCTGCCAACTCTTTAGGGGGCATCCTATATGGTCTTTTGGATATAGGTGCAGTGCCTGGCTGTAGTTCAATGATGAACTCAATATCCCTATCTGGTGGCATTCCTGGTAAGTCATCCGGAAAAACGTCGGCATACTTGTTTACCACAGGAATATCATCTAGCTTAAGTCCTTCCATCTTGTAAGCACAGGAATTCGTGCAATCTAGGAATGGTAGGTAAAGGGTAGTGGCTCCGTGACTAGGTGAATTTATCTCAACGGCTCGGGACGAAAGGTCCAGTGTGACTCCATGCATAGTCATCCAGTTCATTCCCAAAATAATGTCCATGCCGTCAAGGGGTAAAAGGACAAGGTCTGTGTCGATGGTTTTACTACCCAATTTGACTGGTACTTGTCTGACCATTTGGTTTGAAGCAATTTTACCACCCGGTGTTGATATCATATATGACCCTTTGGTGTGACAAACATCCAAGCCTACTTTTGCACCGAATTTTGCACTTATGAAACTATGCGATGCACCAGAATCAAATAATATAACTGCAGGCTTGTTATGGATAGAGAATGTACCCGACATCACTGGGGCTCCTTCCGGAAGCTCTGCAAGCGTGGTGAAGTTAATCCGTCCTTGCTTGACTTGCAGGGTCTGTCTCTTGCCCCTGTTCTTATTGTTCGGGTTGGATCCTTGACCTTGGTTGGGCTGCCCAGACTGAGGGCATTCTCGTGCGAAGTGGTTGGAACTCCCGCATTTGAAACAGCGATTCGCGGGGCTAGGTCGAAGAGACTGTTGAAGAATGGGCCTCGGACCGTTCTGTGGAGGCATCGGGGGTCGTACCATGCCTGGCTGCTGTGGGGGTCTGGCAATCCATCTCCCTGGTTGAGGGGCCCTTGGTGGAGCTGTGGGTGCGGCATTTTGCACGATGCGATACCTTGGTGGTTGGGCACTTGATGGTCCAGCGGGTGCCTTTCTCTTCTTCTCTGCCCGGTGTGCCATGATACAGTCTTCCTAGGTAATGGCCATATTGACCAATTCGTTGTAGGTGTCAGCCCTGGCTAGGTTCAGACGTTCCTTAAGCTTGGTGTTCAGACCTCGGCGGAAACGATCACGCTTCTTGGCATCCGTATCAGCGTGATAGCCCGCATACTGGCATAGGTTGTTGAATGCTTGGGCGTACTGCAGCATGTTGCGGGTGCCCTGGGTGAGTGCCAGAAACTCGTTCAACTTCCTCTCCATGAGACCCTCGGGGATATGATGTGCCCGGAACGCGGTCTTGAACTCATCCCAGTCGACCACATGGTCAGCCGGGAGCATCGCAGAATAGTGGTCCCACCACAGTCGAGCGGTACCGTGAAGCTGTTGCGCGGCAAAACGAGCTTTGTTGGCCTCTGAGCATGGGGCCACAAGTAGCGTGAACTTGGATTCAATGGTGCGAATCCATGCATTTGCGTCCAGGGGTTCCTCTATCTTATGGAACAAGGGCGGCTGGGTCCCCAGGAAATCCGTGTATCCTGCAGCTTGGGGTTGGTGAGCATTGTGTCCACCCCTCTGCTGGTGCTGTCCTTGCACGATCTGACGCAGCAGAGCGGCCATCACTTCCACCAAACTGGGCGGGGGTGGTAGCGATTGTCGCAAGCGGCTGCCACCGGCACCAAAACCCTCGGGGTTGCCACGTGTTGATCCAACCATCTGAAACGTGAAAGGTTACCATTAGCAACGCGATCCATATTACTTCCTTGATTCATAAATGATTGGTGTAGTCATAGACTTCCAGAATCACAGCTAGAAGTATGGACAGAATCTCTGGTTGCTACGAGGAAAATCATAGCTCGCTGTGGGTCCATCTAAAACATCTCATACTCTGGCAGTAGTCAGAGAATTTAGGAATGCACCACTTTGGTATTTAACTTCGGCGCTAGAACTATAGCTAAGGTGGTCGAAAGGCTCGTCCTTTTCCTTACTGTCTTAGCTGTTTTTCAGCAGATTGATCGGTACTGTTTCGCCTATAACTTAAACTAGCGAGGTCCAAGGGTGCTGAATTTTTGTGAGAACCACGATCACAAAATTCCTGACAGGTTTGGTATTCAACACTCAGCCAAGAAATGCAAGGAGACATGGATAAAAATTCCGACAAGTCTCAGCGATTGTGGATTTCATCGTTTACCAACTTACAACGAATCACCCAAGTTTATCGCCGTTCCTTACATGCTGAGGGTATCCACATGGTTCAGGTGTACCCATTACGAAAGAGTTACTCAACTCTTAGTTAGCCTATTACAGCACTTGCCAAAAGTTAGGCTACCCTATCGAGGAGTATGTGCAAAAGTCCTCCTAGGTCGTCATCTAGAAGTCATCCAAGTCGTTGACGGACGACTCGCTGTGAGTAGGAGAGTGAGCTCCCATCTGAGGTGCCTGTGGTACTTCACCCTCGAAATCCATACCGGAGATACCATCAATCTCTTGTGGCTCCTCCTCATCTTCCTCCATGTCCTCCTCATGGGGATGGTCATTCTGATCATGGTGCCACTGAATGTGCTCATTAGCATCTTCCAACTCAAGGCTCAAATCATGGAGCTGCTCCTCCAACTGTGCTATCGTGGCATCTCTCTCACCCATGAGAGTGTCCTGCTCCTGAATTTGGCCCTCAAGTTGGCCAATCTGAGCATCTCTGTCCTCAAGATCCTGACTGAGCTCCTTAATCTGCTCATCCCTGGTATCTGCCATCATGTGGTAGGCCTGAGCAAGATCAGTGAGCTGCTCAAGCGCCTGACTCTGGAGAGTCTGAAGCCGGTAGAGTGCACTCATGCACCGCACGGAGGTATGAATAGTTTCCTGGGCATGAAAGTCTACCAAGTACTGTGCGTGCTGCACCCTGTTGAGCCAAAAGGGGTCGTTGTCCTGGGCAGCAGGAAACAAACCAATGGGAGCGAGTGTGACAACCTCGGGACGCTGCGCACAAAAAGTGGTGAGCGCCCTCATGGCTGCAAGCTCCCAAGTATCGGCCAAACGGCGACCAACAGCCTCAAGCTCCAAGGCGGGCCACTCTGGGTGTAGCGGGTGCGGAAAAACGGTCACGTTGACACGGCACTGGGTAACTCCATTTTCTGCAAACTCCAGTCCGGCGTAACGTGGGGGAATTAGATAGCCCGCGGTACGCAGAACGTCCCACAAAATAGAGGGAAAGCCCTCCCAGTGGAGACACTGTGAGTGTACGCGTCCATCCTCATCCACCATCATAGCAACAGGCTCGGCCATCTGAACAAAAGATCAAATGGAGTGAGATAGCGAAAAACTGTGAACAGCACAAGGACAGATTCTGTATAGTGTGCAAAAATAACCATAACTTCCACAGTTCTAATCCACAAATTCTCAAATTTCACCAGGTCACTCCAAAGGTATTTGTGAACAACTTTGCTAGTCAACTCCAGAGCTAGATAGGACTCTAAGATGGTCTTTCTTTTCAGGTTTTACCTCTCTGTCTACCCAGAATTTTCAGTGAACAGAGGGCTGGAGTTTCGTGCACCAGGGAAAACCTACCCAGCCAAAATTTACCAAATTTTAACAGCAGCTACCTGGGTAAATTTGGAACAAGTTTTGTGTTGTACTCTTTTGCAGAAAACTGCAGGAAGGGGGGCCTAAAAATTTAAGAGGCAGAAGGGCTTATTCTGCACAGAATCCTGATATTCCAAGGTTTCTGTTGTTTCTTACTATCCATAAGTTCAGAATTTTTCATTTTTGAACAGAAGATAGAACACAAGATTTGGAACAATTTTCTTCAACATGAACTTTATCAGAAAAGGTCATTTTCTTGGGTCAATAATTCGCTCCTTTCAGTTATGGCAGATTTGGGACAGATTCTCTAGATAATCCTTACGCAAAATCACGCTTAGATACGCAAGAACCTTACCACTCTCATACAATGCATTTTCGATTTCAGATACATATGGTCATGATGCATGCACGTCCTATTCGTCCTCACAAAATAAAATAACTGCCAAATACTTTTGGTCTTACGAAGATAGTTTCGGTGGCATACATGATACGGCTCTCGCTATAATAGCTAGTCGAGTCCTTCTAACCGTTCCTTAACTTATCGTAATCGCGGTTAGTGTACCTGCAGAAGATTGACAAAGCATATATATATTTCCTGAACCTTTCATGCCAGCACTCATGAAAGCGTCCGTATTCATTACCGTTTACTTATAGAAACGATATCTGTACAATTTCCGCCGTACAGACGACGTTAACATACGCTATCGAGATAGCGTATTCACGGGGGTACCGTCATGAGACGGGGGTATGAACAGCGATCGCCATACCCTGCGCCAAACCTTCTACTCCCAATATGTTCAACTAACAGTTGGCATATTGGCAGCACCTCAAGTAAGCCACTGCTTGAGGGCAGCGTTCGGTTCGCATCACCGACAGGAAGGCCAAGCTCTCTCAGTTGGCTGAGGATCCTTACCTTCTTACCTTAGCGATGAGTGCGTCGTTACAGAATTTAAGGTCGGTTGTGCATGAAAGTAAGTTTTGACAGAAAGTAATGTGCTGGAAGTCAGTTGATAATATTTCATAAGTTAGATAGCCACCTAGTAACTTTCCCATAATCCCTTAGGGCTTTACGAACTAGGCACCATCCTTAACGTACCAACGTATTTCGCAACACACCTTCTAGTCAAGTTTTATGAAAATGAGTTGTTAAGGCTTGTCGTATTCTCTGGCGTATGCATTTCGACTCTGGAGCCAGCTGTTGCCAGCTGTGGCACCAGCTACGGCTCTGATACCAGCTGTGGCAGAACCACCTGAATTAATCCGGCTCAAGTGTATTAACCATCACCATTAAGGCATTCTCGGTTAACCTTACACTTCAAACGGAGTAATCCACTGGTCTGTCGGGTATAACCTCCCGATACAACCACGGTAAGCGGATCGAGCGCCATTCTAGATAAGCAACTATCCAAAAGCATACATGGTGAAGCATTAAATTTTCATCCAACCAGTTCATTCATCATCATTGTTCCTCTTCTTACTCTGTGGGTAAAAATGGTTAAGCAGTCTCAATAGCCGTGAGAAATGGACGATTCGAATCGAATTTCTTAACCTTGCAAGGGAAACCCAAACACACATCACGTGGTTACTCCCTAGAGTCACACGTGCAACTTTTCCCCTTTCTTTCTGGGTCGTGGATCGGGGCTACCCTCCGAGAGTACAAGAGCTCCACGCCACGGTTCGGCGCCGGGTCGTGACCACTCTCTGCACTCGCCATATGCACATGGGACCGAAGTTCAAAGGGTAGGATGCCGTCCCCTTGCCGGGCCAATTAGGTACTTAAGCTTACCGATTCCCATAATCTCGGCATGTGTTTAGTACGTTCAAAAACTTAACCATCACTACCACACCCTGCGGCCTTAGCATTTTTCACTAGACAGACGGGCCTCAATCGTAACCATCGTTCCATAGCCCGTCCGTGTCCTTATGATTGCAGCGTGTAGTAGACATTCAACTCCTATTTTCTCGCGAGTGACAGAAAATCACTCGACTTTTACCGGAGTCCTATTAGCACGGCATTCTATCGAACCTTACGTCTAGTTTTCAAGTATGGGTTCCTATCATCATGCAACTAAGTTCTCATTCAACTCCTATAAACTTAATGCACAAGCAAAGAGTAATGAGTTGCATAATTAGGAAAGAAATAGGTTATGCTCCGGGGCTTGCCTTCTTGCGAAAAGTTAGTCCGGGGCTCTTCCGAACTTGGGCTCGGGTCTTCAACTGCTTCAGTTAAATTCGCCTGGGCTTCTCGCTGCTCACTCTCGGACTCGGGCACCAATTCGTACGTTCCGTCGGCGAGAGTCGTCGATTCTACATGAATGCACAAGTTTAAGTCGTGGTAATGGTAATCGACATGATTTAAGAGTAACTACTATAATGGATAGTTTCTGGTCATGAACTTTTGGATTTAGGCACATCAGGGAAAGATGTGCTTACTGTAAAATTTTCAGCCAATTTTATGTAACCGATTAATTATGAAAAATATATTACATAGTCGTTGTTAGATCCTTGTTCTTTTTGTACAGAACAATTGGTGCGACAACCGAGTCTAAGATTTTTACAGAGCTTTCACTTAAGCATGCAGAAGCTACTGTAATTTTTGTAGGATTTATCGTGCAGTATTCAGAGCATAGAAAATATGACATTCTACACCTAGGCTATTCAAGGATTCATTTTTACAGGACCCTAAACAGGGTGTTTGTCCCTGGAACTTTTTACGCAGCAACCTCTACCACAGTGTATCTCCTAGTAAAAATTTGAGAATTTTCCAAGCTAAGATACTATTTTCTTGATTTAACGTATGTTATTAGCACATAAATCCAATAAATAGGTTACTGTGATATAAAAAGTCTCCTAATTTTTCTCTGGCTTCTAGGTACCAATACACTAGTAGAGAAAAAGTTTCATTAGGTGATTCATCACCTAACTGCAGGGATAAAACATTCTACTTAAACATGGTATGAAACTAAGTTTAATAAACAGTAAAGCTAGAAATGGAATTTGGGCCTGATCTTTTTACACAATCCTAAACATCAAGCAACTAACTCACTGCCCAATATTTAGGGTCAGCATTGTTCTACAACAGTGGGTACAAAATAAGTCCATTAAAGCTTCCATTTAATGTAGAGCAAAATATATTAAGATTCTGAGAAACTTTTTGTAACAAAAGTGGTAGAGTTTGTTCTAGGGATTCCAGAACAGTTGAGTTTGCATTTTTCTGAATTTTCTACAATTTTATACGAATTTTACAAATTCACTAAATTTGAATCTAGATTTGAAACTTTCTTTTACAACTAGGTCCTTGAATCTTACGTGCAGACCCTTCTAAAGATTTAAATTCTTGCAATTGGGTCCTCGGGCGGCTCGGGTACGGCGGCCGGCCGAAATTCTGGCGAGGGGCTCGCCGGCGGCGAGGGGTGAGGGTCGGGGAAGGTTCAGGGGTGTGAGGGCTACCTCGTGGGGGTGTTGTTCAGGTGGGGGACGGCCGGGAATAGCTCGCCGGCGTTGGAGCAGAGGCGGCGGCGGCGCGGCACGCGTCGACGGCGGTGCTCCGGCGGGCTTGGGGCGGCCTGGTCCAGTCAGCGAGCTTCACTGGCGCGTGGGGAAGCTGCTCAGGGGCTTGGCTTGGACGGAGGAGGTCGGGGTCGAGCTGTCCACGGCGAGCAGGGGCAGCGGCGGCGGCGGCAGCGCGGGCGGCGGCGCTCCGGTGGTCCTGGGCGGCGTTGGGCGGGTCGGTGAGCTTCAGGGGGATGATGTAGTGGTGGCTGGAGGCTCAATTTGGACGGTGGGCGGCGGTGGAGAGCTGTCCACGGGCGGGCGGCGCTCGGCGGCGGTAATGGCGACGGCGAGGGCGTTCTGGGTGCGTGGTTCGCGCGGGCGGTCGGGGCTCGGCCTTTATAGGGGCAGGAGGGGGTGTGGAGGCCTGGGCGGTGCGCGGGGCGGAGGCACGGCACGGCGCGGCGGGCGGCAGCAGAACGCCGGCGCGGCGTGCGGTGAGCGGGCGCGGTGACTGGGCGGCTGGGATATGGCGTGGGCGCGAGGGGATAGCGCTGGGCGTGGAGTGGTGGAGCAGCAGCTGCAGCGGCTCGGGCGGAGGGCGGGGCGCAGTGACGGGCGGGGCACGGGAGCCGGGGCGGCACGGCGGAGCGCGGTGACTGGGCGCGACGGGCGGCGGGGCTGGGCGCGGGCAGCGGCGTGCGCACGCGCGGCCGGTTACTGGGCCGCGCGGCGTGGGGAGGGGGCAAAGCCGGCCGTGGCGGAGTGGCGCGGCGGCCACTGGCCTGGCGCCTCGCGCCGGTCAGGCGTCGCCGGCCACCTGGCGCGCGGCGGTCGGGCGGGGAGGAGAGAGAGGGGGGGGGGTGCGAGGGGCCTGATTGCGAAAATTTGAAAAACTTCAGGGGGGCTGGGTGCAAACCGGGCGTTTTCTCCCCTTTCTAATTTGAATTTCAAAAACTTTTGAACACGAAAGTTGTTCAGAATAAAAAGTTCTACAAGTTTGGTTTCAGGCAACATCTCATTTGGCTTATGGTTTGAAAGTTAAATTTAAAAGTTCGAAAGTAACCAAATATGCTTAATTTAAATTCAAATTCCAACTGAACTCGTTCTAATTCTTTCCACCCTTTTATTAGTTGGTTTAAGCATAGGGTTAGGCTAATGATACTGATTTTTTTTAGAAATGAAATTTTTACCAGGGTTGTCACAGGAAGCCGCCGATTGGGCCGCCGCCGCCGAAGGAGTAGCCGATGGAGCCTCTGTAGATGGAGCGGTCGCCGATGGTGACGCCATTGGGGGGTTGGAGCAGGCCGCGGATGAAATCGCCGGAAAGAAGGAGACGCTTGGAGATCGAGAGAGCTTGGAGGAAGATGAACAGCGGTTCGTTGGAAAAGAATGCTAGATTCGTGGGGAAGGATAGGCGGAGAAGGCCAGTACTTAAGAAAAATCAGGGAAGCGAGGGCAAAGATGGTATTTTTACTGCGCCGTCTACACGAGTTCCAGAGGAGCGGTCGTTTCGCGCGCTCGGTTCGAGGAAATTGTAATCATTGTGCCGCGGAACGAAAGAAGATTTTACTGCGCCCGTTTCAGAGGAAAGGATTAAAGAAAGAATTTCGAAGAAAAAGTTATATTTTACTCCGAAACTGGGGGCATGTGTTGACGCCAGATTTTGACACGTATTGAATCGGCGTCAGGAGGAGAAGATTGGCCGATGCGGCAGATCTGAAGGCTACAGTAAGGGATCGGCCGATTGAGGTAACAGTTGGAAATCGGCCGATTGGTGATACAGCCTGCGCCAACAGGATGGGACTATTTCGGAGGGTCCTGGTCAAAAGTTGGTTAAAGGGGGCACGCTAAGTCGGTCAAGGGGCAATTGAAGGAAATCCTGATTGGGTTAGGGAACGGCGGCAGAAGATTCTGCGGGAGTCCGTTTCCTTTTAAAGTTCTTATAGATATAGTAGTTTAAATAAGGTTGTAACAAGTTGTGATCGACCAGGAGTCCTAGCTTTAGGGTATAAGTAGGAGTCGTCAGGGTCTTGAAAGGACATCAACACATCAATCAACAACAATACTTCTACTTTTCCAGCAATTTATTTTCAAATCGGCGACTTCGCCAATATTTTTCTTCTTTCACGAGTTCGTACGGATTGGCAGGGCTGCATCAACCTGATCTCCGGCCAATTGGTAGGTTCCGCTTATCGAGTAATATCCGAGCTTTAACTACGGGTGCATCGCTGTGGTTTCGTTTGGATTTATTCACCAGTTATCGATATTTACTAGAATTGCAAGTTTTACCTGTTATTCTAGTATTATCACCAGTTATCCAACTTGAGATTGGAGTAATCGGCTTCGTCATCGCTCTCCTTCGATTTATCATCCTACAGCCGATTAGATCTATTTCAAGTGTTGCCTCTATAGTAATCGTTTAGATCGCTCCAGCAGTTTTCTTTACAATTACTACACGATTATCGGCTGATCCATAGCCGATCATCTCTACAGCAAATCGGCCGATTCGCCGCCGACGCGCTCCTCAGGACAGATCGGAATTCCAGCCGATCGACGCGCCTGGAATTTAATACTCTATTTCCTTGTCAATCAACAGGTCAGATTGACTGGCACGCCGCGCGAACCGTACCAGGGCGATAACCCGAACAGGAGCTAAGCAGATTCTCCCGGGTCGTGTGTCCGACGCTGAAGACCATCGGCCGATTCCTATCCGGCCGATTCTAGCGCCAACAAAAATCAAGTATATATGTAGTATATGAGTACGTATATAATCCATGTGTAGGTTGTGTTAGGCCAAGTTCAATGATTCTGAGCTTCTGTCTCGGCCTAAAGTCGCAGCAAACAAATCAACAAGCAAATAGACGAACATGCACACGGCAGCCCGTCCTGCCCACTCACAGTCCTTGGCTTTCGTGATTCCGCGTGCCTCTTGCCCTATCGCCTCCCCTATCAATTTTCCACACACCGCAGCCCCGACACAGATTCATCTCGGCTCTGTCACTTTCTACGACACCCCAGTCTACAAGATCCTCTAATGGTGGCCTGTTCGACGCGCATGGCACCGCGCAAGTTGTAGAGCCCAGGCCGGCAAGGTAACAAGGGAGCTGACGGCTCGGCGCGCGCAGTGCAGGCACTACTGCTTCCAAGGCACCAAATGAATCCAAATTAAAAACAAAATTATTATAAATTTCTTTAAATATTTTGTAATTTCTATCAATACCATGGAATATATTTAATTTAAACAAACTGTACTTTTAAATTTATGCTGCTTTGATCTCTCATATTTTTTTAACTTAACGTGTTCTATTGGCTTGGGAATACCCAAGTGCCAATTCCTGGCTCCGCCAATCCGGGCGCAGGTCGACAGCGTCACCACGAGTCGTCGTCGAGCTGCTGTCGGGCATCCAGTGCCGCGTGACGGCCGGGCAGGGCGGGCGGTGGCGTGCGGGGAAAGGGAAAGGCGGCGACAGCAGCGGCCGGTCGGCGAGAAGTTCCTACTGCGGTGGGGCCGGCAGGAATCGGCGGCCGCATGGCGCCGGCGGACTGCTATGGTCGGGAGAAACAGGGGAGGAAGAGAGAAGAGAGAAAGAGAGTCAACAGTGTTTTGACTTGTATTTTTATTAAAATTTTCAGTTGAAACTTAAAAATCTTTCAACACAAAAGTTGTAGGAAATTTAAAAATCTACAACTTTTATTTCAGGAAAAAGGTGATCTGATCCCTAGTTTAGAAGTTATTTTAAATTCGCTTGAATTTGAACTACTTGTCAGTTCATGTTCAAATTTCAAATTTTGGTCAAAATTTCTAATTCATTTTTTAGACCATGTCAACAGGGATAGGTGAATATATTTTGCTAGGCACGTTGAGTTGATTTTTGGAAAAATTACAGAGTACCCTATACTAAGCACATCTACACGCATACACATGTATTCATAAATGAAATGTCTTGTGTGAATTTTTCTTGTTCTATGCATGATGAAGTATGCATGATCTTCTTTTTAGCATTTTAAATACCTAGAGTGTTACAGTGCGATCCTTTGATGGGCCACTTGTGCCATTGGGCTGGCCTGATAGAGAGCAGGAGACAAGGAGAAGAGTCAATTTGGGTCATTGGGTTACGTTTAACTCAAGAAACAAAAAAAATAAGCACAATTTTATCTGTTTGTGCGTATAAATTTGAACTATACTTGATTTTTTGGAAAAATGTTAGGTATTCTTAGGAATACCAAGGCACACCTCTGTAGCTCCGCCCTGATTGTATGCCGGCCCTCCATGGGGGGAATACGAGGGTGCTACCTTTGACCGTCACAAGTGGTTCTTTTGAAGAAGCACAGCGTGGCGAGAACGAACATTGCGGTTTTGAGTAGCTAGAGGCACGAATAATTTACTTCGAGTAGTCACGGATCGGTTTTCTTTTAAGTATGTTTGGTTTTCTTTTTTATATGTTCAGTTCAGTTGTGAACCACATTTCACCGTAGACCGGAAGGAGGCAGCGACGTCGAACAACTCCACATCCAGCTCATACGTTCCACACGCATCCTTGCCATGGCCAGCAGGGGCATGACATGGTGACCACGGTGCAGAGAGGAGTATGCCAACTGAAGCAGAGAAGGGGGCCGAGAGGGGTGAAACCCTAATGACCTGGAGGTAGCGGATGTAGGCTCAGTTTTTGGTGGGGAAGTTTTTGTTTATGAGTGTAATGCTATTTAGCTGGTTGTTGGGGGCGGGGGGGGGGGGGGGGGGGGGGGGGGGGGAGCATGGAACGGCTACGTATACTAACCAATTTTCTAGTTAATTTTCATGGAAACAAAGAACAGAAGACCAGAGGTGCAGCTTCTATTTCCAATCAGAGAAAATATACAATTTGTATAACAAAGTGACAATGCCTGAAGCCAAACTTTTGTTAGAAAACTAGGCATTTTTACGGTATATTTTAATTCTGAGAATTAACATTTTAGTCATGACAAATGCCAATGATCTCATGACAACATGATATATACATGTGTTGAAGTTTAATATCTTATTAAACAAGAACATAAAATAAAATATGAACCAGAAGAGGTTCATAATATACCCCGAGGCGGGTCCTTTGCCGGAGGCATTGGATGCGTCGTCACCAACTGGAGTAGACATGCTACTCGATTGGCCTTACCTGAAGTAGCCAAACTTAGTTGTTGCAGGATGTGGTACGCAGTGCAGTCCCACGAATGGTCTTCTGAATGTAGCAGGAAGTACTCGTACGGCCTTCTGGAAGTAGCAGGAAGTAGCCGTACAGCGAGCAGTCGCGTAGTCGTACGCTCCCCAAAAACCTTACTGTCCACCTATCCCGAGCAGGATCATGTAGACGAGAAGGTTCTGGAGGCCTGCTCACGCAAACCTCTGCGCACGTAGAGCTTTGTGTTGAGGATGAGTGTGCAGCAACAGTAGAAGAACAAAGGAAGAAGAGAGAGATCTCCTAAGTAGGAGTATATGATGTGTTGAGGTGTGTGAGAATGAGAGGAGTCTGGCTCCGTATATAGAGAAAATTCCCTCTATGGCCCAAGAAATAGTGGCGTTCCCTCTATGCTCCTGGAAATTTGAAACTCCCCTATTTGGCCCTCCTTTTAACTTTGGTTCTTTATTTGGCCCTTTCGTCAACTCTTTCACTTATCTCATGTGAACAGTAACTTGTGGTTTTTTTATCCGTCTTTTCTTTACTAAAACAACCTCCAAATTACCTCCAAAATTCATAAGACTTTTCACAGTGATACGACTAATCGAGATGAACCCATTTTACAAAAAACCACATATGTAGCGTTTACTATCTTAAAATTAAAATTCACCAAATTAGACTACTTTTTAAGACTATCTAATTTTTTAAGGCATAAAACTACTATTCAAAAATTGAATAAAAATGCCTAATATTTTTAAGATGTAATGAGTTATATTATAAAATTATTTAGTATCATAAGTTACTTAGAGAATTTAGAAGTTCTTTAGCAAAAAAATTAAACTTTCCTTCAAAAAACAAATTTTTAAGATAACTTCAAAATTCTGTAAGTAACATATATTATAAATAATTTTATAAATTAATATATCCCATCTTAGAAATATTAGATACTTTTACTTAATTTTTGGACACTATTTTTGTGCCTAAAAACAAGATACTCTTAAAAAGTAGCCTAATTTTGTGAATTTTAATTTTAAGATCCTAAATGTTATATATGTGACTTTTTTGTGAAATGGGTTCATTTCCATTAGTTGTATTGCTGTAAAAAGTTTTATGATTTTTAAAGGTGATTTGGAGGTTGTTTTAGTGAAAAAAAGAGGGATGAAAACCATAAGTTACTGTTCTCGCGAGATAACTGACATAGTTGACGGAAGGGCCAAATAAGGAACCAAAGTTAAAAAGAGGGTCAAATAGGGGAGTTTCAAATTACCAGGACCATGGAGAGAACTGCCATTATTTCAAGGGCCATAGAGGGAATTTTCTCCCTTATATCGGTGATCTAGAGGAAGGGGGATGAACCTCGACACTTCTGGCTACAACAATGGCTATCAATTCGCACCATTAACCAATCATAAATCATCTGTTTTAATCACCCATTGCAACCGAGCCATTACTCTCCTTAATTATTCATATGGTATTAACCTCCTCATAACTCCCTAGTACTAACTCGTAACTCGTGGACCTTTTAATTCTTAATTTATTATTCAAATTGTTGCTGATATGCCCGAGAGGCAATCATGCATGGGCCGCATATTGATCCAAGAAGGATTAGAATCCTAATGGACCTCCGGCGTAACAGCCCATTAGTGGGGTCTATATAATGAGGCGTGGGGCTGTGGGCGGCTAATGCTCTTGTGCCACAAACCCTAGCTGTCATCGCCTCTCTTCTTCACAAAACCCTAGCCGAGCACGCGGTGCTAGCACACTAGTGACCGGCGTTCCCGCCCTGTACGTGTGGACTTCGAGGAGGCGCTGCTGCGTTGATGTGGTGCGGATCGGCGGGATAAGGAGGAGGAGCTGCAAGTTGCGATCTGCTTCCTCTTCACCGACACACGACTACGTTGGGGCGAGCTACCCCAACTCTACTTCTGCTGTGCTGCGCGTCTAGTGGTAATGATCCATGATCATTTGCTTACATGAAATCCTTGTTGACTGTGGTAGAGTTATGAATTCGCGCTAGTGTAGCGTTCCCATTTCCTTACACAAATAAATGGATCTAGCCCAAATATTCCAACAATTTTCAATACAAGACGGCTTGGACTACATGGCACGTAAACTAAGTCTGCATTTGGCTTAATTGCCCCTTGAAAATAATATCCGCCACTTACATGGATTTGGGACAACTATCAGTACGACACTTTCTATGTGCCGGTTTAAACTAATCGGGACCGCCGTTGCAATCTATTGATAGCGGCCTCTTTACACCCCTTTGGTAGAATACGTTCTGCGCCTAACTCGTTTTTGCAGGGTATGATGTGAATGGTATGGCCTCAATATTATGTGATGATCTATGTGTAATAAGTTGTGTGATCTGCGCGTCACCAATTAAAACAATCGGGTTGAGGTTATCCCATTATTGTATAACGGCCTGCGTGTCGACATGTGATGCTTGATCCCTCATGTAATTTACTTTACTAGTGCAATTAGTTGTAATAGCATAGTATTTATCCTTGGAGGCTTCAAGCATGATGGCGATGATGATCACCACGAGACAGGAAGGATGGCAATGGAGGTCACCATGGAGCCATGGCGATGGAGCCCATTGTGATGCAAAAAGCCAGACTATTCACAATATAATATGATTATATGTCTGTGGTGTTTATTTTCCTATCATACTATTCTTTCTTATCTTTCATATGGTTGATATGCTTTTAATCATAATAGAATAACTTCCCTCATCAAAAGTTGAGAACTTTGATATCCTTTTCCAATAGATGCACCTATTAAAATTTTGATCTTTGTGTGGTAGGTTTACCAAAGTAGAGTACCATCAACTATCATCATGAATTGGGTGGGTGTCGGACATTCACTAGCATAATATTGGTTTACTCAACAAAGCTATCAAAATGGTTTTGGGCTTTAGGATATGGAGTTGGAGCCGGGGCATTCGATGCCACCCAACAAACAAGAGTCATATAGAGATATGATTAGCAATTTGTTGTTTACCTATGTCACTAACTTTTTAGCAGTGAAGCTAAAGCTCAATAGGATTTTAGTGAATATGGATCTTGGTCCCCTATATGTCGTTAGAGGGAAGACGATGTTAATATAGTGGGAGTCTTTTATTAAACTTATTAATAGAAGAATTATATAAAACTTAGTGCTAAAACCTTGCTTTTATTTTAATATTGTAGATCATGTTTGCCAGTAACACTTCCGCTTTCAATTTATGATCTGTTCTTCAGAAAGAAAAGTTGAATGGGACGAACTTTATTGATTGGTACCACAACCTGAGAATTGTTCTCAGGCAAGAGAAAAAGGAGTATGTTCTTGAGCAGCCATATCATGAAGAAATCCCTGACGGAGCAACTGCTGCAGCAAGAAGAGCTTATGAGAAGCACTGCAATGACTCACTCGATGTCAGCTATCTCATGCTTGCCACCATGTCCTCTGATCTGCAGAAGCAGTATGAGCATGCCGATGCTCACTCCATGATTAGGGGGTTGCGTGGAATGTTTGAGAACCAAGCATAGGACCGAGAGGTACAAGATCTCAAAGTTCTTGTTTGCGTGCAAGCTGGCAGATGGTAGCCCAATCAGTCCTCATGTGATCAAGATAATTGGTTGCATTGAGACTTTGGAGAAACATGGTTTTACATCAAGCCTGACCTAGCTATTGATGTCATTCTCCAATTGCTTTGGAGAAAATGTTGGCTGAATTGCATGGGATGCTAAAAACAGTAGAGGAGAGCATTAAGAAAAATCCCACTCATGTGATGGTGGTTCAGAAGGACAACAAAAAGAGGAAGCGTTTGATGCCTCCTAAAGGCAAAGCTAAAGGAAAGGTTCCTAATGAGCCCTCGAGCTCTAAGCAAAAGCCAAAGGTCAAATATGGCCCTAATCCTAATGATGAATGCTTCCATTGCCATGCCAAGGGACATTGGTCAAGAAACAGCAAGAAATACTTGGAGGATCTGAAGAAGAAGAAGAAGGGAAGTGAACCTTCCGCCTTAGGTATAAATGATATAAATATTATAGAAATCATGGGTATTTGATACTGGGTCGATGATTCACACTTGCAAATCGTTGCAGGGACTTCAAAGGACTAGAAGATTTGCAAGGGGCAAGTTGGATGTTCGTGTCGACAATGGAGCAAAGGTTGCGGTCATGGCGGTTGGCACTTATCATTTGTTGTTACCCTCAGGATTAGTTTTGGAATTAAATAATTGTTATTGCATTTCTGCTTTGAGTAAGAACATTATTTCTTCTTCGTGTTCGGAAGAAGTTGATGGTTATGAGATTGTGATAAAGAACAAGCGTTGTTCCATTTATTATAATAATATTTTTTATGCTCAATGTCCATTGGTGAATGGATTGTACGTTCTTGATCTTGAGGATAAATCTGTTTATAATATTAATCCAAAATGACTTCGACTGAATGATTTGAATCCCACTTTTATTTGGCATTGTCATTTAGGTCATATAAATGAGAAGCGCATAGAAAAACTCCATAATGATGGTCTATTAAGCCCATTTGATTTTGAATCATTTGACAAGTGAGTCTTATTTACTTAGAAAGATGACTAAATCACCTTTCACTAGCCAAAGTGAGAGGGCAAATGACTTGTTGGGACTTGTACATACCGATGTATGTGGACCGATGAGCTCAATAGTCAAAGGGGGTTTTCCGTACTTCATTACTTTTACTGATGACTTTAGTAGATATGGATATGTATACTTAATGAGGCACAAGTCTGAATCATTTGAAAAGTTCAAAGAATTTCATAAGAATTTCATAGTGAAGTACAGAATCAATTGGGCAAGACAATTAAATCTCTGCGATCTGATCGTGGGGGAGAATATTTGAGCTGCGAATTCGGTGATCATCTAAAACAATGTAGAATTGTTCCACAATTGACTCCGTCTGGAACGCCTCAATGGAATGGGGTCTCCAAATGGAGGAACCGAACCTTGTTAGACATGGTTAGGTCGATGATGAACCAAACTGATCTTCCACTATCATTTTGGGGTTATGCTCTAGAGACTGCTACGTTTACACTAAACAGGGTTCCAACTAAGTCTGTGGAAAGGACACCATATGAGATCTGGACTGGAAAACGTCCTGGGTTATCTTTCTTCAAAGCTTGGGGATGTGAGGCTTATGTCAAACGTTTGATATCCGATAAGCTCACTCCAAAATCAGACGAGTGTTTCTTTGTGGGTTATCCGAGGGAAACCAAAGGATATTATTTTTATAATCAAGCGGAAGGCAAAGTATTTGTTGCCCGCAATGATGTCTTCTTAGAGAAAGAGTTTCTCTCAAAAGGAGTTAGTGGGAGCACGGTGCAACTTGAAGAAATTCGGGATGTACCTGAAATAGTTTCAGCCCCCACTGAACCTTCACGGGATGAACAAGGAGTTGTAGAACCCGTTGTAGAAGAACCAGCCCCACGAAGGTCTGTAAGGGTACGCCGCGCACCTGAACCTAAGACCTATACGGAAGCAATAATGGGACCAGACTTTGAGAAATGGCTTGGAGCCATGATATCTGAAATAGAATCCATGCACGTTAATCAAGTTTGGAACTTGGTTGATCCCATTGGCGGCGTAAGTCCAGCGGAGTGCAAGTGGATTTTTAAGAAAAAGATAGACATGGATGGAAATGTTCATATCCATAAAGCGTGATTGGTGCTGAAAGGGTTTAAACAAATTCAAGGTGTTGACTATGATGAAACAGTTTTGCCCGTCGCAATGCTAAAGTCTATTCGAATTATTCTAGCTATTGCCGCATTTTATAACTATGGTATGGCAAATGGATGTCAAAACGGCTTTCCTGAACGGAAATCTTACTCAGAAATATGTATATGATACAGCCTGAAGGTTTTGTAGATCCTAAAAATGCTGAAAAATATGCAAGCTTCAAAAGTCCATTTATGGGTTAAAGAAAGCATCTCGGAGTTGGAATATTTATTTTGATGAAGTGGTCAAATGGATTTTCTTCATCAAGAATGAAGAAGAGCCTTGTGTTTATAAAAAGGCTAGTGGCAGCGCAGTTATATTTCTGGTCCTTTATGTGGATGACATATTGTTGATCGAAAATGACATTCCAATGTTGGAAGCCACTAAATCTTCACTAGGAAAAAGTTTCTCAATGAAGGATTTAGGTGAGGCTGCATATATATTGGGCATTAATATCTATAGAGATAGATCAAAAAGGCTAATTGGATTAAGGCAAGATATATATATTGACAAAGTATTGAAAAGGTTCAATATGCATGATTCAAAGAAGGGTTTTCTGCCAATGTCACATGGTGTTAGTCTCTGCAAGAGTCAGTGTCCCTCGACGCCTGATGAGCAAGAGAAGATGAGTGCGATTCCATATGCTTCGGCTATTGGGTCCATCATGTATGCCATGCTTTGTACACGCCCTGATATAGTCTATGCTCTAATTGTTGCAAGTAGATACTAGTCAAATCCAGATGAGGCTCACTGGGTCGCAGCCAAAAATATCCTGAAGTACTTTAGAAGAACTAAGGACAAGTTCCTAGTCTATGGAGTCGAGGAGGAGCTCGTTGTAAATGGTTACACCGATGCTAGTTTCCAAACTGACAAAGACGACTTTAGATCGCAATCTGGATTTGTGTTTTTCCTCAATGGAGGGGCAGTGACCTGGAAAAGTTCCAAGCAAGATACTGTAGCCGATTCCACGACGGATGATGAGTACATAGCAGCTTCGGAAGCTGCGAAGGAGGTTGTTTGGATCAGAAAGTTTATTTCTGAGTTGGGTGTTGTTCCTAGTGCGTCCAGTCCAATGGACCTCTATTGGGATAATAGCGGTGCCACTGCACAAGCTGAGGAGCCTAGATCACACCAAAAGTCCAAACACGTACTGCGGCGCTATCACCTTATTTATGAGACAATTGACAGAGGTGATGTGAAGATTTGCAAGGTGCACACGGATTTGAACATTGCTAATCCGCTGACGAAGGCCCTCTCGCAACAGAAGCATGAGGCGCATATGAGTTCCATGGGTATTAGATATTTGCCTAGTAGACTCTAGAGTGAGTGGGAGATTATTATAATCATGTCTAAGTTTATGTTTTATTCAATAAAGTGTTATTTGTTCTTTGAATGGCAATTATTTAAATTGATTAACAAGTGTGTGACTTGTTTGTAAAACTCTCTTATTTTATTATATTTTTGTTCTAAATGATCCCTAGTTTTTACCATTATGAGGTATAATAATGGTTTATAAACTAGCACATGCATTGATCGATGATCATGTTTCACATATCATTGATATGGAGATATCAAATCAATAATGTGGACACATGTTAGGGAATATGATGTTGGATTGACCCACCTCGAGACACTGCGGAGGTAGTTATCTTAAATGTGCCATCAGTTGGTCTCAAGTGGTACACCTGTTGAATCCTTAGATCTGAGATCGCCATTATTTCTCACTATGTGTTGTTGTGCACTTTGGGGCTACCAAACACCACTCCGTAACTGGGTGGCTATAAAAGTAGTCTCTGGGTGTATCATGAAATATGGAATGGGATGTGAGCAGATCAAGATGTAATTTGTCCCTCCTAGATAACGGGAGAGATATCTCTGGCAATGCAGTTGGATTAAGAAAGTGCATGGCCGTGCAAAAGTGATTAGAGAGTTAATCACAAAGTGACTAAAGAGTTAGTTATAAATTGTAATCCGCTGTAAGATCAAGTTAAGTGGTCGAGGTATCACAAGAGTGGCACAAAACTCGCCTTGAGCTTGACTAGTATCCTGAGGCAAAAGGATTGGTGAATGTGTATATCCAAAGATTTTTTGTCGATATGATATTTATGTGTGCGTGGGAGTCAGTATGCCCTGCTATGTGCCTCTGCTGATTACTAGTACAAGAATGGTTCTTGCAGTACAACTACTCACACATAAACCTTACTGGTCCTACACTTAATAGGTTGAAACGAAAACTTGCCTATATGATTGTCTCTAGTGCAAGTGGAAGATTGTTGGTGCTATGCCCTAGCTGCCGTTGCCTCTTTTCTCCACGAAGTCCTAGCCGAGCGCGCGGTGCTAGCACACTTGTGACCGGCGTTCCCGCCCCGTACGTGTGGACTTCGAGGAGGCGTTGTTGCATTGCTGTGGTGCTGATCGGCGGGACAAGGAGGAGGAGCTACAAGCTGTGATCTGCTTCCTCTTCACCGACGTGTGACTACGTTGGGGCGAGCTACCCTAACTCTACTTCCGCACAGCGTCTAGTGGTAACAATCCATGATCATCTGCTTATATGAGATACTTGTTGACGCGCTAGAATTATGAATTCGCGCTAGCGTAGCGTTCCCGTTTCCTTACACAAATAAATGGGTCTAGCCCAAATATTCCAACAACTTTCAGTACAACACGGCTTAGACTACATGGCACGTAAACTAAGTCTGCATTTGGCTTAATGCCCCTTGAAAATAATATCCGCCACTTACTTGGATTTGGGACAACTATCAGTAAGGCACTTTCTATGTGCCGGTTTAAACTGATCGGGCAGCTCAAGTAGGTTTGAATTTATGAGAAAGACTATTAAAAATCAACTCTAGGGGTAGAGGAAAATTAAGTGCAACTGCAAATAGCTGCAAGATGAATCTGTGTGTTCTGAATGTTCCAAACATGATCATCGATTACCCAAAGCATAGCATGGTGATGCACCTTGGCGGTCGACAATAGAATTGTTGATCATCCAGCTCAAAAGCATACACACACACACACACGCACGCACACAAAAACAGAGTGAGGAAATGGAACAAGACGTGATGAAACAGTAGACTAAGTTTCTTGTTTAATACAGTAGTGCACTAGTATGGCAGTAGGTCCTCACAACACTTGTGTTTTCGTGCGTGCTCTTGACGAACCACCTCCTTGTATATTATATCGTCTTGCAGCCTCATTTCCTTTGCGTTCTCATCCTCCACCGTTTTGTACTCCCTGCACCTCTCAATTTGTAGTGCAGGATGTCCCGGATGGATGCTGGCTGTGTTCCTGATGGCAGCTTCTGCAGCCTCCACTCTGCTTCTAGTGGCCATATAACAATCGATCGTGGCACGGAGGTGCTCCAGATTCGCAAGGTGCACGAAGCGGAACTCAAAACCTATCTTGGATTCTGTTTCCTTTGCTCTAAAACTAAGATGTAAACTTCTAACCTTTGGCATTGCTTCCTGTTCGGTCACCATCCTCAGCCCACCTTCCCCGTAGGACCTGAAAATAAACTCCCTAAGGTTATAGAACTGTTGGCGACCAATACTAAGCCTTTCAGTAGGTGCTTCCAATGAAGTCAGCATGGCATAGAGCAGGGTTGGAATGGCACCAAGGATGCAGAGGTCTTCATGTTTAATGCGAGTAATACGGATGTCAAGGTGGGCAAGATTCACAAGAGATTGCATTCCATGCGGAAGCCTACTGATATAACTCTGATTACACAGCTTCCGGAGAAATGGAGCATTGTAGCACAATAGATCCATCAATTTATTTGTGGAGTAATCATTACTGTCAATCTCGAGTGACTGAAGACCACATTTACCCAATACAGTGAGGGATGACTCCAAAGCTTGCTGGTACTTCCCAATGCCATGATAATCAAGTTCATTGCTGTCATGTAGTCTTATCAGAAGGACCCTTAGATTGGTCAGTCGTCTGAGCTGCTCCCAAAATTTCAGAGAGTCATAGGAGTAAGCATGTGACAGCATGTGTAACGCTTGCAGATCTCCAATCTCATCCGGCAATTCTATATGAAAATCAACAAGTAGGCGGACCAAAATTTTCAAATTACCTATGGTTGGTGGTAATTTTCCAATTTTTCTGCCATGTATGTCCAATGTTTGTAAATACTGCAGATCTCCAATTCTATTGGGAAGCTCAGTAATACTAGGACAACCGATTTCCAAATACTTCAATTGCAAAGAGCTTCCGATATATTTAATATGTTGGTTTCCCAGGTCACAAGTACATCGTAAAACCAATACTCTTAAAGAATGAAATATTGGCAGATGAGGTGCTTCCTTATCTACCACGCGGAACCTAATAAGAGAACGAACATGTGCACACTTGTTCATAATATTCTGCAGCACATCATTTTCCAAAAAACCGGATAGGAGAGAGAGCCGTCGAATCTTGTTAGTAGAACATTTATAGACTTGTCCATCTACTATTGTGACAAAGTTCTGCTCTGTGCACAGTGACATGATAAGATCAAGCACCATATCATGGATCCGGCAGGCTCTGGCCATACCATCGTACGCTATATCAATAGGTTGTATCAAGCTCCTGTTGATAAGATCATTAAAGTAGTTATCTCCTGTTTGATCCAATGTTTGCCCCATTACATCTGGGATAAAACCCTCAGCTATCCATCTCCATATTAACTTATCCCTTCTAATCTTGCATGTTAGGTTAGTTAATCGGGTCTGTAGATGCGAACGGGCTTGGGTTGGACTCTGGGCATGGATCTAGGAAGAACACAGGGATGTGTATGTGCGGGTGCGTGTGTACGAGATTAGAATAACAGAGAGAGATTAAATCGATACTTTGATCTGTTGAAGACGATGCCATCATCGTCGATGATGATGTTCTGCGCTAGGGCAGCGACGCGTAGCGTAGCAGCTCGGTGCAGATCCGCTCTAGGGCAGCGGTGGTCGGAGCAGTGTAGATCGGCCGGTGGCGCTTCCCGCCGCCGCAGCGCCACCCCTCGAGATCGGGTTAGGGTTTAGGTGTTGGTGGGGAGTCGGGGCACGGCGAACCTTGGCGTGCGTGCCCCCCGGCCCCCACCTCTATATTTATGTGGCGCTGGCGACGGGGGCCCACCAACGATTGTTGGGTTGGGCGCCCCCGATCAGGGCGCGGACCAAGGCTAAGGCCTTTGGGCCTTAGAATAGAGATCAGTCCAATAATCTCCCCCTTGATCTCACATTATCTTTCTCTTTCCCTTTTCTATTTTTCTTATCTCATCACAGATTTATGTATAGGGCATATCTCTTCGTCATGGGCAACTGCCGATAGAATCAATAGCCACAATACACGCCTCTCTTCAGAAATAGATTCTGTATTCTATTTGGGCCTCTATTATCCAGAGATCATAGGCTGTACCTCATTCCCATGCCGGCTACGTGTTCCATGAACACGCTGGGTGGTAGGCCTTTCGTTAGCGGATCCGCAAGCATATCTTTTGTTCTTATATGCTCGAGACTTATGGTGTGATCCTGGATTCTATCTTTTATCGAATAAAATCTTATCTGTATCGACTTTGTAGCCGTGCTCTTCTTGTTATTATGAGCATAAAACACTGCTGGCTGGTTATCGCAGTACATCTTTAGTGGTCTTTCTATACTGTCCACCACTCTTAAGCCAGGTATAAACTTCTTTAACCATTCTACCTGCCCGGAGGCCTCGTAGCATGCTATAAACTCAGCATACATCGTCGATGTTGCTGTAACCGATTGCTTAGAGCTTTTCCATGAAATAGCTCCCCCTGCGAGAGTGAAGATGTAACCCGTCGTGGATTTTCTATCATCTTCATCTCCCGCAAAGTCTGAATCTGCGTATCCTTTAATCTCTAAAGAATCGCTTCTTCTGTATGTTAGCATGAGGCCTTTTGTGCCTTTCACATATCGCAAGGCTTTCTTTACAAGTTTCCAGTGTTCTAAACCTGGATCTTTCTGAAATCTGCCAAGCACATTAGTGATAAAGGCTAAGTCAGGGCGTGTGCACACTTGAGCATACTGTAAACTTCCGACTGCCGAAGCATACGGAACAGTTCTCATCTGTTCTCTCTCATACTTATTTCTGGGACTCTGAAAGTCTCCATATCTGTCACCCTTGACTATCGGAGCAGGAGTAGGTTTACTCGCATGCATACTGTATTTCTCTAGAATCTTTTGTAGGTATGTCTCTTGTGACAGACCTAGCACCCCATTCTTTCTATCTCGGTGAATCTCAATCCCTAGCACAAAAGAGGCTTCACCAAGATCTTTCATGTCAAAATTTGATGACAAGAATTCTTTTGTTTCTAACAGTAGACTGACATCACTACTCGCTAGTAGAATGTCATCCACATACAGTACCAGGAAAATGTATTTCCCTTTCTTGAATTTTGCATAAATGCAATTATCTTCAACATTTTCTGTAAACCCAAACTTCTTTATAGTCTCGTTAAACTTCAAGTACCACTGTCTTGAAGCTTGCTTTAATCCATAAATGGATTTCTTTAAATGACATCCCATATTTTCTTTTCCTTTTACGACAAAACCTTTAGGTTGTGCCATGTAAACCTTTTCTTCGAGATCCCCATTTAAGAATGCCGTCTTTACATCCATTTGGTGCAATTCCATATCAAAATGTGCAACCAAGGCCATAATTATTCTGAAAGAATCTTTACATGAGACCGGGGAAAAAGTCTCATTATAATCTATTCCTTCCTTCTGTGTGAATCCTTTTGCCACAAGACGAGCCTTGTATCTCTCTATATTCCCTTTGGAGTCACATTTAGTCTTGTAGACCCATTTACAGCCTATTGTTTTGGCTCCTTCAGGAATTTCTTCTAAGTCCCAAACTCTGTTGGTCCTCATCGATTTCATTTCATCTTCCATGGCTTCAAACCATTTAGATGAATGTCTGCTTCTCATGGCTTCTTCGAATGAGATGGGATCATCTTCCATTCGAAACTCTTCTGTGTTATACACTTCATAATCAGCTGAAATGGCTGATCTTCTTTCTCTTTGAGATCTCCTAGGAGCCTCTTCTGTTCGAATATTATCTGCTGGAACCTGTGACGGCTCCCCCTGATCTGTGGAAACATTATTATCTATAGGATCCTGAAGGACAGGTTCCACATTTTCATTCTGCGTCGCCACAGAAGGGTTCAATTCGGGAACTGGCATTGCAGTATCAGTCAGTGAGAAAAACGGTTCCTGAATCATTGGAGTGGGTGCATATACCCGCTTCTCCTCAAGAACAATCTTTCGAACTGTTGCGTTTCCCCGAATCATCTCTTCTTCTAGGAAGGCAGCATGTCTCGTTTCTACAAACTTTGTAAATCTGTCTGGACAGTAGAAACGATATCCTTTTGATCTATCTGGATAACCAATAAAATGACAACTCACTGTCTTGGAATCCAATTTCCCAATGTTCGGGTTGAATATCTTTGCCTCAGCAGGACTCCCCCACACCCGTAGGTGATTCAGTGAGGGTATCTTTCCTGTCCACAGTTCATACGGTGTTTTGGGCACCGCTTTACTGGGCACTCTGTTGAGAATATAGACAGCGGTTTTCAACGCCTCCATCCATAAACTCACTGGCAGTGTGGAATAGCCGATCATGCTTCGTACCATGTCCATCAAGGTACGATTCCGTCTTTCAGCCACTCCATTCTGCTGAGGATCGCCCGGCATAGAGTACTGGGCTACTATTCCTTGTTCTGTTAGGAACCTCGCAAAAGGTCCTGGAACCTGTCCGTATGGGGTATGCCATTGTGTCTCAAACCACAGATAACAACAGAAAACGAAAGAGAACTCAAGACACGTCGTCGAAATTATGGCACTGTCGTTTAGGCCATATTTCGAGAGGGAGAATAGAAAGGCTGGTTAAGAATGAAATTCTACCTCCTCTTGAGTTCCCGGACTCAGATAAATGCATTGACTGCATTAAAGGAAAATATGTAAAGATTACAAAGAAAAATGCTGAGCACAACGCAGATATTTTCTATCCATAACCAAGCCTAAAGGACAACTGATACCATTGTTAGGTTAGTTAATCGGGTCTGTAGATGCGAACGGGCTTGGGTTGGACTCTGGGCATGGATCTAGGAAGAACACAGGGATGTGTATGTGCGGGTGCGTGTGTACGAGATTAGAATAATAGAGAGAGATTAAATCGATACTTTGATCTGTTGAAGATCATAATAGCTAAGCAAAAGTATGTCCCGAACTAGTGAATTTAGTCCAGAAACCATGGAATCTCTTACTTGCTCCCATTGGTCTATTGCATCAGATTTGTTAGCTAGCAAACTAGCTACTGTATTAATAGCTAGCGGCAAACCATGACATTTTTGTATGATTGCCAGAGAAACTTCTTCTAAGTGAGGTGGGCAGGGGCGCTGACTTTGAAAGACTCTTTTATAAAACAACATTGTGGAGTCCTGGTCACTTAGAGGTTGAATGTTGTGAATATATCCTGCATAACTTTAGCAGCATGATTTGGCTACATCAGAATGCCTTGTAGTAATTATTCTACTGTGCAAGTTATTCTCAGGTAAAGCAGACTTCACAAATTCCCATGCGGTTGTGCTCCAAATATCATCAACAATGATTAAGTACCTATTTGAATTCAATGGCATTAGCTTGGTTGGAATCACAAATTTTCCATTGCTAATATGATTGTATAGACATTAGTACAGATCCACAGCAGAACCTTAATAGATATGAGTGTATGACAAGTACCATATACTATTACCTGCCTTATTGCGAACATTCATTGTAAATTTATTAAATTATGAAGAAGACACTAAGGAAGAATGAGCAGAGAGCTGGAAATGTCGGATATGGTGTGTTTGTGTTTTGCATACCTATGAGTGCTGCAATCATCAAAAGTGATCTATCCTTTTATCCCCCATATTTCTATATGTAGGTTTCGTTACCTAAATCAGGTAGTTAAGCTTAGATTTCGTACAAAGGCACTGGTTCTTTTGCTTCTCCGTTTCTGTTCATATCGTAAGACTGAATATTTCTATCTGGAACTACGGGTAAGGGAAATGGGACAAAGGCCCTATTCGAAAATGAAACAAATTATTTTTTTACCCTAACAATGGATCCCAGAACATTGCGACATCAGGCTGTGTTATACAATATATGTATACTTCTAGATCTTATCACATATAATAATGACAAAGTATATATGCATGAGTTGTTTTTTATGCTTACCTTTTGTCTTGCAGGTATTCTCTGAGCTCATTTATGAGTTGCCGCTCATCATCTGATGCACTAGTCTTACTCCCTAGTTCTGCAAGCAGATCACGCAATATCTTCTTTATGACAGGACTCCGCGAAACTGGAACAAAAGCTGTGCAGTCAAATTGGCCTTTGATCTTGTTATACACTTGGTTCGCAAGAGTTGTTTTTCCGAGTCCTCCAAACCCCACAATAGACACCACTTTGAGTTGCTGTGTTGAGTCATCCTTCATCAACCACTCGATGACCTTCTGTATAGGACCATTGATACCAACAAGTTTCTCTGCTTCCACATAGAGCGCTGGCAATCGCGGGTCAATCTCAATCTTTCCTGCAACGGCAATAGATTCATCGCACTTATACCTCAGCCAGCGCTCGCTCTCCTCAATCACACGAGCCTTGAGCTCTTGAATCTGGTTTGCAATCTGGTAGCGTGACCATAGCTTCTTAATCTGATCAATTATGTTCTTTGCAAAACCTGCCTGAGGGTCACCGCGATTCAGCTTATGCATGAAGATGTCAATGCAGTCCTCAATATCGTAGCTCAGCTCGCGTATGTTGTCCCTCCAAACCTTGACCTACGTGTCAAGCTTCTCCGCTGTTGCGAGTTTCTCGAGCAGGGCAGTCATGCTGCTAAGCTCATTCTTGGGAAAGTGATATCGCACTTCATACCTTCAAGGAGCCCGTACTGCCCCTCAACCAGCGCAGAGAGCTTGGCGAGCAGGGAGTTCATCACCCCAGTTGAAGCACTCACAACTGGTCCCTCCATTTTGTAAACGACGAGAGGATGAGTGGAGGAATACTTCACTTACGCTTACGCAGGGACAGATCAGCCACGAGGCTGTCAGAGACCTCCAATGGTTGCTGGACTGCCGGGCAGGTGGTGTGGCTGCCAGAGTTGTAGAAGAGTACCAGGGGACAGACTTCTTGAGGCTCCCTGCAAACGAGCTGTTTGCTTGCTGTGTTCTTGGTTGCTGGATCGAGTACTCGAGTTGTGATGCCCTCAGTTGAGGAGCTGAAATGGGGATGGTAGAAAGGAATGGTTTGTGCTGACAGTGTTCTATGCCCCTGCAATAATAGAGTAGCGAAGAAATTGGGTGGAGGAGAGTACAAAACTGATGCTTTCAGGTTCCGTGGACGCGATCTATCTGGAACCAGACCGATGGATCCAAAAAGCACATGCAGATCGGTCATTCTGCTTGACTGCAAACAGACAAGGAAAACAGATACAATTGCGGCTGCCTGATCACGCGGGTTTACTCCGGATCTGCCGTGATTGCTCTGTCATGACTGCAATGGTCGCTGGCATTGGATCATCAGTGTGGTAGTTGTCTATTTTCACAAAGAAGAAAAATTGAGGAATGAACAAGATCCCGGTGGTTAAAAAAACATTGACCGATCATTATTTGGTCTTTCGCTAGTAACATCCAGATGGCGGAGTAGACGACGGGCAGAAGATTAACGTGGCGGCAGGCAATTTCCAGCGAGCTAGTACTGGACCACGGCCGGACAAGTGGGTGGAGAGATTCTGAATGACGCAGGTGAATTGAACGGCAAGGCAACAACAGCACACCCACGTACTTGTTCTATGTGGACAAGAGAAGCTTCAACGTCAACGGTCAAAATTGACTAGCTGGGAAATTTGTGCGCAGACGTAGTCCTTGAAAGCGAAATGGTTGGGACTGAGCACTACTACTGAGCATCTCCAAAAGTGCCTAAAACAAGTTCTAAAAATCTAATTTAGGCACCAAACATAAAAAATCTCGCTCCAACAGCTGCCCAATCACGATGTCAAAATTCCCGCACACCCAAAACCAGGTGCACACTGAGCCAAATTTCCGCCGCTTTTTTGCACTCCCAATCGCGGAGATTGATGGAGGGAACGCCGATCCATCAGTGGGCGCCACTTTTTTCCTTCATTGTGTTGCACACTGCTGTGATGATCGCAGGTACTCTTAGGATTGGATTGATATCCAAAATCCAATCGGAGAAATCCAACTGAAGTCCAACTAAAATCAAGCATCCATCCAGTCCAATCCAAACAATTAATCTCCGAGTCCAATCCAACTCCCTTTAATCCACATCCATCTAATATAATCCAATCCGAACAATTAGTCTCCGAGTCCAATCCAACTCCCTTTAATCCACATCCATCCAATATAATAAAAAATTCAAGCATGTAGTGGGAGCCACAAACAATCAGCCACAAGCGCATCATGCTGGACGTCAATTTGTGTTGATCCTAGGTGTCAGATTCATCCTTCCCATCTCATTCTAGAAGCATCAATCGTCATCCTATCTGCCCTCTCTCCCATCCATTCGCACGTGTTTGACCGGCAACCACACGCCGGCTCCGCACTGTTAGAATGTGCAGCAGAAACCGGCCCGGTCCGCTATACCCACGAGCCGGCGTCCTACCAGGCCCAGATCCACCGAAGCCCAACCAACCAGGGCCTCAAGCCTAACTCAACCCAAAAGACTAGCTTGTGGGTGAGGGCTGCCTCACCTTATATGTTGTACTCCTCCACCATCAATTTTTGATGTGGGACTAAATGTAATAATCTCTCCATCACACATCGAGCACAACTGTTCCATCACAAGCAACCCCATGTGATCTCCCGGAAGACATTTTATCAGGCCTCGAGTCCAACTCTCCAGCCACACACAACCCGTGCGACCTTCTGGAGATGTTCATGGGCTCCCCCGTCACCATGTGACCCTGGAGATATTTTAGATTTTTTGACCTTTGGCTCTGATACCATTGTTAGAGTGCGCAGTGGAAACCGGCCCGACCCGCTATACCCACAAGCTGACGCCCTACCAATCCTAGGTCCACCGGAGCCCAACTAACCAAGGCCTCAAGTCTAACTCAACCCAAAAGATTAGCCTCATGGGTTAGAGCTGCCTCACCTTATATGTTGTACTCTCCCACCATCAATTTTTGATGTGGGACTAAATCTAACACGCACGCACCAGCAGCCGCGCCCAACCACCGCTCGCGCCGGTACCTGCGCCCGCGCACTGGCCGACTGCTCCGGCCCCACACACAGCGCACGCGAGCTTCCTTCCGTAGCTCGTGAGCCATCAACGAGATGGGTATGCCCGGCGGCGCCGAGGCCCGCTTTCGCTGTGGTCGCAGTGATGGCGACGCGGTAGGGTTTGTTCCCGATCTTTCGATGAGAGGCGGGGGATAACTCGATTTGAGATGGAGGCGACGTTCACGGCCCGACTACAGCCTTCCAAGGACGCTGCGCCTTAGCAACCGATACACCACCTCCAATGGCTGCCGCGATCTTGTGGAGCGCGACACCCGGCCACTAGGGCACCTGTCCTGCAAGCAATCGAAGAAGCAGCAAGAACAAGTAGAACAAGCAACTCAATTGCAAATATGGAGATAATAACCAATCTGGAATCAACAAGGTGGGGTTCTGAATCGAGTAGAACGGATGGTCTAGTCGACACACGCGTCTACAAGGAAGTAGCAATGGCTAAACTTTCAACAAAACAAAAACCCCCCCATCTGTTCATGGCGGCTCTAACCCTTATTAATACCTAGGAGGACGACCAAGAGGGTGTTTGAGTCGCACTCCAACCCTAGGACGCGTCCCTAATGGACCCGACTTGATACAAAGCCCATCGGGCCAAATTAAGATGTCGCAGCACCTTTAGACAGAAAACCAGTCGGTAGTATTTTGGTCATTGCGGACGAATCAGGAGAGATATGGACTTGAGTCCGGATCCATATGAAACTAGACTTCATAAGCTTTCCACGAAGTACTTGAACGTCCCTATCCGAGTCCGTATGCGACCGTGGTGTCCGTCACAAGTTGGTGCTGTTCTGCAGTCCGAATCCAGCCTCCAAAACGTGTTGGACATGGACTCTTTCTTTCCTTGCACCAAAAGTGACGTGGTGGCCTGATGGAGAACATTGGGAAGACTTAGGCTTGGTCCCCAATCAACTTCTTTGGTCCTCCATACCTTCCATGTGTGTTTATTACATGTGGGTGTATCCATTCTAGTGATGTCCACATCATTCTCCCCTTCTTGGCTGCAAGTCGTCCTCGACTTGCTCCAACGGCATTCAAAGGTGCTTGCTTTGTTGTTGGAACATGGAGCGACGACTATGCTGCATGGGCACAACAAACAATGCTCCCGTTCTTCAGGCTGATCCTGTTGCATAAGAGAAAAACTAGAAAAACTTTGCAAGATATTATTAGTGTTAATGCAGCCCCCTATTTGCTCATGGTATTGTAGCCCAAAAGGATATTTCAGATTAGAACAGATATACACTTTATGCACCAAATATTCTCCTTTGATGTCATTTTTTCCAATTGCATGAAGCGAACAATGATTTAAACTTGGCAAATTAGAATCTAATTGAACCTTCTCTTTTAGACAATTTAGATTACACAGAATATTAAATTCAATATAACCCAAAGTATTTAAAGAAGACAACAATTTCAGTTCATCTTGTACACAAGTAATAGGATGAGAAGGATTATCTACAGCACATTCGTATGGTTCCAAATCAAAAATATCACACTTATTCATTAATTCTGGTATATGAGTAAAAGAAGTATTAGCACACAAGTCCTCTTTATCATAAGAAACAACAAGTAATTCATCTTGTGAAAAAGTTGAATCAGCAGCAGGTTCCACTATTCGTTGCTCTTTGTTAGCATGTAGAGTGGACAAAGTTTGGACACTATGAGTCACATCATTCTTGCAAGTATTCACAAATGAAAGAATTTCTTTTTCAGCATGGAGAGCAAGACAAAACAATTGACCGATATAGCAATAGGACTTGCCAATTAACAAGTTTCGAATTTCAGAATTGAGCCCTCTCATGAACCTATTCATAACATCTTCCATGCATTCATCCAATCCACCAAACATGATACAAATTTTAAAATCATGGTAGTATTGTTTCACAGTCCTACTACCCTGTTTTAATTTCTCTAGTTTGGTAAGCAAATGATCAACATAATATGCAGGAATATAGGCATCTCTAAAATGTATTTTGAATTCTTTCCAAGTTTGCGGAATAATGTTATGCCTACAAATATATTTCCATTCTAGCAAAGCATTTTCTGTTAAAATATTAGAGGCAATATAAATCATTTGTTTCTCCGACAGGTCATGCTCATCAAATTCATTATCTACTTTTAGCTCCCAATCAATGTAAGCTTTAGGATCAAACTCACCAGGATATAAAGGCAAGCATTGAATAATGTCCAGAATATTTTGTTGTTGTTTGCTCCGCTCAAAAATCACAGTATCACCTGCCATGATCAGTAGAAAACAAGAACACAAAAATAATATGTATCCTCCTGTCAACTACTAGAATGTGTCGGTTGTAATTCTCTCAAACTCAACTTGTTTAATACGAGCTCTTACCAGTTCTTACCAAGCAAAACAGGATGAGTCGGCAACCAACAAGTCAAGCACCTTGAAAGAAGTGTATCGGTGCCTTAGCAACAGAAAACTGTCAAGCTATAGTCGAGTATGTGGAGCTGTAGGTGGGCTGATCAAGGGAAAATACTAGCACCACGTTAGTCAGAAAAGCAAGCTGAATAATTGTTCAACGGTGGTACTGTGCTGGTCCTAGCATAGACCGTACTAGAGGCGCGAGCCTGGACACAAATGAAGTCACAAAGCACCAACCGAAACAGCAGGAACACAAAAGATGGATCAGCCCCTTTCTTCTTTTTCGTTTCTTTTCTTTTCTTTTCTGTTTTTTTTCACTTTGTTTTCTTTTTTCTTCTTCTTTTTTTTTGTAGAGGACTAAAATCCTTTGTTTGACAAACAACGCAACAGGATTACTGCATATAGCTGCTACAACCTCAGATTGACGAAACTTGTTTCACGCAGCCAGACGCACAAATCTCCAAGTCGATTCTGGAGCACTTAGATGGAATTTGTGACCCAGGTCAGATCCGTTGGAAAGATCACGAGTTACCCTTTCCAGATTGTACTAAAACTCGCAAATCGGAGACCGGACACAGAAACAATGAAAGTTTTCTTCCACTGATGAATTGAAACTCCGAGACAAAAAGAGGTGACAAGAACTCGAAACTCTAAAGGACTAAACTAAGACCAGCAACACGACGCAACCGATGCAATCAAAAATTCAACAAGCCCTAACTAAGCAGTGCTAGCAAAGGCTCAAACGAGTTTATAGGATTGAAGGAAAACTAATCTACTATTTTTTTTTTGGCTTTTCTGGACTATAGGAAAAATAAAACAGCAAAAAATTAGAAGTCTCTCACCGATAAACCTTGCTCTGATTACCAACTGATGGCGACCCGGTAGGGTTTGTTCCCGATCTTTCGATGAGAGGCGGGGGATAACTCGATTTGAGATGGAGGCGACGTTCACGGCCCGACTACAGCCTTCCAAGGACGCTGCGCCTTAGCAACCGATACACCACCTCCAATGGCTGCCGCGATCTTGTGGAGCGCGACACCCGGCCACTAGGGCACCTGTCCTGCAAGCAATCGAAGAACCAGCAAGAACAAGTAGAACAAGCAACTCAATTGCAAATATGGAGATAATAAACAATCTGGAATCAACAAGGTGGGGTTCCGAATCGAGTAGAACGGATGGTCTAGTCGACACACGCGTCTACAAGGAAGTAGCAATGGCTAAACTTTCAACAAAACAAAAACCCCCCCATCTGTTCATGGCGGCTCTAACCCTTATTAATACCTAGGAGGACGACCAAGAGGGTGTTTGAGTCGCACTCCAACCCTAGGACGCGTCCCTAATGGACCCGACTTGATACAAAGCCCATCGGGCCAAATTAAGATGTCGCAGCACCTTTAGACAGAAAACCAGTCGGTAGTATTTTGGTCATTGCGGACGAATCAGGAGAGATATGGACTTGAGTCCGGATCCATATGAAACTAGACTTCATAAGCTTTCCACGAAGTACTTGAACGTCCCTATCCGAGTCCGTATGCGACCGTGGTGTCCGTCACAAGTTGGTGCTGTTCTGCAGTCCGAATCCAGCCTCCAAAACGTGTTGGACATGGACTCTTTCTTTCCTTGCACCAAAAGTGACGTGGTGGCCTGATGGAGAACATTGGGAAGACTTAGGCTTGGTCCCCAATCAACTTCTTTGGTCCTCCATACCTTCCATGTGTGTTTATTACATGTGGGTGTATCCATTCTGGTGATGTCCACATCACGCAGCCAGCCACTCTGCTCCACCCATTCGACGCACCTACCTCTGCCCCACTCACGGATGCTCGGGCTGCGACCGCATTCTGCTCCGCCCGCTCCTAGCTGGCCTCGGCCCCCATGCGCGGCTGTCCGCTTCCACCCTACCGCTCGGCGGCGACGGCGGCGGCGCCCGAGTTCTGATTGAGCCGTCCACCCAACCACGTTGCCGGATCTCGCGAGGCCAACTGTGCCTCTCCTTGCTCCGACTCCCAGCCCCGGCGCTCGGCGCAAGAAACTGAGTTGGCTTCCTGTCCGGCGCTCCCTTGCTGTGGTCCAATAAAGTTTGGATTATCCCCTAATTTTTATCTAATAGAATCCAATCCTATTTGATCTAAAGCAAATGGATGTCCATATCCAACTAGATCCAAGTCCAGTAGAGTCCAAGTGCCAAAGTCCAATTGGATTTGGATCAGACCTAATCCATGTCAGGAACCAAATGTTCAGTTTCGTCAGGCTGTGGGTGCTCTTAGCAGCAGAGGAAGTTGGCAGCCAACATAACTCTTTAGCGGGTTCTCTCACAAGAGTCGATGCTGCATCCTACGGTTCATGACCACGACAAAGCCGGTGTCTCGCTTACTTTACAGTTTTGTTAAGTTAAATAGTACCATAGTGAGATTAACGCTCGGTCATTTCAGTAATCGGTGTACTTGTATTTAAGCCTGGTCACATGCAGGTCTTCTCTTCATTCTGGAAGACGAAGAACAAACCCTAGGTAGGCTCAGTAGCTGTATTCGCCGCCACTCTGATGGCTAGTGTATCAGACCTTCAGGTATCTCGGATCTCATCCTGTAATACAGTTGTTGTTCCTCCCAATTTTGCCTCGTTGTTCTTCCCTTTCTGTAGTTTTGATAGCTGAAGGTGTTTCATTTCGGTAGTATATAGTTCGATCCTCACAATTGTTACTCAGAACCAGCCATCCTTGGTTCGAGTTCCATCTTCCAAGGCCAAAGTTCCGGATTGAGCTCGATCGGTGTGGTGGTTTGGTGGTTGCAACTCAATCGCGTGAAATCTCACCCATCCCACCCCAATCCATGGACAATTCCCCAATTTTCCATTCTAATTATCGGAGGAATCGACTGAGGCGAGGGTTGCAGGGCGTTGTCCTTGCGTAAAATTCCACGAGCCAATACGTTGATTCGGATCCGAGGAGGCGAAGGTGTTTGGTTACTCTGTGGAACGGGTTGCAAGGCAGGTCCTTGTGTATAATTCCTCATCCACAGTCATAACCTAGACGATGGTAGACATTGCTTGCAGATCGACAAGGGGAGAGCACGTCTCAAACCGCATCTGCAAGTAGGAGAAGATGGTCAAGGCCACGGGTGAGGAGGTAGAGGTGGAGGAGTATGCTACTGAGGAAGTGGATGGTATTAGGAGAACGCTTGATTCTTTTATGAAGAAACAGGATGAACGCAATGATTCTATGGAGAGCACCTTGGAAAGGATACTGGGATGCATAGAGAAACTATCCACAAGAGCTAGTATTCCAATTGCTGAAGATATGGGCTCCAATGATAAGGGTAAGAAAAATGCTCACACAGACCCTCAACATTCAGTACCTGTTAATGCAAAACCTGTTCAGCACACCAACAAGTCCATCCATTTTGGTCCCCCACTACACAACAACTCCAGACATTTTTATACCTCTCCTGAATCCACAAGAGCACAGTTCATGACTGGCAGTGGCCCAGGTTGATCCACTAGAGCCCATGATAGTAGAGAAATGGATTATGATTTGGTTGATTGTCCTTGCGATAATCAGGAATTGGAAGCTTTTTATGAAATGGCTAATACTGAGATGGCTGAAAATCAAGAGACCTACTATATGGATCCTAACATAAAATGGCTAATACTGAGATGGCTGAAAATCAAGAGACCTACTATATGGATCCTAACACCATGAATCATCAAACATAGCATTTCCAGCCCAGTGCAAGACAGCAACCTCCACATGCTGCAACTCCACAGTTTATCAAACACTCCAACAATCAGTTTGCACATCAGCTTCAAAGAGAGCAAAAAGTTGTGGCGAGGGGACCAAAGCTGGCATTTCTAGAATTTGATGGTACTGATCCTGATGGTTGGATTAGGAAAGCTGAGAAATTCTTTGAAATGGTATTTGTACCAAATGAGGATAGAGTGAAGATAGTTGTAATGTATATGAAAGGAAGAGCTCGATATTGGTGGAGGGGATCTGGCTGTAATTCTTCTACCTTGCCTTGGCATCATTTATGCAGGATGATAGGAGACAGATTCAATGAGGTCTCTACCTATGAAGTAGTAGGGCAATTTTATACACTCAGACAAAATGGATCTGTTACTGAATATATAGATAAGTTTGAAGAGTACATGGGATTGGTTAAAAGAAACAATCCATCACTCCAACAGGAATATCTCATTTATAGTTTTGTCTCTGGGCTGAAAGAATACATTCAACATCATTTGCAGTGCCATTTGCAGTGCCATAAACCAAGCACACTTACTGAAGCATTTTGGTTTGCTAAAAGGCTGGATCAGGCAAACCCTCAGCCAAGAAAATTTTCAGTTTTTAACCCTGTGTAAAAGTCTTCCAAACCTTGGATTAAAGAGCCTAAGCCACTCAGCACAACTGTAGTATAGCTGATTTGAGAGCAGCTGGGAAGTGCTTCAAATGCAGAGAACCATGGATTCCTGGTCATACAAAAGTTTGCAAAGGTAAACAAACATTCTCAATGATTGTGGTAGAGAATGCTGAAGGTAAAGAGGAGGTGGCTGTAAGCCTGTAATTGATGATAGTACACAATCTAAAGATGGGGAATTTTTTTATGCTCAGCCTGTTCCAGTGGTTCAGGTTTCTATGCATGCTTTATGTGGAACAATATCCTCTGCCAATGCATTCACACTCAAGCTGCAGTTTGCTAACAAATCTGCTATAGCACTTGTGGATACTGGCAGTGACATTTCTTTTATGAATGCAAAATTTGCTACTAGAAATAAATTTAAGATCTCTGTTGTATCTCCTTGCAAGTGGCAGCTGCTAATGGCAATTACATGCATTCTGAATCAGCTACCTTGGCTTGTCCTTACACCATTCAAAGTCATCAATTCAGCACTGATTTCAGGCTGTTGGAGATTCTGGGGTATGACATAATATTAGGAGCTGATTGGATTTTTACACACAGCCCTGTGGGGTTAAATCTGAAAACTAGGGAATTCTATATCACACAGTATGGTGAAGCTCATCACATTTAAGGACGAATCACTTCCAGAGAAAATATCTTAATTGGCCCAAGGAAGTTATGCAATCTGTTACAGAAAAGAGCATTTTCTACAGTAATTGTGCTTAACAAAAATGACACTACTGATGAGTATGTCACTCACAAGGACTTACCACAAGAAGTACACAAGTTGTTGGGGGAATACACAGATGTCTTTCAAGAACCTGCAGAGTTACCACCAAAAAGGCAAATAGACCATGCTATTGCCTTGGTGGATGAAATAAAATTTGTAAACCAAAGACCATACAGATTGCCTTTTCACCAGAAAAAAGCTTTGGAGGAATTGATCAAGCACATGTTGTCCTCTCAGATGATCAGGCCTAGTATCAGCCCTTTTTCATCACCAGTAATCTTGTTAAAGAAAAAAGATGGCACTTGGGGATTATGTGTGGACTACAGGCAGTTGAATTCCAATACCATCAAGAACAAGTACCCAATTCCCATAATTGAAGATTTGCTAGATGAACTATTTGGAGCTGAAATCTTTTCCAAAATTCATTTAAGGTCTGGTTACCATCAAATCAGGATGAAAGAAGGGGATATTCCCAAAACAGCTTTTACCACTCACATAGGCCATTTTGAATATGTGGTGCTACCTTTTGGTTTGACCAATGCACCAGCAACTTTTCAAGCCTTGATGAATTCACTGCTCTCTCAATTTTTAAGAAAATTTGCCTTGGTCTTCTTTGATGACATCCTCATATACAGTTCAAACATGAATGATCATTTATTTCACTTGAGGTCTGTGTTGGAAGTACTAAGAGCCAACAAGTTGTATGCTAGACTGAGCAAATGCTCTTTTTGCCCAGAAAGAGATTGAATATTTGGGCCACATGATCTCTAAATCTAGTGTTGCTACTGACCCACAAAAGTTGAGTGTGATAAAAGAATGGCCTGTACCAGCCAATATCACTCAGTTAAGAGCATTTTTAGGCCTTACTGGTTATTATAGAAGATTTATTAAGGGCTATGGTGTCATTTTCACACCATTATACAATGCTTTCAAAAAGGATGCTTTTGCTTGGGCTGCAGAACAAGGTGAAGCATTCCAAACATTAAAACAAGCAATGCTCTCACCCCTTGTGTTGGCTTTACCTGATCTTAGTCACCCATTTATACTAGAAGCTGATGCTAGTGGTTATGGCATTGGAGCTGTTCTCATGAAAAAAGGGCAACGTATAGCTTTCTTTAGCAAGACATTGGGCCCTAAATCAGCTGCACTTTCAACTTATGATAAAGAAGCAATTGCTATTTTGGAAACTCTCAAGAAATGGAAGCATTATTTTGTTAGTACATCTGTTGTGATCAGAACTGATCAACAAAGTTTGAAGTACATTCAGGATCAGAAACTGTTAGAAGGCATTCAGCATAAACTTCTGATCAAACTCCTGGGGTACAACTGCACAGTAGAGTACAAAAAAGGAAAAGAAAACAAAGCTGCAAATGCATTGTCCAGGGCTACTCATGCTAACCTCTTGCCTATCACTTTTGTTGTACCAGCCTGGACTGAACAAGTGGTCAATTCATATGAGCATTATCAGAAATGCTTGGATCTCATCACACAACTCAGCATAGAGGTGCTGCTGCTCCTTTTTCTTTACAAAATGGAGTTCTTACACATAATGGCAAAGTGGTAATTGGGGATAATGGGACCCTGAAGACACAACTTCTTGACAGTTTCCACAAATCAGCTCTTGGGGAACATTCTGGGGAAAAAGCAACATATCATATGCTGAAATTAATATTCTATTGGCCTAGAATAAATCATCATGTCAAGGAGTATGTGAAAGCTTGCCCAGTTTGCTAGAAAAACAAAGCTGGACGCACACCTTACCCTGGTCTATTAGAGCCACTGCCTGTGCCAGATATGGCTTGGACACATATTTCCATGGACTTTGTGGAAGGCCTTCCAAAATCAAGCAGTAAGGATGTCATCTTGGTGGTGGTTGATAGGTTCACAAATGCTCATTTCTTGACCTTAAGCCATCCATTCATTGTACAAGATGTGGTTACATTATTCCTGGAGAACATATTCAAATTACATGGCCTCCCTTCAATGATAGTTACTGACCGTGACAGGATCTTCACCGGTCACTTGTGGCAAGCTCTTTTCAAATCATTAGGCATCAAACTGCATCTCAATACTGCTTACCACCCTGAGACAGATGGACAAACTGAGAGAGTGAACCAGTATCTTGAAAATTACTTACGATGTATGTGTTTTGCAAGCCCAAAGAAATGGTATCATTGGCTTTCACTTGCAGAGTGGTGGTACAACACCTCTTACCACACTTCCATCAATTCGACACCTTTCCAAGCATTATATGGATTTCCTCCTCCATTGGTTGCTGAAGTGATATTGCCTGACTGTCCTGATGATTCAGCTAGGAATATCTTACAGAATAGGCAATTGGCTAATCAACTTATCAAAGATAATTTTCTCAAAGCTCAAGCCAGGGTTAAGCACCAAGCTGGTAAACATAGAAGTGAGAGAGTATTGAAAGTGGGGGATATGGTCTATTTCAAAGTTCAGCCTTACAGACATTCATCTCTCAGTATTCACATATCACTCAAACTACACTCCAAATTCTATGGTCCAATCAGAATTTTGGAGAAGATAGGTAAGGCTGCATATAAGTTGTTACTACCAGACAACTGCCAACTCCACCCTATCTTTCATGTAAGTCAGCTGAAAAAGCATATTGGGCCAAGAGCAATTACAACACCGGACATCCCCCTCATAGATGTTGATGGCAAACATCAAAGTGGCTCCAGCTGTGATATTGGAAAGAAGGATGATACCAAGGAACAACGAACCTGTCGTCCAGTGGCTCATTCAGTGGACAAACCTACCTCCATCTGAAGCAACTTGGGAAGACGCCGATTTCATCAGGAAAGTTTTTCCATCCTTGAGGTCAAGGATGCTGAGGGGGGGCTTTGTCAGGAACCAAATGTTCAGTTTCGTCAGGTTGTGGGTGCTCTCAGCAGCAGAGGAAGTCGATTCCGAAACGCTTCGGCTGGTTCACTCACAAGCGTCGATGCTGCATCCTATGGTTCACGTCCACGACAAAGCCGGCATCTCGCTTACTTTACAGTTTATTGTTAAGTTAAACTGTACCATAGTGAGATTAATGCTCGGTCATTTCTGTAATCGTTGTACTTGTACTTAAGCCTGGTCACGTGTGGGTCTTCTCTTCATTCCGAAAGACGAAGAACAAACCCTAGGTAGGCTCAGTAGCTGTAGTCACGGCCACTCTGACAGCTAGTGTATCAGACCTTCGGGTATCTTGGGTCTGATCCCGTAATACAGCTGTTGTTCCTCCCAATTTTGCCTCCCTTTCTGTAGTTTTGATAGTTGTAGGTGTTTCATTTCAGTAGTATATAGTTTGATCCTCACAATCCATTCCCAGGAGTAATTGCAGGGACTGTAATCTGCACCTGCATGCCTTCGTTGCCCTGGCGTGCCGCCAGCGGTCATCGAGTCCTCCAGGCAAGGTGCAGACTCGTGACGACACAGAATTGGTTCGGCAGCTTTGAGGGGAGGCGATAACCGTAGGCCCTGGTGCAGCTGCAAGGATGCGGAGCAGCAGGTTCTGGCGGCAGCGCTCATAAGCAGAAGGTACGATCGGTAGTGAAGTTCTACACGCCCCCACCACTCTACTCCTTGCATCCAGCACTCACCAATCACCATCATCAGCCCCTGCTCGTGCAAGGTGTCCGTCTGAAAGAAATCAGTGTTCATAACCTAAAAGAGCTAGGGGTGAATTATACAAACTTAAAACCTTAACCTATAGCTTCAACTACTTTGCAAAAATATAAACTAAAATATACTATCTAGATGTGCAACTAGGGTTGTTCTAGGGTTCCTACCCAACCAAAAAAAATTGCAGCCTATAGCCAATCCTAGTTTGTAACTACTCTAAGGAAGTAAAGGCGAAGTGTCGAAATGTAAAGGAGTGGGTTAGGAAAATGCAAACTTGGCACGTCAATTTTTTTTCCGTGGTATCGGCGGGCTAAAGCCACCCCTAGTCCACGTTGAAGCTCCACCAAGGTACGCTCCCGGTCACCAAGTCTCTTCCAATCAAGAGCTTGGTCTCGCTACTAAGGCTCATGCCAAGTAGGTGAAGTTCTTGCCACAAAGGCGATACTCACCACCTCTTGCACCGGTCACCTTGATGTCGTCTTCACTATGGAGCTTCCCATGAAGGCGGGGTCTCCTCGTCCCCTGCACAAAGTTATCATCGCCGCTCCACACCAAGTCGAAGGGTCGAAGACTTGCCGGCAAGTCACCAAGACTCCGAGAGACCGGCACACCAAGATTACAGCGATGGTTCACTCTAGAACCAAACACAAGGTAGCTACACCTTACTCTCACATTCTCTCTTGGTCTAATCTAGCACTCACACTCTCAAAGCATATGCTAAAGCCTATGAATGTGATCAATTAGCATTATGGTGGCTTGGAGGTCTTCTTCAATGTGTATGTGCTTTCTCTGAACTCCAGCAACCTCAAATGACCCGGGAGAAATATTTATATAGGCTAGAAAACCAGCCATAGCCGTTGCCAACAACTTTCTTGAAAAGCTTAAAGCGTCGGTTGATCCGATCGTAGCCGTCAATTCAACCAGTTACACTAAGCCTGCATGCTAGCCGTTGAACCTTAACGTCTGTAACACCCAAAATATAGGAGTTAAAATTTCTAAAAGTATTTTCATAAAAATCATAAATTAAAATTGTGCATGCATCTTTACTTCTTTCTTCTCCTATTCTTTCTTTCAGCCAGCCCAATTCCTTTTCTTTTTCTTTATCGTTTCCCGCGGCCGACCCAGTGGCCGATTTCCTCACCCGACCCTTGCTTTCACCGACAGCTGGGACCCACCTATCGGCGCTTTCTTCTTCTTTTCTCTTCTTTCCTTACCCAGAGTCCAGAACGACTCCGAGCTGCTGTTCGTACCCCGTTCTCTTTCTTTCTTCTTATCCCGAGTCCTGATCGATTTCCGCAGCACCGCCTTCCTAATCTCGGCCGATCTGCCCCTATAAAATCCTGCCAAAGCCCCGCTTTGCAACCCACGCCAAACTCAAATCTTTTCCTCTACACAACATTGTCGCACGCCGCTGGAAGTTGCGCCTCGGAGGAACGCCGCCGACCCGTGTCGCCGATTCTCCGTCGACTCGCCGACCTGCAGCTGCTCCGCCGCCTTCAACTCTCGCCAGAGCTCCGCAAGTTGGTGAGCATTAAGCCAACCAGATTCCCCTCTCTCTTTCTTGCTCCGCCGCCCACCAGATTTCTCGCCGGACCCCTGTTTCCGCCCGCCGCCATGACCGCCAGTTCACAACCGCCGCACAGCCACCTCGTGATCACCCTCACCTTCACCGTACCGCCCACTCACTTCCCGCCATAGATCCAGCTTGAATTGAGCCCCGGAACACCGGAATCGGTGAAGCTCCGGCCGTCCGTCGCCGCACTCGATCGCCGCCGATGCCCAGCTAAAACTCCGCCTCGCCCGACCCCTTTTGTTCTGTCAAGCCGACCCTTCCTTTGCCGCTCGATCCAGATCTAACAGTCAGAAGTGATCTTCACTTTACCCGGCCGATTTACCCGACCCACTCTTCATACCTCCGATTCGCCCGACCCTTTACTCCGCCGATTTGTCTGATCCGCCGCCGATTCTGATCCAACGGATTAGATTCACCCGACCCTAGCCGTTCCCAGAACTTTAGCAGCAAGACCCCTCGGTTTTCCAGGAATCAAACCGCAGTCCAGATCAGTAGAAAATAATTTGAGCTGAGCCCTTTCTTTTTCTATTCCGACCCTTGACTTTTCTAGAATTAGAACCCGCTGTCCAGAATTTATAGTTTTGCACCCCGACCCTCTGTTTAAGGTTTAATTATGTTTTGGCCCCTGAAATCTTCAGATCTAGCCTCGGGAGACTTAAAACTCTAGCAGTTAGGTCCTCAGATCACTGTTTAAACCATGTCTTCATCGTTCCAACTCCGATTTCAGCGATTCTTGAGCCCACACGATCTTTGCACCATGAACTACAACTTTAGCATCTTTTCGCTTTCTGTTTGTATTGTTTGTTGTATTGTTTCTTATTTGTTTGTGTATGCTTGTTTGTGTGATCGCGTAGACAACGTGACGTTCGAGCCAAATCAAGAGCAAGCTTATGAGGAAGAGAATCAGCAGTTGCTTGACGAAGGCAAGTGGATTTCCTCCCCTGCATATTCTATTTGATCCCAACAACTGCATGAAAATACACTTTACTCTATTGTTGCTTGCATAAACTTGATGGGATTACCTATGCTAAGGACATACCTAGTCTTTTACCCCAAACCTTGAAACACCTGGGCTTACTACTTTGTTGGGTAGTTACGCTTAGTTGCAAACTTTGGGATTGGTATTTGGTTTACTCTTTTGTTAATGTTGAACACGTTTCGTGTTGTGGTTTTATCGCGTAAGTTCAAGATCAACTTTGTTAATGGGAACATGGAGAACCACCCAAGTGAACAGTGCAACCACAAAGTCATATGGCTCTGACCTTAGCCAATTAATTAGATGTGTAGTTTGCTGGTGGCCTTACCGAAAGGGCAAGGAGGGGGTCGGTGATAGGGGTCATAGCCCGGTCCTCTTGGGGTAGCTGCCTTTGCTAAGGAGCTGACCATTAGGGAGGTTTATGGACCACGCCGCTACTGAAACTCTAGCGGGCTGCCTAGCTCTCGACATGTCTTTGTAAAGGCTTCGTAGTGTACCCTCGCCACTCACCTCGGAAGTGTTTAAGGGCCTTGCAAACCCGGACGATTCAGGGAAACACGATTTGTGGGTAAAGTGTACAACCTCTGCCGAGTGTAAAACTGTTATAACAGCCGTACTCACGGTTAAGAGTGGCTTGGACCCTCACATGATAATGAAACTTGAAGATTAATTAAATTGTGGTTCGTGGTTAATACTTGAGCTGATGGTATCTTTATGTTTTGCTAAAGTGGGATTGGTATAAACTTAAACCTAGTCAATAGGTGCTTGATAATAAATATTTGACCAACTAAAAGCAACCGCTGCTGCAAACCCTAGCCTATCCTTGATGGCCTTGCATTTTCACCCCACTTGCTGAGTACCAACCATAAGAGTACTCACCCTTGCCCCCTGCTGTTCAGAAGTTAACTTTGAAGAGGAGCACTTCGACGACTACGAGGAGTTCTAGGTCCTGCGTTCACCAGTCATCGCCTGTGGAAGACGGAGTTGTTGAAGACTTCGTATAGGGTATAACGGTTTATCGTTAAAGACATTTGTGTCTCTTATATACGGAGTGTAATATTGTTAAATACTTTATTTAGTACTTTTGAGCATTGTCTTTGATATATTACACTTTCCGTCTACCATATGTGTGTGAACGAGATCCTGGCGCACATATGAGATGCATCTGGTTCTTTCTAGAATCGGGTGTGACAACGTCCCCTTCTGCTGGCATCATTGCTCTGACGCGTTGCACCAACGGGTGTCAGTTTAACCGGTGCTGAAGACTTTATCCTTGAACTCTTCTGCAGCTAGAAATGCTCTCTGAGTAATCAAACCACGCTTGCAGCTAGAAATGCTCTCTGAGTAATCAAACCACGCTTGCAAGCCTTCTTCAGTAGTATCGGATCATCTGGTGATGATGGCACCTTTGCTCAAAACCTTTTGGATGTTCTATGCAAGTCACCATACTAATTGAGAACTGCACCGACACTTATATCCTTAGCGTCAGTTCATCCGGTGCTACTAAGTTTTCTGCACTTAGTCACCGTAGCAATTCGGAGTTGCACCGACCCGTTCATATTTGATACCGTCAGTTTAACCGACACCCTTCTTCATGTTGCCACTTGTCCAACTCATCTCAGCTGTCATTTGGACACCTCAAAAATATTCTATATGTGGTTTTTCACATAACTTGGCATCTTGACAGTGATTTGGACATCTTGACTATGATTCGGACTTCATCCATGAGATCTTGAAATCTACAAATATGAGCTCACAAATTTTGTTAGTCTTATTCACTATGTTATCGCTTAATCACCAAAATCACAATAGTGGTTTAATGGGGACTTCATTTTATAGACACTTATGCTGCTAGAGAGGGCAGGAGGCATTGCTGAAATAGTTTTTGTATCCCGTGGGGTAGAGATAGGAGGGGGGGGATACACTGAAATTGGAAGCAAGGTAGGCATTGGGGAATTATCATCACAACAAGAATATACACGGGTTTAATTTGGGAGGTGAGATCAGGAGTTCGGGGAGAGACGTGAACCCTCGTCACTTCATAGCTTACCGATATCCAGGCACGACCGGTGGGCGGGCAGGCAGGCAGCAACGAGCCGACGACGGCAGCGGAGAGATCGCGTGGCACCGTGGTGCAAGCAACCTAGGTCCCGGGACACGGGAGGACGGGCTTCCCGCCTTCTCTGATCTCGCGTCTCACGAGTCACGACCTCGCCGTGTGCAGGTGGCGGCGGCGGTGAGAAGACAAAGTCGAGCACAGCAGGGACATAGTGTTTCCATAAAACCGCAATTGTGATCAATGATTTATGTACAAATTATTAAAGAACCCTACGTCGAGGGTTACCGCATAGAACATTGAAATCGACAGCTTTTGGGTCGTCCGTGTTTTTCTAATGTAAACATCAAATCCCACTAAACCAAAGGGACCACCTGAAGCGAGCTGTTCTCAATCCTAAGAGGCTGCTCCAATTATACAAACAGCAGGTGCATATTTCCGTCGACACTACCTTGATCCATATTAAGTTATTAACCTCCTCGAACCTGATCGGCAGAAGGTGCAAGCTCAGAAAGGAGGTTGAATTCATCATTTTAACAGATTCAGTAAATAAATCATAAGCCAAAGACAAACGTATCTGTATAAACAAGCGCCTGGTTTGAATGACATCACAACCGTATAATCACTATGGCATAAACATGTAGGACAGCCTCAACGGAGAGAGATGTCAGAAGAGTAAAAGGTTAGAAGAGTAAAAGGTTAGAGGCGTACCGCTTCATTCAATCCAAAATATACCTCATCATGGCCACCCGACCCGACGAACCTGATCCAACCCTCCTGAGGAAAAACCTAATCCGACCCGACCAGCGTATTGTACGGGCTCAGGCCTGTTTTTTTTTTAACCAGAGGTGAATTCTGGGTCGGGCACAGGCTGAGATTTTAGCCGCGGGCTGACCCAACGGCCGGAAATAAAATTGGCCCATCGAAAGATCACGTCCCCGAGTCCCTACAGCCCAGCAAATCACATTGGCCCAGCCCATTAACATGATATTAATGATGGTGGCTTCTAGTTCCACGTTCCCATAGCTTATCCACAACTGATCCCTCCTCCTACGGCAGCCTTATCCTCACGGAGCCAGGCGCGAGTACCAGGCAACGGCTCGCAGCCGTCATGAGCTCCGCGCACCCTGTCTTCGGTCTCAGCTGCGTCGACACCGTGCAGCCGCATCGGCTGTGCCGTTCGTCCCAGCCAGATCCTGCATTCCTCTTGCCGTCGTCGAGCGACGAGCTGCAGCGCCCATTCGTATGGTCGGGCGGGTCCACAGTTTGGAGCATGGATATTCAAAATTTTCAAAAGGTATTTACAGCTTAAATTGTAGATTAACAACACATAATTGAGTATCAACATTATGGAATTGATTATAACCTGAAATTGTTCGACAAATAGATAATCGATGTGCCAAAAGATGAACATGTCAAATTGGCAATATTTGAAATATATAGAGGATAAAACAACAAAATGATTATTGATAAGACGAAGAGGGGAGAGCCGGAGGAGGGAGTCATGAGTCGTCGGTGCCGCACACACATAGCCGGAGGGTGCAGGTTGCCAGCCTGGTGTCTAGGCGCTGTGGCCGCGCCCCGTTCGCTGGCACGCGCTAGCCGCTGGCACGCTCGGCTGCTGCCTGCTGGCCTGCCGCGGCGAAGCTCCTGCGCGCTACAGCCCTTCGTGCGCACGCGCTACCACCGGCCACCCTCCACAGCTCTGCTGCGGCGCTTGCCACCACCGAGCGCCAGCTGCCGGCCCGCCAAGGTTTTGGACAGTGGAGGATTGGGGAACGATGAACAGTGGAGGAGTGGAAGATTGGGGGAACGATGAACAGCGTCGGTCTGCAGACTACGGCGTTCAAGCCGTCAAGGAGGCATCGAGCCAGGACCTGACGCCGGGCTGTCTTGGACCATGGCGCACAGTTGGACCATTTGGGCCGTCGGGTAGGAAGGGGGAGGGAGGATGCAGTATTGTTTTGGGCATAGGAAGTGAAGGGAGGTCTATAAGCCTGCTATTTGGTGCCAGTTTCTATTTTTGGATACATATACAACTATACAAGGTATACATTTTATATATGATTTAGTTTGGCAAAAAATAATGAGGCCCGCCCCTATCCAGCAGCCACCCCATCTTCCTTCCCCTATATGCCACCAGGGTGAGCCTCGCAGAAGGCTACCCCTCCACCGCCCCAACCTTCATCCTCACCACAACCTCCATCCTCAACACCGACCGAGCTCCCCCTACTCGACCGCCACCTGCCAGCACAACCCCGCAGCCCTAACACGAGGCGCAACAGGCAGCGGCTGTGGTGGAAGCTCCTCCATACCGGCGGCCGGTGGGCCTTCTGCGACGCGCCTACTCACAGTAGTGCACGTGACCCCTAAGGTCATCAGGGGCAGACGAGCAGTTACCAGTGCTTCTTCGCCGTAGCTCATGACGTGCGTCAGAACATCAGGCCGAGCCATGGGCCGTCAGGCCGTGCAACAGTCAGGGCACGGGTCATGAATTTCAGCCCGACACTAGGGTCAGGCCGGGCACGGGCCAAGAAAAAAACATCAGATTTTTTCTAACCTGGCCCAACATATGATCAGGTCTAATCCAAAACAAACAGCCGCCTACATTATGATCGAGCATGTTCAGGCTCACCATAGAAAAAACAAAACTGGAGTTTTTTTGTTACATGTCCGTCTCCCAAAAATAAGTGGGAACTTATTGCTCGATCACAAGAACTTTAGCAAGTTCAATCCAGACCAGAGGTTATATATAGTGGAGGGTGAAATAACCTTTTTCACAAAACTCAAACTCTGGTTCAGCCTCCAGCATCGCTCTAGCTTAGTAGGGCTCGACAGGTGCGCGGAACTTGGCACCAGCATAGACAGCGGCAGCACCAAGCTCTTCCTCGATCCTAAGAAGCTGTTTCAATCCAACCAATAGAACATGTTAGTAAAATGACAGTCCACTCAAATTATACAACAGGCGTACAGTAATTAGCAAGGAATTTAAAGATCAAAGTAATTGTTTTGGAATAAATTGCAAAAATGGAGCTACAAAAATAGGTTTTTGATTGCAAAAATGGAGCTGCACATGAGAATCACTTGCCTGATTGTACTTGGCAAGACGCTCAGATCGGCAGGGAGCTCCAGTCTTGATCTGACCCTGTTACAAAAATGGATACATATATATTTAGCATTTCCATCAAATATTGATGTTGCAGAGAGCTTTGGTAAACAGTATGAATGATAGCAATTATCTAACATATTTTAATATGCTAAATATACCCAGATCCTAATCTTACCGTGGCCAAACCAACCGCCAAATCAGCAATAAATGTATCTTCAGTCTCACCGCTAATAAAATAAACAAACTAACATCAGATATCATACCAAGTCAACATCAGGGATGAACAGTGACACGTCAGCTACATGCATACCTCCTGTGACTGGTCATCACACCCCAGCCAGCATGCTTTGACATCTTCACTGCCTGAATACTCTCAGTAACAGATCCAATTTGGTTAACCTGAAAAATGGTGAATACGTCAGCACTCAATAACAAACTGTTCAAATATGGGTAGAGCACACAGAACAAATTCAACAGAAAATGCTGGGTACGATAAACACCTTAAGCAGAAGAGCATTGCATGACTTCTCCTTGATAGCCTTCGCAACCCTCTGAAAACACATGGATTTGTTAATAAATGTAAACTGCCTAACAAAATTAACGGTTGACCATATCACAACAAAGCAAAAACAAGATACTTACAGTTGGGTTGGTGACAAGAAGGTCATCACCAACAATCTGTACTTGTTCTCCAATTTCTTCAGTCATCTTAGCATAGTGAACCCAGTCATCCTGGTCAAATGGGTCTTCAATCGAGACAATGGGGTACTCACTCACAAATGACTTGTATACATTCTTCAAGCTGTCTCCAGATATCTTCTGTGAACCATCATTGTTCTAGAGCAACAGAAAATATAATTACAAACTGGAACCAATCCAACTAAGTTCATAAACTATACAAAATGAAAGGTAACAGTGAGACTACCTCCTCCTTGAAGTTGAGGTCATATGTCTTGTCCTTGTCATTGTAGAATTCAGAAGCAGCAACATCCATCCCAATGACAACCTAGCATTCAGATAGTGACAAGGATCAACAAACCAAACTTTACATTTGGAAACACAATGCTCCCTCTGTTTCGCTATGTTTCTCATGGCCTCAAGAGCTTTCACAATATTTGTCCATAGAATAGTGTAGTTATTGCAATATTTCCACTTCCGACTCCTAATTAAATGCTCCGAAAGGAGAAGTGGTTTCCTTATGTTATTTAATAGAGGTATGGAGGATCATTTCACATTATTTTGTTCTTGGAACTCATATTTCCTTGGTTGGTGTGCTATGTACAAATATAGTGAAACAGACGGGGTAATAAATTAAATCAAGCAGACAAACCTTTCCGGTGTATCCAGCCTTCTCAATTGCAGTCTTTAGGAGCTCAAGTCCTTCCTTGTTTTCCTAGAAATCAGGAAAGAGGGAAAATATTAAATCGACTACAACATTAATACTAGTTTCCCATGATGAACCTAAAGAAAAACATAAGTGCTCTGATGCCTTCATATCTCCGAGACATCTTGAGCGAAAATGATGATCCCGCACATTAAGATCATGAGCTAACCTGAATGTTCGGAGCAAAACCACCCTCATCACCAACATTGGTGGCATCCTGCCCATACTTCTTCTTGATAACAGACTGCAGAAATAACAAAAGATGTATAACTTTGATATAACTGACAGTCTGACAAACAAGACAACCAAATGACGGCATGAAAAAGATGAGAATTGCCTTCAGGTTGTGGTAAACTTCAACACCCATCTTCATAGCCTCCTTGAATGAGGCAGCTCCAGTAGGCAGGATCATGAACTCCTGTATATGTAAAGCACATAAATAACATTGCAGGTGAATAAAACAAGATAATGTGTCAAAACTAAGTTGAAAGATTTGCCTGCATAGCAAGCTTGTTTCCAGCATGGGAACCACCATTGATGACATTAAATGCAGGGACAGGCAAAACTAATTGCTTGTTGCCAGCAAGATTGGCAATGTGCTGCAAACAAAACACTCAAATTCATGAGAACAATCATATTTAATAGGAAAATAGGTTATAATTAGCATTAACAACTTACAAACCTGGTAAAGAGGAATTTTCTTGATGCTAGCTCCAGCTTTGCAAACAGCTAGTGACACAGCCAAGATGGCATTAGCACCAAGCTGAATACACCAGACAGTAAAGCAAAAAATAAATATATTAGGCATCAATTTTGCAAATCAAATGTCAGAATGCTTTCTTATACAATGATATCAATCCCTCATGTATACCTTTTGCTTGCACCATCCCCACTCATTCTTAGTGCCATCAAGCTGCTGAACCATAAAGTTGTCAATCTCGGTCTGTGCTGTAGGGTCCTGCAGAACAAACAGTACAGGTAATTAATAATATACTTAACCTCAAATTATAACAGAACCATGGGATAAGAGGATAACAGGGCATAAACCTTGCCAACAAGAGCAGGTCCAATGATAGAGTTCACATTGTTAACAGCCTGAGTCAAGTAAAAAGAATGTAAGTATATAAATAAATATTGCCTAAAAAAGCATGTACTTACTAATTCTATTAAGCCTGCAAATGATGTAGTGTCCATCTACCATGATAGTGCAGAAAGATACAAAAACATTTTGCAGGTGCCACTGATGTTCCACAATCTAATAAATTTAAGCTTAGCTGATTCAACTAGAAAGTGTGATGGCACACGTTCAGCACGTTGCTTTATATTAGTTGGCAAACTCTCTGAGAAGGAACACAAAAAAATAAAAGAATATGTTTTAGTTTAGAAAATGGAAGGGACCATATTGTACAAGCCAACAGAAGCATGTTCATATAAAGCACGACACTGGTTCTAACATTGTCCAGCAGACAAAAAACTTCAAAGCTCAAGACAGTACAGCTAAGGTATAAAACAGAAACAGCAGCTCATCTTTTAAATAAGCAGAAATAATGACAGGTGTTTCTCACATAAGAAAAATAGCAAATTCACCTTCATTCATATAACAGAGAATAAATTACAACGAATGACATGCATGATGGGAAAATATTACACTACCTATAAAGGCCTAGACATTTAATAACAGTGCAACTACCAAACAGATAAAATGAAGGTAAAATAACATGCAAGCTTTGGGGCAAACCTTGGAAACTCCCTTGCCCAGGTAGTCAGATCCACCATCCCTCAACTCCAGAGCTTCATAAACACCTGTAAGTTGGATTGAGTCAGGACCTTGAGCTATAGTGCTTTAAACATGGAACAAGATATGCATGCTACAATAACTGTAAGATGAGTACGTATCGACTATAACCCACCAGTTGATGCACCGCTGGGAACAGCAGCACGAGCGAAGGTTCCGTCTGAGCAGCACACATCGACCTGTAGCATAGAAAATGAAGTTCGCTTATCTGATCACATAATTATAAAACAGCAAGTTAAACAAGTAGAATGTACAATCAATATGGAATCAGACAGGGCGACAATCAGCAGATCGAACAAAGTCCTAATAGCATGGCATTTCAAACCACAAATGTAAATAGTATGTGTAACCAAATGGACACAACAATCCAGAAAACTGTGAATTCGATATGAATAAAAAAATATTAAAGGCGGACCTCCCGATCTGCAGCCTAACAAAATACAGACCTAAACAGAGTATAGAGTCAACAAATTATGTAGAGACTATCTTAAAAGTTGGATAAAATCCAAATCTAGACTAAACCAACGAAGAAATGCTAAACATCACACTAAGGGCCAACGAGTGCAGATCCTGCCCCAGTAAATATCCAGCAGTTCATTTATTGCGCAATTGGTAAAAATCCCCAAAACCTCGCCAAAACCCCAACCCACCTCGCACAAGAAAGCGAACTAAATCAACGAAGCCACCACCACACGCGAGATCGATGGCACCACGGCGCGTCGCTACCACAGCAGATCGGGGGCCAAACGGACTACACGCGCGCGCGAGCGCTAAAGAGAGACGGGTAGCGATTCCGGAGACCGTACCTCAACGGTGGGGTTGCCACGGCTGTCGAAGATCTGGCGCGCCTTCACGGACTGGATCGTCGCCATCGCCGAACGGGCTTCGGGGAGAACCACTGGTCTAGATCGAGCGGCGCCGGCGGAGAAGGCGATGCGGGATTTCGAAAGGGTCTGCTTGGATTCGATCGCAGCGGAAGCGGCTGCCCAAGTTTATAAGCTGGACGCGGTGCAGGGTGCGGCCCTGGTTTCTACGCGCACACCGAATTGGAGGGGTGGGGAGTGTGTCGTACCACTGCAAGTGGGACCAACAGAGATATGCTTGTACGACGGCCCACATGGAGGCGTCTCGCGCTGTCACGTGGAGAGTTGGTAATGTGGGCGAGAGGCGGCCGCCGCCCCTGCCGGGCGCACACTGGGAGCGTAGGACCTGGCCGCTGGGTTTGGTGATCTTGTCTCCTCGGGCTCTGGTTCATTAGCAAAACTTTTTTAATAAGGGATAGAAAATATATTAAAAGAGTAACAGTTTTACAAACAAATCCTTAGCAGAGGATCCAAGTATATCCTTCTTTTCGAGAGGGACATGCACACCTACATGCATCGTGGGATTGACACCTATGAAGGCCACGTGTCGCAGCTGCATAACACTGTGGCCACCGCTGAGAAGCTCGTCGGCGAAGACCACCAAAGGTATCGGCGTCCAACAGGACCCATGAAATCATGTTGGGGCTGGTGCGGAAAAGCCTCACAACAGAGGTTGGAAATCGACGTGGACGAAGCGATGACGACCACCACCAACGACCCTAGGATGAAGATGAAATGTCGCCGACAAAAAGAACTTCGCCCACATAGTCGGGGGGAGGCAGGGCTTCCAGGCAAGCAGCGAGAAAGCGAGAACCTACAGGAAGGAGCAAGAAGAATGCACACATACTACTGCTCTTACCAAAGAGGAGTCGATGGTGGAAGCGGCAAGGAGGGAGGAACGACTCGACCCATGGCGAGAATGAAGAAATCGAAGCCGAGAACAACGCAAGCGGCAATGACATCGACGACAACCGCCACCAAGGAGCAGCAGTAGCTGAGGGGAGAGGCACCCAAACGGGCAGGCAAACATAAACAAGAACTAAAACTAATAAATATGCATAGAAAAAAAAACACCTCCCTCTCGCCGCCGGCGAGACCACCGGAGGAGGAGAGGAAGGGGCCGGAAGCGACGCTCCCGAGGGGTGAAAGGATAAGGTTGAGCAGTGGTCGCGAAAAGGAGCATTTTGCAAGTGGCTAAAAAGATCATATTAGCAATACTATCTTTGCTTTGCTTTGAAGTATCTCCTTCTTCGAGTATTCCAAGCGATTCTTTGTATGTTTCAAATATCTTCTTTGAATATTCCGACTGATTCTTTGTATGTTGGTCTATCGTACTGTTTTGTAAAAACACCCTTGAATTTGGATGATATTAACCCGTAGTGAACCTCCACATAGCAAGTTTTACAAAACAACCCTCCAATTTGGCTAACATCAACCCGAAGTCTATCCCTCCATACAGCACCGAAGTCTACCCCTCCATACAGCACGTTTTACAAAACAACCCTCCAATTCGGATGACATCAACCCGTAGTCCAAGTCCATATCATCTTCCATTCTTCCCTTCCTCCTCCCCTCCTAACGCTCCCTCCACATCAACCCGCAGTCCAAGCCCAAGTCTAGCGCTCTTCTGTTGACCCTCCCACGCTCCCTTTGCCTCCAGCCACAGCACAACATCGGCTGCTCCCCAATCAGCAAGCGAGGTGCCCATCCCTCCTGAGCTAGAATTCGACGGCGGGATGCGGATGACAGCAGCGGCGTGGAGCACGACTGCCCACACCGTGGACAGATGCGTGTGACAGGATGGCCCGTGCCACACCCCTGTTTCGGGGGAGGCGGTCACAACAAGAAGCAGCACGGCAGCAGCGAGGGGGGGAGGTAGCATCGCGGAGGGGATGGAAGCGACGGTTCGTCCATCAGGTGGCCAGGGTGGCAGGTGTGGTTATGGTGAGTAACTGAGGCGGCCATCCCACCTGAACTGGATTCTGATGCCAGCGGTGGCCCGGATCGTGACCGAGCGCGCGGCAGGACGGACCCAACCACCCCCGAGGCGTGAGAGAGGCGGCATCAACATCGCTGCGATTCATTAGACCAGTTTCAATGGAGGGTGTCATCGTACAGTTACCAAGACTGTCATGTTAGCTTGACACTGGAATGAAATAGTTACTCTAAGTGCATAGTTTCATCGCACAATTTCATAGACGAATGCAGCATTCAATTGTGCAATGGTGGTGTGATTAAATGTGCCATGTGACTATATAACAGTGTAAAATTGTAGATATATTTTGACGAAGCCCTTCTTGTTCCAAATGTGCTCCACCAAGTCCAAGTTGTAAATGAGCCGAACGATGGTTGGTCATAAAAAAAGATAGATGTCTATACAACTGAGTTGCAATATTGGTCATATGTGCTACTACATTTTAAAGATAGATGTGATCCATTTGGTGCATCATTGCAAAGATTTTGTATCAAACAGAGAGACATGTTCTGTATCAAGCAGAAATTACCTCTACCGACATGAGAAACAAGCAGAGACAACTTCTGTATCATCATTGCAAAGATTCTTGGCTTGTATATATGAAATCAAGTAAACAATGCAAAGGTTATGTCCAAATGCAGAAACTAAAATAGCACAGATGCCCAAGCTTGACAGAAGAAGCGATATTTCAGATGTCAAGATGAACCAAGATAAGCTACAGGACATTAGAACTAATTCAGTGAATCCTATTGGACTAGGGACATTGCTACCTCCGCATCCAGGCCACCACAAACCATTTGGCTGTAGGGCTGTAGGGATAGCAATTCTGACTGCGGTGGAGCTTCTGGCGGGGTTGAAGCTGCTGGAGACGAAGATGAGCCGCCGCTGCGATTTGCTGGGCCACCTCCAACCTGCGGCATCGATTTTCCTCAGCGGGGCATCTCCCCCCTTTTGCCGGGGAAGAGCTTGCAGACCTGCCCGCGAGCCCTTCTCCGGCTTCTCCGTCAGCAAGGTTCAGAACCAGATGAAAGGGCATGAAAAGGGGATCAGAGAGGGCAAAGGAAGGCGATTTGGAGGCAGGCAACGCTGGATTTGGTGCTCGATTTGGAGGAGAGCAGCTGGTTTTGACGCTCGATTTGGAGGAGGCGCTGGTTTTGGCGGGCGAGCAGAGCGCCGAACGGAGCGAGCGCGCGGGAGGAGGCGCGCCGGAGCGGAACGAGCGCGGGAGAGGACACGCGGGAGCAGAACGAGCCCGCCGGAACTGAGCGCGAAACGGAGCGAGCGGCGGAGGGTGGAGGCGCCGCGAGCGCAGGCAGCAGGAGGGGCAGGAGATCCGACGATGAAACGAAAAGAGCCTCAGTGCGAGTTTCGTCGGGTGCCATGCGGCTTGGTAACCGTGCCGGTACCGTTTCATCACCATGAAACGCTTTCCCTCTCCGTTTACCTCTCTTTCCTTTCTAATTCTCTCGCCACGTGGTCAAATTGACGATATAACAGCCTATTAAATGCGTTAGGACTGCTCTAATTAGCTCGCCAACTCAGCAAAACTGATGATATGATATGTATTTTAATACCATAAAAAACTCATTTGAAACTCATTGAGACTAGCGTTAAGCAGCAACATAGCCACGATTCATCGACCAATAGCGTCACCGCAAGTCGTCCAGCAACGTCGCAGCTGTGTTCAGGGGCTGGCCCAGGATTTAAGCGGTGGGTATTCAAAATTTCTAGTAGTACAAATTTTTAACAGCCCAAAGTACATATTAGTAGTATATAATTGAGTACCGACAATACAATTTACACAAATTGTTCATAAATTGAAATTATTCAACATATAGATAATAATAGACGTACTAAATGATCAACAATTAAATTGGGAATATTTGAAATAAATTTTGTAAATACTTTCCTCATTACCGTACTGCGTTGTTGTGAATTGTTCATTAATTTTGTAAATTGCAATGACAGTTTTCAAGGAAAAATAGACAAATTTAAAATTTTCATACACCTCATTTAGTCTTGTCGGCTGCCGCTCGACCGCTCCTAGCTGCCGCCGGCCGGGTGCCAGCTCGCCACCCGCCGTTGCGCCGCCTGCCTGGTGCTTGCGCCTCAGGCGCCTGGCCTCCGCTGCGTCCACTGGGCGCTGGCGGCCGCGGCCTGGCCCGCAGGCCGCAGCGGCAGCCGGCAGCCTGCCTGGCTGGCTGCCTTGCCACCGGCCCGTGCGGCCTGTTGCTCGCGCGGCCGCGCCCCGCGGCCCCTGCTACCGCCGCCGCCGTCGTCTGTTGCCCACGCAGCCGCGCCCGCGGCCCCTGCTGCCGCCACCGCCTCGGTCTGCCGCCGCCGCCTGACTGCACGCGGCGCGCCTACGCCCGTCTGGCCGCCTGCCCTCGCGGCCTCGCCGCCACCGCCGGCGGCCGGCCTAGGGTTCTGGCTGCGAGCAACGAGCCTGGGTGGGTGACAGGGCGTGTGGACGGGCCGGGGGGTGGCGAGGGGAGGGGGTGATCTGGCCATCTGAGCATTGGGCGAGTGGGGTGGGCCGCAGGTGGGCCGGGCTGGGGGGAGGTGGGCAATGGGCTGTTAGTGGGGAAGTGGGCTTCTTCACTGATTCAAGCCTATTGCGCTGGTGTGATGTTCATTTTTCGTTTTCTCTTAATATATTTGAGAAATATACTATATATAAAAAAATTTTGCCTAAAATAATGGGTATTCAACTGAATACCTTTGATACATACAGGGCCTGCCCCTGGCTGTGTTTACCAACACCTATATGCTTCTACTGAGTATGCTTGAAAATCATCGGGAGCCTTAGTGTTAGTGGAACAAATACCATTCACAATATAAGTTCCACAGGATTTCACTTGTATCTAGCTAGTAAGATGCCTATTAGCAAAATAGATGATGTGGCATAGTATTTATGATGAGAGATGGTAACAATTTTATTGGGATAAAACTCGTCTCAAATGATTACCAATATCTTGAAAATTATTTGAAACTTGCATTAAGAGAGTTTGGTTTCATCTTACACATTTGATCCACTCTCATTGATCATCTAAGTGCAATATTTAAATGATATATGCTAGTCTATAAAATTGTGAAATAAAATTGTTTATTGTGAAACGTAATTTCATTCATCAACTCAAATATTCATAGATGATATGATACGACTGGAAACTTTGCAACAAAACTTTACACTGAGAATTGCCTAATGGCATTAGTGCAATCGGATGCCTACTTTTCAGTTGCAAAGGAAGTAGAGTATATCAACAATTAACACCACCGTATCTTTATCTTTACCTATTTTTAAAGAGCGGACCATTTTTGCGGTACATTGACTTTTAGTCCATCATATATAGTTGATGCCTCGCAGCCTGCAGATCGTCAAGGTCGTTGATCCCCGTTGAAAACACGAGGCAGAACTACGGGAAGCACCAACTCCGTTTGCAGCTGTGTAATGGTCTCCCGCTCGTATCGTGAATTCCTACCTCTTCAAGCTAGGTCACCTCGCCTCAAATTGCTTGGTTTAGTTCAATCCTCCATACTGCGAGGATCAATTCCAGGTTCTCCTGAACCATTCTCTTACATGTTGTCATCTCCTTGAGGATGAGCATGAGCTTAATGAGCTGGCTCTGTCACAAGCACTGAGTGAAAGTATACAGGATAGTGGCATTGACCTACTTCCTTCGCTGGATTATAAATCTTTGATCCATTGATCTATATTGTTTTCCAACTATCAAATCAAACTGCTTGTGCGGTTTTTAATGATCAAGCTATAAGTTGTGATACTAAACAGAGTAAATCATATACTAGAAACATCATATTTAGAGATGGTGGAGAATGGAGAGAAAGAGAGAAGACAAGAGGTAGTTGATGACAGCTCGGGACCACGCGTAAGTTTGGGGAAAAATCACACCTGCCAGAACCACTTCATAAAGCACTTTGAATTATTTTAAGGGTAATTTATCCAGTGTTTTAGAGTTAGAGGGTATAATTATCTGGTTTTAGAGTTTAGAGTTTAGGAAGTTTTTTTCAAACTTGATCAAAAGCTAAGGGGGTCAAACGGACTTTACTCTCACAATTATGGGTCAAAAATTAAGTTATCACTTAAGTTTTTGACTATGATTATTAGCATGCAGGTGTGTGGTGATTCCCGTTTCAACACACGGGCATATTTGGTAGCAGTAAACTTAATTAAATTTGAAGCATAAAATCCTTATTTGATATTGGTCGATCATAATCTCTAGCTATCGAATCACTGCCTCGTTGCTTTATGTTCTTTAACATGACAGTAACCAAGGCTAGGTATGACCCAACAAGGTAGCGGCCAATTCCGCCATGGTTGGGATGGGCAGAACATCTTGAAGCTGCCATCGCCAACACTGTAGACGCCGATATCCCTGGGACTCTCCGGGCAGTACAGAGCGTAGCTTTCCTCATTGTCCGTGTAGTAGATGTGGTTGGGCAGCACGCCTGGGTACTCGCCGGCGGGCACCCAGAACGGCTGGTTGCAGCCGATGAACAACGCATGGTCGGTACGGTGTTGTCTCCAAGTGTCGCCGTCTCCTCCAGGGTCTGGCCGTCGACGTCCACTCGGTACATCTTGATCTGATGCACCGCGTGAACAAGCGGGTGTTGCTGCCTTCCGGGGCGGGCACAGGCTCCATCGTCCTACACACCTGCAGCCAGCCAGCCACCCCTCGCCGCCGGTGTCCCGGACGAGGTACTTGGTGTCAGTGCCGATGAAGCCGTGGACCTGCTTCTGCAGAATAGTCGTGCGACGTACGGCGGACGGTCCGCCGGAGAGGTCGTACGCGTGGACGCCGCCCTGCAGCGTCAGGGCATAGAACAGGCCATCGCCGTCGTTGTAGTCTTGTAGACCACGTCTGCGTAGGAGTACTGCTTCCCGATCCAGGTCCAACGGTCGTCGGCGGAAACCCTCGCGAACGACAGGCTGCAGCTGGGTCGATGCAGCAGAACCAAGATGCTACAATGCTACATCCATGCATGGCTGTCCGACTCCGACGGATCAGACTCACGAAGGCGCGGATGTGGACCTTGGCGAAATCGCGGGTTTTAACCGGTATAGGCGGCTTGTCAGGTCGCTGCTAGTAATGGTAGATCTCGTAGTCGTAGAGCTGCCCTGGTGAGGCGTAGCTCAAGATGGGGCCTCTCCAGTGCTCCATGGTGGCCACCGGCGGGAGTGCATCGATCTGCTGCCCGATGACCAGGTTGATGAGGCGGACCTCGGTGGAGTCGGCGTCGGCCGTGACGAGCCAGCGGTGAGAGCTGCCCAGCCAGTACCTACTCCTGATCCGGGGATCCGGACGTCGTACGTGCTCCCGCCGGCGAGCGTGAAAACGGTTGCCACGCGGGTGTCGGTGGACTATACAAAATGTCCGTTTCTTTAGATGCGGATATAAAAGGATCCTGCTCCTATAAATAGAGTGTATTTTTAATGTAGCATCCGACCCGCTACTAGAAAAACACTTTTACCATCACCCGTCCCTAAAATTGTATTTATAGGGGCGGGCATCCCGTCCCTATAAATAGTTCTACGCAAAAAGATTTATAACTGTAGAGGTTGATGTAATCTGAAACTTTGTAGTTGATAACTCTTTCATTTAAAATTATTTAATGGTCCAAAAAATTATTATAATTTCTCTAATTTTAAAATTTAGAGGTTTTAATTTTTTTCAAACAACCTCGTATATAGAGTAGCTCCTTATCAAAGTTGTAGTGGTAAGATCTAAAATTTTATAGTTTATACGTTATTCATTTAAAATCTTTTAGAATCACAGAATCATCTAATAGTTGTACCCTACATATGACTATGACTATATTGTATCTCATACAATTCAAATAATACTTTGAGATTTTCACAATTTTAACCTTTATATACACTGAAATATACTTGGTATATTTCTTTAATCTATAGTTCTTATTTTTTTTATTTGTTTTGCTATATGTAAAGATTTAATTGAATTTTTGAAATAAAATAGAAAAATATTTCTAAAGGTGGGTGATGGCGTCACCCGCCCTGTCAGGGATAGATCCTCGGTTACCCTGAAGGAAGCTACTCACAAGGAAGGAAGAAAGAAGTCGGAATTCCTCTGTAATCCTATTAGGACTCTATCCTGTAATCCTATTAGGACTCCTACCTTATAACCGACTAGGACCCCTGCCCTCTGGAGTATATAAAGGAGGGCAGACGTACATAGATCGGCACAACCACAACATAAGGGACAACTCGTGCCTCATGCACGTTATCGTCTAAGGCAATACAAATTACAACACATGACGTAGGGTATTACGCTCTTGGCGGCCAAAATCTGTCTAAAGTTTCATGTTCCTTGCACCTTCAAGTTCCTGATTTCGACAATACCCCACCTACAACCTACCACCTCGGGGGTATCCCTCGGTGGGCTTGGAGGTTAAACACCGACAGCTGGTGCACCAGGTAAGGGTGCTCATCGAAGATCCACCGGGGAACTCGATGGCATCTTTCAACTTCACCAGCGTTGTGCTCGGTAAGGGCACGACGTTCACCTTCGGCTCCTGGTTCTGCATCGCCAACGGTCGTGGTTGCTTCAAAAGCCACCTCGCCGGCACTAGGGAGCCGACAACATCTGCTCCAGCATCTTGTCGCGATATCGACGACCTCGCCGATGAACTCGGCGAAATTTGACTTTCCGATCTAATCGGAAATCACAAGGATGAGTCCGGATCCAACCCGGCTCCTACTCGTGATTGGCTCGACTCCAGCTCGTGTCAACGACGACCTCGACTATCCGATTTTACTCCAGCTTGTGCCACAACGACGATCTCAACAACTCAGCTTGGCTCCAGCTCGTGCCGCGAGGACGCTCTGTGACCCGCCGACGATTACTTCGACTACATGTCTCGACAAGAAAACTAGTCGGGAGTGGGCTTCACACCGTCAACAACTAGTCGGAATCGACACCGGCTAGTCGACTTCATCAACAAACCGTCGCGGCTCCATCGACGATCGTTGCGGTTTCGTCGACAATCGTCCACGAATCAAGCTAAGTCACTTATACCTTTTCCACCTTGTTCTTCATAGGATCGGCTACTATTTTGGGTTCGCCTCTCAACAGGAATTACATTCTGGGGCTACACCATGATCGACTACTTGGGACATCGAGTTCGTAGGGCGCAGCCCACGCGCTTGGTACACTGAGTTGTGTCGGGCTCATAGTGGCTACACCCTACGGGCATATGCGCTGCAACATGCGCTCTCGCCGACTACTTTATGCCAACGAGCATTATTTTTGTCGCAATACCAACTACTTATTTATACATTCATTTTCTTCTCTTAACAGTCGCTAATCTACTCGGGTAGCACACGCTTTAATCCGTGAAACCTCAACTCTTCTGTACGGCTATGTTCCTACGCGTGCATGCGGCCATGCTCCCTGCGCTATGGGCTACGATTATCAGGGATCAGATGCTTAAGCATAATAGGCTAACTGCTTGGGAGATTAAATGACCTAAACAAGAGCTTGACGTAATAAGTTTATTTTTTACACCGAATAAATTTCGGTATCTCCGCATTATACTACATAATGTCTGCATTGTCTTTTTTCAGATAAAATTTTGACAACAATTCGCCAGACCGCTCAGTGCGCCTCCTAGGCTTGGGGGCTGGGCGGATTACTACTCGGCGTATCTCCAACAACTCGCTAGCTCCTCAGCTCGGGGGCTAGGCGCCATTAACTACTCGATGTGTCTCCTATGACCCACCTGGCTCATAAGCTCGGGGCTGGACGCTGCAAAACTACACGGGCAAAAACTTACATGAAGACTTCTCTCTATTACCGTAGGGTTAAATAACCAACGGTAACAGATGGGATCGCCAGATAAGATTTGTTTTGAGCAGTAGTTTCGGGTTACTTTGGGAAAGTTATTTGCTTAACCAATTTTTCAGGGATGCTATCCCGAAAAAAGAGGTTTTCGAATTTCTGAACCAATTTACCCACTTTAACCATCAATTCAAACTCTTAATTTTTCACACAATCCATGCCACGATTCTTTGGATCCTTTTTTCCAAACCTTAGGATTTGGATTCAAGGCTCGGGGGCTGCGGGACACGTGTCATAACGGTTTATTTTTCAATTTTTTGGAAGATAAGGACAAAAGATTCAAGACTAATTTGACCCTCAGCCTGATTCTTCGATTCAACCTAAGGATCGGGGCTACTCCATTTAAAGTTCAAGTTCCATCTCACCCTATATAAAAGAAGACTTGAAAAACTACTCGGAGCTTGAGTATCTCACAGCCTCGATGCAGCCGAGAAAGTACTCGGAAGATACCTTCAAGACCGAAGTTCGGAAGAACTCGAAGATGCCTTCAGAAGTACTCGGAAGCCTGCAGTACTCGGCTACGAAGAGCTCGGGGGCTTGTCAGGGATAGATCCTCGGGTAACCTCAAGGAAGCTACTCGCAAGGAAGGAAGAAGTCGGACTCCTACTAGGATTCCTCTGTAATCTTACTAGAACTCTATCCTATAATCCTACTAGGACTCTTACCTTGTAACCAACTAGGACCCCTGCCCCTTGGAGTATATAAAGGAGGGCAGACGTACATAATTGGCACAACCACAACATGAGGGACAACTCGTGCCTCATGCACATGATCATCTAAGGCAATACCAACCACCACACATGATGTATGGTATTACGCTCTCGGCGGCCCGAACTTGTGCAAAGTTTCATATTCCTTGCACCTTCGAGTTCCTAATCTTGGCAACACCCCACCTACAATCTACCACATCGGAGGTATCCCTAGGTGGGCTTGGAGGTTAAACACTGACACACCCCTAGAAATTAATTTCAGAGTTAATATAAAAGAATAGCACATCCCATAGAATCACAAGTGATTGTGTAGTGTGGTGGAGAGGAAGGTACATGCGAGGCTTAAGGTAAGCGGTTCAAACCCCAGATGATGCAAGTGTGCATATTTTGTCAAAAAATTGTACCTCTTTAGCACTAGGGCTTGTGGTGGTGGCTGGAATATTTTTTGTTTTTTATTTTGCTGTTTTTGATTTTTTTTATTTTTTTGGAAATTGATTTGTATGTGTGGGTTATGGTATGACCCACCTTAGAGATCGATTTTCGGAGACGGACACGTTACTCACCTCTACAAATAGCTACTTTTAGCTACGAGAAATAGGGACGGGCTGCCCCTAAAATACGTTTTTAATCTGCCTCTAAAAACCCTTTTCGTAGTAGTGGTAGACGAGGCACAGAGGGAGTGGACGAAAGAGTGGACAGTGTGCCGTCGCGGCAGACGGTGCCACCGTGGACGAGGTCAGTGGGTTCTTGATGGTCTAGGAGACGGCGTTCATGCCGGACCAGCCAGGCGCCGACGCGGTCACCTCCTGCATTGGAGCCATCAAGACCAAGCTCTTGCTGCCATCAAGCGGGGGGGGGGGGGGGGGGAGGGGGGTGATTGGTTGGTCGCATCTGGGCTGAGCCAGGCACCCCGCGTGCAAGGGTGGGCTGATTGGTTGCCTGGCCCAGCGAGCGGGCCTGGCTCCAAAGATGCAAAACGGCACCCCGAGCCTGGCTCTCCAGATACGCCCAGAACCTTCGTTTCCCTGTAGCCAGGCGCTGGCGGTGCGATGGCGCGCGCGCGGGCGGCAAAAATAGATGCGCGCGTGCAGGCGGGAAGGATTCCGGTTACCTCCCCAGTTTCGCTCCATCCACCGCCTATATATGCCCCCTCCGCCTTCCTCTCGCGAGCGCACTCGCCATTTCTTCCTTTGTGCAGTGAGGCAGCTCCTCTCTTGGTGGACTTTGTGTAGTGAGGATGACAGACTGATGGTGCCTTCTTTTGTGTAGTGATCCTGCTGACCTGCTGCTTGATGCAGTTGATATGATCTTGCATCTTTTGTGCAGATCTTTTGTGCAGCTAACTTGCCCCTCTCATTTGCTAACTACAGACTTTAGTTAGTAATTGACTATGCATGGCATTATAGCTGCTTATGTATAATCTACTCTACTTGGACTTGTACCTGAGGTGTGCATGAGACACTTTCATGGATCAACCTTTATGGTAGTTGTGATATCACGACAATCTTGGTCATGTTTATTTCAGTACATATTCATGCTCTGAGCATATGTCCATTGCCAATGATGGTATAAGTTCAACTTGTGTTCTTTTTCTTTGCTGCATATATGTCATTGTTTATTTTTTCAAGTTCTTATTTGGACAATGATGCTGCCTTTTCTCTCTTAACCCAGATATGGCATGGTATGTGGTGACTATTGGGCGCCAAACTGGAGTTTTCTCCAGCTGGGAGGCTTGCCATGCTTAGGTGGGTGCTTCAGGGGTGCGTGCTAAAAAAATACAAGACAAAAGAAGATGCTATGGCAGCATTCCATGGTATAGCAGTTGAAGGAAAAGATAAACCTGCTACAGCTGAAACTACAAGAACGAGGGGTACTTGGGATTTTAAAGATGCAATAATGTTGTTAGAGGCTGTAGCAATTATAGTCCAAGCTCTAATTATCATGTTTTTAGTTTGGAAATATATGTAATGTAAGGCTTGTAACATCTTGGAAAAGGTTACCACCATTAACAAGCTGGTGGTAATTTCACCCTATATATGCAAGAGGTAGCTGGAATTTGATGCATTCAGTCAACCAAACAAACTCATGTTGCATCTCATTTTTAAATTCTAAATTTATCCATGCAACCAAAATCACCATCTTCTAGGAGCTTAACTCGAATGGACCTGGCAACCAATCACGAGGTCATTGCACCTCCAAGCCTGCCTCCCGGCGGCCTGGCTCGCGAAGAAAACCAATCACCCACAATCCTGATTTTATGAGGCTTCCAAACTCACGGCCGATCAGGCACATGTCCCGACCATCAGTCTGACCCACTGCCGCATAACCCCATCCCACATGGTGGGTCCCCCAACATTTCACTTACCTTTTCAATTTCTCTTTCCCCACCAGCCCAGCCTGTTCCATCTCCCGTCTCTCCTTTTTTATTTAGTTGTGTGTATAAATTTTGTTTCCAATTGTTCTCTATAACTTTTGTTCTGCAATTTTTTTCCTTCCAAAGTTTTTCTCTAAAATTTTTTATTCTTTAGAATTTTGATCATAATTTTTCTACCAAAATTTTGTTTCCAAGTTTTATCCCTTTTTGAAAAGTTTTTTCATAACTTCTATTATTGAAATTATTTTCTTTGCAATGTTGGAAAGATTTATTTCCCATTTTGCGCGACTTTTTGCGATTCTCACTTTTTGCGCAACTTTTGCGATTCGTATTTTTTTAATAAACAAACTTCATCACCAGTTAGCTGGCACCTTGCGTGCGGAGCCAAAAGGAGAGTGGGGTGGGGCCATCATTCACGCTGAAGCCATCGAACGGAAATATACTCTGGTCAGAAATCAACCGCACGGAGCCTAATTTATGGGTTGTGCTTCGAGCTGCGCACATAAAAAGTTTCAAGCCGGGCATGTAGTTGGCTTCGACGTGGGTACGGTAGTCGGGTCACAAACTTTGTTTGACTTGATCCGACTCGATAATCTCGGAGCATCATATCGGACGTATATGAATCCGACATATTGTCTGCGAGAATGTAGATTTGATTGAACCTGGTGCATGTATAGGGCTAGTTTGGTAAGGCTCTTGCTCCTTCTAAAAATAGCTTTAGCTTTGGCTTTAACAGTGAAACAACTTTTTCAGTGAAGCTGAAGTCACTTGATAAAACGTTCGATAAAACGGCTTCTTAATGACAAATTAGGTAATTTTATGAACAATTAATACTTTGGGAGAGAAGCAGATGAAGTCACTTTTTTGGCTTCTTCATTTTAATCTAAATCATTTTGGGGCTTTATACACTATCGACGGGTCCAGGGACCCGCGGGACCACTTTCCATACTTCCCATCGACTGGTTCAAGATCTCGCCTGGGACAGACGCCCGTCCGTACGAGGCAACAAATTTATTTGGGCTATCTCAGCCCACAACCCCGACTGGCTGCTTAGTCGGGGTGGCAAAGGCCTCTATCCCCGACTAGCTACTCAGTCGGGGCGACCAGGGGCTTTATACACTATTGACGGGTCCAGGGACCCGCGGGACCACTTCCCATACTTCCCATCGACTGGTTCAAGATCTCGTCTGGGACAGGCGCCCGTCCGTACGAGGCAACAAATTTATTTGGACTATCTTAGCCCACAACCTCGACTGGCTGCTTAGTCGGGGTGGCAAAGGCCTCTATCCCGACTAGCTACTCAGTCGGGGCGACCAGGGCTTGTGTCCCCGACCGGTTGCTCCGTCGGGGTGACCAAGGCCCGTCTCCCCGACTGTAAAGCAGTCTGACGGGTCCAGGGACCTGGGGGTCCAAGCGGGCCCACTTCTCGCTTGGCAGCCTAAGGGCGCGCGTAGAACGAGCGCCAATCTACATCTCCGGCTACTTTGACTACATCTACGACTACTTCGACTACAACTACGACTACTTCGACTACGTCTACGCCTACTTCCCGGTGACTACATCGACTACATCTTAATCGGCTACATCAAATGGGCTCGACTAACAAAATCAAGTAACGGCGCATCCGGTGCCTTTGGCACTGGATCCGCCTCTGGCGACAACTTCATCTGGGCCGCCTCGGCCCACAACCCCGACTACTCAGTCGGGGTGACCAAAGCCCGTGCAGTCGAGGGCTGGATCCGTAGCTAGGCTCCGACTGGGGGTTCCAATTGAGTTCCGCCCGACACGTTCCCGCCTCCTCGACTGTTAGGGCAGTCGGAAGGCCGGACTTAGCTTGCCAGCGGGCCCTAGGAGTAGGTACGGAAGATAAGGATGGGCCTTGGGGTCAACTTATCGTACACGGCCAACCACCCCCTCCACGGGGGTTACATTCCTCTCTGGTGTGGCAGCAGGACGCTACTATTTTACTTGCCCCTCCTCGCAAAGGGATGGGGAGGGCCTCATCGTGATACGGCCGGAACGCCCCTGTCACGACGAGGTGACCGGGAGAGGCGCCAGAGATGGGGGCATGATAGCTGTACCGTACCTATCGACGCCCCACAACCTTCGATCGACGGAGCATAATGCACAGGGACAAGACGAGACGACCATCCCACGATGCAAGACTTGGGCGACGATCGTCTTAGGGCCCCGACTGACAGGAGCTGGCGGCCCCGACTGGTGAAGCGAGGAACTCTCTCTCTTTACCTCATTTCTTCTACTTTAGCACCCCTGTAAAGGAGATCTCCCTTGGGCTATAAAAGGGAGGATCACCCGCCTAGGACAAAGGGGGATCGAAAATCCAATCTCCCAGTGTCACGACTTCCACTCGAAAGCTTGTAACTCCCCAACTCTCACGAGCACCCGGGCTCAAGCAATACATCCGACTGACCCTCAACTGGACGTAGGGCATTCTGCCCGAACCAGTATAAATCTTGAGTCATTGTGTGCTAGGCCATATCCGATCATGACACGCGATACACATTTTTCAGTAGTTTTAGTTGCCGTCCATTTCCGGAACTGACAACTATAAAAAATGATTTGTAGCAACACTCTGTTTGTTCTAGAGGCGGCTCAAAAGGTAACCCACTCCTACAAAGAAGCGGGATTACTATAGCAATCGACCCGCCCTAGAAATGCATTTTTAGGACGGATGATTTCGTCACCCGCCCTTAGAAATGGCCACCATTTTCAGGGGCGGGTAACCCCACCGTCCGTCCCTAAAAATGGCATTTCTAGGGGCGGGTGACGCCACCACCGTCCCTGGAAATGGTGGTTATTTTTAGAGGCAGGTGATGGCTGGTTGATTGGGATATTTTTTTCTTTTTTCTTTTGCTGTTTTTGAGTTTTTCTGATTTCTTTTTATTTTTTGAAAATCGATTTGTAGGAACGGGTCATGCTATCATCTGTTCCTAGAAATGTATTTCTAGGGACGGGTGATGGCGTGACCCCTCAGTAGAAATCGATTTTCAGAGGCGGACGCGTTAACCGCCCCTGCAAACAACTATTCTAGCTGCATGACCCGTTTCTAGAAATATATTTTTACGTGCCTCTAAAAATTCTTTTTACAATAGTGATAGGAGTTTCTTGTGTGCAGCTGTTTTCTTTTTATCCTTTTGGTAGTGCTTCATAAAAAATGATCTGAGAAGACGGTGGAGAAGCCGTACCAAATAGGATATAGACTAAAGATGCAGCAATCAAAGCAGCAGATTAGTTCTAGAGAGTTGTTGACAACAACTGATCATCAGTGTTTTCAGTATCTATACCAGTAGAATCGGTAAGAGAATGATTTCTTTGTCCCCCTAGCAGGCATGACGCTTGATGCTCAGGAACAGAGGAGGCAGAAATATGAACTGAGAGAGCCGGAAGAAAGAGTGTCTCAGTTGAAAAGGCACTACACAATAATTCTTGGATTGTACACGTGTGCCCCGTACTAACGAGTTTGGATTGTACACAATAATTCTTGGTAGGGTGGTAAAGGATTTTAAATTTTAATCTAGATAATCTAAGTATCGGGCTCTAAAAGAGGCAGGCTCTGATCTAATATAATTTTAAGCTAGAAAATATATAAAAAAATCAAGTTGAATTGTGAAGAAGCACTAGGACCATGATCCGATACCATCCATCTGCACATTTATGGGATGAAATTGCGCTTTGCTCGATCGCAAATTTGCAACACAGAGGAGGAAGACGAGATCACTTGGAGATGGACATAACTACATAAGATGGTGAATTCACAACCAAGAGCATATAATATTCAGTTTATTGGTCACACGAATAAAATGGCCATCACCCCAATCTGGAAAGGAAAGACCGAGCCAAAATATTGTTTCTTCGCTTGGCTACTTCTACATTGCAAGATCCTAACGGCATTACGGCAAACATCTTGAGAGGGATTGGCCACATGATCCAGTTTGTAAGCTCCGGTAAACCTTGATCGGACACCAGTACACCACACATATGCAGGACTGTACCTTCATTGGCTCAAGTATGGGAACTAATCGTGCTTTGGTATGACCTCCTACACCTACCGGTTTTTTGGTCAACAGTTTTCATATATAGGTGGTGCAAACATGGTTGGGTGAAAATCCGGAAAAGAAAACAGATTTTTATAAAAAACAAAAAAACTTTTTTGCTAGCTTGATAATATATTTCTGGTGAAATATATGGAACATTCAGACAGGAAATGAAACACGAAAGTGAAATGGCCTTTTTTTGTCGAGGAAGATGTACAACAATACCAGTTTTTTTTTAAAACAAGACAGCAATATAATAATTTAACAAGTCATTGCAGAGGATAGTCCGGATAGGCTCCGGAGCATCATTAGACCACATCAAATCAACATTTTGACGAGCGCTAATCTAGCTATTACATGAGCTGCCTCATTACATCCTCTAGGGACACGGATGAAAACAAAAGAAATCCCTCTAACTAAATTCTTAATATCCCTGATAAAGGGACCAACCAAGGATCTATCCATCCTAGGAGATTTAATCTTTCTAACAGTATTTGAGCAGTCAGAAGCCACTATAACATGCTGGAGATTCATATCATTTGCATAGACAACTGCATATCAAAGTGCTATTGCTTCAGCTAGTTCAAGATCAGCTACAAAGTTCATCTTTTGGCAAGAAGCAGATATAAACTTCCCAAAATGATCTTGGATGACAACACCCATTCCTATAGAAGGCGGATTATTGAAGATTGCTGCATCTAAACGAAAGGTTGATGTCAACAGCTTACACCGAATTTCCTCCAGGTCCTCCCTTTGTGGCCAGCCTATCCAACTTTCAAGCATTAAGATACCGTTTAAGACGGTGGTCTCCCCTTCGCCTGGGGGTGCTTATGGTATACTGAATGTTGGTCCAATGCTAGCGGAGGATTCAGACCGAGGACCCCCTCCCTCCCCAAATCCCCCAACGGCGGCAGTGAAAAGGGTTTTTCAAATATGTGCAATAGGATCATCTCCACATAGGCTTTCACCTTTTCAACAATCATTTATGGGTGTGTCTCATCCTCCTCATTTCTAGCTGAATTTCTTGCTTCCTAAATATGCCAAAGAGTAACTTTGAGTATTGTGGCTTCTTCTTCCGATGCTGCAGCAAAAAAAAAAAATCAAAGAGCCAATGTTTAGTTGAAATAAAGTATTGAAACTTAATTAAGGCCAAAAACACCTTTTGATGAGATGCCAAACTGTAGAAGCATGCTGGCACATAAACATAGCATGCTCTAAAGTTTCCTCCCGACCACAAAAGAAGCACATATCAGAAGTACAACTGTACAAATATGCCTACCCCCTTTAGTAGTACTCCTGTAGGCAAACAGTCATGGGCAATTCTACAAAGGAGAATCTTCATTTTTGCTGGTGCCTTGATAGACCAGAGTTTTTCTACATCTTACTTGTCTCCACCTGATATGATTTATCACCTTTGCCATTTGTACTATGGGAGCTATGAAAGTTGTCACACCCGATTCTAGAAAGAACCAGATGCATCTCATATGTGCGCCAGGATCTCGTTCACACACATATGGTAGACGGAAAGTGTAATATATCAAAGGCAATGCTCAAAAGTAACTAAATAAAGTATTTAACAATATTACACTCCGTATAAAAGAGACACAATTGTCTTTAAACGATAAACCATTATACCCTATACGAAGTCTTCAACAACTCCGTCTTCCACAGGCGATGACTGGTGAACGCAGGACCTAGAACTCCTCGAAGTCGTCGAAGGTCTCCTCTTCAAAGTTCTCTTCTGAACAGCAGGGGGCAAGGGTGAGTACTCTTATGGTTGGTACTCAGCAAGTGGGGTGAATATGCAAGGCCATCAAGGATAGGCTGAGGTTTTGCAGCAGCGGTTGCTTTTAGTTGGTCAATTATTTATTAACAAGCATCTATTAACTAGGTTTAAGTTTATACCAATCTCACTTTAGCAAAATCATAACAGTACCATCAACCATAACATAAACCATGAACCACAATTTAATTAATCTTCAAGTTTCATTATCATGTGAGGGTCCAAGCCACTCTTAACCGTGAGTACGGCTGTTATAATAGTTTTACACTCTGCAGAGGTTGTACACTTTACCCACAAATCGTGTTTCCCTGAGTCGTCCGGGTTTGCAAGGCCCTTAAACACTTCCGAGGTGAGTGGCGAGGGTACACTACGAAGCCTTTACAAAGACATGTCGAGAGCTAGGCAGCCCGCTAGAGTTTCAGTAGCGGCGTGGTCCATAAACCTCCCTAATGGTCAGCTCCTTAGGCAAGGCAGCTACCCCAAGAGGACCGGGCTATGACCCCTATCACCGACCCCCTCCTTGCCCTTTCCGTAAGGCCACCAGCAAACTACACATCTAATTAATTGGCTAAGGTCAGAGCCATATGACTTTGTGGTTGCACTGTTTACTTGGGTGGTTCTCCATGTTCCCATTAAACAAAGTTGATCTTGAACTTACGCAATAAAAATAATTTGAAACGTGATCAACGTTTGTTAAAAGAGTAAACCAATACCAATCCCCAAAGTTTGCAACTAAGCGTAACTACCCAACAAAGTAGTAAACCCAGGTGTTTCAAGGTTTGGGGTAAAAGACTAGGTATGTCCTTAGCATAGGTAACCCATCAAATTTACGCAAGCAACAGTAAAGTAAAGTGAATTATCATGCTGTTGTTGGGTTCAAATAGAATATGCAGAGGGGGAAATCCACTTGCCTTCTTCAAGCAACTGCTGATTCTCTTCCTCGTAAGCTTGCTCTTGATTTGGCTCGAACGTCACGTTGTCTACGCGATCACACAAACAAGCATACACAAACAAATAAGAAACAATACAACAAACAATACAAACAGAAGGTGAAAAGATACTAAAGTTGTAGTTCATGATGCAAAGATCGTGTGGGCTCGAGAATCGCTGAAATCGGAATTGAAACGATGAATCTATGGCTAAAACTGTGATCTGGGGACCTAACTGCTAGAGTTTTGAGTCTCCCGAGGCTAGATCTGAAGGATTCAGGGGCCAAAACACAATTAAACCTTAAACAGAGGGTCGGGGTGCAAAACTATAGGTTCAGGATGGCGGGTACTAATTCTGGAAAAGTTAGGGGTCGGAACAGAAAAAGAAAGGGCTCAACTCTAATTATTTTCTACTGATCTGGACTACGGGTAATTCCTGGAAAACTTAGGGATCTTCTGCAAAAGTTTCGGGATCGGCTAGGGTCAAGTGAGTCTAATCCGTTGGATCAGAATCGGCGGCGTACCGAACGAATCGGCGGGTAAGGGTCGGGCGAATCGGCGGTAAGAAGAGTGGGTCAGGTGAATTGGCTGAGTAAGGAAAAGGTCGGGTAAATCGGCCGTGTAAAGTGAGGATCGATTCTGACCGTTAGATCTAGATCGAGCGGCAGAGGAAGGGTCGGCTCGACAGAACGAAAAGGGGTCGGGCGAATCGGAGTTTTACTGGGCATCGGCGGCGAGCGATTGCGGCGGCGGACGGTCGGAGCTTCACCAAATCTGGTGTTCCGGGGCTCAATTCAAGCGGGGTTTATGCCGGGGAGTGAGTGGGCGGTACGGTGAAGGTGAGGGTGGGTACGGGTTGGCTGTGCGGCGGCTGTAAACTGGCGGCCACGACGGCGGGCGGAAGCAGGGGTCCGGCGAGAAATCTGGTTTGCAGCGGCGCAAAAGAGAGAGGGGAATCTAGTGCGGCTTGATGCTTACCAACTTGCCGAGCTCTTGCGAGAGTTGAAGACAGCAGGGAAACTGCAGATCGGCGAGTCGACGGAGAATCGGCGATATGGGACGGCGACGTTCCTCTGATGTGCAACTTCCAGCGGCGTGCGACAATGTTGTGTAGAGGAAAAGATTTGAGTTTGGCTTGGGTTGCAAAGCGGGGCTTTGGCAGGATTTTATAGGGGCAGATCGGCCGAGATTAGGAAGGCGGTGCTGCGGAATCGATCAGGACTCGGGTAAGAAGAAAGAAAGAGAACGGAGCACGAACGACAACACGGAGTCGTTCCGGACTCTGGGTAAGGAAACAAGAAGGAAGAAGAAGGCGCCGACAGGTGGGTCCTAGCTTTCGGTGAAAGCAAGGGTCGGCTGAGGGAATCGGCCGCTGGGTTGGCCGCGGGAAAAGAAAAAGAAGAAGAAGAGAAGAAGGATTGGGCTGGCTGTAAGAAAGAAATAGGAGAAGAAAAGAAATAAAGATGCATGCACAATTTTAATTTATGATTTTTATGAAAATACTTTTAGAAGTTTCAACTCCTATGTTTTGGGTGTTACAAAAGTTTTCCAATCTTGTAAGACAGTAACCAGATTTCACAGTATATACTCCTATCTTGGTATGCTTCCAAGCAGGGAAATCATCATATGATGTGTAGCATAATGGTATATTAAGGATATTTTCCGCTGCAGCCTCATTAAAGCATTCCCGAATTACAGTTTCATTCCATCCACCCGTTTCCTCAGTTGCTTATCCAGGATAAAGTTTTGACTCAATTTATTGGCATAAACGCTTTAGTAGTATGTTTTTCAGCTGTTTTTGTTGTAAAAGCACAACATAATAGGTAAAAGCTTTCGTTCATTTGAAATATGAGAAGACGACAAGAAAACAACACATATCATATTCTAAGAAAATTAACCTTTTACCATGACAAAACAATCATTGCGATATGGTTGGTTGAAACAGCCGCAACATATACCTATACCTATTATAACATGTTTCAGAACCAATAGTAATAACGTGTTTATATTTTTGTTTGCAAAATAGAATACAGACACAGACACAAACGCTCGTATACACGCATGCACACTCATCCCTACAAAAATAAGTATGCAACCCTACCCCGAGCACCTCCGAGAGACAGAGCCGGCAGATCCTCGAGATTGACGAAGTCACTGTCACACCCGAGACCACAGGACTACGCAGATGGCCTACATCTTAGAGGATAAGGGGTGGGACATGGCCCACGCCCTACACCAGTTCTAACTACTCGTAGCGTAGTGGAACTACTTATACAGTAGTAAAACTAGTAGGATACAGTAGGGAACTACCATAAAAGTACTCGGGTAGGACTCTAGGGCTCGTATCCGACTAGGACTTCCATGTAACCCTGTCCCCCCAGACTATATAAGGGCGGATAGGGACCCTCCTCAAGCAGGGAGCATGAGGGACGACTCGTGCCTCATGAACCAGATCACCCAGGAGATCACCCGATCACCACCTAAGTAAATACAAAGCACACAGGACGTAGGGTATTACGCTCTCGGCGGCTCGAACCTGTCCAAACCTTATGTTCCTTGCACCTTCGAGTTCCTGATCTCGGCGACACCCTACCTACAAACTCACCACCTCAGGGGTATCCTTCGGTGGGTGTGGCGGTAAAACACCGACAGCTGGTGCGCCAGGTAGGGGTGTTCATCGAGCATCCATTGGAGAACTCGATGGCATCGCTCAGCATCACTAGCACCGTGCTCGACGAGGGTACAACTTTCATCTTTGGCTCCTAGATCTGTGTCGCCAACGTCTTGGGTGGCTTCAACAGCCACCTAGTCCACTCTAGGAAGTCGGAGGCCTCTACATTGACTCGAAGCAGCGACCTCGATGAGTTGTTGCTCCCCGATCTACCCAGGCAGATTGAGAGGACGTCCGTTTTCGACGCGACTTCAACTCGTGCTGCACCAGGACAACTCGGATCAGATTCAAACCGATCTAAGGAGGCTTCATGATCCAAGTCCCTCTCCGACTTGGAGGAGGACTTGGATTGCCTCTTCAAGATTCGAGACGAGGGAGCCACCGCGCGTCGGGGGCCCCCGTTCTCGACTACGACTCTGACTCAAATGAAGAGTACCCGTTAACTACAAGTTCGAGCCGAGGAGGACTCGAGGACGAGGGAGGCACCTCTCGTCGGGAGGCCCCAGTTCTCGACAACCACTCGCAACCCGATGATTACTCCGAGTCGTTTTCGGGTAGTCATTCAGGTTTAACTATAACATCCACGCCGAAAGGCCGTTTCATGTACTGGAAGGGTCTAGAGCCCTCTGAGTTACTCGAATACGACTCCTGCCTTGTGGTAGAATCCACCCTTCGGCGTATCAATCCCAGGGAGCCGAAAGAATTCGAGTACTCTGCTCAACTTCACCTCACATCACGACATCGACACGCTGCAGTGACGACCTCGACTACTCGACTCACGCCGCAGTTACGACTGCTTCGACAAATCGGCTGCGCCAACGACAACTTCGACTACTCGTCTCGACTAAAAACTAGCCAGGGACGAGTCTCAAACTACTCGACGACTAGCTCCGCACGGTTAACAACTAGTTGGAATCAGCTCCGACTAGTCGGCTTTGTCGACAAATCACCCACGGATCAAAGCTATGCTTCACCGCCTACCTTTTGTGCAACACACACTCTCTCCATCGGTTTGAGGCGGTTCAACCCAGGACCCTCTCCGCATTGGAACTGGACTTTGATCATCTACTACCACTCGGAGAAGGAGAAGCCACCGCTTGTTGGGGGGGCTATTGTTTCTGACAACTACTCGGATTCAGCTACTCATGTGACCTAGGGTCTGGTAAGGGGATCAGATTGGTCGAGCAGGTTTGGGCATCGGAAGGGCATGAAACCCTCTAGGTATCTCAAATCAAGTCCACTACGATTCATTGCCACACTCAGCGAGCTACCTTTTCAAGAAAGTAGACCCCTCTCTCCTTTCGACGACGAAGACGAGGGCCAGGTGGTGTGGAGTGCCAAACGCTTTGCCCCCAATCGAGAAATACTCATGATTCACGTCAACGAGGACTGTGAAGGTCTAGAGCGGGTCCAACTAGATGACTACGACGACTACCTCCTTGATCCACTCGACGAAGATGTGGATGTAATAATGGATAGTGAATCTTCATCCAACATCAAGGCAGAAGACGTAGATGACATCCAGAAGGAACGCCGTAGGCTCATCAATGCGAAGCGCGCCCAACGCAGGCACCACGCGGTCGAGACGAACCAGCAGGGGAGTGGCAACCTCCATGACTCCTCCACGGGCGACCTTCACGCCATCATCAACACTGGCAGGGATGCCCGCAATGTCATCATTGCCAGGCAGCACGAGTGCGAGAAGTGGAAGCCTACAGCCCCACTCGCTATCAACTCCCTCTCGACTACCTGGAGACAACTTGGAAGCGCAAGCCAGAAGCTGGGGAACAATCGACCCGTAAAAGGAAGACTCTCGGTTCGAAGAAACAATTCGAGGAAGCCCTCCACGGGCAATGCCCGTGGCACCCGAAGAGCAAGGATTCCGCGTTTGAATGTCAAACCCTTCGGAGGGCCCTGGGAGCTCCACCAAGTCTACGAAGAAAGGCGACGGGACTACCCGACTAATGATTTACTCATAAATTAAGTACCCGATTCTAGGAGGTTTTCTGAGGGTCTTTTAAGTGTTTCGTTTTTTAAACCATTGTTTTGGGACTGTATCTCAAAACAAGGGGTTCCGTGCACCTAAAAGCACCCCTTTTCTACCACTTAATCAGGGTCGCCATTTATGTTTATTGTTTTGGGACTGTATCTCAACGAACCCTATCACAGCTGAACCATGCGACTGCCAAAAGTGGTTGCCTCGTTTGGCAATGACTAGTGGAACCCGTTAATTAGCCAATTAAAGCACCTACATGATTATCTATCAAACACTTCCAGTAATGATCAGATTTCTAGTCCACAACTAGTTTTCTATGTTACTGAAGTGGCCTTGACCCCAAACTCCCAGTAACGCTCGGATTAATAGTTCCCAACTAGTCTTCTATGTTACTGAAGGGGGGCCTCAACCCCAAACTTCCAGTAACACTCCGTTTACTAGTTTTCGACTAGTATTACGCATAGTTTACTGAAGGGGCCTTGCTCCCAAACTTCCTGTAACACTCCGTGTACTAGTTTTCGACTAGTATTACGTGTAGTTTACTGAAGGGGCCTTCCTCCCGTACGACCTCGACAACGGTCTCGACGGAATTCATTTTTCCTGACCTGAAGCATTTTGAAGCACCCATACCACCCGCATGGATGTCAACCGTGCAATCGACGACTTGAGCGACAACCCGGGACCCCTCGAACCGAATCTCCCTCAACCCGTGGTCCTATACCACAAGTCGGAGGAGGATTTGGATCCTCTACTACTAGTAGGAGGAGAATTTGGATCGTCTACTACAAGTCGAAGGAGGACTAGCCAGCATCCATCAAAGGGCTCCCGTCTCCCCCGACTACTCGGACTTCGTCAATGATGCACTACCCTTATCAAATGGCCATCAGGGCCTGATGGCGCCTCCATCTTGGTCGGGTGGGCCCGAGCATTGGAAGGGCATGATTCCTCCAAGCTACCCGGCTTAGCCCACCTTTTTGCACCTCCATCTTCGTCAGGCGGGCCCGGACATTGGAAGGGCACGAGTCCTCCAAGCTACCCAGCTCGGCCCACCTTTCTGCGCCTACATCTTGGTCGGGTGGGCCCGGGTATCGGAAGGTCACAAGTCCTCCAAGCTGCCCGGCTCAGCCCACCTTTCTGCACCTCCAACTTGGTCGAGCGGGCCTGGGCATTGGAAAGGCACGAGTCCTCCAAGCTATGCGGCTCAGCCCACCTTTCTGCGTTTCCAACTTGGTCGGGCGGGCCCGGGCATTGGAAGGGCACTAGTCCTCCAAGCTACCCGGCTCAGCCCACCTTTCTGCGCTTTCAACTTGGTCGGGTGGGCTCGGGAATCGGATGGGCACGGAGTCCTCCAAGCTATCTGATCCCAGCCCACTTTTATGCGCCACCAACCCCGACAACCTGTCGGGCCTAGAACCGTTCCAAGAAGGCAGGACCAACGATTCCTCGATGACTACTTCGCCCTCGCGAGGGCACTCGGAGACCCGCCGACGACTACTTCGACTACACAACTAGTCGGAAGCGGGACTCATTCCACCAGTGACTAGTTGGAATCGATTCCGACTAGTCGGGTTTCATCAACAAACTAGCATGGTTTCATCAACAAGCAACACAATTTCGTCGGCAATTTCCCACGAATCAAGATCGACAACTATCCATGCTCGTCTGGCTTCTACACTCTGGGGCTGGGCGCAGCAAGGCGGTTGCCCACGGGAAGACTGAGACCCGATTCAAGGAGGTTTTATGGAGATCTTTAGGGAACTTATTTAACCATTATCTCGAGTTTTATCTCGACACAAGGGGTTTTTTCTCAAAGAATTCGTTCAACCACTCGGTCAGGGGATCAAGGAGTTGACCCAAAACATGGCTTGTTCGTTCATCTATATTTCAGCGCCGTACGAACTGCCTTTGCCCGCCCAAGGATTTCCTTCGGGCTAGCCGAGTCATCTTTGCACAACGACTAGTTTCGTAACAACACATGTGCAACATTGAGTTGTCACTTCCTTTGAGCTAACCGAGATATCTTCGCATGGCAACATACGGCTTGTCTTAGCCCGCCCAAGGAACTGATCAAGATCAAGTGCAGGACCTCGTCGTCACTTCTTTTGGGCCAACTGAGACATCTTTGCATGACAACATATGACTTGTCTTGGCTCGCCCAAGGAACTGATCACCCCACGTGAAGGATCTCGTCATCAATCCCTTCGGGCCAACCATTTTTCGTAAGTCAACCTGTGAATTCTCATGGTCCGCCCAAGGAATCGACTGAAACTACCAGCATTATTTATTTCTCCCTCGCTAATTGACTTCCAGCCACCTTCACATGTTTGCAGTACAACTCCGTTCTACTGGTTTACGACCGGTATTATGCGTAAGTTTGCTGAAGGGGCCTCGCTCCCATACTTCCATTAACAGATTACTAGTTTTTGACTAGTAATCTATGTTACTAAAGGGGACTCGCTCCCATATTTCCAGTAACATTCAGACTACTAGTTTCCGACTAGTACTCTAAGTTACTGAAGGGGCCTCGCTCCCACAGTTCCAGTAACAAATTACTAGTTTCCGACTTGTACTCTATATTACTGAAGGGGCCTCGCTCCCATACTTCCAGTACAACTCTGTTATACTGATTTACGATCAGTATTACGTGCAAGTTTGCTGAAGGGGCCTCGCTCCCATACTTCCAGTAACATATTACTAGTTTCCGACTAGTATGCTATGTTACTGAAGGGGCATCGCTCCCATATTTCCAGTACAGCTCTGTTCTACTGGTTTACGACCAGTATTACGTGCAAGTTTGCTGAAGGGGCCTCACTCCCATACTTTCAGTAACAGATTACTAGTTTCCGACTAGTAATCTATGTTACTGAAGGGGACTCGCTCCCATATTTCCCATAATGTTCAGACTACTAGTTTCCGACTAGTATGCTATGTTACTGAAGGGGCATCACTCCCATACTCCCAGTACAACTCCGTTATACTGGTTTACGACCAGTATTACGTGCAAGTTTACTGAAGGGGCCTCGCTCCCATACTTCGAGTAATAGATTACTAGTTTCCGACAAGTATGCTATGTTACTGAAGGAGCCTTGCTCCCATATTTCCAGTATAACTCCGTTTACTGGTTCACGACTGGTATCCGTGCAAGTTTACTAAAGAGGCCTCGCTCTATTACTTCCAGTAACGCTCTGATGACTAGTTTCCAACTAGTATGCTATGTTACTGAAGGGGCATCACTCCCATATTTCGAGTATAACTCCGTTTACTGGTTCATGACTGGTATCCATGCAAGTTTACTGAAGGGGTCTCGTTCCCATACTTTCAGTATTACTCTGTTTACTGGTTTTCGACTAGTTATACATGGATTTTACTGCAAGTGCATTGCTCCCAACACGGTTTCATGACTATCAGTTACAACATACTTTTATGTTTACCTTGCGGGGACCTAATCTGGACCGCGCTGCTGGGCGAGTCGGATTCAACTCTGATTAGTTGGCTTTATCAACAATCGCCAACAACTACTCTGATTTCACGAGAACGATCGACTACATGTCACTGACTACAACGACTACTCGTCAGATTCGACTTCGACTAGTTGAGTTCATCAACAACTGTCGGCGACTACTGGACTTCGTGAAGAATGCACAGCGACACGCTGGTGACTACTTCGACTACTCGTTTCACCTACAAGCTAGTCGGAATCGACTCTGCTCGGCGATACTCTGGCGACTACTTCGACTACTCGTCTCGCCTACAAAACTAGTTGGAATCGACTCTGACTAGTCAGCTTCATTGACAGTTCAAGATTCAACGACAACTTTGCCAATACCTAGGCTTGGGGGCTGGCGCCACCGACTACTAGGCATATCCTATGTGATTCATCTAGCTCCCAGGCTCGGGGGCTGGATACGACACGGCTCTCAGCAACGAAGGTTTGATTTGAGTGGTAATTTAGGGTGTTTTTGGTGAAGTTATTTGTTTAACCATTTTTTCAGGGAGTGCTTTTCGGAAAAAGAGGTTTTCAAATTTACTGAACCGATTTGCCCATCTTAACCATCAATCTCTACTGTCATATATTGCATGCCACGATTCTTTGGATCCTTTATTCCAAAATTTGGGGATTTGGATTCAAAGCTCGGGGGCTGCGGGACACTTATCATCAGCGATTTATTTTTCAAATCTGTTGGAAGATAAGGACAGAAGACTCAAGATTAAATTGACCCTCAGCCTAATTCTACAAGTCAATCTAAGGCTCGAGGGCTACTTCATATGGAGTGCGAGTTTAATCGCACCCCATATAAAAGAAGACTTGACAACTACTCGGGGCATGAGCACCACACAGTCTCGATGCAGCCAAGGGAGTACTCGGAGGACATCTTCAAGATGAAGTTTGGGAGAGCTCGAAGACGCCTTCGGAAGTACTCGGATGCCTGCAGTACGCGACTACGAAGAGCTTGGGGGCTTATCAGACCCGGGACCACGAGACTGCGCAGATGACCTACATCTTACAGGATAAGGGGTGGGACATGGCCCACTCCCTACACCAGTTGTAACTACTTGTAGTGTAGTAGAACTACTCATATAGTAGTAAAACTAGTTGGATACAGTAGGGAACTACCAGAAAAGTACTCGGGTAGGACTCTAGGGCTCGTATCCGACTAGGACTTCCATGTAACCCTGTCCCCCCAGACTATATAAGGGCGGACAGGGACCCTCCTCAAGCAGGGAGCATGAGGGACAACTTGTGCCTCATGCTAACATATCACCCAGGAGATCACCCGATCACCACCTAAGGTAATACAAAGCACACAGGACGTAGGGTATTACGCTCTCGGCGGCCCGAACCTGTCCAAACCTTATATTCCTTGCACCTTCGAGTTCCTAATCTCGGCGGCACCCTACCTAGAAACTCACCACCTCGGGGGTATCCCTCGGTGGGCGTGGTGGTAAAACACCAACAATCACCACATGTACCTCGCTGTCGACAGGCACGTCGCTTACCTTCGAAAGAATAGGGCCGGTTAAATCCTAGAATAAATCTAGAAAAATACGAACACCGTACCGAGTAAGGATGGACGAAAAACTCATCGCTCGCTAGCTCGCTCGGCTTGGCTCGTTAGTGGCTCGGCTCGGTAACATTTTTCAGTGAGCAGAGCCAAGCCGAGCCAAGGTTTTAGCTTGGTATTTTATTGAGCCAGCTCGAGCAAAACGAGCACAAGGCTTAAGGCTAAAGCCCAAAATAGTAGTCGCCTTGCCTATATCTCCCAGTCCAATCCATTGGTCCAGCTGAAACCCTAACTCACAACACCCAGCCCCCTCTCCCTCCCGATTCCCTATCCCCCCTCCGCCCATCGCCCATCCCTGACCGCCACCTGCAGTCAGCACGACACCACCAGCATCCGGCCCTCCGCCCTCTGGCCTCCACCTCCCGGCAGACCAAGTAGGCGGGTGGGCTGGCGGTAGCCTGTGCCGCGACCCCGCACACTTGCCCACGCCCCTCGCCGCGTCCCTACGCAGCTGATGCCGCGGCCCTCACCCCTACCACCCTGGACGCAGCCGCTAGCTGCGCCCCCAAGATCTACCCGACGCTTACAGCTAGTTGGTGGGGTGGCTCTGGCTCATGGCTGTCATTTTTTCGAGCTGGCTCACGAGCTAAACAAGCCAACTTAAGTTGGCAAACAAGCCGAACCAAGCTCGACTTCTAGCTCGCTCTGATATCGAGCTGAGCCAAGCCAGCTCGTAGCTGAGCCAGCTTATTATCTTAACGCTCGAGCTGAGCCGAGCCGAGCTAGCTTGATATCTTGTTTGATATCTTGTTTTAGTGCCGAGCCTAGGACTCGAACCTATTTGGATAGATTTCACCGTAAGAAGTTTTTCCAATTGAACTACGCTCGGTTCGCAATGAGTTTATATGTTGCAACATAGCGTGAAAAAACATACCGTACAAAAAAATACTGCTCAGAAGGAAGATGGTAGTGGATTTCATATATTGCCAAGCAAATCAAAGAAAGTAACAAACACTACGAGCACTTGTGTTTTCCACCTTCTCAAACCGAGGAGTAGCTGGGAGCATCGAGCGGTCTTATTGTTCTCGAGAAAATATCAGACCCATATTTAATATAGATAAATAAAAAATTTGAAAGATATCTTTTCTTCTATTTAGGATATGTTTGGATTTAAATGACTAAACTTTAATTACATCATATAGGATATTTGATACTAATTAGAAGTATTAAATATATGCTAATTATAAAACTAATTGCATAAATGTACGCTAATTCACAAGATGAATCTACTAAACCTAATTAATCCAAACATAATATTATTAAATTATTAACTAATTAGACTTAATACATTTATATAATTAATTTTATAATTAATCTATATTTAATAATTCTAATTAGTGTCCAGTCGGATGTGATACGAGTCGAGGATATCCATACACCCTGTAATCCAAGCGAGCTCTACAACAGTGAATCCAAGAATCACTGAACGTACAGCGTCGAGACCGGCGTTTTCATTCAAGCATCGGCCCCACTCTCCAGCAGAAACAAGCATTTCCCTCTGACTCTGCGCAAGCGCACAAGTCAAAGCACTGTGCAACGGTCACCTGGCCGTCGCGACCCCGCAGCCGCAGCTCCCCGTAACGTACACTTGCCAGCAATTCAAATCGAACCCACCACCACCGAAAGCTGCCGCAATTACACCCGCTGCCTCCTCTCGATTCCTCTCGCTCAGACCTCAGATCCGATCCAAATCCCTGTGTCGCTGCCGTCACCGATGGGAGCAGAGCCGGGCTTCTCGCCGCCGGAGCCGGAGCCGGAGATCCCCGGCCACGACAACCGGGTAAGCAAGCAGCTCATCTTCCTGCTACCGCTGCTGGCACCTGTGCCGCTCGCGAGCTCGTTTGATTTCGATTTCTTGACGGCTTGTCGTTTCTGCGCGTGCCTGGGGGTGGGGGGATGCAGAACTGGAAGGCGGACATGATGTCGGCGCTGGGGGAGTCGGTCTCCTTCGGCCGCTTCCTCACCGAGCCGCTCGAGTGGGGGAAGTGGTCTGCCTTCTCACACAACCGCTACCTCGAGGAAGCGGCCGTGCAGGCGCGCCCGGGCTCCGTCGCGCAGAAGAAGGCCTTCTTCGAGGCGCACTATGCCAGGAAGAAGAAGCGCAAGAGCGAAGACCACGGCGCCGCCGCTGGCGACGACGGCGGCCTCGAGGCGGCGGCGGCGGTGGAGGATGAGGAGGAGGACGGTGGTTCCGCTGCCTCGCAGCCGTCCTCGTCGGCGCAGTCCTCCTGCATGACGGATCAGGCACCGGCGCCCGGGGAGGAGAGCGGCGGTGGGGAGGCCGGCGTGGTGGATTGTGGTGGTCCCCGTGTCCGTGATGAGCCGGTGGAAGTGGCCGAGGAGCTCGCGGTCGCGGCCATCACCTATTCGGTTGGTCCTTCTTGCAGGATGGATGCACCCGTGGATCGGTTGTGCCACAGGGAGGGCGGCAATGAGCAAGTTGCTGGAGCAGTTTCGGAATCGCCGGAGAAGAAAGATCTGTGCTCGAGTAATTTGGTTGTTGTTGATGTCGTAGAGAAGCAACCGTTGAAGGTAGTTGAACAAATTCGTCTTGTTTCAATGAGCAGTAAAATTAAATTGCTTACTCAACTGTTAACATGGCCTATGTATTCTTTGCAGGACAGCTCTATTGTTAATCAGGATATCACGGATTCTGCCAAGAAAAGGAGGATCCAGATGTCATCTCTGCTTCAGAAGCCGACCAGATTCAGATCTCCCCCTTCAGGAAAGAAAGGGCAGCCTTCATCAGTGAAAAGACGGTCGCCTCTGCATTCTGCAAAGGAGAACACCTCACCTCCTGGTACAGACAATAACATGCATGGAGCAATTTCAGTCCCCCAAAAGAGGTCCACACTGGCAGCATTGCACATGCCTAAGAGTTTCACGAGATGTGAAACAGAAAATGCTGCCTCCGGCTCAAGAAATCTTGGTACAAGAATTGCCGAGAGGATTAGCCAGTTGGAGTCTGCAAGCAGACCTGTGGAAACTACTCAGCCTGAGGAATTTGGGCCACAAAGAAAGGTATATAAACATTTCTAAGCATGGATTGAGTTTATCTTTTAATTTTTTAGGAAGAAGAATAATTCTCAGTCTGACATTTATATTTGTTTGCTGTGGTGAACTTTTCAGACCTTTTCCACAGTTTTGCCAGAAGTAGCCCTAGGGACATCTCAAGTGGCTGAACAAAGGTATCATTTGAAAACCAGAAGCTATGAATATCATAGAGTATTGTAGGACTTGATTAGAAGGGAATGAATTCTAAATCCTGAATGTAATGATGTTATTAGTTCTCTCAAAAATCTGACAGTACTATATGGATGAACTAACAAGCTTTATTCACATGTTAATACTAGTTCAACAGATACTTTTGAATTTTAAACCATCTTCTAATTGTACCCTATATTTCTCTTGCATCATTCAGGTCCTCCCATGTAATGAGAATCAAAGAAAAGCTATTTGGTTCAACATCACCATTGGTGCATCAGAAAGCTGCTACAAATAAGGAAAAAGAGGTAGACACTCATCGAAATATTTATGCTATTGCAAATAAAGATCTGAATGATTATCCATAAAAAATGCAGCTAACTTTCACAGTTTGTATCTGTTATGTACATTCCCATAGTTTTACAATTAATTTGTACGTCGAATAAGGTAGTAATAAAAATCCCTGCTAACAATGCAGGAAATCAATTCGTAGTCTTTTTATTTTGGTAATACAACTTTGTATCTGTCTGTACTGGCAATGGAGAAAATTTACTCCATGTCTAGAAAATAAGCCTGTATCTGTCTATATCTAGCTACAAAATAAGCCTTTAAGAAAGCCAATTGCTTTTCAACAATTTGACAAGACAAAAGGAAAACCAAAAAAAAAATTTATAGTGCATCACATCACATCTTTGGAGTTTATGTTATGCAGAGGAAGTTCAACAATGAACCTGAGTTTAAAGAATCACGGCAGAGTTTTTGCTTCAAAGCCAGGCCACTGCCAAACTTCTGTCGAAGAAATAAACAAGTAAAAGATACTAATCAGCAGGTAAAACCCTTTCCTACATTTCTCTTTTTACTTTGAGAGTGTGGTTTCAAAGTTGTTAGCAAACCAGTGAGAGATGAACTGTTGTTTGCTTATCTGCTTAATTATCACTGATATGTTAAGTACTTTTGGCAAGTACTTCAAAACATTGTAAACTTGTTTCAGGTATAACTTCAAGTTACAAATATTTCAAATATGACACCACATGGACTAACAGAAAACACGGTGTTAATCTGAAAAGTTTCATGATGCTTTCATTGTATATGTCATGTTTGGCCAATATCATTGTGGATCGTTTCTTCACCGTAGTTCTATACTTCTATGTCACAGATTGATCTGTTCTTTCAGTTATCCACTGCCAATTTTCCTTTGATCTGTTCTTTCAGTTATCCACAGCCCATTTTCCTGTTTTCTCAGAATCATAAGTATGTAGAGCTAAATCTGGGGGAAGTATATGCTTAGTTCTGATGGTTTCAATCCTGTACTAATGACACAATCATCTTTTGCTACACTTTTGTGGGCCATAAACAAATAAAATCTAAAACAGTAATGCCATTCTTAATACTTTTTTTTTTTCTCTTATTTCGTATTACTGCACTGTTTCAACACTTTTCGATGCAATTGTTTGTTCTAATTGAAATTTATCTTGGTACGACGTGCAACTAAATAATATGCAAAAATATTTTTTCTGTGGTAGGTAAGAGCACCTTTCTAGAATCATTAATACAGAATGAAGTTAGAAATCAGTACCAAATGTAGATAGCCAGCATACTGATTGTACTGCTCTTATTCCTGATCTTGGGATAGCTATGCTGAACAAATTGGTAGGTAAGAGCTCTTTCTAGAATCGTTAATACAGAACAAAGTTCGAAATCAGAAGCAAATGTAGATTGCAGGCCTTCATACTGTGCTCTTACTGCTGATCTTGGGACAGCTATACTGAACAAATGGTCAAATATTGATGTGTCAAAATCTTTGTGCAATACATCAGATGACATTGATGCATCCATCCAAGAAAGATAACAACTCAATGAACAAAAGGAACACTGACGAGAAAACTTGGTTGGACACATATGATATCCTTTCTCATAGTCTATGATCAGCAGTCCAACATATATAACAGTTTAGAAACATATTTGGTGTATATTGTAATGTGATCTACCTTTTGTAAATAATTTGAGGAATATTTATTAAAAATTCTCCTTTAGTTGCAAGTTATGTTCTGAATATGTTTCAAACACCTTTTCTAACAGAGATGCTTTCGTGTAGTACTATCTAGAGAATGGATGAGAATGTTCTCTCTTCGTATTTTTCAAAAGGTTTACCATTAATGTGTCAAATCTTTGATAAAACTTTCAGAAAAGTATATTTTTATATTAATTGTTGGTATAAGGGTAAAGTCAATTTTACACCCTTCAAATCCAATGCCGGACATGTTACACCCTTAAACTGTTGAAGCCAGACTATAAAAGGTTGTTGAAGGGGGTGTATAATGTATAAAAGGTTGTTGAAGGGGGTGTATAATGTATAAAAGTAGTGGTCAGAGACGTGTCTTCGGTGAAAGCAAAAAGTCAAATATCAAATGAAATAAGAATTGGAGGGAGAACATTTAGCAAACCAGAGGAATGTAAAACTTTTGCCTCTGAAGAAATAAGTGAACATTTTGACCTTCTCTATTTGGATTTGCTCCTTTGACCTCTTGGCAGTGTGCCCCTTATTTGCTATCAATGTTTCAATTCATAGATTTCTAACAGCAAGGATATTTAAATGCAGACTGTCCAAGAGTTTCCAAAGTTTCGGGACAGCAACCATTCAATGACTGATGGTAATCATGCACAGCAAATGGGCAAAGGTGTATCCAAGGAGAGACAAATATGTTGTTTCCCCATCAGAAACATGTATTAGATCTGTCCCGCTTTTCCTTATCTTACTTATTAGGTTTCCTGTAAATAATAGCTTATTCTTTTCATTCATATTGGTTGTGCCGTATTATTTGTTTAGGACAGCTAATCCGTAGTGATTATCTTATGTACCTACTTATTCTAAGTTTGTCCCGGTTTTTCTCTCTTCCGTACCCGCCATTCCTCAGAAATCGACATATTCAACCTCGAAAACTTTGATTTGATCCATAGATATACGAGAGCAAGGTATCATCTCTCCCTTCCTCCTTTTTTACGCATTGATTTGGTCTATATTATGTGTATTATTGAATCTTAGGTTCTTCATTGCTTAGGGTTTAGTTAATTTGTGTATTATGGAACCGTAGGTATTGGATGTGTGACAACTATGCGTTCGATCCCATACCTCATCAGATCCGCATTGGTTTGATGGTAACAATTATGTTTTTTTCTCATATGAAATCATGTGTATGAAGCACACTGAAAAGCCTATATTAGAATTGTGACAATTGCGTTTTTTGCAAACCTCTCCCCCGCTATGTGATTTTGAGCAGTGGATCGACACTGAGATCAAGGAGGAGGACAAGGAGTATGTGCGCCGTATGAAGCAGTGGGATGCGGAGAGGAAGGAGTTGCTGGAGAAGAGACGCCAAGAGGAGGCAGCAGAAAAGGAGCGCAACAAAGAGGTGGAAAGGAGGCATGCTGCCGAGCGTAGGGAGGAGAGGGAGCAGAAGCTAGAGCGAGTTCGCCATGCGAAAGCAGCAATGGAGGAGAATCCAGATGCATTGAGGAAGGGGAAGTGGCCTTCTTGCACCCAGTAGTTTTGTAGTAATCCCTGTGTTGTCATGTAATGGAGTTGTTTCATTGTGTTCTCATGTACTTGTTTTTCTTTCTTGTGTTGTCATGTAATGGACTTGATCTTGTTTTAGTGTGTTCTCATGTACTCATACTACTCACTATGTTATTGTTTATTGCGTATTCTAGTAGACTAGTGTGTTGTTGTTTCATTCATCGTGGCCATAATATGTATTTCAATACTATAGAGCTGATTAAACACTCCAACGTAATGGAATTAAAGACTACTGAAGTAGTTCAGTACATAATTGAACACACACAATACTTGAACTGCCATGTGAGGACATCTACTAAACAAGGGTAAAGATGTCTTGGACTAAACATAACATGCCTTAGGTAATTAAACCGAACAACAAACACATGAATGCAACATTTGAATAAGATAGGTTACTCGTAGTACTGTTCCACATAGCAAATTGTGTTGCTCCTTCTCCATAGTATCCTCCCATTGTAGGCAGTGGTGGCAGAGCCCCATTCTTCTTGTGGCAAAGATAGTTGCGATATGGATCACTGCACGGTGCCTCCTGTGAACCGGCACCGTTGCTGTCTTCATCCTCTTCCTCGTCCTTGTTACCATCACTATTGCCATTTCTAGATCTAAGATACGATTCTGTAGGTAATAGATATAGTCTTGATGTGAATGAATAGGTGCAGGATCAACCCACCTAACGAACCTGCAGTTTTCCAGAGCATCGGAAGACTGTAAGAAATATGTCTTGTTAGTTGCAAAAAAGAAGAGAAACATATTTAACAAATGAATAGTAGAAAGAATCACCCATGCCCGCGGGCATTTGAAAAACCGTCAACCTCCATTGACCCCCTCGGCGCACATCTACACTAAGCAGTCCTCACCATGCATACATTTTGGCCAATCTTCATTGTGGTTATCGTATCCTCTGAGGGGTGCATCCTTGGTGAAAGCACTTTTGCTCTCAACTGGAAACTCATACACTGCTTTTGGAAAGGAATCAGGCCTAAGTGATCCCTCCCAGACAATGGGAGGTCCCTTCCTTCCTCCCTTCCCTCTCCTAGTGCCGAAACCCTTTCCACTAGACAACCCTCCAAACATTTTTACTCAAATGTCTCTTGTTTTTGAAGTTAGAAGCAATGCATCCACCAATGCGTATATATAGACGGATGCAGGTTTACTACCTGTTCTGTGGCGTCATAAATGCACTGGCTGGTGACTGGACGACCTGTAACACTGAGACCAAGCAACTTCTGAGCGTCCACCAGTGTCACTGTCATCTCACCACAAGGAAGGTGGAAACTATGAGTTTCCGGCCTCCACCTTCAGAAAAATTCACAAAACTTATGGTGAGTTACCCCATTGACCTTGGAAAATGAAGAAGTGGATTAGTCATTAATGATTGTACCTGTCTACCAAAGCTGTTATCGCCGTGGGGTTTATGACGGGCAACCCGCGGCGAACCTGGTACGATACGATGTCGAGGCCAGCCCTATGCAGGAGAGGGGTATACCCGTTGTCGTACCGCATGTCATGGAACTTGTCATTGGTTCGAGGACGAAGAAGGGACAGTTTCTGCAGACATTGAATTATTTTGTTAGTAACTCGACATAAATTTAAAAGAGTGGCCGAAACAAAACTTGTCATTACCTCCCCTTCCACGTGTGTCATCCTCGGTGGTTCCGCTCATAGTATGGATTGAGCAGGTACGGTGGCTCCATCCTAAAATTATAAGATAGCAATTTAGTGAACAAGTATTAGAATGAACAAATATGAAAATGAACAATTTAACAAATGCTTACAAACTCAAATTAAGTAAGACATGCATACACATAAAATTAATTGAACATGAAAACAAAACGTAGTGTACAACATTTATTTTCACCTGACTAAGCGGTCAACTGCACGTACCTGTATTATGGCCTAGTCTGCCGCATCTACCACAATTGTTTTCATCGGGTTCAACAAGAAAGTGGGTTGCTCTCTGCCACCTAGTTCTTCCTGAAACCCGGTCCATGACTATCTTGTATCTCGTCCTCTTCCTTGTTCCATGCTTCCTCCAACGGGACCTTGAATCCGCAATGTACCTCGGACCCGTGTAGGAAAGGCTCAAATTGGGGAGACCATGTAAGTACAAGGCTGTCAACATTGAACTCCCGCAGGATCTTGGTCTCGTAGGCATAGTTGCGGTGCCTAGCTGCTGCAATATAATGGGAACATGGAAAGTGGAACTGCCTTGTTCTCCCACAGGTGCATGAGAAATCAATTAGTATGACAACATAGCTCCTCTAAGGCAGCCCCTCACCATCAGACGTTGTACCACCCCTTTCCGTGACCTCATACTTTCCCGTTGTGTGGTCAAAACATTCGATCTCATGTGTGCGAGCCCTATCCTCTGCCTTATGAAGATGATGCATAGGCTTAGGTTCCCATAACTGGTTCTTGCTCTGTAGTGCCACTGCTTGTGAGTATTTGTCATTGAACCATGCAACCAGCCTGTAGAAGGTGAACGATACGAGCATGGACCGTATCCCCTTAAGGACACTATTAAATAACTTGGCCATGTTGCTAGTCTGAAACTCATACCTCCAGCCACCAGTTTTGTACGCCCTTGACCATTTCTCCCAGTTCCCTCATCAATCCTATTAGCAACCGCCTACCTACATCGTTGTTGCCATTTTTAGCTTGTTCAACTTCTGCTCAAAGAACTACTCCTCAAGCTGGCGAGCAACCTCCTCGAATAGAGGAAAGTTATTCTTGTCCTTATTTATATCTAGTAAATTGTGGGCAAGGTGATGAGTGCACCAACGGTGGTGCAATGGTGCATATCCTAGAATTTGCTCCCGTACCGCACTGAGTATACCCTGGTGTCTATCAGATATGACACTAACCCCTCTACCAGGGCCTACAACATGTATCCGAACAAGACGCAAGAACCATCCTTAGCTGTCTTTGTTCTCCTTGTCCAACCAAAGCAAAGGCCAAAGGAACCAATGCGTTGTCCGCATCAACTGAAATGGCCACCAATAGTGTGCCCTCATACTTGCCAATCAGAAAAGTACCATCAATGGAAAATACTGGTCGACAATGCCTGAAGGCCTCCATGCACTGGGGAAAGCACCAGAATGCACGGAAGAAAATCTGCCTCCCGTCCTTCCATTCATTCGGTCTTGGGATGTACTCGAAATGCATGCCAGATTAGCTGCTTTCATTGCATTGAACAGTGCAGGTAGCTTCTCGTACCCCTCCTCCCAGTCCCCATATATCATCTTCCAGGCTCGTTGCTTTGCCCCCGCCATGCTTTCCCATACTTTATCTTGTAATTAAATATCTTCTCAGCCATGTCCATAATTGTCTTCGCCTTCAAAGTGGGCTGACATTTCAATCTTGAGTACAACTTTCTAGCAATGAGGGTAGAGGTCAACTGTCTATGCCTCTGCTATAGATCTTTCTCAGCACAAGTGTGCGGACCCACAATTTTTGTGATTTTGAACTTTCCTGTGGCCTTCTGTTTTTGAGCACAAACCCTCCAATTGCATTCGGCCTTCTCGCACACCACTATGTAACGCCGCTCCACATAAGAATGTCTAACCTTGAATGGTCTTTTACGTTTTATAGAATACTCCTGCAACCACTGTCTCAGTGTAGGCAAGTCCTTGAATAGAAGGCCCTTCCTGATTTCCATGCTATCCCCGGAATCAGGAGCCTTTAGCAGCTCGTCATCTCTTCCTTCTGCATAAGCACTATGAGAATGACTGAGATCGCTGAATTATGAACTAGTGGAACATGATTAGGATAAAAAAGTCTGATGAGCTCCATATCCTATTCGGTCAATGGTGAAATAGGGTGGTCATCATCTGAAACAACGGCTCTTGCAGTCCCGTATGGCTCCTCGTCATCATCAATCTCAACATCCACCCTATTAGAAGCCCATCCTGTATTGGATGATGGAGGAACAGGAGGAACACCAATATTATCTGGAATATCTCTTGCATTTAAACCACAATTCAGAATGGCATTGGGACAAAGGACATCTTTTCGATCTGCTAGGCCAGATCAGGAAGCAATAGATCATCGAGGTTGTCGATGAACTCATCGAGATCACTGCTTGGAGTTGATGAAGAGGCCTCCGGCTCCTTGGAGTTGGCTAGATGGGTGTTGAAGCCACCCAAACCGTTGGCGACGCAGATCCAGGAGCCGAAGATGAAGGTTGTGCCCTCATCGCTGGTGAAGCTGAAAGATGCCATTGAATTCTCTGGTGGATGCTTGATGAACACCCCTACCTAGCACGCCAGCTGTCAGTGTTTTACCGCCGCACACACCGAGGGATACCCCCGAGGTGGTGAGTTTTTAGGTAGGGTGTCGCCGAGATTAGGTACTCCAAGGTGCAAAGGAACACAAGGTTTTAGACAGGTTCGGGCCGCTGAGAGCATAATACCCTACGTCCTGTGTGGTTTGTATTGCCTTTGATGATGATGATTGTCCCCAAGGGTTCCCTGTCCGCCCTTATATAGTCCGGGGGGACAGGTTTACATGGAAGTCCTAGTCGGGTACAAGCCCAGTAGTCCTACCCGAGTACTTCTCGGGTAGTTTCCTACCGTGTCCGACAAGTTTTACTGCTGCACGAGTAATCCTACTGCATTACGAGTAGTTACAACAGACGTAGGGCATGGGCCATGTCCCATCCCGTATCCTAGGAGAAGTGTGCCACGTGGACAGTCCTGTGTTCCCGGGTCTGACAGTTGTGTAGTCAAAGTAGTTGTTGGCGGGTCGCCGAGTGCCCTCGCGAGGGCGAAATAGTCGTCGAGGAATCAAGGGTCCTGCCTTCCTGGAACGGTTCTAGGCCTGACAAGTTGTCGGGGTTGATGGCGCAGAAAAGTAGGCTGAGCCAGGTATCGGCTTGGAGGACTCCATGCCCTTCCGATGCCATCAGGCCCTGGTGGCTGTTTGATAAGGGTAGTGCGTCGTTGATGAAGTCCGAGTAGTCAACCGAGACGGGAACCCTTCGATGGATGGCGGCTAGTCCTCCTATGACTTGTGGTAGATAATCCGAATCCTCCTCCGACTTGTGGTAGATGATCCAAATCGTCCTCCGTCTTGTAGTAGATGATCCAAATCCTCATCCAACTTGTGGTAGACGATTCAAATCCTCTTCTGAGTAAGAGAAGAACTTGTGGTATAGGGACTCGGACTGAGGCGGATTCGGTTTGAGGGGTTCCGGGTTGTTGATCAAGTCGTCGATTGTACGGTTGACATCCATGCGGGTGGTACGGGTGCTTCAGGCTGCTTCTGGTCGGAAAATTGAATTCCACCGAGACCGTTGGCAGGGTCGTACGGGAGCAAGGCCCCTTCAGTAAACTATGCGTAATACCAGTCGAAAACTAGTAAACGGAGTGTTACTGGAAGTTTTTGGAGCAATGCCCCCTCAGTAACATAGGAAACTAGTCGGGAACTAGTAATCTGAGGGTTACTGGTTGTATTTGATAGATAATCACGTAGGTGCTTTATTTGGCTAATTATCGGATTCCACTAGTCATTGCCAAATGAGGCGACCACTTTTGGCAGTCGCATGACTCGGCTGTGATAGGGTTCCCTGAGTTTAGCGAGGGAGTCATGATCAACCCGAGTAATAAACATAAATGGTGACACTGACTAAGTGGTAAAAAGGGGTGCTTTTAGTCCCAAAGTAATGGTTTAAACAAACGAAACACCTAAAAGACCCTAAGAAAACCTCCTTGAATTGGGTACTTAATTTATGTATAAATCATTATTCAGGTAGTCCCGTCGCCTTTCTTCGGAGTTTTGGCGGAGCTCCCAGGGCCCTCCGAAGGGTTTGACATTCAAACGCAGAATGCTTGCTCTTCGGGTGCCACGGGCATTGCCCGTGGAGGGCTTCCTCGAATCGTTCCTTCGAACTGAGAGTCTTCCTTCTGCAGGTGGATTGTTCCCCAGCTTCTGGCTTGCGCTTTCGAGTTGTCTCCAGGTAGTCGAGAGGGAGTTGATAGTGGGTGGGGCTGTAGGATTCCACTTCTTTGCGCTCCTGCTGCCTGGCAATGATGACATTGCGGGCGTCCCGGCCAGTGTTGATGATGGCACGAAGGTCGCCCGTGGAGGAGTCGTGGAGGTTGCCGCTCCCCTGCTGGTTCGTCTCGACCGCGTGGTGCCTGCGTTTGGCACGTTCGCATTGATGAGCCTACGGGGTTCCTTCTGCATGTCATCTACATCTTCTACCTCGATGTTGTCTGTGGATTCACTATCCATTGTTACGTCCACATCTTCGTCGAGTGGATCAATGAGGTAGTCATCGTGGTCATCTAGCTGGACCCGCTCTAAGCCTTCACCGTCCTCGCTGGCGTGAATCATGAAAACTTGTCGATTGGGCACAAAGTGTTTGGCACTCCGCGCCGCCTGGCCCTCATCTTCGTCATCGGAAGGGAGGAGAGGTCTGCCCTCTCGAAAAGGGAGTTCCCTGGGTGTGGCAATGAATCGTGGTGGACTTGATTGGAGAAACATAGAGGGTTTCATGCCCTTCTGATGCCCAAAACTTCCTGACCAATCTGATCCCCTTACAAGACCCTGGGTCATATGAGTAGTTGAATCCGAGTAGTTGTCGGAAACAATAGCCCCCAGATGCGCGGTGGTTTCTCCTTCTCCGAGTGGTAGATGATCCAAATTCTCTTCCAATGCGGGGAGGCTCTTGGGTTGAACTGCCTCAAACCAATCTGGACATGGTTTGGGGGTTTCAAGTTTGTCTATGGAGAGAGTGTGCGTTGCACAAAAAGTAGGTGGCGAAGTGTAGCTTTGATCCGTGGGCAATTTGTCGACGAAGCCGACTAGTCAGAGCTGATTCCAACTAGTTGTTGACCATGCAGAGCTAGTCGCTAAGTAGTTTAAGACTCGTTCCCGGCTAGTTTCTAGTCGAGACGAGTAGTTGAAGTTGTCGTTGGCGTAGCCGATTTGTCAAAGCAGTCATAACTGCGGCGCGAGTCAAGTGGTCGATGTCGTTGCTACAGCGCGTCCATGTCGTGATGCGAGGTGAAGTTGAGCGGAGTAGTCGAATTCTTCTGGCTCTCTAGGGTTGATACGCCGAAAGGTGGATTCTGCCACAAGGCGGGAGTCGTATTCGAGTAACTCAGAGGGCTCTAGACCCTTCTAGTACACGAAACGGCCTTGCGGTGTAGATGTTATGGTTAAACCCAGATGATTACTTGAAAATGATTCAGGATAATCATCGGGTTGCGAGTGGTTGTTGAGAACTGGGGCCTCTCGACGACCGGTGGCTCCCTCATCCTCGAATCCTCCTTGGTTCCAACTTGTAGTTAATGGGTACTCTTTGTTTGAGTTTGAGTAGTTGTCGCAAATGGGGGCCCCCGACCATTGGTGGCTCCCTCGTCTCGAATCTTGAGAAGACGATCCAAATCCTCCTCCAAGTCGGAGAGGGACTTGGATTACGTAGCCTCCTTAGATCGGTTTGAATCCGATCTGAGTAGTCCTAGTGCAGCATGAGTTGAAGTCGCGTCGAAAACGGAGATCCTCTCGACCTGCCTGGGTAGATCGAGGAGCAGCAACTCATCTAGATTGTCGATGAACTCGTCGAGTTCGCTGCGTCGAGTTGCTGCAAAGGCCTCCAGCTTCCTGGAGTCGGCTAGGTGGCTGTTGAAGCCACCCAAGCCGTTGGCGAAGCAGATCCAGGAGCCAAAGATGAAAGTTCTGCCCTCGTCGAGAACGGTGCTGGTGAAGCTAAGAGATGCCATCGAATTCTCCGGTGGATGCTCGATGAACACCCCTACTTGGCGTGCCAGCTGTCGGTATTTTACCGCCACGCCCATTGAGGGATACCCCTGAGGTGGTGAGTTTGTAGGTATGGTGTCACTGAGATCAGGAACTCGAAGGTGCAAGGAACACAAAGTTTAGACAGGTTCGGGCCGCCGAGGACGTAATACCCTACATCCTGTGTGGTTTGTATTGCCTTAGGTGGTGATCGTGTGATCTCCTGTTTGGAGTGGGCCCCTGTCCGCCCTTATATAGTCTGGGGGGACAGGGTTACATGGAAGTCCTAGTCGGATACGAGTCCAGGAGTCCTACCCAAGTGCTTCTCGGGTAGTTTTCTACTGTCTCTGACTAGTTTTACTACTGTAAGAGTAGTTCTACTACGCTACGAGTAGTTACAACTAGTGTAGGGTGTGGGCCAGTTCCCACCCCTTATCCTCTAAGATGTAGACCATGTGCGCAGTCCCGTGGGCCCGGGTGTGACACTCCTCGAAGGTTGACATGGATTTCTCCTAGAGGGTTTTGGCTTCTACAATGGAGGAAGTGTATGATTCTAGGATATGATCTAGGATTTTCTTTCCCTCAATCGAAGTTTTATATGCAAACAATCCTCCGACGGTGATGTCAAGATTGAGTGCGGAGGTCATGTCTAAACCCACGCAAAAGATGTGCAATGACACTTCATCAGGTAAAGGCATGCCTGGGCTAATTGTTAAAAGGCGTGAAAATCTAGCCCATGCTTCTCTGAGGGACTCCATGGAGAAGGTGTGAGGGATAAAGGAGAGAATGAGTGACAAAAGTCATCTCGGAGCTTGCCTCAATCACCGTTTACATTTCCCTCGTTGTGGGTGTATCATTACTCCGCCCTCTCTGTGAGAGAGAAAAGAAACAACTTCCGCCTCAAGGTTTCCTGTGTTATGCCTGGGATAACCATACACGAACATAGTTCCTCAAATTCTCGCAGATGATCATGGAGATCTTCACTTTGAGCTATGGAGAAGGGTTGTTCCCGAACCAAGGCAATGTAACCAGGGTGAAGTTCAAAGCCAGAAGCTGTGGTATGCTTAGAAGAGGGTTGTGGCTCTAAGAACTCGCCCTGAATGGTCGAAAGGTATGGACAAGGATAACCTTTCATGGGTAGCGGGGGTGAAGGTAGAGGTAAGGAAAAACAAAAGATATGAAGATTAACTGGGTAGCAGGGGTGAAGGTAGAGGTAAGGAAAAACAAAGGAAATGAATCTTTGTTTTAGAAAAGAAAAAGATAGAGATACAAGGATGAACTAGGTTCGAAGATAATACAACAACCGTTCCCCGGCAACGGCGCCAGAAATATTTGTTGGTATTTCTTAAGGTTCACAGAATAATCCACAAGTGCATGGAGATACCGCTGTAGCACTTCACCTGTGAGTATTCAAAGGTATCATATTTTTACAGGGAACGGAGGTACTAGCCTTCTAATTGGTTCGTCCAAGGACAAACAAGAGAGGCAAGGATATAGACGATTCCTTATGGTTTAAGAGTTTCTAGTAAAGTTAAGCTCAACCTCTACTTGATTACTTCGGGCACTGGTCTGACCTTGGTCTGCTAGGATCCTCCGGCTATTAGCTCTACTCCGACCCCGAACGTGAGGGATTTCACAAACCATGTCAGAACGTGGCGGACGGACAGGGCTGTCACCACCTGCTGCTTACCCGACAACACCGTGGGGGCTCACAGCATACAAAGGCAATCTAGAGCCTAGACACCACGTCTTTGTTGTCGATTACTACTCTAGCATCGATCAAGGTTTACCCACCTTTATTAGGGGCCCTCTACTAGAGCATCCGCCACAAGAACAGATGATGTTCCTGTAAGAAAATAAAGCATAGAACTTACTTTAGTAAGAGACGCACCACGATAGGAGATCACGAATACTTAAGAAAGGGAGCATGCATCAAGGTACAAGGCTGAGGAAGAGTGCTGACAGGCCGGCACCTCCCCTGAACTACCCCTCATTATCTCCCTATTTTCTAAGCAGTACGGAGGTAGGACTTTGCCTTGGAGTGGAGCTCTTCTCTTCTCTTGTTGTTGTATTGAATGAGGTGCTCCTCTCCTCCTTTTATATTCCTCCAAGGGTAGTTTCGGGCCGAGATATACATGGAAACATATGCAACCGATGTAGGGAGGGCGCGAGAGATCTCCCCGCCAAAGCTCATAGTGTCGGGAAGTTGTTCAGTGTCGACCAACCCCTGGTGGGCTCTCCCAGGCACCGCCTTCGCGTGGTGGACTGGCAGGTGGGTCCCCTTCATGATCCTCAGTGATTGCCACCTTGATACGTCGGTTTTGTCCCATTTGTGGTCCCATAGATCCCTGTGCTTCTCTGATTTGTCGAAGGTGTGTTTCTTTACCCCTGAGCGCACTTTCCTCCGCATGCAGGTGTGGTCTTCCGCACACAGTGATTCACCAAAACTTGTGGAAATGGTTAGAGATAAACTCCTACATCTAGTTTGGTGTTTGTTATTTCACTGTTCTCTGCAGGAGTTGACGGTCAGATATGACACTTAAGGACCATCAACACCAAGTATGACAACAAGCAGGCTCCTTAGCAGTGGATCAGGTGCTACTCAACAACCATAGAGGTTGCAGGCGGCTCCAACACCACCAAGGTCGTCTACTTCCCGATGGCTTTGGAAACCGCCCCACTCATGTGGCTGGAGAGGCTCAAGCAAGACTCCATCAACTCTTGGGATGATATGAAGCGGATCTTCATCAACAACTTCCAGGGATCGACCTCTCGGGCAGGTACTCATCATGACTTGTCTCAGTGCAAGCAGGACCATAATGAGCTCATGCGCTCCTACACACGCGTTCTTTGAGACGCGCACCACCATCGCCAACATCTCTGAGGAAGACATCATCGATTGCTACTACAACGGCATCACTCACCAAGCCCTCTTCAAGGACTTCGGTCGCAACCGCCCCAAGACCATCATAGGGATTCGCGACATGATGCAGATCTAGGCGGATCAAGAGGACCAGGAGTATGAACGATTCTCGAGGCGCGATGGCGACTACAACAACAACAAAAAGTTGGGCAATGACCAGCGCAACGTCAGAGGCCAGCGGGACTACTCGGGATCCTCCCGAAAGCGCAAGCCAGAAAATGTCATCGCGGCGATCGAGCGTAACCCGCGGGGTAAGAAGTCGGGAACAACACAGGAGCTATTCGAGAAGCTCCTGCAGAAGAAGTGCCCATGGCACCCAAGTGCCAAGCACTCGGTGATTGAGTGATACAACCTCCAGAGGACCGTCAATGCCCCGCCTCTTGATAAGAACGCCAAGAAGAAGGGCAAGGACAAGGAGGATGACGGCGAGGGAGGCAACTCGGAGGCGTAGGGGTTCCAACACCCCGCGTACATCATCAACGTCATCTTCGGCGGTGACTCCAGCTTCCCCACAAGGCGGGCGCACAAGCTGACGTTCCATGAGATCATGGTTATCGAGCCAGCCACACCACGACCCGTGAGATACAGCAAGGTGAAAGTGCATTTGGCCCCCTAAGTGGGTTTTGGTGTTGATGACATACAAATTAAGGATCTAATGAGTTTGTCGAGTTTTGGATAGGTTAAAATTCAATGAAATGAAAAAGAGCAAGAAAAGATGCCAAATTTTCTTAAAGAATGGTGTTGGTCTTAAAAGAAGATCCTTACTTATATTATATTTTGAATTTGAGTTTAGGAAACACCGTACTATTAAGAGGGATGTGAATGGATAGCATGGAGACGTCAAAGTGCTTATTTGAGATGCTAACCATCAAGGAGAGACACAAAATCACACACTTGTGCACCTAATGTTCTGTCTGTTTTAGTGTGTGTCGGAAGTTCCGACCCTAGGTCGGAAGTCCCGACACTTGTCGGAAGAAGCTGGATTCTTCCGACAAGGGGTCGGCCAGCTGTTTTAAAATTGTCGGAAGTTCCGACCCTGCATCGGAAGTTCCGACAATCACTTAACCACTGCACTAACGGCTAGTTTTTGGGGCTTCGGTATTTATACCCCCTCAGCCCCCCCTTCACTTGCTGCTGAGCTAACCCGAGACAAACACGTCCAAGAGCATTTACTACACCTCCCCAATCCCTCATTGAGCTAATCCTTTATTTGATTTGAGCTAGGGCTTGAGTGAGAGCAACATTGAGGTGTGAGACTCAACCTTTTAAGTGAAAGGGCAGCCAAGTTCATCTCAAGAGCACTTGAACATCTTCATCCTTCGATTCACATTTGTTACTCTTGAAGCTTGCTTCTAGACGGTTTGGTGTCGCTTGTGGAGCGTCCTCTCGTGTGTGTGCGCCCCGGGAAGTTTGTATTACCCTATCCTTTGTGGATTTCATAGTAAGTGACTCAATCCTTCTTTGTGGTTGATTGAGTGAGGTAAAGGGTTAGTGGAAGACCCGGCTCTTTGTGAGCTCCTCAACGGAGACTTAGCTTCCTTAGTGGAAGTGAACTTCGGAAACAAATCTCTTGTGTCTTGTGGTTATTGCATTTATTTAGTTCTTATTGACCTAGAGTTTGTTTTGTGCCGATCTACGTACTTGAGTTGTTGTGCTTGCAAAGATCACCTGCAGAAGTCTCCTAGTATCATTGTGCAACTTTTGATTCAGCCAGGTTCTGCAGTTTCAAGTTTAATTTTGAATTTCGTATAAGAACTTTAGTTTTGTTGGAAGTTCTGGTCCAGTGTCAGAAGTTCCGACACATTTAATTCCAGCGAAGAATTTTTCAAGTTTTTGAGGTACGCCTATTCAACCCCCCCTCTAGGCATTACCAAGATCATTTCACAAGGTCCCGATCTGTTTCTTCAGAGAGGATCAGTGGACCAACTTCTCCGAGCCGAGAAAATTCCCGCTTGTACTAGACCCCGTGGTGGCAGGCTCACAACTCGTGTACGTATCGACGGCGGGAGCGGCCTCAACCTCCTCTTCGCGAGTACATTGAAGAAGATGGGGTTGGACATCTCCAACATGCTCACCCCCAGCAAGTCTTCTTTTTTACAACATCATCCCACGGAACTCGGATACACCAATTGGCTCGGTGACCCTACCGGTTACCTTTGGGACAAAGAAAACTACCGCACCGAGTACGTCAAGTTCAGGGTGGCAAAGTTTGAGTCGTCATACCATGCCATCCTCAGAAGACCAGCTCTGGCCAAGTTCATGGCCGTACCCCACTATGTCTACCTGCTCCTCATGATGCCAGGAAAGACCAGGGTGCTCTCTTTTCACGACGACTTGAAGAAGTTGTATGACTGCCATCAAGAGGCAATCGAGTATGTCTCGACTACACGCGTGCCAGATGCTTCAGCTGAAGAATTCACGGCTGCGCAGCAGCTCTCCCAGTCGGAGATTGTGATCCCGACCAAGAAGTCAAGCTAGTCCAAGGTAAAGCCCATTGACAATGTTGGCATGAAATCCATCCAACTACTGGAGGGCGACCCGTCCAAGACGGCCCTGATCGGAACAGGGCTGAGCGACAAATAGGAAAGCACGCTCGTTAGCTTCCTTTGGGCCAACCGAGACATATTCATGTGAAAACCAGCGGATATACAAGGGGTGCCGAAGGAGTTGATCGAGCACTCCCTAAATGTTGATCCCAAAGCTACCGCGAAAGAGCAGCGACTACGCCATTTTGCTCAAGACAAGAGGGAGGCCATCAAGAAGGAGTTAGCAAAACTACTTGCGGCTAGCTTCATTAAAGAAGTTTACCACCTAGAGTGGCTAGCTAATCCTGTACTTGTTTTGAAAAAGAACAATAATGAATGGAGAATGTGTGTGGATTATACTGATATCAACAAGCACTGCCCGAAGGTTCCCTTCGGGCTCCCACGCATCGACCAAGTCATCGACTCCACAGCCTGCTGCGTTCTGCTCTACTTCCTTGATTGCTACTCGGGCTACCATCAGATCAGAACCGCCTTCATCATACCGTATGGTGTGTATGCCTACACAACCATGTCCTTCGGTATGAAGAACGCGGGGGCTACATACCAGCGGGCCATCCAGCTGTGTTTTGTGGACCAACCTTTTCGCAATGCTGAAGCTACGTGGATGATGTGGTTGTCAAGACCAGAAACCATGATGAGTTCATTGCTGATCTCGAGGAAAGTTTCAACAGCTTGTGCAAGTTATGGTGGAAGCTCAACGCGACTAAGTGTGCCTTCAGCATGCCGTCAGGGAAACTACTCGGGTTCATCGTCAGTCATCGAGGAATAGAAGCTAACCAGAGAAAATCACTATCATCAGAGACATGGGGGCTCCAATGACAATCAAGGATGTTCAGAAGCTCACAGGGTGTATGGCGGCCCTGAATAGATTCATCTCACAACTTGGAGAATGGGGGCTACCCTTCTTCAAGCTCCTGAAGCGGCAGGACAAGTTTCGATGGACAGAGGAGGTAGAGCAGGCACAAACAGATCTCAAGCATCATCTACAGTCGCCCCCCGTCGTCACGACTCCACTAACAGGCGATAACCTGCTACTGTACATCGCCGCGACTACCCACGTGGTCAGCACAGCTATCATGGTGGAATGCTCCAAGGAAGGCCATGCGTCTGGAGTGCAGAGGCTGTATTTCGTCAGCGAGGTCCCCTCTAAATCAAAGGTCCATTACCCCTCAATTCAGAAACTTCTCTACGCGATACTCATAACGTTCAAGAAGCTACTTTGACGAGTACCAGATTTCAATTATCACTGACTTCCCATTGGCAGACATACTCCACAATCGGGATGCCACTTGACGCATCTCCAAGTGGGCAATTGAACTGGGGGCTCTGTTTATCGACTTCAAGCCATGCACAACCATCAAGTTGCAAGCACTAGTTGATTTCATGGCAGAGTGGTGGAAAAACCAAATTGCAGCTCCAGCTAGCGTGCTAAGCATTGGGTCAGGTACTTTGACAGTTCACTCAAGCTCGGAAGCGGTGGCGCAGGAGTCCTATTCATATCACCCAAGGGGGAACAACTCAAATACGTGTTACAGATCCTTTTTGATGTATCCAACAACGAAGTCGAGTATGAAGCATTGTTGCATGGGTTACGCCTGGCGGTCTCCCTGTGCATCAAACGACTACTCGTCTACGGTGATTCTTTGTTGGTTGTTCAACAAGTCAACAAGGAGTGAGCAATCAACAAGGACACCATGGACGTGTATGTCATGGAGATACGCAAATTGGGGAACAAGTTCTCAGGCTTGGAGATTCACCATGTGATCTGAGACAACAATGTGGGGGTGGATGTATTTTCGAAGCTGGGATCCGATCGAGCAGATGTCTCCACGGGAGTAGTCGTCCACAAGCTAGAACACCCATCCAATAAGAAACCAGATCCAATGATCATAGATCAGGGTACTCAAGCACCCGATCAAGAGGTCATGATGATCGAGGTTGATTGGCAGGTACCATTTACCGACTTCATCAAGTACCGGAAGCTACCCCCCGGCGTCGACCCAAAAGACACCGAGCCAGCACGCATCATGAGGTGAAGCAAAGGGTATGTTCTGGTTGGAGACAAACTATTCAAACACGGATCGATTACTGGAGTACTCATGAAGTGCGTTCTCCTGGAGGAAGGCAGAAGCATCCTTCAAGAAATTCATGAAGGGGCCTACGACATTCTCGTGGCATCACGCACACTAGTCGGGAAAGCTTTCAGATCAGGGTTCTACTGGCCAACAGCTGTGGCAGATGGTGAAGAGCTCATCCGTCGATGCTCCAATTATCAGTTATTCGGCAAACATGCTCATGTCCCAGCTTACAAGTTGATCACCATCCCACCTTCCTGGTCGTTTGCTTGCTTGGGCCTCGACATGATTGGGCCATTGACAATAGAGCCACGAGGTTTTACTCATGTATTGGTGGCCATCGACAAGTTTACATAGTGGATCGAGTACAAGCCAATCACAAAGATCTCAGCGGATAGAGTGGTTGACTTCATCTACGACATTGTACATCAGTTTGGCATCCTGAACACCATTATCACCAACTTAGGTTCCAACTTCACATCACACTATTTCTGAGAATTCTGCGAGAGAAGCGGCATCGAGGTCAAGTACCTTTCAGTGGCTCATCTGCGGGCCAATGGATAGATCGAGCGCGCCAACGACATGATCCTCAACGGCCTAAAGAAGAGGCTCTACGATGCAAACAACAAAAGGGGTGATAAGTGGCTCTACGAGATATTACACATCGTCTGGGGGCTACGCACTTAGCCGTGCAAAGCCACAGGACAATCACCCTTTTTCCTCGTTTATGGGTCAGAAGCTATCCTCCCTGCCGACGTCATGTGGCAATTTCCACGACTGGAGATGTATGAAGAAGGCGAGGCCGACGAGGCTCGGCAGTTCGAACCGGATTCAACAGAAGAAGGCAGGTGCAATGCTTTGGTCTAGTCAGCTCACTATCTACAAGGCGTCCGATGCTACCACGACCACAACGTTCTGGAGAGGTCCTTCAGCATCGAAGATCTAGTCCTTCGTCGCATCCAATACGAGCCTGGGTTGCACAAGCTCAACTCACTATGGGAAGGGCCCTTCATTGTCACCAAGGTTACAAGACCAGGGTCCTATCGACTACAGTATCCTGATGGCTAGGAAGTTCCAAACTCCTGGAATATCGAGCACCGACGCCGTCTCTACCCCTAGATAACTTGTACAGAAAAGTTGTCAGCTGCAGCGCAACATTTTATATCAATAAAGAGTTGTTATGGTTCCTAAACGACTACTTTTTCCCTTAAAGCTCGATGTAGAGCTCGGGGGCTTCAGCCACAAGTACAAACAACAAGCCATGTTAAGTTAAAAGGATCGCTCGGGGGCTGTGCCACAAGCTCTAGCTTGACGACTACCTCCCCGCCCATGAGGCTGAGTCACAAGTGACTCTTGTGCGAACACTATATCCAGTAATTGCTCCAAGTACTAGTCTTAACGGGATAGTAACTATGAGAGACAACTTCTGAAGGGGTCATGAAGCTCATACTTCCAGTTAAGCTCTGAGTACTGGCTACAAGCAGTATCTATGAGTAGCTAAGACAACTGAGGAGGCTATCAAGCGTATCATCCCAAAAAATCTAGAGTATCACACTGCACGGGTAAAACCATGATTTGTTTTTGAAAACTCTTACGAGGAATCATTAATCGAATGCCAAGTTATTGTCTACATCCAGAGCCATTGCACTTGGGGTAGCTTGATCCAAGCGTACCATATATACCTAAGTCCCATGAATTGTCGGTACTACTTCACAAAGGAGTACTTCGAACAATTAAAAAGGCAATAACTAAAAAGACATATTCACACACAACCAGACGGATTGCTCATGACATGTTCGTTGTTTCTAATCCTATTCTAGGTTTTCAACTATTCTATGAGCCACTAGCCTGACTTCTTTGAGGTACTCCGCGAACTTATCTTCAGAGCAGTCTGCGGCCATACCATTTGCCAATGGACCCACGTTGGAACTAGGCCAAAAGGACTTGACGAGCCCGAGTATGTGCGCCACATAAGTCTTGGTGGTCTCCGAGATGAAGCTGGATATCCTATGTGGAGCCACATGAAGGCGTTCCACCAGAGTCTTGTCGTTGACTTCTCCTTCCTCCGGAGGATCCACCATGTCACGACTACCTACGGAGCACCCTTCAGCTCTTCAAGCTCTATCTGCGCTAGCTCCTTCTTGCCACTCAAGGTCCGGATCTTATCCATGCACTCACGAAGCTGCTGGTCGGAGTCCCGAAACATCTTGGTGAAACACTCATTTTCCTCTGAAAGATGGTACACACCATTTTTCCAATCAGTCAGCAAGTCCTCTTTATATTTAACCATTTTTTTGAGTTTTGCGAGCAAGGAATGGAAAAGTACTCATGCTATTTAGAAAATACTATTCAGCTGTAGAAAAACTGGACAAAGTAGTTAGAAAAAGTCACCTCTTTGTTTCTGGGACAAGTCCTTGTTCTTCTTGGATAGTTCTTCAATTTCAAATTTAAGGGCCCAACGCTCCTTTATATGATCGGCCTTGAGGGTGTCAATCTGGCACTGTAGAGCTGTATTCTGGTACGCCCGTTTAGAAATTTCTGCTTCCAAGGCTTGCCGTTGTCGAAGACCATCGTCAACAGATTTCAGCTTGTCTGATTTTTGCTTTGAGAGATTGGCCAGCATCTATTCAACAAACAGGATGAGTAACAACATACGAAAGCACATCAAGGAGCACAGAGGATAGCATGAGTTATACAATTCCTTGTGTGTGTCCAACATCTGCTTCAACACCTCTGGTGTCAGCACTGGATTTTCAATCAGTTCCAGCGGGACGGCATATTGGTACTTGGGTCGGTGTACCAGTATTGTCTTCTCAGAAGTTGGCTGCTGCTGCGGGGTACCTATCAGCTCGCATGCAAGCATCAGATGCGCCTCAGGAAGAATAGTACTTGCGGGTGGGGGTAGCACAATTGGCTCACCTGAGGGGATCTCAGGAGCTGGCAACGCCATCCCGGGCTCTTCCTCCACGCTTTGTCCGGCACCCGCATCAGCCACTTTGACTTCGGTGGTGGTGGGTGCAGCAGACCTTTTGGGCACCGATGACACGAGGGTAGTTGTAGTCACCGGCTCCGTCTGCACTGCTGCAGCTTTCATCGATTTCTCCATCCCGGGGGCTGTTGGACCAGACGAGGCACTATCAGGCTGCTCTAAGCCCAGAGCGGAGGATTTCCTTAATACAACAAGGCAGCGGTCAGACTTTTTATCAACTACGAACCTACAAAATACAACTCGAGAGTATTCGGGCACTTACAGTGAAGATTTCTTTACACTTAACTTCTTCGCCTTGAGTGCTTTGGGTGCTGGAGCAGCACTCGAAGTACTCGCCAGCGTCGGCCTGCCAGCCGAGGACGAGGTCTGCCCCGACGCAGTACCCGACGTAGCCGCAGACGATTGAATGCTAGCCGAGGGCGGTGTTTGCCCCAGCGTGGCCCCGGTAGTAATCGACCATGAGTCCACTGCAACGGAGGGCACACCCTGCCATGTTACAGCACCATCCCTGACTGCTTGCTCATCAACCCTTTGCTTTGATTGCTTGGGGTTCGGAGCTGTAGCACTGAAGAACAAAGAAAGAGAGGGTATTTAGAAAAATCAGCGAAAGGCAAAACTAATAAAAGAACTCTCGGATTTGAGGAGTATTCTCACCTTGACCGCTCATCGTTGTAATCATCACTAGTAGAGGTAGTAGCCTTGCGTTTCCGCGCGGTGGCCCTGGGCTTCTTGGGATGGCTGGGGAAGAGTTCACCACCAGGAAATCTTGCAGCCTCCTGGGAGGTACTTGCTTCCCTTTTCCTTTTCAAGTCTGCTAGAGTGCGGTCATCGTCGGTGTCCTCATCTTTCTCTTCTGTCACTGGATCGAGGTCGGGATGGGAGCCAATGTTGCGATGCGTAGTTGGTTGCAGGTGGCTGGGGCGGTCAATGTCTGGCATATGAGGCATGCTTCTATACACATTGACATGATCCTACAAGGAAAACATGTCAACATTCACATCAAATGAAACAAGAAAGTACTCGATAAAGGTCAATGGTCACTTACCCCTACCTGTTTGGGAGGATTCTTCATGTTAAACAGTGAGGGCAAGTACGAAACCGTGTTGACGTCAAGAAGTACTCGGCTCACTCTCCTCAGGGATTCACTTTCGGATATTTTGTTTGCAGAAAACCAAGACGGACCTGAGATTCCAAAATACTCAAAACCAAACAGTGCTCGTTTCTACAAAGGTTGGATACGTCTGCCCATCTAAGAATACACCACTAAGACTTCGGTGACTCATGCCTTCACTATACCACAACACCAAAATATCATCAGACATGGGTCGCTATAAGTAGAGAATTAACGATGAACTGTCGGTCGGTAAAGATCTCTCACTGACTATCAGTCAGTAATTCAAACTTTCCCAACTACATATCAGTCGGTATAGATGTTTACATTTTTCATTGAAACATCCGTCGTTGATTCATATTAATTAGGTCAAACCATCAGTCGGTATATAGTTACACTACAGAGCTAAAATAGAAAAAAGGAGCAAAAAGTGTAGAAGGTGGGGGTGGAAACTTGGACCCTTTGTCATGGAAGGTAGTAATTATACCACAACATTGGAAGATTGTTTGTGTTAAATTTGGCGCTAATACAGTTTTTATACACGTAATTGTGGAATGAAATGATGAACACATAAATGTTCATCTTTCTCTTTTTAATCCGGAATCAAAACTTGTAACTTGTATTTCTCCTTCATAAGAACTCCAAATTTAATGAGTTTTTTCCTGATCTTTTCTAAAATCGTGCTATTTCATTATATGTTGTTTGATCGTGTGTTAATTGCGATTTCTTGGATCTTCTACATATGGTTTGTTTTCTTTCATCTAGTAGAGTATAGAGAAACATGTTTTTGCATAACAATTGGTAATTTAACTTCATATTTCCTAATATTATGATGAACATAAGATTGTGTTGAATTTTGAGGTGCATACGAGTTCAGAAAATGCTATGAGGTATTCAAATCTCAGAGTTTGACTTGAGTTATATGTTATATTAGAGAGGTATCCAATTGTGAAAAATGTATAGTGCCACACTATTAGAACCACTTGAATTTTTTATAGCAAGCTAATGGACCAAAAATATGTTGTCATTTCAATTTATAGAATTTTTACTTAATTTAGATATTACTATAATTCTTCTATGGTAACTTGGGGATAGAAGTATGAATTATACATAAGAAACAATTGAATTATTGACCTATCTCTAGAATACGGGTTATAACGGAGCATATAAGGCTATGTATAATTTTATACAATTTTTCAAATCTTATTCGAGATACACGTATTTCAATTTTGAATTAATTTTGATAAGTACAAAAAAATTCATTTAAACTATTGGAAATAGTGAATCATTTTCAAAATTTTTGAAACTCCTACACAACAATGTATATGTAGTCTGTTTTATGTAAAAAATGTTTTGGGTATATCATATAATTCGATTTGCATGTTACTTCACATGTTTTTTGAATTTAAATATATTTTGTTTAAATGATAAAAATTATCAACGATTTTGTCAACTGGGCCAAAAAAAATATCCCGGGCCAATTTCTACTAAGGCCCCGACTCCTGCTGGCCGTTCATCTCTAAAACAACAATCCAGATCAAACCCCATATGTACAAAATTTGTGCTGGCGGCCACCCCTCTGAAACCCTAGCCACTTCCTTCTCTCTCGGTCTCTCCCCTCCCAATCCGCATCTCTCTTTCCTAGATCTAGAATGGTAACAGGTTCGTCCACGCGACGGCGGGGTGACGCCTAGCCCCACCCCAGCCTTGACAAGTCTGATGCGGACCACAAGAGAAGAGTAGAGATGAGGAAAATGCTGAGGAAAGCAGCAAATACCCACAAAATTCGCAACATCTGGGCCAGTACAACCCAAGACCTCAAAGTCAACATTATGTTTTCCCAGTCCAACCTCAAGAGGTAATCCACAAACCTCACTACAACCTTTCATCACCCCACCACCAACCCAGTCAAACACAATCCCCGACCAACCTTCGCACAGAGGGGAACGATCTTACAAGGGCAGAGGGAGAGCCCGAGGCCACGGTCGAGGACCTCCGCATCAAACCAACCACCCATAAAACGGCCCGAGAAAATTCTTTTGTCACTTCCACAGAAGTGACTCAGATCACAGCACCAACTATTTCCCCGAGATGAAGAAAACCTTCGAAAGGATGGAAGCAGAAAAGAATGCGGAAAAGCTAATCATCCATACCACTTGGGCACCGCAACACCCATTCCCAGCTTTCGCACCTAACTCAGGCATCAATTATCAACCCTACCTAATGCCTTGGCAGAACCCCATTCAATCCACAAACAGAGCACTACCCCAGACACCTCAAGAAGATTTACCCCCACCTCCACTAGCGCCAATGCCCAAAGAGGAAAAACAAAGCGCCCAAATTGCCCTACCCACCTTCGGCATGATAATGCCCATAGTCGGAGGTTCCTCCCTCGAGTTTGAAAACAAAAGGCAGAAATGAGACTACTTTAGACAAGTACACAACATCCTAGTGAATGGTCCAGTGGTCAAAACTCAATGGTCCCACATTGCCTATTACCTTCTTTGAGCAAGATATCAACCTGCTCAGCTAGCTACCCACATACTGATGCCTTGGTTATAGAGGCAAACATCCAAGGGTGGACAATTGGAAAAATTCTTGTCGATAAAGGCAGTTTGGCGGATATCATCTTCTTCAGCACCTTTGATAGAATGAACATGGATAGTGTTGACGCCAGATTTTGACACGTGTTGAATCAGCGTCAGGAGAGGAAGAGATTGGTCGATGCGGTAGATTTAAAGGCTACAGTTGGGAATCAGCCGATTGACGCTACATTTAGGAATCGGCCGATTGGCGCTGCAGTGTTTCGTGCGATTGGCGAATGGAGTTGGTAGGGGTCGACCGATTGAAAGGCTAGAGCGTTTGGGCCAATGTGGGCTTGCGCCAACAGATAGGGGATGAAGCCAATGGAATCCCAACAGAGGATCCCAGACCAAGATGACCCGACGTTAGTCAAAGAACAACGCCGACTCGTTCGAGGAGCAATGGAAGGAGTCCGGATTGGACTAGGAGATGGCAGCAGAAGATTCTGCGGGAGCCCATTTCCTTTAGGAAAGTTTTATAGATATAGTAGTTTTCATTTAAATCAAGTTTGTAGTGGATCGTAATAGATCAGGAGTCTTATTTCTAGGGTATAAATAGAAGCAGTCAGGGTTTTGTAGAAGACACACATCAATCAATACGAACAATCTACTTTTTCATCGTACTTTACTTTCAAGTCGGCGACTTCGCCAATACTTCTTTTTCTTTCACGAGTTTGTACGGATTGGCAGGGCTGCATCGATACGATCTCCAGCCAATTGGTAGGTTCCGTTTATCGAATAACATCTAAGCTTTAACTTCGGGCGCATCGCCGTTGTTTCATTTAGATTTATTCACCAGTTATTGATATTTACTAGAATTATAGGTTTTACCTATTGTTCTAGTTTTATCACCAGTTATCCAGCTTGAGATCGAACTGTCGGCTTTATCATTATTTTTCCTTGTTTATCATCATACAGCCGATTAGATCTATTTCGAGTGTTGCATCTGTAGCGATTGTTCAAGTTACTCCAGTAGTTTCTCTGCAATCGCCACGTGATTATCGGCTAATCTATAACCGGTCATCTTCATAGCAAATCGGCTGATTCGCTGATATGCTTTTCGGGACAGATCGGAACTTTAGCCGATCGGAACCCTGGAATTTAATACGTTTCTTTCCTTGTCAATCAACAGGTCAGATTGACTGGCACGCCGCGCGAACCGCACCAGGGCAATCACCCGAACAGGAGTTAAGCAGATTCTCCCGGGTCGTGTGTCCGACGCTAAAGGTCATCGGATGATTCCCGGCCAATTTTTTAGCGCCAACAGATAGAAACCTCCTCCAGCCAGCAGAAATTCCCCTCATTAGCTTCAGAGTGAAAAGGGTCAATGCCCTGGGCAAATCCCTCTCCCAGTATCCTTTAGAGATCTCATTAGCCCTAGAACCAAAAACATCACCTTCGATGTTGTGGAAATGAACTACCCATATCTCGCAATCTTCGGGCGTGGGTTTCTAAAAAAGTTTGAGGCAATCGTACATCAGCTGTATCTTTGTATGAAAATACTCGCCGCCAAAGGGGTTATCACAGTTAATGGCAATCAACAACTGGCCAAAGACATTGTTGGCACTTCATACATCATAGATAAATCCACAAGCCCACGGAATACCGTTCTAGTATTTTATCCGTGAGTAATCTTGGGTGTCATATTTATATTTCCATAGGGAAGGTGGTGGTTTAAAGAGTTATTAAGTTTAGGAGAATATCCTAATTAAAGATCAAAAGTCCAAGCAGGGGTGAATGATAGTATAGTTGAGAGGTAGTCTGTCACAAGATAGACTAAAACTAGATGGAGATAACTAGGAGTAGAGAGAGAGAAGAGATCATTCAAGGGCATATAAAGATTTATTCTTATCTAAGCAAGCATAGCTCATGCTTGTATACACATACACATACACTTGTAGGATCGGGGCTCTAGGTTCCAAGGCACTACCGGGAGAACCACACATGACTAGCAGAGGAGCCGCTAGCCAACTTGGCTATATGGACCTCCTACCGCCTCTACCCGAACGGGGAGGATTACGCTGGACGGACAGGACTGTCACCACCTGCCGCCTACATCAACTAACCATGGGATAGGACCGCATTCAAATGTAACCTTTAACTCAGACACCACGTCTGCATTAATGATTACCACTCTAGCCTTGTGCAAGGACATCCGTCTCTATCAAGAGCCTTAGTTCTAGAGCGCCCAGTTAAGGGGATGAAACCATTGCCATGGCCTAGATATGTGTTGGCGCTAAAATCGGCCGGATAGGAATCGGCCGATGGGTCTTCAGCGTCGGACACACGACCCGGGAGAATCTGCTTAGCTCCTGTTCGGGTTATCGCCCTGGTGCGGTTCGCGCGGCGTGCCAGTCAATCTGACCTGTTGATTGACAAGGAAATAGAGTATTAAATTCCAGGCGCGTCGATCGGCTGGATTTCCGATCTGTCCTGAGGAGCGCGTCGGCGGCAAATCGGCCGATTTGCTGTAGAGATGATCGGCTATGGGTCAGCCGATGATCGTATAGTAATTGTAAAGAGAACTGCTGGAGCAATCTAAACAATTACTATAGAAGCAACACTTGAAACAGATCTAATCGGCTATATGGCGATGAATCGAAGGAGAACAATGATGAAGCCGATTACCCCGATCTCAAGCTGGATAACTTGTGATAATACTAGAATAACAGGTAAAACTTGCAATTCTAGTAAATATCGATAACTTGTGAATAAATCCAAACGAAACCACAGCGATGCACCCGTAGTTAAAGCTCGGATATTACTCGATAAGCGGAACCTACCAATTGGCCGGAGATCAGGTTGATGCAGCCCTGCCAATCCGTACGAACTCGTGAAAGAAGAAAATATTGGCGAAGTCGCCGACTTGAAAAGTAAAGTACTGGTAAAAAGTAGAAGTGTTTTTGTTGATTGATGTTGGTTCTTTTTGCAAAACCCTAGCGACTCCTATTTATACCCTGAAACTAGGACTCCTGGTCGATTACGACTTGTTACAACCTTATTTAAAACAGGAAAACTACTATATCTATAATAACTTTAAAAAGGAAACGGACTCCCGCAGAATCTTCCGCCGCCGTTTCCTAATCCAATCAGGGCCTCTTCAATTGCTTTCCGGCCGACTTAGCATGCCGTGTTGACCAGCTTTTGACTAGGATCTTCTGGAATAATCATATCCTGTTGGCATAGGCTGCGCCACCAATCGGCCGATTTTCAACTGTTACCCCGATCGGCCGATTCCTTACTGTAGATTTCAGATCCGCTTCGTCGGCCAATCTTCTCCTCCTGACGCCGATTCAATACGTGTCGAAATCTGGCGTCAACACATGCCCACCAGTTTTGGAGTAAAATATAACTTTTTCTTCGAAACTCTTTCTTCAATCCTTCTTTCTAAGCTTCCCCATTGTGACAGGAGTAAACCTCGGAATCAGTTGCGTTACCTTTTCTGTGGCAGAACCACCTGAATTAATCCGGCTCAAGTGTATTATCCATCGCCATTAAGGCATTCTCGGTTAACCTTACACTTCAAACGGAGTAATCCACTGGCCTGTCGGGTATAACCTCCCGATACAACCACGGTGAACGGATCGAGCGCCATACATACAAACGCTCATGCGACGATCAGCCCAGAGAATACCACATTCCAGCAAATATTACAGCATTAGTATAATTGAATATTACAGACCAAGTTTTGAGTTTAGAAACCAAGTATTTCAATTATCATAAATAAGTTCTTCAGAGTTTAAGTTGCAGCGGAAATAAACGACGGAAACTACTCGACGGTGCAGAATGTCTCGATGAAGCCCGTACGAGACATCACTCGACATTATCTCCGTTGGACGGGGGCGCATCCCATTCCACCGACCAACCAGGGGGAAAAGTGCAGGGCCAAGTCAAGCTAGCAATCATATCTTCGAAGGTCTCACCTGAAAACGAGCCACAAGCAAGACTGAGTATACTAATACTCAGCAAGACTTACCCGTGTAGTGGAATCTACTCCACCGACTCTAGACATGCATGGCTTTTGGCTCGGGGGGTTTGTTTTGGCAAAAAGCATCTACAAGTGGGTCCTTACTTTCAACTTTTAGCTCAAGATTCTAGTTTCGTTAGCCAGTCTAGATAAGCAGCTATCTAAAGCATACATGGTGAAGCATTAAATTTTTCATCCAACCAGTTCATTCATCATCATTGTTCCTCTTCTTACTCTGTGGGTAAAAATGGTTAAGCAGTCTCAATAGCCGTGAGAAACGGACGATTCGAATCGAATTCCTTAACCTTGCAAGGGAAACCTAAACACACGTCACGTGGTTACTCCCTAGAGTCACACGTGCAACTTTTCCCTTCAATTCCCGCTTCACGGAACAGGCCCACCGCCCTCGACTACACCTCCCCACAGACCACGGTACGTCGGGCTGTGGCGGCCGATGCACCCGCCATTAGCTAGATGTGAACGAATTCAAGACAGTGGGGAGTATGTTCCGGCCTCGGTTCAATCCGGTACTTAAGCTTACCGATTACCATATTCTCGGCATGTGGTTAGTACGTTCAAAGACTTAACCATCACTTACCACACACTGCGGCCTTAGCATTTTTCACTAGACAGACGGGCCTCAATCATCAACATAAACATCGTACCATAGCCCGTCCGTCGTCCTTATGATTGCAGCGTGTAGTAAACAATCAACTCCTAATTTCTCGCGAGTGACAGGAAATCACTCGACTTTTACCGAGTCCTATTAGCATAGCATTCTATCGAACCTTGCATCTAGTGTTCAGATCATGGGTACCTAGGATCATGCAACTAAGTTTTCATCCAACTCCTATAAACTTAATGCACGAGTAAAGTAGAGTAATAAGTTGCATAAGTTGAGAAAATAGGGTTCATGCTCCGGGGCTTGCCTTCTTGCGAAAAGTTAGTCCGGGGCTCTTCCGAACTTGGGCTCGGGTCTTCGGCAACTTCAGTTAGATTCACTTGCGCTTCACGCTGCTCACTCTCGGACGCGGGCACCAACTCGTACGTTCCGTCGGCGAGAGTCGTCGTTTCTACATGAATGCACAAGTTTAAGTAGTGGTGATAGTAAATGACATTATTTCCTTCACGATAAAGTTGCAGTTCATAAGACATAGGTTTTGCTGTGAAGTTATTTACTTTAACATTTCCTGGGCAATCGTTAATAGAGTTCATCTTAATCTATTTAACTTCATTAAAGAAGAAGGGGTTGTGTTATATTTAAACACCAACATGAGTTGAACACAAATACTAATCTAGTTAGCTTCTGGTAATAAAATTTTTATTCAAAGTACATTATGCAGAGATAAGGTCACTGTAAAAATTTCAGACATTTTTGTGTAGCATGTTAAATATGAAAAATGTAATACACAGCCACTGCTAGAATCTAGTTATTTTTATACAGAACAAACCATGCAAGTATTGATGCTAAAAATTTTACAGGGTGTTGCTATAACCATATTTGTGCTACTGTAAATGTTTCAGATTTTATTGTACATGATTTAGAGCATAATAAATGGGACAAGCTACACTCATGTTATTAAAGATTATTTTCTACAGGATGTTATACAGGGTCTCTATGTATGAAACTTTTTGTACAGCTTGAGATACTCTAATGTGTTTCATAGTAAAAAGATGAACATTTTCTAAGCACTTTACTAATTATTTTGAATTAGTGAAGTTTTCCTACCACAAATTCATATGAACAGGTTACATATAGTAAAAATGTTCCTAAATTTTTCTATGGCCTCTAGGTATTACTACAACAACACAAAAAAAGTTTCATGACATTAAACGTCACAGAACAGCAGGAAAAATTAGTTCTATCACTTTATGGCATAAAACAAGGTTGGACAAAAAGTGTATCTAGAAATGGCTTTTGGTCCTGATCTTTTTACACAGCCCTAAACATTAATCAAGTAACTCACTGCCCAAAAATTAGGGTCAGCAATGATCTACAACAGTGGGTACAAAAGAAGTCCATTAAACCTTCCATTTAATCTAGAGCAAAATATATTGAGAATCTGAGAAACTTTATGTAAAAAAGGTGTAGAGTTTCTTCTAAGGATTCCAGAACAGTTGAGTTTGCATTTTTCTGAAGTTTCTACGATTTTATACGAATTTTACAAGTTCACTGATTTGGTTAAAACTTTCTTTACAGAGGGGTCCCTGAAAACTAGCAGAAAACCCCCTAGAAAGATTTGGGCGTTTGCAATGTGGTCCCTGGTCGCATTTTCACGGTGGGGTCATCCTGTCCGGCCAAATTCCGGCGAGCTCGGTCGCCGGCGGCGAGGGAAAGGTGGGGGAGGAGCAAGAGGAGGTTGGGGGCTACCTTTGGGTGGTCACGGTTGGGGCGGAGGCGGTCTGAGCAGGGCTGCCCGCGGTGAGCAGGGGCGGCGGCGGTGGGGCGGCGCGGACGGCGGCGCTCCGGCGATGAGGGCGACGGGGCTCGGGCTGGGGAGCTTCAGCGCACTGAGGGGAATCCGTTTCAGTGCTTGTCTCGGGCGGAGGTGGGCCGGAGCAGGGGGTTCCACGGCGAGGTGGGGGGGGGGGCCGGCGGCAATGGAGCGCTGCACTACTCTGTTCTGGCGGGGAAGAAGAAAGGAGGGGAGGGAGGGGCGCTGTGCCGGCTTTATAGCTGGTGGAGCTCGTGGGGGCGGGCTCGGCACGGCCGGGGCGCGAGGTGGAGGGGGCGGCGAGGCTGGGCGCCATTGGTGCGGCCGGCGGTGACCAGCGGCCAGAGGCGCGTCGTGCGCGTGGCGTGCGTGCGCTGGGCGCGTCTGGGGCGCGACGTCGCGTGTAGGCGACGCGGGCGGGCGGTTGGGGAGCTGGGGCGGCACGACGGGGGCACAGGGTGGAGGGGGCGGCGGCCAGAGGCGTGCGGCGTGCGGCACGCCATTGGGCGTCGGGGCGGTGGCGTTGTACTGGCCGTGCGGGCTACCGCGTGAGGAAGAAGGAGGGCACGGCCATGGGTTGGGTGAGCTGGGCGGCGAGCAGAGGCATTGGGCGCTGCCGGCGGTGGGTAGAGGTGCGCTATTGGGCAGGCGGCGGCGGCCAGCGACTGGGAGGCAGTGCGGTGGTGCAGGGGGCAGCGGTTGGGCAGGGGCATGCCGTGCGGGAGGGAGAAGAGAGCGTGGCCGCGGTTGGCCGAGCGGGGGCGGGCAGCAGGCAGGGCGCCGGGGGTTGGCTCGGTGCCTGGGGCCGCGCAGGCGTCGAGGGCTAGGTGGCCGGCGGCGGTCGGGCGAGCGTGCGGTGCAGCAGAGGAGGGAGGGGTGAGGGAGGGACCTAAGTGCAAAAATTTGAAAAACTTCAGGGGGCTGGGTGCAAACAGGGCGTTTTCTCCTCTTTCTGATTTGTATTTCAAAAACTTTTGAACACGAAAGTTGTTCAAAATAAAAAGTTCTACAACTTTGGTTTCAGGCAAAATCTCATTTGGCTTATGGTTTGAAAGTTAAATTTAAAAGTTCAAAAGTGACCAAAATGTGCTCAAATTAACTTTGAATTCCAACTGAACTCGTTCTAATTCTTTCCACCCTTTTATTAGTTGGTTTAAGCATAGGGTTAGGCTAATGATACTGATTTTAGAAATGAAATTTTTACCAGGGTTGTCACAGCCTTCCCCCCTTAACGAGAATCTCGCCCCGAGATTCGGTAATTCTTAGTGTGGGCGTGGGTGCACATACCAGTGGTTGAGATAAGAAACCCAGGGAAATGTTGGTTTAGGTAGCTCTCGGTTTCCCAGGTGGCTTCTTCTTCCGTGTGGTGATTCCATTGTACTTTATACATTCTAATCACTCTCCTCCTGGTCTCTCTATCTTTTTGATCCAAAATCTTAACTGGGTGTTCGACATACGAGAGGTCGGGCTCTAACGATATTTCTTGTTGTTCCACAATCTCAGTAGGGACTCGAATACACTTCTTGAGTTGAGATACGTGGAAGACATCATGGGTGGCCGTGAGCTGAGGGGGAAGTCGTAATCTGTAGGCTACGGGTCCGCAGTTCTCAATGATTTCGTAAGGACCAACATAACGGGGAGCTAGTTTGCCTTTGATTCCGAATCTTTGCACTCCCTTGGTGGGTGAAACTCGAAGATAGACATGATCGCCAACTTCGAATTTTAGGGGCTTTCTCCTTTTGTCAGAATAGCTCTTTTGTCGGGCTTGTGCGGCCTTAAGGTTTGCTTGTATTACCTTTACTTTCTCCTCTGCCTCGATTACCAGGTCGGGTCCAAGTATTTGACGTTCTCCGGTTTGTGACCAGCTCAAAGGAGTTCGACACCTTCGTCCGTACAGGGCCTCAAATGGTGCCATTTTCAAACTCGTTTGATAGCTGTTGTTGTACGAGAACTTTGCTAGGGTTAGGCATTTGTCCCAATTCTTGTCATAGTGAATGACGCAAGCTCTCAGCATATCTTCAAGAATTTGGTTTACTCTTTCCGTTTGTCCGTCAGTCTGAGGATGGTATGCTGAGCTGCGAATTAGTTTGGTACCAAGAGATGTTTGCAGTTGTTCCCAAAAGCGGGCTACAAACTGAGTACCACGATCAGAAATAATTGTCTTAGGTATTCCATGTAGGCAAACAATACGATCGAGGTAAATCTCGGCATATTTCTTGGCTATATAGGTGGTGTGTACCGGAAGGAAATGTGCCGTCTTTGTGAGTCTATCTACGATAACCCATATGGAATCATGTTTCTGGGAGGTGTTTGGTAGTCCAACGATGAAGTCCATACTTATGTCCTCCCATTTCAAGGATGGTATAGGTAACGGTTGAAGTGTACCGGCTACCTTCAAGTGGCTAGCTTTTACTCTCTGGCACGTGTCACATTCTGAGACATACGTAGCAATTTCTCTTTTCATTCTAGTCCACCAGAAGTTTTGCCTTAGGTCTTGATACATTTTGCTACTGCCGGGGTGGATAGAGAATTTGGAAAGGTGTGCCTCATCGAGAATTTGCTTGCGGAGTTCACGATTCTTCGGAACGACTATACGACCTTCGAACCATAGAACTCCCTTATGGTCCTGGCGGAAACATTTGTACTTCTCCTCACCTAGAGAGAGTTTTTGTTTGATGATCTTAATTCCTTCATCCTGTAGTTGTGCCATGACGATTTGGTCGTGAAGAGTGGGCTCAACTGAGATGTGATTTAGAGTGCCTTGGGAAACCATTTCCATGTTAAGCTTCCTCATTTCCGCACACAATGTCTCATGGTAGGACTCCATGGATAAGCAATGGCAATGGGACTTGCGGCTTAGTGCATCCGCGACTACATTAGCCTTGCCGGGGTGATAATGCACTTCAAGGTCATAATCCTTGATTAATTCTAGCCATCTCCGTTGTCTCATATTCAGATCGGCTTGTGTGAAGATGTACTTGAGACTCTTATGATCCGTGTAGATATTGCACTGTGTACCCATGAGATAATGCCTCCATATTTTTAGAGCGTGAATGACGGCTGCAAGCTCAAGGTCATGAGTGGGATAATTCTGTTCGTGGGGCCGAAGGGCTCGTGAGGCATATGCAATCACTCGATTCTCTTGCATAAGCACACATCCTAGACCAGTACCAGATGCGTCGCAATACACATCGAATGACTTGGTATTATCGGGTTGAGCTAACACAGGTGCAGTAGTCAGATGCTCTCTGAGAGTGTGGAAAGCTTCTTCACATTTCTCATTCCATACAAACTTTACTTCCTTCTTTAACAGTTCAGTCATGGGCTTAGCAATTCGAGAGAAATCCGGGATGAAGCGGCGGTAGTAACCGGCTAAGCCGAGAAAACTGCGAATCTGATGAACAGAGGTAGGGGGTTTCCAATCCATCACCTCTTGTACCTTGCTGGGGTCAACAGCTATGCCTTCGCTGGAGATTGTGTGACCTAAGAACTTTACAGTATCCAACCAGAATTCACACTTAGAAAACTTAGCATAGAGCTGATGGTCTCTGAGTCGCTGAAGAACAATGCGAAGGTGCTTGGCATGCTCTTCCTCATCCTTGGAATAGATAAGGATGTCGTCGATGAACACTACGACGAATTTGTCAAGTTCGGGCATGAATACCGAATTCATGAGATACATGAAGTAGGCAGGGGCATTGGTGAGTCCAAAGGACATGACCAAGAATTCATATAGTTCATATCGTGTGGAGAAGGCAGTCTTAGGAATATCGCAGGGGCGAATCTTGATTTGATGATATCCCGAACGAAGATCAATCTTGGAGAAGACTCTGGCTCCAGCTAATTGATCGAAGAGTACATCGATATGAGGAAGTGGGTATTTATTTTTAACAGTTACCGCATTGAGAGGTCGGTAGTCAACACATAACCTCAAACTGTCATCCTTCTTCTTTACGAATAGGGCTGGACACCCCCAAGGTGACGCGCTAGGGCGAATGAAACCTTTGTCCAGTAGTTCTTGGAGTTGAATTTTCAGCTCTGCCAATTCTTTAGGGGGCATCCTATATGGTCTCTTGGATATAGGTGCAGTGCCTGGCTGTAGTTCAATAACGAACTCAATGTCCCTATCTGGTGGCATTCCGGGTAAGTCATCCGGAAAGACATCGGCATACTCGCATACCACTGGAATATTCTCTAGGTTGGTCCCTTCCATCACGAAAGCGCAAGAATTTGTGCACTCCCGTAATGGTAGGTAAAGGGTAGTGGCTCCGTGACTAGGTGAATTTATCTCAACGGCTCGGGAAGAAAGGTCCAGTGTGACTCCATGCCTAGTCATCCAGTTCATTCCCAAAATAATATCCATGCCGTCAAGGGGTAAAAGTACGAGATCTGTGTTGATGACTTTACTTCCCAATTTTATCCGTACCAGCCTTATTATTTGGTTGGAAGCAATTTTTCCACCCGGTGTTGATATCATATACGACCCTTTGGTGTGCCAAACATTCAAGCCTACTTTTGCACCAAACTTTGCACTAATGAAACTATGTGATGCACCAGAATCAAACAATATGACTGCAGGCTTGTTATGGATGGAGAATGTACCCGTCATTACAGGTGCTCCTTCAGGAAGTTCTGCAAGGGTGGTGAAGTTGATCCGTCCTTGTTTGACCTGGAGGGTCTGCTTCTTGCCTTTGTTCTCATTGTTCTGGTTAGAGTCCTGGCCCTGATTTGGCAGCCTGGGTTGAGGGCATTCGCGAGCGAAATGACCGGAACTCCCGCATTTGAAACAACGATTCGCAGGGCTGGGTCGAAGAGGCTGTTGCAGAGTGGGCCTCGGACCATTCTGTGGAGGCATCGGGGGTCGTACCATGCCTGGCTGTTGCGGGGGCCTGATAATCCAACGCCCTGGCTGAGGGGCCTTCGGTGGAGCTGTAGGCGCAGCATTTCGCACCAAGCGATACCTCGGTGGCTGAGCACCCGAGGGTCCAGCTAGCGCCTTTCTCTTCTTTTCAGCACGATGAGCCTCAATACAGTCCTCTTGAGTGATGGCCATGTTGACTAGCTCATTATATGTATCGGCTTTGACAAGATTCAATCGTTCCTTGAGTTTAGTACTCAGGCCTCTACGGAAACGATCACGCTTCTTGGCATCTGTGTCTGCGTGATAGCCCGCGTATTGGCACGGGTTGTTGAAGGCCTGAGCATACTGAAGTACAGTGCGGTTATCCTGAGTGAGAGCTAAAAACTCATTTAGCTTTCTTTCTATGAGACCTTCGGGAATATGGTGCGCCCGGAACGTAGTCTTGAATTCATCCCAGGTGACAATGTGATCAGCGGGGAGCATAGCAAAATAGTGGTCCCACCATAGACGAGCTGTACCGCGAAGCTGTTACGCGGCAAAGCGAGCTTTGTTGGCCTCTGAGCATGGGGCCACAAGTAGTGTGAACTTGGATTCGATGGTGCGAATCCAAGCGTCGGCGTCCAAGGGTTCCTTTGTCTTATGGAACAAGGGAGGCTGGGTCCCTAGGAAATCCGTGTATCCTGCAGCTTGGGGTTGGGGAGCATTGTGCCCACCCCGCTGCTGGTGCTGTCCTTGCACGAGCTGGCGAAGCAACTCGGTTTGAGCGGCCATTACTTCAACCAAGCTGGGTGGTGGCGGCGGCTGTGGTTGTGATCCACTTGCGCTAGCACCAAAACCATTCGGGTTACCACGGGTTGCTCCAACCATCTGAAAAGGCGAATGTTCGTCATTAGCAACGTGATCCATATTGCTTCCATGACTCCAAAAAGATCTAACGCGGAATAGTAGACTTCCAAAAGGTCCTGGATGGAATCGCGGGCATAAAAACTGTCTGCCATAAGAATCTTATAACTCCTGGTAGGTTCATCCAAAGTTCCGCATATTTTGGCAGTGGATAGGGAATTTAGGGATGTACAACTTTGATATTCAGCCAAGATGCTAAATGGACGGATAAGATGGTCAAACGATTCACTCTTTGCTTCCCTGTTTTGGCTGTTTTTCAGCAGAACGAGTTATAGTATCTGGCCTATACTTCAACAGTTCTGGTCCAAAAATTCTCAACTTTTACCAGAGCATTCCTAAGGTATTTTTGCACCACTTTTCTATTCAACACTTTGGCTGGATTAGGCTCTAAGATGGCTGTTTCCTTAAGGTCTCACTTCTCTGTCTACCCAGAAATTTTCAGTGAACAGGGGGCCAATATTTCGTGCACCAGGGTAAATCTACCCAGCCAAAATTTACCAAATTTTAACAGCAGCTACTGGGGTAAATTTGGAACAAGTTTTGTGTTGTACTCTTTTGCAGAAAACTGTAGGAATGGGGCCTAAAAATTTATGAGGCAGAAGGGCTTATTCTGGACAGAATTCTGACATTCCAAGGTTTCTGTTATTTCTTACTATCCATGAGTTCAGAATTTTTGATTTTTGAACAGGGGATAGAACACGAAATTTTGAACAATTCTTTCCACATGAACTTTACCAGAAAAGGTCATTTTCTTGGGTCAATAAATCTTTCTTTTCGGTCATGGCAGATTTGTGACAGATTCGCTAGATAGTCCTTATGCAAACCATGCTTAGATACGCAAGAACCTTACCACTCTCATACAACGCATTTCGATTTCAAATACATGTGGTCATGATGCATGCACGTCCTATTCGTCCTCACAAAATAAAATAATTGCCAAATAGCTTTGGTCTTACGAAGATAGTTTCGGTGGCATACACAATACGGCTCTCGCTATAATAGCTAGTCGAGTCTTTTTCTAATCGTTCCTTAACTTTAGCGTAAGCGCGGTTAGTGTACCTGCAGAAGATTGACAAGCATATATATTCCATGAACCTTCCATGCCAGCACTCATGAAAGCGTCTGTATTCATTACCGTTTACTTATAGAAACGATATCTGTACAATTTCCGCCGTATAGACGACATTAACATACGCTATCAAGATAGCGTATTCACGGGGGTACCGTCATGAGACGGGGGTATGAACAGCGATCGCCATACCCTGCGCCAAACCTTCTACTCCCAATATGTTCAACTAACAGTTGGCATATTGGCACCACCTCAAGTAAGCCACTGCTTGAGGGCAGCGTTCGGTTCGCATCACCGACAGGAAGGCCAAGCTCTCTCAGCTGGCTGAGGATCCTTACCTTCTTACCTTAGCGATGAGTGCGTCGTTACAGAATTTAGGGTCGGTTGTGCATGAAAGTAAGTTTTGACAGAAAGTAATGTGCTGGAAGTCAGTTGATAATATTTCATAAGTCAGATAGCCACCTAGTAAGCTTTCCCATAATCCCTTAGGGCTTTACGAACTAGGCACCATCCTTAACGTACCAACGTATTTCGCAACACACCTTCTAGTCAAGTTCTATGAAAATAGGTTTTTACGGCTTGTCGCATTCTCTGGCGTATGTATTTTGGCTCTGGCGCCAGCTGTTGCTGCTATGGCACCAAACCTGGCTCTGATACCAGCTGTGGCAGAACCACCTGAATTAATCCGGCTCAAGTGTATTATCCATCGCCATTAAGGCATTCTCGGTTAACCTTACACTTCAAACGGAGTAATCCACTGGCCTGTCGGGTATAACCTCCCGATACAACCACGGTGAACGGATCGAGCGCCATACATACAAACGCTCATGCGACGATGAGCCCAGAGAATACCACATTCCAGCAAATATTACAGCATTAGTATAAGTGAATATTACAGACCAAGTTTTGAGTTTAGAAACCAAGTATTTCAATTATCATAAATAAGTTCTTCAGAGTTTATGTTGCAGCAGAAATAAACGACGGAAACTACTCGACGGTGCAGAATGTCTCGATGAAGCCCGTACGAGACATCACTCGACATTATCTCCGTTGGACGGGGGCGCATCCCATTCCACCGACCAACCAGGGGGAAAAGTGCAGGGCCAAGTCAAGCTAGCAATCATATCTTCGAAGGTCTCACCTGAAAACGAGCCACAAGCAAGACTGAGTATACTAATACTCAGCAAGACTTACCCGTGTAGTGGAATCTACTCCACCGACTCTAGACATGCATGGCTTTTGGCTCGGGGGGTTTGTTTTGCCGAAAAGCATCTACAAGTGGGTCCTTACTTTCAACTTTTAGCTCAAGATTCTAGTTTCGTTAGCCAGTCTAGATAAGCAGCTATCTAAAGCATACATGGTGAAGCATTAAATTTTTCATCCAACCAGTTCATTCATCATCATTGTTCCTCTTCTTACTCTGTGGGTAAAAATGGTTAAGCAGTCTCAATAGCCGTGAGAAACGGACGATTCGAATCGAATTCCTTAACCTTGCAAGGGAAACCTAAACACACGTCACGTGGTTACTCCCTAGAGTCACACGTGCAACTTTTCCCTTCAATTCCCGCTTCACGGAACAGGCCCACCGCCCTCGACTACACCTCCCCACAGACCACGGTACGTCGGGCTGTGGCGGCCGATGCACCCGCCATTAGCTAGATGTGAACGAATTCAAGACAGTGGGGAGTATGTTCCGGCCTCGGTTCAATCCGGTACTTAAGCTTACCGATTACCATATTCTCGGCATGTGGTTAGTACGTTCAAAGACTTAACCATCACTTACCACACACTGCGGCCTTAGCATTTTTCACTAGACAGACGGGCCTCAATCATCAACATAAACATCGTACCATAGCCCGTCCGTCGTCCTTATGATTGCAGCGTGTAGTAAACAATCAACTCCTAATTTCTCGCGAGTGACAGGAAATCACTCGACTTTTACCGAGTCCTATTAGCATAGCATTCTATCGAACCTTGCATCTAGTGTTCAGATCATGGGTACCTAGGATCATGCAACTAAGTTTTCATCCAACTCCTATAAACTTAATGCACGAGTAAAGTAGAGTAATAAGTTGCATAAGTTGAGAAAATAGGGTTCATGCTCCGGGGCTTGCCTTCTTGCGAAAAGTTAGTCCGGGGCTCTTCCGAACTTGGGCTCGGGTCTTCGGCAACTTCAGTTAGATTCACTTGCGCTTCACGCTGCTCACTCTCGGACGCGGGCACCAACTCGTACGTTCCGTCGGCGAGAGTCGTCGTTTCTACATGAATGCACAAGTTTAAGTAGTGGTGATAGTAAATGACATTATTTCCTTCACGATAAAGTTGCAGTTCATAAGACATAGGTTTTGCTGTGAAGTTATTTACTTTAACATTTCCTGGGCAATCGTTAATAGAGTTCATCTTAATCTATTTAACTTCATTAAAGAAGAAGGGGTTGTGTTATATTTAAACACCAACATGAGTTGAACACAAATACTAATCTAGTTAGCTTCTGGTAATAAAATTTTTATTCAAAGTACATTATGCAGAGATAAGGTCACTGTAAAAATTTCAGACATTTTTGTGTAGCATGTTAAATATGAAAAATGTAATACACAGCCACTGCTAGAATCTAGTTATTTTTATACAAAACAAACCATGCAAGTATTGATGCTAAAAATTTTACAGGGTGTTGCTATAACCATATTTGTGCTACTGTAAATGTTTCAGATTTTATTGTACATGATTTAGAGCATAATAAATGGGACAATCTACACTCATGTTATTAAAGATTATTTTCTACAGGATGTTATACAGGGTCTCTATGTATGAAACTTTTTGTACAGCTTGAGATACTCTAATGTGTTTCATAGTAAAAAGATGATCATTTTCTAAGCCCTTTACTAATTATTTTGAATTAGTGAAGTTTTCCTACCACAAATTCATATGAACAGGTTACATATAGTAAAAATGTTCCTAAATTTTTCTATGGCCTCTAGGTATTACTACAACAACACAGAAAAAGTTTCATGACATTAAACATCACAGAACAGCAGGAAACATTAGTTCTATCACTTTATGGCATAAAACAAGGTTGGACAAAAAGTGTAACTAGAGATGGCTTTTGGTCCTGATCTTTTTACACAGCCCTAAACATTAAGCAAGTAACTCACTGCCCAAAAATTAGGGTCAGCAATGATCTACAACAGTGGGTACAAAAGAAGTCCATTAAACCTTCCATTTAATCTAGAGCAAAATATATTGAGAATCTGAGAAACTTTATGTAAAAAAGGTGTAGAGTTTCTTCTAAGGATTCCAGAACAGTTGAGTTTGCATTTTTCTGAAGTTTCTACGATTTTATACGAATTTTACAAGTTCACTGATTTGGTTAAAACTTTCTTTACAGAGGGGTCCCTGAAAACTAGCAGAAAACCCCCTAGAAAGATTTGGGCGTTTGCAATGTGGTCCCTGGTCGCATTTTCACGGCGGGGTCATCCTGTCCGGCCAAATTCCGGCGAGCTCGGTCGCCGGCGGCGAGGGCAAGGTGGGGGAGGAGCAAGAGGAGGTTGGGGGCTACCTTTGGGTGGTCACGGTTGGGGCGGAGGCGGTCTGAGCAGGGCTGCCCGCGGCGAGCAGGGGCGGCGGCGGTGGGGCGGCGCGGACGGCGGTGCTCCGGCGATGAGGGCGACGGGGCTCGGGCTGGGGAGCTTCAGCGCACTGAGGGGAATCCGTTTCAGTGCTTGTCTCGGGCGGAGGTGGGCCGGAGCAGGGGGTTCCACGGCGAGGTGGGGGGGGGGGGCCGGCGGCAATGGAGCGCTGCACTACTCTATTCTGGCGGGGAAGAAGAATGGAGGGGAGGGAGGGGCGCTGTGCCGGCTTTATAGCTGGTGGAGCTCGTGGGGGCGGGCTCGGCACGGCCGGGGCGCGAGGTGGAGGGGGCGGCGAGGCTGGGCGCCATTGGTGCGGCCGGCGGTGACCAGCGGCCAGAGGCGCGTCGTGCGCGTGGCGTGCGTGCGTTGGGCGCGTCTGGGGCGCGACGTCGCGTGTAGGCGATGCGGGCGGGCGGTTGGGGAGCTGGGGCGGCACGACGGGGGCACAGGGCGGAGGGGGCGGCGGCCAGAGGCGTGCGGTGTGCGGCACGCCATTGGGCGTCGGGGCGGTGGCGTTGTACTGGCCGTGCGGGCTGCCGCGTGAGGAAGAAGGAGGGCACGGCCACGGGTTGGGCGAGCTGGGCGGCGAGCAGAGGCATTGGGCGCTGCCGGCGGTGGGTAGAGGTGTGCTATTGGGCAGGCGGCGGCGGCCAGCGACTGGGAGGCAGTGCGGTGGTGCAGGGGGCAGCGGTTGGGCAGGGGCATGCCGTGCGGGAGGGAGAAGAGAGCGTGGCTGCGGTTGGCTGAGCGGGGGCGGGCAGCAGGCAGGGCGCCGGGGGTTGGCTCGGCGCCTGGGGCCGCGCAGGCGTCGAGGGCCAGGTGGCCGGCGGCGGTCGGGCGAGCGTGCGGTGCAGCAGAGGAGGGAGGGGTGAGGGAGGGACCTAAGTGCAAAAATTTGAAAAACTTCAGGGGGCTGGGTGCAAACAGGGCATTTTCTCCTCTTTCTGATTTGAATTTCAAAAACTTTTGAACACGAAAGTTGTTCAAAATAAAAAGTTCTACAACTGTGGTTTCAGGAAAAATGTCATTTGGCTTATGGTTTGAAAGTTAAATTTAAAAGTTCAAAAGTGACCAAATGTGCTCAAATTAACTTTGAATTCCAACTGAACTCGTTCTAATTCTTTCCACCCTTTTATTAGTTGGTTTAAGCATAGGGTTAGGCTAATGATACTGATTTTAGAAATGAAATTTTTACCAGGGTTGTCACAGCTTCCTCTGCATCTGATCCTTTCTCTAGAATCAGCTCTATGACATGGAATCCGGTAACAGGATAAACATTATGTTGGCGTGTAGATTCAGACTTTGACCACCTCCCCTGGCAGCTTTTCATTTACTGATGCCTTTACTCCGACGGTACGCGTCTTGCCAACCCTTTGTCTCTTCCTTTCTATAAACACGACTCTTCGTATTATTTCCAAAAATGCTCATCTGGCTCGTCTTCTTTTCCTTCTGAAACCCGCCCCTCGCCGTCTTTGGTCAAGCATTAAAATGTCTTCTCGATCCTCCTCTTCCGTTAACCAGGTATCAATTTTCTCTCCATCCCTTCCTGAGATATCTTACTTTGTTCCAACATATTTGTCTATTCCTTCTTTCAGCCGAACCGTCTCAGCCCCGGTTTGGAAAGAGCGATCGAAATCATGCATTCAGGCAAGCCATTGTCGCAAGCTGATATAGATCTGATAAAAGTTCATTCTGAAGAACTCAAAGATCATGTTCCTGCCAATGTCCGACCAATCTTGGATTATATGGATCTCGTCTGCTTTGAACAAATGCCAACCTCTGACGAGAGTTCTTCATCTTCACATCGACTTGCTGAAGCTAAGACTGAAGTCACCATGAAAGATTTGGAAGAGGAGAAGGCCCGCCTGCTGAAAGAACTCTGCAACCAAGCTGAAGCTGGAGCCACTACAAAGGACTTGAAAGACGAAAGGCTCTCCCTCATGATAAGATTAGGTCGCGTCGAAAGAGAAATCCAACGCAGGCGTAACTAGTAGTGTTTTTATTCTAAGGGCGACTTACACCATGTCGGCCATATAATCTGTGATTTCCATTCGATAATGAATCCCAATGTTTCCTTCACCAGATGTGCGACCAGAAAACCGACGAGAAATCGGCCACGTTACCTTGATATATCTTGCTGTAAGTTATGCATCTACCCAAATGCTTGGATAGTACCTTTTCAAATATCGTCCATTCAGAGCTCTTGGGAATTCCTCCCCTTCTATTGTCTCCAGAATGTACGCATTTCCGGGAGCACATCGGCCGATTCTATACGGCCCTTCCCAAGTGGGTGACCACTTACCGAATTTGGGATCCTTAGATCCTATCGGCAGCACCAGCTTCCATACCAGATCTCCCTGAGAGAACTGTTTGACTTTGACCTTCTTGTCATACCATTTGGCCACCCTTTTCTTGTTCTCCTCTATGCTGATCAGAGCTCTTAACCGCAAACCCGCCGAATTGTCAAGTTCATCTTTCATGAGAAAGGAATAATCATCGGCCGTTAACTGATCCTGTAGCGATATGCGTCTTGACCCTGTTCTTATCTCCCATGGTAAGACCGCCTCATGGCCATAAACCAAACAATAAGGGGATATTTTAGTAGCCCCATGACAAGCCATCCTGTATGCCCATAAAGATTTAGCCAAAGACATATGCCACTTCTTGGGCTGCTCCTCTACCTTCCTCTTGATTAGCTTGATTATCCCCTTGTTAGACGATTCTGCTTGGCCATTGGCTTGAGCATAGTACAGAGAAGAATTTAATAATTTAATTCCCATATCGGCGGCGAACTCTCCGAATTCTCCAGAAGTGAACATTGTCCCTTGATCAGTTGTGATGGTTTGAGGAATACCAAATCGATATATAACATGGCTTTTAACAAACTCAATCATATCGGCTGATGTCGCGTTCCTCAAAGGAACTGCCTCCACCCATTTGGTAAAATAATCTGTAGCCACCAATATGAACTTATGCCCTTTGCTAGATGCAGGATGAATCTGCCCGATGAGATCTATTCCCCAACCTCTGAACGGCCACGGCTTAATTATTGGATTCATAGCCGATGCTGGTGCGCGCTGCACATTGCCAAACCTCTGACAGTCTTGGCATCCTCTGTAATACTTGAAACAATCTTCAAGGATGGTTGGCCAGTAATATCCATTGTTCCTGATCATCCACTTCATTTTGTGAGCCGATTGATGAGCTCCACACACGCCTTCATGGATCTCTCCCATTAGAATCTTCGCCTCTTTTGTTCCCAGGCATTTGAGAAGAACTCCATCAATCGTCCGAAAAAATAAGTCATCCTCAAGCAACACATACTTTGTAGCCTGAAAACATGTTCGCCGATCCACCTTTTGGGATGGATATTTCAAATAATCGGCGATCTCCTTCCGCCAGTCATCGGCCGCGAGTTCTAGCGTCATCGCTCCCTGAATCGGCCGATACCCAGAAGCATTTTGAGCCAGTCTGTTGGCTTCTTCATTATAATCTCTGGGGATGTGCTCAATTGTTGCAGATTTGAAGCCTTTCAAAAGTTGAAGACAATCTTCATAATAAATCCTCAAGATGTCGTCCTTGCATTCGGATCGTTCTGTTAACTGATCCACAATGAGCATGGAGTCCCCAAAGATCTCGACTGCATCCGCCCTGACTTCCCTTAACAATTGGATGCCTTTCAGAACAGCTCGATACTCCGCCTGGTTGTTGGTTGCAGAAGCTCCTATCGGCAGAGAGAAATCATAAGTTGCCCCCCAAGGCGACACAAGAACGATGCCGATTCCTGATCCGACCCCACACGAAGAACCATCAAAATATAGAGTCCATGGAACTGGTTCAACGGTGGCAATTTCTGGTCCACAATGCTGAACTACGAAATCGGCCATCACTTGACCTTTGACGGCTTTGGCCGATTCGTACCTTAGATCGAATTCTGACAAAGCCAGGATCCATTTTCCAATCCGCCCCTTCAAAATCGGCAATGATAGCATATACTTCACCACATCATCCTTGCATACGACTATGCATTCTGCCGATAGCAAATAGTGCCTGAGCTTAGTACATGAAAAGTACAAGCACAAGCATAATCGCTCCACCGAAGAATATCTTGTTTCGGCGTCTAAAAGTCTTCTGCTGACGTAGTACACCACTCGTTCTTTCCCTTCAAACTCCTGTACCAACGCCGATCCAATAGCCTGCTCGTCAGCCGATAAATATAACTTGAACGGCTTACCAGGCTGTGGCGGGGCTAACACCAGAGGTGAAACCAGATACTGCTTGATATTCTCCAGTGCCTTGCGTTGTTCTTCTCCCCATGTGAACTCTTGGTCGGGCTTTAATTTCAACAGAGGAGTAAAAGCCTGAATACGTCCCGATAGATTGGATATGAATCTTCTGATGAAATTGACCTTGCCGATGAGGGACTGCAGTTCAGTTTTATTTTGTGGGGCCACTACTTTATTGATGGCGTCTATAGTCTTGCAGCTGACTTCTATCCCACACTCATGGACCATAAATCCCAAGAATTGTCCGGCCGATACACCAAACGCACACTTGTTTGGGTTCATCTTCAGCCCATGCTTCCTTGTGCACTCCAGCACTTCCTGTAAATCGGCCAGATGATCCTGGTGACCTTTTGACTTGACCACAACGTCATCTATATAAATTTCCACTGATGAACCAATGAGTTTGTGGAAGATGTAGTTCATGGCCCGTTGATATGTAGCGCCGGCGTTTTTCAAGCCAAAAGTCATGACCACCCATTCAAATAAACCAAGATGGCCTGGGCACCTAAAAGCCGTTTTCGAAATATCTTCTTCAGCCATTAATATCTGATTGTATCCGGCATTCCCATCCATGAAACTTATGACTTTGTGGCCTGCGGCGGCATCCACCAAGATATCGGCCGTTGGCATCGGATAACCATCCATTGGCGTAGCCTGATTTAAGTTCCTGAAATCGATGCACACACGCAATTTTCCATTCTTCTTGTATACAGGCACAATGTTAGAAATCCATTCGGCGTAACGGCACTGCCGAATAAATCCTGCCTCAATCAACTTTGTGATCTCAGTCTTTATATCAGGTAGAATCTTGGGATTACACCGCCGTGCAGGTTGCTGATACGGCCGATATCCTGATTTTATAGGTAGCCGGTGTTCAACAATAGACCGGTCTAGTCCTGGCATCTCGTGGTATTCCCAAGCAAAGCAATCCCTGAACTCTTTCAATAATTTTATCAATTTGCATTTGTACTCAGAATCCAAATTGGCACTAACGTACGTCGGCCTCGATTTGCTGCTATCTCCTAAATCTACAATCTCTAACAAATCGGCCGACGTGAACCCGTGCCCCAGCTTCCCATCTTCTCGGATGAGCTGATCCATTTATTCTGAATCTTCGGAGCCGACTGCTTGGATCGGCTGTAGACCGAAATCGGACACTCTCAGGAAGTCAGTGTCCCAAGTCCTGCCAGATATACACTTGACGTGCTCGCAACTCCACTGTTGTGTGTCGGCCGCTGCAACGCTGTGGACAGAATCGGCTGCGACTATCTCTGTACTGTCGCCGACCCATTGCACAAGGCATTGATGCATAGTAGATGGGACACAACAGTTTGCATGTATCCAGTCGCGACCAAGCAGCATATTATAGGACCCTTTGCCATTAATGACGAAGAAAGTAGTGGAGAGGGTCTTACTGCCGATGGTGAGGTCGACGCAGAATGCTCCGCGGGCGGGTGATACGTTGCCTTTGAAATCTTTCAGCATCATGTCCGTCTTGGTGAGGCCGTCGTCGCCCTTGCTCAGCTTGCGGAACATGGTATACGGCATGATGTTGACCGCCGCGCCTCCATCTACCAGTAATTTGGTGACGGGTCTTCTGTTGACATACCCTTTGAGAAACAGCGCCTTAAGATGCTGTCGTTTTTCCTCTTCTGGTTTCTCAAATGTAGCCATCATTGGCTCTAATACCAGTTGCGCCATTTGCTCCTCCTCTATTTTTGTCACTTTATCCCGATCGCTTGGCGCCATGAACTCCATCGGCAGTATGAAAACCATATCAATCTCGGCTGCCGATTCTTGGTTATCCGTTTCTTGATCGCTTTTCTTTGGGCGCCAAATTCGAGATTTCACGTTCCTTCTCTCTGGCACCTGTCTCCGTTCTTCTTCTTGACGCTCCCACTGGCGTAGGCGTTGGATCCTCCGCTTTTAGGATCTGGATAGGCCGTCAGGACACCACTTGGGATTCACTAGTCCTAGGGGATCTTCGTCTGACACCCTATCATCGGCCATCTCTTCCAGGCGATCGTGCGCGCTGATCCTGCCCCCCAGTCCATCTTGCTGGCCGATCTTGCTTTTTGACCTACCGTACTGGTCAACTCTGCCCCCCCAGCCGATCATGCACCGAAACGCGCCGTTCTTCGCGCCGATTTCTGTTGATCGGCTCTAATCCTCTGTCCCTAGAGTGCGGCTTCGGTCGATCGTTGCGGTTTGATCTGTTGCACTCCGGACAGTTATCGGCAGATGGCAATCTGATATCGCTCTCCCAGTAGTGGATGAAGAAGGGACACTGCCAGTGGTCTTCACGCCGGCGTATCATCTCTTCCTGGTGTTGTGCTTGTTCTTGCTGCCGCCGATATTTACTGAGTAGAAATCGGGAGGTAACAGGCCTGTGTGGTCGTTCTGGTCCTCGCCTGTTCCTTCTGATTTCTTCCGTCGTGATCTGCCTCCTGGGATCGACAACGCCGTCTTTTCTCGCCGATTCTGACGTCAGCACCCTGGTTTGACTTGATTCTTCTCCAGCGTTGACCGTGTTGGCCGGGAAGGGGTGCTGGTCTATCTTCATCGGCATTGCCGATTTGGTTGGAGTCTCAAATCTGAGCCGCCCCTGTTCAATGGCCGATTGTATCTGCTGACGGAAGATTTTACATTCATGGGTGTCATGAGAGGTAGCGTTGTGCCACTTGCAGTACTTCATCTTCTTCAGCTGATCGGCCGTAGGGATGGTGTGATGTTGCGACAGCTTAATCTGTCCCTCCTGAAGTAGTAGATCAAAAATTTTATCAGCCTTGGACGTGTCAAAGCTGAATGTCTCTGGCTCCTTCTTGCCAAAGGGGCAGGATATTGGTTTTTTTCCCTTTTACCCATTCCGCCAGGCCGATTTCCTCCTCCGCGTCAGATTCAGATCCCTCCAAGTACGCCACTTTCTTCTGGAAGCTCCTCCGCTGTTCAAACGGTCGGACCTCCTGCCCTGACAATCGGTGGACGATTTGACTCAGGCTCTCAAACTCTTGGGCGGCATATCTCTCTCTGATTTGCGGTAAGAGGCCCTGGAAAGCGATATCGGCCAACTGTGCATCGGTCAGAGCCAGGCTGTAGCACTTGTTTTTGATCTCTCTGAACCTCTGTATATACCCTGTCACCGGCTCATCGTTCCTCTGCCTGAGGCTGGTTAGATCCGAAATCTTCATCTCGTGCACTCCTGCATAGAAGTACTTGTGGAATTTTTTCTCCAGATCGGCCCACGTGACGATAGAATTTGGCGGTAAAGTGGTGAACCATTGGAAGGCCGATCCGGATAGAGATGATGAAAATAACCGTACCCTCAGAGCGTCTTGTGTGGCAGCTTCACCGCACTGGATGATGAATCTATTGATGTGTTCCACAGTGGATGTGTCATCCGTCCCTGAGAACTTGGTGAAATCAGGAACCTTGTAGCGGTGTGGGAAAGGCAACGAGTCATAGGCCGATGGATACGGCGTCTTGTAAGTATAAGTTTGAGCTTTCGGCTTCAGTCCAAACTGATCTTGGATTACTTCTGCTATTCTTGCCGTCCAATCCGCCTGCTGCTGATGAACAGTTGTTCGCGGCGCGGGCACGTGTTGAAGGGCTGGTTCGGCCAGGTAGTTGGAGGGGCATATGCTGGTCCCTGATAACCTTGAACGGCTCCGCTGGCCAGAGAGTTGACGACGGCGTTGTACACCGTGTTGCTCATCACCGAGGATTGGTCAATGAACGCTTGATACACGGACTGTTGAATCATCTCTGACATCTTGCCCGAGTCTTCAGCAATGGTGATGTGGCGAGGTGCTGGAATAGGAGCTTTCTTAACTGCTTCCCCGCTTCTGGTACGACTGAACGATTGGAGGTACATCTTCTTATAATCTTCCAGATATTTGGCCAATTCCTCCCTCTGGTCGTCCTTGAGATCAGCTTCTGTGACCCCAATGATGTTGCTGTCAGAGATTTCTGCGTTGTTCGACATATCAGGTCTTGGATGGTCCCACCGGGCGTGCCAAAAGTGTGTTGGCGCTAAAATCGGCCGGATAGGAATCGGCCGATGGGTCTTCAGCGTCGGACACACGACCCGGGAGAATCTGCTTAGCTCCTGTTCGGGTTATCGCCCTGGTTCGGTTCGCGCGGCGTGCCAGTCAATCTGACCTGTTGATTGACAAGGAAATAGAGTATTAAATTCCAGGCGCGTCGATCGGCTGGATTTCCGATCTGTCCTGAGGAGCGCGTCGGCGGCAAATCGGCCGATTTGCTGTAGAGATGATCGGCTATGGGTCAGCCGATGATCGTATAGTAATTATAAAGAGAACTGCTGGAGCAATCTAAACAATTACTATAGAAGCAACACTTGAAACAGATCTAATCGGCTATATGGCGATGAATCGAAGGAGAACAATGATGAAGCCGATTACCCCGATCTCAAGCTGGATAACTGGTGATAATACTAGAATAACAGGTAAAACTTGCAATTCTAGTAAATATCGATAACTTGTGAATAAATCCAAACGAAACCACAGCGATGCCCCGTAGTTAAAGCTCGGATATTACTCGATAAGCGGAACCTACCAATTGGCCGGAGATCAGGTTGATGCAGTCCTGCCAATCCGTACGAACTCGTGAAAGAAGAAAATATTGGCGAAGTCGCCGACTTGAAAAGTAAAGTACTGGTAAAAAGTAGAAGTGTTTTTGTTGATTGATGTTGGTTCTTTTTGCAAAACCCTAGCGACTCCTATTTATACCCTGAAACTAGGACTCCTGGTCGATTACGACTTGTTACAACCTTATTTAAAACAGGAAAACTACTATATCTATAATAACTTTAAAAAGAAAATGGACTCCCGCAGAATCTTCCGCCGCCGTTTCCTAATCCAATCAGGGCCTCTTCAATTGTTTTCCGGCCGACTTAGCATGCCGTGTTGACCAGCTTTTGACTAGGATCTTCTGGAATAATCCTATCCTGTTGGCATAGGCTGCGCCACCAATCGGCCGATTTTCAACTGTTACCCCGATCGGCCGATTCCTTACTGTAGCTTTCAGATCCGCTTCGTCGGCCAATCTTCTCCTCCTGACGCCGATTCAATACGTGTCGAAATCTGGCGTCAACAATATGTTACCCGACTAAGCATGGAAGGTCTATGATTCAAGTATGAACTATAAAAGGATCACATACTAATCATAAGCATATGAACCAAAGACAAGCTAAGATGAGGAAATAAACTTTATTAATACTAAACTCAAAGTCATTACTATCGGTTTTACCACCAAGCCTACCTAGGGATACCCTAAGTTGAGTTGTAGGTTGGGTGTCATTGAGATCAGGAACTCCAAGGTGCAAGCAACACAACGTTTAGACAGGTTCGGGCCGCGAGTTGCGTAATACCCACGTCCTGTATGGTGGTTTGTATTGCCTTAGGTGTAGATGGTTTGGAGGGGGTCCCTGCTCGCCCTTATATAGTCTGGGGGAATAGGGTTACATGGAATCCTCGCCTGATACTAGCTTAGGAGTCCTACCTAAGTACTACTCAGGTAGTTTCCTTCTGTACCGACTAGTCCTACTCGTATCTAAGAACTTTACAACATATATAAGGTATGGGATATAACCCATCCCTATTCTAGGATATTCTATGCCTTATGAGCAGTCCCGTTGCCCCGGGTCTGACAAGCCCCTAAGCTCTTCATAGCCGAGTACTGCAGGCTTCCGAGTACTTCTGGAGTCATCTTTGAGTTCTTCAGAACTTCATCTTGAATATTTCTTCGCGAGTACCTTTGGGCTGTTTCGAGGCTATGAGGTGCTCATACCCCGAGTAGTTTAAATCTTTTATATGGGGTGCGATGAAAATCGCACTCCATATGGAGTAGCCCCCGAGCCTTAGGTTGAACCGAAGAATCAGGCTGACAGTCAAATTAGTCTTGAATCTTCTTTCTCTGTCTTCCAATAGATTTGAAAAACAAGTCAATGATGACACGTGTCCCGCAACCCCCGAGCCTTAAATCCAAATCCCAAGGTTTGGAAAAAGGATCCAAAAGAACATGACATACGTTATAGAATAAATTAAGAAATTGAATTGATGGTTAAAATAGGTAAATTGGTTTAGAAATTTGAAAACCTCTTTTTTTGGGATGGAATCCCTAAAAAAATGGTTAAAATATAACTTCCCCAAACAAACCCTAAATTACCGCTCAGAACAAATCTTATCTCGGGAAAAACTCTTCAACTTTCGCACAATGATTCAGGGCCTACCGCTGGTTATTTCACTGGGTGGTGACTTAGGGTTAACGCACCCCTTCACTCTGTGTTTTCACTTTTACAGCCTCAGCCCTTCGTCTTCCTCCAGTCCAGCGCCGCCATTTTTAGATCTAGATCTGTAGAGCTTTCTTTGCCGTGGCCTCCTTCGTCCAGCGAACCAGTCGTTGATGTCTCCTCCGCCCTCCTGTGCACACCTCCGCCTCCTCACTCCTCAGCCCCCAAGCGTATGCGAGTGAAGCAACTTGTGACTACAAGGATGGGTAGCAAGAAGGGTACTTCCAAGGGAAATGAAAAGGAATCCCAAGCTGTTGCCTCGCCCAAGGACATGTGGAAGAAAAGTAAGTGCACTAAAGCCAATCTCCAAGCATTAGTAGATGAGGGCCTCCTGCAGAGTAGGGAAATAGTGCAGTGGCATCCAGCTGAGCAAGATGTCAGGACATACGAACATGCAAAAAAAATCATGTTGTTCTAGCACTTCGTTGAACTCAGCCTTGCTCCCCCTGCTTTTGAATTCCTCCGTGGTCTTCTCTTTCACTATGGCATCCAGATTCATCATTGTTGACGATTGTTACGGATCAATTTCGACCATCTATTTGATTAGAAAATTGGGAGAACTAATATTTCTTACATGCATATTTATTCAAAATAATGTCAATTCCACATGTCCCCTAGAAAATAGTGCTATGCAGGAATTTGAGCAGATATGGAGGGAAAACACACCTTTGAACCAAGGCACACAACACCTTTGCCCTCTCTTGCTCTCTCATTTCCAAATCTGAGCTTTAGGCTCATCCTAGAGGTGTTAGAAGATAGGGAGAGAGAGTGAGGGGAAGTCGGGGAAGTGCCGGTTTTGTCGGCACTCTTCTCCAGCTTGTACCTCGACGGATGCTTATCAATCAAAGTAAGTGTTCCTGATTCCTTCTGTGTTCTGGTTTCTTAGTTAAGAAATAGTTCTAGTTCCTTAGTTGTTTACTGGATCAATAGTTCACTAGTTAAGTGGGTTCTCTAGTCTAAAGCTAAGCCTAGAGTTACTAGAAGACGGTATAGACGTGGTGTCTAGACCAGACTCTACCTATTGGTTGTGGTTTATCCCATGGTTAGATAAGGTAGGTAGCAGGTGGTGATAGCCCTGTCTATTCAGCGTAACCCTCCCCGTTCGGGTATATCCCAGAGCCGTATTATAGGAGCTAGCCAGGTCTTATCCTGAGGAAGCCAGTAGCCAGAAGTAGACAACTAGGATGGTTCTATCTTACCTTTGATTCTAGGCCTTAAGAATCCTCTCGACTCCTTTTCTCTAGCCAGTGTGGTGTCCTTGAATGAACCTGAATCCTAAAGAATATACACACGTTCCTCAGTGGATACGATACCCTGTAATACTCTTGGGTAAAAGCTACAACGGTATTTGTATGCTTGCAGATTTATTTGTGATCGTTAAAATACCCAACAATCATCTCAATCCCAACTCAATTCTGCACATAGCCATTTTTGTCCATTTTTGCGAACCGTTTCTAGGCATTGAGCCCTACTTCAATATTTTCTGCTGTCTCTTCCACATAAAGCCTCAACCCAGTGAGAAAGAGATCAGCATGATTGGAGGGGCCGGACTCCAGCTTAGGCAGGGTATGGACAAGAAATATATCGAGTACAAATTCCCAACTAGTCTGTCTGGTTGGTGTTGGCGTTTCGTATGCCCAACAAAATTGATAGTCTGCAAGTGCATAGAATTACCACTGTAGCATTTCACCTTGGAGTATTCTAGGGCATCATAAATTTTCTCGGGGAAGCACTATTGTTAAAGTGTATCGAAGAAGCGAATGATACCAGAGATATCAACTAACTAACTTAGTGGTGTAAGCTAGATATGATAGATAAGATAATGGTCAAGGGATGACCGTGTGATGCAGGAGACTCTAAACCTTAGAGCAGTAAGTAGCTGGGAGGACAACAAGCGAGAAAGACTCCTAAAACACTTCTAAACTACCGAGCTAGCCTCACTATACTAAACCTTGCTTCTAACTACTTATCGGGAACATAGAGCTTACTCCGGCGGCTAGAGAGAGGAAGGACTGTAGAAATGGGTGAGAGGGGAGTCCCATGGCAAATAGCAACTACTGCTATGAAAGCACCCAAACATGGTGGACTATAAGCGATGAACATGGCTGTCACCACCTGCCGCCAACCACACTGTTCCATGGGGTGGAACACACTTCAAGCCAACATTAAGCCAAGACACCATGTCTATACTTGGTGTTAGGATTTCTCTTGTGGCTGACAAGAGAAATCCCCCTCAACCTAGGGAACTAACCTGAGCTCTCTAGTCGGGGCGAGAATACCCGCAAGGTAAGATCCTGATAAACAAGATAGATAACAAAGCCTAAGCTAAAAGAAAGAATATCTGCACACAAGCTGGACAACTTGGATAAATAAATAAATATGGAAAGTAAAGTTGACTCGATAAAATAAAGAAGATAAATTATATTGATAAAATGTCAAAGGGAAAGATACAAGAGCTATACCAGACTTCCGATGACGACTCCAGAATCTCGAGACAAGCTCGACTCGACTCTAACTCCCAGACTACTAAACCTACTATAGAAAGTGAAATGAGAGAAGAGAACTCCTTCGACTCTCTACAAGTGATGGATGCCCCTCTATTTATAGTGTAGGATGGCTGAGGAGGAGGTCGGTGAAGCCAATATAGAAGTTGCATAAATCCTAAGCCGGTCGGCTTCATCTAGGCCGGCCGGCCTGGGATGGTGGCCACGTGGCACCGTCCTTCTCCTGGATGTTCCTGATGCACTCCTGGTGTCGGTGGAAGTTGCATTTGTCTGAAGCAGCGCAATTGGAGGCCAGCTAACTGGGTCAAGGCTGGTCGGCTTGACTTTGGCTCGTCTCATCCCTCCGTTGCATGTTGATGATTAACACTTGCATGTTGTCCAGGGAGGCGGTTCTCTGGTGTTTGCCCGAGTCTTGCATGCAGGTGGGCCCTTCAATCCAAGGTGAGTGCCTTCCGGTCCATCTGATCAAACCGTCTTAGAGTGCACGGCTCATGAGCAAGGTAAGTGTGTTTCTTCGCCCCTGGATCGATGTCGTGGCTATCCGTGGAGGTGCTAGGCTGGCCGGCCTAGGAGAGGCTGGCGGCTTGGGCTTGTGCCCATTTAGCCTGAAATTTTTGTCGCATATTCCTGCAATCACAACTCATCCAAAACATGTGGAATTTGATTAGTTTAAATAAAATATGTATGGAACATGGTGCAAAGCTCTATTTTATTGCCGAGAAGTTGACAGTCACAATGTGTTTCAATGGCCGTCAACTGTTGGAAAGAGCACTGGTTTTTTATTGAAAACCACAAGCTAGCACTTTGAGAGAGGACCAACGAGAAGCGGAGGACATGGATCAAACATACCAAGTAGACATGGATCAAATCAATGAACTACTCATCAAGATTAGTGACCACAAGAAGCACTATACCACAGCCCCATTGTACCGACTACGTTGGAGTCGGTATAAGCCTCTGTACCGACTAATCATCCGTCGGTATAGAGTTATGCCGACTCTACATATCTGTCGCTGTAAGTGGCATCGGTATAAAGTTATGACGACCGACATAGTTATACCAACCAATTGTGTTAGACATGGGGCTACAGGATTGCGCACATAGCATAGAATATTCTAAAATAAGGGATGGGGCATGTCCATACTATATCTGTTGTAACTACTGGTATGCGAGTAGGACTAGTCGGAACAGAAGGAAACTACCCGAGTAGTACTCGGGTAGGACTCCTAAGCTAGTATCGGGCTAGGATTCCATGTAACCCTGTCCCCCTAGGCTATATAAGGGCAGGCAGGGACCCCTCCAAACAATCACACCGATAACCATCCAAGGCAATACAAACCACCATACATGACGTAGGGCATTACGCACATCGCATCTCGAACCTATCTAAACCTTGTGTTCTTGCACCTTCGAGTTCCTGATCTCGGCGACATCCTGCCTACAAGTCTACTCCCTTAGGGTATACCTAGGTCGGCTTGCCGGTAAAACACTGACAGCTGGAGCGCCAGGTAGAGGAGCTCATTGTAACACCCTTTTTTTTAGAAAAAAGGCCACGACCCATCTCCATCTCTCTTTCTCTCCCTCTTCCCTCTTTCCAGCCCAACCCAACCCCTCTTCTCCTCCCTCTCTCTTTTCTCCTTTCCACGCCCAGCCCATCTCTCCTGCTCGGCCCAACCCGCCACCACCGGCCTGCCTCGGCCCGATCCGCTCCCACTCTCCTCCCTCCCTCTCACTGACAATCGGGTCCCACCCGTCAGGCCCTCCTTCCACCTCTCGCCGGGCCGCCTCCCCCACCTCGCACAAGTCTCGCCGGCAGTGATGCTCGCTCTCCTTCACTCCCCCACGGCGCTCACCCAACTTCAATGCTCATGACGAGCCGCCATCACTCTCCTCCCCCCCCCCCCCCTTGTCGCCCTCCCTCCCGCTCTGCTGCTAACGGCTGCCGCCATCAAGTCCACGATGGCGGGCTGCCACCAACGCCGCTCTTACCCTTGCTCCCGGCCGCTCCGCTCCCTCCCTCGATCTATAAAGCCCACAGAGCCCCATCGTGCCCTTCCACTCTCCCCTCTCGCTCCCTCACCCCCGCTCTCTCTCTCCACACTCGCTTGCGCCGCCGCCGTGCTCACCGGTCTCGGCCGCGCCGTCAATCCGCCGCCCAGTCGCGTCTTCATCGACTACGCCTCGGGTCGAGCATCGCCACTAGCCCCGCTTCCCCCTCCCCCTCTCTCTCCCGTGGGCGTAATTGCTCGCCGGAGCGCCCCGGCCGCCACTCGCCGCCAAGCGCACCCCTCCGGTCACCGCACCGCTATCCCAAGCCCTCCACCAAGTTCGCCACCGTCTCCTCTCGCTCTCAAACCAAACCCCATGGAAAACCGAGGCCCGAAACACCGGATTCGGTGAACTCTGGCGAGTCGCCGCCGCGCCCGCTCGCCGCCGGCCACCCAGCCGCCCGAGCCGCACCCGGGCCATCTCCACCGCCCAATCTCGATCCAACAGATCAGATAAGTTCCAGCCTGAGTCTTTTCGCCCACGTACCGGTCAACTCTCGTCTCTTTTACAAAAAGACCCCTCTGTTTCGAGAAACCAACCCGCCATCTAGTACAGTTCAAAAGTATTTACAAAACAGTCCTTTCTTTTCTGTTTAGCCCCTACCTTTTCTAGTTTTTGTACCCGCAGTTGTAATCTCTTTGTTTTCTAGTCTAGCCCCTATGTTTTAAGTTTCGTTAGGTTTTAGCCTCTGGATTCTTCAGACCTAGCACCTGGAAGTTCTAATCTCTCGCAAATAAGTCCCTAGAACATTGTTTTAGCCATATCTTCTTCATTTCAACTCCATTTTCAGTAATTCTTGGGCTCACACGATCCTTGTAGCATGCTCTATGTCTTTATCACCTTATCTTCGATGTTTATACTGTTTGTTGTTCAGTCTCTTATTTTGTGTATGTTTTTGCTTGTGTGATCATGTAGACGACATGACGTTCGAGGAAGGACAAGAGTAGCGGTACAAGGAAGAGAACCAGTAGTTTGACGAGGAAGGCAAGTGGACTTCTCCCCCTACATGTTCTATTTTATCCTAATAATAGCATGATAATACACTTTACTTTATGTCTAAATTGCATAAACTTGACGGGATACCTATTAAGGATTACCTAGTCTTTTCACCCAAGCCTTGAACACCGGGTTTAATTCTTTTTGTTGGGTAGAAATGCTTAGATGCTTTATCTTGGGATTGTTATGTAATAATCTTTGAAATATTAAACATGGCTTTATTTGTTGTTATACTTGGATAATTGGCAAGACCACTTTGTTTAAATGGAACATGGAGAACCACCCAAGAAAATCGTACAACCACATTGTCACATGGCTCTTACCTTAGCTGATTAATTAGGCGTGTAGTTAACTGGTAGTCTTACCGAAAGGGCAAGGAGGGGGTCGGTGATTGGGGTATAGCGCGGTCCTCTTGGGGTAGCAGTCTTTACTAAGGTGATGACCATTAGAAAAGGTTATGGTTCACGCCGCTACCGAAACTCTAGCAAGCTACCTAGTTTTCTATATGTCTTTGTAAAGGCTTTGTAGTGAACCTCTCGCCACTCACATCGGAAGTGTTTGAAGGCTTTGCAAACCCGGACGACTCAGGGGAACACGATTTGTGGTGAAAGTGTACAACCTCTGCGAAGTGTCTAACACTGATATATCAGCCGTGCTCACGATTACAAGTGGCTTGGACCCTCACATGATAATTGAACTGAAAAAAAAGAATTAAATTATGGTTCTTTGGCTTTGGAATAATGTTGTTTCCTTTATACTTAAGTAGGCTGGTATAAACTTACATCTAGTTAATAGGTGCTTGCTAATAAAAATTTACCAACTAAAAATGCTAACCGCTATAAGCCTTTAGCCTCTCTTGTTGGCCTTGCATCCTTCCCCCACTTATTGAGTACCAACTATAAGAGTACTCACCTGCCTAACTGTTGTTCTGAAGAAACCGTGGAAGTTGAACACTATAGCGACTTTGAGGAGTTCTAGGCGTGTGTTCACCAGTCAATCGCCTGTGGAACAAGCTTCATTGTAGATCTCATTTAGGATATGGGTGAAACGCTTAAGATCTTTGTGTCTATTTTATTCGTAGTGTAATAATATTATTTACTCTATCTTGTTTACTTTTCGAACATTGTCTTTGATATATCTCACTTATAACGTCTATCATGTGTGTGTGAACTTGATCCTGGCGCACATATAAGATACATCTAGTTTCTTTCTGACGATCCCCCAACGAGCTCGAAGGACCTAGTCATCATCAACTACGTTAGCGTCGTCGCGAGGCGATTTTTCTAACTCAGCTGCTGGTCTCGTCGATCCGGCAATACGGCGCGCGTCTGTGCCGTCGTTCCTCCATTACGGGCCGACCTCCAACTCTCCGATAACGGCGCCCTAGATGCAACTCCGTGTCGGCAAGTATCGACCCCGGTCTCCGTACGCGGGTAATCTGGCTAAGGTCGCCTCAGGCGCGTATGTCAGATGGAAACACGCATCGCCGAACATACAGGGAAATTCTTTCGGTTTCCTACTTCAACGTCCGATCTAATCTATCCTTTGTAAATTTTTCCCTTGACAAAGATTATTCTAATCTATTTTCTCTACAACGCGAGATGCATGCGTGACCCTCCACATGGCCGAGCACCGAAGGAGGACGGATCCCATGCGTCTAAGGTCGTGCCTGCTCTAGGCGCTTGAAGGAGGCATCGGTGAATTGGCCGACATTATCACGCAGTCATAGCAGTCTGGCTGATCGAGAACCAGTCGGGCACGTCTCCCGGCTGATCGGCTTCAACGACAACACGGACTGCTGTCTGGACGGACAGTGACACCCACGCGGCCACAACAACGCAGCCATGCTGACTACTTCGATAGCTACCCGCTCGGCCATGATGACGTGGCCACGCCGACTACTTTGATAGCTGCCCGCTCGGCCACGACAACTACGCCAACTACTTCAACATCACGTGGAACCTGCCGCCTGCTCGGCCACGCTGACTACTCTGTCAGCCGTCCACTCGGCCATGACGACTCGGCCACGCCAACTACTTCGTCAGCCGTCCGCTCGGCCACGCTGGCTACTCTCCATCAGCCCCTGTCACACCCGATTCTAGAAAGAACCAGATGCATCTCATATGTGCGCCAGGATCTCGTTCACACACATATGGTAGACGGAAAGTGTAATATATCAAAGACAATGCTAAAAAAAGTAACTAAATAAAGTACTTAACAATATTACACTCCGTATAAAAGAGACACAGATGTCTTTAACGTTAAACCGTTATACCCTATACGAAGTCTTCAACAACTCCGTCTTCCACAGGCGATGACTGGTGAACGCAGGACCTAGAACTCCTCGTAGTCGTCGAAGATCTCCTCTTCAAAGTTCTCTTCTCAACAGCAGATGGCAAGGGTGAGTACTCTTATGGTTGGTACTCAGCAAGTGGGGTGAAAATGCAAGGCCATCAAGGATAGGCTGAGGTTTGCAGCGGCGGTTGCTTTTAGTTGGTCAAGTATTTATTAACAAGCACCTATTAACTAGGTTTAAGTTTATACCAATCCCACTTTAGCAAAATCATAACAGTACCATCAACAATAACATTAAACCACGAACCACGATTTAATTAATCTTCAAGTTTAAATTATCATGTGAGGGTCCAAGCCACTCTTAACCGTGAGTACAGCTGTTATAACAGTTTGACACTCTGCAGAGGTTGTACACTTTACCCACAAATCGTGTTTCCCTGAGTCGCCCGGGTTTGCAAGGCCCTTAAACACTTCCAAGGTGAGTGGCGAGGGTACACTACGAAGCCCGCTAGAGTTTCAGTAGCGGCGTGGTCCATAAACCTCCCTAATGGTCAGCTCCTTAGCCAAGGCAGCTACCCCAAGAGGATCGGGCTATGACCCCTATCACCGACCCCCTCCTTGCCCTTTCGGTAAGGCCACCAGCAAACTACACATCTAATTAATTGGCTAAGGTCAGAGCCATATGACTTTGTGGTTGCACTGTTCACTTGGGTGGTTCTCCATGTTCCCATTAAACAAAGTCGATCTTGATATTACGCGATAAAACCACAATATGAAACGTGTTCAACATTAACAAAAGAGTAAACCAATACCAATCCCAAAGTTTGCAACTAAGCGTAACTACCCAACAAAATAGTAAACCCAGGTGTTTCAAGGTTTGGGGTAAAAGACTAGGTATGTCCTTAGCATAGGTAATCCCATCAATTTTATGCAAGCAACAATAAAGTAAAGTGTATTTTCATGCAGTTGTTGGGATCAAATAGAGTATGCAGAGGGGGAAATCCACTTGCCTTCTTCAAGCAACTGCTGATTCTCTTCCGCGTAAGCTTGCTCTTGATTTGGCTCGAACGTCACGTGGTCTACGCGATCACACAAGCAAACATACACAAACAAATAAGAAACAATACAACAAACAATACAAACAGAAGGTGAGAAGATGCTAAAGTTGTAGTTCATGATGCAAAGATCGTGTGGGCTCGAGAATCGCTGAAATCGGAATTGAAACGATGAAGCTATGGTTAAAATAGTGATCTGAGGACCTAACTGCTAGAGTTTTAAGTCTCCCGAGGCTAGATCTGAAGAATTCAGGGGCCAAAACATATTTAAACCTTAAACAGAGGGTCGGGGTGCAAAAACTATAGGTTCTGGACGGCGGGTACTGTTTCTAGAAAAGTCAGGGGTCAGGTTAGAAAAAGAAAGGGCTCAACTCTAATTATTTTCTACTGATCTGGACTGCGGGTTGATTCCTGGAAAACTTAGGGATCTTCCTACAAAAGTTTCGGGAACGGCTAGGGTCGGGTAAACCTAATCCGTTGGATCAGAATCGGCGGCGGATCAAACGAATCGGCGGAATAAGGGTCGGGCGAATCGGAGGTGTGAAGAGTGGGTCGGGTAAATCGGCCGTGCAAAGTGAAGATTGATTCTGGCCGTTAGATCTAGATCGAGCGGCAAAGGAAGGGTCGGCTTGACAGAACAAAAGGGTCGGGCGAGGCGGAGTTTTAACTGGGCATAGGGTCGGGCGAGCGTGTGCGGCGGCGGACGGCCGGAGCTTCACCATATCTGGTGTTCCAGGGCTCGACTCAAGCTGGATCTGTGGCGGGAAGTGAGTGGGTGGTACGGTGAAGGTGAGGGTGATCACGAGGTGGCTATGCGGCGGCTGTGAACTGGCGGCCATGGCGGCGGGCGGAAACAGGGGTCCGGCGAGAAATCTGGTGGGCGGCGGAGCAAAAGAGAGAGGGGATTCTGGTTGGCTTGATGCTCACCAACTTGCGGAGCTCTGGCGAGAGTTGAAGACGGCAGGGGAGCTGCAGATCGGCGAGTCGACGGAGAATCGGCGACACGGGTCGGCGGCGTTCCTCCGAGGTGCAACTTCCAGCGGCGTATGATGATGTTGTGTTGAGGAGAAGATTTGAGTTTGGCGTGGGTTGCAAGGCGGGGCTTTGGCGGGGTTTTATAGGGGCGGATCGGCGAGATTAGGAAGGCGGTGCTGCGGAATCGATTAGGACTCGGGAAAGAAGAAAGAAAGAAAGGGAGAAAGAAAACAGAGCACGAACAACAGCACGGAGTCGTTCCGGACTCTGGGTAAGAGAACAAGAAAGAAGAAGGAGGCGCCGACAGGTGGGTTCTAGCTGTCGGTGAAGCAAGGGTCGGATGAGGGAAATCGGCCACTGGATTGGCCGCGGGAAAATAAAAGAAGAAGAAAAAGAATTGGGCTGGCTGAAAGAAAGAATAGGAGAAGAAAAGAAATAAAGATGCATGCACAAATTTTAATTTATGATTTTTATGAAAATACTTTTAGAAATTTTAACTCCTATATTTTGGGTGTTACAGCCCCCCGCTCGGCCACACCGACTACTCCATCAGCCACCCGCTCGGCCACGACGACTCGGCACGCCGATAACTCCATCAGCCGCCCGCTCGGCCACGCCAACTACTCCAGCAGCCGCCCGCTCAGCCACGACAATTCGGCTATGCGAACTACTCAGTCAGCCGCCCGCTCGAGATATGAGGATGGTGATGGAGTGCGTGTGGGTGGTGTGGCGAGGTGCCACTGGCCATGGGGGTTGGCACTTGGCAGTAGGCGGCGGCATGGGCAGTGTGGCGGGCGGAGACACAGCCACTGGATGCTATTTATATTGTTCACCCATCATCATCTGCAATTATTCTTCAAATTACTCCCCGAAGGCAAAGGAAATTCTAACTACTTACATGTACAAAAGAAATTACTATACTCCTACGGAAATAAAGTATACAATGCAGACTTGTACCTGTAGTCATCAAGGTGAAAGCAAATTACTGCAATCACGACAAGAAAGTATCTTTGGTAGAGAAACATAGCACATTAGTCTAAAGGGTCACCAAAACAGAGAAGCATTACTGAAATAGAATTAAATGCCATCTTTTTATTGTTTCCATAAATGAATTTGGCGCGTTCGCAGCTTATGTACCACAGTGTTCGACAATGCTCAAACTCACATTGAAACAATACCAAAACAAAATATTCACATGAAGATTGCTACATTCACATGGCAACAACATTATCACAGATGTTCAGAACTTTCGTTCACCATTTAGATCACTTTTCACAGAGCCTGTCACAACATTCACATGCATATTGTGGAAGAAGTGAACAAAATATATGATGGGTACAGATAAATGTTACATGTGAACATTGGTTTCAAGCTAACAAGCATATAGTAATTATTCTGAAGCGCTTTCCAAATTAAGAGTTATGCAGTAACATGCGGAGGCACGCGAACAGTTGGGCAAAGGTAAAGATCCCTCTTCCTGCGTACAGTGATGCCCATGTACTCCTCCATGTCTATCTCACTTGGTGATATTCCAGATGGCAACTGCCAATCAAAATGGTATAGGAGGGAAGCAAGTGCTAACACCATGTTTGCTTCTGCAAATGCTATGGCTGGACACATCCTCCTCCCTGCTCCGAAGGGTATGTACTCAAAGTATGTCCCCTTGAAATCCACATTAACTTCCTCGAATCGCTCTGGCTTAAATTCTTCAGCTTGGTCCCAGTACTTTGGATCCCTTCCCATGCACCATGCATTCACCAAGACGAGTGCACCTTGAGGTATGTCAAATCCAAGAATGTAGCATGTTCCATGCACTCTCTTGGCATCAATAGAGGTGTTGGTGCATGCAGTCTTAATGTTTCCATGATAACAAGCTTTAAGAACTTCAAGCTGTTCAAATCATCCTCAGTTATCCTTTCTTTCCCTTGTAAGATATGCCACACCTCTGCTTGTGCCTTTTGCATCGCTGTAGGATTTCGCATGAGTTCCGACATTGTCCATAGTAGTGTTGTTCCTGTAGTCTCACTCCCACCACCAAAGAGATCCTTTTATGACATTCCATGATCCATATAAGAGGGAACCTTCAGTTTATACATAAAAAAAAATGGACCCTTCACCACATTTTAAGCCATAAGAGAATTGTCAACATATACTTCCATGGTTTCGTTACTTGCATTCACATGCATTCTGGTTAAATAGGAAATCTGATTTACTTAACAAAATAATGCTGAACGGTTTCGCTATTTTCAAGTGTTTGATACCAACGGGGGTTTTTGAGCCAGCATTCTAGATCCTTGAAACAACATCCTACCCCTTGGGCTCCGGTAATTGGTGTTTGATCCAACCAGTAGTTAGAAAAAAAAGTCAGTTCCAAAACTTGAGAAATAGCTACGTTGAATGTTGAAATATGCTACAGTCTTAGTTGTACCTGAAATTCTACAGATTCTGACTACATCTTACGTTTATTCATTATTACTAGAGCCTTAACATCTTCAGGAGCTTTAAATCTCACGTAGCCTTTAGCCATTTTTTGGATGATTAAATCAGTACAGAACAACTAGCGTGGTATTTCAGTTTAAGCATATTTAAACATTAGACGATTGAGGTATTAAATAATTTTAGTTGATGGATAATAATTAACAAAAGACGAATAAACGAAAATGATTTTCCTATGCAAGAAGCAGCAGGGTACGCACCAAGACGACGGTTCTCAGGGTTCCATTGTCAAGATGGAAATCAGGGCCTGCTCCTTCTCTTTGTATCCTCAGAACAACACCCATCAAGTCCTTGTCTCCAGTGTTGTCATCGGCGGCAACGGTGGCTTTTCGCTCCTCATGCTGCTCAATGGCGCAGTTGACCAGCTCAGTGATCTTGCGGTGGAATTCCCTGTCCTTCTGGAACGTGCTGCTGAAGGCACACAAGAGCCTCGACGACGGGAACATGTCACCGAGGCTCGTGCCGGGCTTTATGCTCTTCAACCCCACCTCCAAGACCTCGAGGAACTCGTCCCGTCGTCGGAACCGCTCGCCCACGATGGCGCGCAGCACCGAGTCGGCGACGAACGCGGCCACCCGCACGCTAACGTTCACTGGCTCGCCGTGCCGGGACAACTCCTCGGCGACGGCGGCGACGAGTCGGGCGGCCTCTTCCTCGCGGACGGCGCGGAGGGACCGGACGCGCGCGGCGCTGAGCAGCTCGACGGTGCAGATCTTGCGGAGGTGCCGCCACCGGTGGCCGTAGGGCGAGAAGGCGATCCCTAGCCCCTCGTGCGCGGTGGCCCTCATGCTCAGGCTCATGGGCCGCGACGCGAAGACGGTGTCGTGCGTCTTCAGGACCTCGCGCGCCGCGTCGCGGGAGGAGATGACCACGGCGGGGACCTCGCCGAGCTGGAGGTACATGACGTCGGGGGCGTCGTACCGGCGCGCGAGGTCGTCCATGGTGCGGTGCACCGGCGGCTTCATGACGAGGTGGTGGAGGCTGCCGATTAACGGGAGGCGCCATGGCCCGGGAGGGAGCCGCGGCGGCGGCGGTGCTGCCACGTTGTGGTTCTTGTGCAGCTGCGGCCTGAGGAAGATGAGCAGAAGCGGGAGGAGAGCCAACAGCAGGCAGCAATAGCTGGTGTACGCGGCCTCATCATCACTTAACATTTGTACTGGGCTCCTAAGCACTGCAAGAGGATGGTTTATTCGAGCACTCCGTAGCCCGCAGCTATGGCTTCCTTTATATAGGAGTTAGAAACTTGGAAGTTGTTTGGTTTTATTTTGTGAATATCTATCTACTCGGTATATCTCTGTATCTATACCTCAATCTACCCATATTTTTACATATCTACCTATATAAATGACCATATCTATATCTTTATCTGTATATCTCTGTATCTCTATACCTCAATCTATCCATATCTTTACATATCTACCTATATAAATGACCATATCTATATCTCTATTCGTATATCTCCGAATCACTATACCTCAATCTATCCATATCTTTACATATCTACCTATATAAATGACCATATCTATATCTCTCTCTCTCTATAAAGCTTGTATCCCTTTATATATATACCTTCTATATATATCTATCTAAATCTTTGCATATCTATCTATCTAATACATTTTAGCTATCAATACAAAAAACGTTTAGCCTAATTTTTAAATTATTAGATCAACATTATTGAGCAACTAATCAGGTAGTATTGCAACTTTAAATATTTAATTTTTAGTTTTTGGTGGCTGAGGATTAAGAAATGGGGAGGGCATTTCCTAAAGAAAATTATTGAAGACAAGAAATGGTGAGGCAGAGAATAGTCACGATAGTTGAAAAAAAAATTGCTAAAGAGAACGGCCTTTACGTTTCCCATATCAATTCAAGATGAAAATCAAGATCACCATTTCGTAGTCCGCAGCTATGACTTCCCTTATATATATAGGAGTTAGAAACTTGGAACTTCTTTGGTTTTATTTTTGTGATAAAATATCTATTTATATCTATACCTCAATCTATCTGTATCTTTGCATCTCTACTATATCTATATCTATATCTATGCATCTATCTAAATCTATGCATATCTACCTATCTAATACATCGTTATCCTTATATCTCTATTTTCTTTCTATCTCTGTATCTATCTTGTGTTCTTGTGGCCTTCAAAAAAAATCCCACATTAATTTGAGAAAAAAGTATTTAGCCTACTTTTTTAATTATTATATAAAACTATTGAACAACTCATCAGGTATTGTTGCAAATTTAAATATTTACGTTCTAGTTTTTAGGTGGCTAAGAATTAAGAAATTGCATTGAGAGATATTCCCTAAAAAATTTTCTTGACAAAAAAAAGGAAATTGTCAGACAAAGAAGAATCAACGAAGTTGAAAACACAAACATTTGTGAAAGGGAACACAGGCTTTACCTTTCGCATGTCAAGATGGAAACCAAAGTCACAATCCTTCTAAATAAAAGAACATCTATGTATGCAAGCCCTTGTCCCACAGGTGGCAACATATTGCTTTCTGTTAATTGCCAGTTCTGCTTGATAGCATAATAATCAATTATTACATTGACCTTTACAGTGAAACGCCACGCCCCTTGCGCTTGCGATTGATTTGAAAAATGCCAGAATTACTTAAGCATTACTGGCCTACATATGCATTTTGTTTAATGAAACCTTCATATGCATTTCACATAATTGCACGCGCGGACGATTGCGGAGGAGAGGATCAAGGGGAGTGGTCAACACAAGAAAAAGCCACTTCCCCACGCTTATTAGATTGAACTAGGATACATTCTTGTTTCATCATTGAACAGTGAAACGAAGGTGGTCACCTGTTCATTTAACTTTTGTGCAATCACATAAATGTACAGATATTGCCCAAATACAAGTTAATTAAGAAACATCATCCCTGTTTCTTATGTCGTAGAAATCAATTTCCTGAAACTACTTTGAAGTTCTTATCGTTTTGGGAAAAACAACCTTTGTTTCAATCTAGTTACTGTAAAAAGAGTAAATTACACTCCAGGTTCCTACACTTATCTCGCAGTTTCACCTAGATTTTCAAACTCTCAAATCGTCCATTTAACTTTCTAAACCATGTTAAATAGTCCATCCGAGGTTCCAAACGCTCCATGCAAGCTTTCGACACCGACGTAGCATGCCACATGGTGCCACGCTGATACATATTTATAATGGCGGAGACGATGCGCTCCCGTCCTTCCCGTGCCCGGGATACGTCACCACGGCGGCGTTGGGCCTGGAGGCTCCGCTGGGCTTTGGAGCTGGACGTGTACCTGCGGCAGATCGACCTACTTTAGAACTAGCCAGTAAATTTGACGGAGATGGAAATCAAGTGGTGGATTTGGCTTGGGAGGCTTGAGAACTGCAGATTGGTGTGTTACCGCTTGCTTGGTTTGCTCGATTGAGAAGAGAAGAAGACAGAAAGGTAAAGGATTGAAGTTGCTTGCTGTGCTCAAATTTTTTGGGGGAAAGAAACGTGCGGCGATGATGGGGAGCTCAGGAGCGGCGCGGCCATCTGGGAAGGTCAGCCGGATTGAGCTTCGCCTCCAGTGCCCTTCTTGTTGCCCTTCTTTGCTCCGTCCGTCGTCGTGGTGGCTTGTCATCGTCCGCCCCCTTCGCCGGATCGAGCTTCTGCTCGAGCCCGTCAACGGAGAAGAATGAATAGAGAAGCCTGCTGCTGTAGTGAAGAGAGATGGAGGCTGTCAAGCGGGCCTCACATGTCATGAGAAGAGAAGGGAGAGAGGATGCTAAGTGAAGGCTAGGAACTTAGGGTTTTTTTTGCAAATATTTGCTAGCATGTCACCACGTGGCATGGCACGTTGGTGTTTGAAGGTTGCGTGGCGTATTTGGATCTCGGATGAACCACTTAACACGGTTTAGGGACCCAAATGGACGATTTGAGAGTTTGGGGACCTAGGTGAAACTGCCTGACAAGTTGGGAGACCTGAAGTGCAATTTACTCTTGTAAAAAAGACCAATCTATAGTGTAAAGTATGAAAGAACTGAAAACTTTTCTCACTAAGATTAGGCTCATCGTACTTCTCACGGAGGATCCACTTGTCAGGCTAGGGGTATCAAAGTTTGGTGAAAACCTCAAAACCACGCTTCAGAGAATGAAACTGCTCAAAAGCCAAACTTTTTTCACCTAAACTTACCCCAGACCCACCGCAACCCCTGCTTTGTATTTCCAATCACCTGCCCGAAGCGTCCTACTCTCTCTTTGATTCCTTTCCTACCTCTGCGATATGTGCACACGTTAATGGAAATATCCCTACATGTATGTATGTGATTGGCTCCAATCAACATCATCCGTTGGCAACAAATTAGGCTAGCATTTCCTTTCTATCAGCTATACCTACGAACCACACATGCATGTATGTGTTAATGGGATTAAACACCCCTATATGCATGTGATTGGCCGGCTCCAATCAACATCCGTTGGCAACAAATCAGGCTAGCTTATTTTCTTCCTATTAGCTACAAGTACGGACCACACATGCATGCTCGTTAGTGCTAGCCCTTCTCCGCGCCAGAGCGCCCGCCGCGCACACTCTTCGGCTTCAAGGACCCACCCCCGACGCCGAGCCCGCCTCCATGGCCGTGGCTCCGCCGTTCCGGAACAAGGAGAAGGTGTGCTCATCACCTGCTCCCGCCGCATCACGTAGAGGTAGGTGCTCCCAGTTTACTCGTATCCCGTGGTGAATGATTCGATTGACGCGTGCGTGCTTCATGCAGGTACCGGCATTTGATGCAGGAAATCCTGTCGCTGCTCCCTCACGCCAAAAAGGACAGCAAGGTCGAGTCGAAGCAGAGAAAGGGAAATGCGCTAAACGAGCTGCTCGAGCTCAGGAGCTGCTCCATAAGGTGTGTTTGGTTTTATTTTTATTGTCCATAACTATAAGTATTTTCTCCACTCATCATATTATATCTAATATATTGATCTTATTTATTTTTTGCGCAGACTTTAAGTAGACGACGTCGGGATAAAATTATTGTTTGTGTGGCATAACTTGTCTTTCTTCTAAAGTTAGCAGATTGAATGAAAGACATCATGTATATGGAATTTCTTATATTTAAAGATTTGTGTACCAGTTTTGTAGTGGAGTAGATTGCTCGGTATTAATAAAGAAGTTGATTTTTTTAGTAGTAGTTGATGTAATCAAATTATTTCAAATAATTTTTTTAGAACACGTGCATCTCCACTAATGTATATAATGACATTAATTCCAATATGATATTATTATTCAAGATAACTTGCCAAGGGAAATACATGCCAATTATGTTTCTTTTTCACGTTCTTTCCCTAGTGTCCCTCCTTCCATGAGCTCTCATGGATGGCCCCCTTGGTGAGTCTGACATGCGAGCCAGGAGATGAAAGACATGCGAGCATTGCACACAAAGCCACACAAGATGGGCCGAAAAGGTTATGTTGGTAAAAGGAAGGATTGGGAGGAGGAGGATGAAAAGTTGGCTGCCGAAGGAAAAGCAACCCTTGGATGCAATTTCCTGGTCGATCAAGGTCATATTTGCGGGCTAGGTCAGATAAGGGGACTGAGAGCAGCAACATAACATTCAATTCCCCTACAGTGTCGTCTTTGGTGGAGAGGGTTAAAGCCATTGCAGCTGAAGCTAGCGATGGTTCTTTTACTGGTGTTAGGAAAAATGATGTTCTCACCCAGGCACTTGAAAACCCTGAGCATCGAGGTCGAGTTCGAGGAGTGTCTAGTTCATCTAGCTTGCGAAAAGGTTTCGGGCCAGATTTTGTTGGGATGTATAAGAAGAAAAAGAGATCTAGTAATGTGAAGAAGGAAGAGATCGTGGGTGAAACAGTCATGCGAGTTATCGAGATGCTAAGAGGTCCAGGAGTAGCAATACCATCTGAAATTGCCAGTAGCCCCCTCCAAGGACGGAAGAGTAGTTGTGGGGTGGTGGAACAGAGAACACATGTTCCATCACCCATTCCAGACACCATAGATGGCCTTACGGAGCCGACAGTTTGCAGCCTTCTGGATAGCAAGTATAACATGGAGCTCGCATATGCCACTGTCTATCCAGGTCACGAGGTGTACCATACAGTATCTGTACAATATGGATATGTTGTGGTGCAACCTACTTATGTGTCGGGCAATACGAGGCACATCAATTTACCTATCCCAATCCGTGATGAGATCACAAACCTTGGTCAAGCTCATGTTCATCGCTTACAGTGGCCAAGGACAAGTATCCTAATATGACCAAGGACAAGGCCTACTGCAGACCCGGGCCTACGGGACTGTGCACATGGCCTACATCTTACGGGATAAAGGGTGGGACATTGCCCACGCCCTACACCAGTTGTAACTACTCGTATTGTAGTAGAACTACTCATATAGTAGTAGAACTAGTCGGAGACAGTAGGAAACTACCCGAAAAGTATTCGGGTAGGACTCCTGGGCTCGTATCCGACTAGGACTTCCATGTAACCCTATCCCCCCAGACTATATAAGGGCGGATAGGGACCCCCTCTAAACAGGAGATCACCCGATCACCACCTAAGGCAATACAAACCACACAGAACGTAGGGTATTACGCTCTCGGCGACCTGAACCTGTCTAAACTTTGTGTTCCTTGTACCTTCGAGTTCCTGATCTCGGCGACACCCTACCTACAAACTCACCACCTCAGGGGTATCCCTCGGTGGGCATGGCGGTAAAACACCGATAGCTGGCGCGCCAGGTAGGGGTGTTCATCGAGCATCCACCGGAGAACTCAATGGCATCTTTCAGCTTCACTAGCACCGTGCTCGATGAGACCACAACTTTCATCTTCGACTCCTGGATCTGCGTCACCAACGGTTTGGGTGGCTTCAACAGCCACCTAGCCGACTCCAGGAAGCCGGAGGCCTCTACGCCAACTCGATGCAGCAACCTCGACAAGTTTGTCGACAACTTCAACGAGTTGCAACTCCCCGATCACGTCAGGGAGATCGAGACGGCATCCATTTTCGACATCAATTTTGCAAGCATGCAGGGAAGATTTTTTCTCCCGTTTATCTTCTATATCAGATCCGATCTGATCGGTCATATTTTTTATTCTTGGCAAGGATTATTCTACTCGATTTTCCTTCTAATTATGCATGCAAGACGGATATGATGCATGCAATTCCCATTGTTGTACGCACGCATGCATGAAGAGGTCGGAGAAGTACACGCGCGGATCACCCTCTGATCAAGGCCACCACAACCTATGTCGATCGATGTGCCGTCGGCGATCTCGACTACTCGGACTCCGACCGCAGCTCCCGCTGCAATATCGATATGCCACGACTACTTCAACTACTCGTCTCGACTAGAAACTAGTCGGGGACGAGTCTTAAGCTACTCGGCGACTAGCTCCGCACGGTCAACAACTAGTCGGAATCAGCTCCGACTAGTTGGCTTCAACGACAAATCGCCAACAAATCAAATTTGGTCTGAGGCGGTTCAACCCAGGACACTGTCCGCATCGGAAGAGGATTTGGATCGTCTACCACAAGTCGGAGGAGGATTTGGATCGTCTACCACAAGTCGGAGGACGGCTAGCCACCATCCATCGAAGGGCTCTCGTCTGCACTGACTACTCGAACTTCATCAATGATGCACCACCCTTATCAAATGGCCACCAGGGCCTGAGGGCGCCTCCAAGGTACCTGGCTCAGCCCACCTTTCTGCGCCTCCAACTTGGTTGGGCGGGCCCGGGCATCGGAAGTGCACGGAGTCCTTCAAGCTACAAGACCTCAGCCCACTTTTCTGCACCATCAACCCCGACAACCTGTCGGGCCTAGAATCGTTCTAGGAAGGCAGGACCCTCGATTCCTCCGATGTAGAAGAGGGATGGATCGCCAAAAGTTCCTCGTCGGATTGTGAGGTCTTTATGGTTTTCATTGAAGAAATCCCACTCACGGATGCAACCCGCCGACGACCACTTCGACTCGCGAGGGCACTTGGTGACCCGCCGTCGACTACTTCGACTACAACACTAGTCGGGAGCGGGACTCACTCCATCAGTGACTAGTTGCAATTGATTCTGACTAGTCGGGTCTCATCAACAAACCGTCACGGCTCCATCGATGAGCGATACGGCTTCGTAGGCAATCACCCATGAATCAAGATCGACAGCAATCCACGCTCGTCTAGTTCTACGCTCGGGGGCTGGGCGCAACAAGGCGGCTACCCACGTGAAGACTGAGACCCTATTCAAGGAGGTTTTATGGAGATCTTTAGGGAACTTATTTAACCATTGTCTTGAGTTTTATCTCAAAACAAGAGGTTTTTCCCAAAGAATTCGTTCAACCACTCGGTCAGGGAATCAAGGAATTTACTCAAGAGAGGGTGTTTGTCCGTTCATCCACATTTCAACGCCGTCTTGGCCCGCCCAAGGAATTCCTTCCGGCTAGCCGAGTCATCTTTGCACGACGACCACTTTCGTAACAACGCATGTGAAGGATTGCGTCGTTCCTTCCTTCGGGCCAACTGAGACATCTTCGCATGGCAACATACAACTTGTCTTGGCCCGCCCAAGGAAATGATCAAGATCAAGTGAGGGGCCTCATCTCAATATTTCCAGTGCTACTCCGTTTACTGGTTCATGAATAGTACTACGTAGAGTTTACTGAAGGCATATCGCTCCCATACTTCTAGTACAACTCCGTTTACTAGTTTAAGACTAGTACTACGTAGAGTTTACTGAAGGGGAATCGCTCCCATACTTCTAATACTACTCCATTTACTAGTTCACAACTAGTACTACGTAGAGTTTACTGAAGGGGCATCGCTCCCATATTTCCAGTACTACTCTATTTACTAGTTTACGACTAGTACTACGTAGAGTTTACTGAAGGGGCATCACTCCCATACTTCTAGTACTACTCCGTTTACTAGTTCACGACTAATACTACGTAGAGTTTACTGAAGGGGCATCGCTCTCATACTTCCAGTACTACTCCATTTACTAGTTCAGGACTAATACTACGTAGAGTTTACTGAAGGGGCATCGCTCCCATACTTTCAGTACTACTCCGTCTACTAGTTCACGACTGGTACTACTTGGAGTTTACTGCATGGGCCTCACTCCCATACTTTTAGTACTACTCCGTCTACTGGTTTACGACTAGTACTACGTGGAGTTTACTGCATGGTCTCGCTTCCATACTTCCAGTACTACTCCGTCTACTGGTTCACGACTGGTACTATGTGGAGTTTACTGCATGGGCTCGCTCTCATACTTCCAGTACTACTCCGTCTACTGGTTCACGACTGGTACTACGTGGAGTTTACTGCATGGGTCGCTCCCATACTTCCAGTACTACTCCGTCTACTAGTTCACGACTTGTACTATGTGGAGTTTACTGCATGGGCCTCGCTTCCATACTTCTAATAATGCCCAGACTACTAGTTTGCGACTAGTACTCTATGTTACTGCAAGGGCTTCGCTCCCATACTGCCAGCACTACTCCGTTTACTAGTTCACGACTAGTACTACGTGCAGTTTATTGAACAGGCCTCGCTCCCATGACACTGCGTTTATTAGTTCCAGACTAGTTTTATGCGTTGTCAGCTACTTTGACTACTCGTCTTGCCTACAAAACTAGTCGGAATTGACTCCGGCTAGTCGGCTTCATCGATAGCTCAAGATCCAATGGCAACTTGGCCAATGCCTAGGCTTGGGGGCTGGCGCCACCTACTAGTAGGTGTATCTTGTGCGACTCATCTAGCTCCTAGGCAAGGGGGCTGGATACAACACGGCTCTCAGCGAACAAGGTTTGATTTGAGCAGTAATTTAGGGCGCTTTTTGGAGAAGTTATTTGTTTAACAATTTTTTGAGGGAATTCATCCCGAAAAAAGAGGTTTTTGAATTTATGAACCAATTTGCCCATCTTAACCATCAAATTTTTACCGTCATTGCATGCCACGATTCTTTGGATCCTTTATACCAAACCTTGGGAATTTGGATTCAAGACTCGGGGCCTGCGGGACACGTGTCATCAGCGACTTATTTTTCAAATCTTTTGCAAGATAATGACAGAAGACTCAAGACTAAATTGACCTTCAGCCTGATTCTATGAGTCAACCTAAGGCTCGGGGGCTACTCCATATGGAGTGCAAGTTCAATCGCACCCCATATAAAAGAAGACTTGACAACTACTCGGGGGCATAAGCACCTCACAACCTCGATGCAGACAAGGAAGTACTCGGAAGACACCTTCAAGAAGGAGTTCGGGAGGACTCGAAGACGCCTTCAGAAGTACTCGAAAGGTTGCAGTACTCGACTACGAAGAGCTTGGGGGCTTGTCAGACCCAGGCCTACGGTACTGTGCACATGGCCTACATCTTACAGGATAAGGGGTGGGATATGGCCCACGCCCTACACCAGTTGTAACTACTCGTAGTGTAGTAGAACTACTCATACAGTAGTAGAACTTGTCGAAGACAGTAGGAAACTACCCGAAAAGTACTCGGGTAGGACTCCTGGGCTCGTATCCCACTAAGACTTCCATGTAACCCTATCCCTCCAGACTACATAAGGGCGGACAGGGACCCCCTCCAAACAAGAGATCACCCGATCACAACCTAAGGCAATAAAAACCACACAGGACGTAGGGTATTACGCTCTCGACGGCCCGAACCTGTCTAAACTTTTTGTTCCTTGCACCTTCGAGTTCCTAATCTGGGCGAGACCCTACCTACAAACTCACCACCTCGAGGGTATCCCTCAATGGGCGTGGCGGTAAAACACCGACACCTACCAACTCGGGCCCCACATCATCTTCAGGTGCAGATACTGGTTTTCCTCGCCAGTCACCCTCGCCATCTCCTACTGCTCAGAAGGATTGTTATGAGGCACCTGGTGATGGAATGATAGAGCCTCCTCCTCCTCCTCACAAGGATGATGAGCATGAGACACTTGGTGCTGTACTAATAGAGCCAGCTCCTCAAACGGATGATAATGAGCCACCTTCTCAAAACGAGGCACCACATCAGAATGGAGAAAATCCATCTGTTGGCGCCATGTGGACTCAAGCTAATAATAAATACAAGCCTGGTGAGCCTATGCTATCAGAGGAGGATCTACGGGCTGCTGAACTGTCATATTAGGAATTGCATAATCACTACATGCTAGAGAGTGCAAACGGTGTCAAGAACATTGGTGTACAGTTCGATCCATGCCACTTTGAAACTGAAAAGCCAAATAATTTTTATGTTGGATTCAATGAGTTGTATGACCTATTCAACCTTGACGCACTGGATGTTAGTTTGCTGAGGTGCTTCTCATTGTATGTTCCTTGACACTAGAGTTTCATTAATTAGTACCACAATGTTCAAACTAACAATTTGATTTTCTATGTAGGAAAATGTTTCAAATGGCAAAACAAATGGGGGTAGATGTTGGAATTTTGGACCCACAAACATTCTCGTCCACAATGATCCAATGCAAACCAAATTTTGTAATAGAGGTAATTGCTAAGCTTATGAAGCATGACTTTCTGGTAGGAGCGTACAACACGGGTGGCCACTAGGTACTGATAGTCATTGTCATCAAGTAGAGTGTCGTATTGTACCTAGACTCCGCAAAAATTGTGCCGAAGCGGAAGTTCCCAGATGTCCAACAAGTTGTTAATTGGTAAGGTTTTTGTAGGTTTGTTTCTATATATGCAAATTTTCTAATTCTTTAATGTTGCTGATCACTACCGCTCCATGTAGTCCTATGGAAAGTATGTGACAACTAAAGGAACAAAACAAAAGTCCAAAGCAACAAAACTCTTGCACATGACCGATTTTCAGGTAATTGTATCAAAGAAATGAAGGATTCCAATTCCGATGCCCGTTACCAACTCTGACAGTGGGCCCGGCCTAGCGGCCGCACTGGAAGATTGGTAAGGAATAGTAGTAACGGGCATCAAGTGAGGCCCATTACCAAAACTGACAGTGGGCCTAGCTGAAGGGGCCGCACAGTGTCATTGGTAACGGCCTTTAGTAACAGTCGTTGCCTAACGCCCGTTACGATTTGCACGTAATTGGTAACGGGCTTCACCTGTAACACGTTACCAATGGACAAACAAAGGTAACAGGCATCATGTTGCGCCCGTTACCAACTCTAATAGTGGGCCAGGCCTAGCGACCGCACTAGGAGATTGGTAACGAATAGTAGTAACGGGCGTCAAGTAAGGCTCGTTACCAGTACTTATAGTGGGCCCAGCTGAAGCTGTCGCACGGTGTCATTGGTAACGTCCTTTAGTAATGGCCGTTGCCTAACGCCCGTTACAATTTGCACGTTCTTGGTTACAGATGACTTGTCATTTGTAACCTAGAAATGGTAATGGGGCTGGTTAGCAGGTCCCACGAGTCAGCGAGAAAAAGAGAGGAAGGGAGAGGGAAAGGATGGAGGAAACGATCTCGCGTCGAGAATAGAGTGGCGAGGGAGCTTGACTGCGGGCCCAAAACAAAAATGGGCTGGTTGAAAATAGGTCGTTCGAGACCACGAATAAACAAGAGATATAGTGATCAGCGGGATGAACCTTTTTATAGGGCACGAATGACCGGCTTTGCATACTTTGCATGCTGAGGACTGCAGCAAGAGCCATCCAGTTTTGAGACGAAGTCCAAAACAGGTATGACAGGTCAGGACACCTGGCCTGCACGTGGGGCACGGGCACTTGAAGAGCGACACATGAGTGGTGTGACCTTAGGGAAAAGTTGAGTCGACATGCCCTGGCTGTCACGATAAAAACGAAAGGTAGAGGAGGAGGGATGACAAATGGGATCGCGATGTCATAGAGATAAACGAAAAGGGAGAGGAGCGATTGGCTGCCCATTGTGTTGAGGAAAAGAGAGGGGCTTGGCTGGACCGAGATTGATTCATGCTGACGGGTAGAAATCAATTCGCCTAGAGAAGGGTAAAGATAGAGGGAAAAAGGCTGGGCAGCGGAAGGGCATTGAGTTGGGTCTAGGGTTTAAGAGTGACAATGCTAGTCGTCAGAGCCAACAGTGATGGAGCGTCATCGGAAAAAAACATTGAAAACGAGCCACGAAGCATTGTTTCGAGCGTGAGTTGATCGGGGAGAAAGATTAGAAGATGGGGAATTCAAATGGGTATTTTAGGGTGTCAGATACGACAAAGTAAAAAGGGACGATGATATATAATGAGTCTATCCAACTATGATGAGAAATTGAGAACATCAGAAAGAGAAAAAGAATGAAAAGGGAAATGGCCTTAGGAGTTTCATCATCTCACGGGGAAACTTCTGGATGACACCAACTTAGTGAAGGAAGATGATCGACGGTGAGTGTCGGCCAGCTTGCTTCGTCGAGCTATTAAGCTTCAAAAAGTAAAGGCAAAAGGCAAAAACAAGGATGTTTCCTTCGGTACATCAAAGAGAAGCTTTTGATTTCCTTTTTGTCGATGGAAAAGCAACGAACGACGAGATCAGGGCGATGGCTGAGCTCAAGCTTGTGCGTGGCACGGTTCTGGTGTTTAGGGTGGATTGGACCAGAAACGAGTTGAATCCAGCTCAAGATGGAATAAAAAAGAATTCATTTTTCAAAACATATTTTCAGGCTTAAAGTAAATCTAGAAAATTTCAGATAAATCATTTAAACAACGAAAAATATATCCCGAAGTTCTGAAAATTCCTGAAACAATTCTTGAAGATAGTTCAGGACACGAGAGTCCAAATGAAAGATTTGGAACTAATGAAAAAGATTTTAGAATGTTCCAATAAATGGATTTAGCTACAGGAAAATGAGAATATTTGCAAGAAAAATTCTGGAAAAATTCTCAAAAACTGTAAAGATGGATGAACACATTCTAAACGATATTCACATACTAAAATTAAATATTTTAGGGTGTGACAGAGTACTCGGGTCGGGATGATCTGACCTGAGTGAAAAACCACAAGGTCTCCCGCGCGGAGGCGGCGAGCCGAGTCGCCTTCATCGTGAGCGGGGAGGTTCAGGACAAGGGCTGCCCGAAGGCGTACCGCCTCAAGCGGCCCACCACAGAAGTAAGTATTGTCCTTGCTGAGTTGATTTTACTTTGCTCAGGGTCATTTCCGTAATGTTCGAGTCCTTTTAGAATTTGTAGATGGTAGCAACCGTTGGGTTGTGACAGCACTTGATCCTTTGTAGGAGAGAGTGATGAAGTTCTAGTGCCCTGCGCCACTGCCGGAGGGGTAGTAGAGCAAAGCTATCGACCCTCCCGCCGGGCTTGTACAGCTGGCGGGGGGGGGGGGCTCTTGATTACTCCTCCAATTGATGTTGTAGAGGTTGCGGGGCTGGCTCCAGGGACGGGCTCCGTATTGAGGAGGAGGTGCCCCATGCACAACGTGGCCCTCTCAAAGGTGCAGAAGGGGGTGACTCACCCACAGGGTGGGGGTGCATCCACGCCGGATGTGGCAGAGGAGGAGCAGAGGGCTCCTGAGGGCGCGGCTGGCGACAGCCGTGCGACCATCGTGGCCTCAAAGCCGGAGGAGGCAGCTCACGGGCTGTCTCATGCTCAAGGGGGGGGATCGCTCACAGCACTGGCGCGGTCGCTGCCCTCCGTGGTGCCGATGAAGACAAGCTTCAGCATGTGCCGCGTGAAAAGTAAGTCAGACTCCTTTGTTTTCTTTCTTCTTGTTTTTGATTTGGCCTGATGTTGTGATGGAGGAGCATCTATCCTGCAGAAAGGCGTCGCTCAGCGGCACCAAGAGGAAGGCGGAGGAGTCCACCAAGGAGGCCAATTTGGTTGAGGCGGCCAAGGGGCCGAATCCTATGGAGGAGCGGCCGTCGTTTCGTTCCCGCCTGGATGAAGAGGCGGCAACAGAGGAAAAGAAGACGGAAGAAGGGGCAGTGGACGCGGTGCCACCCCAGGGGGCTGGAGCAGGATCAGCAGTGGTGCTGCAGATGGAGGTGGTTGATAAGGCGACCAAGGGTGGATCTCCCTAATCTTGAAGCGCTGCCGCAGATCCCACCTCTAACTCGACCGGCTGTGGCGCAACCGCACGTTGGAGGGGCCAGGCAGCAGGAGCCCCTGGTAATGAAGGAGGTGCTGCTGGCGACTGTACAACGCATGGTGGAGTTGACACAAGTTGGTACTTGGAGTCTTGCTACGTTTCAATACCTGGGTATGTTGCTTGATGTTATGCGTGTGTAGGCATTGGCCGACCTGAGTTGATGTGCAACGGCCCAGTTCCAGGTTGAGGATGACTCTGCTGACTGACTGCATCGGCTAGAGGAGCGGCTGCAGGTGCTGGAGCGCCATCATTCCGAGGCTGCCAAGAAGCACACCAAGGAGAAGCGCGGTTAGTTGACTGCCATTCCTGGTAGTTTTCTCCAGATTTGCCGTGACAAGCTGACTTGGTGCTACCGTAGAGTTGCAGAAACCTAACAAGCAGATGGCCCAAGAGCTCCAGGTGGCGGTGGATGCCACGCGGAGCTGCATCGGCTCCAGGAGGGTGCCGAGGGGCGAGAGGCGAATAAGAAGAACAAGCTCCGGCTGGAGAAGCAGCGTTGCGAAGGAAATGGACCTACGTTGGGTGTGGGTCGAATTGCTGGGGTGCTTTCACAGTACCGGGCCGATATAAGTGTTTTGTTATTGTTGCAGAGCTGGAGTTGCGCTTGGCCGAGTCAAGGGTGGACCTGGACCGGGTAGTTGGCAAGGTGGTCTCCATTCTGGTGGCGTTCGAGCCGGAAGGGGTCACCCTCGCCGAACAGGTGCAGGAGCGCATGGAAGCTGCTCGTGGCCGTCTGAAAGCATTCGCCAAGATGGCCGCTAGGGACTCGGTGCAGTTTGCGATGTCCCTCGTGAAATCTCATGACCCGGAGGCGGACCTGGATCTAGTGGGGGAGGGCGTTGCGGCTGACTGCACCGATGACGAGTGGAAGGCGGGCTTTGCTTCCGTCGGGCCCCTCGCTGAGCAGATCATGGGCCAGGTTGTCCTGTAAACATAGTTAGTACGCCTAGGAACAAGTAGTGGCCGGATGTTGGTCGAGAACAATGTTTTATTTTGCATGTGGTTAGGTTATATTGCTTTCCATTTTTATTGCTCCTGGACCGAGTAGTTTCCGATTTGATCGAGTGGTTAGGGTGGTGCCTCCCGGTGTGATCCGTCCCATTGTGTTGAGAGCTGGTCATCGTGCACGTGATGGGTGGGACTGGCGTAGAGTGGACCCAGGACGTACAAGGTTGTGATCAGTTACCAGTCATTTAGGGTTAATTAAAATGACGCGGGTTGATTTGTTACGAGTCGGCACGACCGAGACGCAGCCCCGGAGCATACGGAATGAGTCGGCGAGGACGCCACTGTATTATATGCACATGGTTGGTAGAACAGAGAGTAAACAAGAACAAGGGCATATGCTTTTATTCATTTGAAAGAGATTGGGTACATAGCTGGTAAGTCTTCTATGGATAGAAGCGTCGAAGGTGTTCGATATTTCACGGGTTGTCTATGTCCGTGCCATCTTCTCGCTAGAGTCGGTAAGTCTCAGGGACCACCACGCTGCTGATGATAAATGGTCCTTTCCTGGGGGAGGATAACTTGTGGGCGCCGGTGGTAGGCTGGATGAGGCGCAAGACCTTGTCGCCCACATTGAAGTCTCGCCCATGTACGTTTCGGATGTGGTAGCACCGGAGCTGTTGTTCGTATCGTGTGTGCTATAGAGCCGCGGTAATGTGGTGTTCTTTGATCGAGTCGATGTCTTGTCATCGAGTCATTTCGGCCTCACCCTCCTCGTAGTTCAGGATGCCCGGAGCACTGAAGGTGATGTCACTCGGGAGGACAGCCTCAAAACCATATACTAGGAAGAAAGGGGAGTAACGTGTGGCTCTGCTCTTCTAGGAACACAGGCCCTAGACTACTTGCGGCAGCTCTTGAAGCCACTTGGATTTGTATTTCTCGATCGGATCGAAGATCCGCGCTTTGAGCCCCTGGAGGATCATACCGTTGGCGTGTTCAACCTGGCCGTTACATCAGGGGTGGGCCATTGAAGCATAGTAGATGTTGACGCTCATTACAGACCAATTTCGACCGTCAATTTGACCAAAAAATTGGGAGAACTAGCATTCCTCACTCGCATATTTATCTAAGAATAATGCCATTTCCACATGTCCCTTGGAAATTAGTTATAACACCTCAGGTGTTTAAATTTCGAAACAAGCCTCATTAGCTTAACAAGATGCATAAATAACTAAGAAAAGTTTAAAAGAAATGAATTATAAATTGGTTTTGCTTTGAATTGAAAATAGATGTGTATATGTGCATAAGTACATGTACTTTAATCAAATAAATTAAATAACTCTCACCTCAAAGCACTTATAGCTGCAAAATTTAATAGGCACACCATTGATGACAGGATAAACAAAAGTCTAGTTGAAGCCAGGAGAGAATACAAATTTTTGCCCAGAAAATGACGTGCCCTCCGAATTATACTTTTTGAGTTTTTAAAATAACTTCTAAACTAGAACTCAAATGAACTTTGGCCTGAAACAAAACTTGTGTAACTTTTCATTTTGAACAACTTTCATGTTCAGAAATTTTTGAGTTGCAACACAAAAATTTAAGAAACAGTTGAATTTGCAAACCAGCCCCTGCCTTTTCTTCTATTTCCACTTTCAGTCCCTCCCTTCTCTCTCTGCTTTACCCGACACCCCCCCCCCCCCCCGCGCCCGCCGCCGCGCTGTCGCCGTGGGCCACCTAGCCGGCGATGCCTGCCACCCACGCCGCGACAAGCCAATGGCCGGCCAGCCCCGCCCGACCAGCTGCGCTGCTCCCCATGCCGCGTCCATGCCCAGCCCGTGTGCGCCACGCGCGCGACGCCGTCGCCGCCTCTGCTCGCCGCCGCCGCGCCCAATGGACAAGCTGCACCGTGCCTGAGCCCCGGCCGCGCCCACCAGTCGCCACGCTCGCTGCCCGGCAAGCCAGCTGCTGCAGCTGCTCGCCCAACCCACGCCCGCATGATCTTCCCTCCCCCACGCCAAATCCCCAGCACCCAATCCTTTGGCCGCGCCCGCCGCACGCCGCACCCAATGGCACGCCGTGCCCTCCCGGCCCCAGCTTCGCCCAGCCCACTCCCTCCCTCCTGTCCCTATAAAAGCCGCCCTGAGCCCTACTCGCGCGCCCAACCACCAGAACGCCGCCACCGTTGCCATTACCGCCGTCGTACCCAGCTCACCGTGGAGCTCATCCCTCTGGTCATCCACCGCCAAAGCTTAGCCCCCAACCACCACCACAGCATCCCACTGACGCTCATTGGCCCGCCCATCGTCGCCCAGAACCACCGGCGCTCGTTGCCAGCGCCGCCTCCACCGCCGCTGCCCCTGACCGCCGTGGACACCCCACCCCCGGCCCTCCTCCGTTCGAACCAAGGCTCGGAACGGGACTACATCACCCCACCGGAGCTTCCCGACCCGCCAGCGCTGCCCCAACCCCGCCGGAGCACCGTCGCCGATGCTCCGCACCGCCGACGCCCCCTGTTTCACGCCGACAAGCCCTTTCCGGCCACCCCCAACCCCGACCAAGGCCACCACAAGGTAGCTCTCGTCGCCCTGGTTCTCCCCTACCCTTTTTCCCTCGCCGCCAATGAGCCCCCTCGCCGGAATTTGGCCGGCCGCCGTGCCAGCGCCGCCCAGGGACCCAATTGCAACGATTGAAATCTTTAAAAGGGTCTGCACGCAAGTTTCCAGGGGCATATCTGTAAACCTGTGTTTAAACTTTGAATTTAAAAACAGCAAACTTGTATTCATATAAAATCCTACAAAAATCGGAAAAATACAAACTCAACTGTTCTGGAATCGTTAGGAGAAAATCTACAACTTTTGTTACATGCTTTTCTTCAGTTGCTTGCTAAATCTTGCTCTAAATTAAATGTAAGGTTTAATAGACTTTAATTGTACCCACTGTTGTAGACCAGTTCTGAATCTGATTTTTGGATAGTAGATTAGTTGCTTGAGGTGTAGTCCAGTGTAAAAAGTTTAGGACCAGAACCCACTTGTAGCTAAACTTTTTGTTAAACTTTGTTACCTGCTGTTATATTGTGATTCATGTTGTGAAACTTTTACAGAACTGTTATAGTAATGCCTAAATACCATAGAAAAAGTTTAGAACCTTTTTTCTTCCTGTAACCTTTTTATATAATTTTGTGGTAGGAAAAATGCACTAATTCAAATAATTAGTTTCTGTGCTTGGAAAATGTTCAACTTTTTACTATGGGACACTTTAGAGTAACTCATGCTGTATAAAAAGTTTCATACTCAGAAACCTGTAAAACATCCTGTAGAAATTAATCCTTAAAGAAACAGGTGTATCTTGTCCTATTTATTATGCTCTGTATCTTGCACAATAAAATCTAAAAAATTTACAGTAACACATATATGGATAGATTAACACCCTGTAAAAGTTTTAGCATCAATACAAGCATGGTTTGTCCTGTATAAAAATAACTAGGTTCTAGCAGTGGCTGTGTATTACATTTTTTAAAATTAATCTGCTGCACAGAAATTTCTGAAATTTTTACAGTGCTTTTGTCTCTACATAATATGCTTTAAATAAAAATGTCATCACTAGAAGTTACCCAGACCAGTGTTTATGCTTAATCCATGCTTGTGCTTAGAAAATTAAGTTTCCAATACAACACAACCCCTTCTGTTAATGATTGCCCAAGAAATCTTAACTAAGTAACTTCACAACCAAATCTATGTTTTTGTGGACTGCAACTTTATCGTGAAGAAAATAAATGACATATACCATCACTACAACTCACACTTGTGCATTCGTATAGAATCGACTACTCTCACCGACGGAACGTACGAGCTGGTGCCCGAGTCCAAGAGTGAGCAGCGTGAAGCTCAAGTGAATCTAACTGAAGCTTTCGAAGACCCGAACCCAAGTTCGGACGAGGCCCAAACTAACTTTACCCAAGAAGGCAAGCCCCGGAGCATGAACCCTATTTTTCTAAAATTATGCAACTTATTACTCTATTTTACTTGTGCATTAAGTTTATAGGAGTTGAATGAAAACTTAGTTGCATGATCCTAGGTACCCATGCTCTGAACACTAGATGTAAGGTTCGATAGAATGCTATGCTAATAGGACTCGGTAAAAGTCGAGTGATTTCCTGTCACTCACGAGAATATAGGAGTTGACTGTTCACTACATGCTGCAATCATAAGGTCGACGGAAGGGGCTATGGTGCGATGTTATGTTGATGATTGAGGCCCCGTCTGTTTAGTGAAAAATTCTAAGGCCGCAGTGTGTGGTAGTGGTGGTTAAGTCTTTGAACGTACTAACCACATGCCGAGAATATGGTAATCGGTAAGCTTATGTACTGGATTCAACCGAGGCCGAAATATACTCCCCACCGTCTTGAATTTGTTCACATCTAGCTAATGGTGGGTGCATGTGCCGCCATGGCCCGGCCAGGTCCGTGGTCCATGGGGACGTGTAGTCGAGGGCGGTGGGCCTGTTCCGTGAAGTGGGAATTGAAGGGAAAAGTTGCACGTGTGACTCTGGGAGTAACCACGTCACGTGTGTTTAGGTTTCCCTTGCAAGGTTAAGAAATTCGATTTGAATCGTCCGTTTCTCGCAGTTATTGAGACTGCTTGACCCTTTTACCACATAGAGTAAGAAATGGAACAATGATAATGATTAATCTTGTCGGATGCAAATTAATTCTTCCACAATGTATGATATTGGATAGTTGCTTACCTAGAATGGTTAAGAAAACTAGAATCTGGAGCTAAAATTTGAAAGTAAGGACCTACTTGTATATGCTTTTCGGCAAAACAAACCCCTCAAGCCAAAAAGCCTTGCATGTCTTGGAGTCGGCTAAGTATATTCCACTAGTCGGGTAAGCCTTGCTGAGTATTAGTATACTCAGCCTTGCTTGTGGCTTGTTTTCATGTGAGACTTTCGTGGATATGATCGCTAGTTTGACTTGGCCGTGTACCCTTCCTCCTAGTTGGTCGGTGGAATGGGATGCGCCCCCGGCCAACGATGATAATGACGAGTGATGTCTCATACGGGCTTCATCGAGACATCATGTATCGTCGAGTAGTTTATCGTTATTTTTCCGCTGCATTGAACTCAGAAGAACTCAATTACTTTGAACTATGAAGTACTTGTTTTACGAATTCGAACTCAGTTGTAATAATAATTTATGTTGAACTCGATGATGTAAAATTTGTGGAATGTTGTATCCTCTGGTCTCACCTTTGTGTGAGTACTTGTATGTGTGGTTTCGATCGGCAAAAACCGTAGTTGTATCGGGAGGTTACCCGACAGACCAATGGATTATTCCGTTTGAAGTGCGAGTTAGCCCTGATTGCCCTCATGGTGATGGTTAGCGCGCTTGAGCCGGATTAATTCAGGTGGTTCTGCCACATTAGTGCTATACAGGAAATTGAGTAGAAATGGAGGGAAAACACACCCTTGAATCCAAGGCAAAAAGCATCGACCAATCAGAATGCACCATTCGACCTCACATGATGAAAGGGCCCACCAGAGCAGGCAACCGACTTAGGACAGACCTGAGCCACGCCCAGGAGTGACCAGGGCCCACATGTCAATCACCCAGACGAAGCTGAGGTTGGTGGGAGCTCAGCCTGGTTCGGCCGAACCAGAACCAGCTCCACCGCCTTACCTCTTCGACGTGTCACCTCCCCATTAGCTCCCAAGGTCGGTTCTGCAGAGCTTCAGCTGGTTGCACAGTAGGAGCACCCCATGGGCACACCTATAAATATCAGGCGAGGGGCTCCAAATGAATACACACCTCAAGTTGCTCTCTCTCAAGTTCCTTTCTTGCTTAGTCCTTAGGATAGTGGAGTTTAGGTAAAGTAGCTATTCTTCGAGTTCCCGAGGTTGCCTAGGAGTGTTCAGTATGGGTTTTGCTCTTCCTCTCCTTTGTAATGCTTGGAATTCCTCAACAGAGTTATCTTCTAGATTTATATATTCGCATAGTTTATATTCTGTGGTGTCAGACATGTATGCTATGATTAGTTTATACTTGTACCTTATGCCTTGCATGATTAGACGAGTAAATCTAGTGCCACGGCAATGGTTACGATATTCGTATGTTTGCTCTAGTATGATGTCCGTCCATCCGGAGGGGTGGGCTCCGCGCGGGATACTAGAGTATCGTTCTTTAACGTAGATGTGGTGTCTGGGTTTATTAGTGTTGCCGGATGCGGCTCTATCCCATGGTTAGTTGAGGTAGGCGGCAGGTGGTGACAGCCCTGTCCGTCCATCATAATCCTCCCCGTTCGGTAGTTGCGGTAGGAGATCCATAAACTAGCCGAGTGGACTGGTGACTCCTCTGCCAATCTTGTGCAGTTCTCCCGGTACTGCCTGGGAGCCTAGAGCTAAGGATAATCATGTGTATGTGTATGAGTGTATAGTATGAGCTGTATGTTTAGATAGAAGTACATAAGTCCCAAGGTAGCTTTCTTCATCCTCTCTCCATACCTAATGTCTTTGCTTGAGTTTGAGCTTTAGGGATCCAAGTCTGAAATAATAGAAAAACATGCAAAGGACGCAGAAGAACTACACAGAAGATCCCATCTTGCGTTACATGAATAAAGAAGGGCCGACATGACATGCTAAACCAATTAAACTTCAGGCGAAACACCCAGAATCCACATAAGGAGCCCACAAGGAGTGCACCGACCGAAGATTGGGCCAAAAGACCTCAGAAAGGGTGTGGCCGAACCCCTGGTTCGGTCGAACCCCCACTGGGCCCAATCAGGCCCAACTTTCTCCTGGAGTCTCCCACCGCGTTCCCTACGCCGGTTCCGAATGAAACTACCCCGAAAGTTCGCTTGAGAATCCGCCCTTTGAGGGCTATATAAGGAGGAGGAGAACCCCCCATTCAAACACACACCACAAGAGAGAAGAGAAGAGCTCCACTCCAAGGTGAAGCTCTACCTCCGTAGTGCTTAGAAAATAGGGAGAGAGTGAGGGGTGGTTCGGGGGAAGTGCCGGCCTGTCAGCACTCTCCCCAGGTCTTGTACCTCGATGGATGCTTCCTTTCTATGTAAGTATTCGTGAGCTCCTATGGTGGTGAGTCTCTTGGTTAAATAAGTTTTACTCTTTAGTTGCTTGCGAGATCATTGTCCACTCTTGAGCGGTTGCTTCTAGCTTAAGGACTTGAGTCTTAAGACGGAGTCTGGCCGGGGCTATAACTAATAATCGATAGCGTAGACGTGGTGTCTAGGCTTGAAGTTACCTTCCCCCATGGTCTGTCAGGGTAGGCGGCAAGTGGTGACAGCCTTATCCGTCCCTTGTAGTCCCCCATGTTTGGGTTGGGCGTAGAGCTAATAGCCGGATACACTTGGCAGACCAGGTGTAAGCCGGTGCCCGAAGTAAGCTAGTAGAGGCCCAACCTCTCTTACCAGAACTCTTAAGCCATAGGAATCCTCTCTATCCTCGCCTACTTTATTCTTATGTGTCCTTGGACGAACTAGTTAGAAGGCTAGTACCTCTGTTCCTCGTGGAAATACTATACCCTTGAATACTCACGGGTGAAGTGCTACATCGGTATCTCTGTGCGCTTGCGGATTATTCTTTGAACATTAAGAAATGCCAACAATTACTCACGGGTAAAATGCTACAACGGTATTCCATGCACTTGCAGATTTATCTATGACGTAAGAAATACGACATGATGTTCCCTAGCATCGCTGCTGAGGATTAACCGTCCTGGTGATGACACTACGGAATGCCAACTGTAGACGTCGATATAGTTGTCTAGGCAGTGGTCCCAGAATTCCCCCCAGTGAACGATGTGTCCAAGTCTGTGATGATCCTGTTAGGAACGCCGAACCTGTGGGAGATCACCTGGATGAACTCAACTGCCTTGGCAACAGTGGTAGCGGTGACCGGCTTGACCTCGATCCACTTAGTGAACATGTCAATTTCGATGTAGATGTGGGTGAAGCCCCCTACGGCATTCTTGAGAGGTCCGATCGATTCGAGTCCCCAGCAAGCGAAGGGCCATGAGGCCGGTATTGTTCGCAAGGCCTGTGCCAGGACATGTTGCTGCTTGGCGAAGAACTAGCATCCTCTGCACTTTTTGACGATGTTGTGGGCGTTGGCAAGTGTTGTGGGCCAGTAGAAGTTAGACCTGAAGGCTTTTCCCACCAGAGTGGAAGCTCCTGCGTGGTTCCCGCAAACGCTCAAGTGGATCTTGCTAAGTAGAGATACTTCGTCTCTCTAGGAGATGCACTTGGACAGGGTCCCAGGCGAAGCCGAGTGCTTGAATAGTTCGTTACCAATGACGACGACCACCAATGACAACGTAGTTGGCCGCTCGTCTAGAGAGCTTTTCGTGCTCTTTCTGTTCGGGGTTGGACTTGTTGTGGACGATGAAATCGATGAGGGATGTTCGCCAGCCGCACTCGAAGACAAGAACTTCCTGACCCTCAGCTGGTACCAAGTCTGGCTTGGTGGGAGGATCCTCCTCGAGCTTCACCATGGGCTTATTGAGTGCCTGGAAAAAGACTCCTGCCGGGACGAGGACTCGTTTGGAGCCGCTCTTGGAGAGGACATCTACTGCAATGTTGCAGTCCCTGAAGACTTGATAGAATTCCAGGCCACAAAGTTTGGCCTCAATCTTCCACATCTCCTTGCAGTAAGCATCCATTTTCTCGTGTGTGCAGTCGTAGTCTTTGTTGACCTGCTAGATGATGACTTTTTAGTCGTCGTAGGCTTGGAGCCACTTGATGCCGAGTGAGGCGGTGATCTGGAGACCATGAATAAGGGCCTCGTATTCAGCAGCGTTGTTTGTGGTCTTGAAGAGTAGCTAAAGGATATACTTGAGCTATTTACCTTTTGGTGATATGAAGAGGACTCCAGCGATGGCATCGTCGTGGTTGAGGGCGCCATCGAAGTACATCTTGCAGTGCTCGAGTCGTTGCTCGGGCGGTGGATCCTGGATCTCGGTCCACTCGGCTACCAAGTCGACCAAGGCCTGTGACATGATCGTAGACCAGGGAACGAACTCGATGGAGAGCGCGCTAAGCTCGAATGACCAATTGACGACTCGGCCGTTCACGTCTTGGTTGTGGAGGATGTTGCCGAGTGGAAAGAAGGATACGACCTTGATGTTATGCGCTTGGAAGTAGTGCCATAGCTTTATGGAGGCGATGAGAATCGCGTACAGGAGTTTCTGGACCTGATGGTAGCGCACCTTGGAGTCGCTGAGTACACTGATGAAGTAAACGGGTCGTTGCACATTGTAGGCGTGGCCTAGTTCGTCTCATTTCACGACAATGACTGTGCTGGCTACCTGGATCCGGGGCCGTGAGGACCAGTGGCTTGGTTAGGAACTCCTTGAGTTCGTCGAGTGCTCTGGAGGCATCGTCGTTCCATATGAACTTGTCTGCTTTTCGGAGTAGTTTGAAGAAGGGCAAACCCTTATCGCCGAGTCGACTGATGAAAAAGCTAAGGGCTGCCATGCACCCGGTTAGCTTCATCAGGTCCTTCTTGCATCGGGAGGCTTCATTTTCCTGATTGCATTGATCTTGGTGCGGTTGGCTTGGATGCCTCGGTTACTAACTATGAAGCCGAGTAACTTTCCGGAGGGGACACCAAAGACACATTTTGTTGGGTTTAGCTTCCATTTGAATTTCCTAAGATTTTCATATGTTTCGGCTAGGTCGGCAATGAATTGGTCATTGGACCTTGTCTTGATCACAACGTCGTCGATGTAAGCTTTGACGTTCCACCTGATCTGCCCCTGGAGGCATCTCTGGATGGCCTTTTGGTATGTAGCACCTGGCGTTCTTGAGTCCGAACGTCATGGTGTTGTAGCAATAAGCCCCGAAAGGAGTAATGAAGGATGTCTTCTCTTGATCTGACTTCTTAAGGGCAATCTAATGATACCCAGAGTAGCAGTCGAGAAAAGAGAGGAGAACCCACCCGGCCGTGGAATCAACGACCTGGTCGATGCGCGGGAGGGGAAAGGGGTCTTTAGGGCACTGCTTGTTGAGGTCGGTGTAGTCGACACACATTCTCCATTCACCATTTTTCTTTTTTACAAGGACTGGGTTTGCCAGCCATTCAGGATGTGTGACTTCACGGATAAACCATGCGGCTAGGAGCCGGGTAACTTCTACCCTAATAGCCTCCTTCCGATCCTGAGCGAAGCGCTGGAGAAATTGCTTGATGGGTCGAGCCTTTTCGTCGAGATCTAAGGAGTGCTTAGCCTCCTCCCTCAAAATGCTTGGCATGTCGGAGGGCTTCCACGCAAAGATGTCCCAATTGGCGCGGAGGAGGGAGGTGAGCGCGTCTTCCTATGCTTGATCGGGATCCGTGTAACATCTCAGGTGTTTAAATTACGAAATAAGCCTGATTAGCTTAACACAATGCATAAATAACTAAGAAAAGTTTAAAAAAATGAATTATAAATTGGTTTTGCTTTGGATTGAAAATAGTTGTGTATATGTGCATAAGTACATGTACTTTAGTCAAACAAATTAAATAACTTTCACATCGATGCAAACATGGCCACAAAATTGAATAGGCATATCGTTATTGACTTGATAATCAAAAGTCTAGTTGGAGCCTAGGAGGGAATAAAAATTTTTGCCCAGGAAATGACGTGCCCTCCGAATCATACTTTTTGAGTTTTTAAAATAACTTCTAAACTAGAACTCAAATGAACTTTGGCCTGAAACAAAACTTGTGTAACTTTTAATTTTGAACAACTTTCATGTTCAAGGATTTTTGAGTTGCAACATGAAAATTTGAGGAACACTTGAAATTGCAAACCAGCCCCTGCCTTTTCTTCTATTTTCACTGCAGACCCTTCTTCTCTCTTCGCCCGACCCTCGGCTTCGCCCGACCCTTCGCTTCGCCCGACCCTCGGCTTCGCCCGACCCTCACTTCGCCCGACCCTCGGCTTCGCCCGAACCTCCGCCCGCCGCGCAGTCGCCGCAGGCCACTTGGCCGGCGATGCCTAACCGGCACTAGGCGCCAAGCCAATGCCTGGCCGCGCCCGCATGCTGCGCTCCTCCCCACGCCGCGCTCCTCCCCAGTCTGCACACACCACGCGCACGCCGGCGACGCACGCCTCTACTCGCCGCCCGCCGCGCCCAATGGACAAGCCGCGCTGTGCCCGTGTCCCCGTCACGTCCCGCCAGTTGCCGCGCTAGCCGCCGGGCAAGCCAGCTGCTGCAGCTCCTCGCCCAACCCGCGAGCCACGTGATCTCCTGCTCCACACGCCAAATCCTCAGCGCCCAATCCCCTGCCCGCGCCCACCGCACGCCGCGACGGCTCTGCTCGCCGTCCACCGCGACCAGTAAAACGCCCCCATCGTGCCGCCCCTCCCCAGGTTCTCTCCCTCCCTCCTGCAGCCTATAAAAGCCGACACAAGGCCACTCGCGCGCGCCTCAACCCCAGAACACCGCCGCCGCTTCCATTGCCGCCGCCGTGCACTACCCGCCCGTGGAGTCCCATCCTCCAGCCTCCCAATGCCCAAACCCATCGCCCAGCGAGCTTGCCCTCCCTCCACTGAAGCTCACCGGCCTCTTCCCTGGCCAGCTCAACCGCCGGAGCACCGCCAGCACCGCCCGCGCCGCCGCCGCTCCCCTGCTGCTCCGTGGATAGCCCACTCTGAAGCTCCTCCGTCCCAGCCAGGCCTCGAAACAGTTTCCCCTTGACGCCGCGAAGCTCATCGACCAGCCCACGCTCTCCCCTCCTCGTCGAAGCACCATCGCGGACGCTCCGCCCCGCCGCCGCCACTCTCCTCCGCGCCGACAAGCCACCTCCGGCCACCCCCAACCCCGACCAAGGCTATCCCAAGGTAGCTCTCACCTCCCTGGATCTCCAGGACCCTTTTCCCCTCGCCGCCGACGAGCCCCCTCGCCGGAATCTGGCCGGCCGCCATGCTAGCGCTGCCCAGGAAACCAATTGCAACGATTGAAATCTATAAAATAGTTTGCGCGCAAGTTTCCAGGGGCATATCTGTAAACCTGTGTTTAAACTTTGATTTCAATAGCAGCGAACTTGTAAAATTCATATAAAATGGTAGAATAATCAGAAAAATACAAACTCAACTGTTCTGAAATCTTTAGATGAAAATCTACAACTTTTATTACATGCTTTTCTTCAGTTGCGGGCTAAATCTTGCTCTAAATTAAATGGAAAGTTTAATGGACTTTAATTGTACCCCCTGTTGTGGACAAAGGTTGAATCTGAATTTTGGATAGTAGTTTAGTTACTTGATGTGTAGTCCAGTGGAAAAAGTTTAGGGCTAGAACCCACTTGTAGCTAAACTTTTTGCTAAACTTTGTTTTATGCCATGAAATAATAGAACTAATTTGTACCTGCTGTTATATTATGATTCATGTTGCAAAACTTTTCCAGAGCTGTTATATTGATGCCTAAATACCACAGAAAAAGTTTAGAACCTTTTTCCTTTCGGTAACCTATTTATATAATTTTGCGGTAGGAAAAGTGCACTAATTCAAATAATTAGTTTCTGTGCTTGGATAATGTTCAACTTGTTACTGTGGGAGACTTTAAAGTAGCTCTTTCTGTATAAAAAGTTTCATACTCAGAAAACCTGTAAAACATCCTATAGAAATTAATCTTTATTAAAGTAGGTGTACCTTGTCCTATTTATTATACTTTGTATCTTGCACAATAAAATCTGAAACCTTTAAAGTAACACATATATGGATAGATTAACATCCTGTAAAAGTTTTAGCATCAATAGATGAATGGTTTGTTCTTTATAAAAATAACTATGTTCTAATAGTGGCTGTGTATTACATTTTTTCATAATTAGTCTGCTGCGTGAAAATGTCTGAAATTTTTACAGTCCTTTTGTCTTTGCATAATGTGTTCTAAATAAAAATTTCATCACCAGAAGTTATCTAGATCAATGTTTATGCTTAATCCATGCTTATACTGCGAAAATTAAATTTGTAATATAACACAACCTCTTCTTGTTTAATGAAGTTAATAGTTTAATTTATACTCTATTAACAATTGCCCAAAGAAATCTTAACTAAGTAACTTCACAACCAAATCGATGTTTTGTGGACTGCAACTTTATCGTTAAGGAAAATAATCGTCATATACCATCACTGTAACTTACACTTGTGCATTCATATAGAATCGACTACTCTCGCCGACGGAACGTACGAGCTGGTGCCTGCGTCTGAGAGTGAGCAGCGTGAAGCTCAAGTAAATCGAACTGAAGCTTTCGAAGACCCGAACCCGAGTTCGGACGAGCCCCAGGCTAACTTTACCCAAGAAGGCAAGCCCCGGAGCATGAACCCTATCTTCCTAAACTTATGCAACTTATTACTCTACTTAAGTACTGGATTGAACCGAGGCCGGAATATACTCCCCACCGTCTTGAATTCGTTCACATCTAGCTATTGGCGGGTGCATGTGCCGCCATGGCCGGGTCCATGGAGACATGTAGTTGAGGGCGGTAGGCCTGTTCTGTGAAGCGGGAATTGAAGGGAAAAGTTGCACGTGTGACTCCGGGAGTAACCACGTGACGTGTGTTTAGTTTTCCCTTGCAAGGTTAAGAAATTCGATTTGAATCCTCCGTTTCTCGCGGTTATTGAGACTGCTTGACCCTTTTACCACATAGAGTAAGAAGAGGAACAATGATGATGATTAATCTTGTTGGATGAAAAATTAATTCTTCCACCATGTATGATATTGGATAGATGTTTACCTAGAATGGTTAAAGAAAACTAGAATCTGGAGCTAAAATTTGAAAGTAAGGACCTACTTGTATATGCTTTTCGGCAAAACAAACCCTCAAGCCAAAAGCCTTGCATGTCTAGGAGTCGGCTAAATATATTCCACTAGTCGGGTAAGCCTTGCTGAGTATTAGTATACTCAGCCTTGCTTGTGGCTTGTTTTCAGGTGAAACTTTCGAGGATATGATCGCTAGTTTGACTTGGCCTTGTACCCTTCCTCCTGGTTGGTCGGTGGAATGGGATACGCCCCCGGCCAACGGTGATAATACCGAGTGATGTCTCGTACGGGCTTCATCGAGGCATCCTGTATCGTCGAGTAGTTTATCGTTATTTTTCCGCTGCATTGAACTCTGAAGAACTCAATTATTTTGAACTCTGAAGTACCTTCTTTTACGAATCCGAACTCAATTATAATAATAATTTATGATGAACATGTGATGTAAAATTTGTGGAATGTTGTATCCTCTAGGCTCACCTTCATGTGAGTACATGTATGTGTGGTTTCGATTGGCGAAAACCGTGGTTGTATCGGGAGGTTACCCGACAGACAAATGAATTATTCCGTTTGAAGTGCGAGTTTGCCCTGACTGCCCTCGTGATGATGTTAGCGCACTTGAGCCGGATTAATTCAGGTGGTTCTGCCACAGCTGGTATCAAAGCCAAAATGCATACGCCAGAGAATGCAACAAGCCTTAAAAACTTGTTTTCATAAAACTTGACCAGGAAAAAAAGCGAGTTTTGCAAAATGCGTTGGTTCGTTAAGGATGGTACCTAGTTCGTAAAGACCTAAGGGATTATGGGAAAGTTGCTAGGTGGCTATCTAACTTATGAATATTATCAACTGACTTCCAGCACATTACTTTCTGTCAAAACTTACTTTTATGCACAACCGACCCTTAAATTCTGTAATGACGCACTCATCGCTAAGGTAAGAAGGTAAGAATCCTCAGCCAACTGAGAGAGCTTGGCCTTCCTGTCGGTGATGCGAGCCGAACGCTGCCCTCAAGCGGTGGCTTACTTGAGGTGCTACCAATATACCAACTATTAGTTGATTATATTGGGAGTAGAAGGTTTGGCGCAGGGTATGGCGATCGCTGTTCATACCCCCGTCTCAAGACGGTACCCCCGTGAATACGCTATCTTGATAGCGTATGTAAATATCATCTGTACGGCGGGAATTGTACGGATGCCGTTTCTATAGTGAACGGTAATGAATACGGACGCTTTCATGAGTGCTGGCATGAAAGGTTCAATGGGTATATATATGCTATATCAATCTTCTGCAGGTACACTAACCGCGATTACGATAAGTTAAAGAACGGTTAGAGAATTTTCGACTAGCTATTATAGTGAGAGACGTATTGTGTATGCCACCGAAACTAACTTTGTAAGACCAAAGCTAATTGGCAATTATTTTATTTTGGGAGGACGAATAGGACGTGCATGCATCGTGACTATATAAATCTGACATTGAAAATGCGATGCTTGAGAGTGGTAAGGTTTATGCGCCCACACAATTGCCTTTGCATAAGGATTATCTAGCAAATCTGTGATATTTCTGCCTTATCTGAAAAGATCAATTCATTGAGCTTAGAAAATGATCCTTCTGGAGAAACTCATGTTGAAAGTTTTGTTCCAAAATTTGTATCCTACCTCCTGTTTAAATCTAAAATATTCTGGACATATGGATAATAAGAAACAACCAAGACCTTGAGATGTCAGTTTTCTGTCCAAAATGAGCAGTTCTGCCACATAAATTTTTATGCTCTCTTACTACAGTTTTCTGCAAAAGTGTTCAACACAAAACTTGTTGTAAATTTACTAAGGTAGATACTGTTAAAATTTTGTAATTTTTGGCTGGGTATATTTTCCCTGGTGCATGAAACATTGGCTCCTGTTCACTGAAATTTCTGTGTAGACAGTAAATTAAAACCTTAAGAGAAAGACCATCTTAGAGCCTTATCTAGCTCTGGATTTGACTAGCAGAGTTGTTCATAAATACCTTAGGAATGTTCTGGTAAAATTTGGGAATTTTTGGACAAGAACTGTTGAAGTTATGGCTATTTTTGTTCACTATCCAGAACCTGTTCATTGTGTTGTTAACGGTTTTTCGCTATCTCACCCATTTGATATTTTGTTCAGATGGCCGAGCTGGTTGCCGTGATGGTGGATGAGGATGGACGCGTTCACTCACAGTGTCTCCACTGTGAGGGCTTTCCCTCTATCTTGTGGGATGTTCTACGCACCGCGTGCTATCCAATTCCCCCACGTTACACCGGACTGGAGTTTGCAGAGAATGGAGTTACCCAGTGCCGTGTGAACGTGACCATCTTTCCGCACCCGCTACACCCGGAGTGGCCCGCCTTGGTGATTGAGGCTGTTGGTTGCCGTTTGGCCGATACTTGGGAGCTTGCTGCCATGAGGGCACTCACCACTTCCTGTGCGTAGTGCCCCGAGGCCGTCACGCTCACTCCTATTGGTTTGTTTCCTGCTGCCCAGGACAACGACCTCTTTTGGCTCAACAGGGTGCAGCACTCACAGTACTTAGTAGACTTTTATGCCTAGGAGACCATCGAGACCTCCGTGTGATGCATGAATGCACTGTACCAACTTCAGACTCTCCAGAGTCAGGCGCTTGTGCAGCTCGCTGATCTTGCACAGGCCTACCACATGATGGCAGATACCAGAGATGAGCAGATTAAGGAGCTCAGTGAGAAACTTGAGGACAGAGACACCCGGATTGGCCAACTTGAGGGCCAAGTTCAGGAGCATGACACTCTCATGAGTGAGAGAGATGACATGATAGCGCACTTGGAGGAGCAGCTCCATGATCTGAACCTTGAGTTGGAGGATGCTAATGAGCACATTCAGTGGCACCATGATCAGAATGCCCCTCCCGACGTGGTGGCTATGGAGGAAGATGATGAGGAGCCACAGGAGATTGATGGTGTTTCAGGTATGGACTTTGAGGGTGAGGCACCGCAGCCACCTCCGATGGGAGCTCGCTCTCCTACTCGCAGCGAGTCGTCCGTCAACAACCTCGACGATTTCTAGTTGATGACCTAGGAGGACTTTTGCATATACTCCTCGATAGTGTAGCCTAACTTTTGGCAAGTGTTGTAATAGGCTAACTAAGAGTTGAGTACCTCTTTTGTGATGGGTACAACTTGACCATTGGATACTCAAATCATGTAGGCCATGGCTAAAAACTTGGTGGTTTGATTGTGATGTTGGAAAGCAGTTGAATCTGCGATTGCAGAAACTTGTCGGAATTTTTACCCATGTCTCCTTACATTTCTGGACTGAGTGTTGAATACCAAAATTGTCAAAAATTTTGTGATCTAGGTTCTCACAAAATTTCAGCACTGTTGGATCTTGCTAGTTGAGTTATAGGCAAGATACTATAACTCGTTCTGCTGAAAAACAACCAAACTAGCGAAGCAAAGAGTGAATCTTTCGACCATCTTGGCCATCGATTTAGCATCTTAGTTGAATACCAAAATTGCACATCTCTAAATTCCCTACCTACTGCCAAAATATGAGCTGTTTTGGATGAACCTATGGAGAGTTATAAGTTTCTTATGGCAGACAGTATTCTATCCACGATTCTACCCATGATCTTTCGGAAGTCTACTTTTCCGCGCTAATCCTTTTGAATCATGGAAGCAATATGGATCACGTTGCTAATGATAAACATTCACATTTCAGATGGTTGGAGCAACCCGTGGAAACCTGGATGGTTTCGGTGCTAGTGCTAGTGGATCCAAACCACAGCCACCACCACCACCCAGTTTGGTGGAAGTAATGGCCGCTCAAACCGAGTTGCTTCGCCAGCTCGTGCAAGGACAGCACCAACAGCGGGGTGGACACAATGTTCACCAACCTCAAGCTGCCGGCTACACGGATTTCCTTGGGACCCAGCCTCTCTTGTTTCACTAAATGGAGGAACCCTTGGATGTGGACACTTGGATTCGCACAATCGAGTCCAAGTTTTCTCTACTCGTGGCCCCATGTTCTGATGCAAACAAGGCTCGCTATGCTGATCAGCAACTTCGCGGTACAGCTCGCCTCTGGTGGGACAATTACTTTGCTATGCTCCCGGCTGATCACGTCCTCACTTGGGACGAATTCAAAACTGCATTCCGAGCACACCATATCCCAGAAGGTCTTATGGAAAGAAAGCTAAATGAGTTTCTGGCTCTCACTCAGGGTACCCGCACTGTACTTCAGTATGCTCAGGCCTTCAACGACCTGTGCCAGTACGCGGGCTATCACGCAGACACGGATGTTAAGAAGCGGGATCGTTTCCGCAGAGGATTGAGTACCAAACTCAAGGAGCGACTGAACCTTGTCAAGGCCGATACATATAATGAGTTGGTAAACATGGCAATTACCCAAGAGGATTATATTATGGCTCACCGTGCCGAGAAGAAGAGAAAGGCGCCAACTGGACCCTCGGGAGCTCAGCCACTGAGGTATCGCTTAGTGCAAAATGTTGCGCCTACAGCTCCACCAAAAGCCCCTCAGCCAGGGCGTTGGATTGTCAGGCCCCCGCAGCCACAAGGTGTTGTACGACCCCCTGTGCCTTAGCAAACTGGACCAAGGCCCACTACTCAGCAATTCCTTCGTCCAAACATAGCCAATCGTTGTTTCAATTGTGGAAGTTCCAGTCATTTTGCCCGAGAATGCCCTCGGCCTAGGCAGCCAATTCAGGGCCAAGGCTCTAACCAGAACAATAAGAACAAAGGCAAGAGGCAGACCATTCAGGTCAAACAAGGACGGATCAATTTCACCACTCTTGCAGAACTTCCTGAAGGAGCACCAGTAATGACGGGTACATTCTGTATCCATAACAAGCTTGCAGTTATATTATTTGATTCTGGTGCATCACATAGTTTCATTAGTGCAAAGTTTGGTGCAAAAGTAGGCTTGGATGTTTGTCACACGAAAGGGTCATATATGATATCAACACCGGGTGGAAAAATTGCTTCCAACCAAATAATAAGGCTGGTACCGATAAAATTGGGTAGTAAAATCATCAACACGGACCTTGTTCTCTTACCTCTTGAAGGCATGGATATTATTTTGGGAATAAATTGGATGACCATGCATGGAGTCATACTGGACCTTTCTTCCCGGGCTGTTGAAATAAATTCACCTAGTCACGGAACCACTACCCTTTACCTGCCGTCCCGGGAGTGCACGTATTCTTGTGCTTTCGTGATGGAAGGAATCAACCTAGAAGATATTCCAGTGGTATGCGAGTATGCTGATGTTTTTCCGAATGATTTGCCAGGAATGCCACCAGATAGGGACATTGAGTTCGTTATTGAACTGCAACCAGGCACCGCACCTATCTCCAAAAGACCCTATAGGATGCCACCTAAGGAATTGACAGAATTGAAAACGCAACTCCAAGAACTACTGGACAAAGGCTTCATTCGTCGTAGCGCATCACCTTGGGGATGTCCGGCCCTTTTTGTAAAGAAAAAGGATGACAGTTTAAGATTATGTGTTGACTACTGACCTCTCAATGCGGTAACCGTTAAGAATAAATACCCACTTCCCCGCATCGCCGCCGCCACTCCTCCGTCCCAGCCAAGCCTCAAAACGGTTTCCCCTCGACACCGCGAAGCTCATCGACCAGCCCACGCTCTCCCCTCCTCGCCGGAGCACCGTCGCCGACGCTCCGCCCCGCCGCTGCCCCTCTGCTCCGCGCCGACGAGCCACCTCCAGCCACCCCCAACCCCGACCAAGGCCATCCCAAAGTAGCTCTCACCTCCATGGATCTCCACGACCCTTTTCCCCTCGCCGCCGATGAGCCCCCTCGCCAGAATCTGGCCTGCCGCCGTGCCAGCGCCACCCAGGGACCCAATTGCAATGATTGAAATATTTAAAAGAGTCAGCGAGCAAGTTTCCAGGGGCATATCTGTAAACCTGTGTTTAAACTTTGATTTCAAAAGCAGCGAAATTGTAAAATTCATATGAAATGGTAGAAAAATCGGAAAAATACAAACTCAACTGTTCTGGAATCTTTAGATGAAAATCTAGAACTTTTGTTACATGCTTTGCTTCAGTTGCTTGCTAAATCTTGCTCTAAATTAAATGGAAATTTTAATGGACTTTAATTGTACCCCCTGTTGTAGACAAAGGTTGAACCTGAATTTTGGACAGTAGTTTAGTTACTTGATGTTGGTCCAGTGCAAAAACGTTTAGGGCCAAAACCGACTTGTAGCTAAACTTTTTGCTAAACTTTGTTTTATGCCATGAAATAATAGAACTAATTTGTACCTGCTGTTATATTGTGATTCATATTGCAAAACTTTTGCAGAGCTGTTATATTGATGCCTAAATACCACAAAAAAAAGTTTAGAACCTTTTTCCTTTACATAACCTATTTATATAATTTTATGGTAGGAAAAATGAACTAATTCAAATAATTAGTTTCAATGCTTGGAAAATGTTCAACTTTTTACTGTGGGACACTTTAGAGTAACGCTTGCTGTATAAAAAGTTTCGTACCCAGAAAACTGTAAAACATCCTGTAGAAACTAATTTTTATTAAAGTAGGTGTATCTTGTCCTATTTATTAAGCTTTGTATCTTGCACAATAAAATCTCAAAACTTTACAGTAACACATATATGGATAGTTTAACACCCTGTAAAATTTTTAGCATCAATACATGAATGGTTTGTTCTGTATAAAAATAACTAGGTTCTAGTAGTGTATGTGTATTACATTTTTTTTAATTATTCTGCTGCGTGAAAATGTCTGAAATTTTTACAATACTTTTGTCTCTGCATAATGTGCTCTAAATAAAAATTTCATCACCAGAAGTTATCTAGATCAGTGTTTATGTTTAATCCATGCTTATACTGCGAAAATTAAATTTTCAATATAACACAACCCCTTCTTGTTTAATGAAGTTAATAGTTTAAGTTATACTCTATTAACAATTTCCCAAAGAAATCTTAACTAAGTAACTTCATAACCAAATTAATGTTTTGTGGACTGCAACTTTATCGTGAAGGAAAATAATCGTCATATACCATCACTATAACTTACACTTGTGCATTCATATAGAACCGACTACTCTCGCCGACGGAACGTACGAGCTGGTGCCTACGTCTGAGAGTGAGCAGCGTGAAGCTCAAGTAAATCTAACTGAAGCTTTCAAAGACCCGAACCCGAGTTCGGACGAGCCCCAGGCTAACTATACCCAAGAAGGCAAGCCCCGGAGCATGAACCCTATTTTCCTAAACTTATGCAACTTATTACTCTACTTTACTTGTGCATTAAGTTTATAGGAGTGGAATGAAAACTTAGTCGCATGATCCTAGATACCCATGCTCCAAACACTAGATGTAAGGTTCGATAGAATGCTATGCTAATAGGACTCCGGTAAAAGTCGAGTGATTTCCTGTCACTCGCGAGAATATAGGAGTTGAATGTTTACTACATGCTGCAATCATAAGGTTGACGGACGGGGCTATGGTACAATGTTTATGTTGATGATTGAGGCCCCGTCTGTGTAGTGAAAAATGCTAAGGCTGCAGTGTGTGGTAGTGATGGTTAAGTCTTTGAACGTACTAACCACATGCCGAGAATATGGTAATCGGTAAGCTTAAGTACTCGATTGAACCGAGGCTAGAATATACTCCCCACCGTCTTGAATTCGTTCACATCTAGCTAATGGCGGGTGCATGTGCCGCCATGGCCGGGTCCATGGGGACGTGTAGTCGAGGGCGGTGGGCCTGTTCCGTGAAGCGGGAATTGAAGGGAAAAGTTGCACGTGTGACTCTGGGAGTAATCATGTGACGTGTGTTTAGTTTTCCCTTGCAAGCTTAACAAATTCGATTCGAATCGTCCGTTTCTCACGGTTATTAAGACTGCTTGACCCTTTTACCACATAGAGTAAGAAGAGGAACAATGATGATGATTAATCTTGTTGGATGAAAAATTAATTCTTCCACCATGTATGATATTGGATAGTTGCTTACCTACAATGGTTAAAGAAAACTAGACTCTGGAGCTAAAATTTGAAAGTAAGGACCTACTTGTATATGATTTTCGGCAAAACAAACCCTCAAGCCAAAACCCTTGCATGTCTAGGAGTCAGCTAAGTATATAACACTAGTGGGGTAAGCCTTGCTGAGTATTAGTATACTCAGCCTTGCTTGTGGCTTGTTTTCAGGTGAAACTTTCGAGGATATGATCGCTAGTTTGACTTGGCCTTGTACCCTTCCTCCTGGTTGGTCGGTGGAATGGGATACGCCCCCGACCAACGGTGATAATGCCGAGTAATGTCTCGTATGGGCTTCATCGAGGCATCCTGTATCGTCGAGTAGTTTATCGTTATTTTTCCGCTGCATTGAACTCTGAAGAACTCAATTATTTTGAACTCTGAAGTACCTTGTTTTACGAATCCGAACTCAGTTGTAATAATAATTTATGATGAACCTGTGATGTAAAATTTGTGGAATGTTGTATCCTCTAGGCTCACCTTCGTGTGAGTACATGTATGTGTGGTTTCAATCGGCAAAAACCGTGGTTGTACCGGGAGGTTACCCGATAGACCAATAGATTATTCTGTTTGAAGTGCGAGTTAGCCCTGATTGCCCTCGTGGTGATGGTTAGCGCACTTGAGCCGGATTAATTCAGGTGGTTCTGCCACAATCCGCTCCGATCAGGGCGGTCTTTGTGACAACCCTGGTAATTAAAATTCCGAAATCAAATGTCATTAGCCTAACTCTATGTGTTAAACCAACTAATGAGAGGGTGGAAAGAATTTAAAACGGGTTCAGTTGGAATTCAAATTAAATTTGGGCACATTTGAAACTCTTAAAATAACTTTAAAACCATAAGCCAAATGAAATTTTGCCTGAAACCAAAGTTGTAGAACTTTTTATTTTGAGCAACTTTCGTGTTCAAAAGTTTTTGAAATTCAAATCAGAAAGAGGAGAAAACGCCCTGTTTGCACCCAGCCCCCTGAACTTTTTCGAATTCTTGCATTTTGGTCCCTGGCATCTCCCCCTCTGCTGCCGCGCCGCGCGCACGCGCCCGCCCGCCGCGCGCCAGGTGGCCGGCGTCGCCTGACTGGCGCGGAGCGCCAGGCCAGTGGCCGCCGCGCCACCCCGCCACGGCCGGCTTTCCCCCGCCCCGACGCCGCGCCGCCCAGTCCCCGCCCGCGCGTGCTGCCGCGCCCCGGCCGCCGCCCGCCCGGCCAGTACCCGCGCTCCGCCGTGCCGCCCCGGCCCCCGCGCCCCACCAGTCGCCGCGCCTGCCCTCCGCCCGAGCCGCTGCCGCTGCTGCTCCCCACTCCGCGCCCGGCGCTATCTCGCCACGCCCACGCCACAATCGCGGCCGCCCAGTCACCGCGCCCGCTCGCCCGCACGCCGCGCCGGCGTTCTGCCGCCGCCCGCCGCGCCCAGTGCACGCCGCTGCCGTGCCCCGCCCCGCGCGTCACCCAGGCATCCCCACGCACCCTCCTGTCCCTACAAAACCGCCACCCCCGACCGCCCGCGCGAAGCCCCGCCACCGGAACGCCTCGCCGCGCCATCGCCGCCGCCGAGCACCACCCGCCCGTGGGCAGCCCTCCACAGCCGCCCACTGCCCAAACCGAGCACCCAGCCACCACTACATCACCCCACCGCAGCTCACCGACCCACCCAACGCCACCCAGAGCCACCGGAGCACCGCCGCCCGCGCTGCCGTCGCCGCCGCCGCCCCTGCTCACCGTGGACAGCACGACCCCGGCCCCCTTCGTCCAAGCCGAGCCCCGGGGTAGCTTCCCCACGCACCAGTGAAGCTCACCGACCGGACCACGCCGCCCTAACCCGCCGGAGCACCGCCGTCGACGCGAGCCGCGCCGCCGCCGCCTCTGCTCCAACGCCGGCGAGCCCTTCCCGGCCGTCCCCCACCTGAACAACACCCCCACAAGGTAGCCCTCGCACCCCTGAACCTTCCCCGACCCCCGCCCCTCACCGCCGGCGAGCCCCCTCGCCGGAATTTCGGCCGGCCGCCGCACCCGAGCCGCCGAGGACCCAATTGCAAGGATTTAAATCTTTAGAAGGGTCTGAGCGTAAGATTCAAGGACCTAGTTGTAAAAGAAAATTTCAAACCTAGATTCAAATTCAGTGAACTTGTAAAATTCGTATAAAATCGTAGAAAATTTAGAAAAATGCAAACTCAACTGTTCTGGAATCCTCAGAACAAACTCTACCACTTTTGTTACAAAAATTTTCTCAGAATCTCAAAATATTTCGCTCTACATTAAATAGAAGCTTTAATAGACATATTTTATACCCATTGTTCTAGAGCAATGCTGACCCTGAATTTTGGGCAGTGAATTAGTTGCTGGATGATTAGGACTGTGTAAAAAGATTAGGCCCAAATTCCATCTCTAGATTTACTGTTTAAATAAACTTAGTTTTATATCATGTGTAAAAGGAATGTTTTATCCCTGTAGTTAGGTGGTGAGTCACCCCTTGAAATTTTTCCTATGCTAATGTATTGGTAACTAGAAGCCAGAGAAAAATTAGGAGAATTTTTATCTCACAGTAACCTATTTATTTGATTTATGTGCTAATAACATACATTAAATCAAGAAAATAGTGTCTTAGCTTGGAAAATCCCCAAATTATTACTGGGAGTTACACTTTGGTAGAAGTTGCTGTGTAAAAAGTTTCATGGACAAAAACCCTATGTAGGGCCCTGTAAAAATGAATCTTTGAAAAGCCTAGGTGTAGAATGTTATATTTTCTATGATCTAAATACTGCATGATAAATCCTACAAAAATTACAGTAGCTTCTGCATGCTCAAGTGAGAGCTCTGTAAAAATCTTAGCCACAATTGTTGCACCAATTGATCTGTACAAAAAGAACAAGTATCTAACAGCAACAATGAAATCTATTTTTCAGAATTAATCTGTTACATAAAATTGGCTGAAAATTTTACAGTAAGCACATCTTTCCTTGATGTGCCTAAATCCAAAATTTCATGACCAGAAATTATCCCTTGTAGTAATGACTCTCAAATCGTAATCAAGTGCTATTTCCACGACTTAAACTGTGCACTCATGTAGAATCGACGACTCTCGCCGACGGAACCTACGAGCTGGTGCCCGCGTCCGAGAGTGAACAGCGCGAAGCTCAAGCAAATCTAACTGAAGCTTTTGAAGACCCGAGCCCAAGTTCGGAAGATCCCCAAGCGAACTGCGAAGGCAAGCCCCGGAGCATAACCCATTCTTTCCGAAATTATGCAACTCTTTACTCCTTGCTTGGGCATTAAGTTTATAGGGGTTGAATGAAAACGTAGTTGCATGATGTTAGGAACCCTTGCTTGAAAACTAGAAGTAAGGTTCGATAGAATGCTGTGCTAATAGGACTCCGGTAAAAGTCGAGTGATTTCCTGTCACTCGCGAGAAAATAGGAGTTGAATGACTACTACACGCTGCAATCATAAGGACACGGACGGGTTATGTAACGATGGTTACGATTGAGGCCCGTCTGTCTAGTGAAAAATGCTAAGGCCGCAGGGTGTGGTAGTGATGGTTAAGTCTTTGAACGTACTAAACACATGCCGAGATTATGGGAATCGGTAAGCTTAAGTACCTGATTGGCCCGGCAAGGGGACGGCATCCTACCCTTTGAACTTCGGTCCCATGTGCATATGGCGAGTGCAGAGAGTGGTCACGACCCGGCGCCGAACCGTGGCGTGGGGCTCTTGTACTCTCGGAGGGTAGCCCCGATCCACGACCCGGAAAGAAAGGGGAAAAGTTGCACGTGTGACTCTAGGGAGTAACCACGTGACGTGTGTTTGGGTTTCCCTTGCAAGGTTAAGAAATTCGATTCGAATCGTCCGTTTCTCACGGCTATTGAGACTGCTTAACCATTTTTACCCACAGAGTAAGAAGAGGAACAATGATGATGAATGAACTGGTTGGATGGAAAATTTGATGTTTCACCATGTATGCATTGGATAGCTGCTTACCTAGACTGATTAACGAAACTAGAATCTTGAGCTAAAAAGTTGAAAGTAAGGACCCACTTGTAGATGCTTTTCGGCAAAACAAACCCCTGAGCCAGAAAGCCTTGCATACCTAGAGTCGGTGGAGTAGTTCCCACTACACGGGTAAGTCTTGCTGAGTATTAGTATACTCAGTCTTGCTTGTAACTCGTTTTCAGGTGAGCCCTTCGAAGATATGATTGCTAGCTTGACTTGGCCCTGCACTCTTCCCCCTGGTTGGTCGGTGGAATGGGATGCGCCCCCGTCCAACGGAGATAAGGCCGAGTGATGTCTCGTACGGGCTTCATCGAGACATCCTGTATCGTCGAGTAGTTTCCGTTGTTTATTTCCGCTGCAATTTAACTCTGAAGAACTCATTTATGTTAATTGAAGTACTTGTTTTCTAAACTCAGGACTAGGTCTGTAATATTGAATTATGCAAATGATGTAATACTTGCTGGAATGTGGTACTCTCTGGGCTCATCGTCGCATGAGCATTTGTATGTACGGCGCTCGATCCGTTCACCGTGGTTGTATCGGGAGGTTATACCCGACAGACCAGTGAATTACTCCGTTTGAAGTGTAAGGTTAACCGAGGATGCCTTAATGGTGATGGTTAATACACTTGAGCCGGATTAATTCAGGTGGTTCTGCCACAGCTGGTATCAGAGCCGTAGCTGGTGCCACAGCTGGCAACAGCGGACACCAGAGCCAAAATACATACGCCAGAGAATGCTACAAGCCTTAAAAACTCATTTACTAAAACTTGACTAGAAGGTTGTGTTGCGAAATGCGTTGGTACGTTAAGGATGGTGCCTAGTTCGTAAAGCCCTAAGGGATTATGGGAAAGTTACTAGGTGGCTATCTAACTTCTATATATAGTATCAACTGACTTCCAGCACATTATTTTTTCTGTCAAAACTTACTTTCATGCACAACCGACCTTAAATTCTGTAACGACGCACTCGTCGCTAAGGTAAGAAGGTAAGGATCCTCAGCCAACTGAGGGAGCTTGGCCTTCCTGTCGGTGATGCGAACCGAACGCTGCCCTCAAGCAGTGGCTTACTTGAGGTGCTGCCAATATGACAACTGTTAGTTGGACATATTGGGAGTAGAAGGTTCGGCGCAGGGTATGGCGATCGCTGTTCATACCCCCGTCTCATGACGGTACCCCCGTGAATACGCTATCTCGATAGCGTATGTTAACGTCGTCTGTACGGCGGAAATTGTACAGATATCGTTTCTATAAGCAAACGGTAATGAATACGGACGCTTTCATGAGTGCTGGCATGAAAGGTTCATGAGATATAAATGCTTGTCGATTTTCTGCAGGTACACTAACCGCGATTACGATGAGTTAAGGAACGAGTAGAAAGACTCGACTAGCTATTATAGGAGAGCCGTATTGTGTAAGCCACCGAAACTATCATCGTAAGACCAAAGCTATTTGGCAATTGTTTTATTTGTGAGGACGAATAGGACGTGCATACATCATGAACATGTGTATCTGAAATCAAAAAAAAAAAAAAAAAAATGCGTTATGTGAGAGTGGAAAGGTTCTTGCGTATCTAAGCATGGTTGCGTAAGGATTATCTAGAGAAACTGTCCCAAATCTACCACGACCGAAAAGAGCGAATTATTGACCAAAGAAAACGACCATTTCTAATAAAGTTCATGTTGAAGAAATTGTTCCAAATCTTGTGCCCTATCTTCTGTTCAAAAATTAAAAAATTCTGAACTTATGGATAATAAGAAATAACAGAAACATCGAAATGTCAGAATTCTGTCCGGAATAAGCACTTCTGCCTCTTAAATTTTTAGGCCCCCTTCCTGCGGTTTTCTGCAAAAGAGTACAACACAAAACTTGTTCCAAATTTATCCCAGAAGCTGCTGTTAAAATTTGGAAAATTTTGGCTGGGTAGATTTTCCCTGGTGCACGAAACTCTAGCCTTCTGTTCACTGAAAATTCTGGGTAGACAGTAAGGTAAAACCTGAAAAGAAAGACCATCTTAGAGACCCAATTAGCTCTGGAGTTGACTAGAAGAGTTGTTCACAAATACCTTAGGAGTGACCTGGTGAAATTTGAGAATTTTTGGACGAGAACTGTGGGAGTTATGATTATTTTTGCACACTATACAGAATCTGTCCTTGTGCTGCTCACAGTTTCGCTATCTCACTCCATTTGATCTTTTGTTCAGATGGCCGAGCCCGTTGAGATGATGGTGAATGAGGATGGACGCGTGCACTCGCAGTGCCTCCACTGGGAGGGCTTTCCCTCTATTTTGTGGGATGTTCTGCGTACCGCGGGCTATCTAATTCCCCCACGTTACGCCGGACTGGAGTTTGCAGAAAATGGAGTTACCCAGTGCCGTGTCAACGTGACTATCTTTCCGCACCCGCTACACCCGGAGTGGCCCGCCTTGGAGCTTGAGGCTGTTGGTCGCCGTTTGGCCGATACTTGGGAGCTTGCAGCCATGAGGGCGCTCACCACATTTTGTGCGCAGCGTCCCGAGGTTGTCACACTCACTCCCATTGGATTGTTTCCTGCTGCCCAGGACAACGACCCCTTTTGGCTCAACAGGGTGCAGCACGCACAGTATTTGGTAGACTTCCATGCCCAGGAGACTATCCATACCTCCGTGCGGTGCATGAGTGCACTCTACCGGCTTCAGACTCTCCAGAGTCAGGCACTCGAGCAGCTCACTGATCTTGCTCAGGCCTACCATATGATGGCAGATACCAGGGATGAGCAGATAAAGGAGCTCAGTCAGGATCTTGAGGACAGAGATGCTCAGATTGGCCAACTTGAGGGCCAAATCCAGGAGCAGGACACTCTCATGGATGAGAGAGATACCACGATAGCACAGTTGGAGGAGCAGCTCCATGATCTGAACCTTGAGTTGGAGGATGCTAATGAGCATATTCAGTGGCATCATGATCAGAATGACCATCCCCATGAGGACGACATGGCGGAGGATGAGGAGGAGCCACAGGAGATTGATGGTATCTCAGGTATGGATTTCGAGGGTGAGGTACCACAGGCACCTCCGATGGGAGCCCACTCTCCGGCTCACAGCGAGTCGTCTGTCAACGACTTGGATGATTTCTAGAGGACGACCTAGGAGGACTTTTGCACATACTCCTCGATAGGGTAGCCTAACTTTTGGCAAGTGTTGTAATAGGCTAACTAGGAGTTGAGTAACTCTTTTGTGTTGGGTACACCTGAACCATGTGGATACCCTCAGCCTGTAAGGAACGGCGATAAAACTTGGTGATTTCGTTGTAAGTTGGTAAACGATGGAATCCACAATCGCTGAGACTTGTCGGAATTTTTACCCATGTCTCCTTGCATTTCTTGGCTGAGTGTTGAATACCAGACTTGTGCTAAATTTTGTGATCTAGGTTCTCACAAAAAATTCAGCTTCATTGGACCTCGCTAGTTTAAGATATAGGCGAAACAGTACCGATCAATCTGCTGAAAAAAACAGCTAAGACAGCAAGGCAGAGGAAGAGCTTTTTCGACCATCTTAGCCATAGTTCTAGCACCGAAGTAAATACCAAAGTGGGACAGTCCTAAATTCTCTGACTACCACAAATGTTTGAGATGTTTTGGATGGACCCACAGCAGGCTATGATTTTTCTCGTAGCAAACAGAGATTCTGTCCATACTTCTAGCTCAGACTTCGGAAGTCTATGACTACACCAATTATTTATGAAACAAGGAAGTGATATGGATCGCGTTGCTAATGGTAACCTTTCACGTTTCAGATGGTTGGATCAACACGTGGAAACCCCGAGGGTTTTGGTGCCGGTGGCAGCCGCTCGCGACAATCGCCACCACCCCCGCCCAGTTTGGTGGAAGTGATGGCCGCTCAAACCGAGCTGCTGCGTCAGATTGTGCAAGGGCAACACCAGCAGAGAGGTGGGCACAATGCTCACCAACCACAGGCTGCAGGATACACGGATTTCCTGGGGACCCAGCCTCCCTTGTTCCATAAGACCGAGGAACCCCTGGACGCAGATGCATGGATTCGCACCATAGAATCCAAGTTCACACTACTTGTGGCCCCATGCTCAGAGGCCAACAAGGCCCGTTTTGCCGCGCAACAGCTTCGCGGTACCGCTCGACTGTGGTGGGACCACTATTTTGCGATGCTCCCGGCTGACCATGTGGTCAACTGGAATGAATTCAAGACCGCGTTCCGGGCACATCATATCCCCGAGGGTCTCATGGAGAGAAAGTTGAATGAGTTCCTGGCACTCACCCAAGGCACCCGCACCGTGCTGCAGTACGCCCAAGCGTTCAACAACCTATGCCAATATGCAGGCTATCACGCTGATACGGATGCCAAGAAGCGTGATCGTTTCCGCCGAGGTCTGAATACCAAGCTCAAGGAACGTCTGAACCTAGCCAGGGCTGACACCTCCAATGAGTTGGTCAATATGGCCATTACCCAGGAGGACTGTATCATGGCACACCGGGCAGAGAAGAAGAGAAAGGCACCCGCAGGGCCATCAAGTGCCCAACCACCAAGGTATCGCATCGTGCAAAATACCGCACCTACAGCTCCACCGAGGGCCCCGCAGCCAGGTAGATGGATTGCCAGACCCCCCCAGCAGCCAGGCATGGTACGACCCCCGATGCCTCCACAGAATGGTCCGAGGCCCATTCTTCAGCAGTCTCTTCGACCTAGCCCCATGAATCGCTGTTTCAAGTGCGGGAGTTCCAGCCACTTCGCGCGCGAATGCCCTCAGCCTGGACAGCCCAACCAAGGTCAAGGATCCAACCCGAACGCTAAGAACAGGGGCAAGAGACAAACCCTGCAAGTCAAGCAAGGACGGATTAACTTCACCACGCTTGCAGAGCTTCCAGAAGGAGCCCCAGTAATGTCGGGTACATTCTCTATCCATAACAAGCCTGCCGTTATATTATTTGATTCTGGTGCATCGCATAGTTTCATAAGTGCAAAATTCGGTGCAAAAGTAGGCTTGGATGTTTGTCACACGAAAGGGTCATATATGATATCAACACCGGGTGGTAAAATTGCTTCAAACCAAATGGTCAGACAAGTACCAGTCAAATTGGGTAGTAAAACCATCGACACGGACCTTGTCCTTTTACCCCTTGACGGCATGGACATTATTTTGGGAATGAACTGGATGGCTATGCATGGAGTCACACTGGACCTTTCTTCCCGAGCCGTTGAGATAAATTCACCTAGTCACGGAGCCACTACCCTTTACCTACCATTCATAGATTGCACGAATTCCTGTGCTTATAAGATGGAAGGACTTAAGCTAGATGAGATTCTTGTGGTGAACGAGTATGCCGATGTTTTCCCGGATGACTTACCAGGAATGCCACCGGAGAGGGATATTGAGTTCGTTATTGAACTACAACCAGGCACTGCCCCTATATCCAAAAGACCATATAGGATGCCCCCTAAAGAATTGGCCGAGCTGAAAATTCAACTCCAAGAACTACTGGACAAAGGTTTTATTCGCCCTAGCGCGTCACCTTGGGGATGTCCAGCCCTATTCGTAAAGAAGAAGGATGACAGTTTGAGATTATGTGTGGACTACCGACCTCTCAATGCGGTAACAGTTAAAAATAAATACCCACTTCCTCGCATCGATGTACTCTTCGATCAATTAGCTGGAGCCAGAGTCTTCTCCAAGATTGATCTTCGTTCGGGGTATCATCAGATCAAGATTCGCCCGTGCGATATTCCTAAGACTGCCTTCTCCACACGATATGGACTATATGAATTCTTGGTCATGTCCTTTGGACTCACCAATGCCCCTGCCTACTTCATGTATCTCATGAATTCGGTATTCATGCCCGAACTTGACAAATTCGTCGTAGTGTTCATCGACGACATTCTTATCTATTCCAAGGATGAGGAAGAGCATGCCAAGCACCTTCGCATTGTTCTTCAGCGACTCAGAAACCATCAGCTCTATGCTAAGTTTTCTAAGTGTGAATTCTGGTTGGATACTGTAAAGTTCTTAGGTCACACGATCTCCAGCGAAGGCATAGCTGTTGACCCCAGCAAGGTACAAGAGGTGATGGATTGGAAACCCCCTACCTCTGTTCATCAGATTCGCAGTTTTCTCGGCTTAGCCGGTTACTACCGTCGCTTCATCCCGGATTTCTCTCGAATCGCTAAGCCCATGACGGAACTATTGAAGAAGGAAGTAAAGTTTGTATGGAATGAGAAGTGTGAGGAAGCCTTCCACACTCTCAGAGAGCATCTGACTACTGCACCTGTGTTAGCTCAACCCGATAATACCAAGTCATTCGATGTGTATTGTGACGCATCAGGTACTGGTCTAGGATGTGTGCTTATGCAAGAGAATCGAGTGATTGCATATGCCTCACGAGCCCTTCGGCCCCACGAACAGAATTATCCCACGCATGACCTTGAGCTTGCAGCAGTCATTCACGCTCTGAAGATATGGAGGCACTATCTCATGGGTACACAGTGCAATATCTACACGGATCATAAGAGTCTCAAGTACATCTTCACACAAGCCGATCTGAATATGAGACAACGAAGATGGCTAGAATTAATCAAAGATTATGACCTTGAAGTGCACTATCACCCCGGTAAGGCTAATGTAGTCGCGGATGCACTAAGCCGCAAGTCCCATTGCCATTGCTTATCCATGGAGTCCTACCATGAGACATTATGTGCAGACATGAGGAAGCTTAACTTGGAAATGGTTTCCCAAGGCACTCTAAATCACATCTCAGTTGAGCCCACTCTTCACGACCAAATCGTCATGGCGCAACTACATGATGAAGGAATCAAGATCATCAAACGAAAACTCTCTCTAGGTGAGGAGAAGTATAAGTGTTTCCGCCAGGACCATAAGGGAGTTCTATGGTTCGAAAGTCGGATAGTCGTTCCGAAGGATCGTAAACTCCGCAAGCAAATTCTTGATGAGGCACACCTCTCCAAATTCTCTATCCACCCTGGCAGTAGCAAAATGTATCAGGACCTAAGGCAAAACTTCTGGTGGACTAGAATGAAAAGGGAAATTGCTACGTATGTCTCGGAATGTGACACGTGCCAGAGAATAAAAGCCAGCCACTTGAAGGTAGCAGGTACACTTCAACCGTTACCTATACCCTCATGGAAATGGGAAGACATAAGTATGGACTTCATCGTTGGACTACCAAACACCTCCCAGAAACATGATTCCATATGGGTCATCGTTGATAGACTCACAAAGACGGCACATTTTCTTCCGGTACACACCACCTATACCGCCAAGAAATATGCCGAGATTTACCTCAATCGTATTGTTTGCCTACATGGAATACCTAAGACCATTATTTCTGATCGTGGTACTCAGTTTGTAGCCCGCTTTTGGGAACAACTGCAAATATCTCTTGGTACCAAACTAATTCGCAGCTCAGCATACCATCCTCAGACTGACGGACAAACGGAAAGAGTAAACCAAATTCTTGAAGACATGCTGAGGGCTTGCGTCATTCACTATGACAAGAATTGGGACAAATGTCTACCCCTAGCAGAGTTCTCGTACAACAACAGCTATCAAACGAGTTTGAAAATGGCACCATTTGAGGCCCTGTACGGACGAAGGTGTCGAACTCCTTTGAGCTGGTCACAAACCGGAGAACGTAAAATAATTGGACCCGATCTAGTAATCGAGGCAGAGGAGAAAGTAAAGGTAATGCAAGCAAACCTTAAAGCCGCACAAGCCCGACAAAAGAGCTATTCTGACAAAAGGAGAAAGCCCCTAAAATTCGAAGTTGGCGATCATGTCTATCTTCGAGTTTCACCCACCAAGGGAGTGCAAAGATTCGGAATCAAAGGCAAACTAGCTCCCCGTTATATTGGTCCTTACGAAATCATGGAGAGCTGCGGACCCGTAGCCTACAAATTACGACTGCCCCCTCAGCTCACGGCCACCCATGATGTCTTCCACGTATCTCAACTCAAGAAGTGTATTCGAGTCCCTACCGAGGTTGTGGAACAACAAGAAATATCGTTGGAACCCGATCTCTCGTATGTCGAACACCCAATTAAGATTCTGGATCAAAAGGAAAGAGAGACCAGGAAGAAGGTGATTAGAATGTATAAGATACAATGGAATCGCCACACGGAAGAAGAAGCCACCTGGGAAACGGAAAGCTACCTGAACCAACATTTCCCTGGGTTTCTGGTCTCAACCACTGGTATGTGCACCCACGCCCACACTAAGAATTACCGAATCTCGGGGCGAGATTCTTGTTAAGGGGGGAAGGCTGTGACAACCCTGGTAATTAAAATTCCGAAATCAAATGTCATTAGCCTAACTCTATGTGTTAAACCAACTAATGAGAGGGTGGAAAGAATTTAAAACGGGTTCAGTTGGAATTCAAATTAAATTTGGGCACATTTGAAACTCTTAAAATAACTTTAAAACCATAAGCCAAATGAAATTTTGCCTGAAACCAAAGTTGTAGAACTTTTTATTTTGAGCAACTTTCGTGTTCAAAAGTTTTTGAAATTCAAATCAGAAAGAGGAGAAAACGCCCTGTTTGCACCCAGCCCCCTGAACTTTTTCGAATTCTTGCATTTTGGTCCCTGGCATCTCCCCCTCTGCTGCCGCGCCGCGCGCACGCGCCCGCCCGCCGCGCGCCAGGTGGCCGGCGTCGCCTGACCGGCGCGGAGCGCCAGGCCAGTGGCCGCCGCGCCACCCCGCCACGGCCGGCTTTCCCCCGCCCCGACGCCGCGCCGCCCAGTCCCCGCCCGCGCGTGCTGCCGCGCCCCGGCCGCCGCCCGCCCGGCCAGTACCCGCGCTCCGCCGTGCCACCCCGGCCCCCGCGCCCCACCAGTCGCCGCGCCTGCCCTCCGCCCGAGCCGCTGCCGCTGCTGCTCCCCACTCCGCGCCCGGCGCTATCTCGCCACGCCCACGCCACAATCGCGGCCGCCCAGTCACCGCGCCCGCTCGCCCGCACGCCGCGCCGGCGTTCTGCCGCCGCCCGCCGCGCCCAGTGCACGCCGCTGCCGTGCCCCGCCCCGCGCGTCACCCAGGCATCCCCACGCACCCTCCTGTCCCTACAAAACCGCCACCCCGACCGCCCGCGCGAAGCCCCGCCACCGGAACGCCTCGCCGCGCCATCGCCGCCGCCGAGCACCACCCGCCCGTGGGCAGCCCTCCACAGCCGCCCACTGCCCAAACCGAGCACCCAGCCACCACTACATCACCCCACCGCAGCTCACCGACCCACCCAACGCCACCCAGAGCCACCGGAGCACCGCCGCCCGCGCTGCCGTCGCCGCCGCCGCCCCTGCTCACCGTGGACAGCACGACCCCGGCCCCCTCCGTCCAAGCCGAGCCCCGGGGTAGCTTCCCCACGCACCAGTGAAGCTCACCGACCGGACCACGCCGCCCCAACCCGCCGGAGCACCGCCGTCGACGCGAGCCGCGCCGCCGCCGCCTCTGCTCCAACGCCGGCGAGCCCTTCCCGGCCGTCCCCCACCTGAACAACACCCCCACAAGGTAGCCCTCGCACCCCTGAACCTTCCCCGACCCCCGCCCCTCACCGCCGGCGAGCCCCCTCGCCGGAATTTCGGCCGGCCGCCGCACCCGAGCCGCCGAGGACCCAATTGCAAGGATTTAAATCTTTAGAAGGGTCTGAGCGTAAGATTCAAGGACCTAGTTGTAAAAGAAAATTTCAAACCTAGATTCAAATTCAGTGAACTTGTAAAATTCGTATAAAATCGTAGAAAATTTAGAAAAATGCAAACTCAACTGTTCTGGAATCCTCAGAACAAACTCTACCACTTTTGTTACAAAAATTTTCTCAGAATCTCAAAATATTTCGCTCTACATTAAATAGAAGCTTTAATAGACATATTTTATACCCATTGTTCTAGAGCAATGCTGACCCTGAATTTTGGGCAGTGAATTAGTTGCTGGATGATTAGGACTGTGTAAAAAGATTAGGCCCAAATTCCATCTCTAGATTTAGTGTTTAAATAAACTTAGTTTTATATCATGTGTAAAAGGAATGTTTTATCCCTGTAGTTAGGTGGTGAGTCACCCCTTGAAATTTTTCCTATGCTAATGTATTGGTAACTAGAAGCCAGAGAAAAATTAGGAGAATTTTTATCTCACAGTAACCTATTTATTTGATTTATGTGCTAATAACATACATTAAATCAAGAAAATAGTGTCTTAGCTTGGAAAATCCCCAAATTATTACTGGGAGTTACACTTTGGTAGAAGTTGCTGTGTAAAAAGGTTCATGGACAAAAACCCTATGTAGGGCCCTGTAAAAATGAATCTTTGAAAAGCCTAGGTGTAGAATGTTATATTTTCTATGATCTAAATACTGCATGATAAATCCTACAAAAATTACAGTAGCTTCTGCATGCTCAAGTGAGAGCTCTGTAAAAATCTTAGCCACAATTGTTGCACCAATTGATCTGTACAAAAAGAACAAGTATCTAACAGCAACAATGAAATCTATTTTTCAGAATTAATCTGTTACATAAAATTGGCTGAAAATTTTACAGTAAGCACATCTTTCCTTGATGTGCCTAAATCCAAAATTTCATGACCAGAAATTATCCCTTGTAGTAATGACTCTCAAATCGTAATCAAGTGCTATTTCCACGACTTAAACTGTGCACTCATGTAGAATCGACGACTCTCGCCGACGGAACCTACGAGCTGGTGCCCGCGTCCGAGAGTGAACAGCGCGAAGCTCAAGCAAATCTAACTGAAGCTTTTGAAGACCCGAGCCCAAGTTCGGAAGATCCCCAAGCGAACTGCGAAGGCAAGCCCCGGAGCATAACCCATTCTTTCCGAAATTATGCAACTCTTTACTCCTTGCTTGGGCATTAAGTTTATAGGGGTTGAATGAAAACGTAGTTGCATGATGTTAGGAACCCTTGCTTGAAAACTATAAGTAAGGTTCGATAGAATGCTGTGCTAATAGGACTCCGGTAAAAGTCGAGTGATTTCCTGTCACTCGCGAGAAAATAGGAGTTGAATGACTACTACACGCTGCAATCATAAGGACACGGACGGGTTATGTAACGATGGTTACGATTGAGGCCCGTCTGTCTAGTGAAAAATGCTAAGGCCGCAGGGTGTGGTAGTGATGGTTAAGTCTTTGAACGTACTAAACACATGCCGAGATTATGGGAATCGGTAAGCTTAAGTACCTGATTGGCCCGGCAAGGGGACGACATCCTACCCTTTGAACTTCGGTCCCATGTGCATATGGCGAGTGCAGAGAGTGGTCACGACCCGGCGCCGAACCGTGGCGTGGGGCTCTTGTACTCTCGGAGGGTAGCCCCGATCCACGACCCGGAAAGAAAGGGGAAAAGTTGCACGTGTGACTCTAGGGAGTAACCACGTGACGTGTGTTTGGGTTTCCCTTGCAAGGTTAAGAAATTCGATTCGAATCGTCCGTTTCTCACGGCTATTGAGACTGCTTAACCATTTTTACCCACAGAGTAAGAAGAGGAACAATGATGATGAATGAACTGGTTGGATGGAAAATTTGATGTTTCACCATGTATGCATTGGATAGCTGCTTACCTAGACTGATTAACGAAACTAGAATCTTGAGCTAAAAAGTTGAAAGTAAGGACCCACTTGTAGATGCTTTTCGGCAAAACAAACCCCTGAGCCAGAAAGCCTTGCATACCTAGAGTCGGTGGAGTAGTTCCCACTACACGGGTAAGTCTTGCTGAGTATTAGTATACTCAGTCTTGCTTGTAACTCGTTTTCAGGTGAGCCCTTCGAAGATATGATTGCTAGCTTGACTTGGCCCTGCACTCTTCCCCCTGGTTGGTCGGTGGAATGGGATGCGCCCCCGTCCAACGGAGATAAGGCCGAGTGATGTCTCGTACGGGCTTCATCGAGACATCCTGTATCGTCGAGTAGTTTTCGTTGTTTATTTCCGCTGCAATTTAACTCTGAAGAACTCATTTATGTTAATTGAAGTACTTGTTTTCTAAACTCAGGACTAGGTCTGTAATATTGAATTATGCAAATGATGTAATACTTGCTGGAATGTGGTACTCTCTGGGCTCATCGTCGCATGAGCATTTGTATGTACGGCGCTCGATCCGTTCACCGTGGTTGTATCGGGAGGTTATACCCGACAGACCAGTGAATTACTCCGTTTGAAGTGTAAGGTTAACCGAGGATGCCTTAATGGTGATGGTTAATACACTTGAGCCGGATTAATTCAGGTGGTTCTGCCACAGTCTTGTCAGGGTCATTCTCCCTAGGGAGGATGGTCTTAGTCATGCGGTCCGGCTGCAAATGCGACTCGGTGGCCGAGTCATTTTTCGGAATGGAGAGATCATCTGGAGAAATATTCATTGCTGACTCGGAGAGGCTGATAATCTCCATCTCACATCAGTGAGAGGTCTTCAAGTCTCCATGAACAGAGATGACTCCATTCGGCACCAACATCTTGAGTACAAGATACGTGTGGTTGGGGATCGCCATGAACCTGGCGAGGGCGGGCCTCCCCAGGATTGCGTGGTACAAAGTCTCGAATGAGGTGACCTCGAAGTGGAGGTGCTCCGTATGATAGTTCTCCCGGGTTCCGAAGGTAACCGGGAGTGTCACTTGGCCGACTGGAGTCAAACCTGAGCCGGGAATGATCCTGTAGAAGGCTTCCTGGGTCGGGACTAGGGAAGTCATGTCATAATTCATGCTCTATATTGTCTTGGAGAAGATGATGTTGAGGCCACTACCTCCGTCTATGAGCACTTTGGAGAGGCGGGCCATGCTTACCACCGAACTGAGCACCAGCGGGTAAGATCCTGGGCTAGGCAGGTGAACCTAGTGATCACGCCGGTCGAAGGTTATGGGGACCTGTTGGCGCTAAAATCGGCCGGATAGGAATCGGCCGATGGTCTTCAGCGTCGGACACACGACCCGGGAGAATCTGCTTAGCTCCTGTTTGGGTTATCGCCCTGGTGCGGTTCGCGCGGCGTGCCAGTCAATCTGACCTGTTGATTGACAAGGAAATAGAGTATTAAATTCCAGGCGCGTCGATCGGCTGGGATTCCGATCTGTCCTGAGGAGCGCGTCGGCGGCGAATCGGCCGATTTTCTGTAGAGATGATCGGCTATGGATCAGCCGATGATCGTGTAGTAATGGTAGAGAAAGCTGTCGGAGCGATCTAAACAATTACTACAGAAGCAACACTTGAAATAGGTCTAATCGGCTGTAAGATGATGAATTAAAGAAGAACGATGACGAAGCCGATTGCTCTGATCTCAAGCTGGATAACTGGTGATAATACTAGAACAACAGGTAAAACTTGCAATTCTAGTAAATATCGATAACTGGTGAATAAATCCAAACGAAACCACAGCGATGCGCCCGTAGTTAAAGCTCGGATATTACTCGGTAAGCGGAACCTACCAATTGGCCGGAGATCAAGTTGATGCAGCCCTGCCAATCCGTAAGAACTCGTGGAAGAAGAAAATATTGGCGAAGTCGCCGACTTGAAAGTAAATTGCTGGAAAAGTAGAAGTATTGTTGTTGATTGATGTGTTGATTGATGTGTTGATTCTTTTCTCAAGACCCCGACGACTCCTATTTATACCCTAAAGCTAGGACTCCTGGTCGATCACGACTTGTTACAACTTTATTTAAACTACTATATCTATAAGAACTTTAAAAGGAAACGGACTCCCGCAGAATCTTCCGCCGCCGTTCCATAATCCAATCAGGATTTCCTTCAGTTGCTCCCCGACCGACTTAGTGTGCCCCCTTTGACCAACTTTTGACCAGGACCCTCTGAAATAGTCCCATCCTGCTGGCGTAGGCTGTATCACCAATCGGCCGATTTCCAACTGTTACCTCAATCGTGTAACACCCAAAATATAGGAGCTAAAATTTCTAAAGGTATTTTCATAAAAAACATAAATTAAAATTGTGCATGCATCTTTATTTCTTTCTTCTCCTATTCTTTCTTTCAACCCAGCCCAATTCCTTTTCTTCTTCTTTATCGTTTCCGCGGCCGACTCAGTGGCCGATTTCCTTCCCCGACCCTTGCTTTCACCGACAGCTGGGACTCACCTGTCGGCGCTCTCTTCTTCTTCTCTCTTCTTTCCTTACCCAGAGTCCAGAACGACTCCGAACTGCTGTTCGTACCCCGTTCTCTTTGTTTCTTCTCATCCCGTGTCCTGATCGATTTCCGCAGCACCGCCTTCCTAATCTCGGCCGATCCGCCCCTATAAAATCCTGCCAAAGCCCCGCTTTGCAACCCACGCCAAACTCAAATCTTTTCCTCTACTCAACCCTGTCGCGCGCCGCTGGAAGTTGCGCCTCGGAGGAACGCCGTCGACCCGTGTCGCCGATTCTCCGTCGACTCGCCGACCTGCAGCTGCTCCGCCGTCTTCAACTCTCGCCAGAGCTCCGCAAGTTGGTGAGTATCAAGCCAACCAGATTCCCCTCTCTCTCTCTTGCTCCGCTGCCCACCAGATTGCTCGCCGGACCCCTGTTTCCACCCGCCGCCATGGCCGCCAGTTTACAGCCGCCGCACAGCCAACCTGTACCCACCCTCACCTTCACCGTACCGCCCACTCACTCCCCGGCATGAGCCTAGCTTGAATTGAGCCCGGAACACCAGGTTTGGTGAAGCTCCGGCCGTCCACCGCCACAATCGCTCGCCGCCGATGCCCAGTAAAACTCTGCCTCGCCCGACCCCTTTTGTTCTGTCAAGCCGACCCTTCCTTTGCCGCTCGATCCAGATCTTACGGCCAGAAGTGATCTTCACTTTACCCGGCCGATTTACCTGACCCACTCTTCATACCTCCGATTCGCCCGACCCTTACTCCGCCGATTCGTCTGATCCGCCGCCGATTCTGATCCAACGGATTAGATTCACCCGACCCTAGCCGTTCCCAGAACTTTAGCAGAAAGACCCCTCGGTTTTCCAGGAATCAACCCGCAGTCCAGATCAGTAGAAAATAATTAGAGTTGAGCCCTTTCTTTTTCTGTCCCGACCCCTGACTTTTCCAGAATTAGAACCCGCCGTCCAGAACCTATAGTTTTGTACCCCGACCCTCTGTTTATGGTTTAATTATGTTTTAGCCCCTGAATTCTTCAGATCTAGCCTCGGGGGACTCAAAACTCTAGCAGTTAGGTCCCCAGATCACTGTTTAAACCATATCTTCATCGTTCCAACTCCGATTTCAGCGATTCTTGAGCCCACACGATCTTTGCACCATGAACTACAACTTTAGCATCTTTTCGCTTTCTGTTTGTATTGTTTGTTGTATTGTTTCTTATTTGTTTGTGTATGCTTGTTTGTGTGATCGCGTAGACAACGTGACGTTCGAGCCAAATCAAGAGCAAGCTTACGAGGAAGAGAATCAGCAGTTGCTTGACGAAGGCAAGTGGATTTCCTCCCCTGCATATTCTATTTGATCCCAACAACTGCATGAAAATACACTTTACTCTATTGTTGCTTGCATAAACTTGATGGGATTACCTGTGCTAAGGACATACCTAGTCTTTTACCCCAAACCTTGAAACACCTGGGTTTACTACTTTGTTGGGTAGTTACGCTTAGTTGCCAACTTTGGGATTGGTATTGGTTTACTCTTTTGTTAATGTGGATCACGTTTTGTATTGTGGTATTATCGCATAAGTTCAAGATCGACTTTGTTTAATGGGAACATGGAGAACCACCCAAGTAAACAGTGCAACCACAAAGTCACATGGCTCTGACCTTAGCCAATTAATTAGATGTGTAGTTTGCTGGTGGCCTTACCGAAAGGGCAAGGAGGGGGTCGGTGATAGGGGTCATAGCCCGGTCCTCTTGGGGTAGCTGCCTTTGCTAAGGAGCTGACCATTAGGGAGGTTTATGGACCACGCCGCTACTGAAACTCTAGCGGGCTGCCTAGCTCTCGACATGTCTTTGTAAAGGCTTCGTAGTGTACCCTCGCCACTCACCTCGGAAGTGTTTAAGGGCCTTGCAAACCCGAGCGATTCAGGGAAACACGATTTGTGGGTAAAGTGTACAACCTCTGCAGAGTGTAAAACTGTTATAACAGCCGTACTCACGGTTATGAGTGGCTTGGACCGTCACATGATAATGAAACTTGAAGATTAATTAAATTGTGGTTTGTGGTTAATACTTGAGCTGATGGTATGTTTATGTTTTGCTAAAGTGGGATTGGTATAAACTTAAACCTAGTCAATAGGTGCTTGATAATAAATATTTGACCAACTAAAAGCAACCGCTGCTGCAAACCCTAGCCTATCCTTGATGGCCTTGCATTTTCACCCCACTTGCTGAGTACCAACCATAAGAGTACTCACCCTTGCCCCTGCTGTTCAGAAGAGAACTTTGAAGAGGAGATCTTCGACGACTTCGAGGAGTTCTAGGTCCTGCGTTCCCCAGTCATCGCCTGTGGAAGACGGAGTTGTTGAAGACTTCGTATAGGGTATAACGGTTCAACGTTAAAGGCATTTGTGTCTCTTTTATACGGAGTGTAATATTGTTAAATACTTTATTTAGTTACTTTTGAGCATTGCCTTTGATATATATTACACTTTCCGTCTACCATATGTGTGTGAACGAGATCCTGGCGCACATATGAGATGCATCTGGTTCTTTCTAGAATTGGGTGTGACAAATCGGCCGATTCCTTTCTGTAGCCTTCAGATCTGCCGCATCGGCCAATCTTCTCCTCCTGACGCTGATTCAACACGTGTCAAAATCTGGCGTCAACAGGACCTCTGACCACCACAAGGGCTCAATCGGGTGCTGGAATACCGAGTTGCCCTCGCGCTGGTCTAGCTTGAGTCGACGCTAGCACCGTGGGGCTCTGGAGCCACCGTAGATGAAGTTGACGGTGCGGTCGACATCTTGGAAGTCTCCTAGGGACTTGTCAGCTGGTTCTTCGCGATCACGCCTAGGTGAGTCACTTCGGCGTCCACAGCCGCGGGAGCCTTTGGAGCCGCTTGCTTTGTCCCGGTCATCATAGCAGGGACGCTTAGCATCGTCAATCGCCGCACTGTTGCAAATTGTGTGGCAGTCGTGGGCGGTGTGGTTCGCGTCCTTGTGGCACGGGCACTTGCCGTCCAGGAGCCGATCTAGATCCTCCTGGTTAAGGGAGGTGCATTGTCGGGGTCCATCCGCCACGGCGATGGTGTTTTTGGGGCCGCGTTTGCGGTCCTAGTTCTTCGACAACATGGGATGGTTGTGGTTCTTGTTGGAGCTGTGTTGAGGAGGGCGGCCATCGTGGCATGGGCGGTCGTCTTTCCGCTGCTTGGAACGGTTGTCAGTGTTGAGCTGGTCCTTGTGATGGCGGTGTACTTTTTCAGCTTCCTCCATGTCGTCGTGGTTTTTGACGACCACCATCATCTTCGAGACCGTCTTGGGGTTGCTCTCAAACATCTTGCACCAGAGCTCGATGTTGTGCAGCCCTAGGTGGAAGTAGTGGATAACATCCTTGTCATCAACCTCCGCAATCGTGCTGCGGTTAGCGAAGTACCTTTTGTTGTAGTCACGAAGGGATTCATTGGGCTTCTAGGTGACACTGTCCAGATATCATCTATTTTGGGGACCCGGACAAGATGCCTGGAAGTGGTTGATGAAGGTGATGCAGAGGTCTTGCCAGCTGTTGATGGAGCCGGGGTGAAGTCCCTCGAGCCTGTTCAGCGTCTAGCAACTCATCATCAACGGGAAGTAGGCCTCCATGATGTCGTTGTTGTCGTTGGCGGCTCGTACGGCGATTGGAGTCACCATCGAACTTATCAATGCCGACTGGCTTGAATGTTGAGGGCCACGAGATACCTTTTAGTCAATTGGAGAAGGCGGAGAAGCCATTGAGGTCGCTGCTGAGGTCGTTGTCGGGGTAGGCGGGTGCTGGCGGGAGCGGTCGGGGTGGTCGTTGTTGATCATCATTGTGGCAGAACCACCTGAATTAATCCGGCTCAAGTGTATTAACCATCACCATTAAGGCAATCTCGGTTAACCTTACACTTCAAACGGAGTAATCCACTGGTCTGTCGGGTATAACCTCCCGATACAATCACGGTAGAGCGGATCGAATGCCATACATACAAACGCTCATGCGACGATGAGCCCAGAGAATACCACATTCCAGCAAATATTACAACATTAGCATAAGTAAATATTACAGACCAAGTTTTGAGTTTAGAAACCAAGTACTTCAATGATCATACTAAGAAGTTCTTCAGAGTTTAAGTTGCAGCGGAAAATACAAACAACGAAAGCTACTCGACGATATAGGATGTCTCGATGAAGCCCGTACGAGACATCACTCGGCGTTATCTCCGTTGGACGGGGGCGTATCCCATTCCACCGACCAACCAGGGGGAAGAGTGCAGGGCCAAGTCAAGCTAGCAATCATATCTTCGAAGGTCTCACCTGAAAACGAGCCACAAGCAAGGCTGAGTATACTAATACTCAGCAAGACTTACCCGTGTAGTGGAATCTATTCCACCGACTCTAGACATGCAAGGCTTTTTGGCTGAGGGGTTTGTTTTGCCGAAAAGCATCTACAAGTGGGTCCTTACTTTCAACTTTTAGCTCAAGATTCTAGTTTCATTAACCATTCTAGATAAGCAGCTATCCAAAAGCATACATGGTGAAGCATTAAATTTTCATCCAACCAGTTCATTCATCCTCATTGTTCCTCTTCTTACTCTGTGGGTAAAAATGGTTAAGCAGTCTCAATAGCCGTGAGAAATGGACGATTCGAATCGAATTTCTTAACCTTGCAAGGGAAACCTAAACACACGTCACGTGGTTACTCCCTAGAGTCACACGTGCAACTTTTCCCCTTTCTTTCCGGGTCGTGGATCGGGGCTACCCTCCGAGAGTACAAGAGCCCCACGCCACGGTTCGGCGCCGGGTCGTGACCACTCTCTGCACTCGCCATATGCACATGGGACCGAAGTTCAAAGGGTAGGATGCCGTCCCCTTGCCGGGCCAATCAGGTACTTAAGCTTACCGATTCCCATAATCTCGGCATGTGTTTAGTACGTTCAAAGACTTAACCATCACTACCACACCCTGCGGCCTTAGCATTTTTCACTAGACAGACGGGCCTCAATCGTAACCATCGTTCCATAGCCCGTCCGTGTCCTTATGATTGCAGCGTGTAGTAGACATTCAACTCCTATTTTCTCGCGAGTGACAGGAAATCACTTGGCTTTTACCGGAGTCCTATTAGCACAGCATTGTATCGAACCTTACATCTAGTTTTCAAGCATGGGTTCCTAACATCATGCAACTAAGTTTTCATTCAACTCCTATAAACTTAATGCACAAGCAAAGAGTAATGAGTTGCATAATTAGGAAAGAAATAGGTTATGCTCCGGGGCTTGCCTTCGCAGTTAGCTTGGGGCTCTTCCGAACTTGGGCTCGGGTCTTCAAGAGCTTCAGTTAAATTCACTTGAGCTTCACGCTGCTCACTCTCGGACGCGGGCACCAGCTCGTAAGTTCCGTCGGCGAGAGTCGTCGATTCTACATGAATGCACAAGTTTAAGTCGTGGTAATGGTAATCGACATGATTTAAGTGTAATTACTATAGTGGATAGTTTCTGGTCATGAAACTTTGGATTTAGGCACATCAGGGAAATATGTGCTTACTATAAAATTTCCAGACAATTTCATGTAGCAGATTAATTATGAAAAATATATTACATAGTTGTTGTTAGACTTTTGTTCTTTTTGTACAGGACAAATGGTGCAACAACTGAGTCTAAGATTTTTACAGAGCTTTCATTTAAGCATGCAGGAGCTCCTGTTATTTTTGTAGGATTTATTATGCAATATTCAGAGCATAGAAAGTATGACATTACACACCTAGGTTATTCAAAGATTCATTTTTACAGGACACTACAGAGGGTTTTTGTCCATGCAACTTTTTACACAGCAACCACTACCACAGTGTATCTCTTAGTAAAATTTTGAAAAATTTCCAAGCTAAGATACTATTTCCTTGATTTAATGTAGGTTATTAGCACATAAATCAAATAATTAGGTTCCTGTGAGATATAAAGTCTCCCAATTTTTCTCTGGCATCTAGGTACCATTACACCAGCATAGAAAAAGTTTCATTAGGTGATTCATAACCTAACAGCAGGGATAAAAATATTCTACCTAATCATGGTATGAAACTAAGTTTAATAAACAGTAAAGCTAGAGATGGAATTTGGGCCTGGTCTTTTTACACAGCCCTAAACAATAAGCAACTAACTCACTGTCCAAATTTTAGGGTCAGCGTTGATCTACAACCATGGGTACAAAATAAGTTCATTAAAGCTTCCATTTAAGGTAGAGCAAAATATGTGGAGAATCTGAGAAACTTTTTGTAACAAAAGTTGTAGAGTTTATTCTAAGGATTCTAGAACAGTTGAGTTTACATTTTTCTGAATTTTCTACGATTTTATACCAATTTTACAATTTCCCTGAATTTGAATCTAGATTTGAAACTTTCTTTTACAATTGGGTCCTTGAATCTTACGTGCAGACCCTTCTAAAGATTTAAATTCTTGCAATTGGATCCTCGGGCGGCTCGGGTACGGCGGCCGGCCGAAATTCCGGCGAGGGGCTCGCCGGCGGCGAGGGGTGAGGGTCGGGGAAGGTTCAGGGGTGCGGGGGCTACCTCGTGGGGGTGTTGTTCAGGTGGGGGACGGCCGGGAATGGCTCGCCGGCGTTGGAGCAGAGGCCGCGGCGGCGCGGCACGCGTCGACGGCGGTGCTCCGGCGGGCTTGGGGCGGCCTGGTCCGGTCAGCGAGCTTCAGTGGCGCGTGGGGAAGCTGCTCAGGGGCTTGGCTTGGACGGAGGAGGTCGGGGTCGAGCTGCCCACGGTGAGCAGGGGCGGCGGCGGCGGCGGCAGCGCGGGCGGCGGCGCTCCGGTGGTCCTGGGCGGCGTTGGGTGGGTCGGCGAGCTTCAGTGGGGTGATGTAGTGGTGGCTGGAGGCTCAATTTGGGCAGGGGGCGGCGGTGGAGGGCTGTCCACGGGCTGGCGGCGCTCGGCGGCGGCAATGGGGACGGCGAGGCGTTCTGGGTGCTGGGGCTCGCGCGCGAGCGGCCGGGCTCGGCTTTTATAGGGGCAGGAGGGAGTGGAGGGGTGTCTGGGCGATGCGCGGGGCGGGGGGCACGGCACGGCGCAGCACTGGCCACGGCGGGCGGCAGCAGAGCGCCGGCGCGGCGTGCGGCGAGCGGACGCGGGCGACTGGGCGGCCGGGATTTGGCGTGGCAGAGAGGAGATAGCGCAGCGCGCGGAGTGGGTAAGCAGCTGCTGCAGCGGCACGGGCGGAGGGCAGACGCAGCGACGGGCGGGGCACGGGAGCCGGGGTGGCACGGCGGGGTGCGGCGGTTGGGCGCGACGGGCGGCGAGGCGGGGCGCGGCAGCGGCGTGCGCACGCGCGGGCGTGTACTGGGCAGCGCGGCGTGGGGAGGGGGGCAAAGCCGGGCGTGGGGGAGTGGCGCGGCAGCCACTGGCCTGGCGCCTCGCGCCGGTCAGGCGTCGCCGGCCACCTGGCGCGCGGCGGTCGGGCGCGGAGGGGAGAGAGAGAGCGCGAATGCAAGAATTCGAAAAATTTCAGGGGGCTGGGTGCAAACAGGGCGTTTTCTCCTCTTTCTAATTTGAATTTCAAAAACTTTTGAACATGAAAGTTGTTCAGAATAAAAAGTTCTACAAGTTTTGTTTCAGGCAACATCTCATTTGGCTTATGGTTTGAAAGTTAATTTAAAAATTTCAAAAGTAACCAAATGTGCCCAAATTCAATTTGAATTTCAACTGAACGCGTTCTAATTCTTTTCACCCTTTTATTAGTTGTCTAAGCATAGGGTTAGGCTAATGACATTGATTTTAGAAATGTAATTTACCAGGGTTGTCACAGCCTTTCCCCCTTAACAAGAATCTCGCCCTGAGATTCGGTAAATCTTAGTGTGGACAGGGGTTGCACGTACCAGTGGTTGAGATAAGAAAACCAGGGAAATTTTGGTTTAGGTAGCTCTCGGTTTCCCAGGTGGCTTCTTCTTCCGTGTGATGATTCCATTGAACTTTATACATTTTAATCACTTTCCTCCTGGTCTCTCTTTCTTTTTGATCCAAAATTTTAATTGGGTGTTCGACATACGAGAGGTCGGGTTCTAACGATATTTCTTGTTGTTCCACAATCTCGGTAGGGCCTCGAATACACTTCTTGAGTTGAGATACGTGGAAGACATCATGGGTGGCCGTGAGCTGAGGGGGCAGTCGTAATTTGTAGGCTACGGGTCCGCAACTCTCAATGATTTCGTAAGGACCAACATAACGGGGAGCTAGTTTGCCTTTGATTCCAAATCTTCGCACTCCCTTGGTTGGCGAAACTCGAAGATAGACATGATCGCCAACTTCGAACTGTAGGCGCTTTCTCCTTTTGTCAGAATAGCTCTTTTGTCGGGCTTGTGCGGCTTTAAGATTTGCTTGTATTACTTTTACTTTCTCCTCTGCCTCGATTACCAGGTCGGGTCCAATTATTTTACGTTCTCCGGTTTGTGACCAGCTCAAAGGAGTTCGACACCTTCGTCCGTACAGGGCCTCAAATGGTGCCATTTTCAAACTCGTTTGATAGCTATTGTTATACGAGAACTCTGCTAGGGGTAGGCATTTGTCCCAATTCTTGTCATAGTGAATGACGCAAGCTCTCAGCATGTCCTCAAGAATTTGGTTTACTCTTTCCGTTTGTCCGTCAGTCTGAGGATGGTATGCTGAGCTGCGAATCAGTTTAGTGCCAAGAGACGTTTGCAGTTGTTCCCAAAAGCGTGCTACAAACTGAGGACCACGATCGGAAATAATTGTCTTACGTATTCCATGTAGGCAAACAATACGATCGAGGTAAATCTCGGCATATTTCTTGGTAGAGTAGGTGGTGTGTACCGGAAGAAAATGTGCCGTCTTTGTGAGTCTATCCACGATAACCCATATGGAATCGTGTTTCTGGGAAGTGTTTGGTAGTCCAACGATGAAGTCCATACTTATGTCTTCCCATTTCCAGGATGGTATAGGTAACGGTTGTAGTGTACCGGCTAGCTTCAAGTGGCTAGCTTTTACTCTCTGGCACGTGTCACATTCTGAGACATACGTAGCAATTTCTCTTTTCATTCTAGTCCACCAGAAGTTTTGCCTTAGGTCTTGATACATTTTGCTACTGCCGGGGTGGATAGAGAATTTGGAAAGGTGCGCCTCATCAAGAATTTGCTTGCGGAGTCCACGATTCTTCGGAACGACTATACGACTTTCGAACCATAGGACTCCCTTATGGTCCTGGCGGAAACATTTATACTTCTCCTCTCCTAGAGAGAGTTTTTGTTTGATGATCTTAATTCCTTCATCATGTAGTTGTGCCATGAAGATTTGGTCGTGAAGAGTGGGCTCAACTGAGATGTGATCTAGAGTGCCTTGGGAAACCATTTCCATGTTAAGCTTCCTCATTTCTGCACACAATGTCTCATGGTAGGAATCCATGAATAAGCAATGGCAATGGGACTTGCGGCTTAGTGCATCCGCGACTACATTAGCCTTGCCGGGGTGATAGTGCACTTCAAGGTCATAATCCTTGATTAATTCTAGCCATCTTCGTTGTCTCATATTCAGATCGGCTTGTGTGAAGATATACTTGAGACTCTTATGATCCGTGTAGATATTGCACTGTGTACCCATGAGATAGTGCCTCCATATCTTCAGAGCGTGAATGACGGCTGCAAGCTCAAGATCATGAGTGGGATAATTCTGTTCGTGGGGCCGAAGGGCTCGTGAGGCATATGCAATCACTCGATTCTCTTGCATAAGCACACATCCTAGACCAGTACCCGATGCGTCACAATACACATCAAACGACTTGGTATTATCGGGTTGAGCTAACACAGGTGCAGTAGTCAGATGCTCTCTGAGAGTGTGGAAAGCTTCTTCACATTTCTCATTCCATACAAACTTTACTTCCTTCTTTAACAGTTCAGTCATGGGCTTAGCAATTCGAGAGAAATCCGGGATGAAGCGGCGGTAGTAACCGGCTAAGCCGAGAAAACTGCGGATCTGATGAACAGAGGTAGGCGGTTTCCAATCCATCACCTCTTGTACCTTGCTGGGGTCAACAGCTATGCCTTCGCTGGAGATCGTGTGACCTAAGAACTTTACAGTATCCAACCAGAATTCACACTTAGAAAACTTAGCATAGAGCTGATGGTCTCTTAGACGTTGAAGAACAATGTGCAGGTGCTTTGCATGCTCTTCCTCATCCTTGGAATAGATAAGGATGTCGTCGATGAACACTACGACGAATTTGTCCAGTTCGGGCATGAATACCGAATTCATGAGATACATGAAATAGGCAGGGGCGTTGGTGAGTCCAAAGGACATGACCAAAAACTCATATAGTCCATATCGTGTGGAGAAGGCAGTCTTAGGAATATCGCACGGGCGAATCTTGATTTGATGATATCCCGAACGAAGATCAATCTTTGAAAAGACTCTGGCTCCAGCTAATTGATCGAAGAGTACATCGATACGAGGAAGTGGGTATTTGTTTTTGACAGTTACCGCATTGAGAGGTCGGTAGTCCACACATAACCTCAAACTGTCATCCTTCTTCTTTACGAATAGGGCTGGACATCCCCAAGGTGACGCGTTAGGGCGAATGAAACCCTTGTCCAGTAGTTCTTGGAGTTGAATTTTTAGCTCTGCCAGCTCTTTAGGGGGCATCCTATATGGTCTCTTGGATATAGGTGCAGTGCCGGGTTGTAGTTCAATGATGAACTCAATATCCCTATCTGGTGGCATTCCCGGTAAGTCCTCCGGAAAAACATCGGCATACTCGTTGACCACAGGAATATCCTCTAGCTTAAGTCCTTCCATCTTGTAAGCACAGGAATTCGTGCAATCTAGGAATGGTAGGTAAAGGGTAGTGGCTCCATGACTAGGTGAATTTATCTCAACGGCTCGGGAAGAAAGGTCCAGTGTGACTCCATGCATAGTCATCCAGTTCATTCCCAAAATAATATCCATGCCGTCAAGAGGTAACAGGACAAGGTCTGTGTCGATGGTTTTACTACCCAACTTGACTGGTACTTGTCTGATCATTTGGTTTGAAGCAATTTTACCACCCGGTGTTGATATCATATACGACCCTTTGGTGTGACAAACATTCAAGCCTACTTTTGCACCGAATTTTGCGCTCATGAAACTATGCGATGCACCAGAATCAAATAATATAACTGCAGGCTTGTTAAGGATAGAGAATGTACCCGACATCACTGGGGCTCCTTCAGGAAGCTCTGCAAGTGTGGTGAAGTTAATCCGCCCTTGCTTGACTTGCAGGGTCTGTCTCTTGCCCCTGTTCTTGTTGTTCGGGTTGGATCCTTGACCTTGGTTGGGCTGCCCAGACTGAGGGCATTCTCATGCGAAGTGGTTGGAACTCCCGCATTTGAAACATCGGTTCGCGGGGCTGGGTTGAAGAGACTGTTGCAGAGTGGGCCTCGGACCATTCTGTGGTGGCATCGGGGGTCGTACCATGCCTGGCTGTTGTGGGGGTCTGGCAATCCATCTCCCTGGCCGAGGGGCCCTTGGTGGAGCGGTGGGCGCGGCATTTTGCACGATGCGATACCTTGGTGGTTGAGCACTTGATGGTCCAGCGGGTGCCTTTATCTTCTTCTCTGCCCGGTGTGCCATGATACAGTCTTCCTGGGTAATGGCCATATTGACCAATTCGTTGTAGGTGTTAGCCCTGGCTAGGTTCAGACGTTCCTTAAGCTTGGTGTTCAGACCTCGGCGGAAACGATCACGCTTCTTGGCATCCGTATCAGCGTGATAGCCCGCATACTGGCATAGGTTGTTGAACGCCTGGGCGTACTGCAGCATGGTGCGGGTGCCCTTGGTGAGTGCCAGGAACTCGTTCAGCTTCCTCTCCATGAGACCCTCGGGGATATGATGTGCCCGGAATGCGGTCTTGAATTAATCCCAGGTGACAATGTGATCAGCGGGGAGCATAGCAAAATAGTGGTCCCACCACAGACGAGCGGTACCGCAAAGCTGTTGCGCGGCAAAACGAGCTTTGTTGGCTTCTGAGCATGGGGCCACAAGTAGTGTGAACTTGGATTCGATGGTGCGAATCCATGCATCTGCGTCCAGGGGTTCCTCGGTCTTATGGAACAAGGGCGGCTGGGTCCCCAGGAAATCCGTGTATCCTGCAGCTTGGGGTTGGTGAGCATTGTGCCCACCCCTCTACTGGTGCTGTCCTTGCACGATCTGACGCAGCAACTCGGTTTGAGCGGCCATCACTTCCACCAAACTGGGCGGGGGTGGTGGCGATTGTCGCGAGCGGCTGCCACCGGCACCAAAACCATCGGGGTTGCCACGTGTTGATCCAACCATCTGAAACGTGAAAGGTTACCATTAGTAACGCGATCCATATTACTTCCTTGATTCATAAATGATTGGTGTAGTCATAGACTTTCGAAATCATAGCTAGAAGTATGGACAGAATCTCTGTTTGCTACGAGAAAAATCATAGCTTGCTGTGGGTCCATCCAAAACATCTCAAACTTTGGCAGTAGTCAGAGAATTTAGGAATGCACCACCTTGGTATTTAACTTCGGCGCTAGAACTATAGCTAAGGTGGTCGAAAGGCTCGTTCTTTGCCTTACTGTCTTAGCTGTTTTTCAGCAGATTGATCGGTACTGTTTCGCCTATAACTTAAACTAGCGAGGTCCAATGATGCTGAATTTTTGTGAGAACCACGATCACAAAATTTAGCACAAGTTTGGTATTCAACACTCAGCCAAGAAATGCAAGGAGACATGGATAAAAATTCCGACAAGTCTCAGCGATTGTGGATTTCATCGTTTACCAACTTACAACGAATCACCCAAGTTTATCGCCGTTCCTTACATGCTGAGGGTATCCACACGGTTCAGGTGTACCCATTACAAAAGAGTTACTCAACTCTTAGTTAGCCTCTTACAACACTTGCCAAAAGTTAGGCTACCCTATCGAGGAGTATGTGCAAAAGTCCTCCTAGGTCGTCATCTAGAAGTCATCCAAGTCGTTGACGGACGACTCGCTGTGAGCAGGAGAGTGAGCTCCCATCTGAGGTGCTTGTGGTACCTCACCCTCAAAATCCATACCGGAGATACCATCAATCTCCTATGGCTCCTCCTCATCTTCCTCCATGTCCTCCTCATGGGGATGGTCATTCTGATCATGGTGCCACTGAATGTGCTCATTAGCATCCTCCAACTCAAGGCTCAGATCATGGAGCTGTTCCTCCAACTGTGCTATCGTGGCATCTCTCTCACCCATGAGAGTATCCTGCTCCTGAATTTGGCCCTCAAGTTGGCCAATCTGAGCATCTCTGTCCTCAAGATCCTGACTGAGCTCCTTAATCTGCTCATCCCTGGTATCTGCCATCATGTGGTAGGCCTGAGCAAGATCAGTGAGCTGCTCAAGCGCCTATCTCTGGAGAGTCTGAAGTCGGTAGAGTGCACTCATGCACCGCACGGAGGTATGAATAGTTTCCTGGGCGTGAAAGTCTACCAAGTACTGTGCGTGCTGCACCCTGTTGAGCCAAAAGGGGTCGTTGTCCTGGGCAGCAGGAAACAATCCAATGGGAGTGAGTGTGACAACCTCGGGACGCTGCGCACAAAAAGTGGTGAGCGCCCTCATGGCTGCAAGCTCCCAAGTATCGGCCAAACGGCGACCAATAGCCTCAAGCTCCAAGGCGGGCCACTCCGGGTGTAACGGGTGCGGAAAGATAGCCACGTTGACACGGCACTGGGTAACTCCATTCTCTGCAAACTCCAGTCCGGCGTAACGTGGGGGAATTAGATAGCCCGCGGTACGCAGAACATCCCACAAAATAGAGGGGAAGCCCTCCCAGTGGAGACACTGTGAGTGTACGCGTCCATCCTCATCCACCATCATAGCAACAGGCTCGGCCATCTGAACAAAAGATCAAATGGAGTGAGATAGCGAAAAACTGTGAACAGCACAAGGACAGATTCTGTATAGTGTGCAAAAATAACCATAACTTCCACATTCCTAATCCAAAAATTCTCAAATTTCACCAGATCACTCCTAAGGTATTTGTGAACAACTTTGCTAGTCAACTCCAGAGCTAGATAGGTCCCTAAAATGGTCTTTCTTTTCGGGTTTTACCTCTCTGTCTACCCAGAATTTTCAGTGAACAGAGGGCTAGAGTTTCGTGAACCAGAGAAAATCTACCCAGCCAAAATTTACCAAATTTTAACAGCAGCTACCTGGGTAAATTTGAAACAAGTTTTGTGTTGTACTCTTTTGCAGAAAACGGTAGGAAGGGGGCCTAAAAATTTAAGGGGCAGAAGTGCTTATTCGGGACAGATTTCTGACATTCCAAGGTTTCTGTTATTTCTTACTATCCATAAGTTCAGAATTTTTGATTTTTGAACAGGGGATAGAACACGAAATTTGGAACAATTCTTTCAACATGAACTTCTCCAGAAAACGTCATTTTCTTGGGTCAATAATTCGCTCCTTTCAGTCATGGCAGATTTAGGACAGATTCTCTAGATAATCCTTATGCAAACCATGCTTAGATACGCGAGGACCTTACCACTCTCATACAACGTATTTTCACTTTCCGATATATATGGTTATAATGCATGCACGTCCTATTCGTCCTCACAAAATAAAATAACTGCCAAATACTTTTGGTCTTACGAAGATAGTCTCGGTGGCATACACAATACGGCTCTCGCTATAATAGCTAGTCGAGTCTTTCTAATCGTTCCTTAACTTATCGTAATCGCGGTTAGTGTACCTGCAGAAGATTGACAAAGCATATACATTTCATGAACCTTTCATGCCAGCACTCATGAAAGCGTCCGTATTCATTACCGTTTACTTATAGAAATGATATCTGTACAATTTCCGCCGTACAGACGACGTTTACATACGCTATCGAGATAGCGTATTCACGGGGGTACCGTCTTGAGACGGGGGTATGAACAGCGATCGCCATACCCTGCGCCAAACCTTCTACTCCCAATATGTTCAACTAACAGTTGGCATATTGGCAGCACCTCAAGTAAGCCACTGCTTGAGGGCAGCGTTCGGTTCGCAACACCGACAGGAAGGCCAAGCTCTCTCAGTTGGCTGAGGATCCTTACCTTCTTACCTTAGCGATGAGTGCGTCGTTACAGAAATTAAGGTCGGTTGTGCATGAAAGTAAGTTTTGACAGAAAGTAATATGCTGGAAGTCAGTTGATAATATATATAGAAGTTAGATAGCCACCTAGTAAACTTTCCCATAATCCCTTAGGGCTTTACGAACTAGGCACCATCCTTAACGTACCAACGTATTTCGCAACACATCCTTCTGGTCAAGTTTTAGTAAATTGAGTTTTTAAGGCTTGTCGCATTCTCTGGCGTATGTATTTTGGCTCTGGCGCCAGCTGTTGCCAGCTGTGGCACCAGGTACGGCTCTGATACCAGCTGTGGCAGAACCACCTGAATTAATCCGGCTCAAGTGTATTAACCATCACCATTAAGGCAATCTCGGTTAACCTTACACTTCAAACGGAGTAATCCACTGGTCTGTCGGGTATAACCTCCCGATACAACCACGGTAGAGCGGATCGAATGCCATACATACAAACTCTCATACGACGATGAGCCCAGAGAATACCACATTCCAGCAAATATTACAACATTAGCATAAGTAAATATTACAGACCAAGTTTTGAGTTTAGAAACCAAGTACTTCAATGATCATACTAAGAAGTTCAAAGGGTAGGATGCCGTCCCCTTGCCGGGCCAATCAGGTACTTAAGCTTACCGATTCCCATAATCTCGGCATGTGTTTAGTACGTTCAAAGACTTAACCATCACTACCACACCCTGCGGCCTTAGCATTTTTCACTAGACAGACGGGCCTCAATCATAACCATCGTTCCATAGCCCATCCGTGTCCTTATGATTGCAGCGTGTAGTAGACATTCAACTCCTATTTTCTCGCGAGTGACAGGAAATCACTCGGCTTTTACCGGAGTCCTATTAGCACAGCATTCTATCGAACCTTACATCTAGTTTTCAAGCATGGGTTCCTAACATCATGCAACTAAGTTTTCATTCAACTCCTATAAACTTAATGCACAAGCAAAGAGTAATGAGTTGCATAATTAGGAAAGAAATAGGTTATGCTCCGGGGCTTGCCTTCGCAGTTAGCTTGGGGCTCTTCCGAACTTGGGCTCGGGTCTTCAAGAGCTTCAGTTAAATTCACTTGAGCTTCACGCTGCTCACTCTCGGACGCGGGCACCAGCTCGTAAGTTCCGTCGGCGAGAGTCGTCGATTCTACAAGAATGCACAAGTTTAAGTCGTGGTAATGGTAATCGACATGATTTAAGTGTAATTACTATAGTGGATAGTTTCTGGTCATGAAACTTTGGATTTAGGCACGCAGCGACGGGCGGGGCGCGGGAGCCGGGGTGGCACGGCGGGGTGCGGCGGTTGGGCGCGACGGGCGGCGAGGCGGGGCGCGGCAGCGGCGTGCGCACGCGCGGGCGTGTAGTGGGCAGCGCGGCGTGGGGAGGGGGGCAAAGCCGGGCGTGGGGGAGTGGCGCGGCGGCCACTGGCCTGGCGCCTCACGCCGGTCAGGCGTCGCCGGCCACCTGGCGCGCGGCGGTCGGGCGCGGAGGGGAGAGAGAGAGCGCGAGGGGCCTGAATGCAAGAATTCGAAAAGTTTCAGGGGGCTGGGTGCAAACAGGGCATTTTCTCCTCTTTCTAATTTGAATTTCAAAAACTTTTGAACATGAAAGTTGTTCAGAATAAAAAGTTCTACAAGTTTGGTTTCAGGCAACATCTCATTTGGCTTATGGTTTGAAAGTTAATTTAAAAATTTCAAAAGTAACCAAATGTGCCCAAATTCAATTTGAATTTCAAGTGAACGCGTTCTAATTCTTTTCACCCTTTTATTAATTGGCTAAGCATAGGGTTAGGCTAATGACATTGATTTTAGAAATGTAATTTACCAGGGTTGTCACAATCATGGTCGCGTCGGCCCAAGTTGCCTCGGATGGCCCCGACAGGGCCATATTCCTCGTCGTACCTCCTTCGGCGCTCGCGCTTGGCCTCCTCACATTCTCAGTGGTGATTCTTGATGAGGCAGCGCAGATCTCGGTTGTTGTTGATGTTGCATCGTGGCGCCATGTCGAGTGGCGAGAGTTGCTCGATTGAGCCCGAAGAGCGGAGTAGTCTTTCCTCAGGCGCTGGACCTAGGAAGCTGCAATGTGGAGGCGCGTTCAAGCTCTTTTGAGTTTGGGTGACATGGGTTGCGTGTCGAGTATCTCGAAGGCAGAGGCTAGGTTGGCCGAAGGAGTGGTGAAGACTGCCTGGCCGTCACACTCTAGAATGAAGTCTTCAGCGAGGTTCGGTGGGGTTGGTGGAATCTGTCGAGGGGTGGCAACCCTAGGGTGGCATCCCTCGGCTGTGCGTAGGTCGTTGCGGTGATGACGCAGGTGCCATGTCTCCTCATCTTCGCCTTCGGCAGATGCCTCGACAACGGAGACCACGGAGATCTGACGCCTATCTGTTGAGTTGACGCGGTTGTGTGGGAGGGCGAAGAGAGCCTCCTAACCAGCGTCTAGTCCTAGGACCAGATCGGATCCTACCTGGTCATTGCTGGGTTGAACCAGATTGGAAATGTGAAGATTCTCCATGGATATTCGGATTTGATCCGAGTAGATTTTAGAGTTGTTGAGGAGCCCGAGTGGGATCCTGTGAGCCGAGTCATGCGGGGCGATGGAGTGCACTCCGCAATGGAGCGACCCACCTGGTCTACCCCGAAGATGATGTCGTGGATGTTGATCGAGGGACGGCGGGTCGTCTTGACCTGATGCAAGGGCAAATCGTTGACGGAGAGGTCATCAACCCGGCGAGTGATGGAGCCGGGGAGGGTCAGATCGGATTTGGAACCTTGAGAGCATTCTGTCTCGGACGCCAAGATGTCAAGAAGCGGGCTCCTGGGAGTGGTCATCTCCAGGAAGTCGCTGAAGACGATGGAGTGGCCGGCGGCGGCCTGGATCTGCAACGTCACTTGTGCGGAGAAGAAGACGCTAGAATTGTTGGCCATCAAGCTTGCCAAAAGGACCCTGGAGATCCCCCTACCTGGCGCACCAACTATCGGATTTGTACTCCGGCAAGTCCACCCGGGGTATGCTCAGGTAGTAGATTTGTAGGTGAGGGAGATTGCAGAGCCATGAACTTGATCGTAACACAAAGACGCAAGGGTTTCAGAAAAGTTCGGGCCACCAAGAGCGTAACACCCTACGTCCTGTGTTCTGGATCGTATTGATTGGTTTAGGGTTTGTGGAATGTGCGGGTTAGCTGCATTGTTTCTGGTGGATACCCCCACGGCTCCCATATATAGCTTAGTAGCCGTGGGTTACAAGTTATGTTATGTCGGTGTTTAACCTGCAAGCCCACCGAGGGATACCCCCGAGGTGGTAGATTGTAGGTGGGGTGTTGCCGAGATCAGGAACTCGAAGGTGCAAGGAACACAAAACTTTATACAAATTTGGGCCACAGTATGTGTAATACCCTACGTCCTGTGTGGTGGTTTGTATTGCATTAGATGATGGTTGATGTGTCTTGGTTTTGAGGGGGTCCCTGCCCGCCCTAATATAGTCTAGGGGGATAGTGTTACATGGAATTCCTAGCCCGATACAAGCTTAGAAGTCCTACCCGAGTACTACTCGGGCAGTTTCCTTCTGTTTTGACTAGTTCTACTCCTTTATGAGTAGTTACAATTGGTGTAGGGTGTGAGCTCTTCGTAGTCGAGTACTGCATGCTTCCGAGTACTTCTGAAGGTGTCTTCGAGTTCTTCCTAACATCATCTTTAAAGGTGTCTTCCGATGTTGACGCCAGATTTTGACACGTATTGAATCGGCGTCAGGAGGAGAAGGTTGGCCGATGAAGCAGATCTGAAAGCTACAGTAAGGAATCGGCCGATCGAGGTAACAGTTGAAAATCGGCCGATTGGTGGCGCAACCCATACCGACAGGATAGGATTATTCCAGAAGATCCTGGTCAAAAGCTGGTCAACAAGGTATGCTAAGACGGCCGGAAAGCAATTGAAGAGGTCCTGACTGGATTAGGAAACAGCGGCGAAAGATTCTGCGGGAGTCTGTTTCCTTTTTAAAGTTATTATAGATATAGTAGTTTTCCTGTTTTAAATAAGGTTGTAACAAGTCGTAATCGACCAGGAGTCCTAGTTTCAGGGTATAAATAGGAGTCGCTAGGGCTTTGCGAAAAGAATCAAATCAGTCAACAAAACACTTCTACTTTTTACCAGTACTTTACTTTCAAGTCGGCGACTTCGCCAATATTTTCTTCTTCTACGAGTTCGTACGGATTGGCAGGGCTGCATCAACCTGATCTCCGGCCAATTGGTAGGTTCTGCTTATCGAGTAATATCCGAGCTTTAACTATGGGCGCATCGCTGTGGTTTCGTTTGGATTTATTCACAAGTTATCGATATTTACTAGAATTGCAAGTTTTACCTGTTTTTCTAGTATTATCACCAGTTATCCAGCTTGAGATCAGAGTAATCGGCTTCGTCATTGTTCTCCTTCGATTCATCGCCATACAGCCGATTAGATCTGTTCCAAGTGTTGCCTTTATAGTAATTGTTTAGATCGCTCTAGCAGTCTTCTTTACAATTACTATACGATTATCGGCTGACCTATAGCCGATCATCTCTACAGCAAATCGGCCGATTTGCCGCCGACGCGCTCGTCAGGACAGATCGGAAATCCAGCCGATCGACGCGCCTGGAATTTAATACTCTATTTCCTTGTCAATCAACAGGTCAGATTGACTGGCACGCCGCGCGAACCGCACCAGGGCGATAACCCGAACAGGAGCTAAGCAGATTCTCCCGGGACGTGTGTCCGACGCTGAAGACCCATCGGCCGATTCCTATCCGGCCGATTTTAGCGCCAACACACTTTTGGCACGCCTGGTGGGACCACCCAAGACCTGATATGTCGAACAGCGCAGAAATCTCTGACAACAACATCATTGGGGTCACAGAAGCTGACCTCAAGGACGACCAAACGGAGGAATTGGCCAAACATCTGGAAGATTACAAGAAGATGTACCTCCAGTCGTTCAGCCGTACCAGAAGCGGGGAAGCAGTCAAGAAGGCTCCTATCCCAGCGCCTCACCACATCACCATTGCTGAAGACTCGGGCAAGATGTCAGAGATGATTCAACAGTCCGTGTATCAAGCGTTCATTGACCAATCCTCGGTGATGAGCAACACGGTGTACAATGCCGTCGTCAACTCTCTGGCCAGCGGAGCCGTTCAAGGTTATCAGGAACCGGCATATGCCCCTCCAACTACTCTGCCGGCCATAAGCTTACCGTACACATCCCAATCGGCTTCTCAGCCGATATTGACGCAGCGCGAGGGATACAGCTCTCCACCACTTCCGGCGTCTCCAAGATACAGCGGTGCACCATGTCTCCCATCGCGAGCGCCGCTTCAACCCGTTCAAATGGCTTCTGTGCAAGCACTACCTACGAGCTCAGTGCCTTGGGGGGCATCAGCCACGACGTATTTTCCCGAGCCAGCGAACGGGCATGGCACTTATCCGTTCCAGGTGCCGTACCAATCGGCCGCCCGGCCGACGGTCTCCCAGTACCAGCCGATTTTACCAGAAATCGGCAGGAGGGCAAACACTGTGGAAGCATTCAGAGGCACGGTGCCAGCAACGACGTGCGAAGGGGGTGCGGACGCGTTTCGCCAGCAGTTATCGGCCGCTCAGCGAACTTCGCCGATTCATCACCTGGCCGAACCAGCCCTTCAACACGTGCCCGCACCGCGAACAATTGTTCATCAGCAGGAGGTGGACTGGACGGCAAAGATAGCAGAAGTAATCCAAGATCAGTTTGGACTGAAGCCGAAAGTTCAAACTTATACTTATAAAACGCCATATCCATCGGCCTATGACTCGTTGCCGTTCCCGCACCGTTACAAGGTTCCTGATTTCACCAAGTTCTCAGGGACGGATGACACATCCACTGTGGAGCACATCAACAGATTCATCATCCAGTGCGGAGAAGCTGCCACGCAAGATGCTCTGAGGGTGCGTTTATTTTCATCATCTCTGTCCGGATCGGCCTTCCAGTGGTTCACCACTTTACCACCAAATTCTATCGTCACGTGGGCCGATCTGGAGAAAGAATTCCACAAATACTTCTACGCAGGGGTACACGAGATGAAGATCTTAGATTTAACCAGCCTCAGACAGAGGAGCGATGAACCGGTGACAGGGTATATACAGAGGTTCAGAGAAATCAAAAACAAATGCTACAGTCTGGCTCTGACCGATGCACAGTTGGCCGATATCGCTTTCCAAGGTCTCTTGCCGCAAATCAGAGAGAGATATGCTGCCCAAGAGTTTGAAAGCCTGAGTCAAATCGTCCATCGATTGTCAGGGCAGGAGGTCCGACCGTTTGAACAGCGGAGGAGCTTCCAGAAGAAGGTGGCGTACTTGGAGGGATCTGAATCTGACGCGGAGGAAGAAATCGGCCTGGCGGAATGGGTAAAAGGGAAAAAACCAATATCCTGCCCCTTTGGCAAGAAGGAGCCAGAGACATTCGGCTTTGACACGTCCAAGGCCGATAAAATTTTTGATCTACTGCTTCAGGAGGGACAGATTAAGCTGTCGCAACATCACACCATCCCTACGGCTGATCAACTTAAGAAGATGAAGTACTGCAAGTGGCACAACGCTACCTCTCATGACACCAATGAATGTAAAGTCTTTCGTCAGCAAATACAATCGGCCATTGAACAGGGGCGGCTCAGATTTGAGACTCCAACCAAATCGGCAATGCCGATGAAGATAGATCAGCATCCCTTCCCGGCCAACACGGTCAACGCTGAAGGAGACTCAAGTCAAACCAAGGTGCTGACGTCAGAATCGGCGAGAAGAGGTGGCGCTGTCGACCTCAGGAGGCAGATCACAACGGAAGAAATCAGAAGGAATAGGCGAGGGCCAGAACGACCACACAGGCCTGTCACCTCCCGATTTCTACTCAGTAAATATCGGCGGCAGCAAGAACAAGCACAACACCAGGAAGAGATGATACGCCGGCGTGAAGATCACTGGCAGTGTCCCTTCTTCATCCACTGCTGGGAGAACGATATCAGATTGCCATCTGCCGATAACTGTCCGGAGTGCAACGGATCAAATCGCAACGATCGCCCGAAGCCACACTCTAGGGACAGAGGATCAGAGCCGATCAACAGAAATCGGCGCGAAGAACGGCGTGTTTTGGTGCATGATCGGCTGGGGGGCAGAGTTGACCAGTACGGCAGGTCAAAAAGCAAGATCGGCCAGCAAGATGGACTGGGGGGCAGGATCAGCGCGCACGATCGGCTGGAAGAGATGGCCGATGATAGGGTGTCAGACGAAGATCCCCTAGGAAGGGAACCAGATTGGGAACACGCTAAACCATCGGCCAAACTAGTGAATCCCAGGTGGTGTCCTGACGGCCTATCCAGATCCCAAAAGCGAAGGATCCAACGCCTACGCCAGTGGGAGCATCAAGAAGAAGAATGGAGACAGGTGCCAGAGAGAAGGAACGTGAAATCTCGAATTTGGCGCCCAAAGAAAAGCGATCAAGAAACGGATAACCAAGAATCGGCAGCCGAGATTGATATGGTTTTCATACTGCCGATGGAGTTCATGGCGCCAAGCGATCGGGACAAAGTGACAAAAACAGTGGAAGAGCAAATGGCACAACTGGTATTAGAGCCGATGACGGCTACGTTTGAGAAACCAGAAGAGGAAAAACGATAGCATCTTAAGGCGCTGTTTCTCAAAGGGTATGTCAACGGAAGACCCGTCACCAAATTACTGGTAGATGGAGGCGCGGCAGTCAACATCATGCCGTATGCCATGTTCCGCAAGCTGGGCAAGGGCGACGACGACCTCGCCAAGACGGACATGATGCTGAAAGATTTCGAAAGCAACGTATCACCCGCCCGCGGAGCATTCTGCGTCGACCTCACCATCGGCAGTAAGACCCTCCCCACTACTTTCTTCGTCATTAATGGCAAAGGGTCCTATAATATGCTGCTTGGTCGCGACTGGATACATGCAAACTGCTGTGTCCCATCTACTATGCATCAATGCCTTGTGCAATGGGTCGGCGACAGTACAGAGATAGTCGCTGCCGATTCCGTCTACAGCGTTGCGGCGGCCGACACACAACAGTGGAGCTGCGAAGACGTCAAGTGTATATCTGGCAGGACATGGGACACTGACTTCCTGAAAGTGTCCGATTTCGGTCTACAGCCGATCCAAGCAGTCGGCTCTGAAGATTCAGCTCGTTCGAAAGGATGAGAAGTTGGGACATGGATTCACGTTGGCCGATTCATTAGAGATGGGAGATTTGAGAGATAGCAGCAAATCAAGGCTGACGTACGTTGGTGCCGATTTGGATTCTGGGTACAAAAAGAAAATATGTCAAGTTAACATGACCGATTTCTCATCGGTTTTCTGGCTACCCATCTGGTGGAAGAAGTATTGGGATTCATCGTTAAATGGAGATTACGGATTACATGAAGCAGTTCAAAACCAAATCGGCGCAGTGGCATTAAGGGAACAATAATGTTTAACATATTGTTTACAGCCCAAGGAAAGTATCTATGGCTACAATCGCTCGTCGTCTAATTTGATCGGCCGATTTTACTATCCTCTGATCACTTTCGGCCGATCCTGGCACTTCTAACACGCGGCGACGGAGTCTTATTGTTTCACGGGCCAGATGTTGTCTTTTTTGCTTCAGCTCGCTGATCATGGTTGGGAGTTCTTGGAGCTTTTTCTCCTCAGCGGCTATCTCTTTGGTTATCTGTTCCATCTCCTTGGCTAGTTCTGCTCTCCTCCGTTTCAGCCGATCTATTGTGCCGACGATGTCCGGACGGCAGTTCTCGAGGAAGTTGATTTTGTGATGTACTTCCTGGGCCTGGTGCTTGTACGAGTCAACCTCCTCCTGAGTTTTGGCCATCTGAGCGCGATCGGCTATACGTTGCAGCGCCCGCGAGACCGGAATCCGCATGCCCTCTATATAGGCGGCATACCCCAAGTCTTCCGACACTTCATCCGGGATGTGATCTGCGACCTCATTGAAAAGTTGTTGGATCGGCGATGCATCTTTCACCAGTCGGCCGATGTCACCTTGGAGGAGGGTACGGATGCTTTCGAGCTTAGAGCGGACATCGTCGGAGGCAAAGCTCGGTGGAGCCGCGTGTGAGGCGGTTTCTTCTTCATCGGCCAAGGAGACAGCGAAAGAAAAGATACTATTGTTGGGAGAATCTTGCTCCTGTAAGGGGACGAAGCAAAGGATAAGTAAGTAGTGAAAGGAAATCGGCCGATTATGGTGGTAAGATTCTTACCTCTTTGAAACGAATCTCTCTTGCCTGCGCCGGCGGAAGTATTTCCCTTGTTTCAGGGATTGGTGCACTGGGTTCACCAGAAGAAGATTCGATCATTATTGGTGCTCCTCTTGGGCCACCTTCCTGAGAAAGGTATAAAATGCTCGTGAGAATACTATGGGAAAATGAAATAAGATGGTAGTGGAAATTTGCCATACCTCTGCGGGTTCTCCGGCCGATTCCTGCTGTGGAGTTACAATCGGCGTACCCAAGTCGACCTGCATCAGAATTGGTTAAGTTTCCTGAATATTAAGGATGCAGAGTAAGAGATCATTTACCTCGGCAACAGGAGCTGCTGTAGTCCCAGTCCCTACTTGAGACGTGGCCGACAGTCGTGGAGATTGTGGTAGGACAACTTGTGCAGCCTGGTAAAGGGATGAAATTGATGTCAGCAGAAGATTTGGGGAATACATGAGATAAATAAAGTTACCTGGACAGCTTCTACTAAGAGCGATGCTGCAGCGGCCCCGGCTTCAGCGGTGAATTGGGGATCAGCTGTCTCGACAGCTGGTAAGGGTGAAGGACCTGAGGTCTCGGCAAATATCATTTCCACCTTATCGGCCGATCCAACACGGGGTGTCTCGGCCCATGCTGCTGCCATCTGGCTAGCCGATCCGATACGGGAGATTTCAGCCGATGCTATTGTCGTCTGATCGGCCAATTCAATGCGAGCCCGCATCCGACGGCTGGATATCTTCGGTGTTGGTCTTTTGGGCGCTCGTCTTGATCGGCCGGTGGAGATATCTCTGATAGATGGAGCATGGAAGCCGATGAGTGGGTACACTGTGTATTGATGATGGCTATCGATCGGCCGGCCGCTTCGACTCCGCACTGGGGGGGCATGGCTTTCAGACTGAAGAGGTAAATATAAGTTAACAGCGAGATGATAATGCAACATTGAAATCGGCTAAGAAGAAAAGGACATACCGCAGCATTTGGGTCGATGTTCTCTGGGTCCAGAATGTTGCAGTAAATTGATGGGGATTTACAGAAAAGATGCTGCTTCCATTCTGCCCACCATAATTTGTACTGTTGGGTGGTGAAAGAGGCAACTGACCAGCCATTCAAGTCAACTGTGCTGGAGTCAGGTACTAAATCGCACAATCGGCTGTAGTCGAGACTAGAGGTTAATCCGTCTCTGAATTTTGCTTGGCCGGCGAAATAAACTCGAATCGGCAATTGGCCAAAACCTAATTGCCTTGCTGCAGCCTACGGGCAATAGAACTCATAAGTGGGTGAGTCCTTTCCTGAGAAGAAGTTAGCCGTCAGAATTCCCGGCTTAATCAAAACATCCATCAATTCTCTGTCAAATGTGTGGGTGGAGAAGTCGTAGCATAAAGGCAATTCAAAAATCGGCTCCGCAAGTTGATATGGGTACCAGATGATCATCTCCTCGCTAAGTCCATTATAGAAGCATCTGAAATATTCAGCTACGCGGGTAGCGGTGAACTGGCAGCCAGGAAAGGCCGATGCCGCCTCTCCAACAGATCTGCAGCGGCGTCGGACCGATGGATTCTCCTCTGACTCAATGTTGGGAAAAGTCTTTGTCTCTATCCTCTGCTGAGAGACCTTGCTCATGTGTAGATTGAGCCAGAGGGTGATGAACCACCAAGGACCGCCTGGATTCCCTATCGGCTCTCCTTTCGACAGCTTGGCGCCGATTTGATGCATCATATGGTATGCCGATCCCAGCAAATGTTTACCAAGGGGGACGGCCGATCCTTGTGCAAGAGATTCTGCCAGAGCTTGAGTGTTGGAAGAGGGACCGACCGCTCTGCCACAGAAGAAGTGCTTCTCCAGCCACATCATCAAGAAGGCGGTGTGCTCCCTCTGTGAGACTATTCCTGTCTTCATGTTTTTGCTGATGTATCCTTTCCACCCGCCGATTCCTTTGGTGTCTAGCCGATGAGATGGCTTGAAAAGGTAATTGAAGGGGGAATCGGCGGAGGAAACATCTAGGCCGGTCAGCAGTAGGACATCGGCCAAGGTTGGGGTCATGGGTCCGTGTCCAAAAAGGAATGCGTTAAGTGCATCGGACCAGAAGTAAGAGGCTACCATAACCAAAGGTTCGTTCTTTTCCATCTGAGACAGGGACAAATCTATGCACTGGCCGATTTTAAGTTCTTCCCACTGGACTTTCCAAGACCCGGCTACCCTCTGGTACCATTCTCTCCACCCGGGTGTTTCGTTCGGCCAGGATCTGAATGTGCCTACCCAGTGATCTAAATCCATGGGTGACTGCTTAAAGGGGATTCTGTGAGTTTCTAAACTGATTAGATCCGTTGGGTCAGGATTCCCCATAGGGCCTAAACAGATGAGGTCAGGAGACTCTGAGAGAGGAATGGTGATCCTGTGCCTAAGGGCCTAAAAAGAAAGGGAGAAAAAGGAAGAAACTAAGAAAGGGACCGGAAAATACTGAAGCAGCAAGGCAAAAAGGAAAAAAAATTCGGGCATTTACCTCTGGAATGGAAGCCATCGTCGCCGACGACACTGCTGGAGAAGCCGCCGATTGGGCCGCCGCCGCCAAAGGAGCAGCCGATGGAGCCTCTGTAGAAGGGGTGGTCGCCGACGGAGACGCCATTGGGGGTCGGAGCAGGCTACGGATGTGACAACCCTGGTAATTAAAATTTCAAAATCAATGTCATTAGCCTAACCCTATGTTAAACCAACTAATGAGAGGGTGGAAAGAATTAAAACGGGTTCAGTTGAATTCAAATTTAAATTGGGCCCATTTGGACACATTTGAAACTTTTAAAATAACTTTAAAACCAAAAGCCAAATGAAATTTTGCCTGAAACCAAAGTTGTAGAACTTTTTATTTTGAGCAACTTTCGTGTTCAAAAGTTTTTGAAATTCAAATCAGAAAGAGGAGAAAACGCCCTGTTTGCACCCAGCCCCCTGAACTTTTTCGAATTCTTGCATTTTGGTCCCTGGCGTCTCCCCCCCTCTGCTGCCGCGCCGCGCGCACGCGCCCGCCCGCCGCGCGCCAGGTGGCCGGCGTCGCCTGACCGGCGCGGAGCGCCAGGCCAGTGGCCGCCGCGCCACCCCGCCACGGCCGGCTTTGCCCCGCCCCGACGCCGCGCGCCCAGTCCCCGCCCGCGCGTGCGCTACCGCGCCTAGACCGCCGCCCGCCGCGCCAGTACCCGCGCTCCGCCGTGCCGCCCCGGCCCCCGCGCCCCACCAGTCGCCGCGCCTGCCCTCCGCCCGAGCCGCTGCCGCTGCTGCTCCCCACTCCGCGCCCGGCGCTATCTCGCCACGCCCACGCCACAATCGCGGCCGCCCAGTCACCGCGCCCGCTCGCCCGCACGCCGCGCCGGCGTTCTGCCGCCGCCCGCCGCGCCCAGTGCACGCCGCTGCCGTGCCCCGCCCCGCGCGTCACCCAGGCATCCCCACGCCCCCTCCTGTCCCTACAAAACCGCCACCCCGACCGCCCGCGCGAAACCCCGCCACCAGAACGCCTCGCCGCGCCATCGCCGCCGCCGAGCACCACCCGCCCGTGGGCAGCCCTCCACAGCCGCCCACTGCCCAAACCGAGCACCCAGCCACCACTACATCACCCCACCGCAGCTCACCGACCCGCCCAACGCCACCCAGAGCCACCGGAGCACCGCCGCCCGCGCTGCCGTCGCCGCCGCCGCCCCTGCTCGCCGTGGACAGCACGACCCCGACCCCCTCCGTCCAAGCCGAGCCCCGGAGTAGCTTCCCCACGCACCAGTGAAGCTCACCGACCGGACCACGCCGCCCCAAGCCCGCCGGAGCACCGCCGTCGACGCGAGCCGCGCCGCCGCCGCCTCTGCTCCAACGCCGGCGAGCCCTTCCCGGCCGTCCCCCACCTGAACAACACCCCCACAAGGTAGCCCTCGCACCCCTGAACCTTCCCCGACCCCCGCCCCTCGCCGCCGGCGAGCCCCCTCGCCGGAATTTCGGCCGGCCGCCGCACCCGAGCCGCCGAGGACCCAATTGCAAGGATTTAAATCTTTAGAAGGGTCTGAGCGTAAGATTCAAGGACCTAGTTGTAAAAGAAAATTTCAAACCTAGATTCAAATTCAGTGAACTTGTAAAATTCGTATAAAATCGTAGAAAATTCGGAAAAATGCAAACTCAACTGTTCTGGAATCCTCAGAACAAACTCTACCACTTTTGTTACAAAAATTTTCTCAGAATCTCAAAATATTTCGCTCTACATTAAATAGAAGCTTTAATAGACATATTTTATACCCATTGTTCTAGAGCAATGCTGACCCTGAATTTTGGGCAGTGAATTAGTTGCTGGATGATTAGGACTGTGTAAAAAAAATTAGGCCCAAATTCCATCTCTAGATTTACTGTTTAATAAACTTAGTTTTATATCATGTGTAAAAGGAATGTTTTATCCCTGTAGTTAGGTGGTGAGTCACCCCTTGAAATTTTTCCTATGCTAATGTATTGGTAACTAGAAGCCAGAGAAAAATTAGGAGAATTTGTATCTCACAGTAACCTATTTATTCGATTTATGTGCTAATAACATACATTAAATCAAGAAAATAGTGTCTTAGCTTGGAAAATCCCCAAATTATTACTGGGAGTTACACTTTGGTAGAAGTTGCTGTGTAAAAAGTTTCATGGACAAAAACCCTATGTAGGGCCTTGTAAAAATGAATCTTTGAAAAGCCTAGGTGTAGAATGTTATATTTTCTATGATCTAAATACTGCATGATAAATCCTACAAAAATTACAGTAGCTTCTGCATGCTCAAGTGAGAGCTCTGCAAAAATCTTAGCCACAATTGTTGCACCAATTGATCTGTACAAAAAGAACAAGTATCTAACAGCAACAATGAAATCTATTTTTCAGAATTAATCTGTTACATAAAATTGGCTGAAAATTTTACAGTAAGCACATCTTTCCTTGAGGTGTCTAAATCCAAAATTTCATGACCAGAAACTATCCCTTGTAGTAATTACTCTCAAATCGTAATCAAGTGCTATTTCCACGACTTAAACTGTGCACTCATGTAGAATCGACGACTCTCGCCGACGGAACCTACGAGCTGGTGCCCGCGTCCGAGAGTGAACAGCGCGAAGCTCAAGCAAATCTAACTGAAGCTTTTGAAGACCCGAGCCCAAGTTCGGAAGATCCCCAAGCGAACTGCGAAGGCAAGCCCCGGAGCATAACCCATTCTTTCCGAAATTATGCAACTCATTACTCTTTGCTTGTGCATGAAGTTTATAGGAGTTGGATGAAAACTTAGTTGCATGATGTCAGGAACCCTTGCTTGAAAACTAGATGTAAGGTTCGATAGAATGCTGTGCTAATAGGACTCCGGTAAAAGTCGAGCGATTTCCTGTCACTCGCGAGAAAATAGGAGTTGAATGACTACTACACACTGCAATCATAAGGACACGGACGGGTTATGTAACAATGGTTACGATTGAGGCCCGTCTGTCTAGTGAAAAATGCTAAGGCCGCAGGGTGTGGTAGTGATGGTTAAGTCTTTGAACGTACTAAACACATGCCGAGATTATGGGAATCGGTAAGCTTAAGTACCTGATTGGCCCGGCAAGGGGACGGCATCCTACCCTTTGAACTTCGGTCCCATGTGCATATGGCGAGTGCAGAGAGTGGTCACGACCCGGCGCCGAACCGTGGCGTGGAGCTCTTGTACTCTCGGAGGGTAGCCCCGATCCACGACCCGGAAAGAAAGGGGAAAAGTTGCACGGGTGACTCTAGGGAGTAACCACGTGACGTGTGTTTGGGTTTCCCTTGCAAGGTTAAGAAATTCGATTCGAATCGTCCGTTTCTCACGGCTATTGAGACTGCTTAACCATTTTTACCCACAGAGTAAGAAGAGGAACAATGATGATGAATGAACTGGTTGGATGGAAAAATTTGATGTTTCACCATGTATGCATTGGATAGCTGCTTACCTAGACTGGTTAACGAAACTAGAATCTTGAGCTAAAAAGTTGAAAGTAAGGACCCACTTGTAGATGCTTTTCGGCAAAACAAACCCCTGAGCCAGAAAGCCTTGCATACCTAGAGTCGGTGGAGTAGTTCCCACTACACGGGTAAGTCTTGCTGAGTATTAGTATACTCAGTCTTGCTTGTAACTCGTTTTCAGGTGAGCCCTTCGAAGATATGATTGCTAGCTTGACTTGGCCCTGCACTCTTCCCCCTGGTTGGTCGGTGGAATGGGATGCGCCCCCGTCCAACGGAGATAAGGCCGAGTGATGTCTCGTACGGGCTTCATCGAGACATCCTGTATCGTCGAGTAGTTTCCGTTGTTATTTCCGCTGCAATTTAACTCTGAAGAACTTATTTATGTTAATTGAAGTACTTGTTTTCTGAAACTCAGAATTAGGTCTGTAATACTTACTTATGCTAATGATGTAATATTTGCTGGAATGTGGTATTCTCTGGGCTCATCGTCGCATGAGCATGTGTATGTACGGCGCTCGATCCGTTCACCGTGGTTGTATCGGGAGGTTATACCCGACAGACCAGTGGATTACTCCGTTTGAAGTGTAAGGTTAACCGAGGATGCCTTAATGGTGATGGTTAATACACTTGAGCCGGATTAATTCAGGTGGTTCTGCCACAGCTGGTATCAGAGCCGTAACTGGTGCCACAGCTGGCGACAGCGGACACCAGAGCCGAAATACATACGCCAGAGAATGCTACAAGCCTTAAAAACTCGTTCTACTAAAACTTGACTAAAAGGTTGTGTTGCGAAATGCGTTGGTACGTTAAGGATGGTGCCTAGTTCGTAAAGCCCTAAGGGTTTATGGGAAAGTTACTAGGTGGCTATCTAACTTCTATATATAGTATCAACTAACTTCCAGTACATTATTTCTGTCAAAACTTACTTTCATGCACAACCGACTTTAAATTCTGTAACGACGCACTCGTCGCTAAGGTAAGAAGGTAAGGATCCTCAGCCAACTGAGGGAGCTTGGCCTTCCTGTCGGTGATGCGAACCGAACGCTGCCCTCAAGCAGTGGCTTACTTGAGGTGCTGCCAATATGACAACTGTTAGTTGGACATATTGGGAGTAGAAGGTTCGGCGCAGGGTATGGCGATCGCTGTTCATACCCCCGTCTCATGACGGTACCCCCGTGAATACGCTATCTCGATAGCGTATGTTAACGTCGTCTGTACGGCGGAAATTGTACAGATATCGTTTCTATAAGCAAACGGTAATGAATACGGACGCTTTCATGAGTGCTGGCATGAAAGGTTCATGAGATATAAATGCTTGTCGATTTTCTGCAGGTACACTAACCGCGATTACGATAAGTTAAGGAACGATTAGAAAGACTCGACTAGCTATTATAGCGAGAGCCGTATTGTGTAAGCCACCGAAACTATCTTCGTAAGACCAAAGCTATTTGGCGATTATTTTATTTTGTGAGGACGAATAGGACGTGCATACATCCTGAACATGTGTATCGGAAATCAAAAATGCGATGTGTGAGAGTGGAAAGGTTCTTGCGTATCTAAGCATGGTTGCATAAGGATTATCTAGAGAAACTGTCCCAACTCTGCCACGACCGAAAAGAGCGAATTATTGACCAAAGAAAACGACCATTTCTGGTAAAGTTCATGTTGAAGAAATTGTTCCAAATCTTGTGCCCTATCTTCTGTTCAAAAATTAAAAATTCTGAATTTATGGATAATAAGAAATAACAGAAACATCGAAATGTCAGAATTCTGTCCGGAATAAGCACTTCTGCCTCTTAAATTTTTAGGCCCCCTTCCTGCGGTTTTCTGCAAGAGAGTACAACACAAAACTTGTTCCAAATTTATCCCAGAAGCTGCTGTTAAAATTTGGAAAATTTTGGCTGGGTAGATTTTCCCTGGTGCACGAAACTCTAGCCTTCTGTTCACTGAAAATTCTGGGTAGACAGTAAGGTAAAACCTGAAAAGAAAGACCATCTTAGAGACCCAATTAGCTCTGGAGTTGACTAGAAGAGTTGTTCACAAATACCTTAGGAGTGACCTGGTGAAATTTGAGAATTTTTGGACGAGAACTGTGGGAGTTATGATTATTTTTGCACACTATACAGAATCTGTCCTTGTGCTGCTCACCGTTTTCGCTATCTCACTCCATTTGATCTTTTGTTCAGATGGCCGAGCATGTTGAGATGATGGTGAATGAGGATGGACGCGTGCACTCGCAGTGCCTCCACTGGGAGGGTTTTCCCTCTATTTTGTGGGATGTTCTGCGTACCGCGGGCTATCTAATTCCCCCACGTTACGCCGGACTGGAGTTTGCAGAAAATGGAGTTACCCAGTGCCGTGTCAACGTGACTATCTTTCCGCACCCGCTACACCCGGAGTGGCCCGCCTTGGAGCTTGAGGCTGTTGGTCGCCGTTTGGCCGATACTTGGGAGCTTGCAGCCATGAGGGCGCTCACCACATTTTGTGTGCAGCGTCCCGAGGTTGTCACACTCACTCCCATTGGATTGTTTCCTGCTGCCCAGGACAACGACCCCTTTTGGCTCAACAGGGTGCAGCACGCACAGTATTTGGTAGACTTCCATGCCCAGAAGACTATCCATACCTCCGTGCGGTGCATGAGTGCACTCTACCGGCTTCAGACTCTCCAGAGTCAGGCACTCGAGCAGCTCACTGATCTTGCTCAGGCCTACCATATGATGGCAGATACCCGGGATGAGCAGATAAAGGAGCTCAGTCAGGATCTTGAGGACAGAGATGCTCAGATTGGCCAACTTGAGGGCCAAATCCAGGAGCAGGACACTCTCATGGGTGAGAGAGATACCACGATAGCACAGTTGGAGGAGCAGCTCCATGATCTGAACCTTGAGTTGGAGGATGCTAATGAGCATATTCAGTGGCATCATGATCAGAATGACCATCCCCATGAGGACGACATGGAGGAGGATGAGGAGGAGCCACAGGAGATTGATGGTATCTCAGGTATGGATTTCGAGGGTGAGGTACCACAGGCACCTCAGATGGGAGCCCACTCTCCGGCTCACAGCGAGTCGTCTGTCAACGACTTGGATGATTTCTAGAGGACGACCTAGGAGGACTTTTGCACATACTCCTCGATAGGGTAGCCTAACTTTTGGCAAGGTTGTAATAGGCTAACTAGGAGTTGAGTAACTCTTTTGTGTTGGGTACATCTGAACCATGTGGATACCCACAACATGTAAGGAACGGCGATAAACTTGGTAATTTCGTTGTAAGTTGGTAAACGATGGAATCCACAATCGCTGAGACTTGTCGGAATTTTTACCCATGTCCCCTTGCATTTCTTGGCTGAGTGTTGAATACCAGACTTGTGCTAAATTTTGTGATCTGGGTTCTCACAAAAATTCAGCATCGTTGGACCTCACTAGTTTAAGATATAGGCGAAACAGTACCGATCAATCTGCTGAAAAACAGCTAAGACAGCAAGGCAAAGGAAGAGCTTTTCGACCACCTTAGCCATAGTTCTAGCACCGTAGTAAATACCAAAGTGGGGCAGTCCTAAAGTCTCTGACTACCACAAATGTTTGAGATGTTTTGGATGGACCCACAGCAGGCTATGATTTTTCTCGTAGCAAACAGAGATTCTGTCCATACTTCTAGCTCAGACTTCGGAAGTCTATGACTACACCAATTATTTATGAATCAAGGAAGTAATATGGATCGCGCTGCTAATGGTAACCTTTCACGTTGCAGATGGTTGGATCAACACGTGGCAACCCCGAGGGTTTTGGTGCCGGTGGCAGCCGCTCGCGACAATCGCCACCACCCCCGCCCAGTTTGGTGGAAGTGATGGCCGCTCAAACCGAGCTGCTGCGTCAGATTGTGCAAGGGCAACACCAGCAGAGAGGTGGGCACAATGCTCACCAACCACAGGCTGCAGGATACACGGATTTCCTGGGGACCCAGCCTCCCTTGTTCCATAAGACCGAGGAACCCCTGGACGCAGATGCATGGATTCGCACCATAGAATCCAAGTTCACACTACTTGTGGCCCCATGCTCAGAGGCCAACAAGGCCCGTTTTGCCGCGCAACAGCTTCGCGGTACCGCTCGACTGTGGTGGGACCACTATTTTGCGATGCTCCCGGCTGACCATGTGGTCGACTGGAATGAATTCAAGACCGCGTTCCGGGCACATCACATCCCCGAGGGTCTCATGGAGAGGAAGTTGAATGAGTTCCTGGCACTCACCCAAGGCGCACGCACCGTACTACAGTATGCCCAAGCATTCAACAATCTATGCCAGTATGCGGGCTATCACGCTGATACGGATGCCAAGAAGCGTGATCGTTTCCGCCGAGGTCTGAATACCAAGCTCAAGGAACGTCTGAACCTAGCCAGGGCTGACACCTACAATGAGTTGGTCAATATGGCCATTACCCAGGAGGACTGTATCATGGCGCACCGGGCAGAGAAGAAGAGAAAGGCACCCGCAGGACCGTCAAGTGTCCAACCACCAAGGTATCGCATCGTGCAAAATGCCGCACCTACAGCTCCACCGAGGGCCCCGCAGCCAGGTAGATGGATTGCCAGACCCCCACAGCAGCCAGGCATGGTACGAACCCCGATGCCTCCGCAGAATGGTCCGAGGCCCATTCTTCAGCAGTCTCTTCGACCTAGCCCCGCAAATCGCTGTTTCAAATGCGGAAGTTCCAGCCACTTCGCACGAGAATGCCCTCAGCCTGGACAGCCCAACCAAGGTCAAGGATCCAACCCGAACGCCAAGAACAGGGGCAAGAGACAAACCCTGCAAGTCAAGCAAGGACGGATTAACTTCACCACGCTTGCAGAGCTTCCAGAAGGAGCCCCAGTGATGTCGGGTACATTCTCTATCCATAACAAGCCTGCAGTTATATTATTTGATTCTGGTGCATCGCATAGTTTCATAAGTGCAAAATTCGGTGCAAAAGTAGGCTTGGATGTTTGTCACACAAAAGGGTCATATATGATATCAACACCGGGTGGTAAAATTGCTTCAAACCAAATGGTCAGACAAGTACCAGTCAAATTGGGTAGTAAAACCATCGACACGGACCTTGTCCTTTTACCCCTTGACGGCATGGACATTATTTTGGGAATGAACTGGATGGCTATGCATGGAGTCACACTGGACCTTTCTTCCCGAGCCGTTGAGATAAATTCACCTAGTCACGGAGCCACTACCCTTTACCTACCATTCATAGATTGCACGAATTCCTGTGCTTATAAAATGGAAGGACTTAAGCTAGATGAGATTCTTGTGGTGAACGAGTATGCCGATGTTTTCCCGGATGACCTACCAGGAATGCCACCGGATAGGGATATTGAGTTCGTTATCGAACTACAACCAGGCACTGCACCTATATCCAAAAGACCATATAGGATGCCCCCTAAAGAATTGGCCGAGTTGAAAATTCAACTCCAAGAACTACTGGACAAAGGTTTCATTCGCCCTAGCGCATCACCTTGGGGATGTCCAGCCCTATTCGTAAAGAAGAAGGATGACAGTTTGAGATTATGTGTGGACTACCGACCTCTCAATACGGTAACTGTTAAAAATAAATACCCCCTTCCTCGCATCGATGTACTCTTCGATCAATTAGCTGGAGCCAGAGTCTTCTCAAAGATTGATCTTCGCTCGGGATATCATCAGATCAAGATTCGCCCGTGCGATATTCCTAAGACTGCCTTCTCCACACGATATGGACTATATGAATTCTTGGTCATGTCCTTTGGACTCACCAATGCCCCTGCCTACTTCATGTATCTCATGAATTCGGTATTCATGCCCGAACTTGACAAATTCGTCGTAGTGTTCATCGACGACATTCTTATCTATTCCAAGGATGAGGAAGAGCATGCCAAGCACCTTCGCATTGTTCTTCAGCGACTCAGAAACCATCAGCTCTATGCTAAGTTTTCTAAGTGTGAATTCTGGTTGGATACTGTAAAGTTCTTAGGTCACACGATCTCCAGCGAAGGCATAGCTGTTGACCCCAGCAAGGTACAAGAGGTGATGGATTGGAAACCCCCTACCTCTGTTCATCAGATTCGCAGTTTTCTCGGCTTAGCCGGTTACTACCGTCGCTTCATCCCGGATTTCTCTCGAATTGCTAAGCCCATGACTGAACTGTTAAAGAAGGAAGTAAAGTTTGTATGGGACGAGAAATGTGAAGAAGCTTTCCACACTCTCAGAGAGCATCTGACTACTGCACCTGTGTTAGCTCAACCCGATAATACCAAGTCATTCGATGTGTATTGTGACGCATCAGGTACTGGTCTAGGATGTGTGCTTATGCAAGAGAATCGAGTGATTGCATATGCCTCACGAGCCCTTCGGCCCCACGAACAGAATTATCCCACGCATGACCTTGAGCTCGCAGCCGTCATTCACGCTCTGAAGATATGGAGGCACTATCTCATGGGTACACAGTGCAATATCTACACGGATCATAAGAGTCTCAAGTACATCTTCACACAAGCCGATCTGAATATGAGACAACGAAGATGGCTAGAATTAATCAAAGATTATGACCTTGAAGTGCACTATCACCCCGGTAAGGCTAATGTAGTCGCGGATGCACTAAGCCGCAAGTCCCATTGCCATTGCTTATCCATGGAGTCCTACCATGAGACATTATGTGCAGACATGAGGAAGCTTAACTTGGAAATGGTTTCCCAAGGCACTCTAAATCACATCTCAGTTGAGCCCACTCTTCACGACCAAATCGTCATGGCACAACTACATGATGAAGGAATCAAGATCATCAAACGAAAACTCTCTCTAGGTGAGGAGAAGTATAAGTGTTTCCGCCAGGACCCTAAGGGAGTTCTATGGTTCGAAAGTCGTATAGTCGTTCCGAAGGATCGTAAACTCCGCAAGCAAATTCTTGATGAGGCACACCTCTCCAAATTCTCTATCCACCCTGGCAGTAGCAAAATGTATCAGGACCTAAGGCAAAACTTCTGGTGGACTAGAATGAAAAGGGAAATTGCTACGTATGTCTCGGAATGTGACACGTGCCAGAGAATAAAAGCCAGCCACTTGAAGGTAGCAGGTACACTTCAACCGTTACCTATACCCTCATGGAAATGGGAAGACATAAGTATGGACTTCATCGTTGGACTACCAAACACCTCCCAGAAACATGATTCCATATGGGTCATCGTTGATAGACTCACAAAGACGGCACATTTTCTTCCGGTACACACCACCTATACCGCCAAGAAATATGCCGAGATTTACCTCAATCGTATTGTTTGCCTACATGGAATACCTAAGACCATTATTTCTGATCGTGGTACTCAGTTTGTAGCCCGCTTTTGGGAACAACTGCAAATATCTCTTGGTACCAAACTAATTCGCAGCTCAGCATACCATCCTCAGACTGACGGACAAACGGAAAGAGTAAACCAAATTCTTGAAGACATGCTGAGGGCTTGCGTCATTCACTATGACAAGAATTGGGACAAATGTCTACCCCTAGCAGAGTTCTCGTACAACAACAGCTATCAAACGAGTTTGAAAATGGCACCATTTGAGGCCCTGTACGGACGAAGGTGTCGAACTCCTTTGAGCTGGTCACAAACCGGAGAACGTAAAATAATTGGACCCGATCTAGTAATCGAGGCAGAGGAGAAAGTAGAGGTAATGCAAGCAAACCTTAAAGCCGCACAAGCCCGACAAAAGAGCTATTCTGACAAAAGGAGAAAGCCCCTAAAATTCGAAGTTGGCGATCATGTCTATCTTCGGGTTTCACCCACCAAGGGAGTGCAAAGATTCGGAATCAAAGGCAAACTAGCTCCCCGTTATATTGGTCCTTACGAAATCATGGAGAGCTGCGGACCCGTAGCCTACAAATTACGACTGCCCCCTCAGCTCACGGCCACCCATGACGTCTTCCACGTATCTCAACTCAAGAAGTGTATTCGAGTCCCTACCGAGGTTGTGGAACAACAAGAAATATCGTTAGAACCCGATCTCTCGTATGTCGAACACCCAGTTAAGATTCTGGATCGAAAGGAAAGAGAGACCAGGAAGAAAGTGATTAGAATGTATAAGATACAATGGAATCGCCACACGGAAGAAGAAGCCACCTGGGAAACGGAAGGCTACCTGAACCAACATTTCCCTGGGTTTCTTGCCTCAACCACTGGTATGTGCACCCTCGCCCACACTAAGAATTACCGAATCTCGGGGCGAGATTCTTGTTAAGGGGGGAAGGCTGTGACAACCCTGGTAATTAAAATTTCAAAATCAATGTCATTAGCCTAACCCTATGTTAAACCAACTAATGAGAGGGTGGAAAGAATTAAAACGGGTTCAGTTGAATTCAAATTTAAATTGGGCCCATTTGGACACATTTGAAACTTTTAAAATAACTTTAAAACCAAAAGCCAAATGAAATTTTGCCTGAAACCAAAGTTGTAGAACTTTTTATTTTGAGCAACTTTCGTGTTCAAAAGTTTTTGAAATTCAAATCAGAAAGAGGAGAAAACGCCCTGTTTGCACCCAGCCCCCTGAACTTTTTCGAATTCTTGCATTTTGGTCCCTGGCGTCTCCCCCCCTCTGCTGCCGCGCCGCGCGCACGCGCCCGCCCGCCGCGCGCCAGGTGGCCGGCGTCGCCTGACCGGCGCGGAGCGCCAGGCCAGTGGCCGCCGCGCCACCCCGCCACGGCCGGCTTTGCCCCGCCCCGACGCCGCGCGCCCAGTCCCCGCCCGCGCGTGCGCTGCCGCGCCCAGACCGCCGCCCGCCGCGCCAGTACCCGCGCTCCGCCGTGCCGCCCCGGCCCCCGCGCCCCACCAGTCGCCGCGCCTGCCCTCCGCCCGAGCCGCTGCCGCTGCTGCTCCCCACTCCGCGCCCGGCGCTATCTCGCCACGCCCACGCCACAATCGCGGCCGCCCAGTCACCGCGCCCGCTCGCCCGCACGCCGCGCCGGCGTTCTGCCGCCGCCCGCCGCGCCCAGTGCACGCCGCTGCCGTGCCCCGCCCCGCGCGTCACCCAGGCATCCCCACGCCCCCTCCTGTCCCTACAAAACCGCCACCCCCGACCGCCCGCGCGAAACCCCGCCACCAGAACGCCTCGCCGCGCCATCGCCGCCGCCGAGCACCACCCGCCCGTGGGCAGCCCTCCACAGCCGCCCACTGCCCAAACCGAGCACCCAGCCACCACTACATCACCCCACCGCAGCTCACCGACCCGCCCAACGCCACCCAGAGCCACCGGAGCACCGCCGCCCGCGCTGCCGTCGCCGCCGCCGCCCCTGCTCGCCGTGGACAGCACGACCCCGACCCCCTCCGTCCAAGCCGAGCCCCGGAGTAGCTTCCCCACGCACCAGTGAAGCTCACCGACCGGACCACGCCGCCCCAAGCCCGCCGGAGCACCGCCGTCGACGCGAGCCGCGCCGCCGCCACCTCTGCTCCAACGCCGGCGCGCCCTTCCCGGCCGTCCCCCACCTGAACAACACCCCCACAAGGTAGCCCTCGCACCCCTGAACCTTCCCCGACCCCCGCCCCTCGCCGCCGGCGAGCCCCCTCGCCGGAATTTCGGCCGGCCGCCGCACCCGAGCCGCCGAGGACCCAATTGCAAGGATTTAAATCTTTAGAAGGGTCTGAGCGTAAGATTCAAGGACCTAGTTGTAAAAGAAAATTTCAAACCTAGATTCAAATTCAGTGAACTTGTAAAATTCGTATAAAATCGTAGAAAATTCGGAAAAATGCAAACTCAACTGTTCTGGAATCCTCAGAACAAACTCTACCACTTTTGTTACAAAAATTTTCTCAGAATCTCAAAATATTTCGCTCTACATTAAATAGAAGCTTTAATAGACATATTTTATACCCATTGTTCTAGAGCAATGCTGACCCTGAATTTTGGGCAGTGAATTAGTTGCTGGATGATTAGGACTGTGTAAAAAAAATTAGGCCCAAATTCCATCTCTAGATTTACTGTTTAATAAACTTAGTTTTATATCATGTGTAAAAGGAATGTTTTATCCCTGTAGTTAGGTGGTGAGTCACCCCTTGAAATTTTTCCTATGCTAATGTATTGGTAACTAGAAGCCAGAGAAAAATTAGGAGAATTTGTATCTCACAGTAACCTATTTATTCGATTTATGTGCTAATAACATACATTAAATCAAGAAAATAGTGTCTTAGCTTGGAAAATCCCCAAATTATTACTGGGAGTTACACTTTGGTAGAAGTTGCTGTGTAAAAAGTTTCATGGACAAAAACCCTATGTAGGGCCTTGTAAAAATGAATCTTTGAAAAGCCTAGGTGTAGAATGTTATATTTTCTATGATCTAAATACTGCATGATAAATCCTACAAAAATTACAGTAGCTTCTGCATGCTCAAGTGAGAGCTCTGCAAAAATCTTAGCCACAATTGTTGCACCAATTGATCTGTACAAAAAGAACAAGTATCTAACAGCAACAATGAAATCTATTTTTCAGAATTAATCTGTTACATAAAATTGGCTGAAAATTTTACAGTAAGCACATCTTTCCTTGAGGTGTCTAAATCCAAAATTTCATGACCAGAAACTATCCCTTGTAGTAATTACTCTCAAATCGTAATCAAGTGCTATTTCCACGACTTAAACTGTGCACTCATGTAGAATCGACGACTCTCGCCGACGGAACCTACGAGCTGGTGCCCGCGTCCGAGAGTGAACAGCGCGAAGCTCAAGCAAATCTAACTGAAGCTTTTGAAGACCCGAGCCCAAGTTCGGAAGATCCCCAAGCGAACTGCGAAGGCAAGCCCCGGAGCATAACCCATTCTTTCCGAAATTATGCAACTCATTACTCTTTGCTTGTGCATGAAGTTTATAGGAGTTGGATGAAAACTTAGTTGCATGATGTCAGGAACCCTTGCTTGAAAACTAGATGTAAGGTTCGATAGAATGCTGTGCTAATAGGACTCCGGTAAAAGTCGAGCGATTTCCTGTCACTCGCGAGAAAATAGGAGTTGAATGACTACTACACACTGCAATCATAAGGACACGGACGGGTTATGTAACAATGGTTACGATTGAGGCCCGTCTGTCTAGTGAAAAATGCTAAGGCCGCAGGGTGTGGTAGTGATGGTTAAGTCTTTGAACGTACTAAACACATGCCGAGATTATGGGAATCGGTAAGCTTAAGTACCTGATTGGCCCGGCAAGGGGACGGCATCCTACCCTTTGAACTTCGGTCCCATGTGCATATGGCGAGTGCAGAGAGTGGTCACGACCCGGCGCCGAACCGTGGCGTGGAGCTCTTGTACTCTCGGAGGGTAGCCCCGATCCACGACCCGGAAAGAAAGGGGAAAAGTTGCACGGGTGACTCTAGGGAGTAACCACGTGACGTGTGTTTGGGTTTCCCTTGCAAGGTTAAGAAATTCGATTCGAATCGTCCGTTTCTCACGGCTATTGAGACTGCTTAACCATTTTTACCCACAGAGTAAGAAGAGGAACAATGATGATGAATGAACTGGTTGGATGGAAAAATTTGATGTTTCACCATGTATGCATTGGATAGCTGCTTACCTAGACTGGTTAACGAAACTAGAATCTTGAGCTAAAAAGTTGAAAGTAAGGACCCACTTGTAGATGCTTTTCGGCAAAACAAACCCCTGAGCCAGAAAGCCTTGCATACCTAGAGTCGGTGGAGTAGTTCCCACTACACGGGTAAGTCTTGCTGAGTATTAGTATACTCAGTCTTGCTTGTAACTCGTTTTCAGGTGAGCCCTTCGAAGATATGATTGCTAGCTTGACTTGGCCCTGCACTCTTCCCCCTGGTTGGTCGGTGGAATGGGATGCGCCCCCGTCCAACGGAGATAAGGCCGAGTGATGTCTCGTACGGGCTTCATCGAGACATCCTGTATCGTCGAGTAGTTTCCGTTGTTATTTCCGCTGCAATTTAACTCTGAAGAACTTATTTATGTTAATTGAAGTACTTGTTTTCTGAAACTCAGAATTAGGTCTGTAATACTTACTTATGCTAATGATGTAATATTTGCTGGAATGTGGTATTCTCTGGGCTCATCGTCGCATGAGCATGTGTATGTACGGCGCTCGATCCGTTCACCGTGGTTGTATCGGGAGGTTATACCCGACAGACCAGTGGATTACTCCGTTTGAAGTGTAAGGTTAACCGAGGATGCCTTAATGGTGATGGTTAATACACTTGAGCCGGATTAATTCAGGTGGTTCTGCCACAACGGATGAGGTCGCCGGAGAGGGGGGAACGCTTGGAGATCGAAAGAACTTGCAGGTAGATGAACAGTAATGCGGCAGAAAGGATGCTGGATTCGTTGAGGAGGAGAGGCGGAGAAAACCAGTACTTAAGAAACATAAAGGGGGCAAGGGCAAAGATGGTATTTTTACCGCACCATCTACACGAGTTCCAGGGGAGCGGTCGTTTCGCGCGCTCGGTTCGAGGAAATTGCAATCATTGTGCCGCGGAACGGAAGGAGATTTTTACTACGCCCGTTTCGGAGAAGAGGGTTAAAGAAAGGAGTTTCTAAGGAAAAGTTATATTTTACTCCAAAACTGGGGGGCATGTGTTGACGCCAGATTTTGACACGTATTGAATCGGCGTCAGGAGGAGAAGGTTGGCCGATGAAGCAGATCTGAAAGCTACAGTAAGGAATCGGCCGATCGAGGTAACAGTTGAAAATCGGCCGATTGGTGGCGCAGCCCATACCGACAGGATAGGATTATTTCAGAAGATCCTGGTCAAAAGCTGGTCAACAAGGTATGCTAAGACAGCCGGAAAGCAATTGAAGAGGTCCTGACTGGATTAGGAAACGGCGGCGAAAGATTCTGCGGGAGTCCGTTTCCTTTTTAAAGTTATTATAGATATAGTAGTTTTCCTGTTTTAAATAAGGTTGTAACAAGTCGTAATCGACCAGGAGTCCTAGTTTCAGGGTATAAATAGGAGTCGCTAGGTCTTTGCAAAAAGAATCAAATCAATCAACAAAACACTTCTACTTTTTACCAGTACTTTACTTTCAAGTCGGCGACTTCGCCAATATTTTCTTCTTCTACGAGTTCGTACGGATTGGCAGGGCTGCATCAACCTGATCTCCGGCCAATTGGTAGGTTCCGCTTATCGAGTAATATCCGAGCTTTAACTACGGGCGCATCGCTGTGGTTTCGTTTGGATTTATTCACAAGTTATTGATATTTACTAGAATTGCATGTTTTACCTGTTATTCTAGTATTATCACCAGTTATCCAGCTTGAGATCAGAGTAATCGGCTTCATCATTGTTCTCCTTCGATTCATCGCCATACAGCCGATTAGATCTGTTCCAAGTGTTGCCTTTATAGTAATTGTTTAGATCGCTCTAGCAGTCTTCTTTACAATTACTATACGATTATCGGCTGACCTATAGCCGATCATCTCTACAGCAAATTGGCCGATTTGCCGCCGACGCGCTCCTCAGGACAGATCGGAAATCCAGCCGATCGACGCGCCTGGAATTTAATACTCTATTTTCTTGTCAATCAACAGGTCAGATTGACTGGCACGCCGCGCGAACCGCACCAGGGCGATAACCCGAACAGGAGCTAAGCAGATTCTCCCGGGTCGTGTGTCCGACGCTGAAGACCCATCGGCCGATTCCTATCCGGCCGATTTTAGCGCCAACATCCGAGTACTTCCTCGGTTGCATCCAGGCTGTGAGGTGCTCATGCCCCGAGTAGTTTTCAAGTCTTCTTTTATATGGGGTGCTATGAAAGTCGCACTCCATATGGAGTAGCCCCGAAGCCTTAAGTTGAATGGAAGAATCAGGCTGAGGGTCAAATTAGTCTTGAATCTTCTGTTGTTATCTTCCAAAAATTTGGAAAATAAGCCGTCAACGACACGTGTCCGGCAGCCCTCGAGCCTTGAATCCAAATCCCAAGGTTTGGAAAAAAGGATCCAAAGAGTCGTGGCATGGATTGTGGAAAAAATTAAGAATTTGATTTGATGGTAAAATTGAGTAAATTGGTTTAGAAATTTGAAAACTCCTTTTTTCGGGATAGTAACCCTGAAGAAATGGTTAAGCAAGTAACTTTTTGAAAGTAACCCAAAATTACCGCTCAAAACAAATCTTATCTCGAGGAAAAAAAACCCTTTGCATCCCACATAGTAATTGCGGGACCACCGCTGGTTATTTAACCGCACGGTAACTTAGGGTTTACTCACCCTTTCGCTTGCACTCTCACTGCCTTAGCCTTTCGTCTTCCTCCGTCTTGCAGCCGCTGCCGCCAATCACAGTTGATCCTCTCCTGTTAGGAGTAGTCGACAAACCTCCCTCCTCCTATGTAGTGCTGCTCCATTGCCCCAATCCTTAACCCCCGAGGGCATGTGAGTGAAGTGGCTGGTGGTGACAAGAATGGTGAGCAAGAAAGGAACCACTAAGTCGAAGGGGAAAGATTCCAAACCCGCTGTCACCGCCGGTGATGGGTGCAGTACAAGTAAGTCTTCGAAGGCTGACCTCAAAATGCTGGTAGATGAATGCCTCCTGCAGCCCAAGGAGATTATCCAGTGGCGCTCTGCCACTGGTGATAAGAGACCATATGAAGGGGCTAAGGAGATTATTTTGTTTCAATCTTTTGTTGAGCACGGATTGGCCCTCCCAGCTTCTGATTTCTTTCACGGTCTTCTTTTCTATTATGGCATCCAACACCATCACCTCAACCCCAACTTTATTCTCCACATTTCTATCGTTGTTCATTTCTATGAAGCCTTCTTGGGGATAGAACCCCACTTCGACCTTTTCTGCTACCTCTTTGATCTCAAGCCACAGCCCAGCGAGAGTACCATGTATGAAGTTGGTGGTGCCGGGTTCCAATTGAGGCAGGGGATGGAGAAGAAGTAAATCCCCTACAAATTCCCGACTAGTTTGTCTGGGTGGAGGGAGCGGTGGTTCTACATTGGAAACCATCATCCCATCACTTCCCGAAAGGACCACCGAGGCACTCAGGATTCATGGAGAGTGGACGATGCCATGCCATGAAATGAGCCAAATTGAGGAGCTGCTCAGAATGATCGAGAAGCACAGGGATGCAGGAGTTACTAGAGTATAGGTTATGTACACATGGCTGGGCAGGCGGATCTAGCCACTGCAGAAGTGCACGCGCTTTGGCTTCGAATACCTTGCGTCTCAGATCCGTCTCGGTTTTCTACAGGGCATATTGAGAAAGGTGAAGCCTTGCTGCAAGTAAGCGGGGTGCTCATGGGAGCTGAAACCATCCCATATGTGCCGAGCCTGTACTCGGCGAAGAATCCTCCCAAACAGGTAGGGGTAAGTAGTCATATCATTCTTTCGTGTACTTCTGATATCCTTTAATCTGTTTTTATACTCACAAATCTTGGAATATAACTGCAAGATGATATAAACGTATATAGGAGCATGCCTCTAATGCCGGTCATTGACTGTCCGAGCCACCTGATGCTATCTCGGCCCACTATTGATTCATAGGGCGGGGAGGACGACGAAGGCACCGATGAGGACCGCGCCTTGGTGGAGGTGATAAAGGGCAAGAAAATGAAAACCTCCCAGGAAGGATAGAGCTCTTCTAGTGGTGATCCTTTGCCCAGTCACCCTAAGGGACCAAGGGCCGCCATCTAGAACCGCAAGGCTAGTGCTTCGCCAGATGGCGCTGAAGATGACATACCCAGGTCAGTGCTCTTCATCAACCCTACTGGGGTTTTATTGCTTTCTTATGGTAATTTTGACTGAGTTCTTCCCTTTCTTGAATCTTCAATTCTAGCTCCCCGAACCCCAAGCATGCCAAGCAAAAGGTTAGGGAAGTAGTCGGGGATGATACTTTGAAGGGACGAGATATGCCCTCCATCACAGTGGACCTGGCAACAGGTCTTGCTGATGCCACGCCGGGGCAAACACCGCCCTTGGCTGGCACCACAGCGATGGTAGCCGTCACAGTTGCTTCGTCGAAGCAGACCTTACCTATGACTGGCACAACTGTGTTAGCGAGTGCTTTAGGTGCTGCCCCAGCACCTAAAGCACTCAAAAAGAAGTTTGCATTGTAAGTATCTGAGTGCTTTAGGAATAAAGAAGTCTGCATTGTAAGTATCTGAGTGCTTTCACTTGTATATTATAGGTTCGTTATCGTAAGGAACAAATCTAATTATTGTTTTCTTGTGTGTAGGCCATCGTCTGCTCTGGGCTTGGAGCAACCTGACGATGCCGTGGAGGCTGCAGCCACCGAGCCAGAGAGGGCATTTGACGCTGCAGTTCCTGATACACCGTCGAATTCCCCTGTCGCCGTTGAAACCGAAAGGACTGAATCAGGAGCCAAAGATGCGTCCCCGGAGATGCTTGCAGGTGAACCCACGGAACCGCCACCTCCTGTGAGTAGCATTCTACCTGTTGCCCGACTACTTACTAGTTGCAACAGCCTGCCCCTAGACATCAAGGTGCTGAGGGTTCTTCCTCAAGTGGAATCCTGGTGACTCCCCCTAAGTGGCAGTATGCCATCCAGACTGACCTGATTGAAGATCCAATGCTATCGTCAGCAACCTTGACAGAATCTCAAAATACTTTCAAGGAATTGTATAAATTTTACACGGTAAGTATGCTATACTGATGATATCTGATTTTGCCGACTAGTATTCTGTGTTCTGACCGCTTTTTCTTATCGTACAGACTGTGGTAGAACCGCCAGAGTTAATCCGGCTTAAGTGTGCTAACCATCACCATAGAGGCAATCCGGGCTAACACGCATTTAAAACGGAGTAAAACGACAGTCTGTCGGGTAACATCCTGATGCAACCACTGGAATTTCGATCGAAACAATGCACACATACAACCCACACGAAGGTGAGCCCAGAGATTACAACACTCCACCAATTTTACATCATAGTGTTCAACAGGAATTATTATTACAAACCAAGTTCAAAAATATTCATAAACAAGTAGTTTCAGAGTTTAACAATGCAGCGGAAAATAAATGATAGTTCTAATGACAATACAAGATATCATGATGAAGCCCATACATGACATCACTCAGCATTATCATCGTTGGCTGGGGACGCATCCCATTCTACCGACCAACCAGGAGGAAGACTACACGGCCAAGTCAAACTAGCAATCATATCCTCAAAGGTCTCACCTGAAAACAAAGCCACAAGCAAGGCTGAGTATACTAATACTCAGCAAGACTTACCCGACTAGTGGTATATACTTAGCCGACTCCTAGACATGCAAGGCTTTTGGCTGAGGGTTGTTTTTGCCAAAAAGCATCTAAGAGTGAGTCCTTGCTTTCAAGTTTTAGCATTAAGTTCTAGTTGATTAACCATTCTAGGTAAGCAACTATCCAAATAACGCATGGTGGAAATAATTAATTTAATCATCCAACAAGATTAATCATCATCATTGTTCCTCTTCTTACTCTATGTGATAAAAAGATTAAGCAGTCTCAATGGCCGCAAGAAACGGATGATTCGAATTGAATTTCTTAACCTTGCAAGGGGAAACCTAAACACACGCATGGGGCTTAGACGAGTCACCCATACAAATTTTACCCTTTCTTCCCGGGTTGTGGATCAGAGCCACCCCCCTCTAGTACAGAGGTCCACCAACCACGGAATGAAGCTGGGCTGTGGCAGCTCTTGCACTCACCATGTGCCCATGGGAACGAAGTCAAGAGGGTGAGGGTTAAGTCCACCCGCCGGTCCAATCAGTTACTTAAGCTTACCGATTACCATATTCTCGGCATGTGGTTAGTACATTCAAAAACTTAACCACCACTACTGCACACCGCAACCTTAGCATTTTTGCTAAATATATGAGGCCTCAATCATCAACAGGAATATCGTAACTAGCTCCGTCCGTCCACCTTATGATTCTAACATAAGTAAACAAACAACTCCTATATCTCGCGAGTGACAGGAAATCACTCGACTTTTACCGGAGTCCTATTAGCATGGCAATCTAGCTACCGATACAGACTAGTGTTCATATCATAGGTACCTAGGATCATGCATCTAGGGTTTCAATCCACTCCTACAAACTTAATGCACAATACCATATATAAGTAAAAGTTGCATAAGTTTAAAAGTAGGGGTTATGCTCCGGGGCTTGCCTTCCTGAGCAGTGCTAGCCTTGGGCTCTTCCGAACTTCTGTTTAGGTCTTCGATGACTTCAGTTAGATTGATCGGAGCTTCGCGCTGCTCACTCTCGGGATCCGGCACCAGCTCGTAGGATCCATTGGCGAGAGTTGTCGATTCTATATGAATGCATAGATTTGCGTTATTTTGATGGTAAGATTTATTATTTATTTCACTATAAAGTTGTAATCCAACAGAACTCAAGTTAAGTTATAAAGAATTTCATTTACAATTCCTTGAGCAGTCATTTACCGAGTACTATTTAGATTAACTAACTCCCTTAAGTAAGTGGGGTTTTCCTCAGTTCATTTACATGCAGAAATTTTCTGTTTTCATATTTAGACACAAGACATCATATGGGATTCATATTTGAAGTTAGATAAAGTTTCTGATGTTAAAATTTTTATACAGAGTACATTTCCTAGTGAAAAACTTACAGTAAAAATTTTAGTTATTTTTATGCAGTATAAAAGTCATGAAAAACTAAAATAAACAGCTACTGCTAGAACATCGATTCATTTATGAAGATCAAACCATACAAGTAATAATGCTCAAAATTTTACACAGAACTTAGAAACCTACAGAGACTCTAGTGTTAGTTTTTCAGATTTTATTGAGCAACTACCAGAGCACACAAAATAGAACAAAAGAGATCTACATTACTCAGGATTCATTTTTATTGGCAGTTCTACTAAGCATCTGAACATCAAACTTTTCTAGCATGATTATCTACTCACATATAGCCTCTGGTAAAAGTTTCATGTTTTTCCAATCACAAGAACTATTTATAGTGATTTAATGCATGTATTTCATGGATAAAATCAAAAGTGCATGCTAGACAGAAGTAACAAGTTCCAAACTTTTTCTGTAGCATCTATACAGTAAGGTAAAAATACTGTAGAAGTTGCATCCTTATCCTGACTCTAGAACATGGTAAATAAATAAATCTACCAAACTAGTGCATGAATCAAGATTTAGTAGCCACTATAGCTAGGAGTCTGTTCTGGGCTTAAACTTTCTACACAAGGCTACTCATCTAAACACTAAGCCACTGCTCACAAATTTCCATCAATATTTGCCTAGATTAAAAGATACAGTCATGAGTTAAATAAACTATTATTTATTCTAAAGCAAGATTTGTGAAGAAAGTCAAGATGTGTCTGTAATTAAAGTTGTAGGCATTGTTACAGGAAACTCAGAACATTTTAGTTTGTATTTTTCTGATTTTTCTATGATTTTTAGTGGATTTCACAAGTTGTGGATTCAAACCACATTACATAGCTTTGTGTCTTACGAACAGGTCTCTGGTTTTATGCACAGAGGACCGTAAAAAGAACTTGACGATTGCAATGTAGTCCCTGCGTGCGGCTGCCATGGTTGGCGGTCAAAATCTGGCGAGGAGGCTCGCCGGCGGTGAGGGGAAAGGGGGCAGGAAGTAGGAGTGAAGCGAGGGCTACCTTGTGATGGCTTCGGTTGCTACTGGGGTGGCTGGAGTTGGGCTGCCGGCGGTGGCCGTGCTCGGCGGCGGGGGCAAGCTCGGCTCCGGCAAGCTCTGGCGAGGGAGAGCAACGGGGTCCGGGCTAGGGAGCTCCAGTGGGTCGAGGGGAGGAGGGAGGCCGGAGGCAGGAGCTCAGCGTGAGGGTGGTGCGGACGGCAATGGTGGCCACCGTGCAGAGCTCATGCGCGAGGCAGGGGAGGCCTGGGCGCTACTTTTGTAAGCATCAGAGGAGGAGGGGAGAGGGCCAGGGAGGGCTGGGCGCGTTGCAGGGCTTGGGCGTGGGTCGAGCAGGCCAGCGGTAGGGAATCAGCTGCCGCGTGGTGCGTGCGTGCTGGGCAGGGGAGGGATTCGGGCACGGAGGGAGATCGCGCTGTCGTGGCTGGGTTTTTGCAGGCGGCTGCTGCAGCTGGTTTGCCGGACAACGAGCTCGCCGACTGGCTTGTCCAAACGCGGCGCCAGCATCGCGTGGCGTGTGGCGTGCAGGCGCCGGGCAAGCGTGCGGCGTGCAGAGGGCTGGCATGCGGGAGGAGCGTGACATAGCTGGTCGAGGAGGCAAGCCGGCCACGGGCTTGGTGCCTAGCGCCAGCAGGCATCGCAGGCTAGGTGGCCGGCGGCCGCTGCCCCTCGACGGAACTGAACACGGGAGGGAGAGGGGAGAGAATAGAGAGAGAAAACAGCCGGGTTAAATTCAAATTGATCTCAAAAATTTCTATTGAAGCTTGAAAAACTTTGAATACTAAAGTTGTGTAAATTTCAAAATCTACAACTTTTGTTTCAGGCAAAAGTTTGTTCGAGTAATTTTTTAAAACTTATTTTAAATTTACTACTACTAGGATTTGAATTCCTATTCATGAATTCTAAAATTCGAATTTGCAATTGGCCTTTCAAGTGAACTTGCTAGGAACTAAAAATATGCATGTGTTTATATGCTAAATATGTTGTGTCAAGTTGAGCATGAAAGATTTCAAACACAAAATGGAAAAGTCCCATATACACACATACATATACATGCATACGTACATATATGACATGTATTATTTTTATTATTCTTGGTCATTATGCATGATGTTGTGTTTTTGATCCTTGTTTTAGCAATTTCAAACACCTAAGGTGTTACACAGACCTTGGTCAATTGATCCAGAATCAAGTCGGACAAACTCAGAGCGGTAGAAGATGGAGCCCGCCAGTTGCAGGAAAAAGACCGCCGGATTGGTGAGCAAACCATGATAAATGTTGTGCTTCGGAATGAGTTGGACACCATTAAGCAGGAGTGCACCCGGGAAGTTTGGCACTTAAAGCAAGAGATACAGAATCTGTCAAACAAGAACAAAGCTCTAGCCAAAACTCACCGAGGTAATGCTCATTCGACTGCTTTTATCCGATGGAGAATATCCGAGTGTTTGTGTCTAAACTTGTACGAGTGCTTCTTCTTGCCTCTTGCCCACAAAACTCAATAATATAATATGATATAAAGATGATATGTTGACTGACGTCAAGAATCTGCTATACCGTCTCACAGATGATGTAGAGCGTATGGCGAAGAAAATTGAAGATGCTAACTTGCAACTCGGAGAGTGCCTGCAGCAGATCAAGAACATGGCCGAAGAAAAGGAAATAAGAGAAAAGGAATTTGAAGAGCTCAGGGGTGCTGCCTAGATAGTAGTCGACATGGTGGATCCTCCCGAGGAAAGGGTGGTTAGTCACAAGACGCTGTTGGAGCGACTTCGTGAAGCCCCTCAGAAGATTACTTGCTACATATCGGATACCACCAAGACATATGTGGCGCACTCCTTGGACTCGTGAAGTCCTATTGGGCCAAGGCCAAACTGAATCCACCAGCTAACGACATGTCTATTGACTGCTCTGACGATAAATTCTCAGAGTTCATCGAACAAGTGAAGTCAGTAGCTCATAAGTTAGTTGATAGCTTGGAGCAAGAGTGAGAACAATGAACAATCTTTCCAGCTATGTATAAGTGCATGTTGGCATTTGTTAGCATCATCACTAGGATCGTTAATCCCTAGCAATGGTGCCTGACACGCCGTGTGGTATTTATTACGTCATAGATAAAGCCACAAGCGCACGGAATACCATTATAGCATTTTACCCGTGAGTAATATCGGGTGTCGTATTTATATTTCCACAAGGAAGGCGGCGGTTATCGAATAAGTAAGTTCATGATCAAATCTTGGTTGAGTATTCGATTGTATAATAAATAGGGTTAAGATATATATTGATAATGAGGTAGTGTGACACACAAGTTACTCAAGCCCCAACTCAAGCAAAGGCATAGACAGGGAGAAAGGAAGAAGAAAGCTATTTGGGACTTATGTACTTCTGTCTAGATATACAGTTTGTACTATACAATCATAAACATACACATGATTATCCACAGCTCTAGGCTCCCAGGCACTACCAGGAGAACCGCACATGACTGGTACAGGAGCCACCAGACAATTCGGCTACTTTATGGACCTCCTACAACCACTACCTGAACGGCCAGGATTACGCTGGATGGACAGGGCTGTCAGCACCTGCCACCTACCTCATCAAATCATGGGATAGGACCGCATCCGGCAACACTGTCTAGCCCAAACACCACGTCTACGCTAATGAGCAATACTCTAGCATCCCGCGCGGAGCCCCCACCCTCCGGATGGACAGACATCACACTAGAGCAAACATACGAATACCGAAACCATTGTTGTGGCACTAGATTTACTCTTCTAATCAAGCAAGGCATAAGGTATGAATACAAACTAATCATAGCATACATGTCTGACACCGCAGTATATAAACTATGCAAGTATATAAATCTAGAAGATAACTCTATTAAGGATATCCGAGATAAACCCATACCGAACACTCCTAGGCAACCTCGGGAACCTGAAGAGAGCTACTTCAGCCTAAACTCCACTAACCTATCGGCTAAGCAAGAGAGGAACTTGAGGTGTGTCTTAATTCTACCCCCCTCCCCTCATATTTTTAGGTGTGTCCAAGGGTGTTTTGGCTGTGCAAATAGCTGAAGCCTTGGAGAACCGACGTTGGGGACCAATGGGGAGGTGCCATGTTGAAGAACTAAGTCGGTGGAGCTGGTCCTGGTCCGGCCGAACCACCTAGTTCGGCCGACCCAATCCTGGCTCCAACCGGCCTGATCTTTGGCTGGGTGGCTGACAGATGGGCCCTCAGGCCATTAGTGCACGGCTTGGTGCTGTCCTAAGGCGGTTGCATATCCTGGTGGGCCCCTTGATCCATGTGAGGCTGAACGGTGCATTCTGATTGGTCGATAGCTTTTGCCTTAGATTCAAGGGTGTGATTCCCTCCATTTCTACTCAAATACCTGCATAGCACTATTTTCCAAGGGACATGTGGAAATGATATTATTCTAGATAAATATGCGTGCAAGAAATGCTAGTTCTCCCAATTTTCTGATCAAATTGACGATCAAAATTGAGCTTTAACGAGCGTCAACAGTGTACATATGTTTTTATATGTCATAACCTATTGATGTGTTCGAAATACTAACTCGTTGAGTAGAAATCAAAAATCGTAGGACTTATATGAATTACCCGAAACACCCGAGCTACACCGAAGGCAACACTTTTGGAAGTAGTCGATGGCATGGTATTCGAGAGTTAGGCCCCGTAGGGATACAAGCAAATCAGTTTTTACTCACATCATGCGAAACTCTTGATTGCTCATGTTAATCAGGTGTGGGAACCTCTTCGACGTTTTCGTAATAACTCGTACAAGAAATTCTGCTGAACCGTGTAGGTTAATACTCGAAGTAGTCGAAAAACATGCAAGTAGACCTTGCAATGTAGCCTTGACGGCTATGTTAAAAGGAAGTCGTGCAGATGGGACTTGTGGCGGCAGTCCTCGAGTACTTCTGGAGACTTATCATAGTTAGCGTATTGTAGGTACTCGTGGCCGGAGCCCCCGAGTTCTACAATGTAGCGCTAGACAAAAAGTAGTCATTTGTAGACCAAATCAACTCTTCATTGATAAGTAATGTTGTACTGCAGCTAACAACTTTGAGTACAAGTTATCAAAGGATAGAAACGGCATAGATGCTCGATGTTCCAGGAATTTGGAACCTCATGGCCATTAGAGTCTTGTAGTCAGTATGACCTTAGTCGTGTAACATTGGTGATGATGAAAGGCCCTTCCCATCATGAGTTGAGCTTTTGAAGCCCCGTCTCATCTTGGATGCAACGGAGGACCAAATCACCAATGCTGAAGGATCTCTTCTGGACATTACGGTCATGGTAGCATCGAATTCCTTATAAGTAATGGGCTGATTGCAATAGGGCGTTGTACCTGATTGCCACATGACGTCCGCAGGGAGTATAGCTTCCGACCCGTAGACGAGGAAAAATGGTGATTGACCTGTGGCTTTTCTTGGTTGAGTGCGAAAGCCCCCAGACAAATGAGGAGATCTCGTGAATCCACTTGCCCCCTTTTTTGCTATTCTCATCGTAGAGTCTCTTTTTCAAACCATCAAGGATCAAGCCATTGGCACGCTCAACTTGGTCATTGGCCCGCGGGTGAGCCACCAATATGTACTTGACCTCAATGGAGCTAAGCTCATAGAATTCCCAGAACTCGTGTGAGTGGAAATTAGATCCAAGATCTGTAATGATGGTGTTGGGGAAACCGAACCGATGCAACATGTCGCAGATGAAGCTGACTACTCGATCCGCCGAGATCTTTGTAATCGGCTTGTACTCGATCCACTTGGTAAATTTGTCGATGGCCACCAACATGTGGGTAAAGCCTCCTAGCGCTGTTGTCAAAGGCCCAATCTTGTCCAGGCCCCAACAAGCAAACATCTACGATGGTGGTATGGTGATGAGATTGTGCGCTGGAACGTGAACTTGCCTGCCGAAGAACTGGCAAATGGTACAGCGACGAACCAGGTCTTCGGCATCAGCCAAGGCTGTTGGCTAGTAATATCCTGACCTGAATGCTGTCCCACTAGTGTTCTGGACACTGCATGATTGCCACAGGCTCTATTGTGAATTTCTTGTAGTATTTCTTTGCCTTCCTCAACGAGGACACACTTCATAAGGACGCCTGTTGCTGAAACATGCTTGTATAGCTTGTTGCCGACCTGAACATACCCCTCGCTTCGCCTAATGATGCGTGCAGCCTCGGCGCTCTTTTCATCAACGCCTAAGGGTAGCTTCTGATCTTTGATGAAGTCGATGAACGGTACCCGCCAGTCGACCTCGATCATCATGACCTCTCGACTAGGTTCTGATGAACCTTGATCGAAGATCATAGGATCTGGTTGCTTGATGGACGGGTGATGTAGTTCGTGAATAACTACTCCTGGTGGTACTTTTGCTCGATCGGAACCCAACTTCGAGAGCACATCAGCCCCCACGTTTTTATCCCGTATCACATGGATGATTTCTAGGACCGAGAACTTGTTCTCCAACTTACGTATCTCAACAACATACGCATCCATGGTTTCTTTGTTCATGTCCGACTCCTTATTGACTTGTTGGACTACCAGCAAGGAGTCGCCGTAGATGAGTAGTCGCTTGATGCCAAGAGAGACTGCGAAGCGGAGCCCGTGCAGTAATGCCTCATACTCGGCTTCGTTGTTGGAGACCTCGAATAGTATCTGAAAAACATATTTGAGTTGTTCGCCTATTGGAGATATGAAGAGAACTCCTGCGCCGCCACCCCTAAGCTTGAGAGAACCATCAAAGTACATGACCCAATGCTTGGGCATGTTGGCTGGAGCAGCAACTTGGTTTTCTCGCCACTCCGCCATGAAATCGACTAGTGCTTGTGATTTGATGGTGGTGCGAGGCTTGAAGTCGATGCTGAGGGCCCCCAGTTCCACAACCCACTTGGAAATACATCGAGTGGCATCCCGATTGTGGAGTATATCTGCCAATGGGAAATCAGTGGTGACTAATATCTTGTATTTGTCGAAGTAGTGGCAAAGCTTCCTAGATGTGATGAGTATAGCGTAGAGAAGTTTCTGAATTGACGGGTAACAAACCTTAGATTAGAGGACTTCGCTAACAAAATACACTGGCCGCTGCACAGCAAAGGCATGACCCTTCTCGGGGCGTTCCACCATGATAGCTGTGTTGATGGCGTGAGTAATCGCGGCAATGTATAGAAGCAGGTTCTCGCCTGGTAATGGAGCTATGAGGATGGGGGGTGACTATAGATGTTGCTTGAGACCTTGCAGCGCCTGCGCCGCCTCCTCTGTCCATTGGAACTTGTCTTGCCGCTTTAGAAGCTTGAAGAAAGGTAATCCTCTTTCCCCAAGTCGTGAGATGAATCTGCTGAGGGCCGCCATGCACCCTGTGAGCTTCAGGGCGTCCTTGATCATCTATGGGGCTCCTATGATTGTGATGGCGGTAATTTTCTCTGGGTTGGCTTCAATTCCTTGGTGACTGATGATGAAACCGAATAGTTTCCCTTGTGCTACGCCAAAGACGCACTTGGTTGGGTTGAGCTTCCACCAGAACTTGCGCAAGCTGTTGAAGGTTTCCTCGAGGTCGGAGATGAACTCATCGTGGTTTCTGGTCTTAATGACCACATCATCCACGTAGGCTTCAACATTGCAGTGTAGCTGATCGACGAGGCATAGCTAGATGGCTCGCTGATATGTAGCTCCTGCGTTCTTCAGCCCGAAGGACATAGTCTTGTAGGCGTATGCTCCAAAAGGAGTGATGAATGTTGTCTTGATCTAGTCTTCTTCCTTGAGGGCAATCTGATGGTAGCCCGAGTAGCAATCAAGGAAAGAGAGTAGGACAGAGCCCGCAGTTGAGTCGATGGCTTGGTTGATGCGTGGGAGAGCAAAGGGGTCCTTTGGGCAGTGCCTGTTGAGATTGGTATAGTCCACACACATTCGCCATTCATTGTTATTCTTTTTCAAGACAAGTATAGGGTTAACGAGCCACTCTGGGTGATACACTTCTTTAATGAAACCAGCCGCGAGTAGTTTTGCTAACTCCTTTTTGATGGCCTTCCTCTTGTCGCGGGAGAAACGACGTAGTCACTTCTTCTTCGGGGTGTCTTTTGGATTGACTTTTAGGCAGTGCTCGATCAACTCCTTGGGCACCGCTGGTATATCTGCTGGTTTCCAAGCGAATATTTCTCGGTTAGCCCTAAGGAAGTTGACGAGCGTGAGTTCCTATTTGTTGGCCAGCTCGGCGCTGATAAGTGTTGTCTCGGACAGGTCGCCCTCCTACAGTTGGTTGGTCTTCATTGCAACGTCGTTGGTGTTGGGCTTCACCATTGACTGGCCCAGCTTCTTTTGTGGCGGGACAGCCGTTACCGTCATCTCCGACTGAGAGAGTTGTTGTGCAGCCGCGAAGAATTCGGTTGAAGGTTCTGGCACGCATGTAGTCGAGGCGAACTCGAGTGCCACTTGGTCGCAGTCGTACGACTTCTTCAAGTCGCAGCGGAGGGTGAGTACCCCTATCTTTCCTGGAATCTTGAGGACTGGTAGACGTAGTGGGGCACAACCATGAACTTGGCCTAGGCGGGTCTACCGAGGATGGCGTAGTATGACGACTCGAAATCCGCCACCTCAAACTTGATGTACTCTGTGCAGTAGTTTTCTTTGGTCCCGAAGGTAACTCCTAGGATCACCGAACCGAGCGGTGTAGCCGTGTTCCCTAGGATGATACAGTAAAACATAGCCTTGCTGGCTGTCGAGCCCCATCTTCTTCAGTGTGTTGGCGAAGAGTAGGTTGAGACCGCTTTCGCCGTCAATGAGAACACGGGTAAGCTGCGAACTGACCACCACAGGGACCAAAACAAGCGAAAATTTTTCCGGCTTGGAAAAGCCGGTCCACTAATTCTCTCTAGAGTAAGAGATTGAGGCCTTGCTGGATCTCAAGGGTCGCGGTATGGCTAGGTCAACAGATAAGATCTCGCATAGAGTAAGCTTCTACGCTCGTTCGGTGGGGAAGCCACCGTCGCGGCCGAAGATGACGTTGACAACATTGGTTGGGTGTTGGTAATCTTGCGCCCCCGACTTGTCTACCTCTTCATCTTCTTTGTCCTTCCCCTTTTCATCTTGGTCAGGAAGAGGAGCGTTAAGGGACTTGCAGAGGCTAATGCACTTGAACAAGGTATGCTTGGACTTCGGGTGCGTTGGGCATTGCTTGTGCAGGATCTTCTCAAACTGGTTCTGTTGGTTCCTCGACTTCTTGCCACGCGGATTGCGCTCAATAGCCGCGACTAGGTCATCTGGCTTGCACTTTCAGGTGGATCCCGAGTAGTTCCGCTGGCCTTTGTCAGAGCGGTTGTCGTTGTTGCGCTTGTTGTTGTTGCGCTTGGGGAAGTGTTCATTCTCCTCGCAATCCTGGTCGGCCCATCGCTGCATCATGTCACGAAGCTCTACAATAGTCCTAGGGCGGTTGCGTCCGAAGTCGTGGTAGATGTGCTTGACGGTGAGGCCGTTCTGGAAGTAGTGGATGACATACTCGTCGGTGATGTTGGCGATGGTGGCGCGCATCCTGAGGAAGTGCTTGGTGTAGGACCTCAGAGTCTCGTTCTCCTCCTTCTTGACCTGTGAAAGGTCGTGACGAGTACCTGCACGGAGCATGGAACCCTGGAAGTTGTCGATGAAGGTTTTCTTCAGGTCCTCCCAGGAGTCAATGGAGTCTGGCTTGAGGCTTTCGAGCCAGGAGAGCGGTGCGGCTTCCAGCGCCATCATGAAGTAGATAACCTTGGTCGTGTTGGAGCCATCGGACACTTCAATAGTGGTGGAGTAGCAACGAATCCACTATCGTGGGTCTTGTTTGCCAGCGTACTTGGTGATGCCGACTGGCTTGAACTCCCTTGGGCAGTCGCAGGCGGTGATGTTGCCGGTGAAAGCTGGGAAGCGATCACTATCATCGATGTCGCGTGGATCACCGCTGCGCTCATGGTGTCTCGAGTCGATGATGTCTCGAGCGTCATGTTTTTCGTTGATTTTCTAACTTAGGTCGACTATGGGCAATTCTTGAAGATCTCTATGGTGGCCCTAAACCCCCGCAGAGAGACCTCTAGCCTGGGGCCGTGCAACCTAGTGGTTGCCCGATTGACGTGGAGGCTGTTGGACTTCTTGGTCTGCGTGACCGCGAAGTACTGGGCGTGCTGTTGACCATGGCCACTCCGATTGTCCTAGTTGTGTTGGCGGTTGTCGTTCCCTCGAGGGTTTGTTCTTCCTTTTGGGGTGCGACTAGCCTAGGGGATGGAGCTCGCGTGACGCTTTGATCTTGAACGGCTGTGCTGCAGCAACGACATAGGGTCCTGCTGGTCCAGTTGGACAATAGCGCATTGCGTTAAATGCAGCAACCTCTCGGTCTCCGGGTTTTGGAGTAACCACTGAATTAGTAAAGCCACTTCAGCGATGTTCCCGATCAGAGTGTTGTACTCGCGATCATCAGCTGCAGCGAAAGTACCGTTAAGGTTTCTGTGGTGATGTGGGTTCCATGCACGGGCTTCCACATTCCATCTGCGCTTCGTTTGCTTAGCGTTCTTGAGCCTTCAGATTCTTCTATGCTCCTCATCTTCACCTTGGGGAGCATCCATCGTGTGCTTGTCGGTGGAGACATTCGTTAGTAGTTCATCGTCGTACTCTCTTCCTGGTTCGTCATCGTCGCCATGCTCGTGGAGGGAGGCCATGTAGATGTGACGTTGCGATGAAAATTCTCCGCTAGAGCTGTAGTCGACGAGTATTGTCCTGCCATTTGCCTCCTTAGCGATGGGAGAGAGGGGCTTGCCTTCTTGAAAAGGCGGTTCTTGTGTGAAGGCCACAAGGCGGGAATCATATTCGAGTAGCTCAGAGGGCTCCATGCCCTTCCAGTACACGAACCGGCCCTGCGGCATTGAAGTTATAGTCATGCCCAGATGACAAGCCAAAAAGGGTTCAGAGTCGTCATCCAAGTCCGAGAACTTGTCGAAGACGGGGGCCTCCCAACTAGCGGTCGCTGCCTCCTCTCCGATCTTGAGTAAGCGATCCAAGTCCTCCTCTAGGTCGGAGAGGGACTCAAATTGCATGGACTCCTGGTAGACAGGAGCCGCGTTGCGTAGCCCGAATAGGAGTCAGGTACACTCTTCCCCAGATCGGGTTGGATCAAATCCGAGAAGTCCTAGTCCAGTACGAGCCAAAATCGCATCGAGAAGGGACTCCTCCTCGATTTCCCTGGCAAGGTCAAGGAGCAGCACCTCATCGAGGTTGTCAATGAACTCATCGAGATTGCTGCGTTGAGTTGCTGCATATGTCTCCGTCTCCTTGGAGTTGGCTAGATGTCTGTTGAAGCCACCCGAGCCATTGGCGATGCAGATCCAGGAGCCAAAAATGAAGGTTGTGCCCTCGTCGAGCACAACGCAGGTGAAGTCAAAAGATGCCATCAAGGTTTTCGGTGGATGCTCGATGAACACCCCAATCAGGCGCGCTAGTTGTCGGTGTTTAACCCCCAAACCCACTGAGGGATACCCCCAAGGTGGCAGATTGTAGGTGGGGTGTCGCCGAGATCAGAAACTTGAAGGTGCAAGAAACATGAAACTTTAGATAGGTTCGGGCCGCAGTATGTGTAATACCCTACGTCCTATATGGTGGTTTGTATTACCTTAGATTATGATTGATGTGTCTTGGTTTGGAGGTGGTCCCTGCCGCCCTTATATAGTCTGGGGGGATAGGGTTACATGGAAGTTCTAGCCTGATACTAGCTTAGAAGTCCTACCCGAGTACTACTCGGGTAGTTTCCTTCTGTTCCGACTAGTCCTACTCCTGTAAGAGTAGTTACAATTGGTGTAGGGTGTGGGCCATGTCCCACCCCTTATCCTAGAATAAGTACGCCATCTGCACAGTCCCGTGGCCCCGGGTCTGACAGGTTAAGATCTACTTGTGTTGTTTACAAGGAATCAGGTTCTGATCCTTGAGGACCCTTCCCGTTGTTCAGCCGAGTGTCTGTATGCCGAGTCGTTCTGCGGAGTCGTTGCCTAAAGAACTGGACCCCACTCGGCGGGGAGGTGCCTAGGTCTACCTCCGTCAACCATACTCATAAATAAAGTAAAACTATGCACCTTACTCACATATCTATATCGCAAACTTAGTTCCACAGTTGTTTTGGACAATAAGCCATTTCAGGGATGCATGTTCAGAATAAGAAGAAAACATGTAGAAGAGGCGATAGAAAAGCACAGAAGATCATATCCAGCGTCACACTTACAAAGAGGAACCACCAAACAGAGCAAACCGCCTTACCAAGGAGCAAATCACTGAAGATCAACACAAGGACCGACATGTCAGCCCACCATCCAAAGGCGGTGCCTAGAGGGCCCACCTGGGGTTTGGCCGAACCCCAGGGTTGGCCGAACCTAGATAGGGCCCTCTCCAGGTGCGCTTTGGCGGGAGATCTGATCTTATCCTCCCAAGGTCGGTTGTCAAATTTTCCATACAGAAGGATGGCGGGAACCTCCCTTGGAAGGTATAAAAGGAGGAAGAGCCCTCTCATTCAACACACACCACAACTTGAAGCCTCTCTCTCTCTCTCACTTTTTGACATATAATCCTTGGGCTAGTGGTGCTAGGCTAGAACTTCTCTTAGCGAGTGCTAGTCGTCCTCGAGGTCACTGAGCAATCCTCAACATCTGGTATGGCAATGTCTTCGACTTGTCAGTATCTTATTCATAATTTAGAGTTCAGTCATGGTTGTTATAGTATCTTGATAGTTTATCATACCATGCCTTGCTTTATCACAACTTATCCAATGTATGTGGTTAGGCAAGATGAACTAAGTATGGATATTGGTTCGTTGTGCCTTTGGGCTTACCTTAGCGCTTTACTTGTCCATTTGAAGGGTGGGAGACCCGGGGGCGCTAGGGTAGAGTGACCTCATACATGGGCGTGGACAAACGCCTAGACGAGAGGGCAAAATCCAAGGAACACATGAACAATTAAGCTTAGGCCATAGACGCGCCTCCGCATGCGAAGTCTATGGAAATTGTGGACACTCAGGGAACAACTGCCCCAAGACCCGAGAAGACGCTACATTCGTCAACAACAACAACAACGGGTACCATCCATAAGGAGGCCAAGGGTGGAACCAATTGCGCCCACCATATCAAGGAGGTAATAACTACAATTCCAATTTCAATTCAAATTTCAATTCAAACAAACCTTCCTTGAAAGATCTTTTTCTTGGCCAAGCTAAAATAAACGAATCATTAAATAAAAAGCATTTGGCCAATGATAAAACTTTGGAAAGTATAAACATAAAAATTGAAAATTTATCTTTAGCTCTTAAAAATCAACTAAGTTTCAATAAAATGATCGAAACTCAACTTGCACAAATTGTTGTTGTTGTTGTTTCTGCTGTTGATTCTGGGAAGATCCTGGGGCAACCCGAGGCTCCCGTTGAAAATGTTAGCATGGTGGCCACCGGATGGGGTAATCCATCCCGGAGGCCATCCCGCACTAAGCAAGTAGGAAGACCTATGCGCCAAAGGGCAAACGCGTGGGGAGGACTGATAACAGCAATGCAGGGGGATCCAGTGGTCCAATGATTAGCTGTTCGATCTACGATTGCTACTACGATCAGGCCCTCAGGCCGTCTGTGACCTTGGGGCAAGCATAAACATTATGCCCAAGGTGATTTTTGAACAACTGCAATATCCTGATCTCTCCCCGACCCTCATACACATGCAGCACGCCAAATTGACCATTCGATATCTTGAAGGGATAGTCGAAAATCTACTCGTGTGAGTCAAGAACTCATTCGTCCTCACCAACTTTGTGGTCCTTGATATGGAGGGCGATTTAGGCGTACAACTTATCCTTGGGCGACCATTCTGTGGCACCCTAGATGTATAAAAGAATAAGCAAAGTTTCCAACCTGAAACCAGTCACAAAAGAGTAAGAAAAATATAAAACCACCTATCAGTTATACCTTGCAGCAAAAAAGTATGTGTATAAGCATAAATCAATTGAACCCATGCAATCAAACTCTTCTAACTTTAAAAATTGATCACATTTGAACCTCAAATTTTAATGGCACCTCTGTCATAACTAGAACAACAAAAGTCTAGTTGAACTCAAAGGCTAACAATGCAAAAATTCACATATAATGACATGTCATTTAAATGCTTGTTTTCGTAAATTCAAAATAACTTTTAAATCGTAGCTTAAAAGAACTTTGGACTAAAACAAAAGTTGTAGATTTTCAAGTTCCCTACAATTTCCTTGTTTAGAGTTTTTCTAGTTCCTGTATGAAATTTTGAGAAAATTCAATTTGAATCCCGGCCCTTTTCTCTTCCCTCCCCTATTTTGCCTAGCCGGCAGTATGGCGCCGCCACGCGGCAGGGAATCCCTGCGCCGGCAAGCCGCGCCAAGGCGCGAACCCCAAACGGGGCCGACCAGCCACCGACCGAGCCTGCTACAGGCGATTTGCCCCCGCCCCGTATCCCACCCCTGCCTGCCCGTGCGCGCCACGCGGCCGTTGATGCCCGACGGTCGAGCCCCGACACGCCGGCGGAGCCGCGCGCTTGCCATGACCTTGTTCCGGCTGCGCCCCCTTTGTCCTTGCGTCGCACCCAGCTCCTCCGCCATTTGCCCTCTCCCAGCGCCTATAAAAGCCACCCCGGGGCACCTCAGTTCATCGCCCCCAACCTCCACCGCCGGCAAGCCAGCACTCGTGCGAGGACGCACCAATCCACCCCCGCACTGCCCAAAGCAACCATTCCCCCACCTTCTCCACCTCAGCCTGAAGCTACACAGCCCTTCCCCGCGTCGTCGCCCTCGAAGGACTATCGCCCCCACATCCTCCCCCGCCGCCGGCACTGTGCCACCGTCGGAAGGCCGCCTCGGTCCATCCCTGTTCTCCCCAAGACCTCAAACAGGTGCGGTTTGTTCATCTCTTGCTCATCCCACCCTCACCCCTCACTACCGGCCACCCAAGTCGCCGGATTTTGGTCGGCAGTGGACGTTTCCTTTTGCCAAGAACCCATCTGCGTTGATTGCAATCTTTCTGAGGAGTTTTCTTTAAATCTTAAGGACCCATCTGTAAATCTGGAACAAGAACTTGAAAACCAATCTACTAACTTGGAAAATGCATAGCAACTCACAGAAAAATCCAAAAAATACAAGCTATGGTGTTCTGGAATCCTTAAGTTCAGATCTACAACTTTGTAACACAACTTTGGATCTGTTTCCACATGTTTTTAGATGTGGATTTAAATCAAGTTTAAATAGCTTTTATTTGTTCCAAGAGATTCAAGAAAGAACTGCTCATGAAATGTTGATGGTAGCTTCAGTACTAAAAGTTTAATCTGCTATAAAAATTTCATGCCCTAAATCCAAGCACAACCAGTGGTTCAAGTGCTTTTGTTACAGACTAGATCCCTTTTAGCTCTAAAATGTTAACCTCTGTTTCTTGCACAAGAAAAATCTACAAAAATGTGACGTAATGTACCCATACAAGTAGATTTGTTCAGTAAAACGTGGAACATCAGTTCCTTGCATGGTTGTTCTGTGCAAGAAGATCTTATTCATAAAAATAGCTGTTTAATAAGCTTTCCATGTTTAACTTGATGAATAAAGATAACTAAAACTTTTTACAGTGGGTTGTATCCAAGTAACAAACTCAGCATAAAAATCTCAACCCCTGGAAATACCTCTACGAGTAGTTCTGCATAAAAATCTCAACCCAGAAACTACCTATACGAGTTGTTTTCAACCCAGAAATGACCCCTGCGAGTAGTTTCTGGTTAACCAATGCTCCCTGTTAAAACTAACCGTACAACATGCAAAACCACCCTCTCACTTAATAAAATCAGTTAAAACAGTGTAGTACTCAATAAATGACTGCCCAGAAAAAAGAAAATAAAGTACTGGACTACTTAAGTTAAGTTTTGACTACTTTATAATGCAATCTGTTACCAGTAAAACCACTCATACATGTGCATTCATATAGACTCGACTACTCTCGCCGACGGGATCTACTCTCTGGTGCCCGAGTCCAAGAGTGAGCAGCAAGAAACTCAGGGTACTCCAATAGCAGTCGCTGAAGACCCGGACCAACGGTCGGAGGAGTCCCCGACTTGTTATACACAAGAAGGCAAGCCCCAGTGCATGATCCCAGTTTTTTTAAATTAAAGCAACCGTTGTTCCTTTTTGCCTGTGCATTTTAAGTTCATAGGAGTTGATTGGAACCCTAGCTGCATGATCCTAGGTACCTCTGTGATGACTACTAGAATAGGAAGATCGAGTAGATGCTATGCTAATAGGTACGGTAAAAGTCGAGTAGTTTCCTGCTACTCGCGAGAACTATAGGAGTTGATTGATTTACCGCATACTGCAACTATACGGTTGGCAGGCGGGGCTGTGGTAAAGTACTCGTGGTTGAAGTCCCGTCTGAGTAGTGGAAAATGCTTAGGCCGCAGTGTGTGGTAGTAGTGGTTAAGCTTTTGAAAAAGTACTAACCACATATCGAGAATATGGTAATCGGTAAGCTTAAGTACTCGATTGAACCGGTGTATGGACAGATTTCACCGTCTTGACACTGTCCCATAGGCCAATGGTGAGTGCAAGACGGGTCATGGCCCGGCGTTGCTGTGGTTCATGGACCTTTTGTACTCGAGGCCGGTGGCCCTGATCCATAAAATGGGGATAAAGGGGAAAAGTTGCACGTGTTACTCTTGGAGTAACCACGTGACGTGTGTTTAGGTTTCCCTTGCAAGGTTAAGAAATTTGATTCGAATCGTCCGTTTCTCGTGGTGATTGAGACTGCTTAATACTTCTGCCACATAGAGTAACAAGAGGAACTATGGATATGATTAAACTTGTTGGATGATTAATTATTTTCCACCATGTTTGATTAGAGATAGAAGCTCATCTAGACTGGTTAAACGAACTAGAATATTGAAGCCTAAATATGAAGTTAAGGACCTACTCTTTGTTGCTTTTCAGCAAAAAGAAAACTCCTAGAACTTTAGAGCCGTGCATAATTAGTAGTCGATATTTCCATAGCACCAGTCGGGTAAGCCTTGCTGAATATTAGTATACTCAGCCTTGCTTGTCGCAATGTTTTCAGGTATGTCTGTGGAAGAGATGGTAGCTGGTTTGGCTTGGTCGAGTGCCTTACCGACTGGTTGGACCGTGGATTGGGATCCTTCCCCGGTAGTGCTGACCCTGCCGACGATAGTTAATCGTGTTTTTATTTCCGCTGCAGTAAAACTCTGAATCAAGTTGTGTTGAACTTTAAAAGTACTCGAATGATGATTTTTGGCTTGTAATAAATAATATCCGACTTGTATTTATGTAATCTGTGGAATGTTATAATCTCTGGACTTGCCTTCGTGCGAGTTATGTGTATGCTTGGTTTCGATCGAGATATTGAGTGGTTGCATCGGGATCTACCCGATAGACTGTCGGATTAGTCCGTTTGAAGTGCATGGTGGCTAGTTCATCTTCAAGGATGAGGGTTAGTGCACTTGAGCCGGGTTAATTCGGGCGGTTCTGCCACAGCTGTTATCAGAATGAAAAGCATACCCCAGAGACTGCAGCAAACCCTCAAAATAAGTTTCCTAAAAGTTGGCAACAAAACTTCTATTCAAAAAATACGTTGGACTCGTTAAGGATTATATCTAGTTCGTGAAGCCCTAAGAAAATATGTATAGGTGGCAATATGTATTAGGATAGCTCTGTGAGTAGTCTGCAGGAGTGCTATTGCGAGTACCACGAGTACAATAGGCTACGAACAAAGAGAGCTCGACTAGTTTTTATAGGGAGAGACGTGCGATATAAGCCACCGAATTAATTCCGTAAGGTCAAGTTGATGGCCACTGAGGAGTTGTGAGGATGGCAAGGACGTGCATGCTGCATATCTTTAAAAGTTAAATAAAGAAATTGAGTTATGAATGAACTGTACAGAAATCCATTCAAAACGGGCTAAGTCATATACCAAAGTTCAATCAAGCCCCTATGTTTCCAGTCAAACCTAAGGATATAGTTATCTTAGAGTATGATTCAGCCTTGGGTTTGACCAGTGATGAGATGCACGAGTACTTTAGGAATGCTCTGGTTATTCTTGTGACTAGTTATGCTCATTTTTATGCGCGATTCAGAGTTGTTTATTTGTTTGAGCCTCAGTTTTCGTTATCTCACCTTTTAAGCTTGTGAAGCAGATGGCCGACCCAGTTCTTATGGTGGTTGATGAGGAGGGCCATGCACACTCCGCGTGCCTGCACTAGGAGGGCTTCCTCTCCATCTTGTGGGGTGTGTTGAGCATCGTCGGTTACCCAAACCCGCCTCTCTATGTGGGGCAAGAGTACATGGAGACGGGTGTCCGTCGGTGCAGAGTGTGCATGACCATTCCCCAGCACCCACTAAACCCTGCGTGGCTTGCTATTGAAACGGAAGTAGTCGGGCATCGTCTCGTCGACTCGTGGGAGGCTGCCGCCATGAAGGCGCTAACCACATTTTGTGAGCAACACCCCTTGGAAGTAATTCTGGCTCCAGCGGGTCTGTTCCCAGCAGTCAACGAGCGTGATCCGTTATGGTTGGACAGGTTTGCTCATCTAGGTCACGTGGCAGATCAGATTTCATTTGATACTATACTCTTTTCAGCATGGTGCATGAATGCACTATACCGACTGCAAGCACTTCAAGTTAAAGGGATAACACAGGTCATAGACCTTGCTCAATCTTTTTAGTGGGTAGTTAACCTAAGGGATGAGCAGATGCAGGATTTAGTTGTGGAGATTGGTGATAGAGACACTAGAATTGGATAGCTTGAAGGCCAAGTATAGACTCTAGAAACCACTGTGGGGGAGCGCGAGGCAATGATGGAGTTCTTGGAAGAATAGATCCATGACCTCAACATCGACTTGGAGGATGCCAATGAACATATCAATATGCATCACGCCCAGCAGGCAGCCCTTCATGCTCCACCAGATGTGATGGACATTGATAGTGAGGAAGAACCCGAAGAGATAGAGGGCGTTCAGACCTTGACTACGATATGGTAGTCCCATAGCCCGCACAGATGGGAGCTCACTCACCTGCGCGCAGCGAGTCGTCTGTCAACAATCTGGATGGCTACTAGAAGATGACTTAGGAGTTCTTTTGTAAACACTCCTCTTAGAGTAGCCTAACTTTTGTGCAGGTAGTAATAGGCTAGCTTAGAGTTGAGTACCAACCGATACAAGGAGTGTAGCCTAGAAGCTAAGAGCACTCAAAGTAGGTAGACTTTAGGGAAAGTCTGGATGTATATGGACAAGCATTTGGAAGTGGAAGTAGTCGAAGTGGTCGAATCTGCAGACATAGTAGTTGTAAGTGTCACTCAAGCAGCCGGAAAAGTAGACGACGTGCTGAAAAAGTAATCGTACTAGTCGGAGATACCATAAAAGCAGGCCACGAGTAGTCAAAGTAAACGGAGGTATAGCTTAAGTAGCTGAAGCATTCATCGATTCAGTAGTCGAGATTGTAGTAGTGCTAATCAGAGGTGCTACTAAAGCAGCCAGAGGTGTAGTCGTTGAGGCCAGAGTTAGGGAGAAAGTAGTCGGATAGACAGTCAAGGTAGTCTAAGGCTCCGTGTAGTTGAACTGTAGCCATAGCCGATGATGGAAGCATTCAAGATGTCGGAGATGTAGTTAAAAGTCCTGGCAGATGTTGTCAAAGCAATCGGTAGTCGGATGGGTAGTCTTGGTAGTCGGAAAAGCAGTCGGAGGTGGGTTAGTCGGAGGTTTTTTGAATGCCACAGTTTTAGGCCGCTACATTTTCTACTCGCTATCAACTTTGGAAGGGTTTCAGATAAGCAGAATGTGAGCTAGGAAATGTCGCCTAACTAGTCGCAGAGTGTATACAATTTGTAACAAGCCCATCAAGAATTATATTTTGTTTTCCCGTACTATCTCTTTGAATCATGGGAGATTTATGAAGCCTTTGCTAATATTAAACCTCCATATTTCAGATGGTTGGGGCAACTCGAGGAGACCCTGATGGATTCGGAGCGGGTGGCAGCAGGTCACACCAAATGCCACCCCCACCACCGCCACCCAGTCTGGTGGAGGTGATGGCCGCTCAAACTGAATTGCTGCGACAACTTGTTCAAGGGCAGTAGCAGCACCATCAGCAGCGGGGTGTGCACCATGCACCCCAACCTCAAGTGGCTGGTTATGCAGATTTCTTTGGGACGCAGCCCCTCTGTTTAACAGGACAGAGGAACCTTTTGATGCAGATGCCTAGATTCGCACCATTGAATCCAAGTTTGCATTATTGACACTACCATGTTCTGAGGGCAATAAAGCTCGATTTGCCGCGCAGCACCTCCGCGGTACAGCGCGTATATGGTGGGATAGCTACTCTGCCATGCTTCCGGCAGATCGTGTTGTTACTTGGGATGAATTCAAAAGTGCATTCCGAGCCCACCATATCCCTGCAGGTCTCATGGAAAAGGAAGCTAAACGAGTTTCTAGCGCTCACTCAAGGTACCCGCACCGTACTTCAATACGCCCAGGCGTTCAACAACCTTGCTGAGTACGCGGGATATCACGCTAACACGGACACCAAGAAGCGTGATCGTTTCCGTCGAGGTCTGAATACCAAGCTCAAGGAGCGACTTAACCCCATTAGAACCGATACCTACAACGAGTTGGTTAACTTGGCAATCACCTAGGAGGATTGCATTCTGGCCCATCGTGCAGAGAAGAAAAGGAAGGCTCCAACAGGACCCTCGAGTGCTCAGCAACCGAGGTATCGAATAGTGCAGACTGCTGCACCAAAAGCTCTTCAGAATGCTCCTCAACCAGGGCATTGGATTATCAGGCCCCCTCAGCAATTGAGTGTGGCAAGACCCCCTGCTCCACAGCAAAATGGTCCAGGTCGGAATACCCAGCAACCACCCTGCCAGACTAACAACAACCGATGCTTCAACTGTGCGAATTCCACTCACTTTGTTCGGGATTGCCCTCAGCCCAAACAGCAAGGCCAAGGCTCTAGTACCAACCACCGAAACCAAGGCAAGAAGCAGACTGTACAGGTCAAGCGTGGGCGGATAAATTTCACCACTATTTCCTGATGGCGCACCAGTCATGACGGGTACATTTTCTATCCACCACAAGCCCGCTGTTATATTATTTGACTCTGGTGCATCACATAGTTTCATTAGTGCAAAATTCAGTACAAAAGTGGATTTGGATTTATGTCACACAAGAAAGTCGTATGTGATAGCTACACCGGGTGGTAAAATAGCTTCAAATCAACTCATAAGAAACGTGCCACTTAAATTAGGTAGCAAAGTCATCGACACAGATTTGATCCTCTTGGCACTTAAAGACATCAATGTTATTTTGGGAGTAGATTGGATGACTCGGCATGGAGTAACCCTAGATCTTGCCTCCCGAGCTGTTGAAATTAATTCCCCGACCCAAGGAGCTACCACTCTATATTTGCCTTTCCGGGAATGCACAAACTCATGTGCTCTTACTAAGGTCCATTCCGAATTAGCAGAAATCCCGGTGGTACGTGAGTATGCCAATGTTTTTCCAGATGACTTACCTGGCATGCCACCAGATCGAGACATAGAGTTTGTCATTGAACTGCAGCCAGGCACTGCACCTACCTCTAAACGACCCTATCGAATGCCACCCAAAGAATTAGTCGACTTAAAAATACAGTTGCAAGAACTTCTAGACAAAGGCTATATTCGTCCCAGTGCCTCACCTTGGGGTTGCCCAGCTCTTTTTGTGAAGAAGAAAGATGATAGTTTGAGGTTATGTGTAGACTACCGACCTCTCAATGCAGTGACTATCAAAAACAAATATCCACTTCCTCGTATTGATGTTCTTTTTGATCAATTGTCTGGAGCAAAAATCTTTTCCAAGATCGATCTTTGTTCAGGATATCATCAAATCAAGATCCGACCTTGTGATATTCCAAAGACAGCTTTCTCCACTTGCTATGGATTATATGAGTACTTAGTCATGTCTTTTGGTCTCACAAATGCTCCTGCCTATTTCATGTATCTCATGAACTCGGTTTTTATGCCGGAGCTTGACAAGTTTGTCATGGTCTTCATCGACGACATTCTTATTTATTCTAAGGACGAGGAGGACCATGTTAAACATTTGCACATTGTTCTCCAACGCCTCAGAGACCATCAGTTATATGCTAAGTTCTCCAAATGTGAATTCTGGCTGGATAGCGTGAAATTTTTGGGCCATACTATCTCCAGTAATGGTATCTCAGTTGACTCCAGTAAAGTTCAAGAGGTGATGGATTGGAAAGCTCCCACGTCTGTTCATCAGATTCGTAGTTTTCTTGGTTTAGCTGGTTATTATCGCCGTTTCATTCCGGATTTCTCCAGAATTGCTAAGCCCATGACCGAATTGTTGAAGAAAGGAGAAAAATTTGTGTGGGACGAAGATTGTGAAAAAGTTTTCCACACTCTTCGTGAACATTTGACTACAGCCCTAGTCTTAGCTCAAGCTAACACTACCAAACCATTCGACGTTTACTATGACGCTTCTAGTACTGGTTTGGGATGTGTACTCATGCAAGACAAGCGGGTTATTGCCTATGCGTCATGTGCACTTCGGCCCCATGAAAAGAATTACCCAACACATGATCTTGAGTTAGCAGCTGTCATTCATGCTCTCAAGATTTGGAGGCACTACCTAATGGGCACTCATTGCAATATTTACACCGATCATAAGAGTCTCAAATATATTTTCACACAAGCCGACCTGAATATGAGACAAAGAAGATGGTTGGAATTAATCAAAGATTATGATCTTGAGGTGCACTATCATCCAGGCAAAGCTAATGTAGTAGCGGATGCACTCAGCCGTAAAGCTCATTGCAACTGCCTATCTGCCACATCATAAAGTGAGACGTTATGCTCTGAGATGCGGAAACTTAGGTTGGAAATAATTCCTCAAGGAACTTTGAATCACATCTTTATTGAACCCACTCTTCATGACCGTATCATCACTGCGCAATCACACGATGAGGGTGTTAAGATTATCAAGCAGAAACTATTTTAAGGAGAGGAGAAGTACAAATGTTTTCATCAGGATCACAAAGGAATTTTATGGTTTGGAAATCGCCTTGTCATTCCGAAAGATCGCGAACTCCGAAAGCAGATTCTTGATGAAGCACATCTTTCCAACTTCTCCATTCATCCAGGCAGCAGCAAAATGTATCAGGATCTCAAGAAAATTTTTTGCTGGACCAGGATGAAGAGGGAAATTGCCAAATATGTAGCCAAGTGTGACACTTGCCAGCGAGTGAAAGCTAGCCACCTAAAAGTAGCTGGTACTCTTCAATCCCTGTCAATACCATCATGGAAATGGGAAGATATCAGTATGGACTTCATTGTTGGTTTGCCCAATACATCTCAAAAACACGACTCTATATGGGTTATTGTAGATAGGCTCACCAAGACCGCCCATTTTATTCCCGTGCACACCACTTAAATGCCAAAAGATACGCTGAGTTATATCTGGACCGAATTGTTTGTCTACACGGTGTACCTAAGACAATCATATCTGATCGCGGCGCTCAGTTCATAGCACGCTTTTGGGAACAATTGCAAGAATTCCTTGGTACCAAACTAATCCGAAGCTCAGCTTACCATCCTCAAGCCGACGGCCAAACCAAAAGGGTAAATTAAATTCTCGAAGACATGCTAAGAGCTTGTGTCATTCAGTATGACAAGAATCGGGACAAATGTCTACCTCTAGCAGAGTTTTCCTATAACAACAACTATCAAGCAAGCCTAAAGATGGCACCATTCGAAGCATTGTATGGATGAAGGTGTCGAACTCCGTTGAGCTAGTCACAAACTGGAGAGCGCAAAATCTTTGGACCAGACTTGGTAGTAGAGGCAGAAGAAAAAGTGAAAGTTATCCAAGGAAATCTTAAAGCAGCCCAATCTAGACAAAAGAGTTACTTTGACCAGAGGAGAAAACCCTTGAAATTTGACGTTGGTGATCATGTCTACCTTCGGGTTTCACCAACTAGGGGTGTGCAACAATTTGGAGTAAAAGGAAAATTAGCCCCTCGTTATGTTGGTTTGTATGAGATTATTGAAGAATGTGGACCCGTGGCCTATAGGTTGCGACTTCCCTCACAGCTTGCAGCCATTCATGACGTTTTTCATATCTCTCAATTAAAGAAATGTGTAAGAGTCCCTACCGAAATTGTGGAACAACAAGAAATCATGGTAGAACCAGACCTCTCTTATGAGGAGCACCCCATCAAAATTTTCGATCAAAAGGAAAGAAGTACCCGAAAAGCGGTGGTTAAAATGTATAAAATCCAGTGGAACCATCACACTGAAGAAGAAGCCACATGGGATCAAAAGTTTTCTGGTTTTCTTAGTTCCATCCAAGGTACACATCTTCCACGCTTAGTTTTTATCTGAATCTCGGGACAGGATTCTTTTTAAGGGGGGTAGGTTGTGACACCCTAGATGTCTAAAAGAATAAGCAAAGTTTCCAACCTGAAACCAGTCACAAAAGAGTAAGAAAAATATAAAACCACCTATCAGTTATACCTTGCAGCCAATAAGTATGTGTATAAGGATAAATCAATTGAACCCGTGCAATCAAACTCTTCTAACTTTAAAAATTGATCACATTTGAACCTGAAATTTTAATGGCACCTCTGTAATAACTAGAAAAACAAAAGTCTAGTTGAACTCAAAGGCTAACAGTGCAAAAATTTCACATAAAATGACGTGTCATTTAAATGCTTGTTTTCGTAAATTCAAAATAACTTTTAAACCGTAGCTTAAATGAACTTTGGGCTAAAACAAAAGTTGTAGATTTTCAAGTTCCCTACAATTTTCTTGTTTAGAGTTTTTCTAGTTCCTGTTTGAAATTTTGAGAAAATTCAATTTGAATACCGGCCCTTTTCTCTTCCCTCCCCTGTTTTGCCCAGCCGGCAGTATGGCGCCGCCACGCGGCAGGGAATCCCTGCGCCGGTGAGCCGCGCCAAGGCGCGAACCCCAAACGGGGCCGACCAGCCACCGACCAAGCCTGCTACAGGTGACTTGCCCCCTCCCTGTATCCCGTCCCGGCCTGCCCGTGCGCGCCATGCGGCCGTCGATGCCCGATGGTCGAGCCCCGACGCGCCGGCGGAGCCGCGCCCTTGCCGCGACCTTGTCCCAGCTGCGCCTCCTCCCTCCTTGCGTCGCGCCCAGCTCCTCCGCCATTTGCCCCCCCTAGTGCCTATAAAAGCCACCTCGGGGCACCTCAGTTCATCGCCCCCAACCTCCACCGCCGGCAAGCTAGCACCCGTGCGAGGACGCATCAATCCACCCCCGCATTGCCCAAAGCAACCCTTCCCCCACCTTCTGCACCTCACCCTGAAGCTACACAGCCCTTCCCCGCGCCGTCCCCCTCATAGGACCGTCGCCCCGACATCCTCCGCCGCCGCCGGCTCTGTGCCACCGTCGGCAGGCCGCCTCGGTCCATCCCTGTTCTCCCCAAAACCTAAAACAGGTGCGGTTTGTTCATCTCTTGCTCATCCCACCCTCACCCCTCACCACCAGCCACCCTAGTCGCCGGATTTTGGCGGGCAGTAGCCGTTTCCTGCGCCAAGGACCCATCTTCGTCGATTGCAATCTTTCTGAGGAGTTTTCTTTAAATCTCAAGGACCCATCTGTAAATCTGGAACAAGAACTTGAAAACCAATATACTAACTTGGAAAATGCATAGCAACTCAGAGAAAAATCCTAAAAATACAAGCTATGGTGTTCTGGAATCCTTAAGTTCATATCTACAACTTTGTAACAGAACTTTGGATCTATTTCCACATGTTTTTAGATGTGGATTTAAATCAAGTTTAAATAGCTTTTATTTGTTCCAAGAGATTCATGAAAGAACTGGTCATGAAATGTTGATGGTAGCTTCAGAACTAAAAGTTTAATCTGCAACAAAAATTTCATGCCCTAAATCCAAGCACAACCTGTGGTTCGAGTGCTTTTGTTACAGACTAGATCCCTTTTAGATCTAAAATGTTAACCTCTGTTTCTTGCACAAGAAAAATCTACAAAAATGTGAAGTAATCTACCCATACAAGAAGATTAGTTCAGTAAATGTGGAACACCAGTTCCTTGAATGGTTGTTCTGTGCAAGAAGATCTTATTCATAAAAATAGCTTTTTAATAAGCTTTCCATGTTTAACTTGTTGAATAAAGACAACTAAAACTTTTTACAGTGGGTTGTATCCAAGTAACAAACTCGGCATAAAAATCTCAACCCCAGGAAATACCTCTACGAGTAGTTCTGCATAGAAATCTCAACCCAAAAACTACCTATACGAGTGGTTTTCAACCCAGAAATGACCCCTGCGAGTAGTTTCTGGTAAACCAATGCTCCCTGTTAAAACTAACCGTACAACATGCAAAACCACCCGCTCACTTAATGAAATAAGTTAAAATAGTGTAGTACTCAATAAATCACTACCCAGGAAAAAGAAAATAAAGCTCGACTCCTTAACTTAAGTTTTGACTACTTTATAATGCAATCTGTTACTAGTAAAACCACTCATACATGTGCATTCATATAGACTCGAGTACTCTCGCCGACGGGATCTACTCTCTGGTGCCCGAGTCCTAGACTGAGCAGCAAGAACCTCAGGGTACTCCAGCAGCAGTCGCTGAAGACCCGGACCAACATTTCATAGGAGTCCCCGACTAGTTTTACACAAGAAGGTAAGCCCTAGTGCATGATCCCAGTTTTTTTTAAATTAAAGCAACTGTTGTTCCTTTTTTCCTGTGCATTTAAAGTTCATAGGAGTTGATTGGAACCCTAGCTGCATGATCCTAGGTACCTCTGTGATGACTACTAGAACAGGAAGATCGAGTAGATGCTATGCTAATAGGTATGGTAAAAGTCGAGTAGTTTCCTGCTACTCGCGAGAACTATAGGAGTTGATTGATTTACCGCATACTGCAACTTGGTTGGCAGGTGGGGCTGTGGTAAAGTACTCGTGGTTGAAGCCCCGTCTAAGTAGTGGAAAATGCTAAGGTCGCAATGTGTGGTAGTGGTGGTTAAGCTTTTGAAAGTACTAACCACATGCCAAGAATATGGTAATCGGTAAGCTTAAGTACTCGATTGAACCGGTGCATGGACAGGTTCCACCGTCTTGACACTATCCCATAGGCCAATGGTGAGTGCAAGAGGGGTCATGGCCCGGCGTTGCCGTGGTTCATGGACCTTTTGTACTCAAGGCCGGTGGCCCTGATCCATAAAACGAGGATAAAGGGGAAAAGTTGCACGTGTGACTCTTGGAGTAACCACGTGACGTGTGTTTAGGTTTCCCTTGCAATGTTAAGAAATTCGATTCGAATTGTCCGTTTCTCGCAGTGATTAAGACTGCTTAATACTTTAACCACATAGAGTAACAAGAGGAACTATGGATATGATGAAACTTGTTGGATGATTAATTGTTCTCCACCATGTTTGATTAGAGATAGAAGCTCATCTAGACTGGTTAAGTGAACTAGAATATTGAAAGCTAAACTATCAAGTTAAGGACCTACTGTTTGTTGCTTTTCAGCAAAAAGAAAACCCCTATAACTTTAGAGTCGTGCATAATTACTAGTCGGTATTTCCATAACACCAGTTGGGTAAGCCTTGTTGTGTATTAGTATACTCAGCCTTGCTTGTGGCAATATTTTTAGGTATGTCTGTGGAAGAGATGGTAGCTGGTTTGGCTTGGCCGAGTGCCTTGCCGACTGGATGGATCGTGGAATGGGATCCTTCCCCGGCTAGTGCTGACCTTGCCGACGATAGTTAATCATGTTTTTATTTCCGCTGCAGTAAAACTCTGAATCAAGTCGTGTTGAACTTTAAAATTACTCAAATGATGATTTTCGGCTTGTAATAAATAATATCCGACTTGTATTTATGTAATTTGTGGAATGTTGTAATCTCTGGACTTGCCTTCGTGCGAGTTATGTGTATGCTTGGTTTTGATCAAGATATTGAGTGGTTGCATCGGGATCTACCCGACAGGCTGTCGGATTAATCCGTTTGAAGTGCATGGTGGCTAGTTCACCTTCAAGGATGAGGGTTAGTGCACTTGATCTGGGTTAATTCAGGCGGTTCTGCCACACATTCCTAAGGCACATCAAGGAAAGGATAGATGTCGGGACCGGAGAAATCCATTTCCGCATTGGGGTCAACAACATATTCTTTAAATTTTAATACACGAAAGAGCAAAGCTTCGTGATTCATTAGGATTACGACGGAAGCGGGATATGAGGAGAACCACAGCCCAAACCCGAAATTCCACCGACCACGCAAACAAAGAGAAAGAAGACAAACAAGATGTGGCAAAAGGTGGAAAGTGCGTCTTCATCTACGTCTCCAAGATGGGACGCCAAACGGTTAGCACGCCGGAGAAAAGTCCTATCCGTCAGAGTTAAAATGATGAGCCCTTGCCAAAGGTAAATTTGTATTTATCTCATATTTGATTTTTTTAAATTTGCTTTTCACTTTATTTGAAATTTTCCCACTGCATATTGAATTTTCCAAACCTTTCTTGCATGCTATAATTTTTCTAGCCATCTTTTCCTTTTTACAAAAATCATAAAAATATTTATGAGCATGAAAATCCTTTGGAAAAATATTTGGGACATCATTTCGAATCAAAGTCTGCCCGAGCACCAAAGCATAAAAGCAAGTGACCGTTGGAGGGGTAGTGGGCCCCGGCTGTCAGCCAGGGGAGCCACCCATGGTTCGGCCAAACCCTGAGGTCGGTCGAACCAGGCCCAACAGCTCTTGGGCCCCACTTCCTCCAACGGCTACATGCTGTTGTGCCCGGCGCTTTCCCAGACGTTTCGTAATTGTTCCCTTTAGAAAGAGGCCGAGGGGTGGGTGTTGAGCTCTCATCCAACACTTCACTCACTCACTCCCTCTCACACTCTTTGCTCTCGAGATTTCATTGGATTTTTGCTCAAGTTCAAGTGCAAGAAACCTCTCTCTCTTATTTCTTTGCTGCAAGAGTATTCACACTTTTGGAGGAAAAACTTTCGGGTAAGAGCTTCACTTCGGTTTCACTAACATAACCCGTTCCGAGTTATTCTTGTTCGTTCTTGTTCTTCGAGCTTCAATTATGAAGGGCATGGATCGGAAGATTTCCTGTATATTGAAGATGATGACAGGCACGAGTTCATCCTGTTCTCAGGGTGGCTCAAGCTCTCACCACACTCTGAAACCAACATCGAACCTGAGCATGATGGACTATGAAGAAGAACAAGAAGAGCAAGCTGAACTGCAACCTGAACCGCAAGCCGAGGACATAGAGATAGGCAATGATGACGCACCCTACCTCGACTTGCGAGACAACCGCGAGAGCCAAGCCTACGCCATCCTCAAGCATTGGGACTTTGGTCACACCAAAGCCTTCGACCCAGACCTCCTCAAGAAGATAGGTATGGACGTAGAATTTGCTCGCGTTTGGCATGTAGTTGGATCGGATGGTTTTGTGCCCATTGAGGAGAATGGTTCTCATCTCCTCACCATCATGTTTCTTCGCAATCTTCGAGTGGTGGATGATGGAATTTCTTTTCGACTCCTTGGAAATGAGTTCTATATTACTTGGAAAATTTTGAGTCACCACCTTGGTTTTGGCACCCGCTTGCCGATTTCTCTTGAACAAGCTTGTTGTGGTTTTAATCGCCATGAGTTTTGCGGTTTGATTTTAGGTCAAGTTGTTCATGGTAAGTTTGCACCTTGGTGTAATGATATTCAAAAACTGACTCTTCGTTTGATGCACAAGTTTTTGGCCATCACTCTCTTTCCACGAGATGATGTTAGGCCCGTGCGCAATGATGAGTTGATGATCTTATACGCCATGGTCAACAAGATCAAAATCTCCCCCGTAAAGGCTATGACCAAACAATGGCTTAGGAATTTCAACATGACGGCTCCTATTGAGTGTACTTCTTTAATTACTCGCATCGCTTCAAGCATCCGGGTCTTAGACGGGAATGTTATTCCTTTCATTGAGGACCCCCGAGCTCTTATCAATGAGGCTTATTTAATTTATGGTCACGCACTCAGAAAGGCCTGAATGACTCTTTGATTTTATTCTCCCTGGGCTATGCAAATGACATCCTGTTAGAAAACGCGGGGTACCATTTGTATAACTGGCCCGTAGGCATAGTGTTTCTACTTTACCTAGCATGATGACATGGAGCAAGGCTAGAAGAGAAGCAGCACCGAATCCACCACCTCCACAGCCTCAGCCATCATACCCACATGAGGCGGGTGGATCGGCGTGGCATAGCGCAAGCACCGATGAATGGGCACGGCAAGCCCCAGGGCGCCAGTCCACCAGCTCCATCTCCAGCTCCAGCAAGGTCTCACACCTCGCATGACGTACGGCCTCGACCCGAGACTTTAGCTTCGTCACTCAGCAGCTAGGTGAGCTCAGGGTCCAAGCCAACGACATCGAGGAGTCACTAAACCAGCACATCCAGACGAACCAAGCATGGCAACAACACACCGCTGAGAGGATCCACGCCATGGAGCAGAGGCAGCTGCAGCAGCAGGACGAGTGGAGGGCTTACTTCCGTTGGAGGGGGTACAACCCCGACCAGTAGCAGTGAGCCTGAAGTAGCTTGGGGGAGGACCCCCACGAGAGGTATCTGTCAGACCCGGGTACACGGGACTGTACACGTGGCATACTTTTCCTAGGATAAGGGTTGGGACATGGCCCACGCCCTACATCTGTTGTAACTACTCATAGCCTAGTCGTATACAGTAGGGAACTACCAGAAAAGTACTCGGGTAGAACTCTAGGGCATGTATCCGACTAGGACTTCCATGTAAACCTGTCCCCCCAGACTATATAAGGGCGGACAAGATCCCCTCAGGGGCGATCATCCAAGGAATCACCCAGGAGATCACCCAATTGCCATCAAAGGCAATACAAACCACACAGGACGTAGGGTATTACGCTCTCGACGGCCCGAACCTGTCTAAACCTTGTGTTTCTTTGCACCTTCGAGTTTCTGATCTCGGCGTGACCCTACCTACAAACTCACCACCTCGGGGGTATCCCTCGGTGGGCGTGGCGGTAAAACACTGACAGCTGGCGCGCCAGGTAGGGGTGTTCATCAAGCATCCACTGGAGAACTCGATGGCATCTCTCAGCTTCACCAGCAACGTGCTCGATGAGGGCACAACCTTCATCTTCAGCTCCTGGATCTGCATCGCCAACGACTTGGGTGGCTTAATCAGCCACCTAGTCGATTCCAGGAAGCTGGAGGCCCCTGCAGCAACTTGACGCTGCAACCTCGACTCCTTTGCCGACGATCTCGACGAGTTGCTGCACCCCGATCTACCCAGGCAGATCGAAAACACATCCGTTTTCGACGCGACTTCAACTCGTGCCACACCAGGACTCGGATTGGATTCAAACCGATCTGAGGAAGCTTTGCGATCCAAGTCCCTCCCCGACACGGAAGAGGACATGGACCACCTCTTCAAGATTCGAGACGAGGGAGCCACCGCGCATCGAGGGCTCCCCATTCTCGACCACAACTCTGACTCAAACAAACAGTATCCGTCAATTACAAACCCGGGCCAAGGAGGACTCGAGGATGGGGGAGTCACCTCTTGTCGAGAGGCCCCAGTTCTCGTTATCCACTCGCAACCCAATGATTACTCCGAGTCGTTTGCGGGTAATCATCCGGGTTTAACTATAACATCCACGCCGCATGGCTGTTTCCTGTACTGGAAGGGTCTAGAGCCCTCTGAGGTACTCGAATTTGACTCCCGCCTTGTGGCACAATCCACCCTTCGGCGTACCAACCCTAGGAAGCCAGAAGGTTCTGACTACTCCGCCCAACTTCACTCCGCTCAGCATCAACGCGCTGCTGCGACAACCTCGACTACTCGACTCATGCCGCAGCCACAACTGCCTCGACAAATTGGTAGTGCGAATGACAACTTCGATAACTCATCTCGACTAGAAACTAGTCAGGACCGAGCCGCAAACTACTCAGCGACTAGCTCCGCTTGGTCAACAACTAGTCGGAATCGAGATCGGGTTGAGACGGTTCAACCCAGGACCCTCTCCGCATTGGAAGAGGATCTTGATCATCCTCCACCACTCAGAGATGGAGAAGCCACCACTCGTCAGGGGGCTATGGTTTCTGACAACCACTCGGATCCATCTACTCATGTGACCCAGGGTCTGGTAAGGGGATCAGATTGGTCGAGCAGGTTTGGGCAGCGGAAGGGCAAGAAACCCTCCAGGTCCCTTAAATCAAGTCCACCATGATTCATTACCACACTCGGAGAACTCCCTTTTCAAGAGGGCAGACCACTCTCCCCATTTGACGACGAAGATGAGGGCCAGGCGGTGCGGAGTGTCGAACGCTTCACACCCAATCGAGAAGTACTCATGATTCACGCCGACCAGGACTGTGAAAGCCTAGAGCGGGTCCAGCTAGATGACTGCGACGACTACCTCCTTGATCCACTCGATGAAGACGTGGACGTAACAATGGATAGGGAATTCTCATCCAACATCAAGGTAGACAACGCATATGACATCCAGAAGGAACGCCGCAGGCTCATCAATGCGAAGTGCGCCCGACGCAGACACCGCACCATCAAGACGAAACAGCAGGGAAGCCGTAACCTCCACGACTTCTCCACGGGTGACCTTTGAGACATCATCAACGCTCGTCGGGACGCCGCAATGTCATCACTGCCAAGCAGCAGGAGGGCAAAGAAGTGAAAGCCCACAGCCCCACCCGTTATCAGCTCCCTCTCGACTACCTGAAGACTACTTGGAAACGCAAGCCAGAAGCCGTGGAACAAACCACCCGCAGAAAAAATCTTCCAGTTCAAAGAAATGACTCGAGGAAGCCCTCCACGGGCAATGCCTGTGCCACCCGAAGAGCAAGCATTCTACGTTTGAATGTCAAGCCCTTCGGAGGGCCCTTAGAGCTCCGCCAAGTCTAGAAGAAAGGCGACGGGACTACCCAACTAATGATTTACTCATAAATTAAGCACCCGCCTCAAGGAGGTTTTTGAAGGGTCTTTTTGGTGTTTCGGTTGTTTAAACCATTGTTTTGGGACCATATCTCGAAACAAGAGGTTCCATGCACCTAAAAGCACCCCTTTTTACCACTTAGCCAGGGTTGCATTTATGTTCATTATTCGGGTCAATCACGACTCCCTCGCTAAACTCAGGGAACCCTATCACATCCGTACCATGCGACTACCAAGAGTGGTTGCCTCATTTGGCAATGACTAGTGGAACCCGTTAATCAGCCAAATAAAGCACCTATGTGATTATCTATCAAACACTTCCAGTAATGCACAGATTACTAGCTCCCGATTAGTTTGCTGGGTTACTGAAGGGGCCTTGCTCCCAAACTTCCGATAGCACTCCGTTTACTAGTTTCCGACTAGTATTACGCATAGTTTACTGAAGAGGCCTTGCTCCCGCACAACTTTGCCAACGGTTTCGACGGAATTCAATTGTTCCTGACTAGAAGCAGCATGAAACAATCGTACCACCCGCATGGATAAACACAATGAGTGATCCGAGAGATCATTCGAACAAAACCTCCCGGATTGATGGTTGAACAAAAGGAATGAGAAAAATTGGTGCTCACAAAGCCGTTCTGACTCTCAACCGCCAAAGATGAGGTAAAGCTATACGCCCCATAGGAGTAAGGGGCAGGGTAAGATTAATGCCAATTTATTCAAAATTATGTAAGAACACCTAGTTGTGCCTATGGTATAAGTTGGAAATGCAACATTGCAGCAACTCCTGATCAACAACCTAAGTCTAGAACTTCGCTCAAGACGAGTGAAGGGCTAGCTTGGGGGAGTTATTGACGGTCCTTAAATGCCAAATTCGACCATCAACCATACTCATAAATAAAGGAAAACTATTCACCTTACTAACATATCTGTATCACTAACCTAGTTTCATAGTTGTTTTGGACAATAAGCCATTTCAGGGATGCAAATCTGGAATAAGAAGAAAACACATAGAAGACGCGACAGAAAAGGATAGAAGATCATATCTAGTGTCACACTTACAAAGAGGGCCCACCAAACAGAGCAAACAGCCTTACCAAGGAGCAAATCATCGAAGATCAGCACAAGGACCCACATGTTAGTCCACCATCCGAAGGCGGTGGCCAGTGGGCCCACCTGGGGTTTTGTCGAACCCTAGGGTCGGCCAAACCTGGACAAGCCCTATCCATGTGTGCTTTGGCGGGAGATCTGATCTTATCCTCCCAAGGTCGATTGTCGAAGTTTCCATACAGAAGGATGGCTGGAACCGCCCTTAGAAGGTGTAAAGGAGGAGGAGCCCTCTCATTCAACACACACCACAACTTGAAGCCTCTCTTCCTCTCTCACTTTGTGACTTGTAATCCTTAGGCTAGTGGAGCTGGGCTAGAACTTCTCTTAGCTAGTGCTAGTCATCCTCGAGATCGTTGAGCAATCCTCAGCCTCTGGTATGGCATTGTATTCGACTTGTCAGTATCTTATTCATAATTCAAAGTTTAGTCACGGTTGTTATACTATCTAGATAGTTTTTCATACCATGCCTTGCTTTATCACAAGTTATCCAATGTATGCGGTTAGGCCAGATGAACTAAGTAAGGATATTGGTTTGTTGTGCCTTTGGGCTTAACTTAGCGCTTTACTTGTCCATCCGAAGGGTGGGAGACCTGGAGGCGCTATGGTAGTGACCTCATACACAGGTGTGGTGCCCAGGTATGCGGGATCCTTCGGATATGAACATGACCACGGTGTTGTAGGGGTAAACGACAGGTGGTGACAGCCCTGTCCATCCGCTACGGCAGTTTTGCCGTAGTTAGTGCACTCCCCCACGTTCGGGTATGGTGTAGGAGTTCTGAAAGATGTAACTGGACTGGTTGTACACCGGTGCGGGACATTCTCTCTGATATCTAGAACCTTAGCCCTGAGCCCTAACCATGTTAACCCTTGCTTGTATGAATAGATGCTATTAGGACCTTGTTTGTATGCCTATGCTCCCGCTAACCTTTGGTTTATTTGTTATTCTTTATTATTGAGATTGGCTTGAGTGTGTGTGTCACATTACCCACATCTATCATTTATCATGACTTACCCCTGTATGAAATATAGTCTATAGCTTAATCATTTTGTCCTGATTATATACCTAGTAAACTCTATTACACCACGCCATCCTACGGGAAAATATAAATAATGATACACGAATACTCTCCTGGTGAAATGCTACAATGGTACATCCTTGCGTTTGCGGATTCATTCTGTAATCGTTAAGATATACCACCATGACATTTTTGGTGTTATTGCCAAGAACTAACAATTCTAGTAGTGACGTTAAGAAATGCCAACACTGCATTCGTATCTCTAGTGATGTGACTTTTGTTGAGCATCATCATTTCTTCTATAATCCTTCTACCCAGCCCTCATGTTCTCCCACGGAGTCCACCTCCTTTTTGTGTCTCCCCTCCATTTCATCTAGTGATGATGTCTCTCTACCTACTGCACTTGTGACAACACCTTCTGGACCTTCACTTTGTATCACACCTCCTGATGACTTTTCTCCACAACCCCCACCCCCACCTCCTCCACTTGTGCCTTCTAAACCACCAATAACACGTGCCTATACTCGTAGTCCAATCTCGGCCAGTCCTGATGCCCCTGTTGCTAATGATTCTAATAATATTGATGAGTCTCATGTTGTTTCTAATAAGCCACAGGTTGGTCCAAGATATAATGTATGGTATCGTGCTACTCTTAGCCCTGCTGATAAGTTTGGTTTTCCACTTGTAAATGCTGTTTTTTTCTGAGCCATGTACATATCAAGAGGCCTCTACTATTCTGGAATGGCAGCCCTCAATGACTGAGGCTTGCTGCCCTTGATCACACAGGAACATGGGATGTTGTTCCATTACCGTCTCATGCAGTACCTATACATCTAAGTGGGTATTTAAAATTAAGACCAAGTCAAATGATTCAGTTGAGAGATATAAATCACGTCTTGTTGCTCGAGGTTTTAAGCAGATTCAAGGCCTTGATTATGATGAGACATTTGCTCATGTTGCTCATATGACTATTGTCCGTACTATGATTGCAGTAGCTGCAACTTGCTCGGGGACTATCTCTCGGAAGGATGTCAAAAAATGACTTTCTTCATGGTGATTTGCATGAGGAAGTTTGTATGCAGCCTCCCCGGGGTGTTGATGCTCCTTCAGGGTATGTCTGTCGTCTTCGTCGTGCTTTATATGGCCTCGAACAAGCTCCTCGTACTTGGTTTGAGGGCTTTGTATTTGTGATTCGGGCTGCTGGTTTTCACCTAGTGATCATGATCCTGCATTATTAAATATTTATCCATCTACCTACACGGGGACGTATTTTGCTTCTTCTATATATGTTGATGATATGTTAATTACAGGAGATGATCAGGAACACATTTCTCATGTGAGGAAGCAACTTAGTGAGCAATTTCAAATATCTGACTTAGGTCCTCTCAGCTATTTCTCAATGCAAATACATACATAATCTTAGCACTCGGGTAACACTGATAATTGGACTGCTGCAACACTATGGATCTTCACTTGCAGCTTCGTCATATCGATTGTACACCACTTGAGGATCCTTCTCAATATCGGCATATTGTTGTTGGTAGCCTTGTATACCTCACTGTTACCCGATCCGATATTGCATATGCGGTCCACATTCTAAGTCAGTTTATGAGTGCTCCTACTTCCGTTCATTTTGGACATTTAGTTGTGTGCTGAGATACTTAAGAGTGACATCATCTTAGTGTTTATTGTATGCTCGTGATAATCTGCTTCAACTTCATGCTTATTCCAACTCCACTTGGGCAACTGACCCAGAGGATCATTGCTCTATCACAGGCTATTTCGTTCTTCCTGGTTCTTCTCCTCTTGCATGGAAGTCCATGAAGCAAGCAGCTATGTCTCATTCTAGTATAGAGGCAGAACTTTGAGCACTTGCAACCACTACTTCAGAGATTGTATGGCTTCGATGGTTGTTGGCTGATTTTGGTATATCTTGTGGTGCCCCCACACCTTTGCTTTGTGACAATACCAGCGCCATACATATTGCCAATGACCTTGTGAAATAGTATATTAGCGTTGATGTTTCCTTCGCTCAGTCTTATTGTTCTTAGAAAATAATTGTTCTTCAGTACTTGCCTCAGAACTGTAGGTGGCTTATTTTTTTCACTAAAGAACAAACTCGAGAGCAGCGTGAGCTTCATTTACTCAAACTCAATGCTTCAGATCCTCCACTTCCACCTTAAGTTTGAAGGGGGGTGTTAAAGCCCATAATATTATAGGCCCATATGGCCCATGAGGTCACCTATATACTGCTATCTCCACTAATGGAGATCTCATCTTCTCAAATCCCTAAGGTTAGTAACAATGTCAACTAGGAGCTTGAGTCCTTGAGCATGCTTACCCTCGCCATGCTAGCGAGGTAAAGCTGCAGCATGCTGCTCACAGATCATTGTAGTGCATTGAAACAGAGCATCATGGTACCTACACAAGGCATGCATGAGTTTCAGGAATTCTGGTTTAACAATTATTAACATCATATAGCATGTTCAGGGACAAGGTTGCTATTAGCAGTGTGAAAGGAGAGAAGGAGGCTACGGGAAGCAGTTCCTGACCTTGATGGTTGCAGTTGCATTCTCATGGACAAGTTGGTGGATATCCTCAGAGTCTTCCTATGAATTCCTGAAACCGAGGCATATTAAATATAAAAAACATTGGACAAAACATGATAGCTAAGGCTGAAGGATATGAAGAAATTACCTGCAACGCACTACTATCCATATCGTTTTTTTTACTAACTCAATAGTTCAAATGTTTTACCTATTCCAGTAACATAAAAGATGGATGGATGGAACCAGATGGATGGAAGCAGAAACAAAAAGTTTTTTTTCAGGAATGTACAGTCATAACTGAACTTTAAGATGCCACAAAAAAAAAGAACTTGTTTCAGAAACACTGACATTACTGAGTACTGAGTACTTATGCTGCATTTCTGAATTAAACAGAACACAACTGAATTAAGATAGCTAAGATGCCAACAGCTCCATTAAGCGATGTAGCATAAGTGCAAAAGCAAAATCAAACTCCTGAGAATTGTAAAATCTAGATATGATAATGTTCATATTACCATGAAGAGCGTTGTTTAGTACTGTTTCATGAGGGCAATGTTTACTTGCTAATCCATTTTACCATGCTAGCACTATAAGGTACCTCTCTCTACCATTGATATGTTCCAAATAATCCCATGCATGTGACCATTAGATAGTCAAATTAATCCATGATAAGGGGCAATCAAATTAAACCATGATGAGGGCTTTAGAGTTTAACTTTGCTTCAAACATGGAAGCTATCACAACAGAACCATGGACTCAGACAATCTGGCAAACACCATGTGGGCACAATAAACTGAAAAAAAAAATCACCCACACCAAACTCAGCTAACAGGGACCTACGCCATACAGTTGCACAGGATTGCAGCTACTCATATTTGAAGCAAAGTGAACGATTCAGGCATTCCCAATCTGCAGCAAATTGGCATTTAAAGGTAAGATGCTCCAGAGACTCCTATGTATCATTTCCACATAGGGCAGATTTGTAATCTTGGAGAATCATGTTTCTGCTTTTGAGAACCTCCCTTGTGCTTAATCTATCTTTTTAAAAGCAACCAAAAATACGTTATGTTTTACATGACTTTGTAAGCTTTTGAATACGAGTAATAGGGTGTGCCCCGTATATATAGATCCCTCAGATACTGCTATATCAGTAAGCATACTTTGCAAATCAATGAATTGGATATAGGCTTCATCTGAGAGAGGGAATTTGTAAAACATGTGTAAATGATTGCTCTGACTTGCCTTATGTAGTTGTATCTTCTTGTTTGCATAGGAATATTGCTTTGGGAATTTCAACTTTTGAATATTACCATTCCACATATCATCCGGAAGGTAATTTGACTTGCCTGATTTAACTATACTTTCATAGTACACATTGGGAAGACTAAAGGAAAAAATATCATATCATGGTAAAAATCACTTAACAACGTAATTGTAGGGCTATTTTGTTGTGTATTTCCTCACATTAGGTGTCGACGTCGCCCTTCTGAACAAGGCCGGAGCGAATATCAGAGGTTAGATGAGTAGTAGTAGAGCTTGTACGTGACTACGTGAGGACGCTTACTGGAGCCGTGGTGCCAGCCTGCAGCACGAATCGGGCGAGGCAGCCGTGTTAAACTCACACCTTGACATGGTGTGCTCACTTTTCAAGTCACGAAAGCGCAGCCTAACCTATGATTCATCTGTACATAAGCAAGATTAAGATTAAGAGTACCTTTTGGGGTGAAAGGGCCTATAGCCTAGTGGTTACAAGAGTCTCGTTAGCACCTCAGGTTTTGGGTTCGACTCCCTGTGGGAGCGAATCTTCTAGGATTTAACGGCGTTGTGCTTCCAATGGTAGGCGATGTTCCCGTAAACAGCGAGGCGTCTGTGGTGACTTTATCAATCTCAAGGATTTGCCGGCTCAATTTTCAAAGATGCTCATAGGGGTAGGGTTTGCGTACGTGTGTTCATAAGGCTGAGTATGTGTGCGTTGTGAGTGTCGAAGTTGTACTGTGTATTTAAAAAAAGTACCTTTTGGGTTAGCAAAAGGTAGCACGCGACTGATGGCACCGATGCAGAGCTACGACCTTCCGGGGGGTGTTGTGCCCCGTGGGTGGGAATCGGGTTGACGGGGCCTATGAATTACTTTACATGTTTCAACTCTTTAAAATGTGATTACTTCCTTATGTATCATCAATTTTCAATTCCTTTGGCACCACTGTATTTCTTACAATGAAGTCTATAGAACTTGATCCATCATGCATATGTTTAAAAATAGTTTTGAGAAAAGTCTGTTTTACCTCCTGAACTTCTCACCAAATCTGAAAAACAACCCCCAACTCAACCGAAATTTTGCATACCTTGACTATCAGAAAAAAGATAAACTACCACTTGACCAGGTCAAACCTACTTCGCTGGTGGTTTTGCTGATGTGCAATAGGGTGCACAAGTCGGTGTCCAGCTCATTGAACGCGTGGCAGTTAACCCCACTTGTCAAGAATTCATCCCCTCCCCCTCTGCATCTTCCCTCCCTCCGTCTCTCCTAGGCTGAAAGCCTCCTCCTCGGGCCGCGCCGAGGCGCCGGCGCCGCCAAGGAGGAGGGTCCCGAGCGCGGCGCAAAACCCGGCCGCGATGGCCACGTTGCTGCGCGTCATGCTACACAATGCCTGGCTCTCGGCCGCCGCCTGCCGCAGCTGCTCCACGAGCTCCACTGCGCGGTGCTGGCTGCCTTCAACTCCACCTCACAGTCGCGCAACATGTGCGCCACGGCGGAGGAGCTCGAGGAGCGCCCGCGCTATTAGACCCGGGATCACGGGACTGCGCACATAGCATAGAATATTTTGGAATAAGGGATGGAGCATGTCTCATACCTTATATCTGTTGTAAAGTATTCGGATATAAGTAGGACTAGTTGGAATATAAGGAAACTACCTAATTAGTACTCGGGTAGGACTCCTAAGCTTGTATTCGGTTAGGATATCTGTAACCCTGTCCTCCCAGACTGTCCTCCCAGACTATATAAGGGTGGGCAGGGACCCCCTCCAAAGCAATCTATACCTAAGGCAATACAAAACACCACACAGGACGTAGGGTATTACGCACATCGCAGTCTGAACCTATCTAAGTCTTTGTGTTCCTTGCACTTTCGAGTTTTTGATCTCGGTGACACCCTACCTACAACCTACCACCTAGAGGGTATCCCTCGGTGGGCTTGGCGGTAAAACACCGACATCTGGCGCGCCAGGTAGGGGTAGTCATCAACGATCCCCAGGCAAACTTGATGGCGATGTTCAACTTCACCAGTGCCGCACTCGACGAGGGCACGACCTTCACCTTCGGTTCGTGGGTCTGTGTCGCCGACGGCGCAGGCAACTTCCATCGGCATCTAGTCGACAACGCGAAGCCGGAGGCTCCAGCAGCAACCCCACGCAGCGATCTCGATGAGTTCATCGGCAACCTCGGTGGGATGCTGCTCCCTGATCTAGCCAGGAGATTGAGGAGGAGTCCATCTTCAACGCGACTTCAACTCGTGCTGCACTAGGACTCCTCAGATCGGATCTGACTCGGTCGAAGGATCAGAGTACCCGGTTCCTGTTCAAGTGCTACATAATTCGGCACTGTTTACCAGGAGGCCATGCAATCCGAGTCCCTCTCCGCATTGGAGGAGGACTTAGATCGCCTACTCAATATCGGGGAAGAGGATGCCACCGCATGTCGGGAGGCTCCCATCTTCGATAAGTACTCAGATTCAGATGACGACTCCGAATCCTTCGTGGGTATTCATCTGGGTCTAACGATCAGAATGATGCCACAGGGCTGGTTCGTGTACTGGAAGGGCATGGTGCCCTCGGAGCTAATCGAAGACAACACCCACCTTGTGGCTTACATCCAAGAATTTCCCAATAAAGTAGGCAAACCCCTCTCCCCCATTATTGAGGAAGGGGAGGGCCATACAGTGTTGGTCGACTACAACTCCAGCTCTGGCAAGTACTCGCCAAAGCACCATGTCTACATGGCCACCATCGAGGATGAAGAACCTGGAGACCAGTACACCAACGAACTACTCATGGACGTCTTCACTGATGAGGAGATGGCAAACGCACCTCAAGACGAAGAAAAAAAGCACATAAGGGTGTGGAGGGCGAAGAACGCTAGGCGCGCTAGCCGCGGCCCGCACCCGACAACTCCCCCCCCCCCAACCTCCACAACACTTTCGCGGCAGCCGACAACTGTTAGTACGCTACCCCAATAGAAAACATCGCTGAAGCTGCAATATTGCTCCAGTGACTACCCCAAAACCCAGAGACTGCAAGGGTGATGCAGCTAGCCCAACGTGTGCTCATCCAGCTGGATCATCGGGACCCCATCCCATCAGTGCATCACAGTCGCTCAAGAAGCAAAAGCATTGCTTCCCAGGCTAGTCGCACATCAGGAGGGAGACCCAATCCCAGAAGGGAAAATAATTGCCAGGGCGGCCATGGCCACCAGGAGGTTCAATAGTCTACGGGCGGCCGAGGCAACAAGGAAGTCTAGCAGTCCCCACGCGGGCAAGGCAACCAGCAGGTCGCAAGGCCTCAAGGCAGAGGTCACCCCATGGGAGACCAAGGCCACCATAGGGCTCTTCGCAACATGCCCACGGTTGACCTGAGGGAGATCATCAACGAAGACCACGACGCCCTGGACATCATCGAATCAAGACGCTAGGAATGTGGCGAAGGATTCCGCAACCTCAATGACAGTGACCGCTTTCTAGTGTTCACCCGCAAGGTTACTTACTTCTAATACCCTAAAGAGTTCAAGCCAGTTGGCATCACCAAGTATGAGGGCAAGAAAGCCCCACGATAATGAGTGCGTTGCTACTCCACGGCCATTGAAGTATCAAGCGGATCCAACTCCACCGCTCACCTAGCTCGAAAGTCTCAAGCTAGACTCCATTGACTCCTGGAATGACCTAAAGCGGGTGTTCATCCACAACTCCCAGGGCTCCATGCTTCGTGTAGGTACATGCCATGACTTGTCTAAGTGCAAGCAGGAGCAGAACGAGACCCTGAGGTCCTACACCCAATGCTTCTTCGATACCCATGCCACCATCACCAATATCTCTGACGAGGATGTCATTGACTGCTTCCAAAAGAGCTTCAATGAGCGGCACCTGCACCGCGACTTTGGATGCAATCGCCCCAAGACCGTTGTGGAACTCCGCGATATGATGCAGCGATGGGCAGACTAGGAGGACCAGGAGCGTGACCACTACCCCAAGCGCGGCAATGACAGCGGGGGCAAGCGGAACAACGAACACCTCTCTGACAAAGGCCAGCAGGACTACTCGGGACCTTCCTGAAAGCGCAAGCCAGATGATGTCGTCGCAGCTATGAAAGCAACCCGCGCGGCAAGAAGTCGGGGAACTAGCAAGAGTAGTTTGAGAAGCACCTGCACAAGCAGTGCCCATGGCACTCGAAGTCCAAGCACTCGGTGTACGAGTGCATCAACCTCCGCAAGTCCTTGAATGCCCCACTCCCCGACAAGGACGCAAGGAAGAAGGACAACGAGGACAACGAGGGTGACAAGTTAGAGGTGAGGGTTTCCAACATCCTGCGAATGTCCTTAATGTCATCTTCAGCAACGACTCTGGCTTCCCCACCAGGCGAGCGCAGAAGCTTACTCTGCGCGATATCATGGCTATCAAGCTAGCCACACCATGGGCCTGAGATACAGCGAGATCCCGATCTCTTTCTCCAAAGAGGATCAGTGGACCATCTTCTCCGAGCCGGGAAAATTCCCGCTCGCACTGGATCCTGTGGTGGCAGCTCACAACTCACGTGTATACTCATCGACGGTAGGAGTAGCCTAAACCTGCTATTTGCGAGTACATTGAAGAAAATGGGGTTGGACATATCCAACATGCTCACACCCACCATGTCTCCATTCTACGGCATCGTCCTAGGGAATTTGACCACACCGATCGGCTCGGTAACGCTGCCTGTTAACTTCCGGACAAAGGAAAACTACTGTACAGAGTACATCAAGTTCGAGGTGGCGAATTTCAAGTCGTCATACCACGCCATCCTTGGAAGACTTGCCCTGGCCAAGTTCATGGTCGTACCCTACTACGTCTACCTGCTCCTCAAGATGCCGGACAAGACTGGGGTACTCACCTTTCACAACAACTTGAAGAAGTCATATGACTGCGACCAAGAGGCAATAGAGTACGCCTCAACTACTCGTGCGCTAGATTCTTCAGCTGAAGTATTCGTGGCCGCGCAGCAGCTCTAATTGGTACAGGGCTGAACGACACATAGGAAAGCGCGCTCTCAACTTCCTTCGGGCCAACTGTGACATATTCGAGTGGAAACCAGTGGATATGCTAGCGGTGCCCAAGGAGCTGATCGAGCACTCCCTAAACGTCGACCCCAAAGCAACCTAAAGAAGCATTGATTACATCGTTACGCTCAACATAAGAGGGAAGCCATCAAGAAGGAGTTAGCTAAACTACTCGTGCCTGGTTTCATTAAAGAAGTCTACCACCCAGAGTGGCTAGCTAATCCTGTACTTGTTTTGAAAAAGAATAATAATGAATGTAGAATATGTGTTTATTATACTGAATTGAACAAACACTGCCCGAAGGATCCCTTCGGACTCCCACGCATTGACCAAGTCATCGATTCTACGGCCAACTACGTCCTGCTCTGCTTCCTTGATTGCTACTCGGGCTACCATCAGATTGCCCTCAAGGAAGAAGACCAAATCAAGACAGCGTTCATCACCCCGTACGGGGAATACGCCTACACAACTATGTCCTTCGGGCTCAAGAACGCGGGAGCTACGTATCAGTGGGCCATCCAGCTGTGTTTCACGGACCATTTACATCGCAATGTTGAAGCCTACATGGATGATGTGGTCATCAAGACCAGAAACCACGATGAGTTCATCACAGATCTCAAGGAAACATTCAGCACTCGCACAAGTTCTGGTGGAAGCTTAACCCAACTAAGTGCGTCTTCGGCGTACCGTTAGGGAAACTACTCGGTTTCATTATCGGTCACCGAGGAATTGAAGCTATCTCGGAGAAGATCAAAGCCATCACGGATATGGGGGCTCCAAAGACAATCAAAGATGTCCAGAAGCACACAGGGTGCATGGCGGCCCTGAATAGATTCATCTCTCAACTTGGAGAACGGGGACTACCCTTCTTCAAGCTCCTGAAGTGACAAGACAAGTTTTGGTGGATAGAGGAGGCAGAGCATGCACTAGCAGACCTTAAAAATCACTTGCAGTCACCCCCCATCCTCACCGGTCCACTACCAGGCGAGAACCTGCTAATGTACATTGTCGCGACTACTCATGTGATCAGCACATCCATCATGGTGGAGCGCTCCGAGAAAGGCCATGCATTTGGCGTGTAGAGGCCAGTGTATTTCGTTAGCGAAGTTCTCTCTAAATCAAAGGTTTGTTACCCGTCAATTCAAAAACTTCTCTATGCAATACTCATCAGATTTAGGAAGCTTCACCACTATTTTGACGAGTATCAGATCTCAGTTGTCATTGATTTTCCATTGGCGGACATACCCCATAATCGGGATGCCATTGGACGCATCTCCAAGTGGGCAATGGAACTGGGGGCTCTCGGCATCGACTTCAAGCCACGCACAACCATCAAGTCGCAAGCACTAGTCGATTTCATGGTAGAGTGGCGAGAAAATCAAGTCGTAGCTCCAGCCAGTGTGCCAGAGCATTGGGTCATGTACTTTGACGGTTCACTCAAGCTCAGAGGTGGCGGCGCAGGAGTTCTCTTCATATCACCCAAAATAGAACAACTCAAATATGTATTCTGGATACTTTTTGACGTATACGAAGCCGAGTACGAGGCATTATTACATTGGCTACGCTTGGCAGTCTCCCTTGGCATCAAGCGACTACTTGTTTACGGTGACTCCTTGTTGGTTGTTCAACAAGTCAACAACGAGTGCGACATCCAAAGGACACCATGGATGCATATGTCATGGAGATACGCAAAATGGAGAACAAGTTCTCGGTCTTGGAGATTCACCATGTGATCCGAGACAACAACGTGGGGGTTGACGCACTCTCGAAGCTGGGATCTGATCGAGCAAATACCCCATCGGGAGTATTCATCCACGAACTACACCACCCATCCATCAAGAAACCAGATCAAGTCACCATCAGTCAGGGTCCTCTAGAACCCGATCGAGAGATCATGATGATCGAGGTTGACTGGCGGGTACCATTCATTGACTTCATCAAAGACAAGAAGTTACCTCCCAACATCAATCCAAAAGGCGTTGAGGTTGCAGGCATCATGAGGCGGAGCAAAGGGTACGTTCTGGTTGGCGATAAATTATACAAGTGTGGATCAGCAAGTGAGGTACTCATGAAGTGTGTCCTTATTGAGGAGGGCAAAGTCATACTCCGGGAAATTCACGACAGAGCCTGCGGCAATCACGTAGCATCAAGGACACTAGTCGGGAAGGCATTCAGATCAGGGTTCTACTGGCTAACAGCTTTGGCAGACGCCGAAGAACTCATTCGCCGGTGTGCCAACTGCTAGTTCTTTGGCAAGCAAGCTCACGTCCCAGCGCACAATCTCATCACCATTCCACCTTCTTGGCCATTCGCGTGTTGGGGCCTGGATATGATTGGGCCTTTGACAACAGCGCCAGGAGGTTTCACTCACGTGTTGGTAGCCATCGATAAGTTCAGGAAGTGGATAGAGTACAAGCCGATTACAAATCTCTCGTCAGATAGAGTAGTTGACTTGATCTGCGAAATCCTACATCGGTTTGGCTTCATCAACACTATTATCACATATCTGGGATCGAGCTTCACATCACACTAGTTCTGGGAATTCTATGAGAGAAGCGCCATTGAGGTCAAGAATGTTTTGGTGGCTGACCTGCGGGCCAATGGCTAGATTGAGCGCGCCAACGGCTTGATCCTTGATGGGTTGAAGAAAAGACTCTACGACGCAAACAGCAAAAAGGGTGGCAAGTGGATTCATGGGTTACCACTAGTAGTCTGGGGGCTACGCACGCAACCAAGCAAAGCCACAAGACAGTCACCTTTCTTTCTCATCTACGGGTGAGAAGCTATTCTCCCTGCCGACATCATGTGGCAGTCTCCGGGCTGGAGATGTACGAAGAAGGTGACGCGGACGAGGCAAGGCACCTTGAGCTCAACTCAGCAGAGGAAGTAAAATGCAATGCTCTAGTTCAGTCAGCCCGCTACCTCCAAGGCGTCCGATGCTACCACAACCACAACCGCAACATCCAGCAGAGATCCTTCAGCATCGGCGATCTGGTCCTCCATCGCATCTAGGACGAAACTGCTCAACTCGCGATGGGAAGGGCCTTTCTTCGTCTCCAAGGTTACAAGAGCAGGGTCGGATCACCTACAGTACCCTGATGGCAGAAGGTTCCAAACTCCCAGAATATCGAGCATCTACGTTGTTTCTACCCCTAGATAACTCGTACACAAAGTTGTCAACTGCAGCGCAGCATCTTATGTCAATAAAGAGTTGTTATGGTCTCCAAACGACTACTTTTCTCTCTAAGTTAGATTGTAGAACTCAAGGGCTCAGGCCACGAGTACTAACAACGTGCTAACTATGCCAAGTCACCAGGAGTACGGGGGCTAATGTCACCAGTGTTCTCCGTACGACTACTTTCCACAAGCCATTAAGGCCAAGCCGCAAAGCTACTTGCGCACGTTTCGACTACTTTGAGTACTAGCCTACACGGTTCACCAAAACCAACTGCACAAGTCACTATGAGAAAGTTGAAGAGGCCACCAAGCTTGTAACCCCCAAGAAATCCAGAGTACCGCATGATGCGGGTAAACCCAGATTCGCTTAAGGAGCCCTTGCGAGGGACCAACTACCGAATGCCAAGTTACTGACTACATCGAGAGTCATTGCACTCAGAGTAGCTTGACCCAAGCATATCATAAACGTCTAAGTCCTACGATTGTCAGTACCACTAGTACTCTGAACAAATCAACAAGCATTGAAACAACACAATAGACATATTTACAAATAACCAGACAGATTGTTCATGACATGTTCATTGTTCCTAAACTTGGTCTAGGTTCTCAACTATCTTGTGAGCCACTGGCTTGACTTCTTCAAGGTACTCCATGAACTTCTCCTCAGAGCAGTCTGCGGTCGTACCATCGGCTAGTGCACCCACGACGACTTTGGGCCAAAACGACTTGACGAGTCCAAGGACGTGCGCTACATAAGTCTTGGTGGTCTCTAAGACATAACCAATTATCTTCTGTGGAGCCTCGCGAAGACGCTCCAGCAGACTTCTGGTTTCGACTACGCCTTCCTCAGGAGCATCCACCATGTCCACGATCACTTGCGCAGCACCCCTCAACTCTTCAAGTTCTTTATCCTTCGGCTCTCTTTCGGTGGCAAAAGTCTTGGTCTGCTGCATGCACTCCATGAGTTGTTTATCAGCATCTTCAAGTTGTTTCGCTAGGAGCTCTACATCATATGAATGACGGTACACAAGATTCTTCATGTCAGTCAGCAGTTCTTCTTTACATCTTAACATATTTTTGAGCTCTATGGGCAAACGAGAAGGAGAAGCACTCACACAAATTCAGAGAATACCTTTCGGATACATCACACTGGGCAAAGTAGTCTAGAGAATAATTACCTTGATGCGTCTTGGCCAGGGATTTGTTCTTCTCCACCAGGTTTTCAATTTCTTTCTTGAGGAGCCAGACCTCGCTGGTGCGCTCCAACTTAATGGCGTCAAGCTGGCCCTGTAGAGCCACATTGGCATATATCTATTCACTAATCTGGGCTTCCAAGGCGTTTACTCGACGATGCCCATCCTCGACACTTTCAGCTTCTAGGATTACATGATGATGTCATCACATATTCAAAACAAGTGTAAAGCAGTACTGATAAAGAATGTTTAACTTCGTATAATTATAAAGCTCCTTGTGGGTGTCCATCATATGCTTCAGCACTTCGGGCTTTAACATTGGATCATCAAGTAACTCTGTTGGGATTGCATATTGCCACTTCGGGGGCGTGAGCAGCACTTGATCCCTAGAAGTACCCGCAACACCTTGATCTTCAGGAGTTGGCTGCTGCTGTGGGATACTTGCCACCTCGCCCGCCAAAATCAGATGCGCTTCTGGTAGAACAGTACTCGTCGGTTGGGGCGGCATGGTCGGCTCACCTGAAGGGATTTCGAGGGCTAGCTTTGCCAGCCCAAGCTCATCCTCCACAACCGGCCTGGCACCCGCATCACCTCCTCCGGCTTCGATGATGGCGGGTGCTGGGGTTTATTTGGGCACCGGCGACATGATGGCAGACGTAGTTTCCGGCTTCGTATTCAATGCTACAACGTCTAATGATTTCTCCGGCTCGAGAGCTGGAATAGACAAGGCATTGCCAGGCTATTCTAAACTCAGAGCGGAGGATATCCTTCATGCAACAAGCAATAGTCAGACTTGTTAGTACACAACCACAAACCTATAAACTACAACTGGAAAGTACTCAAGTACTTATAGTGAAGATTTCTTTACACTCAATTTCCTCGCCTTGAGTGCTTTGGGCACTGCAGCTGCACCTGAAGTACTCGAAGGTGTTGGCCTGCCAGCCGAGGTTGAATGCCCCAGCGCGACACTCGATTCAGGCACAGAAGAACGAATGCCGGCCAAGGATGGTGTTTGCATCAGCGTGGCATCGGTGCTAATTGGCAACTGGTCCAATGTAACGGATGGAATGCCGCCTTGTTACAGTATCATCACTTGTTGCTTAGGGTTGGAGGCGGCAGCACTGAAGACATAGACAAAGGGAAGGTACTCAAAAAATTAGTGAAAAAGCAACCAATAGAAGTACTCGTGGATCTGAGAAAGATACTTGCATTGGATGCTTATCGTTGTCATTGTCATCCGCATAGGCAGTAGCCTTGCATTTTCGTGCCGCCATCCTAGGTTTCTTGGGAGGGGCGGGGAAGATTTCACCACCAGGAGAGCTCATACCCTTCTGGGAGGTACTCACTCCCCTTTTCCTCTTCAAGTCAGTCAGGGTGCGGCCATCGTCAGAGTCCTCATCTTCCTCCTCAGTTACTGGATCGGTGTTGGGGTGGGAGGAGATGCTCCGATGAGCCATTGGCAACATGTGGTTGGGACGTTCAATGCCTGGCATAGGAGGCAAACTCCTATACATGTTGACATCATCCTACAAAGAAAACAATTCAGCATCAAAATCAGTACAAGTCAACATTAGCGATAAGAAACTACTCGACAAAGAACAGTAGCTACTTACCCCTACCTGTTTGGGAGGATTTCCTTCATTGAACAACTTGGGAACATATGGAACCGTCTCATCATCAAGCAGCACTCGGCTTACTCGCATCATAGCCTCGTTCTGATGAATCTTGTCTGCAGTAAACTGAGATGGGTCTAAGATTCCAAGGTACTCAAAACCAAATCGAGTTCGCTTTTCTAGAGGCTGGATGCACCTGCCCATCCAGGAGTACACCACAGAGGCTCCGGTAACACCTGCCCTCTTGTGGTCCATGATCTTCATGAGTAATTCATTGCCCTGATCCATGTCCGCTTGGTATGTTATCTCTTTCCACCCATGGACTATCTTTGGTTTCTCAGTTCAGTGGTCCTACCGGGAAGACACGGCTTATGGTTTCCAATATAAGAGCAATGATCTCTCCACCCAGACAAACTAGTTGGCATTTTGTATTAAAGATATTTTTTGTCCATGCCTTGCCTAAGCTGGAGACCGGCTCCCCCGACATTAGTAATGTTCTTTTCGCTGGGCTGAGGCTTAAGGTGAAAAAGATAACAGAAGAGGTTGAAGTGGGGTTCTATGCCTAAGAATGCTTTGTAGAAATGGACAAAAATGGCTATGTGTAAATGGAATTGGTGTTGAGGTGATGAAATTGGATGGCATACTAAAAGAGAAGACCATGAAGCAAATCAAAAGCAGGGAGGCCTAGGCCGCGTTCAATAAATTGTTGGAAACAAAAAATTTCCTTCGCATGTTCATATGGCCTGACATCTTCCTCAGCTGGCCACCACTGTACTATTTCCATGCCGATTTTGGGAAATCTAATTTCAGTGAAAACGCCAAAGTGGTTGAATTTCATGTGTAATTTTTTTTTGTAGATGAATTTTCATATAAAATTCGCCTCAATCCGATTCATATGATGAAGTTATGGTTGTTTTACCAAACAGCATGTTTCTGCAACTCTCTCCACCCGATAACAGATCCAATCTGCCACCCCACGCATCATATGCATCTGGTGATTCATCCTCGATTTCGATTCGACTAATCCCACGCCTGCTTTGACTGGGTTTACGTGTACCACATAACTCCGATGGCGGATACCTGACTGGTAGGAGTATGTCGTTACACGACCATCGCAGCGAGGACACGAAACAGGAGTAGGGTTTCATCTACATCCACGCATATCTCCATATGCACACATCCGAATCTATAACGATGCGGCTACGGCTCTGATACCACTTATAGGATATGAGGTGGGCTACGCTAGCGATAAACAAAAATTTTCACCGCATAAACCAGGAAAACTGCTGTTATACATCACAGAATTACCACTAGACGCGCTGGTGCGGAACTTCTGTATCGCGTTGGGGTACTGCAGTTGGTCGCTGGCAGTGCAGTTGCGAGACCTCCTCACGTGCGGCTCGTCCTCATGCAGCAAATACAGCACCTCCAAGGTATCCACACGTCCGGGGAAGAAGCGTCGCACTCCGGACTGCTAGGTCCGCGAGGGCAACCGTGGGAGCGGGCGTGGGAACAGGCGGCTGCCAGCGGGCATGGAATTAGGGTTAGCCCCTCCATGCGCCCCCACCCCTTCTTTTATAGGCGCCCAATAATGGGCTTTCTAACCGAGGCCCATTAGTGCACCTAAGCCCAGTCTAATTCGGATCATATCCTCATTAGGCTTCCAGCCCCTTAAGTGTGTGACCCTTTGGGCTCACACGCGAACAGACATGGCCCAAGTACTCCTACTCGACCAATAGTTGACAGCGGCCTCTAGCAAGACGTGTCAACTCCTATGCGCGCGCAAAGATCAAATCAGACGAGCCGTCACAATCTCATATACATGCTATTCCCTTTGCCTCACGATATTTGGCCTAGCTCCAAGCTGACCTCTCTTTCTCGATTCCTTGATCCGGAATCCTTGGTTAACACTTAACCTTAGCACGGCCATGCATTTCTTGATCCGATCACTCGAGGGGACCAGAGATATCTCTCTCAAGCAGACAGGGGCAAATCCCATCTTGACTGACCATATCTCACAGCATGCTTCTTGACAAACCCGAGAACCATCTTTATGACTACCCAGTTACGGAGTAGCGTTTGATGGCTCCTAAGTAGGTCGGTTCACATCTTGAGTACATGCGACAATCTCAGGTCTAAGGACACAGCGTACATATTGTGCAATGAGAAATAACTATTTCTTGAGTTGGGTCGGTCCAGCCTCATGTCATACATGCACCCACATTATTAGTTTGACATCTCCATGTCATATGACATGTGAAACACAGTCATCAACTAATACATTTACTAGTCTAATATCCATGTGTGTCCATACATAAACTCTGACTAGGAACAACTTTAGAATAACCATATAAGTAAAGAGTCTCACAAACAATTCACATAATTGCCAATCAATACAAGTTGTCTTTATGGATATTCAATGAACACATAATACATCATGGATACAACGAAATATGATCATCTCTATGATTACCTCTAGGGTATATTTCTAACAGTCTCCCACTTGCACTAGAGTCTAACCTAGAAAATATCTAATACCCATATGTGACACCCTAGGTGTCTAAAAGGCTAAGCACAGATCCACAACATGAAATCATCCACAAAAGAGCTAGAGAAGTATGAAACAACCTATCAAATATACCTTTCAGCCAAATGAATATGTGTATGTGTATTATATGCATAAAACAATTGTACCCGTACAAGCAAACTCTTCTAACTTTCAAAATTGATCACAATTGAACCAGTAAACTTAATGGCACCTCTATTATAATAGGAGCAACAAAAGTCTAGTTGAAGTCAAAGGCTAATAGTGCAAAAATTCACATGAAATGACGTGCCATCTAAATACCTATTTTCGGAAATTCAAAATAACTTTTTATACATTGCTCAACTGAACTTAGTCATAAAAGAGAAAATGTTTGTCTTGAAAAGCTGAACAATTTTGGTATTCAAATGTTTTTGTTTTTAGCTTCTTTTTCCACCCAGACCCCTGCTATTTTGTTTTTCACACATCAGTCCCATCATCTTCTCCCTCCTCTCTCCTCCCTTGCCCTGTCCCATCGCCGGCAGGCCAGCTGGCCGGCGCAAACCGGCACAGCTGAGGCCGCCCGGCCAAGTGGGTCTGCCAGCGCATCTGAAATCTTCTGAGGATCCGCAAAATCTCTCGCTACCCCCTCGAGAAGTCTCCACGCGGCGTTTTTCCTCTACCGCAGGCGCTGCTGGCGCCACGGCGAGCCCCCGCCGCCGCCAGCTAGGCCAATGCACCCTGGTTTTGCCCCCTGTCTCACCTCCCCTTACGGCTTGAGCCCAGGCCGCCATTCCCCCTCCTGCGCCTATAAAAGCCAACCCGAGGCCCTGAGTTCGTCGGCCCCAACCTCCATCTTCGACGAGCAGTTCCCCGTGCGTGGACACACCAATCCGCCCCCACATTGCCCAAAACAACCCTTCCACCACCTTCTCCACCTAATCCCGAAGCTGCACAGCCGTTCCCGACGTCATCTTCCTCACCAGACCGTCGCCCCCACCATCGGCCCCCGCAGCCGGCTCTGTGCCACCGTTGGCAGGCTGCCTCGGTCCATCCCTTCCCCACCCAAGACTTCAAACAGGTGCGGTTTGTTCCTCTCTTGCCTCTCCCACCTTCACCCCTCACCATCGGCAACCCTAGTCGCCGGATTTTCGTCGGCAGTGTCCGTTCCCCTGTACCAAAGACCCATCTGCGTCGATTTCAATCTTTCTGAGAAGTTTTCTGTAAATCTCAGGGACTCATCTGTAAACCTGGAACAAGAACTTGAAAACCAATCTATTAACTTTGAAGATGCAAAACAACTCACAGAAAAACCCTAAGAATGTAAGCAAAGATGTTCTGGAATCTTTAAGTTAAGATCTACAACCTGGTAAATCGAACTTGAACTGTTTCCACATGATTTCAGATGTGGGTTTAAATCAAGTTTAAATAGCTTTTGATTGTTCCAAGAGTTCCATGAAAGAACTGCTCATGAAACCTGGATGGTAGCTTTAGTGCTAAGGGTAAAGTCTTCCATAAAAATTTCATGCAATGAATCCAAGCACAACCAGTGGTTTCGAGTGCTTTTGTTATAAGCTAGATCCCTTTTAAACTAAAATGTTAACCTCTGTTTCTTGCATAAGAAAAATCTACAAAAGGTGCAGTAAACTACTCATGCGAGTAGGTTTGTTCAGTAAAAAGTGGAACATCAGTTCTTGCATGGTCTGTTCGGTGCAAGTAGATCTTGATCATAGCAATAGTTGTTTAATAAGCTTTTCAGGATTAACTTGCTGAATAAAAATGGCTAAAACTATTAAAGTAAGGTTATACTTAAGTAGCAAGCTCTACATAAAAATCTCAACTTTGGAGCTACCTTTACGAGTAGTTTTGCAATCCAAAAACCTATCTCTGCGAGTAGTTCTGGTTAACCAATGCTTTCTGTGGGAAAGAACCGTTTACAACATGCAAAACCACTCGCTCACTTAATGAAATCAGTTAATCCAGATAAGTACTCGATAAATGACTGCCCAGGGAAAAGAAAATGAAGTACTCGACTACTCAACTTAAGTTTTGACTGCTTTATAATGCAATCTTGTACCAGTAAAACGACTCATACATATGCATTCATATAGATTCGACTACTCTCGCCGACGGGATCTACAATCTGGTGCCCGAGTTCGAGAGTGAGCAGCACAAAACTCAAGTTAATCTTACAGCAGTCGCTGAAGACCCGGACCAACGTTCGGAGGAACCCCCGGCTAGTTTTACACAAGAACGCAAACCCCGGTACATGATCCCAATTCTTAAATTATGCAACTATTGTTCCTTTTTTCCTGTGCATTTAAAGTTCATAAGAGTTGATTGGAACCCTAGCTGCATGATCTTAGGTACCTTTGTAATGACTACTAGAACAGGAAGTTCGAGTAGATGCTATGCTAATAGGAACGGTAAAAGTCGAGTAGTTTCCTGCTACTCGCGAGAATTATAGGAGTTGAATGTTTACCGCATACTGCAACTATAAGGTTGACCGGCGGGGCTGTGGTAAAGTACTCATGGTTGAGGCCCCATCCAAGTAGAGAAAAATGCTAAGGTCGCAGTGTGTGGTAGTGGTGGTTAAGCGTTTGAAAGTACTAACCACATGCCGAGAATATGGTAATCGTTAAGCTTAAGTACTCGATTGAACCGGTGCGTGGACAGGTTCCACCGTCTTGACGCTGTCCCATGGGCCCAATGGTGAGTGCAAGAGGGGTCATGTTCCGGCGTCGTCCGTGGTTCGTGGACCTCTTGTACTTGAGGCCGGTGGCCCTGATCCATAAAACAGTAATAAAGGGGAAAAGTTGCACGGGTGACTCTTGGAGTAACCACGTGATGTGTGTTTAGGATTTCCTTGCAAGGTTAAGAAATTCGATTCGAATCATCCGTTTCTCGCGGTGATTGAGATTGCTAAATACTTCTGCCACATAGAGTAATAAGAGAAACTATGGCTATGATGAAACTTATTGGATGATTTAACGTTTTCCATCATGTTTGATTAGAGATAGATGCTCGCCTAGACTGATTAAATGAACTAGAATATTTAAATCTAAAATATAAAATTAAGGACTTACTCTTTGTTGCTTTTCAGCAAAAAGAAAACCCTAGAACCTTAGAGTCTTGCATGCTTAAGTAGTCGGTATTTACATACCACTAGTCGGGTAAGCCTTGCTGAGTATTAGTATACTCAGCCTTGCTTGTGGCAATGTTTTCAGGTGTGTTGGTTGAAGATATGGTAGCTAGTTTATCTTGGCCGAGTGCTTTGCCGATTGGTTGGACAGTGGAGTGGGATCCATCCCCGGCTAACGATGACTCTGCCGACGCTAGTAGATTGTGTTTTTCTTTCCGCTGCAGTTAAAACTTTGAATGAAGTTTTATGTTGAACTTAAAAGTACTCGAGTGGTATTTGTAATAATTGATTCCGACTGGTGAAGATAAAACCTATGGAATATTGTAATCTCTGGACTTGCCTTCGTGCGAGTTATGTGTATGCTTTGTTTCGATCAAAATATTAAGTGGCTGCATCGAGATCTACCCGACAGATTGTCGGATTAATCCGTTTGAAGTGCATGGTGGCCAGTTCATCTTCAAGGATGATGGTTAGTGCACTTGAGCCGGGTTAATTCAGGCGGTTCTACCACAGCTGGTATCAGAGCGAAAAGCATACACCAGAGTCTACAACAAACCTTAAAAATAAGTTTTCTAAAACTTGACCACAAAACTACTATTCGGAAAATGTGTTGGACTCGTTAAGGATTATATCTAGTTCGTAAAGCCCTATGGGAATATGTCTAGATGGCAATATGCATTAGGATACCTATAAGAGTTCCTGCAGGAACACTAACCACGAGTACAATAGGTTAAGAACGAAGAGAGCTCGACTAGTTTTTATAGGGAGAGACATACTAAATTAAGCCACCGAATTAACTTTGTAAGGTCAAGTTAATGGCCACTGTGAAGTGCTGAGGATGGAAAGTACGTGCATGCTGCATATCTTTAAATTCAAATAAAAAAATTGAGTATGGATGAACTGTACAAAAATCCACCCCAAATCAGCTAAATCATTAACCAAAATTCAACCAAGTTCCTGTGTTTTCAGTCCAATCTAAGGATATAATTATCTTAGAGTATGATCCAACTTTGGGTTTGACCACTAAAGTGGTGCACGAGTACCTTAGGAATGCTCTGCGACTTGTTACATATATCCTACCGAAGTTATGCTCGGTTTTGTGCACTGTCCTGAAATTGTTTATTTGATTGAGCATCAGTTTTTTTGTTATCTCACATTTTAAGCTGGTGAATCAGATGGCTGATCCAGTTCTTATGGTGGTTGATGAGGAAGGACATGCACACTCAGCGTGCCTGCACTGGGAGGGCTTTCCCTCCATCTTGTGAGGTGTGTTGAGCACCGCTGGTTACCCGAATCCGCCTCTTTATGCGGGGCAAGAATTAATGGAGATGGGTGTCCGTCGGTGCCGGGTGCGCATGACCATTCCCCAGCACCCACTCAAACCCGCGTGGCTTGCTATTGAGACGGAAGTAGTCGGACACCGCCTCATCGACTCGTGGGAGGCAGCAGCAATGAAGGCTCTCACCACATTTTGTGAGCAACACCCCTTGGAGGTGATATTGGCTCCAACTGGGCTGTTTCCGGCAGTCAGCGAGAGCGACCCTCTATGGCTGGACAGGTTTGCACATCTAGGCCACTTGGCAGATCAGATTCCAGTCGATACTATACTCTTTTCAGCCCGGTGCATGAATGCACTATACCAACTATTGGCACTTCAGAGTAAAGGGACGACACAGGTGATAGACCTTGCTCAATCCTTCTAGTGGGCAGTTAACCTAAGGGACGAGCAGATGCAAGACTTAGTCGAGGAGATTGGTGATCGAGACGCTAGAATTGGCCAGCTTGAAGGCCAAGTGCAGACACTAGAAACCACCATGGGTGAGCACGAGGCAATGATCGAGTTCTTGGAAGAGCAGATCCATGACCTCAACATTGATCTGGAAGATGCCAACGGACATATCAACATGCATCACGCACAGCAGGCATCCCTTCACGTTCCACCAGACGTGATGGACATTGACAGTGATGAAGAACCCGAGGAGATAGAGGGTGTTTCTGACCTTAACTACGATGTGGTAGTCCCACAGCCTGCACTGATGGGAGCTCACTCCCCCGAGCGCAGCGAGTCGTCTGTCAACAATCTTGACGACTACTAGGAGATGACTTTGGAGTACTTTTGTATACGCTCCTCTTAGTGTAGCCTAACTTTTGTGCAGGTAGTAATAGGCTAGCTTAGAGTTGAGTACCACCTGATAGAACGAGTGTAGCCTAGAAGCTAGAGCACTCGAAGTAGGTAGGCTTTAGTGAAGGACTGGATGTATATATTGACAAGCAGTTGGAAATCAGAGTTGAAGTAGTCGAAGTGGACGAATCTGCAGACATAGTAGTCGTAAGTGTCACTCAAGCAGCCGGAAAAGTAGTCGACGTATCGAAAAAGCAGTCGTATTAGTCGGAGATACAGTAAAAACATGCCATGGTGTAGTCGTAGTAAGCGGAATTATAACTTAGGCAGTCGAAAAGGTAGTCGAAGCAGTCATGGATGCAGTATAGATGACGTTGTAGTCGTACTAGATAGAAACGCGACTAAAGAAACAACCGGAGGTATAGTCGTAGTAGCCGGAGGTAAGGTGTAAGCAGTCAGATATGTAGTTGAGGTAGTCGAAGGCCCCGTGAAGTTGAACTGTAGCCATTGCCGATGATGGTACAGTTCAAGCAGTCGAAGATGTAGACGAAGGAGTAGTAGATGTTGTCGAAGCACTCGGCAATGTAGTCAATGAATCCGTATGGTAGTTGATGTAGTCGATGAGGGAGCCATAGTAGTCGGATTGGTAGTCCTGGTAGTCTGGTTAAAGAATCTTCAGCAAAAACTTGTATTGATGTATGCAGTTTCTGATCAAAGGTTTTAGATAAGCAGAATGTGAGCTAGGAAATGTCTCCTAACTAGCCGCAGATTGCACACCCTTTGTAACAAGCATATCAATTTCTATATTTTGTTTTCGCGTACTATCTTTTTGAATCATGGGAGAATTATGAAGCCTTTACTGATATTAAACCTCCATGTTTCAGATGGTTGGGGCAACGCGTGGTAATCCTAATGGATTCAGAGCGAGCGGCAGCAGACGCCGCCCCCACCACCGCCACCCAGTCTGGTGGAGGTGATGGCCGTTCAGACTGAATTGCTGCGACAACTTGTTCAGGGGCAGCATCATCATCATCAGCAGCGGGGCGTGCACCATGCACCCCAACCTCAAGTTGCTGGTTACTCGGATTTCTTTGGGACGCAGCCCCCTCTGTTTAACAGGATGGAGGAACCTTTGGATGCGGATGCCTGGATTCGTACCATTGAATCCAAGTTTTCCTTATTGACTTTGCCATATTCTGAAGCCAACAAAGCTCGATTTGCCGTGCAGCAGCTTCACAGTACTGCGCGTATATGGTGGGACAACTACTTTGCCATGCTTCCGGCAGATCATGTTGTTACTTGGGAAGAATTCAAGAATGCATTCCGAGCCCACCATATCCCTGAAGGTCTCATGGAAAGGAAGCTGAATGATTTTCTGGCTCTTACACAAGGTACCCGCACCGTACTTTAGTACGCTCAGGCATTCAACAACCTTGCTTAGTATGCGGGTTATCATGCTGACATGGATACCAAGAAGCATGATCGTTTCCGCAGAGGTCTGAATACCAAGCTCAAGGAGCGACTTAATCCTATCACAACTGACACATACAACGAGCTGGTTAATTTGGCAATCACCCAGGAGGATTGCATTTTGGCCCATCGTGCAGAAAAGAAGAGGAAGGCTCCAGCTGGACCCTCGAGTGCTCAGCCACTGAGGTATCGAATAGTGCAGAATGCAGCACCTAAAGCTCTTCAGAATGCCCCTCAGCCAGGGCGTTGGATTATCAGGCCCCCTCAGCAATTGAGTGTGGCAAGACCCCCTGCTCCACAGCAAAATGGTCCAAGGCCGAATACCCCGCAGCCACCCTGCCAGAGCAACACCAATAGATGTTTCAACTGTGGGAGTTCTACTCACTTTGTTCAAGATTGCCCTCAGTCCAAACAGCAAGCTCAAGGCCAAGGCTCCAGTACCAACAATAGAAACCAAGGCAAGAAGCAGACTATTCAGATCAAGCGTGGGTGGATTAACTTCACCACCCTGGAGGAGCTTCCTGATGGCGCACCAGTCATGACTGGTACATTTTCTATCCACGGCAAGCCCGCTATTATATTATTTGACTCTGGTGCATCACATAGTTTCATTAGTGCAAAATTTGGTGCAAAAGTGGGTTTGGATTTCTGTCACACGAGAAAGTCGTATATGATAGCTACACCGGGTGGTAAAATAGCTTCAAATCAACTCATAAGAAATGAGCTAATTAAATTGGGTAGCAAAGTCATCGACACCGACTTGATCCTCTTGGCACTTGAAGACATCGATATCATTTTGGGAGTAGATTGGATGACTCGGCATAGAGTAACCCTAGATCTTTCCTCCCGAGCCGTTGAAATCAATTCCCCAACCCAAGGAGCTACCACTCTATTTTTGCCCTTCCAAGAATGCACAAGTTCATGTCTCTCATTAAGGTCCACTCCGAATTAGAAGAAAATCCGGTGGTACATGAGTATGCCGATGTTTTTCCAGATGACTTACCTGGCATGCCACCTGATCGAGACATAGAGTTTGTCATTGAACTGCAGTCAGGCACTGCACCTACCTCTAAACGACCCTATCGAATGCCACCCAAGGAATTAGCAGAATTAAAAATATAGTTGCAAGAACTTCTAGACAAAGGCTATATTCGTCCAAGTGCCTCACCATGGGGTTGCCCAGCCCTATTTGTGAAGAAGAAAGATAATATTTTGGGGTTATGTGTAGACTACCAGCCTCTCTGTGCAGTGACTACCAAAAACAAATATCCACTTCCTCGCATTGATGTTCTTTTCGATCAGTTATCTAGAGCAAAAATCTTTTCCAAGATCGATCTTTGTTCAGGATATCATCAAATCAAGATCCGACCATGTGATATTCCAAAGACCGCTTTCTCCACTCATTATGGACTATATGAGTACTTAGTCATGTCTTTTGGTCTCACAAATGCTCCTGCCTACTTCATGTATCTCATGGATTCGATTTTAATGCCGGAGCTTGACAAGTTTATCGTGGTCTTCATCGACGACATTCTTATTTATTCCAAGGACGAGGAGGAACATGCTAAACATTTGCACATTGTTCTCCAATGCCTCAGAGACCGTCAGATATATGCTAAGTTCTCCAAATGTGAATTCTGGTTGGATAGTGTGAAATTTTTAGGCCATACTATCTCCAGTAATGGTATCTCAGTTGACTCCAGTAAATTTCAAGAGGTGATGGATTGGAAAACTCCCACGTCTGTTCATCAGATTCGTAGTTTTCTTGGTTTAGCTGGTTACTATCGCCGCTTCATTCCGGATTTCTCCAGAATTGCTAAACCTATGACCGAATTGTTGAAGAAAGGAGAAAAATTTCAGTGGGATAAAGATTGTGAAAAAACTTTTCACACTCTTCGTGAACACTTGACTACAGCCCCAGTCTTAGCTCAACCTGACACTACCAAACCATTTGACATTTATTGTGATGCTTCTTGTACGGATTTGGGTTGTGTACTTATGCAAGACAACCGGGTTATTGCCTATGCTTCATGAGCACTTCAGCCCCATGAAAATAATTACCCAACACATGATCTTGAGTTGGCAGCTGTCATTCACGCTCTCAAGATTTGGAGGCACTACCTTATAGGCATCCATTGCAATATTTATATCGATCATAAGAGTCTCAAGTATATATTCACACAAGCCGACCTGAATATGAGACAATGACGATGGTTGGAATTAATCAAGGATTATGATTTTGAGGTGCACTACCATCCAGGCAAAGCTAATGTAGTAGCGGATGCACTCGGCCGCAAAGCTCATTGAAATTGCCTATCTGCCGCATCATACAATGAAACGTTATACTCTGAAATGCGGAAACTTAGGTTGGAAATGATTCCTCAACGAACTTTGAATCACATCTCTATTGAACCCACTATTCATGACCGTATCATCACGGCACAATTACACGATGAGGGTGTTAAGATCATCAACCAGAAACTATCTCAAGGAGAGGAGAAGTACAAATGTTTTCATCAGGATCGCAAGGGAATTTTATGGTTTGGAAATCGCCTGGTTGTTCCGAAAAATCACTAACTCTGAAAGCAAATTCTTGATGAAGCACATCTTTCCAAATTCTCTATTCATCCAGGCAGTAGCAAAATGTATTAGGACTTTAAGCAAAACTTCTGGTGGACCAGGATGAAGAGGGAAATTGCTCAATATGTTGCAGAGTGTGACACTAGTCAGCGAGTGAAAGCTAGCCACTTAAAAGTAGCTGGTTCACTTCAACCTCTGCCAATACCATCCTGGAAATGGGAAGATATCTGTATGGACTTCATTGTTGGTTTGCCCAATACATCTCAGAAACACAATTCTATATGGGTGTTGTAGATAGGCTTACAAAGACTGCCCATTTTATTCCCGTACACACTACTTATAATGCCAAGAGATACACTGAGATATATCTGGATCGAATTGTTTGTCTACACGGTGTACCAAAGACAATCATTTCTGATCGCGGCACTCAGTTCGTAGCACGCTTTTGGGAGCAATTGCAACAATACCTTGGTACCAAATTAATCCGAAGCTCAGCTTATCATCCTTAGACCGATGGCCAAACAGAAAGAGTAAATCAAATTCTCGAAGACATGCTTAGAGCTTGTGTCATTCAGTATGACAAGAATCGGGACAAATGTTTACCTCTAGCAGCGTTTTCCTATAACAACAGCTATCAAGCAAGCTGAAGATGGCACCATTCGAAGCATTGTATGGACGAAGGTGTCGAACTCCGTTGAGCTGGTCACAAACTGGAGAGCGCAAAATCTTTGGACCAGACTTGGTAGTAGAGGTAGAAGAAAAAGTGAAAGTTATCCAAGGAAATCTGAAAGCACCCCAATCTAGAGAAAAGATTTGCTTTGACAAGAGGAGAAAATCCTTGAAATTTGACGTTGGTGATCATGTCTACCTTCGGGTTTCACCAACCAAGGGTGTGCAATGATTTGGAGTAAAAGGAAAGTTAGCCCCTCGTTATGTTGGTCCGTATGAAGTCATTGAAGAATGTGGACCCGTGGCCTATAGGTTGCGACTTCTTTCGCAGCTTGCAGCCATTCATGACATTTTTCATGTCTCTCAACTAAAGAAATGTGTTAGAGTCCCTACTGAAATTGTGGAACAAAAGAAATCATGGTAGAACCAGACCTCTCCTATGTTGAGCAACCCATCAAAATCCATGACCAGAAGGAAAGAAGTACCCGAAGAGCGGTGATTCAAATGTATAAAATCCAGTGGAACCATCACACTGAAGAAGAAGCCACATAGGAGACAGAAAGTTATCTTAATCAAAACTTTCCTCGTTTTCTTAGTTGCATCCAAGGTACACAATTTCTGCGCTTAGTTTTTATCCGAATCTCGGGATGAGATTCTTTTTGAGGGGGGTTGGTTGTGACACCCTAGGTGTCTAAAAGGCTAAGCACAGATCCACCACATGTAATCAGCCACAAAAGAACAAGAGAAGTATGAAACAACCTATCAAATATACCTTTCAGCCAAATAAATATGTGTATATGTATTATATGCATAAAACAATTGAACCCGTACAAGCAAACTCTTGTAACTTTCAAAATTTATCACAATTGAACCTGTAAATTTAATGGCACCTCTGTCATAACAAGAGCAACAAAAGTCTAATTGAAGTCAAAGGCTAACCGTGCAAAAATTCACATGAAATGACGTGCCATCTAAATACCTATTTTCGGAAATTCAAAATATCTTTTTATACATTGCTCAGCTGAACTTAGTCATAAAAGAGAAAATGTTTGTCTTGAAAAGCTGAAAAATTTTGGTATTCAAATGTTTTTGTTTCGACCTTGGGAAGAATGAGTTTTAACTTCTTTTTCCACCCAGACCCCTGCTATTTTGTTTTTCACACATCAGTCCCATCATCTTCTCCCTCCTCTCTCCTCCTCTGCTCTGTCCCATCGCCGGAAGGTGCAAACCGGCGCAGCTGAGGCCGCCCGGCCAAGTGGGCCTGCCAGTGCATCGGAAATCTTCTGAGGATCCGCAAAATCTCGCGCTACCCCCTCTGGAAGCCTACACGCGGCATTTTTCCTCTGCCGCGGGCGCTGCTGGCGCCACGGCGAGCCCCCGCCGATGCCAGCTAGGCCAATGCGCCCTCAGTTTTGGCCCCTGTCTCACCTCCCCCTGCGGCTTGAGCCCAGGCCGCCATTCCCCCTCCCGCGCCTATAAAAGCCAACCCGAGGCCCTGAGTTCATCGCCCCCAACCTCCATCTCCGGCGAGCAGTTCCCCATGCATGGACACACCAATCCGCCCCCACATTGCCCAAAATAGCCCTTCCACCACCTTCTCCACCTAATCCCGAAGCTGCACAGCCGTTCTCGGCATCATCTTTGTCACCAGACCGTCGCCCCCACCATCCGCCCCCGCCGCCGGCTCTGTGCCACCGTCGGCAGGGCGCCTCGGTCCATCCCTTCCCCACCCAAGACCTCAAACAGGTGTGGTTTGTTCCTCTCTTGCCTCTCCCTCCTTCACCCCTCACCAGCGGCAACCCTAGTCACTGGATTTTGGCCGGCAGTAGCCGTTCCCCTATACCAAAGACCCATCTGCATCGATTTCAATCTTTCTGAGAAGTTTTCTGTAAATCTCAGGGACTCATCTGTAAACATGGAACAAGAACTTGAAAACCAATCTATTAACTTTGAAGATGCAAAACAACTCACAGAAAAATCCTAAGAATGTAAGCTAAGATGTTCTGGAATCTTTAAGTTAAGATCTACAACCTGGTAAATGGAACTTGAACTATTTCCACATGATTTCAGATGTGGGTTTAAATCAAGTTTAAATAGCTTTTGATTGTTCCAAGAGTTTCATGAAAGAACTGCTCATGAAACTTGGTTGGTAGCTTTAATGCTAAGGGTAAAGTCTTCCATAATAATTTTGTTCTCTGAATCCAAGCACAACCAGTGGTTTCCAGTGCTTTTGTTATAAGCTAGATCCCTTTTAAACTAAAATGTTAACCTCTACTTCTTGCATAACAAAAATCTACAAAAGGTGCAGTAAACTACTCATGGGAGTAGGTTTGTTCAGTAAAAAGTGGAACATCAGTTCTTGCATGGTTTGTTCGGTGCAAGTAGATCTTGATCATAGTAATAGCTATTTAATAAGCTTTTCAGGATTAACCTGCTGAATAAAAATGGCTAAAACTTTTAAAGTAAGGTTGTACTTAAGTAGCAAGCTCTACATAAAAATCTCAACTCAGGAGCTACCTTTACGAGTAGTTTTGCAATCCAGAAACCTAACTCTGCGAGTAGTTTTGGTTAACCAATGCTTTCTGTGGGAAAGAACCATTTACAACATGCAAAACCACCCGCTCACTTAATGAAATCAGTTAATCCATATATGTACTCGATAAAGACTGCCCAGGGAAAAGAAAATGAAGTACTCGACTACTTAACTTAAGTTTTGACTGCTTTATAATGCAATCTTGTACCAGTAAAATGACTCATACATATGCATTCATATAGATTCGACTACTCTCGCTGACAGGATCTACAATCTGGTGCGCGAGTCGGAGAGTGAGCAGTATGAAGCTCAGGTTAATCTAACAGCAGTCGCTGAAGACCCGAACCAACGTTCGGAGGAACCCCCGGCCAGTTTTACACAAGAAGGCAAGCCCCTGTGCATGATCCCAATTCTTAAATTATGCAACTGTTGTTCCTTTTTGCATGTGCATTTAAAGTTCATAGGAGTTGATTGGAACCCTAGCTGAATGATCCTAGGCTAGGTACTTTTGTAATGACTACTAGAACAGGAAGTTCGAGTAGATGTATGCTAATAGGAACGGTAAAAGTTGAGTAGTTTCCTGCTACTCGCGAGAATTATAGGAGTTGAATGTTTACCGCATAATGCAACTATAAGGTTGACCGGCGGGGCTGTGGCAAAGTACTCATGGTTGAGGCCCCGTCCGAGTAGAGAAAAATGCTAAGGTCGCAGTGTGTGGTAATAGTGGTTAAGCGTTTGAAAGTAGTAATCACATGCCGAGAATATGGTAATCGGTAAGCTTAAGTACTCGATTGAACCGGTGCGCGGACAGGTTCTGCCGTCTTGACGCTGTCCCATGGGCCCCATGGTGAGTGCAAGAGGGGTCATGTTCCAGCGTCGTCCGTGGTTCGTGGACCTCTTGTACTCGAGGTCGGTGGCCCTGATCCATAAAATGGGAATAAAGGGGAAAAGTTGCACGTGTGACTCTTGGAGTAACCGCGTGACATGTGTTTAGGTTTCCCTTGCAAGTTTAAGAAATTAGATTCGAATTGTCCGTTTCTTGCGGTGATTGAGACTGCTTAATACTTCTGCCACATAGAGTAACAAGAGGAACTATGGCTATGATGAAACTTGTTGGATGATTAAATGTTTTCCACCATGTTTGATTAGAGATAGATGCTCGCCTAGACTGGTTAAATGAATTAGCAGTGCATGGTGGCCAGTTCATCCTCAAGGATGATGGTTAGTGCACTTGAGCCGGGTTAATTCAGGCGTTTCTGCCACATCATAGCTCTTGTGTGCGCTTCATGCTTAGGCTGTGGAAGAGGCTTTGTCAAAGGATCAGCAACATTCAAATCCGTGTGTATCTTGCATATCTCTATCTCACCCCATCTAACGAACTCTCGTATGAGGGGAAACTTCCGCAGTACATGTTTGTTCTTCTGGTGATTCCTTGGCTCCTTAGCCTGCGCTATCGCCCCATTGTTGTCACAGTAGAGGTTCAATGCGCCGGACGCTTTCAGAAACACACCAAGCTCTATGAGGAACTTCCTCATCCAAACCCCTTCCTTCGCGGCTTCCGAAGCTGCAATGTACTCGGCTTCCGTTGTAGAATCAGCTACCGTATCCTGCTTGGAACTTTTCCAACATATAGCACCACCATTCAATGAGAACACAAATCCTAATTGCGACTTTAAATCATCTTTGTCGGTATGGAAGCTAGCATCAGTGTAACCCGTTACAGTGAGCTCCTCCTCACCTCCATAGACTAGGAACACATCTTTAGTCCTTCTGAAGTACTTAAGAATGTTTTTCACTGTTGTCCAATGACTCCCACCTGGATCAGACTAGTACCTGCTCGTAGCACTTAAAGCATACGAGACATCTGGGCGTGTACTTATCATCGCGTACATGATAGATCCAATTGCTGAAGCGTATGGAACCTTGCTCAAGCGATCCAGCTCATCAGTCGTCGAAGGACACTGAGTCTTGCTGAGATGTATACCGTGTGACATAGGCAAGAACCCTTTCTTTGGTTGTTCCATGCTGAAATGTTTCAACACCTTGTCAATGTAAGTATCTTGGATTAATCCAATAAGCCTTCTCGATCTATCTCTATAGATTCTTATGCCCAGGATGTATGCGGCTTCCCCTAAGTCCTTCATAGAAAAACTATTTTTCAGTGAAGTATTTATGGATTCCATCATAGGAATATCATTCCCAATCAACAATATGCCATCTACATACAGGATCAGAAATACAATAGAGCTCCCACTTTCCTTCTTGTAAACACAAGCTTCTTCTTCGTTCTGAAGAAAATCAAACCCTTTGACTACTTGATAAAAATGAATATTCCAACTCCGAGATGCTCGCTTCAACCCATAAATGGATTTCTGAAGTTTGCATACCTTTCCAGCATTGGTCGGATTGACAAAACCTTCAGGTTGTATCATATACACGTCCTCATCCAGGTTTTCATTCAAGAAAGTTGTTTTGACATCCATCTGCCATATCTCATAATCGAAATACGCGGCTATCGCTAGAATGATCTGAAAAGATTTAAGCATTGCTACGGGAGAGAATGTCTCGTCGTAGTCAACTCCTTGAACTTGTCTAAACCCTTTTGCGACAAGTCGAGCCTTATAGATGTGAACATTTCCATCCATATCTTTCTTCTTCTTATAGATCCATCTACACTCTATGGCTTTAACACCATCAGGCGGGTCAACCAAGTTCCAAACTTGATTGTGTCTCATGGAATCTATCTCGGATCTCATGGCACTCTACCATTTCTCAGAATCTGGGTCCATCATCGCTTCTACATATGTCGCAGGCTCATCACTGTCCAACAATAATATCTCGCCACGGGTATCTCAACTTGTTCTGCTACATTAGCATCACTTGTTGAATCTTGCCCGATTGGCTCATCTTGAACCTCTTCAAGATACACCTTCTGTCCACTTTTCTCCTTCTTGAGAAACTCTTTCTCTAAGAAAACACTGTTCCGAGTAACAAAAACTCTGCCCTCTGATCGGTTATAGAAGTAATACCCTATAGTTTCCTTTGGATATTCCATGAATATGCACTTATCTGATTTGGGAGTTAGCTTGTCCGACTGAAGTCGCTTGATAAAAACTTGACATCCCCAAATTTTCAGAAAAGACAAGCTGGGAGTCCTCCCAGTCCATATCTCATATGATGTCTTAACTACGGATTTAGACGGTACCCTGTTTAGTGTGAAAGTTGCTATTTCTAGAGCGTAACCCCAAAATGATAATGGTAGGTCTGACTGGATCATCATCGACCGAACCATGTCCAACAAGGTTCGATTACATCGTTCGGACACACCGTTTCTCTGAGGTGTTCCAGGTGGCGTGACTTGTGGAACAATTCCGCAACTCTTCAGATGATTGCTAAACTCATGACTCAAAAACTCGCCTCCTCGATCACATCGCAAGGCCTTAATTTTCTTGCCACGTTGATTTTCAACCTTATTCTGAAATTCCTTGAACTTTTTAAAGGTTTCAGACTTATGCTTCATCAAATAGATATAGCCATATCTACTCAAATCATCAGTGAAAGTTATGATGTATTGGAATCCTCCTCTAGCCTACGTGCTCATTGGTCCGCACACATCAGTATGTATGAGTTCCAACAAGTCCGATGCTCTCTCGGGAAAACCTATGAATGGTGTCTTGGTCATCTTGCCTAGCAAACAAGCTTCGCATGTCTCGTATGATTCAAAATCGAACGAAGTTAGAAGCCCATCCGAATGGAGCTTCTTCATGCGCTTCTCACTTATATGACCCAAACAACAATGCCACATATAGGTAGGACTCAAATCATTAGGCCGAAGCCTTTTAGCACTTACATTACAGATAGGTGAATCATCAAGATTTAAAACAAACAACCCATTCTAAATAGGCACAGAAGCCACAAACATATCATTCTTAGAGATCACACAACCATTATTTTCACTCGCACACGAATAACCATCCATCATCAAACATGAAGGAGATATAATGTTTCGACTCAAACTAGGAACAAAATAACAATTATTCAACTCCATAATAAATCCTGACGGGAGGTGGAGTTGCATCGTCTCGACACTCAACGCAGCAACTCTTGCATTATTTCCCACGCGGAAATCAACTTCTCTTCTAGCCACGCTTCTACTTCTTGTCAGCCCCTGCATCGAATTGCAAATGTGAGCAACCGATCCGGTATCAAATATCCAAGAATTGACAAAAGAATAAGAAATCAAAATATACATAACATAAATAGTAAGGGTACCTGATTTGGAAGTACTCTTACTTCCATGGTTCTTCAAAGAAGCCAAGTACACCTTGCAGTTTCTCTTCCAATGACCCTTTTCATGAAAGTGAAAGCACTCAGTGTCAGCAGCTGGTCCAGTTTTAGCCTTAGGATCTGGGTTCAACGTGGGGTTCTCAACCTTAGCCTTGCCCTTCTTCTTCCACGAAGTACCCTTCTTCTTGAAGTTAGACTTGTTCTAGACCGCCATCACATGGCCGCCGCCCGTGCTCTTCTTGATGTCACTTTCTGCTGTCTTGAGCATGCCGCATAGCTCATTCAAGCCCTTTTCAGCCCCGTGCATGTGGTAGTTCGAGATGAAGTTCCCATAGTTCGGCGGTAAAGACGCAAGAATGAAATCAGTGGCCAACTCTTGGCTGAGTAGGAAGCCCAGCTTCTCCAACTTCTGCATGTAACCAACCATCTTGATCACATGCGGCCCCACTGCTGCGCCCTCTGCCAGCTTGCTCTCAACAAAGGCCTTGGACACACTGAACCTTTCAGTCCTGGCCTGTGTCGGGAACATGTCCTGAAGCGCCACGCTCATATCGTGCACCTCATGGTTTGTCTCAAACTGCATCTGCAGCTCGGGTTCCATGCAAGCGAGCATAAGCCAACTCACTTCAAGATTGTTGTCGCATGCTTTCTTGTAAGCACTCTTGACAGCAGCAGTTGCATCATCAGCAGGTTCTTCTGGTAATGGGGTATCCAGAACGTTTTCCATTTTCTCAGCCATGTGAACATCTCAGGTTACGGATCCAATCCGTATAGTTAGTCCCATTCAACTTATCCTTCTCAAGGATCGAACGCAAAGTAAAAGATGTGGTGGTGCTAGGTTCCATTGATCTACAACAAAATAATAATGCAAAAAACACTAAGACAAACATATCCATGATAGAGTAAATCACATTAAACATTTAACAGAATCTACTCCCACTAAAATCAATATCCCTCCATTTAAACTTAGTGATTCAAGACCCACAACTATCAAGTCGACTAGTGAGCTTTAGCATCACCGCTAGAAGACAGGTAGATCAGTAAGCAACTCATTGCTAATCATATCACATATGACTCTTGTTGTTGGGTGACATCTCTATGTCTCGGCTCCCAACCTTTATGCCCCAAGGTCCTTAACCATTAAGATGACCTTGTTTAAGATTACAAACCCTTTATGCGTGTAAGTATCCAATACAACTCATCGAGTCAAGGAAAACTAGTGGCACCCTAATTTCATAGACCCACCACTAATTGTACAAGACACACGATGGAGCAAGGTTTAGTTAGGGGGGCATTTAAACTTAAACATTGCGAGGGATCGACCAGTCTACTTCTACCGTATGCAGAAAACGCATTATCGCAAGTAGAAGTAAAACGATAAGAACGGCAAACACATACTTGTGAATCAGTATGGCCCATATTCACATGGTGATCTCCATCTCCATAGAATCTGTCCACCACGATGATCTTCATCTCCATGTTCCATGTGCGCTATCCTCCAAGTGACGAGTCCTCCAAGAACTATAACTTCCAAAATCTAGTTACATTGTCTTGTCGGATCATCATAGGTTGGCACGCAGGCCATTACAAAGATTGGCAATACATTTAGCTCCTGTCATATTGCATTACTCATGACACGCAGGTCATGAAAGTTACATACATACATCACATACACATAAGGGCCATACCAATGACACATGATCCTGCAAAACCAAGTTAGGCGCAACAACGTCTAAACTTCGAACGCCCGAAACTCCATCTTCCATGCCGATTTTGGGAAATCTAATTTCAGTGAAAACGCCAAAGTGGTTGAATTTCATGTGTAATTTTTTTTTGTAGATGAATTTTCATATAAAATTCGCCTCAATCCGATTCATATGATGAAGTTATGGTTGTTTTACCAAACAGCATGTTTCTGCAACTCTCTCCACCCGATAACAGATCCAATCTGCCACCCCACGCATCATATGCATCTGGTGATTCATCCTCGATTTCGATTCGACTAATCCCACGCCTGCTTTGACTGGGTTTACGTGTACCACATAACTCCGATGGCGGATACCTGACTGGTAGGAGTATGTCGTTACACGACCATCGCAGCGAGGACACGAAACAGGAGTAGGGTTTCATCTACATCCACGCATATCTCCATATGCACACATCCGAATCTATAACGATGCGGCTACGGCTCTGATACCACTTATAGGATATGAGGTGGGCTACGCTAGCGATAAACAAAAATTTTCACCGCATAAACCAGGAAAACTGCTGTTATACATCACAGAATTACCACTAGACGCGCTGGTGCGGAACTTCTGTATCGCGTTGGGGTACTGCAGTTGGTCGCTGGCAGTGCAGTTGCGAGACCTCCTCACGTGCGGCTCGTCCTCATGCAGCAAATACAGCACCTCCAAGGTATCCACACGTCCGGGGAAGAAGCGTCGCACTCCGGACTGCTAGGTCCGCGAGGGCAACCGTGGGAGCGGGCGTGGGAACAGGCGGCTGCCAGCGGGCATGGAATTAGGGTTAGCCCCTCCATGCGCCCCCACCCCTTCTTTTATAGGCGCCCAATAATGGGCTTTCTAACCGAGGCCCATTAGTGCACCTAAGCCCAGTCTAATTCGGATCATATCCTCATTAGGCTTCCAGCCCCTTAAGTGTGTGACCCTTTGGGCTCACGCGCGAACAGACATGGCCCGAGTACTCCTACTCGACCAATAGTTGACAGCGGCCTCTAGCAAGACGTGTCAACTCCTATGTGCGCGCAAAGATCATATCAGACGAGCCGTCACAATCTCATATACATGCTATTCCCTTTGCCTCACGATATTTGGTCTAGCTCCAAGCTGACCTCTCTTTCTCGATGCCGTGATCCGGAATCCTTGGTTAACACTTAACCTTAGCACGGCCATGCATTTCTTGATCCGATCACTCGAGGGGCCTAGAGATATCTCTCTCAAGCAGAGAGGGGCAAATCCCATCTTGACTGACCATGTCTCACAGCATGCTTCTTGACAAACCCGAGAACTATCTTTATGACTACCCAGTTACGGAGTAGCGTTTGATGGCTCCTAAGTAGGTCGGTTCATATCTTGAGTACATGCGACAATCTCAGGTCTAAGGACACAGCATACACATTGCGCAATGAGAAATCACTATTTCTCGAGTTGGGTCGGTCCAGCCTCATGTCATACATGCGCCCACATTATTAGTTTGACATCTCCATGTCATATGACTTATAAAACATAATCATCAACTAATACATATGCTAGTCTAATATTCATGTGCTAGTCCATACATAAACTCTGACTAGGAACAACTTTAGAATAACCATACAAGTAAAGAGTCTCACGAATAATTCACAAAATTGTCAATCAGTACAAGTTGTGTTTATGGATATTCAATGAACACATAATACATCATGGATACAATAAAATATGATCATCTCTATGATTACCTCTAGGGCATATTTCTAACAATTGCTACTAGACATAGAGATTATTACACATAAGACATAAGTTGCTACATATCCACATACAATTTTTTACTAGACAAACAAGACAAGTTGTTATCCTCAAAATACAATATAAGTTGCTATACACACTACTGCGTATACAACACAGCATAAGCTGGCAGTACAAGCAACTTCAAAACATATTGATTGTTCCATTTTAAATTATAGATCGTTTTGGCAAATCTAGATAATAGTTTTTGCTATGCACCTAGATAAAAGTTATGTCTAGATACATAGAAACACTCCCTCCGTTCCAAATTGTAGGTCGTTTCAGCAAATCTAGGTACATAAATTTTCCTATGTAACTAGATATATATCTATATCTATGTATAGTTACATAGAAAAACTATATATCTAGATTTGTCAAAACGACCTACAATTTAGAATGGAGGGGGTAAATTTATTATAACAACCTAAAATTTCGGAACGGAGAGAGTAGATCAAATCATAAGTAACCTAATGGCGCAAATAAATTTGGAAACAGATACTTAAAGTTATCATCATTTAAAGGAAATGAAATAAAATAAAACACAATGATGTTATCCACCTTTCTATTCATGTTGGCAGGTGCAGTTGCCATGAATGTCGGTAACAAAAAAGCATGTAGTTGCTGTAATCAGCTGCTCGCATGCATGAAGTAATGGACATCATTTAAAGAAATAATGGACATGATTTAATCGGGATTGGGGTCGCGCTCTCGCCTTCCGCGAGACCAGTCGCGCTTACCATTTGTACAACGAATCAGTCAGTGGCAGTGCAGGCCGTGATGATGGTTTTATGGCGCCGGCATGGATTGCATGCCACTCCATGATGCCACCAAACATCACGCCTCGCAAACAAACCTGAATCTGAGCGCAGCTGCAAATATAGGATAACCACAGCATAGAAGCATCAAGCATGATTATCGAATGCCAGTGAGAAAACCACATATTTTCTTTGATGCAATACTTCACTTTTCTTCCTTCTTCCACCCAACCTTGAGGCTTATGCATTATTTATCGCCTCAACACAACAGGGAAACAAAAATACAGAAACAAAAAGTTTACAAGTACAGATATACACCACTATACAACACGTGCAATACCTTGATTCTCCTTCCATCAATCAGATCAGTACAGCAACCATCCAGAGAGCAGTCAACAAAAACCGATAAAGTCTCCAGTGGGGAACCCTAGCCAATCTTGCCCAGGTTTATCATGCACAACCATTGCAGACATGTGTTCAACTGCGTCTCAAGAGGATCTGCAATCCATGTGTCAAATGAAACTAGACTACTTTCCTGTAACATGGTCATTGTGCCCCCATCTTCGAAAATATCCCAGAGAAATTGGGCAGCTTATCCACATGCTTAAGTGCTCGCTCGGCAACTTGTCTTGTCCTGTAGTCACCATGCCTGAAGGCTTCTACCAAGGCCGTACCAACATTTTGGTTTCCTGATATCTCGTATGCTATTTCATCCATCCTTAGGATCCTCTCCACTGCCCACACCGCTCTCTGGCGCAGTGCCTCATTTCGGTTTTCACACAATACCTCAAGTATCGGGTTGATTCCTTCTGCATCACACAGCACCATGACACCTTGGTCAATGTCCACTCCATCGTCCAATAAAGTTGATACTGCTGCTAGAGCAGCTTCGACTACTTTCTCGTTGTTGTTATCCAAGCAAGCAACCAACTTCTCCACTGCCTTCCCCTCCAAGAGACAGAAACTCTCCCTTGCAGAACAAATACCACAATGAACTCTACAAACCCCAGTTGCTACAGTCTTCTGGCTGAGGCATGGAAATATTGAAAAACACAACCCTGGGTTGGGAGCTGGTAGTACCTTCGTAAGATGCTTTGACTGATATGAGAGTTTCTCTAGTGCAGTAGCAGAGACAATCTGGACAGTGTCAAGTCCATTCATCTGAAGCAAATCCGTGAAGAGTGCAGTAAGGTTGTACTCACGAGCAACATCAATAATATCTGGATTATCATCCAAGACAAAAGTGATCCGGGAGACTATTCTAACTAGACCTTCAAGAAATGGGTTGACAAAACGCCCTCCACGAATCTCCCCTTGTCGAATTCTTATAACTTTTGAAATGATCGTTGCAAATGCCCCATCTTGAAGAAGACGTCTGGTGAGGACCGAGTCCCGCATAGGAAGATCAGCTACAAGGCCAGCAGCTGCCGCTTGCTCTTCAGAAACACCGTTGTTATCCGCAATGACCCTGACCAAGCTGCTAAGTTGACTAAAGTTTCCACGGAAAGCATCAGCCAGTTCTTGACCCATATAAGGTGATATGTTATTTAAGAGCTTGATGGAATTCATGCGCACTTCCCTTTGAGGTGCCTCAACAAACTGAATTAAACTGACGATAGCGCCTGAACTTTTGATGGCATCAACTATGTTTTGCACAGATGTCGAAGAATCGGTTAAACCAACAAGGACCTGGAGCAACTTGCACTCAATTGCAGGTCCAGTGTTGCTTATGAGATGAAGCAGATTGTGAACAATGTCTTCAGACACTAAGGTCTGCCTATTATGATCAAGTGGAATGGACTCAAAGCGCGCACCCGATGCCACAACATTTGCAAGAATGTTTGCTGAGACCTCCTTCAATCTCATTGGAAGCTGATTACTGCCAACAGTAAAGAGGTCTGTGATGAGAGGTGGAAGAATACCCGCTTCAATTAGAATCTTTGCACTGGCATCATAAGAGGAAATTTGGTTCAATGCCTTCAGGGCTGCTTCTCTGGCCTCTCTATTCCCATTTTTCATGATATTGACTAGCGTGGAGCCAGCCGTCTGGGCCACAAGCACCTTAACATCATTGCTTAAAACAAGCTCCCCGAGATAAGCAGCCATAGATAATTGCATGTCAGGTGAACCTGCAAACAACACACAGTAAGCAATTGGCTATCAAATACAACAATGATAACAAGAAAGAGTATTGACCATCATCTATAACATGCCAATTCTGCAGTTTGGAATTTGATAACATGATTGTGCTTTCTTGCATGCACACCCATACATGTACACTTATACTACCAACAACATACAAAGGCCAACGCATAACAGCTCAAATAGACATCGCTTCACCTAAATGAAAAAAAAATGGCTCTAGCATACTGCATGTAACATATGAGAGAGCTGAAACCTACAAAACTTAAATCTTAGATAAACTAACAAGCTTGATTTTATTTACTCAAAATTCTACCATAACTTGGTAAATAATACAAAACATCTCATATTTGAGTAGCCAGCTCATAAATAATAATATATAACCTTATGCCGTGATACTATCTTGTGTCTGCATGTCCATTGGACTAACTAGTGCATACACAAACAATTACAGATATGAACTTGAAGAAAAAAAAATGAAAATAGCAATAGTTTTCTTTGCTATTGATGTTTGGAGATGCATAGCATGCAGCTACTATCGACACAGAACAGAAAATATGACAAAGGAAAACCAATAATGAGCTGAAGCCTGAAAGTATATTGATGAGAATATTGGGTAGTGAACGTCACAATGCTATAGCTGTAAAAGGATACATAATCACTTCAGTTGTGAAAAGGAAATATGTAGACATAAAAGAACTGTACCTTCAAGAAGAAGCCTAAGAAGAGGTTGCAATCTACCATTTTCAGCCATTTGTCTAACATTCTTTTCACAGCTCTCTAAATTCTCCAATGTCTTCTCAGCTCTGTCAACGATCAACAAGTTTTCTACTTTACTGCTTGACAAGCCAACAAGTATAAGAATAGCTCCAGAAACACTGCCAATTCTTTCTGAAAGAGCTTTATTTTCTGAAAGTTCATATAACAGAGACACAGCCTTTTCCTTTTCCTGAGTCTGTCCATGATTTAAAAACTTTACAATTGTGCGAATATTGTCTCCAGCAGCAATCTCAACCTGCAGGGAATGTTTCAAGATAATATAAAGTCAAGATCTGCTTACAAATTAAGCATCAAAAGACATTAGATTCACAGAAAAAAGAAAATAACCTTATTGTCATCATCATCTTTTGCAATGGAGCGAAGAGTTTCTAATGCCTTTTGCCTTACTTTCGTACTGCTATTTTTCAACAACTCAGCAATCATGCTTATCAATCCATCTCTTCTCACAACTTGCCTACTGGATCGACTTCTCTGGCATAGCTCATCGACATACTGGAGTGCTTGTAAGATATCACTTTCCGTGCTATCAGAAGTCAATGACTTGTGGGCGACATCAAGTTTGGCTGCCTCATTGCGATTCATCCATTCATCAATGGTGTTCCTCAGAGCTATGCTTGGATTTAAATCAGTGCTGCTGAGCTCCTTCTTAGTCACAGGGCACACAAGCCTCCTACCACTGCTAAGGCATTCGTTCAACCACTTCAAAATGGCTTCGCGTTCAAACGTAACACCACTGTCAATAGTGACAGGATCTCGCATAACCTGTTTGGTGAGCGGGCACAGGAATGACTCGTAGATCGGCTCAACGCGCAAGCTGTCAGTGGACTGTGACGTCGAATCATAATGGCCATCCTGGACTTCTGCCATCGCTAGTGCAACACTGCAAACAAGTTAAGTGGCACTAATTTAGCATTGATGGAATATTCGTGAAAGATTGCAACACATATTGACATAAAAGAATGTCGTAATGACTTTGACATGAAGAACAGAGACTCATATCCACAATGAACAAAAGGAAATTCAATGATCCTGGTACAACCACGATCCATGAAAACATGACACGGGAAGAACCACTACCCCCCGGTTACAATGGACAACAAATTTGCATAGGTGAGAGGCAAATGACCACATCTCTGATCAAGGTGCAATACCAGAGCCCTCGTTCCTTCTAATTCCGCACTCACAAAGAAAGAAATTACAACGTTGTATTATGGTACAAATATCAACACTCCCAACCCCAACCCGCCCCCCCCCCCCCCCCCCCCCACCCCCGGGCCAAAAACAATACCTGAGGGAGCACCAAATAGTAAGGATCATAGACGCTAAATTAACCGGGCAAGCGCTAGAGGGCCAGTATCTCTCTAGTAAAACCGGCCCAATTCCATCGAAATCGAGCGAGAGGAAAAGCATCTCACCTCAAAGCCCCCAACAGAAACCAGGAGGACGGGCGGGCCGCAGACGGAAACCCGCGACGGCGACCGAAGGGGCAGCACTTCACAAGCCCCTTAGCGCGACCACGGCGGCGCCCACGGGACACGGCACCGGCGGCCACCGCAGCCCACGTGGACCGGCGGGGGAAAGCCCTACCCGAGCATGGGGGGATGCGAATCGGCCGCGAGCTCTGGCGGACCCCCGGGGAGGCGGCGGCGGATCTGGGGCGGCAGATCCGGGCCGCGCGTCGAGCTGGCGGCGGGAAGAGACGGGGCGGGTGGGGAGGAAGGGGGAGGGATGCTTCGCGGGAGCCGCGGCGCTCGACGGCTTGCTGGTCCTCCGCTGCTGCGAACGAGCGAGTGGGTGAGCTAGCGAGAGAAGGCAAACCCGCGGACCGGACCGCGGCTCCCCCGGGACTCGCTGGACTGCAGCCAAGCCAGCTGCTGCTGCTGGTGCAAGCGCCGTGGAGTAGAATAGGGGAATGATGCCGCGGTGTCTGTCTGATTGATCGGTGGATGATGGGGCCATGATTGGTTTCGTGACACTGCTTGACTCGTCAGCAGCGGGTTTTCCAGGCGTCTGTCTTGTGGGCCGACGAAGGACCGGACCACACGCTGCGCAAGGTAGGCCTGCTGGGCCTCGTCAAAAGACGATTCTGCATCCCAAATTTTAAATGCGATTTTCTCTTAAATTAAACTGCTATTGCCTTTGAAAACCTCGTTAGAACCATGTTGTTTGATATCTATTTCGATGTTTTTCCTTGCGAAGATTTCGAAATATTTTTTGGAACAATTCTAATGTGTAATGACGGTATTGGCCGTAAAGAATGTTGGATTCTCTTTCATACGAGAGATGTTTTTAGCAACTTCTTTTTAATAAAAAGATGTTGAACATACAGTACCAAGTTTGTTAAAATAGGTTTTAAAAATGTTGAATTCAATATTTTGAATTATGAGGTATACAAAATACAAAAAACGCAATCTAGGTAATGCTGTAGTTATTTAATGACAAGTCCTAAAAATATCGGTAATGTGCATGAGCCACATTTTTAAGAGTGAAGTGACTTAAATAGTGGCCTATGCTAATCTGAAAATATCGGGTGACTACATACGGTGTTAACCGAGCTATTCACCGTCGTGAGCCAATTTTGCCCAGTTCTCTGTTTACTACGAAGAGTAAATTACACCCACGGTACAACAACTTGTATGGTTGTATCACTTTAGTCCAACAAATTGCAAAACATGCAAATGGATATATGAACTTATAAAATATGTGCATGTACGATTACATATACACTTCAAGCATATTCTGCCATGTTGGTAAGATCAACGACTATATCTTATTGTCAGGGCTGGGCCCATTCAATTCAAAGGTATTCAGTTAAATACCTATTATTTTTTATCAAAAATTTTCTATATATAGTGTGTTCCATGTATATGATTCAAAAAATAAAAATAACAAAACACAGCAGTCTCCTAGAGCCCTAATTTCTCTTTTGACAAAAAAATCTCAGCAGCCCACCAGGCTCCCATCCCCCACCGCCAACCCACATGGGCCCATCCGTCCATACAGCCTAAAATTCCTCATATCAGCTCCCTCCTCCCACTCCTACCCAAGCAAGCACCTGACTCCATGCCGATTTCCCTCGTCTGCCCTAGCCCGACGGCACCCATGCCTACCGTCCGTCACCCCCGCGGCCCGCCGCCTTGGCTTCGCCGCCGCCCGCCGCCCGGTCGTCTCGCCCCTAGCAGCCAGCGCCTGGCCGCCCGCGCTCGTCGCACCAGGGGCCCGGGGCCAACGCGCCGCGCACAAAGGGGTCTGGCTCTGCCGCGCCGGCCCCCGCTCGTGCCGTGCAGGCCGCAGGGCGCCAGGGCCCGAGGCCGAGGGCTGCCCAGCGAGCCACCGATTTTTGGGTGAGCAACTGAGCAACGGATTGACGAATTTATTTGTATTTCATGAAAATATGTCATTGCAATTTGTGATAACTTATGGATTTGTGAAAAAATTAGCAGCAATGTAGACATGTAGTGAGGACTTTTTATGAAACTTGAATACAATTTGTAGGTTTGAACTATGAACATGAAGGATCGTAAAGTTATCTTGTAATTTGTAAACATCCTTATCAATGCTATATGCTGTTTTAGAATTCTATCCTCTATTTATTTCAGATATTCCCACTTTGATACGATCATTTAGTACATCTATTATCTATATGTTGAACAATTTCATATTTTGAACCATTTATATTTTGATACTCAATTATTTGCTATTAATGTGCTTTGGGCTGTTAAAAAAAATTTACACCATTTAAAATTTTGAATACCCATCTTCCAAATTCTGGACCCGCCCCTGCTTATTGTGCGATTGTAATAACGTAAACATATATTGTGAATATATCTTAAAAGTAATCTCATGTTTATTGTGTGATTGTAATTAGGTACACGTGAAACAATAATTATTCTATTAGTATTTTCTCACAACCATTTTGAAAAAAAATTATTTTATTTTGGATGTTTTTTCACTTTTGGATTATCATTATTTTGATCGAAGTATTGTGGTTCCATTCTAGATGGTAGTATCCATATATAAATGATGGTCATCAATTGAACAGATACCAGATGTATGTTGTTTTACATTTGATATAAAATATTTACATCCTATCCAATCTAAAATTGTTGTATATCATGATCCTACCAACATACATTATATCTTATTGATCTTTGCTCGTCCTTAGCGGTTGTTCTCTTCTTGTTCAGGTTATTTGTTCAGTTTATGTCTAGCCCATTACAGCTACATCATAAATATATAATTATTTTTAGAGATATGATAAGACATGTTTAGCCCTTTACATCGTATTATTAACGAGGACCTCCCAATAGAGATGCAAGTTATATTTGTTTTGGGTCATTGGATCGACCTAAAAACTTAATAAAATGAACTAGAATGGTATTATGCGTAATTAATTTGGGAGGAAAAATAAACTAGAATGGCATATCATCACAATTTTTTAAATGATCCATAAAATACCATTGGGTACCCACTTGCATCCCTACCTCCCACGAGATAAAATACACTCTTTGGTACATATTACCGTTTACGCACATACATATTACCGTTTACGCACATATGTGACAACTTCAGGTATATATTTGTACGGTTTGCAACTTATTGGACCAAAGTGAGAGTTGTATGATTGATACAATTTAATCCCCATTTCTACGTTTCTGCTGGACTCAACGTTTTGTGCCATAATAAAAAATACTGTAGCGGGCCTCCCGGTGTCATTTTTCCTATCGGGAAACAACGTAGCAACAAATTAAAATTTAAAAATATCGTTCTTTTTAACATTGTCACTGAACCAGGTCCCCGGAATGACACGTCATAACACGTAGGGGACCATATAACTTTGATATTTTGATGCAGACCTGGCGCTGTCGGCGTAACATCAATTGGAGGACAGACCGCTGAAACATGAGGTTGGTTGCGATGACAGCTGGCGCCAGACGACGTGGACCAACCGCCAACGAGGTAGCCTACCTCTGGCTCCCCACGCTTCCGCGGGACGTCAACCCTTGACTTGCGCGTTGACTTCGCTTTGATGGGAATACAAGTACAACAGCAGCAAGCCAGCCACAGGACCACGGTAGATTATTTACGGGCAGCTGGCTGGCAAGGTGACTCCTCTATTGGAGCAGACTGCAGTGGAGCTAGCCTTTGACTGGTAGGCTGGTAGCTGGATTTTGGAGTGTGGTTTGGGAGTTTTGGATGCACTGACGATGTCACTGTAGGGCAGGTAAAAGCTAAATCACTCATGAGTCTTCAGACTACCATCAAGGCTAGTTCTAGAATGTGTACAGTCTAAACTCTGCTCAGGCTTGCATATCAGATGATTCGGTTGGAAGTGACAGTAGTTACAGCAAGAAACAATATCTGGTCTCAATGTTGGTTATGATTTGAGGAGTGTGGACAGATGACAATAGCAGACTGACAGAGTGCTTTTGGTTCACTATCATCATCTATTAGTCAAACAAAACAGAGCTTTTTCGCACCTCACGGTTTCGCATGATCAATATTGTGTAGTTGCTACTGAACTTTCAGCCCTGTATATTAAGTTATTAACAGCTAGCCACAGCACGGATCCGAGCACTGCATATAATCTGAAAAAAAAAGTTTCAGTACAACGTCGAAGGGTGACCCGCTCCTTTTCTTCACTCGATGACGCGACAACACCGCTGTGCCGGGAGCTGGCAATAAGGTGGGACCGGCAGCTGACTGAGACTGGCTTGGGAATTAGTGAAGCAGTGTATGTCATTTTGACTATAGAAAAGTTGCATTAGGTACGGACAATAGAGTGCTTTTGGTTGGTGTATAACAAGTCAACCAAAGAAAAAAAAGAAGCTTTTTTCCCAGCGCATGGTTTCCCACGAATGCTACTGAACTTTCAAGCCATGGCAATCGGCGAGATAGTGCTGTCCGCACACAATATTTGTACTCGTTTGGCATGCACTCATGATATTTGCATATATGATGAAAGCATATATACAAAGAGAGCCAGAGTGTCAGACCAGCGGTAGCTAGTTTTGTTTCCCTGGATATTATTGTATAAACTATGATGCAGGTTTTGGTTATACTAGCGTAATACAGATCTACAGACCCGGACGTGTAAGAAAATCTCTAGAGGTGGACGTTATTAATAAAGTTTTCTTCGGACAATATGCTGATCAGTCTTTATAAACAATCTTATTGAACGAAAAAGATTTCCAGATTATGAGAAGAGGGTAACACTACAAGGAATTTGTTGATAGCTAGGTAACATTGTGTTTCTGTCATAGATCATGTAATATTCATCATCATACGTGATTTGTGACATTCAGAGGACAAACAGAAACTCTTCGTTGCCTATCATATGTCTCTTATAATAATATTCCAAAATATTTTTTGTTTTTCACCGTACATATTATGATGACAAAGTTCCGTCACTATTTTTATGATGACAGCAAAACATCAATAATATCATCATAAACTGCAGTCCATAAGGACAGAAGACTCAAGACTAAATTGACCCTCATCTTTATTCTACGAGTCAACCTAAGGCTCGGGGGCTACTCCATATGGAGTGCGAGTTCAATCGCACCCCATATAAAAGAAGACTTGACAAACTACTTGGGGCATGAGCACCTCACAGCCTCGATGCAGCCAAGAAAGAACTTAGAAGACACCTTCAAGATGGAGTTTGGGAGAACTCGAAGACGCCTTCAGAAGTACTCGGAAGCCTGCAGTACTCGACTACGAAGAGCTCGGGGGCTTGTCGGACCTGGGCCCACGGGACTTCGCACATGGCCTACGTCTTACAGGATAAGGGGTGGGACATGGCCCACGCCCTACACCAGTTGTAACTACTCGTAGCGTAGTAGAGCTACTCATACAGTAGTAAAACTAGTCAGAGACACTAGGAAACTACCCGAAAAGTACTCAGGTAGGACTCCTGAACTTGTATCCGACTAGGACTTCCATGTAACCTTATCCCCACAAACTATATAAGGGTGGACAGGGACACACTCCAAACATCAGATCACCCAATCACCACGTAAGGCAATACAAACCACACAGGACGTAGGGTATTACGCTCTCGATGGCCCGAACCTGTCTAAACTTTGTGTTCTTTGCACCTTCGAGTTCCTGATCTCGGCGACACCTTACCTACAAACTCACCACCTCGGGGGTATCCTTAGGTGGGCGTGGCGGTAAAACACCCACAGCAAGTGTGAGTACACTTATGGTTGGTACTCAGCAAGTATATTAGGAAATAAATGACATGCAAGTTTTAAACAAGGATAAAGGCTAGCTGAATAAAGCGGTAAGCATTTTAAAGAATAGTTGAATATTAACAACCTATTTACTAAGCCAGAAATGAATATTTCCCACATTTATGAAATAGTAAGATAACTAAGTAATAAATAAAGCTTGGAACAATTAAATAACTGAATTAACCATAGATTCAATTTAAATAAGTCATGTGAGGGTCCAGGACGCTCTTGACCGTAAGCACAGCTGATATATCCGTTTTACACTCTGAAGAGGTTGTATACTTTACCCACAACTTATGTTTCCCTTGATGCCCGGGTTTGCAAGGCCCTTAAACACTTCCGAGGTGACTGGCAGGGTTTGCAAGGCCCTAATAAGTAAGTATTCCGCTAACGTTTCAGCAGCTGCGTGAGTAAACATCTCCCAAGGCATGACAAAAACCAAACAAAAGAGTACACCCTTGGCAGGCAACGAACCCCTCATCACAGGGCCCCCATGCGTTGAATCGGCTACCAACAAATTAAAGACATCTAGTTACTTAGCTAAGACTAGAGCCATATAGTTCTTGTGGTTGTACTGTTTTTCCGGATGGTCGCTTCATGGTTTAAATTAGTCATTAATCATCATTCATTACAGTGGTTCCAATATATAAGCCAATTATCAAGTATTGAATTCATAAACCACCTGTAACTATTATTTAGCAACTAAGTGAAAGTGCATTTGGCCCCCCTAAATAGGTCTTAGTGTTGATGACATACAAAGTTAAGGAGCTAATGAGTGCACATATGAATTTAGAAACTATTTTAATATGTGCAAATGGCATTTGAGGCCATTTTTGAATTTATCTTGATGAATGCACATATTAAGAGGGAGTTCAACTATATGATTGAGTTCAAAATATTTTATTGAATTTATTGTGAGCCTTAATTGTGTTGTCATCAATCACAGAAAAGGGGGAGATTGAAAGTGCATTTGGCCCCCTAAGTGGGTTTTGGTGTTGATAACATATAAAATTAAGGAGCTAATGAGTTTATCGAGTTACGGACAGGTTAAAATTCAATAAAATGAAAAAGAGCAAGAAAAGACACCAAATTTGTTTAAAGGACGGTGTTGGGCTTAAACGAAGATCTTTTAATATTCTCTATTTTGAATTTGAGTATAGGAAACACCGTACTATTAAGAGGGATGTGAATGGATAGCATGAAGGTGTCAAAGTGCTTATTTGATATGCTAACCACCAAAGAAAGACATAGAATCGCACACTTGTGCACCTAATTTTCTGACTGTTTCAGTGTGTGTTGGAAGTTCTGACTAGGGGTCGGAAGTTTCGACACCTGTCGGGGGGTTCTTGGCCGGTTGAGTTTAGCTAGGTCAGAAGTTCCGACACCAGTCAGAAGCTCCTTGTAACTTCGGACAAGGGGTTCTCAGCCAGCTGATTTTAGCTGGGTCGGAAGTTCCGACCCTGTGTCAAAAGTTCCGACAATCACTTATTCTGCACACTAACAGCTAGTTTTTAGGGCTCAGGTATTTATACCCGCTCAGCCCCTCCTTAATTTGCTGCTGACCTAACCACAGATAAACACCTCCAAGAGCATTTACTACTCGTCCCCAATCCTTGCAAGAGTTAATCCTTTTAGTTGATTTGAGGTAGGGCTTGGGGCTTGGGTGAGAGCAAGACTGAGGTGTGAGACTTAACCATTTGAGTGTAAGGGCGGCCAAGTTCATCTCAAGAGCACTTGAAGCATCCTCATCCATCGATTCGGGTTCGTTACTCTTGAAGCTTGCTTCTAGACGGTTTGGTGTCACCCGGTTGAGCGTCCTCTTGTGTGTGCGCGCCCCTATCCATCCTTTGTGGATTTCATAGTAAGTGACTCAATCCTCCTTTGTGGTTGATTGAGTGAGGTAAAGGGTTAGTGGAAGACCCGGCTTTTTGTGAGGTCCTCAACGGAGACGTAGCTTTCTTAGTGGAAGTGAACTTCGGGAACAAATCTCTTGTGTCTTAGGTCTATTGCATTTATTTTGTTCTTGTTGACCTAGAGTTTGTTTTATGCCGATCTACGTGCTCAAGTTGTTGTGCTTACAAAGTTCACTTGCAGAAGTCTCCTAGTATCATTGCTCATTCTTTGATTCAGCTAGGTTCTGCAGTTTCAAGTTTATTTTTTGAATTTCATATAAGAACTTTCCTTTTGTCGGAAGTTCCGGTCCTGTGTCGGAAGTTCTGACAGATTTAATTGTTGCAAAGAATTTTTTATGTTTTTCAGATACGCCTATTCACCCACTCTCTAGGCATCACCAAGATCTTTTCAATTGGTATCAGAGCCTAATCTCTTGATTAAGGCTTAACTGCTAAGGGATATCAAGATGTCTATAATTAGGGATGGTGCCGACGCCACCGCAATCGTCGCTGCTCAAGTCAATGCCGGTACCGGTTTAGATGGTGCCGGAAATCTCTTTGGGCAAACAAGTCGTTCACCCTCCATTCATGATGGTGACTCAAGTTCAAGTGATGAAAGCGAGGGTGAGACATCGAAAGCAAGAAGAAGGAGAAAAGAGAAGATGAAGGCCAAAATTGAGAAGAAGGCCGAAAAGTTGATGATGAAGCGGACCAAGGAAGAAAGCGAGAAGCATCCTTTCTTCGAGTTACATCAAGTTACTCATAACTATGCTTCATCTCAATATCCTACTTTTCAATTTCAATCGGTCCACTTGGGAAAACCTCCTTTCTTTGATGGGACGGATTATCCCAAGTGGTCTTATGACATGAAAATGCATCTCTACGGGCTTCATGAAGGGATATGAGGTGGGCTACGCTTGCGATAAACAAAAACCTTCCACCGCATAAACTAAGAAAACTGCTGTTATAGATCACAAAATTACCACTAGACGCGCGGGTGCGGAACTTCTGTAGCGCGTCGGGGTAGTGCAGTCGGTCGCCGGCAGTGTAGTTGCAAGACCTCCTCACGTGCGGCTCGTCCTCGTGTAGCAGATGCAGCACCTGCAAGGTATCCACATGTACGGGGATGGAGCGTCGCACTCCGGACTGCTAGGTCCGCGAGGGTAAACGTGGGCGCGGGCGTGGGAAGCGGCTACTAGCAGGCGTGGAATTAGGGTTAGCCCCTCCATGTGCCCCCACCCCTTCTTTTATAGGCGCCCACTAATGGGCTTTCTAACCGAGGCCCATTAGTGCACCTAATCCCAGTCTAATTCGGATCATATCCTCATTATGCTTCCAGCCCCTTAAGTGTGTGACCCTATGGGCTCACGCGCGAACAGACATGGTCCAAGTACTCCTACTCGACTAATAGTTGACAGCGGCCTCTAGCAAGACGTGTCAACTCCTTCCTTTGCGGCTTCCGAAGCTGCAATGTACTCGACTTCCATTGTAGAATCAGCTACCGTATCCTGCTTGGAACTTTTCCAACATATAGCACCATCATTCAATGTGAACACAAATCCTGATTGCGACTTTAAATCATCTTTGTTGATATGGAAGCTAGCATCAGTGTAACCCGTTACAGTGAGCTCCTCCTCACCTCCATAGACTAGGAACACATCTTTAGTCCTTCTGAAGTACTTAAGAATGTTTTTCACCGCTGTCTAGTGACTCTCACCTGGATCAGACTGGTACCTGCTTGTGGCACTTAGAGCATATGAGACATCTGGGCGTGTAGTTATCATTGCGTACATGATAGATCCAATTGTCGAAGCTTATGGAACCTTGCTCATGCAATCTAGCTCATCAGTGGTCGAAGGACACTGAGTCTTGCTGAGATGTATACCGTGTGACATAGGCAAGAACCCTTTCTTTGATTGTTCCACGCTGAAACGTTTCAACACCTTATCAATGTAAGTATCTTGGCTTAATCCAATAAGCCTTCTCGATCTATGTCTATAGATTCTTATGCCCAGAATGTATGCGGCTTCCTCTTAAGTCCTTCATAGAAAAACTATTTTTTAGTGAAGTTTTTACGGATTCCACCATAGGAATATCATTCCCAATCAGCAATATGTCATCTACGTACAAGATCAGAAATGAAATAGAGCTCCCACTTTCCTTCTTGTAAACACAAGCTTCTTCTTCATTCTGAAGAAAACCAAACCTTTGACTATTTCATAAAAATGAATATTCCAACTCCGAGATGCTTGCTTCAACCTATAAATGGTTTTCTGAAGTTTGCATACCTTTCTAGCATTGGTTGGATCGACAAAACCTTCGGGCTGTATCATATACACGTTCCAGGTTTCCGTTCAGGAAAGTTGTTTTGACATCTATCTGCCATATCTCATAATCGAAATACGCGGCTATTGCTAGAATGAACCAAATAGATTTAAGCATCGCTACGGGAGAGAATGTCTCATCATAGTTAACTTCTTGAACTTGTCTAAACCCTTTTGTGACAATCGAGCCTTATAGATGTGAACATTTCCATCCATATCTTTCTTCTTGTTATAGATCCATTTGGACTCTATGGCTTTAACACCATCAGGCGGGTCATCCAAGTTCCAAACTTGATTGTCTCCCATGGATCTATCTCGGATCTCATGGCAGTCTGCCATTTCTCAGAATCTAGGTCCATCATCGCTTCTGCATATGTCGCAGGCTCATCACTGTCCAACAATAATATCTCGCGCGCCGCATGGAGCCTTGCCGACCTTCGTGGCTGCGGTGGTGCTTCTCTTGCCACGGGTATCTCAACTTGTTCTGCTACATTAGCATCACTTGTTGAATCTTGCCCGATTGGCTTATCCTGAACCTCTTCAAGATACACCTTCTGTCCACTTTTCTCCTTCTTGAGAAACTCTTTCTCTAAGAAAACACCATTCTGAGCAACAAACACTTTGCCCTCTGATCGGTTGTAGAAGTAATACCCTAAAGTTTCCTTTGGATATCCCATGAATATGCACTTATCCGATTTGGGAGTTAGCTTGTCCGACTGAAGTCGCTTGACAAAAACTTCACATCCCCAAATTTTCAGAAAAGACAAGCTGGGAGTCTTCCAAGTCTATATCTCATATGGTGTCTTAACTACGGATTTAGACGGTACCCTATTTAGTGTGAAAGCTACTGTTTCTAGAACGTAACCCCAAAACGATAACGGTAGGTCCGACTGGCTCATCATCGACCGAACCATGTCCAACAAAGTTCGATTACGATGCTTGGACACACCGTTTCTCTGAGGTGTTCCAGGTGGCGTGAGTTGTGGAACAATTCCGCAACTCTTCAAATGATTGCTAAACTCATGACTCAAAAACTCGCCTCCTCGATCAGATCGCAAGGCCTTAATTTTCTTGCCACGTTGATTTTCAACCTCATTGTAAAATTCCTTGAACTTTTCAAAGATTTGAGACTTATGCTTCATCAAATAGACATAGCCATATCTGCTCAAATCATCAGTGAAAGTTATGAAGTATTGGAATCTTCCTTTAGCTGTCATGCTCATTGGTCCGCACACATTAGTATGTATGAGTTCCAGTAAGTCCGATGCTCTCTCAGGAATACCTATGAATGGTGTCTTGGTCATCTTGCCTAGCAAGCAAGCTTCGCAGGTCTCGTATGATTCAAAATCAAATGAAGTTAGAAGTTCATCCTAATAGAGCTTCTTCATGCGCTTCTCACTTATATGACCCAAACGGCAATGCCACATATAGGTAGGACTCAAATCATTAGGCCGAAGCCTTGTAGCACTTACATTACAGATAGTGAATCATCAAGATTTAAAACAAACAACCCATTCTTTATAGGCGTAGAAGCCACAAACATATCATTCTTAGAGATCACACAACCATTGTTTTCACTCGCAAACGAATAACCATCCATCATCAAATATAAAGGAGATATAATGTTTCGACTCAAACTAGGAACAAAATAATAATTATTCAACTCCATAATAAATCCTGATGGGAGGTGGAGTTGTGTCGTCCCGATGCTCAACGCAGAAACTCTTGCATTATTGCCCACTCGAAAATCAACTTCTCCTCTTGCCACACTTCTACTTCTTGTCAGCCCCTGCATCGAATTGCAAATGTGAGCAACCGATCCGGTATCAAATATCCAAGAATTGACAAAAGAATAAGAAATCAAAATATACATAACATAAATAGTAAGGGTACCTGATTTGGAAGTACTCTTACTTCCATGGTTCTTCAAAGAAGCCAAGTACACCTTGCAGTTTCTCTTCCAGTGACCCTTTTCATGACTGTGAAAGCACTCAGTGTCATCAGCTGGTCCATTTTTAGCCTTAAGATCTAGGTTCGGCGTGGGGTTCTCAACCTTAGCCTTGCCCTTCTTCTTCCAAGAAGTACCCTTCTTCTTGAAGTTAGGCTTGTTCTGGACCGCCATCACATGGCCGCCGCCTGTGCTCTTCTTGATGTCACTTTCTGCTGTCTTGAGCATGCCACATAGCTCATTCAAGCCCTTTTCAGCCCCGTGCATGTGGTAGTTCGAGATGAAGTTCCCATAGCTTGGCGGTAAAGATGCAAGAATGAAATCAGTGGCCAACTCTTGGCCGAGTGGGAAGCCTAGCTTCTCCAACCCCTGCGTGTAACCAACCATCTTGATCACATGCGGCCCCACTGCTATGCCCTCTGCAAGCTTGCTCTCAACAAAGGCTTTTGACACATTGAACCTTTCAGCCCTAGCCTGTGTCTGAACATGTCCTGAAGTGCCACGATCATATCATGCGCCTCATGGTTTGTCTCAAACTGCATCTGCAGCTCGGGTTCCATGCAAGCGAGCACAAGGCAACTCACTTCAATATTGTTGTCGCATGCTTTTTTGTAAGCATTCTTGACAGCAGCAGTTGCATCATCAGCAAGCTCTTCTGGTAATGGGGTATCCAGAACATCTTCCTTTTTCTCAGCCCTTAGAACAATTCTCAGGTTACGGATCCAATCTATATAGTTAGTCCCATTCAACTTATCCTTCTCAAGGATCGAACGCAAAGTAAAAGATGTGGTGGTGCTATGTGCCATTGATCTACAACAAAATAACAATGCAAAAATACTAAGACAAACATATCCATGATAAAGTAAATCACATTAAACATTTAACAAAATCTACTCCCACTAAAATCAATATCCCTCCACTGATACTTAGTGATTCAAGATCCACAACTATCAAGTCGAGTAGTGAGCTTTAGCATCACTGCTAGAAGACAGGTAGATCGGTAAGCAACTCTTTGCTAATCATATCACATAAGACTCTTATTGTTGGGTGACATCTCTATATCTTGGCTCCCAACCTTTATGCCCCAAGGTTCTTAACCGTTAAGATGACCTTGATTAAGTTTATCAACCCTTTATGCGTGTAAGTATCCGATACAACTCATCATGTCAAGGAAAACTAGTGGCACCCTAATTTCATAGACCAACCACTAATTGTACAAGACACATGATGGAGCAAGGTTTAGTTGGGAGGGCATTTAAAGTTAAACATTGCGAGGGATCGATCGGTCTACTTCTACCGTATGCAGAAAACACATTATCGCAAATAGAAGTAAAACGATAAGAACGGCAAACACATACTCGTGAATCAGTCCACCATGATGATCTCCGTCTCCATAGAATCTGTCCACCATGATGATCTCCGTCTCCATGTTCCATGTGTGCTATCCTCCAAGTGATGAGTTCTCCAAGGACTATAACTATCAAAATCTAGTTACATTGTCTGGTCGGATCATCACAGGTTGGCACGCAAGCCATTACACAAAATGGCAATACATTTGGCTCCTGCCGTATTGCATTACTCAAGACATGCAGGTCATGAAAATTACATACATGCATCACATACACATAAAGGCCATGCCGATCACACATGATCCTGCAAAAACAAGTTAGGCGCAACGACGTCTAAACTTCGAATGCCCGAAACTCCATCTTCCAGGCCGTTTTTGGGAAATCTAATTTCAGCGAAAACACAAATTGTGTTGAATTTCATGTGCAAAATTTTCTGTAGATGAATTTTGTTATAAAATTCGCCTCAATCCGAGTTCGTATGCAAAAGTTATTGCTGTTTTACCGAACAGCATGTTTCTGCAACTTCCTCAACCCGATAGTAGATCCAATCTGCCATCCCACGCATCATATGCATCTGGTGATTCATCCTAGGTGTCGATTCGACCAATCTCATTGATCTCCGCCTGCTTTGACTAAGTTTACGTGTATCACTTAACTCCGATGGCGGATACCCGACCGGTAGGAGTATGTCTTTACATGACCATCGCAGCGAGGACACGAAACAGGATTTGGGTTTCATCTACATCCACGCATATGTCCCTATGCACACATACAAACCTATAACGAAGCAGCTACAACTCTGATACCACTGAAGGGATATGAGGTGGGCTACGCTAGCGATAAATAAAAAATTTCCACTGCATAAACCAGGAAAACTGTTGTTATAGATCACGGAATTACCACTAGACGCGGGGGTGCAAAACTTCTGTAGCGCGTCGGGGTAGTGCAGTCGGTCGCCGACAGTGCATTTGCAAGACCTCCTCACGTGCGGCTTGTGACAACCCTGGTAAAAATTTCATTTCTAAAATCCGTATCATTAGCCTAACCCTATGCTTAAACCAACTAATGAAAGGGTGGAAAGAATTAGAACGAGTTCAGTTGGAATTCAAATTTAATTTGAGCACAATTGGACACTTTTGAACTTTTAAATTTAACTTTCAAACCATAAGCCAAATGAGATGTTGCCTGAAACCAAACTTGTAGAACTTTTTATTCTGAACAACTTTCGTGTTCAAAAGTTTTTGAAATTCAAATTAGAAAGAGGAGAAAACGTCCTGTTTGCACCCAGCCCCCTGGAAGTTTTCAAATTCTCGCACATAGGTCCCTCCCTCACCTCTCCCTCCTCTGCTGCACCGCACCCTCGCCCGACCGCCGCCGGCCACCTGGCCTTCGACGCCTGCGCGGCACCAGACGCCGAGCCAACCCCCGGCGCCCTGCCTGCTGCCCGCCCCCGCTGCCCAACCGCGGCCGCGCCTTTTCTTCTCCCTCCCGCACGCCTTGCCTCTGCCCAACCCGCTGCTCCCTGCGGCACCGCCCCGTGCTGCCCAGTCGCTGGCCGCCGCCCCCTCCACCAGTGCCCCGTCGTGCCGCCCGAGCTCCCCAACCGCCCGCCCGCGTCGCCTGCACGCGACGTCGCGCCCCAGGCGCGCCCAGCGCACGCACGCCACGCGCACGACGCGCCTCTGGCCGCTGGTCACCGCCGGCCGCCCCCAATGGCGCCCAGCCTCGCCGGCCCCTCCACCCCACGTTCTGGCCGTGCCAAGCCCGCCCCCACGAGCTCCACCGGCTATAAAGCCCGGCGCAGCGCCCCTCCCTCCCCTCCTTTCTTCTTCCCCGCCAGAACAGAGTAGTGCAGCGCTCCATTGCCGCCGGCCCCCCCCCCACCTCGCCGTGGAACCCCCTGCTCCGGCCCACCTCCGCCCGAGACAAGCACTGAAACGGATTCCCCTCAGTGCGCTGAAGCTCCCCAGCCCGAGCCCCGTCGCCCTCATCGCCGGAGCGCCGCCGTCCGCGCCGCCCCACCGCCGCCGCCCCTGCTCGCCGCGGGCAGCCCTGCTCAGACCACCTCCGCCCCAACCGTGACCACCCAAAGGTAGCCCCCAACCTCCTCTTGCTCCTCCCCCACCTTGCCCTCGCCGCCGGCGACCGAGCTCGCCGGAATTTGGCCGGACAGGATGACCCCGCCGTGAAATTGCGACCAGGGACCACATTGCAAACGCCCAAATCTTTCTAGGGGGTTTTCTGCTAGTTTTCAGGGACCCCTCTGTAAAGAAAGTTTTAACCAAATCAGTGAACTTGTAAAATTCGTATAAAATCGTAGAACATTCAGAAAAATGCAAACTCAACTGTTCTAGAATCCTTAGAAGAAACTCTACAACTCTTGTTACATAAAGTTTCTCAGATTCTCAATATATTTTGCTCTAGATTAAATGGAAGCTTTAATGGACTTCTTTTGTACCCACTGTTGTAGATCATTGCTGACACTAAATTTTGGGCAGTGAGTTACTTGCTTGATGTTTAGGACTGTGTAAAACGATCAGGACCAAAAGCCATCTCTAGATACACCTTTTGTCCAACCTTGTTTTATGCCATAAAGTGTTAGAACTAATTTTTCCTGCTGTTCTGTGATGTTTAATGTCATGAAACTTTTTCTGTGTTGTTGTAGTAATACCTAGAGGCCACAGAAAAATTTAGGAACATTTTTACTATATGTAACCTGTTCATATGAATTTGTGGTAGGAAAACTTCACTAATTCAAAATAATTAGTAAAGTGCTTAGAAAATGTTCATCTTTTTACTATGAAACACAATAGAGTAGCTCAAGCTGTACAAAATGTTTCATACATAGAAACCCTGTATAACATCCTGTAGAAAATAATCTTTAATAACATGAGTGTAGCTTGTCCCATTTATTATGCTCTAAATCATGTACAATAAAATCTGAAAAATTTACAGTAGCACAAATATGGTTATAGCAACACCCTGTAAAATTGTTAGCATCAATACTTGCATGGTTTGTTCTGTATAAAAGTAACTAGATTCTAGCAGTGGCTGTGTATTACATTTTTCATATTTAACATGCTACACAAATATGTCTGAAATTTTTACAGTGATCTTATCTCTGCATAATGTACCTTGAATAAAAATTTTATTGCCAGAAGCTAACTAGATTAGTATTTGTGTTCAACTCATGTTGGTGTTTAAATATAACACAACCCCTTCTTCTTTAATAAAGTTAAATAGATTAAGATAAACTCTATTAACGATTACCCACGATTGATGAAGTAACTCACTCCACAACAAACTCATGTTTTACAAACTGCAACTTTATCGTGAAGGAAATCATGTCGTTTAACATCACCACTACTTAAACTTGTGCATTCATGTAGAAACGACGACTCTCGCCGACGGAACGTACGAGTTGGTGCCCGCGTCCGAGAGTGAGCAGCGTGAAGCTCAAGTGAATCTAACTGAAGTTGCCGAAGACCCGAGCCCAAGTTCGAAAGAGCCCCGGACTAACTTTTCGCAAGAAGGCAAGCCCCGGAGCATGAACCCTATTTCCTAAACTTATGCAACTTATTACTCTACTTTACTTGTGCATTAAGTTTATAGGAGTTGGATGAAAACTTAGTTGCATGATCCTAGGTACCCATGCTCTGAACACTAGATGCAAGGTTCGATAGAATGCTATGCTAATAGGACTCGGTAAAAGTCGAGTGATTTCCTGTCACTCGCGAGAAATTAGGAGTTGATTGTTTACTACACGCTGCAATCATAAGGACGACGGACGGGCTATGGTACGATGTTTATGCTGATGATTGAGGCCCGTATGTCTAGTGAAAAATGCTAAGGCCGCAGTGTGTGGTAAGTGATGGTTAAGTCTTTGAACGTACTAACCACATGCCGAGAATATGGTAATCGGTAAGCTTAGTACTGGATTGAACCGAGGCCGGAATATACTCCCCACTGTCTTGAATTCGTTCACATCTAGCTAATGGCGGGTGCATCGGCCGCCATGGCCCGGCTGCGTCCGTGGTCCATGGGGAGGTGTAGTCGAGGGCGGTGGGCCTGTTCCGTGAAGCGGGAATTGAAGGGAAAAGTTGCACGTGTGACTCTAGGGAGTAACCACGTGACGTGTGTTTAGGTTTCCCTTGCAAGGTTAAGAAATGCGATTCGAATCGTCCGTTTCTCACGGCTATTGAGACTGCTTAACCACTTTTACCCACAGAGTAAGAAGAGGAACAATGATGATGAATAAACTTGTTGGATGAAAATTTAATGCTTCACCATGTATGATATTGGATAGTTGCTTACCTAGAATGGTTAAAGAAAGCTAGAACTTGGAGCTAAAATCTGAAAGTAAGGACCTACTATATATGCTTTTTGGCAAAACAAACCCCTCAAGCCAAAAGCCTCGCATGTCTAGGAGTCGGCTAAGTATACCCCATTAGTCGGGTAAGCCTTGCTGAGTATTAGTATACTCAGCCTTGCTTGTGGCTTGTTTTCAGGTGAGTCCTTCGAAGATATGATTGCTAGTTTGACTTGGCCCTGCACTCTTCCCCCTGGTTGGTCGGTGGAATGGGATACGCCCCCGTCCAACGAAGATAATGCCGAGTGATGTCTCGTACGGGCTTCATCGAGACATCCTGTATCGTCGAGTAGCTTCCGTTGTTTTATTTTCCGCTGCAACTTAAAACTCTGAAGAACTTATTCGTGATCATTGAAGTATTTGGTTTCTAAACTCAAACTTGGTCTGTATTATTCACCTATGATAATTTTGTAATATTTGCTGGAATGTGGTATTCTCTGGGCTCATCGTCGCGTGAGCATTTGTATGTATGGCATTCGATCCGCTCTACCGTGGTTGTATCGGGAAGTTATACCCGACAGACCAGTGGATTACTCCGTTTGAAGTGTAAGGTTAACCGAGATTTCCTAAATGGTGATGGTTAATACACTTGAGCCGGATTAATTCAGGTGGTTCTGCCACAGCTGGTATCAGAGCCGTAGTTGGTGCCATAGCTGGCAACAGTTGGCGCCGGAGCCAAAATACATACGCCAGAGAATGCGACAAGCCTTAAAAACTCGATTTACTAAAACTTGACTAGAAGGATGTGTTGCGAAATACGTTGGTACGTTAAGGATGGTGCCTAGTTCGTAAAGCCCTAAGGGATTATGGGAAAGTTTACTAGGTGGCTATCTAACTTCTATATATTATCAACTGACTTCCAGCACATTACTTTCTGTCAAAACTTACTTTCATGTACAACCGACCTTAAATTCTGTAACGACGCACTCATCGCTAAGGTAAGAAGGTAAGGATCCTCAGCCAACTGAGAGAGCTTGGCCTTCCTGTCGGTGATGCGAACCGAACGCTGCCCTCAAGCAGTGGCTTACTTGAGGTGCTGCCAATATGCCAACTGTTAGTTGAACATATTGGGAGTAGAAGGTTTGGCGCAGGGTATGGCGATCGCTGTTCATACCCCCGTCTCATGACGGTACCCCCGTGAATACGCTATCTCGATAGCGTATGTTAACGTCGTCTGTACGGCGGAAATTGTACAGATATCGTTTCTATAAGTAAACGGTAATGAATACGGACGCTTTCATGAGTGCTGGCATGAAAGGTTCATGAAATATATATGCTTGTCAATCTTCTGCAGGTACACTAACCGCGATTACGATAAGTTAAGGAACGATTAGAAAGACTCGACTAGCTATTATAGTGAGAGTCGTATTGTGTATGCCACTGAAACTATCTTCGTAAAGACCAAAAGTATTTGGCAATTATTTTTTTTTCTTTGTGAGGACGAATAGGACGTGCATGCATCATAACCATATATATCGAAAATTGAAAATGCGTTGTATGAGAGTGGTAAGGTTCTTGCGTATCTAAGCGTGGTTTGCATAAGGACTATCTAGCGAATCTGTCACAAATCTGCCATGACCGAAAAGAAAGATTTATTGACCCAAGAAAATGACCTTTTCTGGTAAAGTTCATGTTGAAAGAATTGTTCAAAATTTCATGTTCTATCCCCTGTTCAAAAAAATCAAAAATTCTGAACTCATGGATAGTAAGAAATAACAGAAACCACGGAATGTCAGAATTCTGTCCAGAATAAGCATTTCTGCCTCTTAAATTTTTTGGCCCCCTTCCTACAGTTTTCTGCAAAAGAGTACAACACAAAACTTGATCCAAATTTACCCAAGTAGCTGCTGTTAAAATGTGGTAAATTTTGGCTGGGTAGATTTTCCCTGGTGCACGAAACATTAGCCCTCTATTCACTGAAAATTCTGGGTAGACCGAGAAGTAAGACCTTAAGGGAACAGCCATCTTAGAGCCTAATCCAGCCAAGTGTTGAATAGAAAAGTGGTGCACAAATACCTTAGAAATGCTCTGGTAAAAGTTGAGAATTTTTGGACCAGAACTTTTGAAGTTATAGGCCAGATACTATAACTCGTTCTGCTGAAAAACTGCCAACCAGCGAAGCGAAGAGCGAATCGTTTGACCATCTTAGCCATCAATTTAGCATCTTAACTGAATATCAAAGTTGTACATCCCTAAATTCCCTATCCACTGCCAAAATATGAGGAACTTTGGATGAACCTACCAGGAGTTATAAGGTTCTTATGGCAGACAGTTTTTATGCCCGTGATTCCATCCAGGACCTTTTGGAAGTCTACTATTCCGCGTTAGATCTTTTTGGAGTCATGGAAGCAATATGGATCACGTTGCTAATGAAGAACCTTCGCCTTTTCAGATGGTTGGAGCAACCCGTGGTAACCCGGATGGTTTTGGTGCTAGCGCAAGTGGATCACAACCACAGCCACAGCCACCACCTGGTTTAGTGGAAGTAATGGCCGCTCAAACCGAGTTGCTCCGCCAGCTCGTGCAAGGACAGCACCAGCAGCGGGGTGGGCACAATGCTCCCCAACCCCAAGCTGCGGGATACACGGATTTCCTAGGGACCCAGCCTCCCTTGTTTCACGAGACGGAGGAACCCTTGGATGCGGACGCTTGGATTCGCACAATCGAGTCCAAGTTTTCTTTACTTGTGGCCCCATGTTCGGATGAAAACAAGGCCCGCTTTGCCGCGCAGCAGCTTCGCGGTACGGCTCGTCTATGGTGGGACCACTATTTTGCTATGCTCCCCGCTGATCACATTGTCACCTGGGATGAATTCAAGACTGCGTTCCGGGCACACCATATTCCCGAAGGTCTCATAGAAAGAAAGCTAAATGAGTTTTTAGCTCTCACTCAGGATAACCACACTGTACTTCAGTATGCTCAGGCCTTCAACAATCTGTGCCAATACGCGGGCTATCACGCAGACACAGATGCCAAGAAGCGTGATCGTTTCCGTAGAGGTCTGAGTACTAAACTCAAGGAACGACTGAATCTTATCAAAGCCGATACATATAATGAGCTAGTCAACATGGCCATCACTCAAGAGGACTGTATTGAGGCTCATCGTGCTGAAAAGAAGAGAAAGGCGCTAGCTGGACCCTCGGGCGCTCAGCCACTGAGGTATCGCTTGGTGCGAAATGCTGCGCCTACAGCTCCACCGAAGGCCCCTCAGCCAGGGCGTTGGATTATCAGGCCCCCGCAGCAGCCAGGCATGGTACGACCCCCGATGCCTCCACAGAATGGTCCGAGGCCCACTCTGCAACAGCCTCTTCGACCCAGCCCCGCGAATCGTTGTTTCAAATGCGGGAGTTCCGGTCATTTCGCTCGCGAATGCCCTCAACCCAGGCTGCCAAATCAGGGCCAGGACTCTAACCAGAACAATAAGAACAAAGGCAAGAAGCAGACCCTCCAGGTCAAACAAGGACGGATCAACTTCACCACCCTTGCAGAACTTCCTGAAGGAGCACCTGTAATGACGGGTACATTCTCCATCCATAACAAGCCTGCAGTCATATTGTTTGATTCTGGTGCATCACATAGTTTCATTAGTGCAAAGTTTGGTGCAAAAGTAGGCTTGAATGTTTGGCACACCAAAGGGTCGTATATGATATCAACACCGGGTGGAAAAATTGCTTCCAACCAAATAATAAGGCTGGTACCGATAAAATTGGGAAGTAAAGTCATCAACACAGATCTCGTACTTTTACCCCTTGACGGCATGGATATTATTTTGGGAATGAACTGGATGACTAGGCATGGAGTCACACTGGACCTTTCTTCCCAAGCCGTTGAGATAAATTCACCTGGTCACGGAGCCACTACCCTTTACCTACCGTTACGGGAGTGCACAAATTCTTGCGCTTTCGTGATGGAAGGGACCAACCTAGAGAATATTCCAGTGGTATGCGAGTATGCCGATGTCTTTCCGGATGACTTACCCGAAATGCCACCAGATAGGGACATTGAGTTCGTTATTGAACTACAGCCAGGCACTGCACCTATATCCAAGAGACCATATAGGATGCCCCCTAAAGAATTGGCAGAGCTGAAAATTCAACTCCAAGAACTACTGGACAAAGGTTTCATTCGCCCTAGCGCGTCACCTTGGGGATGTCCAGCCCTATTTGTAAAGAAGAAGGATGACAGTTTGAGGTTATGTGTTGACTACCGACCTCTCAATGCGGTAACTGTTAAAAATAAATACCCACTTCCTCGTATCGATGTACTCTTCGATCAATTAGCTGGAGCCAGAGTCTTCTCCAAGATTGATCTTCGTTCGGGATATCATCAAATCAAGATTCGCCCCTGCGATATTCCTAAGACTGCCTTCTCCACACGCTATGGACTATATGAATTCTTGGTTATGTCCTTTGGACTCACCAATGCCCCTGCCTACTTCATGTATCTCATGAATTCGGTATTCATGCCCGAACTTGACAAATTCGTCGTAGTGTTCATCGACGACATCCTTATCTATTCCAAGGATGAGGAAGAGCATGCCAAGCACCTTCATATTGTTCTTCAGCGACTCAGAGACCATCAGCTCTATGCTAAGTTTTCTAAGTGTGAATTCTGGTTGGATACTGTAAAGTTCTTAGGTCACACGATCTCCAGCGAAGGCATAGCTGTTGACCCCAGCAAGGTACAAGAGGTGATGGATTGGAAACCCCCTACCTCTGTTCATCAGATTCGCAGTTTTCTCGGCTTAGCCGGTTACTACCGCCGCTTCATCCCGGATTTCTCTCGAATTGCTAAGCCCATGACTGAACTGTTAAAGAAGGAAGTAAAGTTTGTATGGGATGAGAAATGTGAAGAAGCTTTCCACACTCTCAGAGAGCATCTGACTACTGCACCTGTGTTAGCTCAACCCGATAATACCAAGTCATTCGATGTGTATTGTGACGCATCAGGTACTGGTCTAGGATGTGTGCTTATGCAAGAGAATCGAGTAATTGCATATGCCTCACGAGCCCTTCGGCCCCACAAACAGAATTATCCCACGCATGACCTTGAGCTTGCAGCCGTCATTCACGCTCTAAAAATATAGAGGCATTATCTCATGGGTACACAGTGCAATATCTACACGGATCATAAGAGTCTCAAGTACATCTTCACACAAGCCGATCTGAATATGAGACAACGGAGATGGCTAGAATTAATCAAGGATTATGACCTTGAAGTGCATTATCACCCCGGCAAGGCTAATGTAGTCGCGGATGCACTAAGCCGCAAGTCCCATTGCCATTGCTTATCTATGGAATCCTACAATGAGACATTGTGTGCAGAAATGAGGAAGCTTAACCTGGAAATGGTTTCCCAAGGCACTCTAAATCACATCTCAGTTGAGCCCACTCTTCACGACCAAATCGTCATGGCACAACTACATGATGAAGGAATTAAGATCATCAAACAAAAACTCTCTCTAGGTGAGGAGAAGTATAAATGTTTCCGCCAGGACCATAAGGGAGTTCTATGGTTCGAAAGTCGTATAGTCGTTCCGAAGAATCATGAACTCCGCAAGCAAATTCTCGATGAGGCACACCTTTCCAAATTCTCCATCCACCCAGGCAGTAGCAAAATGTATCAAGATCTAAGGCAAAACTTCTGGTGGACTAGAATGAAAAGAGAAATTGCTACGTATGTCTCAGAATGTGACACTTGCCAGAGAGTAAAGGCTAGCCACTTGAAAGTAGCCGGTACACTTCAACCGTTACCTATACCCTCCTGGAAATGGGAAGACATAAGTATGGACTTCATCGTTGGACTACCAAACACTTCCCAGAAACATGATTCCATATGGGTTATCATTGATAGACTCACAAAGACGCCACATTTTCTTCCGGTACACACCACCTATTCTGCCAAGAAATATGCCGAGATTTACCTCGATCGTGTTGTTTGCCTACATGGAATACCTAAGACAATTATTTCTAATCGTGGTCCTCAGTTTGTAGCACGCTTTTGGGAACAACTGCAAACGTCTCTTGGTACTAAACTGATTCGCAGCTCAGCATACCATCCTCAGACTGATTGACAAACGGAAAGAGTAAACCAAATTCTTGAAGACATGCTGAGAGCTTGCATCATTCACTATGACAAGAATTGGGACAAATGCCTACCCCTAGCAGAGTTCTCGTACAACAATAGCTATCAAACGAGTTTGAAAATGGCACCATTCGAGGCCCTATACGGACGAAGGTGTCGAACTCCTTTGAGCTGGTCACAAACCCGAGAACGTAAAATAATTGGACCCGACCTGGTAATCGAGGCAGAGGAGAAAGTAAAGGTAATACAAGCAAATCTTAAAGCCGCACAAGCCCGACAAAAGAGCTATTCTGACAAAAGGAGAAAGCCCCTAAAATTCGAAGTTGGCGATCATGTCTATCTTCGAGTTTCACCCACCAAGGGAGTGCAAAGATTCGGAATCAAAGGCAAACTAGCTCCCCGTTATATTGGTCCTTACGAAATCATTGAGAGCTGCGGACCCGTAGCCTACAAATTATGACTGCCCCCTCAGCTCACGGCCACCCATGATGTCTTCCACGTAACTCAACTCAAGAAGTGTATTCGAGTCCCTACCGAGATTGTGGAACAACAAGAAATATCGTTGGAACCCGACCTCTCGTATGTCGAACACCCAGTTAAGATTTTGGATCAAAAAGAAAGAGAGACCAGGAGGAAAGTAATTAGAATGTATAAAGTACAATGGAATCACCACACGGAAGAAGAAGCCACCTGGGAAACCGAGAGCTACCTAAACCAACATTTCCCTGGGTTTCTTATCTCAACCACTGGTATGTGCCCCCACGCCCACACTAAGAATTACCGAATCTCGGGGCGAGATTCTTGTTAAGGGGGGAAGGCTGTGACAACTCTGGTAAAAATTTCATTTCTAAAATCCGTATCATTAGCCTAACCCTATGCTTAAACCAACTAATGAAAGGGTGGAAAGAATTAGAACGAGTTCAGTTGGAATTCAAATTTAATTTGAGCACAATTGGACACTTTTGAACTTTTAAATTTAACTTTCAAACCATAAGCCAAATGAGATGTTGCCTGAAACCAAACTTGTAGAACTTTTTATTCTGAACAACTTTCGTGTTCAAAAGTTTTTGAAATTCAAAGTAGAAAGAGGAGAAAACGTCCTGTTTGCACCCAGCCCCCTGGAAGTTTTCAAATTCTCGCACATAGGTCCCTCCCTCACCTCTCCCTCCTCTGCTGCACCGCACCCTCGCCCGACCGCCGCCGGCCACCTGGCCCTCGACGCCTGCGCGGCACCAGACGCCGAGCCAACCCCCGGCGCCCTGCCTGCTGCCCGCCCCCGCTGCCCAACCGCGGCCGCGCCTTTTCTTCTCCCTCCCGCACGCCTTGCCTCTGCCCAACCCGCTGCTCCCTGCGGCACCGCCCCGTGCTGCCCAGTCGCTGGCCGCCGCCCCCTCCACCAGTGCCCCGTCGTGCCGCCCGAGCTCCCCAACCGCCCGCCCGCGTCGCCTACACGCGACGTCGCGCCCCAGGCGCGCCCAGCGCACGCACGCCACGCGCACGACGCGCCTCTGGCCGCTGGTCACCGCCGGCCGCCCCCAATGGCGCCCAGCCTCGCCGGCCCCTCCACCCCACGTTCTGGCCGTGCCAAGCCCGCCCCCACGAGCTCCACCGGCTATAAAGTCCGGCGCAGCGCCCCTCCCTCCCCTCCTTTCTTCTTCCCCGCCAGAACAGAGTAGTGCAGCGCTCCATTGCCGCCGGCCCCCCCCCCACCTCGCCGTGGAACCCCCTGCTCTGGCCCACCTCCGCCCGAGACAAGCACTGAAACGGATTCCCCTTAGTGCGCTGAAGCTCCCCAGCCCGAGCCCCGTCGCCCTCATCGCCGGAGCGCCGCCGTCCGCGCCGCCCCACCGCCGCCGCCCCTGCTCGCCGCGGGCAGCCCTGCTCAGACCACCTCCGCCCCAACCGTGACCACCCAAAGGTAGCCCCCAACGTCCTCTTGCTCCTCCCCCACCTTGCCCTCGCCGCCGGCGACCGAGCTCGCCGGAATTTGGCCGGACAGGATGACCCCGCCGTGAAATTGCGACCAGGGACCACATTGCAAACGCCCAAATCTTTCTAGGGGGTTTTCTGCTAGTTTTCAGGGACCCCTCTGTAAAGAAAGTTTTAACCAAATCAGTGAACTTGTAAAATTCGTATAAAATCGTAGAACATTCAGAAAAATGCAAACTCAACTGTTCTAGAATCCTTAGAAGAAACTCTACAACTCTTGTTACATAAAGTTTCTCAGATTCTCAATATATTTTGCTCTAGATTAAATGGAAGGTTTAATGGACTTCTTTTGTACCCACTGTTGTAGATCATTGCTGACACTAAATTTTGGGCAGTGAGTTACTTGCTTGATGTTTAGGACTGTGTAAAACGATCAGGACCAAAAGCCATGTCTAGATACACCTTTTGTCCAACCTTGTTTTATGCCATAAAGTGTTAGAACTAATTTTTCCTGCTGTTCTGTGATGTTTAATGTCATGAAACTTTTTCTGTGTTGTTGTAGTAATACCTAGAGGCTACAGAAAAATTTAGGAACATTTTTACTATATGTAACCTGTTCATATGAATTTGTGGTAGGAAAATTTCACTAATTCAAAATAATTAGTAAAGTGCTTAGAAAATGTTCATCTTTTTACTATGAAACACAATAGAGTAGCTCAAGCTGTACAAAATGTTTCATACATAGAAACCCTGTATAACATCCTGTAGAAAATAATCTTTAATAACATGAGTGTAGCTTGTCCCATTTATTATGCTCTAAATCATGTACAATAAAATCTGAAAAATTTACAGTAGCACAAATATGGTTATAGCAACACCCTGTAAAATTGTTAGCATCAATACTTGCATGGTTTGTTCTGTATAAAAGTAACTAGATTCTAGCAGTGGCTGTGTATTACATTTTTCATATTTAACATGCTACACAAATATGTCTGAAATTTTTACAGTGATCTTATCTCTGCATAATGTACCTTGAATAAAAATTTTATTGCCAGAAGCTAACTAGATTAGTATTTGTGTTCAACTCATGTTGGTGTTTAAATATAACACAACCCCTTCTTCTTTAATAAAGTTAAATAGATTAAGATAAACTCTATTAACGATTACCCACGATTGATGAAGTAACTCACTCCACAACAAACTCATGTTTTACAAACTACAACTTTATCGTGAAGGAAATCATGTCGTTTAACATCACCACTACTTAAACTTGTGCATTCATGTAGAAACGACGACTCTCGCCGACGGAACGTACGAGTTGGTGCCCGCGTCCGAGAGTGAGCAGCGTGAAGCTCAAGTGAATCTAACTGAAGTTGCCGAAGACCCGAGCCCAAGTTCGGAAGAGCCCCGGACTAACTTTTCGCAAGAAGGCAAGCCCCGGAGCATGAACCCTATTTCCTAAACTTATGCAACTTATTACTCTACTTTACTTGTGCATTAAGTTTATAGGAGTTGGATGAAAACTTAGTTGCATGATCCTAGGTACCCATGCTCTGAACACTAGATGCAAGGTTCGATAGAATGCTATGCTAATAGGACTCGGTAAAAGTCGAGTGATTTCCTGTCACTCGCGAGAAATTAGGAGTTGATTGTTTACTACACGCTGCAATCATAAGGACGACGGACGGGCTATGGTACGATGTTTATGCTGATGATTGAGGCCCGTATGTCTAGTGAAAAATGCTAAGGCCGCAGTGTGTGGTAAGTGATGGTTAAGTCTTTGAACGTACTAACCACATGCCGAGAATATGGTAATCGGTAAGCTTAGTACTGGATTGAACCGAGGCCGGAATATACTCCCCACTGTCTTGAATTCGTTCACATCTAGCTAATGGCGGGTGCATCGGCCGCCATGGCCCGGCTGCGTCCGTGGTCCATGGGGAGGTGTAGTCGAGGGCGGTGGGCCTGTTCCGTGAAGCGGGAATTGAAGGGAAAAGTTGCACGTGTGACTCTAGGGAGTAACCACATGACGTGTGTTTAGGTTTCCCTTGCAAGGTTAAGAAATGCGATTCGAATCGTCCGTTTCTCACGGCTATTGAGACTGCTTAACCACTTTTACCCACAGAGTAAGAAGAGGAACAATGATGATGAATAAACTTGTTGGATGAAAATTTAATGCTTCACCATGTATGATATTGGATAGTTGCTTACCTAGAATGGTTAAAGAAAGCTAGAACTTGGAGCTAAAATCTGAAAGTAAGGACCTACTATATATGCTTTTTGGCAAAACAAACCCCTCAAGCCAAAAGCCTCGCATGTCTAGGAGTCGGCTAAGTATACCCCATTAGTCGGGTAAGCCTTGCTGAGTATTAGTATACTCAGCCTTGCTTGTGGCTTGTTTTCAGGTGAGTCCTTCGAAGATATGATTGCTAGTTTGACTTGGCCCTGCACTCTTCCCCCTGGTTGGTCGGTGGAATGGGATACGCCCCCGTCCAACGAAGATAATGCCGAGTGATGTCTCGTACGGGCTTCATCGAGACATCCTGTATCGTCGAGTAGCTTCCGTTGTTTTATTTTCCGCTGCAACTTAAAACTCTGAAGAACTTATTCGTGATCATTGAAGTATTTGGTTTCTAAACTCAAACTTGGTCTGTATTATTCACCTATGATAATTTTGTAATATTTGCTGGAATGTGGTATTCTCTGGGCTCATCGTCACGTGAGCATTTGTATGTATGGCATTCGATCCGCTCTACCGTGGTTGTATCGGGAAGTTATACCCGACAGACCAGTGGATTACTCCGTTTGAAGTGTAAGGTTAACCGAGATTTCCTAAATGGTGATGGTTAATACACTTGAGCCGGATTAATTCAGGTGGTTCTGCCACACGGCTCGTCCTCGTGCAGCAGATGCAGCACCTCCAAGGTATCCACACGTACGGGGAAGGAGCGTCGCACTCCGTACACATTGTGTAATGACAACTCACTATTTCTCGAGTTGGGTCGGTCCAGCCTCATGTCATACATGCGCCCACAATATTAGTTTGACATCTCCATGTCTATGACTTGTGAAACACAGTCATCAACTAATACATATGCTAGTCTAATATTCATGTGTGTCCATACATGAGCTCCAACTTGGAACAATTTTAGAATAACCATACAAGTAAAGAGTCTCACAAACAATTCACATAATTGCCAATCAATACAAGTTGCCTTTCATGGATATTCAATGAACACATAATACATCATGGATACAACAAAATATGATAATCTCTATAATTAGATCTAGGGCATATTTCTAACACTTCACCCCTCTATTTGGGAAGTTGTGTTTGTAGGTGTGACTCCTCCTACGAACGGTGTACCCATGGCCGAACAAGCTCAAGACTACTTCCACAATGCGCAAGCCGTGAGGGTCATTACAAGTTCCCTTTGTGCCCAAGAATTCAACAAGGTCCGCAATGTTTAAGTAGCCAAGAAAATTTGGGACACATTGAGAGAAGCTCATGTGGGGAGCGATGAAGTTAGAAAAGTCAAGATGGATTTGTTGCAAGGAGAGCTAGAGCATTTTGTCATGCATGATGAAGAAATCGTGAGGCAAATGTATGATAGACTAATGGTCCTTGTGTCGGACATTAGATCTCTTGGAAGCACGGAGTGGGAAGATCACAAGGTGACAAACAAGTTGCTTGGGGCTTTCACACCAAGAACCCTACTCTTGCAATAATGATTAGAAGAGATCCCAAATTCAAGATCAAGACACCTAATCAATTTCTTGGTGAAATTCTTCATCAAGAGTTGGTTGAGAGGGATGTAGCCAAGTCACTTAGCTACAAAGTGAACAAGAATGTAGCACTCAATGCTAGCTCAAGTGACAAAGTTGAATCAAGCCCCAAGGCACTAAGGTCAAGAAAGGAAGATTCAAGTGATGAAGGCTCCCCTGATGAAGAAATGGCCTTGGTGTTGAGAAACTTCAAGAAGTTCGTGAAGAAGAAGTACTACAAGAGAGGTGGTGATGAAAAGAAGAAGCCATCACAAAGAAGATGCTATGAGTGCAAAAAAGTGGGCCACTACATTGTCGATTGCCCACAATTGAAGAACAAAGAAAAGGATGAGAAGAGGTACAAGGAGAAGAGCAAGGACTACAAGAAGAAATATCAAGGTCATGTTCATGTTGGTCAAGAGTGGGAGTCTAGTCGTGAAGACTCCGATCATGAAGATATAGCAACTCTAGCCATGCTCAAGTCTTCAAGGAAACTCGTTAACAACATTTCCGATGATGAAGATGACACTCCTTTTTATCTCATGGCAAGAGGGACTAAGGAACAAAAATCATCCACCTCTTCCTCTCATCCTTCCACCATATCTAGTAGTACACAAAATGATTTTGATGATGAGAAAGAGCAACATAAAGTGTTCATGATAAAAGAATTTGGAACGGAAGGTTTTAAAGAAATTAAAAAGCTTATGGAGAAATTGGAGAAAAAGAAGGAGTGTCTCGATAGGCAAGAGGACTTGCTCATCCTTGAGAAGGAGAGAAACCTTGCCTTAGAGAAGGCTCTTGCCGAAGAAAAGGTGAAGGTTGAAAAATTAGCTATTGATTTATCTCTAGCTAATGATTCAAAAGAGAGGATGTCAAAGGAGACCACTTTGATAAATGAATCTCTAGCTTCCTAAAGGCCACTCATAGTGAACTTCAAGAAAGCTTCTCATGCTTAATGACCAAGTACAAAGGTCTTGAAGTTTGCTATAATGCCCTTTGGGAAAGCACCAAAACCAATTCTAAAGCAACTCTTGACTCCAATGTCTCCACAAGTGAAGGGTACTCAAAATATTATAAAGTTGATGTACAAGCTTGTGTTACTAACATGGCTAAGCTAGAAAAGTTGATCCAAGCAAAGGATGCTCAACTTGCAAGATTGAACATGTTAGTAAAGAATGGATATGAAGGTAATGCCAAGTCCAAGCCTAAGGTAAACTACAAGGATGGTGTCAGACCCGGGGCAGTGGGACTGCTCACTTGGCATACATATACATGTAGTATGAGATGGCACATGGGCCAACCTTATCCTCATTGTAACTAGTCGTGTAGCACTAGGACTAGTCGGACGTAAGGAAACTACCCGAGCCGTACTCGGGTAGGACTCCTCAGGCCGTCCCGACTAGGACTTCCATGTAACCCTGTCTCCGCAGACTATATAAGGGCGGGCAAGGACCCCTCCAAAGCATAACCAACAACCTTATCACCTCTAAGGCAATACAGACCACACAGGACGTAGGGTATTACGCTCTCGGCGGCCCGAACCTATCTAAACTTTGTGTTCCTTGCACTTTTGAGTTCCTGATCTTGACGACACCCTACCTACAAGTTACCACCTCGGGGGTATCCCTTGGTGGGCTTGACGGTAAAACACCAACAGATGGAAGATATCCAAATAAAAAGGAAGGACTTGAACAATACAAGGGAGAAAAGGTAAATGATCTGAAGATGGTCAAAGGTAAGGAATGTGTCATGTTCAAAAAAGGAGCAAATCTTGAGGACTTGATGAACATAGCACATGGTGTGATCACCACAACTCCCTCTCAAGTCAAAAAGAAGGTTGAGGCTCCCATCAAGACTAAGGTTGTCACTCATGAGCCATCACCAAGCTACACTACCGACTAGATGGTGACAATGGACCACAATGGTAAAATAGTGGTCAAGTATGTTGGAGCTTACACTAAGAGGGCAATTCTTAGGAGTGTGTGGGTTCCAAAAGTGTTTCCATCTAACCCTCTAGCACCCAAATCTTTTTGGGAACCTAAATTCAAATCTTAACTTGTTTTGTAGGCCTACTCCTTGGAAAGCACCGCATGGTTGCTTCATAGTGGATGCTCAAATCATATGACCGGGGAGAAGGACTTGTTCACATCCCTAGAGCTTCATGACATAGTTAAAGAAACTATTGTCTTTGGAGACAAAAGCAAAGGAGATGTGATTGGTTTGAGTAAAATTTCTCTCTCAAATGACAACTCTATTTCAAATGTTTATTTGGTTGAAACTTGGGGTACAATTTGTTGTCAGTCTCGCAAGTTTGTGGGATGGGCTACAATTGTCTCTTTACTAATGAGGGTGTGACCATCTTTAGAAGGGAGGATTCCTCTATTGCTTTTACGGGTCGCTTGAAGGGCAAAGTCTACCTCGTTGATTTCTCTAGGGAGAAATTTGAGCCCGAGACTTGTTTAGTGGCAAAATCTGACTTGGGTTGGCTTTGGCATCGCCGACTAGCCCATGTTGGGATGAGGAACTTGGCCAAACTTCAAAAGGGCGAGCACATCCTAGGACTAACAAATGTTGTCTTTGAGAAAGATAGGTTGTGTAGCACATGCCAAGCTGGGAAGCAAGTTGGTGCTCCACACCCCGCCAAGAACATCATGACTACATCAAGACCATTGAAGCTTCTACACATGGATTTGTTTGGACCCATTGCATACTTAAGCATTAGCGGTAACAAATATGGTCTTGTCATTGTTGATGGTTTTTCTCAATTCACTTAGGTATTCTTTTTACAAGGCAAAAGTGAGGCTCAAGGAATAATCAAGAAGTTCATTAGAAGAGCTCAAAATGAATATGAGTTGAAGATCAAGAACATAAGGAGTGACAATGGTTCAAAATTCTGGAACACCAATGTTGAAGAATTTCTTGATGAATAAGGAATCAAGCTTGAATTATCCGCTCCATACACACCTCAACAAAATGGTATTATAGAGGAAGAATAGGATGTTTGATTGAAGCTGCAAGAACAAAGCTTGATGAGTAAGAGACTCCGGATATCTTTTGGGCCAAAGAAATCAATACGGCTTGCCATGCCATCAACCGCCTACCTCCACAAATACTTGGGCAAGACACCCTACGAGATAATCACCGGTAACAAACTCAAGGTGCACTACTTTAGAGTTTTTGGGAGTAAGTGTTTCATACTTAACAAGAAAACCAAAAGCTCAAAGTTTGCACCAAAGTTTGATGAAGGCTTTCTACTTTGTTATGGTACTAATGAACACACCTATCGTGTCTTCAACAAAACCACCGGTTGTGTTGAGGTCATGGTGGATGTAACTTTTGATGAATCCAATGGCTCTCAAGTAGAGCAAGTTGATAAAAACCTTGTAGACGAGGAGGAACCCCCAAGTCTATCAATCATGAGGATGGGCTTGGTAGAAGTGAGGTCTCATGAAGTTCAAGCACAATCCCCGGTTGAAGAAAGAAACAAGGATCCATCATCTACAAGAGTTGAACCACCAAGCTCTCAACAAACTCAAGATCAAAGTCAAGTTCATGGTGACGATCAAGTTCATGGCATTGATCAAGGGGGAGAACAAGGTGGGGGAGCTCAAGAAGATGCTCCACAAGTTGAAGATGATAATGATGGACCCATTCAACCTCAATCACTAGTGCCTCATCTAAGAGTTCATCAAAGCGTTCACGGGATCATCCTGTTGACAATATCCTTGGAAGTATTCAAAGAGGGGCAATTACTCATTCACGTTTAACAACTTTTTGTGGACATTACTCGTTTGTTTCCTCTTTGGAACCTCTCAAGGTAGATGAAGCACTTGATGATCCGGATTGGGTAATTGCCATACAAGAAGAGTTGAACAACTTCACAAGAAATGAGGTATGGGAGTTGGTTGAAAGACCAAACGTGACACCCTGGGTGTCTAAATGGCTAAACAAAGATCCATAACATGAAATTAGGCATAAAAGAGCAAGAAAAGTATAAAACAACCTATCAAAATCTACCTTTCAAGCAAATGTATATGTGTATATGTATGTATGCATATACATGTGATCCCTTGCAAACAAACCCTTGTAACTTTCAAAGTTGATCACATATGACCCTAAAAATTTAATGGCACATCGGTCATAACAAGAGCAACAAAAGTCAAGTTGAACTCAAGGGCTAAAAGTGCAAAAATTCACATGAAATGACATGTCATTTAAATACTAGTTTTTGGAAATTCAAAATAACTTTTTATACATTGCTCAAATGAACATAGTCATGAAAGAGAAGTATACCTTGAAAGATTGAGCAAAAATGGTATTCAAATGTCTTTGATTTGACCTTGGGAAGAATGACTTTTAGCTCCCTTTTCACCCAAACCCCTGTTGTTTTTGCTTTTTGCGATTAAGTCCCTCACCTTCTCCCTCCTCTCTCCTCCCTCTGCCCTGTCCCATCGCCGGAAGGCCAGCTGGCCGGCGCACCCCGGTGCAACCGAGCCCGCCTGGCCATGTGGGCCCGCCAACACCCTGGAGATCCGCCGCTGGCCCACAAAATCCCGCTATCCCCCTCAGGAACCCTCCACGCGGCGGCATTTTTCTGCCGCGGGCGCTGCTGGCGCCAAGGCGAGACTCTCTTGCGACAGCGAGGCAGCCGCGCCCCAGATTTTGGACCCCCAGGTCATGCCTCCCCCAGAATCTCGTGCCCAGGCCGCTATCCTCCCTCTTGCGCCTATAAAAGCCCCACTCGAGGCCCCAGAGCTCACCGCCCCCAACCCAACTCCGGCGAGCCGCCACCCTCGCGTGGATGCGCCCGGCTCCACCTCCCCTTCCTGTGCGCCTATAAAAGGGCTGCACCGAGCCCTTGCTCACACGCGCCCGAGTACCACCACCACCCCGCCATTAGTGCCACCACTCGACCTCGCCATCGAGCCCCACTTTCCACTCCTCCTCCGCCCAAACCGAAGCTCTAAACGGGTCTCCCTTGACCTGCTGGTTCTTCCTAACTTCCCCACGCTACCCTCACTCGCCGGACCACCACCGCCCATAGCCTGCCTCTCGCCGGAGCTCCTGCTCACAGCCGGCAGCACAACTCCAGCCAACCCAGCCCCAACCGAGCATACCCACAGGTTCCCCTCGACCTCCTCATGCTCCCCCACCCCTTTCCCCTCACCGCTGACTAGTTTCATCGTTGGATTTTGGTCGGAAACAGCCCAGCCCCGCCTTGGGACTACATTGCGATCACCAAGTTCTTGTTAGGGTCCTTCTGCTAGATCCAGGGACCTATCTGCGAGAACCCGAGTACTTTTTGTTTCAAGAGGCTGTCACTTGTAAAATCAATCTAAAGTCCTAGAATTAAAACTAAAATTTTTGGTGACCCTCTTGATGAACCCAACTACTTTTGCATAGATGGATGACTAGTTACAAACATCACTTGATCTAAAATTAATCTTGTTTTAAATAGCCCATAAATGTATCCATTGATCTAGGACAGTACTGTGAATGATTTTTTAACTGTAAGCTAGTCTCTGCTTGTTAAGACTTGTGTAAAACCCTCAAGGCTATAACCTGTCCCTACGAGTAGTTTTTGTTGGATCTTGTTTGATGTGCTATTTTGCTAGAGTTATTTGTTCATGCTGTTTTACTAATATCTTAGGGTTGAAACTTTTACAGTAGAGTAACTTTGATGCATAAAAGCTATGGACAAAGTTTGGAACCTTTTACTTCTGTCTAACTTGCTCATATGTTTTTAGTTAAAAAGAACTACATTAAATCAAAGTAACTAGTTCTGGTGCTTATAAAAATATGAACTTTTAACCAGAAACTACCTTTGAGTAGATTATCATGTTGGAAAAGTTTGAGACACAGAAACCTTGTGGAACTACCTGTAGAAACAAATCTTGATTAATGTAGATGTATCTTGACTTATTTTCTATGCTCTGAATCTTGCACACTAAAACTTGAAAAATTGACAGTAGGCTCACCATAAGTTTGGGAGTACTCAGTAAAATATTGAGCACCAGTTCTTGCATGGTTTGTTCCATACAAATAGATCTTGATCCGAGCAGTAGCTGTTTAATGTATTTTTCATAATTAATTTGCTGAATGAAAGTGGCTAAAAATTTTACAACGGGTTTGTAGTTAAGTAATGTACTCTGAATAAAAATCTCAACACCAAAAACTACCTCTACGGGTAGTTTTGTTTTAATCCATGCATACTTTTGAAAATGACCATTTATCGAAGGACAAAACCACTCACTTCCTTAATGCAGTTAGTTAATCCAGATAAGTACTCGATAAATGACTGCCCAGGGAAAGGGAAATGAAGTGCTTTACAACTTAACTTGAGTTTTGTTGAATTACAACTTTACAATGAAATAGTTATTTATCTTGTACCATTAAAACTACACATACATATGCGTTTATATAGAATCAATGACTCTCACCGACGGAACCTACGAGCTGTTGCCAGAGTCCGAGAGTGAGCAGCGCGAAGCTCAAGTTAATCTAACTGAAGTTGCTGAAGACCCGAACCAAAGTTTGGAAGAACTCCCGACTAGTTTTGCTCAAGAAGGCAAGCCCCGGAGCATAACCCCTACTTTTAAACTTATGCAACTTTTATTTATATAGGGTATTGTGCATTAAGTTTGTAGGAGTTGATTGAAATCCTAGTTGCATAATCCTAGTACCTATGATATGAACACTAGTCGGTGTCGGTCGCTAGATTGCCATGCTAATAGAACTCCGGTAAAAGTTGAGTGATTTCCTGTCACTCGCGAGATATAGGTGTTGCTTGTTTTACTTATGTTGGAATCATAAGGTCGACAGACGGGGCTATGTTACGATATTTCTGATTGAGGCCCCATCTGTATAGCGAAGTTGCTAAGGTCGTGATGTGTGGTAGTGGTGGTTAAGTTTTTTAACGTACTATCCACATGCCGAGAATATGGTAATCGGTAAGCTTAAGTACCTGATTGAACCGGTGCATGGACCTACCTCCCACCGTCTTGACGTTGTTCCCATGGGCACATGGTGAGTGCAAGAGCAGCCACGGCCCGGCGCCGTACCGTGGTTCTTGGACCTCTGTACTCGAGGATGGTGGCCCTGATTCATGAAACGGGAATAAAGGGAAAAAGTTGCACGTGTGACTCTGTGAGTAACCACGCGACGTGTGTTTAGGTTTCCCTTGCAAGGTTAAGAAATTTGATTCGAATCGTCCATTTCTCGCGGCCATTGAGACTGCTTAACCCTTTTACCACATAGAGTAAGAAGAGGAATAATGATGATGATTAATCTGGTTGGATGCTCAGTTAATTTTTCCACCATGTGTGATTGGGATAGTTGCTTACCTAGAATGGTTAATCAACTAGAACTTGATGCTAAAACTTGAAAGCAAGGACTCACTCTTAGATGCTTTTTGACAAAAACTACCCTCAGCCCAAAAGCCTTGCATGTTTAGGAGTCGGCTAAGTATATACCACTAGTCGGGTAAGCCTTGCTGAGTATTATTATACTCAGTATTGCTTGTGGCTTTGTTTTCAGGTGCGACCTTTGAGGATATGGTTGCTAGTTTGACTTGGCCGTGTACGCTTCCTCCTGGTTGGTCGGTGCAATGGGATCCGTCCCCGGCCAACGATGTTAACGATGAATGATGTCATGTACGAGCTTCATCATGATATATTGTATCGTCGTTAGAACTATCGTTTATTTTCCGCTGCACTATTCAACTCTGAAAGTACTTGTTTATGCATGAATTCGAACTTGGTTTGTAATAATAACTCATGTTGAACTCTATGATGTAAAATTTGTAGATCGTTGTAATCTCTGGACTCACCTTCGTGTGGGTTGTATGTATGCATTGTTTTGATCGAAATTCCAGTGGTTGTATCGGGATGTTACCCGACAGACTGTCGTTTTACTCCATTTTAAGTGCGTGTTAGCCTGGCTTGCCTCTATGGTGATGGTTAGTGCACTTAAGCCGGATTAATTTGGGCGGTTCTGCCATAGCTGGTATTAGAGCCGAAATGCATACACCAAAAAGTATAACGAGCCTTAAAAACTCGTTTTCTTAAAACTTGACAACAAAAATTGCGTTTGCAAAAAAGAAATGCGTTGGTTCGTTAAGGATGACGCCTAGTTCGTAAAGCCCTAGGGGATTATGGGAAGTAACTAGGTGGCTATCTTAACTATATTATATATAACTGACTTCCAGATATTACTTTTGTCAAAACTTACTTTTGTGCACAATCGACCTTTAATTTCTGTAACGACGCACTCATCGCTAAGGTAAGAAGATAAAGATCCTCAGTCAACTGAGAGAGCTTGACCCTCACGTCGGTGACACGAACCGAACGCTGCCCTCAAGCAGTGGCTTACTTGAGGTGCTGCCAATATACCAAACCCTCATTTATTATATTAGGAGTAAAATATGCTGCACGTACGGTGGCTTCGACGTACAAACATCCCGTAAGGCGATTTATACGGGAAGTGAATACGTTATCACGGTAACATATGAAGAAATATCCATGCAGTGTCGAACGCATGGATGCCGCTACTATAGTGAGCGGTAATGTATGGGGACACTTTCGTGAGTTCTGGCACAAAAGGTTCAATATATATTCTGTAAATCTTTTGCAGGTACACTAACCGCGATTACATAAGCTAAGAACGGTTAGAAAAATTCGGCTAGTTAATATAAGGAGAGATGTATTATGTATGCCACCGAAATTAACCACATAAGACCAAAGCTATTTGGTAATTGTTTTGCTTTGTGAGGACGAATAGGACGTGCATGCATCATGATCATACATGAAAATTGAATGAAACATTATCTTGGGTTTATAAGGGAGTAAGTTGCACTAGAGCACGTTTGAGCACTCACTTAAGGGCTATCTAGAAATCTGTCTTTTTTTATCATATCTAGATAGAGAAATTAATTAGGCTTAGGAAATGACCTTATCTGAAGAAAAGCTCAACAGGGAAGTTTCTTGAAATTTTACCCCCTTTCTGCTGCTAAATTTGAGAATTTTTGGACTAGTACTAAGTGGGCAACACTAGAAACTTCCACACCTCAGTCTTTTTGACTGCTTTGAGCATTTCTGTCACCTAAATTTTTTGACCCCTTAGAGAAGTCTTCTGCAAAAGTGTTCAATACAAAACTTGTTGCAAACTTGATCCAGCACCTACCGTAAAAATCTGGTAATTTGTGGACAAGTAAATCTTCTCTTAGGACCAAACCACTAGCTGGCTATCCATTGGAATTTCTAGGCAGACAATAAGAGAAATATTTAAGGAAATGACCATCTTAGAGTCTGATCTAGCCAAAGTGCTGAATACAAATTTGGTGAAGTGTGAGAATTTTTGGATTACTCAAATTGGAGTTATGGAGTTTTGAAGTCGCTTCCAGAAATATTGGACTTCTGTTGTCCAGTTCATACCCTACAACAGGATTTTGTCGAAATTGTTACCCTTGAAGATGATTCTTCTAGGCAACGAGTTGAATACCAATGTTGTAGGGAGTTGCCTGACCTACTCACAATTAGGCTTTTGTATACAAAGTTATAGGCAAAATACTATAGCTCGGTCTACTGAAAAACCACCAAAATAGAGGGACAGTGGAAGATGTAGTCGAAGTGGTCGAAGATATAGTCATAGTAGTCGGAGGTGTCGCTCAAGCAGTCGGAAATGTAGTCGTAGTGTCAAAAAAGTAGTCGTACTAGCCGGAGATGTAGTATAAGCATTCCAGGAGGTAGTTGTAGTAGTCGGAAGTGTAACTGAGGCAGTCGGAGATGCAGTCGAAGCAGTCATAGATGCAGGGTAGTCGAAGTTGTAGTCGTACTAGATAGAGGTGCAACTAAAGCAGTCGGAGACGTAGTCGTAGTAGTCAGAGATAAATTTGATGCGGTCGGAGAGCAGTCGAAGTAGTCAAAATTGCAGTGCAGTCAAAAATTAAGTCATAGTAGCAGGAGATAAGGTTGAAGCAGTCGGATATGCAGTCAAGGTAGACAAAGATGCAGTTCAGTCGAACTGTAGCCGTAGCAGATGAAGGTAAAGTTCAAGCAGTCGAAGATGTAGTTGAAGCCATGGTAGATGTTGTCAAAGCAGTTGGAGATGTAGTCGAAAGGAGTCATAGATGTAAGGAAGAAGTCGGTGATATGGTCAAAGTAGCCGTATAGTAGTCAATGCAGTCAGAGATGTTGTTGATGTAGTCGATGATGAAGCCGTAGCAGTCGAAGATGCAGTCATGGTATCCGGACATGTAGTCGATGTAGTCGATGATGCAGCCAAATAAAGGGCAAGGTTCTAGTCAGAACAATAAGAACAAGGGCAAAAGACAGATTGTTCATGTTCAGCATGGAAGGAGTCAAACCCGAAGATATTCCAGTGGTAAACGAGTATGCCGATGTTTTCCCAGATGACTTACCAGGCATGCCACCAAATCGAGATATAGAGTTGGTCATCGAACTACAGCACCTATCTCTAAATGACCCTATCGAATGCCACCCAAGAAATTAGCAGAACTAAAAATACAGCTGCAAGAACTTCTAGACAAAGGCTATATTCGTCCAAGCGAATCACCTTGGGGTTGCCCAGCCCTATTTGTGAAGAAGAAGGATGATAGTTTGTGGCTGTGTGTGGACTACCGATCTCTCAATACGGTGACCATCAAAAATAAATATCCACTTCCCCGCATTGATGTTCTTTTCGATCAATTAGTGGGAGCTAGAGTCTTCTCAAAAATTGACCTTCGCTCCAGATATCATCAAATTAAAATCCGTCCAAGTGATATCCCTAAGATTGCCTTTTCCACCCGATACGGACTCTTCGAGTTCCTACTCATGTCTTTCGGGCTCACAAATGCTCCTGCCTACTTCATGTATCTCATGAATTCGGTATTTATGCCCGAACTTGTCAAGTTCGTCGTGGTTTTTATCGACGACATTCTTATTTATTCCAAGAATGAGGAGGACCATGCTAAACATTTGCACATTGTTCTCCAACGCCTCAGATACCATCAGTTATATGCTAAGTTCTCCATATGTGAATTCTGGTTGGACAGTGGGAAATTCTAGGGCCATACTATCTCCAGTAATGGTATCTCAGTTGACCCCAGTAAAGTTCAAGAGGTGATGGATTGGAAACTTCCCACTTCCGTTCACCAGATTCGTAGTTTTCTTGGTTTAGCTGGTTATTATCTCCGCTTCATTCCGAATTTCTCCAGAATTGCTAAACCTATGACTGAACTATTGAAGAAAGGAGTAATATTTGTGTGGGATGAAGATTGTGAAAAAGCTTTCCACACCCTCAGAGCACATCTAACTATAGCCCCAGTTTTAGCTCAACCTGACAATACCAAGCCATTTGACGTTTACCGTGACGCTTTTGATACTGGTTTGGGCTGTGTACTTATGCAAGACAATCCGGTCATTGCCTATGCTTCACGAGCACTTCAACCCCATGAAAATAATTACCCAACACATGATCTTGAGTTAGCAGCTGTCATTCACGCTCTCAAGATTTGGAGGCACTACCTTATGGGCATCCATTGCAATATCTATACCGATCATAAGAGTCTCAAATATATATTCACACAAGCCGACCTGAATATGAGACAAAGACGATGGTTGGAATTAATCAAAGATTATAATCTTGAGGTGCACTATCATCCAGGCAAAGCTAATATAGTAACGGATGCACTCAGCCGCAAAGCTCATTGCAATTGCCTATCGGCCGCATCATACAATGAGATGATATGCTCTGAAATGTGGAAACTTAGGTTGGAAATGATTCCTCAAGGAGCTTTGAATCACATATCTATTGAACCAACTCTTCATGAACGTATCATCATGGTGCAACTACATGACGAGGGTGTTAAGATCATAAAGTAGAAACTGTCTCAAGGAGAGGAGAAGTACAAATGTTTTCAACAGGATCACAAGAGAGTTTTATGGTTTGAAAGTCGCATTGTCGTTCCGAAAAATCACAAACTCTGAAAGCAAATTCTTGATGAAGCACATCTTTCCAAATTCTCTATTTATCCAGGTAGTAGCAAAATGTATCAGGACCTCAAACAAAATTTCTGGTGGACTAGGATGAAGAGAGAAATTGCACAATATGTTGCAGTGTGACACTTGTCAGCGAGTGAAAGCTAGCCACTTAAAAGTAGCTGGTACACTTCAACCTCTGCCAATACCATCCTGAAAATAGAAAGACATCAGTATGGACTTCATTGTTGGTTTGCCCAATACATCTCAGAAACATGATTCTATATGGGTTATTGTTAATAGGCTTACAAAGACCGCTCATTTTATTCCCGTACACACCACTTATAATGCCAAGAGATACGCTGAGATATATCTTAATCATATTGTTTGTCTACACGGTGTACCAAAGACAATTATCTTTTATCGCGGCACTCAGCTCGTAGCACGCTTTAGGGAATAATTGCAAGAATCTCTTGGTACCAAACTAATCTGAAGCTCAGCTTATCATCCTCAAACCGACGGCCAAACCGAAAGAGTAAATCGAATTCTCGAAGACATGCTTAGAGCTTGTGTTATTCATTATGACAAGAATTGGGACAACTGCTTGTCTTTAGCAGAGTTCTCATATAACAACACCTATCAAGCAATCCTAAAAATGGCACCATTCGAGGCATTGTATGGTCGAAGGTGTCGAACTCCATTGAGCTGATCACAAACTGGAGAGGGCAAAATCTTTGGACCAGACTTGATAGTCGAGGCAGAAGAAAAAGTGAAAGTTATCCAAGAAAATCTTAAAGCAGCCCAATCTAGACAAAAGAGCTATTTTGACAAGAGGAGAAAACCCTTGAAATTCGACGTTGGTGATAAGGTTTACCTTCGGGTTTCACCAACCAAGGGTGTGCAACGATTTGGAGTGAAAGGAAAGTTAGCCCCTCGTTATGTTGGTCCGTATGAAATCATTGAAGAATGTGGACCCATGGCCTATAGAGTGTGGCTTCCTTCGCAACTTGCAGCCATTCATGACATTTTCCATGTCTCAAAACAAAAGAAATATGCCAGAGTTCTTGCAGAAATTGTTGAGCAAAAAGAAATCATGGTGGAACCAGACCTCTCTTATGTTGAGCAACCCATCAAAATTCTTGACTAGAAGGAAAGAAGTACCCTAAGGGCGGTGATTAAAATGTATAAAATTCAGTGGAACCATCACACTGAAGAAGAAGCCACATGGGAAACTGAAAGCTATCTCAATAAAAATTTTCCTGGTTTTCTTGATTCCATCGAAGGTACACACTTTCCGCACTTAGTTATTTATCCGAATCTCGAGATGAGATTCTTTTTAGGGGGGTTGCTATGACATCCTGGGTGTCTAAACGGTTAAACAAAGATCCATAACATGAAATCAAGCATAAAAGAGCAAGAAAAGTATAAAACAACCTATCAAAATCTACCTTTCAGGCAAATGTATATGTATATATGCATATACATGTGAATCCTTACAAACAAACCCTTATAACTTTCAAAGTTGATCACATATGACCCTAAAAATTTAATGGCACATCGGTCATAACAAGAGCAACAAAAGTCTAGTTGAACTCAAGGGCTAAAAGTGCAAAAATTCACATGAAATGACATGTCATTTAAATACTAGTTTTTCAAAATTCAAAATAACTTTTTATTCATTGCTCAAATGAACATAGTCATGAAAGAGAAAATGTATACCTTGAAAAGTTGAGCAAAAATGGTATTCAAATGTCTTTGATTTGACCTTAGAAGAATGAGTTTTAGTTCCCTTTTCACCCAGACCCTTGTTGTTTTTGCTTTTTCCACTTAAGTCCCTCACCTTCTCCCTCCTCTCTCCTCCATCTGCCCTGTCCCAACGCCGGCAGGCCAGCTGGCCGGCGCACCCCGACGCAACCGAGCCCGCCCGGCCATGTGAGCCCGCCAGCACCCTGGAGGTCCCCCGCTGACCCACAAAATCCTGCTTTCCCCCTCAGGAACAGTCCACGCGGCGGCATTTTTCTGCCGCGGGTGCTGCTGGCGCCACGGCGAGACTCGCCTGCGATAGCGAGGCAGCCGCACCCCTGGTTTAGGACACCCAGGTCGCTCCTCCACCAGCAGCTCATGCCCAGGCCGCCGTCCCCGCGGCCCCAGAGCTTGCCGCCCCCAACCCTACTCCCGTGAGCCGCCACCCGCGCGTGGTCGCGCACAGCTCCACCTCCCCTTCTTTGTGGGCCTATAAAAGGGTTGCACCGAGCCCCTACTCACACGCGCCCGAGTACCACCACCACCCCGCCATTAGCGCCGCCACTCGGCCTCGCCGTTGAGCCCCACTTTCCGCTCGTCCTCCGCCCAAACCGAAGCTCTAAACGAGTCGCCCTCGACTTGCTAGTTCTTCCTAACTTCCCCACGCTGCCCTCACTCGCCGGACCACCGCCGCCCACAGCTCGCCTCTCGCTGGAGCTCCTTCTCACAGCTGGCAGCACAACTCCAGCCGCCCCAGCCCCAATCGAGCATACCCACAGGTTCCTCTCGGCCTCCTCATGCTCCCCCACCCCTTTCCCCTCGCCGCCGACTAATTTCCTCGCTGGATTTTGGACGGAAACACCCCAGCCCCGCCTAGGGACTACATTGCAATTGCCAAGTTCCTGTTAGGGTCCTTTCTGTTTGATCCAGGGACCTATCTGCGAGAACCCGAGTACATTTTGTTTCAAGAGGCTGTCACTTGTAAAATCAATCTAAAGTCCCAGAACTAAAACTAAAATTTGTGGTGACCCTCTTGGTGAACCCGACTACTTTTGCATAGATGGAGGACTAGTTACAAACAAAAATGTGATCTAAAATTAATCTTGTTTTAAATAGCCCATAAATGTATCCATTGATCTAGGACAGTACTGTGAATGATTTTTTAACTGTAAGCTAGTCTTTGCTTGTTAAGACTTGTGTAAAAATCTCAAGTCTAGATCCTGTCCCTACGAGTAGTTTTTGTTGGATCTTGTTTGATGTGCTATTTTGCTAGAGTTATTTGTTCATGCTGTTTTACTAATATTTTAGGGTTGAAACTTTTACAGTAGAGTAACTTTGATGCATAAAAGCTATGGACAAAGTTTGGAACCTTTTACTTCTGTCTAACTTGCTCATATGTTTTTAGTTAAAAAGAACTACATTAAATCAAAGTAACTAGTTCTGTTGCTTATAAAAATATGAACTTTTAACCAGAAACTACCTTTGAGTAGATTATCATGTTGGAAAAGTTTGAGACACAGAAACCTTGTGGAACTACCTGTAGAAACAAATCTTGATTAATGTAGATGTATCTTGACTTATTTTCTATGCTCTGAATCTTGCACACTAAAACCTGAAAAATTGACACTAGGCTCACCATAAGTTTAGTGAGTACTCAGTAAAATATTGAGCACCAGTTCTTGCATGGTTTCTTCCATATAAATAGATCTTGATCCGAGCAGTAGCTATTTAATGTATTTTTCATGATTAATTTGCTGAATGAAAGTGGCTAAAAATTTTACAATGGGTTTGTAGTTAAGTAATGTACTCTGAAAAAAAATCTCAACACCAAAAACTACCTCTACGGGTAGTTTTGTTTTAATCCATGCATACTTTTGAAAATGACCATTTATCGAAGGACAAAACCACTCACTTCCTTAATGCAGTTAGTTAATCCAGATAAGTACTCGATAAATGACTGCCCAGAGAAAAGGAAATGAAGTGCTTTACAACTTAACTTGAGTTTTGTTGAATTACAACTTTACAATGAAAAAGTAATTTATCTTGTACCATTAGAACTACACATACATATGCGTTTATATAGAATCAACGACTCTCACCGACGGAACCTACGAGCTGTTGCCAGAGTCCAAGAGTGAGCAGCGCGAAGCTCAAGTTAATCTAACTGAAGTTGCTGAAGACCCGAACCAAAGTTCGGAAGAACCCCCGACTAGTTTTGCTCAAGAAGGCAAGCCTCGGAGCATAACCCCTACTTTTAAACTTATGCAACTTTTATTTATATAGGGTATTGTGCATTAAGTTTGTAGGAGTTGATTGAAACCCTAGTTGCATAATCCTAGTACCTATGATATGAACACTAGTCGGTGTCGGTCGCTAGATTGCCATGCTAATAGGACTCCGGTAAAAGTCGACTGATTTCCTATCACACGCGAGATATAGGAGTTGCTTGTTTTACATATGTTGGAATCAGAAGGTCGACGGATGGGGCTATGTTACGATATTCCTGATTGAGGCCCCGTATGTATAGCGAAATTGCTAAGGTCGCAGTGTGTGGTAGTGGTGGTTAAGTTTTTGAACTACTAACCACATGCCGAGAATATGGTAATCGGTAAGCTTAAGTACCTAATTGAACCGGTGCGTGGACATACCTCCCACCGTCTTGATGTTGTTCCCATGGGCATATGGTGACTGCAAGAGCAGCCACGGCCCAGCGTCGTACCGTGGTTCTTCGACCTCTGTACTGGAGGACGGTGGCCCTGATCCATGAAACGGGAATAAAGGGGAAAAGTTGCACGTGTGACTCTGTGAGTAACCACGTGACGTGTGTTTAGGTTTCCCTTGCAAGGTTAAGAAATTCGATTTGAATCGTCTGTTTCTCGCAGCCATTGAGACCGCTTAACCCTTTTACCACATAGAGTAAGAAGAGGAACAATGATTGGTTTGATGCTCAGTTAATTTTTCCACCATGTGTGATTGGGATAGTTGCTTACCTAGAATGGTTAATCAACTAGAACTTGATGCTAAAACTTGAAAGCAAGGACTCACTCTTAGATGCTTTTTGGCAAAAACTACCCTCAGCCCAAAAGTCTTGCATGTTTAGGAGTCGGCTAAGTATATACCACTAGTCGGGTAAGCCTTGCTAAGTATTAGTATACTCAGTCTTGCTTGTGGCTTTGTTTTTAGGTGCGACCTTTGAGGATATGGTTGCTAGTTTGACTTTGCTGTGTACGCTTCCTCCTGGTTGGTCGGTGCAATGGGATCCGTCCCCGGCCAACGATGTTAACGCTGAATGATGTCATGTACGAGCTTCATCATGATATCTTGTATCATCGTTAGAACTATCATTTATTTTCCGCTGCACTATTAAACTCTGAAAGTGCTTGTTTATGCATGAATTCGAACTTGGTTTGTAATAATAACTCATGTTGAACTCTATGATGTAAAATTTGTAGATCGTTGTAATCTCTGGGCTCACCTTCGTGTGGGTTGTATGTATGCATTGTTTTGATCGAAATTCCAGTGGTTGTATCGGGATGTTACCCGATAGACTGTCGTTTTACTCCATTTTAAGTGCGTGTTAGCCTGGCTTGCCTCTATGGTGATGGTTAGTGCACTTAAGCCGGATTAATTCGAGCGGTTCTGCCACACCAAAGCAAAATGTGATTGGCACCAAGTGGGTTTTCCGAAACAAACAAGATGAACATGGTGTCGTCACAAGAAACCAGGCAAGGTTAGTTGCACAAGGTTTCACCCAAATTGAAGGTTTGGATTTTGGTGAAACCTATGCACCCGTAGCTAGGCTTGAGTTAATTCGTATACTATTAGCCTATGCTATTCACCATGATTTCAAGTTTTATCAAATGGACGTGAAAAGTGCATTCTTGAACGGCCCCCTATCTGAGTTGGTGTGTGTAGAACAACCACCAGGCTTTGAAGATTCAAGATTTTCAAATCATGTGTACAAGCTCCATAAGGCGCTCTATGGGCTTAAACAAGCTCCTAGAGCATGGTATGAATACCTTAAGGATTTTCTTCTCAAGACCGACTTTGAAATGGGCAAAGCCAATTCTACTCTCTTTACTCACAAAGTTGATAAGGATATCTTTGTTTGCCAAATATATGTCGATGACATTATATTTGGTTCTACTGATAAGAAATTTTGTTAGGGGTTTAGTAGGATCATGACCAAGAGGTTTGAGATATCTATGATGGGTGAATTTACGTTCTTCCTTGGATTTCAAGTCAAGCAAATGAAGGAAGGGACTTTCATATGTCAAACCAAGTATGTGAAGGATATGCTTAAGAAGTTTGACAGAGCCGATGCCAAGCCCATCAAGACACCCATGGCATTAAATGGTCATCTTGATCTCAATGAAGAAGGGAACTCGGTTGATCAAAAGGTATATCGCTCCATGATCGGCTCTCTTCTTTACCTTTGTGCATCTAGGCCCGATATTATGCTTAGTGTGTGCATGTGTGCAAGATTTCAAGCCAATCCCAAGGAATGTCACTTAATAGCCGTTAAGAGAATTTTGAGATATTTGGTACATACTCCTAACCTTGGCTTGTGATATCCCAAAGGCTCCACTTTCGATCTATTTGGCTATTCTAATTCGGATTATGCCAGTTGCAAGGTAGATAGAAAGAGTATCACAGGGACTTGCTAATATCTTAGAAGGTCCCTAGTGTCTTGGAGCTCTAAGAAACAAAATTCGATTGCTTTATCCACCGCCGAAGCTGAATATGTTGCAGCGGGTGCTTGTTGTGCCCAACTCTTGTGGATGAAGCAAACGTTGAGTGACTTCCGTTGTGAGTTTAGCAAGATTCTTCTCTTATGTGACAATGAGAGCACTATCAAGCTAGCAAACAATCCGGTGCAACACTCCCGAACAAAGCACATAGATATAAGACATCATTTCTTAAGGGATCATGAGGCTAAGGGAGATATTGCTTTACGTCATGTGAGCACCGAACGGAAACTTGCCGATATCTTCACTAAGCCTCTAGATGAGCAAAGGTTTTGTCCTTTGAGGAGTGAACTAAATATCTTGGATTCTCATAACTTGCCTTAACTTGTTGCACATATTGATTGTTGCCTAGATAAGAAAAATGAATTTACTTGTGTTGAGTTGTTTTAAAATACTTATTTTTTTGATCTTTAGATCAAAACTTGATTCTTGGAATCATTGTTATGTATTGTTGATTGTGGCTGATCTCTAAGTGTCAAGTTGTCTATTATATCTACAAGCTATATCTCTTCAAAACTCCAAATTCATTCAATCTCAAAATCTATCTTTATGGAGCTGAAAAGTATCTGTCAGAACTTCCGACACAAGGTCAGAACTTCCGACGATCCTCAGAAGTTTTAGTATTCTTCCGGCCGAGGGTCCTCAGGATTCCAATTTTATCATCGTCGGAACTTCCGACAATCAACTGAGTCCTATATATATCCGTTGGATACCCCTCCAAACCCTAACTTCTCACTCTTTCAAACACCACCGATGCCCCCACCTCTCTCCTGTCAATCTGTCGTGGGGAAATCAAGTTTCAACCGTGGGATTTTATTTCTTTGGAATTCTTTGGATTCTCCACTCTTTAAAACATCTGATCCCCATCACTTCTCCTTCGATTCACGCGGGAAATCTTCAAGGTATTTCATTCAAAATCCTTGTTGCCCGATCTCTCAATGTAGAAGGAGTTAGATTATTTCCTTTAGGGGATAGCATCTTGGCACATCATAGAACTCTTGTCTAGGATTTGGTGAAGTTTTGTGGGCTCAATCTCAAGTTTCATGGTTTTTCGGGTCAGCTCGGGCCCTGTCGGAAGTTTCAACCCCGGGTCGGAAGTTCTGGCAGGTGCCTTAACTGCCTCATCTGGCTACCAAGTCCATCCTAATATTCATCTTATATACTCAGATGGCTCGTGAAAAGAGTGGAAAGCAGAGGGCTTCTTCACCAACAATTGAATCATCTCCTTCATCTGATTCCGAAGCAACTCAAGAAGCTTCACCTGTGGCTTGTCGCACTAGAAAGAGAAAGGCAGTTCCCAAGGCTCCTTTACGCTCTCGTGGTTGTGGAAGACCTAATCCACAAGGAACTTCTGCTCAAGGTGCTCACCTCGCATTAAGCGTGCTTCCGCTCCGGGCTTTCACATGATAGATGCTGGAGAGTCTTTGGAGTATCTTGAGAGGATCATCATCCGGATGTAGCCCCCAATTAAATAAACTGCTCCACAGTACAATGGGACTCGTCCAGTGGATTACACAAATTGCAAGCATGATCCATATGCTAGAAGATATGAAGATCCATCCAGTTTTGCCAAGGAGCAGCAAGGGGATGTCCGCTTTTGGATGAACTTTCATGCAAATTGGTATGCCTCCATGATCCTTTGCAAATCTCATCCCACCACCGAGATGAAATCCATTGTTTGAAATTGATTTGCTGGTGGTAAGGGAAGTGGAAGATGCTTGTAGAAAAAATGAATCTCTCATCAATCATGTCCTTCAACTGTGATTGGAATAAGGAGGTCATCGCTCAGTTCTATGCAACTCTTTATGTCAACCGCTCAACCAAGACCTTCCATTGGACCATTCAAGGAAAGCCCTTCTATGTTGAGTATGCTTACTTCGCAAGCATTCTTGGGTTCTCTAATGCTGATCTCATAAGAGAGAAGATACATGAGGAGGAAAATATGCTTGATGATGGAGAACTTCACTTCATGTATGACAGTGCATATGGTGACATTAAGTTTGGAACAATATATGGTTTGACACCTTACTACAAGTTGCTTAACCAACTCTTCCGCTACACTCTATGTCCGAAAAGTGGTGACTCGGACAACATCTCCAACATGTCCAAGAACCTGCTTGCTAGGATGGCTCCCAACAAGAATGAGTTTAGCGTCTTTGACCTCATTTGGGAGGAAATCATCATCTGCTCTATTTCACCAAAGAAAGGCTGTCATTACGCACCATACATCTTTGCCACGATCAAAGAAGTGACATGTGTGAATATCTTGACCGACAAGGGCCATCAAGTATACAAGCCTAAGAAAGGTCAACTTCAACGTCTTCTCAAGCTTGGAGCTCATGCACCTCGCCGCACCACTCAAGGACCATCACATGCCCCTTCTAGCTCTCATGGTCCATCTAGCACACAAGGTACTTCAAGCTCCCATGGTCCTCCTCCTCATGCCCCAAAGAAGAAAGGAATTCTAAGTTTCATCTCTCAAGGCTTGTTTGCATGCTTCAACGTGGGCCGTCACAATGCACAAGAAATCCATGATCACAAGAAGCATGTGGATGAGCAGCTCCTCAAGATTGAGGCGAGACAAAAGGAAATTATGGCCAAGTATGACATACCTCACTCTGCCTTCGTGCTCCTATGGACTTTCCTCCTCCACCGACTTTTTACAACCCTTAGGAGATGGGTGGACCTTCCATGATGTTTGGAGCTCCTCAAGTTGATGATGATAAAATTAAAGAAGACTTGGGCGGCCATGAGGAGACAGATGAAGAGGAAGAAGATGACGTGCCCGCAGCCGACACACCCATAGATGAGGAAGAAGATGATGATGAAGATGATGAGGACGATAAGTGATGGATATGGAAGGGCCTCTCTTTTTTGGTGCTTGATGCCAAAGGGGGAGTGAGCTCATCATAGGCACCACTTGGGAAGGATTTGTGGCCGCTTTATCTATCTTAGCTTGGGAAGGATTTATGGCTGCTTTATCTATCTTAGCTTTGTCGTTGAACGTTGAACTTTAAACTCTAGTGCTTGTGGACATGTGCGACTTGTATTTGTGTAATGTGTGGAGTACCAAGTGAAACTTTTTAAATTTGTAAGACTTATTTGTGATTCTCTATGCTAGTGTTATCTTAGAACCTTATTGCTCTTGTGATGCTCATGACCTGACCCGGTGCTTGTTTATTTCCACTTTATTGTTGTGATATATCTTGTCATATGCATCACGTTGATATTTATCACACTTTGCACCCCATGAATGCAATAATATAGAAGAAACTATTTTAATATGTGCAAATGGCATTTGAGGCCATTTTTAAATTTATCTTGATGAATGCACATATTAAGAGGGAGTTCAACTATACGATTGAATTCAAAATATTTTATTGAATTTATTGTGAGTCTTAATTGTGTTGTCATCAATCATCAAAAAGGGGGAGATTGAAAGTGCATTTGGCCCCCTAAGTGGGTTTTGGTGTTGATGACTGTTGGCGCTAAAATCGGCCAGACAGGAATCGGCCGATAGTCTTTAGCGTCGGACACACGACCCGGGAGATCTGCTTAGCTCCTGTTCGGGTTATCGCCCTGGTACGGTTCGCGCGGCGTGCCAGTCCATCTGACCTGTTGATTGACAAGGAAATAAAGTATTAAATTCTAGGCGCTTCGATCGGCTGGAGTTCTGATCTGTCCTGAAGAGCGCGTCGGCGAATCGGCCGATTTGTTGTGAAGATGATCAGCTATGGATCAGCCGATAATCGCGTAATAATTGTAAAGAAAACTGCTGGAGCGATCTAAACAATTATTACAGATGCAACACTTGAAATAGATCTAATCGGCTGTAAGACGATAAATCGAAGAAGAGCGATGACGAAGCCGATAGTTCCAATCTCAAGCTGGATAACTGGTGATAATACTAGAACAACAGGTAAAACTTGCAATTCTAGTAAATATCGATAACTAGTGAATAAATCCAAACGAACCACAGCGATGCGCCCGTAGTTAAAGCTCGGATGTTACTCAGTAAGCGGAACCTACCAATTGGCCGGAGATCAAGTTGATGCAGCCCTGCCAATCCGTACGAACTCGTGAAAGAAGAAAAAGTATTGGCGAAGTCGCCGACTTGAAAGTAAATTGCTGAAAAAAGTAGAAGATGTGTTGATGTCTTTGCAAAGCCCTGACGACTCCTATTTATACCCTAAAACTAGGACTCCTGGTCGATTATGACTTGTTACAACCTTATTTAAAACAGAAAAACTACTATATCTATAATATCTTTAAAAAGGAAACGGACTCCCGCAGAATCTTCCGCCGCCGTCTCCCAATCCAATCAGGACTTTTTCAATTGCTTCTTGACCGAATTAGCGTCGCTCTGTTGACCAACTTTTGATCAGGACCCTCTGATGTAGCCCCATCCTGTTGGCGCAAGCTGTATCACCAATCGGCCAATTTCCAACTGTTACCTCAATCGGCCGATTCCTCACTGTAGCCTTCAGATCTGCCGCATCGGCCAATCTTCTTCTCCTGACGCCGATTCAACACGTGTCAAAATCTGACGTCAACAGGTTGCTTCTTTTTGTTTGTGCAGGCGCGATGTGGGTGCTATGGAAGATGAGGAACAACATGGTGTTCAACGCTAAGGTGCTGAGTAGCCCGATCGTGGTGGCCCACAAGATGCTAATGTTGCTTAAGCACTAGAAGACGATGCGACGTGTGAAGGATCTCCAGAAGACGGAGGAGGTCATCAAGACCGTGGACGCTGGGGGATGCTGAGCCTGATGGCGTAGTGATATCGATGTTGGTAGAGTTGGCCTTCTGATGTTGGGTAGAGGTCTTGTTGTTTCTTCGCTTTGGTGAAACTCGTCATGATAGCTAGTATGTCCTTCTGTTTTGTGGCACTTTTGTAAGCTGGCAACCCGAGCAGTTCGGCCGAATGTATAAAATTTGTTAACCTTTCTAATAAAGCTGGGCAATTGCCTTTGGTCGAAAAGAAAACTCCTACGTACATGTGAGTGTTGAGGGGGATGAAAAGAAAATCTCTCATCCGTTGGGGGTCGGATGAGAGCTCGGTTGGAGCCGGTTTTTCACTGTCGAGCTCTCAAAGTTAAGATAAGGGGTAGGATGAGGTATCAATTGGAGATGCTCTAATTTATTCCGCAATAAGGTTTTATGTATGTCTTATTCTCATTAAAATAAACATATGAGGCTATGGTAAATTATAATTCTTTTTATCTTCACTTATTTTCTGAAGTGACGATACATAATACATGTAAAAATTGAAATTTATTTTCTACAGATGATAGGTAGAAGAATGCAAAAATTACATTTTTGTTGTTTGAATTTATTGAAATATATCTCACTAGGAAGTTCAAATCTCTGACATCCGTAGAAGTCATTGATCCGAAGGTTAGATTTATTTTTACGTATGTATGTTGCCGCTTGAATTGGAAAAAAAAACACGGAGTTTGCATGCATCTTCAATCCGAGACAAACATGTGGAATAGAAGCGTGTGATGGGCCTGAAAATGTTATGGAATTTCTAATGCAGTTGGACCATCTGATATTCCGGAGAAGACGTGGAAGATTCCAGAGACGATCGAATCAGTTTTTTCTTAGCATAGACTAATCCTAATAACATATAGTAACTAGATTCTACACATCACTTAATTTTTCTCGTTACATGCTTGGGATAAATTCACGATATACCACTGAATAACTGTACACCCCTTGATATTCAGTGGCATGTCTTCTTCAATTTTTATTTTTCTTCTTGAAACAAATGTCTTCTTTCTATCACTCTATGAGAAGAGCATCCTTCACACCATTGCACCATCTTCTTCTTCTTCACCGATTTCATCAGCTGATTACGCAGCCCATCATAGTGTGTACTTTCGGCCCAAGAAAGGTCTATATCCTCCATTTGGCGCTCCTATTGGGCCGCAACATGTTTTACCTCGATAGGAAGCACAGGGAAATCGTCTGCTGATAACAGAAATGAAAACAGTTTGATTGGGAACAACAGCAGGGTTCAAAAATCATGTTTACCCTGTTCTAATAAATACGAGCTGGTTAAGTGTCAAATGAGATTCATATTTTGCTTAGTTTAAGAAATACAATTGATACGCCATTTGTGATATGGACCACAAAAGCACTCACAAGTATATCGCGTTATTAGTATCTAATGATTATGCGCCAAATATCCTCAAGTGCCTACCAGCGTATCCAAACACAAATAAAGTGAGCTGTTCCCGTGCAGAACACTTGGGGTGATCAAAACAAGCAGTCAGGAAACAGTACCATATTTTTCTTTGTAAGTTAAACTCAAACCATGCCATACGTGATTGAAATAACACGACCAAAACAAATCTTAAATTCAAGTGTTATGAGCAAGAACTCATGGAAGAATCAAATATAGTCAAGGAGCTGGTTCGCAGATTTGAAAACTTTCTAGTTTAAAATACGCCCAATGCATTTGATAGCCAGAATAAATTATGCTAATTATTTCGCAAATGACAGAGCTACAAACAGAGCACCAAAAAAATATAAGGTCCAAGTAAATACTGTCAAATAAGAAAAGGATAATAAAAATCGTTTGCAAATAACCAATCATTTACAAAAAATTATCGAGATGACGTCTGTCAAACTGTTACAAGAATCATGCTAGCATAAGCAAATATATACAAAAGTTAGTTTGCAATATACAATAAAAATGCATCAGCTATCTTTCGTTTGAACAGATGATTCAATGTAGCCATGGAATGTGACTACACGGCATATGACACGAATTGTGCAATATAGCTATTGCTACATCATACATTATCTTCTTCAGGCTTGTCAGACGGCCTGATAAGAGGGGCTACCCTTTCAGAAATGATTGCCTTACCATACTCATCCTTCTTGACAGGGTAGAGCACATAGTGCTGAATTATGAATAGAACATCAAAGAAAACCGTCTCCTACAAAAACCGAATAGCATAGTTTACTTAGTCAAGTTCTGCAAGCAGCAAGGGAAACTTCTACGTAGATAAGAATGTGTTGTTAAAAAATCAATAGGGCCTCAAGCAATAATGTTAATATTAGGAGTCATGCTCACCAATGAAAGTAGAGTTTTCCCAATATTTCCATAGAAATTTACCAGCGTACCTGCAGCACAATTTGTTCAGTGAGAACTAAAGGAAACTGATACATCCAACACTATCCATGCAGTAAACTAAAGGATTAATCCGGCTTACGTTGATCTATAGATTGTACACCCATCTGACCAAAATTGAGCACCCCTCCCGTCAGATCAAGTAAAATGTTGCCAATGCTCCAACCAATTGTGCTCTTCCGCCTGAAGTTCATGATGGCCTAAGCCAAGAAAGAATAACATTAAGCAATTAATATATCTATGTGCAAATTTGATCAGATAAACTTCAGTAAATTCAATATTAGTTCCTTGAATTTAAGAACTTCTAGGCATCTGATTCATCATAGACTCCAAAACTGTTTTCAAATTTCTTTGAATTAGAGTGGACACAAAAACTGTTTCCCTTGTTTATAGAATCAAACAACATTTTCTAGAAAGTTATACTCTTGTCCTGTCTTCTAGGCGTCAGATGGATGAAAGGAACCGCCAACAGCATGTCAGATGTGTCCTTTGAAAGCCTATTTAATGTGTTACTCCCTACAGTAGTCAAGTCACAAAGGAGATGTTGACCATTTCTGCCCTTTTGGATATCTTTTATTGGAAATAAAAAAAATTGTGTAGATTTTCCTTCAAAAACATTTTCACAATAACATAATCTTATCAGATTTCATAAATATATTAAGATCCAGTATCAATTATCAGCTATACATGATATGTTGAATTAAGATATCACTAGTCCCAAATATATATGTACACATCCAGAGACAACCTATTGAATAAGTGCTGTCAATAATTATTAGTACCTGAGGAATATACTTGATTGCTGTCATACCAACTTGTATTGAACTGAAATTCACAAGTAATGAGGAAAATGAGTGCCACATTTACCAAGAGGATCAAGTTTAGTTAGCTGCTACCCTAACTGATCATAGCTGACTGTCTCCACAAGTAGAGCTAATAGGATTTTCAAATGAGGAAAAAGAAAACTTACTTGAACACATCAATAAGCCAAAGCCAGTGACCTTTTGGCCAAGCAATAATTAGGCAAACAATAGCCGCAGTCCAGACAATAGCAGTAATTGATATGCAAACTTTGGAGACTTTCTGCATTCCTCGCTGTATATTACAAGTTCGAAAATTCAACACAGTTAGGATTCAGTAGCTAGGAGATACTCCCTCCGTTCCAAAATATAGGTTGTTTTGGCTTTTCTAGATACATAGCTTATGCTATGCACCTAGATATACGCTATGTCTAGATACATAGCAAAAACTATGTACCTAGATTTGCTAAAACGACCTACTATTTGGAACGGAGAGAGTACCTTCATGGTCAACAAGATAGTAAACCAACCTCATATATAAATACTTGGAAAACGGTGAAGGCTGTCAATGCAACCGCATGTAGTGAAAAAGCAACATCATTTGCAGCAACAGGAATCATCTACAAAAAAAAACATCATAGTTTATACCTATAAAGAACAATGCCAAGGAGGTACCGACATCAAGAAAAATTTACTGGTACAACCTGAAAATGGACATGGATACACAATGTCTGTTCTTAAAAGTTATGTAACAATAACTATCAGCAAAACTGATATAACAACAGTACAACACTACCTATTATTTTATAACTTCGTTTGGCAACATTTTATAAGGTATGGCCTTCAAATTTTTAACTTCACCATGCAGCTGTAAACCCAGTGCTGAAGCAAGGATTATCTTTCCAGATAACATCTTCGCATTTGCTTGACATGCGTCTGCAGCTTATGCAGCAGCATTGCTCCAAGTTCCAATTCATGCCAGTACTAACCAGTTCGGAATTAGTATGAAATGTTAACACTGTGGTCCCAAGAGTCATGTGCTCTACATAAAAAAAATGGTGTGCTTGCCTGACATGGATCAGCAGCTTACATAACCGTTCCAATTGGCACTATTGAGGGAAACATCAGGTATATGTACAAGTGCAATCTCGAAAACTACCAAACCAGCTTAAAAGAGTAGTTAATTTGAGATCATTTAAATAAAAGCATGCAACAATATATTTTTGTCAATCAGTACAGCAAGAACCGAGCATAGAAAATTAAAATGTTGATATACTGATGGTTTTACATGCCAACAAAGGTTCTGATTGCACATGATGCAAACGCGCAAAGAAGCGACCAATCATCAATTAGCTTACTCATTTCCAATATGAACTATAAAAATATGAATTTAAAATGTGACATTCATATCTGAATAGATAGCGCAGAAAGAAAAAAAAGTAGGACAGACCTCTTTGTCACCATATTTGTCATGGTACTGTCTCTGGATAAACGGGCTGAAGAACAGAGACGCATTGTATATGAGGTAAGACGAGTGCTTTGTCAAGTTCAACACCAGAAAGTCAAAGTTCAGACCCACAACACTGCAATAGATTGACATGAAATTAGCCATAGACCGAGGAACTTCCATTAAGAAAACAATATTTGGATCAGAATAGGATTAACTGTTTGAGGTCAAAGAAACAACTTGGAAATTTAAAGTATACTTTTTCCCTAACTGTATCAGAAAACCAGGACAACCAGAGCACGGACAAATTAAGAACCAAGTTAATAAAATAATAGTAAGCACATATGTTTTCAGGTCGTAATTGAATAGGATTCAACTGTAACCAAAATGTACACTAATCGATGATACAAAAAGAAAGGGAAAATAAAGGAAAAGGGTGGAACTGATGGTGCGTGTTACAAGATATAACGTACTGGCCTGTCTTCTACTGTCTACTATTTGCTGGCCAGATGAGGAACCTTCCACCTACTTGAAAGATAGTGTGTTGGAGAGAATGCCACATAACTTAATCATATATGAAGGCAAATTGGATATACAACTGTGCTCATTCCACCTAGTTTCGAACACAAACGAAGCCAAAGTGCTTATCTACCAATTACCATACGCCCCACCAATTCTGAATAGGCTCATTCTGCACAATCCTCTGTCATCCGCGTACCCAGAAATGCACACGCACCTCCCAATCTAACTGCGCCCGCTGGAGCCATGTGACAGATAACAGAATTCCAGGGAATTCCCCGCAGCGTAGAATTGCTCGCTGCTCTAAGTGCGTGTTTCGAAATTTGCAGTCAGGTAGTGACTAGTGAGGACTGCACAGCCCCTACAATACAAGCACTAACTGCTCTACGCAGCTCGCAGAGGCACCATATGAACAGGACAGTGAAAACAACTGAACGAATCGACCTACGCAAGGGGGCTCGCCCACTAGTTTAAGAAGGGCGAATTTCATCCGCAAGGCCCGAAATCGAGGCACGAGCACGGGAAATCGAATCCCCACCCAGCCCAAGAAATGAGGAGCGAAACCAGGGCCAGGAGGAGCAGGGCGGTGCTGACCTCTTGCGCCGGTAGTTGAGGAGGACCTGCGGGTAGAAGCTGAAGGACCAGGCGAAGAACGCGACCCAGCCCAGCACCTGGTACATCACCTCCAGCCCCACCGAGTTCCACGACGACGACATGGCCACGCCGGCGGTGCCTGATCCCCTCCTCGCCTCCCCCCCTTCCTTTCCCCCTCTCAGGCAGACAGGTTCTTTGGCTCCCTCTTGGTCAGGTCGCGCCCCGGTTGCGGCCAATTTCCCACTCGCTGCCTGCCAATTTTTTCTCCGTCGCGGGCGGAATTTTATAGCGGTGGAAAAGGGAGTCCGACCGGGCCGCCAATCCGGAGGAGATGCTGGAATTGATGAACGGGGGGAGCTCTCTCCCGCCGTCGCCGTCACAACGGACGTCGTCCCACTTCTCCCCCGTCTCCTGGGTAGGCGTTGGAAATGGGTGGCGTCGACGGTTCGAAAGCTGCCGCCGCTCGGAGCCCACTCCCAGCTCGCGTGAGGTTCATTTCGGTTCATCCCCCCGGGCGGGCCGGACGGCCCGGTTCGCTGCGCTGCGCGTACCGGGACGGGATCCCGGCGCCGTGCGTCGCAGTCCGTCCGAGGGAAGTGGGGAAACGGGGTGGGGGGATGGGCCTGTTGGGTGCGGTTGTGCATCGCGGTTAGCAGCAACGGAACCGGATGCCACGTGACGTGATGTGACGCTGCGTTTCAGATTCTACTTGTTGCGTCGTTACACCATGTACGTGCACTGCTCTCACCTGCAACAGTGGAACCTCCCTAGAAAAGCAGCAACCGCACCCAACGTTGCATTTTAGATTCTTTTTTTTCATTCTTTTTTTCAGCTTTCCAATGGTCCTCTTTTTTAGTTACTATTTATTCCTTCTAAACTAGTTTAGAAGTTGTTTTGGTTTTTCTAGATGTATACATCTACGTATGTTATATTATATTTAGGTGTATAGTAAAATCTATATATATCAAAAAATCAAAACAACTAATAATTTCAGATGGAGAAAGTAGTACATGATTTTTGCCTAGACGGTGCCTGGCAGCCTGGTCCACGTGACGTGCCAAGAGTAATTCATATTCTTTTCCCGCAAACTAAGGATGGGTTGTGTATTCGAGCAGTACGGCTTGACTTCTCTAGAACTCTAGATGGAGCATCAACAGGAGTGCCAAATGCCCATCCCAAGATGTCCTTCCGTTGCATCGATCCATTATGCTCCAGGCATTGGCTTTGCTCCTGCATTTGGATTTTTTTTTCTTGTGTGCAGCAACACTATGTCAATTGCAGTTTGAGGCTCCGCTCGTAAACAAATGCATTTTGCTTAATTGCCCACTTATAAACATTTATGTACTTCTTGTTGCTAGAAATCGCCTTACCGCACGTGTGTTTAGCCGGTTCAACCTGTTTTCACTGATATAGAACCAATACAGACCAAGCTAACCAAATCAAACATGTTCAAGGGTTTGGATTAGGCTTATTCATCATGTTCCTGTGAAAATATTTTAGCAGTTAGCGAAATTAAATGCAATAATGTTTATACTCCATCAGTTTTGGTTGTTCCAATTTGATGAAAACGACCTTAGCTGGTTAAGCATGTGCCTACTAGGGTGTTTTTTTGCAATCAAACTACTCCCTCCGTTCAAAGCGTAGGTCATTTTAGTAAATTTAAATATATAGTTTTTGCAATATTTTTAGATGTAGCATATCTCTAGGTGCATAATCAAAATGATCTATAATTTAGAATGGAGTATGTAAGTGGGTGGGCATTTGTCACAAAATAACTTATGGGAGGAATATGAGATGGTTCTTGGAATTTCCCTATAAGTTTGTATTTAGCTACATGAGTTGGACTCATATTAGGTTGCTATTTAACTTATAATGAAAACAAATTGAAATGCAAAAGAAATTCCATTAACTTCTATAGCAAAACTGTGAGAACGTGATCCGTAAAGAAGCAATAATAGATGATATCGCTACATCATGTGTGTGATATCACCATCTTACAAAGTTAGAATACTTCACGTGAAATCCGCACAAGCAAGGAAACTTTTGCGCTCTAGCAACGGATTCAGCCCCATGTATACAACTAACCAGGTGGAAAATTGCATTAAATGTTGCCACTAGAACATCAGGCTACACGCGAGACCCATACCAAAAATACCAAACGAACTTGGCTAGTAGGTTAGGCTATCTGGGGAGCTGGAACCTCGAAAGCAGGTGTGCGCAAGGGTCAATGGGCACGGTATCTGGACAAGATCCCGGCGACATGCTTGCATCAGGGAAGACGAGATACCAACAGCAACAGAGAAAGGGATGGATGGTGATGGTCATGGTCATGGAGATGCAGATGCATGGAAGCTAGATCCTACAAGTACGTAGGGTGCTTCTGCATGATGGCGGCACGCAAACTTAGCTTGTTGGTTGGAAACACCAGACTTCTATGCTCATGTGACCTTCTATGCTCCAATAATTGTAGCTAAAATATATCCATATCAAACTAATTCGGGGCTGAGAGAGTAGGTTCTAATATCATGCTCATATTGCTTCTACTCGCTTTTCACACAGTTGTCCCTACTTATTTGGTATAAATTGTAGATTGCCAATTATAATTTATAGGACTGGTTTGTTTCAGGTTGCATATTGTAAAAGCAAACTATAGTACACAATCTACAAATTATATCAAACATGACCTTAAATTGTGTTTCTACAATGTCTTACTTTCTAGGCTATACACACCATGAATCTTTATCAGCTACGAAGTATCTGCGAACCAAACGTGTCGTTGGAGTAACAGCGTTCAACTAGAGTTATTACTAGAAGCAGAACCTGACACTGAACACTGGACTCCATTGGTGATATACGGACAGATTGGCTGCCCCTTGCCACCTTACCGAAGTTGGGTTATTTACCGCATCAAGCACAGTGCCAGGATATGATGCCCCGGAAATGCTGAAACCCACCACCAATTTTTTTCAACTAAGGTAGCCTTGTATCAGTTCATATGCTACCAAAGCATGCAAACAGCAACAAGGATTCGAAGCCCAACAGCAGTTATGTACGAACTGTAACTTGCTGTACAGCGTAAAGTTTGCAGTACTGTCAACAGGTTCGGATGGTTTTCCATGAATCCCAAAGGCATTGTACCCAGCTTCGTGCAACTTCGTTGCGATTTGCGAGCTGGATCTCTACCGCCAACCACTTACAGCTATATTACAGGTGGAAGTTATTACAAGCACTCGCGGCGACCTCCGGAAAATCGCTCATCTCCGTGCCGCGCGCCCACTAGACGGTGAAGTTTCCAGGTGTGGGGTGGTATTGGCCAGGGAGGGGTGGTCCTGCTGCCGGTACGGGAGGCCCGAAGTTGAAGGGGTGGTTGAACATGCAAGATGGGCCATACTTACAAACACCGAAGCGACCATAGTATGTGCACACAGGTTGGTCCTGACAAAATGACAAGGAAAAGGAAAACAAGCTTAGCCAGTGTTATTTTTAAAGGATACCCATTTTAATTAGTTTGCAGAGCCTAGTGGAAGTAATCAATAGTAACAAATAAATCATTTGCAACATGCTTAAATACTTTTTCCACACAATGCAACTCTTATCTTAAACATGCAAACCAAAAGGTGAACTGTCCTAGGAAAGCTTCTGAGATGTTCCCAAACAAAATATTGGAGTCATCCCTTCTTTCCTCTCCTACAAGTCAAGATACATGGAACTATGGAAGTACCGTAGGCGTATGATCCATGAACTAGTGAATTCCTGGTGCAATCATAAATGCTCTAGTTTTAATGGGGAAAATAAGATGATTGGATAGGATAGGAACTTACAGGTTTGATAGGCAAGCCGATGGGGCTAAGACCTGTTAGCGGTGCAGGCTGGCGCGACTTTGGATGGTGAAATCTGCATTTCATCCTGTATTTGCAGAAACCACTCTTCACAAAATGCTGGCATTCAGGTTGGCCAGGTCTCTCTGGATATTCATCAGAAGGTAGTTGCTGATGTCCTGGTATATCAGCAGCCTTATACATCGGGTGATTCATATGAGGAGCTGGAAAATGCGGAAAAGGGACCGCAGGAGGATAATATGGATTCACAGGAACCTGAAACCAATATTCACACATCAAACAGTGATCCAAGAGAAAGCATCAATATTAAGCATACTGGGAAATTATTAAATGCTTTACTGAAAAATCATTGAACTGAAACACAGCATGTCACATGATCCGGTAATCAAAAACAGATATTTCTACTTGGCATCACTTTTCTCTTGGCATACTACTAGCCTCAAAGGAAATTAATCAAATAAACAAAATGGCTGTACTCTTAAATGTTAATACAAACATTACTAGGTAGTCGAACTGAAGAAATGATACCCAAAGGGGAGAAGATCAACATAGGAAACTATAGTGCATCTTGCCTAGCTAGGCCAGGTCAAGCTAGCTCATATAGCCATAGCCTGGAGAAGCGAGGTATCTCATTTGGTTGCTCAGAGCTGCGACATGGGAAGCCCATGATCTTCCATGCAACTGCTGGCTTGCCGCTTGCCACTGAGAGGGAATCTTTTCTTGCTACTGCAGGCTAGATGGCCTTCCAAACTGAGATGTTTATGGTCTTACCAAATGGCAATCAGGCTAGAATAGTTAATCAATTTCAGCAAAAACAACATTTGTGCTTTTCCCAAGCCAAGAAGTCCAGGTACTTGCCTTCTTAATTGGCGAAAATGGTATTTGCTACCTTACACATAATTTCTAACTTTCAACTAGTTCCTCAGAACAGTACAATTAATATAAATGTGTACAGAACGCTCCAAGGACCAGCAAACATACACCAGAAAATAAACTAACACATTCGGTTCTTAATCAGTAAAAAAAGCAACTTAAGGACAAGCATTACTAATATCATCCAGTTAAATTAGTGGCACATGCTGAAGTGAAAGAAATTGTTTAATCGAATACATTTACCTGATGATACCCAGTCCAGTCAGGAGAGGGATACATTCCTTGAGGTGGAATCATTCCTGCAGTGTACGATGGCGCTGGAGCTAGAAAAGGAACATGTTGCTCATTCAATGCTCCCTGTTCAGGCCATATCGGAACACTTGGCTGAGAGGGTCCTTGGACATTTTGCTGTGGATTATCCCCATTCTCATGTTCCAAAACTGGTTCTTTTGAAGGCACATTACTAGGATCTGGGTGGTGAAATTTGCAGTTAGTGGCAAATTTGCAGCTCCCAGTGCGCATATAGAACGGGCACTCCTTTTCACCCTGCAAGATTAACATGACTTATGCCTTCGAAAATTCCATACAAAGATAAACTAAGTTGATAAATGCATCCACAGTTTCCACAATTTTCTTATCAATTTGGTGCCTAAATTGATAATAATGGTTGCACCTGAATATTATTTTGCACTTTGCAGTAGTATAATAAGAATGGGAGGACATAACAAAAATCAGAGTAATAGATAAGGATACAAGCTGCATTAGTAATGAAAGGCTTACTGGTCGCAGTGGAAGACCAAGAAAGTTCAGCTCAACATTTTCAACCTCTGCTTTCCCTTCTTTTCCCTCACGGTGGAGGTATTTGCAAGCTTTCCCAAATTTGCATCCACCTGGTGTTGAATAATACTGCAAGGTACACACTTTGTTATAGGATACACAGGAGAAAAGTATCATTGCGATGAAAAATCTAATCCCTACCTCATACCTTAGATTTTATATAATATATGTGTGCGTCAGGTTATGCTGTGAGTAGTATCAGCTTACTACAGTGATCAAAAGGAAAAAAATTGCAACAAAGAGGCACACAACGGGAAATATGAGCAACTAGAAAAAGTACACATAACTGCAACTAATGGACAAAACAAGGAAGCTCCTGAAAGCCACTGTAGCTACACCAGTCTGGAGGCTATGCCAGCCTGAGAACAAGTTGTTTTTTCAGATAGGCATGCATGTGCAGAGAGATGGATGCTATCCACCGACTTGATCTGAATCCAGATGGCCCTTGTTTCAAGACATAAGACATCATTTGCTTAGAGCATGTTTGTTTCCCTCCAGGTTGTGGAATCCAACTTTTATAAGCTGAAGCAGAAACAGACAGCTTTTGGCCTCAGATTGTACAATCAATTCAACAATCCACTCAAACCTGGCTAGTTGTATTGTATAATCTGGAATGTGATAGTGTTTACCAAACTACCCACAGAACTTGATGGCAAATTACCCATACTGCTACCGACCCTATCCGCTCGGCCTCTCAAACAGTTCAGCGTATTGTAGACTTTTGATATCCAAACCCACTCAAAATCCAGGTTGCCAAAACATGTACCAGCATTTTAATCTAACATTTTACTTCCAGCTTTCCACAATCCAAAAGTTAGATTCTACAATCCGAAGAGGAAAAAAACAGGCCCTTGTAACTTCAGGGAGCTCGCATCAGCCCCAGTACCAATTGAGTTTTAACATTTTTTTTTTTGGGGGGTGGGGGGGGGGGGGGGGATAAATATACTAAAAAAATTAAAAGCTTTTAGTGCAATTCAATCAACAAACTTAAAAACATTATGAAAGGTCACAGACAAACCTTGCATTCCTCCTGAGCACTCCCTTCCGAAAAGGTTTCCTTTCTTTTATCCTTGACACCCTTCAAAATCTCAAAAATGGAAAAGAAAAGTAAAGGCAATAATCAGGATGCAATAGAACAAAGGCTTCACATAAATAGAACATAAATCTCCATTAGGAATGGACTTTGGTTAGGAATGCATCTATAGCGTCATGCAAGGATGGAGTTTGCTTTAAAATATCCCCGATGAGAAAACAAGAATTAACATGTTTCTGGGGATGTAGGATGTCATAGTACATTCATTAGATGGTTTATAAAAATCCCTCAACTTAACAATAGATACTTAAAAAAATTGTATGCCCTCTGTGTATAAATCCTAACCTTCTGGTTTGTGATATTTGTCTCATCTAACTTCTTGAAATAAACTCCCTTTTCAAGCTCTTCCGAAATCTGACAGCATAAGATATGAGAATTTAAGTTTCAAATGTAATTACATCTATTAAGCAATCTCAAGATTAGTTCACATGACAATGTCCATGAGAACCTTTTCCTTTGACTCCATTCTTCCCTTCTTCATATCAACAACCTGCAACAATTAAAATACGGTAGACATCAAACGCGGAGTTCAAAAACGAGGGAAAGAAGTGCAATCTATTTAAGTTTGTACTGAAGGTAAAACAACTGACATTTCACTAGTTCTGCAAGCACGATGCAGTCAATGCCCATAACAAACAGATCTGACAAAGATCAAGAGCTCAACTATTCCATAAAATGCTAAAAAGGAAATACTGACCTCATATGACGTCTTCCTATGGTTTCCTGGGTTAGATGAACTCCCCTTATCATCAAAGTTCTGCACAAATTAGAAAATTAGCAAAAAGAAAACTTATGAAATGTACATCAAATAACTAGTCCCAAAAGTGATGAATCAAGCAGTAAGATTAATGATTAAAGTTGATCACACATCGGATGGCATCTTATCTTTTCAGAAGTAATAAATTATGGAGGCATGCCTTTTAGGTTGCTTCAAAGCTAGTCAAATTCAGTATAACTTACAATATTTATGTAAGAAATAAAAGAAGAAATTTGGAGGAAGGTGGCATCATCAGTCATACACCACTGATAGTTACAGTAACCCTGGATCTATTTCATGGCAAAATGAGCCACCAAGTGCACATTTATCCCAAGTGGAATAATTAATTGTCTAAAAATTTGGGATGTGTGCATTATCTTTTCACATTATATGTACAAAGAAAGTTAAATATGGCTCACCACAGAATCTGAAATATCTGGAACAAGGCCTTCGTATTCTTCTCTAGGAGCCTGGCCAAAAGTTAAATAGATAATTAGAAACAGCAACCAAAGCATAGTCAAAGGCTTATATGCATAAATGTAGAATTCCAAATACAGATATTACTAATTTACTTCAAAAAACTATGATAAAAAAAATATAGAAGTGAGCTGAGCACATTAACAATCATCACCCCGTTATTCGAAATGCATTCAAGAAAACTTTTGAATATGCAAAACTTGAACCTTACAAAGGTAAATTATAGTTTCTGTCTGAAAGTTATGACATGTGACTTCAAATATCTCCATGCAATACGATCATGAAGCGCATAAACAGTCCACATTTTGAAGCATATTATAGCAAGAAGATTAATGGAAAACATACCAAACAGCAACATACTGGATACAGCTAGGGATGCAAGGTGGGAACCCAATGGTGCTTTTTGGGTCGGCTAACTAATTATGTTGATTTGCCATTTTAGTCTGTTTCTCTCCCCAAAATTAGTAAGGTTGTATGCCACAGTAGTTCATTTTACCAAATTTTGGGTCAACCCAATGACCCAAAAGATATGGATATTGCATCCCTAGATACAACCTAAGCATCTAAGAAATCTAAGAAATAAAAAAGAAGAATTAAAAGGCACATTACAGTAATGGATAAGTAGTAAGGGCATCTTTTCATCTGGCATGCAATATATTATGTTGCTGCCCATTTTTTTTAATTTCAAGTGGATTATTTGTTGGCAACTTTCCAACAACCTAAAGAGCCCCCGATTTGTAATTATTACTTAGAAAACATTCTCGTGGCTTCTTAGAACACATGGAGTCATGCAACCATAGGGACTAGGCTACTCAAAATAGCATGTTCATCAAGAGGATATCCAAGAAGGTGCTGAACCAAATTAGGAAAAAGGACAAACAGCCTTGCCGTGGTGAGATTTCAATTTGATTACACAATCCTTTCTTCCACATTCTGGGAAAAGGGGGGAGCACTGAAAACACAATGTAAGTGGATGATCTTCATAATAGTACCATGATAGATAGTAAAGGGAACTAAGGACGTGAAGTGCAAGGCTAGCCTGTACATCTTGAAATCAAAAAACTAGTGGAAGACCCTAAGTTTCTTAGTTAAGTATATCATGGACAGGAAGAGCTATTGAGCTTATCATTCAGGCCTAGAAGCTCTTTCAAGTCACTCTGGTCTTAGGTGATCATTCAATTTGTTTATTGAAGCTTTTAAACAAGAGAGTAACAATCAACATTCTGTTATCCTATTTAAAATTAAAAATAGAAGAGAAACTATGGGGCACAGGGGCTTATAAATCACATTGAAATAATTGACAGAAAAAAAGGCTTATAAATCACATTGAAATAATTGACAGAAAAAAAGGGAATAGTCATATTTTGAGCAGTATCCACATTTATTATTACAATCTACAGACAAAATCAAAACAAACCGATTCCAATTAGGATATGTGAGACCTGGGTGCACTTGGGAGTACAAAAACCTAAAGATGTAGCACGAAAGAATGTGTAGCCTATTCCAGGCACTTATTTATCTCACTGGGTAATGAATGCTTATCCAGTGAGTTCAGTACTAGTTACTATGCATCAGAATTGAATGAAAGCTTCTAAGTTGAAGAATGTAGTGCAATCAGATGCATATCCCCAAAGCGTACCTCAACAACAGCACAAATGGAATTTGACATGCATTGGCCATAATAAATCGGAATACCTTAATGCATCCAGATCCCTTACCCAACAACTACATACACACAACACACTCCAATTTCTTTCCCCCTACTGGGCTGCATTCACCCGCTCCCGGCATGGCAACCAAAACACCAAAATTGATGCACTTGCAACACAAGACACCAAAAAAAAAGAGTCCATCTTATTCTCTTTTGCTAAAGCCCGACCTCTTCCACAGTATCATCGAGGTGCCAAAAATAGACAGACATGCATGCACAAAAAGCAGCTGGCACACATGCAGCAGCAAGCGTAGAAGGGCCAATCACCTGATCATCATCAGGCGAAGATGTTTTATTGCTGCTGCTGTTGCTTCCGCTCCCGCTGCTCCCACTCCCTCTCGCCTGGACATCCACACAGCGAAAGCAACGCGAGGTCACAAACACACGAAGAAAACAAAATAAAGCGAAATCCGTCTCCTTTTCACTCCACCCTGCACAAACCACCAAACCCCAACTCGCCATCACCATTCACCAGAACCGGATCAAAGCCCCTCCCACAAAAATCCCACCCAGAAAAAAAGAACAGGGAGCTTTATTTACTGGCCCAGTCCAAGTCCAAGCGGCCGGGGGCATACCCTGCTGCTTTTCTTCTTCCGCGACGGGTGGTTGAACTTGCACTTGATCCCGAAGCGGCAGGTGCCGAACTTGAGGTAGTAGCTGCAGTCCAGCTCCCCGGGCCGGCGCGGGAAGCGCACCTTGCCATCCGCCGCCCCCGCCGCCGCCGGCGGTGGCCCCCGCACCTTCTCGCCTGCGACTTCATCGCCGCTGGCGACGGCGACGGCGACGGGGACAGGGACGGGAACGTCGTCCCAGCCCGAGGGCTCCGGGAACCCGCCCCCGCCGGCGACGGCGATGCCCAGCCCGGCGAGCTGCTTCTTGATCGCGTCGGCGTCGGCGTCCGCGGCGCCGACGGAGGAGGGGGAGATCGAGGCGATCGGGGACGCCGCGGCGTCGGGGGGCTGGGTGTTAGCGTCGGCGTCCGCCATTGGAGCCGAGGTGAGAGGGGAGAGACGGAGAGAGAGAGAGAGGGGGGAGGGGTGATGGCGACGGTGATGGGGACGAGAGAGAGAGAGCAGGTGGGGAAGCAAAGCGAAGTGGGGAAAAACCCTAGAGAGAGAAAGCGGACGCCGGGGAGAGAGAGACGGACGGGGGTCGGAGCGCGTCGGGGGAGGGGTAAAACGGATAAAAATAAGTCCTGCTGCTTTACAATTTACAGCGCCCAGTATTTCTGAAAACACTCTTCACCGTTCCTATATTTGCATTTTACGTGGTACGTGAAGGCTCAGACAGTGGCCCCCAAGGGTGGTTCTGAGATTTGCAGGAGACCGGGCCGCTGGGTGGAAAAAGGGAGGGGATGCGAGGACAAGAGCGCGACTGCTGGGGGGATCGCGCAGTTGCGCGCATGTGACGGACGCGCAGCGGGTCTGACTAGCGTGCGACCGCGGGGGCGACGCGGGGCCCACGCGCCGGTCAGAGGAAGGGAGACCGGCGTGTGACGGTGGGAGATGACCAGACGGGGAGGCGGCCGGGTGGCTCGGAGACCGGGAGGAACGGGCTGGGGCGGGTACCCGCCCGGGCCCACCAGTCGGACGCGGGAAGCATCCGAGAAGCCGGTGAGCGGGGGGCGGCCGTGTGGGTCGCTTGCTCGGTGACTCGGTCTGTCTGACTCGCGTGCTCGGGAGGGGATTTTTTGTCCCTTCCTTCTGGCTCTCACAAGGCAGTCGGCATTTGCCGGGAGTGAGTAGTAACCGCTAGCACACAAACAAGATAGGAAGAGAGAGAATAGATTGAATAGCATCAGGCAAACTTCATGATGACAACATAACAAAATCTAAAAACAACCGTTTTAGCTCATGATGCAAGGAGAACAAACACAAGTGAATTAAGCAATTTGCCCAAATCCAATAACATGAACTACAAATCTTGCCCAAATCCAATCACAAGCTCCAGACATCTTCAAGATTCAGTAGAAATTTTATAATTGGACTCAAATTAATTTGGAATGCGGCACCAAAGGAGCAAAACCATATGCAACGAACCAAACACAGCTGAAAAATTCAATTATATTTTGAGCTGCGTGCATTAAAGACATTATCAATACAAATACCATATTCTGCCGAGTACATCGGGGAGGTGACCCATATAGGATTGTTAGCATAAAAAACATGCAATTTATCACATCTATTGGAAACTACACCAAAATTAAGAGTGCAGAGAGAAAAAAAATATAGACCAACAAAGTTAGCACCTTTATATTCTTTTTGCCAAACCAAAGCTGCTGTGACAATATAGCATGCAAATAATTCTTAACCCAGGTTTGCCATTTCGTTATTCAGAAGGAAAAATTAATCACAGATTAACATGCCTTCGAACCACAGAAGTACACTAAATTTAACCTTGTTGACAACAGAAACTTCCCGATTTCTCAGGATGAACGAAAGAACGATACAATTGACATGGAATTATCCCAGTCAACATCAGGTCAGTTGGACCTAAAGTGACAGAAAATCAGCTGTTATGCAGAGGCAGTAAACAATGAAATGAATTAGACTCCTAATGCGAACTAATTCCACAATCAATGCAATTTGATGCAATTATTCGATTAGCATCCCCTTCAAATCGCCGTCAGAGAAGAAACCTGTACTTGTACATAAGCAGTTAGAAGTTATGTACTGTTCTTCTTTTTCTTATCACTGGAATGACCAGTCTTCCTCTTGTGACGACTGAAATCTGATACAAACCGAAATGTCTGAGTGCAGCCAGGTTCTGTGCATGCATACGGTCGCACCCCTGTATGCACCCTCATGTGCTCTGTCCTCGCCCATGGCCACTTGAATGTCTTCTTGCAGCCTGTGAATGAACACATGAGCGGCCTCTCATCCAGGTGCACTTTGCGGTGCTGAAGCAAATATTTATGGCAGAAGAACTTCTTCTTGCATCCTTTTACAGGACAAATGTCTCGCTTGTGTAACGCCAAGTCCTGCTGGGTGCTGAAGCTCATATCACACCCTTCTATAGCACAAGAAAATTTTGCTCCCTTATCTCCATTGCACAAACCATCACTTGCTGGACGTTTACTGGCTTTTTTCTTACCACTTTGCATATTGGATTTCACTTTCACATCATCAGCCTTTTCTTTTGGAATTTCTTCCCAGTCATCTATTGTGGCTTTGTCTCTATTGCACACTGCTGTGTCACAAGAAAATTTGGCTTCATTATCTCCATTGTCCAAACCATCACTTATCTGGCATTTGCTCGCCTTTTTCTTACCAATATGCCTTTTGCCTCTAGATTTTACTCTCACATCATCTGTTTTCTGTTTTGGAACTTCATCCCAGCTTTCTTGTGTGGCTTCATATCCATTATCTTCATGAAGCAAATCCACGTTGTCCAAACCATCACTTGTCTGGCATTTGCTGGCCTTTTTCTTACCACTATGCATTTTGCCCCTCGATTTTACTTTCACATCATCTGTTTTCTGTGTTGGAACTTTATCCCAGCTTTCTTGTGAAGCTTCATCTCCATTATCTTCAGGAAGCAAATCCACATTATCTTCGTTGTGATTTCCTTGAAACTGCTGATTTGTCTTATCATTCTTGTGCTTCTTCGTACTTACTTTCTTGCCCATCTTTTGCAATTTCCTTTCTACATTTGATAAATCATCATTTGCCTTGCACTTGCTAGATTTTTTCTTACTACCTTGCAGTTGAGCACCAGATTTCACTTCTACAACATCAAGCCCTTGTGGCGGAGTGTTATCCCAGTCTATGCTAAGCTTGTAGTCAATGTCATCATTGTAATTGCGTCGCTCATAAAAGTAGTTCTTTCTTTTATCATCTTTTCGCCTTTTAGAACTTGATTTCTTGTTGATCTTTTGTGATTCATATTGTTGATGTTGCTGAGTGTTCTGTGCATCCTCACTTTCACTTTCACCTCCATCTTCATGTTTGTCATGATCATCACAATTTCTAGGCTGGTCAAAAGTAGCTAAATCAGAAGTAGTGTATCTCTTCTTTTTGGCTCTAGATTTCTCAACAGAGTCCAGCTCTTTTCTTCTGGATATTCTTTTAGATAGGCTTCGGTTGATCAGGCTAGTGGATCTTGTTGATGGTTCTTCTTGTATTCTGTCATAGGAACTAACAGGGACCATCGCTTTGCTGCAAACCATGTCAAGATCCTCTTCTTCTCGCTCACAAGCTAAAAGTGGATGAACTTGGTTTGACATCCAAACTTTTCCGCACCACGATCCAGCCACCTTTTTCTTTGTTGTGCGCGATCGCTGTCGTTCCTCATCTCTGTCTGGATTTTCCTGGGCAAATGCCTTGTAAATGATGGAATTGTATGGTACTTGCTTGCTGTAAAGTGGAGATTTGCTCTGTTTGGCACTGTAATATATGTTGATACCCATTTTTACTGCCCAGTCACTGCTTGTGGGTTCAGCATCTTCGTCCTGCAGAGCCAATCGAATTCTTCCAATGTCTTCATCTGTTGCTTGTTTGAAAGTGATATCTTTCCAAGCATGCTTCATACCAAGTTCTTCTGCTATAACTTTTGCTGCTAACTCTGCTGCAGGGTATTCTGCAAATGCATTGTGAATTAGCAATGAAGGAATTCCATGTTGTAAAAGATTGCAGGATTAAGACATCCTTGAAAACCACTACTGTCTACTCTAACAAGGGATTAACAGCGATAACTCAAAGAATAGGAACATTATTTTTATATGTAACCCATATTCCCACAAACAAAGATAAATTTGACTATTACAAAACAAGATCTGGAAGCACAGAGAATTTTAATGCAATGCCTCCCTGCACCTTCATGCCCCCCCCCCCCCCCCCCCCCCAAAAAAAAATAAAGGACCTAGACCTTCAACAATATTACAATATGGCAATATTAGAATGATCAAAAAAATAAGTAATCAGTCATCACAAATAATTCTTCCGATGAAATTGTCTTTTATGATTATTTCATATTGTTCAGGTTCGTTGATACTGATATTAACACCACATATTAATAACATGAATATTTCATCATTGTCACAGTTATTAAACCTGTATACCACAAAACAGTCTAACAAGTAAACAAGATACTAAGAGAAATACTAAAGGATAAATAGGAAAGGAAATGCCCAAGGAACTTTACGGAAACTAGGGAACAGTCAAAATACCTGGATGGCACAAAAGCATGATATTAGCGCCACCAATTTGTTGAAGTTGTGTCCAAGTCTCTAAAGCATGTTCTAGACAAAACACATGCATTCTGCAAGAATCTTTGCTGTACTTCAGCAAAGTCAAGGCATCTGGTTCCATTGCACCTTTAGCTCTGCTAAAACTAGTATTTAAAGAGGTTTTTACACCTGAAGCAGTTGGATCATCATCCAAATCAACATACGGAGACCACTGCTCATAGGCAGTTAGTGACTCTCCCAGGTCTGCAAGATGGGTCATATCTGTTCCTATACTAGCCTGAGTCATAGCAATACTCCTATCATCTACTGGTTTCATCGGCGATGGTGTTGCTCTGGGATCACATTCCTCTTCAGACAAGCGCAAATTTGTATTTTGATGCTGAATTGACCTTCCTGAGGACTGAATATTTGTGACTCCATTTTCTGCATCATTGTTTGCACTAATATTTGCTATTTCATTGGGCATTTCTGCTTCTTCATCAGAATCTGATGAGTCATAAGCAGAAGCCAAAAGCCCAAGAGCAGAAGTGCATCCATGGGTGCTGCTGGTGTACAGTTGTCTACACCGATCAGAAACATGGGCTGAATTCACATTGTGTATTGTATTATCATCTGTTTCAGAAGAATGTCCTGTTGAAAAAGACATTATATTTACACCATGGCATCAAAAGTACACAGAAAAAATTACTTCAGCACAATAACACTTCTCATGAGCATTGCAATCTGATGACATTCGGTCAAAGAAGGTATGAAGACATAAAAAAACATTAAAGAAACACCATTGCAATCTATCGAGTAAGCATCAGAGGAAAGTGATTACAACTAAATTAAACTAATATTAAAAGGTAAAAAAATTGGAAACAAGTAATACAATTCACTAAACCATTCACCCTACAATTCATTCCTGAAAAGAAAATCATATGCATAATAAGGTGCAGCAAAAATATGCATCAACCAAGCACATTTTAAGTTTGACCAACAATATTTTATGAATACTAAGATCAGACATATGAAAATGATATTCGTATCTGGTAGGTTCGTCTAAGAAACTACTTTAACAATACACTATCTTATTGGGTTTTGCGAATACATAGAGCCGATGGTCAACGTTATTTTGACAGCAGTGTCAATGTCAAAAAAATGACTGTAAATTCTAAGTTGTTACGGCAGGGGTTATCGAACTAGAAAAATTGGCAGATCCATCTCCTTTCACAATGCAGAAGTGCATGACAGCAATAGCAATTGATGTACGAAATTTCTGTTTTTACATACCACTTGACCAGAAGAATAAGAAGACAGATGATATGTACCGGATCAAAAAGTAATACCATCACTATCACTATTCAAAACCAATATGTGAAGCAGGGAAAGATGAATAATGATATAAGGTAAAAGGGATATGTTGATAACAGGGTATTAATAGTATGAGTAAGATCCAAGACTTCCTAACCTTGTGGAGGAACGATCGATATCCAATTTGGGGTATCATCTGATTTCATAATTTCTCCATGTTTCGCACTTGATGACATGCACTCCTGAGAAATGACATATTGGACTGCTGCTTCTTTGGGTTGAATGATGGCTACACAAGCATAGCTTAATATGCCACATTGAACACATGGCAACCGCCCTTGATCTAAGAGCCCACCTCCTTGATGTGATCTACCTTTTTCAATCACTCCACTCTGAATCTCCGGATTTAATAAGAAAGCACTACTATTAACTGTTCCAAATTTTGTTTCATAGAGCTTTCTTCCGTTAAACGCAAAGGATGTGGTTGCACTAGCAAGCATATCTTCAGCTTTTTTCTGTCTAATACTACAGGGACCAGCAATCAACGCTTGCTTAACAGTGACTTCAGGTACCATCATTGTAGGAAAGGATGGAAGGGGAAATTCAATCTCCGGGATAATTACACAAGAACTCTTATCAAGAAGGATGCTAAGAAAATTGTTGTTTTCGATCACATTTCCAACAAATGTTTCTTTGATCATTATTTCACTTTCATTCTTCTTCTTGTCCCTTAGACGAGAGCTTCTTGGCACATCATGAGAATTCTTAAGCTCCCTATAAAAGGCAAATGTTGTTTCAAAATAAATTCAACTCCACTAACATGATAACTCTGGGAATTACACAAACAAAATTGCTATTTGATATCCAGTTTTTAGAGGCTGTGCTGAAACAGATGAGTCTGTTTTAAATAGATTAAAATGCATACATCCTGAATTATGAAGTACGAAAAGATGTCTAGTTGCTTCTGAGTTATTATGCAAAATATATAAAGAGGATGTCACCCTCAACGATGTTCTTATACAGTCAAAAGGTTTTATAACAACAACGATTGAGATCATATTTATTGCAGGCACACCTTGGACGTAATGATAGTGCTAGCTCATAAAGCAGCTGATAATGAGACACCAGTGGGCCACAATTTGTGGAAGCCCTCCTGACCGCAGCTTCCTTAGCCACCTGCAACCAGCGAGGTGTTGCAATATTTGTTGCTTCTCCACAATTAAATCCTGTGCAGCATGTATAGTCAAATAAATTCATTGTTGCATACAGATGAGTGATCTTTAACTCCAAAACAAGAACTAGGACTCCTAACTGTTCAGAAGAACAAACATGAGATGGCAAACTATTAAACCGAATAGTTATCTGCCAGTTTGAATGGATAACATCAACTTGCAGAAATGAAATAGTACAATTTAGCTATGAGCCCTATCACATTCTTTTAAGCAATTTAGAGAGATTACCTATTAGAACTGATGCATCGTGCGCAAATATGAGTGTTTTCTGTTAGAAACTGAAACCACTATTTTACACTATAACTAAGAATAAAAAGCTATTCAAATGAGATCTGGTAGTTTTAATGGATGATGTCAACTTGCAGAAATAAAATAGTACACCTTAGCAATGAGCCTTCTCACATTCTTTTCAACAATATAGAGTGATTCTCTTCTGTAAAATTGATGTACCATGTGGAAATATAAGTGATTTAAGTTAGAAAATGAAACTGTTATTTTCCACTATAATTAACAAAAAACACCCATGAACACATTGTATCATAGACCTCGAATTGCAAGGACAACACTTTACTTCTTAGGTCAACTGAAAATTGCAACTCTTACTCACAGTAGTCACTGAAAGGACTGGATTACACTGACCATACAGGCCCAAACAGATAGCTATTCCAGGGAAGATCATACTAACCTAATAAGTGCATTACATGAATATGATATGTTAGATGGCTTACCATGGCTAAAACCGGAATGATAAGCTCCAGGGAATGTGATAATAAATTCACCAGGGTTTTGTACCAATCTGCTTTGGAGAATTATCTATCGATCAATTATACCCAGTACTCAAAAGAAATGGCCAGGAATGAATGCCACAAAAAATAGTGTTAAGAAATATAGTAACACCTGCAGCAAGGAACTCCAGCAGAAAGAAGCACTTCAGGAGACAAGACAGTTGTCTTCTCATTTAGTGTTTGAAAGGCCACTGCACCGAGATAAATAAGCTGTCAGAATATTTTTTCTCTTTTGAGTTAAAAAAATTGAAACATTCATACATAAAAGTAATACCTAGACTAGTTACTATCAAACAGCGTAATCATTAGTTCAGTCAAACATCAAGTTTACAAAACCGAATCATGTGAAGAAGAATTAAGAATTACAGCATTCAAGAATGCTTATGATCAACAATGCTCCTTCACTTTCTAAAATTTCAGTAAATAGTTCCAGCCCAAAGTTCTTTATGACCAAAATGTCCCAGCCCAAAGTAAATAGTTGCTTATGTCAAACAGAAAAGAAAAGTGCTCATAAGTTCTTAAACATGTTCGATTGCCTCACTTCACTTTCTAAAATTTCAGTATCAGTTTGGTAGGGTGCCACTTAGTTTTATCTGTCAGTTAAGGACATGAAAGAATGTCGTGACAAGAGCCTGGTGATGGAATTAGTTGTAAATCATAGGTTAGCTAACGGAGGGAAGAGGGCCAACACCATGCTTGAAGGGGATTAGGGCATTAGAAAGCGGGATTAACTATGCAACACAACAACAAAGTCTGTCTGTCCCAAGCAAGATGAGGTAGGCTAGAGACAATACCCAACATGAGTGGCCAACAAGAAGGGAAAAAGAAGCCATACAAAAAGTAAAAAGGCATGAATAATAGTAACATTCTTAGGGGATATGAAGCCTGGTTCATGATTTAGGCACATGGATAGCCGTTTTCCATGCACTTCTATCCAAGAACAGTCCTCTGGGTGTATTCCACTCTTTAGTCCCTTTTTACCACCTCCTCCCAAGTCAGGTACCCTGCCTCTCCTTACATTATTACTCTCCCCTAAGATCCTGCTATGCACCAGGTCATGATTTAGACACATGGATAGCTAATTTCCAAGGATAATTCTCTGCTTGCCTTCCACCCTTTCAAGTCCCTTTTCTACCACCACCTCCCATGTCAGGCTCAGTTGACCCTGCCTCTCATTATATTATTGTCATCCCTTAGTATCCTGCTATGCACCGGTGCCTCTGCAGGTCTCCATTGGATATGTCCAAACCATCTCAACCAATGCTTTTGTTAAGTTTTTCTTCAATCGGCGCTACCGCTACCCCTACTCTAGCATGTGTATCGTCATTTTGAACTCAGTCTGTTCTTGTGTGACCACAAATCCAACATAACATGCATTTTCGTTAAACATGTCACCCTTTAGTAGGTTAACATTCTGCATGATACAATGTTGGAAGTCTCCTTCCGTAGAACTTACCCTTTCGCTTCTATGGCACCTTCTCGTTACTGAGAATGCCAAATGTTTGGCGCCACATCATCGACCCCGTTCTAATTCTACGGATAACATCTTCAATCGATATCATATCTCTCTGTAAAGGCATCCTTCTTGCACTACCTGGTCTTCCAAAGTAACATCTCCTTCCTCATGTCTAGTAGCACTGAAGTCGCACCCACATATTCAGTGTAGTTCTACTAAGTCTAAATCATTTTGATTCTAGATTCCTAAACCACAACTCCAATCCCTATTTACAAAGAGAGATCAAGTATAGGTTGAGACTCGGAACTTTGGGCTAACAAAGACTAATTCAGTTTTGCTTGAATCTGCAACTTGTAGCCTTTTTACAGGGTTAGGTTGCCTTAAAACCTACAGATTGGAATTTTATCCGTCGTAACAAGTCGACATAAACAAACTGACTGTCACAGATAAGATCCTGAGTACACCTCAAGCTCTACGTTTACTCCCTTCGTCCTGGAATATAAGGCATTGAATGGTTCAAAATTTGTACCCAAATATAAGGCATTGTAGGACTTTTGGATAAGTATTAAAGGAAATCATTTAATTTTCCTTGGCTCTTAGGAACAACTTTAATTATGGCTGGTAAACGAAGAGCTTTCGGAGGGCAAATGCGTCTTTTGTTCTCTCCCTTAATTTGTCTTAGAATTGCTAGAATGCCTTATATTACAGGACGGAGGGAGTAACTGCCAAATCAAACTTGAATGAACCAATACATAATAGACAATCTAGTCTGCTGCTACTGCCTTACATTACAGTAATAGCTGTGCAACAGCTGCTGCCCAAACCCCTGTCCACAAAACAGTTAGATGTTTAGGTAAGTAAACAACACACAAACAAAGTTCAGGAACTTCATCATGATATACCATGCTGATTTGTATCACTTAACCGATCCAGTTTTTCCTTTTGAATTTCAAACACTACTATTATAGCAGTGGTACATAAACAATGGTACCCTGAAGAAAAGTTGACTTTTGACTTTGCCATCAAAGATAAAAGCCAAAAGTTCATAAGTTTTCTCCAGCCATATATTTCATACTAAAGGGCACTGATGTCTGCTTGGTTTACATGCCATTGTGATGACAGAATGTGTCATTTGGAGCAGAGGTCCAGACATGCTAAGTGACAGTTCACCTTCTTCTAAGTTCCCTTTTTTGCACATTGCTATTAGCCTATTACTCTACAGAAAACTGCACTTTGCTGTTGAAGTAGAAACTGAAACAACATTTCCAGACTAGTCATGAACAGGAGTGCATATCCAAGCAAGAAACCAAAGCATTGCAAAAGCATAGAGGAACAGGACACTCATTGGCGGACACATCCTTGTACATGCAGTATGCTCTGACATAAGATTCACTCAAGTCATTCTAAAGTAAAGGTCAGTTAGGTGAACAAACTTTGTTTACTTCTCCTGTGAAAATAACCCTCCCTAAAACCTCTTACATGCTGCTCCAGTCTCCCCATCCCTACCCCAAACTCTTCTCTGCTATGAACCCTTCCCTGGCATCCCTGGCTCCATGTTGTCAGGAAGTAGTGTCCTGTCCTGATCAAGTTTGCCACAGCTCAATTCAGTTTTCAATTTTTAACTTCAATGAGTACTCCAAACACAACCTCCAGTACCCAAAATAGCTTATTCATTTATTCCTACTAAAGGGCATTGATTTCCTAGAGTCATAAACTTGCACTGCTAAAGGGCATTGGTTTCTGAATTTACACGGTATTGGAAATGTAAAATGCCTCATTTGGAGTCACTGACACCATTTCAGTTTTTTCCCTTTTGAAGAAACCTGTTTTGGCACAGTGCTGTATAGTCATATTGGACGTGCAGTCATATGGACAACGGTGCCATGGAGGAAAAAGTTTTGACTTTGCCAGTAAGAAGAAAGCAGAAAAGACTCGTGTGGAAATGCTACGCATCTATGCAAGAAACCAAAGCAAGAGTAAAAGGGGCAAAAGAGGGGGCACACGCACTGATGGCGTTGAGGTCATCGGCGTAGCCGTGCACGCGGACGGCGTCCTCGAAGGCGAGCATGGCGTCGCGGGGCACGCCGTACCAGGTCTTGGGCTTGCCGAAATGGAGGTAGTTGAGGCTGTGCAGCTCGTGGTCCTCCACGTGCCACGCGAACCAGCTGTAGAGCATCGCCACGTACAGCATCGGCGTTGTCACGCCGGCCACGTCCCGGCCCATCGCCCGCAGCAGCGAGCCCCGCGCACGGGGGGCCAGCCGCATGTTCCACTCCGTCTCCCCGACGTCCCTTGCTGCCAGGGCCGCATTGCCGCCGCCGCCGCCCTCCAGGTCCAGGTCCAGCTCCTCCGGCGCCGCGAATCCGGAGCCCGGCATGTCGTTGCCGTACTCGACGTTGAACGGCCTAGCGGCGCAGGCGCCCCAGAAAAGCGCCTCCAGCTGGAGCTGCGTCGCGTGCTTGGGCGGCACCGCGTGCCTCGGGAGCTCGATGTCGCGTGCCTTGGCGCGGAAGGTCTCCAGCGTGTAGCGCTCGCCGCTCTCCCAGACGCGGCGGCTCGCGGGGCGGCGATTCTTGGTGGAAAAGCCCACCTGCTGGAGCCGCGTCGGGAAGGTGGGCGCGGGGGTCGCGCCGTCGATGCCGCTGCCGGCGGCCGCATTGGCGGCGAAGGAGGCCCTGAGGCGCTCGACCGTGGCCTCCCGCGGCGGCGCCGCGAGCGGGGGCACGACCTTGCAGATGCCGTAGCGGGAGGCCTCGGCCTCGATCTTGAGGATGTAGGCGATGGGGTCCGCGAACTCGGCGGCGGTGGGGCGGTACTCCGGCGCCACGGGCAGGTTGCGCAGCCACTCCGGCGTCTCCACCGCCGGCGGCGACATGGCAGCGGCGGCGGGGTGCACGAAGGGGTCAGGAAGGCCTTCCTCAGGCGAGGACTCGCATTTGGGAGGGGCGATTTGGGGAATTGGCTCTCGCTGACTGCTGCTTCGAGCTTGCTGCAGCGGCTGCTGCCCTGTTGCTGCTGCCGCTGCTGCTTTGGGGGTAGTGAGGGGAGAGAGGAAGGGGGACTGACGGAGGAGAGAGAAAGACAGGGAAGACGAGAGAATGGGGATTTTGTTGTTTTTTTTCCTTTGGACTTTGGAGGGGTAGAAATGGAATTTCTCTTTTGACTATTTTAGACAGAAAAATAGAGAGCTGCAAATGGCAAGTGCGATTTTGTAAGTTTGGAAAATTCTCATTTTAGAGAGTAGATGATTACTCTGTGGATATACAAGAGCATCTCTAACGTCGCTCTTCTCAATATCAAAATTGATAGTTTGGTGATTGGATATGCTCCAGCAGATTAGCCATCCAATGTCTATTATCTAAAATTTTTTGATAATCACCAAAACACGCCTCCCTCTCACCTAAATAAAGAGAATTTATCCCTATACTCTATCCTTGGTGATTGAATTTTGGTAGTCTGCTGCAGCAACCATTACCAAAATCATAAAAGTAAAGTATTTATCGTTAATGGAGAGAGTATATTTTAAATGTGAGATATGAATAATGTGTTGGAGATATTGTAACCCTTAGGGTTATAAGACGCCTTACTATAATGGCTACTTTAAGACAAACGACTAAGAATCTCTTATGGGAGGGTAAGAGGTGGCAAAATGCTACGGCGGCACGATGGCATAGCAAGTTTGAGAAATAGGGAACAATATTACTAGAAAAGTATAATTTGACTATAGGAGGATGCGATAAAATAATAATTTTGTAGAGAAGATAGCAGAGTAACATGATAGGTGGCGGTAGCATTGTAAGATTAAGGAGTTGGTGGTCATATCACTAGTAGAGTGTGATTTGGGTATAAGTGAGGAGGATATTAACCGCTTAGACACGACCATTTAAGCTGGTGATAAGGTGAGCTCATTCGTACTTGTGGTAATTCTACGAATAGATTGCTACCTAACAATATTAATATGATTAGAAACCATGGAGAGGATCACAAAGTACATGAAGAGAGGCATAGAGCTGGAAAGAACCAGTAAAAGACGTCCATGCCAAGTTGGAGACCCAATACATCTCAAGTCGGAGTCCACCTCGGAATTCAGGAGTAGGCCGCACTAAAATCGTCGCCCAGATTGCATACGGGCTCCGTTTTCAGCGTTCTATATACGGATTGATAGCTTAGAAGATACACTTTCCAATGGCACCAGTACCATATCAAAATTCCTTCTGAGTCAATAGGAATTGTCGAAACAATTAGACATACCGATTTTGCCAGGATGTTGTGTCATCTTTTATCGGACCACGGTCCTTGTAATTTTGCTTGGGACCCAGGCCCAAGTTGGTGTGCGCCCCCACCTATAGGAGCATGCCCCAAGGGTGCCCTAGGTCGTCCACCTTCTTGCCCGCCACCTCTTGGTTGCGTAAAACTTAGCAGTCACCACCCTAGACACTTGGGTTTTGCTTAGACTGAATCTATCTTTGAACAGTTGCCGTTCATCGGTTTGTGAAACCCCAAATTCGAGTGCTTAAACCAAGAATTTCTGCAATTGAGTTGTGTTCTTCCTTGTCCTTGCTGGTGTTCTTGATTCGCATGCAGGGGATAGCATTCGTGGCGAGATCAACCAGGCATCGCATGGTTGATAACCAGAGAAGTGGTGCTGCAATTGCAGGGTTCGGGTCATGTTCATCGGAAGTCAGATCGTTTGTGCTATGTCTCCACCAAATCAAGAGTTATTCTTACCTGATGGAAGATCAGGCATCCTCATGTGCCCATCATGTGGTAATTAGAGACTCAGGTATTACCATTAGACTTTTCATAGTTAGTTTGTGCCATCGTCCTAAAACTACAAAAAATTTCCCTATAAAAATACACGTTCGTCATCGTTCCCGCTATCATAAAACCCTATTTTGCCTTGCAATATTCCGTTAGATTTTCTTTTCTGTATTTTAGTCCCTTGCCGTGTCATTTTGTTCGTCGTGTCTAGGTCTCATTCATTAGTGCCTAGTTTATCTTGCTGATTTGTTGTTGCGAAGATAGTAGGTCAATTACTCTTGTGCTAAGTTTATTTAGACAGATCACAACTGATTGAAACATTGTGTGTATTTTGATGATATCATTATCTTGCAACACTTTCTGGTCAAAATAGAAAAGAAAAAAAAGGCGAGGTGCAAACAAAAAAATGAAAAAGCCGCACCAGAAAAAATAAGAAAGTAGAAAAAGAAACAATAAAACAAAAGGAAAGGAATTTAGAATTGCTTGCATCGTTTTGAGTCCTTTGTGCTAAGTTGTAGTTGCTTGCTTGAACTAGGTCTGAGCGAGTTTACGCCGGCGACATAGACTAGCTTGGGACTAATTTTCAGCTTTGCAATTCTGACTTTGCAATCGTGGAACCTCTCCCTCGCGGTAAGTATCACGAACCAGCCACCAGTTGTACCGTCCACTGCATTGTGTTGGTAAGATCCTTGTAAGAGCTTGGTAAGACACGTTTGACATGGAGCGATTCCACTGTCCATGCATAGTAATTGATAGGATAATCCTTTGCATATACTCCTATTCTTGTTAACAATGATAGGAATCAAAGATCTCATGGAACGTGTTCTACATGATGACATGAAGGACTACATGAACAGATCATGAAGGATGTGAATGAAGCAAGTCAAAAGGCTGTCACTCAAGCTTCAGCCAAGCAGAATGTAGACCACATCACTGTAGCTACATCTACTCATGGAGGCTGTTACATTTTTTCATCCCTTCCAACTTATGATGGTATAGGTGCTGATGAGTATATTGCTTGGGAACTAAAGATCGATAATATTTTTGCACAAATGTTGTATGTATGAACGAAGGAGGATTAATAATGCAAGTAGTGTTTTAACTAATAGTGCATTAATTTGGTGGGAGGACTTGTGTGCTTTGGATAAACCTAAAACTTGGAATAATCTGAAAATAAATACGAGAGAAAATTTTGTTCAGCAACATTTAGAGGAGGCAGTCTCGATTGCACCTCCTCCTATGCCTTATCTTTTGCAGGACATTGCACAAATGAAAGTGGATCATGTAGAAGAGAATGAAGTGCTTGCTATGTCATGTGAATTTTTGGATCTATCAACTGATCATGCAACTACAATTTCTAAAAATGAAAGCGAAAGTAATGAACAGGGTGCTCCACTCACGCAAGGTGAGAATTCTTTTGATGTTTAGAATTTCACGGATCATGCTATCATAGAGCAACATTTAGTGGAATCTTTTCATAATTTACCTTTGTCATAAGCTGATTTGCCTGCTATTACTTGTGATAAAGAACAGTTGTGTGATAATGATTCGATTATTTCTATATCACAACTAATACATATGCATGATATCATTGTTTCGGAACCATATGCTTGTGTTGAATACATTGTGTTTATTCCTATTACTAGTGCACATGATGAGCTGAAATTATTATCTTCTTGAAATACTCTGGGTTATATTGAATTTGATGTTTTGTGTAATCTAAGTTGTTTGGAGAGACATTTCGCTTATCCTGAATTGCCATGCTTGACTAGGAATACATATCATTTTATTGGCAAATATAATCTTCTTTGGTTGGGTAACAAGATGACTAATTAGAGGGTTGCAACAGCACTAATCATGTCACATCCAGTTCCTCTAGTTTCGTTTTCAAGAAAGAGGCTAAATTTCAAGAAGGAGAGCACTGGTGGTTGTTACCTACAACATCTTCTACAATACGGTCAAACCGAGGATGGTTTGCTTTCAGGAAGGGGAGAATGATGAGGACATGAACTGCTTAGATACGACCATTCAAGTGGATGACAAGGTGAGCTCGTTCATTTGTACTTTTGGTAATTCTAAGAATAGATTGCTACCTAATGATATTAATATGATTAGAAACCATGGAGAGGATCAAAAGTACATGAAGAGAGGCATAGAGGTTGAATGGACCAGCAAAGGACGTCCAAGCCAAGTTGGAGGTCTAATACATCTCAAGTTTGAGTCCACCTCGGAATTCTGGAGTTGCGCCCATGGGAGCGTGCTCGCCGCACCCCGCGCCTCCGCCAAGTTCTGTGCAGATGTGGGGGCCATGCCTCCGCCTAGTTCGGCACTAGTGTGGGGCCCCACAACCACCCAATCCATGCCACTGGCGTCCATATGCAACGTTGGTGCCACCGTCGCCAAACGCTGTCGTCGAGTTGGGGAGAAGAGACCGACAGGAACAATCTGCCTATTTGTCTAGTGCGGTCCTATCCTTCCGCTAGGGGTATTTTTGTTCGTTCGTATATAATGTGACATGTCTGTGTCTCACAGCAGGGGCTAACAGAAATGTCATTTTAGGGATGAAATTAAGAGTTGGTGTCAATTAGTGAACTTCAGAAATCTAAGGGCCAAGAAAGGAAGCGTTCATTTTAGCGGTGTCATATAGGGAGTTTTCTCTATATTGTTTTGCCACATCTTCTTATTGTTGGGAACGCGAGGGTGCCCAATCTTCCGTCAGGATAACTCTTGATTTAGTGGAGACCTAACACAAATGATCCGGCTTCCGATCAACATGACCCGAACCCTGCAATTGCAGCACCACTTCTTCTCTGGTTATCAACCGTGCACCGCCCGGTTGACCTCGCCACGAAGACTATCCACTACATGCAAATCAAGAACACAAGCAAGGATAAGAAAGAACACAAATCAATTTCAGAAATCCTTGGATTAAGCACTTGAATGTGGGGTTTCACAAAGCCAATGAATGACAACTGTTCAAAGACAGATTCAGTCTAAGCAAAACCGAAGCGTCTAGAGCGGCGGCTACTAAGTTTTATACTACCAAGAGGTGTCACCCAAGGGGGTGGACGACCTTGGACACCCTTGGGACGTTCTCCTAGTAGTGGGGGTGCACCAACTTGGGCCTGGGTCCCTAGCAAAATTACAAGGACCGTGGCCTGATAAAAGGTGATGCAGCACCCTGGCAAATTCTGTATGTCCAATTGTATTGACAATTCCCGTTGACTCAGAAGGAATTTTGATATGGGACGGTGCCATTGGAAAGTGCAGGGGCGGGCCTGCTATGTATTCATGGGTATTCAGTTGAATACCCAAATTTTTTGGCAAAAAAATTCTATACATAGTTTATAACATGTATATGTATCAAAAAATAGAAAATAAGAGCATCTCTAAAAGAATTATTATATCCTAGTCTCTAACTCTCTATATCGTTATGTAGAGGGTCATCCTAAATATTACTTCTACCTGTATTCTCGTGTTCTCATATCCCTATGACAGTTCCCTTATACCAGATATCCTATTGCTTGAACCTTGACATATTAGGAAACATGGCCCACGAATTTGAAGGATGAAGGTCTAAGATCCAATTCTAAAATGGCAAGTATTTGGGATAGGGTGTGGATTTTTGTTCTCAAATCTGAGAAGGGAGAGAGATGATTTAGGATGTTGCTACCTTAAGGGATTGGTTTTAGAGAACTATTGGAGGGAGGTTTTCCACTAAAAATCCTAAATTCGTAATTAGAATAGCCTTTAGGTTGTCTTTAGGAGATGATCTAACATCACAAAACAGGCTTCCCAATCTCATATTGCCTCTTGGGCTCAAATGGCCCACTTCCCCTTGCCCAGCCACGACGGCCCAGTCACGACCCCCAACCGGCACCGACCCCAGGTTCCTAGCCCCATCCATCCCAATTCCACTTCCCCCTTCTCGCATGGCTGCATCCTTTCCGCTTCCGGCCGGCGGCAGCAAACCCTAGTGGTGCAGCAGGAGACGGTTGCCTGCGGGTGCACCCCCAACAAATTCATACCGCAAAAAATGCAACAAATTCATACCCGCCTCCCATAGCGCAGCGGCCTCAGGCGCGGCTCCCGCCGGCCTTGCTGCAGCGGGCAGCGGTGCATGCTTCAGCGGCCTATGGCGTGAGACCAGTCGCCGCTCCCGCAGCAGCCTCAGGAATGGCTCTCGTAGGCTTTCTCTTGAGTGGGGCTGTGGGCTTGGGTTCAGAAGAGTAATCAGAGGAGGCGCGGCATGAATGGCTTGAAGGGTAAGTTCATGAGCATGATGTTCTTGCTTAACAGAGGAGTAGGAGTAAAGAATATGATGAGATGTGAGATCAGTAGCCATGCTCATGCATTAGGTTGTTGGTTTTATTTTTAGGATGGATCCAAATTCGTGTTACTTGCTGCAAATAAAACTGATTGGGAATAGAAAAAAGGTTAGAAAGGATGTCAAATGTTTCTGTTTTGACTTTTGAGAAGATTATGGATTCAGACTTGACAAATTGTAAGGATTTAGTTGAATTAATTGTGGAGAAACATCGAGGCCGAGTTATTTAGTAGTTGCACAAAGCCACCACTACTAAAAGACACAGCTGGTAGGACTAAAACTGAGAGGCATAAAGGCTGTAGTGAGAAGAAAAGAAAAAGTGACCATCACAAGTGTCCAATTTGTACATATTATGGGTATCATTGGCACAAAGAGGGGTAACCCAGAGGATATTGCTGCTATGATGGATGTGAGGTAATGAAATGTTGCTGGTTTACTCTTTATTTGCATGTTCTTTTGTCCAAAAGCAATTATAAATGCTAATTTCATTGTTCATGCTTGTGTTGAGGACCATCAAAGAAGAAGACAAAGAAAACCAAAACAACTTTGTCATCAATTGTGCCTTGGGAGGATGAAGCACCAGCAGTCTCTATGTCTTTTCCACCAAGATTAGCAATTTCACACCTAGCCGTAGTGAACATGATAGCTATGTTTGAACGCTAAGCACCTCCTTTTCTCACATTAGCCAAACCTTGGATACTACAACAAACAAAAAGGATAAACATGCCAACTCTTGTTCTGGAGCATCAAAAAGGTAATCTGAACTTGTTCTGAATTTTAGATTAGATTTAATGATATCTTGCTTTTTTCTTCTCTAAGTTCCTTGTTTTTAAACATAGCCAAAGCTTGGAGGTTACAAGTAACCAAAAAGTGAAAACATGCCAACTCTAATTTTGGAGCATCAAAAAGGTAACACCTGCTGGTTTTGAATTTTAGACATCTTATTATCCATTATTTATATTTTTCACTAAAATTGTTGCTGCCTTAAACAGATCAAGAACTGACTCAAATCAACCTGAGCCTCTTTTAATTGAGTTTCCTAGGTCCATAGAGCAAACAACTGACAATGTAAAGGCCAAACCTAAAAGAAAATAATCTGCCAAAATGAAAACAAGCATTCCTATGAGGCCACTTGACAGTCATGCAATGGGCACAAGAAGCAAGAAAATGGATCCAGCCAACCGTGCAATAAGCACAAGAAGCAAAAGAAGAATCAGCTTGTGATCTTCATAGTGGACTTGGCTTGATGTATGTCTTAGAATGTGCTGTTTACTATGATGTATGTGAACATGGATGGATGTGGAGCTGTCTTTTTGCTCCTTTTATGTCTCTATTTGGATGTATTTGTGAACTGAAATGCAAGTGTGAACCTTCTGTATGCATATGTGATGTATGTGTGAACTGCACTGTATGTGTCTACTTGGGATCCTAATTTATCTGTCATAGTGTATCTGTGAACCTTCTGAATGCATATGTGATGTTAATATGGTGTCAACCTTTTGTCTCAAAAATTTGCTTATGCTTGTATATGTGACCTTTATTGATGATGCCCATGAATTTGTTGCATTTTTTGCTCAACTGTCGTGCACAATTTTTCCATAAAAATGAGTTCAACTAATCAAAATATTTATAAATGATGCAAAAAAAATCCACGTCAGCATTGCTCTTGTACAATTTTTTTCCTTTTTACAAGTGTCCAGATGCGTGTAGCAAAAACAATCTGGTTAGAGAACTACATGAGGGGTAAAATGCTCTTTTCATGTGGCAGTTAACACTGTTACTGCTCAGACTTGATGGAAGTGTCATTTTAGGGATGAAATTAAGAGTTGGTGTCAATTAGGGAACTTCAGAAATGTAAGAGCTAAAGAAGGAAGCGTTCACTTTAGTGGTGTCATATAGGGAATTTTTTCAATAATATATTGATGAGAAGAAGGATATCCTAGTGGATCTATGGTGAAGGCTTGATTCTAAGGTCACATAAATTTATTATGTCATAGATCTGTGATATAGGGGCAAGGTGGAGGAGATCATGTGACGAAGTGTTGAGATCGAGGAACAAAGATATGTAATTGCGACAAATTATGAAAGGCTAGGGCTCAAAGAAGGTGATGGCTACAGTTTAGAGAGTAGTCGGATATGGGTTTAAATAGAGGTAGAGTGATTCTGATTTCTTTCTATTATTTAAAGTAATAGTTGTTTTCTAATCAGTAAAGAATAGTTTTGATTAGATTCTTTCATTTTGAGTAGTATAGGGTGATATGCTGGGTGTTATTGAAACAATAAATGATATCCATCTCTAAGATGATCTGAAGCAGCCGCTTCTGGAAATCAGATGCAGAAGAGCGGCAATGGATGCTATGCATTAACAAAGCGTAGTATTTCCTTCTGCACTGCTAGAAACTGAATCTAGAAGGACAACATCATAAGCTATACATTTATAAGGACAATATTTTCATTCAAACATTATGGTGCTTTGTTTTATAAACACAGTAGGTCTATTTTGACCTCTTAGCCTTTTCTCTTGTCTAATTTTAACTCCAACTATAATATTGTTTAAACTTAGCATCTCACCTATAAATTCTGTCCAATGATCTCGAGCCAATATTTAGTCTAATTTAGTAGGTTTTGCTCCAAGTTGGTATGTTTCCAAATGATATGATTTGGGCCTACTAGTTATTCTTTCTCTTCTATGTTCTCTTTATTTCTCCTCCTTTTCTTCACACCAAAGCAGAGTGGTCGGGGCACTGCCATGATCAATAAACTTCAAAGATCATGGGACTCCTACTTGTCTAGGATAACAGTAAGAATTAGATGATCCACCTATGCTTTGGCCAAGTTGCTACGTACTCCATGCTATCATGGCCAATAAGGGCAAGGTCCTCTAATTTCTTTTTCCGGTATCACCGATCTCTGTTACAACTGTTGGGTCCTGAGCCACTCTAGCCGTTGTTACACCAATAATATAGCCTTGTTGCAGCTCTCAACATCTCCTCCATAATCATAGGTGTAGACACCAATGTTCTCAATAAGCAATAATGCAAGTAATTACACTAGGATGAAAAGTTGAAAATAGATCGGATACGGACGAATATATATAAATATGAATATAAATATTTATTTTTACTCGGATTTGGATTCGGATAAAATGTGCCGGATATATATTAAAATCCATCCTATTCACATATCATATATCCCACTTGAGTATTCGGACACACATACAGTTCAGATATTGAATAGCCGGTTAAAGATACGGTCTATTCCATTTAGTCTCTAAACCTCTTCGGTCGGTCGGACGGATGGAAAATATCGGTACTATTTTCATCCCTAAATTGCACCACTAAGATGATGATAGAAGCAGGTGCGGACCCAGTACAGATACATGGGTGTACATATAAATGTACACCCAATAATTTTGATCAAAAAAATTCAGCTAGCATGCATATACATATAGTATGCTTGGGACTAGTCTAGATCATGTAGTTTGAGACCAAACAAGACAAAATAGCCTTAGCAGGTTATCAGGGCATGTAGGTACACTACTACAACCATCCCTATCACTGACGGTTCCAAACCCTCTTCACCGTCAGGTTGGGAAGCGTTGGATTAGAGTCGGCGGTGATGGGTCCGGCCATCACCGCCGGTTTGATCCACGAACCAGCGGTGATGATTGGGTTCCACCGCCGGTTTGAGCCACGAACCGGTGATGATGAACTCTTTAAAAACTCCATAAAAAAATTATAATGATAGCAAATTTTTTTAATACCCAAGCAACCACCTTACGATCAACCATCTCAACATCCAAAGTCCATGACTTGGAACCCACGACCTCATGCATCTCGCGACCCCTCCTTACCACTACGCTACACAGTCATATGTGAAAGATCGAATGCTATTAATTTACACTAAATTTTTAAATATTCTATTAATTTTTTAGATGCTAAGACAACCTCAAATAAAATTATTATGAACTGAAAAGTTTTAGATATCATCAAGCGCTACAACTTTGATATTGATCTTTTTTTTAATCTAAGGTCGTTTGATTGGGTCTAATAATTTATAACAAACATTTGCATATATAAATAATTTCAAATGAAAAAGTTGTCAACTATAAAAGTTTTAGATCTCGTTGAGTTCTATAATTTTAATATAAAATTTGTCTTTGTCCAATTTTGGCTGAAAAATTATAATTTTTTTCGTGCGAATAGGTAGGTTTCAATTTAGAAAAAGGTGGGGGATTTTACTGTTCGCTTATCAGCACCGGTTCGTATCTCAAACTGGTGGTGATACGGATTTCACTGCTGGTTCCAACCATAGTTATTAGGACCGGACCAGACCGGCCTGTTAGACCCGGGCACACGGGACTATCCACGTGGCATACTTCTCCTAGAATACGGGATGAGACAAGACTCACGCCCTACATCTGTTGTAACTACTCGTAATGCAGTAGGATTACTCGTATAGCAGTGAAACTAGTCGGACACGGTAGGAAACTACCCGAGAAGTACTCGGGTAGGACTCCTGAGCTTGTACCCGACTAGGACTTCCATGTAAACCTGTCCCCCCAGACAATATAAGGGCGGACAGGGACCCCCTTGGGGGCAATCATCATCAAAGGCAATACAAACCACACAGGACGTAGGGTATTACCCTCTCAGCGGCCCAAACCTGTCTAAAACCTTGTGTTCCTTTGCATCTTCGAATTCCTGATCTCTGCGATACCCTACCTACAAACTCACCACCTCGAGGATATCCCTCGGTGGGCGTGGCGGTGAAACACCGACAGCTGGCGCCAGGTCGGGGTGTTCATCGAGCATCCACCGGAGAATTCGATGGCATCCTTCAACTTCACCAACGCTGTGCTCGACGACGGCACAACCTTCATCTTCGGCTCCTAGATCCGCGTCGCCAACAGTTTGGGTGGCTTTAACAGCCACCTAGCCAATTGAAAGGAGCCGGAGGCCCCTTCATCAACTTTCAGCAGCGATCTAGACGACTTCGTTGACAACCTCGACGATATGCCGCTTCCCGATCTGGCCCAGCAGATCGAAAAGATGTTCATTTTCAACACAACTTCCACTCGTGACGCACGAGATCTACTCGGTTCGGATTCAAACCGATCTGAAAAGACCTCACGATCTAAGTCCCTCTCCGACTTGGAGAAGGATTTGGATCTCCTGCTCAAGATTAAGGACGTGGGCGCCACCGCTTGCCGGGAGGCCCCCGTTTTTGACATCTACTCGGATTCCGACTAAGAGTATTCCCCATGCAGTACTACACCTTCAAGCCGGATCCGAATAGGACTCAGAGATGAGGAGGCCACCACTCGTTAGGCGGCCCCCACCCTCGAAAACCACTCGCATCCCGATGGCCACATCGAAACATTTTCGGGCAGCCTTCTGGGTTTAACCATCACATCAGCACCGCAAGGACGTTTTGTGTACTGGAAGGGCTTTGAGCCCTCTGAACTACTCGATTACGAGTCCCGCCTTGTGGCCCTCACGCAGGAACTACCCTTACAAGAGGGTAGACCTCTTTCTCCTATCGCGGAAGAAGGAGAAAGTAGCACAGAGCTACTCGAGTACAGCCTTAGGGCTAACCACTCGCCAGATCGTCAAGTCTGCATGGCTTCCCTTCGCAACGCGTAGGAAAAAGAGCTGGGCACCCAGTACGACAACGAACAACTCGCGGACGTCTCAGCCAACGAGCCCACAGCTGACGCTCCCCGAGATGAAGACAAGGAGCACCGAAGGATCCGGCAGGCAAAGAACGCCAAGCGCGCTCAACGCACAGAACCGCGCCCGCGATCCAAGGGATCTTAACAACACTTTTGCAGCAGTTGCAAATCGCGAGTACCGTACGCCGAGTGGCGCCATCGCAGAAGCACCACTCTTAGCTCAACAACTCCCATCCAATCCTCAGATACAAAGGTTGCAGTACTTGACCCAGCGCGCGCTCGTACAACTCGATGGGAAACATCCAGTGTCCTCCACTCGGAATCAGCTCTCGAGGTTTGAGCACCATGGTGATACCGTGCTGGTCAATCGCACCCCTAGAGGAGGCCACGGGAGTTGGAGGAATGACAACCGCCAGCACAATGAGGGCCACCTGTCCGTGCGTGGCAACAATGAACAAGAAGTACAACAACCCTCTCGCAACCAGCATGGGGCAAGGCACCACGGCCAAGATCCAGTCGAGGCCAACCTCCATGATGCTCCCACGGTCGACCTCAGGCAGAAAATTAACGAGGGCCGCGACGCATGGCTTGTAATTGAAGCGAGGAGAAGGGACCGTACCGGCAGGTACCACGACGACGACGATAGCGACCGCTTCCCCGCCTTCACCACCAGCATCACCGACAAGTCCTACCCAGAGGACTTCAAACCAGTCGGAATCCCCAAATATGACGGTAAACAGGACCCACGCCAGTGGATTCGTTGCTACTCCATCGCCATTGAAGTTTCAGGGGGATCCAACTCCACAAAAGCTCTCTACTTCCTGGTGGCTTTGGAGTCCGCGCCCCTCACGTGGCTTGAAAGTCTTAAGCCAAACTCCATCGACTCGTGGGAGGACCTCAAGCGAGCCTTCATCGAGAACTTCCAGGGATCCATGATCAGGGCGGGCACTCGCCACGACTTGTCCCAGGTGAAGCAGGAGATGAACGAGGCCCTGAGGTCCTACACACCATGTTTCTTCGAGACGCGCGCCACCATCGCCAACATCACCGATGAGGACGTCATCCGTTGTTTCCAACACGGCCTCTTCTCGAAGAACACGTACCACGACTTCGGGAGGAACCGTCCGACTACTGCCGTGAAGCTGCGTGACATGATGCAATGGTGGGCTGACCAGGAGGATGAGGAAAACGACCGTTTCCCCAAGCGCAACCACGACAAGCAAAGCAATGGCAACGACCACTTCGACAAACACCAGCGGAACCACTCGGGGAACACCCAAAAGCGCAAGCCAGACCATGAAGTTGCGTCTGTCGAGCGCAATCCACGTGGCAAGAAGTCGGGGAACAACCACACGGACTACGAGCAAGTCATGCATAAACAATGCCCGATACACCCGAAGTCACGACACACGCTCTTCGAGTGTGTCACCATCCGCAAATCACTCAATGCACCGCCCCTTCCTCAAGCCGGAAAGCGAAAGGACAAGGAGGATGACGAAGGAGGCGACAAGACGGGGGCTCAAGACTTCCAAGATCCAAAGAACATCGTCAATGTCATCTTTGGCGGAGATGGCAGGTTCCCTCCAAACACGCGCAGAAGCTAACCCTACGCGAGATACTCTCTGTGGAGCCAGCCACGACAAGGCCTCTGAGATACAGCGAGGTCCCGATCTCCTTCTCCAGGGACGATCAATGGACCATCTTCTCCGAGCCGGGAAAATTTCCGCTCGTCCTAGACCCTGTCGTGGCGGGCTCACAGCTCACCCGAGTACTCATCGACGGCGGAAGCGGCCTCAATCTGCTCTTCGCGAGTACTCTCAAGAAGATGGGACTGGAGATCTCCAAGATGCTCACTCCCAGCAAAGCTCCTTTCTACGGCATCGTCCCGGGTAACGCGGCTACACCACTCGGGTCAATGGTCCTGCCAGTCACCTTTGGGACAAAAGACAACTACCGCACAGAGTACATCAAGTTCGAGGTGGCGGATTTCGACTCGTCGTACCATGCCATCCTTGGCGGGCCGGCACTAGCCAAATTTATGGTCGTGCCCCACTACGTTTACATGCTACTCAAGATGCCAGGCAAGACAGGAGTACTCACACTCCGTGGCGACCTGAAAAACTCGTACGACTGTGACCAGGAGGCGATCGAGTACGCCACGACTTCACGCGTGCCAGAGCCATCTGCAGAAGTACTCGCGGCCGTGCTGAAGCTGACCAACACAGAGATGGAGATCTCCAACCACCGGCCAAGCCAGTCGAGGGTTAAACCTAACCCCATCGACGTCGGCATCAAGACCATCCAGCTGCAAGAAGGCGACCCGTTAGACTGGACAACTACTCGGGGCATGAGAACTTCACAGCCTTGACGCGGCTAGGAAAGTACTCGGAGGACACCTTCAAGATAAAGTTCGGGAGGACTCGAAGACAACCTCAGAAGTACTCGGACGCCTGCAGTACTCGGCTACGATAAACTCGGGGGCTTGTCAGACCCCGGCACACAGGACTGTCCACGTGGCACACTTCTCCTAGGATACGGGATGGGACATGGCCCACGCCCTACATCCGTTGTAACTACTCGTAATGCAGTAGGATTACTCGTACAACAGTGAAACTAGTCGGACACGGTAGGAAACTACCCGAGAAGTACTCCGGTAGTTCTTCTGGGCTTGTACCCGACTAGGACTTCCATGTAAGCCTGTGCCCCCAGACTTTATAAGGGCGGACAGGGACCCCCTTGGTGGCAATCATCATTAAAGGCAATACAAACCACACAGGACGTAGGGTATTACGCTCTCAGCGGCCCGAACCTATCTAAAACCTTGTGTTCCTTTGCACCTTCAAATTCCTGATCTCGGCGACACCCTACCTACAAACTCACCACCTCAGGGATATCCCTCGGTGGGCGTGGCGGTAAAACACCGACACGGCCGGTTCAACCGGTTGAACCGGAGCCTTGACCGGTCCGGGTCCGGGTCACTTAAAAGATCAGACATGCATATAACACGGTGAAAACCATTCAAACCGCCGATTTTTACATCGAAGCCGGAAGAAAACCGGACATAAACCGCTACGGACCGGAAAAGTTCGAACTCAGCCCCTCAACCTTCGGATTGGAAGGATGCCACCACCAGGCCACGGTTATGTTTGTGACTTTAGTACATAACTTAGTCTATTTGTACCGTGTTGAACCGCCGGTCTAACCGGTTGAACCAATCAAACCGCGAACCGAGAGTCTGAACGATTCATTATCCGGTTCGGTCCTAATAACTATGGTTCCAACGGCCACAACGGTCACTTGCTCACGAAGAAGCCACTCCGCCTAAAAGTCAACCCTAAAGCCACTTCGAAGAAGCAACGACTGCGATGTTTCGCCCCCGACAAGAGGGAGGCCATCAAGAAAGAGCTAGCAAAACTACTCGCGGCTGGTTTTATTAAAGAAGTATACCACCCCGAGTGGTTAGCTAACCCTGTACATGTCCTGAAAAAGAATAATAATGAATGGAGGATGTGTGTGGACTATACTGATCTCAACAAACATTGCCCGAAGGACCCCTTTGCGCTCCCACGCATCGACTCCACTGCTGGCTGCGTTTTGTTTTACTTCCTCGACTGCTACTCGGGCTATCATTAGATAGCTCTCAAGGAGGAAGACCAGATCAAAACGGCCTTCATCACCCCCTTCGGAGCATACGCTTACACCACAATGTCTTTCGGGTTGAAGAACGCGGGGGCCACCTATCAACGGGCCATCCAGCTGTGCCTTGCGGACCAACTACACCGCAGTGTTGAAGCTTACGTGGATGATGTGGTCATCAAGACCAGATTCCACGATGAGTTCATCACTGATCTCGAGGAAACTTTGAACAGCTTGCGACGGTTTCGATGGAAGCTCAACCCGACAAAGTGCGTCTTTGGCTTCCCTCAGGGCAAACTACTCGGGTTCATTGTCAGTCACCGCGGGATTGAGGCAAATCCAGAGAAGATCAATGCCATCACAGCTATGGATGCTCCAAGAACCATCAAGGACGTCCATAAGCTCACTGGCTGCATGACAGCTTTGAATCGATTCATCTTTCGAATTGGAGAAAGGGGACTACCCTTCTTCAAGTTGCTCAAACCCCATGACAAGTTCAAGTGGACCAAGGAGGCAAACCAGGTGCTACAAGATCACAAGCACCATTTGCAGTCGCCACCCATCCTGACAGCTCCCCAACCAGGCGGGAACCTGCTACTCTATATCGCCGCGACTACTCACGTGGTGGAACGACAGGAAGAAGGCCACGCCTTCGGGGTGCAGCGACCAGTTTACTTCATCAGTGAAGTCCTCTCTGAATCTAAGGTTCGTTACCTGACGATTCAGAAAATACTTTACGGTATACTCATTACTTCCAGGAAGCTTTGCCACTACTTCGATGCATACAATATCCTGGTGGTCTCAGACTTCCCATTGGTGGATATCCTCCACAATCAGGACGCTACCGGGTGCATCTCCAAGGGGGCAGTGGAGCTGGGAGCCCTTACACTTGGCTTCAAGCCCCTGACAGCCATCAAGTCGCAGGCACTAGTCGACTTCATGGTGTAGTGGCGAGAAAACCAAGTGGAAGCCCCAACCAACCAACCGGAGCATTGGGTCATGTACTTCGATGGCTCACTCAAGCTCGGTGGTGGTGGTGCGGGAGTACTTTTCATCAGCCCGAGAGGAGAAAAGCTCTAGTACGTGTTCAAATACTAATCGAGGTCTCCAATAACGAGGCCGAGTACAAGGCATTGTTGCACGGGCTACGCCTAGCAATCTCCCTGGGCATCAAGCGACTACTCGTCTATGGTGACTCCTTATTGGTGGTTCAACAAGTCAACAAGGAGTGGGACATCAACAAGGACACCATGGACGCCTACGTCATGGAAATACGCAAGCTCGAGAAAAAGTTCTCAGGGCTGGAAATTCAACATGTGGTTCACGACAACAATGTGGGCGCGGATGTGCTCTCGAAGCTGGGTTCTGATCAAGCTAACGTCCCACCGGGAGTTTTCGTTCACGAGTTGCATCACCCTTCCATCAGAGCACCAGACTCAAGTTTCATCGCTTAGGGTCCCAAGGAACCCGATCGAGAGGTCTTGATGATCGAGGTCGACTGGAGGTTGGCCTTCATCGATTACATCCAGGAGCACAAACTACCCCTCGGCGTCGACCCAAAAAGAGCTGAAGCTACTCGCATCCTACGGCGCAACAAAGGGTATGTTCTAGTCGGGGGCATTCTGGATAAGCGTGGATCAACTTTAGGCATACTCATGAAGTGTGTCAGCAAGGAGGAGGGCAAAGAGATACTCCAAGAGATTCATGAAGGCGTGTGTGGGAACCATGCAGCTTCTCGCACACTACTCGGCGAGGCGTTTCGATCTGGTTTCTACTGGCCGACCGCTTTGGCGGATGCCGAAGCACTCGTTCGCCGGTGCACCAACTGCCAATTCTTTGGCAAACAGCCCCATGTTCTGGCTCACAACCTTATCACCATACCACCTTCATGGCCGTTTGCATGCTGGGATAGGGCCCTTCACAACTGCGCCAGGAGGTTTCACACATGTGTTGGTGGCTATTGACAAGGTCACAAAGTGGATCGAGTACAAACCAATCGCAACGCTCACTGCTGATCGAGTGGTTACTTTCATCTGCAACATCTTACACTGCTTTGGCTTCCCCAACACCATTATCACAGATTTGGGATCCAATTTCCACTCGCATCAGTCTGGGATTTCTGTGAACGCAGCTCCATCAAAGTCAAATATGTTTCGGTAGCTCATCCGCGGGCCAATGGCTAGGTTGAGCGCGCCAATAGCTTGATTCTTGATGGATTGAAGAAAAGACTTTATGACGAGAACAGCAAAAAGGGCGGCAAGTGGATCAATGAGATCTCATCAGTAGTCTGGGGGCTTCGCACACAACCAAGCAAAGCCACCGGCCAGTCACCTTTCTTTCTTGTATACGGGTCTGAGGCTATATTACCTGCTGACGTGATGTGGAAGTCTCCACGACTAGAGATGTTTGAAGAAGGCGAGGTTGACACTGCAAAACATCTCGAGCTTGACTCAGTCGAGGAAATCCGATGCAATGCATTGTTCCAATCGGCCCATTACTTACAAGGAGTTCGTCGTTACCAGGACAGGAAATTTCAACGACGCTCCTTCAACGTTGGAGATATGGTTCTTCGACATATCCAGGATGATACTGGGCTACACAAGCTTAACTCACGATGGGAGAGACCTTTTATTGTGCACAAGGTTACAGGCCCTGGATCTTATCGATTACAGTACCCGGATGGCCAGGAGGTATCAAATTCATGGAATATTGAACATCTGCGTCGGTTTCATCCCTGATCAACTGGGGACATCTTCTACTGGTGCTTGGAGATTTGATACTACCAGTACAACGCCGTACTACTGGTTTACGACTGGTACTACGCGCAAGTTTACTGAAGGGGCCTCGCTCCCATCTTTCCAGTAACTAATTACTAGTTTCCGACTAGTATCTTGGGTTACTGAAGGTGCCTTGTGCTCATACTTAGAGTACAACGCCGTACTACTGGTTTACGACTGGTACTACGCGCGAGTTTGTTGAAGGGTCTCGCTCCCTTATTTCCAGTAACATATTACTTGTTTTTCGACTTGTACACTATGTTATTGAAGGGGCCTCGCTCCCATGACAAGAAGTTTACTAGTTTACGACTACCTCTACACATATTCGACTACTTGTTTTGATTACACGCCCATTCAGGATTGACTCCGATTGGATGGCTTCATTGACTGTTCAAGCACCAGCGGCTACTTGCTCAATGCCTGGACTCGGGGGTTATCGCCACCATTCTGCTCCGACTACTTTATACCTATCACCTGGCTCCTGGCTCGGGGGCTTGATGCGACAAGGCACTTAGCATGCTTCAAGGGATAGCTCTCATGCTTACATGTTGAATGCTATACAATTACTCGACAATGCCCGATCCAAGCGGCTTTTTAAGATTTGTCTTGGTATATGTTTGTTAATTATTATTTCAGGAATTCTATTCTAAAATAAGGGGTTTGTTTAGTTTATTGCACAGAGGTCTTGTTTAGTCATTGGCTCAGGGCACAAAGATTGGTTTGAGAGGTAATTTTGGGTGTTTGTCGGGGATGTTATTTGTTTCACCATTTTTTCAGGGAACATATCCTGAAAAAAGAGGTTTTCAAATTTACTACACCAATTTACCCATGTTCACCATCAAATCTTTGCCGTCATATATTGCATACCCCGATTCTTTGGATCCTTAATTCCAAACCTTGGGGATTGGATTCAAGGCTCTTGGGCTACGAGACACGTGTCATCAGCGACTTATTTTTTTCAAATCTGCTGGAAGATAAGGATAGAAGACTCAAGATCAAATTGACCCTCAGCTTGATTCTACGAGTCAACCTAAGGCTCGGGGACTACTCCATATGGAGTGTGAGTTTAATCGCACCCCATATAAAGAAGACTGGACAACTACTCGGGGCATGAGAACTTCACAGCCTCGACGCGGCTAGGAAAGTACTCGGAGGACACCTTCAAGATAAAGTTCGGGAGGACTCGAAGACAACCTCAGAAGTTCTCGGACGCCTGCAGTACTCGGCTACGATAAACTCGGGGGCTTGTCAGACCCCGGCACACAGGACTGTCCACGTGGCACACTTCTCCTAGGATACGGGATGGGACATGGCCCACGCCCTACATCCGTTGTAACTACTCGTAATGCAGTAGGATTACTCGTACAACAGTGAAACTAGTCGGACACGGTAGGAAACTACCCGAGAAGTACTCCAGTAGTTCTTCTGGGCTTGTACCCGACTATGACTTCCATGTAAGCCTGTGCCCCCAGACTATATAAGGGCGGACAGGGACCCCCTTGGGGGCAATCATCATTAAAGGCAATACAAACCACACAGGACGTAGGGTATTACGCTCTCAGCGGCCCGAACCTATCTAAAACCTTATGTTCCTTTGCACCTTCGAATTCCTGATCTCGGCGACACCCTACCTACAAACTCACCACCTCAGGGATATCCCTCGGTGGGCGTGGCGGTAAAACACCGACACGGCCGGTTCAACCGGTTGAACCGGAGCCTTGACCGGTCCGGGTCCGGGTCACTTAAAAGATCAGACATGCATATAACACGGTGAAAACCATTCAAACCGCCGATTTTTACATCGAAGCCGGTAGAAAACCGGACATAAACCGCTACGGACCGGAAAAGTTCGAACTCAGCCCCTCAACCTTCGGATTGGAAGGATGCCACCACCAGGCCACGGTTATGTTTGTGACTTTAGTACATAACTTAGTCTATTTGTACCGTGTTGAACCGCCGGTCTAACCGGTTGAACCAATCAAACCGCGAACCGAGAGTCTGAGCGATTCATTATCCGGTTCGGTCCTAATAACTATGGTTCCAACGGCCATAACGGTCACTTGCTCACGAACGGGCTGTGAAAGTCTATCACAACCAACCAGTTTGAGTTCAACTGACGGTGATAGGATGTTGGGATGATAGTATCTATAGTACTGGTATCGTGGTATAGTGTTATATGCTAGGTGGATGTGCTTCGAGCTGGCCCAACACGGTACGACGAACCATAAACAAGTAACTACCGAAGATCTCTCTAAACTCCCCAAACTCCATTTTCACGTACAATATAAACTCCCCAAACTCCATTTTCACGTACAATATATAACCCGGTGCATTTTCACAAGATAGCCAGATAGGAGCCTGGTTCTTGCATCCCTTTATCGGTCCTTTGAATTCTAATAGAGAAACGCAGATGTTTTATTGCTTGCCAAGTTGGTTCCGTAATTTGTCACGCACAATCATTCGTTGCAGCTTAGACAAACATTTGCTAGATCATAGGAGATGTTGAAGCTGCATTGCATGGACCAATGGTACCCAACCTCTATAGTTTTTGAGCATAGTACTAGCAACCTGCTAGATCAAAATACAATCAGATCCCTGTTGACGGCTCTAAAATACCAAATCCAGACCGTCTACTCCTGCATAAACACATAAAAGACGAACATTAACCTAGTGATAGGGGTTTGTTACTAACCATTTTCACAAGTGTTGGTAAATATTTATATGCAGGTCACTTATCCTTAGAAATGAGGAGGAAACACACCCAAGTAGCAAAGAAACACACCCCAATCCAAGGCAACACCCTTCCGACGAATCAGGCACAAGCGCGAGGATTCAAGGGCCCACAAACAGAGCTTAACCGCCTTAAAATAACGTGGCTCACCCATAACCGTCATGAGGACCTACCTAGCAGTCACCCAGCCAAATGGCGGTGAAAAAGGAGTCGGTGGTGGATCGGCTTAATTCGAGGCTACCGAACACGCCTTTACGCCTCTAAATTAGCAGTTTGAACAGTGGAAAAGATATCCATTAATTATCACATAATATACTTTCAGTGATCATATTTTTATCTACACTTTGGTTTCTGGAGGAATTCTGTGAAGTGTGCATAACAAACTGAAAAAAAAAATCATCTTATGGACAGTACTGTTTTTGCACATAAATAACATTATAATTGTAGGGCCTTTTCTTTTGGCATTAAACATACACAAGAATTCAAGAGGGCTGAATTCCTATAAAAGAACATTGCATATTTGCTGAACATAAACAAATATGTTCATGATGTTAGTTCTTTTCACAAATTGCTACATCCTCTGATTCCAAAATAAGTCTATTAGGACATCGGCACGGTCAACAATGCATCACTTTGATTACATATATCTATAAAAAAATACACCATTTCTAATAGCAAGAGTTATGAATTATGCAAGTATATTTCATGATGAACCTAGTAACAAATCAACCTTATGTTGTTAACTCAATCTATATGATCATTTTTGCTATTTAATCATAGAACCTAAGGCTTGATTTAGGACAAACCTAAACAGACTTTATATTTCGGAAAAGAGGTAGCAAACTGTTAATTAAGATTCAAGACTTATGAAGCAACCATAAGTACATGTAGGGGCTAGGGTTGCTCAAAGATGTAAAAGAGAACAAAAGCATGTTAGAAGATTACATGCTTCAGTACCTAAAGAATATCTAAGGAATAAATGAAGACAAGGACAATAAAGATGAATGTTCCTTACTTGCCAATTGGATGACCGGACCAGGAGAAACCACGATCCATATCTTTTTCTTTATGCAGGTGTCTATAAGCATCTACCAGCTTTCCTCTGTAATCCAAGTCATTCACCCATAAGTTATTCAAACTTCAAAGCAACAACTATACGATCAAATACAACAATAAAGTAATGTCTCCTCGAAATCAAGCCAGGCCCTTCTTGATTTATGTGCTGCTCAGATTTTGTTGTTAAAATATTATTGCTAAAACTTGCATCAGCTTGAACACATGTTTTCGTCAAGCAAACCATATGCCATGTATGCTCTGTTCGCTTTACAAATGTGGTATCTAAACTGTAACTGAATCTTGGAAAAAGTTCACAGAGAGCTCAGAGATACCGGACTTTTTTTCCTCCATGGTTTTAGCTCGAGTAAGGTACCAAAACTTACCTTGCCAAAAACAAGATGGACTTTTAAACAGTTTTTCCTTAAGAATTCTCAAATATTCAAAAATAATATGTGTATGTTTGTATCACCATTCATATTGATATTGATCTAGACAGATATGCTCTAGTATGTTCAAGCCCATATCAGTCGACAGGCTCAGCTAATCGACAAATATCTGGCTGAGGTAGAATGAGTTTCTGAACAAAACATAGCTCATTTCTATATGGGAGGCTGACCAATACTGTTATGCATCTTTTTTTAGAGCATCTCCAGCAGTTCCCCTATAAACAACTCCCAATAAGATAGTATTGGGATGTTCCAATACCACTTTCATAGATTATTGGGAGATGCTTTTACAGTTCCCCAATAACCACATCCCAATACAACTAACATATTGGGAGAGCCAAAATTCTCCCTTTATTTGAGGGGAGTTGGGGTGAAATATTGGGACAACCCAAGGAGTTGGAGTGAAATATTGGGACAACCCAATAATTATTGGGGAAATGGAGAGGTTTTGGGGAACTGCTGGAGTATATTTTCTTCCCAATATTGTCAGTTTATTGGGGAAAGGAAAACTGCTGGAGATTCTCCTAAGCATCCATACTAGTTGGTGCACAGCAGTAACTATATTAAACATGAAATTTTATTTTTACGGGACCAATTGGATCAGAACATAAAAAATTGACAATTGATTCCTTTTCTTTTTAGAAACAACCGGCAACAAATTTCAAAAGCATCACCAGTGCAACTAGTTGTAATTGTCCAAAGATAATAGAAGAAAAGTGTTCAATGGTACAGTGTATTGGTTTTCACCTACTGGGTCAATATGTTACCAAAGCGATGCCTCTCTGCTAGGGTGAATCCTGGCTGTCCACAGTCCTGCAGAGTACAACGAGACTTCATTGCACTAATGAAATACTCAATGTATGTACACCACAAAAAGGATACCGGAGGTCCAGTAGAACTAGAAGATGCAGTCAAATGTGAAATTACTCATAATCGAGAATGTGACGTCCTCTGAAAGTCTAGTAGAATCATTGTTATGAACTAAATTTTGAACTGAATCAAAGATGTCAAGATAACGAAATTGTAGGATCAAATAGTAGATTATCTCCAATCACCAAACCTATTTAGCAGCAATGAACTGTTTTATTTAGTCAATTGAGGCTTTGATTGATGTCCAATTGCAATAACTCGGTTATACGTACATAATTTCTTGTAAACAAAGTTAGGGCCCGGTTTGAATCATTTACCTAACCTTGCTCAGCAATACTAGCAAGGAATATGGGCAATGATTTCCTTGTTTTTGAGGGAGAGCCAAATTGGTTTGCTGTGCACAAGCTTGCCCACTACCAAAGGTCGCAAAGTGGGACAGAAAGAACACAAACATGCCCTTATACTAGGCCAAGTCTACAATAGTGATCAGGCTGCCTGCCCGTTATGTGATCAGGCACAGGAGACCGCACAACATCTCCTGATCTCATGTGTGTTCACCCGACAATGTTGGGTTTTGATATTCCAACATCTGAACCTGGACATTGATGTGCCTGCTAACACGGCAATGTTGGTTTTTTCCACTTGGTGGTGTAATGCCATCAAATCAGTGCCAAAGGATTTGCACAAAGGATTAAACTCGCTCATCATCCTTGTATCCTGGGAAGTTTGAAAGCATCGCAATTCCTGTGTGTTTTGAGGGAGCGCAGCCGAACATCCAGGTGCGTCTTCAGATCGTGGCAAATGAGTGCACCCTCTGGTGCATGGCAGGGGCCACTGAACTCAAGGAGCTACTGGCTAGGTGGCTAACCCCGGCGTCTTAGGTTTAAGGTCCTGGTCTTGTTGTGTTTTTTTGTGTGTGCACCGTCTTTAGATCATTTTCTGCTGTGTGTGGGTGCGTGATGTGTGCTAAGGTTTGGAGTTTTTGTTTTAATCTTATGTACTTTTATTTCTCCCTTAATGAAATGACACGCAGTTCTCCTGCGTCGTTCGAGAGAAAAAAAAGTCTACAATAGGGAGTAGACCCCTAAGAAATAGAAGATAATAAATATAGTACTCATATAACCTGGAAGCCGAGTGAAAGCTCTTCATACAGGACTATAAAAACATTTTTTCAATACACTGAAGAACCATCCGTGCAAACAAAGTTCGCAACTAGCAATGCATCAGAAAGTAACTACAACAAGGGACATGGCCTCACCAGCAATAAGACATAAAATTCATCATCAGCCAAATTGCCCATCAATCCAGCAGACAGCTATACACTCTGGTACTAAAACTGTAGGCTTTTGTGTTGCTAAAAGAAATTGCAGCAAGCAAATTGCTGCTGATAATTTAGAGGCTTCTATAAAAAAATTAGGGTTACCCAAGTTAGGGTTTGGGTTTTACTTAGATTATTCTGTCCATGAGACGACGTGGTGCTTTGATTGCGGCCTCGGGTCTTATTGATCGGAAGTCGGATCGCTTGTGTCAGGTTATCGACAAATCGATAGGTATCCTCCTAATGGAAGATCGGGCACCATCGCGTTCCCATCATAGGTAGTGCTTAGAATAGGGGGAGAGTGAGGAGGAGTCGGGGAGGTGCCGGGCTTGTTGGCCCCCGGCGCTCTTCTCCAGCTTGTACCTCGACGGAAGCTTATCAATCATAGTAAGTGTTCGTGATTTCTATTGTGTTTTAGTCTCTAAGTTAAGTAATAGTTCTAGTCTGTTAGTTGTTTACTGGATCAATAGTTCACTAGTTTAGTGGGTGCTCTAGAGTAAGACTCCTGATAGAGACGGATGTTCTTGTATGCCTCTAGAGTTAGTAAACGAAAGGGTAAACGTGGTGTCTAGGCTAGACATATCTATTGGTTGTGGTATATCCCACGGTTTGATGAGGTAGGTGATAGGTGGTGGCAGCCTTGTTTACTCAGTGTAACCCTCCATATTCAGGTATATCACAGTGTCGTATTACTGGGGCGTCTCGGTCTTATCCAGACGGAGTCAGTAGTCCGAAGTAAACAATTAGGATAGTTCTATCTTATCTTAGATTCTAGCCTTAGAAATCCTCTCTACCCCTTACCTCTTCCGAAGAGTGGTGTCCTTGGATGAACTAAAACCTTAGATAATATACTCACCTTCCTCTTTGGATACGATACCCTCGGATACTTCTAGGTGAAAGCTACAACGGTATCTGTGCTCTTATGGATTTATTCGTGATCGTTAAAATACCCAACATGCTTTCTAGCGCTGTTGCCGGGGACTAACAATCCTAGTGATGATGCTAAGAAATGCCAACAACCTCCATCTTCCACGTGGCAGCTCCTAGTGACTTCGCAAAGGCAGTTGTGCATGTTTCCACCTGTTTTACCGTCCAGAACCGACCTCTCCAAGCCTATAAATACTAGATGAGGGGCTCTATTATGAGACACACCATCACACAACACATTTCACACTCCTCTCTTGTGCTTACACTCTCATACTTGAGCTCAAGGCTTACTCTAAAGGCTTAGCGCTGCCTCGGTAGCGTTAGAAAATAGGGAGAGAGTGAGGGGAAGTCGGGGAAGTGTCGGGTTTGTCGGCACTCTTCAGCTTTTACCTCGACGGATGCTTATCAATTATAGTAAGTATTCGTGATTTCTTTTGTGCTTTAGTTTCTTAGTTAAGTTAGTTCTATTCCCTTAGTTGCTTATGGGATCATCGCTCACTAGTTTAGTGGATGATCTAGTCTAACACTCCTGATAAAGACGGATATTCTTGGTCGCGGCTAGAGTAGTAAAAGACGGTTTAGACGTGGTGTCTAGACTAGAAGTTACCTTTGATTGTGGTATACCCCACGGTTTGTAGAGGTAGGTGGCAAGTGGTGATAGCCTGTCCATCCTCCGTGATCCTCCACATCTAGGTATAACGAAGCACCAAATTACTGAAGCAGCCAGGTTTTATCCAGGAAGAAGCCGGTAGCCCGAAGTAAGCAACTAGGATAGTTCTATCTTACCTTTAGATTCTTAGCCATAGAAATCCTCTCTACTCCTTACCTCTATCCAGTGTGATGTCCTTGGACGAACATGAATCTTAGATGATATACTTGTGTTTCCCAGTGGATACAATACCTATAATACTCCTAGGTGAAAGCTACAACAATATCTGTATGTTTGCGAATTTATTTATGACCATTAAAAATATCAACTACTTTTCAAATTTTCAACTTGTTTTTATTCTGGAGTGTTTCCTTCAATTAAATCTTAACTAAAATTGTTTAGGATACCTAACCCTATACGTAAAGCAAGGAGTAAACTAGAGATTTTACTTAACTAACTAGAGATTAAAGCTAAGTTATTTGAAAGTAAAAACATTCTAATCCTAAAAGAGTAAAATGAGTTACAAACTGAACCAAGGAACTTGCTGAAATTATACACACATAAAAGAATTTATTGAGCAACAACACAAAATGGAAAAACTATAGCTAGGAACTAAATAAATGCAAAAACTTAACATGCAGCTATACTCTGGTAAAACAAAAAAGCCAGCATGATAAGCTACACATAAAACATGCGACAAATATTTACCAAGAATCATAAACATCAGAAACTTTTTATTTTAACTCTAGCAATACAAACTGAACAATAAAGGATGTACAAGCATAGACATAGCTTCCGGATATGAAATTTTTACAGTGAACTACACATACACAAAATAAGCTACTGCATAAATTTCATAATTTGTGGACTAACAGAACTGCAGAAACAAAATAAATTCTAGCAGGGGCAAAAAGGACATTAAACAAGCACATGCATTTTTCCCCAAAAGATCAAGGTCTAGAAGAGCTAAAAAAAACTAATTTAACATTTTTACCATTTTTCCTTGATTTTCTAGACATTTTACAAGCTTTCAGCTGAAATAAACCGTTTTCAGAAAACATAAAAACCCTAAACTAGCCTCTAACCAGCGGGCCTCACCAGTCAGAGGAGGCCTGGTGGGCCAAAACCGAGCCATGGCAAGCCTGGGGCCATGGCTGGCGGCTCGGCCAGCGGCTCCGACCGGTGGCGGGGCGCGGGGCGGCGCCGGGGCAGAGCCGCGGCGCACGGCAGCGCGGGGGCGGCCCGTGGCGGGGTGCAGCGGCGCGGTGAGTGCTCCGGCGGGGAAAAGGGTGGGTAGGTGCGGGGGCTTACGGGGAATCTATTTTTGAGGTTGAGCCACGAGGAGAGAGGCCGGAGGAGCTCGTCGGCGTGCGGTGGCTTGTGGATGGCGAAGGAGCTCCGTGCTGCTGGAGAAACGGCCGTTTTCGGCCGAGGGAAGGTTGTTCAAGGGCTGGGGGTTGCGGGCGGAGGTACGGGAAGGGGTGCTGGTGGTGCTCGCGGAGGGAATCGGGGAATGCCTACCGGAGATGGCCGGAGCGGCGATGGTGGTGGTTCTGCTCAGCTCGCCCCGAGCAAGAAGAATGCTTAGTGGCGAACGAAAGGGAAGGGGGTCGATGGGGAGGGGATTAGACGCCCGGGGCGAGGCCGAACCCGGTCGGGCTCGGCTGGTTGTTAGGCTGGCTCGATCAGGGATTGTGGGAGCGCGGAGATGGCCGGCGAGTGCCGACGTACGGCGAGCATGTGGCCATCGGGCTCTGCCCGATGGGGGAAGAGAGGAGGGAGAGCCGTGGTCAAATAAAGTTTGACTACCAAAATCTCCAAATTTCATAATGAAACTTGAAAATCGGCCAGAATGAAAGTTATAGAGGAAGAAAAGATCTACAAGATTGGTATTGGACAAAATTCAAATTGAGCTTTGGATTTGGGAGATAAAGGGGGGGTTAAAGCTCGGCCAAGGTTCAAAATTCAAACTCTACAAAATAGGGGGTTTGAAAAGATTTTGACTGCGGTTTTGAACCACTAAACAAAGTTTTTACTAAAAATAAACCACACCTTATTGAAGTGCTGACGTTGGACTATAAGTTTTACGTTGGATGAAAGTTAAGTGTTTATAGAGATATGGAGTCACTACGTCCATCAACTGCATAGATGGATGATTTTGCACCACAAAAGATATAAGATATCAAAACGTAATTCCACTCATAACTGGAGTATGTTTCAATTAAATTAATGTTGGATCTCTGCGTGAACCCTTGTGCTACAAGCCTCACCTTATATCTCACCATCTCATTATTCTCATTCCATTTCCAAATGAAAAACCATTTAAAACCGATAGGGGGTTTTAGGAAGTGAGGCTAACTCCACATCAATTGCCTCAGTGAGGCTAACTCCACATCAATTGCCTCCTTCCATTTGTTCCAGTTCGAGCGTATTTTGCACTCTCCCATGGATTTAGGATCTGGATCCTTTTGGAGATTCTTAGCAATTCATTGGGAGGAGAATTTGTCAACAAGTGTAGTCTTATGATCACATGGTTCTCCAGTATCAAACTAATTTATCGAAATTTCTTATACTCCCCTTGACGGTTTGGTATTTCCCAATACGATTGCGTGAGGGTGTTTCGAAGTCCCAGCATCAGAAAATAAGTGCATTGTTGACGCGGGAGGTAGATGTTGTGTATCCACTTGATGTCTCTCAACCGGGGGTTGAGTTGCATTAAATGGTTCAGAAGGTGTATCCCTATTTCGCTTGCAGGAAGATAGACTTGCAGGAATAGCCATACTTAACTTGCTAGAAGAAGGAAGTTGAATAGTTTTATTTGGTACCATTATTCTTTCCGACACATTTCTTGCAGCTATATAGGATTTTGTGATGTCTTTACCAACAGTAAATGCATCTGGTAGGTTATTTGCAATATTTTGCAAATTCAGAATCCTTTGAACTTGAAGTTCACATTCCTGAGTACGAGGATCCTTTGGTGAGATTCTTTGAGCATCCCAATTTATTTCCTAGCTTTCGGCATTGATACTTAAATTCTCCACCTAAAGGCAGGAAATGATTTTCATTGAAAATACTATCAGCAAACCGGTCCGTGAACAAATGCCCTATAAGGGTTAAAGGTATTTAAGGATTGATAGAGATATGTATCCCATATAGATCCCCAATTTCCTATTTGGGCCCATGGATGTCCGCTTAGGTGGTGAGATTGGTACGTACACAGCGCAAGTGAATTTCTGCAGATGGGAAATATATGGAGGAACGCCACGTACCATTTTGTAACACCCAAAAATTTAGGAATCAAAATTCTAAAAGTATTTTTATAAAAATCACAAGATAAAATTGTGCATGCATCTTTATTTTTTTTCTTCTTCTATTCTTTCTTTCAGCCCGGCCCCAATTCTTCTCTTCACCTTTCTCTCGCTTTCCCGCGGCCCAACTCAGTAGCCAATCCGCTCACCCGACCCTTTCTTTCACTGATAGCTGGGACTCCTCTGTCGGTGTCTTCTTTCTTCTTTCCTTTCTTCTTCCTCTGCTCCGCATCGCTCCCGCTCCTCTGTTTCCTTTCTCCGCCGCGACAGCAGGCACGCCGCGCCATCATCCGCGTCCCTTCTCCTTCCTTCTTTCTTTCTTACCCCGAGTCCGGATCGACTTCGCGCCGTCGCCCGCATCTCTCTTTCCTTCCCGCGATGCAGGCTTGCCTTACAAGCCGCAGTTCCGCCCTTTCCTTTGCAACAGCCGCCGCCTTCCTTATTCCCGGCCACTCCGCCCATATAAAATCCCGCCGGAGCCCCGCTTTGCAACCAGAGCCATCCTCAAACCTTTTCCCCAACTCAGCATCGTCGCACGCCGCTGGAAGACGCACACAGGAGGATCACCGCCGCCCCGTTACGCCGCCTCTCCGTCGACTCGCCGTTCCGCAGCTTCTCCGCCGTCATCAACTCTCGCCAGAGCTCCGCGAGTTGGTGAGCATCAAGCCGCACCAGATTCTCCTCTCCCTTTTGCTCCGCCGCAAACCTAATTTCTCGCCGCACTCGCTCGCCGCCGACGCCCAATAAAACTCCGACTCGCCCGACCCTCTCATGACTCTGCCGATTTGCCCGACCTTCACTCTACACTGTCGATTTACCCGACCCTCTCTTCACACCGCCGATTCGCCCGACCCTTATCCCGCCGATTCGCCCGACCCGCTGTTCAATTCTGATCCAACGGACCAGATTCATCCGACCCTAGCTGCTCCAAGAACTTTTGCAGAAAGACCCCTAGGTTTTCAAGGAATCAACCCGCAGTCCAGATCAGTAGAGAAATAATTAGAGTTGAGCCCTTTCTTTTTCTGTCCCGACCCTTGACTTTTCTAGAATTAGTACCCGTCGTCCAGAACTTATAGTTTTGCACCCCGACCCTCTGTATAAGGTTTAATTATGTTTTAGCCCAATTTCTCAGATTTAGCCCCTGGAAGTTCAAAACTCTCGCAGTTAGGTCCCTAGATCACTGTTTAGCCATATCTTCATCGTTTCAACTCCGATTTCAGCAATTCTTGCGCCCACGCAATCCTTGCATCGTGAACTACAATATTATCATCTTTTACTTTCTGTTTATATTGTTTCTTATTTATTTGTGTATGCTTGTTTGTGTGATCGCGTAGACAACGTGACGTTCGAGCCAAATCAAGAGCAAGCTTACGAGGAACAGAACCAGCAGCTGTTTGAAGAAGGCAAGTGGATTTTCCCCCCTGCATATTCTATTTGATCCCAACAACAGCATGATAATTCACTTTACTTTACTATTGCTTGCATAAACTTGATGGGTTACCTATACTAAGGACTTACCTAGTCTTTTACCCCAAACCTTGAAACACCTGGGTTTACTACTCATGTTGGGTAGTTACGCTTAGTTGCAAACTTTGGGATTGGTATTGGTTTACTCTTTTAACGATGTTGATCACGTTTCATATTGTTGTTATCGCGTAATTTCAAGATCAACTTTGATTAATGGGAACATGGAGAACCACCCAAGAAAACAGTGCAACCACAAAGTCATATGGCTCTGACCTTAGCCAATTAATTAGATGTGCAGTTTGCTGGTGGCCTTACCGAAAGGGCAAGGAGGTGGTTGGTGATAGGGGTCATAGCCCGGTCCTCTTGGGGTAGCTGCCTTTGCTAAGGAGCTGACCATTAGGGAGGTTTATGGACCACACTGCTACTGAAACTCTAGCAGGCTGCCTAGTTCTCGACATGTCTTTGTAAAGGCTTCGTAGTGTACCCTCGCCACTCACCTCGGAAGTGTTTAAGGGCCTTGCAAACCCGGGCAACTCAGGGAAACACGATTTGTGGGTAAAGTGTAAAACTGTTATAACAGCCGTACTCACGGTTATGAGTGGCTTGGACCCTCACATGATAACGAAACTTGAAGATTAAATAAATTATGGTTCGTGATTTATGATTATATTGATGGAATCTTTATGATTTTGCTAAAGTGGGATGGTATAAACTTAAACATAGTTAATAAGTGCTTGTTAATAAATATTTGACCAACTAAAAGCGACCGCTGCTGCAAACCTTAGCTTATCCTTGATGGCCTTGCATATTCACCCCACTTGCTGAGTACCAACCATAAGAGTACTCACCCTTGCCCCCCTGCTGTTCAGAAGAGAACTTTGAAGAGGAGATCTTCGACGACTTCGAGGAGTTCTAGGTCCTGCGTTCACCAGTCATCGCCTGTGGAAGACGGAGTTGTTGGAGACTTCGTGTAGGGTATAACGGTTTATCGTTTAAAGACATTTGTGTCTCTTTTATACAGAGTGTAATATTGTTAAATACTATATTTAGTTACTTTTGAGCATTGTCTTTGATATATTACACTTTCCGTCTACCATATGTGTGTGAACATGATCCTGGCGCACATATGAGATGCATCTGGTTCTTTCTAGAATCGGGTGTGACACATTTGCAGTGGGGAAGCTATATGGTATGCAGCTGGGCGCAATTGTATCAGGTTTGTAGAATGTAAAACAGCATGACCCCAACAAGTTGTCGGAAGATTACAACCTTGCAATATTGGTCATGCGATAAGCCTTATCCTCATGATTAGAGCTTCTACTAATCCATTCTGGGTGTGAACATATGGGATAGTGTTGAAGTTCAATTCCATGTGCCATACAATAATCATTGAAGGCATCAGAAGTAAACTCCACATCATTATCCATTCGTATAGATTTTATCGAATGTTCAGGATGATGCTTTTCAGTTTGATAACTTGAGCGATCAATTTGGCAAATGCATGGTTTCGTGTTGATAAGAGAGAGACATGTGACCATCGTGTAGAAGCGTCGATCAAAACCATGAAATACCTAAACGGTCCGGATAAATGTTGATTGGGTCAACAAATATCACCTTCAATGCGCTTAGGAAATTTGAGAGGCTCATTTTTAATTTTGAGATACAAAGGTCTCAAATTAATTTTCCAGTGGCACACGAAGTGCACATGATATCCTAAGGTTGTGGGAATTTAGCATTGCTCAGATCATGACCAATAGAATTGCCGATGATTTTTCCTATCAACCCAACATCGGGATGACCAAGTCGATCATGCTAAATCTAGAATGCATCAACATTTTGAAATCCCACTTTGTATGTGTTGGTGGTCGATTTCCATGATTTTTACTGCCAATATTTCTCTGGATTTCATACTTATAAGTTCATAATCATGCTAAAATCATTTATCCTGATGAGTTCTACTAGTTTTGGCGTTTATTTGATTTCAGAAGCTCATTGTGCAAAACTTGGTCAATTTGGAAGAAATCCTAGGCCGACCGGCCTCCCTCAAGCCGGCCAGCTGACACGGTGACCTTTCATGCCCAAACTTCACTTGCATGCTCATAAACACAAGTCCAATTTATAATTCATTTCTTTTAAATTTTTCTTAGTTATTTATGCATCGTGTTAAGCTAATGAGGCTTATTTCGTAATTTAAACACCCGAGGTGTTACATCTTTCCTGCTTTACCAATGTTATTGCACGCTGTAATAAACTCTACATGTGACAGGTTGTACTATTATAGTGTGTACGATTTTTATTATACAAATTCTGTACTGTTGGAGTGGAATGTGTTTCCTTTCGTCAACTGTGTTTCCTTGTATAGTGTTTCCTTTCCTCATCTGATCTTTGAGTAGATAGGTGTTTCTTTTCGTTAGCTGTGTTTCTTTGTGTAGCTAGGTATGTTTCTTTCCGTCATCTGTGTTTCTTTGTGTAGCTAGGTATGTTTCTTTCCGTCATCTATGTTTCTTTGTGTTGCTAGGTATGTTTCTTTCCATCATCTGTGTTTCTTTGTGTAGGTACGTATGTTTCTTTCCGTCTTTCCATCATCTGTGTTTCTTTATGTAGGTAGGTATGTTTCTTTCCGTCATTTGTGTTCTTTGTGTAGGTAGGTATGTTTCTTTCCATCATCTGTGTTTCTTTACGTAGGTGGGTATGTTTCATCTGTCACATGTGCTTCTTTGCGTTATATGTTGGTAGGGCTTCATTTTTTCCACTAAACCCTTCACCTCCCGCATCGCCGTGCGGGTTCGAAACCGCTGCGGGCCTCCCCCGTCCGCTCCGGTGATCACCTCACCGCCTCCGCCGCGGGCCTGCGCAACGTCGAAGTCTCGCCGACGCTCCGGCCGCACCCCTTCGCCTGCGCAACGTTCCACCCGCACCCCTTCGCCGACGCTGCTGCAGGGGTTAGTTCAACGCACGTCGTTCGTACCGACGTGTGTTTCTTTTCTTCATACAAAATCTAGTTTGTGATTATGTTTCATATAATTCCTGGTGGCTTCATGCTTGGATTTTGTTTAGTTCTGTTTTCTGATAACCTAGTTCTCTGAAAATCATAAGATTTGATTCATTGTTAGAATCATTCCGGCTTGGTCTTTTAGATTTTATCTGATTACAAGAATGGTTCATCCTCCAAATTTTAGCTGCATTCCAACGCCCTCTAATGCTTTTATTCATCACTTCCCATCAAATTTCCCTGCTGTAGCAGAAGCAGGTAGTCATGGCAGGGGGAGGCAAGCCAAAGAAAATATGAAAAAGGAAACAAGAAACCAATGCAGATAATAGAGATACAAAAAGGAAACAAGTAGATAACAAAGAGAAAACAGGGGGAGAGAAAAACATTGAGATGCATTGCTCTCCTAACACCATTTGTAAAGCAGCTCAGCTACTGTCAACTGAAGCAAAGGATAAGGTTAAAGAAATTGGGTTCACAAGCATGCTGCTGAAGATGCCAACTAGGCTTCCCTCCAAAGGTTTGCAGCGTGGCTTATGGATAGAGCAAAGGTCGAGAAGGATCATATTGAGCTGAATATAAAGGATGGAATGTCGATACACCTTAAACCACAAGATGTCTATCTAATTCTGGGCATTGGAGAGCAGCCTGGCTCCCTGAAGAAGCTTCCAGCAGTGAGTCCATCTCAATATTCAGATGCATTCAATGAATTATACAAAGTTTTGAAATATGCTACGGATAAGTGGTGTTGAAAGAAAAAGGCTAACAAAAAGGCTGATCATCGGAGTACCAGTGATGCTGGTGATAAAGAGAATACAGGGCAACCTGATGCTGGTGATCAAGAGAATACAGCGCAACCTGATGCTGAGATGGGTGATGCAGAAAAGAATAAGGAAGAGACAATGTTAGTCAAAAGAAAATTTTTCACCTCGAAGGCTATTGAACAGGTTCTTCTACATGGAAAGGAAGAAGAAATGAAGGAACAAATTAACGAAGAAATAGCTGTCAGGTTATTCTGCATTGTGGTGTTGGACAGATTGTTGTTTCTGTCAGCCGGCAATGCAATACTAAAGTCGGTAATTGACGCGGTACTAAATATTGAAAAGTTGAAGGCTGTTGACTGGTCCACCATCATCTATAAGGGATTGAAGGAAGGTATTAAGAACTGGAAGAGCAAGTATGAGAACGCAGGCAATCCTCAGCTCACGGGTTGTGTGTATCTGCTGATAGTAAGTATCTTGCTTTTCTCCTTTTGTGTACAAAAGCATTTATGTATTGTATTATCTGAGTGGGAATTGAACTTATGCAACACTCTAATTACATTTGAATCAGATTCTATTTTTGGACAACGTAAAGAGGCATCAGGAGGACCATGACGATCCCTTTGCGATTCCAAGAATCTGTCAATACAACTCTGATTTAATTAAGAGCATGTTAGGTGACACGGAGGAGTTTGATAAGCTTGATGTAAGTATAGATCAATTTCCTTTCTCTTTATCAATTGTAACATGATTTCTGAACATGACATGAACTACATACTGTCCATTTCACTTTAAGAATTGGGAAGATACTTGCTATGCAAATCGGGAAAAGATCTATTTTTGTGAAGAGGAGCATCCTGCTGCCAATGAGCTTCTGGGCGTTGATGATGAGGAGCATCCTGCTGCCAATGAGCTTCTGGGCATTGATGATGAAGAGAATCCTACTTGTGAAATGACAGGAACAAACAAGGACACTCTGGCTTCTAGTGAAAACAGGTAAAAGACATAGATCTGAGTTTCTTTTCGTCAGATGTGTCAATGCAGCTTTTTAAGTTTATGGCTTGTTTTCTTAACTCTTCGGGGATCCAGAGACTGTCTATGATCAGCATGTAATTCAAAGAACTAGAGACCAAATAAAATTGAACATACTTGGCCACAAAGTCTTAGAATCAACTTTCGTTGAAGCCTTCAAGCCAACAGGGCACATGCATAGCGCCATATTCTTCTTACAGTGCGAGTTGTGGAATAAAGAGTGGGAGTATAAAATTATCTTGTCCCAAGGAGCAGTGGTAAGTTACTATTTCAACTTAGCACTTGATACTTGTGTTCTATTTTTCTTACCATGATTTACCATGTTCAATTTTCTTCTAGACTGAGTTGACACATCCGAACCATGAACCAAGAGCACTAAAGGTTGATCTTACAGTGGAAAATGATGTGGAGTTGGTATGTCGATTTTTTTTTGTTACATAGGTTTTTGTATATATTACTGAGTTTTACAATTAGATATTTTTTTATATATATTACTAAGTTTTACAATTGGATATTTTTTTCCCAGATATTTATCCCGGTCATTCATTTGAATCATTGGTTTTTTATTGTTATTTCAATCTTGGAGAAAAAGATATATATTCTGGATTCATTTCCTAGTGAATCCCGGCTTGAACTGATTGCTGCAATTTACTCAAGACTAAAGGAGTATTTGCTGGATTCAAACATAGGGTTTGATATCTCGAATTACATTTGGGATATACTACCGGTTCAGAACCAAGGCCATAGGTTAGTCATCAGCTTTACAAACAATAACCTTGTCAGTTCTTTGCTGCTGCTTCTTCCTCAAATTTTATGATTGTTTTCTTTTTGCAGCTTTGACTGCGGATATCATGTCTTATTGTACATAAAAGAATTTGACGACACAAGAATGATATGTAGCATTGACAAGGTAAATATGCTTTCAGTAACTATAAGTAAATATGCTTTCAGTAACTATAACAGTTGTATTTATGCTTGCAAATCCCATAAATTACTTATGCCTTAAAATTGCAGGAAAAGGTGAACAGATTCCGCAAGGAACTTTGCAACAGACGTCATCTACAATATCGACAACATTGCAGGAAAAAGTTTGCAAGGTGCACCTGAAAGAGATGATGATGTTGAGTGTTTGGACAATTACACATATATTGTGGATGATTCGGATTTTGCCCTTACCTTAGCTATCAGTAATACTAATATTGACAAATATGACAATTTCATTCCATATGATTGTGATGGAGGAATAAATAATAATGATGAGCGTGACGAGTTTGATTTGGAGAAACACAGAGATGCCCAAGGGGATGCTGAGGATGAGCAGCTTGTAGAAAAGGAGAGGGTTGAGAAGGAGCATGAGATTGATTTTGAGCAAAGCAGAGATGCCCAAGGGGATGCTGAGGAGCGAACCAAAGGGCAGGATGTAGAAAAGGAGAAGGCTGAGAATGCTGAGGAGCCAACCAAGGGGCAGCTTGTAGAAACGGAGAGGGCTGAGAAGGCTGCTGAGAAGGAGCATGAGATTGATTTTGAGCAAAGCAGAGATGCCCAAGGGGATGCTGAGGAGCGAACCAAGGGGCAGGATGTAGAAAAGGAGAAGGCTGAGAAGGTGGGTCGTAATAAAGCTGAAAGCAAAGAGGATGAGATGTGCAGAACTCACAAGAAGTCCATAGTGTACACAAGAAGGTCAATGAAACACATGCAAGAACCAAGAACTACAATGGATCTATCTGCTTTAAACATTTATCCTGAAGGTGACAAGAGGTGTCTAGCTTCAGAGAGATCTGTCCAGAAGATCACAGGGCGCACATGGCTTGATGAGAAAAAATGTGACGAGGTCTACGAACTTATCAAAATTTTGTAAGTTTCTGGAAACTTTAGGCCTGCTCGGCTTCAGTTGCAACCGCCGGCCAGCTGGGTTGCATTGGCCCTGCTGTAGCCGAGGGGCTGCGACTGCGATGATTATATTCTTGTAGATCTTGCTATACTGATAAATGTCATGTTTACAGGGTGAAAAGTGATCACGTTATATTAAGTTTAGGAAATAGCTCAGTGACTTGTTCTCAAATAGAACAGGGAGATGAGGGCGCCGAAGATCTCATCACAATATTCATAGAATGCCTAAAACAAGATGATTCTGATAGCAAACGGAAAAACAGGATCCTTCTCCCACCAATAAAATTTGTAAAAAAACATTGCTAAATTTAAGAATTATAGCAAAATCTTGTACTTATTGTTTTCCACTTACTGCAGGATGACATAGCAGAATCTTGTACTTATCGTTTTCCCCTTACTGCAGGATGACAAAGCCGAAGTTATTGAAAAATGGATTAAATCTGTACTCCCCAAATCCTCAAAAGAGAGTGAACTTAATCAAAGATTCGTAAGTTTTTTTGAAACTGTTATTGCTAATTTCCCAAAACCAAGATCTGTTACATACATGTTTGTTTTTGCAGATTTTCTGCCCTGTCTCGTAGATGGGGAGCTCCCATCTTTGTTCCACAATTCCATGTGGAAGAACTACGTGAGCTGCTTGTATGAAATCAAGTATGTACATACTGAATATGGCAGTTAAGCTGCTTGCTCTTGATGATCCGTTATAGTTTTCTCCTAGGTGTCATCCTGATTTAATGCCATGTTCATCTGCTAGACAATTCCATTTGCAACAATAAATTTTGGACTGAATTACATACTGCTTAGAGAGGAAGTTTTTTCATGAACAAGAATAACCAAAAGAAGGAGCACTACCGCTCGCTGTCACTTATATGGGTTAAGGAATAAATGCCAGAGCAGATATAAAAAGACAAATTCATGCTTGTTGCTTGGTGAATGAGTTAAACCTTAAAGAAGTCACCACCCTGAATCATGAAATCTTTGATCACTCTATGGAACTGACAGCCATTATAACCCTGCGGCAAACATTTTTTTTCTGCAACCAACATCAAAACCAAGCACTTAGAAATCATATAGCAGACTGAAATTGTATGGCATTCAGCTTGGTATATAGAGCAATGAAAAAGATTAACTCAATAAATTAAACAAGTACCTAAATAGGCCACAAAAGTGTTGTGATTGTTACCTCTGAAAGTCTCAGTAGAGTTCACATCTGCATCCATCTAGGTGAGGTTATGGATTTCATCCAAAAGAAAAAAACATGCATTTATATAGGGATAGCTTAGCTAAGGTCTTAATACTTCAGTTAGTACAAGTCAATAAAAAATGGGCATCATTTATCAAAGTTCAATAAAAAAATCTAAACTTCATATTTAAATTTATAGAATAAAAATTTCAGAATGAGACAATGAGGTATGAAACTCTGACATTTGTGCCTATACAATTTCTTAACATGTTTGAGGTTTCATTGGATACACCCATTGCCTCTCTAATGCATTTCGTGCAGTCCTGTGTTCATCAGCGTTAAGCAACAAGCAAAAATTTCAGCAAATTGCACTACCATGACTTCCTGTCGCAGGCTCAAATATGTAACTGTATCCTAATTCACAGAACCACAAACCAAAAACCATAGAGCTTTGTTCTGCCATGAAATCTGAAGTTCAATATTTACGTACCTGATACACAGAAACTACATCCTGCAGGCAGCTTGGCAAACTATTGATGCCAATGTAAAAAGGAACATTCTGCTTGGAGAGGCAGTTTTTTTTTCAGGAACAAGAATAACCAAAAGAAGGAGCACTCTGCTTGCTGTCACTTATCAGGGTTAAGGAATAAATGCCAGAGCAGATATAAAAAGACAAATTCATACTTGTTGCTTGGTGAATGAGTTAAATCTTAAAGAAGTCACCACCCTGAATCATGAGGGCGCGGAACACGGCAGGCGCGACGGAGCAAGGCGTGGGGCGCAACGGCGGCGGATCACGGCGGTGCAACGACAGCGGAGTCCGAGGGCGCAGGAACACGGCGGTGCAACGACGGCGGAGTCCGAGGGCGCAGGCGCGACGGAGCAAGGCGTGGGGCGCGATGGCGGCGGATCACGACGGCGCGAAGGCGGCGGAGCCTGATGGCGGCGGAGTCCAAGTTCACGCACCTGACGGGAAAAGGAAAGGTGCAAATCCGCTAAACATGAGGGCAGGCGTGAGGTGTACGCAGGTTGAAATTCGAAGTACGACGGGCGAACGACGGAAGGGAGGAAGAGATCAGACGAACCATCGGCTGGACGGACGCCGATCGGACGGACGATGGTGCTTAGCGGCTGAACGAAGGATTAGTGCGGGATCGCACCGCGGGGGACACACCACGGAAAATTTCGTCCCTCTTAACCCCTTTTTAGTAGTAGAGATAAAACGGCCCAAAAGCTCACAGCTGCGGATAAAAAAATCGACTGATGACGAGAAAAGAAAAACACCCGAGTGGTTGTTAGGAATACCGTTCTGGTTTGGCTTCTCGGCGTCTTGACGGAACTCTAGTTGGTCTCCGCTTCTCAATAGAAAGCCCAAAACACTTCTAAAAAAAGGAAAGCCCAAAAAAAAATTTACCAGGCAACTAAAACACAAAAAGAAGCCCAACAGGTTTAACGGGTCTAAAACACACCAACTCTGGGCAACGCAGGAAAAAGCCCATAAATTATGGGCCGAATCTGAAAGCAAAGCCCACGAAAACAAAAAAAAACACCTTAGAAATACGGGCACGATTATACATCGCTACCTGAAGGCGTGGCGATTTAATTCATGTGCAGTCTGTACCATCAAACCTCCACCATCCTACTACGACCTAATCAAATTTTAGCCCAATCAAAAATCAACACGCAACAGAGATCTATACATGAGCAGTTTGTGAGCACATGCACATGCAAAAGAAATAAATATTGTTACTACATCTGCATGCAAACGTGTTCAAGATTAAAAAAACTAATAAATCTTAAATGATATATCTAAATTAAATTTGAATTGCATCATTGTCTTTCTTATGATAAGATCTTCAAAACAAAATTACACTTGCCTATGTTGCATGATATTTTGAAAAAGTATTTTCTAATACTAAATAATTATTTTTAGCAACAGGGAACAAATATTTTAATAACACGAATAAAATATTATTTTTTACAAATAAAAAATTAAACATGATGAACAATTAATAATGTACTATGAAAAAAATATTAAACATCGCTGATTGTATAGGATAAGTGATGGGATAGGAAACCAAAATAAATTATTTTTTGGCAAGTAGAATTTGGATATAGGTGCTGAATAAGTTAGTATATAAAGTATATAAATTATTTCCCACACTAACTTATCAATCTAGGGTGCGGACAAATTAGCATAGAATATGATAAAAGAAGTTTCGCTTTGATGAATAAATATCCACATGAGATTTAAAATAAATAAGGAAAAAATAGAAATAAAAATAGATAATATACATCAAAGGAATATAAGAAAAAGAAAAAATAGAAAAATGGAAAATAAAAATAAAAAAGATAAAAAAGAAGATAAATAACTAGAAAAAATACAAAGGAGAAACAACTAGTCTAGTCGAGGCAAGAAAGATAAATAACAAGAAAAAAATAAATAAGGAATAAATAATATACACAAATAATTAGAAAGGGAAGAAAAATAAAAATTATAAAAAAAATAGCAAAGAACAAATAATTAGAACATTTTATCAGGCATTTTTAATCAGGTTTGAAAATATTTTATGAGACATTTATGTACAGAACAAATTATGTGAACTCGGAGAATAAAATACCCGTATGCACCGAACAAACTATAAGTCACAGAAGAAAAATATGTACCTCGGAACAAATTATATGGACACTCGGAACGGAACAAAATGCATCCACACTGCGAACAAATTATTCTTATAGGCGGAATAAAGATTTGCATATCTAAAATATATACATTGCATACATAGAATGGATATTATAATTCATGAAAAGTAAATAGATAAGTTTAGGTATATAAAGTAATTTGGAAGAATTAATATTTAAGAGGGGATATGTAAAGAAAGAACGAGAAAAAGAATATATTACGAAATAAGAGAATGGCAAGGAAGAAAATAAGATAGTAAATAAGGGAGAAAAATAAAATAAAATAAAATATTAAATAAAGAACAAATAAAAAAATTGGAAGATCAATATGTGTGGGAACAATATAATAAACATACCATAGAACATCCAGTTTTATTGCTAAAGAAACTTTTTATATATTTAGTAATGAAGTGATCAAATTATATGAACTTACATAACAAATATTATTCACCTGGAGCAAATCTACAAACTCAGAAAATAAATATTCGTGCACAGGAAGTATCAGAAGAATGAAAAGTAAATTAAAAATAAATCAAAACAATATATAAAAAGGAAGCAATAAAAGTTAAATTATAAAGTAAAAGTAAAAGAAAAAGAATAATAAGATAGTGAACGAGGGAAAAACTAACTGAAATAAAGAATAAAAAAAAGAACCGCCAATAGAAGAAGCATCGAGTAGTTATAGTTAAAAAATTATAGTTTTATATTAAAAAACTATTTAAAGGAATAAAAAAATAGAAGAGAGGAAAATAAATTTGTAACTAGAACAATCTGTATATGATTGAAAGTGCATTTGTCTCTCTAAGTGAGTTTTAGTGTTGATGATATGTATAATTAAGGAGCTAATGAGGAGCAAAAAAAGACGCCAATTTGTTTGAAAGACGGTGTTGGAGCCTAAAAGAATTTATTTAAAAGATATCAAAATGCTTAATTGAGATGCTAATCACCTATGAGAGATACAAATCACACGCTTGCACATTGCCATCCTGCAGTTTCTACAGTTGTCAGAAGTTCCGACAGGGGTCAGAAGTTTCGACACCTATTGGAAGTTGCCAGTATCTTTCGACAAGGGGTCCTCGGGCAAGCTGATTTAATAGGGTCGGAAGTTCCGACTATTACTTATCCAGCATACTAACGGCTAGTTCATGGAGCTTGGGTATTTATTCCCCCTCAGCCCCTTCTTTACTCACGTTGACTTCACAAACACAACACCTCCTAGAGCTTCAAATCCTTCTCCCCACTCCCTCCAAGAGCTAATCCTTAGGTTGATTCGAGTTAGAGCTTGGGTGAGAGAAAGTTTGAGGTGTGAGGCTTGAGATTTTGAGTGAGAAGTCAGCCAAGTTTATCTCAAGAGCATTTGAAGCATCTTCATCCTTCAATTCGCGTTTGTTACTCTTGAAGCTTGCTTCTAGATGGTTCGGCGTCGCCCGGTTGAGCGTTCTCTCCTGTGTGCGCGCCCCCCGGAAGTTTGTATTATCCATCATTTGTGGATTTTATAGTAAGTAACTCAATCCTCCTTTATGGTTGGTTGAGGGAGTAAAATGGTTAGTGTAAGACTCTGCTCTTTGTGAGCTCCCCAACGGAAATGTAGCTTCCTTTGTGGAAGTCAACTTCGGTGAACAAATCTCTTGTCTCTTATGCTTATTGCATTTATCTAGTTCTTGTTGACCTAAAGATTGTTTTATGCCGATCTACGTTGTCGTGTTGTTGTGCTTGCAAAGATCACTTGCAGAAGTCTCCTAGCATCATTACTCAACTTTTAATTCAAATAGGTTCTAAAGTTTCCAGTTTATTTTTGAATTTCGTATAAGAACTGTTCTATTGTCGGAAGTTCTGGTCCTGTGTTGAAAGTTCCGACCCGACGGAAGTTTCTACACAGTGTCAGTTCCGACAGACTTAACCGCTGCAATGATTTTTCAGAAACGTTCGGATACGCCTATTCATCCCCCTCTAGACATCACAAAGATTCTTTCAATGATCTAAGAAGAAGTTGAGTAAACTGCTAGGAAAGAAAAGAAATAGACAAAAAGCTATCGTGAAATAGGAAGGAAAAAATGTACACAGGAAAAAAATCATATCAACGAGAGAAGAAGAAAAAAAATGAAACAGGAATGGAAAAGTATAAAAAGAAGAGAAGCTAACTTACCGGGAAGAAGAAACAAAATACGAATGCATGTGTGATAATATAGCCTAGCTAGTGGCTCTGCCACGGTCTAAAACTGACACTTTACACCTTCACACGCCTCCCCACACAGCTACCTTGCGCGGCCTCCTATGCATGAATATAATTTCTTAATTGCTGCACTGATTTATTGGGCTAATTTACTGCTACGAACTCACTTAAAATTCTCTTCTGGTGATGGATTAAGGAGCTGTCGCGCGAGTGATATATAGCCCTGGCGCCGAAATACGACGGCAGCTGCAGCACACCAGAGAGGTAGAAATAATGGCTCAAAATTTCAATGAGAAAAGAAAACAGAACTTAGCCGGCTATTATTAAATTGATTTTTGGAAAGTTGCTAAGCCACAGAAAAATAAAAGGAAAAAGAAAGTTGTTAAAGCGAATGACGTTTGTATGAACTGAGTTATACTAAAATTTAAACTGCACACGATATTCAAAAGGAAATTGAAGTGCACATGTATGTTAGTACCTACCTACTATGTCAGTAAATAACATATATTATGGAATAAATTCAAGAAAGAACTTTATTTTCATTGACTGATTTTTGTCAATCAAATTAACTATGCCTTTATTTTTGTGATATAAAAAGGGTGATTGAATGCCTGTTTGAAAATTCATTCTTCTTATCCAATTATTGTGATTCTATATTGCTTTAATCATTATAGGATATAAGAGATATAATCCATGTGATTGTGCCATGCGGGGTGAGATTAAGTACAATAATTATAGCGACAAAGAGAAAAAAAAGGTAAGAACCGCTCGTAGCAGCGCTTGTGTGACTTTCTTTATCGAAAACACTTATGGTCTTAACCAACAATATTAGCAACTTGCTTTCTTCTAGGAATTAGGAGCATAGCTAGTTGTTTCATATAGCTTCCACAGAACTCATCCCAGTTCTTGACTTCTTGGGATTGCAAGTTGAAGAACTTGAAGAAAAGTGTTTAAATTAGGCTTCACTTTTTTTTACTAGATGAAAGTTAAGTTTTTTTCTTGATTTAAATTATCTCTGAAGTTTTTTTCTCAAACAACTTGAAAAACCATGCATCATTATATTAAGAAAAATAGAAGAGTCGAAGGCGATTCTCCACTTCTCTACTCCTAAAAAAATCAATTGGGGACAACTTTTTGGTGCGATCTTCTCCCACCCCACCTTCGTCATTCTGCCAGAAGATATCCACCGTCGGATTATTTTCCCCGTCACCCCCCTATACTCATTCACTCTGCTCCCCGCACCGCACGCCGCAGCCCCTCCCATCGTCTACCCTCCGCTCCCCTCCTCCCGATCCCATATGCTCTCCAGTCCCGCTCGTCGCGACTACCCGCCCCACTGCGCCGCCGCCGCGCCACTCCGACTCCTGCGCCGCCAGCTCGGCACCCTATTCCTCCGCCGCGACGCCGGGCCTCCGCCTCTCCCTCATCTCCGCCTCCTGCGCAGATCCTCTCCGTCCCGCCGGCCTCCTCCTCCTCTCCGACTCCTCCTCCGCCGCGCCACCGGGGCGCGAGCTGCTCACGCGATCGGCACCCCCTCCGCCGCCGCCTTCATGCGCACCGCGTCCGAAGCGACGCGGGGACCTCTTCGCTGCGACACCTCGGGTCGATGTCGCCATCCTCACAGAGCCCGGAAGGCCGCCCCGCCGCCGTCGCAGCCGAGTCCAGGGCGGCGCGCGGCACTCGGTCCTCCACCTCCATCCGCGCCGCGTCCGAAGCGACGCGCGGACCTCCTCGCTGCGACGACTCGATCGGCGTCGCCGTGCCCCACCGAGAGGCCGCCTCCACGCAGCCGTCCCTGCCGCGTCCGGATCGCCTCTCGTGCCCGGCGTCGCAAACTCACACGCCCGCTCCTCCCTTGCCAGTTCACCGACGATTCGGAGTCAGAGCAAAGCCTCTCCCTGATTCCTGAGCACGGGCGTCTCTGGCCTCCCCGCTGCGCATGGCCACCACTGGCATCGCTAGCACCGGCGCGTGTGGGCGCCTCCGGCCTCCCGGCGGGGTGCAGGCGCCTCCCCTGACTGCTCGCCTTCGATTCAGAACTTGTTCATAGCACAACATTGGCAGCTAATGCAACCAGTTCACCATACGTGATGATCTGATGCTGTCTGTTCCTGTGCGAGGCCTAATTTTTCCCAGCAACAGAAGCACAGTAGCACGAAAGTTCCTGTGCGAGGCCAGATGCGCTAGGCAGCAGCAGTGTGCTCTTTTGTTGTGGATATGCTTGCAGAAAAGGAGAGAAAGGAGCAGATAGAGCGATTTGCCAAAGGAGTTCGCTAATGAAATCAGTGTAATCATCATACAGGTATTGACTCCTACTTGAGACTGTCAATTCATTACAATAGTATTGCTCTACATTTTTTAAATTACTTCTTTAATATCATGGTGCATATTACTTACTATTTAAAATTACTTCTTTGAAAAAAAATAATGTCAAGCCACGATAAAGACAAATATACTAAGTTTTAGTGTTACTTCTTTAGATATGAAAGTACTATTTGGAAACTATGCACTATACTTCTCAGAATAACTATAATTACTTAGCAACAATTAAAAATACTTTTGGCTAATAAGGATTCAAACACGGCTGTCAAGTCATTGTTCTTTGTATATGGTTTGCTCTGATTAATTTTACATGATAACATCTTACATTGACATGTAAATTTATGTTTTTGCTATTGCGTGCAGACTGTAGACCCATTTCAGTTCCTTTTTACAAGGCTAAATTGTGCACATTGTTTAGCAATGGTCGGCACAAAATAATTTGTGGGCGGTGGTGGCCGATTGGTCCAGCGAGGCAAATATCTAATAGACACTTATAACACTTGGTGAAAGGTTGACTGATGCATCTGGTTTCTGCTTCAAAATATTTTATTTGTAGCGGTCTGAGTTTTTGTTTCTAATGGCTTGTAGGTAACTCTGTTCAGTTCCTGTTGGCTAGAAGGTTGCAGGGATAGGTGCGTGCTATAGTTGAAAACAGAAACAGTTATTGAATAAGATCAGGATGTCACATTGAGTCAGCTGGAATTGTAGTATTTCTCTCATGTCATTACAAAAATACTAATAAAATTTTTGAAATACTTCTCTAAGGTTATTGTGAAATATTTCTTTATGTCTGAAAATTGCTTTCTGTTGCCCTGTGTTGAGCTTATCATTGTCAGCAACTTATCACGTGTTTCATTCAGGAAGGCAGCCTTTCCTACGGAAGGTGCAATCCACTTAAAACATGTTTACAGTCTGGAGATTTTTCATTTTTTCCCAATAAACCCTTCTCCTGAGTTTACTTATGTTAATGGTATTGCAGGTGCAAAAAAAGGTTTTGAGTATGATGTTTGGTGCACAGGTGCTGATGGAATTGCATGGGTGAGCTCCAGACCTCCGGTAAGAGAAACATTATGGCTATATTTTTTTCTAAAGGACACCATGACTATATTGCTAGGCTGCTTGATGCTGATGCCAGCTATTGTTTGGTCTGCTTTATTTCTGCAGATAAGCTAAAATTTTAGTGAACCGTTGCAGTTGGTCTGTACTTTGTTGTGGGTGTCCCTGTAGTTATTTCTAGAACCTCTTAGAAGAAAAGAATTATTGAAAGGATCTTGGTGATGCCTAGAGGGGGGTGAATAGGCGTATCAGAAAAATCTAAAAAATTCTTCGCAGCAATTAAATCTGTCGGAACTTCCGACATTGTGTATGAAGTTCCGATGGAGTGGAACTTCCAACACTAGATCGAAACTTCCGACGAAATGAAGTTCTTTTTGTGAAATTCAAAAGTAAACTCGAAATTGCAGAACCTGGCTGAATTAAAGGTTGCGTAGTGATGCCAGGAGCCTTCTGCAAGTGATCTTTGCAAGCACAACAACTCGAGTACGTAGATCGGCACAAAACAAACTCTAGGTCAACAAGAACTAAATAAATGCAATAAGCACAAGACACAAGAGATTTGTTCACTGAAGTTCACTCCCACTAAGGAAGCTACGTCTCCGTTGAGAAGCTCACAAAGAGCCGGGTCTTCCACTAACCCTTTACCTCACTCAATCAACCACAAACGAAGATTAAGTCACTTACTACGAAATCCACAAAGGATGGGTAATACAAACTTCCCGGGGCGTACACACACGAGAGGACGCTCAACCGGGCAACACAGAACCGTCTAGAAGCAAGTTTCAAGAGTAACAAACACGAATCGATGGATGGAAATACTTCAAGTGCTCTTGAGATGAACGTGGCTGCCTTCTCACTCAAGTGCTCAAGCCTCACACCTCAATCTTGCTCCCACCCAAGCCCTAGCTCGAATCACTCAAGGATTTGCTCAAAGGAAGGATTGGGGAGTGGAGTAGAAGCTTGTGGAGGCGTTTTTCTCGGGGAAGAACAACAACAAGTGAGGAGGGGGGCGGAGGGGTATAAATACCCGATCCCCAAAAACTAGCCGTTAGTGTGCTGGTTAAGTGATTGTCAGAACTTCCGACCCAAGGTCGGAACTTCCGACCCTATTAAAAATAGCCGGCCGAGGACCCCCCGTCGGAAGAACCCAGTTACTTCCGATAGGTGTCGAAACTTCCGACACCTTGTTGGAACTTCCGACAACTGCAGAAACTGCAGGAACAAAAATGTGCAAGTGTGTGATTTGTGTCTCTCATAGGAGATTAGCATCTCAATTTAGCACTTTGACATCTTCAAGCTATCCATTCGCATCCTCTTAATAGTATGGTGTTTCCTATACTCAAATTCAAAATATAAAATAAATAAAGATCTTTTGAGCTCCATCACTGTCTATCAAGTAAATTTGCGTCTTTTCACGCAAATATTTCATTTCATTGAACTTTAACCTTTCCATAGCTTGATATACACATTAGCTCCTTAATTATGCATGTCATCAACACCAAAACCCACTTAGGGGGCCAAATGCACTTTCAATCTCCCCATTTTAGGTGATTGATGACAACACAATTAAGGCTCACAAGTAATACCATAAACCATTTTTAATTCAATCATATAGTTGTGCTCCCCCTTAATATGTGCATTTTTCAAGATAGAATAAAAAATGGCCTCAAATGCCATTTGCACATATTAAAAGAGATCCCCCTTATCATTGTATTCATGGGGTGCATAGTGTAAGAAATATCAACGTGACGCATATGACAAGATATATCACAACAACAAAGTGGAAATAAATATTACATCAAGTCATGATCATCACAAAGGGCATTAAATTCTAAAACCACACTAGCAAAGCAAGTCACGAATAAGTCTTATAAATTAAAAGTCTCACTTGGCACACCACCACACATAACACAAACACAAAGTCTCACATGTCCACAAGCAGTTAGAGTTCAAGGTTCAAAGCTACTAGATGCTCGATGGATAGATAAAGTGAACTATCGGAAGTTCCGACGGGAATAAAAATTCCAACCCGAGGACCCTCGATCGGAAGAATGCTGATACTTCCAAGGGTCATCAGAAGTTCCACCTTGTGTCGGAAGTTCCGATGAATATAAAATTTGCCTCCCGAGAACCCCTTGTAGGGTCTGTCCTGATACTTCCAATGGGCACCAGAAGTTCCGACCTGGCGTTGGAAGTTTCGATGACAAACTTCTCCAAAAGATATATTTGGAAATTGAATGAATTTGGAGATTTTAAGAGATGGCTTGTAGACATATGAGATAACTTGACACTTAGAGATCAACCACAATCAAAAATACATAATTATGATCCCAAGAGTCAAGTTTTGATCTAAAGATCAAAATCCAAATATTTTAAAATAACTCAACACAAGTAAATTCATTTTTCCTATCTAGGCAACAATCAAGTATGTGCAAAAAGTCAAGCCAAGTTATAAGAATCCAAGATATTTAGTTCGCTCCTCAAAGCACAAAACCTTTGCTCATCTAGAGGCTTAGTAAAGATATCGGCATGTTGCCGTTCGATGCTCACATGACGTAAAACAATATCTCCCTTAGCCTCATGATCCATTAAAAAATGATGTCTTATATTTATGTGCTTTGTTCGGGAGTGTTGCACCGGATTTTTGCCAGCTTGATAGCGCTCTCATTGTCACACAAGAGCGGAATCTTGCTAAACTCACAACTGAAATCACTCGACGTTTGCTTCATCCACAAGAGTTAGGCGCAACAAGCACCCGCCGCAACATATTCAGCTTCGGCGGTGGATAAAGCAACCGAATTATATTTCTTAGAGCTCTAAGACACAAGGACCTTCCAAGAATTTGCAAGTCCCATGGTACTCTTTCTATCTACCTTGCAACCGGCATAATCCGAATTGGAATAGCCAAGTAAATCGAAAGTGGAGTCTTTGGGATACCACAAGCCAAGGTTAGAAGTGTGTACCAAGTATCTCAAAATTCTCTTAACAGCTATTAAGTGACATTCCTTTTGATCAACCGACTTCCCTTCATCATTGAGATCAAGATGACCATTTAATACCATGGGTGCCTTGATGGGCTTGGCATCGGCCATGTCAAACTTCTTGAGCATATCCTTCACATACTTGGTTTGATATATGAACATTTGCTTGACTTGAAATCTAAGGAAGAACTTCAATTCACCCATCATGGACATCTCAAACCTCTTGGTCATGATCCTACTAAATGTCTCACAGAACCAAATATAATGCCATCGACATATATTTAGCAAATAAAAATATCCTTATCATCTTTGTGAGTGAAGAGAGTAGAATCGGCTTTGCCCATTACAAAGTCGTTCTTGAGAAGAAAATCCTTAAGGCATTCGTATCATACTAGTAGCTTGTTTAAGCCCACATAGTGCCTTATGGAGCTTGTACACATGGTTTGGAAATCGTGGATCTTCAAAGTCCGGCTTCTTTGTCGCTTTTTGATCATCTCATTCCGTGTTTCCAAGAGATCTAATGTCCGATACAAGGATCATTAGTCTTTCATACATTTGCCTCACGGTTTCTTCATCATGCATGACACAATGCTCTAATTCTCCTTGCAACAAGTCCATCTTACCCTCTCTAACTTCATCGGTTCCTTCATGAGCCTCTCTTAATGTGTCCCAAATTTGCTTAGTTATTTCAACATTGTGGATCTTGTTGAATTCTTGGGCACAAAGAGAGCTTGTGATGATCCTCACGGCTTGCGCATTGCGGAAGTAGTCTTGAGCTTGTTCGGCCGCAGGTACACCATTTGTTCAAGGAGTCACACCTACAACAACAACTTCCCAAATAGAGGGGTGAAGCCCGTAGAGATGCATTTTCGTGTCATAAAACCACTTGGGATAATCCGTCCCATCAAAGAAATGAGATTTTCCAAAGTGAACCGATTGAAATTGAGAGGAAGGATATTAAGATAATGCATAGTTATGAGGTATTTGATGTAACCCAAAGAAAGGATGCTTGTCGCTTTTTTCCTTGATTCTTTTTCTCATCAACTTCTCGGCCTTCTTCTCAATTTTGGCCTTCACCTTCTCTTTTCTCCTTCTTCTTGCTTCCGAGGTCTCACCCCCAATTTAATCACTCGAGCTTGAGTCATCATCATGAATGGAGGGTGGACGGCTTGTTTGATCAGCAGGTTTACCTGAAGCTTCTTCAAGGCTCAAACCGCCGCTGGCTTAAGCGGAAGGATCTTCGGGTCGAGTGGTGCCATCCCCAACTTGAGACATCGTGATATCCCTTAGCGGTTAAGCCTTAATCAAGAGATTGGGCTCTGATACCAATTGAAAGGATCTTGGTGATGCCTAGAGGGGGGTGAATAGGCGTATCTGAAAAATCTGAAAAATTCTTCGCAGCAATTAAATTTGTCGAAACTTCCGACATTGTGTAGGAAGTTCCGATGGAGTGGAACTTCCGACACTAGATCGAAATTTCCAACAAAATGAAGTTTTTTTGTGAAATTCAAAAGTAAACTCGAAATTGCAGAACCTGGCTGAATCAAAAGTTGCGTAGTGATGCTAGGAGCCTTCTGCAAGTGATCTTTGCAAGCACAACAACTCGAGTACGTAGATCGGCACAAAACAAACTCTAGGTCAACAAGAACTAAATAAATGCAATAAGCACAAGACACAAGAGATTTGTTCACCGAAGTTCACTCCCACTAAGGAAGCTATGTCTCCGTTGAGAAGCTCACAAAGAGCCGGGTCTTCCATTAACCATTTACCTCACTCAATCAACCACAAAGGAAGATTGAGTCACTTACTATGAAATCCACAAAGGATGGGTAATACAAACTTCCCGGGGCGCACACACACGAGAGGACGCTCAACCGGGCAACACAGAACCGTCTAGAAGCAAATTTCAAGAGTAACAAACATGAATCGATGGATGGAAATACTTCAAGTGCTCTTGAGATGAACGTGGCTGCCTTCTCACTCAAGTGCTCAAGCCTCACACCTCAATCTTGCTCCCACCCAAGCCCTAGCTCGAATCAACTCAAGGATTTGCTCCAAGGAAGGATTGGGGAGTGGAGTAGAAGCTTGTGGAGGCGTTTTTCTCGGGGAAGAACAACAGCAAGTGAGGAGGGGGCGGAGGGGTATAAATACCCGATCCCCAAAAACTTGCCACTAGTGTGCTGGTTAAATGATTGTCGGAACTTCCGACCCGGGGTCGGAACTTCGACCCGGGGTCGGAACTTCCGACTCTGTTAAATTTTAATAGCCGGCCAAGGACCCCCTGTCGGAAGAACCCAGTTACTTCCGACAAGTGTCGGAACTTCCGACAACTGCAAAAACTGCAGGAACACAAATGTGCAAGTGTGTGATTTGTCTCTCATAGGAGGTTAGCATCTTAATTTAGCACTTTGACATCTTCAATATATCCATTCGCATCTCTCTTTATAGTACGGTGCTTCCTATACTCAAATTCAAAATATAAAATAAATAAATATCTTCTTTTGAGCTCCATCACCGTCTATAAAGTAAATTTGCGTCTTTTCACGTAAATATTTCATTTCATTGAACTTTAACCTGTGCATAGCTTGATAAACATATTAGCTCCTTAATTATGCATGTCATCAACAAACCCACTTAGGGGCCCAATGCACTTTCAATTATACATGGTAATTCTTTCATATAAATAACCTTATATGAATACACTGCCATCTAAATTATACAGGAAACTCTATTGTTGAAGCATCGAGTCTTGATGCTAAGGGTACCATGGCTGGCGCAGAACCTGGTGAGTGCATAGCTTCAGTACTGATTGAATTAAACTCATACTAAATGTGTTTTTTATTTAGATCATGGATTATGTAATTCTTGGAGATTTAATTTTGCGACATCATTTCATGCTTGTAGGCATAGTGTTTGAGCACATGCTGCGTGTATTTTGATTTTGGCATAAAGATGCTAAGCTAATTATTGTGGTTAGTTGGTTCACTGTGTGGGATTTATCATATGTATTTATGATATTCTCAAATATGGTTATCTGCGTTATCATGTGCTCTTTACAGTATTCCTATTTGAATAACCTGATCAGTATATGTGCTTGCACTAATTGTGTTACGTAGCAAGAAATAATTGTACATAGTTTAACTATTTCTATATCTTTTTTAACCATATGCTGTTTATTTTATCAAATCCATAATTTAATCACTATTCACTATATATAAATGTCCATGTATGCAGAAATTGATCAAGTCGCCTCCCCGTCCATGGCTGTTGCTGATAAGGCCGTGCTGATTCCCGCATCTAAGAGTGCTGCTGATGAGCTGTCAGGAAGTGCTGCTGCAGATCATCAAGATGTTGATCAGGGGCCGGTGATGGGTCTTGGTGGTACACCAGTCAATGATGAAAGCAAAGGATGATAGTGATAAAGATCTAGATGAAGATGACATAAGAGAAGAGAAGAAAATTGCAACGGTTACGCTGAACCAAGTGAAACCTGACCTTCGTTACCGTTGGGACAGTTCAATCTGGAGGTGCTACTACTGCCAAGGCAAGAAGATGAACAAGTGGAATATCAGCCAGCTACTGAGCCATGCAGAAGGGTATGCCGCTTCTCATAACCGTCCTGCCAAGGTGAGGGGGAGCCACCGTGCGCTTGTGGACATCCGCATCGATCCTAAATTTAGCCATGATTGTGCGGCTCATGGTATTGTCTAGATCAATGCTGGTCAAGGGTTTGTCTTTTGCCACTTGTTAGGTTATGGTGTGACCTTTAGTTGATCTTTTTAGGTCATGAAAGCTATGAACCAGTACTGCATTTCTCCTCTATTTTAGAACGGGGATGGATGAAAAATAAGGGGTATTTGTTAGAGATTGAGATATCAAGCAGTCCTGAAAATATCACCGTGAATCAGTGGCTATCCTGGTCGGGCCATCAGGACAACCCAGTTTGCTCGCACACACTGCCCCTATTTTATCTTTGATCATTGATCTGTGAATATGTCTGACCACTCCTATTTCATATTTGATCAATGATTTGTTTATTGCGTGTAAAATTATATTTGGGCACTTATAGTTATCTCAACTGTTGATGTGTACATTCATGAAAAAAAATATAGTTTTTTCCGTAGCAACGTACGGTCACGAACCTATTATATATATATATACTATTAAAAAGACTAATTGGGGGATAATTTTTTTCTGTCGCGGAGCGCCGGGAGCCGTCCGATGATTGCAGCCAATTAATGACGCTCCCTTTGTCATTCTGCCCGGCGAAAAAAGTTTTCGTATCGTCCTGCCGTCTGATTCGCTCGATCCCGCCTGCGACCGTCCAATCCATGCCCCCCCCCCCCCCCCCCCCCCCCCCGATGTACTCTGTACGTCGCAACCCCCTCCCATCCGCTCCCCTCCACCGCCCGTGCCGCCGCCCGCCGCCTCTCCCTCCTGCCTACTCCGTAGATTTGTGGAGGCGAGATCCATGGCGGCGTTGATGAAGCCGAGTGGTAGGAGGCGACAACCGGCAATGGGGCACGGTTACTCCTCTCCACTCGCCTCTTCCTTGGTGGAGCGTGAGCACGGGAACCGTAGGCGGGGGCCAAAAAGGAGCAAGAGAAGTAGCGCCCGCGAGCTGGGGCGACGAGGAGGCTGTGTAAGCTAGGCGGCACGCGAAGTTTGGGTCCGCCCGTGGTGCATGTGGAGCCTGCCAGCCTGTTGCTGCCTGCCGACCGCCGATTGCTCCAACCAGGTGTACCACCTCCGGCAGCTACTTTTGCCTCCCGATAGAAGATCTCCTATTCAGGCTATTTCTTTCTCCCCCAATTTCCAATCCCTAGCTCAAATCCATTAAATCCTGAACAATGGGAGCAAATCGATTGCACGACCATCTTATAAACACCCATGGGGTTCCATTTTGATGGTCATTAGCTATGGACACAATAATTGTGAATCTAGCTCTAACTCAGTGCAATCTATTTTTCTATTATATTTACTTGCATTCGAATTGACTGCATTAAACAATTATCTGAATGTCTAATCGATTCTTGTGAATAGTTATTGCTGATATTTTCTTTGTCCTCAGAATTTTCTTAGCATTTTCTTGATGGCCAATTTAATCATATTTAGATATCCTGTTACTATAAATATATGCAAACATATAGGCAGATTAACTAGAACTACTTGCTGTGAAACTTTGGCTATCTCATTGTTTTATGTCTCCAAACTGAATATTTTTATTTGAGTGATATGGTGTGTTGAGGTAAGCCAAAATTGGAAAGCCAGTTGGGAACTTCTTATATTGCTTATATTGTGTGTTTAGCTGTATTTCTGCAGTGAATCTGAGTTGCCGAGGTTAATTGGACGTGGGATGCCACCAAGATGAAAATAGAGTTGGAGTCTATATGGTAAAAAATATTTTATTAATTAAATGTGAAAGGAATAAGCTTGTGTATAAAAGTTTACTCCTTTGCATTTAGATCAGACAACTTTTCCATAACTCTGCAGGAAGTAAGCAATGGGGAACAAAAGAGGAGGATTATGTTAGAAGGCTGTAAAAGAAACAGCTCCAAAAGCCATGCATTTTCTACGGAACTGGTTTATTACTATAAACATAATATGGGTACTCTTTCATATTTTTCCCTGTCATGTTGGCGTATTTCAGGTCATAAAGGTGTGTTACGCTGCTACCATTATTACCTTGCTCTCCTTCACAAATGTGTGGTACTCTCTATGCCTAGAAGTTGTTTGCTTGCCCGCTCTAGGGAAGTGGATTGCTTGGATTATTCTTGAATGAGATCCCTTATTGAATTGCCCCCAAATTGATTGCTCTAGAGTTTATTGGTCCCTTTTCAGCGGTTTGACTGAGCAATGATCAGTTGACAAGAATGCTTCATCTGAAAAGATTCCGATGACTACACCTGTCTTCACTCAAGCTTTTGATGACACACTTTCACATGCATCCATATAGATAGTCTTCCAATGGACAAGATTAGAATAGGTGCATCCAGAGATTCAGATCTCACCTCCAGGCATCCTACCATTTCTTGTATTGTTTTTCCTTGGGGAGGTATCAGGCGTTAGCAATTTTAATGGTTGCACAATAATTGATGATGTCTATGTATCCCAGTTGCTCTTATGGAGAAGGAGGGTACAAAGAAGAAAGAGGCTGATGACTCCTCAGCATCGCCACAAAGTCAGTATTTCCTTAATTATGTGACTTTGATCATGCATGAGTTAACGTTTTCTGGTGCTTGCCTTTTCTTTGCTTTTCTGTAATGCAGGCTGGACTTAAATTTGCGCCCAAAGTTCTTCCTAAGAAAGACCCGAAGATCATCCCTGTTTATGTTTTCTATTCTTTATGTTTCCTATTCTCCTATTTACTCTTATTTATTCTACAGGGAACCACAAGAGGAGAACAACGCTCGGATAACTGATAATAAGAAAAATGATCCAGCACCCAAACCTCCACTATGTGACACCAATGATATCCCATATGATGTCTGGTATGTGTGTTAACTCATTTTAGCCTAATTCATTTTATGTGTGTTACCTGTGGTTTAATATTGTTTGTGCATTTCATCACTCAGTCACTATGAGGTGATGGGTCTGACACTAGGCTTGTAGTTGTGTCATTTTTTGACCTGATGCTCTCAAGTGGTACTGACCAAGTGTTGCTTGTCCGATAAAAAAGCAGCAACCTGTTCATTGTAATGTTTCTAAAAATGGCCAAACTTTTAGATTGATTTCAGCAAGGAATTAGGTTTTATATTTCTTTACTTCGATCCTCTTGAAACTTAGTATTTTGGATTTCTTAATCTACATTACTACACCTGAACCACACCCATGCTTTCCCTTTTGCTTTCTATTGGTTGACTTTTTTGGGTCATATACATCGGATTAACGTTCTTTTGTCTGATCTATCTAGTAGGATTCCACAGGAAAGTGCAAATACTCTTTATTATAGACAGGAAAGTGTCTAGGCTTTTGTGAGATCAGTTTGGTCAACTTTATAGGATAGAGAACAGTCAAAACACCATGGTATTGCAGAAGCTATTTGTATTTCTGAATTGTTCAGGAAATGCATATGTTTCTTGTAGTAGTAAAATTATTTTGAATATGCAGATGCTACTAACTTCAGAGAGAACTGCCAGGCTCTCAAAATTATAGTATAGAGAATATTTAATGTAATTCTAATTGGATCCTAAAATCTGATAGGGTACAGATGAATGAGATCCATGTAGACAGAGTTATACAATTTATCTTCATAAACCTGATGAAGAAATATCCATCATTTTGAGGTATATGATTTGGATCTTATATTCAACCAAGTATTTGCTAGGCCTACTATTTGATATAGCATAATGCACCAATAGACTGTATGATTCAAGAACCTTTTTTTGTAGCCTTACAGATGTGAAAACAAAATGTAATTATTAGTACCACCTATATTTCTTGCTATGACCCAAATCATTTGAGTACTAACTCATTATTTTCCTTCCCTTGATGGTGGCAAGTTTTATCCCATCTCATGGGAACTGTGTACATGAAAGTAGTAGAATGGCAAAGAATAATATGCTTCTTCCTTTTAAGAAGGTGTGCTCCCAGAAAGGTTGTATTTTTCCTTGCTAAATTTGCAAACTGACTTATCGTATTCTCAGCTCACCTATTTCAACTAGAGGAAGCATTGTCATGGAATGGAAGGGATGGGGTTCAAGCAGCACATGGCCCCTTCATACTTTATTTGAGCTCTTTTGGCTCTTGATGCAAGGCTACTTTTGGCAACTAACAACTTAAACAAAATCTTTTGGTTCCACGACATTCTTCACCAATCAAGTAGCTGTAGTATGTGACAAATGGTAGGTCTTGTACACATGACATGTCATTTCAGCTGCTATAATATTACAGTTGGGACTTGTTCATGGATGTCTATTGGAACAAGATTTGAATTTTATGTGTGCATGGAAAGTTAATATTGATTGTGATTGAATGTACGAACATGCAACCTGGATCATTATGGTTGGAAACATAGCAACACATACGTTTTTGTACGAGCGAGATATTAGTTTTCTCTTATGAAAGAAATTTGTTTTGCCCGTAGCAACGTACGGGCATATACCTAGTCAGTAGTAAGGTTGAAGTCCAATAGTGCAAAGTTGGATAACTTTTTGCCAATTCGGAAGCTCAATTTGGAGTTGGGGTGGAAGCCTTTCGTGGAGAGAGCTTGAGTTGTATACTAGCAAGCGTGGTCCTAAGGATTCGAATGTTTGGTCCTTTCTCTAGAACAAAAGTTAAGAATAGATTATTTTAATCATATTATCTTTGTACTATTTCAAAAAATACATAGCGCTAAAAACATATTAGAATGAAGGGTTGAAAATACAGACATGTACTTAATTACAAAAATAGTTAGTTATTTAATCTAAAATTAGCTACAAAGCCTTAAATAAATATATATTCTTCTCCCCACATCGACATGCTATTGTTCAAGGATTTATGTAAAATTATTAATGGTTGTCCACGGTGCGAGAGAAAACATCTCCCGTATTTAAATTTTTCTTATAAAATTTCTATCAAATTCAGTTGTTCCAAATAAATACGACAATTCGATATGATCATTAGCCTGGTTTCTTAATGCTCCTAATTTTTCCAATTTCGAGAAAAAAAAAGACCCCAAACCGGCACACCACCAGGTCACGAGTCAAAATTTGATAAAACCACCCCCGTAATGAACAGATAGCCTCCTCTTTCGATAAAGCCCCCGCGGCACGGCGCCCAGGGGCCACCACCAACCCTCCCCCTCGCCTCGCCTCCGCACCGCCTCCCATGGCGTCGTCCCTCGCCGCCTTCCACCCCACCCTCTCCCACGCCCACCCGCACCGCCAACCCGCCCGCCCCAACCCCACCACCGGCCTCCTCCGTCTCCTCCCGTCGCGCCGCCGCGCCCGCCCCCGCGCGGCCGGCCGCCTAGTCGTCTCCGCCTCCTCCACGTCCGCCCCGCCCCCCTCGGCCGACCGGTCGGAGGCCGCGTCGTCGCTGGAGAGATGCCTCTCGGCGACGGCCCCGGGGATGGGGACCGGGGCGGCGGCGCCGGCCTCGGCCCCGCTGCGCGCCCCGCCGGCGATGAAGGGGGGACGGAAGCAGTACGGCGCCTTTGGGGCCGTCACGCTCGAGAAGGCCAAGCTCGACCTATCCCAGCGCCGCAAGAAGATCATGCCCGAGGTTGGTACCTAATCCTAATCGTTTTGTTGGTTTGCGTAATTAATCTTTTACTGCAAGAAGGGGGATTCCAGATATAGGCGTACCCAGTGCAGAGAGCTCCCGCTCTGTGCGGGGTCTGGGAAAGGGGTGTCAGTGGCAAGCCTTACCCTCGCCTGTGCAATGCGAGGAGACTGCGACTCGAAGGATTCCAGATATAGGGTTTAGGTAATTTTAGAGGCACGCCTTTGTGTTTGAATCCCGCCGGATCGACTAACATGAATTGCTGATGGCATCAACATGGAAGTCATTTGGAAAAATCAGATGGTTAGACAGTTTAGAATGCCAAAATATTGGATAAGGCATGCTGGTGCAGAGGCCCCTGTGGTTTCCTGCTGTGTTATGGGAGATTAGTGATGATTGTAGAATGATTCTGCTGCATAAAGCATTCAAAGGCTCGGTGTGATTTATTCATCAGCTTATGACCCCTTCCCCTTGCTTTTATTCTGTAACCATGCTCTGAAATGGAATCACTATGCATGGATGTCTGCTCCAATTTTCCCGATTGCATGTAGGTGTGCAATTCACCTTGCAAGGCTGTGTAACATTTTCCCCCCAAATGTTCTATGCTTTCTGTCTGCCTGAGTGATATTTTTGCTCTGGTGAGAAGTAGTGACTAGTGAATGGAGATTCTAAAACAACAATGTTTTGGAATTAAACTGCGTTTCCATTTCTTGCAGTTTTATCTTATTTTTTCTGTGGTATTGACCTTTTAGCAAGCTTGATGAGACCTGGTTTTATATTTCCTTTTTGTTCTATTTTGAAGAGGCATCAGTAATTATTCCATAATTCCACCAAATTATATCTCAATAACCGGCGTTGCTTAGGACCTGTGAGCTTAGTGCAAATTAGTTAAGATTAAGCTTTGATTTCAAAATATTTAGATCACCCAGAAATTACTATTGTGGTATCAGGAGTGTTCCTATGTTTCATTTTATGGTCTTTAAAGCATTATATAACCACATGAATTCATAAAACATTTCCCAGTTCTTGTGATTCTGTTGGAGTTATCGTTTTGCAAATTAGCTCAACTGTGCAAGTGATGCATTGACATCCTTTACATCCTTGGAAACCCATGGAATCTGTTTAGGCCTGTTTAGTTCGTGATCTTTGCTTGACATAACAGTACTACAGTAGAAAACTTCTAATTGGAAGCAGGAAGGGCTCGTTGTTCGAGCTTACACGTTTCATCTGACTTCAACAAGGGAAATGGTGAAGGACTTTGTTTGGTACAGATTTCTGGGGCATTAATTGGTAGTTTAAAGAAATAATCCGTGTTGATACAAAAGCCTAATCAAATTGATGTTCATATATAGCTGAGCTAGTCATGATTATGCATCCTGTAGGGTTACATGAGAAACCTTGTAATGATGAACTAATCTGTTCTCCAAGTTTCAGGTACATTGTGTTGGTCTTACATTAACCTAGGATTAGACTTAAATTAGTATTGAGCACACATGACTAGATATATAGTTAGTTTGACTTGAAACCTAATAATAATCTATTTCTTGTTTACCTTATTTGCTAGTATTGTTAACACAAAGTAATGACAAGTTGCCTGGGTCATGTGCTTGTTTTTACCTTATATACTGATCATGAGTTTCCTTTCAAATTTTTCAGCTGGCCACAGGTGGCGGCGGTGGAGATATAGGAAAAAGGATTGGTCATGGTGGGGGTGATGGTGGAGATGATGATGGTGATGATGATGATTACTTTGATGATTTTGATGATGGGGAGGAAGAAGAAGGTGGACTTTTCAGGAGGCGAATTGTTGTACAGGAGGTTGGATACCTAATATTTTGATTTATATGAATCTAGTGTTGATAAAGTTTGAGATTTTTGAGCTGATTAATGCTTCTTTTCTTGAGGCAGCTTTTCAATAGAGAGTTTGTAGAAGCTGTGCTGCAAGAATGGTGCAAAACGATGAGTAATTTGCCTGCTGGTCTCCGCCAAGCTTATGAGATGGTAAAATTTGTCCTCTTCTTTCGTATGTCATACTTTGGTATGATTACTGAATAACATGAACTTTACATGATATATCCAATCTTAGGGTTTGGTGAGTTCTGCACAGATGGTGCGGTACCTATCAATATTTGCAAGGCCTACAACCACTAGGTCCTTCTCGAGAGCTCTTCCAGGATGGCTCTCCAGAGGTCTTGTTGGAAGGTAACATCTGAACCATGTGCACAATGACACCCAATTTGGTTCAGGTAGATTGCTCCTGTAATTTTAGAATTTATTTCAAAGTTGAACTAAACATGACTTACACGAGGAATTCAGAAACTCAAACCCAAACAGATTGTTAGTTTATATTTAATCAATATCTAGTTGATGCCAGCAGAAACTCATGTAGAATACATAGCGCAGGCATTTCATTGCTGGGATAGTGTTAAACTGTTTCTATAAACAGTCTATGCAAAGAACATGTGAAGAAAATGGCCTCCTTATTGTTCTTTCCTAGCCAGATCATTGCCTTTTGGCATTAAAATCAGTCATAATGTCAAACCCACCCTAGCCACGCTATGGTCCTTTGACGATTGAGGTTTCATGTACAGTCGACAAGCAGCAATTGTGGGGAATGCGCCTGCTGTAGACTTGTAGGGGGCTCAGAATTCAATTAGTTGTAATGAGGTCTTGTGAAACTTTTCAGAAATAAAATTTGGGGTTTTCTGTAACTATTTGGTCATAAAAACTGTGGTTTCCTCCTGTGTGCTTGAGAAATTAAGAACTGTGGTTACCTTTACTTGAAATAAAAATTCCATAAATGGCGTCACATGGATGGCTTACTTCAGTTTCAATTGTCATGTTGCAGAACACTTGCAGATCCAGCATTCCCACATAAGATGGCTTTTGAGTTTATTGCTAGCTTTTCCTCATCAGTTTGGTGGGAGATGAATATTCGCAGGGAAAGGTATGTTTTAATTTGTTTATGACTATTCAGCAATTTCACGTTATTATTTAATGCAAACCATTTTACAATTTTGGGAAATCAGGTTTCAGCAAGAATGGGATTTGGCTGTTGTTAATGCTCTGACTGCATCTTGTTGCAACTTGATGGTTCTTGGGCTTTTGGCACCATGCCGTTCATATGGGAGTATGTCTCGATTTGACTTCCAAAATACAATTGAGAAACTTCCAAACAATATATTTGAGAAGAGCTATCCATTGAGAGAGTTTGATATACCAAAACGAATCAGTGCATTCTTTTATAAGGCTGCTGAGCTTAGTCTGGTAGGGTTCGTTGCTGGCTCTGTTCAAGGTGGTATGTCGAAAGTCTTGTCTGAAAGAAAAGAAAGAAGGTGGGTTTTATCATAGTATTCATTCATTCAAAGTCATAAAAGGCATTCTTTGAAGGCTTATCTGATGCATTCTTATCTTCTTTGCTATCCTTCCATTTAGGCTATCGGTGACTATTCCTTCTGTCAGTACCAATGCCCTTGGTTATGGAGCTTTCCTAGGATTATACGCAAACTTGCGTTATCAATTGCTATATGGACTAGACCAATATATGGTAAAGCGCTTTGATGTTTTGGGTGTGGCAATCTTCTTTAGCACAGCAGCAAGGTAAATATCTATTGACGTTTTGTTTTAACATATTAGTTTTTTTGCTGCAATGTTTTCTAGTCGTCGCGATTAGTCGGGCTTATCGCTCCCTTGCCACCGATAAGGGCCACCGTGATTAGTCGTCTGATTAGGCTTGAAAATGATCAGATTTGAGAATCTAATCATGGTCCTTGGCTAGTGGGTGGTGGGCCTCATTAGGTTTTGAGTATATATCTCGCAGCTGCAGGTGCTGCCAAGCCACCTCACCCCAAAACGCCCGCTAGAACACACACGCGGACACGCTGCCGTCTGCCCGCCAAAATACACGCCGCCACCTGCCCGAAAGGTGTGTCCGCTGGTGCATCCAGCCAGCCAGGAGCACGCCGCCGCCAAGGAAATGCCCAGGAGCTCCATGGCTCCCTGCTGCCCAGGAGCTTCATGCCTCCCCACTGCCAGGAGATACCCTCTGCCCAGGAGCTCCCGCCAAAATTTGTGGTGTTGATGCTTGCTATATGCTATGTACTGTATAGTATACATATCATATCGGTCCTGGATGTACAGGACGACTATACAGATGACTAGGCTCAACTAATCAGCCTAATCCACGACTAATCTCGACTAATCACCTTATCGGTGCCATGGCGACTAGGTTCGATTAGACGACTGTAAAACATTGTTTTGCTGAATAAGTCATTGCTTATTAGTTTTTTGTTGAATAAGTCATTGGTCTTGTTCATTATGCACAAAGAGAATATAGCTCAATGCTGAGATTAACCAATATTGATGATGAATGGCATATCACTGTTATTACACTTATTGGACATTAGTAGCATCATGAGGTACTGATACATGTGATCTTATAACTCCTTTGATCCTTCCAATTTATGGTCAATGGACAGAATATAGGTTTGTATTGCATGCTGTACTTACTGTTTGACCTGAGCTGAGGATGTTGTAGCAACAGAACCATTTGGTAAACAGGTCGCTCACCCTGGACACATAGCCCTTCCCTTGGGTGAGCTGGTTGTGTGCATCTATTTGTGTGTGGTAATTCTTTTCTATTCGGGGGGTGCGTGTGCATGTGTTTGAAGTGTTGTGCCTGGGTGAGGGTTTCTAAGCCCTCTCCCTTGTACTTTTTTTCTTCATAACGAAATGATGCGCTGTCTCCCACATGTTCGAGAAAGAAAAAAACAAAGCATTTGGTAATAGAGATGAAATGATCAACCACTGAAAAGTGAGAACCAGTAAGTTCTGACTTAATATCCATTTTCCTTCTAGAACATGGGAAGGTCCCGTACGAAATTAAGAGTGCATGATTAACTAACCATTTGTTGTAACATTATTTGTTTAGTAGATGCCATAATCTGGATTTCATAGAACATAAAACATTAAACTTTTGGCATAACATAGTAACATACTATTGTAGTTGCAAACCCTCTCGACAACCATCAATATTAACCACCTTTCTGGTACCTGCTGGTGGGCCTGTAGTGTTTTCTTCCAGTTATAGGTGAGAAACTGCATATATTGTCCTTGCTTGTTCTTTGAAAATCTTAATTGTTTCAAGGTTAGCAAATGGGATTTTGGTCATCTGTGTTTAGGACAGTTGAGGACAGGTGGTTATTGCCACCTTCCTGCCTGTAATTATCAGTTCCTGCAATCAGGACAATTAATTTGATTTCTCAATTCTAAATGTCTCCTTTGTAAAACTTAACTAATGCAGTGTCTGTATTATGCCACGTCATTTTGTAGTTATAACCATTGGATCGAACTCGGTTTAAGCCTTCGCATCTGAAACAACCAATTCAAATTTCTGTGTGTATTTCATCAAAGAACATCCTTTTATTAAAAGCACATTTCTGATGCACCTTTTAGGAAACTATATATGCACTTTAATGAAAGGATGTCTGTTCATTGAAAGACACCTTCTGATGGTACTCTTTAGAAACTGCAGATAGTTTAGAGGTGTTGATAGGTAATAAGTAGACAAAGTAACCAGAAGAAAGTGCTGACCATGTGCTATTGCATCATGAACTGGCTGTTTATCTGCTTACTGATGGATCTGTTGACCGTGGTAAAAGATGTTATATCGTTATAGTTTCTCAGGTTTATTATATTGGTTCTTCTTCAACACTTGCAGATTGCCAAATGCCAAACTTGCCCAGGATTTGTAGCTTACAATCTTATCATGAGGAATATCAGTTAAATTGCATTATTTTGGATAGATATGCTGTATAAATAGTTAAATATTGAATTTGTTGGCTGCCAAACTGGTTGAAGGATAGTGCCTTTTTTTAGCTTCTCAACATCAGCTCGCTGTTGGTTAGGGATCATATGGTGCTTTGAACTAGAAGAGTACATTGTTTGTGGAGGTTGCAGAAGTGATTTACGGACTAAAAGCGAGAAGAACCATATTACCATGAGCCACTGTTCATTGATGGCTGTTGCGTGGCTCGCATGTCTACATGCAAAATTAGTGGCGTAAAAATGCAAATCACCTCGGCAAAAAGCTTTTGATGGCCATCTATTCAGAAAGTTATATGAGGAAAAGTTTTCTGCATTTTAATACCTTAGGCCATGGCTTTGATCGTATTCCCAACATGATATATTCACTTTTTTGTGTTAATTTTCAATCTATTTCTCATATTTTGAACCTAATTGTACCCTCCTTTCTTTGGGGCTTGCTGGGTTTCATCTCTGGCCTAATCCAACTAGGTTGGACAAACGAATAATGGACCGCTCCATGTTCTATGAGTTCTTGTTATATCGCTAACGTAATGGTACATCATATATTGCAGACTGATGAATATTCAGATTGGTGAGGCATCAAGGCGAACATGGCTTGGGGAGGAAGCTGATCCACAATACTCAGATCGACTTCTGAGAGCTTACAAGAGGCCTGTCGAAGTTAATGTGGACCAAGAGGATTCACGATGGTTTATATCCAAGGATGCAATGGTATCTGGCCTTGGTCTTCTAGGCATCAAGCAGGGTGGACCTGAGACCACATTGTCCAAGCCTCGCCGAAAGAGAGTAGTCCGCAAAAAAGTCGCCTCAGGTTGAATTTAGTGGATTTGGTAGCAGTGCTGGAACAATTTTTCTTCAGTTCCACTATGGCATATGGAGTTCGACTAAGCATGGTAGAGAACAGCTGTTTTGGCAATCAGCAGAGGCATCGAAGCTTGTGGTTGTATTTTGAGGGGGTGGTTCAAAGGTGTAGGCCCATTACTATTTTGTAATTTCTTATTACTATCTTATCGGTTTTTTTTTTGGAAAGAATAATATCTCGATTTCTTGTACTGTCGTGAGCAAAATAGACACGCTTAGTGGTAGTCTTGGAGATTGTTAAAGATATGGTCCTTAACATGAGAAAGAGATTCTGCATTTTGAGTTAGATAAAATAGAAATGTTTGTACGATCTTTCGAGGTGTAACCAGTCGCAACGGCCCTGCTTTCCTGCAGCTTATGATGTTTGTTTCTATTTTCAATAGTTGCAGACGTGAAGCTCTTGGACGATGCTTGCTTCTGTTTTGAATAATTATGTCCCTGCCCAAGTATTGGTACATTTACAGCTTCCGAAAGGTGTAGGAAGATCCAATAATGTTCTACCCGTTGGTTAAATACGCCTAACAAAATTGGGCGCTTCCGGTTGGGTCTCTGCCACTTTGCCACTTTAGCTACTCAATCTATTTTAAATTATAGACCGTTTGAACTTTTCTACAACATTTTAGTTACTCTATCCATTTTAAATTATAAATCCTACGGACTTTTATAGATATATAGTTTTTCCTATGTATCTTGATATAGCGTATATCTAGTTATATAGAAAAAAGCCTATGTAACTAGAAAAATCAAAACGATCTATAATAAGCGGATGAAATATTGTATTGCTTAAATGTAGAAAACTATTCAAATGTGTTACATTTCATATATATGTGGTGGTCAAATCAATACACGAGCAAGCCGTTAGGGCAAGGCTTTGACCTATAACTACTCTATTAATATGCTTATTTGCATTGACAATGAACATTTTTTTTGCCTTGTTGACATGTACCAGCATGCGACCCGTAAATTTGTCTAAGTTTCTTGCTGATAGCAGGTAGAAAATTAAACAATTTAAATGTATGACCGAATTTATATGGTAATTGCTGGTAACCAGCCGAATAGCCGATTGCCGATCCTAACTTGAGCTAGGTACTTTTTTTTTGGATTTTCTTGTTTCAGTTGCTACTTGATAGGGCACATTATATTATGAAGGAATAACTCCACGCTCCTGCTAGTATAGAAAAATATAGCACAAGTACCGAGGAACTTCTCCAAGATGCTAAGCTAGTGATCGTTCTAGAGATGGAGATAGATAAAAAACCGAATCCGATTCATGGAAAGCGAGAGCTTAATCCAAAGCTCTTAGGGTACGAGATCTGAAAGGTAGAATAATATGGTCTATTGATAACTTATATTGGGACATCAAAAGCAAAATCATAAAAACTTGAGGGATTTCTTCTATGCTCAAAACCGTTACACAACTCACACATAGCAAATATGAAAAATAATAACAACTTATACTTGACAACTGTAGAACAATTAGGTAACACTCATGTATAGCTAATAAACAACTAATATTCAAGATACTTCTTGACCACACTAGTGTAGTAGTAGTAAAACCCAATTTTGCATCTAATTCTTGAAGTATCTAGAGACGTGATTGAATATTCACAGTAGAACAATGGGACTTGTCTTTTCTAACTCTTGATAACAAATAAATCCAGTTTGAGTTTTGACACTTAAATGCTCATGAACCACTTGGCGATATATATGTGATCATCAGTACTGCCTCGTGCCATCTAGTTTAATTTGATCCTGTTGCGTCTAATTTGCCCCTCATCTATTTTGCTCCTTCAAAATAATGCAGCAGATAGAATAAACGAAAGTAATAATGCACTGACGATACAAAATCTCTGGCGAAGAGAAGAACAAAGTATGGAAGGCAAAAATAAAACTGAATTCCCATTGATGCTTTTAGCAGGTTGCCTCAATTCATCACCCACACGCCTCAGGGCACCTCCAGTGTCTCAGCGTTTTTACTCTGCCAAAACAGTAATATGTCAGCATGTTTGACGTTTGCAGTGTACGCATCGGTATGTGGGACCCGCCACTCAACGGATAGCCAACTAAAATGTCATCTTCTATCCACGCGTTAGCTCTTGTGCTCATCCGTGAAACTTAAAGCGCTAGCTACTGGTTGGATTTTCTGCTCCCCTGCGCGGCTATGATTTTTTATTCAGTTCGTTCGACGCATCCGCAACATACGATTTTTGTTCTGACGCACACGATTCGACTCTCACAGTGTATATAGTTCGGTTTCGCAGCGCGATGATTCGATTTTACCGCACTCTTTCAACACTGTGCAGCCTGTACGACGGGCGGATCATCAGCTGCTGGTCATTTGGCTACCCTGCAGGCTGCTGCATGTCCATATGCTTGTCCTTCCTCCGGTGTGGCCTGTTCCTCGCCGGCACAATGGCCGTAGGCATGCAACTTATTTTGACAGGCAGTCGGGCTTAAGTAACAAGCCGCGGTAAACCCACAAGCTACCTGGTGGTTTTACTTTTTTTACCATGCAAGATTTGGTTTCCCTGGGTCATTAGGCCAGCCCAAAACTTAATCCATCTTTCAAAGCAAGAAAAGTGTAACGAAAACAATAAGCGACTTAACATGGCACTACAAAATGTGTGTATTAAGAGGAACTCACCTCAAGTATATATCGTCAAAGTACGTATAACTCGCTAAACTATTTCTTGGTTCAATTTACCTTCAAACTTTCATTTGATCCAACTTACCCTTAATAAGATTTATCTTTTTTTGTTTATACACGCAAAGTGATGTCTTAAGTTAAAATTTTGCACAATGATAGCGGAGATCATAACATATTTTTTTAAAAACGTGTCAAGAAATTTCATCATTATTTGGAAGGGTATATCATTTAATCAATAAATTAACACTTAAACAAAATTATAGGAAAATAATGATGAAAAATTTATAATATATTTTTTGATATGCAAAATCATAAATTAAGATTCCACCTGTGTGTGGAGGAAAAGAAAGATAAATTATATTAGGGGATAAATTGAACAAATGACATAGTGTGGGAGCAAATTGTTGAGGATCTATGTCACGAGTACGAAAATAAGACCGAATAGAAGGTCCAAAGATAGAAACGGTGACTTAACCGTTTACGAGGACGCCTGAGAAGGATCGAAAGAGTCTTTGCTTCGGGTTCGGCTAGATCCTCACCCGACCAAGTCCAACCACAATCAAGAGCCACCTAAGCTACAGGTGACGTCCCAGACCAAGTTTCACCTTGGTTGGAGGTTACGTAAGAAGTCATGCCGGCGTCCGACCTTGGTCTCGATGGGGTCTTGGACCCGGGATCCACCAGCTGCCAAAGAAGACTTTCGAGCCGCCACCACTAGCGGACTTCTGCACCCCACTGACTCTGGAATGGCCATGGGGCAAGAGGACATGACGAGGCAAGACTAGACCCTAGATAGATACCAGGAATGAAAACGGATCGGATTCACATAGATATCGAATTCGATAGTATTTTTTACCATATTTTAATTATACGGTTACAGATTTGGATATTCTCGGATATGAATGCAAAACGGATAACTTTCGGATATTTGTTCGATATATAAAATAATATTTAGCTATTTTTATTGGTAGTTTTAGAATACAAAATCATGTATACAAACTAAAGTATAACAATATAACAAAGATAGCCTGTCAAAAAATAACTTATTTATTAACAAATATTTTAATAAATAAAACATAAAAATAAAACTAGAAATAAAAATATATTTCAATAAATATATAAATTTTTTATTAATATATAAATGAAAATTATAAAAGTAATTTCACCAATAAATAGATAAAACAAGAATGTTTAAAAGTAAACTTAATCTTCTTATAAAAATTAATAACGTTGGTTATGGGAAATGAATATAACTCTTTTGAAATAGTTTTAATGAAAACGGATACGAATAGTGTCGAATATTATCGAATATGGATGTGGAATCGGATAGAGAAAATTAATAAAAATCGGATTCAGATGTATCCACTTTACTACCATATTAATTTCGAATACAGATGCGGATATCCATATTGATATTTAAGCGGATACGGATATCAGATATTTCGGATATTCGTATTCACATTTCCATCCTTACTAGACACCAAAAGGAATAGACCGCGACTGTCGGTGTTTTTATCGCCAGCCTACCTACGAATACCCTAAGGTAGGAGATTATTTGGTGATGGATCGCCGGATGTGGAACTTGAAGGTAAAAGCGAGAACACAAGACACAGATTAGACAGGTTCGGGCCATGATATGCGTAATACCCTATGTCTTGTATAGTTGTTTGTATTGCCTTGGATTAGATATTATTTTGTTGTCTTTTGAAGGGGTCTCTGCCCGCCCCTATATACTCTGGGAGGATAGGATTACATGGAATTCTAGACCGATACTAGCTTAGGAGTCCTACCCGAGTACTACTCGGGTAGTTTCCTTCTGTACCGACCCGACTAGTCCTACTCGTATCCGAGTACAACAGATATAAGGTATGGGACATGCTCCATACCTTATTGTAGATATTTCTATACCTTATGAGCAGTCCTTCTGTCCCGGATCTGACATCTCTGGCACAGGCTGCCCCCACGTGCCCCTTGGCCATTATGGCCTGGATGGGCGGCCTGTTCACACATGACCGGGCAAGAGGGGTCAAGTGCTATACGATAGGAGAGCCAACCCTGGGAGACTGAAAACTGGGGCCCCTTTTTGATCTTCTCCTCTTCCCCCTCTCTTTTTCTGTTCTTTGCCTTCCTTTTGAGGGTAAAAAAGGAGGCAAAACACTATTCTTTTTACGGGAACTGCGGTGGGCAAGATGCCAGCCTGAACATGTCATTAAAAAATATGGCAAACAACGGATTACACAACAGCAAGGTTACAACTTGACGCAACAAAGAACACAACTAGAAACAACAGAAGTTGCAAGCACAATGCAACGAGTACAACAAGAAAGTGAGTAGAGGGACAGGAGAGACACAACACGTAACCCTCATACAACCATCAAACTCAAGGTCAAGAGCTAAGACATTCACAGGCCGAAGAGCAAAGCCATAATTCTCCATGACGTTGCGACCGAGCAACATACTTGCCAGCTACACAAAGACCAGCGAGCTACCCACCACCCCTTGTAGCTACGTCTCACCGCTGCCGCCCTCCAACACTGCGTCCAATGGGGGGAGGAAGCCCTGAAGGATTGAGGGCTGTCACAGCGGAGAGGGGACTAAGAGTGGGGGAGGGGAGGGGGAGCACGATGACCAAAACTTCACCATACACATAGATCCCCCTTCAAGCTAATGGTGGCACCATAGAAAGTACATCTGAGCCTTCACCTATCGCCATCCAATGCCCATTAAGGTAATGAAGCCTCAATGGAGGGAAGGTCGGCTACTATGCACGCACTCGACATTTGATGTGGTGACAACACTAGCAAGAAAAGCAACGACGAAGCAGAGGTGTCAGAAGCACACACCACATAGAACCAAGGATGAAGCCAACAACCATAGAGAGAATTGTCATGACCAACAGAGAAGATGCTGCTTGTTGATGGCCATTGAAACACATTGTGATCATCAACTTTTTCGGAATAAAATAGAGCTTTGCCCATGTTCCATATATATTTTATTTGAACTAACCAAGTTCCACAAGTGTTGGATGAAGTGTACAAAATTCAGTCAAAACGGGAAAAAATCACAGGCCGATCGGCCTCCCCTAGGCCAGCCGACCTGGCACCTCCACCAAGGGCCACGTCACTGATCTAGTGCAAATAAAACACACTTAACTTACCCCTGAGCCGTGCAATCAACGTCGGTTTGATCAAATGGACCGAAAGGCTTAGCGCATGGATTGAAGGGCCCACACACCAGAAAAACAAACACAACTGTCACAAATGCCGGTTGTGGGCGAGAAATCAATGCCGTTGAAGACTAATGGTGGTTGATCCGACGTCCTGGGAAGAAGTCCCAGGCCGGCCGACCCCACCTAGGCCGGCCGACCCCACCTAGGCCGGCCAACCTCTACTTTCGCGCCAAAACGACGATGCAGCCAGGATAGTTATCCTAACCGCCATCAAGTCTCAATCCAAGCTGCAAGATGAAAGGCGGTGGAAATCAACAGCCGGCTGGCATCCCTTAGGCTAGCCGACCCCACTTTGGCGCCAAGGGCCTAACCATTTTACCGACGTCTCCGTCAGCACCCTACACTATAAATAGAGGGGCATCCTCACTTGTAAACAGACACACGAAGGAGTTCTCTTTCATCTTTCACTCTCTAGAGTTAGGTTTAGTAGTCTGGGACTTAGAGTTGAGTCGAGCTTGTCTCAGGATTCCGGAGTCGTCATCGGAAGTCTGGTCCACTACCACTGCTACTTAGGGAGAAACCGAGGAAGTTCCAAGGGCTTCCCGAGAGTACCACAATACAACTACCTTACCATTTCCGGAACGGAGATGGAAGCCGGTGGGCGATGAACAATTCGACAAGTTTGTTGAGGTAATTAAGAAGCTTTATGTCAATATACTGCTTCTTGATGCTATGCAGGTTCCTAGGTACTCCAAGTATCTCAAGGATATCCTGGGAAACAAGAGGTCCCTGCTAACCACCGAGGTCGTGCAGCTTACTGAAGAGTGTAGAGCAGCTATACTCGATCCTCTCCTGGAGAAGAAGGACCCAGGATGTCCCACCATCACATGTTCAATCAGAATTTGTTGGTATTTTTTAACGTTCACGGATAAATTCGCAAGCGCATGAATATACCGTTGTAGCATTTCACCCGGAGAGTAACAAGTTATCGTTACTTACATTTTCCCAAAGGATGGCATAGTGTTAAAGAGTTTACTAGGTGATCCTACATTTCCCCTCCCCGAGCTCTACATAAGCCTATAGATTGTAGGGAGAGGCTGGCCAATGGCCTTAGTAAGGAATAAAGTTACCACATGAGCGATTCAAGAGTGCCATCTGAGGATCATATGAGCTAAGGAGTTTATTTTTAAAAAAACTCATCAAAACTCCGAGTATGGCTGATTAAGAGGGAGGTCATATCTTTAGTCAAGTTGTCCCACTTTTCAACAGCCGAAGGCAAGCGTTATAGCCACCTCAAACCCCACAGGTATGAGAAATGTTTTGGAATAAAGTTTATGCTAGCCATTTACTTTGAAAAGTTGTGCATCAAAGTCTACCATAGTTCTTATTTGGCCTGGTACTCTTCATCCTACCCTTTGCTCGGGACGAGCAAAGATCTAAGCATGGGGATGTGTTGACAGCCATTATATGCCATTTTGGCCGCCAACCATTGCAAATATTAATGGAATTTGAAGTAGTATGGATATAGAGTTATAAATTCTATTTAAACTAATGAGTTCCATGAGTTTTGTTGTCTATTTGGATTCAGGAACCCACTCTTCAAATTTTGGCTGATTTGGGAGAAATCCCTTAGGCCGACCGGCCTGGCACTATGGACAACGAGGCCCATCTTTCACCTGCATGTAGAGAAAGACACCCTCAAGCGATCCTGATCGGCAAACTTCAAAGCAACACATCCTACGGTCGAAAGGCTTGTGTCTTGGATCCTTGGGCCTACATGCAGCGATTCCATGTATCTTCAGGCTCCGAACCACCATCCCGGTCAAATCCCATGCATTGATTGAGAAGACGGTGGAATAGAGGGCTGAGACGTGTCAAGACCAAGCCGACCGACCTAGTCAAGGTCGGTCGACCTTGCAACTGAAGAAACGGCCAACGTGCAACCATAACCGCCATCAGGAGTCAATCTAGGACGTCCACGCCAAAGGTGGTGCCAAGTGGTGAAGATCCTAGGCCGGCCGGCCTGGGAGAGGCCGTCGACCTCCAACTTGCACGCCATGCGTCCTCCTTCGGTTGACCGTTATCTTAACTGCCAAGCTTGCATCCAAGCCAAGCAACTGCCCAAGAACCGACCTTGGAGAGCTATAAATACATGCCCCCTCCTTCATTTCAAAGCATGGAGAATTGAAGCAAGTCCAAGGTGAAGCATAGCGTTGTCCACATATTTTTAGAAAATAGGGAGAGAGGCGAGGTGAGAGTCTGGAGAGGAGCTGGAGTGTCGGCCCCTCTCCAACTTTGTACCTTTGAGGAATGCAGCTTCGGTTTGAGTAATTTCCTCCTCTTTTGTCGGTAACACTGCTTTCTCTCCTTTACTTTATTAGTACTTGAATACTTGATCTCTCTAGTTGCGGGATCCCTTGACGGTGTAGGTAGCAAGGTCTACTTATTTGCGTGTGCTTTTACCTTGCCGGGAGGTTGGAGTAAGTAACTCGATAGTTTAGGCGTGGTGACTAGGCTTGGTTTGATACCTTGGGTTTTGTTCCACCCCACAGAACCGTGTGGTAGGTGGCAGGTGTTGAAAGCCCTGTCGATCCTTCATAGTCCACCACATTCGGGTGCTTTCACAGCAGTAGTAGTAGGTTGCCGTTGGACTCCCCTCTCACCCCTTTCTGAAGTCCTTCCTCCTCCAGCCGCCGAAGCAGCTAGAGTAGTAAAGTCAAGTATTTTTTATAGGAGTAGTTGGCAAGACGGCGTTAATACTCCTCTATCTTTCTTATCTGGACCTCTTCACTCCCGTCATATCCCCTGGATAAACAAGAGTCACTACTAGCCCAATTATCGTTCCTCGTGGATTCGATACCCTGGAATACTCCAAGGTGAAAGCTACATTGGCATCCGTACACTTGCGGATTTATTCTGTTGGGCTAAGGACCGGCAACACCCAAGCACCACGCTTGTGTATGAGGTCACTACCTGTCGGTGTTTTATCGGCAAACCTACCTATGGATACCCTAAGGTAGTAGACTTGTAGGCAGGGTGTCGCCGAAATCAGGAACTCGAAGGTGCAAGCAACACAAGGTTTAGACAGGTTCGGGCCGTGATGTGCGTAATACCCTACGTCCAGTATGGTGGTTTGTATTGCCTTAGGTGTAGATTGTTCGGAGGGGTCCCTGCCCACCCTTATATACTCTGGGGGGCAGGGTTACATGGAATCCTAGACCGATACTAGCTTAGGAGTCCTACTTGAGTACTACTCGGGTAGTTTCCTTCTGTAGCGACCAGTCCTACTCGTATCCGAGTACTTTACAATAGATATAAGGTATGGGACATACTCTATCCCTTATTCTAGAATATTCTATGCTATGTGCGCAGTCCCGTGGCCCCAGGTCTGACAAGCCCCCGAGCTCTTCGTAGCCGAGTACTGCTGGCTTCTGAGTACTTCTGAAGTCATTTGCGGTTTCTTCTGAAACTCCATCTTGAAGGCATCCTCCGAGTACTTCCTTGACTACCCCAAGGCTGTGAGGTGCTCATGCCCCGAGTAGCAGCTAAGCCACTGCTGAGGAGCTTGTTTGCCGTCGTACTTGGTGATGCCGATTGGTTTGAAGCCCTTCGGGTACTGGTACAGGCTGAATTAGCGCGTGAATGCCGGGAAGCGGTCACTGTCATCCGGTATGTAGTAGCCATCGGCTGCAGCTCGCTCTTCTCGCTAAATGATGGAGCATCGTCGCGCCCCTCATTGATCTTCTCACGGAGATCGTCCGTCGGCAGGTTCTCGAGTGGTCATCGATGGTTGTAGCTGACGGCGGGATGTTGTGGTGGTGGAGGCAGCGGTGTTTGGTTTTCTCTTGGAGGTGGCCGTGGCCTCCCGCCTGCGGAAAGACTACCCTCCGCAGCGTCGTTGTTGCCTTCGTTGCCTCTGGGGCATTGTCGACGGTGTCCCCTGGGAGTCTGGCTGGCCTGTGGGTGACTGTGACTTTTTCCCACTTGTTCTTGGTTGGCCGGTTGCAATGGAGCTGGGTTCTGAGGATCGAGCTGCAGCCACGCCTTCTAAGCCAGTCTCAGAGCTTGTTGTGCAGCTGGGTCTTGGCTGGAAGCTAGTATGGCTGTGACACCCGCGATGTTGGCGATTGGGGTTTGGAAACCCCGTTTACCTACTGCCGCAAACTCGGCATCGAGGTCGCGCCACACGTGGCACTGGCACTCCGCGGCATTCCTTCTGCGTGTGGCGCGCTTCTGGTTCCTCAATCTGCGGGCGTCGCGCTCGGCGTCGTTCTCATCACCGGCGTCGGTGGTGCCCTCGTCCTCAGAGATTTGCTCAGGTAGCTCATTAGGGTCCTCGATGCTTTCACCTTCCACTTCCGCCATGTAGATGTGGCGGTGTGAGGAGTGCTCGTCGGAGCTATAGTCGACCATCACAGTTTCTTCAGCGATGGTGGAGAGGGGCGTACCTTCTTGATAAGGCATCGTATCAAGGTGTGCCACAAGTCGGGCATCATCTCTGAGTGGTTTAGAGGGTTTCTTGCCCTTCCAGTATACGAAGCGACCTTGTGACGTCGATGTGATCACCAGGCCCTAATGACCGCCCATGAAAGGCTCTGCGCTATCATCAAAGTTCAAGTCATAGTCGGCAAAGATAAGAGCCTCCCGACAAGCGGTGGCTTCATCTTCTCTGATCTTGAGTAGGTGATCGAAGTCCTCTAATGCGGAGAGGGATTCAAATTGCATGGCCTCCTGATATACAATGGCCGCATTGCGCAACCCGAAGGGGAATCAGGTACGCTGTTCCTTAGACCAGATTGGATCCGATCCGAGGAATCCTGGTGCAGCACAAGTAGAAGTCGCGTTGAAAATGGACTGTTCCTTGATCTCCCCGGCTAGGTCAGGGAGCAGCATCTCATCGAGGTTGTCGATGTACTCGTCAAGATCGTTGGGTTGCTTTAGGTACTTCTGGCTCTCTGGGTTGACTAGGTGGCTATTGAAACCACCCGAGCCGTTGGAGATGCAGACCCAGGAGCCAAAAGGGAAGGTGGTGCCCTCCTCGAGCATGGCGCTGATGAAGTTGAACGATGCCATCGAGTTCGCCGGTGGATCTTCGATGAACACCCCTATCTAGCGCACCAGCTATCGGTGTTTTATCGGCAAACCTACCTATGGATACCCTAAGGTAGTAGACTTGTAGGCAGGGTGTCGCCGAAATCAGGAACTCGAAGGTGCAAGCAACATAAAGTTTAGACAGGTTCGGGCCGTGATGTGCGTAATACCCTACGTCCAGTATGGTGGTTTGTATTGCCTTAGGTGTAGATTGTTCGGAGGGGTCCCTGCCCACCCTTATATACTCTGGGGGGGGGGGGCAGGGTTACATGAAATCCTAGACCGATACTAGCTTAGGAGTCCTACTTGAGTACTACTCGGGTAGTTTCCTTCTGTAGCGACCAGTCCTACTCGTATTCGAGTACTTTACAACAGATATAAGGTATGAGACATGCCCCATCCCTTATTTTAGAATATTCTATGCCATGTGCACAGTCCCGTGGCCCCAGGTCTGACAATACCCTATCTCCCCCGGGTCTCCCACCCTTTGGATGGATAAGTAAAGAGCTAAGGTAAGCCCAAAAGCACAACGAACCGATGTCCTTACTTAGTTCATCTTGCCTAACCATATATAAGGCATAACTCATGATAAAATAAGGCATGGTATGATAAACTATCAAGATAATATAGCATCCATGACTTAACTCTGCATTATGAATAAGATAACATAGTCTCTTTCCCTCTCTCCCCTGCCAGGTGGGCCCTTCTTTGCATGTGTGATGTAGGACATGATCTTCTGTGCATTTCTGCTATGTTCTCTGCGTGTTTCCTCTTATTCCAGACTTGTGTACATGAAATCTCTTATTAGCATGTTGAACTAGGTTATTGTAAATGAAATATGTGAGTAAGGGGTATAGTTTTCCTTTATTCTCTGCGTGTTTTCCTCTACATGTTGAACTAGGTTATTGTAAATGAAATATGTGAGTAAGGGGTATAATTTTCCTTTATTCTTGAGTATAGTTGACAGTCAAATTTAGCATTTAAGGACCGTCAACAAAGCTCAACACTTTAAGAACACTCTTTGCGATCTGGGAACGAGCGTCAGTATCATGCCAAAGGTAGTTTATGATAAACTTAACCATCATGCGCTTGCTCATACTGCTATGTTCTTGTAGCTAGCGGACCAATCGGTTCATTATTCTGTGGGAATTGCCGAGAATATTCCATTGAAAATCCGGGAATTGCCGAGAATATTCCATTGAAAATCCGGAACTTCTTCATCCTCGTTGATTTCATAGTTCTCAACATGGAAGTCGACATCAAGACCCCTCTCATTTTGGGAAGGTTGTTCTTGAGTACGGCAAATGCACATATTGATATGGGAGATGGAGAAATCCAGCTCAACATGAATGGGCAGAAGGTGAGGTTCGCCTTCAGACCCAAGGTCGAACAATGCTCACAGGTCAAGACATTTAACCGGAAGAAATATGAGAAAGAGCAGGAGAAGCCATCAACCCCATCCATCGATGCCCTCGTCGAATTCGTGGAGAATCTCTGAATTCGAGAGGAGATCAAGGTGCATAACCAATGGAATGCGAAGCGAAGAATCCAACGTAAGAAATTTCTGGAGCTTGAGCAGAAAGAGATCGAAACAAGTAAGACCACGAGAAACATGTGGCAAAAGAAAGTGTCATCACCGGCGACATCTCCATCAGGTGAAGACAACCGAACCCAAGGTATGGAGAGTCCCGCTCAGGACGCGAAACCCGAGCTCTCGCTACGAGGTAACATGGTAGCAGGAAAGCAACAAACAATGCTAAGGGAAGAAAGAGGGAGAAAAAATGATGGCTTTTTGAATTATTGAATCGACTATTTATGGATAGACAAACCTTTTGTAATTTTTCGATTTTATTTGTTTCGTGAGTATCTTTCGGCTTGTAAGTACCTTGCTCTTTGTTTTGCTTTTCTATAGTATATATCCAGTAGAGGTGCAACCTCTCCTGTTTCATTCATAAAAAAAATTCTTAACAACGTAAAAAACACAACCACAAAGCTGCTTAAAGTTACTGTAATATGTGTGTTGGATAATATCTAGCTGTTCGGAAAATTCCACGATGACTCGTCAGTGATCAAGGAGACATGTAAAGTTACCCGCCAAAAAAAAGTAGACATATGTAAGTTACGATGCATTTTCATGGCAATCTTGCATGCTACTGTTTCGTACGGCAGCTGACCAGCCTGATGGGGTAGATACATGAGATGATGACCTCCTGCAGCAGCAACTTTTGCATTTCGAGCATCTGCTACTGCTCCGATCCGCATAAGCTTTCAGCTCTGAACTCCGATCGTTCAGTGCAGCGGTGCAGGGGTCCTGCTTTATATAGCTCTCCGCTTCTATCGAAAAGTTTGACATTTTCACCACTTGATTTTCTGCTTGCCTATTGCTTTTTGTGATACACAGTGGCAAATTAATATGTTATTTCAAATTATTCAATGTTTTTTTTGTACTTGTGATACACAACTTTGGACCCAAGAGATAAATCTGTTGCGACCTGACTGCGGTAGAAAATTCCATAGTATCTGAGAGCCATTTGGATCGGTAGCATGCTATTGACTTGTTGAAGGCGACAGTACCTCCCTTTTCAATCCGTTGGCATTGGAAGAAGGCGCGCACACCCACACAACATCACACGAAAACTAGTTTGTACTCCCTCAGTTTTAAATTGTAGATCATTTTGGTTTTTCTAGAAATAGAGGAAGTACCTCCTTTTGATCTTTTTGACATTGGAAGGCACACATAATCCATATTCCATGATGACATGGAAACTAGGAGGATCACGCTGCACCCTTCATTATTCAGTCGGCTGAAAATTCTCCTATAACCACCTAAAATCACAACTACAGAGTTTAAAATTACTGCATTACGTGTGTTAGATAATATCTCAATGTTGGGATGATCCATGAGAGAGAGAGAGAGAGAGAGAGAGAGAGAGAGAGAGAGAAGGGACCTGTACTGTTTGGTTTTTGAGTACCTGTACTGCAGCTGACCGGGTGGATGAACCAGAGGATAGCTAGCTGGTAGTGGTAGCTAGCTAAGCTAGTTTTGCATCCGGTCAAACTGCGACTGAACTGCGAATTCTGATTCTGTCGTGCAGAGGTGCAGGAGACGTCGTTGTCCCGCTTTATCCCTCCACCCTCCTCCACTAGTCCACAACTCCACATCCCTGTGCTAGCTAGTGCTATCATCCTGGACTCGAATTCAAACCAGCCTATGTTTGGAAGAACTTCAGCGAGATTATCTATCTGCTCTGCTGCCCTCCAGCAGCAAGTGAAAAGTTTGACTTGACATTCTGCTTGGCTTTTGCTTTCTGTGAGATATGTTGGCCAATCGAGATGGAGTTTTTCAGTTTTTGTTCCATGTTCGTCTCGTGTACATGTTGGATATTGAACGGAACCACGCTGCACAACGGCTACATCAGCTGCACGTCTCTCTCTGGCTCCTGGTGACCTCCCTGTCCCTCTTTCTCTGGCTGATCGACCTTGCAATCCACACAGCCCAGCGCAACGGCAACCAGCTGAAGGGCACCATCTCCATATATACCCAGTGCTAGCTCTTGGCAAGTCCAGGCCCCAGAACCCTTCCAGTTGAGCTGCTGCAGTGAAGTTGTAGCAGTCGCAGACTAGCAGTAGCCAAGCATCCCAAGCGCGATCGAGCGAGGTGGTGACGCGAGATGGCTCGGCTTCACCTCCACCGCCCGTCCCTGCCCCCATCTGCTTCCTGATCCTCGCCGCCGCCGCGGCTGCGGAGGAGCCGGAGCGGAAGGTCCGTATGACGGTGCGCTACGCCGACGAGGAGGAGGCCCGGTGGCTGGACCGCTAGGCGGAGACGCACCAGCCGCTCGGCTCCTCCGGCGGACGCTTCACGGTTAAGCCGGCCACCGAGGAGGAGTCCGCCTGGCTGGACCGCCTCTCCGGCGCCGCCAAGGGAGCAAGGGAGGCCCGCGACGGCAAGGACGGCGGCGACCGCCAGAGCGTCGAGTTCGACCACGACGATCCGTACGTCGTCTCCCCGATCCTCACGCGCATACATCGCATCTGGCTTGCTAATCTCTTCCTACTGCGTTGCGTTTCGTTCATCCCGATAGTGTACAGTCCGCGTTGCGACTTGCGAATTTTGACGAGCAACGTCATGATGATCATCTCTTGCCTCTGGTTTTTGCAGCCGTGGCCGCGTGGTTCAGGCCTTCCTCGCCCGCTTGGCCAGGCTGCGCGAGGAGCTGGAGAGGTCCAAAGCTGAGGAGCAGGTAGATTTAATTTGATCGAAAGGCACTGACTGTGAGAACCGTCCAATTTAACACCATTTTAAATAAACCGCCGGTCATCATTTTTAAGAGGAGAGATAGCACATGTTCGCTTAAGAGCGTGCTACGTACTAACCCACATCTATAGGATTCGACAACTGACACATCATTCACCTAAAATAATATCAAATCCGGTAGTCCGGTACGTATGCTTGCCACATGCCCAGGATTAAGCACATATACCATCATATAATTTGCACATTACCACGTGAACCATAGAGAGCATATTTTAGACATTACAAGGGTTCAACGTTAACGTTACAAGTTTATAACAAGGTTCATAACAAGGAAGATTCAAATCTAAAATTAAAAGGTTCCAACTCCAAATACATGTCTTGGGCTCACGAATAACATAAAAAATATAAATTTAAAGTGTAATAATTTCGTCATGCTCTCACAAAAGACTAGCTAACAACGGATAAAACAACTAAAATATGATAAGACAATGGCGTCTTTGCTCAAGGACACTGTTGGGGCCACAACAACCTACTTCTCTCCCGCACTGGAATCAGCGGGATAGAAATAGACAAACACAAACTCCGACCCACCTGCAAGTTAGTACAAAGGTACTCGCAAGACTTACACAATTATAAACAAGGATCATGCAACGAAGGCTCCAACAAGGGTGAGGCCTTAAGGTTAAGCAATTATTGCATAAGCATGAGCTCTCTAATCTAACAACTAGTTCCCTAGCAAATTAATTATCTTATCCAAACCACAACATAAATTCTAGTTGATTATGAGAGGAACAAGTACTTGATCATAAAGGTGACATGATTAACTTTGTAAGGGTGTATTTCTTTACCCACACAACGCAAAGACCATACGGCTCACCCAACCGGCCAAGTTGGATGAGGGGGTACTCGCATCAACCGTTCCCAACAAGTCTCAACCATTGATAATCACGCTTAAGTTACGCGGAGAGTCACCTAGGTCCACCGGGGACACCCCTAAGCCTCTCTACATAGCCACATGGCCACGCATTTAGGACCATGCCTCAATGATCAAAACAAAGGAGGTAATAGGGTTATCCTTACCATGATTGGGTATGTGGTAGCACGATAAATTGCTCAAAACCTAGGTCATCCATGGACAAGCCTTAAACGATTCGAGCGGACTATGCCTCCGAGACTCCTTTCTCTAGGCCCTACCATTCCGCCCGAACCACGAAACGATCTTTCCAACACAATCATAACCGAACACGTGCGATCAAGGATAAACGAGTGAGTGTAGTGTGACCCTATTCCATTCTTTCCTCTCAAGTTGTGAAATAAATAGAAGCATGGCTAAGCAACTAGTCAAATTAATTAGTTACTCAACTATTAAGTGACAAGGATATGGATAACAAATCAAGGAAGAGTAATGCATAAGAATAGGTACAACAATGCAATAAATAAAAATAATACATAACCGTAGATACCCAAATGAGATAACTAAATCTAGGTGGGTAAAAAAACATGCTTAGCTGCTTGCTTTGGTTTTCTTCCGACTCAAACTCGACACCGTGCTCGATCTCGGTGGGCTCAACGGGCTCGCTCTCCAGCATTTCGGTCACTAGAATGCATGAATGGATGTGTATGTTAGCATGATGCTATATTTTTGCATGAGATGATATGCAATGAAGAGTGAATGAACAATATGTAATGATACACAAACACGAGCTACTAACAGACACAACCAAGCACCACTAGCACTTCAGCAAGAAAACCTAAAGCAAGAATAGCAACAAAAAAATTTATACAACAAGCATAAATCATGAATTAATTTGAGCATACAGAGAACATCAATAAGAAATCATGAAAGTTGGATTTGCAGCAAAATCAATTTTATAGAATTAATTATGAGCATGATAATTTTTAGCTACTCTAAACAAGTTAAATCTTAAAAGACATACAAATCACTTAAAACAATTCTCAGAAAATTACCAGAGGATCTAGACATAAAAAAGGCTAATAGAAGTGGTTTTGCCTTTTCAAATAAAAGTTATGAATTAAACAAGCTTGTAGGGAGAGAGCATTAAATCACACTAACACCCTATCAAACAGTAGAGATTTATTAGAACAAGATGCACCATTTGATAGCACATTTTACAAGGAGTCTAACAAAATTTAGTTTGACACTTTTAGAGCAGTATAGAATTTACTAAGCAATTAACTTACTTTCTCAAAAACAAAGTATAACTAATTTTACAGAACAGTAACATGCAAAACAATATTTTTGCTGGGTAGATCTGCAACGCAGGAATCCAACAAAATAAGTCTGCTATTTTTTGAAGATTTACACAATTTTCTACCATTTTTACAACTTCACAGCATTGCAAAACAGACTACTAACACTAGATCTACACTACTCTAACCACCATAGGCACCGACAGGTGGGCCTGAGCGCGGTCAACCCAGCCCTGGCTGGGTCAAGGCCGAGCCAAGGGCGCTGCCAGTATGCGAGTGCGCGCACGGGCCGCGCATGGCGCGACGCTGCCGCGGCAGGGCACGGTGCTGGCGACGGAAGCAGCTAGGGAGGGGCAAGGGCGCGCACATGGGAGGAGGTACGGGCTGCGTAGGGGCACAGCGGGCTCACCAGGGGGGTCGCGGAGTAGGGAGGCTCGGTGACAAGGGCGTTCCACGGACGGCGATGGCGGCAGGCGCGCGGAGCTCCGGCGAGAGCCCTACGCGGAAGGGGAAACGACGAGGTAAAGCTTCAAATCGGTCGAGGAGGACGAGGGGAAGCCTTGCGTGCGAGGAATCGAAGGGAGGCTCACCGGAGTGGGAAAATTGACGGCGGCCGGTGGCGGGGAAGAAGCTCGTGGCGGCGGCAATGGTGAACGGGGAAAAGAAGGTGGCTAGGGTTTGGGGAGAGAGGATGGCGGCTTTAAAACTAGAAGGGGAGGCGGATAGACGCGGCGCCCCCGGCTGCCCGCGGCCACGCTGGCCCAGGCAGCAGCCGCCGGCGTGGTGTCGCCGCGCCTGCTGCCCAATCCAGGGGCGAGCAGGCACGGGAGAAGGGGAGGTGGGGCTGACAGGTGGGCCCAGGGAGGAGGGGAAAAGGTGAAATGCCGGTTCGATTTTTTAATTCAAAAATTAGGACTTTCCTGGCTCCAAAAATTACCAAACTTTTCCTGGAGCTAGATAAAAACACTAAGAACACAAAGAAATAAGAAACACTCAAAAATCTTTTGTGGATTGATCGCAGTAAAATAAACAATACAGCAGTTTTCCAACTTTTCAAGAATTTTATGCCTCAGGTTTGTTGTCACAAAATTAAGAAAAATTATCCCAAATTCATCATTTTAAGTCTAGTATTTGAATAAAATTTTTGGGGTCATACTTGCATAGAAAAAATTAAACTTACTTTACAAACATTACAAACAAGGTAAGAAAATAAATAAACTCATTCAAGCATACGTGTTAGCAAGCAGTTTCACACGTCCTGCGGCTCTCCTTGAATGTAGCTAGATTAGTTAGCTCCATGACCGTGATGCACTTGTACAAAAGGCGTAAGCCTCTGATGAATACAATCGAGTTGTCATTCATTCTTCTCTCTCCCGCTTACATGGTATCAGCAGTTCCACGATCCACTTCTTCCGCTGCCCACATCTCTGCTCTCTTCCTGTCGCCATGAGCTCCTCGTCCGGCTCCGATGACAACTCCGACGCCGAGTTGTTCCTTCCCCATGCGCTTCGTGTCCAGACCGAGCCCGCTGCTCCGTCCGTCGTCCACGGCATCAACATCCTCAACCGAGTGTCCATCATCCTCGACTTCAATGATGCCAATTATGTCGCCTGGGCTCGTTCCTTCTCCGTCATTTTCGGCCAGTACGGGCTCCGTGATCATGTCGACGGCTCCACGGCCAAGGGCGACAACGACTGGGTGCAGAACGACTGCGCCATTGTCTCCTGGTTCTACAACCGCATCTCCACCGAGCTTCTCTCCATGGTCTCCGAGGACACCGACACTGCCTACTCCATCTGGCGCGGTGTCCGCAACCTCTTCCGCACAACAAGGACACCCGCGCCGTCTACCTCGGCGCTGAGTTCCGCAACTTCTACCAATGCGACCTCACCGTCCTCGACTACTGCTCACGCATGAAGGTCATGGCGGATCGCCTTGCCGGCCTCGGCGCACCGGTGCCTGACAAAGACCTCATCCACAACATCGTCCGCGGCCTCAACCCCCGTCTCCATCATGCGATCCCGCACATCACCCTTCGCCGTCGCCTACCGTCGTTTCTCAAGACTCGATCCATGCTGCAGCTCGAGGAGCAGCGCATTGCCGAATCTGAGAAGATGCAGGCTGCGGCGGCCATGATCGCCCAGGCCATGTACAAGGACGTCGGGTCCTCCTCGTCTCCTGCACCAGCTGCGACGTCGTCGGCTGCACATCTTCAGGCTGCCGCCGCCCTCATCGCCCATGCTGCACCTGGCGCGCCCGCACCGCCAGCCAACACCAGCAAACAGCCAGCCGCACCACCAGCTGCACATCCCCGCCCATCCGCCCATCCGCGCCATTCTCCTCCAACAACAAAAAGAAGAAGAAGAAAGGCGCCCCACCGCCCGGCTTCTACCCGACGATGAATCCATGGACCGGCGCTCCGACGCCCGGCGTTCTGGGCGCACGACCTGCACCCCAGGCTCATGTCGCTGGCGCTACCTCCCAGCTGAATCCACAGCTGCTCACCATGCTGAACCAGCTCTCCCTGCAGCAGCCGCAGTCCACCGGCGAATGGTTCTTCGACACCGGCGCCTCCTCGCACATGTCACGAGGCTCTGGTAACATCACTTCCCTCTCTCCCAACTCTTCCTCAACATGAATCATTGTCGGTAATGGCTCCTCTCTCCCAATTACCCACACCGGTTTTTCCTCTCTACCTACTACCTCCAATCCCCTCTTCCTGAACAATGTTCTTGTCTCTCCCTCACTCATCAAGAACCTTATTTCAGTTCGTGCTCTTACACGTGACAATCCTATCACAGTGAATTTGACAATTGTGGTTTCTCTATTAAGGATCGGCACACCCAGGTGGTGATTCTCCGCAGTAACAGCGAGGGCGATCTCTATCCACTGCACCCGGCGACCCCTGCATCCAATCACTGCCTCGCCGCCGTCTCTGCAGACTTGTGGCACCAGCGACTTGGCCACCCCGGGAACGAATCCTTCCGTTGTCTTCTTCAGTCTTTTGATTTCAATTGTAATAAGGAGCCCTCATATAATTGTCATGCTTGCCGTACAGGCAAACATGTCCGTCTTCCACTTCATTCATCTACTCATAAAACTACAGTTCCTTTTGAATTGATTCACTGCGACGTTTGGACCTCGCCTGTCTTAAGCTTTACTGGATGCGCCACAAATCTGACGTTGCCCAACATATCATGTGCTTTCATGCTTATGCTCGTACGCAGTTCAACAGCTCCATTCGCGCTTTCCAAACAGACAATGGATGCGAGTTTGACAACTCTGTCCTCCACGCATGGCGTTCTGCTCAGGCTCTCCTGCCCCTACACTTCTCAGCAGAACGGCAAAGCTGAACGGATCCTGCGCACTTTGAATGAGGGCGTTCGTGCATTGCTTCTTCACGCTGCTCTTCCTCCCGTCTTCTGGGTCGAAGCTCTCCACACCTCGATCTATCTTCTAAATCGCAAACCCTGCAAACCCCGATCACTGTCCACACCATTTTCCCTACTCTACCACACCGATCCCGACTACATGTCACTGAGGGTTTTCGGTTGCCTGTGTTACCCAAACACCCAAGCCACAAGCTCTAACAAACTCTCACCGCGCTCTGCAGCTTGTGTGTTCATTGGTTACTCGCAGGATCACCGTGGATACCGGTGTTACAACCTGTCGACGCGGAAAGTGCTCACATCCCGGCACGTCTACTTCGACGAAGCAGTCTTCCCCTTTCGATCGGGCACTGCAACAAACTCTCCAGCGTCCTGTGCGTATGATCCGTGGCGTCCGGATCTTCGCGCAACAGAAGATGAGCCACCTCCACAAGCGTCGCCAACAGCGCCAGGTGCTCACGGCTCTCCGTCCACTTCGCCACGATCCCCCTCGCCAGTGCACGGTGCGCACGGCTCTCCGTCGGCCTCACCACGATCACCGTCGCCAGCGCCCACCTCGTCGCCACCACATCCGGCGCCCAGTCCATCGTCATCGACACCAGCTCCTGCGGCTCCTTCCTCGTCACCAGCCCCGGCCGCCCCTCAAGCCACTCAGCCCATGGTGACCAGAGCGCGTGTGGGGACGTTCAAGCCCAACCCCCGCTATGCCGCAACAGCAACCACGACGACCATCTCGCCCATCCCGCGCACGGTGAATCAGGCGCTCAAGGATCCCAACTGGAACAAGGCGATGCAGTCCGAGTTTGATGCCTTACTCGCCAATAACACGTGGGAGCTCGTTCCCCGTCCCCATGGTGCTCACATAGTCAGTGGCAAGTGGATCTTCCGTCACAAATTCAAAGAAGATGGAAGCTTTGACCGGTACAATTCACGTTGGGTCGTCCGCGGCTTCACCCAACGCGCCGGCATCGACTACGGCGAGACGTACTGCCCCGTCGTCAAACCAGCCACGGTGCGCACGGTGCTCGCTCTCGCCGCGCAGCGCCAATGGCCGGTTCACCAGCTCGACGTCAACAACGCCTTTCTTCACGGCGTCCTCAACGAACAGGTCTACGCTCGACAACCTGCCGGCTTCACCAACAACCAAAACCTGGTGTGCCGCCTCTCCAAGAGCCTCTACGGCTTGAAGCAGGCGCCCAGGGCCTGGTACCTGCGGCTGGCGACATTCCTCGGCTCGATGGGATTCCAGGCCACACGCTCTGACAGCTCCCTCTTCATTCTGCGCCGCAACAAGGAGTCTGTGTACCTTCTCCTCTACGTGGACGACATTGTACTCACAGCCTCCTCCAGCGAGCTGCTGCGCTGGGTTGTGAGCACCATCAACGCCGAGTTCAAGCTCAAAGACATGGGGGCCTTCCACTACTTCCTCGGCATCCAGGTTCAGCGCAACGCCGATGGATTCTTCCTCCAACAACAGCAGTACGCCCTCGACTTGCTTGGTCGCGCCGGCATGACAGACTGCCGGCCCTGCGACACACCCGTCGACACCGCCGGCAAGCTCTCCAGCGATACTGGCTCTGCTCTGTCAACTACGGATGCCTCAGACTACCGAAGCCTCGTCGGCGCGCTTCAGTATCTGACGATGACTCGCCCCGACCTGCAGTATGCCGTCCAGCAAGCATGTCTTCACATGCACGCCCCCACAACGGCGCACCAGGGCCTCGTCAAGCGCATTCTCCGCTACGTCCGCGGCACCACGGCGCTCGGGCTTCATCTCCGGCACAGCAACAACTCCGACCTCGTCGCCTACTCTGATGCAGACTGGGCTGGCTGCCCTGACACCCGGCGCTCGACCTCAGGATTCTGCGTGTTCATGGGGGACTCCCTCCTTTCGTGGTCGTCAAAACGACAAACCACGGTCTCCCGATCAAGCGCCGAAGCTGAATACCGCGGCGTTGCAAACGCTGTGGCTGAGTGCACATGGCTCCGGCAGCTCCTCAGCGAGCTCGACTGCCCACTGATCAAGGCCACGATCGTCTTCTGCGACAATGTCTCCGCCTGCTACATGAGCTCCAACCCAGTGCACCATAAACGCACCAAGCACATTGAGCTCGATGTGCACTTCGTCCGAGAAAAGGTCGCTGTTGGCCAATACCAAGTTCTTCAAGTACCCACGACACTGCAGCTCGCCGACGTGATGACTAAGGGCCTACCGACGGCAAGCTTCAGAGAGTTCCAAGACTGTGCGTCGCCGGCAACGACGCTCACACTGCGCGCGGGGGGGGGGGGGGGGGGGGTGGGGTGGGTGGGTTAGCAAGCAGTTTCACACGTCCTGCGGCTCTCCTTGAATGTAGCTAGATTAGTTAGCTCCATGACCGTGATGCACTTGTACAAAAGGCGTAAGCCTCTGATGAATACAATCGAGTTGTCATTCATTCTTCTCTCTCCCGCTTACAATATGCACATGATGCCTCATTATGCTTTAATGATGCTTATGATGGTGTGGTTTAAATGTTAAGCATGTTTATCAAGTTTGGATCGTGACACTGACGTACGGTTGGCGTTCACATCTTCTTCTTGACTTCTACATACTAATCCAGAGAATGGTTTGCTGATAATAACTTCACCTGATTCTCTTTGCAGAAGGACACCAAGGACCTGTAGACTGTAGGAATGGACGGATCGGAAGTCATGAAACCCCAGGACCGATCGGATCTGTCATGCAGGAGCTTTGGCACACTTTGGTATAGTAGCGTTCAGGCGGGGGGCTTCCTGTTTCCAGTAGTGTCTAGTGTCAACATAATATTTGTCTCGTTGCTTTATTGCGGCGTGTGTGTTGTTCGTCCAGTTCGCGTAGGGATGTGCAGTTCTGAGTTCTTGGAGACCTTATTAAGCTATAACTTTGTGGTGGCTTGCTCATCAGTTGCTTGTAAGTGGTAGACTTTGTAGCGTCGTTTGCGTCCTCTGCATCACTGTTACCTTCGTTTCCTGCATAACGTAAAATGCGACACCTGCTGGGCTCATCTCGTGACAAAATATCTATTCCGTAAAAAAGTAGTGGACTCCTGGTAAATGCCAACGAAAAAACCCAACCCGTGTGATGTGATATTGATTCTCTTTATTTGTAGGCATTTGTTTGCAGCAGACAACGAAGAAGCAAAACTCTTTTATTTGAAAGGGTCAAATTAAATGATCCAACTCAGTTGTTGCATGGATCAGTTTATGCTAGTTACAGAGCATGGTTCAAGGTTTAACTGTGGGTCTATAGTCTTGAAAGTACTGTTCACATGCTGCTATATGGAACTAGTAAACCTATATAATTATGTTGACCTTTAGTTTTGAATCATGTTTTACTCCACTCAAAGTGGGAAGTTGGCGGGGGCGTATCCTAAAACCCATATTAAGATTTGGCTCGATGGAGGATCCAATATGGGGATGCGAACCCGAGTCTGGGTAATCTTGATTCATAATTCTAAAGCTTCAAAATGAACGGTTGCCATTGGACCACACGTATCATGTGTTCAGATGATCTCCTACGGGAAGTATAATCAGTTTGAATTTCCGCACTTCTCTATTATCACCGCAAGAAATCCTGTAATCAATGATGGAAAATTTTTATCATAGATCACTGAAAAACCATCATAAACCAGAATCTGTGACGTTTTCAGATAGCATCATATATTGAGGGTCACAGATTACACCGAGTGACATTTCTTCCTAACCGTCACGGATCAACACAATCTATAACATTTTCAACCGTCATAAAATACCCATAGGCCTGTGCAGTCCAACCCAAGTCCATTATTTGTGACAAAAATAAACATCATAGACAGTTGCCACGTAGACTAATATTCATCACGGATTGAATTGCCATGTCATTTTTGACACGGGTGGTGACGTGGATGATGTTGATGACGTGGCTGGTAACCCATAAGCCCACTAAATTCAGACATTTCTTTGGAGCATATAAAAACTATCTGGCCCACCAAATTTCACATATTTTAGCCCATTTTCAGAATTGACATTCCAGCCCAAAACAAGCAATAAAGCCCATATAAACAACATTGCAACCAATTAAACAAGAACTAAATATGGATTCATGGAGTACAGAGTTTAATTACATTTACATATCCCACAATTAGGCACAGAAAACAGAATAATTTTGTAGCACTTAGTAGTCTAGCAGCATTTTTCCTCCACTCCCAAGCGATCTGGAAAATAAAGTAAAACTGAAGGTAGCTGATGTTGCATCAATCTGGTACTCCCAAGTGAATTCCCAAGAACATCACGGGGCGGTACTCCAAGTGAATTTGCACAAGGCACCACAAATTCCCCTCAGCTCAATATGACAGCAACATAAGGCATCTAGCCATCCAGAGTAGAAATCACAAAAAAACAGACATTATTAGAGCAAAGTGCAACCAAATAGACTTACAGCTAGTAAGAGTCCTATCTATGTGCAGTAAAGCTAACAGCACAGGTACTAGTTCATCTTACCTCGTGACAGTAGGCTATTAGTTCACCTCTGCTATCAACCAAAGCTTGCTCAAGTTGTGTGCAAGAAAATTAGCAGATTCAGCAAAGCTAACATCACAGGTACTAGCAAAGCGAACAGCACAGGTACTAGCAAAGCTAACGGGACATGAACTAATTTCTATTGCCAATGTCTCACAGATCAAGCACACTACTAATCAATTGTCACAACTAATATTAATTAATCACTAATAGATTGAGAACTAACAGATCAAGAATTAACAATTCCATAACTAACAGATCAAGTCCTAATAGATCAAGAACAGACCAAGAATGCGTAGATCGAGCACTAAGAAATCACCAATGAACACTACAAGAGATTAAGCTAGAAAAGATGAGAGCTGCTGAGGGAAGCATACTATAATGCAATAGACATTCAGAGAATGCTTGTAACAAACAGATCCCTACATTTATTTGTGATGCATGTAGTAAGCAGATCAATACATATATTTATCAGCCAAGTTATTAAATTACCAAGGAACATGCATGCTTAAATTAGATAGCAGGTCAGTCAGTACAGATTACTAGAGGTGTAGTTGAGTTTGCAGATTATTGAGATAATAGCATGATAGTAAACTGTGAGCTTAACATTCAACATCAACACATATGTGATAAGGACAAAAAAGGTTCAAATATTCAGAAACTTCTTACAGCATCATGTTTTGGCAATTGCATTATTGAAGAAAAAAGGCATTCAGTACAGTGTTGAATCAGCACTCATTCTCGTAACTGAGTCCAAACCTATCTGTATGGGTCAATAGATATAGTGAGTTATCACAAAGAGGTGCTTGCAGGTAAAAGATACCGTAACAATATTTCCAATACACCCTGCAGGGATCAGCTAAATAGCTAATGCATAATAATGTAGGAGCAAAGAAATACTTAACAGCATGTCGTATAACATAGGGCTCAACATGCTAGTAGTTAACTGTCCTGCAAACATGAGCAGCACATTCAGACAATGCGGAACATGGCTAGCACTTGACTTGAAATCAGTAGAGATGTGGAGGTACCTTAAACCGACAAAGGAAGACAGGTTATTACGAACCTAAAAAAAGATTCAAGGCGACATACTATCCAATAAAAAAAAACTAAAAGCTACTAGCAGTCTAGCACTAGCCTAATGCAGATCTGAACAACAGGAAAAAATGAAGCAACACCCCACATCCAGGGCTAATCAAGTACTGCAGATCTGGACAACGAGAAAAGTGGAGTCTAGAACTACTCGCACAGTACGCGGCTATACAGATGTAACGGAGGAACAACTGCCTATCGCTCTCGGAATTACCTGCAGGCCGACGCAGCTCCCAGAGCCACAACTCCTCCCGGGGCAGCAGCGACGGGCTCGGCTCGGCACCAAGGGAACCCGGCGCGAGGAGGCTGCGCTCGCGGTAGAGGTAGACGGGGTCCTTCTTGGGCCACCGCCAGACGGGGACGAAGAAGAGCTTGAACACCTTTTCCATCTCCACCGCAGCTGGATCTGGCCCCGGCCAGCTTCGATGCAAGCCGTTGGCCGAGAGGGGGTGCAGTCCGGTGGCGGCGGCTTGCGCGGGGGCGGCGCGTCGAGCCAAAGGGGAGCGACGTGAGGACGGGAGGAGCGAGCGGCCCGCGGAGGGGAAGACGGGAACGGTGCCGGCGGATGGATCCGAGGGGAGCTGGTAGGGAAGGGAGGGAGAGGGGGTCTGGCGTGGTGGCGGAGGCGGTGGCCGAGCGGGCCCTTGAAGAAAGAGAGAGAGGCGACGGCCGGAGGGAGAACGAAGCAGCTAGGGTTTGAATGGGGTGCCGGTCGGCACAAGTTTTATAGAGCTTGAGGGATTAATCTGAATGTTGTTTCAGAGATGAACGGCCAGCAGGAGTGGGGCCTTAGCAGAAAATGGTTTTTAGCCCAGTTAACACAATCATTCACAATTTGTATCATTTAAACAGAAATATATTTAAATTCAAAATTTTATAAAATAACATGCAAATCAATCACTTTTTACATAAAACAGACATACATTGTTTTGTAGGAGTTTCAAAAAATTTGGAGTTGATTCACTATTCTCTATAGTTTAAATAAATTTCCGTGAGCTTATTGAAAGTAGTTCAACATGTATCTCGAATAAGAGTCGAAAATTCGTATAAAACCATGTCTAGCCTCATATGTTCCGTTATAACCCCATATTATAGAGGTAGATCAATAATTCAATTATTTTTTATGTATAATTCGTACTTCTATCTCCAAGTTACTATAGAATAATTATAATAATATCTCAATTTGATCAAAAAATTCTACAATTTGAAATGACAACACATTTTTAGTCCATTAGCTTGTCATAAAAAAATCAAGTTGTTATAATAGTATCGAACTATACATTGTTTGTAAATGGAATCATCTATCACATAGTTTCATATAACTCAAGTCAAACTTTGAGATCCAAATACCACATAACATTTTTTGAACTCGTATGCACCTAAAATTTGGACACAATCTTACCTTAACTATAATATTAGAAAATATAAAGTTGCATCACAAATTGTTATGCATAAATATATTGTTCCATTCTATATTTGGGTGGAAGAAAACAAGGCATAAGTATAAGATTAAAAAAACAGCAATTAACATACAAACAAACGTCATCATGATTTTAGAAAAATAATCATCAAATTTGAAGTTTATATGAGGGAGAATACCAATTATAAAATTTAATCTCGGATTAAAAAGAGAAAGATGAATAATACATATGTTCATCAAGAAAATCTAGCTAGCCACATGTCGATTTATATACTTTTATCACTTTAGGTTTCATCAACACAGCTGCAGCCCAGTGGTCCAGGTCATGCTTGTTGGGGGAATGGTCGCGGGTTCATACTCCTCTTTCCCCGTCTTTTTTTTTGCTGCGCCGTGTGTTTAATGTACAGAAATAAAAAAAGTAAAAATGGGAAAATATGTTTAATGTACAGAAATAAAAAAAGTAAAAATGGGAAAATATGTTTAATGTACAGAAATAAAAAAAGTAAAAACGGCCACGCAGTCGAACCTGCGCAAAGCACTCCCGAAATCATCAGCACAACCATTGCGCTAGTGACATACATTTGTTTTGTAGAAATAAAAACATTTATTTTTATGATACTGCAAGTAACCAATATCGTGGTTTAATTGTAGGTTTAGTTAATAGGCCGAAGTTGCTAGCTGTAGCCCACGAGCACAGCAGTGAGGCCGCGGGCTCAGCCCATGAAAAGTTGGAGTGAGCCAAAAATGATTTGCAAATAAGAGAGAAATTATAAAAACAATTATTCCAAAGATTGTTCTCACGACCGGAGTTGGAGCCCAATGGTAGTACACTTGAGTTGTTGTTTGAGGTCTTTGGCTCAATCCCCCCTTTGCCAATATTTTTGCCGAATTTAGAATTTATCACTCACATATGTCTATAAAATATTTAATACCGAACAACCTCGTAAAAGAAGGCATAGTTTATTGGGTCCATATGCACCGATTATTTTGCTCATTTTTGGAGTTTAAAACCTGCTTGCCCTCATGTGAATCCATGACGAATTTTATAGAACGTCACTATGCGTGGGCCGGCTCATGATGAATTTGATAAAACGTCACTAAATTATGGGCTTGATATCCATTGATACAAATCTGTGACAAAAAATAGGAATCGTCACGGATGGTGCACAGTCTATGACATTTTCTAAATCCATCACGAAGAATCCGCCATAGATTAAAAGATTTGTTGTACTGTATAATTATCGTTTGATCTTGCTTGAACATGGTAACTAATGGCCATGCAATGTTGCTTGAAATCTTCGACTTGGTGAACCTAGATTAGCAATGGTTGTATCTCATATTCACTTCATGTTCTATCAATGGTTTCAAGTTCCATTGTAGCGTAAAATAATACCACTCAAGGATCTACGAATAGTAACTCAATGTTGTATCCAGTCGTTCAAGCCAGTCCACCAAAAAGCCTGCGTATCCTTGAACTCCACTTTATATTGGTTTTATGAATCAATCTTGCTGATTATATTTGTATTCAGTATTTGTCGGTGTTTAATCTCCAAGTCCACCGAAGGATACCCCCGAGGTGCTAGATTGTAGATGAGGTATCGCCGAGATCAAGAATTCGAAGGTGAAAGGAACACGAAACTTTAGATAGGTTCGGGTCGCAATATGCGTAATACCCTACGTTCTGTGTGATGGTTTGTATTGCCTTAGATGTGGATTGGTGGTTGTGGTTTTGGAAGGGTTCCTGCCCGCCCTTATATAGTCTGGGGGGACAGGTTTATATGAAAATCCTAGCCCGATACTAGCTTAGGAGTCCTACCCGAGTATTACTCGGGTAGGTTTCTTCTATTCCGACTAGTCCTACTCCTGTATGAGTAGTTACAACTAGTGCGGAGTGTGAGTCATGTCCCAAACCTTATCCTAGAATATGTACGCCATGTGCGCAGTCTCGTAGCCCCGGGTCTGACGAGCCCCTGAACTCTTCGTAGTCGACTACTGCAGTCTTTTGAGTACTTCTGAAGGCGTCTTCGAGTTCTCCCGAACTCCATCTTGAAGGTGTCTTCTGAGTACTTTCTTGGCTACTTCGAGGCTATGAGGTGCTTATGCCCGTAGTAGTCTTCTTTTATATAGGGTGCGGTGAAACTCGCACTCCATATGGAGTAGCCCCCGAGTCTTAGGTTAAATGGAAGAATCAGGCTGAGGGTCAAATTAGTCTTGAATCTTCTCTCCTCATCTTCCAATAGGTTTGAAAAATAAGTCGATGATGACACGTGTCCCGCAGCCCCTGAGCCTTGAAACCAAATCCTAAGGTTTGGAAAAAAGGATCAAAAGGTCGTCGCATGCATCGTAGAAAAATTTAAAAATTTGACTTGATGGTTAAAATGGCCAAATTGGATCAGAAATTTGTAAACCCCTTTTTTCGGAATGAAATCCCTGAAAAAGTGGTTAAACAAGGAGCCCTAAATTACCGCTCAAATCAAATCTTATCCCGAGAAAATTTCCTCAACTTCCGCATAGTGATACGCCGAGTTGTAACCGGCACCCAGCCCCGAGCATGGGAGCTAGATGAGTTGCCGAAGGTATGCTGAGTAGCCTTGTTGCGCCTAGCCTCCGAGCATGGGAACTAGACGAGTCGAAGAAGGTATGCCGAGTAGTCGGCGGCTCCAGCCTTCGAGCCTAGGGATCGTCCGAGTCGTCGCTGAATCTTGAACTGTAAAAAGAAATGGCAAACATTATGTAGTCCAAGTCTAGAACTCGTATATTTGAAGGATACAAGGTGCATATGTGTGTAATCCCCTTTCCTTTAGCAAAATGTCGAGTAGGATTTTGTGCGGCCCTTGCCTTTAGTTGCTAGGCACCTAGCCCTAATAACCACTGCTCCGGGAGAGAGCGGTTTGCCACGGCTACAATGCTTGGACGGATCGAGGCTTACATGTAGGTAGCGCGCAGGATGAGTCAAGGTTTCACGACTTGGGACTTGAGCCACACGAGTTAACTCGGGAATTCCTAGAGGAACATGGGGTCAGGCAAGGACTCGAAAGTCATGGTTGGTGTTGACCCTCCCAGACGGCTTTGTAGTGAGCTATGGTGAGAAAACAGATCGCGCACGCAGCGCACCCAAGCATGGGGCAGTCCGACTGCCTCTGTAGTGGGTGGACCAGCTTGGCAGTCGGGAGCACGGTCGACATGGTCGGAAGTAATTGCAGAGACTAAAGAATATAGCCACAGAGGTTGGGAGTGTTTAATTGATAAATATTTATCAAAAATGACTTAGCTTGATTCGCAGGCGATTGTTGAAGAAGCCGTAACGGTCGCTGATGGAGCCGCGACGGTTTGTTGATGAAGCCCGACTAGTTGGAGTCAATTCCGACTAGTTATTGATGGTATGAGGTGATGGGAACTAGGGGCCCCGATCTTCCGTCAGGTGAAGGATAACTCTCGTTTTGGTGGAGCACGACACACCGATCCGGCTTCAAGTAAGCAGACTCAAACCCTGCAATCTTAGCACCACGACTCCTCTGGTTATCAACCGTGTCACAATCCAGTTGACCTCGCGAAAAAGGCTAATCCCTGCCTGCGAAATGAAGAACACAAGCAAGAACTCTAAAGAATGCAGCTCTCAATTGAAAGTGACAAATTGTAGATGAATGATTAAGCACACGAAGCTGGGGTTTCACAAACTGATGAACGGCGATTGTTCGAAGACAGATTAATCTAAAACAAAACCCAAAACCTAATCTTGGGCAGCGGCTACTGATTTATGGAGTCTATGGTCGTGCAAAACCCCCTGGACGCAACCCTAATGGGTTCCAACACGGTACAAGGCCCAAAGGCCAAAATATGGCGTCGCAACACCGAATCAGATTCTAGACGTCAACTTCCTTTGACAATTCCCGACGACTCCCAACGAATTTGGGCGTGAGACCAGAGCCATTGGAACCATCATCTTCTTAAGTTTCCGTACATATAAAGAATACCCAAATCCGAGCCTGTATGCAACCGTGAGACCAGTTTTAGTGTAGACTGCTTCTGGACTCTGAAATGGCCCCGAAGTCGACTTGGTTTGGGCCTCCACTCGGCTTGGGCTCCCTTGCTGGTCCACCACGCCTCCAAGCCCTTCCTTGAGTATTTCCTGATCCTCCCCTTGGTTCCTAATCATAACATAATCATAAGGTATCAATCTATTCCCAAAACCAAACAAAGAAGTGCTTAGGAACGAGCTCACCTCTAAATTCAATTTATCGCGCGCGAGCTCTTGTAATTGGACCTTGAATGCTCATTGAAGGATTGTTGTGTATATCTAAAGGAGTGATGTTCTCATCATCCTCCCCTTCTTGAATTGGAGTCGTCCTCGACTTAAGCTCATCATCTTCACCCAAGTAGGACCCCAAATCTACAACGTTAAAGGTGGGACTAACCCCAAATTCTGGAGGCAATGCAAACTTATATGCATTATCATTAATCTTCTCAATAATTTTAAAAGGACCAGCAGCTCTAGGCATCAACTTAGACTTTCGTAAATCTGGAAATCTATCCTTTCTTAGGTGCAACCATACTAAGTCACCCGGTTCAAGTTTAAGTTCTTGTCTACCTTTACTACCAGCAACCCTATAGTTTTCATTCATCTTTTCAATGTTGTGCTTAGTGGTCTCATGCATTTGCAAAATAAAATCAGCACATTTTTTTAGCATCATTATGAATTCTCTCACTAGTGGGTAAAGGCAAGATATCAATAGGAGCACGGGGATTGAAACCGTACACTACCTGAAAAGGACTCACCTTGGTGGTAGAATGTGTTGCTCGATTGTATGCAAATTCCAAATGAGGCAAACATTCTTCCCACATCTTCAGATTTTTCTTCAAAATTGCACGCAACATGGTGCCCAAAGTGTGGTTGACCACCTCCGTTTGCCCATCCGTTTGTGGATGACATATTGTAGAGAACAACAATTTTGTACCCAATTTATTCCATAGAGTTTGCCAAAAGTGACTCAAAATTTTTGCATCGCGATCTGAAACAATAGTATAAGGCATACCATGCAAGCGAACAATCTCTTTGAAAAAGAGGTCAGCAATATGAACAACATCATCACATTTATGACATAGTATAAAGTGCGCCATCTTAGAAAATCGATCCACCACAACAAAAATGCTATCCCTCCCCTTCTTAGTCCTAGGTAATTCTAACACAAAATCCATAGAAATATTTGCCTAAGGAATAGAAGGAACAGGAAGAGGCATATACAAACCATATAGATTCAAGCGTCACTTAGCTTTTTGACATGTAGTGCAACGACTCACAAATCTCTCAACATCTCGCCTCATCTTTGGCCCAAACAAATGGGTAGCCAACATATCCTCCATCTTTTTGGCACCAAAGTGCCCCATCAAACCTCCACCATGTGCTTCCTGCAATAATAAAAGGCGAATAGAACCAACTGGAATGCATGGGCGGTTAGCTCTAAACAAATATCCCTCATTCAGCACATATTTATTCCAAGCACGCCCCTCTTTGCAATTCAAAAGCACATCGTTGAAATCAGCATCAAATTTATATTGTCCCTTAATCGATTCAAGTCCAAAGATACGACAATCAAATTGAGACAACATGGTATACCGACGAGACAAAGCATCAGCAATAATATTGTCTTTCCCTTTCTTGTGTTTAATGATGTAGAGAAAAGATTCAATAAACTCAACCCACTTAGCATGTCTACGATTCAGTTTATTTTGCATGCGAAGGTACTTAAGCGATTCATGATCAGAATGAATAATGAATTCCTTAGGCCATAAATAGTGTTGCCATGTCTCTAGTGAATGAACAAGAGCATAAAACTCTTTATCATACGTGGAATAATTCAGAGTAGGCCCATTCAATTTCTCGCTAAAATAAGCGATAGGTTTACCTTCTTGCATCAATAAGCCACCAATGCCAACTCCACTAGCATCACATTCAAGCTCAAAAGTCTTACCAAAATCAGGAAGTTGCAGCAAAGGTGCCGAAGTAAGCCTTTCTTTCAAAGCATCAAAAGCCTGGCCTTGTCCTGGACCCCAATGGAATAGAACACCCTTCTTTGTCAACTCATGTAACGGGGCAGCAATGGTGCTGAAATCTCTCACAAAACGCCGACAGAACCCTGCAAGACCAAGAAAACTTCTCACCTGTGTAATAGTCTCAGGGATAGGCCAGCTCCTAATGGCGTCAATCTTCGCTCCATCCACTTCAGTGCCCAGTGGAGTCACAACATAGCCAAGAAAAGCAACTCGATCGGTGCAAAAGATGAACTTCTCAAGATTAGCATACAAACGTCCCGCTCTCAAAGCGTCAAAAATAGCACGTAGATGATCAAGATGTTCCTCATGTGACTTGCTATATATCAAGATATCATTAAAATAAACCACCACAAATTTGCCAATGAAAGCACGTAAGACCTCATTCATCAAGCGCATGAAAGGGCCAGACGCATTAGTCAAGCCAAAAGGCATGACTAACCACTCATATAAGCCAATTTTTTTTCTAAAAGCAGTTTTTCATTCATCTCTCAATTTTATTCTAATTTGGTGGTAGCCACTACGCAAGTCAATCTTTGTAAAAATTATAGCGCCACTTAACTCATCAAGCATATCATCCAACCTAGGTACAGGGTGACGGTATCTTATAGTTATGTTGTTAATCGCTCTACAATCTACACACATGCGCCAAGTACCATCTTTCTTAGGAACCAAAAGCACAGGTACAGAACAAGGACTAAGGCTTTCACGTACATACCCGCGGTCAAGAAGTTCTTGGACTTGGCGCTGAATTTCTTTAGTCTCCTCGGGGTTGGCCCTGTATGCTGCTCGGTTGGGCAAAGACACTTCCGGAATTAAGTCAATTTGATGTTCAATGCCGCTCAAAGGTGGCAGCCCCGGTGGCAGCTCATGTGGATACACATCCTCATACTCCGGCAAAATGTTAGTGATAGCAGGAGGCAAAGTGCTAGCTATATCATGAATGGAAAATAAAACAGCCTTACATGCCAAAGCATAGCACACATTAGAGTTATCAATATCATCAAGATCAGATTTAGTTGCAAGCAAAGTAGAATTTTTCAATTGAATTTCCTGTTGGTTTTCAAGTTTGGCAACATCATCTTGTTTAGTAAGTCTCTCTTTATCAGCTTGTACAATTTGAGCAGGGGTCATGGGTTGTAAAGTAAATTTTTGGCCCTTATACATAAGAGTATATGTATTACTTCTACCATGGTGGATAGCATCATTATCAAATTCCCATGGATGACCCAACAAAAGAGAGCAAGCTTCCATGGGTACCACATCACAATCTGCAAAATCAGAATATGGACCAAGGGAAAAATGCACCCGGGATGTCTGAGTTACCTTGACCTTACTCGAGTCGTTTAGCCACTGAACATGGTACAGATGTTTATGAGGCCGCGTGGGCAAGCCAAGCTTCTTGACCAAGTCAGAACTAACCAAGTTGTTGCAGCTTCCTCCATCAATGATGACTCGCGCACAAAAATCTTTAATCACAAATAAAATCTGGAACAAATTATGGTGCTGCATCCTCTCTGCTTGTTCCATCTGTGTACTGAGTACTCGGTGTACAATGCAAATGCGTTGTTTGCCAGCATCGACCGAGCTCAAAGAAAGGGCATCCTTGGCAGCAGGTGTATCATCAATGTTGTCTTCCTCTATATCAGAAGTGCTAATGTAACCTCCATCATCTGTGACAATGTATGCCCATTTGCTTGGACATTCTTTTGCCACATGACCAAGTCCTTGACAGCGATGGCACTGTATGGTGGAAGAGCGCCCTGTAGGAGCCACCGACGTGGTACTCTTGGTCGGTTCCTGCAAAGGAGTCTTACCATCCGAAGGCAAAGTCACTGGTGGTGCTAAACATGTACTCACTGGTGGCATCGAATGAGAGGCACCTGATGACCTGGATGGTGGTGGCGTGAAGGATTTGGGCATGGAAGAGTTGTTGTATGTGCCCCTGCTCCGTTGCTGTTGCTGTTGTCATCCCTGCAATTCCTTTTCTGCAAGCATAGCAAGCTGGAACAATTTGTTAGTAGTAATAAATTCTTTATATTCAACAATATCCTAGATTTCACGCTGCAAACCACCATAAAAGCGACACACTTTGTCCTTTGCATCCTCTACTACCCCGCAACGAACCATGCTCTTTTGAAGCTCAGCATAATATTCTTGAACAGACATATCTCCCTGCTCTAAACGTTGTAATTTCTTATGCAAATCACGCTTATAAGAGGTAGGAACAAATCTATCACACATTGCTTGTTTAAGCCCATCCCACGAATCGGGTTGCATGTTTAAAGTTGCACATTCTTGCCACCAGATAATAGCAAAATCTTTAAATTCACTAGTGGCTTGTCTAACCTTATGGCGATCAGGGACAAGGTGGGAAGCAAATTTTTGTTCTACTGTCATCTCCCAATCTAGATATTGCTCCGCATCATATCTTCCTTGTAAGGATGGTATGGTAAATTTAATTTTAGCATAAGGATCATCATTACCTTGATGGTGGCGATTTTTGTTACTGCCCATACCTATTTTATTTTTTTTTTCAAATCTTCTACGCAACTTCTTCTCGCTGGTCTGCTTGTGATCGAGCAAGCCATCAGACCCGTAGGCAACCTCCTCATCGGTCTTCGCATCTTCGGTCTCTTCGGTCTTGGCGGGGCCAGACTCAAGCTTTTCTACCTGTCCGGTCAGGGTGGACACTCGCTTGTCCACACGCTCAATCGTAACATTGACGTCCCTGATTTCCTTCGTTAACTTTCCCATCTTGTCAATCATGAAGTCCTTCAGTTCCTGCAGCTGACTAGACAAAAGAGGCATGTCGTTTGGCATGGTTAATTATCAACAAAGGCCCTATGAGATAATTGGATTGGTTGGTGGAATCACACCCTCACACACGTCTTACCAAGTTCTTACCAATGCAAGCAGTGGATGGTACAACCGGTGGCTGGTTCGTGATACCTGTGAGGAAGTGGTACCAAGATTGCAAGGTCCTTTGTTGTACTGATCCGAAGAAAACGTATGTGGAGCTTATGAGGCCAAAAACATATATGTAAGTTGCACACAATGTAGAGACAGATAGCAATGCTGAATAAAAGTCCAAAGGCACGAGTCCTAGTTGCTGGCCTATATAAATTCCCAAGAAGGGGTATGTGAAGTAAGGGAGATCACAAGGGTAGCACCAAGTATGAGAAGACAACTTCAGCACCAGCAAAACAGCACAAACAGCACTACTTCAAGGGTCTCTTCTCAATGTGCACTATATATGTTTTTTTCTATTTTTTTCTTATTTTTTTCTTCTATATTGTTTTTTTCAATCAGGTGCACAAAGGAAGGAAACACAAAAAGTTTGAGCTCAAACGAAACCAAGATGTCCATTGGAGAAAATCAGCAAGGCGCGTAGGAAAACTCTATCAACTTTGTCAGCTCGAAAACACCACCTTCTTGATGGAATTTTGAAAAAATAATTTTGGCTCAATCCTGCGAACGCATGCAGCGCACCCAAGCATAGGGCAGTCCAACTACCTCTGTAGTGGGCGGACAAGCTAGGCAGTCGGGAGCACGGTCGACATGGTCGGAAGTAATCGCAGAGACTAAAGAATATAGCCACAGAGGTTGGGAGTGTTTAATTGATAAATATTTATAAAAAAATGACTTAGCTTGATTCGCAGGCGATTGTCGATGAAGCCGTAACGGTCGCCGATGGAGCCGCGACGGTTTGTTGATGAAGCCCAACTAGTCGGAGTGAATTCAACCTAGTTATTGATGGTATGAGGTGATGGGAACTAGGGGGCCCGATCTTCCGTCAAGTGAAGGATAACTCTCGTTTTGGTGGAGCACGACACACCGATCCGGCTTCAAGTCAGCAGACTCGAACCCTACAATCTTAGCACGACGACTCCTCTGGTTATCAACCGTGTCACAATCCGGTTGACCTCGCCAAGAAGGCTAATCCCTGCCTGCGAAACGAAGAACACAAGAAAGAACTCGAAAGAACGCAACTCTCAATTGAAAGTGACAAACTGCAGATGAATGATTAAGCACACCAAGTTGGGTTTTCACAAACCGATGAACGGCGACTGTTCGAAGACAGAATAATCTAAAGCAAAACCCAAAACCTAATCTTGGGTAGCGGCTACTGATTTATGGAGTCTAGGATCGTGCAAAACCCCCTGGATGCAGCCCTAATGGGTTCCAACACGGTACAAGGCCCAAAGGCCAAAATACGGCATCGCAGCATCGAATCAGATTCTGGACATCAACTTCCTTTAACGATTTCCGATGACTCCGGACGAATTTGGGCCTGAGCCCAGAGCCATTGGAACCATCGTCTTCTTAAGTTTCCGTACATATAAAGAATGCCCAAATCCGAGCCCGTATGCAACCGTGACACCAGTTTTAACGCAGACTTCTCCTGGACTCCGAAATGACCCCGAAGTCGACTTGGTTTGGGCCTCCAGCTCGGCTTGGGCTCCCTTGCGGATCCACCACGCCTCCAAGCCCTTCCTTAAGTATTTCCTGGTCCTCCCCTTGGTTCCTAATCATAACATAATCATATGGTAGCAATCTATTCCCAAAACCAAACAAAGAAGCGCTTAGGAACGAGCTCACCTCTAAATTCAATTGTTGCGCGCGAGCTCTTGTAATTGGACCTTGAATGCTCATTGAAGGATTGTTGTGTATATCTAAAGGAGTGATGTCCTCATTGAGGCCTGCTCCCTACTAATTTTCGAGTCGAGATGAGTAGTCGAAGTACTCGTTGGCAGGTCATCCTCGTGAAAATTGAAGTAGTTATAGCTTGACCCTTGCTCGTAGCTTCCATGTGCCTTGTAGTAACCCCGTGCGTCTTCTTGAGTAGCAAGAGCAATAGATCTTCTGATGGTCTTTGTGTACATGTAGCTAAACTCAAAAAAGTAGCTTAGTACGGGGAGTATTCGACTGAGTTTCCTCGATCCCACTAGATGGAATATGATTGGCCTTCATCGGTTCAGTATATGATTCGGCGCCGGGAAGCAATTAGCTTAGGATTGCATCGTCAGCTCTTGCATGTTGGTGTCTTCGACTCGGAGACAGTAGCAACAAACGGAGGACCGCAGATATTTTCGCGTAATTGCTCCGCACGCGACTCAAACTTCTTGTTGCCCCTTTTTTTTTCAGACAATGACCATGGTGAATTTGCTGGTGATGCACGCCATTCCAGTCTCAGAACTCGACGAATTGATCCGTCACCTGGAGCGGATTAATCTTGATGAACAGATCCTTCGAGCTCGCCCGATGATCCCAACGATACCCCTTACCTAGCGCGCCAACTGTTGGTGTTTTACCACCAAGTCCACCGAGGGATACCCCCGAGATGGTAGGTTATAGGTAGGGTGTGACCGAGATTTGGAACTCGGAGATGCAACGAACACAAAAATTTAGATAGGTTCAGGCCGCAAAAACCTTGGGTACAAACGCTTCTTGGTGGAAGGACATAGGTACTGAAGTAAGAAGTTCTATAATCTTTTTTATGACAGGCCTAAATTACATTCTGCTCTAGTACAACGAGATAGGCATTATATTTTCAATATGGTTTGGACCATCCAGATCATTTATGGGAAGAAAAAGGAAGATGGAAGAAGAGAAAGAGATAAGGCACCCATCGATGGTGTACGATTCAAGAAGCAGTCCATCTTCTACAAGTACTTGCCGTATTGGGTGGATCTTGAGGTCCGCCATGCAATCACTGGTATGCACCTAAAGAAGAATATGTTTGGTAACACAATTGGGCTCCTCCTGGAGACATCAGCCAAAACAAAGGATACCTTGAAGTCGCGTCAGGACTTGGTAGCCATGAAGATAAGATAAGATAAGATCTTCACCCTGCGGATAAAGGGAATGGCCGATATGAACTTCCCCCAGCTAGCTACAACTTGACACGTGATGAGAAGAAGGCAATGTGCGAGAGCTTAAGAGGGATCAGAGTCCCGAGTCGTTTCACGTCCAACATAAGGAAACTAGTCTCGATGAAAGATCTGCCACTATGTGGCTATAACTGTCATGATTCTCATGTGTTGCTGACGGTGTTCCTCCCGATTGCAATCAGAACGATCTAGCCAGTATATGTAAAGATGGTAATCACTCGGTTGTGTTACTTCTTCAATAGGATTTCACAAAAAGTGATCGACGAAGATGAGTTGCAGGATCTCCAAGAATTCATTGGGGAGACTATGGCGCAGCTCGAGATGTGCTTCCCTTCGGGGTTTTTTGATATAACCGAACACCTAATGATTCACATGGTCGATCAGATACGGGCACTTGGTCCACTTTAACTACACGAAATGTGGACGTACGAGCATTTTATGTCCATCCTCAATCGGTACGTACTGAATCGTGCTCATCCTAAGGGGTCCATGATAGAGGGATACAGTACTGAGGAAGTCATCGAGTCTTGCCTAGGTTACCTAAAGGATAACGTGTCCCTTGGTTTGCCTATTCCATGACTTTTGGCGAGGTTGGAAGGTGTCGGCACAGTTGGGAGGAAAATCTTCATCGACAAAGATTTCAAAGGTGCGCAACAGGCCTATCAAAGCATCTTGTAGCACCTCACGATAATGATGCCTTTAGTCAATGAACACTTGAGCATGATTCATGCAGAAAGTAATGGCCGCTCAGATGATTGGATCATGAGAGAGCACAAACATCGGCTGACTGCATGGTTGAAGGATCTGGATCTACCACATGGGGAGACCGTGGAGGATCAAACGATCAAAAGATTGGCAGCTGGTCCATCTGGCCAGTTGACATCATGGCAAGGGTATGATATTAATGGATATCTATTCTATACTACCGCTAAGGACAAGAAGACCGTGTTTCAGAACAGTGGTGTTCGTATTGAGGTCTTAGATGAGAGAACAGGGCAAAGTATAACATATTTCGGTGTCATACATGATATATGGGAAGTGTACTATGGTTCCAATATACAAATCCCGGTCTTTCGGTGTCGTTGGGTCAAACACCCAAAAGGTGTTGAGGTTGACGGCTATGGGCTCACGATTGTCAACCTCAACAATGTTGGTTATAAAGATGACCCATGGGTACTTGCCTCACAGGTCGCACAGGTACTTTATGTAGCTGATCCTGCAAAGAAGACAAAACACGTCGTTGTCCCTGGAAAACAAGATATCATAGGAGTTGATGGTATCGACGATGTGGAAGAATATAATTAGTATGATTAGATGAACCTCTTCATAGATGTACCACAAAAGATGAGGATTCTAGAAGCAAGCATAAGACAAGACGACAAGCCATGGGCACGTAAAGATGGCGAATCGAGAATTGTTACCGCTTGAACATTGGTGTTTCAACGGTTTTATTTATTACATACAATGCAATTGGATTTTGATATTTTTCTTATGTTCCACATATCAAAATATGCTTATGGTAAAAATTTCACATTTTTAGAGGTGTGTTGCTATTTTTTGTTGAAATAAATGGATTTTCGGCATAAATTGGAAGACATTTTGTAAGTGCTATGAGATAGTATGTTGTGGAGGTGCACATTGTGGTCTCATCATTTTAAACTATTATATACAATAAAATATTTATTTGATATTTTTATTAAGTTCTACATGTCACACAATGCTTATGGTAAAAATTTTAAGTTTTTTCGATGTGTTTTGCTATGACTTTTGAATTAAAATAAATTTTCATTGGAAATTGGAAAAGGATTTGTATGGGCGGGTGGGGGCCTCACCCACCCCTACAAATAGGTTTATAGGGGCGGGCCGGGGCACCACCCGCCTCTAAAAATTGATTTGCAGGGGCGGGTGGGGCCCCGGCCCGCCCGTACAAATCCTTTTCCTATATAGTCCGCCCCGGACTTAGAATTTTTTTTCAGATCCTGGGCAAGCGCGAGCAGACGCCGTTAGGCTACCGAAAATTTCTGCCGCCGCCGCCGCCACCCGCGCGCGCGTCTTCTCCGCCACCGCCCGCTCCCGGCCACCGCACGCCGCCCGCTCCCGGTCTCCCCTCCGCGCGCGGCCTCAAGCTCCCTCCGCGCGGCGCCTCCTCCCCCGCGCCTCCTCCGCCGCGCCGCCGCCTCATCTCCCTCGGAGACTCCTCGTTCCCGCACCCTCCCGCCCGCCGCAGGTACGCTCCCCCCTCCGCGGCCAACCACTCCCTCCTTATGCGCCCCTCCTTGGATTGGCTAGGAATCGCCTCGATATCCCCCCCACCCCCCGTGGGCGCCGATTTCCCGTTAGGGTTTAGCCCCCCATTTCGCTGCTCCGGGGCTGCGATTGCGTGCGGGTGGGCGTCTCTCTCCATGCGCGGCCTCGAGGTCCCCTCGGCCCGCGGCTTCGGCCTCCCCTCCGCGCGCGGCCTCAAGCTACTGCTTCTACATGGTTCTTGAGAGCTAAAGCAGAATGAAGATGGAGGGCGAGAGCTGAGCTCCTCCGCAAGAAGTATTCAGTTTTATGGTGCCTTTCCTGACCTCCCTGGTGGTCAGCTGAGGTACGCATAAACCGGCAAGTCACAAGACAGCAATGGCGAACTCCATCTGGAGTCCTCCCGTTTTTCTTTACCTCTTAGTTGTGTCAGGCGAAAGCGAAATGGATAACTAAGTATTCGTGTGTGTGTGATGGATCCATTTATACATTGCTGAGCCCATGTTTGTCTCATGTGTACTATAGAAACATGATACTATGAATGAAAGATATGACAATACTTTGTTGCTCATTGTTATCTTTGTCTGTCTTTGAATCCCCCCATCCCAGGCTGCCTACAGCTTATTTTCTCTTGTTTTCCATCAGATTTGTTTATGTTGGGAGTGGAAAAATGAGCACGTACTGTTTAATTTCTTCTTATTCTGTTGCAGATATGTTGATGGTATATGGCTCTGTGCTGCAACTAGATATTCCTATTTTTTATTTGTATTTTTTGTTATTATGTTGTTTCAAATTCTTTTAACACACACTGTTGTTGCTTGTGTTTTAAATTGTAGTTCAGCTATATGCATACACTACTACCAAGGGAAAAATCTCTTCTGGTTGATATAAAGATAACTGTTATCTGAATTCTGAAATATGATGATAAGATTATAAGCAATGAAAAGAGAAGCAAGAAAGGTTGAGAAGTACTTTTCCTTTTAGCCTGTCTTAGGAGCATATCTTCCGCATGACAAGAAACAAAGTATTTCTCTACTTAGAAGAAATGACCTATCCTACCTGTATTTTACTGCCTTCTCAAAGTAGGAACTAAGAACATGCAGTTAGGCCTTTGTTGTTGTGCTTTCGGAACCAGCTGCTGTAGTCAAAGAACTGGAACCAACATGCAGTTAGCAATTGGTTTAGTTTATTATTGTCATAATAATTATTATACATATTAATTTATTTAGACACTCTAATGAGGTGGTTTTAGTGTATTTAATTTTAGGTTCTAATTATATTTTTAGAAATAAATTATTTTGACACTCTAATGATGTATATATAGTATGTTTCTAAAATAATTTCTGTGTTTCTTCCAACATAGCCTTAGGAACATTAAAATCTTTCATGTTTACACTATAACCCATTCAGAAGTAAAAATTCTGTCAACAATGGTTGCAGCACATTCAGAAACTGGAGAACCTCTCCTGGACCCTTCTCAGTAAGAGAGAGGACACCAAATCAGTGAACTAGGCATGGACACAATTTTTGTTAAGATCCAACTTTATAAATGATGTTATAAAGTTGTATCTTCATAAAGATTTTGTTCATAACTCCTTTATTGATTTGGTGTCCTCTGTTCTGTCTAAGAAGGGTTCAACAGAGGCTCTCCAATTTATGGATCTGTTGCAGCCAGTGTTGATGGAATCTTTAATTCTCTAGGATTTTAGTGTCAGCCTAAAAGATTTTAATGTCCCGAAGGCTATCTTGGAAGAAATACATAAATCTTTTCAGAAACAAACAGTCATCTCTGAAAGTCTATTTGTAGAGATGCGGTTTGAAAAAAAACTGAAGAGTGTCAAAATAATTCTATTGACTTTTGTATTCAATTATCAGTAATTATCGGTTAGACCTTTTAATTAATCATGGTGTGTGATGGATATTTGGACCTTATAATTATTCATGTTATTGTAATTATTAGAATTTATTCATTTTTGTTCATTTATTTGATCATTGTACTAAAATGGTGTACATTTGAACATAAGTAATTTGTAGATTTACTCTTTATTTTTCCAGATAAGTCGGCAACGGATGTACAAAGTAATTGTAATTTAAATGTGAAATGTTCATGATATTAAATGTGAAATATTTAGGAATTTCTGATTTGTAAGAAATTTCTCTCCCTCATTTCGTTGTGAATTGAAATATTTATTGAAATATATCTTCGATGGCTATGTAGCGTAGAAGTCGTAGATGGATCCTTCGTCATCATCTTCCTCACAAAGGGATGATGCCGCACCGCAAGATGAGCTTAAACTAATTGCATCCCTGATGGAGTGGGACAATGAGCACGACGTCGGTGACCAATCTGGGGACAAGGAGTTCGACGACGTCGGTATCAAATCTGGGGACGAGCAGGCCCCTAGGATTGGACAAGGCGCTTGGGTAGGAAGCAAGTGGCACGATCCGATTGATCCACACCCTGTTCCGGCAAGAGAAAGACGGTCAGGGGAGTCGTTCGATCCGGATTACCAACCGGAAACACGTCAGGTAATGAATACATGATTAATTACAACAAAGCAGACTATACGAGTAATGACCTGTATGACGTGTATTATCTGTGTAGGCGGCTCCGACAGGAAGGAGTAAGCGCCGACGCGGACCCCCTAGCCCCACAGAGGAGGACAATGAAAGCTCAGGTGCCGATCCTGCAAGTACAACCTCTGACAGCCAAAACAAAAGGAAACGGGGTTAGCGAGGAAGAAACCAATACCCCGAAGAGCAATGGACCGTCAATGCAATTAGCGCGGTAGGAGAGCCCATAGATCCTCCGCAGGTTGTAGCAAAGTTTCGGAATGCTATCGGTGCTATAATCAAAACAAAGATGGTTTTGGATCCAACGATCCCCAATTGGCCCCTGGTTCCTGAGGGGAGGAAAGAAGCGATGTGGCAATTGTTGAGCAGAACTTTTATTCTGCCCAGAGGAAGTAGAGAACAAGTAAAGCATTATGCTCTGAAGATGCTGGGTGAAACTTTCCGCCGGTGGAAGAGCGAACTGAATACCCGGTATGTCCAGAAGGGTCGAACGCCATTTGCAGATTACGGAGACATTACACCAGCACAATGGGAAGAGTTTGATCGACAGAAGACCCATGAAGAAGCTCTAGCTCTAAGCAAGAAGCAAAGTGAACTAGCAAAGAACAACATACATAGAGTCCACCTTGGGCCAGGTGGGTACCAAAGGAAGGTCGAGAAGTGGCGACGTGAAAGGGAGGCGGCAATAGCTAACGGGCAGCCCGACCCTTATGAAGGCTTGGACGAACGTGGATAGCAGTGGCTTGAAGCAAGGAAGCCAAAGATAGTTTAAGGGAAACCAAAATTTGATCGACCCGAGACCGAAGCGGTGGCAGAAAAAATGTTACAACTTGCTGAGCTTCAGAAAAAAGGTTAGTTCAAATCCCATAGGGAGAAGGATGTGCTCAGTACAGCCATTGGGTCCAAAAAGCAGTGAGGCCGTGTTAGAGGCCTGTCCTCTAAGTTGAGCATCAAGGATGGGTTCAAGAAGGACCGGGCTAGGTACAGGAGCCATGATCGCTATAAGGAAAAAGTCGTGGCAGCACCAGAGAATTCAATGCAAGCAAAGTTCAAGGATTTGTTCATGCCAACACTTGCGGAGCAGCAGCCGTCGGGGCTACTTAGGTTCAACCCGTCGCAAGAGGTGGGGCAGCAACAGATGGTGGGCATGCAACCTCTGGTACTTGGCCAAGCGAGTCCGGCATGTGCACAGAGCAGTGCTGCCTCGACCACAGCTCAACAATACGTGGTGGATACCATAACGAGTATTACTCCCTGCTTGTTGCTCTATCCGGTCGGAAGAGCTGGAAAGACAAAGGAAGTTGCCAAGGCCCAGGTGCATCCAGCTAGGGGTTTATTTGAGGGAAAACCGATCCCGGCCCTATATGCATGTGTACAAGTGGAGCAACTCTTGAAATCAAGCTATGAGGATAACGAGATCGACATCCCCACTGCAGATGGAAAGAGTTGCCTTGGAGAATGTGTCGGCAGCACCATTCTATGGCATAAACGAGATATCTTACTAGTTGGTCAGGTACCATTTGCTGCTCCGGACCATATCTCGCCAGCACCACAACAACAAGAGCAGGGGGCAGCACTAGAGCATTTACTACCGGCCCTGCCATCACCACAACCACGTGATGCATCACCAGTCGCTCCAATGTCATGAGAGCCATCACCTCAGGCTCCGCCATCACCAGCGGCTCCAGTATCACGAGAGCCATCACCAACGGCCTCGCGATCACCGCCAGCTCGAACATCACCACCACCACAAGAGCCATCCCCACAGGCCCAGGTATCACCACCCCCACAAGAGCCATCCCAATAGGCCTCGGTATCACCACTGGCTCCGCCACCGTCCCGATCACTGTTGCCTCGAGTTTTGCAGTCTTACCAAAACGACAAGGAAGGGTCAGAAATTGTGAATAGATGGCACACCACAAACAAGAAGTCCGATGAAAAGGCTAAGAAGGCTAAGTCAAAGGATAATCCAGCAGATTGTAGTGCCAGCAGATAGTCGGGATTTTCTACGCCCCGCACTGACACGGAGCACAAAAAGGACATTGGGGTTGATGACCTTCCAGACTTTGATGATGCTCCTTTAAAGTTTCAGTACGGAAAAGACTTGCTACCGGACTGGGCACTAAGGTATTGTCCTAGTTTTATGCGGAGGTTTCATAATTGGTACAAGAGGGCATGTATACTTGGGCCAAAAACTATATATGCTCCGCACCATCCGGATGTATTCGGACTTAAGGGGCAACAAATCTTTGATATCATATTCGATTTTGAAGATACCCAACACATGTTCCGCCTCCAACAACTTGGTATTGAAATGGTTCGACTCTGGTGCATGTAACTGCCTCATCGATACTAATTTGATTTATATTACGACCTAAAGTACTGTATATGCACAAATATTTAATTGCCATACATTTGTTGACACTGTTTTTTGGCACGTGTCAAGATCGGCGTCGGAAAGAAGTAGGAGGGCCTTCTATAGAGTGAAGAAGGAAATCGGCTGATTCAGATGGGTGAGAGGAGACAAAAGAGGATCGGCTGATGGAGTTGCCGATTGGAGGTTTGGCCGATTTTGCACAAAGGGGTTCGGCAGATTGCCAATTGGACATTACTACTGATGGGCCGGATTGGGCTGAAGGCGTTTGGTAGTCCATTAGGGTTTTGTGTCGAGTCTAACTCTTGCATGGGTCGATAAGATTGTTTAGTAAGTTTATTTCTTTAGCGTCAAGTTTTCTGTTTGTCGTGATCGACAAGGAGTCAGTATCCTTAGGATATAAATAGCGACCCTGCGTGGTCTAGAAAGTCTGTACACACCAACATAAACAAAACCCTACTTTTTTACAATCTACTTTTCGTACCCGGCAACTTGGTCTAACTTCTCTTTTTCCACGAGTTCTTTCGAGCTAGCAGGGCTGCATCACTTCGATCTCGGGCTTGCTGGTGAGTTCCGTGTTTATCGAATATTTTCTAGGCTTTAACTTCTGGCGTATCGCTGTTGTTCCGTCTAGATTTATTCACAATTTATCATATCTGCTAGATCTGCAAGTTTTAGTTTAAATCTTGTATGGATCAGGGATTCTGTGGAGATGGTCAACGCTGATTCCTCCTTCAGCATTGCCGGAGCTGACGCCCAACAATGGAGTTATGAGACGGTGAGCTGCATATCGGGCAAGGTGTGGGATACCAATTTTCTCAAGGTATCCAATTTTGGCCTACAGCCGATCCAAGCAGTCAGCTCCGAAGAATCATACTGATGGATGACTATATCAAAGAAGGGAAGTTAGGGCACGGGTTTACGTCGGCCGATGAGACAGAACAAATAGATCTAGGTGATGGTAGCAAGCCAAGGCCGACGTATATTAGTGCTAAGTTAGATCCTGAGTACAAGCAAGAGTTAATTCAGTTGTTAAAAGAGTATAAAGATTGTTTTGCTTGGGAATATTATGAAATGCCTGGTTTAGACCATTCTATCATTGAGCATCGGTTGCCTATAAAACCAGGACATCGGCCACATCAGCAGCCTGTAAGATGCTGCAATCCTAAAATATTACCTGATATCAAGGCCGAGATTACTCATTTAATTGAAGCAAAGTTCATTAGGTAGTGTCATTATGCTGAATGGATCTCTAATGTGGTGCCTGTGTACAAGAAAAATGGAAAACTCCGAGTCTGTATCAATTTTAGGAATCTTAACAGGGCAATGCCGATGGACGGTTTTCCGATGCTGATTGCTGACGTATTGATAGATGTTGCTGCAGGACACAAAGTTATTAGCTTCATGGATGGAAATGCTGGGTATAACCAAATATTTATGGCTCAAGAAGACATTGCTAAGACTGCATTCAGATGTCCTAGGCATGTCGTATTATTTGAGTGGGTCGTCATGACTTTCGGATTGAAGAATACAGGGGCTACATATTAGCGGGCCATGAATTACATATTCCATGAGTTTATCGGCAAAGCAGTTGAGATTTACATCGATGATGTCGTGGTTAAGTTGGAAGGTTATGAGGAGCATTTGGCCGATTTAAGTAGAATTTTGGAGTGCACAAGAAAATATGGCCTGAAAATGAATCCAAATAAATGTGCTTTTGGCGTATCCGCTGGACAGTTTTTAGGTTTCACGGTCCACCAAAGAGGCATTGAGGTCAGTCAAAAGACGATTGGTGCAATCAATAAAGTTACTGCTCCAACAAATAAAACTGAGCTTCAGTCGTTGATTGACAAAATCAATTTCATCCGGAGATTCATATCAAATTTATCTGGAACGATTCGGCCATTCAGCCCTTTGTTGAAGCTTAAAGCCGATCAGGAATTTGTATGGGGATCCGATCAACAAAAAGCATTGGAGGATATTAAAAAATATTTGGTGACCCCACCAGTGTTGGTGCCTCCTCAAAGAGATAAGCCGTTTAAATTGTACTTATCGGCTGATGAAAATGCTATCGGATCGGCTCTTATTCAAGAATTTGAGGGTAAAGAACGGGTGATTTATTATTTTAGTAGGAGACTTTTGGATGCTGAAACCAGATATTCTTCGGTTGAAAGGCTATGTTTGTGCCTATATTTCTCTTGCACCAAACTCAGGCATTATTTATTATCGGCAGAATGTACTGTTGTCTGCAAAGATGACGTTGTTAAGTACATGTTGTCATTGCCGATTTTGAATGGGAGAATCGGAAAATGGATTCTGGCATTATCTGAGTTTGACTTAAGGTATGAATTGGCTAAAGCTGTCAAGGGGCAAGTCATGGCCGATTTTTTGACTCAGCATTGTGGCTCAGAGGTTAAAATGGTTAAACCTGCGCCGTGGACTTTGTTCTTCGATGGATCGTCTTGTGGAGTGGGATCGGGAATCGGCATAGTACTAATTTCGCCTCGGGGGGCATATTTTGAGTTCTCGCTGCCGATTGAAAAAACTGCTATGAATGATTAGGCTGAGTATCAGGCTGTGTTGAGGGGAATTAAATTATTAAGAGACATCAAAGCCGATGCCGATGAAATATTTGGGGATTCTATGCTGGTTATTAATCAGTTGCTCGGAGAGTATGAATGCAAAAATGATATTTTGAGGGTTTATCAGGAAGAATGTCTCCATTTGTTAAAAGAATTCAAGACTGTGATGATCGAGCATATTCCCAGAGCATATAATGAAGAGGCCAATGAACTTGCTCAGGATGCCTCTGGATATCGACCAATTTATGAGCCAATGGCGGTAGAATTGGCGATTGATGATTGGAGAAAGGAGATAGCCGATTATTTGAAGGACCCATCTAAGAAAGTTGACAGACAGATACGATACCAGGCGACTAAGTATGTTCTACTAGAAGATGAGTTGTGTTTCCGAACAATTGATGGGGTCTTGCTCAAATGCCTTGGCAAAGAAGAAGCTAAGAACTTGATGGGTGAGATTCATGAAGGGACATGCAGGGCTCATCAATTGGCTTTCAAAATGAAATGGATGATTAGACAAAATGGGTATTTCTGACCAACTATATTGGAGGATTGCTTTAGATATTATAAAGGTTGTCAGGAATGTCGGAGGTTCGGCAATGTGCAGAGAGCCCCAGCATCAGCAATGAACCCGATAATTAAGCCATGGCCGTCTAGAGGTTGGGCAATTGACTTGATCGGTCAAATTTATCCTCCATCAAGTAAAGGGCATAAGTTTATATTAGTGGCAACTGATTATTTTACAAAATGGGTTGAGGCAATTCCTTTGAAGAAAGTAACATCGGCTAATATGATTGATTTTGTCAAGGAACATATTGTTTATCGGTTTGGAATTGCTCAAACTATTACGACCGATCATGAGACTATGTTCACTTCAGCAGAGTTCGGTGATTTTGCCACTGGTATGGGGATTAAAATATTGAATTCTTCTCCTTACTACGCTCAAGCCAATGGTCAAGCAGAAGCAGCCAACAAAGGGGTTATGAAGTTAATAAAGAGGAAAGTTGAGGAACAACCAAGACATTGGCACACCACTCTTGTTGACGCCAGATTTTGACACGTGTTAAATCAGCATCGGGAAAAGAAGGTCGGCCGATGCGGCAGATCTAAAGGCTACAGTAAGGAATCGGCCGATTGAGGTAACAGTTGAAAATCGACCGATTGGTGATACAGCTTGCGCCAACAGGATGGGACTATTTCGGAGGGTCCTGGTCAAAAGTTGGTCAACAGGGCAACGCTAAGTCGGTCAAGGAGCAATTGAAAAGAATCCTGATTGGATTAGGGGACGGCGGCGGAAGATTCTGCGGGAGTCCGTTTCCTATAAAAGTTATTATAGATATAGTAGTTTTTCTATTTTTTTTAAATAAGGTTGTAACCAGTCGTGATCGACCAGGAGTCCTAGTTTTAGGGTATAAATAGGAGTCGTCAGGGTCTTGCAAAGGGATATCAACACATCAATCAACAACAATACTTCTACTTTTTCAGCAATTTACTTTCAAGTCGGCGACTTCGCCAATACTTTTCTTCTTTCACGAGTTCGTACGGATTGGTAGGGCTGCATCAACTTGATCTCCGGCCAATTGGTAGGTTCCGCTTATCGAGTAATATCCGAGCCTTAACTACGGGCGCATCGCTGTGGTTTCGTTTGGATTTATTCACCAGTTATCGATATTTACTAGAATTGCAAGTCTTACCTGTTATTCTAGCATTATCACCAGTTATCCAGCTTGAGATCAGAGTAATCAGCTTCGTCATCGTTCTTCTTCGATTTATCATCTCACAACCGATTAGATCTATTTCAAGTGTTGCATCCGTACTAATTGTTTAGATCGCTCCAGCAGTTTTCTTTACAATTATTACGCGATTATTGGCTGATCCATAGCCGATCATCTTTACAGCAAATCGGCCGATTCGCCGCCGACGCGCTCTTCAGGACAGATCGGAACTCCAGCCGATCGGAGCGCCTGGAATTTAATACTTTATTTCCTTCTCAATCAACAGGTCAGATTGACTGGCACGCCGCGCGAACCGTACCAGGGCGATAACCCGAACAGGAGCTAAGCAGATTCTCCAGGGCGCCAACACACTTTTGGCACGCCCAGTGGGACACAATCCATGATCTGATATTTCGAAGAACGTAGAAATCTCCGATAACAACAGAAGCGGATCTCAAGGACGACCAGAGGGAAGAATTAGCTAAACATCTAGAAGATTACAAGAAGATGTACCTTCAGTCGTTCAGTCGTACCAGAAGCGGGGAGGCTGTCAAGAAGGCTCCTATTCCAGTTCCCCGCCACGTCACCATCACTGAAGACTCGGGCAAGATGTCCGATATGATCCAACAGTCCGTCTACCAGGCATTCATTGATCAATCCTCGGTGATGACCAACACGGTGTATAATGCCGTCGTCAGCTCTCTGGCCAGCGGAGCAATCCAAGGCTATCAGGGACCAGCGTATGCCCCGCCAGTCACACTGCCAGCTAGAAGCTCACCATGCACATCCCAATCGGCTCCTCAGCCGATATTAACGAAACACGAGGGATACAACACCCCGTTGCCTCCAGCGTCTCCAAGGTACAGCGATGCACCATGTTTCCCATCACAGACACCGTTTCAACCTGTCCAGGTCATTTCTGTACAATTGCTGCCTACAAGCTCAGTACCCTGGGCGATATCGGCGACAACGGCTTTCCCCGATCCATCAACCGGGCATGGAAGCTATCCAACCCAGGTGACTCACCAATCGGCCGTTCGGCCGACGGTCCCTCAGTATCAGCCGATCTCATCAGAACTCGGCAGGGGGGCAAGCGCTGTAGAAGCGTTCAGAGGCGCAACACCAATGATGACATATGATGGGGCGGCGAATTCACTTCGCCATCAACTATCAGCTGCTCAGCAAGATTCGCCGCATGCTTCGATTCATCACCCAACCGTGCCAGCTCTTCAGCACATGCCCGTACCGCGAACAGTCGTTCATCAGCAGCAGGTGGACTGGACGACAAGAATAGCAGAAGTGATCCAGGACCAGTTTGGATTGAAGCCAAAGGTGCAAACTTACACCTACAAGACGCCATACCCATCGGCCTATGACTTGCTGCCGTTCCCACACCGCTACAAAGTTCCCGATTTCACCAAGTTTTCGGGGACGGAGGATACATTCACTGTAGAGCACATCAACCGATTCATCATCTAGTGCGGGGAGGCTGCCACACAAGATGCTCTGAGGGTGCATTTGTTTTCATCGTCTCTGTCCGGATCGGCCTTCCAGTGGTTCACCACCTTGCCACCAAATTCTATTGTTACATGGGCCAATTTGGAAAAGCAGTTCCACAAGTACTTCTACGCAGGAGTACACGAGATGAAGCTCTCGGATTTGACCAGCCTCTGGCAGAGGAGCGATGAACCGGTAATGGGATATATACAGAGGTTCAGAGAAGTCAGGAACAAATGCTACGGTCTGGCTCTGACCGATGCACAGTTGGCCGATATCGCTTTCCAAGGCCTCCTGCCACAAATCAAAGAAAGATATGCTGCGCAAGAGTTTGAAAGCCTAAGCCAGATCGTCCACCGTTTGTCAGGATAGGAAGTCTGTCCGTTTGAACAGCGGAGGAATTTCCAAAAGAAGGTGGCATACCTAGAAGGGTCTGAATCCGATGGGGAGGAGGAAATCGGCCTGGCAGAATGGGTGAAAGGGAAAAAACTGATATCATGCCCTTTCGGAAAGAAAGAGCCAGAGACATTCGGCTTTGACACATCAAAGGCCGATAAAATTTTTGATTTATTGCTCCAGGAAGGACAGATTAAACTATCTCAACATCACACTATCCCCTCGGCCGACCAACTCAAGAAGATGAAATACTGCAAGTGGCACAACGCCACGTCTCATGATACGAATGAATGCAAAGTCTTCCGTCAGCAGATACAATCGGCCATCGAACAGGGGAGGCTTAAATTTGAAACCCCAGCTAAATCGGCGAAGCCGATGAAGATAGATCAGCATCCCTTCCCGGCCAACATGGTTGACACTGGAGGAAATTCACGCCAAACCAAGGTGCTGACGTCAGAATCGGCAAGAAGGGGTGGCGCCGTCGATCCCAGGAGGCAGATCACGACGGAAGAAATCAAAAGGAGCAGGCGGGGGCCAGAACGATCACGCAAACCCGTCACCTCCCAGTTCTTGCTCAGCAAATATCGGCAGCAGCAAGAACAATCAAGATACCACGAAGAAATGATACGCCGGCATGAAGATCGCTGGCAATATCCGTTCTTCATCCATTGCTGGGAGAACGACATCAGATTGCCGTCTGCCGATAACTGTCCGGAGTGTAATGGATCGAGTTGCAACGATCGCCCGAGGCCACACTCTAGGGACAGAGGATCAGAGCCGATCAGCAGAAATCGGTGCGGACGAGAGGAACAACGCGTTTCAGTGCATGATCGGCTGGGGGGCAGAGTTGACCAGTACCACCGGTCAAAAGGCAGGATCAACCAACAAGACGGATTGGGGGGCAGAATCAGCGTGCACGATCGGCTAGAAGAGATGGCTGATAATTGGGTGTCAGATGAAAATCCCCTAGGAAGAGAACCAGATTGGAAACACGCCAGATCATCGGCCAAAACAGTAAATCCTAGGTGGTGTCCCGATGGCCTATCTAGATCCCAGAAACGGAGGATCCAACGCCTACGCCAGTGGGAGCATCAAGAAGAAGAACAGAGGCAGGTGCCAGAGAAAAGAAATGTTAAGTCTCGGGTCTGGCGTCCAAAGAAAAATGATCAGGAAGCAAACAATGAAGAATCGGCAGCCGAAATCAACATGGTGTTCATATTGCCGATGGAATTCATGGCGCCTGACGATCAAGACAAAGCAACAAGAATGGAAGAACAAATGGCACAACTGGTGTTAGAGCCGATGACGGCTACTTTTGAGAAACCAGAAGAAGAAAAACGACAACATCTTAAAGCGCTGTTTCTCAAAGGCTATGTTAACGGACGACCCGTCACCAGATTACTAGTAGATGGAGGTGCCGCGGTTAACATCATGCCGTATGCCATATTCCGCAAGCTAGGCAAGGGCGATGAAGACCTCACCAAGACGGACATGATGCTAAAGGATTTCGAAGTCAACGTGTCTCCCGCCCGTGGAGCGCTCTGCGTCGACCTCACCATCGGCAGTAAGACCCTTCCTACCACTTTTTTCGTTATTAATGGCAAGGGATCCTACAACACGCTGCTTGGTCGCGACTGGATACATGCAAACTGCTGTGTCCCATCTACAATGCATCAATGCCTCGTGCAATGGGTCGGTGACAGCACAGAGATAGTCACCGCCGATTCCGCCTACAGCGTTGCAGCGGCCGACACGCAACAGTGGAGCTGCGAGCACGTCAGATGTATATCCGGCAGGACTTGGGACACTGACTTCCTAAAAGTGTCCAATTTCGGTCTACAGCCGATCCAAGCAGTCGGCACTGAAGATTCAGAATAGATGGATCAGGTCGTCCGAGAAGACGGGAAGCTTGGGCATGGGTTTACGTCGGCCGATTTATTGGAGATGGTAGATTTGGGAGATAGCAGCAAATCAAGGCCGACGTATATTAGTGCTAATTTGGATCCTGTGTATAAGTGTAAACTGATAAATTTATTAAAAGAGTTCAAGGATTGCTTTGCTTGGGAATATCATGAGATGCCAGGTCTAGACCGGTCCATTGTTGAACACCGGTTACCTATAAAATCAGGATATCGGCCATATCAGCAACCTGCACGACGGTGTAACCCCAAGATTCTACCTGATATAAAGGCCGAAATTACAAAGTTAATTGAAGCAGGATTTATTCGGCAGTGCCGCTACGCCAAATGGATTTTTAATATTGTGCCCATATACGCGAAGAATGGGAAGTTACGCGTGATGTGGACATCACCAGAATGGATACACCCACATGTAATAAACACACATGGAAGGTATGGAGGACCAAAGAAGTTGATTGGGGACCAAGTCTAAGTCTTCCCAATGTTCTCCATCAGGCCACCACGTCACTTTTGGTGCAAGGAAAGAAAGAGTCCATGTCCAACACGTTTTGGAGGCTGGATTCGGACTGCAGAACAGCACCAACTTGTGACGGACACCACGGTCGCATACGGACTCGGATAGGGACGTTCAAGTACTTCGTGGAAAGCTTATGAAGTCTAGTTTCATATGGATCCGGATTCAAGTCCATATCTCTCCTGATTCGTCCGCAATGACCAAAATACTACCGACTGGTTTTCTGTCTAAAGGTGCTGCGACATCTTAATTTGGCCCGATGGGCTTTGTATCAAGTCGGGTCCATTAGGGATGCGTCCTAGGGTTGGAGTGCGACTCAAACACCCTCTTGGTCATCCTCCTAGATATTAATAAGGGTTAGAGCCGCCATGAACAGATTGGGGGTTTTTGTTTTGTTGAAAGTTTAGCCATTGCTACTTCCTTGTAGACGCGTGTGTCGACTAGACCATCCGTTCTACTCGATTCGGAACCCCACCTTGTTGATTCCAGATTGGTTATTATCTTCATATTTGCAATTGAGTTGCTTGTTCTACTTGTTCTTGCTGGTTCTTCGATTGCTTGCAGGACAGGTGCCCTAGTGGCCGGGTGTCGCGCTCCACAAGATCGCGGCAGCCATTGGAGGTGGTGTATCGGTTGCTAAGGCGCAGCGTCCTTGGAAGGCTGTAGTCGGGCCGTGAACGTCGCCTCCATCTCAAATCGAGTTATCCCCCGCCTCTCATCGAAAGATCGGGAACAAACCCTAGCGGGTTCACATCAGTTTGTCCCCTTCTTGGCTTCAAGTCGTCCTCGACTTGCTCCAACGGCATTCAAAGGTGCTTGCTTTGTTGTTGGAACATGGAGCGACGACTATGCTGCATGGGCACAACAAACAATGCTCCCGTTCTTCAGGCTGATCCTGTTGCATAAGAGAAAAACTAGAAAAACTTTGCAAGATATTATTAGTGTTAATGCAGCCCTCTATTTGCTCATGGTATTGTAGCCCAAAAGGATATTTCAGATTAGAACAGATATACACTTTATGCACCAAATATTCTCCTTTGATGTCATTTTTTCCAATTTCATGAAGCGAACAATGATTTAAACTTGGCAAATTAGAATCTAATTGAACCTTCTCTTTTGGACAATTTAGATTACATAGAATATTAAATTCAATATAACCCAAAGTATTTAAAGAAGACAACAATTTCAGTTCATCTTGTACGCAAGTAATAGAGAAGGATTATCTACAGCACATTCGTATGGTTCCAAACCAAAAATATCACACTTATTCATTAATTCTGGTATATGAGTAAAAGAAGTATTAGCACACAAGTCCTCTTTATCATAAGAAACAACAAGTAATTCATCTTGTGAAAAAGTTGAATCAACAGCAGGTTCCACTATTCGTTGCTCTTTGTTAGCATGTAGAGTGGACAAAGTTTGGACACTATGAGTCACATCATTCTTGCAAGTATTCACAAATGAAAGAATTTCTTTTTCAGCATGGAGAGCAAGACAAAACAATTGACCGATATAGCAATAGGACTTGCCAATTAACAAGTTTCGAATTTCAGAATTGAGCCCTCTCATGAACCTATTCATAACATCTTCCATGCATTCATCCAATCCACCAAACATGATACAAATTTTAAAATCATGGTAGTATTGTTTCACAGTCCTACTACCCTGTTTTAATTTCTCTAGTTTGGTAAGCAAATGATCAACATAATATGCAGGAATATAGGCATCTCTAAAATGTATTTTGAATTCTTTCCAAGTTTGCGGAATAATGTTATGCCTACAAATATATTTCCATTCTAGCAAAGCATTTTCTGTTAAAATATTAGAGGCAATATAAATCATTTGTTTCTCCGACAGGTCATGCTCATCAAATTCATTATCTACTTTTAGCTCCCAATCAATGTAAGCTTTAGGATCAAACTCACCAGGATATAAAGGCAAGCATTGAATAATGTCCAGAATATTTTTTTGTTGTTTGCTCCGCTCAAAAATCACGGTATCACCTGCCATGATCAGTAGAAAACAAGAACACAAAAATAATATGTATCCTCCTGTCAACTACTAGAATGTGTCGGTTGTAATTCTCTCAAACTCAACTTGTTTAATACGAGCTCTTACCAGTTCTTACCAAGCAAAACAGGATGAGTCGGCAACCAACAAGTCAAGCACCTTGAAAGAAGTGTATCGGTGCCTTAGCAACAGAAAACTGTCAAGCTATAGTCGAGTATGTGGAGCTGTAGGTGGGCTGATCAAGGGAAAATACTAGCACCACGTTAGTCAGAAAAGCAAGCTGAATAATTGTTCAACGGTGGTACTGTGCTGGTCCTAGCATAGACCGTACTAGAGGCACGAGCCTGGACACAAATGAAGTCACAAAGCACCAACGAAACAGCAGGAACACAAAAGATGGATCAGCCCCTTTCTTCTTTTTCATTTCTTTTCTTTTCTTTTCTGTTTTTTTTTCACTTTGTTTTCTTTTTTTCTTCTTCTTTTTTTTGTAGAGGACTAAAATCCTTTATTTGACAAACAACGCAACAGGATTACTGCATATAGCTGCTACCAACTCAGATTGACGAAACTTGTTTCACGCAGCCAGACGCACAAATCTCCAAGTCGATTCTGGAGCACTTAGATGGAGTTTGTGACCCAGGTCAGATCCGTTGGAAAGATCACGAGTTACGCTTTCCAGATTGTACTAAAACTCGCAAATCGGAGACCGGACACAGAAACAATGAAAGTTTTCTTCCAATGATGAATTGAAACTCCGAGACAAAAAGAGGTGACAAGAACTCGAAACTCTAAAGGACTAAACTAAGACCAGCAACACGACGCAACCGATGCAACCGAAAACTCAACAAGCCCTAACTAAGTAGTACCAGCAAAGGCTCAAAGGGTTTATAGGATTGCCGGCAAACTAATCTACCTTTTTTTTGGTTTTTCTGGACTATAGAAAAAAAAAATAGCAAAGATAAGTCTCTCACCGATAAACCTTGCTCTGATACCAACTGATGTGAACCCGCTAGGGTTTGTTCCCGATCTTTCGATGAGAGGCGGGGGATAACTCGATTTGAGATGGAGGTGACGTTCACGGCCCGACTACAGCCTTCCAAGGACGCTGCGCCTTAGCAACCGATACACCACCTCCAATGGCTGCCGCGATCTTGTGGAGCGCGACACCCGGCCACTAGGGCACCTGTCCTGCAAGCAATCGAAGAACCAGCAAAACAAGTAGAACAAGAAACTCAATTGCAAATATGGAGATAATAACCAATCTGGAATCAACAAGGTGGGGTTCCGAATCGAGTAGAACGGATGGTCTAGTCGACACACGCGTCTACAAGGAAGTAGCAATGGCTAAACTTTCAACAAAACAAAAACGCCCAATCTGTTCATGGCGGCTCTAACCCTTATTAATACCTAGGAGGACGACCAAGAGGGTGTTTGAGTCGCACTCCAACCCTAGGACGCGTCTCTAATGGACCCGACTTGATACAAAGCCCATCGGGCCAAATTAAGATGTCGCAGCACCTTTAGATAGAAAACCAGTCGGTAGTATTTTGGTCATTGCGGACGAATCAGGAGATATATGGACTTGAGTCCGCATCCATATGAAACTAGACTTCATAAGCTTTCCACGAAGTACTTGAACATCCCTATCCGAGTCCGTATGCGACCGTGGTGTCCGTCACAATTTGGTGCTGTTCTGCAGTCCGAATCCAGCCTCCAAAACGTGTTGGACATGGACTCTTTCTTTCCTTGCATCAAAAGTGACGTGGTGGCCTGATGGAGAACATTGGGAAGACTTAGGCTTGGTCCCCAATCAACTTCTTTGGTCCTCCATACCTTCCATGTGTGTTTATTACATGTGGGTGTATCCATTCTAGTGATGTCCACATCAACGCGTGTGCATCGATTTCAGGAACTTAAATCAGGCTACGCCAATGGATGGATATCCGATGCCAACGGCCGATATCTTGATAGATGCTGCCGCAGGACACAAAGTCATAAGTTTCATGGATGGGAATGCAGGGTACAATCAGATATTAATGGCCGAAGAAGATATCTCGAAAACGGCTTTCAGGTGTCCAGGTCATCTTGGTTTATTCGAATGGGTTGTTATGACTTTTGGGTTGAAGAACGCCGGTGCTACGTATCAGCGGGCCATGAATTACATCTTCCACAAGCTCATTGGTACATCGGTGGAAATTTATATAGAGGACGTCGTGGTCAAGTCAAAAGGTCACCAAGAACATCTGGCCGATTTACAAGAAGTACTGGAGTGCACAAAGAAGCATGGGTTGAAGATGAACCCAAACAAGTGTGCATTTGGTGTATCGGCTGGGCAATTCTTAGGATTCATGGTTCATGAGCGCGGGATAGAAGTCAACCGCAAGACTATAGACGCCATCAACAAAGTCGTGGCCCCACAAAATAAAACTGAGCTACAGTCCCTCATCGGCAAGGTCAATTTTATCAGAAGATTCATATCCAACCTGTCAGGACGTATTCAGGCTTTTACTCCTCTGTTGAAATTAAAGCCCGACCAAGAATTCATATGGGGAGAAGAACAACGCAAAGCATTGGAAAATATCAAGCAATATCTAGTTTCACCTCCAGTGTTGGTCCCACCACAGCCTGGTAAGCCGTTCAAATTATATTTATCGGCTGATGAACAGGCTATTGGATCGGTGTTGGTACAGAAGTTTGAGGGGAAAGAACGAGTGGTATATTACGTCAGCAGAAGACTCCTAGACGCCGAAACAAGATATTCCCCGGTGGAGCGGCTATGCTTGTGTTTATACTTCTCGTGTACCAAGCTCAGACACTATTTGTTATCGGCAGAATGCATAGTCATATGCAAGGATGATGTGGTGAAGTATATGCTATCATTGCCGATTTTGAAAGGACGGATTGGAAAATGGATCCTGGCTCTGTCAGAATTCGACCTAAGGTACGAATCGGCCAAAGCTGTCAAAGGTCAAGTAATGGCCGATTTCGTAGCTCAGCATTGTGGACCAGAAATTGCCGCCGTTGAACTGGTTCTATGGACTCTATATTTTGATGGTTCCTCGTGTGGGGTCGGATCAGGAATCGGCATTGTTCTTGTGTCGCCTCGGGGAGCAAGTTATGATTTCTCTCTGCCAATAGAAGCTTCCGCAACTAATAATCAGGCGGAATATCGAGCCGTTCTGAAGGGCATCCAATTATTAAGGGAAGTCAAAGCTGATGCAGTCGAAATATTTGGAGATTCTATGCTCATTGTGGATTAGTTGACGGGGCGATCTGAGTGCAAGGATGATATCTTGAGGATTTATTATGAAGATTGCCTTCAGCTTTTAAAAGAGTTCAAGTCTGCAACAATTGAGCATATCCCCAGGAATTATAATGAATAGGCCAACAGACTGGCCCAACATGCCTCCGGCTATCGGCCGATTTAGGGAGCGATGATGCTAGAGCTCGCGGCCGATGATTGGCGAAAAGAAATTGCCGATTGCTTGAAAAATCCATCCCAAAAAGTGGATCGGCGAATACGTTTTCAAGCTACAAAATATGTGTTGCTTGAGGATGATTTATTTTACCGGACGATTGATGGAGTTCTTCTCAAGTGCCTGGGAACAGAAGAGGCAAAGGTTCTGATGGGAGAGATCCATGAGGGCGTGTGTGGAGCTCATCAATTGGCTCACAAAATGAAATGGATGATCCGGAATAATGGGTATTATTGGCCAACTATTCTTGAAGATTCTTTCAAGTATTACAAAGGATGCCAAGACTGTCAGAAGTTTGGTAATGTACAGTGTGCGCCAGCATCGGCTATGAATCCAATAATTAAGCCGTGGCCGTTCAGAGGTTGGGGAATAGATCTCATCGGACAGATTCATCCTCCATCAAGCAAAGGGCATAAGTTCATATTGGTGGCCACAGATTATTTTACTAAGTGGGTGGAGGCAGTTCCTTTAAGGAACGTGACATCGGCCGATATGATTGAATTTGTTAAAAGCCATATTATCTATCGATTTGGTATTCCTCAAACCATCACAACTGACCAAGGAACAATGTTTACTTGTGGAGAATTCGAAGAGTTTGCCGCCGATATGGGGATTAAATTATTAAATTCTTCTCCATACTATGCTCAAGCCAATGGCCAAGCAGAATCGTCCAATAAAGGGCTAATCAAACTAATCAAGAGAAAGATAGAAGAGCAACCCAAAAAGTGGCATATGCCTTTGGCTGAATCTTTATGGGCATATAGGATGGCTCGTCATGGAGCCACTAAGATATCCCCTTATCAGTTGGTTTATGGTCATGAGGCGGTCTTGCCTTGGGAGATAAGGACGGGGTCAAGACGTATATTGTTACAAGATCAGTTAGCGGCCGATGACTATTGCTTTCTCATGAAGGACGAACTTGATGACTCGGCAGGTTTACGGTTGAGAGTCTTGATTAGTATAGAAGAAAACAAGAAAAGGGTGGCCAGATGGAATGACAAAAAGGTCAAAGTTAAACAATTCTCTCAGGGAGATTTGGTGTGGAAGTTGGTGCTGCCGATCGGGTCCAAAGATCCCAAATTCGGTAAATGGTCACCCACTTGGGAAGGGCCGTACAGAATCGGCCGATGTGCCCCTGGGAATGCATATATTCTGGAGACAGTCGAAGGGGAGGAATTCCCAAGAGCTTTAAACGGACGATATCTGAAGAGGTACTATCCAAGCATTTGGGTAGATGCGTGACTTGCAGTAAAATATATCAAGATAATATGGCCGATTTTTCATCGGTTTTCGTCTACACACCTGATGAAGAAAAACGTTGAGATTCATTATTGGATGAAAATGACAGAGTACATGGCCGACATGGTACAAGTCGCCCTTAGAATAAAAATACCGATATGTCTACTGATTACGCCTACGCTGGATTTCTCTCTCGATGCGACCTAGTTCTATCATAAGGCTGAGCCTTTTCTCCTTCGGGTCCTCTGCAGTGGCTCCAATTTCAGCTTGGTTGCAAAGTTCTATCAGGAGGCGGGTCTTCTTCTCCTCCAGATCCTCCATGGCAACTTCGGTCTTAGCTTTACAAGGAAGTGGAGGATTTTTTTTCAGAAGATGGTCGCTTACGGACCAAAAAGTGAGCATCTATAAGGTCCCAGTATTCTTGGACAACAGCGGGGACATGATCTATGAGTTCCTCAGCATGAGCTCTTATCAGATCTGTGTCTGCCTATGATAGTGGTTCTTCCGAATACATGATTTCAATCGCTCGTTCTAGACCAGGGCTGAGACATTTTGGCTAAACAGAGATAAAAGGGGTTACCTAACATCAGAATGATTGAGATGCTCAGGGGAAAGGCAGAGGAGAGTTCATACCTGGTTGATAGAGGAAGAAGATGAAGAGGACGAAGAAGACATCTTGCCGTTCAGTTTGGGACAGTAAAGAGGGAAAGAGAAGATAGGTAATGCGTATGCCTCTGGAGATGGTAAAGGGTCTACTTATAAAGGAGAGAGAGGTAGATGGATGGTGAGACACGTCCTATCGGAGTAAACACATACATAAATGCAAAGCTGACTAAAGAAACAGTTCAAGACCAAATCGGCGCAGTAACATTGAAAGAGCAATAAATGTTTGCAATATTCTTTACAACCCAAGGAAAGCATCTATGGCTACAATAGCTTGTCGTCTAATTTGATCGGCCGAATCTAGTACTCTCTGATCATCATCGGCCGATCCTGGAACTTCTGACACACGGCGACGAAGCCTTATCGTTTCACGGGCCAAATGCTGTCTTTCTTGCTTCAGCTCACTGATGATGGATGGGAGTTCTTGGAGTTTCTTTTCTTCAGCGGCTATCTCTTTGGTTATCTGCTCCATCTCCTTGGCCAGCTCTGCTCTTCTCCGTTTCAGCCGATCTATCGCGCCGACGATGTCCGGACGGCAGCTTTCGAGGAAGTTGATCTTGTGGTGTACCTCCTGAGTCCGGTGCTTGTATGAATCGACCTCTTCCCGAGTTTTTGCCATATGGGCACGATCGGCCATGTGGCGCAGCGCCCTGGAAACCGGAATATGCATATGCTCTATATAGGTAGCATGAGCCAAGTTTTCTGACACTTCTTCCGGGATTCGACCCTTGATCTCATTGAAAAGTCGTCGAATCGGCGAAGCATCTTCTACCAATCGGCCGATGTCGTCTTGAAGGAGAGTGCGCATACTTTCGAGCTTGGCGCGGACATCATCGGAGGTAGAGCTCGACAAAATTGGGTGTGAAGCAATTTCCTCGTCATCAGGCAAGGAGACGGCAAAAGAGAAGATGCTGTTGTTAGGGGTGTCTTGCTCCTGTGAAGAAATAAAGAAAAGGGTAAGCAAGCAGTAAAGGGGAATCGGCCGATTCTAATGGTAAGTTCGTTACCTCCTTAAAACGAATTTCTCTTGCCTGCGCCGGTGGAAGCGTTTCCCTTGTCTCAGGGGCTGGTGCAGTTGGCTCGTCGGAAGAAGAGGATTCAACGATTATCAGTGCTCCGCTTGGACCAGCTTCCTAAAAAAGACATAAAAGAAGATCCTGTGAGTATGCTATGGGAAATTGAAATAAGATGGTGTGAGAAATTTGTCATGCCTCTGTTGATCTTCCGGCCGATGTTTGTTGTGGGGTTATAGTCAGCATACCCAAATCGGCCTGACATCAGGGTCGTTTAAGTTCTCTTAAAATTAAGAGATCGAGGTAAGAGGTTATTTACCTCGACGAGAGGAGCTGCTGGAGTTTCGGCTTCCACTTGAGACGTAGCCGATTGCTGCGGAGACTGCGGTGGAATAGCTTGTGCAGCCTGACAGAGGAAGAGAGTTAATGTCAGTGGAAGATTTGAGGAATATATGGGATAAGTAAGATTACCTGAACAGCTTCTACTAATAGCGATGCTGCAGCTGCCCCGACTTCGGCGGTGACTTGAGGATCGGCTATCTCGACAATCGGCAAAGGTGAAGGGATTGGAGTCTCGTTCCGATGCCACTGCCATCTGGTCAGCCGATCCGATACGGGGAGTCTTGGCCGATGCCACTACCATCTGGTCGGCCAATCCGATGCGGGGAGTCTCAGCCGATGCTATTACCGTCTGATCGGCCGATCCGATGCGAGCTCGCACTCGACGGCTGGTTATCTTCAAGGTTGGCCTTTTCGGTGCTCTTTTCGATCGGCCAGTAGAGATATCCTTGGTAGTTGGAGCATGGAAGCCGATAAGTGGATACGGCGTGTATTGATGGTGACTATCTATCGGCCTGCCGCTTCGGCTCCGCATCGGAGGGACCTGGCTTTCAGACTGAGAAGATGAACGTGAGTTAATAACAAGATGACAATATGGAAAGAAATAGTATTGGAATCAGCTGGGAAAGAGGGCATACCACTGCATTTGGGTCAATATTTTCTGGATCCAGAATGTTGCAATAAATCGATGGAGATTTGCAGAAAAGGTATTGCTTCCATTCTGCCCACCATAATTTAAATTGCTGGGTGGCAAAGGAAGCAACTGACCAATTATTCAGATCAATAGTACTGGAATCGGGTACTAGGTCGCACAGCCGACTGTAATCAAGACTTGAAGTCAGTCCATCTCTGAATTTCGCTTGACCGGCGAAGTAGACCCGAATCGGCAGTTGGCCAAAACCCAGTTGCCTTGCTGCAGCCGATGGATTGTAGAACTCATAGGTGGGAGAGTCCTTTCCTGAGAAGAAATTGGCTGGCAGAATCCCTGGTTTGATCAAGACATCCATAAGCTCCCTGTCAAAAGTATGGGCGAAGAAGTCGTAGCTTATGGGTAATTCAAAAATCGGCTCCACTGCTTGATATGGATGCCAGCTGACGGTCTCTTCACTAAGGCCATTATAAAAGCATCTGAAGTACTCAGCTGTGCGGGTAGCAGTAAACTGGCAGCCGGGGAAGGCCGATGCCGCTTCTCCAAAAGATCTGCAGCGTCGTCGAACTGATGGATTCTCCTCTGACTCAATGTTAGGGAAAGTTTTGGTCTCTATCCGTTGCTGAGAGACGTTGCTCATGTGTAAATTGAGCCAGAGAGTGATGAACCACCAGGGACCGCTAGGGTTCCCAATCGGCTCCCCCTTTGACAGCTTGGTGCCGATTTGGTGCATCAGGTAATAGGCTGATCCCAGCAGATGTTTTCCAAGGGGGATGGCCGATCCTTGTGACAAAGCCTCCGCTAAATCTTGGGTGTTTGAAGAGGGTCCAACTGCTCTGCCACAGAAAAAATGCTTTTCTAGCCACATCATCAAAAAGGCAGTATGCTCCCTCTCTGAAACTGTCCCGGTCTTCATATTTTTGCTAATATACCCTTTCCATCCGCCGATTCCTTTGGTCTCTAGCCGATGTGATGTCTTGGATAGATAGTTGAAAGGGGTATCGGCGGAGGAGACATCGAGGCCGGTCAACAACAGAACATCGGCCAGAGTCGGGGTCATAGGTCCATGTTCAAAAAGGAATGCATTGAGTGCATCAGACCAAAAATAAGAAGCTGCCATGACCAGAGGTTCATTTCTTTCCATCTGAGACAAAGATAGGTCTATGCACTGGCCGATTTTTTGTTCCTCCCACTGAACCTTCCTAGATCTGGCCATTCTCTGGTACCATTCTCTCCAGCCGGGGGTTTCATTTGGCCAGGATCTAAAGGTACCTACCCACTGATCTACGTCCATGGGCGATTGCTTGAATGGGGTTCTGTGAGTCTCTAAACTGATTAGGTTAGTTGGATCGGGGTTTCCCATAGGGCCTAAGCAGATAAGGTCAGGGGATTCTGAGAGGGGGATGGTGATTCGGTGCCTAAGTGCCTAAAAAAGGAGAAAAGGGGAAGAAACTGAGAAAAAATCCGGAAAGTACTAAAGCAGCAGAAAAGCGAAAGGGGAAAAAATTCAAGCATTTACCTCTGGGATGGAAATCATCGTCGCCGATGGGACTGCCAGGGGAGCCGCCGATTGGGCCACCGCCGCTGAAGGGGTTGCCGACAGAGCTTCCATGGATGGAGTGGTCGCCGATGGTGACGCCATTGGAGGATTGGAGCAGGTCGCGGATGAGATCACCGGAAGGGGGGGAGCGCTTGGAGATCAAAGAGAGCTTGGAGGAAGACGAACAGTGGTTCGCTAGAAGAGAATGCTAGATTTGTGGGGAAGAGTAGGCGGAGAGGGCCAATACTTAAGAAAAATCGGGAGAGCAAGGGCAAAGATGGTATTCTTGCCACGCTGTCTACACGAATTCTAGGGGAGCAGTCGTTTCGCGCGCTCGGTCCGAGGAAATTGCAATCATTGTGCCGCGGAACGGAAGGAGATTTTTACTGCGCCCGTTTCGGAGGAAAGGGTTAAAGGAAGAGTTTCGAAGAAAAAGTTATGTTTTACTCCGAAACTGGGGGGCATGTGTTGACGCCAGATTTTGACACGTGTTAAATCGGCGTCGGGAAAAGAAGGTCGGCCGATGCGGCAGATCTAAAGGCTACAGTAAGGAATCGGCCGATTGAGGTAAAAGTTGAAAATCGGCCGATTGGTGATACAGCTTGCGCCAACAGGATGGGACTATTTCGGAGGGTCCTGGTCAAAAGTTGGTCAACAGGGCAACGCTAAGTCGGTCAAGGAGCAATTGAAAAGAATCTTGATTGGATTAGGGGACGGTGGCGGAAGATTCTGCGGGAGTCCGTTTCCTTTAAAAGTTATTATAGATATAGTAGTTTTCCTGTTTTTTTTAAATAAGGTTGTAACCAGTCGTGATCGACCAGGAGTTCTAGTTTTAGGGTATAAATAGGAGTCGTCAGGGTCTTGCAAAGGGATATCAACACATCAATCAACAACAATACTTCTACTTTTTCAGCAATTTACTTTCAAGTCGGCGACTTCGCCAATACTTTTCTTCTTTCACGAGTTCGTACGGATTGGTAGGGCTGCATCAACTTGATCTCCGGCCAATTGGTAGGTTCCGCTTATCAAGTAATATCCGAGCCTTAACTACGGGCGCATCGCTGTGGTTTCGTTTGGATTTATTCACCAGTTATCGATATTTACTAGAATTGCAAGTCTTACCTGTTATTCTAGCATTATCACCAGTTATCCAGCTTGAGATCAGAGTAATCGGCTTCGTCATCGTTCTTCTTCGATTTATCATCTCACAGCCGATTAGATCTATTTCAAGTGTTGCATCCGTACTAATTTTTTAGATCGCTCCAGCAATTTTCTTTACAATTATTACGCGATTATCGGCTGATCCATAGCCGATCATCTTTACAGCAAATCGGCCGATTCGCCGCCGACGCGCTCTTCAGGACAGATCGGAACTCCAGCCGATCGGAGCGCCTGGAATTTAATACTTTATTTCCTTGTCAATCAACAGGTCAGATTGACTGGCACGCCGCGCGAACCGTACCAGGGCAATAACCCGAACAGGAGCTAAGCAGATTCTCCCGGGTCGTGTGTCCGACGTTGAAGATCATCGGCCGATTCCTATCCGGTCGATTTTAGCGCCAACAACTCTGAATAAAGTATTGTGGGCCTATCGTATGGCTTTTCATGGGTCTACAAAGTTGTCTCCTTATCAGTTGCTTTATGGGCATGAAGCCGTATTACCTTGGGAGTTAAAAACAGGGTCAAGGCATGCAACGTTTCGAGATCAACTCACGGCCGATGATTATTCAGCTTTGATGAAAAATGAATTAGAAGATTTGGCGGGATATCGGCTGAGAGCATTGACCAGTATTGAGGAAAACAATAAAAGAATAGCCAGGTGGTACGGCAAGAAAGTTAAAGTTAAAGAGTTCTTTCAAGGAGATTTGGTCTGGAAACTTATACGACCGATTGGATCCAAAGACCCTAAATTCGGCAAATGGTCACCAACGTGGGAAGGACCATATCGTATAATTTGGTGCGCTCCGGGCAACGGGTATATTTTGGAAATGTTGGAAGGAGAAGAGTTTTCCAGGGCTTTAAATGGGAGGTATTTAAAGAGGTGTTACCCCAGTATATGGGTAGATGCTTAGCCGATTTGTATGGAAATATCGGATGAGATATAGCCGATTTGCTGAAGTAAAGATTTATTAGCCGATTGGATTCGGTTCTCATTGATGGGCAAAAATCACATCAATGAACTTTGAATCTATCGGACTACAGAAGAAGAGAAATGTAAAATAATGATGAAATCGGCGGGGTAAAGGACTCATTTGCGAAGGGCATGGGATTAGAGGTACACTCAGTTTCGGAAAAGCAATCATGGATTGGGAAAGAGTTTCGAAGTTAAAAGGTATTTTACTCCGAAACTGGGGGCATGTGTTGACACCGTTTTTTGGCACGTGTCAAGATCGGCGTCGGAAAAAAGTAGGAGGGCCTTCTATAGAGTGAAGAAGGAAATCGGCTGATTCAGATGGGTGAGAGGTGACAAAAGAGGATTTGGCCGATGGAGTTGCCGATTGGAGGTCTGGCCGATTTTGCACAAAGGGGTTCGGCCGATTGCCGATTGGACATTACTGCTGATGGGCCGGATTGGGCCGAAGGTGTTTGGTAGTCGATTAGGGTTTTGTGTCGAGTCCGACTCTTGCATGGGTCGATAAGATTGTTTAGTAAGTTTATTTCTTTAGCGTCAAGTTTTCTGTTTGTCGTCATCGACAAGGAGTCTGTATTCTTAGGATATAAATAGCGACCCTGCGTGGTCTAGAAAGTCTGTACACACCAACATAAACAAAACCCTACTTTTTTGCAATCTACTTTTCGTACCCGGCGACTTCGTCGAACTTCTCTTTTTCCACGAGTTCTTTCGAGCTAGGAGGGCTGCATCACTTCGATCTCCGGCTTGCTGGTGAGTTCCGTGTTTACCGAATATTTTCTAGGCTTTAACTTCGGGCGTATAGCTGTTGTTCCGTCTAGATTTATTCACAATTTATCGATATCTGCTAGGTCTGCAAGTTTTAGTTTAAATCTTGTAGTCTTAGTTTTTATCACCAATTTATCTAGCTTGAAATAGCTCCTATCGGCTAGATTAGATCTATCAAAGTATACTATCTCACAACTGATTTAGATCTGTTTCGAGTAGCGTTTATCGAGCTCTGTTTAGGTTACGTTCTAATAGCTTTTTACATTGCTTATGTCATCACAATCGGCTCCCATAGCCGTTTGTATCTATCTGCATCGGCAGCTTTGCCGATACAACCTATCAGAAAAAATCAGCACACCAGCCGTTTTGCTCCCAGATTTGACATCTCGTTTCTTTATCAATCAGCAGGTCAGATTGACTGGCACGCCTTTGGTTCAGGTTCAGTGTGCTAGTACGTGAAGGTCGTCGCCCGATTTTTAGGTCAACACACTTTTGGCAACATTATATTCTACAGGATGCAAACAATGGATGCCATTATTTTAAAGAAAAAGGTCCGGTACCTTGACTTCGGTAGCGATTTGCGATGCCAGACATGCCGGGCCAAAATGGTTGAAGGACGACGATGACTACCTAAAGCCATTTGCAACAAAGAAGAAAAAACAAAAGGCACGACATAATTTCACCAAGAGACTCTGAAGAGGGTTGCGGCCTACATATCGCATATGATGACACAATGGGAAGACATGGATGTCATATTTGTGCCATACCACATCCAGTAAGTCTAATATCAACCATTTGATATAATAAACCACTGGATTCCTTACAAATCGTACATAATATTTTTTTTTCAGAAATCACTCGATTGCTTTGCAATTACAGCCAATGCTTGGAAAATTTCTCGTATTGGACTCCTTGGATTGGTCAACCTAGATATACCAAGAATTCATAGAAATTCTACAATTGTGAGTGAATTTCTTATCTTCCCTATGCACGTCATTCTTATTTCTCTATAGAAGTATACATATATAAATTAACTTTCCATTTCTTTCATTTTAAAACAGGGCTTACCAGTTCTACGTTTATAAAGTATCAATTCATCCCGCCAACAAACCAGAGAAAATGACTATATGCACAAGGTTCCCGTGCCACAAGCAACCCGCAGGTTCCGTGTATTGTGGGTACTACATGTGCGAGCATTTAAGGGTGCAAGGGAGATATACTACTGATCCTGAATGTGTAAGGCTCTACTCTTTATTAGGGAAAGATACATATGTGTACATTATTTTTTTACTGTAACTAGCACTCGGTTAATTAATTTTACCATGGATTCAATAATTGCAGATTCACCCGGAGCTAAACCGTGACCCGCTCGGTGAGAAAAAACTTCTATATGCAGTCGACAATTTGTGTAGTTGTTTCATTATGCATGAAGTGGTCAACGTGAGGCGCAAATTTTTTCACGAAGTACAAGATTTGGCAACGGAGGATAAATATATTGGACTTCGTGAGTGGGACAATCAACGGCACCGTACTGCCTCTAGTAGCGTTCCTAGGGAGGAATAGAGGAAAAATATGTATTCAATGTGCATTTTAATGATGTACTCTGATGATATTTGATTTTCATATAATTTAATTTTGCATGCATAAATATTTTTAGTTAGGGAACGTATTCCGCGGGTCACCCGCCCCTACAAATGCATTTCCAGGGGTGGGCGAGGAGGTGACCCGCCCCAACACTATTTTTAGCTGCGAAAATTAGCAACGGGTGCGCTACCCATCCCTAAAATACGTTTTTACCCGCCTCTAAAAATACTTTTTTGTAGTAGTGAACATGTCAACAGTTGCTGGTAATTTGCATTGTTTTGTTTACTTGATTATGTATTTATTTGTTCTGATGTCTACGTGGTTTATTTGATAACCGTTGCAACGCACGGTTACAAACCTAGTTAAATATAAAAAGACTAGAGACGGGAAAAAGAACAAACGGGCCATCTACGATTCAGAAAGAAAAAGAAACAGTAAAACGCTATGCGACGTAGCCGCTAGCAGTCGCGCGCGACTGCAAACATTGGCGCTTCCTAACCACACCAGGCAAGCAAGCAAAAAACCTGGTCTAACACTTGATCGATCCCTCATCAGGTAATAAGCATTTTATCCACATGGACTCAACACAACACATGCAGCTGCGTTGTGCGCCAAGTACTTTCTTGTGGACTCACGCAGCCGGTATTTCCTCGATCAGCAGGTAGAAGGCACACCCTGCGTGAGACGCCATGCTTGTAAATCAGCATACAGGCAGCAGCGGCAGGCAATGTGCTAGATCATTCACTCACTCTCCGCTGCAGTTCGCGCTAGAGATGGCTCGGCTCCGCATGTCTGCCATCGCCCCGGCCATCTCCGCCGTCCTCCTGCTGGCTGCTCTCGCCTCCGCCGCTGCGGCCGCGGACGCTTCAGTGAAGAAGGTTGGGATGAGGTTCGTACGGCCGGCGAACGAGGAGGAGGCGCGGTGGCTGCAGGACCGCTACGCGGGGACGCACCAGCAGCTCGGTGCCGGCCCAATCAGGATGCGGCGAGCCACCGCGGAGGAGGCGAAGTGGGTGGACCGCATGAGCGGCAACGCCGGGACGGCAGAAGAGTCCGGCGACGGCGACGACGGCCGCGACAACGGCATCGAGTTCGACGACGACAATCCGTATGTCTCCCCGGCCACCATGCTCTTGTGAATCCATCTGTGCTTTTAATTGTTGGTGCTTTCATACTACTCCGTATTTAACTTAGCTTGCTTCTGGTTTGCAGCTATGTTGAGGCCGTGCGTGCTTGGGTCTCCCGGCTGGCGAAGCGGATCACTCTAGAGGATGCTCAGGCGGAGGTACATTGTCACTGCAATTTCCCACACAACTCATTCTGGTTTGTTCATTCATTCTTGATGGTTATTTCATTCAGAATATCTTGTCAGAATCCCTTCCAGGATCTATAGGAATGAGGCGCGGCACAGCTGGCAGGATCATCGTACACGACGTCGCAGCCTCAGCTAGTATTGAAGTGGGCTGATCTGTGACTTTCGGATCTTCATCGTAGCATGCACTGGCCACCTGGACCCATAAACTCTGAATTTAGTACTACTAATCATCTTGCCATGCACTAATCATCTGGCCACACGTAGGAGCGGGTCAATTGCTACAGTAATCCTAGGAGCGGTAATCCTAGGAGCGGGTTACATTTTAACCCACCCCTAGGAAAAAACTGGGCGTTGCTACAAATTATTTTTTATAGTGTATAAAAGTATGCTATTTACTACAAAGTATTTGTATTGCACTAAATTTTCGTTTTACATATGGTTAAGAATTGTAATAATGGATGGTTGAGTGCACACACAATTCATGCAGTGGCCCGGACAAAGAAATTCCTTTATATTTATTAAAAAAATATTACAACAAAGATATAAGTTTTGGAAATAAATTATCTGTGAAATTCCAATTACCAAAAATAAGGAGATCTTGTTAGTCACGTTTTCCATCTCTTAACCAACACAATCTTTGCGCCATGATCAGCGTAAATCTAACGTTTCCTAACAGAACTCAGCCCTCCCCAACAACATATATTCCTAAGGGGTGCTGCCTCATTCTTCGCGTCTGAACTCAAAACACCGATAGTTAAGGGAGCTGGAGCGGGTAGAATGAAGCTCGAGTTCCACATCCAGAGTAGTGTCATTAGCGACCAGAAGGCCGTAGCTTCTCAGCGTGACCACTTTCTTCGCCAATCAGGAGCCCCAACCCCTGATTTGGTGAAGCGTATCATGTCTGCTACATCTACGTCAACGCAGAGACTTACAATGGCTACTCCTAATGCTTGTATAGACCTATCCTACCAAATTCCGCGTTAGTAGGTCAACATGGTTTAGCCTATGTGACTATGTTTTATGTGCTAATTATGTTAATTAGCAGATGCAACAATAAGAGCAATAACCATGCCTCAAGGCTTTATCTTCATGGTAACCAAGTTGGAACAGAGGGCATGGAGTAGCCATTTGTTGTTACTAGATGTATAATACCCACTGTCAACATTTAATAATACACTGTTTTATTATGCACTTTAAATTCACCTTCTGAGAAATGATCTTGTTTCATACCAATTTATTAGTTAGAGGCTAGACAATGAACAATTAATTGGTAGATTACAACGGAGGTAGTCCTGAAGCGCCATGCAAGGGAAGTAGCTCCTTCTAAAGCCAATGAACATGAAGGAAGAGCATCATATAGGGGATGTTTGGCCGGTCCAACTCAGCTAATTTCAGCTAGCCCCAGCTAATGGATTAGCTGGGTGGATCCAAATAGTCCAATAGCTGTTCTTTTCTCAGATAAGGGATTTGTGGGTGTGATGGCATCGCAAAGAAAGGTGTAGAACCCAGCCATTTGTATTTTGTAGGCTGAAACATTTTGGTTTGTTTCCATTCATCATTATTGAAGGTCACTGTATTTTTCTTGTTCAGAACAGGTTATTGCTTTAATGGGAATTTCAGTGCACCGCCAGTCTCCAGTGGTTGACCGGCCAGCAACAAGCAGGGAGAGATGTTAATTATTACATTTCCATCATTTGCATGGCACCTTTGAATGTGACCAATAGTACAGTCGATCAGTTCCCAGTACGAGTACCTGAAACAGTAGTTGCTCCCGGTCAACAAGTGCACACCTCACTCAGCGTATCAAACACTCAGAAGCGCCAGCTTTGCAGCTGTACCAGAAACTTATTTTTTCTTTTGAATACATTTCATGAAGCAAGAAACATGCCACCGTGTACACTATACCAAGGTCATACTGTTCCGTGAAAAATGCATGCTCCCCTTTTTAAATGTCACGCGATTAAGGCATCATATTCATTCAACACCAGTGACTGCTGGTTGTTTTCCTTTTGTTCTTTTTTCACCGCGTACTCGTAGCAGTTGCAAGGCACAGACTGCGTGAGACGGGCCACACAAAGCAGTAGTAGTAGAGCACAAAGCTCTGAACCATCTTCTCTTCTCTCCCTCCATATATGTGCTGCTCTTGAACAATAAATCCAGGCCAAACTCCAGTCGAAGAAGTAGCACTAGGCTCTGCACAAGGCCTGTCCGGCCGCGAAGTGAGTGAGATGGCTCGGCGCCACGGCCGCCACCCGTCTCTCGTCCGGATCGCCCTCCTGCTCCTCGCCGGTCTCGCCGCCGCCGTCGTAGTGTCGACCTTGCATTAAGCGGCGGATCCAGAGGATGCGGAGATCCGGATCAGCGTGCACTACCCCACCGAGGAGGAGTCTCAGTGGCTGGACCGCTGGGCGGAGAAGTACCGCGCCAAACAGCCCGGCTCCGGCTTCTCCGTCGAGCCGGCCACCGACGAGGAGTCGGCGTACCTGAACCGCATCTTCTCCGACGGCAAGAAAGGCGGCGGCGCCCGTGCCGGCTTCGACGGCCGCATCGAGTTCGACTACAACGACCGTCCGTATGTATCCTCACGTCCACCTCCACATGATGAGATTGCTTGCGGCTTTGCTTTCGGCGGCGTATAATTGCGCTAGTATCAGTGTATCACCTGCTACCATGCACCATCTTAAATTCTGATGCTCCGTGTGAATTTCGCTTCTGATTCGCAGTAGAATCGTCGTTGACAACAACTACTCTGAGCGTCGCTCGTCTGAGCCGAATTCGAACGCTGATGATCTGCAGAACAAGGAGTCTTACTCTTACGCCGAGGTAGATTGAACAGCCCGGGCACCACTTATACCATTCTGTTGTGTCAATGTCAATCCTTGATGGCTTACTAACCCAGATCTCTATTCTCAGCATGACGCCATGGAGCTCTAGGAACATCCAAACCTAACTGTGTGGCCACCAACGGCCTGGCGTGCATCGACGGAATAATGGAGGTTGGCAGCGAGGGAGCTGAGTTCGTGTGTCATGTAACCTGTGTTCTAGTAGCTTGTTGTGGAGTCCCAGCTTGTAGGGTTTGTCTTGAGACTTGAGAGAGTTTAAAGAAGTGATTGTCTGGTAACTTAGTGTGTCATTCTGCTGCGTGGTAGTGTCGACCTTGGGACCAACTTGTCTCTGTTTCTTGCACTCTCGGCCTGCAGGTTCCTGTCATCCTGTGAGATCCATTTGTTTTTGTTTTAAATTTTCACATTTTGCTGCTAAATTTCAGTGAAGCCGAGATGTGAATTCTCATCAAGAGTGCTAATGAATCGCTCAAAAGAAAATTTAAATCACTCTAGAACAAGGAAAAGTTTACAGGAAAGTAAGTAGTGGGGAGGAACGAGAAGGAGCTGGTTCATGAATCAAAAAATAACAAAAAAAAATCAATTGTGGAGTGAAGGTGCAAAGCTGCAGTATATATAAATGAACAAGAATTTACTGTGAAACAAAACAAAACAAATCCGTTTCAACTTTCAAACTGGCGATCAAACAGAAACCACGCACATGCATTCAACACACGCTCCTCTTTGTCAGACAAATTGGCTGCTGCGTAGAAATGTGAGCACGCTGCTGGCACTCACAATAAAACATATTCGCGTCATCAATTGATCCCGGTGTCTAAGTCTTACTGGTACTCGCACTTCGTCAGGCCGGCATATCCCGGTTATCTCCTAATACAAGGCGTAAGAGGTTAAACAAATTTAGGCAATTAAAATTTGAAGGATAAACCAATTAATAAAAGAAAAAAGGGCCGATGCAGACGAGGCTCCGGATCCACGGTTCACGCTATCACCTAACCGTTTCTCTGGGTAACACTAACACACACACATAGGCTTGTCATGCTCATTTGCAGCAAGGTTACCTGCATCTGGCTCTGGTGCACTGCATGTTTACCCATCACGGGCATGGAGGTAGCTGGCTAGCTGCCGTCTGGGTCTTGCCGTTTTCTCAGAAACGTGCATCGCTCACAGTTTCCTGAACCATGCGTATGATGGTTCAGGTTGCCAACAATGGCATGGTGAAATTGTTGACCAGAGAGTCTTTCGGCAGAGAGTTTACTTTACTCAAGGATGTGCTAACAAACAAAGAAAAGCATTCTAATGTGTTAGTCGTTTTTAGTGTGTTTTAGTGGCGTTTAACCAGCAAAACAAGCTACCTCTGGGCAATGGAAAATTTACACAGATAAAAAGACGACGACTCCACATTGAACCAAAGACGCGGTATAGATAAGAAATCCCACACATGTCTTTTAGTTCTAAATCGAAATAGTTCTTTTTTAAAAGTGCATATTTGCTAAATTTCGCTATTGTAGAAGGAAAAAGCAAAATAAAAGAAAGAACAACAATGGGGCACAACTGAAAACAAAAGTGATGAACCGGCGGTAGTAAGAACCAAGAATAAGAGGGAGTGAAAGTATAAACAGTAAAAAATGTGCTGCCGGCAGAACGATGTGATCCTTTCTACCGAAACAACAAATCAGTTTTAGATTTGAACTGGCAAGAAACAGTTTATCTTGGGTACAGCAGTCTACGGCTAGCTCAGCACTGGTACTATGGCTGTCAAGAAAAGCTCAAGGATGGTTCAGCTCATCATAGACTTGTTTTGAGATCGGATTGAATTCTAAATGTACAAGGTCAAGCTTGATTCAAAGGTCTTGAGCCTAGTGAGCTCGAGATCTAAAAGATCGAGTAAGCTCATGTAACTAATTAAATAAAAAAAAAAGACGCCCGAGGCAAACGGCGCTCCAGTTTTCCGCCTCATGCAATCGCCTAAACCGTCTCATTCACTGCATAAAAAACTGATATAGGAGACACCTATATTAGTGATGCAAAAAATAAACACGTCACTAATCTTAGTGTAATTGAAACACGTCACCAATATCTTTGCCCCAACAAGAAATGCTCCCGGTGCAAACATATCAGAGACGTGTCTCAACAAAACGCGTCACTAATGATAGGTTCCAAGTCAACAGAGACGGTTTTAGTTTATATGCATCACCAATGTGAGAACTCATTAGTAACTCGTTTTCTTTAACCGCGTCACAAATGTGAGCTGTTTGCATCTATAAGCAGACACGATAAAAATTGTGTGGACAACCTGGGCCTGGGCCACCGCAGCCTTTCACCCGGCCCAGAACAGCCCCCGCCGCCTCCCTCCGGCCGCGTCTCCTTCCCCCAAGCGCCGCCACCTCTCTGCTCCGTCTCCTCCCTCTCAACCCTAATCCCTTCGCTTCTCCTTCCTGTGCGCCCCTCTGCTTCTTCTTGTGCGCCGCCGCCCTCCTCCCTCATCCGGTCCTCCCTCACCGGATCCATGCCCAGGCACCCCGCCCTGTCCTCCCCGACCCGCCTTCCCACCTCTGCCCACGTTTCTCGACGGTTCCCAACGCTCGCCTCTCCGTCTCTTGCGCAACCGCGCGCTCGGCCCTCACCCTCGCGACAGCCGCCGCCCACCCCACCGCGCGTGAACCCTACCTCGCCGAGCGGCCACGCCGCCGGCATGCCCTACCTTGCGCTCCCTCCTCCCACTCCACTTCACCCGGCCGCGCCGTGGGCATGACCTTACCGCAGTCGGGCTCTTCGCCTCCAGCGCCGACGAAGATCCGTGCCGGGACGAAGATCCGCGGTGGTGAAGTTCCTGTGGGTGCTATGCGTCTCCACGCTGGGGGCCACGACAAACGGCGTTGACGTCCTACCTGAAGCTGTAGGGCGTCCAGTATACGTTGCTGGTCACCGTCTCCCTCCTCTCTGTCCTGCTCTTCGTCTGCAACATCCTTTGCGCGACCTCCTCAGCGGACCACTTGCCTTCCTCAAAGCACTGTTGCTGCTCAGGGCGTATTCAAAGCCTTGCTCTTGCGGCTCCTCGAACTGCGCACCGTCTGTCGCACCCATGGTTTTTAAGGCAGAAAGGCGAGGTGCGGCAACCCACCCCCTTCTGGACGCCTAGGCGAATAAGGCGCGCGGCGAGGCGACGCCATACACATACCCTCATCTAGAATATAGGCAGCACAAACATGCACAAGTACATATCTTTTTGCTTCCAGCTCTGGAGCGCATGTACCACAGATCCTCCTCTTTCCATCAGCCCTTGTTGGCTTGTTCCATGTAGCATGCATCCCCTTGCAGGTTTCAACATGAATGAATGTACTTGTGTAAGAGAAATACTTTGTAATCATTAATCAAATGAATAAAGGATCAAGTATTCAAATGAAATACCTTTGGATGATCGGAACTCTCTTTTCTTTTCCCAAGCAGCAAGCAGCAAGTACATCATTAAATCAGTCCACAAGTTTAGATCCTTAGATACTAGTGGCATAAATAATAGCAGTCCATAGCCACATTACAAATGTTCCACAAACATAAACTAGAGTCTTAGTGGCATAACTACTAGTAGTCAACAGCCACAAACAAAAGTAGCTTTAGTGCAGATCTGAAATCTGCTAGCAGCATACTCTCAACAGTCAATATCCATCATCAAACTCATCAGGGATGTTTGTAGCCTCCACGTTTTCTCCATCGCCATTGGAGCCATTGGAGCCATTGGGAGCATCATCACAATCGCTCACATAAGCATCATCATGTGGATCTTCTTCTTCTTCATTGGCTGAACTTGAGTCTTCTTCAACCAGCCTTGGATGTCCATTTCTTGCATGCTTGCTGTTGGTTCTCCTTGGTAAATTGCGGCCTCGCAGTGAGCTTGATGCACCTAGAGCTTTATCGACAAGTTCCCATGTAAGACCATTCTCATTCTCACCAAGATCACAACCACGAGCACCTTGAGGTTGAACATAGCAGGAGTCATCCCACTCATTGTCCCAATCAAACTCCTCAATGACCAAAGGGTCAAAACTTTTCTCTTTTTTCTCACGCTTTATTGGAAACCTAGTCTTCATCTTCCGGTTGTAGGAAACAAAGACAATAGCATTCAATCTCTTGTGCAGCAACCTATTTCTTTTCTTTGTTTGGATTATGAACAATGGGAAGACAACAAACAAAAACAATAATTAATTGGCTGAAATTGTGAACCCAAACTGAGCACATGAAAATTAGTACATAAGAATATAAGGTAAAGATGGCGATACTCATAAACGCAAATGTACTCCAGTTTCTCTCACAGCCAGATGATGCAGCGCAAAGACTAACAATCCGTCTAGCAAACCTTTGAATCTCAATAGCACGGCCACCATACGAGCGCCACCAATCAACTATATTGCCAAATAGAAACAAATATTAGCAATTAGGAACAAAATAGACTTGCTGGAATATTTTATGGATATGTAACAACACTTCCGAGGGCTCTTTTTCTCAAGGTTTTGCTTGGCCAATTTGTTTGAGAATGCATCTCCTCTAAGGGCTTCATAGTCCAAGGATTGAGCATCAATCTTGCTTCTAGTTTCTTCATCCTCCACCATTCTTCCAAGCACATCAAGAAAACAACCTCTTAGCTGCCCAACAGTGGCATCTTCATGATTTTGTATGAGAGGATGTAACTTTCCTGGATTCAAATACAGTGCAGCCCCATACAAAGGATGGTCCATTTGTTTCAGCCAACGTTTCTCAATGATTTCCATGATTTTCTTGAGCAGGACTTTCTTACTATCAACAGCAAAGCTCAGCTTGATCTTCTCTTTTACATGATTCATTAGTGCTGTCACCTCCGGCATTGCAGGCTTCTCATCACCATCAACCACCCTAAGAACAATAAGTAGTGGGGCTGAAGCTCTAAGACAATCTTCAACTGCATTCCAAAACTCCACGGAGAGCACAGTACATCCGCACCGGCTGCAGTTTTTGCCAATTTGATTCCAATCCATTCTTCACTAAGAAATAAAGCTTTCAAAGGATCCATGTGCTTGTGTAAACTCTTCAGAGTGATGAAAGAATTGGCAAAACGAGTTGCTGCATGTCTCACAAGATCAGCCCCACCTGTCTTTTCTCTCGTTAAACTCAGAATTCTCCCATGCCTATAGATGAAAGTCATGACACGTCTTGCTCGTGCAATGGTCTTCTGAAATGGCTGCAATTTGCCTATGTCTTCCAGCATAAGGTCCAAGCAATGCGCGGCACATGGGCTCCAAAACAGCGTAGGAATCCTCTCCATTAGAATCCTACCAGATGCCTTGTAGTTAGCACCATTATCGGTGATAACTTGAACCACAGCCTTTTCCAATCTCCTCAATCTTCTTCTCTAACAAATCAGCAAGCATAAATGCATCATGTACCTCAGCTGATGCATCAACAAACTCCAAGAAGTAAGTCCCCTCTGGGCTGTTCACAAAAAAGTTGATCAAATGCCGGCCCCTCCTATCAGACCATCCATCCGACATAAGCATGCAACCATAGTGCTTCCATGCCTGCTCATGTTCCTTCCTCACATTACTAGTCAATTGCACAGCATCCTTAAACAATGGTTCCCCAAGCTGATAAGGAGGAGGCACATAACCTGAACCGAACTGCGCAGTTGCCTCAACTGCAATCTGAAATTGTCTTGCTGCTGCTGCATTAAAAGGTACACCACACTCATAGAACCACAAGACCCACTGCATATCCACATAATGTTTCTCTTCTGGGGTCTTGATCTTGGTTGGAATTGTTGGTTGAGAACAGCCTTTACGCCTTTCATCAACCATTTCTTCAGGTGATTTTCGGAGCATCTCAATAATTGACTTGTTCCCCTTTGGTGCTACCTTGGTCTTGCTCTTGCTTGCTGCAGGAGCCTTAGATAAATAGATTGCACGCCTTTGTTTGGCTGCAGTCCCTGAACTTGGCTGCACCTTGGAGGCTTAAGATTTTTCAGGTGCACCTACTTCAACTTGAACAGATTCAGCTGGGCCTGCTTCCACCACCATCACCACATCTTCCTCTTGCTGCTCATTATCCTTTTCTAGGAACAATGGTCTTCTCCTACTGTTAGAATCCAAGTAAACTTTCATCTCCTTTCTAATTGCAGTAGTGGTCCTTTCACACATTTTTGCATCTCCATACCCACCAGCCAAGTACTGCTTCAACCTTTTAATCCCTCCATGAACCTTGATGTCACAGAGGGTACATGTCACTTGATCTCTGTTTTCAAGATTTTCCCAATAGCCATACTTCCAGCCTGGATCATTAGACCTTGCCTTCCTTGCTTTATCAGTCTTTGGATCATAGTTGTCATTGTTGACGGAGGGTGGACTAGCCATTGCTTGTTGTTCATTTGTGTGCTGCACAAAAGGAACAAGAGGACAATTACACAATAGAAAAGAACAAGAGACTAACATGCATGGAGACTAATCAGGTGAGCAGTGAGCACATAGTTCAAAGAACTGGAGCACTGACATTGTTTTTTAGTAGACACTAGACACTAGACAATACAAGTAATATGCCATTAGATATTTTTATACTAACTGAACAACAAGCACAACATAGATTTAGAGATTAAACTAGGAGCACACATGGCATTATGGCACAATCATTAAACAAAACGCAATGCACAAAAGCCAAGCAAAAGGCATGCAGGCAGCAGCAGCACACGGCCACACACACATGCATCAGGCACATGGAGGCAGGCACACACAGACACACCACAAAAGCCAAGCAAAAGACAGCACTACAACAGAGCAGAGCACCAACTCCAAGCATGAGTAGATGCGCTAGCAGCCTTGCATTCAAGCATAAGCAAAAGCAACTGAGCAGAGGGAAGGAAGAAGAGAGGTAGAGTACCTGTGTCACTGTGATGCAGCTCCAGGAAGGGGTGCCAGCAGGGAGGCAGAGGTGGGCACATCGGAGAAGAACCAGGAGCTCCTGGGTGGAGGAGTGGAGGGAATCCGCCCGGATTGGTTGGAGAAGAGGAAGAAGATGCAGATCGATTGGAGGATAAGGGGCTGGAGCCGTGGGATTGGAGAGCAGCCACGGCTAGATCGGAGTAGAGCACCGTCGCCGAGGATTCCAGGTGCCGGCGGCCTGCCGCCCTCTCTCTTTCCCTCTCTCGGTCTGAATCGGCACCCTCGTCAGAGACTTCGTGGCGAGAAGTGTAGGAGCACAGATTTCCCTCACCCCCCGCGCGCAACCTCTGTTGATTCCCGCGTGCACTCGTCTCCCGCGCGCCCCCTTGTTTTCTCCCGCGCGCGCTCGCCAAATCGTCGTGCGGCGCCGCCTTGCTGAAAATTGACGCCATGCACGCCTAGGTGACGACTCTAGACGCCATACGCATGGGGTGCCTGGCGCCCTGTACGCCAGGACTTGATTTCCGCCTGGATGCCTAGGCGACGACTAGGCGACGCCATAAAAACCATGATCGCACCACACAAGTTCATACAAGTAAACAAGTATGACAAATAAGAAACAGTATACCAGACAATGTAAACAGAACAAAACAAGGTTATAAAGCTACTGTACACGTCGCAAGAATCGCGTGGGCGCAAGAATCGATGAAAATGGAGTTAAAACGGAGAAGTTATGGCTAAAACATGGTTCCAGGAGCTTATTTATAAAAGATTTGAAACAAAAAGGGCTCTGAACGAAGAAACAGAGGGCAAAAAACATAAATAAACCTTAAATCTAGGGTTTAGATTGAAAAACAGAAAGGCTAGGGATGGCAGGTTATATTTTAGAAAAGTCTAGGGGTTAAAACAGAAGTAAAGGGACTGTCTTGCAAAAACTTTTGAACTACCATGGATTGCGGGTTGATTTGATAAAAAAATAGGGGCTATTTTGCAAAACCGGCTAGGGTTGACAGGTAAAGATCCTGTTGACTTGGGTCAGATTGGATCTAACCCGTCGGATCTCAATCTGACGGCTCGGGTCGGTTGAGACGGCTCGGCGGCGGCTCTGGAGAGGGCTGGCGGCGGCGCGCGGCGGCAAGCTCGCCGGGGAATCGCGTTTTTGCGATTCCGGCCATGGTTTGGTCTCGGGTTTGGCCGGGAAGAGGGAGCGCAAGACGGGGAACGCGGTGGGGAGGTCGAGAGGGCGGTGCGGCGGCTGGAGATGGGTGTACGGCGACGACGCACAGCGCCCTTGCTCCAGCGAACAATTGCCGTGGCGGGAAGGCACAAGGGAGAGGGGGGAAAGGTCGGCGGCGATCCTCACCTCCACGCGAAGCTCCTACGGCGCTCGGTTGTCGAGGGAGGGCGGCGAAACGGTGGTGCGGCGGCGTACCCGATCTCGACGAAGGCGGCGGCGCGAGCTAGGGTTTGCGGCGAGGCAAGAGGCGGCGGCTGCGGCTTTGATGGGTCAAGGGGCACGGGGCGGCTGGTTTTATAGGGGGAAGACCCAGGGCCCTCGACGTGCTCGCCTAGGGCTGCGGCGCCGCGCCTCTCGGTCGGACTCAGGGTCAAACCCAAGTCTGGCTCGAGGTAGGGGATAAGCCCGACGGGCGGGGTCTGCCTGGCAGCTTGAGGGAAAGGAGAGAAGAGAGGGGGAGCGCCGGGCTGGGCCAGGAGAAGGAGATGGGCCGGGAACTTGGGCCGCGTGGGAGGAAAGGAAAAGGGAGGGAGAAAGAGAGAGGAAGAGAGGGTGGGCCGGGCCAAGAGGAAAAAGAGAGAGGGAGAGAGAGTTGGGCCGGGCTAAAAGAAAAGAAAGAGAGGAAAAGAAAAGGAAAAGAAGGGGTTTTTGTTTAAAAGAGATGCACTCATATTCATTTGAATTTAAATTTGAAATTTAAATCCAATTGAAAATAAATAATAAAACAAATGCAGTGCGACATGAGAATGCACAAGACCTATTTTCCTTATATTTCTTTTTATGGCTAAGTAAATTATTTTTAATTCACGATAAATGTTCTAAAATAAAAAGAACTTGGATAAAAACCTTATGGTTCCTGCCAAACATCTAGCAAAATTTGTTTAGACTCCTAAATTGAAATTTAGGGTGTTACATGTGTTGAACCATTTTAAATGTGGGAGCTCTTAAGGTTATTGCTATCTCTACTACCTGAGAAGAACATAAGTAAGAACGACATCTAGACACAAATTAAGAATCTTCTCTAATTATGTGTTTTTAACTCTTCAACAGGGCCTATGTACCAGACCAGAGGGAGGGTGCACAGCTGCACCTAGACCCAGACACCCAGCTAGCAGCAGCATTCTTCCTGCCAGTGGAAATGGGTCAGTTATACCCTTACAAACTTTTAACTTCTTTTCTCTGTTTTTTCTTTGACTTCTGAACCAATTTGTTCCTTGAAAGAACCTATGTAACTGGTAACCCAGGTTTTACATACCCTTGTGAAAATTATAAATGAAGAGCTCGAGTTTATCTGATACACTTCTTTTTTATTTGATAATAAGCTAGTTGTATCATCTGATACACTTTCATGAAGTATAAATGGTTCGTTGCCTATTCTCACCAATATCTTAAAAACTTCAGATAGTATATTGCTTCTGTTATTGACTGAATTATGCATTCCACAACTACACATAAATGGCTATCAACATTCTGACCACCCAGATTATGAGTTGTATGGATCATGCTTTCTTATCTTCTGTTAGCTATGTTTCAACTTGTAACTGGAATGTATGCCAATGCTATTCAGTTATTCTTATTCTGACATGTATATGCCATCCTTAATGTAAATAGAAATGAACCTTGCTAGCTGTTTTCTGCATCATGGTTAGATGGTTCTGGCAGACCATTCACAGTCTTGGCAACATTGGATTGTTGTAACCTTGAATAGCTGGATTTCATAAGCTATTAAGGAAGCGTCAATTCGTCCTAAGGTTGAAATGATTTCTTTGCAAATGCCATTCTTCTTTTTGCTGGAGATTGATGTACTGTCCAAATGCAGGTGACAGTGTGCTAATGGTGGGCTAGTGGCAGTGATGTAGGACAAGGAGATAATAGTTTGGCTTTAGAGATAATAGTTGATTTGTATGAATTCAATTGATTAGGCTTGTGTATGACTACATTTTATGGCTGTGTGTTGTATTGTATCTAATGGAAAAAATCTATGTACCTGTAATGTATATAAAGGATGAAACTGTGTATTGGTGTCTCATTTGTTTTTTTTTGTTTTTAATTTGACATTGGAGACGGGAGTTGTGAATTTGCGTCACTAATGAGGGTCATATCAGTGACGTGTTTCCCTATCTCCTGTCACTGATGATCTTATCAGTGATGGGCCTAGCCAAGTGCGTCACTGATATGGGTAATCAGTGACGGGTTACAGGTAAAACGCGTCAGACCTTATCAGTGACGTGTTTTGGTATCACGCGTCACTGATGTTGGGTTATTAGTGATGGGGTTTTCGTGTCACTAACGTGATTCACATCAGTGATGAAAATTTAGTGACGTGAATTTCTGCCGTCACCAATGTTGTTCTACAGCCGTCACTAATATGGGTATTCTGACGTAGTGACTGAGCAACACACATGGGCTTGCCATGTTCCTGGGCAGCAAGGTTGCCTGATTTGGCTCTGGCTCTGGTGCACCGCAAACTTATTACCGATCTTGGACATGGATATGGAGGTAGCCACTCATCCTGTTCTAGAGAGTCCTCCACCGGTTAGTTTAAAAGGAAAGCATCTCTCTTCCAATCACAACTGCTGTGTAGATGAGATGATAAGCCTGGTACGCGCGAGGAATAAGGTCCCAAGCAAGTTTGAATGCTATGTAGATGAGATGGTAAGCCCGGTACGCACGAGGAATAAGATCCCAAGCAAGTTCGAATGCTGAGCATAACTGCCTTAGGAGCATCCAAACCTAATTGTGAGTGGCCATCAACAGCCTGGTGGATGGATGGAATAATGGAGGTTAGCGGCGAGGAACTGAGTTCGTGTATCATGTGTTAACCTGTTCTAGTAGCTTGTTGTGAGATGGTAAGACAGTAGGGTTTGTATTGAGACGGATTAGTGGAGTGATTGTCTGGTAATTTAACTTAGTGGATGATCAGTTTGTGTGTGGTAGTGTCGAACTTGGGATCAAGTAACATGTCTTGGTTTGTTGCCTTAATTGATGTGGAGACCTCCTGCACGCAGCTTCTTGTGACATTCATTTGTTTTTTTTAAAAAAAATCACATATTGCTAGTAAATTTCAGTTGATGTGGAGACCTCCTGCACGCAGCTTCTTGTGACATTCATTTGTTTTCTTTAGAAAAATTACATATTCCTAGTAAATTTCAGTGAAGCAGGTGGATGTGAAACTTCATCAAGAGCGCTAACGAAACCCTCGAAAGAAACATTAAATCACTCTATATACAACAAGTAAAAGTTTATAGGAAAGGAAGAATGGGAAAAATGGGTGAAGAACAACGATTAATTATTGATCAACTCTAACAGATCCTCTAAACAGCCTCAGGGTCAAAAAAAGATGCACTCCAGCAAACCCTCTATTCTCGGGAGGCCTCCAAATCCCCTCCTCCACCCTCTATTTCTATGGGGTCTCTGGAATTGAGGGCCATCGATGGAGTTGAAGCAAATTTAGAAGCCCCTAAAAAATAGAAGCAGCCCCCATTTAGTATTTGGAGGGTCTGTTTTAGAAGCTATTGCTAGATTAACAAAACAAATATGCAGTTTCAGCTTTCGAACTGACAAGCAGATTAAAGGGAAACCACCTGCACTCAACACACACTTTGTGAGAAAAATCCGCCTGCTGCGTGAAATATGTCATCACGCCGCTGGTACTCCAATACTAGCTCCTGCGACAGTGAGTTGAGGCAGACAGGGCTTCCATGAGCTGAGCACACCCACGTTTGAATCTAGCGCTAACACCTGGCACAAATATATGGGCGAGGATATATATCAGCTGGCCGACGATCCATAATCGTCTCCCGTGGAACAAATGATGAATTAATCCTGTTTTAACGGTCAGGAAAATAAAAAAAAACGACTCTGATGTCTCACTGCTAACACACCTCATCATGCGGTGATGAGGCGTTTGCAATCGGCTCTGTGTTAGTAAAATACAACGTGCCATGGTACTAGGATTGGTACGGCTACAGGGTTGACACGGCTTATTCACGGACGTCAACAAACTAAAGTGCAGGGTAGGATAGCTTCCACGTACTAGCATATCTTTTCCATGAAAGATTGTGTCTCACTGCGATCTCACACTTGTTCAAACCAGGCAGTCAAAGCAACACCACCACACTCCACACCCTGCTGTGTTGCTGCTACCTTTTCAAGACCCACTGACCCGGCTACACTTCCAGTCATCCCGACATGTGTTCTTGCAGTTGGAAAGCATCCAATGCATATCAGACGGCAGCGTTCAAACCGTTCAGCACAAAGCTCTTTGCAGTGACCATCCCTCCAGCCCACAGCAGTGGATGAGGCCACAGTTCCTGCAGTTGAAGTGTAGTAGCACACTCGCTCCGTGGTCCTAGTCTGACAAGACAGATGGCTCGTCTCTACCACCAGCCCCTCGTCTCGGTCTTCCTCCTGCTCCTCGCTGGCCTCGCAGTAGCCGCTGATCTCCCAGCAGGGAAGAAGGAGGACATCACCATGCGTTACGCGGCTGTGGATCCGCCGCGGAAGAAGATCATCAGGATCTCAGTGCACTACGTCGACGAGGATGACACCAGCAGCGACAACTAGTTCAGACTCGACTGCGACGACTACCGGAAGTCTGCTGGATTTATGCCAAAAAGCCAATCGGATTGGATCCGCTAATGGCTCTAATGGATTTAATCCATCAGGATATTAGATCAGTCTATGCACAGTTTTATTGTACAGTTACCAAGACTGAGAACTTGGTAACTGTGCCAGAGAAATATTATGCTGATGAAACTCTCCTCACATCCTATGAAACTCCATCTTCTTTCCTCTTAATGACAGATGACCCTATCATGTCAGCAAATTTGCTGATATGACATGATATTTAATATCCATAAAACTCCTCATGAAACCCCCGCTGAAACTGGCCTTAGAGTTATAAAGCGCCATAAGTGTCATAGGCCCGCTAGCAACATCTATATAAAGCGGGATTGGTGTCTGCACTGCTCCTAATAATAAATTTTGATTTCTAATCTTCAAGGATAAAGCCACAATGAGAATTTTATGGAGAGTTTCATGGCATTAAATTTTATGCCACATCATCAATTTTGCTGACATGGTGAGGAGAGAGAAGGATGGAGTTTTATGGGATGTGAGAGAAGTTTCATCACCGTAAAACTCATCTAGTACAGTTATCTAGTTTTCAGTCTTGATAACTATGTCATCAAACTGCACTAATACCGGCCTAAGACATCACACACGTCATCACTCATTCACAACACACAACAAGTCAAGCACTTAATTAGTGAGTTGATATTGTACAAAACAATACATACTGTGTGAAAGTATACCTTAATTATGTTGGACATGATTTTTTCTCAAATTTCAGAGACCTATTTAGTATTTCGTCAGGGGCTTCAAATCGCAGTGCGATGGCCGGTGGGGCTCATGCGTCACCAAAAACTAGTCCCCCTCTGCAGTACGGCAGAGGTTCCTCCTTCATTTTCCAGAAGTGTATGGCAAGTTCCGTCTGGATGAACTTTGAAAGGGAGATATGTACAGCCTTCGTAAGAAGACAGGCCAACTAGGCATGTTTCATGTACTAGGTAAATATGCTCGTGTATTGCTATGGATAAAGACTGTATAAGCATCGGATATGTATAGTTTTTTTAATCGGATATGTATAGTTGCATGTGTGTTAATTCGTAGAGGTCTACATGATCGAGTCGTGGACGGAAGGATGGTCCGACTCACATATAGGATGGATCAAGACCCACATTTCAATGATAGAAGTTGGATTAAATAAAAAATAAAAGTAGAAACGTAGGTGCTTTAAAAATAGGTAAAAGTAAAGATAAAGATTTTATGTCTGAAATCAGCCTCGCAGCAATGTGTGGAAGACATCTATGATTGAGCCGGAATCGAGTCAAGAGTCGTGACCCAACTGCCCACGTGAAAGCCAAATGCATGAAAGAGTCTGATTCCGCGAGTCGTGGCTGATGAACCGCAAGTCCCAACTGCAAGCCAAACAAAATCGCTTTCCAAACTCCAAATTAACCACTGCCGATGGATCCAGCGCCGGACGCGGCGGCCCCTGACTGGACAGGCTTGCCGGCCGACATCCTCTTTTTTGAAAGGAGATCACTCTGCTTTTCTTGAAAGCAAATAAAGTTCGGTACAAGAATGGGGTTTACCCATTTAACACGACAAGAGCGTTACACATCAGAAAAAGGTAAAACAAAAGAAAAACGCTCAAAGCTCCACAATGTCTGAAACAGCCACGCTGCTCGGTGAGAAGTTGTGTAGCCACGTCTTCATCTTCTCTCCCAGGTTTGCTATCTCCGTTTGATCAGGTGCTCCCAGCAAAGGTCGCCATTTCTGCACAAAAGTAACACCCGAACGGATCACATCCGAAGGGTTTTAGAAAAGGATTGCTCAATCGTCATTTTATTCTGGAATGCCAAATGGCCCAAATATTTCCCGTGAAAATAAAAATTTTCAGACGATTAGAAAGCCTCATCCCTTTTGTAACCTTATCCCCCATAAGGTCACTCCAGTTGGAAGGGCAACCAGCCCAGCCAAAAGCATCTCTAAGGCTGCACCATGCAAACCTCGAGATGGAACACCTAAAAAAGACATGGTTAGTCTATTCAACCTCACCACATAGGCAGCAATTAACATCCCCTTTCCAACCTCTCTTTTTTTAGTGAGGCTGCAAGTTCTAGTTTGTTGTGTTGTAGCTGCCACATGAAGACCTTGATCTTTAGTGGGAGTTTAAACTTCCAAACATCATCTGATGCCGGAATACACACATCCCTGTGTGTTATAAATCTGTAAAGGGATTTAGTTGTGAAGATTTAGAACTATCAAGGGCCCAGGTGATGTCATCCCTAACTTCCTGATCTAGATTCACATTCTGCAGAAGACCAATGAGCTCCTCCCAGCTCGCATTCTCATCCAGCGATAAGCTTCGCCTGAAGTTTACCAGCCAACCATGGTTACCACAACAGTCAGCTACCAGGACTGTTGGGTCTTCACATATTCTAAAAAGATCAGGGAATTGTATTTTCAGAGGGGACTGACCCAGCCAAGTGTCTCCCAAAAGGAAGTCAGAGACCCATCTCCAACTTTATGAATGGCGCCCCATTTAAAGAGGTGTTTGACTTTGTGCAGCCCCTGCCAAAATTGCGAGGTGCCCTTGCACTTGGAGTCAAAGAAGTTTCCATCAGGCATATATTTGGCCTCCAAGAGCTTATACCAAGTATCATTGCCTCCCTTGGCGATTTTCCAAATCCATTTCACAAGCAAACACTCATTCATAATCTGAGTGTTGATGATGCCAAGACCACCCTGGTCCTTTGGCCTGCTAAGAGTATCCCACTTTGCCACGTGGTATTTGAAGTATTTTTGCGCCCCTTGCCAGAAGAACTTACCTCCCACCGAGTCCATCCCTCCATGGGAGCTCTTGGGGAGTAGGTAAAAACCCATAGTGTATATTGGCAAACTAGACAGACATGCAATTGTGAGAATCAGCTGCCCCCCCCCCCCCCCCCCCCCCCCCGCTTTGCCGTTCCACGGATCCAATCTTTTGGTCAATTTTCTTTCAGACCAGCAAAACCCAAACTTCCCAGTCTATTTTCAGATAGAGGGATACCCAAGTATTTCATCGACCAAGCCCCCAATTTGCAGTTTAACATATTGGCCATCCTTTCCTTCTCAAGTTGATCGAGTCCGAAAACATAAACCTCACTCTTGTGAAAATTAATTTTCAGGCCTGAAAGCCACTCAAAGCAGTAAAGAATTAGCTTGAGATTCATGATAGAGTGATCAGAACCATCAATCATGATGACAGTATCATCTGTTAGACATAATATGGCTTAGGACTTAAACTTAACAGGATCTAACACCTAAAACATGAGCACAACCTATAAAACAAGATGAACAATAAATAAAGTGTTTAGATCTTGACCGCCGGTCATCGTAGGAGCCACTGAGGACGACATCTCGGCGGTGGTTTGTGTCGGGGACGAAGACGGCGCGTCCGTAGTCGTTCCCGTAGATGTTCCCGACGTAGACGAAGTAGTCGATCTCGCCGGGTACCATCGTCCTTCCGGCCTGTACCGGCACTATCTGGTGTTGGATAGCAGGCGGAGGCGGTGGCCTTCAGGTAGCTCCAGCGCCGCCGTAGATTGGGATGGCTGTAGTGGGCGGCTAGGGTTTCTTAGTATGATTAGGTTTATTAGAAAACGCCGGGTCCCATTATTTAATATGGCGCTGAACGACCTGGGGCCATAACCACTAGTGGGCTTGGGCCTCCGATCAAAGCGCGTAACGGGCTTTGACTTATCCGTTTCTTCTCTTTCATTTTCGGCCTTTTTGACCACCGAAAAAGTTCCAACATCATCCGCATATTGAATTTGCGAGATCGCCCCTTGGATCAGATGCGAGAGCACTCCTACCACTCGCTGTTTTTGCACTGCTTTATCCAGTTAGGCGCTAAGGGTATCCGCTACTAGATTAAACAGAATAGGGGACAGTGGATCGCCTTGGTGCAGTCCTTGGTAAGTTCTGACGTAAGACCCTTGATGTCCATTATCATTAACACACAAACTCTTCCCCCCCCCCCCCCCCCCCACTGTTTGCATCACCCAACCCAATCCATTTGGTCGGGAGTCCTTTACCGAGCATAACTTCCTCCGAGAAGTCCCATCTAACCTTGTCGTAGGCTTTTTCAAAATCAATCTTCATGATAAGACCTTTTCTCTTGGAGTTTTTGAGCTCATGGATGACTTCATGCAAGATTATCACACCCTCCAAAATATTCCTCACTTTCATGAACCCAGTTTGATTGCACCCAATCACCTCCTTGGCAATAGGCGTGAATCTGTTATTCAAGGCCTTAGTAAATACTTTGAAATCTACATTCTGAAAGCAAATGGGACGATACTGCCTAATATTGTTTGCGTCTTTCACTTTCGACACCAGCGTTATGACACCATAATTCAGCCTTTTGATATCCAAATCTCCTTTGTAAAAATCAGCAAACATGGTCAGGAGATCACTCTTGATCACCGGCCAGAAAGTCTTGAAAAACTGAACCCCAAACCCATTGGGGCCAGGAGCAGAATTGCTCTTCATCTCATCCACAATATTTTTCACTTCCAATTCTGTGAAGGGCTTAGTCAAATTTTCCAACATGCTTGCAGGTAAGCTCTGCCTATCTTTCCAAAAGGAGCTAGCCAACGTTATATCGCTTACTGGTTGAGATCTAAAGAGCTGTTTATAGAAGCATGTAACATGTGTCATGACATCGTCCTGACTTCTAACCACTCCCATCTCAGTATCCAGGGCAACAATGGTTTTTTTACGGCGTCTACCATTAGCATGCTGATGAAAGAATTGGGTATTGGCATCCCCTTCCAAAATCCAAAGATCACTTCCACGCTGCTGCCAGTAAATGGCTTCCATTTGATAGATATTTTCTAGCTCATTCTCTATTTCATCTCTCTTCTGCCAGTCTTCTGCTAGCAGCACCCTAGATTCAGATAACCTATCAATCCCTTCCAGTTGCTGAAGCAAGTTGGCCCTCACTTTTTTCTGTTCTCCATTTTGTTGGATATTCCAACCTTTCAGGTGTTGTCTCATAAAACCAAGGCTCCCTTGCCAGCAGGTAATAGAGTAACACCCTTCAGGTCTTCTTTGTTGGCATGCCTCCCATTTATCAACCACCATGGTCTGGAAATCAGGCTTTAGTAGCCACTGTTTCTCAAAAAAGAAGTATCTTGGTCTGGAGGCACCATGCTCCCCAGAGTCAAGAATGATAGGGGAATGATCAGATCCAACTCTTCTCAGCCCCCATGCTAGACAAAGGGAATCTGTCTTACCAATCACTTGTCATTAGAAATCTATCCAGATTAACCAGCAAGCTGTTTGTTGGTCCAGGTATATTTAGAGCCCACTCTTGTCACCTCTCTCAACAAGTGCTTGCCAATGAATTCATTGAACTGGGCAATCAGCGTATGATTATACAACTCAGAGCTTTTCTCACTTTCCTTTCTAATAAGTTTGAAATCCCCTCCCAAGATCATGGGGAGATATCTCTGGTTGCAGATCTCATCCAATTCAGCAAGGAATTCTCCAGACAAATTATGTTGAGCAGGGCCATAAACCACTATCACACTCCACCTGAAATTATTAAGTCTGTTCCTTAAGTCCATTTGAATACTGAACTCTCTAATGTAATGAGCCTCCACCTCAAGAGTGTCAACCTTAGCACCCAAAATAATACCACCAGAATGCCCCCTGGCAGGCAGCCACACCCATGTGAACTGAAGCCCACCAGCCAGCTCCAGCAGGTCTTTGTCAGAGAAGTCCCCTTTGACAGTCTCTTGCAGACCCACCACCTCAATTTTCTCTTGGAAAATATGTTCTCTAACTTGTCTCCTCCTAGCAGGTTTTCCTAACCCTCCCACATTCTACGTCATAATCTTCATGATTTGCAAGGAGAATTAGGGGCTCTATCAGGTGGGCCATTAACCATAGGAGTATTACAGCGAGAAGAGTTATCTACCACTGACATAGCTAAGTCCTGAATGTCTTCGTCTCCTTGAGGAGCATTCTTCTTATTGATTTTATCTATATAGGCCTTATAATTGGCTTTAGCTAAATCAGCTCTAACTAACTCCTCAGCCTTAAAATCATTGCATTCAATCTCAAGGTTACCTATGACCTCTCTGAGATAGGAATTGGATGCAGAATTTAGAATTGTAAAATTGGAGTTAGACATACCTTGCAAAGAATCATCCCTCTTCTGTGCTCTGGCAATAGCTTTGGCAGCAATAGGCACACCATCCCTAGGCACCCTTGCACTAGCTCTGGTAGCCACTGCTGGTTGTTTCTTCTTTATCTGTCTCCCACCCTTCTTCTTTGGTTTCTGAACTTCCCACTCCTGACTGTCTTCCTTATCAGTCTGCTCCTCCAACTGAATAGAAGTATTGTCCATCAGATCCTCTTCTGTGTTAAAATCTGGTCTTGAGGACCAGCAGCAATCTCCAAAGTTGGCCACCTGTCTTTATCCATGAAATACACCCCTTCTTGATTATGGACCAGAATTTTCCCATCAGGGCACTTTGAATTCCTCTCATCAGGAGTCCCAGTATTTTCAGGAGACAAGTTTTCAGAGACCTGACTGTCTCGAGTCACTGTGCCCCCCACAGGACTAAGCAAGTTGTCAGTAAGATCGCTGAAATTTTCAGCCACAGGTTGTACTCTGTCTTCAGCACCAATCTGCTCCTCAACCTCTGATATTTTCTCTATCAGCTGTCCCTCCAGCCTTACCATACCAATATCAGGGTGATATGCAGCCAAAGGAACAGCTCCCTCGGCTGTTACCTCCTTATCCATAGCTCCTCAGTGGGTGATCCATCTCTAATCAAGTCCTCCATGCTATCGTCTTGAGAATCCCCCTAACTGGCTTCCATCTCTCTATCTGTAGGCCCATCTTCTTTGTCATGTTTGTCCATTTTCCTCATGTTATCATCTTCTTCTCTGTCCTTCCCCCTTTTCTTACCAGATCTGTCATCATGCCTGTTCTGGCTTCCTGGAGGCCCATCTCCTCTGCTCTGTGTTCTCCCTTGTACACCTTGTGCAATGAAACTGATTTCATACCCAACTCCATTGAAAAATATTTCTACAATGGTTCTAATCTTGGAAGGGTCTCTGCAATTAACACGAACCCTGACTGGTTCATCCCTTAGCTGGCTGAACTCATCCACCTTGATGTGTTCAGCCACTAGAGCTGTGATCTCCCTGATAATGTCCTCCTCTCGGGCAAAGCCTGGCACCCCATGTATTTTAATCCAAGCTGGCTGTAACACAGCAGATGCAGCAGGGTCCACCATTGATTTGGAAATCCTCACTTTCAGACCATAAATGCCAAGCACAATTTTAGACAATTTGGAGAAGGTATCCAGTGAATTCTGATTTGGGAAGGCTACTCTGAACTCATTTGCAGTAAATTTCCTAACCTGAAAGTCCCATTTCTCACTCACCAGGTTCTTGAGCTCATCCTCAACCTTCTCCTCAGTTGCTTCCCCTTCAACAACGATGACTAACCCATTGTACTTCTCTGGTATTCCTTTGTCAGGAATTTCAATCGAGTAAAAGCCCTGACCAGAGACGGCGAAGCCAAACATCTTGAGCTTTCTGTTAGGTAAACTACCACATTCCACCGCCATATGCCCAGATTGTTTGCATTTCTAACAGACAGGGTCATTGGTACAATCAAGCTGATGATGCCCTACCTCAGTACATCTGAAACATTTGATAGAGTTAGCAGCTTCTGGAGTACCTGACAAGGAAGGAAGCTTCGCTTTCTCTTTCCCCAGCACGCGCGCCTTGGGCTCTTCAGCAGCTCTAGCCCTTCCTTCATCACGCGCCCCTCGCTTTGGATCATGATTTGGATCACCATGGAAGCGAGGTTGGTGAGCACCCCTGCTCCCACCTCCACCCGTGTCCCCTGCCGGCCGACCTCTTCGCCGCCGTGTTCGAGACCTTCAGGAATCCTACCGACCTCGTCCGCTGCGGCACCGTCTGCCGCGACTGGCGTGCCGCCCACGCACCCGTCCGCGCGCGCCACGACCTCTTCTCCGGTCCGGCGGCACTCCCGCCGCCATGCATGGTCTACACCGCCTCGTCCCCCGACACCCACGCCGCCACTGTCTTCACGCTCTCCGGCGGAAGCACATACGAGGTCACCCTGCCGGGTCCCCCCCATCGGTGGCAGGTACTGGCTCGGCGCTGCTCACGGCTGGCTCGCCACAGCAGACGCCGACTCCGCCCAGGTGCGGCTCGTCAACCCCGTCACCGGCCAGCAGATCGACGCGCTCCCGCCCGTGGCGACAATCGCGCACCTCAGGGGCCGCGATGCCGGCCCGATCGAGCCCGGCTACGACTACAAGATCTGCCCGTACGACTGGAGATTGGAGCAGCCACAACCCAACAACCCCCCGCGGCCTATTCCGGTGAAGGCCGGTGAGCTCGCGAAGCGCCTCCACATGCGCGCCTTCCTGTCGTCCGATCCATCGCACAGCCCGGGAGGTTGTTGCATCGTGGTTCTCCTCCACAGGCCTGACTGCGAGCTCTCCTTCGCTCGGGTGGGCGTGGACGAGCGCTGGACCTGGATCGGGAGGCGAACCTCGTACGCCGACGCCGTCTACAACGACGGCGACGGCCTCTTCTACGCCCTGACGATCGCCGGGGGCATCCACGCGTACGACCTCGCCGGCGGGGCCTCCGCCGTACGCCAAACGACTTTCCTGCATGACCAGGTGCACGACATCATCGACACCGACACGGAGTACCCAGGCCCGGCTCTGGGCCTAGGCGGGAGGGGCGACCGCCTAGGGCCCAGACTTGAGGGGGGCCCAGCCGCAGATATGTATGCAGTACAGGCGTTGCCAACCAAGCTGGACAGAGCACAGAGTCACAGAGAGAGTCGCGAGAAAATGATCGTCGATCAAACAAAACAGCGAATCGATTGGCCATTGTTGCCACTGCCTGCCTGCCTGCTGCCGTGCTGCGGGCGTTCGTCGTCGTCAGTGCTCTGACCAGACAGACCAGTCACCGGCAAGGAGACCACGCCGTGCTCCCGTGCCTGGTGCCCACGAGGCCATGAACGCTTTAGCCCTGCGGGCTGCGGCCTTGCCCTGGATGAGATGATCAGGATTTAGGAGGCTCACGGAATCTTTTCACTTTTCTTTCAATCAGAAGTCCATAAGTGAGAGTGATAATTAATTCCATTCTCCATTGCTTACTACCAAAATATTGTACTACGGTTGAATTTTTTTATCAAGATTATTCAAATGATGTTGATCTAGATATTTTTTATCTGAATTAAAGGTATGTGCTACTGTTAATGGAGTCGTCAGAGTCCGATTTTATCTTTTCAAAACACATAGTCTGACTTTGGTGCTCTATTACTCTGTATTATCAAAGTTGTTACAGAAACTGAGTTCATGTTACTATTACTACTATATGATTTATCACTTATAAATGAAAAAAAAACTTTTATCATAGAGGGGCCATAGTATCCGGTTCGCTCAAGGGCCCTCAGAACAATAGAGCCGGCCCTGGAAGTACCTCGTCCAGGCTCCCGGGGGCGGCCAGGAGTGGCTGCAGGTGTGGAGGATGATGGAGCCCGTGCCCACGCCGGAAGGAGGCGGCAGCAGCACACACTTGTTTACCACGGTGTGGATCAAGGTGTTCCGAGTGGACGTTGACACCCAGACCCTGGTGGAGACGGTGACGTTTGGGGAGAGCACCAACCACGCGCTGTTCATCGGGTGCAACCACGCGTTCTGGGTGCCGGCCGGCGAGCACGCCGGCGTCATGCCCAACCACATCTACTACACGGACAATGAGGAGTGCTACGCGCTGTACTTCCCGGAGAGCCCCAGGGATATCGGCGTCTACAATGTCGGCGATGGTAGCCTCAAGAAATTCCGCACACCTCGGCCATGGTTGAATTGGCCACTTCCTTGTTGGTTTATACCTAGTCTTGGTTCGTATAGACAATGGTCGTAGCTTGATGATCTTAGCATGAATGAGTTGTACGTAGAATGTATCTTTCGATTCAGTATGTGTGTGTGTTCACCGGCGTTGTTTGTAATTTTAAGGATTTCAATGAGAGAGGAGTTGGAATACATATTATACATGTGATCGATCTTTGGAGAACACAAAACTGGGACAGTCAAGTATAAAGTGAAGAAATGAACAAGTAAAGAACAGTTACAAGGACAACATAGTAAGCTTGATGTCAGTTTCATGCATTTTTGAAGGCGGCAAAGAGATGATGTATTTCTGAGTGTTACATGCAGCACCCATGCATGCTTTTGGTGCCATGTGTATTTAACTACAGAGATTCACCTCATCACTATCATTTGTTTCCATGTGTAGTCTCATCACCATGGAAGACACAACAGGGAAATGACAACCCTTGACTATATTTACTAGATACATGGGCACCGACGGACTGACAATACTGCTGCACCTCCCTTTCCCTTTATCCTCCAATTTCTCATTGCCTTGGTCTAACTGATTTTTATTGATTTTGATAATGTTTTTCCGACATAGCAACTGGTGATTTGAAATGCAGCTACTAATATTCTTTTTTGTAACTTTGTGATCTGAACGTGATGACGTTGCAAGGTGCACAACGTATTTTTGCACTCTTGTCTCTGTGTGTGTACTAGCTTTCGCAGGATGTATATTCAGGTAACTTCCATTTCTTGCAATAGTGTTGATATTCAAGTAACTTCAATTTCTTGCAATAGTGTGGATGTTTCAATAGCTTCATTTGGATGTTGCAACCATGAAATTGTTACGTATTTTTTTTATACAGAGATGGACTGAAGGTGAATTTTCTTGATGTTGCAGTAATGCTTTTAGGTGTTTCCGTAATAATATTTTGTTGCAGTTCTTTTTGGTGTTGATATCCTGATTTATGAGTAGGAGACTTGAATACTCGCACTAATGGGGACTTTTTATTCCTTTTTTGCAAATGGATTGAAGGAGTTTCCTGCGCAAGCTGTAGCTCGAGAGCCCATATAATGTTTTATTTCGAAAACGTCGTGTGGAACAAATCATCATGTTGTTCTAGGATATTTTTTTCTCCAAAATCAGATGCTTGAGTGGGGGATTTTTCATGCCAGTTTTTTTATATTGCATTGTTCAATTTAGTGTTACTACAATGGACATTCCTTGGATGTTATAATTGCAATTGGAGCGTTCTCATCACCCATCCAGACGCTACCAATGCTAATTATATTTACAATTGAGCAAATTGCATCCACCATACAACAATTTGTATATTTGTATCACTTTAGTCCAACAAGCAGCAAAATGTGTAAATGGATGCACGAACTTATCCAGTGTGTGCATATACAGTCACATGTACGCTATGCAGCTGTATTCTACTACCATCACGTGGATGGCTTTATGCATGTAACCTCTACATCTATTTATTCTTCCGTTCGAGGTTTCTGCTTCCGTTTTGATCCCAGACATTTAGGTTTGAAGCAGGCATGCAATCATTATTTTGAGCCTTCTACTAAAAATATGCTTTCAACAACATGTTATTTGAAAACCTATTGAGCTTTATTTTTTAAGGTATTTAAGTAATATTTGTTACTAAAAGTTCTAACATGTATAGTGTTGTGTGTTGTGGTAGGTATATTCGTTGGATGATTTTTTCGGTGAGAAGATACATAATTTATGTTTTTTAGTTGAATTAGGAAAATATGACATATGAAAGAACAACAATAATACATATTCGGTTTGATCAGGGAATGATCCCGTAGTGATGGCATATGAGGCGACCACCCTAGGCCAACAAAATCCTGATTGCTTCTGATAAGCATGCATCTACTAGTATATACTTCAGTATAATAAAAATCCCACTTGCTAGGCCCCTACAGATCAAATACAAGTGTATGTAAGTGCTAACATGAAGTAAACGACATAAACCAACATTAAGCAATCAATTCAAAGAGCCATGTTGTAGATAGATGCTTAAGAGCGTAAGCGTATAATGAAATAGCCACTTGTATTTTAATTGTTTTGCAAGTGTGCACTAGTTTTCAGCAATTTTTTGAAAAAAATTCACATCCAAATTCTCTTCGTACTAATAGTGGCGAGAACCTTTTATAATAAACTAATTATTACTGCAACTAATTTATAAATAGTTTAATTTTTATTTAATTGGGACCTTCAATTTTTGTTTTGCCCCTACCCGTCTATGGAGCCCTGTACGTGGAGGATTTTTTTTTAAACAAGGACGTTGCACACATAGTTAACACTTTTGATGGAAAGAGAGAACAAAGATACGAGGCTATATGCATAAAAAATATCTACATCACTTGACACGGTGTTAAAATACAACACATAAAGTACACATGACCGCCGCATATGCACATATTTGACAATTTGTGTATCCGTTACACGTTTTGGTACTTGTTAAACCAAAGTGTATAACCATATACACAACTTATCATACCGTGGGCCAGTCGCGGATCTTCACGCCTAGTGCCACTTGTCTAAGCATCTCAGCAACCCATACTAGGCCCACATGCCAGTAGTTCACGATTGCAAAGGATTAAAATGCAAAATTGAAAAGGTATCTCAAATCCAAGCCTAATTGCACAACAAAATTGATAAAACATGATGCTGTACAAAATAAGTACATAATAAAAGACAATTTGGTCCATCTGCATCACTTATATATTCATCAACTAGTAAGGTAGCCCGCGCTAATAGCGCGGCTAGTATGCTTTTAGATCAAATATATAATTTTGAAGATAATTAATTTATCACCTTAAAGTTCTATACAATTTAATGAATGATAATGATTGATTTGTATAAAATATAAATAAATATATTATTTCATAATTTAATTTCACATGTACCTCCTATTTCCTTCATGCTTTATCTATTAACTGGACTGTGACTGACAGACCCGGGCACACGGGACTAGCCACGTGGCACAGTTCACCTAGGATACAGGATGGGACATGGCCCACGCCCTACATCTGGTGTAACTACTCGTAATGCAGTAGGATTACTTGTACAATAGTTAGACTAGTCGGACACGGCAGGAAACTACCCGGAAAGTACTCGGATAGGACTCCTTGGTTTGTACCCGACTATATAAGGACGGACAGGGGCCACCTCGAGGACAATCACCATCAAAGGCAATACAAACCACACATGACGTAGGGTATTATGCTCTCGGCGGCCCGAACCTGTCTAAAACCTTGTGTTTCTTTGCACCTTCGAGTTTCTGATCTCGGCGACACCCAACCCAAAAAATCACCACCTTGGGGGTATCCCTCGGTGGGCGTGGCGGTAAAACACCAACAGCTGGCGTGCCAGGTAGGGGGGCTCATCGAAGATCCACCGGAGAACTCGACGGCGTCGTTCAACTTCACCAGCGTTGTGCTCGACGAGGGCACGTCTTTCATCTTCGGCTCTTGGATCTGCATCGCCGATGGTTTGGGTGGCTTCAACAGCCACCTAGCCAACCCCAAGCAGCCGGAGGCTACTTCATCAACTACAAGCAGCGATCTTGACAACTTCATCGACAACCTCGACGACACGTTGCTTCCTGATCTGGCCCAACAGATCGAAAAGATGGCCGTTTCGAAAATGACTTCAACTCGTGATGCACCAGATTTATTCGGATCGGGTCCAAACTGATCTGATAACACCTCACAATCCAAGTCCCTCTCCGACTTGGAGAAGAATTTGGATCTGCTACTCCAAATCGAGGACATGGGTGCCACCGCCAGCCAGGAGGCCCCCATTCTCGACTCCTACTTGGACTCTGATGATGAGTACTCCACGTGTGGTACGACATCTTCAAGCTGGATCCGAAAAGGACTCGGAGGCGTGGGAGCCACCACCCGTTGGGCGGCCCCCGCCATCGAAAACCACTCGCAACCTGGCTGCCACACCGAAACCTCTTTGGATAGCTTTCTGGGTTTAACCATTACTTCAATGCCACAACGACGTTTTTTGTATTGGAAGGGCTTTGAGCCCTCCAAACTACTCGACTATGAATCTCGCCTTGTGGCCTTCACGCAAGAACTACCCTTCCAAGAGGGTAGGCCTCTTTCTCCTATCGCGGAAGAAGGAGAGAGTAGCACAGAGCTACTCGAGTACAACCACAGGGCTAACCACTCGCTGGATCGACAAGTCTGCATGGCTTCCATTCGCAACGCGGAAGAAGACGAGTTGGGCACTCAGTACGACAATGAACAACTCGCAGACGTTTCAGCTGACGAGCCCACAATAGATGCTCCTCAAGATGAAGACGAGGAACACGGGAGAATCTGGCGGGCAAAGAATGCTAAGCGCGCTCAACGCAGGCGCAACACGCAGAACCGCGCCCGCAGACCAAGGGATCTCACCAACGCCTTTGCAGCAATCGTGGATCGCGAGTACCGTACGCAGATTGGTGCCATTGCAGAAGCAACACTCTTAACCCAACAACTCCCATCTAACCCCTAGATTCAAAGGTTAGTACCTAACCCAGTGCGTGCTCGTGCAACTCGATGGGCAACATCCAGTGCCGTCCACTCGGAATTAGCTCTCGAGGTCTGAGCATCACGGGGATACCGTGCTTGTCAGTCGCACTCCCGGAGGAGGCCAAGGGAGTCGGGGGAATGACAACCGCCAGCGCAATGTGGGCCACCTGTCCGCGCATGGCAACAATGAACAGGAAATACAACAACCCCCTCGCAACCAGCATAGGGCAAGGCACCGCGGCCAATATCCAGTAGGGGCCAACCTCCAGTACGCTCCCACGGTCGACCTCAGGCAGAAAATTTAACAACGGCCGTGACGCGCGGCTCGTTATTGAAGCAAGGAGAAGGGACCGCCCCGGCAGGTACCACGACGACGACGACAGTGACCGCTTCCCCGCCTTCACCACCAGCATCACCGACAAGTCCTACCCAAAGGACTTCAAACCAGTCGGAATCCCCAAGTTGATGGTAAGCAGGACCCACGCCAGTGGCTTCGTTGCTATTCCGTCGCTATTGAAGTTTCAGGGGGCTCCAACTCTACGAAAGCACTCTACTTCCCGGTGGCCCTAGAGCACGCACCCCTCACATGGCTTGAAAGCCTCAAGCCAAACTCCATCGACTCGTGGGAGGACCTCAAGCGGGCTTTCATCGACAACTTCCAGGGGTCCATGATCAGGGCAGGCACTTGCCACGACTTCGCGTCACACGCTCTATGAGTGCGTCACCATCCGCAAATGCCCGATCCACCCGAATTCGTGTCCCACGCTCTTTGAGTGCATCACCATCCGTAAATCATTCAACACCCCACCCCTCCATCATGCCGGAAAGCAAAAGGACAAGGAGGACGATGAAGAAGGAGGTGACAAGTTGGGAGCCCAAGATTTCCAGGACCCGAAAAACGCTGTCAACGTCATCTTCGGCGGAGACGGCGGGTTCCCCTCGAAACGCGCGCAGAAGCTAACCCTGCGTGAAATTCTCTCTATGGAGCCAGCCACGACAAGGCCCTTGAGATACAGCGAGGTCCCGATCTTCTTTTCCAGGGAGGATCAATGGACCAGCTTCTCCGATAAGGGAAAATTCCCGCTCATCCTAGACCCTGTCGTGGCGGGCACGCAGCTTACCCGAGTACTCATTGACGGCGGAAGCGGGCTCATTCTGCTCTTCGCGAGTACCCTCAAGAAGATGGGACTGGACATCTCAAAGATGCTCACTCCCAGCATAGCTCCCATCTACGGCATCGTCTCGGGCAACGCGGCTACACCACTCGGGTCAGTGGTCCTGCCAGTCACCTTCGGGACTAAAGAAAACTACCGTACCGAGTACATCATGTTCGAGGTGGCGGATTTTGACTCATCGTACCACGCCATCCTTGGCAGGCCGACACTAGCCAAATTCATGGTCGTGCCCCACTACGTGTATCTACTACTCAAGATGCCAGGCAAGATAGGCGTACTCACACTTCGCGGCGACCTGAAGAAGTCGTATGACTGCGACCAGGAGGCGATCGAGTACGCCACGACCTCACGCATGCTAGAGCCGTCTGCAGAGGTACTCGCGGCCGCGCTGAAGCTGACTAACACAGAGATGGAGATCTCCAACTAGCGGCCAAGCCAGTCGAGGGTTAAGCCTAACCCCAGCGATGTCGGCATCAAGACCATCCAGCTACAGGAAGGCGACCCGTCCAAGACTGCTCTGATTGGAGACGACCTCGGTGACAAATAGGAAAGCACGCTCGTCAGCTTCGTTAGGGCCAACCGCGACATATTCGCGTGGAAACCAGCGGATATGCCAGGGGTGCCCAAGGAGTTGATCGATCATTGCCTAAAAGTTGACCCTAAGGCCACTCTAAAGAAGCAACGACTGCGTCATTTTGCCCCCGACAAGAGGGAGGCTATCAATAAAGAGTTAGCGAAACTACTCGCGGCTAGTTTTATTAAAGAAGTTTACCACCCAGAGTGGCTAGCTAACCCTGTACTTGTAGTCAAAAAGAATAACAATGAATAGAGGATGTGTGTGGATTATACTGATCTCAATAAACACTGCCCGAAGGACCCCTTCGCGCTTCCACGCATCGACCAAGTTATCGACTCCACGGCTGGCTGTGTTTTGCTCTCCTTCCTCGACTGCTACTCGGGCTATCACCAGATAGCTCTCAAGGAGGAAGACCAGATCAAAACGACGTTCATCAACCCCTTTGGAGCATATGCTTATACTACAATGTCTTTCGGGTTGAAGAACGCAGGAGCCACCTATCAACGAGCCATCCAACTGTGCCTCGCAAACCAGCTGCACCGCAATGTTGAAAGCTTAGGTGGATGATGTGGTCATCAAGACCAGATCCCACAACGAGTTCATCACTGATCTCAAGGAGACTTTCAACAGCTTGCAACGGTTCCGATGGAAGCTCAACCCGACAAAGTGCGTTTTTGGCGTGCCTCAAGGAAACTACTCGGGTTCATTGTCAGTTACCGCGGGATCGCAGCAAATCCAAAGAAAATTAACACCATCACAGCCATGGAGATCAAGGACGTCCAGAAGCTCACTGGCTGCATGGCAGCTTTGAACCGCTTCATCTCCCGACTTGGAGAAAGGGGACTACCCTTCTTCAAGTTGCTCAAGCACCACGACAAATTTAAGTGGACCCGAGAGGAGAACAGCTCAAGTACGTGTTTCAAATTCTATTTGAGGTCTCCAACAACGAGGCCGAGTACGAGGCACTGTTGCATGGCCTACGCTTGGCAATCTCCCTCAGCATCAAGCGATTACTAGTCTATGGCGACTCCTTACTGGTGGTCCAACAAGTCAATAAGGAGTGGGACATCACAAGGATACCATGGACGCATATGTCAAGGAAATACACAAGCTTGGGAAAAAGTTCTTGGGGCTGGAGATTCATCATGTGGTTCGCGACAACAATGTGGGCGCGGACGTGCTCTCCAAATTGGGTTCTGATCGTGCTAACGTCCCACCGGGAGTATTCATTCACGAGTTGCATCAACCTTCCATCAGGAATCCAAACTCAAGTTCCATCATTCAGGGTCCCAAGGAACCCGACTGAGAGGTCTTGGCGATCGAGGTCGACTGGAGAGTGGCCTTCATCGACTACCTTCAGGAGCACAAACTACCCCCCGGCGTCGACCCAAAAAGTGCTGAAGCTACTCGCATCCTATGGCGCAGCAAAGTGTATGTTCTAGTTGGGGGCAATCTGTACAAGCGTGGATCAGCATCAGGCATACTCATGAAGTGTGTCAGCACGGAGGAAGGCAAAGGAATACTCCAAGAGATTCATGAAGGTGTGTTTGGGAACCATGCTGCTTCTCGCACACTAGTCGGCAAGGCATTTCGCTCTGGTTTCTACTGGCCGACCGCTTTGGCAGATGTCGAAGCACTCGTTCATCGGTGCACTAACTACCAATTTTTTTGGCAAACAGCCTCATGTTTCGGCTCATAACTTGATAACCATACCACCTTCATGGCCGTTTGCATGCTGGGGCTTGGACATGATTGGGCCCCTTACAACTGCGCCAGGAGGTTTCACTCACGTGTTGGTGGCCATCGTCAAATTTACAAAGTGGATCGAGTACAAACCAATCGCAACACTTACTGCTGATCAAGTGGTTACTTTCATCTGCAACATCCTACACCGCTTTGGCTTCCCCAACACAATTATCATAGATTTGGGGTCGAATTTCCACTCGCATGAGTTCTGGGATTTCTGTGAGCGTAGCTCCATTGAAGTCAAATATGTTTCAGTGGCTCATCTGCGGGCCAATGGCCAGGTTGAGCGTGCCAACGGCTTGATTCTTGATGGACTGAAGAAAAGACTTTATGACGAGAACAACAAAAAGGACGGCAAGTGGATCAACGAGATCTCATAACTAGTCTGGGGGTTTCACACACAACCAAGCAAGGCCACAGGCCAGTCACCTTTCTTTCTCGTGTACGGATCTAAGGCTATATTACCAGCTGAAATGATGTGGAAGTCTCGACGACTTGAAATATTTGAAGAAGGCGAAGCCGACAGTGCAAGATAGCTTGAGCTCAACTTAGCTGAGGAAATCCGATGCAATGCATTATTGCAGTCGGCCCATTACCTTCAAGGAGTCCGACGTTACCACGGCAGGAACGTTCAACGACGCTCCTTCAATGTTGGAGATATGGTTCTTCGATGAATCCAGGATGATACTGGTCTGCACAAGCTTAATTCAAGATGGGAAGGACCTTTTATCGTGCACAAGGTCACAGGCCCTGGATCTTATCTCCTGCAGTACTCGGACGGCCAGGAGGTACCAAACTCATGGAATATTGAACACCTGCGTCGATTTCATCCTTAAATCAACTAGGGCTATCATATATTGGTGCCATGAGGTTGATTGTACTAGTACAACTCCGTTTTACCGGTTTACGACTGGTACTACGCGCAAGTTTACTGAAGGGGCCTCGCTCCCATACTCCCAGCACCTAAATTACTACTGTATGACTAGTATTTTGGGTTTCTAAAAGGCCTTTGTGCTTATACTTCCAGTACAACTCCGTTTTACTGGTTTACGACTGGTATCATGTGCAAGTTTGCTGAAGGGGCCTTGCTCCCATGACAAGAGTTTTACTTGTTTACGACTAGTCCCATACTAGTTCGACTACTTCGACTACTTATCTTGACTACAATCCTAGTCGGGATCGATTCCGACTAGATGGCTTCATTGATCGCTCCTGCACTAGCTGCTACTTGCTCTACGCTTGGGCTTGGGGGCTAGCGCTACCTTTCTGCTATGACTACTTTATGCTCCTGGCTCGGGGCCTTGATGCGACAAAGCACTTCAACGTGTCTCATGGGACAGCTCTCATGCTTACATGTTCAATTACTCGACAAATACCCGAACCATGAGGCTCTTTAAGATTTATCTTGGGTGTATGCTTGTTAACCATTATTTCAGGAACTTTATTCCGAAGTAAAAGGTTCGTTCAATTTATCACCCAGAGGTCTTTTTTAGTCATTGGTTCAGGGAACAAAGATTGGTTTGAGAGGTAATCTTCAGCATGTGTTGGGGATGTTATTTGTTTCACCATCTTTTCAGGGACCTCATCCCGAAAAGAGAGGTTTTCAAATTTACTACTCCAATTATCCTACATTTACCATCAAATTCTTACTATCATATTGCATGCCACAACTCTTTGGACCCTTTATTCCAAAACTCAGGGATTTGGATTCAAGGCTCGGGGGCTGCGGGACACGTGTCATTAGTGACTTATTTTTCAAATCTGTTGGAAGATAAGGACAGAAGATTCAAGATTAAAATTGACCCTCAGCTTGATTCTGCGAGCCAATCTAAGGCTCGAGGGCTACTCCATATGGAGTGCAAATTTAATCGCACCCCATATAAGGAAGACTGGACAACTATTCGGGGCATGAGCACCTCACAGCCACGATGCTGCTAAGGAAGTACTCGAAGGGCACCTTTAAGACGGAGTTCACGATAACTCGAAGTCGCCTTCAGAAGTACTCGACGTCTGCGCTACTCGGCTATGAAGAGCTCGGGGGCTTGTCAGACCCGGGCACACGGGACTGGCCACGTGGCACACTTCACCTAGGATATGGGATGGGACATGGCCCACGCCCTACATCTGCTGTAACTACTCGTAATGCAGTAGGATTACTTGTACAGTAGTTATACTAGTCGGACACGGCATGAAACTACTCGAGAAGTACTTGGATAGGACTCCTTGGCTTGTACCCGACTAGGACTCCCATGTAAACCTGTCCCCCGGGCTATATAAGGGTGGACAGGGGCCCCCTCGGGGACAATCATCGTTAAAGGCAATACAAACCACACAGGACGTAGGGTGTTATGCTCTCTGCGGCCCGGACCTATCTAAAACCTTGTGTTCCTTTGCACCTTCGAGTTCCTGATCTCGGTGACACCCAACCCAAAAACTCACCACCTCGGGGGTATCCCTCGATGGGCGTGGTGGTAAAACACCGACACTGAGTGTATTCTCCAGCTTTTAAGCTATCTAATTTAAGTTTTTCAGAGCCAATTCATATATAGGGGATATCATCAAGGAGACACATTTATTTGCATTGCTTGTCCGTTCCGACCCTCTAAACAGGCCCCTATCCCAAGTTTAGAGGGTTAAACAAAAAAGATGCACTCCAACAGACTCTCTACTAGGCCCTCTATTTTTGGGAGGCCTCCATATTCTCTCATCCACCCTCTATTCCTCGGGGGTCTCTAGGGAGCCCTCTATTATAAGTCAGAATTTAGGGCTATTGCTGGAGTTGAATCAAATTTGGAAGCCCCTAAAAAATGGAGGCAGCCCCATTTAGCATTTGGAGGGTCTGATTTAGGGATTATTGCTGGATTTGCTCTTACCTACCATCTTCATGGGTAAGATGGGCCACGACCATGAAATTGCATGGCATCTTGCTCGTCTTCAAGTAGCACAAAACTCACCGGAACACTACTCGTCTAATGTTGTGGACTGTGTCTATCTCATATCAAGCATACACTTGATCAGAATGTCTAGGACATTATTTATTCAGTGATTCGCTTTAACCATGTAGGAGTACATTGATTGCATCTAAATTTCTTCAAACCCGATGTTTTCTCCATAATCATTACCATTGCCTTTCTTTATTTCCTCACAATCCTTGTGCTTCAATGCCTCTTACATGATTGTTGAGTTACAATAGTCACCACGAAATAAATCAAGTTGTTTCAAGCTCAAAATGGGAAAAAAAATAAATAGATTGAGCAGATACGACCCAAATTGGTGTACCAAAGTGATTTCAATTATATTATGCTTTCTCTCATTTGCCATTCATCTTTGGATAATTCAGACATGAAATCTCTAACCATGGCCTTGTTACCAGTTAAATATGCAAAAATCCAGTTCAAACTCAATAAGTCGATAAAGTGAAGTCATATCTGCTTGTTTTGGATCACTTGTGCCTTATCTCTAGACAACAATGGGACGGGTGGCTCCATATGTTCCTTCCTCCTCCCTCTTGTTCTTCTTCTTGTTTCTTGTTGTTAACCTGCATCACATCGCCTTAGATTTCTGATATATCGAACTCCACATACCTAGATTGACTTTGGCTTCTTGTATCAATCTCCCCAAGGACTCTTTTGCGAGCAACGAATCAAACAAACAGACTAAAGACATGCCAAAGAAAAGGAGAATATAATTCATTAAAAAATGGCATGCTCCATGGCTGGTCTGACACATATATATTTGTCTTTTTCAACCCTTTAAAAACTGATACATTACAGTGTAGAGTTGTATTCATTTAAGTTATCGAGGTACCTATATGTAGCCTTAAAGCCATGCAATCACACCAGTTAAACGTATATTATTTGAATATTTATGATCTAGAATGTTTGAGAAATTTTTAGGCACAAATATTGGTGTTTTTAGAAATTATTTTGTTAAATTTAATTCGATTAATGATATAACTTTCTAGAGCATTTTAAAGAATGTCAGCCATGTCTTGGTATTTTGTTTTCCTACAAAATGTTTAAGCAATGTTATCTCAACTTATAGTGCCCATCAGCTACATACATAGTATTTTGGCTCGCCACATGTGTATGCTAGATACAATAATCTATAGCACCAGGCTATATTAGGCTAACTGATGTACACATCTTTTTGTTTGACATACTTTATTTTTGTACCTAATCCGATTCGCGAGCTTTTCAAGATTTGACACTCATATCACAATGATATGGGATCAATCTGAGTCATTGACATGTGGATCAGGGTGTCAAATCATTAAAGGCTCACGAATTGGACGCCAATTTTTTAAATTTTTCAATCGACGCACACTCATCCAAATTTGTTATTTACCCGTACGGGCAGCTGCTGAATAGATTCTTTTTTATGACTGCATTTCTTCAAACCGTCGAGAACCATCATTTTGCCTATATACTAACCAAAACTTGTTTTAGAAAAAATTATTAACGGCAATGGTATTTTTACTATTATTTTTGGATGACGCATGCTCAGTGGCTGTAGAAAAAATGTTAACATACGGTGATGGTATTTTTACTATTATTTTTGGATGATGCATGCTTAAAGAGTTTTATAATTTAACATTCCTTATTATGCATCCACGCATGTATTCTTTCTTTTTTCCTTTCTCTTATGCTTTTTGACTTGCCATATATATATATGAGTTATATGGGATCAGCAAGTGCGTCATATAAGTGTAAATGCATGGAGTTGTATTAGACACGGACTCACATCCCTCTTTCCAATCATGAAATTATTTACTAATTTTCTTATTTTACAATTTATATATCTATACGTATATTTATTAGTTGTATTTGATATAGACTCTTTTAGTTTTAGTTAGTTTAGACCGTTATATCTTCATAAAATCTGACGGTGCAATTTCTTCTCTTTTTTATATTAACGTGGGAATTTCTAGATCCTCTCGGTGAATGATGAATGTGGTGACTTGTTTTAACACTCCCTTATTAATATAATAGATATTAGCATGTTAACCTGAACCTACGTATACATGTTGGACAATTCAAATAAACTAGCAGGAATCCCCACGCAACACGGTCTAGCTACCTCAAAACACATGAATCTGCTCATAAAAGGAGCAGAGTATATCAAGCATGTTAGAATTCCTAAATACTGGAAACTTTGCAATATCTAAGAAAATGCTTTCGTTTATTTGTATTGCATAATGTTTTGTCATAAAAATTACGACATCGTTTTTCTAAAGCAAAAGCCCTCTTCAATTCCTGTCTGTGCATGTCAGATCGAGAATTTCGTAACTACAAGTTGCACAAGAATGCCAACCCAAAGAGTGCAAACATGAAAAGAAGCAAGCAATGAAGTCGTTGGATCTATCCGGAGACTAGGGAACGGGCATTCAAAAGCTGGCGCAGCGTCGTGGGATTCTCATGCTGTTGTGCTCTCCAACACCGGCCGCCGGCCGCTTGTCCACACGCACAGCACGCCGCACGGCGCGCAGGAGCAGGGGGCATGTCCAGGCGTCTAGCCACGGCTCTATTCCGGCGCCCAGCTTCCGCTGCCGATGTCTCGATTTGGCCACGCCTGTCGTCCTAGAAATGCAATGCCAGATGCATAAGCGACCGCGGAGTCTATCTGCGCCGCCCATCTCAGTTGCAGTCATGATATGGGACGCATCTTGAGCCCCCCAAGGTGGACCAAAATGTCACCATTAGGCACGGGTACCGTAGCAACCGAGCCGTCCCTATAAATCTATTTGTAGGGGCGGTCACCCCCTCAACCGTCCCTACAAATGGGCGCCATTTTCAGGGGTGGCTAGGAGGTGAGCCGCCCTCAGCCGCCCCTACAAACACCCTCCAGTCGCCCCTACAAATGGGCGCTATTTGTTGGGGCGGCTGAGGGGGTGAGCCGCCCCTGGATTTATATGGGCGACTCACCCCCCAACCCGCCCCTAAAAATATCTATGAAAATCTGGGCACCTTCTTCCTCCTCCTGACCCCCCCATTTTTTGCTCGGGAGAGGAGCTCCCCCAAGAGCCGAAAAAAGAGAAAGGGAGGAGCTTTTCAACTTGATTTTCTTCAAGTTGGGGGCTCTAGGAGGTTAGTTGACGCTAATTCCTTATCATTTCTAAGCTCTTTTGTTAGATTTATGGCTCAAATGGAGCTCTCTTTACCTCTAACTAGTTCTAGATCTCCATGGCGTGGATTAGCCATTTGAGACACCATTTGCCTCGAACTTTTGGATGAAATTGTGCTATTTTAGTAGGAGAACAAGATTATGTAATCATTTTGACTCGATCTATAGTTTTTAGCATCATTCTTAGGTAAATAATGCCCTAGATCTATGGAGGAGAGAGAAGAAGATTTATTTTTTTCCTATTTTTCAAAGATGCATGTTAGATTTTTCCCAACATTTAGTGGTAAAATAATATGTTGAGTTTTTTATTATTTTTATTTAGTACAAGTTAAATTGATTTTTTCGCACACCTATGCATATATAGAAGTATATATTTATATCAATTTAGGGCTCCATTTCTTTTGAGAAAATATTTGATTTTTTTCTATATTTACATACATGCATGTTACATTTTTTTTCTAATATTTAGTGGTACAATCATAGGTTGGAAATTGATTTTTTTATTTATTATTATTTAAATTGACTTTTTTCAACACCTATACATATATAGAAGTATATATTTATGTGAATTTAAGACTCTATTTCTTGCGAGAAAATAATTTGATTTAATTTTTTTCTATCTTTTCACGTATGGATAGGACATGGATGTACAATGCAAATAGGACGGACGCCTATTTCCGTGGAGAGCTTAATCAATTCATTCAAGTTGTGGAGAACCACGCAAGAAATGAGAAGACACGATTGATGCATTGCCCATGCAATGCCTGCAAGAATTTGAGAGTATTCAGCAACCCAACTACAATGCCTGCAAGACACGATCTGGAAGTACCATGGCGACATGGATGCTCCCCCTCCGACGAATATTCCACTAGATGAAATCATATAAGATGAGGAGTTTGACAGAATATTTCATTCTTATTTTGATGGTGGTGGAGATGATGATGGTGATGATGATGATGATGGGGTTGGTGATGATGATGGGGTTGGTGATGATGATGGGGTTGGTGGATTCCAAGATGATGATGTCGACGGTCCCATGGATGGTGATAGTAGTGGCGATGAACTTGATGGTGGTAATTTTCTTAGCCAGTTGTTGCGCCACACCAAAGCGGAGGTATTGGTTGCTAGTGCTAGGGATTAGCAAACTTCGAAACGGTGAGAAAATCAGCATAGAAAAATATATATGAGCGATCGAAGGGATGCCCGAAAAACTGGACCGTGCTTCATTTCATACTTGAGCTCTTGACTCTGAAGGCTTAGCATGGTTGGTCAGATGGTAGTTTCAATGATCTACTGCGTATCTTGGCTTGGTTGCTTCCAAAGCCAAATAAAGTGCCAGCCAACACATACCGAGCAAAGAAGCTTGTGAGCCTGTCCACGATGGGTGTGGAAAGAATTCATGCATTTCCAAATCATTGTATTTTGTATCGTGGGGATACTTTCAAAGACTTGAAGAAATGCCTTGCATGTTCTGCAAGTCGGTACAAAAATAATGCTGGTTACTGTGGTGACGACAATCATGGTCCAACCGATGTGAATAAAAGGAACGTGGCGAAGAATAGTGTTGCCTCTGTTGAGCCAGATGACGCTACTTTAGGTATTCCTGAGAAGCAGAGCAGAATTCCCGCCATGGTTATGTGGTACCTCCCAGTTTCCGATCGCCTGAGGCATTTTTTCTCGAACCCAAAGGATGCTAAACTGATGCGATGGTGGGATTCAGATAAGCGTAAAGAGGGTGATGGAAAGCTCCAACATCCAGCTGATGCTCAGCAGTGGAAGGAATTCGATGAGAAGAACTATCTGGAATTTGGGAATGACCTGAGAAATGTTCGGTTCGCGTTGAGTTCGGATGGAATGAATCCATTTGGTGAAAGAAGTAGCACCCACAACACATGGCCAGTGATACTAACGATGTACAACCTGCCTACATGGTTATGCCAGAAGAGGAAGTATCTTTTGCTATCCGTCCTTATACAGGGCCCCAAGCAACCTGGCATCGATATAGATGTTTTCTTGAGCCTCTGATGCAAGAGATGGAAACTTTATGGAAGGAGGGTATCAATATCTTTGATGGTTTCGCACGGCAACCCTTTAATCTTAGAGCCATTATATTCGTCACCATCCATGATTACCAGGCATTGTGTGTCCTGTCAGGACAGATCAAAGGTAGGACGGGATGCATGGTGTGCGTGGATGGCACCGTATCATCTTTCCTTGAAGGTTCTCGAAAGGTAGTTTACCTTGGGTACATGCGCTTCTTGGTGGAAGGACATAGGTACCAAAGTAAGAAGTTCTATAATCTTTTTGATGGCAGGCCTGAATTACATTCTGCTCCAGTACAACGAGATGGGCACAATGTTTTCAACATGGTTTGGACCATCCAGTTCATTTATGGGAAGAAAAAGGCACCCATCGATGGCATACCATTCAAGAAGAAGTCCATCTTCTACATGTACTTGCCGTATTGGACGGATCTTGAGGTCCGCCATGCAATCAATGGTATGCACCTAAAGAAGAATGTGTTTGGTAACACAATTGGGCTCCTCCTGGAGACATCAGCCAAAACAAAGGATACCTTGAAGTCGCGTCAGGACTTGGTAGCCATGAAGATAAGATAAGATAAGATCTTCACCCTGCGGATAAAGGGAATGGCCGATATGAACTTCCCCCAGCTAGCTACAACTTGACACGTGATGAGAAGAAGGCAATGTGTGAGAGCTTAAGAGGGATCAGAGTCTCGAGTTGTTTCACGTCCAACATAAGGAAACTAGTCTCGATGAAAGATCTGTCACTATGCGGCTATAACTGTCATGATTCTCATGTGTTGCTGACGGTGTTCTTCCAGATTGCAATAAGAGCGATCAAGCCAGTATATGTAAAGATGATAATCACTTGGTTGTGTTACATCTTCAATAGGATTTTACAAAAGATGATCGACGAAGATGAGTTGCAGGATCTCCAAGAATTCATTGGGAGACTATGGCGCAACTCGAGATGTGCTTCCCTTCGGGGTTTTTTGATATAACCGAACACCTAATGATTCACATGGTCGATTAGACACGGGCACTGGGTCCACTTTACCTACACGAAATATGGACGTATGAGCGTTTTATGTCCATCCTCAATCGGTACGTACTGAATCGTGCTCATTCTGAGGGGTCCATGATAGAGGGATACAATACTGAGGAAGTCATCGAGTCTTGCCTAGGTTACCTAAAGGATAATGTGTCCCTTGGTTTGCCTATTCCACGATGTTTGGCGAGGTTGGAAGTTGTGGGCACAGTTGAGAGGAAAATCTTCATCAACAAAGATTTCAAAGGTGTGCAACAAGCCCATCATAGCATCTTGCAGCACCTCACGATAATGATTCCTTTAGTCAATGAACACTTGAGCATGATTCGTGCAGAAAGTAATGGCCGCTCGGATGATTGGATCATGAAAGAGCACAAACGTCGGTTGACTCCATGGTTGAAGGACCTGGATCTACCACATGGGGAGACCATGGAGGAGCAAACGATCAAAAGATTGGCAGCTGGTCCATCTAGCCAGGTCACATCATGGCAAGGGTATGATATTAATGAATATCTATTCCATACTGCCGCCAAGGACAAGAAGACCATGTCTAGAACAATAGTGTTCGTATTGAGGCCTTAGACGAGAGAACAGGGCAAATTACAACATATTTCAGTGTCATAGATGATATATGGGAAGTAAACTATGGTTCCTATATACAAATCCCGGTCTTCCGGTGTCGTTGGGTCAAACACTCAAAAGGTGTTGAGGTGGATGGCTATGGGCTCACCATTGTCGACCTCAACAATGTTGGTTATAAAGATGACCCATGGGTACTTGCCTCACAGGTCGCACATGTACTCTATGTAGCTGATCCTTCAAAGAAGACAGAACACGTCGTTGTCCCTGGAAAACAAGATATCATAGGAGTTGCTGTTATCGATGATGTGGAAGAAGGTAATTAGTATGATGAGATGAACCTCTTCACAGACGTACCGCAAAATATGAGGATTATAGAAGCAAGCATAAGAAAAGACGCAAAGATGGCGAATCGAGAATTGTTACTGCTTGAACATTGGTGTTTCAACACTTTTATTTATTACATACACTGCAATTGAATTTTGATATTTTTCTTATGTTCTACATATCAAAATATGCTTATGGTAAAAATTTCACATTTTTTAGAGGTGTTTTGCTATTTTTTTTGAAATAAATGGATTTTCAGCATAAATTGGAAAACTATTTGTAGGGGCGGGTGGGGGCAAAACATACGAGAAAAACTCAAATTTGCACTAGAAACATATTGTGTAGTATAGAACTAGTAAAAAATACGACAAACATGTTTTAGTACATATAATGATTCAGAGTGTTCAAAACACAAAGAGAGTCTTTGAGCGCTATGAGATAGTATGTTGTGGAGGTGCACATTGTGGTCTCGACACTTTAAACCATTATAAACAATAAAATAGTTATTTGATATTTTTATTAAGTTCTACATGTCGCATAATGCTTATGGTAAAAATTTTAAAGTTTTTCGATGTGTTTTGCTATGATTTGTGTATTAAATAAATTTTCAGTGGAAATTGAAAAAGGATTTGTAGGGGCACGTGGGGGCGTCACCCGCCCCTACAAATCCTTTTTCAATTTCAGCCAAAAATTCATTTAATTCAAAAGAAATAGCAAAACATATGGAAAAAACTCAAATTTGCACTAGAAACATATTGTGTAGTATAGATGTTGGCGCTAAAATCGGCCGGATAGGAATCGGCCGATGGGTCTTCAGCATCGGACACACGACCCGGGAGAATCTGCTTAGCTCCTGTTCGGGTTATCGCCCTGGTGCGGTTCGCGCGGCATGCCAGTCAATCTGACCTGTTGATTGACAAGGAAATAGAGTATTAAATTCCAGGCGCATCGATCGGCTGGAATTCCGATCTGTCCTGAGGAGCGCGTCGGCGACGAATCGGCCGATTTGCTGTAGAGATGATCGGCTATGGATCAGCCGATGATTGTGTAGCAATTGTAAAGAAAACTAGTGGAGCGATCTAAACAATTACTACAGAGGCAACACTTGAAATCGATCTAATCGGCCGTGAGATAATAAATCGAAGAAAAACAATGACGAAGCCGATTACTCTGATCTCAAGCTGGATAACTGGTGATAATACTAGAACAATAGGTAAAACTTGCAATTCTAGTAAATATCGATAACTGGTGAATAAATCCAAACGAAACCACAACGATGCGCCCGTAGTTAAAGCTCGGATATTACTCGGTAAGCGGAACCTACCAATTGGCCGGAGATCAAGTTGATGCAGCCCTGCCAATCCGTACGAACTCGTGAAAGAAGAAAAGTATTGGCGAAGTCGCCGACTTGAAAGTAAATTGCTGGAAAAAGTAGAAGTACTGTTGTTGATTGATGTGTTCATCTTTTTCAAAACCCTAACGACTCCTATTTATACCCTAAAGCTAGGACTCCTGGTCGATCACGACTTGTTACAACCTTATTTAAATTACTATATCTATACGAACTTTAAAAAGGAAACGGACTCCCGCAGAGTCTGCCGCCGCCGTTCCCTAATCCAGTCAGGATTTCCTTGAATTACTCTCCGACCGACTTAGCATGCCCCCTTTGACCAACTTTTGACCAGGATCCTCTGAAATGATCCCATCCAGTCGGCGTAGGCTGTGCCACCAATCGGCCGATTTCCAACTGTCACTTCAATCGGCCGATTCCTTTTTGTAGCCTTCAGATCTGCCGCATCGGCCAATCTTCTCCTCCTGACACCGATTCAACACGTGTCAAAATCTGGCGTCAACACATGCCCCCCAGTTTCGGAGTAAAATATAACTTTTCCTTCGAAACTCTTTTCCTTAATCCTTTCCTCTGGAACGGGCGCAGTAAAAATCTCCTTCCGTTCCGCGGCACAATGATTGCAATTTCCTCGAACCGGGCGCGCGAAACGACCGCTCCTCTGGAACTCGTGTAGACGGCGCGGTAAAAATACCATCTTTGCCCTCGCTTCCCTGATCTCTCTTAAGTACTGGCTTTCTCCGCCCATCCTTCCCCACGAATCTAGCATTCTTTCCGTCGCATCACTGTTCGTCTTCCTCCAAGCTCTTTCGATTTCCAAGTGCTTCCCCTTTTCCGGCGATCTCATCTGCGGCCTGCTCCGATCCCCAATGGCATCTCCATCGGCGACCACCCCATCTACAGAGGCTCCATTGGCTACTCCTTTGGCGGCGGCGGCCCAATCGGCGGCTTCCCCAGCGGCGTCATCGGCGACGATGGCTTCCATCCCAGAGGTAAATGCTCGAAATTTTTCCCTTTTTGCCTTTTTACTGCCTCAGTATTTTCTGGACCCTTTCTCAGTTTCTTCCTTTTTTCCCTTTTTTAGGCACTTAGGCATCGAATCACCATTCCTCTTTCAGAATCCCCTGACCTCATCTGTCTGGGCCCTATGGGGAGCCCTGATCCAACGGATCTAATTAGTTTAGAAACACATAGGATCCCCTTTAAGAAATCATCCATGGATTTAGACCATTGGGTAGGCACTTTCAGATCCTGGCCGAATGAAACACCCGGGTGGAGAGAATGGTACCAGAGGGTAGCTGGGTCTTGGAAGGTTCAATGGGAAGAACTCAAAATCGGCCAGTGCATAGACTTATCCCTGTCTCAGATGGAAAGGAATGAACCTTTGGTTATGGCAGCCTCTTACTTCTGGTCCGATGCACTTAACGCATTCCTTTTTGGACACGGACCCATGACCCCGACCTTGGCCGATGTTCTGCTGTTGACCGGCCTCGATGTTTCCTCCGCCGATACCCCTTTCAATTATCTTTTCAAGCCATCTCATCGGCTGGAGACCAAAAGAATCGGCGGGTGGAAAGGATACATCGGTAAAAACATGAAGACAGGGACAGTCTCGCAGAGGGAGCATACTGCCTTCTTGATGATGTGGCTGGAGAAGCATTTCTTCTATGGCAGAGCGGTCGGCCCCTCCTCCAACACTCAATCTTTGGCAGAGGCTCTTTCACAAGGATCGGCCATCCCCCTCGGTAAACATTTGCTGGGATCGGCGTACCATCTGATGCACCAAATCGGCGTCAAGCTGTCGAAGGGGGAGCCGATAGGGAACCCAGGCGGTCCTTGGTGGTTCATCACCCTGTGGCTCAACTTACACATGAGCAAGGTTTCTCAGCAGCGGATAGAGACAAAGACCTTTCCCAACGTCGAGTCAGAGGAGAACCCATCGGTCCGTCGCCGCTGCAGGTCTTTTGGAGAAGCGGTATCGGCTTTTCCCGGCTGCCAATTCACTGCCACCCGCACAGCTAAATATTTCAGATGCTTCTACAATGGCCTTAGTGAAGAGATGATCAGCTGGCACCCATATCAGGCAGTAGAGCCGATTTTTGAGTTGCCTGTATGTTTTGATTTCACCACCCATACCTTTGACAGAGAGTTGATGGACATCTTGATCAAGCCGGGGATCCTGCCGGCCAACTTCTTCTCAGGAAAGAACTCACCCACTTATGAATTTTACTGTCCATCGGCTGCGGCAAGGCAACTGGGTTTTGGCCAACTGCCGATTCGAGTCTATTTCGCCGGCCAGGCGAAATTCAGAGATGGACTAACTTCAAGTCTTGAGTACAGTCGGCTGTGCGATCTAGTACCCGACTCCAGCACTATTGACTTGAATGGCTGGTCAGTTGTCTCTTTCGCCACCCAGCAGTATAAATTATGGTGGGCAGAATGGAAGCAGCATCTTTTCTGTAAATCTCCATCATTTTACTGCAACATTCTGGACCCAGAGAACATCGACCCAAATGCAGCGGTATGTCCTTTTTCCTTAGCCGATTCCAATGTTACATTACCATCTTGTTAACTTATGTTTATCCCTTCAGTCTGAAAGCCATGTTCCCCCGATGCGGAGCCGAAGCGGCCGGCCGATTGATAGCCATCACCAATACACGCCGTATCCACTCATCGGCTTCCATGCTCCAACTATCAGAGATATCTCCACCGGCCGATCAAGGCGAGCACCAAAAAGGCCAACATCAAAGATAACCAGCCGTCGGGTGCGAGCTCGCATTGGATCGGCCGATCAGACGGCAATAGCATCGGCTGAAGTCTCCCGCATCGGATCGGCCAGCCAGATGGCAGTGGTATCGGCCGAGACTCCCCACGTTGGATCGGTCGATCAAGTAGAGGTGACACCCGCCGAGACTTCGGGTCCTTTACCCTTATCGGTCGTCGAGATGGCCGATCCCCAAGTCACCGCCGAAGTTGGGGCTGCTGCGGCATCACTATTAGTAGAAGCTGTTCAGGTAACCTTATTTATCTCATACATTCTCCAAATCTTCTACTGACATCAATTCTACTCCTTTGCCAGGCCACATCTCAAGTGGGGATTGAGATTCCAGCAGCTCCTGTTGCCGAGGTACATGATCTCTTACCCTGAATCCTTAATATTCAGAAAACTTAACCAATTTTGATGCAGGTCAATTTGGGTACGCCGATTATAACTCCACAACAGGCATCGGCCGGGAGACCCACAGAGGTATAGCAAATTTCTATCACCATCTTATTTAAATTCCCCATAGTATTCTCACGGGAATTTATGTCTTTCTCCGGAAGCTGGCCCAAGCGGAGCACTAATAACGATCGAATCTTCTTCTTCTGGCGAACCAAGTGCACCAGTCCCTGAAACAAGGGAAACACTTCCACCGGCGCAGGCAAGAGAGATTCGTTTCAAAGAGGTAACAATCTTACCATTAGAATCGGCCGATTTCCTTTCACCGCTTGCTTACCCTTTACTTTGTTTCCCTACAGGAGCAAGATACTCCCAACAACAGCATCTTTTCTTTTGCTGTCTCCTTGGCCGATGAAGAAGAAATCGCCTCACACGCAGTTCCATCGAGCTCCACCTCCGACGATGTCCGTTCCAAGCTTGAAAGCATTCGTACTCTCCTCCAAGATGACATCGGCCGGTTGGTGGAAGATGCATCGCCGATCCGACGACTTTTCAACGAGGTCAAAGATCACATCCCGGATGAAGTGTCGGAGAATTTGGGGTATGCTGCCTATATAGAGGGCATGCAGATTCCGGTTTCCAGGGCGCTGCAACGTATGGCCGATCGTGCTCAGATGGCCAAAACTCAGGAGGAGGTCGACTCGTACAAGCATCGGACTCAGGAAGTACACCACAGAATCAACTTCCTCCGGACATCGTCGGCGCAATAGATCGGCTGAAACGGAGGAGAGCAGAACAAGCCAAGGAGATGGAACAGGTAACCAAAGAGATAGCCGCTGAAGAGAAGAAGCTCCAAGAACTCCCAACCATGATCAGCGAGCTGAAGCAAGAAAGACAACATCTGGCCCGTGAAACAATAAGGCTCCGTCGCCGCGTATCAGAAGTACCAGGATCGGCCGATAACGATCAGAGAATAGTAGACTCGGCCGATCAAATTAGACGACGAGCGATTGTAGCCATAGATGCTTTCCTTGGGTTGTAAAAAATATGTTAAACATTATTGCTCCTTCAATGTCACTGCGCCGATTTGGTTTTGAACTGCTCCTTCAGTCTGCCTTGCATTTATGTATGCATTTACTCCGATAGGGCGTGTCTCACCATCCATCTACCTCCTTTTCATTTATACCTAGACCGTTCACCATCTCTAGAGGCACACGCATCACTTATCTCTTCCCCTTCTTTTACTGTGCCAACTGAACGGCAAGATGTCTTGTTCGTCCTCCTCATCCTCTTCCTCTGTCAACCAGGTATGAACTCCCCCTCTACCTATTTCTCTTAGGCATCTCAATCGCTCTGATACTAGGTAACTCCTTTTATTTCTGTTTAGCCAAACCGTCTCAGCCCTGATCTAGAACGAGCGATAGAAATCATGCATTCAGGAGAGCCATTATCACAGGCAGACAGAAATCTGATAAGAACTCATGCTGAGGAACTCAGAGGTCATGTCCCTGCCGCTGTCCAGGAATATTCGGATCTCATAAATGCTCATCTTTTGGTCCGCAAGCGACTATCTTCCGAAAAAAGTTCTTCACTTCCTTGCAAAGCCAAAACTGAAGTCGCCATGGAAGATCTGGAAGAGGAGAAGACCCGCCTGCTGAAAGAACTCTGCAACCAAGCTGAAACTGGAGCCACTGTAGAGGACCCGAAAGAGAAAAGGCTCACCCTTATGATAAAACTGGGTCGCATCGAGAGAGAAATCCAGCGTAGGCGTAATCAGTAGACACACCAGTATTTTTATTCTAAGGGCGACTTATACCATGTCGGCCATGTAATCTGTAATTTCCATTCAATGATGAATCCCAATGTTTCTTTCACCAGATGTGTAGCCAGAAAACCGATGAGAAATCGGCCATGTTACCTTGACATACTTTACTGTAAGTTATGCTTCTACCCAGATGCTTGGATAGTACCTCTTTAGATATCATCCATTTAAAGCTCTTGGGAATTCCTCCCCTTCGACTGTCTCCAGAATATATGCATTCCCAGGGGTACACCGGCCGATTCTATACGGCCCCTCCCAAGTGGGTGACCATTTACTGAATTTGGGATCCTTAGATCCTATCGGCAGCACCAACTTCCATACCAAATCTCCCTGAGAGAACTGTTTAACTTTGACCTTTTTGTCATACCATCTGGCCACCCTTTTCTTGTTTTCTTCTATGCTAATCAGGGCTCTCAACCGTAAACCCGCCGAATCGTCAAGTTCGTCTTTCATAAGAAAGGAATAGTCATCGGCCGTTAACTGATCCTGTAACGATATACGTCTTGACCCTGTCCTTACCTCCCATGGCAAGACCGCCTCATGACCATAAACCAACTGATAAGGGGATATTTTAGTGGTTCCATGACAAGCCATCCTGTATGCCCATAAAGATTCAGCCAAAGACATATGCCACTTCTTGGGTTGCTCTTCTATCTTCCTCTTGATTAGCTTGATTATCCCCTTGTTAGACGATTCTGCTTGGCCATTGGCTTGAGCATAGTATGGAGAAGAATTCAATAATTTAATCCCCATATCGGCGGCAAACTCTCTGAATTCTCCAGAAGTGAACATTGTCCCTTGATCAGTTGTGATGGTTTGAGGAATACCAAATCGATATATAATATGGCTTTTAACAAATTCAATCATATAGGCCGATGTCACGTTCCTTAAAGGAACCGCCTCCACCCATTTAGTAAAATAATTTGTAGCCACCAATATGAACTTATGCCCTTTGCTAGATGGAGGATGAATCTGTCCGATGAGATCTATTCCCCAACCTCTGAACGGCCACGGCTTAATTATTGGATTCATAGCCGATGCTGGCGCGCGCTGCACATTGCCAAACCTCTAACAGTCTTGGCATCCTTTGTAGTACCTGAAACAATCCTCGAGGATGGTCGGCCAGTAATATCCATTGTTCCTGATCATCCATTTCATTTTGTGAGCCGATTGATGAGCTCCACACACACCTTCATGGATTTCTCCCATCAGAACCTTTGCCTCTTCTGTTCCCAAGCATTTGAGAAGAACTCCATCAATCGTCCGATAAAATAAATCATCCTCAAGCAACACATATTTTGTAGCCTGAAAACGTGTTCGCCGATTCACCTTTTGGGATGGATTTCTCAAGTAATCGGTGATATCCTTTCGCCAGTCATCGGCCGCGAGCTCTAGCGTCATCGCTCCCTGAATCGGCCGATACCCAGAAGCATGTTGGGCCAGTCTGTTGGCTTCTTCATTATAATTTCTTGGGATATGCTCAATTATTGCAGACTTGAACTCTTTTAAAAGTTGAAGACAATCCTCATAATAAATTCTCAAGATATCATCCTTGCACTCAGATCGCCCCGTCAACTGATCTACAATGAGCATGGAATCCCCAAAGATTTTGACTGCATCAGCTCTGACTTCCCTTAATAATTGGATGCCTTTTAGAACAGCTCGATATTCCGCTTGGTTATTAGTTGCAGATGCTTCTATCGGCAGAGAGAAATCATAAGTTGCCCCCCGAGGCGACACAAGAACAATACCGATTCCTGATCCGACCCCACACGAAGAACCATCAAAATATAGAGTCCATGGAACTGGTTCGACGGTGACAATTTCTGGTCCACAATGCTGAACCACGAAATCGACCATCACTTGACCTTTGACGGCTTTGGCCGATTCGTACCTTAAATCGAATTCTGACAAGGCCAGGATCCATTTTCCAATCCGCCCTTTCAAAATCGGCAATCATAGCATATACTTCACCACATCATCCTTGCACACGACTGTGCATTCTGCCGACAGCAAATAGTGCCTGAGCTTAGTACATGAAAAGTACAACCAAAAGCATAGTCGCTCCACCGAGGAATATCTTGTTTCGGCGTCTAAAAGTCTTCTGCTGACGTAGTATAACACTCGTTCTTTCCCCTCAAACTCCTGTACCAACGCCGATCCAATAGCCTGTTCATCAGCCGATAAATATAACTTGAACGGCTTACCAGGCTGTGGTGGAACTAATACTGGAGGTGAAACCAGATACTGCTTGATATTCTCCAGTGCCTTGCGCTGTCCTTCTCCCCATATGAATTCCTGGTCGGGCTTTAATTTCAACAGAGGGGTAAAAGCCTGAATACGTCCTGACAGATTGGATATGAATCTTCTGATGAAATTGACTTTGCCGATGAGGGACTGTAGTTCAGTTTTATTTTGTGGGGTCGCCACTTTGTTGATGGCGTCTATGGTCTTGCGGTTGACTTCTATCCCGCGTTCATGGACCATAAATCCTAAGAATTGCCCGGCCGATACACCAAATGCACACTTGTTTGGGTTCATCTTCAGCCCATGTTTCCTTGTGCACTCCAGCACTTCCTGTAAATCGGCCAGATGATCTTGGTGCCCTTTTGACTTGACCACGACGGCATCTATATAAATCTCCACCGATGAACCAATGAGCTTGTGGAAGATGTAGTTCATGGCCCGTTGATATGTAGCGCCGGCGTTCTTCAAGCCGAAAGTCATAACCACCCCTTCAAATAAACCAAGGTGGCCTGGGCACCTAAAAGCCGTTTTCGAAATATCTTCCTCGGCCATTAATATCTGATTGTACCCGGCATTCCCGTCCATGAAACTTATGATTTTGTGTCCTGCGGCAGCATCCACCAAGATATCGGCCGTCGGCATCGGATATCCATCCATCGGTGTAGCCTGATTCAAGTTCTTGAAATCGATGCACACACGTAATTTTCCATTCTTTTTGTATACAGGAACAATGTTAGAAATCCATTCGGCATAGCGGCGCTGCCGAATAAATCCTGCCTCAATCAACTTTGTAATCTCGGCCTTTATGTCAGGTAGAATCTTGGGGTTACACCGTCGTGCAGGTTGCTGATATGGCCGATATCCTGATTTTATAGGTAACCGGTGTTCAACAATAGACCGGTCTAGTCCAGGCTTCTCATGGTATTCCCAAGCAAAGCAATCCTTGAACTCTTTTAATAAACTTATCAATTTACGTTTGTACTCAGAATCCAAGTTGGCACTAATGTACGTCGGCCTTGATTTGCTGCTATCTCCCAAATCTACCATCTCTAATAAATCGGCCGACGTAAACCCATGCCCAAGCTTCCCATCTTCTCGGACGAGCTGATCCATTTATTCTGAATCTTCAGAGCCGACTGCTTGGATCGGCTGTAGACCAAAATCGGACACTCTCAGGAAGTCAGTGTCCCAAGTCCTGCCAGATATACACTTGACGTGCTCACAGCTCCACTGTTGCGTATCGGCCGCTGCAACGCTGTAGGCGGAATCGGCAGCGACTATCTCTGTACTATCGCCGACCCATTGCAAAAGGCATTGATGCATTGTAGATGTGACACAGCAGTTTGCGTGTATCCAGTCGCGACCAAGCAGCATATTATAGGACCCTTTGCCATTAATAACGAAGAAAGTGGTAGGGAGGGTCTTACTGCCGATGGTGAGGTCGACGCAGAGCGCTCCGCGGGCGGGCGACACGTTGCCTTCGAAATCCTTCAGCATCATGTCCATCTTGGTGAGGTCATCATCGCCCTTGACCAGCTTGCGGAACGTGGCATACGGCATGATGTTAACTGCCGCGCCTCCATCTACCAGTAATCTAGTGACGGGTCTTCCGTTGACATAGACTTTGAGAAACAGCGCTTTAAGATGCTGTCATTTTTCCTCTTCTGGTTTCTCAAACGTAGCCGTCATCGGCTCTAATACCAGTTGTGCCATTTGCTCTTCTTCTGTTCTTTTCATTTTATCCCGATCGTTGGGCGCCATGAACTCCATCGGCAGTATGAACACCATATCAATTTCGGCTGCCGATTCTTGGTTGCTTGTTTCTTGATCATTTTTCTTTGGGCGCCAAACTCGAGATTTGACATTCCTTCTCTCTGGCACCTGTCTCTGTTCTTCTTCTTGATGTTCACACTGGCGTAGGCGTTGGATCCTTCGCTTCTGGGATCTGGACAAGCCATCGGGACACCACCTGGGATTCACTGGTTTGGCCGATGACCTGGCGTGTTCCCAATCTGGTTCCCTTCCTAGGGGATCTTCGTCTGATACCCTATCATCGGCCATCTCTTCCTGCCGATCGTGCGCGCTGATCCTGCCCCCCAGTCCATCTCGCTGGCCGATCTTGCTTTTTGACCTGCTGTACTGGTCAACTCTGCCCCCCGACCAATCATGCACCGAAACGCGCCGTTCTTCGCGCCGATTTCTGCTGATCGGCTCTGACCCTCTGTCCCTAGAGTGTGGCCTCGGACGATCGTTGCAGCTCAACCCGTTACACTCCGGACAGTTATCGGCAGACGGCAACCTGATGTCGTTCTCCCAGCAGTGGATGAAGAACGGACATTGCCAATGATCTTCATACCGGCGTATCGTCTCTTCCTGGTATCGTGCTTGTTCTTGCTGCTGCCAATATTTACTGAGTAAGAATTGGGAGGTGACGGGCTTGCGTGGTCGTTCTGGTCCTCGACCGTTCCTTCGGATTTCTTCTGACGTGATCTGCCTCCTGGGGTCGACAACGCCGCTTCTTCTCGCCGATTCTGACGTCAGCACCTTGGTTTGACTTGAGTCCCCTCCAGCATTAACCATGTTGGCCGGGAAGGGATGCTGATCTATCTTCATCGGCTTTGCCGATTTGGTTGGAGTTTCAAATTTAAGCCGCCCCTGCTCGATGGCCGATTGTATCTGCTGGCGGAAGACTTTGCATTCATTTGTATCATGAGAAGTAGCGTTATGCCACTTGCAGTATCTCATCTTCTTAAGCTGATCGGCCGTAGGGATGGTGTGATGTTGAGACAGCTTAATCTGCCCTTCCTGAAGCAGTAGATCAAAAATTTTATCGGCCTTTGACATGTTGAAGCCGAATGTCTCTGGCTCCTTCTTGCCAAAGGGGCAAGATATTGATTTTTTCCCTTTGACCCACTCTACCAGGCCGATTTCTTCTTCCGCATCGGATTCAGATCCCTCCAAGTAAGCCACCTTCTTTTGGAAGTTCCTCCGCTGTTCAAACGGTCGGACTTCTTGTCATAACAATCGGTGATCGATTTGGCTCAGGATTTCAAACTCTTGGGCAGCATATCTTTCTTTGATCTGTGGCAAGAGGCCTTGGAAAGCGATATCGGCCAACTGTGCATCGGTCAGAGCCAAACTGTAGCATTTGTTCCTGATTTCTCTGAATCTCTGTATATACCCCATCACTGGTTCATCGCTCCTCTGCCTGAGACTGGTCAAATCCGAGATCTTCATCTCGTGTACTCCTGCGTAGAAGTACTTGTGGAATTGTTTCTCCAGATCGGCCCAAGTAATGATAGAATTCGGCGGTAAGGTGGTGAACCACTGGAAGGCCGATCCGGACAGAGACGATGAAAATAAACACACCCTCAGAGCATCTTGCGTGGCAGCTTCTCCGCACTGGATGATGAATCGGTTGATATGCTCCACAGTGGATGTATCGTCCGTCCCTGAGAACTTGGTGAAATCAGGAACTTTGTAGCGGTGTGGGAACGGCAGCGAGTCATAGGCCGATGGATACGGCGTCTTGTAAGTATAAGTTTGAACTTTCGGCTTCAATCCAAACTGATCCTGGATCACTTCTGCTATTCTTGCCGTCCAGTCCACCTGCTGCTGATGAACAGCTGTTCGCGGCGCGGGCATGTGCTGAAGGGCTGGTGCGGCCGGGTGATGAATCGGCGAATTTTGCTGAGCGGCCGATAGTTGATGGCGAAATGAGTCCGCACCCCCTTCGTACGTCACTGCTGGCGCCGTGCCTCTGAATGCTTCCACAGTGTTTTCCCCCCTGCCGATTTCTGATAAGATCGGCTGATACTGGGAAACCGTCGGCCGGGCGGCCGATTAGTATGACACCTGGACCGAATAACTGCCATGCCCGTTCGCTGGCTCGGGAAAATACGCTGTGGCTGATGTTCCCCAAGGCGCCGAGCTTGTAGGTAGTGATTGCACAGAAGCCATCTGAACGGGTTGAAGCGGCGTCTGTGATGGGAGACATGGTGCACCGCTGTATCTTGGAGACGCCGGGGGTGGTGGAGAGTTGTACCCCTCGCGTTGCGTCAACATCGGTTGAGGAGCCGATTGGGATGTGTATGGTAGGCTTCTGGCTGGCAGAGTGGTTGGAGGGGCATATGCCGGTCCCTGATAGCCTTGGACTGCTCCGCTGGCCAGAGAGTTGACGACGGCGTTATACACCATGTTGGTCATCACTAAGGATTGGTCGATAAACGCCTGATACACGGACTGTTGAATCATCTCTGACATCTTGCCCGAGTCCTCAGCGATGGTGATGTGGCGAGGCGCTAGAATAGGAGCCTTCTTGACTGCCTCCTCGCTTCTGGTACGACTGAACGACTGGAGGTACATCTTCTTGTAGTCTTCTAGATGTTTGGCCAATTCTTCCCTCTGGTCGTCCTTGAGATCTGCTTCTGTGACCTCAATGATGTTGCTGTCGGAGATTTCTACGTTTTTCGACATATCAGATCTTTGGATGGTCCCACTGCGCGTGCCAAAAGTGTGTTGGCGCTAAAATCGGCCAGATAGGAATCGGCCGATGGGTCTTCAGTGTCGGACACACGACCCGGGAGAATCTGCTTAGCTCCTGTTCGGGTTATCGCCCTGGTGCGGTTCGCGCGGCGTGCCAGTCAATCTGACCTGTTGATTGACAAGGAAATAGAGTATTAAATTCCAGGCGCGTCGATCGGCTGGAATTCCGATCTGTCCTGAGGAGCGCGTCGGCGACGAATCGGCCGATTTGCTGTAGAGATGATCGGCTATGGATCAGCCGATGATTGTGTAGCAATTGTAAAAAAAACTGGTGGAGCGATCTAAACAATTACTACAGAGGCAACACTTGAAATAGATCTAATCGGCCGTGAGATAATAAATCGAAGAGAAACGATGACAAAGCCGATTACTCTGATCTCAAGCTGGATAACTGGTGATAATACTAGAACAACAGGTAAAACTTGCAATTCTAGTAAATATCGATAACTGGTGAATAAATCCAAACGAAACCACAGCGATGCGCCCGTAGTTAAAGCTCGGATATTACTCGGTAAGCGGAACCTACCAATTGGCCGGAGATCAAGTTGATGCAGCCCTGCCAATCCGTACGAACTCGTGAAAGAAGAAAAGTATTGGCGAAGTCGCCGACTTGAAAGTAAATTGCTGGAAAAAGTAGAAGTACTGTTGTTGATTGATGTGTTCATCTTTTTCAAGACCCTGACGACTCCTATTTATACCCTAAAGCTAGGACTCCTGGTCGATCACGACTTGTTACAACCTTATTTAAATTACTATATCTATACGAACTTTAAAAAGGAAACGGACTCCCGCAGAGTCTGCCGCCGCCGTTCTCTAATCCAGTCAGGATTTCCTTCAATTACTCTCCGACCGACTTAGCATGCCCCCTTTGACCAACTTTTGACCAGGATCCTCTGAAATGATCCCATCCTGTCGGCGTAGGCTGTGCCACCAATCGGCCGATTTCCAACTGTCACTTCAATCGGCCGATTCCTTTCTGTAGCCTTCAGATCTGCCGCATTGGCCAATCTTCTCCTCCTGACACCGATTCAACACGTGTCAAAATCTGGCGTCAACAATAGAACTAGTAAAAAATATGACAAACATGTTTCAGTACATATAATGATTGAGAGTGTTCAAAACACAAAAAGAGTCTTGAGTGCTATGAGATGTATGATGTGGAGGTGCACATTGTGATCTCGATACTTTAAACCATTATATACAATAAATAGTTATTTAATATTTTTATTAAGTTCTACATGTCATATAATGCTTATGGTAAAATTTTTAAGTTTTTTGATGTGTTTTGCTATAATTTGTGTATTAAATGAATTTTCAGTGGAAAATGGAAAAGGATTTGTAGGGGCGGATGGGGGCGTCACCCGCCCCTACAAATCCTTTTTCCAATTTCAGCCGAAAATTTATTTAATTCAAAAGAAATAGCAAAACATATTGAAAAAAACTCAAATTTGCACTAGAAACATATTGTGTAGTATAGAACTAGTAAAAAATATGACAGACATGTTTCAGTACATATAATGATTGAGAGTGTTCAAAACACAAAGAGAATCTTCAGTTCTATGAGATGTATGATGTGGAGGTGCACATTGTGATCTTGATAGTTTAAACCATTGTATACAATAAAATAGTTATTTGATATTTTTATTAAGTTCTACATGTCACATAATGCTTATGGTAAAAGTTTTAAGTTTCTTTGATGTGTTTGCTATAATTTGTGTATTAAATGAATTTTTAGTGGAAAATGGAAAAGGATTTGTAGGGGCGGGTGGGGGCGTCACCCGCCCCTACAAATCGGTTTTTAGGGGCGGGCCGGGGCGCCACCCGCCCCTACAAATCAATTTGAAGGGGCGGGTGACGCCCCAGCCTAACCCTAGAAATCCTTTTCGTATAAAGATTGTGACTTAGAAAAAAATTTTAGATCCCGGGCGCGCGAGCAGACGCCGTTAGGCTGCCAAAAATTTCCGCCGCCGCCACCCACGTGCTCGTCTTCTATGCCGCCTCCCGCTCGCAGCCACCGCCGCCGCCCGCTTTCGGCCTCCTCTCCGCGCGTGGCCTCGAGCTCCCCTCTCCACGGCGCCTCCCCTCCCCGCACCTCCTCCCAGCGAGCGGCGGCACCATTCATCACTCCTTTGCCCAGCCCTTCGCCGGCGACGGGCATCCACCAGGTATGCCCTTCCCTTTTCTCTCCTCTTCCGGCGAGCTCTCCTTTGTAGGCGCCCCTACCGCGGCCATTGAAGCCTTTCGTTCTATCCTCGCCGCCGCTGCCCGGCCGCCGCCTCATCTCCCTCGGAGACTCCTCGTTCCCGTGCCCTCCCGCCCGCCGCAGGTATGCCCCCCCCCCTCCGCGGCCAACCACTCCCTCCTCACGCGCCCCTCCTTGGATTGGCTAGGAATCGCCTTGATATCCCCCCTGCTAGCGCCGATTTCCCGTTAGGGTTTAGCCCCCCATTTCGCTGCCCCGGGGCTGCGATTGTGTGTGGGAGGGCGGGGAGCAGCAGCAGTGGGGGCCGAGGAAGGGGAGGCGCGCCAGAGCGGAGCGAATCAGGTGGGCCACCACATCGCCGGAGCAGGCAGACAGCCACGACCGTGATGGTGGAAATGTCCAAGGGCAGTTTGGTCACTCTAATTGCTCTAGAAAAATAAAAGGAGAAGAAAAGAAGGAAAATGATGTAAATGTTGGAGAAACACCTGTATTGAAAGAATTAGCATCCTGGTGTCAAACTTCTAAAGGCATGCGAATTGAGTGTCGAATTCAGTGAGGCGTGTATATTGGGTGCCAAATATCAAAATTTCTCGCGGGGGGTTGTGGCAGAACCACCTGAATTAATCCGGCTCAAGCGCGCTAACCATCATCACAAGGGTAATCAGGGCTAACTCGCACTTCAAACGGAGTAATCCACTAGTCTGTCAGGTAATCTCCCGATACAACCACGGTTTTGCCGATCGAAACCACACATACAAATTACTCACACGAAGGTGAGCCCAGAGGATACAACATTCCACAAATTTTACATCACAGAGTTCATCATAAATTATTATTACAACTGAGTTTGAATTCGTAAAACGAGGTACTTCAGAGTTCAAAGTAATTGAGTTCTTTAGAGTTCAATGCAGCGGAAAATAAACGATAAACTACTTGACGATACATGATGTCTCGATGAAGCCCGTACGAGACATCACTCGGCATTATCATCATTGGCCGGGGACGCATCCCATTCCACCGACCAACCAGGAGGAAGAGTACACGGCCAAGTCAAACTAGCGATCATGTCCTCAAAAGTATCACCTGAAAATAAGCCATAAGCAAGGCTGAGTATACTAATACTCAGCAAGGCTTACCCGACTAGTGGAATATACTTAGCCGACTCCTAGACATGCAAGGCTTTTGGCTTGAGGGTTTGTTTTGCCGAAAAGCATATACAAGAAGGTCCTTACTTTCAAATATTAGCTCCAGATTCTAGTTTTCTTTAACCATTCTAGGTAAGCAACTATCCAATATTATACATGGTGAAAGAATTAATTTGCATCCAACAAGATTAATCATCATCATTGTTCCATTTCTTACTCTATGTGGTAAAAGGGTCAAGCAGTCTCAATAACCGCGAGAAATGGACGATTCGAACCGAATTTCTTAACCTTGCAAGGGAAACCTAAACACACGTCACGTGGTTACTCCCAGAGTCACACGTGCAACCTTTCCCCTTTCTTCCCGAGTTGTGGATCAGGGCCACCATCCGAGACTACAGAGCAGGCTCTGTACCCACCATGCGCGCGCATGGAACCGAAGTTGAGAGGGTGGGATGCTGTCCACTTGCCGGTCCGATTAGGTACTTAAGCTTACCGATTACCATATTCTCGGCATGTGGTTAGTACGTTCAAAGACTTAACCACCACTACCACACACTGCGGCCTTAGCATTTTTCACTAAACAGACGGGACATCAATCATCAACTTGAACATCGCACCATAGCCCCGTCCGTCGACCTTATGATTGCAGCATGTAGTAAACATTCAACTCCTATATTCTCGCGAGTGACAGGAAATCACTCGACTTTTACCGAGTCATATTAGCATAGCATTCTATCGAACCTTACATCTAGTGTTCAGAGCATGGGTACCTAGGATCATGCAACTAAGTTTTCATCCAACTCCTATAAACTTAATGCACAAGTAGAATAGAGTATTAAGTTGCATAATTTAGAAAAATAGGGTTCATGCTCCGGGGCTTGCCTTCTTGAGCAAAGCTAGCCTTGGGCTCTTCCGAATTCTGGTTCGGGTCTTCGAAAACTTCAGTTAGATTCACTTGAGCTTCACACTGCTCACTCTCGGACTCGGGCACCAGCTCGTACGTTTCGTCAGCGAGAGTAGTCGATTCTATATGAATGCACAAGTGTAAGTTCTAGTGATGGCACATGATATTTATTTTCTTCACGATAAAGTTGCAGTCCACAAAAATATAGATTTGGTTGTAAAGTTACTTAGTTACGATTTCTTGGGCAATCTTTAACAGAAGGGGTTGTGTTGTATTGGAAATTTAATTTTCGCACTATAAGCATGGATTAAGCACAAACACTGATCTAGGTAACTTCTGGTGATGAAATTTTTATTCAAAGTACATTATGCAGAGATAAGATTACTGTAACAATTTCAGACATTTGTATGCAGCAGAATAATTATGAAAAATATAATACACAGTCACTGCTAGAACATAGCTATTTTTATACAGGACGAACCATGCAAGTGTTTATGCCAAATATTTTATTGCGTGTCAATCTATTAATATGTGTGTTACTGCAAATTTATTAGATTTTATTGTGCAGGATACAGAGCATAATAAATAGGACAAGATACACTTATGTTAATAAAGATTAATTTCTATAGGATGTTAGACAGGGTTTCTGTGTATGAAACTTTTTATAAAGCATAAGCTACTCTAAAGTATCCCACAGTAAAAAGATAAACATTTTCCAAGCACAGAAACTAATTACTTTGATTTAATGTATTTCTCCACTACAAAAATTATATAAGTGGTTACAGACAGGTAAACAGTCTCTAAATTTTTCTGTTGCATTTAGGTATCAATGCACTAGCACAGAAAAAGTTTCACCACCCAAATCACACTATAACAGTAGAAACATATAAATCTATCCCTTCATGGCATAAAACAAAGTCTAACAAAAAGTTTAGCTATAGATAGGTTCTGGTCCTTAACTTTTTACACTGGTGTATCCATCAAGAAACTAACCTACTGTCCAAAATTCAGATTCAATCTTAGTCTACAACAGTGGGTACAAATAAAAGCTATTAAACCTTCCATTTAATCTATAGTAAAATATATTGAAAAACTGAGAAAATGCATGGAACAAAAGTTGTAGATCTTCTTCTAAATATTATAGAAAAGTTGATTTTGTAGTTTTACGATTTTTCTACGATTTTTTATGAATTTTACAAGTTCACTGATTTTGAATCTATGGTTAAAACTATCTTTTATAGAGGGGTCCCTGGAATCTTGCGTGCAGGCCCCTGGGAAGATTGCAATCAAAGCAATGTGGTCCCTAGCAGTCGGCCGGCAAGCTTGAGCTCAATTTCGGCGAGGGGAGGGGCCGGTGGTGAGGGGAACGAGGGGGAGGAGCAAGTGGAAGGCATGGCTACCTTGGGGAGGCCTCGGTTGGGGCGGAGATGGCCTGAGCTGGGCCGCCCATGGAATCAAGGAGTTTACCCATAACAGGGCTTGTTCGTTCATCCATATTTCAGCGTCGTATGAACTGTCTTGGCCCGCCCAAGGAATTCCTTCGGGCTAACCGAGACATCTTCGCATGGCAACATACGACTTGTTTTGGCCCGCCCAAGGACTTCCTTTGGGCTAACCGAGACATCTTTGCTTGGCAACATATGACTTATTTTGGCCCGCCCAAGGACTTCCTTCGGACTAATCGAGACATCTTGGCATGGCAACATACGACTTGTTTTGGCCCGTCCAAGGAGTTCCATCAGGCTAACCGAGACATCTTCGCTTGGCAACATACGACTTGTTTTGGCCCGCCCAAGGAGTTCTTTCGAGCTAGCCGAGTCATCTTTGCACAATGACTACTTTTGTAACAACGCATGTGCAGGATTGCGTTGTCACTTCCTTTAGGCCAACCGAGACATCTTCGCATGGCAACATACGACTTGTCTTGGCTTGCCCAAGGAATTGATCAAGATCAAGTGCAGGACCTCGTCGTCACCTCCTTTGGGCCAACCGAGGCATCTTTGCATGGCACCATACGACCTGTCTTGGCCCACCTAAGGAACTGATCACCCCATGTGAAGGACCTCATCATCAATCCCTTCGGACCAACCGTAACGATTTCGCAAGTCAACACGTGAATTCTCATGGTCCGCCGAAGGATACGACTGAAGCTACCAACAAGATTTATTTCTCCCTCGCTAATTGACTTCTAGTCACCTTCACATACTTCCAGTACAACTATGTTTACTGGTTCACGACTGGTATTCTATGCAAGTTTGCTGAAGGGGCCTCGCTCCCATACTTCCAGTACAACTCCCTTCTACTAGTTTACGACTGGTATTACGCGCAAGTTTGCTGAAGGGGCCTCGCTCTCATACTTCCAGTAACAGATTACTAGTTTCCGACTAGTATGCTATGTTACTGAAAGGGCCTTGCTCCATACTTCCAGTAACAGATTACTAGTTTCCGACTAGTATGCTATGTTACTCAAGGAGCATCGCTCCCATACTTCCAGTACAACTCCGTTTACTGGTTTACGATCGGTATTACGTGCAAGTTTGCTGAAGGGGCCTCGCACCCATACTTCCAATAACAAATTACTAGTTTTGGACTAGTATGCTATGTTACTGAAGGGGTCTTACTCCCATACTTCCAATACAACTCCGTTTACTAGTTTACGACCGGTATTACATGCAAGTTTGCTGAAGGGGCCTCGCTCCCATACTTCCAGTAACAGATTACTAGTTTCTGACTAGTATGCCATGTTACTGAAGGGCCTTGCTCCCATACTTCCTGCACAACTCCTTTCTACTGGTTTACGACTAGTATTACGCATAAGTTTGCTGAAGTGACCTCACTCCCATACTTCCAGTAACATATTACTAGTTTTCTACTAGTATGCTAGGTTACTGAAGGGGCCTCGCTCCCATACTTCTAGCACAACTCCGTTTACTAGTTTACTGACCGGTATTACATGCAGGTTTGCTGAAGGGGTCTCGCTCCCATACTTCCAGTAACAAATTACTAGTTTCCGACTAGTATTCTATGTTACTAAAGGGGCATTGCTCCCAGACTTCCAGTACAACTCCGTTCTACTGGTTTACGACTGGGATTACACGCAAGTTTGCTGAAGGGGCCTCGCTCCCATACATCCAGTAATGCCCAGACTACTAGTTCCCGAGTAGTATGCTTGGTTACTGAAGGGGCCTCGCTCCCATATTTCCAGTACTACTCCATTCTACTGGTTTACGATTGGTATTACGTGCAAGTGTGCTGAAGGGGCCTCGCTCTCATACTTCCAGTAACAAATTACTAGTTTTCGACTAGTATTCTATGTTACAGAAGGGACCTCGTTCCCACACTTCCAGTACTACTCCGTTTAGTAATTCTCGACTAGTTATGCATGGAGTTTATTGCAAGGGCATTGCTCCCAACACGGTTTCATGTATATCAGTTACAACATACTTTTATGTTTACCATGTAGGGGGACCTGATCTAGACCGTGCTGCTAGGTGAGTCGGATTCAACTCTGACTAGTTGGCTTCATCAACAATCGCCAACGACTACTTCGACTTCGCGAGAACGCTTGACTACACGTCGTAGACTACAACAACTACTCGTTGGATTCGACTTCGACTAGTTGGGTTCATCAACAACCGTCGGCGACTATTTGACTTTGTGAAGAAGGCACGGTGAAACGCTGGCAACTACTTTGACTCTTCCTTTTGCCTACAACACTAGTCGGAATCGGCTCCGACTAGTTGGCTTCATCGGCATTTCAAGATCCAGCGGTGACTTGGCCAAGGCCTAAGCTCGGGGCTGGCGCTACTGACTACTAGGCATATACTATGCGACTCATCTAGCTCCCAGGCTCGGGGGCTGGATGTGACTAGGCACTCATCGTTTTTTCAACGATAGCTCTCACGCTTTAAGATCCCGATTCAAGAGGCTTTTGAAGATCTCTCTCGCGAAGATAATTGTTTAACCATTATTTCTGGGATTCTATTCCGAAATAAGGTGTTTTTTCAAATTTTTAACCCAGAGGTCTTATCTAGCCATTGACTCAGGGAACAAGATTTGGTTTGAGCGGTAATTTAGGGCGCTTTTTGGAGAGGTTATTTGTTTAACCATTTTTTCAAGGAACTCATCAAGAAAAAAGAGGTTTTCAAATTTCCTGAATCAATTTGCCCATCTTAACCATCAAATCTTTACTATCACATATTGCATGCTACGATTCTTTGGACCCTTTATTCCAAAATCTTGGGGATTTGGATTCAAAGCTCAGGGGCTGCAGGACACGTGTCATCAGCGACTTACTTTTCAAATCTTTTGGAAGATAAGGATAGAAGACTCAGGACTAAATTGACCCTCAGCCTGATTCTATGAGTCAACCTAAGGCTCGGGGGCTACTCCATATGGAGTGCGAGTTCAATCGCTTCCCATATAAAATAAGACTTGACAACTACTCGGGGTATGAGCACCTCACAGTCTCGATGCAGCCAAGAAAGTACTTAGAAGACACCCTCAAGATGGAGTTCCGGAGAACTCGAAGACGCCTTCAGAAGTACTCGGATGCCTGCAGTACTCGGCTACGAAGAGCTCGGGGGCTTGTCAGACCCGGGCTCACGGGACTGTGCACATAGTGTACATTTCTTAGGATAAGGGATGGGATATGGCCCACGCGCTACATCTGTTGTAACTACTCGTAGCCTAGTAGGACTACTCATACAGTAGTAAAACTAGTCGGAGACAGTAGGGAACTACCCGAAAACCACTCGGATAGGACTCTAGGGCTTGTATCCGACTAGGACTTCCATGTAACCCTGTCCCCCAGACTATATCAGGGCAGACTATACAATCGCCGAACAAGGATAACCACCTTTGGCCACCCCCTTCGGCAGGGACACTGGTAAGTGGGCCCTCTAGTCCATGGTCGATGAGTTGGTGCTGTCCTAAGTCGGTTGCATGCTCTGGTGAGCCATTTGATCCATGGGAGGCTGAACGGCGCATTCTGATTGGCCGGAGAGGTGTTGCCTTGGATTGAGAGTGTGTTTCCTTGCTCTTGAAGCTGTCATGTGGGTCCTTCAATCCTCGTGCTTTCTCGTGATTGGTCCGTGTTTTGTGCTTTGGATTCGAAGGTTTGTTTTCCCTCCATTTTATCTCAAATTCCTGCATAGCTATATTTTCCAAAGGACATGTGGAATTGATATTATTTTGGATAAATATGCCTGCAAGAAATGTTAGTTCTCCCAATTTGCTAGTCAAATTGACGGTCGAAATTGGTCCGTAACGAGCGTCAATAGTCAGTATTGCCTTAGGTGTTGATGTGTTTCAAGGGGGTCCTTGCCCGCCCTTATATAGTCTGGGGGATAGGGTTACATGGAAATCCTAGCTAGATACAAGCTCAGGAGTCCTACCGAGTACTACTAGGGTAGTTTTCTTCTATTCTGACTAGTTCTACCTGTGTCCAAGTAGTTACAATAGGGATATGGTATGGGACATGCACCATCTCATATTCTAGAAAGTCTATGCAAAGTGCGCAGTCCCGTGGCCTCGGGTTTGACAATAGGAGAAAAGAAGGCAGCAACTTTGCCTTGGTGAGGACGTAAAATAAAAAGAGTGATTCGAGAATAATTTGAGGAGCAAGACTATCTTTCATTTTAAAATAAAAAAGCCAAGTTTCTAAGCAGGAAGAGCTAGGAACCTGATGTCTGCATTGTTCCATTCTTCTATTACCCAAGAAAGCATGGTAACCACTCAAAAGTTCACAGAAACTGGAAGAAGCCTGGAATAACTTGTATGCAGGTTACTATCAAGGAGTGGCATCCACCTTAGTCCTCACACCTTTACTCGAGAACGAGCAAAGGCTAAATGTGGGGGTGTTGTTGAATAATCATTTCTAGGAGTTTTGGTGAATTGCCAGGGGACTGCATATGCATATGGGCGAAAACCATGCTCAAACAAAGGAAAAGGTATACTTCAGAGCATTCTGTATGACCACAAGCATCGGAGGGCCCACATCCCGAAGCAAATCAACCTAAGAGACCAAGAAACACACCTCCGACCAATTAGAGGCTGGCACACAGATTCAAGGGCCCACAAACGCGAGGAAAGCAGCTAAACTTACCGCCAACCATCATGTACCCACTTGGGGACCCACCTGGCAGTGTCCCGGACAAAAGGCAGCGCGAGAGGGGGCACCCAGGGGTCGGCCGACCCCCAGGGTCACCCGAACCTGGACGGCATCCCATCCCGCTCAGTTTTGGCATGAAGTACCCCTAACGTTTCCTCAAGGCGGTGCTCATGTGTTTCCTTGTAAACCTCGGCCCTAGAGACTATAAAAGGTGTAGGGGAGCCCCTCTCAACACACACCAAGATACAAGTGAAGAAGAAGAGATGTAGAGGGACTCCACCTTGGGCCTACTTGTAGGCTTAGGATACGGAGTGGGGGAGAAGAAGTGTGGAGGAGTACCGGGTTTGTCGGCCTCTCTTCTACCTTGTACCTCATCAGATATAAAGCATTTGAGTAAGTATCCGAGTTTATCTATAGTGGTAAAGTTCATGGTAAAGTTATTCTCTTGTTATTTGTTTGCGGGTTCATCATCCGTTCTTGTAGCGGATACTCTAGTAGAGGGCCCCTAATAAAGACGGGTAAACCCAGTACGACGCCCGAGATTACCTTTGTTTGCTGCAAACTCCACTTTGTCGAGGGGGTAGACGGTAGGTGGTGACAGCCCTGTCCGTCCCCTACGAAGTATTTTTCATGGTTAGTGAACTCCCACACGTTCGGGTTCGGAGTAGAGCTAATAGCCGGAGGTCCTTGGAAGACCAGGATCAGATTGGTGCCCGAAGTAAATGAGTAGTAGGTGAGTTTATCCTTCCTTGATCCTTTCCCTTAGACAAACCACACTACCTATCTGTTTTTCTTCGGGGTAAACTAGCTAGAAGACCGTTACACCTCCATTTCTGAGAAAATAGATACCCTGAATACTCTCCGGGTGAAGTGCTACAGTAGTATATCTGTGCGCTTGTGGATTTATTCGTGATCATTAAGAAATACCAACAATGGCCTCTGAGATGGGTTACCCCATCGGGCGGACACCATGTTGACATTTTCAACGAGAGCCTCGGGTTGCCCTGGAATCTTCCTGGTCTCAGCAGCAGGGACCACAACAGCAATTTGTGCAAGTTGTGATTCAATCATTTTATTGAAACTCAATTAATTTTTAAGAGTAGAAGAAAGAGTTTAATCGTTGGCAGCAAGCTTTTTATTCAAAGATTCATTTATTTTTGCTTGGCCAAGAACAAGATCTTTCAGGGGAGGTTGGTCGGACTGAAATTTGAATGAAATTTGAGTTGTAGTTGTTACCTCCCTGATATGGTGGGCACGACTAATTCCACCCTTGGCCTCCTTGTGGACGAAATCCGTTGTTGTTGTTGTTCATGTACGCCACTTCTTTGCGGGTTTTGAGGCAGTTGTTCCCCGAGTTTCCACCATTTCCACAAACCTCGCACATGTGGTGTGAGTGTATAGCTTGGACGGGAGCGTACTGTTGCTTGCTTCTCTCGTCCAGCTTCTTGAGTAGGAGGTCCATCTTGGCTGCGAGCATGTCCGTCTCCTTGACGGTGTGCATGCCCTTAGTACGGCGTTGGAGTCTTTCTTTGCTCCACCCTTGGTTGGAGACCATTTTCTCGATTAACTCTGTAGCCTTAGTGATGGTGAGGTCGAGAAAGGCTCTTCCGATAGTAGATCAATGTGGGCTCTTGATATCGGCGTTAGCCTATTGTAGAAGCTTTGTAGGAAAAGTTAGTTGTCCATTCCATGATAGGGACAGGCCGGGATGTATTCCTGCAACCTCTCCCAAGCTTCGGGGATTGATTCCATCCCCGTCTGCTGGAAACTTGATATCTTTCCACGTAAGGCATTGGTCTTGCCCAGTGGAAAGAACTTCATAAGGAACGTCGTGGAACATTTGAACCACGTACTGACGGCTTCCTTATCCTTGTAAAACCACAATTTTGCCTTCCCTAGGAGGGAGAAAGGAAACAGACGGAGCCTGATGGCATCAGCTATGACGCCCCGTATGACTACGGTTTCGCACAGCTCAAGGAAGTTATAGAGATGGGCATTGGCATCCTCGTTAGGCTTGCCACAGAACGGTCTAGCCTGCACCATGTTGATAAGACTGGATTTCAGCTCGATTCACGTCCCCGATGTCGACGTTGGGTCCAGTAGCCACATTGGTGGCGGAGGGTACAGAAAAGTCACAAAGAGTCATCTTGGCCATAGGCTCAGGCGCAGATGGTGCTTGAACGACTGGTTCGGTTGCCGAGAGAAAGATTTGAGGAGTGGTGACGTGAGGTCGGACCCTTCTCACAAGCTTCTCGGGGTTTTCAACGAAGTTTGTTGGCAAGGAGAAACCAGTCATACACTACCCTGTTTTCATCTAGCAGGAGAAAACAAAAGCAACATTAGCCTGTGTAAGAAATAGGTATTTCTTGAACACATGGCCATGAGTATGTATTAGTATATTCTTTTAACTAGTGTCATCCCCGGCAACGGCGCCAGAAATGCTTATTGGTATTTCTTAACAGCATCACCAGGATTCTTAGTCCTAGAAATACCGTGGTGGTATGTCTTAACTATTACAGAATGAATCCGCAAGCGCACGGATATACCGTTGTAGCATTTCACCCGGATGAGTATTTGAGTATCGTTATTTATATTTTCCCGTAGGATGGCATGGTGTGAAAGAGTTTTACTAGGTACATATTCATAACAATATGCTCAAGCGATAGACTATAACTTAAACATGGGTAAGTTATGATAAATGAAGTATAAGGGTAATGTGACACACGCACAAGACAATTTCATGAATAAATAATAACAAATAAACCAAAGGTTAGTGGGAGCATAGACATAAAAAGGGTTGTCCTAGTGGTATCTACTCAAGTTAGCAAGGGTTATACAACACATGGTTAGGATTAGCATTAAGCAACCAACATTACAGGCAGACTACCATGTACTGGTCTGCCAGCAACCTGGAGTAGCACTTTAGGCTCCTACACAACATCCGAACATGGAGGACTACGAAGGACGGACATGGTGTCACTACCTGCCGCCTAGCCTGACAGACCGTGGGATGCAGTCATATTAAATAGATCCCTCGTGCCCAGAGCACCATGCCCGTGCACAAGATCACTACTCTAGCCCCTCGGAACCCCCACCATGATGATGGACAGGCATACAGCCTAGAGAAAGTCCGAAAGCATACCAAACCGATGTTGATACTTAAAGCTAAGCTAAACATGATTATATAACTGGTGGGCCCCCGTGGACACTGCCTTCCTCTGGCTGGCTGACACGTGGGTTCTTCCCCTGATCCTCGGTGTTTGCCACTGTGACACCCTAGGTGTCTAAAAGACTAAACAAAGATCCTTAACATGAAATCAGTCACAAAAGAGCAAGAGAAGTATGAAACAACCTATCAAATCTACCTTTCAAGCAAATGAATATGTGTATATGTATATATGCATATACATGTGAACTCTTGCAAACAAACCCTTGTAACTTTCAAAGTTGATCATAACTGACTCTAAAAATTTAATGGCACATCTATCATAACAAGAGCAACAAAAGTCTAGTTGAACTCAAGGGCTAACATTGCAAAAATTCACATAAAATGACGTGTCATTTAAATAGTTATTTTCGCAATTTCAAAATAACTTTTTACACATTGCTCAAATGAATATAGTCATCAAAGAGAAAATGTTTGTCTTGAAAAGTTGAACAAAACTAGCATTCAAATGTTTTTGTTTTGACCTTGGGAAGAATGAGTTTTAGCTCCCTTTTCCAATCAGACCCCTGCTCTTTTCCTTTTTCACTCTTAAGTCCCATCATCTTCTCCTCCTCTCTCCTCCTCAGCCCCTCTGCCTCCCTGTTGCACAACCGTGGCGCCACCTAGCTGCTGGCGCCAGCGAGGCAGCTGCGCCCCAGGTTTTGCCCCTGGTTTCACCTTCCCCAGCAGCCTGAGCCCAGGCCACCATCCCTCCCCTCGCGCCTATAAAAGCCCCACCCGAGGCCCCTGAGCTCGTCGCCCCAACACCAACTCTGGCAAGCAGTCACCTACGCGTGGATGCACCACTCCGCCCCCACATTGCCCAAACCAACCCTCCCACCACCTTCTCCATCTCACCCTGAAGCTGCACAGCCGCTCCCTGTGCCCTCTTCCTTACCGGAGCACCGCCTCCACCACCCGCACCCGCTGCCAGCTCTGTGCCACCGTCGGCAAGCCGCTTCGGTCCACCCCTTCCCCACCCAAGGCCTCAAATAGGTGCGGTATGTTCCCCTCTTGCATCTCCCACCTTCGCCCCTCACCACCGGCAACCCTAGTCGGCGAGAGTAGTCGAGTCTATATGTATGAGTGGTTTTTATGAAAGACTTTACTCTTAGCACTAAAGCTACCATCCAAAATTCATGAGCAGTTTTTCTTGAAACTCTGGCACTTGTTGGATGATTAATTATTTTTCCAACATGTTTGGTTAGATATAGATGCTTACTTAGACTGGTTAAATGAACTAGAATATTGAAAGCTAAAATATGAAATTAAGGACGTACTCTTTGTTGCTTTTCAGCAAAAAGAAACCATAGAACCTTAGAGCCATGCATGCTTAGTAGTCGGTATTCACATACCACTTGTCGAGTAAGCCTTGCTGAGTATTAGTATACTCAGCCTTGCTTGTGGCAATGTTTTCAGGCGTGTCTTTTGAAGATATGATAGCTGGTTTGGCTTGGCCGAGTACTTTGCCGACTGGTTGGACCGTGGAGTGGGAATCGTCCCCGGCCAACAATGACTCTACCGAGTGATGCCACGTATGGGCTTCATTGTGGTATCCAAATCGACGCTAGATGATCGTGTTTTCTTTCCGCTGCTTTTAAACTCTGAATAAAGTTTCATGCTGCACTCTAAAAGTACTCGTTTGTTGAACTCGACTTGTAATAATTGATGTCCGACATGCGAAGATAAAAGCTATGGAATGTGGTAATCTCTGGACTTGCCTTCGTGCGAGTTATGTGTACGCTTTGTTTCGATCGAAATATTAAGTGGTCACATCGAGATTTACCCAACAGACTGTTGAATTACTCTGTTTGAAGTGCATGGTAGCCGCTTCATCTTTATGGATGATAGTTTGTGCACTTGAGCCGGGTTAATTCGGGCGGTTCTGCCACAGCCGCCATAATACGTCAGTTTGCCCTACTAGGTGGGCCCTCTTTGTAAGTGTGATGCGGGATGGAATCTTCTGTGTACTTCTTCTGTGAACTCTGCGTGTTTTCATCTTATTTCGGACTTGACCCTGAAATAGCCAAATATACAAATACATCTGTGGAGTGAGGTTAGTGATACAAATATGTGAGTAAGTGAGGTAGTTTTCCTTTATTCATGGGTATAGTTGGCGGTGAGATTTTGCACTTAAGGACCGCCAACACTGGTCGGCCTTACTAGTAATTCCCGGCGGTACGATCCATGGAATGGCAATTTCCCCTAGCTACTCCACCATCACTATGGAGCAAATAGTGGGAAAAAGATACAATAAAAGCTCGAACTCAATTTCATTGAAGGGGACGGATAAAAGACACTAGGAGATGCACTCCACGATATCATTCTATAGCGTAAGACCTACATCAAACTTATTGTGAATACAACGGCTCACATGGATCCCCCTTCTCCACCAGGCTTTGATAATGATGGCGACGTTGATCTTGTGCCAACGTCAGAACCACAACCTCCCTATACATCATCTCCGCCTAGGCAAAGGGCCAGGAGTACTTCTACTCCTCCAGCATCAGGCAAAGGAAAATAAAAGGCATCATCACTCCCACCGTCTGGACCCACCAAGAAGAAGAAAATAGTCGAAAAGAAAATAGGCCCTCAAAAGAAATTAGCTTACAAGATGATCGATGAGGAACTGAAGGAGCATACGTGCCGCATGGTGAAAGATCATTTCAAACCTCGATCGCCAGTGAAGAGGGTGCTAATAGATGCACTACTGTCATCAAAGTTCTACGAAAACATGAGCGACAACGTCAAAAGAACCATAAAACTACACTCAGACTACGACCGCACGCTAATAAAGGCCCACCAGAAAAATAAGCAAAGTGGGAAGGTCGTTTCTCAGCTAGGCACACAACAAAAAAAAACTTGAGCCCCTCCGGGTGTCGACGCAGAAAAAGCAATACGTGAAGGATTTACCTTTGAGAACAAGCAAAGGCTAAGTGTGGGGGTGTTTTTGAACAAGCATTTCTAGGAGTTTTGGTGAATCACCAGGGGACCGCGTCTCCATATGGGGGAAAACCGTGCTCAAACAAAGGAAAAGGTACACTTCAGAGCATTCTATATGAGCACAAGCATCGGCGGGCCCACATCTCGAAGCAAATCAACCTAAGAGACCAAGAAATACACCTCCGACTAATTAGAGGCTGGCACACGGATTCACTGGCCCACAAACGCGAGGAAACCACCTAAACTTACCGCCAACCACCATGTACCCACTTGGGGACCCACCTGGCAGTGTCCCGGACGAAAGGCAGCGCAAGGGGGGGCACCCAGGGGTTGGCCGTCCCCCAGGGTCACCCGAACCTGGACGGCATCCCATCCCGCTCAGTTTTGGCATGAAGTTCCCCTAACGTTTCCTCAAGGCGGTGCTGATGTGTTTCCTTGTATACCTTGGCCCCAGAGACTATAAGAGGTGGAGGGGAGCCCCTCTCAACACACACCAAGATACAAGTGAAGAAGAAGAGATGTAGAGGGAGTCCACCTTGGGCCCTCAGAAGAAATTAGCTAACGAGATGACCGATGAGGAACTGAAGGAGCATACGTGCCGCACGGTGAAAGATCATTTCAAACCTCGATCTCCAGAGAAGAGGGTGCTAATAGATGCACTACTGTCATCAAAGTTCTACAAAAACATGAGCGACAACGTCAAAAGAACCATAAAACTACACTCAGACTATGACCGCATGCTAATAAAGGCCCACCAGAAACATAAGCAAAGTGGGAAGGCCGTTCCTCAGCTAGGCAAACAACAAAAAAAATTGAGCCCCTCCGGGTGTCGACACAGAAAAAGCAATACGTGAGGGAATTTCTGGAACAAACAGGATTTACCTTTGAGCAATCAGCCGGGCCAACGGATGATCTCCCATGTGCCACCGTTGTTGGTCTTCCATACGAGCATGGAAAACCTTTTGTCACTCATGAGGAGGAGATCAATCTAGGCATGAAGATGCACAAATTCCATAAATGGTACCGGCAACAATTGAAGAAAGGCCGGTACTAGCAACAAACCATGATTTCTTCTGTGGGGAGGATGACTTGTGGGTGAACTTTGAAGATGTGCATGTAACATACCGTCGAGATGCCTTCGACAAAGCTCTAACTGCGCAATATTACAAACCCTATATACTCATACCCTACAACTTTAAGTAAGTGTTAACGGACTCATAACTCTTTCTATTCCTAAATAAATATTAAGTCTAATGTATGTATATATGCATGTATATCTATACGTGTAGGTTTCATTGGATTTTGCTCGTACTTTGCATGGAGTCTAGCAAACTTATAGTGTTCGAGTTGAAGAGGAAACCAAAGTCGGAAATCCAACACTCAATGAATAGGTAAGTTTACTTTGCACAATAAAATCCTTTTCATTTTTAGATCAATTAAGCATCAAACATATTCGTAAGCGTAGGGTGTGGGAAAAATTTGTGAAAAAGAACAAAGGTGGCGGTCAATGGAAAGATGAATTGAATGTTAATATGGACTTTTCGGTATGTGGGGTCGATACTGTTTTGCATATCTCATTTGTTTCGTCTTCAGTGTTCGAGATAAGAAGAGGGAAATAATTGGTGTGGGTACTACTTATGTGATTACATGCACACTCTAACCCATTTCGGGAGGGTTACGTTGGAGGACATAAGGGTACGTGCAATCCATTCATAAATACGTTTCTAACTATGATGTCGTGATGAATTAAAATATCGAGCTTTATTTTACAATATGATAGATGATGTGAATCAAGGATGAAGTACTCCACGTGGATAGGATCATGGCCGTGTTGGACCAGCTCATAGAATTCATTAATAAGGAGATTCTAGATCCTAAAGGCGAGTTCTACCACGACGGCCATATCAATAGGGCTTAGTACTTGTAATCGAGCCCAAATTATTGCTCGTTACATTTCTAGTACTTGTATTCGTGATATTTGTATATTTGTAAATATTATTATATGTCTAAATAACTTAATTACATGATAGACAGTGATATTTAGTTATTTTCATATATTATTTTAACTCGATCACGAATAATGGACGTATAGTAGTGTATACCTCATGTACGAGTAGCAATTCTGCAAAAATAAACAGCAACAAACGAATGAAAGAAAGCAGAGCTTGGGAAAAAAGGGGAAAATCCTTTAGTACCTGTTGGAAAGGCGTCAGCGTGGTGGGCCCTTTAGTACCGGTTGGCCTTTCTAACCGAACTAAAGGTAGCCTTTAGTACCGGGTGAAATACCCAGTGACGAAGACAGAGACTTTTAGCCTCGATGTCGTAGTACCGGTTGGAGATCGGCTAATTTCCAATAGAGTTAGTGATGTGTTTTGGTGAAATCCGTCACTGATAAGGGTCATCAGTGACGTGTTTTTACCTAACCGTGTCACTAATTAGTCTCATTAGTGACGGTAATTTCCGCATCACTATGTCCTTGACATCATTGACCAAAATTCAGTGATGTGAAAATTTACCATCAATAATTAACTTTAAGAACCATCACTAATTACCTATTTCTGACGTAGTGTTGAAAGATATCAGCACATCATTAATATCGGCAAAAAGAAAGAGGATGCTTGATTATCAACCGAGGATGCTTGATTGGCGTCAATACAAGCAAAGGGGAAACTTGATTAGCGAGCGCTTAAGGAAAGGAGAGGGTGGGTACACTGGGCGGGTTGGGTAACAAAAGTATTAGGATTTCAGCGGAAACATTTTAGAAACGTTAAAAGTATGGGTCTCAACACCTCCTTTCAAACCCGCTTCCAACCTTGCATGTGGGACCTAGTCTTGGTAGGAAGTGTTTTCAAATGTTTCAACTTGTATAGTATTGATTTCTGATGTAGTGTGTAAAGATATCGGCAAATAATTGACATCGGTAGAAAGAAAGAAGATGATTGATTGGCAACCGAGGATGCTTGATTGGCGATCGAGGAAGCTTGATTGGCGTCAACACAAGGAAAGGGGAAACTTTATCAGCGGGCACTTAAGAAAAGGAGAAGGTGGGTACACTGGGGAGCTGGGTAACAAAAGTATTAGGATTTCGGCAGAAATATTGTAGAAACATCTAAACTATGGGTCTTCACATCTCCTGTCAAACATTCCAACCTTGCATGTGGGACCTGTGTGAGGGGTACGGTAGGCCTAATCTTGGTATAAAGTATTTTCAAATGTTTGAACTTTTATAGTATTGATGATGATGATTGCATGTGGGACCTCTGCGAGGGATACACTAGCTCTAATCTTGGTAGGGAGTGTTTTCAAATGTTTGAAACTTTTATAGTATTGAATATTCATACATAAATTTTTGGTACTTCTAAAACGAACACTATAATAAATAATCCGTATTATAGTCGACTATGATCAAAACCTTCCATGTCCGACTCGTTGTAGCAGGCATACTTCATATATTCCCGAACTGCGCATGCAGGAATCCACCAAATTAATTCCGGACTGAATTGGAGGACCTCCGCTTAAATTTTATCGATAACGGTGGCAGATCACCACGATGTCCAACCAACGCCCTAGAGTCCCTCAACGACTGCCCCCTCCTTCCACGGAGACCACAATTTACGCGGAGGCTCTGCCCCCGCCGGTCGACCACCGCAGCAGTGCCGGCGTGCGGGAATCCCATGGGCTCCCGGTGTCGTGCGTCCATGACGGTAGCGCCCTCTTCGGCGAAGCGGCGCTCAGCGAGGCCCTCCTGCAGAGGATCTGCGGGCACTTCGAGGCCGCCTCCAAGCTCCTCCCGGTCGCCGAGCAGCCCGAGCTCATCGCCTCCCTCAAGTCCAACTGCGCCGGCGGGATGTGCCTCGGCCTCCTGGAGCCCCGCTCCAACATCGTCGTCTACACCGTGATCGACCTCCCCTATCAGCGCAAACTCAAACGCAACCGCCTCCGCTACCGCACGGCGGCGCCCGACGACGCCAGCAAGGACGACGCGGCGGCCTTGGGCGATCCGCCGACGCGGTGGCTTGAGCCGGCGCGAGAGTCTCTGGATGCCCTAGTGTCTTTCGTCAGGCAATACTTCCGCTACCTGTCGCGGCCGCAGGCGCTGAGGTACCTGTACCTCGCAGATGCCGACCTGGTGGTCGCCATGGGGCTCGTGGAGATGGACCTCGCCAACAGCAGCGGCAGCCGCAGCCACTTCACGTTCGACGCGCGCTGCACGCAGAGGACGCGGAAACCTCTGTTTGCCGCCGGGACTGGGATTCACCCTATCCCGTCCAAGTCCGCCGCGCTCGTCAACCGCAGGTTCAACGCAGCCATGGCAGGCAGGTTCCAGCCCGACCTGGGGAAGCACCCAATCACCGCTGGGTCCCTGCCCGACGTGCTCCAATTCCTGGAAGGAGAGACAACGGACGAGGAAGATGAAGATCACGGGGCCCGCGCTGGCGCCGCCAAGAGAGAGAGGCCGCCGGCGTCCATCACGGTGTGCGACCTGCGCCACCGCAATTATGGTGTCGACCGGATCGTGCTGTCGGAACCACTCACCTCCGCCCGGATGCCGAAGCCAACGCAGGGGGAGGAGGAGGCTTACTGCGCATACGAACAAACCTTGAGGAAGATCCTCCTCGACGCCATCCATATATGCTATCTGCAGGCCTTCGCTCGCTTGGCCGACCCTGCCGTGGTCGACGCCATGCACATCCCCATCGTCAGGTCCGGCTTCTGCTTCGGTCCTCTGGATGATCCCGTCGACAACATCCTCGTCAACGCCATCTGGTTTAGGACCGCATACCCGTCCCAGTCGCCGCCGGCCGACGTTAAGCGGCGGTGCCAGCTGGTCTACAACGCGAGGCTTGCCGCCCTCTGCGCGCGCTCGCTCGACGCCGCCGTCGCCTACCTCTGCACAAGGTTCGGCACCGTGTCCCGCCACGACGCCACGCTGCTTATCTATCGCGCCGGCGGGTGCAACGTCGCCCGAGCGGGGGAGCTGGCAGCGCTCGCCGGCCACGCGCCGTGCACCGACAGAGCTCTGGCAAACTTCATCCACGTGCTGAGCAGTGAAGCCAAGGCTCGGATACTGGCGCACCTGCAGCGGCCGCGGCCTCTCGCCATGGATGACCTCGATGACATTGCCAGGGCGTTCAAGCTGGATTTCTACTTCCCTCTCGACGATGGCCTTCTTCCAGATGAGAAGCCGGCAGATCATGTACTGCACACACAAGCCCGGATAGTCCTGACAAGTAAGACTGCAGAATATCAGGATAAGCAGCAGGTCATCATGGAAAAACTGGACGCCATACTTAACAAGGAGAAAGAGGAAAATAAAACACTCACTTTTTCTATATGTATTTATATCTATCTATCTATGTATCTATATCTATATGTATTTACAATACTATACTGTGTAATACTATATATATAATTATTTGAAACGGGTCCGAATTAATAGTTTATATATATATATATATATATATATATATATTCGTTGCAAGAACAAGCGACAGAGAACATGGAAATGAAATCTTCCATTTGAACTTTTTAGCTCGTGATGTGAATGAAGCTCATTGGGACCTTTTCTTTGCACAAATCGGAGAGACAGACGACACACGGGGCATAGAAGTATGGGCTAAGTCGTTTTTCCTCCCGTTGCTCTGGTCAGCAAAGTTAGACACCCCTATGTCAAGAATTCAAGGTACAGATTTGTCATCAGTGGCCATGAGTGCAGGTATGTAACCGTTCCTTCATCCCCTTGCATTGTTTATAGTAGCTCAACACAAAATTTATCTGCAAATAAGTCAATTTTAGAACCCTTAGTTGTGTCGTAAAGCTATCAACACCCAAATATGAAAACACCTTACTTTGCAACTGGAATTATTCAAAACTGATTGAAGTTTTACTAATTTACATGATAAAGCATTCAATATTTAAAGACATGCCCTAATTTGAGAATCAGTTTTAGAATTAACACCAGTTGATCCCTAGTTCCATATCATGTTGTAGCTAATCCTTCCTATATTCAATCTAGGGTGACTAGGGTGGAAACGTGAACAACTTTTAACACTTAATGGTTAAAATTGAATGGTATGGAGTAGATCGCTGGTAATCACATGTTAATCGAAATTGGGTTTAAAAAGTGAACAATTTCAATCGGAGCTTCAAACTGAAGAGGTCCTTATATGATTCATCTACTTTTACAGGCCGTTGCTTCTATTGCGAACAGAATAGATCAAAGATATTTCACCCCAACTACGGGAAGCAGCACCGGGGACTGCACAGCGGGTTCCTATCGGAGCATGATGAACCCTGGAGCGATGATGAGAACTTAGAGTCAGATTATGTCTACTTCAATGATCAAAGTGATATTATACTTATCAAGCAGCTAAATGCTCTGGTATATGGATCGTCTTCCTATGCTTGTTGAAGTTCAAATGTAAGAGTTTTATGAAATAGAAACACCTCAAAATGTAGTGTTGGTTAAAAAGACATTACCTACAGATTTTGCTGAGGTAGCATGTAAAACTTGGTGCACTGTCAGTTTCTGTTTTCGAACTGTATGTATGGGTAAGGGTGATTCAGAACAGTTAGTGGAAACACTCGTTTGTACTGTTAGTTGCAACAAGGAACTTGGAACCGACTGCACAAATACATCTATTTGTACATTCGGTTGGTGGTAAGAACCAATGATGGTGTAATTTCTATTGTTGGTTCAAGGCACACATGTTTGGATGGTGGGTTGGAGTGGGTCGAGATGGGTTCGATCCGTGTGTGGTTGGAATTTCGCGTGGATTGGGTCCATCCCTGAGGGGAATATACCCCTTAGATGCGAGTCGAGTTGATCCCTCTGATTCGAGCGAACCAACTGAAGCCACTTCGACCCCGTCGAGCGCTGTCTCGAGTCTGTCCGCGGGAGCGTGGGCGAGGCCGAGCTCGCAGGCGCTAGGGCGGGCGGAGACGCGGGTGCCGGGGGCCGGCAGGCGCGGGCGAGCTCGCCATCACAAGGAAGCTCCATGAGCTCGCCAGCACGGGGTTGGACAGAGGCGCAGGCAAGCGTGCCGGCGCTGGGCAGGAAGAGGCGCAGGCGAGCTCGCTGGCGCTGGAGCGACCGAAGGCGCGGCCGCGGCCGGCACTGAGGCTGGCGAGCGCGACGCCGCGGACGCGGCCGACATGATGACTAGCGGCGCGTGGCGGGGGTGGGCGGAGCGGCGCGCAGACCAGTGAGCTTGTGGCGCAGGGGTATGGGGCAGGAGCGGGTCAGCAAGCAGGCAGGGGCGAGCAGGGAACGGGCGGCTTGCGTCTGCGGGAGGAAGAGGAAGAAGAAGATGAGCATCACCGCATGTAGGACTGGCTAACGGTATCAAAACGGTCATCTGAACCCAGATGCATGTACCTCGAACAAAATAGAAAGTTAGGTTGGACCCAACCTCTCAACTAAACACTAGAAAGGCTGGACTCAACCAAAAAATTAAGGATGGATCCAACCCATCTCGTTTGGTCCCCAAACCAAACAAATGCATAACCGACTGTTGAAGTGTCCAGCGCATGTTGAATTTGTAAATATTTTTCTTTTGATCGTAATAAACCAAATTTGGCTTCCCTCCCTTAGCCTGCTTGTCAGATGAGAGAGAGAGGCAGGTAGGGGAACGGGGCGTAGTGGAGAGGGAGGAGGAGGAGGATAGGAGGGAGAGAAGGGTGTCTGACAGTCCTGGGATATGTGCTAGGTGAGATTTTTTGAGAAACACATATAGACACTCACAAACACGCATGCACACTCACCTCTACGAATACACGTACGCAACCTTACTCCTGAGTACCTCCAAGAGACTGAGCTGGCAGATCCTCAACATTGATAAAGTCACCATAGGCATCTCGCTGTCGACGGCCACGTCGCCTACCACAGAAAGAAATAACACTGGTTAAATCTTATAATAAATCCAGAAAAATGCAAGCACTCGCACTGAGTTGAGGACTTGAACCCAGATGGGCACGTGAGATTGGAAGTCCTTTGTGGTAGTTTTGGACCTTGGTGACACACATCAAAAAGTTTAAGTACTTGAATATACACTTTTAAAGTTTTTGGACCTAAATGACAACATTCACACAAGTTGACCTTGCCTGCACTTTACATTTCTTAATTATATCAAACTAGTCCTATCAGCATTATTCTGTTGGCTCACCGACAAAAATAATTTCCTATTAGTATTTCTTAAAACAAAATATGAGTTCTTTTCCCATTATTGTCTGTGGCATCTATACGGACATCATTATTTTGGTTGGTGCACTTGTTGTCTTAGGCTCTCATGTAACATTTATATCAATTAATTTCATATCCTTGGTACATCAATCACTTGATGGATCCCTGGCCAACCAAGCTAGTTGTTCGTGAATGTTCTTGTTGCTTATGAGTTCATTCCGCTACCAGATGGCAAAAGTATCGATGTGATAATCTATAATCCAGGTTTGAGACTTCCCTGAGTACTTCGTTCGTACAATCTGCTTGTGCTCGTCGATATATTGAGCCACCAAGGCTGATTGTTGCGGAACCGTGAAATGTGCATTGCTCAATGAAGCATGATCATTAGATTTTATTGATTTCTTTGCTAGTGTGACATTTCCAATCGGCCTCCCCTCATGTCATGATACCCTAATCGGGCTAAGTTCATCCACATAATCAACACAAAACTTAATGACCTCTATTACATTACTCTTGGCGATGCTTCCTTCTGGACGAGTACAATTATGAACATATTTCTTTAGGATTGCAAAGGATCGTTTAAAAGGAAACATATTATGTAGGAATAGGGGGCCAACAATACCAATCTCTTTGACAAGGTGAACCAGCATATGCATCCTAATATTAAAGAATGATGGAGGACCTATCGTCTCAAGGCTAACAGTATTTTGGACAACATCCTCCTGTAGCTTTAGTAGATTCATTGGATCAATTATCTTTTGCAAAATTGCATTGAGGAATGCACATAGTTTTATGATTGTTGCTCGAATATTATCTGGTAGAATACCTCTCAATGTAACTGGAAGCAATTGTGTTATCAACACGTGACAGTTACGAGGAATAGTCCAACAAGACCTTGATATTATTCAAACATACTTCCCTTCTCTCTTCCTTATTTACAGTGTAGCAGGCAGAACCTAAGTGATGGTATCCTTTATCCCTCTTTTCTGGATGAAGGGCAACTTGTTGTTTTATACGTTTCAGGTCTTGCTGTGCTTCTAATGTATTTTTGCCTGACCATATGTACCAAGGAAGCCTAGCAGGTTCACACAAAGATTCTTTATGAGGTGCATCACGTCAACTGCATTGCAGACCTCTAACACTTCCCAATAAGGTAGGTCCCAAAATATACTCTTTTTCTTCCACATAGGTGCATGTCTATTATCACTTAGCACAGATTTGCTACTAGGTCTCTTTCCAAATATTACTTTTATATCTTTGACCATATCAAATACAACTTTTCCACAATGGTGCCTATTAGTACAATGGTCTGCTTTTCCATTATAATGTGGACTCTTCTTTCTTAAAGGGTCCTTGGTACAAAGAAAATAAATGATGGCCCATGTATATATAATTTTTCGACAGTGTTTTAGATATATGCTGTTGGTTTCGTCTAAACAAAGGGTGCATATCCTATATCCATTATCAGACTGTCCAGACAGGTTACTAATTGTAGGTCAATGTTGATAGTTACGAATAGCAATATCCGTAGGTTAAACTGGTTACTAAGAGCATCCCACGTACTAGCATCCTCCTGTTTCCACAATAATAGAAGATCGTCAACCAATGGTTTCAAGTACACATCAATATCGTTACCGAGTTGCTTTAGATTGTGGATAAGCAACGGCATGATAGAAAGGTTGTATACACACAGTGTGGCGGTATTATGACCACTATTCATTGCACCGAACGGATTCATGCCATCCGTACTTAAAGCAAACCTAACATTCCTTGTATTATCTGCAAATGTTAGGAATGTTCTGTCCACTTTTCTCCACTAGAACCCTTCAGCGGGGTGTCTGAACCTATGATCTTACTAACGATCATCGTTTCACCATCGCATCATTTTAGCATGTAGATTCAGCATGGACAATGAAAAAACCTTATTGGCTTGTGGCTTGGCCGCATTGAATAATTTGTGCACGCTATTAGTAAATACTCGGTGAGTGTTGGTCCGCGTTGTACATCCATTGCTGACTCATCTGAAAAATAAAAGAGTAAATCTACTAATTGCATGTGCGGGGACAAATGGGTGATAGAAAAGGTCTATAGATACTGCTGTGAAGATTCGTAAGACATATATCGGAGCATTGTGAAGGCTATGGAAGAAATCATGGCGACATATCTAAGGTTGTTGAGACTTGGCTAACGTGTTCAAAGAGACGGCTAGCTCTACGAGGCATTCCTTCATCAAACATGGGATGGATTGTGTTGGTCCGGTCAAAGTGATTGAGGTTATTGGAAATGGGGAAATTAAACTTCAACTCCCAAGCTATGTGGAAGGTCTGGATATCAGCATGACACCAGCGTGATTGCTCATCTCTACGATCAATCATACATGTATTTGAACTTGTTGTACTATAAGTAGTAATAAAGTCATATGTATATGATGATGATGATGATGCAGAGTTAAGTGATCGTGCAGGAATCATACCAAAGTTCACACCAATCACTCAATTTCAGTTGTCTCAATTCCAATAACCTCAGTCACTTCAATCAGATGGTATAAAACCTCCCCAAAATTAACGAACAAAAATTAAAGCTTAATCATCACATGTATAACAATTATTATAATATTTAAGAAATAAAAATTAGTTGCTAGGTACATCCATACCTAAAAATCTTAATTATCACATGTATAACAATTAATAAAGAATTTAAAAACTAAATTATTTGCTAGCTAGAACTATACATAAAATTATAATTAAAGCTTGATTATCACATGTATAATAATTATGATAACATTTAGAAACTAGATTAGTTGCTAGCTACATCTGTACATAAAAAAATAACTAAAGCTTGATTATCACAAGTATAATAATTATTACAACATTTAAAAACTGAATTAGTTGCTATCTACATCTATACATACAAAAAATAATTAAAACTTAATTATCACGTCGTTATCAATTATTATAACATATAAAAACTGATAAATTAGTTGGTACCTACATCTTTACATACAAAAAAATAATTATAGCCTAATTATCACATGTATAATAATTATTATAATTAATATAATATTTATAAACTAAATTAGTTGCTACCTACTTCTGTACATACAAAAATGTATCTATAGCTTAATTACCACATGTATAAAAATTATTGTAACATTTAAAAACTTAAGTAGTTGCTAGCTACCGTTAAAAAATGCTAACCTTTTTTCGTTTGATTGAGTCAAAAAGATTTTAAAAAATACCCTTTCCCTTCCCCTCATGTTGCTACCATGAACAATGATTGAGTTCACGGCTCGAGAAAGAAGAGGGGGTCTGCTATATATATGCGTCGATATTAGTATCGCACAATTATTAGTACCAGATTGTGGCTCCACCTGGTACTAATGTGCCTTGCCAGAGTAAGTGCCGGATCTTGGCTCGACCCGATACTAATGTGGCGGTTATTAGTATGGGTTATGTATGGGTTATGTACTAGTTCCGCCGAGGGCTATTAAGTACCAGGTCGCGTCGTGATCCTGTACTAATATCTCTCTTGGGACATGGCTATTGCAGCCGGTATTTTTGGCCTGGACCAATCTGACGTTGTTCTCTAGTAGTGATTAGTAATTATTTCCTATAGTGAAGCTATCAAGGGCATGGAGGAGAACGGTTTGACCGTGAGGTGCCATGAAGTGTTTGACCGAATGTGCCACCAGATGATGACTGTACAAAGTTCATCATTTTCTATTGTAAATGTTTTGACTTTTCCCCTGGAGCTAAGATGTTTCCAATTTGTTGGCACTCTTGTATCCTCTTTTATGACTACGTCATATTTCATCGTAATGAACTGGGTTTGTCCTATGTAATTCAATTCTATAATGATCTGGATCAACTTGTCATGGATCTAAAATCTAAACTCAATGTGGATCTCGTTCTTGGATGGGAACTAAGCCCTCCAAGCAGGTATTGTATCCCGCTTGGACAATTTCCCCTGCTTGTCAACAGGCCGTATCCTTCATAAAGTGCCTGGAGTATCATCTTAAACACTCGCAATCTGAGGTCATTAACGTACAATCTTTCTGTGGTAAATTTTGTTAGTGAATTTTGAACTTATTTGCACAAGTACACCCTCAACAGAAGATAAAATATTAGGCTCCTAGGTGCTAATTATGGGAAGTGCCAGTCCTTTAGGAACACTACAAATTAATTCTCTTATGATATTGAGGTATTTCTCACAGGTCTTCTCAGGATGCTGGCCTCGAGACATCAGCAATAGAGCAAAGATCCAACGTGCAGTGGTTCCAGATGCATCCTATTACCATCGCCCAATAGAACACTGTGCAACATTCGTATAGTACCGGGTTGCCCGGAAAAGCCCAACACACGCGCGACGTCGCCAAGTCACAGGTCACCTGAACTACGCACGCGTGCGGTGCGAGGATTCAAACTCTAAATCTCTTACCTCATTCTCGGTACCTCTTTACCATCACACCAACATAACACTTGTGAGGGAAAGAGAGAAGCTTTCTTTTGAAGTAATCAAGGACCCTTTAAGACCAAGTGACCGGTACTAAAGGCTATACATTACTAGTACCGGATAAACACCACTTACCACCCGGTACTACTAATGTATAGCCTTTAGTACTGGTTGGTGTCACCACCTATTATTAAAGGTCTCCACAGGCTTCCATCCATCCTAAAAATACCAGTATGAACTAGACCCGGTACTCTGATCTAGTTCGTACCGGTAAGGTGGACCGATAGCTTTTTCTCTAGTAGTGTGCATATTAATGTAGAAGAGACGTACCAACAACAATATATGATTTAAGAGAGCATGGTTATCAAAAGGACCGGGATAACGCGCGACATGTGGCGCACAAATCAAACGCGCGACACCCTATCCTGTGCTAGCATGTGTAAAGTGGGAGCGCACCTTCCCATCCCCTGTTGACACGTGTCTTATGCATGGTTGGCCCTCAACATGTGCGGAGCGCACCCAACTATAGACTTTCCTTTTCAGCTGATGTCACCGTTGACAGACATAAAAGATTGTGTTTATTTCCTTCAAACTAGTATATTTCTCTCATCAAACATCTGTTTTCAAAAAAATTTGCACCATTATGTTCCAGACGACAAGATCTACGATACAAGACCCATATTTGATATGTTTCGAAACCATTTCATGTTACTGTCTACTTATGTTGAATGTACCATAGAACCTTATATGCAAATATGTAGCAACCTGTTGTGTAACATAAATATATACATGGATATGTAGCACTTTATGATGTACAGTGTAATAAGTCATATATAGTACCACCTTAAGTTACATAGATATTTTATATCAACTTATTAGTATTATTTATATAGAGAAAAAATATAGATTTTATGTAGAGAAAGTGTCATAACTTTTATTTCTTACCACTTTTAAAAATATAGTGTAACAACTTACGTAGAGATAGTGTATCAATTTACATAAAGATAAAGATGAGTGTGTAGTAACAAAATTTATGTAGATTGTTGAACTATCTAAAATATTGTTACAAGTATATCAATTATATATGGACCCTAAAAGGACCCTAAGTGGCAACTTATGTTGAGATAAATAGTAACTTGTGTATAAAAAGTTTTACAATATATATATGTATATCGTAGCAACTTATATATGTATATTGTAGCAACTTTTTTAATAATATCGAAGCTTAAATTTACACATAAGTTGCTACCCGTGTAAAATATCTTCAAAATATATGCAAGTGAGATCTAGTTTTATTCATCTCGTCATGTAGAATATAACGGTGCAATCGGTATTCAAAATGGAGCTCGTACGAGAAAGATAAAATATTTTTTATGGACAAGCTTGATTCAAAAACAAGGACATGCAAGAGAAGAGAAGGAGAGACGCGAGGGAGGCGGAGGGGCATGGAGGCATGGCCGCGTGTATAGCAGGCCGTGGCCTAGCCGCTGTATAGTCGCGCAGTTGTGCGTTGGCGCGACCCGTCGTCCAACAAACTTTACCTTATCAAAACTTTTTATTAGACATGCTGTTAGACGCTGCCTGAAATTCTTGTCTAATGAACAGTGATCAAGAGATTTACAACAGCGGAATCACTCTCGCACGAGCTGGACCAGACGCGGCACACGCCTCCTCTAGAGCTTCAACCAGTTTGTCACTAGCCATCCCCCCCAGCTATGTCCCCTGCATTCTGCAACTTGCCCAGCAGACCAGCGCTCACCTACGATCCTTTCAAATGAGTTATAAACACGTTCATGCTGGATTCTATATACCTGTGACACCCGAGGAGATGGACTTCCCGATGCATCATATTCGCAGCATACTCTGTGCATCTAACTCTGTTTTTTTTTGTTGTCGCTACTCTTTATTTCTCTCAACTTCTTTGGTGGTCCTTGTGTTTGCTTCTTGCTAAAATGAAGGGGTCAAGAGATGAAGACCACTACTAAGAAGGCTCATGGTTCAACATTAAATAGGGGACCTTGAGGTGTTCACCACTGCACTATACCCGTCCATTCGCATGCTAGATGATGTATCTTGTAAGAGACTTCTTACTTAAAATCCATGGGAAGTACCACCAAATTAGTCATCTTTGTATACCTTCCCAGGACTGTAAGATCTATCACATGTCTTGTACTAGTAATGAGTTGGATGTGAAGAGTGAATGTATTATTTAAGTGCTTTCTGTTTATTAGATGGCATATGGAGCATGAGACATTATGAAATGACGTGTACTCTATATATAAGCCACGTGCACTCTATATATAAGCCATGTAGAATCACATTGGCAGGCAAAATGTTCCAATGATCGTGCGATTTTCAACAAAACTCCAAATCAAATACAATGTCAATTACCTATTGCATATGTCTGACCGTGATATGCATGAACCTATGACTCATTGTGGTATACCCTGCCTTGGGGACGTCTCGTGAAGAGCGTACGCCTCTGCTGCTAGCTGGAGGCTTTCTAAGTTTGGGCTTGTTCAACAGCCACTGCTGATAATGACCAGCGCACAAGTTTAACTGGAACACAGCGCAAGTTTGCGCACAGTCACGATGCACTGAACAGATATTGCTCAACTACTATATATTTCCACTAGCCACACTATTCTCAATTATTTCCATCGGTTTCACTTCGTTACTCTTAGCAGGTTAAATCTACAGTTTGATTTGTGTGTACATACTGTGAAAAATATAAGGGGTGTGTATTTCAATATTCTGACCTTATAATTTTGTACCAACATTTAGCCTCAGGTAAATGTATATCTTGTTTTATTAAAATGACATATTTTGATTGACCTTAAAAGTATTTTCCTATGGTGAAGATTTTTTAACTACAAACAGTGTAGTAACAAAGGATTTAACAGTCAAAAACTTGTTTTTGGAGACTAATCCGAGCCTTATATTTTGTGGAGGGATAGCAATCAAATCATTCTATATATTAATTTCATTAAGTTGAACGATTTGGTATTAATATTGTACATGTACCGCATAAACATGTTTTTGCCAAGCTAAGCTTATAAATATATAAGAGAAGTGCACTGATCAAATTAGAAATTGGCTCGATGACTGACACACACTTTACAGCAAATTGCTGACTACACTCACCTGAAAATTATTCTCTCTTGTAGCCATCCCTGAGAAATTTTTATGCCCAGGAATAGTATATGTCACATGTCAGGTCCAGGTACTCTTGGGTGTTTTGTTTATTCAATAAGCATGCTTAATTTCAATATGCGCCTATGTGTGGCACGATCCAACTTGGTGATTTTATATAGCTATGTACCTCACAACTTTAATTAACAAACCAGTGGATTTTGGACGCACATAAACATTTGCTTCTTGCTTTATTCTATATTCCGCTTCCTTGCATGGATGTTTGTAATATGGCTGCTTGTTCCAAAGTAATTGGGGTCTCTGTGCACTACAACTGCTCTCGGTGAGGATGCACACTGCGTAGGAAAATACAAGAAGATGAGCAGAGGAGGAACAGATGTAAAAGAATTTAGATCATAGTGTGGAGGATATGGTGTACTATCCATGCTGCTCGCATTATGCTCACTTGCCCCTTATTCCTATTCTTTTATCAACTAAAAATACTAAAAACGAGCACAGTTCATGATGATAATGCAATATATGCAACCACTAGTTCCTAAAGTTCGTGCAGACAAATTTGCTGACCCCTGATGACTACATTAGGGAACAAATAATCTCACGTTCCATGCATAATTAACCATAAAATATAATTATTTTTGTCGAGGACTTCATGGTCAGATATGATAGTGCTACTTTGCTCATAGCGAAATTTTAGGCCACCAAATCGCACTAACTAATAAGATGTGCTTCCACTACTAAAAAAGTATTTTTAAGGGCGGGTAAAAACGCATTTTTAGGGGCGGGTAGCGCACCCGTTGCTAGTTTTCGCACACCATCAGCAACACATGAGAATCATGACAGTTATAGCCGCATAGTGACAGATCTTTCATCGAGACTAGTTTTCTTATGTTGGACGTGAAACGACTCGAGACTCTGATCCATCTTAAGCTCTCGCAGATTGCCTTCTTCTCATCACGTGTCAAGTTGTAGCTAGCTGGGGGGAGTTCATATCGGTCATTCTCTTTATCCGCAGGGTGAAGATCTTGTCTTATCTTCATGGCTACCAAGTCCTGACGCGACTTCAAGGTATCCTTTGTTTTGGCTGATGTCTCCAGGAGGAGCCCAATTGTGTTACCAAACACATTCTTCTTTAGGTGCATACCATCGATTGCATGGCGGACCTCAAGATCCACCCAATAGGGCAAGTACTTATAGAAGATGGACTGCTTCTTGAATGGTACGCCATCGATGGGTGCCTTATCTCTCTTTCTCTTCTTCCCATCTTCCTTTTCTTCCCATAAATGACCTGGATGGTCTGAACCATATTGAAGACATAGTGCCCGTCTCGTTGTACTGGAGCAGAATGTAATTTAGGCCTGCCATCAAAAAGATTATAGAACTTCTTACTTCGGTACCTATGTCCTTCCACCAAGAAGCGTCTGTACCCAAGGTAAACTACCTTTCAAGAACCTTCAAGGAAAGACGATACGGTGCCATCCACGCACACCGTGCATCCCGTCCTACCTTTGATCTGTCCTGACAGCACAAACAATGCCTGGTAATCATGGATGGTGACGAATATAATGGCTCTAAGATTAAAGGGTTGCCGTGCACAACCATCAAAGATATTGATACCCTCCTTCCATAAAGTTTCCATCTCTTGCATCAGAGGCTCAAGAAAAACATCTATATCGATGCCAGGATGCTTGGGACTCTGTATAAGGACGGATAGCAAAAGATACTTCCTCTTCTGGCACAACCATGTAGACAGGTTGTACATCGTCAATATCACTGGTCATGTGTTGTGGGTGCTACTTCTTTCACCAAACGGATTCATTTCATCCGTACTCAACGCGAACCGAACATTTCTCGGGTCATTCCCAAATTCCAGATAGTACTTCTCATCGAATTCCTTCCACTGCCGAGCATCAGCTGGATGTCGGAGCTTTCCGTCACCCTTCTTACGCTTATCTGAATCCCACCATCGCATCAGTTCAGCATCCTTTGGGTTCGAGAAGAAACGCCTCAGGTGATCGGAAATTGGGAGCTACCACATAACCATGGCGGGAATTCGGCTCTGCTTCTCAGGAATGCCTAAAGTAGCATCATCTGGCTCAACAGAGGCAATACTATTCTTCGCCATGTTCCTTTTATTTACATCGGTTGGACCAGGATTGTCGACATCACGGTAACCAGCATTGTTTTTGTACCGACTTGCAGAACATACAGGGCATTTCTTCAAGTCTTTGAAAGTATCCTCATGATACAAAATACAATGATTTGGACATGCATGAATTCTTTCCACACCCATCGTGAACGGGCTCACAAGCTTCTTTGCTCGGTATGTGTTGGCTGGCACTTTATTTAGCTTTGGAAGCAACCAAGCCAAGATACGCAGCAGATCATTGAAACTACCATCTGACCAACCATGCTTAGCCTTCAGAGTCAAGAGCTCAAGTATGAAACGAAGCACGGTCCAGTGTTTCGGACATCCCTTCGATCGCTCATATATATTTTCCTCTGCTGATTTTCTCACCATCTCAAAGTTTGCTAACCCCCTAGCACTTGCAACCAATACCTCCGCTTTAGTGTGGCGCAACAACTGGCTGAGAAAATCACCATCATCAAGTTCATCGCCACTACTATCACCGTCCATGGGACCGTCAGCATCATCATCTTGGAATCCACCAACCCCATCATCATCAGCAACCCCATGATGATCATCATCATCATCACCATCATCATCCCCACCACCATAAAAATAAGAATGAAATATTCTATCAAACTTCTCATCTTGTATGATTTCATCCAGTGGATTATTCGTCAAAGGGGGAGTATCCATCTCACCATGATACTTCTAGATCTTGTAGTCCTTAATAAAACCACTCACCATCACATGCGATCTGATTGTAGTTGGATCGCTCAATACTCTCAAATTCTTGCAGGCATTGCATGGGCAATGCATCAATTGTGTCTTTTCATTTCTTGCATGGTTCTCCGCAACTTGAATGAATATGAAGCTCTCCACGGAAATAGACGTCCGTCCTTTTTGTATTGTACATCCATGTTCTATCCATATCTGAAAAGTTAGAAAAAAATTAAATCAAATTATTTTCTTGCAAGAAATAGAGTCCTAAATTCACATAAATATATACTTCTATATATGTATAGGTGTTGGAAAAAGTCAATTTAACTAATACTAAATAAAAAAAATCAATTTCCAACCAATTATTGTACAACTAAATATTAGGGAAAAAAAGTAACATGCATCTATGTAAATATAGAAAAAAATCAAATCTTTTTCTCAAAAGAAATGGAGCCCTAAATTGATATAAATATATACTTCTACATATGCATAGGTGTGGGAAAAAATAAATTTAACTTGTACTAAATAAAAATAATAAAAACTCAACATATTATTTTACCACTAAATGTTTGGAAAAATCTAACATGCATCTTTGAAAAATACGAAAAAAATAAATCTTCTTCTCTCTTCTCCATAGATCTAGGGCATTATTTACTTAAGAATGATGCTAAAAAATATAGATCGAGTAAAAATGATTACATAATCTTGTTCTCCTACTAAAATAGCACAACTTCATCCAAAAGATGGAGGCAAATGGTGTCTCAAATGGCTAATCCACACCATGGAGATCTAGAGCTAGTTAGAGGCAAAGAGAGCTCCATTTGAGCCATAAATCTAACAAAAGAGCTTAGAAATGACAATGAATTAGCGTCAACTTACCTCCTAGAGCCCCCAACTCGAAGGAAATCAAGTTGAAAAGCTCCCCTTTTTTTCGGCTCTTGGGGGAGCTCCTCTCCCGAGCAAACAATTGTGGATCGGAAGAAGGAAGAAGGTGCCCAAATTTTTTATAGATATTTTTAGGGGCGGGTTGGGGGGTGAGCCGCACCTGTAAATCCATTTGTAGGGGCGGCTCACCCCCCAGCCGTCCCTAAAAATGGCGCCCATTTGTAGGGGCGGCTGAGGGGGTGAGCTGCCCCTACAAATGGATTTACAGGGGTGGCTCTGTTGCTATAGTACCCGCGCCCCATTTGTAAGAACAGGTGATATTTTGGTCTGCTCCTAAAAAAATTCGGGGTGTTGCTATAAATCATTTTTTAGTAGTGTTCACAAGGCCAAACACTACCGCAAGGTACTGTGCCGTACTCTAATAAAGTTGGACCGAACGATTAACCAAATGTCAAAGTAGTATTGTCCCTTAGAGATTTGCAGTGATCTATAACTTGATTGCAACTTGAGTAACTAAGCATACACATTTGCAAGCGCCGTTGTGGACCATTGGTTAAAAGTTGAGGTCCCAAAAGGTTGGTAACGTTCCATTACAGCTTCGCTAATAAGAGCATGGACGCTACTTACTTAAGCATGACCTCAGGTGGTCCTCCACTGCATTCGTCACAATTAGATTAGATAACGAAGTTTCACGCTTTCTGCATGATGATGACTTTCATATTAATTCTTCCCTGATGTTTTGGAGGAGATCAGGTCACTGAAAATGAAGGTACGTTAAGCTGACGAGAGCAAGATATATATGGCAAGACTTGGTAGGCGACCTGTAGTTTAACAAATTATAGTTTCATGTTTCAAATGTGTTAGTTTTAGAAACGCAAATTACTTGTTTAGCAGAATATTAACGAAGGAACACTACACGAATTAAAGTTATCGCTGAGAGGTTGCTACGAAGTGGCCGGTGGCACGGTATTTTTGTCTAGTCACGAAATGATGGTCGGTGGTAGCTCGTGGGGAAATTGTTATTACCCTTAGTAAATTGATGTGCTGCACTACAACACCATCGGCTATTGGAGCAGGAAAATATAAAGAAAGCTAGTACCGTCAGCCACTTCGATCATAACTCTCAGCAAATATGCAGATTCTAGTAGTGTAAAGCAAAGTCTAAGACCTGTCCATCAAATGTAATCCTGTGTTGATCCACACTAAAATAAATTAAATTGAATCATCAAGTTTTAGTAAGCATGATTAATGTTACTATCACGAATTAGATGCTCGTTTTTGAGCCTCCACATTAATCCTCACTATACGTGACAGAAAAAAAAGATAGAACATAGAAATTCTCACAAAAACCATAATCTGGCTACCAGTTCCATAAAATTTAATCTTCATCGATAATAATAGCCATTAGATCCATTATATTTTTGATAAAAAATTGTACATCTCTCTTATTATGAAAATACCCTAAAATAACCCCCCTATATATATACCTAAACTCTGTCACACCTAGTTTTTAAAAAAAATCAAATACATAACTATATGTATGTAAGGATCAAGTTCCATACATATAGCGACGTTATAATGGAATAATGAGCAAAAATATCACGAATTACAGACTTACAACGACTAAAAGTCTATCAGAGATATACAACTTTATCCTGAAAATGACGCCTCCACACTTCACAGGCAATAGACCGGGAGTTGCGTACGGTTAGAACTCAGCAGCATCTTCAGAAAACTTCACAGCAACTTTCTATTCAGAGCAGCGTTGATTTAGCAAGTGCGAGTATATTTATGGTTGGTACTCAGCAAATACATTAGGAAATAAATGACATGCAAAGCTTAAACCAAGGATAAAGGCTAGCTGAATAAAGCGGTAAGCATTTTAAATAAACAGTTGAACATTAACAACCTATTTACTAAGCCATAAATGAATATTGCCCACATTTATGAAATAAAGAGATAACTCAGTAATAAACAAAAGCTTGAAACAAATAAAATACTGAACTAAACAGAAGTTCAATTTAAATAAGTCATGTGAGGGTCCAGACCGCTCTTAACTGTGAGTACAGCTGATATATCACATTTACACTGTTCAGAGGTTGCACACTTTACCCACAAGTCGTGTTACCCGTCACACAGTGCTGATCAAGCACTATCGTCATACTTCCAAGGTATAACTGCATGGGTACACTACGAGGCCTTTACAAAGACTCCTAATAAGTAGTAGCCCGCTAAGGTTTCAGCCGCTAGGCGAGTGCACCCTATCCCAAAGCGAGTGTATCCCGTAGGCGTACCAACCCCTTTGGCAGGCCGAGTACCCCTCTTGAACCTAGTCCGCCCTCTTGCGCCTTTCAGTAAGCTACTAACAAGCTAAAGAAATCTAATTAACTAGTCAAGACCAGAGCCATATAGTTCTTGTGGTTGCACTATTTTCCCAGGTCGTCGCTCATTGGTTTAAATTAATCATTTAATCATCGTCATCATAGTGGTTCCAAAAGAGGTAAATCATGTATCAAGTATCATTTTCAGAAACCACCCGAAACCATAGTTTAGCAACTAAGGAAACTACCTATATTTCAAATAAAATAACCCGGCTTCAAGGATATGGATCATAAATAGGGATAAAGTAGGAACCTGTCAAGTTAATGCATTCAAGCGTACAAATAATAAAGGTTATTTGGACAAAATATGATCAAGAAATATACTTGCATTTATTCCAGAGAACAGCTTCTCAGAGTCTTTAACACTTGCTCTTGAAACTCTTAACCTTCATCTCTCTAACTGCGTTCCTTCTACTCGCAACAAGCATCGGCACAAACATACAAGAAACAAGAAAGATAAGATACAACTAAGAACATTACACCAAACAGAAGAAAAGCGTAAAAGAGTGCACTAAAGGGCAAGGCTCAAAGCTACGAACGCGAGAGCACAAGAAACGCTGAAAACGGAGCTACGGTGGAAAAGATATAGCTATCGAAATAGATTTATATTATAAGTGAAAAGAACAAGAACTATGTTCTTAATTTATTCTATTTATGAAAACAGATGTAAACATGCAATTAACTTAATTTAATTTATATTTGTAAAGACGAGATAAACTTAGTCAAGTTTTATTTACCAAGGTTATTATGTGCAAACTCGGCCAATTAATTATTTAACTAGCAAATAAAAGACATGTGAACACAACTAGCGTGAAACTTTATAATTCGTGTTTGAACTAAACAAGTTATATTAAAAGACACATTTATATTGTATTATTCATATTAACATTAGTTAAGAAAACCGGTATAGAAATCTAATTTGCTTTTAATTAGAAAACCTTGTTGAATAGGTATTAATAAAATTAATTATAAATTATTTTTAAAACAGAAACTACAATACAACGACACTACTAAACTATAGCTCGCACTAATACAAAGGTAACGCAACAAGAACGAACTAAAACGGAGAGAAAACGTGGAAACTATGGAAGAAACAAAGCTACAGAGATCTATTTGCGATAAAACATAGATTTTAGGGACTAGATTTGTAAAGCTCGGGGTCCTCTATGGCTGGCGGACACAAGCCTGTTGCGGGTCAAATTGCCGGCGATTTAGGGCATGAGAAGGCTTGGGATTTGGGGGAAAAGAGAGAGGATGGCGAGGGGGTTTCGTTTTACATCTTACCTGCAACGGAGGATCACCGAGGCGGCTGAATTTGGGCGGAGATGAGGGTGGCGACGTACTGCTCGGGAACAGCGGCAGTTCTGCACCTTGGCGAGCTCCTGGAGGCGGAGCGGGGCAGGGAGAGATGTAGGGAGAGCGGTTGCAGGGTGGCGTAATGCTGTCAGAAGAGGCGATGGGGGAGGGCGAGCATGGCGGCGTGCGAGGAGGTGCATGGGACAGCACGCGGCGGCGGCATACAGTACAGGGGAGCGCAAGGTTCGTGGCTGCAGGGCTGCTATGCACAGGGAGACGGCTCAGGGGATAGGACGCACGCAGGGGGCACCGGTCGGCAGGGGTCGGTGGCGGCGTGGGCCTCCTGGTGCCTCGCGAGCAGTAGGGGAACAGGGGAGACCTTGGGCGCTCGCGAAACAGATCATGGCGGCGGTGCAGGAAGACCATGTGTGGCCGAAGGGTTGAGGGGAGGGCTCGGCCTCGCGATATGTAGGTGAAGGAGATGCAAGGGCAAGGCATGCACACCTAGAATGACGGCGCACAGCTGTGGCCTACCCGGACTCAGCGTGAGCTTCATCGCAGGACCGGTTGGTTGGACCGAGATAGGTCGCGTGGTGATGCGTGATAAGAAATGTGACAACCCTGGTAAATTACATTTCTAAAATCAATGTCATTAGCCTAACCCTATGATTAACCAACTAATAAAAGGGTGAAAAGAAATAGAACGAGTTAAGTTGAAATTCAAATTGAATATGGGCACATTTGGATACTTTTGAATTTTTAAATTAACTTTCAAACCATAAGCCAAATGAGATGTTGCCTGAAACCAAACTTGTTGAACTTTTTATTCTGAACAACTTTCATGTTCAAAAGTTTTTGAAATTCAAATTAGAAAGAGGAGAAAACGCCCTGTTTGCACCCAGCCCCCTGAAACTTTTCAAATTCTTGCATTAAGGCCCCTCGCTCCCCCTCTCTCTCCCCTCCCCGCCCGACAGCGCCGCCAGGTGGCCGGCGACGCCTGACCGGCGCGAGGCACCAGGCCAGTGGCCGCCGCGCCTCTCCCCCACGCCCGGCTTTGCCCCCTCCCCACCGCCGCGCTGCCCAGTACGCGTCCGCGCGTGCGCACGCCGCTGCCGCGCCCCGCCTCGCCGCCCGCCGCGCCCAACCGCCGCGACGCGCCGTGCCGCCCCGGCTCCCGCGCCCCACCCGTCGCTGCGCCTGCCCTCCGCCCAAGCCGCTGCCGCTGCTGCTTTCCCAATCCGCGCGCCGCGCTATCTCCTCGCGCCCACGCCAAATCTCCGGCCACCAGTCGCTTGCGCCCGCCCGCCGCACGCCGCGCCGGCGCCCTGCTGCCGCCCGCCGTGGCCAGTGCCACGCCGTGCCGTGCCTCCGCCCCGCGCGTCGCCCAGGCACCTCCACACCCCCTTCTGCCCCTATAAAAGCCGCGCCCCCGGCCGCCCGCGCGAGCCACCGCAGCCAGAACGCCTCGCCGCCGCCATTACCGCCGCCGAGCGCCGCCCGCCCATGGACAGCCCTCCACCGCCGCCTCCTGCCCAAATTGAAGCGTCAGCCACCACTACATCATCCCCCTGAAGCTCGCCGACCCGCCCAACACCGCCCAGGACCACCGGAGCGCCGCCGCCAGCGCTGTCACCGCCGCCGCCGCCCCTGCTCACCGTGGACAGCTCGACCCCGACCTCCTCCGCCCAAGCCAAGCCCCTGAGCAGCTTCCCCACGCGCCACTGAAGCTCGCCGACCAGACCAGACCGCCCCAAGCCCGCCGGAGCACCGCCTCTGCTCCAACGCCGGCGAGCTATTCCCGGCCGTCCCCCACCCGAACAAGACCCCCACGAGGTAGCCCTCGCACCCCTGAACCTTCCCCGACCCTCACCCCTCGCCGCCGGCGAGCCCCTCACCGGAATTTCGGCCGGCTGCCGTACCCGAGCTGCCCGAGGACCCAATTGCAAGAATTTAAATCTTTAGAAGGGTCTGCGCGTAAGATTCAAGGACCCAGTTGTAAAAGAAAGTTTCAAATCTAGATTCAAATTCAGTGAACTTGTAAAATTCATATAAAATCGTAGAAAATTCAGAAAAATGCAAACTCAACTGTTTTGGAATCCTTAGAATAAACTCTACAACTTTTGTTACGAAAAGTTTCTCAGATTCTCAACATATTTTGCTCTACATTAAATGGAAGTTTTAATGGACTTCTTTTGTACCCACTGTTGTAAGGTAGTACTGACCCTAAATTTTGGGCAGTGAGTTAGTTGCTTGATGTTTAGGACTGTATAAAAAGATCAGGCCCAAACTCCATCTCTATCTGCACTGTGTATCAAACTTAGTTTCTTACCATAAGTGGCTAAATATTTTTATCCCTGCAGTTAGGTTATGAATCACCTAATGAAACTTTTTCTATTCTGGTGTAATAGCACCTAGATGCCAGAGGAAAATTTAGAGACTTTTTATCTCACAGGAACCTATTTATTGTATTTATGTGCTAATAAAATACATTAAATCGAGAAAATAATATCTTAGCTTGGAAAATTCTCAAATTTTTACCAGGAGAGACACAGTGGTAGAGGTTGCTGTGTAAAAAGTTTCATGGACAAAAACCCTGTGTAGGATCCTGTAAAAATAAATCCTTGAATAACCTTGGTGTGTAATGTCACATTTTCTATGCTCTGAAAACTGCATAATAAATCCTACAACAATTACAGTAGCTCCTGCATGCTTAAGTGAAAGCTCTGTAAAAATCTCAGACTCAGTTGTTGTCCCATTTGTTCTGTACAAAAAGAACAATGATCTAACAGCAACTATGTAATATATTTTCCATAATTAATATGCTACATGAAATTGTCTGAAAATTTTACAGTAAGCACATCTTTCCCTGATGTGCCTAAATCCAAAGTTTCATGACCAGAAACTACCCACTGTAGTAGAAATACTTAAATCATATCGTTTACCATCACCACTACTTAAACTTGTGCATTCATGTAGAATCGACGACTCTCGCCGACGGAACTTACGAGCTGGTGCCCGCGTCCGAGAGTGAGCAGCGTGAAGCTCAAGTAAATCTAACTGAAGCTCTTGAAGACCCGAGCCCAAGTTCGGAAGAGCCCCAAGCTAACTGCGAAGGCAAGCCCCGGAGCATAACCCATCTCTTTCCTAAATTATGCAACTCATTACTCTTTGCTTGTGCATTAAGTTATAGGAGTTGAATGAAAACTTAGTTGCATGATGTTAGGAACCCATGCTTGAAAACTAGACGTAAGGATCGATAGAATGCTGTGCTAATAGGACTCCGGTAAAAGCCGAGTGATTTCCTGTCACTCGCGAGAAAATAGGAGTTGAATGTTTACTACACGCTGCAATCATAAGGACGACGGACGGGCTATGGTACGATGTTTACGATTGAGGCCCGTCTGTCTAGTGAAAAATGCTAAGGCCGCAGTGTGTGGTAGTGATGGTTAAGTCTTTGAACGTACTAAACACATGCCGAGATTATGGGAATTGGTAAGCTTAAGTACCTGATTGGCCCGGCAAGGGGACGGCATCCTACCCTTTGAACTTCGGTCCCATGTGCATATGGCGAGTGCAGAGAGTGGTCACGACCTGGCGGCGAACCGTGGCGTGGGACTCTTGTACTCTCGAAGGGTAGCCCCGATCCACGACCCGGAAAGAAAGGGGAAAGGTTGCACGTGTGACTCTGGGAGTAACCACGTGACGTGTGTTTAGGTTTCCCTTGCAAGGTTAAGAAATTCGATTCGAATCGTCCGTTTCTCACGGCTATTGAGACTGCTTAACCCTCTTTACCCACAGAGTAAGAAGAGGAACAATGATGAGGAATAAACTTGTTGGATGAAATTTAATGCTTCACCATGAATGCTATGGGGTAGCTGCTTATCTAGAATGGTTAATGAAACTAGAATCTTGAGCTAAAAGTTGAAAGTAAGGACCCACTTGTAGATGCTTTTCGGCAAAACAAACCCCTGAGCCAAAAAGCCTTGCATGTCTAGGGTCGGTGGAGTAGATTCCACTACACGGGTAAGTCTTGCTGAGTATTAGTATACTCAGCCTTGCTTGTGGCTCGTTTTCAGGTGAGACCTTCGAAGATATGATTGCTAGCTTGACTTGGCCCTGCACTCTTCCCCCTGGTTGGTCGGTGGAATGGGATACGCCCCCGTCCAACGGAGATAATGCCGAGTGATGTCTCGTACGGGCTTCATCGAGACATCCTGTATCGTCGAAGTAGCTTTCGTTGTTTTGTTTTCCGCTGCAACTTAAACTCTGAAGGACTTATTAAGTTATGATCACTGAAGTACTTGGTTTCTAAACTCAAACTTGGTCTGTAATATTTACTTATGCTAATGTTGTAATATTTGCTGGAATGTGGTATTCTCTGGGCTCATCGTCGCATGAGCGTTTGTATGTATGGCATTCGATCCGCTCTACCGTGGTTGTATCGGGAGGTTATACCCGACAGACCAGTGGATTACTTCGTTTGAAGTGTAAGGTTAACCGAGATTGCCTTAATGGTGGTGGTTAATACACTTGAGCCGGATTAATTCAGGTGGTTCTGTCACAAGAAATGACACGGACGGTGCAGCGACGCACGATGAGGGAGGGTGCAGGGCTGAGGCGAGCAGGGGGCGAGCTCTCGGCTGGGATGCGCTAACCGAAGATGGCCGACGCGACGTGGACAGCGGGTCAGCTCGGGCCTTGCAACTTTGTGAGATTGGCTTGTGGGGCCCACACGAAGAGGGAGAGAAAAAACGAGCCAGCTGAACTATGTATTTGATAGGGGTCCGGTCCAACCCGATCCATCTGGTATTTATGGTTTTATTATTTTGATTACTTGAGAAAAGGATATTTAGATGAGAAACAAAACCTATAAAACTCTAAATAGTGTTTTAAAACTGGAGAAATATCTTGAAGCATCCAAAATTCTCGAGAAAAATCTCAGAGTTAGAGTTGGATGAGCTCCAGAAAAATTGAGAATAAATGCCAGCAAAATCTTGAAATATTCTGAGAAACTCTAGAAGATGGATAGATTTATTCAGAAAGATATTCACAACCTAAAACTGAAACTTTGGGGTGTGACAAAACTACCCGCTTAAACAGAATCTTGTCCTGAGATTCGCAAAGTCTAGGGGTAAGTAGAAGGAACAGGGCAAAAGGGGTTCCGATAAGAACGAAACATGACCGATAAAGAGAGAGATTTGGCTTCAAGTCTTCCGCTTGCTTTTCCTTTAGAACGAGAAGATTGCCTAACGAGATAACGATGGAAAGAACCATGTTACTACAGACACGACTCCCGCAACACATCAATAGCCAAAAGCGAGGAGTTAGATCAAACGAGGTCAAACACAAACATTACAAATACACTCAACCAAGGTTAAACACACAAACACCAAAATGAAGCTAATGTTGTTATTAAGGTCATAGGGATTCCTCCTAAGCATCGTTTATTCCTCGAGATGTTAGCATCTTGACATCTTCCTGATCATCCAGCATAGCGTTCTACTTTTTAAGGTTTGACTTCTCATTTTAGATTGATATCTTTGTTCTTCATGGCGACTACAAGTGGAACAGGAGTGAATTGAGATACTGAAAATAAGGTTGAGGAGGGGATAAATTGGCCAGAAAGAGAGATCAGGAGAAAACCATCATCAAGGACGAGATAAAAGCCAAAGGGCTAAGAATAATGAACAAGGAGGTCAAGGATATGTTAAGAATATCTTTTAGGTCAAGGAAGATCTTAGAAGACCACCACTTCTATCTAGGCTCACGTCCTACTGTCGACACGGCTTTGATTAAACTCTATCACACCCGATTTTTAAAATAAAACCGAATGCATAACTATATGTATGTCAGGATCAAGTTCCATACATATAGCGACGTCATAATGGAATAATGAGCAACAATGTCACGAAAAGAAGACTTACAGTGACTAAAAGTCTATCAGAGATATATAGCTTTATCCTAAAAATGACGGCTCCACACTTCACAGGCAATCGACCGGGGGTTGCGTACGCCTAGAACTCAGCAGCATCTTCAGAAAACTTCACAGCAACTTTCTCTTCTAAGCAGTGTTATTTAGCAAGTATGAGTACACTTATAGTTGGTACTCAGCATGTATATTAGGAAATAAATGACATGCAAGGCTTAAACCAAGGATAAAGGCTGGCTGAATAAAGCGGTAAGCATTTTAAATAAATAGTTGAACATTAACAACCTATTTACTAAGCTATAAATGAATATTGCCCACATTTATGAAATAAAGAGATAACTGAGTAATAAACAAAAGCTTGAAACAAATAAATTACTGAATTAAACAAAAGTTCAATTTAAATAAGTCATGTGAGGATCAAGACCGCTCTTAGCCGTGAGCACGACTGCTATATCAGTTTTACACTTTGCAGAGGTTGCACACTTACCCACAAGTTGTGTTACCCGTCACGCAGTGCTGATCAGGCACTATCATCACACTTCCGAGGTATGACTGCATGGGTACACTACGAGGCCTTTATAAAGACTCCCTAATAAGTAGTAGCCTGCTAAGATTTCAGCCACTAGGCGAATGCCCCCTCCCCCAAGCGAGTGTACCCCGTAGGCGTACTAACCTCTTTGGCAGGCCGAGTACCCCTCTTGAACCAGTCCCCCCTCTTGGATCTTTCGGTAACCTACTAACAAGCTAGAGAAATCTAATTAATTAGCCAAGACCAGAGCCATATAGGTCTTGTGGTTGCACTATTTTCCCGGGTGGTCATTCCATGGTTTAAGTTAATCATTTTATCATCATGGTTCCAAAATAGGTAAATCATGTATCAAGTACCATTTTCATAAACCACCCGAAACCATAGTTTAGCAACTAAGCAAACTACCTATTATTTGAAATGAAATAACCCGGCTTCAAGGACATGGATCATAAATAGGGATAAAGTAGGGACCCGTCAGGTTAATGCATGCAAGCGTACAAATAATAAAGGTTATTTGGATAAAATATGATAAAAGAATATACATGCTTTTATTCTAGAGAACAGCTCCCCAGAGTCTTCAACACTTGCTCTTAAAACTCTGAACCTTCAGCTCTCTAACTGCGTTCCTTCTACTCGCAACAAGCATCGGCACAAACATACAAGAAACAAGAAAAATAAGATACAACTAAGAACACATCACCAAACAGAAAAAAAACATAAAAGAGCGCACTAAAGGGCAAGGCTCAAAGCTACGATCGTGAGAGCGCAATTAACTTAATTTAATTTATATTTGTAAAGATGAGATTAACTTAGTCAAATTTTATTTATCAACGTTATTATGTGCAAACTAAGCCAATTATTTATTTAACTAGCAAATAAAAGACATGTGAGCATGACTAGCGTGAAACTTTATGATTCGTGTTTGAACTAAACAAGTTATATTGAAAGAAAAATTTATATTGTATTATTCATATTAACAATAGTTAAGAAAACCGGTGTAGAAATCTAATTTGCTATTAGTTAGAAAAGCTAGTTGAATAGATATTAATAAAATAAATTATAAATTAATTTTAAAATAGAAACTACGATACAGCAACACTAACTGTAGCTCATGCTAAAACGAAGCTAACGCAACAGAACGAACTAAAACGGAGCTAAAACGTAGAAACTGTGGAAGAAACAAGGCTGCAGGACCTATTTGTGATAAAGCATAGGTTTTAGGGACTAGATTGCAAAAGCTCGGGCTCCTCCATAGCTGGCGGACAGAAGCTTGTTGCGGGTCAAATTGCTGGCGATTAGGGCATGAGAGGGCTTGGGATTTTGGGGAAAAGAGAGAGGATGACGAGGAGGTTTCGTTTTACCTCCACTACTACAAAAACGATTTGTAGCAACACCTCGAATTTTTCTAGGAGCGGACCAAAATGTTACTCGTTCTTACAAATGGGGCGCGGGTACTATAGCAACAGAGCCGCCCCTGTAAATCCATTTGTAGGGGTGGCTCACCCCCTCAGCCGCCATTTTCAGGGGTGGCTAGGGGTATGAGCCGCCCCTAAAAATGCCATTTGCAGGGGTCAGCCGCCCCTACAAATGGGCGCCATGAGAAATTTTAATGAATTTGATATTTTTCTTATGTTCCACATATTGAAATATGCTTATGGTAAAAATTTTAGATTTTTTCGATGTGTTTTGCTATGACTTTTGAATTAAATGAATTTGGTTCTATGAGATAGTATGTTGTGGAGGTGCACATTGTGGTCTCGACACTTTAAACCATTATATACAATATAGTAGTTATTCGATATTTTTATTAAGTTGTACATGTCACATAATGCTTATGGTAAAAATTTTATATTTTTTCGATGTGTTTTGCTATGATTTTTGAATTAAATGAATTTTCAGTGGAAATTGGAAAAGGATTTGTAGGGGCGGGCTGGGGCGTCACCCGCCCCTACAAATCAAGCCGATTCCTATCCAATCCAAGAAGGGGCGCCGATTTGTAGGGGCGGGCCGGGGCGCCACCCGCCCCTACAAATCAGCGCCCGTCATTGGATTGGCTAGGAATCGGCTCGATATCCCCCCACCCCCCGCCCACGCCCCCCCCCCCCCCCCCCCCCCCGATTTCCTGCAAGCGCCGATTTCCCGTTAGGATTTACCAAGGGAAAAATCTCTTCTGGTTGATATAAAAATAACTGTTATCTGAATTCTAAAAATCTATTTGTAGGGGCGGGTGAGGCCCCAGCCGCCCCTACAAATCCTTCACCAATTTCAACCGAAAACTCATTTAATTAAAAAGAAATAGCAAAAAATATGAAAAAAAACTCAAATTTGCACTAAAAACATAAGAATGGCGCCGATTTCCCACGGGCGCCGATTTGTAGGGGCGGGTGGCGCCCCGGCCCGCCCCTACAAATCCTTTTCCTATATAGTTCGTTAGGCTGACGAAAATTTCGGCCGCCTCTGCCGCCGCCCGCGCGCGCGTCTTCTCCACCGCCGCCCGCTCCCGGCCACCGCCCGGCCTCCCCTCCGCGCGCGGCCTCGAGCTCCCTCCGCGCATCGCCTCCCCTCCCCGCGCCTCCTACGCCACGCCGCTGCCTCGTCTTCCTCGGAGACTCGTCGTTCTCGCACCCTCCCGCCCGCCGTAGGTACACCCCCCCTCCCCACCCTCCGCGGCCGACCACTCCCTCCCCGCGCTTCCTCCCCGCGAGCGGCGGCACCATTCGTCACGCCTTTGTCCAGCCCTTCGCCGACGACGGGCATCCACCAGGTGTGCCCTTCCCTTCTCTCTCCTCTTCCGGATCTGACCACATGCGGCGGTGACTGGCGGCGACGAAAAATGGCAGAGGCGACGAAAAACCCTAGTCAGAGCTATTCCGTTTCCCTCTGTCCCTCCTACGCCCTCGGCCGCCACCGCCCTCTTTATTAGGGAAAGATGCATATGTGTACATTGTTTTTTACTGTAACTAGCACTTGGTTAATTAATTTTACCATGGATTCAATAATTGCATATTCACCCGGAACTAAACCGTGACACGCTCGGCGAGAAATAACTTCTACATGTAGTCGACGATTTGTGCCGTTTCATTTTGCATGAAGTGGTCAACGTGAGGGGCAAATGTTTTCAGGAAGCACAAGATTTGGCAACGGAAGATAAATACATTGGACTTCGTGAGTGGGACAATCAACGGCACCGTGCCGCCTCTAATAGTGTTCCTAGGGAGGAATAGAGGAAAAATATGTATTCAATGTGCACTTTAATGATGTACTCTAATGATGTTTGATTTCCATATAATTTAATTTTGTATGCATAAGTATTTTTAGTTAGCGAACGTATTCTGCATCACGATCGTGAACTAGATTGAGAGATCAAAATTTGCGGGAATGCAAATCGCAAAAAATAGCGGGAAACATATTTCCAGGGACGGGTGAGGGGGTGAACCACCCCTGGAAATGGATTTGCAGGGGCGGGTGCGACCCGCCCCTGCAAACAGCTATTTTTAGTTGCGAAAACTAGCAACAGGTGCGCTATCCGCCCCTAAAAATGCGTTTTTACCCACCCCTAAAAATGCTTTTTGTAGTAGTGCTCTTACCTGCAACGGAGGATCACCGTGGCGGCTGAATTTGGGCGGAGATGAGGGCGGCGACGTACTGTTAGGGAATAGCGGCCGTTCTGCACCTTGGCGAGCTCCTTGAGGCGGCGCGGGGCAGGGAGAGATGCAGGGAGAGTGGCTGCAGGGTGGCACAACGCTGTCAGAAGAGGTGATGGGGGAGGGCGAGCAAGGCGGCGTGCGAGGAGGTGCATGGGACAGCACGCGGCGGCGGCATACAGTATAGGGGGCGCGAGGTTTGTGGCTGCAGGACTGCGATGCACAGGGAGACAGCCCAGGGGAGAGGACGCGCGCAGGGGTCACCGCTCAGCAGGGCCGGTGGCGGCGCTGGGCCTCCTAGTGCCTCGCGAGCAGCAGGGGAACGGGGGAGACCTAGGGCTCTCGCGAAAAGAATCATGGTGGCAGTGCAGGAAGACCATGCGCGGCTGAAGGGTTGAGGGGAGGGCTCGGCCTCGCAATTTGTAGGTGCAGGAAATGCAAGGGCAGGGCGTCCACGCGTAGAATGATGGCGCACAGCCGTGGCCTACCTTGGACTCGGCCTGAGCTTCATCGCAGGTCGGGTTGGTTGGACTAAGACAGGTCGCGTGGTGCTGCGTGATAGGAAACGACAGGGACGGTGCAGTGACGCACGATGAGGGAGGGTGCGGGGCTGAGGCAAGCAGGGGGCGAGCTCTCGGCTGGGATGCGCTAACCGAAGATGGCCGACGCGACATGGACAGCGGGTCGGCTCGGGCCTTACGACTTTACGAGCTTGGCTTGTGGGGTCCACATGAAGAGGGGGAGAAGAAACGAGCCGGTTGAGCTATGTATTTGACAGGGATCCGGTCCAACCCGATCCATCAGGTATTTACTATTTTTTAATTTTGATTACTTAGGAAAAGGATATTTAGATGAGAAACAAAACCTAGAAAAGTCTAGATAATGTTTTTAAAACTGGACAAATATCCTAAAGCATCCAAAATTCTCGAGAAAAATCTTGGAGCTAGAGTTGGATTAGCTCCAGAAAAATTGAGAATAAATGCCAGCAAAATCTGGAAATATTCTCAGAAACTCTAGAAGATGGATAGATTTATTGGAAAAGATATTTACAACCAAAAATTGAAATTTTGGGGTGGTGACAAACTCTCCACTTCTGTCATTATAAAAATAGTCCATAAGTAAATTAACCCCCCCCCCACACACACCCCCTAAATCTATATATGAATTGCTTGCATATGCTATTATGAAAATAATCTACACAGATCTACTAAATTTGCATCTAATTCACCAACATCCTCTTTTATTAAAAATATATCTGTGTTATTATTGAAGAAATCATTAAAACCAAAACAAATATACATATCAGTATTATGTTAAAAATATGAACAGATAAGAGGGAGTTCAAAAAGATAAAGAAGCATTATTAGATTTGGCCCTACATTTATCCTTTAATTTCTAACAAATAAAAAATTACTAACCCGTGCAATAGCACAGTTGATGGACTAATATTGTCAAATGGAGTATCTATGCCCGCCACACTAAGTTGCTTGCCCAGTAAAACCTAGATGAAAGACTTTTAACAAAGCACACTCTAATGTTCAACCCATATGTTGCTGTTTTAGTGGTTTGCAGCAGCCGCGTGGTGTCCCCACAAACCACGGCGGCAATGGCGGCCCCGCTTCCAACTGGATTCTGAATCAAAAAGTGTGCCGAATTCCACATGTGATGGGTTTGCATTGTTATTACCAATTGCCTGGCAGATTCGGCATCTATAAATCAGACATGCAGAAAACCAGAGAGGAGGGCGACCAAAGCCCAAGGCAACAGAGAGACACAGAGCGAGCCCTGAGTCCTGTTGTTTGCTCACTGCCAGCTGAGGAATGGACGCGAAGAGCAGCAAGTCCGGCGCCCTGCCGCCGAGGAACGCTGAGGCGGTCGCCCACCCCAAACCGCCAGTCCATCCCCCGGTGAGCCTCTTGGCCCCCTAGTCCACCGCTGCCTCGCCGCCGTCCCGCCCATGGACGACGAGGAAGGTGGACATGGAGATGATGATTTTCTATGCGTCTATGCAATGCAGGTCCCGCCGCCGCGGCGCAGCGAGGTTGTCCTCCCGCCGCTGGAGACGCAGCTTCATCCTCCGGCAGGCTTGCGCGCCGTGCAGCCCGTGTCCATCAGCCTGCCGGCGTCGCCCGGCAGCTTCGGCGTCCCCACGCCCACCGCCGCGGCGGCCGACTCCGCCGACCTCTGGCGGCAGGCCATGGCGAACGCGGCGCGCGGGCCGCACCGCCTGGCCGCGCAGGACACGGGGAGCAACAGCGTCCGCTTCACGCAGCCGGACAGGGAGGCCATGATGTTCCGGTCGCAGCCGATCCCCGGCCCGCCGCCCGCGCGGCTCGCGAGCAGGGCCGGCCGCAGCCGCAGCAGGGCCGCGGTTGCGATGAACTGGGACAGGCGATACGACTCGTTCAAGACGTGGTCCGGGAAGCTCGAGCGGCAGATCACCCACCTCACCGGCGGGCCGGACAGCTTCGATGACGACGAGGGCGGCGAAGACGTCGGCGACGTCATTGGCAGCCACCGCACCTCCGCCACGTCCGTCCCCGAGGTCGATCGCTTCTACGCCGCGCTGGAAGGCCCCGAGCTCGACCAACTAAAGGTTCGCGTTACATCCTACGTGTCAGTGTGTCGTGTCCATTTATGTGTGCTCTGCGTGGACGAAGACGAAGTTTACTCGTGCGCTCCACTGTTAATCTGTTCAGCCGTCGGAGGACCTGGTGCTGCCGTCGGACACGACATGGCCGTTCCTGCTCCGGTTCCCCATCTCAGCGTTCGGTATCCCCATGGGCGTGAGCAGCCAAGCGATCCTGTGGAAGGTGATCGCGCTGTCGGTGCCGACCACGTTCCTGCACGTGACCTCCAAGGTGAACCTCGTGCTCTGGTGCGTCTCGGTGGCGCTGATGCTCGCCGTCTCGGCCACCTACGCCTGCAAGGTGGCGCTCTACTTCGAGGCGGTGCGCCGCGAGTACTACCACCCCATCCGGGTCAACTTCTTCTTCGCGCCGTGGGTCACCTGCCTCTACCTCGCCATCGGCGTCCCCCACGCCGTGACGAGGGCGACCAGGCTGCCGCACTGGCTCTGGTTCCTGCTCATGGCGCCACTCCTCTGCCTGGCGCTCAAGATCTACGGCCAGTGGATGTCCGGCGGGCAGCGGCGGCTGTCCAAGGTGGCGAACCCGTCCAACCACCTCTCGCTGCTGGGCAACTTCGTGGGCGCGCAGCTCGGCGCCACCATGGGGCTCCGGGAGGGGCCCCTGTTCTTCTTCGCCGTCGGGCTTGCGCACTACATTGTGATGTTCGTGACGCTGTACCAGCGGCTGCCGACGAACGAGACGCTGCCCAAGGAGCTCCACCCGGTGTTCTTCCTCTTCGTAGCGGCGCCCAGCGTGTCGTCGGTGGCGTGGTCCAAGATCACCGGCGAGTTCGGACACGCCTCCAAGGTGGCCTTCTTCGTCGGCATGTTCCTGTACGCGTCGCTGGGCGTGCGGATCAACTTCTTCCGCGGGTTCAGGTTCTCGCTCGCGTGGTGGGCATACACGTCGCCCATGGCCAGCGCGGCGGCCGCGGCGATCCGCTACTCGACCGAGGTGGACAACGCCTTCACCAAGGCGCTGTGCGTGGCGCTGTCCGCGGTGGCCACGCTCACCGTGGCGGCGCTGCTCGCCACCACCGTGGTGCACGCCTTCGTGCTCCGGAACCTGTTCCCCAACGACATCTGCATCGCCATCACCGAGCGCAAGGTGAAGCCCATCATGGAGATGCAGGAGAGCCACGGAAACGATATAGAGGCCACAGCAGCTTGAGCTGAAGCACAACGAAGCTGTCAAAGAACCTCAGGTTCGAGTTATTGCTCTGCTTTTCCAGTGTTTGTGGCCGGGTCATGAAATAAGTAAGTAATTATAAATATAATTAGCGCTGGTAGTGCCCGGACGTGTAAGGAGAATGCTCAAATTTCAATTACAATATTCGAGGAATGTCCATTGTAATAACACTAAAATTGAACAGTACAATATAAAAAACTAGCATGAAAAATCGCCCAATCAAGCATTCGATTTTGGAGAAAAAATATCCTAAAACAACATGTTGATTTGTTTCACGCGACGTTTTCAAAATAAAACATTATGTGGGCTCTCGAGCTTCAGCTTGTGCAGAAACTATTCCAATCCCTTTGAAAAAAAGTAATAAAAAGTCCCAATTAGTGTGAGTATTTTACAGACGTGTTTTATTTCGCAGAGTGTCTCCTATATTGATTTCTTACCTAGTGACATAAAGGATGTGGACACTAAGAGTGAATATTCAACCATTACTATATTTGGTCAATCAGAAACAAGGAATGTGATGCCAAACATAATAACGGTTAATATATGTAGAGTTCAAACTAAAATTCAATTGGCGTTATTGCATCGTAGCACATATACTGTATCTTACAACAACAAACTCAAATATACTAAGGCCCTATAATAGATAAAGTGCCACAATATTTATGTATAAGTGTTCACGGAACACGCTATTTTATCTGACCAAAAGCAATGCTTGGATCATCATAAATGTTAACATTATGCAAAAGATCATTCGTCGCTGACGATTCTGGTATCATAAGAATGGTTAAATACGGAGAAGCGCTGACAACTCTACACTAACAGGTAATTTGAAATACATTAATTCGATCATTATCTTCTAATTGGATCACCAAAGAGCATAAACTTCAGACATTCCACAAATATCCCTAGTCAATAAGGCATTCTGTCGAAGAGGTGGGGTGCTACGCAGAAGTGAATCAAGGATCATCTCGTGGATTCAATAAATACAAGGGACGGTTGAGGACGACAGAGAAGGAATGTTACTCACGCAGACGCCACGCCCTCGTCCTGTTCGTACTGCCCCTGCTAATATCTAGAACCCAGGAGGAAGGAAGAATTCCTACTCGGTTGTAGCTTCGATTCAAGAAAGAAGGGGAAAATGGTCAACTTGGCCGGTAGGACACAAGCTGTGCTCACTGCTGCAAAACGGGCCTTAAATACCGGGTAACTAAAGCTAGACAAAAGTACCAGGTAGTGTTACCATCCGATACTAATGTAGGTGGAACCTGTACAGGGTGGTAACACCACCCAGTACCTTTTTCTATCCATATGTACCGTGTGGTGTTACCACCCGGTACTAAAATATTCATGGATTTTTTGACCCAGCTCAAAAGTACCGGCATGAAAATAACCTGGTACTAATGCTAGAATTAGTAGTGGATCTTCATACTGATAGTTTTAGGGTGGATCTTTAGCGTGTTTTATAGTAGTGGCTCGAATACGAAGATAGGGAAGGTTGGGATAGAGGGCTACAACCGTCAGCACGCTGATCCCAAGCTCGGTGGCAGCGCAACTGCTGGATCCGCCAGCCCTAGCCTAGGTTTTCGATTGGCATCCTTGAGCTTATCCTTGGATGAAATGTTTGAAAAGATATGTACACTCTATGTGTAAGGAAGGTCAACCATTTATAGTTCATGCACTAAATCAGCTTATAAGCAATGCGTGGATCGGAAGCCACCTAGTCATTATTGTGGTTGTTGTTTTGGGTAATTCTTTCATAAACATGTTACATCCATGATGGAGCCGGAATCAATTCAAAACATGTTACCCCCATTTTAAGGACCAATGGTGATTGTGCCTCTTCTTTTTGCTTTGTACGATTTTGCTCTCGCTTTTTGAAAACGAAGCTCCAGTTTGTCCCTATTCTGTTAGAAGGAATTAATGGTATTAAGTATTAGAAAAAGACAGATATTACTATGTAATTTTGCCCTTCTTTTAAGGATTAATTGGATTATTACGAATTCCCAGCATAGGAGATGTGCCGTCACAATTCGCTCAACACCTCAAATCAGAGCACAAATAGCACCAGTACAGCTGCTCATCCTCTTTATTTCCATCTCTGCTCTTTAACACCTCAAATCGGAGCACAAATTGCACCAGTACCACTAGCTACGGCCAGCAAGGCCGCTGGTGGGCTGCGGCATCGAAATGGAGTCGCTGGAAGCAGGAAGCAGGAAGCAGCGGCACATGGGCGTCTCCTTGCGGTCGCTGGAATCAGCGGCGCGGCGCATGGGGTCCTTCGTGCGGAGGCGAACCAGGGGATGGGGGTGTGGTGGAAGGCGGGCGCAACGAGGAGCACGCAGGCGAGGGACAAGCGGCAGTTGCGTGCCTGGTTGCGTGCCCGCGCCGGGCCGCGCCTGCCGCCTTGCGCGCCTTGGGAGGCCGCGCAAGCCAGCTCCTGCTGCCACCGCCTGCTTCCTGCTGCCGCCGCGCGCCCTGGGAGGCCGCGCAAGCCGGCTCTTGCCGCCGCTTGCTAGGTTTCCAACAGGGAGAGGAGGAATCGTGAGAGTTTTGGGATGAGATAGGAAGGGGGAGCTTTTGATAAGATTAGGGGTACTACAATCTTTTTCCATTACTCTAAATATTTTTCCAATTTATTTTAATTTTTAGTGAGCATCCAACTAATAGGGTTAAAAATAGATTGAATTTCTTATACAGCCCTGAAAAATTGACGGTTCTTCTTTGGCTCTGAAAACGTTCAAACTTGTTTCTTTATATAGCTCTGCCGTGAACTCTGCTGGCCTGCCGTGACATCAGCTAGCCTGCTCCGTTAGGCCTGGGCGGTAGGCCACGCCGTCCTTCCTGCACGGCCACAGGTTTCTTGGCGCCGCCGCGCCAGCCATCACCGCCCTGCACCATCCTGAAATTAACTTCGCACGGGCCTTCCTCACGTGCCCCGCTCCCTCCTCAACCTCTCCAACATAGGCTTCATCACCGGCCTGTTCCCCAACGGTGAACTCCACCCCTCCGGCCACCGTTTCGCCCACCCAATGGCTCAAATCGGACGTAAGCAACCTTCTAAAGGTCGTGCTCTCCACGTTCCATCGCGTTCGCATCGTTTCCGCGCCCGTTCCCAAGCCACGCCGCCGCCGCCATGCTGCCGTTTGCTGCGGGCCGCACGCGCGGTGCCCTGCGCGGCGCCGCCGGGCGCGCCGGCTCCGCCCAGTCGCGCTGACCGCAGCGTCACCCTGCTCCGCCGCCGGCGGGAGCCGAGAGCCGGCCGAGCGCCAGCCATGGCCGTGCGTGGCCAGACCGCTGCGGACTGCCTCTGGCCGGGCCAAGACCAGACGCAGGTGCGGTCCGACGCCGCCGTGCCACGACACCTCTTCCTCGCCGCCGGTGAGCACCCCGATCCCCGGAATCGCCGTTTCCCCGAGCCACAGGGCTCTCAGCGCTGCCGCCGCGCCCGCCATCACCGCCCTGCATAGCAAGTGCGTGACGCCCCTTCCTCGCCGCCTCGTCGCCTTCCGCTGCGGCCTACCATGGCCACCGAGCACAAGCAGAGTGGCCGCATGAGGATCCCCTCCTGCAGATCCACACTACCAGCAGCAAGCAATTCGCTTGTCCTTGCAGATCCGTGAAGCAAGCACTAGCAGCAGTTTTCTTTTTTCTCTCTGACCTTCGCGACGCACAGCAGCAGCCGGTGGAGTTCGGAGCTGTCACCGTCGTCGGTCGGCATCGCAACCAACTTACCCCTTCCTCCTCGACGGAATCGAGGCCGGGCGGCGGCGGCGGCGAGAGCCCTGTGGCCGTGCAGGAAGGACGGCGTGGCCTACCGCCCAGGCCTAACGGAGCAGGCTAGCAGAGGTGACGGTAGGGCCAGCAGAGGTCACGGCAGGCCATAGGAGATACAAGATAGAAGATAAAAATGGGGTCAAAAGAAGGGAGTTTGAATTTGTTAAGGTTAAAAAAGAGACTGTCATTTCTTTAAGGGTATAAGAGCTATATAAGAAATTTACTCTTAAAAATAGAGGTAAATGGTACTTTTGTTTTCAAAGCAGCAGTAAAATCACACAGTCGAAAAAATGACCATTTAACTTCGAAACAAGGGCCAGAATGGCAAAACCCCAAAGCCAGTTGCATCAATATAGTTTTCTATAAATAAATTAAATTTGCAGGCATAATGAGTTCGATTCAGAAATCAGTTCGCAGCTGCCTGCCAACGTTAAAGCCAAGCAACCGCATACCCGCACGGAATTTGTGTGGGCATACAAACTCGCGCTCCAAATTAGCCACTGTCGTCGATGGATCCATCGACGGACGCCGCGGCTCCCGACTGGACGGGCATGCCAGCCGACATCCTCGCCGCCGTGTTCGAGACCTTCAGGAATCCTGTCGACCTCGTCCGCTGTGGCGCCGTCTGCCACGACTGGCGCGCCGCCCACGCAACCGTCCGCGCGCGCCACGACCTGATCTTCCCCGGTCCGGCGGCACTCCCGCCACCATGCATGGTCTACACGGCCTCGTCCTCCGACGCCCGCGCCGCCACCGTCTTCACGATCTCCGGCGGAAGCACGTACGAGGTCACCCTGCCGGATCCCCCCATCGGTAGCAGGTACTGGGTCGGCGCTGCTCATGGCTGGCTTGTCACGGCAGACGCGGACTCCGCCGAGGTGCGGCTCGTCAACCCTCTCACCGGCCAGCAGATTGACGCGCTCCCGCCCGTGGCGATCATCGCGCACCTCAGGGGCCGCGACGCCAGCCCTGTCGAGCCCGGCTACGACTACGAGATCCGAGATCTGCCTGTACGACTGGAGATTGGAGCAGACACAACCCAAAAACCCCCCGCGACCTATTCCGGTGATGGCCGGCTAGCTCGCGAAGCACCACCACATGCGCGGCTTCCTGTCGTCCGATCCATCGCACAGCCCGGGAGGTTGTTGCATCGTGGTTCTCCTCCACAGGCCTGACTGCGCACTCTCGTTCGCCCGGGTGGGCGTGGACGAGCGCTGGACCTGGATCGGGAGGCGAAGCTCGTACGCCGACGTCGTCTACAATGATGGCGACGGCCTTTTCTACGCCCTGACGCTCGCCGGGGGCATCCATGCATACGACCTCGCCGGCGGGGCCTCCGCCGTTCGCCAAACGACCTTCCTGCAGGACCAGGTGCACGGCGTCATCGACACCGACACCAAGTACCTCGTCCAGGCTCCTGGCGGCGGCCAGGAGTGGCTGGAGGTGTGGAGGATGATGGAGCCCGTGCCCACGCCGGAAGGCAGCAGCAGCAGCACGCGCTTGAAGACCACGGTGTGGATCAAGGTGTTCCGAGTGGACGTCGACACCCAGACCCTGCTGGAGACGGCGACGTTCGGGGAGAACACCAACCACGCGTTGTTCATCGGGTACAACCAGGCGTTCTGGGTGCCGGCCGGCGAGCACGCCGGCGTCATGCCCAACCACATCTACTACACGGACAATGAGGAGTACTACGGGCTGTACTACCCGGAGAGCCCCAGGGATATCGGCACCTACAATGTCGGCGATGGCAGCTTCAAGCAATTCCGCACACCTCGGCCATGGTTGAATTGGCCACTTCCTTGTTGGTTTATACCTAGTCTTGGTTCGTACAGACAATGGTTGTAGCTAGATGAGGTTAGCATGAATTAGTTGTAATTTGATTCAGTATGTGTGTTCATGCGCCGAGAGCAATGCTTGTTGTAATTTTAAGGATTTCAATGTGAGGAGTTAGAATACATGTGATTGATCTTTGGAGAACATAAACCTGGGATAGTAAAGTATATACTGAAGAAATGAACAAGTAAAGAACAGTTGCAAGGACAACAAAAGCTTGATGTCCGTTTCATGCATTTTTGAAGGCAGCAAAGAGATGATGTATTTCTTGAGAGTTAAATGCAGCACCCATGGTTTTGGTGCCAGTTAACGCCTTCATGTATATTTAACTGCAGAGATTCACCTCATCAGTATCATTTGTTTCCATGTGTAGTCTCATCACCATGGAAGACACAACAGGGCAATGAGAACCCTTGACTATATTTACTAGATACATGGGCACTGACGGACTGACGGTACTGCTGCACCTCCCTTTCCCTCTATCCCCCCATTTCTCATTGGCTTGGTCTAACTGATTTTTATTGATTTTGACAATAGTTTTTGTTGGCGCTAAAATCAGCCAAGGAATCGGCCGATGGTCTTCAGCGTCGGACACACGACCCGGGAGAATCTGCTTAGCTCCTGTTCGGGTTATTTGCTCTGGTGCGGTTCGCGCTGCGTGCCAGTCAATCTGACCTGTTGATTGACAAGGAAATAAAAGTATTAAATTCCAGGCGATCCGATCACCTGGAGTTCCGATCTGTCCTCAAGAGCGCGTCGGCAAATCGGCCGATTTGCTATGAAGATGATCGGCTATGGATCAGCCGATAATCACGTAGTAATTGCAAAAAAGACTGCTGGAGCGATCTAAACAATTATTACAGATGCAACACTTGAAATAGATCTAATCGGCTGTATGGTGATAAATCTAGGAAAAGCGATGATAAAGCCGATAACTCCAATTTCAAGCTGGATAACTGGTGATAATACTAGAACAACAGGTAAAACCTATAATTCTAGTAAATATCGATAACTGGTGAATAAATCCAAACGAAACCACAGCGATGCGCCCGTAGTTAAAGCTCGGATGTTACTCGATAAGCGGAACCTACCAATTGGCCGAAGATCAAGTTGATGCAGCCCTGCCAATCCGTACGAACTCGTGAAAGAAGAAAAAGTATTGGCGAAGTCGCCGACTTGAAAGTAAAGTGCTGGGAAAAAGTAGAAGTATTTTTGTTGGTTGATGTGTTCATCTTTTGCAAAGCCCTAGCGACTCCTATTTATACCCTAAAACTAGGACTCCTGGTCAATTACGACTTGTTACAACCTTATTTAAAACAGAAAAACTACTATATCTATAATATCTTTAAAAAGGAAACGGACTCCCGTAGAATCTTCCGCCGCCGTCTCCTAATCCAATCAGGACTTTTCCAATTGCTTCTTGACCGAATTAGAGTCTCTCTGTTGACCAACGTCAGGCCACTTTTGACCGGGATCCTCTATTATGGCCCCAATCTGTTGGCGCAAGCTGTATCACCAATCAGCCAATTTCCAACTGTCATCTCAATCGGCCGATTCTTTACTGTAGCCTTTAGATCTGCCGTATCGGCCAACCTCTCCTCCTGATGCCGATTCAACACGTGTCAAAATCTGGCGTCAACACATGCCCCCCAGTTTCGGAGTAAAACATAATTTTTACTTCGAAACTCTTTTCTTTAATCTTTTTCTCCGAAACGGGCGCAGTAAAAATCTCCTTCCATCTCGCGGTCTTCTGCATAATGATTGCAATTTCCTCGGACCGAGCGCGCGAAACGACTGCTCCCCTTGAATTCGTGTAGACGGCGTGGCAAAAATCCCGCCTTTACCCTTTCTCTCTCAGATTATCCTTAAGTACTGGCATTCTCCGCCTACTTTTCCCCACGAGCCTAGAATTTTCTTCCAGCAAACCACTGTTCATCTTCCTCCCGAGCCCTCTCGATCTCCAACCGCTCCCTCCGGCAATCTTGCTTGCGACCTGCTTCAACTTCCCAATGGCGTCACCATCAGCAACCTCTCCAACCACGGAGGCTCTGTCGGCAACCCCCTCAGCGGCGGCGGCCCAATCGGCGGCTCAACTGGCAGCCCCATCGGCGACGATGATCTTCATCCCGGAGGTAATCACTTGAAATTTTCCCCTTTTGCTTTTCTACTGCTCCAGCATTTTCTGAATCCATTCTCAGTTTTTCCCCTTTTCCTCCTTTTTAGGCGTTTAGGCACCAGATTACCATTCGTCTTTCAGAATCCCCCGATCTTATCTGCTTAGGCCCCATGGGGAATCCCGATCCGACTGACCTGATCAACCTAGAGACTCACAGAGTCTCGTTCAAGCAATCACCCATGAACTTAGATCAGTGGGCAGGTGCCTTTAGGTCCTGGCCGAATGAGACCCCTGGCTTGAGAGAATGGTACCATAGAGTAGCCAGGTCTAGGAAAGTTCAGTGGGAAGAACTGAAAATCGGCCAGTGCATAAACCTCTCTCTGTCCCAGATGGAGAAAAATGAGCCTTTGGTCATAGCAGCTTCTTACTTCTGGTCCGACGCACTCAATCCGTTTCTTTTTGGACATGGACCCATGACTCCAACTTTGGCCGATGTCCTGTTGTTGACCGGCGTTGACATCTCCTCCTCTGATACCCCCTTTGACTATCTGATTAAACCATCACATCGGCTAGAAACCAAAGGAATCGACGGATGGAAGGAGTACATCAATAGAAATATGAAGACTGGGACAGTTTCAGAGAGAGAGCATACTGCATTCTTGATGATGTGGCTGGAAAAATATTTTTTCTGTGGCAGAGCAGTTGGCCCTTCTTCTAACACCCAAGCCCTGGCAGAAGCTCTGTCACTAGGATCGGCCGTTCCCCTTGGAAAGCATCTGTTGGGATCGGCCTACCACATGATGCACCAAATTGGCACTAAGTTGTCAAAAGGGGAGCCGATTGGGAACCCTGGCGGTCCTTGGTGGTTCATTACTCTCTGGCTCAACCTATATATGAGCAAGGTCTCTCAGCAACGAATAGAGACCAAAACTTTTCCCAACATTGAGTCAGAGGAAAACCCAACCGTCCGACGACGCTGCAGATCCTTTGGAGAGGCGGCATCGGCCTTCCCTGGCTGTCAATTCACTGCTGCCCGCACGGCTGAATACTTCAGATGCTTCTACAATGGCTTCAGTGAAGAGACTGTCAGTTGGCATCCCTATCGGGCAGTAAAGCCGATTTTCGAACTTCCCATCTGCTACCACTTCTCCACTCATACTTTTGATAGGGAACTTATGGATACCGTGATTAAGCTAGGAATTTTGCCGGCCAACTTCTTCTCTGGAAAGGACTCTCCCACATATGAGTTCTATAATCCATCGGCTGCAGCAAGGCAACTGGGCTTTGGTCAACTACCGATTCGCGTTTTCTTCGCCGGTCAAGCAAAATTCAGAGATGAACTGACCAAGAGTCTTGACTACAATCGGCTGCGCAACTTAGTGCCAGATTCTAGCACCATTGACCTGAACAATTGGACAGTGGCCCCTTTTGCCGTTCAGCAATTTAAATTATGGTGGGCAGAATGGAAGAAACACCTCTTCTGCAAATTCCATCAACATATTGCAACATTCTGGACCTAGAGAACATTGACCCAAGTGCAGTGGTATGTCCTTTCTACCAGCCGATTTCAATGCTGTCTCTTTCCATACTATCATCTTACCGTTAACTTATATTTATTTTCTTAGTCTGAAAGCCAAGTCCCTCCGATGCGGAGCCGAAGCGGCATGCCGATAGAGAACAATCATCCGTATACGCCATATCCACTCATCGGCTTTCACGTTCCAACCATCAAGCACATTGCCACTGGCCGATTGAAACAAACACCGAAAAGGCCAACCTTGAAGACAACAAGCCGTCGAGTGCGTGCCCGCATCGGATCGACTGACCAATCGGCGGTAGTATCGGCCGAAACTCTGATTCCTCTATCCTTGCCGTCTACCGAGATGGCCGATCCTCAAGTCACCGCAGAAGTCGGAGCAGCTGCGGCATCACTGCTAGTGGAAGCTGTTCAGGTAATCTTGCTTATTTCATATATCTTTAAGTGCTCCACTAACACTAACTTTTTCTTTCTGTCAGGCTGCACAAGCCGCTCCAGTGCAGTCCCCACAGAAATCAGCCACATCTCAGGCGGAAGTCGAAGCTCCAGCAACTCTTCCTATCGAGGTAGATAATCTCTTACCTCAATTTCTCGACATTCAGAGGACTTAACTGATCCTGATGTAGGCCGATTTGGGTACGCTGACTGTAGCCCCACAACAAACATCGGCCGGAAGATCAACAGAGGCATGGCAAATATCTCATATCAACTTATTTCAATTACCCATAGTATACTCACAGGATCTGTTTTCCATACCTTTTCAGGAAGCTGGTCCAAGCAGAGCATTAATAGTTGTTGAGTCCTCTTCCTCCGACGAGCCGATTGTACCAATCCCTGAGACGAGGGAGACGTTCCCATCGGCGCAAGCAAGAGATCCGCTTCAAGGAGGTAATAAACTTATCCCCGGAGTCGGCCGATCTCCTTTACTGTTTACTGATCTTTGTCCTTACTCTTTTGCAGGAACAGGATACCCCGAATAATAGCCTTTTCTCCTTCGCGGTTTCTTTGCCTGAAGATGAAGAAGTCGCTTCGCGCCAAGTTCCGTCAAGATTAATTTCTGACGATGTTCGTGCCAAGCTCGAGAGTATGCGGGTCCTCCTCCAAGATGACATCGGCCGATTGGTAGAAGATGCTTCGCCGATTAGGCAACTTTTCAGTGACATCAAGGGCCAAATCCCGGAAGAAGCGACAGAAACTCTGCACCCCGCTGCGTTCATAGAGTGGATGCAGATTCCGGTATCTAGGGCTCTGCGTCACATGGCCGATCGTGCCCAACTAGCAATGACCCGGGAGGAAGCTGATTCTTACAAGCACCGAGCTCAAGAAGTACACCAACGGATCAACTTCCTCGAGAATGCCCGCCCGGATATCGTCGGCACAATAGATAGCCTAAAACGGAGGAGAGCAGAGCTAGCCAAAGAGATGGAGCAAGTGACCAAAGACATAGCTGCTGAAGAAAAGAAGCTACAAGAGCTCCCATCCGTCATCATCGGGCTGAAACAAGAAAGACAGAGCTTGGCTTGCAAAGCGATAAGACTTCATCGCCGTATGCCGGAAATACCTGGATCGGCCGACGACGACCAAACAATAGTAGACTCGGTCGATCAGATTAGGCGACGGGCTATTGCTACTATAGATACCCTCCTTGGGTCGTAAAGGACCATGTAAACATTTAATACTCCTTTAATGTTGATGTGCCGATTTGGTCTTGGATCACTTCTTTTGACAGCTTTGCATTTATGAATGCCTTTACTCTGATGGGACGCGTCTAACCATCCATCTACCTCCCTTTTCTTTATAAGTACGATATCCGACACCGTCTCCAGAAGTATATGCACTACCCATCTTCTCTCTCTCAACAACTGGATCTTTATTCTCCCAAACCGAACAGCAAGATGTCTTCTTCGTCTTCTTCGTCTTCTTCCTCTGTCAATCAGGTATGAACTCTACTCTCCTCTGCTTCTCCCCTAGACATCTCAATCGCTCCGATCTGTCCTGAAGAGCGCGTCAGCAAATCGGCCGATTTGCTATGAAGATGATCGGCTATGGATCAGCCGATAATCACGTAGTAATTGCAAAGAAGACTGCTGGAGCGATCTAAACAATTATTACAGATACAACACTTGAAATAGATCTAATCGGCTGTATGGTGATAAATCTAGGAAAAGCGATGATAAAGCCGATAACTCCAATTTCAAGCTGGATAACTGGTGATAATACTAGAACAACAGGTAAAACCTATAATTCTAGTAAATATCGATAACTGGTGAATAAATCCAAACGAAACCATAGCGATGCGCTCGTAGTTAAAGCTCGGATGTTACTCGATAAGCGGAACCTACCAATTGGCCGAAGATCAAGTTGATGCAGTCCTGCCAATCCGTACGAACTCGTGAAAGAATAAAAAGTATTGGCGAAGTCGCCGACTTGAAAGTAAAGTGCTGGAAAAAAGTAGAAGTATTTTTGTTGATTGATGTGTTCATCTTTTGCAAAGCCCTAGCGACTCCTATTTATACCCTAAAACTAGTACTCCTGGTCGATTACGACTTGTTACAACCTTATTTAAAATAGGAAAACTACTATATCTATAATATCTTTAAAAAGGAAACGGACTCCCTCAGAATCTTCCGCCGCCGTCTCCTAATCCAATCAGGACTTTTCCAATTGCTTCTTGACCGAATTAGCGTCGCTCTTTTGACCAACATCAGGCCACTTTTGACCGGGATCCTCTGTTGTGGCCCCAATCTGTTGGCGCAAGCTGTATCACCAATCGGCCGATTTCCAACTGTCACCTCAATCGGCCGATTCTTTACTATAGCCTTTAGATCTGCCGTATCGGCCAACCTCTCCTCCTGACGCCGATTCAACACGTGTCAAAATCTGGCGTCAACAGTTTTCGACACAGACACGGGTGATTTGAAATGTAGATACTAATATTTTTTTAACTTTGTGATCTGAACGTGATAATGTTGCAAGGTGTACAACGTATTTTTGCACTCTTCTTGTCCAGGTGTGTGTACTAGCCTTCGCTGGATGTATATTCAAGTAACTTCAATTTCTTGCAATAGTGTTGATATTCAAGTAACTTCATTCGGGACTTTTTGCAGTTCATTTTGGTGTTGATATCAAGATAGCAGGTACTATCGCACTATCAAATGTTTTCGTTAACTGAAGTCTATAGTTTTTTTTGACTCGTTTCTTCTCCTACTAAGCTTACCCCATGCAGAGGCATTCAGCTGCATTCGTGTCACAACCGGTTTTAAGAAGAAATCAGATGCATCTCATATGTGGATGTGCACTAGGATCAAGTTCATACACATATGATAGACGAGAAAAGTGTATATCTAAAACAATATCATAACGAAAGAGAGTATTAAGTACTTATTACATGACCGAAAGTCTTAATCTTAAACAAACAAATGAACATCTTTAAATAGCAGCAAAACTTTAATTTCACATGCAGATGACTAGGAGACATACGCCTAGAACTCCTAGAAGTTTTCAGGAAACTCTGGATAATTATCTTGTTCTGAGTAGCATTGGTTCTAATAAAGCAAGCGTGAATGCACTTATGGTTGGTACTCAGCAAGTGGAGTAAATTATATGATATGAAAGGCTAATTTCAAGGAATAGCTGACATGGTTTAACTGCATTAATCACTTTTAGTTGGTCAAGTTTTATTTAGCAAGCATTAACTAGGTGTAAGTTTGTACCAAAACCCATAAATATGTAAAAGAGATAAGTAATAACAACATAAATAAAGAGCATCAATTTAGATCATCTTCAAGTTCAATTATCATGTGAGAGTCTAAGCCGCTCTTAACCCTGAGCACGGCTAATATATCAGTTTAAACTCTGCAGAGATTGTACACTTTACCCACAATTTATGTTTCCCTTAATGCCTGGGTTGGCAAGACCCTTAAACACTTCTGAGGTGAGTGGCAGGGACTCACTAGGAGACCTTTACAATGATTCCCTAACTTGCAACGATCGGCTGAAACCGCAGTGGCCATAACCCTCCCTAATGAGGTGGTACCTTAGCCATGGACCATAAATAAAGCCTCCAAGAGGACCGGACTATACGCCACCAACGCACTCCCCTTTTGCCTTTTCGGTAAGAACATTACAACCTAAAGTTTATAATTAATTAGTCAAGACTAGAGCCATGTAGTATCGTGGTTGCACTGTTTTCCTGCATGGTTCACCATGTTCCAATTAATGCAATGATCTTACAATTATCCAAAAAGTATTCCAGAACATGAAGTAAATCAAGTGTAGCATTTATTTCAAGTTAACCAACCATAACTCAAAGGTGTACGCAACTAGCAAAGCTACGCAACATAAAGATAAACAACCTAGATTTAATCAAGAAAGTGCAATAGAAACTAGGCATGTCCTTAGTTTGGGATCCATTATATTATAGACACATGCATACATATAAAGTAAATGTGTGCATATTGAAAGTTATTGGGATCGAAGTATGATCAAGGACCACTTGCCTTTCACAAAGAACTGCTGCAGCTCAGCAAGGTCTTCAAAGCTTTGGTCTTGCGGATCCTCGAATTGTGCACCATCTATCGCATCACACAAGTACAAACAAGCAAACAAGTACAATAAATAAGAAACAGTACACCAATCAATAGAAATAGAATAAAACAAGGTGATAAAGCTACTGTACATGTCACAAGAATCGCGTGAGCGCAAGAATCGATGAAAACGGAGCTAGAACAAAGAAGTTATGGCTAAACAAGATTCCAGGGGCTTATACGTAAGAGATTGGAATCTAAAAGGTCTCTGACCGAAGAAACCGAGGGCTAAAATGAGATTAAATCTAAACTCTACGGTTTAGATTGGAAACCAGAGAGGCGAGGGACAGCGGGTTCTAATCTAAAGAAACACAAGGGCTAAAACAAAAGAAAATGGATCTACTCGCATTTACTTTATGCAAAAACACCTAGGGTTGACCGGTACGGGGTTGGTCTGACTCGGGGTAGATCGGATCTGGGCCATCCGATCTAGATCGGACGGCGGGCAGCAGGTGAGGCGGCTCGCGCGGCGGCGCAGGGCTGCCGGCGGCGGTGGCTTGCCGGATTTCATCGAAACCGGTGTCCCAGGGCTCGAAAATGATCGGGGTTTGGCCTTGGAGAAGGAGAGCGAGAAGGGGAACTCGAACAGGTTCTCAGGACGGGACACCGGGGGTCGGAAAGGGGCGCACGGCGGCGGCATGCGGCACAGTTGCTCCGACGAGCAATTGCCGTGGCGAGAGAGCTAGAAAGAGGGGGAAAAGAGGGCTAAGAGGTTCCTCACCACCACGTGGAGCTCTGACGGTGCAGGGCCGTTGAAGGAAGGTGGCGGAACGGCGATGCTCCCGAGCTTGGCGGAGAAGGTGGCGGTGCAAGCTAGGGTTGCGAGGCACGAGGGCGGTGGCTGCAGTTGATGGGGGTCAAGGGGGTCCTGGCAGCTGCTTTTATAGGTGCGGCCGTGGGTCCTTGGCGTGCGTGCCAAGGCGGCACGGGAGGCGTGCGCCGGCCAGACTCGAGCTCGAGTCCGAGCCTGGCTCGAGGTGGGGGACAGACTCGACGGGCGGGGTCCGCCTAGCAGCGAGCGAGAGGGGAGTGAAGGGAGAGAGAGATGTTGGGTTGGGCCAGGAAAGGAATTAGGCCGGGAGATTGGGCCGCGCGGAGGTAGGAGAGAAAGGGAAAGGAGAAGGGGGCGGTCGGGTGAGGGAGGTGGGCCGGCTGGGTTGGGCTAAAAGAGAGAGAAAGAAGGGAGAGAGGAAAAGATAGAGATTTAGATTGAGCCCAAAAGAGAAAAGAGAGAGGAAGGAAAAGGAAAACAAACAAATTCATTTGAATTTGAATTGGAGAATTTAAATTCAACTGAAAGACAAATAATAAAACAATACAATGCAGCATGAAATGTACAAGACCTATATTTCCTTATATTTTTTTATGGCTAAGTAATTTATTTAATTTCTGATAAATGTTCTAAAGATAAATTGAAAAGAACCTTATCGAGCATGCAAAGAATCTAGCAAAATTTACTAAGGTTCCTAAAATAAAAATTAGGATGTTACAACCCGCACTCCATGGGCCTTTAGGTGGCGTTTGGATTTTGGAAAAACAAGGGTGGGAATGGGAAATAAGGAAACAGGGACATCATATCCCTTGTTTGGATTTATGGAATGGGAAATGAATGGGTATGTGATAGAGATAAGACGAGGTCATTTCTCAACGATCCATTCCCAGTAGGAGAGGTGGGTTTTGGCTGGAAAATTACTATTTATCATCTTGGAGCAGACAGACTCTGGCACGGGGCCGCGTCCCTAGCGACCTCCATCGGCCGTGACCGCCGCCGCACGTGCTGGCCGGAGCTGTTGCAGGGGCGTGCAAGCACCTAAAGCTATGGAGGTCGGAGCTGTTGCAGGGGAGCCGGAGCTGTTGCAGGGCTAAAAGGAATCGGTGCTCGTAGCCTAAGCGGGGAAGGGGGTGAATTAGGCTAACTTAAAGCCTTAACCTATGGTTCAGCTAGTTGGCACAAAACATAAACTAGATTAGCTATCTAGATGTGCTATTTCAGTTCATCTAGTATAAAACTCTCGTCCGAAAAGAGTTTTGCAACCTATAGCCAATCCTAGCAAGATAGTACACTAAGAATGTAAAGGCACACAAGTTGCAAGTATGAAATGCGGAAACATGAAGAGGGGGATGATAAGAAGCAAACTCTTGATGCAAAGATTTATCTCTTGGTATCGGTAGGCACTAAGCGACCCTTAGTCCACGTTGTTGAAGCACTCACTAAGAGTATTGCTTTTCGGTCACCGAATCTCTTCCGGGGCACCCCTTGACTTGCCACAAAGGATAGGCCACTGAGGCTCACGCCAAGTCTCCCGGTCACCTTGATGCCGCCTTCACAGCGGAGCTTCCTACGAAGGAGGGGTCTCCTCGTCCCCCGCACAAAGTCGTTATCGCCGCTCCACACCAAGCCAGAGGGTCGAAGACTTGCCGGCGAGCCACGAAGACTCAAATGGGCCGATACACCGAGGTACAAGCTTGGAGTTCATTCAAGGACCAGCACAACACACTCTCTCTACATGTAGCCTAGCACTACACCTCATAAAACTTGTGCTAAATCTAAGGATTTGATCAATGAGCTCTTTGGTTGGTTTGGAGAACTTCAGCAGAGTTTATGTAGCTTCTCACGAACTCCAGCAACCTTAAATGACCTGGGTGAGGCCTTATATAGGCTAGAGATCCATTTCTAGCCGTTACATGCTTTTACCCTGAAAAAGCATAAAGCTTCGGTTAAATCGGTCGCCATCGTCGGTTTAACCGATCACACACAACCTGCTTACTAGCCGTTGAACTCCAACTGCCATCTTCTGCTGACGTCATAGCACCGACACCTTCAACTGACATACCGTTGGTTCAACTGGTGCTGAAGACTTTGCTTGGAAAACCTTCTGGAACCAAAACATGCGTACTGAGTAACCACAGCATGGTTGCACCAACGCTTTCTTTTGCACCGTCGGTTTAACCTGTGCCTCTATTATTTCTTCACTTGATTGCCATGTCATCTTCTCATTGCACCGACGCCTCCCTTTTTATAGCATCGGTAGAACCGGTGCTACTGACTTGATCACAGTAGCAATTCTCCAATACACCGCTCAGCTCATTTTTTATGTCGTCAGTTGAACCGACGCATGTATTCATGCAGAGCCTTATCCAAATCATCGCTGCAGTCATTTGGACACCTCAAATATATTCTCTTGCATTTTTACTATACCTTGGATATCTTGACAGTGAATTGGACCATCTTGTATATGGATTGGACTCCATACATGGGACCTAGAAATCCTACAAACTTGAACTCATGAACTTGTTAGTCCCATTGACTATGTGGTCATACAATCACCAAAATCACAATATGGTTTAATGGGGCCATGTTTCTTGGCGCGTTTCTAATGAACTTGCTGGTCTATCTTTGGTCCATAATTTCTATCAGATTTTTAGTTCATATAATCTGTCATTCGCAGTTTTATCATTAATAATCAGGTAAGTTTTATATTATATATCATACTAGGTCTCTCTTCACGGGACGCCTGAACCTTCACACAATCAATTGGGTGCTGCTAACAGAAACATGCGAGGAAATTAGGTGATTAGGCTAAAAAAGCTAGCTCTGAAATAATGAGTCTTGTTCTTCAATTGGCCACTAAAATTCAAAAAAGTTTTTTATATCTTTTTTTCTTTAAACGAACCACGTAGAAAAGCTGTCAATTATATAAAAGAGAAGAAGAACAACATCAAGAAGAAGAAGCCCAATTTGGGTAGAACAATAACACAACCTGGTTGGATTGGGACATCGATCAATACGCGTTGCACATCTCAACTAACCCCAACAATACCGGTGGGTTGGATCAAGACATCAATACATGCTCCACAATGCATCACTCCACGTAAGTCATCTGAAACGTCGTCGGGCCTGTTGCATTGCGACATCAACGTGTGCTGCGCAACGCTGTTACTCTGCCGCAGCTCCTCAACACTACCCGAAATGGCCTCAGCATGTCCGAAACATTGCTAGATGCTGCTCCAGAAGAACGCTATCGACAACGCACCATAACCACCACCATCTCTTTCTTTTCCTGGATTTTCAGCTATTTCAAGGAAAGAATAAAACAAAAAACTAAAGTAAATGCCCAGCCGGTGGCCGCCAGAGCCAAGCAAGGGATAATGAGCCATCATGATGGAATTCAGTGCCGTCGCCTTCAGAAAGGGCTGGACACAAATTCCGCCATCAAGACCAGCCCAACAGGGATCGGTTTGCACCCGCACGATCGGCCAGGGTAGGGTGGAGGGGTACAAAGAGGACGCTCCAATGCAACTGGCGTTCGTAGACATCGTTAGCTAGGCTTTCGTCTCGACCTCTACGGACCCAACCATGTGAGAGTTGTGGAGCATGGTCCTGCCACAGGCAACAAACTCCGCACTGACGGTGCTCGCACAAGTGGAACACGCTCCGTTGACCATGGCTGCAGCTCCTATCATCGGCGATGCTGCTGCAGGCCTCGCTGTGCACGCCACGGCGCGTCCCCGGTATGTAGACCACGAAAAATAGAAAGCAGTCGGTGCGAGAAGCAACCGCCTCCACGCCAAGAGCAGCCACCACCACAGGGCCCGAGTCAACCTACCAGGAACTCACACTGCAGAAGCCTCCACAAAAAGGACTCGAGTCGCAACGGCCACCGCAGGGCCTTGAACCGCCACCACTTCACCAGCACGGAAGTCTACTAAGTCAGAATAGAGCAAGGTAGCCAAGATAATGACAGCCCGCCACTTGTAATGGGTGGCACCTACGCTGTGCCCCGCGGTCGAACAGGGAGGCCCCACTGCATGGCCGTCCATCGAAGAGGAGCCTCTTTTCCTCGCTCCAAGATCAGGCTCTCAGAGGAATCCGTGGGTTTCTTGCTTGAATCTGCAATTGGTGGTTCTCCAAAAGATTTCTCAGTCAAACAAGTGGCTGAATGGGTCTTCAAAATTCGTGTGCTCCAATGAGTGCTGGTTTACGATCTTCAGTGTTCTCTAGACTCAATAGCTGGGATTTGTTGCAGAATTCCGAAAGGCTTCTTGTTCGTCCTGAAGCAAAGAACACGGATCGTGGCAGTGGTTCTTCAAATTTGAATTCAAAAAGAAGCACTAATGGGAATGTTAATGGCCTGGGAAATCAAGAGCTTCAATAACTTAAATGACAATGGTGGACAATTGCACAATGAGGAAAGCAATAATGCTGATCTGAATGTCGTGTTACCTGATTTGAATGAAGCTCCTGTGGTAGTTAATGCTGCTGCAGTTAATCCAGAGCGCCTCCAGTTGATGTTGAATTAGTTGAAAAAAATGACAACCAGGACTTCATCCCTGTTCCACACCTTGATGAACAGGAAGCAGCTGATTTGGCCAATCTTCAAGCGCAGGCTAACTCTGCTGTGCAGCTTGCACTGGCTCTAAATCAGCACTTACAGCAGAATGATGATCTCATTGCTTTGGCTGATAATCAAGTCAGTCTCTCTGATAATGATGTGGTGCCCACTTCAGATAGCTCTGTTAATATGCAAAGTCAAGAGGTCAGTGAGGGTTCAACTGTGGATGTGGATCTTGTTCTGGGTCTTCCTGCTCAAACACCTGCTAATGCTCCAGAAGCTGCTTTACCTGCAAATGCTCAGGTTGAAAACCCAGACATTATGCAGATGGACAATATCATTCTGGGACAAATTGAGACACTGAATTTTTTCATTTCTGATCCTGGTTTTGGCAGCCTACAAGAGCAGATGCAACAATAACCTTGTCATGCCTGACACTTACCGACTTTGGGCCAAGCATTTCAACCTGCAAGGGGGCTCTGGTCCACGAAAAGTACAAGTGCCTTTGCCTTGGTCTAATTTCTTCACATCTCTCCTTCTGTCCCCAACACACTTTGATTGAGCCAAGCAGTTTCTGACAACAAAGGCCTGGGAGATGATCACCTCAAATCATCCTGACTTTTCATCCCTACAGTTTTCGCTACCAGTGGTATGTCCTGCCTCCCCTGTGATTTGTGGTGCTGATGTGCTTCCTACTGTTTCTGTTCAGACATCTCCACAGACTCCAAGAAAAAAAAAGGCTGCTCAACTCCTCAGCTGTCAAAATTGTCGAAGAGCAGGGTGTCAGAAGAAGCTTAAGAGTCAGGACAAGCAATAGAAGTTTTAAGAAGAACAGTTGCTCTGAGAAGAACTGTTTAGCATGTGCTGTGGATCCTCCAACACTGTCTGATAGTGTCATCAGAAATTTGGGTATCTCTTTCTGTGAATTAGAACCCCAGCAGGTGGCAGACACTGTTTTGAAAACCAAGACTAAGGCAGCAAAGAAAGCAGTGGGCAAGACTCCTAAGGATAAGAAGGTGAGCTCCAAGAAAACAATCAATCCTGAAGTGGTGGTTCCATTTGCACCCAAGCCTAAGCTCAAGAAGCCAGGGGTGGCCAAAAAGAAGAAAACTCACAATAGTGATGATGACAGAGCTTAAACACAATTTGAGGCATTGCCTTTGGTGCCAGCTCCTTTGTGTCCTGTTGTTCAGGATAACTTTTGTCTTCAGTCTGCTGTCTTTTCTAATTTACTGTGCTATGGAACTTGTCGTCTTATTTCTGTTGAACATCTGTAAGCTGCTAAGGGGCCTCGTAATGTTTATGTGGCTGTGTGTGACTCTTTATGCTAAGGGGCCTCATAATGTAAGCTGCTAAGGGGCCTCGTAATTTTTTGACCTGGCAGCCATTAAGCAGTTTTGTCACCCTCAGCTCAATAAATTTGTTTTCTTGCCATCGATTGGTGCTTCTGGCGGGTCACTAATAGTTTCGAATGGATCCAAGTTTGATGGTGAAGCCATCTTTCAAAATGATTTTGCACAATCTGTTGAATTCACCTCTCCGCATTCAGGAGCATCTTGGGTGCTCACAAACATTTATGCCCCTTGTACTGATGAAGGGCGTGTTCTTTTTTCGGACTGGTTCAAAAATATTATGTAGGATCGAAGCCCTCTACTTTAGCTATCAAGGGGGTTGTGAATGATAGCACAAACTGCAGCGGAAAACTTTTCGCCCGAAAAACAGATTCTGTTTGCTCCACTAAAACAAAACATGTGTCGTTCCTGGACAGTAACTCCTATTGACCTGAAACTTTACCAGAAAAATAACTGATGAAATTACAAAACCAAGCCAACTGGAATCACGTCAATCGGAGCTCTAGAACTCGAGATATAAAATAAACAAGCAGACACAATCGTGTCGCGAATTAGCCAAGCTCTAATTTCGAGATTAAACAAAAACTATTTAAAGCTAACTAACCAAACTTTTCAGATAAAAATCTTGATGCCCTAGCACGGTTTTGGATGGATCAAAACAAGTCGATCATAAATCAATCTAAAACCAAAACTGTAGACAAGAACAAGCATGCAAAGCAAAGATCAAAACGGAGGAGCGAGATTACCAACACATCAACTTACGAAAGCTTAATTTTATTGCATAGAAGATGTATTCAAAAGATGCCGACACAAGCATCCATACAAACAAAGATCTTCACAAGATCTAAAAAATCCTAGATGGGCTCTAGAGAAACCAAAACCGGCGGCTGTCCTCTCGCTCGCCTGCGTCGTTCTGTTGATGCTATGTCTCGCGTCCGGCCGTCACGCACAACAGAACCTTCTATTTATCTCCAAGACCGACACCAGGCCTCAGGCCTTTTCCTCTATCTCTCGGCCAATCACTTGGGCCCACACCTGACCCACGCACAACCCCGTGTCCAACCTGGACACGCCACCAGGCCACGCTGCAGCAAATTGCTGCATGCCGATCTCTCCAGCAGCTTGCATCACGCACTGCTGCTTGCCTTCTGCTACTGCCGTTGCATGCACCATGCAAGCAAGCTCCTTCCGGCCTCCCATGCATGTATGCATGCTGCTCCACGCCATGCATGCTTGCACACGAAGCACAAAACCATGCATGTCATCTCCGTTCTCCTGTCTCCGGTCACTACTGGAAAAAGCATGATCAGCACTGGTTGGTAAACCCCTTCAGGACCGGTTCTCCAACAGGTACTATAAGATCGAGACTCTGAAAAGTCTCGATCTTCGTCACCGGATATTCCACCCGGTGCTGAAGGCCACGATAACGCAAGCTGGCGGCCTCTTTGGTACCGGTTGGTATTTCCAACCGGTACCAAATAGTTTTGCCCTTTTTTCTCAAATTCTATTTTGTTCCCATTGTCTATTATTGTTTATTCTTTCTGAATTGCTACATATATCCGAGCTATACACTACTATACATCCTTTACTCGTGTTCGAGTTAAAATATTGTATGAAAATAACTAAATGTCACTGCCAATCATGCAATTAAGTTATCTAGGCATAAAAATATATACAGATGTCACTATTTCAAGCACTGGAATTAATGTAACGAGCAATCATTTTTGTCTCGATTACAAGTTCATTCTAAGCCCCCCACGACGTCGATGTGCATGGTCTATTGACCGGATGGCCATCGTGGTAGAACTCACCTTTAGGATCCACGATCTCCTTCAAAATAAATCCTATGAGCTGCTCCGACACGGCCACGATCTTATCCACTTAGAAAACTTCATCCCTTATTTGCATCATCTATCATTTCATAAAAATAAAGCTCGATATATCAATTATTCACGTCAGCATAATTAGAAATATATTTATGAATGGTTTGTACGTACTCTTATGTCCTCCGTTGTAGCCCTCCCAAAATGGGTTAGAGTGTGCATGTAATCACATATGTAGTACCCACACTAATTATTGTCTGCTTTTGTCTCAAACACTAAAAAATAAACAAATTAGGTATAATTATATTGTATGGATATACAAAATAGTAAATGAGATATGCAAAGAGTAGCAGACTCACATACCAGGAAGTCCATTCTAACATTCAATTCATTCTTAAAATCACCACTTTGCTTTTTCACAAAAGCTCTCCACACCCTATGCATAAAAATGAAAGGTAAATGTTCGAAGCTTAATCGAGCCCAGAATAGTTCAATGGATCTAAGAAGTGTTTGATTTTCTCCTTTTTGTATCGCTTGGAGTCGTACACTATAACTCTACTAGTCTCCATGCATATTATGAGCAAAATCCAATGGAAGCTGCACATATGGATATACAAGCATATATAGATATACATCATTAAAATTAATATTTATTTAGGAATAGAAAAGAGTTACGAGTTGATCAGGACTTACTCATAGTTGTAGGGTATTGAAAGGACCTCAAGATGCCTAGAGGGGCGGGGGGGGGGGGGGGGGGGGTTGAATAGGCTAATCTGAAACTTAAAACACTTTGAACACTGTCAGTAACACAGATGTCCGGATACTCTGGATTTTTTGTCCGAAGTTTCCGGAGATAATGTCCGAACTATCTGGGTATGAAACAATCTACACAAAAATAAAGATACTGATGTTGTAATTTAGATCGAGTAAATTTAGAAGAGCTAGTGGTACCTTTGGAGTGTTTCTCACCAGTTGTCTTTCTCTAGAGACTTGTATAATAGTAGATCAACCATAAACCCTAAAATGTTAGTTTCACAAGCAAGTAACCAATAGTTCAAAGTAAAGTGACACGGAGAGGCAAGGATATGTTTCCCGGAGTTCACTCCCAAAGGAGCTACGTCTCCGTTAAGGAAGAGTTGAAGAGACGGTGCTCAAGAACCCTTATGCTCCTCCCTAAGGGTGAGACCGATGCTCAAGCCCAACGTCACTTAGTATGTGTTCCTCCGAGTGGAATGACGATTACAAACTTCCCGTGGTGCTCACAACTTGCTTGAGCACTCACAAGCGACGCCTATCTGTCTAGGACCTTGAAGCTCCAAGAGTAACAAACTTGAATCCACTGGCTAGACGAGGATGATGTGCTCAAAAGATGGAATGGAAGCTCACTAGCACAAATCTTTGCTCTTGCAACAATCTCACTTGAATCCCCAAAGGAAATCACTCAAGAATGAAGATAAAGGGGGAGTGAGAGAGCTCTTTTACTTGTAGAGCATTTCTGGTCGAAATGAGCAAGGGAGTAGTATGAGTCAAGGGGTATGGGGGGTATTTATACCCCCACTCACAAAAACTAGCCGTTGGCGAAAGGGTACCCGGATGTTCCGGGTATATGTCCGGATACTCCGGACGCTGGGGTCCGGACACTCCGAACTCAGAGAAATTTACGGATGGGGAACAGTTACCCAGAGACTCTGGGTATATGTCCGGATACTCCGGACTTTGGGTCCGGTCATTCCAGACCCGGAGTCTCCGGACTCACCAGGGACACTCTCAAGAATATCATTTCAAAGTGGTTTTTATGGCTCACAAGTATTTGTATGGGTTCTCTTGAGCACAACTACCATGTCAACACCTGTAGATCAAAGTCCCTCTTGATAGTACGTCGTTCCTATACTCAATTTTAAAATAAAATCTAATCTTCAAGTAAATTTGAAACACCGCTTTTCATTTCTTTTTTGAGGGGTCATACTTCATCATATGTTTTTCTTGTTCAACTTTTAGCACCTGCACACATGCTAGATAACGAGATTAAACGTATATGTGTTTTGTCATCCAAACACCAAAACCCACTTAGGGGCCTAGATATCTTTCAAGTATGAATATATATGGTTTGTAATATTGTTGCATTAGGACTTGGTACATGCTGGTACACGTCTGCTTATAGTCATCCCGTAAATTTTTCTGATTGATAAGCATGGGACACATGAAGCCCATCCGATGCTCCCATCTTTGTTTTCGGCAGTTTTGAAGCTCCATTCTACATGATCTAATATAAATTAGATTATACACAAAGAATAGAGTGTTGATTAATAAAACATAAGAATATAGAGATTTTTCAACACACTTATAGAATCCAACAAGACACGAGAGAGATGTCGAGGGCATCTCGACGGTATATTGCATGCATGTGGATGGCCATTAAAACACACTTTTTCCGTCAACTTCTCAGGAATAAATAGAGCTTTGCACCATGTTCCATATATATTTTATTTAAACTAATCATGTTTTGGATGAGTTGTGAATGCAAGAACAACTGTACCAAAATTGAGGCAAAATGGGGAAAATCCGAGGCCGACGGGCCCCACCTAGGCCGGCCAGCCTGACACTTACTCGGACTGCCATGTCACTGATCCAGGGCGAAGAAAACACACTTCAACTAATCCTGAGCCATGCATTTGAAGGAGGTTTGATCCAATGACCTGAAAGGCTTCACCCATGGATTGAAGGGCCCACCTGCATGCAAGACTCGGGCAAATACCTGAGATGCTACTTCCACCGACACCAGGAAAGCATCAAGACCGTCAGGGAGAAAGGCGGTGCCATGCAGCCACCATCCCAGGCCGGCCGGCCTGGATGAAGCCTGCCAGCTTAAGACTATCGCAACTTCCATAACCGTCGCACCGACTTCATCCTCAGCCCTCCTACACTATAAATAGAGGGGCATCACAGCTTGTAACAGGCACACCAAGGAGTTCTCTTCTCTCTTTTGCTTTCTAGAATTAGGTTTAGTAGTCTGGGAGTTAAAGTCGAGTCGAGCTTGTCTCGGGGTTCCGGAGTCGTCATCGGAAGTCTGGTATAGCACTTGTATCTTTCCCTTTGACATTTATCAATATAAGTTATCTTCTTTATCTTTTCGAGTCAGCTTTGCTTTCCGCATTTATTTATCTTTCCAAGTTATCCAATTTCTATGCAGAAGTTCTTTCCTCTAGCTTAGGCTTTGTTATCTCTCTTGTTTATCGGGATCTTACCTTGCGGGTTTTCTCGCCTGGACTAGGGGGCTCAAGTCAGTTCCCTAGGTTGAAGGGGATTTCTCTTGGAGGCCTCAAGAGAAATCCTAAAACCAAGTGCAAATGTGGTGTCTGGCTTAGTGTTAGCTAGGAAGTGTGTTCCATCCCATGGAACAGTGTGGTAGGCGGCAGGTGGTGATAGCTTTGTCCGTCCCTCGTAGTCCACCACATTTGGGTGTTTTCATAGCAGTAGTTACTGTTTGCCGTTGGACTCCCCTCTCACCCTTTCTGCAGTCCTTCCTCTCTCTGGCCGCCGATGTAAGCTTTAGGTTCTCGATATCAAGTTAGAAGCAAGGTTTAGTCCAGTGAGGCAAGCTCGTTAGTTTAGAAGTATTTTAGGAGTCTTTCTCGCTCGTTGTCCTCCCATTTGCTTACCGCTCTAAGGTTTAGAGTCTCCTGTATCAGATGGTATGTTGATGAACTCCTCATCAATGACGAAGGGTTTTCCATGCTCGTATGGATGAGCAAAAACGTTGGCGATTGGGATATCATCATCTTGCCCGGTTGCCTGCTCAATGGTAAAACTCGTTTCTTCCAAAAAATCCATCACGTGTTGCTCTGCCTACGTCGTCACCCGGAGGGGCTCAATTGTTTTTTGCTGTGTGCCTAGCTGAGGAACGCCCTTGCCACTTCGCCTTATTCTCTGGTGGGCCTTCATAAGCGTGCGGTCGTAGTCCTAGGGTAGTTTTACTGGTCTCTCAGCGATGTCGCTCAAGCAATTGTAGAATTTTTCTTCCTCGACTGGATCAACTAGCACCCTCTTCTCTGGTACTTTAGGTTTGAAATGATCTGTCACCTCTTGGCGCGTTTGCTCCGCCAGTTCCTCTTCGGTCATCACGTAAGCTAATTTCTTCTTAGGGCCTATTTTCTTTACGATAACCTTCCGCTTCTTGGGGCCCGGGGTTCCAGCCGGTGCGAGGGACGAGGTCTGTTTTTTCCCTTTGGCCGGTGCTGGAGAAGTCGGAGTACTCCTAGCCCTTGGCGGAGATGATGGTGAGGGAGCACGTGGTGGCGGAGACGAAGGACAACCAAAGTCTCCGTCATGATCATTATCCAGGCTTGGCGGAGAAGGAGGATCCACGGGAGCCGTAGTACGTGTATTCACAATAAGTTTGATGTGGGCCTTGCGCCATAGAATGCTACCGTGGAGTGCCTCTCCCAATGTCCTTTCTCCATCCCCTCCAACAAAATCGAGCTCAAGCTTTTCATTTTGTTCGCTGGCTCTGGCTTAGACGATCTGCTCCACGGTGACAACAGAGTATATAGGGGGTATTGGCTTACCATGAATCATACCACCTGGAATAACCAGTAAGGTCGACCCGTAAGCTACCAGAGCGGTGATATTTTTTGCTTGCACATGTAGCTCACATGTTGTCTGGATGGTGATATCATCCACTGGGTATCTTTGGGTGTTGATCGCTGGCACGTTCTCTGGGGGCTCATCATCATTAGGTGCCGCTGTGGATGCACAACTGCTATGTTGCTAAGAGGCTGGGCTAATCACAACATCCGGCTGCGCCCTAGTGCCCTGCTGCTGACAAAGAGTAGCCGCCATTGCTTGTTGGACCCTTGCGTCCATCTTATTTTGTAGTTGTTGCACTTTTTTGGACATGTCATCTTGTAAGGCACAGAGTTTGTCCTCTTGTTCTACCTTGCTTTTGTGATGAGTCTTGTATGTGCTATCTCCGGCCCAAGCAACTTTTCATGGAACCACGCCAATGCCGCAAGCTTGTCCAGGGTCTTTGGGGTTCTTTAAGGCCCTTGTTAGCTCATTATTCTCCCTTCGAGGCTCGAATGTTCCTTCTTTGGCCTCTTGTATTGCTGTGACCAATTCCCGGGCGACTTCTTCCATTGTCGGCGGCACGACCAAAGAACCATCCTCTTGATTAAGCGTGACACTATTAGCAAAGAACCACTGCTTCGATCATTCCTACCAATCCCAAGTCACCGGCCGGATACCTCTATCCATGAAGTCCTGCTCCATCTTTTGCCATTTCGAAATCGCCTTTCTATATCCACCTGCCCCAAGGCGATGGCTGTATTTTTTGGTGGACGCATTGATCTTGTTCTTTTCAGATAACTGATTTGCTTCCTCGGACAACTTGTATTGTTTGAACTCCTCCCAGTAAAGTTTAAGCTGAGGGAGTTTGTTCCAGTCCAATTCCATGTCCTCCTTGATGAAATTTCCAAACAATTTCTTATTGAATGTTGAAAATGCTTGGGCCATCTTCTTTAGGGCACATTTCTTCACAAGCTCTTCATCTACTCCTTCAGGAAGAGTGAACATGGCCTTGAGTTCTGTCCATAACAGTTCCTTTTGGTTTGGAGGCACAACGTGATGAAGTTCTTCTGGATTTTTTGTTTTCCCGAGTCTTGTGGTGATCGGAACTGCTCTCTGAACAACGACCCCACACTAGGTGATAAACTTTGTAGTAGCCTCCGGAGGAGCATATGGACTTCCCTCCATCTTTTTGGCTGCTCCTCGTGTCCCTTTAGAATGGCTCTTCTTCGATCCAGAGGATGACTAAAAAGAGAGGATATATTAATCACAAAACCAATACCAATAAACAACATTAATCAAGTTTCTGTAAGCATGCATAAGATATGTACCCCGATAGGATTCTTGATGGGAACGGGCTGCTCATGACTCGGCGTAAAGTCATCATCTTCTACTTCAATGCCATCTCCGGACATATTCAGGAATGAATCAGCTGCCTGGGCATGTTCTACACCATAGTGTTGATATATTGCTATACTATCACGGTCGATTGCATCCATGAGGATCCTTTCGGCGGCTCATTCATCGCCATCGCTGTCCATCTTAACTGAAACCCTAAGAAATGAAAGGTAAACAAATAAGTGTGTGACTGTGTGTGAGTATATGTGTGTGTCTATGTATGTGCGTGTGTGTGTGTCGGTGTTTTACCGCCACGCCCACTGAGGGATACCCCCGAGGTGGTGATTTTGTAGGTAGGGTGTCACCGAGATTAGGAACTCGAAGGTGCAAGGAACACAAAGTTTAGACAGGTTCGGGCCACCGAGAGCGTAATACCCTACGTCCTTTGTGATTTGTATTGCCTTAGGTGGTGATCGGGTGATCTCCTGGGTGATCTGTTGCATAAGGCACGAGTTGTACCTCACGCTCCCCGCTTGAGGAGGGTCCCTGTCCGCCCTTATATAGTCTGGGGGACAGGGTTATATGGATGTCCTAGTCAGATACGAGCCCTAGAGTCATACCCGAGTACTTTCTGTATCCGACTAGTTTTACTACTGTATGAGTAGTTCTACGAGGCTACGAGTAATTACAACCAGTGTAGGGCATGGGCCATGTCCCACCCCTTATCTTGTAAGATGTAGGCCATGTGCGCAGTCTCGTAGGCCCGGGTCTGATAAGCCCCCGAGCTCTTCGTAGTCGGGTACTGCAGGCTTCCGAGTACTTCTGAAGGCATCTTCGAGTTCTCCCGAACTCCATCTTGAAGGTGTCTTCTGAGTACTTCCTTGGCTGTATTGAGGCTATGAGGTGCTCATGCCAGGAGTAATTATCAAGTATTCTTTTATATGGGGTGCGATTAAACTCGCAATCCATATGGAGTAGCCCCCGAGCCTTAGGTTGACTCGTAGAATCAGGCTGAGGGTCAATTTAGTCTTGAGTCTTCTGTCCTTATCTTCCAAAAGATTCGAAAAATAAGTCGCTGATGACACGTGTCCCTGCAGCCCCCGAGCCTTGAATCCAAATCATCAAGGTTTTGAATAAAGGATCCAAAGAATCGTGGCATGCTTATGCGCTGAGAGCCATGTCGTATCCAGCCCCTGAGCCTAGGAGCTAGATGAGTAGCATAGTATATGCCTAGTAGTCGGGGGCACCAGCCCCCGAGCCTAGGCATCGGCCAAGTTGCTGCTGAATCTTGAACTGTCGATGAAAACGACTAGCCGGAGTCGATTCCTACTAGTTTTGTAGGCGAGACAAGTAGTCGAAGTAGTCGCCTAGCATAGTCATCTCCGACTAGTCTTGTAGGCAAAACAAGTAGTCAAAGTAGTCGCCAGCGTGTCGCTGTGCATGCTTCACGAAGCCAATTAGTCGCCGATGGTCGTTGATGATCCCAACTAGTCGAAGTCGAATCCGGCGAGTAGTTGTTGTAGTCTGCGACATGTAGTCAAGCGTTCTCGCAAAGTCAAAGTAGACGTTGGCGATTGTTGATGAAACCAACTAGTCGGAGTTGAATCCGAGTCGCCCAGCAGCACGGTCCAGGTTAGATCCTTTGCAAGGTAAAGATAAAAGTATTTTGTAACTGATATACATGAGACCGTTTTGAGAGCAATGCCCTTGCAGTAAACTCCATGGATAACTAGTTGATGTCAGACCCGGGCTCATGGGACTGTCCATGTGGCACACTTCACCTAGCATAGGGATGGGACATGGCCCACGCCCTACATCTGTTGTAACTACTCGTAATGCAGTAGGATTACTCGTAGAGTAGTTAGACTAGTCGGACACGGTAGGAAACTACCCGAGAAGTACTCGGATAGGAGTCCTTAGCTTGTACCCGATAAGGACTCCCATGTAAATCTGTCCCCCGGACTATATAAGGGCGGACAGGGACCCCCTCGGGGACAATCACCATCAAAGGCAATACCAACCACACAGGACGTAGGGTATTACGCTCTCGGCAGCCTGAACCTATCTAAAACCTTATGTTCCTTTGCACCTTTGAGTTCCTGATCTCGGTGACACCCAACCAACAAAACTCACCACCTCGGGGGTATCCATCGGTGGGCGTGGCGGTAAAACACCGACAGCTGGCGCGCTAGGTAGGGAACTCATCGAAGATCCACCAGAGAACTCGATGGCGTCATTCAACTTCACCAGCACCGTGCTTGACGAGGGCACGACTTTCATCTTTGGCTCTTGGATCTGCATCGCTGATGGTTTGGGTCCCTTCAACAGCCACCTAGCCAACTCCAAGCAGCCGGAGGCTACTTCGTCGACTACAAGCAGAGATCTCGATGACTTCATCGACAACCTCGACGACATGCTGCTTCCTAATCTGGCCCAGCAGATCGAAAAGATGTCCGTTTTCAAAACGACTTCGACTCAACCTGAGACAGATCCACTCGACTCGGATTCAAACCGTTCCAAGTCCCTCTCCGACTTGGAAAAGGATTTGTATCTGCTACTTCAAATCGAGGACGTGGGTGCCACCGCCAGCCGGGAGGACCCCGTTCTCAACTCCTACTCGGATTTTGACGACAAGTACTCCACGTGCGGTATGACTTCTTCAAGTTGGATCCGACAAGGACTCGGAGGGGAGAGAGCCACCACTCGTCGGGCGGCCCCCACCCCCGAAATCCACTTGCAACCCAATTGCCACACCGAAACCTTCTCGGGTAGCTCTCTGGGTTTAACTATTACTTCAATGCCACAAGGATGTTTCGAGTACTAGAAGGGCTTTGAGCCCTCCGGACTACTCGATTACGAATCTCGCCTAGTGGCCTTCACGCAAGAACTACCTTTCCAAGACTGTAGGCCTCTTTCTCCTATCGCGGAACAAGGAGAGAGTAGCACAGAGCTACTCGAGTACAGCCACAGGGCTAACCACTTGCCGGACCGACAAGTCTGTATGGCTTCCATTGGCAACGCGGAAGAAGACGAGGTGGGCACTCAGTATGATAATGAAAAACTCGCAGACGTTTCAGCCGACAAGCTCACAGCAGACGCCCCTCAAGATGAAGACGAGGAGCACCGGAGGATCCGGCGGGCTAAGAATGCCAAGCGCGCTCAACGCAGGCGCAACACACAGAACCGCGCCCGCGAACCAAGGGATCTCACCAACGCCTTTGCAGCAGTCACAGATTGCGAGTACCGTACTTCGATTGGCGCCATCGCAGAGGCAGCTCTCTTAGCCCAACAATTTCCATCTAACCCCCAGATTCAAAGGTTGTAGTACTCAACCCAGCGCGCGCTCGTGCAACTCGATGGGCAACATCCAGTGCTGTCCACTCGGAATCAGCCCTCGAGGTCTGAGCAACACGGGGATACCGCGCTGGTCATTCGTTCTCCTGGAGGAGGCCACGGGAGTCGGGGGAACGACAATCGTCAGTGCAATGAGGGCCACCCGTCCGCGCGTGGCAACAATGAACAAGAGGTACAACAACCCCCTCGCAACCAGCGCGGGGCAAGACACCGCGGCCAAGATCTAGTCGAGGCCATCCTCCAGGACGCTCCCATGGTCGACCTCCGGCAGAAGATCAACGAAGGCCACGACGCGCGGCTTGTTATTGAAGCAAGGAGAAGGGACTGCCCCGGCAGGTACCACGACGACGGCGATAGTGACCGCTTCCCCACCTTCACCACCAGCATAACCGACAAGTCCTACCCAAAGGACTTCAAACCAGTCGGAATTCCCAAGTATGACGGTAAGCAGGACCCACGCTAGTGGCTTCGTTGCTATTCCATCGCTATTGAAGTTTCAGGGGGCTCCAACTCTACGAAAGCACTCTACTTCCTGGTGGCCCTAGAGCCCACACCCCTCACATAGCTTGAAAGCCTCAAGCCAAACTCCATCGACTTGTGGGAGGACCTCAAGCGAGCTTTTACCGACAACTTCCAGGGGTCCATGATCAGGGCAGGCACTCGCCACGACTTGTCCCAGGTGAAACAGGAGATGAACAAGACCCTGAGGTCTTACACATGATGTTTCTTTGAGACGCGCGCCACCATCACCAACATCACCGATGAGGATGTCATCCGCTGCTTCCAACACGGCCTCTTCTCGAAGAACACATACCACGACTTCGGGCACAACCGCCCGACTACTACCGTGGAGCTGCGGGACATGATGGCGAAGTGGGCAGACTAGGAGGACGAGGAAAACGACTGCTTCCCCAAGCACAACCTCGAGAAACAAGGGATCGACAATGGCCACTTCGACAAAATCCTATGAAACCACTCAGGAAACACCCGGAAGTGCAAGCCAGACCATGAGGTCGCGGCTGTCGAGCGCAACCCGCGTGGCAAGAAGTCGGGGAACACCCAGTCGGAATATGAGCAAGTCATGCACAAGCAATGCCCGATCCACCCGAAGTCGCTTCATACGCTCTTCGAGTGCGTCACCATCTGCAAATCACTCAATGCCCCGCCCCTCCATCAAGCAGGAAAGCGAAAGGACAAGGAGGATGATGAAGAAGGAGGTGACAAGTTTGGAGCCCAAGATTTCCAGTACCCGAAAAACGTTGTCAACGTCATCTTCGGCGGAATTCTCGAAACATGCGCGAAATTCTCAAAATGTGCGCGAAGTTCTCTTGGTGGAGCCAACCACGACAAGGCCCTTGAGATACAGCGAGGCCCTGATCTCTTTTTCTAGGGAGGATCAATGGACCAGCTTCTCCGAACTAGGAAAATTCCCGCTCGTCCTAGACCCTGTCGTGGCGGGCTCCCAGCTCACCGGAGTACTCATTGACGCCGGAAGCGGACTCAATCTTCTCTTTGCGAGTACCCTCAAGAAGATGGGACTAGACATCTGAAAGATGCTCACTCCCAGCAAGGCTCCCTTCTACGGGATCGTCCCAGGGAACGCGGCTACACCACTCGGGTCAGTGCTCCCGCCAGTCACCTTGGGGACCAAAGACAACTACCGTACCGAGTACATCAAGTTCAAGGTGGCGGACTTCGACTCGTCGTACCACGCCATCCTTGGCAGGTCAGCACTAGCCAAATTCATGGCTGTGCCCCACTACGTGTATCTACTACTCAAGATGCCCGACAAGACAGGCGTACTCACACTCCGTGGCGACCTCAAGAAGTCGTACGACTGCGACTAGGAGGCAATCGAGTATGCCACGACCTCACGCATGCCAGAGCCGTCTGCAGAAGTACTCGCGGTCGCGCTGAAACTAACCAACACGGAGATGGAGATCTCCAACCAGCGACCAAGACAGTCGAGGGTTAAACCTAACTCCAGCGATGCCGGCATCAAGATCATCCAGCTGCAGGAAGGCAACCCGTCCAAGACTGCTCTAATTGGAGGCGGCCCAGGCGACAAATACGAAAGCGCGCTCGTCAGCTTCCTTAGGGCCAACCGTGACATATTCGCGTGGAAACCAGTAGATATGCCAGGGGTACCCAAGGAGTTGATTGAACATTGCCTAAAACTCAACCCTAAGGCCACCCCGAAGAAGCAACGACTACGTCGTTTCACCCCCAACAAGAGGGAGGCTACCAAGAAAGAGTTAGCAAAACTACTCGCGGCTGATTTTATTAAAGAAGTTTACCACCCAGAGTGGCTAGCTAACCTTGTACTTGTACTCAAAAAGAATAATCCCGAAGGACCCCTTCGCGCTTCCACGCATCGATCAAGTCATTGCTTCCACGGCTGGTTGCGTTTTGCTCTCCTTCCTTGACTGCTACTCGGGCTATCATCATATAGCTCTCAATGAGGAAGACCAGATCAAAATGACGTTCATCACCCCGTTTGGACCATATGCTTACACTACGATATCTTTTGGGCTGAAGAATGCAGGAGCCATCTATCAATGGGCCATCCAATTGTGCCTCACAGATCAACTTCACCGCAATGTTGAGGCTTACGTGGATGATATGTTCATCAAGACCAGATCCCACGACGAGTTCATCACCGACCTCGAGGAGACCTTCAACAGCTTGCAACGTTTTCGATGGAAGCTCAACCCGACAAAGTGTGTCTTCGGCGTGCCTCAAGGCAAACTACTCGGGTTCATTGTTAGTCACCGCGGGATTGAAGCAAATCTAGAAAAGATTAACGCCATCACAGCCATGGATGCTTCAAAGACGATCAAGGACGTCCAGAAGCTCACCGGCTGCATGGCAGCTTTGAAACGCTTCATCTCCCGACTTGGAGAAAGGGGACTACCCTTCTTCAAGCTGCTCAAGCACCATGACAAGTTCAAGTGGACCGAAGAGGATAATCAGGCACTACAAGACCTCAAACATCACCTGCAGTCGCCGCCCATCCCGATGGCTCCCCAACCAGGCGAGAACCTGCTGCTCTACATCACCGCGACTACTCATGTCGTCAGCACGGTAATCGTTGTGGAACGACAGGAAGAAGGACACACCTTTAGGGTGCAGTGACCGGTTTCCTTCATCAGCGAAGTCCTCTCTGAATCTAAGGTTCATTACCTGACAATTCAAAAAATTCTTTATGGTATCCTCATCACTTCCAGGAAGCTTCGCCACTACTTCGATGCATATAATATCCTGGTGGTCTCCGACTTCCTATTGGCGGATATCCTCCACAATCAGGATGCTACCGGGCGCATCTCTAAGTGGGTGGTGGAGCTGGGAGCCCTCACACTCGACTTCAAGCCCCGGACAGCCATCAAGTCACAAGCACTAGTCGATTTCATGGCTGAGTGGTGAGAAAACCAAGTGGAAGCCCCAACCAACCAGCCGGAGCATTGGGTCATGTACTTTGACGGTTCACTCAAGCTCGGTGGCGGTGGTGTGGGTGTAGTTTTCATCAGTCCGAGAGGAGAGCAGCTCAAGTACGTATTCCAAATCCTATTCGAGGTCTCCAACAATGAGGCCGAGTACGAGGCGCTGTTGCACGGACTAAGCTTGGCAATCTCCCTCGGCATCAAGCGATTACTAGTCTATGGCGACTCCTGACTGGTGGTTCAACAAGTCAATAAGGAGTGAGACATCAACAAGGATACCATGGACGCCTATGTCACAGAAATAGGCAAGCTCAAGAAAAAGTTCTCGGGATTAGAGATTCATCATGTGGTCCACGAAAACAATATGGGCGCGGACGTGCTCTCTAAACTTGGTTTTGATCGAGCTAACGTCCCACCCGGAGTATTCGTTCACGAGTTGCATCACCCTTTCATCAGCGTAGCAGACTCAAGTTCCATCGTTCAGGGTCCCAAGGAACCTGAGCGTGAGGTCTTGATGATCGAGGTAAACTGGAGGGTGGCCTTCATCGACTACATCCAAGAGCACAAATTACACCCCGGCGTCGACCCAAAAAGCACTGAAGCCACTCGCATCCTACGGCGTAGCAAAGGGTATGTTCTAGTCGGGGGCAATCTATACAAGCGTGGATCAACATCAGGCATACTCATGAAGTGTGTCAGCAAGGAGGAAGGCAAAGAAATACTCCAGGAGATTCACGAAGGCGTGTGCGGGAACCATGCTGCTTCTCGCACACTAGTCGGCAAGACGTTCCATTCTGGTTTCTACTGGCCGACTGCTTTGGCAGACACCGAAGCACTCGTTCGCCGGTGTACCAACTGCCAATTCTTTGGCAAACAGCCACATGTTCCGGCTCATAACTTTATCACCATACCACCTTCATGGCCGTTTGCACGCTGGGGCCTGGACATGATTGGACCCCTTACAACTGCGCCAGGAGGTTTCACACACGTGTTGGTGGCCATTGACAAGTTTACAAAGTGGATTGAATACAAACCAATTGCAGCGCTAAGTGCTTATCGAGTGTTTACTTTCATCTGCGATATCTTGCACCGCTTTGGCTTCCCCAACACCATGATCACAGATTTGGGGTCAAATTTCCACTCGCATGAGTTCTGGGATTTCTGTGAACGCAGCTCCATTGAAGTCAAATATGTTTCGGTGGCTCATCCGCGGGCCAATCGCCGGGTTGAGCTAGCCAATGGCTTGATTCTTGATGAAATGAAGAAAACACTCTATGATGAGTACAACAAAAAGGGTGGCAAGTGGATCAACGAGATCTCATCAGTAGTTTGGGAGCTTCGCACACAACCAAGCAAAGCCACAGGCCAGTCACCTTTGTTTCTCGTATACGAATTTGAGGCTATACTACCAGCTGATGTGGTGTGGAAGTCTCCATGACTGGAAATGTTTGACGAAGCCGAGGCTGACACTGCACGACGACTGGAGCTAGACTCAGCCGAGGAAATCCGATGCAATGCATTGTTGCAGTCGGCCCGTTACCTTCAAGGAGTCCGACGTTACCACGATAGGAACATTCAACGACGTTCCTTCAATGTTGAAGATATAGTTTTTCGATGTATCTAGGTGTATCTAGGATGATACTGGTCTGCACAAGCTTAAATCTAGATGGGAAGGACCTTTTATTGTGCATAAGGTCACAAGCCCTGGATCTTATCGCCTGCAGTACTCGGACGGCCAGGAGGTACCAAACTCATGGAATATTGAACACCTATGTCGGTTTCACCCTTAAATCAACAAGGCCATCATCCTTTGGTGCTTAGAGGTTCAGTACAACTCCATTTTACCGGTTCACGACTGGTACTACGTGCAAGTTTACTGTAGGGGCCTCGCTCCCATACTCCCAATACCTAATTACTATTGCATGACTCGTATTTTGGGTTTCTGAAGAGCCTTTGTGCTTATACTTCCAGTACAACTCCGTTTTACTGGTTTACGACCGGTATCATGCGCAAGTTTGTGGAAGGGGCCTCGCTCCCATATTTTCCAGTAATATATTACTATTTTTCGACTTGTAAACTATGTTATTGAAGGGGCCTTGCTCCCATGTCAAGAATTTTACTTGTCCACGGCTGGTCCCACACCAGTTCGACTACTTCGACTACATGTCTTGACCATAATCCTAGTCGGCGTCGATTCCAACTAGATAGCTTCATCGATCACTCATGCACTAGCGACTACCTGCTCTATGCTCGAGCTCGGGGGCTAATGCCAACTTTCTGCTACGACTACTTCATGCTCCTCGCTCGGGGGCTTGCTGCAACAAATCGCTTAAACGTGTCTCATGGGACAGCTCTCATGCTTACATGTTCAATTATTTGACAAATACCCAAACTAAGATACTTTTTAAGATTTATCTTGGGTATATGTTCGTTAACCACTATTTCAGGGACTTTATTCCGAAATAAGAGGTTCGTTCAAATCACCCAGAGGTCTTGTTTAGTCATTGGCCCAGGGAACAAAGACTGGTTTCAGAGGTAATCTTGGGCGTTTGTTGGGGATGTTATTTGTTTCACCATCTTTTCAGGGAACTCATCCCGAAAAGAGAGGTTTTCAAATTTCCTACTTCAATTTGCCTACGTTTACCATCAAATCTTTACAATCATATTGCATGCCACGATTCTTTGGATTCTTAATTCCAAAACTCAAGGATTTTGGATTCAAGGCTCGGGGGCTGCGGGACACGTGTCATCAATGACTAATTTTTCAAATCCGTTCGAAGATAAGGACAGAAAGTTCAAGATTTAATGTAACACCTCAGGTGTTTTAATTGTTAAACAAGTCTTCCGGGCATAATAAAATGCATCACTAACTAAGAAAATAAAAGGAATGGATTAAGTTTGGTTTTGCTTTTACCTTTAAAAGTTTGTATGTGCATAAATGCATGTACTTTAATGAATCAAATTGGATCACTTTCACATCAAAGCAAATATAGCTATGAAATTAAATGAGCACACTAGTATTAGCATGACCAATAAAAGTTTAGTTGAAGCCTAGGGAAGAAAATGAAATTTTGAAATAAAATGACGCGCCCTCCGAATAGAGTTTTCGTTAAGTTTTTAAAATAACTTTGGAACTAAAGCTCAAATGAACTTTGGCCTGAAACGAAACTTGTAGAACTTTTTATTCTGAACAACTTTCATGTTCAAAAGATTATGAAATTCAAATTAGAAAGTGGAGAAAACGTCCTGTTTGCAACCAGCCCCCTGGAAATTTTCGAATTTTCGCATTTAGGCGCTTGCCCCTCCTCTGCTACACCGCTCCCTCGCCCGACAGCTGCCGGCCACCTGGCCCTCGACGCCTGCGCGGCACCAGGCGCCGAGCCAACCCCCGGCGCCCTGCTGCACCACCCCCGCTCGCCCAACCGCGGCCGCGCCTTCTTCTCCCTTCCCCCACGCCATGCCTCTGCCCAATCCGGCGCCCTGCAGCACCGCCCCGCCGCCCAGTCGTTGGCCGCCGCCCAGGCACCCAACGGCGTGCCCCCGTCGTGCTGCCACAGCTCGCCAATCGCCCGCCCGCATCGTCCGCACGCGACGTCGCGCCCCGGTGCGCAACCAGCGCACGCACGCCACGCGCATGGCGCGCCTCTGGCCGCTGGCCGCCGCCCCGCCACCCAATGGCGCCCAGCCTCGCCGCCCCCTCCACCCAGCGTTCCGGCCGTGCCAAGCCCGCCCCCATGAGCTCCACCGGCTATAAAGCCCGGCACAGCGCCCCTCCCTCCTCTCCCTGTTCCTCCTTCTTCCCCGCCAGAATAGAGCAGAGCAGAGCCGAGCTCCGCCCCACGCCGCCGCCGTGGAACCCCCTCCTCCGCCCCTCCTCGACCCGAGCTAGGCCCCAAAATCGCTCTCCTACCTCCGCGCGAAGCCTCCCAGCCCAAGCCCCGCCGCCCAGCTCGCCGGAGCTCGCCGGAGCAGAGCTCCACCCGTCGCCGCCCCCCTGGTAGCCGCGGGCAGCCCCGCTCAGACCGCCTCCGCCCCAACCATGACCACCCAAAGGTAGCCCCCAACCTCCTCTTGCTCCTCCCCCACCTTGCCCTCGCCGCCGGCGACTGAGCTTGTCGGAATTCGGCCGGACAGGATGATCCCCACCGTGAATCGCGACCAGGGACTACATTGCAAATGCCCAAATCTTCCTAGGGGGTTTTCTGCTAGTTTTCAGGGACCCCTCTGTAAAGAAAGTTTTAACCAAATTAGTGAACTTGTAAAATTTGTATAAAATCGTAGAAAATTCAAAAAAAATGCAAACTAAACTGTTCTGGAATCCTTAGAAGAAACTCTACAACTTTTGTTACAAAAAGTTTCTCAGATTCTCAATATATTTTGCTCTAGATTAAATGGAAGTTTTAATGGACTTCTTTTGTACCCACTGTTGTAGATCAATGCTGACCCTAAATTTTGGGCAGTGAGTTAGTTGCTTGATGTTTAGTACTGTTTAAAAAGATCAGGCCCAAATTCCATCTCTATCTACACCGTTTATTAAATTTCGTTTCATACCATAAGTGGCTAAATATTCTTATCCCTGCAGTTAGGATATGAATCACCTAATGAAACTTTTTCGATACTGGTGTAATGGTACCTAGATGCCAGAGAAAAATTGGGAGACTTTTTATCTCACAGGAACCTATTTATTTGATTTATGTGCTAATAAATGCATTAAATCAAGAAAATAGTATCTTAGCTTGGAAAATTCTCAAATTTTTACTAGGAGATACACAGTGGTAGCGGTTGCTGTGTAAAATGTTTCATGGACAAAAACCCTGTGTAGGGTCTTGTAAAAATAAATCCTTGAATAACCTAGGTGTGTAATGTCACATTTACTATGCTCTGAAAACTGCCTAATAAATCCTATAAACATTACAGTAGCTCCTGCACGATTATATGAAAGCCCTGTAAAAATCTTAGACTCAGTTTTTGCACCATTTGTTCTGTACAAAAAGAACAAGAATCTAGCAGCCACCATGTGTTATATTTTTCATAATTAATCTGCTGCATGAAAACATCTGAACATTTTACAGTAAGCATATCTTTCCCTGATGTGCCTAGATCCAAGATTTCATGACCAGAAACTACTCCCTGTAGAAGTTACACTTAAATCTTGTTTCCATGAGGAACATAAGTTCCCATGAGCACCCACCCCACCTTGCTTAACGAAGTTACTTATTGTACTAATCTACTCTATTAACGATTGCCCACGAATGATAAAGTAACTCACTTCACAACAAAACTCATGTTTTACAAACTGCAACTTTATCGTGAAGGAAATCATGCCGTTTACCATCACCACTACTTAAACTTGTGCATTAATGTAGAAACGACGACTCTCGCCGACGGAACGTACGAGCTGGTATCCGCGTCCGAGAGTGAGCAGCGTGAAGCTCAAGTAAATCTAACTGAAGCTCTTGAAGACCCGAGCCCAAGTTCGGAAGAGCCCCAAGCTAACTGTTCACAAGAAGGCAAGCCCCGGAGCATGAACCCTATTTCCTAAACTTATGCAACTTATTACTCTACTTTACTCGTGCATTAAGTTTATAGGAGTTGGATGAAAACTTAGTTGCATGATCCTAGGTACCCATGCTCTGAACACTAGATGCAAGATTCGATAGAATGCTATGCTAATAGGACTCGGTAAAAGTCGAGTGATTTCCTGTCACTCGTGAGAAATTAGGAGTTGATTGTTTACTACACGCTGCAATCATAAGGACAACGGACGGGCTATGGTACGATGTTTACGATTGAGGCCCGTCTGTATAGTGAAAAATGCTAAGGCCGCAGTGTGTGGTAGTGGTGGTTAAGTCTTTGAACGTACTAACCACATGCCGAGAATATGGTAATCGGTAAGCTTAAGTACCGGATTGAACTGAGGCCGGAACATACTCCCCACTGTCTTGAATTCGTTCACATCTAGCTAATGGCGGGTGCATCGGCCGCCACAGCCCGACGTACCGAGGTCTGTGGGGAGGTGTAGTCGAGGGCGGTGGGCCTGTTCCGTGAAGCGGGAATTGAAGGGAAAAGTTGCACGTGTGACTCTGGGAGTAACCACGTGACGTGTGTTTAGGTTTCCCTTGCAACGTTAAGAAATTCGATTCGAATCGTCCGTTTCTCACGGCTATTGAGACTGCTTAACCACTTTTACCCACAGAGAAAGAAGAGGAACAATGAGGATGAATAAACTGGTTGGATGAAATTTAATGCTTCACCATGTATGATATTGGATAGTTGCTTACCTAGAATGGTTAAAGAAAGTTAGAACTTGGAGCTAAAATCTGAAAGTAAGGACCTACTATATTTGCTTTTTGGCAAAACAAACCCCTCAAGCCAAAAGCCTCGCATGTCTAGGAGTCGGCTAAGTATACCCCACTAGTCGGGTAAGCCTTGCTGAGTATTAGTATACTCAGCCTTGCTTGTGGCTCGTTTTCAGGTGAGACCTTCAAAGATATGATTGCTAGCTGGACTTGGCCCTGCACTCTTCCCCCTGGTTGGTCGGTGGAATGGGACACGCCCCCGTCCAACGGAGATAATGCCGAGTGATGTCTCGTACGGGCTTCATCGAGACATCCTGTATCGTCGAGTAGCTTCCGTTGTTTTATTTTCCGCTGCAACTTAAACTCTGAAGAACTTCTTAGTTATGATCACTGAAGTACTTGGTTTCTAAACTCAAACTTGGTTTGTAATATTCACTTATGATAATGTTGTAATATTTGCTGGAATGTGGTATTCTCTGGGCTCATCGTCGCGTGAGCATTTGTATGTATGGCACTCGATCCGCTTCACCGTGGTTGTATCGGGAGGTTATACCCGACAGACCAGTGGATTACTCCGTTTGAAGTGTAAGGTTAACCGAGATTTCCCTAATGGTGATGGTTAATACACTTGAGCCGGATTAATTCAGGTGGTTCTGCCACAGCTGGTATCAGAGCCGTAGCTGGTGCCACAGCTGGCAACAGCTGGCACCAGAGCCAAAATAAATACACCAGAGAATGCGACAAGCCTTAAAAACTTATTTTCATAAAACTTGACTAGAAGGATGTGTTGCGAAATACGTTGGTTCGTTAAGGATGGTGCCTAGTTCGTAAAGCCCTAAGGGATTATGAGAAAGTTACTAGGTGGCTATCTAACTTATGAAATATTATCAACTGACTTCCAGCACATTACTTTCTGTCAAAAGTTACTTTCATGCACAACCAACCTTAAATTCTGTAACGACACACTCATCGCTAAGGTAAGAAGGTAAGAATCCTCAGCCAACTGAGAGAGCTTGGCCTTCCTGTCGGTGATGCGAACCGAACGCTGCCCTCAAGCAGTGGCTTACTTGAGGTGCTGCCAATATGCCAACTGTTAGTTGAATATATTGGGAGTAGAAGGTTTGGTGCAGGGTATGGCGATCGCTGTTCATACCCCCGTCTCATGACGGTACCCCCGTGAATACGCTATCTCGATAGCGTATGTTAACGTCGTCTGTACGGCGGAAATTGTACAGATATCGTTTCTATAAGTAAACGGTAATGAATATGGACGCTTTCATGAGTGCTGGCATGAAAGGTTCATGAAATATATATATGCTTTGTCAATCTTCTGCAGGTACACTAACCGCGATTACGATAGGTTAAAGAACGGTTAGAAAATCTCGACTAGCTATTATAGTGAGAGGCGTATCATGTATGCCACCGAAACTATCTTCGTAAGACCAAAAGTATTTGGCAATTATTTTATTTTGTGAGGACGAATAGGACGTGCATGCATCATAACCATATATATCTGAAATTGAAACTATGATGCGTGAGAGTGGCAAGGTTCATGCGCCCACACGATTGACTTGCCTAAGGATTATCTAGCAAACCGGTCACTTTCCGCCTTATCCGAAAAGATGAAATTATTAAGCTGAGAAAATGACCCTTTCGGAAGAAACTCAGGTTGAAAGTTTTTGTTCCAAAATCCGTATTCTACCTCCTGTCTAAATACGAAAAATTCTGGACATATGGGTAATGAGAAACAACAAAGACCCTGGTGTGTTGGTTTCTGTCCAAAATGAGCAGTTCAGCCACTTAAATTTTTAGACCCCCTTCCTACAGTTTTCTGTAAAAGAGTACAACACAAAACTTGTTCTAAATTTACCCAGGTAGCTGCTGTTAAAATTTGGTAATTTTTGGCCAGGTAGATTTTCCCTGGTGCACGAAATATTGGTCCCCTGTTCACTGAAAATTTCTGGGTAGACAGAGAAGTGAGACCTTAAGGAAACAGCCATCTTAGAGCCTAATCCAGACAAAGTGTTGAATACCAAACTTGTCCTAAATTCTGTGATCTAGGTTCTCACAAAATTTCAACCCCATTGGATCTTACTAAGTTAAGTTATAGGCCAGATACTATAACTTGTTCTGCTGAAAAACAGCCAAAATAGGGAAGCAAAGAGTGAATCGTTTGACCATCCTAGCCATCGATTTAGCATCTTGGCTGAATACCAAAGTGGTACATCTCTAAATTCCCTATCCACTGCCAAAATATGAGAAACTTTGGATGAACCTACCAGCAGTTATAAAATTCTTATGGCAGACAGTTATTATGCCCGCGATTCCATCCAGGACCTTTTGGAAGTCTACTATTCTGCGTTAGATCTTTTTGAGTCATGGAAGCAACATGGATCACGTTGCTAATGATGAACCTTCGCCTTTTCAGATGGTTGGAGCAACCCGTGGTAACCCGGATGGTTTTGGTGCTAGCGCAAGTGGATCACAACCACAGCCGCCACCACCATCCAGTTTGGTTGAAGTAATGGCCGCTCAAACCGAGTTGCTTCGTCAGCTGGTGCAAGGACAGCAACACCACCAGCGGGGTGGGCAAAATGTCCCCCACCCCCAAGCTGCAGGATACACGGATTTCCTAGGGACCCAGCCTCCCTTGTTCCATAAGACAGAGGAACCCTTGGACGCAGACGCATGGATTCGCACCATCGAATCCAAGTTCACACTACTTGTGGCCCCATGCTCAGCGGCCAACAAGGCCCGCTTTGCCGCGCAGCAGCTTCGCGGTACAGCTCGTCTATGGTGGGACCACTATTTTGCTATGCTCCCCGCTGATCACATTGTCACCTGGGATGAATTCAAGACTGCGTTCCGGGCGCACCATATTCCCGAAGGTCTCATAGAAAGAAAGCTAAATGAGTTTTTAGCTCTCACTCAGGGTAACCGCACTGTACTTCAGTATGCTCAGGCCTTCAACAACCTGTGCCAATACGCGGGCTATCACGCAGACACAGATGCCAAGAAGCGTGATCGTTTCCGCCGAGGTCTGAGTACTAAACTCAAGGAACGACTGAATCTTGTCAAAGCCGATACATATAATGAGCTAGTCAACATGGCCATCACTCAAGAGGACTGTATTGAGGCTCATCGTGCTGAAAAGAAGAGAAAGGCGCTAGCTGGACCCTCGGGTGCTCAGCCACCGAGGTATCGCTTGGTGCGAAATGCTGCGCCTACAGCTCCACCGAAGGCCCCTCAGCCAGGACGTTGGATTATTAGGCCCCCGCAACAAGGTGTTGTACGACCCCCTATGCCTCAACAAACTGGACCCCGGCCTGCTACTCAGCAGTTTATTCGACCGAGCAGCACCAATCGTTGTTTCAAATGCGGGAGTTCCGGTCATTTCGCTCGCGAATGCCCTCAACCCAGGCTGCCAAATCAGGGCCAGGACTCTAACCAGAACAATAAGAACAAAGGCAAGAAGCAGACCCTCTAGGTCAAACAAGGACGGATCAACTTCACCACCCTTGCAGAACTTCCTGAAGGAGCACCAGTGATGACGTGTACATTCTCCATCCATAACAAGCCTGCAGTCATATTGTTTGATTCTGGTGCATCACATAGTTTCATTAGTGCAAAGTTTGGTGCAAAAGTAGGCTTGAATGTTTGTCACACCAAAGGGTCGTATATGATATCAACACCGGGTGGAAAAATTGCTTCCAACCAAATAATAAGGCTGGTACCGATAAAATTGGGAAGTAAAGTCATCAAAACAGATCTGGTACTTTTACCCCTTGACGGCATGGATACTATTTTGGGAATGAACTGGATGACTATGCATGAAGTCACACTGGACCTTTCTTCCCGAGCCGTTGAGATAAATTCACCTAGTCACGGAGCCACTACCCTTTACCTACCGTTACGGGAGTGCACAAATTCTTGTGCTTTCGTGATGGAAGGGATCAACCTAGAGAATATTCCAGTGGTATGCGAGTATGCCGATGTTTTTCCGGATGACTTACCAGGAATGCCGCCAGATAGGGACATTGAGTTCGTTATTGAACTGCAGCCAGGCACTGCACCTATATCCAAAAGACCATATAGGATGCCCCCTAAAGAATTGGCAGAGCTGAAAATTCAACTCCAAGAACTACTGGACAAAGGTTTCATTCGCCCTAGCGCGTCACCTTGGGGATGTCCAGCCCTATTCGTAAAGAAGAAGGATGACAGTTTGAGGTTATGCGTTGACTACCGACCTCTCAATGCGGTAACTGTTAAAAATAAATACCCACTTCCTCGTATCGATGTACTCTTCGATCAATTAGCTGGAGCCAGAGTCTTCTCAAAGATTGACCTTCGTTCGGGATATCATCAGATCAAGATTCGCCCGTGCGATATTCCTAAGACTGCCTTCTCCACACGATATGGACTATATGAATTCTTGGTCATGTCCTTTGGACTCACAAATGCCCCTGCCTACTTCATGTATCTCATGAATTCGGTATTCATGCCCGAGCTTGACAAATTCGTCGTAGTGTTCATCGACGACATCCTTATCTATTCCAAGGATGAGGAAGAACATGCCAAGCACCTTCGCATTGTTCTTCAGCGACTCAGAGACCATCAGCTCTATGCTAAGTTTTCTAAGTGTGAATTCTGGTTGGATACTGTAAAGTTCTTGGATCACACGATCTCCAGCGAAGGCATAGCTGTTGACCCCAGCAAGGTACAAGAGGTGATGGATTGGAAACCCCCTACCTCTGTTCATCAGATTCGTAGTTTTCTCGGCTTAGCCGTTTACTACCGTCGCTTCATCCCGGATTTCTCTCGAATTTCTAAGCCCATGACTGAACTGTTAAAGAAGGAAGTAAAGTTTGTGTGGAATGAGAAATGTGAAGAAGCTTTCCACACTCTCAGAGAGCATCTGACTACTGCACCTGTGTTAGCTCAACCCGATAATACCAAGTCGTTCGATGTGTATTGTGATGCATCGGGTACTGGTCTAGGATGTGTGCTTATGCAAGAGAATCGAGTGATTGCATATGCCTCACGAGCCCTCCGGCCCCACGAGCAGAATTATCCCACTCATGATCTCGAGCTTGCAGCTGTCATTCACGCTCTGAAAATATGGAGGCACTATCTCATGGGTACACAGTGCAACATCTACACTGATCATAAGAGTCTCAAGTATATCTTCACGCAAGCCGATCTGAATATGAGACAACGAAGATGGCTAGAATTAATCAAGGATTATGACCTTGAAGTGCACTATCACCCCGGCAAGGCTAATGTAGTCGCGGATGCCCTAAGCCGCAAGTCCCATTGCCATTGCTTATCCATGAAATCCTACAATGAGACATTGTGTGCAGAAATGAGGAAGCTTAACATGGAAATGGTTTCCCAAGGCACTCTAAATCACATCTCAGTTGAGCCCACTATTCGCGACCAAATCGTCATGGCACAACTACATGATGAAGGAATTAAGATCATCAAACAAAAACTCTCTCTAGGTGAGGAGAAGTATAAATGTTTCCGCCAGGACCATAAGGGAGTTCTATGGTTCGAAAGTCGTATAGTCGTTCCGAAGAATCATGAACTCCGCAAGCAAATTCTCGATGAGGCACACCTTTCCAAATTCTCCATCCACCCAGGCAGTAGCAAAATGTATCAAGATCTAAGGCAAAACTTCTGGTGGACTAGAATGAAAAGAGAAATTGCTACGTATGTCTCAGAATGTGACACTTGCCAGAGAGTAAAGGCTAGCCACTTGAAAGTAGCCGGTACACTTCAACCGTTACCTATACCCTCCTGGAAATGGGAAGACATAAGTATGGACTTCATCGTTGGACTACCAAACACTTCCCAGAAACATGATTCCATATGGGTTATCATTGATAGACTCACAAAGACGCCACATTTTCTTCCGGTACACACCACCTATTCTGCCAAGAAATATGCCGAGATTTACCTCGATCGTGTTGTTTGCCTACATGGAATACCTAAGACAATTATTTCTAATCGTGGTCCTCAGTTTGTAGCACGCTTTTGGGAACAACTGCAAACGTCTCTTGGTACTAAACTGATTCGCAGCTCAGCATACCATCCTCAGACTGATTGACAAACGGAAAGAGTAAACCAAATTCTTGAAGACATGCTGAGAGCTTGCATCATTCACTATGACAAGAATTGGGACAAATGCCTACCCCTAGCAGAGTTCTCGTACAACAATAGCTATCAAACGAGTTTGAAAATGGCACCATTCGAGGCCCTATACGGACGAAGGTGTCGAACTCCTTTGAGCTGGTCACAAACCGGAGAACGTAAAATAATTGGACCCGACCTGGTAATCGAGGCAGAGGAGAAAGTAAAGGTAATACAAGCAAATCTTAAAGCCGCACAAGCCCGACAAAAGAGCTATTCTGACAAAAGGAGAAAGCCCCTAAAATTCGAAGTTGGCGATCATGTCTATCTTCGAGTTTCACCCACCAAGGGAGTGCAAAGATTCGGAATCAAAGGCAAACTAGCTCCCCGTTATATTGGTCCTTACGAAATCATTGAGAGCTGCGGACCCGTAGCCTACAAATTATGACTGCCCCCTCAGCTCACGGCCACCCATGATGTCTTCCACGTATCTCAACTCAAGAAGTGTATTCGAGTCCCTACCGAGATTGTGGAACAACAAGAAATATTGGTAGAACCCGACCTCTCGTATGTCGAACACCCGGTTAAAATTTTGGATCGGAAAGAAAGAGGGACCAGGAGGAAAGTGATTAAAATGTATAAAGTTCAATGGAACCATCACACTGAAGAAGAAGCCACCTGGGAAACCGAGAGCTACCTAAACCAAAATTTCCCTGGTTTTCTTACCTCAACTACTGGTATGAGCACCCCTGTCCACACTAAGCTTATTGTCCGAATCTCGGGGCAAGATTCTTTTTAAGGGGGTAAGGCTGTAACACCTCAGGTGTTTTAATTGTTAAACAAGTCTTCCGGGCATAATAAAATGCATCACAACTAAGAAAATAAAAGGAATGGATTAAGTTTGGTTTTGCTTTTACCTTTAAAAGTTTGTATGTGCATAAATGCATGTACTTTAATGAATCAAATTGGATCACTTTCACATCAAAGCAAATATGGCTATGAAATTAAATGAGCACACCAGTATTAGCATGACCAATAAAAGTTTAGTTGAAGCCTAGGGAAGAAAATGAAATTTTGAAATAAAATGATGCGCACTCCGAATAGAGATTTCGTTAAGTTTTTAAAATAACTTTGGAACTAAAGCTCAAATGAACTTTGGCCTGAAACGAAACTTGTAGAACTTTTTATTCTGAACAACTTTCATGTTCAAAAGATTTTGAAATTCAAATTAGAAAGTGGAGAAAACGTCCTGTTTGCAACCAGCCCCTGGAAATTTTCGAATTTTCGCATTTAGGCCCTTGCCCCTCCTCTGCTACACCGCTCCCTCGCCCGACAGCCGCCGGCCACCTGGCCCTTGACGCCTGCGCGGCACCAGGCGCCGAGCCAACCCCCGGCGCCCTGCTGCACCACCCCCGCTCGCCCAACCGCGGCCGCGCCTTCTTCTCCTTTCCCCCACGCCATGCCTCTGCCCAATCCGGCGCCTTGCAGCACCGCCCCGCCGCCCAGTCGCTGGCCGCCGCCCAGGCACCCAACGGCGTGCCCCCGTCGTGCCACCACAGCTCGCCAATCGCCTGCCCGTGTCGTCCGCACGCGACGTCGTGCCCCGGTGCGCGCCCAGCGCACGCACGCCACGCGCATGGCGCGCCTCTAGCCGCTGGCCGCCGCCCCGCCACCCAATGGCGCCCAGCCTCGCCGCCCCCTCCACCCAGCGTTCCGGCCGTGCCAAGCCCACCCCCATGAGCTCCACCGGCTATAAAGCCCGGCACAGCGCCCCTCCCTCCTCTCCCTATTCCTCCTTCTTCCCCGCTAGAATAGAGCAGAGCAGAGCCGAGCTCCGCCCCACGCCGCCGCCGTGGAACCCCCTCCTCCGCCCCTCCTCGACCCGAGCTAGGACCCAAAATCGCTCTCCTACCTCCGCGCGAAGCCTCCCAGCCAAGCCCCGCCGCCCAGCTCGCCGGAGCTCGCCGGAGCAGAGCTCCACCCGTCGCCGCCCCCCTAGTAGCCGCGGGCAGCCCCGCTCAGACCACCTCCGCCCCAACCGTGACCACCCAAAGGTAGCCCCCAACCTCCTCTTGCTCCTCCCCCACCTTGCCCTCGCCGCCGGCGACTGAGCTCGCCGGAATTCGGCCGGACAGGATGATCCCCGCCGTGAATCGCGACCAGGGACTACATTGCAAACGCCCAAATCTTCCTAGGGGGTTTTCTGCTAGTTTTCAGGGACCCCTCTGTAAAGAAAGTTTTAACCAAATCAGTGAACTTGTAAAATTAGTATAAAATCATAGAAAATTCAAAAAAAATGCAAACTAAACTGTTCTGGAATCCTTAGAAGAAACTCTACAACTTTTGTTACAAAAAGTTTCTCAGATTCTCAATATATTTTGCTCTAGATTAAATGGAAGGTTTAATGGACTTCTTTTGTACCCACTGTTGTAGATCAATGCTGACCTTAAATTTTGGGCAGTGAGTTAGTTGCTTGATGTTTAGAACTGTGTAAAAAGATCAGGCCCAAATTCCATCTCTATCTACACCGTTTATTAAACTTAGTTTCATACCATAAGTGGCTAAATATTCTTATCCCTGCAGTTAGGATATGAATCACTTAATGAAACTTTTTCGATACTGGTGTAATGGTACCTAGATGCCAGAGAAAAATTGGAAGACTTTTTATCTCACAGGAACCTATTTATTTGATTTATGTGCCAATAAGATGCATTAAATCAAGAAAATAGTATCTTAGCATGGAAAATTCTCAAATTTTTACTAGGAAATACACAGTGGTAGTGGTTGCTGTGTAAAATGTTTCATGGACAAAAACCCTCTGTAGGGTCCTGTAAAAATAAATCCTTGAATAACCTAGGTGTGTAATGTCACATTTACTATGCTCTAAAAACTGCCTAATAAATCCTATAAAAATTACAGTAGCTCCTGCACGATTATATGAAAGCCCTGTAAAAATCTTAGACTCAGTTTTTGCACCATTTGTTCTTTACAAAAAGAACAAGAATCTAGCAGCCACCATGTGTTATATTTTTCATAATTAATCTGCTGCATGAAAATATCTGAAAATTTTATAGTAAGCATATCTTTCCCTGATGTGCCTAGATCCAAGATTTCATGACCAGAAACTACTCCCTGTAGAAGTTACACTTAAATCTTGTTTCCATGAGGAACATAAGTTCCCATGAGCACCCACCCCACCTTGCTTAACGAAGTTTCTATTAACGATTGCCCACGAATGATAAAGTAACTCACTTCACAACAAAACTCATATTTTACAAACTGCAACTTTATCGTGAAGGAAATCATGTCGTTTACCATCACCACTACTTAAACTTGTGCATTCATGTAGAAACGATGACTCTCGCCGACGGAACGTACGAGCTGGTACCCGCGTCCGAGAGTGAGCAGCGTGAAGCTCAAGTAAATCTAACTGAAGCTCTTGAAGACCCGAGCCCAAGTTCGGAAGAGCCCCAAGCTAACTGTTCACAAGAAGGCAAGCCCCGGAGCATGAACCCTATTTCCTAAACTTATGCAACTTATTACTCTACTTTACTCGTGCATTAAGTTTATAGGAGTTGGATGAAAACTTAGTTGCATGATCCTAGGTACCCATGCTCTGAACACTAGATGCAAGGTTCGATAGAATGCTATGCTAATAGGACTCGGTAAAAGTCGAGTGATTTCCTGTCACTAGCGAGAAATTAGGAGTTGATTGTTTACTACACGCTGCAATCATAAGGACAACGGACGGGCTATGGTACGATGTTTACGATTGAGGCCCGTCGGTATAGTGAAAAATGCTAAGGCCGCAGTGTGTGGTAGTGGTGGTTAAGTCTTTGAACGTACTAACCACATGCCGAGAATATGGTAATCGGTAAGCTTAAGTACCGGATTGAACCGAGGCCGGAACATACTCCCCACTGTCTTGAATTCGTTCACATCTAGCTAATGGCGGGTGCATCGGCCGCCACAGCCCGACGTACCGAGGTCTGTGGGGAGGTGTAGTCGAGGGCGGTGGGCCTGTTCTGTGAAGCGGGAATCGAAGGGAAAAGTTGCACGTGTGACTCTGGGAGTAACCACGTGACGTGTGTTTAGGTTTCCCTTGCAAGGTTAAGAAATTCGATTCGAATCGTCCGTTTCTCACGACTATTGAGACTGCTTAACCACTTTTACCCACAGAGTAAGAAGAGGAACAATGAGGATGAATAAACTGGTTGGATGAAATTTAATGCTTCACCATGTATGATATTGGATAGTTGCTTACCTAGAATGGTTAAAGAAAGTTAGAACTTGGAGCTAAAATCTGAAAGTAAGGACCTACTATATTTGCTTTTTGGCAAAACAAACCCCTCAAGCCAAAAGCCTCGCATGTCTAGGAGTCGGCTAAGTATACCCCACTAGTCGGGTAAGCCTTGCTGAGTATTAGTATACTCAGCCTTGCTTGTGGCTCGTTTTCAGGTGAGACCTTCGAAGATATGATTGCTAGCTGGACTTGGCCCTGCACTCTTCCCCCTGGTTGGTCGGTGGAATGGGACACGCCCCCGTCCAACGGAGATAATGCCGAGTGATGTCTCGTACGGGCTTCATCGAGACATCCTGTATCGTCGAGTAGCTTCCGTTGTTTTATTTTCCGCTGCAACTTAAACTCTAAAGAACTTCTTAGTTATGATCACTGAAGTACTTGGTTTCTAAACTCAAACTTGGTTTGTAATATTCACTTATGATAATGTTGTAATATTTGCTGGAATGTGGTATTCTCTGGGCTCATCGTCGCGTGAGCATTTGTATGTATGGCACTCGATCCGCTTCACCGTGGTTGTATCGGGAGGTTATACCCGACAGACCAGTGGATTACTCCGTTTGAAGTGTAAGGTTAACCGAGATTGCCCTAATGGTGATGGTTAATACACTTGAGCCGGATTAATTCAGGTGGTTCTGCCACATTTAAATTGACCCTCAGCTTGGTTTTGCGAGTCAACCTAAGTCTTGGGGGCTACTCCATATGGATTGCGAATTTAATCGCACCCCATATAAAGAAGATTGGACAACTACTCGGGGCATGAGCACCTCACAGCCTCGACGCGGCTAAGGAAGTACTCGAAGGGCACTTTCAAGATGGAGTTCACCATGACTCGAAGACGCCCTCAAAAGTACTCGACGCCCACAATACTCGGCTACGAAGAGCTCGAGGGCTTGTCAGACCCGGGCACACGGGACTGTCCATGTGGCACACTTCACCTAGCATATAGGATGGGACATGGCCCACGCCCTACATCTGTTGTAACTACTTGTAATGCAGTAGGATTACTCGTAGAGTAGTTAGACTAGTCGGACACGGTAGAAAACTATATGAGAAGTACTCGGATAGGACTCCTTGGATTGTACCCGACTAGGACTCCCATGTAAACCTGTCCCTCGGACTATATAAGGGCGGACAGGGACCCCCTCGGGTACAATCACCATCAAAGGCAATACCAACCACACAAGACGTAGGGTATTACGCTCTTAATGGCCCGAACCTGTCTAAAACCTTGTGTTCCTTTGCACCTTTGAGTTCCTGATCTCAGCGACACCCAACCAACCAAACTCACCACCTTAGGGGTATCCCTCGGTGGGCATGGCGGTAAAACATCAACAGTCGAGAACTAGTAAACAGAGTAGTACTGGAAGTATGGGAGCGAGGCCCCTTCAGTAACATAGAATACTAGTCGAAAACTAGTAATCTGAGCATTATTGCAAGTATGAGAGCAAAGCACCTTTAGTAACATAGGATGCTAGTCGGAAACTGGCAATCTGTTAATGGAAGTATGGGAGCGAGGCCCCTTCAGTAACATAGAATACTAGTCGGAAACTTGTAATTTGTTACTGGAAGTATGGGAGCGAGGCCCCTTCGGCAAACTTGCGTGTAATACCGGTCGTAAACCAGTAGAACGGAGTTGTACTGGAAGTATGGGAGCGAGGCGCCTTCAGCAAAATTGCACGTAATACCGGTCGTAAACCAGTAGAATGGTTAAATACCCCTTGTTTCGAGATAAAACTCAAGACAATGGTTAAATAAGTTCCGTAAAGATCTCCGTAAAACTTCCTTGGATTGGGTCTCAGTCTTCACGTGGGCAGCCGCCTTGTTGCGCTCAGCCCCCGAGCGTAGAAACCAGACGAACGTAGTTGACAAAGCCGTATCGTTTGTTGATGAAGCTGCCTAGTTGTTGATCTTGATTCGTGGGTGATTGCTGACAAAGCCGTATCATTTGTTGATGAAGCCGCGCTGGTTTGTTGATGAAACCCGACTAGTCAGAATCAATTCCAACTAGTCACTGGTGGAGTGGGTCCCGCTCCCGACTAGTTGTGTAGTCGAAGTAGTCATCGCCGGGTGCCCTCCCGTGGGCAAAGTAGTCGTCAAGGAATCGAGGTTCCTGCCTTCCTGGAACAGTTCTACGCCCGACAGGTTGTCAGGGTTGATGTCACATCCGATTCTAGAAAGAATCAGATGCATCTCATGTGTGTGCCAGGATCATGTTCACACACACATGATAGACAGACAAGTGTAATATATCAAAGACAATACTCAAAAAGTAACTAAACAAAGTTTTTTAACAATATTACACTCCAAATAAAAGAGATACAAAGGTCTTTAAATGATACACCGATATACCCTAAACGAGGTCTGCAACAACTCCGTCTTCCACAGGCGATGACTAGTGAACGCAAGCCTAGAACTCCTCAAAGTCATCGATGTCCTCCTCTTCAAAGTTCTCTTCTGAACAGCAGTTGGGCAAGGATGAGTACTCTTATGGTTGGTACTTAGCAAGTGGGGGAGAATATGCAAGGCCAACAAGGATAGGCTAAGGTTTGCAGCAGTGAGCACTTTTAGTTGGTCAAGTGTTTATTAGCAAGCACCTATTAACTAGATTTAAGTTTATACCATCCCTCAAACTCAAACATCAAGGTATCAACAACATAAATATAAACCACCAACCACAAGTTAATTAATCTTCAGGTTTCATTATCATGTGAGGGTCCAAGCCACTCTTAACCGTGAGTACGACTGTTATAACAGTTTTACACTCTGCAGAGGTTGTACACTTTACCCACAAATCGTGTTCCCCTGAGTCGCCCGGGTTTGCAAGGCCCTTAAACACTTCTGAGGTGAGTGGCGAGGGTACACTACGAAGCCTTTACAAAGATATGTCGAGAGCTAGACAGCCCGCTAGAGTTTCGGTAGCAGTGTGGTCCATAAACCTCCCTAATGGTCAGCTCCTTAGCAAAGGCAGCTACCCCAAGAGGACCAGGCTATGACCCCAATCACTGACCCCCTCCTTGACCTTTCGGTAAGGCCACCAGCTACCTACACATCTAATTATTCGGCTAAGGTCAGAGCCATATGACTTTGTGGTTGCACTGTTCACTTGGGTGGTTCTCCATGTTCCCATTAAACAAAGTTGATCTTTAACGTGGTATAACAACATTATGAAACGTGATCATAATTATCATAAGAGTAAACCAACACCTTTCCCAAAGTTTGCAACTAAGCGCGACTACCCAACATGATTAGTAAACCCCGGTGTTTCAAGGCTTTGGGTAAAAGACTAGGTATGTCCTTATAATAGGTGACCCATCAAGTTTATGCAAAGCAACATTAAAGTAAAGTGAATTATCATGCTATTGTTGGGATAAAATAGAACATGCAGAGAAGGGAAGTCCACTTGCCTTCTTCAAATAGCTGCTGGTTCTCTTCCTCGTAAGCTTGCTCTTGGTTTTGCTCGAACGTCACGTCGTCTACGCGATCACACAAACAAGCATACACAAACAAATGGAGTAATCCACTGGTCTGTCGGGTATAACCTCCCGATACAACCACGGTAGGGCGGATCGAGTGCCATACATACAAATGCTCACGCGACGATGAACCCAGAGAATACCACATTCCAGCAAATATTACAACATTAACATAATTGAATATTACAAACCAAGTTTGAATTTAGAAACCAAGTACTTCAATGATCATAACTAATAAGTTCTTCAGAGTTTAAGTTGCAGCGGAAAATAAAACAACGAAAGCTACTCCGACGATAAGGATGTCTCGATGAAGCCCGTACGAGACATCACTCGGCATCATCTTCGTTGGACGGGGGCGTATCCCATTCCACCGACCAACCAGGGGGAAGAGTACACGGCCAAGTCAAGCTAGCAATCATATCTTCGAAGGACTCACCTGAAAACAAGCCACAAGCAAGGCTGAGTATACTAATACTCAGCAAGGCTTACCCGACTAATGGGGTATACTTAGCCGACTCCTAGACATGCGAGGCTTTTGGCTTGAGGGGTTTGTTTTGCCAAAAAGCATATATAGTAGGTCCTTACTTTCAGATTTTAGCTCCAAGTTCTAGCTTTCTTTAACCATTCTAGGTAAGCAACTATCCAATATCATGCATGGTGAAGCATTAAATTTTCATCCAACAAGTTTATTCATCATCATTGTTCCTCTTCTTACTCTGTGGGTAAAAGTGGTCAAGCAGTCTCAATAGCCGTGAGAAACGGACGATTCGAATCGAATTTCTTAACCTTGCAAGGGAAACCTAAACACACGTCACGTGGTTACTCCCTAGAGTCACACGTGCAACTTTTCCCTTCAATTCCCGCTTCACGGAACAGGCCCACCGCCCTCGACTACACCTCCCCATGGACCACGGACGCAGCCGGGCCATGGCGGCCGATGCACCCGCCATTAGCTAGATGTGAACGAATTCAAGACAGTGGGGAGTATATTCCGGCCTCGGTTCAATCCAGTACTAAGCTTACCGATTACCATATTCTCGGCATGTGGTTAGTACGTTCAAAGACTTAACCATCATTTACCACACACTGCGGCCTTAGCATTTTTCACTAGACAGACGGGCCTCAATCATCAACATAAACATCGTACCACAGCCCGTCCGTCGTCCTTATGATTGCAGCGTGTAGTAAACAATCAACTCCTAATTTCTCGCGAGTGACAGGGAATCACTCGACTTTTACCGAGTCCTATTAGCATAGCATCCTATCGAACCTTGCATCTAGTGTTCAGAGCATGGGTACCTAGGATCATGCAACTAAGTTTTCATCCAACTCCTATAAACTTAATGCACAAGTAAAGTAGAGTAATAAGTTGCATAAGTTTAGAAAATAGGGTTCATGCTCCGGGGCTTGCCTTCTTGCGAAAAGTTAGTCCGGGGCTCTTCCGAACTTGGGCTCGGGTCTTCGGCAACTTCAGTTAGATTCACTTGAGCTTCACGCTGCTCACTCTCGGACGCGGGCACCAACTCGTACGTTCCGTCGGCGAGAGTCGTCGTTTCTACATGAATGCACAAGTTTAAGTAGTGGAGATGGTAAACGACATGATTTCCTTCACGATAAGGTTGCAGTTCATAAGACATAAGTTTTGCTGTGAAGTTATTTACTTTAACATTTCCTGGGCAATCGTTAATAGAGTTTATCTTAATCTATTTAACTCTATTAAAGAAGAAGGGGTTGTGTTATATTGAAAACTTAGTTTCTTTTTAAACACAAACATGAGTTGAACACAATTACTAATCTAGTTAGCTGCTGGTAATAAAATTTTTCTTCAAAGTACATTATGCAGAGATAAGGTCACTGTAAAAATTTCAGATATTTTTGTGTAGCATGTTAAATATGAAAAATGTAATACACAGCCACTGCTAGAATATAGTTATTTTTATACAGGACAAACCATGCAAGTATTGATGCTAAAAAATTTACAGGGTGTTGCTATAACCATATTTGTGCTACTGTAAATTTTTCAGATTTTATTGCACATGATATAGAGCATAATAAATGGGACAAGCTACACTCATGTTATTAAAGATTATTTTCTACAGGATGTTATACAGGGTTTCTATGTATGAAACATTTTCTACAGCTTGAGCTACTCTATTGGGTTTCATAGTAAAAAGATGAACGTTTTCTAAGTGTTTACTAATTATTTTGAATTAGTGAAGTTTTCCTACCACAAATTCATATGAACAGGTTACATATAGTAAAAGTGTTTCTAAATTTTTCTATGTCCTCTAGGGATTACTACAACAACACAGAAAAAGTTTCATGTCATTAATCATCACAGAACAGCAGGAAAAATTAGTTCTAACACTTTATGGCATATAACAAGGTTGGACAAAAGGTGTATCTAGAGATGGCTTTTGGTCCTGATCTTTTTACACAGCCCTAAATATTAAGCAAGTAACTGACTGCCCAAAAATTAGGGTCAGCAATGATCTACAACAGTGGGTACAAAAGAAGTCCATTAAACCTTCCATTTAATCTAGAGCAAAATATATTGAGAATCTGAGAAACTTTTTGTAACAAAAGTTGTAGAGTTTCTTCTAAGGATTCCAGAACAGTTTAGTTTGCATTTTTTTTGAATTTTCTATGATTTTATATGAATTTTACAAGTTCACTGATTTGGTTAAAACTTTCTTTACAGAGGGGTCCCTGAAAACTAGCAGAAAACCCCCTAGGAAGATTTGGGCGTTTGCAATGTAGTCCCTGGTCGCGATTCACGGCGGGGATCATCCTGTCCGGCCGAATTCCGGCGAGCTCAGTCGCCGGCGGCGAGGGCAAGGTGGGGGAGGAGCAAGAGGAGGTTGGGGGCTACCTTTGGGTGGTCACGGTTGGGGCGGAGGCGGTCTGAGCGGGGCTGCCCGCGGCTACCAGGGGGGCGGCGACGGGTGGAGCTCTGCTCCGGCGAGCTGGGCGGCGGGGCTTGGCTGGGAGGCTTCGCGCGGAGGTAGGAGAGCGATTTTGGGTCCTAGCTCGGGTCGAGGAGGGGCGGAGGAGGGGGTTCCACGGCGGCGGCGTGGGACGGAGCTCGGCTCTGCTCTGCTCTATTCTAGCGGGGAAGAAGGAGGAACAGGGAGAGGAGGGAGGGGCGCTGTGCCGGGCTTTATAGCCGGTGGAGCTCATGGGGGTGGGCTTGGCACGGCCGGAACGCTGGGTGGAGGGGGCGGCGAGGCTGGGCGCCATTGGGTGGCGGGGCGGCGGCCAGCGGCCAGAGGCGCGCCATGCGCGTGGCGTGCGTGCGCTGGGCGCGCACCGGGGCACGACGTCGCGTGCGGACGACGCGGGCAGGCGATTGGCGAGCTGTGGTGGCACGACGGGGGCATGCCGTCTACGATTTTATACGAATTTTACAAGTTCACTGATTTGGTTAAAACTTTCTTTACAGAGGGGTCCCTGAAAACAAGCAGAAAACCCCCTAGAAAGATTTGGGCGTTTGCCATGTGGTCCCTGGTCGCAATTTCACGGCGGGGTCATCCTATCCGGCCAAATTCCGGCGAGCTCGGTCGCCGGTGGCGAGGGCAAGGTGGGGGAGGAGCAAGAGGAGGTTGGGGGCTACCTTTGGGTGGTCACGGTTGGGGCGGAGGTGGTCTGAGCAGGGCTGCCCGCGGCGAGCAGGGGCGGCGGCGGTGGGGCGGCGCGGACGGCGGCGCTCCGGCGATGAGGGCGGCGGGGCTCGGGCTGGGGAGCTTCAGCGCACTGAGGGGGACCCGTTTCAGCGCTTGTCTCGGGCGGAGGTGGGCCGGAGCAGGGGGTTCCACGGCGAGGTGGGGGCGCCGGCGGCAATGGAGCGCTGCTCTACTCTGTTCTGGCGGGGAAGAAGAAAGGAGAGGAGGGAGGGGCGCTGCGCCGGCTTTATAGCTGGTGGAGCTCATGGGGGCGGGCTTGGCACGGCCAGAACGCGGGGTGGAGGGGCCGGCGAGGCTGGGCGCCATTGGGGGCGGCCGGCGGTGACCAGTGGCCAGAGGCCCGCCGTGCGCGTGGCGTGCGTGCGCTGGGCGCGCACCGGGGCGCGACGTCGCGTGCGGGCGACGCGGGCGTGCTACTGGCGAGCTGGGGCGGCACGACGGGGCACTGGGTGGAGGGGGCGGCGGCCAGAGACTGGGAGGCAGTGCGGTGCTGCCGGGAGCCGCGGGTTGGGCACGGGCATGCCGTGCGGGAGGGAGAAGAAAGCGCGGCCGCGGTTGGGCGAGCGGGGGCGGGCAGCAGGCAGGGCGTCGGGGGTTGGCTCGGCGTCTGGTGCCGCGCAGGCGTCGAGGGCCAGGTGGCCGGCGGCGGTCGGGCGAGGGTGCGGTGCAGCAGAGGAGGGGCAAGGGCCTAAGTGCGAGAATTCGAAAATTTCCAGGGGGCTGGTTGCAAACAGGACGTTTTCTCCACTTTCTAATTTGAATTTCAAAATCTTTTGAACATGAAAGTTGTTCAGAATAAAAAAGTTCTACAAGTTTCGTTTCAGGCCAAAGTTTATTTGAGCTTTAGTTCCAAAGTTATTTTAAAAACTTAAAGAAACTCTATTCGGAGGGCGCGTCATTTTATTTCAAAATTTCATTTTCTTCCCTCGGCTTCAACTAAACTTTTATTGGTCATGCTAATACTGGTGTGCTCATTTAATTTCATAGCCATATTTGCTTTGATGTGAAAGTGATCCAATTTGATTCATTAAAGTACATGCATTTATGCACACACAAACTTTTAAAGGTAAAAGCAGAACCAAACTTAACCCATTCCTTTTATTTTCTTAGTTAGTGATGCATTTTATTATGCCAATAAGACTCGTTTAACAATTAAAACACCTGAGGTGTTACAAAATCCTTCTCCGACTTGTAGTAGACGATCCAAATCCTCCTCCGACTAAGAGAAGAACTTGTGGTACTAGACCTCGGACCGAGGCGGATTTGGTTCGAGGGGTTTCGGGTTGTCGATCAAGTCATCGATTGCACGGTTGACATCCATGTAGGTGTTACAGGTGCTTCAGTATGCTTCTGGTCAGAAAATTTATTTCTACCAAGACCGTTGGTGAGGTTGTACGGGAGCAAGGCCCCTTCAGTAAACTACATGTAATACTAGTCGGGAACTAGTAAACGGAGTGTTACTGCAAGTTTGTGGTCAAGGCCCCTTCAGTAACATAGAAAACTAGTCGGGAACTAGTAATCTGAGGGCTACTGGGAGTTTGGGAGCAAGGCCCCTACAGTAACATAGAAAACTATTCGTGGACTAGTAATCTGAGCGTTACTGGAAGTGTTTGATAGATAATCACGTAGGTGCTTTATTTGGCTAATTAACGGGTTCTACTAGTCATTTCCAAACGAGGCAACCACTTTTGGTAGTCGCATGGTTCGGTTGTGACAGGGTTCCCTAAGTTTAGCGAGGGAGTCGTGATTAACCCGAATAATAAACATAAATGGCGACCCTAACTAAGTGGTAAAAAGGGGTGCTTTTAGGTGTACGGAACCTTTTATTTCGAGATATAGTCCCAAAACAATGGTTTAAACAAACGAAACACCTAAAAGGCCCTTAGAAAACCTCCTTGAATCGGGTACTTAATTTATGAGTAAATCATTATTCGGGTAATCCCGTCACCTTTCTTAGTAGTTCTGACGGAGCTCCCAGGACCCTCCGAAGGGTTTGACATTCAAACACGAAATGCTTGCTCCTCAGGTGCCACGAGCATTGCCTGTGGAGGGCTACCTCGAATCATTCCTTCGAACTGAGAGTCTTCCTTCTACGGGTGGATTGCTCCCCAGCTTCTGGCTTGCACTTCTAGGTTGTCTCCAGGTAGTCTTGAGGAAGTAGATAGTGGGTGGGGCTATAGGCTTCCACTTCTTCGCGCTCCTGCCGCCTGGCAATGATGACATTGCGGGCGTCCCGGCCAGCGTTGATGATAGTGCGGAGGTCACCCGTGGAGGAGTTGTAGAGGTTTCTGCACCCCTGCTGGTTTGTCTCGACCGCGCGGTGCTTGCGGTTGCCACGCTTCACATGGATGAGCCTACGATGCTCGTTCTGGGTGTCATCTGCGTCTTCGACCTTGTTGTTGTCTAGGGATTCACTATCCATTGTTACGTCCACATCTTCGTCGAGTGGATCAACGAGGTAATCGTTGTAGTCGTCTACTTGGACCCGCTGTAGGCCTTCACATTCCTCGTTGGCGTGAATCATGAACACTTCTTGATTGGGCGCGAAGTGTTTGGCACTCCGCGCCACCTGGCCCTCGTCTTCGTCGGAAGGAAGGAAGGAGGGGTCTGCCTTCTTGAAAAGGGAGTTTGCTAGGTGTGGCAATGAATCATGGTGGACTTGATTTGAGAAACTTGGAGGGTTTCATACCCTTTCGGTGCCCAAGCCTGCCCGACCAATCTGATCCCCTTACCAGACCCCGGGTCACATGAGTAGCTGAATCAATGTAGTTGTCGGAAGCAATAGCCCCCCGACGCGCGGTGGCTTCTTCTTCTCTGAGTGGTGGTAGATGATCCAAATCCTCCTCCAATGCGGAGAGGGTCCTGGATTGAACCGCCTCCAACCAATCTGGACATGGTTTGAGGGTTTAAGGTTTGCCGATGGAGATAGTGTGTGTTGCGCAAAAAGTAGGCGGTGAGGCGTAGCTTTGATCCGTGGGCAATTTGTCGACGAAGCCGACTAGTCGGAGCTGATTCCGACTAGTTGTTGACCGTGTGGAGCTAGTCACCGAGTAGTTGGAGACTCGTTCCCGACTAGTTTCTATTCGAGATGAGTTGTTGAAGTCGTTGTTGGTGCGGCGGATTTGTCAAAGCAGTCGTAACTGCGGTGCGAGTCGAGTAGTCAAGATTGTCGCTGCAGCGCATCGATGTCGTGATGCGTGGTGAAGTTGAGCGGACTAGTTGAATTCGTCCAGCTCCCTAGGGTTGATACACCGAAGGGTGGATTCTACCACTAGGCGGGAGTCGTATTCGAGTAACTCAGAGGGCTCTAGACCCTTCCAGTACACGAAACGGCCTTGCAGCATAGATGTTAAGGTTAAACCCAGATGATTACTAAAAATGATTTGGGGTAATCATCGGGTTGCAAGTGGTTGTCGAGAACTGGGGCCTCCCGCCGAGCGGTGGCTCCCTCATCCTCGAGTCCTCCTCGGCTCCAACTTGTAGTTGACGGGTACTCTTCATTTGAGTCTGGGTAATTGTCGAAAACGGGTGCCCCCCGACAAGCGGTGGCTTCCTCATCTCGAATCTTGAGAAGATGATCCAAGTCCTCCTCCAAGTCGGAGAGGAACTCGGCTTGTGTAGTCTGCCCAGATCGGTTTGAGGCCGATCTGACTAGTTCTAGTACAGCACGAGTTGAAGTCGCGTTGAAAACGGACATCTTTTCGATCTGCTGGACTAGATCGGGGAGCAGAGACTCATCGAAGTTGTCGATGAACTCGTCGATGTCGCTGCTTCGAGTTCGTGAAGAGGCCTCCGACTTCCTGGAGTCGACTAGGTGGCTGTTAAAGCCACCCAATCCATTGGCGACACAGATCTAGGAGCCGAAGATGAAAGTTGTACCCTCGTCGAGCATGGTGCTAGTGAAGCTGAGCGATGCCATCGAGTTCTCCAGTGGATGCTCGATGAAAACCCCTATCTGTCGCCCCAGCTGTCGGTGTTTTACCACCACGTTCACCGAGGGATACCTCCGAGGTAGTGAGTTTGTAGATAGGGTGTCGCCGAGATCAGGAACTCGAAGATGGAAGGAACATAAAGTTTAGACAAGTTCGGGCCGCCGAGAGCGTAATACCCTACGTTCTGTGTGATTTGTATTGCCTTAGGTGGTGATCGGGTGATCTCCTGGGTGATCTGTTGCATGAGGCACGAGTTGTCCCTCACGCTCCTTGCTTGAGGAGGGTCCCTGTCCGCCTTATATAGTATAGGGGACATGGTTACATGGAAATCCTAGTCGGATACGAGCCCCAGAGTCGTACCCGAGTACTTTCTAGGTAGTTTTCTACTGTATCCGACTAGTTTTACTACTGAATGAGTAGTTCTATTAGGCGACGAGTAGTTACAACCAGTATAGGGTGTGGGCCATGTCCCACCCCTTATCCTCTAAGATGTAGGCCATGTGCGCAGTCCTGTAGGCCCGGGTCTGACAGTGTGTGTGTGAGTGTGAGGATGAGTGTGTGTGATTGTGTGTATGCATGTGAGTGTATGTGTGTGAGTGTGTGTATGCGTGTGAGTGTGTGTTAGTATGCGTGTGAGTGTATGTGGGTGAGTGTGTGCGTGCACGTAATTAAAAATCTACTATTAACACGTGCAACAAGAAATATTGTATATATCAATCTTTGAAAATTACAACATTCGAATAATACATGTACATGACATTCACTATCGAAATAATATTATATATATACATCTTTGAAATTACACATCCTTATACACATGTACATAAAATTTCATAATTATAGAACTTATAATTCATTATCTAAAAGAACTAAATATATAATTATCTAAAACAACTTATAAACATTATAAGTCAATCCTAAGGAAAATATTCATATTGAACCCTAAGTTGAATAATCATATTGAAAAATAATAAACCTAAATTCTAAAGAAAATTATCACTATCTAAAACGTCAAAATTCTAAGCAACCAAACCAAAAAAGTAACACTAAATTCTAATGTAATTTAGAATCTCAATTCTACATCAACTAAATAAAACAAAAAAATAACAAAGGGCCGACCTGTGCCCTTATGTTAGGCGCGGGAGTGGCGCGAGGTCGTGGTGCCCGCCAGTCAGGGCAGCCGGGGCGCGTCGGGACGGCAGCGGTGGAGGCGCGCAGCTGGGGCGGGGCATGGGTCGAGGACGCCGGCGAGGCTCGGCTCGGCTCGGCGCAGCGCGGCGGGGCGAGAAGGAGCGCGGCGGTCGGGGCAGCGGGTGCGTGCCGGGACGACGGCGGTGGAGGCGTGCAACAAGGGCGGCGCGTAGGTTGAAGACGCCGGTGAGGCTCGGCTCGGCTCGGCGCGGCGCAACGGTTGGGCGCGCATCGAGGAGGCGGCGGCGGCTGAAGAGGAGGCACGCGGCGCGCGGCTCGGCTCGGCGAGGAGGCACGCCGCTTGGGTCCAGCGTCGGTGGCGAGGAAGATGGAGGTGGTGGCAGCGTGGACGATGAGGGTGGCAGGCCGGGATGAGCGCGCGTTGAGGTGGCGGGCGGCGGCGGCCAGGGAGGCGCTCGGCGAGGAGGCCAGGGAGGCGCGTGGTTTCGGTCTGGCCGAGGAAGACGGAGGAGGCGGCGGCGGAGGATGAAGGAGGCGATCGCGTTGTCGGCCGGTGGCAGCGGTGGAATGTGAAGGAGGAAAGGAGGAGGAGGAAGGGAAGAAGGGGGATATTTATACCCCCAGCCTTTGGTACCGGGTGATAAGTCAACCCGGTACCTAAAGTGACTTTAGGTACTGTTGGTACTTTTTACGGTCACGAATAAATCCGCAGACGTATAGAATACAGTTGTAGCTTTCACCCAGGAGTATTCCAGGGTATCGTATCCACTGAGAAACGTGTGTAGACTCTCTTAGATTCAGGTTCGTCCAAGGACACCACACTGGCTAGAGGGAAGGAGGGGAAAGGATTCCTAAGGCTAAGAATCAAAGGTAAGGTAGGACTATCCTAGTTGTTTACTTCAGGCTACTAGCTCCATTTGGATAAAACTGATCTACCCCAGTAATACAGCACTGGGATATACCCGAACGGGGAGGGTTACGCTGAGTAAATAGGGTTGTCACTATCTGTCACCTACCTCATCAAACTGTGGGATATACCACAACCAACAGGTAAAGTCTAGCCTAGACACCACGTCTACGATGTCGTCTACTAACTCTAGCTTGGGCCAAGAACATCCGTCTCTATCAGGAGTCTTAGACTAGAGCACCCACTAGACTAGTGAACTATCGATCCCGTAAAAAACTAAGAGCTAGAATTACTACTTATGAAACTAAAGCATTAAGGAAGTCACAAACACTTACATTGATTGACAAGCATCCGTTGAAGTACAAGCTGTAGAAGAGTGCCGACAACCCCGGCACTTCCCCTCACTTTCCTCTTATCTTCTAACACTACCTAGGCAGCGCTACACCTCTAAAGAGTGCCTAGAGCTCAGAATGGGAGAGGAGGATTGCAAAGTTGCAAGTGTGAAGTGTGTCTCTATTCCTACCCCTTCCCTCATATTTATAGGTGTGGCACCAAGGGTCTACAGCCGAGAAAGCAGTGGAAGTCTCCAAGAACCGCCATTGGGAGCCAATGAGGGAGCTCCATGTGGAAGAGGTAAGTCAGTCGTGCCTGGTCTGGTTCGGCCGAACGGGGTTGGGCACCAACTGACCTCAGCTTCGGACAGGTGGCTGGCAGGTAGGCTGTGGCAGAACCGCCCGAATTAACCCGGCTCAAGTGCACTAATCATCATCCCTGAAGATGAACTGGCCACCATGCACTTCAAATGGATTAATCCAACAGTCTGTCGGGTAGATCCCTGTGGCAGAACCACCTGAATTAATCCGGCTCAAGTGTATTAACCATCACCATTAGGGCACTTTCGGTTAACCTTACACTTCAAATGGAGTAATCCACTGGTCTGTCGGGTATAACCTCCCGATACAACCACGGTAAGCGGATCGAGCGCCATACATACAAAAGCTCATGCGACGATGAGCCCAGAGAATACCACGTTCCGGCAAATATTACAAAACTTCCATAAGTAAATATTACAGACCAAGTTTTGAGTTTAGAAACCAAGTACTTCAATGTTCATAACTAAGAAGTTTTTCAGAGTTTAAGTTGCAGCGGAAAATAAAACAACGAAATCTACTTCGACGATAAGGATGTACCGATGAAACCCGTACGAGACATCACTCGGCGTTATCTCCATTGGACGGGGGCGCATCCCATTCCACCGACCAACCAGGGGGAAGAGTACACGGCCAAGTCAAGCTAGCAATCATATCTTCGAAGGTCTCACCTGAAAACGAGCCACAAGCAAGGCTGAGTATACTAATACTCAGCAAGGCTTACCCGACTATTGGGGTATACTTAGCCGACTCCTAGAAATGCGAGGCTTTTGGCTTGAGGGGTTTGTTTTGCCAAAAAGCATATATAGTAGGTCCTTACTTTCAGATTTTAGCTCCAAGTTCTAGCTTTCTTTAACCATTCTAGGTAAGCAACTATCCAATATCATACATGGTGAAGCATTAAATTTTCATCCAACAAGTTTATTCATCATCATTGTTCCTCTTCTTACTCTGTGGGTAAAAGTGGTTAAGCAGTCTCAATAGCCGTGAGAAACGGATGATTCGAATCGAATTTCTTAACCTTGCAAGGGAAACCCAAACACACGTCACGTGGTTACTCCCAGAGTCACACGTGCAACCTTTCCCTTCAATTCCCGCTTCACGGAACAGGCCGATGCACCCGCCATTAGCTAGATGTGAACGAATTCAAGACAGTGGGGAGTATGTTCCGGCCTCGGTTCAATCCGGTACTTAAGCTTACCGATTACCATATTCTCGGCATGTGGTTAGTACGTTCAAAGACTTAACCATCACTTACCACACACTGCGGCCTTAGCATTTTTCACTAGACAGACGGGCCTCAATCATCAACATAAACATCGTACCATAGCCCGTCCGTCGTCCTTATGATTGCAGCGTGTAGTAAACAATCAACTCCTAATTTCTCGCGAGTGACAGGAAATCACTCGACTTTTACCGAGTCCTATTAGCATAGCATTCTATCGAACCTTGCATCTAGTGTTCAGAGCATGGGTACCTAGGATCATGCAACTAAGTTTTCATCCAACTCCTATAAACTTAATGCACAAGTAAAGTAGAGTAATAAGTTGCATAAGTTGAGAAAATAGGGTTCATGCTCCGGGGCTTGCCTTCTTGCGAAAAGTTAGTCCGGGGCTCTTCCGAACTTGGGCTCGGGTCTTCGGCAACTTCAGTTAGATTCACTTGAGCTTCACGCTGCTCACTCTCGGACGCGGGCACCAACTCGTACGTTCCGTCGGCGAGAGTCGTCGTTTCTACATGAATGCACAAGTTTAAGTAGTGGTGATGGTAAACGACATTATTTCCTTCACGATAAAGTTGCAGTTCATAAGACATAAGTTTTGCTGTGAAGTTATTTACTTTAACATTTCCTGGGCAATCGTTAATAGAGTTTATCTTAATCTATTTAACTTCATTAAAGAAGAAGGGGTTGTCTTATATTGAAAACTTAGTTTCTTTTTAAACACAAACATGAGTTGAACACAATTACTAATCTAGTTAGCTTATGGTAATAAAATTTTTATTCAAAGTACATTATGCAGAGATAAGGTCACTGTAAAAATTTCAGACATTTTTGTGGAGCACGTTAAATATGAAATATGTAATACACAGCCACTGCTAGAATCTAGTTATTTTTATACAGAACAACCCATGCAAGTATTGATGCTAAAAAGTTTATAGGGTGTTGCTATAACCATATTTGTGCTACTGTAAATTTTTCAGATTTTATTGCACATGATATAGAGCATAATAAATGGGACAAGCTACACTCATGTTATTAAAGATTATTTTCTACAGGATGTTATACAGGGTTTCTATGTATGAAACGTTTTTTACAGCTTGAGCTACTCTATTTTGTTTCATAGTAAAAAGATGAACATTTTATAAGCGCTTTACTAATTATTTTGAATTAGTGAAGTTTTCCTACCACAAATTCATATGAATAGGTTACATATAGTAAAAATGTTCCTAAATTTTTCTATGGTCTCTAGGTATTACTAGAACAACACAGAAAAAGTTTCATGACATTAAACATCACAGAACAGCAGGAAAAATTAGTTCTAACACTTTATGGCATAAAAAAAGGTTGGACAAAAGGTGTATCTAGAGATGGCTTTTGGTCCTGATCTTTTTACACAGTCCTAAACATCAAGCAAGTAACTCACTGCCCAAAATTTAGGGTCAGCAATGATCTACAACAGTGGGTACAAAAGAAGTCCATTAAACCTTCCATTTAATCTAGAGCAAAATATATTGAGAATCTGAGAAACTTTATGTAACAAAAGTTGTAGAGTTTCTTCTATGGATTCCAGAACAGTTGAGTTTGCATTTTTCTGAATTTTCTACGATTTTATACGAATTTTAAAATTTCACTGATTTGGTTAAAACTTTCTTTACAGAGGGGTCCCTGAAAACTAGCAGAAAACCCCCTAGAAAGATTTGGGCGTTTGCAATGTGGTCCCTGGTCGCAAAATCACGGCGGGGTCATCCTGTCCGGCCAAATTCCGGCGAGCTGGGTCGCCGGCGGCGAGGGCAAGGTGGGGGAGGAGCAAGAGGAGGTTGGGGGCTACCTTTGGGTGATCACGGTTGGGGCGGAGGCGGTCTGAGCAGGGCTGCCCGCGGCGAGCAGGGGCTGCGGCGGTGGGGCGGCGCGGACGGCGGCGCTCCGGCGATGAGGGCGGCGGGGCTCGGGCTGGGGAGCTTCAGCGCACTGAGGGGGGTCCGTTTCAGCGCTTGTCTCGGGTCGAGGAGGGGCGGAGCAGGGGGTTCCACGGCGAGGTGGGGGGGCGCCGGCGGCAATGGAGCGCTGCTCTGCTCTGTTCTGGCGGGGAAGAAGAAAGGAGAGGAGGGAGGGGCGCTGCGCCGGCTTTATAGCTGGTGGAGCTCATGGGGGCGGGCTTGGCACGGCCGGGGCGCGGGGTGGAGGGGGCGGCGAGGCTGGGCGCCATTGGGTGCGGCCGGCGGTGACCAGCGGCGCTATTGGGCAGGCGGCGGTGCACGGGGGTGCTGTGTCGCGTGCGACTACGCGGGCAGGCGACTGGGCGAGCGAGATAGCGGCGTGGGCGTGCTACTGGCGAGCTGGGGCGGCACGACGGGGCACTGGTGGAGGGGGCGGCGGCAAGCGACTGGGCAGCACGGTGGCGCACCGGGGATTGGGCAGAGACACGGCGTGGGGGGGAGGAGAAGAAGGCGCGGCCGCGGTTGGGCGAGCGAGGGCGGTGCAGCAGGGCGCCGTGGGTTGGCTCGGCGCCTGGTGCCGCGCAGGCGTCGAGGGCCAGGTGGCCGGCGGCGGTCGGGCGAGGGTGCGGTGCAGCAGAGGAGGGCAGGGGCCTAAGTGCGTGAATTCGAAAATTTCCAGAGGGCTGGTTGCAAACAGGACGTTTTCTCCACTTTCTAATTCGAATTTCAAAATCTTTTGAATATGAAAGTTGTTCAGAATAAAAAGTTCTACAAGTTTCGTTTCAGGCCAAAGTTCATTTGAGCTTTAGTTCCAAAGTTATTTTAAAAACTTAAAGAAAACTCTATTCGGAGTGCGCGTCATTTTATTTCAAAATTTCATTTTTCTTCCCTAGGCTTCAACTAAACTTTTATTGGTCATGCTAAAACTGGTGTGCTCATTTAATTTCATAGCCATATTTGCTTTGATGTGAAAGTTATCCAATTTGTTTCATTAAAGTACATGCATTTATGCACATACAAACTTTTAAAGGTAAAAGCAAAACCAAACTTAATCCATTCCTTTTATTTTCTTAGTTAGTGATGCATTTTATTATGCTAATAAGGCTTGTTTAGCAATTAAAACACCTGAGGTGTTACAGCCTTCCCCCCTTAAAAGAATCTCGCCCCGAGATTCGGACAATAAGCTTAGTGTGGGCAGGGGTGCACATACCCGTGGTTGAGATAAGAAAACCAGGGAAATTTTGGTTTAGGTAGCTCTCGGTTTCCCAGGTGGCTTCTTCTTCAGTGTGATGATTCCATTGAACTTTATACATTTTAATCACTTTCCTCCTGGTCTCTCTTTCTTTTCGATCCAAAATTTTAACCGGGTGTTCGACATACGAGAGGTCGGGTTCTAACAATATTTCTTCCTGTTCCACAATCTCGGTAGGGACTCGAATACACTTCTTGAGTTGAGATACGTGGAAGACATCATGGGTGGCCGTGAGCTGAGGGGGCAGTCGTAATTTGTAGGCTACGGGTCCGCAGCTCTCAATGATTTCGTAGGGACCAATATAACGGGGAGCTAGTTTGCCTTTGATTCCGAATCTTTGCACTCCCTTGGTGGGTGAAACTCGAAGATAGACATGATCGCCAACTTCGAATTTTAGGGGCTTTCTCCTTTTGTCGGAATAGCTCTTTTGTCGGGCTTGTGCGGCTTTAAGATTTGCTTGTATTACTTTTACTTTCTCCTCTGCCTCGATTACCAGGTCGGGTCCAATTATTTTACGTTCTCCGGTTTGTGACCAGCTCAAAGGAGTTCGACACCTTCGTCCGTACGGGGCCTCAAATGGTGCCATTTTCAAACTCGTTTGATAGCTGTTGTTGTACGAGAACTCTGCTAGGGTTAGGCATTTGTCCCAATTCTTGTCATAGTGAATGACGCAAGCTCTCAGCATGTCTTCAAGAATTTGGTTTACTCTTTCTGTTTGTCCATCAGTTTGAGGATGGTATGCTGAGCTGCGAATCAGTTTAGTGCCAAGAGACGTTTGCAGTTGTTCCCAAAAGCGTGCTACAAACTGAGGACCACGATCGGAAATAATTGTCTTAGGTATTCCATGCAGCCAAACAATACGATCGAGGTAAATCTCGGCATATTTCTTGGTAGAATAGGTGGTGTGTACCGGAAGAAAATGTGCCGTCTTCGTGTGTCTATCCACGATAACCCATATGGAATCATGTTTCTGGGAAGTGTTTGGTAGTCCAACGATGAAGTCCATACTTATGTCTTCCCATTTCCATGATGGTATAGGTAACGGTTGAAGTGTACCGGCTATCTTCAAGTGGCTAGCTTTTACTCTCTGGCACGTGTCACATTCCGAGACATATGTAGCAATTTCTCTTTTCATTCTAGTCTACCAGAAGTTTTGCCTTAGGTCCTGATACATTTTGCTACTGCCGGGGTGGATAGAGAATTTGGAGAGGTGTGCCTCATCAAGAATTTGCTTGCGGAGTTCACGATCCTTCGGAACGACTATACGACTTTCGAACCATAGAACTCCCTTATGGTCCTGGCGGAAACATTTATACTTCTCCTCACCTAGAGAGAGTTTTTGTTTGATGATCTTAATTCCTTCATCATGCAGTTGTGCCATGATGATTTGGTCGTGAAGAGTGGGCTCAACTGAGATGTGATTTAGGGTGCCTTGCGAAACCATTTCCATGTTAAGCTTCCTCATTTCCGCACACAATGTCTCATGGTAGGATTCCATGGATAAGCAATGGCAATGGGACTTGCGGCTTAGTGCATCCGCGACTACATTAGCCTTGCCGGGGTGATAGTGCACTTCAAGGTCATAATCCTTGATTAATTCTAGCCATCTCCGTTGTCTCATATTTAGATCGGCTTGTGTGAAGATGTACTTGAGACTCTTATGATCCGTGTAGATATTGCACTGTGTACCCATGAGATAGTGCCTCCATATTTTCAGAGCGTGAATGACAGCTGCAAGCTCAAGGTCATGCGTGGGATAATTCTGTTCGTGGGGCCGAAGGGCTCGTGAGGCATATGCAATCACTCGATTCTCTTGCATAAGCACACATCCTAGACCAGTACCTGATGCGTCACAATACACATCGAACGACTTGGTATTATCGGGTTGAGCTAACACAGGTGCAGTAGTCAGATGCTCTCTGAGAGCGTGGAAAGCTTCTTCACATTTCTCATTCCATACAAACTTTACTTCCTTCTTTAACAGTTCAGTCATGGGCTTAGCAATTCGAGAGAAATCCGGGATGAAGCGACGGTAGTAACCGGCTAAGCCGAGAAAACTGCGAATCTGATGAACAGAGGTAGGGGGTTTCCAACCCATCACCTCTTGTACCTTGCTGGGGTCAACAGCTATGCCTTCGCTGGAGATCGTGTGAACCAAGAACTTTATAGTATCCAACCAGAATTCACACTTAGAAAACTTAGCATAGAGCTGATGGTCTCTAAGTCGCTGAAGAACAATGCGAAGGTGCTTGGCATGCTCTTCCTCATCCTTGGAATAGATAAGGATGTCGTCGATGAACACTACGACGAATTTGTCAAGTTCGGGCATGAATACCGAATTCATGAGATACATGAAGTAGGCGGGGGCATTGGTGAGTCCAAAGGACATGACCAAGAATTCATATAGTCCATATCGTGTGGAGAAGGCAGTCTTAGGAATATCGCACGGGCGAATCTTCATTTGATGATATCCCGAACGAAGATCAATCTTTGAGAAGACTCTGGCTCCAGCTAATTGATTGAAGAGTACATCGATATGGGGAAGTGGGTATTTATTTTTAACAGTTACCGCATTGAGAGGTCGGTAGTCAACGCATAACCTCAAACTGTCATCCTTCTTCTTTACGAATAGGGCTGGACATCCCCAAGGTGACGCGCTAGGGCGAATGAAACCTTTGTCCAGTAGTTCTTGGAGTTGAATTTTCAGTTCTGCCAATTCTTTAGGGGGCATCCTATATGGTCTTTTGGATATAGGTGCAGTGCCTGGCTGTAGTTCAATAACGAACTCAATGTCCCTATCTGGTGGCATTCCGGGTAAGTCATCCGGAAAGACATCGGCATACTCGCATACCACTGGAATATTCTCTAGGTTGGTCCCTTCCATCACGAAAGCGCAAGAATTTGTGCACTCCCGTAACGGTAGGTAAAGGGTAGTGGCTCCGTGACTAGGTGAATTTATCTCAACGGCTCGGGAAGAAAGGTCCAGTGTGACTCCATGCCTAGTCATCCAGTTCATTCCCAAAATAATATCCATGCCGTCAAGGGGTAAAAGAACAAGGTCTGTGTTGATGACTTTACTTCCCAATTTTATCGGTACCAGCCTTATTATTTGATTGGAAGCAATTTTTCCACCTGGTGTTGATATCATATACGACCCTTTGGTGTGACAAACATTCAAGCCTACTTTTGCACCAAACTTTGCACTAATGAAACTATGTGATGCACCAGAATCAAACAATATGACTGCAGGCTTGTTATGGATGGAGAATGTACCCGTCATCACTGGTGCTCCTTCAGGAAGTTCTGCAAGGGTAGTGAAGTTGATCCGTCCTTGTTTGACCTGGAGGGTCTGCTTCTTGCCTTTGTTCTCATTGTTCTGGTTAGAGTCCTGGCCCTTATTTGGCAGCCTGGGTTGAGGGCATTCTCGAGCGAAATGACCGGAACTCCCGCATTTGAAACAACGATTGGTGCTGCTCGGTCGAATAAACTGCTGAGTAGCGGGCCGGGGTCCAGTTTGTTGAGGCATAGGGGGTCGTACAACACCTTGTTGCGGGGGCCTAATAATCCAACGTCCTGGCTGAGGGGCCTTCGGTGGAGCTGTAGGCGCAGCATTTCGCACCAAGCGATACCTCGGTGGCTGAGCACCCGAGGGTCCAGCTAGCGCCTTTCTCTTCTTTTCAGCACGATGAGCCTCAATACAGTCCTCTTGAGTGATGGCCATGTTGACTAGCTCATTATATGTATCGGCTTTGACAAGATTCAGTCGTTCCTTGAGTTTAGTACTCAGACCTCGGCGGAAACGATCACGCTTCTTGGCATCTGTGTCTGCGTGATAGCCCGCGTATTGGCACAGGTTGTTGAAGGCCTGAGCATACTGAAGTACAGTGCGGTTATCCTGAGTGAGAGCTAAAAACTCATTTAGCTTTCTTTCTATGAGACCTTCGGGAATATGGTGCGCCCGGAACGCAGTCTTGAATTCATCCCAGGTGACAATGTGATCAGCGGGGAGCATAGCAAAATAGTGGTCCCACCATAGACGAGCCGTACCGCGAAGCTGCTGCGCGGCAAAGCGGGCCTTGTTTTCATCCGAACATGGGGCCACAAGTAGAGAAAACTTGGACTCGATTGTGCGAATCCAAGCGTCCGCCTCCAAAGGTTCCTTCGTCTCGTGAAACAAGGGAGGCTGGGTCCCTAGGAAATCCGTGTATCCTGCAGCTTGGGGGTGGGGGACATTTTGCCCACCCCGCTGGTGGTGTTGCTGTTCTTGCACCAGCTGACGAAGCAACTCGGTTTGAGCGGCCATCACTTCAACCAAGCTGGGCGGTGGCGGCGGCTGTGGTTGTGATCCACTTGCGCTAGCACCAAAACCATCCGGGTTACCACGGGTTGCTCCAACCATCTGAAAAGGCGAATGTTCTTTATTAGCAACGTGATCCATGTTGCTTCCATGACTCAAAAAGATCTAACGCAGAATAGTAGACTTCCAAAAGGTCCTGGATGGAATCGCGGGCATAAAAACTGTCTGCCATAAGAATCTTATAACTCCTGGTAGGTTCATCCAAAGTTCCTCATATTTTGTCAGTGGATAGGGAATTTAGGGATGTACAACTTTGATATTCAGCCAAGATGCTAAATCGACGGATAAGATGGTCAAACGATTCACTCTTTGCTTCGCTGGTTGACTGTTTTTCAGCAGAACGAGTTATAGTATCTGGCCTATAACTCAAACTAGCTAGATCCAATAGGGCTGAAATTTTGTGAGAACCTAGATCACAGAATTTAGGACAAGTTTGGTATTCAACACCTTGGCTGGATTAGGCTCTAAGATGGCTGTTCCCTTAAGGTATCACTTCTCTGTCTACCCAGAATTTTCAGTGAACAGTGGGCTAGAGTTTCGTGCATCAGGGAAAATCTACACAGCCAAAATTTACCAAATTTTAACAGAAGCTACCTGGGTAAGTTTGGAACAAGTTTTGTGTTGTACTCTTTTGCAGAAAACTGTAGGAAGGGGGCCTAAAAAAATTTAAGGGGCAGAAGTGCTTATTCTGGACAGAATTCTGACATTCCAAGGTTTCTGTTATTTCTTATTATCCATAAGTTCAGAATTTTTCATTTTTGATCAGGAGATAGAACACAAAATTTGGAAAAATTCTTTAAACATGAACTTTACCAGAAAAGGTCATTTTCTTTGATCAATAAATCTCTCTTTTCGGTCATGGCAGATTTGTGACAGATTCGCTAGATAGTCCTTATGCAACCCACGCTTAGATACGCAAGAACCTCACCACTCTCATACAACGCATTTTTACTTTCAGATATATATGGTTATAATGCATGCACGTCCTATTCGTCCTCACAAAATAAAATAATTGCCAAATACTTTTGGTCTTACGAGGTTAGTTTCGGTGGCATACATGATACGGCTCTCACTATAATAGCTAGTCGAGTTTTTCTAACCGTTCTTTAACTTATCGTAATCGCGGTTAGTGTACCTGCAGCAGATTGACAAAGCATATATATTTCATGAACCTTTCATGCCAGCACTCATGAAAGCGTCCGTATTCATTACCGTTTACTTATAGAAACGATATCTGTACAATTTCCGCCGTACAGACGACGTTAACATACGCTATCGAGATAGCGTATTCACGGGGGTACCGTCATGAGACGGGGGTATGAACAGCGATCGCCATACCCTGTGCCAAACCTTCTACTCCCAATATGTTCAACTATCCGTTGGCATATTGGCAGCACCTCAAGTAAGCCACTGCTTGAGGGCAGCGTTCGGTTCGCATCACCGACAGGAAGGCCAAGCTCTCTCAGTTGGCTGAGGATCCTTACCTTCTTACCTTAGCGATGAGTGCGTCGTTACAGAAATTAAGGTCGGTTCTGCATGAAAGTAAGTTTTGATAGAAAGTAATGTGCTGGAAGTCAGTTGATAATATATAGAAGTTAGATAGCCACCTAGTAACTTTCCCATAATCCCTTAGGGATTTACGAACTAGGCACCATCCTTAACGTACCAACGTATTTTGCAACACATCCTTCTAGTCAAGTTTTATTAAAACGAGTTTTTAAGGCTTGTCGCATTCTCTGGCGTATGTATTTCGGCTCTGGAACCAGCTGTTGCCAGCTGTGGCACCAGCTACGGCTCTGATACCAGCTGTGGCAGTACCACCTGAATTAATCCGGCTCAAGTGTATTAACCATCACCATTAGGGCACTTTCGGTTAACCTTACACTTCAAACGGAGTAATCCACTGGTCTGTCGGGTATAACCTCCCGATACAACCACAGTAAGCGGATCGAGCGCCATACATACAAAAGCTCATGCGACGATGAGCCCAGAGAATACCACATTCCGGCAAATATTACAAAACTTCCATAAGTAAATATTACAGACCAAGTTTTGAGTTTAGAAACCAAGTACTTCAATGTTCATAACTAAGAAGTTTTTCAGAGTTTAAGTTGCAGCGGAAAATAAAACAACGAAATCTACTTCGACGATAAGGATGTACCGATGAAACCCGTACGAGACATCACTCGGCGTTATCTCCATTGGACGGGGGCGCATCCCATTCCACCGACCAACCAGGGGGAAGAGTACACGGCCAAGTCAAGCTAGCAATCATATCTTCGAAGGTCTCACCTGAAAACGAGCCACAAGCAAGGCTGAGTATACTAATACTCAGCAAGGCTTACCCGACTATTGGGGTATACTTAGCCGACTCCTAGACATGCGAGGCTTTTGGCTTGAGGGGTTTGTTTTGCCAAAAAGCATATATAGTAGGTCCTTACTTTCAGATTTTAGCTCCAAGTTCTAGCTTTCTTTAACCATTCTAGGTAAGCAACTATCCAATATCATACATGGTGAAGCATTAAATTTTCATCCAACAAGTTTATTCATCATCATTGTTCCTCTTCTTACTCTGTGGGTAAAAGTGGTTAAGCAGTCTCAATAGCCGTGAGAAACGGACGATTCGAATCGAATTTCTTAACCTTGCAAGGGAAACCCAAACACACGTCACGTGGTTACTCCCAGAGTCACACGTGCAACCTTTCCCTTCAATTCCCGCTTCACGGAACAGGCCCACCGCCCTCGACTACACCTCCCCACAGACCACGGTACGTCGGGCTGTGGCGGCCGATGCACCCGCCATTAGCTAGATGTGAACGAATTCAAGACAGTGGGGAGTATGTTCCGGCCTCGGTTCAATCCGGTACTTAAGCTTACCGATTACCATATTCTCGGCATGTGGTTAGTACGTTCAAAGACTTAACCATCACTTACCACACACTGCGGCCTTAGCATTTTTCACTAGATAGACGGGCCTCAATCATCAACATAAACATCGTACCATAGCCCGTCCGTCGTCCTTATGATTGCAGCGTGTAGTAAACAATCAACTCCTAATTTCTCGCGAGTGACAGGAAATCACTCGACTTTTACCGAGTCCTATTAGCATAGCATTCTATCGAACCTTGCATCTAGTGTTCAGAGCATGGGTACCTAGGATCATGCAACTAAGTTTTCATCCAACTCCTATAAACTTAATGCACAAGTAAAGTAGAGTAATAAGTTGCATAAGTTGAGAAAATAGGGTTCATGCTCCGGGGCTTGCCTTCTTGCGAAAAGTTAGCCCGGGGCTCTTCCGAACTTGGGCTCGGGTCTTCGGCAACTTCAATTAGATTCACTTGAGCTTCACGCTGCTCACTCTCGGACGCGGGCACCAACTCGTACGTTTCGTCGGCGAGAGTCGTCGTTTCTACATGAATGCACAAGTTTAAGTAGTGGTGATGGTAAACGACATTATTTCCTTCACGATAAAGTTGCAGTTCATAAGACATAAGTTTTGCTGTGAAGTTATTTACTTTAACATTTCCTGGGCAATCGTTAATAGAGTTTATCTTAATCTATTTAACTTCATTAAAGAAGAAGGGGTTGTGTTATATTGAAAACTTAGTTTCTTTTTAAACACAAACATGAGTTGAACACAATTACTAATCTAGTTAGCTTCTGGTAATAAAATTTTTATTCAAAGTACATTATGCAGAGATAAGGTCACTGTAAAAATTTTAGACATTTTTGTGTAGCACGTTAAATATGAAATATGTAATACACAACCACTGCTAGAATCTAGTTATTTTTATACAGAACAACCCATGCAAGTATTGATGCTAAAAAGTTTACAGGGTGTTGCTATAACCATATTTGTGCTACTGTAAATTTTTCAGATTTTATTGCACATGATATAGAGCATAATAAATGGGACAAGCTACACTCATGTTATTAAAGATTATTTTCTACAGGATGTTATACAGGGTTTCTATGTATGAAACGTTTTTTACAGCTTGAGCTACTCTATTGTGTTTCATAGTAAAAAGATGAACATTTTATAAGTGCTTTACTAATTATTTTGAATTAGTGAAGTTTTCCTACCACAAATTCATATGAACAGGTTACATAGAGTAAAAATGTTCCTAAATTTTTCTATGGCCTCTAGGTATTACTACAACAACACAGAAAAAGTTTTATGACATTAAACATCACAGAACAGCAGGAAAAATTAGTTCTAACACTTTATGGCATAAAACAAGGTTGGACAAAAGGTGTATCTAGAAATGGCTTTTGGTCCTGATCTTTTTACACAGTCCTAAACATCAAGCAAGTAACTCACTGCCCAAAATTTAGGGTCAGGAATGATCTACAACAGTGGGTACAAAAGAAGTCCAATAAACCTTCCATTTAATCTAGAGCAAAATATATTGAGAATCGGAGAAACTTTATGTAACAAAAGTTGTAGAGGTTCTTCTAAGGATTCCAGAACAGTTGAGTTTGCATTTTTCTGAATTTTCTACGATTTTATACGAATTTTAAAATTTCACTGATTTGGTTAAAACTTTCTTTACAGAGGGGTCGCTGAAAACTAGCAGAAAACCCCCTAGAAAGATTTGGGCGTTTGCAATGTGGTCCCTGGTTGCAAAATCACGGCGGGGTCATCCTGTCCGGCCAAATTCCGGCGAGCTGGGTCGCCGGCGGCGAGGGCAAGGTGGGGGAGGAGCAAGAGGAGGTTGGGGGCTACCTTTGGGTGGTCACGGTTGGGGCGGAGGCGGTCTGAGCAGGGCTGCCCGCGGCGAGCAGGGCGGCGGCGGTTGGGCGGCGCGGACGGCGGCGCTCCGGCGATGAGGGCGGCGGGGCTCGGGCTGGGGAGCTTTAGCGCACTGAGGGGGATCCGTTTCAGCGCTTGTCTCGGGTCGAGGAGGGGCGGAGCAGGGGGTTCCACGGCGAGGTGGGGGGGCGCCGGCGGCAATGGAGCGCTGCTCTGCTCTGTTCTGGCGGGGAAGAAGAAAGGAGAGGAGGGAGGGGCGCTGCGCCGGCTTTATAGCTGGTGGAGCTCATGGGGGCGAGCTTGGCACGGCCGGGGCGCGGGGTGGAGGGGGGCGGCGAGGCTGGGCGCCATTGGGTGCGGCCGGCGGTGACCAGCGGCGCTATTGGGTAGGCGGCGGTGCACGGGGGTGCTGTGTCGCGTGCGACTACGCGAGCAGGCGACTGGGCGAGCGAGATAGCGGCGTGGGCGTGCTACTGGCGAGCTGGGGCGGCACGACGGGGCACTGGTGGAGGGGGCGGCGGCCAGCGACTGGGCAGCACGGTGGCGCACCGGGGATTGGGCAGAGACACGGCGTGGGGGGGAGGAGAAGAAGGCGCGGCCGCGGTTGGGCGAGCGAGGGCGGTGCAGCAGGGCGCCGTGGGTTGGCTCGGCGCCTGGTGCCGCGCAGGCGTCGAGGGCCAGGTGGCCGGCGGCGGTCGGGCGAGGGTGCGGTGCAGCAGAGGAGGGCCGGGGCCTAAGTGCGAGAATTCGAAAATTTCCAGGGGGCTGGTTGCAAACAGGACGTTTTCTCCACTTTCTAATTCGAATTTCAAAATCTTTTGAATATGAAAGTTGTTCAGAATAAAAAGTTCTACAAGTTTCGTTTCAGGCCAAAGTTCATTTGAGCTTTAGTTCCAAAGTTATTTTAAAAACTTAAAGAAAACTCTATTCGGAGTGCGCGTCATTTTATTTCAAAATTTCATTTTTCTTCCCTAGGCTTCAACTAAACTTTTATTGGTCATGCTAAAACTGGTGTGCTCATTTAATTTCATAGCCATATTTGCTTTGATGTGAAAGTTATCCAATTTGTTTCATTAAAGTACATGCATTTATGCACATACAAACTTTTAAAGGTAAAAGCAAAACCAAACTTAATCCATTCCTTTTATTTTCTTAGTTAGTGATGCATTTTATTATGCTAATAAGGCTTGTTTAGCAATTAAAACACCTGAGGTGTTACAATCCCGATGCAACCACTTAATATTTCGATCGAAACAAAGCATACACATAACTCGCACAAAGGCAAGTCCAGAGATTACAACATTCCACATGTTTTATCTTCGCCAGTCGGAATCAATTATTACAAGTCAAAAATACCACTCCAGTACTTTTAAGTTCAACATAAAACTTCATTCAGAGTTTTAACTGCAGCGGAAAGAAAAATACGATCAACTAGTGTCGGCAGAGTCATCGTTAGCCGGGGACGGATCCCACTCCACTGTCCAACCAGTCGGCAAAGCACTTGGCCAAGATAAACTAGCTACCATATCTTCAACAGACACACCTGAAAACATTGCCACAAGCAAGGCTGAGTATACTAATACTCAGCAAGGCTTACCCGACTAGTGGTATGCAAAACCGACTACTAAGCATGCATGGCTCTAAGGTTCTAGGGTTTTCTTTTTGCTAAAAAGCAACAAAGAGTAAGTACTTAATTTCATATTTTAGCTTTCAATATTCTAGTTCATTTAACTAGTCTAGATGAGCTTCTATCTCTAAACAAACATTTTGGAAAACATTTAATCATCCAACAAGTTTCATCATAGCCATAGTTCCTCTTATTACTCTATGTGGTAGAAGTATTAAGCAGTCTCATTACCGCGAGAAACAGATGATTCGAATCGAATTTCTTAACCTTGCAAGGGAAACCTAAACACACGTCACGTGGCTACTCCAAGAGTCACACAAGCAACTTTTCCCCTTTATTCCCGTTTTATGGATTAGGGCCACCGGCCTTGAGTACAAGAGGTCCATGAACCACGGACGACGCCAGAACATGACCCCTCTTGCACTCACCACTGGGCCCATGGGACAGCGGTGGAACCTGTCCACGCACCGGTTCAATCGAGTACTTAAGCTTACCGATTACCATATTCTCGGCACACACTGCGACCTTATCATTTTTCACTACTCAGACAGGGCCTCGACCATGAGTACTTTACCATAGCCCTGCCTGTCAAACTTATAGTTGCAGTATGCGGTAAAACATTCAACTCCTATAGTTCTCGCGAGTAGCAAGAAACTACTCAACTTTTACCCGTTCCTATTAGCATAGCATCTACTCGAACTTCTTGTTCTAGTAGTCATTACAAAGGTACCTAGGATCATGCAGCTAGGGTTTCAATCAACTCCTATGAACTTTTAATGCACAGGCAAAAGGAATAACAATTGCATAATTTAAGTACTGGGATCATGCACCGGGGTGTAAAACTAGTCGGGGCTTCCTCCGAACGTTGGTCCGGGTCTTCAGCGACTGCGGTTAGATTAACCTGAGCTTCGTGCTGCTCACTCTCAGACTTGGGCACCAGATTCTAGATCCCGTCGGCGAGAGTAGTCGAGTCTATATGAATGCACATGTATGAGTGGTTTTACTAGTACAAGATTGCATTATAAAGTAGTCAAAACTTAAGTTAAGTAGTCAAGTACTTCAGTTTCTTTTCCCTGGGCAGTCATTTATCGAGTACTTATCTGGATTAACTGATTTCATTAGGTGAGCGGGTGGTTGTGGATGTTGTACGGCCATTTTTAACAGGGAGCATTGGTTAACCGAAACTACTCGCGGGGGTAGTTTCTGGGTTGCAGAGCTACTCGTAAAGGTAGCTCCTGAGTTGAGATTTTTATGTAGAGTTTGTTACTTACATATAACCTTACTGTAATAAATTTAGCCATTTTTATTCAGCAGGTTACTCATGAAAACCTTGTTAAACAGCCATTGCTATGATCAAGATCTACTTGCACAGAACAACCATGCAAGAAACTGGTGCTCAACTTTTTACTGATCAAACCTACTCGCATGAGTAGTTTACTTCACATTTTTGTAGATTTTTCTTTTGCAAGAAACAGAGGTTAACATTTTAGTTTTAAAGGGATCTAGCTTATAACAAAAGCACTCGAAACCACAGGTTGTGCTTGGATTCAGAGCATGAAATTTTTATGGAAGACTTTGCCCTTAGCACTAAAGCTACCATCCAAGTTTCATGAGCAGCTATTTCCTGAAACTCTTGGAATAATTAAAAGCCATTTAAACTTGATTTAAATCCACATCTAAAAACATGTGGAAACACTTCCAAGGTCCTGTAGATCTCCACTTAAGTATTCCAGAACATCATAGCTTGTATTTTTAGGATTTTTCTGTGAGTTGTTATGCATCTTCAAAGTTAATAGATTGTTTTTCAAGTTCTTGTTCCAGGTTCACAGATGAGTCCCTGAGATTTACAGAAAACTTCTCAGAAAGATTGAAATCAACGCAGATGGGTCCTTGGTATAGGGGAACGGCTACTGCCGGCCAAAATCCGGCGACTAGGGGTGCCGATGGTGAGGGGTGAAGGTGGGAGATGCAAGAGAGGAACAAACTGCACCTGTTTGAGGTTTTGGGTGGGGAAGGGATGGACCGAGGCGGCCTGCCGACGGTGGCACAGAGCCGGCGGCGGGGCGGATGGTGGGGGCGACGGTCCGGTGAGTAAGATGACGCCAGGAATGGCTGTGCAGCTTCGGGATTAGGTGGAGAAGGTGGTGGAAGGGTTGTTTTGGGCAATGTCGGGGCGGAGTGGTGCGTCCACGCACGGCGAACTTCTCGCCAGAGTTGGAGGTTGGGGGCGACGAACTCAAGGGCCTCGGGTTGGCTTTTATAGGCGCGGGAGGGGGAATGGCGGCCTGGGCTCGAGCCTTATGGGGAGGTGAGACAGGGGGCAAAATTGGGGGCGCATTGTCCTAGTTGGCGCCGGCGGGGGCTTGCCGTGGCACTCGCAGCGCCTGGGGCAGAAGAAAAATGTCGCGTGGAGGCTTCCTGAAGGGGTAGCGCGAGATTTTGCGGATCCTCAAAAGATTTCTGATGCGCTGGTAGGCCCACTTGGCCGGGCGGCCTCAACTGTGCCGGTTTGCGCCAGCTAGCTTGTCTGCCGGCGATGGGACAGGGCAGGGCAGGAGAGCGGATGTGACAACCCTGGTAATTACAATTCCAAAATCAAAGACATTAGCCTAACTCTATGTTTTAAACCAACTAATGAGAGGGTGGAAAGAATTAAAACGGGTTCAGTTGGAATTCAAATTTAATTCGGGCACATTTGGACACATTTGAAACTTTTAAATTAACTTTAAAACCATAAGCCAAATGGGATTTTGCCTGAAACCAAAGTTGTAGAACTTTTTATTTTGAATAACTTTCGTGTTCAAAAGTTTTTGAAATTCAAATCAGAAAGAGGAGAAAACGCCCTGTTTGCACCCAGCCCCCTGAAGTTTTTCGAATTTTTGCATTTCGGTCCCTCGTTTCTCCCCCTCCTCTACCGCGCCGCGCGCGCTCGCCCCCCCCGCCGCGCGCCCGGTGGCCGGCGTCGCCTGACCGGCGCGAGGCGCCAGGCCAGTGGCCGCCGCACCACCCCGCCACGGCCGGCTTTGCCCCGCCCCGACGCCGCGCCGCCCAGTCAGAGCCCGCGCGTGCTGCCGCGCCCAGCCCGCCGCCCGGCCGCCCAGTCGCCGCGCTCCGCCGTGCCGCCCCGGCCCCCGCGCCCCGCCAGCTGCCGCGCCTGCCCTCCGCCCGAGCCGCTGCAGCAGCTGCTCCCCAATCCGCACGCCGCGCTATCTCCTCGCACCCACGCCAAAATCGCGGCCGCCCAGTCGCCCGCGCCCGCTCGCCGCACGCCGCGCCGGCGTTCTGCCGCCGCCCGCCGCGGCCAGTGCACGCCGCTGCCGTGCCCCGACCCGCGCGTCGCCCGGGCACCTCCACACCCCCTCCTGTCCCTATAAAAGCCCCGCCCCGACCGCCCGCGCGAGCCCCCGGCCACCAGAACGCCTCGCCGTCGCCATCGCTGCCGCCGAGCACCACCCGCCCGTGGACAGCCCTCCACAGCCGCCCACTGCCCAAACTGAGCCCCCAGCCACCACTACATCACCTCACCGCAGCTCGCCGACCCACCCAACGCCACCCAGAGCCACCGGAGCGCCGCCGCCCGCGCTGCCGTCGCCGCCGCCGCCCCTGCTCGCCGTGGACAGCACGACCCCGACCCCCTCCGTCCAAGCCGAGCCCTTGAGTAGCTTCCCCACGCGCCACTGAAGCTCACCGACCGGACCACGCCGCCCCAGGCCCGCCGGAGCACCGCCGTCGACGCGAGCCGCGCCGCCGCCGCCTCTGCTCCAACGCCGGCGAGCCCTTCCCGGCCGTTCCCCACCTGAACAACACCCCCACAAGGTAGCCCTCGCACCCCTGAACCTTCCCCGACCCCCGCCCCTCGCCGCCAGCGAGCCCCCTCGCCGGAATTTCGGCCGGCCGCCGTACCCGAGCCGCCGAGGACCCAATTGCAAGGATTTAAATCTTTAGAAGGGTCTGAGCGTAAGATTCAAGGACCTGGTTGTAAAAGAAAGTTTCAAACCTAGATTCAAACTCAGTGAATTTGTAAAATTCGTATAAAATCGTAGAAAATTCAGAAAAATGCAAACTCAACTGATCTGGAATCATCAGAACAAACTCTACCACTTTTGTTACAAAAGTTTTCTCAGAATCTCAAAATATTTTGCTCTACATTAAATAGAAGCTTTAATGGACATATTTTGTACCCACTGTTCTAGAACAATGCTGACCCTGAATTTTGGGCAGTGAATTAGTTGCTGGATGATTAGGACTGTGTAAAAAGATCAGGCCCAAATTCCATCTCTAGATTTACTGTTTGTTAAACTTATTTTTATATCATGTGTAAGAAGAATGTTTTATCCCTGCAGTTAGGTGGTGAGTCACCCATTGAAATTTTTCCTATACTAATGTATTGGTACCTAGAAGCCAGAGAAAAATTAGGAGAATTTTTATCTCACAGTAACCTACTTATTTGATTTATGTGCTAATAACATACATTAAATCAAGAAAATAGTATCTTAGCTTGGAAAATTCTCAAATTTTTAATGGGAGATAAACTATGGTAGAGGTTGCTGTGTAAAAAGTTCCATGGACAAAAACCCTGTGTAGGGTCCTGTAAAAATGAATCTTTGAATAGCCTAGGTGTAGAATGTCATATTTTCTATGCTCTGAATACTGCATGATAAATCCTACAAAAATTACAGTAGCTTCTGCATGCTCAAGTGAGAGCTCTGTAAAAATCTTAGACACAATTGTTGCACCAATTGTTCTGTACAAAGAGAACAAGTATCTAACAGCAACAATGAAATATATTTTTCAGAATTAATCTGTTACATAAAATTGGCTGAAAATTTTACAGTAAGCACATCTTTCCTTGATGTGCCTAAATCCAAAATTTCATGACCAGAAACTATCCCTTGTAGTAATTACTCTCAAATCGTAATCAAGTGCCATTTCCACGACTTAAACTTGTGCACTCATGTAGAATCGACGACTCTCGCCGACGGAACTTACGAGCTGGTGCCCGCGTCCGAGAGTGAGCAGCGTGAAGCTCAAGCAAATCTAACTGAAGCTTTTGAAGACCCGAGCCCAAGTTCGGAAGATCCCCAAGCGAACTGCGAAGGCAAGCCCCGGAGCATAACCCATTCTTTCCGAAATTATGCAACTCATTACTCTTTGCTTGTGCATTAAGTTTATAGGAGTTGGATGAAAACTTAGTTGCATGATGTCAGGAACCCTTGCTTGAAAACAAGATGTAAGGTTCGATAGAATGCTGTGCTAATAGGACTCTGGTAAAAGTCGAGTGATTTCCTGTCACTCGCGAGAAAATAGGAGTTGAATGGCTACTACACGCTGCAATCATAAGGACACGGACGGGTTACGTAACGATGGTTACGATTGAGGCCCGTCTGTCTAGTGAAAAATGCTAAGGCCGCAGGGTGTGGTAGTGATGGTTAAGTCTTTGAACGTACTAAACACATGCCGAGATTATGGGAATCGGTAAGCTTAAGTACCTGATTGGCCCGGCAAGGGGACGACATCCTACCCTTTGAACTTCGGTCCCATGTGCATATGGCGAGTGCAGAGAGTGGTCACGACCCGGCTCCGAACCGTGGCGTGGAGCTCTTGTACTCTCGGAGGGTAGCCCCGATCCACGACCCGGAAAGAAAGGGGAAAAGTTGCACGTGTGACTCTAGGGAGTAACCACGTGACGTGTGTTTGGGTTTCCCTTGCAAGGTTAAGAAATTCGATTCGAATCGTCCGTTTCTCACGGCTATTGAGACTGCTTAACCATTTTTACCCACAGAGTAAGAAGAGGAACAATGATGATGAATGAACTGGTTGGATGGAAAATTTAATGCTTCACCATGTATGCTTTAGATAGCTGCTTATCTAGACTGGCTAACGAAACTAGAATCTTGAGCTAAAAGTTGAAAGTAAGGACCCACTTGTAGTTGCTTTTCGGCAAAACAAACCCCTGAGCCAAAAAGCCTGGCATGTCTAGAGTCGGTGGAGTAGATTCCACTACTCGGGTAAGTCTTGCTGAGTATTAGTATACTCAGCCTTGCTTGTGACTCGTTTTCAGGTGAGCCCTTCGAAGGTATGATTGCTAGCTTGACTTGGCCCTGCACTCTTCCCCCTTGTTGGTCGGTGGAATGGGATGCGCCCCCGTCCAACGGAGATAAGGCCGAGTGATGTCTCGTACGGGCTTCATCGAGGCATCCTGTATCGTCGAGTAGTTTTCGTTGTTTATTTTCCGCTGCAATTTAACTCTGAAGAACTTATTTATGTTAATTGGAGTATTTGGTTTCTAAACTCAGAACTTGGTCTGTAATATTTACTTATGTTAATGTCGTAATATTTGCTGGAATATGGTATTCTCTGGGCTCATCGTCGCGTGAGCGTTTGTATGTATGGCGCTCGATCCGATTACCGTGGTTGTATCGGGAGGTTATACCCGACAGACCAGTGGATTATTCCGTTTGAAGTGTAAGGTTAACCGAGATTGTCTTAATGGTGATGGTTAATACACTTGAGCCGGATTAATTCAGGTGGTTCTGCCACAGCTGGTATCAGAGCCGTAGCTGGTGCCACAGCTGGCAACAGCGGACGCCAGAGCCGAAATACATACGCCAGAGAATGCGACAAGCCTTAAAAAACTGTTTTCATAAAACTTGACTAGAAGGTTGTGTTGCGAAATGCGTTGGTACGTTAAGGATGGTGCCTAGTTCGTAAAGCCCTAAGGGATTATGGGAAAGTTACTAGGTGGCTATCTAACTTCTATATATAGTATCAACTGACTTCCAGCACATTACTTTTTGTCAAAACTTACTTTCGCGCACAACCGACCTTAAATTCTGTAACGACGCACTCATCGCTAAGGTAAGAAGGTAAGGATCCTCAGCCAACTGAGAGAGCTTGGCCTTCCTGTCGGTGATGCGAACCGAACGCTGCCCTCAAGCAGTGGCTTACTTGAGGTGCTGCCAATATGCCAACTGTTAGTTGAACATATTGGGAGTAGAAGGTTCGGCGCAGGGTATGGCGATCGCTGTTCATACTCCCGTCTCATGACGGTACCCCCGTGAATACGCTATCTCGATAGCGTATGTTAACGTCGTCTGTACGGTGGAAATTGTACAGATATCGTTTCTATAAGTAAACGGTAATGAATACGGACGCTTTCATGAGTGCTGGCATGAATGGTTCATGAAATATATATACTCTATCATCTTCTGCAGGTACACTAACCGCGATTTCGATAAGTTAAGGAACGATTAGAAAGACTCGACTAGCTATTATAGCGAGAGCCGTATTGTGTAAGCCACCGAAACTATCTTCGTAAGACCAAAGCTATTTGGCAATTGTTTTATTTTGTGAGGACGAATAGGCCGTGCATACATCATAAACATGTGTATCTGAAATCAAAAATGCGTTGTGTGAGAGTGGAAAGGTTCTTGCGTATCTAAGCGTGGTTTGCATAAGGACCATCTAGCGGAACTGTCCGAATTCTGCCGTGACCAAAAAGAGTGATTCATTGGCCAAAGAAAATGACCATTTCTGATAAAGTTCATGTTGAAGAAATTGTCCCAAATTTTGTGTTCTATCTTCTGTTCAAAAACGAAAAATTCTGAACTTATGGATAGTGAGAAATAACAGAAACCTTGAAATGTCAGAATTCTGTCCAGAATAAGCACTTCTGCCTCTTAAATTTTTAGGCCCCCTTCCCGCAGTTTTCTGCAAAAGAGCACAACACAAAACTTGTTCCAAACTTACCCAGGTAGCTTCTGTTAAAATTTGGTAAATTTTGGCTGGGTAGATTTTCCCTGGTGCACGAAACTCTAGCCCTCTGTTCACTGAAAATTCTGGGTAGACAGCAAGGCAAAACCTGAAAAGAAAGACCATCTTAGAGACCTAATCAGCTCTGGAGTCGACTAGCAAAGTTGTTCACAAATATCTTAGGAGTGATCTGGTGAAATTTGAGATCTTTTGGATGAGAACTGTGGGAGTTATGGTTATTTTTGCACACTATATAGAATCTGTCCTTGTGCTGTTCACAGTTTTTCGCCATCTCACTCCATTTGATCTTTTGTTCAGATGGCCGAGCCTGTTGAGATGATGGTGGATGAGGATGGACGCGTACACTCGCAGTGTCTCCACTGGAAGGGCTTTCCCTCTATTTTGTGGGATGTTCAGCGTACCGCGGGCTATCAAATTCCCCCACGTTACGCCGGACTGGAGTTTGCGGAAAATGGAGTTACCCAGTGCCGTGTCAACGTGACTATCTTTCCGCACCCGCTACACCCGGAGTGGCCCGCCTTGGAGCTTGAGGCTGTTGGTCGCTGTTTGGCCGATACTTGGGAGCTTGCAGCCATGAGGGCGCTCACCACATTTTGTGCGCAGCGTCCCGAGGTTGTCACACTCACTCCCATTGGATTGTTTCCTGCTGCCCAGGACAACGACCCCTTTTGGCTCAACAGGGTGCAGCACGCACAGTACTTGGTAGACTTTCATGCCCAGGAGACTATCCATACCTCCGTGCGGTGCATGAGTGCACTCTACCGGCTTCAGACTCTCCAGAGTCAGGCACTCGAGCAGCTCACTGATCTTGCTCAGGCCTACCATATGATGGCAGATACCAGGGATGAGCAGATAAAGGAACTCAGTCAGGATCTTGAGGACAGAGATGCTCAGATTGGCCAACTTGAGGGCCAAATCCAGGAGCAGGACACTCTCATGGGTGAGAGAGATGCCACGATAGCACAGTTGGAGGAGCAGCTCCATGATCTGAGCCTTGAGTTGGAGGATGCTAATGAGCACATTCAGTGGCATCATGATCAGAATGACCATCCCCATGAGGACGACATGGAGGAGGATGAGGAGGAGCCACAGGAGATTGATGGTATCTCAGGTATGGATTTCGAGGGTGAGGTACCACAGGCACCTCAGATGGGAGCTCACTCTCCTGCGCACAGCGAGTCATCCGTCAACGACTTGGATGATTTCTAGAGGACGACCTAGGAGGACTTTTGCACATAATCCTCGATAGGGTAGCCTAACTTTTGGCAAGTGTTGTAATAGGCTAACTAGGATTTGAGTAACTCTTTTGTGTTGGGTACACCTGAACCATGTGGATACCCTCAGCATGTAAGGAACGGCGATAAACCTGGGTGATTTCGTTGTAATTTGGTAAACGATGAAATCCACAATCGCTGAGACTTGTCGGAATTTTTACCCATGTCTCCTTGCATTTCTTGGCTGAGTGTTGAATACCAGACTTGTGCTAAATCTTGTGATCTAGGGCCTCACAAAAATTCAGCATCATTGGACCTCGCTAGTTTACGATATAGGCGAAACCGTACCGGTCAATCTGCTGAAAAACAGCCAAGACAGTAAGGCAAAGGACGAGCTTTTCGACCCCCTTAGCTACAGTTCTAGCACCGAAGTTAAATACCAAAGTGGTGCATTCCTAAATTCTCTGACTACTGCCAATGTTGAGATGTTTTAGATGGACCCACAGCAAGCTATGATTTTCCTCGTAGCAAACAGGGCTTCTGTCCATACTTCTAGCTGTGATTTCGGAAGTCTTTGACTACACCAATCATTATGAATCAAGGAAGTAATATGGATCGCGTTGCTAATGGTAACCTTTCACGTTTCAGATGGTTGGATCAACACGTGGCAACCCCGAGGGTTTTGGTGCCGGTGGCAGCCGCTCGCGACAATCGCCACCACCCCCGCCCAGTTTGGTGGAAGTGATGGCCGCTCAAACCGAGCTGCTGCGTCAGATTGTGCAAGGACAACACCAGCAGAGGGGTGGGCACAATGCTCACCAACCACAAGCTGCAGGATACACGGATTTCCTGGGGACCCAGCCGCCCTTGTTCCATAAGACAGAGGAACCCCTGGACGCAGATGCATGGATTCGCACCATAGATTCCAAGTTCACACTACTTGTGGCCCCATGCTCAGAGGCCAACAAAGCTCGTTTTGCCGCGCAACAGCTTCGCGGTACCGCTCGACTGTGGTGGGACCACTATTTTGCGATGCTCCCGGCTGATCATGTGGTCGACTGGAATGAATTCAAGACCGCGTTCCGGGCACATCATATTCCCGAGGGTCTCATGGAGAGGAAGTTGAACGAGTTCCTGGCACTTACCCAGGGCACCCGCACCGTGCTGCAGTACGCCCAGGCGTTCAACGACTTATGTCAGTATGCGGGCTATCACGCTGATACGGATGCTAAGAAGCGTGATCGTTTCCGCCGAGGTCTGAATACCAAGCTCAAGGAACGTCTGAACCTAGCCAGGGCTGACACCTACAACGAGTTGGTCAATATGGCCATTACCCAGGAAGACTGTATCATGGCACACCGGGCAGAGAAGAAGAGAAAGGCACCCGCAGGACCATCAAGTGCCCAACCACCAAGGTATCGCATCGTGCAAAATACCGCACCCACAGCTCCACCAAGGGCCCCGCAGCCAGGAAGATGGATTGCCAGACCCCCACAGCAGCCAGGCATGGTACGACCCCCGATGCCTTCACCGAATGGTCCGAGGCCCACTCTTCAACAGTCTCTTCGACCTAGCCCCGCGAATCGCTGTTTCAAATGCGGGAGTTCCAGCCACTTCGCACGAGAATGCCCTCAGCCTGGATAGCCCAACCAAGGTCAAGGATCCAACCCGAACACCAAGAACAGGGGCAAGAGACAGACCCTGCAAGTCAAGCAAGGACGGATTAACTTCACCACGCTTGCAGAGCTTCCTGAAGGAGCCCCAGTGATGTCGGGTACATTCTCTATCCATAACAAGCCTGCAGTTATATTATTTGATTCTGGTGCATCGCATAGTTTCATAAGTGCAAAATTCGGTGCAAAAGTAGGCTTGGATGTTTGTCACACCAAAGGGTCATATATGATATCAACGCCGGGTGGTAAAATTGCTTCGAACCAAAAGATCAGACAAGTACCAGTCAAATTGGGTAGTAAAACCATCGACACGGACCTTGTCCTTTTACCCCTTGACGGCATGGACATTATTTTGGGAATTAACTGGATGGCTATGCATGGAGTCACACTGGACCTTTCTTCCCGAGCCGTTGAGATAAATTCACCTAGTCACGGAGCCACTACCCTTTACCTACCGTTCCTAGATTGTACGAATTCCTGTGCTTATCGGATGGAAGGACTTAAGCTAGATGATATTCCTGTGGTAAACGAGTATGCCGACGTTTTCCCGGATGACTTACCCGGAATGCCACCGGATAGGGACATTGAGTTCATTATTGAACTACAACCAGGTACTGCACCTATATCCAAGAGACCATATAGGATGCCCCCTAAAGAATTGGCCGAGCTGAAACTTCAACTCCAAGAACTACTGGACAAGGGTTTCATTCGCCCTAGCGCGTCACCTTGGGGATGTCCAGCCCTATTCGTAAAGAAGAAGGATGACAGTTTGAGATTATGTGTGGACTACCGACCTCTCAATGCGGTAACTGTTAAAAACAAATACCCCCTTCCTCGCATCGATGTACTCTTCGATCAATTAGCTGGAGCCAGAGTCTTCTCAAAGATTGATCTTCGTTCGGGATATCATCAGATCAAGATTCGCCCGTGCGATGTCCCTAAGACTGCCTTCTCCACAAGATATGGACTATATGAATTTTTGGTCATGTCCTTTGGACTCACCAATGCCCCTGCCTACTTCATGTATCTCATGAATTCGGTATTCATGCCCGAACTTGACAAATTCGTCGTAGTGTTCATCGACGACATTCTTATCTATTCCAAGGATGAGGAAGAGCATGCCAAGCACCTTCGCATTGTTCTTCAGCGACTCAGAGACCATCAGCTCTATGCTAAGTTTTCTAAGTGTGAATTCTGGTTGGATACTGTAAAGTTCTTAGGTCACACGATCTCCAGCGAAGGCATAGCTGTTGACCCCAGCAAGGTACAAGAGGTGATGGATTGGAAATCCCCTACCTCTGTTCATCAGATTCGCAGCTTTCTCGGCTTAGCCGGTTACTACCGCCGCTTCATCCCGGATTTCTCTCGAATTGCTAAGCCCATGACTGAACTGCTAAAGAAGGAAGTAAAGTTTGTATGGGATGAGAAATGTGAAGAAGCTTTCCACACTCTCAGAGAGCATCTGACTACTGCACCCGTGTTAGCTCAACCCGATAATACCAAGACATTCGATGTGTATTGTGACGCATCAGGTACTGGTCTAGGATGTGTGCTTATGCAAGAGAATCGAGTGATTGCATATGCCTCACGAGCCCTTCGGCCCCACGAACAGAATTATCCCACGCATGACCTTGAGCTCGCAGCCGTCATTCACGCTCTGAAGATATGGAGGCACTATCTCATGGGTACACAGTGCAATATCTACACGGATCATAAGAGTCTCAAGTATATCTTCACACAAGCCGATCTGAATATGAGACAACGGAGATGGCTAGAACTAATCAAGGATTATGACCTTGAAGTGCACTATCATCCCGGCAAGGCTAACGTAGTCGCTGATGCACTAAGCCGCAAGTCCCATTGCCATTGCTTATCCATGGAGTTCTACCATGAGACATTATGTGCAGACATGAGGAAGCTTAACTTGGAAATGGTTTCCCAAGGCACTCTAAATCACATCTCAGTTGAGCCCACTCTTCACGACCAAATCGTCATGGCACAACTACATGATGAAGGAATCAAGATCATCAAACAAAAACTCTCTCTAGGTGAGGAGAAGTATAAGTGTTTCCGCCAGGACCATAAGGGAGTTCTATGGTTCGAAAGTCGTATAGTCGTTCCGAAGAATCGTGAACTCCGCAAGCAAATTCTTGATGAGGCACACCTCTCCAAATTCTCTATCCACCCCGGCAGTAGCAAAATGTATCAGGACCTAAGGCAGAACTTCTGGTGGACTAGAATGAAAAGGGAAATTGCTACGTACGTCTCGGAATGTGACACGTGCCAGAGAGTAAAGGCTAGCCACTTAAAGGTAGCCGGTACACTTCAACCGTTACCTATACCATCATGGAAATGGGAAGACATAAGTATGGACTTCATCGTTGGACTACCAAACACCTCCCAGAAACATGATTCCATATGGGTTATCGTGGATAGACTCACAAAGACGGCACATTTTCTTCCGGTACACACCACCTATTCTACCAAGAAATATGCCGAGATCTACCTCGATCGTATTGTTTGCCTACATGGAATACCTAAGACAATTATCTCCGATCGTGGTCCTCAGTTTGTAGCACGCTTTTGGGAACAACTGCAAACGTCTCTTGGCACTAAGCTGATTCGCAGCTCAGCATACCATCCGCAGACCGATGGACAAACGGAAAGAGTAAACCAAATTCTTGAGGACATGCTGAGAGCCTGTGTCATTCATTATGACAAGAATTGGGACAAATGCCTACCCCTGGCAGAGTTCTCGTACAACAACAGCTACCAAACGAGTTTGAAAATGGCACCATTTGAGGCCCTATATGGACGAAAGTGTCGAACTCCTTTGAGCTGGTCGCAAACCGGAGAACGTAACATAATTGGACCCGATCTGGTAATCGAGGCAGAGGAGAAAGTAAAAGTAATACAAGCAAATCTTAAAGCCGCACAAGCCCGACAAAAGAGCTATTCTGACAAAAGGAGAAAGCCCCTAAAGTTCGAAGTTGGCGATCATGTCTATCTTCGAGTTTCACCAACCAAGGGAGTGCGAAGATTTGGAATCAAAGGCAAACTAGCTCCCCGTTATATTGGTCCCTACGAAATCATTGAGAGTTGCGGACCCGTAGCCTACAAATTACGACTGCCCCCTCAGCTCACGGCCACCCATGATGTCTTCCACGTGTCTCAACTCAAGAAGTGTATTCGAGTCCCTACCGAGATTGTGGAACAACAAGAAATATCATTGGAACCCGACCTCTCGTATGTCGAACACCCAGTTAAGATTTTGGATCAAAAAGAAAGAGAGACCAGGAGGAAAGTGATTAGAATGTATAAAATACAATGGAATCACCACACGGAAGAAGAAGCCACCTGGGAAACGGAGAGCTACCTGAACCAACATTTCCCTGGGTTTCTTGTCTCAACCACTGGTATGTGCACCACGCCCACACTAAGAATTACCGAATCTCGGGGCGAGATTCTTGTTAAGGGGGGAAGGCTGTGACAACCCTGGTAATTACAATTCCAAAATCAAAGACATTAGCCTAACTCTATGTTTTAAACCAACTAATGAGAGGGTGGAAAGAATTAAAACGGGTTCAGTTGGAATTCAAATTTAATTCGGGCACATTTGGACACATTTGAAACTTTTAAATTAACATTAAAACCATAAGCCAAATGGGATTTTGCCTGAAACCAAAGTTGTAGAACTTTTTATTTTGAACAACTTTCGTGTTCAAAAGTTTTTGAAATTCAAATCAGAAAGAGGAGAAAACGCCCTGTTTGCACCCAGCCCCCTGAAGTTTTTCGAATTTTTGCATTTCGGTCCCTCGTTTCTCCCCCTCCTCTGCCGCGCGCCAGGTGGCCGGCGTCGCCTGACCGGCGCGAGGCGCCAGGCCAGTGGCCGCCGCACCACCCCGCCACGGCCGGCTTTGCCCCGCCCCGACGCCGCGCCGCCCAGTCAGAGCCCGCGCGTGCTGCCGCGCCCAGCCCGCCGCCCGGCCGCCCAGTCGCCGCGCTCCGCCGTGCCGCCCCGGCCCCCGCGCCCCGCCAGCTGCCGCGCCTGCCCTCCGCCCGAGCCGCTGCAGCAGCTGCTCCCCAATCCGCACGCCGCGCTATCTCCTCGCGCCCACGCCAAAATCGCGGCCGCCCAGTCGCCCGCGCCCGCTCGCCGCACGCCGCGCCGGCGTTCTGCCGCCGCCCGCCGCGGCCAGTGCACGCCGCTGCCGTGCCCCGACCCGCGCGTCGCCCAGGCACCTCCACACCCCCTCCTGTCCCTATAAAAGCCCCGCCCCGACCGCCCGCGCGAGCCCCCGGCCACCAGAACGCCTCGCCATCGCCATCGCCGCCGACGAGCACCACCCGCCCGTGGACAACCCTCCACAGCCGCCCACTGCCCAAACTGAGCCCCCAGCCACCACTACATCACCTCACCGCAGCTCGCCGACCCACCCAACGCCACCTAGAGCCACCGGAGCGCCGCCGTCCGCGCTGCCGTCGCCGCCGCCGCCCCTGCTCGCCGTGGACAGCACGACCCCGACCCCCTCCGTCCAAGCCGAGCCCCTGAGTAGCTTCCCCACGCGCCACTGAAGCTCACCGACCGGACCACGCCGCCCCAGGCCCGCCGGAGCACCGCCGTCGACGCGAGCCGCGCCGCCGCCGCCTCTGCTCCAACGCCGGCGAGCCCTTCCCGGCCGTTCCCCACCTGAACAACACCCCCACAAGGTAGCCCTCGCACCCCTGAACCTTCCCCGACCCCCGCCCCTCGCCGCCGGCGAGCCCCCTCGCCGGAATTTCGGCCGGCCGCCGTACCCGAGCCGCCGAGGACCCAATTGCAAGGATTTAAATCTTTAGAAGGGTCTGAGCGTAAGATTCAAGGACCTGGTTGTAAAAGAAAGTTTCAAACCTAGATTCAAAATCAGTGAATTTGTAAAATTCGTATAAAATCGTAGAAAATTCAGAAAAATGCAAACTCAACTGATCTGGAATCATCAGAACAAACTCTACCACTTTTGTTACAAAAGTTTTCTCAGAATCTCAAAATATTTTGCTCTACATTAAATAGAAGCTTTAATGGACATATTTTGTACCCACTGTTCTAGAACAATGCTGACCCTGAATTTTGGGCAGTGAATTAGTTGCTGGATGATTAGGACTGTGTAAAAAGATCAGGCCCAAATTCCATCTCTAGATTTACTGTTTGTTAAACTTATTTTTATATCATGTGTAAGAAGAATGTTTTATCCCTGCAGTTAGGTGGTGAGTCACCCATTGAAATTTTTCCTATACTAATGTATTGGTACCTAGAAGCCAGAGAAAAATTAGGAGAATTTTTATCTCACAGTAACCTACTTATTTGATTTATGTGCTAATAACATACATTAAATCAAGAAAATAGTATCTTAGCTTGGAAAATTCTCAAATTTTTAATGGGAGATAAACTATGGTAGAGGTTGCTGTGTAAAAAGTTCCATGGACAAAAACCCTGTGTAGGGTCCTGTAAAAATGAATCTTTGAATAGCCTAGGTGTAGAATGTCATATTTTCTATGCTCTGAATACTGCATGATAAATCCTACAAAAATTACAGTAGCTTCTGCATGCTCAAGTGAGAGCTCTGTAAAAATCTTAGACACAATTGTTGCACCAATTGTTCTGTACAAAGAGAACAAGTATCTAACAGCAACAATGAAATATATTTTTCAGAATTAATCTGTTACATAAAATTGGCTGAAAATTTTACAGTAAGCACATCTTTCCTTGATGTGCCTAAATCCAAAATTTCATGACCAGAAACTATCCCTTGTAGTAATTACTCTCAAATCGTAATCAAGTGCCATTTCCACGACTTAAACTTGTGCACTCATGTAGAATCGACGACTCTCGCCGACGGAACATACGAGCTGGTGCCCGCGTCCGAGAGTGAGCAGCGTGAAGCTCAAGCAAATCTAACTGAAGCTTTTGAAGACCCGAGCCCAAGTTCGGAAGATCCCCAAGCGAACTGCGAAGGCAAGCCCCGGAGCATAACCCATTCTTTCCGAAATTATGCAACTCATTACTCTTTGCTTGTGCATTAAGTTTATAGGAGTTGGATGAAAACTTAGTTGCATGATGTCAGGAACCCTTGCTTGAAAACTAGATGTAAGGTTCGATAGAATGCTGTGCTAATAGGACTCCGGTAAAAGTCGAGTGATTTCCTGTCACTCGCGAGAAAATAGGAGTTGAATGGCTACTACACGCTGCAATCATAAGGACACGGACGGGTTACGTAACGATGGTTACGATTGAGGCCCGTCTGTCTAGTGAAAAATGCTAAGGCCGCAGGGTGTGGTAGTGATGGTTAAGTCTTTGAACGTACTAAACACATGCCGAGATTATGGGAATCGGTAAGCTTAAGTACCTGATTGGCCCGGCAAGGGGACGACATCCTACCCTTTGAACTTCGGTCCCATGTGCATATGGCGAGTGCAGAGAGTGGTCACGACCCGGCGCCGAACCGTGGCGTGGAGCTCTTGTACTCTCGGAGGGTAGCCCCGATCCACGACCCGGAAAGAAAGGGGAAAAGTTGCACGTGTGACTCTAGGGAGTAACCACGTGACGTGTGTTTGGGTTTCCCTTGCAAGATTAAGAAATTCGATTCGAATCGTCCGTTTCTCACGGCTATTGAGACTACTTAACCATTTTTACACACAGAGTAAGAAGAGGAACAATGATGATGAATGAACTGGTTGGATGGAAAATTTAATGCTTCACCATGTATGCTTTAGATAGCTGCTTATCTAGACTGGCTAACGAAACTAGAATCTTGAGCTAAAAGTTGAAAGTAAGGACCCACTTGTAGTTGCTTTTCGGCAAAACAAACCCCTGAGCCAAAAAGCCTGGCATGTCTAGAGTCGGTGGAGTAGATTCCACTACTCGGGTAAGTCTTGCTGAGTATTAGTATACTCAGCCTTGCTTGTGACTCGTTTTCAGGTGAGCCCTTCGAAGGTATGATTGCTAGCTTGACATGGCCCTGCACTCTTCCCCCTGGTTGGTCGGTGGAATGGGATGCGCCCCCGTCCAACGGAGATAAGGCCGAGTGATGTCTCGTACGGGCTTCATCGAGGCATCCTGTATCGTCGAGTAGTTTTCGTTGTTTATTTTCCGCTGCAATTTAACTCTGAAGAACTTATTTATGTTAATTGGAGTATTTGGTTTCTAAACTCAGAACTTGGTCTGTAATATTTACTTATGTTAATGTCGTAATATTTTCTGGAATATGGTATTCTCTGGGCTCATCGTCGCGTGAGCGTTTGTATGTATGGCGCTCGATCCGATTACCGTGGTTGTATCGGGAGGTTATACCCGACAGACCAGTGGATTATTCCGTTTGAAGTGTAAGGTTAACCGAGATTGCCTTAATGGTGATGGTTAATACACTTGAGCCGGATTAATTCAGGTGGTTCTGCCACAGAGGAGGGAGAAGATGATGGGACTGATGTGTGAAACACAAAACAGCAAGGGGTCTGGGTGGTAAAAGAAGTTAAAACTCATCCTTCCCAAGGTCAAAACAAAAACATTTGAATACCAAAATTGTTCAGCTTTTCAAGAACAACATTCTCTCTATTATGACTAAGTTCTGTTGAGCAATGTATAAAAAGTTATTTTGAATTTCCGAAAACAGATATTTAGATGGCACGTCATTTCATGTGGATTTTTGCACTGTTAGCTTTTGAGTTCAACTAGACTTTTGTTGCTCCTGTTATGACAGAGGTGCCATTGAAATTACAGGTTCAAATGTGATCAATTTTGAAAGTTATATTAGTTTGCTTGTACGGGTTCAGTTGTTTTATGCATATATACATATACACATATTTATTTGGTTGAAAGGTATATTTGATAGGTTGTTTCATACTTTTCTTGCTCTTTTGTGACTGATTTCATGGTTTGGATCTTTGTTTAGTCTTTTAGACACCTAGGGTGTCACATGGCCCTCTGGTCCGTGGTAAGTGACTTGGCACTTTCTTGGGTCGGTTTCCTGCGCTGGTGGGCCCTTTGATCCGTGTGAGCCTGAACAACGCATTCTGATTGCTCGGAGTTGCTTAGCCTTGGATCATGCTTGCTCTTTTCCTGCAATTTTAGCTCAAATGCACCTGCATACATATTTGGACCAGCACTTGTGAAATTTGTTAGATAAACCACCCTATACTAGTGTTGGCATGTGATATTGTTCCTCTTTTATGCAGGATTTGACGGTCGAAATCGAGCTGTAACGAGCGTCAACAAGATCCCCCACACTTAGTCCTTTGCTCGTCCTTGAGTGAAGGCATAGAACTAAGGCGGCACGGCTGACCTGCTGAGGTGCCTGCATAAAAGTTATTCTAGACCTTACCTAGATCTGTGAATTTTGAAGTGTCTACCATGATATCACAGGTGGTTGAATGATGGAATGGTATTAACCCAAGCGTCCCACCTTGTTAAACTGCTGATTTGAGGTTTTTGAAATAACTTTTTGAAAAAATGTATCCATGGTCTTACCCCTTCTTGGTGATGTCTCTCATCCGCTCATTTGCATGTACCTTACCAAAGATGTACCTTTCACTCCCTCTGATATGTAAGGCTGAAATGGAGCTTGGTGGGGAATATGTGGATACGTGCTTGCAATACATCTGTTGAAAAATCAAATGTCGGATCCATAGAGACAATACATCATACAAGTAGATCAAGATTGTGCGTGTGTGATGGATGTGGACGTGGACTCCTTTTGAGCGGGCTCCCCTTCCCTTTGTAAGAATTTCTTGAGGGCACGACTATCACTCTCTCTTCTTTTTTTTTCTAACGATAGCTCATGCCTCCTTTGTATCATTTTTGGGGAAGAGGAAAACCAGCATTGGGGAGTGTTTATTTCGGGTGGCATGGTAGCTAACTTCAAGTGCAGAAGTTGCTAGTGTGTGTGATCTTGATCAAACAAGTATGAAGCATATCTCAACAAGGTCACAACATTTGATAAGGCTCAACATATCGACAACTCGCATATATGTAACATGTAGCATTGTAGATCGATATATGGCTTTGGTAGGATGGATGCAAGGGAACGTAAGCCATGGAACATTTTCTTTTTGAAATATGATTCCCAAATCAAGCAAGTAGAACATGTATAGATACTTGAATCAAACCATATCGCATTAATCAACAACTTAATCATCATGGGTTCCCTAAGAATTTTTGTTTACAAATCCAGGTTTGATGAAGAATAAAGCTTATGCATGAATCAGGAAAATCAAGCACTCCAACTCTTAATTGAGTTTAAACTTTTTAGATTGATCATTTAGAACATGAATAAAACTCAGGGATCAGGGAGAAAACGAGTGAGGGCGCGCAAACCGAGGAATTAGAGCGAGGAGAGGATGAGTGGGCCCAGCCATGGGTCGGCCGAACCCAAGCAGGTGCCTGTTCGGTCTAATCTTAAGCATGTTGGTTCGTCCTTTGTTGCACGTAACATGTTGGGGTGTTCTCGGTGTAAGTTCGTTAGGATGTCATGACAATTTCTTTTCACTTGTTTTCGATCTTGTCTCATTCAATCAAAGCAAACAAAGTAAAATCAAAGGGGGCTCTTCCGGCATTAACACCGGGGAGCCAAAGTCTTATTCAAACCAAATTTTGGGGCGGTTACAACGATGGAAATAAATGAAGCAAAGCAAACAAATGGAAATAAACCTAATCTAGCGCCCAACGAACTAAATAAGGAAGGACTCTATCTATTCTTCATGGTAGAGCTCTTCTAGTCCTAAGGCCTTGAACAAGCGTTTCAACTTGCAGCCCAGGCCACAGAGGAACGACCGGAGGTCATCTCGGAGGTCTTCCACCTCCAACTTCAGCTCAGCTAGCTAATCCCTGAGCCACTTATTTTCTAAGTCTAACTCTCTCATCATGGCCGAGAGATCAGCTACGGACATCACTTGGGCGGCCCCCTGATCACCACCCCAGTGTGGCCTCCAGTCCTTTTGGTTGGGGGATGTGACTGATGCCGCCTTGGTAATGAGTCAACCTGCACTTCCTTCTCCTTCCCTTTTGCAGTGCAGGAAAGTGTGAACACTAGGATCTGCGCATGAGATGGAGGGTTCTTCGGTGTGCTCACCGGAGGTGCAGGTGGTCCATAAAGACCGTCCTCCTTGAAGAGCTGCTTTTCCACCAGCTTCCGAAGTGCCGATGTCCCAGATGATGGCCTCTAATACGGGCTTTGAGGTGTGCCCCTTGGTTTCTGCAGCTTGTAGGGCGATGGGGAGCATGCCGCCGAACCAGGGCGTGAAAGGTCACAGCCTCGGATTGGCTGACCTGGGGGGTTGGCCGAACCGTAGTCGGCGTCCATCGGCCTCCCGTTGTGCACGACGGCTGGTTGCATGGCCAGGGGCGCAACAAAGAGTGCATTCACCTCCTCGGTGTCAAGCTCGGTAGGAATTGGAGCATTGACGTTGCCGACAGCCGGGCGTTGAGGAGTTTTGTTGCCGGTCATGATGGTGCAGAGGGTGCAGAAAGTTTCTGGTGGTTTTGGGGGTGCAGGAGCAGATGGGAGAGATGAGGAAGAAGAAGGGTTATGGATGGTTTTAAAGTGGATGTGGTTAACCCTAATTCTTCTGTCGAAAAATACTTGTGGCAGCCGTAGGTGAGTTGGGTACGAGATAGAGTCCAGGCATGCCAAGGCTGGGCTGCTAGGATGCTTGCCCTAGTTCAGCCGAACTGGGTAGTTCGGCCGAACTGAGCTGGGCCCAGCTGGCCCAAGGTCTTTTCTGGATAACACAAGGAGAGTTCTAGATGGTATATACAGGTGGCTTACAACTGATCTTGGTGTGTAAAGCCTCTAATCAAGCATATTTTCGTGATCGACTGTTTCGATCACGTCTATATCCTCATTAATGACTTTATCATGCTCTAGGAAGAGTTTCAAGCGATGACCATTTACCTTATGTAGGTTACCTTCTTCGTCTTGGATCGTAATATCCCTGTGAGTTGAGGTGTCGATGACGAGGTACGGTCCTAATCACTTGCTCCGTAGCTCCCTGTGACCAAACAGCTTCACCCTATAATTGAAAAGTAATACCTTATCTCCTAGGTTGAAGACCTTCGGTTTCAGCCTTTTGTCGTGCCATGTCTCTGTTCTGTCTTTGTATATCGAGGCACTATGATAGGCATTGTCTCTCCATTCCTCCAGTTCTGAGATCTGCAACTTCATGTGCTCTCCGGCTTGATTGAGATCCATGTTTCATCTCTGGACAGCCAGTGTGCTCTGTGCTCCAACTCGACGGGTAGATGACATATTTTCCCGTAGATGAGTTGATAGGGTGACATGCCAATGGGTGTTTTGTATGCTGTACGGTATGCCCATAAAGCATCTGCTAATTTTGCCTCCATGCCTTGCCTATCTCATTGATGGTCTTTTGCAGGATGTTCTTGATTTTCTTGTTAGATGTTTCTGCCTAACCAGTTGTCTGGGGATGATAAGGGGTAGTGATGTTGTGCATGGTCCCTAGTTCCTTGAGGAAGTTTCTGAAAGCTGTGTTAATGAAATGAGAACCTCTATCACTGATCACCATCCTCGCTGTTCCAAACCTTGGAAAGATCACTTCTTGGAACATCTTTTGGGCATGCTTAGCATCGGCTGCCCTGCATGGCATGGATTCCACCCATTTGGAGACATAATCCACCGCGACCAAGATATACTCGCAGTTATGAGACTTTGGAAAAGGTCCCATATAATCGATGCCCTATACATCAAAGAGTTCCACTTGAATATTGTATGTTAGAGGCATGGCATTGCGAGCTGAGATCCCTCCATGCTTCTGGCAACTGTGACACCTTCGACTGAAATCCTTGGTGTCTTCATACATTGTGGGCCAATAGAAACCACTCTGCCAGATTTTCGCTTTTGTGCGAAATACACCATAGTGTCCTCTATACGGTGTTGCACGACACTTCTCAATGATCTTGATCCCTTCTGGTTTGGGAACACATCTTCTCAATAATCCATCTGCACATAATCTATATAAATAAGTCTCATCCCATAGATGGCGTCTGCTCTCGTATGCTAGCTTCCTCCTACTTTCTCCTGGTGGTACTGTTTGTGTTTTACTGCCACGCCCACCGAGGGATACCCCCGAGGTGGTGAGTTTGTATGTAGGGTGTCGCCGAGATCAGGAACTCAAAGGTGCAAGGAACACAAAGCTTAGACAGGTTCGGGCCAGCGAGAGCGTAATACCCTACGTCCTGTGTGGTTTGTATTGCCTTAGGTGGTGGTCGAGTGATCTCTTATTTGGAGGGGGTCCCTATCCGCCCTTATATAGTCTGGGGAGATAGGGTTACATGGAAGTCCTAGTCGGATAAGAGCCCAGGAGTCCTACCCGAGTACTTTTTGGGTAGTTTTCTACTGTATCCGACTAGTTTTACTACTGTATAAGTAATTCTACTACGCTATGAATAGTTACAAGTGGTGTAGGGCGTGGGCCATGTCCCACCCCTTATCCTGTAAAATGTAGGCCATGTTCGCAGTCCCGTGGGCTTGGGTCTGACAAGCCCCCGAGCTCTTCGTAATTGAGTATTGCATGCTTCCGAATACTTCTGAAGGCGTCTTCGAGTCCTCCCGAACTCCTTCTTGGAGGTGTCTTCCGAGTACTTCCTTGGCTGCATCGAGGTTGTGAGGTGCTCATGCCCCGAGTAGTTGTCAAGTCTTCTTTCATATGGGGTGCAATTGAACTCGCACTCCATATGGAGTAGCCCCCGAGCCTTAGGTTGACTCGTAGAATCGAGGGTCAATTTAGTCTTGAGTCTTCTGTCCTTATCTTCCAAAAGATTTGAAAAATAAGTCGCTGATGACACGTGTTCCGCAACCCCCGAGCCTTGAATCCAAATTCCCAAGGTTTGGAATAAAGGATACAAAGAATCGTGGCATGCAATGACGGTAAAAATTTGATGGTTAAGATGGGCAAATTGGTTCAGAAATTTAAAAATCTCTTTTTTCAGGATGGATTCCCTGAGAAAATGGTTAAACAAATAACTTCTCCAAAAAATGCCCTAAATTACTACTCAAATCAAATCTTGTTCGCTGAGAGCCGTGTTGTATCCTGCCCTCAAGCCTGGGAGCTAGATGAGTCGCACAAGATACACCTAGTAGTCGGTAGCGCCAGCCCCTTAGCCTAGGCATTGGCTAAGTTGCCGCTGGATCTTGAACCGTCGATGAAGCCGACTAGTCGGAGTCGATGCCGACTAGTTTTGTAGGCGAGACGAGTAGTCAAAGTAACTGACGACGCGTGAAACTAGTCGGGAACTAGTAAATGCAGTGTCATGGGAGCGAGGCCCATGCAATAAACTGCACGTAGTACTAGTCGTGAACTAGTAAACGGAGTAGTACTGGCAGTATGTGTGTGATGCCCTTGCGGTAAACTGCACGTAATACTAGTCGTGAACCAGTACTGGAAGTATAGGAGCGAAGCCCCTTCAGTAACATAGAGTACTAGTCGGAAACTAGTAGTCTGGGCGTTACTGGAAGTATGGGAGCGAGGCCCATGTAGTAAACTCCATGTAGTACTAGTTATGAACTAGTAGACGGAGTAGTACTGAAAGTATGGGCGCGAGCCCATGCAGTAAACTCCACATAGTACCAGTCGTGAACTAGTAGACGGAGTAGTACTTGGAGTATGGGAGCGAGCCCATGCAGTAAACTCCACGTAGTACCAGTCGTAAACCAGTAGACGGAGTAGTACTGAAAGTATGGGAGTGAGCCCATGCAGTAAGCTCCACGTAGTACCAGCTGTGAACCAGTAGACGGAGTAGTACTGGGAGTATGGAAGCGAGCCCATGCAGTAAACTCCACGTAGTACCAGTTGTGAACCAGTAGACGGAGTAGTACTTGAAGTATGGGAGCGAGCCCATGCAGCAAACTCCACGTATTACCAGTCCTGAACCAGTAGACAGAGTAGTACTAGATGTATGGGAGCGAGGCCCATGCAGTAAACTCCACGTAGTACTAGTCCTGAACCAGTAGACGGAGTAGTATTAGAAGTATGGGAGCGAGGCCCATGCAGTAAACTCCACATAGTACCAGTCGTGAACCAGTAGACGGAGTAGTACTGGAACTATGGGAGTGAGGCCCATGTAGTGAACTCCACGTAGTACCAGTCGTGAACCAGTAGATGGAGTAGTACTGGAAGTACGGGAGCGAGCCCCCTTCAGTAAACTGCACGTAGTACTAGTCAGGAACTAGTAAACTTGGGATACATGTTAGCTAAGGGTGAAAACGGCGTAGGTGCTCGATATTCCAGGAGTTTGGGACCTCCTGGCCATCAGGGTACTGTAAGCGTTACAACACTGGTCCTGTAACCTTGTGCACGAGGAAGGGTCCCTCCCATCACGAATTAAGCTTGTGCAGCCCAGTTTCATCCTGGATGCAACGAAGGACCATATCTCCAATGTTGAAAGAACGTTGTTGAACGTTCCAGTCGTGGTAACGACGGACTCCTTGTAAGTAGCGGGTTGACTGGATCAAGATATTGCATCTGATTTCCTCTGTCGAGTCAAGTTCGAGATGTCTTGCGTTATCAGCCTCGCCTTCTTTATACATCTCCAGTCGAGGAGATTTCCACATGACATCAGTCGGTAATATAGCTTCAGACCCGTACACGAGGAAGAAAGGTGACTATCCTATGACTTTGCTTGGTTGTGTGTGAAGCCCCCAGATTACTGATGAGATCTCATTGATCCACTTGCCGCCCTTTTTGCTGTTCTCGTCGTAGAGTCTTTTCTTCAAGCCATCAAAAAGCAAGCCGTTGGCGCACTCATTCTGGCCATTGGCCCACGGGTGAGCCACTGAAACGTACTTGACCTCAATGGCACTACGTTCACAGAAATCCCAGAACTGATGCGAGTGGAATTTAGATCCCAGGTCCGTGATGATAGTGTTGGCGAAGCCGAATCGGTGCAAGATGTCGCAGATGAAGCTAACCACTCGATCTGTGGAAAGCTTTGTGATTGGCTTGTACTCGATCCACTTCGTAAACTTTTCAATGGCCACCAACACGTGAGTAAAACCACCTGGAGCAGTTCTCAAAGGCCTTATCATGTCCAGGCCCCAGCATGCAAACGGCCATGAAGGTGGTATGATGATAAGGTTGTGAGCCAGGACATGGGGCTGTTTGCTGAAGAACTGGCAGTTTGTGCACCAGCAAACGAGTGCTTCGGCGTCTGCCAAAGCAGTCGGCCAGTAGAAACCGGATCTAAAAGCCTTGCCGACTAGTGTGCGAGAAGCAGCATCGTTCCTGCACACGCCTTCGTGAATCTCCTGGAGTATTTCTCTGCCTTCCTCCGTGCGGACACACTTCATGAGTATGCCTGATGCTGATTCAAGCTTGTACAAGTTGTCCCCGACTAAAACGTACCCTTTGCTGCGCCTTAGGATGCGTGTGGCCTTAGCGCTTTTTGGGTTGATGCCGGGGGGTAGTTTGTGCTCCTTGATGTAGTCGAGAAATGTAACCCACCAGTCGACCTTGATCATCAAGACCTCTTGGTCGGGTTTTTTTGGACCCTGAGCAATGGTGCTTGGATCTAGTAGCTTGATGGATGGGTGATGCAACTCGTGAATGAAAACTCCCGGTGGGATGTTGGCTCGATCAGAACCGAGTTTCGAGAGCACATCCGCTCCCACATTGTTGTCACGAATCACATGATGAATTTCAAGCTCCGAGAACTTGTTTTCGAGCTTGCGTATTTCCACGACATACGCGTTCATGGTTTCCTTATTGACGTCCCACTCTTTGTTGACTTGTTGGACCACCAGCAAGGAGTCGTCATAGACAAGTAGTCGCTTGATGCCCAGAGAGACTGCCAGGTGTAGCCCGTGCAATAGTGCATCGTACTCGGCTTCGTTGTTGGAGACCTCAAATAGTATTTGGAACACATACTTGAGTTGTTCTCCTTTTGGACTGATGAAGAGTACTCCCGCGCCACCACCTCCAAGCTTGAGTGAGCTGTCGAAGTACATGACCCAATGCTCTGGCTGGTTGGTTGGGGCTTCCACTTGGTTTTCTCGCCATTCTGCCATGAAAATCGACTAGTGCCTACGACTTGATGGCCGTCTGGGGCTTGAAGTCGAGGGTGAGAGCCCCCAGTTCCACTGCCCACTTGGAGATGCGCCCGGTGGCGTCCCGATTGTGGAGGATATCCGCCAACGGGAAATCAGTGACCACCGAGATGTTGTATCCGTCGAAGTAGTGGTGAAGCTTCCTGGAGGTGATGAGTATAGCGTAGAGTAGTTTCTGAATTAGTGGGTAACGAACCTTGGTTTCAGAAAGGACTTCACTGATTAAGTAGACTAGCCACTGCACACCGAAGGTGTGGCCTTCCACTTGGCGTTCCACCATGATTGCTGTGCTAACGACGTGAGTAGTCACAGCGATCTTGTCGTGGTGCTTGAGCAATTTGACGAAGGGTAATCCCTGTTCTCCAAGTCGCGAGATAAATCTGTTAAGGGCTGCCATACGGCCTGTGAGCTTCTGGACATCCTTGATCGTCCGTGGAGCGTCCATGTCTGCGGTAATCTTCTCCGGGTTTGCTTCAATTCCTCGATGACTAACGATGAAATCGAGTAGTTTTCCTTGTGGCACGCTGAAGATGCACTTGGTTGGGTTAAGCTTCCATCAAAACTTGCATAGGCTGTTGAAGGTTTCCTCGAGATCAGTGATGAACTAGTCGTGGGCTCTGGTCTTGATGACCACATCGTCCATGTAGGCTTCAATGTTGCGATGTAGCTGATTAGCAAGGCACAATTGGATGGCCCACTGATAGGTGGCACCTGCATTCTTCAACCCGAAGGACATGGTTGTGTAGGCATATGCTCCAAAGGGGGTGATGAATGCTGTCTTGATCTGGTCTTGTTCCTTGAGATCAATCTGGTGGTAACTCGAGTGGCAGTCGAGGAAGGAGAGCAGGACACAGCCAGCCGTAGAGTCGATGACTTGGTTGATGCGTGGGAGCGCGAAGGGATCCTTCGGTTAGTGTTTGTTGAGATCAGTGTAATCCACACACATCCTCCATTCTTTATTATTCTTTTTAAAGACTAGTACAGGGTTGGCTAACCACTCGGTGTGGTAGACTTCTTTAATGAAACCAGCCGCGATTAGTTTTGCTAGCTCCTTCTTGATGGCCTCCCTCTTGTCAGGAGCGAAGCATCCTAGTCGCTGCTTCTTCGGAGTGGCTTTGGGGTCCACTTTTAGGCAATGCTCGATCAACTCCTTGGGCGCACCTGGCATATTCGTTGGTTACCACGCGAATATGTCATGATTAGCCCTAAGGAAGCTAACGAGTGCACTGTCCTATTTGTTGCTCAAGCCGCCTCCGATCAAAGAAGTCTTGGATGAGTCGCCTTCTTGTAGCTGGATGGCCTTGATGCTGACGTCGATGGGGTTGGGTTTTACCCTCGACTGGCTAGGCCTCTAGCTGGAGATCTCCATCTCTGAGTCGGTGAGCTTTTGCGCTGCTGCGAAGACTTCCGCAGAAGGATCTGGCACGCGTGATGTTGCGGTGTACTCGACCGCCTCTTGGTCGTAGTAGTATGACTTCTTCAAGTCACCGCGGTACGTGACGACGCCTATCTTGCCTGGCATCTTGAGTACTAGGTAGACGTAGTGAGGCACGGCCATGAATTTGGCCAATGCTGGTCTGCTGAGGATGGCGTGGTATGACAACTTGAAGTCAGCCACCTCGAACTTTATGTACTCCGTGCAGTAGTTGTCCTTCGTCCCAAAGGTGACTAGAAGGACCACTGAACCGAGTGGTCTTGCCACGTTTCCCAGGATGATGCCGTAGAACGGAGCTCTGCTAGGGGTGAGCATCTTGGAAATGTCCAGCCCCATCTTATTCAAAGTACTCGCGAAGAGCAGGTTGAGACCGCTCCCACCGTCGATGAGTACTCAAATCAGCTGTGAGCCCACCACGACAGGGTCTAGGATGAGCGGGAATTTTTCCAGCTCGGAGAAGCTGGTGCAATGATCATCCCTAGAAAAGGAGATCGGGACCTCACTATATCTCAGTGGCTTTTGTATGGCGGGCTCGATAGAGAGGATTTCGCATAAGGTCAGCTTCTCCGCGCCCTTGGAAGGGAAGCCGCCGTCTCCTGAAGGGATATGAGGTGGGCTACACTAGCGATAAACAAAAATTCGACCGCATAAACCAGGAAAACTGCTGTTATAGATCACGAAATTACCACTAGACGCGCGTGTGTGAAACTTCTGTAGCGCGTTGGGGTAGTGCAGTCGGTCGCCAGCAGTGCAGTTGCGATACCTCCTCACGTGCGAGTCATCCTCGTGCAGCAGATGCAGCACCCCCAAGGTTTCCACACGTACGGGGATGAAGCGTTGCACTCCGGACTGCTAGGTCCGCGAGGGCAACCTTGGGTGTGGGCGTGGGAACAGGCGGCTGCCGGCAGGCGTGGAATTAGGGTTAGCCCCTCCATGCGCCCCCACCCCTTCTTTTATAGGCGCCCACTAATGGGCTTCCTAACCGAGGCCCATTAGTGCACCTAAGCCCAGTCTAATTCGGATCATATCCTCATTAGGCTTCCAACCCCTTAAGTGTGTGACCCTTTGGGCTCACGCATGAACAGACATGGCCCGAGTACTCCTACTCGACCAATAGTTGACAGCGGCCTCTAGCAAGACGTGTCAACTCCTGTGCGCGCACAAAGATCATATCAGACGAGCTGTCACAATCTCATATACATGATATTCCCTTTGCCTCATGATATTTTGTCTAGCTCCAAGCTGACCTCTATTTCTCGATGTCGTGATCCGGAATCCTTGGTTAACACTTAACCCTAGCACGGCCATGCATTACTTGATCCGATCACTCGAGGGGCCCAGAGATATCTCTCTCAAGCAGAAAGGGGCAAATCCCATCTTGACTGACCATGTCTCACAGCATGCTTCTTGACAAACCCGAGAACCACCTTTATGACTACCCAGTTACGGAGTAGCGTTTGATGGCTCCTAAGTAGGTCGGTTCACATCTTGAGTACATGCGACAATCTCAGGTCTAAGGACACAGCGTACACATTGTGCAATGAGAAATCACTATTTCTCAAGTTGGGTCGGTCCAGCCTCATGTCATACATGCGCCCACATTATTAGTTTGACATCTCCATGTCATATGACTTGTGAAACACAATCATCAACTAATACATGTGCTAGTCTAGTATTCATGTGTGTCCATACATAAACTCCGAATAGGAACAACTTTAGAATAACATAACAAGTAAAGAGTCTCACAAATAATTCACATAATTGACAATCAATACAAGTTGCCTTTCATGGATATTCAATGAACACATAATACATCATGGATACAACGAAATATGATCATCTCTATGATTACCTCTAGGGCATATTTCTAACATCTCCACTGAAGATGATGTTGACGACATTCTTCGGTCTTGGAAATCTTGAGCCCCCGACTTGTCACCCTCATTGTCATCCTCCTGCTCCTTTCGCTTTTCGTCTTGAGGAAGGGGTGGAGCGTTGAGTGACTTGCGGAGGGTGATGCACTCGAAGAGCGTATGCTGGGACCTCGGGTGCATCGAGCATCGTTTGTGCAGAACTTTTTCAAACTCAACTTGATTGCTCCCCGGCTTCTTGCCCCGTGGATTGCGCTCAACAGCTGCGACTTCTTCGTCTGGCTTGCGACTTCCCGAGTTGTTCCGCTAGCTTTTGTCGAAGCGGTTGTTGTCGTTGTCCTCCTTATCGTTGTTGCGCTTGGGGAAGCGATAGTTCTCCTCGTCATCCTGATCAGCCCACCGTGCCATCATGTCGCGCAGCTCCACGGCAATAGTTGGGCGGTTGCGTCTGAAGTTGTGGTTCGTGTGCTTCGAGAAGAGGCCGTTCTAGAAGCAGTGGATGACGTCCTCGTCGGTAATGTTGGCGATGGTGGCATGCATCTCGATGAAACACTAGGTGTAGGATCTTAGGGTCTCATTCATCTCCTCCTTGACCTGGGACAAATCATGACGAGTACCTGCTCGGATCTTGGATCCCTAGAAGTTGTTGATGAAGGCCCGCTTGAGGTCCTCCCAGGAGTCGGTGGAGTTTGGTTTGAGGCTTTCAAGCCAAGTGAGTGGCACGGATTCCAAGGCTACCGGGAGGTAGATTGCCTTGGTTGAGTTGGATCCCCCTGAAACCCTGATGGCAACGAAGTAGCATCGAATCCATTGGCGCGGGTCTTGCTTGCCATCATACTTGGGGATCCCGACTGGTTTAAAATCCTTGGGGTAGGATTTCTTGGTGATGTTGGAGGTGAAGGCAGGGAAGTGGTCGTTATCGTCATCATCGTGGTATCTATTGGGACGGTCCCTTCTCCTTGCCTCGATGATGCGCCGTGAGCCATGGCCATCTGTGATCTTCTGCCAAAGATCAATCGTGGGAGCGTCCCTGAGGGTGGCCTCTGGTGGAGCTTCACCTTAAGGCCTTGCATCGTGCCTCTTGTTCGACGTTGCCGCGCGCGGACTGCTGGCCCTGGGATTGCCATGGACGACTGGATTGTCCTGGTTGCGCTGGCGATTGTATCTGGGGCCTCCTCTAGGGGTGCGACTAATCTGCGCAAAGTCACCATGGCGCTCGGATCTCGAGAGCATGTTCTGCGTTGAGGACACTGGATGTTGCCCATTGAGTTGCACGAGCGCACGTTGGGTTAGATACTGCAGCCTTTGTATCTAGGGGTTCGGTGGTAGTTGTTGAGCTAGGAGCGCTCCTTCTGCGATGGCGGCAATCAGTGTGCGATACTCCCGATCTCCGGCTACTGCGAAAGTGTTGTTAAGGTTCCTTTGGTGCATTGGTTTGCATGGGTAGACTTGACGATCCGACGAGTTCTCAGCCGTATGGCTGTACTCGACTAGCTCTGTGCTAGCCTCTCCGTCTTCCGAGATGGGAGAGAGAGGTTTGCCCTCCTAGAAGGGCAGTTCCTGCATGAAGGCCACAAGGTGGGAGTCATATTCAAGTAGTTCAGAGGGCTCTAAGCCCTTCCAATACACGAAATAGCCTTGCGGCGTAGATGTTATGGTCAAACCCAGGTGACAACCCGAAAAGGATTCGGTGTGGTCATCAGGTTGTGAGTGGTTGTCGAGAACGGGGGCCTCCCGACAAGCGGTGACTCCCTCGTCCTGGAGTCCTCCTCGGCTCTGGCTTGAAGGTCTAGTACTAGTCAGCAGGTACTGTTCGTTGGAGTCCGAGTAGTTGTCGAAAATGGGGCCCCCCCGACAGGCGGTTGCTCCCGAGTCCTCGAGCTTGAGCAAATGATCTAAGTCCTCCTCCAAGTTGGAGGGGGACTTGGACTATGTAGCCTCCTCAAATCGGTTTGAATCCAATCCGAGTAGTCCTGGTGCAGGGCGAGTTGAAGTTGCGTTGAAAACGGACATCCTCTCAATCTTCCGGGCTAGATCAGGGAGCAGCAACTCGTCGAGGTTGTTGATGAACTCATCAAGGTTGCTGCCTCGAGTTGGTGTAGAGGCCTCCAGCTTCCTGGAGTCGGCTAGGTGGCTGTTGAAGCCACCCATGCCGTTGGCGACGCAGATCCAAGAGCCGAAGATGAAAGTTGTGCCCTCATCGAGCACAGTGCTGGTGAAGCTGAGAGATGCCATCGAGTTCTCTGGTGAATGCTCGATGAACACCCCTACCTAGCGCGCCAGCTATCGGTGTTTTACCGCCACACCCACCGAGGGATACCCCCGAGGTGGTGAGTTTGTAGATAAGGTGTTGCAGAGACCAGAAACTTGAAGGTGCAACGAACACAAAGTTTAGAGAGGTTCGGGCCGCCGAGAGCGTAATACCCTACGTCCTGTGTGGTGGTTTGTATTGTCTTAAGATATACTCGCAGTTATGAGACTTTAGGAAAGGTCTCATATAGTCGATGCCTCATACATCAAAGAGTTCCACTTGAAGATTGTATGTTAGAGGCATGGCATTGCGAGCTGAGATCCCTCCATGCTTCTCGCAACTGTGACACCTTCGAAAGAAATCCTTGGTGTCTTCATACAATGTGGGCCAATAGAAACCACTCAGCAAGATTTTAGCTTGTGTGCGAAATACACCATAGTGTCCTCCATATGGTGCTGCATGGCACTTCTCAATGATCTTGATCCCTTCTGGTTTGGGAACACATCTTCTCAATAATCCATCTGCACATACTCTGTATAAATACGGCTCATCCCATAGATAGTGTCTGCTCTTGTATGCCAGCTTCCTCCTACTTTCTCCTAGTGGTACGTACCCTGAAACCATAAAATTCACAATATTTGCATACCAGGGGTTTGCCGTTGTCACTTTAAGGAGCATGTCATCTCGAAGGAAGTCATTAATCAGGAGTTCCTGCATGTTAGTGATATTCATGCGCGATAAATGGTCTGCTACAGAATTTTCTACTCCCTTCTTATCTTTGATTTCCAAGTCAAACTCTTGTAGTAGAAGGATCCATCTTATGAGCCTTCGTTTAGCATCTTTCTTAGTGAGGAGGTACTTCAGAGCTGCGTGGTCAGTGTAGACGATGACCTTTGCCCCCACCAGGTAAGATCTAAACTTAGCTATAGGAAAGACGACTGCCAGGAGCTCTTTTTCAGTTGTGGCATAATTAAGTTGAGCTCTTGTTAGTGTCTTGCTAGCATAGGCGATCGCGCGATGCTTTTTGTCCTTAGTTTGTCCTAGTACGGCCCCCGCCACATAATCACTAGCATCACACATGATCTCAGAAGGGAGCTTCCAATCTGGGGGTTGGATGATTGGAGCTGAGATGAGTGCCTTTTTGAGAGAGTTAAATGCTTTTAGGCACTCATCATCAAAATGGAAAGGGACATCCTTAGCTAGTAAGCTCGTAAGGGGTCTAGCAATGTTAGAGAAGTTACCGATGAAGCGCCGGTAGAACCCTGCGTGGCCTAGGAAGCTTCGGATCCCTATCACATTGGTGAGCGGCGGTAGTTGTTTGATGACCTCAATCTTCACCTTGTCCACCGCTATTCCTCTCTCGGAAACTAAGTGTCTGAGAATGATGCCCTCTCGGTCAATGAAGTGGCACTTCTCCTAGTTCAACACTAGGTCCTTTTCTTGGCATCTCTGCAAGACCTTGTCCAAATTTCTGAGGCAATGATCAAAGGTCTTATCGTAAACCGAGAAGTCATCCATGAAGACCTCCATAATATCTTCAATCATGTCCGAGAAGATGGACATCATGCACCTTTGGAATGATGCGGGTGCATTGCACAACCCTAATGATATTCTTTGGTAAGCGTAGGTTCCGTAGGGGCATGTGAAGGTTGTCTTGCTTTGATGGTCGGGGTGGATAGGAATCTGATGGTAGCCAGAATAGCCATCAAGGAAACAAAAGAAAGAGTGCTTTGCTAACCTTTCCAACATCTCGTCGATGAAGGGTAGCGGAAAGTGGTCCTTCTTTGTGGCCTTGTTAAGCTTTCTGTAGTCAATGCACATCCTCCATCCCGTGATGGTGCGCTGCAGAATTAGTTCATTCTTGCTACTTTCCACGACCGTCGTACCTCCTTTCTTGGGCACTACCTGCACCGGACTTACCCACTCACTACGGGACGGGATAGATGATCTCGGTGTGTAGGAGCTTTAAGACCTCCTTCTTTACACCCTGTTGACGCCAGATTTTGACACGTGTTGAATCGGCGTCAGGAGGAGAGGTTGGCCGATACGGCAGATCTAAAGGCTACAGTAAAGAATCGGCCGATTGAGGTGACAGTTGGAAATCGGCCGATTGGTGATACAGCTTGCGCCAACAGATTGGGGCCACAACAGAGGATCCCGGTCCAAAGTGGCCTGATGTTGGTCAACAGAGCGACGCTAATTCGGTCAAGAAGCAATTGGAAAAGTCCTGATTGGATTAGGAGACGGCGGCGGAAGATTCTGCGGGAGTCCGTTTCCTTTTTAAAGATATTATAGATATAGTAGTTTTCCTGTTTTAAATAAGGTTGTAACAAGTCGTAATCGACCAGGAGTCCTAGTTTTAGGGTATAAATAGGAGTCGCTAGGTCTTTGCAAAAGATGAACATATCAATCAACAAAAATACTTCTACTTTTTCCCAGCACTTTACTTTCAAGTCGGCGACTTCGCCAATACTTTTTCTTCTTTCACGAGTTCGTACGGATTGGCAGGGCTGCATCAACTTGATCTCCGGCCAATTGGTAGGTTCCGCTTATCGAGTAACATCCGAGCTTTAACTACGGGCGCATTGCTGTGGTTTCGTTTGGATTTATTCACCAGTTATCGATAATTACTAGAAATATAGGTTTTACCTATTGTTCTAGTATTATCACCAGTTATCCAGCTTGAAATTGGAGTTATCGGCTTTATCATCGCTTTTCCTCGATTTATCGCCATACAGCCGATTAGATCTATTTCAAGTGTTGCATCTGTAATAATTATTTAGATCGCTCCAGCAGTCTTCTTTGCAATTACTACGTGATTATCGGTTGATCCATAGCCGATCATCTTCATAGCAGATCGGCCGATTCGCTGACGCGCTCTTCAGGACAGATCGGAACTCCAGCCGATCGGAGCGCCTGGAATTTATTACTTTTATTTCCTTGTCAATCAACAGGTCAGATTGACTGGCACGCCGCGCGAACCGCACCAGGGAAAATAACCCAAACAGGAGCTAAGCAGATTCTCCCGGGTCGTGTGTCCGACGCTGAAGACCATCGGCCGATTCCTTGGCCGATTTTAGCGCCAACACACTTTTGGCACGCTCCGTGGGATGACTTCAAGATCCAACATGTCGAAGAACGCAGAAGGTTCCGAAAATAATATCATTGAGATCACAGAAGCGGATCTCAAGGACGACCAGAGGGAAGAATTAGCTAAACATCTAGAAGTTTACAAGAAGATGTATCTTGTGGCAGAACCACCTGAATTAATCCGACTCAAGTGTATTAACCATCACCATTAAGGCATCCTCGGTTAACCTTACACTTCAAACGGAGTAATCCACTGGTCTGTCGGGTATAACCTCCCGATACAACCACGGTGAACGGATCGAGCGCCGTACATACAAATGCTCATGCGACGATGAGCCCAGAGAATACCACATTCCAGCAAATATTACATCATTAGCATAAGTAAATATTACAGACCTAATTCTGAGTTTAGAAAACAAGTATTTCAATTAACATAGATAGTTCTTCAGAGTTAAATTGCAGCGGAAATAACAACGGAAACTACTCGACGATACAGGATGTCTCGATGAAGCCCGTACGAGACATCACTCGGCCTTATCTCCGTTGGACGGGGGCGCATCCCATTCCACCGACCAACCAGGGGGAAGAGTGCAGGGCCAAGTCAAGCTAGCAATCATGTCTTCAAAGGGTTCACCTGAAATCGAGTCACAAGCAAGACTGAGTATACTAATACTCAGCAAGTCTTACCCGTGTAGTGGGAACTACTCCGCCGACTCTAGACATGCAAGGCTTTTTGGCTCAGGGGTTTGTTTGCCGAAAAAGCATCTACAAGTGGGTCCTTACTTTCAACTTTTAGCTCAAGATTCTAGTTTCGTTAGCCAGTCTAGGTAAGCAGCTATCTAATGCATACATGGTGAAGCATTAAGTTTTCCATCCATCCAGTTCATTCATCATCATTGTTCCTCTTCTTACTCTGTGGGTAAAAATGGTTAAGCAGTCTCAATAGCCGTGAGAAACGGACGATTCGAATCGAATTTCTTAACCTTGCAAGGGAAAACCCAAACACACGTCACGTGGTTACTCCCTAGAGTCACACGTGCAACTTTTCCCCTTTCTTTCCGGGTCGTGGATCGGGGCTACCCTCCGAGAGTACAGGAGCCCCACGCCACGGTTCGGCGCCGGGTCGTGACCACTCTCTGCACTCGCCATATGCACATGGGACCGAAGTTCAAAGGGTAGGATGCCGTCCCCTTGCCGGGCCAATCAGGTACTTAAGCTTACCGATTCCCATAATCTCGGCATGTGTTTAGTACGTTCAAAGACTTAACCATCACTACCACACCCTGCGGCCTTAGCATTTTTCACTAGACAGACGGGCCTCAATCGTAACCATCGTTACATAACCCGTCCGTGTCCTTATGATTGCAGCGTGTAGTAGTCATTCAACTCCTATTTTCTCGCGAGTGACAGGAAATCACTCGACTTTTACCGGAGTCCTATTAGCACAGCATTCTAACGAACCTTACATCTAGTTTTCAAGCAAGGGTTCCTAACATCATGCAACTAAGTTTTCATTCAACTCCTATAAACTTAATGCACAAGCAAAGAGTAATGAGTTGCATAATTTCGGAAAGAATGGGTTATGCTCCGGGGCTTGCCTTCGCAGTTCGCTTGGGGATCTTCCGAACTTGGGCTCGGGTCTTCAAAAGCTTCAGTTAGATTTGCTTGAGCTTCACGCTGTTCACTCTCGGATGCGGGCACCAGCTCGTAGGTTCCGTCGGCGAGAGTCGTCGATTCTACATGAGTGCACAAGTTTAAGTTGTGGAAATAGCACTTGATTACGATTTGAGAGTAATTACTACAAGGGATAGTTTCTGGTCATGAAATTTTGGATTTAGACACATCAAGGAAAGATGTGCTTACTGTAAAATTTTCAGCCAATTTTATGTAACAGATTAATTCTGAAAAATAGATTTCATTGTTGCTGTTAGATACTTGTTCTTTTTGTACAGATCAATTGGTGCAACAATTGTGGCTAAGATTTTTACAGAGCTCTCACTTGAGCATGCAGAAGCTACTGTAATTTTTGTAGGATTTATCATGCAGTATTTAGAGCATAGAAAATATGACATTCTACACCTAGGCTTTTTAAAGATTCATTTTTACAGGACCCTACACAGGGTTTTTGTCCATGAAGCTTTTTACACAGCAACTTCTACCAAAGTGTAACTCCCAGTAATAATTTGGGGATTTTCCAAGCTAAGACACTATTTTCTTGATTTAATGTATTTTATTAGCACATAAATCAAATAAATAGGTTACTGTGAGATAAAAAGTCTCCTAATTTTTCTCTGGCTTCTAGTTACCAATACATTAGCATAGGAAAAATTTGAAGGGGTGACTCACCACCTAACTACAGGGATAAAACATTCCATTTACACATGAATTAAAACTTAGTTTAACAAACAGCAGAGCTAGAGATGGAATTTGGGTCTGATCTTTTTACACAGTCCTAATCATCCAGCATCTAATTCACTGCCCAAAATTCAGGGTCAGCATTGCTCTAGAACAATGGGTATAAAATATGTCTATTAAAGCTTCTATTTAATGTAGAGCGAAATATTTTGAGATTCTGAGAAAGTTTTTGTAACAAAAGTGGTAGAGTTTGTTCTGAGGATCCCAGAACAGTTGGGTTTGCATTTTTCTGAATTTTCTACGATTTTATACGAATTTTACAAGTTCGCTGAATTTGAATCTAGGTTTGAAATTTTCTTTTACAACTAGGTCCTTGAATCTTGCGCTCAAACCCTTCTAAAGATTTAAATCCTTGCAATTGGGTCCTCGGCGGCTCGGGTGCGGCGGCCGGCCGAAATTCCGGCGAGGGGGCTCGCCGGCGGCGAGGGGCGGGGGTCGGGGAAGGTTCAGGGGTGCGAGGGCTACCTTGTGGGGGTGTTGTTCAGGTGGGGGACGGCCGGGAAGGGCTCGCCGGCGTTGGAGCAGAGGCGGCGGCGGCGCGGCTCGCGTCGACGGCGGTGCTCCGGCGGGCTTGGGGCGGCGTGGTCCGGTCGGTGAGCTTCAGTGGCGCGTGGGGAAGCTACTCCGGGGCTCGGCTTCGACGGAGGGGGTCGGGGTCGTGCTGTCCACGGCGAGCAGGGGCGGCGGCGGCGACGGCAGCGCGGGCGGCGGTGCTCCGGTGGCTCTGGGTGGCGTTGGGCGGGTCGGCGAGCTGCGGTGAGGTGATGTAGTGGTGGCTGGGTGCTCGGTTTGGGCAGTGGGCGGCTGTGGAGGGCTGCCCACGGGCGGGTGGTGCTCGGCGGCGGCGATGGCGCGGCGAGGCGTTCTGGTGGCGGGGCTTCGCGCGGGCGGTCGGGGGTGGCGTTTTTATAGGGACAGGAGGGGGCGTGGAGATGCCTGGGTGACGCGCGGGGCGGGGCGCGGCAGCGGCGTGCACTGGGCGCGGCGGGCGGCGGCAGAACGCCGGCGCGGCGTGCGGCGAGCGGGCGCGGTGACTGGGCGGCCGCGATTGTGGCGTGGGCGCGGTGAGATAGTGCCGGGCGCGGAGTGGGGAAGCAGCAGCGGCAGCGGCTCGGGCGGAGGGCAGGCGCGGCGACTGGTGGGGCGCGGGGGCCGGGGCGGCACGGCGGAGCGCGGGTACTGGCCGGGCGGGCGGCAGCCGGGGCGCGGCAGCACGCGCGGGCGGGGACTGGGCGGCGCGGCGTCGGGGCGGGGGAAAGCCGGCCGTGGCGGGGTGGCGCGGCGGCCACTGGCCTGGCGCCTCGCGCCGGTCAGGCGACGCCGGCCACCTGGCGCGCGGCGGGCGGGCGAGCGCGCGCGGCGCGCAGAGCAGAGGGGGGAGATGCCAGGGACCGAAACGCAAAAATTCGAAGAAGTTCAGGGGGCTGGGTGCAAACAGGGCGTTTTCTCCTCTTTCTGATTTGAATTTCAAAAACTTTTGAACACGAAAGTTGTTCAAAATAAAAAGTTCTACAACTTTGGTTTCAGGCAACATCTCATTTGGCTTATGGTTTTAAAGTTATTTTAAAAGTTTCAAATGTGCCCAAATGTGCCCAAATTTAATTTGAATTCCAACTGAACCCGTTTTAAATTCTTTCCACCCTCTCATTAGTTGGTTTAACACATAGAGTTAGGCTAAAGTCTTTGATTTTTGGAAATGAAATTACCAGGGTTGTCACAGCCTTCCCCCCTTAACAAGAATCTCGCCCCGAGATTCGGTAATTCTTAGTGTGGGCGTGGGTGCACATACCAGTGGTTGAGACCAGAAACCCAGGGAAATGTTGGTTCAGGTAGCTTTCCGTTTCCCAGGTGGCTTCTTCTTCCGTGTGGCGATTCCATTGTATCTTATACATTCTAATCACTTTCTTCCTGGTCTCTCTTTCCTTTTGATCCAGAATCTTAATTGGGTGTTCGACATACGAGAGATCGGGTTCCAACGATATTTCTTGTTGTCCCACAATCTCCGTAGGGACTCGAATACACTTCTTGAGTTGAGATACGTGGAAGACATCATGGGTGGCCGTGAGCTGAGGGGGCAGTCGTAATTTGTAGGCTACGGGTCCGCAGCTCTCCATGATTTCGTAAGGGTCAATATAACGGGGAGCTAGTTTGCCTTTGATTCCAAATCTTCGCACTCCCTTGGTTGGTGAAACTCGAAGATAGACATGATCGCCAACTTCGAACTTTAGAGGCTTTCTCCTTTTGTCAGCATAGCTCTTTTGTCGGGCTTGTGCGGCTTTAAGATTTGCTTGTATTACTTTTACTTTCTCCTCTGCCTCGATTACTAGGTCGGGTCCAATCATTTTACGTTCTCCGGTTTGTGACCAGCTCAAAGGGGTTCGACACCTTCGTCCGTATAGGGCCTCAAATGGTGCCATTTTCAAACTCGTTTGGTAGCTGTTGTTGTATGAGAACTCGGCCAGGGGTAGGCATTTGTCCCAATTCTTGTCATAATGAATGACACAAGCTCTCAGCATGTCCTCAAGAATTTGGTTTACTCTCTCCGTTTGTCCATCGGTCTGCGGATGGTATGCTGAGCTGCGAATCAGCTTAGTACCAAGAGACGTTTGCAGTTGTTCCCAAAAGCGTGCTACAAACTGGGGACCACGATCGGAAATGATTGTCTTAGGCATTCCATGCAGGCAAACAATACGATCGAGGTAAATATCGGCATATTTCTTGGTAGAATAGGTGGTGTGCACCGGAAGAAAATGTGCCGTCTTCGTGAGTCTATCAACGATAACCCATATGGAATCATGTTTCTGGGAAGTGTTTGGTCATCCCACGATGAAGTCCATACTTATGTCTTCCCATTTCCATGATGGTATAGGTAACGGTTGAAGTGTACCGGCCACCTTTAAGTGGCTAGCTTTTACTCTCTGGCATGTGTCACATTCCGAGACATACGTAGCAATTTCCCTTCTCATTCTAGTCCACCAGAAGTTTTGCCTTAGGTCCTGATACATTTTGCTACTGCCGGGGTGGATAGAGAATTTGGAGAGGTGTGCCTCATCAAGAATTTGCTTGCGGAGTTTACGATCCTTCGGAACGACTATCCGACTTTCGAACCATAGAACTCCCTTATGGTCCTGGCGGAAACACTTATACTTCTCTTCACCTAGAGAGAGTTTTTGTTTGATGATCTTGATTCCTTCATCATGTAGTTGTGCCATGACGATTTGGTCGTGAAGAGTGGGCTCAACTGAGATGTGATTTAGAGTGCCTTGGGAAACCATTTCCAAGTTAAGCTTCCTCATGTCTGCACATAATGTCTCATGGTAGGACTCCATGGACAAGCAATGGCAATGGGACTTGCGGCTTAGTGCATCCGCGACTACATTAGCCTTACCGGGGTGATAGTGCACTTCAAGGTCATAATCTTTGATTAATTCTAGCCATCTTCGTTGTCTCATATTCAGATCGGCTTGTGTGAAGATGTACTTGAGACTCTTATGATCCGTGTAGATATTGCACTGTGTACCCATGAGATAGTGCCTCCATATCTTCAGAGCGTGAATGACGGCTGCGAGCTCAAGGTCATGCGTGGGATAATTCCGTTCGTGGGGCCGAAGGGCTCGTGAGGCATATGCAATCACTCGATTCTCTTGCATAAGCACACATCCTAGACCAGTACCTGATGCGTCACAATACACATCGAATGACTTGGTATTATCGGGTTGAGCTAACACAGGTGCAGTACCTGGTTGTAGCTCAATAACGAACTCAATATCCCTATCCGGTGGCATTCCTGGTAAGTCATCCGGAAAGACATCGGCATACTCGCATACCACTGGAATATTCTCTAGGTTGGTCCCTTCCATCACGAAAGCGCAAGAATTTGTGCACTCCCGTAACGGTAGGTAAAGGGTAGTGGCTCCGTGACTAGGTGAATTTATCTCAACGGCTCGGGAAGAAAGGTCCAGTGTGACTCCATGCATAGCCATCCAGTTCATTCCCAAAATAATGTCCATGCCGTCAAGGGGTAAAAGGACAAGGTCCGTGTCGATGGTTTTACTACCCAATTTGACTGGTACTTGTCTGACCATTTGGTTTGAAGAAATTTTACCACCCGGTGTTGATATCATATATGACCCTTTTGTGTGACAAACATCCAAGCCTACTTTTGCACCGAATTTTGCACTTATGAAACTATGCGATGCACCAGAATCAAATAATATAACGGCAGGCTTGTTATGGATAGAGAATGTACCCGACATCACTGGGGCTCCTTCAGGAAGCTCTGCAAGCGTGGTGAAGTTAATCCGTCCTTGCTTGACTTGCAGGGTCTGTCTCTTGCCCCTGTTCTTGGCGTTCGGGTTGGATCCTTGACCTTGGTTGGGCTGTCCAGGCTGAGGGCATTCGCGTGCGAAGTGGCTGGAACTCCCGCATTTGAAACAGCGATTTGCGGGGCTAGGTCGAAGAGACTGCTGAAGAATGGGCCTCGGACCATTCTGTGGAGGCATCGGGGGTCGTACCATGCCTGGCTGCTGTGGGGGTCTGGCAATCCATCTACCTGGCTGCGGGGCCCTTGGTGGAGCTGTAGGTGCGGTATTTTGCACGATGCGATACCTTGGTGGTTGGGCACTTGATGGCCCTGCGGGTGCCTTTCTCTTCTTCTCTGCCCGGTGTGCCATGATACAGTCCTCCTGGGTAATGGCCATATTGACCAACTCATTGTAGGTGTCAGCCCTGGCTAGGTTCAGACGTTCCTTGAGCTTGGTATTCAGACCTCGGCGGAAACGATCACGCTTCTTGGCATCCGTATCAGCGTGATAGCCCGCATACTGGCATAGGTTGTTGAACGCCTGGGCGTACTGCAACACGGTGCGGGTGCCTTGGGTGAGTGCCAGGAACTCATTCAACTTTCTCTCCATGAGACCCTCGGGGATATGATGTGCCCGGAACGCGGTCTTGAATTCATTCCAGTCGACCACATGGTCAGCCGCGAGCATCGTAAAATAGTGGTCCCACCACAGTCGAGCGGTACCGCGAAGCTGTTGCGCGGCAAAACGGGCCTTGTTGGCCTCTGAGCATGGGGCCACAAGTAGCGTGAACTTGGATTCTATGGTGCGAATCCATGCATCTGCGTCCAGGGGTTCCTCGGTCTTATGGAACAAGGGAGGCTGGGTCCCCAGGAAATCCGTGTATCCTGCAGCTTGTGGTTAGTGAGCATTGTGCCCACCCCTCTGCTGGTGTTGCCCTTGCACAATCTGACGCAGCAGCTCGGTTTGAGCGGCCATCACTTCCACCAAACTGGGCGGGGGTGGTGGCGATTGTCGCGAGCGGCTGCCACCGGCACCAAAACCCTCGGGGTTGCCACGTGTTGATCCAACCATCTGAAACGTGAAAGGTTACCATTAGCAACGCGATCCATATTACTTCCTTGATTCATAAATAATTGGTGTAGTCATAGACTTCCGAAGTCACAGCTAGAAGTATGGACAGAATCCCTGTTTGCTACGAGAAAAATCATAGCCTGCTGTGGGTCCATCCAAAACATCTCAACATTGGCAGTAGTCAGAGAATTTAGGAATGCACCACTTTGGTATTTAACTTCGGTGCTAGAACTATGGCTAAGGTGGTCGAAAAGCTCGTCCTTTGCCTTGCTGTCTTAGCTGTTTTTCAGCAGATTGATCGGTGCGGTTTCGCCTATATCTTAAACTAGCGAGGTCCAATGATGCTGAATTTTTGTGAGAACCTAGATCACAAAATTTAGCACAAGTCTGGTATTCAACACTCAGCCAAGAAATGCAAGGAGACATGGGTAAAAATTCCGACAAGTCTCAGCGATTGTGGATTCCATCGTTTACCAACTTACAACGAAATCACCAAGTTTATCGCCGTTCCTTACATGTTGTGGGTATCCACATGGTTCAGATATACCCAACACAAAAGAGTTACTCAACTCCTAGTTAGCCTATTACAACACTTGCCAAAAGTTAGGCTACCCTATCGAGGAGTATGTGCAAAAGTCCTCCTAGGTCGTCCTCTAGAAATCATCCAAGTCGTTGACAGACGACTCGCTGTGAGCCGGAGAGTGGGCTCCCATCTGAGGTGCCTGTGGTACCTTACCCTCGAAATCCATACCTGAGATACCATCAATCTCCTGTGGCTCCTCCTCATCCTCCTCCATGTCGTCCTCATGGGGATGGTCATTCTGATCATGATGCCACTGAATATGCTTATTAGCATCCTCCAACTCAAGGTTCAGATCATGGAGCTGCTCCTCCAACTGTGCTATCGTGGTATCTCTCTCACCCATGAGAGTGTCCTGCTCCTGGATTTGGCCCTCAAGTTGGCCAATCTGAGCATCTCTGTCCTCAAGATCCTGACTGAGCTCCTTTATCTGCTCATCCCTGGTATCTGCCATCATATGGTAGGCCTGAGCAAGATCAGTGAGCTGCTCGAGTGCCTGACTCTGGAGAGTCTGAAGCCGGTAGAGTGCACTCATGCACCGCACGGAGGTATGGATAGTCTCCTGGGCATGGAAGTCTACCAAATACTGTGCGTGCTGCACCCTGTTGAGCCAAAAGGGGTCGTTGTCCTGGGCAGCAGGAAACAATCCAATGGGAGTGAGTGTGACAACCTCGGGACGCTGCGCACAAAATGTGGTGAGCGCCCTCATGGCTGCAAGCTCCCAAGTATCGGCCAAACGGCGACCAACAGCCTCAAGCTCCAAGGCGGGCCACTCCGGGTGTAGCGGGTGCGGAAAGATAGTCACGTTGACACGGCACTGGGTAACTCCATTTTCTGCAAACTCCAGTCCGGCGTAACGTGGGGGAATTAGATAGCCCGCGGTACGCAGAACATCCCACAAAATAGAGGGAAAGCCCTCCCAGTGGAGGCACTGCGAGTGCACGCGTCCATCCTCATTCACCATCATCTCAACGGGCTCGGCCATCTGAACAAAAGATCAAATGGAGTGAGATAGCGAAAACTGTGAGCAGCACAAGGACAGATTCTGTATAGTGTGCAAAAATAATCATATCTCCCACAGTTCTCGTCCAAAAATTCTCAAATTTCACCAGGTCACTCCTAAGGTATTTGTGAACAACTTTTCTATTCAACACTTTGGCTGGATTAGGCTCTAAGATGGCTGTTCCCTTAAGGTCTTACTTCTCGGTCTACCCAGAATTTTCAGTGAACAGGGGGCCAATATTTCGTGCACCAGGGAAAATCTACCCAGCCAAAATTTACCAAATTTTAACAGCAGCTTCTGGGATAAATTTGGAACAAGTTTTGTGTTGTACTCTTTTGCAGAAAACCGCAGGAAGGGGGCCTAAAAATTTAAGAGGCAGAAGTGCTTATTCCGGACAGAATCCTGACATTTCAAGGTTTCTGTTGTTTCTTATTATCCATAAGTTCAGAATTTTTCATTTTTGAATAGGAGATAGAACATAAAATTTAGAACAATTCTTTCAACATGAACTTCTCCAGAAATGGTCGTTTTCTTTGGTCAATAATTCGCTCTTTTCGGTCGTGGCAGATTTGGGACAGTTTTCTCTAGATAATCCTTATGCAACCATGCTTAGATACGCAAGAACCTTTCCACTCTCACATAACGCATTTTTTTTTTTTTTTGATTTCAGATACACATGTTCATGATGTATGCACGTCCTATTCGTCCTCACAAAATAAAATAATCGCCAAATAGCTTTGGTCTTACGAAGATAGTTTCGGTGGCTTACACAATACGGCTCTCGCTATAATAGCTAGTCGAGTCTTTCTAATCGTTCCTTAACTTATCGTAATCGCGGTTAGTGTACCTGCAGAAAATCGACAAGCATATATATATGAACCTTTCATGCCAGCACTCATGAAAGCGTCCGTATTCATTACCGTTTACTTATAGAAACGATATCTGTACAATTCCCGCCGTACAGACGACGTTAACATACGCTATCGAGATAGCGTATTCACGGGGGTACCATCATGAGATGGGGGTATGAACAGCGATCGCCATACCCTGCGCCGAACCTTCTACTCCCAATATGTTCAACTAACAGTTGGCATATTGGCAGCACCTCAAGTAAGCCACTGCTTGAGGGCAGCGTTCGGTTCGCATCACCGACAGGAAGGCCAAGCTCCCTCAGTTGGCTGAGGATCCTTACCTTCTTACCTTAGCGACGAGTGCGTCGTTACAGAATTTAAGGTCGGTTGTGCATGAAAGTAAGTTTTGACAGAAAATAATGTGCTGGAAGTCAGTTGATACTATATATAGAAGTTAGATAGCCACCTAGTAACTTTCCCATAAACCCTTAGGGCTTTACGAACTAGGCACCATCCTTAACGTACCAACGCATTTCGCAACACAACCTTCTAGTCAAGTTTTAGTAAATGAGTTTTTAGGGCTTGTAGCATTCTCTGGCGTACGTATTTCGGCTCTAGTGTCCGCTGTTGCCAGCTGTGGTACCAGTTACGGCTCTGATACCAGCTGTGGCAGAACCACCTGAATTAATCCGACTCAAGTGTATTAACCATCACCATTAAGGCATCCTCGGTTAACCTTACACTTCAAACGGAGTAATCCACTGGTCTGTCGGGTATAACCTCCCGATACAACCACGGTGAACGGATCGAGCGCCGTACATACAAATGCTCATGCGACGATGAGCCCAGAGAATACCACATTCCAGCAAATATTACATCATTAGCATAAGTAAATATTACAGACCTAATTCTGAGTTTAGAAAACAAGTATTTCAATTAACATAGATAGTTCTTCAGAGTTAAATTGCAGCGGAAATAACAACGGAAACTACTCGACGATACAGGATGTCTCGATGAAGCCCGTACGAGACATCACTCGGCCTTATCTCCGTTGGACGGGGGCGCATCCCATTCCACCGACCAACCAGGGGGAAGAGTGCAGGGCCAAGTCAAGCTAGCAATCATGTCTTCAAAGGGTTCACCTGAAATCGAGTCACAAGCAAGACTGAGTATACTAATACTCAGCAAGTCTTACCCGTGTAGTGGGAACTACTCCGCCGACTCTAGACATGCAAGGCTTTTTGGCTCAGGGGTTTGTTTGCCGAAAAAGCATCTACAAGTGGGTCCTTACTTTCAACTTTTAGCTCAAGATTCTAGTTTCGTTAGCCAGTCTAGGTAAGCAGCTATCTAATGCATACATGGTGAAGCATTAAGTTTTCCATCCATCCAGTTCATTCATCATCATTGTTCCTCTTCTTACTCTGTGGGTAAAAATGGTTAAGCAGTCTCAATAGCCGTGAGAAACGGACGATTCGAATCGAATTTCTTAACCTTGCAAGGGAAAACCCAAACACACGTCACGTGGTTACTCCCTAGAGTCACACGTGCAACTTTTCCCCTTTCTTTCCGGGTCGTGGATCGGGGCTACCCTCCGAGAGTACAGGAGCCCCACGCCACGGTTCGGCGCCGGGTCGTGACCACTCTCTGCACTCGCCATATGCACATGGGACCGAAGTTCAAAGGGTAGGATGCCGTCCCCTTGCCGGGCCAATCAGGTACTTAAGCTTACCGATTCCCATAATCTCGGCATGTGTTTAGTACGTTCAAAGACTTAACCATCACTACCACACCCTGCGGCCTTAGCATTTTTCACTAGACAGACGGGCCTCAATCGTAACCATCGTTACATAACCCGTCCGTGTCCTTATGATTGCAGCGTGTAGTAGTCATTCAACTCCTATTTTCTCGCGAGTGACAGGAAATCACTCGACTTTTACCGGAGTCCTATTAGCACAGCATTCTAACGAACCTTACATCTAGTTTTCAAGCAAGGGTTCCTAACATCATGCAACTAAGTTTTCATTCAACTCCTATAAACTTAATGCACAAGCAAAGAGTAATGAGTTGCATAATTTCGGAAAGAATGGGTTATGCTCCGGGGCTTGCCTTCGCAGTTCGCTTGGGGATCTTCCGAACTTGGGCTCGGGTCTTCAAAAGCTTCAGTTAGATTTGCTTGAGCTTCACGCTGTTCACTCTCGGATGCGGGCACCAGCTCGTAGGTTCCGTCGGCGAGAGTCGTCGATTCTACATGAGTGCACAAGTTTAAGTTGTGGAAATAGCACTTGATTACGATTTGAGAGTAATTACTACAAGGGATAGTTTCTGGTCATGAAATTTTGGATTTAGACACATCAAGGAAAGATGTGCTTACTGTAAAATTTTCAGCCAATTTTATGTAACAGATTAATTCTGAAAAATAGATTTCATTGTTGCTGTTAGATACTTGTTCTTTTTGTACAGATCAATTGGTGCAACAATTGTGGCTAAGATTTTTACAGAGCTCTCACTTGAGCATGCAGAAGCTACTGTAATTTTTGTAGGATTTATCATGCAGTATTTAGAGCATAGAAAATATGACATTCTACACCTAGGCTTTTTAAAGATTCATTTTTACAGGACCCTACACAGGGTTTTTGTCCATGAAGCTTTTTACACAGCAACTTCTACCAAAGTGTAACTCCCAGTAATAATTTGGGGATTTTCCAAGCTAAGACACTATTTTCTTGATTTAATGTATTTTATTAGCACATAAATCAAATAAATAGGTTACTGTGAGATAAAAAGTCTCCTAATTTTTCTCTGGCTTCTAGTTACCAATACATTAGCATAGGAAAAATTTCAAGGGGTGACTCACCACCTAACTACAGGGATAAAACATTCCATTTACACATGAATTAAAACTAAGTTTAACAAACAGCAGAGCTAGAGATGGAATTTGGGTCTGATCTTTTTACACAGTCCTAATCATCCAGCAACTAATTCACTGCCCAAAATTCAGGGTCAGCATTGCTCTAGAACAATGGGTATAAAATATGTCTATTAAAGCTTCTATTTAATGTAGAGCGAAATATTTTGAGATTCTGAGAAACTTTTTGTAACAAAAGTGGTAGAGTTTGTTCTGAGGATCCCAGAACAGTTGGGTTTGCATTTTTCTGAATTTTCTACGATTTTATACGAATTTTACAAGTTCGCTGAATTTGAATCTAGGTTTGAAATTTTCTTTTACAACTAGGTCCTTGAATCTTGCGCTCAGACCCTTCTAAAGATTTAAATCCTTGCAATTGGGTCCTCGGCGGCTCGGGTGCGGCGGCCGGCCGAAATTCCGGCGAGGGGGCTCGCCGGCGGCGAGGGGCGGGGGTCGGGGAAGGTTCAGGGGTGCGAGGGCTACCTTGTGGGGGTGTTGTTCAGGTGGGGGACGGCCGGGAAGGGCTCGCCGGCGTTGGAGCAGAGGCGGCGGCGGCGCGGCTCGCGTCGACGGCGGTGCTCCGGCGGGCTTGGGGCGGTGTGGTCCGGTCGGTGAGCTTCAGTGGCGCGTGGGGAAGCTACTCCGGGGCTCGGCTTGGACGGAGGGGGTCGGGGTCGTGCTGTCCACGGCGAGCAGGGGCGGCGGCGGCGACGGCAGCGCGGGCGGCGGTGCTCCGGTGGCTCTGGGTGGCGTTGGGCGGGTCGGCGAGCTGCGGTGAGGTGATGTAGTGGTGGCTGGGTGCTCGGTTTGGGCAGTGGGCGGCTGTGGAGGGCTGCCCACGGGCGGGTGGTGCTCGGCGGCGGCGATGGCGCGGCGAGGCGTTCTGGTGGCGGGGCTTCGCGCGGGCGGTCGGGGTGGCGTTTTTATAGGGACAGGAGGGGGCGTGGAGATGCCTGGGTGACGCGCGGGGCGGGGCGCGGCAGCGGCGTGCACTGGGCGCGGCGGGCGGCGGCAGAACGCCGGCGCGGCGTGCGGCGAGCGGGCGCGGTGACTGGGCGGCCGCGATTGTGGCGTGGGCGCGGTGAGATAGTGCCGGGCGCGGAGTGGGGAAGCAGCAGCGGCAGCGGCTCGGGCGGAGGGCAGGCGCGGCGACTGGTGGGGCGCGGGGGCCGGGGCGGCACGGCGGAGCGCGGGTACTGGCCGGGCGGGCGGCAGCCGGGGCGCGGCAGCACGCGCGGGCGGGGACTGGGCGGCGCGGCGTCGGGGCGGGGGAAAGCCGGCCGTGGCGGGGTGGCGCGGCGGCCACTGGCCTGGCGCCTCGCGCCGGTCAGGCGACGCCGGCCACCTGGCGCGCGGCGGGCGGGCGAGCGCGCGCGGCGCGCAGAGCAGAGGGGGGAGATGCCAGGGACCGAAACGCAAAAATTCGAAGAAGTTCAGGGGGCTGGGTGCAAACAGGGCGTTTTCTCCTCTTTCTGATTTGAATTTCAAAAACTTTTGAACACGAAAGTTGTTCAAAATAAAAAGTTCTACAACTTTGGTTTCAGGCAACATCTCATTTGGCTTATGGTTTTAAAGTTATTTTAAAAGTTTCAAATGTACCCAAATGTGCCCAAATTTAATTTGAATTCCAACTGAACCCGTTTTAAATTCTTTCCACCCTCTCATTAGTTGGTTTAACACATAGAGTTAGGCTAAAGTCTTTGATTTTTGGAAATGAAATTACCAGGGTTGTCACATATCTGCAGTCATTCAGTCGTACAAGAAGCGGGGAGGCTGTCAAGAAAGCTCCTATTCCAGTTCCCCGCCATATCACCATTGTTGAGGATTCGGGCAAGATGTCAGATATGATCCAACAGTCCGTCTACCAAGCGTTCATCGACCAATCCTCGGTAATGACCAATACGGTGTACAACACCGTCATCAGCTCTCTGGCTAGCGGAGCAGTTCATGGCTATCAGGGGCCGGCGTATGCCCCGCCGATTGCACTTCCAGCCAGAAGCTTACCAGGCACGTCCCAATCGGCTCCTCAGCCGATATTGACGCAACGCGAGGGATACAACACTCCGTTGCCTCCAGCGTCTCCAAGATATAGCGGTGCACCATGTTTCCCGTCGCAGGCATCGCTTCAACCCGTCCAGATTGCTTCTGTGCAATCGCTGCCCACAAGCTCAGTACCCTGGGGGGCATCGGTAACAACGGCTTTCCCCGATCCATCAACCGGGCATGGGAGCTATCCAATCCAGGCACCGTTCCAATCGGCCGTCCGGCCGACGGTCCCTCAGTATCAACCAGTCTCATCAGAGATCGGCAGGGGGGCAGGCGCTGTAGAGGCTCTCAGAAGCACGGCGCCGATGATGATGTACGACGGGGCGGCGGATTCACTTCGCCATCAACTATCAACTGCTCAGACGGCCATGACGCAACAAAATGCGCCGCATGCTTCGATTCATCACCCAGCCGTACCACCACCGGTCCTTCAACATATGCCGGCACCTCGAACGGCCGTTCATCAGCAGCAGGTGGACTAGACGGCAAGAATAGTAGAGGTAATTCAGGACCAGTTTGGGTTGAAGCCGAAAGTGCAGACTTACACATACAAGACGCCATACCCATCGGCCTATGACTCGCTGCCGTTTCCACACCGCTACAAGGGGCCCGATTTCACCAAGTTTTCGGGGCTTGACGACACATCCACCGTGGAGCACATTAACAGATTCATCATCCAGTGCGGAGAAGCCGCCACGCAAGATGCTCTGAGGGTGCGTCTGTTTTCATCATCTCTGTCTGGATCGGCCTTCCAGTGGTTCACTACTTTGCCACCGAATTCTATTGTTACTTGGGCCAATTTGGAGAAGCAGTTCCACAAGTACTTCTATGCAGGGGTACATGAGATGAAGCTCTCAGATTTGACCAGCCTCAGACAGAGGAGCGATGAACCAGTAACTGGATATATAAAGAGGTTCAGAGAAGTCAGGAACAAATGCTACAGTCTAGCTCTGACCGATGCACAGTTGGCCGATATCGCTTTCCAAGGCCTCGTGCCACAAATCAAGGAAAGGTATGCTTCGCAAGAGTTTGAAAGCCTAAGCCAGATCGTTCACCGATTGGCAGGATAGGAAGTCCGTCCGTTTGAACAGTGGAGGAATTTGCAGAAGAAGGTGGCGTACCTAGAAGGGTCTGAATCTGATGGGGAGGAGGAAATCGGCCTGGCAGAGTAGGTGAAAGGCAAAAAGCCAATATCATGCCCTTTCGGAAAGAAAGAACCAGAGACATTCGGCTTTGGCACATCAAAAGCCGATAAGATTTTCGACTTACTACTTCAGGAAGGGCAGATCAAGCTATCTCAGTATCATACCATCCCTTCGGCCGATCTGCTCAAGAAGATGAAGTATTGCAAGTGGCACAACGCCACATCTCATGATACGAATGAATGCAAAATCTTTTGTTAGCAGATACAATCGGCCATCGAGCAGGGAAGGCTTAAATTTGAAACCCCGGCCAAACCGGCAAAGCCGATGAAGATAGACCAACATCCTTTCCCGGCTAACATGGTTGACACATGAAGAAATTCACTTAAAACCAAGGTGCTGACGTCAGAATCGGCAAGAAGGAGCGGCGCCGTTGATCCCAGGAAACAGGTCACGGCGGATGAGGTCAAAGGGAAAAGGTGGGCTGAAGACAAGAGCGAAGGGTCACAACCATCGCGCAAACCCGTCGCATCCCGATTCTTGCTCAGCAAATATCGACGGCAGCAGGAGCGGTCAAGATATCACGACGAAATGATACGCCGACACGAGGACCACTGGCAATGTCCGTTCTTCATTCATTGCTGGGAGAACGACATCCGATTACCGTCAGCCGATAACTGTCCTGAGTGCAACGGATTAAGCTGCAACAATCGCCCGTTTAAAAGGTCACGCTCCAGAGATAGAGGATCAGAGCCGATCAGCAGAAATCGGCGCGAACAAGAAGGACAACGCTTTTCAGTGCATGATCGGCTGGGGGGCAGAGTTGACCGGTATCACCGGTCGAAAGGCAGAATCCGCCAACAAGATTGACTGGGAAGCAGAATCAGCATACACGATCGGCTGGAAGAAATGGCTGATGACAGGGTGTCAGATGAAAGCCCCCTGGGAAGGGGATCAGATTGGGAACACGCCAGAACATCGGCCAAACCAGTAAACCCCAGGTGGTGCCCTGATGGTCTATCCAAATCCCAGTAACGGAGGATCCAACGCCTGCACCAGTGGGAGCAGCAAGAAGAAGAACACAGGCAGGCGGTGGAAAAAAGAAACGTCAAGTCTCGGGTTTGGCGCCCCAAGAAAAACAACAGCCAGGAAGCAGACAATCAAGAATCGGCAGCCGACGTCAACATGGTGTTCATATTGCCGATGGAATTCATGGCGCCTGCCGATCGAGACAAAGCGACAAGGGTAGAAGAGCAGATTGCGCAGCTGGCATTAGAGCCAATGACAGCTACCTTTGAAAAGCCAGAAGATGAAAAGCGACAACATCTCAAGGCATTATTTCTCAAAGGGCACGTTAACGGACGACCCGTTACCATGCTGCTAGTAGATGGAGGCGCCGCAGTCAACATCATGCCGTATGCCATGTTTCGCAAATTGGGCAAAAGCGATGAAGACCTGACCAAGACGGACATGATGCTCAAGGATTTCGAGGGCAATGTGTCTCCCGCCCGTGGAGCGCTCTGCGTCGACCTCACCATCGGCAGTAAGACCCTTCCTACTACCTTTTTCATTATTAATGGTAAGGGGTCCTACAATATGCTGCTCGGTCGCGATTGGATACATGCAAACTGTTGTGTCCCATCTACAATGCATCAATGCCTCGTGCAATGGGTCGGCGACAGTACGAAGATAGTCACCGCCGATTCCGCCTACAGCGTCGCAGCGGCCGACACGCAATAATGGAGCTGTGAGCACGTCAGGTGTATTTCTGGCAGGACTTGGGATACTGACTTCCTGAAGGTGTCCGATTTCAGTCTACAGCCGATCCAAGCAGTCGGCTCTGAAGATTCAGAATAGATGGATCATCTCGTCCGAGAAGACAGGAAGCTTGGGCATGGGTTTACGTCGGTCGATTCATTGGAGATGGTGGATTTGGGAGATAGTAGCAAATCAAGGCCGACGTATATTAGTGCTAACTTGGATCCTGGGTATAAATGTAAGTTGATAAGTTTATTAAAAGAATTCAAGGATTGCTTTGCTTGGGAATACCATGAGATGCCAGGTCTAGACTGGTCCATTGTTGAACACCGGCTACCTATAAAATCAGGATATCGGCCATATCAGCAACCTGCACAACGGTGCAACCCCAAGATTCTACCTGATATAAAGGCCGAGATCACAAAGTTAACTGAAACAGGATTTATTCGGCAGTGCCGCTATGCCGAATGGATTTATAATATTGTGCCCGTGTATAAAAAGAATGAAAAGTTGCGCATGTGCATCGATTTCAGGAACTTAAATCAGGCCACACCAATGGATGGATATCCGATGCCAACGGCCGATGTCTCGATAGATGCTGCCGCAGGACACAAAGTCATCAGTTTCATGGATGGTAATGCAGGGTACAATCAAATATTAATGGCCGAAGAGGATATTTCCAAAACAGCTTTCAGGTGTCCACGTCACCTTGGTTTATTCGAATGGATTGTAATGACCTTTGGGTTAAAGAACGCCGGTGCTACATATCAGCGGGCCATGAACTATATCTTTCACAAGCTTATCGGTACATCAGTGGAAATTTATATAGATGATGTCGTGGTCAAGTCAAAAGGTCATCAAGAACATCTGGCCGATTTACAAGAAGTACTGGAGTGCACAAGGAAGCATGGGTTGAAAATGAACCCGAACAAGTGTGCATTTGGCGTATCGGCCGGAAAATTCTTAGGATTCATGGTCCATGAGCGCGGGATAGAGGTCAACCGGAAGACCATAGACGCCATCAACAAAGTTGTAGCCCCACAGAATAAAACTGAGCTGCAGTCCCTCATCGGCAAGGTCAATTTTATCAGAAGATTCATATCCAACCTGTCAGGGCGTATTCGAGCTTTTACCCCTTTGTTGAAATTGAAGCCCGATCAGGAATTTGTATGGGGAGAAGAACAACGCAGAGCATTGGAAGACATCAAGCAATATCTGATTTCACCTCCGGTGTTAGTCCCACCACAGCCCGGTAAGCCGATCAAATTATATTTATCGGCTGATGAACAGGCTATTGGATCGGTGTTGGTACAGGAGTTTGAAGGGAAAGAATGGGTGGTATATTATGTCAGCAGAAGACTCGTGGACTCCAAAACAAGATATTCCCCGGTGGAGCGGCTGTGCTTGTGTCTATACTTCTCGTGTACCAAGCTCAGGCATTATTTGTTATCGGCAGAATGCATAGTTGTATGCAAAGATGATGTGGTGAAATATATGCTATCATTGCCGATTTTGAAAGGACGGATTGGAAAATGGATCCTGGCTCTGTCAGAATTTGACTTGAGGTACGAATCGGCCAAAGCTGTCAAGGGTCAAGTCATGGCCAATTTCGTAGCTCAACATTGCGGACCAGAGATTGCTGTCATTGAACCGGTTCCATGGACTCTGTATTTCGATGGTTCTTTGTGTGGGGTTGGGTCAGGAATCGGCATTGTTCTTGTATCGCCTCAGAGGGCAAGTTATGATTTCTCTCTGCCGATAGAAGAAAACAAGAAAAGGGTGCCCAGATGGTATGACAAAAAGGTCAAAGTTAAACAATTCTCCCAAGGAGATTTGGTATGGAAGTTGGTGCTGCCGATAGGGTCTAAGGATCCCAGATTCGGTAAATGGTCACCCACTTGGGAAGGGCCGTACAGAATCGGCCGATGTGCCCCTGGAAATGCCTATATTCTGGAAACTATTGAAGGGGAAGAATTCCCAAGAGCTTTAAATGGACGATATCTGAAGAGGTACTATCCAAGCATTTGGGTAGATGCATAACTTGTAGCGAGATATATCAAGACAGCATGGCCGATCCCTATCGGCGTTTGTCCATACAGCCGATGTAGAAATGACATCGCCTGAAGAAAGAAACATTGTTATTCGGTTTGACCAGCTCATTATTCGATGAAAACAACAGAGTACATGGCCGACATGGTACAAGTCGCCCTTAGAATAAAAATACCGATATATCTATTGATTACGCTTGCTCTGGATTTCTCTCTCGATCCGACCCAGTTCTATCAGAAGGCGGGTCCTATTCTCCTTTGGATTCTCCATGGTGGCTCCAGTCTCAGCTTGATGGCATAGTTCTATCAGGAGGCGCGTCTTCTTCTCCTCCAGATTCTCCATGGTGGCTTCAGCCTCGACTTGATGAGGGAGTGGAGGACTCTTTTCAGATGGTAGTCGCTTACGGACCAGGCAGTGGGCGTCTATAAGGTCCCAATACTTCTGGACAACAGCAGGAACATGATCTCTAAGTTCTTCAGAATGAGCTCTTATCAGATCTCTGTCTGCCTGCGACAGTGGTTCGTCTGAATGCATAATTTCGATCGCTCATTCCAGACTGGGGCTGAGACGTTTTGACTAAACGGAAATGAGAAGCTACCTAGCATCAGAGCGATTGAGATGTCTAGGGGAGAAGCAGAGGAGAGTTCATACCTGATTGACAGAGGAAGCAGACGAAGAAGACGAAGAAGGCATCTTGTTGTTCGGTTTGGGAGAATAAAGATCCAGTTGTTGAGAGAGAGAAGATGGGTAATGCATATACTTCTGGAGACGGTGTGGGATATCGTACTTATAAAGTAAAGGGAGGTAGATGGATGGTGAGACACAGCCCATCAGAGTAAAGGCATTCATAAATGCAAAGCTGTCAAAAGAAGTGATCCAAGACCAAATCGGCGCATCAACATTAAAGGAGTATTAAATGTTTACATGTTCCTTTACGACCCAAGGAGGGTATCTATAGTAGCAATAGCTCGTCGCCTAATCTGATCGGCCGAGTCTACTATTCTTTGGTCGTCGTCGGCAGATCCAGGTATTTCCGGCATACGGCGATGAAGTCTTATCGCTTCGCAAGCCAAGCTCTATCTTTCTTGTTTCAGCCCGGCGATGACGGATGGGAGCACTTGAAGCTTCTTTTCTTCAGCAGCTATGTCTTTGGTCACTTGCTCCATCTCTTTGGCTAGCTCTGCTCTCCTCCGTTTTAGGCGATCTATTATGCCGACGATATCCGGGCGGGCATTCTCGAGGAAGTTGATCCGTTGGTGTACTTCTTGAGCTCGGTGCTTGTAAGAATCAGCTTCCTCCCGGGTCTTTGCTAGTTGGGCACGATCGGCCATGTGACGCAGAGCCCTGGATACCGGAATCTGCATCCACTCTATGAACGCAACAGGGTGCAGAGTTTCTGAGGCTTCCTCCGGGATTCAGCCCTTGATGTCACTGAAAAGTTGCCTAATCGGCGAAGCATCTTCTACCAATCGGCCGATGTCATCTTGGAGGAGGACCCGCATACTCTCGAGCTTGGCACGGACATCGTCAGAAATTAATCTTGACGGAACTTGGCGCGAAGCGACTTCTTCATCTTCAGGCAAAGAAACCGCGAAGGAGAAAAGGCTATTATTCGGGGTATCCTGTTCCTGCAAAAGAGTAAGGACGAAGATCAGTAAACAGTAAAGGAGATCGGCCGACTCTGAGGATAAGTTTATTACCTTCTTGAAGCGGATCTCTCTTGCTTGCGCCGATGGGAGTGCCTCCCTCATCTCAGGGATTGGTACAATCGGCTCGTCGGAGGAAGAGGACTCAACAACTATTAATGCTCTGCTTGGACCAGCTTCCTGAAAAGGTATGGAAAACAGATCCTGTGAGTATACTATGGGTAATTGAAATAAGATGATATGAGATATCTGCCATGCCTCTGTTGATCTTCCAGCCGATGTTTCTTGTGGGGCTACAGTCAGCGTACCCAAATTGGCCTACATCAGGATCAGTTAAGTCCTCTGAATGTCGAAAAATTAAGGTAAGAGATTATCTACCTCGATGGGAAGAGTTGCTAGAGCTTCGACTTCCGCCTGAGATGTGGCTGATTGCTGTGGGGACTGCACTGGAGCGGCTTGTGCAGCCTGACAGAAAGAAAAAGATAGTGTTAGTGGAGCACTTAAAGATACATGAAATAAGCAAGATTACCTGAACAGCTTCCACTAGCAGTGATGCCGCAGCTGCTCCGACTTCTGCGGTCACTTGAGGATCGGCCATCACGGTAGACGGCAAGGATAGAGGAATCGGAGTTTCGGCCGATACTACCGCCGATTGGTCAGTCGATCCGATGCGGGCACACACTCGACGGCTTGTTGTCTTCAAGGTTGGCCTTTTCGGTGTTTGTTTCAATCGGCCAGTGGCAATGTCCTTGATGGTTGGAGCGTGAAAGCCGATGAGTGGATATGGCGTATACGGATGATTGTTCTCTATCGGCCTGCCGCTTCGGCTCCGCATCGGAGGGCCTTGGCTTTCAGACTAAGAAAATAAATATAAGTTAACGGTAAGATGATAGTATGGAAAGAGACAGCATTGAAATCGGCTGGTAGAAAGGACATTCCGCTGCACTTGGGTCAATGTTCTCTGGGTCCAGAATGTTGCAATATGTTGATGGGATTTGTAGAAGAGGTGTTGCTTCCATTCTGCCCACCATAATTTAAATTGTTGAACGGCAAAAGGGGCCACTGTCCAATTGTTCAGGTCAATGGTGCTAGAATCTGGCACTAAGTTGCGCAGCCGATTGTAGTCAAGACTCTTGGTCAGTTCATCTCTGAATTTTGCTTGACCGGCGAAGAAAACCCGAATCGGCAGTTGACCAAAGCCCAGCTGCCTTGCTGCAGCCGATGGATTATAGCACTCATATGTGGGAGAGTCCTTTCCAGAGAAGAAGTTGGCCGGCAAAATCCCTGGCTTAATCAGGGTATCCATAAGTTCCCTATCAAAAGTATGTGTGGAGAAGTCGTAGCAAAAGTTTTGGTCTCTATTCGTTGCTGAGAGACCTTGCTCATATATAGGTTCAGCCAGAGAGTAATGAACCACCAAGGACCGCCAGGGTTCCCAATCGGCTCCCCTTTTGACAGCTTAGTGCCGATTTGGTGCATCATGTGGTAGGCTGATCCCAACAGATGCTTTCCAAGGGGAACGACCGATCCTAGTGAAAGAGCTTCTGCCAGGGCTTGGGTGTTAGAAGAAGGGCCAACTGCTCTGCCACAGAAAAAATGTTTTTCCAGCCACATCATCAAGAACGCAGTATGTTCTCTCTCTGAAACTGTCCCAGTCTTCATATTTCTGTTGATGTACCCCTTCCATCCGCCGATTCCTTTAGTTTCTAGGCGATGTGATGGTTTAATCAGATAGTCAAAGGGGGTATCAGAGGAGGAGATGTCAAGGCCGGTCAATAATAGGACATTGGCCAAAGTTGGAGTAATGGGTCCATGTCCAAAAAGAAGCGCATTGAGTGCGTCGGACCAGAAGTAAGAAGCTGCTATGGCCAAAGGCTCATTTTTCTCCATCTGGGATAGAGAGAGGTTTATGCACTGGCCAATTTTCAGTTCTTCCCACTGAACTTTCCTAGACCTGGCTAATCTATGGTACCATTCTCTCCAGCCAGGGGTCTCATTCGGCCAGGACCTAAAGGCACCTGCCCACTGATCTAAGTCCATTGGTGATTGCTTGAATGGGACTCTGTGAGTCTCTAGGTTGATCAGGTCAGTTGGATCAGGATTCCCCATGGGGCCTAAGCAGATAAGATCGGGGGATTCTGAAAGAGGAATGGTAATCTGGTGCCTAAACGCCTAAAAAGGAGGAAAAGGGGAAAAACTGAGAATGGATTCAGAAAATGCTGGAGCAGTAGAAAAGCAAAAGGGGAAAATTTCAAGTGATTACCTCCGGGATGAAGATCATCGTCGCCGATGGGGCTGCCAGTTGAGCCGCAGATTGGGCCGCCGCTGTTGAGGGGGTTGCTGACAAAGCCTCCGTGGTTGGAGAGGTTGCTGATGGTGACGCCATTGGGAAGTTGAAGCAGGTCGCAAGCAAGATTGCCGGAGGGAGCGGTTGGAGATCGAGAGGGCTCGGGAGGAAGATGAAGAGTGGTTCGCTGGAAGAAAATGCTAGGCTCGTGGGGAAAAGTAGGCGGAGAATGCCAGTACTTAAGGATAATCCGAGAGAGAAAGGGTAAAGGCGGGATTTTTGCCGCGCCGTCTACACGAATTCCAGGGGAGCAGTCGTTTCGCTCGCTCGGTCCGAGGAAATTGCAATCATTATGCAGAAGACCGCGAGATGGAAGGAGATTTTTACTGCGCCCGTTTCGGAGAAAAAGATTAAAGAAAAGAGTTTCGAAGTAAAAATTATGTTTCACTCCGAAACTGGGGGGGGCATGTGTTGACGCTAGATTTTGACACGTGTTGAATCGGCGTTAGGAGGAGAGGTTGGCCGATACGGCAGATCTAAAGGCTACAGTAAAGAATCGGCCGATTGAGGTGACAGTTGAAAATCGGCCGATTGGTGATACAGCTTGCGCCAACAGATTGGGGCCACAACAGAGGATCCCGGTCAAAAGTGGCCTGATGTTGGTCAACAGAGCGACGCTAATTCGGTCAAGAAGCAATTGGAAAAGTCCTGATTGGATTAGGAGACGGCGGCGGAAGATTCTGCGGGAGTCCGTTTTCCTTTTTAAAGATATTATAGATATAGTAGTTTTTCTGTTTTAAATAAGGTTGTAACAAGCCGTAATCGACCAGGAGTCCTAGTTTTAGGGTATAAATAGGAGTCGCTAGGGCTTTGCAAAAGATGAACATATCAATCAACAAAAATACTTCTACTTTTTCCCAGCACTTTACTTTCAAGTCGGCGACTTTGTCAATACTTTTTCTTCTGTCACGAGTTCGTACGGATTGGCAGGGCTACATTAACTTGATCTCCGGCCAATTGGTAGGTTCCGCTTATCGAGTAACATCCGAGCTTTAACTACGGGCGCATCGCTGTGGTTTCGTTTGGATTTATTCACCAGTTATCGATATTTACTAGAATTATAGGTTTTACCTGTTGTTCTAGTATTATCACCAGTTATCCAGCTTTAAATTGGAGTTATCGGCTTTATCATCGCTTTTCCTCGATTTATCGCCATAAAGCCGATTAGATCTATTTCAAGTGTTGCATCTGTAATAATTGTTTAGATCGCTCCAGCAGTCTTCTTTGCAATTACTACGTGATTATCGGCTGATCCATAGCCGATCATCTTCATAGCAAATCGGCCAATTCGCCGACGCGCTCTTCAGGACAGATCGGAACTCCAGCCGATCGGAGTGCCTAGAATTTAATACTTTTATTTCCTTATCAATAAATAGGTCAGATTGACTGGCACGCCGCGCGAACCGCACCAGGGCAAATAACCCGAACAGGAGCTAAGCAAATTCTCCTGGGTCGTGTGTCCGACGCTGAAGACCATCGGCCGATTCCTTGGCCGATTTTAGCGCCAACACACCCTCACACATTGCATTGTTCAACCTTCCTTGGGGTTCCCTAGAAGGTGCAATGGTAGGATCGATAGGGATGCGATGAGTGCAAAGAGTAGGGCTGGTGCCCTTGAGATCTTAGAGAGCGTAACCGAAAACAGCCTAATGCTTTTCTAGGACAGCGATGAGTTTTGATGTCTCCTCTTCTGAGAATTTATCGCTGATGATCACTGGAGACTCTACATTGTTGTTCAGAAAGGCATATCGGAGCCCAGAGGGAAGAGGTTTTAGCTCAACTGGGGATCGCATTGATTTTTCAAACTCTAGAAGTTCTAGGACCTCATCAGAATTTTCCTCCTCCTGGATGAATTCTTCTATGTCCGAGGAGTGATTCTGGTGAGTCCAGTGGAGTGATATCCAACACTTCCTCAATTGGCTTTGTGATAGGGGAAATCTCTTCTACTGTGTTGGTTGTTCGAGTGATAGGAACAGCAAGAGATTCATTTCCTAATCGGATGCTAAGGTTCCCTAAATCTGGTGGATTTATGAGAAGCTTCTCGACGGGATGCCCTATCAAGATGTCGAAGTGGGAAACTTCAAACTCATGGAAATTGAGGCTTGCCTTAACATCCTTGTGCCACACATACACATTTTGGATCACCCCATAACTGCCAAAGAGGGAACCTGAGGAGCCTCGCCGCCTAAGAAGGCTAGTGTGAAATTATCCAACATAATGTTGGCTCCGACAGTGGGGTTGTAAAGAGCTATCACATCTTGGTCCCTTATGCGGCATTGGATGGAAGAGGAAGGGTGTTTGATTTGGAGTGGTTCTAGAGATAACTCTCCTTCCCTCAACCATTCAGCGCTCATTAGAGTTGTCAACTCCATAATTGTTTCCCAAAGGAATTCCTTTTCATAAGGCTCAAGAGGAGTGACAGGGACTAGTGGTCTCTTCTGACAATAATAGTTCGATGTGTTTCTGAAGTCTTCAAAAAGATCTTCCTTGAAACTATGTGAGAATTCCAAAGGTAGAGTTTCGTCTTCCTTTGGTGTTTCGGGTTTAGGAGAGGGTTCAGGAGTCGAATCTAAGGATTGGGTATCTATGGGTCAAGATTTGGCTACTAGAATTTCCTCATGGTGTGCCTCGGGATTTTCCTAAGGAGGGTCGCGTGTGCAGATGAAGAAGGTATTTTCCATGATTTTGTTTAGGATTTCCCTTCCTTCGGATGGAGTCTTGTGTGCAAAAGATCCTTCTGAGGTGACATTGAGGTAGTGTGCATCATCCTTGCTCAACCCCGTGTAGAGATGCTGAAGAAGTAAGTGATCGGGGAGAGACAAGTTTGGTCCAGATTGGACTAGAGAGGACAATCTAGCCCAAGCAGCACCGATGGATTCCTTCTCGTTCTGACGGAGGGTCAGAATCTCTGCTTGTAAGGCGCAGATACGGGAGAGTGGAAAAAATACGAGACAGAACCTATCTCGAAGTGTTTTCCAATCCCCGTTCGTACTTCTTACATTGGTTGTGTACCATTGCTTCGCTGACTCTATAAGAGAGAATGGAAATAGCTTCCACTTGAGAGCTTCATGTGTCATGCCTTAAACTTTCAGACACAAACACACTAGCTCAAATTCACATAGATGATGGAAGGTATTTTCCTTGTCTCGTCCTGGGAAGGGATGCTCCTAAACCTTGTTTATGTAACCGGGGCTGATTATGTAGCCAAATGAAAGAATTGGATCACAAGGAGATGGTGGCTCACAAAACTCGCCCTTAGGTGCGGAGAGCTGTTGAATGGATGGCTGCTCCATGGATACGGGGGTAGAGATAGAATCAAAGAAAAAGAAAAGATACAAGGATGAACTGGGTCCGAAGAGAATATAGCAACCGTTCCCCGGCAATGGCGCCAGAAAGCTTGTTGGTACTTTTTATGGTCACGAATAAATCCGCAAGCGCACGGAATACCGTTCTAGCTTTCACCCAGGAGTATTCCAGGGTATCGTATCCACTGAGGAACGTGTGTACAGTCTATTAGGTTCAGGTTCGTCCAAGGACACCACACTGGCTAGAGGGAAGGAGTGGAGAGGATTCCTAAGGCTAACAATCAAAGGTAAGGTAGGACTATCCAAGTTGTTTACTTCGGGCTACTGGCTTCGTCTGGATAAAACCGATCTACCCCAGTAATATGGCACTGGGATATACCGGAATGGGGAGGGTTACGCTGAGTAAAAAGGGTTGTCACTACCTGTCACCTACCTCATCAAACCGTGGGATATACGACAACCAACAGGTAAAGTCAAGCCTAGACACCACGTCTACGTTGTCGTCTACTAACTCTAGGCTCGGCCAAGAACATCCGTCTCTATCAGGAGTCTTAGACTAGAGCACCCACTAAACTAGTGAACTATCGATCCCGTAGACAACTAAAGAGCTAGAACTACTACTTACTTATGAAACTAAAGCACTAAGGAAGTCACAAACACTTACTTTGATTGACAAGCATCCGTCAAGGTACAAGCTGGAGGAGAGTGCCAACAACCCCGACACTTCCCCTCACTTTCCTCTTATCTTCTAACACTGTCTAGGCAGCGCTACACCTGTAGAGAGAGCCTAGAGCTCGGAATGGGAGAGGAGGATTGCAAAGTTGCAAGTGTGAAGTGTGTCTCTATTCCTACCCCCTTCCCTCGTATTTATAGGTGTGGCACCAGGGGTCTACGGCCGAGAAAGCAATGGAAGCCTCTAAGAACCGCCATTGGGAGCCAAAGAGGGAGCTCCATGTGGAAGAGGTAAGTCGGTGGTGCCTGGTCTAGTTCGGCCGAACCACCTAGTTCAGCCGAACCACCTTGTTCGGTTGAACCGGGTTGGGCACCAATCGACCTCAGCATCGAATAGGTGGCTAGCAGGTGGGCCCACTGGTCCCTGGTAAGTGACTTGGCACTTTCTTGGGTCAGTTTCCTGCGCTGGTGGGCCCTTTGATCCGTGTGAGCCTGAACGGCGTGTTCTGATTGGTCGGAGTTGCTTAGCCTTGGATCATGCTTGCTCTTTTCCTGCAATTTTAGCTCAAATGCACCTGCATACATATTTGGACCAGCACTTGTGTAATTCCTTAGATAAACCACCCTATACTAGTGTTGGCATGTGATATTGTTCCTCTTTTATGCAGGATCTGACGGTCGAAATCGAGCTGTAACGAGCGTCAACAGGTACGGGTGGTGATCTACTCGGTACCCAAAGCTGGACATTAGGTACAGGGTTAGTCACCACCCGGTACCTAAAGTGGCCCAACCGGTGGGAACTAAATCCCCCCAGCCTTTGGTACCAGGTGAATATCACCACCGGGTACCAAAATGGGGGGGGGGGGGGGGGCAGTTTTCATTACCGCCCTTTCATTTTTTTTGTTTTGTTTTGTTTTTCCTTTTCAGAAACCCTTTTAATTCATAAAAAATCAAATATGGCCTCAAAAGTTAACCAAAAAATTTGTGAATGTTGTATTTTTTATATATAATTAGAGAAAATATTAGTGAGTGTTAGAGAGAAGAGAGTGTGTGTGTGAGAGAGAGAGCGTGTGTATATGTTGTGTGTGTGAGAGAGAGCGAGTGTGTGTGTGTGTGTGAGAGAGAGAGAGAGAGAGAGTGTGTGTTTATGGCATTAACAACATAATATTACAAATACTTGAAATGATGAGTCAAAATATTACATGAATACTTGAAATGATCGGTCAAAATATGCCAAGAGACAATTAATGATCCAATGGAATATTAATGATAGTTTTCATTACAATCGTCCCTTCATAATGATCATGGCGTACGTAGGGAGCGTCCTCTGCGAACGGAGTAATGTCTTCAGTCTTATGGTATTCTTCTTCATCCGTGACATCATCGACTCCCACAATTTTTCTTTTACATGCCAGAACTATGTGGCGCTTTGGCTCATCATCTTCTGACTTGTCCTTCGTTGATTTGCTAGACTTGTCCTTCTTGAGTTTGTTGGACATGTCCTTCACATAGAAAACTTGAGTGACATCTTTGGCTAGGATGAACGGTTCGTCTCGATAGCCAAGATCTTTGAGTTCTACGGTTGTCATTCCGTACCCGTCAATATCGATGCCTTTACCAATCAGCTTCGCCCATTGGATATGAAATAGAGGAATCTTCAAAGATCCATAGTCGAGTTCCCATATGTCCTCAATTTAACCAAAATATGAGTTGCTTTGGCCATTAGTATCTATGGCTTCTATACGGACACCACTATTTTGATTGGTGCTCTTTTTGTCCTCGGATCTTATGCAAAATGTGTATCCATTAATTTTATATCCTTGGTACGTCAAGATTGTATTGGATGGACCCCTGGACAACCAGGAAAGTTGTTCATGAATGTTCTCATTAGCCATAAGTTCCGCGCGCAACCAGGTGGGAAAAGTCTCGATGTGATTCTTTGTAATCCAGATTTCAGACTTATAAGGGCACTTGCTTCGTACGATCTACTTGTGCTCCTCGATGTACGGAGCCACCGAGGCTGACTATTGCAGAACCGTGAAATGTGCTTTGCTCAATGAAGCATGATCATTGGCATTTATTTATTTCTTTCCTAGTGTGCCCTTACCAGTCAGCCTCCCCTCATGCCGTGATACTGGAACCCCAATCGGGCAAAGTTCATCCACATAGTCAACACAAAACTCAATGACCTCCTCTGTCACATAACCCTTGGCAATGCTTCCTTCTAGACGAGCACGGTTACAAACGTATTTCTTTGGGACTGCAAAGAATCGTTCAAAAGAAAACATGTTATGGAGGAAGACAGGCTTGAGAATACCGATCTCTTTGACAAGGTGAACCAGGAGATGCGTCATAATATTGAAAAATGATGGAGGAAATATCATCTCAAGGCTAACTATACTCTGGACAACATCCTCTTGTAGCTTCAATAGACTCATTGGATCGATTGCCTTTTGTGAAATTGCGTTGAGGAATGCACATAGCTTTATGATTGTTGCTCGAACATTAGGTGTTAGAATAGCTCTCAATGCAACTGGAAGTAATTGCATCATCACCACGTGATAGTCATGGGACTTTATGTGTGCGAATTTCTTCTCTTTCATATTTAGTAGCCTCTTTATATTCGAAGAATAGCCTGACCGGACCTTGATACTGTTCAAACATTCAAACATACTTTCCTTCTCTTCCTTGCTTAGAGTGTAGCAGGCAGAATCTAAGTAATAGCGTCCTTTATCCCTCTTTTTCTGGATGACCAAAATATCGTTACCAAGTTGTTTCGGGTCGGGGATAAGCACCGGCATCATAATGAACTTCCGCTTCATACATAGCCAAGGAGGAAGATTGTATATAAATAGTGTCACATGCCAAGTACTATGGCCATTGCTCTGCTCACCGAAAGGATTCATACCATCCGTGCTTAATCCAAACCTTATGTTCCTTGCATCATCTGCAAAAGTTGGGAATGTTCTGTCCACCTTCCTCCACTGGAACCCATCAGTTGGGTGTCTCAACATATTATCTTGCTTCCTCGTTTCTTGGTGCCATCGCATCAATCTAGCATTCATTTTGTTCATGAACAGGCGTTTCAAAAGTGGTATTATAGGAAAATACCACATCACCTTGGCAGACACTCTCTTCTTGGTACGCACCCCCTCAACTTCGACGGGATCATCTCTGCTTTGCATACCGGACAAGCATCCAAGTTTTCTTACTCCTCACTACGGTAGAGGATGCAGTCATTAGGACATGCATGTATCTTATGTGCTTCCAATCCTAGAGGACAAACAACATTCCTTGCCTCGTACATTGTTTCGGGCAATGTGTTACCCTCAGGGAGTAGGTTTTTTTATAAGTTTTAGCAACTCCTCAAAACCCTTGTTAGATAAATCATTTGATGCCTTCCATTGCAACAATTCCAATATGGTACCCAACCTTTTGTGCCCTTGTTTGCAATCTAGGTACAACAATGATATGTAGTCCTCAAACATACGCTTCAAATCCCTGGATTCCTTTTTAGGCATCTGACCAAGATCATCTTCTGGAGCCTGTGCTTCAGCATCTTCTTCAGGCTCACCCATTGTAGTATCTTCAAAGAAGGCATCGTAATCATCCCCAAAGTCACGAATGCTCTCCTCTTCTTCTTCATCAGCCTGCAGCATAATCCCTCTTTCTCCGTGCTCGGTCCATACCTTGTAGTTGGGCATGAAACAGCTTTCGAACAAGTGACTGTGAATGGATCTTGCTGATGAATAATCCTTCTCATTCTTACATATTTCGGCATGGACAACAAAAGAAACCGTCATGCTTGTGTTTCTTGGTGGCATCGATGAATTCGTGCACGCCATTAATAAACTCCATTGAACGCCGGTCGGTGTTGTACATCCATTGCCAACTCATCTAGAAAAATAAATAGTAAATCACTTGCTAACTACATCTAAAAAAATAATTATCACATGTAAAATAATTAAACAATTATAAACTAAATCACTTGCTAACTACATCTAAAAACATTATCACATGTATACAAAACAAGAATAAACTAAATCAATTGCTAACTACATCTAAAAAAAAATCATCACAGGTAAAACAATTAGTATAACATTATAAATGAAATCACTTGCTAATTACATCAAAAAAATATTATCACATGTATAAAATAATAATAAACTAAATCAATTACTAACTATATATAAAAAAAAATAATTAATACATGTATAAAAATTGCTAACCTTTCTCTGCAAAAAAATTGCAAAAATTCTCCTCTCCTCCCCTCACTCGGCTGCCATGAACAGTGCTGAGTTCATGGCAGCTTGGGGAGGGGGAGGGGTCTGGTATTTATAGGCGGAGGCATTAGTACCGGGTCGTGGCACGACCTGGCACTAATGCCCGTGGAACTATTGGCACCAGGTCGTGCCACGGCCTGGTGCCAAAACCACTGTGAAATTTTGGCACCGGGCCATGGCATGACCCGATGCCTATGCTCCATCATTGGCACTGGGTCGTGCCATGGCCCGGTGCCAAAGGTCCTCTGGACCGGCCACCGTTGCAGCCGGTACTTATTCTCGCATTAGTACCAGGTGCAACAGCAGCTGGTACTTTTGGCCGGGACCGATAGGCCATTTTCTGGTAGTGGGTGCTACGCTCAAACGCATAGCGCACACACGTCTCCACGCGACGCTTCCTTGTGATGTCATTCCAGCAAAACCGCTGGCAGTTGCAATTAGACCAACCAATACTCCGACACCGGGAGTCATACTCGCACATCAACAAGCCTTTACGTGCACCGTTCTCTAGCCCGAACATCCCGCGTGACATCCTTGACCAATAGACCTTAGTTCCTCCCTGAACTTAGTTCCAGTCCGTCACCGACCACGTTCCGCCTCAAGCAAGACCTGCACATGAAACACAGGCAACCGCGTACGAGCACAAGTCCACGACTTGACTCAAGATCAGTCCATGCAACACCACTCACACGAGCGTGTCACACCCATCTCAAAATCAATTACACTACGACGATTGTAACACTTAAGCACATATGCACATCACCCTATGCTAATCAACTTTGCAAAGCCAATTTCAAAATAGACCAAATTTTTATCACACATGATCTCACATATTACAATTCCAGGTGATATAGATTGGCTTGTAGTGGGGGATTTTAATCTCATAAGAAAGTTGGAGGATAGAAACAAAGAGCTAATATCAATAATATGCTTTTGTTCAATGAGGCCGTCAGTGCACTTGCTCTTGTTGAAATTCCACTTAAAGGCAGACAATATACTTGGACAAATAAACAAGACTCTCCTCTTTTAGAAAGACTTGATTGGTTTTTTACCTCTGTTTGTTGGACCACATCTTACCCTAAGACGCTGGCCTCGACACTTACAACGGAAACATCTGATCATATGCCATGTGTTGTGACAATTGAGACTGATATTCCAAAAGCAAAAATATTTTTTTGGAAAACTATTGGACGGAGCATGAAAGATTTCTTGATGTTGTGCAACATGGGTGGGCAGTTCCTGTTCCTCATGAGGATGCATCCAAAAGAATCACTGCAAAATTAAAGAATCTCAGAAGAGTACTGTAACACCTCAGGTGTTTGAATTACGAAATAAGCCTCTTTAGCTTAACACGGTGCATAAATAATTAAGAGAAGTTTCAATGAAATGAGTTATAAATTGGATTTGCCTTAAATTGGAAATAGTTGTGTATATGTGCATAAGTACATGTACTTTAACCAAGCCATTTAAATAACTTTCACATTGAGGCAAACATGGCTACAAAATTGAATAGGCACATCATTTTTGACATGTTAAACAAAAGTCTAGTTGAAACCTAGGAGAGAATGCAAAGTTTTGCCCAGGAAATGACGTACCCTCCGAACTGTACTTTTTAAGTTTTTAAAATAACTTCTAAACTAGAACTCAAATGAACTTTGGCCTGAAACAAAACTTGCGTAACTTTTCTTTTTGAACAACTTTCGTGTTCAGAGATTTTTGAGTTGCAACACGAAAATTTGAGAAACACTTGAAATTGCAAACCAGTCCCTGCCTTTTCCTCTATTTTCACTGCAGATCCTTCTTCTCCACCTCGCCCGACCCTCTGACGCGCAGCCACTCGCCCGACCCTCGCGTCGCCGGACCCTTTCACTCGCCCGACCCTTTCATTTCGCCCGACCCTTTTCGCTTCGCCCGACCCTTGGCTCCCCCCGACCCTCCGCCGCCGCACAGTCGCCGCAGGCCACTTGGCCGGCAATGCGTGACAGCGCTAGGTGCCAAGCCAATGCCTGGCCGCGCCCGCACGACGCGCTCCTCCCAGTCCGCGCACGCCACGTGCGCGCCGGTGACGCGCGCCCCTGCTTGCCGCCCGCCGCGCCCAATGGGCAAGTCGCGCCGTGCCCGTGTCTCCGCCGCGTCCGGCCAGTCGCCGCGCTTGCCGCCCGGCAAGACAGCTGCTGCAGCTCGTCGCCCAACCCGCGCGTCGCGTGATCTCCTGCTCCCCACGCCAAATCCTCAGCGCCCAATCCCCTGCCCGCGCCCGCCGCACGCCGCGCCGGCTCTGCTCGCCGCCCACCGCGGCTAGTCACGCGCTTCCGTCGTGTCACCCAGACCCGCGTCTCATAGCCAAGTCCTGCCCCTCCTCCCGCCTCTCTGCTGCCTACAAAAGGCTGCACTGAGCCCCCTTCGCGCGCCCAGACACCAGAACGCCGCCACCGCCACCATTACCGCCGTCGTGCCCAGCTCACCGTGGAGTTCAGCTCTCCGGCCACCCCTTGCCAGAGCTGAGTCTCCCACCACCACCACAGCACCCCACCGCAGCTCACTGCCCCACCCATCGTCGCCGCCAGCGCCGCCCGCGCCGCCGCCGCTCCTTGCTGCTCCGTGGACAACTCACTCCGAAGCTCCTCCGTCCAAGCCAAGCTTCGAAACGGATTCCCCTTGTGACAACCCTGATAAAAATTTCATTTCTAAAACCAGTATCATTAGCCTAACCCTATGCATAAACCAACCAATAAAAGGGTGGAAAGAATTAGAACGAGTTCAATTGGAATTCAAAATTTAATTTGAGCACATTTGGTTACTTTTGAACTTTTAAATTTAACTTTCAAACCATAAGCCAAATGAGATTTTGCCTAAAACCAAAGTTTTTGAACAACTTTCGTGTTCAAAAGTTTTTGAAATTCAAATCAGAAAGAGGAGAAAACGCCCTGTTTGTAGCCAGCCCCCTGAAGTTTTCCAAATTCTCGCATCCAGGCCCTCGCCCCCCCCCCCCCTCTCTCTCCTCTCCGCCCGAGCCGCTGCCGCTGCTGCTCCACCACTCCACGCCCAGCCCCGCCGCTGGTCGCGCCCAGTCGTCGCGCTCCGCCGTGCCGCCCCGGCCCCCGCGCCCACGCCATATCTCGGCCGCCCAGTCACCGCGCCCGCGCTGCCGCACGCCGCGCCGGCGTTCCGCTGCCGCCCGCCGTGGCCAGTGCGCGCCGTGCCGTGCCCCCGCCCCGCGCGCTGCCCAGGCCCCTCCGCGCCGTGCCGTGCCCCCGCCATTGCCGCCGCCGAGCGCCGCCCGCCCGTGGACAGCCCACCGCCGCCGCCCACCGCCCAAACTAAAGCTTCAGCCACCACTACATCATCCCCCTAAAGCTCGCCGACCCGCCCAACGCCGCCCAGAGCCACCGGAGCGCCGCCGCCCGCGCTGCCGCCGCCGCCGCCGCCCCTGCTCGCCGTGGACAGCACGACCCCGACCTCCTCCGTCCAAGCCGAGCCCCTGAACAGCTTCCCCACGCGCCACTGAAGCTCGCCGACCGGACCACACCGCCCCAAGCCCGCCGGAGCACCGCCGTCGACGCGTGCCGCGCCGCCGCCGCCTCTGCTCCAACGCCGGCGAGCCCTTCCCGGCCGTCCCCCACCTGAACAACACCCCGACGAGGTAGCCCTCGCACCCCTGAACCTTCCCCGACCCTCACCCCTCGCTGCCGGCGAGCCCCTCGCCGGAATTTCGGCCGGCCGCCGTACCCGAGCCGCTCGAGGACCCAATTGCAAGAATTTAAATCTTTAGAAGGGTCTGCGCGTAAGATTTAAGGACCTAGTTGTAAAAGAAAGTTTCAAAACTAGATTCAAATTCAGTGAACTTGTAAAATTCGTATAAAATCGTAGAAAATTTAGAAAAATACAAACTAAACTGTTATGGAATCCTTAGAACAAACTCTACCACTTTTGTTACAAAAGGTTTCTCAGAATCTCAACATAATTTGCTCTACATTAAATGGAAGCTTTAATGGACTTATTTTGTACCCACTGTTGTAGAACAATGCTGACCCTAAATTTTGGGCAGTGAGTTAGTTGCTTGATGTTTAGGGCTGTGTAAAAAGACCAGGCCCAAATTCCATCTCTAGCTTTACCGTATATTAAACTTAGTTCCATACCATGTTTAAGTAAAATATTTTATCCCTGCAGATAGGTGGTGAATCACCCAATGAAACTTTTTCTAAGCTAATGTATTGGTACCTAGAAGCCAGAGGAAAATTAGGAGACTTTATATCTCACAGGAACCTAATTATTGGATTTATGTGCTAATAACATACATTAAATCAAGAAAATAGTATCTTAGCTTGGAAAATTCTCAAATTTTTACTAGGAGATATAATGTGGTAGTGGTTTCTGTGTAAAAAGTTCCATGGACAAAAACCCTGTGTAGGATCTAACAGCAACTATGTAATATATTTTTCATAATTAACCTGTTACATAAAATTGGCTGAACATTTTACAGTAAGCGCATCTTTCCTTGATGTGCCTAAATCCAAAATTTCATGACCAGAAACTATCCATTGTAGTAATTACTCTTAAAGCGTATCGATTGCCATTTCCACGAATTAAACTTGTGCATTCATGTAGAATCGACGACTCTCGCCGACGGAACTTACGAGCTGGTGCCCGAGTCCGAGAGTGAGCAGCGAGAAGCCCAGGCGAATCTAACTGAAGCTCTTGAAGGCCCGAGCCCAAGTTCGGAAGAGCCCCGGACTAACTTTTCGCAAGAAGGCAAGCCCCGGAGCATAACCCATTCTTTCCGAAATTATGCAACTCATTACTCTTTGCTTGTGCATTAAGTTTATAGGAGTTGGATGAAAACTTAGTTGCATGATATCAGGAACCCTTGCTTGAAAACTAGACGTAAGGTTCGATAGAATGCTGTGCTAATAGGACTCCGGTAAAAGTCGAGTGATTTCCTGTCACTCGCGAGAAAATAGGAGTTGAATGAGTACTACACGCTGCAATCATAAGGACACGGATGGGTTATGTAACGATGGTTACGATTGAGGCCCGTCTGTCTAGTGAAAAATACTAAGGCCGCAGGGTGTGGTAGTGATGGTTAAGTCTTTGAACGTACTAAACACATGCCGAGATTATGGGAATCGGTAAGCTTAAGTACCTGATTGGCCCGGCAAGGGGACGGCATCCTACCCTTTGAACTTCGGTCCCATGTGCATATGGCGAGTGCAGAGAGTGCTCACGACCCGGCGCCGAACCGTGGCGTGGGGCTCTTGTACTCTCGGAGGGTAGCCCCGATCCACGACCCGGAAAGAAAGGGGAAAAGTTGCACGTGTGACTCTAGGGAGTAACCACGTGACGTGTGTTTGGGTTTCCCTTGCAAGGTTAAGAAATTCGATTCGAATCGTCCGATTCTCATGGCTATTGAGACTGCTTAACCATTTTTACCCACAGAGTAAGAAGAGGAACAATGATGATGAATGAACTGGTTGGATGAAAATTTAATGCTTCACCATGTATGCTTTTAGATAGCTGCTTATCTAGACTAGCTAACGAAACTAGAATCTTGAGCTAAAAGTTGAAAGTAAGGACCCACTTGTAGATGCTTTTCGGCAAAACAAACCCCTGAGCCAAAAAGCCTTGCATGTCTAGAGTCGGTGGAGTAGATTCCACGACACGGGTAAGTCTTGCTGAGTATTAGTATACTCAGCCTTGCTTGTGGCTCGTTTTCAGGTGAGACCTTCGAAGATATGATTGCTAGCTTGACTTGGCCCTGTACTCTTCCCCCTGGTTGGTCGGTGGAATGGGATGCGCCCCCGTCCAATGGAGATAATGCCGAGTGATGTCTCGTACGGGCTTCATCGAGACATTCTGTATCGTCGAGTAGTTTCCGTCGTTTATTTCCGCTGCAACTTAAACTCTGAAGAACTTATTTATGATCATTGGAGTACTTGGTTTCTAAATTTAAAACTTGGTCTGTAATATTCACTTATGCTAATGTTGTAATATTTGTTGGAATGTGGTATTCTCTGGGCTCATCGTCGCGTGAGCATTTGTATGTATGGCGCTCGATCCGATTACCGTGGTTGTATCGGGAGGTTATACCCGACAGACCAGTGGATTATTCCGTTTGAAGTGTAAGGTTAACCGAGATTGCCTTAATGGTGATGGTTAATACACTTGAGCCGGATTAATTCAGGTGGTTCTGCCACACCCCTCGACGCCGCGAAGCTCATCGACCAGCCCACGCTCTCCCCTCCTCGCCGGAGCATCGTCGCCGACGCTCCGCCCTGCCACCGCCCCTCTGCTCCGTGCCGATGAGCCACCTCCGGCCACCCCCAACGCCGACCAAGGCCACCCCAAGGTAGCTCTTACCTCCCTGGATCTCCCCGACCCTTTTCCTCTCGCCGCCGACGAGCCCCCTCGCCGGAATCTGGCCGGCCACCATGCCAACGCCACCCAGGGACCCAATTGCAATGATTAAAATCTTTAAAAGAGTCTGCACGCAAGTTTTCAGGGACCCCTCTGTAAAAGAAAGTCTAAACTTTGAATTCAAAAACAGTGAACTTGTAAAATTCATATAAAATCGTAGAAAAATCGGAAAATTGCAAACTCAACTGTTCTGGAATCTTTAGATGAAAATATACAACTTTTCTTACATGCATTTCTTCAGTTGCTTGCTCAATATTGCTCTAAATTAAATGGAAGGTTTAATAGACTTTAATTGTACCTACTGTTGTAGACAAAGGCTAAACCTGAAAGTTTAACAATAGACTATTTGTTTGATTTGTAGGCCAGTGTAAAAATATTAGGTCCAAAACCCTAGCTCTGGCTAAACTTTTTAATAAAACTTATTTATGCTATGAAATAATAAAACTAATTTGTAACTGCTGTTATGTTATGATTCTTGTGGTGAAACTTTTTTAGAGCTATTAGATTGATTCCTAAATACTACAGAAAAAGTTTAGAACCTTTTTCCTTTCTGTAACCTTTTTCTACAATTTTGTGGTAGGAGAAATGCACTAATTCAAATAATTAGTTTCTGTGCTTGGAAAATGTTCAACTTCTTACTGTAGCACACTTTAGAGTAAGTCTTACTGTATAAAAAGTTTTATACACAGAAATCCTGTAAATCATCCTATAGAAATTAATCTTTATTAAAGTATGTGTACAGTGTCCTATTTATTATGCTTTGTATATTGCAGAGTAGAATGTGAAAAATTTACAGTAATACATATAAGGACAGATTAGTCACCTGTAAAATTTTTGGTATCAATACGTGCATGGTTTGTCCTGTATAAAAATAACTATGTTCTAGCAGTGGTTGTGTTTTACCTTTTTTCATAATTTTTCTACTGTGTGAAAATGCCTGAAATTTTTGCAGTGCTTTTGTCTCTGCATAATGTGCTCTAAATAAAAATTTCATCATCAGAAGTTACATAATCCAGAAGTTGTGTTTAATCCATGTTGTGCTTAGAAAATTAAGTTTACAATATAACACAACCCCCTTCTTGTTTAATGAAGTTAATAGTTTAAGTCATACTCTATTAACAATTGCCCAAAGAAATCTTAACTAAGTAACTTCACAACCAAATCGATGTTTTGTGGACTGCAACTTTATCGTGAAGGAAAATGATCGTCATATACCATCACTACAACTAACACTTGTGCATTCATATAGAATCGACTACTCTCGCAGACGGAACATACGAGGCTGGTGCCCGAGTCCGAGAGTGAGCAGCGTGAAGCTCAAGTAAATCTAACTGAAGCTTTTGAAGATCCGAGCCCGAGTTCGGACGAGCCCCAAACTAGCTTTACCCAAGAAGGCAAGCCCCGGAGCATGAACCCTATTTTTCTAAACTTATGCAACTTATTACTCTACTTTACTTGTGCATTAAGTTTATAGGAGTTGAATGAAAACTTAGTCGCATGATCCTAGGTACCCATGCTCTGAACACTAGATATAAGGTTCGATACAATGATATGCTAATAGGACTCGGTAAAAGTCGAGTGATTTTCTGTCACTCGCGAGAATTTAGGAGTTGAATGTTTACTACATGCTGCAATCATAATGTCGACGGACGGGGCTATGGTACGATGTTTATGTTGATGATTGAGGCCCCGTCTGTTTAGTGAAAAATGCTAAGGCCGCAGTGTGTGGTAGTGGTGGTTAAGTCTTTGAACGTACTAACCACATGCTGAGAATATGGTAATCGGTAAGCTTAAGTACCTAATCGAACCGGCAAGTGGACAGCATCCCACCATCTCAACTTCGGTTCCATGCGCGCACATGGTGGGTACAGAGCTAGGCTCTGTAGTCTCGGATGGTGGCCCTGATCCACAACCCAGGAAGAAAGGGAAAAAGTTGCACGTGTGACTCTTTGAGTAACCACGTGACATGTGTTTAGGTTTCCCTTGCAAGGTTAAGAAATCCAATTCGAATCGTCCGTTTCTCGCGGTTATTGGGACTGCTTGACCCTTTTTCCACATAGAGTAAGAAGAGGAACAAAGATGATGATTAATCTTGTTGGATGAAAAAAAATTAATTCTTCCACCATGTATAATATTGGATAGTGCTTACCTAGAATGGCTAAAGGAAACTAGAACTTGGAGCTAAAAACTTGAAAGTAAGGACCTACTCGTATTTGCTTTTCGGCAAAACAACCCCTCAAGCCAAAAGCCTTGCATGTCTAGGAGTCGGCTAAGTATATTCCACTAGTCGGGTAAGCCTTACTGAGTATTAGTATACTCAGCCTTGCTTGTGGCTTGTTTTCAGGTGAAACTTTTGAGGATACGATTGCTAGTTTGACTTGGCCTTGTACCCTTCCTCCTGGTTGGTCGGTGGAATGGGATACGCCCCCGGCTAACGGTAATAATGTCGATTGATGTCTCGTACGGGCTTCATCGAGACATCCGTATCGTCGAGTAGTTATCGTTGTTATTCCGCTGCATTGAACTCTGAAGAACTCTATTATTTTGAACTCTGAAGTACCTTATTTTACAAATTTGAACTCCATTGTAATAATAATTTATGATGAACCCTGGAGTGTAAAATTTGTGGAATGTTGTATACTCTGGGCTCACCTTCGTGTGAGTACATGTATGTGTGGTTTCAATCGGCAAAAACCGTGGTTGTATCGGGAGGTTACCCGACAGACCAGTGGATTATTCCATTTGAAGTGCGAGTTAGCCCGGATTGCCCTTGTGGTGATGGTTAGCACGCTTGAGCCGGATTAATTCAGGTGGTTCTGCCACAAGTACTCAAGGCTTGGAGGGCAAATATTTCTTCCCTATCTTCTTTGATTGCCAAAATAAAGCCAGTCATCAGTTTTTTGTATGTTATTGAAGAATACAGGGATCTCTCCTTAGAAGAGTGGAATTTCAGGGATATTTTGTGCAAACTGTTAATCTCCTTGCTAAATCAGCAAAAAATATATTGGAAACAAAGAGGAACTATCAAATGGGTTGGGCAACACTAAGTTCTTTCAAGCTAACACCACAATCAAGTTCAGTAAAAACACTATTACATCACTTCTTGAGGTTGGGAATGGGAACACCTTTTTTGATCACCAGAGTAAGGCCAACCTTCTATGGGAAGCATATAAGGAAAGATTGGGCAGATCAGAATTTACTGGAGCAGTCTTCTAGATATGCACCCTGATCTTTCATCTCTAGAACTTCCATTCACCAAGGAAGAAATTGATACAGTTATCAGAGATTTACCTTCGGATAAATCTCCAGGACCAGATGGGTTTAACACAGATTTCGTTAAGAAATGTTGTCCAATCATATGTAGTGACTTTTATGCCCTGCTGGATGCTTTCTATGATGGTTCTTTACTGGTCCAGAGCATTAATGGTTCTTATGTCACTTTGTTGCCAAAGAATGATTGTCCAGTAACAGTTTCAGACTTCAGGCCTATTTCTGTGTTGAATTGTACTATCAATATCATAACAAAACTGCTTGCTAACCGTCTCCAAAACAAGATCATGGAGCTCATACATACAAACCAATATGGTTTCATCAAGAGTAGATTAATTCATGATTGTCTAGCCTGGTCACTTGAATTCTAGCATCTTTGCAATAAGTCTAAGAAAGAAATGGTCATTCTTAAATTGGATTTCAAAAAGGCCTTTGATAAAATTGAACATGAGTTCATGCTTAGAATCATGAAACACAAGGGTTTTGGTGACAAGTGGTTGGAATGGATGGAATTGATCTTTAATTCAGGTACTTCAGCAATTCTCCTAAATGGTGTGCTAGGCAAGGTCTTTCACTGTCGATGAGGTGTGAGATAGGGGGATCCCCTTTCACCCCTTCTGTTTGTGCTAGCAGCTGATTTCTTGCAAACTCTTTTGAACAAAGCTACAGCTGATGGTATTCTTTAGCTTCCAATGCCAGGTAATGTTTTGGAGCACTTCCCTGTGATACAATATGTTGATGATACTTTGCTATTCTTGAAGAGCTGCCCTGAACAATTGAATGCCCTCAAAGATATATTCTTAGTGCTTTTGCACATGATTCTGGATTCAAAGTGAACTACAGCAAGTCTGTTTTAGTGCCTAAAAACACAGATGAGGTCAAAGTGTCTACTCTGGCATCTCTTTTTGGATGTTCAATTGGTAGCTTACCTTTCACCTATTTGGGTATGCCTTTGGGTTTGAGAAAACCATCTGTCTCTGAGCTCATGCCTTTAGTTGAAAATTGTGAAAGAAGGCTTTTGGTCACTGCTAATATGCTTTCCCAAGAAGGGAAGTTGATCCTAGTAAATTCAGTGCTTTCATCATATCCTACTTTTCTGATGGGACTGTTCGAAGTTCATAAGACAGTGATAAAACATTTGGACAAATATAGGAAACACTTACTCTGGAGAGGTTCAGACTTGGCTGACAAGAAGCCCCCAAAAGCTGCTTGGCATATGGTTTGTCTCCCTAAAGAGGAAGGGGGGCTAGGAGTTATTGACCTTTATGTGCAGATTGATGCTCTTTTGCTGAAGAATCTCCATAAATTCTTTAACAAGGCCAATCTCCCTTGGGTCCATTTGATTTGGAATAACTATTACTCTAACGTTAAGCTTCCAGGGTACACAAGGAGGGGCTCTTTTTGGTGGAGGGACGTCATCCAGCTCCTGACACAATTCAAAGGTTTTGCTTCTCCATTACCTAAGACTAGGACACAATTCATTTCTGGGAGCACCTTTGGGGAGGATGTGTATCAAAATGGGCTTATCCGAAGCTCTTTTCATTTGTTAAAACTAAAAACCTTTCCTTGCAGAAGCCAGCTGACATTAATAACTTGGCTGATTTGTTTCAGCTTCCTTTAACAGCAGAAGCGTTTACACAATTGGAATCTCTTTTGGATAGGATTGATAGTTGTAATCTTGGTTCTGAAGATGAAATCTGGGTCTGTATCGGGGGGCAAATGACTACAGCTCGAGACAAGCCTATCGATTCATGAAAGGTCACAGGGAGATACATCCTTCTTTCAAATGGCTCTGGAAGTCATGTTGTCAACTCAAGCACAAGTTTTTCTTCTGGCTTCTCCTGAAAGATAGATTAAATGTAAGAGGAATGTTAAGATGGAGAACAATGGATCTTGATGTTTATATAGTTGTGCTTTATGTCTTTGCCCTGATGATGAAACTGTGGATGCGTGGGGCTTGGAGAAAGAGAGCCTAGATCAATTTCTATATATCTAAAATAATTAGTTAAAAAGAGGTTGCATTTCATTATGCCAAAAAATAGTTACACTACTGCAAAAATTTCTCGCAGCTAAAAATACGATTTTTAGGGGCGGGTAACGGGCCCGCCCTAAAAATTAATTTCGAGAAAATAAAAAAATAAAAACAAATCAAAAATAAAAAAAATAAAAATATTGCAGCCAGCAACCACTGCAAGCCCATGTACTATCGAGTTGCAATTTTTTTGACGAAAAATATGCACACTTACATCACCCGGGGTTCGAACCGCATAGCTCAAGCCTCGCGCATACATTCCTCTCCACCACACTACACAGTCACTTGTGACTCTGTAGGATATGCTATGCTTTTATATTAACATTAAAATTGATTTGTAAGGGTGAGTGATGCCATCTTCCGCCCCTAGAAATCCGTTTCTATGTGCGGGTGACGCCACCACCCGCTCCTAAAAATATTTTTCAATTTTATTCCAAACATTCATTTAAATCTTTCTATATAGCAAAACAAATAAAACAGTGAAACTTCTACACTATGGTTACTGTGAACTATAGATACAAAGAAAAATATGCCAAATATATTTCAGTGTATATAAAGATTAAGATTGTTGAAACCTCAAAGTATGACTTGAGTTGTATGAGATACAATATAATCATAGTCATATGTAGGTTCATAATAACTTTTTGGACAAGTAAATAACCTTAAATTAAAAAGTTATCAACTGTAAAGTTTTAGATCTCGTCATTCTCTATAATTTTAATAAAAAATTTGACTTCATCCGAGATCATATGAAAAAGTTATGAATTTTTTTGTGGAACCATTTTTAGGGGTGGTCATGCCATCACCCGTCCTTAAAATTTTATGGACGGATAACACCATCACCTGCCCCTAGAAATGTCATTTTCAGGGGCGGATGAATGCATCACCTGCCCCTGAAAATGATGCCTATTTGTAGGGGTGGGTGACGCCATCACCCGCCCCATTTGTAGAAACGGGTTACTTTTTGACCCGTTTCTAGAAAAAACGGACGGTTCCTACAAATCATTTTTTACAGTGTTAGAATATGAATGCCATATTTTGTTTTATTTGTACATCATTTTATCACGAAAAGTCACATTAGAATTTTGTTAAAGCAAGATGACAATGTGGGTATACTTAAGCAACACACCATTGATCTGGAGCAAATTAAGACTACTATTACCATTGATTCCTTCTCTACTTGTTTAGATGCCTCTATGTGCATGTAATGCTTAAATTGTGTTGTAGCACAGGCCCCGCGGCACTCATAACTTTGGAGTGTATAGTTTACCTCAAAATTCCGATCAACAAGCTCTCAAAGCAATTGTCTGCTTTTTTTTTCTAAGCATTTATAGTAGAAACATTCCACATCAGTTGCAGTTTTTTACCTAATCAACTAATAAGATAATAAAAAGAATAATATATATCCAAAATCTTGTGTGGATCACAAACAAAGCACATGGTGCATATATATCTATACTGGTAACCGTGCATTGCTAGTCGAAATCTGTGATCAAACAAGGTGGTTAGTTTGACATAATACTGGCGAAATCTTGAGGTTTTGTTGTATATTAGCTCACTAATATTTGGAACAAGTTATTTAAGGCTAAGGAAAATAGATGGTTCCATTACCAGCATGATAATAATTATAGTTAAAAAGGGTATATGCCATTTTATGTCTTTTGATTCGTTGAATCGATCATGAAAAATACAAGTAAAGTTCTGAACGTGCCAACGAGGCTATTCTGTTGTATAATTTGAGTTAAGACATATGTTTAACTAAGCGACAAATATTATTTAAGAAATTAAGTACCTACCGTTAGCAGAGATTCCTTCTATAGCTACAAATTTCCATGCCTGTATAAACAATATTTTGCTACACAATTGTCATGCTCAATGGGCCGCAAAAGCACTCATAGGTTTGGAATGAATAATTTTCTAGGTAGTTGGTGAAAGGCACAATATATGCCAATCCCGCAATATAAATGAAGTAACAAATTTGCAAGTTGAAGATAGCATGGGGGAGTGTAAAATTTAATCGTCATAGCTTGAAGGTCATTCTATATAAGACTGACGCATAGGCTGCATGTTCTTTCAACAGAACACACAGTGAAACTCTTGAACTTCTAATCACCGTAGAACAAATCGGCGAGATGTCGGATGAGACCCATGAAGCTTACCTCTTAGCATCTGCTGCAAGGGTTAGGAACCCGCACAAGATCTTGTGCTGGGAGTGTTTCCGGTCTGAGAACAATAACACAACAAAGGCTATCTTGAGTGACCACTACTAGAAAACGGCATATCGGTCCCAGCCAAAAGTACTAACTGCTGTTGCAGTTGGTACTGATGCGAGAATCATGCGAGAATCAGTACCGGCTGCAACGGTGAGAATCATTACCGGCTGCAATGGTGGCTGGTCCAGAGAGGATCTTTGGCACCGGACTGTGGCACGACCCGGTACCAAAGGTTCACGGTGGTTCTGGCATCACCGTGGCACGACCCGGTGCTAACGGTGCTAATGGTGCCAAAATTTGCACCGGATCATACCACGGCTCAATAGCAATAGTTCCACGGGCATTAGTACCGGGTCGTGGCACGGCCCGGCCCGGGCCGTGCCACGACCCGGTACTAATGCCTCCATCTATAAATGCCAGATCCTCTCTCCCTCCCCGAGCTACCATAAACTCAGCACTGTTCATGGCAGCCGAGTGAGGGGAGGGAAGGGGAATTTTTGCAACTTGTTTGAAAAAGTTAGCAATTTTTATACATGTATTAATTATTTTTTATATAGTTAGCAATTGATTTAGTTTATTATTGTTTTATACATGTGATAATATATTTTATATGTAGTTATTTTATTGATTTAGTTTATTATTGTTTTGTACCTAGAGAGGCACAACAAGGCAAGGCACTCAACAAGCCGTTACACTTGCGACAAGTGTGGCTGCTGTTTCTACAGCGACGGGGACAAGGGTACACATGAGCGGATTGTTCATATCTGACTAGGTGAAGTGAAATTTTTTATTTACGTTTGCACTGAATACTCTAGAATCTTTATTTGACATTTCTCTTGGTATATTTTCTCCTCTTTTCCACGTTGCGGAACAATGTTCCTCGTGGTGCAGGAGTGATTTCCAGTATACCTGATAGCTGAGGCTTAGACTTTCAATCATTACTGATCTATATCCCTATGTTTTTTGAAATATTTTGTTAATTCCCATCAGTGTGCTTCGAGCACACTCACTATGGCAAAGCATATGTCAACTACCTTATCGGTACTAACTGTAGCTCACTGCAGCTTTATATTATTCCTACAATTTGTCAGGAACTTGCTGGTCTATCTTTGGTCCGGAATTTCTATCAGACTTTTAGTTCATATAATGTGTCATTCGCAGTTTTGTCATTAATAATAGGTAAGTTATTATATATAATATTAGGTCTCTCTTTTATTTTCCTAGATGGAGGAGAGACCGAGTACACAGGACGTCTAAACCTTTACACAATCAATTGGGTGTTGCTAACAGAAACATGCGAGGAAATTAGGTGATTAGGCTAAAAATGTTGGCTCTCAAACAATGAGTCTTGTTCTTCAATTGGCCACTAAAATTGAGGACAATTTCTTTATATCTTTTTTTCTTTCAGTGAACCGTGCAGAAGAGCTGTCAATTATATTAAAGAGTCTAGCAGGACTCGGCCCTCCCCCCATATCTCCGACATATTATGAGGGGTTTAGGCTCTCAAATTATGAAATCAACCTTGATGATCTAGACAAAACACCGATCACTAAGGGAGCTGGTTGGGGTAGAAGCTCGAGTTCCAAGACCGGGGCAATCTTATTGGCGCCCGGAGGGACGACGCTATCCTGCTACGTCCTGCTGCCGATCAAGAACAACATCTGTTCGAGTCGGCGTTCTGCATCACGTCATATACATCTACACCGACCTCATGGCTTCTTCATGTAACGCTAACGCTGGTATAAGATTCAACTCACCAACCTCCGCATTAGTAGATTGGTTTATGATCTAGTCTATAAGATCCTGTGTTTATGCTCTGCTTATGTTTAACCGTACCAACACTATCGTCCTCCAGAACCTATTCCGAGATGATGTCCGCATCACCATCACGGAGCAAGGTGTCAAGCCCATCATGAAGCTGCAGGAGAGCGACGGAAATGATATAGTGAACACCCTGTTGCCACAACAGCGCAAACATGAGATGGGAAATGCAGATTTTATTTTAAAAAAAGAGCATGCCAGTTCCAGTGTCATGCGCAAATTTCACTTCTGTAAACACTTTCCATGTGATAGAATGTAGATCTAGGCGACTACGCCCTATAATTGTGTCGTCCAGGTAGGCAATTTGTGTGTTCATCATGGCGTCCATCACATGGTTCCTATCTTCCTCAAATGTCCAAGAGAATTGGTGCCAGTGCTGCGTTGGCCGTTGACGGTTGAAGCAAGATAAACTGTGCTGAACACATGTGGCTTGCCCTTTCTTGCCGGTTCAAAGCTGATTAGCTGAAGCAAAGCGTCACGTCATTCTGGCAGCATATCTTTTTAGTGCTTGCAGTGCTTTCACTCCCTCTGATCCTTTAATTCGTCCTACCGGTTCACTTTTGTTTTAAGTTATGCTACATTTTTGTTCTTTAATTTTCTTTTCTTTCCTGAATTCTACATTATTAATGAAATTTAGCAAAATACATTTCCCAAAATATATATTTCTTTCTAAACTAAAGCAGTATGCTTACACTAATAACCGGGAACTAAACGGTCTGCAGGGCTAAAAAAAATAATTGTCGGAAGTCAACCCAAACTCTGCAGTCCGCTGGACTCGAACCTGCCCGAAACATCCTGCCTCGCGCATAGCTTCATTGCCACCTCACCTACTCAAGACATGTGACTCTAGTTAGGATGCTTTCCTTTTAAACTAACATACGAATAACCCTTTAGTCCCAGTTGATAACACCTTTTAGTCCAGGTTGGTATCACCAACCGGATCTAAAAGTTCAGACTTTTTAGTCCCTTTTTTGCCTTGTTTGGATATACACTAGTCCCCTCCGATCCAATTAATACATATTGGAGGGTTAAGGGGGAAATTTAGTTTATTTTCCCCTCCAATGCCATACATACCGGGACGGAACCAGTCTATATCCAAATAAAGCCTTAATAAAATCCGTGCAATGCATGTCTACAGAAAGAAAAAGATACACAGAGATGCCGAAAAAACACCGTCACTGTACCACTACGGCCCAAACAACATCCCACCAAATGTTTAAGAACTGCCACCTCTACTAGGCACTTGATGAAAAACAGAAACAGGGCATGAAACTCCAAATCAAGGTGCCTTATCTTCTCACACAGGGATCAAAAGCTCGATCTCCAATCGCAGTTTGCAACTGGGCAAGCAATCCCACCTTCATTCCCTCCTAAAAGCTGAGGAAAGGATCAAAAGTCTTACCAAAAGGCTTACCAACTGATCAAGCGTTCTGAATCTATCTGTCCATAGGCAGCAAGAATAGGTTACTACCTCTGACCGAGTAGCCGCCTGCTTCTCTAGGGTAGCGAGAAGGTATTGCACGTTGAAATGGACAATCTCTAGAAATTTGAGGTCCGTCGCGGAATACAAAATAGGACCCTAAAATTTAGGGGGCGAAATCATGCCCAATAGAATTATGACATAATTTCAAACGATTATGCAACTTCAATATGTATTATTTTTCATGCCCAATATAATTATGACATAGTTTCACACAATTATGTATTAAGAAAAAAAATCATGCCCAATATAATTATGACAAGATTAGAAAGTGCAGATGCGGATAAGATTAGAAAGTACTGTGTTGTGAATAAGTGATGACGTGTGTGATTGTGTTTAGGGTACATACGTTAGAGCCGTCTAATAGGCGATCTAATGCAATGAAGAAAATAAATATTATACAATAAAGAAAATAAATATTATGAGTAGTATGATGAGTAGTATGACAACATTAACTTGTAAAATAGTGAGAAAATGGTCACATAGATTTTAATTTTAGCTTATGAGGTGGTAGTTTCGTGAATCAACCATCTCATTCTTTCGAATCCCCTCTCTCCTCCATATTATCAAAAAATCAGAAGTGGAATCGCATAAGACAACCTATAAGACCGCAATGTGTGCACGTACATGTAAAGATGGCAACGGGTAAAATCCGCGCGGATATCAACTTCGTAAACCTGAACCCGCGTGCTAAAATCCGTGCCCACACCCGCGCTCGCAATCCACCACGGGTAGGAAACGACGCCCGTACCCGCTACCAGCAGATACCCGCATGCCCACGGATACCCGTACCCGCATGCAGGAGCAAGACGAAGAGCACCTAGGTCCTGGGCGCGGGCGTTAGGCACCGCCGGCGCGGGGCCTGGGTGCGGCCGGCGCGGGGGCCTAAGCGCCTGGGCGCTGCCGGCGAGGAGGGGGAGCGGCGGCTGCGCAGGTGCTGCCGGAGCGGGCGTCGGGCGTCGCCGGCGCGGGGATCTTGGCTCGGCCGGCGCGGGGGGCTGATCGCTTGGGTATTCGGGCCCACATGTCAGCGGGTTTGTGGGTTCGAGTATTCTGGCCTACATGACAGCGAGTTTGCGGGTTCGGGTATTCTAGCCCACATGTCAGCGAGTTTGCGGGTTTGGCTATCTTTTTTCAAACCCGTTACATAATATCCGTTGGGTTTAGAGTTGTACCCGCGTCCATGCCCGCGAGCACAAACTCAGACCCGTATCCGCGTCCACCGGGTTCGGTTTTCGTGGGTACGCAGATATTTTGTACTCGTTGCCATCTCAACGTATATGCCCTTAGCCTTTAGAACTATTTTTTTGCAATTTAGCCCTTTTTTGAAAGTATTTTACATTGGAACCCCTGGAAAGTTTTGTAGTAATAGATCCTCAGCACGGCGCCGAGGGTTCACGGCGCCGTTGGTTTTGGCGCTGTCATTTTCCACGTAGACTGTGACATGGACGGGGCTGGAAGCACGGCGCAGAGAATGAATGTCACAGTGTGGTAAATATTTATCATAAAATGGTACAGTGTGTTACGGGAAGAAAATGAACAAACAGTTGGAATTTATGGGCTTGGCCCATTTAATTCATTTACAATAAAAGAATTAAAATTAAAGCCCACTAATAAATGCTAGGGAGTTTTGTGTTTAATTCTATATGGATATTTGAGGAGGATATCAACCGACTTAAATGATGGACCATGTGTACACTGCTTGTGAAGCCGGTAAAAGGGGATTGGCGAGCCACACGCGCGTGCATACTCGCTCAGCGGATTGAGGCTGAGGGCGTGGGTGCCGCACGGCAGCGGTTACTGGTGAATCATGGCAGCGAATTAACGTTGGCAGTTACTAGTGATTCATGGCACCAGCAATTGACTTTCATCAAGCCGACTCCTCTCATTCCACACACGTCAACGCTCATGTACTCCTGCTTAGGAGACCTCTCTCTTCTCCCTCAGCTGCTTCTCTGCATTCCCATCTCTGGCACTGCGCGCACAGGCCTCCGAAACCTCTACACGGGATAGCGGGCAATTAGGTTTTTGGAGAGCGTCTTCACGCGACTGCTCGCTCCTGAACAACTACTTCCTAGTGCCTATCATCATCCTGCTGCTGCGTCTACATCCTGGTGGCTGAATGACTCCCTCGTCTACTTCCTGGTGGCTGTACCAGTGTTTCCTAAGTGAACATCAAGATCGTCCTGACTACTTCCTGACGGCCATCTGCACTACAATGAATTAGTTCGGCTACATCAAACAACCCTGATCGACACAATGTCCAATCATGGGAACAGTGCACCCGATGCCTCTAGCACTGGTCCCGCCTTGGGGTACACTCTAAACCAACTCTAGTTTACTTTCTTGTTCATGTTATTTAGTGATATTAACATGAGCACGTGCACCTGCTATGCTTCACTCACTATAGTCATGAAAATATTGCTGAATTTTTTTAGTTTTGGAATTAAAATGTGCCCGAAATTGCCTAATTTTCTAGCAATCCAAAAACCTGATAACGTTGATAGGCTCTCAATCTCCAATTTTTCTGCATAAATTAGACCAAATATATTTGATGGTTCCAACTACAAATGTTGGCATGAGCGGCTTATATTGTTGGTTGACAGCAAACCTAATGCATGTGACAAAGGGGAATTCCAAACAGTTCACTCCAGAGGAAGGGAGTGCATTCGATGCTTCCGATAATCTTTTTCAAGGCTGCATTATTAGTGTTCTTGCTGAAAACCTTGTGGATACATATATCCGGCTCATGAATGGCAAGGAAATTTGGGATGCTCTTGAGGCTCAGTATGGAGTTTCCGATGCCGGCAGTGAGTTGTATGTAATGGAGCAGTTGACTATAGGATTGTTGAAGACCGTTCTATGGTAGAACAAACCCATGTGATACATACGCTGGCGAAAGATCTCAAAAATTATAGCAAAGTGTCTCCATATGTGTTACCTGATAAGTTTGTGGCCCAAGGTATTATCTTAAGTTGCCATCTTCTTGAAGGGACTTTTCTACTTCACTGAAACACAAGAGACATAAGTTCTCCATCGATGGACTCATTGGGACTCTTGATGTTGAAGAGAAGGCGAGAGCAAAGGATACACGTGGAAAAGGAGTTTTTGGAGCTTCAAGCGCCAACTTTGTTCAAAAGAACAATAATTCTGTTCAAAAGAACAATTCCTACAAGAACAAAAAGAAGCCACCGCAGAACCAAACAAAGACTAAGTAGACAACTACGTTTAAGAAGAAGAAGAAGGGAGTTGCACAAAGAGTCCGGACCACTTTGCTTCTCATTGTGCGAATCGCAAAGGCAAGAAATCTGCCAACATGGTTGTTAGCGAGGCTGGAGAAACATCAGGGTATGGTAATTTCTTACCTACAGTTCTTTCAGTATTTTGTTCACTTGAATGGTGGGTTGACACTAGGGCTAATATCATGTGTGTGCTGATGTTTTCTTGTTTTGTTTTCTTCTTACCAGGTCAGAGGGACTTCCTCCTTGTTGATGGGGAACAGATCACATGCGCGTGTTCTTGGTGTTGGTACAGTAAATCTGAAGCTTACTTCGGGAAAGACCGTGCAGTTGAAGAACGTGCAGCATGTCCCCACCATCAAGAAGAATCTAGTCACGGGCTCTCTACTTAGTAGAGATGATTATAAGTTAGTCTTTGAGTCCAATAAATATATTTTATCTAAGTTGGGAAGTTTTATTCGAAAAGGTTACGATAGCGGAGGCTTGTTCCACTTTTCTTTGTCGGATGAGTGTAAGAAAGTTGTGAACAATGTTGTTAACGTTGATGAATCAAATGTTTGGCAGTCGAGGCTTTGTCACGTTAATTTTGGTTGTATGATGTGATTAGCAAATTTGAGTTTAATTCTAAAATTTACCTTTGTCAAAAATTCAAAGTGTAATGTATGTATTGAAACAAAACAAACTCGTAAGCCTCATAAGGCCGCGGAGGCGAGAAACTTGGTACCTTTAGAAATAATTCATTTTGACTTGTGCGATATGAATAGTGTGTTGACAAAAGGTGGTAAAAAATATTTCATGACTTTGATCAATGACTGCACTAGATTTTGTTAAGTCTATTTGTTGAAGACAAAAGATGAAGCTTTGCACTACTTTAAAATCTATAAAGCTGAAGTAGAAAATCAACTTGAGAGAAAGATCAAAAGATTTAGGTCGGATCATGGTGGCGAGTACTTCTCAAATATTTTCACTTCATTCTGCGAGGAACATGGTATTATTCATGAGAGGACGTCTCCCTATTCACCTTATGCAAATGGGATTGCCGAAAGAAAGAACCACACTCTAACTGATTTGGTTAACACCATGTTAGATACAACAAGACTTTCCAAGGAATGGTGTGGTGAGGCTATATTGACTGCATGTCATGTTCTAAACCGTGTTCCTACAAAGAATAAAGAGATAACACCATTGGAGGAATGTGAGAAGAAAAGACTTACACTATCATACTACATACATGGGGTTGTTTGGCAAAGGTTAATGTGCCAATAACCAAGAATCGTAAGCTTGGACCTAAAAATGTGGATTTTGTCTTTCTAGGTTATGCTATTCACAGTGTTGGTTATAGATTTTTAATAGTAAAATCTGGAGTACTTGATATGCATATTGGTACAATAATGGAGTCCAGAGATGCTACATTTTTTGAGAATATTTTTCCCATGAGAGATGAAACAAGTTCATCTAGGCAAGAGTTTATCGAGGATGATATCTCTACCGAGGCAATAGAACACAATAAACCTACACTTGTGGAAAATCCTGAGGAGGATAATAATGAGGCTCCTAGAAAGAGCAGGAGACAAAGGACTGCAAAGTCTTTTGGTGATGACTTTATTGTAAACCTTGTGGATGACACACCTAGAACCATTGAAGAGGTATATTCATCTACTATTGGAAGGAAGTAGTGAGGAGTGTCTAATGGTACCTGGGAGGTTGTTGAACGTCCTTATGGGCGCAAACCTGTAGGATGCAAGTGGGTGATCAAGAAAAAGCTTAGGCCAGATGATACTATTGAAAATTACAAGGCTAGGCTTGTGGCCAAGGGTTATACCCAGAAAGAAGGAGAGGATTTCTTTGACACTTATTCACCTGTTGCTCGATTGACCACAATTCGAGTATTACTTTCCATGGCAGCCTCTTATGGTCTCTCGTTCATCAGATGGATGTTAAGACAACTTTCCTCAATGGAGAGTTAGAAGAGGAGATCTCTATGGATCAGCCAGATGGGTTTGTATCCGAAAGTCAAGAGGGAATAGTGTGTAAGTTATTGAAGTCTCTATATGGCCTCAAGCAACATCCTAAGCGGTGGTATGAGAAGTTCGATAGAACTTTGACATCTGCTAGCTTTGTTGTGAACGAAGCTGACAAATGTGTGCTCTATCATTTTGGTGGGGTTGAAGGAGTGATTATGTTCTTGTATGTGGATGACATACTGATTTTTGGGACAAGCCTTGATGTGATTAAGGAAGTGCAAGACTTTTTTATCTCAAAGTTTTGAGATGAAAGATCTAGGAGAAGCTGATGTTATCCTTAACATAAAGGTAGTAAGAGAAAGTAATGGTGGGGTGACTCTTTCACAATCTCACTATGTGGAGAAGGTTTTAAGTGCTTTGGTTATAGTCACTATAAACCTATCTAAACACCTTACGATGCGAGCGTAATTCTAAGGAAGAACAAAAGGAAAATGAGAGATCAACTGAGATATTCATAGATCATTGGTTCGTTGATGTATCTAGCTAGTGCTACAAGGCCTGACATTTAGTTTGTTGTGAGTAAACTGAGCCGGTTTGTTTCAAACCCGGGAGATGATCATTGGAATGCTCTTGAAAGAGTAATGCGCAATCTAATAGGCACAATGGAGTATCGAATCCATTACACCAGGTACCCTAGGGTACTAGAGGGGTATAGTGATTTGAACTGGATATCTGATGCTGATGAGATAAAAGCCACGAGTGGATATATGTTCACACTTGGAGGTGGTGCTGTTTTCTGGAAGTCTTGCAAGCAAACCGTCTTAACAAGGTCAACAATGGAAGCAGATCTCACATCATTGGATACTGCCATTGTTGAGGTTGAGTAGCTCCGTGAACTCCTAATAGATTTGACGATAGTTGAAAAACCGACACCGGCAATCCTAATGAACTGTGAGAATCAAACTGTGATTGTCAAGGTGAACAATTCAAAGGACAACATGAAGTCATCAAGACAAGTAAAGAGGTGGTTGAAATCTGTCAGGAAGTTGAGAAACTCCTGAGTTATAGCCTTAGACTATGTTTAGACGGCTAAGAACCTGGCAGATCAATTCACAAAGGGTCTTTCACGAAATGTGATAGACAATGCATCCTTGGAATTGGGCTTGAGACCCACGTGAGTCATTCTATAGTGGTAACCTATCCTACGTGATCGGAGATCCGGTGAAGTAGGATGGTGAAACAAACCATAGTCTGACTGAGAGAAGAGAACCTTTGTAAAAAGCTCATTCCAGGTGAAAGGTTGAAAGGTGCTTTTCTCTTCTAGTCTGTATGGCAGGTTGGTTTATACCTTAATGTAATGTGTTCCAAGTGGTTTCTTTCAAACAAGGGAGTTGTTTTCTTAAAACAAAGATGTTGTCCTACAGAACATCTTTAAGGAACACACCTATATGAGTCTGACTATTGGTCATAGTCTATGAGAAGCGGGTGATCTCTATAAACTCATGAAAGGCCTGGAGTATGACATATAAGCTCCAAACCGCAGGGATGCTTATGCAGCATGGTACCAGTGTAGGGCTCTAGTCAAGCTTGTTTGCACAAGACTGGCAATTCAAAGGATAGCCCATTGTATAGTTGTGAATAAGTGTAGCCTTAGTTCTAGATAGAAGTTTAACTTAACAGTCTCTGTCAAATACTGGTATATCAAAGAGGTGAGAACATTTCTAGTGTTGCTTGAAATTCTTGGTGGGGATTGTTGGAATTTATGAGCTTGCCCATTTAATTCATTGACAATAAAAGAATTGAAAGCCCACTAATAAATGCTAGGAAGTTTTGTGTTTAATCACGTATGGGTATTTGAAGAGGATCTCAACCGACTTAAATGGTGGACCATGTGTACACAACTTGTGAAGCCGGTAAAAGAGGATTGGCGAGCCACATGCACGCACGCTCGCTCGCCTCGTTGGGCTAGGACAAGGATGTGAGCGTGGGCGCGGCTTGGCTCGGCTCGGCCGGCCGTGCGTGCGTGCGGTGCAGTGCGTGCGACGTGATGTCCTGACATGAGGAATGTTTTGTTGTTGAATGTAATTATTCTTAGATATAAGACCTTGGCAGTTACTGGTAAATCATGGCAGCGAATTAACCTTGGCAGTTACTGGTGATTCATGGCACCAGTGATTGACTCTCATCAAAGCCATTAGCGTGTCCAGGTTCATTGAAGCTGAGGCACCTCTGCACCTATATAAACCAGCTAACTCCTCCCATTGCGCACACCTCAACACTCAGGTACTCATGCTTAGGAGACCTCTCTCTTCTCCCTCAGCTGCTTCTCTGCATTCGCATCGCTGGCACTACGCACACAGTACTGGCGAAAGCAGGCCTCCGAAACCTCTGCACACTAAAGGTCCTGCATGGGATAGCGGGCAATCAGGTTTTAGGGGAGCGTCTTCATGTGACTGCTCGCTCCATGACTATTTCCTAGTGGCCATCATCCTCCTACTGCTGCATCTACATCCCGTTGGCTGAACGACTCCCTTGTCTACTTCCTAGTGGCCGTACCTGTGTTCCCCAAGTGAACATCAAGATCGTCCCGACTACTTCTCGACGGCCATCTGCAATGCAATGAATTAGTTTGGCTACATGAAACAGCTATGACCGGCACAATATCCAGTCGTGGGAACGGTGCGACTAAACCAACTATTGTTTACTTTGTTGTTCGTGTTATTTAGTGAGATTAATATGAACACGTGCACCTAGTCACTATAGTCATTTAAATATTGCTGAATAAATTCTTTTAGTTTTGGAATTAAAATGTGCCCGAAATTGCCTAATTTTCTAACACAAACAATGTTATTTTGTTCAGGTTGGTGTTTGTGCCGAGCTGCGTACTGATCGTTTGCATCTCAAACAATCCTTATCAAATAAAAAAAATGCAACAGGGAATGATGAGTAACTCTTTTTCGCAGACAAGCTCTTTCGTGGTGCGTTACTTATTGAACCCTATTCCTAGCGCTTGTTCCGAATGGTACACCAAAACCTACTTTCCAGGAACACAAATTGAAAAATTGGCACTACTACAGAAAGCTGTTTAGTCCCGGTTCGTATCGCCAGAAAGCTTTTTAGTCCCGGTTCCTATCGCCTGGACTAAAAGGTCTGTGCAAGATAAAAAAAAATACTATGTGCCTAGGATTCAAACCCAAGACCTGCTTCCTCACCACCCCAGTTACACACCACATATGATTCTATTTCGGATGCTTTTCTTTTAAAATAGCCCGTGGAACCCCTTTAGTCCGGATTGAAGTCACCAACTAGGACTAAAGGTCTCCTCTGCCCCCTAGCCGTTGGATCCGGAATTAATGCATTCATTTGTTCCGGGTCCAAAATCAGCCGGGACTAATGAAGGGGATCGATGTCCCTTCTGTAGTAGTGTGGTATGCCTCTGCTTTTGAATCAAACACCATGTCGATAGGTTCAAAGATAAAAGCTCCGCTTCTATTCTTTGAATTCCTTAAAGCCTTCGGTTATTTTGCCTATGTGCCCCTGGTCTGCCTGCAGTCTGGTAGCTCCATGCCCTTAGGCCACCTCACCTTGTGGCCAGGGAATAGACGTTAGCATGCTAATGGAAGAATGAATTAATCCTGATGCCTTGATGGATGTATGTAATAATAAACAAAGTCTTGTTAGCGTGCACCTTCCTTTCGTACGCAGATCCTTGGACGTAGCCGTTTGGGCCCTGGCTCATCGGGAGTACCTCGTACTGGGTTAGTTCATCATCCCAGCCTGTTACGACAGCCGCAATGGCTGTCCGCACCGTCTCCTCATCACTGGATTCAACACCGTCTTCTACCTGGTCGGCAACAACCTGGCCCCCCTCGTCATCGGTGAAGACTTCATCATCGTCTTCATCGCGGCCACCAGGGCCTTCATCCTCAACGACGAAAACTTCAAATGAATCATCACCGGGAGTGTTGGGAACACACAACTTGCCATCTATACTCAATAAAAAAATAGAAAAAACCGATGAGTTCTTTTGCGTTTCTGGAACTAGGAGAAAATGTGTACTAAGACCGGGAGTATTTTCTGGTACTAGGACAAAATGGGTACACCTGACACCGATGAACAATTCTGGGTCTCAGTTCCCCTTGATTGGAGCGACGTACTCGCAAATGGATTAGCCACTGGGGCGGTACATTACCACAAACACCGTGGAGTAACGACTGGAATTAATTAACCGCCAGAACAGAAGTATGCAAAGAGGGTGTTTCTGCTGGGGTTATCATTCAAAGGCAAGAAAAAGAGTACTTAATCAGGCCAGGGGGGATTAGGAATTTACCTTGCGTATATGAAGTGTCACGTCCAACTGAAGCGTGCTCCAGAGCTGCGCGGGCTTTATGGGAACCAGATGCGAAGATGCAGCGGCGGCATGCCTAGCCATTAATCCCCCATATCCTGCACCACAGGACGCCATTGAGAAGGGGCGCAGAGTGCTGCGCAGGCGACCCAAATCCGCCGGTACCGATGCCGACGGCGGCGACTTCATCGCTGGACATGAAGCCGAGTGAATTGGGGATTGGAGGTTCTAGGGTTGCAACGGCTAGTGTAAAAGAAGATTAGAGCATCTCTAGCAGATTACTCATCTCCAATATCCTATATATTTTCTCTCGCCATCACAAATAATATTGTATTTTTGGTAGCCAGTGCTACAGCATATTACTCAATGGATAAGGTGGAAAGAGGAATCCCCTACATTTGAGCAAGAGGGAGGTGTGTTTTAGCGATCGCAAAAAATATTTTGGTATTAGCGATGGAAATGTTAATCTGGTGCAGGACCATCTTTTACTAATAGGACATTTGGTATTGGGTGGAGATAAATGAGTAATCTGCTGGAGATGCTCTAACGTCCAAACGGCGGCATGATTCAGGCAAATTTGAGCGACCCATCCAAGCAAGAAAATTGGAAAGCCCGGGAGGAACTTTTCAGTGACGCCGCCAAGAAATGGATGCCCCGCCCCCCTCCACCATGAGCCACATTTTGGTTGACCACATGGTTCCCAGTTCGAATAAAAGAAACAATCACTACTACAAAAATTATTTTTAGGGGCGGGTAAAAACGCATTTTTTGAGGCGGATAGCGCACCCGTTGCTAGTTTTCGCAGCAAAACATAGCTGTTTGCAGGGGCGGGTGCGTTACCCGCCCCTGCAAATCCATTTCCACGGGCGGGTCACCCACTCACCCTCCCCTGAAAATGCATTTGTAAGGACGGGTGACCCCCCAGCCGCCCCAGCAAATAGGTTTCCCGCTATTTTTTGCGATTTGCATTCCCGCCAATTTTGATCTCTCAATCTAGTTCAAGATCATGACTGCGATTTGCATTCCCGCCAATTTTGATCTCTCAATTCTAGTTCGCGATCATGACGCGGAATATGTTCGGTAACTAAAAATACTTATGCATACAAAATTAAATTATATGGAAATCAAACATCGTTAGAGTACATCATTAAAGTGCACATTGAATACATATTTTTCCTCTATTCCTCCCTAGGAACGCTACTAGAAGTGGCACGATGCCGTTGATTGTCCCACTCACGAAGTCTAATGTATTTATCTTCCGTTGCTAAATCTTGTGCATTGTGAAAAAATTTGCCCCTCACGTTGACCACTTCATGCATAATGAAACAGCACAAATCGTCGACTATATCTAGAAGTTGTTTCTCGTGGAGCAGGCCATCGTGTTTCTCCGGGTGAATCTGCAATTATTGAATCCATGGTAAAATTAATTAACCAAGTGCTAGTTACAGTAAAAAAACAATGTACATATATGCATCTTTTCCTAATAAAGAGTAGCGCCTTACACGTTCGGGATCAGTAGTATATCTCCCTTGCACCCTTAGATGCTCGCACATGTAGTACCCACAGTACACGGAACCCGCGGGTTGCTTGTGGCACGGGAACCTTGTGCATATAGTCATTTTCTCTGGTTTGCCGGCGGGATGATTTGATCCTTTATGCATGTAGAACTGGTAAGCCCTATTTTAAAATGAAAGAAATGGAAAATTAATTTATATATGTATACTTCTGTAGAGAAATAAGCATGATGTGCATAGGGAAGATAAGAAATTCACTCACAATTGTAGAATTTTTATGAATTCTTGGTATCTCTAGGTTGACCAATCCAAGGAGTCCAATACGAGTAATCTTTCAAGCTTTGGCTGTAATTGGAAAGCAATCCAATAATTTCTGAAAAAAAATGTTATGTACGATTTGTAAGCAATTCAATGGTTTATTATATCAAATGGTTGATATTAGACTTACTGGTTGTGGTATGGCGCAAATATGACATCCATGTCTTCCTATCGTGTCATCATATGCGATATGTAGGCCGCAACCCTCTTCACAGTCTCTTGGTGAAATTTATGTCGTTCCTTTTGTTTTTCCTTCTTTGTTGCAAATGGCTTTAGGTATTCATCATCGTCCTTCATCCATTTTGGCCCGGCGTGCCTGGCCTCGTAAATCGCTACGGGGTCAAGGTACCGGACCTTTTTCTTTAAAATAATGGCATCCATTGTTTGCATCCTATAGAATATAATGTATGACAATTAAATATTTGTGCATATACAGTACTTTAGGTTATAATATAAATCAAATTAGTATCGATGAGGTACTTACATGCACCAAAGTCGAACCATTTCAATACCAAGTTGTTGGAGGCGGAACATGTGTTGGATGTCTTCAAAGTCAAACGTGATATCAAAGATTTGTTGCCCCTTAAGTCCGAATACATCCGGATGATGCGGAGCATATATAGTTTTTAGCCCAAGTATACATGCCCTCTTGTACCAATTATGAAACCTCTACATAAAACTAGGACAATCCCTTAGTGCCCAGTCCGGTAGCAAGTATTTTCCATACTGAAACTTTAAAGGAGCATCATCTAAGTCTGGAAGGTCATCAACCCCAATGTTCTTTTTATGCTCTGTGTCAGTGCAGGGCGTAGAAAAGCCCGACCGTCTGCTGGCACTACAATCTGCTGGATTATACTTTGACTTAGCCTTCTTAGCCTTTTCATCAGACTTCTTGTTTGCAGCCTGCCATCTATTCACAATTTCTGACCCTTCCCTATCGTTTTGGTAAGACCGCAACACTCAAGGTAACAGTGATCGGGCCAGTGGCGGAGCCAATGGTGATACCGAGGCCTGTGGGGATGGTTCTCGTGGTGGTGGTGATACCTAGGCCTGTGGGATGGCTCTCGTGGTGGTGGTGATGTTTGAGCTGGCGGTGATCGCGAGGCCGTTGGTGATGGCTCTCGTGATACTGGAGCCGCTGGTGATTGAGGAGCCTGAGTAATGGCTCTCGTGATACTGGAGCCACTAGTGATGCATCTCGTGGGTTTGGTGATGGCAGGGCCGGTAGTGAACGCTCTGGTGCTGGCCCTGCTCTTGTTGTTGTGGTGCTGGCGAGATATGGTCTGGAGCAGCCAATGGTACCTAACCAACCAGTAAGATATCTCGTTTATGCCATAAAATGGTGCTGCCGACACATTCTCCAAGGCAACTCTTTCCATCTGCAGTGGGGATGTCTATCTCGTTATCCTCATAGCTTGATTTCAAGAGTTGCTCCGCTTGTGCACATGCATATAGGGCCGGGATCAGTTTTCCCTCAAATAAACCCCTAGCTGGATGCACGTGGGCCTTGGCAACTTCCTTTGTCTTTCCAGCTCTGTCGACCGGATAGAGCAACAAGAAGGGAGTAATACTCCTTATGGTATTCATCGGGTATTGTTGAGCTGTGGTTGAGGCAGCACTGCTCTGTGCACATGCCGGACTCGCTTGGCCAAGTACCAGAGGTTGCATGACCACCATCTGTTGCTGCCCCACCTCTTGCAACGGGTTGAACATAAGTATCCCCGACTGCTGCTGCTCCGCAAGTGTTGCCATGAACAAATCCTTGAACTTTGCTTGCATTGCATTCTCTGCTGCTGCCACGATTTCTTCTTTATAGCGATCATGGCTCCTGTACCAAGCCCGGTCCTTCTCGAACCCATCCTTGATGCTCAACTTAGAGCACAGGCCTCTGACATGGCCTCCATGCTCTTTGGACCCAATGGTTGTACTGAGCACATCCTTCTCCCTGTGGGGTTTGAACTGACTTTTTTTTCTGAAGCTCGGCAAGTTGTAATATTTTTTCTGCCACCGCTTCGGTCTCGGGTCGATCAAATTTTGGTTTCCCTTTAACTATCTTTGGCTTCCTTGCTTCAAGCCACTGCCATCCATGTTCGTCCAAGCCTTCATAAGGGTCGGGCTGCCCAGTAGCTATTGCCGCCTCTCTTTCACGCCGCCACTTCTCGACCTTCCTTTGGTACCCACCTGGCCCAAGGTGGACTCTATGTATGTTACTCTTTGCTAGTTCACTTTGCTTCAGGCTTAGAGCTAGAGCTTCTTCAGTGGTCTTCTGTCGAACAAACTCTTCCCATTGTGCTGGTGTAATGTCTCCGTAATCTGCAAATGGCGTTCGACCCTTCTGGACATACCGGGTATTCAGTTCGCTCTTCCACTGGCGGAAAGTTTCACCTAGCATCTTCAAAGCATAATGCTTTACTTGTTCTCTACTTCCTCTGGGCAGAATATTAGTTCTGCTCAACAATTGTCACATCACTTCTTTCCTCCCCTCAGGAACCAGGGGCCAATTGGGGATCGTGGGATCCAAAACCATCTTTGTTCTGATTATAGCACCGATAGCATTTTGAAACTTTTCTACAACCTACGGAGGATCTATGGGCTCTCCTGCCGTGCTAATTGCATTGACAGTCCATTGCCCTTTGGGGTATTGGTTTCTTCCTCGCTGACCCTGTTTCCTTTTGTTTTGGCTGTTAGAGGTTGTACTTGCAGGATCGGGACCCGAGCTTTCATAGTCTTCCTCTGTGGGGCTAGGGAGTCAACGTCGGTGCTTACTCCTTCCTTTCGGAGCCTGATGTGCTTCGTTGTAATTAATCGTGTATTCATTACCTGATGTGCTTCCGGTTTGTAATCCGGATCGAATGCCTCCCCTGACCGTCTTTCTCTTGCTGGAATAGGGTGTGGATCAATCGGATCGTGCCACTAGTTTCCTACCCAAGCGCCTTGTCCAATGCTAGGGCCCTGCTCGTCCCCAGATTCGACACCGACATCGTCGGACTCCTTGTCCTTAGATTGGTCACCGACGTATTCGGACTCCTTGTCCTTAGATTGGTCACCGACGTCGTGCTCGTTGTCCTACTCCATCTGAGATGCAATTTGTTCAAGCTCATCTTGCGGTGCGGCATCATCCCTTCATGGGGAAGATGACAACGGAGGATCCATCTACGACTTCTACGCTACATAGCCATTGAAGATATATTTTAAACAGGTAAACTCATAGCATATACCACCAGAACCTTCCATCAAAGAACTCATAACATAAACAGTACTGCATCAAGCGCCCTAGTCCTTAGTAGCATGCATGTATAACTATCAAGCAGTGTGGTACTACCTGGAATAGAAACATATTTGAATACAAAATTTTATGATTTTATGATTTCATGTGTTCACCTGAATATTAAAGTTAATAGACAGACCTCATACTTTCTTATAAAAAGGACTCTGTGATGTCTACATTATTACTCTCTCTATGTATCTGTCTCTCATTCTCTCTATGTATTTGTCTCTCACTCACTCTATGTATTTGTCTCTTAGGAGAGAGAGAGAGAGAGAGAGTGAGAAAGAATGGGGACAAAGCAGAGTCCTTCCTATAATCGAATCGAGGACTACTGTTACACTCACTAATCAGATGAATTCACGTTTACTAACTGTTCAGTTTGACACTCTTCAGTTCATTTTCAATACATCATTAGAGTACAAAATTAAATAAATAAAAATAAGAACTAACTATATTGTAATAGAAATATTCATATTTTTTGCTAATTCACATTCTCAGTCAAATTTGACATTCAGATTCACATTTTTTGCTAATTCACATTCTCAATAATTTAATATATTTCACATGAAGCAAATGATGTAGAAGCTCATAATTTGGATGGTTGGTTTAACTGTACATTTGCCAATCCTCAGTAAGCAGACGTGACTACTGAATTTTAGTAACGGTGTTCTTGTACTCTACTTCCACTGGCAGTGAGATCGTCATGTATGACTAAAGATTGGGGGTGTGTAAGTGTTTTGAAGGTATCTTTGTGAATCACGGTCCCGTGATAACTGTACTCTTATTATCTATTAATAGGATGGATAAATTTATAGAGTTGACTCCATGTGATAGATAAAAAGGCTTGTGATAATTACCAATGAGTGGAAAACAGCAATAGCCTTTCTATACTACAAGAAATTGCAGTGCTGTTGATATAGAAACTCACCAAGATCACTCTACAAACTGAACAAAGAAAACATGAGTTAGAAAGCAAAAATTACATGCCATCTTTTAACTCTAACTAAATTTATGCAACAAATTACTCTAATACAACAAATTACTCATCTACATAGAAAACTAGATCTATTTTAACTCTTCCAATATGGAAAATCACTCTACAATTTAAAATACTTTCTAGATGATTTTGCATATATATTGTATTGATATTAATTTTTCTTCATTATTCCAACAAAATTTCTCATTGATCTACAAAACAATTACTCATTGACCTATAAAACTACCCCTTGATACCATATATAAATTTTGAACCCTTGATCTACAAAATTTCTTCTTTACAAGGGAAAACTACTCCTTGACTTACAAAACCTTCTCCTTGATCCCATAGCCACTTATTCAACTCCATGTCTAACAAAACTACTTACCTTAAAATTATGTATAATAGGGGAGTTCATAAATTTAATAGAAGCCAATTCTAATACAAGAGTAGTTTTTTATATATAACATTAGTATTTTTTTGTATAATAGTACTAATTGAATTATTAAATCCTTGATCAACAAAAATACTCCTCATAATGAAAAAAATACTCGAGTTAACCTTTTTTTTGAGATCAACAAAAATACTCCTCATAAGGAAAAAAAATACTATTACCTTCAATGTCTTGCTTACATTTATTCTTATGGTATTACCGTGGAAGAATTTGAAATTTGAAATATTCTTACATGCATACTTCTAGCCACAATTATATTCCATCAACACAGAGGTATATATATATATTATATATATATATATATATATTCTCAGTCAAATTTGACATTCACATTCACATTTTTTGCTAATTCACATTCTCTATAATTCAATATATTTCACATGAAGCAAATGATGTAGAAGCTCATAATTTGGATGGTTGGTTTAACTGTACATTTGCCAATCCTCAGTGAGTAGACGTGACTACTGAATTTTAGTAACGGTGTTCTTGTACTCTACTTCCAATGGCAGTGAGATCGTCATGTATGACTAAACATTGGGGGTGTGTAAGTGTTTTGAAGGTATCTGTGTGAATCACGGTCCCGTGATAACTGTACTCTTATTATCTATTAATAGGATGGATAAATTTATAGAGTTGACTCCATGTGATAGATTAAAAAGACTTGTGATAATTACCAATGAGTGGAAAACAGCAATAGCCTTTCTATACTACAAGAAATTGCAGTGCTGTTGATATAGAAACTCAGCAAGATCACTCTACAAACTGAACAAAGAAAACATGAGTTAGAAAGCAAAAATTACATGCCATCTTTTAACTCTAACTAAATTTATGCAACAAATTACTCTAATACAACAAATTACTCATCTACATCGAAAACTAGATCTATTTTAACTCTTCCAATATGGAAAATCACTCTACAATTTAAAATACTTTCTAGATGATTTTGCATTCATATTGTATTGATATTAATTTTTCTTCATTATTCCAACAAAATTTCTCATTGATCTACAAAACAATTACTCATTGACATATAAAACTACCCCTTGATACCATATATAAATTTTGAACCCTTGATCTACAAAATTTCTTCTTTACAAGGGAAAACTACTCCTTGACTTACAAAACCTTCTCCTTGATCCCATGGCCACTTATTCAACTCCATGTCTAACAAAACTACTTACCTTAAAATTATGTATAATAGGGGAGTTCTTAAATTTAATAGAAGCCAATTCTAATACAAGAGTAGTTTTTTATATATAACATTAGTATTTTTTTGTATAATAGTACTAATTGAATTATTAAATCCTTGATCAACAAAAATACTCCTCATAATGAAAAAAATACTCACGTTAACCTTTTTTTTGAGATCAACAAAAATACTCCTCATAAGGAAAAAAAATACTATTACGTTCAATGTCTTGCTTACATTTATTCTTATGGTATTACCGTGGAAGAATTTGAAATTTGAAATATTCTTACATGCATACTTCTAGCCACAATTATATTCCATCAACACAGAGGTATATATATATATTATATATATATATATATATATTCTCAGTCAAATTTGACATTCACATTCACATTTTTTGCTAATTCACATTCTCTATAATTCAATATATTTCACATGAAGCAAATGATGTAGAAGCTCATAATTTGGATGGTTGGTTTAACTGTACATTTGCCAATCCTCAGTGAGTAGACGTGACTACTGAATTTTAGTAACGGTGTTCTTGTACTCTACTTCCAATGGCAGTGAGATCGTCATGTATGACTAAACATTGGGGGTGTGTAAGTGTTTTGAAGGTATCTGTGTGAATCACGGTCCCGTGATAACTGTACTCTTATTATCTATTAATAGGATGGATAAATTTATAGAGTTGACTCCATGTGATAGATTAAAAAGACTTGTGATAATTACCAATGAGTGGAAAACAGCAATAGCCTTTCTATACTACAAGAAATTGCAGTGCTGTTGATATAGAAACTCAGCAAGATCACTCTACAAACTGAACAAAGAAAACATGAGTTAGAAAGCAAAAATTACATGCCATCTTTTAACTCTAACTAAATTTATGCAACAAATTACTCTAATACAACAAATTACTCATCTACATCGAAAACTAGATCTATTTTAACTCTTCCAATATGGAAAATCACTCTACAATTTAAAATACTTTCTAGATGATTTTGCATTCATATTGTATTGATATTAATTTTTCTTCATTATTCCAACAAAATTTCTCATTGATCTACAAAACAATTACTCATTGACATATAAAACTACCCCTTGATACCATATATAAATTTTGAACCCTTGATCTACAAAATTTCTTCTTTACAAGGGAAAACTACTCCTTGACTTACAAAACCTTCTCCTTGATCCCATGGCCACTTATTCAACTCCACGTCTAACAAAACTACTTACCTTAAAATTATGTATAATAGGGGAGTTCTTAAATTTAATAGAAGCCAATTCTAATACAAGAGTAGTTTTTTATATATAACATTAGTATTTTTTTGTATAATAGTACTAATTGAATTATTAAATCCTTGATCAACAAAAATACTCCTCATAATGAAAAAAATACTCACGTTAACCTTTTTTTTGAGATCAACAAAAATACTCCTCATAAGGAAAAAAAATACTATTACCTTCAATGTCTTGCTTACATTTATTCTTATGGTATTACCGTGGAAGAATTTGAAATTTGAAATATTCTTACATGCATACTTCTAGCCACAATTATATTCCATCAACACAGAGGTATATATATATATATATTCTCAGTCAAATTTGACATTCACATTCACAATTTTTGCTAATTCACATTCTCTATAATTCAATATATTTCACATGAAGTAAATGATGTAGAAGCTCATAATTTGGATGGTTGGTTTAACTGTACATTTGCCAATCCTCAGTGAGTAGACGTGACTACTGAATTTTAGTAACGGTGTTCTTGTACTCTACTTCCAATGGCAGTGAGATCGTCATGTATGACTAAACATTGGGGGTGTGTAAGTGTTTTGAAGGTATCTGTGTGAATCACGGTCCCGTGATAACTGTACTCTTATTATCTATTAATAGGATGGATAAATTTATAGAGTTGACTCCATGTGATAGATTAAAAAGACTTGTGATAATTACCAATGAGTGGAAAACAGCAATAGCCTTTCTATACTACAAGAAATTGCAGTGCTGTTGATATAGAAACTCAGCAAGATCACTCTACAAACTGAACAAAGAAAACATGAGTTAGAAAGCAAAAATTACATGCCATCTTTTAACTCTAACTAAATTTATGCAACAAATTACTCTAATACAACAAATTACTCATCTACATCGAAAACTAGATCTATTTTAACTCTTCCAATATGGAAAATCACTCTACAATTTAAAATACTTTCTAGATGATTTTGCATTCATATTGTATTGATATTAATTTTTCTTCATTATTCCAACAAAATTTCTCATTGATCTACAAAACAATTACTCATTGACATATAAAACTACCCCTTGATACCATATATAAATTTTGAACCCTTGATCTACAAAATTTCTTCTTTACAAGGGAAAACTACTCCTTGACTTACAAAACCTTCTCCTTGATCCCATGGCCACTTATTCAACTCCATGTCTAACAAAACTACTTACCTTAAAATTATGTATAATAGGGGAGTTCTTAAATTTAATAGAAGCCAATTCTAATACAAGAGTAGTTTTTTATATATAACATTAGTATTTTTTTGTATAATAGTACTAATTGAATTATTAAATCCTTGATCAACAAAAATACTCCTCATAATGAAAAAAATACTCACGTTAACCTTTTTTTTGAGATCAACAAAAATACTCCTCATAAGGAAAAAAAATACTATTACCTTCAATGTCTTGCTTACATTTATTCTTATGGTATTACCGTGGAAGAATTTGAAATTTGAAATATTCTTACATGCATACTTCTAGCCACAATTATATTCCATCAACACAGAGGTATATATATATATATATTCTCAGTCAAATTTGACATTCACATTCACAATTTTTGCTAATTCACATTCTCTATAATTCAATATATTTCACATGAAGTAAATGATGTAGAAGCTCATAATTTGGATGGTTGGTTTAACTGTACATTTGCCAATCCTCAGTGAGTAGACGTGACTACTGAATTTTAGTAACGGTGTTCTTGTACTCTACTTCCAATGGCAGTGAGATCGTCATGTATGACTAAACATTGGGGGTGTGTAAGTGTTTTGAAGGTATCTGTGTGAATCACGGTCCCGTGATAACTGCACTCTTATTATCTATTAATAGGATGGATAAATTTATAGAGTTGACTCCATGTGATAGATTAAAAAGACTTGTGATAATTACCAATGAGTGGAAAATAGCAATAGCCTTTCTATACTACAAGAAATTGCAGTGCTGTTGATATAGAAACTCACCAAGATCACTCTACAAACTGAACAAAGAAAACATGAGTTAGAAAGCAAAAATTACATGCCATCTTTTAACTCTAACTAAATTTATGCAACAAATTACTCTAATACAACAAATTACTCATCTACATCGAAAACTAGATCTATTTTAACTCTTCCAATATGGAAAATCACTCTACAATTTAAAATACTTTCTAGATGATTTTGCATTTATATTGTATTGATATTAATTTTTCTTCATTATTCCAAAAAAATTTCTCATTGATCTACAAAACAGTTACTCATTGACCTATAAAACTACCCCTTGATACCATATATAAATTTTGAACCCTTGATCTACAAAATTTCTTCTTTACAAGGGAAAACTACTCCTTGACGTACAAAACCTTCTCCTTGATCCCATGGCCACTTATTCAACTCCATGTCTAACAAAACTACTTACCTTAAAATTATGTATAATAGGAGAGTTCTTAAATTTAATATAAGCCAATTCTAATACAAGAGTACTTTTTTATATATAACATTAGTATTTTTTTGTATAATAGTACTAATTGAATTATTAAATCCTTGATCAACAAAAATACTCCTCATAATGAAAAAAAATACTCACGTTAACCTTTTTTTTGAGATCAACAAAAATACTCCTCATAAAGAAAAAAATTCTATTACCTTCAATGTCTTGCATACATTTATTCTTATGGTATTACCGTGGAAGAATTTGAAATTTGAAATATTCTTACATGCATACTTCTAGCCACAATTATATTCCATCAACACAGAGGTATATATATATATATAGTATATATATATATATATATTCTCAGTCAAATTTGACATTCACATTCACATTTTTTTCTAATTCACATTCTCAATAATTCAATATATTTCACATGAAGCAAATGATGTAGAAGCTCATAATTTGGATGGTTGGTTTAACTGTACATTTGCCAATCCTCAGTGAGTAGACGTGACTACTAAATTTTAGTAACGGTGTTCTTGTACTCTACTTCCAATGGCAGTGAGATCGTCATGTATGACTAAACATTGGGGGTGCGTAAGTGTTTTGAAGGTATCTGTGTGAATCACGGTCCCGTGATAACTGTACTCTTATTATCTATTAATAGGATGGATAAATTTATAGAGTTGACTCCATGTGATAGATAAAAAGGCTTGTGATAATTACCAATGAGTGGAAAACAGCAATAGCCTTTCTATACTACAAGAAATTGCAGTGATGTTGATATAGAAACTCACCAAGATCACTCTACAAACTGAACAAAGAAAACATGAGTTAGAAAGCAAAAATTACATGCCATCTTTTAACTCTAACTAAATTTATGCAACAAATTACTCTAATACAACAAATTACTCATCTACATCGAAAACTAGATCTATTTTAACTCTTCCAATATGGAAAATCACTCTACAATTTAAAATACTTTCTAGATGATTTTGCATTTATATTGTATTGATATTAATTTTTCTTCATTATTCCAAAAAAATTTCTCATTGATCTACAAAACAGTTACTCATTGACCTATAAAACTACCCCTTGATACCATATATAAATTTTGAACCCTTGATCTACAAAATTTCTTCTTTACAAGGGAAAACTACTCCTTGACGTACAAAACCTTCTCCTTGATCCCATGGCCACTTATTCAACTCCATGTCTAACAAAACTACTTACCTTAAAATTATGTATAATAGGAGAGTTCTTAAATTTAATAGAAGCCAATTCTAATACAAGAGTACTTTTTTATATATAACATTAGTATTTTTTTGTATAATAGTACTAATTGAATTATTAAATCCTTGATCAACAAAAATACTCCTCATAATGAAAAAAATACTCACGTTAACCTTTTTTTTGAGATCAACAAAAATACTCCTCATAAAGAAAAAAATTCTATTACCTTCAATGTCTTGCATACATTTATTCTTATGGTATTACCGTGGAAGAATTTGAAATTTGAAATATTCTTACATGCATACTTCTAGCCACAATTATATTCCATCAACACAGAGGTATATATATATATATAGTATATATATATATATATATTCTCAGTCAAATTTGACATTCACATTCACATTTTTTTCTAATTCACATTCTCAATAATTCAATATATTTCACATGAAGCAAATGATGTAGAAGCTCATAATTTGGATGGTTGGTTTAACTGTACATTTGCCAATCCTCAGTGAGTAGACGTGACTACTAAATTTTAGTAACGGTGTTCTTGTACTCTACTTCCAATGGCAGTGAGATCGTCATGTATGACTAAACATTGGGGGTGCGTAAGTGTTTTGAAGGTATCTGTGTGAATCACGGTCCCGTGATAACTGTACTCTTATTATCTATTAATAGGATGGATAAATTTATAGAGTTGACTCCATGTGATAGATTAAAAAGACTTGTGATAATTACCAATGAGTGGAAAACAGCAATAGCCTTTCTATACTACAAGAAATTGCAGTGCTGTTGATATAGAAACTCAGCAAGATCACTCTACAAACTGAACAAAGAAAACATGAGTTAGAAAGCAAAAATTACATGCCATCTTTTAACTCTAACTAAATTTATGCAACAAATTACTCTAATACAACAAATTACTCATCTGCATCCAAAACTAGATCTTTTTTAACTCTTCCAATATGGAAAATCACTCTACAATTTAAAATACTTTCTAGATGATTTTGCATTTATATTGTATTGATATTAATTTTTCTTCATTATTCCAAAAAAATTTCTCATTGATCTACAAAACAATTACTCATTGACCTATAAAACTACCCCTTGATACCATATATAAATTTTGAACCCTTGATCTACAAAATTTCTTCTTTACAAGGCAAAACTACTCCTTGACTTACAAAACCTTCTCCTTGATCCCATGGCCACTTATTCAACTCCATGTCTAACAAAACTACTTACCTTTAAATTATGTATAATAGGAGAGTTCTTAAATTTAATAGAAGCCAATTCTAATACAAGAGTAGTTTTTTATATATAACATTAGTATTTTTTTGTATAATAGTACTAATTGAATTATTAAATCCTTGATCAACAAAAATACTCCTCATAATGAAAAAAATACTCACGTTAACCTTTTTTTTGAGATCAACAAAAATACTCCTCATAAGGAAAAAAATACTATTACCTTCAATGTCTTGCATACATTTATTCTTATGGTATTACCGTGGAAGAATTTGAAATTTAAAATATTCTTACATGCATACTTCTAGCCACAATTATATTCCATCAATACAGAGGTGTATATATATATATATAGTATATATATATATATATGCTCTATTAGCACCCTGGATATGGAATAAGCTGTTCTTTACCGAGCCACCCAGCACACCCGATGCGGCCGCGTCCCCGAGCCCGGTTCCGATCTTCGTCGCGCACCCCCCGCCCCCACCCCTGTAACACCTCAGGTGTTTAAATTACGAAACAAGCCTCATTATCTTAACAAGATGCATAAATAAGTAAGAAAAGTTTAAAAGAAACAAATTATACTTTGGTTTTGCATTTGATTTTAAATATCTGTGTATATATGCATCAATATATGTGCTTTAATCAAACAAATTGAATAACTTTCACATCAATGCAGATGTGGATATGGAATTTAATAGGCACATCATTGATGTCAGGATAAACAAAAGTCTAGTTGAAGCCGAGGCGAGAATACGAAATTTTGTCCCAGGAAATGACGTGCCCTCCGAATTATACTTTTTGAGTTTTTAAAATAACTTCTAAACTAGAACTCAAATGAACTTTGGCCTGAAACAAAACTTGTGTAACTTTTCATTTTGAACAACTTTCATGTTCAGAGATTTCTGAGTTGCAATATAAAACTTTTAGAAACACTTGAATTTGCAGTTCAGCCCCTCACCTTTCTTCTATTTCCCTCTCGGCTCCCTCCCTCCCCTGCTCTGCCGCCCAGCCAAGCCGCAGGCGCCATGTGGCCGACGATGCCTGCACCACTCCACGCCAAGCCAACCCACGCGCGCCCCTGCAGCTCTCCAACCCGTGCCCGCGTCGCTGGGACGCGACGCCGCGCCGGCGCTGCCACCGCCCGCCGCGCCCAATGGCGAGATGGCGCCGTGCGCGAGCCTCCGCTGCGCCCCTGCTACCGCCCCTCTCGCCCAATAGTGCCCCAGCCGTGCACAGCTCTGGCCACCGCCCTGCTCGCCCAATGGCGCGCCCCAGCCCTGCCGGCACCCCTGGCCCCTCCTCCTCCCTGCCTTGCACCTATAAAGGCCGAACAGAGCTCACCTGCGCGCGCCAGACCACGCCGCACCTCCGCCCACCGTGGAACCCCAACCCCCGGTCCTCCTCCGCCCAAGCCAAGCCCATGAACAGGTTCCCCTCGACGCCGCGAAGCTCACCGGCCAGCCCCCACCGGCTCTCACCCGCCAACCTTGCCGGAACGCCCCCGCCGCGGCCGCTCACCATCGCCGCAGTCGCTGCTCGCCGCGGGCGGCCCAGCTCAGGCCATCTCCGCCCCAACCGAGGCCTCCCCAAGGTAGCCCATGCCTTCCACTTGCTCCTCCCCCTCGTTCCCCTCACCACCGGCCCCTCCCCTCGCCGGAATCGAGCTCAAGCTTGCCGGCAAGCTGCCAGGGACCACATTTCTTTGATTGCAATCTTCCCAGGGGCCTGCACGCAAGATTCCAGGGACCCCTCTGTAAAAGATAGTTTTAACCCTAGACTCAAAATTAGTGAATTTGTAAAATTCATAAAAAATCGTAGAAAAATCGTAAAACTACAAAACAAACTTTTCTGTAATCTTTAGAAGAAGATCTACAACTTTTGTTCCGTGCATTTTCTCAGTTTCTCAATATATTTTACTATAGATTAAATGGAAGGTTTAATAGCTTTTATTTGTACCCACTGTTGTAGACTAAGGCTGAATCTGAATTTTGGACAGTAGATTAGTTTCTTGATGGATAGACCAGTGTAAAAAGTTCAGGACCAGAACCTATCTATAGCTTAACTTTTTGTTAGACTTTGTTTTATACCATGAAGGGATAGATTTAATTGTTTCTGCTGTTATAATGTGATTTAGGTGGTGAAACTTTTTATGTGCTAGTGCATTGATACCTAAATGCAACAGAAAAACTTGGAGACTGTTTACCTGTCTGTAACCACTTATATAATTTTTGTAGTGGAGAAATACATTAAATTAAAGTAATTAGTTTCTGTGCTTGGAAAATGTTCATCTTTTTACTATGGGACAATTTAGAGTAGCTTATGATGTATAAAAAGTTTTTTACATAGAAACATTGTAGAACATCCTGTAGAAATTAATCTTTATTAACATAAGTGTATCTTGTCCTATTTATTATGTTCCGTATCCTCCACAATAAAATCTGAAAAACATTTAGTAACACACATATAGTTAGATTAACACCCTGTAAAATGTTTAGCATCACCACTTGCATGGTTCGTCCTGTATAAAAATAACTAGGTTCTAGCAGTGGCTGTGTATTACATTTTTCATATGTATTCTGCTGCATGAAAATGTCTGAAATTATTACGGTAGTCTTATCTCTACATAATGTACTTTGAATAAAAATTTCATCACCAGAAGTTACCTAGATCAGTGTTTGTGCTTAATACATGCTTATACTGCGAAAATTAAATTTCCAATACAACACAACCCCTTCTGTTAAAGATTGCCCAAGAAATCGTAACTAAGTAAATTTACAACCAAATCTATGTTTTTGTGGACTGCAACTTTATCGTGAAGAAAATAAATATCGCGTGCCATCACTACAACTTACACTTGTGCATTCATATAGAATCGACTACTCTCGCTGACGGAACGTACGAGGTGGTGCCCGAGTCCGAGAGTGAGCAGCGTGAAGCTCAAGTGAATCTAACTGAAGTTTTCGAAGACCCGAACCAGAATTCGGAAGAGCCCAAGGCTAGCTTTGCTCAAGAAGGCAAGCCCCGGAGCAAGAACCCTATTTTTCTAAATTATGCAACTTAATACTCTATTCTACTTGTGCATTAAGTTTATAGGAGTTGGATGAAAACTTAGTTGCATGATCCTAGGTACCCATGCTCTGAACACTAGATGTAAGGTTCGATAGAATGCTATGCTAATAGGACTCGGTAAAAGTCGAGTGATTTCCTGTCACTCGCGAGAATATAGGAGTTGAATGTTTACTACATGCTGCAATCATAAGATCGACGGATGGGGCTATGGTGCGATGTTCAAGTTGATGATTGATGTCCCGTTTGTTTAGTGAAAAATGTTAAGGCCACAGTGTGTGGTAGTGGTGGTTAAGTCTTTGAACGTTCTTACCACATGCCGAGAATATGGTAATCGGTAAGCTTAAGTACCTAATCAGACTGGCAAGTGGACAACATCCCATCCTCTCAACTTCGGTTCCATGCGCGCGCATGCTGGGTATAGAGCCGGGCTCTGTAGTCTCGGATGGTGGCCCTGATCCACATCCCAGGAAGAAAGGGGAAAGGTTGCACATGTGACTCTGGGAGTAACCACGTGACGTGTGTTTAGGTTTTCCTTGCAAGGTTAAGAAATTTGATTCGAATCGTCCGTTTCTCGCGGTTATTGAGACTGCTTGACCCTTTTACCACATAGAGTAAGAAATGGAACAATGATGATGATTAATCTTGTTGGATGCAAATTAATTCTTTCACCATGTATGATATTGGATAGTTGCTTACCTAGAATGGTTAAAGAAAACTAGAATCTGGAGCTAATATTTGAAAGTAAGGACCTTCTTGTATATGCTTTTCGGCAAAACAATCCCTCAAGCCAAAAGCCTTGCATGTCTAGGAGTCGACTAAGTATATTCCACTAGTCGGGTAAGCCTTACTGAGTATTAGTATACTCAGCCTTGCTTGTGGCTTATTTTCAGGTGATACTTTTGTGGCTTATTAGTATACTCAGCCTTGCTAGTTTGACTTGGTCGTGTACTCTTCCTCCTGGTTGGTCGGTGGAATGGGATGCGTCCCCGGCCAATGATGATAATGTCGAGTGATGTCTCGTACGGGCTTCATCGAGACATCATGTATCGTCGAGTAGTTTATCGTTGATTTTCCGCTGCATTGAACTCTGAAGAACTCAATTACTTTGAACTCTGAAGTACCTCGTTTTACGAATTTGAACTCAGTTGTAATAATAATTTATGATGAACTCTATGATGTAAAATTTATGGAATGTTGTATCCTCTGGGCTCAACTTCGTGTGAGTACTTTGTATGCGTGGTTTCGATCGGCAACACCGTGGTTGTATCGGGAGGTTACCCAACAGACCAGTGGATTACTCCGTTTGAAGAGCGAGTTAGCGCTGATTGCCCTTGTGATGATGGTTAGCGCGCTTGAGCCGGATTAATTCAGGTGGTTCTGCCACAGCTGGTATCAAAGCCGAAATGCATACGCCAGAGAATGCAAAAAGCCTTAAAAACTTGATTTCATAAAACTTGACTAGAAAAATGCGTTTGCAAAATGCGTTGGGTCATTAAGGATGGTACCTAGTTCGTAAAGCCCTAGGGGATTATGGGAAAGTTACTAGGTGGCTATCTAGCTTGTGTATATTGTCAACTGACTTACAGCACATTACTTTCTGTCAAAACTTACTTTTATGCACAATCGACCCTTAATTTCTATAACGACGCACTCATCGCTAAGGTAAGAAGGTACGAATCCTTATCCAACTGAGCGAGCTTGGCCTTCCTGTCGGTGATGCGAGCCGAACGCTGCCCTCAAGCAGTGGCTTACTTGAGGTGCTGCCAATATACCAACTATTAGTTGATTATATTGGGAGTAGAAGGTTTGGCGTAGGGTATGGTGATCGCTGTTCATACCCCCATCTCAAGACGGTACCCCCGTGAATACGCTATCTTGATAGCATATGTTAACGTCGTCTGTACGGCGGGAATTGTACGGATGTCGTTTCTATAGTGAACGGTAATGAATACGGATGCTTTCATGAGTGCTGGCATGAAAGGTTCAATGGATATATATATGCTATATCAATCTTCTGCAGGTACACTAACCGCGATTACGATAAGTTAAAGAACGGTTAGAGAATTTCGACTAGCTATTATAGTGAGAGGCGTATTGTGTATGCCACCGAAACTAACTTCGTAAGACCAAAGCTATTTGGCAATTATTTTATTTTGTGAGAACGAATAGGACGTAAATGCATCATGACCATATAAATTTGAAATTGAAAATACATTGATTGAGAGTAGTAAGGTTCTTGCGTGCACAAGATTGTCTTTACATAAGAATTATCTAGCAAATCTGTCATATTTCTGCCATATCTGAAAAGATGGATTTATTGAGCTTAGAAAACGATCCTTTCTGGAGACGTTCATGTTGAAAGTTTTGTTCCAAACTTTGTATCCTACCTCCTGTTTAAATCTATAAAAATTTGGACATATAGATAGCGAGAAACAACAGAAACCTTGAGATGTCAGTTTTCTGTCCAAAATAAGCACTTCTGCCACATAAATTTTTATGCCTGCTTACTACAGTTTTCTGTAAAAGTGTCCAACACAAAACTCGTTTTAAATTTACTCAGGCAACTACTGTTGAAATTTGGTAATTTTTGGCTGGGTAGATTTTCCCTGGTGCACGAAATCTTGGCCCACTGTTCACTGAAATTTCTGGGTAGACAGTAAAGTAAAACCTTAAGAGAAAGACCATCTTAGAGCCTGATCTAGCTCTGGAGTTGACTAGCAAAGTTGTTCATAAATGTCTTAGGAATGTTCTGGTAAAATTTGAGAATTTTTGGACAAGAACTGTTGAAGTTATGGCTATTTTAGCACACTATCCAGAACCTGTTCACTATGTTGTTCACAGTTTTTCACTATCTCACCCATTCTATCTTTTGTCCAAATGGCCGAGCCTGTTGCCATGATGGTGGATGAGGATGGACGCGTTCACTCGCAGTGTCTCCACTAGGAGGGCTTTCCCTCTATCTTGTGGGATGTTCTGAGCACCGCGGGCTATCCAATTCCCCCACGTTACACCGGACTGGAGTTTGCAGAGAATGGAGTTACCCAGTGCCGTGTTAACATGACCATCTTTCTGCACCCGCTACACCCGGAGTGGCCCGCCTTGGAGATTGAGGCTGTTGGTCACCGTTTGCCTGATACTTGGGAGCTTGCTGCCATGAGGGCGCTCACCACTTTCTGTGCGCAGTGTCCCGAGGCTGTCACGCTCACTCCTATTGGTTTGTTTCCTGCTGCCCAGGATAACGACCCATTTTGGCTCAACAGGGTGCAGCACTCACAGTACTTGGTAGACTTTCACGCCCAGGAGACCATCGAGACCTCCGTGCGGTGCATGAATGCACTGTACCGACTTCAGGCTCTCCAGAGTCAAGCGCTTGTGCAGCTAGCTGATCTTGCACAAGCCTACCACATGATGGCAGAAACCAGAGATGAGCAGATTCAGGAGCTCAGTGAGGAACTTGAGGTCAGAGACACCCGGATTGGCCAACTTGAGGGCCAAATTCAGGAGCATGACACTCTCATGGGTGAAAGGGATGACATGATAGCGCACTTGGAGGAGCAGCTCCATGATCTGAACCTTGAGTTGGAGGATGCTAATGAGCACATTCAGTGGCACCATGATCAAAATGCCCCTCCCGACGTGGTGGCTATGGAGGAAGATGATGAGGAGCCACAGGAGATTGACGGTGTTTCAGGCATGGACTTTGAGGGTGTGGCACCGCAGCCACCTCCAATGGGAGCTCACTCTCCTACTCGCAGCGAGTCGTCCGTCAACAACCTCGACGATTTCTAGTCGATGACCTAGGAGGACTTTTGCATATACTCCTCGATAGTGTAGCCTAATGCAAGTGATGTAATAGGCTAACTAAGAGTTGAGTATTGGATACTCTAATCATGTAGGCCATTGCTAAAAAAACTTGGTGGTTTGATTGTGATGAGTGCATCTTGACCATTGGATACTCTAATCATGTAGGCCATGGCTAAAAAAAACTTGGTGGTTTGATTGTGATGTTGGAAAGCAGTTGAATCTGCGATTGCAGAAACTTGTCAGAATTTTTACCCATGTCTCCTTACATTTCTGGACTGAGTGTTGAATACCAAAATTGTCACAAATTTTGTGATCTGGGTCCCCACAAAATTTCAGCACTATTGGATCTTGCTTGTTTGAGTTATAGGCAAGATACTATAACTCGTTCTGCTAAAAAGCAGCCAAACTAGCGAAGCAAAGAGTGAATCTTTCGACCATCTTGTCCATCGATTTAGCGTATTAGTCGAATACCAAAGTTGTACATCTCTGAATTCCCTACCCACTGCCAAAATATGAGAAATATTGGATGAACCTACCAGGAGTTATAAGTTTCTTATGGTAGACAGTATTCTGTCCACAATTCTATCCATGATCTTTCGGAAGTCTACTTTTCCTCGCTAATCCTTTTTGAATCGTGGAAGCTGTGACAACTCTGGTAATTAAAATTCCAAAATCAATGACATAAGCCTAACTCCATGTGTTAAACCAACTAATGAGAGGGTGGAAAGAATTTAAAACGGGTTCAGTTGGAATTCAAATTAAATTTGGGCACATTTGGGCACATTTGAAACTTTTAAAATAACTTTAAAACCATAATCCAAATGAGATTTTGCCTGAAACCAAAGTTGTAGAACTTTTTATTTTGAACAACTTTCGTGTTCAAAAGTTTTTGAAATTCAAATCAGAAAGAGGAGAAAACGCCCTGTTTGCACCCAGCCCCCTGAACTTTTTCGAATTTTTGCATTTCAGTCCCTGGCGTCTCCCCCTCTGCTCTGCCGCGCCGCGCGCGCTCGCCCGCCCGCCGCGCGCCAGGTGGCCGGCGTCGCCTGACCGGCGCGGAGCGCCAGGCCAGTGGCCGCCGCACCACCCCGCCACGGCCGGCTTTGCCCCGCCCCGACGCCGCGCGGCCAGTCCCCGCCCGCGCGTGCGCTGCCGCGCCCAGGCCGCCGCTCGCCCGGCCAGTCTCCGCGCTCCGCCATGCCGCCCCGGCCCCCGCACCCCACCAGTCGTCGCGCCCGCCCTCCGCCCGAGCCGCTGCCGCTGCTGCTTCCCCACTCCGCGCCCAGCACTATCTCCTCGCGCCCACGCCAGTATCTCGGCCGCCCAGTCGCCGCGCCCGCTCGCCGCACGCCGCGCCGGCGTTCTGCCGCCGCCCGCCGCGCCCAGTGCACGCCGCTGCCGTGCCCCACCCCGCGCGTCGCCCAGGCATCTCCACGCCCCCTCCTGACCCTATAAAAGCCCCGCCCCGACCGCCCGCGCGAGCCCCCGGCCACCAGAACACCTCGCCGCGCCATCGCCGCCGCCGAGCACCACCCGCCCGTGGGCAGCCCTCCACAGCCGCCCACTGCCCAAACTGAACACCCAGCCACCACTACATCACCTCACCGCAGCTCGCCGACCCGCCCAACGCCACCCAGAGCCACCGGAGCTCCGCCGCCCGCGCTGCCGTCGCCGCCGCCGCCCCTGCTCGCCGTGGACAGCACGACCCCGACCCCCTCCGTCCAAGGCGAGCCTCTGGGTAGCTTCCCCATGCGCCACTGAAGCTCACCGACCGGACCACGCCGCCCCAAGCCCGCCGGAGCACCGCCGTCGACGCGAGCCGCGCCGCCGCCGCCTCTGCTCCAACGCCGGCGAGCCCTTCCCGGCCGTCCCCCACCTGAACAACACCCCCACAAGGTAGCCCTCGCACCCCTGAACCTTCCCCGACCCCCGCCCCTCGCCGCCGGCGAGCCCCCTCGCCGGAATTTCGGCCGGCCGCCGCACCCGAGCCGCCGAGGACCCAATTGCAAGGATTTAAACCTTTAGAAGGGTCTGAGCGTAAGATTCAAGGACCTAGTTGTAAAAGAAAATTTCAAACCTAGATTCAAATTCAGTGAACTTGTACAATTCGTATAAAATCGTAGAAAATTCAGAAAAATGCAAACTCAACTGTTCTGGAATCCTCAGAATAAACTCTACCACTTTTGTTACAAAAATTTTCTCAGAATCTCAAAATATTTTGCTCTACATTAAATAGAAGCTTTAATGGACATATTTCATACCCACTGTTCTAGAACAATGCTGACCCTGAATTTTGGGCAGTGAACTAGTTGCTGGATGATTAGGACTGTGTAAAAAGATCAGGCCCAAATTCCATCTCTAGATTTACTGTTTTTTAAACTTAGTTTCATATCATGTGTAAGAAGAATATTTTATCCCTGCAGTTAGGTGGTAAGTCACCCATTGAAATTTTTCCTATGCTAATTTATTGGTAACTAGAAGCCAGAGAAAAATTAGGAGACCTTTTATCTCACAGTAACCTATTTATTTGATTTATGTGCTAATAACATACATTAAATCAAGAAAATATTACCTTAGTTTGGAAAATCCCCAAATTATTACTGGGAGTTACACTGTTGTAGCGGTTGCTGTGTAAAAAGTTTCATGGACAAAAACCCTATGTAGGGTCCTGTAAAAATGAATCTTTAAAAAGCCTAGGTGTAGAATGTCATATTTTCTATGCTCTAAATACTGCATGATAAATCCTACAAAAATTACAGTAGCTTCTGCATGCTCAAGTGAGAGCTCTGTAAAAATCTTAGCCACAATTGTTGCACCAATTGATCTGTACAAAAAGAACAAGTATCTAACAGCAACAATGAAATCTATTTTTCAGAATTAATCTGTTACATAAAATTGGCTGAAAATTTTATAGTAAGCACACCTTTCCTTGATGTGCCTAAATCCAAAATTTCATGACCAGAAACTATCCCTTGTAGTAATTACTCTCAAATCGTAATCAAGTGCTATTTCCACGACTTAAACTTGTGCACTCATGTAGAATCGACGACTCTCGCCGACGGAACCTACGAGCTGGTGCCCGCGTCCGAGAGTGAGCAGCGTGAAGCTCAAGCAAATCTAACTGAAGCTTTTGAAGACCCGAGCCCAAGTTCGGAAGATCCCCAAGCGAACTGCGAAGGCAAGCCCCGGAGCATAACCCATTCTTTCCGAAATTATGCAACGCATTACTCTTTGCTTGTGCATTAAGTTTATAGGAGTTGGATGAAAACTTAGTTGCATGATGTCAGGAACCCTTGCTTGAAAACTAGATGTAAGGTTCGATAGAATGCTGTGCTAATAGGACTCCGGTAAAAGTCGAGTGATTTCCTGTCACTCGCGAGAAAATAGGAGTTGAATGACTACTACACACTGCAATCATAAGGACACGGACGGGTTATGTAACGATGGTTACGATTGAGGCCCGTCTGTCTAGTGAAAAATGCTAAGGCCGCAGGGTGTGGTAGTGATGGTTAAGTCTTTGAACGTACTAAACACATGCCGAGATTATGGGAATCGGTAAGCTTAAGTACCTGATTGGCCCGGCAAGGGGACGGCATCCTACCCTTTGAACTTCGGTCCCATGTGCATATGGCGAGTGCAGAGAGTGGTCACGACCCGGCGCCGAACCGTGGCGTGGAGCTCTTGTACTCTCGGAGGGTAGCCCCGATCCACGACCCGGAAAGAAAGGGGAAAAGTTGCACGTGTGACTCTAGGGAGTAACCACGTGACGTGTGTTTGGGTTTCCCTTGCAAGGTTAAGAAATTCGATTCGAATCGTCCGTTTCTCACGGCTATTGAGACTGCTTAACCATTTTTACCCACAGAGTAAGAAGAGGAACAATGAGGATGAATGAACTGGTTGGATGAAAAATTTAATGCTTCACCATGTATGGTTTTAGATAGCTGCTTACCTAGACTGGCTAACGAAACTAGAATCTTGAGCTAAAAGTTGAAAGTAAGGATCCACTTGTAGATGCTTTTCGGCAAAACAAACCCCTGAGCCAAAAAGCCTTGCATGTCTAGAGTCGGTGGAGTAGTTTCCACTACTCGGGTAAGTCTTGCTGAGTATTAGTATACTCAGTCTTGCTTGTGACTCGATTTCAGGTGAGCCCTTCGAAGACATGATTGCTAGCTTGACTTGGCCCTGCACTCTTCCCCCTGGTTGGTCGGTGGAATGGGATGCGCCCCCGTCCAACGGAGATAAGGCCGAGTGATGTCTCGTACGGGCTTCATCGAGACATCCTGTATCGTCGAGTAGTTTTCGTTGTTTATTTCCGCTGCAATTTAACTCTGAAGAACTTATTTATGTTAATTGAAGTACTTGTTTTCTGAACTCAGAATTAGGTCTGTAATATTTACTTATGCTAATGATGTAATATTTGCTGGAATGTGGTATTCTCTGGGCTCATCGTCGCATGAGCATTTGTATGTACGGCGCTCGATCCGTTCACCGTGGTTGTATCGGGAGGTTATACCCGACAGACCAGTGGATTACTCCGTTTGAAGTGTAAGGTTAACCGAGGATGCCTTAATGGTGATGGTTAATACACTTGAGCCGGATTAATTCAGGTGGTTCTGCCACAGAAGCAATATGGATCATGTTGCTAATGATAAACATTCACATTTCAGATGGTTGGAGCAACCCGTGGTAACCCTGAAGGTTTCGGTGCTAGAGCTAGTGAATCACAACAGCAGCCACCGCCACCACCCAGTTTAGTGGAAGTAATGGCCGCTCAAACCGAGTTGCTTCGCCAGCTCATGCAAGGACAACACCATCAGCGTGGTGGGCACAATGTTCACCAACCTCAAGTTGCCGGTTACACAGATTTCCTTGGGACCCAGCCTCCCTTGTTTCACAAAACGGAGGAACCCTTGGATGCGGACGCTTGGATTCGCACCATCGAGTCCAAGTTTTCTCTGCTTGTGGTCCCATGCTCGGATGAAAACAAGGCTCGCTATGCCGCTCAGCAACTTCACGGTACAGCTCGTCTTTGGTGGGACAATTACTTTGCTATGCTCCCGGCTGATCACATCGTCAGCTGGGACAAATTCAAAACTGCGTTCCGGGCACACCATGTCCCAGAAGGTCTTATAGAAACAAAGCTAAATGAGTTTCTAGCACTCACTCAGGGTACCCGCACTGTACTTCAGTATGCTCAGGCCTTTAACAATCTGTGCCAGTACGCGGGTTATCACACAGACACGGATGCTAAGAAGCGTGATCGTTTCCGCAGAGGTCTGAGTACCAAACTCAAGAAACGGCTGAATCTTGTCAAGGCCGATACATATAATGAGCTGGTCAATATGGCCATCACTCAAGAGGATTGTATTGAGGCTCATCGTGCTGAAAAGAAGAGGAAGGCACCAGCTGGACCCTTGGATGCTCAGTCACCGAGGTATCGCTTAGTGCAAAATGCTGCGCCTACAGCTCCAAAGAAGGCCCCTCAGCTAGGACGTTGGATTGTCAGGCCCCCGCAGCAACAAGGTGTTGTACGACCCCTCGTGCCTCAGCAAACTAGACCAAGACCCGCTACTCAGCAGTTTCTTCGACCGAGCATCACCAATCGTTGTTTCAAGTGCAAGAGTTCCAGTCATTTTGCTCGGGAATGCCCTCAGCCTAGGCAGCCAAGTCAGGGCCAAGACTCTAACCAGAACAATAAGAACAAAGGCAAGAGGCAGACCCTTCAGGTCAAACAAGGACAAATCAATTTCACCACTCTTGCAGAACTTCCTGAAGGAGCACCAGTGATGACGGGTACATTCTCTATCCATAACAAGCCTGCAGTTATATTGTTTGATTCTGGTGCATCACATAGTTTCATTAGTGCAAAGTTTAGTGCAAAAGTAGGCTTGGATGTTTGTCACACAAAAGGGTCGTATATGATATCAACACCGGGTGGTAAAATTGCTTCAAATCAAATGATAAGGCAAGTACCAATCAAGTTGGGTAGTAAAACCATCAACACAGACTTTGTTCTTTCACCCCTTGACGGCATGGACGTTATTTTGGGTATGAATTGGATGGCTCTACACGGAGTCACACTGGACCTTTCTTCCCGTGCTGTTGAAATAAATTCACCTAGTCACGGAGCCACTACCCTTTACCTACCGTTCCGGGATTGCACGAATTCTTGTGCTTTTGTGATGGAAGGAATCAAACTAGAAGATATTCCAGTGGTATGCGAGTATGCCAATGTTTTTCCAGATGACTTACCAGGAATGCCACCAGATAGGGATATTGAGTTCATTATTGAACTGCAACCAGGCACTGCACCTATCTCCAAAAGACCCTATAGAATGCCACCTAAGGAATTGGCCGAACTGAAAACACAACTCCAAGAACTACTGGACAAAGGCTTCATTCGTCCTAGCGCATCTCCTTGGGGATGTCCAGCCCTATTTGTAAAGAAAAAGGATGACAGTTTGAGGTTATGTGTTGACTACCGACCTCTCAATGCGGTAACCGTTAAGAATAAATACCCACTTCCCCGCATCGATGTTCTCTTTGACCAATTATCTGGAGCTAGAGTTTTCTCCAAGATTGATCTTCGTTCGGGATATCATCAGATAAAGATTCGCCCATGCGATATTTCTAAGACTGCCTTTTCCACACAATATGGACTATATGAATTCTTGGTCATGTCCTTTGGTCTCACAAATGCCCCTGCCAATTTCATGTATCTCTTGAATTCGGTATTCATGCCTGAGCTCGACAAATTCGTTGTAGTTTTTATTGACGACATCCTTATCTATTCCAAGAATGAGGAAGAGCATGCTAAGCACCTGCACATTGTTCTTCAGCGTCTCAAAGACCATCAGCTCTATGCTAAACTTTCTAAGTGCGAATTCTGGTTGGATAGTGTAAAATTCTTGGGTCACACAATTTCTAGCAAAGGCATAGCCATTGACCCTAGCAAGGTACAAGAAGTGATGGATTAGAAACCTCCTACCTCTGTTTATCAGATTCGCAGTTTTCTTAGCTTAGCCGGTTACTATCGTCGTTTCATTCCGGATTTCTCCAGAATTGCTAAGCCTATGACTGAACTATTGAAAAAGGGAGTAAAGTTTGTGTGGGATAAGAAATGCGAAGAAGCTTTCCACACTTTCAGGGAACATTTGACTATGGCCCCTGTGTTAGCTCAACACGATAACACCAAGCCGTTCGATGTTTACTGTAACGCATCTGGCACTGGTCTTGGTTGTGTGCTTATGCAAGAAAATCAAGTTATCGCCTATGCTTCACGAGCCCTTCGGCCCCATGAGCAGAACTGTCCGACCCACGATCTCGAATTAGCAGCTGTCATTCATGCTCTAAAAATATGGAGACATTATCTCATGGGCACTCATTGTAATATCTACACCGATCACAAGAGTCTCAAATATATCTTCACCCAAGCTGATCTGAATATGAGACGAAGAAGATGGCTAGAATTAATCAAGGATTATGACCTCGAGGTGTACTATCACCCCGGCAAGGCCAATGTAGTCTTGGATGCACTAAGCCGCAAGGCTCATTATCATTGCCTATCAGTGGTAATCTATAATGAGACATTATGTTACGAAATGAGGAAGCTTAGTTTGGAAATAATTTCCCAAGGCACTCTGAATCACATCTCAGTTGAGCCCACTCTTCACGACCAGATCATCATGGCACAACTACATGATGAAGGAGTTAAGATCATCAAACAAAAACTCTCTCTAGGTGAAGAGAAATACAAATGTTTCCGCCAGGACCATAAGGGAGTGCTATGGTTCGAAAGTTGCATAGTCGTTCCAAAGAATCATGAGCTCCGTAAACGAATTCTTGATGAGGCACATCTTTCAAAATATTCTATTCACCCCGGCAGCAGCAAAATGTATCAAGATCTTAGGCAAAACTTCTGGTGGACTAAAATGAAAAGGGAAATTGCTAAATATGTCTCAGAATGTGACACATGTCGGAGTGTAAAAGCCAACCACTTGAAAGTAGCCGGTACACTTCAACCTTTCCCTATACCCTCATGGAAATGGGAAGACATAAGTATGGATTTCATTGTTGGATTGCCGAGTGCACAGAGACATGATTCCATATGGGTTATCGTTGATAGACTCACAAAGATGGCACATTTTCTTCTGGTACACACCACCTATACTGCCAAGAAATATGCCGAGATTTATCTCGATCGCATTGTTTGCCTACATGGAGTACCGAAGACAATTATTTCTGATCGTGGTACTCAGTTTGTAGCGTGTTTTTGGGAACAATTGCAAGCTTCTCTTGGTACTAAATTGATTCGAAGCTCAGCCTATCATCCTCAGACTGACGGACAAACTGAAAGAGTGAACCAAATTCTTGAAGACATGCTTAGAGCTTGCGTCATTGACTATGATAAGAATTGGGACAAATGCCTAGCCCTAGCAGAGTTCTCCTACGATAATAGCTACCAAGCGAGTTTGAAAATGGCACCATTTGAGGCCTCGTACGAACGAAGGTGTCGAACTCCTTTAAGTTGGTCACAGACCGGAGAACGCAAAATATTTTAACCAGACTTGGTAATCGAGGCCGAGGAAAAAGTGAGAGTAATACAAGAAAATCTTAGAGCCGCACAATCCAAGCAAAAGAGCTATTTCGACAGAAGGAGAAAGCCACTAAAATTTGAAGTTGGTGACCACGTCTACCTTCGGAGTCAAAGGAAAACTATCTCCCCGATATGTTGGTCCCTATGAAATCATCGAGAGCTGTGGACCTGTAGCCTATAGAGTATAACTGCCGCTCAGCTTGCAGCCATCCATGACGTCTTTCACGTATCTCAACTCAAGAAGTGTGTTCGAGTCCCTATCGAGGTTGTGGAACGACAAGAAATATTGGTAGAGCCCGAGCTCTTGTATGTTGAGTATCCTATCAAAATCATGGATCAAAAATAAAGAAGCCCTAGAAGGAAGGTGATTAAAATGTATAAAATTCACTGGAATCATCACACTGAGGAAGAAGCCCTAGAAGGAAGGTGATTAAGGGGGGAAGGCTGTAACACCTCAGGTGTTTAAATTATGAAACAAGCCTCATCAGCTTAACAAGATGAATAAATAACTAAGAAAAGTTTAAAAGAAACGAATTATACTTTGGTTTTGCATTTGATTTTAAATTTCTTTGTATATATGCATCAATATATGTGCTTTAATCAAAATAATTGAATAACTTTCACATCAATGCAGATGTGGATACAAAATTTAATAGGCACATCATTGATGACAGGATAAACAAAATTCTAGTTGAAGCCGAGGAGAGAATACAAAATTTTTGCCCAGGAAATGACGTGCCATCCGAATTATACTTTTTGAGTTTTTAAAATAACTTCTAAACTAGAACTCAAATAAACTTTGGCCTGAAACAAAACTTGTGTAACTTTTCATTTTGAACAACTTTCATGTTCAGAGAGTTTTGAGTTGCAACACAAAAATTTGAGAAACACTTGAATTTGCAGTTCAGCCCCTCACCTTTCCTCTATTTCCCTCTCGGCTCACTTCTCCCCTGCTGTGCCGCCCAGCGAAGCCGCCGGCGCAATGTGGCCAATGATGCCTGCACCGCTCCGCGCCAAGCCAACCCACGCGCGCCCCTGCAGCTCCACAACCCGTGCCCGCGTCGCTGGCACGCGACGCCGCGCCGGCGCTGCCACCGCCCGCCGCGCCCAATGGCGAGACGGCGCCGTGCGCGAGCCTCCGCCGCGCCCCTGCTACCGCCCCTCTCGCCCAATGGTGCCCCAACTGTGCCCAGCTCTGGCCACCGCCCTGCTCGCCCAATGGCGCACCCCAGCCCTGCCGGCACCCCTAGCCCCTCCTCCTCCCTCCCTTGCACCTATAAAGGCCGAACAGAGCTCACCTCCACGCGCCCAGACCACGCCGCACCTCCATTGCCGCCCCCCGCCATGGAACCCCCACCCCCGGTCCTCCTCCGCGCGGGCCAAGCCCAGGAACGGGTTCCCCTCGACGCCGCGAAGCTCACCGGCCAGCCCCCACCGGCTCTCGCCCGCCAGCCTTGCCGGAACACCCCCGCCGCTGCCGCACACCACCGCCACTCGCCGCGGGTGGCCCAGCTCAGGCTATCTCCGCCCCAACCGAGGCCTCCCCAAGGTAGGCCATGCCTTCCACTTGCTCCTCCCCCTCGTTCCCCTCACCACCGGCCCCTTCCCTCGCCGGAATCGAGCTCAAGCTTGCCGGCCGGCCGCCAGGGATCACATTGCTTTGATTGCAATCTTCCTAGGGGCCTGCACGTAAGATTCCAGGGACCCCTCTGTAAAAGAAAGTTTTAACCCTAGATTCAAAATTAGTGAACTTGTAAAATTCATATAAAATCGTAGAAAAATTGTAAAAGTACAAACTCTACTGTTCAGTAATCTTTAGAAGAAGATCTACAACTTTTGTTACATGCATTTTCTCAGTTTCGCAATATATTTTACTATAGATTAAATGGAAGGTTTAATAGCTTTTATTTGTACCCACTGTTGTAGACCAAGGCTGAATCTGAATTTTGGATAGTAGGTCAGTCTCTAGCTGAACGTTTTGTTAGACTTTGTTTTATTTCATGAAGGGATAGATTTAATTGTTTCTGCTGTTATAGTGTGATTTAGGTGGTGAAACTTTTTCTATGCTATTATACTGATACCTAAATGCAACAGAAAAATTTAGAGACTGTTTACCTGTGTGTAACCACTTATATAAGTTTTGCAGTGGAGAAATACATTAAATCAAAGTAATTAGATTCTGTGCTTGGAAAATGTTCATCTTTTTATTGTGGGATACTTTAGAGTAGCTTATGCTGTATAAAGCGTTTCATACACGGAAACCCTGTAGAACATCCTGTAGAAATTAATCTTTATTAACATAAGTGTATCTTGTCCTATTTATTATGTTCCGTATCCTCCACAATAAAATCTGAAAAACATTTAGTAACACACATATAGTTAGATTGACACCCTGCAAACGTTTTGGCATCAACACTTGCATGGTTCGTCCTGTATAAAAATAACTAGGTTCTAGTAGTGGCTGTGTATTACATTTTTCATAAATATTCTGCTGCATGAAAATGTCTGAAAATTTTGCAGTAGTCTTATCTCTACATAATGTACTTTGAATAAAAATTTCATCACCAGAAGTTACCTAGATCAGTGTTTGTGCTTAATCCATGCTTATAATGCGAAAATTAAATTTCCAATACAACACAACCCCTTCTGTTAAAGATTGCCCAAGAAATCGTAACTAAGTAACTTTACAACCAAATCTATGTTTTTGTGGACTGCAACTTTATCGTCAAGAAAATAAATATCACGTGCCATCACTACAACTTACACTTGTGCATTCATATAGAATCGACTACTCTCGCTGACGGAACGTACGAGCTGGTGCCCGAGTCCGAGAGTGAGCAGCGTGAAGCTCAAGTGAATCTAACTGAAGTTTTCGAAGACCCGAACCAGAATTCCGAAGAGCCCAAGGCTAGCTTTGCTCAAGAAGGCAAGCCCCGAAGCATGAACCCTATTTTTCTAAATTATGCAACTTAATACTCTATTCTACTTGTGCATTAAGTTTATAGGAGTTGGATGAAAACTTAGTTGCATGATCCTAGGTACCCATGCTCTGAACACTAGATGTAAGGTTCGATAGAATGCTATGCTAATAGGACTCGGTAAACGTCGAGTGATTTCCTGTCACTCGCGAGAATATAGGAGTTGAATGTTTACTATATGCTGCAATCATAAGGTCGACGGACGGGGCTATGGTGCGATGTTCAAGTTGATGATTGATGTCCCGTCTGTTTAGTGAAAAATGCTAAGGTCGCAGTGTGTGGTAGTGGTGGTTAAGTCTTTGAACGTAGTAACCACATGCCAAGAATATGGTAATCGGTAAGCTTAAGTACCTAATCGGACCGGCAAGTGGACAGCATCCCACCCTCTCAACTTCGGTTCCATGCGCGCGCATGGTGGGTACAGAGCCGGGCTCTATAGTCTCGGATGGTGGCCCTGATCCACAACCCGGGAAGAAAGGGGAAGGGTTGCGCGTGTGACTCTGGGAGTAACCACGTGACGTGTGTTTAGGTTTCCCTTGCAAGGTTAAGAAATTCGATTCGAATCGTCCATTTCTCGCGGTTATTAAGACTGCTTGACCCTTTTATCACATAGAGTAAGAAATGGAACAATGATGATGATTAATCTTGTTGGATGCAAATTAATTCTTTCACCATGTATGATATTGGATAGTTGCTTACCTAGAATGGTTAAAGAAAACTAGAATCTGGAGCTAAAATTTGAAAGTAAGGACCTTCTTGTATATGCTTTTCGGCAAAACAAACCCTCAAGCCAAAAGCCTTGCATGTCTAGGAGTCGGCTAAGTATATTCCACTAGTCGGGTAAGCCTTGCTGAGTATTAGTATACTCAGCCTTGCTTGTGGCTTATTTTCAGGTGATACTTTTGAGGACATGATCGCTAGTTTGACTTGGCCGTGTACTCTTCCTCCTGGTTGGTTGGTGGAATGGGATGCGTCCCCGGTCAATGATGATAATGCCGAGTGATGTCTCGTACGGGCTTCATCGAGACATCATGTATCGTCGAGTAGTTTATCGTTGATTTTCTGCTGCATTGAATTACTTTGTACTCTGAAGTACCTCATTTTATGAATTCAAACTCAGTTGTAATAATAATTTATGATGAACTCTATGATGTAAAATTTGTGGAATGTTGTATCCTCTGGGCTCACCTTCGTGTGAGTACTTTGTATGTGTGGTTTCGAACGGCAAAACCGTGGTTGTATCTGGAGGTTTCCCGACAGACCAATGGATTACTCCGTTTGAAGTGCGAGTTAGCCCTGATTGCCCTTGTGATGATGGTTATTGCGCTTGAGCCCGATTAATTCAGGTGGTTCTGCCACAGTAGTGCATTGTTCATGAAGTCCAAGTAGTCAACGGAGACGGTAGCCCTTCGATGGATGACGGCTAGTCCGACTTGTGGTAGACGATCCAAATCCTCCTCCGACTTGTAGTAGATGATCCAAATCCTCCTCCGACTTGTGGTAGACAATCCAAATGCTTCTTTGACTTGTGGTAGACGATCCAAATCGTCCTCCGACTTAGAGAAGAACTTGTGGTACAAGACCTCAGACCGAGGCGGATTCAGTTCGAGGGGTTATAGGTTGTCGATCAACTCATCGATTGCACGGTTGACATCCATGCGGATGGTACGGGTGCTTCATGCTGCTTCTGGTCGGAAAAATTGATTTCCGGTGAGGCCGTTGGCAAGGTTGTACGGGTGCAAGGCCCTTTCAGTAAACTACACGTAACACTAGTTGAAAACTAGTACACGGAGTGTTACTTGAAGTTTGGGAGCAAGGCCGCTTCAGTAAGATGGAAAACTAGTCGGGAACTACTAATCTGAGCGTTACTGGATGTAAGGGATCAAGGCCGCTTTGATAACATAGAGAACTAATCGGGAACTAGTAATCTGAGCGTTATTGGAAGTGTTTGATTAGAGTATCACGTAAGTGCTTTATTTGGCTAATTAACGGGTTCCACTAGTCATTGCCAAATGAAGCGACCACTTTTGGCAGTCGCATGGTTCGACTGTCACAGGGTTCCCTGAGTTTAGCGCGGGAGTCATGATTAACCCAAATAATAAACATAAATGGCGACCCTGACTTATTCGTCTCCCCTGCTGGTTCGTCTCGAACGCACGGTGCCTGCGTTGGGCGCACTTCGCATTGATGAGCCTACGATGTTCCTTATGGATGTCATCTGCGTCTTCTACCTTGATGTTGTCTGGGGATCCACTATCCATTGTTACGTCCACGTCTTCGTCGAGTGGATCAAGAAGGTAGTCGTTGTGGTCGTCTAGCTGGACCCGCTCTAGGCCTTCACAGTCCTTGTTGGCATGAATCATTAACACTTCTCGTCTAGGGGCGAAACGTTTGGCACCCCACACCACCTAGCCTTCGACTTCGTCGTCGGAAGGGAGGAGGGGTCTGCCTTCTTGAGAAGGGACTTCGCCAGGTGTGGTAATGAATCGTGGTGGACTTGATTTGAGAAACCTGAAGGGCTTCGTACCCTTCTGATGCCCAAACCTGCTTGACCAATCTAATCCCCTTACCAGACCCTGGGTCATAGGAGTAGCTGAATCCGAGTAGTTGTTGGAAACAATAGCCCCCCAACGCGCGGTGGCTTCTCCTTCTCCGAGTGGTAGTAGGTGATCCAAATCCTCTTCCAATGCGGAGAGGGTCTTGGATTGAACCATCTCAAACCAATCTGGACATGGTTTAGGGGTTTCAAGTTTGCCGATGGAGAGAGTGTGCGTTGCGCAAAAAGTAGGTGGCGAAGCGTAGCTTTGATCCGTGGGTGGTTTGTCGATGAAGCCGACTAGTCGGAGCTGATTCCGACTAGTTGTTGACCGTGCGGAGCTAGTCGTCGAGTAGTTTAAGACTCGTTCTCGACTAGTTTCTAGTCAAGACAAGTTGTTGAAGTTGTCGTTGGCGTAACTGATTTGTCGAAGCAGTCGTAACTGCGGCGCGATTCGAGTAGTCAAGGTCGTCGCTGCAGTGCGTCACTGTTGTGATGCGAGCTTAAGTTGAGCGGAGTAGTCAAAATCTTCCAGCTCCCTGGGGTTGATATGCCGAAGTGTGGATTCTGCCACAAGGCGGGGGTCGTATTCGAGTAACGCAGAGGGCTCTAGACCCTTGCAGTACATGAAACAGCCTTGCGGCGTAGATATTATGGTTAAACCCGGATGATTACCCGAAAACAATTCGGAGTAACCATCAGGTTGCGAGTGGTTGTCGAGACCTGGGGCCTCCCGACGAGCGGTGGCTCCCTCGTCCTCAAGTCCTCCTCGGCTCCAACTTGTAGTTGACGAGTACTCTTCGTTTGAGTTTGAGTAGTTGAAAAAATGCCCCCCCCCCCCCCCGAACAAGCGGTGGCTCCCTCATCTCGAATCTTGAAAAGATGATCCAACTCCTCCTCCAAGTCGGGGAAGGATCTAGATTGCGTAGCCTCCTCAGATCGGTATGAATCCGATCTGAGTAGTCCTGGTGCCGCACGAGTTGAGGTCGTGTCAAAAATGGAAATCCTCTCGATCTGCCTGGCTAGATCGGGGAGCAGCATCTCGTCGAGGTTGTCGATGAACCCGTCAAGGTCGCTGCGTCGAGTTGCTGTAGAGGCCTCCAGCTTCCTGGAGTAGACTAGGTGGCTGTTGAAGCCACCGAAGCCGTTGGTGACGCAGATCCAGGAGCCAATGACGTGGTGCTGGTGAAGCCGAGAGATGCCGTCGAGTTCTCTGGTGGATGCTCAATGAACACCCCTACCTAGCGCGCCAGCTGTCGGTGTTTTACCGCCACGCCCACCGAGGGATACCCCCGAGGTGGTGAGTTTGTAGGTAGGGTGTCGCCGAGATCAGGAACTCCAAGGTGCAAGAAACAAAAAGTTTAGACAGGTTCGGGCCGCTGAGAGCAATACAAACCACACATGACGTAGGGTATTACAGTCTCAGGGGCCCGAACCTGTCTAAAACCTTGTGTTCCTTTGCACCTTCGTGTTCCTGATCTCGGCGACACCCTACCTACAAACTCACCACCTCGGGGGTATCCCTCGGTGGGCGTGGTGGTAAAATACCGACAGCTAGCGCGCCAGGTAGGGGAGGTCATTGAGCATCCACCAGAGAATTCGATGGCATCCTTGAACTTCACGAGCGCTGTGCTCAACGAGGGCACAACCTTCATCTTTGGCTCCTGGATCTGCGTTGCCAATGGTTTGGGTGGTTTTAACAGCCACCTAACCAACTCCAAGGAGCCGGAGGCCTCTTCATCAACTCCAAGCAGCGATCTCAACGACTTCATTGACAACCTCGACGATATGCTGCTTCCCGATCTGGCCCAGCAGATCGAAAAGATGTCCGTTTTCAACGCGACATCCACTCGTGACGCACCAGATCTATTCGGGTCAGATTCAAACCAATCTGAAAAGACCACACGATCTAAATCCATCTCCGACTTGGAGGAGGATTTGGATCTGCTACTCAAGATCAAGGACGTGGGCGCCACTGCTTGCCGGGGGGCTCCCATTTTTGACACCTACTCGGACTTCAACGAAGAGTACTGCCCGCGCAGTACTACACCTTCAAGCCATTTCCGAAAAGGACTCGGAGACGAGGGAGTCACCGCTTGTCGGGCGGCCCCTGCCCTTGAAAACCACTCGCAACCCGATGGCTACACCGAAACATTTTCGGCCAGCCTTCTGGGTTTAACCATCACACCAATGCTGCAAGGACGTTTCGTGTACTGGAAGGGCTTTGAGCCCTTCGAACTACTCGATTACAAGTCTCGCCTTGTGGCCTTCACGCAGGAGCTACCCTTCCAGGAGGGTAGACCCCACTTTCCCATTACGAAACAAGGAGAGAGTAGCAAAGAGCTACTCGAGTACAGCCTTAGGGCTAACCAGTCGCCGGATCGTCAAGTCTGTAGGGCCTCCCTTCGCAATGCGGAGGAAGACGAGCTGGGCACCCAGTACGACAACGAACAACTCGCGGACGTCTTAGCCGATGAGCCCACATGTGACGCTCTCCAAGATGAAGACGAGGAGCACCGAAGGATCCGGCGGGCAAAGAACGCCAAGCGCGCTCAACAACGCTTTTGCAGCAGTCGCGGATCGCGAGTACCGTACGCCGATTGGCGCCATCGCAGAAGCAGCACTCCTAGCTCAACAACTCCCATCCAATCCTCAGATACAAAGGCTACAGTACTTGACCCAGCGCGCGCTCGTGCAACTCGATGGGCAACATCTAGTGTCCTCCACTCGGAATCAGCTCTCGAGGTCTGAGCGCCATGGTTATACCGCGCTAGTCAGTCGCACCCCTGGAGGAGGCCCTGGGAGCCGGAGGAACGACAACCGCCAGCGCAACGAGGGCCCCCCGTCCGCACGTGGCAACAATGAACAAGAAGTACAACAACCCACTCGCAACCAACGTGGGGCAAGACACCACAACCAAGATCCACTCGAGGCCAACCTCCATGATGCTCCCACGGTCGACGTCAGGCAGAAAATCAACGAAGGCCACAACGCGCGGCTTGTTATTGAAGCGAGGAGAAGCGCCCGTACCAGCAGGCACCACGACGACGACGACAGCGACCGCTTCCCCGCCTTCACCACCAGCATCACTGACAAGTCATATCCAAAGGACTTCAAACCAGTGGGAATCCCCAAGTATGACTGTAAGCAGGACCTGTGCTAGTGGATTCGTTGCTACTCCGTCGCTATTGAAGTTTCAGGGGAATCCAACTCTACAAAAGCTCTCTACTTCCCGGTGGCTTTGGAGTCCGCGCCCCTCACGTGGCTTGAAAGCCTCAAGCCAAACTCCATCGACTCGTGGGAGGACCTCAAGCGGGCCTTCATCGACAACTTCCAGGGATCCATGATCAGGCAGGCACTCGCCATGACCTATCCTAGGTGAAGCAAGAGATGAACGAGACCCTGAGGTCCTGCACACGGTGTTTCTTTGAGACGCGCGCCACCATCGCCAACATCACCGATGAGGACGTCATTCGTTGCTTCCAAAATGGCCTCTTCTCAAAGAACACGTACCACGACTTCGGGCGCAACCGCTCGACTACTGCCGTGGAGCTGCGTGACATGATGGCACGGTGGGCTAACCAGGAGGACGAGAAAAAATGACCGCTTCCCCAAGCGCAACCACGACAAGCAAGGCAATGGCAATGACCACTTTGACAAAAGCCAGCGGAACCACTCGGGGAATACCCGAGAGCGCAAGCCAGACCATGAAGTCGCAGCTGTCAAACGCAACCCTCGTGGTAAGAAGTCGGGAAACAACAACTCGGAATACGAGAAGATCATGCACAAACAATGCCCGATAGACCCGAAGTCGCGGCACACACTTTTCGAGTGCGTCACCATCCGCAAATTACTCAATGCACCACCCCTCCCTCAAGAAGAAAAGTGAAAGGACAAGGGGGATGATGAAGGAGGTGACAAGTTGGGGGCTCAAGACTTCCAGGATTTAAAGAACGTCGTCAATGTCATCTTCGGCAGACACGGCAGATTCCCGTCCAAGCGCGCGCAGAAGCTAACCCTGCGCGAAATAGTCTCTGTGGAGCCGGCCACGACAAGGCCTCTGAGATACAGTGAGGTCCCAATCTCCTTCTCTAGGGATGATCAATGGACCAGCTTCTCTGAGCTGGGAAAATTCCCGCTCATCCTAGACCCAATCGTGGCTGGCTCACATTTAACCCGAGTACTCATCGACGGCGGGAGCGGCCTCATCCTACTTTTTGCGAGTACTCTCAAGAAGATGGGACTGGACATCTCTAAGTTGCTCACTCCCAGCAAAGCTCTTTTCTATGGCATCATCCTGGGTAATGCGGCTACACCACTCGGGTCAGTGGTCCTGCCAGTCACCTTTGGGACAAAAGACAACTACCGCACCGAGTACATCAAGTTTGAGGTGGCAGATTTTGACTCATCGTACCATGCCATCCTTAGCAGGCCCGCACTAGCCGAATTCATGGCCGTGCCCCACTACATCTACCTGCTACTCAAGATGCCAGGCAAGACAAGCATACTCACACTTCGTGGCGACCTGAAGAAGTCGTACGACTGCGACCAGGAGGCGATCGAGTACGCCACGACTTCACGCGTTCCAGAGCCGTCTGCAAGAGTACTTGCGGCCGCGCTGAAGATGACCAACATAGAGATGGAGATCTCCAACCAGAGCCAAGCCAGTCGAGGATTAAACCCAACCCCAGCGATGTTGGCATCAAGACCATCCAGCTGCAAGAAGGCGACCCATCCAAGACCGCTTTGATTGGGGGCGGCTTAGGCGATAAATAGGAAAGCGTGCACATCAACTTCCTTAGGGCTAACTGGGACATATTTGCGTGGAAATCAGCGGATATGCCAGGGGTGCCCAAGGAGTTGATTGAGCATTGCCTAAAAGACGACCCTAAAGCCACTTCGAAAAAGCAACGACTACGACGCTTCGCTCCCGACAATAGGGAGGCCATCAACAAAGAGCTAGCAAAACTACTTGCGGCTGGTTTTATTAAAGAAGTATACCACCCCGAGTGGTTAGCTAACCTTGTACTTGTATTGAAAAAGAATAATAATGAATGGAGGATGTGTGTGGATTATACTGATCTCAATAAACACTGCCCGAAGGACCCCTTCGCACTCCCACACATCGACCAAGTCAAAGACTCTACGGCTTGTTGTGTCTTGCTCTCCTTCCTCGACTGCTACTCGGGCTACCATCAGATAGCTCTCAAGGAGGAAGACCAGATCAAAACAGCGTTCATCACCCCCTTTGGAGTATATGCTTATACTACAATATCTTTCGGGTTGAAGAACGCAGGAGCCACCAATCAACGGGCTATCCAACTGTGCCTTACGGACCAACTACACCACAACATTGAAGCTTACGTGGATGATGTAGTCATCAAGACCAGATCCCACGATGAGTTCATCACTGATCTCGTGGAGACTTTCAACAGCTTGCGACGGTTTCGATGGAAGCTCAACCCAACAAAATGTGTCTTTGGAGTACCTCAAGGAAAACTACTCGGGTTCATTGTCAGTCACGGGAGATCGAAGCAAATCCAGAGAAGATCAATGCCATCACAGCCATGGATGCTCCAAAGACGATCAAGGATGTCCAGAAGCTCACGGGCTGCGTGGCAGCTTTGAATCGATTCATCTCCCGACTTGGAGAAAGGGGACTACCCTTCTTCAAATTGCTCAAACTCCACGACAAGTTCAAGTGGACCGAGGTGGTAAACAAGGCGCTACAAGATCTCAAGCACCATTTGCAGCCGCCACCCATCTTGACAGCTCCCCAACCAAGCGAGAACCTGCTCCTCTACATCGCCGCGACTACTCACGTTGTCAGTACAACAATCATGGTGGAACGACAGGAAGAAGGCCACGTCTTTGGGGTGCAGCGACCAGTCTACTTCATTACCGAAGTCCTCTCTAAATCTAAGGTTCGTTACCCAATGATTCAGAAAATACTTTCCGGTATACTCATCACTTCTAGGAAGCTTCGCCACTACTTCGATGCATACAATATCCTGGTGGTCTTCGACATCCCATTGGCGGATATCCCACACAATCGGGACGCTACTGAGCGCATCTCCAAGTGGGCGGTTGTAACACCTCGGGTGTTTAAATTATGAAATAAGCCTCATTAGCTAAACACGATGCATAAACAAGTAAGAAAAGTTTAAAAGAAATGAATTATAAATTGGTTTTGCTTTGAATTAAAAATAGATGTGTATATGTGCATAAATACATGTACTTTAATCAAAAAAATTAAATAACTCTCACCTCAACTCACTTGGCGGCAAAATTTAATAGACACACCATCGATGACAGGATAAACAAAAGTCTAGTTGAAGCCCAGGAGAGAATACAAATTTTTGCCCAGGAAATGACGTGCCCTCCGAATCATACTTTTTGAGTTTTTAAAATAACTTCTAAACTAGAACCCAAATGAACTTCGGCCTAAAACAAAACTTGTGTAACTTTTCATTTTGAACAACTTTCATGTTCAGAGATTTTGGAGTTGCAACACAAAAATTTGAGTAACACTTGACTTTGCAAGCCAGCCCCTGCCTTTTCTTCTATTTTTACTTCAGACCCTTCTCCACGTCGCCCGACCCTCCGCCTTCCACTGCAGACCCTCCTTTCTCCGCTTCGCCTGACCCTATGCCCTGCCCGACCCTCCGACGCGCAGCCGCTTCGCCCGACTCTACGCTTCGCCCGACCCTCCGCCCGCCGCGCAGTCGCCGCTGGCCACTTGGCCGGCGATGCCTGACCGGCGCTGGGCGCCAAGCCAATGCTTGGCCGTGCCCCGCTCGCACGCGCTCCTCCCCACGCCGCGCTCCTCCCCAGTCCGTGCACGCCACGCGCACGCAGGCGACGCGTGCCTTTGCTCGCCGCCCGCCACGCCCAATGGACAAGCCGCGTCGTGCCCGTGTCCCCGCCGCGTCCCGCCAGTCGCCGCGCTTGCCGCCCGGCAAGCCAGCTGCTGCAGCTCCTCGCCCAACCCGTGCATCGCGTGACCTCCTGCTCCCCACGCCAAATCCTCAGCGCCCAATCCCCTGCCCGCGCCCGCCACACGCTGCGCCGGCTCTGCTCGCCGCCCACCGCGACCAGTAACGCGCCCCCATCGTGCCGCCCCTCCCCAGCGTTGCGCGGTCCTCTCCCTCCTTCCTGCAGCCTATAAAAGGCGACACAAGGCCACTCGCGCGCGCCTCAACCACCAGAACGCCGCCACCGCTGCCATTGCCGCTACCATGCACCACCCGCCCGTGGAGCCCCATCCTCTAGCCTCCCACTGCCCAAACCCATCGCCCAGCTTGCTTGCCCTCCGTCCACTGAAGCTCACCGGCCTCTTCCCCGACATCTCGACCACCGGAGCACCGCCAGCGGCGCCCGCGCCACCGCCGCTCCCCTGCTACTCCGTGGACAGCCCACTTCGAAGCTCCTCCGTCCAAGCCAAGCCTCGAAACGGTTTCCCCTCAACGCCGTGAAGCTCATTGACCAGCCCACGACCTCCCCTCCTCGCCGAGCACCGTCGCCGATGCTCCGCACCGCCGCCGCCCCTCTGCTCCGCGCCAACGAGCCACCTCCGGCCACCCCCAACCCCTACCAAGGCTACCCCACGGTAGCTCTCACCTCCATGGATCTCCTTGACCCTTTTCCCCTCGCCGCCGACGAGCCCCCTCGCCGGAATTTGGTCGGCCGCCCTGCCAGCGTCGCCCAGGGACCTAATTGCAACGATTGAAATCTTTAAAAGAGTCTGCACGAAAGTTTCCAAGGGCATAATTGTAAACCAGTGTTAAACATTGAATTCAAAAATAGCGAACTTGTAAAATTCATATAAAATCATAGAAAAATCAGAAAAATACAAACTCAACTATTCTAGAATCGTTAGAAGAAAATCTACAACTTTTGTTAATGTTTTATTTAGTTGCATGCTAAATCTTGCTCTAAATTAAATAGAAAATTTAATAGACTTTAATTGTACCCACTGTTGTAGACCAGTTCTGAATCTAATTTTTGGACAGTAGATTGTCTGCTTGATGTGTAAGCCAGTGTAAAAATATTGGGACCAGAACCCATCTCTAGCTAAACTTTTTTTTAAAATTTGTTCATGCCATGAAATAATAGAACTAACTTGTACCTGTTGTTATATTGTGATTCATGTTGTGAAACTTTTATAGAGCTGTTATAGTGATGCCTAAATACCACAGAAAAAGTTTAGAACCTTTTTCGTTTCTGTAACCTATTTAAATAATTTTTTGGTGGGAAAAATGCACTAATTCAAATAATTAGTTTCTTTGCTTGGAAAATGATCAACATTTTACTGTGGGACACTTTATAGTAGATCTTGCTTTTATAGTAGATCTTGCTATATAAAAAGTTTTATACACAGAAATCCTGTAAAACATCCTGTAGAAATTAATCTTTATTAAAATAGGTGTATATTGTCCTATTTATTAGGCTTTGTATCTTGCACAGTAAAATCTGAAAAATATACAGTAACACATATATGGATAGATTAACCCCCTATAAAATTTTTGGCATCAACACCTGCATGGTTCGTCCTGTATAAAAATAACTAGGTTCTAGTAGTAGCTGTGTATTCCATTTTTCATAATTATTCTGCTGCATAAAAATACCTAAAACTTTTACAGTGCTTTTGTCTCTGCATTTTGTGCTCTAAATAAAAATTTCATCACCAGAAGTTACCTAGTCAAGAAGTAGTGTTTAATCCATGTTGTGTTAGAAAAATTAGTCTAAAAAAGAACACAACCCCCAACCCCCTTCTTGTTTAATAGAGTTAATTAGTTTAAGTTATCCTCTATTAACAATTGCCCAAAGAAAACTTAACTAAGTAACTTCACAACCAAATCTATGTTATTGTGGACTGCAAATTTATCGTGAAGGAAAATAATCGTCATATACCATCACTACAACTTACACTTGTGCATTCATATAGAATCGACTGCTCTCGCCGACGGAACGTACGAGCTGGTGCCCGCGTCCGAGAGTGAGAAGCGTGAAGCTCAAGTGAATCTAACTGAAGCTTTCGAAGACCTGAACCCAAGTTCGGACGAGCCCGAAGCTAACTTTACCCAAGAAGGCAAGCCCCGGAGCATGAACCCTATTTTTCTAAGTTATGGAAATTAATACCCAAAAATATAGGAGTTAAAATTCTTAAAAGTATTTTTATTAAAGTCATAAGATAAAATTGTGCATGCATCTTTATTTCTTTTCTTCTCCTATTCTTTCTTTCAGCCCAGCCCATTCCTTCTTTTCTCTTTCTTTTCTTTTTCTCGCGGCCCAGCTCAGCGGCCCAATCCGCTTACCCGACCCTTTCTTCCACCGACAGTTGGGACCCACCTGTCGGTGCCTTCTTTCTTCTTTCCTTTCTTCTTCCTCTGCTCCGCATCGCTCCCGCTACTCTGTTTCCTTTCTCCGCCGTGACAGCAGGCAGGTGCCACACTGTCGTCCGCGCTTCTTTCTTTCTTTCTTACTCCGAGTCCGGATCGACTTCGCGCCGTCGCCCGCGTCTCTCTTTCCTTCCTCGCAATGCAGGCTTACCTTACTAGCCGCAGTTCCGCCCTTTCCTTCACAAGAGCCGCCGCCTTCCTTATTCCCGGCCACTCCGCCCCTATAAAATCCCACCGGAGCCCCGCTTTGCAACCAGAGCCATCCTCAAACCTTTCCTCTACTCAACACCGATGCACGCCGCTGGAAGTCGCACACAGGAGGATCGCCGCCGCCCCGTGTCGCCGCCTCTCCATCGACTCGCCGTTCCGCAGCTTCTCCGCCGTCTTCAACTCTCGCCAGAGCTCCGCGAGTTGGTGAGCATCAAGCCGCACCAGATTCCCCTCTCTCCCCTGCTCCGCCGCAAAACCGATTTCTCGCCGGACCCCTGTTTCCGCCTACCGCCGTGGCCCCCAGTTTACAGCCGCCGCACAGCTATCCCGTGATCACCCTCACCTTCACCATGCCGCCCACGCCCTTCCCGGCATAAATCCAGCCTGAACTATACCCCGGAACACCGGATTCGGTGAAGCTCCGGCCGTCCGCCGCCGCACTCGCTCGCCGCCGACGCCCAGCAAAGCTCCGATTCGCCCGACCTTTTCCTTACTCCGCCGATTTCCCCGACCTTCACTTTACACTGCCGATTTACCTGACCCTCTCTTCACACCGCCGATTCGCCCGACCCTTACTTTGCCGATTCGCCCGACCCGCCGCTCGATGCTGATCTAACGGATCAAATTCACCCGACCCTAGCCGTCCCCGTAACATTCGGAGAAAGACCCCTAGGTTTTCCAGGAATCAACCCGCAGTCCAGATCAGTAGAAAATAATTAGAGTTGAGCCCTTTCTTTTTCTGTTCCGACCCCTGACCTTTCTAGAATTAGTACCCGCCGTCCAAAACCTCTAGTTTTGCACCCCGACCCTCCGTATAAGGTTTATTTATGTTCTAGCCCCTAATTTCTTCAGATTTAGCCTCGGGAAATTCAAAACTCTCGCAGTTAGGCCCCTAGACCACTGTCTTAACCATATCTTCATCGTTTCAACTCCGATCTCAGCGATTCTTGCGCCCATGCGATCCTTGCATCGTAAACTACAACTTTAGTATCTTTTTACTTTCTGTTTGTATTTTTTGTTGTATTGTTTCTTATTTGTTTGTGTATGCTTGTTTGTGTGATCACGTAGACAACGTGACGTTCGAGCAAAATCAAGAGCAAGCTTACGAGGAAGAGAATCAGCAGTTGTTTGAAGAAGGCAAGTGGATTTCCCCCTCTGCATATTCTATTTGATCCCAACAACAGCATAATAAATCACTTTACTTTATTGTTGTTTGCATAAACTTGATGGGTTACCTATGCTAAGGACATACCTATTCTTTTACCCCAAACCTTGAAACACCTGGGTTTACTATTCATGTTGGGTAGTTACGCTTAGTTGCAAACTTTGGGATTGGTATTGGTTTACTCTTTTAACATCGTTGGTCATATTTTATATTGTTGTTATCGCGTAATTTCAAGATCAACTTTGTTTAATGGGAACATGGAGAACCACCCAAGAAAACAGTGCAACCACAAAGTCATATGGCTCTAACCTTAGCCAATTAATTAGATGTGTAGTTTGCTGGTGGCCTTACCGAAAGGGCAAGGAGGGGGTCGGTGATAGGGGTCATAGCCCGGTCCTCTTGGGGTAGCTGCCTTTGCTAACGTGCTGACCATTAATGAGGTTTATGGACCACGCCGCTACTGAAACTCTAGCGGGCTGCCTAGCTCTCGACATGTCTTTGTAAAGGCTTCGTAGTGTACCCTCGCCACTCACCTCGGAAGTGTTTAAGGGCCTTGCAAACCCGGGCGACTCAGGGAAACACGATTTGTGGGTAAAGTGTACAACCTCTGCAGAGTGTAAAACTGTTATAACAGCCGTACTCACGGTTAAGAGTGGCTTGGACCCTCACATGATAATGAAACTTGAAGATTAATTAATTTGTGGTCCATGGATTATGATTATGTTGATGGAATCTTTATGATTTTGCTAAAGTGGGTTGGTATAAACTTAAACCTAGTTAATAGGTGCTTGTTAATAAATATTTGACCGACTAAAAGTGACCGCTGCTGCAAACCCTAGCCTATCCTTGATGGCCTTGCATTTTCATCCCACTTGCTGAGTACCAACCATAAGAGTACTCACCCTTGCCCCCGCTGTTCAGAAGAGAGCTTTGAAGAGGAGATCTTCGACGACTACGAGGAGTTCTAGGTCCTGCGTTCACCAGTCATCGCCTGTGGAAGACAGAGTTGTTGGAGACTTCGTATAGGGTATAACGGTTTATCATTTAAAGATATTTGTGTCTCTTTTATGCGGAGTGTAATATTGTTAAATACCATATTTAGTTATATTTTGAGCATTGTCTTTGATATATTACACTTTCCGTCTACCATATGTGTGTAAACATGATCCTGGCGCACATATGAGATGCATCTGGTTCTTTCTAGAATCGGGTGTGACAGTAACCACGTGACGTGTGTTTATGTTTCCCTTGCAAGGTTAAGAAATTCGATTCGAATCGTCCATTTCTCGCGGTTATTGAGACTGCTTGACCCTTTTACCACACAGAGTAAGAAGAGGAACAATGATGATGATTAATCTGTTGGATGAAAAATTAATTCTTTCACCATGCATGATATTGGATAGTTGCTTAACTAGAATGGTTAAAGAAAACTAGAATCTTGAGCTGAAATTTGAAAGTAAGGACCTACTTGTATATGCTTTTCGGCAAAACAAACCTCTCAAGACAAAAAGCCTTGCATGTCTAGGAGTCGGCTAAGTATATTCCACTAGTCGGGTAAGCCTTGCTGAGTATTAGTATACTCAGCCTTGCTTGTGGCTCGTTTTTAGGTGATACTTTTGAGGAAAATAGATACTCCAAGAGATTCACGAAGGCGTGTGCAGGAACCACGCTGCTTCTCGCACACTAGTCGGCAAGGTGTTTCGATCTTGTTTCTACTGGCCGACTGCTTTGGCCAATGCTGAAGCACTCATTCGCCGGTGCACCAACTGCCAATTCTTTGGCAAACAGCCTCATGTTCCGGCTCATAACCTCATCACTATACCACCTTCATGGCCATTTGCATGGTGGGGCCTGGACATGATAGGGCCATCGACTGCGCCAGGAGGATTCACACAGGTGTTGGTGGCCATCGACAAGTTTATAAAGTGGATCAAGTACAAACCAATCGTAACGCTCACTGCAGATCGAGTGGTTACTTTCATCTGTGACATCTTACACCGCTTTGGCTTCCCCAACACCATTATCACAGATTTGGGATCCAATTTCCACTCGCAAGAGTTCTGGGATTTCTGTGAATGCAGCTCCATTGAAGTCAAATATATTTCGGTGGTTCATCCGCGGGCCAATGGCCAGGTTGAGCGCACCAACGGCTTGATTCTTGATGGACTGAAGAAAAGATTTTATGATGAAACAGCAAAAAGGGTGGCAAGTGGATCAATGAGATTTCATCAGTAGTCTGGGGGCTTCGCACACAACCAAGCAAAGCTACAGGCCAGTCACCTTTCTTTCTCGTATACAGGTCTGAAGCCATATTATCAACTGACGTGATGTGGAAGTCTCCACGACTGGAGATGTTTGAAGAAGGTGAGGCTGACACTGCAAGACATCTTGAACTTGACTCAGCTAAGAAAATCAGATGCAATGCATTGTTGCAGTCAGCCCGCTACTTACAAGGAGTTCATCGTTACCACGACAGGAACGTTCAACGATGCTCTTTCAACGTTGGAGATATGGTTCTTCGATGAATCCAGGATGATACTTGTCTACACAAGCTTAACTCATGATGGAAAGGACCTTTCATTGTGCATAAGGTTACAGGCCCGGGATCTTATCGCTTACAGTACCCGGATGGCCAGGAGGTACCAAATTCTTGGAATATTGAACATCTACATCGGTTTCATCCTTCATCAACTAGGGACATCTTCTATTGGTGCCTGGAGATTGATACTACCAGTACAACTCTATTTTATCGGTTTACGACTGGTACTACGTGCAAGTTTACTGAAGGGGCCTCGTTCCCATACTTCCAGTACCTAATTACTAGTTTCTGACTAGTCTTTTGGGTTCCTGAAGGGCTTTTGTGCTCATACCTTTAGTACAACTCCGTTTTACTGATTTACGACTGGTATTACATGCAAGTTTGCTGAAGGGGCCTTGTTCCCTTATTCCTAGTAACATATTCCTTGTTTTCGACTTGTACATTATGTTATTGAAGGGGCCTTGCTCCCATAACAAGAAGTTTACCAGTTTACGACTAGCTCTGCACATGTTCGACTACTTCGACTACTTGTCTTGACTACAACCCTAGTTGGGATCGACTCCGGCTAGATGGCTTCACCAACTGCTCAAGCATCAGCGGCTACTTGCTCAATGCCTCGACTTGGAGGCTAGCGCCACCGTTCTGCTACGACTACTTTATGCTTATCATTTGGCTCCTGGCTCGGGGGCTTGAAGCAACAAGCCACTCAGCGTGCCTCGAGGCACAACTCTCATGCTTACATACTGGGCGCTGTACAATTACTCAACAATACCCAATCCAAGAGGCGTCTTTTGTCTTGGGTATATGTTTGTTAACCATTATTTCAGGGATTTTATTCCAAAATAAGGGGTTTGTTCAATTTATTACCCAGAGGACTTATGTAGTCATTGGCTCAGGGTACAAAGATTGGTTTGAGAGGTAATTTTGGGTGTTTGTTGGGGATGTTATTTGTTTCACCATTTTTTCAGGGAACTCATACCGAAAAAAGAGGTTTTCAAATTTACTACACCAATTTGCCCATGTTTACCATCAAATCTTTGTCGTCATATATTGCATGCCACGACTCTTTGGATCCTTTATTCCAAACCCTGGGGATTTGGATTCAAGGCTCGAGGGCTGCGGGACACGTGTCATCAGTGACTTATTTTTCAAATTTGCTAGAAGATAAGGACAGAAGACTCAAGATTAAAAAAGACTGGACAACTACTCAGGGCATGAGCACCTCACAGCCTCAGCGCAGCCAGGAAAGTATTCGGAGGACACCTTCAAGATGAAGTTTGGGAGAACTCGAAGATGCCTTCGAAAGTACTCGGATGCCTGCAGTACTCGGCTACGATGAGCTCGGGTGATTGTCAAGCCCGGGCACATGGGACTGTCCATGTTTCACACTTCTCCTAGGATACGGGATGGGACATGGTTCATGCCCTACTTGTACAGTAGTTAGACTAGTCGGGCACGGTAGGAAACTACCCGAGAAGTACTCGGGTAGGACTCCTGGGCTTGTACCTGACTAGGACTTCCATGTAAACCTATCCCCCAGACTATATAAGGGTGGACAGGGAACCCCTCGGGAACAATCATCATCAAAGGCAATACAAACCACATAGGACATCGGGTATTAAGCTCTCAGCGGCCCGAACTACCTAAAACCTTGTGTTCCTTTGCACCTTCGAGTTCCTGATCTCGGCGACACCCTACCTACAAACTCACCACCTCGGGGGTATCCCTCGGTGGGCGTGGTAGTAAAACACCGACACCAACGGCTCGGGTGGCTTCAACGGCCTCCTAGCCGACTCCAGGAAGCTGGAGGCCTCTACAACAAGTCGATGCAGCAACCTCGACAAGTTTGGCAACAGCCTTGACGAGTTGTTGCTCCCCGATTACACCGGGGAGATCGAGACGACGTCCATTTTTGACGCGACTTCATCTCGCGCTGCACCAGGACTACTCGAATCGGATTCAAACTGATTTGAGGAGGCTACACGGTCCGAGTCCCTCTCTAACTTAGAGGAGGACTTAGATCGTCTTCTCAAGTTCGGAGACGAGGGACCCACCGCCTTTCGCCCCCCCCTTTTGACAACTACTCGAAGTCAGATGACAAGTACTCGTTAGCTAGTACTATACCTTCAAGTTGGAGCTTGGGAGGACTCGGGCACAAGGGAGCCACCGCGTGTCGCGAGGCCCCTGTTCTCGACAACCACTCGGAATCACATGACGACCTTGAATCCTTTTCGAGTAATGACCTGGGTTTGACCATAACGTCTATGCCGCAAGGCTGTTTTGTGTGCTGGAAGGGCTTAGAGCCTTCTGAACTACTCGAGTACGGCACTCGCCTTGTGGCCTTCATGTAGGAACTGCCTTTTCAGGAAGACAAACCCCTCTCTCCCATCTCGGAAGAGGGAGAGGGCAGCACAGAGCTAGTCGAGTACAGCCATACGGCTGAGAGATCGCCAAATCGTCTAGTCTACATGGCTTCCCTTCGCAATTTGGATGATGACAAGCCGGGTCCCGAGTATGATGCAGAACTACTCACGGATGTGTCTGCCGACGAGCGTACGGCAGACAACCCCCAGGACGAGAACGAGCGGCATAGAAGGATCCGGCGGTTGAAGAACACCAAGCGTGCCCAGCGCAGGCGGAACGAGAAAAACCGCGCACGCAACCCAATGTACCAAAGGAACCTCAACAATGCTTTCGCAGCAGCTGCAGATCGGGAGTATTGCACACCGATCAGCACCATTGCAGAAGCAGCGCTCCTAGCTCACCAACTACCACCAAACCCCTAGATACAAAAGCTGCAATATCTAACCCAGCGCACGCTCATGCAACTCGATGGGCAACACCTAGTGTCATCCACTCGGAACACGCTCTTGAGATCTGAGCGCCATGGTGACTCTATGCAGATTAGTCGCACCCCTGGAGGAGGTCGCAGTAAAACATGGATAGCTGGCACACCAGGTAGGGGTGTTCATCGAGCATCCACCGGAAAACTCGATGGCATCTTTCAGCTTCACCAGCATTGTGCTCGACGAGTTCATTGACAACCTCGACGAGTTGCTGCTCCCCGATCTCGTTAGGGAGATTGAGAGGATGTCCGTTTTCGACGTGACTTCAACTCGCACTACACCAGGACTACTCGGATCGGAAACAAACCGATTTGAGGAGGCTACACAGTCCAATTCCCTCCCCGACTTGGAGGAGGACTTAGATCGTCTTCTGAAGCTCGAGGATGTGGGAGCCACCGCCTGTCAAGGGGCCCCCGTTTTCGACAACTACTAGAACTCCAACGAAGAGTACTCGTCAACTAGTACACACCTTCAAGCTAGAGCCGAGGAGGACTCGAGGATGAGGGAGCCACCGCTTGTCAAGAGGCCCCCGTTCTCGACAACCACTCGCAACCTGATGACCACCCCGAATCCTTTTCGGGTAGTCACCTGGGTTTGACCATAATGTCTACGCCACAAGGCCATTTCATGTACTGGAAGGGCATAGAGCCCTCTAAACTACTCCAGTACGACTCCGGCCTTGTGGCCTTCATGCAGGAACTGCCCTTCAAGGAGGGCAAACCCCTCTCTCCCATCTCAGAAGGGGGAGAGGGCAGCACAGAGCTACTCGAGTACAGCCATACGGCTGACAACTCGCCGGATCGTCAAGTCTACAAGGCTTCCCTTCGCAATGCGGATGACGACGAGCTGGGTCCCAAGTATGACGCTGAACTACTCGTGGACGTGTCAGCCAACGAGCGTACGGCGAACGACCCAGGATGAGAACGAGGAGCATAGAAGGATCCAATAGTTGAAGTTTCTTACGCCAAGCGCGCCCAATGCACCAAAGGAACCTCAACAACGCTTTTGCAGCAGCTGCAGATTGGGAGTATCGCACACCGATTGGCGCCATTGCAGAAGCAGCGCTCCTAGCTCAACAATTACCACCCAACCCCCAGATACAAAGGCTGCTGTATCTAACCCAGCGCGCGCTCGTGCAACTCGATGGGCAACACCCAGTGTCCTCAACTCAGAACATGCTCTCAAGATCTGAGCGCCATGGTGACACTGCGTAGATTAGCCACACCCCTAGAGGAGGCCCCGGATCTCGGAGGAACGACAATCACCAGTGCATCCAGGACAATCCAGTCGGCCATGGCAATCCTTAGGGCCAGCAGTTCGCGCGTAGCAACGTCGAATAAGAGGTGCAACAATCCACTCGCCCACCTCGCAACCGGCGCGATGCAAGGCCTCAAGGCGAAGCTGCACCCGAGGCCAGCCTCGAGGATGCTCCCATGATTGATCTTAGGCAGAAGATCAATGATGGCCGCAACGCGCGACAAATCATCAAGGCAAGGAGATGGGACCGTCCCGACACATACCACGATGATGACAATAACGACCGCTTCCCCGCCTTCTGTGGCAGAATCACCTGAATTAACCCGGCTCAAGTGCACTAACCATCATCCATGAAGATGAACTAGCCACCATGCACTTCAAACGGATTAATCCGACAGTCTGTCGGGTAGATCCCGATGCAACCACTTAATATTTCAATCGAAACCAATCATACATAACTCGCACGAAGGCAAGTCCAGAGATTCCAACATTCCACATATTTTATCTTAACCAGTCGGAATCAATTATTACAAGTCGAAAGTACCATTCGAGTACTTTTAAGTTCAACAAAAAACTTCATTCAGAGTTTTAAACTACAGACAAACCTAAAAACATTGCCACAAGCAAGGCTGAGTATACTAATACTCAGCAAGGCTTACCCGACTAGAGGTATACAAATACGGACTACTAAGCATGCACGACTCTAAAGTTCTAGGGGTTTTCTTTTTGCTAAAAAGCAACAAAGAGTAAGTCCTTAATTTCATATTTTAGCTTTCAATATTCTAATTCATTTAACCAGTCTAGGTGAGCATCTAATTCTAATCAAACATGGTGGAAAAGAAATAATCATCCAACAAGTTTCATCATAGCCATAGTTCCTCTTGTTACTCTATGTGGCAGAAGTATTAAGCAGTCTCAATCACCGTGAGAAACAGACGATTCAAATCGAATTTCTTAACCTTGCAAGGAAAACCTAAACACACATCACGTGGTTACTCCAAGAGTCACAAGTGCAAGTTTTCCCCTTTATCCCTATTTTATGGATCAGGACCACCGGCCTCGATTACAAAAGTTCCATGAACCACGGATGATGCCGGAACATGACCCCTCTTGCACTCACCATTGGGCCCATGGGACAGTGTCAAGACGGTGGAACCTGTCCACACACCGGTTCAATCAAGTACTTAAGCTTACCGATTACCATATTCTCGGCATGTGTTTAGTACTTTCAAAAGCTTAACCACCACTACCACACACTGTGGCCTTAGCATTTTTCACTACTTAGACAGGGCCTCAATCATGAGTACTTTACCACAGCCCCGCCTGCCAACCTTATAGTTGCAGTATGCGATAAACATTCAACTCCTATAATTCTCACGTAGCAGGAAACTACTTGACTTTTACCGTACGTATTAGCATAGCACCTACTCGAACCTCCTATTCTAGTAGTCATTACAAAGGTACCTAGGATCATGCAGCTAGGGTTCCAATCAACTCCTATGAACTTTAAATACACAGGCAACAGGAACAACAGTTGAATAATTTAAAAACTAGGATCATGCACCGGGGCTTGCCTTCTTGTGTAAAACTAGTCGGGGCTTTCTTCGAACGTTGGTCTGGGTCTTCAACAACTGCTATTAGATTCACCTGAGCTTCGTGCTGCTCACTCTCGGACTCGGGCACCAGATTGTAGATCCCATCGGTGAGAGTAGTCGAATCTATATGAATGCACATGTATGAGTCGTTTTACTGGTGCAAGATTGCATTGTAAAGCAGTCACAACTTAAGTTAAGTAGTCGAGTACTTCATTTTCTTTTCCTTGGGCAGTCATTTATCGAGTACTTATCTGGATTAACTGATTTCATTAAGTGAGCGGGTGGTTTGCATGTTGTACGGCCATTCTTAACAGGGAGCATTGGTTAACCGAAACTACTCGCAGGGGTAGTTCTGAGTTGCAAAACTACTCGTAAAGGTATCTCCTGAGTTGAGATTTTTAAGTAGAGTTTGTTACTTAAGTATAACCTTACTGTAACAGATTTAGCCATTTTTATTCAACAGGTTACTCATGAAAAGCTTATTAAACAACTATTGCTATGATCAAGATCTACTTGCATAGAACAACCATGCAAGAAACTGGTGTTCCACTTTTTACTGAACAAACCTACTCGCATGAGTAGTTTACTTCACATTTTTGTAGATTTTTCTTGTGCAAGAAACAGAGGTTAACATTTTAGTTTTAAAAGGGGTCTAGCTTATATCAAAAGCACTCGAAACCATAGGTTGGGCTTGGATTTAGGGCATGAATTTTTTATGGAAGACTTTACCCTTAGCACTAAAGCTACCATCCAAGTTTCATGAGCAGCTCTTTCCTGAAACTCTTGGAACAATTAAAAGCCATTTAAACTTGACTTAAATCCGCATCTAAAAACATGTGGAAATAGATCCAAAGTCCTGTTACAAAGTTGTAGATCTCCACTTAAGGATTCCAGAACATCATAGCTTGTATTTTTAGGATTTTCCTGTGAGTTGCTATGCATCTTAAAAGTTAATAGATTGGTTTTCAAGTTCTTGTTCCAGGTTCACAGATGAATCCTTGAGATTTACAGAAAACTTCTCATAAAGATTGAAATCGAAGCAATTTGGTCCTTTGCACAGGGGAAACGGCTACTGCCGGCCAAAATCCGGCGACTAGGGTGGCCAGTGGTGAGGGGTGAAGGTGGGAGAGGCAAGAGAGGGACAAACCGCACCTGTTTGAGGTCTTGGGTGGGGAAGGGATGGACCGAGGCGGCCTGCCGACGGTGGCACATAGCCGGCGGCGGGGGCGGATGGTGGTGGCAACGGTCCGGTGAGGGGGGTGACGCAGGGAACAGCTGTGCAGCTTCGGGGTTAGGTGGAGAAGGTGGTGGAAGGGTCGTTTTGGGCAATGTGGGGGCGGATTGGTGCATCCACGCACGGGGAACTGCTCGCCTGAGTTGGAGGTTGGGGGCGACGAACTCAGGGGCCTCGGGTTGGGTTTTATAGGCACGGGAGGGGGAATGGCAGCCTGGGCTTGAGCCGCAAGGGGAAGATGAGACAGGAAGCAAAACCGGGGGCGCATGGCCTAGCTAGCATCGGCGGGGGCTCGCTGTGACGCCAGCAGCGCCTGCGATAGAGGAAACACGCCGCGTGGAGGGTTCCAGAGGGGGTAGCGCAAGATTTGGTGGGGATTCAGAAGATTTCCGATGCACTGGTAGGCCCACTTGGCCGGGCGGCCTCAGCTGCACCGTGGCGCGCCGGCCAGCTGGCCTGCCGGTGATGGGACAGGGCAGGGGAGGAGAGAGGAGGGAGAAGATGATGGGACTGAAGTGTGAAAAAATAAAACAGCAGGGGTCTGGGTGGAAAAACAAGTTAAAACTTATCCTTCCCAAGGTCAAAACCAAAACATTTGAATACCAAAATTGTTCAGCTTTTCAAGACCAACATTTTCTCTGTTATGACAATTCAAGTTTAGCTGAGCAATGCATAAAAAGTTATTTTGAATTTCCAAAAATAGGTACTTAGATGGCACGTCATTTCATGTGGATTTTTGCACTGTTAGCTTTTGACGTCAACTAGACTTTTGTCGCTCTTGTTATGAAAGAGGTGCCATTAAATTTACAGGTTCAAATGTGATCAATTTTGAAAGTTAAAAGAGTTTGATTGTACGGGTTCAATTGTTTTATGCATATATACATATACCCATATTTATTTGGCTGAAAGGTATATTTGATAAGTTGTTTCAAACTTTTCTTGCTCTTTTATGATTGATTTCATGGTTTGGATTTTTGTTTAGCCTTTTAGACACCTAGGGTGTCACACCTTCACCTCCAACATCACTGAGAAATCCTACCCCAAGGATTTTAAACCAGTCGACATCCCCAAGTATGATGGCAAGCAAGACCTGCGCCAATGGATTCGATGCTACTCCGTCGCCATCAAGGTCTTAGGGGATCCAACTCCACCAAGGAACTCTACTTCCCGATAGCCTTGGAATCCTCACCACTCACTTCGCTTGAAAGCCTTAAACCAAACTCCATCGACTCCTAGGAGGACCTCAAGCGGGCCTTCATTGACAACTTCTAGGGATCCATGATCCGAGCAGGTAGTCGTCATGATTTGTCCCAGGTCAAGCAGGAGATGAACGAGACCCTGAGGTCCTACATCCGTCATTTCTTCGAGATGCGAGCCACCATTGCCAACATCACCGACGAGGACGTCATCCGCTACTTTCCAGAACAGCCTCTACTCGAAGCACACGTACCACAACTTCGAACAGAACCGCCCGACTACCTAGTAGCCGGTGGCGCCAGCCCCCGAGCTTAGGCATTGTCCAAGTTGCCACTGGATGTTGTACTGTCGATGAAGCTGACTAGTCGGATTGGATTTCGACTAGATTTGTAGGCGAGACGAGTAGTCGAAGTAGTCGAACACATGTAAAACTAGTCGGGAACTAGAAAACGCCTTGTCCTGGGAGTCAGGCCCATTCAGTAACATAGCATACTAGTCGGAAACTAGTAATCTATTACTGGAAGTGTGGGTGCGAGTTCCCTTTAGCAAACTTGCGAGTAATACCGGTCGTAAACCAGTAGAACGGAGTTGTACTGGAAGCATGGGAGCGAGGCCCCTTTAATAACACAAGATACTAGTCGGAAACTAGTAATCTAGTACTCGAAGTATGGGAGTGAGGTCCCTTCAACAAACTTGCGTGTCATACCAGTCGTAAACCAGTAAAACGGAGTCGTACTAGAAGTATTGGAGCGAGGCCCCTTCAGTAACATAGGATACTAGTCGGAAACTAGTAATCCCTGACTGGAAGTATGGGAGCGAGGCCTAATGGCGACCCGCTAGGGTTTGATTCCCGATCTTTCGATGAGAGGCGTGGATAACTCGATTGGTCGATGGAGGCGATGTTCACGGCCCGACTACAGCCTTCCAAGCTGTGCCTTAGCAACCGATACACCCCCTCCAATGGCTGTCGCGATCTTGTGGAGCGCGGCACCCGGCCACTAGGGCACTCGTCCTGCAAGCAATCGAAGAACTAGCAAGAACCAGTATGACAAGTACTGAATTTACTAGATATAAATGAAGGTTTCACACGCAATCTCAATAATGGTGGGGTTTCGAAGATAAGAAGATAGGCGGCTGATCCAGCACGCGCGCTTGCAAGCAAGTAGCGAAGGCTAAATTTGATCTAAACAAAACCCAAGCATCCTTGGCGGCGGCTAAGGATATAAGTGCGTGGGAGGACAACCACAGGGGTGCTGGGGTCGTACTCCAACCCTAGGACGCGTCCGTAATGGACTCAACTTGATACACGGCCCATTGGGCCAAAACAGGGTGACGCAGCACCATGGGCAAAAAAGGACTGTATTAATTTTACGATTGCGGCTGACTCGTAACAGATATGGATATGAGGCCAGATCCGTTTGAAAGAAGACTTAATAAGCTTTCCACGAAGTACTTGAACGCCCCAATCTGAGTTCATGTGCGACCGTGGTGTCCGTCACAACTTGGTACTATTCTGCAGTCCGAATCCAGCCTGCGCGAATCCGTTTCCCTTTCGGTCGTCTCCTTGGTTCCTGATGATTAAGTTGACGAGCATGAGCACGAGTAATAGGACCAGCAATAGGTACTTGTGTCGGAGTGGATGTATCATTGGTGTTGATGTCCTCATCATCCTCCCCTTCTTGCATTTGAGTCATCCTCGACTCAAGCTCATCTTCCTCTCCCAAATATGGCTTCAAATCTGCAATGTTAAATGTGGGACTAACCCCAAAATCTGCAGGCAGATCGAGCTTATATGCATTATCATTGACTTTCTCTAACACTTTATATGGTCCATCAGTCCGAGGTAGCAATTTAGATTTTCTCAATGCAGCCAAACTAAATCTCCAGGTTCAAACTTTAGTTCCTTCCTACCTTTATCACCAGCAATCTTATATTTAGCATTCATGCGCTCTATGTTTTCTTTAATTATTTCATGCAGTTTTAACATCAATTCTGCACGCTTAGTAGCATCAAAATTCAGTTTTTTAGAAGATGGCAAAGGCATTAAATCAATAGGAGCACGAGGCAAGAAACCATATACAATCTGAAATGAGCACATCTTTGTAGTAGAATGCAGCGATCGATTATAAGCGAATTCAATATGAGGCAAATAATCTTACCACATCTTAATGTTCTTATTTAAAACAGCCTTTAACATAGTAGACAAAGTTCTATTAACCACTTCAGTTTGACCATCAGTTTGCGGATGACATGTAGTAGAAAACAACAACTTAGTTCCCAATTTAGCCCATAAAGTCTTCCAAAAATGACTAAGAAATTTAGCATCACGATCAGAAACAATTGTGTTGGGCACACCATGCAAACGAACAATATCCCGAAAGAACAAATCAGCAATGTGAGTAGCATCATCAGTTTTATGACATGGTATGAAATGGGCCATCTTACAAAATCTATCAACAACCACAAACACACTATCACGTCCCTTCCTAGTCCTAGGCAATCCCAACACAAAATCTATAGAAATATCTTCCCAAGGAACACTAGGAATAGGTAGAGGCAAATACAAACCGTGTGGATTCAATCGTGATTTAGCCTTTTGACATGTCGTGCAGCGAGCAACAAATCTCTCCACATCTCTTCTCATCTTTGGCCAAAAGAAATAACCAGCAAGTATATCTTCCGTTTTCTTTGCTCCAAAATGCCACATTAAGCCACCTCCATGCGCTTCCTGCAACAATAACAAGCGAACGGAGCTAGCTGGAATGCATAGCTTGTTAGCTCTAAAGACAAACCCATCACTAACGATGAATTTGTTCCATCCCTTCCCATCTTTACAATGCAGCAACACATCTTTAAAATCAGCATCATTAACATATTGATCTTTAATCGTTTCCAATCCAAAGATTTTGTAATCAAGTTGGTTCAGCAAGGTGTATCTCCTAGACAATGCATCAGCAATTATATTCTCTTTCCCTTTCTTGTGCTTAATAACATAAGGAAAAGATTCAATAAATTCAACCCACTTAGCATGTCTACGGTTCAATTTTCCTTGACTACGAATATGTTTTAAAGATTCATGATCTGAATGAATAACAAACTCTTTGGGCTATAGATAATGCTGTCATGTTTCTAATGTGCGAACAAGAGCATACAATTCCTTATCATAAGTAGAATAAATCAGAACAGGCCCGCTCAATTTTTCACTGAAATAAGCAACAGGTTTGCCTTCTTGTAAAAAAACACCACCCAAACCAATGCCACTAGCATCACATTCAAGCTCAAAAGTTTTATTAAAATCAGGGAGTTGGAGGAGAGGTGCATGTGTCAACTTATCTTTCAGCGTGTTGAAGGAGTTCTTTTTTGTTTTACCCCAACTAAAAGGCACTCCCTTCTTTGTAAGCTCATTCAAAGGCACGGCAATGGTGCTAAAGTCCTTCACAAAACGACGATAGAAACCAGCAAGTCCTAGGAAACTCCGCACTTGCGTGATAGTCTTCGGTATAGGCCATCCCTGTATAGCTTCCACCTTGGCTTGATCAACCACAATTCCTTGTGGAGTCACGACATAGCCAAGAAAAGACACTCGATTGGTGCAAAAGGTGCACTTCTCAAGGTTACCAAATAAACGTGCATCTCGTAAAGCATTAAAAACAACACGTAAGTGATCAAGATGTTCATCGAAAGATTTGCTGTAAATCAATATATCATCAAAGTAGACAACAACAAATTTCCCAATGAAAGCACGCAGAACCTCGTTCATTAATCTCATGAAAGTACTAGGTGCATTAGTTAACCCAAAACCACTCATATAACCCGAACTTAGTTTTGACAGCAATTTTCCATTCATCTCACAATTTCATACGAATCTGGTGGTACCCACTACGCAAATCAACTTTGGAAAACACAACAGCACCACTCAATTCATCAAGCATATCATCCAAACGTGGGATAGGGTGTCGATATCGAATTGTGATATTATTAATAGCCCTACAATCAATACACATACGCCATGTTCCATCTTTTTTAGGCACTAAAATAACCGGAACAGCACAAGGACTAAGAGAGTCACGCACATAACCTTTGTCGAGTAGTAATTGCACTTGTCGCTGAATTTCTTTAGTTTCTTCCAGATTTGTCCTGTATAGCGCACGGTTTGGCAACGATGCACCAGGAATAAGGTCTATTTGGTGCTCAATCCCTCGTATTGGTGGCAGCCCTACTGGTTTCTCACTTGGAAACATATCAGAATACTTCTACAAAAGGTTAGCAACAGCCGGGGGCAAAGAATGCTGCATATCGAAGTGGAAGCATAGGCAACAGAAGTGGAAGCAATCAATTCATTAATATCAGACTTAGTAGCAAGCAAGCAATGTCCTTTCAATCTTATCTCATCTTTCCTGCTACTAACAGATTTTGTGGAGCGCGGCACCCGGCCACTAGGGCACTCGTCCTGCAAACAATCGAAGAACTAGCAAGAACAAGTATGACAATTACTGAATTTACTAGATGTAAATGAAGGTTTCACACGCAATCTCAATAATGGTGGGGTTCCGAAGACAAGAAGACGGACGACTGATCCAGCACGTGCGCTTGCAAGATGGTAGCGAAGGCTAAACTTGATCTAAACGAAACACAAGCATCCTTGGCGGCGGCTAAGGGATATAAGTACGTGGGAGGACGACCACAGGGGTGCTGGGGTCGTACTCCAGCCCTAGGACGCGTCCGTAATGTACTCAACTTTATACACGGCCCATTGGGCCAAAACAGTGTGACGCAGCACCTGTGACAACCCTGGTAAATTACATTTCTAAAATCAATGTCATTAGCCTAACCCTATGCTTAAACCAACAAATGAAAGGGTGGAAAGAATTAGAACGAGTTCAGTTGGAATTCAAATTTAATTTGAGCACATTTGGTTATTTTTGAACTTTTAAAATTAACTTTCAAACCATAAGCCAAATGAGATGTTGTCTGAAACCAAACTTGTAGAACTTTTTATTCTGAACAACTTTCGTGTTCAAAAGTTTTTGAAATTCAAATCAGAAAGAGGAGAAAACGACCTGTTTGCACCCAGCCTCCTGAAGTTTTCCAAATTCTCGCATTCAGGCCCTCCCCCCCCCCCCCCCCCCTCTCTCTCCTCCCCGCCCGACCGCCGCGCGCCAGGTGGCCGGCGACGCCTGACCGGCGCGAGGCGCCAGGCCAGTGGCCAAGCGCCACCCCGCCACGGCCGGCTTTGCCCCCTCCCCACGCCGCGCGGCCCAGTGAGCGCCCGCGCGTGCGCACGCCGCAGCCGCGCCCAGCCTCGCCGCCCGCCGCACCCAGTCATCGCGCCCCGCCGTGCCGCCCCAGCTCCCGCGCCCCGCCCGTCACTGCGTCCGCCCTCCGCCCGAGCCGCTGTAGCTGCTGCTCCACCACTCCACGCCCAGCGCTATCCCCTCGCGCCCACGCCATATCCCGGCCGCCCAGTCACCGCGCCCGCACGCCGCACGCCGCGCCGGCGTTCCGCTGCCGCCCGCCGTGGCCAGTGCGCGCCGTACCGTGCCCCCGCCCCGCGCGTTGCCCAGGCCCCTCCGCACCCCCTCCTGCCCCTATAAAAGCTGAGCCCCGACCGCCCGCGCGAGCCACCGCAAACAGAACGCCCCGCCGTCGCCATTGCCGCCGCCGAGCGCCGCCCGCCGTGGACAGCCCTCCACCGCCGCCCACCGCCCAAACTGAAGCTTCAGCCACCACTACATCATCCCCCTTGAGCTCGCCGACCCACCCAACGCCGCCCAGAACCGCCGGAGCGCCGCCGCCCGCGCTGCCGCCGCCGCCGCCGCCCCTGCTCGCCGTGGATAGCGTGACCCCGACCTCCTCCGTCCAAGCCAAGCCCCTGAGCAGCTTCCCCACGCACCGCTGAAGCTTGCTGACCGGACCAGGCCGCCCCAAGCCCGCCGGAGCATCGCCGTCGACGCGTGCCGCGCCGCCGCCGCCTCTGCTCCAACGCCGGCGAGCCCTTCCCGGCCGTCCCCCACCTGAACAACACCCCCACGAGGTAGCCCTCGCACCCCTAAACCTTCCCCGACCCTCACCCCTCACCGCCGGCGAGCCCCCCGCCGGAATTTCGGCCAGCCGCCGTACCCGAGCCGCCCGAGGACCCAATTGCAAGAATTTAAATCTTTAGAAGGGTCTGCGCGTAAGATTTAAGGACCTAGTTGTAAAAGAAAGTTTCAAATCTAGATTCAAATTCAGTGAACTTGTAAAATTCGTATAAAATCGTAAAAAATTTAGAAAAATGCAAACTCAACTGTTCTGGAATCCTTAGAACAAACTCTACCCCGTTTGTTACAGAAAGTGTCTCAGAACCTCAACATATTTTGCTCTACATTAAATGGAAGCTTTAATGGACTTATTTTGTACCCACTGTTGTAGAACAATGCTGACCCTAAATTTTGGGCAGTAAGTTAGTTGCTGGATGTTTAGGACTGTGTAAAAAGATTAGGCCCAAATTCCACCTCTAACTACACTGTTTATTAAACTTAGTTTCATACCTTAGGTAGCTAGATATATTTTATCCCTGCAGTTATGTGATGAATCACCTAATGAAACTTTTTCTCTGCTAGTGTATTGGTGCCTAGAAGCTAGAGAAAAATTATGAGACTTTTATCTCACAGTAACCTATTTATTTGATTTATGTGCTAATAACATACATTAAATCAAGAAAATAGTATCTTAGCTTGGAAAATTCCCAAATTTTTACTAGGAGATACACTGTGGTAGAGGTGGCTGTGTAAAAAGTTCCATGGACAAAAACACTGTGTAGGGTCCTGTAAAAATGAATCCTTGAATAACCTAGGTGTGGAATGTCATATTTTCTATGCTCTGAATACTGCCGGATAAATCCTACAAAAATTACAGTGGCTTCTGCATGCTTAAGTGAAAGCTCTGTAAAAATCTTAGACTCAGTTGTTGCACCAATTGTTTTGTACAAAAAGAACAAGGATCTAACAGCGACTATGTAATATATTTTTCATAATTAATCTATTACACAAAATTGGCTGAAAATTTTTCAGTAAGCGCATCTTTCCCTGATGTGCCTAAATCCAAAATTTCAGGACCAGAAACCATCTGTTGTAGTAGTTACACTTAAATCGTATCGATTACCATTACCACGACATAAACTTGTGCATTCATGTAGAATCGACGACTCTCGCCGACGGAACTTACGAGCTGGTGCCCGCGTCTGAGAGTGAGCAGCGTGAAGCTCAAGCAAATCTAACTGAAGCTCTTGAAGACCCGAGCCCAAGTTCGGAAGAGCCCCAAGCGAACTGCGAAGGCAAGCCCCGGAGCATAACCCACCTCTTTCCTAAATTATGCAACTCACTACTCGTTTGCTTGTGCATTAAGTTTATAGGAGTTGAATGAAAACTTAGTTGCATGGTGTTAGGAACCCTTGCTTGAAAACCAGACGTAAGGTCCGATAGAATGCTGTGCTAATAGGACTCCGGTAAAAGTCGAGTGATTTCCTGTCACTCGCGAGAAAATAGGAGTTGAATGACTACTACACGCTGCAATCATAAGGACACGGACGGGCTATGGAACGATGGTTACGATTGAGGCCCGTCTGTCTAGTGAAAAATACTAAGGCCGCAGGGTGTGGTAGTGATGGTTAAGTCTTTGAACGTACTAAACACATGCCGAGATTATGGGAATCGGTAAGCTTAAGTACCTGATTGGCCCGGCAAGGGGACGGCATCCTACCCTTTGAACTTCGGTCCCATGTGCATATGGCGAGTGCAGAGAGTGGTCACGACCCGGCGCCGAACCGTGGCGTGGGGCTCTTGTACTCTCGGAGGGTAGCCCCGATCCACGACCCGGAAAGAAAGGGGAAAGGTTGCACGTGTGACTCTAGGGAGTAACCACGTGACGTGTGTTTGGGTTTCCCTTGCAAGGTTAAGAAATTCGATTCGAATCGTCCGTTTCTCATGGCTATTGAGACTGCTTAACCATTTTTACCCACAGAGTAAGAAGAGGAACAATGATGATGAATGAACTGGTTGGATGAAATTAAATGCTTCACCATGTATGCTTTTAGATAGCTGCTTATCTAGAATGGTTAATGAAACTAGAAGTTTGAGCTAAAAGTTGAAAGTAAGGACCCACTTGTAGATGCTTTTCGGCAAAACAAACCCCTGAGCCAAAAAGCCTTGCATGTCTAGAGTCGGTGGAGTAGATTCCACTACTCGGGTAAGTCTTGCTGAGTATTAGTATACTCAGCCTTGCTTGTGGCTCGTTTTCAGGTGAGACCTTCGAAGATATGATTGCTAGCTTGACTTGGCCCTGCACTCTTCCCCCTGGTTGGTCGGTGGAATGGGATACGCCCCCGTCCAACGGAGATGATGCCGAGTGATGTCTCGTACGGGCTTCATCGAGACATCCTTATCGTCGAAGTAGCTTTCGCTGTTTATTTTTCCGCTGCAACTTAAACTCTGAAGAACTTCTTAGTATGATCATTGAAGTACTTGGTTTCTAAAACTCAGAACTTGGTCTGTAATATCTACTCATGCTAATGTTGTAATATTTGCTGGAATGTGGTATTCTCTGGGCTCATCGTCGCGTGAGCATTTGTATGTATGGCGCTCGATCCGATTACCGTGGTTGTATCGGGAGGTTATACCCGACAGACCAGTGGATTACTCCGTTTGAAGTGTAAGGTTAACCGAAATTGCCCTAATGGTGATGGTTAATACACTTGAGCCGGATTAATTCAGGTGGTTCTGCCACAGCACCATAGGCAGAAAAATACTCTGTATTAATTTTATGATTGCGGCCGACTCGTAACAGATATGGATATGAGGCTGGATCCGTTTGAAAGAAGACTTCATAAGATTTCCACGAAGTACTTGAACGCCCCAATCCGAGTTCATATGCGACCGTGGTGTCCGTCATAAGTTGGTACTATTCTGTAGTCCGAATCCAGCCTGCGCGAATCCGTTTCCCTTTCAGTCGTCTCCTTGGTTCCTAATGATTAAGTTGACGAGCACGAGCACGAGTAATAGGAGCAGCAATAGGTACTTGTGTAGGAGTGGATGTATCGTTGGTGTTGATGTCCTCATCAAGGCCCCTTCAGCAAACTTGCGCGTAATACCAGTTGTAAACCAGTAAAACGGAGTTGTACTAGATGTTTTGATCTCCAGGCGCCAACAAAAGATTTCTAGGAGTTTGGAGCCTCCTGGCCATCAGGGTATTGTAAGCGATACGAACCTGGTTCAGTAACCTTGTGCACGATGAAAGGCCCCTCCCTTCGCAAATTAGTAGCCCGGTTTCATCTTGGATTCGTCAAAGAACCATATCTCCAATGTTGATCTCCAGGCGTCGACAAAAGATGTCTAGGAGTTTGGAACCTCCTGGCCATCAGGGTATTGTAAGCGATACGACCCTGGTCCTGTAACCTTGTGCACGATGAAAGGCCCCTCCCATCGCGAATTAAGCTTGTGCAGCCTGGTTTCATCCTAGATTCATCAAAGAACCATATCTCCAACGTTGAAAGAGCATCGTTGAACGTTCCGGTCGTGGTAACAACGGACTCCTTGTAAGTAGCGGGCTGACTAGAGCAAGATGTTGCATCTGATTTCCTCAGTTGAGTCAAGTTCGAGATGTCTTGCGCTGTCAGCCTCGCCTTCTTCATACATCTTCAGTCGAGGAGATTTCAACATGACGTCAGGCGGTAATATAGCTTTGCTTGGTTGTGTGCGAAGTCCCCAGATTACTGATGAGATCTTGTCGATCTAGTTGTTGCCCTTTTTGTTGTTCTCGTCGTAGAGTCTTTTCTTCAAGCCATCAAGATTCAAACCATTGGCGCGCTCAACCTGCCTGTTGGCACGCGGGTGAGCCACTGAAAATAACTTGACCTCAGTTGAACCACGTTCACAGAAATCTCAGAACTGATACGTGTGGAAATTGGATCCCAGGTCCGTGATGATGGTGTTGGGGAAGCCGAAACGGTGCAAGATGTCGCAGATGAAGCTAACCACTCGTTTTGTAAGAGCGTTGTGATTGGCTTGTACTCGATCCACTTGGGAAACTTGTCGATGGCCACCTGGCGCAGTTGTCGAAGGGCCTATCATGTCCAGGCCCCAGCATGCAAATAGGCATGAAGGAGGTATGGTGATAAGGTTGTGAGCCGGGACATGGGGCTGTTTCCTGAAGAACTGGCTGTTTGTGCACCGAGGAACGAGTGCTTCGGCGTCTGCCAAAGTAGTCAGCTAGTGGAAACCAGATCTAAAAGCCTTGCCGACTAGTGTGCGAGAAGCAGCATGGTTCCTGCACACGCCTTCCTCCATGCGGACACACTTCATGAGTATGCCTAACGCTGATCCACGCTTGTACAAGTTATCCCCGACTAGAACGTAATCTTTGCTGCACCTTAAAATGCGTGTAGCCTCAGCGCTGTTTGGGTCGACACGGGGTGTAGTTTGTGCTCCTGGATGTAGTCGATGAAGGTCACCCGCCAGTCGACCTCGATCATCAAGACCTCTCAGTCGGGTTCCTTTGGACCCTGAGCGATGATACTTGAATCTGGTGTCTTGATGGATGGGTGATGCAACTCGTGAACGAAAACTCCTGGTGGAATGTTAGCTCGATCAGAACCCAATTTCGAGATCACATCCGCTCCCACATTGTTGTCGCGAATCACATGATGGATTTCCAGCCCCAAGAACTTGTTCTCGAGCTTGCGTATTTCCATGACGTACGCGTCCATGGTATCCTTGTTGACATCCCACTCTTTGTTGACTTGTTGGACCACCAACAAGGAGTCGCATTGGTCAAGCAGTCGCTTGATGCCCAGAGAGACTGCCAGCCGTAGCCCGAGCAATAATGCCTCGTACTCAGGTTCGTTGTTAGAGACCTCAAATAGTATTTGGAACACGTACTTGAGTTGTTCTCCTTTTGGACTGATGAAGAGTACTCCCGTGTCACCGCCTCCGAGCTTGAGTGAACCATCGAAGTACATGATCCAATGCTTTGGCTGGTTGGCCGGGGCTTCCACTTGGTTTTCTTGCCACTCTGCCATGAAATCGACTAGTGCCTGCGACTCGATGGCCATCCGGGGCTTGAAGTCAAGGGTGAGAGCCCCCAGTTGTAACACCCTAGGTGTTTAAAATCCTAAGCAAGAAAATCTAAATATAGCATCATGCATATTAACCCAGAATCATTGAAACAATGCATCTAAATATGTGTGTGCATATGCATGTGCATGAATGTGTATGTGCATGTGTATGTATGTGTATCTGTGAGATTTGTTCCTTTTGTGTTTATAACCTTTTCATGCTCCATTTTTCATAAAAATTATAGCATAAAAACACACTCATATTTTAGTACCTTACAAAGTGTACTGCAAACACCATTTGCAAATTCAAATGCTAAACACATGAGATGAATAGGAATTTAAATCCTAGTGGTATTAAATTTAAAATAACTCCTGAACTACAGCTCAAATTAACTTTGATCCAAAACAAAAGTTATAGATTTTTAAATTCCCTACAACTTTCATGTTCAAAGTTTTTCAAGTTTCTATTTGAAATTTTGAAAAACTTTGAACATGAAAGTCTTACTGAGTATTAGTATACTCAGCCTTGCTTGTGGCTTTGTTTTTAGGTGAGACCTTTGAGGACAAGGTTGCTAGTTTGACTTGGCCATGTACTCTTCCTTCTGGTTGGTCGGTGGAATGGAATGCGTCCCCGGCCAACGATGATAACGCTGAATGATGTCATGTATGGGCTTTATCAAGATATCTTGTATCGTCATTAGAGCTATCATTTATTTTTTGCTGCACTATTAAACTCTGAAAGTTCTTGTTTATGAATGAATTCAAACTTGGTTTGTAATAATAATTCATGTTGAACTCTATGGTGGAGGTATTGTGGATTGTTGTAATCTCTGGGCTCACCTTTGTGTGGGTTGTATGTATGCATTGTTTTGATTAAAATTTCAGTGGTTAAATCGGGATGTTACCCGACAGACTATCATTTTACTCCGTTTTAAGTGCGTGCCGGCCCGGATTGCCTCTATGGTGATGGTTAGCGCACTTAAGCCGGATTAATTCGTGCGGTTCTGCCACAGCTGGTATCAGAGCCGAAATGCATACACAAGAGAGTATAACGAGCCTTAAAAACTTGTTCTCTTAAAACTTGACAACAAAATTGTGTTTGCAAAAGTGCGTTGGTTTGTTAAGGATGATGCCTGGTTCGTAAAGCCCTAGAGAATTATGAGAAGTAACTAGGTGGCCATCTTAACTATATTATATATAACTGACTTCCAGCACATTACTTTTTGTCAAAACTTACTTTTGTGTACAACCAACCTTTAATTTCTATAATGACGCACTCATCGCTAAGGTAAAAAGGTAAGGATCCTCAGTCAACTGAGAGAGGTTGACCCTCCCTTCGGTGACACGAACCGAACGCGCCCTCAAGCAGTGGCTTACTTGAGGTGCTGCCAATATACAATTCACTCGTTGAGTATATTGGGCATAAAGGTTTGGCGTAGGGTATGGCGATTGTTGTTCATACCCCCTTCTCATTAAGTGATGGTACCCCCGTGAATACGCTATCTCGATAGCGTATGCTAACGTTGTCCGTACAACAGAAATTCTACGGATGTCATTTCTATAATGAACGGTAATGAATGGGGACGCTTTCGTGAGTGCTGGCATGAAAGGTTCAATTTATATTCTTTCAATATTCTATAGGTACACTAACCGTGACTACGTTAAGCGAAGAACGGTTAGAAAAATTCGGCTAGTTAATATAAGGAGAGACGTAATATGTATGCCACCGAAATTAACCACGTAAGACCAAAGCTATTTGGCAATTGTTTTGCTTTGTGAGGACGAATAGGACATGCATGCATCATGATCATACATGAAAATTGAATGAAACATTGTCCTTGGTTTACAAGGGAGTATGTTGCACTAGAGCACGTTTGAGCACTCAGTTAAGGGCTATCTAAAAATCTATCTTTTTCTACCATATATAGATAGAGGAATTAATTAGGCTTAGGAAATGACCTTAGCTAAAGAAAAGCTCAACAGGGAAGTTGCTTCAAATTTTTCCCCCTTTCTGCTGCTAAATTTTGAGAATTTTTGGACTAGTACTCAGTGGGTAACACTAGAAACTTCAACACCTCAGTTTTCTGCCTGTTTCGAGCACTCCTGTTACAAATAAATTCTTAGACCTTCTTAGTGAAGTTTTCTGCAGACGTGTTCCACATCAATTTTTTTGCAAACTTACTCAATCAGCTATTGTTCAAATTTGGAAAGTTTTGGTTGAGTAGATTTTCTCTGGTGATCAAAATACTAGCCCTTTGTCCACTAAAAAACTGCCAAAATAGAGAAGCAGTCAGAGATGTAGTCGAAAGGGTGGAAGATGTAGTCGTAGAAGCCAGAGATGAAGTTGAAGCACTCAGAAATCTAGTCTAGGTGTCGGAGATGTAGTCGAAGTAGTTAGAGATGCAGTATAAGTAGTCAAAGATGTAGTCATAAAGTTCGAAGGTGTAACTGAAGCAGTCGGAGACGTAGTCGTAGTAGTCAGAGATAAAGTTGAAGCAGTCGGAGCTGCAGTCGAAGTAGTCAAGGATGCGGTGTAGTAGAAGATGTAGTCGTAATAGTCAGAAGTATAGTTGAAGCAGTTGGACATGTAGTCGTAGTAGTTAGAGATATAGTTGAAGCAGTCAGTGATACACTCGTAGTAGTCAAAGATGCAGTATAGTCGAAGATGAAGTCAGAAGTATAGTTGAAGCGGTCAGAGATATAGTCGTAGTGGTCAGAAATATAGTTGAAGCAGCTGTAGATGTAGTCGAAGTAGTCGATTTTGAAGCCGTAGCAATCGGAGAAGTAGCTGTAGTAGTCAGAGATGTAGTGGAAGCAGTCGGAAGTATAGTTGAAGTAGTTGAGGTGTAGTCGTGGTAATCGGAGTTTAGTTAAAGCAGTCGGGGATGTAGTCTTAGTACTCGAAAATGTGGTCGAGATAGTCGGAGATTCAGTACTCGAAGGTGTAGTTGAATACCAAAGTTGTAGGCCACTAAATTTCCTTGTCACTGCCAAAATTTGAAAGGGTTTGGATGAATAGACTAGGAGTTATGAATTTTCTTACAACTAGCAATATTATGTCCACAGTTTATCTATGAAGCCTTGAGTTCTAAATCTTCCGCACTTATGACACTCAGCCTTGGAGGTATTGTGGATTCCCGAATTTATGAAAAATTTGCACATTGCAGATTGTTCAAGGGACCCGCAACACCCCGAGCGGTTTTGGTGCTAGTGGTAGTGGACAACCGCAGCACCCGCCACCACTGCCCAACATGGCTAAAGTAATGGCCGCCCATACCGAGTTGCTCTGCCACCCTGTTCACGGGCAGCAAGCGTCTCAGCAATTCCAGCAGCAGCGGGGTGGGCATAATGTCCACCAACCTCAGGATGCTGGCTACCTGAACTTCTTGGGCACTCAGCCCCCTCTGTTTCACAAGACGGAGAAGCCCTTGGATGCAGACGCTTGGATTCACACAATCGAGTCCAAGTTTTCCCTACTTGTGGTGCCATGTTCCGATGCAAATAAGGCCCATTTTGCCACGCAACAACTTCACGATACCCCGCGCCTTTAGTGGGACAACTATTTCACCATGCTCCTAGCTGATCATGTTGTCACTTGGGAGGAATTCAAGAATGCATTCAGAGCCCACCATATTCCATAAGGGCTTATGGAGAGGAAGTTGAATGAATTTTTGGCTCTTACTCAGGGTACCCGCACCGTACTCCAGTATGCCTAGGCTTTCAATAACCTTGGTCAGTACGCGGACTATCACGCTGACACCGATGCTAAGAAGCGTGATCGCTTACGCAGAGGCCTTAGTACCAAGCTCAAGGACCGCTTAAACCCCATCAAGGTAGACACTTATAATGAGCTGGTCAATCTGGCAATCACTCAGGAAGACTGTATTTTGGCTCGTCGTGCTGAGAAGAAGAGGAAGACACCAGCTGGACCCTCTAGTGCTCCGCCACAGAGGTATCGTTCGGTGCAGAATGCTACTTCCAAAGCTCCTCAGAAGGCCCCTCAACAAGGGCGTTGGGTTTTCAGGCCCCCACAGCAGCAGGGCATTGCACGACCCCCTATGCCTCAGCAGACTGGCCCAAGGCCGATTGCTCAACAGCCAGCTCATCTGAGCAACGCAAATCGTTGCTTTAATTGTGGGAGTTCTAGCTACTTTGCACGAGAATGCCCCCAACCTAGGCAGCCAAATCAGGGGCAAGGTTCTAATCAGAATAATAAGAAGAAGGGAAAAAGACAGACTCTTCAAGTTCAGCAGGGAAGCATTAATTTCACTACACTTGCTGATCTTCTAGAAGGTGCACTAGTGATGTCGGGTACATTCTCTACCCACAACATGCCTAAAATTATATTATTTGATTCTGGTGCATCCCATAGTTTTATTAGTGCAAAATTTGGTGCAAAAGTGGGCTTGGATTTTTGCCACACAAAAGGGTCATACATGATATCAACACCGGGTGGTAAAATTGCTTCCAACCAATTCATAAGGCACGTACCGATCAAGTTGGGTGGTAAAACTATCCAAACCGACCTTATCCTTTTGGCACTTGAAGGCATGGACATTATTTTGGGGATGAATTGGATGGCGCTGCACGGGGTTACATTATTCCTGCGCTTTCATGATGGAAGGAGTCAAACCAGAAGATATTCCAGTGGTGTGCAAGTATGCCGATATTTTTCCGGATGACTTGCTTTGAATGCCACCAGATAGGGACATTGAGTTCATTATCGAACTGCAGCCAGGCACTGCACCTATCTCAAAAATACCCTATAGAATGCCACCCAAGGAGTTGGCCAAATTGAAATGACAACTACTGGAACTTTTAGATAAAGGTTTCATTCGTCCTAGTGCATCACCTTGCGGTTGCCCAGCCCTATTTGTGAAGAAGAAGGATGATAGTTTGCGGTTGTGTGTGGACTACCAACCTCTTAATGCGGTGACAATCAAAAATAATGTCCACTTCCCCGTATTGATTTTCTCTTCATTCAATTAGTGGGAGCGAGAGTCTTCTCAAAAATTGGTCTTCGCTCTAGCTATCATTAGATCAAGATTCGTCCATGTGATATCCCTAAGACTGCCTTTTCCACACGATACAGGCTATATGAGTATCTGGTCATGTCTTCTGGTCTCACGAAAGCCTACTTCATGTATCTCATGAATTCGGTATTCGTGCCCGAACTTGACAAGTTCGTTGTGATTTTTATTGATGGCATCCTTATTTATTCCAAGAATAAGGAAGATCATGCTAAGCACCTGCACGTTGCTCTCCAGCGTCTTAGAGGCCATCAGCTTTATGCTAAGTTTTCCAAGTGTGAATTTTGGCTGTATGTGTAAAATTTTTGGGCCACACTATCTCCAGCAAAGGCATAGCCATTGATCCTAGCAAAGTACAAGAGGTGATGGATTGGAAACCTCCCACCTGTGTCCATCAGATTCGTAGTTTTGTTGGTTTAGCTGGTTATTATCGCTGCTTTATTCCGAACTTCTCCAAAATTGCAAAGTCTATGACTGAACTATTGAAGAAAGGAGTAAAGTTTGTGTGGAGCAAGAAATGTGAAAAAGCTTTCCACACTCTTCGGGAACACCTGACTACAGCCCCAGTATTAGCTCAACCTAATAACACCAAGCCATTCGATGTTTATTCTGGTACTAGTCTTGGTTGTGTGCTTATGCAAGACAATCGAGTCATTGCCTATGCTTCACGAGCTCTTCGACCTCATGAACAGAATTATACAACACATGATCTCGAGCTAGCAGCTGTCATCCCTGCCCTAAAGATATGGAGACACTATCTCATGGGCACTCATTGCAATATCTACACTGATCACAAAAGTCTCAAATATATCTTCACCCAAGGTGATCTGAATATGAGACAAAGAAGATGGTTGGAATTGATCAAAGATTATGATTTTGAGGTGCACTATCACCCAGAAAAGGCCAATGTAGTTGCAGATGCGCTAAGCTGCAAGGCTCATTGCAATTGCTTGTCTGCAGAACTCTATAATGGAACATTATGTCATGAGATGAGAAAACTCAATTTGGAAATAATTCCCCAAGGCACTTTTAATCATATCTCTATTGAACCAACCCTTCATGATCAAATCATCATGGCACAATTACATGATGAAGGTGTTAAAACCATCAAGCAAAAACTCTCTCAAGGAGAGGAGAAATATAAATGTTTTCACCAAGACAAGAATGGAGTTCTATGGTTTGAATCTCGCATAGTGGTTCCAAAGAATCATGAGCTCCGAAAACAAATTCTTAACGAGGCACATCTTTCCAGGTTCTCTATTCACCCGGGTAGTAGCGAAATGTATCAAGATCATAGGCAAAACTTTTGGTGGACTAGAATGAAAAGGGAAATTGCCAAGTATGTCTCAGAATGTGACACATGTCAGAGGGTTAAAGCTATCCACTTGAAAGTAGCTGGTACATTTCAACCCTTGCCTATACCATCATGGAAATGGGAAGATATAAGTATGGATTTCATTGTTGGATTGCCCAACACCTCCCAAAAGCATGATTCATATGGGTTATCGTGGATAGACTCATGAAAATGGCACATTTTCTTCCGGTACACACTACCTACACTTCCAAAAAATATACCGAGATTTACCTTGATCGCATCGTTTGCTTACATCGAGTACCCAAGATGATTATTTCAGATCATGGTGCTCAATTCGTATCACATTTTTGGGAACACTTACAAGGTTCTCTTGGCACCAAACTGATTCGAAGCTCGGCTTACCATCTGTCAGTATTTTACTGCCACGCCCACCGAGGGATACCCCCGAGGTGGTGAGTTTGTAGGTAGGGTGTGATGAGGACATCACCACCAACGATACATCCACACATACACCAGCATCTACATCGCCAACACCACTTGGTCCTATTACTCGCACTCGTGCTTGTCGACTTATCCATCAAGTAAGTTTACTCTTAAGCTCAGGTTCATCATATTTAGACAATGGAAACACGTGCACTCTTGTTTTACTCAGGAATAATGGAGTGGATCAAAAGGGAAGAGGCATCGCGCAGGCTGGATTCGGACTGCAGGACAGACATGACTTGTGACAGCGGCCATGACTTCATCCGGACTCCGTTTTGGGTGTTCAAGTACTTCCTGGAAAGCTTATCAAATCTAATCTCCAACGGATCTAGAATCATGTTCATATCTGTTCGGAGTCAACCGCAATCGTTGTTTTACTACAGAATCTTTTTCAGCCCACCGTGCTGCGTCACCCTATTTTGGCCCAATGGGCCGTGTATCAAGTTGAGTCAAATTCGGACGCGTCCTAGGGTTGGCATACGACCCCAGTGTCGGTGTTTTACTGCCACGCCCACCGAGGGATACCTCTGAGGTGGTGAGTTTGGTTGGTTGGGTGTCACCGAGATCAGGAACTCGAAGGTGCAAAGGAACACAAGGTTTTAGACAGGTTCGAACCACCGAGAGCGTAATACCCTACGTCCTGTGTGGTTGGTATTGCCTTTGATGGTGATTGTCCCCGAGGGGGTCCCTGTCCACCTATTTATAGTCCGGGGGACAGGTTTACATGGGAGCCCTAGTCGGGTACAAGCCAAGGAGTCCTATCCGAGTACTTCTCGGGTAGTTTCCTACCGTGTCCAACTAGTCTAACTACTCTACGAGTAATCCTACTGCATTACGAGTAGTTACAAACAGATGTAGGGCGTGGGCCATGTCCCATCCCGTATGCTAGGTGAAGTGTGCCACGTGGATAGTCCCGTATGCCCGGGTCTGACAAGCCCCCGATTTCTTCGTAGCCGAGTAGTGTGGGCGTTGAGTACTTTTGAGGGCGTGTTCGAGTCATGGTGAGCTACATCTTGAAAGTGCCCTTTGAGTACTTCCTTAGCCGCGTTGAGGCTGTGAGGTGCTCATTCACCGAGTAGTTGTCCAGTCTTCTTTATATGGGGTGCGATTAAATTCGCGATCCATATGGAGTAGCCCCCGAGTCTTAGGTTGACTCACAGAACCAAGCTGAGGGTCAATTTAAATCTTGAACTTTCTATCCTTATCTTCGAACAGATTTGAAAAAAAGTCATTGATGACACGTGTCCCGCAGACACCGAGCCTTGAATCCAAAATCCTTGAGTTTTGGAATTAAGGATCCAAAGAATCATGGCATGCAATATGATTGTATAGATTTGATGGTAAACGTAGGCAAATTGAAGTAGGAAATTTGAAAACCTCTCTTTATGGGATGAGTTCCCTGAAAGGATGGTGAAACAAATAACATCCACAACAAACGCCCAAGATTACCTCTCAAACCAGTCTTTGCTACCTGGGCTAATGACTAAACAAGACCTCTGGTGATTTGAATGAACCTCTTATTTCGGAATAAAATCCCTGAAATTGTGGTTAACGAACATATACCCAAGATAAATCTTAAAAAGCCTCTTAGTTCGGGTATTTGTCGAATAATTGAACATGTAAGCATGAGAGTTGTCCCATGAGACACGTTTAAGCGATTTTTCGCAGCAAGCTCCCGAGTGAGGAGCATGAAGTAGTTGTAGTAGAAAGTTGGCGTTAGCCCCCGAGCTCGAGCATAGAGCAAGTAATTGCTAGAGCATGAGAGATCGATGAAGCTCTCTAGTCGGAATCGACCCTGACTAGGATTATGGTCAAGACAAGTAGTCGAAGTAGTCAAACTGGTGTGGGACCAGCTGTGGACAAGTAAAATTCTTGACATGGGAGCAAGGCCCCTTCAATAACATAGTGTACAAGTCGAAAACAAGTAATATGTTACTGGAAAATACGGGAGCGAAGCCCCTTCAGCAAACTTGCACATGAAGTATAAGCACAAAGGCTCTTCAGAAACCCAAAATACTAGTCATGCAATAGAAATTAGGTATTGGGAGTATGGGAGCCAGGCCCCTTCAGTAAACTTGCGCGTAGTACTAGTCGTGAACCGGTAAAACGGAGTTGTACTGGTACAATCAACCTCTAAGTACCAAAGGATGATGGTCCTTGTTGATTTAAGGGTGAAACCGACGTAGGTGTTTAATATTCCATGAGTTTGGTACCTCCTGAACGTCCGAGTACTGCAGGCGATAAGATCCAGGGCCTGTGCCTTGTGCACAATAAAAGGTCCTTCCCATCTTGAATTAAGCTTGTGTAGACCAGCATCACCCTGGATACGTCGAAGAACCATTTCTCCAACATTGAAGGAACGTCGTTGAATGTTCCTGTCGTGGTAACGTCGGACTCCGTGAAGGTAACGGGCCGACTGCAACAATACATTGCATCGGATTTCCTCGGCTGAGTCTTGCTCCAGTCGTCGTGCAGTGTCAGCCTTGCCTTCGTCAAACATTTCCAGTCGTGGAGACTTCCACATCACATCAGCTGGTAGAATAGCCTCAGATCCGTATACGAGAAAGAAAGGTGACTGGCCTGTGGCTTTGCTTGGTTGTGTGCGAAGCCCCACGACTACTGATGAGATCTCGTTGATCCACTTGCCGCCCTTTTTGTTGTTCTTGTCATAGAGTCTTTTCTTCAGTCCATCAAGAATCATGCCATTGGCTCGCTCAACCTAGCCATTGGCCCGCGGATGAGCCACCGAAACATATTTGACTTCAATGGAGCTATGTTCACAGAAATCCCAGAACTCATGCGAGTGGAAATTTGACCCCAAATCTGTGATAATGGTGTTGGGGAAGCCAAAGCGGTGCAAGATGTCGCAGATGAAAGTAACCACTCGATTAGCACTTAGCGTTGCAATTGGTTTGTATTCGAACCACTTGGTAAACTTGTCAATGGCCACCAACACGTGTGTGAAACCTCCTGGCGCAGTTGTAAGGGGTCCAATCATGTCCAGGCCCTAGCATGCAAACGGCCATGAAGGTGGTATGGTGATATGGTTATGAGCCGGAACATGGGGCTGTTTGACAAAGAATTGGGAGTTGGTAGACCGGCGAATGAGTGCTTTGGCGTCTGGCAAAGCAGTCGGCCAGTAGAAACTAGAACGGAACGCCTTGCCGACTAGTGTGCGAGAAGCAGCATGGTTTCCGCACACGCCTTCGTCAATCTCCTGGAGTATTTCTTTGCCTTCCTCCGTCCTGACACACTTCATAAGTATGCCTGATGTTGATCCACGCTTGTATAGATTGCCCCCGACTAGAACATACCCTTTGCTACGCTGTAGGATGCGAGTGGCTTCAGCGCTTTTTGGGTCGACGCCGGGGGGTAATTTTTGCTCCTGGATGTAGTCGATGAAGGCCACCCTCCAGTCGACCTCGATCATCAAGACCTCTCGGTCAGGTTCCTTGGGACCCTGAACGATGGAACTTGAGTCTGGTACCTGTAACACCCAAAAATATAGGAAATAAAATTTTAAAAACATTTTTATAAAAGTCACAAAATGAAATTTTGCATGCATCTTTCTTTTCTTTTTCTTCTCCCACTCTTTTCATTCAGCCCGGCCCAAACCTCTCTCTTCTCCTTCTATTTTTCTTCTCCACCTCTTCTTTTCTTTTCCTTCTCTTCTACTTTTCTTTTCCCCCGCGGCCCAACCTAGTCGGCCCAATCCTTCTCTTCTTTTTTTCTTTTTCCTTCCCTGCGGCCTAACTCGGTCGGCCCAATCCGCCTTACTCTCCCTCACCCCTCTCTCACCGCCAGCTGGGTCCCACCTGTCGGCGCCCCCTCTCTCCCTTTCCTTTCTTCTTCCTCTCGCACCGCTCCCCCTCTTTCCTTTCTCCGCCGCGACGCCAGACGCGCCGCGCCATCGTCCGCCTCCCTCCCCTTTCCTTTTTCCTCTTCACCTCGAATCCAGATCGACTCCGTGCCGTCGCCCGCGTCTCCCCTTCCTTCCCCGTGCCGCTGGCTTGCCATACCGGCCGCGGTACGCGCTCTGCCCTTTCCTTCGCAAGCCGCCACGTGGGCCGCCGCCTTCCCTTTTCCCGGCCGTTCCACCTTCTCCCCTCCCCTATAAAACCCACGCCGGAGCCCCGCTTGGCACCCAGAGCCGTCGTCAACTTCTTCTTCTACTCCGCAACATCGCACGCTGGAAGTCGCACACCGAAGGAACACCGCCGCCCCGTGTCGCTGCCCCTCCGTCGACTCGCCGTTCCTCTGTTTCTCCAACATCTACAACCCCGCGCCCGTTTCCCCTCTCTCTCTCGCTCTGTCGCAGCCCCGATTTCCCACCGGAGATCTATTTCCACCCGCCGCCGTGGCCGCCGGTCTACGCTCGCCGCACGGCCGTCCCGTGACCACCAACACTTTCACCGTGCCGCCCACTCTCTCCCCGGCATAACCCCAGCCTGAACCGAGCCCCGAAACACCGGATTCGGTGAACTCCGGCCGTCCGCCGCCGCACTCGCTCGCCGCCGGCGCCTAGCGCAGTGGAGCGATTCGCCCGACCCTTTTTCTCCGTCGAGCCGACCCTCGTCCTGCCGCCTGATCTGGATCTCACAGCCAGAACGAATCTGAGCCGCGCACGAGACACCGCCTTCGCCCGACCCTTTTCCTGCCGCTCGATCTAGGTCTAATGGCCAGAACAGATCCGAGCCGCGTCCGATTCGCCCGACCCTTCCCCCGCCGCCCGATTCTGATCCAATGGACCAGATTCGCCCGACCCTAGCCGTCCCCGGAATCATTGTAGAAAGACTCCTAGGCTTTCCAGGAATCAACCCGCAGTCCAGATCAGTAGAAAAATAATTAGAGTTGAGCCCTTTCTTTTTCTGTCCCGACCCCTGACTTTTCTAGAATTAGTACCCGCTGTCCAGGACCTCTAGTCTTGCACCCCGACCCTCTGTTTAAGGTTTAATTATGTTTTAGCCCCTGATTTCTTCAGATCTAGCCCCTGGAATTTCAAAACTCTCGCAGTTAGGTCCCTGAATCACTGTTTTAGCCATATCTTCATCGTTTCAACTCCGATTTCAGCGATTCTTGCGCTCACGCGATCCTTGCATCATGAACTACAATATTATCATCTTTTTACTCTTTGTTTGTACTGCTTGTTGTATTGTTTCTTATTTGTTTGTGTATGCTTGTTTCTGTGATCGCGTAGACAACGTGGCGTTCGAGCAAGACCAAGAGCAAGCTTACGAGGAAGAGAATCAACAGCTATTTGAGGAAGGCAAGTGGATTCCCCCCCCCCCCCTGCATATTCTATTTTATCCCAACAATAGCATGATAAATCACTTTATTTTAATGTTGCTTGCATAAACTTGATGGGTTACTTATACTAAGGACATTCCTAGTCTTTTACCCAAAGCCTTGAAACACCTGGGTTTACTATTCATGTTGGGTAGTCACGCTTAGTTGCAAAGTTTGGGAAAGGTATTGGTTTACTCTTATGACAATGTTGATCACGTTTTATAATGTTGTTATACCGCGTTAATTCAAGATCAACTTTGTTTAATGGGAACATGGAGAACCACCCAAGAAAACAGTGCAACCACAAAGTCATATGGCTCTGACCTTAGCCAATTAATTAGATGTGTAGTTAGCTGGTGGCCTTACCGAAAGGGCAAGGAGGGGGTCGGTGATAGGGGTCATAACCCGGTCCTCTTGGGGTAGCTGCCTTTGCTAACGAGTTGACCATTAGGGAAGTTTATGGACCATATTGCTACTGAAACTCTAGCGGGCTGCCTATCTCTCGACATGTCTTTGTAAAGGCTTCGTAGTATACCCTCGCCACTCACCTCGGAAGAGTTTAAGGGCCTTGCAAACCCGGGCGATTCAGGAAAACATGATTTGTGGGTAAAGTGTACAACCTCTGCAGAGTGTAAACTATTATAACAGCCGTACTCACGGTTAAGAGTGGCTTGGACCCTCACATGATAATGAAACTTGAAGATTAATTAAATTGTGGTTCGTGGTTTATGTTTATGTTGATGGTACCTTTATGTTTTTGCTAAAGTGGGATGGTATAAACTTAAAACTAGTTAATAGGTGCTTGCTAATAAATACTTGACCAACTAAAAGTGCCCGCTGCTGTAAACCTTAGCCTATCCTTGATGGCCTTGCATATTCTCCCCACTTGCTAAGTACCAACCATAAGAGTACTCACTCTTGCCCACTGCTGTTCAGAAGAGAACTTTGAAGAGGAGAACTTCGACGACTATGAGGAGTTCTAGTCTTTGCGTTCACCAGTCATCACCTGTGGAAGACGGAGTTGTTGCAGACTTCGTATACGGTATATTGGTGTATCGTTTAAAGACCTTTGTGTCTTTTTTATTCGGAGTGTAATATGGTTAAATACTTTATTTAGTTACTTTTTGAGCATTGTCTTTGATATATTACACTTTTCCGTCTATCATGTGTGTGTGAACATGATTCTGGCGCACACATGAGATGCATCTGGTCCTTTCTAGAATCGGGTGTGATAGAAGTGGTATCAGAGCTATGTTAACTGTAGGACGCTAGCCTAGTTAGAAATGGTCGAAATTAAGGATTTATCTTCTAGCAAGCCATGTCAGCATCAAAAATTTCTTTGAGTTTATTTGATATTTCCGCATAAAAACCTATATTTATATGAACTTTTTATTATTTTATTTCTTTAAAATAAATTATTTTGAGTTTTATTCTCGCTCTATCAGATGGCCAGGACTTACCAGACTGCTCGCAAGCGCACCGGAGGTCACCAGATTCGCATTGCCCCAGCTGAGACAGCTCCTCCCGCCCTAGTTCCAGCCCCTATTCGCATTACTTTTTGAGCATTGTCTTTGATATATTACACTTTTTCGTCTATCATGCGTGTGTGAATATGATCCTGGCGCACACATGAGATGCATCTGGTTCTTTCTAGAATCGGGTGTGACAGAACCCTGATGGAAGGGTGATGCAACTCGTGAACGAAAACTCTAGGTGGGACGTTAGCTCAATCAGAACCCAGTTTAGAGAGCACGTCTGAGCCCACTTTGTTGTCGCGGACCACATGATGAATCTCCAATCCCAAGAACTTTTCTCGAGCTTGCATATTTCCGTGACATAGGCATCCATAGTGTCCTTTTTGATGTCCCACTCCTTATTGACTTGTTGAACCACCAGTAAGGAGTCTCCATAGACTAGTAACCGCTTGATGCCGAGGGAGATTGCCAAGCATAGGTCGTGCAACCGCACCTCGTACTCGGCCTCGTTGTTGGAGACCTCGAATAGGATTTGGAATACATACTCTAGTTGTTCTCCTCTCGGATTGAAGAAAAGTACTCCCGCACCACCGCCACCGAGCTTGAGTGAACCTTCAAAGTACATGACCCAATGCTCCGGCTGGTTGGTTGGGGCTTCCACTTGGTTTTCTCACCACTCAGCCATGAAATCGACTAGTGCTTGTGACTTGATGGTTGTCCGGGGCTTGAAGTCGACTGTGAGGGCTCCAAGCTCCACCGCCCACTTGGAGATGCGCCCGGTAGCGTCCCGATTGTGGAGGATATCCGCCAATGGGAAGTCGGAGACCACCAGGATATTATATGCATCGAAGTAGTGGCGAAGCTTCCTGGAAGTGATGAGGATACCATAAAGAATTTTTTGAATCATCGGGTAACGAACCTTAGATTCAGAGAGGACTTCGCTGATGAAGTAAACCGGTCGCTGCACCCCAAAGGCATGTCCTCCTTCCTGTAGTTCCACCACGATTATCGTGTTGACGACGTGAGTAGTTGCGGCGATGTAGAGCAGCAGGTTCTCGCCTGGTTGGGGAGCCGTCGGGATGGGCGACGACTGCAGGTGATGTTTGAGGTCTTGTAGCACCTGGTTAGCTTCTTCGGTCCACTTGAACTTGTCGTTGAGCTTGAGAAGCTTTAAGAAGAGTAGTCCCCTTTCTCCAAGGTTGGAGATGAAGCGGTTCAAAGCTGCCATGCAGCTGGTGAGCTTCTGGACGTCCTTGATCGTCTTTGGATGATCCATGGCTGCGATGGCATTAATATTTTCTAGATTTGCTTCAATCCCGCGGTGACTGACAATGAACCTGAGTAGTTTGCCTTGACGCATGCCGAAAACGCACTTTGTCGGGTTGAGCTTCCATCGAAAACATCGCAAGCTGTTGAAGGTCTCCTCGAGGTCGGTGATGAACTCGTCGTGGGATCTAGTCCTGATGACCACATCATCCACGTAAGCCTCAACATTGCGGTGAAGTTGATCTGCGAGGCATAATTGGATGGCCCGTTCATAGGCGGCTCCTGCATTCTTCAGCCCAAAAGACATCATAGTGTAAGCATATACTCCAAAGGGGGTGACGAACGCCGTATTGATCTGGTCTTCCTCCTTGAGAGCTATCTGATGATAGCCCAAGTAGCAGTCGAGGAAGGAGAGCAAAACGCAGCCAGCTGTGGAGTCGATGACTTGATCGATGTGTGGAAGCGCGAAGGGGTCCTTTGGGCAGTGTTTATTGAGATCAGTATAATCCACACACATCCTCCATTCATTATTATTCTTTTTGAGTACAAGTACAGGGTTAGCTAGCCACTCTGTGTGGTAAACTTCTTTAATAAAACCAGTCGCGAGTAGTTTTCCTAACTCTTTCTTGATAGCCTCCCTCTTGTCGGGGGCGAAATGACGTAGTCGTTGCTTCTTTGGGGTGGCCTTAGGGTCAACTTTTAGGCAATGCTCGATCAAATCCTTAGGCACCACTAGCATATCCGCTGGTTTCCATGCGAATATGTCATGGTTGGCCCTAAGGAAGCTGATGACCGCGCTTTCCTATTTGTCGCCTAGGCCACCTCCAATTAGAGCAGTCTTGGATGGGTCGCCTTCCTGCAGATGGATGGTCTTGATGCCGGCGTCGCTGGGGTTAGGTTTAATCCTCGACTGGCTTGGTCACTGGTTGGAGATCTCCATCTCCGTGTTGGTCAGTTTCAGCGCGGCCGTGAGTACTTCCGCAGACGGCACTAGCACGCGTGAGGTCGTGGCAACCTCGATCACCTCCTGGTCGCAATCGTACGACTTCTTGAGGTCGCCAAGGAGTGGGGCACAACCATGAATTTTGCTAGTGCCGGCCTACTAAGGATGGCGTGGTACGACGAGTCGATGTCTGCCACCTCAAAGTTGTGTACTCGGTACGGTAGTTGTATTTGGTCCCGAAGGTGACTGGCAGGACCACTGACCCGAGTGGTGTAGCCGCATTCCCTGGGACGATCCCGTAGAAGGGAGCCTTGCTGGGAGTGAGCATCTTTGAGATGTCCAGTCCCATCTTCTTGAGGGTACTCACGAAGAGAAGATTGAGTCTGCTTCCGCCGTCAATGAGTACTCGGGTGAGCTGGGAGCCCACCGCGACAGGGTCTAGGACGAGCGGGAATTTTCCCGGCTCGGAGAAGCTGGTCCATTGATCCTCCCTGGAAAAAGAGATCGGGACCTCGCTATATCCGAAGGGCATTGTCGTGGCTGGCTCCATAGAGAGAATTTCGCGTAGGATTAGCTTCTGCGCACTTTCGAGGGGAAACTACCGTCTCCGCCGAAGATGACATTGACAACGTTTTTTGGGTCCGGGAAATCTTGGGCTCCCGACTTGTCACCTCCTTCTTCATCGTCCTCCTTGTCCTTTCGCTTTCCTGCTTGATGGAGGGGCAGGGCGTTGAGTGATTTGCAGATGGTGAAGCACTTGAAGAGCGTATGACGCGACTTCGGGTGGATCGGGCATTGCTTGTGCATGACTTGCTCATATTCCGACTGGGTGTTCCCCGACTTCTTGCCACGCGGGTTGCGCTCGACAGCCGTGACCTCATGGTCTGGCTTGCGCTTCTGGGGTTTTCCCGAGTGGTTTCGCTGGCTTTTGCTGAAGTGGCCGTTGCCGTTCCCTTGTTTGTCGAGGTTGCACTTGGGGAAGCGATCGTTTTCCTTGTCCTCTTGGTCTGCCCACTTTGCCATCATGTCCCGCAACTCCACGGCAGTAGTCGGGCAGTTGCGCCCAAAGTTGTGATACGTGTTCTTCGAGAAGAGGCCGTGTTGGAAGCAGCGGATGACATCCTCATTGGGGATATTGGCGATGGTGGCGCGCATCTCAAAGAAACACCGTGTGTAAGACCTCAGGGTCTCGTTCATCTCCTGCTTCACCTGGGACAAGTCGTGGCGAGTGCCTGCCCTGATCATGGACCCCTGGAAGTTGTCGATGAAAGCCCGCTTGAGGTCCTCCAACAAGTCGATGGAGTTTGGCTTGAGGCTTTCAAGCCATGTGAGGGGTGCAGGCTCTAGGGCCACCGGGAAGTAGAGTGCTTTCGTAGAGTTGGAGGCCCCTGAAACTTCAATAGCGACGGAATAGCAACGAAGCCACTAGCGTGGGTCCTGCTTACCATCATACTTGGGGATTCCCATTGGTTTGAAGTCCTTTGGGTAGGACTAGTCGGTGATGCTGGTGGTGAAGGCGGGGAAGCGGTCACTATCATCGTCGTCGTGGTACCTGCCAGGGTGGTCCCTTCTCCTTGCTTCAATAATGAGCCGCGCATTGTGGCCTTCGTTGATCTTCTGCCTGAGGTCGACCGTGGGAGCGTCCTGGAGGTTGACCTCGACTGGATCTTTGCCGCGGTGTCCTGCCCCATGCTGGTTGCGAGGGGGTTGTTGTACCTCCTGTTCATTGTTGCCACGCGCGGACGGGTGGCCCTCATTGCACTGACGGTTTTCGTTCCCCCGACTCTCGTGGCCTCCTCCAGGAGCACGACTGACCAGCGCGGTATCCCCGTGTCACTCAGACCTCGAGGGCTGATTCCGAGTGGACGGCACTGAATGTTGCCCATCGAGTTGCACGAGCGTACACTGGGTCAGGTACTGCAACATTTGAATCTGGGGGTTAGATTGGAGTTGTTGGGCTAAGAGAGCTGCCTCTGCGATGGCGCCAATCGGAGTACGGTACTCGTGATCTGCGACTACTGCAAAGGCGTTGGTGAGATCCCTTGGTTCGTGGGCGCGGTTCTGCGTGTTGCGCCTGCGTTGAGCGCGCTTGGCATTCTTAGCCTGCCGGATCCTCCGGTGCTCCTCGTCTTCATCTTGAGGGGTGTCTGCTGTGGGCTCGTCGGCTGAAACGTCCGCGAGTTGTTCATTGTCATACTGAGTGCCCACCTCGTCTTCTTCCGCGTTGCGAATGGAAGCCATGCAGACTTGTCGGTCTGGCGAGTGGTTAGCCTTGTGGCTGTACTCGAGTAGCTCTGTGCTACTCTCTCCTTGTTCCGCAATAGGAGAAAGAGGCCTACCCTCTTGGAAGGGTAGTTCTTGCATGAAGGCCACTAGGCGAGATTCGTAATCGAGTAGTTCGGAGGGCTCAAAGCCCTTCCAGTACACAAAACGTCCTTGTGGTGTTGAAGTAATAGTTAAACCCAGAGAGCTACCCGAGAAGGTTTCGGTGTGGCAATTGGGTTGCGAGTGGATTTCGGGGGTGGGGGTCGCCCGACGAGCGGTGGCTCCCACCCCTCCGAGTCCTTTTCGGATCCGACTTGATGATGCCGTTCCGCACGTGGAGTACTCATCTTCGGAATCCGAGTAGGAGTAGAGAACGGGGGCCTCCCGGCTGGCAGTGGCACCGACGTCCCCAATTTGAAGTAGCAGATCCAAATCCTTCTCTACGTCGGAGAGGGACTTGGATCGGTTTGAATCCGAGTCGAGTGGATCTGTCGCAGGTCGAGTTGAAGTCATTTTGGAAACATACATCTTTTCAATCTGCTGGGCCAGATCAGGAAGCAGCATGTCGTCAAGGTTGTCGATGAAGTCCTCGAGATCGCTGCTTGTAGTCGACAAAGCAGCCTCCGGCTGCTTGGAGTTGGCTAGTGGCTGTTGAAGCCACCCAAACCATTGGCGATGCAGATCCAAGAGCCGAAGATGAAAGTCGTACCCTCATCGAGCACAGTGCTGGTGAAGTTGAACGACGCCATCGAGTTCTCCGGTGGATCTTCGATGAGTTCCCCTACCTGGCGCGCCAACTGTCGGTGTTTTGCCGCCATGCCCACCGAGGGATACCCCCCGAGGTGGTGAGTTTGGTTGGTTGGGTGTCGCCGAGATTAGGAACTCAAAGGTGCAAAGGAACACAAGGTTTTAGACAAGTTTGGGCCGCCGAAAGCGTAATACCCTACGTCCTGTGTGGTTGGTATTGCCTTTGATGGTGATTGTCCCCAAGGGGGTCCCTGTCCGCCCTTATATAGTCCGGGGGACAGGTTTATATGGGAGCCCTAGTTGGGTACAAGCCAAGGAGTCCGATCCGAGTACTTTTTGGGTAGTTTCCTACCGTGTCCAACTAGTTTAACTACTCTACGAGTAATCCTACTGTATTACGAGTAGTTACAACAGATGTAGGGCGTGGGCCATGTCCCATCCCGTATGCTAGGTGAAGTGTGCCACGTGGACAGTCCCGTGTGCCCGGGTCTGACACCCAACACCCTTGTGGTCGTTCTCCCACCTCCTTATACCCCTTAGCCGCCGCCAAGAACACTCGAATTTTGTTAGATGCAAGTTTAGCTTTTGCTACTTCCTTGTAGGCGTGTGTGGTGATCCAGCCGCCCGTCCACTCGTTTTCGGAAGCCCATCATATTTGAGATTCAGTTTGAGACCTTCAATTACATCTCATATTTTTAGTACTTATTCTACTTGTTCTTGCTAGTTCTTCGATTGCTTGCAGGACGAGTGCCCTAGTGGCCGGGGTGTCGCGCTCCACAACATCGCGGCAACCATAGGAGGTGCTGTATCGATTGCTAAGATGCAGTGTCCTTGGAAGGCTGCAGCCGGGCCATGAACATCATCTCCTCCATCAATCGAGTTATCCTACGCTTCTCATCGAAAGATCAGGAACAAACCCTACCGGGTTCGCGTCAGTTGGTATCAGAGCAAGGCTGTTCGGTGAGAGACTTCCAATCCTTCGCTATTTTTATTTTCCTACAGTCCAGAAAAAGCCAAAAATAGTAGATTTAGATCAGGAACTCAAAGGTGCAAGGAACACAAGGTTTAGACAGGTTCGGGACGCCTAGAGCGTAATACCCTACGTCATGTGTGGTTTGTATTTCCTTAGGTGGTGATCGGGTGATCTCCTATTTAGAGGGGCTCCCTGTCCCCCCTTATATAGTGTGGGGGAACAGGTTTATACGGAAGTCCTAGTCGGGTACAAGCCTAGGAGTCCTACCCGAGTACTTCTCGGATGGTTTCCTACTGTGTCCGACTAGTTTTACTACTATATGAGTAGTCCTACTACATTACGAGTAGTTACAACAGATGTAGGGCGTGGGCCATGTCTCATCCCTTATCCTAGGAAAAGTACGCTCTGTGCACAGTCCCGTGGGCCCGGGTCTGACAAGCCCCCGAGCTCTTTATAGCCGAGTACTGCAGGCGTTCGAGTACTTCTAAAGGCATCTTCGAGTTCTCCCAAACTTCATCTTCAAGGTGTCCTCCGAGTACTTCCTTGTCTGCATCGAGGCTGTGAGGTGCTCATGCCCCGAGTAGTTGTCAAATCTTCTTTTATATGGGGTGCGATTAAACTCACACTCCATATGGAGCAGCCCCCTAGCCTTAGGTGGACTCGTAGAATCAGGTTGAGGGTCAATTTAATCTTGAGTCTTCTGTCCTTATCTTCCAACAGATTTGAAAAATAAGTCGCTGATGACACGTATCCCGCTGCCCCCGAGCCTTGAATCCAAATCCCCAAGGTTTGGAATAAAGGATACAAAGAATCGTGACATGCAATATATGACAGTAAAGATTTGATGGTTAAGATGGGAAAGTTGGCTCAATAATTTGAAAATCGCTTTTTCGGGATAAATTCCCTGAAAAAATGGTTAAGCAAATAACTTCTCCAAAAAACGCCCGAAATTACCTCTCAAATCAGATCTTGGTCCTTGAGTAGATGGAAAGATAAGACCGCTGGGTAATAATCTGAAAAAAACCCTTATTTCAGAATTAAATCCCTGAAATAATGGTTAACAATCATCTTCCTAAGATAAATTTTCAAAAGCCTCTTGAATCGAGATCGTCGGAGTAGTTGTACAGCGTCCAGCTTTAAAGCATGAGAGCTGTCACTGAGATGCTGAGTGTTTTGTTGCATCTAGACCTCGAGCTGAGGCAATGGCCAAGTTGCCGATGGATCATGAATCAATTAATGAAGCCGTCTGGTCGTAGTCAAAGTAGTCGAACACGTGTAGAACTAGTCGTAAACTAGTAAAACGCCTTGTGATGGGAGTGAGGCCCCTTCAGCAAACTTGCATGAAATACCAGTCGTAAACCAGTAAAATAGAGTTACACTGGAAGTATGAGTGTGAGACCCCTTCAGTAACATAAGATTCTAGTCGAAAACTAGTAATCTGTTACTGGAAGTATGGGAGTGAGGCCCCTTCAGCAAACTTGCACGTAATACCAGTCGTAAACCAGTAAAACGGAGTTATAATGGAAGTATGAGCGCGAGGCCCCTTCAATTTCATAGGATTCTAGCCAGAAACTATTAATCTGTTATTGGAAGTATGAGCGCGAGGCCCCTTCAGTAACATAAGATTCTAGTCGAAAACTAGTAATCTGTTACTAGAAGTGTGGGAGCAAGGTCCCTTCAGCAAACTTGCATGTAATACCAGTCGTAAACAAGTAAAGCAAAGTTATACTGGAAGTATGAACGCGAGGCCCCTTCAGTAACATAGGATTCTAGTCGGAAACTAGTTATCTATTACTGCAAGTATGAGCATGACGCCCCTTCAGTAACTTAAGATTCTACTCAGAAACTAGTATTCTGGAATTGGAAGTATGGGAGCGAGGCCCTTCAGCAAAATTCGCGTAATACCAGTCGTAATGAGTAAAACGGAGTTATATTGGAAGTATGAGCGCGAGGCCCCTTCAGTAACATAGGATTCTAGTCAGAAACTAGTAATCTATTACTGGAGGTATGGGAGCGAGGCCCCTTCAGCAAACTTGCGTGTAATACCAGTGGTAAACCAGTAAAACGGAGATATACTTGAAGTATTGATCTCCAGGCGCCGTCAGAAGATGTCTTGGTTGATTAAGGATGAAAACGGCATAGATGCTCGATATTCTTGGAGTTAGGAACCTCCTGGCCATCAAGGTACTGTAAACGATACTAGCCAAGGCCTGTAACCTTGTGCACGATGGAAGGTCCTTCCCATTGCGAGTTAAGCTTGCGTAACCCAGTGTCATCATGGAATCGTCGAAGAACCATATCCCCAACATTGAAAGATCGTCATTGAACGTTCCGGTCATGGTAACGACGGACTCCTTGTAAGTAGCGGGCCGACTGGAATAAGACATTGCATCTGATTTCCTCAGCTGAGTCAAGCTCGAGATGTCTTGCGGTGTCAGCCTTGCCTTCTTCGAACATCTCCAGTCGAGGAGACTTCCATATCACGTCAGCTGGTAATATAGCTTCAGACCCATATACGGGGAAGAAATGTGATAGTCCTGTGGCTTTGCTTGGTTGTGTGCGAAGCCCCCAGATTACTGATGAAATCTCGTCGATCCAGTTGCAATCCCTTTTGCTGTTCTCGTCATAGAGTCTTTGTGGCAGAACCGCTTGAATTAACCCGGCTCATGTGCACTGACCATCATCCTTGAAGATGCAATGGCCACTATGCACTTCAAACGGATTAATCCGACAGTCTGTCAGGTAGATCCCGATGCAACCACTCAATATCTCGATTGAAACCAAGCATACACATAACTCGCATGAAGGCAAGTCTAGAGATTACAACATTCCACATATTTTTATCTTAACCAGTTGGAATCAGTTATTACAAGTCGAAAGTACCACTCGAGTACTTTTAAGTTCATCATACAAACTTTATTCAGAGTTTTACTGCAGCGGAAAGAAAAACACGTTCAACTAGCATCGGCATGGTCATTGCTAGGCGGAGAAGGATCCCATTCCACTGTCCAACCAGTCGGCAAACCACTCGGCCAAGCCAAACCAGCTACCATCTCTTCCACAGACATACCTGAAAACATTTCCAAAAGCAAGGCTGAGTATACTAATACTCAGCAAGGCTTACTCGACTAGTGGTTTGGAAATATCGACTACTAATCATGCAAGTCTCTAAGGTTCTAGGGTTTTCTTTTTGCTGAAAAGCAAAAAACAGTAGGTCCTTAATTTCATATTTTAGCTTTCAATATTCTAGTTCATTTAACCAGTCTAGGTAAGCATCTATCTCTAATCAAACATGGTGGAAAACATTTAATCATCCAACAAGTTTCATCATATCCATAGTTTCTCTTGTTACTCTATGTGGCAGAAGTATTAAGCAGTCTCAATCACCGCGAGAAACAAACGTTTTGAATTGTATTTCTTAACCTTGCAAGGGAAACCTAAACACACATCACGTGGTTACTCCAAGAGTCACATGTGCAACTTTTCCCCTTTATTCCCGTTTTATGGATCAGGGCCACTGGCCTCGAGTACAAAAGGTCCATGAACCATGGTGACGCCGGGCCATGACCCTTCTTGCACTCACCATTATGCCCATGGGACAGTGAGAAGACGGTCGAGCCTGTCCATGCGCCGCTTCAATCGAGTACATAAGCTTATCGATTACCATATTCTCGGCATGTGGTTAGTACTTTCAAAAGCTTAACCACCACTACCACACACTGCGACCTTAGCATTTTCCACTACTCAGACGGGGCCTCAACCACGAGTACTTTACCACAGCCCCGCCTGCTAACCTTATAGTTGCAGCATGCGGTAAATCAATCAACTCCTATAGTTCTCGCGAGTAGCAGGAAACTACTCGACTTTTACCGTACCTATTAGCATAGCATCTACTAGATCTCCCTGTTCTAGTAGTCATTACAAAGGTACCTAGGATCATGCAGCTAGGGTTCCAATCAACTCCTATGAACTTTAAATGCACAGGCAAAAGTAACAATAGTTGCAATATTTAAAAACTGGGATCATGCACTGGGGCTTGCCTTCTTGTGAAAAACTAGTCGGGGACTCCTCCGAACGTTGGTCCGGGTCTTCAGTGACTGCTGCTGGATTACCCTGAGCTTCTTGCTGCTCAGTCTCAGACACAGGCGCCAGATTGTAGATTCTGTCGGCGAGGGTAGTCGAGTCTATATGAATGCACATGTATGAGTGGTTTTACTAGTACAAGATTGCATTATGAAGTAGTCAAAACTTAAGTTAAGTAGTCGAGTACTTTATTTTCTTTTTCCTGGGCAGTCATTTATTGAGTACTTAACTGTATTAACTGATTTCATTAAGTGAGCTGGTGGTTTTGCATGTTATACGGTTATTTTTAATAGGGAGTCTTGGTTAACCCAAACTACTTGCAGGGGTAGTTTCTGGGTTGCAGAACTACTCGTAAAAGTAGCTCTTGAGTTGAGACTTTTAGGTAGAGTTTGTTACTTACGTATAACCTTACTGTAAAAGCTTCGGCCATTTTTATTCAACAGGTTACTCATGAAAAAGCTTATTAAAATAGTTATTTTTATGATTAAGATCTACTTGCACAGAACAACCATGCAAGAAACTGGTGTTCCACATTTTACTGAACAAATCTACTTGCATGAGTAGATAACTTCACATTTTTGTAGATTTTTCTTGCACAAGAAACAGAGGTTAACATTTTAGATCTAAAAGGGATCTAGCCTATAACAAAAGCACTCGAACCACTCGTTGTGCTTGGATTTAGGGCATGAAATTTTTATAACAGATTAAACTTTTAGCACTGAAGCAACCATCAACATTTCATGAGCAGTTCTTTCTTGAATCTCTTGGAACAACTAAAAGCCATTTAAACTTGATTTAAATCCACATCTAAAAATATGTGGAAACAGATCAAGTTCTGCTACAAAGTTGTAGATCTAAGCTTAAGGATTCCAGAACATCCTAGCTTGTAACTTTAGGATTTTTCTGTGAGTTGCTTTGCATCTTCAAAGTTAGTAGATTGGTTTTCAAGTTCTTGTTCCAGGTTCACAGATGAGTCCCTGAGATTTACAGAAAACTTCTCAGAAAGATTGCAATCGACACAGATGGGTCCTTTCCACAAGGGAATGGCTACTGCCAGACAAAATCTGGCGACTAGGGTTGCCGATGGTGAGGGGTGAGGGTCGGAAAAGCAAGAGAGGAACAAACAACACTTGTTTGAGGTCTTGGGGGGAAAGGAATGGACCGAGGTGTAACACCTTAGGTGTTTAAATTACGAAATAACCCTCATTAGCTTAACACGATGCATAAATAACTAAGAAAAGTTTAAAAGAAATGAGTTATAAATTGGTTTTGTTTGGGAAAGGAATGGACCGAGGTGTAATACCTCAGGTGTTTGAGTTTTTAAAATAACTTCTAAAATAGAACTCAAACGAACTTTGGCCTGAAAAAAAACTTGTGTAACTTTTCATTTTGAACAACTTTCGTGTTCAAGGATTTTTGAGTTACAACACAAAAATTTGAGAAACACTTGAAATTGCAAACCAGTCCCTGCCTTTTCTTCTATTTTCACTGCAGACTCTTCTTCTCCGCCTCGCCCGACCCTCCGACGCGCAGCCGCTCGCCCGACCCTCGCGTCGCCCGACCCTTTCACACGCCCGAACCTTTCGTTCGCCCGACCCTCGGCTTCGCTAGACCCTCGCTCCACCTGACCCTCCGCCGCCGCGTAGTCGCCGCAGGCCACTTGGCCGGCGATGCCTGACGGTGCTAGGCGCCAAGCCAATGCATGGCCGCGCCCACACGACGCGATCCTCCCCAGTCCGCGCACGCCACGCGTGCGCCGGCGACGCGCGCCTCTGCTCGCCGCCCGCCGCGCCCAATGCGCAAGTCGCGCCGTGCCCGTGCCTCCGCCGCGTTCCGCTAGTCGCCGCGTTCGCCGCTCGGCAAGACAGCTGCGGCAGCTCTTCGCCCAACCCGCGCGCTGCGTGATCTCCAGCTCCCCACGCCAAATCCTCAGCGCCCAATCCCCTCTGCCCGCGCCCGCCACACGCCGCGCCGGCTCTGCTCGCCGCCCACCGCGGCCAGTCACGTGCTCCCGTCGTGCCACCCGCGCCCGCGCAGTCCAAGTCCCGCCCCTCCTCCCGCCTCTCTGCTACCTACAAAATGCCGCACTGAGTCCCCCTCGCGCGCCCAGACACCGGAACGCCGCCGCAGCCACCATTACCGCCATCGTGCCCAGCTCACCGTGGAGCTCACCTCTCCGGCCACCCCTTGCCAGAGCTGAGTCTTCCACCACCACCACAGCACCACCGTAGCTCACTGCCCCACCCATCGTCGCCCAGAACCGCCGGACCACCGCCAACGCCGCCCGCGCCGCCGCCGCTCCTTGCTGCTCTGTGGACAGCCCACGCTGAAGCTCCTCCGTCCCAGCCAAGCTTCAAAACGGGTTCCCCTCGACGCCGTGAAGCTCCTCGACCAGCCCACGCTCTCCCCTTCTCGCTGGAGCACCGACGCCGACGCTCCACCCTGCCGCCGGCCCTCTGCTCCGCGCCAACGAGCCACCTCCGGCCACCCCTAACCCCGACCAAGGCCATCCCAAGGTAGCTCTCACCTCCCTGGATCTCCCCGACCCTTTTCCCCTCGCCGCCGACGAGCCCCCTCGCCAGAATCTGGCCGGCCGCCATGCCAGCGCCGCCCAGGGACCCAATTGCATCGATTGAAATCTTTAAAAGAGTCTGCACGCAAGTTTCCAGGGACCCCTCTGTAAAAGAAAGTTTTAACCCTAGATTCAAAATCAGTGAACTTGTAAAATTCATGTAAAATAGTAGAAAAATTGAAAAAATACAAACTCAACTGTTCCGGAATCTATAGATGAAAATATACAACTTTTGTTACATACTTTTCTTCAGTTTCTTGCTAAATCTTGCTCTAAATTAAATGGAAGGTTTAATAGACTTTAACTGTACCCCCTATTGTAGACAAAGTCTAAACCTAAAAATTTAATAGTAGTTTGGTTGCTTGATTTGTAGGCCAGTGTAAAAATATTAGGGCCAGAACCCATCTCTAGCTAAACTTCTTAATAAAACTTTTTGTGACATGAAATAATAAAACTAATTTGTAACTGTTGTTATGTTGTGATTCATATGGTGAAACTTTTTCAGAGCTATTGTATTAATGCCTAATTACCACAGAAAAAGTTTAGAGCCTTTTTAATTTCTGTAACCTATTCATATAATTTTGTGGTGAGAAAAATGCACTAATTCAAATAATTAGTTTCTTTGCTTGGAAAATGTTCAACTGTTTGCTATAGCACAACTTAGTGTAGCTCTTGCAGTATAAAAAGTTTCATACACAGATACCCTGTAAAACATCCTGTAGAAATTAATCTTTATTAAACTAGGTGTATGTTGTCCTACTTATTATACTTTGTATCTTGCACAGTAAAATCTGAAAAATTTACAGTAACACCCATATGGATAGATTAACACCCTGTAAAAGTTTTAGCATCAATACATGAATGGTTTGTTCTGTATAAAAATAACTAGGTTCTAGCAGTGGTTGTATTTTACCTTTTTCATAAATTTTCTACTGCGTGAAAATGTCTGAAATTTTTTTACAGTGCTTTTGTCTCCGCATAATGTGCTCTAAATAAAAATTTCATCACCAGAAGTGATCTAATCCAGAAGTTGTGTTTAATCCATGTTGTGCTTAGAAAATTAAGTTTCCAATATAACACAACCCCTTCTTGTTTAATGAAGTTAATAGTTAAGTTATACTCTATTAACAATTGCCCAAAAAAATCTTAACTAAGTAACTTCCCAACAAAATTGATGTTTTGAGGACTACAACTTTATCGTGAAGGAAAATAATCGTCATATACCATCACTATAACTTACACTTGTGCATTCATATAGAATCGACTACTCTCGCCGACGGAACGTACGAGCTAGTGCCCGCGTCCGAGAGTGAGCAGCGTGAAGCTCAAGTAAATCTAACTGAAGCTCTTGAAGACCCGAGCCCGAGTTCGGACGAGCCCCAAGCTAGCTTTACCCAAGAAGGCAAGCCCCGGAGCATGAACCCTATTTTTCTAAACTTATGCAACTTATTACTCTACTTTACTTGTGCATTAAGTTTATAGGAGTTGAATGAAAACTTAGTCGCATGATCCTAGGTACCCATGCTCTGAACACTAGATGTAAGGTTCGATAGAATGCTATGCTAATAGGACTCGGTAAAAGTCGAGTGATTTCCTGTCACTCGCGAGAATTTAGGAGTTGAATGTTTACTACATGCTGCAATCATAAGGTCTACGGACGGGGCTATGGTACGATGTTTATGTTGATGATTGAGGCCCTGTCTGTTTAGTGAAAAATGCTAAGGCCGCAGTGTGTGGTAGTGGTGGTTAAGTTTTTGAACGTAGTAACCACATGCTGAGAATATGGTAATCGGTAAGCTTAAGTACTGGATTGAACCGAGGCTGGAATATACTCCCCACCGTCTTGAATTCGTTCACATCTAGCTAATGGCGGGTGCATGTGCCGCCATGGCTAGGCTATGGGGATGTGTAGTCGAGGGCGGTGGGCCTGTTCCGTGAAGCGGGAATTGAAGGGAAAAGTTGCACGTGTGACTCTGTGAGTAACCACGTGACGTGTGTTTAGGTTTCCCTTGCAAGGTTAAGAAATTCGATTCGAATCATCCATTTCTCGCGGTTATTGAGACTGCTTGACCCTTTTACCACATAGAGTAAGAAGAGAAACAATGATGATGATTAATCTTGTTGGATGCAAAATAATTCTTCCACCATGTATGATATTGGATAGTAGCTTACCTAGAATGGTTAAAGAAAAACTAGAACTTGGAGCTAAAATTTGCAAGTAAGGACCTACTCGTATATGCTTTTCGGCAAAACAAACCCCTCAAGCCAAAAGCCTTGCATGTCTAGGAGTCGGCTAAGTATATTCCACTAGTCGGGTAAGCCTTGCTGAGTATTAGTATACTCAGCCTTGCTTGTGGCTTGTTTTCAGGTGAAACTTTCGAGGACATGATCGCTAGTTTGACTTGGCCTTGTACCCTTCCTCCTGGTTGGTCGGTGGAATGGGATACGCCCCCGGCCAACGGTGATAATGCCGAGTGATGTCTCGTACGGGCTTCATCGAGACATCCTGTATCGTCGAGTAGTTATCATTAATTTTCCGCTGCTTTGAACTCTGAAGAACTCATTTATTTTGAACTCTGAAGTACTTTGTTTTAAGAATTTGAACTCCATTGTAATAATAATTTGTGTTGAACCTGTGATGTAAAATTATGGAATGTTGTATCCTCTGGGCTCACCTTCGTGTAAGTACATGTATGTGTGGTTTCATCGGCAAAAACCGTGGTTGTATCGGGAGGTTACCCGACAGACCAGTGGATTATTCCATTTGAAGTGCGACTTAGCCCTGATTGCCCTTGTGGTGATGGTTAGCGCGCTTGAGCCGGATTAATTCAGGTGGTTCTGCCACACGAGACGGCCTGTCGACGGTGGCACAGAGCCGGCGGCGGGGGCGGATGGTGGGGGCGACGGTCCGGTGAGGGAGACGGCGCGGGGAACAGCTGTGCAGCTTTGGGGTGAGGTGGAGAAGGTGAGGGAAGGGTTGTTTTGGGAAATGCAGGGGTGGATTGGTGCGTCCACGCGGGGAACTACTCGCCAGAGTGGGAGGTTGGGGGCGACGAACAGAGGTGCCTCGGGGTGGGCTTTTAAAGGCGCAGAAGGGGGAATGGCGGCCTATGCTCGAGCCGCAGGGGGAAGATGGAACAGGGGGCAAAAAAGGGGGCGGATTGTCCAGCTGGCGCCGGCGGGGGCTCGCCGTGGCGCCAGTAGCGCCCGTGGCAGAAGAATGTCGCCGCGTGGAGAGTTCCTGAGGGGGAGAGCGAGATTTGGTGGGCCAGCGGGAGATCTTCCGGTTGCTGGCAGGACCACATGATCGGCGGGCTCGGTTGTGCCGGTTTGCACCGGCCAGCTGGCCTGCCGGTGATGGGACAGGGCAGGGGAGGAGAGAGGAGGGAGAAGATGGGACTGCTGTGTGAAAAAGAAAACAACAAGGGTTTGGGTGGAAAAAGATGTTAAAACTCATCCTTCCCGAGGTCAAAACAAAAACATTTGAATACCAATTTTGTTCAACTTTTCAAGACAAACATTTTCTCTTTTATGACCATCTTCATTTGAGCAGTGCATAAAAAGTTATTTTGAATTTCCAAAAATAGGTATTTAAATGACACGTCATTTCATGTGGATTTTTGCATTGTTAGCTTTTGAGTTCAACTAGACTTTTGTTGGGGAAGCCAAAACGGTGAATTGTTTTCTGAGTCATTTGTTATAAATTTTGAAAGTTACAAGGGTTTGCTTTTACAGGTTCAATTGTTTTATGCATATATACAAATACACATATTCATTTGGCTGCAAGGTATAATTGATAGGTGGTTTCATATTTTTCTTGCTCTTTTGTGACTGGTTTCAAGGTCACAGTCTTTTCTTCCATCCATCAAGAATCAAGCCGTTGGCTCTCTCAACCTGGCCGTTGGCCCGCGGGTGAGCCACTAAAACGTACTTGACTTCACTGGAACTGCGTTCATAGAATCCCAGAACTGATGCGAGTGGAAATTGGATCCCAGGTCCGTAATGATTGTGTTGGGGAAACCAAAACGGTGAAGAATGTCGCAGATGAAGGTAACCACTCAATCTGCAGAGAGCGTTGTGATTGGCTTGTATTCGATCCACATGGTCAACTTATCGATGTCCACAAACACGTGTGTAAAACCACCCAGCGCAGTGGTTAGGGGCCCTATCATGTCCAGGCCCCAGCATGCAAACGGCCATGAAGGTGGTATGGAGATGAGGTTATGAGTCGGGACATGGGGCTGTTTGTTGAAGAACTGGTTGTTTGTACACCGGCGGACAAGTGCTCCGGCGTCTGCCAAAGCAGTCGGCCAGTAGAAACCAGATCTAAAAGCCTTGCCGGCTAGTGTGCAAGAAGCCGCATGGTTCCCGGACACGCCTTAGTGAATCTCTTTTAGTATCTCTCTGCCCTCCTCTGTGGGGACACACTTCATGAGTATGCCTGATGCTGATCCACGCTTGTACAGGTTACCCACAACTAGAACGTACCCTTTACTGCGCCTTAGGATGCGAGTAGCTTCAGCGCTTTTTGGGTTGACGCCGGGGGGTAGTTTGTTCTCCTGGATGTAGTCGATGAAGGTCACCCTCCAGTCGATCTCGATCATCAAGACCTCTCGGTCGGGTTCCTTTGGACCCTAAGAGATGGAACTTGAGTCTGGTGCCTTGATGGAAGGGTGATGCAACTCGTGAACGAAAACTCCCGATGGGACGTTAGCTCGATCTGAACCTAGTTTGGAGAGCACATCCACTCCCACGTAGTTGTCGTGAATCACATGGTGGATTTCCAACCCCAAGAACTTGTTCTCGAGCTTGCGTATCTCCGTACGTATGCGTCCATGGTGTTCTTGTTGACGTCCCACTCCTTGTTGACTTGTTGGACCACCAGTAAGGAGTCACCGTAGACGAGTAGTCGCTTGATGCCCAGAGAGACTGTCAGGCGTAGCCCGTGCAATAATGTCTCGTAATCGGCTTCGTTGTGGGAACTTCCTCCTGCAACTATCACTGGTGATGTCGTTCCCCTCTCACCATCGATTGTTGATGTTTCATGAAACTTTAGCTGCAAGGTTAGCGCCAAAAGGGATCCATGAAATTTGCAATGTTTATGATAAACAAATGCATCTACAACCAACCTTCTGAAGATTTTACAAGAGAGGACCTAAGGGTGATTGTAGTCCTCATACGTGCTCGGGGCACAGAGCCTGCCTAACTCTGGAGAGGCATTGAATGAGCATGGTCCTTGTGGTATTTCAAGAATAAAGCTCCCATGCTCATTTATGGAATCCTTTTCTTCAGACTCCAGAGTTGGCACCTCACAAAATTTCATGGCCCATGGATTCCCCATTTCAAGAGATTCATCGTGAGAAATCATGGTTGGATCTCGATCGTGGTCGAGAAAAACGTACTTCGGGCCAGCGGGAGGAGGCTCAAACTAGATCGAGGGTGATGATGATTGTTCATCATCACGTAGGTGAAGGAGTTCTTCCGAGTTGTACTCTTCAGGAGATTTTGCAACATCAAAGAGAACAGGCTCAGATAATACGAACGGAGATGCATGCATCATTTTCTCAAGCGGGTTTTCCTTGGGTAGAGGCTTGGCCATAGGATTTTCTAAGCGAGACGTAGTGATGACAGAAGTGGTTTCCCTAAGCTTTTCATCTAGGCTCCCTTGAGAAGCATAGAGAAGTTTTTCAAGCGGGGAGCCTAGGAGAAGGTTAAAATCGAGGATATTGAAGATGTGAAAGTCTAGGTTGACCTTGATTCTATCTATTGTGAGTGGCACGGCACTTGCGACCCCTCAACATTCAAGGATGTGTCCAGACCGACATCTTCTAAGGAGCTTGTCAGATGGTCTTAGCGGTACATTGCCCAAAAGAGTGTACGCTAAGTGCCATGGCATGATGTTGACCTCCATGATGGGGTTTAGATGGGCTTCTATGATATTTCCCCTTCTAGAGCAAGGAATGATCGTAGATGGTGAACTAATCCAAATTGCTTCAGAAAAGCATCTCATTCCATCCAACCATTCCTCCTCTATGGCGTCCTTGAGAATTGCTACGTTGGGAGGATCGGGAGGAGAAGGAGGTACCGTAGGCCTGAGGGAAGGTTCTGTCAAGGGATTTCTAGTTTGGTTGGTGTGGACCGAAGAAGGTTCATCCCCTAATTGGGCATCAAAGAGATTCGAGGTTTTTCTATGGTTTCTAGATGGATCATCCTCGAATTGATAAGGAAACTTCAGGGTCGAATTTCTTCTCCCTCCAATGTTCCTAGTTCGGATGAGTGTTCTATGGCTAAATCTGAGGATGTGGAAGGTGGACGATGTAAGATTTTACTACCTTCAGCTGGAATCTCATGGAAAGATGCCCCCCAGTGAGGGAGTTGAGATAATCTGCGAAAACCGCATCGAGACTCTTGTAGAACATGTGAAGCACCAAAGGATTGAGTATCAATAGCACAGGGTCGGATTTCACTAAGAGTGAAAATCTAGCCCAAGCTGCGCCTAAAGTTTCCTTCTCATTCTGCTCAAAGAAAGCGATAGAGAATCTCTTTCTAAGGTTGTCCCAGCTGCCATTCGTGATACTTGAGGCAAACGTGTACCATCGCTCAGCCTTCCCGTTAAGAGAGAAGGGGAACAACTTCCACTGGAGGACATCTTCTGTCATGCTTGCAAAGGCAAAGCGCAAACATAGCTGCTCGAACTTAGGCAGATGGTGGTTTGGGTTTTCGCTACATAACCCGGAGATGGAAAGCTCTCAAACCAAAGCGATAAGGTCGGGATAGAGTTCATAACCAGATGTAGAAGATGATGGGCTCATAGAACTCACCCCTTGGGGTAGAGAGGCTGTGAAAGGATGGCTTCAACATGGGTAGCGAGGGTAAGGGTAGAAGGAAAGAAAAGCAAAAGATACGAGGACGACTAGGTACGAAGAAAGATACAGCAATCGTTCCCCGGCAACGACGCTAGAAAGTTTGTTGTGTATTTTACCGATGTGTGAATAAATCCGCAAGCGTACAGATACCGTTGTAGCTTTCACCTCGGAGTATTCCAAGGGTTATCGAATCCAAGGGAACATGTGTGCACTAACTTCTATTCTAGTCAGTCCAAGGACATACCACACGGGATAGAGGAGAAGGAGTATAGAGGATTCCTATAGTACTTGAGATAAGTTAAAGGTCGATCTCTCGATTAAAGATACTCGCTTCGGGCACTGGCTTACCCCTGGTCTGCCAGGAGACTCCAGCCAACAGCTCTACGCTACATCCGAACGTGGAGGGCTACAAAGGACCGATAGGGCTATCACCACCTACGGCCTACCTCTAGCAATCCATGGGGTATAAGGCAATTGAAGGATAACCCTTAGCCTAGACACCATGTCTACACTATTGATTACTACTGCAGTCTAACTACGTTTGAGCTACCGTAGCAAACTACAACACTCTGTATAAATATAGAGCGATGAACCCTCAAGTAAAGAGACCTGATCTCACTTGGATATAAGTACTACTAGTGTATACTATAGACATACATGAGAGCACTCAAGCCTATACTATGATAGCTAGGGAATAAGGCTATTCATGCAACCAAGTATAACACTATAAGAAAGAATCACGAACACTTACTAACCTCGAAGAATGTAGTAGCATCCGTAGAGGTACAAACTGGGAGGAGAGTGCCGACACCCCGGCACTCCTCCCGAACTAACCCTCACTCTCTCCCTATTTCCTAAGCACTTCCTAAGCAACACTAAACCTTAGCAATGAAGCTCCAAACTCCTCTTGAGAGGTGTGCTGGTGTCTCTCATTTAGGAGCCCCTCCCCTTATATTTATAGGTGTGGCACCATGGGCCTACGGCCGTGCAAATAGGTGGAGCCATGGAGAACCGACATTGGGAACCAATGGGGAGACGCCATGTCCAAGCTTTAAGTCGGTGGTGCAGGTTTTGGTTCGGCCAAACCACCTGGTTCGGCCGAACCAAGCCTAGCTCCAACCGGCCTCAGCCTTTGCTGAGTGGCTGGTAGGTGGGCCCTAGGGACTGTGCTACTTGGCTTGGCACTGTTCTAAGTCGGTTGCATGTGTTTATGGGCCATTTGATCGATAGGAGGCTGAACGGTGCACTCTAATTGGTCGACGCCTTTTGCCTTGGATTGAGGGGTATGTTTCCTTGCTCTTGAGGTGTGTTTTCTCCTCTAATTGACCTACATACAAATATTTACCAAGACTTGTGGAATTCGTTAGTAATAACCCCTACCACTAATGTTGATGATTGTCTTTCTAGTGTTTATGCAGGAGTTGACGGTCTAAATTTGGTATTTAAGCACCGTCAATAGGTATGAGCTTATTTCTCTCATTTTGGACAACTGTCATGCCTCCCTTCTTTGGAACAACTTGAGCTGGTCGAGGCCGGTCAGCCTGGCTCTAACTCCTCTAAGCCCTCTGTTGCACCGACTCATTCATCAATGCGTGCATGTACTCCATGAAGGCAGTTTTGAGCCTGAAAAGCAAAGCAGACAATGCATGCAGGTGAAGTCTGGGCCTGAAAAGCCACAGTGCCAAGCCGGCCGACCTAGGGGAGGCCGGCTGGCCTAGGATTTCTCCCAAATCAGCCAAGTTTTGTACAGTGAGCTTCTGAAATCAAATAGACACCAAAACTAATGGAACTCATCAGGGTAAATGATTTTAGCATGATTATGGCGATAGACGTGTGAAATCTGGTGAAATGTTGGTGGTAAAAATAATAGAAATCGACTGCCAACAATAGCCTCCTGTCTCGCTCAGATTTGGTGGGAAGATCCCCCGCGCTCTCCCCAAGGCGGTTCACAAGGTTTCCATGTATAACCCCGCTAGAAACCAACCTTGGAGGACTATATAAGGAGGAGGAGAGCCCCCCATTCAACAGACCATCAACACCTTCACTTGAAGATGTAGCACTCTACTCCATGGCGAAGCTCTGCCTAGGCTAGTGTGTAGAATAGAGGGGGGAGAGGGAGTAACTCGAAGGAGTGCTGAGTTCCTCAACACTCTGCTCTAGTTATGTACCTCTACGGATGCTAGCTTCCTTCTGAGTAAAGTTCTCTTACTCGCCGGTTCGTCGCTCCGTATTTGTATGAAGTCCTGTAGTTTGCTACGGGTCGACAGACGTAGTCAGACTGCAGTAGTAACCAGTAGAGCAGACGTGGTGTCTGGGCCAAGGGTTATCCTTTCTTTGCCTTATATCCAACGGTTTATGAGGTAGGCCAGCTGTTGACGGCCAGTAAATCACGCATTGTCCATCAACTTCTCGGGAATAAATAGAGCTTTGCATCATGTTCCATACATATTTTATTCAAACTAATCAAAGTTCCACAAGTTTTGAATGAGTTGTGAATGCAGGAACAAGTGCACCAAAATTGAGGCAAATTGGGGACAAACCCAGGCCGACTGGCCTCCCCTAGGCCGGTCGGCCTAGTACTGGACCCAAATGCCACCTCACTGATCTAGGGGCAAGGAAACACATTAACCTTGATCCTGAGTCATGCAATCGAAGTCGGTTTGATTAGATGGACCGAAAGGCCTCAACCATGGATGGAAGGGCCCACTTGCAAGCAAGATTCGAGCGAATACCTAACAACTGCCTTCCTGGGTGACATGCAAGCGTTGATTAGCAAGATGGTGCAACGGAGGGACGAGACGTGCTAGAATCAGGCTGACTGGCCTTTTTCCAGGCCGGTAGGCCTCTAACTGCGCTGCTTCAGACAGACGCGACCTCCACCGACACCAAGAGAGCATCAGGACCAACCAGGAGAAGGGCGGTGACACGTGGCCACCATCCCAGGCCGGCCGGCCCCCCTCTGCAGCACCACGTGTTCAACTTCGTGTGGAAGTTACTTCAACCATCATACCTGCATCCAGGACAAGCTAAGCTGCAAGAACCGACTTGGAAGTAGTATAAATAGACCAGCACATCCCACTTGTAACACACAACAAGGAGTTCTCTACTTATTTCACTTTCTAGAGTTAGGTTAAGTAGTCTGGGAGTTAGAGTCGAGTTGAGCTTGTCTCGGGATTCCGAAGTCATCATCGAAACTCTGGTATAAGCTCTTGTATCTTTCCCTTTACATTTATCAATATAATTTATCTTCTTTATCTTTTCGAGTCAGCTTTACTTCCCTCATTTATTTATCTTTCCAAGTTATTTACCTTGTGCGTGGAAGTTCTGTCCTCTAGCTTAGGCTTTGCTATCATTCTTGTTTTATCAGGATTTTACCTTACGGGTTTTCTCGCCCTAACTAGGGAGCTCAAGTCAGGTCCCTATGTTGAGGGGGAGTTCTCCTAAAGGCCTCAAGAGAAATGCTGACAACAAGTGCACGCGTGGTGTCTGGCTTAGTGGCTAGGAAGTGTGTTCCACCCCACGGAATAGTGTGGTAGGCAGCATGTGGTGACATCCCTGTCTGTCCCTTGTAGTCCATCATGTTCGGGTGTTTTCATAGGAGTAGTAGCAGGTTGCCGTTGGACTCCCCTCTCACCCCTTTCTGAAGTCCTTCCTCTTCCAGCGGCCGAAGTAGTTAGAAGCAAGGTTCTCGATAACTAGTTAGAAGCAAGGTTTAGTCTAGTGAGGCTAGCTCGTCAGTTTAGAAGTGTTTTGAGAGTCTTTCTCGCTCATTGTCCTCCCAGCTGCTTACCGCTCTAAGGTTTAGAGTCTCCTGTGTCAAACGATCATTGCCTGGCCATTTCTCTTATCATATCTTATCTGGCTTACCCCCACTAAGTTAGTTAGTGAATATCTCCAGTAAAGTTTATCACTCATTCATTCGATACTCTTTAGACCATAGTGCTTCCCCGTGGAAATTTACGATACCCTGTAATACTACAAGGTGAAGTGCTACAGCGATGGATTCTGTGCGCTTGTGGAATACATATTCTATTGGGCATAAGAAACACCAACAAGCATTTCTGGCACCGTTGCTGGGGAAGCAATTGGTGCTAAAGATATCGTTGAATAGTTTGATAAATTTACTGATTTATCGCCGCTAATTTTAGCGGGCTTACCATTGCTCTCTTTGTCTTTGTGATATATGCAGAGCAGTGCATGACTAGTTTCGATCTACCGTCTAACTTCGACCCGAATCCAGAAAGAATTGGGCGTGTGGTCCGACAGAGAACTATCCCACCTCAGAAGAGGCTCACTTTGGGCGAAAGTTCGACAACACCAGTCTCATCACCCATGGCTTAGAAGACACTCCGTCATTTCTCAGCCCTATCCAGCACCCATATCCCTACTGAACTAAACACCGACCAAGGAAATGAAGGCTTTGAGCTGAAGACTGGGCTTGTCAACATGGTCCAAGCAAGTCCTTTCTATGGTAAGGCATCAGAGGATGCCAACGCTCATCTTCAGAACTTCCTGGAAGTGAGCAGCACAATCAATCCCAAAGGCACTACACTGGGTAATGTGCGACTTCGTCTGTTCCCATTCCCTCTGCTTGGGAAAGCAAGACGTGGTTCTACACCAACAAGGATGCATTCACCACATGGGATGCCTGCTCTAATGCATTCCTGGCCAAGTACTTTCCGGTGGGCAAGACGAACGCCCTTCGAAATAGGATTTCCAATTTTCAACAACTCCAGGATGAAACCATCCCGAAAGCCTAGGAACGTCTCAAGGAATACATCACAGCATGCCCACACCACGGCATGGAAGAGTGGCTGATCATCTAGAACTTCTTCCATGGCCTGAGTCAGCGAGGTGCAAGACCACATAGATACAACAGTGGGAGGAGCATTTCTCTCCCTCAACTTTGCAAGAGCTAAGGCGCTCATCAACAAGATTACCTCCAACAAGAGTTGGAAGGGAGATAGGCAACCAGCCCGTGCTAAAGGAGTACACCAAATTGATGGTGTAGATATGCTGGCAGCAAAGATGGATCTTCTCATGAAAAAGCTGGAATCTCCGCACCAGGAGGTCAACCAGATCATATGTGAGACATGTGGCGATAATGGGCACTCGGGCAACTGTTGCTCGATGACTCAAGAGGACGTGAACTTCATTGGGAACAACAGTCCCAATAACTCAGGCTATCATCCTCAGCAAGGTTGGAACTCCAAGCCCAACCTCCCCTTCGGCCAACAGCAAGGTAACAACTTTAATAACAATTTTCAGCCTTCGTTAAAAGACCTAGTTACGGCCAAAAACAAATTAATAATAACATTAGCAAGAAATTTCAAGCTAATGATAAAATTTTGGAGTCTTTGGCCGCACAACTAGAGGGGTTTAACTCTGTTATTAAAACTCAGCTGAGCTTCAATAAAGTGATAGAAACCCAAGTAGCTCAGTTGGCCTCATCTTGCCCTAAGCATAACTCGGGAAAGCTACCCGGGCAACCGGAAGTGAACCCCAAGGAAAGTGTGAACGTGGTGACTACGCGGACTGGAATGTCCACGCAGGATCCACCCCATTCGCAGGATGCAGGTACACGGCGGAAGAGCATAACCGCCAGGGATGCCGATGCTAAAGACGAAGTGCAGGAGGAGGCTGACGAATCCAACACCATTGCTACCCAGGGAGTAACCGAGGAAGTCCCAAGGGCTTCACGAGAGTACCATGATACAACCACCTCACTATTTCTAGAACGGAGAAGGAGGCCAGTGGCCGATGAGCAATTCGACAAGTTCGTCAAGGTAATTAAGAAGCTCTATGTCAACATACCACTTCTTGATGTTATGCAAGTTCCCACGTATGCCAAGTATATCAAGGATATCCTTGGAAACAAGAAGACTCTGCCAACCACTGAGGTTGTGCAACTTACGAAGGAGTGTAGCGTAGCTATACTCGATCCTCTCCGGGAAAAGAAGAAAGACCTAGGATGCCCCACCATCGCATGTTCAATTGGAGCCCAACACTTTAAGCACGCTCCTTGTGATTTGGGAGCAGGCGTCAGCATCATGCCAAAGGTAGTTTATGATAAACTTAACCATCATGCGCTTGTTCCTATTGCCATGTGTTTGCAACTAGCAGACCAATTGGTTTGTTATCCCGCGGGGATCGCTAAAAATATTTTGGTAAAAATCCGGAACGTTTTCGTCCCCGTTGATTTTGTCGTCCTCAACATGGAAGTCGACACCAAGATCCCTCTCATCCTGGGAAGGCCATTCTTGAGCACGGCGAATGCACACATTAATGTGGGAGCTGGAGAAATCTAGCTCAACATTAATGGTTAGAAGGAGAGATTCCCCTTTAGACCGAAGGTCGAACAATGCTCATAGGTCAAAACATTCAACCGAAAGAAGAAATCTGAGAAAGAGCCGGAGAAGCCATCAACCCCATGTGTCGAAGCCCTCATCGAATTTGTGGAAAGTCTTCAGATGCGAGAGGAGATCAAGGTGCATAACCAGCGGAACGCGAAGCAAAGAATCCAGCGTAAGAAATTTCTAGAGCTCGAGAAGAAAGAGATCGAAACAAGCAAGCCCAGAAAGAAAGTGTGGCAAAGGAAAGTGTCATCATCGACGACAACTCCATCCGGTGATTACAATCGAATCCAAGGAATGGAGAGTCCTATTCCGAACTCAAAACCCAAGCTCTCGCCATGAGGTAACATGGTAGTTATCCATTCTTCGCATTTGCATATAGGATAGTTTATTTTCGTGTATAATTTATTTCAACTTCATCATAGCATGTTTATATTCTGCAAAGTGCATATTTTTTTTGAAATTGTTTCAAGTGCACTGCATAAAAAAGATCAAAAATTTTCGGCCAGTTTGCAGGCCGGCCGGCCCCACCTAGGTTGGCTGGCCCCACATGTCATCCTCTGGCTAGTGTGCAGCTACAGAGAAGAAAGAGCATGACAAGGACTTCAATTAGAAGAGCAAACAATAGTGACCGTGCATGTGCAGGCCATTTAACCCCATCACGGATGGTTGTCCTCTCTTTGCACCGTTCACATCCCATCGTGCAACATTTTTGCTTGAATGCTCATACAGGAGTGAGACATGATGAGCAAGGAGTGCGCAGGAGAAAACAGAGCGTGAGGGAGTGCAGCACTAGGCCGACCGGCCCCATCATGGCCGGTCGGCCTCTCCATCACCGCTGTCGTTCCATCGCCACCTACCAAGGCACGTTCACCTGCAAGTCTATGAGTAGGAGGTTGAAGTGGAGCTCCCGGCATCGTCCATGAGCCAACCGGCCTGGCCCAGGCCAGCTGGCCGGCACCCTACGCGCCGCTATAAAATCTGACGCCCGTGACGTTCATCCTCGCACCCTCAGCTGAGGTACGCAGGCATCTCTCTGAGTTCAAGTTTCTCTTCTCCCTTCCTAAGTATCCTTGCTCAATTAAGCTCTTGAAGGTAATTACTCAAAGGTGCTTAGTGCTAGCTCACCCACCAAAAATGGAATAAACTAGTAGCTAATAACCAGAAAAAAATCAGTGCTAACTTCTGCTTAGCCAAGAAAAATACCAAGAATATTTTCCATCTTTGAATAAAGCTTTGGCATGCTTGAACGATGAACGTTTGTGGTGGTTAATCCCCCACTAGGACGATTAACGACTAACTAATTTTTGTTTAGTACTTCGGGTATTTTGTGTGCGCACTAATCTTTCGTAGGCACCATGTGGACTGCTATGAAGAACAAGCTCAAGAAGCTCAGCTCCGTCAATTCCAAGTGTTCGCAGAGTTCAGCGTCCTCCCGAGACAACATGTCGGTGGACTCAGGTCACCGGGATAGTGTTTCCCAGGAGGACACGACTCTCATGGTGCCTAGGTGTCCGCATTCGCATTCGTGTCTTGACTATGGTCGATCACATCATAGCTCGAAACGAATACGAGCAGGAAGCACTAGAGCTCCTCAAGAAGTAGAGTTTCTGCCACACAAAGGTTTTCGAGCCCCTCTTCATCATCAAAACAGGCCTCAAACAAGACATGATTTGCGCCTTCAGCTACGCCAGTTGGTATGACTTTACTGACATCACAGAGACAGGTTTGCAACTCTCAACCATGGAATTCCTTATGTCTCTTGGCATTGAAGAAATGGCTAAAACAACTAAAATCTATTTTTGTTTCTTTGATGAGTAATATGAGTTAACGGCAAGAGAGCTTAGTGTTGCGCTTTTCTTTAGTAAAAAGTGCTTGTCCACCTGCGCTCCAGCCTACGCCTCTGCAGTCTCTCCGAGCTGCAGTGTCTTTTTGCTATGGCTCAAAAGATAAAGTTCTCTCCCGTCATGAGCACGTTGGCTCATTCGAAAAAGATGATCACGGGAAGAGGTCCCATCGACATAACCTCCTTGGTTACGCGCATTGCTGCGTATGTCGGTGCATTGGATAATGCCCAGGTCACTTACCTGCCTTTGATGGAAGCATACCAGTACCGAGTAGGCCTAGAGCATTTTGTGCAGGGACATATGATGTGCGAGGGAGGGGTCAGGTAACTCTCTCTCCATGTGTTACCTCGGGTATGACAGAGAAATCGAGTTCCCATGCCCGAAACTCTCTATATACTCGGTAGCGATTACTCTTACAGATGGAGAAGAAGGAGCCAGCACATCGCAGTGTTGCCAGTCTGGCGACAAGAGGACGGGTTCGGCTCAGTACCCAGCAGGAGCAGGCAGGACCATCACACTAGGCAGGTACTTCCTAGATAAACTTCGAGGAAACCTATGAGCATTACACTCAGGGTGGCGGGAGCACTGCCAGAGGCAGCACAGAGTACAATGAAGATCAGGGACCCTACTACCCCCTAGGTATGCAGAGTTCTTATGGTCTGCAGGTGGGTTCGTCGAGCTCGACGCGATATGGTTATGAGAACCCGATCATGCGGGGAATCATGAACCTCATGACCCAGGTCAACACCCTAGGCCAGCAGTAGGACCAGATCCGCCAAGACCTTGAGCACAACACCGACCTCACCCAGCATAGATGGGGGATGAACACTTCCATGCTCCACGACATCTCCGGCATCTACACCCATCTGGGCCTTGGCCCCAACCAGCAGCACCAGCGGCCCCAGCAGCACCAGCAGGCACCACAGCAGCACTACCGCAGTAGTACTATTCGTACCTGCAGCAGTACTACCCATATCTGCCGCCGCACTACCCGTACCAGCAGCAGCACCACAACCCCAACCAGCAGAACTAAGCTTCATCTAAGCTTGGGGGTTTATCCAGGTAAGTCGTCTGACCCGTCCGTTCGTTCCAAGAATTGCCATGCCTTAATGAAAAAATAATAAAACAAAAAACATATATAATAATAATAATAAAAAAAAAAAAAATTTGAAAAAAAATGCTTCATGCTTTGAATAAATGGAACTCCCAACTCATATGTGTGGAAATCCAAGTGAGCTCTACTTTTCAAAATGATGAATAGTTGCTATGTTCATGCTCTGCAAGTTCCTCGTATATAACTTTTTATTCTACTAGTACTTGATTTTGTTAGCACTTGGTAATGTGTACATTGAACACCATCTTCTCGATCAAAGTTTTGGCCCTATCAATGGTCAGCGAGAAGGATGCACCACCTGCAGCAGCGTTGATATGGTCGCGGGCTGTTGGAGTCAGCCCGTTGTAGAAGTTCTGTAGAATGAGCAATCATCCATCCCGTGGTGAGGACACGCTAGGATGTACTCTTGAAGCCTCTCCCATGCTTCAAATATTGATTCACCTGACGCCTGCTGGACACTGAAGATTCTTCCTCGAAGAGCATTGGGTTTGCCCATCGGGAAGAATTTGGCGAGGAATGCCTTGGTACAATTATCCCAAGTATCTACTACACTTTTGTTGTCATAGAACCACTGCTTCGCCTTCCCCAGAAGAGAAAACGGGAACATTTGGAGTCTGATTGCATCTTGAGTGACTCCCTTGTTGACAAAACTACTGCAGAGTTCCATGAATTGTTGGAGATGTGCGCTAGCATCCTCGTTGGCGTTGCCAAAGGATGGGCTAGCCTACACCATCGTAATAACACCTGTCTTGATCTCAAAATTCTCAACTCCTGTAGTAACAGATGGCCCAACTAGGACATTGTCAGTTGAGGGGGCAGAGAAATCACGGAGCGTCTTCTGTGCCATGGTCCTTGAAGTTGATGGAGAAATATTGACCGATTCACCTGTCGAGAGTGAAATCTGAGGAGGTACGACATGGGGTCAAACTCATCTCAAAAGTGACTCCAGATCCTGAGTGAAGTTATGCGGCAGATAGAAACCAGTCATACACTACCCTGTTTTCACATCAAAGAGAGGGAAAACAAAGACAAGTTAGCCTGCTTAAACAATGAATGCCAACTAAGAGATTAATCAAGAACTTAGTTTATTATTTCAACCAGTGCCTTCCCCAGCAACGGCGCCAAAAATGTTTGTTGACATTCTTAACGTCGCCACCAAGTTTGTGATTCCCCAGCAATGGCGCCAAAAATGCTTGTTGGTATTTCTTACGTTACAAATAAATCCACAAGCACGCGGAATACCGTTGTAGCTTTTTACCAGTGAGTAATCTCGGGTGTCGTATTTATATTCCCGCAAGGAAGGCGGCGGTTATAGAATAAGTAAGTTTATGATCAAATCTTGGTGGAGTATTCAATTGTATAAGCAGGGGTAAGATAATATTGATAATGATATAGTGTGACACACAAGTTACTCAAGCTCAAAATCAAGCAAAGGCATGGAGAAAGGAAGAAGAAAGCTAGTCAGGACTTATGTACGTCTATCAAAATATACAGCTTATACTATAGACTCATACACATACACATGATTATCCTTAGCTCTAGACTTCCAGGCACTATCGGGAGAACCGCACATGACTGGCAGAGGGGCCACCAGACAACTTGGCTACTTTATGGACCTCCTACAGCCACTACCCGAACGTGGAGGGTTATGCTAGCAAAGGCATAGGCATGGAGAAAGGAAGAAGAAAGCTACACGGGACTTATATACTTCTATCTAAATATACAGCTTATACTACACACTCATACATATACACATGATTATCCTCAGCTCTAGACTCCCACGCACTATCGGGAGAACCGCACATGACTGGCAGAGGAGCCACCAGACAACTCGGCTACTTTATGGACCTCCTACAACCACTACCCGAATGTTTAGAGGATAGGACAGCATCCGGCAACACTATCTAAACCAGACACCACGTCTACATTAATTAGGGATACTCTAATGCCCCACGCGGAGCACTCACCCTCCGGATGGACAGTCATCACACTAGAGCAAACATACGAATATCAGAACTGTTGTTGTGGCACTAGATTTACTCTTCTAATCATGCAAGGTATAAGGTACAAGTGTAAACTAATCATAGCATACATGTCTGATACCGCAAAATCTAAACTATGCAAATATATAAATCTAGAAGATGACTCTATTAATGAATTCCGAGTATTACATAGGAGAGGAAGAGAAAAACCCATACCGAACACTCCTAGGCAACCTCGGGTAAGTGAAGTAGAGCTACTTCACCTAAATTCCACTATTCTATGGACTAAGCAAGAGAGAAACTTGAGAGAGAGCAACTTGTGGTGTGTCTTCATTTGGAGCCCCTTCCCTCATATTTATAGGTGTGACACCAGGGGTCTGCAGCCGTGCAAATAGGTGAAGCTCTGCAGAACCAACATGGAGAAGCAATAGGGAGGCGCCACGTGGAAAAGGTTAGTCGGTGGAGCTGGTTTTGGTTCGGCCGAACCGGGTCTGGCTCCAACCGGGTCCAGTCTTCGCTGAGTGGCTAACAGGTGGGCCCTAAGGTCAGTTGTGCATTGCTTGGTGCTGTCCTAAGTTGGTTGCCTATCTTGGTGGGCCCTTTGATCCATGTGAGGCTGAACGGTGCGTTCTGATTGGTCAATAGCTTTTGCCTTGGATTCAAGGGTGTGTTTTCCCTCTGTTTCTGCTCAATTTCCTGCATAGCTATATTTTCCAAGGGACATGTGGAAATGCCATTATTCTAGATAAATATGCAGGCAAGAAATGCTAGTTCCAATTTTTTGATGAATTTGACGGTCGAAATCGTGTCGTAACGAGCATCATCAACAGCTATTGAGGCTTGTATCATATCTGAATACCTCGTGAACACTCTTGTGGGTAACGAGCCTCTAACCCCAATCGACAAATACCTTAGAAGTCCCTCGAGACTCTTATTTGAATGTCGGGGAATCGCAAGGTATGTGCCGATCACCATAGACAAAATTGAGGTGCGCTTAGATTTCCACATCTATAATGTCATCGATTTTGATCTCCTCTTAGGCTACTGTCTAGGAAAACTTCTCGAGAAAATATATCTCGAAAGAGCCTAGATGAAAAGCTTAGGGAAATTGCTTCTGCCACCGCTACCTCTTGTTTAGAAAATCCTATGGCAAAGCCTCTTTCCAAGCAAAACAGCTCAAGAAGATGATGCATGTATTTCCATTCCTATCATCCGAGATGATTCTCTTTGAGGTTGCAAAATCTGCCACTCCTAAAGAGTACAACTCGGAAGAAATCCTTCACCTTTGTGAAGATGAACGATCATCATCACCCTCGATCGAGTTTGAGCCTCTTCTCGCTGGCCCGGAGTACGTTGTTCTCAACCACAATCGAGATCCAACCAGGATCTCTCGCGATGAATCTCTTGAGAGGGAGAACCCTTAGGCCATGAGACTTTGTGAGGCACCAACTCTGAAGTCTAAAGAGAGGGATTCCATAGATGAGCATGGGAGCTTCATTCTTGAAAAACCACAAGAACCATGCTTGTCCAATGCCACTCTAGAGTTAGGAACGCTTTGTGCCTCGAGCGCTCGCAAGGACTATAACCACCTTTTAGGTCCTTTCTTGTAAAATCTTTAGGAGGTTGGTTGTAGTTGCATTTGTTTATCATAAACATTGCAAATTTTGTGGATGCACTGTGGCACTAACCTTGCAGCTAAAGCCTTAATAATACATCAATAATTGGTGATGAGAGGGGATTACATCATCAATGATAGTTGCAAGAGGACGTTCCAGCTTGTGACCATAAACAAAGCACTACCGGGAGATAGTCCCGATGATCATCTATTTTTCCCTTTAATAAAAGCAAGATCATGTCCTTGGATGAAGTTTTTCCTTCGGCTATTTTTGGTCGCTGACCATTTAGGTGGAGATCAAAAGAACGACAGACAAGCGATGCCTATGAACATGAGAGCTACACTGACTACAACACCATGGTAATTCTTGGTGAGGGAACGACAATTATGAAAGGAAGTTTGAACTCCACACACTTGAGTTGGGTTGCTCAGCAATACAAACTCCAAGTGTGGGGGAGGTATGTAAGGATCCCAAGTAAGTTCCTTTCGTGCCAAATCTTATCTTGGTGTTGGTTCTTGCATCTTGCTCCAAAAAAACAAAAAAAAAGAGAGAGAGGAGTTACCACGGCAGCAAGTCTGAGTTCTTCATCAACAAAACGCCATGGTAAGCACCTTCAGGTGTGTCCTGCTTTTGACTTTAAACAATGCCCTACCGGGAGGTAGCCCAAAGTTCTCCACTCTTATACTCATGTTTATCACTCCCTTTGAATATAGCTTGAGATGCTGTCATGCTTCCTTTCTCTATGCTCGTATGCTCTAGTTTGAATGTGTGTTGCAAAACGCATTCATAGGCCTTTTAATTTAAGCATGGTGCTTAGGTTAAAATGTCTTCTTCAATTAAACTAGACACGGTATCAAGTTTGATTGATGAACCTTAGAGGTAATACTTTCATGGATTTTGGTCGTATATGTGGACTAACCCGTGTAGGAAAATCCTCAAATCCAAACGGGAAAGTCGTTGAGCTTAATTTAAATGGGAAGGTAAGCCAGAGCAGCGGATGCATGTTGTGCAACATACAAAGGAGGTACATATCACCCCTCAAGGGTCCATCATAAGTATATCCCCTTTCGCTTATGTTGTTGCAATTTTAATTCAGCCTTGTTTGAGTAAGATTCATGGTGAAAATAAAATAAAATAAAAAAACCAAAAATAGTTGAGTTCCAATAAAATTTAGGGTTCCCTAGTTCTTCAAACTGGCAGAGCCATTATTTTGTTTCCACTTTGTTGTGAGTAGAGCACCAGGCACAAGAACAAGTGTGGGGGAGATCTCTTGAAGTTTTGACACACATATACTCGAGATCACCCATGGATCTGTGCACAAGACCGACAGAAGCAGCACGCAAAAGGCCTAGACCCATAATGTTTAAGTTGTTGAATAGTGAGATATGGTTTGATGGAAGAATCCTTGCACTCTCTAATATATGTCCATGAAATTTTATGTCAAAAGAGAACCCTCCGTAGCTTTAAAAACTCCTCGTGTTTGTCCTACCAAAGCCATATGTTGATCTTCATGAAAGAAACTTTATACATATGTGCCTTGTTGTCACTTTGAGCTTCATCAAATGTTGTGACCCTAGTGGGATACTTTTCATACTTGATTGATCAACATCACGTACACTCCACAGGCTAAACTTCTACACCGTAAGTTAGCCATTCCATTTCATTTCATCCATCCACAAAATAAAACTCCATTGTAGTGATCTCTCTCTCCAGTATTCCTACAAAGGACACATGGGTTATATAAAAAAGATATATGAAAAAAATATACATGCTCAAAAGCATGGTAAAAAAATGAAGAAGAAAGAAAAAAAGAGAGAGAATACATAGCCATGTGTTGGGTATTTTAGCGATGTGCGAATAACTCCGTAAGCGCACGGATACCATTGTAGCTTTCACCTCAGAGTATTCCAAGGGTTATCGAATCCGAGGGAATGGATGTGCACTAACTTCTATTCTAGACAGTCCAAGGACACACCAAGATAGGTGGCGAGGGTAGAGAGGATTCCTAGCGTAGAACTAGAGGTGAGTTAAAGGTCGATCTCTCGGGCAAAATACCCGCTTCGGGCACCGATTTACCCGTGGTCTGCCAGGAGACTCCGGCCAACAGCTCTACGCTATATCCAAACGTGGAGGATTACAAAGGACTGATAGGGATGTCACCACCTACGGCCTACCATTAGCTATCCGTGGGATATAAGGCAAATGAAGGATAACCCTTAGCCTAGACACCACGTCTACGCTATGGATTACTACTGCAGTCTAACTACGTTTGGTACCCCGTAGAAAACTACAACACTCTGTATAAATACTGGGCAATGAACCTGCAAGTAAGAGAACTAATCTCACTTAACTACTATGCAAGAAAAGAACTACGAATACAAACTTAATTCATACCAAAAGAATCCAGCATCCGTAGAGGTACAAGTTGGACAAGAGAGCCGACAGGCCCGGCCCTTCCCCCAAACTACCCCTCACTCTCTCCCTACTCTAAACACAAGCTACGCAAGGCTTTGGCTTTGGAATGAGGCTCAAGGCTCTCTTGGATGGTGTGTCCTCATTTTTACCACCTCCTCTAATATTTATAGGTGTGGATAGGTGTAACACCCTAGGTGTTTAGAACTCTAAGCAAGAAAATCTAAACATAGAATCATGAATAATAACCCAGAATCATTAAAACAATACATCTAATTATGTGTGTGCATATGCATGTGTATGTGAGATTTGTTCCTTTTGTGTTTATAACCTTTCCTGCTCCACCTTTCATGAAAAATGTAGCCTAAAAACACATTCATATTTTAGTACCTTACAACGTGTACTTCAAACACCTTTTGCAAATTCAAAATTTCACACAAGAAATGACTAGTAATTCAAATCCTAGTAGTCTTGAATTTAAAATAACTTTTAAACCATGGCTCAAATGAACTTTTTGCTAAAACAAAAGTTGTAAATTTTCAAATTCCTAACAACTTTCATGTTCAATATTTTTCAAGTTTTGGTTTGAAATTTTGAGATAATTTAATTTGAATCCTGGACCTTCTCTCTCTCCCTCTCTCTTCTCTCCCCTCCCCTATTCTGTCACGTTGAGGGGCAGCGGCCGCTGGCCACCTGGGCAACGATGCCTGCCCCGGCAAGCTGCACCAAGGCGTGACCCCCAACAGACCTCGACCAGTCACCGACCGGTCCTGCTGCCGGCGATTTGCCGCGCCCCGAATCCACCCATGCCCGATGCGCACGCGCCACGCAGCCGTCAATTCCCGACGGCCGAGCCACGACCCGCCGATGACGCCACGCCCTTGCCGCGATCTTGTCCCAGCTGCGCCTCCCTCCGTTGTGTGGCACCCAACTCCACCAACCCTTCCCTGCGCGCCTATAAAAGGGCTGCACCGAGCCCCTGCGCACACGCGCCCGAGTACCACCACCACCCCGCCATTAGCGCTGCCACTCGACCTCGCCGTCGAGCCCCACTTTCCGCTCCTCCTCCGCCCAAACAAAGGCTCTAAATGGGTCGCCCTCGACCTGCTGGATCTTCCCAGCTTCCCCACACTACCCTCCCTCGCCGGACCGCCGCCGCCCATCGCCTACATCTCACCGGAGCTCCTGCTCACAAGCCGGCAGCCCAAGTTCGACCACCCCAGCCCCAACCGAGCACACCAACAGGTTCCCCTCGACCTCCTCGTGCTCCCTCAACCCTTTCCCCTCACCGGATTTTGGCCGGGAACAAGCCCAGCCCTGCCCAGGGACTACATTGCAATCGCCAAGTTCTTTTTAGGGTTCTTTCTGCTAGATCCAGGAACCTATCTGTGAGAACCCGAGTACTTTTTGTTTCCAACAGGTTGTCACTTGTAAAATCAATCTAAAGTCCTAGAAAAATCAAAAAAATGCAAACTAAAATTTGTTGTGACCCTCTTGATGAACCCGACTACTTTTGCAAAGATGGATGACTAGTTACAAACCAAAACTTGATCTGAAATTAATCTTGTATTATATAGCCCATTAATGTATCTCTTGATCTAGGATAGTACTGTGAATGATATTTGGATAATAAACTAGTCTCTGCTTGTTAAGACTTGTGTAAAAATTTCAAGGCCAGAACACATCTCTACGAGTTGTTTTTATGGGATCTTGTTTGATGTGCTATTTTGCTAGAGTTATTTGTTCAAGTTGTTATACTGATATTTTAGGGTTCAAACCTTTACAGTAGAGTAACCTTGATGCATAAATGCTATGGACAAAGTTTGGAACTTTTTACTTCTGTCTACCTTGCTCATATGTTTTTAGTTATGAAACATTACATTAAATCAAAGTAACTAGTTCTGGTGCTTAGAAAAATAAAAAAATTTAACCAGCGACTAGATTTGAGTAGATTTTCATGTTAGAAAAGTTTGAGACACAGAAACTTTGTGAAACTACTTGTAGAAACAAATCTTGATTAATGTAGATGTATCTGACTTATTTTCTATGCTCTGTATCTTGCACACTAAAACCTGAAAAATTTACAGTAGACTCACCATAAGTTTAGATGTACTTAGTAAAATTTTGAGCACTAGTTCTTGCATGGTTTGTTCTATATAAATAGATCTTGATCCTAACAGTAGCTATTTAATATATTTTTCATGATTAATCTGCCAAATGAAAATGGCTGGAAATCTTACAGTGAGTTTTTCTTAAGTATTGTTCTCTGCATAAAAATCTCAACCCCAAAAACTGTTTCTAGGAGTAGTTTTGTTTTAAGCCAAGCTTACTTTTGAAAAATGGTCGTTTATGAAATGACAAAACCACTCACTTACCTAATGAAGTTAGTTAATCTAAAAACTACTCGATAAAAGACTGTCCAAGGAAAAGAAAATGAAGTGATTTACAACTTAACTTGAGTTTTGTTGAATTACCACTTTACAATGAAATAGTTATTTATATTGTATCATTAAAACCACTCATACATATGCATTCATATAGAATCGACGACTCTCGCCGACGGAACCTACGAGCTGGTGCCAGAGTCCGAGGGTTATCATCGTTAGCCGGGGTCGTATCCCAATCCACCGACCAACCAAAAGGAAGAGTACATGGCCAAGTCAAACTAGCAACCATGTCCTCAAAGGTCTCACCTGAAAATAAAAGCCACAAGAAATGCTGAATATACTAATTCTCAGCAAGGCTTACCCGACTAGAGGTATATACTTAGCCGACTCCTAAACATGCAAGGCTTTTGGATGAGGGTAGTTTTTGCAAAAAAACATTTAAGAGTGAGTCCTTACTTTCAAGTTTTAGCATCAAGTTCTAGTTGATTAACAATTCTAGGTAAGCAACTATCCAAATCACACATGGTGGAGAAGTAATTAACTGAGCATCCAACCAGATTAATCATCATCATTGTTCCTCTTCTTACTTTATGTGGTAAAAGGGTTAAGCAGTCTCAATGGCCGTGAGAAATGGACGATTCGAATTGAATTTCTTATCCTTGCAAGGGAAACCTAAACACACGTCACATGGCTACTCATAGAGTCACACGTGCAACCTTTCCCCTTTATTCTCGTTTCATGGATCAGTGCCACCGTCCTCGAGTACAGAGGTCCACGAACCACGGTATGGCGTCAGGTCGTGGCTGCTCTTGCACTCACCATGTGCCCATGGGAACGGCGTCAAGACGGTGGGAGGTATGTCCACACACCGGTTCAATCAGGTACTTAAGCTTACCGATTACCATATTCTCGGCATGTGGTTAGTACGTTCAAAAACTTAACCACCACTACCACACACAGCAACCTTAGCATTTTCGCTAAACAGACGGGGCCTCAATCATCAAAAGGAACATCGTAACATAGCCCCGTCCGTCGACCTTTTGATTCCAACATAGGTAAAATAAGCAACTCCTATATCTCGCGAGTGACAGGAAATCACTCGACTTTTACCGGAGTGCTATTAGCATGGCAATCTAGCGAACGACACAGACTAGTGTTCATATCATAGGTACTAGGATCATGCAACTAGGGTTTCAATCAACTCCTAAAAACTTAATGCACAATACAATATATAAATAAAAGTTGCATAAGTTTAAAAGTAGGGGTTATGCTCCAGGACTTGCCTTCGTGAGAAAAACTAGCCGTGGGCGCTTCCGAACTTTGGTTCGGGTCTTCAGCAACTTCAGTTAGATTAACTTGAGGTTCGCGTTGCTCACTCTCGAACTCTGGCACCAGCCCCTAGGTTCCGTCGGCGAGAGTCGTCGATTCTATATGAATGCATATGTATGAGTCGTTTTAATGGTACAAGATAAATAACTATTTCACTGTAAAGTTGTCATTCAACAAAACTCAAGTTAAGATGTAAAGTACTTCACTTTCTTTTCCTTGGGCAGTCATTTATCGAGTAGTATCTGGATTAACTAACTTCATTAAGTAAGTGTGTGGTTTTGTCATTTCATAAATGGCAATTTTTCAAAAGTAAGCATGGATTAGAACAAAACTACTTGTAGAGATGGTTTCTGGTGTTGAGATTTTTATGCAGAGCACCTTACTTAAGTACAAGCACACTCTAAAATTTCCAGCTATTTTGATTTAGCAGATTAATCATGAAAAGTACATTAAACTGCTACTCTTGGATAAAGATCCTTTTATACAGAACAAACCATGCAAAAACTGGTGCTCAACATTTTACTGGGTACTTCTAAACTTATGGTGAATCTACTGTAAAATTTTTTAGGTTTTAGTGTGCCGGATACACAGCATAGAAAATAAGTCAATATACATCTACATTAATCAAGATTTTTTTTCTACAGGTAGTTCCATAAAGTTTCTATATCTCAAACTTTTCCAACATGATAATCTACTCAAAGTTAATGTCTGGTTAAAATATCTTATTTTTCTAAGCACCAGAACTAGTTACTTTGATTTAATGTAGTTTTTCTTAATTAAAAACATATGAGCAAGTTAGGCAGAACTAAAAAGTTCCAAACTTTGTCCATAGCATTTATGCATCAAGGTTACTCTACTATAAAGGTTTCAACCCTAAAATATTAGTATAACACCTTGAACAAATAACTCTAGCAAAATAGCACATCAAACAAGATCCCATAAAAACTACTCGTAGAGATTTGTTCTGGCCTTGAAATTTTTACACAAGTATTAACATGTAGAGACTAGTTTATTATCCAAATATCATTCACAGTACTGTCCTAGATCAAGAGATACATTTATGGGCTATATAATACAAGATTAATTTTAGATCAAGTTTTGGTTTGTAACTAGTCATCCATCTGTGCAAAAGTAGTCGGGTTCATCAAGAGGGTCACAACAAATTTTAGTTTTCATTTTTCTGATTTTTCTAGGACTTTAGATTGATTTTACAAGTGACAACCTGTTGGAAACAAAAAGTACTCGGGTTCTCACAGATAGGTCCCTGGTTCTAGCAGAAAGAACCCTAAAAAGAACTTGGAGATTGCAATGTAGTCCCTGGGCGGGGCTGGGCTTGTTCCCGGCCAAAATCCGATGAGGGGAAAGGGTTGAGGGAGCACGAGGAGGTCGAGGGGAACCTGTTGATGTGCTCGGTTGGGGCTGGGGTGGTCGAAGTTGGGCTGCCGGCTTGTGAGCAGGAGCTCCGGTGAGATGCGGGCGGTGGGCGGCGATGGTCCGAAGAGGGAGGCCAGCATGGGGAAGTCGAGGAGAACCAGCAGGTCGAGGGCAACCCGTTTAGAGCCTAGGTTTGGGCGGAGAAGGAGCGGAAAGTGGCGGCGCTAATGGTGCGGTGGTGGTGGTACTCGGACGCGTGTGAGTAGGGGCTCGGTGCAGGCCTTTTATAGGCGCATAGAGGAGGGGAGGAGGGGCTGGGCGTGGAACAACGCAGGGAGGCGCGACCGGGACAAGGACGAGGCAAGGGCACGGCGTCGCCGGCGCATCGTGGCTCGGCCGTCGGGAATCAACAGTCGCGTGGCGCGTGCGACTTGGCAGGGGCGGGATACGAGGCGCGGCAAATCGCCGGCATCAGGCCCGGTCGGTGGCTGGTCGGAGCCCGTTGGGGGTCGCGCCTTGTCGTGGCATGCCGGGGTAGGCATCGTCGGCCAGGTGGCCGGCGGCCGCTGCCCATCGACAGGACAGAACAGGGGAGGGGAGAGAAGAGAGGGAGAAAGAAGGGCTGGGATTTAAATTAAAGTTTCTCAAAATTTCGAACAGAAACTTGAAAAACTTTGAACATGAAACTTGTAGGGAATTTGAAAATCTACAACTTTTGTTTTAGTCGAAGATTCATTTGAGCCATGGTTTAAAAGTTATTTTAAATTCAAAACTACTAGGATTTGAATTACTAGTCATTTCTTGTGTTAAATTTTGAATTTGCAAATGGTGTTTGAAGTACACTTTGTAAGGTACTAACATTTGAGTCTGTTTTTATGCTACATTTTTCATGAAAAGTGGAGCATGAAAGGTTATAAACACAACAAGGAACAAATCTCACATACGCATGGACATACACATTCATACACATGCATATGCACACTCATAATTAGATGCATTGTTTCAATGATTATGGGTTATTATGCATGATGTTATGTTTAGATTTTCTTGCTTAGGGTTCTAAACACCTAGGGTGTTACAGACATCCCTCATCGCATTGTTCAACCTCCACTAAGGTTCCCTAGAAGGCGTGATAGTGGGATTCAAGGGGATGCGATGGGTACAAAGAGTTGAGCTAATTACCTTGAGACCATGGAGGGAATATCCCATAATGGTTCGATGTTTCTCTAGGACGGTGATGAGTCTCGCAGATTCTTCTTCTGAGAGTTTGTCACTTATGATTATGGGAGACTCGGTATCACCGTGGAGGAAGGCGTAATGGAAGCCTATGGGTAAAGGCTTTAACTCGATCGGAGGTCTAGTGGGAGTCTCGAATCAGATATATCTATGGGTTCGGCGGGATCATCCTCCTTCTCGATGAACTTTTCAGTGTCTTTCTCAATGATGGATTCAGGTGAGTCAACAGGGAGAATTCCCGTCACCTCTACGATTGGTTCACACTCAAGGGAAGGTTCTATCATGGAATTTGTGGCTCTAGAGATCTGGACAGAAAAGGTTACCTTCCTTCTATCATGGAATTTGTGGCTCTAGAGATCTGGACAGAAAAGGTTTCCTTCCCTAAACAAACATCGAGCTTACTCTGAGTCGGAGCATCCAAGAGCAATTTCTCGATGGGGTGTCCGATCATGAAATCGAAGTCGTGGACATCGAAGACATGAAAATCAAGGATTACTTCGACGTCTTCATGTCTAACAGACACATTCTGCAAAACCACATATCCTTCCAGAATTTCTCCAAAGGAAGTTGTCAGACCCGGGTACACGGGACTGTACATGTGGCATACTTTTTCTAGGATAAGGGTTGGGACATGGCCCACGCCCTACATCTGTGTAACCACTCGTAGCCTAGTAGGACTGTTCCTACAGTAGTCAAACTAGTCGGATACAGTAGGGAACTACCAGAAATGTACTCGGGTAGGTCTCTAGGGCATGTATCCGACTAGGACTTCCATGCAACCTGTCCTCCCAGACTATATAAGGGCGGACAGGACCCCCTCCAGGGGAGAACCCACGGGATCCTCCAGGGAACCACCCAGGAGATCACCCAATCATCATCAAAGGCAATACAAACCACACAGGACGTAGGGTATTACACTCTTGGCAGCCCAAGCCTGTCTAAAACCTTGTGTTCCTTTGTACCTTTAAGTTCTTGATCTCGATGACACCCAACCAACCAAACTCACCACCTTGGGGGTATCCCTCGGTGGGCATGGTAGTAAAACACCGACACCTGGCGCGCCAGGTAGGGGTGCTCATTGAAGATCCAACGGAGAACTCGATGGCATCTCTCAGCTTCACCAGCAACGTGCTCGACGAGGGCACAATCTTCGTCTTTGGCTCCTGGATCTGTGTCACCAACGGCTTGGGTGGTTTCAACAGCCGCCTAGTCGACTCCAGGAAGCCGGAGGCCTCTGTACTAACTCGAAGCAGCGACTTCGACTACTTCATCGACGATTTTGACGAGTTGTTGCTCCCTGATCTACCCAGGCAGATCGAAATCACATCCGTTTTCAACGCGAATTCAATTCGTGGTGCACCAGGACTACTCGGATCGGATTCAAACTGATCTGAGGAGCCTTCACGATCCAAGTCCTCGGGGAGGGACCTGGATCGCCTCTTTAGGATTCGATACGAGGGAGCCACCGCGCGTCGCCCCCACCCCTCCCCTTCTCAACTACAACTCAGATTCCAACGAAGAATCAGCCATCTTGCCGGCATCCATCCTCGGCTTCTGGGTCTGCATCGCTGGCGAGGTGGTGGCTTCAACCACGACCTCGCTGAAACCAGGAAGCCGATGGCATCTGCTACAGTTTCCCACCGCGACATTGAGAATCTCGGCAGAATTTGATATTCCGATCTAATCAAGACACTGTGAGGATGAGCCTGGATCCAACCCGGCTCCTACTCATGATCAACTGGAATTCAGCCCGTGCCACAATGACGACGCGCCATCGCCGCCCCCCCCCCCCCCCCGATGATGCGGCTCGACTTCAGCTAGCGCAGATGCGCTGCTGTCATCGGCTACGACTACTTCGACAAATTTGCATCGCCAACAACTATTTCAACTATTCGTCTCGACTAGAAACTAGTCGTTAACGAGCCTTAAACTACTTGGCGACTAGTTCTGCATGGCCAACAACTAGTCGAGATCAAATCCGACTTGTTGGTTTCTTCAACAAATCATCATGGATACCTCGACGACTGCTGCGGTTTCCTCGACAACCATCTACGAGTGGGTGTGATTCGACTACCCCGGCTACTTGTTTCAGCAAGAAAACTAGTCGGGAGATGGCTTCACACCGTCAACAACTAGTCGGAATCGACTCCGACTAGTCGGCTTTATCAACAAGCCGTCGTGGCTCCATCGACGGTCGCAGCGGCTCATTGACAATCGTCCACGAATCAAGCTAAGTCATTTATACCTTTTCCGACTTGTTCTTCACAGGATCGGATAGTTTTTGCGCAACGCGCATTCTCTTCACAGGCCATGCCATGCCTGTTCCCGATTGCCTGCACGGTCCGCCCTGCAAAACGGGAGATCGGGTTACACTCTATAAGTGTGCTCCACGAGTGTTCTCTTTTTTCATGCAACGCCGACTGCTTTAGTTTCATCTCAACGGTTGCTACAATACCTGGGTAGCGTACGCTTAGCGTGACACCTCGACTCTTCTGTATGCCTATGCAACTACGCGTGCCCACGGCCAAGCTCCCTGCGCAATGGTTTATGGTAATCAGGGACCAGGTGCTTACCGTAACAAGCTACCTACTCGGCGTCATTATGCAACCTAGCAAGAGTACAACGCGAAAAATTTTACATGCATTCTATAATGCTAGGATTTGCCCCCAACACGATATCATGTATATCGGTTACAACTTACTTTTATGTTTACCTTGCAGGGGACCTGATCTGGACCATGCTGCTGGGCAAGTTGGATTCAACTCCAACTAGTTGGCTTCGTCAACAATCACCCATGACTACTTCAATTTTGCGAGAACACTCAACTACACGTCACTGACTACAACAACTACTCGTCGGATTCGAGTCCGACTAGTTGGGCTCATCGCCAGCCGTCGTCGACTACTTGACTTCATGAAGACTGCATGGCGGCACGGTGGCAACTACTTTGACTACTCGTGTCGCCTACAAGCTAGTCGGGATCGACTCTTTTTGGCGACACGCCGACGACTACTTCAACTACTAGTCTCGTCTACAAAACTAGTCGGAATCAGCTCCGACTAGTCGGCTTCATCGACAGTTCAAGATCCAGAGGCACTTGGCCAATACTTGGCTCGGGGGCTGGCGCCACCGACTATGAGGCATATCCTATGCGACTCATCAAGCTTCCAGGCTTGGGGGCTGGATACAACACGGCTCTCAGCAATGAAGATTGCATGCCACAATTCTTTGGACCCTTTATTCCAAAAGTTGGGGATTTGGATTCAAGGCTCGGGGGCTGCGGGACACGTGTCATCAGCGACTTATTTTTTAAATCATCTGGAAGATAAGGACAGAAGACTCAAGATGAAATTGACCCTCAGTCTGATTCTATGAGTCAATTAAAGGCTCGGGGGCTACTCCATATGGAGTGTGAGTTTAATCGCACCCCATATAAAAGAAGATAACTACTCGGGGCATGAGCACCTCACAGCCTCGATGTAGTCAAGGAAGTACTCGGAGGACATCTTCAAGATGAAGCTCGGGAGAAGTCGAAGATATCTTCAGAAGTACTCGGACACCTGCAGTACTCGGCTACGAAGAGCTTGGGGGCTTGTCAGACTCGGTTACACGGGACTGTACATGTGGCATACTTTTTCTAGGATAAGCGTTGAGACATGGCCCACGCCCTACATCTGTGTAACCACTCATAGCCTAGTAGGACTGTTCCTACAGTAGTCAAACTAGTCGGATACAGTAGGGAACTACCAGAAAAATACTCAGGTAGGTCTCTAGGGCATGTATCCGACTAGGACTTCCATGTAACCTGTCCTCCCAGACTATATAAGGGCCGACAGGACACCCTCCAAGGGAGAACCCACGGGATCCTCTAGGGAACCACCAAAGAAATCACAATCACCATCAAAGGCAATACAAACCACACAGGACGTAGGGTATTACGCTCTCGGTGGCCTGAACCTGTCTAAAACCTTGTGTTCCTTTGTACCTTCAAGTTCCTAATCTCGGCGACACCCAACCAACCAAACTCATCACCTCGGGGGTATCCCTCTGTGGGCGTGGCGGTTAAACACCAACAGAAGTCTCGAAGGTTTTGTCGGTTTGAACCAACGGCTCATCTCCCAAAAGGCGGAACACGCATTCGCTGGAGATTATGTTGACTCCAACGGTGGGATTGTAGAGAATGTCGACCGGGGTTCCTCTTATGGTGCAAGGAATGGTTGAAGGAGGGGAGCTGATCCGGAGAACTTCTAACGATAGCTCAAACTCTCTCGACCACTCACTGCTCATAATGGCCATCAGCTTCTTAACGTTTTCGCTAAGGAAGGTGGCTTCTAGAGGATCTATGGAAGGGACTGGAACCAGTCGGTTCCCTCATGCAGGGATCATTTGAGGTGTTTCCAGAATCTTCAAAATGATCATCCTCGAATTTTAAAGGGTGGTCCAAAGGTCAAATTTCTTCTTTCTCCGAAACTCGTGGTTCAGGAGAGGGTTCTTGCACTGGATCTAAGGTTCTGGAAAGTGGAAGGTTGGATTCGATTGCTAGAATGTCCTCATGACTTGACGCACCCTCTCCTCGGGAGGGTCTAGACTTGGCTATGAAGGAGGTGTTTTCGGTGATACGATCTAGGATTTCCCTACCTTCGGATGGAGTTTTGTGATCCCTAGTGGTAACATCAAGGTAAGATGCGGATTCCGTGTCGAGTCCCATGTAAAAATGTTGAAGCAAGACATGATTGGGTATCGATAGGACAGGGCCGAACTTTACTAAGAGTGAAAATCTAGTCCAAGCCGCGCCTATGGTTTCCTCCTCATTCTGCTGAAAGCAGAGGATATCCCTTCGTAGAGAGAGGACACGGGACTGGGGGAAAAATTTGAGACAAAACTTGTCTCTGAGTTTACCCTAGCTTCCATTCATACTCCCTACGGTATGTGTATATGTTGGGTATTTTAGCGATGTGCGAATAAATCCACAAGCGTACGGATACAGTTGTAGCTTTCACCTCAGAGTATTCCGAGGGTTATCGAATCCGAGGGAACGGGTGTACACTACTATTCTAATCGGTCCAAGGACACACCAAGATAGGTGGTGAGGGTAGAGAGGATTCCTAACGTAGCACTAGAGGTGTGTTAAAGGTCGATCTCTCAGGCAAAATACTTGCTTCGGGCACCGACTTACCCCTGGTCTGCCAGGAGACTCCGGCCAACAGCTCTACGCTATATCCGAACGCGGAGGATTACAAAGGACTGATAGGGCTGTCACCACCTACGACCTACCTCTAGCTATCCGTAGGATATAAGGCAAACGAAGGATAACCCTTAGCCTGGACACCACGTCTACGCTATAGATTACTACTACATTCTAACTATGTTTGGTACCCCGTAGCTAACTACAGCACTCTATATAAATACAGGGCAACGAACCTGCAAGTAAGAGAACTGATCTCACTCAACTAAGACGAACTTAATTCATACCAAAAGAAGCCAGCATCCATAGAGGTACAAGTTGGAGAAGAGTGCCGACAAGCCCGGCGCTTCCCCCAAACTACCCCTCACTCTCTCGTTACTCTAAACACAAGCTAGCCAAGGCTTTGCCTTTGGAATGAGGCTCAGGGCTCTCTTGGATGGTGTGTCTTCATTCTTACCCCCTCCTCTAATATTTATAAGTGTGGACAGAGGGGTTTCGGCTAGCGAAATAGGTGAAGTCACCCGGAACCGACATTGGGAGGAGCTGTGGAGGCGCCACGTGGAAGGGGAAGGTCGGTGGAGCTCAACCTGGTTCGGCCGATCCAGTGGTTTGGCTAAACTGTCCTTGGCTCCCACCGCCTTATCCTTTGGTAGGGTGGCTACCTCGTGGGCCCTTACGTCGGTTCTGGGTGCTACGAGCCAAGTTGAGTCGGTTTACCCCCTTTGGTGGGCTCATGGATCCTTGTGCTTGCGCCTGATTGGCTGGAAGGGTATTTCCTCGGATTGAGAGATGTGTTTCTTTGCTCTTGAGTTGTGTTTTCTACTCTAATTGACCTGCATACAAATATTCACCAACACTTGTGGAATTTGTTAGTAATAACCCCTACCACTAATGTTGATGCTTGTCTTTCCGGTGTTTATGCAGGAATTGACTGCCCAAATGTGGTACTTAAGCGTCGTCAACACCATGTCCTCATATCTTTCAAAAAAAGGAGAGAGAGTTTCATAAAAGGAATCTTTATTTTCATCATCCACTTTTCATACACTTGCACAATCTTGATCAGCTCGTATGATGTGTCATCTCCATGGATCCAATTTTTTAGTTAGCAATATATGTGAAACAAGTGCATGCTTCCAAACCTCCTACCATGAGCTCCACATAAGCTATCATTAGAAGTAGGATGAAAAGAGGTAATGCCTTGGTAAAGATACTTACACACTGAGTGACTCGAGAGATCCTATGGAGGAGTAAAGCTATGGTTGGTCTTTTCAAAAATCTATCAACCACCCAGTCATACAACAAAGAAGTGGAGGAGACTGAAGTCAACTATGTTCCACTCTTCAACTACCCAAACCATTATGGTAGACACATCAAGATTCACAGGTAAAGGTGAAACTCGGAATAATCTGTATGCAGGTATCATATCAAAGGGAAGTGGTGTTCTGCCTTAGTCTCAACCTTTACTCGAGGACGAGCAAAGACTAAGTGTGGGGGATTTTGTTGACGCTTGTTACAGACCACTTTTAGAGCATCAATTCCTGCATAATTCATGTAAAATTAGTGGGATAACATTAGCATAGGTCCATTATATAATGAATTCCACAGATGCTGGTCAAAATATGTGTGCAGGTGAATTTGGACTGAAATTGCATGAAAAGAGCAAGCATAATCCAAGTGACAAACTCCCAGCCAATCACGAGTCAGCACAAGGATTGAAGGACCCACATGACAACCTAAACACACCTCAAGAGCAAGGAAACACACTCTCAATCCAAGGCAACACCTCCCAACCAATCAGAATACGCCGTTCAACATCACATTTATCAAAGGGCCCACCAGGACATGCAACCAACTTAAGACAGCGCCAAGTCATGCACCACTGATATAAGGGCCCACCTGCCAGCCACTCAGCAAAAGCTGAGGTCAGTTGGAGCCCAGCCTGGTTCGGCCTAACCAGCCCAAGGTCCACCAACTTAGTTCTTCAACATGGCGCCTCTGAAAGGATCTTGGTGATGCCTAGGGGGGTGAATAGCCGTACCAAAAAAACCTGAAAAGTTCTTTGCAGCAATTAAATGTTTCAGAACTTCCGACACTATGTACTTCCGACACTGGACCGGAACTTCCCACAAAACTAAAGTTCTTATACGAAATTCAAAATTAAACTTGAAACTGTAGAACCTGGCTGAATCAAAAGTTGCTCAATAATACTAGGAGACTTCTGCAGGTGATCTTTGCAAGCACAACAACTCGAGTACGTGGATCGGCACAAAACAAACTCTAGGTCAATAAGAACTAAAAAAGTGCAATAAGCACAAGACACAAGAGATTTGTTCCCAAAGTTCACTTCCACTAAGGAAGCTACGTCTCCGTTGAGGTGCTCACAAAGAGACGGGTCTTCAACTAACCTTTTACCTCACGCAATGAACCACAAAGGATGATTGAGTCACTTACTATGAAATCCACAAAGTATAGGGTAATACAAACATCTCGGGGCGCACACTTGAGAGAACGCTCCACGGGCGACACCAAACCGTCAAGTAGAAGCAAGCTTCGAGAGTAACAAACGCAAATCAAAGGATGAAGATGCTTCAAGTGCTCTTGAGATGAACTTGGTTGCCTTTTCTCTTAAATGGTTGAGTCTCACACCTCAATCTTGCTCTCACCCAAGCCTAGCTCAAATCAACTAAAGGATTAGCTCAAGTAGGGATTGGGGAGGAGTAGTAAATGCTCTTGGACGTGTTTGTCTCGGGTTAGGTTAGCAGCAAATGAAGGAGGGGCTGAGGGGGTATAAATACCCAATCCCCAACAACTAGCCGTTAGTGCACTGGTCAAGTGATTGTCGGATCTTCCGACCATTTAAAAACAGTTGGCCGAGGACCCCTTGTCGGAAGAATCAAGCTTCTTCCGACAAGTGTCGGAACTTCCGACGCAGGGTCGGAACTTCCAATACACACTCAAACAGTCACAAAACTAGGTGCACAAGTGTGTGATTTTGTGTCTCTCCTTGATGGTTAGCATCTCAAATAACCACTTTGACACCTTCATGCTATCCATTCGCATCCCTCTTAACAGTATGGTGTTTCCTAAACTCAACTTCAAAATATAAAATAAGTGAAGATCTTCTTTTAAGTTCAACACCATCCTTTAAGCAAATTTGGCATCTTTTCTTACTCTTTTTTCATTTTATTGAATTTTAACCTGTCCATAACTCGATAAACTCATTAGCTCCTTAATTTTGTATGTCATCAACACCAAAACCCACTTAGGGGGCCAAATGCACTTTCAATCTCCCCTTTTTAGTGATTGATGACAACACAATTAAGGCTCACAATAAATTCAATAAAATATTTTGAACTCAATCATATGGTTGAACTCCCCCTTAAGATGTGCATTCATGAAGATAAATTCAAAAATAGCCTCAAATGCCATTTGCACATATTAAGAAAGATTTCTTTTATATAATTGCATTCGTGGGGTGCAATGTGTGATAAATATCATCGTGATGCATATGACAAGATATATCACATCAACAAGGTGAACATAAACAAGCACCAAGTCATGAGCATCACAAAAGCAATAAGTTTTTAAGATCACACTGACATAGAGAATCTCAAATAAGTCTTACAACATTAAAGATCTCACTTGGCACACCACATATCACACAAATACAAGTCTCATTTGTCCACAAGCACAAGAGTTTAAAGTTCAATGTTTCAACGACGAAGCTAAGATAGATAAAGCAGCCACAAATCTTTCCCAAGTGGCGCCTATGGTGAGCTCACCCCCCCTTTAGCAACAAGCACCAAAAAGGAGAGGCCCTTCCATAGCCACTACTCATCATCGTCATCGTCATCTTCTGCATCATCTTCTTCTTCACCGGTGGGTGTGTTGGCAGCGGGAAGGTCCTCTTCTTCGTCCTCATCCAACTCCGCACGCCCACCCAAGTCTTCTTCAATTTCATCCTCATCAACTTGAGGAGCCCCAAACATCATGGAAGGTCCACCCATCTCTTCCCAAGGGTTGTAGAAGGTCGGTGGAGGAGGAAAGTCCATGGGAGCACGAAGTGGTGAGTGAGGCATGTCATACTTGGCCATAATTTCCTTTTGTCTTGCCTCAATCTTGAGAAGCTGCTCATCCACATGTTTCTTGTGGTCATGGATATCTTGCGAATTGTGACGACCCACATTGAAGCATGCAAACAGTCCTTGAGAAATGAAATTTAGAATTCCTTTCTTCTTTGGGGCACGAGGAGGAGGACCACAGGAGCTCGAAGGACCTTGAGAGCTAGATGGACCATGAGAACTTGAAGGACCATGAGAGCTTGAAGGACCATGGGAGGGTCCTTGAGTGGAGCGGCGAGGTGCATGTGCTCCAAGCTTGAGAAGGCGCTCAAGTTGACCTTTCTTAGGCTTGTACACTTGATGGTCCTTGTCGGTCAAGATATTGACACTGGTCACTTCTGTAATCATGGCAAAGATGTATGGCGCATAATGACAGCCTTTCTTTGGTGAGGCAGAGCAGATGATGATTTCCTCCCAAATAAAATCAAACACACTAAACTCATTCTTGTTGGGAGCCATCCTTGCAATCAGGTTCTTGGACATGTTTGAGATGTTGTCCGAATCACCACTTTTGGGACACAGAGTGTAGCGGAATAGTTGGTTGAGCAGCTTGTAGTAACGTGTCAAACCATGTATTGTCCCAAATTTAATGTCACCATATGCACTGTCATACATGAAGTGAAGTTCTCCTCCTCATGTATCCTCTCTCTTATAAGATCAGCATTGGAAAACCCAAGAATACTTGCCAAGTAAGCATATTCAACATAAAAGGGCTTGCCCTGAATAGTCCAATGGAAGGTCTTGGTTGAGCGGTTGACATAGAGAGTGGAATAGAACTAAGCAATGACCTCTTCATTCCAATCACAGTTGAAGGACATGATTGATGTGAGATTCATCCTTCTACAAGCATCTTGGACTTCCCTCACCACCGGCAAGTCAATTTCAAACAGATAATCCCAGTTGATGGATTTCATCTCAGTGGTGGGATGAGACTTGCAAAGAATCACTGACGCATACCAATCTACATGAAAGTTCATCCAAAATCGAACATCTCCTTGCTGCTTTTTGCCATATTCAGATGGATCATCATATCTCAACGCATAGATATCATGCTTGCCCTTTTTGTAATCCACTAGATGAGTCCCATTGACCTGTGAAGCAGTTAGCCTAATTGGGGGCTGCATCCGGAGGATGATCCTCTCAAGATACTCTATAGACTCTCCAGCATCTGACATGTGAGTGCCTGGAGCACAAGTGCGCTTCATGCGTGGACGAGCACCTTGAGCTGAAGTACCCTGTGGATTAGGTCTTCCACGACCACGAGAATGCAAAGGAGCCTTGGCTACCGCCTTTCTCTTGCCAGTACGATGAGCCACAAGCGAAGCTTCTTGAGTTGCTTCGGAATCAGAAGGAGAAGATTCAATCTATGGTGAAGAAGCCCTCTACTTCCCTCTCCTTTCACGAGCCATCTGAGTATGTAAGATGAAAATTAGGATAGACTCGATAGATGTGATAAGACTCAATCAAATGGGACAGTTAAGGCACCTGTCAGAACTTCCGACGCGCGGGCGGAACTTCCGACGAGGTTGGAACTTTCGACCCATGGTCGGAACTTCTGACAAGGCCCGACCAAACCCAAAATATCATGAATCAAGAGATTTTTCCCACCAAATTTGATAAGATTCTAGGCATATGATCAATGATGTACCAGGAAGCTATCCCTAAGAAAGAAACAACTAACTCCTTCTACATTGAGAGATCGGGCGATGAGGATTTTGAATGAAATACCTTGAAGATTTCCCGCGTGAATCGAGAAAGAGGTGATGGGGATCAAATGTTCCGAAGAGTGGAGAATCCAAAGAACTCCAAAGCAATGAAATCCCATGGTTGAATCTTGATTTCCCCGCAAGATTTTGAGAGGGGAGAGGTGGTGGCGTCGGTGGTGTTTGAGAGTGAGTTAGAGTTTGAGGGGCCTGTCCAACGGGTATATATAGATTTAAGAGAATTGTCGGAAGTTCCGATGGGGGGTCGAAAGTTCTGACGAAAAAGAATTTTCGAACCCAAGGACCCTCGGTCGGAAGAATGAAGAAAGTTCTGATGGAGATTATCAGAAGTTCCAACCTGGCGTCGGAAGGTCCTATGAATATCAAAATGGTATCCCAAGGACCCTTTGTCGGAATGAACATGATACTTCCGAGAAATGTCGGAAGTTCCGACCTATACTTTTCAGGTCCAAAAAGATAGATTTTGAGAAGAATAAACTTGGAGATATTTAAGAGATATGGCTTGTAGACATATGAGACAACTTGAAGCTTAGTGATTAGTCACAAACAACATTACATAACAATCATCACAAGAGTCAAGCCCTGATCCAAAGATCAAAATCCAAATATTTCAAAATAACTCAACATAAGTAAATTCATTTTTTGTATCTAAGCAACAATCAAGTATGTGCAATAAGTCAAGCCAAATTACGAGAATCCAAGATATTTAGTTCACTCCTCAAAGCACAAAACCTTTGCTCATCTAGAGGCTTAGTGAAGATATCGGCAAGTTGTCGTTCGGTGCTCACGTGACGTAAAGCAATATCTCCTTTAGCCTCATGATACCTTAAGAAATGATGTCTTATATCTATGTGCTTTGTTTGGGAGTGTTGCACCGGATTATTTGCTAGCTTGATAGCGCTTCATTGTCACATAAGAGCGGAATCTTGCAAAACTCACAACCGAAGTCACTCAACGTTTGCTTCATCCACAAGAGTTGGGCACAACAAGCACCTGCTGGAACATATTCAGCTTCGGCGGTGGATAAAGCAACCAAATTTTGTTTCTTAGAGCTCCATGACACTAGGGACCTTCCAAGAAATTGGCAAGTCCCCGTCGTACTCTTTCTATCTACCTTGCAACCGGCATAATCCGAATCGGAATATCCAAGTAGATCCAAAGTGGAGCCTATGGGATACCATAAGCCAAGGTTAGGAGTGTGTACCAAATATCTCAAAATTCTCTTAACAGCTATTAAGTGACATTCCTTAGGATTGGCTTGAAATATTTCACACATGCACACACTAAGCATAATATCAGGCCTAGATGCACAAAGGTAAAGAAGAGAGACGATCATGGAGCGATATACCTTTTGATCAACCGACTTCCCTTCTTCATTGAGATCAAGATGACCATTTGACGCCATGGGTGTCTTGATGGGCTTTGCATCGGTCATGTCAAACTTCTTAAGCAGATCCTTCACATACTTGGTTTGACATATGAAAGTCCCTTCCTTCATTTGCTTGACTTGAAATCCAAGGAAGAACTTCAATTCACCCATCATGGACATCTCAAACCTCTTGGTCATAATCCTACTAAATTCCCCACAAAATTTCTTGTCAATAGTACCAAATATGATGTCATTGACATATATTTGGCAAACAAAAATATCTTTATCAACTTTGTGAGTAAAGAGAGTAGAATCGGCTTTGCCCATTACAAAGTTGTTCTTGAGAAGAAAATCCTTAAGGCATTCATACCATGCTCTAGGTGCTTGCTTAAGCCCATAGAGTGCCTTATGGAGCTTGTACACACGATTTGGAAATCTTGGATCTTCAAAGCCCCGCGGTTTTTCTACATACACCAACTCAGCTAGGGGGGGCCATTCAAGAATCCACTTTTCACGTCCATTTGATAAAGCTTGAAATCATGGAGAGTGGCATAGGCTAATAGTATACGAATTGATTCAAGCTTAGCTACGGGTGTGTATGTTTCACCAAAATACAAACCTTCAATTTGTGTGAAACCTTGTGCAACTAACCTTGCCTTGTTTCTTGTGATGACACCATGTTCATCTTATTTGTTTCAGAAAACCTACTTGGTACCAATCACATTTTGCTTTGGTCTTTCAACAAACTCCCATACTTCATTTCTTGTGAATTTTTCAACTCTTCCCTCTTTGAATAATTCCAAGAATATTGTCAATGGGATGATCTCGTTGAACACTTTGATGAACTCTTGGATGCGGCACTTGTGATTGAGGTTGAATGGGTCCATCATCGTCACTTTCAGCTTGTGGAGCATCTTCTTGAGCTTCTTCACCTTGTTCTCCCCCTTGATCAATGCCATGAACTTGATTGTCACCATGAACTTGACTTTGATCTTTAGGTTGTTGAGAGCTTGGAGGTTCAACACTTGTAGATGATGATGGATCATTGTTTCTTTCTTTAACCGGAGCTTGAGCTTGAACTTCACGAGGCCTCACCTCTCCCAAGCCCATCCTCATGATTGATAGACTCGGGGGTTCCTCTTCATCTATAATATTTTTATCAACTTGCTCTACTTGAGAGCCGTTAGATTCATCAAAAGTTACGTCCACCGTGACCTCAACACAATCGATGGTTTTGTTGAAGACATGATAGGCGTGTTTGTTAGTACCATAACCAAGTAAAAAACCTTCGTCAACCTTTGATGCAAACTTTGAGTTTTAGTTTTCTTGTTAAGTATGAAACACTTACTCCCAAAAACTCTAAAGTAGTGCACCTTGGGTTTGTTACCGGTGGTCATCTCGTAGGGTGTCTTGCCCAAGTATTTGTGGAGGTGATGGCATGACACGCCGTATTGATAGTTTCGGCCCAAAAGATACCTGAAGTCTTGTACTCACCAAGCATTGTTCTTGCGGCTTCAATCAACATCCTATTTTTCCTCTCAATAATTCCATTTTGTTGAGGTGTGTATGGTGCGGAGAATTCATGTTTGATACCTTCTTCATCAAGGAATTCTTCAACATTGGTGTTCCCGAATTCCGAACCATTGTCACTTTTTACATTCTTGATCTTCAACTCATATTCATTTTGAGCTCTTCTAATGAATTTCTTGACAACTCCTTGAGCTTCACTTTTATCTTGCAAAAAGAATACCCAAGTGAAACGAGAAAAATCATCAACAATAATAAGACCGTCTTTGTTACCGCCAATTGTCACACCCGGTTTTAAGGACAAAACCGAATGCATAACTATATGTATGCCAGGATCAAGTTCCATACATATAGTGACTTCATCAGTGAATAATCAGCAACAGTATCACGAAAAGAGAATTAAAAGACTATAAAGATAATCAGAGATATACAGCTTATCCTAGAAACGAAGACTCCAAACTTCACAGGCAATCGACCGGGGGTTGCGTAGGCCTAGAACTCAGCATCATCTTCAAAAGACTTCACGACAACTTTCTCTTCTGAGCAGCAACTTTAACAAGCGTGAGTGCACTTATGGTTGGTACTCAGCAAGTGTTGGAAATTAAATGACATGAAGGCCAAAATCAAGAAAAGGCTAACTGGCTTACTGCGATAAGAAATTTTAGTTGGTCAAGTTTTATTAGCACCTGATTACTAAGGTATAAGTTCATACCAACCCACATTAAAAGAAAAAGAACAGATATAGCATAAGCATATCCAAAACCATAAACATGGTTCACGATTTAATTCATCTTCAAGTTCATTAGTCATGTGAGGGTCCAAGCCGCTCTTAACCGTGAGCACGGCTGATATATCAGTTTTCACACTGCAGAGGTTGTACACTTTACCCACAATTCGTGTCTCCCAATTTGCCCGAGGTAGCTAGACTCTTAAACACTTCCAAGGTGAGTGGCAAGGGATTCACTACGAGGCCTTTACAAAGATTCTCTAACTTATGACAATCTGCTAAGGTTTCAGGCCGCAGTGGTCATAATCCTCCCTAATGAGGAAGACGCCTTAACCAGGATCATATCTAAGCCTCAAGAGGACCGGGCTATACCCCATCAACGCACTCCCCTCTTGCCCTTTCGGTAAGATCATCATAAGCTAGAGTTTCTAATTAATTAGCCAAGATCAGAGCCATATAGTATTATGGTTGCACTGTTTTCCTGGGTGGTTCTCCATGTTCGGATTAAACAGATATAATCTTGTGATTAACAACACAAATTATCCATGAACATGGATAAAATAGGTGTAACATTATCATTGTTATCATCATGGTTATTGACATTCCCAAACTGGAACCAGTTATAGCAACTAAGCAGAAGCTACCCAACAAGAAGATAAAACCGAGGTTGACAAGGAATGATCATAAAGACTAGGCATATCCTTAATTAGGATCCATTAAAATTAAGACACATGCATGCATAAGGAAAAAGTTATATTTATTGTGATTATTAGGACAAAAGAATGATCAAGGAACACTTGCCTTCTTCTAGAGAATAGCTGCTCAGAGTCTTCGACTCTTGTTCTTGAAACTCTTAATCTTCAAAGCTCTTGCATTGCACTCCTTCTAACATCACACAAGCATCGGGCCCAAGCATACAATCAAACAAACAAACAAGAACAACTAAGAATAAATACAAAAAACAAAAACAAAGCATAAAAAGAGCGTACTAAAGGATAGGGCTCGTTGCTACGGTCACGAGAGCGCAAGGAATGCGGAAAACGGAGCTACGGTTGAAAAGAAACAGCTATCGGAAGATTTATATTATAAAAGAGACAAAAGAACTATAAGCTTCATTTATTTTAATTGGAAAATAAATGTGAAGGATATTTAAAAGAAATATCTAGGTTATAATTATCTTAAATTATATTTGAGTTTGTAAAGGCAAAGTAGAACTTTGACTGATTGTCTATGTATAAATTACACTAATTAAACAATTAATTAGCAAAGAAGTTGTGAGAACATCTAAACATCGAAATTTATGATTCGAGTTGAACTAAACAAATTAAATTACAAACACATTTGAGTTGATATTAATCAAGTTAACATTAATTATGAAAACCGGAGTATAGACTTAATTGGATTTTATTTAGGAAAACTACATGAGAGGATACTAATCAAATTAAATCTATATTTAATTTTAGAAACAGAAATTACAGTACAACAACACTACTAAACGATAGCTTAGGGTTTTAGATGACTAACGCAAAAAGAACGGGTCAAAACGGATCTAAAACGAGGAAAGTACGTATGAAACAAGGTTGCAGGGACCTATACGTGGTTAACCGTAGACTTTAGGGGCTAGCTGCTGATTTTGGCAAGACACGGAAAATAGTGCTCGCAAATAGATCAAAGTTTAGGGTTGGATCTCAAAAAGACCACGGGTGGGGCTAGGTTGAAATGATGTAATAGATCTAGGGGGTTTTCTGCGAAGTTTGCAAGACACAAGAAAAAATTGGAAAATTTACAGCTTTCTCGAGGGGCTAATCTGCAAAAAGCTTTGCAGCACATCCATGGTGGCTGGCGGCTCTGGCTGGTCGAAATCCCGTAGATTTCGGGCACGGAAGACCTAGGAAATTTGGGGAAACGAAAGAGAAGAGGTAGGGGGTTCCCCTTGATGGCTTACCCGCGGAGGAGGCTCACCGTGGCGGCCGGATTTCAGCCGGGAAGAGGAGGCAGCGGTTCTGCTCCGGCATGTAGTCACCGTGTGCAGAAGAGGCACAGCTGCAGGGGGGCGCGGCGCGGCAGGGAGCAGGGCACAGCTGTGCAGCAGGGTAAGGGGCGATGGGGAGGCCGGCAGGGGCGCATGCAGGAAGGCGCACAGAGGGGCGAGAGGCGTGCGATGCAGCGGCGGGCGACAGCAGCTCTGGTCTGGCGAGCAGACCTGGGCGGCGGCGCTACATAGAGGGGGCAGCGCGGGGCGACGCGCGGCAGGGGGGCTGATGGGAACATGGCGGCGGCTGTGCGACAGCCGAAGCGAGGGGGAAACGACGGCTGCACTAGGCTTGGCGTAGGGAGGTGGAGTGCTTCGCGAGGCAGGGTTGCGGGATGCGACGCGGCGGCGACGGAGGGAGCGCGATTAGAGAAGATGCGGGCCTAGGGTTGCGCGCCGGATTTACAGGGGCGCGGTGGCCTGGGGTTTGGTGAGCTGGAGGGCGCGCGACCGAAGGGTTCACAAGGAGGGGTCATGTCGAGTTTTACAGGGGTGCGAGGTCTGGCCGTGCGTGGCACGCACGCAAAACAAGCGCAAGGCGGTTGCGGGGGAAACATGGAGGAGGCAATGGAGGCGGCTGTGCAGGAGGAATAGATAGGGACGGGCTTGTCTCCCAGATTTTTATACGGCTAGCGCCCTGGCTCAGCGTGGCACGCATGCCAAGGAGGCGGCGGTGCAGTGCAGCACCCAGACTCGATCGGTGCGGGGCTGAGAGTTTAGCGAGCAGGGACGAGGCGGCGCAAGAGCAGAGAACGCAGAGGCTCGGCGCTCGGAACCCTGGCTTGGCGTGCTACGCACGCCTAGAATGGCGGCACGTCGGGTTGGGACTCGTTCATAAGTCTAGATTGCCCATAGGAGAGATGGGATTGGGCTGACCAGAGGGCCCCACAAGTTAGCGAGCAAGGAGAGGAAGCAAAAGGTAAAGGAAGGAGGAAACGACCTGGCGGGGGGACTAGAGTGGCGAGCGAGTTCGGTTAGGACTAGAGTGGCGAGCGAGTTCGGTTATGGGCCGAAATATATTCGGGTAAGGGCTAAACATGAAAACGAGCTGACAGTGCTGGTCGAACGTGAACGGGCCATTCGAGAGCACGAAACAAAAGAGAGAGAGAGAGGGATCGGGCTAGGTTGTTCGCGGGTCAATTCGGGTCTTGCAACGGCGATGCAGGTCGCCAGAGCTGGCACTTACGAAACCACAGACATCATAAAAAAACACCAAAGTCGGGCTACGGCTCTGTTTCGAGCATGATTTGATGAGGGAGAAGGATTAGAGGATGGGGAACTCGAAAGACGATGAGATCAAAGCGGTGGTCGAGCTCAACAGCACTGTTCTAGGATTTAAGGCGGACTAGAGGCAAAACGAGTTGAATCCAGCTCGAGATGAAAAGAAACAAATTCATTTTCCAGAACATATTTTCAAGCTTAAAATCAATCTAGAAAAGTCTACATAAATCTTTTAAACCACGAAAAATATATCGAGAAGAATCCTAAAAATTTCGAGGAAACTCGGGAGGTAATTTGGGACACGAGGAATCCAAATAAAATACTTGGAATTTGAGAAAAAGATTTTAGAACTTTCCAATAAATGGATTTAGCTCTACGGAAAAATTGAATAATATCCAGAAAAATTCTGGAAAATTCTTGGGAAACCCTATTGATGGATGAACACATTCTAAAAGATACTCACATCCTAAAATTAAATATTTTAGGGTGTGACACCAATGCTAATGTAGGCAGTGGGTCCAAACAAATCCATGTGTAGAAGCTTCAATGGTCTTGATGTAGTCATGATGTTCTTCGCGGGGTGTGGAGCACCAACTTGTTTTCCGGCTTGGCATGCGCTACATAACCTATATTTCTCAAAGACAATATTTGTTAGTCCTAGGATGTGCTCACCTTTTTGAAGTTTGGTCAAGTTCCTCATTCCGACATGAGCTAGTCGGCGATGCTAAAGCCAACCCAAATCAGATTTTGCTACTAAACAAGTCTAGGGCTCAACAATCTCCTTGGAGAAATCAACAAGATAGACTTTGTCCTTCAAGCAACCCATAAAAGCAATAGAGGAATCCTCCCTTCTAAAGACGGTCACACCCTCATTAGTAAAAAGACAATTATAGCCCATCTCACAAAGTTGCGAGACCGACAACAAGTTGTACCCCACAGTTTTAACCAAATAAATATTTGAAATAGTGTTGTCATTTGAGAGTGCAATTTTACCCAAACCAATCACATTTCCCTTGCTATTGTCTCCAAAGACAATAGTTTCTTTAGGTATATCATGAAGCTCTAGGGACGTGAACAAATCCTTCTCCCTGGTCATATAATTTGAGGATCCACTATCAAGCAACCATGTGGTGCCACCCGAGGAGCAGGTCTACAAAACAAGTTAAGCTTTAAATTTAGGTACCCAAAAAGACTTGGGTCCTTGTGGGTTAGATGGTACACTTTTGGAACCCACACACTTCTAAGAACTGCCTCTTAGTGTAAGTCCCAACATACTTGACCACTATTTTACCATTGTGGTCCATTGTCACCATATAATCCGTAGTGTAGCTTGTTGATAGCTCATGCTTAGTGACTTTTGCCTTGATGGGATCTTCAATTTTCTTCTTAGCTTGGGAGGGAATGGTGGTCACACCATGTGCAATGTTCATCAAGTATTCAAGATTTGATCCCTTGGTGACATGACACATTCCTTACCTTTGACTACCTTCCGTTCATTTACCTTGCCTCCCTTGTAGTGACCAAGCCCATCCTTCTTGTGGGAACATCTCCCTTCCTTATACACAACCTTAGGCTCGGGCTTGGTATCACCTTCATATCCGTTTCTTACCAACTTGTTTAACCTCTCAAGTTGAGCATCCTTTGCTTTAATCAACTTTTCTAGCTTTGTTAAGTTAGTAATACAAGCTTGCACATTAATTTTATAACACCTTGAGCATCCTTCACTTGTGGAGACATTGGAGTCAAGAGTTGCTTTATAATTGGTTTTGGTGTTTTCCCAAAGGGCATTGTAGCTAACTTCAAGACCTTTATACTTGGTCGTTAAGCATGAGAAGCTTTCTTGAAGTTCACTATGAGTGGCCTTTAGGGAAGCTAGAGATTTATTTATCAAAGTGGTCTCCTTTGACATTCTCTCTTTTGAATCATTAGCTAGAGATAAATCGATAGCTAATTTTTCAACTTTCACCTTTTCTTCGGCAAGAGCCTTGTTTAAAGCAAGGTTTCTCTCCTTCTCAAGGATGAGCAAGTCCTCTTGACTATCGAGACACTCCTTCTTTTTCTCCAATTTCTCCATAAGTTTTTTAATTTCTTAAAAACCTTTCATTCCAAATTCTTTTATCATGAATGCTTTATGTTGCTCTTCCTCATCATCAAAATCATTTTGTGTACTACTAGATATGGTGGAAGGATGAGAGGAGGAGGTGGATGATTCTTGTACCTTAGTCCCTCTTGCCATGAGACAAAAAGGTGCATCATCTTCATCATCAGAGATGTTGTTGAATAGTTTCCTTGAAGACTTTGATATGGCTAGAGTTGCCATACCTTCATGATCGGAGTGTTCATGACTAGACTCCCACTCTTGACCAACATGAGCATGACCTTCATATTTCTTCTTGTAGTCCTTACTCTTCTCCTTGTACCTCTTCTCCTCCTTTTTTTTGTTCTTCAATTGTGGGCAATCGGCAATGTAGTGACCCACTTCTTTGCACTCATAACATCTTCTTTGCGATGCCTTCTTCTAGTCATCACCATCTTTCTTGTAATACTTCTTCTTCATGAACATCTTGAAGTTTCTCAATACCAAGGTCATCTCTTCATCGGTGGATCCTCCATCACTTGAATCTTCCTTTCTTGACTTTAGAGCCTTGAGACTTGATTCAACCTTGTCACTTGAGCTAGCATTGAGTGCTACATTCTTGTTCATTTTGTGCCTATGTGACTTGGCCACATCCCTCTCAACCAACTCTTGATGAAGGATTTCACCAAGAAGTTCATTAGATGTCTTGACCTTGAATTTGGGATCTCTTCTAATCATTGTTGCAAGAGTAGGGTTCCTTGGCGTCAAGGCTCTAAGCAACTTCTTTGTCACCTTGTGATCTTCCCATTCCATGCTTCCAAGAGATCTAATATCCGATACAAAGACCATTAGTCCATCATACATTTGCCTCACGGTTTCTTCATAATGCATGACAAAGTGCTCTAGCTCTCCTTGCAACAAATCCATCTTGCCTTCTCTAACTTCATCGGTTCCCTCATGAGCTTCTCTTAGTGTATCCCAAATTTTCTTGGCTATTTCAACATTGCGAACTTTGTTGAATTCTTGGGCACAAAGGGAACTTGTGATGACCCTCACGGCTTGCACATTGCGGAAGTAATTTTGAGCTTGTTCGGCCGTGGGTACATCGTTCGTAGGATAAGTCACACCTACAACCACAACTTCCCAAATAGAAGGGTGAAGCCCGTAGAGATGCATTTTTATGTCATAAGACAACTTGGGATAATCCATCCCATCAAAGAAAGAAGGTTTTCCCAAGTGGACTGATTGAAATTGAGAAGCAGGATATTGAGATGAAGCATAGTTATGAGGAACTTGATTTAATCCGAAGAAATGATGCTTCTCTCTTTCTTCCTTGATTCGTTTCATCATCAACTTCTCGGCCTTCTTCTCAATTTTGGCATTCATCTTCTCTTTTCTCCTTCTTCTTGCTTCCGATGTCTCACCCTCGCTTTCATCACTTGAACTTGAGTCAGCATCATGAATGGAGGGTGAACGGCTTGTTTGCCCGAAGGGATTTTCGGCACCATCTAATCCGGTACCGGCATCGACTTGAGCAGCGACGGTTGCAGCGGCGTCGGCACCATCCCCAACTATAGACATCTTGATATCCCTTAACGGTTAAGCCTAAATCAAGAGATTAGGCTCTGATACCAATTGAAAGGATCTTGGTGATGCCTAGAGGGGGGTGAAGAGGCGTACCTAAAAAAATCTAAAAACTTCTTCGTAGCAATTAAATGTGTCGGAACTTCCGACACTGGACCGGAACTTCTGACAAAACTAAAGTTCTTATACGAAATTCAAAATTAAACTTGAAATTGCAGAACTTGGCTGAATCAAAAGTTGCACAATGATACTAGGAGACTTCCGCAGATGATCTTTGCAAGCACAACAACTCGAGTACGTGGATCGGCACAAAACAAACTCTAGGTCAATAAGAACTAAATAAATGCAATAAGCACAAAACACAAGAGATTTGTTCCCAAAGTTCACTTCCACTAAGGAAGCTACGTCTCTGTTGAGGAGCTCACAAAGAGCCAGGTCTTCCACTAACCCTTTACCTCACTCAATCAACCACAAAGGATGATTGAGTCACTTACTATGAAATCCACAAAGGATAGGGTAATACAAACTTCTCAGGGCGCACACACATGAGAGGACGCTTCACAGGCGACACCAAACCGTCTAGAAGCAAGCTTCAAGAGTAACAAACATGAATCGAAGGATGAAGATGCTTCAAGTGCTCTTGAGATGAACTTGGCTGCCTTTTCTCTTAAATGGTTGAGTCTCACATCTCAATCTTGCTCTCACCCAAGCCCTAGCTCAAATCAACTAAAGGACTAGCTCAAGGAGGGATTGGAGAGTAGTAAATGCTCTTGTAGGTGTTTGTCTCGGGTTAGGTCAACAGCAAATGAAGGAGGGGCTGAAGGGGTATAAATACCCAAGCCCCAACAACTAGCCGTTAGTGCTGGTCAAGTGATTGTCGGAACTTCCGACCATTTAAAAATAGCTGGCCGAGGATCCCTTGTCAGAAGAATCCAGCTTCTTCTGACAAGTGTCGAAACTTCCGACGCAGGGTTTAAGCAAAATATAAAATAAGTGAAGATCTTCTTTTAAGTTCAACACCATACTTTAAGCAAATTTGGCATCTTTTCTTGCTCTTTTTTTATTTTATTGAATTTTAACCTGTCCATAACTCGATAAACTCATTATCTCCTTAATTTCATATGTCATCAACACCAAAACCCACTTAGGGGGCCAAATGCACTTTCAATCTCCCCCAATGTCGGTTCAAGGAAGCCCCTGCTGTTTTCCCGACCGTAGCACTCTTGGACACATCTATAAATATGAAGGGAGGGGGATAGAATTAAGACACACAACACATTTGCTCTCTCACTCGTGTACTCGAGCTTTAGGCTCTTCCTATAGGTGTAGCGGAGTCTAGGCGGTGTTAGAAGATAGGAGGAGAGTAAAGGGAAGTAGAGGAACTGCCGGGGTTGTCGGCACTCTCCTCCAGCTTATACCTCGACGAATGCTTATCAATCAAAGTAAGTGTTTGTGACTTCCTTAGTGTTCTAGTTTCTTAGTTAAGTGGTAGTTCTAGTTCTTTAGTTGTTTACGGGAACGATAGTTTACTAGCTTAGTGGGTGTTCTAATCTAAGACTCCTGATAGAGACGGATGTTCTTGGCCAAGGCTAGAGTTAGTAAACGACAGTGTAGACGTGGTGTCTAGACTAGACTTTACCTATTGGTTGTGTTACATCCCATAGTCAGATGAGGTAGGTGACAGGGGTGACAGCCCTGTTTACTTAGTGTAACCCTCCCCGTTCGAGTATATCACAGTGCCGTATTACTAGGGCGCCCAGGTTTTATCTAGGTGGAGCCCGAAGTAAACAATTAGGACAGTTCTATCTTACCTTAGGAATCCTCTCTGCTCCTTGCCTCTAGTCAGTATGGTGTCCTAGGACGAACCTGAACCTTAGAGAGTATACACACGTTCCTCAGTGGATACAATACCCTGGAATACTCCTAGGTGAAAGCTACAACGGTATTTGTGCGCTTGCAAATTTATCTATGACATTAAAAAATACCAACAACAACTAAACCATAAACATTACAACCAATAATTCTAACACCCTCCCTCAATCTTAGCCAGGTTTTCTTGATAGGTTGAGATTGCGCTTGAACACTTCAAAACTTCGACTTGGATGTGATTTAGTAAAACCATCAGCTATCTGATCCCTTGAGGCTATTAGCCGAATCTTGAGCAACTTCTTGGTCACTCTTTCTCTGATGAAATGAAAATCAATTTCTATGTGCTTAGCTCTTTCATGGAACATGGGATTAGCTGACAGACAAGTGGCACCCAAATTGTCACACCATAAGCAAGGAGCTTGATCAAGTTTAATTCCCAGTTCAGCAAGTAGGGACTCCAGCCAAATTACCTCAGCTGTTGCATTGGCTAGTGACTTGTGCTCAGCCTCAATACTTTGACCTGGATATGGTTGCCTGTTTTCTTGCACTCCATGATATTAATTTTTGGACCAAACAAGATAGCAAAGCCACAAGTATATCGTCTATCATCAATGTCACCAGCCCAGTCAGCATCAGAAAATGCACTTACCAAGTTTGATTCTGATTTACTAATCATCAAACAAATATCAGGTGAGGACTTGATGTACCGCAAAATCCTTTTAATGGCAGTCGAATGCTGAGTAGTAGGAGCATGAAGATATTGACACACTTTGTTCACTGAGTATGCTAGATCCAGCCGGGTCAAAGTAAGATATTGGAGTGCCCCAATAACACTTCTGTAGTTTGTACTATCATCAGCTCCTAGAGGTGTACCTTCATGTTTAGAAAGCTTTTCAACAGATGACAATGGCGTGATACTTGCCTTGCACTTGTCCATGCCTACTCTCTTAAGCAGATCAGTAGCATATATTTCTTGCCACAACAATATGCCCTCTTTCATCTTCTTGACTTGTGTCGAGAAAGAAGTTTAGTTCTCCAAGATTCTTCAGTGCAAAATCTGATCTCAAATCTTCTAGCAAGGTAGAGATCGCTGCAGCAGACGAGACAATAACAATTATATCATCCACATATATAAGCATGTAAATTGCAATGCTTCCATTGTTGTAGATAAAGAGGGACGTGTCTGACTTGGAGGGCACAAAACTAAGTTCACACAATTTCGAGCTCAACCTGTAATACCAAGCTCTCGGAGCTTGTTTAAGACCATAAATCGCCTTGTCAAGCATGCACACAAAATTAGGTTTACCAGCATCTTCAAAACCAGGTGGTTATCTCATATAGACTTCCTCCTCCAGAACACCATGTAAGAACGCATTATGTACATCTAGTTGCCGAAGTTCCCATCTTCTCGATACAGCTATAGATAGAACAAGCCTGACGGTAGCGATTTTCACAACGGGACTAAAGGTGTCTTCGTAGTCGATACCATACCTTTGTTTAAAACCCTTTGCCACCAATCTTGCTTTGTATCGATCAATTATTCCATCAGATTTTCTTTTGATCTTGTATACCCATTTGCAATCGGTCAGGTTCCTTTCTTTTGCAGGAGGGACCAAGTTCCATGTTTCATTCCGAAGTAGGGCAGAGTATTCCTCTTGCATCGCTTTCTTCCAAGGATTACTATTAAGTGCCTCAGTAAGATCTCTTGGTTCTCCTATTGAACACATCATGCCATACCTGATAGTCCCATCGGTATATACTTCGGGTTTAAAAATACCACTCCAAGCCCTTGTATTTGGTCTGCTAGTGCCAGTATCAGCATTTGCAGGCACAGGAAGAGCAGCAACACCAGTTGGAGCACCGGATCCCTGCGGTACACCTGATCCGATCAGCGATGTTATCCTGACACGAGCAGAGGTGGTCGCTGAACTTGACTCGCTGGTTCCCGCATCGCCACGTACCAATCTGGTGTTCGTGCTGGGGGAATTCGCTTGGGCTTCCACGCGTTGAGCCGGTGCAAACGAATCCTCCTAGAACTCTGTGCCCGGAGCCGTTAGATGATCAGCTCCAGGATCGTCGCTGGAATCTTGCTCGTCATCTTCTTCTGCTATTTTATGTAGGAGGTCTGCATCATTTTCTTCTCCGTTCAAATTTTCCTCAAAATTTTCCTACACGTCAATAGCACTTGAACCAAGGTTACGATCATTAGCAGTTGAGTCAAAATGAACTACACCCCCTTGATCGTATGGGAAAAGGTTGTCGGGAAGAAGGGATATCTCTTTTCTAAGAAGGGCGCCTGCATTCTCATGGAGAGATTGGAAGGGAAACACTTCCTCAGCAAAGACCGCATCTCTTGAGATGTAAACTCGCCCAATGGATGGTTAAGGCACTTCAAACCTTTATGTAAAGAGCTGTAGCCAAGGAAGGTGCATCTTTTTGAGCGAAACTCTAGTTTCCTACAGTTGAAGGGCCTAAGATTGGGTCAGCATGCACATCCAAAAATTCTAAGGGACAAATAATCTGGTTTGGTTTTAAGAAGGACCTCGTGGGAGGTTTTAGATTAAGCACTTTGGTAGGCAAGATGTTTATGAGATAGGTGGCAGTAAGGAAGGCTTCGTCCCAAAACTTAAGAGACATGTGTGCATTTGCTAAGAGTGCCAACCCAACTTCAACTATGTGCCTGCTTTCTTTCTGCAGAAATATTTTGTTGATGAGCATGTGGGCGAGAGACATGATGTGTTATCCCTATTTGTTGGAAGAAGTTAAGCTTCTCCTATCCCCCCCCCCCCCCCCAAATCTGTTTGCATGGCTAAGATCTTTTTGTCAAACTTCCTTTCAACAAGATTTTGGAAGTTTTGGAAAACTTGAAAAATGTCAGATTTCTTCTTGAGTACATAGATCCATGTAAATTTGCTAAAATCATCAATGAAGCTTACATAGTAGGTGTGTCTCCCTACTGATATGGGTGCAGGACCCCAAACATCTGAAAAGATGAGCTCTAGAGGACAGTGGAGATACTAAAGGATCTAGAGTACGGCAATCGATGACTTTTTGCTTGTTGACATGAATCACAAATTAATCTATGACTCTGATCACTAGCAAAAGAAAGACTATTGTTCTTGATAACATGCTCTACGATGGCAAGAGTAGGATGACCAAGACGACTGTGCCAATGAGAGCTAGATGGCTTATTGACTCCAAATGCTTGCCTACTTGATGGGATGCTTGAGCTTTGCGGTGTGAGGGAGTAGAGCCCTCCTTCACATCTTCCTTGAAGGAGGGTTTTCTTCTTGGCCAGATCCTTGATAAAAAAAGCAATTTAGATGAAATTCAAGATAGGCGTGGTTGTCACTGGCTAGTCGGTGAACATAAGCGAGACATTTTGTAGAATTTGGAACATGAAGAATATTCTTTAGGTGCAAATTACGATAGGGGTATGCAAAATCGAATGACTAACATGACTAATTTTCATAGCTGAACCATTGGCCGTGCGCACTTGATCATGTCCTTTGTACTTGTCTCGAACAGACATCTTTTCAAGCTCGCTTGTCACATGATTAGTAGAACCACTGTCCATGTACCAATTTGTGTCCAGTCCACAGCTTGTGGAAGCTGATCCAGCAAACTTGGGCTGATAATCTTCATCAAACCGATGCCAGCACTCATCGGCTTCATGATTGGGCTTCCTACAGATTTGACAACGAACAACAGTATTATCTGTCCGTCCTCCTTGCTTTGGTTGGCCTCCAGTGCTGCTATTCCTGCCACGACCACCATTGCCGCGGCCATAGTTATTTTTCCATCCCTGACCACGGTTGTTGCTGCAGCCGCGAGATCCACCTCGTCCTTGTGAGGCCGAGTTTGCAGAAGATTGAAAGAAGCCTCCATTGTTGTCCTGCAACATCTGCAGGCGCATATCAAAGGCTACAATTTGAGCATACAGATCACTCAATGTCATATTGTTTCGTCCCATGACAGACGACACAAGAGAGTTGTAGTCATAGTCCAATCCGTTCAGGATAAAGGAGATCATCTCGTCATCTTCAACGATCTTGCCGCGGATGCGAGTTCATCACCAATGCAGTAGCAGTCATGCCGCCCTTGTTGCAGCTCGCCGGTTGCATGCGCAAGTTTGTTGCACGTGCACGTGACTAGGCAGAAAACATCCCTTCAAGGAGCGCCCAGACATCCACTGCAGATGTTAATGTTGCTACTTGAGCAAGCACATCTTTTGTCAGCAAATTCAGTAGATATCCAAGTAACTTCTGATCTTGTGCCACCCATGTCACATACGCCGAGTTGGTCACAATCTCGGTGGTCTTGTCCTCCTTGATTATCTTCATAGTCTTGACCGGAGCTTCGGCCTTCCCTTCAAGAATCTCGATGAGTTGAGCTCCTCGGATAGCAGGCATGATTTGTGCCTTCCATAGGAGAAAACTATCCCGAATTAGCTTCTTAGAGGCAGGAGGGCCGAGGCTTGCCGAAGCTGCTGAAGAAGACGCCATGGATTCGGCTAGATGTATTTTGGAGGAGAGGCTCTGATTATCATGTGAGGTTTTGGGGTAACGTAGGTTGGCCCTTGGCCTCTACGGTTCCATGTTATATAGTGGCAATTGCCAACAAAATTACAATCAGCTTGACGCGCAAGCTTGGGTCTCCTAGTCTATCTCTACTAGGATACATGAGAATAGTCTATCTCTACTAGGATACATGAGAGAGAGAGTTTGGTTTAGATACAACTAAACCGTATACATTTTTTTTCGAAATATCCGGAACCTTGCAGGTGTTAATTAATAAGAAGAGAAACAGTTCAAGCTCCAGAGGTGCTTAAGTTTACAACCATTAAGGTTCAAAGAACCTGCCGAGGTCGGAGCATCGAAAAAGCTCCCAACAGAAACATGAAAAATAGACCGTATACATTACAACCAATAATTCTAACACTCTCCACCTCCTTGTCGGAGGCATGTGCAGAGGCAAAGCTAGAGGAGCCGTGCTCCGAGGGCGCGCCAGCAGGGGCGCAGGCGCCGTCGGAGGCGAGGAGGCTGGAGGAGGGGAGCAGCGTTCCGACGACGAGGCTTGCGAACCCAGGTACTGCGACAACGCCGGAGCCTTGCCACGCGCGTCCATATTGTGGATGGTCGTGAAGCGGCGTGCCTCATGCACCGCGTGGGGGAAGACCGCACCAGCCGTCAAGATGTCCTTGGGAGGTGGGTTCTTGGGCAGCTCGAAGTCCGGCGCAGTGGAGCTCGAGGAGGCGATTAGGTGCCGCGGGTCGAACACGGACTGCAGGAGGATCTCCGAGGAGGCTGGGGTCGGTGGTGGCGGCGGCGTCGTGGGTGGTGGAGGGGTGGCGGAGCCGGGTGAAAAGAGGACGGCCCTCCCCGTGCTGCGTGGGGCGAGCATGGGGACGGTCGGCTGGCTGCGTGGCCAAGGGGTGAGCACACGAGCTATCGGCATGGGGCACGAGCTGAGGCGATGCCCGCTGCTGCGGCAGTTGCGGCAACGAACGGGGTCGCGGCAGTCCCGCACCAGGTGGTCGTTTGCGAGACAACGAAAGCAGACGGTGGTGGAGACGATGGGGGTGAGGCGGCGCGCCAGGGTTTGGATTGGTTTTGCAGGCGTGAGGAGCGCCTGAAGGTACGGTCCCCGGGCAGCCGGTTGGTGGGAGGCATTGAGCGTGAGCCAAACGCTGCTCTAACTGTTCCTTCTCGTTGCCCGCTGGCCTGTCAGAGGGTGGGTGAGCAGTAACTCCGGTCGGATGCACCTCTTCATCTTGGTTTCCGGGGAGGCGACGAACCGCGGCCACCGCGGCTACCATGGACGGGTGAGCCAAGAGCACAGAAGAGCCCATGCAAAGACGCCCCCGCACAACAAGAGCGTTAGCAACGTTGCGACACGAGACCCGGACCCGAAAAACACAAGAGCGAACGCGCGTGACCATGAGGCGACTCGGAGAAACAGTGAGGCTGAAGTTCAGCATATTGCGCACAAAAGCAAGATTGTAGTGTGGAGCATTGGAGGCGGGGTGATCCAAAGATCGGCAGGGTGCGGGGATGGAGTAATGGAACCTGGGACAGCAGTGGTGTGGAACTCGAGGAGAAGTTGATCCTGGAGCAGTTCCCCCGGCCGGCCATGGAAGCGACCCGTCTTCCACTTCCACGTCGCGCCGCCACCTCGCCGGGCCTCAAGCCGAGGCCTGACACGCGGCCCTGGTGAACGGCGGGCACATCGTTGGGCGGTTTTTGGTGGCTGGGGGTGGTGGAGGATGCGGGATCCGGTAGTTCCGCCTCGGCGTCGCCACCGGCACGGTCACTAGGAGCGAACGGAACAGCGAACGCGGGCATCCTCCCTCTCCCCCCTGCTCCATTAGATAAATTACGTCACATCCATTTCTATGTAAAGGAAGGGTTGGCTTTGCAGTGCGTGATGTGAACTAAACTTTTTTTATGTTTATGGTCTAGAACACCGATGATTTGATCTTATCATAGCAGCACTCTACATTGAAGTGGTTTAAATATTAGATCCTAATTAAGTAGATGGAAAATAGCATAATCAAGGCAAATGTTAGAGACTGGAAAAGGTTGTTGCTGGCAGAGCACATGGTTAGATACAAATATTTTCCTTCAAGCCAACTTTTTTTACCTCTCCAATCTCCATGGTAGAACTAGAATATTTTTTTTCTTATGGTAAAATATTTTCCCCTTCTCTTTTTTTTGGGGAGGATATTTTCCCCTTCTCTGTAAAACAATATTTCTTCCAAAATTGATAGTAAGGGATGAAACATTTATTTATTATGGTGAAACAGATTTTCTTTCCGACAAGAAAACGTATTATATGAAGAAGAACAAATTGTTGGATCGGAAGCGGAAAAAAAAATTGTTGTTGGAGACGAGCCATGGGCGGGAAGGCCGAGGCCTAAAATGCAACATTCCCGCGAGGCCGCGACTCCCCTCCCAAATTCCAAACCCACCGATCTCCTTGCCCTCCGCCATTCCCTCCGGCAGCCTAGTCGTCCACGGTCCACCAGTCACCGCCTCCTCTAGACTCACGAACCATAGGCGCGCGATCTCGCCTGGCCCGTCTCTCGTCCCTCCTCCCTCCCCGGTGAATCCCCTGCCCTCTTCCCTCCCTCTCGTTGCTCTTCAATCTTCTTCTGTGGGTAATTGTTGCTATTTGTGACGCAATTCCTTAGTTATTTCTGCTCGTACCCAATGGCTCCTTCGACTGGAGGAACCGGTCGTTTTGCTGTATTTTCGTTGTGCTGGAAAATTAGTGGATGAGGATTCCGAGCTTGCGTGTGGCTTGCAACCGCAGGAGCTCGATCTGTTTAGGGTCTGCTCAGTTCTCATGAACTCCACTGTGCTTGGCTGATGCGTGGTAGGAATATCGCTGGCTGCAGTTTTCGAGTTACTGCAGAAATTTTGCAATGTGTCTTTTTTGCATTTGGATCTTTGGAGCAGTACTGCATCCTTCTAGGATGTGGAACAATTTAGTGTTTTCACTAATCTTTGCTTGTTTAATGATTAAAAGGAGCAGTAAAAGTACCTGCCCAGGTACTTGTCTCACCCTGTTCAGGACCTTCCTGATGAATGCCCGAACTGACAGTGCTCCTGCAATTTCAAGTCTCCGCTCACAAGCTGAAATATGTATTAGTAACATTGTAATTTCTTGCCAGGTTTACCTCCATTTTCACCTGATTGGTGAGCATAGATTTAGCTTGCACGACGACTCGTCGAAGAAGATGGCTTCGTAGTCTGTTAAGAGTTCTCGGATGCAATTTGCAAACGTACCAAGTAGCAGTCCCTACCAATGGAAGCCTTCCCTTCCTGACGTTGAATGCAAACCCTCAAACGCCAGCACTGCATTTGGTATGTTTTCTGTTTCACCGATGCCAGCAGCATAGCTGCATTTTTGGACAACTTTAGGCACAACACAATTGATTTTGGTGTTTTGAGCTGATTCATTCACCTTACTCATTCACTGAGTGTGTAAGCTCAAGCTGATCCGGTGCATGTTTGTGTAATAAAACAATATAAGGGAAGAATAGTTAAGCTGTATCCCTGCTTTTATTGGTGCACCCGACAGCCAGTACTTTAACAGGTCATGCCCGTAATGCAGATGTTGAGTGCAAATTGCAGCATTTGGAATGTTCAGTGCACAAGATGGGAATGGAGCTAGACTCGGTGCAAAATGATGTTATTCATATAAACAGGGCCATGAAGGACGCGACACTGGATTGTAAGCCCTAATTGGTACTTTACTTCTAGTTACAAATGGCTTCAGCATTTTCCAGCTTACTGTCTGTGTATCGTTTTGTGCATTAATTATGTTCTGACTCAAAACTTGTGCATTACATGTTCAGCTAGCAGCATAAAGGAAAAGGCAGTTGTTCTGGAGAAGTCACTTCAGGAAATTGTAAGCATATTAGTGCGAAAGTCCTTTGTCCTATGATTTTTTGTTTGCACAAACAGATTTCTTATTTATTTAAACATTCTAATGCAGTGTAAGGGAGAATAAGATCTCAAAGAACTAGTAGAGAACTGTACCAAAACCAATCCTGATCAGCTGAATGTTATGAACTCCCACTCCAGTAATCTGGATGAAATATCCTTGACTCTTTCAGCATGGCCAAAACAAATACAAGCAGAGTTAAGGTTACTGCAGAGTGACATCTCCAGTGTTCTTACAGAAGAGTTGCAGATAGTTTTGTTATTATCAGAATGTCAACCTTCAGTTTTTTATATGACTCCAATAGAGTCCTCTGTCTTTCCAGTTCTTCTATTGGCTGGCATATGCACACAAGTATTTATCAAGCACTCAAGTTGTACTCTACGCACATGTTAGTTCAGTTTCAAATAGACGGACAAGTTAGCTCAAATTTGTTTGAAACATTTGGATGACCCTTACGATTTTGCGCACTGAAACCTTGTCACTCGTACTGCATGCAATTAATCTGGAGCCACTGCTTTAGTCTAAAATCTGGCTTCTCTTTTCCTCTTTGCAGGGCATTGTTAGAGCTATAAGATCTTCTGAAAGTAGGTCTGCTGCAATTGAAATGCCGGTACTCTGTGATGCTTTCATTATTTAACTAATTGAATTCAAATTTCATCCCATTCCTGTCTTTTTTATTATTCATCTTGGCTGAAGGACCAGAGCTGCACCATCAACAAAAGACCCCTGATGAACTCAATGCCAATAGTAAATGAAAATCCCCTGGAAAATCCAACAACAGAAGTGAATGGAAGATCCCTGGTGAGCACAACACCAATAGTGAATGAAAGATCTCCGTTGAAGCAAACACCATTAGTGAATAAAAGACCACCAATGAACCAAACGCTGGTAGCAAATGAGGGATCTCAGGTGAGTGAAACACCATTAGCAAATGGAAGATCACTGGTGAACCAAAAGCCAGTACCTAATGGAAGGCCCCAGAGGAAACAGAATCCTGTAGCAAGTGGACAGCTCGCACTCTCTCGAAGAACATATAGGAATCCCCATAAGAGCCACATATCAGCAACAAAAGTGTAATACTCCAGCCTCATCAGTTATTTTTAGCTAACTCCCTGGAGCAGTGGCGGATCCACAAACAGGCTCCACCCGGAGCTAAATTATGCACGGCTACGAATCTAAGTAGTCGTGTTATACTAGTACTAGTTATACACTAATAAATATAATAAAATTTTAAAAAATACAAATAATAATATTGATTCAAAGTGCTCAAATAATATACTAAAACAATACGAAGGACATTAAAAATAGAAAAGTAACTAAAAAACATTCATAACACCAGGATCTTCATGATTTCGCACCATTTATACTGCTGCCATCCTGAATTCTACATTAAAAAAGAAATAAATTGTCATTTCTCGTCATAAAGCAAGAGAATATTACGTATGTTTTTGGATTACAATGAAACACGTACCTTGGATCCTGGCGTGGCAAATTTATCTTACGGTTTCTAAAGCTTTGAAAGCGTTTTAGAATCTTTTCATCTTCAATTGATGCAAATAAATCCCGCTCAATATAGCATATCATGCACGCTTTCTTGCATTACTATGAAAGCTATCAATTGATTGAGCATGCTGCTTGAATGCATCCTTCGCATGCTTCCAATTTCTAAACCCAACTTTGGTGAATATATCATTACTATAAAACCCAGTTTGTTGTGACCTAAAGAGATAGCAATCAAAGCAATAAGCTGCATCCTTGACTACACTGTACTCTAACCAGTCAAATTGATCAAACCATGAACCTACAAATCCTCTTGATTGACCTTTATCTTTTTTTTTGCTTCTTCTCTAATCTCATGATGAAACTCATCAATTTGTTTCCTCTCTCCTGGATCAACAACAATATCTCTCATGTCTAGTTCATTCCGCGGTCGTTTTTCAATCCGGCTCTCAACACTTCTGACACTCACATCTTTCTTACCAAAAATCGCTCCATAACCGGCGCGATGCAGGGTGGCGGCTCCAATAAGATGATGTTCTGCAAGAATACATGATATCATTATTGACGCAATAGCTTAATAGCTTAAACACACATGAATTTTTTCAATTAGAGGCATACAAAGATGTGCAGCGGCTTCTCGGCGGCGTCGGGGCGGCAGCTGGCGGCTTCTGATCAGTGACGGCAGCCTGTAGGGAGCCGGGCGGCGGCACTGGGCGGCGGGCGGCGGCGCGCTGGGGCCGAGGCGGCGGCAGCGCGCGAGGGCCGGCGCGCGGGGGCAGTGTGGCTGACGCGGGTGGGTAGCAAGAGCAGGTTAGGGTTGCACGATTTGGGTCGGGGGGCTAAAATGGGCCCATTTCATTTTTATGTTATTTTTATGAAGTAATTGGGCCTCGCCCCGGGCCGCAGGGCCCAAATCTGCCCCTGCCCTGGAGGATCAGACTCAAACTGGAGACCGGTTTTAGAAATCGTTACATGCTTCTCATAAGCTGATTAAGCATCATTAGAAGCTTGATCTGACATCCAGATTATCTTTTATTTCATTGGGTAATTACAGTAGTTTTAATGGCATTTCACTGATAGTGGTTTTGATTTGTCTAATTTCTTGTGTCAGAATACTATATTTGTGTTCTCTGCATTTATATTACTAATTTGATTGCCACTTTCCGAAAATTATTGTTGGTGTATAGTTGTAATTAGAGAAACTGTAAGAATTATTGTGCAAAGTGTAGTAATAAAGAGAAGAGAGAGGGCTGTGGTGGAGAGATCACCGCACCAGAAAATTTCCTAAAAAATCAACATGGTATACAGAGGTAGGGTTAGGGTGTACCGCAGGCGTCGCCGCTGCCGCGATTAGCCGTCGCCGGCGTGCGAGGCTACTGCGGCGAGGGCGCGCGGGGCCTGCGGGCAACGCTGCGGCGCGAGGAGGCGCCGCCTGGGCACGCGAGAAGGCAGGTGCGCGGGGCCAGCGGGCGTCGAGCGGAGGAGTCGCGGGCGGCCGGCACGTGGGTCTGCGGACGTCGGCGAGGAAGCGACTCGTGGACTCGCGGGAGGCGCGTCGCGGGGCCAGCGGGCGAGCGGAGGAGCCGCAGGGCCGGCGCGTGGGCGCGCACGCTCGAGCTGGCGCCCGAGGTGGCCGGCGCGGGTGTGCAGGAGCCAGCGCCTGGGCGTGTGGGGCCTCTGCGGCTGGTTAATGGGCGCACGTGCGCTTGGTCCAGCTGCTGGCCTGCTGCTGCTGCGAGCGGCTGTGCGTGAGCTGCTGCTGCAAGCAGAACCGGCGTGAGATGGTTGGTGTTTAAAGAACAAAAAGGAGAGATAAGAAAAAAAAGGAAGGAAGTCTGGTTCGTGTGTCTGTCGAACAGGTGGTGGTGAAAGATGAGTACTGAAGGTGCTGGTGGTTAGGGGGAATTACAAAAAGTGAGATGAGGTGTATCATTCAATAGCTCAACGGTTGGGTCTGATTGGTGCCAAGGCAAATGCAGGCTCAACTGAGTTGAAATTGGAGCTCGTGCCGAATAATGTGAAGCTAGAGGGCAGCAAGAATTACTTGAGCTGGTCCAGGAGAGTCCGTGTGCTTCTAGGAGGCAAGAGAGTGGAGCACTATTTGGAAGAGACCTGTGGTGAGCCGACTAATAAGCTCAGCACTGAGTGGAGAGTTTGGCATGCAACAAACTCGGTGATAGTGGCATGGTTACTGGCATCCATATCTCCCACTATTAGCAAGAGGGTGGAAGCCATGCGCACTACATCACAGATATGGAGGACCTTGAGTAGCATAAACTCTCGGAGGGAAATGTGATGATGATGATGATGGAAATTCAGGGCAAGGAAGATGCAGTGAAACAGGCAGGAAGACCAGTGGAGTAATATGCTAGTGGGCTTCAGTACTTGTGGGAAGAGTTAGATTACTATGCTCCTCCTCAAATGGAGACTCCACGAGATGCTCAGGCTTTCCATAAGTGGGTGGAGGACAGGAGAGTGACCCACTTCCTGAAGAATCTGGACCCTGAGTTTGAGAGTAGGAGAGCTGCCTTTTGTCACCAGGAGAGTCTTCCTACCATGGATGAGGTTATTTCAGCCATGATTCATGAAGAGAGCAGGCTTCGAGTGATGGGGAGTGGTAATCCTGTGAAGCCGGCTTATGTTGCAATTGAAGACAGAGAATGCTACAATAATGGGGAAAAGGGTCATATGAGTTACAATTATCCCAATCCTAAAGGTAGTGGTGGTAGAGGAGGAACTCGTGGAGGTCGTGGTAGCCGTGGTGGAGGCCGAGGTAGAGGCCGTGGTGGTCCCAGGGCCAATGTGGCGGCAACTGAGGAGACTTCGTCTATCACTCTAACGGGAGAGCAAGTCAAACAATGGGAGCAATGGTAGAAAGGCAAAGCTTCTGAGAGCTCCACCAGCACCTCGCTTGATCCTGTGACATCGACCTCCAACAACTTCGGTAAATTTGCCAACTACGCCCGCATAGGCGAAGGTACTCAGGCACAGGCACTTGCATCTTCATGTAGGCATCACATATATTGGGTCATAGATTCAGGAGCATCCAAGCATGTTACAGGCATGTCTAATTCTTTCAAAACATACAGTCCATATACCCATTCTGAGTCCGTTCAAATTGTTGATGGCACATCCCAACTTATCCATGGTGTAGGGTCTATAGAGTGTACATATCTCTTAGCCTGTCATCAGTCCTGCGTGTTCCATCATTTTCAGTTAATCTCCTTTCTATAATCTCAATCATTCATCAATTCAAGTGCATAGTAACATTTGATGAAAACTCTTGTGTCTTTCAAGAGAGGGGGACTGGGAGAAGGATTGGGACTGGAGTCAGGCGTAATGGGTTGTGGTTCATCAGTCATGAGGACTCAGCATTGACAACAACTGCTGAAAGAGATGTGAAGGAAATTCTGCTACTCCATTATCGGTTAGGACATATATCTTTTGAAAGCCTCGGTCGGTTGTACCCTGCTATGTTTAAGAAAGTGGACAAAGGTAGACTTGTATGTGATGCATGTGAACTTGGCAAGCATACTAGATCCATATATCCTAGTATTGGCTTTCGCAGTTGTGAACCGTTTATTCTAATACACTCAGATGTTTGGGATCCCTATTCAGTCACTTCCATAAGTGGTGCTAAGTGGTTTGTCACCTTTATTGATTGTTACACTTGTATGACTTGGATCTATATGCTCAAGCATAAAAGTGAGGTGTTCCAGTGCTTTCAAGACTTTTATAAATTGGTGGCAAATCAGTTTAATGCAAGGGTTCGAATCATTCAGATTGATAATGGAATAGAGTATGTGAATAATGAATTCAGATCATACCTTTCAGGTCAAGCTCATTCATCAAACAACTTGTCCAGGAACTCCACCTCAAAATGGTGTAGCTGAGAGGAAAAATCACCATTTGTTGGAGGTAGCAAGATCTCTCATGTTTCAGATGAATGTACCTAAGTATTTGTGGAGTGAAGCAGTGATGACAGCCACATACCTTATCAACCGAATGCCATCAAGAATACTTGGTATGAAATCATCTGCTGAACTCCTATTGGGAAGGTGTGACTTCAAAGTTCCACCCAAGGTCTTTGGTTGTGTTTGCTTTGTAAAGGATCATCGACCCACGGTGGGCAAGTTGGATCCTCAAGCAGTAAAATGCATATTTGTGGGGTATGCCTCTACTCAAAAAGGGTACAAGTGTTGGGATCCTATTGGTAGGAGATTGTTTGTGAGTATGGATGTGACATTTCATGAGGAAGAACCGTACTACACAAAGAAGGGAGATCTGGACCAATTCCTAGAAGATTTCTCTCCGATCAATGGAGGGGACCGTAGAGAGGGGGAGGATAATGGTGGAGAAGGTAGTGATGTGGCTAGTGGGGCTATAGGAGAAGTGATTGTTGGTGGCGTGGTTCCACAAGATATGGAGGAGGTGATAACCAAGGAGAGGTCAAGTAATGATGAGAGAAGTGATCCCAGCAGTTAGGAGGAGATGGAAGATGATGATGTTGTTGGGACAATTCCGTGCCCCATTGGGGAGAAGACGAATGAGAAGCAGGGGGAGCAACCCATTGTGTATTATCGAAGGCGGGCTAAGAAGCAGGGGGAGCAACCACCAGAACCTAAACAGGTTGAGACTCCCGTCCCATATCCCTCCTCAGACTCCTCTCCATCAAGCTCGCCGGCCCCGGCTGGTAATGTCTCTCCCACCTTTGAACATGTAGAATTGCCCCTTGCACAACGTAGAGCTCCTAGAGTCAATGCTGGAACCCCCCCCCCCCCCCCCCCCCGCCGCCGCCCATCGTTATGGCTTTGGACATGACATTACTAAGTATGTCTCATACTCTAGTGTCTCACCTGCATATAAAACTTTTGTTGCATCTTTACAAACAGTGCCTTTTCTGAAGGATTGGAGGTGTGCTAAACAGGATCCAAAGTGGAAGGATGCAATGAAAGAAGAGCTACTTGCTCTTCAAAAGAACAAGACATGGGAACTTATTCAGCTTCCAGAAGGAAGGAAGGTTGTGGGTTGTAAGTGGGTCTTCACGGTGAAGCAGACACCTAAAGGAAAGGTGGATAGATACAAAGCAAGATTGGTTGCGAAGGGATATATTCAAACATATGAAATTGACTATGATGAAACCTTTGCACCTGTGGCAAAAATGGGCACAGTGAGAACCTTGGTCTCATGTGTAGCCAACTTTGGTCGGCCCCTTCATCAACTGGATGTGAAGAATGCATTTCTCCAAGGTGATCTGCAGGAAGAGGTATATATGGAAATTCCACCAGGATTTGAAAATGAACAGACTCTAGGGAAAGTGTGCAAACTCAAGAAGTCACTCTATGGCCTGAAGCAGTCACCACGGGCATGGTTTGATAGATTCAGACGAGCAGTGTGTGATATGGGGTACTCCCAATGCAATGGAGATCACATAGTCTTCTACAAACATCAGGGATCTCGTATTACTATCCTAGTTGTTTATGTTGATGATATAGTGATCACTGGAGATGATGTAGAGGAGATCAAGATACCGAAGGAGAGGCTAGGCAGAGCCTTTGAGGTAAAGGATCTTGGACCACTCCGATACTTTCTTGGGATTGAGATTGCCAGGTCATCAAAAGGAATTATTCTCTACCAAAGGAAGTATGTCCTCGATCTGTTGGCGGAAACAGGAATGCTTAGGTGTCGTCCATGTGGCTCACCCATTGATAGGAATCACCAAATGTGCGCTGAGTCAGGTGACCCTGTGGATCGGGAAAGATATCAAAGGCTAGTCGGTCGATTGATATACCTCTACCATACAAGACCCGATATTGCTTATGCAGTGAGTGTGGTGTGCATAGAACTGGGCATATGGAGGTAGTTTATCAAATCCTGAGATACCTAAAAGGAACCCCTGGAAAGGGTTTGTGGTTTAGAGCGAACCAAGACTTGAATCTGGAAGGCTATTGTGATGTTGATTGGGCAAGTAGTAAGGATGATTGGAGATCCACATCAGGATATTGTGTGTTTGTGGGTGGTAATCTTGTTTCATGGAGAAGCAAGAAGCAAGCTGTGGTGTCACGGTCTACTGCGGAGGCCGAACATAGGGCAATGGTCTTGGCTTTATGTGAGATGATGTGGTTGAAGGGTCTTCTGAAGGAGCTTCGGGTGTTGAAGAATGAGACAATGTTACTCCATTGTGATAATGTAGCAGCTATCAATATAGCAAATAATCCGGTTCAATTCGACCGAATGAAGCATGTGGAGATTGACCGGTTCTTTATCAAGGAGAAGATGGACAGTGGGGCCTTAAGGCTAGAGTATGTCAAGTCTCGTGATCAACTTGCTGATTGTCTCGCAAAAGGTTTAGGTCCTAAGGATAATGAGTTGGCATGTAACAAGATGGGCATGTTGAATATCTCTAGCCCATCTTGAGGGGGAGTGTTGGTGTATAGTTGTAATTAGAGAAACTGTAAGGACTATTGTGCAAAGTGTAGTAATAAAGAGAAGAGAGAGGGCTGCGGTGGAGAGATCACCACACCAGAAAATTTCCCCCAAAATCAACAATTATACTTGCTTTACTTATTTGTATCTTAATATAATTTGGAGCTGATGGGGCCTGCTTATTGATGCCAGCCTTCCTACACATTCAGTTTGTCCTGGAACGGAGGGAAATTCGAATATGGACGTAGAACAAGGAAAGGTGAAAGCACTTCCATAAGACTTCACTGGTTCTAGTTCCATCCTGGCACCTGAACATGACATGTCCAATAGACAGGTTTCCCATCAATTAACAACTAAAAAAGGTGGACTGTGCAAAGCTACCTAGTATTTTGTTAAATTATGTGTTCTGATACTGTGCAAACTAACCTTCTAGCTTAATGAAAAATTGTAAACAATGTATTCCGAAAGTGAATGTGGTCTGGTACTGCTCTGGATCATATACCACCAAGGAGCGCCTGCGGTGGCTTTGGCAATGTCTCAAGCCCTGCATGGCTGCATAACTGAATATTTTTGAACATGCTTCAGCTGTAAGTTTGCATTTTTCTTTGGCTGTCAAACAATCACTAACAACACAGTAGGTTGCAAAGTTGCACTTGTCTTTGGTTTATTGTTTGATTATTCTTGCTTCTGAGATGCAAAATGCAGAAACCAGTCTGTAAGATCATCAACTCAGATGACGACAAAGAAGGGTGTGTTTCCAGCATGATTCTGAATACTGAAAGAGGTGGTTATCAACAGCAGAACTTTACCTTGTGTTTCTTTATTTTTTCTGGTAATCTGTTCAAGAAAGATCACGTTCTTTTCTAATAGTTGAACAAGAGGGATATTATCATATGAACAGTATGTGACCATATCTGCATCCATGCAGCTAATGTGGAGTCCCACTTGATAAAAGAAACCGCTGAAGAAAGCTTGCAGATACTGAAGAGGGTCAGGAAGAGAACAGGAGAAAGGAAGGCCATTATTCCAGTCAAAGGTAATAAACTAATAATGTATGCTTCATATTACTTTTTAGTATTTCAGTGCTCTGCTGTTGCTCTGCTAGTTATAGTCAGGTCACTTCTGGTCATGTGCTGCCTATCTCTTCTTCCCCTTAGTTATGTGGGGATGGAAGTCCACCGCAGTGGTTCTGATGGTGTTGATTTTCATTATCTACTTTGTTGTCCATTAAGATTTGATCGGTATGTTAGGATCGGCATTTGGTTTGTTATGCTCGGAACTCGGCTTACTAGTGTTTAGTTTGGTTGTTAGCTTGAATGATTTGTTAAGGGGCCGACCAATATGAGATATCAAGCAAGTTGTTGCGTGCTCTCTGTTACATCTACCGTAGCTCCAGGGTGGTTCTTTTTTTTTTTTCGTTTCATGTAACCGTTCTCCTAGAACGATTAAACTAGCCTGTTTTGCGCTATCTACCAACGATTATTATGAAGGCTGTTTTAGTATTATACTTCCTTGTTCTGAGGTACTTTCATTAAGCGTAATGCTACGGTCCTATTGGCAACCACTGACAAGCCCGCCTCTGCTGAAGGTGCAATCTCTGAAACTGCAAGAGCATCTGACGAAACTGGAAGCCGGTTGTGGAAGAGGAATTCTGGCCGAGATCGTCGTCCTTCCGTCCGGTTCCACGGCCCTGATTGGTAACGGTGATGAGTGGGATAGTTGCCTTGTGTGCTGCTTGGAACAATTGTAAGATTAATTTAACTACATGGAGGGGGAAGATTGTGTCGTTTGTTCTTTCAGAACACTGGGTCGCTATATCACAGATTCACAGACAATAGATTCCCCGGAACAACAGGATCGGATCGACCTTCTTAGTTCGCAATGAATTTTTCCCATTTTATGTTGTTTGCCCGGCTGTCCTAGTTTACCGTGCCCTGTTTGGAACTTTGGATACATCAGTGTAGCTGAATTTTTCGTCTGTCGGCTCGGTGCACTAACGAACGGGTCAACACATGATCAGAGTGTTTTTTTTTATCTAACCTGATCAGAGTCGAACACATTAAAGAAGACCAGTTCGTGTCATATTTTAATTTTGTTTTCTACATTCTTCTAAGTACATTGTGTGTGGGGTGGGTGGGTGGGGTGGGGGGGGGGGGGGGGTGGGGTTTGCAGTACTGCTACAGTGCCCTTCGAGGGGGAAAGACTTCTGTCAGCGTGTCCCTTTCGGAAGGTGAGGCACCTTTCCTCATCACAAGCTGCTCATGCAAAATTTAAAAAAATTAAAATATGTGAAAGAACAGCATAGAAGTGCTCTGCCTTGATTTTAATGAGAAATTTCCTATTTGACACTAGTAAAGTTGTAAATTCCTTATTTAACACTAAAAAATTTTAATTTCTCTATTTGACACTGGGTTGAACTTTCGTTCCCTATTTTATACTAACATCCATTCCGTCTGTTAACTTACGCAAACAGTACCATATAGATTCCCTCCTCTCTTTTCTAGGCTAAAATGACTATCAAATCATCATGAAACTTTATGTAGAGATATAGTGAATGTAGATGAGCTCATTTTGCATAAAAACACATATGTAGGATTTAAAATCTTAAAATAAAAATCCACCAAAATAGATTACTTTTGAAAATTATCTAAATTTTTAGGGCACAAAAATATTTTCCAACAATTATGCAAAAATGTATAATATTCCTACAAAATTACTTTTAATGATAAGTTAAAAAGAAATTTTGAACTTCTTTAAGAAAAATAATTTATAGTTGTTGCAAAAAAATTTACCGGTATTAAATTTGTAGTTAGTTCGAGAAGATGAAATATGCTGATTGGACTTGTATTCCTTTTGACGGATCTGGACAAATACTGAAGTCGGCCAAGACGATAAGTTAGATGATTGTCTGAAAGCGTCGCTGTCGTGCTGCTAACTGAAAGACATTTCAGTCTTTTAAAAAAAAACATTTCAGAAGATGCATAGAATTTCATGCGAGCAGTATGTTTCTTATCAATTATCATTGTTACCGTCTTACCGACCCTGTTGTGAAGAGTGATGATCCGGATGGCCTTCGTGGCTGCTTCTACCTCTTGGTCAAAGCATCTGTGTACTTGCGCTGCTCGCACTGCACCAGGGAAAGAAAACTGAAAGGTCCAAGAGGCACTCGGCTGATTGCTACATTAGTAAATCATCTCGTGGCTCATTATTCAGTCAATATAAACCAGAAAATCATCATTTTTTTATGGTAGCGTAGTTATCAGTCAATGCAAACTTGGCCAACTCTGAGTCATATGTTCTTATCTTTTCTTTCTATTATTTTGTCTTCTCTCGCAGGGCTAGCCTTTGCCAACTACTTTTCATCATTGTTTGTATTTTTGTTGGAGCAGACCGATTAAGCTGCTTTCAAGAAGATAGTACAAATCATTCCATCAACTCATTAAATCGTTCTGAAGCAACTCTGTCTCCTCTCGCAAAGTGGTAAGCAGCTCCAGGTAGGGATGAAAGTGGAGCGGATAATTTCCGTATCCGATCCGATCTGAATACGAATTTTGTGGATGTGGAGAAGGTTTTTTTTGGTATCCACGCGGATATGGATAATCCGAATTCGATTGTATGCGGATGCGGAGTAGGATATGGTATTAGCAAAATCCGGAGGATATGGATTATCCGATAATTGAACGCGAATAATCCGAGGTTTATAATAGGATATTCGACTACTTTCGCGAGCCCAGCAGGCCAGCACTTTGTACAAATTAAGTGCAGTCCAAATACACACATAATATTTTTATAGCCCATTAACCAACAAGTATTTATATTATGTGCACATGCATCGGTAAACCCTAACGGCTGATCGACAATATTTTTATTTTGTTTTACATGTTTGCTCTATACACCTAAGTCTAAACTGAGAACCTGTAATGATTTTTGTTGGACGTCAAGTTTGAAGTGTCACCATCAACTTTGTGTCGTAAACTATAAAGGTGAGTATTTTATTTCATGATGTCTTGCTGCTTTATAGCTTTGGTTTACAAATTATTAATCAACATAAAAAACTACACATAAACATATATTATCCGACCATATTAATCCGTATTCGGTCCGACACCGATCCGACTCCGCACCGCATCCGATATCCTCATAGCTCCGTATCCGTAACCGTATCCGTGTGATATCCGCTCCGCTCTGCATCTGATAAAAAAATATGGATGAGGATATGGAACAGGTATTATCCGCTCCGATCCGATCCGATCCGCTTTCATCTCTAGCTTCAGGCCATCTCTTTCAGCATATCTCCTACAAGATAACAAATTCTATACAACTCATGATTTTTCCACGCACATTTTGAAATCTCTCTTGATTCCGTCAAGGGATAATGCCGTAGCAAATTAAATTATTGTTCTAGGATTGGATTACGTGGGCGTGAAATTGAGAAGGAGAGCTACATGCCAGCGATTTGGATTTTAAAACGTGGTAGCTTTATTGCCGGTCAATATAACCTTGGCCAACTCTGAGACACTTATCTTCATTAATTTGACTCTCTCGGTAGTTGCCTAGTCCGTATCAAGCTGACAGCAAAATTCTGTCTGATAATCCACATGGTGCGAAAACAAGCATTCCATCTGATTCGAAATTTATGATGCTTATTAAGACATCAAAATTCTATCAAGTGAGCTGAAACTTTGGAAATTTCTATAGAAAACTACAGCCTGCTGGTTTGGTGCTGCTCTGGCTTTACTTCCCGGTGCACTGGGGTAAGCCGATTTGTAAAACGAGGCAAAAAATGAATTAAGAGGAGGGTGAGAACCGGTGAAACTACTTTGTATTGGCTTCACGGGTTGGCTCCTCCCATGAATTCGATTTGGGAGGAGCGGCACCAAACGAGGCGTACGGTTACTTGTTATGAAAAAATTTCTTTCTTCTAAGAAAATATATCACTCTTAGATATTTTAAGATAGATTAGCGCTATCAAAAATTTACCTAGATATCTCTAATTAGTGATGTGATTCTATTTTTGTTTGCTGAAGTAAACAAGAGGAAATGTTTCCTTTACATCCTATGCATATATAATGCGCGCCTTCCGAATTATGGTATTGTTTGATGGAAGAGCCCAGGTGGAGTATGGAAATGATGTACTTAATGTAGATAGGCCGAAAAACTCTCTACAAGTTAAAATGGCATGTTCATGGGACGAAACCTGAATCCTAGAGTGAAATGTTTTTGAAACAGATGGAGGATTTTTCATCGTCCGGTGAATCTAGTTATACCAATTTACATTGTCAATGTGCATAATCTTTTTATATCGATATCAAAAGCAAGATAACTTTGACTATAGGGATCCTAAAATGACATTCATTTTGAATGAGATGGAGCATATATTTAGAAAACCATATAAAATGTGAGATCAAAATCATGAGGCTAATGCAGTAGATATATATACCGGCAGGTTTACAATAGACTCACTCTACCGAGGGGCAACTAAGATTGGTTCCTGCCAATTCTCTTGTTGATCAGCAAGGGAATTGGCAAGTATGAGAGAGGACTCTCTGTGTCTCTCCGAGTTTCAACTACTAAGTGATGAGAAGTTATTCAGCTATTCTAAATGTAAAGAGATTCCGATCAAGCAAGCAGGAGAAGGTGGTCCTTTCATCTATCTGCTCCATGCTCTATAGCCTAAGGATCATGAGCGGGTTTAATGCTAGAAAAAGGGAGATCTGCCTAATCATTTCGGTAGATGAAGTAGTGGGAGGTCACGAAGGAAGTAAGGGGGCGTATTAAATTGAGAATTTCTAACATTGTAGCATCCTTTTTGACGGGTTGGGCTTTGAGTTGGGAAAACAAAAGGAAAATAGGAGAGAAAGCATCAAAGAAGAAGAAAAAGAAACGAAAAGTCCGAATTGCATTGGGAAGAGTTGCTCATAGTAGAGGTTGTCCGAGTTGAAAACGTGCACATGCAACGACAAGAGGCATACAAAGCTGAAAGGTCCAAGATAGAGGCACTCAGCCGCCGAAGTGCTCTAGAGTCTAGAGCAGGCCAAGATATTCCGCCGTGAGAGGCTTGAAGATGCGCTGCTCGTCGGATTCGAGCGCCGCCGCAAGGCGCGGCCACACGCACGCGCTGACGAACCAGGACCCGTCGCCTCCCGCAGGGCGCGCGCTGATGGCCATGAATCCGGAGCTCAGCCTCGTGTAGCGGAAGACGGGCATGGCGAGCGCCGCCTGGCCGAAGCCGAAGTCCGTGTCGAGCGGGAACGACGCGAACACAGTCTGGCTCAGCGTCGGGGCGCCGAGCCCGAGCAGCGGCGACTCCACGAAGATCTCCTCCTTGTGCTCCTCCACCCAGTCGCTGATCTCCTGCACGTACTCGTCGTAGTCGATCGCCGTGATGGCCTCCCGCACCATGGCCGCGACGTCCGCCAGCGGCTTCCGCTGGACCTCCTCCACGGTCGCGTCCGCGGCGGTGTACGTCGTGGCGTTGCCGAAGTAGTTGGGCATCACGGCGGCGAGCTCCGGCGCCGCCAGCCGCTGCCGGGCGTCCACCCACCACGCCAGGCGGCAGCGCTCCTCGGGCACCCGCGACGCGGCCACGACGCCGGCGAGCGCCTTCCACAGGTACGCCGACAGCGCCTGGACGCGGGAGGCGCGCCTGCCGCCCTTGGCGCTCGCCGCCTCGCGCAGCCGGTCGAGGTCGCCCGCCTCCACGTAGTAGAGGCGCTCGACGAAGCTGTCGTGCGCCGTCAGGACGTTCACCATCCGGTTCTCGTCGAACGTCGTGAACAGCTTGTCGACCCGGGCGCCGTAGGACGGCCGGTCGCGGGGGCGGAACACCGAGCGGTCGTGGCTGGGCTCCCCCGTCCTGGCGATCGTCCCCGACCGCGAGAGCTCCGACCACTTCCGGATGAGCTGGGTGATGGCGGACCCGTCGCCGAGGAGGTGGTTGATCCCCCACACGACGGCGATGCGACCGCAGGCGAAGGAGAGCAGATGCACCGAGAGCCCGACGTCGTCGGGGAACGGCAGCGCGATCTTCTTGAGCGTCTCCGCCTCGCCGAAGTCCAGGCTGCCCAGGGCGGCATCGACCTCTGCCACCACGAGGTCCGCGCCCTGGTTGTGGCAGTGGAGCTCGGGGAGGCCGGAGGTCGGGTCGGCGGCGATGCGGCCGCAGAGAGGGTAGTAGTGGTTGAGCAGGAGCGGCAGGCCGGACACGAAGGCGGCGACGACGTCGTCGAAGCTGCGCCCTGCCTTGGGGAGCTCGTCGGGGTAGAGGCAGGCGATGCGGAACTGCCCCGTGCCGCCGTTGTAGAGGTCGATGTTGGAGACGGCGGCGGTGTGCGGTTGGATGGACGGGTCGGAGGCCTTCACGAGGCGGCGGCTCACGACGCGGAGGGGTGGCTGGTGGCCAGATGCCTCGACAGCAGCAGGCGCCATTGCTATTTCGCTCCTGCTAGCTGCCTAGCGAAAATGGATTGGGTCGCTGCAGCTTCGAGCTAGCTAAGGATCGGAGAGCAAGATGATTGGGTACTCCACATCTTCCGGAACCAATTTATAGTACGCAAGTAATTGTGTGTACTGGGAACTGTTGGCAGCAAAATTTTGACTCTTTATCATACGATTCGTCAACCGTTTGAATGCCTGATTATTTGACCGAGCTGCTTGGTTGGTGGCCGGTGTCTCGTTTTGTAGATTAGGTGCATTGGGTGATGATTTTGCTAACTCGTTATTAGAAAGTTTGTTAAATTCGGCTGCTGGTCAACTGTTTGAATGGTGAATCGATCGTGCATGCGTCGGGGTGATGTCACCACCGTTGATCGATCTCCTGGCAGCTGCTGCGAGCTAGAACTCCAGTCCAGCTCACGTGGGCTGCGTGCCTGCTTCCTGATCATGTGGACTATGGATGCAAGCGACGTGGGTTGCGCCGCTAACCCGCTGGACAGACCCGCGCCACGAACCCACATGGCGCCGCGTTTTTACCCGCTTTGTTGAAGCGGACGTATGCGGGCTGCCCGCATCACCCAGCGCCGCAGGAACCGGAAAAACAATAGGTCAAGCGGTGGATGCTGGACGGCAACCATGACGAGCGGTGAAACCTTGCTATGTTTCACCTTTCACGCTGGTCGGCGAGCGCATCCACTTCTGCCATCGCCGCTGTTTTTCACGCTCTCTGATCCTTCTGGCTCATCGATTCATCAGGGTTCAGAATGCCCTCGCATCCTATAGCGCCAAGATCGAGGATTCGAGATCCCCATATTCCATCGATCTTCCTGCTTGCTTGCGCTCGGCACCGCGTGGTGTCCAGCCTCCCTGCACATCCACTCCCCATGGATTCGAGGCTGCAGACGCCAATTAGCCATATTCATGAAACTTGCCGACCTCTAATTGCTCACCGATGTGACACATGAAATAGATGAGGTATTACCGAATTAACCAAGTCGATAACGAATCTGATTGTTTTAGCTGACTATATTGATCGTCAAGTGATTGCTTTGGACTATGTCCAGTTCGATTTTGCCCAATTTAATGGCTTTATCCAACGCACAAGCCAGCGCGGCGTCTTCCTAGCTGTGTCTCAACCTGTTAATCATGCTTGCGGCGCTGCAAATGCAGCAATCGGTGCTAATCGCCCCCACCAGCAGAGGCAGAATCACAGCGCATCCAGGAGGTGCTTGCGGGGGCATAATGGACGACGGCGAGCCAACCGGGCTCCAGCAGGTGCGGGAAGACGACGTGGCGATGTGGGCCTAGGTGGGGTGTAGGTTGCCACTGCTGTCCTTGAACGCGGAGCGATCAGTGGACGGGGCGGAGGAGAGCTAGCGCGGGGGAAGACGGTGGTGGGCTGCCGCAAACGCGCCGCAAAAAACTAGCGGCGGTATACGGGCCGCCACATACGCCCGCGACAGAGCTTGCGGCTCGTGCTGACGCGGGGCGGGCAGCCGCAAACTGCCCCGCTTGCAAGTATAATGTGGACCGCGGGGCGGGCAGCCGCAAACTGCCCCGCTTACCACACCACGCGTGCGCATAATCATGACAATCCAGACGTGAATACTGTTCATCTTCGCGGGGGGGGGGGGGGGGGGGGGGGGGGGGGGGGGTGTCAACACATTCCTACAGCCGCCGCAAGTATGTGGAACGGTGAGAAGACCGAACCTGTGACAGGCAACAAAGAACGAACGGACCATGATGTCTACTGCAGAGTGCAGACAACATCTCGAGACAAAAACAAAAGGCATCGATGTTTTTGAGCCGTTCCCAATGGGAAGTTTGTTTCTAATCCCGGTTCTACACTCGCCCGGACGCAACCCAACTCACGGTCGACGCGCTGAGGTGGAGTGCACGTGTGTGGGCCCCGCAGGCTCAGCATTTATCCGGTGCCTCCTTTACCTTTCCTCCCTTCCCCTTCCTCTTTCCTCCCTTCTTTTTTCTCCACACGAGAGTACGGTGAGAGGGGGAGCACGGCAGGCGGTGGAACGGGTCCCGATGGAGCGGTGGAAGATGGGGCCCGCAGGAGGCTCTCGCGGGGTCGCCGGTAGGCTGCCCGGCGGCGGCGCCGGCTGGAGCGCGGAGGGAGGGCCGTCGGGCATGGTGACCTCCCCTCATGGGAGCGGCGGCGTCGGGGAGCGGGCGGATAAATGCTGGGCCTGCGGGGCCACACACGTGCGCTCCACCTCAGCGCGTCAACCGTGAGTTGGGTTGCGTCCAGATGAGTGTAGAATCGGGATTAGAAACAAACTTCCCATTAGGAACGGCTCAAAAACATCGATGCCTTTTATTTTTTTCATTATTTTTCTTTCGAAAACTTTGTTTCTGATCTTCCAAAATTTTTTTCCTATAACTTATTCTCCTTTTCTTCTGCAAACTTTTTGCCTACAACGTTTTGTTTTAAAATTTTCGTTCATAATTTTTTCTAGTAAATTTTTGCTTCACTTTTTATCCGGGAATATTTTTCCAATCTTTGTTTCAGATTTTGTTAAAAAAATTTGTTTCTAAAAATTTTCTTAAACTTTGGTGTATAATATTTTTTGGGTTTATTGTGTGGTGAGCGGTGTCCGAGATCGACCGTACGGAGCACTTCTTACGATCGACTGTAAATTAGCATGGTCCAAGTTTGCTCTCGTTATTTAGGGAGAACGTCAACATTTTTTATGTGTTGTCTTTGAAAATAAAAATGAAATGATACGGTATATATATGAGCTATTAGTTTCAACCATCAACTAAATCTCATGATGCTTAGATGGTAGTCTTGTAAGCATAAAATTCAACCTGTCACTAGAAGGCACACTGCCGAAGTAAATTTATCAGGGACAAGAGGGTATATTAGCCTTTTGCCACCCCGAGGAACGTGGCATCGGACCGAGATTTAAATCCCGGCCGGTCCATCCCGGACAGGATCCGCGGGATTCGAACTCTGGTTGCCAGCCTCGCACTCACACGGGCTGACCAACCGAGCTGAGCCCCGCTCCTCCGAAGTAAATTTGTTGGGATAGAGATATCCTGAAATTAAAAATGAAATCGAGTCATCGCATTATAGCTTGCTCTCCAACCAAACACCGCCCTTAGAATTGTTGCACACCAGGATTAGTTTTCTCCACTTGATTTGAAGCTTTTGAAATAACAAAACTTCCAGAACTAAACATATTGTTCCTTCAGAAAAGGAATTTGGGGCAGATATGTTCAGTACTACTGAATGTTGACACAGTCATGCACAGCTTATCACGGCTAGTCAAAGGTGCTCTAGCTAGGTGTCCGTAATTTACTCCTTCTATATGTTGATATTATTAACTACCATCTATGTGCTAACTTTAATCAATACTAGAGTCTGGAGTAGATCTAAGAGAAAGTTCAACTCTGATCCGGGCGACCAAATATGAGATGAGAATAAATGACGTTATTGGCAGGAATTTTCAACTTTTCTCTGTAGTAAACATAGTCAACAATTCTAGGAAGTTTTTGCAAATGTTGAGAATTGTATTCAAACATTGATGGATATAAAAAGTATATATAGTTCTCACGACAAGTTATGTATTTATAATTGGTTCAAACACATCATGAAACATAGCAGGTAGCGCTATCGTTTCTTTTAATTTATCTGAACCAATAGATAGGAGAAGTCATACGTACATAGCTCTTAAGCTGGCCCCACCTTAAATATTGCCACCACTTTGTTGATGGTAGTCTAATAACATCATTCTTTAAATGTTAAGGCACGCATGGGCAAAAGGGTCAATATTAATGAGATATTACAAATTGAACAAAATTCTTCTACTATATGTGTATTAGTAGACAAATTTATCAAAGCTTGTCTATATTGAATAAGACAAAGTGTACAGTCACCCACAACTTATCATGGTTAGTCAAAGGTGCCTAGAGTCTATGTGCTAACTTTAATCCATACTAGAGGAGATATAAGAGAAATTTCAACTCTGATCTGTAACCATCAGGTTGACAAAGTACTATGAGATAAGAATAAATGACATTATTGCGGGAGTTTTCAACTTTGCTCTGTAGTAAACATGGTGATGAAATATAGGAATTCAATGCAAATGTGGAGAATGGTTTATACATGCATATGGATTACTCCCTCCGTCCCAAAAAGAATGCAACTCTCGCTTCCTAAGAATTCAAACAGTTTCAAGTTTGACCAAATTTGTACAAAATAATATCAACATTTATGTTACAAAATAAGTATCATTAGATTAATCATGTAATATAGTTTTATACTAAATCAATTTCAAAACATAAATGTTAGTAAATTTTTATATAAATTTGGTTAAATTTAAAACTGTTTGACTCCTCAGGAAACGAGAGTTGTATTCTTTTTGGGACGGAGGAAGTATTGGTTATACAAAGTTTAGGTCTCACGCGACAAGTTATATATTTATAATTGGTTCAAACATATCATAGCAAGGTAGCGGGTAGCGCTATTGTTTCTTTTAATTTGTCTGAAGCAATAGATGTGTTGTTTCGTGGCACTGTAAAACTGATTTTGGTTTTAAAGCAATACAATGGAAAGGGTGTTAATTACTCCTAAAACTCTAAAGAAAAGTAACACGAAAGCGAATGGTGGCATCACATCTGGTTGGTGAGTTTAACCGTTCGACCAAAAGATGTCCATCTTCCCCAATCCCCACCAACAACCGTACCCTACCTGAGCTGGTCCCACCCATAAATATTGCCACCTTCCAAGAAGGGTACGCCACCTCCCAAGAAGGGTAGTAATGGTAAAATACAACTTTCATCGTTTTTACAGAAAAGAATAGATCTTTAGTGTCATGCTTTTTAATACCCGATGTAAACTAATTTCTAATTACTATGTTACCACCCAATGCAAAGGATGATTACTTGTACATCTTTCAAATATCTTCCTAAGTTTTAAATTAATAGATAAAAAAAATTAAAAATGTAAATTAAATAGCCATTCCAAATCCTATAGTGTTGCTGCAACTTTAGACTTCATCCCCCTAGCCCATGGCATTTCTAAATGTCAGAAATAAATTCTTGTTTCGCGGCGCGTTTCTTAAAGCCAGGAGGCGCAGTAATAATGATTATAGTTAGTTCTTTTTTTTCTACAGAGTGTTCTTTATCTATTGTATTTGTAGCAATTTTTCATCCACCTTATCATATGACTCAAATGCTTTTTGTGTAATCGCATATGATTCAAATACTATTGTATTTTATATGAGAGCATAATGGTGTTGTACATGTGCTCATATATTTAGCACGACGAACGAGGCACTCAGCATTTTGGCGTTTGTACGTGGAGCAAATTATTGCTTAGAAATGTAACTTTTTCCAAAGTAATAAAAGTCTCTCTTCTCCTGGAAAAAAATATGTGACACTATCTCTCCCTGCATGAGCCAAGCTCGACTATGTTGACACCCGACAGAGGTCACTCGAGTGCCACGGAGGCAGCATCGCCTGCAACCACAAACAGATAGCCTTCTCCTTCAGCGGCCACGAGTGCCCGGACGCCCGCGACCCGTCGCCATGGCCTCCTCCCTGGCCGCCTTCCACTCCGCAGCCGGCCACGTCCCCCGCCCTCGCAGGCAGCAGGGCGCCGCCCACGGGCGCGCCTTCTCCATCCTCCGGCTGCTCCACCTTCCGCCGGAGCCGCTGCCCCGCCGCCGCTCCCGAAGGGTCGCCGCTGAGGTACGCCTGGACTCTGTGCTCCGCTTCAAAAACGGACCTTTGCTTCGGAGATGTGACGTGTCCCGTTCTAGGACCTTCGCAGTTCGCGACTGGCGGCGCTGGCACCACCACCGGCGATGGCGGCGGCGGCAGGACGAGGGGAGGCGTGGGCGTCGACGTTGCCGCGGTCGCTGCGGTGCTGCGTGAGGCCAGAACGGCTGATGACGTGGAGCTTCTGGTGAATGGTATCTTGGAAGGCGGCGCCGGCGAGGGCGGCCTCCTGCCCCTCCAAGTGTACACCACCGTGATTCGGGGGCTCGGCAAGGAGAACTGCCTGGACGCCGCGTTCGCCGTCGTCGAGCATCTCAAACGGAGAGGGGTCAGGCTCAACCAATTCCTTTACAACTGCCTCCTCGGCGCTGTCAAGAACTGCGGCGAGTTCGGGCGGATTGAGGGTGTTCTCGCTGACATGGAAGCGCAGGGAATCTCCCCAAACATTGTGACCTTCAACACCCTGATGTCCATCTATGTTCAACAGGGCAAGACTGACGATGTCTTCAGGGTGTACGCCGAAATTGAAGGCCGGGGACTCGTGCCGACTGCAGCAACATACTCCACTCTGATGTCAGCCTACAAGAAGGCCGGGGATGCGTTTGCAGCCATCAAGTACTTTGTCACGCTCAGGGAGAGGTACAAGAAGGGTGAGCTGGTGGGGAACCATGACAATTGGGAGCAGGAGTTTGTCAAGTTTGAGAAGCTTACTGTCCGGGTGTGTTACATGTCAATGCGACGGTCTCTTGTCAGTGGGCAGAATCCGGTCGGTGAGGTGTTGAAGGTTCTCCTTGCCATGGATGAAGCAGGTGCGAGGCCAGAAAGAAGCGATTATGAGAGGCTTGTCTGGGCGTGCACTGGGGAGGAACATTACGCCATTGGCAAGGAGCTGTATCAGAGGATTCGTGAGCGTGATGGGGAGATAAGCCTGTCGGTCTGCAACCATCTGATTTGGCTGATGGGCAAGTCTAAGAAATGGTGGGCAGCTCTTGAGATTTATGAGGATTTGTTGGAGAAAGGGCCGAAGCAGAACAATTTGTCTTATGAGCTGATCATGTCACATTTCAACATTCTGCTGAATGCTGCAAAGAGAAGGGGAACTTGGAGGTGGGCTGTTAGGCTGCTTAACAAGATGCAAGAGAAGGGCTTGAAGCCTGGAAGCAAAGAGTGGAATGCAGTTCTACTTGCATGTTCAAGGGCTTCTGAAACATCGGCCGCAGTGGATATCTTCAAGAAAATGGTAGAGGAAGGGTTGAAACCAGATATAGTTTCCTATGGAGCACTGCTGAGTGCACTTGAGAAAGGCAAGCTATATGATGAGGCCCTGAGAGTCTGGGAACACATGTGCAAAGTTGGCGTTAAGCCAAACCTGTATGCATATACAATTTTGGTTTCAATTTACATTGGTAAGGGCAATCATGCTATGGTAGATACTGTTCTTCACGATATGGTGTCAACTCAGATTGAGCCAACAGTTGTAACCTTCAACGCAATAATCAGCGCATGTGTGAGGAATAATATGGGTGGCACTGCTTTTGAGTGGTTTCACAGGATGAAAATGCGGAGCATTGAGCCAAATGAAATTACGTATCAGATGTTGATTGAAGCTCTTGTACAAGATGGTAAACCAAGGCTTGCCTATGAGATGTACAAGAGGGCTTGCAGCCAAGGTCTTGAACTTCCTGCAAAGTCATATGACACTGTAATGGAGGCATGTAAAGCTTATGGTTCCCTCATAGATCTAACTACTTTGGGTCCTCGCCCTACGAAAAGGGAGGAACCCATCAGGTTAGAGGATAACTTTTCGAGTTTTTCTCAAATCAACGAGCTGCCTAACAGTACTCAACATTTTGGAGGCACTGGAATGTATGGATTTTTTAGATACAGAATGGCAAGACCATGATTATAGCATGCTACCACTCCCTTGTATAGTTGTCTTCACCCTCAAAAACCTATTCAACATTAAAAAAACGGTCACTGACATATTTGTAAGTTCCCAAAATTGTAAAAATTATTACATTAGCATTTTTTATTCCACTTATGTTAGAGCAGGTCTTTTAAACTATGTTTAAGTAATTATCTTTTCTTGTCTGCTGTAGTTCAAAGTTTACTCATTAATCTGTTAACCCCATACTTAGTGTTAACAAATATTTGAAAACACATCATATGCTTCTTTTTAAAATTTGCATGGAGATATCTGTGTAAATAGTTTGCTGATCCAAACAGTAGTTAACTTTCCTAAATTATCAAATTTAGTACATAAGCATTTTTTTTCATTCCTCTTATGTTAGAGTGGATCTTTTAAGCTTATGTTTAAGCAATTATTTTGCTTCTCTATTGTAGTCCAAAATTTATTCGATTGATCTGTTGATTTGTCCCCACACTTAGAGTTAACAATTATTTGAAAACGCATCATATGCTTTTTCTTACTTGCATGCAGACCATGTAAATTTCTTATGCAAACAGTATTTAAATTTGTATCACGTTATCTTTACTATATCACTAGTAAGATATAGGGTCCCTGCAAAACAAAAACAGTCTAAAAATCTAAAGGCCTTGCGTTGCAATTTGAAGCGTTGAACCTTATACCCAACTCTGTTCAGGTAATAGGAGTTACTATGAAACGACCCACTGCCTTCTGATGGTTTCACCAAGTTTCCTGTGGGATCTGAAACTTGAAACCAAGGGTTTGTTATTGTCATGCTGTCTTTTGCAGTTTTCTATTAAATTCATTTCTGTGTTCCAAGTTGAATCGCATATGCCGAACTGTCCCAAGTCGACTAGTGTCCAAGACTCCAGGTTACACTCAATCACCCTCCCACATACAGTTTCTATGTCAGGTTTTGCTCTGGTGAATCTCCCGTGTCCAGCTTCAGTACTTCCCTTCATGAACTACAAATTTTATGAATACAATTGTACACCCTTTAACTTCTGCATACAACTAATGTCTTATTTTTATTTTTTTGGTTTGTTACATGACATTTTACATTTGGTGGTAATGTTTGAAATCCCATGATTAATAACAAAGACAAAGACCTGATAACTGATATGGACTATTCAGGGCAAAACCTGATATGGCCTTCCCTGAAATGGAAGCATGTAAAGCTTATGGTTCCCTCATAGATCTAACTACTTTGGGTCCTCGCCCTACGAAAAGGGAGGAACCCATCAGGTTAGAGAATAAATTTTCGAGTTTTTCTCAAATCAAGGAGCTGCCTAACAGTACTCAACATTTTGGAGGCACTGGAATGTATGGATTTTTTAGATACAAAATGGCAAGACCATGATTATAGCATGCTACTACTCCCTTGTATACTTGTCTTCACCCTCCAAAACCTATTCAACATTAAAAAAAACGGTCATTGAAATATTTTTAAGTTCCCCAAATTATAAAAGTTAGTACATTAGCATTTTTTTATTCCTCTTATGTTAGAGTAGGTGTTTTAAACTTTGTTTAAGTAATTATTTTTCTTGTCTGTTGTAGTTCAAAGTTTACTGCATTAATCTGTTAACCCCTTGTCGGTGTTTTACAGCCACGCCCATCGAGGGATACCCCCGAGGTGGTGAGTTTGGTTGGTTGGGTGTTGCCGAGATCAGGAACTCGAAGGTGCAAAGGAACACAAGGTTTTAGACAGGTTCGGACCGCCGGGAGCGTAATACCCTACGTCCTGTGTGGTTTGTATTGCCTTTGATGGTGATTGTCCCCGAGGGGGTCCCTGTCCGCTCTTATATAGTCCGGGGGACAAGTTTACATGGGAGTCCTAGTCGGGTACGAACTAAGGAGTCCTATCCGAGTACTTCTCGGGTAGTTTCCTGCCGTGTCCGACTAGTCTAACTACTGTACGAGTAATCCTATCGCATTACGAGTAGTTACAACAGATGTAGGGCGTGGGTCATGTCCCATCCCGTATCCTAGGTGAAGTGTGCCACGTGGCCAGTCCCGTGTGCCCGGGTCTGACAAGCCCCATACTTAATGTTAACAATTATTTGAAAAACACCATATGCTTCTTTGTTAAATTTGCATGCATATATTTGTGTAAATAGTTTGCTGATCCAAACAGTAGTTAACTTTCCTCAATTATTAAATTCGGTACATTAGCATTTTTTTCATTCTTCTTATGTTAAAATGGATCTTTAAGCAATTATTTTGCCTGTCTACCGTAGTACAAAGTTTATTCAATTCTGTTGATTTATCCCCACACTTAGAGTTAACATGTGTTTGAAAAAGCAACCTATGCTTTTTTTACTTGCATGCAGATATACATGTCAAAAAAAAAATTGTCCCGAACAGTTGTTACATTTTAATCATGTTAGTTTTAGTATATCACTAGAAAGACATAGGATACTCGCAAAACAAAAGCAGTCTAAAAATCTTCAGGCTTTGCGGTGCAATTTGAAGTGTTGAACCTTATCCCCCACTCTGTTCAGGTAATAGGAGTTACTACGAACTCGACCCACTGCCTTCTGATGGTTTCACCTAGTTTCCTGTGGATCTGAAACTTGAAATCAAGGGTTTGTTACTGTCGTGCACTCGTGCTGTCTTTTGCAGTTTTCCACTAAATTCATTTCTGTGTTCCACGTTGAATTGCATATGCAGAACTGTCCCAAGTCGAACATACCATCCACACTGGGTTTGCGGCTCGTGCCCAAGACTCCAGGTTACACTAAATCACCCTCCCCCATAGGCCAGTTTCTATGTCAGGTTTTGCTCTGGTGAATCTCCCGTGTCCAGCTTTACTACTTCCCTTCATGAACGACAAATTTTATGAATACGATAGTACACCCTTTAACTTCTGCATACAACTAATGTCTTATTTTTATGTTTTTGGTTTGTTACATGACATTTTACATTTGGTGGTAATGTTTGAAATCCCATGATTAATAACAAAGACAAAGATCTGATAACTGATATAGACTATTCAGGGCACAACCTGATATGGCCTTCCTTGAAGTTATTACTGCAGGGAAAGCACAAATATATTTTGTACAACCTCCGATTGGATTTATTTGTGGTCCGGACCGGATAGGTTGGTTTACTAAGGATTGATTTTTTGTTGGAATGACAAATAAATGCGACCGGCAGTAGTACAATACTACGTGAGCAGTTGAGCCCCTTCTGATAGTCATTTTTAAGCGTAAAGAAAGCATAATTGAGTGTTATATTAATCACTATTGCCTTTTACTACCAGTTCGCTGTATTAATCTGTGATACAAATTTGTTTGGGTCTTTTTCATCTACTACTTGGTGGGCCTGTTGTTTGGTTATCGGCAATTTGGCATGCAGTGCCACAATGGCAGCTATCTTGATGATGCGCAAAAATCAGGTGCTGCAGAAAAAGGCTACAACTTGAAATTTGTGTACACATAAATTTAGATGTTACAATTGCAATTTTTTTTGCTGTTCTTTACTAATTTGCATCGCTACCATATCATTTCGGACTATTTTGATGCTGCTCTTTTGCTTCGGTGCCCTGAATTGCAGTTGAGTTGAGTTAGTTCTAACTTCTAACATGTCACGACAGGAGTGAATGTTTTTATTTTAATAGATTACTCATTTCAAAGATCTCAGGTGCAAAAAACAATATTGCACTCCCAAAATTGAGATACTAGGCAAGTTAAACAGTCTGGATTTTCCAAGTACTCCCCTCTGTTTTTGTACAATTTAGTTCTCCCCTCTGTTTTCTAAATATACGATGTTTAGGAAGTTCTAATAATAGCTCTGTTTTAAATATGCTGATACCGGAAAAACCAATAAACCAAATTGACAACAACAAAGCCATACAGGCTTTGTACAAAAACCGCGGCCTGGAGAGCAGCACATTGCCAATAGCTGTGAACACAACCCCGCAGGATATTAAGTTACTAACAATGTTGACAACATTAGAAGCATATGATGATAAGACACTAATTCTAATTCGAGTCTGCTAAAGAACTGGACAATCCACAATAATCCCTTCCAGGTAGGCTGTGGAAGCATATGATCCACGAACATCTCTTTGCGCAGAATTTGAGAAGGAAAAAATTGGAATAGAAATTGAAAAGGCGAAGATGAAGGACATGGACCGATATGCAATTTCACGAGGTATACAAAAACTATATTATTCAGGTAACCACGACAGACTGATTTGCAACACGCACCAGTAACTGCAAAGATGCAATGTGATTGGCCTGAATAACTCCTTACTGAAGCCACGCTCACTCGCCCAGTGAAGACAGTAGGCCGCCCAGCTTCGACCGTGCCACGATCGAGCGTACCCTGAAGGAAAAACTAGGCTCGCTTCGGGATCGGCTCGAGTTCGTGTCGAACTGCCTGGGGGACCTGTGCTTGTCCCGTTCTTCGGCCTTTCTGAGGAGTCGTCGATCTCCGCAGGGTATATATTACGGTTTCAGGATCCTTCAGGACTTCTGTGCACCTTCCGTGCGATAGAAACTCATGGAATCGCTAAAGCCCACTACAGCCCAGCAGCGGCCCACTGGGCACAGCAGCGCGCACACGCAAGCAGTAATCATGCTGACGATAGTCTTGTTGCAGCACCGGAAGGAGGCTCAGGTCAGTCGTGCATGTACTTTGATTTTTTTTTATTATTTATACTTCCTTTTGTTTTTTTAGTTTGTAATAGCAGATTCAACATTATTGTTATAGCTGGATCAACATTTTGAAAAACTTCTTCAACATTTTTTAAAAATATTAAAACCGTATATTATAAATGTTGAAATGATATATTAAAAATGTTGAATTAGTATATTGAAATGTTGAAATATTAAAATTTAAAAATTTAGATCACATATTGGATTTCATTTTGTCGCATTAATCTGAGAAATACCGTGGCTCAAATGGATTTAAAATTGGATGCATGGTTTAAGAGAAAACAGCATTTGAAGCTTGAATTTGTTTAGCATCCAACCCACCACCCTCCACTCAGATCGCGACACGTGTCCCCAATATATTGTTGCTGTGCTGCTCCGTGAGCCCGCTCCGCATGCGCAGTACATGCATGCCGTGCACACTTACCTCCAGATATGATCTCAGCCATCCAATGATATTGTACGGATATCAAACAGTGGAAGATGTATTAATTAAAATCTATGGGAAGATGTATATGAATTCCCCTCCGCTTCTCCTTTCGGTTCCGGGTTAAAAAGTGATCCAAGTCGGCGATGTTGTAGCTGCCTGATCTCTAAACTATAGATGGCTGGACAAGCGGCACGACCCGACACAGCACAGGCCTGACTAGGAACGCTAAGCTAACCGTGATGTGTCTGTCCACGGGTTCAGACGACATGAAGGTCAGCAAGGGAGGAGAGGAGAAAGGAGCAGATGCTGATCCCGCCACCGCCTACAGCTCGGATCCACCGTCCCCCGCCCGCGCACCAGCCGCCGCATGCCATCCCTCCTCACGTGCCGTGACAGGTGGGCACTGGAGAGCCAGTGCGGTGGCTGGAAGGAGATGATGGAGATCGAGGGGAGGAAGGAGGCAATGCTTGAGAGCTAGTGCGGTGGCTGGAAGGAGACGATGGAGATCGAGGGGAGGAAGGAGGCAATGCTGATTTTTATATGTATACCCTAAGTTTACATGGACCTAGCGGGCCAGCCGAGCTCAACTGTGCCAGCCATTAACTTGATATGGGGTAAGGGTATGGCCCAAAGGGCACAGGTCATGCTGGACCAGCATGATGCTGACCGGGCTGTGCCGTACTTAGGCAAGACCAAATTTCTGGGCCAGATCCCGACCCACGGGCCTTTTGGCTGACTGATCCTGTGATGCCTAGAGATGGGTTCCTTTGCTCTCCGCTCTACAAGAGATGTAGGATCCTAGCTTGCAAGCGGGGCGGCTTGCGGCTACCCCCGCGTCCGCGCAAGCCGCGAGTCCTGTTGCGGGCACATGCGGCTGCCCGCATGGCGCCGCTTGCTTTTTGCGGGCTTTGCGGCAGCCCGCAGCCGCCCCGCGTCAGCTTGCCCCCTACGGCCACGTACGTCCGCCGGCCGCACAATTATTCAATTAGCCTTGCTAAACAATATTTCTTCAAATCAAATCATCTCCAAACCTTACAGATCAAAGGCTCAAAGCCACCTCACCGAACTATCCATGAGAAGCTCTTAGCAGAGGCTCCTCTAGCACATCAGGACCAGAGTAGGGGATGAATCGGACCAAGAGGAGCGTCCCTGACTCCTTTCGATCTCGAGGCTGGAGCTGGAACAGCAGAAGAAAGTCTCGACGCGGAGCACATACGGATAAAACACCCAAGCAGGCGAAAGCCCCGCCGCTATTGTAGGAGTTAGAGGCACACAACGCGGCAGGTTGTGGCGCCGCCGGGTTGTGCGGACTCGCCGCATAACGCCGCTAAAACGATGCGGGCAGAATCGCGGGCTTTGACGGGTTGGCGGCGCGGGTCTTTCCAACGGGCTTGCGGCAAAGCCCGCCCCGTTTGCAAGCCTAATCCTACCAGCGGATCAGAACTAGGGCAGGAGATTTGCATCTCTTGTCATTACAGGAAAAAGAGCATGAGAAGCTTCATCCCATCAACTAGTGATGTCGTGTATGTAGTTCTTGGTCAAAGGGGAAAACGTCAAAATGACAGAATCCTAAAAAAATCTTGATCAGTGAAATCTATAGGGACCTCGACATAAGTTGCTGGCAATCGCACGTTCCCAGAACTTCGACGTAATACTACGAATAGCAGTGCATAACTGCTACATCTCGTCGGATCTCTACTGTGTTTCTGGCTTTCTGCAAATATTATTCCATTTGGAAATTATGGGATGGTATTAATGATGAAAGTAGGTACCCAATAGTATTTTTATCAGCTAATTAATTATGATAGCATACCACTATAGTTTATTTCTCCTCCCAAATTATTTACGCACAATACCATTCTAGTTTATTTTATCAACTTTTTGGGTCGACCCGATGACCCAAATTATATATAATTTGCATCCCTAGATGGCATGTTGTGGCAACAATTTAATTTCTTCGTTAATATTGGCTTATAACTAAATTCAAATCATATATATGTTCAGACCTTCCTTGAAAGCTTGCCACCTATTCCTCCTGCCACGAGCCTTTTTCAGCGACGCTCGGGGGCTAAGGATAGGGGCGGCGGGGGTGGGCTCGGTAACGGAGGATCTGATCCAACATCTTCAAGGCTAATCTCAGGGAACCATGTCACAGCCGAACCATACGACTACCGAAAGTGGTCGCCTCGTTTGGCATTAACTAATGGAACGTGCTAACTAGCCAAACAAAGCATCCACGGGGTTATTCTTTAAACACTTCTGGTAACACTCCGTTTACTAGTTCCCGACTAGTACTACGCATAGTTATTGAAGGGGTCTCGCTCCCACACTTCCAGTAGCACTCTGTTTACTAGTTCTCGACTAGTACTATGCGTAGTCTATTGAAGGCGCCTCGCTCCCACACTTCCAGTAACACTCCGTTTACTAGTTCACGACTAGTACTGCACGTAGTCTACTGAAGGGGCCTCGCACCCATACTTCCAGTAACACTCCGTTTACTAGTTCTCAACTAGTACTACGCGTAGTATACTGAAGGGGCCTCATTCCCACACTTCCAGTAACACTCTATTTACTAGTTCCCGACTAGTTACTGAAGGAGCCTCGCTTCTATGCTTCCAGTAATGTTACGATTACTATTTCCCGACTAGTACTCTATGTTACTGAAGGGGCTTCGCTCCTATATTTTCAGTGGCACTGCGCCTACTAGTTCCCGTCAGCCGCCCGCTCGGCCACGCCGACTGCTCCGTCAGCCGCCCGCTCAGCCATGACGCCTCGGCCACGCCGACTCCTCCGTCAGCTGCCCGCTCGGCCACGACGACTACTCCGTCAGCCGCCCGCTCGGCCACGCCGACTGCTCTGTCAGCCGCCCGCTCGACCATGATGACTGGTTCGGTAGCCGTCTGCTCGGCCACGACGACTCGGCTACGCCGACTACCCCGTCAGCCGCCTGCTCGACCACTACATCAACTACTTCGACTTCGCGAGGACACTCGACGACCCACCGATGACTACTTTGACTTTGCGAGGACACCCGGTGACACGCCGTAGCAACAACCTCGACTACTCCGTCAGCCGCCTGCTCGGCCATGACGACTCAGCCCGCCGACTACTCCATCAGCCGCCCGCTCGGCCCCGACGACTACTTTGATGACCGTTGATTTACTCGGTCATAGCGGCTTCATCGACAGTTACCCCACGAATCAAGATAGACAACTCTCCATGCTCGTCTGTTTCCCATGCTCGGTGGCTGGCGCAATAGGGGTACTCAGTGTGCTTTTGGCGGATTGTTTGGCTCCCACGCTCGGGCGCTGGATGCCATAAAACTACGCAGAAGACTCATAGAAGAACCCGATTTAAAAGGCTTTTGAGGATTACTCTCAGGAAGATAATTGTTTAACCATTATTTTAAAAATTTTATTCCAAAATAAGGGGTTTTTCAAAATTTTAACCTAGAAGTCTTATCTAGCTATTAAATTAGGGAATTTTTTTTGATTTGAGCGGTAATTTAGGGCTCCTTTGGGGAAGTTATTTGCTTAACTATTTTTCAGGGATACCGTTCCGAGAAAGGGATTTTCGAATTTCTGAACCAATTTACCCATTTTAACCATCAATTCAAACTCTTGAAATTTTATACAACCCATGCCACGATGTTTTGGATCCTTTTTTCCAAACCTGGGAATTTGTATTAAAGGCTCGGGGGCTGCAGGATACGTGTCATTGACGGCTTATTTTTCAAATTTTTGGAAGATAAGGACAAAAGATTCAAGACTAATTTGACCCTCAGCCTGATTCTTTGATTTAACCCAAGGCTCGGGGGCTACTCCATATGGAGTGCGAGTTCAATCGCACCCCATATAAAAGAAGACTTGAAAACTACTCGGGGCATGAGCACCTCACAGCCTCGATGCAGCGAAGGAAGTACTCGGAAGACACCTTCAAGATAAAGTTTGACAAACTCAAAGACGCCTTTAGAAGTACTCGGAAGCCTGCAGTACTCGACTACGAAGAGCTCGGGGGCTTGTTAGACCCGGGGCCACGGAACTACGCACATGGCGTACATATTCTAGGATAAGGGATGGGACATGGCCCACTCTCTACATCAGTTGTAACTACTTGTACCGTAATAGGACTAGTCGGAATAGAAGAAAACTACCCAAGTAACACTCGGGTAGAACTCCTAAGCTCGTATCTGGCTAGGATTTCCATGTAATCCTGTCCCCCCAGACTATATAAGGGTGGGCAGGGACCCCTTTGAAACACATCAACATCTAAGGCAATACAAACCACCATATAGGACGTAGGGTATTACGCTCTCGGCGGCCCGAACCTGTCTAAATCTTGTGTTCCTTGCACCTTCGAGTTCATGATCTCGGCGGCACCGCACCTACAATCTACCACCTCGGGGGTATCCCTCGGTGGGCTTGGAGGTTAAACACTGATAGTGAGGTTGCAATCCTTTGAAAATGAGATCATTTCTTTGCATCCAAATACACTAGCTCAGAATGATGATCACTTCCATGAAGAAAGGGACTGCCAATTGATTCTTAAGATCCGTAAGAGTGTCAAATTAATCAACCGCAGTCACCAGAAGACCAATGGAGGCCCAGCAAGCTTGGGCAAATGAGCAATTAATAAAAAGGTGTGCCAATGATTCTTCTTCTCTGTCTACACAACACACGCATGTATAATCAGGAGGCACCATGTTTCTTCGTCGCAGCAGTTCTTTCGTCGCACCATGTTTTTTGTGGTATCTGAAGAAAGGAGTTATTTTGACAAAAGACAACCTAGTGAAGAGAAAGTTGCAAGGTTGCATCAAGTGCTCTTTCTGCTACCTTTGAAAGTGCATTTGGCCCCCTAAGTAGGTTTTGGTGTTGATGATATACAAAATTAAGGAGCTAATGAGTTTATCGAGTTATTGACAGGTTAAAATTCAATAAAATGAAAAAGAGCAAGAAAAGACGTCAAATTTGCTTAAATGACGGTGTTGGGTTTAAAAGAAGACCTTTTAATATTTTCTATTTTGAATTTGAGTATGGGAAACACTGTACTATTAAGAGGGATGTGAATGGATAGTATGAAGGTGTCAAAGTGCTTCTTTGAGATGCTAACCATCAAGGAGAGACACAGAATCAAACACTTGTGCACCTAGTTTTCTGACTATTTCAGTGTGAGTTAGAAGTTCCAAAGTTTTGACACCTGTCGGAAGTTTCCAGTAACTTCCGACAGGGGGTTCTCGGCCAGCCAGTTTTAGCTGGGTCAGAAGTTCCGACCATGTGTCAGTAGTTCCGACACCTGTCGGATGTTCACCGTACTTTCTGACAAAGGGTTCTCGGCCAACTGATTTTAGCTGGGTCGGAAGTTCCGGCCCTGTGTCGGATGTTCCGGCAATCACTTAACCAGTGCGCTAACGGCTAGTTTTGGGGGCTCGGGTATTTATACCCCCACACCTTCCTCCTTTATTTGCTGCTAGCTCCACATGCAGAACACCTCCAAGAACACTCATTCCACTCCCCAAATCCTTCCTTGAGCTAATCCTTTAGTTGATTTGAGCTAGGGCGTGGGTGAGAGTAAGATTGAGGTGTGAGACTTAACCATTTGCATGTGAGGGTAGCCAAGTTTATCTCAAAATCACTTGAAGCATTCTCATCCATCGATTCGCGTTTGTTACTCTTGAAGCTTGCTTCTAGATGGTTTGGTGTCGTTGTTGAGCGTCCTCTCGTGTATGTGCACCCCGGAAAGTTTGTATTACCCATCCTTTGTGGATTTTATAGTAAGTGACTCAATCCTTCTTTGAGGTTGATTGAGTGAGGTAAAGGGTTAGTGGAAGACCCGGCTCTTTGTGAGCTCCTCAACGGAGACGTAGCTTCCTTAGTGGGAGTGAACTTCGAGAACAAATCTCTTGTGTCTTGTGCTTATTGCATTTATTTAGGTCTTGTTGACCTAGAGTTTGTTTTGTGTCGATCTTCGTACTCGAGTTGTTGTGCTTGCAAAGATCACCTGCAGAAGTCTCCTAGTACCATTGCGCAACTTTTGATTCAGCCAGGTTCTGCAGTCTTTAATTTTGAATTTCGTACAAGAACTTTCCTTTTGTCTGAAATTCCGGTCCAGTGTTGGAAGTTCCGACCCATTGGAACTACCTACACAGTGTCAGAAGTTTCAACAAATTTAATTGCTGCCAAGAATTTTTCAGGTTTTACAGTTACGCCTATTCACCCCCCTCTAGGCATCACCATGATCCTTTCAATTGGTATAAGAGCCTAATCTTTTGATTAAGGCTTAACCGCTAAGGGATATCAAGATGTCTATAGTTGGGGATGGTGCCGACGCCGCCGCAACCGTTGCTGCTCAAGTCGATGTCGGTACCGGGTTAGATGGTGCCTGAAATCCGTTTGGGCAAACAAGCCATTCACCCTCCATTCATGATGCCGACTCAAGTTGAAGTGATGAAAGCGAGGGTGAGATATCGGAAGAAGAAGGAGAAAAGAGAAGATGAAGGCCAAAATATAGAAGAAGGCTGAGAAGTTGATGTTAGCGAATCAAGGAAGAAAGCGAGAAGCATCCTTTCTTCGGGTTACATCAAGTTCCTCATAACTATGCCTCATCTCAATATCCTACTTCTAAATTTCAATTGGTCCACTTGGGAAAGCCTCCTTTCTTTGATGGGATGGATTATCCCAAGTGGTCTTATGACATGAAAATGCATCTCTACAGACTTTACGCCTCTATTTGGGAAGTTGTGGTTGTAGGTGTGACTCCTCCTAGGAACGGTGTACCCACGGCCGAACAAGCTCAAGACTACTTCCGCAATGCGCAAGCCGTGAGGGTCATCACAAGTTCCCTTTGTGCCCAAGAATTCAACAAGGTCCGCAATGTTGAAGTAGCCAAGAAAATTTGGGACACACTGAGAGAAGCTCATGAGGGGACGATGAAGTTAGAGAAGGCAAGATGGATTTGTTGCAAAGAGAGCTAGAGCACTTTGTCATGCATGATGAAGAAACCATGAGGCTAATGTATGATAGGCTAATGGTACTTGTGTCGGACATTAGATCTCTTGGAAGCACGGAGTGGGAAGATCACAAGGTGACAAAGAATGTAACACCCAAAAATATAGGAAACAAAATTCTAAAAACATTTTTATAAAAGCCACAAAATAAAACTATGCATGCATCTCTCTCTCTTTTTCTTCTCCCACTCTCTTTCAGCCTAGCCCAGAATTCCTCCTCCTCTCTTCCAACCTGGCCCAAATCCTTCTCTCCTCCTCTTTTATTTTTTTCTTCCCCTCTCCCCGCGGCCCAACTCAGCCGGCCCAACCCGCCTCACTCTCCCTCACCTCTCTCTCACCGCCAGCTGGGTCCCACTTGTCAGTTTCTCCTCTCTTCCTTTCCTTTCTTCTTCCTCCCGCTCCCGTCTTTCCTTTTTCCTGCCGCGCCCGTCGCCCGTCGCCGTCGTCCGCACCTCCCTCCCCTTGCCTTTTCTTCCTTACCCTGAATCCAGTTCGCACCCGTCGCCCGCGTCTCCTCCTTCCTTCCCCGCGACGCTAGCTTGCCATACTGGCCGCGGTACGCGCTCCGCCCCTTTCCTTCGCAGAAGACCGCTGCAACTCCGCCGCGTCAATTCCGGCCGCCGCGTGAGCCGCCGCCTTCCTTTCCTCGGCAGCTCCACCTCCTCTCCTCCCCTATAAAACCCGCACCCGAGCCCCGCTGCTCAGCACCTGCGTTGTACTCGAGTTGAGCTCTCAGTCGTCGCCGCGCCGTCGATCCCGCTGTCCCGCCGCCCCTCCGTCGACTCGCCATCCCTCTGTTTCTCCAACGACTACAACCCTCGCCGGAGTTCCGCGAGGTGGTGAGCACCAAGCCACCCCCGTTTCTCCCCTCTCTCTCGCTCTGTCGCGGCCCCAATTGCTCGCCGGAGCTCTGTCTCCGCCCGCCGCCGTGGCCGCCGGTCTACGGTCGCACGGCCATCCCGTGACCCCCACCACTTTCGCCGTGCCACCCTCTATCTCCCCGGCATAACCCCGGCCTGAACCGAGCCCCGGAGCACCGGATTCGGTGAGCTCTGGCCGTCCGCCGCCGCTCTCGCTCGCCGTCGGCGCCCAGTGCCGCCTACCGATTCGCCCGACCCTTACCCTGCCGCCCGATCTAGATCCAACGGACCAGATTCGCCCGACCCTAGCCGTCCCCGGAACCTTTGCAAAAAAGCCCCTAGGCTTTCCAGGATTCAACCCACAGTCCAGATCAGTAGAAAAATAATTAGAGTTAAGTCCTTTTCTTTTCCGTCCCGACCCCTGACCTTTCTAGAATTAGTACCCGCCGTCCAGGACCTCCAGTTTTGCACTCAGACCCTTTGTTTAAGGTTTAATTATGTTTTAGCCCCTGGTTTCTTCAGATCTAGCCCCTGGAAGTTCAAAACTCTCGCAGTTTGGTCCTTGGATCATTGTTTTAGCCATATCTTCATCGTTTCAACTCTGATTTTAGCGATTCTTGCGCTCACACGATTCTTGCATCATGAACTACAATATTATCATATTTTTACTCTCTATTTGTACTATTTCTTATTTGTTTGTGTATGCTTGTTTGTGTGATCGCGTAGACAGCGTGACGTTCGAGCAAGATCAAGAGCAAGCTTGTGAGGAAGAGAATCAATAGCTATTTGAAGAAGGCAAGTGGATTTCCCTCCCCTGCATATTATATTTTGTCCCAACAATAGCATGATAATTCACTTTAACTTAATGTTGCGTTGCATAAACTTGATGGGTTACCTATGCTAAGGACATACCTAGTCTTTTACCCAAATGCCTTGAATCACTGGGGTTACTATCCATGTTGGGTAGTCGCGCTTAGTTGCAAACTTTGGGATTGGTGTTGGTTTACTCTTATGACAATGTCGATCACGTTTCATAATGTTGTTATACCGCGTTAATTCAAGATCAACTTTGTTTAATGGGAACATGGAGAACCACCCAAGTGAACAGTGCAACTACAAAGTCATATGGCTCTGACCTTAGCCAATTAATTAGATGTGTAGTTAGGTGGTGGCCTTACCGAAAGGGCAAGGAGGGGGTCAGTGATAGGGGTCATAGCCCGGTCCTCTTGGGGTAGCAGCCTTTGCTAAGGAGCTGACCATTAGAGAGGTTTATGGACCACACTGATACTGAAACTCTAGCGGGCTGCCTAGCTCTCGACATGTCTTTGTAAAGGCTTCGTAGTGTACCCTCGACACTCACCTCGGAAGTGTTTAAGGGCCTTGCAAACCCGGGTGACTCAGGGGAACACGATTTGTGGGGAAAGTGTACAACCTCTGCAGAGTGTAAAACTGTTATAACAGCCGTACTCATGGTTAAGAGTGGCTTGGACCCTCACATGATAATGAAACTTGAAGATTAAATAAATTGTGGTTCGTGGTTTATGTTTATGTTGCTGGTACCTTTATGTTTTTGCTAAAGTGGGATGGTATAAACTTAAACCTAATTAATAGGTGCTTGCTAATAATAAAAACTTGACCAACTAAAAGTGCTCGCTGCTGTAAACCTTAACCTATCCTTGATGGCCTTGCATATTCACCCCACTTGCTGAGTACCAACCATAAGAGTACTCACCCTTGCCCAACTGCTGTTCAGAAGAGAACTTTGAAGAGGAGAACTTCGACGACTTCGAGGAGTTCTAGGCATTGCGTTCACCAGTCATCGCCTGTGGAAGACGGAGTTGTTGCAGACTTCGTTTAGCGTATATCGGTGTATCAATTAAAGACCTTTGTGTCTCTTTTATTCGGAGTGTAATATTGTTAAATACTTTATTTAGTTACTTTTTGAGCATTTTCTTTGATATATTACACTTGTCCGTCTATCATGTGTGTGTGAACATGATCCTAGCGCACACATGAGATGCATCTGGTTCTTTCTAGAATCGGGTGTGACAAAGAAGTTGCTTAGGGCTTTCACACCAAGAACCCTACTCTTGCAACAATGATTAGAAGAGATCCCAAATTCAAGGTCAACACACCTAATCAACTTCTTGGTGAAATTCTTCATCAAGAGTTGGTTGAGAGGGATGTAGCCAAGTCACTTAGCCACAAAGTGAACAAGAATGTAGCACTCAATGCTAGCTCAAATGACAAGGTTGAATCAAGCCCCAAGGCTCTAAAGTCAAGGAAGGAAGATTCAAGTGATGAAGGCTCCACCGATGAGAAACTTCAAGAAGTTCATGAAGAAGAAGTACTACAATAAAGGTGGTGATGACAAGAAGAAGCCATCACAAAGAAGATGTTATGAGTGCAAAGAAGTGGGCCACTACATTGCCGATTGCCCACAATTGAAGAACAAAGAAAAGGAGGAGAAGAGGTACAAGGAGAAGAGCAAGGATTACAAGAAGAAATATTAATGTCATGCTCATGTTGGTCAAGAGTGGGAGTCTAGTCATGAAGACTCCGATCATGAAGATATGGCAACTCTAGCCATACCCAAGTCTTTAAGGAAACTCTTCAACAACATCTCCGATGAAGATGACGCTCCTTTTTGTCTCATGGCAAGAGGGACTAAGGTACAAGAATCATCCACCACTTCCTCTCATCCTTCCACCACATCTAGTAGTACACAAAATGATTTTGATGATGAGGAAGAGCAACATAAAACATTCATGATAAAAGAATTTAGAAAGAAAGATTTTAAAGAAATTAAAAAGCTTATGGAGAAATTGGTAAAAAACGAAGGAGTGTCTCGATAGGCAAGAGGACTTATCCTTGAGAAGGAGAGAAACCTTGCCTTAGAGAAGGCTCTTGCCGAAGAAAAGGTGAAAGTTGATAAATTAGCTATTGATTTATCTGTAGCTAATGATTCAAAAGAGAGGATGTCAAAGGAGACCACTTTGATAAATGAATCTCTAGCTTCCCTAAAGTCCAATCATAGTGAACTTCAAGAAAGCTTCTCATGCTTAACAACCAAGTACAAAGGTCTTGAAGTTAGCTATAATGCCCTTTGGGAAAGCACCAAAACCAATTCTAAAGCAACTCTTGACTCCAATGTCTCCACAAGTGAAGGGTGCTCAAAATGTTATGAAGTTGATGTACAAGCTTGTGTTACTAACATGGCTAAGCTAGAAAAGTTGATGTCGGTGTTTTACCGCCACGCCCACCGAGGGATACCCTCGAGGTGGTGAGTTTGTAGGTAGGGTGTCGGCGAGATCAGGAACTTGAAGGTGCAAGGAACACAAAGTTTAGACAGGTTCGGGCCACCGAGAGCGTAATACCCTACGTCCTATGTGTTGTTTGTATTGCCTTAGGTGTTGATCGTGGTGATCTCCTATTTGGAGGGGGTCCCTGCCCACCCTTATTTAGTTTGGGGGGATAGGGTTATATGGGAGTCCTAGTCGGATACGAGCCTAGGAGTCCTACCCGAGTACTTTTCGGGTAGTTTCCTTCTGTTCCGACTAGTTCTACTACTATTCGAGTAGTCCTACTACGGTACGAGTAGTTACAACTGATAGCGTGGGCCATATCCCATCCCTTATCTTAGGATATGTATGCTATGTACACAGTCCCGTGGGCCCGGGTCTGCAAGCCCCCGATCTCTTCGTAGTCGAGTACTGCAGGCTTCCATGTACTTCTAAAGGCGTCTTCGAGTTCTCTCGAAGTCCATCTTGAAGGTGTCTTCCGAGTACTTTCTTGGCTGCATCAAGGTTGTGAGGTGCTCATGCCTCGAGTAGTTGTCAAGTCTTCTTTTATATGGGGTGCGATTAAACTCGCACTCCATATGGAGTAGCTCCTAAGCCTTAGATTGACTCGTAGAATCAGGCTGAGGGTCAATTTAGTCTTGAGTCTTTTGTCCTTATCTTCCAAAAGATTTGAAAAATAAGTCACTGATGACACGTGTCCCGCAGCCCCCGAGCCTTGAATCCAAATCCCCAAGGTTTCGAATAAAGGATCCAAAGAATCGTGGCATGACAGTAAAGATTTAATGGTTAAGATGGGCAAATTGGTTCAGAAATTCGAAAACCGCTTTTTTGATGAATTCCCTAAAAAAATGGTTAAACAAATAACTTCTTCAAAAAGCGCCCTAAATTACTGCTCAAATCAAACCTTGTTCCCTGAGTGCTGTGTCATATCCAGCCCCCGAGCCTGGGAGCTATATGAGTTGCACGAGATACACCTAGTAGTCGGAGGTGCCAGCCCCTTCAGTAACATAGAGTACGAGTCGAGAACTATTAATCTGAACGTTACTGGAAGTGTGGGAGCGAGGCCTCTTCATCAAACTTGCATGTAGTACTAGTCGTGAACTAGTAAACAAAGTAGTACTGGAAGTATGGGAGCGAGGCCCCTTCAGTAACATAGAGCACTAGTAGAAAACTAGTAGTCTGAGCGTTACTGGAAGTATGGTAGCGATGCCCCTTCAGTAACATAGAATACTACTCGGAAACTAGTAGTCTGAGTGTTACTGGAAGTATGGGAGCGACACCCCTTCAGTAAACTTGCACATAGTACCAGTCGTGAACGAGTAGAATGGAGTAGTACTAGAAGTGTTGATCTCCAGTCGCCTACTGAAGATGATTCCTTGGGCTGGCCATGAGAATTCACATGTTGCCGTGCGAAAATGTCACGGTTGGCTCGAAGGAAGTGACGACGAGGTCCTTCATGTGGCTTTGATCAGTTCCTTGGTTGGCTAAGGATGAAAACGGCGTAGATGCTCGATATTCCAGGAGTTTGGGACCTCCTAGCCATCAGGGTACTGTAAGCGATACGACCCTGGTCCTGTAACCTTGTGCACGATGAAGGGTCCCTCCCATCGCGAATTAAGATTGTGTAGCCCGGTTTCGTCCTGGATGCGGCGAAGGACCATACCTCCAACGTTGAAAGATCGTCATTGAACGTTCCGGTCGTGGTAACGATGGACACCTTGTAAGTAGCGGGCCGACTGGAGCAAAACATTGCATCTGACATTTTCTGCCGAGTCGAGTTCAAGATGTCTTGCGTCATCAGCCTTGCCTTCTTCGTACATCTCCAGTCGGGGAGATTGCCACATGACATCAGCCGGTAATATAGCTTTGGACCCATAGACGCGAAAGAATGGTGACTATCCTGTGGCTTTGCTTGGTTGTGGGCGAAGCCCCTAGATTACTGATGAGATCTCATTGATCCACTTGCCGCCCTTTTTTCTATTTTTGTCGTAGAGTCTTTTCTTCAAGCCATCAAAAATCAAGCCGTTGGCACGCTCAACCTAGCCGTTGGCCTGCGGGTGAGCCACTGAAACATACTTGACCTCAATGGCACTGCGTTCACAGAAATCCCAGAACTGATGTGAGTGGAAATTGGATCTCAGGTCCATGATGACAGTGTTGGGGAAGCCGAATCGGTGCAAGATGTCGGAGATGAAGCTAACCACCCGATCTGCAGAGAGCTTTGTAATTGGCATGTACTCAATCCACTTCGTGAACTTGTCGATGGCTACCAACACGTGAGTAAAACTACCTGGCGCAGTTGTCAAAGGCCCTATCATGTCCAGGCCCCAGCATGCAAACGGCCATGAAGGAGGTATGGTAATAAGGTTGTGGGCCAGGACATGGGGCAGCTTGCTGAAGAACTGGCAGTTTGTGCACTGTCGAACGAGTGCCTAGGGGCCTGCCAAAGCAGTCAGCCAGTAGAACTCAGATCTGAAAGCTTTGCCGACTAGTGTGCGAGAAGCAGCCTGGTTCCCGCACACTCCTTCGTGAATCTCTTGGAGTATTTCTCTGCCTTCCTCCATACGGACACACTTCATGAGTATGCCTGATGCTGATCCACGCTTGTATAAGTTCTCCCCTACTAGAACATTCCCTTTGCTGCGCCTTAGGAAGCGTGTGGCCTCAGCGCTTTTTGGGTCGACGCCGGGGGTTAGTTTGTGCTCCTTGATGTAGTGAAAAAAACATCACCCGCCAGTTGACCTCGATCATCAAAACCTCGCGGTCGGATTCTGTTGGGCCCTGAGCGATGGTGCTTGGATCTGGTGTCTTGAAGGATGGGTGATGCAACTCGTGCACGAAAACACCCGGTGGGAAGTTGGCTCGATCGGAGCCCAGTTTCGAGAGCATATCCGCTCCCATATTGTTGTCGCGAATCACATTATGAATTTCCAGCCCCGAGAACTTGTTCTCGAGCTTGCGTATTTCCGAGACGTACGTGTCCATGGTGTTCTTGTTGATGTCCCACTCTTTTTTGACTTGTTGGACCACCAGCAAGGAGTTGCCGTAGACAAGTAGTCGCTTGATGCCCAGAGAGACTACCAGGCGTAGCCCGTGCAATAGTGCCTCATACTCGGCTTCGTTGTTGGAGACCTCAAATAGTATTTGGAACATATACTCTAATTGTTCTCCTTTTGGACTGATGAAGAGTACTCCTGCGCCACCGCCTCCGAGCTTGAGTAAGCCGTCGAAGTACATCACCCAATGCTTTGGCTTGTTAGCTAGGGATTCGACTTGGTTTTCTCGGCATTCTGCCATGAAGTCAACTAGTGCTGCGACTTGATGGCCGTTCGGGGCTTGAAGTCGAGAGTAAGAGCCCCCAGTTCCACTGCCCACTTGGAGATGCTCCCGGTGGCGTAGCAATTGTGGAGGATATCCGCCAATGGGAAATCAGTGACCACCGAGATGTTGTATGCATCGAAGTAGTGGTGAAGCTTCCTGGAGGTGATGAGTATAGCGTAGAGTAGTTTCTGAATTGGTGGATAACGAACCTTGGATTCAGCAAGGACTTTGCTAATGAAGTAGACGGGCCGCTGCACACCGAAGGTATGGCCTTCCTCTTGGCGTTCTGCCATGATTGCCGTGCTGACGACATGAGTAGTCGCGGTGATGTAGAGTAACAGGTTCCCACCTGGTTGTTGAGCCGTTAGGATGGGGTTTGGCTGCAAATGATGCTTGAGATCTTCCAGGTCCTGCTTTGCCTCCTCGGTCCACTGGAACTTGTCATTGCGTTTGAGCAATTTGAAGAAGGGTAATCCCCGTTCTCCAAGTCGCGAGATAAATCTGTTCAGGGCCGCCATACAGACTATGAGCTTCTGGACATCGTTGATCATCCGTGGAGCGTCCATGTTTGTAATGACGGTGATCTTCTCTAGGTTTGCTTCTATTCCTCGGTGACTAACGATGAAACCAAATAGTTTTCCTTGTGGCATGCCGAAGACGCACTTGATTGGGTTAAGCTTCCAACAAAACTTGCGTGAGGTGTTGAAGGTTTCCTCGAGGTAAGGGATGAACTCGTCGTGGGATCTGGTCTTGATGACCACGTCTTCCACGTAGGCTTCAACGTTGCGATGTAGCTGATCAGCAAGGCATAATTGGATGGACCGCTGATAGGTGGCTCCTGCATTCTTCAACCCGAAGGACATGGTTGTGTAGGAATATGCTCCAAAGGGGTTGATGAATGATGTCTTGATCTGGTCTTCTTCCTTGAGAGCGATCTGGTGGTAACCTATATATCAGTCGAGGAAAGAGAGCAGGCGCAGCCAGCCGTAGATTCGATGACTTGGTCGATGCGTGGGAGCACGAAGGGATCCTTCGGGCAATGTTTGTTGAGATCAGTGTAATCCACAAACATCCTCCATTCATTATTATTCTTTTTCAAGACTAGTACAGGGTTGGCTAACCACTCAGGGTGGTAGACTTCTTTAATGAAGCCAACCGTGAGTAGTTTTGCTAGCTCCTTTTTGATGGCCTCCCTCTTGTCGGGAGCGAAGCATCATAGTCGTTGCTTCTTCGGAGTGGCTTTGGGATCGACTTTTAGGAAATGCTCAATCAACTCCTTGGGCACACCTGGCATATCCGCTCACGCGAATATGTCACAGTTAACCCTAAGGAAGCTGACGAGTGCGCTTTCCTATTTTTCACTTAAGCCACATCCGATCAAAGCAGTCTTGGACGAGTCGCCTTCTTGCAGCTGGATGGCCTTGATGCCGACATCGCTGGGGTTGGGTTTTACCCTCGACTGGCTAGGTCTCTGGCTGGAGATCTCCATCTTTGAGTTGGTGAGCTTTTGCGTGGCCACGAAGACTTCCGTAGAAGGTTCAGGCACGCGCGATGTTGCGGCGTTCTCGATCGCCTCTTGGTCGCAGTCGTACGACTTCTTCAAGTCGCCGCGGAACATGAGTACGCCTGTTTTGCCTGGCATCTTGAGTACTAGGTACACGTAGTGAGGCAGGGCCATGAATTTGGCTATTGCTGGTCGGCTGAGGATGGAGTTGTATGACGACTCGAAGTCAGCCACCTCGAACTTTATGTACTCCGTGCGGTAATTGTCCTTCATCCAAAAGGTGACTGGCAGGACCACTAAACCGAGTGGTTCAGCCGCGTTTCCTGGGATGAGCTGTAGATCGGAGCTCTACTAGAGGTGAGCATCTTGGAGATGTTCAGGCCCATCTTCTTCAAAGTACTTGCAAAGAGCAGGTTGAGGCCGCTCCCGCCATCGATGAGTACTCGAGTCAACTGTGAGCCCGCCATGACAGGATCTAGGACGAGCGGGAATTTTCCCCGCTTGGAGAAGCTGGTCCACTGATCATCCCTAGAAAAGGAGATTGGGACCTCGCTGTATCTCAGATGCTTTTGTATGGCGGGCTCGACAGAGACGATTTCGCGCAGGATCAGCTTCTGCGCACACTTGGAGGGGAAGCTGCTGTCTCCGCCGAAGATGACGTTGACGACATTCTTCGGGTCTTGGAAATCTTGAGCCCCCAACTTGTCACCATCGTCGTTGTCCTCCTGATCCTTTCGCTTTCCGTCTTGAGCAAGAGGTGGAGCATTGAGTGACTTGCGGAGGCTGATCCACTCGAAGAGCGTTTGTCGTGACTTCGGGTGCATCGGGCATTGTTTGTGCAGGAGTTTCTCAAACTGTAGTTGATTGCACCCCGACTTCTTGCCCCGCGGATTGCGCTCAACAGCCACGACTTCTTGTGTCACACCCGATTGTAGAAAGAGCCAGATGCATCTTATATGTGCGCCAGGATCATGTTCACACACATATGGTAGACGGAAAGTGTAATATATCAAAGACAATGCTCAAAAGTAAATAAATAAAGTATTTAACAATATTACACTCCGTATAAAAGAGACACAAATGTCTTTAAACAATAAACCGTTATACCCTATACGAAGTCTCCAAAAACTCCGTCTTCCACAGGCGATGACTGGTGAACGCAGGGCCTAGAACTCCTCGAAGTCGTCGAAGATCTCCTCTTCAAAGTTCTCTTCTGAACAGCAGGGACAAGGGTGAGTACTCTTATGGTTGGTACTCAGCAAGTGGGGTGAAAATGCAAGGCCATCGAGGATAGGATAATGTTTGCAGCAGCGGTCGCTTTTAGTTGGTCAAGTATTTATTAACAAGCACCTATTGACTAGGTTTAAGTTTATACCATCCCACTTTAATAAACATAAAGATACCATCCACATAAATATTAACCACGAACCACAGTTTAATTAATCTTCAAGTTTCATTATCATGTGAGGGTCCAAGCCACTCTTAACCGTGAGTACGGCTGTTATAACAGTTTTACACTCTGCAGAGGTTGTACACTTTACCCACAAATCGTGTTTCCCTGAGTCGCCCGGGCTTGCAAGACCCTTAAACACTTCCGAGGTGGGTGGCGAGAGTACACTACGAAGCCTTTACGAAGACATGTCGAGAGCTAGGCAGCCCGCTAGAGTTTCAGTAGCAGTGTGGTCCATAAACCTCCCTAATGGTCAGCTCCTTAGCAAAGGCAGCTACCCCAAGAGGACCGGGCTATGACCCCTATCACCGAGCCCCTCCTTGCCCTTTCGGTAAGGCCACCAGCTAACTACACATCCAATTAATTGGCTAAGGTCAAAGCCATATGACTTTGTGGTTGCACTGTTTTCTTGGGTGGTTCTCCATGTTCCCATTAAACAAAGTTGATCTTGAATTAATGCGGTATAGCAACAATATGAAACGTGATCAACAATGACATAAGAGTAAACCAATACCAATCCCAAAGTTTGCAACTAAGCGTGTTTACCCGACATAAATAGTAAACCCAGGTGTTTCAAGGTTTGGGGTAAAAGACTAGGTATGTCTTTAGTATAGGTAACCCATCAAGTTTATGCAAGCAACAGTAAAGTAAAGTGAATTATCATGCTGTTATTGGGATCAAATGGAATATGTAGGGGAGGAAATCCACTTGCCTTCTTCAAACAGCTGCTGGTTCTCTTCCTCGTAAGCTTGCTCTTGATTTTGCTCGAATGTCACGTTGTCTACGCGATCACACAAACAAGCATACACAAACAAATAAGAAACAATACAACAAACAATACAAACAGAAAGTAAAAAGATACTAAATTTGTAGTTCATGATGCAAGGATCATGTGGGCGCAAGAATCGCTGAAATCGGGGTTGAAATGATGAAGATATGGCTAAAACAGTGATCTAGGGGCCTAACTGCGAGAGTTTTGAACTTCCAGGGGCTAAATCTGAAGAAATTAGGGGCTAAAACATAATTAAGCCTTAAATAGAGGGTCGGAGTGCAAAACTAGAGGTTCTGGACAGCGGGTACTAATTCTAGAAAAGTCAGGGGTCGGAACAGAAAAAGAAAGGGCTCAACTCTAATTAATTTTCTACTGATCTGGATTGCGGGTTGATTCCTGGAAAACCTAAGGATCTTTCTGCAAAAGTTCCGGGGATGGCTAGGGTCGGATGAATCTGGTCCGTTGGATCAGAATCGGGCGGCGGTTTAAGGGTCGGCGAATCGGCGGTGTAAAGAGAGGGTCGGGCGAATCAGAGCTTTGCTGGGCGTCGGCGGCGAGCGAGTCCGGCGGCGGACGGCTGGAGCTTCACCGAATCCAGTGTTCCGGGGCACAGTTCGGGCTGGGGTTATGCTGGGAAGGGCGTGGGCGGCACGGCGAAGGTGAGGGTGGTCACGGGATGGCTGTGCGGCAGCTGTAGACTGGCGGTTATGGCGGCGGGCGGAAACAGATCTCCGGCGAGGAATCGGGTTTGCGGCGGAGCAAGAGAGAGAGGGGAATCTGGTGCGGCTTGATGCTCACCAACTCGCGGAACTCCTACGAGAGCTGAAGACGGTGGAGAAGCTGCGGAACGGCGAGTCGACGGAGAGGCGGCGACACGAGGCGGCGGCGACACGGGGCGGCGGCGATCCTCCGGTGTGCGACTTCCAGTGGCATGCGTCGGTGTTGAGTAGAGGAAAGGGTTTGAGGATGGCTCTGGTTGCAATGCGGGGCTCCGGCGGGATTTTATAGGGGCGGATTGGCCGGGAATAAGGAAGGCGGCGGCTCTTGTGAAGGAAAGGGCGGAACTGCGGCCGGTAAGGCATGCCTACGTCGCGGGGAAGGAAAGAGAGATGCGGGTGACGGCGCGGAGTGGATCCGGACTCGGGGTGAGGAAGGAAGAAGGAAGGAGAAGGAGCGCGGACGACGATGCGGCGCGCCTGCTGTCGCGGCGGAGAAAGGAAACAGAGGAGCGGGAGCAGTGCGGAGCAGAGGGAGAAGAAAGGAAAGATGGAAGAAGACGCCGACAGATGCGGCCTAGCTGTCGGTGAAAGAGAGAGGAGGGAAGGTGAGGCGGATTGGGCTGCTGAGTTGGGCCGCGGGAAAAAGAAAAGGAGAGGGAATGGGCCAACTGGACTGGGCCGCGAGAAGAAAAAGAAAAGAAGGAGAAGAGAGAGAGGTTTGGGCTTGGCTGAAAGAAAAAGAGTGGGAGAAGAAAAAGAATTAAAGATGCATGCACAATTATATTTTGTGACTTTTATAAAAATACTTTCAAAATTTTTGATTCCTATATTTTGGGTGTTACAAAACCTACCCCCATTAAAGAGAATCTCGTCCTCGAGATTAGGAAGGACTAGGGAACAACTGAGGGAATTCTGCAATCAGTCCATCTTCTCTTTCCCAAGTAGCCTCATCCTCTGAGTGGTGACTCCACTGTATTTTGCACATTTTGATTATCTTGTTCCTAGTAACCCTCTGAGATGTTTCCAAGATTCTAATCGGATGTTCTGCATAAGTCAAATCTTCTTGTACATTAAGTTCCTCCAACGGTAACTGCTCCTCAGGCACTCTCAAACATTTCTTTAACTGTGATACGTGAAACACATCATGGACATCTGACAATCGTGCCGGTAACTCCAATTGATATGCCACTTCACCTTTCCTTTCCAGGATCTGAAAAGGACCAATATAACGTGGTGACAACTTTCCTTTCACTTTGAATCTATGTAAACCTCTGATGGGTGATACCTTCAAATACACAAAATCTCCAACTTCAAATGTCAATTCCCTTCTTCGTGTGTCAGCATAACTTTTCTGTCGTGACTGGGCAGTTTTGAGATTATCCCGGATTATCTGGACTTGTCTATCCGCTTCTTGAAGAATCTCTAGTCCAAAAGCTTGGCTTTCTCCTGTCTGATTCCAATACAATGGTGTCCTGCATTTTCTCCCATATAATGCTTCAAATGGGGCCATCTTAAGACTTGCTTGATAACTGTTATTGTAGGAGAATTCTGCGTATGGCAAGCTTTTATCCCAACTACCTCCATGCTTGAGGGCACATGCTCTCAACATATCCTCTAATACTTGATTCGTTCGCTCAGTCTGACCGTCTGTTTGTGGATGATATGCGGAACTGAAATTGAGCTTTGTATCCATGGATTCATGTAATTTCTGCCAGAAACGCGACGTGAACTGAGTACCCCGATCAGACACTATCTTCTTTGGAACACCGTGCAGACACACAATTCGTGACATGTATAGTTCTGCTAACTTGGCTCCAGTGTATGTTGTTTTGACCGGGATGAAATGCGCGACTTTTGTGAATCTGTCCACAATAACCCATATCGAGTCGTAACCATCACGAGTACGGGGTAACCCTACAATGAAATCCATACCAATCTCCTCCCATTTCCATTCAGGTACTTTCAATGGCTGGAGTAAACCTGCTGGTCTCTGGTGTTCTGCGTTCACTCTCTCGCACACATCACACAAAGCTACGTGAGTTGCTACGTCTCTTTTCAAACCATACCACCAGTACCTTTCTTTCAAGTCTTGATACATTTTGGTGCTTCCAGGATGAATGGAATAAGCGGAATCATGTGCTTCCTTCAAAATGAGTTCACGAAGGTGATCAATTTCAGGTACACAAATCCTCTTTCTGAACCAAACAGTTCCTTGTTCATCTTCGGTGAAATCCGTAGTCTTGCCTAAACCAATTTGAATCTTGATCTCTTTGATCTTAGCATCTGTCAACTGTCCTTTTCTGATCTCTTGTTCTAATGTCGGTTCCATCTCCATAATCTTGGCTTCCGCTTGAGTGACAATTCCCAAGTTCAAACGTGCCATCTCCCAACATAATTCCTGAGGCATCAATCGAGCAACCATCATATTAGCTTGTCCTTTCCGGCTTAGGGCGTCTGCCACAACATTAGCCTTGCCAGGATGATACTGAATATCCAAATCATAGTCTTTGATTAATTCTAGCCATCTGCGCTGTCTTAGGTTAAGATCCTGTTGCGTGAAGATGTACTTCAGACTCTTATGATCCGTGAAGATCTGACACTTCTTTTCGATCATTTAGTGCCTCCAAATCTTCAATGCGTGCACGACGGTAGCCAATTCCAAGTCATGGGTAGGATAGTTCTGCTCATGCTTTCTCAACTGTCTTGAAGCATAAGCCACAACTTTGCCTTCTTGCATTAACACACATCCGAGTCCCATCCGTGAAGCGTTGCAATACACGTCAAACCCCTTGTGGATATCCGGCATTATCAGCACAGGAGCAGTGGTCAATCTTGTTTTCAGCTCCTCAAAACACTTATGGCATGCAGCATCCCACTTAAATTCTTTCCCTTTTTCCAACAAAGAAGTCATGGGTTTCACTATCTTTGAGAATCCCTCAATAAATCTGCGGTAATAACATGCAAGTCCGAGGAAACTTCTGATTTCAGGCACAGACTTCGGTGGATTCAAATTCAGAACATCCTGAACTTTACTCGGGTCTACTGCAATTCCTCCATCTGTGATAACATGTCCTAGGAAAGAAACTTCTCTCAACCAAAAATCACATTTGCTCAGCTTGGCATATAACTGATTCTCTCAAAGTTTCTGTAACACTATCCTCAAGTGCTCTTCATGTTCTTCCTCGTTCTGTGAATACACCAAGATGTCATCAATGAACACAACCACAAACTTGTCAAGATATTCCATGAAAACCTTGTTCATCAGGTACATGAAGTACGCTGGAGCATTGGTCAATCCAAACGACATTACAGTGAACTCGTACAGACCATATCTGGTAGTGAAGGCTCTCTTGGGTATATCCTCTGGTCGGATCCTTAACCGATGATAGCCTGATCTCAGATCAATTTTGGAGAAAACCTTGGCACCTCTCATCTGATCAAACAAATCTTCAATCCTGGGTAGTGGATACTTATTCTTGATCGTCACATCGTTCAGCGACCTGTAGTCTACACACATCCTTCTGCTGCCATCTTTCTTATCGACAAAGATCACGGGTGCTCCCCACGGGGATGAGCTAGGACGGATAAATCCCTTAGCTAACATTTCTTCTATTTGTTTCTTTAGTTCACTTCGATCCTTAACATCCATTCTATAGGGTCTTTTAGAGATAGGTGCAGTACCAGGTAAAAGATCAATACTGAACTCAATGTCACGAACAGGTGGCATACCTGGTAAATCTTCCGAGAAGACGTCGGGGTACTCACTGATAACTCTGATATCTTCCAGAGGCACTCCCTTCATTTGGCTCACTGTCCCAACTCTACTAGGTGGAGCTGATGCCACAAACTCTATTTTATCTCCTTGAGGGCTGGTTAAGAGCACTGACCTCTTACGACACTGAATAACACCATCACATCCTGATAACCAATCCATTCCGAGGTTCACATCGATGTCGTTAGTCTTTAGGACTATTAGATTGGCTAGGAACTCTACCCCCATAATATTCATGCTGACCCTTGGGCATAAGTGACTGGCTTTCAATTCCTTGCCCGAGGAGCTTACTAGTAATATTTGCTTCATAGGACTCGTTGGTAAATTATGTTTTGCAGCGAATTGCTCAGTAATGAATGAATGCGATGCTCCAGAATCAAATAAAACTGATGCAGGTTCAGAATTAACAAGAAATGTACCGAGCACAACGTCGGGAGCCTCTTCAGCTGTTTCTGCAGCCACATGATTCACCTTTCCGCGCACGCTGTTCTATTGTCCTTTGTTGCCCAGTGGTGTCTGGTTGCTGTTGCGCGGCTGCTGCTGCTGAGGAGTCTGCCTTTGTCCACTGTTCCTCTGATTCTGAGGAGTTTGCGCGTTACGCTTCGGGCAGTTATTAGCGTAATGACCCAGTTCTCCACATTTGAAACATCCGTTAGGTTGGACCGGGGTGACTGGATTGTTGGTTCGCACTGGTGCACCTGTGGCATAGCCTGGACGGTACGGTTGCGGGTTGGAGTTGCGTGAGTCTGCTGGATGTAGCGTTGAGGCTGCTGTGGGGTTCTTTGATTCTGTTGATTCTGCGGATATCCTCCACCTTGTCCTCCAGAGCGCGACTGAAATCCCTGGGGTGTGTTGTAGCGGGGACGGGTGTTGCTGTTGGATTGTCCCTGGGACTGAAGTTTTCGCTTGTGTTCCCCAAGCTCCTTGCGCTTGCTCTCCAGACCCATGGCTTTGTCTAGCAGAGTCTGGAAGTTTGGGAAAGTGTAACTATGCAGCTGATAGTTGAGCGGCCCTATCAGACCTTCCAAGAAGCGCTCCTGCCTCTTTGCGTCACTATCCACCTCATGGGGCGCGTAACGAGACAACTGAGTGAATTTATCCCGGTATTCACTAACAGTCATGCTGCCTTGCTTCAGGTTCAGGAACTCCTTCTGCTTGAGCTTCATTAGTCCTGCTGGGATATGGTGTCTGCGGAAGTTGGTTCTGAACTCGTCCCAGGTGATAGTGTTGGCATTGGCGTGGGCAGCAGTGAAAGCATCCCACCAATCAGCGGCTGCACCTTCTAGACGTCCTGCAGGATACAGGACCCTTTCATGGTCACTGCATTGTGTGATGTCCAGCTTCTTAGTGATGACCTTCAACCAATCATCAGCGTCCAAGGGGTCCACAGAGTGAGAAAAGGTAGGAGGGTGGTGGCTCATGAATTCTCTGTGTTTGTCTCTTGGTGGCGGGTTTTGTTGCGGTGCTTGCTGATTCTGCTGAGGTTGTATGTTCTGGATGGTGGCAGTGAGGTTCTACAACACCTGCATCTGTGCTGCCAAGAATTGCTCCATTGTTGGATTGGGCGGTGGTGGCAACTAACTCTGTCGGTTGACTGTGCGAGCACACCTAGAGATAGGGATATTCTGTCCTCCACCTGTCCTGGTGTTCACCATCTGACCGTTAGGGAATAAACCCAGGATAAGACAGGTGTACTAGATATAGGTAGACAGAAGATAAATTCTTAACAAAATATGGATTTATAAAGACTCCAACTTATATTAATGGATAGATTATATCAAGCAATTCTTATAGCACTCAAAGCAAACATTTGTTCTCAAGCAATCATTATTACATCGTTGTCCTCTCAAGCAAAAATTATTCTAACGAGAACTTTTAAGAGATACTAGCCTAAGAGCCTAGATGCCTATTCCTCAGGGCAAGTTATGGAGCCGGGTTCGCCGCGACGAAGCTTCTTGCGGGGTGGTGACAAAGCGGGGAAGCGGGGTACATCCATCTGTGGGGGTGGCGGCGCTCTTCCCTCAAGTCGAGCTTCCAGTATGCGGATCTTTTCATGGGTCTCCAGTAGCTTGTCCTGAGTATCGTCCAGCTCAGTGATGACGCTTTCCAGCTCAGTGTTGAGAGCGGCGGTGACTCGAGCAAGAGTGTTGAGGCGGTCTTCGTCATCTTCACCCAGAGTAATCACAGTCTCTTCAGTTCCACTGAGGCGGCGAGGAAGGTGGCGATACTCCGTGTTCTGAAGTTCCTGGCGGTAGGTGTGGCAGATAGACCACAGAGCTCTCCTGGCGGCGCTGCTGACGGCGGCGTCATAAGTAGCGTGGGGTGTGGCGGAGTTGTGTGCAGTGAGAGTCCTCAGGCCTCTGGCACTCTCCGTATCCATCCTGATGTGGACGCGAGTGAGGTAGTAGTCGCCGAGCGCAGGGTTGATGTAGTGGTGCGTGTGGTAGTGAGGTCTCACGCGGTTGCCCAACTCTTGAAGAACACCTTGTAGCACCAGAGACAAGTGGCCGGGTTCTCTATCCGAAGTGCGAACACAGCAAAGTTGCCTCATCCCTGGAGTTTCATCACTCTGATGGTCGTTGTCTTCATTGTTGTCGTTGTCCTCGTCATCATCTCTTCTAATATCCTCGAAGTTACTCGGGCTTCCTTCAGCGATGACCGGTACTGTGGCGGGAGCTGGAGCAGGGACAACTGGGGGTGGTGGCGGTGCCTCAACGTCTGGTGATGCCGGCGGTGTGAACTGATTTCCTTCTTCATCAATTGCCATGATGAGGCCATCTTCACCATCCACAAAGTAGTTGGCCACCTCGGGTTCTTCCTCCGTAGCTTCGTCCTCTTCAACATGGGCTGGAACTGGGGCGGGAGGAGCTGGCTCAGCTGGGGCAATGCGAACTTGGCGACCTCCGGTGCGCTTGCGAGCAGTCTGGTAAGTCCTGGCCATCTGGCAGAGCGGGAGTAAAATTCAAAATATTTTCTTTTTAAGAAGTAAAATAATAGAAGGTTTATGTAAAAATAGATTTTTATGCGGAAATGACCACAAGGAAATTTTTGATGCTGACATGGCTTGCTAGAAGATAAATACTTAATTTCGACCATTTCTAACTAGGCTAGCGTCCTACAGTCAACCTGGTTCTGATACCACTTCTGTCACACCCGATTCTAGAAAGAACCAGATGCATCTTATATGTGCGCCAAGATCATGTTCACACACATATGGTAGACGGAAAGTTTAATATATCAAAGACAATGCTAAAAAATAACTAAATAAAGTATTTAACAATATTACACTCCGTATAAAAGAGACACAAATGTCTTTAAACGATAAACCGTTATACCCTATACGAAGTCTCCAAAAATTCTGTCTTCCACAGGCGATGACTGGTGAACGCAGGGCATAGAACTCCTTGAAGTCGTCGAAGATCTCCTCTTCAAAGTTCTCTTCTGAACAGCAGGGACAAGGGTGAGTACTCTTATGGTTGGTACTCAGCAAGTGGGGTGAAAATGCAAGGCCATCAAGGATAGGCTAAGGTTTGCAGCAGCGGTCGCTTTTAGTTGGTCAAGTATTTATTAACAAGCACCTATTCACTAGGTTTAAGTTTATACCATCCCACTTTAATAAACATAAAGATACCATCCACATAAATATTAACCACGAACCACAGTTTAATTTATCTTCAAGTTTCATTATCATGTGAGGGTCCAAGCCACTCTTAACCGTGAGTACGGCTGTTATAACAGTTTTACACTCTGCAGAGGTTGTACACTTTACCCACAAATCGTGTTTCCCTGAGTCGCCCGGGTTTGCAAGGCCCTTAAACACTTCCGAGGTGAGTGGCGAGGGTACACTACGAAGCCTTTACAAAGACATGTCGAGAGCTAGGCAGCCCGCTAGAGTTTCAGTAGCCATGTGGTCCATAAACCTCCCTAATGGTCAACTCCTTAGCAAAGGCAGCTACCCCAAGAGGACCGGGCTATGACCCCTATCACCGACCCCCTCCTTGCCCTTTCGGTAAGGCCACCAGCTAACTACACATCCAATTAATTGGTTAAGGTCAGAGCCATATGACTTTGTGGTTGCGCTGTTTTCTTGGGTGGTTCTCCATGTTCCCATTAAACAAAGTTGATCTTGAATTAACGCGGTATAGCAACAATATGAAACGTGACCAACATTGACATAAGAGTAAACCAATACCAATCCCAAAGTTTGCAACTAAGCGTGTTTACTCGACATAAATAGTAAACCCAGGTATTTCAAGGTTTGGGGTAAAAGACTAGGTATGTCCTTAGTATAGGTAACCCATCTGATCCGGGGACGGCTAGGGTCGGATGAATCTGGTCCGTTGGATCAGAATCGGGCGGCGGTTTAAGGGTCGGCGAATCGGCGGTGTAAAGAGAGGGTCGGGCGAATCGGAGCTTTGCTGGGCGTCGGCGGCGAGCGAGTGCAGTGGCGGACGGCTGGAGCTTCACCGAATCCAGTGTTCCGGGGTACAGTTCGGGCTGGGTTTATGCCGGGAAGGGAGTGGGCGGCACGGCGAAAGTGAGGGTGGTCACGGGATGGCTGTGCAGCAGCTGTAGACCGGTGGTTACGGCGGCGGGCAGAAACAGATCTCCGGCGAGGAATCGGTTTTGCGGCGGAGCAAGAGAGAGTGGGGAATCTGGTGCGGCTTGATGCTCACCAACTTGCGGAACTCCGAAGAGAGCTGAAGACGGCGGAGAAGCTGCGGAACGGCGAGTCGACGGAGAGGCGGTGACACGGGGCGGCGGCGATCCTCCGTTGTGCGACTTCCAGCGGCTTGCGTCGGTGTTGAGTAGAGGAAAGGGTTTGAGGATGGCTCTGGTTGCAAAGCGGGGCTCCGGCGGGATTTTATAGGGGCGGATTGGCCAGGAATAAGGAAGGTGGCGGCTCTTGCGAAGGGAAGGGCGGAACCGCGGCCGGTAAGGCATGCCTACGTCGTGGGGAAGGAAAGAGAGATGCGGGTGACGGCGCGTAGTCGATCCAGACTCGGGGTGAGGAAGGAAGAAGGAAGGAGAAGGAGCGCGGACGACGGCGCGGCGCGCCTACTGTCGCGGCGGAGAAAGGAAACAGAGGAGCGGGAGCGGTGCGGAGCAGAGGGAGAAGAAAGGAAAGAAGGAAGAAGACGCCGACAGATGGGGCCCAGCTGTCGGTGAAAGAGAGAGGAGGGAAGGTGAGGCGGATTGGGCTGCTGAGTTGGGCCGCGGGAAAAAGAAAAGGAGAGGGAATGGGCCAACTGGACTGGGCCGCGAGAAGAAAAAGAAAAGAAGGAGAAGAGAGAGAGGTTTGGGCTTGGCTGAAAGAAAAGAGTGGGAGAAGAAAAACAATTAAAGATGCATGCACAATTTTATTTTGTGACTTTTATAAAAATACTTTCAAAATTTTTGATTCCTATATTTTGGGTGTTACATCTTGGTCTGGCTTTCGGTTTTGGGGATTCCCCGAATTGTTTCGCTAGCCCTTGTTGAAGTGGATGTTGTCGTTGCTTTGCTTGTCGTTGTTGCGCTTGGGGAAGCGATCGTTCTCCTTGTCCTCCTGGTCAGCCCCCCGTGCCATCATGTCGCGCAATTCCACGGTGGTAGTCGAGCGGTTGCATCTGTAGTCTGGTACATGTGCTTCGAGAAGAGGCCGTTCTGGAAGCAGCGGATGACGTCCTCATCGGCGATGTTGGTGATGGTGGCTCGCATCTCGAATAAACTCCGGGTGTAGGACCGTAGGATCTTGTTCAGCTCCTACTTGACCTGGGACAGATCATGGCGAGTACCTGCTCAGATCATGGATCCCTGGAAGTTGTCGATGAAGGCCCATTTGAGGTCCTCCCAGGAGTCGATAGAGTTTGGTTTAAGGCTTTCAAGCCAAGTGAGTGGCGCGGATTTCAAGGTGACCGGGAAGTAGAGTGCCTTGGTGGAGTTGGATCCCTCTGAGACCTCGATGGCGACGGAGTAGCAGCGGATCCACTAGCGCGGGTCTTGCTTGCCATCGTACTTGGGGTTGACGACTGGTTTAAAATCCTTAGTGTAGGATTTCTCAGTGATTTTGGAGGTGAAGGCGGGGAAGCGGTCGTTATCGTCATCGTCGTGGTATGTGTCGGGACGGTCCCTTTCCTTGCCTCGATGATGCGCCGAGCATCGTGGCCATCATTGATCTTCTGCCTATGATCAATCGTGGGAGCGTCCTGGAGGCTTGCCTTGGGTGGAGCTTCGCCTAGAGGCTTTCGCGCCGGTTGCGAGGTGGGCGAGTGGATTGTTGCACCTCTTGTTCGATGTTGCCACATGCGGACTGCTGTCCCTGGGGACTGCCATGGCCGACTGGATTGTCCTGGTTGCTGTTGGTGTTTTACCGCCACGCCCACCGAGGGATACCCCCGAGGTGGTGAGTTTGTAGTTAGGGTGTCACCAAGATTAGGAACTCGAAGGTGCAAGGAACAAAACTTTAGACAGGTTCGGACCGCCCAGAGCGTAATACCCTACGTCCTGTGTGGTTTGTATTGCCTTAGGTGGTGATTGGGTGATCTGATGTTTGGAGGAGGTCCCTACCCGCCGTTATATAGTTTGGGGGAATAGGGTTACATAGAAGTCCTACCCGAGTAGTTTTCGAGTAGTTTCCTAGTGTCTCCAACTAGTTTTACTACTGTATGAGTAGTTCTACTATGCTACGAGTAGTTACAACTGGTGTAGGGCGTGGGCCATGTCCCACCCCTTATCCTGTAAGATGTAGGCCATGTGCGCAGTTTCGTGGGCCCGGGTCTGACAAGCCCCCGAGCTCTTCATAGTCGAGTACTGCAGGGTTCCGAGTACTTCTGAAAGCATCTTCGAGTTCTCCCGAACTCCATCTTGAAGGTGTCTTCCGAGTACTTCCTTGGCTGCATCGAGGCTGTGAGGTGCTCATGCCCCGAGTAGTTGTCAAGTCTTCTTTTATATGGGCTGCGATTGAACTCGCACTCCATATGGAGTAGCCCCCGAGCCTTAGGTTGACTCGTAGAATCAGGCTGAGGGTATATTTAGTCTTGAGTCTTCTATCCTTATCATCCAAAAGATTTGAAAAATAAATCACTGATGACATGTGTCCCTGCAGCCCCGAGCCTTGAATCCAAATCCTCAAGAATTTTAATAAAGGATCCAAAGAATCGTGGCATGCAATATATGATAGTAAAGATTTGATGGTTAAGATGGGCAAATTGGTTCAGGAATTCGAGAACCGCTCTTTTCGGGATGAATTCCCTGAAAAAATGATTGAACAAATATCTTCATCAAAAAGCGCCCGAAATTACCGCTCAAATCAAACCTTGGTCGCTGAGAGCCGTGTCGTATCCAGCCCCTGAGCCTGGGAACTAGATGAGTCGCTCAATATACAGCTAGTCGATGGCGCCAGCCCCCGAGCCTAGGCATTGGTCAGGTTGCTGCTGAATCTTGAACTGTCGATGAAGTAGACTAGTCGGAGTCGATTCCGACTAGTTTTGTAGGCGAGACAAGTAGTTGATGTAGTCGCCAGCATGTCGCCAAGCATAGTCGTCTCCGACTAGTCTTGTAGGCCAAATGAGTAGTCAAAGTAGTCGCCAGTGTGACGCCGTGCATTCTTCACGAAGTCAAGTAGTCGTCGACGGTTGTTGATGAACCCAACTAGTCGGTGTCGAATCCGACTAATTGTAATCAAGCGATCAGTGTGCTGAAGTAGTCGAAGTAGTCGACAGCGTGAGCAGGAGTCGTTCTGAGTAGTCGACGTAGTAGGCGACGCAAGCTGAAGTTTTGCTAAGTAGTCATTGGCTGTTGTTGATGAAGTCAACTAGTCGCAGTCGAATCCGACTCGCCCAATAGCATGGTTCAGGTCAGGTCCCCTGCAAGGTAAACATAAAAGTATGTTGTAACTGATATACATGAGACCGTGTTGGGTGAAATGCCCTTGCAGTAAACTCCATGTATAACTAGTCGAGAACTAGTAAACGGAGTAGTACTGGAAGTATGGGAGCGAGGCCCCTTCAGTAACATATAATATTAGTCATAAACTAGTAATGTGAGCGTTACTGGAAGTATGGGAGCGAGGCCCCTTCAGTAAACTTTCACGGATACCAGTCATGAACCAGTAAACGGAGTAGTACTAGAGGTATAGGAGGGAGGCCCATGCAATAAACTCCATGTAGTACCAGTCGTAAACCAGTAGATGGAGTAGTACTGGAAATATGGGAGCAAGGCCCATGCAGTAAACTCCACGTATTACCAGTCGTAAACCAGTAAACAGAGTAGTACTGGAAGTATGGGAGCAAGGCCCATGCAATAAACTCCACGTAGTACCAGTTGTAAACCAGTAGATGGAGTAGTACTGGAGGTATGCAAGTGAGGCCCTTGCAGTAAACTCCACGTAGTACCAGTCGTAAACCAGTAGACGGAGTAGTACTGGAGGTATGGGAGCGAGGCCCATGCAGTAAACTCCATGTAGTACCAGTCGTAAACTAGTAGATGGAGTAGTACTGGAAGTATGTGAAGGTGACTGGAAGTCAATTAACAAGGGAGAAATAAATTTTGCTGGTAGCTTCAGTCGATTCCTTGGGCGGACCATGAGAATTCACATGTTGACTTGCGGAAACATCACAGTTGGCCCGAAGGAATGGATGACGAGGTCCTTCACGTGGGGTCATAAGTTCCTTGAGCGGGCCAAGACAAGTCGAATGTTGCCATGCAACGATGTCTCGGTTGGCCCAAAGGAAGTGACGACGCAATCCTTCACTTGCATTGTTACGAAAGTGGTCGTTGTGCAACGATGACTCGGCTAGACCAAAAGAATTCCTTCGGCGGGCCAAGACAAGTTGTATGTTACCATGCGAAGATGTCTCGGTTAGCCCGAAGGAATTCCTTGGGCGGGCCAAGACAGTTCGTACGGTGCTGAAATATGGATGAACGAACTAGCCCTGTTTTGTGTACATTCCTTGATTCCCTGACCGAGTGGTTAAACGACTTCATTGGAAACCTCCTTGTTTCGAGATAAAACTCATGGCAATGGTTAAATAAGTTCCCTAAAGATGTCCGTAAAACCTCCTTGAATCGGGTCTCAATCTTCACGTGGGCAGCCGCCTTGTTGCGCTCAGCCCCCAAGCATAGAAACCAGACGAGCGTGGATAGGTGTCAATCTTGATTCGTGGGTAATTGCCGACGAAGCCGTATCATTCGTTGATGGAGCCGCAATGGTTTGTTGATGAAACCCGACTAGTCGGAATCAATTCCAACTAGTCACTGCTGGAGTGAGTCCCGCTCCCTACTAGTTGTGTAGTCGAAGTAGTTGTCGGCGGGTCGCCGAGTGCCCTCGCGAGGGCGAAGTTCATTGAGGGTCCTACCTTCCTGGAACGGTTCTACTCCCGACAGGTTGTCAGGGTTGATGGCGCAAAAAAGTAGGCTAGGGTCGGGTAGCTTGGAGGACTCCGTGCCCATCCGATGCCCGAGCCCGCCCGACCAAGTTAAAAGCACAGAAAAAGTTGGCTGAGCCGGGTAGCTTGGAGGATTCCGTGCCCTTCCGATGCCCGGGCCTGCCCGACTAAGTTGGAGACGCCATCAGACCCTGGTGGCCGTTTGATAAGGGTAGTGTGTCGTTGATGAAGTCCGAGTAGTCAGCGGAGACAAGAGCCCTTCGATGGATGGTGGCTAGTCCTCCTCCGACTTGTGGTAGACGATCCAAATCCTCCTCCACTTGTGGCTGACGATCCAATTCCTCCTCCGACTTGTAGTAGACGATCCAAATCCTCCTCCGACTTGTGGTAGACGATCCAAATCCTCCTCCAACTTGTGGTAGATGATCCAAATACTCCTCCAACTAAGAGAAGAACTTGTGGTATAGAACCTCGGACCGAGGCGGATTCGGTTCGAGGGGTTCCGGCTTGTCGATCAAGTCGCCGATTGCATGGTTGACATCCATGCGGGTGGTATGGGTGCTTCAGGTTGCTTCTGGTTGGAAAATTGAATTCCGCCGAGACCGTTTGCGAGGTTGTACGAGAGCAAGGCCCCTTCAGTAAACTACGTGTAATACTAGTCGAAAACTAGTAAATGGAGGGTTACTGGAAGTTTGGGAGCAAGGCTCCTTCAGTAACATAGAAAACTAGTTGGGAACTAGTAATATGAGGGTTACTGGTAGTATTTGATAGATAATCATGTAAGTGCTTTATTTGACTAATTAACGAGTTCCACTAGTCATTGCCAAATGAGGCGACCACTTTTGGCAGTCGCATGGCTTGGCTGTGACAGGATTCCCTGAGTTTAGTGAGGGAGTCATGATTAACCCAAATAATAATCATAAATGGCGACCCTGACTAAGTGGTAAAAAGGGGTGCTTTTAGGTGTACGGAACCCCTTGTTTTGAGATATAGTCCCAAAACAATGGTTTTAACAAGCGAGACACCTAAAAGACCCTCAGAAAACCTCCTTGAATCGGGTACTTATGTATAAATCAGAAAACCTCCTTGAATCGGCCCTCCGAAGGGTTTGACATTCAAACGCGGAATGCTTGCTCTTCGGGTGCCATGAGCCTTGAATTGTTCCTTCGAACTGAGAGTATTCCTTCTACAGGTGGATTGTTTTCCAGCTTCTGGCTTGCGCTTCCGAGTTGTCTCCAGGTAGTCGAGAGGGAGTTGATAGTGGGTGGGGTTGTAGGCTTCCACTTCTTCGCGCTCCTGCTGCCTGGAAATGATGACATTGCGGGCGTCCCGGCCAGCATTGATGATGGCGCAAAGCTCACCTATGGAGGAGACGTGGAGGTTGCCGCTCCCCTGCTTGTTCGTCTTTACCGCGCAGTTCCTGCGTTTGGCGCGCTTCGCATTGATGAGCCTACAGCGTTCCTTCTGGATGTCATCTACGTCTTCTAACTTGATGTTGTCTAGGGATTCACTATCCATTGTTACATCCACATCTTCGTTGAGTGGATTAATTAGGTAGTCGTCGTAGTCGTCTAGTCTGACCTGCTCTAAGCCTTCACAGTCCTCGCCGGCATGAATCATGAAAACTTCTCGATTGGGCGCGAAGCGTTTGGCATCCCGCGCCACCTGGCCCTCGTCTTCGTTGTCGGACGCCTTCTTGAAAAGTGAGTTCGCCGGGTGTGGTAATGGATCGTGGTGGACTTGATTTAAGAAACCTAGAGGGTTTCATGCCCTTCCGAGGTCCAAACCTGCCCGACCAATCTGATTCCCTTACCAGACTCTGGGTCATATGAGCAGCTGAATCTGAGTAGTTGTCGGAAACAATAGCCCCCGGACGCATGGTGGCTTCTCTTTCTCCGAGTGGTGGTAGATGATCCAAATCCTCTTCCAATGCGAAGAGGGTCCTGGGTTGAACCGCCTCAAACAAATCTAGACATGGTTTGGGGGTTTCGAGTTTGCCGATGGAGAGAGTGTGCGTTGCGCAAAAAGTAGGCGGCGAAGCGTAGCTTTGATCCGTGGGCGATTTGTCGACGAAGCCGACTAGTCAGAGCTGATTCCGACTAGTTGTTGACCGTGAGGAGCTAGTCACCGAGTATTTTAAGAATCATCCCTGACTAGTTTCTAGTGGAGATGAGTAGTTGAAGTTGTCATTCGTGCAGCCGATTTGTCAAAGCAATCGTAACTGCGGCACGAGTTGAGTAGTCGAGGTCGTCACTGCAGTGCGTCGATGTCATGACGCGAGGTGAAGTTGAGCAGAGTAGTCGAAATCTTCCGGCTCCCTGGGGTTGATATGCTGAAGGGTGGATTCTGCCACAAGGTGGGAGTCATATTCGAGTAATTCAGAGGGCTCTAGACCCTTCCAGTACACGAAACGGCCTTGCGGCATAGATGTTATGGTTAAACCCAGATGATTTCCAGAAAACGATTTGGGGTAATCATCGGGTTGCGAGTGGTTGTCGAGAACTGGGGCCTCCCAACGAGCGGTGGCTCGCTCGTCCTCGAGTCCTCCTCGGCTCCAACTTGTAGTTAACGGGTACTCTTCGTTTGAGTCTAAGTAGTTGTCGAAAATTGGGCCCCCCCGACCAGCGGTGGCTCCCTCATCTTGAATCTTGAGAAGGCGATCCAAGTCCTCCTCCAAATCGCAGAGGGACTTGGATTGCGTAGCCTCCTCAGATCGGTTTGAATCCAATCCAACTAGTCCTCGTGCAGCACGAGTTGAAGTCGCGTCAAAAATGGACATCTTTTCGATCTGCCGGACTAGATCGGGGAGCAGCAATTCGTCGAGGTTGTCGATGCACTCGTCGAGGTCGCTGCGTCGAGTTGGTGTAGAGGCCTTTGGTTTCCTGGAGTCGGCTAAGTGGCTGTTGAAGCCACCCTAGCCATTGGCGACGCAGATCCAGGAGCCAAAGAAAAAAGTTGTTCCCTCGTCAAGCATGGTGCTGGTGAAGTTGAGAGATGCCATCGAGTTCTCCGGTGGATGCTCGATGAACACCCCTACTTGGCGTGCCAGCTGTCGGTGTTTTACCGCCATGCCCACCGAGGGATACCCCCGAGGTGGTGAGTTTTTAAGTAGGGTGTCGCCGAGATGAGGAACTCGAAGATGCAAAGAACACAAAGTTTAGATAGGTTCGGGCCGCCGAGAGCGTAATACCCTACGTCCTGTGTGGTTTGTATTGCCTTAGGTGGTAATCGGGTGATCTGATGTTTGGAGGGGGTCCCTGCCTGCCCTTATATAGTTTGGGGGGACACAGTTACATAGAAGTCCTAGTCGGATACGAGCCCTAGAGTCCTACCCGAGTACTCTTCGGGTAGTTTCCTACTATCGCCGACTAGTTTTACTACTGTATGAGTAATTCTACTACGCTACGAGTAGTTAAAACTTTTGTAGGACGTGGGCCATGTCCCACCCCTTATCCAGTAAGATGTAGGCCATGTGCGCAGTCCCGTGGGCTCTTGTCTAACAGTAGTTTCTTGGCAATCGTTACGTGATTATCGGCTGGTCCATAGCCGGTCATCGTCATAGCAAATCGGCCGATTCGCTGATACGCTTTTCGGGACAGATCGGAACTTTAGCCGATCGAAAACCCAGAATTTAATACGTTTATTTCCTTGTCAATCAACAGGTCAAATTGACTGGCACGCCGCGCGAACCGCACCAGGGCAATCACCCGAACAGGAGTTAAGCAGATTCTCCCGGGTCGTGTGTCTGACGCTGAAGGTTATCGGCTGATTCCCGGCCGATTTTTAGCGCCAACAACACGTCACGTGGTTACTCCAAGAGTCACACATGCAAATTTTCCCCTTTATCCCCGTTTTATGGATCAGGGCCACCGGCCTCGAGTACAAAGGTCCATGAACCACGGCAATGCCGGGTCATGACCCCTCTTGCACTCACCATTGGCCCATGGGACAGTGTCAAGACGGTGGAAGCTGTCCACGCACCGGTTCAATCGAGTACTTAAGCTTACCGATTACCATATTCTCGGCATGTGGTCAGTACTTTCAAAAGCTTAACCACTACTACCACACACTGTGACCTTAGCATGTTTCACTACTTAGACGGGACTTTAACCACGAGTACTTTACCACAGCCCCGCCTGCCAACTTCATAGTTGCAGTATGCGGTAAAACAAACGACTCCTATAGTTCTCGCGAGTAGCAGGAAACTACTCGACTTCTACCGTACCTATTGGCATAGCATCTACTCGATCTCCCTATTCTAGTAGTCATTACAAAGGTACCTAGGTTCATGCAGCTAGGGTTCCAATCAACTCTTATGAACTTAAAATGCATAGACAAAAAGGAACATCAGTTGCATAATTTAAAAAACTGGGATCATGCACCGGGGCTTGCTTTCTTGTGAAAAACTAGCCGGGGACTCCTCCGTACGTTCGTCCGGGTCTTCAGCGACTGCCGCTGGATTACCCTGAGCTGCTTGCTACTCACTCTCGGACTCGGGTACTAGAGAGTAGATCCCGTCGGCGAGAGTAGTCGAGTCTATATGAATGCACATGTATGAGTGGTTTTACTGGTAACAGATTGCATTATAAAGTAGTAAAAACTTAAGTTAAGCAGTCAAGTACTTTATTTTCTTTTTCCTGGGCAGCCATTTATTGAGTAATTAACTGTATTAACTGATTTTATTAAGTGAGCGGGTTGTTTTGCATATTGTACGGTTAGTTTTAACAGGGAGCATTGGATAACCCAAACTACTCGCAAGGGTAGTTTCTGGGTTACAGAACCACTCGTAAAAAGTAGCTCCTGAGTTGGGATCTTTATGTAGAGTTCGTTACTGAAGCATAACCTTACTGTAAAACTTCAGCCATTTCTATTCAACAGGTTACTCATGAAAAAGATTATCAAACAATTATTTTTATGATTAAGATCTACTTGTACAGAACAACCATGCAAGAGGTTGGTGTTCCACATTGTACTAAACAAATCTACTTGCATGAGTAGATTACTTCACATTTTTGTAGGTTTTTATTGTGCAAGAAACAGAGGTTAACATTTAGATCTAGAAGAGATCTAGCCTATAACAAAAGCACTCGAACCACTGGTTGTGCTTGGATTTAGGGCATGAAATTTTTATAGCAGATTAAACTTTTAGCACGGAAGCTACCCTCAACATTTCATGAGCAGATATTTCTTGAATCTCTAGGAACAAGCCATTTAAACTTGATTTAAATCCACATCTAAAAACATGTGGAAACATATTCAAAGTTCTGTTACAAAGTTGTAGATCTTAACTTACGGATTCCAGAACATCATAGCTTGTATTTTTAAAAATTTTCTGTAAGTTGCTATGCATCTCCAAAGTTAGTAGATGGGTTTTCAAGTTCTTGTTCCAGGTTTACAGATGGGTCCCTGAGATTTACAGAAAACTTCTCAGAAAGACTGCAATTGAAGCAGATGGGTCCTTGGCGCAGGAAAACGGCTACTGCCGGCCAAAATCCGGCGACTAGGGTTGCCGGTGGTGAGGAGTGAGGGTGGGATGAGCAAGAGATGAACAAACTACACCTGTTTGAGGTCTTGGGGAGAACAGGGATGGACCGAGGCGGCCTGCCGACGATGGCACAGAGCCGGCGGCGGGGGCGGATGTGGGGGGCAACGGTCCTGTGAGGGGGACGGCGCGGGGAAGGGCTGTGCAGCTTCGAGGTGAGGTGGAGAAGGTGGGGGAAGGGTTGTTTTGGGCAATGCGGGGGTGTATTGGTGTGTCCAGGCACGGGTGCTGGCTTGCCGGAGGTGGAGGTTGAGGGCGACGAACTGAGGTGCCTCGCGGTGGCTTTTATAGGCGCTGGGGGGGGGGGGGCAAATGGCGGAGGAGCTGGGCGCGACGCAATGGAGGGAGGAGGCGCAGCAGGGACAAGGTCGCGGCAAGGGCACGGCTCCGCCGGCGCGTCGGGGCTCGACCGTTGGGCATCGTCGGCCGCATGGCACGCACGGGCAGGCCGGGGCGGGATACGGGAAGGGGACAAATCGCCTGTAGCAGGCTCGGTCGATGGCTGGTCGGGCCCGTTTGGGGTTCGTGCCTTTGCGCGGCTCGCCGGCGCAGGGATGCCCTGTCGCGTGGCAGCGACACCCTGCCGGCTGGGCAAAACAGGGGAGGGAAAAGAAAGGGCCGGGATTCAGATTGATTTTTCTTAAAATTTAAAATAGGAACCTGAAAAACTCTAAACACAAAAATTGTAGGGAACTTGAAAATCTACAACTTTTGTTTTAGCCGAAAGTTCATTTTAAGCTACGGTTTAAAAGTTATTTTGAAATTACGAAAACAAGCATTTAAGTGACACGTCATTTTATGTGAATTTTTGCACTGTTAGCCTTTGAGTTCAACTAGATTTTTGTTGTTCTTGTTATGACAGAGGTGTCATTAAAATTAAAGGTTCAAAAGTGATCAATTTTTAAAGTTACAAGGGTTTGATTGCACGGGTTCAATTGATTTATGCTTATACACATACTCACTGGCTGCAAGGTATAACTGATAGGTAGATTAAACTTTTCTTACTCTTTTGTAACTGATTTCATGGTTTGCATCTTTGCTTAATGTTGGCGCTAAAATCGGCTAGACAGGAATCGGCCGATGGTCTTCAGCGTCGGACACACGACCCGGGAGAATCTGCTTAGCTCCTGTTCGGGTTATCGCCCTGGTGCGGTTCGCGCGGCGTGCCAGTCAATCTGACCTGTTGATTGACAAGGAAATAAAAGTATTAAATTCCAGGCGCTCCGATCGGCTGGAGTTCCGATCTGTCCTGAAGAGCGCGTCGGTGAATCGGCCGATTTGCTGTGAAGATGATCAGCCGATAATCGCGTAATAATTGCAAAGTAAACCGCTGGAGCGATCTAAACAATTATTACAGATGTAACACTTGAAATAGATCTAATCGGCTATATGATGATGAACGAGGAAAAACAATGATAGAGCCGATAGTTCCAATCTCAAGCTGGATAACTGGTGATAATACTAGAACAACAGGTAAAACCTATAGTTCTAGTAAATATCGATAACTGGTGAATAAATCCAAACGAAACCACAGCGATGCGCCCGTAGTTAAAGCTCGGATATTACTCGATAAGCGAAACCTACCAATTGGCCGGAGATCAAGTTGATGCAGCCCTGCCAATCCGTACGAACTCGTGAAAGAAGAAAAAGTATTGGCGAAGTCGCCGACTTGAAAGTAAAGTGCTAGGAAAAAGTAGAAGTATTTTTGTTGATTGATGTGTTGATTCTTTGCAAAGCCCTAGCGACTCCTATTTATACCCTAAAACTAGGACTCCTGGTCGATTACGACTTGTTACAACCTTATTTAAAACAGGAAAACTACATATCTATAATATCTTTAAAAAGGAAACGGACTCCCGCAGAATCTTCCGCCGCCGTCTCCTAATCCAATCAGGACTTTTCCAATTACTTCTTGACCAAATTAGCATCACTCTGTTGACCAACATTAGGCCACTTTTGACCGGGATCCTCTGTTGTAGCCCCAATCTGTTGGCGCAAGCTGTATCACCAATTGGCCGATTTCCAACTGTTACCTCAATCGGCCGATTCTTTACTGTAGCCTTCAGATCTGCCGTATCGGCCAACCTCTCCTCCTGACGCCGATTCAACGCGTGTCAAAATCTGGCGTCAACACATGCCCCCCAGTTTCGGAGTAAAACATAACTTTTACTTCGAAACTCTTTCTTTAATCCTTTTCTCCGAAATGGGCGCAGTAAAAATCTTCTTCCGCTCCGCAGTCTTCTGCATAATGATTGTGATTTTCTCGGACCGGGCGCTCGAAATAACTGTTCCCCTGGAATTCGTGTAGACGGCGCGGCAAAAATCCCGCCTTTACCCTTTCTCTCTCGAGTTATCCTTAAGTACTGGCATTCTCCGCCTACTTTTCTCTACGAACCTAGTATTTTACTCCAGCGAACCACTGTTCATCTTCCTCCGAGCCCTCTCGATCTCCAACCGCTACCTCCGGCAATCTCGCTTGCGACCTGCTCCAGCTTCCCAATGGCGTCACCATCAGCAACCTCTCCAACCACGGAGGCTTTATCGGCAACCCCCTCATCGGCGGCGGCCCCATCGGCGGCTCAATTGACGGCTCCATCGGAGACGATGAGCTTCATTCCGGAGGTAATCATTCGAAATTTTTCCCTTTTGATTTTCTACTGCTCCAATATTTTCTGGATCCCTTCTCAATCTTTTCCCCTTTTCCTCCTTTTTTAGACATTTAGGCACCAGATCACCATCCCTCTTTCAGAATCCCCCGATCTTATCTGCTTAGGCCCCATGGGGAATCCCGATCCAACTGATCTGATCAACTTAGAGACCCACAGAGTCCCGTTCAAGCAATCGCCTATGAATTTAGATCAGTGGGCAGGTGCCTTTAGGTCCTGGCCGAATGGGACCCCCGGCTGGAGAGAATGGTACCAAAGAATAGCCAGGTCTAGGAGAGTTCAGTGGGATGAACTAAAAATCGGCCAATGCATAGACCTCTCCCTGTCCCAGATGGAGAAAAATGAGCCCTTAGTCATAGTAGCTTCTTACTTTTGGTCCGACGCACTCAATGCGTTCCTTTTTGAACATGGACCCATGACTCCAACTTTGGCCGATGTCTTGTTGTTGACCGGCCTTGACATCTCCTCCTCTGATACCCCTTTTGACTATCTGATCAAGCCATCACATCGGCTAGAAACCAAAGGAATCGGCGGATGGAAGGGGCATATCAAAAGAAACATGAAGACTGGGACAGTTTCAGAGAGAGAGCATACTGCGTTCTTGATGATGTGGCTGGAAAAATATTTTTTCTGTGGCAGAGCAGTTGGCCCTTCTTCTAACACCCAAGCCCTGGCAGAAGCTATGTCACTAGGATCGGCCGTTCCCCTTGGAAAGCATCTGTTGGGATCGGCCTACCACATGATGCACCAAATCGGCACTAAGCTGTCAAAAGGAGAGCCGATTGGGAACCCTGGCGGTCCTTGGTGGTTCATTACTCTCTGGCTCAACCTAAATATGAGCAAGGTCTCTCAACAATGAATAGAGACCAAAACTTTTCCCAACATTGAGTCAGAGGAAAACCCAACCGTCCGACGACGCTGCAGATCCTTTGGAGAGGCGGCATCGGCCTTCCCTGGCTGTCAATTCACTGCTGCCCGTACGGCTGGATATTTCAGATGCTTCTACAATGGCCTTAGTGAAGAGACTGTCAGTTGGCATCCATATCGGGCAGTAGAGCCAATTTTCGAACTTCCCATCAGCTACGACTTCTCCACTCATACTTTTGATAGGGAACTTATGGATATCCTGATTAAGCCAGGGATTTTGCCAGCCAACTTCTTCTCTGGAAAGGACTCTCCCACATATGAGTTCTATAATCCATCGGCTGCAGCAAGGCAACTGGGCTTCGGTCAACTGCTGATTCGGGTTTACTTTGCCGGTCAAGCAAAATTCAGAGATGAACTGACCAAAAGTCTTGACTACAATCGGCTGCGCAACTTAGTGCCAGATTCTAGCACCGTTGACCTGAACAATTGGACAGTAGCCTCTTTTGCTGTTCAGCAATTCAAACTATGGTGGGCAGAATGGAAGCAATACCTCTTTTGCAAATCCCCATCAACATATTGCAACATTCTGGACCCAGAAAACATCGACCCAAGCGCAGCGGTATGTCTTTTCTCCCAGCCGACTTCAATGTTGTCTCTTTCCATACTATCATCTTACCGTTAACTTATATTTATCTTCTAAGTCTGAAAACCAAGTCCCTTCGATGCGGAGCCGAAGCGGCAGGCCGATAGAGAACAATCATCCGTATACGCCATATCCACTCATCGGCTTTCACGCTCCAACCATCAAGGACATTGCCACTGGCCGATTGAAACGAACACCGAAAAGGCCAACCTTGAAGAAAACAAGCCGTCGAGTGCGTGCCCACATCGGATTGACTGACCAAACGGCGGTAGCATCGGCCGAAACTCTGATTTCTTTATCTTTGCCAGCTACCAAGATGGCCGATCCTCAAGTCACCGCAGAAGTCGGAGCAGCTGCGGCATCACTGCTAGTGGAAGCTGTTCAGGGAATCTTGCTTATTTCATATATCTTTTAAGTGCTCCACTAACACTAACTTTTTCTTTCTGCCAGGCTGCACAAGCTGTTCCAACGCAGTCCCCACAGCAATCGGCCACATCCCAAGCGGAAGCCGAAGCTCCAGCAACTCTTCCCGTCGAGGTAGATAATTTCTTACTTCAATTTCTCGATATTCAGAGGACTTAACTGATCCTGATGCAGGCCGATTTAGGTATGCTGACTGTAGCCCCACAACAAACATCGGCCGGAAGATCAACAGAGGCATGGCAAATATCTCGTATCATCTTATTTCAATTACCCATAGTATACTCACAGGATCTGTTTTCCATACCTTTTCAGGAAGCTGGTCCAAGCAGAGCATTAATAGTTGTTGAGTCCTCTTCCTCTGACGAGCCGATTGTACCAGTCTCCGAGACGAGAGAGGCGCTCCTCGGCGCAAGCAAGAAAGATCCGCTACAAGGAGGTAACAAACTTATCCCCGGAATCGGCCAATCTCCTTTACTGCTTACTGATCTTCGTCCTTACTCTTTTGCAGGAACAGGATACCCCGAATAATAGCCTTTTCTCTTTCGCGGTTTCTTTGCCTAAAGATGAAGAAGTCGCTTCGCGCCAAGTTCCGTCAAGATTAATTCCTAACGATGTCCGTGCCAAGCTCGAGAGTATGCGGGTCCTCCTTCAAGATGATATCGGCCGATTGGTAGAAGATGCTTCGCCGATTCGGCAGCTTTTCAGTGACATCAAGGGCCGAATCCCGGAAGAAGCGACAGAAACTCTGCACCCCGCTGCGTTCATAGAGTGGATGCAGATTCCGGTGTCTAGGGCTCTGCGTCACATGGCCGATCGTGCCCAGCTAGCAAAGACCCGGGAGGATGCTGATTCTTACAAGCACCGAGCTCAAGAAGTACATCAACGGATCAACTTCCTCGAGAGTGCCCGCCCGGATATCATCGGCACAATAGATCGCCTCAAACGGAGGAGAGCAGAGATGGCCAAAGAGATGGAGCAAGTAACCAAGGACATAGCCGCTGAAGAAAAGAAACTTCAAGAGCTCCCATCCGTCATCGCCGGGCTGAAACAAGAAAGACAGAGCTTGGCCTGTGAAGCGATAAGACTTCATCGCCGCATGCCGGAAATACCTGGATCGGCCGACGACGACCAAAGAATAGTAGACTCGACCGATCAGATTAGGCGACGAGCGATTGCCACTATAGATACCCTCTTTGGGTCGTAAAGGACCATGTAAACATTTAATACTCCTTTAATGTTACTGCGCTGATCTGATCTTGGACCACTTCTTTTGCCAGCTTTGCATTTATGAATGCTTTTACTCTGATGGGACGTGTCTCACCATCCATCTACCTTCCTTTTCTTTATAAGTAGATCCTTCAACTTCTCCAGAGGCATATGCATTACCCATCTTCTCTCCCTCCAACAACTGGATCTTTATCCTCCCAATTCGAACAGCAACATGTCTTCCTCGTCTTCTTCCTCTGTCAATCAGGTACGAACTCGCCTCTGCCTCTCCCCTAGACATCTCCATCGCTCTGATGTTGGGTAGCTTTTCATCTCTGTTTAGTCAAAACGTCTCAGCCCCGGTCTGGAATGAGCGATCAAAATTATGCATTCAGACGAACCACTGTCGCAGGCAGACAAAGATCTGATAAGAGCTCATTCTGAGGAACTCAAAGATCATGTTCCTGCTGTTGTCCAGTAGTATTGGAACCTTATAGATGCTCACTGCTTGGTCCGTAAGCGACCACCCTCTGAAAAGAGTCCTCCACTCCCTCATCAAGTCGACACTGAAGCTGCCATGGAGAGTCTGGAGGAGAAGAAGACCCGCGTCCTGATAGAACGTTGCCATCAAGCTGAAACTGGAGCCACCGTAGAGAATCCGAAGGAGAATAGGACCCGCCTTCTGATAGAACTGGGTCGTGTCGAGAGAGAAATCCAGAACAGGCGTAATCAATAGATATATCGGTATTTTTATTCTAAGGGCGACTTGTACCATGTCGGCCATGTACTCTGTCGTTTTCATCCAATAATGAACTGGTCAAAATGAATCACAATGTTTCTTTCTTCAAGCGATGTCATTTCTGCATCGGCTATGCAGACGAAAACCGATAGAAATCGGCCATGTTGTCTTGAAATATCTTACTGCAAGTTATGCATCTACCCAAATGCTTGGATAGTACCTCTTCAGATATCGTCCATTTAAAGCTCTGGGGAATTCTTCCCCTTCAATAGTTTCCAGAATATATGCATTTCCAGGGGCACATCGGCCGATTCTGTACGGCCCTTCCCAAGTGGGTGACCATTTACCGAATTTGGGATCCTTAGACCCTATCGGCAGCACCAACTTCCATACCAAATCTCCCTGGGAGAATTGTTTAACTTTGACCTTTTGTCATACCATCTGGCCACCCTTTTCTTATTTTCTTCTATGCTAATCAGGGCCCTCAACCGCTGACCTGCCGAGTCATCGAGCTAATCCTTCATGAGGAGGGAATAGTCATCGGCCGTCAACTGATCCTGAAGCGATATACGCCTTGACCCTGTCCTTAGTTCCCAAGGCAGGACTGCCTCGTGACCATAAACCAGCTAATAAGGAGATATCTTGGTGGCTCCGTGGCAAGCCATCCTATAAGCCCATAGAGATTCAGCCAAAGACGTGTGCCACTTTTTGGGTTGTTCCTCTATCTTCCTTTTGATCAACTTGATTATCCCTTTATTTGACGATTCTGCCTGGCCATTGGCTTGAGCATAGTATGGAGAAGAATTTAATAATTTAATCCCCATATCGGCGGCGAATTCTCCGAATTCTCCAGAGGTGAACATTGTTCCTTGATCAGTTGTGATAGTCTGAGAAATACCAAATCGATAGATAATATGGTTCTTAACGAACTCAATCATATCGCCCGATGTCACATTCCTTAACAGAACTGCCTCCACCCACTTAGTAAAATAATATGTGGCTACCAATATGAACTTATGCCCTTTACTCGATGGAGGGTGAATCTGTCCGATGAGATCTATTCCCCAACCTCTGAACGGCCACGGCTTGATTACTGGATTCATAGCCGATGCTGGTGCGCGCTGTACATTGCCAAACTTCTGACAGTCTTGGCACCCTTTATAATATTTGAAACAATCCTCAAGAATCGTTGGTCAATAATACCCATTATTTCTGATCATCCATTTCATTTTGTGAGCCGATTGATGGGCTCCACATACGCCTTCATGGATTTCTCCCATCAGGACCTTTGCTTCTTCTGTTCCCAGGCACTTGAGAAGAACTCCATCAATCGTCCGGTAAAACATCTTCAAGTAATACATATTTTGTAGCTTGAAAATGTACTCGCCGATCCACTTTCCGGGAGGGATCCTTCAAGTAATCGGCGATTTCCTTTCGCCAGTCATCGGTCGCGAGCTCTAAAATCATAGCTCCCTGAATCAGTCGATATCCGGACGCATGTTGGGCCAGCCTGTTGGCCTCTTCATTATAATCTCTGGGGATATGCTCAATTATTGCCGACTTGAATTCCTTTAAAAGCTAAAGGCAATCTTCATAATAAATCCTCAAGATATCATCTTTGCCCTCAGATCGCCCCGTTAACTGATCCACAATGAGCATGGAATCTCCAAAAATTTCGACTACATCAGCTTTGACTTCCCTTAATAATTGGATACCTTTTAGAACGGCTCGATATTCCGCCTGATTATTGGTTGCGGATGCTTCTATCGGCAGAGAGAAATCATAACTTGCCCCCCGAGGCGATACAAGAACGATGCCAATTCCTGATCCGGCTCCACACGAAGAACCATCAAAGTATAGAGTCCATGGAACCGGCTCAACGACAGCAATTTCTGGCCCACAATGCTGAGCTACGAAATCGGCCATGACTTGACCCTTGACAGCTTTGGCCGATTCGTACCTTAAGTCGAATTCTGACAGAGCCAGGATCCATTTTCCAATCCGCCCTTTCAAAATCGGCAATGATAGCATATATTTCACCACATCATCTTTCCATATAACTATGCATTCTGCCGATAACAAATAGTGCCTGAGTTTGGTACACGAGAAGTATAAACACAAGCACAGCCGCTCCACCGGGGAATATCTCGTTTCGGCGTCCAGGAGTCTTCTGCTGACATAATATACCACCCGTTCTTTCCCTTCGAACTCCTATACCAACGCCGATCCAATGGCCTGTTCATCAGCCGATAAATATAATTTAGACGGCTTACCAGGCTGTGGCGGGACTAACACCGGGGGTGAAATCAGATATTGCTTGATGTCTTCCAACGCTCTGCGTTGTTCTTCTCCCCATACAAATTCCTGATCAGGCTTTAATTTCAACAAAGGAGTAAAAGCTCGAATACGCCCTGACAGGTTGGATATGAATCTTCTGATAAAATTGACCTTGCCGATGAGGGACTATAGCTCAGTTTTTTTCTGTGGGGCCACAACTTTGTTGATGGAGTCTATGGTCTTCCGATTGACCTCTATCCCGCGCTCATGAACCATGAATCCTAAGAATTGCCCGGCCGATACACCAAATGCACACTTGTTCGGGTTCATCTTCAACCCATGCTTCCTTGTGCACTCCAGTACTTTTTGTAAATCGGCCAGATGTTCTTGGTGACCTTTTGACTTGACCACGACATCATCTATATAAATTTCCACCGATGTACCAATAAGCTTGTGGAAGATATAGTTCATGGCCCGCTGATATGTAGCACCGGCGTTCTTTAACCCAAAGGTCATTACAACCCATTCGAATAAACCAAGATGACCTGGACACCTGAAAGCCGTTTTCGAGATATCTTCTTCGGCCATTAATATCTGATTGTACCCGGCATTACCATCCATGAAACTGATGACTTTGTGTCCTGCGGCAGCATCTATCAAGATATCGGCCGTTGGCATCGGATATCCATCCATTGGTGTGGCCTGATTTAAGTTCCTGAAATCGATGCACACACGCAACTTTCCATTCTTTTTATACACGGGCACAATATTAGAAATCCATTCGGCGTAGCGGCACTGCCGAATAAATCCTGCTTCAATTACCTTTGTTATCTCGGCCTTTATATCAGGTAGAATCTTGGGGTTGCACCGTCGTGCAGGTTGCTGATATGGCCGATATCCTGATTTTATAGGTAACCGGTGTTCAACAATGGACCGGTCTAGACCTGGCATCTCATGGTATTCCCAAGAAAAGCAATCCTTGAACTCTTTTAATAAACTTGTCAATTTACACTTATACCCAGGATCCAAGTTAGCACTAATATACGTCGGCCTTGATTTGCTACTATCTCCCAGATCCACCATCTCCAATGAATCGGCCGACGTAAACCCATGTCCAAGCTTCCCGTCTTCTCGGAAGAGCTGATCCATCTATTCTGAATCTTTAGAGCCGACTGCTTGGATCGGCTGTAGACTGAAATCGGACACCTTCAGTAAATCAGTGTCCCAAGTCCTGCCAGATATACACCTGATGTGCTCGCAGCTCCATTGTTGCGTGTCGGCCGCTGCGACGCTGTAGGCGGAATCGGCGGTGACTATCTCCGTACTATCGCCGACCCATTGCACGAGGCATTGATGCATTGTAGATGGGACACAGCAGTTTGCATGTATCCAGTCGCGACCGAGCAGCATGTTGTAGGATCCCTTACCATTAATAACGAAAAAGGTAGTAGGAATGGTCTTACTACCGATGGTGAGGTCGACGCAGAGCGCTCCACAGGCGGGAGACACGTTGCCTTCGAAATCCTTTAGCATCATGTCCGTCTTGGTCAGATCTTCAGTGCTCTTGCCTAGCTTGCGGAACATGGCATACGGCATGATGTTGACTACGGCGCCTCCATCTACTAGTAGTCTCGTGACGGGTCGTCCGGTAACGTAGCCTTTGAGAAACAGCGCCTTAAGATGTTGCCGTTTTTCTTCTTCTGGTTTCTCAAAAGTAGCCGTCATCGGCTCTAACACCAGTTGCACCATTTGCTCTTCCATTCTTGTCGCTTTGTCTCGATCGTCAGGCACCATGAATTCCATCGGCAATATGAACACCATGTTGGTGTCGGCTGCCGATTCTTGATTGTCTGTTCCCTGGCTGTTGTTTTTCTTGGGGCGACAAACCCGAGACTTAACGTTTCTTTTCTCCGGCACCTGCTTCTGCTCTTCTTCTTGTTGCTCCCACTGGCGCAGGCGTTGGATCCTCCGTTTCTGGGATCTGGATAGGCCATCGGGACACCACCTGGGGTTTACTGGTTTGGCCGATGATCTGGCGTGTTCCCAATCTGGTTCCCTTCCTAGGGGGTTTTCGTCTGACACCCTGTCATCAGCCATCTCTTCCAGCCGATGGTGCACACTCATTCTGCCCCCCAGTCCATCCTGTTGGTTGATCCTGCCTTTTGACCGGTGATGCTGGTCAACTCTGCCCCCCAGCCGATCATGCACTGAAAGGCGCCGTCCCTCTTGTTCGCGCCGATTTCTGCTGATTGGCTCTAATCCTCTATCTCTGGAGCGTGATCTTTTGAACGGGCGATCGTTGCAACTTAATCCGTTGCATTCAGGACAGTTATCGGCTGACGGTAATCGGATTTCGTTCTCCCAGCAATGGATGAAGAACGAACATTGCCAGTGATCCTCGTGCCGGCGTATCATCTCGTCGTGGTATCTTGATTGTTCTTGTTGCCGCCGATATTTGCTGAGCAAGAACTGGGAGGTGACGGGTCTGCGTGATGGTCCTGACCCTCCGCTCTTGTCTTCAGCCCGCCTTTTCCCTTTGACCTCATCCGCCGTGACTTGCTTCCTGGGGTCAACGGCGCCGCTCCTTCTTGCCGATTCTGACGTCAGCACCTTGGTTTGAAGCGAATTTCTCCCCGTGTCAACCATGTTAGCCGGGAAAGGATGATGGTCTATCTTCATCGGTTTCGCCAATTTAGTCGGTGTTTCAAACTTGAGCCTCCCCTGCTCGATGGCCGATTGTATCTGCTGACGAAAGATCTTGCATTCGTTCGTACCATGTGACGTGGCGTTGTGCCACTTGCAGTACTTCATCTTCTTGAGCTGATCAGCCGAAGGGATGGTATGATACTGAGACAGCTTGATTTTCCCTTCCTGGAGTAATAAGTCAAAAATCTTATCGGCTTTTGACGTGTCAAAGCCGAATGTTTCTGGTTCTTTCTTTCCGAAAGGGCATGATATTGGTTTTTTGCCTTTCACCCACTCTGCCAGGCCGATTTCTTCCTCCCCATCAGATTCAGACCCTTCTAGGTATGCCACCTTCTTCTGGAAATTCCTCCGCTGCTCAAACGGACGGACTTCCTGTCCTGCCAATCGGTGAACGATCTGGCTTAGGCTTTCAAATTCTTGCGAAGCATACCTTTCCTTGATTTGTGGCAGGAGGCCTTGGAAAGCGATATCGGCCAACTGTGCATCGGTCAGAGCCAGACTGTAGCGTTTGTTCCTAACTTCTCTGAACCTCTGTATATATCCAGTTACTGGTTCATCACTCCTCTGCCTGAGGCTGGTCAAATCTGAGAGCTTCATCTCATGTACCCTCGCGTAGAAGTACTTGTGGAACTGCTTCTCCAGATCGGCCCAAGTAACAATAGAATTTGGCGGCAAAGTGGTGAACCATTGGAAGGCCGATCCAGACAGGGACGATGAAAATAGACGTACCCTCAGAGCATCTTGCGTGGCGGCCTCCCCGCACTGGATGATGAATCTGTTGATGTGCTCCACGGTGGATGTATCGTCCAGCCCTGAAAACTTGGTGAAATCGGGCACCTTGTAGCGGTGTGGAAACGGCAGCAAGTCATAGGCCGATGTATATGGCGTCTTGTATGTGTAAGTCTGCACTTTCGGCTTCAACCCAAACTGGTCCTGAATTACCTCTGCTATTCTTGCCGTCCAGTCCACCTGCTGCTGATGAACGACCGTTCGCGGTGCCGGCATATGTTGAAGGACTGGTGGTGGTATGGCTGGGTGATGAATCGAAGCATGCGGCGAACTTTGCTGAGCAGCTGACAGTTGATGGCGAAGTGAATCCGCAGCCCCGTCGTACATCATCATCGGCGCCGTGCTTCTGAGCGCCTCTACAGCGCCTGCCCCACTGCCGATCTCTGATGGGACTGGTTGATACTAAGGGACCGTCGGCCGGACGGCCGATTGGAACGGCGCCTGGATTGGATAGCTCCCCTGCCCGGTTGATGGATCGGGGAAAGCCGTCGTTACCGATGCCCCCCAGGGTACTGAGCTTGTGGGTAGCGATTGCACAGAAGCAATCTGGACGGGTTGAAGCGGTGCCTGTGATGGGAAACATGGTGCACCGCTATATCTTGGAGACGCTGGAGGCAACGGAGTGTTGTATCCTTCACGTTGCGTCAAGGCTGAGGAGCTGATTGGGACGTGCCTGGTAAGTTTCTGGCTGGAAGTGCAATCGGCGGGGCATACGCCGGTCCCTGATAGCCTTGAACTGCTCCGCTGGCCAGAGAGCTGATGACGGCGTTGTACACCGTGTTGGTCATCACCGAGGATTGGTCGATGAACGCCTGGTAGATGGACTGTTCGATCATATCGGACATCTTGCCCGAATCCTCAGCAATGGTGATATGGCGGGGAACTGGAATAGGAGCTTTCTTGACAGTCTCCCCGCTTCTTGTACGACTGAACGACTGCAGATACATCTTCTTGTAATCTTCTAGATGTTTAGCCAATTCTTCCTTCTGGTCGTCCTTGAGATCCGATTCTGTGACCTCAGTGATGTTGTTTTCCGAAACCTCTGCGTTCCTCGACATGTCAGATCTTGAAGTTGTCTCCCACTGGGCGTGCCAAAAGTGTGTTGGTGCTAAAATCGGCCAGACAGGAATCGGCCGATGGTCTTCAGCGTCGGACACACGACCCGGGAGAATCTGCTTAGCTCCTGTTCGGGTTATCGCCCTGGTGCGGTTCGCGCGGCGTGCCAGTCAATCTGACCTGTTGATTGACAAGGAGGTAAAAGTATTAAATTCCAGGCGCTCCGATCGGCCGGAGTTCCGATCTGTCCTGAAGAGCGCGTCGGCGAATCGGCCAATTTGCTGTGAAGATGATCGGCTATGGATCAGCCGATAATCGCGTAATAATTGCAAAGTAAATCGCTGGAGCGATCTAAACAATTATTACAGATGCAACACTTGAAATAGATCTAATCGGCTATATGACGATGAACGAGGAAAAATGATGATAGAGCCGATAGTTCCAATCTCAAGCTGGATAACTGGTGATAATACTAGAACAACAGGTAAAACCTATAGTTCTAGTAAATAACGATAACTGGTGAATAAATCCAAACGAAACCATAGTGATGCGCCCGTAGTTAAAGCTCGGATATTACTCGATAAGCGGAACCTACCAATTGGCCGGAGATCAAGTTGATGCAGCCCTGCCAATCCGTACGAACTCGTGAAAGAAGAAAAAGTATTGGCGAAGTCAACGACTTGAAAGTAAAGTGCTAGGAAAAAGTAGAAGTATTTTTGTTGATTGATGTGTTGATTCTTTGCAAAGCCCTAGCGACTCCTAATTATACCCTAAAACTAGGACTCTTGGTCGATTACGACTTGTTACAACCTTATTTAAAACAGGAAAACTACTATATCTATAATATCTTTAAAAAGGAAACGGACTCCCGCAGAATCTTCCGCCGCCGTCTCCTAATCCAATCAGGACTTTTCCAATTACTTCTTGACCGAATTAGCATCGCTCTGTTGACCAACATTAGGCCACTTTTGACCGAGATCCTCTGTTGTAGCCCCAATCTGTTGGCGCAAGCTGTATCACCAATCGACCGATTTCCAACTGTTACCTCAATCGGCCGATTCTTTACTGTAGCCTTCAGATCTGCCGTATCGGCCAACCTCTCCTCCTGACGCCGATTCAACACGTGTCAAAATCTGGCGTCAACACTTAATCTTTTAGACACCTAGGGTGTCACATAAATCATGACGAGTACTTGCTCGGATCATGGATCCCTGGAAGTTGTCGATGAAGGCCCTCTTGAGATCTTCCCAGGACTCGATGGAGTTTGGCTTGAGGCTCTCGAGCCACGTGAGCGGTGCGGATTCAAAGGCTACTGGCTAGTAGAGCGCCTTGGTGGAATTGGATCCGCCTGACACTTCGATGGCGATGGAGTAGCAGCGAATCCACTGGCGTGGGTCTTGCTTGTTGTCATACTTGGGGATGCCGACCGGTTTGAAGTCCTTGGGGTAGGAACAATCGGTGATGTTCGAGGTGAAGGCGGGGAAGCGGTCACTATCGTCGGCGTCATGGTATTCGTCAGGTTGGTCCCTTTTCCTTGCCTCAATGATGCGTCGCGCGTCACGACCGTCATTGATCTTTTGCCTTAGATCAGCCATAGGAGCATTCTGTAGGATGGCCTCAGGTTGAGCTCCGCACTGAGGCCTCGCGTTGTGTTGGTTGCGGGGTAGTCGTGGAGGTTGTTGCACCTCCTGGTCGACGTTACCATGCGTGGACTGTTGGCCTTGGCGATTGCCCTGGCCGCCCTGATTGTCTTGGTTGCGCTGACGGTTGTCGCCCCCCGGGGTCTGACTCCACCTCCAGGGGTGCGACTGACCTGTGCAGAGTCACCATGATGCTCGGATCTCGAGAGGGTGTTCTGTGTCGAAGACATTGGGTTTTCCTCATCAAGTTGCACGAGCGCGCGCTAGGTCAGGTACTGCTGCCTTTGCACCTGGGGGCTTGGCGGTAGCGGTTGAACTAGGAGCGCCGCCTGACCGATGGCGCCAATCGGGGTGCAATATTCCCGATCCTCGGCCGCTGCAAAGGCATTGTTAAGGTTCCTCCAGTAAGGCGGGTTGCGTGTGCAGTTTTCTATGTTCCACCTACACTTGGCACACTTGGCGTTCTTCAACCGCCGGATCCTCTTATGCTCTTCGTTCTCGTCTTGAGGAGCGTCCGCCGTGCGCTCATCGGCAGATACATCCACGAGTAGTTCGCCGTCGTACTATGGACCTGGCTCATCATCTTCCTCGGCGTTGCGGATGGAAGCCATGTAGACTTGACGATCAGGCAAGGTCTCAGCCATAAGGCTATACTCGACTAGCTCTATGCTGCCCTCTTTATCTTCAGTGATGTGAGAGAGGGGCTTGCCTTCCTGGAAAGGCAGTTCTTGCGTGAAGGCCACAAGGCTGGAGTCATATTTGAGTAACTCAGAGGGATCCATACCCTTCAAGTACACGAACCGGCCTTAAGGCGTAGTAGTTATGGTCAGACCCAGGTGAGTACCCAAAAAGGATTTGGGGTCATCGTCTGAATCCGGGTAGTTATCGAAGACAGGGGCCCCGCAGCAAGCGGTGGCTCCCTCGTCTCTGATCTTGAGCGGATGATCTAAGTCCTCCTCCAAGTAGGAGAGCGACTCAAACTGCATGGCCTCCTGGTAGACCAAGGCGGCATTGCGTAACCCGAACGGGAATCGGGTACGCCCCTCCTCAGATCGGGTTGAGTCCGATCCGGGAAGTCCTAGTGCAGCACGAGTTGAAGTCGCGTCGACAACGGACATCTTCTCAATCTCCCCGGCGTGATCGAGGAGCAGCATCTCATCGAGGTTGTTGATGAACTCATCAAGATCGCTGCATTAGGTTGTTGTAGAAGCCTCCAGCTCACTGGTGTTGGCTAGGTGGCTATTGAAACCGCCTGAGCCATTGGCGACGCAGACCCAGGAGCCGAAGATGAACGTTGTGCCCTCGTCGAGCACGGCGCTGGTGAAGTCGAAAGATGCCATCGAGTTCTCTGGTGGATGCTCGATGAACACCCCTACCTGGCGCGCCAGCTGTTGGTGTTTAACCTCAAGCCCACCGAGGGATACCCCCGAGGTGGTAGATTGTAGGTGGGGTGTCGCCGAGATCAAGAACTCGAAGGTGCAAGGAACACAGGATTTAGAGAAGTTCGGGCTGCAGTATGCATAATACCCTACGTCCTGTGTGTTGGTCTGTATTGCCTTAGGTGTTGATGTATTTTTAGGAGGTCCCTGCCCACCCTTATATGGTCTGGGGGGACAGGGTTACATGGAAATCCTAGCCAATACGAGATTAGGAGTCCTACCCGAGTACTACTCGAGTAGTTTCCTTCTGTTCCGACTAGTCCTACTCCTGTACGAGTAGTTACAAATGATGTAGGGCGTGGGCCATGTCCCATCCCTTATCTTAGAAAGTCGATGCCAAGTGCGCAGTTCCGTGGCTCTAGGTCTGACAATGTGGCCCGACCTATATCCATATATCAGCTACAAAGCCGATTCATGATGAAGCAAGATTAAGAAAAAAAACCTCATAATTAAACACATAAGTCTCATTAAACTAAACTTATTGTCACCATTAGTCGGATCGTACTTAACCGAGACAGCGCTGACATCAGGGCGACAAATTGAGTATAATTATCTGATGCATCTGACCATATCGGAATTTATGCTTATCATTAAGTCCAAAATCGACCAAAAGGTCCATCAATGCTATCAAGATATCGCGATCATGTTATCGTTGTTTGATGAGCAAACATGACTAGTAAGACTTGACCTACCATTATTATCCAAAGATCAGACCTAACCGAGACAGCTTGAGATGACAACGATAGGGCAAACGAATTAACTGGTCGAATTATCCACAACGAAATCCAAGATCACGAATAACTTGATAGTTTTAGTGTGAATCAAAGAAGAAATCGGCTATGGGATTGCTGCATAAAAAGATTAAATAAAGCTGATAGCTCGATGATTCCCACTGGATAAATTATGAAATCTATTAAGAACTACGAACGATGCAGCCTTACAAGAACTTTATAGAAATCGATAACTTGGTAGATTAAACTAGACGAAATTACAGCGATGCGCCGGTAACTAAAGCCTAGAGAATATGGTAAACACAAACTTTTCAACAAGTCGGAGATTGATCCGATGCAGCCCTACTTGCTGAAGAATTTAGCAAGAAAAAGTACTCTACTCTTACTCCTAGGGTTTGAGCAAAGTGCCAAGGAAAGTTGTATTAATTAATGATTATTCATATAAGTCCTAATTGCCTCTATTTATACCCTAGGACTAAGACTCCTGATCGATCACCATGCGCTACAAACTTGACTTAAAAGAAAAAACTACTATATCTATAATACTCCTTAAAAGGAAACCAACTTCCACAAAATGTTCCGCTGACATCATCTCTTAGTCCGATCCGAACTTCCTTTAGCCGCTCATTGACCGGGTCCATGTTGCTTCACGTCTTTGACCCATTTCTTTTGACGGCTTTGACCTACACACTCAAACGGCTCTCTCCAAAACCCCACCGGCTCCATTTTCTTCTTGCAAAATTTTGGCGTCAACATAGACCAAGGGACTCCTACATCAAACTATCACAGCAGCCACATGAGGGGCAGGGATACCATTGACAATGCAGGAAATGATTTTTTCTAATAAGATGTAGTAACATTCTAGTCATGTTGGAACTTATTTGTAGATAATATTAGTCATTTATTTATCACATGTTGTGAATGTTAGATTTCCAATTCTTTACTTACTTGTGAAAGACTACAAACATAACTTTGCTTTTATTATCTAATGATGCAAGGACATGGTATCTCTATACTGCTAGATATCTGCAATGTTGCCCATACATGAACATGTATGATTATTGTGTTTTGTTCTGTGTTAGGTGTCCATTAACTGATAGCTAAATTTGATACAAGTATCTGGATATGTATTAAAATATAAAAAGTTCAATGATACATAACCATTTTATGGCAGTGTTGTCATAGTTATAGTTTTGACATGGGCCATTGCTATAATTGTATGGGCAACAATGTTGTCACAGGACAATAAACAATTCCATGACAGGGCCCTGTCAGGGAATAGATATCCAACATTGCTCTCGCTGGTATGTTTCACCAAAACTAAGGGGTGTTTGGATTCAGGGATCAATTTTTAGTCCGGGTCACGTCGGATATTTGGATGCCAATTAGGGGGCTAAACATGAACTAACTATAAAACTAATTGCATAAGCTGGGGATAATTCACGAGACGAATCTATTAAATCTAATTAATCCATCATTAGCACATGTTTACTGTAGCATAACATGGTCAAATCATGGACTAATTAGACTTAATGGATTAATCTCATGAATTAGCCTCCATTTATACAATGGGTTTTATAATTAGTCTATATTTAATACTTCTAATTGGTGTCCAAACATCCAATGTGATGGGACTTAAGTTTAGTCCGGAGGAAATAAACACCAGTGCAGTCATGGAACAATTTCTGCCCACACCCATCCTGATCAATATGACAAATGGCTTCTCCGATAGTCTTCACTGTTAGAAAAACTTAGCACCAACAAGGCTGTCAGAGTTTAATTTCTATTCCCAACAGAGCAACCCTGACAGGTAATTCCCGACAGCCATTGTCAGGAAATAATAATCCCGACAGTTTCCCTATATTTTCCGACAGTGCTCGGCTGTTGGGGTTGCTGTGATTCGTTTGATATGAACCACACGTAACTAAAGATAAGAAAAGATAGTTCTATTGATGATATCCGAGTATTACAAAGAGAGACGAGTACTCTAGCCGTACCGAGACACTCCTAGCAACTCGGGAACCTGTAGAAAATTAAAACTACTTCAGCCTAAACTCCACTAGCCTAAAGACTACTTGCAAGAGAGAAGAGCGAGCTTGAGCAACTTGTGGTATGTTCTAAATAGAGACCCTCCCCTTATATTTATAGCCCTTGTAAGGTCGGTTGTGACACGTTTCTTCCCGCCAAACCAGCGTAACCGTCTTAGGAATGCGCTGAGGAAGCTCCACGTGGCGGCTGCCGATGAGGTGGTGCAACTGGCCACCGCCTTTGGTAGGTGGGTCCTCTTGTCCATGGTCGGGGCCCGCACAGTTTTATGTCGGTTTTGGTCATTTTGTTAGCCCTTTGATCCATGTGACGTTGAGGTGGCGACGCGTGATTTGTTGGAGTTGTGCCTCTTGGCACCTTGGGTGTATTTTCTTCTTAAAACTGCTCAATTCCATGCATGCCACTAAAATCTAGGAAACATGTGGAAAAATATTATTCTAAACTAATATCAAGAAATATTAGCTCTGCTTTATTCAACTTATTATCTGATCAAATTGATGAGCGATTTTAGTACTTAACGACCATCAACACTGATATACTTTAGAGTCATTATAATATTCGTTTTCGTGATATTGTTCTTGTTCTTCAGTGATGATATCCCTTTAGGTACCATACTTAATCATGTCATATATATATAGTTAGCATTCTATTTTATTCTTAAAATCTGGTGTCACACTACATGAATAGCACCGTAGCCCATATGACCGAGTTCACTAAAATGCTGGAAAATAATTATGTTTTATTTCATTTATTTTGATTGGGTATCCAATTTTATTATTCATTTTAATGGGTACCTCCTACTTGTTGCATATGACCATAACTTATCAAAATGCATCTTATGAAATTTCAGGATAGAAAACTGCACAAGATATTTGGATTTTAGAATGACAGGATATTATCTCTACCCGTCTTACCCCTACTTACTGGGCCTAGTTCAAAAATGAATGCGTAATAAAGCAAAGTAATTTATCCAACATAAAAACACCACTTTTTTCAATGCAATTAGGTTTTTAGAACGACAGGATATACCCCTACTTACTGGAACTAGTTTAGAAGTGAATACGTAATACACAAAGTAATTTATTAAATCAACATTAAAAAACCACGTTTTCCATTGCAAATAAAGCAAAAAAACACTTTTCGGAACAAGTTCCTTTCGGCATCTTAATTCATTTGTCCCCCAACTCGAATATCATCTGAATCTAGCACCTCAACTATCATCAATACTATCAATTCAATACTACTTTTGTGTTAAGTGCCGCAAAATTAACTACCAGTGCATGGTAAAAAAATGCAGATACTTGTGTTGTCACACGCACACTCACCCTATAAACATATGCACCTATATCACAATCTTATAAAAATCCTTTTAGGCCGACAAATTAGATTGTCGAAGTTACCATAAAAGTATGGATATCGTGTGTACATCGCCTACAATAAAATAAAGTACTCACTTCATTCTTTTTTAATAAACCTATTTGGCGAAATAGCCATTTCCTCAAACTTCTCCTGACGGTTCAATTTCGTTCCACGTTCTACATGTCATGCATTGTTGGCATGCCACATCAGCATCCATCCATCCATAGTTCCAAGTGGGTTTGAATTGACCTTTTCGCTCCTCTTATTTTCTTGCTATTTTCCATTAAGTTTGTTATCAACAACCATCTTTTAACATTATAAGGAATAATGATATCTTTTCTTAAGATGTCCAAGGAAACAATCCCATCAATTTTGTTTCTCCTATTCCACGACAAATAATGCTACATTTGCATCCCTTTCCAACAGTTGACAGTAAAACACATCTCTTAGACCCTTTAACAAAGTAACCATCAATCACTTTGACATCATCCATTTAAGAATTCAAAGGCTAAATTTTATTATGGTTGAAAGAATAGGTGACCGAATGTTGCATGGCATACCAACATGGCAAGACACGTAGGATAAAGAATGAAATCGAGCCGCAGGGAGAAGTTCGAGAATCGAAATGGTCATTTTAATAGTTGAGGGGTGAAAGTGAACCTTAGTGGAAAGTTGGAGGATTCCGCCAACCTATTTCTAAAATTAAAATATTTCGTTTGGTACTCCTATTTGAGTTGAGTTGATATCTCCGATCTGATATGGACAGCCATTTCAGTTCCCGTACAGAATAACTGCTTAAAACGATGTGTGTATATGAGATGAGATGTCGATAGTAAGGAGTCCTCACCAAAAATAGTTTACACTAATGAGGAGTACATATTGATATGATTACTAGGATGATAAGCACAGGGTCCTCCTCCTTGATCAATAATCGTTAAGGTGAAATAGGTCTGTCAAAAGAAAATGATGAGAGTCAAAAACTACAAGTAGAACTTGAATCTGGTTGGACACCCATTAGTAAAGATTTGAATAATACAGCTAATGGAACCCATCGTCACCGTCATCTCACTTAATTACACAATCGTGTATTGCAACACAGTAACTGCAGTAACACTGTCCAGGGGCAACGACCGATTGACATCAGAAACAGCAAGGCACGAGGGCAGTGACACCATGTCGACACCTAGAGCAACCGGTTCACCGGCGCAGGGCAGGGATACGGTGGGGGTGGCCGCGGCAATTTGCGCCCCCACGACGTCGCCTTTGCCCCCACGCTGCCTCCCTCCCGGCAGCGACGAAAGGCACGTACACAAAACAATACACGCGCAGCGCCCGCAGTTGCCCGTCCAAGCAGCAACCTCTCCCTCTTCCTCCCCACATCATTATTGGGAGAAGTCGTGCCGTGCCAGTCGCTGCCGCCTCCCTCCCCTCCCTCCCTCCCTCCCTGTTTCTTGGCCAGATTCCCCCGTCTCTGGCGCTGGCGGCCGGAATCCCTGATTGGGTTCGTTGATTGACCTGACCGCCGATCGTGCCGCTACCGACGAGAGCCCGATTCTTGCCCTGACTCCTCCGCGGGCTGATTGATAGGGGAATTGGGGGTAAGGATTTCTTGGATGCTTTCTTGTTGTGTGCTGCGGTATTTTCAGTGTGGGTTATTCGGCCTTTGGTCCGATGATCGGGGCCGATTACATTGACGATTATCCTGGCGATGTTTCGTGGTCCGGATTGGTGGGTTGCGCTCAAAGATGGAGTTTTTTGGGTACCGATTTTCGTGAATCGTGACCAAATTTCATGGATCCTGTTCGTCCGTCTAATCGGAGCTCTTCCTTTATTGCTGTCAGTAAGTACTGATATTTTGCCACCCATGCGATAGGAATCTCGCTTGTGTGCAGCGCTGATGAACTGAGGATATCGTTTGGTAATTGTTGGATAGGATAAGAAAGGTAGGCTTTTGGGGTGGAGTTGGGGGAATATGCTTTCTCTCTGAAGGTTTCCAGTGGCACCATCTTCCTCTTCAGGATCAAGCTTCCCCTCTCCTGGAATCTTCTTCGTGCAGAGTTCTTAGTTCAGTATAGGTGATGCTTGAGATTCTACCTGCGCCCTTCCTTCTTCTTCTTGATCTTCAGAATTAATTTGCATCTCTGTCTGTCAAAGCATAGTCTCTTTATGTGAGTTCTTTAGGAGATCGGATATGCTCTGTTTGGCTATGATTCTTAATTGTTATGTGGATTGGTTGGATGGATTCTTTCTCATCCACTCATCTGGTTTGGCTGACTAATATAATAATCTCTTGTTTAATTGTGCTAGACAAAGGGTTGTTGATTAGCTTATTGCGAAAGTAACCCTCAATTATTGATTGTGGATGCATGTCATGGTATTAATGCGTTTCACATTGCAGGATGGTCCAGTGTCTTAGTCGACCATTGGTCAGCCAAGATCATCACAAATTTGTTTGAGATAAAAGCATTGGGCAGCGCAAGTTCCAGCCGTGGCTGATGGATGCCACAACCAGCCGCGGAGCTTCCTCATCTCTCCCCCTCCACCTCATCGTGGATGACACTCTTGCTCTTGTTACTCCATTGCAGCAATCATTTCAGCGGTCGCAGCGCCTTTGCTTTGGTGACTCTGCTCCAGGGGAGTTCCCATTGGCTGCAAACCCGTCAATTGTCCTCCATGTCCTCACATCGTGCAATCTGGACCCTGAGGACCTCGCCCACTTGGAGGCAAGTAATGTTTTGTACCTTTTCTCCATTGTAGAATTTATATTGCCACTGATGGACCTTCTGCTTGCAATAGGCAACATGCACATTCTTCAGGAAACCTGCCAATTTCCCTCCCGATTTCGATTTGTCAATGTCGGAGCTCGCAGCGTTGGATTTGTGTCAGAAAAGGGCTATCTTTAAGCCTATGACTGCACATGAAAGAGAACTTTTTAAGCAACGCTGTGGTGGGAGTTGGAAACTAGTTCTTAGATTTATAATTGCAGGTGAAGCATGTTGCCGGAGAGAAAAGTCCCAGGCAATTGCTGGGCCTGGTCACAGCATTGCTGTGACAGCAAGTGGTGCTGTGTATACTTTTGGGTCCAACAACTCTGGTCAGCTTGGCCATGGAAATTTAGAAGAGGAGTGGAGACCTCGTGTTGTCAGGTAACGTCCAGAATTTACAGTTTAATTTTAATCTTGATACAAATGCCACTGAACAGAGTGCTCAACGTCTGTTGCTGCTCCTGTAGATCATTGCAGGGGATTAGAATTATTCAAGCAGCAGCTGGAGCAGGACGGACAATGCTCGTCAGTGATGCTGGTAGGGTGTATGCATTCGGGAAGGACTCGTTTGGAGAAGTTGAATATGGTGGTCAAGGCTCCAGGGTTGTGACTACGCCACAGGTGGTAGAATCACTGAAGGACATATACGTTGTCCAGGCAGCTATTGGGAATTTCTTTACTGCTGTGTTGTCTCGGGAGGGGCGTGTGTATACATTTTCATGGGGGAATGACACGAGACTTGGTCATCAGACAGAGCCAAATGATGTGCAGCCACATCTTCTCACAGGGGCTCTTGAGAACATTCCAGTTGTGCAGATTGCTGCAGGCTATTGCTATCTCCTTGCGCTAGCATGCGAACCTACTGGCATGTAAGATCCTTCACCCAATCACGCAAAACATGATCAACTTTGTGATGTTTGACTTCTAATATCTTTTTCTATGAAGGAAAAACTCAGTCTGCATTGCCTCACAACCTGTTTAGTTTACCGTGATGAAACTAATAGGTGAATCAAGGTCATCAAACTGCATTCCTATGTCAAAGTAAACCTTAGCATGAAAGAGATACAAATGCTATGGTCTGTTTACAAGCCGCATGATTTCTGAGTTACATAGGAAATCTACCATGTTTAGAAGAAGCTCTGGAAGGGTCTGCTAAGCTAGTCTATTAATTTATTTCTCTGTCATTCTAATGCATCTATTATTCATTATCTTGATATACTTCATTGGATCCTTGTTTAAATTTCATACGATAAGTGCAGATAATAGATTTCCTCATGAACTTTGTCGATATGACAATACTTGAACACAAATTTATACTTCTCTTAATCACAATGCTTCATAGTTATGACCAACAAGAGAATGTCCTAACGCTGGAATCTCCATAATTTTGCAGGTCAGTTTTTTCTGTTGGTTGTGGGTTAGGAGGGAAGCTCGGCCATGGTTCACGAACTGATGAGAAATATCCTAAGTTAATAGAGCAATTCCGAAATTTAAACATACAGCCAGTGGTAGTTGCTGCTGGAGCATGGCATGCTGCGGTTGTAGGCAAGGATGGACGTGTTTGCACCTGGGGATGGGGGCGCTATGGTTGCTTGGGTCATGGCAATGAGGAATGTGAATCTGTTCCCAAGGTAGTTGAGGCTTTGAGCGGTGTGAAGGCTGTCCATGTAGCAACCGGGGATTACACAACATTTGTAGTATCAGATAAAGGTGATGTTTACTCGTTTGGATGCGGGGAATCGTCAAGTCTTGGTCACAACACTATAACTGAGGTTAGACACCCTACTTTGTTATGCCCTTTTATGTTTTTGACAAGAACATGTGCAACCTGATTTCGATTTCGCTTGTATATTAGAAATAGCATAATGATTTCATGTACAATCATTTTAATTGCGTATATCTGCCACTGCAACACCAGTAAATACCACAGATAGTCACAGTTTTCAAGCTATTATATTACTGAGGTTCTTTTTATACCATAGTTATCTGTAATGAATTCTTTGTTTGATGCATTAAAATCTATATTGCTGGACAAACTCTTTTGTTATTGCTATCTGCGTTCAGGAAAAACTCTCTCATTTCTGTCTTTAATGCAATTGAAGTAAATATGGTTTGCTAACCAGCTGCTGCAACTTGCATGTGGTGTTTTATCCGGCTGTTTACATATCAAATAAAATTCATTTTAAGTGGAAATATGAAAACCATTTGTAAGAACAAAATAGACATGGAACCTCCCCAGAAAAGATTTGAAGTTCATGTTCTTATTGTCTAGAGATAAAAAAAAGAAGTGAAATTCGCAACACTGACTGGAAATTTCCCTTAATTCGTTCTGTGCTTTAACCTTGAATTATTGAAGGAGACGCAATTCCCCATAGACCATTTCCTCTTTTTGGAATTTTTAATACAGTTTTGCTGCTCAAACAGAAAATGACTTTGTAGAGAAGAATGAAAGTTCTCGCTAGGAACCCATTTATCTGTAAACTCATATTTCTTTATGCCTTGTAACTTCTTAGTTCCCTTCTCTGCCATTTAAAAAATATCATCTCTTTTTCATACTATGTCTGCTTTTTATTCTGAATGTAATGTTATTTCCAGGGTAACAACAGGCATACTAACGTACTTAGCCCTGAGTTGGTGACTTCTTTGAAAAGAGTTAATGAAAGGATGGTTCAAATCAGCCTTACGAACTCCATATACTGGAATGCACATACATTTGCACTCACAGATTCAGGGAAACTATATGCCTTTGGCGCAGGGGACAAAGGGCAGCTAGGTACCGAACTTGTTGCACAGCAAAGTGAGAGGGGGACCCCAGAGCGAGTCGAAATTGACCTAAATTAGCTCCAACTACAATCACCCTCTTTGCTGCAAATACGCTCGTCTAACCTTCGTGGTCTAATCTGTTGTTCGGCTTAGCTTGCCCCCTGCATATGTGCATGCAGTCTCAACCTGCAGCTCATCTGATCATTGTGAAAATAGTTACCAGCAAGGCAAACAACCTGTTGTTCATAAGATTGGTTCTCTTTAGCAAACTTGTGTCGATAGTCATGTAAATATAACAGTCAGCTCTCATTGCCAGTTCCATCCGAACATAAGTGGGTGGCCTGTGATTGACGATTTAACATGTTGTGAATATTTCATCTTTGTTTCGCATGAAGATTGCCATGCTCATACTCTCTGTATATAGTTGTAGCTCTTGTTCTATTCTTGCTTGTGGAAATAACGTGTGTACGCATGTTACTGCCAGTTAAATTAAATTTGGATGCCCTGTGGTTTTGATGCACGTTCAGGTAACTTGTATTGGACGGGTCTCTCCTTGACTTCAACCGAAGGAAACCCAAACTTGCAGCCTTCTATTACTGATATCGGTTGTTGGAACATATTAACATATATAGTCAATGTGTCCCATGTGTTTAAATCATGTACTGGGACTTAAGTGCAACAACTTAGGCCTTCCATGTTTGGATGCCATAGTTTTAAAGAGGTCGTGGGTTGGGCTCTAAGATTCCAAAACCGTAAAATGCATGGTCGGATCTTAAACTTATTTAGCTTATTTAGCTGTGTCACTTAGGTCTATATACTCTTAAATTCAAATCTTCGTGACCACCTCAAGCACCGCGGCACAAAGAAATGCAAATGCTGCGTGCCCTTCATTAGCACCTCAAGTACCATGGAGACGTGCTTGTGGACATAGTTGTAGATAGACGACAGGGATATGGCCAACGACTGGTCTCCTATCCAAACATCTCTCGAGAAGGGTTCGAGTTCGGCCCGTTAGGGTTAGATTCTATTTATTTGGGAAATGCTTACCAGCTCCAAAAAAAATCGTATAAGTTATAGAAAATAATTTTAAGTCACGAAAAATATTCCAAAAATTCTAGAAAAGTCTAGAGATAGTTTGGGACACAAGGAGTCGAAATAAAACATTTGAAACTCATGGAAAGGATTCTAGATGCTTGCGAAAATTGGATTAGCTCTAGAAGAAAAGAGAATAATTTCGAGAAAAATCTGAAAAATTCTCATAAAACCTAAACAATAGTTAAGTAAGTTCTAAAAACTACTCACATCCTAAAATAAAATATTTTAGGGTGTGATAGTTAGATACGTTAGGGCTTTTTTTGTTGGAACACATAGGTTCCAACTTTTTGTGTCTCAACCATCACAAGACCCCATGGAGGTCCTTAACTCCAGTTGTCCGATTCCGATTTCAACTTTTAAGGGCAAGTATATTGAAGCCATCTAATAGGTGGTCTCATGCAATTACATGTCGTCTTGCAACAACTTAACATGCAACCACTATAACAGATTGTGTTTTTCTTTGTCTTGTAGTAGTATCATATCCCTTAATTTGCGAAATGAGAAAAAAATATTATGCATAGTATGAAAATAACAACTCGTACAATGATGTGGAAACAGTCTCATAGTTCTAAATTTCAGGAGTAAAATGCACTGCTGGTCCTCGAACTTGGTTCGGGATTTTCAATTTTAAGAGTAAAATGCACTACCGGTCCTCGAACTTGGTTCGGGGTGTCATCCTATCCCCAAACTTTCAAAATGCATATTCAGATCCTCAAACTTGCTAATCGTATCAAGTGAAATCCATACTATCATTCTTTAAGTTATAAAGTGGAAGTGTTTTACTTATATGGAGCTTACACATGGGTCCAAATTTTATTTTTCAAATTTTATGCTCAATTCTTATATTTTCTAATTTTTCCAAAATTTTATTTTAAAACTTTATGCCAAATATTTTTTCCAATATTTCCTCCAAAATTTATACCTTTTTTATTTTCTATTTTTTAAAAAATTTGATCATACGAGTTTCTTGTTTTACAAATTTTTTATACGGATCTTTTGTATTTGAATATATTTGTACAAGTAATTAGTATGAATTATTTTTATGTGTATATATTATGTATAAATTTTTTTATTTGAATAAATTATATAATTTTTTATTTAGCTTAAAACAACTGTGATTTAGATCTCACGTGATATGATTAGAAAATTTATGGATTTGAATGTCATTTTAAAAGTTTGAGGACCGGGATGACACCGAACCAAGTTTAAGGATCGGCGGTGCATTTTACCCAAGCTTATGAGATGGTTGTTTCGCGAAGCAACCATTTTATTCTCTTTCCTCATCCTCTCTCCTCCACGTCATCAAAAACTCCATGTAGAATTTATGAAACAACCTATAAGACCGCAAGCGTGTAGCAATGTACTTGCCTTAACTCAATCCTTGTAAAAAAAGACAGAATAGCCATTTTCATCCTACAACTTTTCATTGAGGCTCACTTTCATCCCTCAACTATGTCCTTGAACTTCTCCCTGCAGCTCAATTTCATCCTTTATCCTATGTGTCTTGCCAAGTGTCTTGCCATGTTGGCATACCACGTCAGCATCTGGTCATCTATTCTTTCAACCATACTTAAAATCTAGCCTTTGAATTCTTAAATATCAAAGCGATTAGGAATGATGAACGTGGCAAGACACGTCAGCATCTGGTCATCTATTCTTTCAACCATACTTTTGAATTCTGAAATAGATGTCATAGCAATTGGGACTGATGGTTACTTTGTTAAAGGTCTAAGAGAGGTGTTTTGGTGTCAACGTTTGGAAAAGGGACTCAAATGAGAGCATGCATTGTCGTGGAATAGGAGAAACAAGATTGATGAGATTGATTCCTTGAACATCTTAAGAAAAGATATCGATATCCCTTCTATGTTGAAATATGGTTGTTCATAACAAATTTATTGAGATATAGCAGGGAAATAAGAGGATGTAAAAGATCAATTCCAACTTATTTGGAACCATGGATGCTTTGTGGCGTGCCAGTAAGGCATGACATGTAACATAAGGGATGAAATTGAACTGTGAGGAGAAGTTTAAGAATTGAAATATTTTGATAGTTGAAGGATAAAATTGAATCCGATAGAAAGATGAAGGATAAAAATAGCTGTTCTGAAAAAAAACTTCAAACCCGGGAGGCGGTGAATCAACCGAAACCCGGTGTGGTAGTGGGCTTACCGGCAGGGGAAAAGAGAGAAAAAAAAAAGAAAAACTCACACGAATCCCCTCCCTTCGCAACGAGAACGGTCAGAGGACTACAGGAGGAAGGCAGTGGTCCCCAACACAACAAACAAAAAAAAAGTAAAATTGGCTACCGGACCACCAGCTACTAAAAAAGATGGCTTTGTCACAATACACTACAATTCAGTGATAATTAGGTATAGAACCCTACACCTAATATTATATTCATTTTTAATCAGAAGCCACGCGAAATGTCGATTGTACCCCTGCCTCTCTTTCTCCTTTCCTGCCTTATCCAAATCGGATCCCACCAGCAGCCTTGCGATGCCCCCAAATCGAAGCCGCGTTTGCACCCGGCATCTGCACCTGCTCCGGCGATCGCCGGCGGCCGTCCCTCTCCCGATTCGGCGACCCACCGCAGCTGGCCCTCTTCCACTCCGACCCTCTCCCGCCCCTGCTCACGGGCTCCGGCCGCCCCTCTCCACAGCTGGCTGAACCTGGCCAGCATCGCATGGGGTGCTGAGCCCATCCGTGGCGTATGGGGTGGCGCCAGGGGTGTGCCCGTCTCCTTTTGCATCTCCTTCGTCGGGAGCAGGTGCCGCTAGCCTACCAGCTGCGAGCCTCGCGAACAGGTCCACCCCTCGGCGCCGGCCTGTGCGCACCACTCGGCACCGGCCTAGGCGCCGCCCTGGGCGCACCGCTCGGCGCTGGCCCGGGCGCTGCGGACGGCCGCACCACTCGGCGCTGGTCCGTGTGCCACGGACGGGAGCAGGCCTGGGCGCCGGCCCCGTGCGGTGCGGTCGGGAGCGCAACCGTCTGCGCTGCCTCCTGGAGCTGGGAATGTGCCGCCGGAGCGGGAGATGACCAGCCGCCGGGGGTGCGGGTGCGGTTCGATTTTAGGGATGTCGGGAGCATTTGTGCGATTCAATTTGGGTTCGCGGGCTAGGAAAGAAAATAGAGAGGGGGTAGGATTGTCATTTCGCGTTGCTTCTAGTTAAGAACGAGTATAATAATAGATGCAGTGTCCTACCCCTAATTACCCCATATTTATAGTGTATTCTAGCAAAGACACAATTTTTTAGTGGCTCGTATCAAAATCCATAACTTTACACGGTGTCCACGGGCCAATTTTGCCCAACAAAAAACCCCCCACAAATCTCCCACGCCGCCGACGCCGACGATGGAGGCCTCCGCCGACGGCTCGCACGGCCGCTGGGCCCTCCGCTTCCTCTGCCCCAAGAGATCCCTCCTCTCCCCGCCCTCCGCCTCCCCTCTCCGCTGGCTCATCGGCGCACCTCGCGTCCTCCCTCCCTTCACCGTCGCCGCGACCCTACGACCCCTCCACGGCGATCACGCCGCCCCTGATCTCCCCAGGGAAGCAGGCAAGTTTCTCACCCGCTTGCCCACCCAAGCCCCCATCCGCGTCGGACCCGACGATCTCACCGTACTTCTGTGCCTCCCGCAGACGAAATCCGGGGGTTGCTGCCGCGCGGGTTCGACATCGTCGGGGCGCTGCTCGTGGGCGGCGAAGGTTCCGATGCGGACGCCGCTCGCGCTCTGGAGCTGGCCCGCTCGCTGAGGGAGCGGCTGCTCGGCGCGGTGGCGAGCCATGGCATGGTCGGTGGCTGCATGGATGCCGCCTCCGGGGAGATTCGGTCTGTTGCCTCTGAGAGCGGCGGGACGGACGCGGTGGAAGGGGTCGAGGTTGTGTGGGAGGATGAGCCCAGGAGGTTGTTGTGGGAGAAGGGTTGCCTTCTGCGCTCTGAGCTGCCGTTGAAGCTGCCACTCTATGTTCCAGCGGATGAGATTTCTGGTAAATGCTCCAAAGTTTATACCTATCTATTAATCTGTTACTGTAAAAAAATTGAATGAGCAGAGGTAGAATCGAACATGATATGCTGTGTCCTGATATCTATCAGATGAAGTTGAGTGCAGTGTGTTTACTTTTGTTGAAATCGTCAACAGCCTGCCAGTGGCTCATTGGCGATACTGTTATTTCATATCAATGCATCGTATTATGATACTCTTGTACCTTAACAATTCTTACAATCATGATATGATGTGTCCTTTTGTTGCAATCGATTCAATTTTATTTTCTATCGTGTTTAGATACTGCTTTTACCTTAATGTGTTCTTCGAAACTATCATTTGTTAACAATTCTCAGTTTTTTACTCACCCCATGACTAGTAAAGCTACATTATTGGTTGGATAAGGAGCCTTGATACATCTTTCATCTCTTTCATATATTTGATTTCTTAAGACTAACATATATTCAATCATCCAAGAAACTCAGTGCAGTGAGACTATTAGAGTTCCTGTGCATTTCCGTAGCTATTCAATAAACATGAAACAGAATCTAAATTCTAAAACCAAATAATCTAATTCTAGATATGTATATGAATGGGTGGATCACCCCTTGCTTCTCATTGTAACTGAAACTAAAATTTTGCATTAAGTCAATGCGCTAAAGTGAAAAATCAAATTAATCTAATTATAAAATGACTAACCTAGTGTCTGGGAACATATTTATCATGCATCTTTGTTACTAATTTGAAATTTGCATATAAAGTTTGCATGGACGTGCAATCTTAGGTCCATTCATAGAAGATCCTCTAGAAGTGAAGGTGGACGCCACTAACACCAGCCTAATTTTTTAAAGTAACTAGTACAGAATAAAAACATTTGACTGCATAATCATGTCTGTCTGCACAAATTTTTTTTTATGAAATCTGTTTTGCTCTTTTCATTATAAAATAATTGTATTGGGTATTTAGATCAATTGCAAATCATCTGCTTCTGAAGGGAATGAGATAATTTTATAATATGTGTTACTTTTTTGCAGGCATTGAAGAACGGTTTTCTTCACTTCTTGATTCTACAGTTGCTAAACTCAGAGATCCTCATGTTTCGTACCTAGTTGAGGGGCCAGTCGCATCTAATGAGTCCCGTCATTCTATCATCTTACATGGTGATGATTTAAGTTTTGATTCACATGTACCTGGAAACTCAAGAACAAAGGAATGCACTACAAGTAGTGTATCTTGTTCAGGATTCTTCCCAGAAAAGAGGTACAACCTCTCATTGACAAGAGAGGTAAGCTGACACTCAACCAAATTTGTTACTTGTTTTTCTTGAATAATGCAGGAGACCTGCGTGTCATTTCATTAAGGAAGAAACAAACAGTCCGGTTTAAGGACTAACAAATTTGTTACTTGTTCTGTAATGTTCTTTTTGAGGAGCATATAGTATCGAATTCGCTCCCTTATGTTGTATGGGCGTCGAAATACTTGTTTCAGTGATTGATAATTACATCTTTAATGAAGATCTGTTTTGAATTGTCTTAAGGGGTTGTCTATAAATATAAATATGTGAAAGACAGCTGCCAACGAAGACCCATTTCTTTCTAAACTTTGCATGGTAGGATAAATGAATAATGCGGAGTGCCGTCTCTGTGCACACTTCTGTATCACATGACATCTTGGGTCACAAATTTCTAAAATTTTTGTTTGCTAGAATGCAGATGCAATTGAAATAACTGTCCTGTCCAATCAATCAATAGGTAGCTTGAAGCCTGGCACCACCCCTGTGGTAGAGTATTTTCCAGGTAATTAGTTTCCCAGTGTTCAAATTCTGTTTCTTAAAGGTGAGTTTTCACCTTAACGCCCTTGATCTTACCAGCAGATATAAATTTCTTTCTTAGCAAAATTGTTTATCAAAAGTTTACTTATCCGTTTCCCTTGACTCGTACTTGTTTTCCCTTTTCCAATTCACTTCAAGTGTGGTATTTTGTGCCCTTGTGTTACTGAAAATATCTTTTCTTTTTCAGCCCCAGCACCTGCCAGCCTCAGAGTAATCAACTTGAAGCTTGATATACTATGCTACTCGCCAATAGATTTTCCTGTGCCAGTTGCTGTATCTGAACTTGTTATCCCAGGATTAGCTGATCAGCTGAGTGTAATGAAGAAGATTGTTGCATCAGAGATAACTCAACAAGCACAGGTATGTGATTTGCTTAATCTGATAATTCTCTTACTGAAGCAGCACGTACATGTGCAACATGTATACCTTTGTAGAACCATGCCGGGACAGTTGCTTACTTGAAGTATTAAGTCTATCAAAACACAAGATCTGAAAGTTGCTGCATGGTTTGGAGTTTAAATGATTTGTCAACATATTGTTTAAATATTAATACTGGAATCTAAAACAAGCTATGGATGAATCCTTCATTTTAATAAAAGCATTTTGTGGCGATTGCATATATTTCAAGTAGTTCTCTTGTCCATTGATAAAAGATGATTTTTAGTGATCACAGTTTTTTTTCCCCAACATCAGTCTTTTGCTGTCAGCTATGTGGAAGATGTTACACATTTGAAAACTTAAAATCTGTCACATAATCTGAGGAAGTGGTCCATGTTCCTTAACCATTTCTAAACATCAATTCTCCACCTTACAATACCAAGTAGCATTGCCATGCTGACATGTAGATCATGAACTTTTATTTCTGAACAAAGTATATTTCATGTTCTTCAATGTTAGCCATCACTATGACAATGTTCAACAAGGCGGCATTCCGCGCTCGCCTAGGCGCGCATAGTCGTTGGGCGGAGGGGTTCCGCCTCGCCTAGGGGGTAGGCGGTACCCTAGGCGGTGCGGGCGGGCTGGACGGCGGCGGACGCTCGGATGTCGGCTGCTGTCAGACCCGGGTACACGGGACTGTACACGTGGCATACTTCTCCTAGAATACGGGATGGGACATGGCCCATGCCCTACATCTGTTGTAACTACTTGTTGTAACTACTTGTAGTGCAGCAGGACTACTCGTGTAGTAGTGAAACTAGTTGGACACGGTAGGAAACTACCCGAGAAGTACTTGGGTAGGACTCCTGGGCTTGTACCTGACTAGGACTTTCATGTAAACCTGTCCTCCCAGACTATATAAGGGTGGTCAGGTACCCCCTTGGGGACAATCACCATCAAAGGCAATACAAACCACACAGGACGTAGGGTATTACACTCTCGATGGCCCGAACCTGTCTAAACCTTGTGTTCCTTTGCACCTTTGAGTTCCTGATCTCGGCGACACCCTACCTACGAGCTCACCACCTCGGGGGTATCCCTCAGTGGGCGTGGCGGTAAAACACTGACAGCTGGCGCGCCAGGTAGGGGTGTTCATCGAGCATCCACCGAAGAATTCGATGGCACCGTTCAACTTCACCAGCGATGTGCTCGACGAGAGCACAACTTTCATCTTCGGCTCCTGGATCTGCGTCGCCAACGGTTTGGGTGGCTTCAACAGCCACCTAGCCAACTCCAAGGAGTCGGAGGCCTCTTCATCAACTCCAAGCAGCGATCTCGACGAGTTCATCGCCAACTTCGACGATCTGCTGCTTCCCGATCTGACCCAGCAGATCGAAAAGATTTCCGTTTTCAACGCGACTTCCACTCATGACGCACCAGATCTAGTCGGGTTGGATTCAAACCGATCTGAAAAGACCACACGATCTAAATCCCTCTCCGACTTGGAGGAGGATTTGGATCTGCTGCTCAAGATCAAGGACGTGGGCGCCACCGCTTGCCGGGGGGCCCCCGTTTTCGACATCTACTCGGAATCCAACGAAGAGTACTCCCCATGCAGTACTACACCTTCTAGCCAGTCCCGAGAAGGACTCGGAGACGAGGAAGCCACCGCTCGTCGGGCGACCCCCGCCCTTGAAAACCACTCGCAACCCGACGGTCACACTAAATCTTTTTCGGACAGCCATCTTGGTTTAACCATAACATCAACGCCGCAAGGACGTTTCGTGCACTGGAAGGGTTTTGAGCCTGAGCCCTCTGAATTACTCGATTACGAGTCCCGCCTTGTGGCCTTCACGCAGGAACTACCCTTCTAGGAGGGTAGATCTTTCTCTCCTATCGCGGAAGAAGGAGAAAGTAGCACAGAGCTACTCGAGTACAGCCTTATGGCTAACCACTCGTTGGATCGTCAAGTCTGCATGGCCTCCCTTCGCAACGCGGAGGACGACGAGCTGGACCCCCAGTACGACAATCAGCAACTCGCGGACGTCTCAGCCGACGAGCCCACAGCTGATGCTCCCCAGGACGAAGACGAGGAGCACCGAAGGATCAAGTGGGTAAAGAACGCCAAGCGCGCCCAACGTAGGCGCAACGCGCAGAATCGCGCCCGTGAACCAAGGGATTTAAACAACGCTTTTGCAGCAGTCGCGGATCGAGAGCACCGCACGCTGATTGGCGCCATCGCAGAAGCAACCCTCTTAGCTCAACAACTCTCACACAATCCTCAGATATAAAGGCTGCAGTATCTGACCCAGCGCGCGCTCGTGCAACTCGATGGGCAACATCCAATGTCTTCCATTCGGATTCCGCTCTCGAGGTCTGAGCGCCATGGTGAAACTGCGCCGGTCAGTCGCAACCCTGGAGGAGGCCTTGGGAGCTGGAGGAACGACAACCGCCAGCACAACGAGGGCCACCCGTCCGCGCGTGGCAACAATGAACAAGAAGTGCAACAATCCACTTGCAACCAGCATGGTGCAAGGCATCAAGGCCAAGATCAGCTCGAGGCCAACCTCCATGATGCCCCTACGATCGACCTCAGGTAGAAGATCAATGAAGGCCGCGATGCGCGGCGTGTTATTGAAGTAAGGCGAAGGGACCGCACCGGCGGGCGCCACGACGACGACGACAACGACAGCGACCGCTTCCCCGCCTTCACCTCCAACATCATCGACAAGTCCTATCCAAAGGACTTCAAACTAGTCGAAATCCCAAAGTATGATGGTAAGCAGGACCCGCGCCAGTGGATTCGTTGCTACTCCGTTGCTATTGAAGTTTCAGGGGGCTCCAACTCCACCAAAGCTCTCTACTTCCCGGTGGCTCTAGAGTCCTCACCCCTCACGTGGCTTGAATGTCTTAAGCCAAACTCCTTCGACTCGTGGGAAGACCTCAAGCGGGCCTTCATCGACAACTTCCAAGGATCCATGATCTGGGCGGGCACTCGTCATGATCTGTCCCAAGAGTTGAACGAGACCCTGAGGTCCTACCCTCGGCGTTTCTTCGAGATGTGCGCCACCATCGCCAACATCACCGACGAAGACGTCATCCGCTGCTTCCAGAATGGGCTCTTCTCGAAGCACACGTACCACGACTTCAGGTGCAATCGCTCGACTACTGTTGTGGAGTTGCGTGACATGATGGCACAGTGGGCTGACCAGGAGGACGAGGAGAACGACCGCTTCCCCAAGCGCAACCGCAACAAGCAAGGCAACGGCAACGGCCACTTTGACAAAAGCCAGCGGAACCACTCGGGGAACACCCGAAAGCGCAAGCCAGACCAAGAAGTCGCGGCCGTTGAGCGCAATCCGCGCGGCAAGAAGTCGGGGAACAACCACTTGCAATACGAGCAAGGCATGCACAAACAGTGCCCGATACACCCGAAGTCGCGACACGCTCTCGAGTGCGTCACCATCCGCAAGACACTCAATGCACCACCCCTCCCTCAAGGAGGAAAGCGAAAGGACCAGGAGGACGACGAGGGAGGTGACAAATCGGGGGCTCAAGACTTCCAAGATCCGAAGAACGTCGTCAACGTCATCTTTGGTGGAGACGGCGGATTCCCCCTCAAGCGCGCGCACGCAGAAATTGACCCTGCGCGAAATACTCTCTGTGGAGCCGGCCACGACAAGGCCTTTGAGATACAGTGAGGTCCCGATCTCCTTTTCCAGGGACGATCAGTGGACAAGCTTCTCCGAGCTGGGAAAATTTCCGCTCGTCCTGGACCCTGTCGTGGCAAGCTCATAGCTAATCCGAGAACTCATCGATGGCGGGAGAGGCCTCAACCTGCTTTTCGCGAGTACTTTAAAGAAGATGGGCCTGGACATCTTCAAGATGCTCACCCCTAGCAAAGCTCCTTTCTATGGCATTGTCCTGAGTAACACGGCTACACCATTCGGGTCAGTTGTCCTCCCAATTACCTTTGGGACGAAAGACAACTACCGCACTGAGTACATCAAGTTCGAGGTGGCACTAGCCAAATTCATGGCCGTGCCCCACTACGTCTACCTGCTACTCAAGATGCCAGGCAAGATAGGCGTACTCACACTCCGTGGTGACCTGAAGAAGTCGTACGACTGCGATCAGGAAGCGATCGAGCACGCCACGACATCATGCGTGCCAGAGCCGTCTGCAGAAGTACTCGTGGCCGCAGAAGCTGATCAACTCAGAGATGGAGATCCCCAATCAGCGGCCTAGCCAGTCGAGGTTTAAACCCAACCCCAGCGACGTCAGCATCAAGGCCATCCAGCTGCAGGAAGACGACCCGTCCAAGACTGCTTTGATCGGGGGTGGCCTGGGTGACAAATAGGAAAGCGCGCTCATCAGCTTCCTTGGGGCTAACCGTGACATATTCGCGTGGAAACCAGTAGATATGCCAGGGGTACCCAAAGAGTTGATCGAGCACTGCCTAAAAGTCGACCCTAAAGCCACTCCGAAGAAGCAAACGACTACGACGCTTCGCCCCTGACAAGAGGGAGGCCATCCAAAAAGAGCTAGCAAAACTACTCGCGGTTGGTTTTATTAAAGAGGTGTACCACCCCGAGTGGTTAGCTAACCCAGTACTAGTCTTGAAAAAGAATAATAATGAATGGAGGATGTGTGTGGATTATACTGACACTGCCCGAAGGACCCCTTCGCGCTCTCACGCATCGACCAAGTCATCGACTCTACGGCTGACTGCGTCTTACTCTCCTTCCTCGACTGCTACTCGGGCTACCATCAGATAGCTCTCAAGGAGTAAGATCAGATCAAAACAGCGTTCATCACCCCCTTTGGAGCATACGCTTACACTATAATGTCATTTGGGTTGAAGAACGCAGGAGCCACCTACCAACGGGCCATCCAACTGTGCCTTGTGGGCCAGCTACACCGCAACGTTGAAGCTTACGTGGATGACGTGGTCATTAAGACCAGATCCCACGACGAGTTCATCACTGATCTCGAGGAGACATTCAACATCTTGCGAAGGTTTCGATGGAAGCTTAACCTGACGAAGTGCGTCTTTGGCGTGCCACAGGGGAAACTACTCGGGTTTATTGTTAGTCACCGAGGAATTGAAGCAAACCCGGAGAAGATCAACGCCATCACAACCATGGAAGCTCCAAGGACGATCAAGGACGTTTACAAGCTCACAGGTTGCATGGCAGCTTTGAATCGATTTATCTCCCGGCTTGGAGAAAGGGGAATACCCTTCTTCAAATTGCTCAAGCTCCACGACAAGTTCCAGTGGACCGAGGAGGCAAACCAGGCACTGCAAGATCTCAAGCACTATTTGCCGTCGCCACCCATCCTGACGGCATCACAACCAGGCGAGAATCTGCTACTCTACATCGCCGCGACTACTCACGTCGTCATTACGGCAATCGTGGTGGAACGACAGGAAGAAGGCCATGGCTTCAGGGTGCAGCGACCAGTCTACTTCATCAGCGAAGTCCTCTTTGAATCCAAGGTTCGTTACCCGACGATTCAGAAATTACTTACGGTATACTCATCAATTCCAGGAAGCTTCGCTACTATTTCGACGCATACAATATCCTAGTGGAGGATATCCTCCACAATCGGGACGCTACCGGGCGCATCTCCAAGTGGGCAGTGGAGCTGGGAGCCCTCACACTATCATTACATATCTGGGATCCAATTTCCACTCGCATCATTTTTGGGATTTTTGTGAACGCAGTTCCATTGAAATCAAATATGCTTCAGTGGCTCACCCGCGGGCCAATGGCCAGGTTGAGCGCGTCAACGACTTGATTCTTGATGGATTGAAGAAAAGACTTTATGACGAGAACAACAAAAAGGGCGGCAAATGGATCGATGAGATCTCATCAGTAGTCTAGGGGCTTTGCACACAACCAAGCAAAGCCACAGGACAGTCACCTTTCTTTCTTGTATACGGGTCTGAAGCTATATTACCAGCTGACGTGATGTGGAAGTCTCCACGACTGGAGATGTTTGAAGAAGGCGAGGCTGACATTGCAAGACATCTCGAGCTTACTCAGCTGAGAAAATCCGATGCAACGTATTGTTCCAGTCGGCCTGCTACTTACAAAGAGTTCATCGTTACCACGACAGGAACGTTCAACGATGCTCTTTCAACGTTGGAGATATGGTTCTTCGACGAATCCAGGATGATACCGGGCTACACAAGCTTAACTCACGATGGGAAGGACCTTTCATTGTGCACAAGGTTACGGGCTCTGGATCTTATCGCTTACAGTACTCTGATGGCCAGGAGGTACCAAATTCTTGGAATATTGAGCATCTACGTCGTTTTCATCCTTAATCAACTGGGGATATCTTCTATTGGTGCCTAGAGATTGATACTTTCAGTACAACTCCGTTTTACTAGTTCACGACTGGTATTACGCGCAAGTTTGCTGAAGGGACCTCGCTCCCATACTTCCAGTAACTAATTACTAGCTTCCGACTAGTATCCTTGGTTACTGAAGGGGCCTTGTGCTCATATTTCCAGTACGACGCCGTTTCACTGGTTTACGACTGGTACTACGCGCAAGTTTGCTGAAGGGGCCTCGCTCCCTTATTTCCAGTAACATATTACTTGTTTTCGACTTGTACACTATGTTCACTGAAGGGGCCTTGCTCCCACGGCAGGAGGTTTACTAGTTTACGATTAGTTCTACACTTGTTCGACTACTTCGATTACTCATCTTGACTACAGTCCTAGTCGGGATCGAGGCCGACTAGATGGCTTCATCGACTATTCAAGACTCAGCGGCTACTTGCCCAATGCTTGGGCTCGGGGGCTAGCGCTACCGTTCTACTATGACTACTTTATGCTTATCATCTGGCTCCTAGCTCGGTGGTTTGATGGGACAAGGCACTCAGCGTGCCTCAACGGACAGCTCTTATGCTTACATGCTGGATGCTGTACAACTACTCGACAATACCCGATCCAAGAGGCTTTTTAAGATCTATCTTGGGTAGATGTTTGTTAACCATTATTTCAGGGATTTTATTCCAAAATAAGGGGTTTGTTCAAATTATTACCCAGAGGACTTATTTAGTCATTGGCTCAGGGCACAAACATTGATTTGAGAGGTAATTTTGGGTGTTTTTTGGGATGTTATTTGTTTAACCATTTTTTTCGGGAATTCAACTCGAAAAAAGAGGTTTTCAAATTTACTACACCAATTTGCCCATGTTCACCATCAAATCTTTACCGTCATATATTGCAGGCCACGATTCTTTGGATCCTTTATTCCAAAACTTGGGGATTTGGACTCAAGGTTCGGGGGCTGCGGGACATGTGTCATCAGCGACTTATTTTTCAAATCTGCTGGAAGATAAGGACAGAAGACTCAAAATTACATTGACCCTCAGCCTGATTCTACGAGTCAACCTAAGGCTCGGGGGCTACTCCATATGGAATGCGAGTTTAATCGCACCCGATATAAAGAAGACTTGATAACTATTCAGGGCATGAGCACCTCACAGCCTCGATGCAGTCAAGGAAGTACTCGGAGGACACCTTCAAGATGAAGTTCGGGAGAACTCAAAGACGCCCTCAGAAGTACTCGGACGCCTGCATTACTCGGCTACAAAGAGCTCGGGGGCTTGTCAGACCCGGGTACAAGGAACTGTACACGTGGCATACTTCACCTAGGATACGGGATGGGACATGGCCTACCCCCAACATCTGTTGTAACTACTCGTAATACAGTAACTACTCGTAATACAGTAGGACTACTCGTACAGTAGTGAAACTAGTCGGACACGGTAGGAAACTACCCGAGAAGTACTCGGGTAGGACTCCTGAGCTTGTACCCGATTAGAACTTCCATGTAAACCTGTCCTCCCAGACTATATAAGGGTGGACAGGGACCCCCCTGGGGTAATCACCATCAAAGGCAATACAAACCACACAGGATGTAGGGTATTACGCTCTCGGCGACCCGAACCTGTCTAAACCTTGTGTTCCTCCTTTGCACCTTCGAGTTCCTGATCTCGGCAACACCCTACCTACAAACTCACCACCTCGGGGGTATCCCTCGGTGGGCGTGGCGGTAAAACACCGACAGCTGCTGCTACGGCGGGGACATTGGCCCATGGCGACGGCGGAGAAGGAGGCAGGGATGGGCTGTGGGAGAGGCTAGGACGGGTGGCGGTGGAAGAGGAGGCTGGGGCATCGGATCCGCGCCGGCAAGGGCGACGACAGCAAAGGTGGAAGCATTGGTGGGTGTGGACGGCGGCCTGGTCAACGGAGGAGGAGGCAGAGGCGAGCGGGTGGGCGTCGCGGCCAGGGCAGTGGAGGAGGCAGGGGCGGGCTGGCGGGTGGTGGCTTGCGCAGCAGAGGACGCGGCGGGTGGAGGAGCAGAGGAGGCGGGTAGAGGAGCAGAGGTGGCGAGCATCGAATGGATAAGATGGAGCTAGGTGGGGGTTGAGACTCAGGTTGGGCTGGTTTGATGAGCCTTCTGTCCAACTTTAGGCTCACTGGTCTCCAGTTTTTCTTTTCTTTTAGAGATATAATTGATATGCAGCACCGCCTAGAAAACAGCCTTGAAACGCCTAGGCTCGCTTAGACTCGCCTAGGCTCTAGGCGATGGGCGCCTAGAGACCGCCTAACGCCTTCCCTAACCTTGACTGACAATCATGTCACCATGTTGTTCATTACTCTATACGAGAACTCATTCCTTTTGCCACCTTTGATAATCATTGGCACACATTCATTACAGGCACTAGGCGGTCTGCATTTGATTGTCAATCTATTGGTGGTTGCACTTCACTACTTCTAATTGTGAACAGAGAAGTAAAATATGCTAATAAAGATCCCTGTGGGCAATCGAGCAATTGATGTTTGGTGTTTTCTTTCTTGGATATTTCTATTCCAATGCATGCACACCAAATCAAGTTCTCTTAATCATTAACCTCGGTTCTTTTAGCGTGTCATTCATATAAACATGTTTTCATTTAAATAGTTTCTTATTTGAATGCTTCCTCAAATGCTTCTTGTCTTTGTTTGCAGCTTTGTCCGTACCATTTCATTCCTCCGGGATTGCATATTCCAATAACAACCATATACGATACAAGATACGGGGAGATCGAGGAGAAGCAAAGTATCAAACCTTCTGTGATGCTACTATTTTTGAAAAGTTCATAAGCTATTTAATTAAGAACGGCAGTAAATGTGGGGCCCTTAATACCGTCTCTTTGGTTCTGCCTAAAAAAATTCCTTATTGTTTACAGGTGAGCTGAGAAAAGAACTGCACATAAGGCTAGGGCTTCCCTTAGATCGGCCTTTGTTGCGAATTTCTAATGCATTGACTTTTGGTGGAATGGAAAAGAGGGTGAAAAGCACGTCAAGAAATGGTATTCATTATGCATATGTTGCCACACTATACTCCATTACGCCTTTTCTTTTTAATTACATTTGGGATCCATGCGGTCAAATTTTGTAGAATTATGTATCAAAGAATATAAATTGGACAAAATCATGTTGTACTATGTGAGAAGTCATTAACATCTTCAACATGTACATAATGACTATTGTCTTATTATATGTAATCTTCTTCTAGGTATCTTTCCTTTCCTCACAAAATAATTTGTTTTCATGCATTGTGGTATGTTGTAACTTTCAGGTTCTTCACTGCTTCGAGATGTCCACAGAGAAATTCCATCTAGTGGTGGTTAGTGGTTGCTCTATTTCTTACTTTAAGCAAAATAATAAATTTGGTGAATACATCTTCTCATAGGAGATAGTGACATAAAATTTTATGTTTATTGCAGTTTCCGGAGGAATTATGTCTTTGATTGATGGTTCATATGAGTATTATCATTACCTTCATGGTGGAATTGATGACAATGTAATGTCCTGCTGGCTGCTACCAACCAATCTGAGTTTTAAATTGTTACTTCAGTGTTTCTTGAGATCATTTATAGGGCTGTACGGAAATTTCCTTCCCCAGACCTCATAATGTGTGGGGGCTCACAGCACTGGGTTCACCTTTATTTCAGTATTTCTTTAGATGCATAAGATGAATTTAAAAACAATGCTTTTTGTTGCAGTTTGTTTTATTCAACCTATATAGTAGGTTGCTTGCCAACCTTAATAAAAGATCATAATCCATTTATGGTGTTGCTTCCTGTAAATTTTGTGGATGGTGGATTCTTTGATCCTATTCCTGATACATGATATTACATCTGTTCAATTTTTGGACCTAAGTGATGAACTTGCAGCAGAAACAAAGGTTGTTTTGAAACAACTTTGCACATGCGGTCAGTTTAAATCTCAGATATAATATTGCCAACATAAACTAAATATTTGAAGTTCATTGCAAATAAATTTTCAATTGAAATTTGATGGTTTGGAATGAAAAAATCGTGCCTATATGATTAATACAAATTGATATTTCTCAATATCTTCAAAGTGAAAGTTGTAGTTGAATTCTTGTTGAGATTAACTTCTAGTTGCCATACCTATTGGGCATGTTTCTGTATTCATTTATTGTGAAACCATGTGAAACCTTTTGTTGAAACAATCAAATGTGCAGCACAGATTGCAATGTGTAGACATACTGTTATATGCAAATATAAAACTAGAGATCAACATTAACCCCGTTACCAGACCTGAATGCAGATCGTGATTGTATTCCTGATTGCTATTTAATTTATTCCGGACATATTGATAACAAAATGCAGCGAGTTTTCTAATCGCATTCGTATATTTGTTACAAAATTCATTAGTGGCCATAGAATATATTTTTCAGAGGGCATGCATGTTTTATTGAGTATGCTTCTTTTGTTGATGAGGCAATGGAGAGGATTGTCTTACAAATTGCATTGTTACATTTTGAAAACGTTCATTTTTGAAATTGTCCTGTTAGGCCCATTACTGAGCTTTATGAATTTCCTCACTATTTTGGACAAATTAAACTAATGCGTCCTCTATTGGTTTGGTAAATCTTACATTGCGCCCCCCCCCCCCCCCCCCCCACCCCCCCATGTTTCAGGGATGGGGATGCGCATATCGGTCCCTACAAACAATTGTCTCTTGGTACAGATTGCAACAGTATTCATCAATTGATGTTCCTTCACACAGGTTTGTGCCTTTTTTCCTTGTTGACTTGAATAACTAGATCATTCCACAAACTGACCCTAAGATTTGGGCCGTTGATAATTCTTACTGCTTGGCATTACTTTATCAAACATTTATTTTTTCTTAAAGAAACGTGCAATTTTACCTGCATTTTTTACATAAAATAAAAAGGAGGTGATTTGTAAATCAGTATAGAGAATTATTACAAAAAACAGCAGCTTGCGATCTGCACCCATGCTGCCATGCAAATTCAGAAATAAGCATACCTGCATTCCAATCTGTCTCAGACAAGAAACATGCATGAAGATCCTAATGATGCTAACGATAATGTGAATCATCAAACACCTCTTTCTACCATTCTTGATTCATTTGTTCTCAAGGGACTGAGGGCAATGTGTTCATGCCTGTACCTATATGCTGAAAATGATGCAGGTATTAGGCATAGCAAACTATCACACTGCAATTGATTTGTCAACATTATGATTATATAATGTATGGTTGGAATAAATGTTTTCTACTAGAAAGAAGAATCTTGCCTATTATTGAAATATATGATGTCAGTTTGATCCATATTGCTGCTCCAATGTTTCTATTCAGGGAGATTCAACAAGTTCTTGTTGAAATTGGTGACAAGGATCCATCATTTATTGGATCTCGTGAGTGGATTGGAGCCATTGAGCTAAGCTTTGTCCTCGACAAACTGCTGGGAGTGAGTTTCACTATTAGATCTTTCCTTCAAATTTCTTTTCAACCTGATGGGCAACTGTTTTGCTTTTTTTTCCTTATGGGATTGGAAAGACTTGTTTGGCATATAGGCAAGAGGAAGGTCACATGATCAACTACTAGAAACTCACAAAAGACTGAAAAATAAGCAGCAAACCAGAATGTGGTTACCTTACAGCACTGATGTATTTGACTCAAAAAATCTTGTCCTGCGATTTACTCCCTACTGTTCTAGAAGATTAATGAAGCTGTGCTGGTTCTAACTAATATTAAACCAAGTATGCTAGTTTCATGTTCTTTCCATCTGTTCAGTACATTTTTCATTTTTATTACAATCTGCCTTGCACCTAGCTTCATCCTTCATCTTTTGTGCATTTATGTCCTTGTCAATCAGAGATTGTTTAATAACCTTTCTTGAGGGCTGTTGGCGTTATGGGTGCTGGTGTATAAAAAAATGTTTTCATTTGTCAAAGACTTCTGCCTTTTTATCTTGGCCGGTGAAGGCCATTGTGCCTTTACATCCACGTTTACCACCGTTCCTGAGGTCTAATTATAGTATGTCTCATATGTTTGACAACAGCCATATTGAACCAATGCCCTTCATGAATTTGGTTCACTTTAAACATTGATTTGCCTCTTGTTCATGTCAAGTGCAATCAGATCTCACCGAGGCCTGGCCTCACCCCACCCCACTACCCATCCACACACCCCCTCAAATTAGTCTTGGCCCCCCCTCATTTTCCGTTCAAGCTCCGCCATAGTAACCAGGAATGTGGAACCATGCCATGTTCCTCAACCCGGGAACTTGTTTACTATGCCGCCATGGCCTCAGGTAGTCAGGTGTGAGTCAGGCCTGAGCAGGTTGCTAGCCCAAGATCTTATCACAAAAGCTGACAATGGATTTGGTAGGCCTACTCAGCGACCCGGTCTACAGCAGGTTGGTCTTAAACCAGACCAATCTGTCAACTTTACTTGGTTTGGTTTAGACGGGTCGGTCAGCTTGTGTATTGTCCTCTTGCGTCAAATGGCATCTCGACCTGATGGTGACCCTCATGGTGCTGCCTGTGTGGACGGATTGTCGACTTCTACCCACTGCATCTCATCGCATCTGCACACCACAGCAATTAGCGCACTAGCTGCATACTCTCCTAGTGTCTCTGCATGGCCAGACATGGTGCTGTCACCCATGCTCCACCAGTCTGCCTGGTACATCCGCTCCATCAAGGCCAACACAAGCAGCTCTAGGTCCCCTGTGCCACCGTCTCACCCTTTGCCACATGCGGTGCAGGAGTCACTGTAAGCGTCTGATTTCTCCATGGCCTGGCAGATCGAAGGTGTGATGAGGCCATCCATGTTGATGACCAATGTTCAAAAAGGCAGTTCTAGGCAGCCGCCTAGGCGCGACTAAGCGCTAGGCAAGGGGGTTCCGCGTGGCCTAGGGGGTAGGCGGTCCCCTAAGCGGCACCAGCTCGTCAGCGGGCGAAAGGATGGCCGGAATTCCATCCCTGGTGGCCGTCGCGCAGATCCGCCAGGCAGGGACGCGGGGATGCCATGCGCCAGCGAGGGAGGGAAGGGACATCAAGCGGAAGCGGCGGCGGAGGAGGTGAGAGCCTGGGCGGCGGCGTGCTTATGCGCTGGGCGACGGCGGAGGAGGCTGAGGCAGAGCAGGTGGCAGAGGAGGAGGAGGAGGCATGGGCGGGTGGGCAGGCGATGTCGTCCTGGGCAACGGAGGAGGAAGCAGGGGTGGGAAGGTGGCGGCGGCCTGGGCAGCAGAGGAGATGGGTGGAGGAGGCAGGGTGGGGAGCCGATAAGGTTGAGGCTAGGGATAAGGCGGGGTTGACTGTTGAGACTCGGTTGGGCTGTTTGGATGGGCCTTCTATCTAACTTTAGGCCCACTATTCTCTGGTTTTCCTTTTCTTTTAGAGATAGTTGATGTGTATGACAAGAAATGTCTACATATACAGCACCGCCTAGAAAATTGCCTTGAAACGCCTAGGCTCGACTAGGCTCACCTAGGCTTTAGGCGGTGACTGACCCACCTAGATACCACCTAGCGCCTTTTTGAACATTGTTGATGACCCTTGCCTAGCATTTAGCTAGGCCACGTCCTGCATGACAGCCCTGCTTCCTTGGCTCCAAATTTTCACCTACAGCCCGCAGAGTTAGAAGAATCATTCTGAGCTTCGTGATCATCTCAACTCACCCTGCCTTTCCGACAGCTTCATCCTCCCTGAGCGCAACCAGGGCAAGTATGACATGTGCCGCTCATTAAGGTCTTGGTCCCAAGTCTGATGAGGACACACAGACAATGATCTCGGATAACATGATGGTCGATTAGACAGAAGTATTGCGTGATCGTTGTTAAACATGATTGGTGATGGGTTTCACTGGTGCTTTTCTGCAAAAACCATTTTGGTGCGGATTAGATTGATGGTTTCAAGGGTTTGACACTAAAGGATTTGGTTGTTCCAGTTAATGAGCAAAAGGTGCAGCTTGATTCTTCGCATTAATTTTGTGATCTGAGAATGAGTTGAGCATATAACAAGCAGCTCACAGGCTCAACTTGCCAGACATTTCGAAACCCAGGGAACTTGCCTGAGCCCCTCTGTTAAATCTCCTATAGTACACCCCTTTTCGTTTTATGGGTGCTCTTTGTCCAATTTGCACCTCCCTTTTTCCCCCCTCACATTAAGGCAGGTGATTGTCCTTTGCGTCCATTGATCCTGAATACTACCTCCATTATCCTTGCCACTCTATTTATTTATGTGATTCACATGCATAATTATTTGTGCTAATAAGAAAGGAGGTAATTGCATGCTTTGAAAAGTGCTCTTCCATGTCCGTCTGAACATGAACTGGATCTTGCAGGTGAGTTGCAAGATTATTAATGTGAGATCTGGCGATGAGCTTCCTGAAAAATGCAGAGAACTTGCCAGGCATTTTGAAACCCAGGGAACTCCAGTGATGATCGGTACGTGATTTTGTCTAAAAGTTCTATTGTTTGATGTGTTTGATATACCATATCAAGATGACTTGTTGATTCTATGAATACTGCCTGCCATTAAATTAATCTCTTTGGCAAATCAATGCAGGTGGAGGAGTCTTGGCTTACACCCTTCTAGGAGTTGATTATAATGAAGCAAGTGGTGACTGTGCTTTTCTCATCCTTGATCCACACTACACTGGTACTGACGATTTGAAGAAGATAGTGAGTGGCGGATGGTGCGGGTGGAAGAAGTCTGTCGATAGCAAAGGCCGAAGTTTCTTCTTGAAAGACAAGTTCTACAACCTTCTTCTACCCCAGAGGCCCAACATGGTGTGAAAGATTAAGAGGCAATCAAGCTTGGTGATCATAGAGACAGGAACGAGTACAGTTTTATCCTAAACATGTGGATTGGTTGGCATGGACTTGTAAGGAAACCTGTTGTGCGCAGTTCGCTCAGCTGGACTGTGCAATTAATTTCAGTGATATTTTGCAACCATTTCTCGCATGTTGACGTCCTGAGATTCCATTGTAATTGCATGAGAAGATATCGAATAAGTAATTTCGTCATTATTGCATCCTTACCATGACCTCGTAAAAATTCCAACTCAAAATTAGCCTTCATGGAACCTGAGAAGTTTGTGGGCAAGCTAGTGGCATGTTTGCCGTTAACTTGATACTATAAAACTGCTGGAGCTGATTAACTGGAGTTGAACCAAATTTGGAAGCCTAAAAGATAGAGGCAATCCCCATTTAGCATTTAGAGGGTCTAAAATTTAGAGGCTATTACCGTGGAGTTGCTCTAACACAGGTAAAAAAGAAAGACTACCTCTCCTAGCTTTAGGAGGAAAATTAACAGTATGTGAAATAAGAACTCAAGAACTCCATGCTTCTCATATCCAAATTGCAGTGATGATAATTTTGCATAATGGGAGGACATAAATTACTAAAGAAACGGATAAAAACTCCTATCAAACAAAAATCAAAGATTGAATCTCAGTTATGTATAGGTCTTCGCCGCTTTGACCGCATGTAGTCAGTATCCCACCACCATGGCAGCTTCTCCTTCCTAGGTGCCCCAGCTTCTTCATGCAACCTTGTGTGTGGCCTCTCCAAAAGCTTCTCCCCAAAATAGAAATCCACGGAGAAGACGTTAGTACTCAGTTGTGTACCTGAAGATGTGAACAGACCAAAAACGAGATATGAAACTCACTAATCTTCTCTTTTGTTGCAGAGAAGCAACGGCAACAAACAGAGAAGCAACTACAACAAAGCACAGAACTGTGGAAGCTCTCATGAGGCTCCTCTGCGGCGCTTCTTCTCCCTCCCCCTTTCGTTCTAATCCCTCTACTGAGTCATGTTATCTCGTGGTAAGAGGAAGGGGTCCAACCAAGATAAAGCAACACCGGTCTTATACTGCTTCAGTTTTGTCTTCACTTGAAGTAGAGTCAGTAGAGTAGACCTACGAGTACATCCAATGCCCTAGGGACAAATTGCTTTATTAAAATATTTTTAGGTGTTTTTCCTATTTTAAAATACCTAGGGACAAAATCTTTGTTCTGTCAAGAATTGGTGACAGGATCTGGGCATAGTTCCAAAGCTGTCCCTTGTAGCTTTTGTGGGAAACCCTCTTAATGGTAGCAGTTTTAGATAAATGCTTTATGAGTTTAGGTGCTTTTATTCTTCTTAATAAACAGACGTTTAATTCCATTGGGATTTTTTCTACTTTATGAAGTTAAAAATATATCAGATATTACGTTTTTTCCTACTTCAACAAACTGGAGGAATATAAGCAATCCTTCCATGGAGATGTGGACCCTTCAGTATTAATGTGGTCTCTGCCTCCTGTGGCTGAGCCAAGAAAGACTAAAATAGACAAAATTTTGTTGTCATGTGAGCTTCCACTGTTTTGGGTACAAGCTTGTCCTCACATATGGCGTTCAAAGACAAAACGAAATACCACTACCACACTGATGGCTAGTTCCAGGCTTTCAGCATAGGTAGGACAAAGTAAGCGAGCACCGAGAAATTCTGTCTCGCATTAGCGGGCATTTCGAGGCATGTTTTGCGGACGAACCACATGATCAAGTGCTAAACCACATAGGTATAATCATAATGAACACATGGGCACCACAAATGAACCTGTGAACAAGGTAAACAGCACAGATGGGCAGTTTGGACTGCAGTGCCGGTAAAGGCATTTACTCAGTGCCGGTAAAGGCATTTACTGAGGTTTAGTCTGTTGGCCCAAATGACAATCTATTTTGTCTCGACCCATGCCACAAAGGCCAGTTTGGGGTACATATAGGCCAACCATGGGGTGGTTTAGAAGCTAAGTAAAACATCTAAAGAGCATCTACTAGATAAAGCTACTAGGTGGGCCACAGGAGGCCAGTAAAACCACCGTGTGATCCCATCGACGGTCGAGATCACCCTGGAGGCTATACCTAACCCTATCTAGTAATATAGATAGATATATGGATGCACAAATGTGAGACTTATCTAACGTTCTCCCCCTAAGTCTCACATAGTGGTTCGAGCACGCGTACGTTGTCGTGGGCCGGAGTTGGTGGAGAACCCACCGAAGCTGGTGAAAAACTCGGCGGTGTCGATGGCGACTCGGATGCTGGAGTAGGCAGGTTCGGTGGAGAAGAGCTGCCAACTCCCCAAGATGCTTCAAGGTGTCGTCGAAGTGGAAGGGAGTGATGGTGGCCGTCGTGGGAGGAGAGAAGTCCGATCCTTCCTCCTCCCCTTTTGCCGCCATCAGGCAAAGCTCGATGTTCCCGTCCAACAGGAACAGAGCCAGCTCAACCTCCTCATACGACGCATCATGAACCTGGCCACAGCGCATCGCCTGCGGGCAGTCCTTGAACACAGCTTGGACGAGAGGGGAACGGTGTTGGCCAGGGTGCCGCTCCAAGCAGTGAGGCCTAGGTCGGCTCCAGAGTAGACGCCGAGTGCGCCGAGTGACTCGGCCCTGGCGCTGATCGACTCGGCCCAGGCGCCGAGTGAGAACTCGATCTTGACGGAGTCCTGAAAGTGCATTTGGCCCCCTAAGTGGGTTTTGGTGTTGATGGCATACAAAATTAAGGAACTAACGAGTTTATCGAGTTATTGATAGGTTAAAATTCAATGAAATAAAAAGGAGCAAGAAAAGATGCCAAATTTGCTTAAAGGACAGTGTTGGGTTTATAAGAAGACCTATTAATATTTTCTATTTTGAATTTGAGTATAGAAAACACCATACTATTAAGAGGGATGCGAATGGATAGTATGAATGTGTCAAAGTACTTTTTTAAGATGCTAACCATCGAGGAGAGACACAGAATCACACACTTGTGCACCTAGTTTTCTAAATATTTCAGTGTGTATACTTCCGATAGGGGGTTCTCGGCCAGCTAATTTTAGTTGGGTCGGAAGTTCCAACCATGTGTTGGAAGTTTTGACACCTGTCGGATGTTCCCTGTACCTTCCGACAAGGGGTTCTCGGCCGGCTGAATTTTAGCTGGGTCGGAATTTTCGATCCTGTGTCAGAAGTTTCGATAATCACTTAACCAGTGCACTAACGGCTAGTTTTAGGAGCTCCGGAATTTATACCCCCACACCCCCTCCTTCATTTGATGCTGACTCCACATGCAAGAACACCTCTAAGAATACTCATTCCACTCCCCAAATTCTTCCTTGAGCTAATCCTTTAGTTGATTTGAGCTAGGACTTGGGTGAGAGCAAGATTTATGTGTGAGACTTAATCATTTGAGTGTGAGGGCAGCCAAGTTCATCTCAAAAGCACTTGAAGCATCCTCATCCATCGATTCACGTTTGTTACTCTTGAAGCTTGCTTCTAGACCGTTTGGTGTCGCCTTATTGAGCGTCCTCTCGTGTCTATGCGCCCCGGGAAATTTGTATTACTCATCCTTTGTGGATTTCATAGTAAGTGACTCAATCCTCCTTTGTGGTTGATTGAGTGAGGTAAAGGGTTAGTGGAAGACCCGGCTATTTGTGAGCTCCTCAACAGAGACGTAGCTTCCTTAGTGGGAGTGAACTTCGGGAACAAATCTTTTGTGTCTTGTGTTTATTGCATTCATTTAGTTCTTGTTGACCTACAGTTTATTTTATGCCGATCTACGTACTCGAGTTGTTGTGCTTGCAAAGATCACCTATAGAAGCCTCCTAGTATCATTGCGCAACTTTTGATTCAGTCAGGTTCTGCAGTTTTAAGTTTAATTTTGAATTTTGTATAAGAACTTTCCTTTTGTCAGAAGTTCTGGTCCAATGTCGAATGTTCAGATCCATCGGAACTTCCTACACAGTGTCGTAAGTTCCGACAGATTTAATTGCTGCGAATAATTTTTCAGATTTTACAGTTACGCCTCTTCACCCCTCCCCCCTCTAGGCATCACCAAGATCCTTTCAAGTCCAAGCCCTACGAGCCCGAGCTCAGCGTGCCTCCGCTCCATGCGCCTCTAGGCGCTTGCGCGCATCCGCCACAGCCTCCAGCTCGTCGTCCGCCTGCCTATCCCGCGCGTCGCACGCCTCTATCTTCGGAGAGGGCGAGGCGCGACGGTACGTGGGAGTGGTCCGTACGCGTCTCGTCTGCACCTCTGGCTTGGAGTCAAAGTCGGGGCCAAGGTCGGAGTTGCGGTTGCGGTCCAACCGCAGGTCAACACAGTCCAACTACCGCTGCCGAGCGCGAACCACCTCCAGTTCACGGTGCTCTTCTCACGGAGCGCCGCCGTGAGCCCCGGGAATAGAGTCTCCAAGACCTGGTGCTCCTTGATGGGGAGTGAGTGAAGGTACACCTCCTCGACCTTACGAAGCTTGCCGGTCTTAACCAATCATCCGAGCTTGGTGAAGGGTACCCACTCTTCCTTGCTGCCGCGGAGCCCGTCGTGGTCGCCGCGTCCAACACAGCCAAAAGCTCGACCAAAGCCTCCCTGGTCCCGCGTATCGTCGTCCTGAGCAGCAGCCTCCTTGCGCTGTACCTTCTCACCTCCGCGGATCCGTGCGGAGTCGAGGTCGGAGTCGAGGATGGAGTCAAGGTCGGAGTCGCGGTCGCAGTCCAACCGCCGGTGCCGGCCAGCACGGTCCAACCGCCGCTCCCGGTCTCGCTCCACATCCAGGCTCCAGTCGTCCTCGAGGAGCTTGCCGAGCCTCGCGAGTGCCACCCGCGCGTCGCACGCCTGCAGCACCGCCCGCACGTCGGGGGTCTGCAGCGCCATTTGCCCGTCAGCCTCCGAGTCGGTTGCCTCCGGCGCGTCCAACCGCAGAGTGGCAGCGGCAGCTGCCGTGGCCTCCGCCGCAACCGCAGCCTGCCGCTCCCTCTCGACTATGCGCACGATCTCTGCCTCCATAACCTCCAGCGCCTCGTTGGCCGCCTGAGCCTTCTCTGCTGCCGCCACGGCCTGGAGCTCGGCCTCGGCCGCGCGTGCCGCGGCAGCCACTGTGGGTGCCACGCGCACCGCCCGAGCCAGAGTCTCCTCCTAGGCCTCAAAGTCCTATCGAGAACGGCACGCCGCGCGTGCCGTCTCCTCGTGTGCAGCAGCCGCACACCGCACCCTGCGCTGCTGTGCTGCTGCCTCCTCCGCGCGGAGTGCCGCCACGGCGTCGGCCACTTGGCGCTGTGCCTCGGCGATGCGCGCCTCACGCGCAGCAGCCACACGCCGCGCCCTGCGCTACTGTGCTGCTACCTCCTCGTGCAGCTCCGCCGCAGCCTCCTCCTCACGCGCAGTAGCCGCACGCTGCGCCCTGCGCCGCTGCTGCGTCCTCGCGTCGCTCCTTCTCCTCGGCCGCACCCTGCGGCGCCGCTGCTCCCGACGCGCCGCCGCTGCCTGCTCCTCCGCGGCCTCCGCCCTGCGGCGCCGCGTGCTCGAGGTGCTCGAGCCGTGGGAGGAGACCCGCAAGCGGACCAGGGCCGCCGGTGGCTCGCCGGCCACTGGGCCCGCACTGCCCGTGCCCTGCGTGGCGGCGCTGCCCTGCGCGCCAGTGCCGCCCACCATGCCGGCGCAGTCCGCAGCCCGCGGGGCCCGTCTGGAGCTCGCCATGGGAGTTGAGGGAGGTTGCCGAGGGAGTGGAGGAAGCTGCCGGCCGCTGCCTGAACCGCGCCGCGAGCACGAGCTGCTGCTGCCTAGCTCGGCGTCTGCTGCAGCCCGAGCCGCGAGTGTCCTGGTGCCCGCCTGCGCGCCGCGAGCCGCCGCCGCCGCTGCCCTGCTCCCGCGCGCGTGCTGCTTCAACACGTCGCTAGTTGCGGGGCTGCAGAGCACCTGCGTGCCCTCCTCCTCCTGCCCCAGCGCAGCCCTACCACGCTGCCAGGCCTCCTCACGCTGCCCTGGTCCGCCGCACGCGCGCCGCCTGCCGGGCGCCGGTGCTTCTTCCCCGCACGCCGCTCCCGTGGATCGCCTCCTGCAGCGCCGCCGCTGCGAGCCGTGCCGTGAGGCCGGCCTACACCCGCGCCTGGTCTGCCCGCACGCGCCTTGTTGGCCGCTCCCGCCTGCTGCAGCGCCCGCGCGGTGCCGCCGGACCCGCTCGTGGCCCGAGTGCTCCTGGTCCGCGCGCCTGCACGCTATAGTTGGCCATCCGGGCCGGGTTAAATGGGCGGCCCGAAACCCAACCTGAAAAGGCCCGACCCGATATAGCAGGCCGTGCCTGGGCTGCCACCCCGGCCCGGGCACAGCCCGACTAACCCCCCGGCCCGATGCAGCCCGGTAGCTGTTGCCCGCCTGGCCTGCTAGGCGTTGGCCTGGCGGCCTGGCCCAGCCCAATTAGCCGTTGGGAGGGGGGGCATGTCTCCTCCTCCGCCAGCGCCCCCCGAAACCCTAGCCCGACTCTCCTCGCCTCCTCCGTGGCTCCGCCTCCCCTAGCTCCTCGCCTCGCTCTCTCGTATCTCTGCTCCCAAAACCCTAGCCCGACTCCTCGCCTCCTCCGCGGCTCCGCCTCCCCCATCTCCTCGCCTCCTCTGCCACTCGTCTTCCATCACTCCGGCGGCCTGCGGCGGCCACCGGCGGGCGGCGGCCTCTCCTCTGCACCGCTCGTGCTCTAGATCTGGAGCTCCCTCGTTCTCTTGTCGACTCGGCAGCCTCCATGGTGCTCCGGTCTCGCGGATCTGTTGATTCGGCGGCCTCCATGGTGCTCCGGATCTGTTGCTGGTCTGTGAAGCCGTGAGCCCGTGAGGAACTAGACGGTCGTTGTTCGTTGACCTCGTTGATTGCTCTGGTGCTCTGGTCTCGCAGCTGGTAAACCCGACCTTGTTCCTGTTCTTCTGTTCTTGCTCTGGCGCTTCCTCTCTTGGTCTCGTAGATCCTGGTGCCCTGGACCTGTGCTCGTCCTCTCGGCCGCTATGGTGCTCCGGCTGCACAGATCGGGTGTCGATTTGTGAAGCTGTGAGGAACCAGAGGGTCGTTTTTTGTTGACCTCGTCAATTGCTCTGGTGCTCCTGTCTCGCAGTAGGTAAACCCGACCTTACTCTTGTTCTTCTATTTTTGTTCTCCTATTCTTGTTCTTATGTTCTTGTTCTCCTGCAGGCCGTTGAGGGACCAGAGCAGCGGCGATGGCCGATGACGACGAAGGGCACTCCATCAACAATGATCTTCGTATGATGGGGCTCCCTGGAGATGACGAAGAGGACCTGTTGGCGGACCAGGAAGCACTGTTAGGCCGCAGCCCCAACTCGCCGATCAATCTTGCTGTTGCTGACCACAACGGTGATCGCGTGGGTGCTGCGGCTGATGCTACGGCTGGTGATGCAGCTGGTGCTGGTGCCGAGCCCGACACCGTGACCACCGGCGCCAAGAGGAAGCTCCCATGCACCTCCGATGTCTGGAATGATTTCGACAAGATCTACAAAGTTGTGGATGGTAAGAAAATTCGCTTCCAAGCTGTGTGTAAGCATTGCAAAACCGTCTACTCTGGTCTATCTTCCAATGGTACTGGTCATTTGCAACGGCATAGAGAAAAATGTGAAGTTAGAAATGCTAAGTCTCATGAGTCTCGTATGTCTCAAACCCTGATCCAGTTTAACCCTGATGGTAGTGTGCATCATTGGGAGTACTCAGCCGAGGTTGCTCGTACTCAGCTCTGTCGTTTGCTTGCTAGACTTGATCTTCCTATCAGTTTGGGTGAGTCGGATGCTTTTGAGGAGTACATTAAGATTGCCCATAACCCTCAGTTTACTGTTGTGTCTAGGCAGACAACGACTAGAGATCTTGTGAAGTATTATGTTGATTGTCGTGCTAAGGTTGCTGAGGCTTTGGGATCTGAGGTATCTTCTGTTGCTCTTACATCCGATATATTGGTCTGGAAATGCTAAGGAAGACTACCTTAGTGTGGTTTGTCATTTTGTTAACTCTGATTGGCAATTAGAAAAAAGGAGAATTGGTCTTAGGCTCATTGACGTGTCTCACTCTGGTGAGAACATTGCTGAGCGTTTGCTTGCTGTGCTTGAGGAGTATGCTCTGACTGAAAAGGCTTTTGCCATTACTTTGGATAATGCCTCTGCTAATTCTAATGCTATGGATAGACTGAGCCCTAAATTGTCTGCTTATGTTGGTGAACTCTTCTTGCATCAACGTTGTGCCTGTCATATCATTAATCTCATTATTAAGTCTGGTTTGAAGAGGCTGAAGCCTTACCTAGAGGCTTTCAGAACTGCAATTTCATTCTAAACTCCTCTAACCAGCGCATTGCTGCATACAAGAGCTATTGCATTGCTACTGGTAAAAGGCCTAGAAAGTTTGGCTTGGACATGGAGGTGAGGTGGAACTCTACCTACTTAATGCTTAAGTATCTCATCCCTTATAAGGACACATTCAGTGTATTTATCCAGACTCACTATCCCACTGGACATGGTGAACCAATGCTTTTGACTGAAGCACATTGGTATGTTGGTGAGAAGATCCTAGCTTTTCTTGAACTTTTTTATGATTCAACTGTTGCACTCTCTGGTGTTTACTATCCTACATCTCCACTAATATTGCATCATATAATTGAGATTGCTGGACACCTAAATGCTTATGAAAATGATGCATTGCTTAGAAATATTGTAGTCCCTATGAAAGATAAATACCTGAAGTACTGGAGAGACATTCTCATACTTTATTTTGTTGCATTCATATTGGATCCTAGAGCTAAATTAAGGGGTTTCAACAATGTGTTAAAGCTGTTAGCTACACTCACTGGTACTGATTATTGTGCTTACTTCACTGAGGTAAGAGCTGAGCTTGCAACCATGTTTAACAAGTATGACAGTAAGTTTGGTGCAGTTAGATTGCAGAAGCCTGCACAACAACCCTCTTCTGGTAAGAAGAGAACAGCTTGGGGTAAGATTTTTGCATCTGATGGTGCTGGTTCTTCAAGTTCATCTGTCAGTTTTAGTTCTGGTACTTCCTCCACCCCTCCCTCTCTATCTAGAAGAAGCTCCTCAGCAAGTGCCTTGCTGCATGCAGCAAACACTAGTGCTGGCCTTGGTATTGGATCTAAATTTTCTTCATATTTAGATAGTGACGCTGTGGACCAATATGATGATGATGATTTCAACATCTTAACCTGGTGGCATGAACACAAACTAACCTATCCAGTGCTTTCAATCGTAGCTAAGGATGTTTTGACTGTTCCTGTTTCTACCATCTCTTCAGAATCTGCATTTAGTCTTACTAACAGGATCATTGAAGAAAGACGGCGTTGACTGACCCCAGAGATGGTGGAGATGCTCTCCTGCATCAAAGATTGGGAAGCTGGTGAAGCAAGGGCACAACACTCAGTGGAGGACAAGTAACTTTAAGCTTCATTCAAAGAACTTTATCTTGATGGTGTCGATGAGTAGCTGTAATATTAATGCTTTTACTGTAATAATTGTACTGTAATATGGTTTAAGACATTGAACTATTTCGCTTGAGCTGGGCTGTACTCTTTTTCTATCTAGGGTTTTCTCACAAGGTGTGAGTTTTTACCTAGATAGGTTTTTAATGAGGCAGCCATTGCACTAAAGCTCAATAATATTAAGTATTTGTGCCTATCTTTGTTCTTTTTTTCTGAACTTTGGTTTCTTGATCTGGTGATCTGGTGATTTATGGCATCGTGTCTGGGCTGGCACGAGCACGTAGGGCCCAGCGTGCCGAGCGGCCCGGCCCGGCCCGCCTAATAGGACTTAGGGTTGTGCCTGGGCCGTTGATTTGGCACGTCAGGCGGCCCGGCACGGCCGGACTAACTTATCGTGCCGTATAGGGCCGGGCCATATCGTGCCTGGGCCGAGCCGGGCTAGGGCCGGGTCGTGCCGGGCGGCCCAGATGGCCATCTATACTGCACGCCGCCAAGCCGCCCACTGCCTGGATCTGCGCTGCTCCCGCGAGCTGGGGCGCACGCGCCCACGAGCTGCTTGGCCACCTACTGCGCGTGCCGGCCCGCCTGGCCGCCTCCGCGGGCGCTGCGCCGAGCGCCTCCTATTTCCTCCTGCTCTTGCATCGCACGCTATGAGGGGAGGAGAAAGAAGAGGAAGGTGGAGCAGGAGCGCCGCCGGGGAAGTGGATCGGGAGGGAGGCGACGGTGATCAAGGAAGGATCGTGCGCCGCCGCCAGGGAAGGTACGGGAGAGAGGGGGGTAGATGGAGGAGAGAAATCCTCGATCTTGATACCAATTATTGGCCAAAATGACAATCTATTTTGTCTCAACCCATGCCATAAAGGCAAGTTTGGGGTACATATAGACCAACTATGGGTAGGTGGCTTAGAAGCTAAGTAAAGCATCTAAAGAGCATCTACTACTAGATAAAGCTACTAGGCAGCCACAGGAGGCCAGTAAAACTACCGTGTGATCCATCGACGGTCGATATCACCCCGGGGGCTATAGATAGATAAATGGACCCACAGATATGAGACTTATCTAACATAGTCTGGAGTAAAAATACAGGCTTCTTACCGCCTGAGAATACTGCAAGGTAGCTGCTGATGAGGAATGCACAAGGTATTGCAGATGTACAAATCAGCTGTAAGATCTTTTCGCTGAGTATTTCATAATTTATATGTAAATTGTCATACACAAGGATCAGCGGGCTCTATAACATAATTTATATTTCTGGGAGAAAAAGGTTAGAATTGTCGAATTGCAAAGACAACAAAAAGAAGACTACTCCGCACAAATCCTTCCGATCTCTTGACCCTAAAACCTAAAAGCATAAATGTCCATTCTCAATATACAATGACGCCACACGTTTTTGCACATTCTCGAATCCACATTTTTTCCTCAGATACAAGATCTTTGGTCTGTTCGCCACAATCCGGAGAGACTTGGGAGAGCGGGGGCTTTTAAGAAATAAAAATTAGGATCATGTAAGTAGGGAATACCATTACTTTTCTTTGGAGGGTACAAATGCACACAAAATACGAATCCCCCCGCTCAAACTACCGATGCTGCTACCAGCACAGGTGATTTCTATAGCGACGAAAGTCTAATTTTCAACTGCGGACTAGTATGATAGTCCGATTTTCAACTCTCAACTACAAAATCTTAAAACAAGAGCTATCTAACTGTTGGGCAAGATAGTTTTATAGGTGGGTCCTTTATTTTTTTGAAAATAAAAAAAATCTGGTTCGACCTAAAATTTTAAAACTAATTCATTATAAATTTGAAAAAATATGAAATTGGTACTAAATATTTTCTAAAATGTAATCAATCTATTGGTGCTCTATTTGAATTTTATTTATTAAAAAATAATAGCATAATAATAAATAAAAAGTTAAAAACATAAATAAATTGGATCAAAATAATTGATAAATTTTGTTACATTTTGTAGAAAAATATTGGTAGTAGTTTCATGTCTTACTTTAAAAAGAATTATTTATAAAAAAATTAGATTAAAGTTGATTTTTTAAAATTTGTACAAAATAAAAAACTATTTTGAAAGGGTCAAATTTTGTAGTTTCAACGGTTGGATTGTCCCTATTATCCGATTTTGTACCTGAAGATTGAAAATTAAACTTTGTGACTGATGAAGGAAATTAGAAAAGCCATCATAAGAGCGACACACCTTTTTATTATGGAGATTAATTAATAGGTTGCTAAGAAACTTAACAGCCATAAGGAGAAACGAAAAATGACCCAAGCAAACAGTACCTTAGAAACTTCTTGTATCGATGGGCCCTATGCCCCTACTATCAAATATCAATGTTGCCATTGAGTTAACATGGAACTACTTAGTGGTCCTATCTATTCTAAGCACCATTATCTATCTACCAATTAGAATCACTATCCCGGCAATCTGTGACCGTCTACCCATCTCCATCAATCCCCTGACGAGACTGATATGCTTGACACCGTCGTCAGATTCCTTAGCTTCATAACATCCTCCACAATGTGTGCCAATAATGATCTTTAAAAAGGAGAGAGAGGGTGTTAGAGCATCACTCCTCACATTGCGGCTGGCGATGCCAATTCCTAGCGATGGCCACAAAATCTAGAACGGAGAATGAACAAGCTCCGGTGCCCGCGCAATAAAATAGTATTTCGTTGCTTCTCTGCTCAGCCTCAGTGTGCTGCTACTGACCTCTAATAGAAGCAAAGAGTAGCAATAATTTATTTCATGTGGACCCACCAGTTTAGATGGCTTCCATGTCTAAACTTTTGCACGCTGCAGCTCTGATAGCATCGGTGCCAGATTACTCAATGTGGAGTTCATTTTTTCCAGGCATCACACTGTGGAGGGCCTGATGGTCCCAGTGGTTTACGAACAACAGGTTTAGCAGCCTAGCAGCTGGATCTTCTTGGCCAGCGAGTTCAGCCTTCAGTAATCAGTAGAGGGACATGTCACGGCACACAGGGAGACTGCCTGTCAGGTGTACGTCCTATTTGGCACACCTTTCACCGGAGCCAGCTCCGTGCTGGGATCTTCTGCAATCTGCAGTTGAAGCCTCGTCACTTTGTCAGGTGCTGCACCTGCTGGCTTCACCAACCAGGGAGGGCACCAGGCAACCATAACGTTCCAGCTGCGATACGTTGTTTTGCAAATTAATGACAAAATAAACTGAGAGCTGGCATTTTTTTCGGTTTCACTGACTAGTGCTACAGTGGGGACGGGCCCTTAGAGTTGATAGGTTAATTTTCATAAATAAAATAGATTTTCTGTTATATTTGGTTAATGTAGATTTTTCCAAGCTAAACTCCCTCTATGACTGTATACATGTAACTTTATCCCTTTATAGACATAACTTTGTGCGTAATTATATATTAACACGAAGTATATATTAACACGAAGTATCGATCCGATCTGATACAAAGCAACAATTTGTTTAAAACTCTCACCTAGTTTGATAGTAAGATCAACTCTAGCCTTTCGGCGCCGTCGTGACCGGGTCGGCACTAGCACTATAACTGTTGCACTAGGTCGTGCTAGTGTCGTATTTTTTTATCATGTTTCATGCCGCCCATATCGTCCGACCCTTTTAGCCGTCTATAACTTGGTATTGGTCCGTTCATCCTCTCTTCCATGCATGCGCCACCAAGCGAGCTCTGCTACCTAGCCGTCCCAACGTCTCCTCCGCTCGCGCCCAAAGAGTGGAGGAAGGCACGATTTTGCCGCCACAAGCCTCGTCAAGAATTAAGGACTTATTTGGTGGAGATCCGCTCCCAGCTTCTTCGGAACAGATTCCATGAATTATAACAAATAGTTAAATGACAGCGAGTTCTTTGTCACCTGCTGTCCCACTTCTCACCATAGCAATGCAAAGCCTGGATGGGGCTGCGGACACCGATGCTCTGCAGACGCGTGCCAGAGCGCTCACTGCTCAACACAAGGATTCGCGACCAAGGAAATTGGCAATATTGACATTCTTTTACCACGTATATGTAGCCCGCAAAATATTTTCTCTGCGTCGAAACCCTCTGATGCACGCTACTAGTATAACACAAGCAGGGTAGCTACTAACTACGGCAGCCCTGGGGATACATTGTTCTGGCCGAAGATGTCCGAAATACCTTCCCAGTTTCCCTTCTCCCTTGCTTCCCAGTATCCACCCACATAGCGGTAGCTGTCTTCATCGTCCTTCTTAAACCACCTTGGTTTCCATCCTTTTTCTTGCAGTCGCCGAGCCTGCAAAGTGCAATAGTTACAGGTAATTAACCGAGAGGAGCACGGAGAATACTTGTTTGGTCATGAACTCAAAAAGACCAACTAACACGTTGTTAATTAGAGTAAGAACTTTGATTTAAGATTTTTGTTCGCTATAAATAATGTTCAAGGAACCAACAGATTGTGAGCCATAAGATGGCAGCATAAGAGGTTAGTAGTCATTTGTCTCATTCCATGACATGGAAGACTCTAGAAGTTAGCAGCTGCGTGTTTATCACTAAAACGTATGATTGCCTTATAACAGGAAAGCTAAGCAAGTCAAACGAATGTACAGACTTGTCCCTCCCCCATAATAGAATGTTGATTGAATTTGATTTGCTGTTTTACTAATTCGCAGCGATCATGCTGTGCTGAGATAATGAACGATAAGTGTGTTTAGCGTTAAGAGATCAATTACTGCATCTATTTTTTATTTGCTAACATACTTGTAGTTCATCAATCCAAGTCAATTGGCGCTGATATAATTCAGATAGAGAAGATTCACTAAGATGGAGACATCAGACATTCAGAGCCACCACATTGCATGTCCTAACAACTTTATTTATGAGTTGAACATTGTATGAAACTGTCAATTGTTATCACTACATGACAACATGCAAAATCTCTGAAGCAATGAAAAAGCCAAGTAAAAACATATATGACAAATAGGCCAAGTCAAATCATATAAAATTGCTGGTTACCTGCCGTTGCAGTTGTTCAAGCCTAAGTTTCTCTGCATTTGCCATCTCATATTCACCGTTTTCCAGATGCCTTTGATCAGGCCTCAAACGAGAATCAGTAGGAGGCAACTTCTTCATTAAGTGAGGTGTCAATTCATTCAGAGAAATTGCAAAAGGCGAAAGGTTGTATCGTGTCTGATTAAGAGACTTGTCTCTCTCCCATAAGAGAACCGCTTCTGACATTGGGTCATAACCCTTGGGTTTTACACTTGGATCTCCAAGCACATAATACATAGCTTCATCCCATTTCCCAATTAACATAGCTACTTTTTGCCCTGTTCTATTATCTTGCACAAATCCATGCACCTGCACAATTGATTTGAACAATTTAAAAGTCAGAACGTAAGCTTGTTCAAATATATATTTAAGAAATTATACAGCTACAAAGTAAGAGTGCTCCTGACTTTAGCCTACCCCTGAATCTCATAACTGGTTCAGAAATCAGCAAACATCACCAACAGTTCTCTATAAATATCAAGATATAAGGACAACCTAGAGGTTTGAGTTTTTTTTTCCCTTTTTGCAATTTTAAAACACTTAAGGCTTGTTTGGTTCATCACAATAGTTTAGGCAGGCTGGTTTGACCAACTATGGCAGTTTTGACCTACAGTGGCTGGTGTTTGGTTCAGTGTAAGATACGTGGCATGCCGAACATTTTTTTCACTGAGGACAGCTTCCTGCCAAATATTGCCTCAGTTGTGGTAGACAATTTGTTCACCACAAAAACTGTGGCCATGCTGAACTTTTGGGACCAAAGTGATAAAGTATGATAAGGAATCCAACAGGGCCTTTACTGTGTACAGCTTAAGAAAGAGAATGGCCTTAACTGCGTACAGCTTAGCAAAGAAAAATTATTTCAGACAAATTGTTATAGCTTTGTAGCAACATAGAAGTAAGCAAGACCTATTATCAAATTTAGGCAAACCACGATAATCTCCTTTACACAATACTCTATTTTTAATGTATTAAACTACCCCATATGATAACAGACATGTAATTGCAAAAGTATAGAAGCACATAAAAATAAAACAAAGGCACATGATGTGTTCCTAGCAAGGCTCAGTGCAGCTGTATTGTCTCCTCAATACAATATTCTTTTTAACAACTACTTCATGCAAAAAGCGGCATATATTAGCAGAAGTATAGAAGAACCTAAACAAAATACAACAGAAATGCATGGCGTGGTTTCTAAATCTTCAAAGTTTGTTTGAAAAAATATAAACTTAGACTTTAATGTAAAAATAAAGCAAAAGATCCTTTGGACAGTTCACAGCACAAAAGTAACTATATTTACTTGATGTAAATTCATTCTATGTAGAAGTTACCAATTTACCTGGTGTGGATTGCGATCAATTACCGACTGTTCTTTGAATTTAAGCTTGCAGGAGTATTGGCCACTCCCATTGATACGCATTGTGCCATAGTGATCACAGTAAATTTTGCCAATTATGATATTGTAAATGGAGGTAGTCACTTTACTCCACTGAAATGTTTCTCCATCATCAAATTGGAGGGTAAGAACGCCTATTGGATCAAGCTGAATGGACCGACCCCAGAACTTCCCTTTCAGATTGGAATCACCCCAGAATCTCCAACCTCTACCTTCACAGTGACATGCAACAACCACAGGGTGATGACTGACCTGAAATAAATTTTACTTTTGTAAAAATAATGATTTTAATCAATATATGTTAAAAAATACTTTTTTAATCAAAAGACTTCAGAGAGCTCTATAGGTTACTACTACTAATGGAAAACTTGCATGGTACTAACAAAAGCAATAATAGGAACTAGGAATTACACTGCTCAGAAAAAGTTCATAATTTTCACAAACAGCTATGCAACCTTTTCAGAGAAAAAGCGAAGTCCTCTATCTGGATAGTCAGCTTCGTATGTTTCCCCCAGTAGAGGATTGAAGGGTTTGCATTGCCGACCTTCAGTTGAAGCATAACCTGATACTGCAAACGCTGCTACATGAAGTATTCTCATCAAGCTGTCACCCTACATTGTATTTACCAAGAATCGTTATATTGCAACAAATAAAGTATTGACAGGGAGAGAAGCATAGTGCTCAAAATTAGGGCAAAGGCTACAAAAAAAACATTTTTCCCAAAAAAGATGCATATTGTATGCGGTAAACGACATAATATGTAGCCTAACAAGAAACCAGAGACAGGATATATGATAATACAATTTTCTCAAACGACACAGGAGAGCTGCGTGTCATTTCATTAAGAAGAAAGTGTACCAAAGAATACAAGACACAAACTCCAACACACATTAGAATATGTAGCAAGCAGCAAGTGAAATAATACGATATCGAATTATCCTATGATTAGATGTTGATGGAGGTTCTTCAGAGCTAAACATTAGCTACTACAGTTATCCAATTCCCTCACATAACTTGTTTGGATAAACCAAAACTGGCTACGATTTCAGCCCAATCCAGGACTATCCTTGCTTGGCCACAATAGGACTAGCAAAATAAGGCCTTAAATGTTAGTCTTGTTACGTGGACCAAGTTTAGTTACTTAAAATGTCACAACACATAAAGCACCCAATGTACGCTAAGATTACCTGAGACAATTAGAGTTACCAAAAAGACAATTAGAGTTACCAAAAAAAAGCATCAGCCACGCACTAATATTTAAAGTTTGTCCTATACCAAAAAATGTTCGATTAAATAGATGAAGAAATATAGGAAAGATTTTACAAAATTAAAACAGAACTATCAAGAAACACCAAACAAAATGTCCACACAACCAATCCTTTAGAGAAAGTGTTGGAGCTCTACCTGTTTTCCCCACTGTAGTGCATGGTCAACCAAGTAAGAGTACTCCAAATCTTCAAAACATTTTTGTAAAGACGAGAGAGGCTCATTGAAATAAACAGGTAGACAAACACCTGAGAGGTCTTTCCCTATATTTTCTTTAATTATTGACCACAATCCTATAGGTTTCTCTTTTTCCTTCGGTTCTGGTAGCTTATCTCTACGTAGCACAAATGGATATTTAGTAGTTTTGACAGTATTTGTAACAGAATCTCCAACATATTCTGGTCCATTGCAACCATTTGTTACAAGCTCCTTCCTTCGACATGAAGCACTTCGTAAAGATTCTGCAGATAAAAAGTCTCTTGTATCGAAGTATGTTACTTCATCTTCCTCGGTTTCAACTTCAGCCACTTGACTTGCAGTGTCAGGGTCTGATTCACTTGTACTTCCTCCTGATAAAACTGAATAGAAATCTGCACATTTGGTAAAAAGTCAAAAATGAGCTCGAAGTGTAGGAATTTGTCGGACATAAATTTAGACTCAAAATAATTTAAAGTTTCTTTTTGCCAACAACATTCCAAGTTTCCATACATGGGGGAAATATGCAGGCTTCCAGGTGTATATCGCTGGAATAAACCATACAAATATGCGTTACTTAAGCCAATGTGTGTTAACTAGCAATTCTTATGAGCACAGGTTATGATGCAAAATGTAGCCTAATAAGGTAACTAGCATTGGACAAAACAGCATATGTAGCCTAATAAGGTAACTTATGTCAGAATATTCTTTTCCATATTTGAATTTAAATACTTACGGGCACAGGATATGATGCAAATAAAAAAAATGCCATATTATCACTCAAACTCACTGCTTCCTCACAAATTGTTAAATATATAAACAAAGTAACAAATGAAGCATCTGAACTATTTTTCTGCTGAAAACAATATGAGAGGACTCTATGGAAGTACATAATTTGTATTACAGTACTCCATAATATGGCATATGTAATGGGACCAAAACAACAAGCCATGTGACTACATACTCTAAGACAAAAGAAAACATAGAACTGAACAGCCATATCCTGAGATAAGCTTTAAAGAAGATGAAAGCCAATCGCAAACTTTGCAGAAACTGTATCAACTATTTAATTAAGGCTTGCTAACTAATTACCACAAGGTGTCTGATTGATAGAAGCATATAAACTTCGCAGAAACTGTATTACTAATTACCACAAGCTCTACAAAGATGTTTTAGTTCTTGAACTTTCCATCTTCACTGAGCAGCTATTTACAAAAGATAATATGTATATGCATACCAGCTACAAGACTAGATGAGTAAACACTAAACAGACAAAACTTTGCCCATATCTCACAGCATTAGGCCATTAGCACATGTAGAGCAGAATATACTTGTATATAAATACAACTAAGGTGGCACTTAAGCCTTATATCTAACACAAGGAAAGCAAATATCGAACAGTTACAATGGGGCCAACAGGCAAGACTGCTCAAGTTCTTAATAGATTGTATGAAATGTAGCTTTTTTTTTTTCATTCATCGCAATAGAATCTGAAGAAGCATGTGAAGAAAACATCTTTACAGAAGGACAATTGTTGGAGACAGTTTTTGAAAGTTGGAACATACCAGATTCCAGAAAAGTTGGAACATATGAACAGACCATCTTGAAAAAATATTGAAAATTGAGCATTCAGCAACAGTTGTACAACAAGTACTGAAGTGGTGAGAGCAGACCAAGTGAAAATGGTTGCACACCACAAACCTGATTATAATGTCTAGTAGAGACAAGTATGTTTAACCATACTCCTTAGCTGGACCTTGGCTAGTTATGTAAATTTAAAAATTGAAACTATGACTGTATCATCATCAGATCAGCTTATGTCAAATGTGGAGGAGCTAAGTCAAGTTGCATAGGCTAAATACTTCCATTTTTCTACAAATGAATAATAATGCAGCACAAAGATGTTTTAAGTATTTTACACCAAAATGGCATAAGAGCTATGTCAACCATAAAAATTCTGGAGGTTAATAATGTCATTGAAAGATGATGTAAAACAGGTTGCAAACACAAAGAGCTAGAAAAATCATAAGCGCGTGAGTAATGAAATTACTAACCACTTTGTCTGCCATTAGCATAACCATGTGTTTCCCTCTCTTTAGTCTCATGTACAACTGTTCTCTCCAGCTCAACTTTTTCTGTCTGCACCAAGAAATGGACCATATTGACTGTTAAAGTTATGGTCAAATTCTTTTACTTCAGAAGAAAAAAATCATTTGCATAAGTTAAACAACAAAAGAATCATCAAGGAAGTTGGCAACGATGCACTTATACAGTTGAAATGCGCTCTATAATTATTAAAGAGATTATGCCAGACTAAGACACAGATAAACATACTTTGCTGCAGACCAAGTATTTCAAAAAAAAACAAAAGAATGGTTTTAACACAACAAATTTGCTCCAGTAAACAAAATGGAAATGCGAATGAATTCCATTTATGGGCGGTATTATTATATCCCTCAATCAGATATAGCTTGTATTTACAAAATCTCAGTGACTTTTTCACACAAAATATGCTAGGCGTGCATTGCATGCATATCAGCATATGATAATGGGTGATCCCATTATTCCTGTCACTTGCAAGCACCACATAATAATGAGACTGAAGCTAGCAATGATGACGGTATGCAAGCATAAATAAGACAAACAAGTTATGCAAGGTATTAATGCTAGTACTTAGAAGACAGCATGTAACGTGAAGCCCTAACTCAGATCAAGCTTTGTTCAAAATCATTATTTAAATTTTTACTTCACCAAAATGGATAAGAGATATTTTTCCTACTTTAGTATTTTTTAATCGTCATCATCACGAGTATAATAATAACAAAAGAATAATCAGAACATCAAGAAGTAAACAAACCAGAGATAGAAGACTACCTCCAATTGCCTGAGGCGGTCTATCAAAATAGAATGCTGCTGCTGCTGAGACTTTATCTGGTTGTGCAGTTCCAGCAGCTCACTCATCATAATAGACTCACACTCCTTGACCACTGCTTCACCCAGACCCTCCTGCAGCAGCCGAACCCTCAGCTTCTCGGTGGACAACATAATGTCCGCCATGGGACCAAGATCATTGCTAGTAAGCGACCGCGGGAAGCGATCCTTCGCCACCAGCAACGCATCTATCCAGGCATTCCTGTCCTCCTCAGTTTCACACCTCAGGTGTAACGTCTTGGTACCACTGAATATATACAGCCTCTTATCATCAGACTTGCTTGCACGAATTGAAGAAACCTATAAACACCAGAGAAGGAAATCCCTATAAGATTAAGAAATCCTAGTCTTGCTTGCTCCAGCATTGTGCCAAATTATTCAGATGATTCCGTAATTATGGTCAATTTCCTCATTAAACTAAAATTTCTGCATGGACGCAAGCATACCTATGACCAGGGTTCCCTACCATGACAAAAGGCAGAATGAGAGCTTAAAAAGAGTGCCCATCGCCTTCAATTGCTTTTAGCCGCAAACTCATCTACCCCACTGCGACTCCGCGAATACAATATTCATCGCCCAATCATTACCCGAGCAATGCGGCTTCAAAAATCTCACTCCTCCCAGCCGCCCGCAACCCCATGGGACGCCTGAGAGCAGACCCAATCCGACGCAATGCTAGCGCTAAAACCCCGCCGCGGGACCGTACGTACCTTGAGGTGTACCTCGCCGAACGGCCTCCACTGCTTCCCCGCCGCCGCGGCCTCCTCCCGCGCCCGCCGCAGCGCGCCCCCCTCCCCGATCACCCTCGCCGCCGCGAAAGCGACCGCCTCCCCGGCGCCGCCCGCTCCGCCGCCGCCACCGCGGAGCTTGTAGTAGGAGAGCACCCCGTCCTCGAGCACGAAGTAGCGCGACCGCCACCCCTTCCCGTAGTTGACCCACTTTTGCAGCACCCCCGCGACCGCCGCCGCCGGGGCCGCCACCGCCGCCGGCTGCGGCGGAGGCGGCGCCGGCGCGGCGGCGAGGATGCGCGGCGGCGGCTGCTGGTGGTGGAGGTGGTCCGCGGCGTGCTCGAGCGAGACCGGCGCGATGCAGCAGAGCGGGTTCATCGCGCCAGCGCCCGCCGCCCGCGCGCGGATCGGGGCCCCGCTCCCCGCTCAGGCGGAGGATGCCGCCGCCCCGCGCCCGCCGCCCCCGGCGCCTAGGGCTCGCCCGGCCATCGAGATCGCCTCGCAGGCAGCAGCAGCAGCGCAGCGGTGGCAGCAGGAGGAGTACTGGCCAGTACCGCGGCGTTGGTAGTGTGTTTTGATGGCGATTAATAATAACGACGGCAGCACAGAGAGAGAGAGAGAGAGAGAGAGAGAGAGAGAGAGGCCAACAAAGCTATCTCAGGCAGGCAGCGAGAAGGGACGCGAGCGGTAGGGGGATATGGGTTCGCGTGGTGGCGTACAGCTTCGGTGCGGGCATCGCCGCTCGCGCAACTGACGAGTGGGTCCGTGAAGTCACTCGGCCCGCATGTCAGTGGGAGCAAGGGGTGCGAGGTGGGTCCGGTTGGGAACGGCGGCGCTGGGGAGTGAGACGGACGGAGACCGTTGGTGTGGTGCTAGCGCGCCGGATCGGGCCCACGCGTCAGCGGGCGAGCTGGACCTTTTTGTTTTTGTGGGCGATCCATTAACGTCGCTGAGCAGCGCAGCAGCACAGACAAGCGGGTGGGGCCCAACGGGAAAGCGGGCACGGAGCCCCGCGACGGCTGCGGTCACACCGACTGGTGGGTTCGGGGCGTACGTGGAGCCGACGTGCCATTGGTCAGGCGGGCGCCGCGTCAGGTGGGCGGATGTAGGGCGGGCAGCGGAAGGGGGTGCGGCGAGGCCGACGTGAGTTGCGCGGGATCCGGTGCGGGCGGCAGCGGCGTGGCCTCGCGCTGAGGTCTCGTCACGTGAGGCGCCGGGAGCGTACGGGGCACGTGGAGACGCGTGGGTGGCTGGGAGGAGGGATCCGCTGCGCGGGCGCCGGGTGGTGGTGGTGGTGGCTGCCTCTGCAGGGGCACGTGGAAGGGAGGGTGGCGTCGGTGGCGCGCGGCGAAGGCGGTTGGTGGATCTCCGTTGGAAGGAGGGTGGATGGATCCACGATGACGGATGGATCATGGATGGCCGGACGGGGCTTTAAACAGGGACACGCTTTGGACGAAAGCCGGGAGTGGAGTGACCACCGGTAGTAGGATCGACAGGATCACCTGAAACTCGGTCACGTATGATGTATTGCATCCCACACTTTAGAGCAGTGCAAGTTTGAGCTCGGCTTAGTATATTCAGGCGTTGTTCGAGCAAAGAGAGATAATTATATTGTATTTCGCAAAGGAAATAGAGATAACAGTAGTGTATGAAAACAATAAATTATTTTAGAGTTTATGACAGATTAATAGAGATATAAAATAATCTTGCTTGCCGTTATTTGTTAATCATATCTAGACTAATTGACTTTTGTATACACATGCATCTACCAAATAGGATAAAATGATTTATTGTTTGGATAATTTTGAATAGAATGGCTTATTGTTTAGAATGGATGGAATAATCTAGATTGCTATCCTAGTCCATTTGTATTTTATTTTTTATTTTACTGACGTGGATCAATTTCAATCAATGTTAATGTACCAGAAAAACCAAAAAGGAAATTTATAGCCCCATCAACAAACTATACAAATTTGGCTCTTTTATCCAAGCTTACTACTCCCTCTGGCCGAGAATAATGACGTTCCAACCGACGGACATCATTTGAGATTAAAGACATAATACCTTCGCAAGGGAAATCTTAGCACCCTAAATAGAATTGTTGCTACAATTGTATCCTTAAGTAATCTGAATATGTACTTGTCATTTTATTTTAGTTTGTGGCGTAGTTCTTGTAGAACGAATAGGACACACTGGGTGCAAAAGGGCTAGAAACTAGCGAAAGGGCTCATTTTGTGGTGGCATAACTAATATAGTAACGTTCTGTTTGTTTTAGTTGCAGATTCTGAAACTATAGATTGTTCTTAAAAATTGGTGAACTCATGTTGCTGTATTGAATTATTGATACAATCTAAAGGCTACGTTGTAGTAGTATAGTATTGCAACCTTAGGTGTTTAATTTGTAATGAAAAAGAAGGTGTTTGTTTGAGCTTTGAATTATAAATTCTAACCTAGCAATAGCAAGCTAAAACAAACGAGAAATTTCAGAATTTGGGACTTAATCCGCGCGTCTCACCAGAATTAACATCCAATTCGTGAGCCTTTCAGAATTTGACACCGTGCACGCGAATTGTTTCAGTTTGGGTGTTTTTCATCCTTTTTCTCCAATTTCCCTCTTTTCCAATTTCCTTTTATTCACCAGGCTATGGGAAAAGGGCGATTTCTATTTGTTGGGCGTGTAGGATCCAATACGTCGCAGAAGAGTCCCCGCTGCTGCAGCTGATGTCTCAGACTGCATGCAACATATGTATTCACACTAAAAATTCTCTATTTCGCAAATTAATCATTCAAATCAAATTTTAATTATACCGCAATAATCCTTACATTGAAATCTTCAAAACTAGATCACACCTGCCTACATTTGAAAAGTATTTTTTAAACAATTTTTTTTTTGTTCTGAGCACTTTTCTTTGTTCTTAGAACATTTTTTTCTAGAACATCGTTCTTAGAACATTTAATTTTATTTTATCTTCGGAACAATCTCTCTTGTGATGAACTTTTCTTATTAGAAATAATATTCTCGAAACATTGTTTTATGTTCTAAAATACTTTTTTATTTAAAATTAAGATCGTTGTACCTTCCTGCAATCATGCCTGCATATCATATGCACTGCCCAGCGCCGAGGGCCGCCTTCTGCGACGACGGCGACTGCAATCCCACGTGGCTACAAATAGACGCCCCCTGGAAAAGACGGTCCTACCCCTGGCCATATCCCCTCTCCTGTCGCGTTCCTCTCTCCTCTCGCCCGTTCCCCTCTCGCGCGCGCGCGAAGAACAGCGCCGCCGCCGCCGCCCTCTCTTGCGCGAAGAACAGCGCCGCCACCGCCGCCCTCTCTCTCTCTCGCATCCAAGAACAGGAGCTCCCGCATCCAAATCCGCTGCCACTCGCCGGTGGCTTGGACTCGGCTCCCTGCTGCGAGCAGTTCGCCTCTCCCGGAGCCCGCTACCTGAGGCCGCCGAGGGAAATTGGTATGAGTTCGTCTTCTTGCCGGCGGAGGAGTACGTTGGCGAGCTGGGCATGTACATGTACTGCGGGGCCCGGTCGAGGACGCTCTCCTTGAGCGCCTGCAGCGACAGCCTGGGCCCGTCCCACGACGCCCGTGCCGACGTGGACCCGCGCGGCGTGTCCGGCAGCGACCGCGCCTCGGCACCGCCGCCACCGACGTTGCAGCTGAGACTCCGCAGCGGCTCCCGGTTCATGGACTCCGGGATGACGTGCTTCTTCTTCCCCGCCTTGGCGCCGTTGCCCGCGGACGCCGGCGCCGAGAGTGGTTCTCCTTGTCGGCGGCGGCGGCTTGTTGTTTCCTGGAGGAGTGCCTGCCAGCGGGCTGCTTCTTGTGGTGCGCCGCGGACGGCGAGGGCTGCTGGGAGTCCGGCAGGCCGTCGATGCCCGTGAGGCGCGCGATGAGGCTGTCCGTCCTGGGCGTCTCGGCCTCGGAGGACGGCGCGGTGGGCTTTGGTCGGCGCATGTTGGTCCGCGCCAGGGCGTCGAACACCGGCTCAATCTGCACGCCGATCTGATCGCACAGAGAGATTGAGGAGATCAATTCAATTCAAGAGAGAATTTCGTCTGAACCAATTGGAGGATTTGGTAACCCAACAAGAAAGCAATTCGGGTTGGATGCAGTAGGAAGCACGCAAGCAAACAACCAACTCACCTTGATGTCGTTGGGGTTGTCGGCGTCGAGGTCGAGGCGGTTCCTGGGCGCCTCGAATCCGCTCTTGCCGCCGCTGTGTCGTCGCGGCGGGGCTGAGGAAGCCCTGCGGCGTGACGACGGTGTTGGAGGATGCGGCCAGGGATCGATCAGATGATCAAGGGATATGGCCAGGGGCAGGACCGTCTTTTCCTGTGGCCTGGTGAATAAAAAGAAAAGGGAAAAGAGAGAATCGGAGAAAAGAACGAGAAACACCCCGACTGAAATAATTCGCGTGCATGGTGTCAACTTCTGAAAGGTTTACGAATTAGATGTCACTTCCTTTGAGGCGCACGGATTGAATCTAAAATTCTGAAATTTCTCAAAACAAACGGGCCATAAAGGCTCTGGTTGCTTAAATCTAGAATTGTACATGAAAGATCAGTATCATTTCTACAACATAAAAGAAGAATGCTGTTGTGTCTAAACATTTGTTACTCCTACCAGAAAAAGCGTGATGAATATGAATAGAAATTTGGACGTTGCATAACAAAAATTATATATCTATAAATATTAAAATAACTAATAATTTTAGACAGAGGGAGTGGTACGTTTATTGGTACACAATAATTTCACATGAATCAGTTTCATTGATGGTGGATTGAAAAAGAAATATTTGAAAAGAAACAAATAAAGAGGCGACCAAACCTGTGATCCAATGTATTGGATTGTTCTTCTTCGATGAGGCTAGGCAAACACCGGGAAGCAAGTTTCACATCGAAAATCACAAAAGGACCTGCTTGGTTGGGTGGCCAGAGGCAAAGGCTGACCAGGCTCCCATAATGCAGCTTTATCATGTTTGGTTGGGTGCACAAGGTCCATAGCCAGGCTTAGGTAATGCAAACAGTGGGTTGGAGCCGGGCTTGCTGGAAACGCAGGAGCCGAGCGTTTCCGTGGAGCCAGGCTACTCGCACCCATTCTCCCGAGTTCGTTCACCTCCCTCGCACGGTCACGCCCCTCTTCCACTCGCCGCTCCTCCCGCTGCTCCGCCATGGACTCTTCTCCTTGCGACCCGGGGACTTCCATCCTCTCTCCTCACTTCGCTCCTCTGCACGCTCTCGCCCTCACCGCTACTCCTCTCTGCCGCCAACCGCTGGATCAGCGCCACCGTCCCCGCAATCTCTGACGGCCTTCGTCGCTGCCGAGGTGGCTAGCGCCGCGGAGGTCGAGACCAATTCCAGGCGTACAGGCCGCGCTCGACGCCGCTACACGATGGGACCCAACGCAGGTCGTCGCTGCGGGGGATTGCTGCTCCCCGCTCGAGCTCCCCTTCATGTGGCTCGGCGACATCCACCCTTCCGCCCCCTCACCGCTCCTCCGCACTGTCGGAAATCGCCGGAGTAGCAATGTCACAACACCGCCGGCGAGCTCTCCCTGATGAACACAACAACTCACGCGAGTACTGGAACACACAGTCTTGTTTTTGGCGCTGCAAACTAGCAGCCTTTTCTGGACTCTGTTACAGACTCATGGCCACCGGCCAAAATGCACGCCATGCCTCTCCAATTCTTGCGCCATCCCGCACGTCCAGGCATGCCGTGAAATGCACTAGCTAAAGACCCGCTCCGGAGTGAACATGCGCACCTCGCGCTGAAAACATGCACAACCTGACGACTGGGTCATGCTCTGAATTAACAAACACCAAACCTGACACTAAGCGATCAAGAGTTATTCTGACAAATCTCCTCCTAAGTCTTGACTCGCTAGACTACTGACCTGATTGGAGACCAAGCTTCATGCAAAGCTCCTGAAACTTGATTCTGCAGAGAGGCTTTGTGAGAATATCCCCGAGCTGCTCCTCCGTTCTGATGAACTTCACTTCAATTTGGCCTGAATTTGCATACTCCCAGATCAAGTGAAATTTTGTATCTATATGTTTGCTCCGGTCATGATGCACTGGATTTTTAAAAAGTGAAATGTTGGACTTGTTGTCCACTCTTAGCACTGGCTTGCTCACCTCTGAATCTCTGACTTCAGCTAGCAACCGTGCTAATCAAACTGCTTGACAGGCAGCAGTTGCAGCAGCAATATACTCAGCTTCACAGCTAGACAAAGCCACAACCTTTTGTTTTGTTGACTGCCAGCTAATAGAACCTCCGCCAAGGAAAAAGATAAGACCAGTAGTGCTCTTGCGGCTATCAACATCACCAGCCAGGTCAATATCACTGTACCCTTCAAGAATTGGTTCTATTCCCTTTTTCCTTGCATAGAACACTCCCAAACCACAAGTCCCAGCAATGTATCTCAATATATGCTTCACTGCTACAAGATGATCCTCATGTGGTTGTTCCATGAACCTCCTGACATATCCAACTGAAAATGCAAGATCAGAACGGGTATTAACCAAGTACCTGAGGGTGCCAACTAGACTTCTGTACATGGTTGCCTCCATAGGCGGACTTGTGCTTTCCTTACTGAGCTTCAGCCTTGGTTCCATGGGTATCTTACATGGATTGCAATCAGACATCCCTGCCTTCTCCAGAACCTTTGCAGCATAGTTGCTCTAACTGAGTGAGATGCCATCTGCTTGCTGCTTCACCTCAACCCCAAGATAGTAATGCAGCAGCCTCAGATCACTCATCTTGAACAGCTCAGTCATCTCCTTCTTGAACTTCTGAATGCCAGAGCTACTGCAGCCTATGATCACCAGATCATCAACATATACTCCTAGCACCAGACGTTCACCACCAGCACCTCTGCAATAAACAACATGATCTGATGGACTCCTCTTGAAACCCAGAGAGGCTAAGCTATCATCCAGCTTCTGATTCCATGCTCTTGGAGCCTGAAGCAACCCATACGGGGCCTTGTGAAGCTTGTATACCTGATGTTCCTTGCCAGATTTCAGAAAACCTGGTGGTTGCTCCACAAACACCTCCTCCTGGAGATCGCCATTCAAGAATGCCGATTTGACATCCATGTGATGCACTTCCCAGCCCTCATGGGCAGCCAAGGCGATCAGCAGGCGTACAGCTTATGCTACAGGAGAAAATACCTCATCATAGTCGATGTCATGGCGCTGCGCATACCCCTTGATGACGAGCCGCCCTTTGTGCCGCACCACCGCTCCATGCTCATCCCGCTTCACCTTGAACACCCATTTGAGGCCAATTTCTCGCCGGCCTTGTGGGAGTTCAGTAAGTGTCCAGGTCTGATTCTCCTTGATGGACTGCAGCTCCTCCTCCATTGCTTTCCGCCAGCATGGTTGCCGCTCAGCATCCACAAGGGACGCCGGCTCCTCCACGCTTACTGCAAACAACTGCTCATTACCCAGATCACGAATGGCGTACCCAGGTGCCAACGTAGGCCCGACGACATCATCCACAATACAGAACCGCAGAGGTATATCATCATCATGGTCAGCGTCCAGCTCATCACCCAACTCCATAGGTGGCGAGGCAAACTGAATTGCTGGTGCAGAGGATGGAGTTGATGTTGTGCTGCCAGCTTCCGCGGGTGTAGCTGGTGGAGACATCTGCGTTGTAGTGGCATTTGTTGGACTCGACGCCGTGATGCCCGTTCCCACGAGCATGCCCGGTGGAGATGTTGGCGTTGCTGCAGACTCCCGTTCCAGCTCGTTGTGCCCATGCACGACCATATCCTCCACCGTGAAGGAGCCGTCGATGTCCGCTCCACCTCCCTCTTCACTGCTCCAGTCCCATTGAGCACCTTCATCAAACACCATGTCCCTGGTGATATGGACGCGCCGTGTCAAGGGATCATAGGCGCGGAACGCCTTAGTACCCCGCTCGTAGCCGACGAAGATCATGCGTTGGTCCCTGTCCTCAAGCTTCTTCAAGTGCAGCGTCGTGTTCTTCACGTAGACGATGCAGCCGAATGTGCGCAGATGATGGACAGCTGGCTTCTTCCCGTACCAGGCCTCAAAAGGGGTCATACCTTCCATGCTCTTCATCGGCGATCTGTTAAGGACGTACACTGCAGTGAGCACAGCCTCCCCCCTAAACCAGTTTGGGAGCCCCTTTGCTTTCAGCATGCTTCGAGCAGTGCCCACCACAGTGGCGTTGCGGCGCTCCACCACACCATTTTGCTGTGGTGAGTAGGGCGCCGTCAGTTGCTGCCGCACACCGCGTTCCACACAGTACTCGTGGAAGTTTGTCGAGTTGAACTCCCCGCCATGGTCGGTGCGCAGCCCACCAAGCTTTTGGCATGTCTCTGCCTCAGCAGCTAGCTGGAACCGCCTGATCTCCCCGGAAGCTTGATCCTTTGATCCCAACAGAGCAATCCACATAAACCTGCTCATGTCATCCACCAAAAGGAGGAAGTATTGGTTACCGCTCGGGGTGGCCGACGCAATCTTGCCGCAGATGTCCCCGTGCACCAACTCTAGCACCTGCTCGGCGCGGTACCGAGCTTGGTCGGGGAATGACGTCCTCCTCTGCTTCCCGGCCAGGTAGGCGTCGCAGAGCTGCTCCACCTGCGAGAGCTCGGGGAGCCCTCGCACCAGCCCTTCACGCGCCATCTTCTTCATCGCCTGGAAGTTGAGGTGGCCCAGCCGTGCGTGCCAGCGCCAGGCCTCATTGTCGCCGCGTGTCGCCAAACACACCGGCCGTGCCAAGGTAATGTTGAGCATGTACAGGTGGTTCAGCGAGCGCTTCACCTTCGCTAACATCGTCGCCCCGGCTCGCGGACCATCATCACGCCAACCTCGATCAACACCTGGTAGCCATCCTCGTCGAGCAGCCCCACGCTCACAATGTTACTCGTGGGCTGGGGGATGTAGTAGACCCCGGCGAACGAGCAATGCTCGCCGTTCTTGCAGGCGAACATCAATATCCCGCAACCTTCGATCCACGCCATGGAGTTGTCGCCGAATCAAACCGTGCCGCAGACCTGCGTATCCAGCTCGACGAACGCGCCGCGGGAACCCATCATGTGGTTCGTCGCCCCCGTGTCGAGGATCCACCGCGAGGTGTCGCGGTTCTCCTCCTCCGCTCCGAGCTGCAGAAGATCTTCTGTTCCCATAGCCCCGAGCTGCATAAGATCTTCTATTCCCATAGCCCCACCGATCTGCATGGGGAATCGGCTGCAGCCAGCACCAGGCAGCGCGGGGCCCCGGTCGCCGCCGGTGCCGAGCCGTGAAGAGGCCCGGCTGCCGCCCGCGCCAGGCCATGTGGTGCCCCGGCCGCCACCCGTGCCCGGCTACGCGGTGCCCCGGCCGCCGCCGGCGCCTGGCCGCGAGCTGCCCCGGCTGTTGCATGCCCCTGGCCGCGAGGAGGCGCCGCCGCCGCGGGCGCCCTCGCCGACGATGGGGACCGCGCCCGCGTTGGTGGAGCGGCGCAAGATCCTGTTGGTGGTGACGATGTTGACTCGCGGAGCGGAGGTGGAGGCGACGGGGAGGAGCTCGACTACCCCACCAACGCCCGTAACCGCAACAAAGAGGCCTCCTCCTCCTGAACGACATGGGCCTCATGTTTCTTGGGCTTGGAAGGGCATTCTCGTGCCCAGAGTCCAACTTTGCCACATCGCCTGCACTGGTCCTTACCCACCTTGCCGGAGAAGTTGGCCGGCCCAGTAGATGAAGACGACGCCGAATAGCCTCCTCGCCCATGCCGCGTCCCCGCCTGTTGCCGCGACGTGCAGAGCTTCCGCTCACGCCGCCGCCGGCCTGGTTCTCCGCTTCGCACCGCCTGCGCCGCGCGTCCCACTTCTCCTTCGTCAAGTACATCTTGCTGTCACGCTGGAGCGTCGGTGGTGGCTCGAACGATTCTTCCGCGGCCTTCAGTCGACCCGTCAGATCGGCGACGGTGAGCGTGGAGGTGTCGAGCAGCGTGCGGATTGAGATCATGGTTTGCTTGAACCGCGACGGCATGCTGCGCACCACCTTCTCCACCACCCTGCTCTCCTCAACGACCTCTCCCAGCGTCGCAAGGGTGGCCACCGTACATGTCAGCGCGTAGTCCTCCACCGTGTCGCCGTCCTTGAAGGTCGTGAGCTCGAACTCCCGCTGCAGCTGCTGGGCGGTGTTCTTCTTCACACGGTCGTCGCCCGATGCGCATGGTGGCGATGGCATCCCACGCCGCCTTCGCCGTGTCCTTGTCGACGATCGCAGTTGCCATCTCCGGAGGAACGGCGCTGCACAACGCGTCGAGCGCCATCGTCTCCTCTTGCTGGTCCTCGCCGCCTACGTCAATCTCCCGCCAGAGCTCCCGTGCCTTGAGCTTCACCTTCATGAGGCGCGCCCAATCAGAGTAGTTGATCTTGGTGAGGACGGGGTAGCTAGTCCCGCCGCCCACCTCACGACCACCCGCTGAATCATGACGCCGCCGTCCTTGGCTCCGCTCGAGCCGTCGCCCTTGCCGATGACCTTGCTGTCGCCGTCCGGTGGTGGTGACAAATTCCCGGCCATCAGCGCGTAATCGATCTCGCGGTCACGGTTCCAACCGCCGCGATCGAGACCCGGCCCGCAGTCGGCTCTGATGCCACTTGTTGGAGATCACCGGAGTAGCGACGTCACAACACCGCCGGTGAGCTCTCCCTGATGAACACAACTCACGCGAGTAATGGAATACACGGTCTTCTTATTGGCCCTGCAAACTAGCAGCCTTTTCTAGACTCTGTTAACTGAATATAAAGACTGTTATAGACTCATGGCCACCGGCCATGCCTCTCCAATTCGTGCGCCATCCCGTACGTCCAGGCATGCCGTGCATGCACTGGCTAAAGACCCGCTCCGGAGTGAACATGCACACCTCGAGCTGAAAACATGCACAACCTGACGACTCGGTCATGCTCTGAACTAGCAAACACCAAACCTGACACTAAGCGATCAAGAGTTTTTCTGACACGCACGCTCTTGCCCTCGCCGCCGCTGACTGTGCCGAATGCTGGATCCGCACGTCCTCCGCCACCGAGGTGGCCGGCACCGCAGCCGTTGAGGCCCACTTCTGGGCACAGCAGCGCGCGCGGCGTTGAGGCACCACAGCAGCGCCGTCGAGTCCCATAAACGGATGTGCAGCGCGGATGCCGAGAGGTGCACGGACAGCGGCACAGCTCTGCGTCTGAGAAGAGTAGACATTAGACAAGGATGAGTTTTTGGGAGGAGGCCAGGAGGGAATTTCGTGGGCTACGAGGCTTTGATTCGGCCGCTGGAGTTCAAGTCGCGGCAGTGGAGTTCGATTGAGCTGTTGCAATTCTTGAATCTTTTTTTTTTGAAATAATCGATTCTTGAATCGGGAGACGATATGGCTGGAGCTGGTGCCAATGATTGCTTTCGGTGGGTAGAAAGAGGTGTGGCGCGTGGTGATGAACATGGAGGTCGCTTGTTTATTCCGTGGCAGCTACTGCTTGCAAGGAGGATATCTTGGGGAGATTCATGGGAGCAGAGGAAGAGAGGTGCTCGCCGAGGTGGCCTTCGTCGCCGCCGAGGTGGCCAGCGTTGCTGGAGAAGCTCAAGGGCATTGCGCTCGAGGCTAGCTGCTGCTGCTGCCGGGTACCAGGCGGCACTCTACCTGGAGTTTTATTTTTCTTTTTACACGGTGGAGGAAAGCCGCCGGGTAAGCTCACCCTTCCGAAGAACAGGTGATTTCACACAGGGCAATGCACCCAACCAAACAAGAACTTTCCTCTACAGGCTTAGCAAATGCAGGTAACCAAACACGGGGTGACTGCATTACTCTATGCTGGTTTAGGCTAGCCTGGCTCAGAATCCTAGACAGGCTAGATTTAGTCGGACAACCAAACGCACCCAAAACATCCCCGTGAGCTTGTTGCGACGGACGGGAGTACCGGACCCCGGTGGGGATGATGCTAGTTTCACATTGAGACCACAAAATGTACCAGAGATCCCGTGCAGTTCTGCCACTAAAAAGAGCTCGTCCGAAATGTATCGCAAACCGGATTTTTGAACAACAATTACACTTTCATCTTATTGCCTTGCTTTGCTTGTTCATTTTTATCTTATGTCAAGTGAACAAGAATGTTGTCACAATCTGCTCGGACTAATTAGCTGGGCAAGCAAACTAATTTCAATGCCGGTCCAAAGCGATCACGAGTCAACTCGATCAAATTAAAATCCTTGCTGATCATCATGGGACAGCCAAGAACATCCATAGCCACTGGCGGAGGCAAGGGGCCCAGCAGGAGCCATGGGCCCCCTCAACAATGCAGCACAAACTTTTTTACCCTTGTTTAAAAGAGGCCAATGATCCAATGCAGTTGTCACGTTTATAACTAACTCTAACTTTAGCAAAATTAGGATCTATGTCACGTTTACATGTATAACAGACAACCTAATGCTTATCGCTAACATTGATATAGGTTATAGTGTTAGTGCAAATGGACCAGAGGATCATTTTTTATTTACATGGCCCTCGCCATGGCTATATGAGGGCATGTCCTTCCTTTCGTTCAAGAACACACGTGATCCTAAAATCACTAATACGATCCTAGTTCGTCTCGTCACGTTAGCTTCACTTTGCTCCGGTACGGTCATCCGGCCTCTAGGCGTGCTCTGCCGACCTGCATGCTGGACATCGTTTCCCATTCCAATCCTCCATGATATATGGTTCACCGTCATGTAGGATGCAACAAGCCAATGATCCGTGACATTGCTAGTCTATGGTTTGTGCACTAAATCATTCTATCTTTTTTCTTATTGATTTAATTTAATTTTGTTTGTGCTATTGTGTAGCCAGTAGTGCATACGTGACTCGTATGTAGCGAATATTTTCTATATCATATATATTGAATTCTTATTTATTGACCATGCAATTATATCGATATGTTAAGCTGTACCCTGGCTATAATTTCTGACTCCGCCCCATCCATAGCAACCTACTAGTACTAACTTTTACAGTACACTTCCAGATTGCTAGTTGGCTGAACCCACAACTAGGACAAGGTTCCAGATTGCTGCGCTACCTACTAGTACTGATTACACAAAGCCGACAGCATCCATCATCTACTAGCTAGCGGGCTAGCGGCTGTAGTGATAATTCTATTTACCGAAGAGCTCCTCGCTGCGGCGGCGGAGCTCCCGCCGGTACTGCTCCGCCTGCGCCTCCGTGTACCCGGACACGTCGGCCCGCAGCAGGAGGCGCGCGTACCCCCTGAGCCGCAGGAGCGCCTCCCTCTGCGCCCGCAGCGCCTCCTGCCGCGCGGCCGCCCGCCGGCGCGCCCCGGGGCTCGCCCCGCGGAAGAGCTGCGCCACGTCCTGCGCGGGGTCGGAGAGGAGCTGTTCCGCCACGGCATCGAAGGCGCTGGTGGAGGTGGAGGAGGGGTGGACGGTGGCGCTTGTGTCGCCGGACTCCGCGGGTCCGGATGCCGCCGCTTCGTGAGACATTTTTGCCGTTTGTGGGGCGCGACTCGGAGGAGACGTGTCCATCCTTTTCAGGGAGAACGGTCGGAGAGTCGGAGGTTTGTGCAACGGCTAATTTCCGGTGTCCCCAACCAGGGATATTGTACGGATTTACGTGTATACGTTAACTCTTAGGCCAATCTTAACTCTTAGGCTAATCTTAATAATACGAGTGTTTTAACTCTTAGGCTAATCTTAATAATACGAGTGTTATGAGCATTAAATATCATACTATATTAGTAAATTTGCTGATGCGACAGAATAATTTATGAGGAGAGAGGAGGAAGAGTGTCACGAAATAAAAGAGAAATATTATCACCATAACACTCTTCCAGAATAGTTACCAAATTCTTAGCGTTGACAACTGTGTGATAACATTTCCTACTAACACTCGCCTTGTGCCCAAAAATTCCATGGCCGGAGCCTTCAGTTACTGTGTGGCACTATTCACGTTAGAAAATATTTCTACCGAGGTGGTGTGTTGAAAACGGAAACCGCTTCAGCCTACTCGACGCGTGGCCAGGGGGTCCTCCTCCCTGTGCAGCGAAGAAATCGGCGGGATCAGATCATACCTGCTCCGTCAGCACTCACCAGTCCTATGCTCTTCTCCATTGTTTTAAAAAACTGATCCTCTCCGCTTCCTCCCATGTCGTAACCGGCCTGCATGCTCCCACTCAAACTCAACGCCAACTGGCCGTCGCCCTGGAGCGCGCCATCCGCCAAAACCGCCGCTGTCGTCCTCAAATAGCCAGCCCCGACCACAGCGGGCTGCGAACAAGGCGAAGCAGCGGTGACGACTGTGCAAGGAGGCCATCACGCCGACGTCTTTTCCGTCCATGTCCCGCTTGATACGATCTTGCACACGAGGCCTTCATACCCGTAGCACCGGTAGATTCCCACCAGATAAGATAAACTGTTTGATACTACCGGTGGCAGATTCACTTTACGCAACTGGTCTCATGAAGTCCTGCCTATTATACTGTGTTAGAACTATCTTGTGCTAAACTTGGCACCCTTTGTAAGTTAATTTAAAGGTCGTTATAGTGCCCAACATTCCAGAATTTGACAATATTGATTGCTCAAGCCATAGTAAAAAAATCTGAACTTTGTCCAGATTTCACCTTTTGGTTTTCTTTCTTGAAGAAAATCACCAACGGTTTTCATGCATCAAAACATCTTTTTTGTTGCTCCTTTTTCTGTGGTATAAAGAACCGACGGAGAGAAGTTAACATCATTCCAATAAGGGCGCAACAAAGCGCGCTGTTCATCCTAGTAAACTCTATAGAGCGGCGTGAAGTTTGTCCACCATGAACTCCACAAAAGTATCAAAAACAAAACCAAGAAATATTGTGTGAGCCATCCATTTTATTATTTGTAGCTACAAATCAAAACAATGAGAAAAATAGACTGAAATAAATATAGTTGAATAAGTTTTAGACACGCATTATTTGTTTATAATTTCACCAAGTTTTGATCAAAATTTATATGCTTTTATTTTTTGAAAAAGAAATACACGACCACAGGGTGACTCTCCTCTGAGCTTTGCCATATTTTTATAAACAAATTTAAGATGAAATCCGTGTTGTATTTTGCAAAGATGGAGTAGTTCTTTTCCACGCATCTTCATATGCTTGATATACTATTGTTTATCTCCTTGTCAGCAAACCTAGTTTTATCATGTATAAGAGTTAGGATTGCTTTTTGTTCAATTGTCAAGTTTTAGGTCGTCCATGTTGAAGAGTTCAATAAATATTGATATTCTATGTTTTCAAACTTTAGCTAAACCTCATCACGAATCAGCTCAATATATTAGGTAATCTTCTCACAATGCATGGCTCAAAAAAAGGAGCCGTAGAGATTTCTCATCATTTTAATCACAAGGTAGATACTAGCTCATGAGAGTGATAGCAGTTGTTGTAAGCAAACTCAGTCAATGCATCTCTATGCCAATTTAGTAGGCCTATTCATTGATGCTCTTCGGGCCAATTTGTATGGATGTGTTTTGGTGATATGGAATTATATCCAAATAATGGAGGAGAGCAACAATATTATGAATTTTCTTGGCCCAGATGGATGAGGATGACGGCCCCTTACTGTTCTTGCTAGCCCCCAATTGTTTTCAGTTTTCACGATAAGTTTTCTTATAAAAGTATGTCCACTCCTCCCACTTTATCTCCCATTATATTATCAATATTCCCCCGGACAAAAAAAAACAGAAATTAGATTAAGCGGGTGCTCACTAGAACTTGAAGCAACATGCAAAGCTTCACCTAAAACCACTCAAATCAAGCTTTTACAGAACAGAACAGACAGAACATTCAAATGTAGATCATAATTCATATGCTTTCCCTTTCTGCACGTTCTCATGGAATTCAGAAACGTCTAATAATTGACAAAAAGCAATGCTTTTATTTTATTTTTAAAAAGCCTACAAAAAAGATAAGGTGTCTCAACTAAGATTAAATACTTTCTACGTGTTTGAATCGTCAAGGATTTGTATAACTTTAGACACGAGAGCAGTGGGGATTTGAATCGGCTTAACACAATGGAGAAGGATTAGGGTAATTTTATCATTGGATTTGTTTGCTATATATGGTGATTGCCATGGTCATGAAGCCAGAAGCCATACATCTCACATGCGGTCTCCATCGGTGTGATAGTGAATTATTAATCGGTAAAAAGGCTGGAGGCGGCAACGCATGAAATTGACTAATTCAAGCGTTTTCCCAACCCATCCTCCACTGCCCTAGCAAAATTATAAGTACATTTCATGTTCTTGATGAAACGCATCATAAGAGACGCCACTCAGCATGCACTTGAATTTCGAGATGCATGTAACGACCTACTTATCTGACTACTATATTTCAATGGCCTTCATGAGTTTCACACTCTATTCTCACTCATTCTATCCGGTTCTTGATGGTTTTTTTTTTTTTGCGAGTCTCCGGTTCTTGATGTTGCCACGCACTCCTTTCACATCAGACAACATGCGACGTGAATCCTCAAATCAATTCCCACCGAGATTTGCAGGCGATCCAATTTTGTAAACACTTGAACTGATGAATGCCACAGATCCAGAAGCACAAGATCTAGAAACACCAGATGTTAAGCATCGCAACATAAAGCATATTGTCAAAAACATAAGCACTTTTTGACAACAAGAAATAAGACGACCATGGATAATTTTTTTTCTCAAAGTTCCTCCATTGTACTACAAATTGTTTACAAATCTGCACAAATGGCGTATTATACTGGATGCAAGTAATACCTAAAGCAATTAAGCTGGACGACCAAGTAACGAAGCGAGCACCGCCAAGATTTAGGAAACTTGATATAGGTCTTCTGTTTCAGCTGATGTTCTTAGACGTTGGTATAATAGTGTTATTTAATTGTGATTTTGTGAGAGGTAGCCCACAACTCTCAGCTGAAATCCCCAGCAGAATGCAACACAATTTGTATGCATTCTATAAAAACAGGGAAACCTTCTTTAAAAAAGACATAAGCACTAAGAGCATCTGCACAAGTAGGTAAGCTCAATTCAACTAAAGAGAAGAAAACATCATTGGTACGAAGCAACAGATTATACACAATGCTGCCATGGCTAGTCCCAAATGTCATTTAGTTTTAACACCCCTAACAGAATAACAATTTTGTTGAGCACCAACATACACGTCTTCCACCACATAAACAACCATCACGAGTTCTACAGAGAAAACCATCGTCAGCGATTAGCTCATCTTCGCTCCTTTCTTAGCGTTGGCACACCAAACTCTTATGCTACACCTTCCAGCACATGGGTGAACACAGATAAATACAGAAGTAAAATCCCCAAAACAACCGACCCCCATGTATAACCTGTATAGGATGTTAAAAAGTCTTTTTTTTTCAACTGGCCCAAATCCTGTCCAATCTGTCCACGCTCTTCCGGCCGCAGTCCAGCTGCTCAATGTTCCTCTTTGGCCTCTCAAAAATGTCGACACTTCTCCTGGATTTCTCAAACTGATCGAATGAGATCTTTAGTTTGTCCACCTTCTCGACATTGCTATATCTGTGCTCAGTATTTCTCGTCCTGTCTCGGGTTGACCTTGATTTCTCCCTGCGGTCTGTGCTCTTCCGCGAGGGTTCAAAGAAATCGATGCTCTTTCGTGACGGTTCAATCCGATCCACACTTTCCCTCCAGGCTTGCCTATGGGATGGTGACTTCTCTACTGTATGGACAAATTTCTTGAGGTGCCTGAGGTATTCTGGGAAGAGCTCTAAATCACAGTGTTTCCCTCCCCTGAGCCATAAGGGCTCATATTTCTCTTTGCAAAGTTCCCATAGTTGCTTACCATGAGACCAATCCACCACTTCATCAGCAGTTCCCTAGATATCACCAAAAGAGTTATCAACACCAGTAACCAAGCAAATAACATGCAGAGTGAATTTGAGTAAATTAAACCAAGAAATGTTCTGGTTAATGTGAAAACGTTATGCACTAAAATTCATCCACAACTAAGGATAAATTGCATACTGATCCCTGTAAAGTTCCCATCTATTCCATGTGCATAACAGTAACTCCAATTATTTGTGTGCGCTGGAGTACAAGCTCAGACCACATGAACATTGTTCATATTGTCAGATGTGCCATTCAAATGGCATGAGCTGCAAGGGTCTGACACAGTTGACTGCAGATGGGGATAAAAAGGCAATGTGGCTACACATATTAGGGCACTATGACTTGTTTAACAAATTAACATGCTCTGAGCTACACCGACCTCAAGTCTCACCCATCTGGTTTCAATGTTACATAGCTCATGTGATTGAGAAGGCATGCTCTATACCATAATACTATGTGGATACGAGTTCTAAACCATATATAACTTCACCTAGTATGCACATCCATTCATAAATATTACCATATAGAATGCATTCAAAGGTAGGCCAAGTTATTAACATCAGAAAATCTGCAGATCACACCTTCAAACTGTTTTTGATGACTGCAAGACATTCATGACCCACTGTTTTTTTCCAACAACGTTGACCTCTAGTACCTAGAGACATGGGAAGGACATGTGAACCCAAAAAGGGTAATGCATGGTGTATCCAAAGTCCTATATGTGTTCAGCTGGTCCACATGTTACAGACCACGATAGGTCCAATGGTTTGTGACTTTGTGTTCTAATAAATTTTGAAGAAAAAATTTATTTAATCAACAGATTACTAGATAGAAGAATTTTACGACATCTTTTCAAATGATTCTTATTTTTGCCAAGTTGATGCCCAGGGGACAATCATTGTAAGTACTTATTTTAGACCAAAATTTTCTATTTTGGCTTTCTATTGAGTGTGTTGTTTGCTCTGCTTACTTGATGTAAGATCCAGATACCTAATTAGATAACACAATATTTCAATTCTGAAAACTGCATTGCCAGAATGCAACATATTCATAAATAACTCAATATTGAATATTCAGATGAGCAGAGACACAGAAACTCAACTAGATGAATGCAAGTTGCTGTATCGTGTCAATGACATTAGCCTAGGGCATTTACTTACACTATTAACACCAGAAGACCTCCAGTTGATATATTTAGTGAAATGCGGGTCAAAAAAATCTCAAGGGTGTACAGGTGCAACAAATTAGTTTTTTTTTTAAAAAAAACTCACAGGCATATAGGTGCACAAATTGAACATGAGTGCACTGAAATAATAAATTTCCAGAACAGAGCAAACACTATTTTAGTAACTGTTATCTGCTTATCTCATACTATCTTCGTGTCAAGCATAACAATCAGATATTCAAGGAAACGGCAAATTTAACAAATCATTTGCACTTGTCCCACTACCCTGTCTTTCATAACCTTTTTATCAGACGAGGCTTTTGGTAGATAAGAACTATACACTGATCTATTAGCTATTCGCCACAACTTATCCAGTTATCAAGAAGCAACCCAAACATTTAAAAATAAGAACTGTGTCCACTACATGGATAATGATTTATCAGACCTGTAAATAGTGCTTTCATTTTGGCAAACTGAAAGTACATGATAGACCAAAGTAACAAGCAGTGGCTTGTATGAAACTACTATAATTTAATTGCACACATAGAACAGAGCAACAAAGACCAGACTAATAGATTATTGGGTCTCAACTGACAAAAACAAATGCAACTAAATAGATATAAGAAATCTTCAAAATTGAATTTTATTCAGCAACTGGATCCACAAAAGCTTATTCTATTGAGGAAAGGTGTGATATATACTTCAACACTTGTAACTTATCCAAAAAAAATTTGTCGGATGCACAGGAGAGCTGCATATCATTGCATTAAGAAGAACACAGAGTTTGCAACACACCCAAAACACATGCACACATACCCACACGGCAAGACTTCAGTTACTCACGCCGATGACAACAAACAATGACCCAACCAGACAAACAGCCAATCACCTATATGGCAACCACCTCCAAATGAACTAAGCCCCTAGCAGTAGCTTATCCGAGTTTCAGGTGGGAATGCAAGTTGATAGGCAGGCTAATAATAACTTATGTACTCCAATTTTAAGGTTTTATCTCTGCTTTTATAGCATATAATTGAAATATTTTTCTCATATCGTATAAAGCAACAATTGAAAAGCAAGCAGACCTATCGATTATAACTTGACATATGACTATTGATTGTCAAATTGAATTTGAGAAAGAGAAAAAAAAATGTGAGTTGGAGATACACTTACATGTATGATGAGCACAGGACAGCTAACTTGAGGGATTTTATCAATATTCTGGAAGCAAATGAACAATAGAGAACTGTCAGCATAAAATAGAGATAGTGCAGGACATGAGAGCATAGATCAGGTGACTCAATATTGAAAGCAGTGAGTAGCAGATCATAACAAACCTTGTATATGTCAAACCAATATGTACGTTTCACAGGATACATAACTCTCAGCCCTGACAATATAGGACTATGCAGGACAACAGCTCTCAGCCGAGGCAATCGACTCGCCAAATCTACTGTAGGCCCACTCCCAACAGATTGTCCATAAAGAATTATTTCTTCTTCCTTTGCACCAAAGTTCTCTATGAGGCACTTGTAAGCGGCCTCTATATCAGCATAAGTATTGTGCTCACTCGGCTGAAACCAGACAAGGGAAACACTTAGCGAAGTAGATTTGACTTGGTTTTGTTATGAAAAATAACATTGCTCATCTTCAATATACCTTTCCTGATGATTGCCCATATCCTGAATAGTCATACCTGCATAGTTTCATAGTTACTATTAGCCTCTGGTTACAAGAAAAAACCATGTAACAAGTTGCTTATGCTGTTTGTTACAACTTTACATAGGAACATGTTCTTTATGTTCTATCAAAATTCAAAACCAAGGAGTACTCCATATTATCAACGTGCAAAAAAATTCATAGGTTGAGTTCTAGCTATCCGTGCCAAAATACTGTTGATTTTCCAAATTTCATTTTATGGAAGCTATAAGACAATACGACTGAGTTTCTGTCATACCATTTTTGTTTTAGGAAATGACTATAAGACAATATGACCGAATCCAAGTTCCTTCAAATAGATTCATATTGAGATAAACAGAGGCACCTAAGTTAGAAAACTCCAAAGTACTTCACAGTACTTTATAGATCAATTACAGTTCATTGATGAACTTCCCATAAAGGATATCATGAGGCGATACTGAAGTATGCCAATTGACAATCAAGCACTACCAAACGCATAACATGCCAAAAACAAACTCTATTAAACAGTCCCATCCCATAATGGAAAAGAATCCAGTGCTAGATGCAGCATAAATTGGAATCTATTTAGAGCCCATCAAGAAGATAGCAATAATGGAAACATATCCAGATAATGATCTGCCATGAAATTAGTATATTGGTCTCAATCATCGACACTACGGTTACATTTTAGCAACAGCCGTCTGTAGCGCGGCATAATTTAAAGATACTCCGGACAGAATATGCAGTCTGAGATAAAATCGTCAGAAATGTCTATTTGATTCAAAAGAGATCAATTTAGCAATGTCAAAACCTCTCTACAAGCAGAGACATTGAATCTGTAATGCAAGAAGGCGGCATATAAATGAAATGTTTAGTCCTACAATATAACAAGAACATAGCTTCTTGCAGTCCTCAGGAAAAGTGAACACTCCAATCCTCCAACCAATTAAAAGAGAAGAATAAGCTAAACCAGCTTTGAAGCTGTTTTGCTCTACCACAGAAGTACTGCTCAGCACCACCCAGGAACTAGCAAAGCCAATGAGCCAAGTCTACAAGAATGAGTATTTTTGTTTGATTTATAATAAACCAGATTGCACATCAAGCTGACCAGGAGAGACTGCATCGTTTATTTCATATCAAACAAAATCTAAGACCGTCACTGACTTCTCCCTTGGATAGGATAAGTCAGCTCCTAATACAAGAGTTGGTGTAAGCACAGGATCAACTGGTCAACCACAACATGAATTGTAGAATTCTTTTTTTAAGAAAAAAATAAGAGCTGAAGAATTCCAAATTCAGCAATACACTCGAAGTATAGCAAACATTCGAGAAAAGCTGGCAGCCAGAAACTATCATCATGACAGGCCGACTGCCCTGCGCAAGAATCTGTTTCCCTCTTCAAGAAAAGCTGCTATACCAAACCCCAAAATAGCCAGGCAGGATCTTGAGCAGCGCAGAAGTTTCAGCCCAGTAGCTGAACATTCCGCGATACAATGAACAGATCAGAGAAAGTTCCAGAAAAAAAGAACGAAGACGAACTCCCACAAAAATATATCGCTTTCCCCCAAAAAACAGTAATCCGAAATACTAAAAAAAGATTCTGAAAGCACAGCCTATTTGCATCAACTTTACTAGCAAAGTAAACCCAAAATTCGAGGCACACGTCATGTATATCCCCAATTCGGCGAAAGGAAGACAGAAACCTATGAAGAAGGAAATGAATATTCCCACGCCAAAGCGTAAAAATCCTCAAATATGGGCATACCCACAGAAGATTACGGGAAGTCAACTAACGGAGGCAAAGGAAAGGGAAGTGAGACAAGCATACAAAAGCACGAAATTCCCCCCCAAATTAGTAAAATCCAGAACAAACTAGGGAGCAAAAGGAAAAAATTTGGCATCAAAACGTGAGATTTCACACATCGACGGCGACAAATCGAGCAATACCGTAGTCCAGGAGCACGGCAACCAAGAGGCGCGTGCCTAAGAGCATCCACAGATCACGCCAAACCGAGAAGGGGACAGGACAGCAAGCAACGCGAAGCTAGTCACACTAGGGGGAAAGCAGCCGAGGGAGGCGAGCTCACCCGAGGACGTTGACGCGGAGGTTGAAGGAGAGGTGCAGGAAGAGCTGGTAGAGGTGGCCCAGGTCGGCGGCGTTGCCGTGGGAGTAGAGCACGGTGGACTCGGCGTCCGGATGGCGCACGTACATGGCCGCCAGCGTGTTCCCCTTGCGCGTGCGGAGGCGCAGGACCTCGACGTTCTCCCGGTGGGGCTGGCCGCTGAGCGTGGTGACCCCGGCCCCGGCGTCCTCCACCAGCGCGTACGACGGCGGCGTCGGCGGGAAGAAGGCCATCTTCGCCGCCACGCTCGACGTCACCCCTCCCATCCCGCCCCTCCTCGATCTCCCTCCCTCCCTCTCGCTCCTCTGAGCTTAGTGAGCTCGCTCAGGCGGCCTTTCTAGCTCGAATCGGGAGGGGAGCTAGCTGGCCAGCTAGCGAAAGCTTCTTGTTTTTTTTTTCCTCTCCCCTCTCCTCCCCTCCTCGGGTGGGTTGCCTTGCCTCCTTTTCGCGTGCTCGATGGTTTGGTACTCGTGAGACGGTGGAGTGGAGTGGATGGTGGTGTGGGGATGGGAGCGAGAGCGAGCGAGCTGCCGGTGCTGCGCGGCGTGCGAGGAGGTCCTCGAGTCAAGCTGAGGCAGGGGCGAGTCGTTTCACGCTCGATCGGCTCTGGTTTTGGACGGTGGCGGGTTGGCTGCTGCTGAGCTCACCTCGGCTGTTGGTGCGCCGCCCGCGGCTTTCTTCCCAGCTGGTGGATAGCTCGTCGAACCAGTAACGCATTTTCAGTACAGGCACCCTTTCGGGAATTAAGAAGTAGTCAATAAATGTTCTAATTTTATAAGTAATAACTGAACGATTTGGAAGTAGTAAGTAAATAATTTCTATAGGTACATATTGATAATGGGTCCTCCTAGTACCTCGGATAGCGACGAGCCTCCTCGCAATTATTGAACAGGGACTCGATAGAGCAGATCTCATTCTTCTTTCTCTTTAGATGGATTTGAACTTCGGCTTATCAGTTGCCCTCTTCTGATGTCCAACCAAAGAGTGGACGGCTAATGTGCTCTAAGTTTATGGTCGGAGTAATCTTGTAGTTCCTAGTAAATGAAGATGATAAGACCTTTCTAAGAATTTTCTTCCTTTTTGTAACATTTTCAGTTACGTGGTCACCTTGCAACATAATTTACATTAGTTTTGTGGAGTAGAGAGACTTATTTGGCTTTGGTAAATAAGAAAAAAATATAAGGATGAGTGATTCATCATTCATGAGAAACTGTTTGTAGCCACCAACTATTAACTAGCCCACTACTCCGTTCGAATTAAGTTCTTCCAGTGAGTACTGTTTCCAGATGTACCTTTCCAGATCATGTACAAGCGACGTACCTTTCCGGATTAAATGTTTAGCAAGAACCACCAACACTCAAACCATAGTATCTCTTTTGATAGTACAAACATTCATGTAGCATTTCGAGCCTGATGGAAGTGAAAAGTGCCAATTAAAAAATAATCTTTATCGACGTCGTTTTCAACGGCTGTGAAAGCTGGGGTCATGATGTATGTATATCCAAACATATGAATAATCTAGATGCATAGAAATCAGAGTTGAAAAGAACAGTGGTGCTAAAGAATCTTTTGACACAGACGTTTCAATGATTGCTATTCAAATGTACTGACTGGTGACGGGATTAAAGAGGAAGAGTTAAAAAGAAAATGCGTATATGGTAGTAAGGTGAGAGCTCCAAGTTGGTCATGAAAGGTGGAGAGAGACATGAACGTATTGTCACGACACATAACATAGCAATTTTGTGCTAATAATTATTTATATTTGGATCTCCAGTGATACAATAATACAAGTTTAGAGCCTAAATTATTCGAGGGTGTTACACAGTTCCCGAATTACTAATTATTAAGCACTTAACTCGGGTACAAACATCTTTATTTGCAATTGATCTGCCTACAAGGCATTTGTGTCGCCCAAATTTTTCATTTTTATCTATCCCAATTGACCCTACAAAACAAGCAATGAAAAAAAGTAAAGTTCCACTATATCCCACATGTTTTCCTAACATCCCCCCCCCCCCCCCCCCCCCCCCCACCCCCCAGGATTAAAGGATTAAAGCTCCAAGCTGGTCATGAAGGATGGAGGAGAGATGGCCATATCACCCTGTCATAAAAAGGGTAATTATATGCTAATTATTGATACTTGGACATCAATTAACACAATTAATAAGTTTAGGAACATGAATTAGTTCGTTGAAATATGTGGCATCCTCGAACAAGTTTGATAACTGCTGATGGACTATACTCTTTAAATAGAAAACGAAATTTCATTATGGAGGCCAAAAGTACCTACTCTAAAATAATATTGAAATTTATAGAGGCCAAAGGTACCACTCTAAAATAATATTAAAATTTCAAATAGCGATTTCACTAGAACTTTTACATGAAATTTACAAGTCAAGGTGAGCTCAATGAGCTGTTTAATATTTTTTATGGGACCATGCTGAACGACAAGTGCGAGCGTCAACAATCCTCGCCGACCTCCTATTTTCCTTAGTTGGGTTTGATGTATGTCATGAAATATTCAATGGAATTTGTAGTTATACAATTTAAATAAAAATTGTTGCATGATCTGGCAAATGAGTTATTTGTTCCTCAAAACACAATACTGACACACTCATACAATCCACACTCCACCCTATAAATGGACGGAACCAGATCCTCTGCTGTAATTGCTACTGTACTTGAGTCGCTAACGTGCGGGACCGAATCCACATGTCAGTGGCTCAACTGCGGAGAGTGGTACTGCAGAGGATCCCTGTCCAAATGAACACCCCTCTATCCTATCACTTTGAGAACCTCTGAGAGACTGGACAACATATCACTTAAGATGACTTCATCAAGGGCTGAGGGATGATTATTTATGCAAATCAACAAGGAGAGAAACCACGAAAACAAGCAATGTGGAGACTATGTACCTTGTTTCTTCTCTCACATTACATTGCACGGGCTCTCAAATCCTCAAGGTACAAACTTTGACATTTTTAGATTTCCTTTTTTGGTGGTGGTTGGGGGGGGGGGGGGGGGGTACGTGTACAGGTTGTAGCAAGCTTCGTTCCATGTATTGGATGAGTGCAATTATAGGCACGAACATTTATTTGCTTTATTTCAGTTTTTTATTTTTATGTTTCTTCGTATCCGTGGCCAAGTGCGGGGGTCTTAATTTTGCTGTACTCCTTAATTTTTTTTTGGTGCTCTCTATTTGGACAGCCTTTTCCTCATCGAAAGTGCGATTCCATCAGGTAACCTTGATGCCCCTGCCCATCCGGGCACCGCGAGACGCCACGTAAGCGCGCGAAACAGTAGCTGCATCTGGACAGACAGACTGTTCCGGCATGATTGCCTCAGCGCTCGACTTGGTGCAGTGCAATCACTGTGCAGCGTGCGCGCACCGTACCTTGGCCGGGCACCTCTCGCTCGTTCCGTTCGGGCCTTCAACGCGCTCCGTGGGCACGTGTACCGGAGCCACCCTCTGGATCACGCGTCCTCCTCCTTCTTCCCGGCTCCGCCCGTTCCGGTCCGGGCCCCCCCGCTCCTACACGATCCTATCTATCGCCTTGAAGAAGGATTACGACGATGCGTCGTCGATGCATCGGCCGCATTCATGGCGGAGAGATGTGGAGACGCGACGTCCGGCCTACAGGCAGGCAGACGCAGGTTACGGTGCAGCAGCTGCAGCCAGTTCAGCAGGCACCAATCGCAAGCGTCTATGTTTTGGAGTGTGTTTTTTCCCTTCCTGCAGGTAAAGTCCAACGGCGAGTGTCGCGGTTGCGTGCCGGAGCTAGCCGGCCGGAGCATCGTCTCGACTCAGGCAGCTGTTCCACGTCTGCGGTGGGCCGGCGAGCCCCGACAGACCGAGCACTGTACGCTGCCCGTCGCGACCCGGAGGCCAGTTGCTCATCGTGACCATCCGGGGGGCCCCGGCCGGCCAATGCCATGCCGTGGTGTGCGAGGCTGCGAGCGACCCGACCCACACGCCCGGCACACGTCTCCACCTCGCCATGGCCGAATGGATCAGGGACACGGACGCCAGCCGTCCGTGCGCAGCACCGGGCGCGAGCGCGACGTCCCTCCCCCGTGCGCGCTCGGCGTGGCAGAGCGGAACGGACGGTGTCGCGCGCGGGCGGGGCAGCGCGGCGCGGGCAGGCCCAAAGCCGCGGCGCGTGGTCCGCCCGCTGCTTTACACCGCGGAGGGAGGCGTGCCGTCACGTTCGGGCAATGATGGCCGCCTGATTAACAAGAGAGAGAGAGAAAGGGGTTCGTTCACCAAGGCGACGGCCGCGCTGCTCGCTGCTCGCTCCTCGCTCGGGCGCTGCTCGCTGCTCGCTCCTCGCTCGGGCGCTGCTCGCTCCTCGCTCGGCCGGCCGACACGGCAGTGAGAGCAGGAGCAGGGCGAGAGAGCAGGCAGAGGCCCGGCGTCCGGGGGCGGCTTTTGGCGCGTCCAATCGCCGGCCGGAAAGCGAGGCGAGCGGAGAGGAGGGAAAGGGAGGAGGGGGGCAGCGCAGCGGCGTTTGGGGATCCGCGCCCGTCCGTCCGTGTCTGCCTGTCACTCGCGCCCGCTTTTCCCACGGAAAGAGGCTCCACGTGCGCGCCTGTCGCGTCCCTTTCGCTCGCGCCTCGCTTTCTTTCCCTAGCGGCTGGCGGCCGCCTACCTAGCTTACCCGGCCTGCACCCGCCGCTCTGCCGGCCGGAGCCGCCATGGCCAGCGGCTGCTACGCGAGCTTCCCGCCCGGCTGTGCTCGCGGTTTCAATCTTTTTTCTTGTGTATTCCGGCTTCCGTCTTGCGTGTTCACTGTGACCATTGAGATGCGAAGCAACAACGAGTGGCCACAACGGTCCTACTACCGAATCTGCTCACTGTTCCAACACGCATTGCTTGATTGAATAAAAGCCAAATCAAAAGTTGGGGCACACGGCACAATTCTGTTGTAGGCCCACTGCGTCACACAGACAGTCAGACACACACACACACACAAAAAAAGGAAGTTTGATGGGCCGATGGACGTCGAATGGGGAGAGGGATCAATCTAACTGGTCCAAAATCTAGTTGGGCTCTTGACCAGGCCTTTTCTCCTACACCGCCGCCACGCTTGATGGGCCAGTCCAGTCCTAGATATGAAGCCCGGTGAGCTCTGCGCTGAACCATGTGACTGCGACAGGGAGTTTTAGGGGCGAGCCCCCGTCATGAGCATTGAGCAATGCACAAGACCGTTTTGTAATCGATTCAGTACGATTCAGAGGTGTGACACACACCTGGCCTCTCGGACACTAGCTACTCCCTCCCTCCTATAAAAAATACAATTCTAATTATTTTTAAAAGATTCAAATATCCTTATTTATTTGCCATATGTGGTTAGTTTTGGCATGTAACTCAAATATGAGCACTTAGTTAGGTAGGTAGTTGAGATCCAATCTCTACAATTGCACTCTTTGTGAAATATTTTTCAAACCCAGGATTGCACTTTTCATGGGATGAAGGGAGTACCAGCTAACAACCACAAGATTAGATAGGGATACAAACTTGAGTAACATGATTACATATTTTTCACCACCGGATCGAAAAACCCATCACTTCGACAGAAACATCTCCCTAGCATTGCATCCCTGGGGTCCTGGTTCTTCAGCGCTCATCCACTGATCTGGATGGGGAGGAGTGTCTTGTTCAACTTCTAGCTTGAAATCATCCCCAACAGCTAAATATATTTGTTTCCACATCCTAGTTGCAACTACACATTCAAAGAAAAGATGCTGGTTGGTTTCTCTTTCACTACAGAACAGACAACCTCTCTTGCCTAGGTTATCCCTAGTAAGATTAATGTCTCTGTGTAAGCAGAACAATTAATGTTTGTGTGTAACTTTTCTCATATATACGAAGTTCACACAAGATATCACTGGATTGATAGCAACACATTCCAAAAGTTGTCTGTAGTTATTTTTGACAAGAATCGATCTTGGCACCTATCTATGCCGGTTCTAATTTTTATCGTACGGATAAGCCCTGGGACTAGCTAGGGTTCTTCTAGTAATGGCCGGTGGATTACATTAGCTAGTCCTTAGGTTGCCTGAGATTCGCATAGAAATTATTTTTCCGTCGATTAAGCCAGAACCTGTAATCTGCACCTTTATTTTGCCCTAACTTGCCGCGCGTCATGGGCACCACCGGCCGTGGCCGTGGCCGCCGCTGCTGCGGCGTTGGTGTCGACCGCATCAGCGCCCTTCCCGACGAGCTCCTCCTCTGCATCCTCAGTTCCTCACTGGCCTCGACTGCATCCAAGCGGCCGCGCGCACGGGCACCCTCTCCAGCCGGTGGCGCGGCCTCTGGACGCACCTCCGCGAGATCTCCTTCTCCGACGGCGCCAAGCATCCGGCGTCGCGCTCCTCGACGCTCGACGCCATCAACGCCGCCCTAGACGCCATCGACGCCGCGCTCGACGCCAGCGCCGCCCCGGAGCTGTTCCGCCTGAGCATCGACGTCACGGACGCTGCCGCCGAGACGCTGCACCACCCCGCCGCGGCCGCGCGCGTCGCCCGGTGGCTGCGCCTCGCGTCGCGGCGCCTGGCGGGCGTGGGCGAGCTGCGCCTCCGGATCGCGCCGCGGTGGCGCCGCAGGTTCGTGCGGGCCGGGGAGCTGGAGCTGCCCGTCCGCGTGAGCATCTCGCACTTCGGCCTGCAGCCGTGGGTCCCCGCCGCCGGCGCGTTCGCGGCGCTGCGCGTCCTGAGCATCGCCTGCTTCGACTTCCAAAAGCTCGACCTGGAGGCAAGGTCGTAAATAACCAGCTATTGCTGTCGTTATAGCCGGTTAGATCTGCTAGAAAGAGCAGCTACTATGGCATTTAACCCGCTAAGACCAATTATAGTCCGCTAAATACTGTAACGGTAGCCCTACCGCTAAACACCTTAGCCCGGCGATTTAAAATTATGGCTGTAGCGCGTCGTTTCGTTGCAGTGCCCGCGGCTGGAGGAGCTGGCGGGCTGATGGGGTCGTACGGCGTCGCTGGCCTCTCCATCTGCTCTGGCTCTCTCGAGCGGCTAGAGCTTGCCATCAGAGTCTCCGGACAGCTCGTCGTCGAGACCTCGAGGCTTGTCAGCTTCAAGGCTTCCAGGTGCTTCTGTCCCAACCGGATCTCCGGTGACAGTTCCCGGAGAGCCACACGCATCATGGCACCGAAGCTGGAGGAGGTCGTCTGGCACAGCGCCTACGGCTCGAGCAGCGATCAGATCGTGGAGGCTGGGCGCCATCTCCGGCTGCTGGACGTGCAGCTCCTCGAGGAAGATCGGTTCGAGGCTGTGCCAGTGGCAGGTTTGCTGCAACGGTTTGACACCGCCGGCGAGCTGACCCTGCATGTTAAAATTCTACCGGTGCGTCGTCAGTGCTTTGCTCTTGCTTGTCAATATTTTTAGGAGCCATTTGCATCCTCTTATTTTGGAGGAATTGAAATCTTAATAAATTAGGCTATTTGACTTAGAATTTAACATCCCACCACTTTCGGAGCTTTTCAAAATTTAGATATAAATCTATCCTAAATTCAATTCCAATGTTCCAAATAGAGTCTTAGTGAAAGACATACAAATCTCGTTCTTACTTATGTCATCTTCTTTTGAACTTTTGGTAGGAAACGATCAAGTAAGCTTACTTTTTGGATGACACCATCAAACTTCCAGACTGCAAGACGCTGAAGAAATACTGAGGCTACAAAACCATGCCTATGCATCAATTGTGTTTCATCTTCTCCACAAATGTAGTGGTATAAAAAGGCTCGTTATTGAGTCCCACGGCACAATGGTATGATGTTTTTTCTGCGTCATTATCCATTGGTCTTATTATTAAGGCATATACAGCAATAACTTATGTGTAATTGTTTTTTGAAAGTACCTTTCTGAACTAAATGCCTTCTTTATACGAACAAAATAAAGCTTGTGCAAAAAACATGTTGGACCACACATAGAAGATCTAAAGTTTCCTCCTTACTGATGCTATGCTTTTATCCTTTCATATGCGTACACACGATTCAGATTGTCTTTGTCGTCTGTCGGACAACCAGAGATATGAAAGCATCGTCCTCGATTTTCTGGAAGATGTAAACATTACAAATTTAAGAGGAACTGACCAAGAGGAGGTCTTTCTGAGGCTTTACTTAGGACCTGTTTGGTAGAGCTCCATCTGATTCTGATTCTCTATGTAAGCTAATTCTCTGAGAGATGTGATTCTGTGGCTGAAAGTGATTCTCTTTGATTCTCTAGCATAAACTCTTAAAATCAGGATGGAGAATCACTTCACAGAATCAGGAAAATCTACTTTTTTTTTTCAGCTCTCAGCCTCTTAGTTCATTTCACAGAATCACTTCACAGAATCAGCAGAGAATCACTTCTCTCTGAAAAAACTATTTGGTAGAGCTTCTGCTCGATTCAGTAGAGAATTAGCTCTGGGAGCTTTGCCAAACGTACCCTTACCTGCAAGGCAATTCCTAGGGTGTCCATTTATGCATCGCCTGAAATTCGGTACGCCTTGAACATGGAGACCTGCCAGAAGGTTGCAAGTTTCTCGCGCCATGATACAAGGGTTGAATTCCATGGTAGTTTGAATGGAAGCTATGGGTGCCATGTGTACACTAATACACATATGGACTGAGGTGTACATATGGGCAGTCTCACCGTTGTAAAAAGATAATCAATGCAAAGCTTACCTTTTTTTTCGAAAAGGGAAGTTCTATTAATTTTGAGGTTGTTATATTGATGTGATACAAAACCCTTGAAACTCTCTCGACCTCTACATAATCAAGATGCACACTAATGACTCGCAATATGTATACTAGGCGGCCACCCATCTGCTCGGGTAAAAAAAGTCTTTGGCCACCAACCATCTGCTCGGGTAAAAATGTCTTTGCCCACCAACACCAATCATTAAGATATCACCACAACCAAATCCTAAGACACTGGCATCTGAAAGATAGTCCATGTACGAAACCAATATATAACTAAGTAGATAACTTGCAACGAAGAAAAAGATTGTCTTTTTCAAAAACCAAATCGTTCCTGTATTACCACAAGGACCAGAAAGTGGTAAACCACCCCTATTAATGCCAGTGATTTTAGATCCTTACTAAGACCCCAAAGCCAAGATCCCCACATATTATCCACACTTTGAGGTTGTGATAAACCAAAGTCAACATGAATAATTTTTGATATTATGCGCTAAAATTTCTTCTGTGGATCTGCAACCATATTTAATCTGATGCAACCCACTCAAAGGGGACAAAGAAGAGAAAGATCAGTTGCTCATGCAAGGAGTGCTTGTTTGGGTCCTTAAGTCTGATGTTTGGGCTGCACATGTAATAGCTTGCTACCAATATATTTGTGCTTTTGCGGGGCATGCATTTGTGCTTTTATTGGTTGCAATTTGTGACGTTTGATTACTATGTGACTGTTTGCATGGATATGCAAATACTGTCCAAATGTTGTAAAATATTTGTAAAAATGCTATGAAAATTCAATCAAAATTTAAACATACGCTAATCTAATGATTTTTTGCTATCAAATTATGCACATAGGCTGTCCAAAATTCATCCAATTTCAAAAACTACTTATGATTCACAAAAAGGTCCATATATGCCAATTACATGGAAAAGTAGGGGCAAACAAAAATTTTTAATGTTGACTTGACAATATTTAAGTGGACAAAATAGAGCATGGGTCCAATTGTGCATTTCAAAAAGTAGGGCAAACATGCATAGTAGAAAGGGTTAATTGGATTTCTGCCATTACAATTGTCGCGGTTTTGAAGACTACCATTACTATTCATCATATTAGAAAGATGCCATTACAATTCTCTCTCTACCCGGCCCTTGCCATTTTCTACTCTTCCCGCGACCTTAGGCCAACAAACAGGTGTATGTACTTTCGTATTTTCCTGGTTGCCCCTGGATCGAGCGGATAAGGCTCCCTTTGGTCCCGACCCGACCGACCGGCCCTCTTCTTTTCTTCCTCTTCCCCCAACTCGAGCCGCGGCTGTGTTTCTGTTTGCCTGCGCCATTGTCATCCTCCACTCTGGTGAGCAGCATGGTGCGGACCCGCTGAAGGGCTGAGATGAGAGAAGCTTGGAGCCCGCTAAAGGGCAGGACGACGAGCGAGTCAAGCTCCATGGCGAGCGGCGGCACCAGCAAGGGAAATTAGCCCCGCCTCGTCAAATGTTCTGAATGTGGCATTCTTTTGATCAAGATCAGGAGCAAGCAGCTGATGACCTACGATGAGGTGTTCTACAAGTGCTCAAACAACATTCGGGTGAGTAGGGTTTGCTCATTTCGGTCTTGCATGTGCTCAACGTTGTGATTTTCTTTGATTGATGTTACGGTTTGGTTTGGGCTGGGAGACCCCACGACCTATGGACTTATTAGGTCAGAGGAGCAATACATGATGCGTGTGCAGTGCAGACACACCGCAATGGGCAGTGCAATGCAGAGGCTGTGGATGAATTGAAGAAGCATGATGGTGACATGAAGCAACAGGTTGAAGGGGCGTTGAAGGGGCTTTAGGGGACATTTGGAAGCTGAAGATGGAGATGTCAGAGTTGAAGCAACAAATGTGGAATGGGAAGAGAGCCTTTGTCATGAATTCTTTAGTTGTAGTTGTTTTTTTTTGTGTAGATTTAGTTGTTGGTTTGCTAGTGACTATAATGTGGAAGTGAAATTTGGTATTTTTGTAGGTTATTTTGCATGTCCAGAATTGAATGTTTGTCTGCAATGGACACCTTTTCTATGTAAAATTTAAATCACTAGGTTAGAAATATAACTAGCTGACTATGAAATGCAATGAGATGTTGAGCAATATATGTTCAGAAATGTGAGTGTTCAAGCATGACAATTGCACACAATCAAAAATTAACATTCCAAACAGACCCAACAGATAAGCTCCACATTCCAAGCATAACAATTGCTTACATGAAAAGATTCTATAGTTTGACCTTTAAAATACATCACCAGTACATAACATGTTCAACACCACTACAAAAGATAATAGGTTCATCACCAATTTAGAACATAACAGGATCTAATGAGCTTCAAAAGATATAAGACAGGACCATTTAACATGCTCCCATGTTCAGCCAATCTTTCAGGCTGTTGACCACACTTGCTGGAGGAGTAGCTGCTGCCTTGTGCTTTTTCTTCTTCACTGGAGTCTTCTTCTTTCTAGAAGCCTTCTTTTTGACTTGAGTCTTGTTCTTCTTCTGAGTAGATGGTCTAGCAGAATCTGCATCTTCTTCTTGTCTCTTCCCATAACAATGCCATAAATTAGAACAAAATGGGCATAAGTTAGAACAATAGCAACTAAAGCAGTTACTGTATTTACCTCTTATTAGTCATTGCAGTTCCTCCATCTTCATCTTGCATATGTCCCTTGCATGACTTGGAGAAATGGCCAAATTCTCCACACCTCCTGCATTTGACCTTCTTTTTGGTGGCATTTTCTCCATACACCATCTTATCCTTTGCTTCTTTGGTCTACCTGCTGATCTTCCCAGTATTGGTGGAAACACTTTGAAGCCAAGGTCTACAGCAGGCCACTGGCATATATTAAACTCTACCCTCATATGCAACTCTGGATCTAGCCACAAAGTAGTATACATGCACATAATTTGAGATATACATCCCTATTGGACAAAATTCAAGCCAAGGCATGTTCTCAAGGCTTGCTTGTTATCTACCACTCTCTGCATGAACACTTGTGGTTTTGCAGGTCAACAATGTGCCTCCTATGGTTGTTCCAGTTATCACTGAGACCTTGACAACTTTGAGGTTGTTTGTAACTGTGTTGAATTCCTTCATGACATTGGGCACTATCCCATCATCCATCTCTTTTCCAATCTTCTTCCTAAGGTACCTTTTCTCCATGATAAGTTCGCTCAATCCATCAACTAACTCATGAAATAGTAACACCTTGTACTTCTCCGCCCGCCGGAGAAGCCGAGAAGGAAAGGATGGGGCTGAGGCTAGAGCTGGGAGTGGAGGGGAGGGGAGGACTGGGTCGGTGAGCAGGGAGCCGAGGTGCCGACGGCGGCGGAGGGGAGGCGACGAAAGGGATAAGGGAGAGAAAAAATAATAAGTGCCTGGGAGAGTAGGAGTTAGCCAGTTAGGGTTTGTAGAGAAGATATTTGGTGGGCCGGTGGGATTGAAGTATTATACGGGCTGTTAACGGGCCGATCTTAAATATCGGACCGTGCCGTGCTGCACTGGCGGCCCAAGCACGACACGTTATACCAAGCCGTGCCGGCCCGGGCACGATAACCATCGGGCTGTGCCGTGGTTGGGCCGGGCCAAAATCTCGGGCCTCGGGCCGGGCTGTCGTGCCTCGGGCCTTTTGGTCATCTATATCCACATCTATACCAGATCCTGTTGTGGTAGGTCTCTAGGTACTCTAAAGCATCTGGAGCAAACTCAAAAATCATCTGCATGTGCCACTTAAACAACCACTCTCTGTAGCTTCTTGCAGCTGGGTAAAGATGATCAGTGAACACAAATGTTTCATGAAATTACCATACAAATGTCTCATGCATTCTCTGTACTCATCTTGTGGGACGACACTACCACTGTAGTTTCAAGTCCTTTGCATGCATCTGTACATATGACTAATACTGCAAGGGAGCCCACAACTCTTGCGACTGCTGCATGAACCACTTCCAATTATCTTCTGTCTCAGAATAAAAAAACAGCATAGGCCACATAATATAGCCAGTTGTGGCCATCTACACCTGTGGCAGATGCCAGTTGCACAATATATTTACCATTCAAACTACTTGCATTTATCCCCAAAAATAGCCTACATCCTGCTAGAAAACCATCAATACAGGGCTTCAAAGCGTTAAAAATGCTCTTGAAGCGCATCTTCCTACTTTTCCTTTCTAACTCAATTTCTATGATGCTACATGGTGTTTATTTCCATTTGTGCTTTCCAATTGAATAATAGTTGAAAACTTTCCTCATATCTACCATGAATTTGCTCAAGAGCCATCTTCATACCAGACCATGCTTTTTGAGTACTTCAAGTTAATCCCATAACCCCCCTCTAATTTCTCCTTTGTATCCTTTGTTCCTTTATATGGGTTCTTCAACCAATCATCCAACCTGTCAGCACACCAACCTTGTGTTGCCATCTTCCCTTCCCTAAGCTTTGTAGTTGCATAATTGTGTTCAGCAGGGAGCACCTTAATCTACAGAAACATAAGGAAATTTTCATTAAGGATATCATCTGAAAACAAAACAAAATGTCATGCATAAGAACATGGTGACATTCCTGAATTGTTTTCTCATCATAGATCCTAGAAGCATGAATGTGCCATGGACATCCCTTGGCAGCACACTTGGCAATAAATCTTGTCTTGTCAGTTTGCAATCTAGTAAACTCAAAGCTCTTCTTCACAACATAATGTCTTATTGCTTTCCTGAATGTTATCATCTTAGGAAATTAAGCATCCTTCTCAATCCTAGGATTTTTAGGATCTTAAAGAACATTTATCTCTGGAGGACCAGCATCATTAACTCTAGGCTTAGCATAAGCACCTCCTTCATCGGAAATTTCATCACGGTCAGGACAACTGGCTTGTGCATTGTCAGATGGTTGTGTGCTTGGCCGTGCATCAGGAACTGAGGCATAGACGTGTTCATCATCCACACCAACATACACTTCTTCGTTAGCAAATATGTCAAGTTGGGTCTCAGGCTATAATGCATCTGGTTCCTCAAAGGTCAGCTTTGCAGTAGCATCAGGGGGAATCACACAGTGCCTCTAATGCATCAAACTCATGTTCATCCCTCACTGACTTGTCAAACACTCCTACAACTACTTGTCTACTCATCTCAGACTTGTACATTTCAAATAATGCAACGATTTGGATTTCATCAACAAGACCGACATCCTCACCCATTCTCTTGTCAAAGTACCACACTATTGCACATTGGTTAGAGGTCCATTTCACTTCATCACACAAACTTTTCATCATCAACTCAAGTGTAAAGGAGCCTATCTCCACATCCTAGTTAATGACAATAACCTTTGTGCATGCTTTCCTACCCAAAGAGTCTGTTGTGTAGAAACCTTCAACTTCAATATCTAGCGCAAACAAGCCAAGCCTAGCAGCAAGGAAATCGAGTCAAATGCATCTACCATGCCAATGTCCAATCAGGTGGGGTTCAGTCATTACCTGGCAACGCGGTCCGCCATGGCCGCCGAGCAGCTGCGAGAAGGCCTGCTACCGCCGTGAGAAGGCTCGCTGTTGCCGCCGCAGGTCGAACCCATTAGGTATAGGGTGCCACGATCACCATCGCCTCCAAGATCTAGGGTTGTGTTCGTCGGGGAGAGGAAGAACAAGGTTAGGGTTAGGTCGTCAAGGTGGGTGGGGATAGGGGAGACGAATGTGAATGAGCCGGCTCGATCTGACCAAGCACATCGCCTAGGTATAACGACTCCACGCGGGGGCAAAATTGTCCATACGAACAGACTGTATGTCATTGTACGCCTGTTTGTGGGCCTAAGGTCCCGGGAAGCGTAGAAAATGGCAAGGGCCTAAGGTCCCAGGAGGAGTAGCCCGTGCAGTAGTGCCTCGTACTCGGCTTCGTTGTTTGAGACCTCAAATAGTATCTGGAATACATATTTAAGTTGTTCTCCTGTTGGATTGATGAAGAGTACTTCGGCGCCACCACCTCCGAGCTTGAGTGAGCCGTCGAAGTACATCACCCAATGCTCTAGCAGGTTTGTTGGAGCTTCCACTTGGTTTTCTTACTATTCTGCCTTGAAATCGACTAGTGCTTGCGACTTGATGGCGGTGCGAGGCTTGAAGTTGAGAGTAAGAGCCCCCAGTTCCACTGCCCACTTGGAGATACATCTAGTGGCATCCCGTTTGTGGAGAATATCTGCCAATGAAAAATCAGTGACAACTGAGATCTTGTATGCGTCGAAATAGTGGCAAAGCTTCCTAGAGGTGATGATTATAACGTAGAGTAGTTTCTGAATTGACAGGTAACGAACCTTGGATTCAGAAAGAACTTCGTTGACGAAGTAAACTGGCCACTGCACACTGAAGGCATGGCCTTCCTCCTGGCGTTCCACCACGATTGCCGTGCTGATGACGTGAGTAGTTGCGATGATGTACAGTAGCAGGTTCTCACCTGGTTGTGGAGCTGTTAGGATGGGGGGTGACCGCAGATGAAGCTTGAGGTCTTCCAGCGCCTGCTCCGCCTCCTCGGTCCACTGGAACTTGTCCTGTCATTTTAGCAATTTGAAAAAGGGTAATCCCCGTTCTCCAAGTCGCGAGATGAATCTGTTTAGGGCCGCGATATAGCCTGTGAGCTTTTGGACATCCTTGATTGTCCATGGAGCCCCCATGTCTGTAATGGCGGTGATCTTATCTGGGTTCGCTTCAACTCCTTGGTGATTGATGATGAAACGCCGAAGATGCACTTAGTTGGGTTGAGTTTCCCCCGGAACTTGCACAGGCGGTCGAAGGTTCCTTCGAGGTCGGAGATGAACTCATCGTGGGTTCTGGTCTTGATGACCACGTCGTCCACGCAGGCTTCAACATTATGATGTAACTGGTTAGTGAGGCATAATTGGATAGTCCACTGATAGGTGGCTCCTGCGTTCTTTAGCCCAAATGACATTGTTGTGTAGGCATATGCTTCAAACGGGGTGATGAACGCCGTCTTGATCTAATCTTCTTCCTTGAGGGCAATCTGATGATAGCCCGTGTAGCAATCAAGGAAAGAGAGTAGGACGTAGCAAGCCGTGGAGTCAATTGTCGGTGTTTTACCACCACGCCCACCGAGGGATACCACCGAGGTGGTGAGTTTGTAGGTAGGGTGTCACCGAGATCAAGAACTCGAAGGTGCAGGGAACACAAGGTTTAGACAGGTTCGGGCCGCTGAGAGCGTAGTACCCTACGTCCTGTGTGGTTTGTATTGCCTTAGGTGGTGATCGGGTGATCTCCTGTTTGGAGGGGGTCCCTGCCCGCCCTTATATAGTCTGGGGGTGTCGGTGTTTTACCGCCACACCCACCGAGGGATACCCTCGAGGTGGTGAGTTCGTTGGTAGGGTGTCGCCGAGATTAGGAACTCGAAGGTGCAAAGGAACACAAGGTTTTAGGTAGGTTCTGGCCACCGAGAGTGTAATACCCTACGTCTTGTGTGGTTTGTATTGCCTTTGATGATGGTTGTCCCCGAGCGGGTCCCTGTCCGCCCTTATATAGTCCGGGGGACAGGTTTACTTGGGAGTCCTAGTCGAGTACAAGTCAAGGAGTCCTATCCGAGTACTTCTCGGGTAATTTCCTACCGTGTCCGACTTGTCTAACTACTGTACGAGTAATCCTACTGCATTACGAGTAGTTACAACATATGTAGGGCGTGGGCCAAGTCCCATCCCATGTCCTAGGTGAAGTGTTCCACGTGGACAGTCCCGTGTGCTCGGGTGTGACAAGCCCCCGAGCTCTTCGTAGCCGAGTACCGCAGGCATCCGAGTACTTCTGAAGGCATCTGTGAGTTCTCCTGAACTCCATCTTGAAGTTGTCGTCCGAGTACTTCCTTGGCTGTGTTGAGGCTGTGAGGTGCTCATGCCCCGTGTAGTTATCCAGTCTTCCTTATGTGGGGTGCGATTAAACTCGCACTCCATATTGAGTAGCGCCCGAGCTTTAGGTTGACTCGTAGAATCAGGCTGAGGGTGAATTTAATCTTGAATTTTCTGTTCTTATCTTCCAGCAGTTTTAAAAAATAAGTCGCTGATGACACGTGTCCCGTAGCCTCCGAGCCTTGAATCCAAATCCCTAAGTTTTGGAATTAAGAATCCAAAGAATTGTTGCATGCAATATGATAGTAAAGATTTGATGGTAAACATAGGCAAATTGGTGTAGTAAATTTGACAAACCTCTCTTTACGGGATTAGTCCCCTGAAAAGATGGTGAGACAAATAAAATCCCCAACAAAAACCAAAAATTACCTCTCAAACCAATCATTGTGCCCTGATCCAATGACTAAATAAGTTCTTTGGGTAATAATTTGAACAAACCCCTTATTTCGGAATAAAATCCCTGAAATAATGGTTTAACAAACATCTACCCAAGATGAATCTTAAAAAAGCCTCTTGGATCGGGTATCGTTGAGTAAGTGTACAACATCCAGCATGTAAGTATGAGAGCTGAGGTATGCTGAGTACCTTGTCCCATCAAGCCCCCGAGCCAGGAGCCAGATGATAAGCATAAAGTAGTAGCTGCAGAACGGTGGCACTAGCCCCCGAGTCCAAGAGGGGAGCAAGTAGCCGCTTAGTGCTTGAGCTGTCGACAGAGCCATCTAGTCCGAATCAATCCCGACTAGGATTGTAGTCAAGACAAGTAGTCAAAGTAGTCGACTAGGGATAGAACCAGTCGTGAACAAGTAAAATTCTTGTCATGGGAGCAAGGCCCCTTCAATAACATAGTGTACAAGTTGAAAACAAGTAATATGTTACTGGAAAATATGGGAGCGAGGCCCCTTTAGCAAAATTGGACATGATACTGGCCGTAAACCAGTAAAACAGAGTTGTACTGGAAGTATAAGCATAAAGGCCCTTCAGAAACCCAAAAGACTAGTCGTACTCTAGTAATTAGGTACTGGGAGTATGGGAGCGAGGCCCCTTCAGTAAACTTGCGCGTAGCACCAGTCGTAAACCGGTAAAACGGAGTTTTACTAGTACAATTAACCTCTAGGCACCACTGGATGGTGGCCTCAGTTGATTTAAGGATGAAACCGACGCAGGTGCTGAATATTCCACGAGTTTGGCACCTCTTGGCCGTCCGGGTACTGCAAGTGATAAGATCCAGGGCCTGTGAACTGGTGCACAATGAAAGGTCCTTCCCATCGTCAATTAGGCTTGTGAAGACCTGTCTCGTCCTGGATTCGTCGAAGCACCATATCTCCAACATGGAAAGAGCGTCGTTGAACTTTCCTGCCATGGTATCGACGAACTCCTTGTAAGTAGCGGGCGACTGCATCAATGCATTGCATCGGATTTCCTCAGTTCAATCAAGTTCAATATGTCTTGCACTGTCAGCCTCGCCTTCTTCAAACATCTCCAGTCGTGGAGACTTCCACATCACATCAGCTGGTAATATGGCTTCAGACCCGTATACGAGAAAGAAAGGTGACTGGCCTGTGGCTTTGCTTGGTTGTGTGCGAAGCCCCCAGACTACTGATGAGATCTCGTCGATCGATTTTGTTGTTTTGGTCATAGAGTCTTTTCTTCAAGCCATCAAGAATCAAGTCGTTGGTGCGCTCAACCTGGCCATTGGCCCGCAGATGGGCCATCGATACATATTTGACTTCAATGGAGCTGCGTTCACAGAAATCTCAGAACTCATGCGAGTGGAAATTGGATCCCAAGTCTGTGATAATAGTGTTGGGGAAGCCAAAGCTTTGTAAGATGTCATAGATGAACGTAACCATTCGATCAACAGTGAGTGATGCGATGGGTTTGTACTCAATCCACTTTGTGAACTTGTCGATGGCCACGAACACGTGTGTGAAACCTCCTGGCGCGGTAGTCAGAGGCCCTACCTTGTCCAGGCTCCAGCATGCAAACGGCCATGAAGGTGGTATGGTAATGAGGTTGTGAGCCGGGACATGGGGCTGTTTGCTGAAGAGCTGATAGTTTGTGCACCGGCGAACGAGTGCTTTGGCGTCTGCCAAAGCACTCGGCTAGTAGAAACCAGATCTAAAAGCCTTGCCGACTAGTGTGCAAGAAGCAGCGTGGTTCCCGCACACACCTTCGTGAATCTCTTGGAGTATTTCTTGACCCTCCTCCGTGCGGACAGACTTCATGAGTATGCCAGACGCTGATCCATGCTTGTACAGGTTATCCCCGTCTAGAACGTACCATTTACTGAGCCTTAGGATGCGTGTAGCCTCAACGCTTTTTGGATCAACGCTGGGCGGTAGTTTGTGCTCCTGGATGTAATCGATGGAGGTCACCCTCCAATCGACCTCGATCATCAAGACCTCTCGGTCAGGTTCCTTTGGACCCTGAGCGATGGAACTTGAGTCTGGTGCCTTGATGAAAGGGTGATGCAACTCGTGAACGAAAACTACCGATGGGACGTTAGCTCGATCAGAACCCACGTTGTTGTCGCAAATCACATGGTGGATTTCCAACCCCGAGAACTTGTTCTCAAGGTTGCGTATCTCCGCAACGTACGCGTCCATGGTGTCCTTGTTGACGTCCCACTCTTTGTTGACTTGTTGGACCACCGGTAAGGAGTCACCGTAGACAAGCAGTCGCTTGATGCCTAGACTGTGCAATAGCACCTCATACTCGGCTTCATTGTTAGAGACCTCAAATAGTATTTGGAACACGTACTTGAGTTGTTCTCCTCTCGGGCTGATGAAAAGTACTCCCGCGCTGCCACCACCGAGCTTGAGTGAGGCATCGAAGTACGTGACCCAATGCTCTGGCTGGTTGGCTGGGGCTTCCACTTGGTTTTGTCACCACTCCGCCATAAAATCGACTAGTGCCTGCGACTTGATGGCCGCCCGGGCCTTGAAGTCGAGGGTGGGAGCCCCCAGTTCCACTTCCCACTTGGAGATGCGCCCGGTGGTGTCCCGATTGTGGAGGATATCCGCCAGTGGGAAGTCGGTTACCACCAAGATGTTGTATGCGTCAAAATAATGGCGAAGCTTCCTGGAGGTGATGAGTATACCGTAGAGTAGTTTCTGAATTGTCGGGTAATGAACCTTGGATTCAGAAAGGAATTCGCTGATGAACTAGACTGGTTGCTGCACACCGAAAGCGTGGCCTTCCTCTTGGCGCTCCACCACGATTGCCGTACTGACGATGTGAGTAGTCGCGGCGATGTAGAGTAACAGGTTCTTGCCTGGTTGGGCAGCCGTCAGGATGGGGGGCGACTGCAAATGATGCTTGAGATCTTGCAGCGCCTGCTTTGCCAACTCGGTCCACTGGAACTTGTCGTGTCGCTTGAGCAGTTTGAAGAAGGGTAATCCCCGTTCTCCAAGTTGGGAGATAAATCTGTTCAACGCTGCCGTGCAGCCTGTGAGCTTCTGGACATCCTTGATCGTTCGTGGAGCATCCATGGCTGTGATGGCGGTGATCTTCACCGGGTTTGCTTCAATTCCTCGGTGACTAACGATGAAACCGAGTAGTTTTCCTTGTGGCATGCCAAAGACACACTTGGTTGGGTTAAGCTTCCATCAAAACTTGCGTAAGTTGTTGAATGTTTCCTTGAGATCAGGGATGAACTCGTCATGGGATCTGGTCTTGATGACCCCGTCATCCACATAAGCTTCAATGTTACGATGTAGCTGATTCGCAAGGCACAGTTGGATGGCCCGCTAATAGGTGGCTCCTGCATTCTTCCACCCGAAGGTCATTGTTGTGTATGCATATGCTCCAGAGGGGGTGATGAACGCCGTTTTGATCTGATCTTCTTCCTTGAGAGCGATCTGGTGGTAACCCGAGTAGCAGTCGAGGAAGGAGAGCAGGACGCAACTAGCGGTAGAGTCGATTGTGGCAGAACCACCTGAATTAATCCGGCTCAAGTGTATTAACCATCACCATTAAGGCATTCTCGGTTAACCTTACACTTCAAACGGAGTAATCCACTGGTCTGTCGGGTATAACCTCCCGATACAACCACGGTGAACGGATTGAGCGCCATACATACAAACGCTCATTCGACGATGAGCCCAGAGAATACCACATTCCAGCAAATATTACAACATTGGCATAAGTGAATATTACAGACCAAGTTTTGAGTTTATAAACCAAGTACTTCAATTATCATAAATAAGTTCTTCAGAGTTTAAGTTGCAGCGGAAATAAACGACGGAAACTACTCGACGATAAAGAATGTCTCGATGAAGCCCGTACGAGACATCACTCGGCATTATCTCCGTTGGACGGGGGCGCATCCCATTCCACCGACCAACCAGGGGGAAGAGTGCAGGGCCAAGTCAAGCTAGCAATCATGTCTTCGAAGGTCTCACCTGAAAACGAGTCACAAGCAAGACTGAGTATGCTAATACTCAGCAAGACTTACCCGAGTAGTGGAATCTACTCCACCGACTCTAGACATGCTAGGCTTTTTGGCTCAGGGGTTTGTTTTGCCGAAAAGCATCTACAAGTGGGTCCTTACTTTCAACTTTTAGCTCAAGATTCTAGTTTCGTTAGCCAGTCTAGGTAAGCAGCTATCTAAAGCATACATGGTGAAGCATTAAATTTTTCATCCAACCAGTTCATTCATCATCATTGTTCCTCTTCTTACTCTGTGGGTAAAAATGGTTAAGCAGTCTCAATAGCCGTGAGAAACGGACGATTCGAATCGAATTTCTTAACCTTGCAAGGGAAACCCAAACACATGTCACGTGGTTACTCCCTAGAGTCACACGTGCAACTTTTCCCCTTTCTTTCCGGGTCGTGGATCGGGGCTACCCTCCGAGAGTACAAGAGCCCCACGCCACGGTTCGGCGCCGGGTCATGACCACTCTCTGCACTCGCCATATGCACATGGGACCGAAGTTCAAAGGGTAGGATGCCGTCCCCTTGCCGGGCCAATCAGGTACTTAAGCTTACCGATTCCCATAATCTCGGCATGTGTTTAGTACGTTCAAAGACTTAACCATCACTACCACACCCTGCGGCCTTAGCATTTTTCACTAGACAGACGGGCCTCAATCGTAACCATCGTTCCATAGCCCGTCCATGTCCTTATGATTGCAGCGTGTAGTAGTCATTCAACTCCTATTTTCTCGCGAGTGACAGGAAATCACTCGACTTTTACCGGAGTCCTATTAGCACGGCATTCTATCGAACCTTACGTCTAGTTTTCAAGCAAGGGTTCCTGATATCATGCAACTAAGTTTTCATCCAACTCCTGTAAACTTAATGCGCAGGCAAAGAGTAATGAGTTGCATAATTTCGGAAAGAATGGGTTATGCTCCGGGGCTTGCCTTCGCAGTTCGCTTGGAGCTCTTCCGAACTTGGGCTCGGTTCTTCAAGAGCTTCAGTTAGATTCACTTGAGCTTCACGCTGCTCACTCTCGGACGCGGGCACCAGCTCGTAAGTTCCGTCGGCGAGAGTCGTCGATTCTACATGAGTGCACAAGTTTAAGTCGTGGAAACGGCACTTGATTACGATTTGAGAGTAATTACTACAATAGATAGTTTTCTGGTCATGAAATTTTGTATTTAGGCACATCAGGGAAAGATGCGCTTACTGTAAAATTTTTAGCCAATTTTATGTAACAGATTAATTATGAAAAATACATTACATAGTGGCTGTTAGATCCTTGTTCTTTTTGTACAGAACAATTGGTGCAACAAATGAGTCTAAGATTTTTACAGAGCTTTCACTTAAGTATGCGGAAGCTACTGTAATTTTTGTAGGATTTATCATTCAGTATTCAGAGCATAGAAAATATGACATTCTACACCTAGGCTATTCAAGGATTCATTTTTATAGGACCCTACACAGGGTGTTTATCCTTGGAACTTTTTACACAGCAACCTCTACCATAGTGTACCTCCCAGTAAAAAGTTGAGAATTTTCCAAGCTAAGATACTATTTGCTTGATTTAATGTATGTTATTAGCACATAAATCAAATAAGTAGGTTACTGTGAGATAAAAAGTCTCCTAATTTTTCTCTGGCTTCTAGGTACCCATACATTAGCATAGAAAAAGTTTTATTGGGTGATTCACCACCTAACTACAGGGATAAAACATTCTACTTAAACATGGTATGAAACTAAGTTTAATAAACAGTAAAGCTAGAGTTGGAATTTGGGCCTGATCTTTTTACACAGTCCTAAACATCAAGCAACTAACTTACTGCCCAAAATTTAGGGTCAGCATTGTTCTACAACATTGGGTACAAAATAAGTCCATTAAAGCTTCCATTTAATGTAGAGCAAAATATGTTGAGATTCTGAGAAACTTTCTGTAACAAAAGTGGTGGAGTTTGTTCTAAGGATTCCAGAACAGTTGAGTTTGCATTTTTCTGAATTTTCTACAATGTTATTCGAATTTTACAAGTTCACTGAATTTGAATCTAGGTTTGAAACTTTCTTTTACAACTAGGTCCTTGAATCTTACGCGCAGACCCTTCTAAAGATTTAAATTCTTGCAATTGGGTCCTCGGGCGGCTCGGGTACGGCGGCCGGCCGAAATTCCGGCGAGGGGGCTCGCCGGCGGCGAGGGGCGAGGGTCGGGGAAGGTTCAGGGGTGCGAGGGCTACCTTGTGGGGGTGTTGTTCAGGTGGGGGACGGCCGGGAAGGGCTTGCCGGCGTTGGAGCAGAGGCGGCAGTGGCGCAGCACGCGTCGACGGCGGTGCTCCGGCGGGCTTGGGGCGGTGTGGTCCGGTCGGCGAGCTTCAGTAGCGCGTGGGGAAGCTGCATAGGGGCTCGGCTTGGACGGAGGGGGTCGGGGTCGTGCTGTCCGCGGCGAGCAGGGGCGGCGGCGGCGGCGGCAGCGCGGGCGGCAGTGCTCCGGTGGCTCTGGGCGGCGTTGGGCGGGTCGGCGAGCTTCAGGGGGATGATGTAGTGGTGGCTGGGGGCTGAGTTTGGGCAGTGGGCGGCGGCGGAGGACTGTCCACGGGCTGGCGGCGCTCGGCGGCGGCAATGGCGACGGCGAGGGCGTTCTGGGTGCTGGGGCTCGCGCGCGTGGCCGGGCGGGGCTTTTATAGGGGCCGGAGGGGCCTGGGCAGCGCGCGGGGCGGGGGCACGGCACAACGCGCACTGGGCGCGGCGGGCGGCGGCAGAACGCCGGCGCGACGTGCGGCAGCGCGGGCGCGGTGACTGGGCGGCCGGAGATATGGCGTGGGCGCGGTGGGATAGCGCCGGGCGTGGAGTGGTGAAGCAGCAGCGGCAGTGGCTCGGGCGGAGGGCGGGCGCGGCGACTGGCGGGGCGCGGGGGCCGGGGCGGCACGGCGGAGCGCGGCGACTGGGCGCGATGGGCGGCGGGCCGGGCGCGGCAGCGTCGCGTGCACGCGCGGGCGCTCACTGGCCGCGCGGCATGGGGGCGGGGCAAAGCCGGCCGTGGCGGGGTGGCGCGGCGGCCACTGGCCTGGCGCCTCGCGCCGGTCAGGCGACGCCGGCCACCTGGCGCGCGGCGGTCGGGCGCGGAGGAGAGAGAGAGGGGGGGGGGGGGGGGGGGGGGGCGAGGGGCCTGGATGCAAGAATTCGAAAAGTTTCAGGGGGCTGGGTGCAAACAGGGCGTTTTCTCCTCTTTCTGATTTGAATTTCAAAAACTTTTGAACACGAAAGTTGTTCAAAATAAAAAGTTCTACAACTTTGGTTTCAGGCAAAATCTCATTTGGCTTATGGTTTGAAAGTTAAATTTAAAAGTTCAAAAGTAACCAATGTGCTCAAATTAAATTTGAATTCCAACTGAACTTGTTTTAATTCTTTCCACCCTTTCATTAGTTGGTTTAATCATAGAGTTAGGCTAATGACATTGATTTTGGAAATGTAATTACCAGGGTTGTCATAGCCTTCCCCCTTAACAAGAATCTCGCCCCGAGATTCGGTAATTCTTAGTGTGGGCGTGGGTGCACATACTAGTGGTTGAGATAAGAAACCCAGGGAAATGTTGGTTCAGGTAGCTCTCCGTTTCCTAGGTGGCTTCTTCTTCCGTGTGGTGATTTCATTGTATTTTATACATTCTAATCACTTTCCTCCTGGTCTCTCTTTCTTTTTGATCCAAAATCTTAACTGGGTGTTCGACATACGAGAGGTCGGGTTCCAACGATATTTCTTGTTGTTCCACAATCTCGGTAGGGACTCGAATACACTTCTTGAGTTGAGATACGTGGAAGACATCATGGGTGGCCGTGAGCTGAGGGGGCAGTCGTAATTTGTAGGCTACGGGTCCGCAGCTCTCAATGATTTCGTAAGGACCAATATAACGGGGAGCTAGTTTGCCTTTGATTCCAAATCTTCGCACTCCCTTGGTTTGTGAAACTCGAAGATATGATCGCCAACTTCGAACTTTAGGGGCTTCCTCCTTTTGTCAGAATAGCTCTTTTGTCGAGCTTGTGCGGCTCTAAGATTTGCTTGTATTACTTTTACTTTCTCCTCTGCCTCGATCACCAGGTCGGGTCCAATTATTTTACGTTCTCCGGTTTGTGACCAGCTCAAAGGAGTTCGACACCTTCGTCCATACAGGGCCTCAAAGGGTGCCATTTTCAAACTCGTTTGATAGCTGTTGTTGTACGAGAACTCCGCTAGGGGTAGGCATTTGTCCCAATTCTTGTCATAGTGAATGACGCAGGCTCTCATCATGTCTTCAAGGATTTGGTTTACCCTTTCCGTTTGTCCGTCAGTCTGAGGATGGTATGCTGAGCTGCGAATCAGCTTAGTGCCAAGAGACGTTTGCAGTTGTTCCCAAAAGTGTGCTACAAACTGAGAACCACGATCGGAAATAATTGTCTTAGGTATTCCATGCAGGCAAACAATACGATCGAGGTAAATCTCGGCATATTTCTTGGTAGAATAGGTGGTGTGTACCGGAAGAAAATGTGCTGTCTTTGTGAGTCTATCCACGATAACCCATATGGAATCATGTCTCGGGGAAGTGTTTGGTAGTCCAACGATGAAGTCGATACTTATGTCTTCCCATTTCCATGATGGTATAGGTAACGGTTGAAGTGTACCGGCTACCTTTAAGTGGCTAGCTTTCACTCTCTGGCATGTGTCACATTATGAGACATACGTAGCAATTTCTCTTTTCATTCTAGTCCACCAGAAGTTTTGCCTTAGGTCTTGATACATTTTGCTACTGCCGGGGTGGATAGAGAATTTGGAAAGGTGTGCCTCATCGAGAATTTTCTTGCGGAGTTCACGATTCTTCGGAACGACTATTCGACCTTCGAACCATAGAACTCCCTTATGGTCCTGGCGGAAACACTTATACTTCTCCTCTCCTAGAGAGAGTTTCTGTTTGATGATCTTAATCCCTTCATCCTGTAGTTGGGCCATAACGATTTGGTCGTGAAGAGTGGGCTCAACTGAGATGTGATTTAGAGTGCCTTGGGAAACCATTTCCATGTTAAGCTTCCTCATTTCTGCACACAACGTCTCATGGTGGGACTCCATGGATAAGCAATGGCAATGGGACTTGCGGCTCAGTGCATCCGCGACTACATTAGCCTTACCGGGGTGATAGTGCACTTCAAGGTCATAATCCTTGATTAATTCTAGCCATCTCCGTTGTCTCATATTCAGATCGGCTTGTGTGAAGATGTACTTGAGACTCTTATGATCCGTGTAGATATGGCACTGTGTACCCATGAGATAGTGCCTCCATATTTTTAGAGCGTGAATGACGGCTGCAAGCTCAAGGTCATGCGTGGGATAATTCTATTCGTGGGGCCGAAGGGCTCGTGAGGCATATGCAATCACTCGATTCTCTTGCATAAGCACACATCCTAGACCAGTACCTGATGCGTCACAATACACATTGAATGACTTGGTATTATCGGGTTGAGCTAACACAGGTGCAGTAGTCAGATGCTCTCTGAGAGTGTGGAAAGCTTCTTCACATTTCTCATCCCATACAAACTTTACTTCCTTCTTTAACAGTTCAATCATGGGCTTAGCAATTCGAGAGAAATCCGGGATGAAGCGGCGGTAGTAACCGGCTAAGCCGAGAAAACTGCGAATCTGATGAACAGAGGTAGGGGGTTTCCAATCCATCACCTCTTGTACCTTGCTGGGGTCAACAGCTATGCCTTCGCTGGAGATCGTGTGACCTAAGAACTTTACAGTATCCAACCAAAACTCACACTTAGAAAACTTAGCATAGAGCTGATGGTCTCTGAGTCGCTGAAGAACAATGCGAAGGTGCTTGGCATGCTCTTCCTCATCCTTGGAATAGATAAGGATGTCGTCGATGAACACTACGACGAATTTGTCAAGTTCGGGCATGAATACCGAATTCATGAGATACATGAAGTAGGCAGGGGCATTGGTGAGTCCAAAGGACATGACCAAAAACTCATATAGTCCATATCGTGTGGAGAAGGCAGTCTTAGGGACATCGCACGGGCGAATCTTGATCTGATGATATCCCGAACGAAGATCAATCTTTGAGAAGACTCTGGCTCCAGCTAATTGATCGAAGAGTACATCGATGCAAGGAAGGGGGTATTTATTTTTAACAGTTACCGCATTGAGAGGTCGGTAGTCCACACATAATCTTAAACTGTCTCCTTCTTCTTTACGAATAGGGCTGGACATCCCCAAGGTGACGTGCTAGGGCGAATAAAACCTTTGTCCAGTAGTTCTTGGAGTTGAATTTTCAGCTCTGCCAATTCTTTAGGGGGCATCCTATATGGTCTCTTGGATATAGGTGCAGTGCCTGGCTGTAGTTCAATAACGAACTCAATATCCCTATCCGGGGGCATTCCTGGTAAGTCATCCGGGAAAACATCGGCATACTCGTTTACCACAGGAATATTATCTGGCTTAAGTCCTTCAATCTTATAAGCACAGGAATTCGTACAATCTAGGAACGGTAGGTAAAGGGTAGTGGCTCCGTGACTAGGTGAATTTATCTCAACGGCTCGGGAAGAAAGGTCCAGTGTGACTCCATGCATAGCCATCCAGTTCATTCCCAAAATAATGTCCATGCCGTCAAGGGGTAAAAGGACAAGGTCCGTGTCGATGGTTTTACTACCCAATTTGACTGGTACTTGTCTGACCATTTGGTTTGAAGCAATTTTACCACCCGGTGTTGATATCATATATGACCCTTTTGTGTGACAAACATCCAAGCCTACTTTTGCACCGAATTTTGCACTAATGAAACTATGCGATGCACCAGAATCAAATAATATAACTGCAGGCTTGTTATGGATAGAGAATGTACCCGACATCACTGGGGCTCCTTCAGGAAGCTCTGCAAGCGTGGTGAAGTTAATCCGTCCTTGCTTGACTTGCAGGGTCTGTCTCTTGCCCCTGTTCTTGGTGTTCGGGTTGGATCCTTGACCTTGGTTGGGCTGTCCAGGCTGAGGGCATTCTCGTGCGAAGTGGCTGGAACTCCCGCATTTGAAACAGCGATTCGCGGGGCTAGGTCGAAGAGACTGCTGAAGAATGGGCCTCGGACCATTCTGTGGAGGCATCGGGGGTCGTACCATGCCTGGCTGCTGTGGGGGTCTGGCAATCCATCTCCCTGGCTGCGGGGCCCTTGGTGGGGCTGTGGGTGCGGTATTTTGCACGATGCGGTACCTTGGGGGTTGGGCACTTGATGGTCCTGCGGGTGCCTTTCTCTTCTTCTCTGCCCGGTGTGCCATGATACAGTCTTCCTGGGTAATGGCCATATTGACCAATTCGTGGTAGGTGTCAGCCCTGGCTAGGTTCAGACGTTCCTTGAGCTTGGTATTCAGACCTCGGCGGAAACGATCACGCTTCTTGGCATCCGTATCAGCGTGATAGCCCGCATACTGGCATAAGTTGTTGAACGCCTGGGCGTACTGCAGCACGGTGCGGGTGCCCTGGGTAAGTGCCAGAAACTCATTCAACTTCCTCTCCATGAGACCCTCGGGAATATGATGTGCCCGGAACGCGGTCTTGAATTCACCCCAGTCGACCACATGGTCAGCCGGGAGCATCGCAGAATAGTGGTCCCACCACAGACGAGCGGTACCGCGAAGCTGTTGCGCGGCAAAACGAGCCTTGTTGGCCTCTGAGCATGGGGCCACAAGTAGTGTGAACTTGGATTCGATAGTGCGAATCCATGCATCTGCGTCCAGGGGTTCCTCTGTCTTATGGAACAAGGGCGGCTGGGTCCCTAGGAAATCCGTGTATCCTGCAGCTTGAGGTTCGTGAGCATTGTGCCCACCCCTCTGCTGGTGTTGTCCTTGCACAATCTGACGCAGCAGCTCGGTTTGAGCGGCCATCACTTCCACCAAACTGGGCGGGGGGTGGTGGCGATTGTCGCGAGCGGCTGCCACCGGCACCAAAACCCTCGGGGTTGCCACGGGTTGATCCAACCATCTGAAACGTGAAAGGTTACCATTAGCAACGCGATCCATATTACTTCCTTGATTCAAAAATAATTGGTGTAGTCATAGACTTCTGAAGTCACAGCTAGAAGTATGGACAAGATCTCTGTTTGCTACGAGAAAAATCATAGCCTGCTGTGGGTCCATCCAAAACATCTCAAACTTTCGCAGTAGTCAGAGGATTTAGGAATGCACCACTTTGGTATTTAACTTCGGTGCTAGAACTATAGCTAAGGTGGTCGAAAAGCTCGTCCTTTGCCTTACTGTCTTAGCTGTTTTTTAGCAGATTGATCGGTACGGTTTCGCCTATATCTTAAACTAGCGAGGTCCAATGATGCTGAATTTTTGTGAGAACCCAGATCACAAAATTTAGCACAAGTTTGGTATTCAACACTCAGCCAAGAAATGCAAGGAGACATGGGTAAAAATTCCGACAAGTCTCAGCGATTGTGGATTTCATCGTTTACCAAATTACAACGAAATCACCCAAGTTTATCGCCGTTCCTTACATGCTGAGGGTATCCACATGGTTCAGGTGTACCCAACACAAAAGAGTTACTCAACTCCTAGTTAGCCTATTACAACACTTGCCAAAAGTTAGGCTACCCTATCGAGGAGTATGTGCAAAAGTCCTCCCAGGTCGTCATCTAGAAATCATCCAAGTCGTTGACGGACGACTCGCTGTGAGCAGGAGAGTGAGCTCCCATCTGAGGTGCCTGTGGTACCTCACCCTCGAAATCCATACCGGAGATACCATCAATCTCCTGTGGCTCCTCCTCATCCTCCTCCATGTCGTCCTCATGGGGATGGTCATTCTGATCATGGTGCCACTGAATGTGCTCATTAGCATCCTCCAACTCAAGGCTCAGATCATGGAGCTGCTCCTCCAACTGTGCTATCGTGGCATCTCTCTCACCCATTAGAGTATCCTGCTCCTGAATTTGGCCCTCAAGTTGGCCAATCTGAGCATCTCTGTCCTCAAGATCCTGACTGAGCTCCTTAATCTGCTCATCCCTGGTATCTGCCATCATGTGGTAGGCCTGAGCAAGATCAGTGAGCTGCTCAAGTGCCTGACTCTGGAGAGTCTGAAACCGGTAGAGTGCACTCATGCACCGCACGGAGGTATGAATAGTTTCTTGGGCGTGAAAGTCTACCAAGTACTGTGCGTGCTGCACCCTGTTGAGCCAAAAGGGGTCGTTGCCCTGGGCAGCAGGAAACAATCCAATGGGAGTGAATGTGACAACCTCGGACGCTGCGCACAAAACGTGTTGAGCGCCCTCATGGCTGCAAGCTCCCAAGTATCGGCCAAACGGCGACCAACAGCCTCAAGCTCCGAGGCGGGCCACTCCGGGTGTAGCGGGTGCTGAAAGATAGTCACGTTGACACGGCACTGGGTAACTCCATTTTCTGCAAACTCCAGTCCGGCGTAACGTGGGGGAATTAGATAGCCCGCGGTACGCAGAACATCCCACAAAATAGAGGGAAAGCCCTCCCAGTGGAGACACTGCGAGTGTACGCGTCCATCCTCATCCACCATCATATCAACAGGCTCGGCCATCTGAACAAAAGATCAAATGGAGTGAGATAGTGAAAAACTGTGAACAGCATAAGGACAGATTCTGTATAGTGTGCAAAAATAACCATAACTCCCACAGTTCTCATCCAAAAATTCTCAAATTTCACCAGATCACTCCTAAGGTATTTGTGAACAACTTTGCTAGTCAACTCCAGAGCTAATTAGGTCTCTAAGATGGTCTTTCTTTTCAGGTTTTACCTTACTGTCTACCCAGAATTTTCAGTGAATAGAGGGCTAGAATTTCGTGCACCAGGGAAAATCTACCCAGCCAAAATTTACCAAATTTTAACAGCAGCTACCTGGGTAAATTTGGAACAAGTTTCGTGTTGTGCTCTTTTGCAGAAAACCGCAGGAAGGGGGCCTAAAAAGTTAAGAGGCAGAAGGGCTTATTCTGGACAGAATTCTGACATTCCAAGGTTTCTGTTATTTCTCACTATCCATAAGTTCAGAATTTTTCATTTTTGAACAGAAGATAGAACATGAAATTTGGAACAATTCTCTCAACATGGACTTCTCCAGAAAAGGTCATTTTCTTGGGTCAATAAATCGTTCTTTTTGGTCATGGCAGATTTGTGACAGATTCGCTAGATAGTCCTTATGCAAACCACGCTTAGATACGCAAGAACCTTACCACTCTCATACAACGCATTTTTGATTTCAGATACATATGTTCAGGATGTATGCACGTCCTATTCGTCCTCACAAAATAAAATAACTGCCAAATGCTTTTGGTCTTACGAAGATAGTCTCGGTGGCATACACAATACGGCTCTCGATATAATAGCTAGTCGAGTCTTTCTAATCGTTCCTTAACTTATCGTAATCGCGGTTAGTGTACCTGCAGAAGATTGACAAAGCATATATATATCATGAACCTTTCATGCCAGCACTCATGAAAGCGTCCGTATTCATTACCGTTTACTTATAGAAACGATATCTGTACAATTTCCGCCGTACAGACGACGTTAACATACGCTATCGAGATAGCGTATTCATGGGGGGTACCGTCATGAGACGGGGGTATGAACAGCGATCGCCATACCCTGCGCCAAACCTTCTACTCCCAATATGTTCAGCGATCAGTTGGCATATTGGCAGCACCTCAAGTAAGCCACTGCTTGAGGGCAGCGTTCGGTTCGCATCACCGACAGGAAGGCCAAGCTCTCTCAGTTGGCTGAGGATCCTTACCTTCTTACCTTAGCGACGAGTGCGTCGTTACAGAATTTAAGGTCGGTTGTGCATGAAAGTAAGTTTTGACAGAAAGTAATATGCTGAAAGTCAGTTGATAATATTTCATAAGTCAGACAGCCACCTAGTAAACTTTTCCCATAATCCCTTAGGGCTTTATGAACTAGGCACCATCCTTAACGTACCAACGCATTTCGCAACACATCCTTCTAGTCAAGTTTTATGAAAACAAGTTTTTAAGGCTTGTCACATTCTCTGGCGTATGTATTTTGGCTCCGGTGTCCGCTGTTGCCAGCTGTGGCACCAGCTACGGCTCTGATACCAGCTGTGGCAGAACCACCTGAATTAATCGGGCTCAAGTGTATTAACCATCACCATTAAGGCATTCTCGGTTAACCTTACACTTCAAACGGAGTAATCCACTGGTCTGTCGGGTATAACCTCCCGATACAACCACGGTGAACGGATCGAGCGCCATACATACAAACGCTCATTCGACGATGAGCCCAGAGAATACCACATTCCAGCAAATATTACAACATTAGCATAAGTGAATATTACAGACCAAGTTTTGAGTTTATAAACCAAGTACTTCAATTATCATAAATAAGTTCTTCAGAGTTTAAGTTGCAGCGGAAATAAACGACGGAAACTACTCGACGATAAAGAATGTCTCGATGAAGCCCGTACAAGACATCACTCGGCATTATCTCCGTTGGACGGGGGCGCATCCCATTCCACCGACCAACCAGAGGGAAGAGTGCAGGGCCAAGTCAAGCTAGCAATCATGTCTTCGAAGGTCTCACCTGAAAACGAGTCACAAGCAAGCCTGAGTATGCTAATACTCAGCAAGACTTACCCGAGTAGTGGAATCTACTCCACCGACTCTAGACATGCTAGGCTTTTTGGCTCAGGGGTTTGTTTTGCCGAAAAGCATCTACAAGTGGGTCCTTACTTTCAACTTTTAGCTCAAGATTCTAGTTTCGTTAGCCAGTCTAGGTAAGCAGCTATCTAAAGCATACATGATGAAGCATTAAATTTTTCATCCAACCAGTTCATTCATCATCATTGTTCCTCTTCTTACTCTGTGGGTAAAAATGGTTAAGCAGTCTCAATAGCCGTGAGAAACGGACGATTCGAATCGAATTTCTTAACCTTGCAAGGGAAACCCAAACACACGTCACGTGGTTACTCCCTAGAGTCACACGTGCAACTTTTCCCCTTTCTTTCCGGGTCGTGGATCGGGGCTACCCTCCGAGAGTACAAGAGCCCCACGCCACGGTTCGGCGCCGGGTCGTGACCACTCTCTGCACTCGCCATATGCACATGGGACCGAAGTTCAAAGGGTAGGATGCCGTCCCCTTTGCGGGCCAATTAGGTACTTAAGCTTACCGATTCCCATAATCTCGGCATGTGTTTAGTACGTTCAAAGACTTAACCATCACTACCACACCCTGCGGCCTTAGCATTTTTCACTAGACAGACAGGCCTCAATCGTAACCATCGTTCCATAGCCCGTCCGTGTCCTTATGATTGCAGCGTGTAGTAGTCATTCAACTCCTATTTTCTCGCGAGTGACAGGAAATCACTCGACTTTTACCGGAGTCCTATTAGCACGGCATTCTATCGAACCTTACGTCTAGTTTTCAAGCAAGGGTTCCTGATATCATGCAACTAAGTTTTCATCCAACTCCTGTAAACTTAATGCGCAGGCAAAGAGTAATGAGTTGCATAATTTCGGAAAGAATGGGTTATGCTCCGGGGCTTGCCTTCGCAGTTCGCTTGGGGCTCTTCCGAACTTGGGCTCGGGTCTTCAAGAGCTTCAGTTAGATTCACTTGAGCTTCACGCTGCTCACTCTCGGACGCGGGCACCAGCTCGTAAGTTCCGTCGGCGAGAGTCGTCGATTCTACATGAGTGCACAAGTTTAAGTCGTGGAAACGGCACTTGATTACGATTTGAGAGTAATTACTACAATGGACAGTTTTCTGGTCATGAAATTTTGGATTTAGGTACATCAGCGAAAGATGCGCTTACTGTAAAATTTTTAGCCAATTTTATGTAACAGATTAATTATGAAAAATACATTACATAGTGGCTGTTAGATCCTTGTTCTTTTTGTACAGAACAATTGGTGCAACAAATGAGTCTAAGATTTTTACAGAGCTTTCACTTAAGTATGCGGAAGCTACTGTAATTTTTGTAGGATTTATCATGCAGTATTCAGAGCATAGAAAATATGACATTCTACACCTAGGCTATTCAAGGATTCATTTTTATAGGACCCTACACAGGGTGTTTGTCCTTAGAACTTTTTACACAGCAACCTCTACCATAGTGTACCTCCCAGTAAAAAGTTGAGAATTGTCCAAGCTAAGATACTATTTTCTTGATTTAATGTATGTTATTAGCACATAAATCAAATAAGTAGGTTACTGTGAGGTAAAACGTCTCCTAATTTTTCTCTGGCTTCTAGGTACCCATACATTAGCATAGAAAAAGTTGCATTGGGTGATTCACCACCTAACTGCAGGGATAAAACATTCTACTTAAACATGGTATGAAACTAAGTTTAATAAACAGTAAAGCTAGAATTGGAATTTGGGCCTGATCTTTTTACACAGTCCTAAAAATCAAGCAACTAACTTACTGCCCAAAATTTAGGGTCAGCATTGTTCTACAACAGTGGGTACAAAATAAGTCCATTAAATCTTCCATTTAATGTAGAGAAAAATATGTTGAGATTCTGAGAAACTTTCTGTAACAAAAGTGGTAGAGTTTGTTCTAAGCATTCCAGAACAGTTGAGTTTGCATTTTTCTGAATTTTCTACAATTTTATTCGAATTTTACAAGTTCACTGAATTTGAATCTAGCTTTGAAACTTTCTTTTACAACTAGGTCCTTGAATCTTACGCGCAGACCCTTCTAAAGATTTAAATTCTTGCAATTGGGTCCTCGGGCGGCTCGGGTACGGCGGCCGGCCGAATTTCCGGCGAGGGGGCTCGCCGGCGGCGAGGGGCGAGGGTCGGGGAAGGTTCAGGGGTGCGAGGGCTACCTTGTGGGGGTGTTGTTCAGGTGGGGGACGGCCGGGAAGGGCTCGCCGGCGTTGGAGCAGAGGCGGCGGCGGCGCGGCACGCGTCGACGGCGGTGCTCCGGCGGGCTTGGGGCGGTGTGGTCCGGTCGGCGAGCTTCAGTAGCGCGTGGGGAAGCTGCACAGGGGCTCGGCTTGGATGGAGTGGGTCGGGGTCGTGCTGTCCGCGGCGAGCAGGGGCGGCGGCGGCGGCGGCAGCGCAGGCGGCAGTGCTCCGGTGGCTCTGGGCGGCGTTGGGCGGGTCGGCGAGCTTCAGGGGGATGATGTAGTGGTGGCTGGGGGCTGAGTTTGGGCAGTGGGCGGCGGCGGAGGACTGTCCACGGGCGGGCGGCGCTCGGCGGCAGCAATGGCGACGGCGAGGGCGTTCTGGGTGCTGGGGCTCGCGCGCGTGGCCGGGCGGGGCTTTTATAGGGGCCGGAGGGGGTGCGGAGGGGCCTGGGCAGTGCGCGGGGCGGGGGCACGGCACAACGCGCACTGGGTGCGGCGGGCGGCGGCAGAACGCCGGCGCGACGTGCGGCAGCGCGGGCGCGGTGACTGGGCGGCCGGAGATATGGCGTGGGCGCGGTGGGATAGCGCCGGGCGTGGAGTGGTGAAGCAGCAGCGGCTGCGGCTCGGGCGGAGGGCGGGCGCGGCGACTGGCGGGGCGCGGGGGCCGGGGCGGCACGGCGGAGCGCGGCGACTGGGCGCGACGGGCGGCGGGCCGGGCGCGGCAGCGTCGCGTGCACGCGCGGGCGCTCACTGGCCGCGCGGCATGGGGGCGGGGCAAAGCCGGCCGTGGCGGGGTGGTGCGGCGGCCACTGTCCTGGCGCCTCGCGCCGGTCAGGCGACGCCGGCCACCTGGCGCGCGGCGGTCGGGCGCGGAGGAGAGAGGGGGGGGGGGGGGGGGGGGGGCGAGGGGCCTGGATGCAAGAATTCGAAAAGTTTCAGGGGGCTGGGTGCAAACAGGGCGTTTTCTCCTCTTTCTGATTTGAATTTCAAAAACTTTTGAACACGAAAGTTGTTCAAAATAAAAAGTTCTACAACTTTGGTTTCAGGCAAAATCTCATTTGGCTTATGGTTTGAGAGTTAAATTTAAAAGTTCAAAAGTAACCAATGTGCTCAAATTAAATTTGAATTCCAACTGAACTTGTTTTAATTCTTTCCACCCTTTCATTAGTTGGTTTAATCATAGAGTTAGGCTAATGACATTGATTTTGGAAATGTAATTACCAGAGTTGTCACATCGATGACCTGGTCGATGCGTGGGAGCGTGAAGGGATCCTTCGGGTAGTGTTTGTTGGGATCAGTATAATCCACACACATTCTCCATTCATTATATTCTTTTTCAAGACTAGTACAGGGTTAGCTAACCACTCGGGGTGGTACACTTCTTTAATAAAACCGGCCGCGAGTAGTTTTGCTAGCTCCTTTCTGATGGCCTCCCTCTTGTCGGGAGCAAAGCGTCATAGTCGTTGCTTCTTCGGAGTTGCTTTAGGGTCAATTTTAGGCAACGCTCGATCAACTCCTTAGGCACCCCTGGCATATTCGCTGGTTTCCACGCGAAGATGTCTCGGTTAGCCCTAAGGAAGCTGACGAGCGCGCTTTCCTATTTGTCACTCAAGCTGTCTCCGATTAAAGTAGTCTTGGACGGGTCGCCTTCTTGCAGCTGGATGGCCTTGATGACGACGTCCCTGGGGTTTGGTTTAACCCTCGACTGGCTAGGCCTCTGGCTGGAGATCTCCATCTGTGAGTCGGTGAGCTTTTGAGCGGCCGCGAGTACTTCCGCAGAAGGCTCTGGCACGCGTGATGTCTCGGTGTACTCGATCGCCTCCTGGTCGCAGTCGTACGACTTCTTCAGATCGCCACGGAACGTGAGTACGCCTGTCTTGCCTGGCATCTTGAGTAGCAGGTAGTCGTAGTGGGGCACGGCCATGAACTTGGCCAATGCTGGTCTGCCGAGGATGGCATGGTATGGCGACTCGAAGTCAGCCACCTCGAACTTGATGTACTCGGTGCGGTAGTTATCCTTCATCCCAAAGGTAACTGGCAGGACCACTGAGCTGAGTGGTGTAGCCGCGTTTCCCGGGATGATGCCATAGAATGGAGCTCTGCTAGGGGTGAGCATCTTGGAGATGTCCGGGCCCATCTTCTTCAGAGTACTCGCGAAAAGCTGGTTGAGGCCGCTCCCGCCATTGATGAGTACTCAGGTCAGCTATGAGCCCGCCGTGACAGGATCTAGGACGAGCGGGAATTTTCCTAGCTCGGAGAAGTTGGTCCATTGATCATCCCTGGAGAAGGAGAACGGGACCTCGCTGTATCTCAGACTTTTGCTTTGTAGGCTCTACAGAGAGGATTTTGAGCAGGGTCAACTTCTGCGCTCGCTTGGAGGGGAATCCGCCGTCTCCGCCAAAGATGACGTTGACGATGTTCTTCGGGTCCTCGAAATCCTGAGCCCACGGTAAGTTTTTCGGCCCATCTAACACAGACGTTCTTCATAGTTACCGTTACAAGTAATTTCAAAAGTATGCTCAAATTGAACTATGTCTGCCTCCAATAAGATTAAAAAAATTACAGAAAAAATACATTCAGGGTCATATATACAAATGAATACATCTCCCACATAGTTTCCTAGAACTTAAACTTTCAAGTTTGCATAGGTCAGAATACTTTTAACATCATATACACCTCAAATTTTGACACAAACTCATATTGACCTTACAATTAGAGGATACGAAGTTATATTCGCAATTGTTATGCAATATCATTTTGTTTTTTTCTACTTGGGTGTAAAAAACTAAGTGATATGTAAAAGATCCAAGAAATAGAAACTAACTAGAACAAAGATACAACTAAATGGTAGAGTGTGATTTTAGACAAAATTAGGAAAAAGAATCATCAAATTCGGAGTTATTGTGAGGGAGAAATACTAGTTATTAATTCTAGATTAAAATGAGAAATATGGACTATTTACGAGCTCTTATGCTTCTCAGCCAATCACGCGATACCACCTGGAGCAGTAGGTGATGCTCGTCTCCTCACTGCGTGGGTGGCCGGCGGCCGTGGCATCTGCATCGTCGATGTGCAGATGAACAGCTATGAGAAATCGGGTTTGACTAGAAAATAGCCCACGTTAAGTTTTTTGGCCCATCTAACACAAACGTTTTTCATAGTTACCGTTACAAGTAATTTCAAAAGTATGCTCAAATTGAACTATGTCTGCCTCCAATAAGATTCAAAAAATTATAGAAAAAATACATTCATGGTCATATATACTATTATAGCCGAAAGTCCGAGATATGGAAACAAAATTCAATTATTTGATATGGGTAATCCAAACATCCAAGTCTAAGGTAGTACAAAGAAAAATTATTAGTATCAAAAGTTTGTCAAGAAATTCTACAAACTAACACAACAACATATTTTAGGTCCATAAGCTTGAGAAAAATAATCAAATGGTTTTAACAAAGCCGGGCCATACATTGTTCACAAATTAATACATCTCCCACATAGTTTCCTAGAACTTAAACTTTCAAGTTTGCATAGGTCAGAATACTTTTGACATCATATACATCTCAAATTTTGACACAAACTCATATTGACCTTACAATTAGAGGATATGAAGTTATATTCGCAATTGTTATGCAATATCATTTTGTTTTTTTCCTACTTTGGTGTAAAAAACTAAGTGATATGTAAAAGATCTAAGAAATAGAAACTAACTAGAACAAAGACACCACTAAATAGTAGAGTGTGATTTTAGATAAAACTAGGAAAAAGAGTCATCAAATTCAGAGTTCTTGTGAGGGAGAAATACTAGTTACAAGTTTTAATTCCAGATTAAAAAGAAAAAGATAGACTATTTACAAGCTCTTATACCTCCCAGCCAATCACGCGCTACCACGTGGAGCAGTAGGTGACGCCCGCCTCCTCACCGCCTGTCACACCCTATTCTAGAAAGAACCAGATGCATCTCATATGTGCGCCAGGATCACGTTCACACACATATGGTAGACGAAAAGTGTAATATATCAAAGAAAATGCTCAAAGTAACTAAATAAAGTATTTAACAATATTACACTCCATATAAAAGAGACACAAATGTCTTTAAACGATAAACCATTATACCCTATACGCAGTTTGCAACAACTCCGTCTTCCACAGGCGATGACTGGTGAACGCAGGACCTAGAACTCCTCGAAGTCGTCGAAGATCTCCTCTTCAAAGTTCTCTTCTGAACAGCAGGGGGCAAGGGTGAGTACTCTTATGGTTGGTACTCAGCAAGTGGGGTGAAAAATGCAAGGCCATCAAGGATAGGCTGAGGTTTGCAGCAGCGGTTGCTTTTAGTTGGTCAAGTATTTATTATCAAGCACCTATTAACTAGGTTTAAGTTTATACCAACCCACTTTAGTAGAAACATAAAGATACCATCAACACAAGTATTAACCACGAACCACAATTTATTTAATTTTCAAGTTTAAATTATCATGTGAGGGTCCAAGCCACTCTTAACCGTGAGTACGGCTGTTATAACAGTTTTACACTCTGCAGAGGTTGTACACTTTACCCACAAATCGTGTTTCCCTGAATCGCCCGGGTTTGCAAGGCCCTTAAACACTTCCGAGGTGAGTGGCGAGGGTACACTATGAAGCCTTTACAAAGACATGTCGAGAGCTAGGCAGCCCGCTAGAGTTTCAGTAGCGGCGTGGTCCATAAACCTCCCTAATGGTCAGCTCCTTAGCAAAGGAATTCTGCATATGACAAACTTTTATCCCAACTACCTCCATGTTTGAGGGCACATGCTCTCAACATATCCTCTAATACCTGATTCGTTCGCTCAGTCTGACCATCTTTTTGCGGATGGTATGCAGAACTTACATTGAGCTTTGTATCCATGGATTCATGCAACTTCTGCCAGAAACGTGACGTGAACTGAGTACCTCGATCAGACACTATATTCTTTGGAACACCGTGCAGACACACAATTTGTGACATGTATAGTTCTGCTAACTTGGCTCCAGTGTATGTGGTTTTGACTGGGATGAAATGTGCGACTTTTGTCAATCTGTCCACAATAACCCATATCGAGTCGTAACCATCACGAGTACGAGGTAACCCTACAATGAAATCCATACCAATTTCTTCCCATTTCCATTCAGGTACTTTCAATGGCTGAAGTAAAGCTGCTGGTCTCTGGTGTTCTGCTTTCACTCTCTGGCATACATCACACAAAGCTACATGAGTTGCTACATCTCTTTTCAAACCATACCACCAGTACCTTTCTTTCAAGTCATGATACATTTTGATACTTCCAGGATGAATGGAATAAGCGAAGGTGATCAATTTCAGGTACACAGATCCTTTTTCTGAACCAAACAGTTTCCTGTTCATCTTCGGTAAAATCCTTAGTCTTGCCTAAACCAATTTGAATCTTGATCTCTTTGATCTTAGCATCTGTCAATTGTCCTTTTCGGATCTCTTGTTCTAGTGTCGGTTCCATTTCCATGGTTATGGCTTCTGCTTGTGTGACAATTCCCAAGTTCAAACGTGCCATCTCCTAACATAATTCTTGAGGCATCAATCGAGCAATCATCATGTTAGCTTGTCCTTTCCGGCTTAGGGCGTCTGCCACAACATTAGCCTTGCCCGGATGATACTGAATATCCAAATCATAGTCCTTGATTAATTCTAGCCATCATCGCTGTCTTAAGTTAAGATCCTGTTGCGTGAAGATTTACTTCAGACTCTTATGGTCCATGAAGATCTGACACTTGTTTCCGATCATGTAGTGCCTCCAAATCTTCAATGCGTGCACGACGGCAGCCAATTCCAAGTCATGGGTAGGATAGTTCTGCTCATGCTTTCTCAGCTGTCTTGAAGCATAGGCCACAACTTTGCCTTCTTGCATTAACACACATCCAAGACCCATCCGTGAAGCGTCGCAATACACATCAAACCCTTTGTGGATATCTGGCATTATCAACACAGGGGCAGTTGTAAATCTTGTCTTCAGCTCTTCAAAACACTTCTGGCATGTATCATCCCACTTAAATTCTTTCCCTTTTTCCAACAGAGAAGTCATAGGTTTCACTATCTTTGAGAAGCCTTTAATAAATCTGCGGTAGTAGCCTGCAAGTCCGAGAAAACTTCTGATTTCAGGCACAGACTTCGGTGGATTCCAATTCAGAACATCTTGAACTTTACTTGGGTCTACTGCAATTCCTCCATCTGTGATAACATGTCCAAGGAAGGAAACTTCTCTCAACCAAAAATCACATTTGCTCAGCTTAGCATATAACTGATTCTCTCGGAGTTTCTGTAACACTATCCTCAAGTGCTCTTCATGTTCTTCCTCGTTCTGCGAATATACCAAGATGTCATCAATGAACACAACCACAAACTTGTCAAGGTATTCCATGAAAACCTTGTTCATCAGGTACATAAAGTATGCTGGTGCGTTGGTCAATCCAAATGACATCACAGTAAACTTGTACAGACCATATTTGGTAGTGAAGGCTGTCTTGGGTATATCCTCCGGTTGGATCCTTAGCTGATGATATCCTGATCTCAGATCAATCTTGGAGAAAACCTTGGCTCCTCTCATCTGATCAAACAAATCTTCAATCCGAGGCAGTGGATACTTATTCTTGATTGTCACGTCGTTCAGGGACCTGTAGTCTACACACATCCTTCTGCTGCCATCTTTCTTATCGACAAAGATCACGGGTGCTCCCCACGGGGATGAGCTGGGGCGGATAAATCCTTTAGCTAACATTTCTTCTATTTGTTTCTTTAGTTCACTTAGATCCTTAACATCCATTCTATAGGGTCTTTTAGAGATAGGTGCAGTACCAGGTAAAAGATCAATACTGAACTCAATGTCACGAACAGGTGGCATACCTGGTAAATCTTCCGGGAAAACGTCGGGGTACTCACTGATAACTATGATATCTTCCAGAGGCACTCCCTTCATTTGGTTCACTGTCCCAACTCTATTGGGTGAAACTGATGCCACAAACTCTATTTTGTCTCCTTGAGGGCTGGTTAAGAGCACTGACCTCTTACGACACTGAATAACACCATCACATCCTGATAACCAATCCATTCCGAGGATCACATCGATGCCGTTAGTCTTTAGGACTATTAAATTGGCTAGGAATTCTATCCCCATAATATTCATGCTGACCCTTGGGCATAAGTGGCTGGCCTTCAATTCCTTGCCCGGGGAGCTTACTAGTAATATTTGTTTCATAGGACTCATTGGTAAATTATGTTTTGCAGCAAATTGCTCAGTAATGAATGAATGTGATGCTCCAGAATCAAATAAAACTGATGCAGGTTCATAATTGACAAGGAACGTACCGAGCACAACGTCGGAAGCCTCTTCAGCTGTTTCTGCAGCCACATGATTCACCTTTCCGCGCACGCAGTTCTGTTGTCCTTTGTTGCCTACTGGTGTCTGGTTGCTGTTGCGCGGCTGCTGCTGCTGAGGAGTCTGCCTTTGTCCGCTGTTCCTCTGATTCTGAGGAGTTTGCGCATTACGCTTCGGACAGTTGTTAGCGTAATGACCCAGTTCTCCACATTTGAAACATCCGTTAGGTTGGACCGGGGTGACTGGATTGTTGGACCGCACTGGTGCACCTGTGGCATAGCCTGGATGGTACGGTTGCGGGTTGGAGTGGCGCTGAGTTTGCTGGTTGTAGCGTTGGGGCTGCTGTGGAGTTCGTTGATTCTGTTGGCTCTGCTGATATCCTCCACCTTGTCCTCCAAAGCGCGACTGAAATCCCTAGGGTGTGTTGTAGCGGGGTCGGGTGTTGCTGCTGGATTGTCCCTGGGACTGAAATTTTCGCTTATGTTCCCCAAGCTCCTTGCGCTTGCTCTCCAGACCAATGGCTTTGTCCAGCAGAGTCTGGAAATTTGGGAAAGTGTGACTGTGCAGCTGATAGTTGAGCGGCCCTATCAGTCCTTCCAAGAAGCGCTCCTGCCTCTTTGCGTCACTATCCACCTCATGGGGCGCGTAACGAGACAACTGAGTGAATTTGTCCCGGTATTCACTGACAGTCATGCTACCTTGCTTCAGGTTCAGGAACTCCTTCTGCTTGAGCTTCATTAGTCCTGCTGGGATATGGTGGCTGCGAAAGTTGGTTGTAAACTCCTCCCAGGTGATAGTGTTGGCGTTGGCGTGGGCAGCAGTGAAAGCATCCCACCAATCAGCGGCTGCACCTTCCAGACGTCCTGCAGCATACAGGACCCTTTCACGGTCACTGCATTGCGTGATGTCCAGCTTCTTAGTGATGACCTTCAACCAATCATCAGCGTCCAAGGGGTCCACAGAGTGAGAAAAGGTAGGAGGGTGGTGGCTCATGAATTCTCTGTGTTTGTCTCTTGGTGGCGGGTTTTGCTGCGGTGCTTGCTGATTCTGCTGAGCTTGTATGTTCTGGATGGTGGCAGTGAGGCTCTGCAACACCTGCATCCGTGCTGCCAAGAATTGCTCCATTGTTGGATTGGGCGGTGGTGGCAACTGACTCTGTCGGTTGACTACGCGAGCACGCCTAGGGCTAGGGATATTCTGTCCTCTACCTGTCCTGGTGTTCACCATCTGACCGTTAGGGAATAAACCCAGGATAAGACAGGTGTACTAGAGATAGGTAGATAGAAAATAGTATCTTAACAAAATATGGATTTATAAGACTCCAACTGATATTATTGTATATATTATATCAAGCAATTCTTATAGCACTCAAAGCAAACATTTGTTCTCAAGCAATCATTACATCGTCGTCCTCTCAAGTGAAAAATGGTTCTAACGAGAACTTTAAGAGATTCTAGCCTTAAGAGCCTAAGTGCCTATTCCTCGGGGCGAGTTATGGAGCCGGGTTCGCCACGACGAAGCTTCTTGCGGGGTGGTGACAACGCGGGGAAGCGGGGTTCATCCATCTGTGGGGGTGGCGGCGCTCTTCCCTCTAGTCGAGCTTCCAGTATGCGGATCTTTTCATGGGCCTCCAGTAGCTTGTCCTGAGTATCGTCCAGTTCAGTGATGACGCTTTCCAGCTTAGTGTTGAGAGCGGCGGTGACTCGAGCAAGAGTGTTGAGGCGGTCTTCATTTTCTTCTCCCAGAGTAATCACAGTCTCTTCAGTTCTACTGAGGCGGTGAGGAAGGTGGCGATACTCCGTGTTCTGAAGCTCCTGGCGGTAGGTATGGCAGATGGACCATAGAGCTCTCCTGGCGGCACTGCTGACGGCGGCGTCGTAAGTAGAGTGGGGAGTGGTGGAGTCGTGTGCAGTGAGAGTCCTCAGGCCTCTGGCACTTTCCATCCTGATGTGGACGCGAGAGAGGTAGCAGTCGCCGAGTGCGGGGTCGGTGTAGTGATGCGTGTGGTAGTGAGGTCTCACGCGGTTGCCCAACTCTTGAAGAACACCTTGTAGCACCAAAGACAAGTGGCTGGGTTCTCTGTCCGAAGTGCGAACACAGCAAAGTTGCCTCATCAGTGGATTTTCTTCACTCTGATCATCGTTGTCTTCATCGTTGTTGTTGTCCTCGTTATCGTTTCCTCTAATATCTTCGAAGTTACTCGGGCTTCCTTCAGCGACGACCGGTGCTGGGGAGGGGGCTAGAGCAGGGACAACTAAGGGTGGTGGCGATCTCTCAATGGCTGGTGATGCCAGCGGGGTGAACTGATTTCCTTCTTCATCAATTGCCATGATGCGACCATCTTCACCATCCACGAAATAATAGACTTCCTCGGGTTCTTCCTTCGTAGCTTCTTCAACAGAGGCTGGAATTGGGGTAGGAGAAGTGTGACAACCCTGGTAATTGCAAATCCAAAATCAATGACATAAGCGTAACTCCATGTGTTAAACCAACTAATGAGAGGGTGGAAAGAATTTAAAACGGGTTCAGTTGGAATTCAAATTAAATTTGGGCACATTTGGACACAATTGAAACTTTTAAATTAACTTTAAAACCATAAGCCAAATGAAACTTTGCCTGAAACCAAAGTTGTAGAACTTTTTATTTTGAGCAACTTTCGTGTTCAAAAGTTTTTGAAATTCAAATCAGAAAGAGGAGAAAACGCTCTGTTTGCACCCAGCCCCCTGAACTTTTTCGAATTTTTGCATTTCGGTCCCTGGCGTCTCCCCCCTCTGCTGCCGCGCCGCGCGCACGCGCCCGCCCGCCGCGCGCCAGGTGGCCGGCGTCGCCTGACCGGCGCGGAGCGCCAGGCCAGTGGCCGCCGCGCCACCCCGCCACGGCCGGCTTTCCCCCGCCCCGACGCCGCGCCGCCCAGTCCCCGCCCGCGCGTGCTGCCGCGCCCCGGCCGCCGCCCGCCCGGCCAGTACCCGCGCTCCGCCGTGCCGCCCCGGCCCCCGCGCCCCACCAGTCGCCGCGCCTGCCCTCCGCCCGAGCCGCTGCAGCAGCTGCTCCCCACTCCGCGCCCGGCGCTATCTCGCCACGCCCACGCCACAATCGCGGCCGCCCAGTCACCGCGCCCGCTCGCCCGCACGCCGCGCCGGCGTTCTGCCGCCGCCCGCCGCGCCCAGTGCACGCCGCTGCCGTGTCCCGCCCCGCGCGTCACCCAGGCATCTCCACGCCCCCTCCTGCCCCTACAAAAACGCCACCCCGACCGCCCGCGCGAAGCCCCGCCACCAGAACGCCTCGCCGCGCCATCGCCGCCGCCGAGCACCACCCGCCCGTGGGCAGCCCTCCACAGCCGCCCACTGCCCAAACCAAGCACCCAGCCACCACTACATCACCTCACCGCAGCTCGCCGACCCGCCCAACGCCACCCAGAGCCACCGGAGCACCGCCGCCCGCGCTGCCGTCGCCGCCGCCGCCCCTGCTCGCCGTGGACAGCACGACCCCGACCCCCTCCGTCCAAGCCGAGCCCCGGAGTAGCTTCCCCACGCACCAGTGAAGCTCACCGACCGGACCACGCCGCCCCAAGCCCGCCGGAGCACCGCCGTCGACGCGAGCCGCGCCGCCGCCGCCTCTGCTCCAACGCCGGCGAGCCCTTCCCGGCCATCCCCCACCTGAACAACACCCCCACAAGGTAGCCCTCGCACCCCTGAACCTTCCCCGACCCCTGCCCCTCGCCGCCGGCGAGCCCCCTCGCCGGAATTTCGGCCGGCCGCCGCACCCGAGCCGCCGAGGACCCAATTGCAAGGATTTAAATCTTTAGAAGGGTCTGAGCGCAAGATTCAAGGACCTAGTTGTAAAAGAAAATTTCAAACCTAGATTCAAATTCAGTGAACTTGTAAAATGCGTATAAAATCGTAGAAAATTCAGAAAAATGCAAACCCAACTGTTCTGGGATACTCAGAACAAACTCTACCACTTTTGTTACAAAAATTTTCTCAGAATCTCAAAATATTTCGCTCTACATTAAATAGAAGCTTTAATGGACATATTTTATACCCACTGTTCTAGAGCAATGCTGACCCTGAATTTTGGGCAGTGAATTAGTTGCTGGATGATTAGGACTGTGTAAAAAGATCAGACCCAAATTCCATCTCTAGCTCTGCTGTTTGTTAAACTTAGTTTTAATTCATGTGTAAATGGAATGTTTTATCCCTGTAGTTAGGTGATGAGTCACCCATTGAAATGTTTCCTATGCTAATGTATTGGTAACTAGAAGCCAGAGAAAAATTAGGAGACTTTTTATCTCACAGTAACCTAGTTATTTGAATTATGTGCTAATAACATACATTAAATCAAGAAAATAGTATCTTAGCTTGGAAAATCCCCAAATTATTACTGGAGGTTACACTAGGGTACAGGTTGCTGTGTAAAAAGTTTCATGGACAAAAACCCTATGTAGGGTCCTGTAAAAATGAATCTTTAAAAAGCCTAGGTGTAGAATGTCATATTTTCTATGCTCTGAGTACTGCATGATAAATCCTACAAAAATTACAGTAGCTTCTGCATGCTCAAGTGAGAGCCCTGTAAAAATCTTAGCCACAATTGTTGCACCAATTGATCTGTACAAAAAGAACAAGTATCTAACAGCAACAATGAAATCTATTTTTCAGAATTAATCTGTTACATAAAATTGGCTGAAAATTTTACAGTAAGCACATCTTTCCTTGATGTGTCTAAATCCAAAATTTCATGACCAGAAACTATCCCTTGTAGTAATTACTCTCAAATCGTAATCAAGTGCTATTTCCACAACTTAAACTTGTGCACTCATGTAGAATCGACGACTCTCGCCGACGGAACCTACGAGCTGGTGCCCGCGTCCGAGAGTGAGCAGCGTGAAGCTCAAGCAAATCTAACTGAAGCTTTTGAAGACCCGAGCCCAAGTTCGGAAGATCCCCAAGCGAACTGCGAAGGCAAGCCCCGGAGCATAACCCATTCTTTCCGAAATTATGCAACTCTTTACTCCTTGCTGTGCATTAAGTTTATAGGAGTTGGATGAAAACTTAGTTGCATGATGTCAGGGACCCTTGCGTGAAAACTAGATGTAAGGTTCGATAGAATGCTGTGCTAATAGGACTCCGGTAAAAGTCGAGTGATTTCCTGTCACTCGCGAGAAAATAGGAGTTGAATGACTACTACACGCTGCAATCATAAGGACACGGACGGGTTATGTAACGATGGTTACGATTGAGGCCCGTCTGTCTAGTGAAAAATGCTAAGGCCGCAGGGTGTGGTAGTGATGGTTAAGTCTTTGAACGTACTAAACACATGCCGAGATTATGGGAATCGGTAAGCTTAAGTACCTGATTGGCCCGGCAAGGGGACGACATCCTACCCTTTGAACTTCGGTCCCATGTGCATATGGCGAGTGCAGAGAGTGGTCACGACCCGGCGCCGAACCGTGGCGTGGGGCTCTTGTACTCTCGGAGGGTAGCCCCGATCCACGACCCGGAAAGAAAGGGGAAAAGTTGCACGTGTGACTCTAGGGAGTAACCACGTGACGTGTGTTTGGGTTTCCCTTGCAAGGTTAAGAAATTCGATTCGAATCGTCCGTTTCTCACGGCTATTGAGACTGCTTAACCATTTTTACCCACAGAGTAAGAAGAGGAACAATGATGATGAATGAACTGGCTGGATGGAAAGTTTAATGCTTCACCATGTATGCTTTAGATAGCTGCTTACCTAGACTGGCTAACGAAACTAGAACCTTGAGCTAAAAGTTGAAAGTAAGGACCCACTTGTAGATGCTTTTCGGCAAAACAAACCCCTGAGCCAAAAAGCCTTGCATATCTAGAGTCGGTGGAGTAGTTCCCACTACACGGGTAAGTCTTGCTGAGTATTAGAATACTCAGTCTTGCTTGTGACTCGTTTTCAGGTGAGCCCTTTGAAGACATGATTGCTAGCTTGACTTGGCCCTGCACTCTTCCCCCTGGTTGGTCGGTGGAATGGGATGCGCCCCCGTCCAACGGAGATAAGGCCGAGTGATGTCTCGTACGGGCTTCATCGAGACATCCTGTATCGTCGAGTAGTTTCCGTTGTTTGTTTCCGCTGCAATTTAACTCTGAAGAACTTATTTATGTTAATTGAAGTACTTGTTTTCTAAACTCAGGACTAGGTCTGTAATATTGACTTATGCAAATGATGTAATACTTGTTGGAATGTGGTATTCTCTGGGCTCATCGTCGCATGAGCATTTGTATGTACGGCGCTCGATTCGTTCACCGTGGTTGTATCGGGAGGTTATACCCGACAGACCAGTGGATTACTCCGTTTGAAGTGTAAGGTTAACCGAGGATGCCTTAATGGTGATGGTTAATACACTTGAGCCGGATTAATTCAGGTGGTTCTGCCACAGCTGGTATCAGAGCCGTAGCTGGTGCCACAGCTGGCAACAGCGGACACCAGAGCCGGAATACATACGCCAGAGAATGCTACAAGCCTTAAAAACTCATTTTACTAAAACTTGACTAGAAGGTTGTGTTGCGAAATGCGTTGGTACGTTAAGGATGGTGCCTAGTTCGTAAAGCCCTAAGGGTTTATGGGAAAGATACTAGGTGGCTATCTAACTTCTATATATAGTATCAACTGACTTCCAGCACATTACTTTCTGTCAAAACTTACTTTCATGCACAACCGACCCTAAATTCTGTAACGACGCACTCGTCGCTAAGGTAAGAAGGTAAGGATCCTCAGCCAACTGAGGGAGCTTGGCCTTCCTGTCGGTGATGCGAACCGAACGCTGCCCTCAAGCAGTGGCTTACTTGAGGTGCTGCCAATATGCCAACTGTTAGTTGAACATATTGGGAGTAGAAGGTTCGGCGCAGGGTATGGCGATCGCTGTTCATACCCCCGTCTCATGACGGTACCCCCGTGAATACGCTATCTCGATAGCGTATGTTAACGTCGTCTGTACGGCGGAAATTGTACAGATATCGTTTCTATAAGTAAACGGTAATGAATACGGACGCTTTCATGAGTGCTGGCATGAAAGGTTCATGATATATAAATGCTTGTCGATTTTCTGCAGGTGCACTAACCGCGATTACGATAAGTTAAGGAACGATTAGAAAGACTCGACTAGCTATTATAGCGAGAGCCGTATTGTGTAAGCCACCGAAACTATCTTCGTAAGACCAAAGCTATTTGGCGATTATTTTATTTTGTGAGGACGAATAGGACGTGCATACATCATGAACATGTGTATCGGAAATCAAAAATGCGATGTATGAGAGTGGTAGTGTTCTTGCGTATCTAAAGCATGGTTGCATAAGGATTATCTAGAGAAACTGTCCCGAATCCGCCACGACCGAAAAGAGCGAATTATTGACCAAAGAAAATAACCATTTCTGATAAAGTTCATGTTGAAGAAATTGTTCCAAATCGTGTGCCCTATCTTCTGTTCAAAAATGAAAAAAATTCTGAACTTATGGATAATAAGAAATAACAGAAACCTTGGAGCGTCAGATTTCTGTCCAGAAAAGGCACTTCTGCCTCTTAAATTTTTAGGCCCCCTTCCTGCGGTTTTTCTGCAAAAGAGCACAACACGAAACTTGTTCCAAATTCACCCAGGAAGCTTCTGTTAAAATTTGGTAAATTTTGGCTGGGTAGATTTTCCCTGGTGCACGAAACTCTAGCCTTCTGTTCACTGAAAATTCTGGGTAGACAGTAAGGTAAAACCTGAAAGGAAAGACCATCTTAGAGACCTAATTAGCTCTGGAGTTGACTAGAAAAGTTGTTCACAAATACCTTAGGAGTGACCTGGTGAAATTTGAGAATTTTTGGACGAGAACTGTGGGAGTTATGATTATTTTGCACACTATACAGAATCTGTCCTTGTGCTGCTCACAGTTTTCGCTATCTCACTCCATTTGATCTTTTGTTCAGATGACCGAGCCTGTTGAGATGATGGTGAATGAGGATGGACGCGTGCACTCGCAGTGTCTCCACTGGGAGGGCTTTCCCTCTATTTTGTGGGATGTTCTGCGTACCGCGGGCTATCGAATTCCCCCACGTTACGCCGGACTGGAGTTTGCAGAAAATGGAGTTACCCAGTGCCGTGTCAACGCGACTATCTTTCCGCACCCGCTACACCCGGAGTGGCCCGCCCTGGAGCTTGAGGCTGTTGGTCGCCGTTTGGCCGATACTTGGGAGCTTGCAGCCATGAGGGCGCTCACCACATTTTGTGCGCAGCGTCCCGAGGTTGTCACACTCACTCCCATTGGATTGTTTCCTGCTGCCCAGGACAACGACCCCTTTTGGCTCAACAGGGTGCAGCACGCACAGTATTTGGTAGACTTCCATGCCCAGGAGACTATCCATACCTCCGTGCGGTGCATGAGTGCACTCTACCGACTTCTGACTCTCCAGAGTCAGGCACTCGAGCAGCTCACTGATCTTGCTCAGGCCTACCATATGATGGCAGATACCAGGGATGAGCAGATAAAGGAGCTCAGTCAGGATCTTGAGGACAGAGATGCTCAGATTGGCCAACTTGAGGGCCAAATCCAGGAGCAGGACACTCTCATGGGTGAGAGGGATACCACGATAGCACAGTTGGAGGAGCAGCTCCATGATCTGAACCTTGAGTTGGAGGATGCTAATGAGCATATTCAGTGGCATCATGATCAGAATGACCATCCCCATGAGGACGACATGGAGGAGGATGAGGAGGAGCCACAGGAGATTGATGGTATCTCAGGTATGGATTTCGAGGGTGAGGTACCACAGGCACCTCAGATGGGAGCCCACTCTCCGGCTCACAGCGAGTCGTCTGTCAACGACTTGGATGATTTCTAGGGGACGACCTAGGAGGACTTTTGCACATACTCCTCGATAGGGTAGCCTAACTTTTGGCAAGTGTTGTAATAGGCTAACTAGGAGCTGAGTAACTCTTTTGTGTTGGGTATATCTGAACCATGTGGATACCCACAACATGTAAGGAACGGCGATAAACTTGGTGATTTCGTTGTAAGTTGGTAAACGATGGAATCCACAATCGCTGAGACTTGTCGGAATTTTTACCCATGTCTCCTTGCATTTCTTGGCTGAGTGTTGAATACCAGACTTGTGCTAAATTTTGTGATCTGGGTGCTCACAAAAATTCAGCATCGTTGGACCTCACTAGTTTAAGATATAGGCGAAACCGTACCGATCAATCTGCTGAAAAACAGCTAAGACAGCGAGGCAAAGGACGAGCTTTCCAACCACCTTAGCCTTAGTTCTAGCACCGAAGTTAAATGCCAAAGTGGCGCATTCCTAAATTCTCTGACTACTGCAAGAGTTTGAATTGTTTTGGATGGACCCACAGCAGGCTATGATTTTTTTTTTCTCGTAGCAAACAGAGATTCTGTCCATACTTCTAGCTATGACGTCGGAAGTCTATGACTACACCAATTATTTATGAATCAAGGAAGTAACATGGATCGCATTGCTAATGGTAACCTTTCACGTTTCAGATGGTTGGATCAACACGTGGCAACCCCGAGGGTTTTGGTGCCGGTGGCAGCCGCTCGCGACAATCGCCACCACCCCCGCCCAGTTTGGTGGAAGTGATGGCCGCTCAAACCGAGCTGCTACGTCAGATTGTGCAAGGGCAACACCAGCAGAGGGGTGGGCACCATGCTCACCAACCACAAGCTGCAGGATACACGGATTTCCTAGGGACCCAGCCTCCATTGTTCCATAAGACCGAGGAACCCCTGGACGCAGATGCATGGATTCGCACCATAGAATCCAAGTTCACACTACTTGTGGCCCCATGCTCAGAGGCCAACAAGGCTCGTTTTGCCGCGCAACAGCTTCGCGGTACCGCTCGACTGTGGTGGGACCACTATTTTGCGATGCTCCCGGCTGATCATGAGGTCGACTGGAACGAATTCAAGACCGCGTTCCGGGCACATCATATTCCCGAGGGTCTCTTGGAGAGGAAGTTGAATGAGTTTCTGGCACTTACCCAGGGCACCCGCACCGTGTTACAGTACGCCCAGGCGTTCAACAACCTATGCCAGTATGCGGGGTATCACGCTGATACGGATGCCAAGAAGCGTGATCGTTTCCGCCGAGGTCTGAATACCAAGCTCAAGGAACGTCTGAACCTAGCCAGGGCTGACACCTACAATGAGTTGGTCAATATGGCCATTACCCAGGAGGACTGTATCATGGCACACCGGGCAGAGAAGAAGAGAAAGGCACCCGCAGGGCCATCAAGTGCCCAACCACCAAGGTATCGCATCGTGCAAAATACCGCACCTACAGCTCCACCGAGGGCCCCGCAGCCAGGAAGATGGATTGCCAGACCCCCACAGCAGCCAGGCATGGTACGACCCCCGATGCCTCCACAGAATGGTCCGAGGCCCATTCTTCAGCAGTCTCTTCGACCTAGCCCCGCAAATCGCTGTTTCAAATGCGGAAGTTCCAGCCACTTCGCACGCGAATGCCCTCAGCCTGGACAGCCCAACCAAGGTCAAGGATCCGACCCGAACGCCAAGAACAGGGGCAAGAGACAAACCCTGCAAGTCAGGCAAGGACGGATTAACTTCACCACGCTTGCAGAGCTTCCAGAAGGAGCCCCAGTAATGTCGGGTACATTCTCTATCCATAACAAGCCTGCCGTTATATTATTTGATTCTGGTGCATCGCATAGTTTCATAAGTGCAAAATTCGGTGCAAAAGTAGGCTTGGATGTTTGTCACACAAAAGGGTCATATATGATATCAACACCGGGTGGTAAAATTGCTTCAAACCAAATGGTCAGACAAGTACCAGTCAAATTGGGTAGTAAAACCATCGACACGGACCTTGTCCTTTTACCCCTTGACGGCATGGACATTATTTTGGGAATGAACTGGATGGCTATGCATGGAGTCACACTGGACCTTTCTTCCCGAGCCGTTGAGATAAATTCACCTAGTCACGGAGCCACTACCCTTTACCTACCATTCATAGATTGCACGAATTCCTGTGCTTATGAGATGGAAGGACTTAAGCTAGATGAGATTCTTGTGGTGAACGAGTATGCTGATGTTTTCCCGGATGACTTACCAGGAATGCCACCGGATAGGGATATTGAGTTCGTTATTGAACTACAACCAGGCACTGCACCTATATCCAAAAGACCATATAGGATGCCCCCTAAGGAATTGGCCGAGCTGAAAATTCAACTCCAAGAACTACTGGACAAAGGTTTTATTCGCCCTAGCGCGTCACCTTGGGGATGTCCAGCCCTATTCGTAAAGAAGAAGGATGACAGTTTGAGATTATGTGTGGACTACCGACCTCTCAATGCGGTAACAGTTAAAAATAAATACCCACTTCCCCGTATCGATGTACTCTTCGATCAATTAGCTGGAGCCAGAGTCTTCTCAAAGATTGATCTTCGCTCGGGATATCATCAGATCAAGATTCGCCCGTGCGATATTCCTAAGACTGCCTTCTCCACACGATATGGACTATATGAATTTTTGGTCATGTCCTTTGGACTCACCAATGCCCCTGCCTACTTCATGTATCTCATGAATTCGGTATTCATGCCCGAACTTGACAAATTCGTCGTAGTGTTCATCGACGACATTCTTATCTATTCCAAGGATGAGGAAGAGCATGCCAAGCACCTTCGCATTGTTCTTCAGCGACTCAGAGACCATCAGCTCTATGCTAAGTTTTCTAAGTGTGAATTCTGGTTGGATACTGTAAAGTTCTTAGGTCACACGATCTCCAGCAAAGGCATAGCTGTTGACCCCAGCAAGGTACAAGAGGTGATGGATTGGAAACCCCCTACCTCTGTTCATCAGATTCGCAGTTTTCTCGGCTTAGCCGGTTACTACTGTCGCTTCATCCCGGATTTCTCTCGAATCGCTAAGCCCATGACGGAACTATTGAAGAAGGAAGTAAAGTTTGTATGGAATGAGAAGTGTGAGGAAGCCTTCCACACTCTCAGAGAACATCTGACTACGGCACCTGTGTTAGCTCAACCCGATAATACCAAGTCATTCGATGTGTACTGTGACGCATCAGGTACTGGTCTAGGATGTGTGCTTATGCAAGAGAATCGAGTGATTGCATATGCCTCACGAGCCCTTCGGCCCCACGAACGGAATTATCCCACGCATGACCTTGAGCTTGCAGCCGTCATTCACGCTCTGAAGATATGGAGACACTATCTCATGGGTACACAGTGCAATATCTACACGGATCATAAGAGCCTCAAGTACATCTTCACACAAGCCGATCTGAATATGAGACAACGAAGATGGCTAGAATTAATCAAAGATTATGACCTTGAAGTGCACTATCACCCCGGCAAGGCTAATGTAGTCGCGGATGCACTAAGCCGCAAGTCTCATTGCCATTGCTTATCCATGGAGTCCTACCATGAGACATTGTGTGCAGACATGAGGAAGCTTAACTTGGAAATGGTTTCCCAAGGCACTCTAGATCACATCTCAATTGAGCCCACTCTTCACGACCAAATCGTCATGGCACAACTACATGATGAAGGAATCAAGATCATCAAACAAAAACTCTCTCTAGGTGAGGAGAAGTATAAGTGTTTCCGCCAGGACCATAAGGGAGTTCTATGGTTCGAAAGTCGTATAGTCGTTCCGAAGAATCGTGAACTCCGCAAGCAAATTCTTGATGAGGCACACCTTTCCAAATTCTCTATCCACCCCGGCAGTAGCAAAATGTATCAAGACCTAAGGCAAAACTTCTGGTGGACTAGAATGAAAAGAGAAATTGCTACGTATGTCTCGGAATGTGACACGTGCCAGAGAGTAAAAGCTAGCCACTTGAAGGTAGCCGGTACACTGCAACCGTTACCTAGACCATCATGGAAATGGGAAGACATAAGTATGGACTTCATCGTTGGACTACCAAACACTTCCCAGAAACATGATTCCATATGGGTTATCATTGATAGACTCACAAAGACGGCACATTTTCTTCCGGTACACACCACCTATTCTACCAAGAAATATGCCGAGATTTACCTCGATCGTATTGTTTGCCTGCATGGAATACCTAAGACAATTATCTCCGATCGTGGTCCTCAGTTTGTAGCACGCTTTTGGGAACAACTGCAAACGTCTCTTGGCACTAAGCTGATTCGCAGCTCAGCATACCATCCTCAGACCGATGGACAAACAGAAAGAGTAAACCAAATTCTTGAAGACATGCTGAGAGCTTGTGTCATTCATTATGACAAGAATTGGGACAAATGCCTACCCCTGGCAGAGTTCTCATACAACAACAGCTACCAAACGAGTTTGAAAATGGCACCATTTGAGGCCCTGTACGGACGAAGGTGTCGAACCCCTTTGAGCTGGTCACAAACCGGAGAACGTAAAATAATTGGACCCGACCTAGTAATCGAGGCAGAGGAGAAAGTAAAAGTAATACAAGCAAATCTTAAAGCCGCACAAGCCCGACAAAAGAGCTATGCTGACAAAAGGAGAAAGCCTCTAAAGTTCGAAGTTGGCGATCATGTCTATCTTCGAGTTTCACCAACCAAGGGAGTGCGAAGATTTGGAATCAAAGGCAAACTAGCTCCCCGTTATATTGGTCCTTACGAAATCATGGAGAGCTGCGGACCCGTAGCCTACAAATTACGACTGCCCCCTCAGCTCACGGCCACCCATGATGTCTTCCATGTATCTCAACTCAAGAAGTGTATTCGAGTCCCTACCGAGGTTGTGGAACAACAAGAAATATCGTTGGAACCCGATCTCTCGTATGTCGAACACCCAGTTAAGGTTTTGGATCAAAAAGAAAGAGAGACCAGGAGGAAAGTGATTAGAATGTATAAAATACAATGGAATCGCCACACGGAAGAAGAAGCCACCTGGGAAACGGAAAGCTACCTGAACCAACATTTCCCTGGGTTTCTTGCCTCAACCACTGGTATGTGCACCCACGCCCACACTAAGAACTACCGAATCTCGGGGCGAGATTCTTGTTAAGGGGGGAAGGCTGTGACAACCCTGGTAATTGCAAATCCAAAATCAATGACATAAGCGTAACTCCATGTGTTAAACCAACTAATGAGAGGGTGGAAAGAATTTAAAACGGGTTCAGTTGGAATTCAAATTAAATTTGGGCACATTTGGACACAATTGAAACTTTTAAATTAACTTTAAAACCATAAGCCAAATGAAACTTTGCCTGAAACCAAAGTTGTAGAACTTTTTATTTTGAGCAACTTTCGTGTTCAAAAGTTTTTGAAATTCAAATCAGAAAGAGGAGAAAACGCTCTGTTTGCACCCAGCCCCCTGAACTTTTTCGAATTTTTGCATTTCGGTCCCTAGCGTCTCCCCCCTCTGCTGCCGCGCCGCGCGCACGCGCCCGCCCGCCGCGCGCCAGGTGGCCGGCGTCGCCTGACCGGCGCGGAGCGCCAGGCCAGTGGCCGCCGCGCCACCCCGCCACGGCCGGCTTTCCCCCGCCCCGACGCCGCGCCGCCCAGTCCCCGCCCGCGCGTGCTGCCGCGCCCCGGCCGCCGCCCGCCCGGCCAGTACCCGCGCTCCGCCGTGCCGCCCCGGCCCCCGCGCCCCACCAGTCGCCGCGCCTGCCCTCCGCCCGAGCCGCTGCAGCAGCTGCTCCCCACTCCGCGCCCGGCGCTATCTCGCCACGCCCACGCCACAATCGCGGCCGCCCAGTCACCGCGCCCGCTCGCCCGCACGCCGCGCCGGCGTTCTGCCGCCGCCCGCCGCGCCCAGTGCACGCCGCTGCCGTGTCCCGCCCCGCACGTCACCCAGGCATCTCCACGCCCCCTCCTGCCCCTACAAAAACGCCACCCCGACCGCCCGCGCGAAGCCCCGCCACCAGAACGCCTCGCCGCGCCATCGCCGCCGCCGAGCACCACCCGCCCGTGGGCAGCCCTCCACAGCCGCCCACTGCCCAAACCAAGCACCCAGCCACCACTACATCACCTCACCGCAGCTCGCCGACCCGCCCAACGCCACCCAGAGCCACCGGAGCACCGCCGCCCGCGCTGCCGTCGCCGCCGCCGCCCCTGCTCGCCGTGGACAGCACGACCCCGACCCCCTCCGTCCAAGCCGAGCCCCGGAGTAGCTTCCCCACGCACCAGTGAAGCTCACCGACCGGACCACGCCGCCCCAAGCCCGCCGGAGCACCGCCGTCGACGCGAGCCGCGCCGCCGCCGCCTCTGCTCCAACGCCGGCGAGCCCTTCCCGGCCATCCCCCACCTGAACAACACCCCCCACAAGGTAGCCCTCGCACCCCTGAACCTTCCCCGACCCCTGCCCCTCGCCGCCGGCGAGCCCCCTCGCCGGAATTTCGGCCGGCCGCCGCACCCGAGCCGCCGAGGACCCAATTGCAAGGATTTAAATCTTTAGAAGGGTCTGAGCGCAAGATTCAAGGACCTAGTTGTAAAAGAAAATTTCAAACCTAGATTCAAATTCAGTGAACTTGTAAAATTCGTATAAAATCGTAGAAAATTCAGAAAAATGCAAACCCAACTGTTCTGGGATCCTCAGAACAAACTCTACCACTTTTGTTACAAAAATTTTCTCAGAATCTCAAAATATTTCGCTCTACATTAAATAGAAGCTTTAATGGACATATTTTATACCCACTGTTCTAGAGCAATGCTGACCCTGAATTTTGGGCAGTGAATTAGTTGCTGGATGATTAGGACTGTGTAAAAAGATCAGACCCAAATTCCATCTCTAGCTCTGCTGTTTGTTAAACTTAGTTTTAATTCATGTGTAAATGGAATGTTTTATCCCTATAGTTAGGTGATGAGTCACCCATTGAAATTTTTCCTATGCTAATGTATTGGTAACTAGAAGCCAGAGAAAAATTAGGAGACTTTTTATCTCACAGTAACCTAGTTATTTGAATTATGTGCTAATAACATACATTAAATCAAGAAAATAGTATCTTAGCTTGGAAAATCCCCAAATTATTACTGGAGGTTACACTAGGGTACAGGTTGCTGTGTAAAAAGTTTCATGGACAAAAACCCTATGTAGGGTCCTGTAAAAATGAATCTTTAAAAAGCCTAGGTGTAGAATGTCATATTTTCTATGCTCTGAATACTGCATGATTGTGGCAGAACCACCTGAATTAATCCGGCTCAAGTGTATTAACCATCACCATTAAGGCATCCTCGGTTAACCTTACACTTCAAACGGAGTAATCCACTGGTCTGTCGGGTATAACCTCCCGATACAACCACGGTGAACGGATCGAGCGCCGTACATACAAATGCTCATGCGACGATGAGCCCAGAGAATACCACATTCCAGCAAGTATTACATCATTTGCATAAGTCAATATTACAGACCTAGTCCTGAGTTTAGAAAACAAGTACTTCAATTAACATAAATAAGTTCTTCAGAGTTAAATTGCAGCGGAAATAAACAACGGAAACTACTCGACGATACAGGATGTCTCGATGAAGCCCGTACGAGACATCACTCGGCCTTATCTCCGTTGGACGGGGGCGCATCCCATTCCACCGACCAACCAGGGGGAAGAGTGCAGGGCCAAGTCAAGCTAGCAATCATGTCTTCAAAGGGCTCACCTGAAAACGAGCCACAAGCAAGACTGAGTATACTAATACTCAGCAAGACTTACCCGTGTAGTGGGAACTACTCCACCGACTCTAGATATGCAAGGCTTTTTGGCTCAGGGGTTTGTTTTGCCGAAAAGCATCTACAAGTGGGTCCTTACTTTCAACTTTTAGCTCAAGATTCTAGTTTCGTTAGCCAGTCTAGGTAAGCAGCTATCTAAAGCATACATGGTGAAGCATTAAACTTTCCATCCAGCCAGTTCATTCATCATCATTGTTCCTCTTCTTACTCTGTGGGTAAAAATGGTTAAGCAGTCTCAATAGCCGTGAGAAACGGACGATTCGAATCGAATTTCTTAACCTTGCAAGGGAAACCCAAACACACGTCACGTGGTTACTCCCTAGAGTCACACGTGCAACTTTTCCCCTTTCTTTCCGGGTCGTGGATCGGGGCTACCCTCCGAGAGTACAAGAGCCCCACGCCACGGTTCGGCGCCGGGTCGTGACCACTCTCTGCACTCGCCATATGCACATGGGACCGAAGTTCAAAGGGTAGGATGCCGTCCCCTTGCCGGGCCAATCAGGTACTTAAGCTTACCGATTCCCATAATCTCGGCATGTGTTTAGTACGTTCAAAGACTTAACCATCACTACCACACCCTGCGGCCTTAGCATTTTTCACTAGACAGACGGGCCTCAATCGTAACCATCGTTACATAACCCGTCCGTGTCCTTATGATTGCAGCGTGTAGTAGTCATTCAACTCCTATTTTCTCGCGAGTGACAGGAAATCACTCGACTTTTACCGGAGTCCTATTAGCACAGCATTCTATCGAACCTTACATCTAGTTTTCCAAGCAAGGGTTCCTGACATCATGCAACTAAGTTTTCATCCAACTCCTATAAACTTAATGCACAAGCAAAGAGTAATGAGTTGCATAATTTCGGAAAGAATGGGTTATGCTCCGGGGCTTGCCTTCGCAGTTCGCTTGGGGATCTTCCGAACTTGGGCTCGGGTCTTCAAAAGCTTCAGTTAGATTTGCTTGAGCTTCGCGCTGTTCACTCTCGGACGCGGGCACCAGCTCGTAGGTTCCGTCGGCGAGAGTCGTCGATTCTACATGAGTGCACAAGTTTAAGTTGTGGAAATAGCACTTAATTACGATTTGAGAGTAATTACTACAAGGGATAGTTTCTGGTCATGAAATTTTGGATTTAGACACATCAAGGAAAGATGTGCTTACTGTAAAATTTTCAGCCAATTTTATGTAACCGATTAATTCTGAAAAATATATTACATAGTTGCTGTTAGATCCTTGTTCTTTTTATACAGAACTACTGGTGTAACAAATGAGTCTAAGATTTTTACAGAGCTTTCACTTAAGCATGCAGAAGCTACTGTAATTTTTGTAGGATTTATTATGCAGTATTCAGAGCATAGAAAATATGACATTCTACACCTAGGCTTTTTAAAGATTCATTTTTACAGGACCCTACATAGGGTTGTTGTCCATGAAACTTTTTACACAGCAACTTGTACCCTAGTGTAACCTCCAGTAATAATTTGGGGATTTTCCAAGCTAAGATACTATTTTCTTGATTTAATGTATGTTATTAGCACATAATTCAAATAACTAGGTTACTGTGAGATAAAAAGTCTCCTAATTTTTCTCTGGCTTCTAGTTACCAATACATTAGCATAGGAAAAATTTCAATGGGTGACTCATCACCTAACTACAGGGATAAAACATTCCATTTACACATGAATTAAAACTAAGTTTAACAAACAGCAGAGCTAGAGATGGAATTTGGGTCTGATCTTTTTACACAGTCCTAATCATCCAGCAACTAGTTCACTGCCCAAAATTTAGGGTCAGCATTGTTCTAGAACAGTGGGTATAAAATATGTCCATTAAAGCTTCTATTTAATGTAGAGCAAAATATTTTGAGATTCTGAGAAAATGTTTGTAACAAAAGTGGTAGAGTTTGTTCTTAGGATTCCAGAACAGTTGAGTTTGCATTTTTCTGAATTTTCTACGATTTTATACGAATTTTACAAGTTCACTGAATTTGAATCTAGGTTTGAATTTTTCTTTTACAACTAGGTCCTTGAATCTTACGCTCAGACCCTTCTAAAGATTTAAATCCTTGCAATTGGGTCCTCGGCGGCTCGGGTGCGGCGGCCGGCCGAAATTCCGGCGAGGGGGCTCGCCGGCGGCGAGGGGCAGGGGTCGGGGAAGGTTCAGGGGTGCGAGGGCTACCTTGTGGGGGTGTTGTCCAGGTGGGGGACGGCCGGGAAGGGCTCGCCGGCGTTGGAGCAGAGGCGGCGGCGGCGCGGCTCGCGTCGACGGCGGTGCTCCGGCGGGCTTGGGGTGGCGTGGCCCGGTCGGTGAGCTTCAGCGACGCGTGGGGAAGCTGCTCCGGGGCTCGGTTTGGACGGAGGGGGTCGGAGTTGTGCTGCCCACGGCGAGCAGGGGCGGCGGCGGCGACGGCAGCGCGGGCGGCGGTGCTCCGGTGGCTCTGGGTGGCGTTGGGTGGGTCGGTGAGCTGCGGTGAGGTGATGTAGTGGTGGCTGGGTGCTTGGTTTGGGCAGTGGGCGGCTGTGGAGGGCTGCCCACGGGCGGGTGGTGCTCGGCGGCGGCGATGGCGCGGCGAGGCGTTCTGGTGGCGGGGCTTCGCGCGGGCGGTCGGGGTGGCGTTTTTGTAGGGACAGGAGGGGGCGTGGAGATGCCTGGGTGACGCGCGGGGCGGGGCACGGCAGCGGCGTGCACTGGGCGCGGCGGGCGGCGGCAGAACGCCGGCGCGGCGTGCGGGCGAGCGGGCGCGGTGACTGGGCGGCCGCGATTGTGGCGTGGGCGTGGCGAGATAGCGCCGGGCGCGGAGTGGGGAGCAGCTGCTGCAGCGGCTCGGGCGGAGGGCAGGCGCGGCGACTGGTGGGGCGCGGGGGCCGGGGCGGCACGGCGGAGCGCGGGTACTGGCCGGGCGGGCGGCGGCCGGGGCGCGGCAGCACGCGCGGGCGGGGACTGGGCGGCGCGGCGTCGGGGCGGGGGAAAGCCGGCCGTGGCGGGGTGGCGCGGCGGCCACTGGCCTGGCGCTCCGCGCCGGTCAGGCGACGCCGGCCACCTGGCGCGCGGCGGGCGGGCGCGTGCGCGCGGCGCGGCAGCAGAGGGGGGAGACGCCAGGGACCGAAATGCAAAAATTCGAAAAAGTTCAGGGGGCTGGGTGCAAACAGAGCGTTTTCTCCTCTTTCTGATTTGAATTTCAAAAACTTTTGAACACGAAAGTTGCTCAAAATAAAAAGTTCTACAACTTTGGTTTCAGGCAAAATTTCATTTGGCTTATGGTTTTAAAGTTATTTTAAAAGTTTCAAATGTGCCCAAATGTGCCCAAATTTAATTTGAATTCCAACTGAACCCGTTTTAAATTCTTTCCACCCTCTCATTAGTTGGTTTAACACATAGAGTTAGGCTAATGACATTTGATTTCAGAATTTTAATTACCAGGGTTGTCACAGCCTTCCCCCCTTAACAAGAATCTCGCCCCGAGATTCGGTAGTTCTTAGTGTGGGCGTGGGTGCACATACCAGTGGTTGAGGCAAGAAACCCAGGGAAATGTTGGTTCAGGTAGCTTTCCGTTTCCCAGGTGGCTTCTTCTTCCGTGTGGCGATTCCATTGTATTTTATACATTCTAATCACTTTCCTCCTGGTCTCTCTTTCTTTTTGATCCAAAACCTTAACTGGGTGTTCGACATACGAGAGATCGGGTTCCAACGATATTTCTTGTTGTTCCACAACCTCGGTAGGGACTCGAATACACTTCTTGAGTTGAGATACGTGGAAGACATCATGGGTGGCCGTGAGCTGAGGGGGCAGTCGTAATTTGTAGGCTACGGGTCCGCAGCTCTCCATGATTTCGTAAGGACCAATATAACGGGGAGCTAGTTTGCCTTTGATTCCAAATCTTCGCACTCCCTTGGTTGGTGAAACTCGAAGATAGACATGATCGCCAACTTCGAACTTTAGAGGCTTTCTCCTTTTGTCAGCATAGCTCTTTTGTCGGGCTTGTGCGGCTTTAAGATTTGCTTGTATTACTTTTACTTTCTCCTCTGCCTCGATTACTAGGTCGGGTCCAATTATTTTACGTTCTCCGGTTTGTGACCAGCTCAAAGGGGTTCGACACCTTCGTCCGTACAGGGCCTCAAATGGTGCCATTTTCAAACTCGTTTGGTAGCTGTTGTTGTATGAGAACTCTGCCAGGGGTAGGCATTTGTCCCAATTCTTGTCATAATGAATGACACAAGCTCTCAGCATGTCTTCAAGAATTTGGTTTACTCTTTCTGTTTGTCCATCGGTCTGAGGATGGTATGCTGAGCTGCGAATCAGCTTAGTGCCAAGAGACGTTTGCAGTTGTTCCCAAAAGCGTGCTACAAACTGAGGACCACGATCGGAGATAATTGTCTTAGGTATTCCATGCAGGCAAACAATACGATCGAGGTAAATCTCGGCATATTTCTTGGTAGAATAGGTGGTGTGTACCGGAAGAAAATGTGCCGTCTTTGTGAGTCTATCAATGATAACCCATATGGAATCATGTTTCTGGGAAGTGTTTGGTAGTCCAACGATGAAGTCCATACTTATGTCTTCCCATTTCCATGATGGTCTAGGTAACGGTTGCAGTGTACCGGCTACCTTCAAGTGGCTAGCTTTTACTCTCTGGCACGTGTCACATTCCGAGACATACGTAGCAATTTCTCTTTTCATTCTAGTCCACCAGAAGTTTTGCCTTAGGTCTTGATACATTTTGCTACTGCCGGGGTGGATAGAGAATTTGGAAAGGTGTGCCTCATCAAGAATTTGCTTGCGGAGTTCACGATTCTTCGGAACGACTATACGACTTTCGAACCATAGAACTCCCTTATGGTCCTGGCGGAAACACTTATACTTCTCCTCACCTAGAGAGAGTTTTTGTTTGATGATCTTGATTCCTTCATCATGTAGTTGTGCCATGACGATTTGGTCGTGAAGAGTGGGCTCAATTGAGATGTGATCTAGAGTGCCTTGGGAAACCATTTCCAAGTTAAGCTTCCTCATGTCTGCACACAATGTCTCATGGTAGGACTCCATGGATAAGCAATGGCAATGGGACTTGCGGCTTAGTGCATCCGCGACTACATTAGCCTTGCCGGGGTGATAGTGCACTTCAAGGTCATAATCTTTGATTAATTCTAGCCATCTTCGTTGTCTCATATTCAGATCGGCTTGTGTGAAGATGTACTTGAGGCTCTTATGATCCGTGTAGATATTGCACTGTGTACCCATGAGATAGTGTCTCCATATCTTCAGAGCGTGAATGACGGCTGCAAGCTCAAGGTCATGCGTGGGATAATTCCGTTCGTGGGGCCGAAGGGCTCGTGAGGCATATGCAATCACTCGATTCTCTTGCATAAGCACACATCTTAGACCAGTACCTGATGCGTCACAGTACACATCGAATGACTTGGTATTATCGGGTTGAGCTAACACAGGTGCCGTAGTCAGATGTTCTCTGAGAGTGTGGAAGGCTTCCTCACACTTCTCATTCCATACAAACTTTACTTCCTTCTTCAATAGTTCCGTCATGGGCTTAGCGATTCGAGAGAAATCCGGGATGAAGCGACGGTAGTAACCGGCTAAGCCGAGAAAACTGCGAATCTGATGAACAGAGGTAGGGGGTTTCCAATCCATCACCTCTTGTACCTTGCTGGGGTCAACAGCTATGCCTTTGCTGGAGATCGTGTGACCTAAGAACTTTACAGTATCCAACCAGAATTCACACTTAGAAAACTTAGCATAGAGCTGATGGTCTCTGAGTCGCTGAAGAACAATGCGAAGGTGCTTGGCATGCTCTTCCTCATCCTTGGAATAGATAAGAATGTCGTCGATGAACACTACGACGAATTTGTCAAGTTCGGGCATGAATACCGAATTCATGAGATACATGAAGTAGGCAGGGGCATTGGTGAGTCCAAAGGACATGACCAAAAATTCATATAGTCCATATCGTGTGGAGAAGGCAGTCTTAGGAATATCGCACGGGCGAATCTTGATCTGATGATATCCCGAGCGAAGATCAATCTTTGAGAAGACTCTGGCTCCAGCTAATTGATCGAAGAGTACATCGATACGGGGAAGTGGGTATTTATTTTTAACTGTTACCGCATTGAGAGGTCGGTAGTCCACACATAATCTAAAACTGTCATCCTTCTTCTTTACGAATAGGGCTGGACATCCCCAAGGTGACGCGCTAGGGCGAATAAAACCTTTGTCCAGTAGTTCTTGGAGTTGAATTTTCAGCTCGGCCAATTCCTTAGGGGGCATCCTATATGGTCTTTTGGATATAGGTGCAGTGCCTGGTTGTAGTTCAATAACGAACTCAATATCCCTATCCGGTGGCATTCCTGGTAAGTCATCCGGGAAAACATCAGCATACTCGTTCACCACAAGAATCTCATCTAGCTTAAGTCCTTCCATCTCATAAGCACAGGAATTCGTGCAATCTATGAATGGTAGGTAAAGGGTAGTGGCTCCGTGACTAGGTGAATTTATCTCAACGGCTCGGGAAGAAAGGTCCAGTGTGACTCCATGCATAGCCATCCAGTTCATTCCCAAAATAATGTCCATGCCGTCAAGGGGTAAAAGGACAAGGTCCGTGTCGATGGTTTTACTACCCAATTTGACTGGTACTTGTCTGACCATTTGGTTTGAAGCAATTTTACCACCCGGTGTTGATATCATATATGACCCTTTTGTGTGACAAACATCCAAGCCTACTTTTGCACCGAATTTTGCACTTATGAAACTATGCGATGCACCAGAATCAAATAATATAACTGCAGGCTTGTTATGGATAGAGAATGTACCCGACATCACTGGGGCTCCTTCTGGAAGCTCTGCAAGCGTGGTGAAGTTAATCCGTCCTTGCTTGACTTGCAGGGTTTGTCTCTTGCCCTTGTTCTTGGCGTTCGGGTTGGATCCTTGACCTTGGTTGGGCTGTCCAGGCTGAGGGCATTCTCGCGCGAAGTGGCTGGAACTCCCGCACTTGAAACAGCGATTCATGGGGCTAGGTCGAAGAGACTGCTGGAGAATGGGCCTCGGACCATTCTGCGGAGGCATCGGGGGTCGTACCATGCCTGGCTGCTGTGGGGGTCTGGCAATCCATCTTCCTGGCTGCGGGGCCCTTGGTGGAGCTGTGGGTGCGGTATTTTGCACGATGCGATACCTTGGTGGTTGGGCACTTGATGGTCCTGCGGGTGCCTTTCTCTTCTTCTCTGCCCGGTGTGCCATGATACAATCCTCCTGGGTAATGGCCATATTGACCAACTCGTTGTAGGTGTCCGCCCTGGCTAAGTTCAGACGTTCCTTGAGCTTGGTATTCAGACCTCGGCGGAAACGATCACGCTTCTTGGCATCCGTATCAGCGTGATACCCCGCATACTGGCATAGGTTGTTGAACGCCTGGGCGTACTGTAACACGGTGCGGGTGCCCTGGGTAAGTGCCAGAAACTCATTCAACTTCCTCTCCAAGAGACCCACGGGAATATGATGTGCCCGGAACGCGGTCTTGAATTCGTTCCAGTCGACCTCATGATCAGCCGGGAGCATCGCAAAATAGTGGTCCCACCACAGTCGAGCGGTACCGCGAAGCTGTTGCGCGGCAAAACGAGCCTTGTTGGCCTCTAAGCATGGGGCCACAAGTAGTGTGAACTTGGATTCTATGGTGCGAATCCATGCATCTGCGTCCAGGGGTTCCTCGGTCTTATGGAACAATGGAGGCTGGGTCCCTAGGAAATCCGTGTATCCTGCAGCTTGTGGTTGGTGAGCATGGTGCCCACCCCTCTGCTGGTGTTGCCCTTGCACAATCTGACGTAGCAGCTCGGTTTGAGCGGCCATCACTTCCACCAAACTGGGCGGGGGTGGTGGCGATTGTCGCGAGCGGCTGCCACCGGCACCAAAACCCTCGGGGTTGCCACGTGTTGATCCAACCATCTGAAACGTGAAAGGTTACCATTAGCAACGCGATCCATATCACTTCCTTGTTTCATAAATAATTGGTGTAGTCATAGACTTCCGAAGTCTGAGCTAGAAGTATGGACAGAATCTCTGTTTGCTACGAGAAAAATCATAGCCTGCTGTGGGTCCATCCAAAACATCTCAAACATTTGCAGTAGTCAGAGAATTTAGGAATGCGCCACTTTGGCATTTAACTTCGGTGCTAGAACTAAGGCTAAGGTGGTTGGAAAGCTCGTCCTTTGCCTCGCTGTCTTAGCTGTTTTTCAGCAGATTGATCGGTACGGTTTCGCCTATATCTTAAACTAGTGAGGTCCAACGATGCTGAATTTTTGTGAGCACCCAGATCACAAAATTTAGTACAAGTCTGGTATTCAACACTCAGCCAACAAATGCAAGGAGACATGGGTAAAAATTCCGACAAGTCTCAGCGATTGTGGATTTCATCGTTTACCGAATCACAACGAAATCACCCAAGTTTATCGCCGTTCCTTACATGTTATGGGTATCCACATGGTTCAGGTATACCCAACACAAAAGAGTTACTCAACTCCTAGTTAGCCTAGTACAACACTTGCCAAAAGTTAGGCTACCCTATCGAGGAGTATGTGCAAAAGTCCTCCTAGGTCGTCCTCTAGAAATCATCCAAGTCGTTGACAGACGACTCGCTGTGAGCCGGAGAGTGGGCTCCCATCTGAGGTGCCTGTGGTACCTCACCCTCGAAATCCATACCTGAGATACCATCAATCTCCTGTGGCTCCTCCTCATCCTCCTCCATGTCGTCCTCATGGGGATGGTCATTCTGATCATGATGCCACTGAATATGCTCATTAGCATCCTCCAACTCAAGGTTCAGATCATGGAGCTGCTCCTCCAACTGTGCTATCGTGGTATCCCTCTCACCCATGAGAGTGTCCTGCTCCTGGATTTGGCCCTCAAGTTGGCCAATCTGAGCATCTCTGTCCTCAAGATCCTGACTGAGCTCCTTTATCTGCTCATCCCTGGTATCTGCCATCATATGGTAGGCCTGAGCAAGATCAGTGAGCTGCTCGAGTGCCTGACTCTGGAGAGTCAGAAGTCGGTAGAGTGCACTCATGCACCGCACGGAGGTATGGATAGTCTCCTGGGCATGGAAGTCTACCAAATACTGTGCGTGCTGCACCCTGTTGAGCCAAAAGGGGTCGTTGTCCTGGGCAGCAGGAAACAATCCAATGGGAGTGAGTGTGACAACCTCGGGACGCTGCGCACAAAATGTGGTGAGAGCCCTCATGGCTGCAAGCTCCCAAGTATCGGCCAAACGGCGACCAACAGCCTCAAGCTCCAGGGCGGGCCACTCCGGGTGTAGCGGGTGCGGAAAGATAGTCACGTTGACACGGTACTGGGTAACTCCATTTTCTGCAAACTCCAGTCCGGCGTAACGTGGGGGAATTCGATAGCCCGCGGTACGCAGAACATCCCACAAAATAGAGGGAAAGCCCTCCCAGTGGAGACACTGCGAGTGCACGCGTCCATCCTCATTCACCATCATCTCAACAGGCTCGGCCATCTGAACAAAAGATCAAATGGAGTGAGATAGCGAAAACTGTGAGCAGCACAAGGACAGATTCTGTATAGTGTGCAAAATAATCATAACTCCCACAGTTCTTGTCCAAAAATTCTCAAATTTCACCAGGTCACTCCTAAGGTATTTGTGAACAACTTTTCTAGTCAACTCCAGAGCTAATGAGGTCTCTAAGATGGTCTTTCCTTTCAGGTTTTACCTTACTGTCTACCCAGAATAAGTATCTAACAGCAACAATGAAATCTATTTTTCAGAATTAATCTGTTACATAAAATTGGCTGAAAATTTTACAGTAAGCACATCTTTCCTTGATGTGTCTAAATCCAAAATTTCATGACCAGAAACTATCCCTTGTAGTAATTACTCTCAAATCGTAATCAAGTGCTATTTCCACAACTTAAACTTGTGCACTCATGTAGAATCGACGACTCTCGCCGACGGAACCTACGAGCTGGTGCCCGCGTCCGAGAGTGAGCAGCGTGAAGCTCAAGCAAATCTAACTGAAGCTTTTGAAGACCCGAGCCCAAGTTCGGAAGATCCCCAAGCGAACTGCGAAGGCAAGCCCCGGAGCATAACCCATTCTTTCCGAAATTATGCAACTCTTTACTCCTTGCTGTGCATTAAGTTTATAGGAGTTGGATGAAAACTTAGTTGCATGATGTCAGGGACCCTTGCGTGAAAACTAGATGTAAGGTTCGATAGAATGCTGTGCTAATAGGACTCCGGTAAAAGTCGAGTGATTTCCTGTCACTCGCGAGAAAATAGGAGTTGAATGACTACTACACGCTGCAATCATAAGGACACGGACGGGTTATGTAACGATGGTTACGATTGAGGCCCGTCTGTCTAGTGAAAAATGCTAAGGCCGCAGGGTGTGGTAGTGATGGTTAAGTCTTTGAACGTACTAAACACATGCCGAGATTATGGGAATCGGTAAGCTTAAGTACCTGATTGGCCCGGCAAGGGGACGGCATCCTACCCTTTGAACTTCGGTCCCATGTGCATATGGCGAGTGCAGAGAGTGGTCACGACCCGGCGCCGAACCGTGGCGTGGGGCTCTTGTACTCTCGGAGGGTAGCCCCGATCCACGACCCGGAAAGAAAGGGGAAAAGTTGCACGTGTGACTCTAGGGAGTAACCACGTGACGTGTGTTTGGGTTTCCCTTGCAAGGTTAAGAAATTCGATTCGAATCGTCCGTTTCTCACGGCTATTGAGACTGCTTAACCATTTTTACCCACAGAGTAAGAAGAGGAACAATGATGATGAATGAACTGGCTGGATGGAAAGTTTAATGCTTCACCATGTATGCTTTAGATAGCTGCTTACCTAGACTGGCTAACGAAACTAGAACCTTGAGCTAAAAGTTGAAAGTAAGGACCCACTTGTAGATGCTTTTCGGCAAAACAAACCCCTGAGCCAAAAAGCCTTGCATATCTAGAGTCGGTGGAGTAGTTCCCACTACACGGGTAAGTCTTGCTGAGTATTAGAATACTCAGTCTTGCTTGTGACTCGTTTTCAGGTGAGCCCTTTGAAGACATGATTGCTAGCTTGACTTGGCCCTGCACTCTTCCCCCTGGTTGGTCGGTGGAATGGGATGCGCCCCCGTCCAACGGAGATAAGGCCGAGTGATGTCTCGTACGGGCTTCATCGAGACATCCTGTATCGTCGAGTAGTTTCCGTTGTTTGTTTCCGCTGCAATTTAACTCTGAAGAACTTATTTATGTTAATTGAAGTACTTGTTTTCTAAACTCAGGACTAGGTCTGTAATATTGACTTATGCAAATGATGTAATACTTGCTGGAATGTGGTATTCTCTGGGCTCATCGTCGCATGAGCATTTGTATGTACGGCGCTCGATCCGTTCACCGTGGTTGTATCGGGAGGTTATACCCGACAGACCAGTGGATTACTCCGTTTGAAGTGTAAGGTTAACCGAGGATGCCTTAATGGTGATGGTTAATACACTTGAGCCGGATTAATTCGGGTGGTTCTGCCACAAGAAGTTGGTTCAGCTGGGGCAATGCGAACTTGGCGACCTCCGGTGCGCTTGCGAGCAGTTTGGTAAGTTCTGACCATCTGGCAGAGCGGGAGTAGGATTCAGAATTTTTCTTTAAGAAGGAAAATGATAGAAGTTTCATGTAAACATAGGTTTTTATGTGGAAATATAAAAGGAATTTTTGATGCTGATATAGCTTTCTAGAAGATAAATCCTTAATTTCGAACATTTCTATCTAGGCTAGCGCCTTACAGTCAACATAGCTCTGATACCACTCCTGTCACACCCGATTCTAGATAGAACCAGATGCATCTCATATGTGCGCCAGGATCACGTTCACACACATATGGTAGACGGAAAGTGTAATATATCAAAGACAATGCTCAAAGTAACTAAATAAAGTATTTAACAATATTACACTCTGTATAAAAGAGACACAAATATCTTTAAACGATAAACCATTATACCCTATACGCAGTCTGCAACAACTCCGTCTTCCACAGGCGATGACTGGTGAACGCAGGACCTAGAACTCCTCGAAGTCGTCGAAGATCTCCTCTTCAAAGTTCTCTTCTGAACAGCAGGGGGCAAGGGTGAGTACTCTTATGGTTGGTACTCAGCAAGTGGGGTGAAAAATGCAAGGCCATCAAGGATAGGTTGAGGTTTGCAGCAGCGGTTGCTTTTAGTTGGTCAAGTATTTATTATCAAGCACCTATTAACTAGGTTTAAGTTTATACCAACCCACTTTAGTAGAAACTTAAAGATACCATCAACACAAGTATTAACCACGAACCACAATTTATTTAATCTTCAAGTTTAAATTATCATGTGAGGGTCCAAGCCACTCTTAACCGTGAGTACGGCTGTTATAACAGTTTTACACTCTGCAGAGGTTGTACACTTTACCCACAAATCGTGTTTCCCTGAATCGCCCGGGTTTGCAAGGCCCTTAAACACTTCCGAGGTGAGTGGCGAGGGTACACTACGAAGCCTTTACAAAGACATGTCGAGAGCTAGGCAGCCCGCTAGAGTTTCAGTAGTGGCGTGGTCTATAAACCTCCCTAATGGTCAGCTCCTTAGCAAAGGTAGCTACCCCAAGAGGACCGGGCTATACCCCTATCACCGACCCCCTCCTTGCCCTTTCGGTAAGGCCACCAGCAAACTACACATCTAATTAATCGGGTAAGGTCAGAGCCATATGACTTTGTGGTTGCACTGTTCACTTGGGTGGTTCTCCATGTTCCCATTAAACAAAGGTGATCTTGAACTTACGCGATAAAACCACAATATGAAACGTGATCAACATTAAAAGAGTAAACCAATACCAATCCCAAAGTTTGCAACTAAGCGTAACTACCCAACAAAGTAGTAAACCCAGGTGTTTCAAGGTTTTGGGGTAAAAGACTAGGTATGTCCTTAGCATAGGTAACCCATCAAATTTATGCAAGCAACAGTAAAGTAAAGTGAATTATCATGCTGTTGTTGGGTTCAAATAGAATATGCAAAGGGGGAAATCCACTTGCCTTCTTCAAGTGGCTGCTGATTCTTTTCCTCGTAAGCTTGCTCTTGATTAGGCTCGAACGTCACGTTGTCTACGCGATCACACAAACAAGCATACACAAACAAATAAGAAACAATACAACAAATAGTACAAAAAGAAGGTGAAAAGATGCTAAAGTTGTAGTTCAGGATGCAAAGATCGCGTGGGCTCAAGAATAGCTGAAATCGGAATTGAAACGATGATGATATGGTTAAAACAGTGATCTGGGGACCTAACTGCTAGAGTTTTGAGTCTCCCGAGGCTAGATCTGAGGGATTCAGGCGCTAAAGCATAATTAAACCTTATACAGAGGGTCGGGGTACAAAACTATAGGTTCTGGACGGCGGGTTGTAATTCTAGAAAAGTCAGGGGTCGGAACAGAAAAAGAAAGGGCTCAACCCTAATTATTTTCTACTGATTTGGACTGCGGGTTGATTCCTGGAAAACTTAGGGATCTTCCTGCAAAAGTTTCAGGAACGGCTAGGGTCGGGTGAATCTGGTCCGTTGGATCAGAATCGGCGGGTAAGGGTCAGGCGAATCGGCGGTATGAAGAGTGGGTCGGTAAATCGGCTGAGTAAGGAAAGGGTCGGGTAAATCGGCCGTGTAAAGTGAAGATCGGTTCTGGCCGTTAGATCTAGATCGTGCGGTAGAGGAAGGGTCGGCTCGATGGAACGAAAAGGGTCGGGCGAAGCGGAGATTTACTGGGCATCGGCGGTGAGCGAGTGCGGCGGCGGACGGCCGGAGCTTCACCGAATCCGGTGTTCCGGGGCTCAATTCAAGCTGGGTTCATGCCGGGAAGTGAGTGGGCGGTACGGGGAAGGTGAGGGTGATCACAGGTTGGCTGTGCGGCGGCTGTGAACTGGCAGCCACGGCGGTGGGCGGAAACAGATCTCCGGCGAGGAATCTGGTTTGCGGCGGAGCAAGAGAGAGGGGAATCTGGTGTGGCTTGATACTCACCAACTTGCGGAACTTCTGGTGAGAGTTGAAGACGGCGGAGAAACTGCAGATCGGCGAGTCGACGGAGAATCGGCGACACGGGACGGCGGCTTTCCTCCGATGTGCAACTTCCAGCGGGGGCGACAATGTTGTGTAGAGGAAAAGATTGGAGCTTGGTTCTGGTTGCAAAGCGGGGTTTCAGCGGGATTTTATAGGGGCGGATCGGCTGGGATTAGGAAGGCGGTGCTGCAGAATCGATCAGGAATCAGGTAAGAAGAAAGAGAGAGGGGCGCGAACGACAGCACGGAGTCGTTCCGGACTCTGGGTGAGTAAAGAAGAAAGTAGAAGAAGGCGCCGACAGGTGGGTCCCAGCTGTTGGTGAAAGCAAGAGTCGGGTGAACGAATCGACCACGGAGTTGGCCGCGGGAAAAGAAAAAAAAAGAAGTAGAGGAAAAGAATTGGGCTGGCTGGAAGAAAGAATAGGAGAGGAAAGAAGTAAGATGCATGCACAAATTTTAGCTCCTATATTTTTGGGTGTTACACCGCCTGGGTGGCACGCTTTCATTTTCCTATTGTACTATAAAGCTAAAAAGCTATTACCATCACAAGCGTGCAGTTGGTTTGGTGGTGGAGAAAGCCCCCCACAAGTATGTAGTCTCCAATTTGATTCCTTTGAGCCTCTTTTTTGCTGACAAATTTACTCAATTTTCCACCAGAGTATTCGTGATGAAATAAAAATGACAAATTTACTAATTTTTCCACCAGAGTATTCGTGATACAGTAAAAGCATTATTTATTTTCGAGACTTGGAGTAAAATCACTATCAACTTCACAATCAACCCTTTTGTTTTTTCTGCAAGCGTGTCGGAACCATCACAAATTGACAAAATCAGACATTTGCCACATGGTTCACCAAAGATAATAACATCACATTTTCAGACAACATCATACATTGGATTGTTAACCATATATATGAACTTCCCAAATTCGTATATCACGCTAGCAATTCCACATCACCAAAATAACATCAACAATTACTGTTACTGACTAGATATCCACATCAGTCATTTGCATTTTCACAAGTGCCCTCTGCCTTTTTTTGGCTTTCGACTTCCAAATCCCAAGTTCATCTTCAAGTGCAGCAATCTTGGCTTGCGCTTTTGCAAGCATCTTGCTCTTCTCATATAGTTTAGCACCTATCTCATGCATGCGCTTCCTCATGAACTCCAATTCGTCGAAGGATTCAGAGGAGTCGTCGTCGCCAGCGGAGAAGTCGTCGATGAAGGCACACATCTTGGCCTCGGACGGCGCCTTCTTCTGTGGCCGGCCGCGGGCCCGCTTAGTCGGTGGCAAGGCCGTGTAGGCCGCCTTTGTCTTCGGTGAGCGTCACGTGGATGCTTGGCCGGCGGCGCATTCAAGGCAGGTGACTTTGCCGTCGGCGGCTGACCACGGGGGTGCTTGGCCGTCGGCGAGGCCGAGAAGAGGGAGTCTGCCTTCGGTGGGTAACCACGGGGAGGCTTGGCCAGCAGCGAGGCTGAGGAGGGCGAATCTGCCTTCGGCGGGCAACCACGGGGACGCTTGGCCGGCGGCGAGGTGGAGGAGGGCGAGTCTGCCTTCGGCGAGCGACCACAGGGGTGCTTGGCCGGCGGTGAGGCCGAGGAGGGCGACTCAGCCTTCGGCGGGCGTCCATGGGGGCGCCTGGCTGGCGGCGAGGCCGTTAAAATCTCCTTGGCCTTCGGTCGGCGACTGAGGGACCGCTTCGCCAGCGGCACCAGCGGCAAGGATGGGTCCCTTCCCGCCACCGGCACCGGCAGATCTTCCGCCATGGGGAAACCCATGCTAGAGTCAGAGTCGTTGCCGCTGGTTAGCTCGATGAGGATCATTCCGCTCGCCTTGTTTGCTGGAGTAGAAAGAGGTAGAGGAAGGGAAGGAGGAGTAGGCAGGGGGAAGGGGAGGTGCTCAGAGATATTTAAGTAATTTCCATCCATTCAGGATATCACTCACAATGGGTTTAAGCCTAGGTTGTTGACGTGCCTCGACACATCCCATGCCAAGGACCCTTCTGTCTGTGCCTTATCCTTTAGGCCTACCCGAGCCAGACGTGCCTCACTGCTACTTCTCTGCTCGCCGCCCGCCATCGCCGCCGGAATCTAGCCCTGCTGGCCGCCCGCTTCTACCGCCAGCGCGTAAGGATGTCACATGTTGCAGAGTCCTCATCCGGAAGAAGGCAAATGTCAAATCTTGTTGGCGAGGAGACTGGCTTGCCCATGATGATTTGCCAGATCTGCAAGAGGGCAAGGGTGTGTGAGGCCCGGTCGAGGAAGGAGAATGAGAATGCCAGTTAGGTGTATGTCAAATGCCCGGTGAGTGGATTCAGCTTTGATTTGTTTTTTGTGCTTTGAGATCTTTGATAGGGTTTAAGAAAGTGTTTCTTGTTCATTTAGTGTTGTGGCCACTTCATATGGCAGAGGGGATACTTGATTGATTCGGTGAAACACGGGATCGTCCACGTACATTTTGATCATGAAGAAGAGATTCAAGAAGTCTAGTTCATGGAGTAGATTCATGCTGCTGGGAGCCCTACAGCAGTTGGTGGCATGCTAAAGAGCAACGAATTGGAAGCAAAGCTGGAGAAATTAACCCAAGCTATGATTTTCTTCTGTCTGTTGGCTGTAGCCCTTGTTGCCATGGGAGTTGGTTATGCGTTATGGTAGAATGTAGGTGTGATTTTTCTTTTGTTATGTGATGAGCACAAGTGCTTCGATATGCATCTATGTGTGATGAACACTAGTTACTTTGATGTGTATGTTTTCACATTCATCGCAAAAGCTAGAGTGAAAAGAACCATGGCATTTTCAAAAAAGAGTGCACTTGCATAGAAAGAGAGTGACACAGAGCAACGACTGGATCGAGCTTGATTTTAGATGCACTTAACAAAAAGAATCAGGTCATTTCGAGGTTGTACGAGGGAGAAAGACTAATCCAAATTTCAAATCGGAGATTAAAAAGAGAAAGAGTCTTGTTCACAAGAAATGGTCGCGGCATTCATAAGGGATTCTAAGAACACCGACATGTGGGGTCCATGGGTCAGAGGGACACCACGGTCCAAAATTTTCACCAGGCGCTGCCGACGAAGCCGAAAACTTTTCCCTCAAAATGTCCCTTGTACCCCCTCAAGCAAAAGCCACACCACTATGGCGGTAACTAAGCTCTAAGGGTATTTGTGACAATCTGGCTCACACGCCCCATATCCATTGCCCCTTTTCCATCCCTTCTCCACCTCTCGCCTTGAACCTCCACCTCTCTCGCCTTTCCTCTCTGCGCCGGCACTCGACCCCTTAGCTCCACCGGAGACCACTGCGCTGGAGCTTCAACCTCGTCGATGACGCTGAGTGCACCGGAGTTGCTTCCCCATCGGCCACTACCGCCACACCGGATCTGCTTCCCCGTTCGCCACTACCGTCGCACCGGATCTGCTTCTCCATTGCCGACTATCGCTGCACCGGATCTGGTACCCCTTTGATGACGTCTGTCACTCCGGATCGGCCACAACATCGATGACGACCGCAGCATCGTAGCAGCCTCACCATCTTCGACGCGCATCTACCACGATGATTCACAATGGTCAAAACCCGAGGCCGCGCAGCAAGAGGTATGCAAAATTCATCTACCTTCTGTGGTTCTAGGAAGGGACACATTCATCCATGGTTCGGGATTGGAGGTTCTTGTGGGTCTGCATTCTACTTTCAAACATGAATATGTAATCAACCTAGCTCCCTAACACTTAAAATCTGTTTCACACATGTAAGAACCAATACAAAGTGAACGGGAAGGCCGTGAATTCGAAATGCAACGGCAAGCCCGCATTAGGGAAAATAGCAGAATAATGGAGGATCTTGGCATGAGTGGTTTATCAACAAGGTTTAGTTCATTGTTTGGAAAAAAAAATAACTTCAAAGGGTCAAAGTCTAGCAGCAAGGGGAAAAGGTCTGGCAGGGATGCTTGTCGTGGAGAAGGGTCTGATTTATCAGATTACATCCCTGAAGATGAGGAGCCCGATCATGGAGCTGATGATACGGACTTAGAGAAGGAGCCGACACCCCTAGCAAATGAGGTGCATCATCTATCTTGGCTGTGGGGCGGCGGATGCATGAACTAGATATTTTTGATGGTCAGAAGCAGCACTAGTTTTTTCCAATGCAGGGACTACATATTTCCACTGCTTATAAGTGCTTCTAATTTATTCACATGATTACAACTTATGCCTTTTGAAATCTACAAGGCCTTGTGCGAACTGGACGTAGGAAGGCGGGGAGAAGAAGTATTGCCATAGCTCCTGGAAGAGGAGGAAGACAATCCAAGAGGGTGAGGTCAATCCCACCAACAGATGTCACTCATGGAACTTCATCAAGGATACTGAAAAGGCTGGACATAGCAGGAGCACCTCAACAGCCTGTGCATCGAGGATTGGCGCTAATTACAGAAAAAACAATAGCGGTGGTGACAATGATGCGCAGGAAGAATCGCCAACAGTTGCAGAAAACACTAGCTGTCATGAGGACGTGAATGGTTGTTCAAGTCCTTTCAGAGACTGGACACCATGTCCAGATCATGGTAATGGCCCCAACGAAGATGAGACCGGACGGAATACCGATTCTAGGTAGTCGGATTCCAAAACTGAAGGTTGGTTCATTGACCCTAAAGCTTTTTAGTGCTGATGGTTTTATATTTGATGAATGATAAGAATTTGAATGAAATCTCTGCAGAACCTACACAAAGAGGTGGCCGAGGAAGGCAAGGCAAACAACACGGGGAATTATGCTTGACAAATTGAACAAAGCTATGGGGAGAAGGATGCCCATCTCTGTTCCTGAGGGGAACCGAAGGCCGCATGATCCGGTGCAAGCTGCCAAGTTTGCATCAGAGGCTGGTGTTGCTGTTAGGTCTCAAGTTCCTATCTTGACCCATTGGAAAGAATACAAAGCACAGTCTGAACATTTTGATGGCTTCGTGGGAAGGCTATCTTGAGTGCCTATCTACTAGTCCCTATTTTACATCCAACTCTTACATGGCCCTTGTGTAACTCTCATTTCAATTCAAATCACGAGGGCAGGTTAGCAATTGACACAAGGCACCGGCCAACAGCAGATGCTTGTGTCAGTGTGTTCAAGTCATCCATACGGCAGAGGCGATATAAGTTGAAGCAGCAATACTATGTTGGTGTCCCAGCAAATGAGATCCTCACAACCTCTCCTATCTCCAAGATGACTGATGCACAATGGTGTAAACTTGTTGACAAGTGGTCAAATGCACACAAAAAGGTAATTTCTCTTGGTGTGCTTCGAATATGTACTTATGATGGAGACTAACACATACACTCTTGCAGGCAGTTTCTGACCAGAACAAGCGATACCGGGCCAGAGTCCTGTTTCCTCCAGCAATAGGATCTCGCTGCTACGTTGCACAATTGCATTCGTATGTAAGTGTCAACACACTTCTAATGTGCCTTCGGTGGGTAACCACGGGGAGGCTTGGCCAGCAGCGAGGCTGAGGAGGGCGAATCTGCCTTCGGCGGGCAACCACGGGGACGCTTGGCCGGCGGCGAGGTGGAGGAGGGCGAGTCTGCCTTCGGCGAGCGACCACAGGGGTGCTTGGCCGGCGGTGAGGCCGAGGAGGGCGACTCAGCCTTCGGCGGGCGTCCATGGGGGCGCCTGGCTGGCGGCGAGGCCGTTAAAATCTCCTTGGCCTTCGGTCGGCGACTGAGGGACCGCTTCGCCAGCGGCACCAGCGGCAAGGATGGGTCCCTTCCCGCCACCGGCACCGGCAGATCTTCCGCCATGGGGAAACCCATGCTAGAGTCAGAGTCGTTGCCGCTGGTTAGCTCGATGAGGATCATTCCGCTCGCCTTGTTTGCTGGAGTTGAAAGAGGTAGAGGAAGGGAAGGAGGAGTAGGCAGGGGGAAGGGGAGGTGCTCAGAGATATTTAAGTAATTTCCATCCATTCAGGATATCACTCACAATGGGTTTAAGCCTAGGTTGTTGACGTGCCTCGACACATCCCATGCCAAGGACCCTTCTGTCTGTGCCTTATCCTTTAGGCCTACCCGAGCCAGACGTGCCTCACTGCTACTTCTCTGCTCGCCGCCCGCCATCGCCGCCGGAATCTAGCCCTGCTGGCCGCCCGCTTCTACCGCCAGCGCGTAAGGATGTCACATGTTGCAGAGTCCTCATCCGGAAGAAGGCAAATGTCAAATCTTGTTGGCGAGGAGACTGGCTTGCCCATGATGATTTGCCAGATCTGCAAGAGGGCAAGGGTGTGTGAGGCCCGGTCGAGGAAGGAGAATGAGAATGCCAGTTAGGTGTATGTCAAATGCCCGGTGAGTGGATTCAGCTTTGATTTGTTTTTTGTGCTTTGAGATCTTTGATAGGGTTTAAGAAAGTGTTTCTTGTTCATTTAGTGTTGTGGCCACTTCATATGGCAGAGGGGATACTTGATTGATTCGGTGAAACACGGGATCGTCCACGTACATTTTGATCATGAAGAAGAGATTCAAGAAGTCTAGTTCATGGAGTAGATTCATGCTGCTGGGAGCCCTACAGCAGTTGGTGGCATGCTAAAGAGCAACGAATTGGAAGCAAAGCTGGAGAAATTAACCCAAGCTATGATTTTCTTCTGTCTGTTGGCTGTAGCCCTTGTTGCCATGGGAGTTGGTTATGCGTTATGGTAGAATGTAGGTGTGATTTTTCTTTTGTTATGTGATGAGCACAAGTGCTTCGATATGCATCTATGTGTGATGAACACTAGTTACTTTGATGTGTATGTTTTCACATTCATCGCAAAAGCTAGAGTGAAAAGAACCATGGCATTTTCAAAAAAGAGTGCACTTGCATAGAAAGAGAGTGACACAGAGCAACGACTGGATCGAGCTTGATTTTAGATGCACTTAACAAAAAGAATCAGGTCATTTCGAGGTTGTACGAGGGAGAAAGACTAATCCAAATTTCAAATCGGAGATTAAAAAGAGAAAGAGTCTTGTTCACAAGAAATGGTCGCGGCATTCATAAGGGATTCTAAGAACACCGACATGTGGGGTCCATGGGTCAGAGGGACACCACGGTCCAAAATTTTCACCAGGCGCTGCCGACGAAGCCGAAAACTTTTCCCTCAAAATGTCCCTTGTACCCCCTCAAGCAAAAGCCACACCACTATGGCGGTAACTAAGCTCTAAGGGTATTTGTGACAATCTGGCTCACACGCCCCATATCCATTGCCCCTTTTCCATCCCTTCTCCACCTCTCGCCTTGAACCTCCACCTCTCTCGCCTTTCCTCTCTGCGCCGGCACTCGACCCCTTAGCTCCACCGGAGACCACTGCGCTGGAGCTTCAACCTCGTCGATGACGCTGAGTGCACCGGAGTTGCTTCCCCATCGGCCACTACCGCCACACCGGATCTGCTTCCCCGTTCGCCACTACCGTCGCACCGGATCTGCTTCTCCATTGCCGACTATCGCTGCACCGGATCTGGTACCCCTTTGATGACGTCTGTCACTCCGGATCGGCCACAACATCGATGACGACCGCAGCATCGTAGCAGCCTCACCATCTTCGACGCGCATCTACCACGATGATTCACAATGGTCAAAACCCGAGGCCGCGCAGCAAGAGGTATGCAAAATTCATCTACCTTCTGTGGTTCTAGGAAGGGACACATTCATCCATGGTTCGGGATTGGAGGTTCTTGTGGGTCTGCATTCTACTTTCAAACATGAATATGTAATCAACCTAGCTCCCTAACACTTAAAATCTGTTTCACACATGTAAGAACCAATACAAAGTGAACGGGAAGGCCGTGAATTCGAAATGCAACGGCAAGCCCGCATTAGGGAAAATAGCAGAATAATGGAGGATCTTGGCATGAGTGGTTTATCAACAAGGTTTAGTTCATTGTTTGGAAAAAAAAATAACTTCAAAGGGTCAAAGTCTAGCAGCAAGGGGAAAAGGTCTGGCAGGGATGCTTGTCGTGGAGAAGGGTCTGATTTATCAGATTACATCCCTGAAGATGAGGAGCCCGATCATGGAGCTGATGATACGGACTTAGAGAAGGAGCCGACACCCCTAGCAAATGAGGTGCATCATCTATCTTGGCTGTGGGGCGGCGGATGCATGAACTAGATATTTTTGATGGTCAGAAGCAGCACTAGTTTTTTCCAATGCAGGGACTACATATTTCCACTGCTTATAAGTGCTTCTAATTTATTCACATGATTACAACTTATGCCTTTTGAAATCTACAAGGCCTTGTGCGAACTGGACGTAGGAAGGCGGGGAGAAGAAGTATTGCCATAGCTCCTGGAAGAGGAGGAAGACAATCCAAGAGGGTGAGGTCAATCCCACCAACAGATGTCACTCATGGAACTTCATCAAGGATACTGAAAAGGCTGGACATAGCAGGAGCACCTCAACAGCCTGTGCATCGAGGATTGGCGCTAATTACAGAAAAAACAATAGCGGTGGTGACAATGATGCGCAGGAAGAATCGCCAACAGTTGCAGAAAACACTAGCTGTCATGAGGACGTGAATGGTTGTTCAAGTCCTTTCAGAGACTGGACACCATGTCCAGATCATGGTAATGGCCCCAACGAAGATGAGACCGGACGGAATACCGATTCTAGGTAGTCGGATTCCAAAACTGAAGGTTGGTTCATTGACCCTAAAGCTTTTTAGTGCTGATGGTTTTATATTTGATGAATGATAAGAATTTGAATGAAATCTCTGCAGAACCTACACAAAGAGGTGACCGAGGAAGGCAAGGCAAACAACACGGGGAATTATGCTTGACAAATTGAACAAAGCTATGGGGAGAAGGATGCCCATCTCTGTTCCTGAGGGGAACCGAAGGCCGCATGATCCGGTGCAAGCTGCCAAGTTTGCATCAGAGGCTGGTGTTGCTGTTAGGTCTCAAGTTCCTATCTTGACCCATTGGAAAGAATACAAAGCACAGTCTGAACATTTTGATGGCTTCGTGGGAAGGCTATCTTGAGTGCCTATCTACTAGTCCCTATTTTACATCCAACTCTTACATGGCCCTTGTGTAACTCTCATTTCAATTCAAATCACGAGGGCAGGTTAGCAATTGACACAAGGCACCGGCCAACAGCAGATGCTTGTGTCAGTGTGTTCAAGTCATCCATACGGCAGAGGCGATATAAGTTGAAGCAGCAATACTATGTTGGTGTCCCAGCAAATGAGATCCTCACAACCTCTCCTATCTCCAAGATGACTGATGCACAATGGTGTAAACTTGTTGACAAGTGGTCAAATGCACACAAAAAGGTAATTTCTCTTGGTGTGCTTCGAATATGTACTTATGATGGAGACTAACACATACACTCTTGCAGGCAGTTTCTGACCAGAACAAGCGATACCGGGCCAGAGTCCTGTTTCCTCCAGCAATAGGATCTCGCTGCTACGTTGCACAATTGCATTCGTATGTAAGTGTCAACACACTTCTAATGTAACCTTTCCATTCTTCTGCTTCCTTAAATGAGTACACACATACACACTTGCACTTCAGTCTGTCTCTCGTGGCACGTCCCATTATTCTTTAAGTTTGATTCATACATTTGGTACATCAGAACAAGAACAACGATGCCGAACACATTGAAGTCAATGAGGATGAACCCCACACCAAGTTGATGAAGATGACGAAGAAATGGATGTCGTGGAAGCCATCAAGGTCTGCCATACCAGCCGCAAGAAGGGTATGAGTGTCGTGGCTAGAGATGTAGTTGTAAGTCCCTTCTGCAAGTCTTTTGTCCTTCTTTGTCCAACACTCTCTGTACATGATGCATCATATATTGTTAACGTGCATGGCTATCCCTGTATTTCGGAGGTGTGTTATATTAACAATATCTAGTAGTAGTATCCAATCTGCCTTTGTTCCCAGTTTCTTTAATATACTCCTTTTTTTAGTATAGTCTGTAAACTAATAGTTCATCTTTACATTTTCTAGATTTTAATGGAAACTATGCGGGCAGAAGCTGTTGCTGATGGGCAGCCAAGATTGCCTAGTGCTGAGGTTGTTTCCAAGGTCCTCTCCCAGAACAGCTCCAACACCATATTCTTGAAGAATGCTGGTATAGCCACTCGCTCCTCGAAGGCTCCGTCAGCTAGTGAAGAACCGCTTCATGAAGAACTTGCTGCTGAAAGACAAGGTTCAGCTGTTCTGCATCAAGAATTGGAAGAACTAAAGAAGACGAGTGCAGAAGCACTCGCGAGAACTCAAAGACAGTATGAGAAGCTGAAGAAGCAACAGGAAGATAGCAATCACATCCTTTCGCAGCTCCTAACCCAGAACAACCCTGGTACCTCTTCTCAGCCCTGATTCTATGTGTGTGGAACTGTAGTTGTGACATCCGGTGATTGTGTTATGTTGTGGTGGTGTCATGAACTTGTAACTTATTTGTGGAATAATTCTGCTCTATCATTTGTTGTTCTGTGACAAAATGGTTCTGTATGGCGTGGACATGTATGATATGGCACGCGTAACATCTAGAAAAGAACATGTGTCCTACACATGGATCCATAGGGAAACGCCATGTGGCCTAGCATAGGCGTAACGCGTGGGCAAACAGGAAAATGACATGTGGGCGAGCTAGGAAAGGACACGTGGACAAACAGGGAACCGACACATGGCAGAACCAGGAAAGGGCACGTGGGCAAACAAGAAAATGACACGTGGGCGAGCCAGGAAAGGACAGGTGGACAAACAGGGAACCAACACGTGGCATAACCTGGAAAGGACACATGGCTGAACTGGGCAAGCACACATGGACAAACAGGCAACCGACACTTGGCACAACCTGGAACGGACACGTGGGCAAATAGGAAACCGACATGAGGGCGAACCAGGAAATGGTACGTGGGTAAACAGGAAACCTACACATGGGCGAACAGGAGAAGGGCACATGGACGAAAAGTAAGACGACATGTGGACACACAGGAAAGAGGCACGTGGCTGAATCAGGCGAGGACAAGTGGGCGAGCAGGAAAACGAGACGTGGACAAACAAGAAAAGGACACGTTGCCACGTCTTCAAATGACACGTGGTCCGGTTGCAAGATGACATGTGTCCAAATGTGGCGTGGACACGTGGGTTGACAGAATAATGACATGTGGCGTAACATTAGCGTGCCATGTGGCCTTATGCTAGCTCGCCGCGTGTCGTTCCCCTTTGCGGCACGTGCCACCCGACACGTCACTTGCCAGCGTGTCCTGGCCACGTCACTTGCCAACATGGACGAAGCCACATGGCGTGCCAGCGTGTCCTGGCCACGTGACTTGCCAGCGTGGACCGGAACACGTAGATCCGGTAGTTTTGTAATGTTTTTCGACGCGTCACAGAACCAAAATATGCTTCCGCGATGAAAGGTTTTCCGCCATAGAAAAATATAGTTAAGTGATGTTTTTGGGAAGTTCATCACGGTAGATCTAACTCGACGTGACTTGTATGACGAAGGAAAATTCGTCACAAATTCATCACAGAACTCCCTTTGTGACGTATTTCGCCTTTACAGTGACGAAAGTCGCTCGTCACTAATGCATTGATTTCCACTATTCAAAGTTATTAGGTCAAGCCAAGGAAATATTATTGGTGTCACCTAGTAGAACTCTCAAATTCTAGTATTACTGTTATATATCTATAACCAAATTCCAATCCAATCAATAAATTATTAATGCCCTACTACGATGAGCATACAAATATAGATCTTCATTTAGAAATCAATTATCAATCATCTAGAGTCGGCGAGTGTTAGGGAAAAATTCCTACCACTGGCTCTACAGACTGCAGGTCGCTGCCTCGATGATTCCTCGCGCGCTGTAGTGCTGTCTGTCGAGGACATGCGGCTGTGGTCACAGTCGCGCCGAGCCGCCGCCGCACCGGCCTCTAGCCTCTACATATCTGGATGTGCTTTCTTTGATTCATACAATCCCTAATCCGCTGGGCGCCACTGCTAGCCTAAATGCCTAATAGCAGGCTAGTAGATTTAGCAGGTACAATGGCGTGCGTAGGCCACGACTAAAAAACAGAGAGCGAGGAGAGACGAGCCGCATGTCAAGATACGAGGCACCAGAAGTCTCGCTGCGCGGCGTCGTTACGTTCGATCAACCATGTTATACGCGTGTACCTATACCATACGTGGTATAGACATCCCTGGGAGGGGGCCCTTCGATCTCGGAGGCCCGGGGCATCCGCCCCTCTCGCCCCCCCCCCCTCAGGGCCAGGCCTGGAGACGAGGCAGTGGGACTCTAGCTCACAGCAGGAAAGAACCCGTAGGGAGAGAGTCCATTGGAAGTCTATGCTTGAACAATATATCCCTTTCGAGGTTGTATGGTGTATTAGGGTCGACACTTGTTGTTGGTCGGGAATCACAGTTTGCTACAAGGTGTGTGTGCTAGGATGTCATAAGAATCTACTGTAGACGACATTGGTAAAACTTTGTCAATCCTTCGTGAGATGCAAACGCAACATCATTTCAGATGATAAGGGGAGGGTACATTCGATCTTGTGGTGCATGGGTAAGAACAGGATTGACTATACTTCCTTTGGAGATGCAGTCACGTTCGATACTACTTACCGCACTAATCTCTACGACATGCCATTTGGTCTGTTCGTCGGGGTTAACAACCACTTCCAATCAACAGGGGGGTGGAGGTGGGAGGGTATTTCCTTGGGCACGAAACAATCGAGAGCTTTCAAAACAATAATGCAAGGCAGAGCACCAGCAACCATAATTACATGTTCGTGGGGTTGTGTTTTTTTTTGTGTACAACTTTAAACAGACAGTTTTAAATAACCAGCAATGATTTTTGCGTGCTTGTTGTTCTTTTATGCAGACCAGTGCACGGAGATGGAGGTTGCAATGAGGAATGTTCTTCCTTAAACTCATCATGCAAATAGATATGCCCGGGACATGAAAAACATTCTTAATGGCATTTGATTGAGAACATATACTAGTATTGTGATGTGCAACTCCTAATTTCACCAATTTGGAAGCCCATTAGCTCGTTTGTTATGCAAAATAAGTCCTATACATGTTGTATGTTGAAATTGGGCCTGTTTCTAATATTCTGGAGCTCTGAGGGATATTCTGAAAAGCTGTCATTATATGGCTCATCCCCAACTCGGGAATAGACAGAATGTTGTGTTCTTATCCTTGGGAGAAAGCTAGGGTTAGGGAGAGAAAAGGAGAGGCTTAGATCCACCAAATCCATCCAATAGAAAGTGAAATCCGTGGGGGATTTGGAGCCTCCCCATCCTTGTAGGCTCCCACCTCTTGTATTGCTTCTTCATATAGTGGATTGCTCACTGCCGCCCGTGGTTTTTCCCCGCAAGGGGTTTCCACGTAAATCTTGGTGTCTACTCTCGATTCAGTACCTTCCCTTGCTATTTGCGTTGGTTAAGTCACCATCTTGCTTGCTATTGATTCATATCCTAAGTGGTTGCTTGTATGGATAAATTGGCATGAGAGGCATATGTGTGTTCTTTGATATGTTGCTATGAGATGATGTGGATTGATGTTTTAGTGAGATAGCTGCTGCAAGTATCTTGTTATTGAATCATTGGACAACTTGTGCTTTGGTGCTTTAAGCATAGGTGCTGTTTTTATTCCTGCACACAAGGTGTTCGGTGAAATGCTTGTGAGAAGTTAGTTTGCTAATTTGATTATTCCACTGCTCCATTGTTATCACAAGTGGTATCAGGGCTGTTAATTATCAAAGGCACAATTTAATTTGCTGATTTGGTTCAATATATCAACATTTGAAGTGAGCAAGTTTGATGGCAATGGTGAGTTTAGGCTATGGCAAGTGAAAATACAATCTGTCCTAGTTGACAAGGGTTTAGACATTGCTTTAGAAGAAGTTGATTCGGATTTGGCTAGCAAATCTAAAGATGAGTTGAAGAAGATAGATAAAAAGGCATTGGCAGTATTCCGTTTGGCTCTTGCTGACAATGTTTTGAGGCAAGTTTGTGAGGAGAAATCTGCTATGGCTCATTGGAAGAAATTGGAATCTCTCTATTTGGATAAATCACTCTCAAGTCGTTTCTACCTTATGATGCGCTTGTTTAGGATGTGTATGCAAGAAGGCACTCCTATCAAGCAATATATTGATGAGTTCAACAAAGCGGTGCTTGATTATCAGAATGTTGCTAATTCCATGGATACAGATCATTTGGCTATTTTTTTCTTGTGTTCACTCCCAGACTCTTATGATAGCATCAGAGATCAGATCCTTTATGGCACAGATTCTATTGCTATGGATGATATTACTTCTATCCTTTTGTCTAAGGATTTGCTCAAGAAGTCTCGTATGGAGAGTCATGGCTAGAGTAAGGATCTTGTGGTAAGTCGTGGGAGATCCATAAAGCATGGTCATAGTGGTGGTGATGCTTCTAGAAGTGGCAGGAGAAAATCTAAGAGCTGTTCAAAATCATGTTCAGGTAATAAAGGCATTCAGTGCAGGTATTGCAAGGACTTTGGCCATTTTAAGTGGGATTGTCCTAAATTGAAGAAAAAGAGGGACAAACAAGGTGATGGCAGCAAGGGTGAAAATTCTTCAGCAGCTAGTGTGGCAGTTGCAGATGGTGATTCAGTCGGGATTGGTGAGTTACGTGTTTCAGTGCAGACAATTCTTCAGTTGGGCAGTGTGCTTCTAGTGCATCGGCTGATTGTGATATGAGCTTCAACATTGATTGGATTCTCGATTCTGCTTGTTCTTACCATATGTGTCCGCACAGAGAGTGGTATGCTACTTATGAGCCGTTAAATGGCGGTTCAATTTTGATGGTCAATGACACAAAGTGCAGAGTTGTTGGTATTGGCACAATCAGATTCAAGACGTTTGATGGTATTGTTCATACACTCACAGATGTTCGCCTTGTGGTTGGGCTGAAGTAGAGTTTAATCTCTTTCAAGGCACTTGATCAAAAGGGCTACAAGTTTGTGACTCATAACTATCAGATCAAGGTTTTCAGCGGTTCCTTGTGTGTGATGAAGGCTCTTACTACTCTAGATGCAGATGACTTGTATTTCTTGCAGGGCAGTTTGCTTATTGGGTCAGTTGCAGTGGCTTCTAGTTCTCAGGTTGATGATGACACTATGACTACATTGTGGCATATGAAGTTGGGGCACATGTCATATCGTGGTATGGCTGAGTTGAGTCGTCGTAGTCTATTGGGCAGTCGAAAGACAGGTAGTTTACAGTTCTGTGAACATTGTGTTTTTGGGAAGAAACACATTTGAGGTTCAGCAGGTCAGTTCACACAACCAGGGCCATTCTTGACTATGCGCATACTGATTTGTGGGGTGATGCACCGGTGGCATCTATTGGAGGTGGAAAATATTTGTTAACCTCTGTTGATGATTTTAGCAGGAAGGTTGAAAGCATCTAGGCCCCTAATTTGAGTTTTTGTAATTAATGACAATATTAGTGGACCTAAAATTTCTTTGAGAAGAAATGAGTTAATTTGGTCCAAGAAAGATGAGCATAAATTGATATCATGAAGACACTTGGAGATGATGTTGAATGGATATGCTCAAGGCAAAGGTATATGATAGGGCTTTTCTATTTTTGTCGATCATAAGGTGTATAGCGGATGTGAAATGACTGGATTAATTCGATAGATAGCATTACTATCAAGAGGGGTTGTTGTGTCGTTGCTTGACGGTTCTATAGTATCATATTTCTCAAACAATCGCATTGCATGCATGAGGGTTGACTTCGTTTGAGAAATAGTAACTTAGATTTCAAAATGAGGGCTAACACGCTGGGACGGACAATCCGTCCTAAGTAGGCAGATGGTCCGCAACCTTTGCATAAATCTTGGATAGAAACTCGGTGTTCAGGTGAGGGCTGAAAAGAGAACGGCGGACGGTCCGCCCAGGGGGAGCTGACGGTCCGCTGCCTAACAGATTTTGTACCAGGGCCACCGATTGGTTCGGTGGGTGCCTTTATGGTTTGACTGATTGAATCGATGTGTGAACTCATTGAAGGGCAAACGGTCGGCTCCTAGGGGGCGGACAGTCCACCAGCTAATGAAAAGTTTGTCTAGAAGTTTTGATGGTTCTGGTGGCGCTTCAAGAATGAATGGTGGACGGTCCGCCGGCTAACTTTTGAAACTAGACAAAACTTGGGATGTTCTGTGTGCTCGGGATCATTGTACTGCGGATAGTCCGCGCTCTGTGAGGCGGACGGTGCGCCAGGGCTGTAACGGTCAACTCTGACACACAATTATTGCGCTTCTAGCCGTTGGGTTTGAATGGTGGACAGTTCGCGAAAACTCTGTCTTTACGGGATTTGAGTGTAACGGTTGGATTTTGAGGGCCTGGTTATATATACCCCATTGCCCGACCGTGGGGGGTCCTCTTGGCACATTTGAAAGCTTCCTTGACATAATAGAGCCAGCTTCCTCCTCTATCTCTCACTCACTTTGCTTGGTGGTTGCATTCTTGAGAATGTGAGAGCATCCTAGTGCATTACATCAAGAGTTTGATCTTTGTGGCACTAGGGAGTCTTCAAGCAAGCATCATCGATTTGTTACTCCTGTGAGTTGCCGCTCCCTAGATGGCTTGAAGAAGGTGAAACCGGAGCCCTTCAAGAAGATTGTGAAGGAGCCCCGGTTTGATTTGTGAGAGGTTGTTGTGCTCACCTCGAAGGAGTGGTGAAGAGCAACTCTAGTGGAATCGAGGTTTGGAGAGGCTCATTGATTCAAGCCGGCTCAAGATCAAGAGTGGTTTTTGATAGAGGAGCGGTTGAAGCTTTGAGTCCACCTCAACGTGGATTAGAGGTGACCGGCAAGTCATTGACACCATGGGAAAAATTCTTATTTCGTACCCAGTTACTTCTTTGCTCAATTTATTCTTACATTTTACTTTGAGCACTTTACCTTACTAGATATTGAATTACTACTTGTCGCCCTAGGTTGCAAAACCCCACGAGTGATAGGAGTTAGTAGAAATAGGAGCTCACTTGTGATACTAATTATATTTTCTTAGTGTTTGTGATTTTAGTTAAAACCGTCTATTCACCCCCTTTTAGTCGGTATCCTTGATCCTACAACTGGTATCAGAGCCGAGGACTCCATATTAGCATAGATTTAATCATCATGGAGTAAGGATAATGACTAGTGATAATGGTATTCATGTTGGGAAGCCACCGTTCTTTGATCGGAATAATTATGATTATTGGAAGACTAGAATGACAGTTCATCTCAAGGCTATGTGTAGAAAGATATGCATAATTGTGAATGATGGATTTGTTATTCTAGAGGATAAAAGTTTAACACCTCATGATGAAGAAAATGAACTTCTTAATGATCAAGCAATGAATGTCTTATATAATTGTGATGTGCAGCTCCTAATTTCACCAATTTGGAAGCCCATTAGGTAATTTGTTATGCAAAATAAGTCCTATACATGTTGTATGCTGAAATTGGGGCTGTTTGAATCTTTTCTGGAGCTCTGAGGGCTAGTCTGAAAAGCTGCCATTATATGGCTTATCCCCAACTCGGGAATAGACAGAGTGTTGTGTTCTTATCCTTGGGAGAGAGCTAGGGTTAGGGAGAGGAAAGGAGAGGCTTAGATCCACCAAATTGATCCAATAGAAAGTGCAATCCGTGGGGGATTTGGAGCCTCCCCATCCTTGTTGGCTCCCACCTCTTGTATTGTTTCTTCATATAGTGGATTGCTCGCCGCCACCCGTGGTTTTTTCCCTCAAGGGGTTTCCACGTACATCTTGGTGTCTACTCTCGATTTGGTACCTTCCCATGCTATTTGTGTTGGTTAAGTCACCATCTTGCTTGCTATTGATTTATCTCCGAAGTGGTTGCTTGTATGCATAAGTTGGCATGAGAGGCATATGTCTGTTCTTTGATATGTTGCTATGAGATGATGGGGATTGATATTTTAGTGAGATAGCTGCTGTAAGTATCTTGTTATTGAATCATTGGACAACTTGTGCTTTGGTTCTTTCAAGCATAGGTGCTGTTTTTATTCCTGCACATATAGGTGTTAGGTGAAATGCTTGTGAGAAGTTAGTTTGCTAATTTGATTATTCCACTGGTCCATTGTTATCACAAGTATATAAACATATTGTTGGCGCTAAAAATCGGCCGGGAATCGGCCGATGACCTTTAGCGTCGGACACACGACCCGGGAGAATCTGCTTAACTCCTGTTCGGGTGATTGCCCTGGTGCGGTTCGCGCGGCGTGCCAGTCAATCTGACCTGTTGATTGACAATGAAATAAACGTATTAAATTCCGGGGTTCCGATCGGTTAAAGTTCCGATTTGTCCCGAAAAGCGTATCAGCGAATCGGCCGATTTGCTATGAGGATGACCGGCTATGGACCAGCCGATAATCACGTAACGATTGCCAAGAAACTACTGGAGTAACTTAAACAGTCGCTACAGATGCAACACTCGAAATAGATCTAATTGGCTATGCGATGGTAAACAAGGATAGATAATGATGAAGCCGACAGTTTGATCTCAAGCTGGATAACTGGTGATAAAACTAGAACAATAGGTAAAACCTATAATTCTAGTAAATATCGATAACTGGTGAATAAATCTAAACGAAACAACAGCGATGCACCCGAAGTGAAGGCTTAGATGTTATTCGATAAACGAAACCTTCCAATTGGCCGGAGATCGTGTCGATGCAGCCCTGCCAATCCGTACGAACTCGTGAAAGAAAAAGAAGTATTGGCGAAGTCGCCGACTTGAAAGTAAAGTGCGATGAAAGAGTAAATTGTTTTTGTTGATTGATGTATGATCTTCTACAAAACCCTGACTGCTCCTATTTATACCCTAGGACTAAGATTCCTGATCTATTAAGATCCGTTATAAACTTGATTTAAATAAAAAAATTACTATATCTATAATATTTTTCTAAAGGAAACGGGCTCCCGCAGAATCTTCTGCCGCCATCTCCTAGTCCACTCCGGACTCTTTCCATTGCTTCACGACTGAGTCGGCGTCATTCTTTGACTAACGTCAGGTCATCTTTGACTGGGATCCTTTGTTGGGATTCCATTGGCTTCATCCCTTATCTGTTGGCGCAAGCTACATCGCCAATCGGCCGATCCCTAACTGTAGCCTCAATCGGCCGATTCCCAACCGTAGCCTTTAAATCTGCCGCATCGTCTAGTCTCTTCCTTTCCTGATGCCGATTCAACACGTGTCAAAATCCGGCGTCAACACATGCCCCCAGTTTCGGAGTAAAACATGACTTTTACTTCAAAATTCTTTTTTAATCTCTCCTCCAAAACAAACGCAGCAAAAATCTCCCTCCGTTTCGCGGTCTTCTACATGATGATTGCAATCTTCTCGAACCGGGCGCTTGAGACAACTGTTCCCCTAGAATTCGTGTAGAAGGCGCGGCAAAAATCCCGCCTTTACCCTTTCTCTCTCGGATTGTCTTTAAGTACCGGCGTTCTCCGCCGCTTCTTCTCCACGAGCTTAGTAATCTCCTCCCCAGCGAATCACTTTCCATCTTCTCCCAACGCCCTCTCTGTTTCCAACCGCATTCTCTGGCGATCTTTCTCTCGTCTACGATCTGCTTCATCCCTCCAATGGCGGCGCCATCAGCAACTCCACCAACCATGGAGGCTCCGCCAGCGAATCCGTCGGCGATGGCGGTTCCATCAGCGACTCCATCGGCGACGATGAGCTTCATCCCGGAGGTAAACATCCGAAACTCTCCTTTTTTACTTTTTACCGCTCAGGCACCTTTTAGATCTATTCTCAGTTCTTCCATTTTTCACCTTTTTTAGGCATTTAGACAACAAATTACTATTCCCCTTTCCGACGCTCCTGGTCTCATCTGCTTAGGCCCTATGGGGAATCCAGACCCGACTGATTTAATCAACTTAGAAACCCATAGAATCCCTTTCAAGCAATCACCTATGGATCTGGGTCAATGGTCAGGCGCTTTTAGATCTTGGCCGAATGAAACCCCCGGCTGGAAAGAGTGGCTAGAGAAGCAGTTCTTTTGTGGCAGAGCGGTCGGTCCTTCCTCCAATACACAAGCTCTAGCAGAAGCCCTGTCAATAGGGTCCACCATCCCCCTTGGGAAGCATCTGTTAGGATCCGCCTACCACATGATGCACCAAATCGGCGTCAAATTATCAAAAGGAGAGCCGATTGGTAACCCTGGTGGCCCTTGGAGGTTCATCACCCACTGACTTAACTTATACATGAGTAAGGTTTCCCAGCAGCAGATAGAGACCAAAACATTCCCCAACATTGAGTCAGAGGAGAACCCCACCATGCGACAACGGTGCATTTCTTTCGGCGAAGCGGCATCAGTTTTTCCTGGTTGCCAGTTCACTACTACCCGAACAGCTGAGTATTTTAGATGTTTTTACAACGGCTTCAGTGAAGAAACCACCAGTTGGTACCCATACCAAATGACAGAGCTGCTTTTTGAGCTTCCTGTCTACTATGATTCATCGTCCAATTCCTTTGATGATGATCTCATAAACATTTTGATCAAGCCAGGGATTTTACCGGCAAATTTCTTCTCTGGGAAAGATTTTTCCAACTTTTGAATTTTACAACCCATCAGTTGCAGCACGGCAATTCGGCCTTGGTCAGCTGCCGATTCAAGTTTATTTTGCCGGCCGTGCGAAATTCCGAGATGAACTCACCAAGAGCCTCGACTACAGTCGGCTATGCAATCTAGTGCCAGACTCCAGTACCATTGATCTAAATAACTGGATAGTGGCTCCCTTTGCCGTCCAACAATTCAAATTATGGTGGGCAGAATGGAAGCAGCATCTCTTCTGTTCATCTCCTTCAACATATTGTAATAATCTGGATCCCAACAACATCGACTCAAACGCAGCGGTATTGCCCTTCTCCCAGCCGATTTCAACATTATCCCTTTTCATGCTACAAATTTGCCGCTAACTCTTATTTCCCTTTTCAGTCCGAAAATCAACTTCCCCCGACGCGGAGCCGAAGTGATAGGCCGATAGAGAGCAACCGCCCATACACACCATTCCCACTCATCGGCCATCACGCCCCGACCATCAAAGAATATCACCAGCGGCCGATGAAAGCAAACACCGAAGAGGCCCACTTTAAAGAAGACGAGCCGCCGAGTGCGTGCCCGTATAGAACCGACTGATCAATCGGCGGCGGCATCGGCTGAACCTTCAACTGCATCAACTTTGCCGATTGCTGAGGAGGTCGATCTCCAGACTGTTACAGAAGTTGGAGCGGCTGCTGCATCATTGCTGGTAGAAGTTGTTCAGGTAATTCCGCACACTTCACATACTTCTAAGTATTCTATCGATATTAACCTCTTCTTTCTACCAGGCTGCGTAAATCGCCCCAGCGCAGTCTCCGCAGCAATTGGTTACATCCCAGGCGGAAACCGAAACGCCAGCGATTTCCCTCACTGAGGTAGAGAGTTTCTTAACTCAATTTCTTGATACTCAACAAAAAACTAACCGATTTTTGATGCAGGCCAATCTGGGTGCATCGATTGTACCTCCCCAACAAACATCGGCCGGAAGACTCACAGAGGTATGGCAGGCATCATATATCATCAGACTTATTGCAGTATACTTATAAAATCCGCTTCCCATACCTTTTTAGGAGGCTGGCCCGATCAGGGCACTGATAGTCATCGAGTCTTCTTCTTCTGACGAGCCGATCGCGCCGGTTCCCGAGATGACGGTGGTACTTCTGCCGGCACAAGCAAGAGAAATCCGTTTCAAAGAGGTAGGGAACTTATCACCCAAATCGGCCGATTCCCCCTTACTGTCTGCTAATCCGTATTTTTACTTCTTTTATTCTTTCGCAGGAGCAGGACACTCCCAATAACAGTCTTTTTTTCTTTCGCGGTTCCCCTTTCTGACGATGAAGAGGTCGCTTCACACCAAGTCACACCAAGCTCAATCCCTGATGACGTCCGTGCCAAGCTCGAGAGTATACGGACCCTCCTCCAAGATGATATCGGCCGATTAGTGGGAGATGCCTCATCGATTCGGCAACTTCTTAATGAAATCAGAGGCCGAATTCCAGAGGAAGCAACAGAGGCTCTGGATCCTGCTGCATATATAGAGTCAATGCAGACTTCAGTGTTTAGGGCCTTGCGCCATATGGCCGATCACGCCAAACTAGCGAAAGCCCGCGAGGAAGAAGACTCCTACAAACATCGAGCCCAAGAGGTGCATCAGCGAATCAACTTCCTTGAGAATTCTCATCCAGATATCGTCGGTCCCATAGATCGCCTTAAACGGCGAAGGGTAGAGCTAACCAAAGAGATGGAGCAGGTGACCAATGCCATAGCTGTTGAATAAAAAAGACTCCAAGATCTCCCATCTGTCATCGCCGAACTGAAGCAGGAAAGACATAACCTGGCCCGTGAAGCAATAAAAATCCATCGTCATATGCCAGAAGTCCCCGGATCGGCTGATGACGACCAAAGAATTGTAGACTCGGCCGATCAAATTAGGCAACAAGCGATTGCGGCTATTGACGCCCTCCTTGGGTGCACTGTAAAAAATCCTGTAAACATTTAATGCCCTCTCGCTGTTGACGCGCAGATTCAATCTTGGACCGTCCTCTTTGGCAGCTTTTCATTTATTAACACTTTTACTCCGATGGGACACATCCTACCATCTCTTCACCCTCTTCCTTCTATAAGTATGAGATCCCATATCATTTCCAAAGGCGTCCGTATTGCCCATCTTCTTCCCCTCCAACAATTTGATCTCTGTCCTCCCAGGCTAGACATCAAGATGTCTTCTTCGTCTTCTTCCTTCTCTGTCAACCAGGTACGAATCCTCCTCTATTTCCTCCCTTGACATTTCAATCGCTCTGACACTGGGTAGTTGTTTGCTCTTTCTTTAGCCGAAACGCCTTAGTCCCAGTCTGGAACGAGCGATTGAAGTTATGCATTCAGACGAACCATTGACGCAGGCGGACATAGATCTGATAAAAGCTCATTTCGAAGAACTCAAAGGTCATGTTCCTGCTGATGTCCAGAAAGTCTGGGACCATATAGACGCTAACTGCTCCAGGCGACCGCCAACTGAAAGGAGTCATCCACTCCCACGCTCAGTTGCCCTTGAAGATGCTGCGGCGGGGACATCCCAACCACCTCTCGACAGAAGCCATCCACTCCCTCATCAAGTCGAGGCTGAATCCACCATGGAGAATCTGGAGGAAAGGAGCATCCGCCTTTTGATAAAATTAGGCCGGATTGAGAGAGAGATTAAGAAAAAGCGTGATCAATAGATATATTGGTACATTTATTCTAAGGGCGACTTGTACCATGTCGGCCATGTACTCTGCTGTTTTCACCGAATAATGAACCGGTCAGACTAAATCAAAATGTTTCATCCTTAAGGCGATGTCATTTTTACATCGGCTATATAGACAGGAGCCAATGGGAGTTGGCCACGTTGTCTTGATGCACCCTATCGCAAGTTATGCACCCACCCATATACTTGGATAGTACCTCTTTAGATATCTCCCGTTTAAGGCTCTTGTGAATTCTTCCCCTTCGATAGTTTCTAGTATATATGCATTTCCCAGAGCACATCGGCCGATTTTATACGGCCCCTCCCAAGTGGGCGACCATTTACCGAATTTGGGATCCTTAGACCCTATCGGCAGCACCAACTTTCATACCAAATCTCCTTGGGAGAATTGTTTAACTTTGACCTTCTTGTCATACCACCTGGCCACCCTTTTCTTGTTTTCTTCGATGCTAATCAGGGCCCTCAATCGCTGACCCGCCGAATCATCAAGTTCTCCCTTCATGAGGAAGGAATAGTCATCGGCCGTCAACTGATCTTGAAGCGATGTGCGCCTTGACCCTGTCCTTAATTCCCAAGGCAAGACTGCCACGTGACCATATACCAACTGATAAGGAGATATCTTAGTGGCCCCATGGCAAGCTATCCTATAAGCCCATAGAGATTCAGCTAAAGACATGTGCCACTTCTTGGGTTGTTCCTCTATCTTCCTCTTGATCAACTTGATTATCCCCTTATTGGATGATTCGGCTTGGCCGTTGGCTTGAGCATAGTACAGAGAAGAATTCAACAATTTAATCCCCATATCGATGGGGAATTCTTCGAACTCCCCTGAGGTGAACATCGTTCCTTGATCAGTTGTGATAGTTTGAGGGATACCGAACCGATAAACAATGTGGTTCTTAACAAAATCGATCATATCGTCCGATGTCACGGTCTTCAACGGAACTGCCTCCACCCATTTGGTAAAATAATCAGTGGCTACTAATATAAACTTGTGCCCTTTGTTTGATGGAGGGTGAATCTGCAAGATGAGATCTATTCCCCAACCTCTAAACGGCCATGGCTTGATTACCGGATTCATAGCCGAAGCTGGCGCGCGCTGCACATTGCCAAACTTCTGACAGTCTTGACAACCTTTATAATATTTAAAACAATCTTCGAGAATCATCGGCCAATAATACCCATTGTTTCTGATCATCCACTTCATCTTGTGAGCCGATTGATGGGCTCCGCATACGCCTTCGTGGATTTCCCCCATCAGGACCTTTGCTTCCTCCGTTCCCAGGCATTTGAGAAGAACCCCATCAATCGTCCGGTAAAACAAATCGTCTTCGAGTAACACATATTTCGTGGCCTGAAAACGCACTCGCCGATCCACCTTCTGGGACAGATCTTTCAAGTAATCGGCAATCTCCTTTCGCCAATCGTCGACCGCAAGTTCCAGAATCATGGCCCCTTGAATCGGCCGATACCCGGACGCGTGTTGGGCAAGTCTATTGGCCTCTTCATTGTAATTTCTGGGAATGTGCTCAGTCACCACAGACTTGAATTCCTTTAACAGCTGGAGGCAATCTTCATAGTAAATCCTTAAGATATCATCTTTGCATTCAGATCTCCCCGTCAATTGATCTACAATGAGCATGGAATCTCCAAAAATTTCAACTGCATCAGCTTTGACTTCCCTTAACAATTGGATACCTTTTAGGACGGCTCGGTATTCCGCCTGGTTGTTGGTTGCGGATGCCTCTATCGGCAGAGAGAAATCATAGCTTGCCCCCCGAGGCGATATAAGAACGATGCCGATTTCCGAACCGGCTCCACACGAGGAACCATCGAAGTATAGAGTCCATGGAACCGGTTCAACGACAGCAATTTCCGGTCCACAATGCTGAGCCATGAAATCGGCCATGACTTGACCCTTGACAGCCTTGGCCGATTCGTACCTTAGGTCAAACACTGACAGAGCCAGGATCCACTTTCCAATCCGTCCTTTCAAAATTGGCAGTGATAGCATATATTTTACCACATCATCCTTGCATACGACTATGCACTCTGCCGATAACAAACAGTGCCAGAGCTTGGTACACGAGTAATATAGACACAGGCACAGCCATTCCACCGGGAAATATCTCGTTTCGGCGTCCAGGAGTCTTCTGCTGACATAATATACCACCCGTTCTTTTCCTTCGAACTCCTGTACCAGCGCCGATCCGATAGCCTGTTCGTCGGCCGATAAGTATAGTTTGAACGGCTTATCGGGCTATGGCGGGACTAACACAGGTGGTGAAATTAGATATTGCTTGATATCTTCTAACGCTTTGCGTTGTTCTTCTCCCCACACGAATTCCTGATCGGGCTTCAATTTCAACAAAGGAGTGAAAGCTTGAATACGGCTGGACAAGTTGGATATGAATCTTCTGATAAAGTTGACCTTGCCGATTAGGGACTGCAGCTCAGTTTTATTCTGCGGGGCCACAACCTAATTGATGGCAGCTATGGTCTTCCGGTTAACTTCTATCCCGCACTCATGGACCATGAATCCTACGAGTTGCCCGGCCGACACGCCGAATGCACACTTGTTCGGGTTCATTTTCAACCCATGCTTCCTTGTACACTCCAACACCTCTTGTAAATCAGCCAGATGTTCCTGATGACCTTTTGACTTGACTACAACATCGTCGATGTAGATTTCCACCGATACACCAATGAGCTTGTAAAAGATATAATTCATAGCCCGCTAGTATGTAGCGCCGGCGTTCTTTAATCCAAAGGTCATTACAACCCACTCGAATAAACCGAGGTGGCCCGGACACCTGAAAGCCGTCTTCGAAATATCTTCTTCGGCCATTAATATTTTATTGTACCCAGCATTACCATCCATGAAACTCATGACTTTATGTCCTACGGCAGCATCTATCAAGACATTGGCTGTCGGCATCGGATACCCATCCATTGGTGTAGCCTGATTTAGGTTCCTGAAGTCGATGCATACGCGCAACTTTCCGTTTTTCTTATATACGGGTACAATATTAGAAATCCATTCGGCGTAACGGCACTGCCGAATAAATCTTGCTTCAATCAATCTCGTGATCTCGGCCTTTATATCAGGTAGAATTTTAGGGTTGCATCGTCGTGCAGGCTGCTGATATGGCCGATATCCTGGTTTTATAGGCAACCGGTGTTCGACAATGGACCGGTCTAGGCCAGGCATCTCATGGTATTCCCAAGCAAAGCAATCTTTGAATTATTTTAATAAACTTATCAATCTACATTTGTAATCGGGATCCAGGCCAACACTAATATACGCCGGCCTTGGCTTGCTACCATCTCCTAAATCCACCATCTCCAATGAATCGGCCGACATAAATCCATGCCCAAGCTTCCCGTCTTCTTGGACGAACGAATCCATCTAATATGAATCTTCAGAGCCGACTGCTTGGATCAGCTGTAGACCAAAATCGGACACTTTTAGGAAATCAGTGTCCCAAGTTCTACCAGATATACACTTGACGTGTTCGCAGCTCCACTTTTGCGTATCGGCCGCCGCAACACTGTAGGTGGCATCGGCGGTGACTATCTCTATACTGTCGCCGACCCACTGTACGAGGCATTGGTGCATTGTAGACGGGACGCAGCAATTCGCGTGTATCCAATCGCGACCGAGCAACATGTTGTAGGACCCCTTACCATTAATAATAAAGAAGGTAGTGGGAAGAGTCTTACTGCCGATGGTGAGGTCAATACAGAGCGCTCCGTGGGCGGGAGACACGTTGCCTTCTAAGTCTTTGAGCATCATGTCCGTCTTGGTCAAGTCTTCATCGCTTTTGCCTAACTTCCGGAACATGGCATATGGCATGATATTGACTGCAGCGCCTCCGTCCACAAGTAGCCTGGTAACGGGTCGTTCGTTAACGTGTCCTTTGAAGAATAGAGCCTTGAGATGTTGCCGTTTTTCGTCTTCCGGTTTCTCAAAAGTGGCAGTCATCGGCTCCAAAACCAACTGCGCCATCTGCTCCTCCATCCTTGTCGCTTTATCTCGATCGGCGGGCGCCATAAACTCCATCAGCAATATGAACACCATGTTGACATCAGCTGCCGATTCTTGATTGTCGCCCTCCTTATTGTTGTTTCTCTTGGGGCGCCAGACCCGAGACCTGTCGTTTTTCTTATCCAGCACCTGCCTCTGCTCTTCCTCTTGTTGTTCCCATTGGCGCACACGTTGGATCCTTCGTTTTTGAGATTTGGACAGCCCATCAGGGCACCACCTGGGGTTCACTGGTTTGGCCGGTGGTTTCGCGTGCTCCCAGTCTGGTTCCCTTCCTAGGGGGTTCTCATCTGACACCCTAGCATCAGCCATTTCTTCTAGCCAATCGCGTACGCTGGTTCTGCCCCCCAGTCGCTTCTGCTGGTTGATCCGGCCCTTCGACCGGTCATACCGGTCCACTCTGCCCCCCAGCCGATCATGCACTGAAAGGCGCCGACCCTCTTGTTCGCGCCAGTTTCTGCTGATCGGCTCTGATCCTCTGTCTCTGGAGCGCGATCTTTTGACCGGGCGATCGTTGCAATTTGATCCACTGCACTTAGGGCAATCATCGACTGATGGCAATCTGAGGTCATTTTCCCAGCAATGGATGAAAAACGGACATCGCCAATGATCTTCGTGTCGGCGTATCATCTCATCGTGGTGTCTCGATCTTTCCTGCTGCCGTTGATATTTGCTGAGTAAGAATTGGGAAGTGACGGGTCTACGCGATCGTTCTGATCCTTCGCCCTCGTCTTCAACCCATCTTTTCCCTTTGACATCGTCCACCGTAACCTACTTTCTGGGGTCCACGGCGCCGCTTCTTCTAGCCGATTCCGACGTCAGCACCTTTGTTTGAAATGAGTTTTTTCCCGTGTCAACCATGTTAGCAGGGAAAGGATGCTGATCAATCTTCATCGGCCTTGCTGGCTTCGCCGGGACTTCGAATTTGAGTCTGCCTTGCTGAATAGCCGACTGTATCTGCTGACGGAAGATCTTGCACTCATTTGTGTCATGAGATGTAGCATTGTGCCATTTGCAATACTTCATCTTTTTGAGCTGATCGGCCGAGGGAATGGTGTGGTAAGGTGAGAGCTTGATCTGCTCCTCTTGGAGAAGTAAGTCGAAGATTTTATCGGCCTTTGACGTGTCAAAGCCGAACGCCTCTGGTCCTTTCTTGCCGAAAGGGCACGATATCGGCTCCTTCCCTTTGACCCATTCTGCTAGGCCGATTTCTTCTTCTTCCTCAGATTCAGACCCTTCCAAATATGCCACCTTTTTCTGGAAATTCCTCCGTTGATCAAATGGACGTACTTCTTGACCGGCCAATCGGTGAACTATCTGACTTAAGCTTTCAAACTCTTGTGAAGTGTACCTCTCCTTGATATGTGGCAGGAGGCCTTGGAAGGCGATGTCGGCCAACTGAGCGTCGGTCCGTGTGACAACCCTGGTAATTACATTTCCAAAATCAATGTCATTAGCCTAACTCTATGATTAAACCAACTAATGAAAGGGTGGAAAGAATTAAAACAAGTTCAGTTGGAATTCAAATTTAATTTGAGCACATTGGTTACTTTTGAACTTTTAAATTTAACTTTCAAACCATAAGCCAAATGAGATTTTGCCTGAAACCAAAGTTGTAGAACTTTTTATTTTGAACAACTTTCGTGTTCAAAAGTTTTTGAAATTCAAATCAGAAAGAGGAGAAAACGCCCTGTTTGCACCCAGCCCCCTGAAACTTTTCGAATTCTTGCATGCAGGCCGCTCGCCCCTCCCCCCCCCCCTCTCTCTCTCCTCCGCGCCCGACCGCCGCGCGCCAGGTGGCCGGCGTCGCCTGACCGGCGCGAGGCGCCAGGCCAGTGGCCGCCGCACCACCCCGTCACGGCCGGCTTTGCCCCGCCCCCATGCCGCGCGGCCAGTGAGCGCCCGCGCGTGCACGCGACGCTGCCGCGCCCGGCCCGTCGCCCGTCGCGCCCAGTCGCCGCGCTCCGCCGTGCCGCCCCGGCCCCCGCGCCCCGCCAGTCGCCGCGCCCGCCCTCCGCCCGAGCCGCTGCCGCTGCTGCTTCACCACTCCACGCCCGGCGCTATCCCACCGCGCCCACGCCATATCTCCGGTCGCCCAGTCACCGCGCCCGCGCTGCCGCACGTCGCGCCGGCGTTCTGCCGCCGCCCGCCGCGCCCAGTGCGCGTTGTGCCGTGCCCCCCGCCCCGCGCGCTGCCCAGGCCTCTCCGCACCCCCTCCGGCCCCTATAAAAGCCCCGCCCGGCCACGCGCGCGAGCCCCAGCACCCAGAACGCCCTCGCCGTCGCCATTGCCACCGCCGAGCGCCGCCCGCCCGTGGACAGCCCACCGCCGCCGCCCACTGCCCAAATTAAGCCCCCAGCCACCACTACATCATCCCCCTGAAGCTCGCCGACCCGCCCAACGCCGCCCAGAGCCACCGGAGCACTGCCGCCCGCGCTGCCGCCGCCGCCGCCGCCCCTGCTCGCCGCGGACAGCACGACCCCGACCCCCTCCGTCCAAGCCGAGCCCCTGTGCAGCTTCCCCACGCGCTACTGAAGCTCGCCGACCGGACCACACCGCCCCAAGCCCGCCGGAGCACCGCCGTCGACGCGTGCCGCGCCGCCGCCGCCTCTGCTCCAACGCCGGCGAGCCCTTCCCGGCCGTCCCCCACCTGAACAACACCCCCACAAGGTAGCCCTCGCACCCCTGAACCTTCCCCGACCCTCGCCCCTCGCCGCCGGCGAGCCCCCTCGCCGGAATTTTGGCCGGCCGCCGTACCCGAGACGCCCGAGGACCCAATTGCAAGAATTTAAATCTTTAGAAGGGTCTGCGCGTAACATTCAAGGACCTAGTTGTAAAAGAAAGTTTTAAATCTAGATTCAAATTCAGTGAACTTGTAAAATTCGAATAAAATCGTAGGAAATTCAGAAAAATGCAAACTCAACTGTTCTGGAATCCTTAGAACAAACTCTACCACTTTTGTTACAAAAGGTTTCTCAGAATCCCAACATATTTTGCTCTACATTAAATAGAAGCTTTAATGGACTTATTTTGTACCCACTGTTGTAGGACAATACTGACCCTAAATTTTGGGCAGTAAGTTAGTTGCTTAATGTTTAGGATTGTGTAAAAAGATCAGGCCCAAATTTCATATCTAGCTTTACTGTTTATTAGACTTAGTTTCATATCATGTTTAAGTAAAATGTTTTATCCCTGCAGTTAGGTGGTGAATCACCCAATGAAACTTTTTCTATGCTAATATATTGGTACCTAGAAGCCAGACAAAAATTAGAAGACTTTTTATCTCAGAGTAACCTATTTATTTGATATATGTGCTAATAACATACATTAAATCAAGAAAATAGTATCTTAGCTTGGAAAATTCTCAACTTTTTACTAGGAGATACACTGTAGTAGAGGTTGCTGTGTAAAACGTTCCAAGGACAAACACCCTGTGTAGGTTCCTATAAAAATGAATCCTTGAATAGCCTAGGTGTAGAATGTCATATTTTCTGTGCTCTGAATACTGCATGATAAATCCTACAAAAATTATAGTAGCTTCTGCATGCTTAAGTGAAAGCTCTGTAAAAATCTTAGACTCATTTGTTGCACCAATTGTTCTGTACAAAAAGAACAAGGATCTAACAGCCACTATGTAATGTATTTTTCATAATTAATATGTTATATAAAATTGGCTGAAAATTTTACAGTAAGCGCATCTTTCCCTGATGTGCCTAAATCCAAAATTTCATAACCAGAAAACTATCCATTGTAGTAATTACTCTCAAATCGTAATCAAGTGTCATTTCCACGACTTAAACTTGTGCACTCATGTAGAATCGACGACTCTCGCCGACGGAACTTACGAGCTGGTGCCCGCGTCCGAGAGTGAGCAGCGTGAAGCTCAAGCAAATCTAACTGAAGCTCTTGAAGACCCGAGCCCAAGTTCGGAAGAGCCCCAAGCGAACTGCGAAGGCAAGCCCCGGAGCATAACCCATTCTTTCCGAAATTATGCAACTCATTACTCTTTGCCTGCGCATTAAGTTTACAGGAGTTGGATGAAAACTTAGTTGCGTGATATCAGGAACCCTTGCTTGAAAACTAGACGTAAGGTTCGATAGAATGCCGTGCTAATAGGACTCCGGTAAAAGTCGAGTGATTTCCTGTCACTCGCGAGAAAATAGGAGTTGAATGACTACTACACGCTGCAATCATAAGGACACGGACGGGCTATGGAACGATGGTTACGATTGAGGCCCGTCTGTCTAGTGAAAAATGCTAAGGCCGCAGGGTGTGGTAGTGATGGTTAAGTCTTTGAACGTACTAAACACATGCCGAGATTATGGGAATCGGTAAGCTTAAGTACCTGATTGGCCCGGCAAGGGGACGGCATCCTACCCTTTGAACTTCGGTCCCATGTGCATATGGCGAGTGCAGAGAGTGGTCACGACCCGGCGCCGAACCGTGGCGTGGGGCTCTTGTACTCTCGGAGGGTAGCCCCGATCCATGACCCGGAAAGAAAAGGGAAAAGTTGCACGTGTGACTCTAGGGAGTAACCACGTGACGTGTGTTTGGGTTTCCCTTGCAAGGTGAAGAAATTCGATTCGAATCGTCCGTTTCTCACGGCTATTGAGACTGCTTAACCATTTTTACCCACAGAGTAAGAAGAGGAACAATGATGATGAATGAACTGGTTGGATGAAAAATTTAATGCTTCACCATGTATGCTTTAGATAGCTGCTTACCTAGACTGGCTAACGAAACTAGAATCTTGAGCTAAAAGTTGAAAGTAAGGACCCACTTGTAGATGCTTTTCGGCAAAACAAACCCCTGAGCCAAAAAGCCTGGCATGTCTAGAGTCGGTGGAGTAGATTCCACTACTCGGGTAAGTCTTGCTGAGTATTAGCATACTCAGTCTTGCTTGTGACTCGTTTTCAGGTGAGACCTTCGAAGATATGATTGCTAGCTTGACTTGGCCCTGCACTCTTCCCCCTGGTTGGTCGGTGGAATGGAATGCGCCCCCGTCCAACAGAGATAAAGTCGAGTGATGTCTCGTACGGGCTTCATCGAGACATTCTGTATCGTCGAGTAGTTTCCGTCGTTTATTTCCGCTGCAACTTAAACTCTGAAAAACTTATTTATGATCATTGGAGTATTTGGTTTCCAAACTCAGAACTTGGTCTGTAATTTTTGCTTATGATAATGTTGTAATATTTGCTGGAATGTGGTATTCTCTGGGCTCATCGTCGCGTGAGCATTTGTATGTATGGCGCTCGATCCGATTACCGTGGTTGTATCGGGAGGTTATACCCGACAGACCAGTGGATTATTCCGTTTGAAGTGTAAGGTTAACCGAGATTGCCTTAATGGTGATGGTTAATACACTTGAGCCGGATTAATTCAGGTGGTTCTGCCACAGTCCGGGCCAGGGTATAGCATTTGTTTCTGACCTCTCTGAACCTCTGTATGTAGCTAGTTACTGGTTCGCCGCTCCTTTGCCTGAGGATGGTCAGATCTGAAAGCTTCATCTCATGGACCCCCGCGTAGAAGTATTTATGGAATTGCTTTTCTAGATCGGCCCAAGTAATGATGGAGTTGGGTGGTAGGGTAGTGAACCACTGGAAGGCTGACCCAGATAGAGATGACGAGAACAGACGCACCCGCAGAGCATCTTGTGTGGCGGCCTCCCCGCACTGGATGATGAATCTATTTATGTGCTCCACAGTTGAGGTGTCATCCAGCCCCGAAAATTTGGTGAAGTCAGAAACTTTGTACCGATGGGGAAACGGCAGTAGATCGTAGGCTGGAGGGTATGGCGTTTTGTACGTATAGGTTTGTACTTTCGGCTTCAACCTGAATTGGTCTTGAATTACCTCCGCTATCCTTGCTGTCCAATCCACCTGCTGCTGATGAACAACTGGTCGGGGCGTCGGCACATGTTCGTGAATCGGCGGCGGGACGGCCGGGTGATGGATCAAAGCGTGTGGCGGATTCTGCTGCATCGTGGCCATCTGAGCCGTTGACAGCTGGTGGCATAGCGAATCTGCCACCCCATCGTACGGCATCATTGGCGCCGCGCTTCTGAATGTTTCCGCAGCATCTGCCCCCCTACCGATTTCTCACGTGGCCGGTTGATACTGAGGGACCGTCGGCCGGACGTCCGGATGGAACGGTGCCTGGATCAGAGGGCTCCCATGTCCGGTTGATTGATCAGGAAAAGCCGTCGTTGCTGGTGCCCCCCAAGGTACTAAGTTTGAGGGCAGCGATTGCACGGAAGCAATCTGGACAGGCTGAAGCGGTGCTTGCGATCGAAAACATGGTGCACCGTTATATCCTGGAGGCATTGAAGGCAACGAAGTGTTGTATCCTTCGTGTTGCATCGACATCGGCTGAGGAACCGAGTGAGACGTGCCTGGTAAGCTTCTGGCTGGAGCTACAATAGGTGGGGCGTATGCTGGCCCCTGATATCCCTGAGCTACTCCGCTGACCAGAGAACTGATGACGGCGTTATACACCGTGTTGGTCATTACTGAGAATTGGTCGATGAAAGCCTGATAGACGGACTGTTGAATCATATCGGACATCTTGCCCGAATCCTTAGCGATGGTGATGTGGCGGGGAACTAGAAGAGGAGCTTTCTTGATTGTCTCCCCGCTTCTGGTACGACTGAAAGATTGCAGATACACCCTTTTGTAGTCTTCTAGGTGTCTTGCCAGTTCTTCTTTCATGTCGTCCTTGAGATCTGCTTTCGTAACCTCAATGATGTTGTTCTCAGAGATTTCGGTGGTCTTTGACATGTTGGATGTTGAGGTGGTCCCACCGGGCGTGCCAAAAGTGTGTTGGCGCTAAAAATCGGCCGGAAATCAGCCGATGACCTTCAGCGTCAGACACACGACCCAGGAGAATCTGCTTAACTCCTGTTCGGGTGATTGCCCTGGTGCGGTTCGCGCGGCGTGCCAGTCAATCTGACCTGTTGATTGACAAGGAAATAAACATATTAAATTCCGGGGTTCCGATCGGTTAAAGTTCCGATTTGTCCTGAAAAGCGTATCAGTGAATCGGCCGATTTGCTATGACGATGACCGGCTATGGACCAGTTGATAATCACGTAACGATTGCCAAGAAACTACTGGAGTAACTTAAACAGTCGCTACAGATGCAACACTCGAAATAGATCTAATCGGCTATGCGATGGTAAACAAGGATAGATAATGATGAAGCCGACAGTTCGATCTCAAGCTGGATAACTGGTGATAAAACTAGAACAATAGGTAAAACCTATAATTCTAGTAAATATCGATAACTGGTGAAAAAATCTAAACAAAACAACGGCGATGCGCCCGAAGTTAAGGCTTCGATGTTATTCGATAAACAGAACCTACCAATTAGCCGGAGATCGTGTCGATGCAGCCCTGCCAATCCATACGAACTCGTGAAAGAAAAAAAAGTATTGGCGAAGTCGCCAACCTGAAAGTAAAGTACGATGAAAGAGTAAATTGTTTTTGTTGATTGATGTATGATCTTCTACAAAACCCTGCTCCTATTTATACCCTAGGACTAAGACTCTTGATCTATTACGATCCGTTACAAACTTGATTTAAATAAAAAAACTACTATATCTATAATATTTTTCTAAAGGAAACGGGCTCCCGCAGAATCTTCAGCCGCCATCTCCTAGTCCAATCCGGACTCTTTCCATTGCTTCACGACCGAGTTGGCGTCATTCTTTGACTAACGCCAGGTCATCTTTGATTGGGATCCTCTGTTGGGATTCCATTGGCTTCATCCCTTATCTGTTGGCGCAAGCTGCATCGCCAATCGGCCGATCCCTAACTGTAGCCTCAATCGGTCGATTCCCAACTGTAGCCTTTAAATCTGCCGCATCAGCCAGTCTCTTCATTTCCTGATGCCGATTCAACACGTGTCAAAATCCGGCGTCAACACATACAAAGTTTAAGAGTACGGTTGAATCAGTAACCTTTTTCACAGTGCAAGGCAGTGTCAATCTGATCCTGCAGCAGGTGGATATGGTGTAGACCACTGAATTTTGGGCAGCAGCGGTAGGATTTGTATGTTGGTAGAGACTAGAGGGACCGGGATGAGTTGACGACTATTAAGTTGGACTCCGGAGCCCCCCGGACGCATGAGATCCAATTAGCCCATCCCGAGAGGCCAATATGACCACGCACACCAACGGCAGCTGCATAAGAACCCCAGCCCAAACTCCACCCTCGGTGAACGCGACTACCCCAATTCCAACTCCACCCTCGCCAGCGGCCGGGGTGGTGGTTGAGGCGGCGGAGCTTAAAATTTTGGGTTTCCGGGACTCATATGGCCATCGGCCCTAGAGGAGGAGGTCGGCGGCGGCGGCGGCTTGGCGGTGGTGGCGGTTCGGCCGGCGGTGGAGGCGGCCGGCTGGGATTGGATATCCGGTGAGCGGTGGTCGCGGCGGGGGCGACGAGAAGGTCGAGAAGGGGGAGGTGGGTGGAGGACGGGTGGCGCAGCGGCGAGAGTGATTAGCGGTGGCGGCAGTGGAGGACGGCAGCAGAGACGGTGCCGGAGGCGGGGGAAGGCGAGGATGCTTGGCTTTGCGATCGGACGAATTCCAATCGGAGAGAGCTATGAATAGATACTCCTAGCGGCAGCTGCACAAGCACAATCAAGAACCCCTGCCAAGCCCAACTCCACCCTCGATGAACGCGAGCCCTAACTGCTCCCTCCCATGGATCCGCACGCCGTCCAGAGCTGCGACGCCGACGCGGACGACCTCATCAGCGGCCCCATGGATCCGCACGCCGTCCAGAGCTGCGACGCCGACGCGGACGACCTCATCAGCGGCCTACCTGACGAGCTCCTGCTCATCGTCCTCCTCGGTCTTCGGTCCACGGCGGCCGTCGCGCGCACAAGCGTCCTCTCCCGCCGCTGGCGACACGTCTGGACCTACGTGCCCAAACTTGACCTCGGCGGCAGCCCCGCCTCGTCCGCCCGCCTCGACTCCATTGACGCAACCCTCGATTCGTACTCCGGCGAGCCTACCCTCCGTCGCCTCAAGATCGACGCGAGCAACATCGACCGGCGCGACATCCCCGCCAACCGTGTCGCTCCGTGGCTGTGCTTTGCCTCACGGCGCCTCGCCGGCAGGATCTATATCTGTATGCCATGGCTGCACCGGACCAAAGCTCAGCAAAGGTCGTCTATCTAGGGCGGAGGAGTTCGTGCAGCACGAGATGGAGATCAAACTGTGATTGAATTTCCTTCTCCGGCCGCCACCGACGGGCTCCTTCACAGCCCTGACCGATCTGAAGCTAACAAGCATCCACATGGACGGCGGTGAGCTGGGGCGCCTCATGTCCTCCACGCCTCCGGATGCTCCATCTTTTTTGCATCCGGCTCGTTGCCACCCACGATGTCTCTATACGCTCAGACTCCCTGGAGTGTCTCGATTACTTAGTTTTCGGTGGAGGCAAGCTGGAGCTTACCACCCCAATGTTGCTAGAGATTTCTGTGACTCGTGCTGTGGAGGCTTACATTGTCGCCCCGAAGCTAGAGAAGGTTGAATGGGGAAGCGTCTATGATCCTTGCCACCACCAGTTTGCCGTGGCACCATGCCAACTCCGGTCGCTTTCTATCACGTCAGGTGCTCAATCTGGCCTCACGTGCTCAGTTCTTCCACGCGTCTGATACAGAGATTTCATACTGCCACTGAGCTCACAGTTTCTCTAGAAATTGTGCAGGTAGGATTATATGTATATTTTTTTTTCATGACAGATAGATTATTGTCTTTCTTGAAGTTACATCTAAAAGCCAGCAGGGGGCAAACTTTCAATTTTGGAAACATCTTAGTAAAAATCCCTGTATAGTACCTACGTGACAGCGCTCTTATGCGTTTGGTTTAGTGAGTAGTAACGTAAATGGTAATGTAGTCACATTACACCGGTATCGAATGCGAAACAGGTGTTTTCGCTTTTTGTTTGGTTCGTCAAGGTAACGGTATCGCATCGCAAAGGCGATGGACCTCGACTCATGAACGGAAGTAGACCAGATCCTGCTTGTCTAATTCCTCCTCTCCATCTCTTCAGTATTTTGCATCCCTTCACCGCCATGCCCAGGAATTCAAGAGCTCAACTCACCAGAACCGATGGTTCAAGAGTTCAGAGCTGTTTTTTCTCCGACGAACAGTTCAGAGCTGTTCATACTCTGGCTTCTTCTGGATTGCAAAATTGAACTCCACATGCCTCCAAATCCAGATGCTAACCATCAAAATCGAGCTCTCATACTTCGAATCGAACCCATGTGTAGCCCAAAGCGATCTCGCATGCCCCAAAATCCAGTTCCCTCTCGCTGCTTCCGTGTTCTGTTCTCACTGCTTCGCCATTGCCGTACATTAGAGCTCTCCTAGAAGAGCAGAGACATCTCATATCAGGGACAAATCGGTTCCCATCCGACCAAATCGGCCTCTGCTGCTTGAACGGAGCTCTTGTTTGACCAAATCAAGGTCTTTCCTACTAGATCAAGCTCTACGGGGTATTCCTCAAAGTTTGGGAGAAGCAAGGTAAAGGAGGTGAGGAGAGCCTGCGGTGGGAGAGGGAAGAAGCGAACTTATCCCACAGCTGCGCTGATCGGCAACATGCGAGGGGGACGCCCAATGTGCCGCGGCGGCGGCGCTGCCCACCACTGCTCGTGTCTTCAAACATAGGACTATAGGAGCGACGAGACGACGGAAGAGATGCGATTACAGCCGGGGACGAGCGGGATCGGATCTGAATAGGCCGGTATCCGATTACGCGGTAATGGATTACGGATCAAGTCGAAACAAACAACCGTAACGCTATCTGTTATCCCTCCGTAATGCGTTTGCGATACATTTGATGAACCAAACGCTACCTAATTTTCAATCTTTTTGAATCCTTGCTGCTGTTTACCTGAACTGGACAACGTTATTTCTGCACAAGAAAAAACTTTTCTGTATTCCGAGCATAGAAATCATCCTCATGAATTTCCCTTCGGCACCCAAGCTCATCCACTTCAATGCATCCCAACGACACCAATTTATCAAATGTTATGCAGACAAGTGTTTATGAACACTGTTTTTAAAATTCATATTCCCATAATTCATCAGTAGGGCTGAATTAAATTTGTGCCCCCAGTTTGGCCATACTTCAGGCCAAGCACTAGAGCTGAAACTTTGGTAAATTTACAAGCGCAAGCGCAACTACGTACTGATATTTTGCTGATTTTATCTTCTCATTTCCATAATGTTTCTCATGCTTTTTGGCAGGGAAATGCAGGATACGTGACATTTCTTAAGGACATCGATAAGCTTCCTGCATTTGAAACCTTGATTATTCATTTACGTAAGAATAACCATGCTCTTTCAGCAGTAATACTGCATCTCCTGAGGAGATGCAGCTCTATCAGGAAGTTGAAATTATTTTCTGATCGGCGTACTCTGTGGGAGGTAACTTCTAAGTTTTTAACTTTTGCGTGAAACTCAAACTTTTTGTACCAATGGTATGTAGTCTGAATAATGTCATCTCTGATCTGCACTGCCGGTATATCAGGGCCTAATGTTTGTCACTTTAGCATGGCTTTCTCATGGTCAAAGAAAAACTTAATTCGCATAATGTGACTTTTCCATGAGAATACCGCGGAGAAACTGCTAAGCCTTTGTCTACATAGGCAAAACCAAGATTGACTTAGAGGATAATAACGTGAAAAGTGACCTGGTATATAATAGAGAGGGGGCTAAGTAAACCAAATCAAAGTTCTGTTAAGTGGACTCTGGCAATACTTCTGGATAGTAAAACGGACTTAATAGTTGAATACGCTGAACTAATCAAGCTTCTAAAACTGTAATGTTGACACTTGGCATATATACATGCTTGCGTATTGAGAACCATGTCGGATGCCCACCGTACCTCCCCCAAGTCCAAACACTACCATTGATTTCTTGTATACATGTCCTATCTGCTAACATTTTTTTTCTTATTTTCAGATGAGAACTTGTACTACCTCAGGTTGTTATTGTTTTCTGCCAGAGAGTTACAGGTTTCTTGAAGAGATAGGAATAGATTTCTTCACTGTTCAACTGAAGAGGAGGAATTTGTGCAGTTGCTATTGTCTAGATGCAACATGATAACCCCTAAAGCAGTAGAACTTTCGGTGCCATCTTGCCATGTTACTTTGGCGGTTGTCATGGAGGTTGTTGAAAGGATCCGCAGCAAGTGTTATCTGAACAACAAAGTCCAATTTAACGTGCTTTCCAGGTGTAAACGATAGCATTTGTTCAGTCTATGCTTGACTCTTTCTTCAGTTTGTTTCTTAGCTTCCTAGTCATTAGGATAGTTAGCGTTATTGCCGGACGCACTACAGTGCTGGGCTCATGTATAAATTTTAACCGAGATGATCAATGTAAAGCCTGCCGATTCAATCTCCATCTCTTTCACCAGGGAAGCGCCAAAACCATTCCCCTTCTAATGTTGGGACGTCCAGTTGTTACATTCACACTGTATCCTTTGCTTTTTAGGAGAAGATTACTGAAAGTCCAAAGGATTTAAGGGACTAAATTTCTGACACTTTATTTTATTTTTATTCTTAGTATTCAAATTGTGGATGGAAATGCCACTAACTTGTGTCATGTGAATAAGTCGAATTTGTAGAAGGGACGCCATTGGTGCTAATTGAATTTTCAACAAGCAAGTACTTCAATAGAGTTGTAAAAGGGCCGGTCTTCTCAGCTAAGTTGATACAGGATTAAACATTTATGTGTTTCCATAATTTCAATGTGGGAGTAAGATACTGAGATGGAAGATTTTTGTGGGTTCAGATCAAACTTATTGCAAGGTTCACGTGCTGGAGGGAGGTGGGGGGCCTGTCAAGATTTTCTGCTCGCCGAGCTCTACCTCTCTGCCAGTTGCGGATGAACGGAGGTTCCATTTTATGCGGAAGAGGAGGGTGGCGTGGTGGGAAAGTAGTCGGCGGCGATGGAGGCCCCGGCAACGTGTTAGCGTGTCGGCGTTCAGCGAGGAAGAGAGAAGAGGCCCGAGTCACCATGCAGGTTTAAATGGGTCGGCCCGACGACCCAATACCCAAAACTTAACGCTTGGTGTTACTACCCATTCATCCGGCCCATTCTAGTTTTGGTGTCAAGTAGTGCTAGTGGGGTGGTGGAAAAGGGCAAGCAGGCGTCACCTCGTTGGGGCACGAATTTTTCTATCCTCGTAGAGGTATCTGTCTATCCACACCAAGCACAAATTTGATCTTGCGGTCTCTCTCTCTCTCTCTCTCTCTCTCTCTCTCTCTCTCTCTCTCTCTCTCTCTCTCTCAGATCTGCATGCACGCGTGAAAGAATCAGACGCATTGCATTGGTTGGCCCAAATCACTAGAGATGGTAATTGAAAGAATCAGACGCTACAGCCTACAGGCCTCTCCTATTTAGCTATAGGAGTGAAAAATGACTTTCTTGTTTAGCTACAGGCCTGTTCTATATGCTGCAGCTAATAGTTTACATGGTGCTTCTACTGCTACTTCATTTAACCATACAAGTTCAATTGTTCATCTAACTTGGAGGCTGAGCACATCATGGAGAGATCTCCTGTGGCTACCTCTCCGGAAATTGAGGAAGGGCTCTCTAGTGGTTCTCCGTCAGTGAGGACTCCAAGGGTGCAGGTCCTTATGCCGCTTCCCAGAATTTCTCCAACCAATCAGACTAGAGTTTCTACAACAGATTTGGCAAGAATCAACCGGTTGAAGCGAGCAAGGTGTGTAGTTGGTTCTCCAAGTATAAGGATAATCAATCAAATTCAATTGTCTACACCGACAACAAGGTCTCCCAAATATTCTACAACTCGAAATTCATGTGGTAAGACAACAATTTCTATGGTTGATAACAATATCATATGGTTTTCCAACTTGTTCTATGTAGGATATCGAACTGCAGTTGTATTTATTTCTGTTTTCAATTATTGTAGGCCCTATAACTAAAAGTACTTCTTGGCAGTTGAGGTCTGTTTATTGGAAGGAATTCGAACCTATCATTCAAAATGGTGAGATTCTTTATGCCAAATGTATGCATTGTCATGAGTATCTTAGTGGCAAACAAAGCATAGGAACTAGTCACCTGAAAAAACATTTGGAGCGCTGCAAATTAAGGTCAAGAGTCACTGAGTTTGTTGATAAATTACATGCTAGTGCAACTCCTTCTGATATTGAGCGGTTGGAAAATTGGATTTATGATTCGAATCTAGCAAATAGAGCACTTGTTCGTATGATAGTGTTACATGAACTCCCATTGTCTATAGTTGAGTATGATGGATTTAAAGAGTTTGTTTATAGTTTGAATCCTTTGTTCAAAATTGTATCAAGAACAATTATAAAGTTAGACTGCATGAGGGCTTTTGAAAATGCAAAGTTAGAATTGAGGGAGGTGTTGAAGAATTCCACTTGAAAAGTGTCACTATCGGCTGATACGTGGACATCCAATCAGACATTAGGGTATTTATGTGTCACTTGTCACTGGATCTCTAGTGAGTGGAAGATCCATAAAAGGATTATCATTTTCTTGATGATGGAATCACCACACAATGCACCATCCATGTTTAATGCTTTACTGAAAGGCATTCAGGAGTGGAATATTGAGGATAAGTTGTTTAGTATAACATTAGACAATGCCACAGTTAACAATTCAATGACGGTGCTGCTGAGAACCAACTTGTTGATGAAGAAAATGTTACCATGTGAAGGAAACCTTTTTCATATTCGGTGTGGTGCACATGTTATAAACCTGGTAGTTCAAGATGGTCTTAAGAAAATCAGTAGTATTGTGCACAGCATCAGAGAGAGTGTAAAATATATCAAAAGCTCACAAGCTCAGAAAGAGAAGTTTGAAGAAGTAGCTGTACAAGTTGGAGTACCTCTTGGAAAGCAGCCCACCCTTGATGTCTCTACAAGATGGAATTCGGCATTTTTTATGCTTCAATCTGCATATCCATATAGGAGAGTATTTGATGAATTGGGAAAGCAAGATAAAAGTTACACTAATACACCAACATCGTTGGAATGGGAAAGGTCTAGACTTGTTTGCACCTTACTAGAGACATTTGCTGATGCCACTGAGTTGTTATCTGGGTCCTCCTATCCCACAACAAACCTTTATTTCCATCAACTTTGGAAGATTAAGTTAGTGATGGATGTGGAATCTTCTCATGAGGATCAAGACATTGCTGCAATGGTCAAGAAGATGCAAAAAGAATTCATGAAGTATTGGGAGATATCATATCTATCCTTTTGTATCCCCGTTGTTCTTGATCCTAGATATAAGTATGAATTTGTGAATTTTTGCTTGACACAATTTTTGGGGGCTGAAGCGCTTCCAAAACGGAGATAGTCAAAAACACACTTAGAATGCTATTCCGTGAGTATTCTTTGCAAGTACCAAACACAGGCTTGGCACAAGAAACAAGTTCTGTTGAAGTCAATGCTAAGAAGGATGACTCATTTGATGATTGGGATAGATACCAAAGTTTTCGAAGGAGGACTCAGAGTTACTGTGAACTATAGATGCATACTTGGCAGATGACAGGGTCCCTAAAATTGACAGTTTTGATATTCTAAACTGGTGGAAGGCAAATTATGCAGCTTACCCAGTCATTGCACGCATGGCATGTGATGTATTATCAGCACCACATCAACAGTTGCATCTGAATCTGCTTTTAGCACGGGTCAGAGGGTCGTTAGTGACTTTCGGAGCAGGCTAATCACAGACACAATTGAGGCACTTATTTGCCTCCAAGACTGGCTGCGAGCAGCAGGTAGGCAATATGTATAATTAGTATATATAGTGCTTGTATACTGGTTTGCTATTTTATGTTTGTGTCCAAACAATATAACAAACTCTTTTTTTTTTTTTGCAGCTCCTTCTCCTTAGAAGCTTGTGGTTCAAGTTGTGGCACCACCGGTGAGAATTACCTATTAACCTTCTGAGAATGCTTGGAGGCGTCTTTGTACAAAGTTTAATTTGCTGCTTGTTTACTCTATATTTTCCTTGACAAATTTTGATTGACTAAGTAGAGTGATTGAGGGGTTTCATGAGTGTAGCAGTGAGTGAGTGAGAGATGTCATTCCAGTAGGCACCCATGAGTTCACAATTACTAATGTTTTTATCATGATTAGATGTGTTGCTTGATGCTAGGATTGCAACAACAGTTTCATGTTACTAAAGCCTATCACTTATGGGTTCCGTTGTTGTTACAGGTTTACAAATCTACGACCATTGCCAATCCTGTGAGTGATGATACAGCAGATCACATGGAAGATGATTTTGGAGAGGATGCTTACTTTGTTTAAGTTGGTATTTGTTTGAAATTCACAATATTCATGTATATATGATAGGAGTGTCAAAGGCTAGCAATAGAGCATTGGTTGACATTAGCATCAGAGAGGAACAAAACTTTATTTATTAACCATCAGAGTGTATTGGCTGCATCTACCTATCCAGATGAAAGATTCACTAGTTCTTGGTTTTAATGAATTTTTCATGGTCTGTACTTACTTGTTGCCTCTTGGAATTCAGGTTTTGTGGGCTCAATGGTGTCTCTTAGTTATCTCAGTTTAAAATTTTTTATTACTCTGTGTATCGATTAGTATGCGTTGTGAGCCTGTGATAATGTAGTGTCTTGTGTAGTCTGAAAGCAAGCAGACAATAGAAGCACAGAAGACAGACGCCCACGTGCTGGCCAACTGGGTCGACCAGTTCCACTGGTTTCAGGATTTAAATCTTCTCGGGCCAACCCAGAACCAATTAATAGATAATTGGGTAGTATGGGTTAGTGTTTGGGTCAACCAAAGCCGGCCCGAGCGAGCGCTCCATTAGGTTCTAGACTTAGTTGCTGCTGTGCCCGTGGACGAACGGCTCGATTAAACCAGGCTCGAGATCCAACGAACAGCTTTTGCCGGCGTCGTGGCCCAATGTGTGGTAAGAGTCTCTGGTGCGAATTTCGTCATGTAGAGATTTGTGCTTGCTCGTATTACGAGCCCGCATGGATTACTTATTCGTGTCGGCTCCAATTGCACGGGCATGGATAAGCTGCCATGTGTACGAGTGCATTGCGCGCGCCACCCTGTAAAATTTTCCTTTAATTCTGTTTGGCAATGTATTTTAGTTTGCATTTGTGTAAATTCAGTTAGAGCGAAGTTGTTTAAGCCTGTGCGTGAGCGTCGGCGCTCTCTCGTCGCCGTCTGCGGGAGTAGGCAGAGCAGGCGCGCGCGCGAGGCTCACCCACGGCTCGGACGGCGGGGAGCGGCGGTGGAGAGCCGGATCAACGGAGGACGGCGGTGGCGGGCGGAGGTGGTCGCCGGGAGCCCTGTGCGGTGGAGAAATCGAGGGGGTGAGGGTTCAAACTAGCCGCAGAGGGGAAGGGGAAGGAGTAGCCGCGATGAATTGAAGCGAGACTCACTGGAGACGATGAATTTCGACGGCGGCCGGCGTCGGGAAAGGAAGCAGTGGCGGCGGCAATGGAGGAGAAGGGGAGAAACGAAAGGGGCTACGGTTTGGGGAGGCCGGCCGGGATCTTAAAGGAGGAGGACAAGCGGGAGACGCGTCGGGGTCGCGGGATTGCGCCGCGCCGCCGCTCTAGGCTCCAGCCCAGCGCAGGACGAGGGGGAAGGAGGCGCGGGCTGCGCCGCCGCTCCAGCCCGGCGCCAGGCCGAGGAGGGAAGGAGGCGCGGCGGCGCCGTCGCTCCAGACCGGCGCCAGACCGAGGGAGGAAGGTGGCGCGGGTGGCGGGCTGGCGGCTAGGAGTGGGTGGGGGTGGCGGCGGCGGCCGGCGGGTGGAGACGACAGCGAGCAAGGAGAGGGCCGGCTGCACAGTATTTCCCACGGAGATTTTTTTTTTACCACAACGTTATACTGGGGAACATTCGCTGCAGTTTATACTGGGACGGACGGCGTCGATTTTTTTCCGACGTGGACATGTCGGCAGGCCACCAATCTTTGGGGGAATATGCGGTTTCGGTTGGGGGCTTCAACCCAGATCAAAGGTCTCTCCGCCTTCCTAGCAGTTGTATTTAGGATTAGCACTTTTATTACTCCTAGATCCAACCCTGAGTGGATGAAAGGCACGTTATACATCAGTGCTGGTTTACAGTTCATTTGGATCGCAAGGTATATAAATAAGCTGGTCACCTCCACGGTAAGCGCGGCAAACCCGCGCAGGCGCTCATACATACCTCGAAGACTATACACGCCAGCTATATTACAAGCTGTCACAGGTAGATCGGAGCTACCTTTGCTCACTCGGTTAACAATAGGCACATATACTTATTAGTGGCAGATCTAAATATGGACCAGCACGAGATACTTTTGCATGTCTGCAATTTGAATTTTAGCTTATTTTTGATAATTTATAACTTTCTCATATAGTTTTGCATGGACAAAAGTATGAGAATTATATATTTCGGTGAGATCTGCAACTTTCTAGTTGAAATTTTTATTTGACATTGTTTAGGTGTCCAAAAACTTAACAAATGCTTTGGACAACAAGAGTCAAAACGAATAAAACTATGCGTTCAGTAATGAAGTATACGTATGACGATGAGAAAGGATCACGCACATGGGGAATTCATGGGTTCGAAGCTTGCACGATGAGAAAGGATCACGCATATGTGTTCGAAAAACATGTGGCATGTGACTTGCAAGATGTGATCGTGGGTAGCCCGGAGAGGTCTAGAAACTATTTTGTTTTTGCCAATTTGTTGTGTGACTGTCCGGTGTTCACCAAATGATCCAGCATGTTCACCTTTGCATTCGTCAGACTATCCGGTGTGCACAACCTCATAATCTAGCTATTGGACTCCCATGTGATGCAGCTTCTTTCCTCCGACCATGGCTATTGGCAAAGCTGCAACTTGGCATCAGGGTTAGTTAAGACAGATAAAATTTTGTAAATACAATAGAAAACACTATCCATCTATACGGTTGACCCCATTTTCAATGGAGTTGACCCTAGTGACTTTCTAGCTAGAGGAGAAAGTTGAGGTGGAGCTCGCTGGTTGTGTTGCATGCTGATGACTGCCGAAAACGGGATCTTTGCGTGACAGCCTCCATGTTGTTCATCATCTACGTTGTCATCTTGAAAATATGATTTACCCTTGGTCTTGATTTGGCTAAACAACTTCCTCAGTGGCGTCCATGGCAGAATTGGAATGATGAACGGGCTCTGAAGTTTACACAGACTCTTTAATTTGATTTACTAAGTTAAAGTGTAGTAACTGGATTCCAGAGACTGTAAAGTTGTAGATGTTATATGGAGAATGAATTGAGTAGAAAGCAAGCTTGCCTCGAACAAACGCTAACCGCCACAAGTTTTAAGTTCGGGCTGTTCGATGAAGAAACTTTTTTGCTACTGTGGCTCCTTATATGGGCTAAGGCAGGCCCAGCCCATACAGCCTTCTAGACCGCCTTCTAGACCGAGTAGTAGCGGTTCCATGGCAGAATGCCAGATGAGCATACAATATTTAATGATTAGGATGTATGTATCTCAGGTTTTCTAAAATTTATTCCATTGTCATTCCACCCACCATGACGTAGCAGCTAGCTTGTACATGTCTTTGTTTATTCTGAAATGCAGAATCTGGAAGAAATTAAAAATACCTAAAATCATAAGTGGTTTACGTCCCCATCATTTATTTGTTATGGGAAGGGACAAAATTGGAAGATTCCTATATTACTTTCTTTGTGAAACAAAGGAAAAAAAAGAATCCAAGTTGCACATGTCGTTGGAATGTTGCAGGCCATAAACTTGAAATATGCATTTGTTGTTGCAGACCTAGAAATTATATTGTGCTATTTGCGCTTGGATTGATCCAGATACAGAAGTGTAATCTGCTATATAAATTGTGCAGAGGTGCTAGAGCGCAAATACTTCAAGTTGGACTGATATGAAAATGGTAAGCCATGCACATATTTTCATTTTAGTGCATCTATAAGACTGAAAACTGAAGTACATCAAAAGTTCAAATGTACGAAAAGTTTCTTTATTTCCTCATAATAGAATCGAGGGGTGAAAAATATACCATGACGCGAACATATATAGATGGGCAAGAAATCATGCAAAGTTGTATGCAACTTCCCCGTCACAGCCACCTCCCGCCAGCTCCGGCGTCCTCCACCGTCTCCACTGCCACCCTCTTCCACCGCGCGGCACTAACATGTCGGAGCTATATGGCTCCGCTACCTCCACCGCCCACTGAAGGTCCCCCACTGCCCGGTTCCGGCGGTACCCTCGCCACCTCCGCTCCCCCGCCATCTCTCCCACCACCCCCGCCAGCCGGCGCGCTTCCCCGGAGCTTCCTCTAGGCCTGCAGTCGAAAAGTAACCCCAAATTCCCAAACCCCTAAAGCTCTAACCCCAATCTCGATCCCCAATTTAATTTCTAGTACAAATTCTCAGTGATTGATGGATAAGCGAGTAAATATGTATTAATTAAGCCGGGAATGTCCGGGTCGTTCAAAATAAAAGAGATTCTTATCCACATGGTCTCTGAAAAATGAGGTTGTCGATGTTGATGGTCCCTATCTATTGCCTTGAAAAGGAATATACAGGGGCACAAGTGGTAAGATCATGTGCCTGTCTTCTTTTTGTTGCTTTTTTTGTTGGTATCTCAGATGTCATAATGAGGTTATTCAACTTAGAAAAGTAGGCCTTCCATGCCTAGGAATCTCTTCCCAGAATAAACACTCGGAAGTCCGGAAAGTGCTTCCACAAAGTGGATAGAATTTATGGGACAAAATGCAGCAGAGGTCGAAAACAGAAATATACTACGAGGAATCTGCAATGTTCGTTCTGAATTTCTAGTGCAGAAAAAGGCAGGTCAGACCAGTCGGGTTCATAATAGGCAGACGCTCTATTCTTTCCTCCGGAAACTGAATGCTGTCTTGGAGTTTTCGTGAAAGCCAGTTTGTTTAGTGACAGAGATCTGTCTTCGAATCAGGCAATTCATCCGTTGAGAACATGAGACTCAAAATTTGCAGCAGGAAAGAGATTGCCTTTTTTTTCTCTCCTCAACGTGTTCCAAACTAAGAGCATGACAGTACTCATATACAGCTCAACGTACATCAAGTAGACTACAAATCTGAAAGGGGCCGAAAAAGAAACTACACAGACAAACAGTCAAATAGTTTCAGAAAGCTCGAGGCCTGGAGCCATTTGCGCCTGAAGCCCACCGTTCGCCTCTTCGTTTGCGTCAGCGGCGGAGACCGCCTGAGCAGTCTTCTTACCTCTCCTGCTGCAGCACGACAGCGACACGTGGACGGCGAAATAGGCCAGCACGGCGATGACGAGCCCGGAGACCTTCACGGATGTCTTCCACGTCCTGCTGGACCCGGCGGCGTAGGCGACCAGGAGGCCGACCAGGTCCAGCATGATGGTGGTGTTCATCACCCCGAGCCACCACGGCTTCTCGTGCAGCGACGGTGGCAGCAGCAGGACGATGACCGCCACGGACGCCACGAAGGAGGTGGAGTTGCTGTAGAAGAAGGCCAGGTACCGGGCCCTCCGGTTGTCGTGCATCACCGGGTCCCCCGCCGTGTGCTCGCCGTCGTTCGACTGCCAGGCCCCGCCCGGCGGCGCCAGGCCGGCCTGGTAGGTCACGCTCGCCGCGAGGATCCCCAGCAGCATCAGGTACTTGCGCTTGGCGTGGAGCAACTTCTTTTTTCGCCGAACTTGCCCTTCCTCTGGGACAGGGGCAGGGGCCTGCTCTGCTTCCACAGGTGTCTCAGCTGCAACTGCGTTGCTGCTGTTTCTAGCATTGTGTTTGTCCTCTTGTTTTCTCAGATGCTTCACAAAGAATACTCCAACCAGCACAACCACCAAGGAGAGAACCAAAGCCGCAAGCACGAAGATATAGATGGATGTCTTGAGATGCTGCGTGCACCCAGCGGCGTAGCCACCCATGATGCCGATCAAGCCGGCCGCCGTGCAGACGGACAGCGCGTTGCTCCGGATGGCCGGCCGGTACAGGTTGGGGTTGACGAGCAGGATGATGAGCGCGATGGACAGCATGAAGCTCACTGAGTTGCAGTAGAAGAAGGCCGTGTACCGGCGCGGGTCGTTGCTGAGCAGGACGGGGTCGCCGGCACGGCCGTCGTCGTTGAGCAGGAAGCCGCCCGGCGGCGTCAGCCCGGGTTGGTAGGTGGTAGTGGCCGCAAAGATCGCGAAGAGGAGCAGCCGCTTGCGCCTCTTCTCCAGCAACTCCTCCACCTTCTTCTCCTTCTCCGGTGAGGCTCCGTCGTGCCCTCCCGAGCGGTCGTCCTTGTGGTCCAGCGTCAAGAAGACGACGTGGATCACCACGTAGACCAGGACGGCGCCGGCCAGGGCCACGGTGTAGATGGAGGTGCTAGGGTCCCGGCTGCTCCCGGCGGCGTACGCGCCGATGAGGCCGAACAGACCCAGCACCATGGCGGCCTCCAGCGCGTTGTGGTGGTGCAGGGTCTTCATCCTCGCCAGGATGATGGCCACCAGGGAGGCCACGAAGGCGATCGAGTTGCAGTAGTAGAACGTCTTGTACCGCCTCGGGCTCCTGGTCAGGAGGATCGGGTCGCCGGCCATGTATCGGCTGTCGCCGTCGTTGTTCTGCCAGAGGCCGCCCGGCGGGTTGAGGCCTGCTTGGTAGGTGATGGCCGCGGCGAGAGTGGCGAGCAGCAGGACAAGGGAGCGAGCCTTCTCCAGCGCTTTACTTTGTTGCTCTTCGACCTCGTGCTGATCACTATCAAATTACAGAGTAAACAGATCTGTCAAAAGCTACAGAAAAGCCTGTATCGAATTGCATGCTGCAATGCCTGATGAAACCAAGTAGGATGGTGCTCTGTTTGTACCTGCCATTGCCATTGAGAGTCTGAGGAGTTTGCTGCTGCTGCTGCTGCTGCTCATCACTGGTCAATAACAAAGAAAATAAACCCCTCAAAAATAAAAGAAAAACAGAATTAAATGAAGTACTGCAATGTCACTAGTCATTAGTACTGATCTCCATTTCTAAATACCTGGCAACTTTGACCAATCCATGATTGCCAAGATGATCAACTTTTCTTAAAAAAAATGCCAAAATGACCTTATAAAGTTATATCTTAATGTCTCTAGAACATTCTCACAGTATTTTATGGGGAGCAGAATAGAAAACTATGTTTTAGGAAATAAAGTGTCAAGTCTTTGAAAACGAAGGTTAGTAACATAGAGGTTTTGTTCTTCTGCCCGTACCTGTCATTGCCAGTATCAGGACCATGGGTTTGCTGCTGCTGCTCGTCACTGATAAATGGCAGAGGAAACAAACCCGTCAAAAATTACAGAGAAACAGAATTAAGTTGCATCCTGCAATATTGAATTGCATACTGGATTCCACTAATTTGCATCGCAGTAGTAGTTGAAAAAGAAAGGAAATGTTCTTCCATCTTAGTAGCCAGAGGAAAAGAAAGGTCTGTACCTGCCATTGTCATTGCTACTGAAGAGGAGAACAAACACCACTTGGACGAGAACGCACACGACAACGACGCCAACCAGAGCGGTCACATAGACGGTGGTGTCGATCTGCCGGCTGCTGCCAGCGGCGTACGCCGCGACGAGGCCGAGGAGCGTGACAGCGATGAGCCCGTAGAGCTCCCGAGACCGCACCTTCTGGCTGAAGCAGAGCTTCTTCTCCAGCAGCATGACGAGGATGAGCAGGGACGCGACGAACGCCGTGGTGTTGCAGACGAAGAAGGCCTTGAGGCGCGCGTCGTGGCGCCCGCCCTTGAGCACCGCGTCGCCCGGCCGGTGGCCGTCCTCGTCGTGGTCCCAGAAGCCGCCCGGCGCGCTGAGCCCGGCCACGTAGGTCACGCTCGCCGCGAACGTGGCCAGCAGCATCAGCACCTTTCGGAGCCGCAGCAGCGCGCTCTTGTCCGCCGCCGTCCTCTCCTCCTCCGGCGACCCGCGGGCCTGCCGCTGCTCAAGCGCGCTGTCGTCGCCCTCCTCCTGCTGCGGCGGCTCGCCGGCGTCCCCCTTGTCCGGCGCCAAGTGGACCACGAGGTAGGCGACGACGCCGGCGAGCAGGAGCAGGGAGTAGACGGCCGTGAGCGCGTCCCGGAACGTGCCGGCGGCGTAGGCGCCCATGAGGCTGAGCAGGTCCAGCACCATGACGAGCCGGAGGGTGGCGAGCACGGGCGACAGGCGGCAGATCCCGCCCCTGTCGTGCAGGATGGAAAGGATGAGGACGAGGACGATGACCAACAGCGACGAGGCGAAGGCGGTGGCGTTGCCATAGAAGAAGGCCAGGTAACGGGCGTGATTGGTCTCCCGGATGATGGGGTCGCCGGGGATGCGGCTCTTGGCGCCGTCGGCGGCCTGCCAGACGCCGCCGGGCGGGTTGAACCCCGCGCCGTACGTCACGCTGGCCACCAGCGAGGCCAGCAGGAGGAGGTACTTGCGCAGGCTGTACTCCCACGAGTCATCCTCGCCGCCGCCGGACCTCGCCATTGCCGGCCGGCCCAGCTCGCCTCGGGTGCGGCCTGCAGCCTGCAGCTCTCTTAACTGCGGTGGTTGGAGTTTTGGAGACGCTGAACGTGCATCCAGACTGTCTTTTCAACTTTAATAACGACGACTTGACCCCGCGCGCGCGTCATGTAGCGAGCTCAGCTCGGACAGGAAGGTGGCTCCCCTCTGCCACGAAACTTCTATCTCCAACAGGCAAAGACCGTGTCCGTTGACGCGGAACAGCAAGGTCCACGCTAGCACACACAAACTCGTCATCTCGACTAAGACATTCAGCATTTTGCGGATTAGACAGGGCTTGGGCCAGGTCAAGAAAAAGCCCGATTTACTTTGAGCAAAAAGTAGTGTCCAAGTCTGTTCATTAACTCCGTCCGGTAAAAATGTAAAATTCAACCCAAATCAGATAGGGCCATCTATAATTATTTAATTCAAAACTAAATGATTTAATTGTCTAGGATGAGGCTCCGGGTGGCCCGAAAATTCTTTAAAGCCATAAAATTCAGCGTCAAGATCAATTCTAAATCATCATTCGGCCAGGAACATAGGGACGGATCCAGGATCTTAAACTAAAGGTGCTCATTTTTTTCTCCTTCCTCTCTCTCCTTTTTCTTCTTCCTCTTCTTCATATATAGCTCAAAATTGTTTGAGAGGCCCGGGGCCTCCATGACTGCATGGGGTAGGGAACTCTAGCCCCCAAGGCGAATCTGCCCATGCGAGCCACATTGCACTCCATATAGTGCAACAATGCAAGAATTCTACACGCCGCAATATTTTCTCGATCAATGGTAGATATAGTTTTGCTCGGATGAAGACTAAGTTGTACAAGTTGGACATTTTAGTCTATAGTATGGCAACACGGTGGAAAATCAGGTGCGTAGAAATGGAAATAGAGTCTCGAATAGATTTGCAAGTTGCGTTAAACTGACTTTTAGCTTTTTTTATGTGCCAAGACCGGCCTGCAGCCTGCAGCTCTCTTAACTGCGGTGGTTGGAGTCTTGGAGACGCTGAACGTGCATCCAGACTGTCTTTTCAACTTTAATAACGACGACTTGACCCCGCGCGCGCGTCATGTAGCGAGCTCAGCTCGGACAGGAAGGTGGCTCCCCTCTGCCACGAAACTTCTATCTCCAACAGGCAAAGACCGTGTCCGTTGACGCGGAACAGCAAGGTCCACGCTAGCACACACAAACTCGTCATCTCGACTAAGACATTCAGCATTTTGCGGATTAGACAGGGCTTGGGCCAGGTCAAGAAAAAGCCCGATTTACTTTGAGCAAAAAGTAGTGTCCAAGTCTGTTCATTAACTCCGTCCGGTAAAAATGTAAAATTCAACCCAAATCAGATAGGGCCATCTATAATTATTTAATTCAAAACTAAATGATTTAATTGTCTAGGATGAGGCTCCGGGTGGCCCGAAAATTCTTTAAAGCCATAAAATTCAGCGTCAAGATCAATTCTAAATCATCATTCGGCCAGGAACATAGGGACGGATCCAGGATCTTAAACTAAAGGTGCTCATTTTTTTCTCCTTCCTCTCTCTCCTTTTTCTTCTTCCTCTTCTTCATATATAGCTCAAAATTGTTTGAGAGGCCCGGGGCCTCCATGACTGCATGGGGTAGGGAACTCTAGCCCCCAAGGCGAATCTGCCCATGCGAGCCACATTGCACTCCATATAGTGCAACAATGCAAGAATTCTACACGCCGCAATATTTTCTCGATCAATGGTAGATATAGTTTTGCTCGGATGAAGACTAAGTTGTACAAGTTGGACATTTTAGTCTATAGTATGGCAACACGGTGGAAAATCAGGTGCGTAGAAATGGAAATAGAGTCTCGAATAGATTTGCAAGTTGCGTTAAACTGACTTTTAGCTTTTTTTATGTGCCAAGACCGGCCTGCAGCCTGCAGCTCTCTTAACTGCGGTGGTTGGAGTTTTGGAGACGCTGAACGTGCATCCAGACTGTCTTTTCAACTTTAATAACGACGACTTGACCCCGCGCGCGCGTCATGTAGCGAGCTCAGCTCGGACAGGAAGGTGGCTCCCCTCTGCCACGAAACTTCTATCTCCAACAGGCAAAGACCGTGTCCGTTGACGCGGAACAGCAAGGTCCACGCTAGCACACACAAACTCGTCATCTCGACTAAGACATTCAGCATTTTGCGGATTAGACAGGGCTTGGGCCAGGTCAAGAAAAAGCCCGATTTACTTTGAGCAAAAAGTAGTGTCCAAGTCTGTTCATTAACTCCGTCCGGTAAAAATGTAAAATTCAACCCAAATCAGATAGGGCCATCTATAATTATTTAATTCAAAACTAAATGATTTAATTGTCTAGGATGAGGCTCCGGGTGGCCCGAAAATTCTTTAAAGCCATAAAATTCAGCGTCAAGATCAATTCTAAATCATCATTCGGCCAGGAACATAGGGACGGATCCAGGATCTTAAACTAAAGGTGCTCATTTTTTTCTCCTTCCTCTCTCTCCTTTTTCTTCTTCCTCTTCTTCATATATAGCTCAAAATTGTTTGAGAGGCCCGGGGCCTCCATGACTGCATGGGGTAGGGAACTCTAGCCCCCAAGGCGAATCTGCCCATGCGAGCCACATTGCACTCCATATAGTGCAACAATGCAAGAATTCTACACGCCGCAATATTTTCTCGATCAATGGTAGATATAGTTTTGCTCGGATGAAGACTAAGTTGTACAAGTTGGACATTTTAGTCTATAGTATGGCAACACGGTGGAAAATCAGGTGCGTAGAAATGGAAATAGAGTCTCGAATAGATTTGCAAGTTGCGTTAAACTGACTTTTAGCTTTTTTTATGTGCCAAGACCGGCCTGCAGCCTGCAGCTCTCTTAACTGCGGTGGTTGGAGTCTTGGAGACGCTGAACGTGCATCCAGACTGTCTTTTCAACTTTAATAACGACGACTTGACCCCGCGCGCGCGTCATGTAGCGAGCTCAGCTCGGACAGGAAGGTGGCTCCCCTCTGCCACGAAACTTCTATCTCCAACAGGCAAAGACCGTGTCCGTTGACGCGGAACAGCAAGGTCCACGCTAGCACACACAAACTCGTCATCTCGACTAAGACATTCAGCATTTTGCGGATTAGACAGGGCTTGGGCCAGGTCAAGAAAAAGCCCGATTTACTTTGAGCAAAAAGTAGTGTCCAAGTCTGTTCATTAACTCCGTCCGGTAAAAATGTAAAATTCAACCCAAATCAGATAGGGCCATCTATAATTATTTAATTCAAAACTAAATGATTTAATTGTCTAGGATGAGGCTCCGGGTGGCCCGAAAATTCTTTAAAGCCATAAAATTCAGCGTCAAGATCAATTCTAAATCATCATTCGGCCAGGAACATAGGGACGGATCCAGGATCTTAAACTAAAGGTGCTCATTTTTTTCTCCTTCCTCTCTCTCCTTTTTCTTCTTCCTCTTCTTCATATATAGCTCAAAATTGTTTGAGAGGCCCGGGGCCTCCATGACTGCATGGGGTAGGGAACTCTAGCCCCCAAGGCGAATCTGCCCATGCGAGCCACATTGCACTCCATATAGTGCAACAATGCAAGAATTCTACACGCCGCAATATTTTCTCGATCAATGGTAGATATAGTTTTGCTCGGATGAAGACTAAGTTGTACAAGTTGGACATTTTAGTCTATAGTATGGCAACACGGTGGAAAATCAGGTGCGTAGAAATGGAAATAGAGTCTCGAATAGATTTGCAAGTTGCGTTAAACTGACTTTTAGCTTTTTTTATGTGCCAAGACCGGCCTGCAGCCTGCAGCTCTCTTAACTGCGGTGGTTGGAGTCTTGGAGACGCTGAACGTGCATCCAGACTGTCTTTTCAACTTTAATAACGACGACTTGACCCCGCGCGCGCGTCATGTAGCGAGCTCAGCTCGGACAGGAAGGTGGCTCCCCTCTGCCACGAAACTTCTATCTCCAACAGGCAAAGACCGTGTCCGTTGACGCGGAACAGCAAGGTCCACGCTAGCACACACAAACTCGTCATCTCGACTAAGACATTCAGCATTTTGCGGATTAGACAGGGCTTGGGCCAGGTCAAGAAAAAGCCCGATTTACTTTGAGCAAAAAGTAGTGTCCAAGTCTGTTCATTAACTCCGTCCGGTAAAAATGTAAAATTCAACCCAAATCAGATAGGGCCATCTATAATTATTTAATTCAAAACTAAATGATTTAATTGTCTAGGATGAGGCTCCGGGTGGCCCGAAAATTCTTTAAAGCCATAAAATTCAGCGTCAAGATCAATTCTAAATCATCATTCGGCCAGGAACATAGGGACGGATCCAGGATCTTAAACTAAAGGTGCTCATTTTTTTCTCCTTCCTCTCTCTCCTTTTTCTTCTTCCTCTTCTTCATATATAGCTCAAAATTGTTTGAGAGGCCCGGGGCCTCCATGACTGCATGGGGTAGGGAACTCTAGCCCCCAAGGCGAATCTGCCCATGCGAGCCACATTGCACTCCATATAGTGCAACAATGCAAGAATTCTACACGCCGCAATATTTTCTCGATCAATGGTAGATATAGTTTTGCTCGGATGAAGACTAAGTTGTACAAGTTGGACATTTTAGTCTATAGTATGGCAACACGGTGGAAAATCAGGTGCGTAGAAATGGAAATAGAGTCTCGAATAGATTTGCAAGTTGCGTTAAACTGACTTTTAGCTTTTTTTATGTGCCAAGACCGGCCTGCAGCCTGCAGCTCTCTTAACTGCGGTGGTTGGAGTCTTGGAGACGCTGAACGTGCATCCAGACTGTCTTTTCAACTTTAATAACGACGACTTGACCCCGCGCGCGCGTCATGTAGCGAGCTCAGCTCGGACAGGAAGGTGGCTCCCCTCTGCCACGAAACTTCTATCTCCAACAGGCAAAGACCGTGTCCGTTGACGCGGAACAGCAAGGTCCACGCTAGCACACACAAACTCGTCATCTCGACTAAGACATTCAGCATTTTGCGGATTAGACAGGGCTTGGGCCAGGTCAAGAAAAAGCCCGATTTACTTTGAGCAAAAAGTAGTGTCCAAGTCTGTTCATTAACTCCGTCCGGTAAAAATGTAAAATTCAACCCAAATCAGATAGGGCCATCTATAATTATTTAATTCAAAACTAAATGATTTAATTGTCTAGGATGAGGCTCCGGGTGGCCCGAAAATTCTTTAAAGCCATAAAATTCAGCGTCAAGATCAATTCTAAATCATCATTCGGCCAGGAACATAGGGACGGATCCAGGATCTTAAACTAAAGGTGCTCATTTTTTTCTCCTTCCTCTCTCTCCTTTTTCTTCTTCCTCTTCTTCATATATAGCTCAAAATTGTTTGAGAGGCCCGGGGCCTCCATGACTGCATGGGGTAGGGAACTCTAGCCCCCAAGGCGAATCTGCCCATGCGAGCCACATTGCACTCCATATAGTGCAACAATGCAAGAATTCTACACGCCGCAATATTTTCTCGATCAATGGTAGATATAGTTTTGCTCGGATGAAGACTAAGTTGTACAAGTTGGACATTTTAGTCTATAGTATGGCAACACGGTGGAAAATCAGGTGCGTAGAAATGGAAATAGAGTCTCGAATAGATTTGCAAGTTGCGTTAAACTGACTTTTAGCTTTTTTTATGTATTGGACTTGTAAGGAGACAAGACCCACCCTCACCCTACAAATATAATGTGCCAAGACCGATCGAATCAACTAGAATAGATAAAGAACTTGTGTATTTCTTCATTCTACTTTTCCAAACTCTAATAATGTCTATCTTTATGTCTCCGCGGCGTATGAGATAGCGTTCTACCTCACAAAGTGACCTAAGACAAACTAGTGTTGGGCTATCCCTCCATATGGAGGATGATTTCGGAGCCCATCAACATGAAAATAGCCCATAAGCCCATTGCTTGTGCACCGTTGATTTGGTGCTTGATCCAACGGTTGAGAAAACTTCAAGGGAAGTATAAAGCACAAGAAAACCCAAGCCTCCTCTCAGCCCATCTCTGTCTTCATTTGAGAGTGAGGGACAACAACACACACAACGCAACTTGAGAGAAGAGAGGCAAAAGCAGGAGGAGATCTGCCCAGATTTGGTTTCGTTTTGTTCAAGCAGGATCGGAAGTATCCGCCTTATTAGGGAGAATGCCTTCCGCGGCTCTGAACCGATCTGCTTCAAGTCAGTGATTGGAGGCTCAAACGTGCTTGGATTTACGCCAAACTTGGTGAGATCTTTCTACACTTAAAGTAATTCGATCTGGTTAGTTGGTTTGAGGATTGGTTGAGCAGAGCATCAGATTTGAGAGGGGTTTCGTTAGTTCGGGTGACTGCAGCTTCAGCACAGAGCAGTTTCGGTAGATGATTTGTTTGGGTGGCGAAACGGTGTCCAATTAAGCTGAAATTTTTTCGGTAGTCTGGGGACTAGTGGATCTATGTGCCTACAAAAATTTGTGCACAGAAGACCTGTGTTTTGGGAGATATGAATTGATTATCGAAGGGGGCAGAATCTGTGACTTCTCCGTTTGATAGCTGTCGTACCTCTGTCATACCTCTTGCTAGATGTGGTTGTTGTCGTTGATGCCAAGTTGCATCATGATGAATGTGTTGCTGCTGGTGTAATCCTCTAGAGGTCCTAGAGAAGACTCCTTTTAACCATTTGTTGATTATAGTGGAAGCTTCGAGTGTACCGATTGGTCCCGTGAGTTTTTACTTCTGAGGTTTTCCCATATAAATCGTTTGTGTCTTATGTGCATGTGATTGTTCTTATTCCGTTGGATATCTGTTGGTAGATGTTCTTCTCAATGTTCATGACAAGATGAGGAATTAATTAGTGCATCGCTACTACCTTTATCCCAACCGAGTGGTATCAAGAGCTTTTGGTTCAAATTGATTTTAGCTTGTGTTCAACTTGATTACTTGCTGATTTGCCTTGTGTTGAAGATGGAAGCAAATACCAGTAGAATGATCTCATTGAATGGTACAAATTATCAAGCTTGGAAGGGTAAGATGTAGGATTTGCTCTATGTCAAAGAGTATTGGAAGCCAGTGTTTGCCACAGAAAAACCAGATCATAAATCTAATGATGATTGGCGGGTTCTTCATCGTCAAGCTTGTGGTTTAATTCGACAATGGGTTGATAACAATATTTTGAACCATATCAGTGGGAACGCATATACACGTACCTTATGGCAGAAATTAGAGAAATTTTATGCCCGAAAGGAAGGTACTAAGAAGATGTTCTTGATCAAACAATTGATGAATCTGGGATACCGAGAGGGTGCTCCTGTGGCTGATCATGTGATTGTCATTACTGCTAAAAGTGAAGGTAATGAGGGCTATTCTTGTTCCACTATTGAGCAGGTCACTATATCTTCTTATTGTGCAGCCATCAACCATGTGAATAGTAATGAGATGATTTGGATACCTAACAGCAGTGTTACCATACATGCCACATCTCACAAGGAATACTTCACAAACTACACTGCAGGTGATTTTGGTGTTGTGAAGATGTGAAACAATGATAGGGTATCCATCATTGAAAAAGGAGATGTGCACTTAGAAACTATGAATGTTACCAAATTAGTCCTCAAGTCTGTGAGGCATGTTGAGGCACTTCAACTCTAACATATTTTCAGTTGGATTGCTTGATGAAGATAGGTATTCTAGCAGATTTGGAGATGGACAGTATAAGCTCATCAAGGGCAGCATGGTAGTAGCAAAAGGTAACAGAGTTTCACTTTTGTACCATGTTTTTGCTAACCTCTCTTAGTGTTTCTGTCATTGCATTGGAGAAAGAAGACCCTTGTGTTCTATGGCACAAGAGACTTGGGCATACGAGTGAGAATGGGATGACCGTGCTAGCGAAGAAAAATCTATTGAAAGGGATGAAAGGTGTACATTTGAACAAATGTGCAGATTGTCTAGTTGGGAAGCAGCACATGGTTGCTTTCAGAAGTCTACCTCCTCACAAGAAGCCAGAGTTACTAGGCTTGGTGCATTCAAATGTTTGCAAAATGTCAGTAAGATCAATTGGTGGTGCTAAATACTTTGTCACTTTCATTGATGATTTCTCCAGAAAAGTTTGGGCTTTTCTCTTGAAGTTCAAAGATCAAGTGTTAGGTGTTTTCAAGTAATTCCAAGCCTCAGTTGAGAGAGAAATTGAGAAGAAAATCAAGTGCATTCGCACTGATAATGGAGGAGAGTATATTGGGCCATTTGATGCATATTGCAAAGAGCAAGGGAGGAGGCACCGATTCACCCCTCCAAAGACACCACAATTAAACGGTATTGCTGAGAGGATGAATAGGACAATTGTGGAGTATGCTGTCACATGGAAAGCTACCTAACAACTATTGGGGTGAGGCTTTGATGACTGCAGTTTATCTTATTAATCTCTCACCGTCTTATCATTTGCAAGAAGATGTTCCTAACAGGGTTTGGTATAACAAGGACGTCCCTTATGATCACCTGAAAGTGTTCAGGTGCAAGGCCTTTGTTCATATTCCTCAAGATGAAAGGTTGAAACTTGATGCTAAGACACGGTAGTGTATCTTCTTTGGCTATGGATTGGATGAGTTTGAATTTAAACTATTTGATCCAATTGCAAAGAAGGTTGTAAGAAGTCGTGATGCTGTGTTTGTTGAAGATCAAACAATTGAGGATATTGTGAAGACAAAGGTGCAGGTTCCTCAACAAGAGCCATTGGTTGATATAGACCCAATTCCTGCACGCTCCAGCTCCACAGCAAGCTGAAGGTGATGTTGCAGATGATGCACAAGATGATATGCATGGTACAGGTGATGAAAATGCTCCCCAACAGCATGAGTTTGATGCCAAAATTGATGATCTAGATTAGCAACCACTAGTACCAGAAGATCCAACAGAGATCGAGTTCCTTCCACCAGGTATCCCTCGTATCAGTATGTTTTGTAGAACCTGAATGTTTTGCAGATGTAATGGAAGATGAGGATAGAAAGGAGTGGATGAAAGCTCCGCAAGAAGAGATGGATTCCTTGCATAAAAATCATACATATGAGTTGGTGAAGTTGCCCAAGGGCAATAAGGCTTTGAAAAATAAGTGGGTCTATAGAGTGAAGCAAGAAGAGCACACACCACATCCAAGTTACAAGGCTAGGCTTGTTGGGATTAAGCCAAAAGAAAAGAAAGGTGTTGATTTTGATGAATCTTTTCTCCTGTGGTGAAAATGACATTAATTAGAGTGATCCTTGGCTTGTCAGCTAGACTCAACTTGGAGGTTGAGCAAATGGATGTGAAAACAGCTTTGCTTCATGGTGTTTTACACTGAATTTTGTAAATTTCATCGGGGTCCGATGACCCCGACAGCTCAAGGAAGCTCCGCCCCTGTTAGGGCATCGCTACTACCTTTATCCCAACAACCAGTAGGGCACACACTTTGACAGCCCCTTCCCAATGAGTTCTTAGATGGCCCTTTGCTATTTTGCTCCTAAACTAGCCGTTTGGCGCCGCGAGGTATGATAGCAATCATTTGCTAGTTTCTCAGCAACTAGTGGTCCTTCACTGCAAAATGCATGATATACAGCTATCTTTGTCTTGGCACACCTTATGCTTTCATCGGCGGGTGCGTGTGTCAAGTTTTCACGTCAACATGTTGTAAAATGACAGCCATATCCATTCGGAAGAATGACAAATGACAACTAAACAACCTTAAGCTAGGTGCAAGCTAAGCCAAGAAATAGTTGTATAGGACTGAAAAATACTGTGTAGTGCGCGACAGAATCTTAGCAGCAGACAACCCAGCAAGAATTGGACCCTAATCTAATGTGCCATTTCATTTCTGTACTTCCATAAGATTGTTCTGCAGCACGACGGAGTATAAAATCTGTGTTGCAGCTAGTTGGAGTTTTCAAGAAGGAGCAACCTAGTGCAGCGTGTGGCATGGAAGGAGAAATCAATGGCACAGGATGTGGAATTATGGATGAGCTAGCACCAGGTCCTCGTTGGGAGAAAAATATGAGGGCGACGACGTGCTCACGACGACGATGGCGACCCCGGCGGCACAAGTGGACGGGACGAAGTAGACAGACAAGTGGATGTTTCTTTGCCTTGTGGAATGGACTGAGGACCAGTGGTGTTCATTTCATAGTGATAGGGTGTAGTAGTAGATTTGTCTGAGGTGTTGTGAGCGCGCACCTCGCCGGTCAGCCTCGGTGGCCGGGGGGTTGCGGTTTTTCGTTTTCGGAACATCGGGGGCAACCTAAATCGAGGGAGGGCTAGCCGCTAGCTCCAATTGCGGAAACTCCATCCAGTTGGGTCTTTGATGATTTTCTTTTAATTTATAATCAGTTTTCTAGATGCAATTTAATTTGACAAATGTTTTTCTACCGAAGTGTATTTACAAAGTCCAATTCGTTCATTATAAGATTAGAAAAATATTTTTGAAGGCAACATACTTAATTGTATATTAATAGTTCTTTTTGAGGAATTGAACTTTTTTGGACTTTCGAGTGTACTATTCTCTACGTGCACACTCAAATTTTAGGTGCTAGCAGAAGAAGACAGGCACCGTCGTGGCTACGGCCTACGACGTGCGAAATATAGAAACTCGCAACTCAGGCTGCATACATATATGCGCAACTTGCATTCTTGTATAATAATGCTATGTTGATGCTCCGACTTTCTCCCTGTCCTGTCCACAAGGAATTTTTATTTTTGATAGGGACAAATCCATCCAGTTTCCAGTTTCCAAATACTTTTAGAGACGGCTTCCAACTTCTGCGCGTCACCACAATAATAAAGGTTTTTCAGAACAACAGATCTCTGTGGAATGATTTACGTAATACGGAATAATTAGCACGGCATCATTGTGGTTTTTGGATGGGATAACATTGTTTGAGACTTAATCCCATGAGGCACCTGTCATGATTTTTTTTTGATGCGGATATTTGATAGCACCTCTTGCGGCCATGTGCCCCGATCTTGGGATCACTGATCATGTTGCGCTGGAAGAATCCCGCCTAAACCTTCAACCACGCATGTGTCCATCCTCCACAGCGGAGAGACAGCTCAGCTGTCTATCTTTATTATTATTGTTGAGACAAACATGCATTCATTGCGCTTATTTTTTTTTCTCAATTGTCAAATGCATCCCCCAGCCAGTCTGCACCAAGCATTTTACTCTCACAAGAGGCACCAGCATGACGTCACATTTCATGCGTCAGCATCATGACATATTTCTGTCATGGATTTTTTTATGCAAAACTCTAAAAAACTGAATTTTTTGATGCGGATATTTGATCACATCGAAGCCTGCTGCTAACGATGGATCCTCGCCAGTCACCGGCCGGCCGGGACGAAAGTTAAAGGAGCTATTCTTTTTAGCGGTAACATACTTCCATGGTGATTTGGTCAATCTCAACACACTCATGGGCCCAGCTATTTAGGTTGTTCATAGTGTGGGTATGTGTATTGTAGATATAAGCGTTTCCTCTGTACTAATTTTGAAGGAAAAAGTAGCGTGCGTGTGGACCCGTAACTAACGCGGGTGTACTACATCATATATAGTAAAATATTTACTATTTAGTACACCTAATGCAAGATATATATTAACTGCTATTGCAAAAGCTAGCACCTCCGGAGCCTAACCGAGATTAACCATAAAAATTTTGATTTGTAAAAAACAAAAACACGTCTTGTAGATTACAATAAACGAAACCAACTTCAGTTCACATCTTTTCGTTGCATTAGGCCTGACAAGCAACATACAAAATATAGGCAAATAATTGCATCATGGTCCTCAACTCTATCCTGCCAACTAGTACGGCAATATTATAGTGTACTGTAGTATATCAGAATGAGGACATCTCATTAAGGATGAAAACGGACGGGAAAAATCCCGTCCCGTCTCGCCCGTATTTCTATATTTATTCTGCCCGTTTTCATATTTACGGACAAATACGGAAATGGGACGGGAAGTGGGAAGGGATGTATCCCATCCGTATTTGCGGGATCCCATTTTTATCCGGGATGATCCCGTATTAGTCATGTATTTATAAAATACGGAAAATATTTAATAGACACACCATATATCCTCTCTTATTTCTCAACATCAATCGGTGCAATTCATGATTTAATCATAGGAAACATGATACCTTAACTATATTTTTTAAAAAATAGCTTGCATAATAGAGTGTGTAGTGTTATATTCATGCGAGGTGAACGGTGATTAAATAATAATGTATTCAGGTAAATTTTCCGCTTCCCGTCCGTTTTCGTAACCCGTATATCCCGTTTCCGCTCCCGTTCCCGGCTATTCCGCTCCCGCTCCCATTTTCCATAATAAAATACGGGAACGGAAACGGTTGAGGGGTTTTCCCGCTCGTTCCCGTCTGTTTTCATCCCTACATCTCATCCATATGGAACGCGCAACTAAAAGTGTGTAAAAGTTACAACAGATAAATGGAATGTCATATAGAGTATGTAATTATCTATATGGATTTAAAAGTTAAGCTTCCAACAAAATTTTGTATTAGGAGAAAAAAAGAGAGAAATCGATCAGCATGTGTGAATTGTTGTGGGTACAACTAATCACAGGTGATCGGCAACCTACAATAATTCACATGCTGAAGCTTTTTTTTTTGCACAAGTTCTTGAACTTCAATTTCCCATGTACTTTTAGATATGCACTAGTCCATCAACCCATACTTCTGCAAAGGATGGTAATCCTGATAGATATAATAAGTAATAGAATTTACAAAACAATTAGAGCCTAATGAGAAAAATTACTTAAGTTGGTCTCTCTCTCTCATTTTTAAATATTCTAATAAGATATGTAGTAATCTTTTTCTAGTTGTGTTAGAATTTAATGATCACATACTTTGTACATGTATTCCGTCCACATCGATTGTATTTTTCTTACTTTGCATCGCACCTAACATGTGATCATCGCTTTGTGCACATGTATACATTATCTACATGATGACACACTTCATGCATGTGTACCTTAAGTTTTTATTTTCTATATTAAGAATAATAGAAATGGATAATTTAGAACCATATGTTGGTCTTTGAGATATTTTTTATAATGACAAAAGTAAGTGGTTTAGATGCAGATTTAGGAGCTACTTTAATTAGATTCTTCTTAATAATGACATATATGGATAATTTAGATATAACTTTCGGTTCAATTTATATTATAATGGAGTTATTGCTGTATGTTCCTAATTTCTTTTGAGAATTTCTAATATTTTTTTCTACTCCACACTATAAGGATTAAAATGGAGGCTCTAAAAATGTTTCTCCAATTAGTAATAGTGAGATTTGTTGATGTGTCCACCAGGATGTTGTTGGTTTTCGTGTTGGGAAAGTAGCATTGAAGCCACGAATCTGTCTCGGTAAATAGATATGACAGTGCATGACTCGATATGTGACCTAGCCTCAGTGTTCACCTAAACGCTAACCAGTAGTCGTTCGGTCACCCCTCGAGTAGCGAGTAGGCAGTGTAAACGTTGTGTACACAGGCTAGACGGTTGTACGGTAGAAATAAAATTCATATATTTATGCATGTGAAATTCGGAAAACTAATATTTTATCAACTAAACATTATAATATTTTATCAACTAAACATTATAGATTACCAATCTTAACTGTTAAATAGACCAAATATGCAATCATATTGAGAAAAAAATATGTAATCATATGCTCCTTATCAATTGATCATTCTTATGTTACGTGACAAATCACAATTTACAAATAACAAATGTCATACCGTTTAAATAATAAGGCATTGTTGATAATTCTCTATAGCCTAAACGTTATTTTAAACGGTCTACTCGTCGTGTAAAACCGTGTGGTTGCCCTTTTTTTACACCGTGTAGGCCGTGTAGCCTTGTTTTTTATCGTGTAAACTGTTGGACCGTGTAATCACTATTTAGGCCCTAAACTGCATGGTACCTTGTCGAGTAGCGTGTACACGGGCTACACGGCTGTTTACGGCAACATTCTAGCCTTGATTGCCTATGATGAAGTTAGATGTGAGGAGTCAGAGCTAATGACATCGATGGTGGTTCACTAGACAATGGCCAATGTGGCAATGTTCAAGAGGCAATCAACTACTCATATTTAAATTTGAATCAGCTTTTGGCGAAAGTAGTTGCTATGTATGGACTTCAACATGGTTATTGAAGTTTGTAAGGCAGCAACGTAGATATAACTTGACATCTGTTAATTTCTTTCATTGTTGTTTTCGACATGAGTGTGTAAGATTGGAACATCTACTATATGGTGAGTAAGCACAATTTCCTTTGAATCTCATTATAAGAGTTGAGAATACCTATAAAGAAACATAAGACACGAAGATATATGAGTGAACATGTCATAATTTGCAGGACGCAATGTGCATGGTGCAAGATGGGGTAGGGGGGGTGCCGGTGTTTTACCGCCACGCCCACCGAGGGATACCACCGAGGTGGTGAGTTTGGTTGGTTGGATCTCGCCGAGATCAGGAACTCGAAGGTGCAAAGGAACACAAGGTTTTAGACAGGTTTGGGCCGCCGAGAGCGTAATACCCTACGTCCTGTGTGGTTTATATTGCCTTTGATGGTGATTATCCCCAAGGGGGGTCCCTGTCTGCCCTTATATAGTCCAGGGGACAGGTTTATATGAAAGTCCTAGTCAGGTACAAGCTCAGGAGTCCTATCCGAGTACTTCTCGGGTGGTTTCCTGCTGTGTCCGACTAGTCTAACTACTCTACGAGTAATCCTACTGCATTACGGGTAGTTACAATAGATGTAGGGCGTGGGCCATGTCCCATCCTATATCCCAGGTGAAGTGTGCCACGTGGACAGTCCCGTGTGCCCAGGTCTGACAAGCCCCCGAGCTCTTCGTAGCCGAGTAGTGCAGGCGTCGAGTACTTCTGAAGGCGTTTTCGAGTCATCGTGAACTCCATCTTGAAGGTGCCCTTCGAGTACTTCCTTAGCAGCATCGAGGCTGTGAGGTGCTCATGCCCCGAGTAGTTGTCCAGTCTTCTTTGCATGGGGTGTGATTAAATCCGCACTCCATATGGAGTAGCTAACGAGCCTTAGAATCAGGCTGAGGGTCGATTTGAATCTTTGTGTCTTCCGTCCTTATCTTCCGGCAGTTTTGAAAAATAAGCCACTGATGACACGTGTCCCGCAGCCCCCGAGCCTTGAATCCAAATCCCTAAGTTTTGGAATAAAGAGTCCAAAGAGTCGTGGCATGCAATATGATAGGAAGGATTTGATGGTAAATGTAGGTCCATTGGAATAGTAAATTTGAAAACCTCTCTGTTCAGGATGAGTTCCCTGAAAAGATGGTGAAACAAATAACATCCCCAGTAAACGCCAAAGATTACCTCTCAAACCAATCTTTGTTCCCTGAGCCAATGACTAAACAAGACCTCTAGGTGATAATTTAAACCAACGTCTTATTTCAGAATAAAATCCCTGAAATAATGGTTAACAAACATATACCCAAAATAAATCTTAGAAAAAGCCTCTTGGATCGAGAATTGTGGAGTAATTGAGTGGTATTCAGCAGGGAAGTATGTGAATTGCCTTTGAAGGCAAGCTGAGTGCTTTGTCACATCAAGCCCCCGAGCCAGGGACTTGAAGTAGTTACTACGGAAAGGTGGCGTTATCCCCCGAGCTTGAGCGTAGGGCAAGTAGCCGCTAGTGCATGAGCGATCGATGAAGCCATCTAGTCGGAATCGACCCCGACTAGGATTGTGGTCAAGACAAGTAGTCGAACTGGTATGGGACCAGCCGTGAACAAGTAAAATTCTTGACATGGGAGCAAGGCCCCTTCAATAACATAGTGTACAAGTCGAAAACAAATAATATGTTACTGGAAAATATGGGAGCGAGGCCCCTTCAACAAACTTGCACACGATACCGGTCGTAGACTAGTAAAACGGAGTTGTACTGGAAGTATAAGCACAAAGGTCCTTCAGAAACCCAAAATACTAGTCATACAGTAGTAACTAGGTACTGGGAGTATGGGAGCAAGCCCCCTACAGTAAACTTGCGCATAGTACCAGTTGTGAACCAGTAAAACGGAGTTGTACTGGTACAATCAACCTCTAAGCACCAATAGATGTTGGCCCTAGTTGATTTAAGGATGAAACCGACGTAGGTGTTCAATATTCCATGAGTTTGGTACCTCCTGGCCGTCCGAGTACTACAAGCGATAAGATCTAGGGCCTGTGACCTTGTGCACAATAAAAGGTCCTTCCCATCTTGAATTAAGCTTGTGCAAACCAGTATCATCCTGGATACGTCGAAGAACCATTTCTCCAACATTGAAGGAACGTCGTTGAATGTTCCTGTCGTGGTAGCGTCGAAATCCTTGAAGGTAACAGGTCGACTGCAACAATGCATTGCATTGGATTTCCTCAGCTGAGTCAAGCTCCAGTCATCGTGCAGTGTTAGCTTCGCCTTCGTCAAACATTTCCAATCGTGGAGTCTTCCACATCACATCAGCTGGTAATATAGCCTCAGATCCGTATACGAGAAAGAAAGGTGACTGGCCTGTGGCTTTGCTTGGTTGTGTGCGAAGCCCCCAAACTACTGATAAGATCTCGTTGATCCACTTGCCACCCTTTTTGTTGTTCTCATCATAAAGTCTTTTCTTCAGTCCATCAAGAATCAAACCATTGGCTCGCTCAACCTGGCCATTGGCCTGCGGATGAGCCATCGAAACATATTTGACTTCAATGGAGCTGCGTTCACGGAAATCCTAGAACTCGTGTGAGTGGAAATTTGACCCCAAATCTGTGATGATGGTGTTGGGAAAACCAAAGCGGTGCAAGATGTCGCAAATGAAAGTGACCACTCGATCAACACTTTGTGTTGCAATTGGCTTGTACTCGATCCACTTGGTAAACTTGTCAATGGCCACCAACACGTGTGTGAAACCTCCTGGCGTTGTTGTAAGGGGTCCAATCATGTCCAGGCCCCAGCATGCAAATGACCATGAAGGTGGTATGGTGATAAGGTTATGAGCCGGAACATGGGGCTGTTTGCCAAATAATTGGCAGTTGGTACACCGGCGAACGAGTGCTTCGGCGTCTGCCAAAGCAGTCGGCCAGTAGAAACCCAAATGGAACGCCTTACCGACGAGTGTGCGAGAAGCAGCATGGTTCCCGCACATGCGTTCGTGAATCTCCTCGAGTATTTCTTTGCCTTCCTCCGTGCTGACACACTTCATGAGTATGCCTGATGATGATCCACGCTTGTATAGATTGCCCCCGACTAGAACATACCCTTTGCTATGTCGTAGGATGCGAGTAGCTTCAGCGCTTTTTGGGTCAACGCCGGGGGGCAGTTTGTGCTCCTGGATGTAGTCGATGAAGGCCGCTCTCCAGTCGACCTCGATCATCAAGACCTCTCGATCGGGTTCCTTGGGACCCTGAACGATGGAACTTGAGTCTGGTGCCCTGATGGAGGGGTGATGCAACTCATGGACGAAGACTCCCGGTGGGACGTTAGCTCGATCAGAACCCAGTTTAGAGAGCACTTCCGCGCCCACATTGTTGTCGCGAACCACATGATGAATCTCCAACCCCAAGAACTTTTTCTCGAGCTTGCGTATTTTCATGACGTAGGCATCCATTGTGTCCTTGTTGATGTCTCATTCCTTATTGACTTGTTGAACTACCAGTAAGGAGTCGCCATAGACCAGTAATCGCTTGATGCCGAGGGAGATTCCCAAGTGTAGGCCGTGCAACAGTGCCTCATACTCGGCCTCGTTGTTGGAGACCTCGAATAGAATTTGAAATACGTACTTGAGCTGTTCTCCTCTCAGACTGATGAAAAGTACTCCCGCACCACCACCACCGAGCTTGAGTGAACTGTCAAAGTACATGACCCAATGCTCCGGCTGGTTGGTTGGGGATTCCACTTGGTTTTCTCGCCACTCAACCATGAAATCGACTAGTGCTTGTGACTTGATGGCTGTCCGGGGCTTTAAGTCAAGTGTTAGGGCTCCCAGCTCCACCGCCCACTTGGAGATGCGCCCGGTAGTGTTCCGATTGTGAAGGATATCCGCCAATGGGAAGTCGGAGACCACCAGGATATTGTATGCATGGAAGTAGTGGCGAAGCTTCCTGGAAGTGATGAGGATACCATAAAAAAATTTTGAATCATCGGGTAACGAACCTTAGATTCAGAGAGGACTTCGCTGATGAAGTAAACCGGTCGCTGCACCCCGAAGGTGTGGCCTTCTTCCTGTCGTTCCACCATGATTGCCATGCTGACGACGTGAGTAGTCACGGTGATGTAGAGCAGCAGGTTCTCGCCTGGTTGGGGAGCCGTCAGGATGGGTGGCGACTGCAGGTGATGTTTGAGGTCTAGTAGCACCTAGTTATCCTCCTCAGTCCACTTGAACTTGTCGTGGTGCTCTAGCAGCTTGAAGAAGGGTAGTCCCCTTTCTCGAAGTTGGGAGATGAAGCGGTTCAAAGCTGCCATGCAGCCAGTGAGCTTCTGGATGTCTTTTATTGTCTTTGGAGCATCCATGGCTGTGATGGCGTTAATCTTTTCTGGATTTGCTTCAATCCCGCGGTGATTGACAATGAATCCGAGTAGTTTGCCTTGAGGCACGCCGAAGACGCACTTTGTCGGGTTGAGCTTCCAGCGAAACCGTCGTAAGTTGTTGAAGGTCTCCTCGATGTTAGTGATGAACTCGTCGTGGGATCTGGTCTTGATGACCACATCATCCACGTAAGCCTCAACGTTGCGGTGAAGTTGATCTACAAGGCACAATTGGATGGCTCGTTGATAGGTGGCTCCTGCGTTCTTCAACCCAAAAGACATTGTAGTATAAGCATAAGCTCCAAAGGGGGTGATGAACGCCGTTTTGATCTGGTCTTCCTCCTTGAGAGCTATCTGATGATAGCCCGAGTAGCTGTCGAGGAAGGAGAGCAAAACGCAGCCAGCCGTGGAGTCGATAACTTGATCGATGCGTGGGAGCGCGAAGGAGTCCTTCGGGCATTGTTTATTGAGATTAGTATAGTCCACACACATCCTCCATTCATTATTATTCTTTTTGAGTACAAGTACAGGGTTAGCAAGCCACTCTGGATGGTAAACTTCTTTAATAAAACCAGCCGTGAGTAGTTTTTTACTAACTCTTTCTTGATAGCCTCCATCTTGTCGGGGGCGAAACAACGCAATCATTGCTTCTTCGGAGTGGCTTTAGGGTCAATTTTTAGGCAGTGCTCGATCAGCTTCTTGGGCACCCCTGGCATATCCGCTGGTTTCCACGCGAATATGTCACGGTTGGCCCTAAGGAAGCTGACAAGTGCGCTTTCCTATTTGTCCCCTAAGCCACCTCCAATCAGAGCAGTCTTGGATGGGTCGCCTTCCTGCAGCTGGATGGTCTTGATGCCGACGTCACTGGGGTTGGGTTTAACCCTCGACTGGCTTGGCCGCTGGTTCGAGATCTCCATCTCTGTGTTGGTCAGCTTCAACGCGGCCGCGAGTACTTCTGCAGATGGCTCTGGCACGGGTGAGGTCGTGGCGTACTCGATCGCCTCCTGGTCGCACGACTTCTTCAGGTCGCCCCGGAGTGTGAGTTCGATTGTCTTGCCTGGCATCTTGAGTAGTAGATACACGTAGTGGGGCAATTGATGACTTCAAACCAGATGATGTCCGACCCCTGCCAATAGCCTGAATGCGTTCTTGCCGTAATATCTCAATTAGCCCATCCTCTAGTAATATGTTGCCGTAATATCTCAATTAGCCCATCCTCTAGTAATATGTTTTCGTTGATAATAGCGCGCTAATGATCTATATAATGCTTTACACACTTTGCATTGTGCCTCTTCAACAAGTCCATCACAACATTACCAATCTAGAAAACACAAGTTGGTGAGATTCATGCAAAACCGCACAGCACACAACCAAACAAAATATATGTTTGGGTACTTCAGTTTCAGGTACTCAAAGAAACCACTTGGGTTCGGAACCTCGCAAGTTCCACGTCCATAGCCAATTGGGTGTGGCAGCTCCTCCCGTTGACATAGACCTCTCCAAACTCCCCCTCGTGTAGGACACACTTTCAGCAATTCTAGGCTGTGGCAAATACTCAGGATGCAAGATGCAAGTTACATCAATCTAAGCACTTCTTCAACTTAGTACCATAAAAACACAAATTATCACAAATGATAGTAGTCGCAAATGATTGCATACATTTACTAACTCAGCAAATCAGTGCATAAAATACTCTACATACACATGCATTTATTAGGATTGAGTAAGGCAATGTAGCTTACCAGTGCAAATGCAAACATGTCATCAGCACCCTCACGCCGTACACTATGCTGAATCATAACTTTAATCCTTTCAGTATCAAACTCCCATATTCTAGGAAAGATTTTGTGCGGCAGTTTATAAGAACCAACATCCATAATATCCAAAAACAAGACCTGCCAACTGTAGCGGTCATTATCTCGATAATCGACTACTACATTCTCGGAATAAAATGGAGTATATGACAAGAATCATGTTTATTTTTATTAGACTAATAGAGTTCCGCAAGTTTTATTGATTGTTTGGTGCAGGGAGGCAACATGCCAAAATCCAGGCCGAGCTAGGCCAGAGGGTGCTTGGCCGAACACACTTGGTTCGGCCGAACATGGCCTGACTCATCCTAGGCTCAGGTTTGCAAGCATGCAAAAAAACACACTTAGACAAATCCTGCAGTTGGGTTGCAACCAGTGGTTGTTGTGTCTTGGTCTTCTACGCTACCTCACGTAAGAGCCCCGTGTTGATGGGATCAGCAGGATGGAGGAAAAAAATAGAAAGGACGTATTGTTGGAGATATAATTAGGCTTGGATTGCTTAAATGGACTTCAGCAGACGTAAACCGACTTGCTCTAGGTTTATTTGCCTCGACCTTTTTGTTATCTCAAACAACTGCAAGTGGAGATGAAGTTTGATGTTTCAATTAACTAAATAAAATGATAAATGACAAAAGAACAGCTGATTAAATGTGTATTGAATGGGATAACACAAAGAAAAAATTGCAAATCATGTATAGCTCATGAACAACCAAAGGAGGTTAATAATAAAAACATGAGAAATCTGTGGGACCATTTTAGGTTTTCTTCTTTACCTTACTTTTCAAGCCTTATGTTTAGTTCTTCTCTCATCTCATCTTGACATAAGGAGTTGCCACATTGACCTACCCAGCCTAGTTCAATTCAAGGTGCGCTCACCATGACGGGTCCTTCGCGGATGAGCATTCGTTGGAACTAGACCAAACCAGTCTGGCCAGATTTTGCAGAGACGCTACAAGGAGCCCTCTGTCAGACCCGAGCACATGGGACTGTCCACGTGGCACACTTCACCTGGGATACGGGATGGGACATGGCCCATGCCCTACATCTGTTGTAACTACTCGTAATGCAGTAGGATTACTCATAGAGTAGTTAGACTAGTCGGACATGGCAAGAAACCACCCGAGAAGTACTCGGATAGGACTCCTGAGCTTGTACCCGACTAGGACTTTCATGTAAACCTGTCCCCCGGACTATATAAGGGCGGACAGGGACCCCCTTGGAGATAATCACCATCAAAGGCAATACAAACCACACAGGACGTAGGGTATTACGCTCTCGGCGGCCCGAACCTGTCTAAAACCTTGTGTTACTTTGCATCTTCGAGTTCCTGATCTCGGCGAGACCCAACCAACCAAACTCACCACCTCGGGGGTATCAATCGGTGGACGTGGCGGTAAAACACCGACAGCTGGCGCGCCAGGTAGGGGAACTCATCGAAGATCCACCGGAGAACTCGATGGCGTCGTTCAACTTCACCAGCACCGTGCTCGACGAGGGCACGACTTTCATCTTCGGCTCTTGGATCTGCATCACCGATGGTTTGGGTGGCTTCAACAGCCACCTAGCCAACTCCAAGCAGCCGGAGGCTACTTCATCGACTACAAGCAGCGATCTCGACGACTTCATCGACAACCTCGACGACACGGTGCTTCCTGATCTAGCCCAGCAGATCGAAAAGATGTCCGTTTTCAAAATGGCCTCAACTCGACCTGCAACAAATCTACTCGACTCGAATTCAAACCAATCTAAGTTCCTCTCTGACTTGGAGAAGGATTTGGATCTCCTACTCCAAATCGAGGACGAGGGTGCCACCGCCAGCCGGGAGGCCCCCGTTCTCGACTCCTACTCGGATTCTGACGACGAGCACTCCAAGTGCGGTACTACACCTTCAAGTCGGATCCGACAAGGACTCGGCAGGAAGGGAGCCACCACTCGTCGGGCAGCCCCCACCCCCGAAAACCACTCAGCAACCCAACGGCCACACCGAAACCTACACGGGTAGCTCTCTGGGTTTAACTATCACTTCAACGCCACAAGGACGTTTCATGTACTGGAAGAGCTTTGAGCCCTCCGAACTACTCGGTTAGAAATCTCGCCTCGTGGCCTTCATGCAAGAACTACCCTTCCAAGAGGGTAGGCCTCTTTCTCCTATCGCGGAAGAAGGAGAGAGTAGCACAGAGCTACTCGAGTACAGCTACAGGGCTAACCACTCGCCGGACCGACAAGTCTGCATGGCTTCCATTCGCAACGCGGACGAAGACAAATTGGGCACTCAGTACGACAACGAACAACTCGCGGACATTTCAGTTGACGAGCCCATAGCAGACGCTCCTCAAGATGAAGACGAGGAACACAGGAGGATCCGGCGGGCAAAGAATGCCAAGCGCGCTCAACGCAGGCGCAACGCGCAGAACCGCGCCCGCGAACTAAGGGATCTCACCAACGCCTTCGCAGCAGTCGCTGATCGGGAGTACCGTACTCCGATTGGCGCCATTGCAGAGGCAGCTCTCTTAGCCCAACAACTCCCATCTAACCCCCAGATTCAAAGGTTGCAGTACCTGACCCAGCGCGCGCTCGTGCAACTCGATGGGCAACATCCAGTGCTGTCCACTCAGAATCAGCCCTCGAGGTCTGAGCGACACAGGGATACCGCGCTGGTCAGTCGTACTCCTGAAGGATGCCACGGGAGTCGGGGGAACGACAACCGCCAGCGCAATGAGGGCCACACGTCCACGCGTGGCAACAATAAATAGGAAGTATAACAACCCCCTCGCAACCAGCGTGGGGCAAGGCACTGCGGCCAAGATCCAGTCGGAGCTAACCTCCAGGACGCTCCCACGATCGACCTCAGGCAGAAAATCAACGAGGGCTGTGATGCGCGCCTCGTCATTGAAGCAAGGAGAATGGACCACCCCGGCAGGTACCACGACGACAACGACAGCGACCGCTTCCCCGCCTTCACCACCAGCATCACCGACAAGTCCTATCCCAAGGACTTTAAACCAGTCGGAATCCCCAAGTATGACAGTAAGCAAGACCCATGCCAGTGGGTTCGTTGCTACTCCGTCGCTATTGAAGTTTCAGGAGGCTCCAACTCTACGAAAGCACTCTACTTCCCAGTGGCCCTAGAGCCCGCACCCCTCATGTGGCTTGAAAGCCTCAAGCCAAACTCCATCGACTCGTGGGAGGACCTCAAGTGGGCTTTCATCGACAACTTCCAGGGGTCCATGATCAGGGCAGACACTCGCCACGACTTGTCCCAGGTGAAGCAAGAGATGAACGAGACCCTAAGGTCTTACACACGACGTTTCTTTGAGACGCGCGCCACCATCGCCAACATCACCGATGAGGATATCATCCGCTGCTTCCAACATGGCCTTTTCTCGAAGAACATGTACCACGACTTCGGGCGTAACCGCCCGACTACTGCCGTGGAGCTACGGGACATGATGGCAAAATGGGCGGACCAGGAGGACGAGGAAAATGACCGCTTCCCCAAGCGCAACCACGACAAACAAGGGAACAACAACGGCCATTTCGACAAAGGCTAGAGGAACCACTCGGGAAACCCCCGAAAGCGTGTCACACCCGGTTTAAGGATAGAACCGAATGCATGACTATATGTATGCCAGGATCAAGTTCCATACATATAGTGACATCATTAGTGAATAACAGCAACAGTATCACATAAAGAAATATAAATAAAGACTTACAAGACTATCAGAGATATGCGCTTATAATGGAAACGAAGGCTCCAAACTTCACAGGCAGACGACTGGGGGTTGCGTACGCCTAGAACTCTTCATCATCTTCAATAGACTTCACACCTTTTTCTTCTGAGCAGCAGTTGGCAAGGGTGAGTACACTTATGGTTGGTACTCAGCAAGGCCACAAGAAATAACCAGAGTAACGATTTATATCCATCTTTAAGTTTATTAATCATGTGAGGGTCCGGGCCACTCTTAACCGTGAGCACGGCTGTTATAACAGTTTTACACTCTGCAGAGGTTGTACACTTTCACCACAAGTCGCGTAAAAGTTCAAAAGAACTTTGGACCCAACCATGCTGTGCTAGCTAGGCACAATACCACACTTCCGAGGTGTGATTGCATAGGGACGCTACGAGGCCTTTACAAAGATTCCCTAATAAGAAGTCGTCCGCTAGAGTTTCGGTAGCGGCGTGGTCCATAAACCTCCCTAATGGTCAGCACCTTAGCGAAGGCTGCTACCCCAAGAGGACCGGGCTATGACCCCTATCACCGACCCCCTCCTTGCCCTTTCGGTAAGACCGCTTCGAACTAGAGTCTCTAATTAATTAGCCAAGACCAGAGCCATATGGTCCTCGTGGTTGTACTGTTTTCCTGGGTGGTTCTCCATGTTCCAATTTAACACATGGTATTCTTGTAAATAAGCACAGATAGGAGGATGGTTAGGGTCACTTGCCTTTTTTTCCCACGAAAAGTTACTCTTACTGCTCTTCAGCTCTTGCTTACTTGAAAACCTTGATCTTCAAGCTTCATCAGCGATCATTCTACTCGAAGCAAACAACTAGCACAACATACAAAATAACAAACAAGTACAGCTAAGAACAATACACCAATCACCAAACAAAAGCTTTTAAAAGAGCGTGCTAAAGGATAGGGCTCGCCGCTACAGTTATGGGAGCGCAAGAAATGCGGGAATCGGAGCTAGGGTTGAAAAAACACAGTTATCGGAAATTTTGGTATTATAAAAGAAATAAAAGAACTATAAGTTTTATTTATTTATTTGGAAAACAAATGTAAAAGATATTCAAAACAAAATATCCTTGATTATCGTTAACCAATATTATATTTTTATTTATAAAGGCGGAGTAGAACTTAGTCATATTTTATTTGTGATTGTCTACGTACAAATTACACTAATTAACAATTAATTAGAAAGAAAACTTGTGAGAGCATCTAAACGCATAACTTTATATTTGGTGTTCAACTAAACAAATTATATTTAGAACACATTTGAGTTGGTATTAATTGAATTGACATTAGTTATGAAAAACCGGGGGTAAAGACCTAGGTGGATTTTAATTAGAAAACTAAGTGAGAGAACTTTAATCAAGTTAAATCTATTGTTAATTCAAAAACAGGAACTAAGGCACAACGACACGGCTAAACGGTAGCTTAGGCTTTAGAAGACTTAACGCAACGAGAACGGGTCGGAACGGAGCTAAAACAAGGCTCCAGGGTCTTATCTGTGAAGAAACTGGACTTCCGGGGGCTAAAATATAATTAAACCTTAAACAGAGGGTCGGGGTGCAAAACTATAGGTCCTGGACGACGGGTATTAATTCTAGAAAGGTCAGGAGTCGGGACAGAAAAAGAAAGGGCTCTACTCTAATTATTTTCTACTGATCTGGACTGCGGGTTGATTCCTGGAAAACCTAGGGATCTTCCTGCAAAAGTTTCGGGAACGGCTAGGGTCGGGTGAATATGGTCCGTTGGATCAGAATCGGCGGCGGATCGGACGAATCGGCGGAGTAAGGGTCGGGCGAATCGGCTGAGTAAGGAAAAGGTCGGGTAAATCGGCCGGGTAAAGTGAAGATCGCTTCGGGCCGTTAGATCTAGATCGAGCGGCAGAGGAAGGGTCGGCTCGATGGGACGAAAAGGGTCGGGCGAAGCGGAGTTTAACTGGGCATCGGCGGTGAGCGATTGCGGCGGCGGACGGCCGGAGCTTCACCGATTTCGGTGTTCCGGGACTCAATTCAAGCTGGATCTATGACGGGAAGTGAGTGGGCGGTACGGCGAAGGTGAGGGTGGGTACGGGTTGGCTGTGCGGCGGCTGTAAACTGGCGGCCACGGCGGCAGGCGGAAACAGGGGTCCGGCGAGGAATCTGATTTGCGGCGGAGCAAAAGAGAGAGGGGAATGTAGTGCGGCTTGGTGCTCACCAACTTGCGGAGCTCTAGCGAGAGTTGAAGACGACGGGGAAGCAGCGGGTTGGCGAATCGGCGGAGTGGCGGCGACACAGGACGGCGGCGTTCCTCCGATGTGCAACTTCCAGCGGCGTGCGACGATGTTGTGTAGGGAAAAGATTTGAGCTTGGCTCTGGTTGCAAAGCGGGGTTTCAGCGGGATTTTATAGGGGCGGATTGGCCGGGATTAGGAAGGCGGCATCGCGGAGTCAATCAGGTCTCGGGGTACGAAGAAAGAAAGAAGGGCGCGAACGACAGCACGGAGTCGTTCCAGACTCTGGGTAGGGAAAGAAGAAAGAAGAAGAAGGCGCCGACAGGTGGGTCCTTGCTGTCGGTGGAAGAAAGAGTCGGGTGAGGGAATCGGCCGCTGAGTTGGCCGTGGAAAAAGAAAGGAAGGAGAAAAGAAGAATTGGGCTGACTGAAAGAAAGAATAGGAGAAGAAAAGAAATAAAGATGCATGCACAATTTTAATTTATGATTTTTATGAAAATACTTTTAAAAGTTTCAACTCCTATATTTTTGGGTGTTACAAAACCTACCCCCCTTAAAGAGAATCTCGTCCTCGAGATTAGGAAGGACTAGGAAACAGCTGAGGGAATTCTGCAATCAGTTCATCTTCTCTTTCCCAAGTAGCCTCATCCTCTGAATGGTGACTCCACTGTACTTTGCACATTTTGATCACCTTATTCCGGGTAACCCTCTGAGATGTTTCCAAAATCCTAACCGGGTGCTCTGCATAAGTTAAATCTTCTTGCACATCTAGTTCCTCCAACAGTAATTGCTCCTCTGGTACTCTCAAACACTTCTTTAACTGTGACACATGAAACACATCATGGACATCTGACAATTGTGTCAGTAACTCCAGTTGATATGCCACTTCACCTTTCCTTTCCAAAATCTGAAAAGGACCAATATAACGTGGTGACAACTTTCCTCTCACTTTGAATCTACATAAACCTCTGATGGGTGATACCTTCAAATACACAAAGTCTCCAACTTCAAATGTCAATTCCCTTCCTCGTGTTTCAGCATAACTTTTCTGTCGTGACTGGACAGTCTTGAGATTATCCCTGTTTATCTGTACTTGACTTTCTCCTGTCTGATTCCAATACAATGGTGTCCTGCATTTTCTCCCATATAATGCCTCAAATGGGGCCTTCTTGAGACTTGCTTCGTAACTGTTATTGTAGGAGAATTCTGCATATGGCAAACTTTTATCCCAACTACCTCCATGCTTGAGGGCACATGCTCTCAACATATCCTCTAATACTTGATTTGTTCGCTCAGTCTGACCGTCTGTTTGCGGATGATATGCAGAACTGAAATTGAGCTTTGTATCCATGGATTCATGTAATTTCTGCCAGAAACGCGACGTGAATTGAGTACCTCGATCAGACACTATCTTCTTCGGAACACCATGCAGACACACAATTCGTGACATGTATAATTTTGCTAACTTGGCTCCAGTGTATGTGGTTTTGACTGAGATGAAATGTGCGACTTTTGTCAATCTGTCCACAATAACCCATATCGAGTCGTAACCATCACGAGTACGAGGTAACCCTACAATGAAATCCATACCAATCTCTTCCCATTTCCATTCAGGTACTTTCAAAGGCTGGAGTAAACCTGCTGGTCTCTAGTGTTCTGCTTTTACTCTCTGGCACACATCACACAAAGCTACGTGAGTTGCTACGTCTCTTTTCAAACCATACCACCAGTACCTTTCTTTCAAGTCTTGATACATCTTGGTACTTCCAGGATGAATGGAGTAAGCGGAATCATGCGCTTCCTTCAAAATGAGCTCACGAAGGTGATCAATTTCAGGTACACAGATCCTCTTTCTGAACCAAACAGTTCCTTGTCCATCTTCGGTGAAGTCCTTAGTCTTGCCTAAACCAATTTGAATCTTGATCTCTTTGATCTTAGTATCTGTCAACTGTCCTTTTCTGATCTCTTGTTCTAATGTCGGTTCCATCTCCATGGTTATGGCTTCCGCTTGAGTGGCAATTCCCAGGTTCAAACGTGCCATCTCCCAACATATTTCTTGAGGCATCAATCGAGCAATCATCATATTAGCTTGTCCTTTCCGACTTAGGGCGTCTGCCACAACATTAGCCTTGCCAGGATGATACTGAATATCCAAATCATAGTCCTTGATTAATTCTAGCCATCTGCGCTGTCTTAGGTTAAGATCCTGTTGCGTAAAGATGTACTTCAGACTCTTATGGTCCGTGAAGATCTGACACTTGTTCCCGATCATGTAGTGCCTCCAAATCTTCAATGCGTGCACGACGGCAGCCAATTCCAAGTCATGGGTAGGATAGTTCTGCTCATGCTTTCTCAGCTGTCTTGAAGCATAGGCCACAACTTTGCCTTCTTGCATTAACACACATCCAAGACCCATCCGTGAAGCATCGCAATACACGTCAAACCCTTTGTGGATATCTGGCATTATCAACACAGGGGCAGTGGTCAATCTTGTCTTCAGTTCCTCAAAACGCTTCTGGCATGTATCATCCCACTTAAATTCTTTCCCTTTTTCCAACAGAGAAGTCATAGGTTTCACGATCTTTGAGAAGCCTTTAATAAATCTGCAGTAGTAGCTTGCAAATCCGAGGAAACTTCTGATTTCAGGCACAGACTTCGGTGGACTCCAATTCAGAACATCTTGAACTTTACTTGGGTCTACTGCAATTCCTCCATCTGTGATAACATGTCCAAGAAAAGAAATTTCTCTCAACCAAAAATCACATTTGCTCAGCTTAGCATATAACTGATTCTCTCGGAGTTTCTGTAACACTATCCTCAAGTGCTCTTCATGTTTTTCTCCTCGTTCTGTGAATACACCAAGATGTCAACAATAAACGCAACCACAAACTTGTCAAGGTATTCCATAAAAACCTTGTTCATCAGGTGCATGAAGTATGCTGGTGCGTTGGTCAATCCAAAAGACATCACAGTAAACTCGTACAGACCATATCTGGTAGTGAAGGCTATCTTGGGTATATCCTCCTGTCGGATCCTTAGCTGATGATATCCTGATCTTAGATCAATCTTGGAGAAAACCTTAGCACCTCTCATCTGATCAAACAAACCTTCAATACTGGGCAGTGGATACCTATTCTTGATTGTCACATCGTTCATTCTTACAATAGCTCCTCGATCACACCTGTTAATGCTCCACTACCACATAAAATACTTCGTGAATACTTAGTCTAATTCTACTTTTAACTATCCATTCCTTCTTCAGCTTCGTTGGCCCATCTTTTGAAGAACCCTCTTCATATATTGATGGAGTGATTTGAATAGAACTGGATTGATTCCATGATCGCTTTTCCTTGGCTTGGCTGTCTTCTTCCAAGATACCCTCCATTCTTCTCAGCCTAACTTTTACTTGCTTTGGTATCTTGGCGACTCGAGGTGGTATGAGAATTGGGCATTGGGGATTGATGGCATTCTTGTCTAGCTGAGGTATCCTGATCATCTATCCTGCTAAGGGGGCAAACTGATGACATCTGACTGAGTGCAGGGCTATTAGAACTTTGGTCCAGGGGTTGATTATCATCCTCTTTTGCACACCAACTGGCAAGATGTCCGTCTTCTCCACACTTGAGACAATATAATCCAGTATCACACGACCTAGTCACCTTACGCTTTGTTGGACATTTATTAACATAGTGACCTTTTTCACCACATTTGAAGCACACTCTTTTAACATATCCATTCTGGCTTCCTTTCTGCTCCACCATAGCTCGTGAAGCAATCTGGGCATCAGGATTCTTCTTGATAGAGTTGTCATGCGGAGGTTGAACAACTTTAGGTTGCAGTTGGTTGGAACAGGGTTGAGTACTGCTATGTACCAATGGTTCTGGTAACTCCATCTTCTCTTGGCTTTCTTCGCCTGCTTGTTTCTTGCGTTGCTTGATTCTACTAGGCTGAAATTCCTTGAAAGAAATACTCCAATCCTCAAGGTTCATAGTCTGAGTACCATCTTGATATTGGGTAACTCCCTCTTGGAAAGTCTCTTGGGTAGATAAATAATTATTAATATCTAAATAGTATCTTTGTCTGGCTTCAGCTGTCATTAGGCTAGCATCCTCTTGAAGGCATGGCTGACCATAATGCTCACAACATTGACATGTTCCTGGGGTCTTGATATCTTTATATTGTCTCTCAATTTCTAGCTCTAGCGCTCCACGACTTTTCTTATTCCTTTGACGGTTCCATGCTTCAGCGACTTGCCTCTTCACTGGTCCGGTAGGAATGTCTAGTTTGGTCAGCTTCATGTTATGAGGGGATGATGTATTGGGCTGCATCCTTCCTCGTAAGACTTGAGCCTGCATGGCTAATAGCTTCCTTTTATCTAATGGTGACAGAATTGGTGAAATCTGATGGTTATTACTACTAAGGAAGTTGTGGTTCATAGGAGCTGAGGCTTGCTCTGTAATATGCTGATCGATATTGGTCATGGTTTGAGCCACTGCTTGTAGACTTTGAGTTTGTGCTGCCATATACTCTAGCATCCTGTGCTCAAATGATGAGGCTACCGGTGGAATGTTGAGGTTTCCTTCATTAGCTCTTTCTTCACGATTTCTGTTGGGACTCGCCATCTGGTTGGGTGGTGAGGGTGAGTTTAGAGGAAAAGGAGAATAACTAAAAGAATGATTGGGGAATAAGGTAGAGTCCATGATATCATCCTCTTTTGGAGTAGGGAGAAAGAAAGGAAAAGAACAAAGATGTGGGAGATAAGAGAAGAACCCAACTAAGCAACTGATGTCATTGTAGGTTGAAGACCCACAGTACACCAACAATCATTACGAAGAAGCGAATCAGGCAAGGTCATAAAGAAAAACAATCAGCACACAAACACAGAACTACACTAATCAACACACAGTCAAGGAACGATGCTAAACGTTGTTAATAGGGCTCCAAGGGGTACTCCTAAGCATGGGTCGTCTCTTCAGGTTCAACATCCTTGATAGAGGCACCCTTCAGCTTGTGCAGTGTGGAATCTTGCTCTTCGGGTGAGAGTGACATAGGCTTTCGCTGCCGATTTTGTCTTCTTTGGGCGTGAGGTGATCACTCCTTTCTTCAGCTGTCTTGAGCAGGCTTCGGGTCAGGTGGCACGAATGATCTAAACATTTTGAATAAAAGGAGAGTAGAAGATCTTGGAATGAAAAGGCAATGGAAAGAATCCAAAATGGTCGTGCTTAAGATGCAAGGGGGTCGGAGGTACAATGTGGAGGATAGATAAAATCAAGGAGGGGATATGTTTGAAAAGATATATAGGAATTAATAAGAAAATATTAAGGAGTGGGGGTAAACAATATCACCAACTAATCAAAAGGAGATCAGATGCAAGAGATAGGAAAATCATTCATCAAATGAGATGTATGATTAAGAGCAAGAAGTCATCCATGAGAGAGGAAATAGATGATGGTTGAGGGTTTAGCAAAAACTAGAAAATGTAATTGTCAAGGGGGTCGAGTATCAAAGTAAGTTATCAAGGAAAGAGTAAGTCAATAGATAAGGATGGGGGTTTTACATTTGCAAAACAAGGATGTGCAAATGAAAAAGAAGGTCAGGTGAGAAAGGTGAGTTATCAAGGCGGGTTGAGAAAAGAAAATGGTCAAGGAGCGAGAATATTTATCGGGAAGGTCAAGGGTAAGACAGGAATAAGTTGTACAATAAAATAGACCTTAAGGAGCGACCATTGCTATCTAGGCTTACGTCCTACAGTCGATACAGCTCTGATACCACTTCTGTCACACCCGGTTTAAGGATAGAACCGAATGCATGACTATATGTATGCCAGGATCAAGTTCCATACATATAGTGACATCATTAGTGAATAACAGCAACAGTATCACATAAAGAAATATAAATAAAGACTTACAAGACTATCAGAGATATGCGCTTATAATGGAAACGAAGGCTCCAAACTTCACAGGCAGACGACTGGGGGTTGCGTACGCCTAGAACTCTTCATCATCTTCAATAGACTTCACACCTTTTTCTTCTGAGCAGCAGTTGGCAAGGGTGAGTACACTTATGGTTGGTACTCAGCAAGGCCACAAGAAATAACCAGAGTAACGATTTATATCCATCTTTAAGTTTATTAATCATGTGAGGGTCCGGGCCACTCTTAACCGTGAGCACGGCTGTTATAACAGTTTTACACTCTGCAGAGGTTGTACACTTTCACCACAAGTCGCGTAAAAGTTCAAAAGAACTTTGGACCCAACCATGCTGTGCTAGCTAGGCACAATACCACACTTCCGAGGTGTGATTGCATAGGGACGCTACGAGGCCTTTACAAAGATTCCCTAATAAGAAGTCGTCCGCTAGAGTTTCGGTAGCGGCGTGGTCCATAAACCTCCCTAATGGTCAGCACCTTAGCGAAGGCTGCTACCCCAAGAGGACCGGGCTATGACCCCTATCACCGACCCCCTCCTTGCCCTTTCGGTAAGACCGCTTCGAACTAGAGTCTCTAATTAATTAGCCAAGACCAGAGCCATATGGTCCTCGTGGTTGTACTGTTTTCCTGGGTGGTTCTCCATGTTCCAATTTAACACATGGTATTCTTGTAAATAAGCACAGATAGGAGGATGGTTAGGGTCACTTGCCTTTTTTTCCCACGAAAAGTTACTCTTACTGCTCTTCAGCTCTTGCTTACTTGAAAACCTTGATCTTCAAGCTTCATCAGCGATCATTCTACTCGAAGCAAACAACTAGCACAACATACAAAATAACAAACAAGTACAGCTAAGAACAATACACCAATCACCAAACAAAAGCTTTTAAAAGAGCGTGCTAAAGGATAGGGCTCGCCGCTACAGTTATGGGAGCGCAAGAAACGCGGGAATCGGAGCTAGGGTTGAAAAAACACAGTTATCGGAAATTTTGGTATTATAAAAGAAATAAAAGAACTATAAGTTTTATTTATTTATTTGGAAAACAAATGTAAAAGATATTCAAAACAAAATATCCTTGATTATCGTTAACCAATATTATATTTTTATTTATAAAAGCGGAGTAGAACTTAGTCATATTTTATTTGTGATTGTCTACGTACAAATTACACTAATTAACAATTAATTAGAAAGAAAACTTGTCAGAGCATCTAAACGCATAACTTTATATTTGGTGTTCAACTAAACAAATTATATTTACAACACATTTGAGTTGGTATTTTAAATGAATTGACATTAGTTATGAAAAACCGGGGGTAAAGACCTAGGTGGATTTTAATTAGAAAACTAAGTGAGAGAACTTTAATCAAGTTAAATCTATTGTTAATTCAAAAACAGGAACTAAGGCACAACGACACGGCTAAACGGTAGCTTAGGCTTTAGAAGACTTAACGCAACGAGAACGGGTCGGAACGGAGCTAAAACAAGGCTCCAGGGTCTTATCTGTGAAGAAACTGGACTTCCGGGGGCTAAAATATAATTAAACCTTAAACAGAGGGTCGGGGTGCAAAACTATAGGTCCTGGACGACGGGTATTAATTCTAGAAAGGTCAGGAGTCGGGACAGAAAAAGAAAGGGCTCTACTCTAATTATTTTCTACTGATCTGGACTGCGGGTTGATTCCTGGAAAACCTAGGGATCTTCCTGCAAAAGTTTCGGGAACGGCTAGGGTCGGGTGAATATGGTCCGTTGGATCAGAATCGGCGGCGGATCGGACGAATCGGCGGAGTAAGGAAAAGGTCGGGTAAATCGGCCGGGTAAAGTGAAGATCGCTTCTGGCCGTTAGATCTAGATCGAGCGGCAGAAGAAGGGTCGGCTCGATGGGACGAAAAGGGTCGGGCGAAGCGGAGTTTAACTGGGCATCGGCGGTGAGCGATTGCGGCGGCGGACGGCCGGAGCTTCACCGATTTTGGTGTTCCGGGACTCAATTCAAGCTGGATCTATGATGGGAAGTGAGTGGGCGGTACGGCGAAGGTGAGGGTGGGTACGGGTTGGCTGTGCGGCGGCTGTAAACTGGCGGCCACGGCGGCGGGCGGAAACAGGGGTCCGGCGAGGAATCTGATTTGCGGCGGAGCAAAAGAGAGAGGGGAATCTAGTGCGGCTTGGTGCTCACCAACTTGCGGAGCTCTAGCGAGAGTTGAAGACGACGGGGAAGCAGCGGGTTGGCGAATCGGCGGAGTGGCGGCGACACAGGACGGCGGCGTTCCTCCGATGTGCAACTTCCAGCGGCGTGCGACGATGTTGTGTAGGGAAAAGATTTGAGCTTGGCTCTGGTTGCAAAGCGGGGTTTCAGCGGGATTTTATAGGGTCGGATTGGCCGGGATTAGGAAGGCGGCATCGCGGAGTTGATCAGGTCTCGGGGTACGAAGAAAGAAAGAAGGGCGCGAACGACAGCACGGAGTCGTTCCGGACTCTGGGTAGGGAAAGAAGAAAGAAGAAGAAGGCGCCGACGGGTGGGTCCTAGCTGTCGGTGGAAGAAAGAGTCGGGTGAGGGAATCGGCTGCGGAGTTGGCCGCGGGAAAAGAAAGGAAGGAGAAAAGAAGAATTGGGCTGACTGAAAGAAAGAATAGGAGAAGAAAAGAAATAAAGATGCATGCACAATTTTAATTTATGATTTTTATGAAAATACTTTTAAAAGTTTCAGCTCGTATATTTTTGGGTGTTACAAAGCGCAAGCTAGACCATGAGGTCGCGGCTGTCGAGCGCAACCCGCGTGGCAAGAAGTCAAGGAACAACCAGTCGGAATACGAGCATGTCCTGCACAAGCAATACCCGATCCATCCGAAGTCGCGTCACACGCTCTTTGAGTGTGTCACCATCCGCAAATCACTCAACGCCCCATCCCTCCATCAAGCCGAAAAGCGAAAGGACAAGGAGGACGATGAAGAAGGAGGTGACAAGTCGGGAGCACAAGATTTCCAGGACCCGAAAAACGTTGTCAACGTCATCTTCGGCGGAGACGGCGGGTTCCCCTCGAAACACGCGCAGAAGCTAACCCTGCGCGAAATTCTTTCTGTGGAACCAGCCACGACAAGGCCCTTGAGATACATCGAGGTCCCGATCTCCTTTTCCAGGGAGGATCAGTGGACCAGCTTCTCCGAGCCGGGAAAATTCCCGCTTGTTATAGACCCTGTCGTGGCGGGTTTGCAGCTCACACGAGTACTCATTGACGGCGGAAGCGGACTCAATCTGTTCTTCGCGAGTACCCTCAAAAAGATGGGACTTGACATCTTAAAGATGCTCACCCCCAGCAAAGCCCCTTTCTACGGTATCGTCCCGGGCAACGCGGCTACACCACTCGGGTCAGTGGTCCTGCCAGTCACCTTCGGGACAAAAGATAACTACCGCACTGAGTACATCAAGTTTGAGGTGGCGGATTTCGACTCGTCGTACCACGTCATCCTTGGCAGGTCGGCACTCGCCAAATTCATGGCCGTGGGTATGTTAAGTAGCTACCTGACAAATAGCACCTTCTAATCATCTTGGTTTGGTATTATCTTTAATTGATCATGCTATAACTATTTTTTTAAAAGGTGGAAGCAGAGGTGTGAGTGACATCTTTGGTGGGACATCGACTGCAATTTGATGCATCTGAAGGTATTGTTTGTACTAGGCTGTAATATTACACTGAAGTAAGAATACTTGTGCATAAGTTTTTTTTTCGGAAAATACCTTGTGTGCACATGGGTAAGTTCCCCATTCAACGCGGTTAGCCTCACGTTAGTTTCTTTGTGTCAGTGCACTCATATTTTTTGTCTTTTTACACCATTCTTCTCTTGCTCCCCCACTCCATACACACACAGAGGCTTGGTTCGAAATAGATGTCCAGCATTTAGTTTGGAAAATAAATCATAACTAGATAAATTTCTAGCATTTTATTCAAGAAATAGTTTATGTACAAATCCAATTAACACCATTTTTCGGATTGGATCATTCTAAACAAGAATCAAGAAGGAACAAGAGAAACAAGAATGAACACAAACTATTTGAAATAAGAAAGATCAGTTGAAATTTGGAGTTCAATATCTTGATTTTGGATTTCTGAATCTGACCAGATACAACGACAAAAAGACAACAATGGATTTTGGAGTTCTGAATCAGACTAGAAACAATGATAAAAATATAATAATTTTATGTCTGTTCACAACACTTTTGATGCCAAAAAATGCATCAGCAAAGAAATTTTAGGAGAGGACAAGAGCGAGATTTCAAAAAAGACAAGAGATTTAGGGGTGTTTGGGTACCCCGGACTAAATTTTAGTACCTATCACATCGGACGTTTGGACACTAATTAGATGTATTACATATAGACTAAGTATAAAATAATTGCATAAATAAAGACTAATTTATGAAATTAATCCATTAAGCTTAATTAGTTCATAATTTGATAATGTTGTGCTACAGTAAATATGTGCTAATGATGAATTAATTAGGCTTAAGAGATTCGTCTTGTGAATTAGTCTTCATTTATACAATTAATTTTATAATTAATCTATATTTAATACTCTAATTAGTGTCCAAACATTACATAAAAGTTTAGGCAGCAAAGCCCGTTAGATGGAGTAGATTCAGATGCACGAACAAAGCAATCAGCGGCTGGCTGTTCGATATGATCCACGTGTCCCCACCGCCGCCGTGGCATTCAACGTGCTTGCTGATGCTGCGCGCCTCCCTCGCTGCAGCCGATGCTGCTGCCCCCACCACCTCCACTACGAATGCCTGCGGCCACATGCTGCCCCTGCTCGTGCCGCCGCGGCTCCCGCACGCTGCCCCCACGGTAGCCCCCACCGCTGCCGTGCGCCTCCATGGGCGATGCTGCCAGCACCCGCCTCCGCTGCGGCTGTTTCTGTGGCCACGCGCCGCCCCCGCTCGTGCTACCGCTGCCCCCGCGTGCCGCCCCCGCTCGCCTCATGGTGCCCCGGCCCCTGCACGCGACGCTGCTGCACGCCTCACCAGCAGCACCTTTGGTGCTAATTCTTCCAGGGAGGAAGAACGAGAGAGGCTGCGAGATGCAGATGGGGTGCGCTCGTGAGGGAGAGAGAAAAAAAAAGAGAGAGGTGAAAGAGACGGACGTGGGGCCCAACAGTAATTGCGGCAGCAGTGGATACTGACGGCGTTAGCTCCCAAGATGAATCACACCATTGACGTTTAAGCGGACGGTCAAGAATCCGGGTGGGCAGATGCCCATGTGCCCATAAAAACCAGTCTCATTTTTGTTTTTACTTGATAAATGGACAAGATGAGAGCTAAGTGTCAAGGAGCAAGAAACATGGTGACTGAGCTTTGTGGAGTGATAATCCCTCTAAGAAAGGTAGCTTATCACACGTACTCTTCAAATATCTCGTTAGATTGATCCGTCTACTCCAAACACCAAGTGTTAGATAAATAGGCAAATTTCGGCCTGTTTTAATTCCAAAGATTAATTCCATAATATAGATTACTAATATTGTGACATCAAAACATGTGTTTGTGTTCATGTTAATTCCACTAACTAACACGAACAAAAGAATAAACCAAAGATAGTTTAGAATGTACCTCAAAGCAGGACCAGTGTCAGAGGCACCGGTTGCGTCGTTTCCAAGGACAGCACATTTGTGTCGGTCTGAGCTGTTTGATGTAGTCGAACTAAGTCGATGCCGTGTAGACGGCCGTTCGGGAAGTAGCCAGGATAATCTTGATGTTCACTTGGGAACACAGCTACGGCCACCAGGAAGTAGAGGATGAAGTAGTCGTTTGGGCCACCGGGATGTAGACGAAGTAGTCGCTATGACCACCATGAAGTAGTTGTATGGCTTGAGAACAAAGTAGTCACACGGGCCACTGGGAAGTATACAAAGTAATCGTATGGCTTGTGGATGATGTAGTCGTTCGGATAAAGTGAGCAATCGTGTGAAGACGCTTCCCAAAAACCTGATTGCCCGCTATCCGTGCAGGATCTTCAGCGTGCAGGATTTCGGAGGCCTGCTCTCACCAGAGCTGTGCACATAGCGCTAGCGATGGAGATGCTAACAGCAGAAAAATAGAGGGAGAAAAGGGAAAGATCTCCTAGAAAGGAATAATGTAGAATGTTCAGATCATGAAATGAAAGGAGACTAGCTCCTTATATAGGTGAACCAAATAGGAAGAGGAGATGAACCTGGACACAGTAATGGCCAATCAATTTGCACTATTAACTAGTCATCAATTCTCTATTTTAATCACCAATTACAAACCAGTCATTACTCTCCTCAATTATCCATATAGTATTAACCACCTCATAATTCTGCACCATGAACTCGTGGATCTTTTAATTCTTAATTTATCATTCAAATAAATAGGTCTAGCCTAAATATTCCAACACCAAGCACATCACGTGTGTCTCACGGAGGGCTCCTTGTACCAGCTATGCGAAACCTAGCCAGGCTGGTTTGGTCTAGTTCCAAGAAAACAACAACGAATGCTCACCTAGGAACAATCTTATCGGGGTGAGTGCATCTTGGATTGCTCTAGACTAGGTAGTTGGGGCGATTCCATTTGTCAAGAGATGAGAAAAGAACAAGACATAAGGCTTGAAAAGTAAGGTAAAGAAGAAAACCTAAAACCACCATTACAGATTTGTCGCGTTTTTATTATTAACCTCTCCCGCTTGTTCACGAGCTATACATGATTTGCAAATTTTCCTTTATGTTATCCCATTCAGTACATATTTAGTCAGCTGTTCTTTTCCTTCAGCTGTTCTTTTGTCATTTATTATCATTTTAATTAACTAATTGAAACATCAGACTTCATCTCCACGTGTAGTTGTTTGCGAATGAATAAGGTAGATGCAACTAAACCTACGGCGCAAGTCAGTCCACATATGCTGAAGTCTTTTTAATCCATCCGAGCCCAATTATATCTCCAATAATACTTCCTTTCCTTTTTTTTTCCTCCATCCCTGCCGTTCGTATCAGCACTGGGCTCTTTCGTGAGAGGTAGCGTAAGACTCCCAAGACACGACAACCACCGGTCGCAACCAAACGGTGTCCGCATTCGATACAACAGCCGCCTCGTCCTCACGTCCCCTGGCCAAGAAAGAAAGCACCTATATATATACATGCCATCTATCCCATGAAACCAAACCCCCCAGCCGACGACAAAACTTCGGTGTCGAGATGTCGCGCAACCACGCCATGTCCCTTCTCCTCGTCGTCGGCCTTCTCCTGTCGTCGTCGTGCGCCGCGCGCGTCAAGCAGATCAAGGCCAAGCCGACGCCCTGGACCATCCACGTCCCGAAGCCCGGCGGTGCCACCACCCGGAGCCTCGGCTTTGAGCACATCTGGCTGCCCCACGGCGTCACCGGCGCCGAGAGCCTCGCCTTCGACCGCCGGGGCCAGGGCCCCTACGCCGGCGTCTCCGACGGACGCGTCCTCAAGTGGGATCCTGCCAGCCCCCAGGGCTGGACGACGTTCGCGTACAGCCCCAAATACAAGAACACCCCCATGTGCACGGCGTCCGCGGATCGGCCGGACGGCGCGGAAAGCATCTGCGGCCGCCCGCTCGGCCTGCAATTCAACCCCAAGACCGGCGACCTGTACATCGCCGACGCGTACCTGGGCCTGATGAAGGTCGGGCCGGGCGGCGGTGAGGCCGAGGTGCTGGCGACGGAGGCCGGCGGCGTGCCCTTCAACTTCGTCAACGGCGTCGACGTCGACCCGGCCACCGGCGACGTCTACTTCACCGACTCCAGCACCGTCTACACGCGCGCGCGCAACACGGAGATCATAATCCACCGCGACACCACCGGGCGGCTGCTCAGGTACGACGCGCGGGCCCGGCGCGCCACCGTGCTCAAGGCCGGCCTGCTGTACCCCAACGGCGTCGCCCTGAGCGCCGACCGCACGCACGTCGTGGTGGCGCACACGGGGCCGTGCCAGGCGTTCAGGTACTGGCTCAAGGGGGCCAAGGCCGGACACTACGAGCTCCTCGCCGACCTGCCGGGCTACCCGGACAACATCAGGCGCGACGCCAGGGGAGGCTACTGGTTCGCGCTCAACCGGGAGAAGATCGACGCGACGGATCCCGAGCACCTCGTCGGCGTCCGGGTCGACGCCAAGGGGGGCGAGCACGAGGTGATTACGGCGCCCAAGGGCGTCACGCTTAGCGACGTCGCGGAAAAGGACGGCAAGCTGTGGCTGGGATCCGTGGAACTCAACTACGTCGGCCTAGCTAGCTAGTTAATTATAAATAAATCTACAATTAGTTTTTTAGGTAAACATTAGATAATTACTAGTTGTGAAGAACAAATCCTATGTGCATTAGCATTAGGCAAGGTTTAGTTAGGTTTGCAAAGTATGATTAGTTGCGAATTTTGGGTCAGTTGAGTGCAGCTACAACTTGTTTTATTTGTGTCTTGCGTATTTGAATAATGGATTTTGTTAGGACTTGTCTGATTGTGCGATGAACTGGTTGAATTGTGTCTTACAAACGAAGACAGGGCCCACTTTTGCAATGTTAGCAATGTGAAGAAAATCCCAGTTTCCCTGGTGATGCTAACATTATATCGCCATTGTGTAATAGGGGTTCATTCAGATTTTTCTTGGTTCTTGGTTTGTCCTCTCTTCCACCATGGCTGGAATTGATGCAGCGGAGAAGCGGACTCTGTCAAATTTGATTGTAATTTTCTTTTTTGGCACTATCTTTTGATCTGTACTGATTTTTGTTTTCCTTAAAATAAATCAGATTTAGGGCATCTTTTGTCCAAAAAAAAAGTATGGCATTGTCCTCGGGACAACATGCCTCTTGATTTTCCAAGCTTGATCTTTTTTCCAGTCTGGACTCTAAATTGGACATGTTATATATGTATATCGGATTATCGGTTAGAGACTTCTAAATGATGGACTCTTTCGTTCAGTTTGGACTACATTTGATCAATAAATCCATGCAGAATCCTTCATTATTGTCGACAACGTAACAATCATTCACCAAAACTTTCATCGAACGTAGTCTTTACCCTGTTTACCCTGTTTATTTACGTCAATATAAGGCGAACTGAATAAATAGGGCGATCTGCAAGACGTTTTTTCTTACGGTGGCTCAGAGGTTTAAGTTTATAGGATGGCAAAATATGGTGGCTGCAGTTGTGCACGGAACGAACTCTATGGATTTTGAACATATAGAGAGAGCGAGGGAGGGCGAGATGAGAAGAGAAAAATTCTTTTTCTTTCAGCGGCCAAAGTTGACAGCCCAATTTCTTTTCTTCCTTTTATTTTCTCTCGTCGTTTCGGTTCTTCAGAATTCGGCAGCCCATGTCACATCCTTTGCTTAACGATTGTGCAATGGATGGTGCATTTAAAGCCAACCATACTGTTATCTGAAGTTCACAATTTTGTTTTCATATGCTGAATTTTGCGAAGCTTTATGATCACTCTCTTTAAATTAAGTGCTAATCCGGTGCCGATTTCTTTGATGAAATAAATTTAAACCGCAAGATTATTAACTTTAGATCTCAATTCAGAATCTGTACACATGTACAACATTTGCTTGATTTGATACAGTTAACTGTTACTGCTATTTCACATCATTGATTCTCCTAGCAGAATGAGTGGTTCCCCAAATATTGTCTTACTGACCGTGTAGTACAAACTAAAACACTATCGGCACATCATTTTGGTTCCTTTTTTCTCTCTCAGTTTTGTATCAGAAATATCTGATGGCTTTATGGCAATTCATTTTGTAAGGGAGTGTGTATGGATATACCAAAACTCCAGAGATGATCGATTCAATGCATTTAATTTTCTTGCTTGATGGGATTCGGTGAATTGGTCGATGAACCTAGATTATTCCATCTATTGATTGGTATGACCCCCAGTTATTTTGCATTCGTCCCCATCCTCTGTTTTCTCATTTGTTCTTCCAAACTATATCTCTTTTACTAGTTGTGTGATTCGATGTTCAGAATATCCATGTGCAGATTCTATCTATAGACATTATCATTTTATTCTGTTCCGTTCTATATCTCTGTGTCGTCGTTGTTTGTACGAACTACGAGCATGAAAGCCACCGCTTTCAGAGCTTGTCATCTGGCTGCAAATTTCTGAGTCTCGTAGCACATTAAAAAACACTTCTTCAGTTCTTCTACTGCCCAGAGCCGACGCAATAGAAATGAGAACCAGTGACGTACAACCGTCAAAGTGCTAAGGAACAAGAGCTGCTATAGCCAGCCTTGAAAATGAGAAGATCGATTACGGGTCAAGGTCTCACCATCCTACATTCTTCACTCTGCATGAGGTTGCCGCGCCTCGACTTCAAAACACATAATTCATGCACTGGGTATATAGCAGATTCTAGAAAAGTTTGCATGCAAATCCAAAGGTACTTAGTAAGGGATAATACACTAGTAGAGAAACCCGAATCCATCCTCCTCATTTGTCTCCGTAGAATTTAGATCCAAAACTAATGCTCCCATTAGTCTCAAATTTAAATTTTACAAGCAAATATATCCGTGCATTGCTACGGCTAACGACTAATGCATATGTTATTGGATTGTAATGCTAAACATGATTCATCAAGATCGCCCGGCGCCTACAAGATACTACCAACTTGATGCTCTTTCACTGATTGTCCGGGTTCCGATTAGGCTTTGGATTGAAGACCATAAAATCATTGCTTGTTTTAATAATAGTAGAGATAGAGATGTACGCTAGAGCCCTTTTCGTTCCGACTCGTAACACTAACCGGGACTAAAAGTTACCTTTAATCCCGATTGGTGTTAATAGCTAGGACTAAAAGTCCTCTAGACTTGGTGCTAGCTGTAATCTCATCCCGACCGGGACTAATGTAGATCATTTAGCAACCGAGACTAACGTAGACCCTTTAGTCTGGATTGATGTTACCGACTAGGACTAAATAGTCCTTTAATCCTGATTGGGGTTATCAATCGGGACTAAAGGATACTTCACGAGTTAGTTCAAAAGGAAAACATCCCATCTAAAATTACATGTGCTATGTAGGTGGAGTGGTAAGGAAGCTTTGTGCAAGGCAAGAGGATTTGGGTTCATGTTTTGCTGACCGCAGGGTTGGGGAGGCTTGCGCCAATTATTTTGTAGCCTTCCAGACCCTCTGGTCCTTGTTGGTGGATCTAGGACTGAAGGTCCCGCATTCGTATAATGATAATTTTGAAATATCTAACTTAGAGTATAGCCAGCAATTTTCAATATTTTTTCTCAATAATCAGTTCATGGGATGTCTTGACATGGGATGTCTTGATATTTCTTCATGGTTATTAGGGAGTTATTTTCGCGGTTCAAATAATCTCATCCTAATTCAACTACCAAAATAGGAGAGTTCCAACTCCCCCTCGGTTTGGGAAGAGTTGGAATGGATTATTAATGTGTCACAATGATTATTAGAAAATACGAATAGTAGTGTGATTTGTTAGAGCATTATTTTTCACGAAAATTTGTAATATGACAATTAGATTGGGTAATAGGGATCTCCATTACGGAGTAACAAACTCTGTGGACCTGGAACATGGGAATGGAAATGGGATAAACAAAACGAGTGGAACAGAGGGTTGAGACTAGAATTGGGTCTGGGATTGCAAATCCGGAATGTCCGGGCACTCTAGCGAGAGTAGGAAGCGAGTGGGTTTTAGGACAACGCCACCCTTCCTCCCGGCGTCACAAAAATCGCAACGACGCCACCCGCACCAAACCAAGAAGGTGCCAACCAAGGAAACCCCACTCCTCGGCACCTCCGCGCGCGGGGCGGCGACCATGGCGTCCTCGGCCGCCAACTTCCGGATCTTCCTGCGCCGCCGGGTAGGGGCACTCGCGCGGGCTTCTCCTTCTCCGGCGCTGCTGCAGCCTCTGTTTCCCGGGCCGTACCCCAAGGTAAGAACGCACGCAACGTCACCTTTTCCGTCGCCTCGCCTCCTCCCGTCTGGTTTCTTAACCCCTCCCGCCACCTCCCAGCAGCAGACTCGCTCCCCTCTCCACTCCACCGCCGCCGCCGCCGCCGCCGCCGGCCCCCGGACTCCCGCCGTGCGCAGCTCTGTCCGGCAGCGGTGCCGTCCCTGCTCCACCGGTACTCGGGCAAGGTTAAGGTTGCAACTTTGATCACGTAGTTCGGTTGCCATCGCTGACAACACTGATCAATCTCACCTGCTGATGCTTTGCTAGAGTTATGGGCCTACTACACTGCCGTGGAAACCAACCAACCGTCCGGTGATGTGGGGCCTGAAACAGGTGAGGCGTTTATCTTGGCCTGGGAAATTTTCTTGCTTGTGGATGCAAATTGAAAGGGTTCTGTTGCTGTAATCCTGTCTTGTGTTCATTGAGTAACCTGAGAAAATTCGAATCTTCAGTTCCATTTTTCAACTCATGGCTTACAGCAGATATTTAGGTGCCCAGCACTTCCGATTAATTTACGTCATTCCCCTTTTCTCGAGTTCCTGGAACACGCTAATGACATTTAATGACATTAGTCTAAGAATTTTCACTGAAATTGGGGAACTGGGTAACGTTAGTTTTAGCCTCATTTGCTCTTGTTGCCTTTGAAATGGCTTCAAATCATAATCTTTAACTTCTGAATTCCCCTATATGGCTATGTTGATGTATGGCTGTGCCTAAAAGTTAGTTCTGAGATTGGCCAGCTCAAGTTATAAGATTTTTGATATTAGTGACAGAGGTGCTGATAATCTCTAACTAAGTCTGATGGTACTGATACTCATTCCATTATGTCAAGATCTATAGTATACCTTGTATTGTTTTCTTGTTCATTGTCCTAGGTTTATGGAACACCAAAAACATAGTGAAGAAACTTTGAGTTATTTGTACCCTGACACCCTGTGCCAAAAAAAAAGGTAGTCAGCTGCATCAACCAATTTTGTTTTCCCTGTGAGCTGAAATTTGATTACAGTGCCCCACAGATAAGCTTGACAAAACTGATCTTTGTGATAACTGAAATTAGCATCTTTTAATGCTTACAACAACAGCCTCTCTTCCCGCTCCAGGTTGCAACCACTGCCACCAACCTTCCAGACAAGAGCTGCATGCAGCTCTCACCACCCCTGATGTTGTCCCTTATTCACCACTACTCAAGCAAGGTAAATACTTCGAATCTTCGAGCATGTACATTTCACCCTAATTCTTCGGTCGCTAAGCATACCTGCTCGTGTTGTCCATTTTACTTGGGGGGTGAACCACGGCTTCAGCAACCAATCGATCGCAAAGTGATGCAGAATCTGAAACAGGCAAGCATTATATACAATTTTGGCTTGGAATTTTTGTTTCCTACAGTGTTTTACTGGAAAGGAACATGGAGCGCTTTTCTGTTATGAACTGATTAAATAACCTGCAAAACGATTTATTTTTCAATTTTCCTTTTCTACACTTGGCTTACTAATTCAGACTTAGAAGTTCATTGTATAGTTTTTGTATCCCCTTGGGCATTGTATTATGCACACTATCGATTGCTGTTCACATTAGGAAGAAGTAAAAAAACTGTTATTTGCATAGTTTAGCTCTAGCTGTAATCTCATTGGATCATTTCTACTTCTGAATTTTCTGTCCGTGACTAAGCCTCATGATATAGATGCTGAATTATTGTTTTCTGTTTATATGGCATGGCAGAGCTTAAGTATCTTGATGTCTGGCTATGCATGATAACATTTTAGTTCATCGTTGCTCGCATATAGTCAGCTTGTAGTGATTTCTTGACGATGTGGTTTGAAAAAGATAAAAATATGTAGTGAAGAAATATAGAATCTTTGGTTGTGTGTTTTCTAGCATGTGGCTCATCCTTGTAATCTGTTGATGTTTTGAACTGGCTCATCCAATTTTAGTTCATCCAGTGCATGAGACTTGCACTGGAGTGATTAATGGTCCATTTTTTTTTCTGAAAATCAATTCTTCCAATTTTGTACTTTTCTAGGGAGTCAGCATTAAATACCTTTTCATAAAATATTATATGTCTCTTTGATCATTGTTTACCTCAGAGAACAGGGGACGGTGAAAACCATTTAAGGCTGGTTGCCTGGTCTCCACTAGTTCTTTTAACAATAGATGTCAGCTCCCCCAAAGAAATATGTCAAGATCCATCCATAACTGTAGATCTTTGATTAATGGTATGAGTGTATATTGATAGTTGAGGAGGACATTTTGATGTCATTTGTTCCACTATAATTTAGTTTTGGTGCCCATTAGCCTTTTACAGAGAAGCACACTGATATCTCTTAACAAAATCACAGGACATAATTCTTCCTAAGCTCAGAGGATGGAGAAGAAATAGAGTAGATGGAAACAATTTCTTTTCTGTAGTTTATCTTAATTTCTCTGCTTGACTCCATCTTCAACCAAATGATTTTTTTACTGAATTCAGTGTCCAAATAGTGGTTTTTAACTTTATATTCCATATATGTGCCACTGGTAGTAGTTTCAATAATCAATTGGCATTTGACTTTGTCATCTCGTCTTTTTTATTGAACTTTAGGGTGAACAAGGCTGCTACACTATTGCATATAATAAAATTGATATCGTCGAGTGGTTTCTGGATGGACTGGAAAAGGACCTCAATGTATGTAATAAAATGATGAGTGAAGCCTTGGATACCTATGACAAAGGGTTTCAATTATTGGACAAGGGGTTGGACAGCCAAGCTTTTGCTATTCTTGAGAAAGTTTTGGATGACATTTTGGAAGGTATCAATGCATCTGAAAAATGGCTGGATTATTTTGCTACAACGATTGGAAACAGTAAAAGGTTGCCACCAGATATGCTGGAACTGAATCAAAAGTTCTATAAAGAATTGGATGAGTATCACAAGAATTTAAGGTAAATGGGTTGCAAAATATTCTTATTTGGTTTCCAAGCCTAGCACAATAGTCTCAAATGATTTCTCTGCGTTCCTGACAGGCAGGGTCAGAAGAAATTGTCAAGCTCTATCAAGAACCTGAAGAAGCTGAAGAAGCTTACCAAGGTGCTTAATGCTGTTAGTATTGGACTTGGAGCATATCTTCTGCTGCTACTGATGTTTAGCATAGGGATATATTAGTGTAGTATCTTTATCTGAAGTAGCTGTGTTTGTGAGCTTATGGAGCTGGCTGTTGTGTGGAACCACATGTTGAACTTAAGCTTATTTCTCTTTGGTACTCTGCTTTTTGTGAGCATATTTGAGCGCACGAGCAAACATTAGTAGATACGGATCAAATGGGTGCTTTCATCAGTTTGTAGACCTAGAGTAGAATTTATCTACTTCGTTGATTTCTATCTGTTAGGTCTTCCTAATATTTTGCAGTGGTGGCTCTGCACCATTCTTGTTCCTATTAGACACGGAATGCCAAGAAATACTTGCTACTATTGTGATATCACGTAGGTGTATTGATGCAACTGTATGCAGATTTGAATGGATGATCGTTATTCATCACTGTGCTGGTTATATTACCATTTCTGCCAATTTTTTGTTTCGAAGTTTAAGAGTGGATTTCCTGCACACGGCGACATATGCACCCCCATAGTGTCACCGTTGAATCCTTGCTCATCGGGATACGAGGTTGTTTACACAGGTTTTCCTTTGCTACTGATTATGGCGGGGTTAGCCGCTTGTAACGCTCGTAAATATTTTGCCCCGTTTGAAGGGTTGGGGCGGGAAGCAAACGTGTGGTCATGTCAATAGGTTTTGTCGGCCCGGTACAATTTTTTTAGACAATAGAAGATTCCAGCTTCATACAATCTCTTTTGAAGATGCATCAGACCACAAAATTTGAAGATGCATACATCAGACTGCAAAGGTTACAATGGTATAGCTACACCACCATCAAGAGGTGAAACACATTATCCAACATTATGATGCACTGATGCATCGCTGATGTGCAAAAGACGAGCTAAAAACATAAAGATAAAAGGATCCTCGGAGCAGTTTGGGTTGTCATATTTTGAGGTTTGTTTTCTAGAGTCGACTCTAGACAAACAACCTTTGCAGCAAATAGGATAAAGGCAAAACCAGAGCAAGCAGAATGAATGCCTTGGATGGGCATTTCTCGACTCGACGTACTAGTGCTTGAAACAATCTACTGTGAAGCTTAATCAGAAGTCCAATGTTTTTTAGATAATGGATAATAGTTTCAGCCTCCTCAGAAGAGGGGTCAGTCCAAATAATCAGAAGTCCGAATAAAATTGTTTAACCGAAAGCACTTGAGGCTGGTGAAGATAAACACTTTATCCTGTCTGATTGTGTCTTGCAAAGATCTTGTAACATTCTATCTTGTTTTCTTGTAAATAAAGTAAATTGCTAGAGTTGGAAAGTTTTGTTTTCTTGTAAAACTCTAACCCTTCATTAGTAAGGGTAATTTTGTAATTATTTTTCAATTATAAATGAAAAATGAAGAGATGGAATTAGAAAGATAGTCCCAATGAAATGGATCCTAATGTCATTAATATTTTTTCCCATAGTACTCTTATGCTACCTATACTTCTTATGTATACAACCTATACTACTACTGAACTTTTCAGTAGTATGTATAGACCAGTATTTTACACCATAAAAGACCTCATATCATGAACACAACATCTCATTTACATCAAGTATAATAGTTCTTTACTTCACTTTATAAGTTGAATGACACAAATGATGATTGCTTGCTCCCCTGTGATACATCTGCTTGTTCCCCCATGATATGGGTACTGAACCTGATAGTACACCTCCAAACTTCATGTGAATTTTTGATCTATGCCTTGGACAAAGCTTGCAGCCTTTCTTTTTACAATTAACAAAGTTTGTGGTAGTAATAATGATATTCCTGGATAGATTGTTGATAGCTTCGATGTAATTTATTAGCAATCGAGGGTGCTTCCGCGAAGATTGTTAGCAATAATTGGGTTTGGGAGCACCTTCAAGGGGTGGTGTTCATCATCATGCGCATAAATTACACTACAATAATTATGGCTCTATCGGGTCGCTACTCATTTGCTGTCTTTTGCAAACAAAATTACCATCAAGAAGGGCATCGGAAAGAAACTCGTGTTATCTTGCACATATTTCTCCTGCCCCCCTGCTTGTTTCAGGTACCCAATTTGTAGGAATTACTCAATACCTGTTACAATAAAGTGACCATCTTTCAAAAAAAAAGTGTCCACCTATCAATTATTGTCAGAAGTTTATTTATTGTCGTGGAAGGGGATGGCTCAAAGACAAGCAGTCCTACCTTTTGATCCAGCAAAATTATAGGATTCTTATCTGCTGCCACAAATAAAGTTGGTAGCCCTCCGTTTATACAATGAACCTATAGTTTCTTTAACTGCGATTGGTTCTTGCTGCCATTTTTGACAACCTATAAGGGCGTGTCCTGTTCAACTGTTGGTCCATTGTGCTTTAAATTTTCTGATATACATGGACAACGAGCGCAACCAATCAGGCCTTCAGATCATGCCGCGATTCAGGCCTTCCAAATTTGTTTCCCGCTATTTTTTAAAATTTTGTTTCCCGCCAATTTTAACCTATCAGACTAGTGTGCGATCAAATGTCCTAGTGACTGACATGGAATATAAATGTCCTAGTGACTGACATGGAATATGTTTCATAAATATAAATAATTACATATATAAAATTAAATCATTTAAAAGTATATCATTATAGTGCATCATTAGAGTACATCATCAAAATGTGCATATAATACATGTTTTTATCCTATTCCCCCCGATTAATGCTACTAGAGCTGGCACAGAGGTGCTAAGCATCCCACTAACAAAGACCTTCGTATTTTATGTAAGTTGCCAATTCATGTTCACGGTAAATGTTGGCGCTAAAATCGGCCAGACAGGGATCGGCCGATGGTCTTCAGCGTCGGACACACGACCCGGGAGAATCTGCTTAGCTCCTGTTCGGGTTATCGCCCTGGTACGGTTCGCACGGTGTGCCAGTCAATCTGACCTGTTGATTGACAAGGAAATAAAGTATTAAATTTCAGGCGCTTCGATCGGCTGGAGTTCCGATCTGTCCTGAGGAGCGCGTCGGCGGCGAATCGGCCGATTTGCTGTAGAGATGATCGGCTATAGACCAGCAATTGTAAAGAAAACTGCTGGAGCGATCTAAACAATTACTACAGAGGCAGCACTTGAAATAGATCTAATCGGCTGTGAGATGATAAATTGAAGAAGAACGATGACGAAGCCGATTACTCTGATCTCAAGCTGGATAACTGGTGATAATACTAGAATAACAGGTAAAACTTGCAATTCTAGTAAATATCGATAACTGGTGAATAAATCCAAACGAAACTGCAGCGATACGCCCGTAGTTAAAGCTCAGATATTACTCAATAAGCGGAACCTACCAATTGGTCGGAGATCAGGTTGATGCAGCCCTGCCAATCTGTACGAACTCGTGAAAGAAGAAAAAGTATTGGCGAAGTCGCCGACTTGAAAGTAAATTGCTGAAAAAAGTAGAAGTATTGTTGTTGATTGATGTGTTGATGTCCTTTGCAAGATCCTGACGACTCCTATTTATACCCTAAAACTAAGACTCCTGATCGATCACGACTTGTTACAACCTTATTTAAAAAAAACAGGAAAACTACTATATCTATAAGAACTTTTAAAGGAAACGGACTCCCGCAGAATCTTCCGCCGCCATTCCCTAATCCAATCAGGATTCCCTTCAATCGCTCCTTGACCGACTTAGCGTGCCCTGTTGACCAACTTTTGACCAGGACCCTCCGAAATAGTCACATCCTGTTGGCGCAAGCTGTATCACCAATCAGCCGATTTTCAACTGTTACCTCAATCGGCCGATTCCTTACTGTAGCCTCCAGATTTGCTGCATCAGCCAACCTTCTCCTCCTGACGCCGATTCAACACGTGTCAAAATCTGGCATCAACACATGCCCCCCAGTTTCGGAGTAAAACATAACTTTTTCTTTGAAACTCTTTCTTTAATCCTTTCCTCCGAAACGGGCGCAGTAAAAATCTCCTTCCGTTCCGTGGCACAATGATTGCAATTTCCTCGGACCGAGCATGCGAAACGACTGCTCCCCTGGAATTCGTGTAAATGGCACGGTAAAAATACCATCTTTACCCTCGCTCTCCCGATTTTTCTTAAGTACTGGCCTTCTCCGCCTATTCTTCCCCACAAATCTAGCATTCTCTTCCAACGAACCACTGTTCGTCTTCCTCCAAGCTCTCTTGGTCTCCAAGTGCTTCCCCCTTCCCGGCGATCTCATCCGCGACCTGTTCCAACCCTCCAATGGCGTCACCATCGGCGACCGTTCCATCCACGGAGGCTCCATCGGCAACTCCTTCGGCGGCGGCGGCCCAATCGGCGGCTTCCATAGCGGTCTCATCGGTGACGATGATTTCCATCCCAGAGGTAAATGCTCAAAATTTTTTCCTTTTCACTTTTCTACGGCTTCAGTACTTTTCGGATCCTCTCTTAGTTTCTTCCCCTTTTCCCTTTTTTAGGCACTTAGGCACCGAATTACCATTCCACTCTCAGAATCCCCTGACCTCATCTGTTTGGGCCCTATGGGAAATCCTGATCCAACGGACCTGATCAGCCTAGAAACTCATAGAATCCCTTTTAAGCAATCATCCATGGATTTAGATCACTGGGTAGGCACTTTCAGATCCTGGCCAAACGAAACCCCCGGATGGAGAGAATGGTACCAGAGGGTGGCCGGATCTTGGAAGGTTCAGTGGGAGGAACAAAAAATCAGCCAGTGCATAGACTTATCTTTATCTCAGATGGAAAGAAACGAACCTCTGGTCATGGCAGCCTCTTATTTTTGGTCTGATGCAGTTAATGCATTCCTTTTCGGACATGGACCTATGACCCCGACCCTGGATGATGTTCTGCTGTTGACCGGCCTCAATGTCTCCTCCGCCGATACCCCTTTCAATTATCTGTTCAAGCCATCACATCGGCTAGAGACCAAAGGAATCGGCGGGTGGAAAGGGTATATTAGCAAAAATATGAAGACCGGGACAGTCTCACAGAGGGAGCATACTGTCTTCTTGATGATGTGGCTAGAAAAGCATTTCTTCTGTAGCAGAGCAGTTGGCCCCTCTTCAAACACCCAAGCTTTAGCAGAGGCTTTGTCACAAGGATCGGCCATCCCCCTTGGAAAACATTTACTGGGATCGGCCTATTACCTGATGCACCAAATCGGCACCAAGCTGTCGAAGGGGGAGCTGATCGGGAACCCTGGTGGTCCCTGGTGGTTCATCACCCTCTGGCTTAATTTACACATGAGCAAGGTCTCTCAGCAACGGATAGAGACCAAAACCTTCCCTAATATTGAGTCAGAGGAGAATCCATCCGTCCGACGTCGCTGCAGATCTTTTGGAGAAGCGGCATCGGCCTTCCCCGGCTGCCAGTTTACTGCTACCCGCACAGCTGAGTACTTCAGATGCTTTTATAATGGCCTTAGTGAAGAGACCATCAGCTGGCACCCATATCAAGCAGTGGAGCCGATTTTTGAATTACCCACAAGCTACGATTTCTCCACCCATACTTTTGACAGAGAGCTTATGGATGTCTTGATCAAGCCGGGGATTCTGCCAGCCAATTTCTTCTCAGGAAAGGACTCTCCCACCTACGAGTTCTACAATCCATCGGCTGCGGCAAGGCAACTGGGTTTTGGCCAACTGCCGATTCGGGTCTACTTCGCCGGTCAGGCGAAATTCAGAGATGGACTAACCTCAAGTCTTGATTACAGTCGGCTGTGCGATTTAGTACCCGATTCCAGTACTATTGACCTGAATAATTGGTCAGTTGCCTCTTTTGCCACCCAGCAATTCAAATTATGGTGGGCAGAATGGAAGCAACATCTTTTTTGTAAATCTCCATCGTCTTACTGCAACATTCTGGACCCAGAGAACATTGATCCAAATGCAGCGGTATGTCCTTTTTTCTCAGCTGATTCCAATGTTATTTCTTTCCACATTGTCATCTTGTTATTAACTCATGTTCATCTCCTTAGTCTGAAAGCCATGTCCCTCTGATGCGGAGCCGAAGCGGCCGGCCGATAGATAGCCACCACCAATACACACCGTATCCACTTATCGGCTTCCATGCTCCAACCATCAAGGATATCTCTACTGGCCGATCGAAGCGAGCACCGAAAAGGCCAACGTCAAAGATAACCAGCCATCGAGTGCGAGCTCGCATCGGATCGGCCGATCAGACGGCAATAGCATCGGCTGAGGTTCCTCGTATCGGATTGGCCGACCAGATGGCAGTGGCATCGGCCGAGACTCCCCGTATTGGATCGGCCGACCAGATGGTGGTGACACCGGTCGAGACTTCAATCCCTTTATCTTTGCCGGTTGTCGAGATGGCCGATCCCCTCGGGGCAGCTGCAGCATCACTATTAGTAGAAGCTGTTCAGGTAATCTTACTTATCTCATATATTCTCCAAATCTTCCACTGACATTAACTTTATTCCTCTGCCAGGCTGCACAAGCTATCCCACCGCAATCTCCGCAGCAATCGGCCACGTCCCAAGTGGGAGCCGAGACTCCAGCAGCTCCCATCGTCGAGGTAAACGATCTCTTACTTTGATCTCTTAACTTTCAGAAAACTTAACCGATCTTGATGCAGGCCGATTTGGGTATGATAACTACAACCCCGCAACAGACATCGGCCGGGAGATCCACAGAGGCATGGCAAATTTCTCACGCCATCTTATCTCAATTTCCTATAGCATACTCACAGGATCTTCTTTTATATCCTTTTCAGGAAGCTGGTCCAAGCGGAGCACTAATAATCGTTGAATCTTCCTCCTCCGACGAGCCAACTGCACCAGCCCCTGAGACAAGGGAAACGCTTCCACCGGCGCAGGCAAGAGAAATTCGCTTTAAGGAGGTAACAAACTTACCATTAGAATCGGCCGATTTCCTTTTACTGCTTGCCTACCCTTTACTTTATTTCCTCACAGGAGCAAGACACCCCCAATAACAGCATCTTCTCCTTTGCCGTCTCCCTGCCTGATGACGAGGAAATTGCTTCACACCCAATTCCATCGAGCTCCACCTCCGACGATGTCCGCGCCAAGCTTGAAAGCATGCGCACTCTCCTTCAAGATGACATCAGCCGATTGGTAGAAGATGCGTCGCCGATTCGACGACTTTTCAACGAGATCAAAGGTCGAGTCCCGGAAGAAGTATCAGAAAATTTAGCGCATGCTGCCTATATAGAGCACATGCATATTCCGGTTTCCAGGGCGCTGCGCCATATGGCCGATCGTGCTCAGATGGCAAAAACTCAGCAGGAGGTCGATTCATACAAGCACCGGACTCAGGAGGTACACCACAAGATCAATTTCCTCGATAGCTGCCGTCCGGATATTGTCGGCGCGATAGATCGGCTGAAACGGAGAAGAGCAGAGCTGGCCAAGGAGATGGAACAGATAACCAAAGAGATAGCCGCTGAAGAAAAGAAACTCCAAGAACTCCCATCCATCATCAATGAGCTGAAGCAAGAGAGACAGCATCTGGCCCGTGAAACGATAAGGCTTCATCGCCGTGTGTCAGAAGTCCCAGGATCGGACGATGACGACCAAAGAGTACTAGATTCGGCCGATCAAATTAGACGACAAGCCATTGTAGCCATAGATGCTTTTCTTGGGTTGTGAAGAACACTGTAACATTTATTGCTCCTTCAATGTTACTGCGCCGATTTGGTTTCGAACTGTTTCTTCAGTCAGCTTTGGATTTACGTATGTATTTACTTCGATAGGATGTGTCCCACCATCCATCTACCTCTCCTTCCTTTATAAGTAGACCCTTCACCATCTCCAGAGGCATACACATCACTTATCTTCCCTTTCCCTCTTTACTGTCCCAAACTGAACGACAAGATGTCTTCTTCGTCCTCTTCATCTTCTTCCTCTGTCAACCAGGTATGGACTTCTCTTCTGCCTTTCTCCTAAGCATCTCAATCGCTCTGATGTTGGGTAACCCCTTTTATCTCTGTTTAGCCAAAACGTCTCAGCCCTGGTCTAGAACGAGCGATAGAAATCATGCATTCAGAAGAGCCACTATCACAGGCAGACAGAGATCTGATAAGAGCTCATGCTGAGGAACTCAGAGATCATGTCCCCTCTGCTGTCCAGGAATACTGGGACCTTATAGATGCTCACTTTTTGGTCCGCAAGCGACCATCTTCTGAAAAAAATCCTCCACTTCCTTGTAAAGCTAAAACCGAAGTTGCCATGGAAGATCTGTAGGAGAAGAAGACCCGCCTGCTGATAGAACTTTGCAACCAAGCTGAAACCGGAGCCACTGCAGAGGACCCGAAGGAAAAAAGGCTCAGCCTTATGATAGAACTGGGTCGCATCGAGAGAGAAATCCAGCATAGGCGTAATCAGTAGACATATCGGTATTTTTATTCTAAGGGCGACTGTACCATGTCGGCCATGTACTCTGTCATTTTCATCCAATAATGAATCCCAATGTTTTCTTCACCAGATGTGTAGACAAAAACCGATGAGAAATCGGCCATGTTATCTTGATATATTTTGTTGCAAGTTATGCATCTACCCAAATGCTTGGATAGTACCTCTTCAGATATCGTCCGTTTAAAGCTCTTGGGAATTCCTCCCCTTCGACTGTCTCCAGAATATATGCATTCCCAGGGGCACATCGGCCGATTCTTTACGGCCCTTCCCAAGTGGGTGACCCTTTACCGTATTTGGGATCTTTGGATCCTATCGGCAGCACCAACTTCCACACCAAATCTCTTTGAGAGAATTGTTTAACTTTGACCTTTTTGTCATACCATCTGGCCACCCTTTTCTTGTTTTCTTCTATACTAATCAAGGCTCTCAACTGTAAACCTGCCGAATCATCAAGTTCGTTCTTCATGAGAAAGGAATAATCATCGGCCGTTAACTGATCTTGTAATGATATACGTCTTGACCCCGTCCTTATCTCCCAAGGCAAGACCGCCTCATGACCATAAACTAACTGATAAGGGGATATCTTAGTGGCTCCATGACAAGCCATCCTATATGCCCATAAAGATTCAGCCAAAGACAAATGCCACTTTTTGGGTTGCTCCTCTATCTTCCTCTTGATTAGTTTGATTATCCCTTTATTGGACGATTCTGCTTGGCCATTGGCTTGAGCATAGTATGGTGAAGAATTTAATAATTTAATCCCCATATCGGCGGCAAACTCTCCGAATTCTCCAGAAGTAAACATTGTTCCTTGGTCGGTTGTGATGGTTTGAGGAATGCCAAATCGATAGATAATATGGCTTTTAACAAATTCAATCATATCGGCCGATGTCACGTTCCTTAAAGGAACTGCTTCCACCCACTTAGTAAAATAATCTGTGGCTACCAATATGAACTTATGCCCTTTGCTTGATGGAGGATGAATCTGTCCGATGAGATCTATTCCCCAACCTCTGAACGGCCACGGCTTAACTATTGGATTCATAGCCGATGCTGGCGCACGCTGTACATTACCAAACTTCTGACAGTCTTGGCATCCTTTGTAATACTTGAAACAATCTTCAAGAATAGTTGGCCAATAATACCCATTTTTCCGGATCATCCATTTCATTTTGTGAGCCGATTGATGAGCTCCACACACGCCCTCATGGATTTCTCCCATCAGAACCTTTGCCTCTTCTGTTCCCAGGCACTTGAGAAGAACTCCATCAATCGTCCGATAAAATAAATCATCCTCAAACAACACATATTTTGTAGCTTAAAAATGTACTCGCCGATCCACTTTTTGGGATGGATTTTTCAAGTAATCGGTGATTTCCTTTCGCCAGTCATTGGCAGCGAGCTCTAGCATCATCGCTCCCTGAATCGGCCGATACCCGGAGGCATGTTGGGCCAGCCTGTTGGCCTCTTCATTATATTTTCTAGGGATATGCTCAATTATTGCAGTCTTGAATTCTTTTAAAAGCTGAAGGCAATCTTCATAATAAATTCTCAAGATATCATCCTTGCACTCAGATCGCCCCGTTAATTGATCCACAATGAGCATGGAATCTCCAAAAATTTCAACTGCGTCAGCTTTGACTTCCTTTAATAATTGTATGCCTTTCAGAAGGGCTCGATATTCCGCCTGATTATTAGTTGCGGAAGCTTCTATCGGCAGAGAGAAATCATAACTTGCCCCCCGATGCGACACAAGAACAATGCCGATTTCTGATCCGACCCCACACGAAGAACCATCAAAATATAGAGTCCATGGAACTGGTTCAACGGCTTCAATTTCTGGTCCACAATGCTGAGCTACGAAATCGGCCATTACTTGACCTTTGACAGCCTTGGCCGATTCGTACCTTAAGTCGAATTCTGACAGAGCCAGGATCCATTTTCCAATCCGTCCTTTCAAAATCGGCAATGATAGCTTATACTTCACCACATCATCCTTGCATACGACTATGCATTCTGCCGATAACAAATAGTGCCTGAGCTTGGTACACGAGAAGTATAAGCACAAGCATAACCGCTCCACCGGGGAATATCTTGTTTCAGCATCTAAGAGTCTTCTGCTGACGTAATATACCACTCGTTCTTTCCCCTCAAACTCCTGTACCAACGCCGATCCAATAGCCTGTTCGTCAGCCGATAAATATAATTTGAACGGCTTACCAGGCTGAGGCGGGGCCAACACTGGAGGTGAAACTAAATATTGCTTGATATTTTCCAATGCCTTGCGTTTTTCTTCTCCCCATATGAATTCCTGATCGGGCTTTAATTTCAACAGAGGAGTGAAAGCCTGAATGCGTCCTTAAAGGTTGGATATGAATCTTCTGATAAAATTGACCTTGCCGATGAGGGACTGTAGCTCAGTTTTGTTCTATGGGGCCACAACTTTATTGATGGCGTCTATAGTCTTGCGGTTGACTTCTATCCCGCGTTCATGAACCATGAACCCTAAGAATTGCCCAGCCGATACACCAAATGCACACTTGTTTGCGTTCATCTTCAACCCATGTTTCCTTGTGCACTCCAGTACTTCTTCTAAATCGGCCAGATATTCTCGGTGACTTTTTGATTTGACCACGACGTCATCTATATAAATTTCTACCGATGTACCAATGAGCTTGTGGAAGATGTAATTCATGGCCCGCTGATACGTAGCACCGGCATTCTTCAACCCAAAAGTCATAACAACCCATTCGAATAAACCAAGATGACCTGGACACCTGAAAGCCGATTTCGAGATATCTTCTTCGGCCATTAATATCTGATTGTACCCTGAATTCCCATCCATGAAACTTATGACTTTGTGTCCTGCGACAGCATCTATCAATATATCGGCCGTTGGCATCGGATATCCATCCATTGGCGTGGCCTGATTTAAGTTCCTGAAATCGATGCACACGCGTAACTTTCCATTCTTCTTGTATACGGGCACAATATTAGAAATCCATTCGGCGTAGCGGCACTGCCGAATAAATCCTGCTTCAATTAACTTTGTAATTTCGGCCTTTATATCAGGTAGAATCTTGGGCTTACACCGTCGTGCAGGTTGCTGATATGGCCGATATCCTGATTTTATAGGCAACCGGTGTTCAACAATGGACCGGTCTAGACCTGGCATCTCATGATATTCCCAAGCAAAGCAATCCTTGAATTCTTTTAATAAATGTATCAGTTTACACTTATACTCAGGATCCAAATTAGCACTAATATACGTCGGCCTTGATTTGCTGCTATCTCCCAAATCTATCATTTCCAATAAATCGGCCGACGTAAACCCACACCCAAGCTTCCCGTCTTCTCGGACGAGCTGATACATTTAATCTGAATCTTCAGAGCCAGCCGACCGCTTGGATTGGCTGTAGACCAAAATCGGACACTTTCAAGAAGTCAGTGTCCCAAGTCCTGCCAGATATGCACTTGACGTGCTCGCAGCTCCACTGTTGCGTGTCGGCCGCTGCAATGCTGTAGGAAGAATCGGCAGTGACTATCTCGGTGCTGTCGCCGATCCATTGCACGAGGCATTGATGCATTGTAGATGGGACACAGCAGTTTGCATGTATCCAGTCGTGACCAAGCAGCATGTTGTAGGACCCCTTGCCATTAATAATGAAAAAAGTGGTAGGAAGGGTCTTACTGCCGATGGTGAGGTCGACGCAGAGCGCTCCACGGGCGGGAGACACGTTGCCTTCAAAATCCTTCAGCATCATGTCCGTCTTGGTGAGGTCTTCATCGCCCTTGTTTAGCTTGCGGAACATGGCATACGGCATGATGTTAACTGTAGCGCCTCCATCTACTAGTAATCTGGTGACGGGTCTTCCGTCAACATAGCCTTTGAGAAACAACACTTTAAGATGCTGCCGTTTTTCTTCTTCTGGTTTCTCAAACGTAGCTGTCATCAGCTCTAACACCAGTTGTGCCATTTGTTCCTCCTCCATTCTTGTTGCTTTATCTCGATCGTTGGGCGCCATGAATTCCATCGGCAGTATGAACACCATATCGATTTCGGCTGCCGATTCTTGATTGTTTGCTTCTTGATCATTTTTCTTTGGGCGCCACACCCGAGACTTAACATTTCTTTTCTCTGGCACCTGCCTCTGCTCTTCTTCTTGATGCTCCCACTGGCGTAGGTGTTGGATTCTCCGTTTCTGGGATCTGGATATGCCATCGGGACACCACCTGGGATTTGCTGGTTTGGCCGATGATCTGGCATGTTCCCAATCTAGTTCTCTTCCTAGGGGATTCTCATCCGACACCCTGTCATCGGCCATCTCTTCCAGCCAATCGTGCACGCTGATCCTGCCCCCCAGTCCATCCTGTTGGTCGATCTTGCTTTTTGACCGGTGGTACTGGTCAAGTCTGCCCCCCAGCCGATCATGCACCGAAACGCGCTGTTCCTCTCGTCCGCGCCGATTTCTGCTGATCGGCTCTGATCCTCTGTCCCTAGAGTGTGGCTTCGGGCGATTGTTGCAGCTCAATCCGTTACACTCCGGACAGTTATCGGCAGACGGCAATCTGATGTCGTTCTCCCAGCAATGGATGAAGAACGGACATTGCCAGTGATCTTCGTGCCGGCGTATCATCTCTTCGTGGTATTTTGATTGTTCTTGCTGCTGCCGATATTTACTGAATAAGAACTGGGAGGTGACGGGCTTGCGTGGTCGTTCTGGCCCCCGCCTGTTTCTTTTGATTTCTTCCGTAGTGATCTGCCTCCTGGGATCAACGGCGCCGCCCCTTCTCGCCGATTCTGACGTCAGCACCTTGGTTTGACTTGAATTTCCTCCAGCGTTAACCATGTTGGCTGGGAAGGGATGCTGATCTATCTTCATCGGTTTTGCCGATTTAGCCGGGGTTTCAAATTTAAGCCTCCCCTGCTCGATGGCCGATTGTATCTGCTGACGGAAGACTTTGCATTCATTTGTATCATGAGAAGTGGCGTTGTGCCACTTGCAGTATTTCATGTTCTTAAGTTGATCGGCCGAAAGGATGGTGTGATGCTGAGATAGCCTAATCTGTCCTTCCTGAAGTAATAAATCGAAAATTTTATCGGCCTTTGACGTGTCAAAGCCGAATGTCTCTGGCTCCTTCTTCCCAAAAGGGCATGATATCGGTTTTTTCCTTTTGACCCATTCTGCCAGGCCGATTTCCTCTTCCCCATCGGATTCAGATCCTTCCAAGTATGCCACCTTTTTTGGAAATTCCTCCGCTGTTCAAACGGTCGTACCTCTTGTCCTGACAATCGGTGGACGATTTGGCTCAAGCTTTCGAACTCTTGGGCAGCATATCTTTCTTTGATTTGTGGCAGGAGGCCTTGGAAAGTGATATCGGCCAACTGTGCATCGGTCAGAGCCAGACTGTAGCATTTGTTCCTGACTTCTCTGAACCTCTGTATATATCCCATCACCGGTTCATCGCTCCTCTGCCTGAGGCTGGTCAAATCCGAGAGCTTCATCTCGTGTACTCCTGCATAGAAGTACTTGTGGAACTGTTTCTCCAGATCGGCCCATGTAACAATAGAATTTGGCGGCAAGGTGGTGAACCACTGGAAGGACGATCCGGATAGAGACGATGAAAACAAACGTACCCTCAGAGCATCTTGCGTGGCAGCCTCCCCTCACTGGATGATGAATCGGTTGATATGCTCCACAGTGGATGTATCGTCCGTCCCTGAAAACTTGGTGAAATCAGGAACTTTGTAGCGGTGTGGGAACGGCAGCAAGTCATAGGCCGATGGCTATGGCGTCTTGTAGGTGTAAGTTTGCACTTTTGGCTTCAATCCAAACTGATCCTGGATTACTTCTGCTATTCTTGCCATCCAGTCCACCTGCTGCTGATGAACAGCTGTTCGCGGTGCGGGCATGTGCTGAAGAGCTGGCACGGCTGGGTGATGAATCGGCGAATTTTGCTGAGCAGCCGATAGTTGATGGCGAAGTTTCACCTGAAAACAAGCCACAAGCAAGGCTGAGTATACTAATACTCAGCAAGGCTTACCCGTGTAGTGGAATCTACTCCACCGACTCTAGACATGCAAGGCTTTTTGGCTCAGGGGTTTGTTTTGCCGAAAAGCATATACGAGTGGGTCCTTACTTTCAACTTTTAGCTCAAGATTCTAGTTTCATTAACCATTCTAGATAAGCAGCTATCCAATATCATTCATGGTGAAGCATTAAATTTCATCCAACAAGTTTATTCATCATCATTGTTCCTCTTCTTACTCTGTGTGGTAAAAGGGATTAAGCAGTCTCAATAGCCGTGAGAAACGGACGATTCGAATCGAATTTCTTAACCTTGCAAGGGAAACCTAAACACACGTCACGTGGTTACTCCCAGAGTCACACGTGCAACTTTTCCCCTTTCTTTCCGGGTTGTGGATCGGAGCTACCCTCCGAGAGTACACGAGCCCCACGCCACGGTTCGGCGCCGGGTCGTGGCCACTCGTGCACTCGCCATATGCACATGGGACCGAAGTTCAAAGGGTAGGTTGTCGTCCACTTGCCGGGCCAATCAGGTACTTAAGCTTACCGATTACCATATTCTCGGCATGCGTTTAGTACGTTCAAAGACTTAACCACCACTACCACACACTGCGGCCTTAGCATTTTCACTAAACAGACGTGCCTCAATCGTAAACATCGTACCATAGCCCGTCCGTTGACCTTATGATTGCAGCGTGTAGTAACATTCAAGTCCTATTTTCTCGTGAGTGACAGGAAATCACTCGGCTTTTACCGGAGTCCTATTAGCACAGCATTCTATCGAACCTTACATCTAGTTTTCAAGCATGGGTTCCTAACATCATGCAACTAAGTTTTCATTCAACTCCTATAAACTTAATGCACAAGCAAGAGAGTAATGGGTTGCATATTTTAGGAAAGGAATAGGGTTATGCTCCGGGGCTTGCCTTCTTGTGCAAAGTTAGTCCGGGGATCGTCTGAACGTTGACCCGGGTCTTCAACTGCTTCAGTTAAATTTGCCTGGGCTTCTCGCTGCTCACTCTCGGACTCGGGCACCAGCTCGTAAGTCCCGTCGACGAGAGTAGTCGTTTCTACATGAATGCACAAGTGTAAGTAGTGGTGATGGTAAACGACATGATTTCCTTCACGATAAAGTTGCAGTCTGTAAAACATGAGTTTTGTTGTGAAGTGAGTTACTTTATCATTCGTGGGCAATTGTTAATAGAGTAGAATAGTACAATAAGTAACTTCGTTAAGCAAGGTGGGGTGGGTGTTCATGGGAACTTATGTTCCTCATGGAAACATGATTTAAGTGTAACTACTACAGTGGGTAGTTTCTGGTCATGAAACCTTGGATCTAGGCACATCAGGGAAAGATAAGCTTACTGTAAAATTTTCAGATATTTTCATGCAGCAAATTAATTATGAAAAATATAATACATGGTTGCTGCTAGATCCTTGTTCTTTTTGTACAGAACAAATGGTGCAAAAACCGAGACTAAGATTTTTACAGGGCTTTGATTTAATCATGCAGGAGCTACTGTAATTTTTATTGGATTTATTATGCAGTTTTCAGAGCATAGTAAATATGACATTACACACCTAGGTTATTCAAGGATTTATTTTTTTACAGGATCCTACACAGGATTTTTGTCCATGAAACTTTTTACACAGCATCCTCTACCACTGAGTATCGTCTAGTAAAAATATGAGAATTTTCCAAGCTAAGATACTATTTTCTTGATTTAATGTATGTTATTAGCACATAAATCAAATAAATAGGTTCCTGTGAGATAAAAAGCCTCTAAATTTTTCTATGGCATCTAGGTACCATTAGACCAGTATAGAAAAAGTTTCATTAGGTGAATCACAATCTAACAACAGAGATAAAAATATTTAGCCAATCATGGCATGAAACTAAATATCTAGAAGTGGATTCTGAGCTTGATCTTTTTAGGGTGGCCTATTTATTAGGTAATTTCCTCACTGCAAATTTTTCAGGGCCAGCACTTGTCTCAAGACAAGTCTATGAATAAAAGCCATTAATCTTTTCATTTTATTTAAAGCATGATTTAGCTAGAATCTAAGGTGATGCATGTAACAAAAGTTGTGAAGCTTAACCTAAGGTCTCCAGAGCAGTTGAGTTTGCATTTTTATGAATTTTCTATGAGTTTATACGAATTTTACAAGTTCACTGATTTTGAATCTAGGTTTGAATCTTTCTCTTACATCTGGGTCCTTGAAATCTTACGGGCAGAACCTTCTAAAGAATTCAATCAATGCAATTGGGTCCTTAGGCGGCTCGGGTGCGGTGGCCGGCCAAAATTCCGGCGAGGGGCTCGCCGGCGGCGAGGGGTGTGGGCCGGGGAAGGACCAGGGGTGCGAGGGCTACCTCGTGGGGGTCTTGGTCGGGTGGGGGACGGCCGGGAGTAGCTCGTCGGCGTTGGAGCAGGGGCGGCGGCGGCGGTACGCGTCGACGGCGGTGCTCCGGCGGGCTTGGGGCGGTCTAGTCTGGACGGGGAGCTTCAGTGGCGCGTGGGAAAGCTGCTCCGGTACTTGGCTTGGGCGGAGGAGGTCGGAGTCAAGCTGTCCGCGGTGACCAGGGGCGGCGGCGGCGGCGACAGCGCGGGCGGCGGTGCTCCGGCGGTCCTGGGCGGCGTTGAGCGGGTCGGTGAGCTCCGGTGGGATGATGTGGTGGTGGCTGGAACTTCAATTTGGGCAGGGGGCGGCTGTGGAAGGCTGTCCACGAGCGGGTGGAGCTCGGCGGCGACAATGGCGGCGGCGGGTGTTCTCTGGTTGCTGGTAGCTCGCGCGGGCGGCCTGGGGCAGCCTTTATAGGGACAGGAGGGAGGGAGAGGTGCCAGGCGACGCGCGGGGGTGATGGCACGGCAATGGCATGCCACTGGCCACGGTGGGCGGCGTCTGGACACCGGCGCGGCGTGCGGAGGGCGGAGGCGCGTGACTGGGCACCGGGGATTTTGCGTGGGGGAGCGAGGAGATAGCGCGGCACGGGGATTGGAGGGCAGCTGCAGCGGCGGCTCGGGCGGGCGGCAAGCTCAGCGACAGGCGGGTCGTGGCGAGCGGTGCGGCACGGCGTGGCGCGGCCGTTGGGCGCGGCGGGCGGCGAGCAGAGGCGCGGCTGGCATGGCGCGCGTGGCGAGCTGGGGCTGGGCAGCGCGGCGGTGGGGGGGGGGGGGGGGGGGGCAAGCCGGGTTTGGGGGCGAGGGCCGGCGGCCACTGGCCTGGCGGCTTGCGCCGGTCAGGCATCGCCGGCCACCTGGCCGGGATGTCGGGCGGGGAGGGGAGAGAGAGGAGGGGGAAGAAAGGGCCTATTTGCGAGAATTTGAAAAGTTCCAAGGGGCTGGTTGCAAACAGGATGTTTTCTCCACTTTCTAATTTGAATCTCAAAAACTTTTGAACATGAAAGTTGTTCAGAATAAAAAGTTCTATAAGTTTGGTTTCAGGCAACACCTCATTTGGCTTGTGGTTTGAAAGTTAATTTAAAAATTCAAAGGTATTCATATGTGCCCAATTTCAATTTGAATTTCAACTTAACTTGTTCTAATTCTTTTCACCCTTTTATTAGTTGGTTAAGCATACGGTTGGGCTAATGACATTGCTTTAGAAATGTAATTTATCAGGGTTGTTACACCGCACCTCTGAGTGCTTCTACAACGCTTGCCCCCCTGCCGATTTCTGACGAGATCGGCTGATACTGGGGGACCATCGGCCGGACGGCCGATTGGTGTGGCACCTGGATTGAATAACTCCCGTATTCGTTCGCTGGCTCAGGAAAATACGTCGTCGCTGATGTTCCCCAAGGTACTGAGCTTGTGGGCAGCGATTGCACAGAAGCAATCTGGACGGGTTGAAGCGGTGTCTGTGATGGGAGACATGGTGCACCGCTGTATTTTGGAGACGCTGGGGGCAATGGAGAGTTGTACCCCTCGCGTTGCGTCAATATTGGCTGAGGAGCCGATTGGAACGTGTATGGTAAGCTTCTGGCTGGCAGAGTGGTTGGCGGGGCATATGCTGGTCCCTGATAGCCTTGGACTGCTCCGCTGGCCAGAGAGCTGACGACGGCGTTATACACCGTGTTGGTCATCACTGAGGATTGGTCAATGAATGCCTGATAAACGGATTGTTGGATCATATCTGACATCTTGCCCGAGTCTTCAGCAATGATGATGTGGCGGGGAACTAGAATAGGAGCCTTCTTGATAGCCTCCCCGCTTCTGGTACGACTGAACGACTGGAGGTACATCTTCTTGTAATCTTCTAGATGTTTGGCCAATTCTTCCCTCTGGTCATCCTTGAGATCCGCTTCTATGACCTCAATGATGTTGCTGTCGGAGATTTCTGCGTTCTTCGACATATCAGATCTTGGATTTGGTCCCACCGGGCATGCCAAAAGTGTGTTGGCGCTAAAATCGGCCAGACAGGGATCGGCCGATGGTCTTCAGCGTCGGACACACGACCCGGGAGAATCTGCTTAGCTCCTGTTCGGGTTATCACCCTGGTACGGTTCGTGCGGCGTGCCAGTCAATCTGACCTGTTGATTGACAAGGAAATAAAGTATTAAATTCCAGGCGCTTCGATCGGCTGGAGTTCCGATCTGTCCTGAGGAGCGCATCGGCGGCGAATCGGCCGATTTGCTGTAGAGATGATCGGCTATGGACCAGCCGATAATCGTGTAGTAATTGTAAAGAAAACTGCTGGAGCGATCTAAACAATTACTACAGAAGCAACACTTGAAATAGATCTAATCGGCTGTGAGATGATAAATTGAAGAAGAACGATGACGAAGCCGATTACTCTGATCTTAGCCTTTAGGGTCAACAGCTCAAGTATGAAACGAAGAACGGTCCAGTGTTTCGTGCATTTTTTAGATCATTCGTATATATTTTCCTCTACTGATTTTTTTACCATCTCGAAGTTTGCCAACCCCTTTGCACTACGAATCAATAGCTCCGCTTTGGTGTGACGCAACAACTGGCTTAGGAAATCAGCGTCATCAAGTTTATCGCCACTACTATCATCACTGCCGCCATCGATAGCCCCCATCGACACCATCACCACAGCCTCCACCAACATCTTCATCATCGCCGCAACATCATCAAAAATTATAAGCATCAAACAATCTATTAAATTCGGCGTCTTGTATGATTTCATAGAGTGAATTTTCCATTGGAGGTGGTGCTTTCTCGCCATGATACGTTTAGATCATGTAGTTATCTAATAAACCACCAACCAACACATGTGATTTGATTGTAGTTGCATCACTAAATACTCTCATATTCTTGTAGGTTTTGCATGGGCAAGGTATCCTCTGTGTCTTCTCAGTTCTTGCGTGCTTTTCCGTAGATTGAATGAATTTATTAAGTTCTCCAAGGAAATAAGCCTCCGTCCTTTGTGCTTTGTACATCCATGACCTATCCATCTCTGAACAGCAACAAATAATTTAAATAGGTTAAAAAATGTCTTCAATAATTTGATAAATAAATGATAAATAAATATATACTTTTATATATGCGTAGATATTGTAAAAAACCAATTTAACATGTACTAACTAAAAAATTCAAAATCAAACCTATTATTGCACCACTAAATCTTGGGAAAAAACTATCATGCTTGTGTATAAATATAGAAATAAATCAAATCTTCTTCTCTCTCCTCCATGGATCTAGAAAATTATTTACTTAGGTGTCACACCCGATTTTGAAAAGGAACCGAATGCATCTCATATGTGCGCCAGGATCAAGTTCCACATATATGATAGACGGTACAAGTGCATACCCGAAACAATGTCATAACGGAAGAGAGTATTATAGTACTTCATTACATGATCGAAAGTCTTAATCTTAAGCGAATAAATAAACATTTATAACTAGCAGCGGATTTCAACTTCACTGGCAGATACTTGGAGACATACTCCTAGAACTCATCAAAATCTTCAGCGAACTCCGGATAATTATCTTGTTCTTTGCGGCATTGGTTTTAATGAAACAAGCGTGAGTACACTTATGGTTGGTACTCATCAGGTGGAGTAAATTATATGACATGCAAGGCCAAAATCAAGGAAAAGCTGACATGGTTTGACTGTGATAAACATTTTTAATTGACCAAGTTTTATTTAGCAAGCATTAACTAAGTGTAAGCATATACCAACCCTTAAATAAATAAAAGAGATAAGAAACAACAACATAAATAAAGAACATCAATTTAGATCATCTTTAAATTCAATTATCATGTGAGGGTCCAAGCCGCTCTTAACCGTGAGCACGACTGATATATCAGTTTTCACTCTGCAGAGGTTGTACACTTTACCCACAACTCGTGTTTCCCTTAACGCCCGGGTTTGCAAGGCCCTTAAACACTTCCGAGGTGAGTGGTAGGGATTCACAAGCTAAGGTCCTTTACAAAGATTCCCTAACTTGCAACGGTCCGCTAAGGTTTCAGGCCGCAGTGGTCATAACCCTCCCTAATGAGGACGACGCCTTAACCAGGATCATATCTACGCCTCAAGAGGACCGAGCTATACCCCATCAACGCACTCCCCGCTTGCCCTTTCGGTAAGACCATTACAAGCTAAAGTTTCTAATTAATTAGCCAAAACCAGAGCCATGTAGTAATGTGGTTGCACTGTTTTCCTGGGTGGTTCTCGATGTTCCAATTAATGCAGTGATCTTTTATTACCATAAAAGGTATTCCAGAACATGAAGTAAAACAATCGTATCGTAGTTTCCAAATTATCCAACCAAAATCTAAGTATAAGCCACTAGCGTAGCTACAACATAAATATAACAACCCAGGTTTAATCAATGAAGTTCAAAAGAAACTAGGCATATCCTTAGTTTGGGATCCATCATATTATAGACACATGCATGCATATAAAGTAAATGTGTATAATTAGAATTATTAGGACCGAAATATGATCAAGGACCACTTGCCTTCGTCAAAGTACTGCTGCTGCTTAGGGGCGTCTTCAAAGCCTTGCTCTTGCGGACCCTCGAACTGCGCACCTCTATCGCAACACACAGGTACATACAAAAAAATAAGTACAATAAATAAGAAACAGTACACAAAACAATAATAATAGAACAAAACAATGTTGTAAAGCTACTGTATACATCGCAAGGGTCGCGTGAGCGCGAGAATCGATGAAAATGGAGTTAAAACGGAGAAGTTATGGTTAAAACATGATTCCAGGGGCTTATTTGTAGAAGATTTGAAACAAAAAGGGCTCTGGACAAAGAAACCGAGGGCTAAAACATAATTAAACCTTAAATCTAGGGTTTAGATTGAAAAACAGAGGGGGTAGGGATGGCGGGTTCTATTTTAGAAAAGGATAGGGACTTAAACAGAAGAAAAAGGATCTACTCGTGAATACTTTTGAACTGCCATGGACTGCGGGTTGATTTCGAGAGAACACAGGGGAAAAAGCGCAAAAGATTCTAGGGTTGACCGGTACGGGGTTATTTTACCCCAGTCTAGATCTAATCTAGACCGTGGGATCTAGATGGGACGGTCGGGAACGGCTGGCGGCTCGGGGTGGTGGTGCTGGAAGCCGGCAGCGAGCCGTGCGGCGGCGGGTGGCGGCGGGGCTCGCCGGGAAATCGTGTAACCGCGATTCCGGCCACGATTTCGGCTCAGGTTTGGCCTGGGAGAAAGAGAGCGAGGAGGGGAACTCGTTTATGGGCTTGGAAAGGGGCGCCGGGGATCGGGGAAGGTGGACGGCGGCGACGTGCGGCATGGTGGCGGCGGCGAGCAAATGCCGCGGCGAGAAGGGAAGAGGAAGGGGGAAAGAAGGCCGGCAAGGACCCTTACCCCACGGCGGAACTCCGGCGGCGGCTCGCGGCGACAGAGGACCGGCGAGGCGGCGATGGCGTCGGGCGGCCGAGGTGCGGCGAGGCGGCGATGGCGTCGGGCGCCCGAGGTGCGGCGGCGGCGGCTTGCACGGCTAGGGTTTGCGAGGCGAGGGCGGCGGCTGCGGGTTGAGGAAACGAGGGCGTGGGGCGGCGACTTTATAGGGGCGGCCGAGGGGCCTTGACGTGCGGGCCCGGGGCACCGTGCGGGCGGAGGCGGCGTGCCGTGGCGGGACTCAGGGTTGAGCCCGAGTCTGGCTTGAGGTCGGGGAAGGACCCGACAGGCGGGGCCCGCCCGGCGGTGAGGTAGAGAGGGAGAGGAGAGCGCCGGGTTGGGCTGGGAGAGAGAGGCGACGCGGCTGGGCCGTGCGGGGGGAAAAAAAGAAAAAGCCAGCTGGCCTATGCCTTGTGGGAGGAAGGGGAGAGAGGGGAGAAAAGAAAGGGAGTGGGCCAGCTGGGCCACAGGGAGAAGAAAAAGAAAGGGGAGGAAGAGAAGGAAAATGGGCCGGGCCAAAAAAGAAACAGAGGGAGAAAAAGAAATGCATTCAAATGCATTTGATGCTTTTGAATTTGAATTTGGAATTTAAATACAAATGGAAGACAAGCAATAAAACAATGCAATGCGGCATGATATGCACAAGGCCTATATTTCCTTATATTTCTTTTTATGGTTAAGTAAATTATTGTTAATTCACGGTAAATATTCTGAAATCAAAAGAATTTGAATAGAAACCTTATGGATCCTAAAGAAAATCTAGCAAAGTTTATTTAGGTTCCTAATTTGAAAATTAGGGTGTTACAAACCTATCCCCCTTAAAAGGAATCTCGACCTCGAGATTCGGCTGGGCTAGAAAAGAGCTGGGAAAATTCTTCCCGTAACTCGTCCTCTCGTTCCCAAGTGGCCTCATCCTCTGCATGGTGACTGCATTAAACCTTACACATCCGAATCCTCTTACTCCGGGTGATTCTCTCCAATGTGTCCAGTTTTTCGACTGGGTACTCTGTATAAGTCAAATCGTCCTGCACATTAAACTCCTCCAGTGGCAATTGTTCCTCTGGTACCCTCAAGCACCTTTTCAACTGTGATATGTGGAACACGTTGTGCACATCTGACAGCCGCGCAGGTAGCTCTAGCTGGTAAGCTACCTCGCCTTTCCATTCCAAGATCTTGAATGGGCCAATGTAACAAGATGACAACTTTCCTTTGACCTTGAATCTGCGCAAACCTCTGATAGGTGACACTTTTAGATACACAAATTCTCCATCTTCAAAAGTCAACTCCCGTTGTCGAGTATCTGCGTAACTTTTCTGCCTCGACTGAGCCACTTTCAGATTCTCACGGACAACTTGTACCTGTCGTTCGGCCTCTTTGATGATCTCAGGCCCCAGCTAGCTTTCACCTATCTCACTCCAATACAACGGAGTTCTGCACTTCCTGCCATACAATGCCTCAAATGGTGCCATCTTCAAACTGGCCTGATAACTGTTGTTGTAAGAGAACTCTGCAAATGGCAAACTCTTATCCCAGCTGCCTCCGTGTTTTAGGGCATAGGCCCTAAGCATATCCTCTAACACCTGATTTGTCCTTTCTGTCTGCCCATCAGTTTGCGGATGCGGAGCTGAAATTCAACTTTGTGTCCATTGACTCATGCAACTTCTGCCAAAATTGAGACGTGAACTGAGTACCTTTGTCTGACACTATCTTCTTAGGTACCCCATGCAAACACACGATTCGGGAGATATATAACTCTGCTAATCGTGCCCCTGTGTAGGTAGCCATCACCGGAATGAAGTGAGCTACTTTGGTCAAACGATCCACTATGACCCATATAGAATCATAACCATCTCGTGTGTGTGGCAATCCCAAGATGAAATCCATACCAATTTCTTCCCATTTCTATTCTGGCACCTTTAATGGCTGTAACAAACCGACTGGTCTCTGATGTTCTGCCTTGACTCTCTGACACACATCACACAGTGCCACATGAGCTGCAACATCACGCTTCATGCCATACCACCAATATCTCTCCTTCAAATCTTGATACATCTTGGTACAGCCAGGATGGATGAAATAAGCCGAGTCGTGAGCTTCCTGCAAAATTTTCTCATGAAGGTGATCCACATCGGGCACACATATTCTCTTCCAGAACCAAACAGTTCCATGTTCATCTTCAGTGAAGTCAGGTGCCTTGCCTGCTTCTATCATCTCTTTTATCTCCTTAATCTTAGCATCCTCAAGCTGACCCTTCCGTATCTCCTGTTCAAGAGTCGGCTCCACTTCTATAGTGATCCCTTCTGTATGAGCAACGAACCCAAGGTTGAGTTGTTCAAACTCTTTATACAATTCCCGAGGCATCTGGCTAACCATTGTCGCATTCACATAGCTCTTGCGACTCAAGGCATCGGCAACCACATTTGCCTTCCCTGGATGATAGTGTACCTCCAGGTCATAGTCTTTTATGATAGTATATCTAACATCTGTGACCCAAAAAATACTGCCTCCATATCTTCAAGGCATGTACCACTGTTGCTAACTCCAGATTGTGTGTGGGATAGTTCTGCTCATGTTTCCTCAATTGACGAGACGCATATGCAATCACATGTCCCTCTTGCATCAATACAGAACCAAGGCCTTGTTTAGAAGCATCACAGTAGATGTCGAAACTCTTGTGAATATCAGGCATAACCAATACTAGTGTGATAGTCAACCTCTTTCTCAACTCTTCAAAGCCGTTCTGGCATGCCTCGGACCATATAAACTTCTTTTCTTTCTCTACTAGTGAAGTAAGGGATTTCACTATCTTAGAGAAACCTTCTATAAATCTCCTGTAATATAATGCGAGTCCTAGAAAACTCCGGATCTCTGACACTATCGTTGGCGGTTCCCACTTCAACACATCTCCGACCTTCCCTGGATCCACTGCAATACCTCCGTCTTTGATAACATGACCAAGAAACAAGACTTCACTCAACCAGAATTCACACTTGCTGAGCTTGGCATACAACTGATTTTCTCTGAGTTTCTGCAGAACAAGCCTCAAATGTTCCTCATGTTCCTCCTCATTCCTGGAGTACACCAGAATATCATCAATGAACACCACCACGAACTTGTCAAGATACTCCATGAACACCTTATTTATCAAGTACATGAAATAAGCTGGAGCATTGGTCAACCCAAATGACATTGTTGTGTATTCATAAAGCTCGTATCTAGTAGTGAAAGCTGTCTTAGCAATATATGAGGGTCGTATCCTCAGTTAATGATATCCTGACCTCAGATCAATCTTAGAGAATACTCTGGCTCCCTTCAACTGATCAAACAGGTCTTCTATACGAGGCAACAGATACTTGTTCTTGATGGTAACCTCATTCAACGCTCTATAATCAACACACATCCTGTGTGTACCATCTTTCTTTTCAACGAATATCGCGGGTGCTCCCCAAGGTGAAGAACTAGGACGAATGAACCGCTTATCTAGTAACTCTTTTAGCTGTTTCTTAAGTTCCTCTAGTTCACCAACTGACATTCTATATGGCCTCTTAGCAATAGGTGCAATACCAGGTAAAAGATCTATAAGGAATTCAATATCGCGTTCAGGTGGCATACCTGGCAAATCATCGGGGAAGATGTCCGGGTACTCACGCACCACTCTGATGTATTCAATCAAATCTGCCTTTAGCTGATTCACTGCACAGTCTGCTGCCAACGGAAGTGTTGCCACGAACTCAAATCGTTCTCCTTCTGAACTAGTGAGAATCACTGACCGCTTGGAACAGTGAATAACTGCGTCGTACTTTGTCAACCATCCCATTCCGAGAATATTGTCAATACCACTGAACTGCAAGATTATTGGATTTGCACAGAATTCCCTTCCCATAATCTGTATTTTCACCCCAAGACACTGATACACAGCCCTCATATTTTCCCCAGGTGAATTCACTAGCATGGAACTAGGCATGGTGCATAGAGGAATGGAGTACTTAGCAACATACTCGACAGAAATAAAAGAATGCGATGCTCCGGAATCAAATAAAACTGATGCAGGGGCTGAGTTGGCTAGGAACATACCGAACACAACGTCTTGGGCTTCCTGAACGCTCTCCGCGGCCACATGGTTCACGCGCCCGCGGACGTAGTTCTGCTGACTTCTGTTGTTCTGCGCCATCTGGTTGTTGTTTCTGGGTTGTTGCTGCTGTGGAGTCTGCCTCTGTCCACTGTTGTTGAACTGGCCTGGAGTGTTCTGGGCATTTCCCTTGGGGCAACGGTTGGCGTAGTGACCATTCTCGCCACATCTGAAGCACGTGTTACCACCAGTGGGAACAGGGGTATTGATCCTCATAGGTGTTCCAGTAGGGGTGTTCTGGCGATTCTACAGGAAGCTGGGGCGCTGCGCTAACTCACCAGCACGCTGAGCTTGCTGCTACTTCTGGTTCTGCTAATTGGGGTGCTGGTATTGATTCTGCCCGTAGTTGACACTCTGTCCTCCAGTGCAGAAAGGTGTTCCTTGCGGGGGCGTGAAACGAGGGCGTGAGTTGTTGCTGAAGTGCCCTGGCGACTCAAACTTCCTCTTCTGCTCACCCATCTCCTTGTGAGCATGCTCCACCATGATGGCATTGTCCACCATCTTCTGGAAGTTTCAAAGGTGTGCACCATCAGTTGATACTTGACAGGACAATCGGACCATCCCTGAAGTGATCCTGCTTCTCTTTGTCATCTCATCTGCTACCTCTGCGGGAGCATAGCGAGACAGTTGTATGAACTTGTCCCGATACTCACTCACCGACATTGCTCCTTGTTTCAGTGCAAGGAACTCTTGCTTCTTGATCTTCATCAGACCTTTGAGTATGTGTTGCTCCTTGAACTTGCTCCGGAAATCCTGCCAGGTGATGGTGTTGGGGGTGTCATGAGCTGCGTTGTAAGCATCCAACCAATCTGCCTGAAGCATACATGACCTTCTCCCTGTCAGTACACTGGACGATGTTCAACATCTTCTCCACCATCTTGATCCAGTCATCAGCTTGCAGATGATCAAGTGAGTGAGAAAATGAAGGAGGTTTGTGGCTCATGAATTCCCTATGCCTGTCTCTAGCTGGCGGTGGTGGCGGTGGAGGAGCTTGGTTCATCTGGGCCTGCATGTTGGCGATAGTGTTCGCCATGTTGGTTAGCAGTTGAGTCTTGGCGGTGAGAAACTACTCCATCCCTGCTGGTGGCGCCTGGTACTATTGACTCTGCTGAGGATCGGGGTTGGCGTTGTTGTTTCCTTCGTGACGTGTTACTGCAGGATGATCAACCCCTGACCCAGACATGGTGTTCACCATCTGATTGGTTAGAAAAATGAGACTTATGAAATCAATCATGAAAAAGGATAGGAGTAAGGATAAGATAAAGACAGTAAATAAAATAGATAACCCCAAGCTTTACTAAACTATCTTTCTTTATTAAAAACTTGATGTAATTGTGGTCATCACTCCACAACTCATCGCAATCATTGCAAAGATCAAACTCAAATTGTTCTCACAAAATCAAGCACACAAGCACATTAACTAATACTAGACAAACTATAAAGACCGTTCGAACTAGCGATTACAAAAAGACTCTTAAAGACACTCCTAACTTAGACTCCTAGATCTAGCATCTCTAACGGTAGTGGGTGCGGTAGCCGGGCTCTCCGTAGTGGATGTGCTTGCGGGGAGGTGACTCTGGCAGGTAGTCGATGGACTCATCGCTGTCGTACTCCTGGGGTAACTCCTGATCTCCCCTCAGTTGAGCTTCCAGAATCGCCTTCTCCCTGAGCGTCTTCCTCAGCTTCCTCTTGACCTCCTGGATCTCTGCTCCGGCAGCATCCAAGTCAGTGCTAAGAGCGGCGACCAACTCCTGCGTGGTGTCCATGAGCAAACTTTCTTCCCCAGGGGGTGGAACAGGAATCTGCGCATTGGTGGCACCCTTCTTGCGGCGTGGGAACTGCTGAAACTCGGTGCCCTGGAGCTCATCCCGATAAGCATGGCAGAGATAGTAGAGATCTCTCCTGGCAGCTTCACTGGTCCCCGCATCCAAAGTCTTCCTGGGCACGCCATCAAAGTGCTTGTAGTACTCCATCCGGCTGCCATACCTCTCATCCGGAACACTGATCACCACTGCCACTAACCACTCCTCCTCCTGCTGAGCATTCTTGAACAAGGAGGCTTCATAACGTGGCATTAGTGGGAAGCCGATCCTCTGCATGGTCCTCCAGAGAAGCGCTGGGAATGGACCTTCACCAAAGTCCAAGTGATGTATTTGCTTCTCATAATGGGGCTCCGGTGGCGGCTCATCTGCTGCGGCGGCTGGCTCTGGATCATCATCTAAGTCATCGTGACCACCATCTGGTGCATCTAGGTCATCACCACCACCTTCTGCATTGTCTCCTCCTGCGGCACTTGGATCGGCACCGTCTCCTCCTGCAGTGTCTTCATCGCTGTCTCCTGCAGCGTCTGGGTGGTCCTGAGGAAGCTCCATGGGATCCTCCTCAGTGTTGGTGTCCACCCAGCCTCCTCCGTAGTAGTCGTAGTAGTCGTCGTCGTCGTCATCGTCGACATCCACAAACACGGGGGCTTCCTCTGGCTGTACGGGTTCCTCCTGCTCGGGCACCTCCTGAGGATGCTGGATCGGATGAGGCGCTCCACGGGTGCTCTTGCGGGCGATCTGCCTGGTTCTGGCCATCTATATCAAAAACGAGGACAGTGCAGGATAAAGGATATTTAGAAAAATACTATGGGTGACCTTAAAGCAAGAAGGAGTTTGGAAAACATCAACACACTTGTGAGACAAGCATGAATTCAAAGATGAGATAATAGTGATATAATCAAGCATTAAGCAATTTTCAAAAACAAGCAAGCATAAGCTAGGTTACTAAGCAAGATAAGCCTTAAAATTTGACCATTACTAACTAGGCTAATGTCCTACAGTCAACACTGCTCTAATACCACGTCTGTCACACCCGGTTTTGAAAAGGAACCGAATGCATCTCATATATGCGCCAGGATCAAGTTCTACACATATGATAGACGATACAAGTGCATACCCGAAACAATATCATAACAAAAAAGAGTATTATAGTACTTTATTACATGACCAAAAGTCTTAATGTTAAGCGAATAAATAAACGTTTATAACTAGCAGCGGACTTCAGCTTTACAGGCAGATGACTGGGAGACATACACCTAGAACTCTTCAAAATCTTCAGGGAACTCCGGATAATTATCTTGTTCTGAGCAGCATTAGTTTTAATAAAATAAGCGTGAGTACACTTATGGTTGGTACTCAGCAGGTGGAGTAAATTATATGACATGCAAGGCCAAAATCAAGGAAAAGCTGACATGGTTTGACTGCGATAAGCATTTTTAGTTGACCAAGTTTAATTTAGCAAGCATTAACTAAGTGTAAGTATATACCAACCCTTAAATAAATAAAAGAGATAAGAAACAACAATATAAATAAAGAACATCAATTTAGATCATCTTTAAATTCAATTATCATGTGAGGGTCCAAGCCGCTCTTAACCGTGAGCACGACTGATATATCAGTTTTCACTCTGCAGAGGTTGTACACTTTACCCACAACTCGTGTTTCCCTTAACGCCCGAGTTTGCAAGACCCTTAAATACTTCCGAGGTGAGTGGTAGGGATTCACTACGAGGTATTTACAAAGATTCCCTAACTTGCAACGGTCCGCTAAGGTTTCAGGCCGCAGTGGTCATAACCCTCCCTAATGAGGAGGACGCCTTAACCAAGATCATATCTACGCCTCAAGAGGACCGAGCTATACCCTATCAACGCACTCCCCTCTTGCCCTTTAGGTAAGACCATTACAAGCTAAAGTTTCTAATTAATTAGCCAAGACCAGGGCCATGTAGTAACGTGGTTGCACTGTTTTCCTGGGTGGTTCTCGATGTTCCAATTAATGCAGTGATCTTTTATTACCATAAAAGGTATTCCAGAACATGAAGTAAAACAAGCATATCGTAGTTTCCAAATTATCCAACCAAAATCTAAGTATAAGCCACTAGCCTAGCTACAACATAAATATAACAACCCAGGTTTAATCAAGGAAGTTCAAAAGAAACTAGGCATATCCTTAGTTTGGGATCCATCATATTATAGACACATGCATGCATATAAAGTAAATGTGTATAATTAGAAGTTATTAGGACCGGAATATGATCAAGGATCATTTGCCTTCGTCAAAGTACTGCTGCTGCTCATGGGCGTCTTCAAAGCCTTGCTCTTGCGGACCCTCGAACCGAGCACCGTCTATCGCAACACACAGGTACATACAAATAAACAAGTACAATAAATAAGAAACAGTACACCAAACAATAATAAAAGAGCAAAACAACATTGTAAAGCTGCTGTATACGTCGCAAGGGTCGCGTGAGCGCGAGAATCGATGAAAACAGAGTTAAAACGGAGAAGTTATGGCTAAAACATGATTCCAGGGGCTTATTTGTAGAAGATTTGAAACAAAAAGGGCTCTGGAGAAAGAAACCGAAGGCTAAAACATAATTAAACCTTAAATCTAGTGTTTAGATTGAAAAACAGAGGGGCTAGGGACGGCGGGTTCTATTTTAGAAAAGGATAGGGACTTAAATAGAAGAAAAAGGATCTACTCGTGAATACTTTTGAACTGTCGTTGACTGCGGGTTAATTTTGATAGAACTCAGGGGCTATAGCGCAAAATATTCTACGGTTGACCGTTACGGGGTTATTTGACCCCGGTCTAGATCTAATCTAGACCATGGGATCTAGATCGGACGATCGAAAACGGCTGGCGGCTCGGGGTGGCGGCGCTGGACGCCGGCGGGGCCGGCTGGGCCGCGCGGGGAAAAAAAGAAAAAGTTGGCTGGGCTGGGTCTTGCGGGAGGAAGGGGAGAGAGGGGGAAAAAGAAAGAGAGAGTGGGCAAGCTGGGCCGCGGGGAGAAGAAAAAGAAAGGGGAGGAAGAGAAAAAAAATGGGCCGGGCCAAAAGAGAAAGAGAGGGAGAAAAAGAAATGCATTCAAATGCATTTGATGCTTTTGAATTTGAATTTGGAATTTAACAAATGGAAGACAAACAATAAAATAATGCAATGCGACATGATATGCACAAGGCCTATATTTCCTTATATTTATTTTTATAGTTAAGTAAATTATTGTTAATTCACAGTAAATGTTCTAAAATCAAAAGAATTTGAATAGAAACCTTATGGATCCTTAAGAAAATCTAGCAAAGTTTATTTAGGTTCCTAATTTAAAAATTAGGGTGTTACATTAGGAATGAGGCTAAAACTTAAAGATGGATCCCAAATAATTACATAATCTTGTTCTCCTACTAAAATAATATAACTTCATCCAAAAGTTTTAGCCTAATGAATTCCCAAATGGCCATAAATATATACTTTTATATGTGCGTAGATATTGGAAAAAGTCAATTTAACATGTACTAACTAAAAAATCAAAACCCAACCTATTATTGAACAACTAAATTTTGGAAAAAAACTATCATGCATGTGTGTAAATATAGAAAAACAATCAAATTTTCTTCTCTCTTCTCCATGGATCTAGGAATTTGTTTACTTAGGAATGAAGCTAAAATATAAAGAGTGGGCCCAAATGATTACATAATCTTATTCTATTAAAATAATATAACTTCATCCAAAAGTTTGAGGCAAATGGAGTCCCAATTGGCAAATCCACACCATAGAGATCTAGATCTAGCTAGAGATGAGAGAGCTCCATTTGAGTAAAACTATCCAAAAAGCTTATAAAAGATATGGGATTAGCATCAACTTACCTCCTAGAGCCCCCAACTTGAAGGAAATCAAATTTAAAACCTCCCCTCCCTTTTTTTCTTTTTTTGGATTTTCGGGCAGCACATCCCCCGAAGAAGTAATGGGCTGTCGGGAGGAGGAAGAAGGTTTACGCCCAGATTTTTATGGGTATTTGGCGGGTGGCGCCATCACCCGCCCCTAAAAATACGTCCCAGGGGTGGGTGATGGCGCCACCCGCCCTGAAAGTTTATCTTTAGGGGCGGATGACGCCATCACCGCCCCTAAAAATGAGACTCATTTTCAGAGGCGGGTGATGACGTTAACTGTTACAGTAATATCACTCTTTTTGTAGGAACGGGTTATATTTTGATCCAACCCAGAAAAAAATTGAGCGTTGCTATAAATTATTTTTTTTAGTAGCGTGTGCCATGTCGTTTAGATAGATAAGCATATGTTTTCCATGGTCTGCTACGTAGGTACATATATTATGTGCTACATTCGTAACGTACAACACAGTTATATTATGTGTGAAGGTACGTGTGACAGACATTCCTGCCAGACGTAATTGCCCTGCTGCTGTAAACTGGGGCACAACAATCTGTGCCAAAATAAAGCTCAGAAACCAAATCAAGATTTGGATTCACATTTGTATCAAATATATGCTGGGTTAGCATATAAAACGTACATAAACCATGATTGATTTCAACAAAGACACAACCAAACTAAACAATGCAATGTTTGTCAATTCAAATAACTTTGTACATGCATGTAGCAATTAGTTCATGCTTCATATACAAAATAAACTCGTAGCTACTTGCATTATAGTCGATTTCTATACAAGGTATCACATACATCACGTGTTAGATAAGCAAAAGGCAACTAATAGAACCTTTAAAATTTAGGCAACATATTAGTTTCCCATGTTCAAAGAACCACCGTGTAGACGAAAAATGAGTAGAGTACTATGCATATAAGTACCCGCCCTCGTAAAGGCGGGTAGAGAGGACTAACTCTTTTACTATAAGGCAATTTGTTATTTCTAATTGAAAATTTATATTTTGAAAGTATTTTTTATAATAAATCTAGGAATATAAATACATCTTGAAAACACTACCTTGTCTGCAAAAATAATGTCATCATAACTCTATTATATTCCAACCATATTAATTTGAGATCAAGCCTATACTACAAAAAATTACTACTATTTATGATATCAAATAAGTATTATTAGATTCATATTTGAATATTTTTCTAGCACATACTCTGTCCTTTCTGTGATGTAAGACATTCTAGCAATTGTAAAACAGATTAATGGAGAGAGGAAAACGCATATACCCTCCAAGAGCTCTTTGTTTACAAGCCATAATTAAAATTGTTCTAAGATTAAGCAGGGAAGGAAGGAATATAAAAGTTAAGTATGCAGCTAAGAGTAAAGAAAAATTAAATGATTTTCTTTAATACTTATTCAAAAGTCTTAGAATGCCTGCTATATTAGAGTATGAATTTTGAACCCTTCAATACCTTGCATTTCAGGACAGAGGGAGTATCTATTTGGTGTAAATTTGAATTGATACTATTTCCTATAAATTTGATACCGGTAAAAAAGGAAACAGGCTGTCCGTAACTCGGATTCACAGCTCTGGTTTCATTTGCCATCGATGTGGGGACTGGGGAGTGGTTGAGGGGGATTTGGGAGTGGGAATACTGAGTGGGAGCCGAGCCTAGGAATATGAATACAAGTGGGAATTCAGAGTAGCCAACAGCTGGGACTGGGAATGGAATGGTGTTTCGGTAACAAGCTTTCCTTCCCACTCGGCGGCGCAAGGACACCACCAAACCAAACAAAGAGAAAACCCCAATCTCGGCCACTCCCTCCGCACGCGCGCAGTAAGGATGGCCGCCGCGCTCCGCCTCCTCCTGCGCTGCCGGGAATCGGCGGCAGCGCCTCCGTCCCTGGCCCTGCTGCAACCTCTGTTTCCCGGGCAGTTCTCTACGGTGAGGAAAACAAACCATTTTCCTTTTCCTCCTCGTCGATCTCGCCTGGTGCTTAAACCCCTCCAGCCTGCTGCCGCCGTGCTCCCCTCTCCTGCCCGCCGCCGCCTCTGCAGGACTCCTGGACGTGCGCCGCGCGCAGGTCTCGCTGGCGCTGGCGCTGGCGCCGGCGCCGTACCTGCTCCGCCACTACTCGAGCAAGCCGAGCAAGGTAATCAAAATTGCAACTTTGCTCACGTATTTGGGTTCCATTCATTGCTAGCGGCTGTGTTCGCTGACAATAGCTGCCGGTGCGCTCATGTTTTATAGGGGAGTGCGCCGCGGCGACCAACCAGCCGCAAGGGGACCCCGCGCCAGAAACAGGCAAGTGCTTGATACAACCTGGCCTGGAAACTCTTCTTGCTTGTGATTTTCAATTGGAAGGGATATATATATGGTCATATGGAGCTTTTTTTCTGTTATGCCATGACAAAATTATCAGTAAAAGATGAATTCTTCAGTTTATTATTGATCTAGTGGTTGCAGCAGATAATTATTAGGAGTTCACTGCTTCAATCAGTTTTGGTTCGGCTGCACCGTAGAGCTTGCTGTTGACCCTGCTACATAAAAAGTTACTGACATTGGGTACTTCTAGATGTAAATTGTAACTTCATTGTCTTAGAGCTGCTTTTGACTTGGCTGTGAATGAGAATCTGTAGCCAATTCTGTGATAGTGCTGCTCATTATGTTTGGTGATATGACTCACCAGAGCTAAATGCACCTGTATTGATGGATGCTTCTACATTATAACTTTCGACTTATTGGTTCTGGCATGTTTTATATATCCACTTATCCAGTACCTTGAACAGGGCATAAAAATCATATGAGACTTAGCTCCAGGGATAACAGGAAACTAATAAGCCAAGATACCCCCTCCATTTCAGCCTTGATGTGCATTTCAACAACTGTAAATTCTGCCTTTTTGCCTTCCAACATTCACCTATCATCCCGTTCATCGCGAACTTAATCTAAAGTTATGTATTATCTAATCCAAGTATTTCATTCTTAGACAGTGCCATGATCTGCATGGATGGTATAGAAGGAATTTCTTTTGGTTTCTTACAAAATCAGCTTCTAGTGTTACTTTACAGACACCAAGAAGTCCCATTGACTAAATTTGTTACGAAACTAGTAATTTTGTAATTATGATTTCATAGATTCTCTGTTAACAGTAGCTTGAATAACTGCTTATATTTCCCACTGTTTGATTATCATAGGTCAAACAAAACTGCAGCATTGTTACATATTTGGAAACACTGGTACGTAAAATGCTGTTTCTGAATGGACTACTAAAGGATGTGCTGAAAAGGGCTGAAATGTCGAATGAAGCCACGGAGGCGTGTGTGAAAGCTAGCCATATAGTTGATGAAGGGTGGGATGACAGAGCTATTGCTATGTTTGAGAATGCATTGGACAACCATTGTAAAGCTTTTGCTGCCTATGAAAAAGGGGTGGATGATTTTGCTAAAGCTGTTGGTAGTACTAATGGATTACCAGTGCATATTCTGGAACAATATCAGGTGTGTTGTAAGAAAATGAAGGACTCTAACAAGACCTTGAGGTAAAGGGGCTACCATATGTTGTTATTTGGTTTATGATCTTTACAGATTAGTTGCACTTACGCTTTCTCTGCATTCTTTTTGGCAGGCAGAGCCTAGAGGAGATGTCAGGAACTTTTGAGACCCAGAAGATGCGGAAGAAGATTAACAAGGCAGTTGGACTTGTGATATGTCTTGTTCTTACAGTGGTGATCGTAATGGCATACTTAACTTAGCATCGTTATCCACACTAGTATTTTAATAGGGTTAACTTCTGTATGGAATAGAATGTAGCGTTTTATGATCTATCCTTATTTTAGTTTTCAGTGCGACAGTGCCATTTTAACCATTTCAACAATTACTACTCTCTATACAGTCCAGTTAATAGTTTGCACGGGATGCTGCTTCAGTTGTGCTCCTGTTAGACAGACAGAAAGCATGGAAATATTTACTATTGTATTAGCTGCAGTCATGCTTATGTCTCATGTATGGGTGTGTTGTTGAGACCATACTCAAGTTTGGATTGTTGTTTGCCACTATGTTACTATATCACCTATTTGTGCTGGTTTGTGCTGAAGATTATATGAGTCAAGCTTTGTACCGTGAGCGCTTCTTCTTTAATTTGCTGGTTACTTGTCTTAGGTTTAAGCGTTGCAGTTCTACCTTTGTAATTTCAGAATCTGAAGCAAGTCTGGTGATACTGATGCTGATTCATTATGTTTAGTCCTAAATTGTGCCCTGCAGTGTAGATCATTTCTGCCAGTACCAAATAAGAACTGGGTATCTTTTTCATTTTTTTTAATTTTTACTTGTCCAAGACTGCAGATTTCAACACCCGAAACATGCTTGGAAACTAATGTTTCATGCAAGCACTATTAATGTGTGTCCTACTTCCAACAACAGCTTGCCTCCCCTCTCCAGGCAAGTGCCACTGCATGCGGCCACCATTCCTTTCATTCCCCTCTCCATGCTGGTTTCCCATTGCTGCCATCACTAACCATACCTGCTGGTGCTGCATGTCATGCTAGGGGAATGTTCTGCCACCCCTGAAGCAAAGAATTGCTCCCCAGGCAACGCGGTATCTGAAAGTGCTAGGCCTGGCACTTTTGTTGCTTGTGGTTTTATTATTTTGCCCGAGGGATTCGAATTAGCGCCGCCCGATCGTATTTCTCCTGAGTTGAAAGAAAAGATAGGAAATCTCTCTTTTCAGAGTTATCGTCCCAATAAAAAAAATATTCTTGTGATAGGCCCTGTTCCCGGTAAGAAATATAGTGAAATTGTCTTTCCCATTCTTTCCCCCGATCCCGCTACGAAAAAAGACGTTCATTTCTTAAAATATCCCATATATGTAGGGGGAAACCAAGGAAGGGGACATAAATTGGATAGGGATCTGGAGGTTATATGTGGTAATGCACTGTTTAGATAACTTGCAGAAATTTGAAGCTTCAGTTTTTCCCCCAACCGGATGCATGCAGCAGATAGTAGGATATTCTTGGCTTAGTTTTAAAATACACATTATTTGCATTGTACAGCTTGCTGTTGACAATTTAACATTACAAAGTAAAGTTACTGGGATTTGCTTGTCCAGTGGTAATCTCATTAACACTTAGGTGCCTTTGAATGCTATTAATCATAATATATAACGAATTTGAATACATTTTTGTTATATATGTTCACCATAGCTCAAAAGTACCCTGAACCATGGTTGTGCATGACAGCATTTTAATTCAATGGTACTCGGCATGAATTTTCAATTCTGCATTGAAGGGAATGGGGAATTTCATGTAGTGCTGCCTTTCTCGTTGATCTTTTGTCTTCATAAAAAGAAATGTGTAGTAAACAAATACAGGGTCATTTGTGCTCTGTACCAAACAAGCACCATTAGCCACACATCTTGCATGGCATGGAGGTGTGGACGTTTGAGCTCTTCTTCTGGTGTTATTCCACATACATTTATGCTAGTATGTCTACTATTTAGATTTAACATATGTGCCTCAGTTAACAACAGCTTGATCAGAAGTTAGTTCTGGCCGCATTAGCAACATTCAGCCAGCATGGACGGTGGTGAAGGAGTTTCTTTGGTGTCATTTGAATCACACCTTCAAGAGTTAGCTTGCATAAATGGTACATCTAGATGGATATTAACTAAATCCCGTATAAAAATAGCATAGTATTACAATGTATATTACACAGATGTCTGTTAACAATAGTTTGGTAAAGAAAATTAACATTTCACATTGAGCTCTCACCTTTGTTTGAAAATTCCTAGGATAACCAAGACATTTAATATGTAAATAATTTGAAGTAGTTTGTGGAAAGAGTAGCAAATGATATGAAGGAACAGATTGGATTGATGAACGAAGCCTTAAAGACCTGTGAGAATGCTTGTCATTCGTTAGAAGAAGATTGGATGATCAACCTCTGCTATGTTTGATCAAGGAATGGAAGACTTTTTGAAAGCTCTTGCTGTGATTGAGAAGTTGGTGGATGATTTTGTTGAAGTTACTGGAAGTTGTTATTGGGTAACGAAGTGGACTCCATCAAGACCTTCGGGTAAAGGGGGTTAACAATATAATCTTATTTTTCTTATGATCCAAATATAGCAGTCATATATGCATTTTCTGCATTGTTGTTCAAAGGCAAAACATGAAGATGTTGGCAGGCTCTTTCGAGATCGTGAAGAAGCGCATCAAGTGGGGCTTGGGAAGTTCCGATGGGACCCAGGGGAATTGAGGATGTTTAGCATAGAGATTGTTGCTGGGTGCTTTCAACATGTTTAGAATATAAGGTTATTTCTCTATTATTCAGCGGAAGATATTGTAATCACGGATTATTACTATTGTTATTCTTCTTTTGGGAGCATACATGAGTGCTCAACTACATGCTAGTAGATGAGGATCAAATGGGTGGTCTGAGCAGCCCGTTAATGGCTAGCTAATATTTTGCAAGGGTGTGGCTGCACTCTATGTAATTATATCTCGTGTTTGTTTTGTGGATTCAGTTGAATCCACTAGAGTTGACTGCATTATAAATTGACAAATTGTCTACTGGGAACTTTAATTTGACAAAGTGTTGTTTGAGCTGAGTACATCAGAGCCAATTCCGTGCAAAGAGTTTTGCATGATGCAGCCCAGAATTTTTATGCGAATTCTTTTGCAATTTGGCTGCCTAGAACTCCATCTTGTATTGAACACTAGTGCCTAATGAATATAATGTACCCTATGAATAATCAATAAAATTCCCTTTTACCGTACCATATGTACTCTGTATTTTTGCAAGTTCCTAATGCAAGTTAGACAATCATGTCTCCTTTTTTACAACAACAATGAAATTAAGAAAAAAAACACAGGAGTTTGGGACTTGTGCAGCACGTGCGGGATTAATGTCAGGCCTGGCGGATTGGGACTGGGATGAGGACATGACTGGGGAGTGATTTTTACAACTAGCCATTAACCTTGGATCTTGTTCTCCAAGGTTAGTAAACATGATACTGCTCCCCGACGACAACCGTACATGTTCCCCCTCTCCTGAACGCCGCAGCCAAACTCAGGACGGCGCCGCGCGAACTGCCTCCCTGGGCGACCCCGGTGCCGCTTTTCCGCCACAACGGCCGGGGTAAAGGTTCCAACTTTCATCACGTGCGCAGCTTCTCATTGCTGCTATGCATACGAACTGTACCTGCCGACGTCCCACGCCTTGATAGGGATGCGCAATGCCACTGGCGAGGAAACCCATCGATTGCGAGTAAGGATGCAAGTGGGTACCTGATAGTATTTTTGGATCAGCTAATTAATTACGATGGTATGCCACTCTAGTTCATTTCTCCTCCCAAATTATTTACGCAGAATGCTATTCTAGTTCATTTTATCAACTTTTTGGGTCGACCCAATAATCCAAAATATATATAACTTACATCCCTGATACAAGCAAGTGTCATCATGATTTTGGCCTCTGAGCTTTTCTTTCTTGCGGTTCCAAATTCAAAAGGGATTTGTACTTTTTATGCTGTCATTAATAATGGAAAAAGCCTGGGAAAATCCAACTCTTCAAATTGTTGTCCAATTCTCAGCTTACATATGGTAATTGAAAGTTCAGTTCAGTACTACTTAAATAAGTCTCTTTTATCCACTTCTGAATCTACTGGAATTGGGTGGCCTCATTTGCTCTGATTTCTGAATAGGCTGTAAATGAGAATCTCTTAATTAGACTCATCGTGTTTGGTGGTTTGACGCATTGGATCATATACTGATGCACTGGTTGTGTTCAAGTTATAACCATGTATTGGCCGATCGCTACCTTTTGTCATTTTGATAGTGATGCTAATTTCATGATCTGTAACAAGTCCGGCAATACTGATTCTGATTTTATTATGTCTTGTTCTGTGCTGCGCTGTGCCAGAGTGTTATTGTTCATTTGTTTGCTGGGTCGAAAAAAGGCAAGTATGTGCCACAGTCGACCCCAACTCATGTCTCAAATTCATGGCTTCTTCTTCCTTGACGTCTTAGGGACATCTTTGGTTCATTGCCACAGTAGAGATTAGTTAATCCATATTTTCTATCTTAGCTACTATATTTGGTTAATTGTCATAACAATGACCATGTATATTGCAGAAACACCAATTTTAAAAGAGTGGTTGAATGAATATGAAGTAGAACATGATCAAGTGACCCACCTCAACATTCCTACTAAACATTTGAAAAAAAGATCCTCCCACATTAATTGAAACTCTTCTAGGTTAATTAACTGCATTAATAGTAGTTTATATTATGGCAACAAAATTCATATAATTAAAGAACTCAAAGATTTCACTGGTGCAATTGTATAAATAATTTGACAGACTTTTGCAACAACAAGGGAAGTTTATACATGACAACAAGCGACAACATAGTCTGCAACACAAGAAAGAAAAAAAACAATACTTAAACCTAAGAGGAACTATGTGCTGAACGTTGAAGTCACCATGCTATGGGATCTTGGGAAATATCATAAATTTACACCTAGACCAATGAAGATTAACTAAGAATATTAATGCATTTAGTTGATCACAACGATTTTTTATGAACCACATACAAATTATTTAGCACTCCGCACCTTTTATCCAAAACAAGAAAAAAAAAAGCAGTTCTGTGCTCAATCCCTCGTACAGCTTTTGGGATACGGACTGGCATTTGTCAATGGGAATAGGAATGGGAGTGGGATTGGGATTAGATTGAGAATGGTCAGTGGCCAAGAGCGAGCGAGCAGCGCCGCAGCAGAGAGCAGATGGGTTTAACAACGCCACCTTTCCCCTCGGACGCCAACAGACCAAGAGAAAACCCACCAGAGCGCCTCGCGCGCGGGCAGTGACCATGGCCGCCGCCCTCCGCCTCCTCGCGCGCCGCCGGGCGACGGCACCGGCGCCTCTGTCTCTGCTGCAGCCTCTGTTCCCCGCGTCGACGGCGTCGTACTCCAATGTAAGAACGTGATCATTTCTCCTATTCTGTCGCTTCGCTCCATGGCTTAAACCCTCCGGCCTGCTCCTTTGCTACAGCCTCCCTCCACTCTCTGCGCCGCCTCGGCCATCGCCGCCGGTGCCGGCCTCGCGGACCTGCTCCGTGTTCAGCTCCGTCCGTCCCCGGTGCCGTCCCTACTCCGCCTCTACTCAAACAAGGTAAAGATTGGAACTTGGCCTGGGAATTCTTATTGCTTGTGATTCTACATCGAAAGGGATCTGGAGACTTCTGCTTTTTCTTTTTTTAGCAAAAATTGGATCTTCAATTTTATTTTTCTCTTGTTAGAGTACAAAGTACAAGCAGATTAGTTCAATACCTCTAAGTTCAGATAGTTTTTGTATCCCCTCTCTGGAACATTTAGCTCTCTGTTGGTATTACTTAGTACAGTCATTTTTTTCTTTGAAAGAAATCTAAAATAATTTCTGGAATTGGGTACCTCTAGTTGTTTCCTCATTTGATCAATCGTCCATGCTATTGATTTGACCCATAAAATAAAATCATCAATGAAATCTGATGATTGTGATGCTGAATTTATTAAGTTTAATTTAGTGGTGTGCCACATCAGAGCTGAATATTACCTATATTGATGTATAGTTGTACAAAATTATACTGGAAAGAACAGTTACTGCTAGCTCCAGTCATAACCTTATTGGCTCATTGCTGCTTTTCCTAGTGATGCTGGTATTAAAATCTGTAACAAGGCTCATGCTGATTTCATTGTGTTTAGTTATATATTTGGCCTTGCAGTGTGTTCTTGTTAATGTTCTGTTGGATTGACGAAACCGAAAATGCATAGTAAAAAATGTAGATTCATTTCTACCAAGTACCAAACGAAATCTGGGTAACAATATAATGATGTCATTTCTGAAAGAAATTTTGGCGCCCTTGGGCTACAGCTTGCAGCACTCCAAACATCGTTGGTTCCATTGACATATTTCCTGCTTCTGACAAAAGGTTCCATTCCCTCTCCTGGCCACCACCACTGCCGCCAACATCGTTCCAGACACCCACCACATGCAGTTCTCTGTGTATCCAGGGACATCCTTGATCCGCCACTACACAAGCAAGGTAAATACTTTATACTTCCATATGGTATGTAGCTGGTGTGCCATTTCTGCCACCACTAACTGTACCTTCTGTTGCTGCATGTTTTGCAGGGTGGTGTGCCACCATCACCGAGTCAACTGGTCAATAGCCAGACGACACGGAGTCTGAAGCTACTCGCCCTGGCATTTTTCTTGCTTATGGTTTCAGATTGGAAAGGGATCTGGAGCTTTTTTGTGGTAATGCACTGATTAAGTTTTTCCAATACTACTATGTTCTTGCAGCAGATATTTATGGTTTAGGACTTTAATACTTTAGTTAATTCAAATCTCACCGCAGAGCTTCCTGTTGACAATTTCACATTAGAAAGAACAGATACTGCCATTGGCTCAATGTGAAACATACCGTACATGTAGTTTTACTATTTGAGTTTATTGTGAATGTGAATCTGTAAGTAATTAAAGTTTGCTGCAATACAGAAAAAAATGTGTTTGTTTCATTTTGTGTTCACAATTCAGTATGAACCCTCTATGTTCACAATTCAGTATGAACCCTCTATTGTCATCTCTTCTTGTTTTCTTGATGAATTCATAGGGTGAACTACACTGCAAGATTACAAGGGGATGTCTGACCATAATAATGAATGTGGAGCAGTCTGAAATTATTGATGAAGCCGTGGAGGCCTGTAAGAAAGCTTTTCATTTATTAGAAGAAGGGTTGGATGATAAAGCTTCTGCTATGTTTGATCAAGGAATGGAAGACTTTCTGAAAGCTGTTGCCGTATTTGAAAAGAGGTTGGATGATATTGTCAAAAGATGTAATGAGTTGCCACCGGATACACAGGAAGAGATTAGGATGTCGTGCAAAAGAATGATGGCTCCATCAAGAGGATGAGGTAAAGGGGTACAACATACTCTTATTTTGTTGGTGATATAAACATATTACTGACAGATATACCTTCTCTGCATTCAGGCAAAGCATGAAGAATTTGTCAGGCTATTTCGAGACCCTGAAGGATAATACCAAGGGGGACTGGATCTGATGAGACCCTGTAGACCCTGAGGAGGTGAGGATGCTGACCAAGGGAATTGTCGCCGTGGAGCTTGCATCATGTGGTGTCTTCTTCTGGTAAGATGATTGTAGGGATGTATGTAGCTTAGCGTTTTAATAATCTAGAGTAGTATGGTCATATGGAGTTGGTTTTCGTGTGGAACCAAATGTAGAAGGTTTCTCTGTTATCCTGCGGAAATTTTTGTTATAGCGCTGCTTCTTGCGAGCATATATGAGTGCTCAAGCATGCTATTGTACATGATGATCGTCCGGTGGTTTCCTTTTGTGAAGCTTGATCTCTCTGTACGTAGATTTTGTTTGAATCTATCAGCAATTCACTGCAGAGAGACGACACTTATGTGAATCATGTCTAAGATACAAATGCTTATCTATTGGGCAGTAACTGAATAAATTCAGCTGACTTGAAGCCAATGTACTTCCCCAGTGTTAGTCTTACGAAATTGGTTCAATTTTTGTTTCTTTCGCGAAGAAATAAATTGATGAGTAAATTAGTTCATTAGCCCTGATAAAGTTCAGCTTAGTTTTTTGGCCCGAACTTACTTATTTGGCAAAAAAACGAATTTCGTTTTGGTTCTCGCCCTTTCGTCCATTCCATCATCCGGTACTGTGAGCCAAAAAAAGAACAAAGTACCCCTAGCACGATTCCTCATTCCCCGTAGAGACTTCTCCCCGTACCACTGGCGATTGAGATGGCCGGCTCCGACGAGGTCCCGCCGGCGGATCCACCTAGGCTGGCGCCGGCAGAGCGGGCGGCCCGGCTTGTTGTCGGTGCTGGCCGCCGGCCGCCGGCCGCGCCATCGGGCAAAAAAAGAGCTCGGGCTGGCTTGCTGGGAACGCGGGCGGAGGTCGTCTCCAGCTAGCCAGGCTATGGCTAACTCACTGTACAAGACGAGTGTGGATCCCCCACCTTCGGTAGCTCTCACTGCGTCATGGAGGAACAGCCTGCGGTGCTCCTGCCGACGCGGGCAGCAGTGGTCCCACATGCGGACGGGCGGGCGGTGGAGCAGCGAAGGTCCCACGCGCGGCCGCGCGGAGCGGCGGCGGGAGCTCCCCGCGCGGGCTGTGGACGGACGAGCGGCGATGGAGCTCCCGCGCGGCGGTGGGGCGTGCCCGCGGCAGCTCCCGCTCGCCCGCGGCCGGTGGAGGTGCACGAGTGGCCACGAGCGGCGGTGGGGCGCGCCCGCGGTGGCTCCCGCTCGCCCGTGGCCGGCAGAGTTACGCGGGCGGCCGCGCACAGCGGCGGTACGCGCCCGCGGCGGCTAAGGCTCGCCGGCGGCCGCGCGCAAAGCTCCAATGCTGCACAGGATCTCAATTTGGCCGCACGAAAACCCGATTTGATCATGTCGGACCTTAATTCAGTCGGTCTGGTGTTGATTTGGGGCTGCAGGACCTTGATTCAAGGGGGTCCGAGGTCGCACAAAGGAGGAAGATGGTACAGAGGAGCTTTCGCGGCGAGAGAAGAGTGGCACACGAGGGACTAAACTTACCGCATGAACATGAATTTGTTTTTTTTTTCAAATAAGCAAGTTCAATCCCAAAGGTGCCAAGAAGGTGCCAAGAAACTAAGCCGAATTTTTATTAGAGCTAAGAAACTAATTTACTTTAAATTGATACCGGACGAAAACTGCACCATGGTAACAATTACATAGGTGCAGCATTGTTCACAGGATACAAGAGACCGGCTAATAGTCGGCAAAAGTGTCTCGGCGTAACATATGCCTGCATACAGATTCTATCATAGTTCAATATTAAAAACTGGGACCAACATGACAGGACCATCACTTCCCTGCTCGCTCTCAGTAATTTCTTAGCTTGATGTTTCTTGGTATTTGGTTTAGTTCATAGTATTATGCTCCTTTGTTGCTCGTGCTACTCCGACGTAACTTTTCAAAGGTAGACCAAAACACAAAAGTGGAAAAAATACAAATAAACATCACATTCTCAGTCAAAGATAATCTACAAGAACACAATGGAGTATAACCAAAAGACAAACATTTGACTACCCCGGACATTCCACTTTGTCCGCTTAAACCACTAAACAAATATTTGACTCAATTTACTCTATCAAACTATATCAATTGATCCAATTTACCCATAATGAGATTTGAATTTTTTTTGTTTATGCGTGTAAAAAAGATTCAACTTTGCGGGGTGATAAAGGACATCATAAATTCTGTTGAGAAATACAATAGTCTTTTCATCTTTTGTTAGGAGTTGATACTGAAGTAACCTTACCGATACAAATTTAAATGAAAAAAAATGCTGACTACTTAAAATATTTTCCAACATAGATATCATATCCTCTATCACCCAACAAATTTTGAACATACGTGGAGGAAAAAGATAAACACATTAAGGTTAGGTTGACAATTGGAATAGTTTTGGGGACTAAATTGATCCAGCATTTTGTTTAGGGTGGTCTAGTGGATAAAGTGGATCCGTTGGATTAACTAAATGAACATTTCTTTTCTTACAAAAGTAATGCAAAACATAGGTCAAATGAAGCTAGAACCATCAACATGTAGGCAGGAATCATTTCATCACAAAGTCAAAAAGGAATATTTCCTTCAACTTTTGTTTAGATATCAAGAAATCGTTGTTTTACAAGATAAAGTTGTGCAAAACCACGGTTTAGAAACACACATGTCCCAGTGGGGTTTCTATGACTCCAAAAAGAGTACGTTTTTAACAATACCATGGTCTTAAAAACAATAAGGTTTGGTGCATCCAAACGCTACAGAGCTTTCTAAAACCAAAGTATTGTGCAAAATTGTAGTATTTTTCCAAAACTCTAAATTCTTAGAGTCTAAATGTGATCTAATATTTTATTTTAAAAAGGTCAGGTTGATGAGTTACCTACTTGTGGTCCCTAACTTGTGGATCCCACATTCTTGGGAGAAGAGGGCTTCGATTCGGCTCACCGGCTCTTTGGTCATCTGCATCTGAAATGAAAAGGAGAAACGAATTGGTGACGGGAATGACACAACAAGGATTGAGTGACAGCGGTGACAGGCTAGTATTTGATGGCCTCAATCAGGTTGAGAAGTTGGTAAGGAAAGTGCTTGAGTGCTTACCCAAGTGTTGCCGGCAAAAATGACAATGAAGGCAATGGTGGTAACGACCTCTACCGCATGGGTGATCAGTCCTAATAATCGAGGTGGGTGGGATGATTGTTGCAGATCATGTTCGACACATTAAGGAAGGAGAAATGTGTCACAGGTTCAGCTTATGTTCAACCCAATCCACTAATTGTTAAGTGTTTTCTTCATTTGTGAAAAAAGTTTTTAACACGGATAACTCCATGTAGAAGTTTAAGGCTAAATTAAGTTTCGCATGTCCAAATCTAGCAAGTTAAAAATCAAAGCCATATTTTGGCATGTCAAATTGGGCAATCGATTCCAAAATTTAGTCCATTTTAAATCCAAAAATGAACCAAGTCCAATTAAGGCTTTTCCTTTCACTATAACTTTATATAGTAGACGATATAGTAACCAAATGGTGGTGCCTGGGACATGGAGGAGCAGGGCAGTAGCAGACTTCCTGCTTCTCTTGCGCCACGGGCGCCGGCGCCTACGCCCATGACCCTGCTGCAGCTTCAGTTTCCTGTGCCATACTCAAAGTCCAAAGTCGTAAAAAGAATTGCTTTCATTTTCGACGATCTCACATGGTTACTTTGCTTAAACCCTCCGGCCTATGGGTGGTAACGGATTGTAACTTTAGTGCTCTCTTCACAATCTTTCACAATCTAACTTGACCCTTATATATTTTTAGCTCAAAATTATATAAGATTAAGTCTGGTTTTTAAATTATCTAGGCTAAAATTTAAGATCCTTTACCATCTTTACTCCGGCTAGCCATGCTCAGTGTGCTCCTGGCCGCCGCGGACCTCCCGGACCTATGTGTCGCGCAGGCGCCGCTACCGCGGCACCCTGTGCTGTCCCTGCTCTGCCGCTGTGAGGGAGCAACAAATATGAAGCTCCTGCTCTATGTGTTCGAGCAACTATCTAGGCTTAAAATAAATTTTCATAAAAGTGAACTTCTCTATTGTGGGGATGCTACGGAATATGCGGACCAATATGCACAGTTATTTGGTTGCAACATTGGTGCTGCGCCGTTCAAAAACCTCGGTATCCCCATGATGCATAGAAGGCTCAGAAATAGTGATTGGAAGGGGGTGGAAGATAGATTTGAGAAGAAATTGAGTACTTGGAAGGAAAAACTGATGTCTGTTGGGGTCGATTAGTGCTCATCAACTCAGTCCTAAGTTTCCTCCCAATATTTATGATGTTCTTCTTTGAGATATCGCAAGGTGTTCTTAAAAGATTAGATTATTTTCGTTCTAGGTTTTATTTTGGCAAGGGGACAATCATAAGAAGAAGTATAGACTCATCAAATGGAATATAGTCTGCCAACCAAAGGATCAAGGCAGACTAGGTATTACCAATCTTGCAGTCAAGAATATATGTATTCTCAGCAAATGGCTTTATAGTCTACTTAATGAGGATGGGGTTTGGCAACAATTACTTCGAAATAAATATTTTCATTGATACAAGTACAAGGCAAACCAGGAGATTCTCGCTTCTGGCCTGGTCATATGAAAATCAAGAATGAATTCTTTAAATGGGTTGTTTCGGTTAAAGGATGGCTGTCAAATCAGATTTTGGAAAGACATTTGGATTAATAATAAACTATTATGTGTACATTGTCCTTCATTATATAATATTGTAAGAAGGAAAAAGATAAAGTGGCTGAAGTCATGAGATCAATACCACTTAATTTGTCTTTCCGTAGGCCAATTATTAGGGACAAACTAATTGCCTGGCAACACATGATAATTCATTTTCTTAATGTTCAACTTTTTTTAGGAAAGAGACGTTTTCATATGGGTCCTACAGAGGGATGGATAATTCTCGGTCCAGTCTATGTACAAACAATTAATGATTGTACATATCCCGGTCCTAGGAAATTGGCTAAGGAAACTAAAACTTCCCCTTAAGATAAAAATATTCTTTTCGTATCTTGGAAGAGGAGTTATCTTAACTAAAGACAACTTAACCAAAAGAGACTGGAATGGTAGTCCAAAATGTGCCTTTTGCAATCATAATGAAATAATACAACACCTTTTCTTTGACTGTCACTTTGCTAGATCAGTTTGGCAAATTATAAATATTGCTCTACAGATCAAAATACCTTATAGCATTGGTCATATTATGGCAAAGTGACAAAGATGCTAACACTAAGCGCAAAATGTTAGTGGGAGTAGCAGCGATGTTTTGATCCATCTAGCTATGTCGCAATGATATTATTTCTAACAAGAAACCTATAACATCTTTTATGTAGGGAATATTTCGTGGAACGTATTGATTTAGATTTTGGCTATTGCCTGACGTGGAAGTGGTAGCGATGGAGGTCTACGCAAAGAATGGCTAGCGATTTCTCTTTAGATTATGTGAATGATATGAGTTATCACAAAATCTAGAGCAATTTATCTTCATAATTTTTCAAATATGTCATTGGCATGATGATGTAATAATCGATAATGGACATATGCATTGGATGATGCAAAAGATCGGATCTTTATCCATTTTCTAAAAACATAGCGCAAAAAAAGGGGGCAAACATCTTCTTTGCACATTGCCACAAACAGACAGGGGCTGGGCCCACTTTAATTCAAGAGTATTCTGTTGAATACCTATTATTTTCTTAAAAAAATTATTATATATGTAGTATAATAACTATGTATATGTATTCAAATGAACAAAAAATAACACAATAAAATACAATTCAAGCAATTCAGCCCAAACCAATGACCAGCCCACCTTTTCCTACCTTCTTCCCTTGGCCCAGTAATAGATTAGCCCAATTCTCTGTCCCCAGAGGTCCGCACCCACTGCTCAGTTAAACAGTGTTAAAGATATTTTGGATGGTCTCATCCAAACTCCAGGAAGCGGGAAAAGTCCCGAAATCGGGCAGCCGCCTGACCCGTGTCATGCGTAGTCAGCGCGCACGTCGCGCAGGACTCGCGCACGTCGCGCGTCAGGGGTGAGCTTCCGCTCCCCTACTCAAACCGACAACAATCGAAATCTATAAATATGTATCCAGATTGATCAATAAAGTTGCACCATTCACTTTTACATCTCTTGATTCTACTGTGTTCATTTACATTACACATTACTTTACAACACGTTATCGGCACATGGCTCTAAACTGAGCACACACAGAGAAGAAGAAGGGGAGAACGCCAGCGAGCTTGGTAAGATGCCGACCTCACCGTCCTTCCTCTCCATCGTCGGATCTGTTCTTCATCTTCCACGCCAGCAGTGTGCTTGCCGTCTTCGCGCTCTCCTTCGCCACCAAGTAGCTCACCGGGCTCCGGCACGCCGTCCTCGCTGGTACAGGACCACAGCTCCTGCCGGCTGCCGCGCTCGCTCTTCTCCCCTCGCCATGCTTCTTGGAGGAATGCTTGGAGAACGCCGCGATGAGGACGCCGCCGTCGATGACCTTGCAACTCACCGCGGACCACCAGTGCTGCCGAAAATGTGCACCGCGCCTGGCCGCGTCTTGGTGAGCTCCCCGCGCAACTGCTCGTCCCATGGATGGAAGACACTAGTGCGCGTGGAGCACAACAGCATCGCTTCACCGTGCCGCACCCCTTCGCTGACATACTCGCCGTGCCGGTCTTCATCGCCGATGTACTCGCCGTGCCGGTCTTCATCGCCGACGTACTCGCCGACCACGCCGCCAGACACGCCGACTCCGGCCGGAGGACGTGGCCGCCACGCGACGCCGGTGGAGCCTCTGGGCTTCGAGCTTTGGGGCGCCGTCGCCGCGCACCGTGGAGCTCCACGGCTCACCATCTCCACGGCGACCTCCGGCGCGGCGGCCCACTTTGTCTTCCCCGACCTCGCTCCACCGCCCCTACCTCCGGCGCCGGCACGCCCCAACGTGACGGTGGCGGCCAACCGCCACCCTGGCCTACGCAGGGCCATCCCGACCGGGCATGTCCCTGCCGGGGCACCACCGCGAAGCGCCGAGCCTCGCACCTCTCGCTCCGGCCAGGGGGAGGCCTAGGCGCGGCTGGAAGAGCAAGGAGAGGGGGCGGAGGGTGGAAGTCCGGACATGACATGGCCGGATCTGGGCGGCGCAGCGGCGGATCTGCATGCGCGGCGGCAGGACCTCGAGGGGCGGCGGCGGCGCAGCTGGAGGTAGCTGCGGGCTGGAGGATGGGGTTTGAGCGGTTAGGGTGCCACCCGCTGGCCCTAAATACTAGGTGGCCGCAACCTTGGCCGAGCCAAGCCACGGCCTGGCGCCTCGCATGAGCGCGGCTAGGCTGGCCGGCCAGGCGCGCGCCCCTCCCAGGCCCCAGCGCCCCCTTGCCACACGGGTTGTGGTGGGCTGCCGCGGCGGCTCAATTCGGACCGCCCGCGCACCATCACCTGCCCGCATCCCACCCCCCTCGGCTGTCGGGCCGCAAATGGTGGCGGGCCGAAACCGAGGTTGTTTCGGCCCGCTGCCCAGTTACCTTTCCCCATTTACATTTATTTGTTTATTCTAGCAATTTACATTTTAGACCTCAGACTTTCTGTTATTTACATTCCAGTAGTGATGGGCCTATGTAATCTTCATTTAGGCTCTTGTTATTTCCTGTTAATGTAAAATATGTGTTCATTCAGCACTCTTTGCATTTCCATGTTTATTTCTTTACATTTACTTTTGCAAATTACAATTGTTGCCCATTTACTTTACGCAATTTCTTTTCAATGCAATGTACAATCTCTATTTTGGAATAAATTCCTCGATGTTGAGATAACATGAGATCTACACATACAAACGTATAGTGACTATCTCCTCAACTCGGAATAAATTTGATGGCTCACATTTAATTTGAACTTTCTCTATTCTATCTGAATTTTCGAAATTGGTCATATGCAAAGTGATATTCAAACATCACTAAGGGATCTACACTATAATTGGTGACTATCCTAACATATGATTCTCAAATTTTGAAATAAGAAAATAAATATTGAGCTTATTCAAGCATAAATCGCCTCAGTTTCACATCAAATATTGAGATTATTTAATTGTTGGAGTTCAATTTTTGAATTCACATTATTGCATTAATATCACCGTATTTCTCAGAATTATCGGCACATTGGAATGTAGTTGAGATGACCAACAAAGAGTTTGATGTTCTTGCTCTGGATGGACATAATTTCCCTGCATGGGCAATGAACATTAAAGTGAGTCTGTCGCGATGCAGACTCTTCCAGTGCTTGGCAGACCCTAAAAAGGGCGCTCAAGCATTGCCAGAGAAATCCAAATATGAGGCCTTGTACATAAGGATACCCAGACTTGAAGTCTGAATACATGATGGAGGAAAATCCACTTGAATTTTGGAAAAATCTCAAGCAACGCTATGAACAGCAAAAGGCAACAGTTCTACCTAAGGCAACTCATGAGTGGAATCACTTGTGCCTACAGGAATCACATGTGCCTACCTCTGGTTTTGTGATAAGGAGCCAACTGAGGCTGAAAAGATAGAGAAGACATTGTCCACAATGCTTTCTTCTGACAGGATCCTTACACTATCATACCGTGAGAAGAACTTTAAAGATTATGCTTCTTTGATTCAGACATTACGTCGGGCAGAAAAGAACCATGAGATAACCATCTGGAACTCTCAGCAGAGTCCCCTAGGCACTGCACCTCTGCCTAAGGTACATGCGAACATTAAGAAATCTGATCAGAATGGGAACGCCCAATCTGAAAGTTCTACTGGCAAAGGCAAGCACAAGTGAACCCGCAAGCCATGTCACACCCTAAAATTAATGGATTTTAGGATGTGATTAAAAATAATAATAATAATAATAATAATAATAATAATAATAATAATAATAATAATAAAGCAATGATTTTCTCATAATTATAAAAATTTTAATGTTTAATTTCTTTACAGAGAATTTAGTCTAGGAAAAATAAATGATTGTCTTTCTGAATTAAATAAAATGCTTTCTATGTATGTTGCATTCATTTTGTTGCATTGGTTTTTGTTTGTTTGCGTGTTTAAGTTTTCGAAATAAAAATATCCAAAAACTACCCTAAATCTTTTCTCTCTCTTCCCTATCTCTTTTGGCTTATCCTATCTTTCTCTCTTTCTTTTTCTTTCAGCCCAGCCCAAATCCTTCTCTTCTCTTCTCTTCTCCCCGCGGCCCAACTCCGCCAGCCCAAACCAGCCAGCCCAAACCGTTTCACCTCCCTCTCACCGCCAGCTGGGACCCACCTGTCGGCGCCTTCTTCCACCTTCCTTTCTTCTTCCTCTGTTCCGCATCGCTCCTGCTCCTCTGTTTCCTTCCTCCGCCGCGACAGCAGGCGCGCCGCGCCGTCGTTCGCGCCCCTTCTCCTATCTCTTTTCTCTCTCTTCCCTATCTCTTTTGGCTCATCCCATCTTTCTCTCTTTCTTTTTCTTTCAGCCCAGCCCAAATCCTTCTCTTCTCTTCTCTTCTCCCCGCGGCCCAACTCCGCCAGCCCAAACCAGCCAGCCCAAACCGTTTCACCTCCCTCTCACCGCCAGCTGGGACCCACCTGTCGGCGCCTTCTTCCACCTTCCTTTCTTCTTCCTCTGTTCCGCATCGCTCCTGCTCCTCTGTTTCCTTCCTCCGCCGCGACAGCAGGCGCGCCGCACCATCGTTCGCGCCCCTTCTCCTTCCTTCTTCCTTCCTTACCCCGAGTCCGGATCGACTCCACGCCGTCATCCGCGTCTCTCTTTCCTTCCCGCGATGCAGGCTTGCCTTACTAGCCGCAGTTCCGCCCATTCCTTCACAAGAGCCGCCGCCTTCCTTACTCCCGGTCAACCCGCCCCTATAAAATCCCGCCGAAGCCCCGCTTTGCAACTAGAGCCATCCTCAAACCCTTTCCTCTACTCAACACCGACACACGCCGCTGGAAGTAGCACACCGGAGGAACGCCGCCGTCCCGTGTCGCCGCCTATCCGTCGACTTGCCGTTCCGTAGCTTCTCCGCCGTCATCAACTCTCGCTAGAGCTCCGCGAAGTGGTGAGCACCAAGCCGCACTCATTTTTCCCCTCTCTCCCTTGCTCCGCTGCAAACCCAATTCCTCGCCGGAGATCTGTTTCCGCCCGCCGCCGTGGCTGCCAGTCTACAGCCGCCGCACAGCCATCCCGTGACCACCCTCACCTTCGCTGTGCCGCTCTCTCTCTCCCTGGCATAAACCCAACTTGAATCCAGCCCCGGAACACCGGATTCGGTGAAGCTCCGGCTGTCCGCCGCCGCACTCGCTCGCCGCCGACGCCCAGTAAAACTCCGCTTCGCCCGACCCTTTTCGTCCCATCGAGCCGACCCTTCCTCTGCCGCTCGATCTAGATCTAACGGCCAGAATCGACCTTCACTTTACACTGCCGATTTACCCGACCCTCTCTTCACACCGCCGATTCGCCCGACCCTTACACCACCGATTCGCCCGACCCTTACTCCGCCGATTCGCCCGACCCGCCGCTTGATTCTGATCCAACGAACCAGATTCATCCGACCCTAGCTGTTCCTAGAACTTTAGCAGAAAGACCCCTAGGTTTTCCAGAAATCAACCCGCAGTCCAGAACAGTAGAAAAATAATTAGAGTTGAGCCTTTTCTTCTTCTGTTCCGACCCTGACCTTTCTAAAATTAGTACCCGCCGTCCAGGACCTATAGTTTTGCACCCCAACCCTCTGTTTAAGGTTTAATTATGTTTTAGCCCGTGATTACTTCAGATTTAGCCCCTGGAAGTCCAGTTTCTTCGCAGATAAGTCCCTGGAGCCTTGCTTTAGCCCTACCCTCATCGTTTTAGCTCCTTTCGTCTCGTTCTCGTTGCGTTAAGTCTTCTAAAGCCTAAGCTACCGTTTAATCGTGTCGTTGTGCCTTAGTTCCTATTTTTAAATTAAAAAAATAGATTTAATTTGATTAAAGTTCTCTCACCTAGTTTTTCTAATTAAAATCTACCTAGATCTTTACCTCCGGTTTTCATAACTAATGTTAATTTAATTAATACCAACTCAAATGTGTTCTAAATATAATTTGTTTAGTTGAACACCAAATATAAAGTTATGCGTTTAGATGCTCTCACAAGTTTTCCTTCTAATTAATTGTTAATTAGTGTAATCTGTACATAGACAATCATAAATAAAATATGACTAAGTTCTACTCCGCTTTTATAAATAATAATATAATATAAGTTAATTAGTCAAGGATATTTTGTTTTGAATATCTTTTACATTTGTTTTCCAAATAAAATAAATAAAGCTCATAGTTCTTTTGTTTCTTTTATAATACCAAACTTCCGATAGCTGTGTCTTTTCAACCCTAGGTCCGTTTTCCGTGTTTCTTGTGCTCTTGTAATCGTAGCAGCGAGCCTTATCCTTTAGCACGCTCTTTTAAAAGCTTTTGTTTTGTGATTGGTGTATTGCTCTTAGCTGTACTTGTTTGTTGTTTTGTATGTTTGTGCTCGATGTTTGCTTCGAGTAGAATGATCGCTATTGAAGCTTGAAGATCAAGGTTTTCGAGTAAGCAAGAGCTGAAGAGCAGTAAGAGTAGCTTTTCGTTGGAAAAAGGCAAGTGACCCTAACCATCCTTCTATCTATGCTTATTTACAAGAATACCACATATTAAATGGAACGTGGAGAACCACCCAGGAAAACAGTACAACCACGAGGACTATATGGCTCTGGTCTTGGCTAATTAATTAGAGACTAGTTTGAAGCGATCTTACCGAAAGGGCAAGGAGGGGGTCGGTGATAGGGGTCATAGCCCGGTCCTCTTGGGGTAGCAGCCTTCGCTAAGGTGCTGACCATTAGGGAGGTTTATAGACCACGCCGCTACCGAAACTCTAGCGGACTACTTCTTATTAGGGAATCTTTGTAAAGGCCTCGTAGCGTCCCTATGCAATCACACCTCGGAAGTGTGGTATTGTGCCTAGCTAGCACAACATGGTTGGGTCCAAAGTTCTTTCGAACTTTTACGCGACTTGTGGTGAAAGTGTACAACCTCTGCAGAGTGTCTAAAACTGATATATCAGCCGTGCTCATGGTCAAGAGCGGCCTGGACCCTCACATGATTAATAAACTTAAAGATTGATATAAATCATTACTCTGGTTATTTCTTGTGGCCTTGCTGAGTACCAACCATAAGTGTACTCACCCTTGCCAACTGCTGCTCAGAAGAAAAAGGTGTGAAGTCTACTGAAGATGATGAAGAGTTCTAGGCGTACGCAACCCCCAGTCGTCTGCCTGTGAAGTTTGGAGCCTTCGTTTCCATTATAAGCGCTTATCTCTGATAGTCTTGTAAGTCTTAATTTATATTTCTATACGTGATATTGTTGCTGTTATTCACTAATGATGTCACTATATGTATGGAACTTGATCCTGGCATACATATAGTTATGCATTCGGTTTTGTCCTTAAACCGGGCGTGACAAGCCACGTGGTGAATTCCAGAAGGGGACAATAGTTTCTTAGCCAAACTATGATAGAAACAACAAAAACACTTGCTTCAAGTGTGGTTGTTACAATCACGTGGCGAAGAAATGCAGGATCCCGAAGCAGCTGGTGGAACTCTATATGAAGTCCGTGGGTCGTGGACAGAACAATCAGAAGTTTGAAGCACACTTCACCTCCAATGAGCTGGAGACGGGCACTTCGGACCAAGCTCCACATGGAGCGGGACCAAGCAACACCACAACTTCACCAATTGCTGAGGATGAACCTTTAAACATTGATGACATGATCTTGGACTACTCCACTCATGTGTTTAGAGATCTCATTTAGACTCCTCACAACTTAGTCATTTTCCCTTAATTTGCATGCAGTATTGTAATTCGAACATGATGTTGCTATCTTTCATTTGATTTGCTGGATTGTGTTAAGCACTATTCTTAATGAATATCATATGTGTGTTCTATATTTTTCATGAGTTCTTATTTAAATTCTGAATTATATAGACTTACACGGGAATCAATCTAACGGAAGAAGAGATGTGCTTAGTGGACAGCTGTACCACTAACACTATACTTAGGGAAGTGAGATATTTCCAAACTCTCACAAAGAGGGAAGGAATGGATCTGACCATCGATAGACGCGATGCTATGATAGTAGGTTCCTGAAAGGCCACTGTCACACTTCAAATGGGTACGCAAATAAAAAATCAAGGAAGCATTATTGTATCCCGATTCAATATGTACCCTACTAAGCTATAGAGATATACAAAAAATGGGATTCATGTGGAACCACATGAAGAAAATAGAGAAGAATTTCTTATTTTCACAAAGGATATCGGATAAGGCAAATAGACAATTGAAAAAGTGCCCCCTCTCCCATCTGGATTGTACTACACATACATTTAGCCCGTAATACTTGTTGCGTACAAAATAATTCTCTCTTGGCATCAAGATTTGGCATGACTGCCTACTCATTCTATCTTGGATGACGAGAATTACTATCAATTCTATTTGTCACATCACCAATTCCTCAAATCATCAGATTTGATGTGCATCATGTGCATGATAAGGAAATTAATTTGAGAACCTCTTACCTTAAATTTCAAATATGAGCATTGAAATTTCTTGATCGCATTCAAGAATACTCATGTGGCTCTATTCAAGCATCATGTGGACCAACTAGGTACTTCAAAGAGCATGTTAATGCATAACATAATCACATTTGTGTCCCTTAGGGTGATATAATTTTTTCCAAACTCGTTGCTCAAATAATTTATTTGGAGCAAATGATCCTGGACGCGGGGTCACATCCGTATACATGGAATTGTTTGGTCTTTTGGGAACTACAATATTAAGTACCTTACATCCATGATGATCTAGTTAAATCTCTGATCAAGAGAATGCAATTATTTCACATGATCAAAATAGAATTACAAATTGCCAACATCTGTTGGTGGATGTGGATGTACACACCACATACATTTAAAATTTTTCAAACTGCAATCATACGGCTCCCTCCATTTGCAATGAATACATGGATATTCAAAAAATAAATATTTCCCAATTAACATGTTGGCTATATCTTGCACATACTGATCACCACCTCAGTATACACTCATGGGCACAGGAATCCTGGAGGTATAAGTATCCATCATTCATTAAATACCTTGGATTATTCAAAGGGGAGTTTATTCATAGCCCGTATGCTGATCATCTTTGAGAAAGGATTCCATGCATTAGGGGAGATTTATGCCACACATAGAATGCCAGGAATCAAGAGTGAATGTCACATCATGATATTCTCCACTTATTTTTATCCATGTATAAGAAGAATGTGGACTACTGGTTCATAGTCTTATATACATTTGCAATGTTTTGCAAATAATTTGCCGAATGCATTTACTCATGGTGTCATCTGTTTGTCATTTTCATTGTGCCGAGTGGAGGTACTATTTTTAAAACCACTCAACTCCCAATAAGAGGGGGAGAAGTATGGTCACAAGAAAGATAGCTTTTTACAAGCTTTCGTGAAAAATAGAGTGAATGCTAATCAACATCAAGTTGATTGACACCTCATGGATATTTACTATCCAAAGCCTATGGATGTGCATCATCCTAAAGACCAGCATAAATGTACACATATTCAGGCGCTGAGTCATTGGAACGCCCTAACTCTGTCGTTGTGGGAAGTGACATAGAGTTTAAAGGTTAATATTTTCACAAGCAATATTGGTTATATGAAACCAATTATACAAAGTCTACAATGTCAATATTTTTCAATCTTAAATTGCCTTACACCTGCTGGATCCAGATCAAAAGTCCTAGGCAAGATTATTTTCACGCTCACTTTGGGTCAAATCAAAGGTGGCAATATAGAAGAATCGCTCTCGCTAAACAATGATTGAGTAATATCTTACTCTCATAATCCTTTCTTTATAGAAGCAAGGTGGTGAGATAGCAAGAGCTTGTAGCATATGGTCTCACACCGAGAACTAGCTAGCATACCCTCGGTATGTGTGAAAATTATGTTCCTACATTCGATCACTGGCAGATATTTGAAATTTGATCTTTTCAATTTGATGGATTCGGATACACAAGTCAATGGACTTCGTGTTAGGAATCAAAATCGGAACATATATTGTGTACTACTCAAGTCAATGCAGGACTTGAAATTGTCGGTGTTTGTGGTCCACTGATTAGGTGAGTTCTTTCCTCGGAAAGTTTACTCCCAACAATGATGGTTGCATAGGTGTTTTCGTATTGAAATTCTGAACGGATTTCTAATGGTCATCGATCACACACTTAATCACGCAATCATCTTATAACGGATCATGAGATGAAGATTTGGGTAAACCCGAGTCACGCTTAAGTCTACAACTTAAGCATTCACCTCAGTCTACCAATGTCTAATGATATTGGATGATTATATCCATCAACTCTTATGGTTGCTTAGTCCCTAAATATGGATTATTATTATTATTCTGACCCTAGGATTGAACTCTAGTACCAACAAAGCGCTCATGTATCATGCAAGTCGTAACAGGCCTGATATTGCATTTACAGATACATACTAGCTCAAAATAGTACTACTTCAATAACATCTTATAGGCGGGAGTCAAGGGATATCAATAGATATCTATATGGTATGAAATGCTCTTAACTTGTCATTGGATGAGTTGAACATGACCATAGTGGGATATAAAGATACTACTCAACTAATCCCCGCTAATGTATATCACAAATTGATGCCCTTGTGGTAGAATTTTCATAGGAGTTTTCATAAACATTAATGATTATTTCCGCATTTCATTCCGAAATCTAACATGTGCATGCAAGACTTCGTTGAGTGATCAATTGTGATCTCATCACTTCTCTAACCATATCTATCAAGATAAGGTTACTTGTATTGCTTGGATGCAAACAGATTATGTTAAAGTAATATTACACTATTACTCATAGAATGGTTTTTCCTCATGTATTATAATACATTCGAGGAACAAACATCTTGCAAATTGAATATGTGATGACTTCGCAAATTTATTTACAAAATCTCTACTATATTTCACATTTTTATACTGTTCGTGGAATTGGTATGTGATGACTTTGAGATTTGCAAGGTTCAAGGGGAGTCTACTCTTAATTATAATCTGTTAAGTATCATATTGTGCTCTTTTTTTATGAGTTTTTCCCTTGGAGTTTCTCGTATAAAAGTTTTTCTATGAGGCAATATCAATACGAAGATATATGTTAAATCTTCTATTTTTTCCACAGGGGTTTTTAAAGAAGATATCCAAGATATATCATGTCATGTCTTCTCCACAAGTTGTTTGTTTAGAGGATATCAAAGACATTCATTGCTCTCTAAAATTTTATGGGTTTGTGATCGAGCGCTGGCCATATATGCCATATTATTTTCTTCTTATTTTTTTCACTAAGTTTTGAAGGAGTTTTTAGTGGCATATACATATATATTTTCTCATATTTTTCCCACAGAGTTTTTGAGGAATTAGTCATTTTATTGATCTTAAGTTCGGATTGAATCAAGGGGAGTGTTAAAGATATTTTGGATAATCTCATGCAAACTGCAGAAAGCGGGAAAAGTCCCGCCATCGGGCAGCCACCTAACCCGCGTCGTGCGTGGTCAGTGCACACGCCGCGCAGGACTCGTGCACGTCGCGCGTAAAGGGTGAGCTCCCGCTCCCCTACTCAAACCGACAGCAATGGAAATCTATAAATATGTATCCAGATTGATCAATAAAGTTGCACCATTCACTTTTGCATCTCTTGATTCTACTGTGTTCATTTACATTACACATTGATTTACAACAATCAGATCACGTTACCCCTAAAAAAAGCTAATCAGATCACGTAAGCATGAGACGATGTCTCCTCTTCTGCTTCTGCCGCCGCCCCGTTTCGAACCGCTAGGTGGCCGGCGGCCGGTGGAGCTTGACGGGAACTGGGCCGCCTGCAGCGTGCTAGCTTGCGCCGTTGCAGAGCCGCGGAGGGCAGGCGCACCGCGCGGCCGGGCACGGACGACGCCGCGGAGGGATGACGCGCCGCGTGGTCGGGCACGGACTGCAGGGGCTTGGCGACGGGCGGTGCCACGGCGGCTGGCTAACGTGGTGGCTTGACGGCAGGGGCGGGGCAGGGGTATGCCCCTGTATGTCTTGGCATACCCATGATTTGAGACAAAAAGTTAACAAGTATACATATTACAATCACGAACAAACAAAGCCCACTAGTCCAGCAAGAAATAATTGTTTGGTTAGATTTATTGAGAGAGAATTCTTCAGTCAAGTGAAAGATGAGGATATCATCAATCTCTTCCAACAAGTGGAACGAGCCGGTAGCGATGGGGGGCAATCCCTCTAGGAGTTCGAGCGTTGCTTGACTCGCGACTCCCACCGAGGTTTTTCCCCAATTTCTCCTGCAGGTGTGTTTTGCGGCTGCCTCATGTGTGGATGCGCCACGATGGTCGGGGTGACGTGCCCGTCAAGTACGAAGTTTGATGACTTCGGATACCTCTCAGCCACGTGAAGTTTCTGGGTATGATTGTAGGTCTAGCGCGCGTGTGTGAGTGTGGTGGTGTGAGTTAGTGTGTGAATTCAGATACTACAGCTTGTACTTGAAGGGTTGAGGCATAAAAAAATAAGGGGATCGTGGGGTTATATTGTATTAGCCTTTACCGATTTGTAATATTTTTTAATTATTTATGTTTAGAATTTGTACTTTGGTTATTATTATGAATTTTTTTATATGTGGCATACTTAGCTGCAAATTTCTAGCTCCGCCACTAGTTAACAGTACCAGTGTGTGAAACCTCGAAAATTTTCTTTCAGTATCCCTTTTGACTTTCGAATTTTTGGCTCAATGTGATTGCTCTTACGGCATGGGTAGGCAGTATGCTCTGGTTCTGTCACCGTTTTCATAAGAGCATACGTGCAGCTGTTCCCTTCTTCTAACTTCTAGCCGCCATCGGTTCAAAAAAAAAAAATTCTAGCCGCCGTGCACATTATTTTATCTGGTTCAATGTTTCTTCCTTAAATGCTAATAATTGTAGGATCATGTCCTTGTCCAACTTGCTACCCTGCTCAAAGTTATATAGCCAACACTACGCCAAACAAGAATGAAGACAAGACACTAAGCACCTGCTCCTCCCATTGATCTCCACCCATTCCTGTCCTCCTGCAGAACTATCTTGTGAGGAGGGCTCCAAAAATGGAGGCACTATTTTCTGCTGCTGTAGGTGAACTTTTTAGCAGATGCCTATCTTTTCTGATCAGCAGATATCCGAGCATGCAGAGCTGTCCAAGGTGGAGAGCCTGCGGAAACTAGAGCGAGCGCTGCTCCGTATCGCAATCACCGTTGAGGAGGCCGAGGGCAGGCTCATCACAAACAAGGCGATGCTTCAGCAACTGAAAATGCTGCGACAAGAGATGCACAAAGGCTACTACGTGCTCGACAAATTCAGGTACCTTGATCAGGAAGAAGAAGGAAAGCTGAGCGGCCGTCGAAGTCGTTCCTTGGCCCTGTCGTCTACATCCAATCCTGGCAAGCGTTTTCCTTCCTCTGCTACTAGAAGATGGATGTTGGAGAAAATTTTCGAGGTTTCACACACTGATACCGTTGACTAGTGGCGGAGCCAGGAATTTGCAGCTGAGTATGCCACATATAAAAAAATTCATAATAATAACCAAAGTACAAGTTTTAAACATAAATAATTAAAAAATATTACAAATCAGTAAAGGCTACTACAATATAACCCCACGATCCTCTTATTTTTTTATGCCTCAACCCTTTAAGTACAAGCTGTAGTATCTGAACTCACGCACTAACTCACACCACCACACTCACACACGCACGCTAGACCTACAACCTATACCTAGAAACTTCACATGGCTAAGAGGTATCCGAAGTTATCAAACTTCGCACTTGACGGGCACGTCACCCTGACCATTTTGGCGCATCCACACATGAGGCAGCCGCAAAACACACCTGCAGAAGAAATTGGGGAAAAACCTCGGTGGGAATCGCGAGTCAAGCAACGCTCGAACTCCTGATTGCCCCCCAGCGCTATCGGCTCGTTCCACTTGTTGGAAGAGATTGATGATATCCTCATCTTTCACTTGACTGAAGAATTCTCTCTCAGTAAATCTAACCAAACAATTGTTCCTTGCTGGACTAGTGGGCTTTGTTTGTTCGTGGTTGTAATATGTATACTTGTTAACGTTTTGTCTCAAATCATGGTATGCCAAGGCATACAGGGGCATACCCCTGCCGCCGCCCCTGCCATTGACCGAAAGAGTTGGGAAATGGGACGCTTCGCCTTCACATGGATTCTATAAGTTTGTGGACATTTGACAACTAGTAGCTGGCAATGGGCAGATGGGAAAGTTATGTGTGTACATATCCAGCCCACCAGGATTATTAAGTCTTATACTGGACCCAATTGCTTTCTAGTGGTAAATGAAAAAGTCTACATAACCACTTGAAGTATTAGGATTTGTCTACTTAACATCATAAATTATAAAATTGGTATTAAACACCCTAAACTATTCAAAACTATCTAAATAACCCCCTAGGCTGTTTTAAAGGGTGGTTTTGCTTAGGTGGCTTGCTGACATGGATAAACTTGCGTACGTGGTATATCAACACGCATAAATTTATCTACATGGCATGACAAAACACTTTGGAACTAAATATTTGTGCCTTTTACTTTGAGTGTAACATCCCAGAATTTTTCTAGAATGTTATATGTGCAAAAATGTGAGATTTCAAAAACTTTTTGTTCAAGTGTTAGTACATAGGAATAATATAAGGTTGAACATCTACTCCCTCTTAAATCCTAGTAATAAAATGATATGAATAAGGACTTCGAGGTGCTAGTGTGAAATAATTTGGATTTTACTTGAGCTTGTTTATTCGGATTTAATTTGGTTATATTTTGTTGTGTTCAAAATTATGTGGAGTTAGAATCCGAAGTGTGCCCTTCGAATTCAAATTCAAAAGCTAACATCTAACCTACCCTATGCAACCCTAGGGCTAACCTGACCCACTAACAAACCCGACCCTAAACCTAACCCTAACCTGGACAGACCCTACCCCTAACACAGCCCAGCTCGCGCCCCACACGATCCGCACCCTACACCATCCTGCCTCACAAGGCCCACACAGGCCCAACACGCGCTAGCACAGCGGCACCGCCCCACGCTCACTCACCCTTTCACCCGCCGCCGCTCGCCTCGCCTCTCGCCTGCTCCTCTCCACCCGCGCCTCACCTCCTCCCGCACCGTGCCTCCGCTTCCGCGACAACAGGGCGTAACCGCCCGGCCACGTGCCCCCGCGCCTCGACTCGACCACCCGCGCCCCTTTTCCCCCGCACCCTTGCTCGCCCCGTTGCCAAACCCTAGTGCCGTGCCTCTGGATTTCGCCACGCGCTGTGGCGCGGACGTCGAGGATCTCAGCCGTTCCCTACACCCGGGCCGAACCAAACCCTAGCGCCTCCCTTTAAAACCCTTTGGCCGCCGCCCTCGCGAAACACTAGAATCCGGGGGATTCTTTTCCCCAAATCCGCCGCTGCCATCCAATCAAGAAGAGAGGAGGGAGCCCGAGAAGGAGAAGCGGGAGGAGGGAAGGAGGAGCCTGAGAGGGGGAGGAGGACGCCGGAGCCACCCGTGACCAAGAACGGCACTACCACTGCCGGAGACCTTCGCCACTCTATTACCGGAGTAGCGGTCGACACTGAGCCGAGGAGGAGGAGGACGCTGATGCCAAGCCTGCGCCCCGTTCGATGACACCGTCGTAGCTACGCTGTGCGGCACGACATCAACATTGCCCGGCCTCACCTCGCCACTGCGCCGCCCCCGTCTTCACTTGAGCCAATGGTGAGCGCCACCGCCATCACATCATCCACCTGCTGTCGATGAGAGCTTCGCGCCTCCTATGAACCCGCCATAGCCGACCCTAAGTCCCCCCATCCCTCGTTTGTGCAGGAGCCCATGCCGCCGTCATGCCTCGCAACCCAGCCATCGTTCCCCTCTGCCGCAGTGCTGCGCCGCGGGCCCAGACTAATGGTGCCCCGCGCGCATGGTGCAGCCATGCCACGACCCTGGAACACCAGGATGCCACACATGTGCGCGCACCCATGCAGCTGGGCCAAAGACCGAACCTTTGGCCATGATGTCACCGGAGCCGAGCCTTTCTCGTGCGCTGCCTGTTGCCGCCATAACGGAGCCGGCCGCAAGGCCTCCTTGGCCTTGCCTCACCGTGCTGCTGGACCTGCCATGCCCGTGCGTTGCGCGTGCACACTTGCGCCTTGCCACGACCAAAAGGACGAGGCTTGCCCTTGAACGCCTCATCAACCATTGCCTCGCCGGTGTCACGCCACGGCCTTGCCGTGTGCAGTGATCATGCACCGCGGCCACGACGTCATGGCACGCTGCAATGAAAGCCATTTCGGGCATTTCCTCAAACACCCCTGACGCACCCACACGCACACCCCACCTGGCTCACACACGCACGCACGACCACTAGGCCGCCGCACTAGACCAGCACAGCCACATGGGATCCCACCTGAGGCTGACGGGCGGACCCCACTATCCAGCGACCGGGAGAAGAGAGGATGAGACTGACACATGGGCTCCGCCCGACCCGTGAGAGAAGAGGGGAGAGGAGCGTCTAGGCTAAGCCGCGCGATGGCCCGTCAAGCCGCAGGCCAAGCCAGCCCGCCAAGCCGAGCCAAGGCAGCCCCTTTTGCTAAGTCAGCCTACAAACTGCCAGCCGAGCCAAGCCACAAACATTTTGGGTCGACCCGAGCCGGCCCAATCTCCTTTTAGCCTATAACCTGGGCCGACCCTTGAGCTTTTGGCCCGTTAACACCTAACCCTTTTTCTTTTCCTATCGTGCAGACATGTGGAGCCCGCCTGTCAGTGTGATAGTGCGGCCAACCTGACCCATCTGTCGACGTCATGCTGACGTCCAGCATGCCACGTCGCATGCCCTGGTGCTGTCACGTGGCGCTAACTTTGTGTTTTTTTTTGAAATCCTTTTATTAATTTTAGAAATAGATTTAAGCTTAGAAAATTTATAATAAATTAACCAGATCTCTGAAAATTATAAAATTATGAAACCAGTTTCATAATTCTTCAAAAATCATGATGTACCCGTTAGAGTGGGTTTTGGTGTGATTTGGATCTTATTTGAATATTTTTGTGCACTTTTGCATTTTTTCCTCCGTATTTGTTGGCGCTAAAATCAGCCGGATAGGAATCGGCCGATGAGTCTTCAGCGTCGGACACACGACCCGGGAGAATCTGCTTAGCTCCTGTTCGGGTTATCGCCCTGGTGCGGTTCGCACGGCGTGCCAGTCAATCTGACCTGTTGATTGACAAGGAAAAAGAGTATTAAATTCCAGGCGCGTCGATCGGCTGGATTTCCGATCTGTCCTGAGGAGCGCGTCGGCGGCAAATCGGCCGATTTGCTGTAGAGATGATCGGCTATGGGTCAGCCGATGATCGTATAGTAATTGTAAACAGAACTGCTATAGCAATCTAAACAATTACTATAGAAGCAACACTTGAAACAGATCTAATCGGCTGTATGATGATAAATCGAAGGAGAACAATGACGAAGCCGATTACTCTGATCTCTAGCTGGATAACTGGTGATAATACTAGAATAACAGGTAAAACTTGCAATTCTAGTAAATATCGATAACTGGTGAATAAATCCAAACGAAACTTGTTACAACCTTATTTAAAACAGGAAAACTACTATATCTATAAGAACTTTTAAAGGAAACGGACTCCCGCAGAATCTTCCGCCGCCGTTCCCTGATCCAATCAGGATTCTCTTCAATTGCTCCTTGACCGATTTGACGTGCCCTGTTGACCATCTTTTGACCAGGATCTTCTGGAATAATCCCATCCTGTTGGCATAGGCTGCGCCACCAATCGGCCGATTTTCAACTGTTACCTCAATCGGCCGATTCCTCACTGCAGCTTTCAGATCTGCCGCATCGGCCAATCTTCTCCTCCTGACGCCGATTCAACACGTGTCAAAATCTGGCGTCAACACATGCCCCCCAGTTTCGGAGTAAAATATAACTTTTCCTTCGAAACACTTTTCTCTAATCCTTCTCTCTAAACTTCCCAATTGTGACAGGAGTAAACCTCAGAGTCAATTGTGTTACCTTTTCCTCTGCATCTAATCCTTTCTCTAGAATCAGCTCCATGACATGGAATCCGGTAACAGGATAAACATCATGTTGGCGTGTAGACTCAAACTTTGACCATCTCCCCTGGCAGCTTTACATTTACTGATGCCTTTACTCCGACGGTACACGTCTTGCCAACCCTTTGTCTCTTCCTTTCTACAAATACGACTCTTCGTACTATTTCCAAAAATGCTCATCTTGTTCGTCTTCTTTTCCTTCTGAATCCCGACCTTCGCCGTCTTTGGTCAAACATTAAAATGTCTTCTCGATCCTCCTCTTCTGTTAACCAGGTATTAATTTTCTCTCCATCCCTTCCTGAGATATCTTACTTTGTTCCAACATGTTTGTCTGTTCTTTCTTTCAGCCGAACCATCTTAAACCTGGTTTGGAAAGAGCGATCGAAATCGTACATTCAGACAAACCATTATCGCAAGCTGATATAGATCTGATAAAAGCTCATTCTGAAGAACTTAAAAATCATGCTCCTGCTAATATCCGACCAATCTTGGATTATATGGATCTCGTCTGCTTTGAACAAATGCCAACCTCTGACGAGAGTTCTTCATCTTCACATCGACTTGCCGAAGCTAAAACTGAAGTCGCCATGAAAGATTTGGAAGAGGAGAAGGCCCGCCTGCTGAAAGAACTCTGCAACCAAGCTGAAACTGGAGCCACTGCAGAGGACTTGAAAGATGAAAGGCTCACCCTCATGATAAGACTAGGTCGCGTCGAAAGAGAAATCCAACGTAGGCGTAATCAGTAGTACTTTTTATTCTAAGGGCGACTTATATCATGTCGGCCATGTAATCTGTGATTTCCATTCAATAATGAATCCCAATGTTTCCTTCACCAGATGTGTAGCCAGAAAACCGACGAGAAATCTGCCATGTTACCTTGATATATCCTGCTGTAAGTTATGCATCTACCCAAATGCTTGGATAGTACCTCTTCAGATATCGTCCATTTAGAGCTCTTGGGAATTCCTCCACTTCTATTGTCTCCAGAATGTATGCATTTCCAGGAGCACATCGGCCGATTCTATACGGCCCTTCCCAAGTGGGTGACCATTTACCGAATTTGGGATCCTTAGATCCTATCGGCAGCACCAGCTTCCATACCAGATCTCCCTGAGAGAACTGTTTGACTTTGACCTTTTTGTCATAACATCTGGCTACCCTTTTCTTGTTCTCTTCTATGCTAATCAGGGCTCTTAACCGCAAACCCGCCGAATCGTCAAGTTCATCTTTCATGAGAAAGGAATAGTCATCAGCCGTTAACTGATCCTGTAGCGATATGCGTCTTGACCCTGTCCTTATCTCCCATGGTAAGACCGCTTCATGACCATAAACCAAATGATAAGGGGATATTTTAGTGGCCCCATGACAAGCCATCCTGTACGCCTATAAAGATTCAGCCAAAGACATATGCCACTTCTTGGGTTGCTCTTCTATCTTCCTCTTGATTAGCTTGATTATCCCCTTGTTAGACGATTCTGCTTGGCCATTGGCTTGAGCATAGTATGGAGAAGAATTTAATAATTTAATTCCCATATCGGCGGTGAACTCTCCGAATTCTCCAGAAGTGAACATTGTCCCTTGATCAGTTGTGATGGTTTGAGGAATACCAAATCGATATATAATATGGCTTTTAACAAACTCAATCATATCGGCCGATGTCACGTTCCTTAAAGGAACTGCCTCCACCCACTTGGTAAAATAATCTGTAGCCACTAATATGAACTTATACCCTTTGCTAGATGGAGGATGAATCTGTCCGATGAGATCTACTCCCCAACCTCTGAACGGCCATGGCTTAATTATTGGATTCATAGCCGATGCTGGTGCGCGCTGCACATTGCCAGACCTTTGACAGTCTTGGCATCCTTTGTAATACTTGAAACAATCTTCAAGGATGGTTGGCTAGTAATATCCATTGTTCCTGATCATCCATTTCATTTTGTGAGCCGATTGATGAGCTCCACACACGCCTTCATGGATCCCTCCCATCAGAACCTTTGCCTCTTCTGTTCCCAGGCATTTGAGAAAAACTCCATCAATCGTCCGATAAAATAAATCATCTTCAAGCAGCACATACTTTGTAGCCTGAAAACGTGTTCGCCGATCCACCTTTTGGGATGGATTTTCCAAATAATCGGCGATCTCCTTTCGCCAGTCATCGGCCGCGAGTTCTAGCGTCATCGCTCCCTGAATCGGCCGATACCCAGAAGCATGCTGAGCCAGTCTGTTGGCTTCTTCATTATAATTCCTGGGGATATGCTCAATTATTGCAGATTTGAATTCTTTCAAAAGTTGAAGACAATCCTCATAATAAATCCTCAAGATGTCATCCTTGCACTCATATCGTCCTGTTAACTGATCCACAATGAGCATGGAGTCCCCAAAGATCTCGACTGCATCAGCCCTGACTTCCCTTAATAATTGGATGCCTTTCAGAACAGCTCGATATTCCGCCTGGTTATTAGTTGCAGAGGCTTCTATCGGCAGAGAGAAATCATAAGTTGCCCCCCGAGGCGATACAAGAACAATGCCGATTCCTGATCCGACCCCACACGAAGAACCATCAAAATATAGAGTCCATGGAACCGGTTCAACGGTGGCAATTTCTGGTCCACAATGTTGACTATGCACACGACTATGATAGCATATACTTCACCACATCATCCTTGCACACGACTATGCATTCTGCCGATAGCAAATAGTGCCTGAGCTTAGTACATGAAAAGTACAAGCACAAGCATAATCGCTCCACCAAAGAATATCTCGTTTCGGCGTCTAAAAGTCTTCTGCTGACGTAGTATACCACTCGTTCTTTCCCTTCAAACTCCTGTACCAACGCCGATCCAATAGCCTGCTCGTCAGCCGATAAATATAACTTGAACGGCTTACCAGGCTGTGGCGGGGCTAACACCGGAGGTGAAACCAGGTACTGCTTGATATTCTCCAGTGCCTTGCGCTGTTCTTCTCCCCATGTGAATTCCTTGCGGATGAGGGACTGCAGTTCAGTTTTATTTTGTGGGGCCACCACTTTGTTAATGGCGTCTATGGTCTTGCGGCTGACTTCTATCCCACGCTCATGGACCATAAATCCTAAGAATTGTCCGGCCGATACACCAAACGCACACTTGTTTGGGTTCATCTTCAGCCCATGTTTCCTTGTGCACTCCAGCACTTCCTGTAAATCGGCCAGATGATCCTGGTGACCTTTTGACTTGACCACGACGTCATTTATGTAAATTTCCACTGATGAACCAATGAGCTTGTGGAAGATGTAGTTCATGGCCCGTTGATATGTAGCGCCGGCGTTTTTCAAGCCGAAAGTCATAACCACCCATTCAAATAAACCAAGATGGCTTGGGCACCTAAAAGCCGTTTTCAAAATATCTTCCTCGGCCATTAATATCTGATTGTATCCGGCATTCCCATCCATGAAGCTTATGACTTTGTGGCCTGCGGCAGCATCCACCAAGATATCGGCCGTTGGCATCGGATAACCATCCATTGGCGTAGCCTGATTTAAGTTCCTGAAATCGATGCACACACGCAATTTTCCATTCTTCTTGTATACAGGCACAATGTTAGAAATCCATTCGGCGTAGCGGCACTGCCGAATAAATCCTGCCTCAATCAACTTTGTAATCTCGCCTTTATGTCAGGTAGAATCTTGGGGTTACACCGCCGTGCAGGTTGCTGATACGGCTGATATCCTGATTTTATAGGTAACCGGTGCTCAACAATAGACCGGTCTAGTCCTGGCATCTCGTGGTATTCCCAAGCAAAGCAATCCCTGAACTCTTTCAATAATCTTATCAACTTGCATTTGTACTCAGAATCCAAATTAGCACTAATGTACGTCGGCCTTGATTTGCTGCTATCTCCCAAATCTACCATCTCTAATAAATCGGCCGACGTGAACCCGTGCCCCAGCTTCCCATCCTCTCGGACGAGCTGATCCATTTATTCTGAATCTTCAGAGCCGACTGCTTGGATCGGCTGTAGACCGAAATCGGACACTTTCAGGAAGTCAGTGTCCCAAGTCCTGCCAGATATACATTTGACGTGCTCGCAGCTCCACTGTTGTGTGTCGGCCGCTGCAACGCTGTAGACGGAATCGGCAGCGACTATCTCTGTACTGTCCCCGACCCATTGCACAAGGCATTGATGCATTGTAGAAGGGACACAGCAATTTGCGTGTATCCAGTCGCGACCAAGCAGCATATTATAAGACCTCTTGCCATTAATGATGAAGAAAGTAGTAGGGAGGGTCTTACTGCCGATGGTGAGGTCGACGCAGAATGCTCCGCGGGCGGGTGACACGTTGCCTTCGAAATCCTTCAGCATCATGTCCGTCTTGGCGAGGTCGTCATCGCCCTTGCCCAGCTTGCGGAACATGGCATACGACATGATGTTGATTGCCGCGCCTCCATCAACCAGTAACCTGGTGACGAGTCTTCCGTTGACATAACCCTTGAGAAACAGTGGTTTGAGATGCTACCGTTTTTCTTCTTCTGGTTTCTCAAACATAGCCGTCATCGGCTCTAATACCAGTTGTGCCATTTGCTCTTCCTCTATTTTCGTCACTTTATCTCGATCGCTTGGCGCCATGAACTTCATCGGCAGTATGAAAACCATATCAATTTCGGCTGCCGATTCTTGGTTGTTTGCTTTCTGATCGTTCTTCTTTGGGCGCCAAATTCGAGATTTCACATTCCTTCTCTCTGGCACCTGTCTTTGTTCTTCTTCTTGATGTTCCCACTGGCGTAGGCGTTGGATCCTTCGCTTCTGGGATCTGGATAGGCCATCAGGACACCACCTGGGATTCACTGGTTTGGCCGATGATCTGGCATGTTCCCACTCTGGTTCCCTCCCTAGGGGATTTTCGTCTGATACCCTATCATTGGCCATCTCTTCCAGCCGATCGTGTGCGCTGATCCTGCCCCCCAGTCCATCTTGCTGGCCGATCTTGCTTTTTGACCTGCTGTACTGGTCAACTCTGCCCCCCAGCCGATTATGCACCGAAACGCGCCGTTCTTCGCGCCGATTTCTGTTGATCGGCTCTGATCCTCTGTCCCTAGAGTGTGGCCTCGGGCGATCGTTGCGGCTTGATCCGTTACACTCCGGACAGTTATCGGCACATGGCAACCTGATATCGTTTTCCCAGCAGTGGATGAAGAAGGGACACTGCCAATGATCTTCATGCCGGCACATCATCTCTTCCTGGTGTTGTGCTTGTTCTTGCTGCTGCCAATATTTACTGAGTAGAAATCGGGAGGTGACAGGCCTGTGTGGTCGTTCTGGCCCTCGCTTGTTCCTTCTGATTTCTTCCGTCGTGATCTGCCTCCTGTGGTCAATAGCGCCGCCTCTTCGCGCCAATTCTGACGTCAGCACCTTGGTTTGACTTGAGGTTCCTTCAGCGTTAACCGTGTTGGCCGGGAAGGGATGCTGATCTATCTTCATCGGCTTTGCCGATTGGCTTAGAGTTTCAAACTTGAGCCGCCCCTGTTCAATGGCCGATTGTATCTGCTGGCGGAAGACTTTACACTCATTTGTGTCGTGAGAAGTAGCGTTGTGCCACTTACAGTATTTCATCTTCTTAAGTTGATCGGCCGTAGGGATGGTGTGATGTTGCGACAGCTTAATCTGCCCCTCCTGAAGCAGTAGATCAAAAATTTTATCGGCCTTTGACGTGTCAAAGCCGAATGTCTCTGGCTCCTTCTTGCCAAAGGGGCAGGATATCGGTTTTTTCCCTTTTACCCATTCTGCCAGGCCGATTTCTTCCTCCGCGTCAGATTCGGATCCCTCCAAGTATGCCACCTTCTTCTGGAAGCTCCTCCGCTGTTCAAACGGTCGGACCTCCTGCCCTGACAATCGGTGGATGATTTGACTCAGGCTCTCAAACTCTTGGGCAGCATATCTCTCTCTGATTTGCGGTAAGAGGCCCTGGAAAGCGATATCGGCCAACTGTGCATCGGTCAGAGCCAGACTGTAGCACTTGTTCTTGATTTCTCTGAACCTCTGTATATACCCTGTCACTGGTTCATCGCTCCTCTGTCTGAGGCTGGTTAAATCTGAGATCTTCATCTCGTGTACCCCTGCGTAGAAGTACCTGTGGAATTGTTTCTCCAGATCGGCCCATGTGACGACAGAATTTGGCGGTAAAGTGGTGAACCACTGGAAGGCCGATCCGGACAGAGATGATGAAAATAATCGCACCCTCAGAGCATCTTGCGTGGCAGCTTCTCCGCACTGGATGATGAATCTGTTAACGTGTTCCACAGTGGATGTGTCGTCCGTCCCTGAGAACTTGGTGAAATCAGGAACTTTGTAGCGGTGTGGGAACGGCAACGAGTCATAAGCCGGTGGATACGGCGTCTTGTAAGTATAAGTCTGAACTTTCGGCTTTAGTCCAAACTGATCCTGGATTACTTCTGCTATTCTTGCCGTCCAGTCCACCTGCTGCTGATGAACAGTTGTTCGCGGCGCGGGCATGTGTTGAAGGGCTGGTTCGGCCAGGTGATGAATCGGCGAAGTTTGCTGAGCGGCCGATAACTGATGGCGAAACGAGTCCGCACCCCCTTCGTACGTCGTTGCTGGCACCGTGCCTCTGAATGCTTCCACAGTGCTTGCCCCCCTGCCGATTTCTGGTAAAATCGGCTGATACTGGGAGACCGTCGGCCGGGCGGCCGATTGGTATGGCATCTGAAACGGATAAGTGCCATGCCCGTTCGTTGGCTCGGGAAAATACGTCACGGCTGACGTCCCCCAAGGCACTGAGCTCGTAGGTAGTGTTTGCACAGAAGCCATCTGAACGGGTTGAAACGACGCTCGCGATGGGAGACATGGTGCACCGCTGTATCTTGGAGACGCCGGAAGTGGTGGAGAGCTGTATCCCTCGCGCTGCGTCAATATCGGCTGAGAAGCCGATTGGGATGTGTACGGTAAGTTTCTGGCCGGCAGAGTAGTTGGAGGGGCATATGTCGGTCCCTGATAACCTTGAACGGCTCCGCTGGCCAGAGAGTTGACGACGGCGTTGTACACCGTGTTGCTCATCACCGAGGATTGGTCAATGAATGCTTGATACACGGACTGTTGAATCATCTCTGACATCTTGCCCGAGTCTTCAGCAATGGTGATGTGGCGAGGTGCTGGGATAGGAGCCTTCTTGACTGCTTCCCCGCTTCTGGTACGACTGAACGACTGGAGGTACATCTTCTTGTAATCTTCCAGATGTTTGGCCAATTCCTCCCTCTGGTCGTCCTTGAGATCAGCTTCTGTGACCCCAATGATGTTGCTGTCAGAGATTTCTGCGTTGTTCGATATATCAGGTCTTGGATTCGTCCCACTGGGCATGCCAAAAGTGTGTTGGCGCTAAAATCGGCTGGATAGGAATCGGCCGATGAGTCTTCAGCGTCGGACACACGACCCGGGAGAATCTGCTTAGCTCCTGTTCGGGTTATCGCCCTGGTGCGGTTCGCGCGGCGTGCCAGTCAATCTGACCTGTTGATTGACAAGGAAAAAGAGTATTAAATTCCAGGCGCGTCGATCGGCTGGATTTCCGATTTGTCCTGAGGAGCGCGTCGGCGGCAAATCGGCCGATTTGCTGTAGAGATGATCGGCTATGGGTCAGCCGATGATCGTATAGTAATTGTAAAGAGAACTGCTATAGCAATCTAAACAATTACTATAGAAGCAACACTTGAAACAGATCTAATCGGTTGTATGATGATAAATCGAAGGAGAACAATGACGAAGCCGATTACTCTGATCTCTAGCTGGATAACTGGTGATAATACTAGAATAACAGGTAAAACTTGCAATTCTAGTAAATATCGATAACTGGTGAATAAATCCAAACGAAACCACAACGATGCGCCCGTAGTTAAAGCTCGGATATTACTCGGTAAGCGGAACCTACCAATTGGCCGGAGATCAAGTTGATGCAGTCCTGCCAATCCGTACGAACTCGTGGAAGAAGAAAATATTGGCGAAGTCGCCGACTTGAAAGTAAAGTACTGTTAAAAAGTAGAAGTATTTTGTTGATTGATGTGTTGATATCTCGCAAAGCCCTGACGACTCCTATTTATACTCTAAAACTAGGACTCCTGGTCGATTACGGCTTGTTACCACCTTATTTAAAACAGGAAAACTACTATATCTATAAGAACTTTTAAAGGAAACGGACTCCCGCAGAGTCTTCCGCCGCCGTTCCCTGATCCAATCAGGATTCTCTTCAATTGCTCCTTGACCGATTTGACGTGCCCTGTTGACCATCTTTTGACCAGGATCTTCTGGAATAATCCCATCCTGTTGGCATAGGCTGCGCCACCAATCGGCCGATTTTCAACTGTTACCTCAATCGGCCGATTCCTCACTGCAGCTTTCAGATCTGCCGCATCGGCCAATCTTCTCCTCCTGACGCCGATTCAACACGTGTCAAAATCTGGCGTCAACAGTATTTATTCGTAATTACGTGTAGGACCCGTCGACAAGAGCAGATCGGCGTCCAGGACTATGAGGAGAGCCGAGAAGACTATACAGAGAACCTAGGTTCACGACCATCTATGTTTTGAACACCTATTAGGCATTGCTTGCTAGATACGCTACGCTTTACATTATGCTATGATGAGATGAACCTACATGGCCTATTTGTGTCCTTATCCTTGTAATCCTATATTAGACTAGATGAATCTGTGAGATGACTTGCTATGCTTTGCATGTGTATGTGTGGGAATGGATAGATAGTCTTGGCGTGTGTGGAGATCCTTTTGAGATGGTGATTAGGGCTTTTAGCGAGGCGAGCAAATTAACTCGATCTTTGGATCAAGGACTTGGGGCATGTGTTGGGCACGTCCTACGGAGTACCTGTGGTGGGTACATCTTTTTGTGGATACTTTGTTGAGGAGTTGGTGGTACCCGTAATGGGTGCAGTTGCGGACCATTGTGATGAATACACATGTGACGGTGACGCTCGCTTCGGCAAGTAAGGACTGGTCAGTCTGACCCAGGTGATGGAACTATGTTAAGCGTGCACACCACTTACCCATTATGCGGGTGGGTCCGGTCCGGTGATAGCAAGTGTGGTACGAAGCCTGTAGGAAGATGGGGTATCGGTGCAGGGGGAGGAGGTCCTGACCTCACGTTCCCCGAGATGCAGGATCCTGCGGGATCCAGGTGTAGGAGGCTTCACAGTCCCAGGGCAACCTCTTGTGGGAGGATGCGCCCAAACTTGGGAAAGTAGGATGGTGTCGTAACTCCTAGTCTTTGTTCTTAGTAGACTGGTGTCTCGTCATTCACTTGGGTAGCTCCCGGCTGGCTTCGATTTGAGTGGGTCCAGGTGTACAACCCCTACAAGGTGAAAACTATACGTATAGCCGCATCCTCGGTCATGGACATCTCTTGAACTAGCGTTGCTATCCTAGAGTAGTGTTACTCATATTTCTACCTCCCCCTAGTGGATATTTCCTGCCTGGGGTAGCTGAGGTGCGAGGAGCGGGAGTTCTCGCATCGACTGGCTGTTTGGCGGGTGTGTGTGGACCGGGAATCCGGGGTGCCGGGACGGCCTGAGTTTGGGGTTTGGATGATGTTCTATCAGATATCGCTGCTTATGCATAAGAAACCCCAACTTTACTCCTTGTTTTGTGATACCATTAGGATAGCCCACCTTAAAGCTTGCATGTGGATGGTGACGTGAACCTATCCATTCCTTGGGGATAGTTTGGGTCGATGCATGATCTGACCCGGAGTTCGACCCCAACGACGACGGATGGTATGATTGAGGCCCGTGCTTCGTCCAAAGTCTGCCTGTGGGAGAGAGTTACCAAGATGAAGGATGGCCCTAGCCCTGAAGCTTAGCTATCGTTTCCGCTTGCTTCTTGTTCGATTTAGCCCAAGGGGCTTGTATTGGGACCGTATTACAATCATTTAGATTATGTAATATGTAAACCCATGTATTGACTTTTCGTGTTGTATGACTATGATATGTTTCTGGATTGAGTTCTGTACATGATAACACTTGATCCAGGGACTATCACAAGGGTACAGGGAGTCGGATTTTCGTTTTAAAAATCCAGTTCATTTCATTTAGTATCTTTAGTCTCTCTTTTTCTCATGTGGTTGACCCACATGTCATTTGTTAGTCACTGCGATACCAGCGTCCATGTAAGGTGCTACATCATTAATCCAGCATTCAAAACCATCTAGGGAGATATTTAGACGATTTTGAATAGTTTAGGACGTTCAATACCTGATTCTATAGTTTAGGGATCTAAGTAGATGAACTCCAGCACTTCGGGGGGTTATGTAGACTTTTACGCAGCTTCACTTGTATTGCTGAGCCCCAAAGTGGAGAAAACATAAGCTGAAAAGACCCTACGCTATAGAGTAATAATATAATTATGTGAGTACGGTATCTAACAACCTGTAGATTTTGACGAGGTGCAAATAGACTTGGATCTTGTTCCAAATGTGAAAATGTTGCTATAGTACGCAATATTAATTTCATCAATAAATGATCCAACCCGACAAAGTTGACATTTTTTCTATACCACTAGCACACTCATCATCCTGATGGAGTGATTGTCATGCCACTCATGTCAGCATTTAAACTTGATGGGAGAAACTCTCTCCCAAATTATGTAACACCCTAATTTTCAAACTAGGAACCTAAATAAATTTTTCTAGATTGTCTTCAGGATCCATAAGTTTTTTATTCAAGTTCTTTTGATTTTAGAACATTACCGTGAATTAATAAGAATTTACGTAACCATAAAAAGAAATATGAGGAAATATAGGTCTTGTGCATTTCATGCCGCATTGCATTGTTTTATGACTTGCCTTTCATTTGAACTTAAATTTCAAATTCAAATTCAAATGCATTTGGTTGTTTTTCTTTTCCCCCATCTTTTTCTCGCTTGGCCCGGCCCATTTCCTTCTCTCCCTTCCCTTTCTTTTTCTTCTCCCCGCAGCCCAACACAGCCTCTCTCTCTTTCTTTCCTCCCCTTCCTTTCCTCCCGCGAGGCCCAGCCCAACCGGCCCCTTTTCCTTTTCTCCTGCGCGGCCCAGCGGCCCAGCCGCACCGCTTCCTTCTCTCCCGGCCCAAATCCGCGCCTCCCTCTCCCTGTCCAAATCGGCGCCTCCCTCTGCCTGTCCAAATCGGCGCCTCCCTCTCCCGGCCCAAATCGGCGCCTCCCTCTCCTCTCCCTTTACCCCTCACCGCCAGGCGGGCCGCGCCTGTCGGGGCCGTCCCCGACCTCGAGCCAAACTCGGGCTCGACCCCGAGTCCGGCCCCGGCATGACGTCGCCCCGCCCGCGCGTCGCCTTGGGCCCGCACGTCGAGGTGCTCCGGCCGCCGTACAAAGCCGCTGCCCCACGCCCTCGTTTCCCCAACCCGCAGCCGCCGCCCTCGCTTGCAACCCTAGCCGCGCAATCCCGCCGCCGCCGCCGCGCCTCGGTTGACCGACGCACCGCCGCTTCCCGCCGTCGAACAAGCACTGCAGGAGCTCTGCATTGTGGTGAGGAGCATCGCCGGCCTGTTCTCTCTCTCTTCTTCGTCTCCTCGCGCGCGCAATCTCTCGCTGGAGTACCCGTGCCGCCGCTCGCCGTCGCCCGCCTCTCTCCGGCCCCCCGGCTCCCCATCCAAATCTCCTAGATGTGTTCCCCGTAGCGCCCTCGTCCTTCCCGTGCATCCCGCGATCGAAATCGAGGCCGGACGGCTGTTTTCAGCCAAGTCCGGCGGCCCCGCCGCCGTGCGCCGCCGCGAGCCGCCGCCAGCGCCGCCGCCGCGCCGCCCCAATCTTCTCGAGCCGTTGGATCCTGATCGGACGGGTTAGATCGAATCTAACCCGAGTCAAGTAAACCTGTACCGGTCAAACCCAAGTCATTTTGCAAAAGAAACCCTGAGTTTTATCGAAATCAATCCGCAGCCCACGACAATTCAAAAGTATTCGCGAATAGATCCTTTTTTTCTGTTTAAGCCCCTACCTTTTTCCAAAATAGAACCCGCCGCCCTTAGCCCCTCCGTTTTCAATCTACACCCTAGATCTAAGGTTTAATTATGTCTTAGCCCTCGGTTTCTTTGCCCAGAGCCCTTCTAGTTTCAAATCTTCTACAAATAAGCCCCTGAAATCATGTTTTAGCCATAACTTTTCCGTTTTAACTCCATTTTCATCATTTCTCGCGCTCACGCGACCCTTGCGACGTATACAATAGCTTTATAATGTTGTTTTGCTCTGTTTATATTGTTTGGTGTACTGTTTCTTATTTATTGTACTTGTTTGTTGTATGTACCTGTGTGTTGCGTTAGACGGTGCGCAGTTCGAGGGTTCGCAAGAGCAAGGCTTTGAAGACGCCCCTGAGCAGCAGTAGTTCTTTGAAGAAGGCAAGTGGTCCTTGATCATGTTCCGGTCCTAATAACTTCTAAATATACACTTTTACTTTATATGCATGCATGTGTCTATAATATGATGGATCCCAAGTTAAGGATATGCCTAGTTTCTCTTAAAATTCCTTGATTAAACCTGGGTTGTTATTTATGTTGTAGCTACGCTAGTTGCTTTTGCTTAGACTATGGTTGGTTAACTTAGAAACAATGCTACGCTTGTTTTACTTCATGTTCTGGAATATTTTACGGTAATAACTTTAAGATCATTGCATTAATTGGAACATGGAGAACCACCCAGGGAAACAGTGCAACCACAATACTATATGGCTCTGGTCTTTGCTAATTAATTAGAAACTTTAGCTTGTAATGGTCTTACTGAAAGGGCAAGAGAGGAGTGCGTTGATGGGGTATAGCTCGGTCCTCTTGAGGCGTAGATATGATCCTGGTTAAGGCGTCTTCCTCATTATGATCGTTGCAAGTTAGGGAATCTTTGTAAAGGCCTCGTAGTGAATCCCTGCCACTCACCTCAGAAGTGTTTAAGGGCTTTACAAACCCGGGAATTAAGGGAAACACGAGTTGTGGGTAAAGTGTACAACCTCTGCAGAGTGAAAACTGATATATCAGCCGTGCTCACGGTTAAGAGCGGCTTGGACCCTCACATGATTAATGAACTTGAAGATGAATTAAATCGTGAACCATGTTTATGGTTTTGGATATGCTTATGCTATATCTGTTTTCTTTCTTTTAATGTGGGTTGGTATGAACTTATACCTTAGTAATCAGGTGCTAATAAAACTTGACTAACTAAAATTGCTTATCACAGTAAGCCAGTCAGCCTTTCCTTGCTTTTGGCCTTCATGTCATATAATTCCCAACACTTGCTGAGTACCAACCATAAGTGTACTCACGCTTGTTATAATTGCTGCTCAGAAGAGAAAGTTGATGTGAAGTCTTTTGAAGATGATGCTGAGTTTTAAGCCTACGCAACCCCCGGTCGATTGCTTGTGAAGTTTGGAGTCTTCGTTTCCAGAATAAGCTGTATAACTCTGATAATCTTTATAGTCATTTAATCATTTATTTATCTTTCATGATACTATTGCTGATTATTCACTGATGAAGTCACTATATGTATGGAACTTGATCCTGGCATACATATAGTTATGCATTCGGTTTTGTCCTTAAAATCGGGTGTGACAAATTATATATATCTTTTCCGTTGTACACGCAGGTGGACTTTCTTCCAAGATTATTTCTTTTTTGGCTGCTACCCGTAACAAGGATGCAAATGAGTACCCGATAGTATTTTTTTTCAATTAGCTGATTAATTATGATGACATGCTACTCTAGTTCATTTCTCTTTCTAAATTAATTACCTAGAATGCAAAATATTTATATATTGCATGCCTACACATAATAAACTAGTCAAAACACCTTCGCATGAAGAGAACTATCAGACTTGAAGAATTTTTAGATGATGGAACATGGGGTTTAGCCTCTTGCATCCATGCATACTGTCGGGGTCAGCTACCACGGGTACCCCAAAGGAAGGCCCTCACAGGCTAGGCCGGAACCAGACGACCGCAATCACACAAGATGGCCTGCTAAGTAGGCAGCGGGTACGACGCCAGCCCGCTCAGCGGATGGCAACCTAGAAGCCCAGCAAGCAGTCCGCAGACATGTGGTGCCATCCCGACCCCTGGCGAGCCGTGCGGGGTCGAGGAACCAGCGCTGGTCCAATGACCGAATCTGACCCCCTACCCCCCGGGGAGGACGGATGAGAGCGGGCCGAGGGGAGCATTAAATGCGCCGGACCGAGGTGGCGCACTCACGCGCCCACATGCCTATTTGCGGTCGATTTTCATGATTTTTACCGCCAACATTTCTCTGATTTCACAACTATATGGCCATAATTGTGACAACCCTGGTAATTACTTCTCCAAAATCAATGTCATTAGCCTAACTCTATGATTAAACCCACTAATGAAAGGGTGGAAAGAATTAAAACGAGTTCAGTTGGAATTCAAATTTAATTTGAGCACTTTGGGTTACTTTTGAACTTTTAAATCTAACTTTCAAACCATAAGCCAAATGAATTTTTGCCTGAAACCAAAGTTGTAGAACTTTTTATTTTGAACAACTTTCGTGTTCAAAAGTTTTTGAAATTCAAATCAGAAGGAGGAGAAAACGCCCTGTTTGCACCCAGCCCCCTGAAATTTTCCAAATTCTTGCATCCAGGCCCCTCGCCCCCCCCCTCTCTCTCCTCCGCGCCCGACCGCCGCGCGCCAGGTGGCCGGCGTCGCCTGACCGGCGCGAGGCGCCAGGCCAGTGGCCGCCGCACCACCCCGCCACGGCCGGCTTTGCCCCGCCCCCACGCCGCGCGGCCAGTCAGCGCCCGCGCGTGCTGCCGCGCCCAGCCCGCCGCCCGGCCGCCCAGTCCCCGCGCTCCGCCGTGCCGCCCCGGCTCCCGCGCCCCGCCCGTCGCGGCGTCTGCCCTCCGCCCGAGCCGCTGCAGCAGCTCCTTCTCCAATCCGTGCGCCACGCCATCTCCTCTCTGCCACGCCAAATCCCCGGCCACCAGTAGCTCGCGCCCGCTCGCCGCCCGCAGCGCCGGCGTCCTGCTGCCGCCCGCCGTGGCCAGTGCACGCCGTTGCCGTGCCCCACCCCGCGCGTCGCCCAGACACCTCCACACCCCCTCCTGCCCCTATAAAAGCCCCGCCCCGGCCGCCCGCGCGAGTTCCAGCCACCAGAACGCCTCGCCGTCGCCATCGCCGCCGCCGAGCGCCGCCCGCCCGTGGACAGCCCTCCACAGCCGCCCCCTGCCCAAATTGAAGCGCCAGCCACCACTACATCACCACACCGAAGCTCGCCGACCCACCCAACGCCGCCCAGGACCGCCGGAGCACCGCCGCCCGCGTTGCCGCCGCCGCCGCCGCCCCTGCTCACCGTGGACAGCACGACCCCGACCCCCTCCGTCCAAGCCGAGCCCCTGAGCAGCTTCCCCACGCGCCGCTGAAGCTCGCCGACCGGACCACACCGCCCCAAGCCCGCCGGAGCACCGCCGTCGACGCGAGCCGCGCCGCCGCCGCCTCTGCTCCAACGCCGGCGAGCCCTTCCCGGCCGTCCCCCACCTGAACAACACCCCCACAAGGTAGCCCTCACACCCCTGAACCTTCCCCGACCCTCGCCCCTCGCCGCCGGCGAGCCCCCTCGCCGGAATTTCGGCCGGCCGCCGTACCCGAGCCGCCCGAGGACCCAATTGCAAGAATTCAAATCTTTAGAAGGGTCTGCGCGTAAGATTCAAGGACCTAGTTGTAAAAGAAAGTTTCAAATCTAGATTCAAATTCAGTGAACTTGTAAAATTCGAATAAAATCGTAGAAAAATCAGAAAAATGCAAACTCAACTGTTCTGGAATCCTTAGAACAAACTCTACCACTTTTGTTACAAAACGTTTCTCAGAATCTCAACATATTTTGCTCTACATTAAATAGAAGTTTTAATGGACTTATTTTGTGCCCACTGTTGTAGAACGATGCTGACCCTAAATTTTGGGCAGTGAGTTAGTTGCTTGATGTTCAGGATTGTGTAAAAAGATCAGGTCCAAATTCCAACTCTAGCTTTACTGTTTATTAAACTTAGTTTCATGCCATGTCTAGGTAGAATGTTTTATCCCTGCAGTTAGGAGGTGAATCACCCAATGAAACTTTTACTATGCTAATGTATTGGTACCTAGAAGCCAGAGAAAAATTAGGAGAATTTTTATCTCACAGTAACCCACTTATTTGATTTATGTGCTAATAACATACATTAAATCAAGAAAATAGTATCTTAGCTTGGAAAATTCTCAAATTTTTACTGGGAAATACACTACGGTAGAGGTTGCTGTGTAAAACGTTTCATGGACAAAAACCCTGTGTATGGTCCTGTAAAAATGAATCCTTGAATAGCCTAGGTGTAGAATGTCATATTTTCTATGCTCTGAATACTGCATGATAAATCCTACAAAAATTACAGTAGCTTCTGCATACTTAAGTGAGAGCTCTGTAAAAATCTTAGACTCATTTGTTGCACCAACTGTTCTGTATAAAAAGAACAAGGATCTAACAGCAACTATGTAATGTATTTTTCATAATTAATCTGTTACCTAAAATTGGCTGAAAATTTTACAGTAAGCACATCTTTCCTTGATGTGCCTAAATCCAAAATTTCATGACCAGAAACTATCCATTGTATTAATTACTCTTAAAACGTATCGAGTACCATTTCCACGACTTAAACTTGTGCACTCATGTAGAATCGACGACTCTCGCCGACGGAACTTACGAGCTGGTGCCCGCGTCCGAGAGTGAGCAGCGTGAAGCTCAAGCAAATCTAACTGAAGCTCTTGAAGACCCGAGCCCAAGTTCGGAAGATCCCCAAGCGAACTGCGAAGGCAAGCCCCGGAGCATAACCCATTCTTTCCGAAATTATGCAACTCATCACTCTTTGCTTGTGCATTAAGTTTATAGGAGTTGGATGAAAACTTAGTTGCATGATACCAGGAACCCTTGCTTGAAAACTAGACGTAAGGTTCGATAGAATGCTGTGCTAATAGGACTCCGGTAAAAGTCGAGTGATTTCCTGTCACTCGCGAGAAAATAGGAGTTGAATGACTACTACACGCTGCAATCATAAGGACACGGACGGGTTATGTAACGATGGTTACGATTGAGGCCCGTCTGTCTAGTGAAAAATGCTAAGGCCGCAGGGTGTGGTAGTGATGGTTAAGTCTTTGAACGTACTAAACACATGCCGAGATTATGGGAATCGGTAAGCTTAAGTACCTGATTGGCCCGGCAAGGGGACGGCATCCTACCCTTTGAACTTCGGTCCCATGTGCATATGGCGAGTGCAGAGAGTGGTCACGACCCGGCGCCGAACCGTGGCGTGGGGCTCTTGTACTCTCGGAGGGTAGCCCCGATCCACGACCCGGAAGGAAAGACCGGAAGGAAAGGGGAAAAGTTGCACGTGTGACTCTAGGGAGTAGCCACGTGACGTGTGTTTGGGTTTCCCTTACAAGGTTAAGAAATTCGATTCGAATCGTCCGTTTCTCACGGCTATTGAGACTGCTTAACCATTTTTACCCACAGAGTAAGAAGAGGAACAATGATGATGAATGAAACTGGATGGATGAAAAATTTAATGCTTCACCATGTATGCTTTAGATAGCTGCTGATCTAGACTGGCTAACGAAACTAGAATCTTGAGCTAAAAGCTGAAAGTAAGGACCCACTTGTAGATGCTTTTCGGCAAAACAAACCCCTGAGCCAAAAAGCCTGGCATGTCTAGAGTCGGTGGAGTAGATTCCACTACTCGGGTAAGTCTTGTTGAGTATTAGTATACTCAGTCTTGCTTGTGACTCGTTTTCAGGTGAGCCCTTCGAAGACATGATTGCTAGCTTGACTTGGCCCTGCACTCTTCCCCCTGGTTGGTCGGTGGAATGGGATGCGCCCCCGTCCAACGGAGATAAGGCCGAGTGATGTCTCGTACGGGCTTCATCGAGACATTCTGTATCGTCGAGTAGTTTCCGTCGTTTATTTCCGCTGCAACGTAACTCTGAAGAACTTATTTATGTCAATTGGAGTATTTGGTTTCTAAACTCAGAACTTGGCCTGTAATATTTTCTTATGTAATGTCGTAATATTTGCTGGAATGTGGTATTCTCTGGGCTCATCGTCGCGTGAGCATTTGTATGTATGGCGCTCGATCCGATTACCGTGGTTGTATCGGGAGGTTATACCCGACAGACCAGTGGATTATTCCGTTTGAAGTGTAAGGTTAACCGAGATTGCCCTAATGGTGATGGTTAATACACTTGAGCCGGATTAATTCAGGTGGTTCTGCCACAATAATCATGTTAAAATCATTTACACTAATGAGTTCCACTAGTTTTGGTGTTTATTTGATTTCAGAAGCTCACTATGCAAAATTAGGCCGAAATGGGTGAAATCCCAGGCCGGCCGGCCTCCCCTAAGCCGGCCGACCTTGCACTATGGCCTTTTAAGGTCAACCTCCACCTACATGCTCACAAAACACAAGTGCAATTCATCCTGGCTAGCAATCAACACGTCGGTGCATCCTACGATCGAAAGGCCTAAGCCATGGACTGATGGACCCACATGTAGTGTCTACCCTGCTCTTCAGGCTCAAAACCACCTTCCTGGATGACATGCATGCATTGATGGATGAGTCGGTGCAACGGAAGGCTGAGCCGAGCCAGAGCCAGGCCGACCGACTTTGACCAAGCTGTCTGGTTTCTAATTGCTCTGCTTCAAGTAAACACAACTGTTACCGACCTTAGGAGGAGATTAGAAGCGTCCACACCAAGGGCGGTGCCAGCAACAATCCAAGGTCGGCCGGCCTCCCAATGAAGCGCCACGTGTTCCCCTTCCGCTGGAAGTTACCTTAACCGTCAAGAAAGTGTACAATCTAAGCAACCTTCCGAGAACTGACCTTGGGGAGCTATAAATAGTTGCCCATACCTCCACTCTCAACACACCATGCTTGGAGAGAAGAAGAGTTCTTTTGCTCTACCTTAGTGTAGAATAGGGACAGTGTGAGGTGAGAGGTTGGGTGAGAGCCAAGCTAGGAGAGGAGCTGGGCTCCCTCAGTCCTACTCCAACTCTGTAGCCACCTCGAAGGAATAATGCTTCTTTGAGTAAGTTTCTCATCTTTTCTTCAGTATCTCGCTTGTTCTTGTATTTACTTTTAGTAATTTGTTTATTTACTTTCCTTGATCTACGGGATCCCCTATCTCTATAGTTAGTAAGTTCTACCTATTTGAGTTTGCTCTTTATATTAACGTGAGATAGGAGTAAGTGACTCGATAGTTTAGGCGTGGTGCTTAGACTTGGTTAGTTACCTTGGGTTGTGTTCCACCCCACGGAATAGTGTGGTAGGCGGCAGGTGGTGACAACCTGTCCGTCCCTCTTAGTCCACCACGTTCGGGTGCTTTCATAGCAGTAGTAGCAAGTTGTCGTTGGACTCCCCTCTCACTTTCATAGCCGTCGAAGCAGATCAAGTTAGTGAGTAGCAAGTTATCAGGGTAACGAGTTGGCTAACTGAAGTTAGGCCCTCTACCCTCTTACCTCTTCTCCCTTAGTGGGTCCGGTTGAGTAGTTGCAGGTCTAGTTGCGCGTACTATTTCTTGGATTCAATATCCCAGGTAAACTCCCTAGTGAAAGCTACATTGGTATCCGTGCGCTTGCGGATTAGTTCGTGTAGGCTAAGGAGTGCCAACAAGCTTTCTGACGCTGTTGCCGGGAAACGTTAGAAATACTAGTTTAGAACATGTTCAGCTGTACACTTTCCACACCTTTCCTCACTTCCGCATGGAGTTTTCTCCTAGTTATCCGCCAGTTCCATCCCGCGAGTACTTGGAACCACCTCCATCTTGCCACCACATTTTATCCGATGGTTATGAGATCCATCCCAGTCTCATAGCCATGGTTCATGCATAGTTCTTTTCAGGTAGAAAGGACGAGAGCCCTATGCTCACCTGCAGGAATTCGAGCAAAATTGCTCATTATTGACCATATCTGGTATGAACCAAAACACCTTACTGTGGAAGCTCTTTCCGTTCTCTTTGACGGGAGAAGTGAGAATTTGGTACGACCGGAAGGCAGGGAGAGATGGAAGAGATTGGATCAAGTTGAAGGATGAGTTCTGCTTATTCTTCTTCCCTGTTACCAAAGTGTTACCACTTCGCATTCAACTGCTATCATTCAAGCAAGGCAAAGAGTCACTTGGAGCAGCGTGGAAAAGATTCATGCTGATGGCAAATTCTGAGCCACCCCATCGTATTTTGGAAGAGATGCTAATGCAACATTTTATTGGTGGTACTAAGCCAGAGAGTGCACATTTCATGAATGTCGCCTCCGAGGGATCCGTCATGTACGAGGTAGTTAATGAAGTAAGAACCATTCTGGAGAAGGTCCTAGATAGCACTCAACACACAGGAGTCTTTGACGATCCATCGGAGCCAACTGATCAACCTAAAGAGAAGCAGCAAGTTCACACTCTATCAACTGCATCCTCTCCACCTCCACTACACATAGAGGAAATTACCGAACCAAGCAACTCCACAGATCACAAGCCACTCACAGAAGATATGCCAATGTTCATCCCTGATCTCTTCACAGAAGAAGAGTATATGGAGCTTGGCAATGCTTCAAACATTCCGAAGGAGCATAAGTGCATATGCTCAAGATCTGAGGCATTCATTCCCGATGCCACACCGCAGATTGAGGGTCTTACTGCGATTATGAGCAAGGAATGGACAGAGGAAGCAGAATCAAGGAGTAGTATCATACAGAACTACTGCGATTTTAGAATACTCCTCTGCACTATTGGGGACGCTGCACTGCAAGAAGTCTTCTATGATCGGGTCAATGTAATGTCCAAGACATTAGCAGATCACATTGCACCAGAAGAGCCCCTAACTTTCTCTCGTAAGCACCTGAAGTGGATTGATGACTAGATGGTGAAAATTCAAGGAATCCTACGCGTTATGTCCTTGAAGATGGGATGTAACAAAGTATTCTTGGATTTCCACATCTTTGATATCCTTGAAGGTGAAGAATTCATCTTGATCGGATAGCCAATAGAGCCACTTGTCAACCTCAACGGAGACTGAGCAACCCTCAAGGTCAAGTTTGGCAAAGAGAGAATCCCGGTCAGCCTAGTACGTTTGTGCAATACCATTGCAGAAGCTAGACCGGAGCAAGACCCAGTGGAGGAAGCGATGAGCATCATTCAAGAAGGGTTAACTCAACCCAATATTGAAGAAGATGTCATCCACTTCACCTAGGAAATAGATCTGGACAACAAGAGTAAGCTCAAGGAGGAAGAGAAACCGCAACCTCCTCTTCCTAAGCTGAAGCCGCTGCCCCCTGGTTTGAAGTTTGCTTTCCTCCACAACTACAGAAGCACGCCAGTTGATGTAGCATTGGCCCAATATTTTGATAGGTGTGATAGATTCGATCGGTGGAGAACTTGATGTTGGCAATCCAGGCTTCTAATCAACATGATTCGAACCCCAGCAACCGTTACACTGTTGTTCTGTTGGTTATCAACCAAGCACAACTTGATTGACCTCGCCAAAAGGCTTTTCCCTGCAAGCAAATCGAAGAACATAAACAAGAAAGGATAAACATGCAATTTAAAATTGCAGATGTGTATGAAGGAAAGATGAATATGGGGTTCAAGCTCTCAACACAAAAGGACTAATCACGATAGTGGTGTAGAACAAGAACGGGGGCCCTGATTCACAGCAAAAGGACTCGACATCACAGTTACAATGAAAGATGTCTGTTTCTCAATAGAAAACTAGAACTAAACAAAACCCAAACACTAAAGTGGTGTCAGCTACTGAGTTTATACCCAAGAAGGACGACGCTTAAGGCCCAACACGATAAAAAGGTCGTTAAGACCTAAAACTGGTGATGCAGCACCTTGTCATGGTCTCACGGGATGATCCACGAATTTTCTGGAACTAGGACCAGAACCAAAAGAAAGCTTCCTTCGTTAGCTTTCCAACACATCAAAGAATGCCTCGTTTTGATGTCGTATGAGGGAGATGTGGCCGATTCCGTCCAGGGTGGTCTGCTGAATCCGAATCTAACGCGGAGTCCAAATTGATGACGACTTGTAACTTGGTGAAGGACATGGGTCGTGCGTATCCACTTTGGTGATGTCCTCATCATCCTCCCCTTGTTTCAGTATTTTGTACCTTGACGGATGCTTCCTCAGCCTTGTACCTCGACGGATGCTTCCTTTCTTAAGTAAGTATTCGTGATCTCCTATGGTGGTGAGTTTCTTAGTTAAGTAAGTTCTATTCTTTACTTGCTTACGGGATCATCGTTCATTCTTGTGGTGGATGCTCTAGTAGAGGGCCCCTGATAAAGACTGGTAAACACTGATCGAGCTAGAGTAGTAGTCGACAACATAGACGTGATGTCTAGGATCTAGATTACCTTCGTATGCTGCGAGCCTCCATGACATTGTAGGGTAGGAGGCAGGTGGTGACAGCCTTGTTCGTCCTCTGAAATCCCTCACATTCGGGGTCGGAGTAAAGCTAATAGCCGGAGGGTCCTTGTAGACCAGGGTCAGACCGGTGCCCGAAGTAAGTAAGTAAGTAGATGTTGAACTTATCTTTTCTAGAAACTCTTAAGCTATAGGAATCATCTCTATCCTCACCTACCTACCTCTAGTTTGTCCTTGGATGAACCAGTTAGAAGACTAGTACCTCTGTTCATCGTGGATACTCACGAATACCCATGAATACTCACGGGTGAAGTGCTACAGCGGTATCTCCGTGCGTTTGCGGATTATTCTATGAACGTTAAGAAATACCAACAAAGCAAAGTGGTGTCATCATTAAAATTGACTTCGAAAAGTCCTATGAAAAAGTAAGATGGCTGTTGGCATTTCTTAGCATCATCACTAGGATCATCATTCCCTAGCAATGGTGACAGAAACACCGTGTGGTATTTCTTACATCACAGAATAAATCCGCAAGCGCACAGAATACCGTTGTAGCATTTTACCCATGAGTAATCTGGGTGTCGTATTTATATTTCCGCAGGGAAGGCGGCGGTTAGAGAATAGGTAAGTTGATGATCAAATCTTGGTTCGATATTCAATTGCATAAACAGTGGTAAGATAATATATGGATAATGAGGCAGTGTGACACACAAGTTACTCAAGCAAAGTCATAGGCAGGGAGAAAGGAAGAAGAAAGCTAGCTACTCGGGACTTATGTACTTCTATCTAGATATACAGCTCATACTATACACTCATACACATACACATGATTATCCTCAGCTCTATGTTCCCAAGCACTACCGGGAGAACTGCACATGACCGGTAGAGGAGCCGCCAGCCAACTCGGCTACTTTATGGACCTCCTATCGCAACTACCCGAACGAGGAGGGTTATGCTGGACGGATAGGGCTGTCACCACCTGCCGCCTACCTCATCTAACTAAGGGATAGAGCGGCATCCGGCAACACTAACTAAACCAGACACCATGTCTGCATTAATCAGCGGTACTCTAGTGCTCTGCGTGGAGCCCCCACCCTCCGGATGGACAGACATCACACTAGATCAAACATACGAATACCGAAACCATTGCCTTAGCACTAGATTTACTCCTCTAATCATGCAATGCATGTACAAGTATAAACTAATCATAGCATACACATTTTCCACCGCATAATATAAACTATGCGAATATATAAATCTAGAAGATAACTCTATTAAAGATATCAGAGAATTACAAAGAACAGGAAGAGCTAAACCCATACCGAACACTCCTAGGCAACCTCTGGAACCCGAAGAAGAGCTACTTCAGCCTAAACTTATGAGAGAGAGCAACTTGAGGTGTGTCTTCTTTAGGAGCCCCTCCCCTCATATTTATAGATGTGTCACGGAGTGTCTCGCTCGGCAAATGTGGTGCTATCACCTGGAATGGACATAGAGGATCAATGGGGAGGCACCACATGAAGCTTTAAGTCAGTGGAGCTGGCCTTTACTGAGTGGCTGGCAGGTGGGCCCTGGGGTCTTTGTTGCATGGCTTGGTGCTGTACTAAGGTGGTTGCATGTTCTGGTGGGCCCTTTGATCCATGTGAGGCTGAACGATGCGTATTGATTGGTCGATAACTTTTGCCTTGGATTCAAGGGTGTGTTTTCCCTCCATTTTTGCTCAAATTCCTGCATAGCACTAATTTCCAAGGGACATGTGAAAATGACATTATTCTAGATAAATATGTGAAAGGAATTGGTGCTCGTAGCCTAAGAGGGGGAGGGGGTGAATTAGGCAATTCTAAAATCTTAACCTATGACTCAAACTAGTTAGCACAAAACATAAGCTAAAACATGCTATCTGGATGTGCAACTATGCTTTATCTAGTGCGAAACCCTCATTCCAAAGAATTCTGCAACCTATAGAAAATCCTAGTACTACACTAACAATTTAAAGGCACACAAGTTGCAATATGAAATGCAGAAACGTTAAGGGGGCATGAGAGGAAGCAAACTCTTGACGCGTGATTTATCCCGTGGTATCGATAGGCACAAAGCCACCCCTAGTCCACGTTGTTGAAGCACTCACTCAGAGTATTGCTTCCCAGTCACCAAGTCTCTTTCGGGACTCTTCTTGACTTGTGAAGGCTTAGCCACCAAGGCTCTTGCCAAGTTCTCGATCATCTTGATGCCGCTATCCACTAAGGAGCTTCTCCATGAAGGATGGGGGTCTCCACATCCCCCGCACAATGCCATCGTCGCCACTCCATACCAAGCTAGAGATTTGATGACTTGCCAGCAAGCCACCAAGACTCCAAGGGGCCAGCACTGCAAGATAACACTTGTGGTTCACTCAAGAACCAGCACACAAGGCAACAATACCTTGCACTCTCACTCTAACTAGAGCTAGCCTAGCACTCTCACTTACAAAGCTTGTGCTGAACCTAAGGATGTGATCAATATGCACTTGGATGGCTTGGAGAACATCTTCAATGTTTTAGTAGCTTCTCACGAACTCCAGCAACCTCAAATGATCCGGGGTGAGGCCTTATGCAGGCTGGAGTTCCTCTCCTAGCCGTTGTATTCTTTTACCTAGAAAAGCATAAAGCGTCGGTTAAACTGGTTGACACCGTCGGTTTAACCGGTCACACTGACCCTGCCAACTAGCCGTTGAACTCCAACTGCCATTCCCAGCTGACGTCATTGCATCGACGCCTTGCACTGACGCATCGTCGGTTCAACCGGTGCTGAGGTAGAAGAAATGAGGTAGAGAGAGAGTTCATCGCTTCACTAGTCGGGGCCGCCAACCCTATAAGTCGGAGCCCTGCGACAACCATCATCCAAGTCCTGCATCGTGGGATGGCCATTTCGTCCTGTCCCTGTGCATTATGCTCCGTCGATCGGAGGTCGTGGGGGCGTCGATAGGTATGGTACGGCTACCACGCCCCATCCCTGACGCTTCTTCAGGTCACTTCGTCGTGACGGGTACGTTCCGGCCGTATCACGATGATGCTCTGCCTATCCCTTTGCGAGGATGGGCAGGTAGAATAGTGACATCTGGTTGCCACAACAGAGAGGATTGTAACCCCCATAAAGGGGGTGGTTGGCTGTGTATAATAATTTGACCCCATGGCCCATCCTTATCTTCCGCACCTACTCCTAGGGCCCGCTGGCAAGCTAAGTCCGGCCTTCCGACTGCCCTTCCAGTCGAGGAGGCCGGCACGTGTTGGGCGGAACTCAATCGGAACCCCGAGTCGAAGCCTAAGTATGGATCTGGCCTTCGACTGCTTTGCAATCGGGGACGCGGGTCTTTGTCACCCCGACCGAGTAGTCGGGGTTGCGGATCGAGGCAGCCCAGATGAAGTTGTCGCCAGAGGCGGATCCAGTGCCGAAGGCACCAGATGCGCCGTTGCTCGACTTTGCTAGTCGAGCCTATTTGATGTAACTAATTAAGGTGTAGTCGATGAGTCACCAGGAAGTAGTCGTAGATGTAGTCGAAGTAGTCGTAGATGTATTTTGGCGCTTGTTCTATGCGCGGCCTTGGGCTGTCCAGCGAGAAGTGGGCCCACTGGGACCACTCGGATCCCTAGACTTGTTAGACTGCTTTAAAGTCGGGGAGACGAGCCTTGGTCACCCTGACTGAGCAACCAGTCGGGGACGTGAGCCCTGGTCGCCCCGACTGAGGAGCCGGTCGGGGACAGAGGCCTTTGCCACCCTGACTGGGCAGCCAGTCGGAGTTTTGGGCTGAGATTAGCCCAAATGAATTTGTTTGCTACGTACGAACGGGCGCCTATCCCAGGTGAGGCCTTGGACCAGTCGATGGAAGTGGGCCCACTGGGGACCCCGGGTCCCTGGACCCGTTAGAGGCCCACAAGGAGCTTCATGATTTGTTTAATCGTGAAGGCGCTATTTCTCGCTACGCCATGCCCTCACTCGGGGCGAAGGGACGCTTCACTCTGCCTCCTCCGCAGAGAGGTGCAGCATTCAAGGGATCCCCCTTGTGACCGCAAGTCAACTAGGGTTCCCCTGGTCAGTTTGCGTGATAATTGCGCAGCTGCGACACCAGCTGTGTGTCCTCAGCGCGGAATATTGAGGGCTGCGTGACCCGTCACGTTGACCCATTGCGGTGGTGCTCCCCTCTGTTCTTCTTGTGAAGGTTTGAGCCGTGCGCAATGCCACAAAGCCGGCTCACCAGACAGGAGGGGACCTGAACGACTATAAATGGATGCCTCTGGCGCCTCGTCTTGAACTCATCCTGAGTCGTGAGCGAGCTTTGCCTCGAATAATGAAGTTTCTTTCAATCTATGTGCGTCTGCCTGACGGAGCCGGCGGTTCCTTCAGCATCTGGTGCTAGAAGAATGCTTGCGAGCGGTAGGGGACAGCGCGCGGGCGAGGCCATCCACTCGGGCTGCTTCCAAGCTCGATCTTCCAAGTGTTCTGCTCGGGTGATCGGGCCAAGAGGGTGCGTAGGCAGGGCGCCGTCTCCGTCGGGTAGGTGGCACGGCCTCCCCAGGCACCTTGGGCGATCAAGGGGGTGGCGTCGGCCTCCGGTGCAGGATGTGTCAGTGTTTCCATCGGCCGGGCATTGGTATGGGGAGGAACTCCTCGACCCTTTTTGGCACGGTGCGTGCCCGTGGGATCTGCCTGGACCCCGAGTGGGTTTGGTCTCCCCGTGGGCCACAGCCCCCGCTCGCCTCATCAGAAGGCTCGTTCTTCTTAGGCGTCTGAGGCTGGGAAAGAGCTCCTCGTTGTCGTTTGAGACGGCGAGGGTGTTCGGCCAGTGGCGGTGGCAGATGGACTGCACGCCGTTAGCCCCTGCCGTGTTATCCTTTAGGGAGGGGATGCAAGAAGAAGGCTTGCGAGGTGGGAGTCCCTGCCAAGCTTCCCGCACTTGTAGCAGCCCTCCCCGAGGCTCCGGCGTTACCATCCTTTCGGCGGTAATGGGTTTTTGTACTTTGTAATGACCGTGGGCCAATTGTACTTTGTAACACTTTAGTTGCCAGGAATAAAATGCGTTTATTCTAGAGTGTTTTGTATCTGCCGCGCCTGACCGGGAGTCTGGTCGGGGGTTGGAATTTTGTCATCTTTTCCAAGCGGAAATGCGGTGCCCCGACTCGCTACATCCTTTGTCACAAAGGAAGGTGGTCGGGTCGAGGAAATTGAATGTGTGCACGTGTAGGGGTGACCCCGTCCGTGATCTCTACGACCGGAGGGGTTGAGTCGGCATCACTTGCCTCGATGGCCCAAGTGACGTGCTCAGTGAGCTCCTAACGGGTGTGCCCAGGCGAAGTCTAGGTGATCCTAGTGGAATCCGGGTTCGTCATTCGTGACGAGATCGGCATAGCCCGCATGTGGCATTCCACTTCTCCGTGACCCGCCTCCTGGCAGATGCCCGAGTCGTCCGACCGACTCGGGTGGCCTGATGGCCTCTCCTCGATGGAGATTCTATGGGCATGGCTCGAGGTCCAGATCGGACGAGAAGGTCAAGATGACCTGAGTCACTGCCTGAGCAGGTCGAGGGAGGGCAGCTCGGGTCATCTGCGTTTTCTCCCCTAGCTCCGTTTGATGCGAGGCGGCATCGAGTCCTTCGTGGACCGGCCTTTTAACCTCGATCGACTGGATTCCCGAGTCGGGATCCATCAGCGTGCACCCTTTTGGGTCTTAAGATATTTCAAAAATTGAATAATTAGATGCGATAATTGACTAGGGATGTGGCGCGTTCAAGCTTACCTGGGAGGTCGGAGCGTTGCCCCGTTTTTTGTGCCTAAGTCGCGGTCGTGATGGGTCACCGACCAGCTCCGCGAACTTGGAGAGAGCTTGATGCCAGTCGCGACGGCAATTGCGGAGGCAACCACCGCGGAATGGGTGAAGACATCTCGACGCACGGAGAGGCAGGCAACCCTGGGGGGTGGCGGCGTCCAGGCATGAAAATCGAGTCGAGCGCTGTCATGACCACGTTGTCCCCTAGCTAAGAGGATCCTCTAGTTGATTCGACAGTGCGGCGCCTCCCGCCCATGTTGTCGGCCAACGTGGACGGGGTGCCGCAATGGAAAGCATTTGTCGAGTAGTTAGCTTTCATTTCTAGAGTAGTTTGTGCGGGGGTCTTGAAGGGCCCCCGAGTGAACGATCTACGTGCTTGTATCCATTTTCGTTTTATGGTTTTTGGGAAGCTGGTCCCGCCCGTATCCCTTTGTTTCCTGGAGTGATTTCTGCCTTCACACTTTTCCTTTCGAACCTACTCGTTGACCGTAGGTTGCAGTGTGTAGCCGGGGGCTGTCCCAAGTGGCGTTAGCTGCTAGTTCGTCGTAGGTTGTGACGAGGGTTCGGTAGGTCGGGTGGCCCAACAGAAATCTCTTAGGTTGCAATGGGAAAACGAGACGCCCTTTCGTTCGGGCGAAAAGAGGTTGCCTTTTTGTGTGTGAGCTTTAAAAGGAAAGAGGGATAACGCCGTGCATGACGGTGTATCCCCATGGGGTCCCCGAGTGACCCAGGACCGAGAGTGCTCGGACCGGGGCGCTGTAGGACTTGTCGTGTGGACAAAAGCATACGAAAGGACTGAATTTAAGGGAAGAAGCGACGTAACTGCTCAATATTTTAGGTGTTGGTGAGGATGTTGCCGTCGCTGTCCTTCAGTCGATACGTTCCTAACCGGACCACCTCCGCGATCGTGTACGGTCCTTCCCAAGGCAGAGTGAGCATGTGCTTGTCCTTGGTCGACTGCGCTCTCCTCAGCACCAAGTCGCCGACTTTGAGGGTTCTTCCCCGGATCTTCCTCTCGTAGTATCTGCGAAGGGTCTGCTGGTAGCTTGATGAGTAGACCATGGCCATATTCCAGGCCTCATCCAACAAGTCGACCGCATCCTACAGAGCCTCTGCGGCTCTGTTGGGGTCGAAGGCCTTGACCCTTGGGACGCCATTGTCCAAGTCGGAGGGTAGCACAGCTTCTACCCCGTAAGTTAAGAAGAACGGGGTGAATCCTATGGACCTGTTGGGAGTTGTTCTCAGGCTCCAGAGGATGGCTGGGAGTTCCTGGACCCAACGGCCAGCAAACTTGTTGAGCTGGTCAAAGATGCGAGGCTTGAGTCCCTTGAGAACCATGCCATTTGCTCTCTCGACCTGCCCATTTGTGAGACGGTGTCCGACTGATGCCCAGTTGATCTTGATCCCATACCCGTTAGCGGAGTTCAAGAACTCTTTGCTCATGAAGTTGGTGCCATTGTCAGTGGTGATGGTGTTGGGCACACCAAACTGGTAGATGACATCAAGAAAAAACTTGACAGCCTCTTGGGAGCTGAGCTTGACAATTGGTTTTGCTTCAATCCATTTGGTGAACTTGTCCATCGCAACGAGTAGGCGGGTGAAGCTGCCAGGAGCCTTCTTGAGAGGCCCAACCATGTCAAGACCCCAGACCGTGAACGACCATGCGAGGAGGATTGTTTGAAGCGTCTGTGCTGGCAGGTGGGTCTGCTAGGCGTAGAATTGGAACCCTTTGCACGTGCAAACGACTTCTTCCATGTCACGCAGAGTAGTTGGCCAGTAAAAACCCTGGTGAAAGGCCTTACCAACCAGCAACCGTGGGGCTGCGTGGTGCCCACAAATGCCAGCGTGGATCTCCAAGAGGAGTTCCTTGCCTTGCTTCGTCGGGATGCATTTCATGAGCATCCCCACAGGCGACGGGCCTCGCTCGTACAGCTCGCCGTCGATGGTGATGAACGTCTTGGCGCGTCGGGCGATCCTTCGCTCTTCAGGTTTGTCGGGTCGGAGGACCTCATCGAGGAGGTAGGCCAAAAGAGGCGCCCTCCAGTTGTGGTCGGTTACTGTTGCGTCGTTCTTCATCGTAAAGCAGTCGAGGGCGGTTACCGCTGCATCGACCTCCATCGCAAAGCAGTCGGGGGCTGTTACCGGTGCGTTGGCCTCCATCACAAAGCAGTCGGGGCCCGTTACCGCTGCGTCGGCCTCCATCGCAAACCAGTCGGGGCTAGTTACCTCTGCGTTAGCCTCCGTCGCAAAGCAGTCAGGGCCGGTTACTACTGCATCAGCCTCCATCGCAAAGCAGTCGGGGCTGGTTACCGCTGCGTTGGCCTCCGTTGCAAAGCAGTCGGGAGCGGTTACTGCTGCGTCAGCCTCCATCGTAAAGCAGTCGGGAAAGGTTATCGCTGCGCCAGCCTCCATCGCAAAGCAGTTGGGGCCCCCGAGCACTCATACGGGGCCCCCGGGTATCGAGTCGGATGGCCCTGAAGGCGGATCTGGCTTTACGCGAATTGAAGGCGCGTGTAGGTCATTGACGAAAACTCCATTGGGGATGGGATCCCACTGGGTTGCCATCTTAGCGAGTACATTAGCATCATTGTTGCCTTTCCGTGGGACGTGATGCAACTTGATTCCTCGGAACTTGTCCTCCAGTTTACGCAGCTCCTTGCAGTACGTGTTCATGAGGGGCTCTCATAGTTGGACTCCTTCATGACTTGGTCCACTACCAGCTTAGAGTCATCGTATACGTAGAGCCGAGTGGCCGCGAGCTCGATAGCAATGCGGAGGCCATTGATGAGGCCCTCGTATTCGGCAACATTGTTCGAAGCTGGGAAGTGGAGGCAGATGGCGCAACAGAGCCTGTTTCCCTCGGGCGAGATTAGCACTACGCCGGCCCCCGCGCCGGGTCCCATGACCGACACGTCCGGAGTCGGGGTTTGGACCTCGGTCCACTTGGTGATGAAGTCAGCCAAGACCTGTGATTTGATGGCGGTGTAGGGGGCGTACTTGATGTCATAGCCCATGAGCTCGAGTGCCCATTTGGAGATGCATCCCGTAGCGTCGCGGCTTTGGGCGACCTCTCCAAGTGGAAACGAGGTGAAAACGGTGACCTCGCGATTGGTGAAATTGTGTTGAAGCTTCTTAGCTGCCAATAGCACGGCGTATAAGAGCTTCTGCACCTGCGTGTAGTGAGCTTTGGTCTTCGTGAGTACTTTGCTGACGAAGTACATTGGTCGTTGGACCTTCAGCACTCGGCCCGGCTCCTCCCTTTCAACCACAAGGGCAGCGCTGACCACGTGGTTGGTCGCCGCCAGGTAGAGCAGAAGGGGCTCCCATCGCTCGGGAGCAACGAGGACTGGAGCCGAGGTCAGTAATGCCTTGAGGTTGTCCAAAGCCTGCTGGGCCTCATCCGTCCAGACGAACACATTTGGCTTCTTGAGGAGTTTGTACAGGGGCATTCCCTGCTTGTCCAGTTGGGAGATGAACCAACTCAGGGCGGCCAAGCAGCCGGTGAGTCGCTGCACGCTTTTCACATTGTGGATGGGGCCCATCCGGGTGATGGCCGTGATCTTTTCGGGGTTGGCTTCGATGCCGCGCTCAGACACTATGTACTCAAGTAGTTTCCCCTTTGGAACCCCGAAAGTGCATTTTTCGGGATTCAATTTGACACTAAACCTTCGGAGGTTAGCGAACGTGGCGTCTAGCGTGGCGATCAGATCTCCCGCACGAGGTGCTTTCACTAATATGTTGTCCATGTAGACGGCGACCGTAGGTTTTGATGGCCCGAGCTGGTCAGGCTGTTGTGGCGGGTCGATCTGATCAGCAAAGCACCTCTGCATGCAACGTTGGTAGGTGGTGCCAGAATTTTTTATGCCGAACAACATGCTGAGGTAGCAATATGTGCCGAATGGGGTGATGAAAGAAGTCGCGAGCTAGTCGGACTATATCATCGCGATCTGGTGATAGCCCGAGTAGGCAACTAGAAAAGAGAGTATTTCGCATCCTGACGTGGAGTCAACTATTTGTTCTATACGCGGCAAAGGAAAAGGATCCTTGGGACATGCATTGTTTAGGCTAGTATAGTCAACACACATTCTCCATTTCCGATTCTTCTTTTTTACAAGGATGGGATTGACAAGCCAGTCGGAGTGGTACACTTCCTTGACAAAACCGGCTGCCAGGAGCTTGGCGATCTCCTCGCATATGGCCCTACGCCTCTCGTCATCAAAGCGGCGCAGGTGTTGGTGCACGGGATGTGAAGCTCGTGCTCGGCGACCTCCCTCGGAATGCCAGGCATGTCAGAGGGCTTTCATGCGAAGGCATCACGATTGGCACGTAGGAAGTCGACAAGTGCGCTTTGCTATTTTCCCGGGAGCTGGGCCCCGATCCGCACAATCTTGGTTGGGTCATTGGGGTCGACACCGACTGCTTTGGTGTCCTCGATCGGGCGGAAAGCGCTGGACGAAGTCGGCTTGTTGGAGTCAGGGGTGCTTTTCGTCACTGTCCGACGAAGCTTTTGGAGCTCGACGGAGTTGGTGAGGACGGTGGCGAGCTCGAAGTGCTCGCGGCCGCAGGCGTAGGTCTGCTCAAAGGAGCTGCTGATCGTGATGATGCCGTTCGGCCCCGGCATCTTCAGCTTGAGTAAGGTGTAGTTGGGGACCGCCATGAATTTGGTGTAGCCCGGACGCCCGAGGATGGCGTGGTATGATCCCTCAAAATTGAATACTTCAAAGATCAGGGTCTCAGTGCGGAAATTGCTGTGGTTGCCGAACATGATCGGTAGCTCTATATTCCCCATGTGGTACGCCCTCATGCCTAGGGTGATCCCAAGTAAGGGAAAGATAGAGGTGCAGTGCTTGGACCGCGGGATGCCCATGGCGTCGAGGGTATCAACATATAGGATGTTGAGGCTTCTACCCCCGTCCATTAGCACCTTGGATAGGCGCTTGCTGCCGACGATCGAAGGTAGCTCCTTGGTCGGGGAACGTTGGGAGGGTGGTCACCCCGATCGAAGTACTCGACCAACGGAGAAACTTGGGAAGAGAGCTCTTGGCGGAGCATACCTCCTTGAGGAGGACATTGTGCTGGCGCTTGGTGCAATCGTCCTTAGGGCCTCTAAATATCATGTGGCAGTCGTCCGGGTCAGGGAAGGTATTCCAGTCCTTGGACGACGCCCCTTGGTCCTTGGGCGCCTCCTTGTTGCGGTCCCCGCCCTTGCGCTTGCTGGGCTGACCAGCATCTGCTTTAGGAGTTCTCAATCCTTAAGATTGTGCTTGAAGGGGTAGCCGTGGTTGGTGCACAGTTTCTCCAGGAGCTGCTCGAAGTGGTCGGTTCTGCCTTGTTGCTTGCCCGCTCAGTCGGCCGCTGCGACTGTGTTTGGGTTAGGGTGACACTGGTCCCTCTTCTTCTTCTTGTCCTGCGTCATGGAGGGGCCCTCTTCCTACTCCGCACGCTTGGCCTTTCCCATGGTCCGGCCATGGGTGAAGACCGCCACGAGTGTTTCCTCGCCGGAGGCGTGGTTCATGGTGATGTCAAGGAGCTCGCGGGTGGTGCGCGGCTTTCAACAGCCGAGCTTGTGAACGAGGGACTTGCAGGTGGTCCCAGTCAGGAATGCGCCGACGACATCTGCATCGATGACGTCAGGCAAAGAGTTGTACTGCCTGGAGAACCGGCGGATGGAGTCCCGCGGGGACTTGCCAGGCTCCTGCTTGCAGCTCTTGAGGTTGCATAGTCAGCCACCACGCCTGGGGGCGCCTGCTCGTGCTCCTCCTCGGGTTGGTGGGCCTCGGCCATGCCCGCTGCGGCCTGGTCAACATCGGCGCCGTGGCAGGCGAGCTGCCGCGAGTGGATGATGTTGCGTGCGTCGTAGTCTCGTCTGAGCCGGCCACATACCGGTGGTGCGGCGCGGCTGGCACCAGGTTGGGATGCGGTGCGGCCTCAGTGTCGTGAACCACCTAGGGTGCAAGCGCTTGCCGCTGGTGGACCGAGGGGTTTGGCTGCTTCGAGCCTGCCCCAGCGACTGGGTAGGAGATCGCATGCCGGTGGCGTGACACGAAACTTTCTGTCTACATCATAGCGGCAAGCTCCATCAACGTCTGGATGTTGTAGTGCAGCTCCTGCTGCTGGGGGTTCGCAGGCTCGGGCAGGTTGCGTAAGAGCATCGCAGTGGCGGCGATGTTCTGCCCGGCCCGTGCACACTGCGGGGGCCCATTAGCGTCTGCGATGATGGCCTGCTAGACCTGACGCGCGCGCGACCACGACGTTATGAGCATTCGGCTCGGAGTTGCGTTGGGGATGCACCAACGCGGCCGGCGGCTGGTGCCACCGCCGCTAGCTTAGATCCTCGCCGTGTATGTGGGCATTAGCAAAAGGCCCGCGCGCGCGGGTCTGGCGCGGTGTGCGTGTCCTCAGTTTCCATTGGGTCCGGCTGTTGCCCTTGCACGTCCGCCATGACGCATTCTTATAGCGCGGGGTAGCCAGGGGATGACACATTCCCAACGCTGGAGCCCTCAGTAAGGAGGTCATTATCGGAGAGGAGGTCGTGGATCAAGGCGGGGCCATACCCTGTCATGCCTACGAGCTTGGTCGTGAGCAAGGGTGGCGGCCTGGAGCTCGGGAGTTCCCTGGCGTATGCGTCTGCGGCGTTCGTGAGGACGAACAAGAGCTAGCCACGCGGCGAGCACGGTGGGGACAGCGGGGTGCCCCTAGAGAGTTGGCGGAAGAAGTTGTGCAGCGAGAACAGGACCAAGTCCACGTTGCTTGCTGAGGGATTAGCATCGACCATGAGCTCGAGGTGTTGCGCCAGCACCTCAGTGTCGAGGTCGGCTAGAGGCCTGTGCGAGGGAGTGTCTCCCTCGAGCGGTGTTAGAGGAGCGGGCTCCTCACGAAGGTGGAGCGTGCCGAGATGATCGGCGACAAAGTCCAGGCTTCCGAAGCGGAAGGCCTGGAAGGGGGCGAAGATGGGGGGTTCTCACAGCCTAGCGCGCGGGGCCGTTGGAAACTCCAACGAGCCTAAGAGAATCATATCACTCAGGCTGGTGAGGTTGGACGTGTCGGAGATGGAGGCCATCCGATCACTGGGAAAGTGGATGCATGATGTCCTCCCCACGGACGGCACCAAACCGTCAGTTCTAGAAATGGTCGGCAGCTTAAACTACTCAAAGATGTGTGTCGCGCATCGTGATCGGATGTTGCCTAGCACTAGCACACCATGACTCAAGATTTATACTGGTTCGGGCAGAATGCCCTACGTCCAGTTGGGGGTCAGTCGGATGTATTGCTTGAGCTCAGGTGCTCGTGAGAGTTAGGCAGTTACAAGCTTTCTAGTGGAAGTTGTGAGACTGGGAGATTGGTTTTCCGATCACCCCTTCCTAGGCGGTTGACCCTCCCTTTTATAGTCCAAGGGAGGTCTCCTTTACAGGGGTGCTAAGGTATAAGAAATGAGGTAGAGAGAGAGTTCCACGCTTGACCAGTCGGGGCCGCCAACCCTGTCAGTCGGAGCCCTGCGACGACCATCGTCCAAGTCCTGCGTCGTGGGACAGCCGTTTCGTCTTGTCCCTGTGCGTTATGCTCCGTCGATCTGAGGTCGTGGGGGCATCGATAGCTACGGTACGGCTATCACGCCCTGTCCCTGGCGCTTCTCCTGGTCACTTCATCATGACGGGTGCGTTCCGGCCGTATCACGATGACGCTCTTCCCATCCCTTTGCGAGGATGGGCAGGTAGAAAAGGGGCGTCCTGTTGCCACAGCAGAGAGGATTGTGATCCCCGTAAAGGGCGTGGTTGGCTGTGTATAATAAGTTGACCCCAAGGCCCATCCTTATCTTTCGCACCTAGTTCTGGGGCCCGCTGGCAAGCTGAGTCCGGCCTTCTGACTTCCCTACGAGTCGAGGAGGCGGGCACGTGTTGGGCGGAACTCAATCGGAACCCCCAGTTGAAGCCTAAGTATGGATCTGGCCTGCGACTGCTTTGCAGTTGAGGACACGGGTCTTGGTCACCCCGACTAAGTAGTCGGGGTTGCAGACCGAGGCGGCCAAGATGAAGTTGTCGCCAGAGGCGGATCCAGTGCCGAAGGCACCAGATGCACCGTTGCTCGACTTTGCTAGTCGAGCCTGTTTGATGTAGCTGATCAAGGTGTAGTCGATGAGTCACCGGGAAGTAGTCGTAGATGTAGTCGAAGTAGTCATAGATGTAGTCGAAGTAGTCGTAGATGTAGACTGGCACTCGTTCTACGTGCGGCCTTGGGCTGTCCAGCGAGAAGTGGGTCCGCTGGGACCCTCAGGTCCCTGGACCTGTCAGACTGCTTTAAAGTTGGGGTGACGAGCCTTGGTCACCCTGATTGAGTAGCCAGTCGAGGATAGAGGCCTTTGCCATCCCGACTTGGCAGCCAGTTGGGGTTTTGGGCTGAGATTAGCCCAAATGAATTTGTTTGCTTCGTACGGACGGGCGTCTGTCCAAGGTGAGGCCTTGGACCTATCGATGGAAGTGGGCCCGCTGGGAACCCCGGGTCCCTGGACCCGTCACATGATCTTACAAACTTGTTAGTTCCATTGACTATGTTGTCACACTATCACCAAAATCACAATTATGGCCTAATGGGGCCATGTTCGTTACAATCTCCCCCTTTTTGGTGATTGATGACAACACAATCAAAGAAAGAATAAATTTGCAAGAATTGACAAATTGAACCACTTACACTTGCTTCGATGCTTACCATCATCCAGTATTGACCTTGGCCTCCCCCTAAGTCCATGGTTTCCCCCCTTTGTTTCTCCCAAAATTTTGAATTTGGTGTTGGGTTTATTTGTTAGATTTCTTGTACCCCAAACCTTGCTTGACGACTACCTGCCCCCCCATATTTGCCCCATAATTGCTTTGATTCCACACTTCTCCGCCTTTGAAATCAAATCACCTAAAAGGGCCTAGGAAAACAATATAGCTCAAAGGGAACAATTAGTAGCCTAGGGAGTTAGTTCCATGAATCATGATCCAAATAATATGATATTAATGAAGATACCATTTTGAAGCTCACTGGGGTGGATCACAAAATCATGAAACTAGCATGACATGAGCTAAGCTTTCCACAAATGTGAGCACAAAATAATAATGTGAAAATCAAGTGCACAACTAGATATTTGAAATAAGAAAGCTTAGATCATATCATGAACAGAGGTAGCTCTAAAAGATCAAAGAATTGACAATGATACCAGCAGAAAGAGTTTAAGCCTTGCATACCTCCGGGGGAATAGTTACCTTGATTGTACCACTTGAAAGAATTTGCGTGAGAGGCACTTGGTACATCAAGGTGAGCAAATGTATGAGCACATAGTTTATGAACTTAGATATGAAGATTTAAGTTCGATAGGGCATGACTCAATGCATGAAAGCACAAAGATTACTCTTATCACGCCTATAGAGTTGTTAATTCACATTGAGAGTGAACAACATTCTCATAGTGTGATTGCACCGGAAATGCGTCGTTGAGAGACTACAAAGGATAAGCTTGCAAACTTGTTAGTCTCCAAAATCACAAACCATAGAATGAACTCTCCCTAAATGTGTGCATTAGTGTTTGAATCAACAATCAAAAGTATGCACATTGTTTTTGACAACAATGGGAAGCTTACCCTATAGCTTGTGTTCATGGTACAAAAATGAAATACATACCTCATGAAGTCCATGTACCATGAAAGCGATCACTCTGTAGTTTTTCTACACACTTATCAAACCATGTAGGATGCTCATGGGTTAGAGCAAAACACAAGCAACCTACCATATGTAGATAACACTAGGAAATGCAACGCGTGCATACAACCTAGCAAAGGCAATGGAACTACATGATGCTCGAATTGGAACTGGCTACCATTACCTTATGGGGGACTTGGGCAACGAATGTCCAATCTTATGAGCTTGGCTCTTTGCTTGATTCTTCTCATCATCTTGTAAGCCAAGCCTCCAAATCCCCTGCTGCCAATCTTCGGGCTTCAAGTCTCCTTTGGAACCCACACCATTTGAGGCCCCTTTATGTTGATGATGACTTCCTTGGGTACCCAAATGGAGCAGTTCCAACTCCAATCTTTCTTCCCAACCTTGTGGGAAACCACCTTACCATTGCTCTTCTTCTTGATGACATAAGAGGTGCTCTTGCTCTGGTTTCTCCAGTTGGGCTTGGTGTAGATGAGAGAACCCTTGATGGTGAGGCTCTTCTTGTTCTTCTCATCCGGAACCATCTTCTTGGGTTGAGGACACTTGTAGGACTTGTGGCCTTCTTGATGGCACTTGAAGCATGTCACGGTTGCTCCCTTCTTGAGCTTCTTCACCATGTTCTCACGGTTATCTTGAGAAGGTTGGACAATGCTATTGCCCTTCAATCTTGCCAAGTCCCTTATGATTCTTTCCACTTCTCGCTTGAGCTCATCATTCTCCATGGCAATGAGTTCATCACATGATTCTACAACCACACTCTCAAAGCATTTCTAATTGCAAGGGTTAGAGCAAGATTTATCAATTAAATCAATGCAAGAATTTGAAGCATCTACCTTGAAGATAGGAATAGCACAAGGGATAGATTGCTCCATTTCCAAAGAGTCATTAGTTTCATTCATAATGCTCTCAATTTTTAGTTTGACCTCTTCATGCTCCTTGTTAAGCAATTTGAATTTGCACAACAAATCATCATAATTTGTAATAAGGGTAGCATTAAGATCATTAACAGCATTAAGTTGTTTGATTTCTTTAGATTGTCTTTTCATGACTCCTTGTTGCTCATAAATCAAGTCAAGAAGTTCATCAAAGGAGGGAGAGTCGGAGTCATCATCACTTACATCGCTTTCACTTTATCCATAATTTTGGCCATAAGACACATGTTTGATGATGATGATGCGCCGATGTTGGTGTGGGTGGTGAATCTCTTGATCGACTCATCGCTTGAGCTTGTGCTTGATTCTTCACCACCACTCACCCACTCTTCGAAGATAGCAAGAGCTTCATGCTTGGGCTTCTTCTTCTTCTCTTGCTTCTTCTTCTTCTTGTACTTGATCCTCTCAACCTTCATAAGTTGATGATGATGCCCATCTTTGAGGAAGACCATGTACCTCATCATGTTTAACTTCTTCGAGCTCTTGTTCATGATCTTGACTTGCTTGAGAAGCTTAGGGTCCGTATCTTCTTTTTCATCACTTGAGGAGCTCTTGGATGCATCCTCTTCTTCCTCTCCACTTGAGCTTTCTTGTATCACTATCTTCTTCAACATCTTGGCTTGCTTGCTAGCAAGAGCACTATGCATCGATGAAGAAGGTGGATTTCTTGGCTTGATGCCATTGCGAAGCTCGTGGGCGATCACCTTGTTGAGGACTTGATTTGTTGTCATGATCTTGAGCTCTTTCTCCTTACCGAAATGTCCCTTCTCTCTACATGTGTAGCAAGTGCGACGTTTGACTCTTCTGGTCTCATCGTTGACCTTTGCATCTTGTACTTGCTTTACAACAGGATTCATCATTGATTTTGACTCTTGCTTGTTCTTGTAGGAGTGAGACCGGTCTAGTAATACCTATCTGGTCAAAGCCAGCCTCACTTTGTTGTATAGGACATGTGGCAATCATGTGTCCAAGTTTCTTGCAACTAAAACATGTCCTTGTCTTGCTAATGTATTTTTGCCCTCTTATGAGCTTTGTCTTGTTCTTGATTTCCATAGGACATATGTATGAATTGTGTCCCATGTTTGAGCCCTTGAGTTGAATAAGACATTCTTCCTTTGCCTGAGTCTTTCTCTTCTTGACTTGACCTTTCTGAGGAGCTGAGGTAGTGATATTTGATCCCTTCTTAAGCTTCTTCACCATGATACCACAGTTATCTTGAGAAGGTTGCACTTGGACCTTGCTCTTCAACTTGGTCAACTCCAATTGTAGCTTTTCAACCTCTCGCTTGAGTTCATCATTTTCTTGAGCAATGAAGTCATCACAAGATTTTACAACAACATGCTCAACACAAGATTGGGTTGCTTGGGAGCAACAAGGTTTATCACAACATAATATAATCTCAACATGTGAGCATGTGCATGTGTGTGAGGGAGGTTGATAGAGTTTTACTGATGTCATCGCAACCTCATGAGCAATATCTAGTGCAACATATGATTCTACAACCTTCTCATGAGAGCTTTCAAGCTTCTTGTGAGTAGTTTGCAAAACCATATGCTCACTAGTGATCTTTTCAGGTTCATCATTGAGCACTTCATTTGAGCTTTCTACAGGTACAAGACGAGAAGACAATTTCACAGCCCAAACATAATCCTTAGCCAAAGTCTCATACCTATTTGCCAAGAGATCATGAGATTGTTTGAGTTCATCAAGCTCTTCGGACAACAACTTGTTGATCTTCAACATCTTAATTTCATTTTCACTTCTGGAACAAGATGATGTAATTAAAGCTGAAGCTGAAGCTTTGCTTGACTCTTGACTAGTGCCATTGCTGCATTCATAGGTAGTTCCTCTGCTGGAACCGGTTTGACCGGCCTGGTAGACCGGTGTGACCGATTTCTGCAGAGAAACCAAGTCATTGTTGCTTTGACCGTCTTGCTTCTTCCTGAATGTCACTTGAGGCTCACAACAAGTTGGTGACGATGATGAGCACCCCTCAGGTGACATATCAGCTTCTCTTCCATGATCATCACTTTGGGGCTCGGCGTACATCTCTTCAAGTATCTCCCAAATGAGATGTGCATCCTCACGGATGTCTTCTAATGAGGACATCAACACCAACGATACATCCACTCCGACACAAGTACCTATTGCTGGTCCTATTACTCGTGCTCGTGCTCGTGCTCGTCAACTTAATCATCAGGTGAGTTCACATCTAAGCTCATGTACATCATGTTTAGACCATGGAGACCCGTGTACTCTTATTTTGCTTAGGAACCAAGGAGACGACCGAAAGGGAAACAGATTCGCGCAGGCTAGATTCGGACTGCAGAATATTACCAAATTGTGATGGACACCACAGTCTCATATGAACTCGGATTGGGGCGTTCAACTACTTCGTGGAAAGCTTATGAAGTCTTCTTTCAAACGGATCCGGCCTCATATCAATATCAATTACGAGTCGGCCGCAATCATAAAATTAATACAGAGTCCTTTTCTGACCATGGTGCTGCGTCACCCTGTTTTGGCCCAATGGGCCGTGTATCAAGTTGAGTCCATTACGGACGTGTCCTAGGGTTGGAGTATGACCCCAGCACCCCTGTGGTCATTCTCCCACGTACTTATACCCCTTAGCCACCGCCAAGGATGCTTGGGTTTTGTTTAGATCAAGTTTAGCCTTCGCTACTTGCTTGCAAGCGCGCGTGCTGGATCAGCCACCCATCTTCTTGTCTTCGGAACCCCACCATTATTGAGATTGCGTGTGAAACCTTCATTTACATCTAGTAAATTCAGTACTTGTCATACTTGTTCTTGCTAGTTCTTCGATTGCTTGCAGGACGAGTGCCCTAGTGGCCGGGTGCCGCGCTCCACAAGATCGCGACAGCCACTGGAGGGGGTGTATCGGTTGCTAAGGCGCAGCTTGGAAGGCTATAGTCGGGCCGTGAACGTCGCCTCCATCGACCAATCGAGTTATCCACGCCTCTCATCGAAAGATCGGGAATCAAACCCTAGCGGTCGCCATTAATTGGTAATCAGAGCAAGGTTTGTGTGGTGTGTGGCTCTTTTAAAGTCTTTTAGGTTATATAACCAGTTTTGAGGATCCCCTGAAAAAAAGAAAAAAAGGAAAAACAAAAGAAAAGAAAAAAAAAGAAGAAAAAAAAGAGGGAAGAAAAGGGGTTGTTCTTTGTGCATCATTTTTGTTCTTCGGTGGTGTCTCGTGACTTCATTTGTGTCCAGGCTCGCATCTCTAGCACGGTCTAGGCTAGGACCAGCATAGTGCCACCGTTGAACGATTCTTCAGCTTGCTTTTTTAACTAACGTGGTGCTAGTTCATCCTTACTTCAGCCCACCTATAGCTCCACATATTCGACTACAGCTTGACAGGTCCTGTTGTTGCAGCACTGATACACTTCATCCCACGGTTGCAGACTTGTTGGTTGCCGTCCCCTCCTGTTGAGCAAGGTAAGAATTGGTAAGAGCTTGTGTAATAGGTTGAGAGTGAGCGCCTTGCAGTAGCTACATCCCATTAGTTGTAGGATCTTATTTCTTCACCTATTTTCGTGTTTCCTTTGTTCATCTAACCATAACAGGATCAGAGGGTGATGGGAGTTTAGGTCACTATCCTCGTACAAAGGGAATCATACAACATTTTGAAAATATGATGAGGAGGCATGTAGATGGGCTTGAAGATATGCTGGTGTCAAATGATAAGATTGGGCAGTTGGAGGCCACGCAGCTTGCCACCAACACCAAGCTTACAAGGCTGGAGACGTCGGTCGCTCATATTGACCAAAGCCTTGCTGCTCTTTTGAGGTGTTTTGATGAGATGCATGCCAGAACTGCAAATGGGCATGAGGGAGAAAACAAGAAGGATGAGCGTGTCGAGGATAATTGGGATAATTATGTCGCTGATACTGAACAAGATGACCAAGATGCTCCTAGTCGCCGACGACTGTGAACTAATCGGAGAGGTATGGGTGGACATCGATGACGTGAGGTACATAATAATGATGATGCTTTCAGTAAAATAAAATTTAAGATACCTTCTTTCGATGGAAAATACGATCCTGATGCATACATTACTTGGAAAATTTCTGTTGATCAAAAGTTTGCATGTCATGAATTTCCTGAGAATATACGTGTTAGGGCTGCTACTAGTGAGTTTACTGATTTTGCCTCTGTTTGGTGGATAGAACATGCTAAGAAAAATCCTAATAATATTCCACAAACCTGGGATGCTTTGAAACGGGTCATGCGGGCTAGATTTGTTCCTTCTTACTATGCGCGTGATCTGTTACATAGATTGCAACAATTGAGACAGGGTAATAAAAGTGTAGAAGAATACTATTAGGAATTACAAATGGGTGTGTTGCGTTGTAATTTAGTGGAGGATGAGGAACCTGCTATGGCTAGATTTTTGGGAGGTTTGAACCGAGAAATTCAGGACATTCTTGCTTATAAAGATTATACTAACGTAACCCGTTTGTTCCATCTTGCTTGTAAAGCTGAAAGGGAAGTGCTGGGACGACGTGCTAGTACAAGAACTAATATTTCTGCAGGAAAACCTTCATCATGGCAGCCGCGCACATCTACCTCATTGACCGGATGAGCTCCTGCACCTTCTACATTCCCGAGTCGGCCGACAATACCCGCTCCATCCAACGACAAGACACGTGCTCCCCCGACAAATTCAGCAACCACGACTGTCCAGAAACCAGCTACGAGTGCATCTTCGGTTGCCTCCACGGGAAGGACAAGAGATGTTCAGTGCCATCAATGCAAGGGTTTTGGACACGTGCAACGTGACTGCCCTAACAAGCGCGTTTTGGTGGTCAAAGGAGATGGTGGGTATTCCTCTGCTAGAGATTTTGATGAAGATACACTTGCTTTGCTTGCTGCTGACCATGCAGGTACTGAGGAACAACCAGAAGAGCAGATTGGTGCAGAGGATGCAGATCATTATGACAGCCTCATTCTGCAGCGTGTACTTAGTGCACAAATGGAAAAGTCAGAGCAAAATCAATGGCATACACTGTTCCAAACAAAGTGTGTTATTAAAGAGCGTTCGTGCCGTTTGATAATTGATGGAGGTAGCTGCAACAACTTGGCTAGCAGCGATATGGTCGAGAAGCTTGCACTTACAACAAAACCGCACCCACATCCATATCACATTATGTGGCTCAACAATAGTGGTAAGGTCAATGTAACGAGATTGGTACAAATTAATTTCGCTATTGGTTCATATCATGATGTTGTTGAATGCGATGTTGTGCCTATGAAAGCTTGTCATATTCTGCTAGGTAGACCATGGCAATTTGATACCGATAGCATGCATCATGGTAGATCAAATTAATATTCTCTTATACATCATGATAAGAAAATCGTTTTGCTTCCTATGTCACCTGAATCTATTGTGCGTGATGATGTTGCTAAAGCTAAGAGAACTAAAACTGAGATCGATAAGAATGTCAAATCTGTTAGTAGCAGGAAAGATGAGATAAGATTGAAATGACATTGCTTGCTTGCTACTAAGTCTGATATTAATGAATTGATTGCTTCCACTTCTGTTGCCTATGCTTTGGTGTGCAAGGATGCTTTGATTTTAGTTCACGATATGCAGCATTCTTTGCCCCCGGCTGTTGCTAACCTTTTGCAGAAGTATTCTGATGTGTTTCCAAGTGAGATACCAGCGGGGCTGACACCAATACGAGGGATTGAGCACCAAATTGACCTTATTCCTGGTGCATCGTTGCCAAACCGTGCGCCATACAGGACAAATCCGGAAGAAACTAAAGAAATTCAGCGACAAGTGCAAGAACTACTCGACAAAGGTTATGTGCGTGAGTCTCTTAGTCCTTGTGCTGTTCCGGTTATTTTAGTGCCTAAAAAAGATGGAACATGGCGTATGTGTGTTGATTGTAGGGCTATTAATAATATCACAATTCGATATCGACACCCTATCCCACGTTTGGATGATATGCTTGATGAATTGAGTGGTGTTGTTGTGTTTTCCAAAGTTGATTTGCGTAGTGGGTACCACCAGATTCGTATGAAATTGGGAGATGAATGGAAAACTGCTTTAAAAACTAAGTTCAGATAATATGAGTGGTTAGTCATGCCTTTTAGGTTAACTAATGCACCTAGTACTTTCATGAGATTAATGAACGAGGTTCTACATGCTTTCATTGGGAAATTTGTTGTTGTCTACTTTGATGATATATTGATTTACAGCAAATCTTTCGATGAACATCTTGATCACTTACGTGTTGTTTTTAATGCTTTACGAGATGCACGTTTATTTGGTAACCTTGAGAAGTGCACCTTTTGCACCGATCGAGTGTCTTTTCTTGGCTATGTCGTGACTCCACAGGGAATCGAGGTTGATCAAGCCAAGGTGGAAGCTATACAGGGATGGCCTATACCAAAAACTATCATGCAAGTGCGGAGTTTCCTAGGACTTGCTGGTTTCTATCGTCGTTTTGTGAAGGACTTCAGCACCATTGCCGCGCCTTTGAATGAGCTTACAAAGAAGGGAGTGCCTTTTAGTTCGGGTAAAACACAAGAGAAATCCTTCAACACGCTGAAAGATAAGTTGACACATGCACCTCTCCTCCAACTTCCTGATTTTAATAAAACTTTTGAGCTTGAATGTGATGCTAGTGGCATTGGTTTGGGTGGTGTTTTGTTACAAGAAGGCAAACCTGTTGCTTATTTCAGTGAAAAATTGAGCGGGCTGTTCTGAATTATTCTACTTATGATAAGGAATTGTATGCTCTTGTTCGCACATTAGAAACATGGCAGCATTATCTATGGCCCAAAGAGTTTGTTATTCATTCAGATCATGAATCTTTAAAACATATTCGTAGTCAAAGAAAATTGAACCGTAGACATGCTAAGTGGGTTGAATTTATTGAATCTTTTCCTTATGTTATTAAGCACAAGAAAGGGAAAGAGAATATAATTGTTGATGCATTGTCTAGGAGATACACATTGCTGAACCAACTTGATTACAAAATCTTTGGATTGGGAACGATTAAAGATCAATATGTTAATGATGCTGATTTTAAAGATGTGTTGCTGCATTGTAAACATGGGAAGGGATGCAACAAATTCATCGTTAGTGATGGGTTTGTCTTTAGAGCTAACAAGCTATGCATTCCAGCTAGCTCCGTTCGCTTGTTATTGTTGCAGGAAGCGCATGGAGGTGGCTTAATGGGGCATTTTAGAGCAAAGAAAACGGAAGATATACTTGCTGGTCATTTCTTTCGGCCAAAGATGAGAAGAGATGTGGAGAGATTTGTTGCTCGCTGCACGACATGTCAAAAGGCTAAATCACGATTGAATCCACACGGTTTGTATTTGCCTCTACCTATTCCAAGTGCTCCTTGGGAAGATATTTCTATGGATTTTGTGTTGGGATTGCCTAGGACTAGGAAGGGACGTGATAGTGTGTTTGTGGTTGTTGATAGATTTTCTAAGATGGCCCATTTCATACCATGTCATAAAACTGATGATGCTACTCACATTGCTGATTTGTTCTTTCGGGAAATTGTTCGTTTGCATGGTGTGCCCAACACAATTATTTCTGATCGTGATGCTAAACTTCTTAGTTATTTTTGGAAGACTTTATGGGCTAAATTGGGAACTAAGTTGTTGTTTTCTACTACATGTCGTCCGCAAACTGATGGTCAAACTGAAGTGGTTAATAGAACTTTGTCTACTATGTTAAGGGCTATTTTAAAGAAAAACATTAAGATGTGGGAAGATTGTTTGCCTCATATTGAATTCGCTTATAATCGATCGCTGCATTCTACTATAAAGATGTGCCCATTTCAGATTGTATATGATTTCTTGCCTCGTGCTCCTATTGATTTAATGCCTTTGCCATCTTCTGAAAAACTGAATTTTGATGCTACTAAGCGTGCTGAATTGATGTTACAACTGCATGAAACAACTAAAGAAAACATAGAGCGCATGAATGCTAAATATAAGATTGCTGGTGATAAAAGTAGGAAGGAACTAAAGTTTGAACCTGGAGATTTAGTTTGGCTATATTTGAGAAAGGAAAGGTTTACTGAATTGAGAAAATCTAAATTGCTACCTCGGGCTGATGGACCATTTAAAGTGTTAGAGAAAGTCAATGATAATGCATATAAGCTCGATCTGCCTGCGGATTTTGGGGTTAGTCCCACATTTAACATTGCAGATTTGAAGCCATATTTGGGACAGGACGATGAGCTTGAGTCGAGGACGACTCAAATGCAAGAAGCGGAGGATGATCAGGACATCAACACCAACGATACATCCACTCCGACACAAGTACCTATTGGTGGTCCTATTACTTGTGCTCGTGCTCGTGCTCGTCAACTTAATCATCAGGTGAGTTCACATCTAAGCTCATGTACATCATGTTTAGACCATGGAGACCCGTGTACTCTTATTTTGCTTAGGAACCAAGGAGATGACCGAAAGGGAAACGGATTCGCGCGGGCTGGATTCGGACTGCAGAACAGTACCAACTTGTGACGGACACCACGGTCGCATATGAACTCAGATTGGGGCGTTCAAATACTTCGTGGAAAGCTTATGAAGTCTTCTTTCAAACGGATCTGGCCTCATATCCATATCTGTTACGAGTCGGCTGCAATCATAAAATTAATACAGAGTCCTTTTCTGCCCATGGTGCTGCGTCACCCTGTTTTGGCCCAATGGGACGTGTATCAAGTTGAGTCCATTACGGACGCGTCCTAGGGTTGGAGTATGACCCCAGCACCCCTATGGTCGTCCTCCCACGTACTTATACCCCTTAGCTGCCGCTAAGGATGCTTGGGTTTTGTTTAGATCAAGTTTAGCCTTCGCTACTTGCTTGCAAGCGCGCGTACTGGATCAGCCGCCCGTCTTCTTGTCTTCGGAACCCCACCATTATTGAGATTGCGTGTGAAACCTTCATTTACATCTAGTAAATTCAATACTTGTCATACTTGTTCTTACTAGTTCTTCGATTGCTTGCAAGACGAGTGCCCTAGTGGTCGGGTGCCGCGCTCCACAAGATCGCGACAGCCATTGGAGGGGGTGTATCGGTTGCTAAGGCACAACTTGGAAGGCTGTAGTCGGGCCGTGAACATCGCCTCCATCGACCAATCGATTTATCCACGCCTCTCATCGAAAGATCGGGAATCAAACCCTAGCGGTCGCCATTATCTTCTTTTTCAAGAATAATTTCTTTCATTTCCTTGCTCAAGGTACTAAACAAGAGATAAGTAACTTGAGCGTTGAGTTGCAAGCTATCCAAGTCCTCACTAGACAAGCATGAGAAATCATCCAAATTGATGTTTGGTGGTAGGATGCTTGCAACTACAACCTGCTCAACACGAGGACCCAAAGCCCTAATCTATCAAGAACTTGAGCAAACCAAGAAGCATAATTTGAGCCATTGCAGGAGAGTAGCTCAATACATATCTCACACAATGACAACATATTTTCTCACGGTGGTTAAGCTTGAATGTGAGTTCTAGCTCTGATACCAATTGAAAAAATCTTGATATCACCTAAAGGGGGGTCAATAGGCTTTTCTGCAAATTATACAACTTAAGTAGCTGTCAGCACCACAGACCGGTTGGGAAGACCAGTCAGACCGCTCTAAAATAGAAAGCACACAAAAATCAGAGTTACTTCCCTCCTCGAGCTCTAACACAAGCCAAACTTGGTGAAGTGCTTATGTAAATGATTTCTAGTATTTATAGCAGGCCACTACACACAGAACAAGCACAACCAAGTAGATCGATGCGGAATTAACAAGTAAGTGCTAGAGAGTAAAGGATTGAGACAAACCAAATGCAGACACGAGGATTTGTTTTCCGAAGTTCGGATTCACCACTGTGAACCCTACGTCTCCGTTGAGGAACTCATTGGGCTTGAGTCTATTTCAACTCGGTCCCTTGAGCTCGGTCTATTTCAACTGCTCCTTGTTTCCACTGGATGTGATCTTTTCCCTTGCGGAGGTAAGATCTCAACCTTCACAAACTTGCCACTGCTCACCACAAGCTTGGGAGCTCACTGGCGATGCGTAGCCGTCTAGGAATGCTAAGCTATGGAATGCTCTCTAGTGCTCACACACACTCAATCTCTTAACTCAATCCAAAGATTTGCAATCTAGTTAGCACAACTCACAAAGAGAGGTTGGGGAGAGCTTGGAGGCTGGGCGCTAATTACTACTCAGCACATCTCCAATGGCTCCACTAGTTCCTAGGCTCAGGGGCTAGGCGCCAATAACTACTCGATGTGGCTCCTACGACTCACCTAACTCATAAGCTTGGGGGCTGGACGCCGCAAAATTACTCGGATGATGACTTGCGTGAAAACTAAGATCACCAAGACTCTTGAATTGATTATTCAAATCATTTCAAGGCTCCGGGGCTGATAAGCTACACCGAATAGTCGATTTTTTCAAGATGAAGAAAGAAGATTTTAATTGACCCTCAGTCTGATTCTTCGATTCAACCTAAGGCTCGGGGGCTACATCATATGGAGTGCGATATTTATCGCACCCCATACTAAAATAAGAATCAAGAATAATTTGACCCTCAGCCTGATTTTTCGATTCAACCAAAGGCTCGGGGGCTACTCCATATGGAGTGCGATTTCCATGCACCCCATAAAGAAGATTATTCTTTGAAGGCTTAAAGGTATTCAAGGCAAAGAGCACCTCACAACCTTGAAGCAGTCTGGAAGGTACTCAGGAAGACATATTCAAGACGAAGTTCTGAAGAACTCGAAAATGACTCCAGATATACTCGGAAGCCTGTAGTACTTGGCTACCAAGCGCTTGAGAGCTTGTCAGACCTAGAACCACGGAACTGCTTACGTGGCATAGATATTTCTAGGATAAGGGATGGGGCATGTCTCATATCTTATACCTGTTGTGATATACTTGGACTCGAGTAGGACTAGTTGGTATAGAAGGAAACTACTTGATACGACCAAAGTAGGATTCCTAATCTCGTACCAGACTAGGATACATGTAACCCTGTCCCTCCAGAGTATATAAGTGCGGGTAGGGACACCCTCCAAAGTATAACCAATCTAAGACAATACAAATCACACCATACACAAGATGTAGGGTATTACGCAACTCACGGCCCGAACCTATCTAAACTTGCACCTTTGAGTTTCTGATCTCGGCGACAACCTACCTATAGACCTACTGCCTTAGGGTATCTCTAGTTAGCTTAGCGGTAAAACACCGACACCTCTTGCCCGAATGGCTTCCGATTGCGCACTCCCCATCGCTCTCCCTATCACTTTGCGCCGCCCTCCTTGCTTGCCGCTGCTCCTCTCCGAAGCCGCGCTCCAGGAGGCCACCGGCGCTCTTCTTCTCCAACAAGGCTGCGCTCCAGGAGGCCGCTGCCGCCTTTCTCCTCCCACGCCGTCGAGCACGAGGCCGTGCCGGGCCTCTCCGCCCTTCTCCTACAGTACTACCGTAGGTCGATTCCATGTGCTGGAGATCGATTCGCACCACCGGACGTCGATTCCCATAGCCAAGGTCCATTCGCGCCTTCGTGGTGCCTTTCTCCATCGCCCACGCCTTCTCCTCGCACTCCCGCGGCCCACCCTCCACTTCCTCCACTGTTGCAGCCTGCGCAGGAGCTGGAGCTGGTGGGAGATCGCTACCAAATGGTTTGTTCACGGAGCTAGAGTGGCTTGGAGCTGGAGCAGCGGGAAGCAAGGAGCGAGGTGGATCAGAGCAGGTTTGCAGTGCTGCCAAACACACTATTAGTTGCTCACCCATTAATAAGCTAATGAAAAGAATATTTTCATCTATATCATTAGCATGATATGTACCAGACCCAACGTGTTAACTACCTTGGTGATACAGAGGAATAGTGCTTTCAAAGCGGTAGTATGGACGAAAATAAAAGGGAACATTGACCCCGGAAAAAATATTAGGCCCCCTTTGAAACGAGAAAAATAATAAGAATTTCATACGAATTGGTACGATGCCTGCATAACTGAAAAAGAAAAGAAAAAGATCCCATGTTCCAGAGGGGCTGCAGTATTGTGGGGCCAATGCTCCGTATTCATGGAACCGGCTACACTCTGAAATCGCTTACGTATCTTCATGCGGTATTTTTTCTGTAAAGAGGAAAAAAAATACGCCAACAATGTTCGGCGGTCTCTTGTCCGCCGGCACCAGTGTTCGTATTGTTAGGGTTTATTTGGTCCCAACTAAAGTTTAGTTCCGTCACATTAAATGTTTGGATATCAATTAGAAGTATTAAATATAGAATAATTATAAAATCAATTGCATAAATGAAGACTAATTCACTGGACAAATCTATTAAGCCTAATTAATCCATCATTAGCACATGTTCACAACATTATTAAATCGTAGACTAACTAGGTTTAATGGATTTGTCTCGCGAATTAGTCTCCATTTATGCAATTGGTTTTATAATTAGATTACATTTAATACTTATAATTGGTATCAAACATCTAATGTGACGGGAACTAAAGTTTAATACCCCAAACCGCCCAACGTGAACCATACGCGCGTCCACGCTTGCAATGACAAACGTCTAGATATATGATCTCTTCTAATACTAGTTATATTGTCACATCATGACTTTTGCAAAAACAAAAACAATAAAGGTCACATCATGACGGTGGCACTAGTCGTGGCAATTTTGTGTGAGGTTAAGATGCGTTTGTTTCAGCTTCTGGTCGATTTTGAAGATTCGATTTTCGGAAATTTAAAAATTAGATGACTCATATAATCGAGAATCTAGCTGATTATGGATTCTCGATTCTGGATTATGGAAGTCATCTAATTTTTAAATTTTTTTAAATCAAACCTTCAAAATCGGTTATAAGCCGAAACAAACATGGTCTAAGTCCACTATTCGTGGCAATTTTGTGTGAGGTTAAGTCGTGGTTCTACTGGCACATGGCAAGTGATATTTCAGCCCACGAGTCAGAAAATGTGTCAGTAGCGAATTGTCTGCCGGATAACGGAAGAAAGTGGTGCTCACAAACATGTAGCTTGCTTCCTTGTGCGCTTAAAGTGACGATGACAACTAGGCTGATGACTTCTCAAGCACCGGGCACGACTTCACACCAGCTCCCTCCTCTTCCGGCGGAACATCGTTGATCTCCCCGTCATCAGTGCCTATTGTGGTGAAGTAGAAGACCAGGACCACCTCCTCCTCCGTTGTCTATGTGCTCGCAGGGTCTGTGCTGCATTTTTCACTTGTTCCCAGCAGACATGCATCTTGGACTATCCCGGAGCTCCTCATGCATATTACTGAGAGATCAAAGGGAGAGTGAACTTTCGTTGTTTTTCCTCTCCACCTCTATTCTGAAATCTTATATGCAATAATGTCGCATTTTAATATATTATTCAGCCAGCTCCTTGCCTGCCGTGGTCCCCTTAATAAAAAGACTGCAACCGTGGAATTGTTGCCAAGCGCAACACTTCCAAGACAGAGACACTAGTACGCACGCCACACCATTTCTCACCTGGGCTATGATTTCCCAAGTTCACCCAGCGGCAATCCCTCGCCACACCATTTCTCACCGGCGGCCACAACACACATCCAGCTGTGTGCTTGCTTGCAGTGTCGCTTTGATGGCTTGTTCCGACCGAGACCTGGCAGGGTGTGTCTTCCCAACAGACCCAATGATGGGTGGGGACCCGATCGTGATGGGTCCCACACGTCAGCGAGGGGATTCCCTATAATACAATAACTACAGACGAACACGAACCACTCCTGAGTCCTGACCTGGCAGGCAGTTCACCGTCCAGGCAGCGATCCTAGCTCCAAGCGACCGAAATCGGACGCCTGGGAGCGTAGCCGGGTCCAGGCAGCTCTCGCTACCTCCAGTCCGAACAGTGACTTGATAAGATTGTATTGCTGACGGCAAGCGTACGAGATTTTATATGCTGTAGGATAGAATACCAACCAACTACAAGTGTTGATAATCACAAAAGGAGAATATTTTAGATTAGGCAAACCAGATTTTGCGCAGCACAAGTAGTTCCTCGGCTCCGAAATGTTAATGTTTGAGTTTTGTCCTAGATCACACTTCTCTAACTATTTTTTTTAAAAAAAAAACACACCAACATCTAAAACATCAAATAAGTTTGGTTAAGTCGATTACGAAATGTATCTTCACACTGCATTTATTTGGTATGGTTGGTTAAACCTAGAAATGTTTTAGTTAGGAAAAAATTAAAACCTCATATTTTAGAAAGAGGGAGTGAGTAGCAGTTGCTAGTGTGCTAGCAAACAGTTTCTACCTCAATCATCGCATATGATATGAATAGCAAACGCTCTGCCAATCGCATCCATCCCTTGCTAACGATCAGGATTAGTTCCGGTTTCAAATAGGCCCCAACAGCAGTACCATAGTAAATCTTCCACTGCCAAACTTTACATACAAAACATAAAGCTTCAACTTGCTTTTGATCTTTCTCCAAAAGAACGGATCAGCCCGCAGTTACATAGGAATGAACTTGGGTACCTGCGGGTATCACTTCCCATTCCTTCGATTGGGTGGTTTACCCCTCTGGTTGTTTTTGCCCCTCAACATTGCCATCGTGGGGCCGAGGGCGCTGCTCCTGAGCGCCCTATAAGACCAAGCAGACGTACTAGGATTTCGTTTCCAAGTTCCCCAACCATTCTCCTGAACATCAGTCTTGTCATTGGAGGGCTCGACATTTTCCTCCCAGATTGTATTCTTCATCTTTTCTGCACAGCATGTTTCTGAATTAGTGTATAACAAAAAATGCTAGGCATGGAAACAAGATACTTAAAGTAGCAGTCGGTACCTAGTGTGGCTTCTTGATCTTTAGTGTTGTTTGGCACTGTGCCTGGTTTCTGACAGTCAATGTGACCTTCATTATTGTCTAAGGTAACTGTCTTTCCAGCCATTGATCCACCTTCTTTGCATGTTTCTGCAGAGGGAGTCCTGACAGCCCCTGGTACTGACTCAATACCCTTCAGTAGCCTTACATCAAGAAGTGATGAGTACTCAATCTGCAGAAGATATTAAGCATGATCTATACCAGGTTCGACTAGCTGGTAATAAGTTTATAAAGTAGAGAAATATTGATTACCTCCAAGGAGCCATCTTCCTTGTAAGGTGACAAGTCCACAAACATATCAGACTCATCCTCAGGTTTGTTTTCCTCAGTGATGATCGGATACTCAGGAACAGGTAAGAGAATGATACGCAGTGACATGGGATCATATATCAGAACTTTTCCGACCTGAAACAGCAGTGTGAGACATGCCTTAGTTTTGCCCACAATTTAACACAGCCAGTTAGTCTAAACTCCACAATGCATTGCTTTTCATATTTTCCGAAGCCCCAAGCATGCAAAAGTTGCTCAGTTGGATTTGGACTAATATCACTTCCATTTCAAACGACCCTGACAAAAATAAAAGAATTTAGACAGTGCTACTGGAATTATGTCATACACGGTAAGAAGACAGCTCTGGACACAATGAGGAAGACAGCTCAACCAATCGATATGCGATGAGATCTCCCTCCTGAAAGGTGCGGAAGACAGGTTAACCACGAACAAGAACAAAATCAAACAATAACATAGATAATAAGATAGCAGATTTTTGCAAAGCATGTTATATGACCTTAGTACCTTTTTTTCAAGTGCATCCATTGCTATTCAATGATGCAAGAGCACAATTGCAAATCACACGAAAGGCCACTGTGATGTTACCCTGTTGTTTGCTTTCTTAAGAATACATAAAGATTGGATGGAATGTTAATCAGTAGTACTATTTAACATGTTATTCAACTGAATACAGCACCCAACAAATGAATGTAATTATTTACTATGGAACGGTATCTACCACAAAGAAATGTTCACTGAATCCCACAAGGTAAATATTTAGTCTCATAGAAAGCATACTTAACTAGGGCAAATGGAAAGTATCAGAATATTAAAGTGATCACGATAGGTTTCCATTTGGCTTGGTTGGTGGTCAGGCCTAAAGGAAAAACGAGGCAAACAAAACACTAATTGCTATCTTGTAGTGACTTTAATTTTGAGCTTGGACCAAAGCTGGGTGCCTGCTTAACTTTTAGTTTTATCTACCACCTAAATAGTAAATATTTAACTTTCCTTCTCTTATTGCTGCCTTCCCCCCGTGACTAACTAGTAACTATTGAACTAGAAATGGTTGCCAGCAACCACCATAGTGCCCTTGTCCCTTGATCTAGCACGACTAACTTCAAGCACAAGAAAAGATAGCCATTTAGGAACCTCTTCCTTCAAATAGAGTGAAATAAAACACTCTTAGTACTTAATTATACTAGTAGATAGCAAGTTACAAATTCTAATAATAATTGACCCCCATGACTATCATTAAACAGCAATTAGTTGCCATCGCTGTGACCCTATGCCTTGATCACACACACAAAAAAAAATTCTCCAACTTCAAGCACAAGAACAGACAGCGAATTAGGAGGTTTAATCTCCAAATTGTTAACTATCCATTTTTAGCCATTGCTAATATTTATTTTAGTACATAACAGGATGATTCCATGCAAGTTACAAATTATCAACCAATTACCTGTATGTCAGACAGGATGATTCACAATTGATCCATGTATGGCAGAGAAGTTCAATTGTTTCATAGCCGATGTTAGAATGGACACAGAATTGCATCTTCTAGTAAGATTCTTACTTATTTCCTTGAACATAGATACAAGAAAAGCCTATCTGTATTCATGTTTTTCACAACACAGCATTGTCTTTTTGGGTTTATATATTAATATATTTATCATATTTAATTGCTGAACAAGGGATGTAATCAGTAGCCTCCGATCCCAAATCTAACGAATGAAATACCTTTGGAAGTCGCGTTAGGGGGTACAATCTCTCTAAATCCAAAGGTTCACCATTAAACTTTTCTTCAATAATCTTCACACTTGACGTATCAATATTATTGCTTTCATCATCCTTTTGATTACTGACAGCACAAAAACCATTTTCAATAATCTTACTGTCCATGAAATGATGATTAGCTTCCATGCTGTTTCCATTTTTCTTGTTTGAGCTATTCATTCCCCACTTCTGGCCCTTCTTTTTGCTCATTGTTCCACTCCATTCGAAAGTGCCCTGGAACCGCAAGCAAAAACATCAATGAGAATGCAAGTCAAAGCAGTTGCTAATCGTTTTCCATGCTTTCATATGAGGAAAGAAACTGCCATGGTTATTTCTCCAAGGCTTAAGTAAATTTTACATTACATGTATTTACTTTAGGGACGTGCAATGAGTATTATTTAATTATTTGACATAGGTGTTTTGGTTGCTCAATCATCCTATTTTTCTTTATCTCAGCCATTCCTTAAAACTTCACCAAGGTTATTGATCCCCTAAATTATATTCTGAAACAAAATGAGTAATATATGGTATCATTAACTGCAATTATATCATTATAAGCTAGAAGAAATATAAGGCGTACAAGATTATATAAATGAACATGTACACAAACTTAATCTTGCACAATAGATCAAACTTGAGTGGCCCAAGTGAGACCTGAGAATTCATCCATCCCTCTTATTTTCACCTTTTTATTTGACTTAAAACCAACTGGTCCTAAATCTGCAAAAGACGGATGATGGAAGGCCGACCCCCCACTCAGACCAGATCCAACGTACAAGATTTGAGTTTGTGCACATATTCACCAATAATATACTATTGTGCACTTGATATTTCTTCTATAAGATAATAATGCCAATTACAAAAAAAAAAGAAAAAAACATGTACCAGCCAGTAAGAGGTCAATTGAGCACAAGTCATCTTCTCACAGAAATGCATATTTTATCAGAATAAATCTAGTTCAAGTGCTAGATAAAAGGTAAGTTCCGGTAATAACATCCAGATGCCTTAAAAGTTTTAGCTGTTGCAAGGAAATGCATGAACCTAGGTGAAGAATCAAAGAGATGGGAAACAGCGAGGAACCTGCATTTCCTTTGCTGGTGACTTGTCAGGTTGTCCACCTAAAAACAGAGTATATATTGAGTTGACTTTAACAAAATACATGAATATCAAGTGCCAACTGAAGATTTTATAGCGGCATGTTATAACACAAGAGTTATGTGTTAGCCAGAACCATTAGCAAAGTAAATAGATGTAAAAGGAAACTGAAACTTCAGTTCTAGTGGTTATATAAGAGAAAGTTATAGCCGCAATCAACACATACAAAATCAGTTTCTACTGAGTTGGTCTCATCCATCCCAACACTAAAACCAACTTGGTGAACAATCGCCAGTTTCCCTTCTTTTTGCGCATTCATCCTAAAACTAAAACCAAGGTAGAACAAGCAGGAAAAGAAAAACAGGAGATCATGTGGAATCTCAAGTGCGCACTTGTGTCAACATCTGGCCTCCTATGCCATCTTTTTATTAATATTGGGTCCACTGTGGCAGCCTTAAGAACAGCCTTGACCTCCAACTCTCAATCAAAATACTTTAATTTTTGCACAGGCATTACTAGAAACTATTTTTTTTCTTAATTTCAGCTGTAACACATGCACTATAAATGCGGATACAATTATCAGAATCACAAGGTCAGCTATTGGTAGACTAGTACATCAGCAGCTCACAACACCAGAGTACTGTGGTGTGTGTGTATAGGAAAAATAAGAGGCCTCATGAGTCTCAAGGGAAATTTTGCTATTTTATTTATCTGCTATCAGTGCTGCTGTAACTTTTCTTTGGCCAACATAAAGAAAATGGTGCTTCTTTGCACCATTTTAAATGGTCAAACTCTGATAAATTTGCCTGTCGCCTTCCCACCTCTCAAAGTGAACTACAGAACCTTAGGAAGGCAGCTATGAAATATTCCAGAAACAGTGGTGCACAGTGCAAGAGAAAGGCTGAGGGTTGGGGAGTTTTTCCATTAAAGAATAACAAGGCCAACAGGTTTAACCAGTGATAATAATATAGGTCAACACTATTTGTACTTCAAGCTACTGACAAAAACGCAGAGATAGCATTGCACTCCACTAATATAATAAAGTCAAATTGGTACATATGGAGACATAATCATGTGCCCTGTAAACAAAGCCTGCCTAGTAATGCATAAGCTTGGATTAACATAGAAAGAGGAATGCAGAACCATACCTGCTGGTTCAAAGCGAATGTGACCGGGCCGAACCACAACTGGAACAATCTCATCTTCTGATGTATCAGATTCTTCCTCATCTGTTTTGTGGCTTGAAAAAGGAGCATGTGATCCGTTTTGATTGCTTGATGGGCCAGGCAAGCCATCTTGATTGCTTGATGATGGACAATCAGCAGCTATTGGTGAATCCTCATGCACATTCTGCAAAGTATATATTGTAGATGAATATATTGATCAGCAGAACATAAATATAGCAGCTTAGTCAACACAATATTTGTCAGCTATTGGAACGTTGTTCCAAGTGTTTGCGACCCATAAAGGCCTTCATCCCACAACCGGAATACAATAGAACTCAGGCTCATCTTCATAAACTACAACCATTTTCCCCTAATAACGCTTCTGCGTAAACCAAGAACCTAACCTTCAATCCCTACACGTCCAACAACAACTTTTCCACCACTGGTTGGACACCCCAACATATAGTCTCCTTCGCTAAGGGGGTAAGGTAGGTAGGTGGTCAACAGCGAAGAGGCAGTTAGGAAGACAGGGCAGTGAGGCAGCCTTCTTGGTTAGTGAGAAGAAGGCTACAGAGGTCAGATCAGGGTTACTAAGAAGAAATGGGGAAAAGAAGTTTGGTTCCATAGAAAGCTTCGAAAACTAGCTTGACAAGCATTTTGAAATAGTCCATATGGTGTTGCAAGTTCAAGCAACTAGCTTCATTCTAATAGTGTGTTACTGATCCAGCAAATCTTGCCAGTTGCCAACATTCAGATTCAGTATGAAATATGACCATATAAAAGCTAGAAAGTAACATAGTTATCAACCTTATTAACCAATACCTTTTCTGTTTGCAATTTCGCTTTCTGCCTCATTTGCCTTTTGATTTTCTTGCGACGAGCACTTCGACTCTCCGACTGACAAGACAAAATATAAAGCAAAGAGAGATACATGTGTTAACTAAATTAAAATATATAGATACAAGACTGTTACATCATAAATTAAGAATCAAAATTTCTCTATGTTGATTAACAAATCAAAATAAAGGGGAAATAGATGAACAGGGTTAAGCCCAGTGTGAAATCTTAGTGAAGCTGGAATCATAGACTGAAGGGGAGAAAAAAAGAGAGATTAACAACTGTCACAATCATATGGGACTCAATGTGCATTGTGCAGGAATGAACCAGATAAAAGGGCGATGACAAAAACTTAGCCTTACCAATACAATAAGCAAAACTACAAATGATAAAATGAATTAGGCATATTCCAATAGCCAAATACAGGAAGCACATGAAAGGGTTTTGAAACAATAGAAGCATAGGTTTTCCAGTGACAGAAGACATGGGCTAAGAGCACATTCAAGATCTATTGACGGGAATGCATGACTACTGACTTCGGTCGTGCCTGGCGTTGCGTCTTACAGTTGCTTCGTTAAAACAACATATATAGCAGCCTTCTTGGAAATATTGGATAATTAGAAATAGCAGACTATCTTATAGATGTATGCAGAAACTTCCACTACACTTGTTAAAACAATATAACTGTATTTCACAAAACTAATTGCAAAACAGGCTAAGGTCAGTTTGACATTGCTCCAGGTTTTTAGAAGGACCTTTGTTGTACTTTATTTTGCACTTTTGCTAAGTAAAAGCTCTTTTTTAACCAACTAGTCCCAGCAGACAAACAAAGAGTTGGATATAAGTAAAATGATGAATGATGGACCTAATACAATGTTAGCTTTCATCCTGATTAAAACCCAGAGCATACTGGAATCAGAACTTTCAAGATAAGACTATGGCAGAAATATAAGATGATTGAAAGTCTGACACAAAGGCCCAAAAACATTATTACTACTATAAGAGAACCACTGAATTTGAGGAAAAAATCCGCGCGTGAAAAGATATCATAAAAATGTAGACACGAAAGATATTTGATATGGTGCATCTTTTGCAATGAGGTAAGATATATTAGTTATCAGCATCACCATGGATTATATCACAAAAGATGACTAACATCTATGAATAACAAAATTGATGATTAAGTACCTAACACACACCAGGAATGTTGATACAAACACAAGTCAAGAGCGGTGTCATGAATCATGCATACCTTTTTTGTGTCACCTTGAGCATTACAGTCTGCCACCTTCGTCTCATATTTCATCTCAGTTTGATTGTTCCTAAAAAAAATCATGATATGAATTTTCTGCAGTCATATGATAGAACAAACACGACTAAAAGCTACATAACCCCTTATAGATCCCTATATTGTCAATATGCCCCCACATTTCATTCTTGTTTACTGATCACACCATGCACATACACTCCTTAACCCCCAAAAATGGAAAAAAAAACTGGTTATGGTTAATTTTTCGAAATGGGCAACCAATTTACATTACAAGAACAGAAATAACCAGTTTTACATCAGAATTTAAGTAGCAGAAAGAAGATACCAGAGGAGAGGCATTGGAACAAAATAGATTGTAACAACAACCCAACAAGCTATTCACCTGAAATCTAGACTGATGACTAGTGACAAATTTGTCAGGAACAAACTGCTACATGTATTTTTGTAAATTGTCACATAATGACATGATGATAAACACCAGAGCAATAGAATTCAACTGGTTATGGTCAATGGGATTGTAAAAGGAAATTATTTCTCAAATAAGAGTGACACAAAAATAATATCTGGCATAGCCGCATAGGAGTTCAGATAATACCTCTCCGTTTTTTGCTGTTCCACCAAGGGAGCGGTTTCAGGTTGTTGTGTCTTCTTAGTTTCAATATCAATAGCTGATGACATCAACTTTTTAGATCCACTCTGATCCTGGCATTGATGAACATTATCCCCCTTGCCGTCATCTATGTGCTTTCCAGAATTTGTCACCTTCAGCTTCTTTCTCCTGCATCAAAACACCAATTAGAGAGCATGGATATATCACTGAACATAATAGACACACTGACACCAACCTATGATTCTAATAACAGAAAACTTTTATATGAGCATAAATCAGCTTGTTCAGGTGAGCAAAGCCAGTTTAGGGGAATTAAAAAAATCAGATACAAAACCCTATAAACAGGAAAATGGAAAGGACATCCAACCAAAGTGATATTCTATAGTTCGCAAAAGAAAAATGCTAAAACAAAAATAGAGAAGATACTTTATCTCAGGTACTCTTGCAACGTCATCATGCCACTTCCTCTTCGAACTTGTACCATTATTTTCTGTGCTGTGGCTAACAGTTGCATTTTCTTCAGGTTGGCAATCACCATGTTCCTCTTCTTCTTGGTACTTACTGTCATCCTTTTGATACTGGATGGCAAGGATTTGATCAACTGGAAGTGCCCTCTTCTCTACTACCTCAGGATCTTGAATAGAGTGCACATCATTGTGCCCTAACAGCTTCTTGCAGGATTTTTGTTTAACCCTGGCAATACAAAAGAAAATTAGGAATTGCTGCCATCATTTCTGCAAGAAGAGGCCCACTGCTGTGTGATGAAAACAGATGCATAATGCATGGAAATAGTAAATCAAAAATATGGATGGCTTTTCTGGTAGCTAAATAACAATACAGCCCTTCAGTGTAACCTTTTGATAAGCCAAGACAGTATTACTACCTCAAATACACCACAACTCATTTGACACTCCAGCTCTATGTTTGAGAACCAAAAAAACTTGTGCCAAAATAACAGACCCTAGGCATTTTCTGTTCTTTTTTAATACACAACGACCCACGTTTGTCTTCAAGGGAATTAACTACCCCCATATCATAGTACATATGGTCTGGCCTGGTGTACAATATTGCTTGCCATAAGGATGTCCCAGATTTCCCAAATAACTATTATTCTGGGGCATAAAAGAGATTAGCATTATATCTGCTTCATTGTTAATGTACCCAGAGGGAGATGGTAGAGATACTCAGATACATGATAATGAAACCTAGCACCCTGCGCTTACACATTGTGCTCTGTGTGGACACAATCCCACAGCCCAACCTTTCGTTTTCAGTGAGAATTAGAGATGAACCGAAATATCAAGATGCTACAATAGGAAAAGGAAATGATAAAAAGCACTGCATTGCATATATTAGAAGATGTTGAAAGAACGAATTAGTTCACCAACAAGCAGCAGCTCTACCTTATGATATCCTTGTCCCTGAAGATGCAGGTTGACTCGAATGGTGGTAAGGTAAACCCATCCATCTGCGCACAAGAGACCATTCATTCATTATTTATGCACAAAGCTATGGTATCCGCTTCTTTGTAAATAATACAGACATAACAAGAAATGGGGAAAAAAATAGAATCAGATCAATGTCCACCGGGAAAACCAACCTCAAGCATTCAGCATGGTGTCATCACGCGAACCAAGCCATCAGGTTTTTTTTTCGCGGGGGGGGGGGGGGGGGGGGGGGGGGTGGTTCGCGAGGGGAACAAAAGGGGAAGAGGATCCTAACAAGGAGGATAGATGACCAGGGCCCTACCGAGAGGGTGACACCGCTCGGGCAGGAGCGACGGAGGCGGAAGCGCGCGGCGACGTGGGCGGCGAGGTCGGCGACGGTAGCGAGCTCCGGGCGGAGGAGGAGCCAGCAGCGCCCGAGGCCTTCATCCCTCTCCGCACGCCGGAGGAGGCGGCGGTTCTCGAACACCAGACGGAGCCTCACCGGCGCGGGCGCCTCCGGCGGCGGCCTAGCCATTGGTGGTGGCGTTCTGGTCTGGGTAGGGAGGGTTCTGGGTTTTTCTTTGCCTTTCTTTTTTCCAATTATTTTGATAGGGCTTGTGGGCCGTCTTTTTTTTCATTTTGGCCCTTTTTCCAGAAAAAATCCACGTCCAAACCCCTGGACGAACAAATTGCATGTTTGGACCCAGGACGTCGGCCCGTCTCGGCGCTGTGGCTCACGGCGGCGTGTCTCGGCGCTGTGGCTCACGGCGGCGTGACTACCCAGTTGATGAGTCGGATCCGACCTGAGCCGACGTGGCAGGTGGCTCGGCGCCATATTCCACGGCGCCGAGGTCAGCGCCACAGATCTTGACGCCGAGCTTAGTGTCATGGACTATGGTGCTGAACTATTTTTCAAAACTCACGCCCCTTTTCTCGTGCAAGAGGCTTGTTCCATTTATTCTTGCTTCGCCTCATTTTTTTCTCTCTCCTCTACTCGCCAATCCTTAGAAATCGACATATTCCACCTCAAAAACTTTGATTTGATCCATAGATCTTCGAGATCAAGGTATCCTCTCTCCCCTCCTCAATTTTTACGTATTGGTTTGATCTATATTATGTGTACTATTGAACCATAGATGCATCATTGCTTAGGGTTTAGGGTTTAGTTATTAACATGTGTATTATGCAATCGTAGGATACCAAGACGTGGTAAATCTAGTAAACCGAAGGTGATGACGGGAACAGCCTTCGTCCGCTTACCGCTGCCTAATGGTGTTCCTGTGCCGATGTGCTTCTACGGTGATCCTTGCAAGGTAGCCAAGTCCGATGAAGAGGAAACGTATAACCAAAGGTATTGGATGTGTGATAATTATACGTTCGACCCTACAGCTCGTCAGATTCGCATTGGTTTGATGGTAAGAATTTATTTTTTTTTTGTTTCATTTTTTCTCCCATATGAAATAATGTATGGGTTATGTGTAATATTAGAAGTGTAACAATTGTATATTTTGCAAACCCCTCCCCTGCTATGTGATTTTGAGCAGTGGATCGACACCGAGATCAAGGAGGAGGAAAAGGAGTATCTGCGCAGCATGAAGGAGTGGGATATGGAGCGGAAGGAATTATTGGAGAAGAGACACCAAGAGGAGGCAACAGAAAAGGAGCGCAAAGAAGAGGTGGAAAGGAGGCATGCTAATCAGCGTAGGGAGGAGAGGGAGGAGAAGCTTGAGCGTGTTCGCCATGCTAAAGCAGCAATGGAGGAGAATTCCTGCACTGAGGAAGGGAAAGTGGCCTCGTTGGACCTAATAGTATGCAACATTTGCTAGTTCTATGGTTTAGTCATGCCCAAAGTTGTCAGCTATTGCAATATTCCCTGTGCTGTGATATAATGGACTTGATGTTGTTTCATTGTGTTTTCATGTACTCGATTTATTCCGTATGTTGTCATGTAATGGATTTGATGCTGTTTCATTGTGTTCTCAAGTACTCGATTATTCATTGTGTTGTCTTTTTTTCATCTTCCAGAGGAATAGTGTGTTGCTATTTCATTCATTTTGGTCATAATATTTTTTCAATATAGCAGAGCTAATAAAACAAGTTGACGTAATGGAATTAAAGGCGACTGAAGTCATTGAGTACATAACTGAACACGCACAACACATGAATTGGCATGTGAGAACCTGTACCAAACAAGGGTAAAGAGATCCTAGACTAAACCTAACATGCCTTAGTTAATTAAAACAAACAATAAACACATGGATGTACCATGTGAATAAGATAAGTTAATCCTAGTAGTGTTCCCACATAGCAAATTGTGTTGCCCTTCTCCAGAGTATCCTCCCATTGTAGGCGGTGGCGGCGGAGGCCCTTTCTTCTTATGACAAGGACAGTTGCAATATGGATCGCTGCACAATGCCTCATGTGAACCAGCACCATTGCTGTCGGTATCATCTTCCTCGTCCTTATCATCACTGCTCACTTCCCTTTCTAGATCGAAGATACGATCGTGCAGGTAGTTGATGTAGTCTTCATGCGGATGAATAGGAGGAGGATCAAACCTAGCGAACCCGTAGTTTTCTGGAGCATCGAAAGACTGCAACAAATACCTCTTGTAAATTGTAGAAAAGAAGAGAGAGATATGTAACAAATGATAGTAGCAAATATTACCCATGCTCGCGGGCATTTGAAGAAGCGACGACCTCCATCCGTCCCCCCGGTGCACATCTGCACTAAGCAGTCATCACCATGCATGCATTTTGGCCAAGGTTCTTTGCAGTTATCGTATTCTCTGAGAGGTTTCTTTTTGGTGAAATCACTTTTGCTCTCTACTGGAAACTCATACAGTGGTTTCTGAAAGAAATCAGGCCCAAGAGATCCCTCCCAACAATGGGAGGTCCCTTCCTTCCCCCCTTTCCTCTCCTAGTGCCGAAACCCTTTCCACTAGATGAACCTCTAGACATTACTACCCCTCTAAGCTCAGCTCTTGTTGAAGTAAGAAACAACACACGAGCAATGCATATATATAGGCGGAGCTAGGTTTCATACCCGTTGTGTGGAGTAAATGCGTTTGAAAAGCCTACGCCTATAGCACTGAAAAGTCTATTTCGAAGGACACCGAAAAGCCTTCATAATTAACTTGAACTAATTCACTAAATATTGAATCCAAGGGTTATGCTTGTTCAACAAAATGAAATAATGACGAGATGTAATGGAAGCGGTAATTCAGGGATAGTTAAAACAAAATGAAATGATGAAATGGAATGCGATGGACTCACCATCGAGGGCGTGAGCTTGTCCAGCTCATTAGCGTACTTGGCGTACGCTCGCGCAGTCCTGGTGAAGGGAGCTTTGACCTGGTCTCACAGATAAGCAACCGTCGATCGGAGTCGAGGGCTGGCCACGTCGAACTAGGGACGTGGAGCAAGCACTGTGGGCCAGCCAACGAGTAGACGAGACCACATCCAAAGCTGGAGAAGGTACACACAGCCGCCTATGGACGCGTGCTATGAAGTCCGGCGACACGCCTCACAGAGGTGACGGTACAAGAAACTCAACACTCCGAAACCCCAGATGTACCCCCCGCTGCATCCCAGTCTGTCAGGCAAGGTACATACATCCAAGACATGGTGTCACCTGTGCTGTCACGGAAGAGCACACACCCAAGCAAGTGAAGGATCCAAGCTCTGCAGTAGTAGGCGACTGTCTCCTCGTTTGCATCATCCGGACACTGAGCAAAGTTTTGTCGAAGCCAGGTGATAGGTACTCTTGAGGTCTGGGTAGCTGGTCCCGCCTCAGGAAGCGCTCTCCCGAGGAAGGCCACCACTCGACCCCTCCAACCGTCAGGCCTGCACTGCCCGGTGACTGGACGACCTCTAACACTGAGACCAAGAAACTCCTGAGCATCCTCAAGTGTCACTGTCATCTCACCACAAGGAAGTTGGAAACTATGAGTTTTTGGCCTCCACCTACAGAAACATGCACAAAACTTTTGGTGAGTTACCCCATTGACCTTGGAAAACAAACAGGAAGTGGGTAAGTGAAAGTGCATTTGGCCCCCTAAGTGGGTTTTGATGTTGATGACATGCATAATTAAGGAGCTAATGTGTTTATTGAGCTATGGACAGGTTAAAATTCAATGAAATAAAATACTTGCGTGAAAAGATGCCAATCTACTTGACAGACGGTGATGGAGCTCAAAAGAAGATCTTTAATTATTTTCTATTTTGAATTTGAGTATAGAAAATATCATACTATTAAGAGGGATGCAAATGGATAGCTTGAAGATATCAAAGTGCTTTATTGAGATGCTAACTATCCTAGAGAGACACAAATCACACACTTGCACATTTGTGTTCCTGCAGTTTCTGCAGTTGTCAGAAGTTCCGACAGGGTGTCGGAAGTTCTGACATCTATCGGAAGTAACTAGGTTCTTCCGATAGGGGGTCCTCAGTCGGCTATTTTTTTAATAGGGTCGGAAGTTCCGACAATCACTTAATCAGCACACTAACAGCTAGTTTTGGGCTCGGGTATTTATACCCCCTCAGCCCCTCCTTCATTTGTTGTTGATCTACATGAGAAAAACACCTCCGTGAGCTTCCATAATACTTCCCCAATCCCTCCAAGAGTTAATCCTTTAGTTGATTTGAGCTAGGGCTTGGGTGAGAGCTAGAGTGGGGTGTGAGGCTTGAGCTTTTGAGTGAGAAGGCAGCCACGTTCATCTCAAAAGCACTTGAAGTATCTTCATCCATCGATTCGCGTTTGTTATTCTTGAAGCTTGCTTCTAGACGGTTCGACGTCGCCCGGTGGAGCGTCCTCTCGTCTGTGCGCCCCGGAAAGTTTGTATTACCCATCCTTTTTGGATTTCATAGTAAGTAACTCAATCCTCCTTTGTGGTTGATTGAGTGAGGTAAAGGTTTATTGGAAGACCCGGCTCTTTGTGAGCTCCTCATAGAAGACGTAGCTTCCTTAGTGGGAGTGAACTTTGGAAAGAAATCTCTTGTGTCTTGTGCTTATTGCATTTATTTAGTTCTAGTTGACCTAGAGTTTATTTTGTGCCGATCTAAGTACTCAAGTTGTTATGCTTGCAAAGTTCATAGTATCATTGCTCAACCTTTGATTCAGCCAGGTTCTGAAATTTCAAGTTTACTTTTGAATTTCGCAAAAAGAACTTTATTTCGTCGGAAGTTCCGATTCAGTTTCCGAAGTTCCGAGTGTCAGAAGTTCTGACAAATTTAATTGTTGCGAAGAATTTTTTAGTTTTTTTTCAGATACGCCTATTCACCCCCTCCCTCTAGGCATCACCAAGATCCTTTCAATGAGTATCAGAGCCTAATCTCTTGATTAAGGCTTAACCGCTAAGGGATAACAAGATGTCTCAAGTTTGGGATGGCACCACCGACGTCATCGAAGCTGCCGCCACTCAAGTCACCGCCGGTCTAGGCCTTGGGGGAAGCACCGTAAACCCCTTTAGCCAAACAAGTCGTCCACCCTCCATCCATGGATCAATATCAAGTGAAGATTCAAGTTCAAGTGATGAAGGTGAGGGTGAAGACTTGGAAGCAAGAAGAAGAAGAAGAAAAGAGAAGATGAAGGCCAAGAAATTGATGAAGAGGCGAATCAAGGAAGAAAGTGAGAAGCATCCTTTCTTCGGGTTACATCAAGTTTCTCATAATTAGGCTTCATCTCATTATCCTTCTTCACAATTTTAGTCCGTCCACTTGGAAAAACCTCCTTTCTTCGATGGGACGGATTATTCCAAGTGGTCGTATGACATGAAAATGCATCTCTACGGGTTTCACCCCTCTATTTGGGAAGTTGTGGTTGTAGGTGTGACTCCACCTATGAATGGTATGCCCACGGCCGAACAAGCTCAAGACTACTTCCGAAATGCGCAAGCCGTAAGGGTCATCACAAGCTCTCTTTATGCCCAAGAATTCAATAAAATCCGCAATGTTGAAGTGGCTAAGAAAATTTTGGACACATTGAGAGAGGCTCATAAGGGGACCGATGAAGTTAGAGAAGGCAAGATGGATTTGTTGCAAGGAGAGTTGGAGCACTTTGTCATGCATGATGAAGAAACTGTGAGGCAAATGTATGATATACTAATGATCCTTGTGTCGGACATTAAATCTCTTGGAAGCACGGAGTGGGATGTTCACAAGGTGATAAAGAAGTTGCTTAAGGCTTTCACACCTAGGAACCCTACTCTTGCAACAATGATTAGAAGGGATCCAAAATTCAAGATCAAGACACCTAATCAACTTCTTGGTGAAATTCTCCATCAAGAGTTAGTTGAGAGGGATGTAGCCAAGTCACTTAGCCACAAGGTGAATAAGAATGTAGCACTCAATGCAAGCTCAAGTGACAAGGTTGAATCAAGTCCCAAGGCTCTCAAGTCAAACAAGGAAGATTCAAGTGATGAAGGTTCCACCGATAAAGAGATGGCCTTGGTGTTGAGGAACTTCAAGAAGTTCATGAAGAAGAAGTGCTACAAGAAAGGTGGTGATGACAAGAAGAAACCATCACAAAGAAGATGCTATGAGTGCAAAGAAGTGGGCCATTACATTGCCGATTGCCCGCAATTGAAGAACAAAGAAAAGGAGGAGAAGAGGTACAAGGAGAAGAGCAAGAACTATAAGAAGAAATATCAAGGTCATGCTCATGTTGGTCAACAGTGGGAGTCTAGTCATGAAGACTCCGATCATGAAGGTATGGCAACTCTAGCCATACCCAAGTCTTCAAGGAAACTCTTCAACAACATCTCCGATGATGGAGATGATAATCTTTTTGTCTCATGACAAGAGAGACTAAGGTACAAGAATCATCCATCTCCTTCTCCCATCTTTCCACCATGTCTAGTAGTACACAAAATGATTTTGATGATGAGGAAGAACAACACAGAGCTTATATGATAAAATAATTTGGAAAAAAAGATTTTAAAGAAACTAAAAAACTTATGGAGAAATTGGAGAAAAAGGAAGAGTGTCTTATAGGCAAGAAGACTTGCTCATCCTTGAGAAAGAGAGAAACCTTGCCTTAGAGAAAGCACTTGCCGAAGAAAAGGTGAATGTTGAAAAATTGGCTATTGACCTGTCTCTAGCTAATGATTCAAATGGGAGGTTGTCAAAGGAGAACACTTTGATAATTGAATCTCTAGCTTCCCTAAAGGCCACTCATAGTGAACTTCAAGAAAGCTTCTCATGCTTAACAACCAAGTACAATGGTCTTGAAGTTAGCTATAATGCTCTTTGCGAAAGCACCAAAACCAATTCTAAAGCAACTCTTGACTCCAATATCTCCACAAGTGAAGGGTGCTCAAAATGTTATAAAGTTGATGTGCAAGCTTGTGTTACAAACATGGCTAAGCTAGAAAAGTTGATTTACGTAAAGGATGCTAAACTTGAGAGATTGAACATATTAGTAAAGAATGGATATGAAGGTAATGCCAAGCTCAAGTCTAAGGTAAACTACAAGGATGGAAGATATCCAAACAAAAAGGAAGGACTTGGACAGTACAAGGGAGAAAAGGTAAATGACCGGAAGGTGGTCAAAGGTAAGGAATGTGTCATGTTCACAAAAGGAGCAAATCTTGAGGACTTGATGAACATTGCTCGTGGTGTGACCACCGAAATTCCTTCCCAAGTCAAGAGAAATGTTGAGGCTCCCATCAAGGCTAAGATTGTCAAGCATGAGCCATCACTGAGCTTCACTACCAATTACTTTGTTACAATTGACCACAATGGTAAAATAATGGTCAAGTATGTTGGAGCTTACACTAAGAAAGCCATCTTTAGAAGTGTGTGGGTTCCAAAAGTGTATCCATCTAACCCTGAAGGACCCAAATATTTTTGGGTACCTAAATTCAAGGCTTAACTTGTTTTGTAGGCCTACTCGTCGGGCGGCACCGCATGGTTCCTTGATAGTGGATGCTCAAATCATATGGCCAGGGAGAAGGACTTGTTCACATCCCTAGAGCTTCATGGCATACCAAAGAAACTATTGTCTTTGGAGACAATAACAAAGGAGATGTTATTGGTTTGGGTAAAATTTCTCTCTCAAATAACAACTCTATTTTAAATATTTATTTGGTTGAAACTTTGGGGTATAATTTGTTGTCGGTCTCGCAGCTTTGTGAGATGGGCTACAATTGCCTCTTTACTAATGAGGGTATGACCATCTTTAGAAGGGAGGATTCCTTTATTGCTTTTATGCGTCGCTTGAAGGGCAAAGCCTATCTTGTTGATTTCTCTAAGAAGAAAGTTGAGCCCGAGACTCTAACCTGTGTTGGCTTTGGCATCGCCGACTAGCCTATGTTGGGATGAGGAACTTGGCCAAACTTTAAAAGGGTGAGCACATCCTAGGACTAACCAATGTTGGCTTTGAGAAAGATAAGTTGTGCAGCGCATGCCAAGCTAGGAAGCAAGTTGGTGCTCCACACCTCACCAAGAACATTATGACTACATCAAGACCATTGAAGCTTCTACACATGAATTTGTTTGGACCTATTGCAACATTGGCGATAACAAATATGGTTTTGTCATTGTTGATGATTTTTCTCGATTCACTTGGGTATTATTTTTGCAAGATAAAAGTGAGGCTCAAGGAATAATCAAGAAGTTCATTAGAAGTGCTCAAAATGAATATGAGTTGAAGATCAAGAACATACGGAGTGACAATGGTTCGAATTTCGGAACATCAATATTGAAGAATTTCTTGATGAAGAAGGAATCAAGCATGAGTTCTTCACTCCATACACACCTCAACAAAATAATATTGTAGAGAGGAAGAATAGGACATTAATTGAAGCCGCAAGAACAATGCTTGATGAGTACAAGACTCCTTTTATCTTTTGGGCCGAAGCAATCAATACGGCTTGCCATGCTATCAACCGCCTCTACCTCCACAAATACTTGGACAAGACACCCTACGAGATAATCACCGGTAATAAACCCAAGGTGTACTAATTTAGAGTTTTTGGGAGTAAGTGTTTCATACTTAACAAGAAAACCAAAAGCTCAAAGTTTGCACCAAAGCTTGATGAAGGCATTCTACTTGGTTATGATACTAACGAACACGCCTATCGTGTCTTCAACAAAACCACCGGTTGTGTTGAGGTCACGGTGGATATAACTTTTGATGAATCTAACGGCTCTCAAGTAGAGGAAGTTGATAAAAACCTTGTAGATGAAGAGGAACCCCCAAATCTATCAATCATGAGGATGAGTTTGGGAGAAGTGAGGCCTCGTGAAGTTCAAGCTCAAACTCCGGTTGAAGAAAGAAACAAGGATCCATCATCATTCACAAGAGTTGAACCTCCAAGCTCTCAACAAACTCAAGAACTCAAGATCAGAGTCAAGTTCATGGTGATGATCAAGTTCATGACATTGATCAAGGGGGAGAACAAGGTGGGGAAGCTCAAGAAGATGCTCCACAACACTACTACAAAGCATACATATTGTAACACACTCTTGTAACACACAGACCAATATGTTACAAAGAAGTTTCATAGTAACACAAAACTAAGTGTTACAGCAAAGCTAGCAACACATAGCGTTTGGTTCGTAAAATTGTGTTACACATAAAAATTATAGTAACACAAAATTAATGTTACACCTAAAGTGTTACAAAGATGGGAGTACGTTGTAACACATAACTCAAAGGTGTAAAATGTGTCATAGAGACATTTCTTATATAGTAACACAAAATAATAATACATCTATAGTGTTACAAAGAAACATTCATATCTCACGTCCGGCTTTCTAGCTAATATCACAAGGGTAAACACATATGAAAACATCTTTTATTAATAATAAAGACTAGTTCCTACAAATCTTGATCAATGCGACCAACGCTTATAGAGTCTGTTATCCAGCATGCACCGGTATGTATCTATGCCTACTGCTGAACTAGCATGTGTAAGGTTATCTTTATTGACACTTGTTGCGAGTCAGCATGGAGGGTATCAATACTAACACTGTTACGTGTCCACACCTTTGCCAGACAAAACGTAGCAAAAACTTGCAAAATAAAAATAAAACACATGTTACTTCTAGGATTTGAATCTACAACCTCTCTCCTCACATGATCTGTTCTTACCATCCCACCTATACATCATTATTGCTCAAATATGGAGTTTTATTCATTTTGACTTCTATTGTCTTACATTTTGATCAACTATTTAAATGTCAAAACATCAAATTTTTTTTGCAATTAAAAAAAATATAGATTTTGTCGAACCCAATTTTCCATATAAATTGTGTCTCTATTCGACTCTCGTTGGATAGCTATAAATTTTCAAACAAGAATAGTCTCTATGAAAAGTTATCCAGGATGCATGACTTATATGTGTTAGGCTCCAATTTCACTAGCACGCGGATGAATAGTGATTTAACAACATAGTAAAAATAGACAATTAACTATATGATGAGTTGTGAGAGTTAAATCTATCACCGATATATGATATATTAGTGCCTTTATTACTAAAATTTGAAAAGCTTTACCAAATCGTTGTATTTTAAAAATAGGTCATTATTTAAATTGATGTTTCCAAAGGATTATCTAAATTGAGGGTATTGGTGAGTCAATAGTCCTACTCGTAAAACACCAAGCCACTAGGACTTTGCGACATTTTAATTTTGTTTCTTCAAAATAGTAATTGATGAGTGGGATTACTACTTAGATTTCTAAAATAAAACTTGGGAAAAGTATGTGTTGAACAATATCTAGGTATGAATGTTTACATCACTCAAACTAGTCATATTTGTTATCTTCTGAATAAAGATAATATTTGTTATTGGTGAGACCATTCACCTACATACTTATATTTGAAATATTTTATTTAAATTTAACACTAACAATTATGATCGAAGTTGCTCTGATCGGCCCTGAAAGTATTTATTTTTCATTCAATAGCGCCAAGACACACATCTTAATCTTGTTAGCATATATTATTTTTTAATTAAGTAAATAAAATATGATAACACTATGACGGAAACTAAAAAAATTTTAAAATTGAGTAAAAGCTTATCAAATTGTTGCAACTGCTCTTCTTTCTCACGCGTCCTAATAATCGCAATTTTGGCAACCATCCTTCTCGATCCGCGTCACATCGCGGCGCTTCAAACGTGCTGCGATCGCAGGATCAAATGAAATTGGCAGTTCTGCGGCCGCGTCTCTTTCTCCTCCCGTGCACTGCTCTGCAGCGCCGCCGCCGCCGCCGCAGATCCCGCGTTATTGGTCTACCGGTAAGGCCCTTTACACCTGCGACTCCTCCCACCGGCCAAATGGAAGCCCCAAGGTCCGGAGTGCCATCCCCAACCTGCGGATTGATGGACGGCCGCCTGGCTGCAGCCTTGCCCGCGGCTCCGCAAGCAACTGCGCGCGAGCCCGCGGCAGTGGCGCCTCCAGCGTCCTCGGCGGCGAGGCAGCGGCGGGCCTGGGGCTGGCACGTCGCGGGGACGTCGCCTAGCCGACCTCGGTGGCACCTCCGGCGAGGTGCACAGGGCCGACGCGGATAGGCCCTCTAGCGACTTCGCAGGCGAGCGGAACGGCCTCCACGGCGGCCACAGCACCTTCTCTCCCTCCTACCGTCCTGGCCCCGTCCACCATGGCCTTCCAAAGCTGTGGCGAGGTCGACACAAATGACGGGCTCAACGTATTTGATGAAATGCCCCCAAGGTATACTATACACCAAAACTGCTATTTTCTGACCTCTGCACGTTCAGCCATTGTATAATCATTTACTAGAATTGTTTTTGGCATGTTTTTGCAGGATAGGTGAAAAATTAGAAATTATGGTTAGCTTGTGGTCCAAACTGTTTGTATGTTCCTATATTCTTGGTGAAAAGGAGGGTAAATATTTTGCTTCAGGGATGTCTCTCTATACTGAATGAGATAGAAAAATTCTTGTATTCATTGTGTTTATGTACATGTGCATGGAGAAAATAGAAGAATATGGATTATTGGGAGACTGCAAAAGTAACTCCCCCAATAGTCCTGAATTTGGTATTGGGATATCTCCCAATACTAGTTATTGGGAAGTGATTTATTGGGAGACTGCTACGATCCTCCTTGTTTGGCGGACGTAATATAATCATCAATGGTTGTGCTCCTACTTTCGAGTAATATAAGCTCTTGTGATTATTCTCCACCAGCTTTCAGAAATTAAGATGACCAGCTTTCAGAAATTAATCTTTGCATTTTCAGTTGTACCGTCCATTGTAGCATCTTGGTTCAGTTGTATTATCATTTTCACTTCTGGTCATGGCCTTTCTATCGTATAACTAGCTGTATGCCACAGATCAGCTCAGACCAGACATTATCTTCCATTATTAGAATGAATGCCCCCTACGCTGAGGTACTACCTGTCCCTCTTTTCTCCCTTTTTAGAAGGGTGGATTATCTGCTCATGATGGCTACATTGTGCGAACTAGTTATTACATTCAGTTAAATCTTAGACATGTGCTTCAGTTATACATGTTGTATTTACTCAATGTTTTTGCAGTTTTCGTAGAAACCTTTTTAGCCAAAATTTAAGTATCCCTTAAAATAGTTAGATCAAAAGGTTTTCTCCATACTGTCTGCTACATGACTATACAATTACCATTTTTGAGAAAAGATATTGCAGCCATTCCTTTCAATGCAGGGTTTATTTGATTTTTTTTTTTTTTGGGGGGGGGGGGGGGGGGTCAGATATGGTCATTACTGGAGAAGTAATGACCTTTGGTTGTACTGAGTATCAAACGAGAACACATAATGTAGTGGGTATCATTGAAAACAGATTTGACTGAACTTTTGAGTCTTACTCTCACATAATGACATAAGGGACATCTTTCAGGTGCCTCTCAGTAAAAGGTTACCTCGAATTTCGTCAGTCTTCCTTCAAATGATATGGTAAATATGAGTATCACTATTCTACTTTCTATCTGGTGCCATATGGAGATTGACGAACTCTGCTTATATGAACAATGAAAACATCATGGTCGGTGAGGTGTTGTATTAAGTTCGATATTGTTTCAAATTTCTTAATATATAATATAGTTGATCACGTGGTGATCATGCTAAAGGGGTATCAGTTGCTTGGCCAGTTGTGTATGATATAGTTGATTTTTTTAATATAAAATATTACAACTAGCTTAATTTCTCTATGCAGTTTGAAATGATACATACTAAAGCTATATTTCTGAATGCAGGTTGAAATGATCAATGATTGAATTCTTATGTTTGGATGCATTCGAGAATGGATCAAGAAACAATGAATTTCAGAATTTCTGGAGACTTGTACTTAACTTTTCATTCCAATACTTTGTACACTTCACTACAATGTACATTTGCTCTCTACAAGTATACTTTTATGTATACTATATATGTTTGTTTCCATTCTACAATCAATGTACTTCTTGTGATTATTGAAAATTATAGTTTGTGTGATTGTACAAAATTTCATGTTTACTCCAAGAAAATAATTTCAACATTATATGCAATGTGTAATAATGATTTTTTTTGAAAATTTTGAATGTGTTACAATAGGCAAAAGATGTGTTATGAACCATATGTTCCTTTTTCCAAACTATATTCTCTATCACAATGTGGAAGTGTTACTAAAGCTAAAAAATATGTTACAAAAGATAAATGATGTAACATTTGAAATGTTCCACTAGATCACTAATTGTGTTACAGAGTAGTAACACTTTTTGGGATATAAAGGAACACATGTATTTTGTTCTAATAGATTACACTATAGTAACATCTCATATAGGAACACTAACAAGATGTGTTACTAGGAGACCTAGTAACACATTTATTGAGCTATTGTAATACAAGTTGGTGTTACTAAAATCTTGTTCTAGTGCAAGTTGAAGATGATGATGATAGACCCATTCAACATCAATCACAAGTGCCTCATCCAAGAGTTCATCAAAGCGTTGAACGGGATCATCCCATTGACAATATCCTTGAAAGTATTCAAAGAGGGATAACTACTCGTTCACGTTTAGCAACTTTTTGTGGACATTACTCGTTTGTCTACTCTTTGGAACCTCTTAAGGTAGATGAAGCACTTGATGATCTGGATTGGGTAATTGCCATGCAAGAAGAGTTGAGCAACTTCACAAGAAATGAGGTATGAGAGTTGGTTGAAAGACTAAAGCAAAATGTGATTGGTACCAAGTGGGTTTTCTGAAACAAACAAGATGAACATGGTGTCGTCACAAGAAACAAGGCATGATTAGTTGCACAAGGTTTCACCCAAATTGAAGGTTTGAATTTTGGTGAAATCTATGCACCCGTAGCTAGGCTTGAGTCAATTCGTAAACTATTAGCCTATGTTGCTCATCATGATTTCAAGCTTTATCAAATGGACGTGAAAAGTGCATTCTTGAACGGCCCCCATTCCGAGTTGGTGTACATAGAACAACCGCCGGGCTTTGAAGATCCAAGATTTTCAAATCATGTGTACAAGCTCCATAAGGCGCTCTATGGGCTTAAGCAAGCTCCTAGAGCATGGTATGAATGCCTTAAGGATTTTCTTCTCAAGAACGACTTTGTAATGGGCAAAGACGATTCTACTCTCTTTATTCACAAAGTTGATAAGGATATCTTTATTTGCCAAATATATGTCGATGACATTATAGTTGGTTCTACTGATAAGAAATTTTGTGAGGAGTTTAGTAGGATCATGATCAAGAGGTTTGAGATGTCCATGATGGGTGAATTGAAGTTCTTCCTTGGATTTCAAGTCAACAAATGAAGGAAGGAACTTTCATATGTCAAACCAAGTATGTGAAGGATATGCTTAAGAAGTTTGACATGGCCGATGCCAAGCCCATCAAGACACCCATGGCATTAAATGGTCATCTTGATGTCAATGAAGAAGGGAAGTCAGTTGATCAAAAGGTATATCGCTCCATGATCGGCTCTCTTCTTTACCTTTGTGCATCTAGGCCCGATATTATGCTTAGTGTGTGCATGTGTGCAAGATTTCAAGCCAATCCCAAAGAATGTCACTTAATAGCTGTTAAGAGAATTTTAAGATATTTGGTACACACTCCTAACCTTAGCTTGTGGTATCCCAAAGGTTCCACTTTCGATCTACTTGGCTATTCCGACTCGGATTATGCCGGTTGCATGGTAGATAGAAAGAGTACCACGGGGACTTCCAATTTCTTGGAAGGTCCCTAGTGTCTTGGAGCTCTAAGAAAGGAAATTCGGTTGTTTTATCCACCGCCGAAGCTGAATATGTTGCAGTGGGTGCTTGTTGTGCCCAACTCTTGTGGATGAAGCAAACGTTGAGTGACTTCTGTTGTGAGTTTAGCAAGATTCCACTCTTGTGTGACAATGAGAGCGCTATCAAGCTAGCAAACAATCCGGTGCAACACTCCCGAACAAAGCACATAGATATAAGACATCATTTCTTAAGGAATCATGAGGCTAAGGGAGATATTGCTTTACGTCATGTGAGCACCGAACAACAACTTGCCGATATCTTCACTAAGCCTCTAGATGAGCAAAGGTTTTATGCTTTGAGGAGTGAACTAAATATCTTGGATTCTCGTAACTTGGCTTGACTTGTTGCACATACTTGATTGTTGCCTAGATAGGAAAAATAAATTTATTTGTGTTGAGTTGTTTTCAAAATGTTTGGTTGTTGATCTTTGCATCAAAGCTTGATTCTTGTGATCATTGTTATGTAATGTTGGGCGTGGCTGATCTCTAAGCGTCAAGTTGTCTCATATGTCTATAGCCATATCTCTTAAAATCTCCAAAATCATTTATCTCAAAATCTATCTTTTTGGAGAAGTTAAGCTGCCATTAGAACTTCCGACGCGAGGTCGTAACTTCCGATACCCTTCGGAAGTTTGAGGGAAGTCCCGACAAGGGGCTCTCGGGAAGCAGATTAATATTCATCAGAACTTCCGACACTAGGTCGGAAGTTCTGACAGGCGCCTAAGTTGTCCAATCTTGACTCTTTTAACTCCATCTCTTCCATCCATCCTAATTATCATCATATATTCTTTAGATGGCTCGTGAAAAGAGAGGGAAGCAGAGGGCAGCATCACTGGAAATTGAGTCTTATCCATCATCCGATTCCGAGGCAATCGAGGAACCATCACCGGTTGTTCACCGCACGGGAAAGAGAAAGGCAATTGCTAAAGTGAAAGAGAAAGGCAATTGCTAAAGTTCCTCAACGCTCTCATGGTCATAGGAGGCCAAACCCACAAGGAACTTCAGGTCAAAGTGCTCACCCTCGCATTAAGCGTGCTTCAGCTCCAGGTTCTCATATGGCAGATGCAGGGGAGTCTTTGGAGTATCTTGAGAGGATCATCATCCGGATGCAGCCCCCAATTAGACAAACTGATCCACAGTACAATGGGACTCGTTCAGTGGATTACACAAAGGGAAAGCATGATCTATATGCTAAAAGATATGAAGATCCAACCGGATTTGCCAAGGAGCAGCAAGGGGATGTCCGCTTTTGGATGAATTTTCATGCAGATTGGTATACCTCAGTGATCCTTTGCAAATCTCATCCCACCACCGAGATGAAATCCATCAACTGGGATTATTTTTTTGAAATTGATTTGCCAGTGGTAAGGGAAGTAGAAGATGCTTGCAAGAGAATGAATGTCTTCTCAATCATGTCTTTCAACTGTTATTGGAATGAGGAGGTCGTGGCTCAATTCTATGCAACCCTTTATGTCAATCACTCAACTAAGACCTTCCATTTGACCATACAAGGCAAGCCATTTTCAGTTGAGTATGCACAATTTGCAAGTATTCTTGGGCTCTCCAATGCTGATCTCACAAGGGAAAAGATACATGAGATGAAAAATGTGCTAGAGGATGGAGAACTTCACTTCATGTATGTTGACGCCAGATTTTGACACGTGTTGAATCGGCGTCAGGAGAAGAAGTTTGGCCGATGCGGCAGATCTGAAGACTATAGTAAGGAATCGGCCGATTGAGGTAACAGTTGGAAATCGGCCGATTGGTGATACAGCTTGCGCCAACAGGTTGGGGCTACTTCAGAGGGTCCCGGTCAAAAGTTGGTCAACAGAGCGACGCTAAGTTGGTCAAGAAGCAATTGGAAAAGTCCTAATTGGTTTAGGAGACGGCGGCGGAAGAATCTGCGGGAGTCCGTTTCCTTTTTAAAGATATTATAGATATAGTAGTTTTCCTGTTTTAAATAAGATTGTAACAAGTCGTGATCGACCAGGAGTCCTAGTTTTAGGGTATAAATAGGAGTCATCATGGCTTTGCAAAACATCAACACATCAATCAACAAAAATACTTCTACTTTTTCCAGCAATTTACTTTCAAGTCGGCGACTTCGCCAATATTTTTTCTTTCACGAGTTCGTACGGATTGGCAGGGCTGCATCAACTTGATCTCCGGCCAATTGGTAGGTTCCGCTTATCGAGTAACATCCGAGCTTTAATTACGGGCGCATCGCTGTGGTTTCGTTTGGATTTATTCACCAGTTATCGATATTTACTAGAATTGCAAGTTTTACCTGTTGTTCTAGTATTATCACCAGTTATCCAGCTTGAGATCAGAGTAATCGGCTTTATCATTGCTTTTATTTGATTTATTGCCATATAGCCGATTAGATCTATTTCAAGTGTTGCCTCTGTAATAATTGTTTAGATCGCTCCAGCAGTCTTCTTTATAATTATTACACGATTATCGGCTGATCCATAGCCGATCGTCTTCATAGCAAATCGGCCGATCCGCCAACGCGCTCTTCAGGACAGATCGGAACTCCAGCCGATCGGAGCGCCTGGAATTTAATACTTTTATTTCCTTGTCAATCAACAGGTCAGATTGACTGGCACGCCGCGCGAACCGTACCAGGGCGATAACCCGAACAGGAGCTAAGCAGATTCTCCCGGGTCGTGTGTCCGACGCTGAAGACCATCGGCCGATTCCTGTCTGGCCGATTTTAGCGCCAACACACTTTTGGCACGCCCGGTGGGACCCACTTCAAGATTTGATATGTCGAAGAACGCAGAGATTTCCGACAGCAACATCATTGAGGTCACAGAAGCAGATCTCAAGGATGACCAGAGGGAAGAATTAGCTAAACATCTAAGATGTATCTGCAGTTGTTCAGTCGTACCAGAAGCGGGGAAGCTATCAAGAAAGCTCATATTCCAGTTCTCCGCCACATCACCATTGCTGAGGACTCGGGCAAGATGTCCGATATGATCCAACAGTCCGTCTACCAGGCGTTCATCGACCAGTCCTCGGTGATGACCAACACGGTGTACAACGCCGTCATCAGCTCTCTGGCCAGCGGAGCAGTTTAAGGCTATCAGGGGCCAGCGTATGCCCCGCCGATCACGCTGCCAGTCAGAAGCTTACCATGCACGTCTCAGTCGGCTCCTCAGCCGATATTGACGCAACGCGAGGGGTACAACACTCCGTTGCCTCCAGCGTCTCCAAGATACAGCGGTGCACCATGTTTCCCATCACAGACACCGCTTCAACCCGTCCAGATTGCTTCTGTGCAATCGCTGCCCACAAGCTCAGTACCCTGGGGGACATCGGCGACAATGGTTTTTCCTGAGCCAACAACCGGATATGGGAACTATCCAACCCAGACGCCGCACCAATCGACCGTCCGGCCGACGGCCCCTCAGTATCAGCCAATCTCATCAGAAATCGGCAGGGGGGCAAGCGATGTACAAGCACTCAGAAGCACGACGCCGATGATGACATACGACGGGGCGGCGGATTCACTTCGCCATCAACTGACAGCTGCTCAGCAAAATTCGCCGCATGCTTCCATTCATCACCCAGATGTACCACCACCAGCCCTTCAACATATGCCGGCACCGCGGACGGTCGTCCATCAGCAGCAGGTGGACTGGACGGTGAGAATAGCAGAGGTGATTCAGGACCAGTTTGGGTTGAAGCCAAAAGTGCAGACTTACACATACAAGACGCCATACCCATCGGCCTATGACTTGCTGCCATTCCCACACCGCTACAAGGTACTAGATTTCACCAAGTTTTCGGGGCTGGATGACACATCCACCGTTGAGCACATCAACAGATTCATCATCCAGTGCGGGAAGGCCGCCACGCAAGATGCTCTGAGGGTGCGTCTATTTTCATTGTCTCTGTCCGTATCGGCCTTCCAGTGGTTCACTACTTTGCCACCAAATTCTATTGTTACTTGGGCCGATCTGGAGAAGCAGTTCCACAAGTACTTCTACACAGGAGTGCATGAGATGAAGCTCTCAGATTTGACCAGCCTCAGGCAGAGGAGCGATGAACCAGTAACTGGATATATACAGAGGTTTAGAGAGGTCAGGAACAAATGCTACAGTCTGGCTCTGACCGATACACAGTTGGCCGATATCGCTTTCCAAGGCCTCCTGCCACAAATCAAGGAAAGGTATGCTTCGCAAGAGTTTGAAAGCCTAAGCCAGATCGTTCACCGACTGGCAGGACAGGAAGTCCGTCCGTTTGAGCAGCGGAGAAATTTCCAGAAGAAGGTGGCATACCTAGAAGGATCTGAATCTGATGGGGAGGAGGAAATCGGCCTGGCAGAGTGGGTAAAAGGCAAAAAACCAATATCATGCCCTTTCGGAAAGAAAGAGCCAGAGACATTCGGCTTTGACACATCAAAAGCCGATAAGATTTTCGATTTATTACTCCAGGAAGGGTAGATTAAGCTATCTCAGTATCATACCATCCCTTCGGCCGATCAGCTCAAGAAGATAAAGTACTGCAAGTGGCACAACGCCATGTCTCATGACACAAATGAATGCAAGATCTTTCGTCAGCAGATACAATCGGCCATCAAGCAGGGGAGGCTCAAATTTGAAACCCCGGCTAAATCAGCAAAGCCGATGAAGATAGACCAGCACCCTTTCCCGGCTAACATGGTTGACACGGGGAGAAATTCACTTCAAACCAAGGTGCTGACGTCAGAATCGGCAAGAAGGAGCGGCGCCGTTGATCCCAGGAGGCAGGTCCCAGTAGATGAGGTCAAAGGGAAAAGGCGGGCTGAAGACAAGAGCAAAGGATCAGAACCATCGCGCAAACCCGTCACATCCCGATTCTTGCTCAGCAAATATCAGCGGCAGCAGGAACGGTCGAAATATCACGACGAAATGATGCGCTGGCATAAGGATCACTTGCAATGTCCGTTCTTCATTCACTGCTGGGAGAACGACATACGATTGCCGTCAGTCGATAACTGTCCTGAGTGCAACGGATTAAGTTGCAACGATTGCCCATTTAAAAGATCACGCTCTAGGGACAGAGGATCAGAGCCGATCAGCAGAAATCGGCGCGAACAAGAGGGACAGCGCATTTCAGTGCATGATCGGCTGGGGGGCAGAGTTGACCAGTATCACCAGTCAAAAGGCAAGATTAACCAACAGGATGGACTGGGGGGCAGAATCAGTGTGCACGATCGGCTGGAAGAAATGGCTGATGACAGGGTATCAGACGAAAACCCCCTAGGAAGGGAACCAGATTGGGAACACGCCAGATCATCGGCCAAACCAGTAAACCCCAGGTGGTGTCCCGATGGTTTATCCAGATCCCAGAAACGGAGAATCCAACGCCTGCCCAGTGGGAGCGACAGGAAGAAGAGCAGAGGCAGGAGGTGGAGAAAAGAAACGTTAAGTCTCGGGTTTGGCGCCCCAAGAAAAACAACAGCCAGGGAGCAAACAATCAGGAATCGGCAGCCGACATCAACATGGTGTTCATATTGCCGATGGAATTCATGGCGCCCAACGATCGAGACAAAGCGACAAGAATGGAAGAGCAAATGGCACAACTGGTGTTTGAGCCGATGACGGCTACTTTTGAGAAACCAGAAGAAGAAAAACGACAACATCTTAAGGCGCTGTTTCTCAAAGGCTACATTGACGGGCGACCCGTCACCAGACAACTAGTAGATGGAGGCGCCGCAGTCAACATCATGCCGTATGCCATGTTCCGCAAGCTAGGCAAGAGCGATGAAGATCTGACCAAGACGAACATGATGCTAAAGGATTTCGAAGGCAACGTGTCTCCTGCCCGTGGAGCGCTCTGCATCGACCTCACCATCGGGAGTAAGAACCTTCCTACTACCTTTTCCGTTATTAATGGTAAGGGATCCTACAACATGCTGCTCGGTCGCGACTGGATACATGCAAACTGCTGTGTCCCATCTACAATGCATCAATGCCTCGTGCAATGGGTCGGCGACAGTACGGAGATAGTCACCGCCAATTCCACCTACAGCGTCGCAGCGGCCGACACACAACAATGGAGCTGCGAGCACGTCAGGTGTATATCTGGCAGGACTTGGGACACTGACTTCCTGAAGGTGTCCGATTTTGGTCTACAGCCGATCCAAGAAGTCGGCTCTAAAGATTCAGAATAGATGGATCAGCTCGTCCGAGAAGACGGGAAGCTTGGGCATGGGTTTACGTCGGCCGATTCATTGGAAATGGTGGATTTGGGAGATAGGAGCAAATCAAGGCCGACGTATATTAGTGCTAATTTGGATCCTGAGTATAAGTGTAAATTGATAAGTTTGTTAAAAGAATTCAAGGATTGCTTTGCTTGGGAATATCATGAGATGCCAGGTCTAGACCGGTCCATTGTTGAACACCGGTTACCTATAAAATCAGGATATCGGCCATATCAGCAACCTGCACGACGGTGCAACCCCAAGATTGTACCTGATATAAAGGCCGAGATTACAAAGTTAATTGAAGCAGGATTTATTCGGCAGTACCGCTACGCCGAATGGATTTCTAATATTGTGCCCGTGTATAAAAGAATGGGAAGTTGCGTGTGTGCATCGATTTCAGGAACTTAAATCAGGCCACACCAATGGATGGATATCTGATGCCAACGGCCGATATCTTGATAGATGCTGCTGCAGGACACAAAGTCATCAGTTTCATGGATGGTAATGCTGGGTACAATCAGATATTAATGGCCGAAGAATATATCTCGAAAACGGCTTTCAGGTGTCCAGGTCATCTCGGTTTATTCGAATGGGTTGTGATGACCTTTGGGTTGAAGAACGCCGGTGCTACATATCAGCGGGCCATGAACTATATCTTCCACAAGCTTATTGGTACATCGGTGGAAATTTATATAGATGATGTCGTGGTTAAGTGAAAAGGTCACCAAAAACATCTGGCCGATTTACAAGAAGTACTGGAATGCACAAGGAAGCATGGGCTGAAGATGAACCCGAACAAGTGTGCATTTGGTGTATCGGCCGGACAATTCTTAGGATTCATGGTTCATGAGCGCGGAATAGAGGTCAATCGGAAGACCATAGACGCCATCAACAAAGTTGTGGCCCCACAGAATAAAACTGAGCTACAGTCCCTCATCGGCAAGGTCAATTTTATCAGAAGGTTCATATCCAACCTGTCAGGGCGAATTCGAGCTTTTGCTCCTCTGTTGAAATTAAAGCCCGATCAAGAATTTATATGGGGAGAAGAACAACGCAGAGCATTGGAAGATATTAAGCAATATCTGGTTTCACCTCCGGTGTTAGTCCCACCACAGCTTGGTAAGCCGTTCAAATTATATTTATCGGCTGATGAACAGGCTATTGGATCGGCGTTGGTACAGGAGTTCGAAAGAAAAGAACAGGTGGTATATTATGTCAGCAGAAGACTCCTGGACGCCGAAACAAGATATTCCCCGGTGGAGCGGCTATGCTTGTGATTATACTTTTCGTGTACCAAGCTCAAGCACTATTTGTTATCAACAGAATGCATAGTTATATGCAAAGATGATGTGGTGAAGTATATGCTATCATTGCCGATTTTGAAAGGACGGATTGGAAAATGAATCCTGGCTCTGTCAGAATTCGACTTAAGGTACGAATCGGCCAAAGCTGTCAAAGGTCAAGTCATGGCCGATTTCGTGGCTCAGCATTGTGGACCGGAGATCGCCGTTGTTGAACCGGTTCCATGGACTCTGTATTTTGATGGTTCTTCGTGTGGGGCCGGGTCAGGAATCGGCATCGTTCTTGTATCGCCTAGGGGGGCAAGTTATGATTTCTCTCTGCCGATAGAAGCTTCCGCGACCAATAATCAGGCGGAATATCGAGCCGTTCTGAAGGGCATCCAATTATTAAGGGATGTCAAAGCTGATGCAGTCGAAATTTTTGGAGATTCCATGCTCATTGTGGATCAGTTAACGGGGCGATCTGAGTGCAAGGATGATATCTTGAGGATTTATTATGAAGATTGCATTCAGCTTTTAAAAGAATTCAAGTCTGCAATAATTGAGCATATCCCCAGAAATTATAATGAAGAGGCCAACAGGCTGGCCCAACATGCGTCCGGATATCGGCCGATTCAGGGAGCTATGATATTAGAGCCCGCGGCCGATGACTGGCGAAACGAAATCGCCGATTATTTGAAGGATCCCTCCCGGAAAGTGGATCGGCGAATACGTTTTCAAGCTACGAAATATGTGTTACTTGAAGATGATTTATTTTACCGGACGATTGATGGAGTTCTTCTTAAGTGCCTGGGAACAGAAGAGGCAAAGGTTCTGATGGGAGAAATCCATGAAGGCGTATGTGGGGCCCATCAATCGGCTCACAAAATGAAATGGATGATCAGAAACAATGGGTATTACTGGCTAACTATTCTTGAGGATTGTTTCAAATATTATAAAGGATGCCAAGACTGTTAGAGGTTTGGCAATATACAGCGCGCGCCAGCATCGGCTATGAATCCAGTGATCAAGCCGTGGCCGTTCAGAGGTTGGGGAATAGATCTCATCGGACAGATTCACCCTCCATCGAGCAAAGGGCATAAGTTCATATTGGTAGCCACAGATTATTTTACTAAGTGGGTGGAGGCAGTTCCTTTAAGGAACGTAACATCGGCCGATATGATTGAGTTTGTTAAGAACCATATTATCTATCGATTTGGTATTCCTCAAACCATCACAACTGACCAGGGAACATTGTTTACTTCTGGAGAATTCGGAGAGTTTGCCGCCGATATGGGGATTAAATTATTAAATTCTTCTCCATATTATGCTCAAGCCAATGACCAAGCAGAATCATCCAATAAAGGGATAATCAAGCTAATCAAGAGAAAGATAGAAGAACAACCCAAAAAGTGGCATATGTCTTTGGCTGAATCTTTATGGGCTTACAGGATGGCTTGTCACGGAGCCACTAAGATGTCTCCTTATCAGCTGGTTTATGGTCATGAGGCAGTCTTGCCTTGGGAATTAGGGACGGGGTCAAGGCGTATATCGCTTCAAGATCAGTTGACGGCCGATGATTATTCCTTCCTCATGAAGGACGAGCTTGATGACTCGGCAGGTCTGCGGTTAAGGGCCCTGATTAGTATAGAAGAAAACAAGAAAAGGGTGGCCAGATGGTATGACAAAAAGGTCAAGGTTAAACAATTCTCTCAGGGAGATTTGGTATGGAAGTTGGTGCTGCCGATAGGGTCTAAAGATCCCAAATTCGGTAAATGGTCACCCACTTAGGAAGGGCCGTACAGAATCGGCCAATGTGCCCCTGGAAATGCATATATTCTGGAAACTATTGAAGGGGAGGAATTCCCAAGAGCTTTAAATGGTCGATATCTGAAGAGGTACTATCCAAGCATTTGGGTAGATGCATAACTTGCAGAAAGATATGTCAAGACAACATGGCCGATTTCCATCGGTTTTCGTCTGCATAGCCGATGCAAAAATGACATCGCCTAAAAAAAGAAACATTATGATTCGTTTTGACCAGTTCATTATTGGATAAAAACGGCAGAGTACATGGCCGACATGGTACAAGTCGCCCTTAGAATAAAAATACCGATATATCTATTGATTACGCCTATTCTGGATTTCTCTCTCAACACGACCCAGTTCTATCAGAAGGCGGGTCCTATTCTCCTTCAGATTCTCTACGGTGGCTCCAGTCTCAGCTTGATCGCAAAGTTCTATCAGGAGGCGGGTCTTCTTCTCCTCCAGATTCTCCATGGCAGCTTCAATCTTGACTTGATGAGGGAGTGGGGGGCTTTTCTCAGAGGGTGGTCGTTTGCGGACCAAGCAGTGAGCATCTATAAGGTCCCAATACTCCTGGACAACAGCAGGAACATGATCTCTGAGTTCTTCAGCATGAACTCTTATCAGATCTTTGTCTGCCTGCGACAGTGGCTCTTTTGAATGCATAATTTCGATCGCTCGTTCCAGACCGGGGCTGAGAGGTTTTGGCTAAACAGAGATGAAGAGACTACCCAACATAAGAGCGATTGAGATGCCTAGGGGAAAGGCAGAGGAGAATTCATACCTGGTTAACGGAGGAAGAAGATGAAGAGGACGAAGAAGACATCTTGCTGTTCGGTTTGGGAAGATAAAGATCTAGTGTTGGAGAGAGAGAAGATGGGTAATGCGTATGCCTCTGGGGACGGTGAAGGATCTACTTATAAAGAAAGAGAAGGTGGATAGATGGTGAGACACGTCCTATCGGAGTAAAAGCTTTCATAAATGCAAATCTGCCCAAGGAAGTGGTTCAGAGTCAAATCGGCGCAGTAACATTAAAGGAGCATTAAAAGTTTACAGTATTCTTTACAGCCCGAGGAAAGCATCTATGGCCGCGATGGCTCGTTGCCTAATTTGATCGGCCGAGTCTAGTACTCTCTGGTCATCATCGGCCGATCCTGGAACTTCTGACATATGGCGATGAAGCCTTATCGCTTCACGGGCCAAGTGCTGCCTTTCTTGCTTCAGCCCAGTGATGATGGATGGGAGTTCTTGAAGCTTCTTTTCTTCAGCAGCTATCTCTTTGGTTATTTGCTCCATCTCCTTGGCTAGCTCTGCTCTCCTCCGTTTGAGCCGATCTATCGTGCCGACGACATCCGGGTGACAGCTCTCGAGGAAATTGATCCGTTGGTGTACCTCTTGAGCTCGATGCTTGTACGAGTCGGCCTCTTCCCGGGTTTTTGCCAGCTGGGCGCGATCGGCCATATGGCGCAGGGCCCTGGAAACCGGGGTCTGCATATGTTCTATATATGCAGCACGCTCCTAGCTTTCTGTTGTTTCTTCCAGGATTTGACCCTTGATATCGTTGAAAAGTCATCGAATCGGCGAAGCATCTTCTACCAATCGGCCGATATCGTCTTGGAGGAGAATCCGCATGCTTTCGAGCTTGGCGCGGACATCATCGGAAGCAGAGCTCGACGGAATCGGGCGTGAAGCGATTTCCTCATCATCAGGCAAAGAGACGGCAAAGGAGAAAATGCTGTTGTTCGGGGTGTCTTGCTCCTGTGGGGGAACAAAGAAAAGGGTTAGCAAGCAGTAAAGGAGAATCGGCCGATTCCAATGGTAAGTTTGTTACCTCCTTAAAACGAATTTCTCTTGCTTGCGCCGGTGGGAGCGCCTCCCTCGTCTCAGGGGCTGGTACAATCGGCTCGTCAGAGGAAGAAGATTCAACAACTATTAATGCTCCGCTCGGACCAGCTTCCTGAAAAGGCATGGAAAACAGATCCTGTGAGTATACTATGGGTAATTGAAATAAGATGGTATGAAAAATTTGCCATGCCTCTGTTGATCTTCCGGCCGATGCGTGTTGTGGGGTTACAGTCGGCATACCCAAATCGGCCTGCATCAGGATCAGTTAGGTCATCTGAATATCAAGAAATTGAGGTAAGAGATTATCTACCTCGACGGGTGGAGCTGCTGGGGCTTCGGCTTCCGCTTGGGACGTGGCCGATTGCTGTGGGGACTGCGTTGGAACAGCTTGTGCAGCCTGACAGAAAGAGAAAGTTAGCGTTAGTGGAGCACTTAAAAGATATATGAAATAAGCAAGATTACCTGAACAGCTTCTACTAGCAGTGATGCCGCAGCTGCTCCGACTTCGGCGGTGACTTGAGGATCGGCTATCTCGGTAGCTGGCAAGGATAAAGGAATCGGAGTCTCGGCTGATGCTACCGCCGTTTGGTCAGCCGATCCGATGCGGGCTCGCACTCGACGGCTTGTTGTCTTCGAGGTTGGCCTCTTCGGTGCTCGTTTCGATCGGCCAGTGGCAATGTCGTTGATGGTTGGAGCGTGAAAGCCGATGAGTGGATATGGTGTATATGGATGGTTATTCTCTATCGACCTGCCGCTTCGGCTCCGCATCGGAGGGACCTGGCTTTCAGACTAAGAAGATAAATGTGAGTTAATGATAAGATGAAAGTATGGAAAGAGATAGCATTGAAATCGGCTGAGAGAAAGGACATACCGCTGCATTTGGGTCAATGTTTTCTGGGTCCAGAATGTTGCAATATGTTGATGGAGATTTGCAGAAAAGGTATTGCTTCCATTCGGCCCACCATAATTTAAATTGCTGAGTGGCAAAAGGGGCCACTGACCAATTGTTCAGGTCAATAGTGCTAGAATCTGGCACTAGATCGCACAGCCGATTGTAGTCAAGACTTGTAGTCAGTCCATCTCTGAATTTTGCTTGACCGGCGAAGTAAACCCGAATCGGCAGTTGGCAAAAGCCCAGTTGCCTTGCTGTAGCCGATGGATTGTAGAACTCATATGTTGGAGAGTGCTTTCCAGGGAAGAAGTTGGCTGGCAAAATCCCTGGCTTAATCAAGATATCCATAAGCTCCCTGTCAAAAGTATGAGTGGAGAAGTCGTAGCTGATGGAAAGTTCGAAAATCGGCTCTACTGCCTGATATGGATGCCAGATGACAGTCTCTTCACTAAGGCCATTGTAGAAGCATCTGAAATATTCAGCTGTACGGGCAGCAGTAAACTGACAGCCAGGGAAGGCCGATGCCGCCTCTCCAAAGGATCTGCAGCGTCGTCGGACGGTTGGATTCTCCTCTGAATCAATATTGGGGAAAGTTTTGGTCTCTGTTCGTTGCTGAGAGACCTTGCTCATATATAAATTGAGCCAGAGAGTGATGAACCACCAGGGATCGCCAGGGTTCCCAATTGGCTCCCCCTTTGACAGCTTGGTGTCGATTTGGTGCATCAGGTGGTAGGTCGATCCCAGCAGATGTTTTCCAAGGGGGATGGCCGATCCTAGTGACAGAGCTTCCGCTAAAGCTTGGGTGTTAGAAGAAGGTCCAACTGCTCTGCCACAGAAAAAGTGTTTTTCCAACCACATCATCAGGAATGCAGTATGCTCTCTCTCTGAAACTGTCCCAGTCTTCATATTTTTACTGATGTACCCCTTCCATCCGCCGATTTCTTTGGTTGCAGCCGATGTGATGGCTTAATTAGATAGTTAAAGGGGATATCGGCGGAGGAGATGTCAAAGCCGGTCAACAACAGGATATCGGCCAAAGTGGGGGTCATGGGTTCATGTCCAAAAAGAAACGCATTGAGTGCGTTGGACCAGAAGTAAGAAGCTGCCATTACCAAAGGTTTATTTTTCTCCATCTGGGACAGAGAGAGGTCCATGCATTGGCCGATTTTGAGTTCATCCCACTGAACTCTCCTAGACCTGGCTATTCTTTGGTACCATTCTCTCCAGCCGGGAGTCTCATTCGGCCAGGACCTAAAGGCGCCTACCCACTGATCTAGATTCATGGGTGATTGCTTGAACGGGACTCTGTGAGTCTCTAGATTGATCAGGTCAGTTGGATCGGGGTTCCCCATGGGGCCTAAATAGATAAGATCAGGGGATTCTGAGAGAGGGATGGTGATCTGGTGTCTAAATGCCTAAAAAAGGAAGAAAAGGGGAAAAAACTGAGAAAGGATCCAGAAAATACTGGAGCAGTAGAAAAGCAAAAGGGGAAAATTTCAAGTGATTACCTCTGGGATGAAGATCATCGTTGCCGATGGGGCTGCCAGTGGAGCCGCCGATTGGGCCTCCGCCGCTAAGGGGATCGCCGACAGAGCCTCCGTGGTTGGAGCGGTCGCCGATGGTGACGCCATTGGGAAGTTGAAGCAGATCGCGAATGAGATTGCCAGAGGGGGCGGTTGGAGATCGAGAGGGCTCAGAGGAAGACGAACAGTGGTTCGCTGGAAGAAGATGCTAGATTTGTGGGGAAAAGTAGGTGGAGAATGCCAATACTTAAGGATAATCCGGGAGAGAAAGGGTAAAGGCGGTATTTTTGCTGCGCCGTCTACACGAATTCCAGGGGAGCGGTCGTTTCGCGCGCTCGGTCCGAGGAAATTGCAATCATTATGCGGAAGACCGTGGAACGGAAAGAGATTTTTACTGCGCCCGTTTCGGAGAAAAGGATTAAAGAAAGAGTTTCGAAGAAAAAGTTATATTTTACTCCGAAACTGGGGGGCATGTGTTGATGCCAGATTTTGACACGTGTTGAATCGGCGTCAGGAGAAGAAGATTGGCCGATGCGGCAGATCTGAAGGCTATAGTTAGGAATCGGCTGATTGAGGTAACAGTTGGAAATCGGCCGTTTGGTGATACAGCTTGCGCCAACAAGTTGGGGCTACTTCAGAGGGTCCCGGTCAAAAGTTGGTCAACAGAGCGACGCTAAGTAGGTCAAGAAGCAATTGGAAAAGTCCTGATTCGATTAGGAGACGGCGGCGGAAGAATCTGCGGGAGTCCGTTTCCTTTTTAAAGATATTATAGATATTGTAGTTTTCCTGTTTTAAATAAGATTGTAACAAGTCGTGATCGACCAGGAGTCCTAGTTTTAGGGTATAAATAGGAGTCGTCAGGGCTTTGCAAAACATCAACACATCAATCAACAAAAATACTTCTACTTTTTCCAGCAATTTACTTTCAAGTCGGCGACTTCGCTAATATTTTTTTCTTTCACAAGTTCGTACGGATTGGTAGGGCTGCATCAACTTGATCTCCGGCCAATTGGTAGGTTCCGCTTATCGAGTAACATCTGAGCTTTAACTACGGGCGCATCGCTGTGGTTTCGTTTGGATTTATTCACCAGTTATCGATATTTACTAGAATTGCAAGTTTTACCTGTTGTTCTAGTATTATCACCAGTTATCCAGCTTGAGATCAGAGTAATCGGCTTTATCATTGCTTTTATTTGATTTATTGCCATATAGCCGATTAGATCTATTTCAAGTGTTGCCTCTGTAATAATTGTTTAGATCGCTCCAGCAGTCTTCTTTATAATTATTACACGATTATCGGCTGATCCATAGCCGATCGTCTTCATAGCAAATCGGCCGATCCGCCAACGCGCTCTTCAGGACAGATCGGAACTCCAGCCGATCGGAGCGCCTGGAATTTAATACTTTTATTTCCTTGTCAATCAACAGGTCAGATTGACTGGCCGGGTCGTGTGTCCGACGCTGAAGACCATCGGCCGATTCCTGTCTGGCCGATTTTAGCGCCAACAATGTATGATAGGGCTTATGGAGATATTAAGTTTGGGACAATGCATGGGTTGACACCTTACTACAAGCTGCACAACCAACTCTTCCACTACACTCTGTGTCCCAATGGTGGTGACTCGGACAACATCTCCAATATGTCCAAAAATCTACTAGCAAGGATTTCTCCAAATCAAAATGAGTTTAGTGTCTTTGACTTCATTTGGGAGGAAATTATCATATGCTTAGTGTCACCCAAGAAGAGTTTTCACTATGCTCCATATATCTTTGCTATGATCAAAGAAGTTTACAAGCCAAAGAAAGGTCAACTTCTGCATCTCCTCAAGCTTGGAGCTCATGCACCTCACCGCTCCACTCAAGGACCATCACATGTCCCATCTGGCTCTCATGGTCCATCTAGCTCAGAAGGTCCTTCTAGCTCTCAAGGTCCTCCTCGTGCCCCTAAGAAGAAAGGGATTCTAAGCTTCATATCTCAAGGTTTATTTGCATGCTTCAATGTGGGTCACCACAATGCGGAGGAGATGCATGCCCATAAGAAATATGTTGATGAATAACTCCTCAAGATTGAAGCAAGACAAAAGGAGATCATGGACAAGAATGATATTCCTCACTCTCCCGTTCGTGCTCCTATGGACTTTCCTCCTCCGCCAACCTTCAATAATCCTTGGGAGGAGATGGGAGGTCCCTCCATGATGTTTGGTGCCCCCAAGTAGATGATGACGACATTGAAGAAGACTTCGGTGGGTGTGAGGAGTCGGATGAAGAAGAAGAAGAGGACGTACCCGCTGCCGACACACCCACGAATGAAGACAAAGATGATGATGACGACGATGAGGACGATGAGTGATGGCTATGGAAGGGCCTCTCCTTTTTGGCGCTCGATGCCAAAGGGGGAGTGAGCTCACCATAGGACCATATGGTGGTGGATGTGTGCGCTTTATCTATTCTTCTTAGCATCTAGCAGCTTTGAATCTTGAATCTTGAACTCTTGTGCTTGTGGACATGTGAGAAACTTGCTTTTGTGTTATGTGTCGTGGTGTGCCATGTGAGACTTTTAAATTTGTAAGACTTATTTATGTCTATCTATGCTAGTGTGATCTTAGAACTTATTGCCTGTGTGATGATCATGACTTGTTGTAATGTTTATTTCCACTTTGTTTTTGTGATATATCTTGTCATATGCATCACGATGATATTTCTTACACTATGTACCCCACGAATGCAATGATATGGAAGGAGCTCTTTTAATATGTGCAAATGGCATTTGAGGCCATTTTTGATTCTATCTTGAAAAATGCACATATTAAGGGGGAGTTCAACTATGTGATGGAATTCAAGATGGTTTATGGTATTACTTATGAGCCTGAATTGTGTTGTCATCAATCATAAAAAAGGAGGAGATGGAAAGTGCATTTGGCCCCCTAAGTGGGTTTTGGTGTTGATGACATGCATAATTAAGGAGCTAATGTGTTTATTGAGCTATGGACAGGTTAAAATTCAATGAAATGAAATACTTGCATGAAAAGACGCCAATCTACTTGATAGACGGTGATGGAGCTCAAAAGAAGATCTTTAATTATTTTCTAATTGAATTTGAGTATAGGAAACACCGTACTGTTAAGAGGGATGTGAATGGATAGCTTGAAGATGTCAAAGTGCTTAATTGAGATGCTAACTATCCTAGAGAGACACAAATCACACACTTGCACATTTGTGTTCCAACAGTTTCTGCAGTTGTCGGAAGTTCCGAATGGGTGTTGGAAGTTCCGACATCTGTCGAAAGAAACTGGGTTCTTTTGATAGGTGATCCTCAGTTGGTTGTTTTTTTAAAAGGGTCAGAAGTTCTGACCCCGGGTCGGAAGTTCCGACAATCACTTAACCAGCACACTAACGGCTAGTTTTTGGGGCTCGGGTATTTATACCCCCTCACCCCCTCCTTCATTTGGTGCTGACCTACACGAGAAAAACACCTCCTTAAGCTTCCATAATACTTCCCCAATCCCTCCAAGAGCTAATCCTTAAGTTGATTTGAGCTAGGGCTTGGGTGAGAGCTAGAGTGGGTGTGAGGCTTGAGCTTTTGAGTGAGAAGGCAACCACATTCATCTCAAGAGCACTTGAAGCATCTTCATCCATCGATTCGCATTTGTTATTCTTCAAGCTTGCTTTTACACGGTTCGGCATCGCCCGGTTGAGCGTCCTCTCGTGTGTGTGCGCCCTAGGAAGTTTGTATTACCCATCCTTTGTGGATTTCATAGTAAGTGACTCAATCCTCCTTTGTGGTTAATTGAGTGAGGTAAAGGTTTAGTGGAAGACCCATCTCTTTGTGAGCTCCTCAATGGACACGTAGCTTCCTTAGTGGGAGTGAACTTCGGGAACAAATCTCTTGTGTCTTGTGCTTATTGCATTTATTTAGTTCTAGTTGACCTAGAGTTTGTTTTGTGCCGATCTACGTACTCAAGTTGTTGTGCTTGCAAAGTTCACTTGCAGAAGTCTCGTAGTATCATTGCTCAACCTTTGATTCGGCCAGGTTTTGCAATTTCAAGTTTACGTTTGAATTTTGCAAAAAGAACTTTATTTCGTCGGAAGTTCCGGTCCATCGGAACTTCCTATACAGTGTCGGAAGTTCCAACAGATTTAATTGCTGCGAAGAAATTCTCTGTTTTTTTTTCAGATACGACTATTCACCCCCGCCCCCTCTAGGCATCACCAAGATCTTTTCAGTAAGTCGTTAATGATTATACGTGTAAACCAAAGCTATGATCACCATGGGGTCTATGATAGGCAACCCGCAGCGAACCTGGTACGATACGACGTTGAGGCCAACCCTCTGTAGGAGAGGGGTGTACCTGTCGTCGTACCGCATGTAATAGAACTTGTCATGGGTTCGAGGACGAAGAAGGGGCCGTTCCTATAGACATTGACATTTTTTATTAGTAGCTCAACACAAATTTAAAAGAGTGACAGAAACAGGTGATGTCATTACCTCCCCTTCCGCGGTGTGTCATCCTCGGTGCTTCTCCTCGTAGTACGGATCCAGCAGGTACGGTGGCTCCTTCCTACAAAAATAAGATAGCAATTTAGTGAACAAGTATTAGAATGAACAAATATTAAAATGAACAATTTAATAAATGCTTACAAACTCAAATTAAATAACACATACACACATAGAAAATTAAGTAAACATGAAAACAAAACGGTGTACAATAGTTATTTGCACCTGACTAAGCGGCCAACTGCATGTATGTGTATTATGGCCAAGTCTGCCGCATCTGCCACAATTGTTTTCGTCTTGGTCAGAAATAAAGGGGGTTGCTCTCCCCCGCCTAGTGCTTCGTGAAACCTAGTCCATGACCATCTTTTTCTCATCCTCTTCCTTGTTCCACGCTTCTTCCAACGGGACCCTGGATCTGCAATGTATCTCGGTCCCGTGTACGGTGGGCACTAACCCTCGTCTAGGTAAGGCTCAAACCGGGGGGATCATGTAAGTACAAGGCTGTCAACACTGAACTCCCGCGGTATCCTGCTCTCATAGGCATAGTTGCGGTGCCGAGCTGCTGCAATATAATGGGAACATGGAAAGTGCTACTACCTTGTTCTCCCACACATGCATGATAAGTCAATCAGTATGACAACATAACTCCTCGATCGCAGCACCTCACCATCGTTCATTGTACCATCCCTTTCCGTGACCTCGTACTTTCCCGTCGTGTGGTCAAAACATTCGACCTCATGTATGCGAGCCTTATCCTTTGCCTTATTGTTGGCGCTAAAAATCGGCCAGGAATCGGCCGATGACCTTCAGCGTCGGACACACGACCCGGGAGAATCTGCTTAACTCCTGTTCGGGTGATTGCCCTGGTGCGGTTCGCGCGGCGTGCCAGTCAATCTGACCTGTTGATTAACAAGGAAATAAACGTATTAAATTTCGGGGTTCCGATCGGCTGAGGTTCCGATCTATCCCGAAAAGCATATCAGCGAACCGGCCGATTTGCTATGAAGATGACCGGCTATGGATCAGCCGATAATCATGTAACAATTGCTAAGAGACTATTGGGGTAACTTAAACAATTATTACAGATGCAACACTTGAAATAGATCTGATCGGTTGTATGATAATGAACAAGGGAAAGTAATGATAGAGCCGATAGTTCGATATCAAGCTGGATAACTGGTGATAAAACTAGAACAATAGGTAAAACCTATAATTCTGGTAAATATCGATAACTAGTGAATAAATCTAAACGAAACAACGGCGATGCGCCCGAAGTTAAAGCTTAGATGTTATTCGATAAGCGGAACCTACCAATTGGCCGGAGATCGTGTCGATGCAGCCCTGCCAATTCGTACGAACTCGTGAAAGAAAAAGAAGTATTGGCGAAGTCGCCGACTTGAAAGTAAAGTACGATGGAAAAGTAGATTGTTTTTGTTGATTGATTGATGTATATTCTACAAAACCCTGACTGCTCCTATTTATACCCTAGGACTAAGATTCCTGATCGATTACGATCCGTTACAAACTTGATTTAAATAGAAAACTACTATATCTATAATATTTTCCTAAAGGAAACGGGCTCCCGCGGAATCTTCTGCCGCCATCTCCTAGTCCAATCTGGACTCTTTCCATTGCTTCACGATCGAGTCGGCGTCATTCTTTGACTAACGTCAGGTCATCTTTGACTGGGATCCTCTGTTAGGATTCCATTGGCTTCATCCCTTACCTGTTGGCGCAAACTGCATCGCCAATCGGCCGATCCCTAACTGTAGCCTCAATCGGCCGATTCCCAGTTGTAGCCTTTAAATCTACCGCATCGGCCAGTCTCTTCCTTTCCTGACGCCGATTCAACACGTGTCAAAATCCGGCGTCAACACATGCCCCCCAGTTTCAGAGTAAAACATGACTTTTACTTCGAAATTCTTTTTTAATCTCTCCTGCAAAACAAACGCAGCAAAAAATCTCCCTCCGCTTCGCAGTCTTCTATATGATGATTGCAATCTTCTCGAACCGGGTGCTTGAGACAACTGTTCCCCTGGAATTCGTGTAGACGGCGTGGCAAAAATCTCGCCTTTACCCTTTCTCTCTCGGACTGTCTTTAAGTACCGGCGTTCTCCGCCGCTTCTTCTCCACGAGCTTAGTAATCTCCTCCCCAGCTGTTGGCGCTAAAATCGGCCAGACAGGAACCGGCCGATGGTCTTCAGCGTCGGACACATGACCCGGGAGAATCTGCTTAGCTCCTGTTCGGGTTATCGCCCTGGTGTGGTTCACGCGGCGTGCCAGTCAATCTAACCTGTTGATTGACAAGGAAACAAGAGTATTAAATTCCAGGAGCTCCGATCGGCTGGAGTTCCGATCTGTCCTGAAGAGCGCGTCGGCGAATCGGCTGATTTGCTGTAAAGATGATCGGCTATGGATCAGCCGATAATCGCGTAATAATTGTAAAGAAGACTGCTGGAGCGATCTAAACAATTATCGAGGATGCAACACTTGAAATAGATCTAATCGGCTGTAAGATGATAAATCGAAGAAGAACGATAACGAAGCCGATTACTCTGATCTCAAGCTGGATAACTGGTGATAATACTAGAACAACAGGTAAAACTTGCAATTCTAGTAAATATCGATAACTAGTGAATAAATCCAAATGAAACCACAGCGATGCGCCCGTAGTTAAAGCTCGGATATTACTCGATAAGCGGAACCTACCAACTGGCCGGAGATCAAATTGATGCAACCCTGCCAATCCGTATGAACTCGTGAAAGAAGAAAAAGTGTTGGCGAATGTGACAACCCTGGTAAATTATATTTCTAAAATCAATGTCATTAGCCTAACCCTATGCTTAACCAAATAATAAAAGGATGGAAAGAATTAGAACAAGTTAAGTTAAAATTCAAATTGAATTTGGGCACATTTGAATACTTTTGAATTTTTAAATTAACTTTCAAACCATAAGCCAAATGAGATGTTGCCTGAAACCAAACTTGTAGAACTTTTTATTTTGAACAACTTTCATGTTCAAAGATTTTTGAGTTGGGACACAGAAACGTGAGAAAACATCAGTTCTACGATCAGACCCTTAACTTTTATCAAATTCTTGCACATAGGTCCCTCCCTCACCTCCCCCTCCTCTGTTGCACCGCCCAGCTCGCCCGACAGCCGCACGCCACGTCGCCGGCGATTCCTGCCACCCATGCCGCGCCAAGCCAATGGCCGTCGCTCCCCGCCGCAGCGGCTTTGCCTCCCCCATGCCATGCCTCTGCCCAATCCGAGTCTGTTGCTTCGCGCGCCAGACCCCGGCGTCCTGCAGCACCGCCCCGCCGCCCAGTCGCTGGCCGCCGCCCAGGCACCCAACAGCGTGCCCCCGTCGTGCCGCCCGGCCCAGCCCTGCCTGGACCCCTCCTCCCTCCCTTGCGCCTATAAAAGCCGAACAGAGCCCCCTCGCGCGCCTAGAAAGCCACCACGCCTCCATTGCCGCCGGCGCCCCCACCTCGCCGTGGGGCCCTTTGCTCCGGCCCACCTCCGCCCGAGACAAGCGCTGAAACGGATTCCCCTCGACGCACTGAAGCTCCCCAGCCCGAGCCCCGCCGCCCTCATCGCCGGAGCGCCGCCGTCCACGCCGCCCACCGCCGCCGCCCCCTGCTCTCCGCGGCCAGCTCGCCACCAGCCACCCCGAGCCACTCCAAGACCACCAATAGGTGCGCCCTGGTTCCCTCTCCGTGCTCCCCACTTCCCCCTCGCCGACCGGCCCTTCCCCTCGCCGAATTTTGAGCCAAATCGAGCTCCCAAGGGCCAGCCATGGCGCCAGGACCACATTGCAATTGCCCAGATCTTCCCAGGGGGTTTTCTGCTAGTTTTCAGGGACCCCTCTGTAAAGAAAGTTTTAACGAAATCAGTGAACTTGTGAAATTCGTATAAAATCTTAGAAAATTCAGCAAAATACAAACTCAACTGTTATGGAATCCTTAGAAGAAACTCTACAACGTTTGTTACGAAAAGTTTCTCAGATTCTTAACATATTTTGCTCTACATTAAATGGAAGTTTTAATGGACTTCTTTTGTACCTACTGTTGTAGATCAATGCTGACCCTAAATTTTGGGCAGTGAGTTAGTTGCTTGATGTTTAGGACTGTGTAAAAAGATCAGGACCAAAAGCCATCTCTAGATACACCTTTTGTCCAACCTTGTTTTATGCCATAAAGTGATAGAACTAATGGTTCCTGCTGTTCTGTGATGTTTAAAGTCATGAAACTTTTTCTGTGTTGTTTTAGTAATACCTAGATGCCAGAGAAAAATTGGGAGACTTTTTATCTCACAGGAACCTATTTATTTGATTTATGTGCTTATAACATGCATTAAATCAAGCAAATAGTATCTTAGCTTGGACAATTCTCAAATTATTACTAGAAGATACTTAGTGGTAGAGGTTGCTGTGTAAAAAGTTTCATGGAAAAAAACCCTATGCAGGATCTTGTAGAAATAAATCCTTGAAAAACCTAGGTGTGTAATGTCACATTTACTATGCTCTGAAAACTGCATAATAAATCCTATAAAAATTACAGTAGCTCCTGCACGATGATATGAAAGCCCTGTAAAAATCTTAGACCCAGTTTGTGCACCAATTGTTCTGTACAAAAAGAACAAGGATCTAACAGCAACTATGTAATATATTTTTCATAATTAATCTGCTACCTGAAATTGTCTGAAAATTTTACAGTAAGCACATCTTTCCCTGATGTGCCTAAATCCAAAGTTTCATGACCAGAAACTTTCCCCTGTAGTAATTACACTTAAAATCGTGTCGCTTACCATCACCACTACTTAAACTTGTGCATTCATGTAGAATCGACGACTCTCGCCGACGGAACTTACGAGTTGGTGCCCGCGTCCGAGGGTGAGCAGCGTGAAGCTCAAGTAAATCTAACTGAAGCTCTTGAAGACCCGAGCCCAAGTTCGGAAGAGCCCCAAGCTAACTGCGAAGGCAAGCCCCGGAGCATAACCCATTTCTTTCCTAAATTATGCAACTCATTACTCTTTGCTTGTGCATTAAGTTTATAGGAGTTGAATGAAAACTTAGTTGCATGATGTTAGGAACCCATGCTTGAAAACTAGACGTAAGGATCGATAGAATGCTGTGCTAATAGGACTCCGGTAAAAGCCGAGTGATTTCCTGTCACTCGCGAGAAAATAGGAGTTGAATGTTTACTACACGCTGCAATCATAAGGACACGGACGGGCTATGGAACGATGGTTACGATTGAGGCCCGTCTGTCTAGTGAAAAATGCTAAGGCCGCAGTGTGTGGTAGTGATGGTTAAGTCTTTGAACGTACTAAACACATGCCGAGATTATGGGAATCGGTAAGCTTAAGTACCTGATTGGCCCGGCAAGGGGACGGCATCCTACCCTTTGAACTTCGGTCCCATGTGCATATGGCGAGTGCAGAGAGTGGTCACGACCCGGCGCCGAACCGTGGCGTGGGGCTCTTGTACTCTCGGAGGGTAGCCCCGATCCACGACCCGGAAAGAAAGGGGAAAGGTTGCACGTGTGACTCTAGGGAGTAACCACGTGACGTGTGTTTAGGTTTCCCTTGCAAGGTTAAGAAATTCGATTCGAATCGTCCGTTTCTCACGGCTATTGAGACTGCTTAACCCCCTTTACCCACAGAGTAAGAAGAGGAACAATGATGAGGAATAAATTTGTTGGATGAAATGTAATGTTTCACCATGAATGCTATTGGATAGCTGCTTATCTAGAATGGCTAATGAAACTAGAATCTGGAGCTAAAAGTTGAAAGTAAGGACCCACTTGTAGATGCTTTTCGGCAAAACCAACCCCTGAGCCAAAAAGCCTTGCATGTCTAGAGTCGGTGGAATAGATTCCACTACACGGGTAAGTCTTGCTGAGTATTAGTATACTCAGCCTTGCTTGTGGCTCGTTTTCAGGTGAGACCTTCGAAGATATGATTGCTAGCTTGACTTGGCCCTGCACTCTTCCCCCTGGTTGGTCGGTGGAATGGGATACGCCCCCGTCCAACGGAGATAATGCCGAGTGATGTCTCGTACGGGCTTCACCGAGACATCCTGTATCGTCGACTAGCTTCCGTTGTTTTAATTTCCGCTGCAACTTAAACTCTGAAGAACTTCTTAGTGATCATTGAAGTACTTGGTTTCTAAACTCAAAACTTGGTTTGTAATATTCACTTATGTTAATTCTGTAATATTTGCTGGAATGTGGTATTCTCTGGGCTCATCGTCGCGTGAGCATTTGTATGTATGGCATTCGATCCGCTCTACCGTGGTTGTATCGGGAGGTTATACCCGACAGACCAGTGGATTACTCCGTTTGAAGTGTAAGGTTAACCGAGATTGCCTTAATGGTGATGGTTAATACACTTGAGCCGGATTAATTCAGGTGGTTCTGCCACAGCTGGTATCAGAGCCGTAGCTGGTGCCATAGCTGGTAACAGCTGGCACCAGAGCCGAAATGCATACGCCAGAGAATGCGACAAGCCTTAAAAACTTATTTGCGTAAGACTTGACTAGAAGGATGTGTTGCGAAATACGTTGGTTCGTTAAGGATGGTGCCTAGTTCGTAAAGCCCTAAGGGATTATGGGAAAGTTACTAGGTGGCTATCTAACTTATGAAATATTATCAACTGACTTCCAGCACATTACTTTCTGTCAAAACTTACCTTCATGCACAACCGACCTTAAATTCCGTAACGACGCACTCATCGCTAAGGTAAGAAGGTAAGGATCCTCAGCCAACTGAGAGAGCTTGGCCTTCCTGTCGGTGATGCGAACCGAACGCTGCCCTCAAGCAGTGGCTTACTTGAGGTGCTGCCAATATGCCAACTGTTAGTTGAATATATTGGGAGTAGAAGGTTCGGCGCAGGGTATGGCGATCGCTGTTCATACCCCTGTCTCATGACGGTACCCTCGTGAATACGCTATCTCGATAGCGTATGTTAACGTCGTCTGTACGGCGGAAATTGTACAGATATCGTTTCTATAAGTAAACGGTAATGAATACGGACGCTTTCATGAGTGCTGGCATGAAAGGTTCATGGAATATATATATGCTCTATCTTCTACAGGTACACTAACCGCGATTACGATAAGTTAAAGAACGGTTAGAAAGACTCGACTAGCTATTATAGTGAGAGCCGTATTGTGTATGCCACGGAAACTATCTTCGTAAGACCAAAAGTATTTGGCAATTATTTTATTTTGTGAGGACGAATAGGACGTGCATGCATCATGACCATATGTAGTTGAAATTGAAAATGCGTTGTATGAGAGTGGTAAGGTTCTTGCGTATCCAAGCGTGATTTTGCATAAGGACTATCTAGCGAATCTGTCCTAAATCTGCCATGACCGAAAAGAAAGATTTAATGATCAGAGAAAATGACCTTTTCTGGTAAAGTTCATGTTGAAAGAATTGTTCAAACTTTTGTGTTCTATCTCCTGTTCAAAAATGAAAAATTCTGAACTTATGGATAATAAGAAATAACAGAAACCATGGAATGTCAGATTTCTGTCCAGAATAAGCACTTGTGCCCCTTTAATTTTTAGGCCCCCTTCCTGCGGTTTTTTGCAAAAGAGTACAACACAAAACTTGTTCCAAATTTACCCAGGTAGCTTCTGTTAAAATTTGGTAAATTTTGGCTCGGTAGATTTTCCCAGGTGCACGAAACTCTAGCTCTCGGTTCACTGAAAATTCTGGGTAGACAGAGAGGTAAAACCTGAAAAGAAAGACCATCTTAGAGACCTATCTAACTCTGGAGTTGACTAGCAAAGTTGTTCACAAATACCTTAGGAGTGATCTGGTGAAATTTGAGAATTTTTGGATGAGAACTGTGGAAGTTATGGTTATTTTTGCACACTATACAGAATCTGTCCCTGTGCTGTTCACAGTTTTTCACTATCTCACTCCATTTGATCTTTTGTTCAGATGGCCGAGCCTGTTGCTATGATGGTGGATGAGAATGGACGCGTACACTCGCAGTGTCTCCACTGGGAGGGCTTTCCCTCTATTTTGTGGGATGTTCTGCGCACCGCGGGCTATCCAATTCCCCCACGTTACGCCGGACTGGAGTTTGCAGAAAATGGAGTTACCCAGTGCCGTGTCAACGTGACTATCTTTCCGCACCCGCTACACCCGTAGTGGCCCGCCTTGGAGCTTGAGGCTGTTGGTCGCCGTTTGGCCGATACTTGGGAGCTTGCAGCCATGAGGGCGCTCACCACTTTTTGTGCGCAGCGTCCCGAGGTTGTCACACTCACTCCCATTGGTTTGTTTCCTGCTGCCCACGACAACGACCCCTTTTGGCTCAACAGGGTGCAGCACGCACAGTACTTGGTAGACTTTCACGCCCAGGAAACTATCCATACCTCCGTGCGGTGCATGAATGCACTCTACCGACTTCAGACTCTCCAGAGTCAGGCGCTTGAGCAGCTCACTGATCTTGCTCAGGCCTACCACCTGATGGCAGATACCAGGGATGAGCAGATTAAGGAGCTCAGTAAGGATCTTGAGGACAGAGATGCTCAGATTGGCCAACTTGAGGGCCAAATTCAGGAGCAGGACACTCTCATGGGTGAGAGAGATGCCACGATAGCACAGTTGGAGGAGCAGCTCCATGATCTGAGCCTTGAGTTGGAGGATGCTAATGAGCACATTCAGTGGCACCATGATCAGAACGACCATCCCCATGAGGAGGACATGGAGGAAGATGAAGAGGAGCCATAGGAGATTGATGATATTTCAGGGATGGATTTCGAGGGTGAGGTACCACAGGCACCTCAGATGGGAGCTCACTCTCCTACTCACAGCGAGTCGTCCGTCAACGACTTGGATGACTTCTAGATGACGACCTAGAAGGACTTTTGCACATACTACTCGATAGGGTAGCCTAACTTTTGGCAAGTGTTGTAATAGGCTAACTAGGAGTTGAGTAACTCTTTTGTGATGGGTACACCTGAACCATGTGGATACCCTCAACTTGTAAGGAACGGCGATAAACTTGGGTGATTTCGTTGTAAGTTGGTAAACGATGAAATCCACAATCGCTGAGACTTGTCGGAATTTTTATCCATGTCTCCTTACATTTCTTGGCTGAGTGTTGAATACCAAACTTGTGCTAAATTCTGTGATCTAGGTTCTCACAAAATTTCAACCCCAATGGATCTTGCTAGTTTAAGTTATAGGCGAGATACTATAACTTGTTCTGCTGAAAAACAGCCAAAACAGGGAAGCAAAGAGTGAATCGTTTGGCCATCCTAGCCATCGATTTAGCATCTTGGCTGAATACCAAAGTGGTACATCTCTAAATTCCCTATCCACTGCCAAAAGATGAGCAACCTTGGATGGACCCACAGCCAGCTATGATTTTTCTCGTAGCAAACAGAAATTATGCCCATACTTCTAGCTGCGATTTCGAAAGTCTATGACTACACCAATCATTTATGAATCAAGGAAGTAATATGGATCGCGTTGCTAATGGTAACCTTTCACGTTTCAGATGGTTGGATCAACACGTGGCAACCCCGAGGGTTTTGGTGCCGGTGGCAGCAGATCGCGACAATCGCCACCATCCCCGCCCAGTTTGGTGGAAGTGATGGCCGCTCAAACCGAACTGCTGCATCAGATCGTGCAAGGACAGCACCAGCAGAGGGGTGGGCACAATGCTCACCAACCCCAAGCTTCAGGATACACGGATTTCCTAGGGACCCAGCCGCCCTTGTTCCATAAGACCGAGGAACCCCTGGACGCAGATGCATGGATTCGCACCATCGAATCCAAGTTTACATTACTTGTGGCCCCATGCTCAGAAGCCAACAAAGCTCGTTTTGCCGCGCAACAGCTTCGCGGTACCGCTCGACTGTGGTGGGACCACTATTTTGCGATGCTCCCGGCTGATCATGTGGTCGACTGGGACGAATTCAAGACCGCGTTCCGGGCACATCATCTCCCCGAGGGTCTCATGGAGAGGAAGTTGAACGAGTTCCTGGCGCTTACCCAGGGCACCCGCACCGTGCTGCAGTACGCCCAGGCGTTCAACAACCTATGCCAGTATGCGGGCTATCACGCTGATACGGATGCCAAAAAGCGTGATCATTTCCGCCGAGGTCTGAATACCAAGCTCAAGGAATGTCTGAACCTAGCCAGGGCTGACACCTACAACGAATTGGTCAATATGGCCATTACCCAGGAAGACTGTATCATGGCACACCGGGCAGAGAAGAAGAGAAAGGCACCCGCTGGATCATCAAGTGCTCAACCACCAAGGTATCGCATCGTGCAGAATGCCGCACCCACAACTCCACCAAGGGCCCCTCAGCCAGGGAGATGGATTGCCAGACCCCCACAGCAGCCAGGCATGATACGACCCCTGATGCCTTCACAGAATGGTCCGAGGCCCACTCTGCAACAATCTCTTCGACCCAGCCCCGCGAATCGTTGTTTCAAATGCGGGAGTTCTAACCACTTTGCACGAGAATGCCCTCAGTCTGGGCCGCCCAACCAAGGTCAGGGATCCAACCCGAACACCAAGAACAGGGGCAAGAGATAGACCCTGCAAGTCAAGCAAGGACGGATTAACTTCACCACGCTTGCAGAGCTTCCTGAAGGAGCCCCAGTGATGTCGGGTACATTCTCTATCCATAACAAGCCTGCAGTTATATTATTTGATTCTGGTGCATCGCATAGCTTCATAAGTGCAAAATTCGGTGCAAAAGTAGGCTTGGATGTTTGTCACACAAAAGGGTCATATATGATATCAACACCGGGTGGTAAAATTTCTTCAAACCAAATGGTCAGACAAGTACCAGTCAAATTGGGTAGTAAAACCATCGACACAGACCTTGTCCTTTTACCCCTTGACGGCATGGATATTATTTTGGGAATGGACTGGATGACTATGCATGAAGTCACACTGGACCTTTCTTCCTGAGTCGTTGAGATAAATTCACCTAGTCACGGAGCCACCACCCTTTACCTACCATTCCTGGATTGCACGAATTCCTGTGCCTACTTGATGGAAGGACTTAAGCTAGAGGATATTCCTGTAGTAAACGAGTATGCCGACGTTTTTCCGGATGACTTACCAGGAATGCCACCAGATAGGGATATTGAGTTCATCATTGAACTACAACCAGGCACTGCACCTATATCCAAAAGGCCATATAGGATGCCCCCTAAAGAATTGGCCGAGCTGAAAATTCAACTCCAAGAACTACTGGACAAAGGTTTCATTCGCCCTAGCGCGTCACCTTGGGGATGTCCAGCCCTTTTTGTAAAGAAAAAGGATGACAGTTTAAGACTATGTGTGGATTACCGACCTCTCAATGCGGTAACTGTTAAGAATAAATACCCACTTCCTCGTATCGATGTACTCTTCGATCAATTAGCGGGAGCCAGAGTCTTCTCAAAGATTGATCTTCGTTCGGGATATCACCAAATCAAGATCCGCCCGTGCGATATTCCTAAGACTGCCTTATCCACACGATATGGACTATATGAATTCTTGGTCATGTCCTTTGGACTCACCAATGCCCCCGCCTACTTCATGTATCTCATGAATTCGGTATTCATGCCCGAACTTGACAAATTCGTCGTAGTGTTCATCGACGACATCCTTATCTATTCCCAGGATGAGGAAGAGCATGCCAAGCACCTTCGCCTTGTTCTTCAGCGACTCAGAGACCATCAGCTCTATGCTAAGTTTTCTAAGTGTGAATTCTGGTTGGATACTGTAAAGTTCTTGGGTCACACGATCTCCAGCGAAGGCATAGCTATTGACCCCAGCAAGGTACAAGAGGTGATGGATTGGAAACCCCCTACCTCCGTTCATCAGATTCGCAGTTTTCTCGGCTTAGCCGGTTACTACCGTCGCTTCATCCCGGATTTCTCTCGAATTGCTAAGCCCATGACTGAACTGTTAAAGAAGGAAGTAAAGTTTACATGGAATAAGAAATGTGAAGAAGCTTTCCACACTCTCAGAGAGCATCTGACTACTGCACCTGTGCTAGCTCAACCCGATAATACCAAGTCGTTCGATGTGTATTGTGACGCATCGGGTACTGGTCTAGGATGTGTGCTTATGCAAGAGAATCGAGTGATTACATATGCCTCACGAGCCCTTCGGCCCCACGAGCAGAATTATCCCACTCATGATCTTGAGCTTGCAGCTGTCATTCACGCTCTGAAAATATGGAGGCACTATCTCATGGGTACACAGTGCAATATCTACACTGATCATAAGAGTCTCAAGTATATCTTCACACAAGCCGATCTGAATATGAGACAACGGAGATGGCTAGAATTAATCAAGGATTATGACCTTGAAGTGCACTATCACCCCGGCAAGGCTAATGTAGTCGCGGGTGCACTAAGCTGCAAGTCCCATTGCCATTGCTTATCCATGGAATCCTACAATGAGACATTGTGTGCAGAAATGAGAAAACTTAACATGGAAATGGTTTCCCAAGGCACTCTAAATCACATATCAGTTGAGCCCACTCTTCACGACCAAATCGTCATGGCACAACTACATGATGAAGGAATTAAGATCATCAAACAAAAACTCTCTCTAGGTGAGGAGAAGTATAAATGTTTCCGCCAGGACCATAAGGGAGTTCTATGGTTCGAAAGTCGTATAGTCGTTCCGAAGAATCGTGAACTCCGCAAGCAAATTCTCGATGAGGCACACCTTTCCAAATTCTCTATCCACCCCGGCAGTAGCAAAATGTATCAAGACCTAAGGCAAAACTTCTGGTGGACTAGAATGAAAAGAGAAATTGCTACGTATGTCTCAGGATGTGACACGTGCCAGAGAGTAAAAGCTAGCCACTTGAAAGTAGCCGGTACACTTCAACCGTTACCTATACCCTCATGGAAATGGGAAGACATAAGTATGGACTTCATCGTTGGACTACCAAACACTTCCCAGAAACATGATTCCATATGGGTTATCGTGGATAGACTCACAAAGACGGCACATTTTCTTCCGGTACACACCACCTATTCTACAAAGAAATATGCCGAGATTTACCTCGATCGTATTGTTTGCCTACATGGAATACCTAAGACAATTATTTCTGATCGTGGTCCTCAGTTTGTAGCACGCTTTTGGGAACAACTGCAAACGTCTCTTGGTACCAAACTGATTCGCAGCTCAGCATACCATCCTCAGACTGACGGACAAACGGAAAGAGTAAACCAAATTCTTGAAGACATGCTGAGAGCTTGCGTCATTCACTATGACAAGAATTGGGACAAATGCCTACCCCTAGCAGAGTTCTCATACAACAACAGCTATCAAACGAGTTTGAAAATGGCACCATTTGAGGCCCTGTACGGACGAAGGTGTCGAACTCCTTTGAGCTAGTCACAAACCGGAGAACGTAAAATAATTGGACCCGACCTGGTAATCGAGGCAGAGGAGAAAGTAAAAGTAATACAAGCAAATCTTAAAGCCGCACAAGCCCGACAAAAGAGCTATTCTGACAAAAGGAGAAAGCCCCTAAAATTCGAAGTTGGCGATCATGTCTATCTTCGAGTTTCACCCACCAAGGGAGTGCAAAGATTCGGAATCAAAGGCAAACTAGCTCCCCGTTATGTTGGTCCTTACGAAATCCTTGAGAACTGCGGACCCGTAGCCTACAAATTACGACTGCCCCCTCAGCTCACGGCCACCCATGATGTCTTCCACGTATCTCAACTCAAGAAGTGTATTCGAGTCCCTACCGAGATTGTGGAACAACAAGAAATATCGTTAGAACCCGACCTCTCGTATGTCGAACACCCGGTTAAAATTTTGGATCGAAAAGAAAGAGAGACCAGGAGGAAAGTGATTAAAATGTATAAAGTTCAATGGAACCATCACACTGAAGAAGAAGCCACCTGGGAAACCGAGAGCTACCTAAACCAAAATTTCCCTGGGTTTCTTATCTCAACCACTGGTATGTGCACCCATGTCCACACTAAGATTTACCGAATCTCGGGGCGAGATTCTTGTTAAGGGGGGAAGGCTGTGACAACCCTGGTAAATTATATTTCTAAAATCAATGTCATTAGCCTAACCCTATGCTTAACCAAATAATAAAAGGATGGAAAGAATTAGAACAAGTTAAGTTAAAATTCAAATTGAATTTGGGCACATTTGAATACTTTTGAATTTTTACATTAACTTTCAAACCATAAGCCAAATGAGATGTTGCCTGAAACCAAACTTGTAGAACTTTTTATTTTGAACAACTTTCGTGTTCAAAGATTTTTGAGTTGGCACACAGAAACGTGAGAAAACATCAGTTCTACGATCAGACCCTTAACTTTTATCAAATTCTTGCACATAGGTCCCTCCCTCACCTCCCCCTCCTCTGCTGCACCGCCCAGCTCGCCCGACAGCCGCACGCCACGTCGCCGGCGATTCTTGCCACCCATGCCGCGCCAAGCCAATGGCCGTCGCTCCCCGCCGCAGCGGCTTTGCCTCCCCCACGCCATGCCTCTGCCCAATCCGAGTCTGTTGCTTCGCGCGCCAGACCCCGGCGTCCTGCAGCACCGCCCCGCCGCCCAGTCGCTGGCCGCCGCCCAGGCACCCAACGGCGTGCCCCCGTCGTGCTGCCCGGCCCAGCCCTGCCTGGACCCCTCCTCCCTCCCTTGCGCCTATAAAAGCCGAACAGAGCCCCCTCGCGCGCCTAGAAAGCCACCGCGCCTCCATTGCCGCCGGCGCCCCCACCTCGCCTCGGGGCCCTTTGCTCCGGCCCACCTCCGCCCGAGACAAGCGCTGAAACGGATTCCCCTCGACGCACTGAAGCCCCCCAGCCCGAGCCCCGCCGCCCTCATCGCCGGAGCGCCGCCGTCCGCGCCGCCCACCGCCGCCGCCCCCTGCTCTCCGCGGCCAGCTCACCACCAGCCACCCCGAGCCACTCCAAGACCACCAATAGGTGCGCCCTGGTTCCCTCTCCGTGCTCCCCACTTCCCCCTCGCCGACCGGCCCTTCCCCTCGCCGAATTTTGAGCCAAATCGAGCTCCCAAGGGCCAGCCATGGCGCCAGGACCACATTGCAAACGCCCAGATCTTCTCAGGGGGTTTTCTGCTAGTTTTCAGGGACCCCTCTGTAAAGAAAGTTTTAACCAAATCAGTGAACTTGTGAAATTCGTATAAAATCGTAGAAAATTCAGAAAAATGCAAACTCAACTGTTTTGGAATCCTTAGAAGAAACTCTACAACGTTTGTTACGAAACGTTTCTCAGATTCGCAACATATTTTGCTCTACATTAAATGGAAGTTTTAATGGACTTCTTTTGTACCTACTGTTGTAGATCAATGATGACCCTAAATTTTGGGCAGTGAGTTAGTTGCTTGATGTTTAGGACTGTGTAAAAAGATCAGGACCAAAAGCCATCTCTAGATACACATTTTGTCCAACCTTGTTTTATGCCATAAAGTGATAGAACTAATTTTTCCTGCTGTTCTGTGATGTTTAATGTCATGAAACTTTTTCTGTGTTGTTTTAGTAATACCTAAATGCCAGAGAAAAATTGGGAGACTTTTTATCTCACAGGAACCTATTTATTTGATTTATGTGCTTATAACATGCATTAAATCAAGAAAATAGTATCTTAGCTTGGACAATTCTCAAATTATTACTAGACGATACACAGTGGTAGAGGTTGCTGTGTAAAAAGTTGCATGGACAAAAACCCTGTGCAGGATCTTGTAGAAATAAATCCTTGAAAAACCTAGGTGTGTAATGTCACATTTACTATGCTCTGAAAACTGCATAATAAATCCTATAAAAATTATAGTAGCTCCTGCACGATGATATGAAAGCCCTGTAAAAATATTAGATCCAGTTTGTGCACCAATTGTTCTGTACAAAAAGAACAAGGATCTAACAGCAACTATGTAATATATTTTTCATAATTAATCTGCTACCTGAAATTGTCTGAAAATTTTACAGTAAGCACATCTTTCCCTGATGTGCCTAAATCCAAAGTTTCATGACCAGAAACTATCCCCTGTAGTAATTACACTTAAAATCGTATCGCTTACCATCACCACTACTTAAACTTGTGCATTCATGTAGAATCGACGACTCTCGCCGACGGAACTTACGAGCTGGTGCCCGCGTCCGAGGGTGAGCAGCGTGAAGCTCAAGTAAATCTAACTGAAGCTCTTGAAGACCCGAGCCCAAGTTCGGAAGAGCCCCAAGCTAACTGCGAAGGCAAGCCCCGGAGCATAACCCATTTCTTTCCTAAATTATGCAACTCATTACTCTTTGCTTGTGCATTAAGTTTATAGGAGTTGAATGAAAACTTAGTTGCATGATGTTAGGAACCCATGCTTGAAAACTAGACGTAAGGATCGATAGAATGCTGTGCTAATAGGACTCCGGTAAAAGCCGAGTGATTTCCTGTCACTCGCGAGAAAATAGGAGTTGAATGTTTACTACACGCTGCAATCATAAGGACACGGACGGGCTATGGAACGATGGTTACGATTGAGGCCCGTCTGTCTAGTGAAAAATGCTAAGGCCGCAGTGTGTGGTAGTGATGGTTAAGTCTTTGAACGTACTAAACACATGCCGAGATTATGGGAATCGGTAAGCTTAAGTACCTGATTGGCCCGGCAAGGGGACGGCATCCTACCCTTTGAACTTCGGTCCCATGTGCATATGGCGAGTGCAGAGAGTGGTCACGACCCGGCGCCGAACCGTGGCGTGGGGCTCTTGTACTCTCGGAGGGTAGCCCCGATCCACGACCCGGAAAGAAAGGGGAAAGGTTGCACGTGTGACTCTAGGGAGTAACCACGTGACGTGTGTTTAGGTTTCCCTTGCAAGGTTAAGAAATTCGATTCGAATCGTCCGTTTCTCACGGCTATTGAGACTGCTTAACCCCCTTTACCCACAGAGTAAGAAGAGGAACAATGATGAGGAATAAATTTGTTGGATGAAATGTAATGTTTCACCATGAATGCTATTGGATAGCTGCTTATCTAGAATGGCTAATGAAACTAGAATCTGGAGCTAAAAGTTGAAAGTAAGGACCCACTTGTAGATGCTTTTCGGCAAAACCAACCCCTGAGCCAAAAAGCCTTGCATGTCTAGAGTCGGTGGAATAGATTCCACTACACGGGTAAGTCTTGCTGAGTATTAGTATACTCAGCCTTGCTTGTGGCTCGTTTTCAGGTGAGACCTTCGAAGATATGATTGCTAGCTTGACTTGGCCCTGCACTCTTCCCCCTGGTTGGTCGGTGGAATGGGATACGCCCCCGTCCAACGGAGATAATGCCGAGTGATGTCTCGTACGGGCTTCACCGAGACATCCTGTATCGTCGACTAGCTTCCGTTGTTTTAATTTCCGCTGCAACTTAAACTCTGAAGAACTTCTTAGTGATCATTGAAGTACTTGGTTTCTAAACTCAAAACTTGGTTTGTAATATTCACTTATGTTAATTCTGTAATATTTGCTGGAATGTGGTATTCTCTGGGCTCATCGTCGCGTGAGCATTTGTATGTATGGCATTCGATCCGCTCTACCGTGGTTGTATCGGGAGGTTATACCCGACAGACCAGTGGATTACTCCGTTTGAAGTGTAAGGTTAACCGAGATTGCCTTAATGGTGATGGTTAATACACTTGAGCCGGATTAATTCAGGTGGTTCTGCCACAGCTGGTATCAGAGCCGTAGCTGGTGCCATAGCTGGTAATAGCTGGCACCAGAGCCGAAATGCATACGCCAGAGAATGCGACAAGCCTTAAAAACTTATTTGCGTAAGACTTGACTAGAAGGATGTGTTGCGAAATACGTTGGTTCGTTAAGGATGGTGCCTAGTTCGTAAAGCCCTAAGGGATTATGGGAAAGTTACTAGGTGGCTATCTAACTTATGAAATATTATCAACTGACTTCCAGCACATTACTTTCTGTCAAAACTTACCTTCATGCACAACCGACCTTAAATTCCGTAACGACGCACTCATCGCTAAGGTAAGAAGGTAAGGATCCTCAGCCAACTGAGAGAGCTTGGCCTTCCTGTCGGTGATGCGAACCGAACGCTGCCCTCAAGCAGTGGCTTACTTGAGGTGCTGCCAATATGCCAACTGTTAGTTGAATATATTGGGAGTAGAAGGTTCGGCGCAGGGTATGGCGATCGCTGTTCATACCCCTGTCTCATGACGGTACCCTCGTGAATACGCTATCTCGATAGCGTATGTTAACGTCGTCTGTACGGCGGAAATTGTACAGATATCGTTTCTATAAGTAAACGGTAATGAATACGGACGCTTTCATGAGTGCTGGCATGAAAGGTTCATGGAATATATATATGCTCTATCTTCTACAGGTACACTAACCGCGATTACGATAAGTTAAAGAACGGTTAGAAAGACTCGACTAGCTATTATAGTGAGAGCCGTATTGTGTATGCCACGGAAACTATCTTCGTAAGACCAAAAGTATTTGGCAATTATTTTATTTTGTGAGGACGAATAGGACGTGCATGCATCATGACCATATGTAGTTGAAATTGAAAATGCGTTGTATGAGAGTGGTAAGGTTCTTGCGTATCCAAGCGTGATTTTGCATAAGGACTATCTAGCGAATCTGTCCTAAATCTGCCATGACCGAAAAGAAAGATTTAATGATCAGAGAAAATGACCTTTTCTGGTAAAGTTCATGTTGAAAGAATTGTTCAAACTTTTGTGTTCTATCTCCTGTTCAAAAATGAAAAATTCTGAACTTATGGATAATAAGAAATAACAGAAACCATGGAATGTCAGATTTCTGTCCAGAATAAGCACTTGTGCCCCTTTAATTTTTAGGCCCCCTTCCTGCGGTTTTTTGCAAAAGAGTACAACACAAAACTTGTTCCAAATTTACCCAGGTAGCTGCTGTTAAAATTTGGTAAATTTTGGCTCGGTAGATTTTCCCAGGTGCACGAAACTCTAGCTCTCGGTTCACTGAAAATTCTGGGTAGACAGAGAGGTAAAACCTGAAAAGAAAGACCATCTTAGAGACCTATCTAACTCTGGAGTTGACTAGCAAAGTTGTTCACAAATACCTTAGGAGTGATCTGGTGAAATTTGAGAATTTTTGGATGAGAACTGTGGAAGTTATGGTTATTTTTGCACACTATACAGAATCTGTCCCTGTGCTGTTCACAGTTTTTCACTATCTCACTCCATTTGATCTTTTGTTCAGATGGCCGAGCCTGTTGCTATGATGGTGGATGAGAATGGACGCGTACACTCGCAGTGTCTCCACTGGGAGGGCTTTCCCTCTATTTTGTGGGATGTTCTGCGCACCGCGGGCTACACGGGTAAGTCTAGAGTCGGTGGAATAGATTCCACTACACGGGTAAGTCTTGCTGAGTATTAGTATACTCAGCCTTGCTTGTGGCTCGTTTTCAGGTGAGACCTTCGAAGATATGATTGCTAGCTTGACTTGGCCCTGCACTCTTCCCCCTGGTTGGTCGGTGGAATGGGATACGCCCCCGTCCAACGGAGATAATGCCGAGTGATGTCTCGTACGGGCTTCACCGAGACATCCTGTATCGTCGACTAGCTTCCGTTGTTTTAATTTCCGCTGCAACTTAAACTCTGAAGAACTTCTTAGTGATCATTGAAGTACTTGGTTTCTAAACTCAAAACTTGGTTTGTAATATTTACTTATGTTAATTCTGTAATATTTGCTGGAATGTGGTATTCTCTGGGCTCATCGTCGCGTGAGCATTTGTATGTATGGCATTCGATCCGCTCTACCGTGGTTGTATCGGGAGGTTATACCCGACAGACCAGTGGATTACTCCGTTTGAAGTGTAAGGTTAACCGAGATTGCCTTAATGGTGATGGTTAATACACTTGAGCCGGATTAATTCAGGTGGTTCTGCCACAGCGAAGTCGCCGACTTGAAACTAAATTGCTGGAAAAAGTAGAAGTATTGTTGTTGATTGATGTGTTGATTTATTTTACCGGACGATTGATGGAGTTCTTCTCAAATGCCTAGGAACAGAAGAGGCAAAGGTTCTGATGGGAGAAATCCATGAAGGCGTATGTGGAGCCCATCAATCGGCTCACAAAATGAAGTGGATGATCCAGAACAATGGGTATTACTGGCCGACTATTCTTGAGGATTGTTTCAAATATTACAAAGGATGACAAGACTGTCAGAGGTTTGGCAATGTACAGCGCACGCCAGCATCGGCTATGAATCCAGTAATTAAGCCGTGGCCGTTCAGAGGTTGGGGAATAGATCTCATCGGACAGATTCATCCTCCATCGAGCAAAGGGCATAAGTTCATATTGGTAGCTACAGATTATTTTACTAAGTGGGTGGAGGCAGTTCCTTCAAGGAACGTGACATCGGCCGATATGATTGAATTCATTAAGAACCATATTATCTATCGATTTGGTATTCCTCAAACCATCACAACTGACCAAGGAACAATGTTTACTTCTGGAGAATTCGGAGAGTTTGCCGCCGATATGGGGATTAAATTATTAAATTCTTCTCCATATTATGTTCAAGCCAATGGCCAAGCAGAATTGTCCAATAAAGGGATAATCAAGCTAATCAAGAGGAAGATAGAAGAACAACCCAAAAAGTGGCATATGTCTTTGGCTGAATCTTTATGGGCTTATAGGATGGCTTGTCATGGAACCACTAAGATATCTCCTTATCAGCTGGTTTATGGTCATGAGGCAGTCTTGCCTTGGGAGTTAAGGACGGGGTCAAGACGTATATCGTTTCAAGATCAGTTGACGGCCGATGACTATTCCTTCCTCATGAAGAACGAACTAGATGATTCGGCAGGTTTACGGTTGAGAGCCCTGATTAGTATAGAAGAGAACAAGAAAAGGGTGGCCAGATGGTATGACAAAAAGGTCAAAGTTAAAAAATTCTCTTAGGGAGATTTGGTGTGGAAGTTGGTGCTGCCGATAGGATCTAAAGATCCCAAATTCGGTAAATGGTCACCCACTTGGGAAGGGCCGTACAGAATCGGCAGATCTGCCCCTGGAAATGCATATATTCTGGAAACAATTGAAGGGGAAGAGTTCCCAAGAGCTTTAAACGGACGATATCTGAAGAGATACTATCCAAGCATTTGGATAGATGCATAACTTGCGGTAAGATATATCAAGACAATATGGCCGATTTTCTATCGGCTTTCGTCTGCATATCTGATGCAGAGATGACATTGCCTGAAGAAAGAAACATTGGGATTCATTTCGACTAGTTCACTATTGGATGAAAATGACAGAGTACATGGCCGACATGGTACAAGTCGCCCTTAGAATAAAAATACCGATGCATCTATTTACGCCTGCTCTGGATTTCTCTCTCGACGCGACCCAGTTCTATCATAAGACGGATCCTATTCTCCTTCGGATTCTCTACGGTGGCTCCAGTCTCAGCTTGATTGCAAAGTCCTATCAGGAGGCGGGTCTTCTTCTCCTCCAAACTCTCCATGGTAGCTTCAGTCTTGACTTGATGAGGGAGTGGAGGACTCTTTTTAGAAGGTGGTCGCTTACAGACCAAGCAGTGAGCATCTATAAGGTCCTAATACTCCTGGACAACAGCAGGAACATGATCTTTGAGTTCCTCAGCATGAGCTCTTATCAGATCTTTGTCTGCCTGTGATAGTGGTTCGTCTGAATGCATGATTTCGATCGCTCGTTCAAGACCAGGGCTGAGACGTTTTGGCTAAACAGAGATGAAAAAACTGTCCAACATCAGAGCGATTGAGATGTCTAGGGGAAAGGCAGAAGACAGTTCATACCTGGTTGACAGAGGAAGAAGATGAAGAAGACGAAGAAGACATCTTGCTGTTTGGTTTGGGAGGATAAAGATCTGGTGTTGGAGAGAGAGAGAAGATAAGTAATGCGTATGCCTCTGGAGACGGTGAAGGGTCTACTTATAAAGGAAAGAGAGGTAGATGGATGGTGAGACACGTCCTATCAGAGTAAAAGCATACATAAATGCAAAGCTGGCAAAAGAAACGGTTCAAGATCAAGTTGGCGCAGTAATATTAAAGGAGCAAATAGGCGAAGTAGCATTAGAGAAGCAATAAATGTTTACAGTATTCTTTACAGCCCAAGAAAAGTATCTATGGCCGTGATAGCTTATTGCCTAATCTCATTGGCCGAATCTAGTACTCTCTGGTCATCATCGGCCGATCCTGGAACTTCTGACATATGGCGACGAAGCCTTATCGTTTCACGGGCCAAGTGCTGCCTTTCTTGCTTCAGCTCACTGATGATGGATGGGAGTTCTTGAAGCTTCTTTTCTTCAGCGGCTATCTCTTTGGTTATCTGTTCCATCTCCTTGGCCAGCTCTGCTCTTCTCCGTTTGAGCCGATCTATCATACCGACGACATCAGGGCGACAGCTTTCGAGGAAGTTGATCTTTTGATGTACCTCTTGAGCCCGGTGCTTGTATGAATCGGCCTCTTCCCGGGTTTTTGCCAGCTGGGCGCGATCGGTCATATGGCACAGCGCCCTGGAAACCGGAATCTGCATATATTCTATATAAGCAGCACACGCCAAGCTTTCTGTTGTTTCTTCCGGGATTCGACCCTTGATATCGTTGAAAAGTCGTCGAATCGGCGAAGCGTCTTCTACCAATCGGCCGATGTCATCTTGAAGGAGAATACGCATGCTTTCAAGCTTGGCGCGGACATCATCGGAAGCAGAGCTCGACGAAGTCAGGTGTGAAGCGATTTCCTCGTCATCAGGCAAGGAGACGGCAAAGGAGAAAATGCTGTTGTTCGGGGTGTCTTGCTCCTGTGGGGAAATAAAGAGAAGGGTTAGCAAGCAGTAAAGGGGAATCGGCCGATTCCAATGGTAAGTTTGTTACCTCCTTAAAAAGAATTTCTCTTGCTTGCGCCGGTGGAAGTGTCTCCCTCGTCTCAGGGGCTGGTACAATTGGCTCATCAGAAGAAGAAGATTCAACAACTATTAATGCTCTGCTCGGACCAGCTTCCTGAAAAGGCATGGAAAACAGATTTTGTGAGTATACTATGGATAACTGAAATAAGTTGGTATGAAATAGTTGCCATACCTCTGTTGATCTTCCGGCCGATGTTTGTTGTGGGGTTACAGTTGGCATACCCAAATCGGCCTGCATCGGGATCAGTTAAGTCCTCTGGATATCAAGAAATTGAGGTAAGGGATTATCTACCTCGACAGGAGGGGCTGCTGGAACTTCGGCTTCCGCTGGGGTTGTGGCCGATTTCTGTGGAGACTGCGGTGGAACAACTTGTGCAGCCTGGCAGCGAGAGAGAGTTAGTGTTAGTGAAGCACTTAAAGGATATATGAAATAAGCAAGATCACCTGAACAACTTCTACTAGTAGTGATGCCGCAGCTGCCCCGACTTCGGCGGTGACTTGAGGATCGGCTATCTCGGTAGCTGGCAAGGATAAAGTAATCGGAGTCTCGGCCGATGCTACCGCTGTTTGGTCGGCCGATCCGATGCGGGCTCGCACTCGACGGCTTGTTATCTTCGAGGTTGGCCTTTTCGGTGCTCGTTTCGATCGGCCAGTGGAAATGTCCTTGATGGTTGGAGCGTGGAAGCCAATAAGTGGATATGGTGTATATGGATGGTGATTATCTATCGGTCTGCCGCTTCGGCTCCGCATTGGAGGGACCTGGCTTTCAGACTAAGAAGATAAATGTGAGTTAATGACAAGATGAAAGTATGGAGAGAGATAGCATTGAAATCGGCTGGGAGAAAAGATATACCGCTGCATTTGGGTCGATGTTTTCTGGGTCCAGAATGTTGCAATAAGTTGATGGAGATTTGCAGAAAAGGTATTGCTTCCATTCTGCCCACCATAATTTAAATTGCTGAGTGGCAAAAGGGGCCACTAACCAGTTGTTCAGGTCAATAGTGCTAGAATCTGGCACTAGATCGCACAACCGATTGTAGTCAAGACTTGTAGTCAGTCCATCTCTGAATTTTGCTTGACCGGCGAAGTAGACCCGAATCGGCAGTTGGCCAAAGCCCAGTTGCCTTGCTGCAGCCGATGGATTGTAGAACTCATATGTGGGAGAGAAGAAATTGGCTGGCAGAATCCCTGGCTTGATCAAGATATCCATAAGCTCCCTGTCAAAGGTATGAGTGGAGAAGTCGTAGCTGATGGGTAATTCGAAAAGCGGCTCCACTGCCTGATACGGATGCCAGCTGACAGTTTCTTCACTAAGGCCATTATAGAGGCATTTGAAATATTCAGCTGTACAGGTAGCTGTAAACTGACAGCAAGGGAAGGCCGATGCCGCCTCTCCAAAGGATCTGCAGCGTCGTCGGACAGTTGGATTCTCCTCTGACTCGATATTGGGAAAAGTTTTGGTCTCTATCCGTTGCTTAGAGACCTTGCTCATATGTAAATTGAGCCAGAGGGTGATGAACCACCTGGGACCGCCAGGGTTCCAAATCGGCTCCCCCTTTGACAGCTTAGTGCCGGTTTGGTGCATCAGGTGGTAGGCCGATCCCAGCAGATGTTTTCCAAGGGGGATGGCCGATCCTTGTGTTGACGCCAGATTTTGACACGTGTTGTATCGGCGTCAGGAGGAGAAGATTGGCCGATGCGGCAGCTCTGAAGGCTACAGTAAGGAATCGGCCGATTGAGGTAACAGTTGGAAATCGGCCGATTGGTGATACAGCCTGCGCCAATAGGATGGGACTATTTAAGAGGGTCCTGGTCAAAAGTTGGTCAAAGGGGGCACGCTAAGTCGGTCGAGGAGCAATTGAAGGAAATCCTGATTGGATTAGGGAACGGCGGCGGAAGATTCTGCGGGAGTCCGTTTCCTTTTAAAGTTCGTATAGATATAGTAGTTTAAATAAGGTTGTAACAAGTCGTGATCGACCAGGAGTCCTAGCTTTAGGGTATAAATAGGAGTCATCAGGGCTTTGCAAAACATCAACACATCAATCAACAACAATATTTCTACTTTTCTAGCAATTTACTTTCAAGCCGGCGACTTCGCCAATATTTTTCTTCTTTCACGAGTTCGTACGGATTGGCAGGGCTGCATCAACCTGATCTCCGGCCAATTGGTAGGTTCCGCTTATCGGGTAATATCCGAGCTTTAACTACGGGCGCATCGCTGTGGTTTCGTTTGGATTTATTCACCAGTTATCGATATTTACTAGAATTGCAAGTTTTACCTGTTATTCTAGTATCACCAGTTATCCAGCTTGAAATCAGAGTAATCGGCTTCGTCATTGTTCTTCTTCAATTTATCATCACACAGCCGATTAGATCTATTTCAAGTGTTGCTTCTGTAGTAATTGTTTAGATCGCTCCAGCAGTGTTCTTTACAATTACTATGCGATTATCAGCTGATCCATAGCCGATCGTCTCTACAGCAAATCGGCCGATTCACCGCCGACGCGCTCCTCAGGATAGATCGGAACTCCAGCCGATCGACGCGCCTGGAATTTAATACTCTATTTCCTTGTCAATCAACAGGTCAGATTGACTGGCACGCCGCGCGAACCGTACCAGGGCGATAACCCGAACAGGAGCTAAGTAGATTCTCCCGGGTCATGTGTCCGACGCTGAAGACCATCGGCCGATTCCTATCCGGCCGATTTTAGCGCCAACACACTTTTGGCACGCCCGGTGGGACCAATCCAAGATCTGATATGTCGAAGAACGCAGAAATCTCCGACAGCAACATCATTGAGGTCACAGAAGCGGATCTCAAGGACGACCAGAGGGAAGAATTGGCCAAACATCTAGAAGATTACAAGAAAATGTACCTCCAGTCGTTCAGTCGTACCAGAAGCAGGGAGGCCGTCAAGAAGACTCCCATTCTAGCTCCCCGCCACATCACCATTGCTGAGGACTCGGGCAAGATGTCAGAGATGATCCAACAGTCCGTTTATCAGGCATTCATCGACCAATCTTCAGTGATGACCAACACGGTGTATAACGCCGTCGTCAGCTCTCTGGCCAGTGGAGCAGTCCAAGGCTATCAGGGACCAGCATATGCCCCGCCAACCACGCTGCCAGCCAGAAGCTTACCATACACGTCCCAATCGGCTCCTCAGCCGATATTGACGCAACGCGAGGGGTACAACTCTCCATTGCCCCCAGCGTCTCCAAGATACAGCGGTGCACCATGTCTCCCATCACAGACACCGCTTCAACCCGTCCAGATTGCTTCTGTGCAATCGCTGCCCACAAGCTCGGTACCTTGGGGAACATCGGCGCCGATGTATTTTCCCGAGCCAACGAACGGATACGGGAGTTATTCAATCCAGGTGCCGCACCAATCGGCCGCCCGGCTGATGGTCCCCCAGTATCAGCCGATCTCATCAGAAATCGGCAGGGGGGCAAGCACTGTAGAAGCATTCAGAGGCACGGCGCCAACGACGACATACGATGGGGGGGGGCGGACTCACTTCGCCATCAACTATCGGCCGCTCAGCAAAGTTCGCCGATTCATCACCCAGCCGCGCCAGCTCTTCAGCACATGCCTGCACCGCGAACAGCTGTTCATCAGCAGCAGGTGGACTGGATAGCAAGAATAGCAGAAGTAATCCAGGATCAGTTTGGATTGAAGCCAAAAGTTCGAACTTACACCTACAAGACGCCATATCCATCGGCCTATGACTTGCTGCCGTTCCTACACCACTACAAAGTTCCTGATTTCACCAAGTTTTCAGGGACGGATGATACATCCACTATGGAGCACATCAACCGGTTCATCATCCAGTGCGGGAAAGCTGCCACACAAGATGCTCTGAGGGTGCGTTTATTTTCGTCATCTCTGTCCGGATCGGCCTTCCAGTGGTTCACCACCTTGCCGCCAAATTCTATTGTTACTTGGGCCGATCTGGAGAAACAGTTCCACAAGTACTTCTATACAGGAGTACACGAGATGAAGCTCTCGGATTTGACCAGCCTCAGGCAGAGGAGCGATGAACCAGTGATGGGATATATACAGAGGTTCAGAGAAGTCAGGAACAAATGCTACAGTCTAGCTCTGACCGATGCACAGTTGGCCGATATCGCTTTCCAAGGCCTCTTGCCACAAATCAAAGAAAGATATGCTGCCCAAGAATTTGAAAGCCTGAGCCAAATCGTCCACCGGTTGTCCGGACAAGAGGTCCGACCGTTTGAACAGCGGTGGAAGGACCTGAGTTCGATGGGAAAGAGAAAATCGGCCTGGCAGAATGGGTCAAAGGGAAAAAACCGATATCATGCCCTTTTGGGAAGAAGGAGCCAGAGACATTCGGCTTTGACACGTCAAAGGCCGATAAAATTTTTGATTTATTGCTTCAGGAGGGACAGATTAAGCTATCTCAGCTTCACACCATCCCTTCGGCCGATCAACTTAAGAAGATGAAATACTGCAAGTGGCACAACGCCACTTCTCATGATACAAATGAATGCAAAGTCTTCCGTCAGCAGATACAATCGGCCATCGAGCAGGGGCGGCTTAAATTTGAGACTCCAGCTAAATCGGCAAAACCGATGAAGATAGATCAGCATCCCTTCCCGGCCAACATGGTTAATGCTGAAGGAAATTCAAGTCAAACCAAGGTGCTGACGTCAGAATCGGCGAGAAGAGGCGGCGCCGTCGATCCCAGGAGGCAGATCACGACGGAAGAAATCAAAAGGAACAGGCGGGGGCCAGGACGACCACGCAAGCCCGTCACCTCCCAATTCTTACTCAGTAAGTACCGGCAGCAACAAGATCAAGCAAGATACCAGGAAGAGATGATACGCCGGCACGAAGATCACTGGCAATGTCCGTTCTTCATCCACTGCTGGGAGAACGACATCAGATTGCCGTCTGCCGATAACTGTCCGGAGTGTAACGGATTGAGCTGCAACGATCGCCCGAAGCCACACTCTAGGGATAGAGGATCAGAGCCGATCAGCAGAAATCGGCGCGGACAAGAGGAACAACGCGTTTCGGTGCACGATCGGCTGGGGGACAGAGTTGACCAGTACCACCGGTCAAGAGGCAAGATCGGCGAGCAGGATGGACTGAGGGGCAGGATCGGCGCGCACGATCGGCTGGAAGAGATGGCCGATGACAGGGTATCAGACGAGGATCCCCTAGGAAGGGAACCAGATTGGGAACACGCCAGATCATCGGCCAAACCAGCAAATCTCAGGTGGTGTCCCGATGGCCTATCCAGATCCCAGAAGCGAAGGATCCAACGCCTACGCCAGTGGGAGCATCAAGAAGAAGAACAGAGGCAGGTGCCAGAGAAAAGAAATGTTAAGTCTCGAGTGTGGCGCCCAAAGAAAAATGGTCAAGACACAAGTAATCAAGAATCGACATCCGAAATTGATATGGTGTTCATACTGCCGATGGAGTTCATGGCGCCCAATGATCGAGATAAAGCGATATGAACGGAGGAGGAACAAATGGCTCAACTAGTGTTGGAGCCGATGACGGCTACGTTTGAGAAACCAGAAGAGGAAAAACGACAGCATCTTAAAGCGCTGTTTCTCAAAGGCTATGTCAACGGAAGACCCGTCACCAGATTACTAGTAGATGGAGGCGTTGCAGTTAACATCATGCCGTATGCTATGTTCCGCAAGCTAGGCAAGGGCGATGAAGATCTCACCAAGACGGACATGATGCTGAAGGATTTTGAAGGCAACGTGTCACCCGCCCGTGGAGCGCTCTGCGTCGACCTCACCATCGGCAGTAAGACCCTCCCTACCACTTTTTTCGTTATTAATGGCAAGGGGTACTACAATATGCTGCTTGGTCGCGACTGGATACACGCAAACTGCTGTGTCTCATCTACAATGCATCAATGCCTTGTGCAATGGGTCGGCGACAGCACAGAGATAGTCGCCGCCGATTCCGTCTACAGCGTTGCAGCGGCCGACACGCAACAGTGGAGCTGCGAGCACGTCAAGTGTGTATCTGGCAGGACTTGGGACACTGACTTCCTGAGAGTGTCCGATTTTGGTCTACAGCCGATCCAAGCAGTCGGCTCTGAAGATTCAGAATAAATGGTGCCCGTCCGAGAAGATGGGAAGCTTGGGCATGGGTTTACGTCGGCCGATTTATTGGAGATGGTAGATTTGGGAGATAGCAGCAAGTCAAGGCCGACGTACATTAGTGCTAATTTGGATCCTGAGTACAAATGTAAATTGATAAGTTTATTAAAAGAGTTCAAGGATTGCTTTGCTTGGGAATATCATGAGATGCCAGGACTAGACCGGTCTATTGTTGAACACTGGTTACCTATAAAATCAGGATATCGACCATATCAGCAACCTGCACGACGGTGTAACCCCAAGATTCTACCTGATATAAAGGCCGAAATTACTAAGTTAATTGAAGTAGGATTTATTCGGCAGTGTCGCTACGCCGAATGGATTTCTAATATTGTGCTCGTATACAAAAAGAATGGCAAATTACGTGTGTGCATCGATTTCAAGAACTTAAATCAGGCTACGCCGATGGATGGATATCCGATGCCGACGGCTGATATCTTGGTGGATGCTGCCGCAGGCCACAAAGTCATAAGTTTCATGGATGGGAATGCAGGGTACAATCAGATATTAATGGCCGAAGAAGATATCTCGAAAACGGCTTTTAGGTGCCCAGGTCATCTTGGTTTATTTGAATGGGTTGTCATGACTTTCGGGTTGAAGAACGCCGGCGCTACATATCAACGGGCCATGAATTACATATTCCACAAGTTCATTGGTTCGTCGATGGAAATTTATATAGATGACGTCATGGTCAAGTCAAAGGATCACCTAGATCATCTGGCCGATTTACAGGAAGTACTGGAGTGCACAAAGAAACATGGGTTGAAGATGAACCCAAACAAGTGTGCATTTGGTGTATCGGCCGGGCAATTCTTAGGATTTATGGTCCATGAGCGCGGGATAGAAGTCAACCGCAAGACCATAGACGCCATCAACAAAGTGGTGGCCCCACAAAATAAAACTGAGCTACAGTCCCTCATCGGCAAGGTCAATCTTATCAGAAGATTCATATCCAACCTGTTAGGACGTATTCAGGCTTTTACCCCTCTGTTGAAATTAAAACCCGACCAGGAATTCATATGGGGAGAGGAACAGCGCAAGGCACTGGAGAATATCAAGCAGTATCTGGTTTCACCTCCGGTATTGGTTCCACCACAGCCTAGTAAGCCGTTCAAGTTATATTTATCGGCTGATGAACAAGCTATCGGATCGGCGTTGGTACAGGAGTTTGAGGGGAAAGAACGAGTGGTATTCTACGTCAGCAGAAGACTTTTAGACGCCGAAACAAGATATTCCTCGGTGGAGCGACTATGCTTGTGCTTGTACTTTTCATGTACCAAGCTCAGGCACTATTTGTTATCGGCAGAATGCATTGTCGTATGCAAGGATGATGTGGTGAAGTATATGCTATCATTGCCGATTTTGAAAGGACGGATTGGAAAATGGGTCCTGGCTCTGTCAGAATTCGACTTAAGGTACGAATCGGCCAAAGCCGTCAAAGGTCAAGTGATGGCCGATTTCGTAGTTCAGCATTGTGGACCAGAAATCGCGACTGTTGAACCAGTTCCATGGACTCTATATTTTGATGGTTCTTCGTGTGGGGTCGGATCAGGAATCGGCATTGTTCTTGTGTCGCCTCGGGGGGCAAGTTATAATTTCTCTCTGCCGATAGAAGCCTCCGCAACTAATAACCAGGTGGACTATCGAGCTGTTCTGAAAGGCATCCAATTATTAAGGGGAGTCAGAGCTGATGCAGTCAAAATTTTTGGAGATTCCATGCTCATTGTGGATCAGTTGACGGGGCGATCTGAGTGCAAGGATGATATCTTGAGGATTTATTATGAGGATTGCCTTCAGCTTTTAAAAGAGTTCAAGTCTGCAATAATTGAGCATATCCCCAGGAATTATAATGAAGAGGCCAACAGACTGGCCCAACATGCTACTGGGTATCGGCCGATTCAGGGAGCGATGACGCTAGAGCTCGCGGCCGATGACTGGCGAAAGGAGATCGCCGATTACTTGAGAAATCCATCCCAAAAGGTGGATCGGCGAACACGTTTTCAGGCTACAAAATATGTGTTGCCTGAGGATGATTTATTTTATCGGACGATTGATGGAGTTCTTCTCAAGTTCCTGGGAACAGGAGAGGCAAAGGTTCTGATGGGAGAAATCCATGAGGGCGTGTGTGGAGCTCATCAATCGGCTCACAAAATGAAATGGATGATCCGGAACAATGGATATTACTGGCCGACCATCCTTGAGGATTGTTTCAAGTACTACAAAGGATGCCAAGACTGTTAGAGGTTTGGCAATGTGCAGCGCGCGCCAGCATGGGCTATGAATCCAATAATTAAGCTGTGGCCGTTCAGAGGTTGGGGAATAGATCTCATCGGACAGATTCATCCTCCATCAAGCAAAGGGCATAAGTTCATATTGGTGGCTACAAATTATTTTACTAAGTGGGTGGAGGCAGTTCCTTTGAGGAACGTGACATCGGCCGATATGATTGAATTTGTTAAAAGCCATATTATATATCGATTTGGTATTCCTCAAACCATCACAACTGATCAAGGGACAATGTTTACTTCCGGAGAATTCGGAGAGTTTGCCGCCGATATGGGGATTAAATTATTGAACTCTTCTCCATACTATGCTCAAGCCAATGGCCAAGCAGAGTCGTCTAATAAAGGGATAATCAAGCTAATCAAGAGGAAGATAGAAGAGCAACCCAAGAAATGGCATATGTCTTTGGCTGAATCTTTATGGGCATATAGGATGGCTTGTCATGGAGTCACTAAAATATCCCCTTATCAGTTGGTTTATGGTCATGAAGCGGTCTTGCCATGGGAGATAAGGACAGGGTCAAGATGTATATCGTTACAAGATCAGTTAACGGCCGATGACTATTCCTTTCTCATGAAAGATGAACTTGACGATTCGGCCGGTTTACGGTTGAGGGCCCTGATCAGTATAGAAGAAAACAAGAAAAGGGTGGCCAGATGGTATGACAAAAAGGTCAAAGTTAAACAGTTCTCTCAGGGAGATTTGGTATGGAAGCTGGTGCTGCCGATAGGGTCCAAAGACCCCAAATTCGGTAAATGGTCACCCACTTGGGAAGGGCCGTGTGGCAGAACCACCTGAATTAATCCGGCTCAAGTGTATGAACCATCACCATTAAGGCAATCTCGGTTAACCTTACACTTCAAACGGAGTAATCCACTGGTCTGTCGGGTATAACGTCCCGATACAACCACGGTAGAGCGGATCGAATGCCATACATACAAATGCCCATGCGAAGATGAGCCCAGAGAATACCACATTCCAGCAAATATTACCACATTAGCATAAGTAAATATTACAGACCAAGTTTCGGGTTTAGAAACCAAGTACTTCAATGATCATAAATAAGTTCTTCAGAGTTTAAGTTGCAGCGGAAAATAAAACAACGGAAAGCTACTTCGACGATAAGGATGTCTCGATGAAGCCCGTACGAGACATCACTCGGCATTATCTCCGTTGGACGGGGGCGTATCCCATTCCACCGACCAACCAGGGGGAAGAGTGCAGGGCCAAGTCAGGCTAGCAATCATATCCTCGAAGGTCTCACCTGAAAACGAGCCACAAGCAAGGCTGAGTATACTAATACTCAGCAAGACTTACCCGTGTAGTGGAATCTACTCCACCGATTCTAGACATGCAAGGCTTTTTGGCTCAGGGGTTTGTTTTGCCGAAAAGCATCTACGAGTGGGTCCTTACTTTCAATTTTTAGCTCAAGATTCTAGTTTCATTAACCATTCTAGATAAGCAGCTATCCAATAGCATTCATGGTGAAGCATTAATTTTCATCCAACCAGTTCATTCATCATCATTGTTCCTCTTCTTACTCTGTGGGTAAAAGTGGTTAAGCAGTCTCAATAGCCGTGAGAAACGGACGATTCGAATCGAATTTCTTAACCTTGCAAGGGAAACCTAAACACACGTCACGTGGTTACTCACAGAGTCACACGTGCAACTTTTCCCCTTTCTTTCCGGGTCGTGGATCGAGGCTACCCTCCGAGAGTACACGAGTCCCACGCCACGGTTCGCCGCCGGGTCATGACCACTCGTGCACTCGCCATATAGTGGGACCGAAGTTCGAAGGGTAGGTTGTTGTCCACTTGCCGGGCCAATCAGGTACTTAAGCTTACCGATTACCATATTCTCGGCATGTGGTTAGTACGTTCAAAGACTTAACCACCACTACCACACCCTGCGGCCTTAGCATTTTTTACTAAACAGACGGGCCTCAATTGTTGCAGCGTGTAGTAAACATTCAACTCCTATTTTCTCGCGAGTGACAGGAAATCACTCGGCTTTTACCGGAGTCCTATTAGCACAGCATTCTATCGAACCTTACGTCTAGCTTTCAAGCATGGGTTCCTAACATCATGCAACTAAGTTTTCATTCAACTCCTATAAACTTAATGCACAAGCAAAAGAGTAGTGAGTTGCATAATTATAGGAAAAGAAATGGGTTATGCTCCGGGGCTTGCCTTCACAGTTAGCTTGGGGCTCTTCCGAACTTGGGCTCGGGTCTTCAAGAGCTTCAGTTAGATTTACTTGAGCTTCACGCTGCTCACTCTCGGACGCGGGTACCAGCTCGTAAGTTCCGTCGGCGAGAGTCGTCGATTCTACATGAATGCACAAGTTTAAATAGTGGTGATAGTAAACGACATTATTTCCTTCACGATAAAGTTGCAGTTCATAGGGCATAAGTTTTGCTGTGAAGTTATTTACTTTAACATTTCCTGGGCAATCGTTAATAGAGTTTATCTTAATCTATTTAACTTCATTAAAGAAGAAGGGGTTGTGTTATATTGAAAACTTAGTTTCTTTTTAAACACAAACATGAGTTGAACACAATTACTAATCTAGTTAGCTTCTGGTAATAAAATTTTTATTCAAAGTACATTATGCAGAGATAAGGTCAATGTAAAAATTTCAGACATTTTTGTGTAGCATGTTAAATATGAAAAATGTAATACACAGCCACTGCTAGAATCTAGTTATTTTTATACAGAACAAACCATGCAAGTTTTGATGCTAAACATTTTACAGGGTGTTCCTATAACCATATTTGTGCTACTGTAAATTTTTCAGATTTTATTGTACATGATTTAGAGCATAATAAATGGGACAAGCTACACTCATGTTATTAAAGATTAGTTTCTACAGGATGTTATACAGGGTTTCTATGTATGAAACTCTTTGTACAGCTTGAGCTACTCTAATGTGTTTCATAGTAAAAAGATGAACATTTTCTAAGCGCTTTACTAATTATTTTGAATTAGTGAAGTTTTCCTACCACAAATTCATATGAATAGGTTACATATAGTAAAAATGTTTCTAAACTTTTCTATGGCCTCTAGGTATTACTACAACAACAAAGAAAAAGTTTCATGTCATTAAACATTACTGAACAGCAGGAAAAATTAGTTCTAACACTTTATGGCATAAAACAAGGTTGGACAAAAGGTGTATCTAGAGATGGCTTTTGGTCCTGATCTTTTTACACAGCCCTAAACATCAAGCAACTAACTCACTGCTCAAAATTTAGGGTCAGCAATGATCTACAACAGTGGGTACAAAAGAAGTCCATTAAACCTTCCATTTAATCTAGAGCAAAATATATTGAGAATCTGAGAAACTTTATGTAACAAAAGTTGTAGAGTTTATTCTACGGATTCCAGAACAGTTGAGTTTGCATTTTTCTGAATTTGCTACGATTTTATACGAATTTTACAAGTTCACTGATTTGGTTAAAACTTTCTTTACAGAGGGGTCCCTGAAAACTAGCAGAAAACCCCCTAGGAAGATTTGGGCGTTTGCAATGTAGTCCCTGGTCGCAAATCACGGCGGGGGAACATCCTGTCCGGCCAAATTCCGGCGAGCTGGGTCGCCGGCGGCAAGGGCAAGGTGGGGGAGGAGCAAGAGGAGGTTGGGGGCTACCTTTGGGTGGTCACGGTTGGGGCGGAGGCGGTCTGAGCAGGGCTGCCCACGGCTACCAGGGGGGGCGGCGGCGGGTGGACCTCTGCTCCGGCGAGCTCCGGCGAGCTGGGCGGCAGGGCTAGGGCTGGGAAGCTTCGCGCGGAGGTAGGAGAGCGATTTTGGGGCCTAGCTCCGGTCGAGGAGGGGCGGAGGAGGGAGTTCCACGGCGGTGGCGTGGGGCGGAGCTCGGCTCTGCTCTGCTCTGTTCTGCGGGGAAGAAAGGGGAACAGGGAGAGGAGGGAGGGGCGCTACGCCGGGCTTTATAGCCGGTGGAGCTCATGGGGGCAGGCTTGGCACAGCCAGAACGCGGGGTGGAGGGGGCGGCGAGGCTGGGCGCCATTGGTGCGGCCGGCGGTGACCAGCGGCCAGAGGCGCGCCGTGCGCGTGGCGTGCTTGCGCTGGGCGCGCACCGGGGCGCGACGTCGCGTGCAGGCGACGCGGGCGGCCGGTTGGCGAGCTGTTGCGGCACGACGGGGCACTAGGTGGAGGGGGCGGCGGCCAGAGGCGTGCGGCGTGCGGCACGCCATTGGGCGTCGGGGCGGTGGCGTTCTACTGGCTGTGCGGGCTGCCGCGTGAGGAAGAAGGAGGACACGGCCGCGGGTTGGGCGAGCTGGGCGGCGAGCAGAGGCATTGGGCGCTGCCGGCGGTGGGTAGAGGTGCGCTATTGGGCAGGCGGCGGCGGCCTGCGACTGGGCAGCTGCAGCGGTGCTGCAGGGGAGGGGCAAGGGCCTAAATGTGAAAATTCGAAAATTTCCACGGGGCTGGTTGCAAACAGGACGTTTTCTCCACTTTCTAATTTGAATTTCAAAAACTTTTGAACATGAAAGTTGTTCAGAATAAAAAGTTCTACAAGTTTCGTTTCAGGCCAAAGTTCATTTGAGCTTTAGTTTCAAAGTTATTTTAAAAACTTAGAGAAAACTCTATTCAGAGGTCGCGTCATTTTATTTCAAAATTTCATTTTCTTCGCTAGGCTTCCACTAAACTTTTATTTGTCATGCTAATACTGGTGTGCTCATTTAATTTCATAGCCATATCTGCTTTGATGTGAAAGTTATCCAATTTGTTTCATTAAAGTACATGCATTTATGCACATACAAACTTTTAAAGGTAGAAGCAAAACCAAACTTAATCCATTCCTTTTATTTTCTTGGTTAGCGATGCATTTTATTATGCCAGTAAGACTCGTTTAACAATTAAAACACCTGAGGTGTTACAGCCTTCCCCCCTTAACAAGAATCTCGCCCCGAGATTCGGTAATTCTTAGTGTGGGCGTGGGTGCACATACCAGTGGTTGAGATAAGAAACCCAGGGAAATATTGGTTTAGGTAGCTCTCGGTTTCCCAGGTGGCTTCTTCTTCCGTGTGGTGATTCCATTGTACTTTATACATTCTAATCACTTTCCTCCTGGTCTCTCCTTCTTTTTGATCCAAAATCTTAACTGGGTGTTCGACATACGAGAGGTCGGGTTCCAACGATATTTCTTGTTGTTCCACAATCTCGGTAGGGACTCGAATACACTTCTTGAGTTGAGATACGTGGAAGACATCATGGGTGGCCGTGAGCTGAGGGGGCAGTTGTAATTTGTACGCTACGGGTCCGCAGCTCTCAATGATTTCGTAAGGACCAATATAACGGGGAGCTAGTTTGCCTTTGATTCCGAATCTTTGCACTCCCTTGGTTGGTGAAACTCGAAGATAGACATGATCGCCAACTTCGAATTTTAGGGGCTTTCTCCTTTTGTCAGAATAGCTCTTTTGTCGGGCTTGTGCGGCTTTAAGATTTGCTTGTATTACTTTTACTTTCTCCTCTGCCTCGATTACCAGGTCGGGTCCAATTATTTTACGTTCTCCGGTTTGTGACCAGCTCAAAGGAGTTTGACACCTTCGTCCGTACAGGGCCTCAAATGGTGCCATTTTCAAACTCGCTTGATAGCTGTTGTTGTACGAGAACTCTGCTAGGGGTAGGCATTTGTCCCAATTCTTGTCATAGTGAATGACGCAAGCTCTCAGCATGTCTTCAAGAATTTGGTTTACTCTTTCCGTTTGTCCGTCAGTCTGAGGATGGTATGCTGAGCTGCGAATCAGTTTGGTACCAAGAGACGTTTGCAGTTGTTCCCAAAAGCGTGCTACAAACTGAGGACCACGATCAGAAATAATTGTCTTAGGTATTCCATGTAGACAAACAATACGATCGAGGTAAATCTTGGCATATTTCTTGGTAGAATAGGTGGTGTGTACCAGAAGAAAATGTGCCGTCTTTGTGAGTCTATCCACGATAACCCATATGGAATCATGTTTCTGGGAAGTGTTTCGTAGTCCAACGATGAAGTCCATACTTATGTCTTCCCATTTCCAGGATGGTATAGGTAACGGTTGTAGTGTACCGGCTACCTTCAAGTGGCTAGCTTTTACTCTCTGGCACGTGTCACATTCTAAGACATACGTAGCAATTTCTCTTTTCATTCTAGTCCACCAGAAGTTTTGCCTTAGGTCTTGATACATTTTGCTACTGCCGGGGTGGATAGAGAATTTGGAAAGGTGTGCCTCATCGAGAATTTGCCTGCGGAGTTCACGATTCTTCGGAACGACTATACGACTTTCGAACCATAGAACTCCCTTATGGTCCTGGCGGAAACATTTATACTTCTCCTCACCTAGAGAGAGTTTTTGTTTGATGATCTTAATTCCTTCATCATGTAGTTGTGCCATGACGATTTGGTCGTGAAGAGTGGGCTCAACTGAGATGTGATTTAGAGTGCCTTGGGAAACCATTTCCATGTTAAGCTTCCTCATTTCTGCGCACAATGTCTCATGGTAGGATTCCATGGATAGGCAATGGCAATGGGACTTGCGGCTTAGTGCATCCGCGACTACATTAGCCTTGCCGGGGTGATAGTGCACTTCAAGGTTATAATCCTTGATTAATTCTAGCCATCTTCGTTGTCTCATATTCAGATCGGCTTGTGTGAAGATATACTTGAGACTCTTATGATCCGTGTAGATATTGCACTGTGTACCCATGAGATAGTGCCTCCATATTTTCAGAGCGTGAATGACAGCTGCGAGCTCAAGATCATGAGTGGGATAATTCTGTTCGTGGGGCCGAAGGGCTCGTGAGGCATATGCAATCACTCGATTCTCTTGCATAAGCACACATCCTAGACCAGTACCCGATGCGTCACAATACACATCGAACGACTTGGTATTATCGGGTTGAGCTAACACAGGTGCAGTAGTCAGATGCTCTCTGAGAGTGTGGAAGGCTTCTTCACATTTCTCATTCCATACAAACTTTACTTCCTTCTTTAACAGTTCAGTCATGGGCTTAGCAATTCGAGAGAAATCCGGGATGAAGTGACGGTAGTAACCGGCTAAGCCGAGAAAACTACGAATCTGATGAACAGAGGTAGGGTGTTTCCAATCCATCACCTCTTGTACCTTGCTGGGGTCAACAGCTATGCCTTCGCTGGAGATCGTGTGACCCAAGAACTTTACAGTATCCAACCAGAATTCACACTTAGAAAACTTAGCATAGAGCTGATGGTCTCTTAGACGCTGAAGAACAATGTGCAGGTGCTTAGCATGCTCTTCCTCATCTTTGGAATAGATAAGGATGTCGTCGATGAACACTACGACGAATTTGTCCAGTTCGGGCATGAATACCGAATTCATGAGATACATGAAATAGGCAGGGGCGTTTGTGAGTCCAAAGGACATGACCAAGAATTCATATAGTCCATATCGTGTGGAGAAGGCAGTCTTAGGAATATCGCACGGGCGAATCTTGATTTGATGATATCCCGAACGAAGATCAATCTTTGAGAAGACTCTGGCTCCAGCTAATTGATCGAAGAGTACATCGATACGGGGAAGTGGGTATTTATTTTTAACAGTTACCGCATTGAGAGGTCGGTAGTCAACGCATAACCTCAAACTGTCATCCTTCTTCTTTACGAATAGGGCTGGACATCCCCAAGGTGACGCGCTAGGGCGAATGAAACCTTTGTCCAGCAGTTCTTGGAGTTGAATTTTCAGCTCTGCCAACTCTTTAGGGGGCATCCTATATGGTCTTTTGGATATAGGTGCAGTGCCTGGTTGTAGTTCAATGATGAACTCAATGTCCCTATCTGGTGGCATTCCTGGTAAGTCATCCGGAAAAACGTCGGCATACTCGTTTACCACAGGAATATCCTCTAGCTTAAGTCCTTCCATCTTGTAAGCACAGGAATTCGTGCAATCTAGGAATGGTAGGTAAAGGGTAGTGGCTCCGTGACTAGGTGAATTTATCTCCACAACTCGGGACGAGGGGTCTAGTGTGACCTTGTGCAAAACCATCCAATTCATGCCCAAAATAAGATCCATGCCGTCAAGGGGTAAAAGAATCAAGTTTGTGTTGATAGTTTTAATACCCAACTTGACTGGTACTTGTCTGATCATTTGATTCGAGGCAATTTTACCACCCGGTGTGGATATCATATATGACCCTTTTGTGTGACAAACATCCAAGCCTACTTTTGCACCGAATTTTGCACTTATGAAACTATGCGATGCACCAGAATCAAATAATATAACTGCAGGCTTGTTATGGATAGAGAATGTACCCGACATCACTGGGGCTCCTTCTGGAAGCTCTGCAAGCGTGGTGAAGTTAATCCGTCCTTGCTTGACTTGCAGGGTCTGTCTCTTGCCCCTGTTCTTGTTGTTCGGGTTGGATCCCTAACCTTGGTTGGGCGGCCCAGACTGAGGGCATGCTCGTGCAAAGTGGTTGGAACTCCCGCATTTGAAACAACAATTCGCGGGGCTAGGTTGAAGAGACGGTTGAAGAGTGGGCCTCGGACCATTTGGTGGAGGCATCAGGGGTCGGACCATGCCTGGCTGTTGTGGGGGTCTGGCAATCCATCTCCCTAGCTGAGGGGCCCTTGGTGGAGCTGTGGGTGCGGCATTTTGCACGATGCGATACCTTGGTGGCTGAGCGCCCGAGGGTCCAGCTGGCGCCTTTCTCTTCTTTTCAGCATGATGAGCCTCAATACAGTCCTCTTGGGTGATGGCCATGTTGACTAGCTCATTATATGTATCGGCTTTGACAAGATTCAGTCGTTCCTTGAGTTTAGTACTCAGACCTCGGCGGAAACGATCACGCTTCTTGGCATCTGTGTCTGCGTGATAGCCCGCGTATTGGCACAGGTTGTTGAAGGCCTGAGCATACTGAAGTACAGTGCGGTCACCCTGAGTGAGAGCTAAAAACTCATTTAGCTTTCTTTCTATGAGACCTTCGGGAATATGGTGTGCCCGGAACGCAGTCTTGAATTCATCCCAGGTGACAATGTGATCAGCGGGGAGCATAGCAAAATAGTGGTCCCACCATAGACGAGCTGCACCGCGAAGCTGCTGCGCAGCAAAGCGGGCCTTGTTGGCCTCTGAGCATGGGGCCACAAGTAGTGTGAACTTGGATTCGATGGTGCGAATCCATGCGTCTGCGTCCAAGGGTTCCTCTGTCTTCTGGAACAAGGGAGGCTGGGTCCCCAGAAAATCCGTATATCCTGCAGCTTGGGGGTGGTGGACATTTTGCCCACCCCGCTGGTTGTGTTGCTGTCCTTGCACCAGCTGATGCAGCAGCTCGGTTTGAGCGGCCATCACTTCAACCAAGCTGGGCGGTGGCGGCGGCTGTGGTTGTGATCCACTTGCGCTAGCACCAAAACCATCCGGGTTACCACGGGTTGCTCCAACCATCTGAAAAGGCGAATGTTCTTCATTAGCAACGTGATCCATGTTGCTTCCATGACTCAAAAAAAGATCTAACGCCGAATAGTAGACTTCCAAAAGGTCCTGGATGGAATCACGGGCATAAAAACTGTCTGCCATAAGAATCTTATAACTCCTGGTAGGTTCATCCAAAGTTCCTCATATTTTGGCAGTGGATAGGGAATTTAGGGATGTACAACTTGATATTCAGTCAAGATGCTAAATCGATGGCTAAGATGGTCAAACGATTCACTCTTTGCTTCGCTGGTTGGCTGTTTTTCAGCAGAACGAGTTATAGTATCTGGCCTATAACTCAAACTAGCAAAATCCAATAGGGCTGAAATTTTGTGAGAACCTAGATCACAGAATTTAGGACAAGTTTGGTATTCAACACTTTGGCTGGATTAGGCTCTAAGATGGCTGTTTCCTTAAGGTCTCACTTCTCTGTCTACCCAGAAATTTTCAGTGAACAGGGGGCCAATAATTCGTGCACCAGGGAAAATCTACCTGGCCAAAAATTACCAGATTTTAACAGCAGCTACCTGGGTAAATTTGGAACAAGTTTTGTGTTGTGCTCTTTTGCAGAAAACTGTAGGAAGGGGGCCTAAAAATTTAAGAGGCAGAAGTGCTTATTCTGAACAGAAATCTGACATCCCAAGGTTTTTGTTATTTCTTACTATCCATAAGTTCAGAATTTTTCATTTTTGAACAGGAGATAGAACACAATATTTGGAACAATTCTTTCAACATGAACTTTACCAGAAAAGGTCATTTTCTTTGATCAATAATTCTCTCTTTTCGGTCATGGCAGATCTGGGACAGATTCGCTAGATAGTCCTTATGCAAACCACGCTTAGATACGCAAGAACCTTACCACTCTTATACAACGCATTTTCAATTTCTGATATATATGTTCATGATGCATGCACGTCCTATTCGTCCTCACAAAATAAAATAACTGCCAAATACCTTTGGTCTTACGAAGATAGTTTCGGTGGCATACACAATACGGCTCTCGCTATAATAGCTAGTCGAGTCTTTCTAATCGCTCCTTAACCTATCGTAATCGCGGTTAGTGTACCTGCAGAAGATTGACAAAGCATATATATTTCATGAACCTTTCATGCCAGCACTCATGAAAGCGTCCGTATTCATTACCGTTTACTTATAGAAACGATATCTGTACAATTTCCGCCGTACAGACGACGTTAACATACGCTATCGAGATAGCGTATTCACGGGGGGTACCGTCATGAGACGGGGGTATGAACAGCGATCGCCATACCCTGCGCCAAACCTTCTACTCCCAATATGTTCAACTAACAGTTGGCATATTGGCAGCACCTCAAGTAAGCCACTGCTTGAGGGCAGCGTTCGGTTCGCATCACCGACAGGAAGGCCAAGCTCTCTCAGTTGGCTGAGGATCCTTACCTTCTTACCTTAGCGATGAGTGCGTCGTTACAGAATTTATGGTCGGTTGTGCATGAAAGTAAGTTTTGACAGAAAGTAACGTGCTGTAAGTCAGTTGATAATATATATAGTAGTTAGATAGCCACCTAGTAACTTTCCCATAATCCCTTAGGGCTTTACGAACTAGGCACCATCCTTAACGTACCAACGTATTTCGCAACACATCTTTCTAGTCAAATTTTTATGAAAATAAGTTTTTAAGGCTTGTCGCATTCTCTGGCGTATGTATTTTGGCTCTGGCGCCAGCGGTTGCCAGCTATGGCACCAGCTACGGCTCTGATACCAGCTGTGGCAGAACCACCTGAATTAATCCGGCTCAAGTGTATTAACCATCACCATTAAGGCAATCTCGGTTAACCTTACACTTCAAACGGAGTAATCCACTGGTCTGTCGGGTATAACCTCCCGATACAACCACGGTAGAGCGGATCGAATGCCATACATACAAATGCCCATGCGAAGATGAGCCCAGAGAATACCACATTCCAGCAAATATTACCACATTAACATAAGTAAATATTACAGACCAAGTTTCGGGTTTAGAAACCAAGTACTTCAATGATCATAAATAAGTTCTTCAGAGTTTAAGTTGCAGCGGAAAATAAAACAACGGAAGCTACTTCGACGATAAGGATGTCTCGATGAAGCCCGTACGAGACATCACTCGGCATTATCTCCGTTGGACGGGGGCGTATCCCATTCCACCGACCAACCAGGGGGAAGAGTGCAGGGCCAAGTCAGGCTAGCAATCATATCCTCGAAGGTCTCACATGAAAACGAGCCACAAGCAAGGCTGAGTATACTAATACTCAGCAAGACTTACCCGTGTAGTGGAATCTACTCCACCGATTCTAGACATGCAAGGCTTTTTGGCTCAGGGGTTTGTTTTGCCGAAAAGCATCTACGAGTGGGTCCTTACTTTCAATTTTTAGCTCAAGATTCTAGTTTCATTAACCATTCTAGATAAGCAGCTATCCAATAGCATTCATGGTGAAGCATTAATTTTCATCCAACCAGTTCATTCATCATCATTGTTCCTCTTCTTACTTTGTGGGTAAAAGTGGTTAAGCAGTCTCAATAGCCGTGAGAAACGGACGATTCGAATCGAATTTCTTAACCTTGCAAGGGAAACCTAAACACACGTCACGTGGTTACTCACAGAGTCACACGTGCAACTTTTCCCCTTTCTTTCCGGGTCGTGGATCGAGGCTACCCTCCGAGAGTACACGAGTCCCACGCCACGGTTCGCCACCGGGTCATGACCACTCGTGCACTCGCCATATAGTGGGACCGAAGTTCGAAGGGTAGGTTGCTGTCCACTTGCCGGGCCAATCAGGTACTTAAGCTTACCGATTACCATATTCTCGGCATGTGGTTAGTACGTTCAAAGACTTAACCACCACTACCACACCCTGCGGCCTTAGCATTTTTCACTAAACAGACGGGCCTCAATTGTTGCAGCGTGTAGTAAACATTCAACTCCTATTTTCTCGCGAGTGACAGGAAATCACTCGGCTTTTACCGGAGTCCTATTAGCACAGCATTCTATCGAACCTTACGTCTAGCTTTCAAGCATGGGTTCCTAACATCATGCAACTAAGTTTTCATTCAACTCCTATAAACTTAATGCACAAGCAAAAGAGTAGTGAGTTGCATAATTTTAGGAAAAGAAATGGGTTATGCTCTGGGGCTTGCCTTCACAGTTAGCTTGGGGCTCTTCCGAACTTGGGCTCGGGTCTTCAAGAGCTTCAGTTAGATTTACTTGAGCTTCACGCTGCTCACTCTCGGACGCGGGTACCAGCTCGTAAGTTCCGTCGGCGAGAGTCGTCGATTCTACATGAATGCACAAGTTTAAATAGTGGTGATAGTAAACGACATTATTTCCTTCACGATAAAGTTGCAGTTCATAGGGCATAAGTTTTGCTGTGAAGTTATTTACTTTAACATTTCCTGGGCAATCGTTAATAGAGTTTATCTTAATCTATTTAACTTCATTAAAGAAGAAGGGGTTGTGTTATATTGAAAACTTAGTTTCTTTTTAAACACAAACATGAGTTGAACACAATTACTAATCTAGTTAGCTTCTGGTAATAAAATTTTTATTCAAAGTACATTATGCAGAGATAAGATCACTGTAAAAATTTCAGACATTTTTGTGTAGCATGTTAAATATGAAAAATGTAATACACAGCCACTGCTAGAATCTAGTTATTTTTATACAGAACAAACTGTGCAAGTTTTGATGCTAAAAATTTTACAGGGTATTGCTATAACCATATTTGTGCTACTGTAAATTTTTCAGATTTTATTGTACATGATTTAGAGCATAATAAATGGGACAAGCTACACTCATGTTATTAAAGATTAGTTTCTACAGGATGTTATACAGGGTTTCTATGTTTGAAACTGTTTGTACAGCTTGAGCTACTCTAATGTGTTTCATAGTAAAAAGATGAACATTTTCTAAGCGCTTTACTAATTATTTTGAATTAGTGAAGTTTTCCTACCACAAATTCATATGAACAGGTTACATATAGTAAAAATGTTTCTAAATTTTTCTATGGCCTCTAGGTATTACTACAACAACACAGAAAAAGTTTCATGTCATTAAACATCACAGAACAGCAGGAAAAATTAGTTCTAACACTTTATGGCATAAAACAAGGTTGGACAAAAGGTGTATCTAGAGATGGCTTTTGGTCCTGATCTTTTTACACAGCCCTAAACTTCAAGCAACTAACTCACTGCTCAAAATTTAGGGTCAGCAATGATCTACAACAGTGGGTACAAAAGAAGTCCATTAAATCTTCCATTTAATCTAGAGCAAAATATATTGAGAATCTGAGAAACTTTATGTAACACAGGTTGTAGAGTTTCTTCTAAGGATTCCAGAACAGTTGAGTTTGCATTTTTCTGAATTTGCTACGATTTTATACAAATTTTACAAGTTCACTGATTTGGTTAAAACTTTCTTTACAGAGGGGTCCCTGAAAACTAGCAGAAAACCCCCTAGGAAGATTTGGGCGTTTGCAATGTAGTCCCTGGTTGCAAATCACGGCGGGGGAACATCCTGTCCGGCCAAATTCCGGCGAGCTGGGTCGCCGGCGGCGAGGGCAAGGTGGGGGAGGAGCAAGAGGAGGTTGGGGGCTACCTTTGGGTGGTCACGGTTGGGGCGGAGGTGGTCTGAGCACGGCTGCCCACGGCTACCAGGGGGGCGGCGGCGGGTGGAGCTCTGCTCCGGCGAGCTCCGACGAGCTGGGCGGCGGGGCTTGGGCTGGGAAGCATCGCGCGGAGGTAGGAGAGCGATTTTGGGGCCTAGCTCCGGTCGAGGAGGGGCGGAGGAGGGAGTTCCACGGCGGCGGCGTAGGGCGGAGCTCGGCTCTGCTCTGCTCTGTTCTGCGGGGAAGAAAGGGGAACAGGGAGAGGAGGGAGGGGCGCTGCGCCGGGCTTTATAGCTGGTGGAGCTCATGGGGGTAGGCTTGGCACAGCCAGAACGCGGGGTGGAGGGGGCGGCGAGGCTGGGCGCCATTGGTGCGGCCGGCGGTGACCAGCGGCCAGAGGCGCGCCGTGCGCGTGGCGTGCGTGCGCTGGGCGCGCACCGGGGCGCGACGTCGCGTGCAGGCGACGCGGGCGGCCGGTTGGCGAGCTGTGGCGGCACGACGGGGCACTGGGTGGAGGGGGCGGCGGCCAGAGGCGTGCGGCGTGCGGCACGCCATTGGGCGTCGGGGTGGTGGCGTTCTACTGGCTGTGCGGGCTGCCGCGTGAGGAAGAAGGAGGACACGGCCGCGGGTTGGGCGAGCTGGGCGGCGAGCAGAGGCACTGGGCGCTGCCGGCGGTGGGTAGAGGTGCGCTATTGGGCAGGCGGCGGCGGCCTGCGACTGGGCAGCTGCAGCGGTGCTGCAGGGGAGGGGCAAGGGCCTAAATGCGAAAATTCAAAAATTTCCAGGGGGCTGGTTGCAAACAGGACGTTTTCTCCACTTTCTAATTTGAATTTCAAAAACTTTTGAACATGAAAGTTGTTCAGAATAAAAAGTTCTACAAGTTTCGTTTCAGGCCAAAGTTCATTTGAGCTTTAGTTTCAAAGTTATTTTAAAAACTTAGAGAAAACTCTATTCAGAGGTCGCGTCATTTTATTTCAAAATTTCATTTTCTTCGCTAGGCTTCCACTAAACTTTTATTTGTCATGCTAATACTGGTGTGCTCATTTAATTTCATAGCCATATCTGCTTTGATGTGAAAGTTATCCAATTTGTTTCATTAAAGTACATGCATTTATGCACATACAAACTTTTAAAGGTAGAAGCAAAACCAAACTTAATCCATTCCTTTTATTTTCTTGGTTAGCGATGCATTTTATTATGCCAGTAAGACTCGTTTAACAATTAAAACACCTGAGGTGTTACAGGCCGTATAGAATCGGCCGATGTGCCCCTGGGAATGCATATATTCTAGAGACAATCGAAGGGGAGGAATTCCTAAGAGCTTTAAACGGGCGATATCTGAAGAGGTACTATCCGAGCATTTGGGTAGATGCATAGCTCGCAACAAAATATATTAAGATAACATGGCCGATTTCTCATCGGTTTCTATCTACACATCTGGTGAAGGAAACATTGGGATTCATTATTGAATGGAAATGACAGATTACATGGCCGACATGGTACAAGTCGCCCTTAGAGTAAAAATACTGGTGTGTCTACTGATTACGCCTACGCTGGATTTCTCTCTCGATGCGACCCAGTTTTATCATAAGGATCTTCCATGGCGACTTCAGTTTTGGCTTTACAAGGAAGTGGAGAACTTTTTTCGGAAGATGGTCGCTTGCGAACCAAAAAATGAGCATCTATAAGGTCTGAGTATTCCTGGACAGCGGCAGGGACATGATCTCTGAGTTCCTCAGCATGAGCTCTTATCAGATTTCTGTCTGCCTGTGACAGTGGCTCTTCTGAATGCATGATTTCTATCGCTCGTTCTAGACCGGGGCTGAGATGTTTCGGCTAAACAGAGATAAAAGGAGTTACCCGGTATCGGAGCGATCGAGATGCTTAAGAGAAAGGCAGAGGGGGGGGGGGGGGGGGGGTTCATACCTGGTTGACAGAGGAAGAAGGTGAGGAGGACGAAGAAGACATCTTGCCGTTCAATTTGGGACAGTAAAAGAAGGAGAGAAGATAAGTAATGCGTGTGCCTCTGGAGATGGTGAACGGTCTGCTTATAAATGAAGAGGAGGTAGATGGATGGTGAGACACGTCCTATCGGAGTAAATACATACATAAATGCAAAGCAGACTGAAGGAGCAGTTCAGAACCAAATCGGCGCAGTGACATTGAAGGAGCAATAATGTTTAACATATTCTTTACAACCCAAGGAAAGCATCTATGGCTACAATAGCTCATCGTCTAATTTGATCGGCCGAATCTAGTACTTTCTGATCATCATCGGCCGATCCTGGTACTTCTGACACACGGCGACGGAGCCTTATTGTTTCACGGGATAGCCTTTCTTTCTTCAGCTCGCTGATGATGGACGGGAGTTCTTGGAGCTTCTTCTCTTCAGCGGCTATCTCTTTGGTTATCTGTTCCATCTCCTTGGCCAGTTCTGCCCTCCTCCGTTTCAGTCGATCTATTGCGCCGACGATGTCCGGACAGCAATTCTCGAGGAAGTTGATCCTGTGGTGTACTTCCTGAGTCCGATGCTTGTATGAGTCGACCTCCTCCTGAGTTTTTGCCATCTGAGCACGATCGGCCATATGGCGCAGCGCCCTTGAAACCGGAATCTGCATGCTCTCTATATAGGCAGCATACGCTAGATTTTCTGATACTTCTTCTGGGATTCAACCTTTGATCTCATTGAAAAGTCATCGAATCAGCGATGCATCTTCTACCAATCAGCCGATGTCATCTTGAAGGAGAGTGCGAATGCTTTCGAGCTTGGCGCGGACATCGTCGGAGGTGGAGCTCGATGGAATTGGGTGTGAAGCGATTTCTTCGTCATCGGCCAAGGAGACAGCAAAAGAAAAGATGCTTTTGTTGGGGATATCTTGCTCCTGTGAGGAAATAAAGTAAAGGGTAAGCAAGCGGTGAAAGGAAATCGGCCGATTCTAATGGTAAGACTGTTACCTCTTTGAAGCGAATTTCTCTTGCTTGCGCCGGTGGGAGTGTTTCCCTTGTCTCAGGGACTGGTGCATTTGGTTCGTCGGAAGAAGAAGATTCGATGGTTATTAGCGCTCCCTTGGACCAGCTTCCTGAAAAAGACATAAAGGAAGATTCCCGTGAAAATGCTATGGGAAATTGAAATAAGATGGTAACAGAAATTTGCCATGCCTCTGTGGGTCTCCCGGCCGATGCCTGTTGTGGAGTTGTAATCGGCATACCCAAATCGGCCTGCATCAAAGTTGGTTAAGTTTTCTGAGTATTAAGAATTCAAGGTAAGAGATCGTTTACCTCGGCGGCAGGAGCTGCTGGAGTCTCGGTTCCCACTTGAGACGTGGCCGATTGTTGCGGAGACTGCGGTGGGATAACTTGTGCAGCCTGGCAGAGGAATAGAATTGGTGTCAGTAGAAGATTTGGAGAATATATGAGATAAATAAGATTACCTGAACAACTTCTACTAATAGTGATGCTGCAGCAGCCCCGACTTCAGCAGTGACTTGGGGATCAGCCATCTCGACGACCGGCAGAGGTAAAGGACCTGAAGTCTCGGCTGGTGTCACCACTACTTGGTCGGCCGATCTGATGCGGGAAGTCTCGGCCGATACCACTGCCATCTGGCTGGCCGATCCGATGCGGGGGACTTCAGCCGATGCTATTGTCGTCTGATCGGCCGATCCAATGCGAGCTCGCACCCGACGGCTGGTTATCTTTGATGTTGGCCTTTTCGGTGCTCGCCTTGATCGGCCAGTGGAGATATCTTTGACAGTTGGAGCATGGAAGCCGATAAGTGGATACGATGTGTATTGGTGATGACTATCAATCAGCCGGCCGCTTCGGCTCCGCATCGGAGGAACATGGCTTTCAGACTGAAGAGATGAACATGAGTTAACAACAAGATGATAATGTGGAAAGAAATAACATTGGAATCGGCTGAGGAAAAAGGACATACCGTTGCATTTGGATCAATGTTCTCTGGGTCTAGAATGTTGCAGTAAGACGATGGAGATTTACAGAAAAGGTGCTGCTTCCATTCTGCCCACCATAATTTGAACTGCTGGGTGGCGAAAGAGGCAACTGGCCAATTATTTAGGTCAATGGTACTGGAATCGGGTATCAGATCGCACAGCCGGCTGTAATCAAGACTTGAGGTCAGTCCATCTCTGAATTTTGCCTGACCGGCGAAGTAAACACGAATCGGCAGTTGTCCAAAACACAGTTGCCTTGCCGCAGCCGATGGATTGTAGAACTCGTAGGTGGGTGAATCCTTTCCTGAGAAGAAATTGGCCGGCAGAATCCCCGGCTTGATCAAGACATCCATTAGCTCTCTGTCAAAGGTATGAGTGGAGAAATCGTAGCATATGGGCAATTCGAAAATCGGCTCCACTGCTTGATATGGGTGCCAGCTGATCATCTCTTCACTAAGGCCATTGTAAAAGCATCTGAAGTATTCAGCTGTACGAGTAGCAGTGAATTGGCAGCCGGGGAAGGCCGATACCGCTTCTCCAAAAGATCTGCAGCGGCGACGGACTGATGGATTCTCCTCTGACTCGATATTGGGAAAGGTCTTTGTCTCTATCCGTTGCTGAGAGACCTTGCTCATGTGTAAATTGAGCCAGAGGGTGATGAACCACCAAGGACCATCAGGGTTCCCGATCGGCTCCCCCTTCGACAGTTTGATGCCAATTTGGTGCATCAGATGGTACGCCGATCCCAGCAAATGTTTTCCAAGGGGGATGGCCGATCCTTGTGATAGAGCCTCTGCCAAAGCTTGAGTGTTTGAAGAGGGGCCGACTGCTCTGCCACAGAAGAAATGCTTCTCCAGCCACATCATCAAGAAGGCAGTATGCTCCCTCTGCGAGACTGTCCCGGTCTTCATGTTTTTACTAATGTATCCTTTCCACCCGCCGATTCCTTTGGTCTCCAGCCGATGAGATGGCTTGAACAGATAATTGAAAGGGGTATCGGCGGAGGAAACATCGAGGCCGGTTAGCAGCAGAACATCGGCCAAGGTCGGGGTCATGGGTCCGTGTCCGAAAAGGAACGCGTTAAGTGCATCGGACCAAAAATAAGAGGCTGCCATGACCAGAGGTTCGTTTCTTTCCATCTGAGACAAGGATAAGTCTATGCACTGGCCGATTTTCAGTTCTTCCCACTGAACCTTCCAAGATCCGGCTACCCTCTGGTACCATTCTCTCCACCCGGGTGTTCCATTTGGCCAGGATCTGAAAGTGCCTACCCAGTGATCTAAATCCATAGATGATTGCTTAAAAGGGATCCTATGGGTTTCTAAGCTGATCAGGTCCGTTGGGTCGGGGTTCCCCATAGGGCCCAAACAGATGAGGTCAGGGGATTCTGAGAGAGGAATAGTGATTCGGTGCCTAAGTGCCTAAAAAAGGGGAAAGGGGAAAATACTGAAGCACTTAAAAGGCGAAAAGGAAAAAAAATTTCGAGCATTTACCTCTGGGATGGAGACCATCGTCGCCGATGACACCGCTGGGAAAGCCGCCGATTGGGCCGCCGCCGCCGAAGGAGTTGCCGATGGAGCCTCTGTAGATGGAGCGGTCGCCGATAGTGACGCCATTGGAGGGTTGGAGCAGGCCGCGGATGAGATCGCCGGAAAGGGGGAAGCGCTTGGAGATCGAGAGAGCTGGGAGGAAGACGAACAGTGGTGCGATGGAAGAGAATGCTAGATTCGTGGGGAAGGATAGGCGGAGAAAGCCTGTACTTAAGAAAACATCAGGGAAGCGAGGGCAAAGATGGTATTTTTACCGCGCCGTCTACACGAATTCTAGAGGAGCGGTCGTTTCGAGCGCTCGGTTCGAGGAAATTGCAATCATTGTGCCACGGAACGGAAGGGGATTTTACTGCGCCCGTTTCGGAGGAAAGGATTAAAGAAAGAATTTCGAAGGAAAAGTTATATTTTACTCCGAAACTGAGGGGCATGTGTTGACGCCAGATTTTGACACGTGTTGAATCGGCGTCAGGAGGAGAAGATTGGCCGATGCGGCAGCTCTGAAGGCTACAGTAAGGAATCGGCCGATTGAGGTAACAGTTGGAAATCGGCCGATTGGTGATACAGCCTGCGCCAACAGGATGGGACTATTTCAGAGGGTCCTGGTCAAAAGTTGGTCAAATGGGGCACGCTAAGTCGGTCGAGGAGCAATTGAAGGAAATCCTGATTGGATTAGGGAACGGCGGCGGAAGATTCTGCGGGAGTCCGTTTCCTTTTAAAGTTCGTATAGATATAGTAGTTTAAATAAGGCTGTAACAAGTCGTGATCGACCAGGAGTCCTAGCTTTAGGGTATAAATAGGAGTCGTCAGGGTCTTGAAAAATCATCAACACATCAATCAACAACAATATTTCTACTTTTCTAGCAATTTACTTTCAAGCCGGCGACTTCGCCAATATTTTTCTTCTTTCACGAGTTCGTACGGATTGGCAGGGCTGCATCAACCTGATCTCCGGCCAATTGGTAGGTTCCGCTTATCGAGTAATATCCGAGCTTTAACTACGGGCGCATCGCTGTGGTTTCGTTTGGATTTATTCACCAGTTATCGATATTTACTAGAATTGCAAGTTTTACCTGTTATTCTAGTATTATCACCAGTTATCCAGCTTGAAATCAGAGTAATCGGCTTCACCATTGTTCTTCTTCAACTTATCATCACACAGCCGATTAGATCTATTTCAAGTGTTGCTTCTGTAGTAATTGTTTAGATCGCTCCAGCAGTGTTCTTCACAATTACTATGCGATTATCGGCTGATCCATAGCCGATCGTCTCTACAGCAAATCGGCCGATTAACCGCCGACGCGCTCCTCAGGATAGATCGGAACTCCAGCCGATCGACGCGCCTGGAACTTAATACTCTATTTCCTTGTCAATCAACAGGTCAGATTGACTGGCACGCCGCGCGAACCGTACCAGGGCGATAACCCGAACAGGAGCTAAGCAGATTCTCCCTGGTCGTGTGTCCGACGCTGAAGACCATCGGCCGATTCCTATCCGGCCGATTTTAGCGCCAACACCTTGTGACAGAGCTTCCGCTAAAGCCTGGGTGTTAGAAGAGGGTCCAACGGCTCTACCACAGAAAAAGTGCTTTTCCAGCCACATCATCAGGAATGCCGTATGCTCTCTCTCTGAAACTGTCCCAGTCTTCATGTTTTTGCTGATGTACCCCTTCCATCCGCCGATTCCTTTGGTTTCCAGCCGATGTGATGGCTTAATCAGATAGTTAAAAGGGACATCGGCGGAGGAGATGTCAAGGCCGGTCAACAGCAGGACATCGGCCAAAGTTGGGGTCATGGGTCCGTGTCCAAAAAGAAACGCATTGAGTGCGTCGGACCAAAAGTAAGAAGCTGCTATGACCAAAGGTTCATTTTTCTCCATCTGGGACAAAGAGAGGTCTATGCATTGGCCGATTTTTTGTTCATCCCACTGAACCCTCCTAGACCTGGCTATTCTTTGGTACCATTCTCTCCAGCCAGGGGTCTCATTTGGCCAGGATCTAAAGGTACCTACCCACTGATCTAGGTCCATGGGTGATTGCTTGAATGGGACTCTATGGGTCTCTAGATTGATCAGGTCAGTTGGATCGGGGTTTCCCATGGGGCCTAAGCAGATAAGATCAGGGGATTCTGAAAGAGGGATGGTGATCTGGTGCCTAAGTGCCTAAAAAAGGAAGAAAAGGGGGAAAACTGAGAAAGGATCCGGAAAATACTGGAGCACTAGAAAAGCAAAAGGGGAAAATTTCAAGTGTTTACCTCTGGGATGAAGATCATCGTTGCCGATGGGGCTGCCAGTGGAGCCGCCGATTGGGCCGCCGCTGCTGAGGGGATCGCCGATAGAGCCTCCGTGGTTGGAGCGGTCGCCGATGGTGACGCCATTGGGAAGTTGGAGCAGGTTGCGAGTGGGATTGCCGGAGGGGGCAGTTGGAGATCGAGGGGGCTCGGAGGAAGACGAACAGTGGTTTGCTGGAAGGAGATGCTAGATTTGTGGGGAAGAGTAGGCGGAGAATGCCAATACTTAAGGAAAAACCGGGAGGGCAAGGGTAAGGACGGTATTCTTGCCGCGCCGTCTACACGAATTCCAGGGGAGCGGTCGTTTCGCGCGCTCGGTCCGAGGAAATTGCAATCATTGTGCGGAAGACCGCGGAACGGATGGAGATTTTTACCGCGCCCGTTTCGGAGAAAAGTATTAAAGAAAGAGTTTCGAAGAAAAAGTTATGTTTTACTCCGAAACTGGGGGGCATGTGTTGACGCCAGATTTTGACACGTGTTGAATCGACGTCAGGAGGAAAAGATTGGCCGATGCGGCAGATCTGAAGGCTACAGTAAGGAATCGGCCGATTGAGGTAACAGTTGGGAATCGGCCGATTGGTGATGCAGCTTGCGCCAACAGGATGGGACTACTTCGGAGGGTCCCGGTCAAAAGTTGGTCAACAGAGCGACGCTAAGTCGGTCAGGAAGCAATTGAAAAAGTCCTGATTGGATTAGGAGACGGCGGCGGAAGATTCTGCGGGAGTCCGTTTCCTTTTTAAAAGATATTATAGTTATAGTAGTTTTCCTGTTTTTAAATAAGGTTGTAACAAGTTGTAATCGACCAGGAGTCCTAGTTTTAGGGTATAAATAGGAGTCGTCAGGGCTTTGCAAGACATCAACACATCAATCAACAATAATACTTGTACTTTTTCCAGCAATTTACTTTCAAGTCGGCGACTTCGCCAACACTTTTTCTTCTTTCACGAGTTCATACTGTGGCAGAACCACCTGAATTAATCTGGCTCAAGTGTATTAACCATCACCATTAGGGCAATCTCGGTTAACCTTACACTTCAAACGGAGTAATCCACTGGTCTGTCGGGTATAACCTCCCGATACAACCACGGTAAAGCGGATCGAGTGCCATACATACAAATGCTCACGCGACGATGAGCCCAGAGAATACCACATTCCAGCAAATATTACAACATTATCATAAGTGAATATTACAGACCAAGTTTTGAGTTTAGAAACCAAGTACTTCAATGATCATACTAAGAAGTTCTTCAGAGTTTAAGTTGCAGCGGAAAATAAAACAACGGAAGCTACTTCGACGATAAGGATGTCTCGATGAAGCCCGTACGAGACATCACTCGACATTATCTCCGTTGGACGGGGGCGTATCCCATTCCACCGACCAACCAGGGGGAAGAGTGCAGGGCCAAGTCAAGCTAGCAATCATGTCTTCGAAGGTCTCACCTGAAAACGAGCCACAAGCAAGGCTGAGTATACTAATACTCAGCAAGACTTACCCGAGTAGTGGAACCTACTCCACCGACTCTAGATATGTAAGGCTTTTGGCTCAGGGGTTTGTTTTGCCGAAAAGCTTCTACAAGTGGGTCCTTACTTTCCATTTTTAGCTCAAGATTCTAGTTTCGTTAACCATTCTAGATAAGCAGCTATCCAATAGCATTCATGGTGAAACATTAATTTTCATCCAACCAGTTCATTCATCATCATTGTTCCTCTTCTTACTCTGTGGGTAAAGGGGGTTAAGCAGTCTCAATAGCCGTGAGAAACGGATGATTCGAATCGAATTTCTTAACCTTGCAAGGGAAACCCAAACACACGTCACGTGGTTACTCCCTAGAGTCACACGTGCAACTTTTCCCCTTTCTTTCCGGGTCGTGGATCGGGGCTACCCTCCGAGAGTACAAGAGCCCCACGCCACGGTTCGGCGCCGGGTCGTGACCACTCTCTGCACTCGCCATATGCACATGGGACCGAAGTTCAAAGGGTAGGATGTCGTCCCCTTGCCGGGCCAATCAGGTACTTAAGCTTACCGATTCCCATAATCTCGGCATGTGTTTAGTACGTTCAAAGACTTAACCATCACTACCACACACTGCGGCCTTAGCATTTTTCACTAGACAGACGGGCCTCAATCGTAACCATCGTTCCATAGCCCGTCCTTGTCCTTATGATTGCAGCGTGTAGTAAACATTCAACTCCTATTTTCTCGCGAGTGACAGGAAATCACTCGGCTTTTACCGGAGTCCTATTAGCACAGCATTCTATCGATCCTTACGTCTAGTTTTCAAGCAAGGGTTCCTAATATCATGCAACTAAGTTTTCATTCAACTCCTATAAACTTAATGCACAAGCAAAGAGTAATGAGTTGCATAATTTAGGAAAGAAATGGGTTATGCTCCGGGGCTTGCCTTCTTGCGAAAAGTTAGCTTGGGGCTCTTCCGAACTTGGACTCAGGTCTTCAAGAGCTTCAGTTAGATTTCCTTGAGCTTCACCCTGCTCACTCTCGGACGCGGGCACCAGCTCGTAAGTTCCATCGGCGAGAGTCGTCGATTCTACATGAATGCACAAGTTTAAGTAGTGGTGATGGTAAACGACACGATTTAAGTGTAATTACTACAGTGGATAGTTTCTGGTCATGAAACTTTGGATTTAGGCACATCAAGGAAAGATGTGCTTACTGCAAAATTTTCAGACAATTTCATGTAGCAGATTAATTATGAAAAATATATTACATAGTTGTTGTTAGATCCTTGTTCTTTTCGTACAGAATAATTGGTACACAAACTGAGTATAAGATTTTTACAGGGCTTTCATATAATCGTGCAGGAGCTACTGTAATTTTTATAGGATTTATTATGCAGTTTTCAGAGCATTGTAAATGTGACATTACACACCTAGGTTATTCAAGGATTTATTTTTACAGGACCCTACACAGGGTTTTTGTCCATGAAACTTTTTACACAACAACCGCTACCACTGTGTATCTCGTAATAAAAATTTGAGAATTTTCCAAGCTAAGATACTAGTTTCTTGATTTAATGCCTGTTATTAGCACATAAATCAAATAAATAGGTTCCTGTGAGATAAAAAGTCTCTAAATTTTCCTCTGGCATCTAGGTGCTATTACACCAGCATAGAAAAAGTTTCATTAGGTGATTCATAACCTAACTGCAGGGATAAAAAAATATTTAGCCACTTATGGTATGAAACTAAGTTTAATAAACAGTGCAGATAGAGATGGAATTTGGGCCTGATCTTTTTACACAGTCCTAAACATCAAGCAACTAGCTAACTGCCCAAAATTTAGGGTCAGTACTGATTTACAACAGTGGGTACAAAATAAGTCCATTAAAGCTTCCATTTAACATAGAGCAAACTATGTTGAGAATCTGAGAAACTTTTTGTAACAAAAGTTGTAGAGTTTCTTCTAAGGATTCCAGAACAGTTGAGTTTGCATTTTTCTGAATTTTCTACGATTTTATATGAATTTTACAAGTTCACTGAATTTGAATCTAGATTTGAAACTTTCTTTTACAACTGGTATTGAATCTTACGCGCAGACCCTTCTAAAGATTTAAATTCTTGCAATTGGGTCATCGGGCGGCTCGGGTACGGCGGCCGGCCAAAATGCCGGCGAGGGGCTCGCCGGCGGCGAGGGGTGAGGGTCGGGGAAGGTTCACGGGTGCGAGGGCTACCTCGTGGGGGTCTTGTTCGGGTGGGGGACGGCTGGGAATAGCTCGCCGGCGTTGGAGCAGAGGCGGCGGCGGCAGTGGCGCGCGTCGACGGCGGTGCTCCGGCGGGCTTGGGGCGGTCTGGTCTGGTCGGCGAGCTTCAGTGGCGCGTGGGGAAGCTGCTCGGGTGCTTGGCTTGGGCGGAGGAGGTCGGGGTTGAGCTGTCCGCGGTGAGCAGGGGCGGCGGCGGCGGTGACAGCGCGGGCGGCGGCGCTCCGGCGGTCCTGGGCGGTGTTGGGCGGGTCGGCGAGCTTCAGGGGGACGATGTAGTGGTGGCTGGCACTCCAATTTGGGCAGGGGGCGGCTGTGGGAGGCTGTCCACGAGCGGGCGGAGCTCGGCGGCGGTAATGGCGGCGGCGAGGTGCTCTGGCTGCTGTCGCTCGCACGGGCGGCCGGGGGTGCGGCTTTTATAGGGGCAGGAGGGGGTGGGGGTGCCTGGGCGACGCGCGGGGCGGAGGCACGGCAAAGGCGTGCCACTGGCCACGGCGGGCGGCAGCAGGACGCCGGCGCGGCGTGCGGCGGGCGGAGGCGAGCGACTGGCGGCCGGGGATCTTGCGTGGGAGCGAGGAGATAGCGCGGCGCGTGGATTGGGGAGACAGCTGCAGCAGCGGCTCAGGCGGGAGGCAGGCGCAGCGACGGGCGGGGCGCGGGGGTCGGGACGGCACGGGGCGACGCGGCGGTTGGGCGCGGCGGGCGGCGAGCCGGGGCACGGCACGGCGTGCGCACGCGCGGGCGCGGACTGGGCAGCGCGGCGGTGGGGGGGGGGCAAAGCCGTGCGTGGGGGAGAGGCGCGGCGGCCACTGGCCTGGCGGCTCGCGCCGGTCAGGCGTCGCCGGCCACCTGGCGGCGCTGTCGGGCGGGGAGGGGAGAGAGAGGGAGGAGCGAGGGGCCTAAACGCGAGAATTTGAAAAGTTTCAGGGGGCTGGGTGCAAACAGGGCGTTTTCTCCTCTTTCTAATTTGAATTTCAAAAACTTTTGAACATGAAAGTTGTTCAGAATAAAAAGTTCTACAAGTTTGGTTTCAGGCAACATCTCATTTGGCTTATGGTTTGAAAGTTAATTTAAAAATTCAAAAGTATCCAAATGTGCCCAAATTCAATTTGAATTTCAACTGAACTCGTTTTAATTCTGAGTGGGATAATTCTGCTCGTGGGGCCGAAGGGCTCGTGAGGCATATGCAATCACTCGATTCTCTTGCATAAGCACACATCCTAGACCAGTACCCGATGCGTCACAATACACATCGAACGACTTGGTATTATCGGGTTGAGCTAACACAGGTGCAGTAGTCAGATGCTCTCTGAGAGTGTGGAAAGCTTCTTCACATTTCTCATTCCATACAAACTTTACTTCCTTCTTTAACAGTTCAGTCATGGGCTTAGCAATTCGGGAGAAATCCGGGATGAAGCGACGGCAGTAACCGGCTAAGCCGAGAAAACTACGAATCTGATGAACAGAGGTAGGTGGTTTCCAATCCATCACCTCTTGTACCTTGCTGGGGTCAACAGCTATGCGTTCGCTGGAGATTGTGTGACCCAAGAACTTTACAGTATCCAACCAGAATTCACACTTAGAAAACTTAGCATAGAGCTGATGGTCTCTGAGTCGCTGAAGAACAATGCGAAGGTGCTTGGCATGCTCTTCCTCATCCTTGGAATAGATAAGGATGTCGTCGATGAACACTACGACAAATTTATCAAGTTCGGGCATGAATACCGAATTCATGAGATACATGAAATAGGCAGGGGCGTTTGTGAGTCCAAAGGACATGACCAAGAATTCATATAGTCCATATCGTGTGGAGAAGGCAGTCTTAGGAATATCGCATGGGCGAATCTTGATCTGATGATATTCCGAACGAAGATCAATCTTTGAGAAGACTCTGGCTCCAGCTAATTGATCGAAGAGTACATCGATACGAGGAAGTGGGTATTTATTTTTAACAGTTACCGCATTGAGAGGTCGGTAGTCAACGCATAACCTCAAACTGTCATCCTTCTTCTTTACGAATAGGGCTGGACATCCCCAAGGTGACGCGCTAGGGCGAATGAAACCTTTGTCCAGTAGTTCTTGGAGTTGAATTTTCAGCTCTGCCAACTCTTTAGGGGGCATCCTATATGGCCTTTTGGATATAGGTGCAGTGCCTGGTTGTAGTTCAATGATGAACTCAATATCCCTATCCGGTGGCATTCCTGGTAAGTCATTCGGAAAGACATCGGCATACTCATTGACCACAGGAATATCCTCTCGCGTAAGTCCTTCCATCTTGTAAGCACAGGAATTCGTGCAATCTAGGAATGGTAGGTTAAGGGTAGTGGATCCGTGGTGAATTTATCTCAACGGCTCGGGAAGAAAGGTCCAGCGTGACTCCATGCATAGTCATCCAGTTCATTCCCAAAATAATATCCATGCCGTCAAGAGGTAAAAGGACAAGGTCTGTGTCGATGGTTTTACTACCCAACTTGACTGGTACTTGTCTGACCATTTGGTTTGAAGCAATTTTACCACCCGGTGTTGATATCATATATGACCCTTTGGTGTGACGAACATCCAAGCCTACTTTTGCACCGAATTTTGCACTTATGAAACTATGCGATGCACCAGAATCAAATAATATAACTGCAGGCTTGTTATGGATAGAGAATGTACTTGTTATTAAGGGTGCACCTTTAGGGAGCGCTTCAAGCTGATCAATCTGTCCTTTGCTCTTGTTCCTCTGTCTTTTACGCTTGTTCTGACGGGTTTGGCTAGAACCTTGGCCCTGCTTTGGCTGCCTAGGCTGAGGGCATTCTCGAGCAAAATGGTTAGCACTGCTACAATTGAAGCAACGGTTTTTGTCACTTGGACGACCGGGTTGTTTGTTATCTGAAGATATCGCTACTGGCATACCTAATGAACCTCCCTTGGGTGTGGTGCATTTGGCAGGGTCTATCTTTTCCGGAACTGGTGAGCGAGTTTGTGTTCGAAGGACTGTGCCGGCGTCAGTAGTTTTGCTAACTTGACGTCGGCCCCGTGGGATGAATTCTTTGCAGGTAATTTCCCATCCAGTCAAGTCTATGCCGCATGGGTCAGGCTTGAGAGTCCGACACTTTACTTGGTGATCCTTAAGTTTCATCGGAAGTTGTGATGGGGGCAATAAAGAGTCTGAGTAAACGTCTCTTGTGTCCATCATCCTGTTATTGAGCTCTGGATAGCTAGCAACCTGAGGATGGTGGGCATTGCACCCATCCCCTTGATGGTGTTGTTGCTGCAGGCATTGAAAAATCGCTTCCTGCCCCTTGACAAGCTGACGAAGCAACTCGGTTTGAGCGGCCATTACTTCCGCTAAACTAGGTGGTGGCTGTGGTTGGGATCCACCAGCACTAGCATCAAAACCATCCGGGTTACCACGGGTTGCTCCAACCATCTGAAAAGGCGAATGTTCTTCATTAGCAACGTGATCCATATTGCTTCCATGACTCAAAAAGATCTCACGCGGAATAGTAGACTTCCAAAAGGTCCTGGATGGAATCGCGGGCATAAAAACTGTCTGCCATAAGAATCTTATAACTCCTGGTAGGTTCATCCAAAGTTTCTCATATTTTGGCAGTGGATAGGGAATTTAGAGATGTACCACTTTGGTATTCCGCCAAGATGCTAAATCGATGGCTAGGATGGTCAAACGATTCACTCTTTGCTTCGCTGGTTGGCTATTTTTCAGCAGAACGAGTTATAGTATCTGGCCTATAATTTCAACAGTTCTGGTCCAAAAATTCTCAACTTTTACCAGAGCATTCCTATGGTATTTGTGCACCACTTTGCTAGTCAAATCCAGAGCTAGATAGGTTTCTAAGATGATCTTTCTTTTCAGGTTTTACCTTAGTGTCTACCCAGAAATTTCAGGGAACAGTGGGCCAATGTTTCATGCACCAGGGAAAATCTACCCAGCCAAAATTTACCAAATGTTAACAGCAGCTACCTGGGTAAGTTTGGAAGAAGTTTTGTGTTGTACTCTTTTGAAGAAAACCGCAGGAAGGGGGCCTAAAAATTAAAGGGGCAGAAGTGCTTATTCTGGACAGAATTCTGACATTCCATGGTTTCTGTTATTTCTCACTATCCATAAGTTCAGAATTTTTCACTTTTGAACATGAGATAGATTACAAAATTTGGAACAATTCTTTCATCACGAACTTTACCAGAAAAGGTCACTTTCTTTGATCAATAAATCTCTCTTTTCGGCCATGGCAGATTTGTGACAGATTCGCTAGATAGTCCTTATGTAAAATCACGCTTAGATACGCAAGAACCTTACCACTCTGATTCAACACATTTTCAATTTCAGATATATATGGTCATGATGCATGCATGTCCTATTCGTCCTCACAAAATAAAAGAATTGCCAAATAACTTTTGGTCTTACGAAGATAGTTTCGGTGGCATACATGATACGCCTCTCACTATAATAGCTAGCCGAGATTTTCTAACCGTTCTTTAACTTATCGTATTCGCGGTTAGTGTACCTGCAGAAGATTGATATAGCATATATATATTTCATGAACCTTTCATGCCAGCACTCATGAAAGCGTCCGTATTCATTACCGTTTACTTATAGAAACGATATCTGTACAATTTCCGCCGTACAGACGACGTTAACATACGCTATCGAGATAGCGTATTCATGGGGGTACCGTCATGAGACGGGGGTATGAACAGCGATCGCCATACCCTACGCCAAACCTTCTACTCCCAATATATTCAACTAAAGTTGGCATATTGGCAGCACCTCAAGTAAGCCACTGCTTGAGGGCAGCGTTCGGTTCGCATCACCGACAGGAAGGCCAAGCTCTCTCAGTTGGCTGAGGATTCTTACCTTCTTACCTTAGCGATGAGTGCGTCGTTACAGAATTTAAGGTCGGTTGTGCATGAAAGTAAGTTTTGACAGAAAGTAATGTGCTGGAAGTCAGTTGATAATATTGCATAAGTTAGATAGCCACCTAGTAACTTTCCCATAATCCCTTAGGGCTTTACGAACTAGGCACCATCCTTAACGAACCAACGCATTTTCCAACACAATTTTTGTGGTCAAGTTTTATGAAAATGAGTTTTTAAGGCTTGTCGCATTCTCTGGCGTATGTATTTTGGCTCTGGTGCCAGCTGTTACCAGCTGTGGCACCAGCTACGGCTCTAATACCAACTGTGGCAGAACCACCTGAATTAATCTGGCTCAAGTGTATTAACCATCACCATTAGGGAAATCTCGGTTAACCTTACACTTCAAACGGAGTAATCCACTGGTCTGTCGGGTATAACCTCCCGATACAACCACGGTAAAGCGGATCGAGTGCCATACATACAAATGCTCACGCGACGATGAGCCCAGAGAATACCACATTCCAGCAAATATTACAACATTATCATAAGTGAATATTACAGACCAAGTTTGAGTTCAGAAACCAAGTACTTCCGTGATCATAACTAATAAGTTCTTCAGAGTTTAAGTTGCAGCGGAAAATAAAACAACGAAAGCTACTTCGACGATAAGGATGTCTCGATGAAGCCCGTACGAGACATCACTCGGCATTATCTCCGTTGGACGGGGGCGTATCCCATTCCACCGACCAACCAGGGGGAAGGGTGCAGGGCCAAGTCAAGCTAGCAACCATATCTTCGAAGGTCTCACCTGAAAACGAGCCACAAGCAAGGCTGAGTATACTAATACTCAACAAGACTTACCCGTGTAGTGGAATCTAGTCCACCGACTCTAGACATGCAAGGCTTTTGGCTCAGGGGTTTGTTTTGCCGAAAAGCATCTACAAGTGGGTCCTTACTTTCGACTTTTAGCTCAAGATTCTAGTTTCATTAGCCATTCTAGATAAGCAGCTATCCAATAGCATTCATGGTGAAACATTAATTTTCATCCAACAAGTTCATTCATCATCATTGTTCCTCTTCTTACTCTGTGGGTAAAGGGGGTTAAGCAGTCTCAATAGCCGTCAGAAACGGATGATTCGAATCGAATTTCTTAACCTTGCAAGGGAAACCTAAACACACGTCACGTGGTTACTCCCTAGAGTCACACGTGCAACTTTTACCCTTCATTTCCGGGTTGTGGATCGGGGCTACCCTCCGAGAGTACAAGAGCCCCACGCCACGGTTCGGCGCCGGGTCGTGACCACTCTCTGCACTCGCCATATGCACATAGGACCGAAGTTCAAAGGGTAGGATGCCGTCCCCTTGCCGGGCCAATCAGGTACTTAAGCTTACCGATTCCCATAATCTCGGCATGTGTTTAGTACGTTCAAAGACTTAACCATCACTACCACACACTGCGGCCTTAGCATTTTTCACTAGACAGACGGGCGTCAATCGTAACCATCGTTCCATAGCCCGTACGTGTCCTTATGATTGCAGCGTGTAGTAAACATTCAACTCCTATTTTCTCGCGAGTGACAGGAAATCACTCGGCTTTTACCGGAGTCCTATTAGCACAGCATTCTATCGATCCTTACGTCTAGTTTTCAAGAAAGGGTTCCTAATATCATGCAACTAAGTTTTCATTCAACTCCTATAAACTTAATGCACAAGCAAAGAGTAATGAGTTGCATAATTTAGGAAAGAAATGGGTTATGCTCCGGGGCTTGCCTTCTTGCGAAAAGTTAGCTTGGGGCTGTTCCGAACTTGGACTCGGGTCTTCAAGAGCTTCAGTTAGATTTACTTGAGCTTCACGCTGCTCACTCTCGGACGCGGGCACCAGCTCGTAAGTTCCGTCGGCGAGAGTCGTCGATTCTACATGAATGCACAAGTTTAAGTAGTGGTGATGGTAAACGACACGATTTAAGTGTAATTACTACAGTGGATAGTTTCTAGTCATGAAACTTTGTATTTAGGCACATCAGGGAAAGATGTGCTTACTGCAAAATTTTCAGACAATTTCATGTAGCAGATTAATTATGAAAAATATATTACATAGTTGTTGTTAGATCCTTGTTCTTTTTGTACAGAACAATTGGTGCAAAAACTGAGTCTAAGATTTTTACGGGGCTTTCATATAATTGTGCAGAAGCTACTGTAATTTTTATAGGATTTATTATGCAGTTTCCAGAGCATAGTAAATGTGACATTACACACCTAGGTTATTCAATGATTTATTTTTACAGGACCCTACAGAGGGTTTTTGTCCATGAAACTTTTTACACAAAAACCTCTACCACTGTATATCACTTAGTAAAAATTTGAGAATTTTCCAAGCTAAGATACTATTTTCTTGATTTAATGCATGTTATTAGCACATAAATCAAATAAATAGGTTCCTTTGAGATAAAAAGTCTCTAAATTTTCCTCTGGCATCTAGGTGCTATTACACAAGCATAGAAAAAGTTTCATTAGGTGATTCGTAACCTAACTGCAGGGATAAAAAAATATTTAGCCACTTATGGTATGAAACTAAGTTTAATAAATAGTGCAGATAGAGATGGAATTTGGGCCTGATCTTTTTACACAGTCCTAAACATCAAGCAACTAGCTTACTGCCCAAAATTTAGGGTCAGTACTGATTTACAACAGTGGGTACAAAATAAGTCCATTAAAGCTCCCATTTAATGTAGAGCAAAATATGTTGAGAACAAAAGTTGTAGAGTTTCTTCTAAGGATTCTAGAACAGTTGAGTTTGCATTTTTCTGAATTTTCTACGATTTTATACGAATTTTATATTTCACTGAATTTGAATCTAGATTTGAAACTTTCTTTTACAACTGGGTCCTTGAATCTTACGCGCAGACCCTTCTAAAGATTTAAATTCTTGCAATTGGGTCCTCGGGCGGCTCGGGTACGGCGGCCGGCCGAAATTCCGGCGAGGGGCTCGCCGGCGGCGAGGGGTGAGGGTCGGGGAAGGTTCAGGGGTGCGAGGGCTACCTCGTGGGGGTCTTGTTCGGGTGGGGGACGGCCGGGAATAGCTCGCCGGCGTTGGAGTAGAGGCGGCGGCGGCGGCGGCGCGCGTCGACGGCGGTGCTCCGGCGGGCTTGGGGCGGTCTGGTCTGGTCGGCGAGCTTCAGTGGCACGTGGGGAAGCTGCTCGGGTGCTTGGCTTGGGCGGAGGAGGTCGGGGTTGAGCTGTCCGCGGTGAGCAGGGGCGGCGGCGGCGGTGACAGCGCGGGCGGCGGCGCTCCGGCGGTCCTTGGCGGTGCTGGGCGGGTCGGCGAGCTTCAGGGGGATGATGTAGTGGTGGCTGGCACTCCAATTTGGGCAGGGGGCGGCTGTGGGAGGCTGTCCACGAGCGGGCGTAGCTCGGCGGCGGTAATGGCGGCGGCGAGGTGCTCTGGCTGCTGTGGCTCGCGCGGGCGGCCGGGGGCGCGGCTTTTATAGGGGCAGGAGGGGGTGGGGGTGCCTGGGCGACGCGCGGGGCGGAGGCACGGCAAAGGCGTGCCACTGGCCAGGCGGGCGGCAGCAGGACGCCGGTGCGGCGTGCGGCGGGCGGAGGCGAGCGACTGGCGGCCGGGGATCTTGCGTGGGAGCGAGGAGATAGCGCGGCGCGTGGATTGGGGAGACAACTGCAGCGGCGGCTCAGGCGGGAGGCAGGCGCAGCGACGGGCGGGGCGCGGGGGTCGGGACGGCACGACGCGACGCAGCGGTTGGGCGCGGCGGGCGGCGAGCCGGGGCACGGCACGGCGTGCGCACGCGCGGGCGCGGACTGGGCAGCGCGGCGGTGGGGGGGGTGGCAAAGCCATGCGTGGGGGAGAGGCGCTGCGGCCACTGGCCTGGCGGCTCGCGCCGGTCAGGCGTCACCGGCCACCTGGCGGCGCTGTCGGGCGGGGAGGGGAGAGAGAGGGAGGAGCGAGGGGCCTAAACGCGAGAATTTGAAAAGTTTCAGGGGGCTGGGTGCAAACAGGGCGTTTTCTCCTCTTTCTAATTTGAATTTCAAAAACTTTTGAACATGAAAGTTGTTCAGAATAAAAAGTTCTACAAGTTTGGTTTCAGGCAACATCTCATTTGGCTTATGGTTTGAAAGTTAATTTAAAAATTCAAAAGTATCCAAATGTGCCCAAATTCAATTTGAATTTCAACTTAACTTGTTCTAATTCTTTTCACCCTTTTATTAGTTGGTTAAGCATAGGGTTAGGCTAATGACACTGATTTAGAAATTTAAATTATCAGGGTTGTCACACATACGGATTGGCAGGGCTGCATCAATTTGATCGCCGGCCAGTTGGTAGGTTCCGCTTATCGAGTAATATCCGAGCTTTAACTACGGGCGCATCGCTGTGGTTTCGTTTGGATTTTTTCACCAGTTATCGATATTTACTAGAATTGCAAGTTTTACCTGTTGTTCTAGTATTATCACCAGTTATCCAGCTTGAGATCAGAGTAATCGGCTTCGTTATCGTTCTTCTTCGATTTATCATCTTACAGCCGATTAGATCTATTTCAAGTGTTGCATCCGCGATAATTGTTTAGATCGCTCCAGCAGTCTTCTTTACAATTATTACTTGATTATCGGCTGATCCATAGCCGATCATCATTACAGCAAATCGGCCGATTCGCCGACGCGCTCTTCAGGACAGATCGGAACTCCAGCCGATCGGAGCTCCTGAAATTTAATACTCTTGTTTCCTTGTCAATCAACAGGTCAGATTGACTAGCACGCCGCGCGAACCGCCCGAGGGCGATAACCCGAACAGGAGCTAAGCAGATTCTCCCGGGTCGTGTGTCCGACGCTGAAGACCATCGGCCGATTCCTGTCAGGCCGATTTTAGTGCCAACACCAGCGAATCACTTTCCATCTCCTCCCAACGCCCTCTCGGTTTCCAACCGCATTCTTCGGCGATCTTCCTCTCCTCTACGATCTGCTTCATCCCTCCAATGGCGGCGCCATCAGCAACTCTACCAACCATGGAGGCTCCGCCAGCGACTCCATCAGCGACGATGAGCTTCATCCCGGAGGTAAACATCTGAAACTCTCCTTTTTTACTTTTTACCGCTCAGGCACCTTTTAGATCTATTCTCAGTTCTTTCCTTTTCACCCTTTCTTAGGCATTTAGGCACCAAATCACTATTCCCCTTTCCGAAGCCTCTAGTCTCATCTGCTTAGGTCCTATGGGGAATCCGGACCCGACTGATTTGATCAACTTAGAAACCCATAGAATCCCTTTCAAGCAATCACCTATGGATTTGGGTCAGTGGTCAGGCGCTTTTAGATCTTGGAAACCCCCGGCTGGAAAGATTGGTACCAGAGAATGGCTAACTCCAAGAGAGTTCAATGGGATGAATTAAAAATCAGCCAGTGCATCAATCTCTCTTTGTCCCAGATGGAGAAAAATGAACCCCTGGTAATAGCAGCCTCCTATTTCTAGTCTGACGCGCTTAACGCATTTCTCTTTGGGCACGGACCCATGACCCCAACTTTGGCCGATGTACTGATGCTGACCGGCCTTGATATTTCCTCCTCTGATACACCTTTTGATTATCTGATCAAACCAACTCATCGTCTAGAGACGAAAGGAATCGGCGGGTGGAAAGGATACATCAACAGAAACATGAGGACCGGGACGATTTCGGATAGAGAACATACAACATTCTTGATGATGTGGCTAGAGAAGCACTTCTTCTGCGGCAGAGCAGTTGGTCCTTCCTCCAATACATAAGCTCTGGCAGAAGCCCTGTCAATAGGATCCACCATTCCCCTTGGGAAGCATCTGTTAGGATTGGCCTACCACATGATGCACCAAATCGGCGTCAAATTAACAAAAGGAGAGCCGATTGGTAACCCTGGTGGCCCCTGGTGGTTCATCACCCTCTAGCTTAACTTATACATGAGTAAAGTCTCCCAGCAGCAGATAGAAACCAAAACATTCCCCAACATTGAGTCAGAGGAGAACCCCACCATACGACGACGGTGTACCTCTTTCGGAGAAGCAGCATCAGTTTTTCCTGGTTGTTAGTTCACTGCCACCCGAACGGCCGAATATTTCAGATGTTTTTACAATGGCTTCAGTGAAGAGACCACCAGCTGGTATCCATACCAGATGACAGAGCCACTTTTTGAGCTTCCCGTCTGCTATGATTCATCGTCCAACTCTTTTGATGGTAATCTCATGGATATTTTGATCAAGCCAGGGATTTTACCGGCAAACTTCTTCTCTGGGAAAGACTTTCCAACTTATGAATTTTACAACCCATCAGTCGCAGCACGGCAATTCGGCTTTGGTCAGCTGCCGATTCAAGTTTATTTTGCCGGCCGTGCAAAATTCTGAGATGAACTCACCAAGAGCCTCGACTACAGTCGGCTGTGCAATCTAGTGCCAGACTCCAGTATCATCGATCTAAACAACTGGATAGTGGCTCCCTTTGCCGTCCAACAATTCAAATTATGGTGGGCAGAATGGAAGCAGCATCTCTTCTGTTCATCTCCTTCAACATATTGTAATAATCTGGACGCCGACAACATCGACTCAAATGCAGCGTTACTGCCCTTCTCCCAGCCGATTTAAACATTATCCCTTTTCATGCTACAATCTTGCCGCTAACTCGTATTTCCCTTTTCACTCCAAAAATCAACTTCCCCCGACGCGGAGCCGAAGTGGTAGGCCGATAGAGAGCAACCGCCCATACACACCATTCCCACTCATCGGCCATCACGCCCCGACCATCAAAGACATCACCAGTGGCCTATGGAAGCAAACACCGAAGAGGCCCACTTTAAAGAAGACAAGCCGCCGAGTGTGTGCCCACATAGAACCGGCTGATCAATCGGCGGCGGCATCGGCTGAACCTTCAACTGCACCAACTTTGCCGATTGCTGAGGAGGTCGATCTCCAGACTGCTACAGAAGTTGGAGCGGCCGCTGCATCATTGCTGGTAGAAGCTGTTTAGGTAATTCCGCACACTTCACATACTTCTAAGTATTCTATCGATATTAACCTCTTCCTTCTGCCAGGCTGCACGAATCACCCCAGCGCAGTCTTCGCAGCAATCGGCTACATCCCAGGCGGAAGCCGAAATGCCAGCGATTTCCCTTACCGAGGTAGAGAGTTTCTTAACTCAATTTCTCGATACTCAACAAAAAACTAACCGATTTTTGATGCAGGCCAATCTGAGTGCATCGATTGTACCTCCCCAACAAACATCGGCCGGAAGACTCACAGAGGTATGGCAGGCATCATATATCACCAGACTTAATTATTTGCAGTATACTCATAAAATCTGCTTCCCATACCTTTTCAGGAGGCTGTCCCGAGCAGGGCACTGATAGTCGTCGAGTCTTCTTCTTCTGACGAGCCGATCGCGCCGGTTCCCGAGACGAGGGTGGCACTTCCGCCGGCGCAAGCAAGAGAAATCCGTTTCAAAGAGGTAAGGAACTTATCACTCAAATCGGCCGATTCCCCCTTACTGTCTGCTAATCCGTATCTTTACTTCTTTTATTCTTTCGCAGGAGCAGGACACTCCCAATAACAGTCTTTTCTCTTTCACGGTTCCCCTTTCTGACGATGAAGAGGTCGCTTCACACCAAGTCACACCGAGCTCAATCCCTGATGACGTCTTGTTGGCGCTAAAATCGGCCAGGAATCGGCCGACGGTCTTCAGCGTCGGACACACGACCCGGGAGAATCTGCTTAGCTCCTGTTCGGGTTATTTGCCCTGGTGCAGTTCGCGCGGCGTGCCAGTCAATCTGACCTGTTGATTGACAAGGAAATAAGAGTATTAAATTTAGGGCGCTCCGATTAGCTGGGGTTCCGATCTGTCCCTAAGAGCGCGTCGGTGAATCAGCCGATTTGCTATGAAGATGATCGGCTATGGATCAGCCGATAATCGCGTAATAATTGCAAAAAAATTGCTGGAGCAACTCAAACAATTATTACAGATGCAACACTTGACATAGATCTAATCGGTTGTAAGATGATAAATCGAAGAAGAGCGATGACGAAGCCGATAGTTCCAATCTCAAGCTGGATAACTGGTGATAATACTAGAACAACAGGTAAAACCTATAATTCTAGAAAATATCGATAACTGGTGAATAAATCCAAAAGGAACCACAGCGATGCGCCTGAGGTTAAAGCTCGGATGTTACTCGATAAGCGGAACCTACCAATTGGCCGTACGAACTCGTGAAAAAAGAAAAAGTATTGGCGAAGTCGCCGACTTGAAAGTAAAGTGCTAGGAAAAAGTAGAAGTGTTTTTGTTGATTGATGTGTTGATATGATACAAAGCCCTAGCGACTCCTATTTATACCCTAAAACCAGGACTCCTGGTCGATTACGACTTGTTACAATCTTATTTCAAACAGGAAAACTACTATATCTATAATATCTTTAAAAAGGAAACGGACTCCCGCAGAATCTTCCGCCACCGTCTCCTAATCCAATCAGGACTTTTTCCATTGCTCCTTGACCGAATCGGCATTGCTCCATTGACCAACATCAGGCCACTGCGCAAGCTGTATCATCAATCGGTCGATTTCCAACTGTTACCTTAATCGGCCGATTCTTTACTGTAGCCTTTAGATCTGCCGCATCGGCCAACCTCTCCTCCTGACGCCGATTCAACACGTGTCAAAATCTGGCGTCAACACATGCCCCCCAGTTTTGGAGTAAAACATAATTTTTACTTCGAAACACTTTTCTTTAATCTTTTTCTCCGATACGGGCGCAGTAAAAATCTCCTTCCATTTCGCGGTCTTCTGCATAATGATTGCAATTTCCTCGGACCGAGCGCGTGAGACGACCGCTCCCCTGGAATTCGTGTAGACGGCGCGGCAAAAATCCCGCCTTTACCCTTTCTCTCTCGGATCATCCTTAAGTACTGGTATTCTCCGCCTACTTTTCTCTACGAGCCTAGTATTTCCCTCCAGCGAACCACTGTTCATCTTCCTCCCGAGCCCTCTCGATCTCCAACCGCTCCTTTCGGCAATCTCGCTTGCGACCTGCTCCAGCTTCCCAATGGCGTCACCATCAGCAACCTCCCCAGCCACGGAGGCTCTGTCGGCAACTCCCTCAGCGGCGGCGGCCCCATCGGCGGCTCAACTGACGGCTCCATCGGCAATGATGAGCTTCATTCCAGAGGTAATTATCCGAAATTTTCCCCTTTTGATTTTCCACTGCTCCAGTATTTTCTGGATCCATTCTTAGTTTTTCCCCTTTTCCTCCTTTTTTAGGCGTTTAGGCACCAGATTACCATCCCTCTTTCAGAATCCCCCTATCTTATCTGCTTAGGCCCCATGGGGAATCCCGATCCAACTGACCTGATCAACCTAGAGACTCACAGAGTCCCGTTCAAGCAATCACCCATGGATTTAGATCAGTGGGCAGGTGCCTTTAGGTCCTGGCCGAATGAGACCCCTGGCTGGAGAGAATGGTACCATAGAGTAGCCAGGTCTAGGAAAGTTCAGTGGGAAGAACTGAAAATCGGCCAATGCATAGACCTCTCTCTGTCCCAGATGGAGAAAAATGAGCCCTTGGTCATAGCAGCTTCTTACTTCTGGTCCGACGCACTCAATGCGTTCCTTTTTGGACATGGACCCATGACTCCAACTTTGGTCGATGTCCTGTTATTGACCGGTCTTGACATCTCCTCCTCTGATACCCCATTTGACTATCTGATTAAGCCATCACATCGGCTAGAAACCAAAGGAATCGGCGGATGGAAGGGGTACATCAGCAAAAATATGAGGACTGGGACAGTTTCAGAGAGAGAGCATACTGCATTCCTGATGATGTGGCTGGAAAAACATTTTTTCTGTGGCAGAGCAGTTGGCCCTTCTTCTAACACCCAAGCCTTGGCAGAAGCTCTATCACTAGGATCGGCCGTTCCCCTTGGAAAGCATCTGTTGGGATCGGCCTACCATATGATGCACCAAATCGGCAATAAGTTGTCAAAAGGGGAGCCGATTGGGAACCCTGGCGGTCCCTGGTGGTTTATAACTCTCTGGCTCAACCTATATATGAGCAAGGTTTCTCAGCAACGAATAGAAACCAAAACTTTCCCCAACATTGAGTCAAAGGAAAACCCAACCGTCCGACGACGCTGCAAATCTTTTGGAGAAGTGGCATCGGCCTTCCCTGGCTGTCAATTCACTGCTGTCCGAACGGCTGAATACTTCAGATGCTTCTATAACGGCTTCAGTGAAGAGATTGTCAGTTGGTATCCCTATCGGACAGTAGAACCGATTTTTGAACTTCCCATCTGCTACGACTCGTCCACTCAAACTTTTGATAGGGAACTTATGGATACCCTGATTAAGCCAGGGATTTTGCCGGCCAACTTCTTCTCTGGAAAGGACTCTCCCACATATGAGTTCTATAATCCATCGGCTGCAGCAAGGCAACTGGGCTTTGGCCAACTGCCGATTCGGGTTTACTTTGCCGGTCAAGCAAAATTCAGAGATGAACTGACCAAGAGTCTTGACTACAATCGGCTGTGCAACTTAGTGCCAGATTCTTGCACCATTGACCTGAACAATTGGACAGTGGCCTCTTTTGCCGTTCAGCAATTCAAACTATGGTGGGCAGAATGGAAGCAATACTTCTTCTGCAAATCCCCATCAACATATTGCAACATTCTGGACCCAGAAAATATTGACCCAAATGCAGCGGTATGTCCTTTCTCCCAGCCGATTTCAATGTTGTCTCTTTCCATACTACCATCTTACCATTAACTTATATTTATCTTCTTAGTCTGAAAGCCAATTCCCTCCGATGCGGAGCTGAAGCGGCAGGCTGATAGAGAGCGATCATCCATATACGCCATATCCGCTCATCGGCTTTCAAGCTCCAACCATCAAGGATATCGCTACTGGCTGATTGAAACGAACACCGAAAAGGCCAACCTTGAAGACAACAAGCCGTCGAGTGCGTGCCCGCATCGGACCGACTGATCAATCGGCGGTAGTTTCGGCTGAAACTCCAATTCCTCTATCCTTGCCGACTACCGAGATGACCGATCCTCAAGTCACCGCAGAAGTCGGAGCAGCTGCGGCATCACTGCTAGTGGAAGCTGTTCAGGTAATCTTGCTTATTTCATATATCTTTAAGTGCTCCACTAACACTAACTTTTTCTTTTTGTCAGGCTGCACAAGTCGTTCCAATGCAGTCCCCACAGCAATCGGCCACATCCCAAGCGGAAGCCGAAGCTCCAGCAACTCTTCCAATCGATGTAGATAATCTTTTACCTCAATTTCTCGACATTCAGAGGACTTAACTGATCCTGATGTAGGATGATTTGGATACGTCGACTGTAGCCCCACAACAAACATCGGCCGGAAGACCAACAGAGGCATGGCAAATATCTCATATCATCTTATTTCAATTACCCATAGTATACTCATAGGATCTGTTTTCAATACCTTTTCAGGAAGCTGGTCCAAGCAGAGCATTAATAGTTGTCGAGTCCTCTTCCTCTGACGAGCCGATTATACCGGTCCCTGAGACGAGGGAGGCGCTCCCATCGGCGCAAGCAAGAGAGATCCGCTTCAAGGAGGTAATAAACTTATCACCGGAATCGCCCGATTCCCCCTTACTGCTTGCTAATCCTTTTCTTTATTCTCTCGCAGGAACAAGACACCCCGAATAACAGCGTTTTCTCCTTCGCCGTCTCTTTGCCTGATGATGAAGAAATCGCTTCACGCCAAATTCCGTTGAGCTCTATTTCCGATGATGTCCGTGCCAAGCTCGAGAGCATGCGGATCCTTCTCCAAGATGATATCGTCCGATTAGTAGAAGATGCTTCACCGATTCGGCGGCTTTTCAATGACATCAAGGGTCGAATCCCGGAAGAAACAACAGAAAGCTTGGAACCTGCTGCATATATAGAACATATGCAAACCCCAGTTTCCAGGGCCCTGCGCCATATGGCCGATCGCGCACAGCTAGCAAAGACCCGGGAAGAGGCCGACTCGTACAAGCATCGGGCCCAAGAGGTACACCAACAGATCAACTTCCTCGAGTGCTGTCGCCCGGATATCGTCGGCACGATAGATCGCCTCAAACGGAGGAGAGCAGAACTAGCCAAAGAGATGGAGCAAATAACCAAAGACATAGCTGCTGAAGAAAAGAAGCTTCAAGAGCTCCCATCCGTCATCACTGGGCTGAAGCAAGAAAGGCAGAACTTGGCCTGTGAAGCGATAAGGCTTCGTCGCCATATATCAGAAGTTCCCGGATCGGCCGACGACGACCAAAGAGTACTAGATTCGGCCGATCAGATCAGGCAACGAGCTATCACGGCCATAGATGCTTTCCTCGGGTTGTAAAGAATGCTGTAAACATTTAATGCTCCTTTAATGTAACTGCGCCAATTTGATCCTGGACCACTTCCCTTGGCAGATTTGCATTTATGAATGCTTTTACTACGATAGGACGTGTCCCACTATCTTCTTACTTCCTTCTCTTTATAAGTAGATCCCACACCGTCTCCAGAGGTGTGACAACCCTGGTAATTAAAATTTCAAAATCAATGTCATTAGCCTAACTCTATGTTTTAAACCCACTAATGAGAGGATGGAAAGAATTTAAAAAGGGTTCAGTTAGAATTCAAATTTAATTTGGGCACATTTGGGCACATTTGAAACTTTTAAAATAACTTTAAAAGCATAAGCCAAATGAGATTTTGCCTGAAACCAAAGTTGTAGAACTTTTTATTTTGAACAACTTTCGTGTTCAAAAGTTTTTGAAATTCAAATCAGAAAGAGGAGAAAACGCCCTGTTTGCACCCAGCCCCCTGAACTTTTTCGAATTTTTGCATTTCGGTCCCTGGCGTCTCCCCCTCTGCTCTGCCGCGCCGCGCGCGCTCGCCCGCCCGCCGCGCGCCAGGTGGCCGGCGTCGCCTGACCGGCGCGGAGCGCCAGGCCAGTGGCCGCCGCACCACCCCGCCACGGCCGGCTTTGCCCCGCCCCGACGCCGCGCGGCCAGTCCCCGCCCGCGCGTGCGCTGCCGCGCCCAGGCCGCCGCCCGCCCGGCCAGTCTCCGCGCTCCGCCGTGCCGCCCCGGTCCCCGCGCCCCACCAGTCGTCGCACCCGCCCTCCGCCCGAGCCGCTGCCGCTGCTGCTTCCCCACTCCGCGCCCGGCACTATCTCCTCGCGCCCACGCCAGTATCTCGGCCGCCCAGTCGCCGCGCCCGCTCGCCGCACGCCGCGCCGGCGTTCTGCCGCCGCCCGCCGCGCCCAGTGCACGCCGCTGCCGTGCCCCGCCCCGCGCGTCGCCCAGGCATCTCCACGCCCCCTCCTGACCCTATAAAAGCCCCGCCCCGACCGCCCGCGCGAGCCCCCGGCCACCAGAACACCTCGCCGCGCCATCGCCGCCGCTGAGCACCACCCGCCCGTGGGCAGCCCTCCACAGCCGCCCACTGCCCAAACTGAGCACCCAGCCACCACTACATCACCTCACCGCAGCTCGCCGACCCGCCCAACGCCACCCAGAGCCACCGGAGCTCCGCCGCCCGCGCTGCCGTCGCCGCCGCCGCCCCTGCTCGCCGTGGACAGCACGACACCGACCCCCTCCGTCCAAGCCGAGCCTCTGGGTAGCTTCCCCATGCGCCACTGAAGCTCACCGACCGGACCACGCCGCCCCAAGCCCGCCGGAGCACCGCCGTCGACGCGAGCCGCGCCGCCGCCGCCTCTGCTCCAACGCCGGCGAGCCCTTCCCGGCCGTCCCCCACCTGAACAACACCCCCACAAGGTAGCCCTCGCACCCCTGAACCTTCCCCGACCCCCGCCCCTCGCCGCCGGCGAGCCCCCTCGCCGGAATTTCGGCCGGCCGCCGCACCCGAGCCGCCGAGGACCCAATTGCAAGGATTTAAATCTTTAGAAGGGTCTGAGCGTAAGATTCAAGGACCTAGTTGTAAAAGAAAATTTCAAACCTAGATTCAAATTCAGTGAACTTGTAAAATTCGTATAAAATCGTAGAAAATTCAGAAAAATGCAAACTCAACTGTTCTGGAATCCTCAGAACAAACTCTACCACTTTTGTTACAAAAGTTTTCTCATAATCTCAAAATATTTGGCTCTACATTAAATAGAAGCTTTAATGGACATATTTTATACCCACTGTTCTAGAGCAATGCTGACCCTGAATTTTGGGCAGTGAATTAGTTGCTGGATGATTAGGACTGTGTAAAACGATCAGACCCAAATTCCATTTCTAGCTCTGCTGTTTGTTAAACTTAGTTTTAATTCATGTGTAAATGGAATGTTTTATCCCTGTAGTTAGGTGGTGAGTCACCCATTGAAATTTTTCCTATGCTAAAGTATTGGTACCTAGAAGCCAGAGAAAAATTTTTATCTCACAGTAACCCACTTATTTGATTTATGTGCTAATAACATACACTAAATCAAGAAAATAGTATCTTAGCTTGGAAAATTCCCAAATTATTACTGGGAGTTACACTAGGGTAGAGGTTGCTGTGTAAAATGTTTCATGGACAAAAACCCTGTGAAGGGTCCTGTAAAAATGAATCTTTAAAAAGCCTAGGTGTAGAATGTCATATTTTCTATGCTCTGAATACTGCATAATAAATCCTACAAACATTACAGTAGCTTCTGCATGCTAAAGTGAGAGCTCTGTAAAAATCTTAGGCTCATTTGTTGCACCAATTGATCTGTACAAAAAGAACAAGTATCTAACAGTAACAACGAAATCTATTTTTCAGAATTAATCTGTTACATAAAATTGGCTGAAAATTTTACAGTAAGCACACCTTTCCTTGATGTGCCTAAATCCAAAATTTCATGACCAGAAACTATCCCTTGTAGTAATTACTCTCAAATCGTAATCAAGTGCTATTTCCACGACTCAAACTTGTGCACTCATGTAGAATCGACGACTCTCGCCGACGGAACTTACGAGCTGGTGCCCGCGTCCGAGAGTGAGCAGCGTGAAGCTCAAGCAAATCTAACTGAAGCTTTTGAAGACCCGAGCCCAAGTTCGGAAGATCCCCAAGCGAACTGCGAAGGCAAGCCCCGGAGCATAACCCATTCTTTCCGAAATTATGCAACTCATTACTCTTTGCTTGTGCATTAAGTTTATAGGAGTTGGATGAAAACTTAGTTGCATGATGTCAGGAACCCTTGCGTGAAAACTAGATGTAAGGTTCGATAGAATGCTGTGCTAATAGGACTCCGGTAAAAGTCGAGTGATTTCCTGTCACTCGCGAGAAAATAGGAGTTGAATGACTACTACACGCTGCAATCATAAGGACACGGACGGGTTATGTAACGATGGTTACGATTGAGGCCCGTCTGTCTAGTGAAAAATGCTAAGGCCGCAGGGTGTGGTAGTGATGGTTAAGTCTTTGAACGTACTAAACACATGCCGAGATTATGGGAATCGGTAAGCTTAAGTACCTGATTGGCCCGGCAAGGGGACGGCATCCTACCCTTTGAACTTCGGTCCCATGTGCATATGGCGAGTGCAGAGAGTGGTCACGACCCGGCGCCGAACCGTGGCGTGGGGCTCTTGTACTCTCGGAGGGTAGCCCCGATCCACGACCCGGAAAGAAAGGGGAAAAGTTGCACGTGTGACTCTAGGGAGTAACCACGTGACGTGTGTTTGGGTTTCCCTTGCAAGGTTAAGAAATTCGATTCGAATCGTCCGTTTCTCACGGCTATTGAGACTGCTTAACCATTTTTACCCACAGAGTAAGAAGAGGAACAATGATGATGAATGAACTGGTTGGATGGAAAATTTAATGCTTCACCATGTATGCTTTAGATAGCTGCTTACCTAGACTGGCTAACGAGACTAGAATCTTGAGCTAAAAGTTGAAAGTAAGGACCCACTTGTAGATGCTTTTCGGCAAAACAAACCCCTGAGCCAAAAAGCCTGGCATGTCTAGAGTCGGTGGAGTAGTTTCCACTACACGGGTAAGTCTTGCTGAGTATTAGTATACTCAGTCTTGCTTGTGACTCGATTTCAGGTGAACCCTTTGAAGACATGATTGCTAGCTTGACTTGGCCCTGCACTCTTCCCCCTGGTTGGTCGGTGGAATGGGATGCGCCCCCGTCCAACGGAGATAAGGCCGAGTGATGTCTCGTACGGGCTTCATCGAGACATCCTGTATCGTCGAGTAGTTCCGTTGTTTATTTCCGCTGCAATTTAACTCTGAAGAACTTATTTATGTTAATTGAAGTACTTGTTTTCTAAACTCAGAACTAGGTCTGTAATATTTACTTATGCTAATGATGTAATATTTGCTGGAATGTGGTATTCTCTGGGCTCATCGTCGCATGAGCATTTGTATGTACGGCGCTCGATCCGTTCACCGTGGTTGTATCGGGAGGTTATACCCGACAGACCAGTGGATTACTCCGTTTGAAGTGTAAGGTTAACCGAGGATGCCTTAATGGTGATGGTTAATACACTTGAGCCGGATTAATTCAGGTGGTTCTGCCACAGCTGGTATCAGAGCCGTAGCTGGTGCCACAGCTGGCAACAGCGGACACCAGAGCCGAAATACATATGCCAGAGAATGCTACAACCCTTAAAAACTCATTTTACTAAAACATGACTAGAAGGTTGTGTTGCGAAATGCGTTGGTACGTTAAGGATGGTGCCTAGTTCGTAAAGCCCTAAGGGATTATGGGAAAGTTACTAGGTGGCTATCTAACTTCTATATATAGTATCAACTGACTTCCAGCACATTACCTTCTGTCAAAACTTACTTTCATGCACAACCGACCTTAAATTCTGTAACGACGCACTCATCGCTAAGGTAAGAAGGTAAGGATCCTCAGCCAACTGAGAGAGCTTGGCCTTCCTGTCGGTGATGCGAACCGAACGCTGCCCTCAAGCAGTGGCTTACTTGAGGTGCTGCCAATATGCCAACTGTTAGTTGAACATATTGGGAGTAGAAGGTTCGGCGCAGGGTATGGCGATCGCTGTTCATACCCCCGTCTCATGACGGTACCCCCGTGAATACGCTATCTCGATAGCGTATGTTAACGTCGTCTGTACGGCGGGAATTGTACAGATATCGTTTCTATAAGTAAACGGTAATGATTACGGACGCTTTCATGAGTGCTGGCATGAAAGGTTCATGAAATATATATGCTTGTCGATTTTCTGCAGGTACACTAACCGCGATTACGATAAGTTAAGGGACGAGTAGAAAGACTCGACTAGATATTATAGGAGAGCCGTATTGTGTAAGCCACCGAAACTATCATCGTAAGACCAAAGCTATTTGGCAATTGTTTTATTTGTGAGGACGAATAGGACGTGCATACATCATAAACATGTGTATCTGAAATAAAAAAAAATGCGTTGTGTGAGAGTGGAAAGGTTCTTGCGTATCTAAGCGTGGTTTGCATAAGGACTATCTAGCGAAGCTGCCCGAAATCTGCCGTGACCAAAAAGAGCGATTTATTGGCCATAGAAAATGACCATTTCTGATAAAGTTCATGTTGAAGAAACTGTTCCAAATCTTGTGTTCTATCTTCTGTTCAAAAATGAAAAATTCTGAACTTATGGATAAGAAGAAATAACAGAAACCTTGGAGCGTCAGATTTCTGTCCAGAATAAGCACTTCTGCCTCTTAAATTTTTAGGCCCCCCTTCCTGCGGTTTTCTGCAAAACAGCACAACACGAAACTTGTTCCAAATTTACCCAGGAAGCTGCTGTTAAAATTTGGTAAATTTTGGCTAGGTAGATTTTCCCTGGTGTATGAAACTCTAGCCCTCTGTTCACTGAAAATTCTGGGTAGACAGTAAGGTAAAACCTGAAAAGAAAGACCATCTTAGAGACCCAATTAGCTCTGGAGTTGACTAGAAAAGTTGTTCACAAATACCTTAGGAGTGACCTGGTGAAATTTGAGAATTTTTGGACAAGAACTGTGGGAGTTATGATTATTTTTGCACACTATACAGAATCTGTCCTTGTGCTGCTCACAGTTTTTCGCTATCTCACTCCATTTGATCTTTTGTTCAGATGGCCGAGCCTGTTGAGATGATGGTGAATGAGGATGGACGCGTGCACTCGCAGTGTCTCCACTGGGAGGGCTTTCCCTCTATTTTGTGGGATGTTCTGCGTACCGCGGGCTATCTAATTCCCCCACGTTACGCCGGACTGGAGTTTGCGGAGAATGGAGTTACCCAGTGCCGTGTCAACGTGACTATCTTTCCGCACCCGCTACACCCGGAGTGGCCCGCCTTGGAGCTTGAGGCTGTTGGTCGCCGTTTGGCTGATACTTGGGAGCTTGCAGCCATGAGGGCGCTCACCACATTTTGTGCGCAGCGTCCCGAGGTTGTCACACTCACTCCCATTGGATTGTTTCCTGCTGCCCAGGACAACGACCCCTTTTGGCTCAACAGGGTGCAGCACGCACAGTATTTGGTAGACTTCCATGCCCAGGAGACTATCCATACCTCCGTGCGGTGCATAAGTGCACTCTACCGGCTTCAGACTCTCCAGAGTCAGGCACTCGAGCAGCTCACCGATCTTGCTCAGGCCTACCATATGATGGCAGATACCAGGGATGAGCAGATAAAGGAGCTCAGCCAGGATCTTGAGGACAGAGATGCTCAGATTGGCCAACTTAAGGGCCAAATCCAGGAGCAGGACACTCTCATGGGTGAGAGAGAAACCACGATAGCACAGTTGGAGGAGCAGCTCCATGATCTGAACCTTGAGTTGGAGGACGCTAATGAGCACATTCAGTGGCATCATGATCAGAATGACCATCCCCATGAGGACGACATGGAGGAGGATGAGGAGGAGCCACAGGAGATTGATGGTATCTCAGGTATGGATTTCGAGGGTGAGGTACCACAGGCACCTCGGATGGGAGCCCACTCTCCTGCTCACAGCGAGTCGTCCGTCAACGACTTGGACGATTTCTAGAGGACGACCTAGGAGGACTTTTGCACATACTCCTCGATAGGGTAGCCTAACTTTTGGCAAGTGTTGTAATAGGCTAACAAGGAGTTGAGTAACTCTTTTGTGTTGGGTACACCTGAATCAGGTGGACACCCTCAGCATGTAAGGAACGGCGATAAACTTGGTGATTTCGTTGTAAGTTGGTAAACGATGGAATCCACAATCGCTGAGACTTGTCGGAATTTTTACCCATGTCTCCTTGCATTTCTTGGCTGAGTGTTGAATACCAGACTTGTGCTAAATTTTGTGATCTAGGTTCTCACAAAAATTCAGCTTCATTGGACCTCGCTAGTTTAAGATATAGGCGAAACAGTACCGATCAATCTGCTGAAAAACAGCTAAGACAGCAAGGCAAAGGAAGAGCTTTTCGACCACCTTAGCCATAGTTCTAGCACCGAAGTTAAATACCAAAGTGGTGCATTCCTAAATTCTCTGACTACTGCCAATGTTGAGATGTTTTGGATGGACCCACAGCAGGCTATGATTTTTCTCGTAGCATACAGAGATTCTGTCCATACTTCTAGCTCAGACTTCGGAAGTCTATGACTACACCAATTATTTATGAATCAAGGAAGTAATATGGATCGCGTTGCTAATGGTAACCTTTCACGTTTCAGATGGTTGGATCAACACGTGGCAACCCCGAGGGTTTTGGTGCCGGTGGCAGCCGCTCGCGACAATCGCCACCACCCCCGCCCAGTTTAGTGGAAGTGATGGCCGCTCAAACCGAGCTGCTACGTCAGATTGTGCAAGGGCAACACCAGCAGAGGGGTGGGCACAATGCTCACCAACCACAAGCTGCAGGATACGCGGATTTCCTGGGGACCCAGCCTCCCTTGTTCCATAAGGCCGAGGAACCCCTGGACGCAGATGCATGGATTCGCACCATAGAATCCAAGTTCACACTACTTGTGGCCCCATGCTCAGAGGCCAACAAGGCTCGTTTTGCCGCGCAACAGCTTCGCGGTACCGCTCATCTGTGGTGGGACCACTATTTTGCGATGCTCCCGGCTGACCATGTGGTCGACTGGAATGAATTCAAGACCGCGTTCCGGGCACATCATATCCCCGAGGGTCTCATGGAGAGAAAGTTGAATGAGTTCCTGGCACTCACCCAGGGCACCCGCACCGTGTTGCAGTACGCCCAGGCGTTCAACAACCTATGCCAGTATGCGGGCTATCACGCTGATACGGATGCCAAGAAGCGTGATCGTTTCCGCCGAGGTCTGAATACCAAGCTCAAGGAACGTCTGAACCTAGCCAGGGCGGACACCTACAACGAGTTGGTCAATATGGCCATTACCCAGGAGGACTGTATCATGGTACACTGGGCAGAGAAGAAGAGAAAGGCACCCGCAGGGCCATCAAGTGCCCAACCACCAAGGTATCGCATCGTGCAAAATACCGCACCTACAGCTCCACCAAGGGCCCCGCCGCCAGGTAGATGGATTGCCAGACCCCCACAGCAGCCAGGCATGGTACGACCCCCGATGCCTCCACAGAATGGACCGAGGCCCATTCTTCAGCAGTCTCTTCGACCTAGCCCCGCAAATCGCTGTTTCAAATGCGGGAGTTCCAGCCACTTCGCACGCGAATGCCCTCAGCCTGGACAGCCCAACCAAGGTCAAGGATCCAACCCGAACACCCAGAACAGGGGCAAGAGACAGACCCTGCAAGTCAAGCAAGGACGGATTAAATTCACCACGCTTGCAGAGCTTCCAGAAGGCGCCCCAGTAATGTCGGGTACATTCTCTATCCATAACAAGCCTGCCGTTATATTATTTGATTCTGGTGCATCGCATAGTTTTATAAGTGCAAAATTCGGTGCAAAAGTAGGCTTGGATGTTTGTCACACAAAAGGGTCATATATGATATCAACACCGGGTGGTAAAATTGCTTCAAACCAAATGGTCAGACAAGTACCAGTCAAATTGGGTAGTAAAACCATTGACACGGACCTTGTCCTTTTACCCCTTGACGGCATGGACATTATTTTGGGAATGAACTGGATGGCTATGCATGGAGTCACACTGGACCTTTCTTCCCGAGCCGTTGAGATAAATTCACCTAGTCACGGAGCCACTACCCTTTACCTACCATTCATAGATTGCACGAATTCCTGTGCTTATAAGATGGAAGGACTTAAGCTAGATGAGATTCTTGTGGTGAACGAGTATGCCGATGTTTTCCCGGATGACTTACCAGGAATGCCACCGGATAGGGATATTGAGTTCGTTATTGAACTACAACCAGGCACTGCACCTATATCCAAGAGACCATATAGGATGCCCCCTAAGGAATTGGCCGAGCTGAAAATTCAACTCCAAGAACTACTGGACAAAGGTTTTATTCGCCCTAGCGCGTCACCTTGGGGATGTCCAGCCCTATTCGTAAAGAAGAAGGATGACAGTTTGAGATTATGTGTGGACTATCGACCTCTCAATGCGGTAACAGTTAAAAATAAATACCCACTTCCTCGCATCGATGTGCTCTTCGATCAATTAGCTGGAGCCAGAGTCTTCTCAAAGATTGATCTTCGCTCGGGATATCATCAGATCAAGATTCGCCCGTGCGATATTCCTAAGACTGCCTTCTCCACACGATATGGACTATATGAATTCTTGGTCATGTCCTTTGGACTCACCAATGCCCCTGCCTACTTCATGTATCTAATGAATTCGGTATTCATGCCCGAACTTGACAAATTCGTCGTAGTGTTCATCGACGACATTCTTATCTATTCAAAGGATGAGGAAGAGCATGCCAAGCACCTTCGCATTGTTCTTCAGCGACTCAGAGACCATCAGCTCTATGCTATGTTTTCTAAGTGTGAATTCTAGTTGGATACTGTAAAGTTCTTAGGTCACACGATCTCCAGCGAAGGCATAGCTGTTGACCCCAGCAAGGTACAAGAGGTGATGGATTGGAAACCCCCTACCTCTGTTCATCAGATTCGCAGTTTTCTCGGCTTAGCCGGTTACTACCGTCGCTTCATCCCGGATTTCTCTCGAATTGCTAAGCCCATGACGGAACTATTGAAGAAGGAAGTAAAGTTTGTATGGAATGAGAAGTGTGAGGAAGCCTTCCACACTCTCAGAGAGCATCTGACTACTGCACCTGTGTTAGCTCAACCCGATAATACCAAGTCATTCGATGTGTATTGTGACGCATCAGGTACTGGTCTAGGATGTGTGCTTATGCAAGAGAATCGAGTGATTGCATATGCCTCACGAGCCTTTCGGCCCCACGAACAGAATTATCCCACGCATGACCTTGAGCTCGCAGCCGTCATTCACGCTCTGAAGATATGGAGGCACTATCTCATGGGTACACAGTGCAATATCTACACGGATCATAAGAATCTCAAGTACATCTTCACACAAGCCGATCTGAATATGAGACAACGAAGATGGCTAGAATTAATCAAAGATTATGACCTTGAAGTGCACTATCACCCCGGTAAGGCTAATGTAGTCGCGGATGCACTAAGCCGCAAGTCCCATTGCCATTGCTTATCCATGGAGTCCTACCATGAGACATTATGTGCAGACATGAGGAAGCTGAATATGGAAATGGTTTCCCAAGGCACTCTAAATCACATCTCAGTTGAGCCCACTCTTCACGACCAAATCGTCATGGCACAACTACATGATGAAGGAATCAAGATCATCAAACGAAAACTCTCTCTAGGTGAGGAGAAGTATAAGTGTTTCCGCCAGGACCATAAGGGAGTTCTATGGTTCGAAGGTCGTATAGTCGTTCCGAAGAATCGTGAACTCCGCAAGCAAATTCTTGATGAGGCACACCTCTCCAAATTCTCTATCCACCCCGGCAGTAGTAAAATGTATCAGGACCTAAGGCAAAACTTCTGGTGGACTAGAATGAGAAGGGAAATTGCTACGTATGTCTCGGAATGTGACACGTGCCAGAGAGTAAAAGCTAGCCACTTAAAGGTAGCCGGTACACTTCAACCGTTACCTATACCATCATGGAAATGGGAAGACATAAGTATGGACTTCATCGTTGGACTACCAAACACGTCCCAGAGACATGATTCCATATGGGTTATCGTTGATAGACTCACGAAGACGGCACGTTTTCTTCCGGTACACACCACCTATTCTACCAAGAAATATGCCGAGATTTACCTCGATCGTATTGTTTGCCTGCATGGAATACCTAAGACAATTATTTCCGATCGTGGTCCTCAGTTTGTAGCACGCTTTTGGGAGCAACTGCAAACGTCTCTTGGCACTAAGCTGATTCGCAGCTCAGCATACCATCCTCAGACCGATGGACAAACGGAAAGAGTAAACCAAATTCTTGAAGACATGCTGAGAGCTTGCGTCATCCACTATGACAAGAATTGGGACAAATGCCTACCCCTAGCAGAGTTCTCGTACAACAACAGCTATCAAACAAGTTTGAAAATGGCACCATTTGAGGCACTGTACGGACGAAGGTGTCGAACCCCTTTGAGCTGGTCACAAACCGGAGAACGTAAAATAATGGGACCCGACCTGGTAATCGAGGCAGAGGAGAAAGTAAAAGTAATACAAGCAAATCTTAAAGCCGCACAAGCCCGACAAAAGAGCTATTCTGACAAAAGGAGAAAGCCCCTAAAGTTCGAAGTTGGCGATCATGTCTATCTTCGAGTTTCACCAACCAAAGGAGTGCGAAGATTTGGGATCAAAGGCAAACTAGCTCCCCGTTATATTGGTCCTTACGAAATCATGGAGAGCCGCGGACCCGTAGCCTACAAATTACGACTGCCCCCTCAGCTCACGGCCACCCATGATGTCTTCCACGTATCTCAACTCAAGAAGTGTATTCGAGTCCCTACCGAGATTGTGGAACAACAAGAAATATCGTTGGAACCCGACCTCTCGTATGTCGAACACCCAGTTAAGGTTTTGGATCAAAAAGAAAGAGAGACCAGGAGGAAAGTGATTAGAATGTATAAAATACAATGGAATTGCCACACGGAAGAAGAAGCCACCTGGGAAACGGAAAGCTACCTGAACCAACATTTCCCTGGGTTTCTTGCCTCAACCACTGGTATGTGCACCCACGCCCACACTAAGAACTACCGAATCTCGGGGCGAGATTCTTGTTAAGGGGGGAAGGCTGTGACAACCCTGATAATTAAAATTTCAAAATCAATGTCATTAGCCTAACTCTATGTTTTAAACCCACTAATGAGAGGATGGAAAGAATTTAAAAAGGGTTCAGTTAGAATTCAAATTTAATTTGGGCACATTTGGGCACATTTGAAACTTTTAAAATAACTTTAAAACCATAAGCCAAATAAGATTTTGCCTGAAACCAAAGTTGTAGAACTTTTTATTTTGAACAACTTTCGTGTTCAAAAGTTTTTGAAATTCAAATCAGAAAGAGGAGAAAACGCTCTGTTTGCACCCAGCCCCCTGAACTTTTTCGAATTTTTGCATTTCGGTCCCTGGCGTCTCCCCCTCTGCTCTGCCGTGCCGCGCGCGCTCGCCCGCCCGCCGCGCGCCAGGTGGCCGGCGTCGCCTGACCGGCGCGGAGCGCCAGGCCAGTGGCCGCCGCACCACCCCGCCACGGCCGGCTTTGCCCCGCCCCGACGCCGCGCGGCCAGTCCCCGCCCGCGCGTGCGCTGCCGCGCCCAGGCCGCCGCCCGCCCGGCCAGTCTCCGCGCTCCGCCGTGCCGCCCCGGTCCCCGCGCCCCACCAGTCGTCGCACCCGCCCTCCGCCCGAGCCGCTGCCGCTGCTGCTTCCCCACTCCGCGCCCGGCACTATCTCCTCGCGCCCACGCCAGTATCTCGGCCGCCCAGTCGCCGCGCCCGCTCGCCGCACGCCGCGCCGGCGTTCTGCCGCCGCCCGCCGCGCCCAGTGCACGCCGCTGCCGTGCCCCGCCCCGCGCGTCACCCAGGCATCTCCACGCCCCCTCCTGACCCTATAAAAGCCCCGCCCCGACCGCCCGCGCGAGCCCCCGGCCACCAGAACACCTCGCCGCGCCATCGCCGCCGCCGAGCACCACCCGCCCGTGGGCAGCCCTCCACAGCCGCCCACTGCCCAAACTGAGCACCCAGCCACCACTACATCACCTCACCGCAGCTCGCCGACCCGCCCAACGCCACCCAGAGCCACCGGAGCTCCGCCGCCCGCGCTGCCGTCGCCGCCGCCGCCCCTGCTCGCCGTGGACAGCACGACACCGACCCCCTCCGTCCAAGCCGAGCCTCTGGGTAGCTTCCCCATGCGCCACTGAAGCTCACTGACCGGACCACGCCGCCCCAAGCCCGCCGGAGCACCGCCGTCGACGCGAGCCGCGCCGCCGCCGCCTCTGCTCCAACGCCGGCGAGCCCTTCCCGGCCGTCCCCCACCTGAACAACACCCCCACAAGGTAGCCCTCGCACCCCTGAACCTTCCCCGACCCCCGCCCCTCGCCGCCGGCGAGCCCCCTCGCCGGAATTTCGGCCGGCCGCCGCACCCGAGCCGCCGAGGACCCAATTGCAAGGATTTAAATCTTTAGAAGGGTCTGAGCGTAAGATTCAAGGACCTAGTTGTAAAAGAAAATTTCAAACCTAGATTCAAATTCAGTGAACTTGTAAAATTCGTATAAAATCGTAGAAAATTCAGAAAAATGCAAACTCAACTGTTCTGGAATGCACAGAACAAACTCTACCACTTTTGTTACAAAAGTTTTCTCATAATCTCAAAATATTTGGCTCTACATTAAATAGAAGCTTTAATGGACATATTTTATACCCACTGTTCTAGAGCAATGATGACCCTGAATTTTGGGCAGTGAATTAGTTGCTGGATGATTAGGACTGTGTAAAAAGATCAGACCCAAATTCCATTTCTAGCTCTGCTGTTTGTTAAACTTAGTTTTAATTCATGTGTAAATGGAATGTTTTATCCCTGTAGTTAGGTGGTGAGTCACCCATTGAAATTTTTCCTATGCTAAAGTATTGGTACCTAGAAGCCAGAGAAAAATTAGGAGAATTTTTATCTCACAGTAACCCACTTATTTGATTTATGTGCTAATAACATACACTAAATCAAGAAAATAGTATCTTAGCTTGGAAAATTCCCAAATTATTACTGGGAGTTACACTAGGGTAGAGGTTGCTGTGTAAAATGTTTCATGGACAAAAACCCTGTGAAGGGTCCTGTAAAAATGAATCTTTAAAAAGCCTAGGTGTAGAATGTCATATTTTCTATGCTCTGAATACTGCATAATAAATCCTACAAACATTACAGTAGCTTCTGCATGCTAAAGTGAGAGCTCTGTAAAAATCTTAGGCTCATTTGTTGCACCAATTGATCTGTACAAAAAGAACAAGTATCTAACAGCAACAACGAAATCTATTTTTCAGAATTAATCTGTTACATAAAATTGGCTGAAAATTTTACAGTAAGCACACCTTTCCTTGATGTGCCTAAATCCAAAATTTCATGACCAGAAACTATCCCTTGTAGTAATTACTCTCAAATCGTAATCAAGTGCTATTTCCACGACTCAAACTTGTGCACTCATGTAGAATCGACGACTCTCGCCGACGGAACTTACGAGCTGGTGCCCGCGTCCGAGAGTGAGCAGCGTGAAGCTCAAGCAAATCTAACTGAAGCTTTTGAAGACCCGAGCCCAAGTTCGGAAGATCCCCAAGCGAACTGCGAAGGCAAGCCCCGGAGCATAACCCATTCTTTCCGAAATTATGCAACTCATTACTCTTTGCTTGTGCATTAAGTTTATAGGAGTTGGATGAAAACTTAGTTGCATGATGTCAGGAACCCTTGCGTGAAAACTAGATGTAAGGTTCGATAGAATGCTGTGCTAATAGGACTCCGGTAAAAGTCGAGTGATTTCCTGTCACTCGCGAGAAAATAGGAGTTGAATGACTACTACACGCTGCAATCATAAGGACACGGACGGGTTATGTAACGATGGTTACGATTGAGGCCCGTCTGTCTAGTGAAAAATGCTAAGGCCGCAGGGTGTGGTAGTGATGGTTAAGTCTTTGAACGTACTAAACACATGCCGAGATTATGGGAATCGGTAAGCTTAAGTACCTGATTGGCCCGGCAAGGGGACGGCATCCTACCCTTTGAACTTCGGTCCCATGTGCATATGGCGAGTGCAGAGAGTGGTCACGACCCGGCGCCGAACCGTGGCGTGGGGCTCTTGTACTCTCGGAGGGTAGCCCCGATCCACGACCCGGAAAGAAAGGGGAAAAGTTGCACGTGTGACTCTAGGGAGTAACCACGTGACGTGTGTTTGGGTTTCCCTTGCAAGGTTAAGAAATTCGATTCGAATCGTCCGTTTCTCACGGCTATTGAGACTGCTTAACCATTTTTACCCACAGAGTAAGAAGAGGAACAATGATGATGAATGAACTGGTTGGATGGAAAATTTAATGCTTCACCATGTATGCTTTAGATAGCTGCTTACCTAGACTGGCTAACGAGACTAGAATCTTGAGCTAAAAGTTGAAAGTAAGGACCCACTTGTAGATGCTTTTCGGCAAAACAAACCCCTGAGCCAAAAAGCCTGGCATGTCTAGAGTCGGTGGAGTAGTTTCCACTACACGGGTAAGTCTTGCTGAGTATTAGTATACTCAGTCTTGCTTGTGACTCGATTTCAGGTGAACCCTTTGAAGACATGATTGCTAGCTTGACTTGGCCCTGCACTCTTCCCCCTGGTTGGTCGGTGGAATGGGATGCGCCCCCGTCCAACGGAGATAAGGCCGAGTGATGTCTCGTACGGGCTTCATCGAGACATCCTGTATCGTCGAGTAGTTCCGTTGTTTATTTCCGCTGCAATTTAACTCTGAAGAACTTATTTATGTTAATTGAAGTACTTGTTTTCTAAACTCAGAACTAGGTCTGTAATATTTACTTATGCTAATGATGTAATATTTGCTGGAATGTGGTATTCTCTGGGCTCATCGTCGCATGAGCATTTGTATGTACGGCGCTCGATCCGTTCACCGTGGTTGTATCAGGAGGTTATACCCGACAGACCAGTGGATTACTCCGTTTGAAGTGTAAGGTTAACCGAGGATGCCTTAATGGTGATGGTTAATACACTTGAGCCGGATTAATTCAGGTGGTTCTGCCACAAGAGGCATATGCATTACCCATCTTCTCTCCCTCCAACAACTGGATCTTTATCCTCCCAAATCGAACAGCAAGATGTCTTCTTCGTCTTCTTCCTCTGTCAATCAGGTACGAACTCTCCTCTGCCTCTCCCCTAGACATCTCAATCGCTCTGATGTTGGGTAGCTTTTCATCTCTGTTTAGTCAAAACGTCTCAGCCCCAGTCTAGAATGAGCGATCGAAGTTATGCATTCAGACGAACCACTGTTGCAGGCAGACATAGATCTGATAAGTATTGGGACCTTATAGAGGCTCACTGCTTGGTTCGTAAGCGACTACCATCTGAAAAGAGTCCTCCACTTCCTCATCAAGTCGAGACTGAAGCTGCCATGGAGAATCTGGAGGAGAAGAAGACCCGCCTCCTGATAGAACTTTGCCATCAAGCTGAGACTGGAGCCACCGTGGAGAATCCGAAGGAGAATAGGACCCGCCTTCTGATAGAGCTGGGCCGGATCGAGAGAGAAATCCAGAGCAGGCGTAATCAATAGATATATAGGTATTTTTATTCTAAGGGCGACTTGTACTATGTCGGCCATGTACTCTGCCGTTTTCATCCAATAATGAACTGGTCAAAACGAATCACAATGTTTCTTTCTTCAGGCGATGTCATTTCTACATCGGCTATGCAGACGAAAGCCGATAGAAGTCGGCCATGTTGTCTTGATATATCTTACTGCAAGTTATGCATCTACCCAAATGCTTGGATAGTACCTCTTCAGATATCGTCCATTCAAAGCTCTTGGGAATTCTTTTCCTTCAATAGTTTCCAGAATATATGCATTTCCAAGGGCACATCGGCCGATTCTGTACGGCCCTTCCCAAGTGGGTGACCATTTACCGAATTTGGGATCCTTAGACCCTATCGGCAGCACCAACTTCCATACCAAATCTCCCTGGGAGAATTGTTTAACTTTGACCCTTTTGTCATACCATCTTGCCACCCTTTTCTTGTTTTCTTCTATACTAATCAGGGCCCTCAACCGCTGACCTGCCGAGTCGTCGAGCTCGTCCTTCATGAGGAAGGAATAGTCATCGGCCGTCAACTGATCTTGAAGTGATATACGCCTTGACCCCGTCCTTAATTCCCAAGGCAGGACTGTCTCATGACCATAAACCAGCTGATAAGGAGATATCTTAGTGGCTCCGTGACAAGCCATCCTATAAGCTGTAACACCCAAAAATATAGGAATCAAAATTCTAAAAGTATTTTTATAGAAGTCTCAAGATAAAATTGTGCATGCATCTTTATTTCTTTTCTTCTCCTATTCTTTCTTTCAGCCCAGCCCATTCCTTCTTTTCTCTTTCTTTCCTTTTTCCTTGGTCCAACTCAGTAGCTAATCCGCTCACCCAACCCTTTCTTTCACTGACGGCTGGGACCCATCTGTCGGTGTCTTCTTTCTTCTTTCCTTTCTTCTTCCTCTGCTCCACATCGCTCCCGCTCCTCTGTTTCCTTTCTCAGCCGCGACAGCAGGCACGCCGCGCCGTCGTTCGCGCCCCTTCTCCTTCCTTCTTTCTTTCTTACTCCGAGTCCGAATCGACTTTGCGTCGTCGCCCGCGTCTCTCTTTCCTTCCTCGCGATGCAGGCTTACCTTACTAGCCGCAGTTCCGCCCTTTCCTTCACAAGAGCCGCCGCCTTCCTTATTCCCGGCCACTCCGCCCCTATAAAATCCCGCCGGAGCCCCGCTTTGCAACCAGAGCAATCCTCAAACCTTTCCTCTACTCAACACCGACGCACGCCGCTGGAAGTCGCACACACGAGGATCGCCGCCGCCCCGTGTTGCTGCCTCTCTGTCGACTCGCCGTTCCGCAGCTTCTTCGCCGTCTTCAACTCTCGCCAGAGCTCCACGAGTTGGTGAGCATCAAGCCGCACCAGATTCCCCTCTCTCTCTTGCTCCGCCGCAAATCCAATTTCTCGCCGGACCCCTATTTCCGCCCGCCGCCGTGGCCGCCAGTTTACAGCCGCCGCACAGCCATTTCGTGACTACCCTCACCTTCGACGTGCCGCCCACGCCCTTCCCGACATAAATCCAGCTTTTATCGAGCCCCGGAACACCGGATTCGGTGAAGCTCCGGCCGTCCGCCGCCGCACTCGCTCACCGCTGACGCCCAGCAAAGCTCCGATTCGCCCGACCTTTTCCTTACTCCGCCGATTTGCCCGACCTTCACTTTACACTGCCGATTTACCCGACCCTCTCTTCACACCGCCGATTCGCCCGACCCTTACTCCGCCGATTCGCCCGACCCGCCGCTCGATGCTGATCTAATGGATCAGATTCACCCGACCCTAGCCGTCCCCGTAACATTCGCAGAAAGACCCCTAGGTTTTCCAGGAATCAACCCGCAGTCCAGATCAGTAGAAAATAATTAGAGTTGAGCCCTTTCTTCTTCTGTTCCGACCCCTGACTTTTCTAGAATTAGTACCCGCCGTCCAGAACCTATAGTTTTGCACCCCGACCCACTGTATAAGGTTTAATTATATTTTAGCCCCTAATTCCATCAGATTTAGCCCTTGGAAGTTCAAAACTCTCGCAGTTAGGCCCCTAGACCACTGTTTTAGCCATATCTTAATCGTTTCAACTCCGATCTCAGCGATTATTGCGCTCACGCGATCCTTGCATCATGAACTACAACTTTAGTACTTTTATACTTTCTGTTTGTATTGTTTGCTGTATTGTTTCTTATTTGTTTGTGTATGCTTGTTTGTGTGATCGCGTAGACAACGTGACGTTCGAGCAAAATCAAGAGCAAGCTTACGAGGAAGAGAATCAGTAGCTGTTTGAAGAAGGCAAGTGGATTTCCTCCCCTGCATATTCTATTTGATCCCAACAACAACATGAAAATTCACTTTACTTCAATGTTGCTTGCATAAACTTGATGGGTTACCTATGCTAAGGACATACCTAGTCTTTTACCCCAAACCTTGAAACACCTGGGGTTGCTATTCATGTTGGGTAGTCATGCTTAGTTGCAAACTTTGGGATTGGTATTGAATTACTCTTATGGCAACGTTGATCACGTTTCATATTGTGGTTTTATCGCGTAGTTTCAAGATCAACTTTGTTTAATGGAACATGGAGAACCACCCAAGAAAACAGTGCAACCACAAAGTCATATGGCTCTGACCTTAGCCAATTAATTAGATGTGTAGTTTGTTGGTGGCCTTACCGAAAGGGCAAGGAGGGGGTCGGTGATAGGGGTCATAGCCCGGTCCTCTTGGGGTAGCTGCCTTGGCTAAGGAACTGACCATTAGGGAGGTTTATGGACCACACCGCTACTGAAACTCTAGCAGGCTGCCTAGTTCTCGACATGTCTTTGTAAAGGCTTCGTAGTGTACCCTCGCCACTCACCTCGGAAGTGTTTAAGGGCTTTGCAAACCCGGGCGACTCAGGGAAACACGATTTGTGGGTAAAGTGTACAACCTCTGCAGAGTGTAAAACTGTTATAACAGCCGTACTCACGGTTAAGAGTGGCTTGGACCCTCACATGATAATGAAACTTGAAGATTAATTAAATTGTGGTTCGTGGTTAATACTTATGTGGATGGTATCTTTCTGTTTTTGCTAAAGTGGGTTGGTATAAACTTAAACCTAGTAATAGATGCTTGTTAACAAATATTTGACCAACTAAAAGCAACCGCTGCTGCAAACCCTAGCCTATCCTTGATGGCCTTGCATTTTCACCCCACTTGCTGAGTACCAACCATAAGAGTACTCACCCTTGCCCCCCTGCTGTTCAAAAGAGAACTTTGAAGAGGAGATCTTCGACGATTTTGAGGAGTTATAGGCCCTGCATTCACCAGTCATCGCCTGTGGAAGACGGAGTTGTTGGAGACTTTGTATAGGGTATAACGGTTCATCATTTAAGACATTTGTGTCTCTTTTATACGGAGTGTAATATTGTTAAATACTTTATTTAGTTACATTTTGAGCATTGTCTTTGATATATTACACTTTCCGTCTAACATATGTGTGTGAACATGATCCAGGTGCACATATGAGATGCATCTGGTTCTTTCTGGAATCGGGTGTGACAGAAGCCCATAGAGATTCAGCCAAGGACATGTGCCACTTTTTGGGCTGTTCTTCTATCTTCCTCTTGATCAACTTGATTATCCCCTTATTGGATGATTCTGCCTAGCCATTGGCTTGAGCATAGTATGGAGAAGAATTTAATAATTTAATCCCCATATCGGCAGCGAATTCTTTGAATTCTCCAGAGGTGAACATTGTTCCCTGATCAGTTGTGATAGTCTGAGGAATACCGAATCGATAGACAATATGATTCTTAACGAACTCAATCATATCGGCCGATGTCACATTCCTTAAGGGAACTGCCTCCACCCACTTAGTAAAATAATCGGTGGCCACTAATATGAACTTATGCCTTTTACTCGACGGAGGGTGAATCTGTCCGATGAGATCTATTCCCCAACCTCATAATGGCCATGGCTTGATTACGGGATTCATAGCCGATGCTGGTGCGCGTTGAACATTGCAAAACTTCTGATAGTCTTGGCATCCTTTATAATATTTGAAACAATCCACAAGGATCGTTGGCCAGTAATACCCATTGTTTCTGATCATCCATTTCATTTTGTGAGCCGATTGATGGGCTCCACATACGCCTTCATGGATTTCTCCCATCAGGACCTTTGCTTCTTCTGTTCCCAGGCACTTGAGAAGAACTCCATCAATCGTCCGGTAAAATAAACCATCTTCAAGTAACACATATTTTGTGGCTTGAAAACGTACTCGCCGATCCACTTTCCGGGAGGGGTCCTTCAAGTAATCGGCGATTTCCCTTCGCCAGTCATCGGCCGTGAGCTCCAAAATCATAGCTCCCTGAATCGGCCGATATCCGGACGCATGTTGGGCTAGCCTGTTGGCCTGTTCATTATAATTTTTGGGGATATGCTCAATTATTACAGACTTGAACCCCTTTAAAAGCTGAAGGCAATCTTCATAATAAATCCTCAAGATATCATCCTTGCACTCAGATCACCCCGTTAACTGATCTACGATGAGCATGGAATCTCCAAAAATTTTAACTGCATCAGCTTTGACTTCCCTTAATAATTGGATACCTTTTAGAACGGCTCGATATTCTGCCTGATTATTGGTTGCGGATGCTTCTATCGACAGAGAGAAATCATAACTTGCCCCCCGAGGCGATACAAGAACAATGCCGATTCCTGACCCGGCTCCACACGAAGAACCATCGAAATATACAGAGTCCATGGAACCGGTTCAACAACAGCAATCTCTGGTCTGCAATGTTGAGCTATGAAATCGGCCATGACTTGACCCTTTACAGCTTTGGCCGATTCGTACCTTAAGTCAAATTCTGACAGAGCCAGGATCCATTTTCCAATCCGTCGTTTTAAAATCGGCAATGATAGCATATATTTCACCACATCATCTTTGCATACAACTATGCATTCTGCCGATAACAAATAGTGCCTGAGCTTGGTACACGAGAAGTATAGACACAAGCACAGCCGCTCCACCGGGGAATATCTTGTTTTGGTGTCCAGGAGTCTTCTGCTGACATAATATACCACCCGTTCTTTCCCTTCGAACTCCTGTACCAACGCCGATCCAATAGCCTGTTCATCAGCCGATAAATATAATTTGAACGGGCTGTGGCGGGACTAACACCGGAGGTGAAATCAGATATTGCTTAATATCTTCCAATGCTCTGCGTTGTTCTTCTCCCCATACAAATTCCTGATCGGGCTTTAATTTCAACAAAGGGGTAAAAGCTCGAATACGCCCTGACAGGTTGGATATGAATCTTCTGATAAAATTGACCTTGCCGATGAGGGACTGCAGTTCAGTTTGTTCTGTGGAGCCACAACTTTGTTGATGGCGTCTATGGTCTTCCGGTTGATGTCCTGCTGATATGTAGCACCGGCGTTCTTCAACCCGAAGGTCATTACAACCCATTCGAATAAACCAAGGTGACCTGGACACCTGAAAGCCGTTTTCGAGATATCTTCTTCGGCCATTAATATCTAATTGTACCCGGCATTACCATCCATGAAACTGATGACTTTGTGTCCTGCAGCAGCATCTATCAAGATATCGGCCGTCGGCATTGGATATCCGTCCATTGGTGTGGCCTGATTTAGGTTCCTTAAGTCGATGCACACGCGCAGTTTGCCATTTTTCTTATACACGGGCACGATATTAGAAATCCATTCGGCATAGCGGCACTGCCGGATAAATCCTGCTTCAATTAACTTTGTGATCTCAGCCTTTATATCAGGTAGAATTTTGGGGTTGCACCGTCGTGCAGGTTGCTGATATGGCCGATATCCTGATTTTATAGGTAACCGGTGTTCAACAATGGACCGGTCTAGACCTGGCATCTCATGGTATTCCCAAGCAAAGCAATCCTTGAATTCTTTTAATAAACTTATCAATTTTCACTTATACTCAGGATCCAAGTTAGCACTAATATAAGTCGGCCTTGATTTGCCACCATCTCCCAAATCCACTATCTCCAATGAATCGGCCGACGTAAACCCATGCCCAAGCTTCCCGTCTTCTCGGACGAGCTGATCCATCTATTCTGAATCTTCAGAGCCGACTGCTTGGATCGGCTGTAGACCGAAATCAGACACCTTCAGGAAATCAGTGTCCCAAGTCCTGCCAGATATACACCTGACGTGTTCACAGCTCCATCGTTGCGTGTTGGCCGCTGCGATGGTGTAGGCGGAATCGGCGGTGACTATCTCTGTGCTGTCACCAACCCATTGCACGAGGCATTGGTGGATCGTAGATGGAACACAACAGTTTTCATGTATCTAGTCACGACCGAGCATCATGTTGTAGGACCCCTTACCATTAATAACGAAAAAGGTAGTAGGAAGGGTCTTACTACCGATGGTGAGGTCGACGCAGAGCGCTCCACGAGCGGGAGACACGTTGCCTTCGAAGTCCTTGAGCATCATGTCCGTCTTGGTCAGATCTTCATCGCTCTTGCCTAGATTTTGGAACATGGCATACGGCATGATGTTGACTGCGGCGCCTCCATCTACTAGTAGTCTGGTGACGGGTCGTCCGTTAACGTAGCCTTTGAGAAACAGCGCCTTAAGATGTTGCCATTTTTCTTCTTCTGGTTTCTCAAAAGTGGCCGTCATCGGCTCTAACACCAGTTGCGCCATTTGCTCTTCCACTCTTGTCGCTTTGTCTCGATCGTCAGGCGCCATGAATTCCATCGGCAACATGAACACCATGTTGATGTCGGCTGCCGATTCTTGATTGTCTGCTTCCTGGCTGTTGTTTTTCTTGGGGCGCAAAACCCGAGACTTGACGTTTCTCTTTTCCAGCACCTGCCTCTACTCTTCTTCCTGTTGCTCCCACTAGTGCAGGCGTTGGATCCTCCTTTCTGGGATCTGGATAGGCCATCAGGACACCACCTGGGGTTTACTGGTTTGGCCGATGATCTGGCGTGTTTCCAATCTGGTTCCCTTCCTAGGGGGTTTTTGTCTGACACCCTGTCATCAGCCATCTCTTCCAGCCGATCGTGCACACTGATTCTGCCCCCAGTCCATCCTGTTGGTTGATCTTGCCTTTCAACCAGTGATACCGGTCAACTCTGCCCCCCAGCCGATCATGCACTAAAAGGCACCGTCCCTCTTGTTCACGCCGATTTCTGCTGATCGGCTCTGATCCTCTGTCCCTGGAGCGTGATCTTTAAATGGACGATTGTTGCAACTTAATCCGTTGTACTCAGGACAGTTATCAAGCAACTAACTTACTGCCCAAAATTTAGGGTCATCCTTGTTCTACAACAGTGGGTACAAAATAAGTCCATTAAAGCTTCCATTTAATGTAGAGCAAAATATGTTGAGATTCTGAGAAACTTTCTGTAACAAAAGTGGTAGAGTTTGTTCTAAGGATTCCAGAACAGTTGAGTTTGCATTTTTCTGAATTTTCTACGATTTTATTCAAATTTTACAAGTTCACTGAATTTGAATCTAGATTTGAAACTTTCTTTTACATCTAGGTCCTTGAATCTTACGCGCAGACCCTTCTAAAGATTTAAATTCTTTCAATTGGGTCCTCGAACGGCTCGGGTACGGCGGCCGGCCGAAATTCCAGCGAGGGGGCTCGCCGGCGGCGAGGGGCGAGGGTCGGGGAAGGTTCAGGGGTGCGAGGGCTACCTTGTGGGGGTGTTGTTCAGGTGGGGGACGGCCGGGAAGGGCTCGCCGGCGTTGGAGCAGAGGCGGCGGCGGCGCGGCACGCGTCGACGGCGGTGCTCCGGCGGGCTTGGGGCGGTGTGGTCCGGTCGGCGAGCTTCAGTAGCGCGTGGGGAAGCTGCACAGGGGCTCGGCTTGGACGGAGGGGGTCGGGGTCGTGCTGTCCACGGCGAGCAGGGGCGGCGGCGGCGGCGGCGGCGCAGGCGGCGGCGCTCCGGTGGCTCTGGGCGGTGTTGGGCGGGTCGGCGAGCTTCAGTGGGGTGATGTAGTGGTGGCTGGGGGCTTAGTTTGGACAGTGGGCGGCGGCGGAGGGCTGTCCACGGGCGGGCGGTGCTCGGCGGCGGCAATGGCGACGGCGAGGGCGTTCAGGGTGCTGGGGCTCGCGCGCGTGGCCGGGCGGAGCTTTTATAGGGGCCGGAGAGGGCGCGGAGAGGCCTGGGCAGCGCGCGGGGCGGGGGCACGGCACAACGCGCACTGGGCGCGGCGGGCGGCGGCAGAACGCCGGCGCGACGTGCGGCAGCGCGGGCGCGGTGACTGGGCGGCCGGAGATATGGCGTGGGAGCGGTGGGATAGCGCCGGGCGTGGAGTGGTGAAGTAGCAGCGGCAGCGGCTCGGGCGGAGGGCGGGCGCGGCGACTGGCGGGGCGCGGGGGCCGGGGCGGCACGGCGGAGCGCGGCGACTGGGCGCGACGGGCGGCGGGCCGGGCGCGGCAGCGTCGCGTGCACGCGCGGGCGCTCACTGGCCGCGCGGCATGGGGGCGGGGCAAAGCCGGCCGTGGCGGGGTGGTGCGGCGGCCACTGGCCTGGCGCCTCGCACCGGTCAGGCGACGCCGGCCACCTGGCGCGCGGCGGTCGGGCGCAGAGGAGAGAGAGGGGGGGGGGGGGGGAGGGGCCTGGATGCAAGAATTCGAAAAGTTTCAGGGGGCTGGGTGCAAATAGGGCGTTTTCTCCTCTTTCTGATTTGAATTTCAAAAACTTTTGAACACGAAAGTTGTTCAAAATAAAAAGTTCTACAACTTTGGTTTCAGGCGAAATCTCATTTGGCTTATGGTTTGAAAGTTAAATTTAAAAGTTCAAAAGTAACCAATGTGCTCAATTTAAATTTGAATTCCAACTGAACTCGTTTTAATTCTTTCCACCCTTTCATTAGTTGGTTTAATCATAGAGTTAGGCTAATGACATTGATTTTGGAAATTTAATTACCAGGGTTGTCAAAGCTGATGTGACACCCCGGCTCAGGACTTAATAGGATTAATAGGATACTCATACAAACAAGTTGCAACTTCTTTTCCGGAAGCCTAATTTCAAAGAACTTTAAAGTTAAGCGTGCTTGGCTTGGAGCAATTTGAGGATGGGTGACCGATCGGGAAATTCTTCCTAGGTGCGCACGAGTGAGGACAAAGTGTGCAGAAAAGACTTGTGTTGGTCTGTGAGGGCAGTCTATGTCCTAGGAAGCGGTCAGATGTAAGCGGGCCCGGCCTCGGGGAGGCGGGACGCTCCAGAATGGTATCAGAGCCGACTCTCGCGGTTTCACGGGCGCGTACGAGCATAGAGCGCAGGCATGAGCACGGGCGCGTGCGGGTCAGGTGCGCAGGCATGTGGGTGGGCGCGTGGCGGGTAAGTGCACGGGCATCAGGGATGCGCCGTTGGCACTGGACGCACGGACGTGGCACATGGGCTGTTGGCACTGGACGCACGGACGTGGCACATGGGCCGTTGGCACTGTGGACGTACGGACGTGGCCAAGAGGGAACGTTCCTGGCTTGGGGTTGACCGACGAGGACGTCGGTCTCTTAAGGGGGTGAGGATGTGACACCCCGGCTCAGGACTTAATAGGATTAATAGGATACTCATACAAACAAGTTGCAACTTCTTTTCCGGAAGCCCAATTTCAAAGAACTTCAAAGTTAAGCGTGCTTGGCTTGGAGCAATTTGAGGATGGGTGACCGACCGGGAAATTCTTCCTGGGTGCGCACGAGTGAGGACAAATTCTGCCTGGTGAGCTTCTGGCTGGAAGTGAAATCGGCGGGGCGTATGCTGGTCCTTGATATCCTTGTACTGCTCCGCTGGCCAGAGAGCTGATGACGGCGTTATACACCGTATTGGTCATCACCGAGGATTGGTCGATAAACGCCTGGTAGATGGACTGTTGGATCATATCGGACATCTTGCCCGAATCCTCAGCAATGGTGATGTGGCGGGGAACTGGGAGAGGAGCTTTCTTGACTGTTTCTCCGTTTCTGGTACGGCTGAACGATTGCAGATACATCCTCTTGTAATCTTTTAGATGTTTAGCCAATTCTTCCTTCTGGTCGTCCTTGAGATCCGCTTCTATAATCTCAATGATGTTGCTTTCGGAGACCTCTGCGTTCTTCGACATGTCGTATCTTGAAGTCGTCCCACTAGGCGTGCCAAAAGTGTGTTGGCGCTAAAATCGGCCAGGAATCGACCGATTGTCTTCAGTGTCGGACACACGACCCGGGAGAATCTGCTTAGCTCCTGTTCGGGTTATTTGCCCTGGTGCGGTTCGCGCGGCGTGCTAGTCAATGTGACCTGTTGATTGAGAAGGAAATAAGAGTATTAAATTCAGGGCGCTCCGATCGGCTGGGGTTCCGATCTGTCCCTAAGAGCGCGTCGGCGAATCGGCCGATTTGCTATGAAGATGATCGGCTATGAATCAGCCGATAATCACGTAATAATTGCAAAAAAAACTGCTGGAGCAACTCAAACAATTATTACAGATGCAACACTTGAAATAGATCTAATCGGCTGTAAGATGATAAATCGAAGAAGAGAGATGACAAAGCCGATAGTTCCAATCTCAAGCTGGATAACTGGTGATAATACTAGAACAACAAGTAAAACCTATAATTCTAGTAAATATCAATAACTGGTGAATAAATCCAAATGAAACCACAGCGATGCGCCTGAGGTTAAAGCTTGGATGTTACTCGATAAGCGGAACCTACTAATTGGCCGGAGATCAAGTTGATGCAGCCCTGCCAATCCGTACGAACTCGTGAAAGAAGAAAAAGTATTGGCGAAGTCGCCGACTTGAAAGTAAAGTGCTAGGAAAAAGTAGAAGTGTTTTTGTTGATTGATGTGTTGATATGATACAAAGCCCTGACGACTCCTATTTATACCCTAAAACCAGGACTCCTCGTCGATTACGACTTGTTACAATCTTATTTCAGACAGGAAAACTACTATATCTATAATCTTTAAAAAGGAAACGGACTCCCGCAGAATCTTCCGCCGCCGTCTCCTAATCCAATCAGGACTTTTTCCATTGCTCCTTGACCGAATCGGCATTGCTCCGTTGACCAACATCAGGCCATTGCGCAAGCTGTATCATCAATCGGCCGATTTCCAACTGTTACCTTAAACGGCCGATTCTTTACTGTAGCCTTTAGATCTGCCGCATCGGCCAACCTCTCCTCCTGACGCCGATTGAACACGTGTCAAAATCTGGCGTCAACACGTCCGTGCCAAGCTCGAGAGTATGCGGACCCTCCTCCAAGACGATATGGGCCGATTAGTGGGAGATGCCTCGTCGATTCGGCAACTTCCTAATGAAATCAGAGGCCGAATTCCAGAGGAAGCGACAGAGGCTCTGGATCCTGCTGCATATATGGAGTCAATGCAGACTTCAGTGTTCAGGGCCTTGCGCCATATGGCCGATCGCGCCAAGCTAGCGAAAGCCCGCGAGGAAGAAGACTCCTACAAACATCGAGCCCAAGAGGTGCATCAGCAAATTAACTTCCTTGAGAACTCTCGGCCAGATATCGTCGGTGCCATAGATCGCCTCGAACAGCGAAGGGCAGAGCTAGCCAAAGAGATGGAGCAGGTGACCAAGGCCATAGCTGCTGAACAAAAAAGACTCCAAGATCTTCCATCTATCATCGCCGAACTGAAGCAAGAAAGACATAACCTGGCCCGTGAAGCAATAAAAATCCATCGTCATATGCCGGAAGTACCCAGATCGGCTGATGACGACCAAAGAATTGTAGACTCGGCTGATCAAATTAGGCAACGAGCGATTGCGGCTATTAATGCCCTCCTTGGGTGAAATGTAAAAAATCTTGTAAACATTTAATGCCCTCTCTCTGTTGATGCGTAGATTCAAACTTGGACCGTCCTCTTTGGCAACTTTTTATTTATTAACAGTTTTACTCCGATGGAACGCATCCTACCATCTCTTTACCCCCTTCCTTCTATAAGTATGAGATCCCATATCGTTTCCAAAGGCGTCCATATTACCCATCTTCTTCCCCTCCAATAATTTGATCTGTGTCCTCCCAGGCTAGACATCAAGATGTCTTCTTCAACTTCTTCCTTCTCTGTCAACTAGGTACGGACATTGTTCCTTGATCAGTTGTGATAGTTTGAGGGATACCGAACCGATAAACAATGTGGTTCTTAACGAAATCGATCATATTGGCCGATGTCACGGTCTTCAATGGAACTTCCTCCACCCATTTGGTAAAATAATCAGTGGCTACTAATATAAACTTGTGCCCTCTGCTTGATAGACGGTGAATTTGTCCGATGAGATCTATTCCCCAACCTCTAAACGGCCATGGCTTGATTACCGGATTCATAGCCGAAGCTGGCGCGCGCTGCACATTGCCCAACTTCTGACAGTCTTGACAACCTTTATAATATTTGAAACAATCTTCGAGAATCGTCGGCCAATAATACCCATTGTTTCTGATCATCCACTTCATCTTGTGAGCCGATTGATGGGCTCCGCATACGCCTTCGTGGATTTCCCCCATCAGGACCTTTGCTTCTTCCGTTCCAGGCATTTGAGAAGAACCCCATCAATCGTCCAGTAAAGCAAATCATCTTCGAGTAACACATATTTCGTGGCCTGAAAATGCACTCGCCGATCCACCTTCTGGGACGGATCTTGCAAATAATCGGCAATCCCCTTTCGCCAATCATCGGCCGCAAGTTCCAGAATCATGGCCCCTTGAATCGGCCGATACCCGGACGCGTGTTGGGCAAGTGCCTCTTCATTGTAATTTCTGGGAATGTGCTCAATCACCGCAGACTTGAATTCCTTTAACAGCTGGAGGCAACCTTCATAGTAAATCCTTAAGATATCATCTTTGCATTCAGATCTCCCCGTCAATTGATCTACGATGAGCATAGAATCTCCAAAAATTTCAACTGCATCAGCTTTGACTTCCCTTAACAATTGGATACCTTTTAGGATGGCTCGGTATTCCGCCTGGTTGTTGGTTGCGGATGCCTCTATCGGCGGAGAGAAATCATAGCTTGCCGCCCGAGGCAATACAAGAACGATGCCGATTCCTGATCCGGCTCCACACGAAGAACCATCGAAGTATAGAGTCCATGGAACCGGTTCAACGACAGCAATTTCCGGTCCACAATGCTGAGCCACGAAATCGGCCATGACCTGACCCTTGACAGCCTTGGCCGATTCGTACCTTAAGTCAAACTCTGACAGAGCCAGGATCCACTTTCCAATCCGTCCTTTCAAAATTGGCAGTGATAGCATATATTTTACCACATCATCCTTGCATACGACTATGCACTCTGCCGATAACAAATAGTGCCTGAGCTTGGTACACGAGAAATATAGACACAGGCACAACCGTTCCACCGGGGAATATCATGTTTCGGCGTCCAGGAGTCTTCTGCTGACATAATATACCATCCGTTCTTTTCCTTCAAACTCCTGTACCAGCGCCGATCCAATAGCCTGTTCGTCAGTCGATAAGTATAGTTTGAACGGCTTATCGGGCTGTGGCGGGACTAACACAGGTGGTGAAATTAGATATTGCTTGATATCTTCTCCCCACACGAATTCCTGATCGGGCTTCAATTTCAACAAAGGAGTGAAAGCTTGAATACGCCCGGATAAGTTGGATATGAATCTTTTGATAAAATTGACCCTGCCGATTAGGGACTGCAGCTCAGTTTTATTCTGCGGGGCCACAACTTTATTGATGGCAGCTATGGTCTTCCGGTTAACCTCTATCCCGCGCTCATGGACCATGAATACTAAGAATTGCCCAGCCGACATGCCGAATGCTCACTTGTTCGGGTTCATTTTCAACCCATGCTTCCTTGTGCACTCCAGTACCTCTTGTAAATCGGCCAGATATTCCTGATGACCTTTTGACTTGACTATAACATCATCGATGGAGATTTCCACCGATACACCAATGAGCTTGTGAAAGATATAATTTATAGCCCGCTGGTATGTAGCGCCGGCGTTCTTTAACCCAAAGGTCATTACAACCCACTCGAATAAACCGAGGTGGCCCGGACACCTGAAAGCCGTCTTCGAAATATCTTCTTCGGCCATTAATATTTGATTGTACCCAGCATTACCATCCATGAAACTGATGACTTTATGTCCTGCGACAGCATCTATCAAGACATTGGCTGTCGGCATCGGATACACGTCCATTGGTTTAGCCTGATTTAGGTTCCGGAAGTCGATGCATACGCGCAACTTTCCATTTTTCTTATATACGGGTACAATATTAGAAATCCATTCGGCGTAACGGCACTGCCGAATAAATCTTGCTTCAATCAATCTTGTGATCTCGGCCTTTATATCAGGTAGAATTTTAGGGTTGCACCATCGTGCAGGCTGCTGATATGGCCGATATCCTGGTTTTATAGGCAACCGGTGTTCGACAATGGACCGGTCTAGGCCAGGCATCTCATGGTATTCCCAAGCAAAGAAATCTTTGAATTCTTTTAATAAACTTATCAATCTACATTTGTAATCGGGATCCAGACTAACACTAATATACGTCGGCCTTGGCTCGCTACCATCTCCTAAATCCACCATCTCCAACGAATCGGCCGACGTAAATCCATGCCCAAGCTTCCCGTCTTCTCGGACGAACTGATCCATCTAATCTGAATCTTCAGAGCCGACTACTTGGATCGGATGTAGACCAAAATCGGACACTTTCAGGAAATCAGTGTCCCAAGTTCTACCAGATATACACTTGACGTGTTCGCAGCTCCACTGTTGCGTATCGGCCGCCGCAATACTGTAGGTGGAATCAGCGATGACTATCTCTGTACTGTCGCCGACCCACTGTACGAGGCATTGGTGCATTGTAGATAGGACGCAACAATTCACGTGTATCCAATCACGACCGAGCAACATATTGTAGGACCCCTTACCATTAATAATAAAGAAGGTAGTGGGAAGGGTCTTACTGCCGATGGTGAGGTCGACGTAGAGCGCTCCGCGGGCCGGAGACACGTTGCCTTCGAAGTCTTTGAGCATCATGTCCATCTTGGTCAGGTCTTCATCGCTTTTGCCTAACTTCCGGAACATGGCAGATGGCATGATATTGACTGCAGCACCTCCGTCCACTAGTAGCCTGGTAACGGGTCGTCCGTTAACGTGTCCTTTGAGAAATAGTGCCTTGAGATGTTGCCGTTTTTTGTCTTCCGGTTTCTCAAAGGTGGCTGTCATCGGCTCCAAAACCAACTGCGCCATCTGCTCCTCCATCCTTGTCGCTTTATCTCGATCGGCGGGCGCCATGAACTCCATCCGCAATATGAACACCATGTTGACATCAGCTGCTGATTTTTGATTGTCGCCCTACTTGTTGTTGTTTCTCTTGGGGCGCCACACCCGAGATCTATCATTTTTCTTATCCAGCACCTGCCTCTGCTCTTCCTCTTGTTGTTCCCATTGGCGCAGATGTTGGATCCTTCGTTTTTGAGATTTAAACAGTCCATCAGGGCACCACCTGGGGTTTACTGGTTTGGCCGGTGGTTTGGCATGCTCCCAGTCTGGTTCCCTTCCTAGGGGGTTCTCATCTGACACCCTAGCACCAGCCATTTCTTCTAGCCGATCGTGTATGCTGGTTTTGTCCCTCAGTCGCTTCTGCTGGTTGATCCTGCCCTTCGACCGGTCATACCGGTCAACTCTGCCCCCCCAGCCAATCATGCACTGAAAGGCGTCGACCTTCTTGTTCGCGCCAGTTTCTGCTGATCGGCTCTCATCCTCTGTCTCTAGAGCGCGATCTTTTGAGCGGGCGATCGTTGCGACTTGATCCGCTGCACTCAGGGCAATTATCGGCTGATGGCAATCTGAGGTCATTTTCCCAGCAATGGATGAAGAACGGACATTGCCAATGATCTTCGTGTCGGTGTATCATCTCATCCTGGTGTCTCGACCTTTCCTGCTGCCGCTGATATTTGCTGAGTAAGAATTGGGAAGTGATGGGTCTACGCGATCGTTCTGATCCTTCGCCCTCGTCTTCAACCCGTCTTTTCCCTTTGACATCGTCCACCGTGACCTGCTTTCTGGGATCCACGGCGCCGCTTCTTCTAGCCGATTCCGACGTCAGCACCTTGGTTTGAAGTGAGTTTTTTCCTGTGTCAACCATGTTAGTAGGGAAAGGATGCTGATCAATCTTAATCGGCTTTACCGGCTTTGCCGGGACTTCGAACTTGAGTCTACCTTGCTCAATGGCCGACTGTATCTGCTGACGGAAGATCTTGCACTCATTTGTGTCATGAGATGTAGCATTGTGCCATTTGCAATACTTCATCTTTTTGAGCTGATCGGCCGAGGGAATGGAGTGGTAAGGTGAGAGCTTGATCTGCCCCTCTTGGAGAAGTAAGTCGAAGATTTTATCGGCCTTTGATGTGTCAAAACCGAACGCCTCTGGTTCTTTCTTGCCGAAAGGGCACGGTATCGGCTCTTTCCCTTTGACCCATTTTGCTAGGCCGATTTCTTCTTCTTCCTCAGATTCAGACCCTTCAAAATATGCCACCTTTTTCTAGAAATTCCTCCGCTGATCAAACGGACGTACTTCCTGACTGGCCAATCGGTGAACGATATGACTTAAGCTTTCAAATTCTTGTGAGGCGTACCTCTCCTTGATATGTGGCAGGAGGCCTTGGAAGGCGATGTCGACCAACTGAGCATCGGTCAGGGCTAGGGTATAGCATTTGTTTCTGACCTCTCTGAACCTCTGTATGTAGCCAGTTACTAGTTCATCGCTCCTTTGCCTGAGGCTGGTCAAATCTGAAAGCTTCATCTCGTGGACTCCCGCGTAGAAGTACTTATGGAATTGCTTTTCCAGATCGGCCCAAGTAACGATGGAATTGGGTGGTAAGGTAGTGAACCACTGGAAGGCCGAACCAGACAGAGACGACGAGAACAGACGCACCCGTAGAGCATCTTGTGTGGCGGCTTCCCCGCACTAGATGATGAATCTATTTATGTGCTCCACGGTTGACATGTCATCTAGCCCCGAAAATTTGGTGAAGTCAGGAACTTTGTACCGGTGGGGAAACGGCAGTAGATCATAGGCCGATGGGTATGGCGTCTTGTACGTATAAGTTTGTACTTTCGGCTTTAACCCGAATTGGTCTTGAATTACCGCCGCTATTCTTGCTGTCTAATCCACTTGCTGCTGATGAACAACTGGTCGGGGCGCCGGCGTGTGTTGGTGGATCGGCAGTGGAACGGCCGGGTGATGGATCGAAGCGTGTGGCGGATTCTGTTGCATCGTGGCCGTCTGAGCAGTTGACAGCTGATGGCGAAGCGAATCTGCCGCCCCATCGTACATCGTCATCGGCACCGTGCTTCTGAGTGCTTCTGCGGCATCTGCCCCCCTGCCGATTTCTGACGTGGCCGGTTGATACTGAGGGACCGTCAGCCGGACAGCCGAATGGAACGGTGCCTGGATCGGATAGCTCCCATGTCCGGTTGATTGACCAGGAAAAGCCACCGTTGCTGGTGCCCCCCAAGGTACTGAGTTTGAGGGCAACGATTGCACGGAAGCAATCTGGACAGGCTGAAGCGGCGCTTGCGATCGAAAACATGGTGCACCATTATACCCTGGAGGCATTGAAGGCAACGAAGTGTTGTATCCTTCATGTTGCATCGACATTGGCTGAGGAGCCGAGTGAGACGTGCCTGGTAAGCTTCTGGCTGGAGGTAGAATAGGTGGGGCGTATGCTGGCCCCTGATATCCCTGAGCTACTCTGCTGACCAGAGAACTGATGACGGCGTTATACACCGTGTTGGTCGTTACTGAGGATTGGTCGATGAAAGCTTGATAGACGGACTGTTGAATCATATCGGACATCTTGCCCGAATCCTCAGCGATGGTGATGTGGCGGGGAACTGGAAGAGGAGCTTTCTTGATTGTCTCCCCGCTTCTGGTACGACTGAAAGATTGCAGATACACCCTTTTGTAGTCTTCTAGGTGTCCTGCCAGTTCCTCTTTCTGGTCGTCCTTGAGATCTACTTCCGTGACCTCAATGATGTTGTTCTCAGAGACTTCGGTGGTCTTTGACATGTTGGATGTTGAGGTAGTCCCACCGGGCGTGCCAAAAGTGCGTTGGCGCTAAAAATCAGCCAGGAATCGGCCGATGACCTTCAGCGTCGGACACACAACCCGGGAGAATCTGCTTAACTCTAGTTCGGGTGATTGCCCTGGTGCGGTTCGCGCGGCGTGCCAGTCAATCTGACCTGTTGATTGACAAGGAAATAAACGTATTAAATTTCGGGGTTCCGATCAGCTGAGGTTCCAATCTATCCCGAAAAGCGTATCAGCGAACCGGCCGATTTGCCATGAAGATGACCGGCTATGGATCAGCCGATAATCATGTAACAATTGCTAAGAGACTATTGGGGTAACTTAAACAATTATTACAGATGCAACACTTGAAATAGATCTGATCGACTGTATGATAATGAAGAAGGGAAAGTAATGATAGAGCCGATAGTTCGATAATCAAGCTGGATAACTGGTGATAAAACTAGAACAATAGGTAAAACCTATAATTCTGGTAAATATCGATAACTAGTGAATAAATCTAAACGAAACAACGGCGATGCGCCCGAAGTTAAAGCTTAGATGTTATTCGATAAGCGGAACCTACCAATTGGCCGGAGATTGTGTCGATGCAGCCCTGCCAATCCGTACGAACTCGTGAAAGAAAAAGAAGTATTGGCGAAGTCGCCGACTTGAAAGTAAAGTACGATGGAAAAGTAGATTGTTTTTGTTGATTGATTGATGTATATTCTACAAAACCCTGACTACTCCTATTTATACCCTAGGACTAAGATTCCTGATCGATTACGATCCGTTACAAACTTGATTTAAATAGAAAACTACTATATCTATAATATTTTCCTAAAGGAAACGGGCTCCTGCAGAATCTTCTGCCGCCATCTCCTAGTCCAATCCGGACTCTTTCCATTGCTTCACGACCGAGTCGGCGTCATTCTTTGACTAATGTCAGGTCATCTTTGACTGGGATCCTCTGTTAGGATTCCATTGGCTTCATCCCTTATCTGTTGGCGCAAGCTGCATCGCCAATCGGCCGATCCCTAACTGTAGCCTTAATCGGCCGATTCCCAACTATAGCCTTTAAATCTGCCGCATCGGCCAGTCTCTTCCTTTCCTGACGCCGATTCAACACGTGTCAAAATCCGGCGTCAATACTTATTAAGATGATGATAGGTTTAGGTGCCCATAACTGTTTTTTACTCTGTAGTACCATTGCTTGTGAGTATCTGTCATTAAACCAAGAACCAGCCTGTAGAAGGTGAATGATACGATAGCGTTGACGGGCATGGCCAGTATCCCCTTAGAGACATTGTTAAATGACTCGGCCATTTTGCTAATCTGAAACTCGTACCTCTAGCCACCATCATCGTACGCCCTCGACCATTTCTCAGGCTCCCTCATCAATCCTCTTAGCCACCGCCTACCTGCATCGTTTGTTGCCGTTTTTAGCTCCTCCAACTTCTCCTCAAAGAACTGCTCCTCAAGCTGGTGAGCAACCTTCTTGAATAGAGGAAAGTTGTTCTTGTCCTTATCTTTATCGAGTAAATTCTCAGCAATGTGCCGAATGCACCAACGGTTGTGCAATGGTGCATATGCTGGAATATGCTCTTGTGCCGCACTGAGTATACCCTGGTGTCTATCAGATATGACACCAACCTCCATACTAGGGCCTACAACAAGTATCTGAACAAGACGTAAGAACCATCCCAAGCTGAAATGGCCACCAATAGTGTGCCCTCGTACTTGCCAATCAGAAAAGTACCATCAATGCAAAACACCGGACGGCAATAATGCTTGAAGGCCTCCATGCACTGGGGAAAGAACTAGAATGCACGGAAGAAGATCTACCTCCCGTCCTTCCATTCATTCGGTTTTGGGATGTACTCGTAATGCATGCTCGGATTAGCTGATTTCATTGCATTGAACAGTGCAGGTAGCTTCTCGTACCCCTCCTCCCAGTCCCCATATATCATCTTCCAGCCCATTACTTTGCCCGCTATTGGGGGTCGATTTCCGTTGATTTTGACCACCAACATTACTCCAAAATTCATGTTTACAAGGCCAAGACCAAGCTAAATTTATTTGAACTACTGAGTTCCACTAGTTTTGGCGAATATGTGATTGCAGGAACTCAGTGTACAAAATTGAGCCAGTTTGGGAGAAATTCCAGGCCGGCCGGCCTGGCACTGTGGCCAATGAGGCCAAACTTCGACCTGCATGTAAACAAACACATCTAGAAGGGATCTTGACTAGCACATCATGAAGAACTACATCCTATGGCCGAAAGGCATGTGCCTTGGATGCATGGACCCACATGCAGTGACTCGTCCGATGTTCAGGCTAAAAAACCGCCCTCCTGGACAACATGCATGCGTTGATGAGCGAGGCGGAAAAACACGCCAAGACCAGGCCGACTGGCCTAGTCAAGGTCAGCCGGCCTTGCAACTAAAGAAACGGTTGGTGTGCAACCATAACCACCACCAGGAAGGCATATGGGATGTCCACCCCAAAGGTGGTGTTAAATGGCCAAAATTCCAGGAAGGCCGGCCTGCATGCCCCCTTCGCATGGAAGTTACCTCAACGGACGTACCTGCTTACAAGATAAGCAACACAGTGAACACCGTCCTTGAAGGCCTATAAAAGGTAGCCCACACCTCCATTCAAAGCATAGATAATTGAAGCAAGTCCAAGGTGAAGCGTAGTGCTGCCCACACATCCTTAGAAAATAGGAAGAGAGGCGAGGTGAGAGTCCGGAGAGGAGCTGTAGTGTCGGCCCCTCTCCAACTTTGTACCTCCGAGGAATGAAGCTTCGATTCGAATAATTTCCTCCTCTTTCGTCGGTAACACTGCTTTCTCCCCTTACTTTATTAGTACTTGAATACTTTACCTCTCTAGTTCTACTTATTTGCTTATGCTCTCTACCTAAGTACACGATAGGAGTAAGTAACTCGATAGTTATAGGCTTGGTGCCTAGGCTTGGTAGTTACCATGGGTTGTGTTCTACCCCATGGAACAGTGTGGTAGGCGGCAGATGGTGATAGCCCTATCCGTCCCTTGTAGTCCACCACGTTCGGGTGCTTTCATAGCAGTAGTTGCAGGTTGCCGTTGGACTCCCCTCTCACCCCTTTCTGAAGTCCTTCCTCTTCCAGCCGCCGAAGCAGCTAGAGTAGTCAAGTATTCTTGTTAGGAGTAGTTAGCAAGACGACGTTAGACCACCTCTACCTATCTTATCTGGACCTCTTCACTCCCGTCATATCCCCTGGATAAACAAGGGTCACTACTAGTACACTTATCGTTCCTCATGGATTCGATACCCTGGAATACTCCTAGGTGAAAGCTACATCGGCATCCGTACGCTTGAGGATTTATTCTGTTAGGCTAAGGACCGCCAACAAGCTTTCTAGCGCCGTTGCCGGGTAGCTGTACTAGTATCGATTCGAGTTCATCCTTGTATTATCCCACCCTCCACATGGATTCCATGTCTATCCGTAACTTCTCGGCTCTATGGACTCATTATTTTGGGCGTCCACCTTCATGTCACCCCATCCTTACACCAGGCTATGAGATCCATCCTAGTCTCGTAGCCATGGTTCGATCACAATCTTTTTCTGGGCGCAAGGATGAAAATCCTTACACTCACCTACGAGAATTTGAGCAGAACTGCTCTATCATCTCCATACCAGGCATGCACCATGAAACCATGAAATGGATGCTTTTTCCATTCTCTTTAATGAGTTCTACCAAAGAATGGTATTCCTTAACCAGAGGAAGGGTAGAGGGTGATTGGAATATTCAAAAAGAGAAGTTCTGTCTCAGCTTCTTCCCCTTACGTAGGGTCATTGCCCTTCGTATAGAAGTCGTAACTTTCAAGAAACGAGAGGAAGAACTTGTGGCAGCAGTTTAGGCTTGTTACACCAAGATGATTTCTTCAGGGCCAAATTTGGGTATGCCCGAGGCTATGCACCTACAACACTTTGCTGGTGGCCTTACAATAGATAGTGCAATCTTTTTAGACAAGGCCTCCGGGGGGTCCTTTTGGCACAAAACCGTAAGAGAGGGGAAAGCCATCCTCAATAGGATCCTTAAGAATACCGTGTATACCGGAATATATGATGACCCGCTTGAAGAGTCTCGAGGGCTTGCTGAAAGAGCAGAAACTTTTTTTTGTCAGACCCGGGGCCACGGGACTGCGCACATGGCGTACATATTCTAGGATAGGGTGTGGGACATGGCCCGTACCCTACACCCATTGTAACTACTCGTACCGTAGTAGAACTAGTCGGAACAGAAGAAAACTACCCGAAAAGTACTTGGGTAGAACTTCTGAGCTCGTATCTGGCTAGGATTTCCATGTAACCTATCCCCTAGACTATATAAGGGCGGGCAGGGACCCCCTCCAACCAAGATCAACCAGATCAACACCTAAGGCAATACAAACCACCACACAGGACGTAGTGTATTACGCTCTCGGTGGCCCGAACCTGTCTAAATTTTGTGTTCCTTTCACCTTCGTGTTCCTGATCTCGGCGACACCCTACCTACAACTCACCACATCGGGGGTATCCTTCGATGGGCTTAGCAGTAAAACACCGACAGCTGGCGCGCCAGGTAGGGGTGCTCATCGAGCATCCTACAGAGAACTCGATGGCATCTTTCAGCTTCACCAGCACCGTGCTCGATGAGGGCACAACGTTCATTTTTGGCTCCTGGATTTGCGTCGCTAATGGCTCGGGTGGTTTCAACTGCCACCTAGCCGACTCCAGGAAGCCGGAGGCCCATGCAGCAAGTCGATGCAGCAACCTCGACGAGTTCATCGACAACCTCGACGAGTTTTTGCTCCCCGATCTCACCGGGGAGATCGAGAGGATGCCTGTTTTCGACGTGACTTCAACTCGTGCTGCACCAGGACTTCTCGGATTGGACTCAAACCGATCTGAGGAGACATGTATGCTATTCCCATTCAGGTTACGCAATGCCGCTTCGGTCAACGAGGAGGCTACACGATCTGAGTCCCTCTCTGACCTAGAGGAGGACTTAAATCTTCTGCTCCAGCTCGAGGACGAGGGAGCCACCGCCTGTCGGGGGGGCCCGTTTTCGACAACTACTCGGACTCAGACGAAAAGTACTCAAGGATGAAAAGTATTCGTTGACGAAAAGTACTCATCGACTAGTACTACACCTTCAAGATGGAGTTCTGTAGAACTCGATGACGAGGGAGCCACTGCCTGTCGGGGGGCCACCGTTGTCGACAACCACTCGGAATCAGATGACGACCCTGAATCCTTTTCGAGTAGTCACCTGGGTCTGACCATAATGTCCACGCCGTAAGGCCGGTTCGTGTACTGGAAGGGCTTAGAGTCCTCTGAGTTACTCGAATACGACTCCCGCCTTGTGGCCTTCATGCAAGAACTACCTTTTTAGGATGGCAAACCCCTCTCTTGGATCTCTGAGGAGGGAGAGGGTAGCACAAAGCTAGTCGAGTATCAGCCATACAGCTGAGAGCTCGCCGGATCGTCAAGTCTACATGGCTTACCTTCGCAATGCCGATGATGACGAGCCAGGTCCCGAGTACGACGCCGAACTACTCGCGGACGTATCTGCCAATGAACGTACGACGGACACCCATCAGGGCGAGAACGAGGAGTGCAGAAGGATCTGATGGTTGAAGAACGCCAAGCGTGCCAAGCGCAGGCAGAACGTGGAAAACCGCGCATGCAACCCACTGTACCAGAGGAACCTCAACAATGCTTTCGCATCAAATGAAGATCGGGAGTATCGCACCCCAATCAGCGCCATTGCAGAAGTAGTGCTCCTAGCTCAACAACTACCACCAAACCCTCAGATACAAAGGCTGCAATATCTAACCCAACACGCGCTCGTGCAACTCGATGGGCAACACCCAATGTCCTCAACTTGGAACATGCTCTCGAGATCTGAGCGCCATGGTGACTCTGTGCAGGTTAGACGCACCCCTGAAGGAGGTTTCAGATATTGGGGAACGACAATCTCCAGCGCAACCAGGACAATCTAGTCGGCCATGGCAACTCCAAGGCCAGCAATCCGCGCGTGGCAATGTTGAACATGAGGTGAAAGAATTGATGCGCCCACCCCGCAACCGGCACGAAGCAAGGCCTCAGGGCGAAGCTCCACCCGAGGCCAGCCTTCAGGACGCTGCTATGATTGATCTAAGGCAGAAGATCAACGACGGTCGCGACGCGCGGTGTATCTTTGAGGCTAGGAGAAGGGACCGACTTGACAAATATGACGACGCCGATGATAGTGATCGCTTCCCCACGTTCACCTCCGACATCACCGACCGATCCTACCCCAAGTACGACGGCAAGCAAGACCCATGTCAGTGGATTCGTTGCTACTTCGTCGCCATCGAGGTATCTGGCGGATCCAACTCCACCATGGCACTCTACTTCCTAGTAGCCTTGGAATCCGCAGCCCTCACTTGGCTCAAAAGCCTTAAACCAAACTCCATCTACTCTTGGGAGGACCTCAAGAGGGCCTTCATCGACAATTTCCAGTGATCCATGATCCGAGAAGGTACTCATCATGATCTGTCCCAGGTTAAGCAGGAGTTGAACGAGACCTAGAGGTCCTACGCCCGGTGCTTCTTCAAGATGCGAGCGACCATTGCCAACATTACCGACGAGGACGTCATCCGCTACTTCCAGAACGGCCTCTTCTCGAAGCACACCTACCACAACTTTGGACGCAACCGCCCAACTACTGTCGTGGAGCTGCACGACATGATGGTACGGTGGGCTGACTAGGAGGATGACGAGAACGATCGCTTCCCTAAGAGCAACAATGATAAGCAGGGCAACAGCAACAACCACTTCGACAAAAGCCAGCGGGACAACTCGGGGAATCCCCAACAACGCAAGTCACACCAAGAAGTCGCGACTGTTGAGCGCAATCCACGGGGCAAGAAGTCGGGGAAAAATCAAGCACAATTTGAGAAAGTTCTACACAAATGATGCCCGATGCAACCGAAGTCACAACATACGCTCTTCGAGTGTGTCAGCGTTCGCAAGTCACTCAACGCCTCACTCCTTCCTCAAGACGCAAAGCGGAATGATCAGGGGGACAACGAAGAATGTCATCAACGTCATCTTTGGCGGAGAAGGTTGCTTCCCCTTGAAGCGCGCGCAGAAGCTGACCCTGCGCGAAATTCTCTCTATCGAGCCCGCCATACAGAAACCTCTGAGATACAACAAGGTCCCGATTTCCTTCTCTAGAGACAACCAGTGGACCAGTTTCTCCGAGTCGGTAAAATTCCTGCTCGTCCTAGATCTTGTCGTGGCAGGCTCACAATCGACTCGAGTACTCATCGACGGCGGGAGCGGCCTCAGCCTACTCTTTGCGAGTACATTGAAGAAGATGGAGCTGAACATCTCCAAGATGCTTACCCCTAGTAGAGCTCCATTCCACGGCATTGTCCCTAGAAACGCGGCTACACCACTCGGTTCAGTGGTCCTGCCAGTCACCTTTGGGACGAAAGACAACTACCGCATGGAGTACATCAAGTTCAAGGTGGCTGACTTTGAGTCGTCATACCACGCCATCCTCAGCAGACCAGCTTTGGCCAAATTCATGGTCGTGCCTCACTACGTCTACTTAGTACTCAAGATGCCAGGCAAGACAGGTCGTGCCTCACCTAATCAAAGCAGGTGGAGATCAATGGGATTGGTCGAATTGAAACCTAGAATGAATCACCAGATGCATATGATGCGTGGGGTGGCAGATTGGATCTGCTACCAGGTTGAGAAAGTTGTAGAAATATGTTGTTCGGTAAAACAACCATAACTTTTGCATACGAACTCGGATTGAGTCGAATTTTATATGAAAATTCATCTACAGAAAATTTTACACATGAAATTCAACCCCTTTGGCGTTTTCGATGAAATTAGATTTCCCAAAAATGGCCTGGAACATGGAGTTTCGGCCATTCAAAGTTTAGACGTCGTTGTGCCTAGCTTGGTTTTGCAGGATCATGTGTGATCGGTATGGCCCATATGTGTATTTGATGCATATATGTAATTTTCATGACCTGTGTGTCATGAGTAATGCAATACGGCAGGAGCCAAATGTATTGCAAATTTGTGTAATGGCCTGCGTGCCAACCTGTGATGATCCGATACAACAATGTAACTAGAATTCGGTAGTTATAGTTCTTGGAGGACTCATCACTTGAAAGATGGTGCACATGGAACATGGAGATGGAGATCATCATGGCGGACAGATTCTACGAAGATGGAGATCAGCATGTGAATATGGGCCATACTAATTCACAACTATGTGTTTGCCGTTTTAATCGTTTTACTTCTACTTGCGATAATGTGTTTTCTGCATACAGTAGAAGTAGACCGATCGATCCCTCGCAATATTTAAGTTTAAATGCCCTCCCAACTAAACCTTGCTCCATCAAGTGTCTTGTACAATTAGTGGTGGGTCTATGAAATTAGGGTGCCACTAGTTTTCCTTGACTTGATTAGTTTGTATCAGATACTTACACGCATATAGGTTTGGTAAACATAAACAAGGTCATCTTAACGGTTAAGGACCTTCGGGCATAAAGGTTGGGAGCCGAGACATAGAGATGTCACCCAACAACAAGAGTCATATGTGATATGATTAGCAAAAGAGTTGCTTATCGATCTACCTGTCTTCTAGCGGTGATGCTAAAGCTCACTAGTCGACTTGATAGTTGTGGATCTTGAATCACTAAGTATCAATGGAGGGATATTGATTTTAGTGGGAGTAGATTCTTTTACATGTTTAATGTGATTTACTCTATCATGGATATGTTTGTCTTAGTATTTTTGCATTATTATTTTGTTGTAGATCAATGGCACATAGCACCACCACATCTTTTACTTTGCGTTCGATCCTTGAGAAGGATAAGTTGAATGGGACTAACTATATGGATTGGATCCGTAACCTGAGAATTGTTCTCAGGGGTGAGAAAAAGGAAGACGTTCTGGATACCCCATTACCAGAAGAGCCTGCTGATGATGCAGATGCTGCTGTCAAGAATGCTTACAAGAAAGCATGCGACAACAATCTTGAAGTGAGTTGCCTTATGCTCGCTTGCATGGAAGCCGAGCTGTAGATGCGGTTTGAGACAAACCATGAGGCACACGATATGATCGTGGCGCTTTAGGACATGTTCCAGACACAGGCTAGGACTGAAAGGTTTAATGTGTCCAAGGCCTTTGTTGAGAGCAAGCTAGCAGAGGGCGCAGCAGTGGGGCCGCATGTGATCAAGATGGTTGGTTACACACAGAGATTGGAGAAGCTGGGCTTCCCACTCAGCCAAGAGTTGGCCACTAATTTCATTCTTGCGCCTTTACCGCTGAGCTATGGGAACTTCATCTCGAACTACCACATGCACGGGGCTGAAAAAGGCTTGAATGAGCTATGCGGCATGCTCAAGACAACAGAAAGTGACATCAAGAAGAGCACGGGCGGCGGCCATGTGATGGCGGTCCAGAACAAGCCTAACTTCAAGAAGAAGGGTACTTCTTGGAAGAAGAAGGGCAAGGCTAAGGTTGAGAACCCCACGCCGAACCCAGATCCTAAGTCTAAAACTGGACCAGCTGCTGACACTGAGTGCTTTCACTTTCATGAAAAGGGTCATTGGAAGAGAAACTGCAAGGTGTACTTGGCTTCTTTGAAGAACCGCGAAAGTAAGAGTATTTCCAAATCAGGTACCCTTACCATTTATGTTATGGATATTTCGATTGCTGATTCTTTTGTCAATACTTGGGTATTTGATACCGAATCAGTTGCTCACATTTGCAATTCGATGCAGGGGCTGACAAGAAGTAGAAGCGTGGCAAGAGGAGAAGTTGATTTCCGCATGGGAAATAATGCAAGAGTTGCTGCGTTGAGCGAGAGTTGCTGCATTGAGCGTCGGGACGATGCAACTCCACCTCCTGTCAGGATTTATTATGAAGTTGAATAATTGTTATTTTGTTCCTAGTTTGAGTCGAAACATTATATCTCCTTCATGTTTGATGATGGATGACTATTCATTTGCGAGTGAAAACAATGGTTGTGTGATCTCTAAGAATGGATGGTTATTCGTTTGCGAGTGAAAACAATAGTTGTGTGATCTCTAAGAATGATATGTTTGTGGCTTCTGTGCCTATTAAGAATGGGTTGTTTGTTTTAAATCTTGATGATTCACCTATCTGTAATGTAAGTGCTAAAAGACTTCGGCCTAATGATTTGAGTCCTACCTATATGTGGCATTGTCGTTTGGGTCATATAAGTGAGAAGCGCATGAAGAAGCTCCATTCGAATGGGCTTTTAACTTCGTTTGATTTTGAATCATACGAGACATGCGAAACTTGTTTGCTAGGCAATACGACCAAGACACCATTCATAGGTTTTCCCGAGAGAGTATCGGACTTGCTGGAACTCATACATACTGATGTGTGCGGACCAATGAGCACGACGGCTAGAGGAGGATTCCAATACTTCATAACTTTCACTGATGATTTGAGTAGATATGCCTATGTCTATTTGATGAAGCATAAGTCTGAAACCTTTGAGAAGTTCAAGGAATTTCAAAATAAGGTTGAAAATCAACGTGGCAAGAAAATTAAGGCCTTGCGATCTGATCGAGGAGGCGACTATTTGAGTCATGAGTCAAGAGTTGCGGAATTGTTCCACAACTAACGCCGCTTGGAACACCTCAGAGAAACGGTGTGTCTGAGCAACGTAATCGAACTTTGTTGGACATGGTTCGGTCGATGATGAGCCAGTCGGACCTACCGTTATCGTTTTGGGGTTACGCTCTAGAAACAGCAGCTTTCACACTAAATCTGTAGTTAAGACACCATATGAGATATGGACTGGGAAGTCTCCCAACTTGTCTTTTCTGAAAATTTCGGGATGTGAAGTTTTTGTCAAGCGACTTCAGTCGGACAAGATAACTCCCAAATCGGATAAGTGCATATTCGTGGGATGTCCAAAGGAAACTTTAGGGTATTACTTCTACAATCGATTAGAGGGCAAAGTGTTTGTTGCTCAGAATGGTGTTTTCTTAGAGAAAGAGTTTCTCAAGAAGGATAAAAGCGGATAGAAGGTGTATCTTGAAGAGGTTTAAGATGAGCCAATCGAGCAAGATTCAACAAGTGATGCTAATGTAGCAGAACAAGTTGAGATACCCGTGGCAAGAGAAGCACCACCGCAGCCATGAAAGTCGGCAAGGCTCCGCGCGGCGCGCAAGATATTATTGTTGGACAGTGATGAGCCTGCGACATATGCAGAAGCGATGATGGACCCAGATTCTGAGAAATGGTAGAGTGCAATGAGATCCGAGATAGACTCCATGGGAGACAATCAAGTTTGGAACTTGGTGACCCGCCTGATGGTGTTAAAGCCATAGAGTGCAAATGGATCTATAAGAAGAAGAAAGATATGGATGGAAATGTTCACATCTATAAGGCTCGACTTGTCGCAAAAAGGTTTAGACAAGTTCAAGGAGTTGACTACGATGAGACATTCTCTCCTGTAGCGATGCTTAAATCTATTCAGATCATTCTAGATAGCCGCGTATTTTGATTATGAGATATGGCAGATGGATGTCAAAACAACTTTCCTGAACGGAAACCTGGATGAGGACATGTATATGATACAACCTGAAGGTTTTGTCAATCCGACCAATGCTGGAAAGGTATGCAAACTTCAGAAATCCATTTGTGGGTTGAAGCAAGCATCTCGGAGTTGGAATATTCGTTTCGATCAAGTAGTCAAAGGGTTTGGTTTTCTTCAGAACAAAGAAGAAGCTTGTGTTTACAAGAAGGAAAGTGGGAGCTCTGTTGCATTTCTGATCCTGTATGTAGATGACATATTGCTGATTGGGAATGATATTCCTATGCTGGAATCCATAAAGACTTCACTAAAAAATAGTTTTTCCATGAAGGACTTAGGGGAAGCCGCATACATTCTGGCATAAGAATCTATAGAGATAGATTGAGAAGGCTTATTGGATTAAGCCAAGATACTTACATTGACAAGGTGTTGAAACGTTTCATCATGGAACAATCAAAGAAAGGGTTCTTGCCTATGTCACACGGTATACATCTCAGCAAGACTCAGTGTCCTTCGATGACTGATGAGCTGGATCACATGTTCAAGGTTCCATACACTTTGACAATTGGATCTATCATGTACGCGATGATAAGTACATGCCCAGATGTCTCATATGCTCTAAGTGCTACAAGCAGGTACCAGTCCGATCCAGGTGAGAGTAACTGGACAGCGGTGAAAAATATTCTTAAGTACTTCAGAACGACTAAAGATGTGTTCCTAGTCTATGGAGGTGAGGAGGAGCTCACTGTAATAGATTACACTGATGCTAGCTTCCAAACCGACAAAGATGTTTCAAAGTCGCAATCAGGATTTGTGTTCACATTGAATGGTGGTGCTGTAAGTTGGAAAAGTTCCAAGCAGGATACCATGGCTGATTCTACAACGGAAGCCGAGTACATTGCAGCTTCGAAAGCTGCAAAGGAAGGTGTTTGGATGAGGAAGTTCCTCATTGAGCTTGGTGTGTTTCCGAATGCGTCCAACCCATTGAACCTCTACTGTGACAACAAGGGGGCAATAGCGCAGGCTAAGGAGCCAAGGAATCACCAGAAGAACAAACATGTACTGCGGAAGTTTCACCTCATACGAGAGTTCGTCAGACGGGGTGAGATCAAGATATGCAAGATACACACGGATTTGAATGTTGCTGATCCTTTGACAAAACCTCTTCCAAAGCCTAAGAATGAAGCACATACAAGAGCTATGGGTATTACATATCTTCTAGATTAGACTCTAGTGCAAGTGGGAGACTGTTAGAAATATGCCCTAGAGGTAATCATAGAGATAATCATATTTTATTGTATCCATGATGTATTATGTGTTCATTGAATATCCATGAAAGGCAACTTGTATTGATTGGCAATTATGTCAATTGTTTGTGAGACTCTTTACTTGTATGGTTATTCTAAAGTTATTCCTAGTCGGAGTTCATGTTTGGACACACATGAATATTAGACTAGCACATGCATTAGTTGATGATTGTATTTCACAAGTCATAGACATGGAGATGTCAAACTAATAATGTGGGCGCATGTATGACATGAGGCTAGACCGACCCAACTCGAGAAATAGTGATTTCTCATTACACAATGTGTACGCTGTGTCCTTAGACCTGAGATTGTCGCATGTACTCAAGATGTGAACCGACCTACTTAGGAGCCATCAAACGCTACTCCGTAACTGGTTAGTCATAAAGATGGTTCTCAGGTTTGTCAAGAAGCATGCTGTGAGACATGGTCAGTCAAGATGGGATTTGCCCCTCTCTGCTTGAGAGAGATATCTCTGGGCCCCTTGAGTGATCGGATCAAGAAATGCATGGCCGTGCTAGGGTTAATGGTTAACCAAGAATTCCAGATCACGGCATTGAGAAAGAGAGGTCAGCTTGGAGCTAGACCAAATATCGTGAGACAAAGGGAATAGCATGTATATGAGATTGTGATGGCTTGTCTGATATGAGTTGACACGTCTTGCTAGAGACCGCTGTCAACTATTGGTCGAGTAGAAGAACTCGGGTCATGTTTGTTCGCGCGTGAGCCCATAGGGTGACACACTTAAGGGGCTGGAAACCTAATAAGGATATGATCAAATTAGACTGGGCTTAGGTGCACTAATGGGCCTCGGTTAGGAAGCCCATTAGTGGGCACCTATAAAAGAAGGGGTGGGGTGCATGGAGGGGCTAACCCTAATTCCACGCATGCTGGCAGTCGCCTGTTCCCACGCCCACGCCCACAGTTGCCCTCGCGGACCTGGCAGTCCGGATTGCGACGCTTCTTCCCCCTACATGTGGATACCTTGGAGGTGCTGCATCTGTTGCAGGAGGACGAGCCGCACGTGAGGAGGTCTTGCAACTGCACTGCCGGTGACTGACTGCACTACCCCGACGCGCTACAAAAGTTCCGCACCCGCGCGTCTAGTGGTAATTCCGTGATCTATAACAACAATATTCCTAGTTTACACGGTGGAAATTTTTGTTTATCGCTAGCGTAGCCCACCTCATATCCCTTCTCTTCATCAGTCCAACAGGAGAACAACTCAAATATGTATTGAGGTCTTGAACAATGAAGCCGAGTACGAGGCACTACTGCATGGGCTACGCCTAGCAGTCTCTCTAGGCATCAAGCGACTACTTGTTTACGGTGACTCCCTGCTGGTGATCCAACATGTCAACAAAGAGTGGGATATCAACAAGGACACCACGGACATGTACGTCACGGAAATACGCATGCTCAAGAACAAGTTCTCTGGTCTGGAAATTCATCATGTGATTTGCGACAATAACGTGGGAGCGGATGTGCTCTTGAAACTGGGTTCTGATCGAGCTAATATCCCATCGGGAGTTTTCATCCACGAGTTGCATCACCCATCCATCAAGACACCAGATCAAAGCACCATCGCTCAGGGTCCAATAGAACCCGACCGAGAGGTCTTAATGATCGAGGTCGACTAGCGGGTGACCTTTCTCAACTTCATCAAGGAGCAAAAACTACCTCCCGGGGTTGACCCAAAAAGCGTTGAGGCCGCACTCATCCTAAGGCGTAGCAAAGGGTACGTTCTAGTCGGGGACAACTTATACAAGCGTGGATCAGCATCAAGCATACTCATGATGTGTGTCCGCGTGGAGAAAGGCAGAGAAATACTCCAGGAGATTCACGACGGCGCGTGCGGAAACCAGGCTGCTTCTCACACGCTAGTCGGGAAAGCCTTCAGATCCGGGTTCTACCATCCGATTGTTTTGGCAGACGCTGAAGCACTCATTCATCAGTGTACAAACTGCCAGTTCTTCAGCAAGCATCCCCACGTCCCGGCCCACAATCTTATTACCATACCACCTTACTGGCCGTTCACATGCTGGGGCCTGGACATGATAGGGCCCTTGACAACTGCGCCTGGAGGTTTTACACACGTGTTGGTAGCCATCGACAAGTTCACGAAGTGGATCGAGTACAAGCCAATTACAAAGCTCTCTGCAGATCAAGTCGTTAGCTTCATCTGCAACATCTTGCACCGATCGGCTTTCCCAACAGTATCATCACGGATCTGGGATCCAATTTCCACTCGCATCATTTTGGGATTTCTGCGAACGCAGCGCCATTGAGGTCAAGTATGTTTCAGTGGCTCATCCGCGAGCCAACAGCCAGGTTGAGCGTGCCAACGGCATTATCCTTGATGGCCTGAAGAAAAGACTCTACGATGAGAACAGCAAAAAGGTGTGGCAGAACTGCCCGAATTAATCCGGCTCAAGTGCACTAACCATCATCCATAAGGATGAACCGGCTACCATGCACTTCAAACGGAGTAATCCGACAGTCTGTCGGGTAAATCCCGATGCGACCACTTAATATTTCGATAGAAACAAAGCATACACATAACTCGCACGAAGGCAAGTCCAGAGATTACAACATTCCACATATTTTATCTTCACAAGTCGGACATCATTTATTACAAGTCGAAAACACCATACGAGTACTTTTAAGTTCAACATAAGACTTGATTCAGAGTTTAATAGTAGCGGAAAGAAAAACACGATCATCTAGCGTCGATCTGGATACCACGATGAAGCCCACACGTGGCATCACGCAGCAGAGTCATTGCTAGCCGGGGACGGATCCCACTCCACTGTCCAACAAGTCGGCAAAGCACTCGCCCAATACAAACCAGCTATCATTTCTTCAAAAGACACACCTGAAAACATTGCCACAAGCAAGGCTAAGTATACTAATACTCAGCAAGGCTTACCCGACTAGTGGTATGTAAATACCGACTACTATACATGCATGGCTCTAGGATTCTAGGGTTTTCTTTTTGCTGAAAAGCAACAAAGAGTAAGTCCTCAATTTCATATTTTCGCTTTCAATATTCTAGTTCATTTAACCAGTCTAGATGAGCATCTATCTCTAATCAAACATGGTGGAAAATATTTAATCATCCAACAAGTTTCATCATAGCCATAGTTCCTCTTGTTACTCTATGTGGCAGAAGTATTAAGCAGTCTCAATTACCGCGAGAAACGGATGATTCGAATCAAATTTTTTAACCTTGCAAGGAAACCTAAACACACGTCACGTGGTTACTCACAGAGTCACACGTGCAAATTTTCCCCTTTATTCCCGTTTCATGGATCAGGGCCACCAACCTCGAGTACAAGAGGTCCACGAACCACGGCGACGCCGGGCCATGACCCCTCTTGCACTCACTATTGGGCCCATGGGACAGTGTCAAGATGGTGGAGCCTGTCCACGCACCGGTTCAATCGAGTACTTAAGCTTACCGATTATCATATTCTCGGCATGTGGTTAGTACATTCAAACGCTTAACCACCACTACCACACAGTGCGATCTTAGCATTTTTCACTACTCAGACGGGGACTCATCCATGAGTACTTTACCATAGCCCCGCCTGCCAACCTTATAGTTGCAGTATGCGGTAAATCAATCAACTCCTATAGTTCTCGCGAGTAGCAGGAAACTACTCGACTTTTACCGTTCCTATTAGCATAGCATCTACTCGAACTTCCTGTGAATCAACTCCTATGAACTTTAAATGCACAGGCAAAGAGGAACGACAGTTTCATAATTTAAATACTGGAATCATGCACCGGGGCTCACCTTCTTGTATAAAACTAGTCGGGGGTTCCTCCGAATGTTGGTCCGGGTCTTCAGCGACTGCTACTGGATTAACCTGAGCTTCGTGCTGCTCACTCTTGGACTCGGGCACCAGATTGTAGATCCCGAGGTGAGAGTAGTTGAATCTATTTGAATGCACATGTATGAGTGGCTTTACTGGTACAAGATTGCATTATAAAGTAGTCAAAACTTAAGTTAAGTAGACGAGTACTTCATTTTCTTTTCCCTGGGTAGTCATTTATCGAGTACATATTCGTATTAACTGACTTCATTAAGTGAGCGAGTGGTTTTGCATGTTGTGCAGCCATTTTTAACAGTAAGCACTGGTTAACCAAAACTACTCATAGAGGTAGTTTCTGGGTTGCAAAACTACTCGTAGAGGTAGTTTCTAGGTTGAGATTTTTATGCAGAACTACTTGTAGAGGTAGTTTCTGGGGTTGAGATTTTTATGCAGAGCTTGTTACTTAAGTACAACTCACTGTAAAATTTTTAGTTATTTTTATTCAGCAAGTTAAACATGAAAAGCTTACTAAACAGCTATTGCTATGATCAAGATCTACTTGCATAGAACAACCATGCAAGAAACTGGTGTTCCACTTTTTACTGAACAAACCTACTTGCATGAGTAGTTTACTTCACATTTTTGTAGATCTTTCTTGTGCAAGAAATAGAGGTTAACATTTTAGTTTAAAAGGGATGTAGCTTATAACAAAAGCACTCGAAACCATAGGTTGTGCTTGGATTCAGAGCATAAAATTTTTATGGAAGACTTTACCCTTAGCACCAAAGCTACCATCCAAGTTCATGAGCAGCTCTTTCCTGAAACTCTTGCAACAAATAAAAGCCATTTAAACTTGATTTAAATCTACAATTAAAATTATGTGGAAACACTTCAATCCTTTTGCAAAGTTGAAGATCTTAGATTAAGGAGTCCAGAACATTTTAGTTTGTGTTCTTAGGATATTTCTGTGAGTTGTTTTGCATCTTCAAAGTTAATAGATTTGTTTTTAAAGTTCTAGTTTCAGGTTTACACATGAGTCCCTAAGATTTACAGAAAGCTTCTCGGAAAGATTGAAATCGAAGAAATTGGGTCCTTCGCACAGGGGAACGGCGACTGCCGGCCAAATTCCAGTGAGGAAACAAGTCGGCGGCGAGGAGGAAGGTGGGGAAAACGGAGAGGGGGCCGGGGCACACCGATTTGTGGCGTTGGTGGGGCTCGGGGACGGCCGGAGCAAGGCCCTCCACAGTGGACTGTAGGCGGCGGTGGTCGGTGGCGGCGTTGGCACTGTTCGGTCGGGGCAGGGGTGGTGTGGCCGGGCTTGGAAGCTCCAGTGGGAGGTCGGGAAGCTCGCTGGAGGGTCATTTTGGGCGGAGGGAGGTCGGGGGTGGGAGCTCCATGATGAACTCGAGCTTGCCAGTGGCAATGGCGGGCTGTTTCGGGTGTTCATGCAGGAAGGGGCTCGGCTGTCCCTTTATAGGCAGAGCGAGGGGAGGGGCAACGAGCTGGGCAGCTGGCGCTGCCTTAAGGCGAAGGGAAGGGCCAGTCAGGCGGAGTGGTGCGTCCACGCACGGGTGGTGACTCGCTGGAGTTGGGGGATGGGGCATTGAGCTCAGGGGCCTCTGGTGGGGCTTTTATAGGTGCGAGGGGGAGAATGGTGGCCTGGGCTCAAGCCGCTGGGGAAGGCGAAACCGGGGGCAAAACCGGGGGCGCAGTTGCCTTGCTGGCGCCGGCGGCCAAGTGGCGCCGCGATCGTGCGACAGGGAGGCTGGGGGCTAAGGAGGAGAGAGGAGGGAGAAGATGATGGGACTGATGTGCGGAAAACAAAACAGCAGGGGTCTGGGTGGGAAAAGAAGCTAAAATTGTTCAGACTTTTAAGACAAACATTTTCTCTTTTATGACTAAGTTCAGCTGAGCAATGCATAAAATGTTATTTTGAAATTCCGAAAACGGGTATTTAGATGGCACGTCATTTCATGTGAATTTTTGCACTGTTAGCCTTTGACTTTAACTAGACTTTTGTTGCTCCTGTTATGACAGAGATGCCATTAAATTTACAGGATCAAATGTGATCAATTTTGAAAGTTACAAGAGTTTGCTTGCACGGGTTCAATTGTTTTATGCATATATACATATACACATATTTATTTGGCTGAAAGGTATATTTGATAGGTTGTTTCATACTTTTCTTGCTCTTTTGTGAATGATTTCAAGATTTGGATCTTAGTGGATCAATGAGATCTCGTCAGTAGTCCGAGGGCTTCGCACACAACTAAGCAAAGCCACATGACAGTCACTTTTCTCCCTCGTCTGCGGGTCCGAAGCAATACTATCGGCTGACATCATGTGGCAATCTCCTCGACTGGAGATGTATGAGGAAGGCGAGGGCGATGATGCAAGACATATCGAACTTGACTCGGCAAAATAAGTCAGATGCATTGTTTTGCTTCAGTCGGCCCGCTATTTACAAGGCGTCCGTCGTTACCACGACCGGAATGTTCAAGCAAGATCTTTCAATGTTGGAGATTTGGTCCTTCGCCGCATCCAGGATGAAACTGGGCTTCACAAGCTTAATTCGCGATGGGAGGGACCCTTCATCGTGCTCAAGGTTATAGGACCAAGGTTGTATCGCTTACAGTACCCTGATGGCCAGGAGATCCCAAACTCCAGGAATATCGAGCATCTACGCCATTTTCACCCTTAGCTAATTTGTATCCTGAGTTGTCAGCTGCAGCGCAGTCATTGTGCTAATAACTGAATACAGTTCCATATGTGCAGAATCGCACACAAACAACACAATGGTTTAGCTCATCACAGGATAAATGTCAAGTTGTCAACTCCTTAATTTAATATTAAGGATGCATGGACTATTATTGTTATGTACATCTCCATAGTACTATGTGTAGTTTAGTGAAGGGGACTCGCTCCCACACTTCCAGTACTACTCTGTTTACTAGTTCACGGCTAGCATTACGTGTAGTTTACTGAAGGGGCATCGCTCCCACACTTCCAGTACTACTCCGTTTACTAGTTCTCGACTAGTACTACGCGTAGTTTACTGAAGGGACTTCGCTCTCATACTGCCAGTAACTCCGTTTACTATATAAGGGTGGGCAGGGACCCCGTCCAACCAAGTCAACCAGATCAACACCTAAGGCAATACAAACCACCACACAAGATGTAGGGTATTACGCTCTCGGCGGCCCGAACCTGTCTAAACTTTGTGTTCCTTGCACCTTCGAGTTTCTGATCTCAGCGACACCCTACCTACAACTCACCACCTCGGGGGTATCCCTCGGTGGGCTTGGCGGTAAAACATCGATATTTTCCAAACTCCAACACCCTGCCAACAAAAGATTGCCGAACTAGAAAATCTTGCCTCAGATCCTAAGCCCTTCAGTGAAGATCATCGACCTTTCTTCTTGTCCACGTTTGACGATGATGAATCGACAGTGGACGGTGATGTCTCATCATCACCAAGGGAAGAAAGTGATGCTTGCAGAGAATCTAAGGTGGTGACTCCCGATCCCGAGGAAGAATCCTTGTCCGACACTGATCAAGTAAAGGAGGATTCATCATTCCATTACTTGGAGTTCCAATTCACGGAGGACGAGTTTGAATTTTCTGACGAGGAGTTCGAAGCTCCTATCTCTCCATGTTCTTCGAAACTCCAAGAATCATATCAATGCCTTGATCTGTTTTGTGACCCCGAGGAAAAATCTTTTCTCCATAACCCAGACCAATCAAAGGACTTCTATGTCGAAGGCTTAGATTATGATACGCCTCACGAATACTATAGGCTAGAGAATGATTTCAAAAATGTGTGCTCTATGGATACTCTTGAGGCAGCAAACTCCATGTCAGGTACGGAAGACAATGATGAGCATGGAAATTTCATCTTGGAAGAGCCACAAGATCCATGCTCCTTCGAGGAGACTCCATCTCCTCCCGCCATTAGCACACACGAAGTCCAGCTATCTCATGCCCCTCTATCAAAAAAGTTTCAAAACGGTGGTTGTGGATGATTTTGTCTATCATAAATATTGCAAATCTCATCGTGGTTTGTTGTGATAGTCTTGCAGCTAGATATCATGAGCTTAATCCGAAGATTGGTGATGGAGGGAGCCACAACACCAAACTAGCTGCAACGTCAAGAAGAGGCCCCCAAGGTCGAGCTTTTGACCATAAACAAGCACTGCCCAGGGGTAACCCGTATTTTTATTGACTTTGCTCAATTTTTTCCCACTTCTATTCCAAAAAAATGAAAAAAAATCAATTAATCTTTACTTTTCAATAAAATAAAATTGAAAAGAGCTTCAAGACATAGTTCTAGGACTTTCTCCCTTCGGGTATTTTTGTCACTAACATTTTAGGTTGGGACTCAAATGAACAAAGAGTTGGAACAACTGGATAAAACGACCCAATTCTAGGCTTCAATGGGGAAAGATCAAAAGGGGAATACTACCTCAGGCGCTCAATTTTCGACACCAAGTGTCGCAAAATCTGAGCATGGGGGAGGATATAGTCTGAAAGACAAGGTGTTTCCACTACTCAACAAGTGAACTTGACTCTCGGTACTACGGGCAAAGCTTAGGAAAGTCATCAACGCTAGTTTGCACTTCTCTCTCGCCACTCGAGGTTATTTCATAATGTTCATACCTTTTGATGAAGCCTCTTTTGCATGCTAAAATTAACCGTGTGCGACAAACTTGATCACAACTCTGCATCTCACATGTTGGCAAGCATAAGTTTTATTCCTTAATTAGTACTCAATGTTTGCGGGACCATCAATTTAGGAGGATCTTGCCTAATTTGTTTAAAAGTGTGATATAATAAGATCGAAGTATTTCTTTCCTTCTTGATCGAGTATTGCTTGGAGAATTTTATTTTGAAAAAAAATCAGAACCCTTAGTCTCACAATTCCTCAATGGTTCAAAATTCCTACTGTAGCCAAATGTTCCACATGATCAAACCTATACATATGGCGCCTATATAGTTGTGTTGAGTTTTGTCAAATCTTGTGCCCTTATGGAATAGTGACATTTCAATGCCAATCATTTCTTCCTTTGTGTTTGCCCTTGATTGCTAGCCTTTCCACGTCTAGTTATGCTAAGTTCCACATTGGACTCTAGCATCCACCTTCGCCAGACATTCCTCCATCAATCGAGAATCAAATCACTTTCGTCGTGTATCCTTGATCTTATCCTATCCACAAATAGGGACTTTCAAAATATATACTCCAGTCATGTCCCACACACCTCCCCCAAATCCTTTAGAGAAAGGAGGCATGGAGCTATTGAGCAGCAAAAAAACTGGCATGCTCGTAGGCAAAGAAAAGGAAAGAGATAAAGAGCTCCATGAAAATCCTTGGGGGTCCATGAAAAATAAGGAGGACCACTCAAAGTCGTATTCTCTCAAAAGGACAATATATGGTTTGTTCACTACATTCCATTGCACTTGTGTTGTGTCTTTTTTCTCCCCCATCCTTGATTATCTATTTCCCATTGATCGGAAGAGAAGTGTCACAACTTTCGCTTGGACCAATTTTTGACATACTAAAATACACAACATAGGTGAGCCTACATTTCCCCTACCCGAGCTCCACATAAGTCTATAGATTGTAGGGAGAGGCTGGCCAATGGTCTTAGCTAGGAATAAAGTTACCACATGAGTGATTCAAGAGTGCCATCTAAGGAGTATATGAGCTAAGGAATTTATTTTTAAAAAAAATGATCAAAACTCCAAGTATGCATGGTTGATTAAGGGGGAAGTCATAACTTCAATCGAGTTGTTCCACTGTTCAACCACCGACGGCAGGCATCATAGCCACTTCAAACCCCACAGGTATGAGAAATATTTTGGAATAAGGTTTATGCTAGCCATTACCTTGAGAAGTTGTGCATCAAAGTCTACCTTAGTTCTTGCTCGGCCCGGTATTCTTCATCCTACCCTTTGCTTGGGATGAGCAAACATCTAAGCGTGGGGGCGTGTTGGCGGTCGATCTCCGATGATTTTGACAACCAACATTACTCCAGAATTCATGTTTACATGGCCTAGACCAAGCTAAATTTATTTAAACTAATGAGTTCTGTTGACGCCAGATTTTGACACGTGTTGAATCGGCGTCAGGAGGAGAAGATTGGCCGATGCGGCAGATCTGAAGGCTACAGTGGAATCGGCCGATTGAGGTAACAGTTGGAAATCGGCCGATTGGTGATACAGCCTACGCCAACAGGATGGGACTATTTTAGAGGGTCATGGTCAAAAGTTGGTCAAAGGGGGCACGCTAAGTCGGTCGGGGAGCAATTGAAGGAAATCCTGATTGGATTAGGGAACGGCGGCGGAAGATTTTGCGGGAGTCTGTTTCCTTTTAAAGTTCTTATAGATATGGTAGTTTAAATAAGGTTGTAACGAGTCGTGATCGACCAGGAGTCCTAGCTTTAGGGTATAAATAGGAGTCGTCAGGGTCTTGAAAAACATCAACACATCAATCAACAACAATATTTCTACTTTTCCAGCAATTTACTTTCAAGTCGGCGACTTTGCCAATATTTTCTTCTTCCACGAGTTCGTACGGATTGGTAGGGCTGCATCAACTTGATCTCCGGCCAATTGGTAGGTTCCGCTTACCGAATAATATCCGAGCTTTAACTACGGGCGCATCGTTGTGGTTTCGTTTGGATTTATTCACCAGTTATCGATATTTACTAGAATTGCAAGTTTTACCTGTTATTCTAGTATTATCACCAGTTATCCAGCTTGAGATCAGAGTAATCGGCTTCGTCATTGTTCTTCTTCGATTTATCATCATACAGCCGATTAGATCTATTTCAAGTGTTGCTTCTGTAGTAATTGTTTAGATCGCTCCGGTGGTTTTCTTTACAATTATTACACGATTATCGGTTGATCCATAGCCGATCATCTCTACAGCAAATCGGCCGATTCATCACCGACGCGCTCCTCAGGACAGATCGGAACTCCAGCCGATCGACGCGCCTGGAATTTAATACTGTATTTCCTTGTCAATCAACAGGTCAGATTGACTGGCACGCCGCGCGAACCGCACCAGGGCGATAACCCGAACAGGAGCTAAGCAGATTCTCCCGGGTCGTGTGTCCGACGCTGAAGATCATCGGTCGATTCCTATCCGGCCGATTTTAGCGCCAACACACTTTTGGCACGCCTGGTGGGACCATCCAAGATCTGATATGTCAAAAAACGCAGAAATCTCCGACAGCAACATCACTGAGGTCACAGAAGCAGATCTCAAGGATGACCAGAGGGAAGAATTGGCCAAACATCTAGAAGATTACAAGAAGATGTATCTCCAGTCGTTCAGTCGTACCAGAAGCGGGGAGGCGGTCAAGCAAGCTCCTATTCTAGCTCCCCGCCACATCACCATTGCTGAGGACTCGGGCAAGATGTCAGAGATGATTCAACAGTCCGTGTATTAGGCGTTCATCGACCAATCCTCAGTAATGACCAACACGGTGTATAACGCCGTCGTCAGCTCTCTGGCCAGCGGAGCAGTCCAAGGCTATCAGGGACCGGCATACGCCCCGCCGACCACTCTGCCAGCTAGAAGCTTACCATACACGTCCCAATCGACTCCTCAGCCGATATTGACGCAACGCGAGGGGTACAACTCTCCATTGCCCCCGGCGTCTCCAAGATACAGCGGTGCACCATGTCTCCCATCACAGACACCGTTTCAACCCGTTCAGATTGCTTCGTGCAGTCACTGCCTACAAGCTCAGCACCTTGGGGAACATCAGCGACAGCGTATTTTCCCGAGCCAGCGAACGGGTATGGAAGTTATTCAATCCAGGTGCCATACCAATCGGCCGCCCGGCCGACGGTTCCCCAGTATCAGCCGATCTTATCAGAAGTCGGCAGGGGGGCAAGCATTGTAGAAGCATTCAGAGGCACAGCGCCAGCGATGACGTACGATGGGGGTGCGGACTCGTTTCGCCATCAACTATCGGCCGCTCAGCAAAATTCTGCGATTGATCACCCAGCCGTACCAGCCCTTCAGCACATGCCCGCGCCGCGAACAGCTGTTCGTCAGCAGCAGGTGGACTGGACGGCAAGAATAGCAGAAGTAATCCAGGATCAGTTTGGGTTGAAGCCAAAAGTTCAAACTTACACCTACAAGACGTCGTATCCATCGGCCTATGACTTGCTGCCGTTCCCACACCGCTACAAAGTTCCTGATTTCACCAAATTCTCGGGGACGGATGATACATCCACTGTGGAGCATATCAACCGATTCATCATCCAGTGCGGAGAAGCTGCCACGCAAGATGCTCTGAGGGTGCATTTATTTTCATCGTCCCTGTCCGGATCAGCCTTCCAGTGGTTCACCACCTTGCCGCCAAATTCCATCGTTACATGGGCCGATCTGGAGAAACAATTCCACAAGTACTTCTACACAGGAGTACATGAGATGAAGCTCTCAGATTTGACCAGCCTCAAGCAAAGGAGCGATGAACCAGTGATGGGATATATACAGAGGTTCAGGGAAATCAGGAACAAGTGCTACAGTCTGGCTCTGACCGATGCACAGTTGGCCGATATCGCTTTCCAAGGTCTCTTGCCACAAATCAAAGAAAGATATGCTGCCCAAGAATTTGAAAGCCTGAGCCAAATCGTCCACCGATTGTCAGGACAAGAGGTCCGACCGTTTGAACAGCGAAGGAACTTCCAAAAGAAGGTGGCATACTTGGAAGGACCTGAGTCTGATGGGGAAGAGGAAATCGGCCTGGCAGAATGGGTCAAAGGGAAAAAACCGATGTCATGCCCTTTTGGGAAGAAGGAGCCAGAGACGTTCGGCTTTGACACGTCAAAGGCCGATAAAATTTTTGATTTATTGCTTCAGGAAGGACAGATTAAGCTGTCTCAACATCACACCATCCCTACGGCCGATCAACTCAAGAAGATGAAATACTGCAAGTGGCACAACGCTACTTCTCATGATACAAATGAATGTAAAGTCTTCCGCCAGCAGATACAATCGGCCATCGAGCAGGGGCGGCTTAAATTTGAAACTCCAACTAAATCGGCAAAGCCGATGAAGATAGATCAGCATCCCTTCCCGGCCAACATGGTTAACGCTAGAGGAGACTCAAGTCAAACCAAGGTGCTGACATCAGAATCGGCGAGAAGAGGCGGCGCCGTCGACCCCAGGAAGCAGATCACGACGGAAGAAATCAGAAGGAACAGGCAAGGGCAGAACGACCACGCAAGCCCGTCACCTCCCAATTCTTACTCGGTAAGTATCGGCAGCAGCAAGAACAAGCAAGATACCAGGAAGAGACGATACGCCGGCATGAAGATCACTGGCAATGTCCATTCTTCATCCACTGCTGGGAGAACGACATTAGATTGCCGTCTGCCGATAACTGTCAGAGTGTAACGGATTAAGCCGCAACGATCGCCCAAGGCCACACTCTAGGGACAGAGGATCAGAGCCGATCAGCAGAAATCGGCGCGAGGAACAGCGCGTTTTGGTGCATGATCGGCTGGGGGGCAGAGTTGACCAGCACCACCGGTCAAAAAGCAAGATCGGCCACCGGGATGGACTGGGGGCAGGATCAGCGCGCACGATCGGCTGGAAGAGATGGCCGATGACAGGGTATCAGACGAGGATCCCCTATGAAGGGAACCAGATTGGGAACACGCCAGATCATCGGCCAAACCAACAAATCCCAGGTGGTGTCCCGATGGCCTATCCAGATCCCAGAAGCGAAGGATCCAACGCCTACACCAGTGGGAGCATCAAGAAGAAGAACAAAGAAAGGTGCCAGAGAGAAGGAATGTTAAGTCTCGAGTGTGGCGCCCAAAGAAAAACGATCAAGAAGCAAACAACCAAGAATCGGCAGCCGAAATTGATATGGTGTTCATACTGCCGATGGAGTTCATGGCGCCAAACGATCGGGATAAAGTAACAAGAACAGAGGAGGAACAAATGGCACAACTAGTGCTAGAGCCGATGACGGCTACGTTTGAGAAACCAGAAGAGGAAAAATGACAGCATCTTAAAGCGCTGTTTCTCAAAGGCTATGTCAACGGAAGACCCGTCACCAAATTACTGGTAGATGGAGGTGCTGCAGTTAACATCATGCCGTATGCCATGTTCCGCAAGCTAGGCATGGGCGATGAAGACCTCACCAAGACGGACATGATGCTGAAGGATTTCGAAGGCAACGTGTCACCCGCCCGCGGAGCGCTCTGCGTCGACCTCACCATCGGCAGTAAGACCCTCCCTACCACTTTTTTCGTTATTAATGGCATGGGGTCCTACAATATGCTACTTGATCACGACTGGATACACGCAAACTACTGTGTCCCATCTATAATACATCAATGCCTTGTGCAATGGGTCGGCGACAGCACAGAGATAGTCGCTGCCGATTCCGTCTACAGCGTTGCAGCGGCCAACACGCAACAGTGGAGTTGCGAGCACGTCAAGTGTATATCTGGCAGGACTTGGGACACTGATGTGGCAGAACCACCTGAATTAATCCGGCTCAAGTGTATTAACCATCACCATTAAGGCATTCTCGGTTAACCTTACACTTCAAACGGAGTAATCCACTGGTCTGTCGGGTATAACCTCCCGATACAACCACGGTGAACGGATCGAGCGCCATACATACAAACGCTCATGCGACGATGAGCCCAGAGAATACCACATTCCAGCAAATATTACAACATTAGTATAAGTGAATATTACAGACCAAGTTTTGAGTTTAGAAACCAAGTACTTCAATTATCATAATTAAGTTCTTCAGAGTTTAAGTTGCAGCAGAAATAAACGACGGAACTACTCGACGATACAGAATGTCTCGATGAAGCCCGTACGAGACATCACTCGGCCTTATCTCCGTTGGACGGAGGCGCATCCCATTCCACCGACCAACCAGGGGGAAGAGTGTAGGGCCAAGTCAAGCTAGCAATCATATCTTCGAAGGTCTCACCTGAAATGAGCCACAAGCAAGGCTGAGTATACTAATACTCAGCAAGACTTACCCGTGTAGTGGAATTTACTCCACCGACTCTAGACATGCAAGGCTTTTTGGCTCAGGGGTTTGTTTTGCCGAAAAGCATCTACAAGTGGGTCCTTACTTTCAACTTTTAGCTCAAGATTCTAGTTTCGTTAGCCAGTCTAGATAAGCAGCTATCTAAAAGCATACATGGTGAAGCATTAAATTTTCCATCCAACCAGTTCATTCATCATCATTGTTCCTCTTCTTACTCTGTGGGTAAAAATGGTTAAGCAGTCTCAATAGCCGTGAGAAACGGACGATTCGAATCGAATTTCTTAACCTTGCAAGGGAAACCCAAACACACATCACGTGGTTACTCCCTAGAGTCACACGTGCAACTTTTCCCCTTTCTTTCCGGGTCGTGGATCGGGGCTACCCTCCGAGAGTACAAGAGCCCCACGCCACGGTTCGGCGCCGGGTCGTGACCACTCTCTGCACTCGCCATATGCACATGGGACCGAAGTTCAAAGGGTAGGATGCCGTCCCCTTGCCGGGCCAATCAGGTACTTAAGCTTACCGATTCCCATAATCTCGGCATGTGTTTAGTACGTTCAAAGACTTAACCATCACTACCACACCCTGCGGCCTTAGCATTTTTCACTAGACAGACGGGCCTCAATCGTAACCATCGTTACATAACCCGTCCGTGTCCTTATGATTGCAGCGTGTAGTAGACATTCAATTCCTATTTTCTCGCGAGTGACAGGAAATCACTCGACTTTTACCGGAGTCCTATTAGCACAGCATTCTATCGAACCTTACATCTAGTTTTCAAGCAAGGGTTCCTAACATCATGCAACTATGTTTTCATTCAACTCCTATAAACTTAATGCACAAGCAAAGAGTAATGAGTTGCATAATTAGGAAAGAAATAGGTTATGCTCCGGGGCTTGCCTTCACAGTTAGCTTGGGGCTCTTCCGAATTTGGGCTCGGGTCTTCGAGAGCTTCAGTTAGATTCACTTGAGCTTCGCGCTGCTCACTCTCGGACGCGGGCACCAGCTCGTAAGTTCCGTCGGCGAGAGTCGTCGATTCTACATGAATGCACAAGTTTAAATCGTGGTAATGGCACTTGATTACGATTTGAGAGTAATTACTACAATGGATAGTTTCTGGTCATGAAATTTTGGATTTAGGCACATTAAGGAAAGATGTGCTTACTGTAAAATTTTCAACCAATTTTATGTAACAGATTAATTATGAAAAATATATTACTTAGTCGCTGTTAGATCCTTGTTCTTTTTGTACAGAACAATTGGTGCAACAAATGAGTCTAAGATTTTTGCAGAGCTTTCACTTAAGCATGCAGAAGCTACTGTAATTTTTTTAGGATTCATCATGCAGTATTCAGAGCATAGAAAATATGACATTCTACACCTAGGCTATTCAAGGATTCATTTTTATAGGACCCTACACAGGGTTTTTGTCCATGGAACTTTTTACACAGCAACCTCTACCACAGTGTATCTCCTGGTAAAACTTTGAGAATTTTCCAAGCTAAGATACTATTTTCTTGATTTAATGTATGTTATTAGCACATATATCAAATAAATAGGTTCCTGTGAGATAAAAAGTCTCCTAATTTTTCTCTGGCTTCTAGGTACCAATATATTAGCAAGAAAAAGTTTCATTGTGTAATTCACCACCTAACTGCAGGGATAAAACATTTTACTTAAACATGATATGAAACTAAGTCTAATAAACAGTAAAGCTAGAGATGAAATTTGGGCCTGATCTTTTTACACAATCCTAAACATCAAGCAACTAACTTACTGCCCAAAATTTAGGGTCAGCACTGTTCTACAACAGTGGGTACAAAATAAGTCCATTAAAGCTTCTATTTAATGTAGAGCAAACTATGTTGAGATTCTGAGAAACCTTTTGTAACAAAAGTGGTAGAGTTTGTTCTGAGGATTCCAGAACAGTTGAGTTTGCATTTTTCTGAATTTTCTACGATTTTATACGAATTTTACAAGTTCACTGAATTTGAATCTAGATTTGAAACTTTCTTTTACAACTAGGTCCTTGAATCTTACGCGCAGACCCTTCTAAAGATTTAAATTCTTGCAATTGGGTCCTCGGGCGGCTCCGGTACGGCGGCCGGCCGAAATTCCGGCGAGGGGGCTCGCCGGCGGCGAGGGGCGAGGGTCGGGGAAGGTTTAGGGGTGCAAGGGCTACCTTGTGGGGGTGTTGTTCAGGTGGGGGACGGCCGGGAAGGGCTCGCCGGCGTTGGAGCAGAGGCGGCGGCGGCGCGGCACGCGTCGACGGCGGTGCTCCGGCGGGCTTGGGGCGGTGTGGTCCGGTCGGCGAGCTTCAGTAGCGCGTGGGGAAGCTGCACAGGGGCTCGGCTTGGACGGAGGGGGTCGGGGTCGTGCTGTCCACGGCGAGCAGGGGCGGCGGCGGCGGCGGCAGCGCGGGCGGCGGCGTCCGGTGGCTCTGGGCGGCGTTGGGCGGGTCGGCGAGCTTCAGGGGGATGATGTAGTGATGGCTGGGGGCTTAGTTTGGGTAGTGGGCGGCGGCGGTGGGCTGTCCACGGGTGGGCGGTGCTCGGCGGCGGTAATGGCGACGGCGAGGGCGTTCCGGGGTGCTGTGGCTCGCGCGCGTGGCCGGGCGGGGCTTTTATAGGGACCGGAGGGGGTGCGGAGAGGCCTGGGCAGCGCGCGAGGCGGGGGGCGCGGCACAACGCGCACTGGGCGCGGCGGGTGGCGGCAGAACGCCGGCGCGACGTGCGGCAGCGCGGGCGCGGTGACTGGGCGGCCGGAGATGTGGCGTGGGCGCGGTGGGATACCGCGGGGCGCGGAGTGGTGAAGCAGCAGCGGCAGCGGCTCGGGCGGAGGGCGGGCGCGGCGACTGGCGGGGCGCGGGGGCCGGGGCGGCACGGCGGAGCGCGGCGACTGGGCGCGACGGGCGGCGAGCCGGGCGCGGCAGCGTCGCGTGCACGCGCGGGCGCTCACTGGCCGCGCGGCATGGGGGCGGGGCAAAGCCGGCCGTGGCGGGGTGGTGCGGCGGCCACTGGCCTGGCGCTTCGCGCCGGTCAGGCGACGCCGGCCACCTGGCGCGCGGCGGTCGGGCGCGGAGGAGAGAGAGGGGGGGGGCGAGGGGCCTGGATGCAAGAATTCGAAAATTTCCAGGGGGCTGGGTGCAAACAGGGCGTTTTCTCCTCTTTCTGATTTGAATTTCAAAAACTTTTGAACACGAAAGTTGTTCAAAATAAAAAGTTCTACAACTTTCGTTTCAGGCAAAATCTCATTTGGCTTATGGTTTGAAAGTTAAATTTACAAGTTCAAAAGTAACCAAATGTGCTCAAATTAAATTTGAATTCCAACTGAACTCGTTTTAATTCTTTCCACCCTTTCATTAGTTGGTTTAAACATAGAGTTAGGCTAATGACTTGATTTTGGAAATGTATTTACCAGGGTTGTCACAACTGACTTCCTGAAAGTGTCCGATTTCGGTCTACAGCCGATCCAAGCAGTCGGCTCTGAAGATTCAGAATAAATGGATCAGCTCGTCCGAGAAGATGGGATGCTTGGGCATGGGTTTACGTCAGCCGATTTATTAGAGATGGTAGATTTGGGAGATAGCAGCAAATCAAGGCCGACGTACATTAGTGCCAATTTGGATCCTGAGTACAAATGTAAATTGATAAGTTTATTAAAAGTGTTCAAGGATTGCTTTGCTTGGGAATATCATGAGATGCCAGGACTAGACCGGTCTATTGTTGAACACCGGTTACCTATAAAATCAGGATATCGGCCATATCAGCAACCTGCACGTTGGTGTAACCCCAAGATTCTACCTGATATAAAGGCCGAGATTACAAAGTTGATTGAAGCAAGATTTATTCAGCAGTGCCGCTGCGCCGAATGGATTTCTAACATTGTGCCTATATACAAAAAGAATGGAAAATTACGTGTGTGCATCGATTTCAGGAACTTAAATCAGGCTACGCCGATGGATGGATATCCGATGCCAACGGCCGATATCTTGGTGGATGCTGCCGCAGGCCACAAAGTCATAAGTTTCATGGATGGTACGGACCACAAAGTCATAAGTTTCATGGATGACTTTCGGGTTGAAGAACGCCGGCGCTACATATCAACGGGCCATGAACTACATCTTCCACAAGCTCATTGGTTCATCGGTGGAAATTTATATAGATGACGTCGTGGTCAAGTCAAAAGGTCACCAAGATCATCTGGCCGATTTACAAGAAGTACTGGAGTGCACAAGGAAACATGGGTTGAAGATGAACCCAAACAAGTGTGCATTTGGTGTATCGGCCGGGCAATTCTTAGGATTTATGGTCCATGAGCGCAGGATAGAAGTCAACCGCAAGACCATAGACGCCATCAACAAAGTGGTGGCCCCACAAAATAAAACTGAACTACAGTCCCTCATCGGCAAGGTCAATTTCATCAGAAGATTCATATCCAATCTGTCAGGACGTATTCAGGCTTTTACCCCTCTGTTGAAATTAAAGCCCGACCAGGAATTCATATGGGGAGAAGGACAGCGCAAGGCACTGGAGAATATCAAGCAGTATCTGGTTTCACCTCCGGTATTAGTTCCACCACAGCCTGGTGAGCCGTTCAAGTTATATTTATCGGCTGATGAATAGGCTATTGGATCGGCGTTGGTACAGGAGTTTGAGGAGAAAGAACGAGTGGTATACTACGTCAGCAGAAGACTTTTAGACGCCGAAACAAGATATTCCTCAGTGGAGCGACTATGCTTGTGCTTATACTTTTCATGTACCAAGCTCAGGCACTATTTGCTATCGGCAGAATGCATAGTCGTGTGCAAGGATGATGTGGTGAAGTATATGCTATCATTGCCGATTTTGAAAGGGCGGATTGGAAAATGGATCCTGGCTTTGTCAGAATTCGATTTAAGGTACGAATCGGCCAAAGCCGTCAAAGGTCAAGTGATGGCCGATTTCGTAGTTCAGCATTGTGGATCAGAAATCGCCACCGTTGAACCAGTTCCATGGACTCGATATTTTGATGGTTCTTCGTGTGGGGTCGGATCAGGAATCGGCATTGTTCTTGTGTCGCCTCGGGGGGCAAGTTATGATTTCTCTCTGCCGATAGAAGCCTCCGCAACTAATAACCAGGCAGAATATCGAGCTGTTCTGAAAGGCATCCAATTATTAAGGGAAGTCAGAGCTGATGCAGTCGAAATTTTTGGGGATTCCATGCTCATTGTGGATCAGTTGACGGGGCGATCTGAGTGCAATTATGATATCTTGAGGATTTATTATGAGGATTGTCTTCAACTTTTAAAAGAGTTCAAGTCTGCAATAATTGAGCATATCCCCAGGAATTATAATGAAGAAGCCAACAGACTGGCCCAACATGCTTCTGGGTATCGGCCGATTCAGGGAGCGATGACGCTAGAGCTCGCAGCCGATGACTAGCGAAAGGAGATCGCCGATTACTTGAGAAATCCATCCCAAAAGGTGGATCGGCGAACACGTTTTCAGGCTACAAAATATGTGTTGCTTGAGGATGATTTATTTCATCGGACGATTGATGGAGTTCTTCTCAAATGCCTGGGAACAGAAGAGGCAAAGGTTCTGATGGGAGAAATCCATGAAGGTGTGTGTGGAGCTCATCAATCGGCTCACAAAATGAAATGGATGATCCGGAACAATGGATATTACTGGCCGACCATCCTTGAGGATTGTTTCAAATACTACAAAGGATGCCAAGACTGTCAGAGGTTTGGCAATGTGCAGCGCGCGTCAGCATCGGCTATGAATCCAATAATTAAGCCGTGGCCGTTCAGAGGTTGGGGAATAGATCTCATCGGACAGATTCATCCTCCATCAAGCAAAGGGCATAAGTTCATATTGGTGGCTACAGACTATTTTACTAAGTGGGTGGAGGCAGTTCCTTTGAGGAATGTGACATCAGCCGATATGATTGAATTTGTTAAAAGCCATATTATATATCGATTTGGTATTCCTCAAACCATCACAACTGATCAAGGGACAATGTTCACTTCTGGAGAATTCGGAGAGTTCGCCGCCGATATGGGGATTAAATTATTGAACACTTCTCCATACTATGCTCAAGCCAATGGCCAAGCAGAGTCGTCTAACAAAGGGATAATCAAGCTAATCAAGAGGAAGATAGAAGAGCAACCCAAGAAGTGGCATATGTCTTTGGCTGAATCTTTATGGGCATACAGGATGGCTTGTCATGGAGCCACTAAAATATCCCCTTATCTGTTGGTTTATGGTCATGAGGCGGTCTTGCCATGGGAGATAAGGACAGGGTCAAGACGTATATCGTTACAAGATCAGTTAACGGCCGATGACTATTCCTTTCTCATGAAAGATGAACTTGACGATTCGGCGGGTTTACGGTTGAGAGCCCTGATCAGTATAGAAGAAAACAAGAAAAGGGTGGCCAGATGGTATGACAAAAAGGTCAAAGTTAAACAGTTCTCTCAAGGAGATTTGGTATGGAAGTTGGTGCTGCCGATAGGATCTAAAGATCCCAAATTCGGTAAATGGTCACCCACTTGGGAAGGGCCGTATAGAATCGGCCGATGTGCCCCTGGGAATACATACATTCTGGAGACAGTCGAGGGGGAGGAATTCCCAAGAGCTTTAAATGGGCGATATCTGAAGAGGTACTACCCGAGCATTTGGGTAGATGCATAGCTCGCAACAAAATATATCAAGATGACATGGCCGATTTCTCATCGGTTTTTGTCTATACATCTGGTGAAAGAAACATTGGGATTCATTATTGAATGGAAATTACAGATTACATGGCCGACATGGTAGAAGTCGCCCTTAGAATAAAAATACTGGTGGTCTACTGATTACGCCTACGCTAGATTTCTCTCTCGATGCGACCCAGTTTTATCATAAGGGTGAGCTTTTTCTCTTTTGGGTCCTCTGCAGTGGCTCCAGTTTCAGCTTGGTTGCAAAGTCCTTTCAGCAGGCGGGTCTTCTCCTCTTCCAGATCTTCCATGGCGATTTCAGTTTTTGTTTTACAAGGAAGTGGAGAATTTTTTTCGGAAGATGGTCGCTTGCGGACCAAAAAATGAGCATCTATGAGGTCCGAGTATTCCTGGACAGCGGCAGGGACATGATCTCTGAGTTCCTCAGCATGAGCTCTTATCAGATTTCTGTCTGCCTGTGATAGTGGCTCTTCTGAATGCATGATTTCTATCGCTCGTTCTAGACCGGGGCTGAGACGTTTCGGCTAAACAGAGATAAAAGGAGTTACCCAGTATCGGAGCGATTGAGATGCTGAAAAGAAAGGCAGAGGGGGAGTTCATACCTGGTTGACAGAGGAAGAAGATGAGGAGGACGAAGAAGACATCTTGCCATTCAATTTGGGACAGTAAAAGAAGGAGAGAAGATAAGTAATGCGTGTGCCTCTGGAGATGGTGAACGGTTCGCTTATAAATGAAGGGAAGGTAGATGGATGGTGAGACACGTCCTATCGGAGTAAATACATACATAAATGCAAAGCAGACTGAAGGAGCAGTTCAGAACCAAATCGGCGCAGTGACATTAAAGGAGCAATAATGTTTAACATATTCTTTACAACCCAAGGAAAGCGTCTATGGCTACAATCGCTCGTCGTCTAATTTGATCGGCCGAGTCTAGTATTCTCTGATCATCATCGGCCGATCCTGGTACTTCTGACACGCGGCGACAGAGCCTTATTGTTTCACGGGCCAGATGTTGTCTTTCTTGCTTCAGCTCGCTGATGATGGAAGGGAGTTCCTGGAGCTTCTTCTCTTCAACGGCTATCTCTTTGGTTATCTGTTCCGTCTCCTTGGCCAGTCCTGCTCTCCAACGTTTCAGCCGATCTATTGCACCGACGATTTCCGGACGGCAATTTTCAAGGAAATTGATCCGGTGGTGTACTTCCTGAGTCCGGTGCTTGTATGAATCGACCTCCTCCTGAGTTTTGGCCATCTGAGCACGATCGGCCATACGTCGCAGCGCCCTGGACACCGGAATTTGCATGCCCTCTATATAGGCAGCATACCCTAGATTTTCTGATACTTCATCCGGGATTCGATCTTTGATCTTGTTGAAAAGTCGTCGAATCGGCGATGCATCTTCTACCAATCGGCCGATGTCATCTTGAAGGAGAATGCGAATGCTTTCGAGCCGAGAGCGGACATTGTCGGAGGTGGAGCTCGATGGAATTGGGTGTGAAGCGATTTCTTCGTCATCGGCCAAGGAGACAGCAAAAAAGAAGATGCTATTGTTGGGGGTATCTTGCTCCTGTAAGGAAACAAAGTAAAGGGTAAGCAAGCGGTGAAAGGAAATCAACCGATTCTAATGGTAAGACTGTTACCTCTTTGAAGCGAATCTCTCTTGCCTGCGCCGGTGGAAGTGTTTCCCTTGTTTCAGGGACTGGTGCATTTGGTTCGTCGGAAGAGGAGGATTCGATGGTTATTAGCGCCCCGCTTGGACCGGCTTCCTGAAAAAGACATAAAGGAAGATTCCTGTGAAGATGCTATGGGAAATTGAAATAAGATACTAACAGAAATTTGCCATGCCTCTGTGGGTCTCCCGGCCGATGCCTGTTGTGGAGTTATAATCGGCATACCCAAATCGGCCTGCATCAAGATTGGTTAAGTTTTCTGAGAATTAAGAATTCAAGGCAAGAGATCGTTTACCTCGGTGACAGGAGCTGCTGGAGTCTCGGTCCCCACTTGAGACGTGGCCGATTGTTGCGGAGACTGCGGTGGGATAACTTGTGCAGCCTGGCAGAGGAATAGAATTGATGTCAGTAGAAGATTTGGAAAATATATGAGATAAATAAGATTACCTGAACAGCTTCTACTAATAGTGATGCTGCAGCAGCCCCGACTTCAGCAGTGACTTGGGGATCGGCCATCTCGGCAACCGGCAGAGGTAAAGGACCTGGAGTCTCGGCTGGTGTCACCACTACTTGGTCGGCCGATCCGATGCGGGAAGTCTCGGCCGATACCACTGCCATCTGGCTGGCCGATCCGATGCGGGGGACTTCAGCCGATGCTATTGCCGTCTGATCGGCCGATCCAATGCGAGCTCACACCCGACGGCTGGTTATCTTTGATGTTGGCCTTTTTGGTGCTCGCCTTGATCGGCCAGTGGAGATATCTCTGACGGTTGGAGCATGGAAGCCGATAAGTAGATACGGCGTGTATTGGTGATGACTATCAATCGGCCGGCCCCTTCGGCTCCGCATCGGAGGAACATGGCTTTCAGACTGAAGAGATGAACATGAGTTAACAACAAGATGATAATATGGAAAGAAGTAACATTGGAATTGGCTGAGGGAAAAGAACATACCGTTGTATTTGGATCAATGTTCTCTGGGTCCAGAATGTTGCAGTAAGACGATGGAGATTTACAGAAAAGATGTTGCTTCCATTCTGCCCACCATAATTTGAACTGCTGGGTGGCGAAAGAGGCAATTGACCAACTGTTCATGTCAATGGTACTGGAATCGGGTATCAGATCGCACAGCCGGCTGTAATCAAGACTTGAGGTCAGTCCATCTCTGAATTTTGCCTGACCGGCGAAGTATACCCGAATCGGCAGTGTGCCAAAACCCAGTTGCCTTGCCGCAGCCGATGGATTGTAGAACTCGTAGGTTGGTGAATCTTTTCCAGAGAAGAAATTGGCCGGTAGAATCCCCGGCTTGATCAAGACGTCCATTAACTCTCTGTCAAAGGTGTGAGTGCAGAAATCATAGCATACGGGCAATTCAAAAATCGGCTCTACTGCCTGATATGGGTGCCAGCTGATCATCTCTTCACTAAGGCCGTTGTAAAAGCATCTGAAGTATTCAGCTGTACGGGTGGCAGTGAATTGGCAGCCGCGAAAGGCCGATACCGCTTCTCCAAAAGATCTGCAGCGGCGACGGACCGATGGATTCTCCTCTGACTTGATATTGGGAAAGGTCTTTGTCTCTATCCGCTGCTGAGAGACCTTGCTCATGTGCAAATTGAGCCAGAGGGTGATGAACCACCAAGGACCACCTGGGTTCCCTATCGGCTCCACCTTCGACAGTTTGATGCCGATTTGGTGCATCAGTTGGTACGCCGATCCCAGCAAATGTTTTCCAAGGGGGATGGCCGATCCTTGTGAAAGAGCCTCTGCCAAAGCTTGAGTGTTTGAAGAGGGGCCGACTGCTCTGCCACAGAAGAAATGCTTCTCCAGCCACATCATCAAGAAGGCAGTGTGCTCCCTCTGCGAGACTGTCCCGGTCTTCATGTTTTTACTAATGTATCCTTTCCACCCGCCGATTCCTTTGGTCTCCAGCCGATGAGATGGCTTGAACAGATAATTGAAAGGGGTATCGGCGGAGGAAACATCGAGGCCGGTCAGCAGCAGAACATCGGCCAAGGTCGGGGTCATGGGTCCGTGTCCGAAAAGGAACGCGTTAAGTGCATCGGACCAAAAATAAGAGGCTGCCATGACTAGAGGTTCGTTCCTTTCCATCTGAGACAAGGATAAGTCTATGCACTGGCCGATTTTCAGTTCTTCCCACTGAACCTTCCAAGATCCGGCTACCCTCTGGTACCATTCTCTCCACCCGGGTGTCTCATTTGGCCAAGATCTGAAAGTGCCTACCCAGTGATCTAAATCCATAGATGATTGTTTAAAAGGGATCCTATGGGTTTCTAAACTGATCAGGTCCGTTGGATCAGGACTTCCCAGAGAGCTTGGAGGAAGACGAACAGTGGTGCGATAGAAAAGAATGCTAGATTCATGGGGAAGGATAGGCGGAGAAAGCCAGTACTTAAGAAAAATCAGGGAAGCGAGGGCAAAGATGGTATTTTTACCGCGCCGTCTACACAAGTTTCAGAGGAGCGGTCGTTTTGCGCGCTCGGTTCGAGGAAATTGCAATCATTGTGCCGCGGAACGGGAGGAGATTTTACTACGCCCGTTTCGGAGGAAAGGATTAAAGAAAGAGTTTCAAAGAAAAAGTTATATTTTACTCCGAAACTGGGGGGCATGTGTTGACGCCAGATTTTGACACGTGTTGAATCGGCGTCAGGAGGAGAAGATTGGCCGATGCGGCAGATCTAAAGCCTACAGTGGAATCGGCCGATTGAGGTAACAGTTGGAAATCGGCCGATTGGTGATACAGCCTACGCCAACAGGATGGGACTATTTCAGAGGGTCCTGGTCAAAAGTTGGTCAAAGGGGGCACCCTAAGTCGGTCGGGGAGCAATTGAAGGAAATCCTGATTGGATTAGGGAACGGCGGTGGAAGATTCTGCGGGAGTCCGTTTCCTTTTAAAGTTCTTATAGATATGGTAGTTTAAATAAGGTTGTAACGAGTCGTGATCGACTAGGAGTCCTAGCTTTAGGGTATAAATAGGAGTCGTCAGGGTCTTGAAAAACATCAACACATCAATCAACAACAATATTTCTACTTTTCCAGCAATTTACTTTCAAGTCGGCGACTTCGCCAATATTTTCTTCTTCCACGAGTTCGTACGGATTGGCAGGGCTGCATCAACTTGATCTCCGGCCAATTGGTAGGTTCCGCTTACCGAATAATATCTGAGCTTTAACTACGGGCGCATCGCTGTGGTTTCATTTGGATTTATTCACCAGTTATCGATATTTACTAGAATTGCAAGTTTTACCTGTTATTCTAGTATTATCACCAGTTATCCAGCTTGAGATCAGAGTAATTGGCTTCGTCATTGTTCTTCTTTGATTTATCATCATACAGCCGATTAGATCTATTTCAAGTGTTGCTTCTGTAGTAATTGTTTAGATCGCTCCGGTGGTTTTCTTCACAATTATTACACGATTATCGGCTGATCCATAGCCGATCATCTCTACAGCAAATCGGCCGATACATCGCCGACGCGCTCCTCAGGACATATCGGAACTCCAGCCGATCGACGCGCCAGGAATTTAATACTGTATTTCCTTGTCAATCAACAGGTCAGATTGACTGGCACGCCGCGCGAACCGCACCAGGGCGATAACACGAACAGGAGCTAAGAAGATTCTCCCGGGTCGTGTGTCCGACACTGAAGATCATCGGCCGATTCCTATCCGGCCGATTTTAGCGCCAACAAGTTCCACTAGTTTGGTGAATATGTGATTGCAGGAACTCAGTGTACAAAATTGAGCCAATTTAGGAGAAATCCCAGGCCGGCCGGCCTGGCACTGTGGCCAATGAGGCCCAACTTCGACCTGCATGCAAACAAACACATCAAGAAGGGATCCTGACCAGCACATCATGAAGAACTACATCCTACAGCCGAAAGGCATGTGCCTTGGATCCATGGACCCACATGCAGTGACTCCTCCGATGTTCAGGCTCAAAACCGCCCTCCTGGACAACATGCATGCATTGATGAGTCAGGCGGTTGAATGAATGGCCAAAAACGCGCCAAGACCAGGCCAACCGGCCTAGTCAAGGCCGGCCGGACTTGCAACTGAAGAAACGGTTGGTGTGCAACCATAACCGCCATCAGGAAGGCATATGGGACGTCCACGCCAAAGGCGGTGCCAAATGGCGAAAATCCCAGGCAGGCCGGCCTCCGTGGCCCCCTTCGCGTGGAAGTTACCTCAACCGACGTACCTGCTTACATGATAAGCAACACAGGGAGCACCGTCCTTGAAGGCCTATAAAAGGCAGCCCACACCTCCATTCAAAGCATGGAGAACTGAAGCAAGTCCAAGGTGAAGCGTAGCGCTGCCCACACATCCTTAGAAAATAGGAAGAGAGGCGAGGTGAGAGTCCGGAGAGGAGCCGGAGTGTCAGCCCCTCTCCAACTTTGTACCCCCGAGGAATGAAGTTTCGGTTCGAGTAATTTCCTCCTCATTCGTCGGTAACACTGCTTTCTCTCCTTTACTTTATTAGTACTTGAATACTTTATCTCTCTAATTTAGGGATCCCTTGACGGTGTAGGTAGCAAGTTCTACTTATTTGCATATGCTCTCTGCCTAAGTACACGGTAGGAGTAAGTAACTCGATAGTTATAGGCGTGGTGCCTAGGCTTGGTAGTTACCATGGGTTGTGTTCCACCCCACGGAATAGTGTGGTAAGCGGCAGGTGGTGACAACCCTGTCCATCCCATGTAGTCCACCATGTTCGGGTGCTTTCATAGCAGTAGTTGCAGGTTGCCGTTGGACACCCCTCTCACCCCTTTCTGAAATCCTTCCTCTTCCAGCCGCCGAAGCAGCTAGAGTAGTCAAGTATTCTTGTTAGGAGTAGTTAGCAAGACGACGTTAGACCACCTCCACCTATCTTATCTGGACCTCTTCACTCTCGTCATGTCCCCTAGATAAAGAAGGGTCACTACTAGTACACTTATCGTTCCTCGTGGATTCGATACCCTGGAATACTCCTAGGTGAAAGCTACATCAGCATCCGTATGCTTGCGAATTTATTCTGTTAGGCTAAGGACCGCCAACACCCGCCATGCTTTCCCATACTTTATCTTGTAATTAAATATCTTCCAGCCATGTCCATAATTGTCTTCACCTTTGAATTGGACTAACACTTCAATATTGAGTACAGCTTTCTGGCAATGAGGGTAGAGGTCAACTGTCGATGCCTCTATTGTAGATCTTTCTCAGCACAAGTGTGCGGACCTACAATGTTTGTGATTTTGAACTTTCCCGTGGCCTTCTGTTTCCGAGCACAGACCCTCCAATTGCAATAGGCCTTGTCGCACACTACTATGTAACGCCGCTCCACATAAGAATGCCTAACCTTGAATGGTCTTTTACGTTTCACATAATACTCCTGCAACCACCGTCTCAGTGTAGGCAAGTCCTTGAATAGAAGGCCCTTCTGGATTTCCATGCTATATCCGGACTCAGGAGCCTCTAGCAGCTCTCCATCTCTTCCTTCTGCATAAGCACTACGAGAATGACTGAGATCGCTGAATTCATGAACTAGTGGATCACGATCAGGACAAAAAAGTCTGATGAGCTCCATATCCTCTTCGGTTAATGGTGCAACAGTGTGGTCATCATCTGAATCAATGGCTCTTGCAGTCCCGTAGGCTCCTCGTCTTCATCAATCTCAACGTCCACACTATTAGAAGCACGTCCTGTATTGGATGACGGAGGCACGGGAGGAACACCAATATTATCTGGAATATCTCCTGCATTTAGACCACAATTAAGGATGGCATTAGGACAAAGGAATAGAATCAAGGGTGAATAAGAAAAGAAAATGGTTCTAGGTCAAATGAATCTCCTGAGGGGCCGTAACAACATTACCAATCCGACAATTTGTACCGGCATTAGGACAAATCCCAAACTCATTCGGGGTGGATTGAGCATCAGGTACCGCGCAACCGCATCTTCCACATCCACCTATACGTTGGGCAACGGAGGGTCAGCCGGTGGTGGATTCTTCTGTTCTTGCAAAAACCCACGAGGGGGTGTATGCCCATTAGGGGGTGAATGCACATGACGGGTGGGATCAATTGACAACTTCCGCACAAGCAAATCCAAACATTGAAACTCATTCTTCATGACGGTCTAGACATACTTGTCCCAGTCACCCTCATATGCAATTACCAGCCGTCTGAAAATTCAGCCCAATTTACCGTAGTAAAGGACCCCTTCAACTGAGATGGCATCCTCATTTGAAGGGCATTGAAGCTCATCACGAGCCCTACCAAACACCTCACTAAACAACGGCCGATCATCGAATATCAGAGGGACCCTGTGCATTCCATCAAAACTGACAATTCCGAACTCATCTTCCTCCACACTTCCTCCATAAAACACTGTGACTGCATTGTCCATCTAGTTGATATGCACAACATGAAAGTTATAAAAGGTATAAAATGCAAAAATAACTCACAACATTTTCTACCTAACTAAATTACCTAACTATATATGTCTCTAACTAACAACATTGTCTAACTATCTACATTTGCTACCTAACTATATATCTAACTATATAACACTATAACAACCTAACTATCTATAACAATCTAACTAACTATCTAAATCAATTTGCTAAATACAGTTGCTAACAATCTAAATCAAATTGCTAACTACAAACCTTTGCCTCTGGAAGACGGCGACAGGGAGGTGGCGCGGGTGCTGTGCGTCGGCGGTGGCACCGTGCAGGCGGTAGAGGGCCGGAGGGGCGCTGCCTAGAGTGGGACCCGGAGGCCTGCAGGCCCGCGGGCCCGCCTTCGCCGCCAGTGCTCGCCCCGTGAGCTGTGGAGTGCCGCCCTCGGCGCCGGTGCTCGCGGAGCCCGGCGGACAGAGAACGCGGCGACAAGGGGGCCCGGTAGGGGCTAGTACGCGGCGAACGGAGGAGGGGCGCGGGTGGTGTGGGCCAGCGGTGGCGCAGCCCGCGGGCGGCGGAGTACAAGCCGGCAGCGGCCGAGAGTGGGAGAGCGCAAAGAGAGAGAGAGGAAGGAAGAGGGCGTGGGGGAGTAGATGCCGCAGGGTAAAGTAATAATAACTCGGCGCCGAGATCTGTGGCGCCGAGCTCGGAGCCGTGTCCTGTGGCGCCGAGGTAGCTTGATACGTAAGCGCCACCTCATCTACTGGGTGCAAACCTCAGCACCGTGACTCACGGCGCCGACCACCAGTGTCCAAACCTGCAATTACATCGCTGGGGGTGGGGGGGGGGGGGGGGGGGTGGGCGGGCTCTGGTCGTCTGGGTCGTCCAGGCTTTCGAACGGACGGACACTGAACCGCTCGGCATATGGCAATGGCCTTTTCTTTTCTTAAATGTTCAGATTTTCAATCCATCTTAGTTTACACCGGCAAATATGTATGTATGTTGCTGCAGTTGAAAGGCTTGTATTGATCGCAGCAGATTTTTTGTGATGGATTTTCTTTAATATAAATATTATTATGTTTTCACGTTCTCATTGTATTCGAGTCTGTTTAGGATACAATATAATATTATTGTTTAATTCTTATTATATACGCTTTGGGTCCACGTGTTGGTGATACATGTTATAATATAATTTTTGGTTAGAAATAGATAAAGATAAAAATATGTTTTTATATTTGACACTCATGCTATAGTAGCAGATAAAGAGGGAGAGAGAGGAGCAGGGCAGGGGCAGCTTCGTCTTTTCGCAATGTGCCTCCATGTTGGCACCGTGATCTGGCACGCCATGCACGAAAAATATCTATTTTTGGTAAATTTGTAAAATTTCTTCTCTTTCTAGTGGTAGTTTTGTAAGAACAACCATAAGAGTGATATTCATATGAGTGTCATTTGTAATAATGGCAAAAGTGTAAAAAGGCCGGAGGGACGAAGCCAAACTAAATCACGAGCTCGTGGCAGTGGGGGTAACGGTAGGATGCACTGCACGAACGCGCCAGGCACAGGACCCTCAATTTTAGGAGGAACACAAATACAGGGAGTGCTCGGTTGATAGCTAGGGACCCTTCATCTCCCATTGTTGTGGCGTGTTGGTGCGTCAGTACTGGACGCAACTACTGATTTGGTGGGATTCACTGTACGGGATAGAAGCAGCTGCTATATGTTGGCTTACGGTACGGGGTGAAAATCTTGCTAGGGTTGCACCAGACCGATGGCGACGGCGTCCTTGACATCGCATCCTACAGGTAGGCATCGTTGTGGAGGAACCTGCCCGGCATCAACACCAGTGCTGGCGTTACAATGGCTCTTCGCTTAAATCCTTCCTTTATGATTGCACAAGCTAATTACCGGCGAGTGTCTGCTTTAAGTCTCTACGCTCCGTCATCTTCCATGTTCATTGCCTGCTTCACCTCATCAAAAGCCAGGCTGCGAGACTATAATCCCCTCTCTTGGATCTCCTTGTTATCTTTTTGTTGCAACGGCGGCTCGTCGATTGAATCCTGGATATGCTCCATAGACAATGCAAGCCATGATCGCCGTCAGTCAATTTGACTCTGAGCTTTAGGATCGTTTGCGGAATGGAGATTGATGGACGTAGCTATTTGGAGGTGGCACTGTTCGGTGATAAGTGGACTTGCCCCCGTTTTGGAGGACAAACCGTCGATCTTGTAGCTATGCGCGGGTATGTGTGTTTTGGTAATGTATGCTCTTGTATGAGCACCTTAGCCTTTTTCTCAAACTGCTGAAGATCCCATTGTAACAGTTTTTTGGCTTGCTCAAAGCCCTTCAATGAAATTGGCTTACGTGTTGTACCGAGAAATATCATCAATTTGCTTCGTTGTAGGCACCACCTGGGCTGAAGTAGCCTAGGTTTGCCCACTACACACTTGTGTGGTCCTGCAGCAGGGCGCGGGGAGGCCGTCGATCACGCCCATCCTGCGGCTAGGACCAATCACGCCATCCTGCGGCTAGGACCACCTTTTGTGCTACTGTTGCACTGTAGCACAAAAGGTGGGATGAGAAAGAATCTTGTATGATTTAGATATCGACACTTGTCCAGTATGAAGCACCTTCAGATGAAATCTTGGCAATGTAGAACATAATTGATCACAGATCAAGAATCAGCGTCTAATGGAATTTAGGAGTTCTAATGAACAGAACAGACGAAAGTCTTCCCATATCGGTTGCAAAGATGAAGCTCATTCACTAAAAGCCCTGGCAAAAATAACTGATCATTCGACAAGAAATGTTACAGGTAACACACCAAACAATTTAAAAACTTCTCTTCATTTCCTTTCAGATCTCCAGCGACGAATGTCTTGTACATGCAAACTATTGATGAGACAAACAGATAACTTGTTAATTTGGTTACCATGAAACTGGCTAATTAGGGGATAAACGAACCATCCTGCCATCTGTTGGAATGAACTGGGATCCTGTAAATCTAAATTGACTATCTCAAGAATGTAAAATCAATGGTGACCCTAGTTCAGTCTAATGGTTCCTATGGACGCATTCTAAGGCAATACATGAAACGTTTTATCTATGCAGGGCCTATGTAACTACATTCTACTTCATCTCATCCTGCAGAGCAGCCTATTTTCTCTGCAGATCCTCCTGCTATCCTTCTAGCAGTTTAGCCTTGTTTGGCAGCCTGTCGAGTGTGACCTCATCAGGACAGGAATTATTGCAGAATCTTGATTGTTCAGGCTCCTTTGTAATCTCAGATCCGTTCGAAACTTTTACCATTTGACTAACCTGACTATCAGAATGCTTGGCCAAATTTTCAATGTCAGCACCAAATAGTTTCTTAGTAGTGTTCCAAGCTAGGTCAGAATTGCTGGTTTGATTTCTTGTAGGAGAGAATAAACTGGATGAACAATTCAAAGATGATGATGAACTGCACTCCGAGGTCAATCTAAATGGACTACCGGTATTCTGTGGAGGCCCATGATTGATAAACATCCTATCCTTGTCACGCTCTTCTTTTATTCTAGAACTGCTTGGTGGATCTTCTATGTTGAGATCAAGACAATTATTCTGGATTCCATTCTCTTGGTGGAATCCAACAGGCTTTTGAAGGTCATAGCAGCCATCTTGACTGCCACCAAATTCAGAAACAGCATTGACATCATTCGTCAAACCAGAAAATTCTGTGCTGCTACCTGAGTCCAACTTCCTCTTCTGCACATTACCAGATGGGCAAACTAAGCCTAGGTGGTCCTGTCCCCAAAGACACACCGCAGTCCGATCACCCTCCAAAGCTTGTACAAGAGTATTAAGCTCTTTCATGCTATGTCGAAAGAATGCAATTTTCCTGTCCATTTCACATGAACAAAGAATGTTTGTATGGTTTAAGCAAGCAAAGCGGTTTGGTGAGCACTGGCAACTGACAGCAGACAAGTGGAGATCATAGAAGCATGAAAAGCACTCCCGGTCTGTGCAATCATAATCCTTGTCCATCTTCTTACTTTTCAGATTACCATTCACCTCCCTTGCTGCACCCTCCATTTCAACTCTTGTCTAAAATAGCAAAACAGATATTATGAGTACGTTTATCATTTAAGAGACAGATAATAAGTTCTACTATTAGCGAGATCCAAGCTACTACCTTAACTGCACTTGTCAGGACTCCATCTTTTCCACACGTGTTCAGCCATCTGTATTTCCCCTCACCACTCTTGCAATCAAAAAGGTTCATCCAAAGTTGTTTCACAGCTGCTTTTGCAGTCTTCAGTAGTAACCTGTCATGTGATATTGATGTCTTGCGGTGCTGCCCTCTATAGAGCTCAACAGCACACTGTCCATGAGGCAGCCAATCCACAGGAGCAACATTTACTGCCTCTGCACAGTTGAAACCAGAGTTGAATCCAGAATGGTATGCTCGTGGTAGTGTCAGAACGAATTCACCTGGCTTCTGAACAGCACGGTAAACAGAAACTCCTTCTGATTTTAGAACAGATGGAGATAACTGTGTAACCTGTTCCAAGAAAATTCAGAATGAAACAGGATGAGATAAAGATGTTCTAGCACAGAAGAGGAAACCTTTCGCGGATAAACAATTAAAGATTATATGATCAACAGGCTATCTCTGTCCTCTCATAATCCAGTAAAAAAATTCTAAAAAATTATATGATCAACAGCAGGCAATGATACCATGTATGGCATTCATGACAAAAAGGCATAATGAACTGCTCTAAATTTTAAGGCTTATTAATAGCTTTGGTAGTATTCAATTATGTTATTATGTTGGAACATAATGAAAAATGAAGTAGGTCACTACGTCATTAATAGCTTCGGTAGTCAGTAGGTTACTACGTAGAGTTCTGCCAATCACATGACAGAAAAAGATGGTTACCAGCTCATGAAGTAGATCAGGCTGTTCTTCAAACAGTTTTGGTAAGTTCTTTCTCATAGATTCTTCAAGCTTCACTGCTTCACAACCGGGAACACCATACCAAACTTTTGGTTCACCAAAATGCATATAATTCAGAGAATAAAGAAAATGGTCTTCAACATGCTGCAGGAAAGTAACAGAAAAAGTTATATGAGAACATGCTCCATGAACAAACGATGCCATAAATCACTTACACAGCAACCATCATATAAAGCTAATCCATATAGAGCACTGAACAACATGCACAGACTACACTGAACAGCATGCACAGACTAGACAGCTATTTATGTAGTCCAATCCCAATTGAATCTCTTTACTGAGTCCACATTCCATGAGAGTAATATGGAAACAGATTAGCTAAGAATCATACCCAGCAAAATGAAGAGAAGCACATTCCTACATAAAGCCATGGAACTACAACACCAGATATATCCTCGTTTTCAAATGAGATAACAGAGCCAGGCTGCCGTGGCAGATTATTCAAGTTCCAACAAGATACACCATATGGATCCTGCATATTTGCATCTGAAGATAATTTAGCAAACCCACTACCAAACGTTGCAGTGTCCAAATCAGCACCATAATCCACCTAGGCAGAGGAAATTTGATACTTATCAGTAAAAATTTGATAAATACATAAGAATATAATCTATGTATACCAACATACCTCAACTTCATCAGTAGACCCTATGACTATCCGCCAATATTCTCCCTCAATTTCCTCCACTGATGGTTCCCATATTTTTGTGTGGTTTTTAATTTCAGAAAGAAAAATTTCATCACTCCCTTTCATTCCAAAATATTCCTGCTTGAACTCATCAGCATATTTATGAAACTCCTCTAATGTGAAATCAGAACCAGATTGAAAGCCAAACTTGTCTTCCGAGTCCGCCCTAGAATTGGGACGCCTGTGTGTCATCTCAAACCTAAGTCTCTTTCTTCTCTTTCTTTTCCTCTGAACTCGAGGCTGTGTTCGTTTTTTTGTGGGCTCCCTGTTTTGAAGCTTGTCAACTTGTTGAACTCGGGTATTGAACTCCATCGATTCCCAGAAACTCTTCTCCTTCAGAGGACATGGAGGTCTCCAAGAAGATGGTGGAATAATACGACAAATTCCATATTTTTCTGCTTGTGGTCGAATGCTAGCAATGTACCCGATTGCATCCTTAAATTCCTGTGAGAAAAACTAGTATTCAAATGATACTACAGTGCACTCCTTCCTTTGGTTCTTTATCATTAATATATGAATTACTTTATCTAACACTGCTTGGCATTAACAAATTTATAGTAATAGCTCTTCGAACAAACATTTAGCTATCTCGTTTCTATATGTCCAACCTTGATATTTTTAACATATTGGTGGTCCAAATTTCAAAAAGTTCGACTACACGAAACCTAAATCAACAATAGAAATTGCACAGTATTATCTTATAAAGCATATCTCATTGCATTTTGTCGGCAAACCTCTTCAGTTGGAGTGAAGATGGGAGCATCATCAATTTCAGGTCTCTGTGATTCACCTGGATGCCACTTTCCACATGTCTATCCACAAAATCGAAGAGAAAGAATGAAGGCAGCATAAATTAGACATATAATAATCACATAAATGTTGGGAATTGGAAATGACAGATCTGAGCTAAATAATTCGGGTCTTACAGTTGTCGGTACGTCAAAGTCTTCCTCACAATTTCTTGATGAGCAGTGATCCTGAAACAAATAAACGTTAGCCATCCCAGTGTTAATCTTCCCGGATAAATATTCCACTATGTTTGGAAAATATGCAGAACTTTCTACCTAAACTTTTAAAATAGCACGTGATGATTCAATGACAAGAAATAGATAACTCTAGCTGCTGCCATACATTATAACTTGTCCAAATAATGTACTCCCAATTTGCATTTGAGTCCATAAACTTATCCGAACTCCTAATTTGCATGAGTTCATAAACTTGTTGAATCACCGATGGTATCATCAGTTCGCGACTGTTAAACATGACCAAGTTGCATTTTTTCATAGACCTATCTATCTTGATCTAAATAATTCACAGATGTGCAATGGCAATCCCGAGCAGAATAGGAGCAACAAGCCAATAATTGATAGATAGGTGTTCTTCACCAACTGTAGAAACTAACAAAATAAGTTGCGGTAAGAATCGATCTTTTCTTCCAATTAGGGCAAATCACTGGAATCCATCTTTGTTCAGGAATCTTATGAGACTCAATCTGTGCATCTGAATATCTTGAGTTGATTAAAATCCTAGCAATTGACAAACATGCAAAATTTCTCCTCTTTAGGCCACATTCTCTGATCTAACTAAACGTCATCTCAGTTCTTAACTCCCTAATGAACCTGCATCAAACACCCCCCCCCCCCCCCCCCGCCCCCCCAGAAATTTCGCATCTCATTGCTATTGATCCAGTCAAAGCTTTGCCGTCCAATACAATCAGGATTCAGTACCCAAACAACTAGCCTCGCATAATTCCATGCACGAAAATAAACAGCACATGCAGCAGGACAATTTTATCTCATCAATGGAACAGGCCCATAATACTAGTTCCCCAACCACAGAAAGAAAAGGGTTTCTTGATACATAGCCGCGCATAATGAACAGTTCCTGAGCAAAAAAAAGAAAGGAAAGGAAACGGAGCAAGAAAGGAATCCGCGGTACAAACAATGCCTGATCTGCGCGCATATCTGCAGAAGAACCGTACCAGCGAGGCCGCCGCGGCGCCGGGCTCCGGTGAGTCCTCCGCGCCGCCGCGCATTCGCCTCTTCTCGCGCCGCCGCGCGGGGCCGGCCTCCTCTGGGGATGCGGAGGAGGAAACCATGGGCGAGATTTGGTGGGCTGGGGACGACGACGCTACCGCGGAATAGAAGACCTCGCGCTTTGGTTTTACGGAAGGGAGCCGGGAGGGGGTAACGACCTCATCGCACGTGCCGCGCACGAGGGGCCCAGTCGGACGTCGCTGCCAGGTGGGCCCCGGTACGGTGTTCGGGTCCGACTCGGTCTAGGCGGTGCTGGTGCGTTCTCATGGAGGGCCGGGCCCGGTTAGGCAACGGCGCCTCCCAAATCCCCATACCAAACCACTAATGCGGTGATGCATTATCGAAAAGATTGCAGTGTAAATGCACAATTGGTCACAACTAACTACGATTGATCAAAAGGAATCAATAGGGGCCAAGGCACACCGCGCACCATGGACTACCACATGTTGGGGTACAGATTTTCGTGGTTCAGTAGGCAAATAAAAAGAGGAAATATATGAATAAAATTTCACTTCCACTCCAGCGTCCCTGCTGGGGATCTGGTCTTCGAGTGCATGAAAGCAATACTTCTTAGCTCAAATTAAGAGCATGTCTGGTTGGTCTCCAAAATTTACCCTGCTAAAACATCAACATACAAAAATTTATCCCAAAATCTGGGAAAGAATTTTCGAATAGCACTTGGTTGGGTGCAAAAATATGATAGCTAAAATTTTATCAACCGATTAGTTTAATGTCAAAATTACAAATACCACTGTCAATGATTTATGCTATCATATAATATTAGAATATGCAGTTTGCATAGCTCCAGTTCACTATTGATAATATATATATTTATGCATTATACAAATAAGTTCATCAAATCCTACCAGCTTCATCTAAGATCAACACAAAATAATATCCTTGATGCTAAAAGACATCTTTCTTGACCACCTACAACCGCGCGCGGGGAGGGGGTATATCGCCTATGCTACAAATCTTAGATCCATCATATGAAGAAAATTTCTCCGCATGATTAGCTCCAATTCAGCCCAATAAACTGTCTTGTCCCACAAGTACATTTCCTTTCACACGCACACAACGGCTCGCTGCCCCGTGATTCCATAGATGTGATGGGAATGTGAGGGTGCCCGATCTTCCGTCAGGAGGATAACTATCGATTTGTCGACAACCCGACACAAGCGATCCGGCTTCTGATCAACAAGACCTGAGCCCGCAATCGAAGCACCATGTCATCTCTTGGTTATCAACCGTGCGCTGCACAGTTGACCTCGCCATGAAGGCTAATCCTTGTCTGCGAATCGAAGAACACAAGCAAGAACGAGAAAGAGAAACAACGCAACCAAATTGCAAATGAATGATTAATCTCACGAAGTTGTGGTCTCACAAACTGATGACGGCGAAACTGTTCTGGACAGAATAATCTAAGAAAAACACAAACCCTAACTTCGACGACTCTGCTGAATATGAATATAAAGTGTTTAGGGCGTGCAAGACCCCTGGACGCACCCCTAATGGGCTCCAATACTATACACAGGCCAACGACCCAAAAGACGGCGGCGCAGCACCTGGACATCCACTTGTTTCGACGATTATCGTTGACTCGGACCTGATAATGACGTGGAACTAGTGGCATTGGAAAGCTTATCTCCTTAGCTTTCCATACATATGTAGAACGTGGAATTTGAACTCCGTATGCGACCTGGACGTCGGTTTTACCACAGACTGCTTCTGGAGTCCGAGATGGACTCGAACTTGACATGGATTGGGCATCCAACTTACTTGGACGCCCTTGCTGGCCTCCTATGGAGTTGGCCAATGGTAAGGACGTCCAAGGGATCTATTGGTGTGTTCCCCATCTCCTTGGGGCGTGCTCCAACTTAAGCTAGGATCCCAAAGATGAATAACAAGCTCATGACGAAGCCCATAATGATGACGTAGCTCCTGGCAGAAACAACGACACCTAGTCTTGATGATTTGGAGATCTTGCCGAAGTGATATTGAAGTGGGACAAGATCTAATTAAAAGCTTATCAAGCAAGCTTTCCATCAAGTGCTCATTGACCTCAATCGCACTCCGGATGGATGAGTTATGACCTTCCCTGCTGACGATGTCACAATTCAACTTTGATGGACTTGTACTTTGATATAAATTTATACCTACAAGCAAATAATGACATGTACATGTGGAACCAAGTGAATTGTACCAAAAATCACTATACAAAAGTAGGAACGAGCTCATCTTATAATCAATGGTCGTATCCGAAGGTGTGATATCCTCATCAAGATGACTCCTGATTTATTATACATGCATGCTACATGCTATTGATTCTGTAGATGGCTGACTTTATTATGCATGTACTCATGCAGCCTATGCTTAGGTTACGAGACTAGTTTTTTCTTCTCTTTCATTTTGTTTATTCTTTTTATTCCTTCTCTTCATTTTTTTCTTTTCCTTTTTCTATTTTTTATTTTTTCTTCAAAGCCTGCATATATAAAATCCTTTCCTTTCTCCTTTTACTTATACTTATTTTCATTTTGTATTTTTATCTTGATTTTTTATTTTCTTTTTTAAATTAGTTTCTATTTATTTTTTCATAGTTTGTATGATTTGTATTCGTTTTTATGATTGGCATGTTATTAAATATATATATATATACATATATATTTGATTGGATTATCTGTCATCTAAACTACTTATTCACAATGAACAATGATAAACTATAGTATAAAATTATTTATTCACATTTAAGAGCGAGTCATACTCATTGTATACTAATTTATTTGTATTGTAGATTTATAACTTGGTACGTTAAATAATTTATTTCCTTTATATGCTAACTTGTTTACATGTGTATATATACTTATAAAAATATTTTTTATGATGTAGATGCATTTATTTTTTATATAAAATTATTTTTCTACGTGTAACTAATTTATTCGCAATGCCAAATTATTTGTTCACTTTGTAGATTAAATTTGTTCGGCGATGTTAATTCATTTGTTCGCGACATTCATTTTTCATTATTATTCTATACAATCGAATGTTCGCCATGTTTAATATTTTTGTTCGTAGTACATTACTTTTTCTTAGCATGTTTAACTTTTTATTCGTGTTGTTAAAATATTTATTCCCGGTAGCGGAAATTAATTATTTAGTACTAAAATATATATATTTTTTAAATATCGTGCAAACATAGGTAAGTGTAGTTTTATTTTGAAGATCTTGTCATAAGAAAGATAATGATACAATTCAAGTTTAATTTGGATGCTCGGTTCAATAGTTATAATTTTTTTATTTCGAATTTGCATGAATGTGGGTGAGGTCAGCATTTTTGTCTACTTTTACATACATGCATAATTTTTCTCATATTTAGCTGGTAATATGCGCAACAGTCAAATAATAAATAATAAATAGACTGGTCCAAAATAATATCTCGAGAGTATCACAGGGACCCGTACACTGCATGTGACGGTTCGACGGATAACCGCGCCCACCTACAACAGTCTATGCTGACGGCCGCGAGCACCAGGTGTGTTGATGGGCTGCTTGATTGATGCTGGCCTGTGGTAATGGGCCATCGCTAGTACTAGGCGCCTGGGCCATTAGGGCCAGTCCACGAAGGGTATCTGGGCTGTAGAAAATCAAAGTGGTAAAAGAAAAATTCGGCCCACGCCTAGGGCTGTGTATCCGCCCAACACTTCCAAAATAGCAGAAGCAAGCGCATGTTATCCACCTAGAGCACGTCCAAAACAGCATCCATATTCACTCAAAGCTGCCATATTCACCTACGTACCCACCACTAGCATAATACTTGGCACCTAAGTAGCCAGTTACCCAAGTTCAAAATGGCCGATCAGATGCAGCGTTCAAGTAGTTGAGCAAGCACACCAGCTCCGGCTCGAAGGTCTGGCGTTCGGGGCCAAGAGGGAGAAGGTGATTCATCAAAACAAAAAAGAGGGAGAAGGTGGACCGCGTCATCGTAGGACAGATGGACACCGCGTTCCTGCGCGGGCTGGGCAGCCGCATAGTCTCCTCCGCGTAAGTGCGAGCGCCGAGCGGCCGGCATCGACGCTCGTGGCCACCTCTAGGTGCTATGTCGTGGTGAGCCTAAGAGTGGAATAAAGTCACATCGCGCGTCAGGGCGTAGTGTCGTTGTGTCTATACGTGTATTGAGGGTGCTGTGCACGTGAATGCATGTTTGTACGGGAATGTGTATGTAATCGAATCTCCTTCGTCTCTATGTGAGTTCATTAATCCAGCCATTGTCCTTAAGTGCTTGCCAATGGAGGGTCCGTGCCTTGTCTCCGTTGGGTAGCGCTGGGCCTCGTACGAATCGTAGGAATAGTACGAATCAACGTCGTATTTCGCTTCGTTGACTTCCGTGTTCCTGTACCGGCTAGTTCGTTGACTTCCGTATCCGAGGGGTTGGGGTGTCAGGGCGGAACCATTCTTCTATTTCTCTAGGTTGGGTATCGATGTGCTAGCGCTAGGACAATTGGAATACCAGGATGTCACCCACGGATTTTCTATACGATCTATAGCAGAATGCCAACACTGAACTGAATCCTTTGACCAGCGGCCTTTTTCGTACTATACTATGTATGAGAAAGAGAAATGAGATTCTATAGTGTCTTCATTCACGCGTAGGAGTTTCTTGTCTTTCAAAAGAGGGAATGAATCGTGGATGACCTTTACCAATTGAAAATAAGAAAAATGTTGCTAATAAGATACTACACTATCTGTTCTCGAAGAAAATCCAAAGCTACTCACAAGTATGTATACACGTAACTTACACAAGCATTGAGGACGGCCAGTTCAGTGAAGCCTGTTTCCTACCTAGTGCCTATTGACATCAACGCGCTTCCTCGGTAGGTACATAATAGCTACATTTACTTGAAGGTTACAATTTTTGATCAAATGAACTTGGTAAATAAGCTAAAGGAGAACTCAGATGGAGTAAAGATGCAACAATAACGTATACATGATAGCTTGCATAAAGCTTTAGATATTACGCACAGATATTGAATTTAGATCATAAAACCAGGAAAGTTTTATTACACAATAAGAACAAGTACTATAGAGTTTCAAAAACGTAACCTACAGTCTTAGGGTTTGCTGTCATACAAGTTCATATATTTCCATGAGTTTTGTTGGCGCTAAAATCGGCCAGACAGGAATCGGCCGATGGTCTTCAGCGTCGGACAAACGACCCGGGAGAATCTGCTTAGCTTCTGTTCGGGTTATCGCCCTGGTGCGGTTCGCACGGCGTGCCAGTCAATCTGACCTGTTGATTGACAAGGAAATAAAAGTATTAAATTCCAGGCGCTTCGATCGGCTGGAGTTCCGATCTGTCCTGAAGAGCGCGTCGGCGAATCGGCCAATTTGATGTGAAGATTATCGGCTATAGATCAGCCGATAATCGCGTAATAATTGCAAAGAAAACTGCTGGAGCGATCTAGACAATTATTACAGATGCAACACTTGAAACAGATCTAATCGGCTATAAGACGATGAACGAGGAAAAGCGATGATAAAGCCGATAGTTCTAATCTCAAGCTGGATAACTGGTGATAATACTAGAACAACAGGTAAAACCTATAATTCCAGTAAATATCAATAACTGGTGAATAAATCCAAACGAAACCACAGCGATGAGCCCGTAGTTAAAGCTCGGATGTTACTCGATAAGCGGAACCTACCAATTGGCCGGAGATCAAGTTGATGCAGCCCTGCCAATCCGTACGAACTCGTGAAAGAAGAAAAAGCATTGGCGAAGTCGCTGACTTGAAAGTAAATTGCTGGAAAAAGTAGAAGTATTTTTGTTGATTGATGTGTTGATGTTTTGCAAAGCCCTGACGATTCCTATTTATACCCTAAAACTAGGACTCCTGGTCGATTACGACTTGATACAACCTTATTTAAAACAGGAAAACTACTATATCTATAATATCTTTAAAAAGGAAACGGACTCCCGCAGAATCTTCCGCCGCCGTCTCCTAATCCAATCATGACTTTTCCAATTGCTTCTTGACCGAATCAGCATCGCTCCATTGACCAACATCAAGCCACTTTTGACCGGGACCCTCTGTTGTGGCTCCAATCCGCTGGCGCAAGCTGTATCACCAATCGGCCGATTTCCAACTGTTACCTCCATCGGCCGATTCCTTACTGTAGCCTTCAGATCTGCCGCATCGGCCAATCTTCTTCTCCTGACGCCGATTCAACACGTGTCAAAATCTGGCGTCAACACATGCCCCCCAGTTTCAGAGTAAAACATAACTTTTTCTTCGAAACTCTTTCTTTAATCTTCTTCTCCGAAACGGGCGCAGTAAAAATCTCCTTCCGTTCCGCGGTCTTCTGCATAATGATTGCAATTTCCTCGGACCGAGCGCGCGAAACGACCGCTCCCCTGGAATTCGTGTAGACGGCGCGGCAAAAATACCGCCTTTACCCTTGCTCTCCCGGATTATCCTTAAGTATTGGCATTCTCCGCCTACTTTTCCCCACGGACCTAGCATCTTCTTCCAGCGAACCACTGTTCATCTTCCTCCCGAGCCCTCTCGATCTCCAACCGCTCCCTCCGGCAATCTCGTTTGCGATCTGCTTCAACTTTCCCAATGGCGTCACCATCAGCAACCTCTCCAACCACGGAGGCTCTGTCGGCAACCCCTTCAGCGGCGGCAGCCCAATCGGCAGCTCAACGGACGGCTCCATCGGCGACGATGAGCTTCATTCCGGAGGTAATTATCCAAAATTTCCCTCTTTTGATTTTGTTGGCGCTAAAATCGTCCGGACAGAAATTGGCCGATGGTCTTCAGCATCGGACACACGACCCGGGAGAATCTGCTTAGCTCCTGTTCGGGTTATCGCCCTGGTGCGGTTCGCGCGGCGTGCCAGTCAATCTGACCTGTTGATTGACAAGGAAATAAAGTATTGTTGCTTAGCCACCAATATGAACTTATGCCCTTTGCTTGATGGAGGGTGAATCTGTCCGATGAGATCTATTTCCCAACCTCTGAACGGCCACGGCTTAATTATTGGGTTCATAGCCGATGTTGGCGCACGCTGTACATTACCAAACTTCTGACAGTCTTGGCATCCTTTGTAATACCTGAAACAATCTTCAAGAATAGTTGGCCAATAATACCCATTGTTCCGGATCATCCATTTCATTTTGTGAGCCGATTGATGAGCTCCACACACGTCCTCATGGATCTCTCCCATCAGAACCTTTGCCTCTTCTGTTCCCAGGAACTTGAGAAGAACTCCATCAATCGTCCGATAAAATAAATCATCCTCAAGCAACACATATTTTGTAGCTTGAAAACGTGTTCGCCGATCCACTTTTTGGGATGGATCTTTCAAGTAATCTGCGATTTCCTTTCGCCAGTCATCGGCCGCAAGCTCTAGCATCATCGCTCCCTGAATCGGCCGATACCCGGAGGCATGTTGGGCCAGCCTGTTGGCCTCTTCATTATAATTTCTGGGGATATGCTCAATTATCGCAGACTTGAACTCTTTTAAAAGCTGAAGGCAATCTTCATAATAAATCCAAAAGATATCATCCTTGCACTCAGATCGCCCCGTTAATTGATCCACAATGAGCATGGAATCTCCAAAAATTTCGACTGCATCAGATTTGACTTCCTTTAATAATTGTATGCCTTTCAGAACGGCTCGATATTCCGCCTGATTATTAGTTGCGGAAGCTTCTATCGGCAGAGAGAAATTGTAACTTGCCCCCCGAGGCGACACAAGAACAATGCCGATTCCTGATCCGACCCCACACGAAGAACCATCAAAATATAGAGTCCATGGAACTGGTTCAACGGCGTCAATCTCTGGTCCACAATGCTGAGCTACGAAATCAGCCATTACTTGTCCTTTGACAGCTTTGGCCGATTCGTACCTTAAGTCGAATTCTGACAGAGCCAGGATCCATTTTCCAACCCGTCCTTTAAAAATCGGCAATGATTGCATATACTTCCCCACATCATCCTTGCATACGACTATGCACTCTACCGATAACAAATAGTGCCTGAGCTTGGTACACGAGAAGTATAAACACAAGCATAACCGCTCCACCGGGGAATATCTTGTTTTGGCGTCTAAGAGTCTTCTGCTGACGTAATATACCACTCGTTCTTTCCCCTCAAACTCCTGTACCAACGCCGATCCAATAGCCTGTTCATCAGCCGATAAATATAATTTGAACGGCTTACCAGGCTGTGGTGGGACTAAAACTGGAGGTGAAACTAGATACTGCTTGATATTTTCCAATGCCTTGCGTTGTTCTTTTCCCCATATGAATTCCTGGTTGGGCTTTAATTTCAACAGAGGAGTAAAAGCCTGAATACGTCCTGATAGGTTGGATATGAATCTTCTGATAAAATTGACCTTGCCGATGAGGGACTGTAGCTAAGTTTTATTTTGTGGGGCCACAACTTTGTTGATGGCGTCTATAGTCTTGCGGTTGAATTCTATCCCGCGCTCATGAACCATGAATCCTAAGAATTGCCCAGCCGATACACCAAATGCACACTTGTTTGGGTTCATCTTCAACCCATGCTTCCTTGTGCACTCCAGCACTTCTTGTAAATCGGCCAGATGTTTTTGGTGACCATTTGACTTGACCACGACGTCATCTATATAAATTTCCACCGATGTACCAATGAGCTTGTGGAAGATGTAATTCATGGCCCGCTGATACGTAGCACCGGCGTTCTTCAACCCAAAAGTCATAACAACCCATTCGAATAAACTAAGATGACCTGGACACCTGAAAGCCGTTTTTGAGATATCTTCTTCGGCCATTAATATGTGATTGTATCCTGCATTCCCATCCATGAAACTTATGACTTTGTGTCCTGCGGCAGCATCTATCAAGATATCGGCCGTTGGCATCGGATATCCATCCATTGGCGTAGCCTGATTTAAGTTCCTGAAATCGATGCACACGCGTAACTTTCCATTCTTCTTGTATACGGGCACAATATTAGAAATCCATTCGGCGTAGCGGCACTGCCGAATAAATCCTGCTTCAATTAACTTTGTAATTTCAGCCTTTATATCAGGTAGAATCTTGGGGTTACACCGTCGTGCAGGTTGCTGATATGGCCGATATCCTGATTTTATAGGTAACCGGTGTTCAACAATGGACCGGTCTAGACCTAGCATCTCATGATATTCCCAAGCAAAGCAATCCTTGAATTCTTTTAATAAATTTATCAGTTTACACTTATACTCAGGATCCAAATTAGCACTAATATACGTCGGCCTTGATTTGCTGCTATCTCCCAAATCTACCATCTCCAATAAATCGGCCGACGTAAATCCATGTCCAAGCTTCCCGTCTTTTCGGAGGAGCTGATCCATTTATTCTGAATCTTCAGAGCCGACTGCTTGGATCGGCTGTAGACCGAAATCGGACACTTTCAGGAAGTCAGTGTCCCTAGTCCTGCCAGATATACATTTGACGTGCTCGCAGGTCCACTGTTGCATGTCGGCCGCCGCAACGCTGTAGGCGAAATCGGCCATGACTATCTCTGTGCTGTCGCCGACCCATTGCACGAGGCATTGATGCATTGTAGATGGGACACAGCAGTTTGCATGTATCCAGTCGCGACCAAGCAGCATGTTGTAGGACCCCTTGCCATTAATAACGAAAAAAGTGGTAGGAAGGGTCTTACTACCGATGGTGAGGTCGACGCAGAGCGCTCCACGGGCGGGAGACACGTTGCCTTCGAAATCATTCAGCATCATGTCCGTCTTGGTGAGGTCTTCATCGCCCTTGCCTAGCTTGCGGAACATGGCATACGGCATGATGTTAACTACGGCACCTCCATCTACTAGTAATCTGGTGACGGGTCGTCCGTTAACATAGCCTTTGAGAAATAGCGCTTTAAGATGTTGCCGTTTTTCTTCTTCAGGTTTCTCTAAAGTAGCCGTCATCGGCTCTAACACCAGTTGTGCCATTTGTTCTTCCATTCTTGTTGCTCTGTCTCGATCGTCAGGCGCCATGAATTCCATCGGCAATATGAACACCATGTTGATTTCGGCTGCCGATTCTTGATTGTTTGTTTCCTGATCATTTTTCTTTGGGCGCCACACCCGAGGCTTAACATTCCTTTTCTTTGGCACCTGCTTCTGTTCTTTCTCTTGATGCTCCCATTGGCGTAGGCGTTGGATCCTCCATTTCTGGGATCTGGATAGGCCATCGGGACACCACCTGGGATTTGCTGGTTTGGCCGATGATCTGGCGTATTTCCTATCTGGTTCCCTTCCTAGGGGGTCCTCGTCCGACACCCTGTCATCGGCCATCTCTTCCAGCCGATCGTGCACGCTGATCCTGCCCCCCAGTCCATCCTGTTGGTTGGTTCTGCCTTTTGACCGGTGGTACTGGTCAACTCTGCCCCCCAGCCGATCATGCACCGAAACGCGCTGTTCCTCTCGTCCGCGCCGATTTCTGCTGATCGGCTCTGATCCTTTGTCCCTAGAGTGTGGCATCGGGTGATCGTTGCAACTCAATCCATTACACTCCAGACAGTTATCGGCAGACGGCAATCTGATGTCGTTCTCCCAGCAATGGATGAAGAATGGACATTGCCAGTGATCTTCATGCCGGCGTATCATCTCGTCGTGGTACCTTGATTGTTCTTGCTGCTGCCGATATTTGTTGAGCAAGAACTGGGAGGTGACGGGTTTGCGTGGTCGTTCTGGCCCCTGCCTGTTCCTTTTATTTTCTTCCATCGTGACCCGCCTCCTGGGATCGACGGCGCCGCCCCTTCTTGCCGATTCTGACGTCAGCACCTTGGTTTGGCGTGAATTTCCTCCAGTGTCAACCATGTTGGCCGGGAAGGGATGCTGATCTATCTTCATCGGCTTTGCCGATTTAGCTGGGGTTTCAAATTTAAGCCTCCCCTGTTCGATGGCCGATTGTATCTGCTGACGGAAGACTTTGCAGTCATTCGTATCATGAGAAGTGGCGTTGTGCCACTTGCAGTATTTCATCTTCTTAAGTTGATCGGCCGAAGGGATGGTGTGATGCTGAGATAGCTTAATCTGTCCTTCCTGGAGCAATAAATCAAAAATTTTATCGGCCTTTGATGTGTCAAAGCCGAATGTCTCTGGCTCTTTCTTTCCGAAAGGGCATGATATCGGTTTTTTCCCTTTCACCCATTCTGCTAGGCCGATTTCCTCCTTCCCATCGGATTCAGACCCTTCTAGGTATGCCACCTTCTTTTGGAAATTCCTCCGCTGTTCAAACGGACGGACTTCCTGTCCTGACAACCGGTGGACGATCTGGCTTAGGCTTTCAAACTCTTGCGCTGCATATCTTTCTTTGATTTGTGGCAGGAGGCCTTGGAAAGCGATATCGGCCAGCTGCGCATCGGTCAGAGCCAGACTGTAGCATTTGTTCCTGACTTCTCTGAACCTCTGTATATATCCCATTACCGGTTCATCGCTCCTCTGCCTGAGGCTGGTCAAATCCGAGAGCTTCATCTCGTGTACTCCTGCGTAGAAGTACTTGTGGAACTGCTTTTCCAAATCGGCCCATGTAACAATAGAATTTGGTGGCAAGGTGGTGAACCACTGGAAGGCCGATCCGGACAAAGACGATGAAAACAAACGCACCCTCAAAGCATCTTGTGTGGCAGCCTGCCCACATTGGATGATGAATCGGTTGATGTGCTCTACAGTGGATGTATCGTCCGTCCTCGAAAACTTGGTGAAATCGGGAACTTTGTAGCGGTGTGGGAACGGCAGCAAGTCATAGGGCGATGGGTATGGCGTCTTGTAGGTGTAAGTTTGCACCTTTGGCTTTAATCCAAACTGGTCCTGGATCACTTCTGGTATTCTTGCCGTCCAGTCCACCTGCTGCTGATGAACAACTGTTTGCGGCGCGGGCATGTGCTGAAGAGCTGGCACGGCTGGGTGATGAATCGAAGCATGCGGCGAATTCTGCTGAGCAGCTGATAGTTGATGGCGAAGTGAATCCGCCGCCCCATCATATGTCATCATTGGCGCTGCGCCTCTGAATGCTTCTACAACGCTTGCCTCCCTGCCGATTTCTGATGAGATCGGCTGATACTGAGGGACCGTCGGCCGGACGGCCGATTGGTGAGATACCTGGGTTGGATAGCTTCCATGCCCGGTTAATGGATCGGGGAAAGCTGTTGTCGCCGATATTCCCCAGGGTACTGAGCTTGTAGGTAGCGATTGTACAGAAGCGATCTGGACAGGTTGAAACGGTGTCTGTGACGGGAAACATGGTGCACCGCTATACCTTGGAGAGGCTGGAGGCAACGGAGTGTTGTATCCCTTGCATTGCATTAATATCGGCTGAGGAGCCGATTGGGATGTGCATGGTGAGCTTCTAGCTGGCAGCGTGACTGGCGGGGCATACGCCGGTCCCTGATAGCCTTGGATTGCTCCGCTGGCCAGAGAACTGACGACGGCATTATACACCGCGTTGGTCATCACCGAGGATTGATCAATGAATGCCTGGTAGACGGACTGTTGGATCATATCGGACATCTTGCCCGAGTCGTCAGCGATGGTGATGTGGCGGGGAACTGGAATAGGAGCCTTCTTGACAGCCTCCCTGCTTCTGGTACGACTGAACGACTGAAGGTACATCTTCTTGTAATCTTCTAGATGTTTAGCTAATTCTTCCCTCTGGTCGTCCTTGAGATCCGCTTCTGTGACCTCAATGATATTGCTATCGGAGATTTCTACGTTCTTCGACATATCAGATCTTGGATTGTGTCCCACTGGGCGTGCCAAAAGTGTGTTGGCGCTAAAATTGGCCGGACAGAAATCGGCTGATGGTCTTCAGCGTCGGACACACGACCCGGGAGAATCTGCTTAGCTCCTTTTCGGGTTATCGCCCTGGTGCGGTTCGCGCGGCGTGCCAGTCAATCTGACCTGTTGATTGACAAGGAAATAAAGTATTAAATTCCAGGCGCTCCGATCGGCTGGAGTTCCGATTTGTCCTGAAGAGCGCGTCGGCAGCGAATCGGCCGGTTTGCTGTAAAGATGATCGGCTATGGATCAGCCAATAATCGTGTAATAATTGTAAAGAAGACTGCTGGAGCGATCTAAACAATTAGTACAGATGCAACACTTGAAATAGATCTAATCGGCTGTAAGATGATAAATCGTAGAAGAACGATGACGAAGCCGATTACTCTAATTTCAAGCTGGATAACTGGTGATAATACTAGAACAACAGGTAAAACTTGCAATTCTAGTAAATATCGATAACTGGTGAATAAATCCAAACGAAACCACAGCGATGCGCCCGTAGTTAAAGCTCGGATATTACTCGATAAGCGGAACCTTCCAATTGGCCGGAGATCAAGCTGATGCAGCCCTGCCAATCCGTACGAACTCGTGAAAGAAGAAAAGTATTAGCGAAGTCGCCGACTTGAAAGTAAATTGCTGAAAAAGTAGAAGTATTGTTGTTGATTGATGTATTGATGTTTTGCAAGACCCTAACGGCTCCTATTTATACCCTAAAACTAGAACACCTGGTCGATCACGACTTGTTACAACCTTTTCTAAAAAACAGGAAAACTACTATATCTATAATAACTTTTAAAGGAAACGGACTCCCGCAGAATCTTCCGCCGCCGTCCCCTAATCCAATCAGGATTCTTTTCAATTGCTCCTTGACCGACTTAGCGTTGCCCTGTTGACCAACTTTTGACCAGGACCCTCCGAAATAGTCCCATCCTGTTGGCGCAAGCTGTATCACCAATCGGCCGATTTCAAACTGTTACCTCAATCGGCCGATTCCTTACCGTAGCCTTTAGATCTGCCGCATCGGCCGACCTTCTTTTCCCGACGCCGATTTAACACGTGTCCCAATCTGGCGTCAACAGATTTTCTACTACTTCAGTATTTTCCGGATCCCTTCTCAGTTTTTCTCCCTTTTCCTCCTTTTTTAGGCATTTAGGCACCAGATCAGCATCCCTCTTTCAGAATCCCCCGATCTTATCTGCTTAGGCCCCATGGGGAACCCCGATCCAACTGACCTGATCAATCTAGAGACTCACAGAGTCCCGTTCAAGCAATCACCCATGGACCTAGATCAGTGGGTAGGTGCCTTTAGGTCCTGGCCGAATGAGACCCCTGGCTGTAGAGAATGGTACCAAAGAATAGCCAGGTCTAGGAGAGTTCAGTGGGATGAACTAAAAATCGGCCAATGCATAGACCTCTCTCTGTCTCAGATGGAGAAAAATGAACCCTTGGTCATGGCAGCTTCTTACTTCTGGTTCGACGCACTTAATGCGTTCCTCTTTGAAAATGGACCCATGACCCCAACTTTGGCCGATGTCCTATTGTTGACCGGCCTTGACATCTCCTCCTCTGATATCCCCTTTAACTATCTGATTAAGCCATCACATCAGCTAGAAACCAAAGGAATCGGCGGATGGAAGGGGTACATCAGTAAAAATATGAAGTCTGGGACAGTTTCAGAGAGAGAGCCTACTGCGTTCCTGATTATGTGGCTGGAGAAACACTTTTTCTGTGGCAGAGCAGTTGGACCTTCCTCTAACACCCAAGCCTTAGCAGAAGCTCTGTCACTAGGATCGGCCGTTCCCCTTGGAAAACATCTGTTGGGATCGGCCTACCACATGATGCACCAAATCGGCACTAAGCTGTCAAAAGGGGAGCCGATTGGGAACCCTGGCGGTCCTTGGTGGTTCATTACTCTCTGGCTCAACCTATATATGAGCAAGGTCTCCCAGCAACGAGTAGAGACCAAAACTTTTCCCAACATTGAGTCAGAGGAAAATCCAACCGTCCGACGACGCTGCAGATCCTTTGGAGAGGCGGCATCAGCCTTCCCTGGCTGTCAGTTTACTGCTGCCCGTACGGCTGAATATTTTAGATGCTTCTACAATGGCCTCAGTGAAGAGACTGTCAGTTGGCATCCATATCAGGCAGTAGAGCCGATTTTCGAACTTCCCATCAGCTACGACTTCTCCACTCATACTTTTGATAGGGAACTTATGGATATCCTGATTAAGCCAGGGATTTTGCCAGCCAACTTCTTCTCTGGAAAGGACTCTCCCACATATGAGTTCTATAATCCATCGGCTGCAGCAAGGCAACTGGGCTTTGGCCAACTGCCGATTCGGGTTTACTTCGCCTGTCAAGCAAAATTCAGAGATGACTTGACCAAGAGTCTTGACTACAATCGGCTGTGCGACTTAGTGCCAGATTCTAGCACCATTGACCTGAACAATTGGTCAGTGGCCCCTTTTGCCATTCAGCATTTTAAATTATGGTGGGCAGAATGGAAGCAACACCTCTTCTGCAAATCTCCATCAACATATTGCAACATTCAGGATCCAGATAACATTGACCCAAATGCAGCGGTATGTCCTTTCTCCCAGCCGATTTTAATACTGTCTCTTTCCATACTTTCATCTTACCATTAACTTACATTTATCTTCTTAGTCTGAAAGCCAAGTCCCTCCGATGCGGAGCCGAAGCGGCAGGCCAATAGAGAACAATCATCCATATACGCCATATCCACTCATCGGCTTTCACGCTCCAACCATCAAGGATATTGCCACTGGCCGATTGAAACGAGCACCGAAAAGGCCAACCTTGAAGACAACAAACCGTCGAGTGCGTGCCCGCATCGGATCGACTGACCAAACAGCGGTAGCATTGGCCGAAACTCCGATTCCTTTATCTTTGCCAGCTACCGAGATGGCCGATCCTCAAGTTACCGCAGAAGTCGGAGCAGCTGCGGCATCACTGCTAGTGGAAGCTGTTCAGGTAATCTTGCTTATTTCATATATCTTTTAAGTGCTCCACTAACACTAACTTTTTCTTTCTGCCAGGCTGCACAAGCTGTTTCAACGCAGTCTCCATAGCAATCGGCCACTTCCCAAGTAGAAGCCGAAGCTCCAGCAACTCTTCTTGTCGAGGTAGATAATCTCTTACCTCAATTTCTCGATATTCAGAGGACTTAACTGATCCTGATGCAGGCCGATTTGGGTATGCTGACTTTTCAGGAAGCTGGTCCAAGTAGAGCATTAATAGTTGTTGAGTCCTCTTCCTCTGACGAGCCGATTGTACCAGTCCCCGAGACGAGGGAGGCGCTCCCATCGGTGCAAGCAAGAGAGATCAGCTTCAAGGAGGTAATAAACTTATCACTGGAATCGGCCGATTCCCCTTTACTGCTTGCTAACCCTTTTCTTTATTTCCCCACAGGAGCAAGACACCCCGAACAACAGTGTTTTCTCCTTTGCCGTCTCTTTGCCTGATGATGAGGAAATCACTTCACGCCCAATTCCATCGAGCTCTATTTCTGATGATGTCCGCGCCAAGCTCAAGAGAATGCGGATTCTCCTCCAAGATGATATCGGCCGATTGGTAGAAGATGCTTCACCGATTCGACGACTTTTCAGTGACATCAAGGGTCGAATCCCGGAAGAAACAACAGAAAGTTTGGAGCCTGCTGCATATATAGAACATATGCAAACCCCGGTTTTCAAGGCCCTGCGCCACATGGCCGATCGCGCCCAGCTAGCAAAGACCCAGGAAGAAGCTGACTCGTACAAGCATCGGGCCCAAGAGGTACATCAACGGATCAATTTCCTCGAGAGCTGTCGCCCGGATATCATCAGCACGATAGATCGGCTCAAACGGAGGCGAGCAGAGCTAGCCAAGGAGATGGAGCAAATAACCAAAGATATAGCTGCTGAAGAAAAGAAGCTTCAAGAGCTCCCATCCGTCATCTCTGGGCTGAAGCAAGAAAGGCAGAACTTGGCCTGTGAAGCGATAAGGCTTCGTCGCCATATATCAGAAGTTCCTGGATCGGCTGACGACGACCAAAGAGTACTAGATTCGGCCGATCAGATCAGGCAACGAGCTATCGCGGCCATAGATGCTTTCCTCGGGTTGTAAAGAATGCTATAAACATTTAATGTTCCTTTAATGCTACTGCGCCGATTTGCTCCTTTAATGTTGCTGCGCTGACTTGATCTTGGACCACTTCTTTTGCCAGCTTTGCATTTATGAATGCTTTTACTCTGATGGGACGTGTCTCACCATCTATCTACCTCCCTTTCCTTTATAAGTAGATCCTTCACCGTCTCTAGAGGCATATGCATTACCCATCTTCTTTCCCTCCAACAACTGGATCTTTATCCTCCCAGACCGGATCAGCAAGATGTCTTCTTCGTCTTCTCCGTCTTCTTCCCCTATCAATCAGGTACGAACTCTCCTCTGCCTCTCCCCTAGACATCTCAATCGCTCTGATGCTGGGTAGCTTTTCATCTCTGTTTAGTCAAAACGTCTCAGCCCCGGTCTGGAACGAGTGATCAAAATCATGCATTCAGACGAACCACTATCGCAGACAGACAAAGATCTGATAAGAGCTCATGCTGAGGAACTCAAAGATCATGTTCCCGCTGTTGTCCAGGAGTATTGGGACCTTATAGATGCTCACTGCTTGGTCCGTAAGCGACCACCCTCTGAGAAGAGTCCTCCCCTCCCTCATCAAGTCAAGACTGAAGCTGCCATGGAGAGTCTGAAGGAGAAGAAGACCCGCCTCCTGATAGAATTTTGCGATCAAGCTGAGACTGGAGCCACTGTAGAGAATCCGAAGGAGAATAGGACTCGCCTTCTGATAGAACTGGGTCGTGTCGAGAGAGAAATCCAGAACAGGCGTAATCAATAGATATATCGGTATTTTTATTCTAAGGGCGACTTGTACCATGTCGGCCATGTACTCTGTCGTTTTCATCCAATAATGAACTGGTCAAAACGAATCACAATGTTTCTTTCTTCAGGCGATGTCATTTCTGCATCGGCTATGCAGACGAAAGCCGATAGAAATCGGCCATATTGTCTTGATATATCTTTCTGCAAGTTATGCATCTACCCAAATGCTTGGATAGTACCTCTTCAGATATCGTCCATTTAAAGCTCTGGGGAATTCTTCCCCTTCAATAGTTTCTAGAATATATGCATTTCCAGGGGCACATCGGCCGATTCTGTACGGCCCTTCCCAAGTGGGTGACCATTTACCGAATTTGGGATCTTTAGATCCTATCGGCAGCACCAACTTCCACACCAAATCTCCCTGAGAGAATTGTTTAACTTTGACCTTTTTGTCATACCATCTGGCCACCCTTTTCTTATTTTCTTCTATACTGATCAGGGCCCTCAACCGCAGACCTGCCGAGTCATCGAGTTCGTCCTTCATGAGGAAGGAATAGTCATCGGCCGTCAACTGATCTTGAAGCGATATGCGCCTTGACCCCATCCTTAATTCCCAAGGCAGGACTGCCTCATGACCATAAACCAGCTGATAAGGAGATATCTTAGTGGCTCCGTGACAAGCCATCCTATAAGCCCATAAAGATACAGCCAAAGACATGTGCCACTTTTTAGATTGTTCTTCTATCTTTCTCTTGATCAACTTGATTATCCCCTTATTGGATGATTCTGCCTGGCCATTGGCTTGAGCATAATATGGAGAAGAATTTAATAATTTAATCCCCATATCAGCGGTGAATTCTCCGAATTCTCCAGAGGTGAACATTGTTCCCTGATCAGTTGTGATGGTTTGAGGAATACCGAATCGATAGATAATATGGTTCTTAACAAACTCAATCATATCGGCCGATGTCACATTCCTTAAAGGAACTGCCTCCACCCACTTAGTAAAATAATCTTTGGCTACCAATATGAGCTTATGCCCTTTGCTCGATGGAGGGTGAATCTATCCGATAAGATCTATTCCCCAACCTCTGAACGACCACGGCTTGATCACTGGGTTCATAGCCGATGCTGGCGCGCGCTGTACATTGCCAAACCTCTGACAGTCTTGGCATCCTTTATAATATTTGAAACAGTCTTCAAGAATCGTTAGCCAGTAGTACCCATTGTTTCTGATCATCCATTTCATTTTGTGAGCCGATTGATGGGCTCCACATACGCCTTCATGGATTTCTCCCATTAGGACCTTTGCTTCTTCTGTTCCCAGGCACTTGAGAAGAACTCCATCAATCGTCTGGTAAAATAAATCATCTTCAAGTAACACATATTTTGTAGCTTGAAAACGCACCCGCCGATCCACTTTCCGGGAGGGATCCTTCAAGTAATCGGTGATTTTCTTTCGCCAGTCATCGGCCGCGAGCTCCAAAATCATAGCTCCCTGAATCGGCCGATATCCAGACGCATGTTGGGCCAGCTTGTTGGCCTCTTCATTATAATTTCTGGGAATATGCTCGATTATTGCAGACTTGAATTCCTTTGAAAGCTGAAGGCAATATTCATAATAAATCCTCAAGATATCATCTTTGCACTCAGATCGCCCTATTAACTGATCCACAATGAGCATGGAATCTCCAAAAATTTCGACTGCATCTGCTTTGACTTCCCTTAATAATTGGATTCCTTTTAGGACGGCTCGATATTCCGCCTGATTATTGGTTGCAGATGCTTCTATCGGCAGAGAGAAATCATAACTTGCCCCCCGAGGCGATACAAGAACGATGCTGATTCCTGATCCGGCCCCACACGAAGAACCATCGAAATACAGAGTCCATGGAACCGGTTCAACGATAGCAATCTCTGGTCCACAATGCTGAGCTACGAAATCGGCCATTACTTGACCTTTGACAGCTTTGGCCGATTCGTACCTTAAGTCGAATTCTGATAGAGCCAGGATCCATTTTCCAATCCGCCCTTTCAAAATCGGCAATGATAGCATATATTTTACCACATCATCTTTGCATATAACTATGCATTCTGCCGATAACAAATAGTGCCTGAGCTTGGTACACGAGAAGTATAAACACAAGCACAGCCGCTCCACCGGGAAATATCTTGTTTCGGCGTCCAGGAGTCTTCTACTGACATATTATACCACCCGTTCTTTCCCTTCGAACTCCTGTACCAACGCCAATCCAATGGCCTGTTCATCAGCGATAAATATAATTTGAACGGCTTACCAGGGTGCGGCGGGACTAACACCGGGGGTGAAATCAGATACTGCTTGATATCTTCCAACGCTCTGCGTTGTTCTTCTCCCCATACCAATTCCTGATCGGGCTTTAATTTCAACAAAGGAGTAAAAGTTCGAATACGCCCTGACAGGTTGGATATGAATCTTCTGATAAAATTGACCTTGCCGATGAGGGACTGTAGCTCAGTTTTATTCTGTGGGACCGCAACTTTGTTGATGGCGTCTATGGTCTTCCGATTGACCTCTATCCCGCACTCATCAACCATGAATCCTAAGAATTGCCCGGCTGATACACCAAATGCACACTTGTTCAGGTTCATCTTCAACCCATGCTTCCTTGTGCACTCCAGTACATCTTGTAAATCGGCCAGGTGTTCTTGGTGACTTTTCGACTTGACCACGACGTCATCTATATAAATTTCCACTGATGTACCAATAAGCTTGTGGAAGATATAGTTCATGGCCCGCTGATATGTAGCACCGGCATTCTTTAACCCAAAGGTCATTACAACCCATTCGAATAAACCAAGATGTCCTGTACACCTGAAAGCCGTTTTTGAGATATCTTCTTCGGCCATTAATATCTGATTGTACCCGACATTACCATCCATGAAACTGATGACTTTGTGTCCTGCAGCAGCATCTATCAAGATATCGGCCGTTGGCATCGGATATCCATCCATTGGTGTGGCCTGATTTAAGTTCCTGAAATCGATGCACACACGCAACTTTCCATTCTTTTTATACACGGGCACAATATTAGAAATCCATTCGGCGTAGAGGCACTGCCGAATAAATCCTGCTTAAATTAACTTTGTGATCTCGGCCTTTATATCAGGTAGAATCTTGGGGTTGCACCGTCGTGCAGGTTGCTAATATGGCCGATATCCTGATTTTATAGGTAACCGATGTTCAACAATGGACCGGTCTAGACTTGGCATCTCATGATATTCCCAAGCAAAGCAATCCTTGAACTCTTTTAATAAGCTTATCAATGTACACTTATACTCAGGATCCAAATTAGCACTAATATACGTCGGCCTTGATTTGCTACTATCTCCCAAATCCACCATTTCCAATGAATCGGCCGACGTAAACCCATGCCCAAGCTTCCCGTCTTCTCGGACGAGCTGATCCATCTATTCTGAATCTTCCGAGCCGACTGCTTGGATCGGCTGTAGACCGCAATCGGACACCTTCAGGAAGTCAGTGTCCCAAATCCTGCCAGATATACACCTGACGTGCTCGCAGCTCCATTGTTGTGTGTCGGCCGCTGCGACACTGTAGGCATTGATGCATTGTAGATGGGACACAGCAGTTTGCATGTATCCAGTCGCGACCAAGCAGCATGTTGTAGGATCCCTTACCATTAATAACGAAAAAGATAGTAGGAAGGGTCTTACTGCCGATGGTGAGGTCGACGCAGAGCGCTCCACGGGCGGGAGACACGTTGCCTTCGAAATCCTTTAGCATCATGTCCGTCTTGGTCAGATCTTCATCGCTCTTGCCTAGCTTGCGGAACATGGCATACGGCATGATGTTAACTGCGGCGCCTCCGTCTACTAGTAATCTGGTGACGGGTCGTCCATTAACGTAGCCTTTGAGAAACAGCGCCTTAAGATGTTGCCGTTTTTCTTCTTCTGGTTTCTCAAAAGTAGCCGTCATCGGCTCTAATACCAGTTGCACCATTTGCTCTTCCATTCTTGTCGCTTTGTCTCGATCGTCAGGCGCCATGAATTCCATCGGCAATATGAACACCATGTCGATGTCGGCTGCCGATTCTTGATTGTCTGCGCCCTGGCTGTTGTTTTTCTTGGGGCGCCAAACTCGAGACTTAACGCTTCTTTTCTCCGGCATCTGCTTCTGCTCTTCTTCTTGTTGCTCCCACTGGCGCAGGCGTTGGATCCTTCGTTTCTGGGATCTGGATAGGCCATCGGGACACCACCTGGGGTTTACTGGTTTGGCCGATGATCTGGCGTGTTCCCAATCTGGTTCCCTTCCTAGGGGGTTTTCGTCTGACACCCTGTCATCAGCCATCTCTTCCAGCCGATCGTGCACACTGATTCTGCCCCCCAGTCCGTCTTGTTGGTTGATCCTGCCTTTTGACCGGTGATGCTGGTCAACTCTGCCCCCCAGCCGATCATGCACTGAAAGGCGCCGTCCCTCTTGTTCGCGCCGATTTCTGCTGATCGGCTCCGATCCTCTGTCTCTGGAGCGTGATTTCTTGGACGGGCGATCGTCGCAACTTAATCCGTTGCATTCAGGACAATTATCGGCTGACGGTAGTCGGATGTCGTTCTCCCAGCAATGGATGAAGAATGGACATTGCCAGTGATCCTCGTGCCGGCGTATCATCTCATCGTGGTATCTTGATTGTTCCAGCTGCCGCCGATATTTGCTGAGCAAGAACTGGGAGGTGATTGGTCTGTGTGGTCGTTCTGGCCCCCGCCTGTTCCTTTTGATTTCAGCCACCGTGATTTGCTTCCTGGAGTCTACGGCGCCGCTCCTTCTTGCCGATTCTGATGTCAGCAGCTTGGTTTGAAGTGGATTTTTCCCCATGTCCACCATGTTAGCTGGGAAAGGATGCTGGTCTATCTTCATCGGTTTTGCCGATTTAGCCGGGGTTTCAAATTTGAGCCTCCCCTGCTCGATGGCCAATTGTATCTGCTGACGAAAGATCTTGCATTCATTTGTGTCATGAGATGTAGCATTGTGCCACTTACAGTACTTCATCTTCTTGAGCTGATCAGCTGAAGGGATGGTATGATACTGAGACAGCTTGATTTGCCCTTCCTGGAGTAATAAGTCGAAAATCTTATCGGCTTTTGATGTGTCAAAGCCGAATGTTTCCGGTTCTTTCTTTCCGAAAGGACATGATATTGGCTTTTTGCCTTTCACCCACTCTGCCAGGCCGATTTCCTCCTCCCCGTCAGATTCAGATCCTTCTAAGTATGCCACCTTCTTCTGGAAATTCCTCCGCTGCTCAAACGGACGGACTTCCTGTCCTGCCAATCGGTGAACGATCTGGCTTAGGCTTTCAAATTCCTGCGAAGCATACCTTTCCTTGATTTGTGGCAAGAGGCCCTGGAAAGCTATATCGGCCAACTATGCATCGGTCAGAGCCAGACTGTAACATTTATTCCTGACGTCTCTGAACCTCTGTACATATCCAGTTACTGGTTCATCGCTCCTCTGCCTGAGGCTGGTCAAATCTGAGAGTTTCATCTCATGTACTCCTACGTAGAAGTACTTGTGGAACTGCTTCTCCAGATCGGCCCAAGTAACAATAGAATTTGGTGGCAAAGTGGTAAACCACTGGAAGGCCGATCCAGACAGAGAGGATGAAAATAGACGCACCCTCACAGCATCTTGCGTGGCGGCTTCTCCGCACTGGATGATGAATCTATTGATGTGCTCAACGGTGGATGTGTTGTCCAGCCCTGAAAACTTGGTGAAGTCGGGCACCTTGTAGCGGTGTGGAAACGACAGCAAGTCATAGGCCGATGGGTATGGCATCTTGTATGTGTAAGTCTGCACTTTTGGCTTCAACCCAAACTGGTCCTGAATCACCTCTGCTATTCTTGCCGTCCAATCCACCTGCTGTTGATGAACGACCGTTCGCGGTACCGGCATATGTTGAAGGGCTGGTGGTGGTATAGCTGGGTGATGGATCGAAGCATGCGGCAAATTCTTTTGAGCAGCTGACAGTTGATGGCGAAGTGCATCCGCCGCCCCGTCGTACGTCATGATCGGCGCCATGCTTCTGAGTGCCTCTGCAGCGCCTGTCCCCCGGCCGATCTCTGATGAGACTGGATGATACTGAGGGACCGTCGGCCGGACGGCCGATTGGAACGGCGCCTGGATTGGATAGCTTCCCTGCCCGGTTGATGGATCGGGGAAAGCTGTCGTTACCGATGCTCCCCAGGGTACTGAGCTTGTGGGCAGCGATTGCACCGAAGCAATCTGGACGGGTTGAAGAGGTGCCTGTGATGGGAAACAAGGTGCACCACTATATCTTGGAGACGCTGGAGGCAACGGAGTGTTGTATCCCTCACGTTGCGTCAATATCGGCTGAGGAGCCGATTGGGACGTGCCTGGTAAGATTCTGGTAGGAAGTGCAATCGGCGGGGCATACGCTGGTCCCTGATAGCATTGAACTGCTCCGCTGGCCAGAGAGCTGATGACGGCGTTGTACAACGTGTTGGTCATCACCGAGGACTGGTCGATGAACACCTGGTAGACGGACTGTTGGATCATATCGGACATCTTGCCCGAGTCCTCAGCAATGGTGATGTGGCAGGGAACTGGAATAGGAGCTTTCTTGACAGCTTCCCTGCTTCTGGTATGACTGAACGACTGCAGGTACATCTTCTTATAATCTTCCAGATGTTTAGCTAATTCTTCCCTTTGGTCGTCCTTGAGATCCGCTTCTGTGACCTCAATGATGTTGCTGTCGAAAATTTCTGCGTTCTTTGACATATCAGATCTTGAAGGGTCCCACCGGGCGTGCCAAAAGTGTGTTGGCGCTAAAATCGGCCAGACAGGAATCGGCCGATGGTCTTCAGCGTCGGACACACGACCCGGGAGAATCTGCTTAGCTCCTGTTCGAGTTATCGCCCTGGTGCGGTTCGCACGGCGTGCCAATCAATCTGACCTATTGATTGACAAGGAAATAAAAGTATTAAATTCCAGGCGCTTCGATTGGCTGGAGTTCCGATCTGTCCTGAAGAGCGCGTCGGCGAATCGGCCGATTTGCTGTCAAGATGATCGGCTATAGATTAGCCGATAATCACGTAATAATTGCAAAGAAAACTGCTGGAGCGATCTAGACAATTATTACAGATGCAACACTTGAAACAGATCTAATCGGCTATAAGACGATGAACGAGGAAAAGCGATGATAAAGCCGATAGTTCTAATCTCAAGCTGGATAACTGGTGATAATACTAGAACAACAGGTAAAACCTATAATTCCTGTAAATATCGATAACTGGTGAATAAATCCAAACGAAACCACAGCGATGCGCCCGTAGTTAAAGCTCGGATGTTACTCGATAAGCGGAACCTACCAATTGGCCGGAGATCAAGTTGATGCAGCCCCGCCAATCCGTACGAACTCGTGAAAGAAGAAAAAGTATTGGCAAAGTCGCCGACTTGAAAGTAAATTGCTGGAAAAAGTAGAAGTATTTTTGTTGATTGATGTGTTGATGTTTTGCAAAGCCCTGACGACTCCTATTTATACCCTAAAACTAGGACTCCTGGTCGATTATGACTTGATACAACCTTATTTAAAACAGGAAAACTACTATATCTATAATATCTTTAAAAAAGAAACAGACTCCCGCAGAATCTTCCGCTGCCGTCTCCTAATCCAATCAGGACTTTTCCAATTGCTTCTTGACCGAATCAGCATTGCTCCATTGACCAACATCAAGCCACTTTTGACCGGGACCCTCTGTTGTGGCTCCAATCCGCTGGCGCAAGCTGTATCACCAATCGGCCAATTTCCAATTATTACCTCCATCGGCCGATTGCTTACTGTAGCCTTTAGATCTGCCGCATCGGCCAATCTTCTTCTCCTGACGCCGATTCAACACGTGTCAAAATCTAGCATCAACAAGTTTATAAAACATTCAGAAGGGTATGGACTCGACATACTCTCTGAGTCTTGACGCTTCACCCCCGGGCTCTCCCGGCGGTGCTGCTAAAAATATTTAGGCACAAATACTAAGTACAAAGGTACCCAGCAAGGCTTAACGAAATAACCATGTATAAATTTTAGGAGCAAGGATATGCAAGGCCTTTGGAGTGGACTGGTTCATTTGTTCAAACATTTGGACTCTAAAGCAGAAAACCTCTATTCAAGAAACCATGTACTACTGACCAGACCAAAAGATAACTTTTAATTCACAGTCATTGTTGCTATTTCTTAACGTTCACGAATAGAATCTTTAGCACTGCACCCGGAGAGTATTCAAGGTATCGTATATCTCTCAGGGGACGGGGGTGTTACGGTCTGCTAGCTAGTTTACCCAAGTGAAGGAAGAAGATAGGATTGTCCTGGCTAGTGTGGTTGACTAAGGATGAGACTCTTAGGAAAGATAAGCTGAGCTATTACTCACTTGCTTCTGGCACCGGCTTACGCCTGGTCTGCTAAGCGTATCTGGCTATTAGCTCTACGCCCAACCCGAACGTGGGGGACTACAAGGGACGAACAAGGCTATCACCACTTGCCGCCTACCCCGACAGACCGTGGAAAAGGGTAGCAAACAAAGATAACTTCAAGCCTAGACACCACGTCTACGCTATCGATTACTACTTCTAGCCCCGGCCAGACTCCATCTTAAGACTCAAGTCCTTAAGCTAGATGCAACCGTTCAAGAATAGACAATGATCCCGCAAGCGAATGATAACAAAGACTTAGCTTTAATAAGAACTCACCACCATAGACGAACCCGAATACTTACTCAAAAGAGGTTCGTATCCGCCGAGGTACAAATAGAGGGGGGCCGACAACTCCGGCTTTCCACCTGGACTTCTCCTCCACACACTCCCTAACATACTCTATGAAGTAGCTCTAAAAGGTGGAGTCCTCCCTTCTTCTTGTTCTTCTCCAAAATGGTGTGTCTTGTGTGAGAGGTGAGTTCCTCCTTTTATACTACTCCAAGGGCGGTTCTTGGGCGAATTATACAAGGAAACCTTGATAACCGACGTGCCAAAGGCGATGGAGTCCTTCCCGCCAAACCTGAGGGCAACAATATCCTGTCCAGGTTTGGTCGACCCTGGGGGTCGGCCGACCCCTTGGTGGGCTCTCCTGGCACCACCTTTGGTTGGTGGCATGACAAGTGGGTCCAGAGCCTGATGCTTGGTGATTTCCCCTTTGATACATCGGTTTGTGCTGCTAGGTGGAACCTTCTTTCCTTGAGAGACATAGGATATGATCTTCTATGTATTCCTCTGTGTTTTTTGTGTGTTTTCTCTTGTATTTGCTCATGGGTGCCTGCATAATATATTTCACCAAAGCTTGTGGAAATGGTTAGATATAAGTCCTTATCTTGTATTTTGGTGATTGTTTACTGTGCTTCTTGATGCAGGAGTTGACGGTTGTTTAGATGATAAGGACCGTCAACAACACCGCACACTTAGCTCTTTGCTCATTCTCGAGTAAGGTTGAGGACTAAGGTGGATGCAGCTCTTGAAGATGAACCTGCATACAAGTTATTCCAAGCTTCTTCCAGTTTCTGTGAACTTTTGAGTGGCTGCCATGCTGTCTTGGGTAATTGAAGAATGGAACAATCCAGACTTCAGGTTCCCAACTCTTCTTGCTTAGAAACTTGGGGCTTTTTTGTATTGAAACAAAGGAATAGTCTTGCTCCTCAAAGTATTCTCTCGACTCACTTCTTTGAAATTTGCTTTAAAATGCGAATCTTCGCCAAGGCAAAGTTGTTGCCTTCTTTTCTCATATCATCTATTCAGGCCTATGTGGGGCTTAGGGTAGGAGTAGAGAGGCAAACTTGCTTTGCTTATGTTGCTAAATAAAAGTAGAGATCCAAGAAGAAATAAGCCATGCAACCTTGATCAAAATGTGCAAGTGTGTGGTCTTTGTGTGTGAACTCCTTTTTGTGGTTGACTCTCTCGTTTGCTTTTGATGTCTGGGATTTGGGCTATCTTTCTCTTTTTTTCTTGGACTTGCATGAGTCCAAACCATGCTTTTGGGCATGCTTTTATTTCTTTTTTCTTTTTCTTGCATAGCCCACATCTTTTGTGTTAAGACAATTGGAGAGAGTCACCTCAATTGGAGCTTGATTTGAATGATGGGTGTATGGATGGCATGTTCTTGCACGACTTCCAGTGTGGAGGCCGGCATGTATATGTGGAGTGTACGTGATTTTGATCATGAAAGCATGAAAAGTTTCTAAAATGGGTCAAAAAATTTGACTAAGCTCAAAGCAAATACAAGTTGTAAGATCTTAAGAGGTTTTGCATGATGCTCAAATTTTCGCTTTGGTAGGAATTTATATTATCTTAAGAGAAACATACTCAAAGATCTCTTCAAAGTGTGCTTCTTTTCAATTGGTGTCATATTCAATTGGTATCATGTCAATTGAGATCATTATTGGGACTAAAGCAAGTGCATATGACAGAAGAGCAAAATCAATTGGTTGGATGAAATCGATAACAATAAAAGAGATGATGATGATGGTTTATGAGCGAGTTGATCTTTCATGACAACCAAACAATGAGATGAAGAAGGATAAAATTAAGTAACCACCATCATTGTGTGGTTTGAGGTTCATGTGTGAAAGGTTTACTCTCCTAGATCTTATTTCTTTCGTTGGTAAATGTTGCTTCCATGAACCAAGATATAGTGTAAACTTCTCCCTTAACCTTATTCTGGAGAATGTGCATAGGTATACCTTGTGAATCCTTGTATGCACACCTTAAGGGGGAGTTTAGTCTATATCTTGGGGGACTAATGCTTTCATTCAAGTTTATCTTGTATAGTCTAACTCATTCGGAAGATGAGGATATCAAACTCTCATGGTGGAAGATCTTATCAAGTGTCCATGAAGACATCATTTTGATTATCCATGTTCACATTAAAAAGGAGGGATACTAACGATTTGATTGACAAATCACCATAATCTTGTATGGTAATATACCTATCTTGGTGGTGGTATGTATTTTTTGGTATAATTTCAGTTCTTACAAACTTCTTATGCCTTGACCAAGATATAGAGTAAACTTTCCTAAATTCGTAAATGAATCAAGTGCATATCACAAGTAATTCAATTACTTGATGCATATGATGATTAAGGGGAGTCCATTCTATGTCTTGTGTCTTTGAGGCTAACCATTTCTTCTGGTGGTTATGAGTGTAGTCCTTTGATGAGAATGGATTGCTCATGAGTATGCTATCAACTCAATCCAAATTGGTAAATGTATTTCTAAATTTCAAATGGATTGCAAATTCAACTCTTGTATAACTACTCTCCGTAATATATCTTAAATTCCCTTTGGACTTAAATGACCAAGAGGTGCATACACACTTGCCATCCACATACATATGCATGCACTATAAAAATGGGGAATTTAGTCTATGTTATGAGGTTTCACCATTTAGTGACCCACTTGCCTTCCACATTCAAAGGTCACTAAATGTGAGACTAGAGTTTGTGCGATTTGATGCTATCTTAGTGCATCAAGGTGATGACAACAAGAATTAGCAATTGGATCTTAAATCAATCAAGCACGAGTCTTGTCAAGATCAAGATGGAATGTCCATGGGTGAGATCATGGTCATGATTACTAGATCTCACAAATTCATGTAAGATAATGAAGTATCCATGAATGGGAGAGTTGATATTTCTACTTGGATTTCACATCAAGCATCTCAATTAAGGAAGCACAATCATATGTCAAACCAATTATCCCATGATCCTTTCAAATGGTATTTCAAGGACATGCTCAAGAAGTTTGACAAAAGTTTGCCAAGTCTATCAAGGATAATAATTTCAACCATGGATGATCTTCATTAGACGAATAGTGTGTTTCTTAGAACAAAGGTATATCACTCCACGAACTCTTGTATTAACTTTGTGCATCTAGGCCCTAATATGCTAGTGTGTGCATAAGTATGTAAAACTTTGAGTATACACCATTAGTTTGTCTTTTGGTGGGGATTGGAGAATTATTTAGATATTTAGTTGATACCTCTTGTGGTGGTGTTGACATGAGTTTGTCTTGTGTTAAAAATATCATCTAAGTGAGGTATGAGCTAAATATACTAATTTTTTACTTGACTTTGTTTGGTGGGAGAAACTATGTGCTAAACCATTATCACATTCTTTCTTTACTGTTCTACCTTATTGTCTTCCCTTGTGGTGGAAAGATCTTTTTGGAGATTGATGCCAAAGGGGGAGAGATTTTGGGGAAGAATGTAAGAGGATGAGAGATCGTGACTTTGTGGATTTAATGTGGTAAAGGGGAGACACATAAGATTTCTCATTTGTGTGGTATGTGCAATAATAGTTTTTTTTTTAATTTGCTACCTTTACTAAGGATCACTAATGATAGTGTGTGAAATTCATGCCTTGAATGGTAAAATGTTGATTTCTAATTTTTGGGTGAAATCATATGTCATGCGCATCATACATAACATGTTGACACCTTGCACCCCACGGATGCTAGGATATACGAGAGTTCCCAAACATTACCTAAATTTGTGCATTTGGCATTTGAGGCCAGAGTTTAAAATTCTTTCATTGCACACATTTTGGGGGAGCTCAATATATCATAGGATTTAAAATCTTATTCCTATCTATCTTTTGTAAGCTTTAGTTATTTTGTCATCAATCACCAAAAAGGGGGAGATTGAAAGTTCATCTAGGCCCCTTGTTGGTTTTGGTGGTTGAATGACATAGACAATTAAAGGACTAATGAACTTGTTGAGTTTTGGATAGACTTTTATTGTAAATGTCAAAGTCAAGCTCATGTTATATGAAGTATGCAAAAGTAAAGATGTGACAAGTAAAGATTGGAGTAAGCAAAAGAGATATCAATGCAAGTGCAAATCGTATGGTCTCAAACTCTCATTAGTTGTTGACTTGCATAAAGATTGATCAAGTTAAAATGTTGAGAAGAAAAGTGATCAAGACATTAGTTTTTCAAGAAGAAATACATATGAAACTTTGTTTGGTCACAACATTAATATATGAAGTGAAGATAAAATTGTGGAATAGAATGCATGAGTGCATATTGATGTGAAGATAATGATCAAGAGTAATGGTGAATACAAGGGATGTTTAATGATAGTTTACTTGGTCACATGGATGGTTATGTTTAATCAATAAAGAAGATAGTTGACCAAGTACTTGGAATTTCAAGAAAAGTCAAGATAGAACTTTACTTGTTCACAATGATATGAAAGTATATTCCAAAGCAAAGGTTCGTACTATAGAAACGGAATTCAACAAGTTCTTATTGTGATGTAATGCTATGTGTCACTCAAGATGGGAAGATGGTGAAGGATTTGCAATATCTTGGTCATGAGGAACTAAGCAATGGTGAAGGGAAAGCTAACGGCTTGGCGTCAAGAAACCGATGCTAGCATGAAGTAGCAAGTATTGGTCAAATGCCGAGAAACCAATCAAGACCATGAGAAGTGCCATGTGCAAAGCATCAAATCATTGTTGAGTCATGATGAATCGAAGTGGCTTGTGGATATGAAGTCTTTTGTTGATCATATTTATTGAGGAATCACGAGTCACTAGTTCAAGGATGATGTGCTCAAGAGACAAGAAAGATTGCACCCTCATGAAGTGAAAAATTGAAGGAAAGTGGAAAGGTTCAAGTTATTCAAGCTCAAGTGGTTGAATTAGAATTTATCTTTGATCTTGAGTATAGGTATGCCACTCTATCAAGAGGGATGCGACATTGAATGGTTTGACTAGTCTCGGTGCTCAAACTAACAAAACCCATGTGCTAACTTGAGAGAAACACATGGCAACACATGCATTTGGGGGTCTCGGTGCTTGATTTTGGTTGGGTTGGATAGCGCTTTGAATAACCTTTCCATAGAGTCCAAGATCACCTAAATCGGACTTCGGAGTGAGAAGTTATGACCGTTTTAATTTGGAACTATGCTGCCACCTCGGCTCAACCTGTTTGAAAGGCTCAACCGAGTTGTGTGCTCGGGATTTAGTTCAAAACCAGCTCAACCAGCCTAACCAGCCTAGTTGATCCGGCTCAACCCAGCTCAGCCTACCCAACCCAGCTCAGCCTAGTTGATCCGGCTCAACCTTGTTTACTAGCTCAGCCGACATGGCTGCTCGGGAGTTTTTGGAAATTATCCGAGGATCCAAGCCGGCTCAACCGGCTTTGAGAGGCTCAACCGGCTTTCTACTGCAATGGCTAGTTTCGGGGGTTGGGTATTTATACGCCCTCACCCCCTCCTTCTTTGATAGCTCACTCCAACACAAAGAACACACTCCTAGAAGCCATTTGAGCTCTCCCCACTCCCTCTTTGTGAGTTTCCTTGAGATATCTTGTGAGTTGGGTTGAGAGGGTGAAAGATTGGGTGATTGAAAGCAAGAGTGAGCCATTCCCATCCTTAAGCACTTGTGGACTTCGTCAAGCAATTCGTGAAGCATTTGTTACTCTTCAGGTGAATCCTCCTAGACAGCTAGGAGTTGCCCGGCGAGCTCCCAAGCTTGTGGTGAGCCGCGGAAAGTTTGTGAAGGCATCGATCTCGCCTCCGCAAGGGAAGAGATCAAGATAGTGAAATAAGGAGCAGTTGAAATAGACCGAGCTCAAGGGACCGAGTTGAAAAAGACTCAAGCCCAATGAGTTCCTCAACGGAGACGTAGGTGCTTCCTTGGAAGTAGCCGAACTTCGGTAAACAAATCGACGCGTCTCCACTCTCGGTTTGCTTGTTCTTGTGTTCCTCATGTTCATATCCTTGTTCTAGTTGACTTTTAGAGTTCCTATCCCGATCTACTTGTTGAGAGTGTTTCGAGTGTAGGTTGTCCATGGATCTATAAGCTTATACCTCTACAAGGATGTGGTAACTCTTAGATTCAACTTTCATTGGTTAAATTTGCGTGGTAATTCAAATCTGTGTTTGCAAACCAGCTGAACCGGTTCAAAGTGGTTGAGCCTAGTGTAACTAGGCTGAGCCGACTTGAAGAGGCTGAGCCAGTTTTCTACTATTCGCTGTTGTTTTTGTTGAAACTTTCTGGAACGCCTATTCACCCGCCCTATAGGCGACATCTAGGGACCTTTTAGGTTTGTGTATTCAGATGGGCGCTTCTTTTCTTGAGAGACACAGGATATGATCTTCTATGTGTTCCTCAGTATTTTTGTGGGTGTTTTCTCTTATATTTGCTCATGGGTGCCTACATAACATATTTCACCAAAGCTTGTGGAAATGGTTAGATATAAGTCCCTGTCTTATATTTTGGTGATTGTTTACTGTGCTTCTTGATGCAGGAGTTGACGGTTGTTTTGGTGATAAGGATCGTCAACAGTCATCAAGATACATCTAGGTTCATCTAGCCATAACTTTTATTCTGGTTGCATCGTAATTACTTTACGATGTTTAAGCGAGATCAAACAGTATTCATAACCAAGAAAATGCGGTGATTCAAATTGATTATACATCCTGCAGGAGATCCCTGTTCACATGACACGTATGTGTTCCCAGGTGAACCATACGCAGCAACCGTTCACAAGGAGGATACTAAACCCTGAACCAAGCTTACCCCGACCCAGGTTCGCACCCCCGCACGGGACCCCTCATCGGGCCTAATCTCAACATGGGTTTGAGGCTACGACCCTGCCAACTTCCCACGTCGAGTGGGGTACAACTTGGTTCAAGAATTGAGGTCAATAAAGTTACATAGATTTACTGTTCCATATGGCAGCATGTGAACAATACGTTCAAAACTTGATCCATGGATAAACATACCATAGATCCTTACTTCTTTTATCGGAAGTGAGAATAGAGCCAGAACTCCACTTCTGCTCTGTACTCAACGACCAGCATACTCGTTATGCATTTCCTTGATTCAATAGAATGAGCCTCTGATTAGTATCTTAACTATCTGTTGCTTTTAGTGTAGAATTCTTTTAGACACTTAGGTTTGATCTATAGTAGTTGAGAAGGTGGCAAGGATGTCCTTAGGTCAAGGAAGTTTGACATGCATGAAAATGGGTCTCAAGCAACTCCTAGACTTATGCAATCACATGCAATAACATAAAAATAATAGTACAAGTTAGGAAATTAGTATGTGTAGATGCTTCAGTGCTTGCCTTGATCTGCTTCGGGAGGCGCGCGGGACCTCGACTTGAGGTTTGTGCTCGTGCTCAACCACGATCACCTCCTCCTTTCCTGTAGGTCCCCTTGGCGGCAGCTCGATGTACTCGACGTGGACGTCTGCGACTTCAGGTTCTTGTCGTCATGAGATGTAGTGTTAGTGTATGCAAAACATTTCCAAAAAATTGAATCACAACTTTACTTCACTATAAAGTTGTAATCCAACACCTAATTACCCTTTAAAAACACTAACACCATATTATCCTAATTATTGAAGCCCTAAATAAATTTTAAACACTTAATTAAGGTTATTTGAATTATTTTACTTAGGAAAAACATTAATTTCCTATTTATTATTATTTTTAATTATTTCTAATAATTAGCTAAGAATTATCCTAATTTTATTTTTATAAAAAATAAGAATTTAGGTATTTATTTAAATCCTTTAAGAATAAAGGAACTAAAAAAATACAAATACTTATGAAAAACCTAGGGTTTTCATATTTGTAATGTATAAAGGAAAATAAAATAAATCTAAAAAAAATATTTCATAATTTTTGGACAAATCTACAAATTTAGATAAAAAACAAATTGCAGAAATAAATTTAAATCTAAAACTACATTAAAACCCTTTCCCCCCTTCTCTCTCTTTCTCACCCGAACTCCCTCTACCTCTGTCACTGACATGGGCCCCCGCCACATCCACAGGGATGGGTAAGGGCCCAGCTCGCCGGCGGCGACCTTGTCGGCGACGAGTCCTGGCCCCCTACCTTCCCTGAGCTGTCCTGCACCCCCTAGACTTGCTCTTATCCATGGGCAACCAACACCGACAAGGAACGTCGGCGCTGGCGGGGACCGGTGGCCCGGCACACGGCGGCTGACTGCACCGAGGCTCCCCGACCTTGACCAACCACCAAGGCAGCATAACCAGCAACCCACGAGAACGCCTAGGCCCCCAGCCTGGCCTACCAGCGGCACGGCCATGGCGGCGAGCTCAACCTGGCCAACAAGCAATCCCCTAAGCATCTACATGTGCATGTGGTGCTAACCGTGCCTTTAGATCATACTGATAAAGGCCGGGAGGGTGGCTCTCCACGGCGGGCTCACCATCACTGCACGATGATGCCCAAGGTAGATGATGACCGTGAACTCGGCGCTGCGGTGATTGACTAGGCTCTAGGTGGCTCAAACTGGTTGGTGAGTGCCTGGTGGTGCTTCTGGTGCAAGGAATTGAGCTGAGATGGTTCAGAGGTGGCGGATTTGATCAGGGACGAGAGCTCGGGTGAAAGGGGAAGGAATGGCGCGAGGGAGACGATGAACTACTTCTGGGTGGTACTTATTCGAAAATTTCACCATGATCCGCTGGCCAGAACCTGCCTGCTTGCTTGGACGTAGTCGTGCTGCATATTTGACATGTGGAGCCTTTGAATTGTCGCGCGAATTCACCCGACGACGCATGGGGAAGATGATAAGGATGAACAACAATATAGCTGCCTGAATATTGCCGCAAACCGTCTGAACCTGAGACTTCCTGCCTTAGGTTCTCCAAATTCCATTACCAAACTTTGATATTGGCCAATACCAAAGTTTTGGCCCTGACATTTTTCTATATTTTTCCTTTCAGGCACTTCCTCAAATTTTGCCTCTAAGTTGGTTAAAAATTCATCTTAACATGTCGGGTTCAAGCTGTTTTTTAGGGTTTCAAAGATTTGAGTCAATCCTCATTCTTTTTCTTTGAAATTGAATTTCAAACCTGAAGTTTGATTTCTTGTTGACTTTTTCTGCTTTTTGACACTCTTAAGAGAGTTTGGCTTCCAAACTTTTCAAATTTGGATGAATTTTGACCAAATTTGACCAAGTTTGACCTCTCTTTATTCTTTTTCTCATTGTTTTCTTTTCTTTTCTTCTTTCCATATCTCCCCTCATGATCACTTAGGGTTTAACCCTTCTCATTAATAAGTGAGTTGTCGCAGCTGCTGTGCTAGAGGGCAAATCTCTTTTGGACCTAAAGAGTGAGTGAAAGGTGCTAGGGCTTGCGGCGTGGAGGTGGTGGCTGACATGGACGGGAGGTGTGGCCGCCATCGACACTGATGGGTCCGCTAGAGGAGGGGAGAGTGAGCTAGATGAGCTGCCGTACAGAGGAGGTCAGAAGAAGGACTTATGCGATCACTCATGCTCCTGTGGCTCCATACATTGCTAGAAACCTTAGCGTTAGTACTGGGCGGAAACCCCCGGTTAGTACCGGTTCTGCAACCGGTACTGACCGGTTGGTACTTAATGCAAGCACTGGTCGGGTTGCCCAGTACTAAAGGGCACATTTAGTACCGGTTGGTAACACCAACCGGAACTAAACTGCTCACCATGCAAGGCGGTTGGGGCAGCGGTTTACTACTGGTTGGTGTTACCAACCAGTACTAAATTCCTTTTTTTCATTTTTTGTTTGCTTATGTTTGTTTTCTTTTCCTTTTTATTTTTAATTCGAATTCATATTCATATCCGTTTGCGTATAGCTAGCATTTATATTTTTATTCGTATCTAGCATAGCAAAAACTATATTATATATATGTATATATACACACACATAATTTATATACATTTCACACATTAAAAGTACTTCAAATAATGCACACTTGGGATCAAATATTACAAGTCCTCATCGTCGTCCCTGTTTTCATTATGTTGACCCACGCTTACCCTATGATCGGCATAAAATTCTCCATTGAGATTTATGACCTCATCCAGTACGAATCCTCAGAGTGCTTCTTGAATTGCCCTAGAATCCGCCTAAGCTCGATGAGTTCTTCTTGAATCCTCAGCATGGTAACTTCGAAGGTGGAGGCTTCTCTTTCTTCTTAGGTGGGTTCTTCTTCACCATAGGAGGTGGCGGGAATGATGCCTTCTTAGGTGGGTTCTTCTTAGGCTTAGGCTGTGGACTCATGCTGGGGTCCCTTTGAGTGGGTGGTGACAGCGGATCCATGCTAGGATCCCTTTGTGCAGACGGTGACGGCGGATCCATGCTGGGGCCCCTTTGTGCGAGTGGTGATGGTGGACCCATGCTGGTTGGTGGCATTGGCGATCTTGTCCTTGAGTTTCGAGTCGATGGTGCAGAATCTGTGGCTCCTTGCGGAAATCTTATGTAGCGCTTGTTCCAACAGATCCACGTTCCAACAGATCCAAGTGCGGAGGGCATATTGTAGTTCCTGTCAGACTGAGACCCACGGGACTGTGCACATAGCATACATTTCCTAGGATAAGGGATTGGACATGGCCCACGCTGTACATTTATTGTAACTACTCGTATTGTAGTAGGACTACTCATACAGTAGTAAAACCTGTCGGAGACGATAGTAAACTACCCGAAAAGTACTTGGGAAGTACTCCTGGGCTCGTATCCGATGGGACTTCCATGTAACCCTATCCCCCCAAACTATATATGGGTGGACAGAGACCCCCTCCAAACTGGAGATCACCCGATCACCAACTAAGGCAATACAAACCACACAGGACGTAGGGTATTATGCTCTCGGTGGCCCAAACCTGTCTAAACTTTTTGTGCCTTGCACCTTCGAGTTCCTGATCTCGGCGACACACTACCTACAAACTCACCACCTCGGGGGTATCCCTCGGTGAGCGTGGCGGTAAAACACCGACATTTGGCGCGCCAGGTAGGGGTGTTCATCGAGCATTCACCGGAGAACTCGATGGTGTTCTTCAACTTCACCAGCGTCGTGCTCGACGTGGGCACAACTTTTGTCTTCGGCTCCTGGAACTGCATCGCCAACGGCTCGGGTGGCTTCAACAGACACCTAGTTGACTCTAGGAAGCCGGAGGCCTCAACACCAACTCGACACAGCGACCTCGACGAGTCGCTGCTCCCCGATCTGGTCCTGCAGATCGAAAAGATGCCCTTTTTCGACGCGACTTCCACTCGTGCTGCACCAGAACTACTCGGATCGGACTCAAACCGATCTGAGGGGACCACATAATCTAAGTCCCTCTTCGACTTGGAGGAGGACTTAGACCTTCTGCTCAAGCTCAAGGACGTGGGAGCCACTGCCTGTCGGGCCCCCCCCGTTTTCGTCAACTACTCGGACTCCAATGAAGAGTACTCGTCGTTTAGTACTACACCTTCAAGCTGGAGCTGAGAAGGACTCGGAGATGAGGGAGCCACCGCTCGTCAGGGGGCCCCCGCTCTTGACAACCACTCGCAACCCGATGACTACCCCGAATCGTTTTTGGGCAATTATCTGGGTTTAACCATAACATCTACGCCGCAAGGCCATTTCGTGTACTAGAAGGGCTTAGAGCCCTCTGAACTACTCGACTACGACTCCCGCCTTGTGGACTTCATGCAGGAACTGCCCTTCCAGGAGGGCAAACTTCTCTCTCCCATCGCGGAAGAGGGAGACGGTAGCATAGAGCTACTCAAGTACAGTCATACGGCTGACAACTCGCCGAATCGTCAAGTCTACATGGCCTCTCTTCGCAACACGGATGATGATGAGCCAAGTCCCGAGTACGACGACGAACTACTCGCGGACGTGTCTGCCAATGAGCCTACAGCGGATGCCCCTCAGGATGAGAACGAGGAGCACCGAAGGATCCGGCGGTTGAAGAACGCCAAGCGCGCCCAGCGTAGGCGGAACACGGAAAATCGCGCTCGCAATCCAATGTACCAAAGGAACCTCAACAACGTGTTCGCAGCAGCCGCGAATCGGGAGTATCGTACACTGATTGGCGCCATTGCAGAAGCAGTGCTCCTAGCTCAACAACTACCACCCAACCACCAGATCCAAAGGCTGCAGTATCTAACCCAGCGCGCGCTCGTGCAACTCGATGGGCAACATCCAGTGCCTTCCACTCAGAACTTGCCCTCGAGGTCTGAGCGCCATGGTGACACTGTGCAGATCGGTCGCACCCCTAGTGGAGGCCCCAGAAATCGGAGAAACGACAACCGCCAGCGCAACGAGGGCCACCAGTCCGCGCGTGGCAATGTCGAACAAGAAGTACAACAACCCACTCGCCAACCTTGCAACCAGCGTGATGCAAGGTCTCAAGTCCAAGCTCCACCCGAGGCTAGCCTTCATGACGCTCCCGCAATCGATCTTAGGCAGAAGATCAATGAGGGCTTCATTTAGGCAAGGAGAAGGGACCGTCTCGACAGGTACCACGACAACGATGACAACGACCGCTTGCCCGCCTTCACCTCCAACATCACTGAAAAATCTTATCCCAAGGATTTTAAACCAGTCAAAATCCCCAAGTATGATGGCAAGCAAGACCCGTGCGAGTGGATCCGATGCTACTCCGTTGCCATCGAGGTCTCATGGGGACCCAAATCCACAAAAGCACTCTACTTCCCGTTCGCTTTGGAATCCGCACCCCTCACTTGGCTTGAAAGCCTAAAGCCAAACTCCATCGACTCATGGGAGGACCTCAAGCGGGCCTTCATCGACAACTTCCAGGGATCCATGATCAGAGCAGGCACTTACCACGATCTGTCCCAGGTCAAGCAGGAGATGAACGAGACCCTGAGGTCCTACACACGGTGTTTCTTCGAGATGCGCACCACCATTGCCAACATCACTGACGAGGACGTCATCCGCTGCTTCCAGAACGGACTCTTCTCGAGGCACACGTACCACAACTTCGAACGCAACCGCCCGACTACTGCTGTGGAGCTACGTGACATGATGGCACGGTGGGTCGACTAGGAGGACGAGGAGAACGACCGCTTACCAAAACACAACAGCGATAAGCAGGGCAACGACAACAACCACTTCGACAAGGGCCAGCGGAACCACTCGGGAACCCCCGAAAGCACAAGCCAGACCAAGAAGTCGCGGCTATTGAGCGCAACCTGTGTGGCGAGAATTTGGGGAACAATGAAGCACAGTTTGAGAACATCCTGCACAAACAATGCCCGATGCACCCGTAGTCACGACATACGCTCTTCTTGTGCGTCAGCCTATGCAAGTCAGTCAACGCTCCACCCATTCCCCAAGCCGAAAAGCGAAAGGACCCGGAGGATGACGATGAGGGTGACAAGTGGGGGCTCAAGATTTCCAGGACCTGAAAAGTGTCATCCACGTCATCTTCGCTGGAGACGGCAGATTCCCCTCCAAGCGCGTGCATAAGTTGACCCGACGTGAAATCCTCTCTGTAGAGCCTGCCACGCGAAAGCCTCTAAGATACAACGAGGTCCCGATCTCCTTCTCCAGGGATGATCAATGGACCAGCTTCTCTGAGTTGGGAAAATTCCCGCTCATCCTAGATCCTGTTGTGGTGGGCTCACAGTTGACCCGAGTACTCATCGACGGCGGGAGCGGCCTCAACCTGCTCTTCGAGAGTACCCTAAAGAAGATGAGGTTGGACTTCTCCATGATGCTCACCCCTAGCAGAGCTCCGTTCTCATCATCTCGGGAAACGCGGCTACACCACTCGGTTCAATGGTCCTGCCAGTCACCTTTGGGACGAAGGACAACTACCGCACGGAGTACATCTAGTTCGAGGTGGCTAACTTCGAGTCGTCATACCATGCCATCCTCAGCAGACCAGCACTAGCCAAGTTCATGGTTGTGCCCCACTACGTCTACCTGTTACTCAAGATGCCAGACAAGACAGGCGTACTCACGTTCCGCGGTGACCTGAAGAAGTCGTATGACTGCGACCAGGAGGCGATCGAGTACGCCATGAAATCACGCGTGCTAGAGCCTTCTGCGGAAGTACTCGCGGCCGCGCAAAAGCTCACCGATTCGGAGATGGAGATCTCCAGCCAGAGGCCTAGCCAGTCGAGGGTTAAACCCAACCCCAGCGACGTTGGCATCAAGGCCATCCAGCTGCAAGAAGGCGACCCGTCCAAGACTACTTTAATCGGAGGCGGCTTGAGTGAAAAATAGGAAAGCGCGCTCGTCAGCTTTCTTAGGGCTAACCGAGATATATTCGCGTGCAAACCAGTGGATATGCTAGGGGTGCCCAAAAAGTTGATCGAGCATAGCCTAAAAGTTGACCCTAAAGCCACTCCGAAGAAGCAACGACTGCGACGCTTCGCTCTCGACAAGAGGGAGGCCATCAAGAAGGAGCTAGCAAAATTACTCGTAGCTGGTTTTATTAAAGAAGTATACCACACTGAGTGGTTAGCTAACCCTGTACTAGTCCTGAAAAAGAATAATAATGAATGGAGGATGTGTGTGGATTATACTAATCTCAACAAACACTGCCCGAAGGATCCCTTTGTGCTCCCACACATCGACCAGGTCATTGACTCTACGGCTAGCTGCGTCCTGCTCTCCTTCCTCGACTGCTACTCTGGTTATCACCAGATCGCTCTCAAGGAAGAAGATCAGATCAAAACGGCGTTCATCACCCCCTTTGGAGCTTATGCATATACAACCATGTCCTTCGGGTTGAAGAATGCATAAGCCACCTATCAGCAGGCCATCCAATTATTTCTTGCTGATCAGCTACATCGCAACATTGAAGCCTATGTGGACGATGTGGTCATCAAGACTAGATCCCACGATGAGTTCATCCCTGATCTTGAGGAAACCTTCAACAGCTTACGCAAGTTTTGATGGAAGCTTAACCCAACCAAGTGCTTCTTCGGCGTGCCACAAGGAATACTACTCGGTTTCATCGTTAGTCACTGAGGAATTGAAGCAAACCCGGTAAAGATCATTGCCATGACAGCCATGGATGCTCCACGGACAATCAAGGATGTCCAGAAGCTCATAGGCTGCATGGCGGCCTTGAACAGATTTATCTCGCGACTCGGGGAACAGGGGGTACCCTTCTTCAAATTACTCAAGCGCCACGACAAGATCCAGTGGACAGAGGAGAAGAAGCAGGCATTGCAAGATCTCAAGCATCATTTGCAGTCGCCACCCATCCTGACGCCCCGCAACTAGGCGAGAACCTGCTACTCTACATCGCCGCGACTACTCACGTTGTCAGCACGACAATCATGGTGGAGAACCAAGAGGAAGGCCATGCTTTCGGTGTGCAGTGGCCAGTCTACTTCATCAGCGAAGTCCTTTCTGACTCCAAGGTTCGTTACTCGACAATTCAGAAACTACTCTACGGTATACTCATCACTTCCAAGAAGCTTCGCCATTATTTCGACGCATACAACATCTTGGTGGTCACTGATTTCCCATTGGCGGATATCCTCCACAATCGGGATGCCACCGGGCGCATCTCCAAGTGGGCAGTGGAACTGGGGGCTCTCACCCTCGACTTCAAGCCCCGGACGGCCATCAAGTCGCAGGCATTAGTCGATTTCATGGCGGAGTGGCGAGAAAACCAAGTGGAAGCCCCGGCCAACCAACCAGAGCATTGGGTCATGTACTTCGATGGCTCACTCAAGCTCGGAGGCGGTGGCACGGGAGTACTCTTCATTAGTCCGAGTGGAGAACAACTCAAGTATGTGTTCCAAATACTATTAGAGGTCTCCAACAACGAAGCCGAGTACGAGGCACTATTGCACGGGCTACGCCTGGCAGTCTCTCTGGGCATCAAGCGACTACTTGTCTACGGTGACTCCTTGTTGGTGGTCCAACAAATCAACAAAGAGTGGGACATCAACAAGGACACCATGGACACATGCATCGCGGAAATACGCAAGCTCGAGAGCAAGTTTTTAGGGCTAGAAATCCATCACGTGATTCGCGACAACAATGTGGGAGCGGATGTGCTCTCGAAACTGGGTTCTAATTGAGCTAATGTCCCAACAAGAGTTTTCGTTCATGAGTTGCATCACCCATCCATCAAGACACCAAATTCAAGTATCATCGCTCAGGGCCAAAGGAACCCGACCGAGAGGTCTTGATGATCAAGGTCAACTAGCGGGTGACCTTCATCGACTGCATCCAGAAGCACAAACTACCCCCTGGCATCGACCCAAAAAGCGCAGAGGCTACACACATCTTAAGACACAGTAAAGGGTACGTTCTAGTCGGGGATAACTTGTTCAAGCGTGGATTAGCGTCAGGCATACTAATGAAGTATGTCCGCACGGAGGAAGGCAGAGAAATACTCTGGGCGATTCACGAAGGCGTGTGCGGGAACCATGCTGCTTCTCGCACACTAGTGGGCAAGGCTTTTAGATCTGGTTTCTACTGGCCGACTGCTTTGGCAGACACCGAAGCACTCGTTCGCCGGTGCACCAACTGCCAGTTCTTCAGCAAACAGCCCCATGTTCCGGCTCACAACCTTATCACTATACCACCTTCATGGCCGTTTGCATGCTGGGGCCTGGACATGATAGGGCCTTTAACAACTGTGCTGGGTGGTTTTATTCACATGTTTGTGGCCATCAACAAGTTTACCAAGTGGATTGAGTACAAGCCAATCACAACGCTCTCCACAGATCGAGTGGTTAGCTTCATCTACGACATCTTGCATCATTTTGGCTTCCCCAACACCATCATCATGGACCTGGGATCCAATTCCACTCGCATCGGTTTTAGGATTTCTGTGAACGCAGTTCCATTGAGGTCAAGGACGTTTCAGTGGCTCACCCGCGGGCCAACGGCCATGTTGAGCGTGCCAACGACTTGATTCTTGATGGTTTGAAGAAAAGACTCTATGACGAAAACAGAAAAAAGGGTGGCAAGTGGATCGACGAGATCTCGTCAGTAATCTGGGGGCTTCGCACATAAACAAGCAAAGCCACAGGGCAGTCACCTTTCTTCCTCGTATACGGGTCTGAAGCTATATTACCAGCTGACATCATGTGGAAGTCTCCTTGACTGGAGATGTATGAAGAAGGCGAGGCTGACACCGTAAGACATCTCGAACTTGACTCGGCTGGGGAAATCAGATGCAACATCTTGCTCCAGTCAGACCGCTACTTACAAGGAGTCCATCGTTACCACGACCGGAACGTTCAACGACTCTCTTTCAATGTTGGAGATTTGGTTCTTCGACGAATCTAGGATGAAACCAGGCTGCACAAGCTTTGCTCGCGATGGGAGGGGCCTTTCATCGTGCACAAGGTTACAGGACCTATGTCATATCGCTTACAGTACCCTGATGGCCAGGAGGTTCCTAATTCCTGGAAGATCGAGCATCTATGCCATTTTCATCCTTAGCCAACCAAGACATCTTCTATCGGCACCTGAAGATCAAAACTTCCAGTACAACTCTGTTAAACTGGTTTAAGACTGGTATTACGCCCAAGTTTGCTGAAGTGGCCTCGCCCCCATACTTCTAGTACAACTCCGTTCTACTGGTTTACGACTGGTTTTACGTGCAAGTTTTCTGAAGGGGCCTCGCTCCCATACTTCCAGTAACAGATTACTAGTTTCCGACTAGTATCCTGTGTTACTGAAGGGGCCTCGCTCCCATACTTCTAGTACAACTCCATTTTACTAGTTTACAACTCGTATTACGCGCAAGTTTGCTGAAGGGGCCTCGCTCCCATGCTTCCAGTAACAAATTACTAGTTTCCGACTAGTATCCTGTGTTACTGAACGGACCTCGCTCCCATACTTCCAGTACAACTCCGTTCTACTGGTTTACGACTGGTATTACACGCAAGTTTGCTGAAGGGGCCTCGCTCCCATACTCCCAGTAACAGATTACTAGTTTCCGACCAGTATCCTGTGTTACTAAAGGGGCCTCGCTCCCAGGACAAGGTGTTTACTAGTTTCTGACTAGTTTTATGCGCGTTTGACTACTTCAACTACTCATCTAGCCTACAAATCTAGTCGCAATCGACTCCGACTAGTCGGCTTGATCGACAGTACAAGATCCAGCGGCAACTTGGCCAATCCCTAAGTTCGAGGGCTGGCGCCACCGACTACTAGGTTTATACTATGTGACTCCTCTAGCTCCCAGGCTTGGGGGCTGAATGCGACAGGGCACTCAGTGTGTTTTTCAGCGACACCTCTCACGCTTTACGGATGGACATTGTAAAACTACTGGAAAGATCCCGATTCAAGAGGCTTTTTGAAGATTTATCTCAGCAAGATAATTGTTTAACCATTATTTTTGGGATTCTATTCCGAAATAAAGGGGTTTTTCAAATTTTTAAGCCAGAGGTCTTATCTAGCCATTGACTCAGGGAACAAGATTTGATTTGAGCGGTAATTTAGGGCGCTTTTTGGATAAGTTATTTCTTTAACCATTTTTTCAGGGAATTCATCCGAAAAAGCGGTTTTTCGTATTTCTGAACCAATTTGCCCATCTTAACCATCAAATCGTTATCGTCATATATTGCATGCCACGATTCTTTTGGATCCTTTATTCCAAACCTTGGGGATTTGGATTCAAGGCTCGGGGGCTGCGGGACACGTGTCATCAACGACTTATTTTTTTAAATCTTTTGGAAGATAAGGACAGAAGACTCAAGACTAAATTGACCCTCAGCCTGATTCTACGAGTCAACATAAGGCTCGGGTGCGAGTTCAATTGCACCCCATATAAAAGAAGACTTGACAAACTACTCGGGGCATGAGCACCTCATAGCCTCGATGCAGCCAAAGAAGTACTCGGAGGACACCTTCAAGATGGAGTTTGGGAGAACTCAAAGACGCCTTCAGAAGTACTCGAACGCCTGCAGTACTTGATGTGGCAGAACCACCCGAATTAACCCGGCTCAAGTGCACTAACCATTATCCTTGAAGATAAACTAGCCACCATGCACTTCAAACGGATTAATCCGACAGTCTGTCGGGTAGATCCTGATGCAACCACTCAATATCACGATCGAAACCAAGCATACACATAACTTGCACGAAGGCAAGTCCAGAGGTTACGACATTCCACAGATTTTTATAAACACAAGTCGGACATTAATTATTACAAGCCGAAAATCACCATTTGAGTACTTTTAAAGTTCAACACGACTTGATTCAGAGTTTTACTGCAGTGGAAATAAAAGAACATGTTCAACTAGCATTGGCAGGGTCATTGCTAGACGGGGATGGATCCCACTCCATTGTCCAACCAGCCGGCAAAGCACTTGGCCAAGCCAATTCAGCTACCATCTCTTCCACAGACATACCTGAAAACATTGCCACAAGCAACACTGAGTACACTAATACTCAGCAAGGCTTACCCGACTGGTGGTATGGAAATACCGACTACTAATCATGCCAGGCTCTAAGGTCCTAGGGTTTTCTTTTTGCTGAAAAGCAACAAAGAGTAGGTCCTTAATTTCACATTTTAGCTTTCAATATTCTAGTTCATTTAACCAGTCTAGATGAGCTTCTATGTCTAATCAAACATGGTGGAAAACAATTAATCATCCAACAAGTTTCCTCATATCCATAGTTCCTCTTGTTACTCTATGTGGCAGAAGTATTAAGCAGTCTCAATCATCACGAGAAACGGACGATTCAAATCGAATTTCTTAACTTGCAAGGGAAACCTAAACACACGTCACGTGGTTACTCCAAGAGTCACACGTGCAATTTTTTCCCTTTATCCCCGTTTTATAGATCAGGACCACCAGCCTCGAGTACAAATGGTCCACGAACCACGGCGACGCCAGGCCACGACCCCTCTTGCACTCACCATTGGGCCCATGGGACAGCGTCAAGACGGTGGAACCTGTCCATGCACCGGTTCAATCGAGTACTCAAGCTTACCGATTACCATATTCCAGGCATGTGGTTAGTACTTTCAAAAGCTTAACCACCACTACCACGCACTGCGACCTTAGCATTTTTCACTACTCAAACAGGGCTTCAACCACGAGTACTCTACCCTAGCCCCGCCTGCCAATCTTATAGTTGCAGTATGCGGTAAATCAATCAACTCCTATAGTTCTCGCGAGTATCAGGAAACTACTCGACTTTTACTGTACCTATTAGCATAGCATCTACTTGATCTTCCTGTTCTAGTAGTCATTACAGAGGTACCTAAGATCATGTAGCTAGGGTTCCAATCAACTCCTATGAACTTAAAATGCACAGGCAAAAAGGAACAACAGTTGCATATTTTAAAAACTAGGATCATGCACCGAGGCTTGCCTTCTTGTGAAAACTAGCCGGGGACTCCTCCGAACATTGGTCCGGGTCTTCAGTGACTGCTGCTGGATTACTCTGAGCTTCTTGCTGCTCACTCTCAGACTCGGGCACCAGAGAGTAGATCCCGTCGAAGAGAGTAGTCGAGTCTATATGAATGCACATGTATTAGGGGTTTTACTGGTACAAGATTGCATTATAAAGCAGTCAAAACTTAAGTTTAAGTAGTCGAGTACTTTATTTTCTTTTTCCTGGGCAGTCATTTATTGAGTACTTAACTGTATTAACTGATTTCATTAAGTGAACTGGTGGTTTTACATGTTGTACGGTTAGTTTTTAGTAGGGAGCATTGGATAACCCAAACTACTCGCAAGGGTAGTTTCTGGGTTACAGAACCACTCGTAAAAGTAGCTCCTGAGTTGGGATCTTTATGTAGAGTTTGTTACTGAAGCATAACCTTACTGTAAAACTTCAGCCATTTCTATTCAACAGGTTACTCATGAAAAAGCTTATTAAAACAGTTATTTTTATGATTAAGATCTACTTGTATAGAACAACCATGCAAGAGGCTGGTGTTCCACATTTTACTGAACAAATCAACATTTCATGAGTAGGTCTTCTTTGAATCTCTTGGAACAATTAAAATCCATTTAAACTTGATTTAAATCCACATCTAAAAATAGGTGGAAACAGATTCAAAGTTCTGTTACAATGTTGTAGATCTGAACTTAAGGATTCCAAAACATCATAGCTTGTATTTTTAGGATTTTTCTATGAGTTGCTATGCATGTTCAAAGTTAGTAGATTGGTTTTCAAGTTCTTGTTTCAGGTTTACAGATGGGTCCTTGAGATTTACAGAAAACTTCTCAGAAAGATTGCAATCGAAGTAATTGGGTCCTTGGCATGAGGAAACGGTTACTGCCATCCAAAATCTGGCGACTAGGGTTGCCGTGGTGAGGGGTGAGGGTGGGGAAAGCAAGAGATGAACAAATCACACCTGTTTGAGGTCTTGGGGAGAAAAGGGGTAGACCGAGGCGGCCTGCTGATGGTGGCACAGAGCCGGCGGCGGGGGCTGATGTGGGGCGACGGTCCTGTGAGGGGGACGGCATGGGGAAGGGCTGTGTAGCTTCAGGGTGAGGTGGAGAAGGTGGGGGAAGGGTTGTTTTGGGCAATGCGGGGGTGGATTGGTGCGTCGACGCACGGGTGCTAGCTTGCTGGAGGTGGAGGTTGGGGGGCGACGAACTGAGGTGCCTCAGAGTGGCTTTTATAGGCTTTGGGGGGGGGGGGGGGGCGAGAAATGGCGGAGGAGCTGGGTGCGACATAATGGAGGGAGGGGGCATAGCCGGGACAAGGTCGCGGCAAGGGCGCGGCTCCGCCGGCGCGTTGGGGCTCGACCGTCGGGCATCGTAGGTCGCGTGGCGCGCACGGGCAGGTCGGGGGCGGGATATGGGGAGGGGGCAAATCGCCTGTAGCAGGCTCGGTCTGTGGCTGGTCGAGCAAGTTGGGGTTCGCGCCTTGGCGCAGCTCGCTGGCACAAGGATTCCCTGCCGCGTGGCGGCGCCACCGTGCCGGCTGGGTAAAACAGGGGACAGAAGAGAAAAGGCTGGGATTCAAATTGAATTTTCTTAAAATTTCAAACAGGCACTTGAAAAACTCTAAACATGAAAATTTTAGGGAACTTGAAAATCTGCAACTTTTGTTTTAGCCCAAAGTTCATTTAAGCTACGGTTTGAAAGTTATTTTGAAATTATGAAAACAAGCAATTAAATGACATGTCATTTTATGTGAATTTTTGCACTGTTAGCCTTTGAGTTCAACTAGACTTTTGTTGTTCTTGTTATGACAGAGGTGCCATTAAAATTACAGGTTCAAATGTGATCAATTTTTAAAATTACAAGGGTTTGATTGCACGGGTTCAATTGTTTAAGCATGAACACAAATTTATTTGCCTGCAAGGTGTATTTGAGAGGTTGTTTCATACTTCTCTTGCTCATTTGTGAATGATTTCATGGTTTGGATCTTTATTTAATCTTTTAGACATCTAGGGTGTCACACTTGACTATGAAGAGCTTGAGGGCTTGTCAGACCTGGGCCCACGGGACTGTGCACATAGTATATATTTTCTAGGATAAGGGATGGGACATGGCTCACGCCCTACATTTGTTGTAACTACTCGTAACATAGTAGGACTACTCATACAGTAGTAAAACCAGTCGGAGATGATAGGAAACTACCCAAAAAGTACTAGGGAAGGACTCCTGAGCTCATATCAGATTGGGACTTCCATGTAACACTGTCCCCTCAAACTATATAAGGGCGGACAGGGACCCCCTCCAAACAGGAGATCACCCGATCACCACCTAAGGCAATTCAAACCACACAGGACGTAGGGTATTACGCTCTCGGTGGCCCGAACCTGTCTAAACTTTGCGTGCCTTGCAACTTCAAGTTCCTGATCTCGGCGACACCCTACCTACAAACTCACCACCTCGGAGGTATCCCTTAGTGGGCGTGGCGGTAAAACACCGATAGTTCCTCTTCTCCATCGCCTACAGGGATCTTGAGGTCGAGGTCTTCCCATCCTTTCTCGTCTCGGTCAACCATGACTTTAGCATATCCTTCAGGAATCGGCATGCCATGAATTGTTCCACCTTGGACAAGTACTTCAGGAATACCATGTGCCACTAATTTGACCTTTTTCCTCTGCTGATAAAGAAGCTCGCAGGGGGTCCTCACGGTGATGTCGTCCACGTGGTAATGTTGTGGGTTGTTCGCAACCATTTCAGTTTATTCTCCGGCTGGGTGCTCTATGGAAACGACGCTGCTACGGCGTTGAGAGTCGGTGCTGCTCTCCAAATTAGCAGCTGATGGAGCTTCTTGCTATTGTCGTTGGCTAACTGCTATTACACCTTCAATCGAAGCTACTCGTTCTTCTATGGCACACATCTTCTCTTCCTTCCTTTTGCATCGGCTTTGATAAGTCTCGGTATCTGCACTGAAGTCATGCTTCCATGCAACAACGCCCATGCCTCGGACACGTCATGTATGTTCCGGTGTCCCAAGAGCGTATGTCAGCTTGTATTTTTCTCTGTCATGCTTCAAAGTGCCTTCGGCAATGGCCTTTAGTGCCGTATCGAGCTTGTCGGTCACTTCTCTTATTTGATCGCTAGTCATAAATGATCCATCTTCCATGTTTAGTGTGCCTTCATGAGCATAGAAGTAATACTTTGCTCGCAATGGCCAGTTGAAGGTCACTGTCGGCGCCAAGGGAACGGGGGTCCCCCCAGCCTTGGACAAATCAATGATAAATGGGCTAAAAGGCTGTCAGACCCGGGCACACGGGACTGGCCACGTGGCACACTTCACCTAGGATACGGGATGGGACATGGCCCATGCCCTACATTTGTTATAACTACTCGTAATGCAGCAGGATTACGCGTACAGTAGTTAAACTAGTCGGACACGGTAGGATACTACCGAGAAGTACTCGGATAGGTACCCCCGGACTATATAAGGGCGGACAGGTACCCCCTCGGGGACAATCATCATCAAAGGCAATACAAACCAAACAGGATGTAGGGTATTACGCTACCGGCGGCCTGGACCTGTCTAAAATCTTGTGTTCCTTTGCACCTTCGAGTTCCTGATCTCGGCGACACCCAACCAACCAAACTCACCACCTCGGGGGTATCCCTCGGTGGACGTGGCGGTAAAACACCGACAGTTGGCACGCCAGGTAGGGGAGCTCATCGAAGATCCACCGGAGAACTCGATGGCGTCGTTCAACTTCACCAGCGATGTGCTTGACGAGGGCACAACTTTCATCTTCGGCTCTTGGATCTGCACCGCCGATGGTTTGGGTGGTTTCAACAGCCACCTAGCCAACTCCAAGCAGCCGAAGGCTACTCCACCAACTACAAGAAGCGATCTTGACGACTTCATCGACAACCTCGACGACACGCTGCTTCCTGATCTGGCCCAGCAGATCGAAAAGATGTCCTTTTTCAACTCGACTTCCACTCGTGATGCACCAGATCTATTCGGATCGGATCCAAACCGATCTGATAACACCTCATGATCCGAGTCCCTCTCTATCTTGGAGGAGGATTTGGATCTGTTGCTCCAAATCAAAAACGTGGGCGCCACCATTGGCGGGAGGCCCCTATTTTTGAGTTCTACTCGGATTCTGATGATGAGTACTCCACGGGCAGTACTACATCTTTGAGCCAGGTCCAAAAAGGACTCGGAGATAGGGACGCCACCACCCAACAGGTGGCACCCACCCGCGACAACCACTCGCAACCCGACGGCCACACCGAAACCTTTTTGGGTAGCTTTCTAGGTTTAACTATTACATCAACGCCACAAGGACGTTTCGTGTATTGGAAGGGCTTTGAGCCCTCCGAACTACTCAATTACGAATTTGGCCTTGTGGCTTTCACGCAAGAACTACCCTTCCAAGAGGGTAGACCTCTTTCTCCTACCGCGGAAGGAGAGAGTAGCACAGAGCTACTGGAGTATAGCCACAGGGCTAACCACTCGCCGGATCAACAAGTCTGCATGGATTCCCTTCGCAATGCGGATGAAGATGAGTTGGGCACTCAGTACGACAATGAACAACTCGCGGACGTTTCAGCTGATGAGCCCACAGCAGACGCTCCTCAAGATGAAGACGAGGAGCACCGGAAGATCCGGCGGGCAAAGAATGCCAAGCGCGCTCAATGCAGGTGCATCGCGCAGAACCATGACCGCGGACCAAGGGATCTCACCAATGCCTCTACAGCAGCCGCGGATCGCGAGTACCGTACGCCGATTGGCGCCATTGCAGAGGCAACACTCTTATCCCAAGAACTCCCATCTAACCCTCAGATTCAAAGGTTGCAGTACCTGACCCAGCGCGCGCTCGTGCAACTCGATGGGCAACATCCAGTGTCGTCCACTCGGAATCAACTCTCGAGGTCTGAGCAACACGGGGATACCGTGTTGGTCAGTCGCACTCCTGGAGGAGGCCAAGGGAGTCAGAGGAACGACAACCGCCAGCGCAATGACAGCCACATGTCCGCGCGTGGCAACAATGAACAAGAAGTACAACAACCCCCTCGCAACTAGCGTGGGGCAAGGCACCGCGGCCAAGATCCAGTCGGGGCCAACCTCTAGGACACTCCCACGATCGACCTCAGGTAGAAAATCAATTAGGGCCATGACGCGCAGCTTGTTATTGAAGCAAGGAGAAGGGACCATCCCGGCAGGTACCACGACGATGACGACAGCGACCGTTTTCCTGCTTTCACCACCAGCATCACCAACAAGTCCTATCCCAAGGACTTCAAACCAGACGGAATCCCCAAGTATGACAGTAAGCAGGACCCGTGCCAGTGGCTTCGTTGCTACTCCGTCGCCATTGAAGTTTTAGGGGGATCCAACTCTACAAAGGCTCTCTACTTCCCGGTGGCTCTGGAGCCCGCACCCCTCACATGGCTTGAAAGCCTCAAGCCAAACTCCATCGACTCGTGGGAGGACCTCAAGCGGGCTTTCATCAACAACTTCCAGGGGTCCATGATCAGGGCAGGCACTCGCCACGACTTGTCCCAGGTGAAGTAGGAGATGAACGAGACCCTGAGGTCTTACACACGATGTTTCTTTGAGACACGCGCCACCATCGCCAACATCACCGATGAGGACGTCATCCGTTGCTTCCAACACGGCCTCTTCTCGAAGAACACGTACCACGACTTCGGGCGCAACTGCCCGACTACTGCCATGGAGCTGCGTGACATGATGGTAAGATGGGCTGACCAGGAGGACAAGGAAAACGACCGCTTCCCCAAGCGCAATCACGACAAACAAGGCAACGGCAACGGCCCCTTCGACAAAAGCCAGCGGAAGCACTCGGGGAACCCCCAAAAGTGCAAGCCAGACCATGAAGTCGCGGCTGTCAAGCGCAACCCGCGTGGCAAGAAGTTGGGGAACAACCAGTAGGAATACGAGCAAGTTTTGCACAAGCAATGCCCGATACACCCGAAGTCGCGTCACACGCTCTTCGAGTGCGTCACCATCCGCAAATTACTCAATGCTCCACCCCTCCATCAAGCTGGAAAGAGAAAGGACAAGGAGGATGATGAAGAAGGAGGTGACAAGTCGGGAGCCCAAGATTTCCAGGATCCAAAAAACGTTGTCAACATCATCTTTGGCGGAGACGGCGGATTCCCCTTGAAACGCGTGCAGAAGCTCTTGAGATACAGCGAGGTCCCGATCTCCTTTTCCAGGGAGGATCAATGGACAAGCTTATCCGAGCCAGGAAAATTCCCACTCGTCCTAGACCCTATCATGGCGGGCTCGCAGCTTACCCGAGTACTCATTGACGGCGGAAGCGGACTCAATCTGCTCTTCGGGAGTACCCTCAAGAAGATGGGACTGGACATCTCAAAGATGCTCACACCTTGCAGGGCTCCCTTCTACGGGATCATCCCAGGCAATGCGGCTACACCACTCAGGTCAGTGGTCCTTCCAGTCACCTTCGGGACCAAAGACAACTACCGCACCGAGTACATCAAGTTTGAGGTGGCGGATTTCGACTCGTCGTACCACGCCATCCTTGGCAGGCCGACACTAGCCAAATTCATGGTCGTGCCCCACTACGTGTATCTACTACTCAAGATGCCAGGCAAGACAGGCGTACTCACACTCCGTGGTGACCTAAAGAAGTCGTACGACTGCGACCAGGAGGCGATCGAGTATGCCACGACCTCACGCGTGCAAGAGCCATCTGCAGAAGTACTCGCGGCCGCGCTGAAGCTGACCAACACAGAGATGGAGATCTCCAACCAGCGGCCAAGCCAGTTGAGGGTTAAGCCTAACCCCAGTGATGTTGACATCAAGACCATCCAGATGCTGGAAGGTGACCCATCCAAGACTGCTTTGATTGGAGGCGGCCTAGGTGACAAATAGGAAAGTGCGCTCATCAGCTTCCTTAGGGCAACTGCGACATATTCGCATGGAAACCAGCGGATATGCCAGGGGTGCCCAAGGAGTTGATCGAGCATTGACTAAAAGTCGACCCTAAGGCCACTCCAAAGAAGCAACGACTGCGTCATTTTGCCCCCGACAAGAGGGAGGCCATCAATAAAGAGTTAGCAAAACTACTCGTGGCTGGTTTTATTAAAAAAGTTTACCACCCAGAGTGGCTAGCTAACCCTGTACTTGTACTCAAAAAGAATAATAATGAATGGAGGATGTGTGTGGATTATATTGATCTCAATAAACATTGCCCGAAGGACCCCTTCGCGCTCCCACGCATCGATCAAGTCATCGACTCCACGGCTAGCTGCGTTTTGCTCTCCTTCCTCGACTGCTACTCGGGCTATCATCAGATAGCTCTCAAGGAGGAAGACCAGATCAAAACGGCGTTCATCACCCCCTTCGGAGCATACGCTTATACTATAATGTTTTTTGGGTTGAAGAATGTGGGAGCCACCTATCAACGGGCCATTCAACTGTGCCTTGCAGATCAACTTCACCGGAACGTTGAGGCTTACGTGGATGATGTGGTCATCAAGACCAGATCCCACGATGTATTCATCACCGATCTTGAGGAGACCTTCAACAGTTTGCGACGGTTTCGATGGAAGCTCAACCCGACAAAGTGCGTCTTTGGCGTGCCTCAAGGCTAACTACTCGGGTTCATTGTCAGTCATCGCTGGATCGAAACAAATCCAAAGAAGATTAACGCCATCACTGCCATGGATGCTCCAAAGACAGTCAAAGACGTCCAGAAGCTAACTAGCTGCATGGCAGCTTTGAACCGCTTCATCTCCCGACTTGAAGAAAGGGGACTACCCTTCTTCAAGTTGCTCAAGCACCATGACAAGTTTAAGTGGACCGAGGAGGCTAATCAGGCGCTACAAGACCTCAAACATCATCTGCAGTCGCCACCCATCCTGACGGCTCCCCAACCAGACGAGAACTTGCTACTCTACATCGCTGCGACTACTCACGTCATCAGCACAACGTGTATCTACTACTCAAGATGCCAGGCAAGACAGGCGTACTCACACTCCGTGGTGACCTAAAGAAGTCGTACGACTGCGACCAGGAGGCGATCGAGTACGCCACGACCTCACGCGTGCAAGAGCCGTCTGCAGAAGTACTCGCGGCCGCGCTGAAGCTGACCAACACAGAGATGGAGATCTCCAACCAGCGGCCAAGCCAGTTGAGGGTTAAGCCTAACCCCAGTGATGTTGACATCAAGACCATCCAGATGCTGGAAGGTGACCCATCCAAGACTGCTTTGATTGGAGGCGGCCTAGGTGACAAATAGGAAAGTGCGCTCATCAGCTTCCTTAGGGCAACTGCGACATATTCGCATGGAAACCAGCGGATATGCCAGGGGTGCCCAAGGAGTTGATCGAGCATTGACTAAAAGTCGACCCTAAGGCCACTCCAAAGAAGCAACGACTGCGTCATTTTGCCCCCGACAAGAGGGAGGCCATCAATAAAGAGTTAGCAAAAGTACTCGTGGCTGGTTTTATTAAAGAAGTTTACCACCCAGAGTGGCTAGCTAACCCTGTACTTGTACTCAAAAAGAATAATAATGAATGGAGGATGTGTGTGGATTATATTGATCTCAATAAACACTGCCCGAAGGACCCCTTCGCGCTCCCACGCATCGATCAAGTCATCGACTCCACGGCTAGCTGCGTTTTGCTCTCCTTCCTCGACTGCTACTCGGGCTATCATCAGATAGCTCTCAAGGAGGAAGACCAGATCAAAACGGCGTTCATCACCCCCTTCGGAGCATACGCTTATACTATAATGTTTTTTGGGTTGAAGAATGCGGGAGCCACCTATCAACGGGCCATTCAACTGTGCCTTGCAGATCAACTTCACCGGAACGTTGAGGCTTACGTGGATGATGTGGTCATCAAGACCAGATCCCACGACGTGTTCATCACCGATCTCGAGGAGACCTTCAACAGTTTGCGACGGTTTCGATGGAAGCTCAACCCGACAAAGTGCGTCTTTGGCGTGCCTCAAGGCTAACTACTCGGGTTCATTGTCAGTCATCGCTGGATCGAAACAAATCCAAAGAAGATTAACGCCATCACTGCCATGGATGCTCCAAAGACAGTCAAAGACGTCCAGAAGCTAACTAGCTGCATGGCAGCTTTGAACCGCTTCATCTCCCGACTTGAAGAAAGGGGACTACCCTTCTTCAAGTTGCTCAAGCACCACGACAAGTTTAAGTGGACCGAGGAGGCTAATCAGGCGCTACAAGACCTCAAACATCATCTGCAGTCGCCACCCATCCTGACGGCTCCCCAACCAGGCGAGAACTTGCTACTCTACATCGCTGCGACTACTCACGTCATCAGCACAACAATCATGGTGGCATGGCAGGAAGAAGGCCACGCCTTTGGGGTGCAGCGACCGGTTTACTTCATCAGTGAAGTCCACTCTGAATCCAAGGTTCGTTACCCGATGATTCAAAAAATTCTTTATGGTATCCTCATCACTTCTAGGAATCTTAGCCACTACTTCGATGCCTACAATATCCTAGTGGTCTCTGACTTCCCATTGGCGGATATACTCCACAATAGGGATGCTACCGGGCGCATCTCCAAGTGGGCGGTGGAGCTGGGAGCCCTCACACTCGACTTCAAGCCCCGGACAGCCATCAGGTCACAAGCACTAGTCGATTTCATGGCTGAGTGGCGAGAAAACCAAGTAGAAGCCCCAACCAACTAGCCGGAGCATTGGGTCATATACTTTGATGGTTCACTCAAGCTCGGTCATTGTTGCATGGCCTACGCTTGGCAATCTCCCTCGGCATCAAGCGACTAGTAGTCTATGGCGACTCCTTGCTGGTGGCTCAACAAGTCAATAAAGAGTGGGACATCAACATGGACACCATGGACGCTTATGTCATGGAAATACGCAAGCTCGAGAAAAAGTTCTCAGGGTTGGAAATTCATCATGTGGTTCATGACAACAATGTGGGCACGGACGTGCTCTCCAAATTGGGTTCTGATCGTGCTAACGTCCCACCGGGAGTATTCGTTCACGAGTTGCATCACCATTCCATCAGGGCACCAGACTCAAGTTCCATCGTTCAGGGTCTCAATGAATCCGACTGAGAGGTCTTGATGATCGAGGTCGACTGGAGGGTGGCCTTCATCAACTACATTCAGGAGCATAAACTACCCCCCGGCGTCAACCCAAAAAGCGCTGAAGCTACTCGCATTCTACGGCGCAGCAAAAGGTATGTTCTAGTTGGAGGCAATCTGTACAAGCGTGGATCATCATCAGGCATACTCATGAAGTCTGTCAACACGGAGGAAGGCAAAGAAATACTCCAAGAGATTCACGAAGGCGTGTGAGGAAACCATGCTGCCTCCTGCACACTAGTCGGCAAGGCGTTTCGTTCTGGTTTCTACTGGCCATCGACAAGTTTACAAAGTGGATTGAGTACAAATCAATCATAATGCTCACTGCTGATCAAGTGGTTACTTTCAGCTGCGACATCTTACACTACTTTGGCTTCCCCAACACTATTATCACAGATTTGGGATCCAATTTCCACTCGCATGAGTTCTGGGATTTCTGTGAGCGCAGCTCCATTGAAGTCAAATATGTTTTGGTGGCTCATCCGCGGGCCAATGGCCAGGTTGAGCGCGCCAACGGCTTGATTCTTGATGGACTGAAGAAAAGACTTTACAATGAGAATAGCAAAAAGTGCGGCAAGTGGATCAACGAGATCTCATCAGTAGTCTTGGGGCTTCGCACACAACCAAGCAGAGCCACAGGCCAGTCACCTTTCTTTCTCATGTACGGATTTGAGGCTATATTACCAGCTGATGTGATGTGGAAGTCTCCACAACTTGAAATGTTTGAAGAAGGCGAAGCCGACAGTGCAAGACAGCTTGAGCTTGACTCAGCTGAGGAGATCCGATGCAACGCATTATTGCAGTCGGCTCGTTATGTTAAAGGAGTTCGTTGTTACCACGACAGGAATGTTCAACGACGCTCTTTCAATGTTGGAGATATGGTTCTTCAATGAATCCAGGATGTGTTGGTGTTTAACCGCCGCGCCCACCGAGGGATACCCCTGAGGTGGTGAGTTTGGTTGGTTGGGTGTCGCCGAGATCAAGAACTCGAAGGTGCAAAGGAACACAAAGTTTTAGATAGGTTCGGGCCGCCGAGAGCGTAATAACCTACGTCATGTGTGGTTTGTATTGCCTTTGATGATGATTGTCCCCGAGGGGGTCCTTGTCTGCCCTTATATAGTCCGGGGGACAGGTTTACATGGAAATCCTAGTCGGGTACAAGGCAAGGAGTCCTATCCGAGTACTTCTCGGGTAGTTTTCTACCGTGTCCGACTAGTCTAACTACTGTACAAGTAATCCTAGTGCATTACGAGTAGTTACAACAAATGTAGGGCGTGGGCCATGTCCCCGTCCCGTATCCTTTGTGAAGTGTGCCACATGGTCAGTCCCGTGTGCCCAGGTCTGACAAGCCCCCGAGCTCTTCGTAGCCGAGTAGTGCAAGCGTCGAGTACTTCTGAAGGCATCTTCGAGTTACCCTGAACTCCATCTTGAAAGTTCCCTTCAAGTACTTCCTTAGCAGCATCGAGGCTGTGAGGTGCTCATGCCCCGAGTAGTTGTCCACTCTTCTTTATATGGGGTGCGATTAAATTCGCACTCCATATGGAGTAGTCCCCGAGCCTTAGAATCAAGCTGAGGGTCGATTTGAATCTTTGTGTCTTTTGTCCTTATGTTCCGACAATTTTGAAAAATAAGCCACTGATGACACGTGTCCCGCAGCCCCCGAGCCTTGAATCCAAATCTCTAAGTTTTAAAATTAAGGATCCAAAGAATTATGGCATGCAATATGATAGTAAAGTTTTGATGGTAACATAGGTAAATTAGTGTAGTAAAATTAAAAAACCTCTCTTTTCGGGATGAGTTCCCTGAAAAGATGGTGAGACAAATAACATCCCAACAAATACCCAAGATTACCTCTCAAACCAATCGTTGTGCCCTAATCCAATGACTAAACAAGACCTCTGGGTAATAAATTGAACAAACCTCTTATTTCGGAATAAAGTCCCTGAAATAATGGTTTAACAAACATATACCCAAGATAAATCTTAAAAAGCCTCTTGGGTCGGGAGTTGTCAAGTAATTGTACAGCTTGAAGGCATGAAAGCTGCCTTTTAGGGCAAGTTGAGTGCCTTGTCATATCGAGCCACCGAGCCCGGGGTATAGAGTAGTTGAAGCAGAAAAAGAGTGCTAGCCCCCGAGCTCGAGCGTACAGCAAGCAGCCGCTAGTGCAGGAGCGGTCAATGAAGCCATCTAGTCGGAGTCGATCCCGACTAGGATTGTAGGCAAGACAAGTAGTCGAAGTAGTCGAACTGGTATGGGATCAGTCGTAAACAAGTAAAATACTTGTCATGGGAGCAAAGCCCCTTCAGTAACATAGTCTACAAGTCAAAAACAAGTAATATGTTACTGGAAAATATGGGAGCGAGGCCCCTTCAGCAAACTTGCACATGATACCGGTCGTAAACCAGTAAAACGGAGTTGTACTGGAAGTATAAGCACAAAGGCCCTTCAGAAACCCAAAATACTAGTCATGTAGTAGCAATTAGATACTGGGAGTATGGAAGCGAGGCCCCTTCAGTAAACTTGCGTGTAGTACCAGTCGTAAACTGGTATAACGGAGTTGTACTGGTACAGTCAACTTCGTGGCACCAATATATGATAGCTCTAGTTGATTTGAGGATGAAACCGACGCAGGTGTTCAATATTCCATGAGTTTGTTACCTCCTGGCCGTTCGAGTACTGTAGCCGATAAGAACCAGGGCCTGTGATCTTGTGCACGATAAAAGGTCCTTCCCATCTTGAATTAAGCTTGTGCAGACTAGTATCATCCTGGATTCATCGAAGAACCATATCTCCAACATTGAAGGAACGTCGTTGAATGTTCCTGTCATGGTAACGTCAAACTCCTTGAAGGTAACAAGCCGACTGCAACAATGCGTTGCATCGGATTTCCTCAGCTGAGTCAAGCACCAGTCATCGTGCAGTGTCAGCCTAACCTTCATCAAACATTTCCAATCGTGGAGACTTCCACATCACATCAGCTGGTAATATAGCCTCAGATCCATATACGAGAAAGAAAGGTGTCTGGCCTGTGGCTTTGCTTGGTTGTGTGCGAAGCCCCCAGACTACTGATAAGATCTCGTTGATCCACTTGCCACCCTTTTTGCTGTTCTCATCATAAAGTCTTTTCTTCAGTCCATCAAGAATCAAGCCGTTGGCACGCTCAACCTGGCCATTGGCTCGCGGGTGAGCCACCGAAACATATTTGACTTCAATGGAGGTGCGTTCACAGAAATCCCAGAACTCATGTGAGTGGAAATTTGACCCCCAAATCTGTGATGATGGTGTTTGGGAAGCAAAAGCGGTGCAAGATGTCGCAGATGAAAGTAACCACTCGATCAGCACTTAGTGTTGCAATTGGTTTGTACTAGATCCACTAGGTAAACTTGTCAATAGCCACCAACACATGTGTGAAACCTCCAAGCGCAATTGTAAGGGGTCCAATCATGTCCAGGCCCCAACATGCAAACGGCCATGAAGGTGGTATGGTGATAAGGTTATGAGCCGGAACATGGGGCTGTTTGCCAAAGAATTGGTAGTTGGTACACCGGCGAATGAGTGCTTCGGCGTTTGCCAAAGCAGTCGGCCAGTAGAAACCAGAATGGAACGCCTTGCCGACAAGTGTGCGAGAAGCCGCATGGTTCACGCACACGCCTTCATGAATCTCCTCGAGTATTTCTTTGCCTTCCTCTGTGCTGACACACTTCATGAGTATGCCTGATGCTGATCCACGCTTGTATAGATTGGCTCCGACTAGAACATACCCTTTGCTACGCCATAGGATGCGAGTAGCTTCAGCACTTTTTGGGTTGACGTCGGGGGGTAGTTTGTGCTCCTGGATGTAGTCGATGAAGGCCACCCTCCAGTCAACCTCAATCATCAAGACCTCTCGATCGGGTTCCTTGGGACCCTGAACGATAGAACTTGAGTGTGGTGCCCTGTTGGAAGGGTGATGCAACTCGTGAACGAATATTCCTGGTGGGACGTTAGCTCGATCAGAACCCAGTTTAGAGAGCACGTCTGCGTCCACATTGTTCGCGCGAACCACATGATGAATCTCCAACCCCGAGAATTTTTTCTCGAGCTTGTGTATTTCCATGACATAGGCGTCCATGGTGCTCTTGTTGATGTTCCGCTCCTTCTTGACTTGTTGAACCACCAGTAAGGAGTCACCATAGACTAGTAATCGCTTGATGCCAAGGGAGATTGCCAAGCGTAGGCTGTGCAACAATGCCTCGTACTCAGCCTCGTTGTTGGAGACCTCGAATAGGATTTGAAACATGTACTTAAGTTGTTCTCCTCTCGGGCTGATAAAAAGTACTCCCGCACCACCGCCACTGAGCTTGAGTGAACCGTCAAAGTACATGAACCAATGCTCTGGCTGGTTGGTTGGGGCTTCCACTTGGTTTTCTCACCACTCAGCCATGAAATTGACTAGTGCTTGTGACTTGATGGCTATCCGAGGCTTGAAGTCGAGTGTGAGGGCTCCCAGATCCACCGCCCACTTGGAGATGCGCCCGGTAGCATCCCGGTTGTGGAGGATATCCGCCAATGGGAAGTCAGAGACCACCAGATATTGTATGCATCAAAGTAGTGGCGAAGATTCCTGGAAGTGATGAGGATACCATAAAGAATTTTTTGAATCGTCAGGTAACGAACCTTGGATTCAGAGTGGACTTCGCTGATGAAGTAAACCGGTCACTGCACCCCAAAGGCGTGGCCTTCTTCCTGCCATGCCACCACGATTGTTGTGCTGACGACGTGAGTAGTCGCGGCGATGTAGAGAAGCATGTTCTCCCCTGGTTGGGGAGCCGTCAGGATGGGTGGCGACTTCAGATGATGTTTGAGGTCTTGTAGCGCTTGATTAGCCTCCTCGGTCCACTTAAACTTGTCGTGGTGCTTGAACAACTTGAAGAAGGGTAGTCCCCTTTCTCCAAGTCGGGAGATGAAGCGGTTCAAAGCTGCCATGCAGCCAGTGAGCTTCTGGACGTCCTTGATCGTTTTTGGAGCATCCATGGCTGTGATGGCGTTGATCTTCTCTGGATTTGCATCGATCCTGCGGTGACTGACAATGAACCCGAGTAGTTTGCCTTGAGGCACGCCAAAGACGCACTTTGTTGAGTTGAGCTTCGATCCAAACCATCGCAAGCTGTTGAAAGTCCCCTCGAGATCGGTGATGAACTTGTCGTGGGATCTAGTCTTGATGACCACATCATCCATGTAGGCTTCAACATTGCGGTGCAGCTGGTCTGCGAGGCACAGTTGGATGGCTCGTTGATAGGTGGCTCCAGCGTTCTTCAACCCGAAAGACATTATAGTGTAAGTATATGCTCCAAAGGGGGTGATGAACGCTGTTTTGATCTGGTCTTCCTCGTTGAGAGCTATCTGATGATAGCCCGAGTAGCAGTCGAGAAAGGAGAGCAAAACGCAGTCAACCGTGGAGTGGATGACTTGATCGATGCGTGGGAGCGCGAAGGGGTCCTTGGGGCAGTGTTTATTGAGATCAGTATAATCCACACACATCCTCCATTCATTATTATTCTTTTTGAATACAAGTACAGGGTTAGCGAGCCACTCCGGGTGGTACACTTCTTTAAAAAACCAGCCGCGAGTAGTTTTGCTAACTCTTTCTTGATAGCCTCCCTCTTGTCGGGGGCGAAACGACGCAGTCGTTGCTTCTTCGGAGCGGCTTTAGGGTCGACTTTTAGGCAGTGCTCGATCAACTCCTTGGGCACCCCTGGCATGTCCTCTGGTTTCCACGTGAATATGTCACGGTTGGCCCTAAGGAAGCTGACGAGCACACCTTCCTATTTGTCACCTAAGCCACCTCCAATCAGAGCAGTCCTGGATGGGTCAACTTCCTGCAGCTGGATGGTCTTGATGCCGACGTCGCTGGGGTTAGGTTTAACCCTCGACTGGCTTGGCCGCTGGTTCGAGATCTCCATCTCTGTGTTGGTCAGCTTCAGCGCGGCCGCGAGTACTTCTGCAGATGGCTCTGGCACGTGTGAGGTCATGGCGTACTCGATCGTTTCCTGGTCGCAGTCGTATGACTTCTTCAGGTCGCCACAGAGTGTGAGTAAGCCTGTCTTGCCTGGCATCTTGAGTAGTAGATACACGTATTGGGGCACAGCCATGAATTTGGCTAGTGCCGGCCTGCCTAGGATGGCGTGGTACGACTAGTCGAAATCTGCCACCTCGAACTTGATGTACTCGGTGCAGTAGCTGTCTTTGGTGAAGTGTCCTATATCCTAGATGAAGTGTGCCACGTGGCCAGTCCCGTGTGCCCGGGTCTGATAGGATGATACTAGTCTGCACAAGCTTAATTCAAGATGGGAAGGACCTTTTATTGTGCACAACATCACATGCCCTGGATCTTATCACCTGCAGTACTCGAACGGCCAGGAGGTACCAAACTCATGGAATATTTAACACCTACGTCGGTTTCATCCTTAAATCAACTAAGGCTATCATATATTGGTGCCAAGAGGTTGATTGTACCAGTACAACTCCGTTTTACCGGTTTACGACTGGTACTACAGGCAAGTTTACTGAATGGGTCTCGCTCCCATACTCCCAGTACCTAATTACTAGAAATCCCACTAGTACTTTGGGTTTCTGAAGGGCCTTTGTGCTTATACTTCCAGCACAACTTCGTTTTACCGGTTTACAACCAGTATCATGTGCAAGTTAGCTGAAGGGGCCTCGCTCACATATTCTACAGTTTCATATTACTTGTTTTCCACTTGTATACTATGTTATTGAAGGGGCCTTGCTCCCATGACAAGAATTTTACTTGTTTACGACTGGTCCCATACCAGTTCGACTACTTTGACTACTTGTCTTGACTACAATCCTAGTCGGGATCGATTCCGACTAGATGGCTTCATTGACAGCTCATGCACTAGCGGCAAGTTGCTCTACGCTTGGGCTCGGGGGCTAGCGCTACCTTTCTGCTACGATTACTTTATGCTCCTGGCTCGGAGGCTTGCTGCGACAAATCACTTAAACATGTCTCATGGGACAGCTCTCATGCTTACATGTTCAATTATTCGATAAATACCCGAACCAAGAGGCTTTTTAAGATTTATCCTGGGTATATGTTATTTAACCATTATTTCAGGGATTTTATTCCAAAATAAGAGGTTCGTTCAATTTATCACCTAGAGGTCTTGTTTAGTCATTGGTTCAGGGAACAAAGATTGGTTTGAGAGGTAATCTTGGGCGTTTGTTGGGGATGTTATTTGTTTTACCATCTTTTCAGGGAACTCATCCCGAAAAGAGAGGTTTTCAAATTTACTACTCCAATTTGCCTACATTTACCATCAAATCTTTATTATCATATTGCATGCCACGACTCTTTGGACCCTTTATTCCAAAACTCAGGGATTTGGATTCAAGGCTCGGGGGCTGTGGGACACGTGTCATCAGTGACTTATTTTTCAAATCTATTGGAAGACAAGGATAGAAGACTCAAGATTTAAATTGACCCTCAGCTTGATTCTGCAAGCCAACCTAAGGCTCGGGGGCTACTCCATATGGAGTGCGAATTTAATCGCACCCCATATAAAGAAGACTGGACAACTACTCGGGGCATGAGCACCTCACTGCCTCGATGTTGCTAAGGAAGTACTCGAAGGGCACTTTCAAGATGGAGTTCACGATAACTCGAAGACGCCTTCAGAAGTACTCGACGCCTACACTACTCGGCTACGAAGAGCTCGGGGGCTTGTCAGACCCGGGCACACGGGACTGGCCATGTGGCACACTTCACCTAGGATACGGGATGGGACATGGTCCACACCCTACATCTGTTGTAGCTACTCGTAACGCAGTAGGATTACTCGTACAATAGTTAGACTAGTCGGACACAGTAGGAAACTACCCGAGAAGTACTTGGATAGGATTCCTTGGCTTGTACCCGACTAGGGCTCCCATGTAAACCTGTCCCCCGGGCTATATAAGGGCGGACAGGTACCCCCTCGCGGACAATCATCATCAAAGGAAATACAAACCACACAGGATGTAGGGTATTACGCTCCCGGCGGCCCGAACCTGTCTAAAATCTTGTGTTCCTTTGCACCTTCGAATTCCTGATCTCGGCGACACCCAACCAACCAAACTCACCACCTCGGGGGTATCCCTCGGTGGGCGTGGTGGTAAAACACCGACAAAGGCCCTCTTGGCCCATTAGCAGTAATGGGCCAAACTGAGGCGCCTCCTAGAGGACCCGAGACTGTGGGAGGCCAAGCGCCTCCCCAGGATAGGGGGGAGGGGAGGGTTCCTTTGTGGAGAAGGGATCGCCTGATGGCTCATTTAATGCGCCCGCCCTACTACAACCGGGCGAGGCCCATGGGCGGCGCGCCTTCCCCATAAAACAACATGATTATGGGGGAGGCGTGCTCTCAGACGGCGCGGCGACCGGGACAGAGGGAGCCTCCCCTCCCGGGTCACGTCGCGTCATCTGGCGATGGGCGGTGGGGTGGCCCCTGCCACTCACACCTCCCGTCACATCGAACAGACATGGAGAGGAGCGCCTACGGCCCAGGGTAATGCACAGGAAAGACCCCGGGCGATGCACAGAGCCTGGGAGAGACCTCGAAGCATCCTGGGGTCCCTCGAGGAGGACCCCGAATGACGATAGTCCTGGCCCACCGCATAGGACCCTGCTGGTAGGCGGGCGCCACTTGCAGGTTGGCGCCTCCTCATCAGGCGCCGCATTCACACTTAAGGCGGTAAGCCTCTTCCCGGGGTCCACGGGGAAGGCTATAAATAGAATAGACGAGCAATGTGTAAAGGGATCGAATGGAATCAACCCAAACTCAGACTAAACCGAATACAACGACCAGCTCCACACAGGACATAGGGTGTTACGCTCACAGTGGCTCGAACCTGTCAAAACACCTTTGTCTCCTGATCGTCACACAACCGGAATTCTACTGCATGTTACACCCCTGGCCGAATCTCTAAACGGGGGTTCCCACGAATCCCTGCTTGTTGTACTCACCCACCGACAGTCACCGATATGAATCCTCTTGCAATCAGGTCTTCTTCCATCTTCTGCCTTTTCGGGATCGCCGATGAATAACCTCCTTGCCCAAGATGATGGAAGTGCTTCTTTTTGCTCACATTGTCTTTGTTTCGTCCAGTTCGCTCCTTGCTATTCTTGGACAACTTGTACTGCACGAATTCATCCCATGAAGGACGTTGCTTCTGGAGGTTTTTCTCAAAGTCTGGCATGAGGCCCTTTTTGATGTAGTCATTGTTCATGTTTTTCTTGAACGTCTTGAAAGCAATAGTCATCTTCTTCATGACCCATTTCTTCAAGACTTCTTCTTTGTCATCTGGAAAACTGAAGTGCAGTTTCACCTCTCTCCATAACATTTTCTTCTCTGTGTCAGGGACAATATCTACATCATTATCAGTGGCTTTCATTTTTCTTCCATAGCTTGTAGGTAATGGGGATGTTTTCCGTGACATAATATCCACATTGATTGACCGATGTCGTCTTAACACCCTTAGGAGCCTTTGGTTCACCATCTGGGTCCACTAAGGTGATGTTGGTATGCCCCTCCATCTTTTTCTTCAAGCCTCATTTCCATTTCGGCTTCCTCGATCCGGATGTCTGGAAAAATATCTATTAATACACGCTGTAAGTATGTAGAGATACCACAACATACATTACATAAATCACTTCAACACATGAACATCAAATACAACATAATGGTTACACAAAACTACTCATCATTATTTAATGGAACATTGATAATCTTTCTTTTGATGAAGGTCCAACGTAAGGAGCGTCCTCTTTGGATAACAGGATGCTGGGGTCAACATCGACAGAGAATGGAGGAAGGTCATCAAACTGATCAAAATCTTCTGCCTTGTCCGAAATGTCCTCAACTCTAATGATTTTTCTTTTTCCTAGAAGAACTATGTGGTGTTTAGGCTCATCGCCTGACTTGGGTTTGCTTGACATGTCCTTCACATAGAACACCCTTGTCACATCCATAGCTAGGACGAATGGTTCATCTTTATATCCAATCTTTTTGAAGTCCACGATTGTCATCCCATACTGGTCTATCGTTACGCCTCCTCCAGCTCGATTCACCCATTGGCAGCGAAACAAAGGAATCTTCAAAGGTCCATAGTCTAGTTCCCATATCTCCTCTATGACACCATAGTAGCTATCTTTTTTGCATCATTGCCTATTGCATCTATACGCACACCACTATTTTGGTTCGTGCTCTTTTCCTCTTGGGATCTCATGTAAAATGTATACCCATTTATATCATACCCTTTGTGTTGCATGATTGTGATCAATAGCCCCTTGCCAGCCATTGAAGTTGTTCATCAATCGTGTTATCACCCATGAATTTTCATCTGAGCCAAACAGCAAAGGTATCGACGTGATGATAGCCCCTAGCCAGCCACTGAAGTTGTTCATCAATCGTGTCATCACCCATGAATTTTCATCGAAGCCAAACAACAAAGGTATCGACGTGATGATGTGTAATCCAGGCCTCAAACTTCCCCGGGTTTTTAGACCGTACAATATTCATGTGTTCCTCCATATATTGAGCCACCAAGGATGAATTCTGTAGAACCATGAAGTTTGCTTTGCAGATTTCATTGTCATGGATGTACATATTAGATTTCTTCCCTAGTGCGCCCTTTTCCTTTAGTCTCCCCTCATGGCGTGACATGGGGACCCCGATCAGATAAAGATCATCAATAAAGTCAACACAAAACTCAACGACCTCCTCTGTTCCGTAGCCCTTAGCGATGCATCCTTCTGGGCAAGAATGATTGCGAATGTACTTCTTTAGGACTGCCATGAACCTCTCGAAAGGGAACATATTGTGCAGAAATACAGGGCCCAGAATGGTTATCTCTTTCACAATGTGAACCAAGCTGACAAGATATTGGACCATGCAATTCTGTAGCTTTATTAGATTATTTGGATCAATTGCCTTCTGCAAAATTTCATTGAGGAAGGCACATAGCTTCACGATTGCCAATGTTACATTCTCCGGTAGAATACCCCTCAGTGCAACCGGAAGCAATTGTGTCATCAGGATGTGGCAGTCATGAGATTTAAGGTTTGTGAATTTCTTCTCTTTCATATTTATTCTTCCCTGTATATTCGAGGAGTACTCGGATGGGACATTCATACTGTTCAAGCAACCAAACATGCTTTCCTTCTCTTTGCTGAGAGTGTAGCTAGCACGACGCAAGTAGTGTTGTCTGTTAGACCTGGGGCCACGGGACTGCTCACATAGAGCACATATTCTAGAATAAGGGATGGGATATGGCCTACACCCTACATCAGTTGTAACTACACGTACCATAGTAGAACTACTCGTACGGTAGTAGAACTACTCGGAACAGAAGGAAACTACCCGAAAAGTACTCGGGTAGGACTCCTGAGCTCGTATCTAGCTAGGATTTCCACGTAACCTTGTCCCCCCAAACTATATAAGGGCGGACAGGGACACCCTCCAACAAGATCAACCAGATCAACACCTAAGGCAATACAAACCACCACACATGATGTAGGGTATTACGCTCTTGGCGGCCCGAACCTGTCTAAACTTTGTGTTCCTTGCACCTTCGAGTTCCTGGTCTCGGCGACACCCTACCTACAACTCACCACCTCCGAGGTATCCCTCGGTAGGCTTGACGGTAAAACACCGACAGCTGGCGCGCCAGGTAGGGGTGTTCATCGAGCATCCACCGAAGAACTCAATGGCATCTTTCAGCTTCACCAGCACCGTGCTCGATGAGGGCACAACATTGGTTTTTGGCTCCTAGATCTACGTCGCCAACGGCTCGGGTGGTTTCAACAGCCACCTAGCCAACTCCAGGAAGCCGGAGCCCTCTACACCAAATCGATGCAGCGACCTCAACAAGTTTGTCGACAACCTCGACGAGTTGCTGCTCCCCGATCACGCTGGGGACATCAAGACGATGTCCATTTTTGACACGACTTCAACTCGTGCTGCACCAGGACTTCTCAGATCGGACTCTAACCGATCTCAGGAGGCGCGTTTCCGATTCCCGTTCGGGTTATGCAATGCCGCTTCGGTCAACAAGGAGGCTACACGGTCTGAGTCTCTCTCTGACTTGGAGGAGTACTTAGATCGTCTGCTCAAGCTCAGAGACGAGGGAGCCACCTCCTGCCGGGGGGCCCCCATTTTCGACAACTACTCGGACTTAGACGAAAAGTAATCGTTGACGAAAAATACCCAAGGACGAAAACTACTTGTTGATGAAAGTACTCATTGACTAGTACTACACCTGCAAGATGGAGTTCGGGAGGACTCGAGGACGAGGGAGCCACCTCCTGTCGGGAGGCCCCTGTTTTCGACAACCACTTAGACTCAGATGACGAGGCAAGGCCGGTTCGTGTACTGGAAGGGCTTGGAGCCCTTTGAACTACTCGAATACGACTCCTGCCTTGTGGCCTTCACGCAGGAACTGCCTTTTCAGGAAGGCAAACCCCACTCTCGCATCTCTGAAGAGGGAGAAGGCAGCACAGAGCTAGTCGAGTACAGCCATACGGCTGGAAGCTCGCTGGATCGTCAAGTCTACATGTCTTCCCTTTGCAATGCGGATGACAACGAGCTGGGTCCTGAGTATGACACCGAACTACTTGCGAACGTATTTGCCGACGAACGTATGGCGGACGCCCCTCAGGATGAGAACAAGGAGTACAGAAGGATCCGGCGGTTGAAGAGCGCCAAGCGTGCAAAGCGCGGGCGAAACACGGAAAACCAAGCACGCAACCCATTGTACCAAAGGAACGTCAACAACGCTTTCGCAACAGCTGAAGATCGGGAGTATCGCACCCCGATCGGCGCCATTCCAGAAGCAGCGCTCCTAGCTCAACAACTACCACCAAACCCCTAGATACAACGGCTGCAATACCTAACCCAACGCGTGCTCGTGCAACTCGATGGGCAATACCCAATGTCCTCAACTCGGAACGTGCTCTCGAGACCTGAGCACCATGGTGAATCTGCGCAGGTTAGTCGCACCCCTGGAGGAGGTTCCGGATATCGGGGGAAGAAGAAGTCTATATTTGGGAGCTACCTTATTAGGAAGTCATTGAGGTCCACAATGCAATTGACGTGATGCATCTGATGAAAAATCTTTGCGTGAACCTGCTAGGTTTCTTGGGTACGTATGGGCAGGCAAAAGATACAATGGAAGCAAGGCGTGACCTGAAAGAAATGAAACAATAAGAAAACCTACGTCCTGAAAGAGAGACAATGTACAAGGGAAGCGATCGTTCTCCTCATCCTCCTGGTCAGCCCATCGAGTCACCATGTCGCGCAATTCCACGACAGTAGTCGGGCGGTTGCGTCCGAAGTTGTGGTAGGTGTGCTTCAAGAAGAGGCCATTCTGGAAGCAGCGGATGACGTCCTCGTCGGTGATGTTAGTGATGGTAGGACCTTAGGGTCTCGTTCAACTCCTGCTTAACCTGGGACAAGTCATGACGAGTACCTGCTTGGATCATGGATCCCTGGAAGTTGTGGATTAAGGCCCTCTTGAGGTCCTCCCAGGAGTCAATGGAGTTTGGTTCAAGGCTTTCGAGCCAAGTCAAGGGTGTGGATTCCAAGGCTACTGGGAAGTAGAGTGCTTTGGTAGAGTTGGATCCGCCAGATACCTCGATGGCGATGGAGCAACAACGGATCCACTGGCGCGAGTCTTGCTTGCCGTTGTACTTGGGGATACCAACTGGTTTGAAATCCTTGGGGTAGGACCGGTCGGTGATGTTGGAGATGAACACGGGGAAACGGTCACTATCATCGGCGTCATGATATCTGTCGGGTCGGTCCCTTCTTCTTGCCTCGATGATGCGCATCACGTCGTGGCCGTCGTTGATCTTCTGCCTTAGATCAATCGTAGGAGTGTTCTGGAGGCTGGCCTCGGGTGGAGCTTCGCCCTGAGCCCTTGCATCGTGCCGGTTGCGGGGTGAGCGCATCGATTGTTGCACCTCTTGTTCGATGTTGCCACGCGCGGACTGCTGGCCCTGGGGATTGCCGTGGCCGACTGAATTGTCCTGGTTGCGCTGGCGATTACCGTTTTTGTCATTTGGAACTTTTTGGCAGCCACGACCCTTTTTAAACAGTACATGCACATCCTTTATCATCAAGAAAACACGCTTTCTATCACGGAAGATAGGCTTAGCACGAGTTTCTGGTTCTCTTTAAAATGTTTCCCTTTCGCTCTAAAGGGGTGATTGAGGGGAAGAAATCGACGATGGCCCATATATATGACCTTCCAACAATTTTTCAAATAAAAGTTGTCGATTTCATCTAGACAGTGGGTGCAGGCCTGGTTGGAGGCCAATTATTGATGGTTACGAAAAGCAATGCTCCTGTTTGTACTCATCCCACACACGTACGCCTTCTTTCTTCCACAACTATAAAAGTTCATAAACCAACGGTCTTAGGTACATGTCAATGTCATTGCCAGGTTGTTTTGGGCCTTGGATAAGCACCGGCATCATGATGTACTTCCGCTTCATGCATAGCCAAGAAGGAAGGTTGAACATACATAGAGTCATAGGTCATGTACTGTGACTGCTGCCCCACTCGCTAAATGCATTCATTGCGTCCATACTTAAACCAAACCTTATGTTCCTTGCATCCTTATCAAAATCTGGGAATTCTCTATCAATGTTTCTCCACTAGGACCCATCTGCGGGGTGCCTCAACATCTGATCCTTGCTTACGCTCTTCTTTGTGCCACTACATCAACTTAGCGTGTGCTTTGTTTCTGAAGAAGCGCTTCAAATGTGGTATTATAGGGAAATACCACATAACCTTAGCGCGGATTTTTTTCTTGGCTGGCACCCCGTCAACATCACCAGTATCATTTTGCCTGATCTTATACTACTTTGCACCGCAAACAGAACAAACATCTAGTTTCTCATATTCATCGCCGTGATAGAGGATACAGTCATTAGGACATGTGTGAATCTTCTGTACTTCCAATCCAACCTTTTTTTGCTTCATATGTTGTCGAGGGAAAACAACCTTTTTTGCTTCGTATGTTGTCGAGGGCAGTTCGTTAGCCTCGGGAAGCGTGTTCTTACGATTCCCAGTAGCTCTGCAAATCCCTTCCAATGCAGCAATTCCAGTGTGCTACCGAACTTTTTTTGCCCCTGTTTGCAATCTCTCCAACATCTTCTCAAACTTGTTTGACTCTTTCACAGTTTCACTATCTTTCTATGCATCTAGCTACACCTGACCTAGTTTGTCATGTGGTTGCTCTTCTAACGGCATATTCTTCTGCCTCGTCCATTGGTTTATCATCAAAGCCACCCGCTTTATATAAGTGAGCCCGGTCTGGAATGTTGTTATCATCATCATCTTCTTCATCGTCTTCCATCAGAACTCCAGGTTCACCGTGCTTGGTCCAAAGAGTATAGTTATCCATGAAACCCCTTTCAATAAGGTGGACATGTAGAGTGCTTCTTCTAGAGAATTCCTTGTTATTTCTGCAAATGCGGCATGGACAGCACATGAAACCTTTCGATGACCTGTGGGCCTCAGCCGCATCGAGAAAATACTTTATGCCATTAATCCATGCCATGGTGCACCGGTCGACATACATCCATTGTCGGTCCATCTGCAATCATATTTCTTCATTAAGGAACACTTTGGATAAGCAATTTAAGTCAATGGGATAGAGCTTCACAATTTTCTTATTAAGGAACTATAATCAAAGATGCACATATTTCTTAGTATGACGAAACGATATTACTATTATGAAGGACGAAACTCTAAATAAATGCATTCTTTAGAATATCCTCATATTCTATCCATTCTTTTAAAAATTTTAAATATTTCTAACTATAGGGCATAAAAAATTTCAAACATAAAAAACAAAACAAAATATTATCATAATGAAGTAGGAAATTATAATCAATCCAATAAAGTTTATCTACACTACATGTATAAATTCAAAATCTCTCCATTCTTCCCCATTACCCCTCATTTTAAAAATCACATAAAAAATAGCAAACTAACCATAAATAAAGGTTGAAATATAGGATGTGGCAATGTATCCAAAAGTATCCTCTAATATATGTATAAATAAAAAATCTCTCCATTCTCCCTCATTCCAAAAAGCGTAAATTTCTCTAGCTACAAAGCATAACTACTAGCAAACTAACCATGAATCAGGAGAGGATGGAGTTGCTAACCTTTAGAACACTTGGATGAGTGAAATCTCCAAGAAAAATGGAGATATCGGGCGACACCTCCCCTATGGCGCCATGGATGAACAAGGGAGGATGAAGGACGAAAAGAGCTACTCGGGCTCGGGGAGGAAGAAGGTGGCCGTTTTAATGTGTCGGGCTATTTAGTATTGACTGAAACCTCCAGCCAGAACTAGCTGAGGCAATTTAATACCGGTTGAAACCTCCAGCCAATACTAAGTTGCATCTAGGCAATTTAGTACCGGTTGGAGCCACCAGCCGGTACTAAATTGCCTCCAGGGAATCTAGCCGTTGCCGGTGGAGCTATTTTAGTACCGACTGGTGTTCTTAACTAGTACTAAATGGCTCCCCGGGGCACTGTTCTTTCAGACTGGTACTAAATGTACGCGTTAGTACCAGCTCAAAATGTAGCCGGTACTAACGCCAGCGACGAATGCTCCGTTTTCTGGTAGTGATAGGTTGCTTAGGCCCGTCTTGCTTCTTCGGTCTCTTAGGTGCCGACAATACCACTGGCCAGATCTCACCACCTCACATCTTTTCAGTGGTCTTGTTTCGTCCAATTATTGGCAGGCACTCTCGTGAAAATTCATCATGTGCGGATTGTGAAGGACAAAAAGGCCAAAGGAGAGGTTTCAGGCTATACAACAACAACAACAATAAAGGTTGCTTGTCACACCACTACTAGAAAATAGGCCTTCAATACCGGGTAGAAAGGGCCTTAGGCACCGGTTCTAGAACCGGTACAACAAAACCGAGACTAAAAGTCACGGTCTTCGTCACCGGGTAAAAGAACTGGTGCCTAAGGCTTCCTTTAGTACCGGCTGATACTAAGGGGGGCGCCACGCTGACGCAAGCTGGCGGCCCCTTTAGCACCGGTTGGTCTTTCCAACCGGTACCGAAGGGTTTTCCCCTTTTTCCAAATTTCTGTTTTATTTCCATTGTTTATTACTATTTATTCTTTCAGAATTGCTACGCGTACCAGAGCTATACCCTACTATACGTTCATTGGTGTTCATTAGTAACGTTAGAGTTAAAATAATGTATGAAAAAACTAAATATCACTGCCAATCATTTAATTAAGTTATTTAGACATAATAATATTTATAAATATACAAATATCATGATTACAAGTACTAGATATGTAACGAGTCTCGATTACAAGTACTATGCCTCTCTTGACATCAATGTGGATACTCTATTAATATTGTCGTCGTGGTAGAACTTGCCTTTAGGATCCAGGATCTCCTTCATAATGAATCCTATGAGTTGCTCCGACCTGGCCGCGTTCCTATCCACATGAAGAACTTCCTCCTTGATTTGCATCATCTATCAATTTGAAAAGAGTAAAATGCACCAAAGGTCCACCAACTTGTAAGGGTGTGTCGTTTGATCCACAAACTCCAAAATTGCATTTTTAGATCCATCAACTTGTAATTTGTGTCATTTAGGTCCATAAACTTTGAAAACATAGGTCCATAAACTCTGAAATTGCATTTTTGGGTCCATACACTTATAATTTGTGTCACTTAGGTCTATAAACTCCGAAAGTGCATTTTTAGGTCGATGAACTTCATCCATGAGCAGTCATGTGGCTACAGATGCGCCCACAAAGGTCACCGAGAACCACTCTGAGTTGACCCATGTCTAACGTTGTCATGAGATTTTTCGCCACAACACCTAGCGCCACCATATCAGGCCACCCGCGCCACGGAGGACATAATATCTCCTACCACGGAGGACATAATATCTCCTACCACGGTACACATGTTGTTGAGTCCGTCTGTGACCTCCTCCACCTTTCCCAAGCCATCACCCCCTCCTCTACACCAATATTACGAGGTCATATCTAGATCTAAGCTCTAGAACTCACCAATGGCAGTCCGTAAGCCCCCCTTGAATCCTAATACGTGTCAATAACCTCCAAGATAAGTCTTTCATACCTCCTCTCTCCTCTCCCTATGCACTTGATTTGGAATCGGGGCTCAAATTTGACCTTTCTATCAAAACTCGAGCAGCATACGGGCACCGTGTAGATTCATGTTGGTGCGATATCAGTGCATGAAAGCTAGGTGGAGGGGTATGGACCTAGGTGACACAAATTACAAGTTTATAGACCTAGGAATGGACTTTTAGAGTTTGTGGACCTAAGTGACATAAATTACAAGTTTATGGAACTAGAAATGCAATTAGGAAGTTGATGGACCTAAGTGACATCCTCTTGCAAGATAGATGATGGACAACTGGTGCATTTAACTCTTTTGAAAAAATAAAGCTCGCTATATTAATTCATTGCGTCACGTCAGCATAATTAGAAATGTATTTACAAACGGTTTGTACGTTCTCTTAGGTCCTCCGTCATAACCTTCTCGAAATTGGTTAGAGTGTGGATGAAATCACATACATAGTACCCACACCAGTTATTTTCATCTTCTTGTCTCGAACACTATAGGAGGAATAAATTAGTTATACAATATTTGTGTCTGCGTATACAGAACACCAAATGAGATATGCAAAATGGTAACGACCCCACATACCGGAAAGTCCATTCTAACGATCAATTTATCCTGCCATTGACCGCGGCCTTTGTGCTTTTTCACAAAAAATTTCCACACCCTACGCTTAAAAATATGTTTGATGTTTCATTGATCTAAAAATGAAAAGGGTTTTGTTGTGCAAATTAAATTTACCTGTTCAATGGGTCTATGATGTATTGAATTTTCTCCTTTTTTTCCTCTTCGAGTCAAACACTATAAGTTTGCTAGACTCCATACAAATTACGAGCAAAATCCAATAAAAGCTGCACATATAGATATACAAGCATATGTACATGTATTAGACTTGACATTTATTTAGGAAAAGAAAAGAGTTACGAGTCGATTAAGACTTACTCGAAGTTGTAGGGGGTAGGAGTATGTAGGGTTTGTAATGTTGCTTATCTATGTTGTTGAACATGTTAACACACGTTTCTTGATATTTCGACAGTATATTTACCTTGTTGATAACCATGGATTCATGAAGCCCACATGATGCTGACATCCTTCATTTCAGCATCTTAGAAGCTCCATACTACAGGATATAATATAAATTAGATAGTACACAAAGAATACGACGCTGGTTAATAAAATGTATTAATCTAGAGATTAGTCAATACTTACAGGACCCAGCAGGTGAGAGATGTTAAGGGCATTTCGACGGTATATTGCATGCACATCTTCGAAGTTCACCCAGAAGTCATCCTCCCTAGTGAAGAAATCGTAGTGGCGATACTTAACTCCAAACATGTACAGCGGGTCTTCTTCCTTCGATATTTGCAGGTACCATCTATGGAATTTGTGCATCTGTGTGCCTAGACTGATCTCTTCGTCATCAGTGATAAAAGGTTTTCCATACTCGTATGGAAGACCAATAACTTCAGCGAATGGGATATCATCCGTTTGCCCGGCTGCTTGCTCATAGGTAAATCCTGTTTCTTGCATAAATTCAATCGCATGTTTCTCTTTATCCGTCTGCATCTGGAGGGGCTCAAAGATTTTCTGTTCTGTGCCTAGCTGAGCAGTGGTCTTCCCACTTTTCTTCTATTTATGATGGGCCTTTATCAGCGTGTGGTCGAAGTCCGAGGGTATTTTTATCTTTCTCTTGGTGGCGTCGCTCAAGGAATCGTGGAACTTTGATGCTAGTAGTGTTTCTATTGGCACCCTCTTCTCTGGCGATCGAGGTTTGAAATGATCTTTCACCGCTTGGCACTTACGCTCCATTAGTTCCTCGTCAGTCTACTCGTGAGCTAATTTCTTCTTACGGCCTATTTCTTTTCAATAATCTTCCGCTTCTTGGGGCCGGGGTTCCAGCCAGTGGGAGGGACGAGGTCTGTTTTTTTCCTTTGCCCGGTGCTGGAGGCCGTGGTGGAAGAGACGGTGAGGGAGGCCGTGGTGGCAGAGACGAAGGACCACCAACAAAGTCGTCATCATCATTATCTGCGTCTGGTGGTGGAGAAGGAGGATCCACGGGAGCCGCTGTATTTCCAATAAGTTTGATGTAAGCCTTGCGCTATAGAATGACACCGTGGAGTGCCTCTCCCAGTGTCTTTTCTTTGTCCCCTCCAACAAAATCGAGCTCGAGCTTTTCATTTTATCCGCCGGCTTCCACAATCTGCTCCACGGTGACAATGGAGTAGCCAGGGGATACCGACCTTACATGAATTGTACCACCAGTAATCGCCGGTAAGGCCGACCCGTAGGCCACCAGAGCGGTGATATTTTTTTCTTTCACATGTAGCTCACATGATGTTTCCATGGTGATATCATCCACTGGGTATCTTTGGGTGTCGACCGCTGGTCCATTCTCTTGGGGCTAATCAGAACATCTGGCTACGCCCTAGTGCCCTGCTGCTTGATGAGAGCAAGTGCCATTGCCTGTTCGACCCTTTCGTCCATCTGAGCTTCTAGCTATTCCACTTTCCTCTGCATGTCACGGAGTTTGTCTTCATGCTCTGCCTTGCTTTCATGATGAGTCTTGTACGTGCTATCTCCGGCCCAAGCAACTTTCCAAGGGACCACGCAGATGCCGCGGGCTCGTCCAGGGTGTTCGGGGTTCTTTAAGGCCCTTGTTAGCTCATCGTTCTCCCTTCGAGGCTCAAGTGTCCCTTTTTTGGTCTCTTGTATTGTTGTGACAGATCCCAGGCCACTTCTTCCATTCCCTGGGGCACGACCAAAGAACCATCCTCTTGATTAAGTGTGACACCATTAGCAAACAATCACTGCTTCGATCTTTCAAGTACCGGCTGCAACAGCAGCCGGTACACTTAGCCTGGATCTTTAGCCCGTTTTCTAGCAGTGCACTACAGCACCAGTCAGACTACTACTTCCAGAACTTATTTCAGCACACTAGGATTGCATGACCACCTCCTCCACCGGACCTTAGTATTCCACTTGCTTAGTTTTCGAGTCCGTTAGTGCCCAAAGGTTTCCCGATTGCTCCACCCCTTCGATCCATGGTAGCTCTAGCCTAGGGGCTTTTTAGCATATGTTGAAGTCGTGCGGTCCAGTGTTTGACTCACTATAGCTGCTGGATATCTCATCGTCGTTCCGTACTCCATCTTTAACTCTTCTTGGATAGTACGACCAATCAACATAGCGTCTCTACTTCTATGTCCAAGATAGCCGATGTGCCTTTGCGTATGTGTTTTCGCTTATATCCTTTATCATACGCATTGTTAGTTTTGATTTGCATGAACTTGTCTAACCCTTTGCTCTTATTGAAATCAAGTTCATGAATCTCAAGTGTGTTTCGCCTCACATTTCTCTAAATTATTCTATTTGAAGCTCTGTTTTTATCAATCACCAAAAGAGGGGAGATTGAGAGCATCTAGGTCCCTAATTTGATTTTGTCAATTAATGACAATATAATCATTGCAACTAACATGTCTTTTGCAACAATAATTTTAAGCTAGTGCAATTATGGGCTTTCATGGTCCCCATTGTTGTGTTTTTCACTATGATGTAAAGAATATGCATGAAGAGTAAGATAAGCTAGTCCCAAATGTCATTTGGTGCTAAGAGACGTTTCGAGTAGTTTACGTTTTTATTTTCCTTTGATTCTTTACTAGCTATTCGTGCGTATCTGTGAGTTGCCTATGACTTCTTTCTAGTCCTATGCCTTTTCTTGATGACCGATCTCTTCTTTCTGTCTGTCGCAACCCTAGACCATGCTATAGGGCCGCCCCGGCTACCCCTTCATGCACTTAACCTAGTATCTTCTCCACACTCTTGTTCATTTCTATTATTTGCTTTTCAAGGAATACCTTGTGACTTACCTGTCCTCTCGTAAATACATACTCACAAAGGTCTACACCCCTATTCGCTTACCACCGGTATAAATCTTTCTACTAGCAAGAAAAAGCCTATACTTCTTATTCAATATACATACCTCTTATCAAAAAACTAGTTTAGGGTTCACTTGTTTCTATCTTGGTTATCCTTGGATACTATTAGAATGTTGACTACAGGCAATTCCAGCTATCCCTTTCCAACAACTAGACAACTTCGGTGCATCTATACTTTTTGACCGTGCGAATAGTACTAGCTTGACCTAGACGAGCCTAGAGTACATGTGTGGTTCACAATTGTGAATTTCTAGCACTAGGTAGCTCAAACAATGCCTCGTGAAGTTTGGAAGAAAGTTGAAAACTCAGAGGCAGGGCCGTCCTGGCTAAATTGGGAGCCCTGTGCCAATCTCTAAAATGAGGCCCTGTGCCGTGGTAGAAGGCAAGTACTAGGACATCAATAGCTTCAATTAGAAAAGCTTTTTTTGCCTATGCAACGGTTACAAGAATTGTCAACAGAACTTTTTATGTAATAGTTGCATTGGGAAAATAATTATATCGCTTTAAAAATTTAGAATTTTAACAAGGCCCATATTTTCTTTTGAAATGAAATCTCTCAAAGAAATCTCATCTCCATATATATTTTGTTAGCATCAATGTCAGATCTCGATCTCTTTGAAGGGCAGCCTTGAGATCAAGAAGATGAAAAGAACAAAGTTAAAAGAAACAAATCCATAAGTTGTCTAATTCAGATGAATTTTGAAGGACATGGAAGTCAAATTGAAGAAAAGATCAAAAGGATTAAAGTAAACTACCTATACGGCTCTAGTGATGTACCTTGCGTCCGGCGTGCAGCGGCAGCGTGTCGACCGCGTGTGCCGGCCGCAGGCGCTCAAGCAGACACCAACCATGCACGTACCGTCGTCCTGGTGCCGGCAATGAGTGATTAACGCGCGGCTCGAAGGTAGCCTCAAGAAGATACCTATGGTGAGATGAAGCACCGTGAAAATGCAAGGATAACAAAACATTGATGGAAACTGTATCGTATGGGCTGAAGTGCTCCAAGTTGGGCCCCTAGGAATTGGGGGCCCTGTGCGGTCACACCGCTCGCACTCCCCAGGGTTTGAATTGGATAAGTTACAAACTCGGTGGATTGATCGATGCATTTGACCCACTGGTTCGATTAGTTCATTTTAAGGCATCATATAAATTGGTGATCAGGAGTATCTTTAAGATTGTGCTACACAACTGACCAACTGATTCATTCGTGCACTGTGCTTGACACCATATCAATCGGTGGTCAAGAGTTTATCAGCCAGTAGCTGCTGCAACGACCGATTGATTCCGTCATCCCCTAATCGAATCGATCGGTGGGGTGTTGCAGCTCTAGAATTTGTCTCTAGAATGACAAATTGATCTGGGTCATATGTCTAACCATGATCGACTGAATCAGTGCCCTGTCAATTACTGTTGAAGTTAGAAGAAAAGTGATCACGGACTGCGCGCACTAACCATATCAGTCGGTCAAGGCTGCGCATGCCCAATTGAGCTCTCTTGGTATTAGGAAAGTTTCATAATCATATTATGAAACTAGAAGTGATTTGGAGGTCAAGAGCCAGAGAAGCACTAGAAGTGATTTGCAAGTTTCTTAATTAAAGAATGATCCGTACAAGAAGTTTCTCTCTAGTTGTTGTTTATAGTTTTTGTGGTTGACGGTCATTTTTTTTCTATTTTTGTCAAATATAAGATGAGCCACACCCAGTCATAAGTGAGATCGTGTCACAAATTTATTGTGTAGATACCGTATAAGAACTTACGCTGTAACTTGGTTGTATTTTGATTGCAATATGTATGGTGTGGCAGGTAGCAACATATGTATATACTGTGTATCAACTTATGCATATGATATATATCGATTAGACCTGGTTACAAGGAAAACAATACTACAGTAACATATATTGTGTATCAACTTATGCATATGATATATATCGATTAGATCTGGTTACAAGGAAAACAATACAGTAATTTATCCAATGCGACAAGGGAAACAATGCTACAGTAATTTATCCAATGTAAAAACTAACTTTCGTAGCCATAACAGAATGCCATCATCTTCGTCTTTTTTCTCATCATCTCAAATATAGCAACATAAGAAATAGTCCATGGTGATGAAAATCTCGACCCGTGGGTCATGTCTCTCAAATGGCACATGGTTGTGGTCGTGCACTCCCACACTAGCACAACCAGACGCATATTCGATTTACCGAAAAGAAAATAGTTCATAAAGGTGAAAAGGAATAAGCACACAAAAATATAGCATAATCAAAATTGCGATGACAAGTATCAGGATAGATCCAATCTCAAACAAATACTTGCGATGAGCAGCTGCGAAGTATGACAGCAATTGAAACAATGCATGTTGAGTTCTCCCGAATCCCGATCCAAATACAGGATTTAGCCACTGGCCAATAAGACGCTTCCGACGCTTCCGTTTTGAGGCATGCTTATGTTGGGGGTGCACTTTAGGCCATCATCTAAGGCTAAAGATCCTTTTTTGCAAAAAAGCTAAGTTAGGAGTCTAAGATCTAGGGACTTAGTTGCAGCGTTCAAGGATCTGACAGGAAGTCTTCAGTAAATCCTAGAAACCTAGTTGTAATATTTGACCCTATCAATGGAATAAATATAAACAACTGCCTTCTCCTCCCTATAAATATATAAATATAAATAGAGTCCTAAGTTTTGAAGAAGAGAACTTTTGCCCATTCACTCTCTTGCTTGCTCTCCTTCACTCTACGATTGCTACGTTGAGCTTGATGAGCTTGAGTATCCTTTCTTTCAATCTGTTTGATTTCAGCTCAGCCGAACCTAACAATCAACAACTTGATCTGCGTACAGGCTTACAATAACATACATGATCTTCTTTTCCCTTAATCCGTTACATGCGCCACACGGAATTGTTTTGCGATCTTGTTGAAGCAATTTACCCAACAGCTGTCGAACATATAGGACCTGACCGGGAACAATAGGTCAGCCCAAATGATCTAACTTGCAATTCGTTGGCATTTTCTCTCCACCGGCAAATACAAAAACACAAAAACCCCATATACTACAAAATCGGGTAGTGCACTCCTTGGGGCTATGCCAGCTAAACATAGCATTCAGTTGAGGTACAACTGAACTCATTCACCACAACCACCTGGATAGAATTAATAAAAGTATTGCCGAACGGCTATCATGAAGGTATCTCTCCATTACCATGGACAACCTGGTGAACAAGCTTGTCGGATAACCTCTTTGTTGCCTGAAAGATACACACACAGTCATGAAAAATCCGTAGTAGAATTGCCACGCAAACAGAAAACGAAAGGAGAACACAAGAGATGTTAAAACTCATTTAGTTTTCAGTATTGCTATCATAAATGATTTAAAGAGCAAAGTGAGAGTACTGTCGACCTCATCAATTTGTCCCTCACTGCTACATAGGTAAATCCTCAAAACTAAATAACACGTGCTTTTCTGATACAACTTTTTCTTAGTTTTAAGTTAGGGAAACATGCGCGTAATCCTTGGATAGCTTGAAACTTAAGGGGAAATCATCGATAAAGCATTTCTTAGCGAGAAAGAGTGCTTTATTGAATACACTGGAACATGATTACATCCGCTTAAGAAATTATTAGTAAAGAGTATAATGTTTTTCTGTGAGATATGAAATGTGCCTTATCTCAAAAGTTTTTGGCAGTTTGAATCCTGCAAGTAGTTCAACTGACCTTTGAACTTTCAGAAACAAGAATTAAGTTTGCAAATATCAAAAATATTTAGAACCAAATTTTAATTTTTAGAACAATGTGACAAAAGGTAAATAATGTATTTTATTGAAAACAAAGGTGAAAAGAAGCATATCATTGTAGGCTCAAAACTTTTGGCAGTAATGCAGTATATGCGGAACAGTCAAAAATCCAATTGCATAAGTGTAAAACCAAGGATTATTGCACAAAACTAATGAAGTTGCCCTCTGATTTAAGCCCCCAAAGCCATATGATGGAACTCTTGTAAGTCAAATGTTTGTCAAATGGAAACCAGCAGCATTATAGCAGTGGATTAGAAGGAAATAATGGCAATCGGATCAGGACTGAAAATAAAGAGCAATATGATGGCAGACCTGGAAATGCCTCATATGCAAAATAGGCTCACACCCAACCTCTGCAACCGATTTTCCAAGAGGAGTCTTAACATTAAATCTGCTTGCTTGATACAGAGATAATTTGTTATCTTTATCAGGAAGCTGACGGCAAATCTTAAGTAGTGACCCCAGGGTATTCATCTGCATACGATTCAGTAGCATTGTCAGTAATCACATCATAATTTACTTGGCATAATGTTGATAATAGAACATTCTAAGCTTATCATTATCAGTAATTAAGCCATTTACAAAAGAAACTGTTTTCTGCACTTCTGCATGAATATCGAAGGGATTCCACATGAACCAACAAAACGTGGAAAACGAAAAAGGTGAAACATTAATTATTCCTTATATGCCCAAAATAACAAATATAATTCCTGAGGTAAAAACTTTGTGAAGTCATATGGATTTTTCTTGACTCTGTGTCAGAGAGAGATTCTTTTTGTTTGTTCAAATAGACATAATATTGCAATTTTTGACTCTAATACATACTGCTAACAATATTCAAATTGGTAATAAAAACTGCATGTGAAATAAAATGTGGTAGATCACATACTACAGTATAACTCTGTTACAGAGGCAACATCAGGTAAGGAACTGGTATTATATTGCACCAAAATATAAATTGCAAGAAAACAGAAAGGTGGCACCAACCTTCATGTAGGGGCATGAGGCACAGCCTCCATTAATGGAGCAACCTTCACCAGAACTCACACCAGGAACAACAGTAAGGTTGTCTAAACCAGCTACTGAAGAACCAGCATGATGTGAACCATTGATAGATGTCTTAGAAACAGCATCTGCTGAAACTGGGAACACAATTTCTACTTCAATATTTGTTCTCTCCTGAGAAGAATTATACATATCAAGTAATTCCCGGACAGCAGCAACAATTGAAGTGATCATCCCTGATTCTGTTCCTAAGACAAACTGAAGATGTTCATCTACATTTCTGTCCAGAGCTCCCTTCAGATGATCCTTGATGAAATCTAATATGTTCTGAGTGGATCCGACAACTCCCATTCCCCTAGGTTTTGCTTCCATTGCCAAAGAGAACATTTCTCCAGGGACCTCAAAGTGTGCTGTCAGAAATGCATCACAATATTGTTCCTTTATTTTCTCCACAACCTCATGGCCAAACATGTCATGAACCATACAGTTGCCATCCTGAATATCAGCAAACAGTCATTAATAAAGGGAAAAGTAGAGAATGTGAAATCATTTAAAACCAAATGAGCACAAGTCATAAGAAGAAAGGAAGATCATTGTATTAACAGATTGATACAGAGACAGATTTCAACCAATTCAAAAGAACAATACAACCAATCTTGCGATCCTACAAATATGCCATTGGTCAAGAGCTGAAATCAATTAATTATATCTGTACATTTGAGGAACTAAAAGAATATTTTTCTTGTATATGCTAATTCATAGTTAAACTGACACAGATTTAATAGTGAATAAACCATGTCTATTTAGTGTAGTGGCCAAAATGCCACACAGACAGTTAATTAGGACATAAATTTAAGTCTACCTAACAAGTAGAGGGTTGTATGTGATCATCCAAATCTGGTCAGCACTCTTTTTCTGCGTATACACGACGTAGCTCCGTAAATGTCTGTACAGTTTTTCATACTAAAAGATTTCCAGTCTGGCGTTTTATACTATATACAAGACAACAATCAAAGTTTGGTAATATTATTTTTGTGATTTAATAATCTGATCTTTGTAAATCTGAATAATTATAGAAACAAAAACGGAAGAATAAATAGAGAAAGAAAATATACTTTACAAGAAGATTGAGATGGAAAGTTTAATTTGTAAAAAGTAATTCGAATGTTTAGATCACAGTAGTGTAATCTTTAATAACGTTACACACGATCTGGATTATGTTACTGGACACAATTAACATTCTTGAATTAAGATAACTTGGAAGAATAAACTTCCGAAGGCACAGGAAAGAAAGAGAATCACAAAGAAACCTGGTAGTAGTGCAGACGTGGCAATAATGAACTTATAGATTTCCTGTTGTGATCTTGATGTATTTTTGCGATTTCTTCATCTGACATGGTAGCCATTCTCTGAAATAGATCTGCTATGTTCGCACCCATATATGAATCAGGACCATACCAGACATTAAGATCTGGTATTTGGGCAAATGCCTAAAATACAGATAGTTAAAAGGCTTGATAAAGGAAGAATAAAATAAAAACGAAATCTAATCCAGAGAACAAAAAATTCTCCACTAAGTAATGCTGAGAAGCAAAACATTTACCTGTAGTATAGTTGGAACAACATTAGAAGAGGTACAGGTAATTGTAGGAACAAGTTCATGAGCATGAGCTTTTGTTTCCAGAGAAGTATTGATGTAAATAACATGCAAAGAAGGAAAAGATCCTGACGCTTCCCTCAAAAAATCAGTATACTCAGAACTTGAAGCAGCATCAGCTAACGAACAGCCAATCTGTTCACTGGACATTCTATAAACGCCAACCTGCATAAATCCATAAGAATTGGTGCCCGCAATTTGGGGGGTTAGGAAGCCATTAGTTTGTGGTGATAGATAACCATATGCGTAAACAATGACGAATGAACATTCTGGATATGCTGATGTGGACTAAAACTTTGGTTAGAGTTATGAAACATGATAGGTAGTGAATACAACCAAGATATTATTACCTAGACAGATGCAAGTGCGGCAGCAGGTCATTGTGTTTTGCTTTGACAGTCTAGTACTCTGGTTATGGTTCAAATCTTCTTTCATTACAATTTCTCTGTATTTGCGTAATCACATCCAATGTTTGCTCAATTGTCAGAAAATGCTAGTTCACAAATGATGGATATGCTAACACAACAGTATTAACTGGATCAGATTAGGATTGTGCTATTGTTCAGCCAAACTGCCAAATAGAAAATAATTTCATATCAAGGTTCCAGATGACATTATCGTCATTAACATAGTACCATGATAAGTGTATACATAAACCTACTCTCACTATCGTTTCAAAAAAAAAAAAAACTACTCTCACTAGCTTGATTCTAGCAGTATGCTCTTAGTGACAAATGAACATGATATGTTGGACTTCTCGAAACATAAGTCTGATTGAGAACAAATACCTTATTAAATCCTGCTTGATCAAGTATTGCCCGAACATTTTCCGACATGAAGTCAACACCTAGCACAGTAACATAGTCGCATCCTGCTTCAGCCATTTTAACAGCGCTATCTGCCATTACCAAGGAATCTGATATATGGATGTGGGGCCACTGTTTCTTTGCAGCAGTGAGTATGCCTTGCACCTCAGGATCCATATAAAAGTGTGCAACAACACCAATTTTTTTCTCCATAAGGATATTCACAAGTTCTGAAATCTTGGACTCATCAGGAGATAAAAACATTGCCTACAATTAAAATTAAAATATAATCAGTTGTTTCTTGCAGATATCAAGGTGAAAACTTACAGTAAAATGATGCAAGATTCAAGCCCATGCAAGTTGTATTTTTCATTAGATTTATAACCACATTAACTTTAAAGTAACAACAGTTTGTGTAAACATGTAAGCTGATATTTTTGTCGATGTGAGTGACAATTGGCCCTGTTTGTTTCAGCTTATTGCTGATTTTGAAGGCTCCGATTTTGAGAAATTCAAAAGTCAGATGACTCCCATAATCCAGAATCGAGAATCCATAATCAGCCGGAGTCTCGATTCTCGATTCTGGGAGTCATCCAACTTTTGGATTTCCCAAAATCGAGCCTTCAAAATCGGCCAGAAGCTGAAACAAACAGGGCCAATGTGACAGGCCTCACAAAGAAGTTGGCGAGTAAGAAATTATCTCATAGCTATGCAGCTCCACTAGGCATCACTGCAGCCGCACAGTGCTGGCACTAATGTCTGGGTTCCACTAGCATGAACACACCACCAACAATCTTGGGAAAGAGGGCATCATCTAATGGCTTTATATCCACACTGAGCATAACCAACATCATGTACTCTCACTGTAACCTGGACACGGGTGCGGCTGTCAAACTAGGCAAACTCTAGAAAATAGGATTCAGGAATTTGTCTAGTATATATATTTTTAAAATTTGTAAAGTCAATTTTGAGCCTTTTGGCACAAAACAGCTCCAGAACAGTTTAATAGGTACCAAAGCTGAATATAGATGCAGCACAAGACAAAGGGGGGAAGGAAGAATAATAGAGAAAAGAAAAGATGGACTTCCATGTGTGGGCCAGCTGCCCATGCCTATCCAGCCCAACTAAATCCCGACTCACGGACACAGCTGCTGCTCCCCCAACCCCCAACCTGTGCTGCCGTAGATTGTTGACACTGATCATCATCTCACACCTCTTACTAGCAAAGTGAGTTGCCATGCCTGCCTCATCTCTCCAGTGACCTTCTCTGACACCAGCCACTTCTTTACGCTCTTTCTTGATCTCCCTCCCTACTTAGCCACCTGGCCTCGACAGAAACGAGTCCGGTGCAAGTCGATGAGAGGATATGTGTCAACAAGTCAAAAGAGGAAAACCTCCTTCTGTGGATTCATTGGTGCCCAAACTATCATCTAGGTCGCTTATTCTAATTTCTAACTTGTGGGCATCCCTATTTTCATCCTACTGGGCAGCTGCAACAATGGGCAATACCAAAAAACATTGCAGTTGATTTCACCTAGTGTGTGGACCACTTTTCAACATGGAGGGTTTTGTGATACCACAATTCCTTAAAGTTCTGTGGCAAAAACATAAAATGGGAAAACCCTTGTGGAGAATACAGTGCGATTCTCCAGCAAAAATAAATACTATTCTCCTTTCTAAAAAATATTCCCAAGCAAGCAAGATGCCAATATGACCACACAAAGTGGAAAAGGCGAGGGGTGATGTTGACACTAGCCGGTCTATTCCCTGGTCTCCATTCTTGACCATACGCATAGCTGACCAGGAGTTAGCTACTTTCCTCATTATCGATCAAAAAGGGAAAAATGAAAGGAATCAATAGAAAAGCTATCTTTTATTCGGTGGTGCTAACTTTTGTGGAAAAAGGAAATGGAGACCCATCCTTGGCAGATTCTTCACGTCAATATAATCAAGCAAAACCACCATTTACCAAAGAGACAACACATAAAGTTATAGTAGCAATTCCCCATTTGTTGAGGCAAGCCACGTCGTTTCAGGCAGATCAACAGTACCCCGAACATTAAACTGCCCAACTAACCACCCAATAAAGAAATGAACCAAGCATGCTCCAACGAGGTTTGGAGGAAGGGGCATTTCACCTGGGCCTCGGCGTAGCTCCCGTGCGCGCGCACGACGCCGTCGCGCGCAATGACGAGCGACGGGAACGGCTCTCCGGGGTGCCTGCCCTCGCGCGCGGCGATGGCCGCCCGCGCCCGCTTCTGCATGGCGACGAGCACGTTGTGCCAGGTGCTGGCCCGCGACCGCGCTGCCGCCATCCCGGCCCCGAGCGGCGCGAGGCCGGGGTCGGCGGGGTCAACGGCAAGCACCTCCTCAGGCGTGGCCCCGTCGAGCGCGGCGACGAGGCAGGCGCAGTACCCGCGCGAGAGCTCCGAGTCGGAGTCGGCCGCGAAGCGCATCCGGCCGCCGCCGCCGCAGCGGGCGGCGAGCCATACCCGCGCGACGCAGCCCATGACGCGGTTGCCCGGGGCGCGGTCGGGCTCCGGGAGCCGCGGGAGCGCGGACGCGAGGGAGAGGAGCCGGCGCGCGCGGTCCGCGTCCGACGGGAGCGCGCGGAACTCCTCGGCGAGCCGGCGCAGGCGGAGCCGCGGGTGCGCGCCGGCGGCGGCCTCGGGTCCGTCGGCGCGCGGGAGGGGTGGGGGCGGGGGAGGGGCTCGGGAGTGGGCGCAGCGGACGGCGAGGGGGCCGCGGGTGTGGGAGCGGGGAGGGAGGATGCCGCGGGGAACATGGAGGGGACGGAGCACGTGGCGGGGCTTGGCGGCTGCAGCGGGGGCGAAGAGGGAGGCGGCGGCGGTGTCCATGGCGGCGTACTCGCGGTGGAATGGCGGTGGTGGGCGGAGACGTGGAGAGGGCCGCGTTTTATTGGGGGATCAATTCGGGAGGCGGTGTGCGTGCTTTGTGTGGGCGGATCGAGGTGGGTGGGCCTGCGGGGAAGGAGAGCGAGAAACTTCGGGTTCTTTGGACCACTGTTTCGGTGCGCTAGGAAGGTCGGAGCAGGGAACTAGGCATTACCTTTTGCATTTTGGCTATTTTTTTTCGAAGAAAACTCACGTTTGGATTATTCTCGGTTTTGGACCCTTTGGGTCGGCGCCGTAACTTAGGGTGCCGAGGTAACACGTCTCAACACCATGAGTTATGGCGCTGAGGTTGCACCCCCGGTAAACGTGGCTGCAGCGGTAGCGCTAACGTGGCAGGAAGCTCAGCGCCGAGATCCGTGGCGCCGAGCTCCCTGCCACGTGGGGTTCCTAGTTCCTCCTTCTCTCTGCGCTCTTTCTCTCACTCCCTTCCGCCGTCTCTCTTTCGGTTCTCTCTCTTCCCTCCGCCCTCTCTAACTCGGATCTCCGGCGCCACCGCCGCCGCCTACGCCCCCCGCGCAGGCCTCGGGGCCGGGCCTCGGCTCCCGCGCCCCCACTTCGCTCGTCACGGGGCCCTTGGTCGCCCTCGGCGGGGAGGCCGGCGCCCGCCAGGAGAAAGAGGGGTGGGATTTTTGAAAGCAGGCTCGGCGCCATAGCCCATAGCGCCGAGCTCGACGCCGAGATCTGTGGCGTTGATCTTGGCGCCATGGCCTATAGTGCCGAGCTCCCTGCCACGTCGGCGCCACATTTACCGTGGGGTTATCACCTCGGTGCCATGGCTTATAACGCCGAGATGTGTTACCTCGGTGCCATAGGTCATGGCACCGACCCTCAGGGTCCAAACGTGGGAATACTTCGCCTAGAGGTCTAAATGTGAATTTTTTTCGCGAAAAGGGTCAAAATGTAAAAAAGACTGGGGAACTAGGGATCAGAGAAGAGCACGCTGAGCGGTTGAGGTCACGAACCGAAAGTTTCTCATCGGACGCTCTCACGGAACATTACAAATTAGTCAGTAAAACATCAGCGATCACTATTTGCAACATGAAAAATAATGTGTAAAAGTAATTTTATGGTTCAACTCTATGTAGAAAATTCCCGCCGCAGAACGAACATTATGTTTCATGCAACATTTACTGTGAAATATGCAGAAAATATAGTTGCAATATCGATGTTTAACTATTGCAACATAACATATGTCATAGTGTCCGGTTATTCTTTTAATAATTCGGACGTCAGTTCTATAGCATTAGCGTATAACTATTTCTAGTGGGATTTTCATTCTTATTAAATATGGTAAATTATTAGTTAAACATAACAGGAGAGAGAGTTTCGTCCGGATAAAACTCAATTTACACAATTTCCAACACATTAAACTCTTCCAAATGTCCATTGAGAACTAAAGTTTCATTTAATCCGATCTAAGCGGTTCCACGTCATACATGAACTAAATACCATGGACATCTATGGAGTAACAAAATAAAACTTCGATTTGAAAGAGGTTGTTTCATTTATCGAATCATGATACTAAATAACGTAGCACCACTGGAAACAACAAAATGAAACTTATTATTAAGAATAGCCGTGTTTGTTTGAAGAACCACCATCATCTTAGTTTTTTAGAATAGAATAGGTCAATGTATCACTCTCTCGCTTTGAGAGGCATAATGGAAAATGGAATCATCTCACAAAAAAATATATATAATAAACTTAAACTCTAGATGAGTTGATTCCCCAAACCATAACCCCCTTAATTTTCAGTCTACGTTTAGAGAATTTTATGCATGTACTCCTTCCATTCCAAATTGTAAATCGTTTTGGCAAATCTAGATACATAGATTTTACTATACATGTAGATATACATTATGCCTACGTACATAGCAAAATTTATATATCTTGATTTGCCAAAACGATCTACAATTTTAAACGTAGGGAGTATTTGATTATGCTCCTCCCATTTTATAGGAATCAATCTATTATCTTCTTTCTATTGCTTGTCCGGAACTATCGTCATGAGTTTTCTGCATCTCTATCATATCTCTACCATATCTCTACAAGTAACCATTGCGGAAAGACAATCGTACATCGCCTGCGACCCCTCCCCCCTCCCCCTCGTGCGTCGTCCTACCGCCTACGAACGCATGCCTTCCGACGCTCTATCGTCCTGCCAGCTGCGAGATCAAAGCTATCCATTCAATTGATCTGTCCTCGCCCCTCACCTCCTCCTCCCCCGCCAGTCGTGCCCTACAGCCTCGCGGCCCTTCCTCCGTGCTCGTTGTGGCCACAAGCACGTGCCCAAGATGACCGTGGAGGAGGATAGGTCCACATGATGCAGACAGATCTATGGGCATGCGGCCCCATCCACCTTCCTATGCTGCCACCCTAGGCAATGGCGGCTAGAGACGGTGATGCGAATAAAGATGTTGATCCCTCCCTCCTCCCCAGATGTGGTGGAACCGTTCAATTTAAATCAGTTCAAGAGCGCTGGATCATCCTTAACTAGGATAATCCCAACAACACTCTTGAAATAGTATAAGCCTGGTAGTTTGTCAGCATATCCCCAGGGGTGGGCCCACTTTAATTGACGGGTTGGATACCCATTATTTTCAGCAAAATTTCTTATATATACAGCATATACTATGTCTATGTATATATTCAAAAAATGAAAAAGACACATAATAACCAATCTCCTCTCTTGCGGCCCAAAAACTATATTGTCCCCACCTCCTTCCCCCTGCACGACAGCCCAAAATGGCCCAATTTTGCACCAAGTTCCGCCGCCAAGCGGCTCCCCAGCCACTCTCCATGCCCCCAGCTCCCATCATTGAGCGGATGGCAGCGGCAGGCATATTACGGAGCAGTGAAGGTCAGCCGGCGGCGGCCGTGCGTGCACGCATAGGGCCTGCAGGCCGCCCCGCTGCCGCAGCGGCCGGCAGCAGCCCAGCAACGAGCGCACCAGCGTGTGTAGGCGCACGACGATAGGGGTATCAGCCAGTAGTTTGCTCCTCTTCCTCCTTTTTCAAGTTTGTCAAGTCGTTCAAAAATCTAGTTATGCTTCTTAACTCGTTTTATGTTGGTCTGAAAATGTCAGTTGCATAAGTCAGAAGAAAAAAACTTGCTAGATATAATTGGCAGTACTGCTACATATTGTACAATTAGTCAATTAGTGTTAATTGATGCTATAATCAATTAGACATGCTGAAAACTAGGATTTAGTCTGTCAAAAAAATTGCTCTTCAAGATTTTGAATACCCATGTTTGAAATCCTAGGCCTGCCCCTGCATATCCCGAACTCTCCACATTCCAACCGTCTCATAAACATGCATACATGATCACTTGCTCAAAGCTTCACAGATATTCCACACAGAAGATAATTAAATGAAGGTACAGAGGTACAGATTTATTACAACTTCAGAAACAAACTTAGTGCAGTATTGACACTACAGAAGTTCAATGAAAACTCTACAGTCATAGGGTTTGCAGTCGTAAATCTTATATTACAAGAAAACATAAACTGCAGAGATAAATGAACTCAGCATACACTCTGGATCTTTCGGGCCTTCACTCTCGGGCTTCTGCTGCACACACACACACAAAACACTGAGTAAGAAGGTACTCAGTAATCAGAAAGACTGATCCATCTAACCGTTATAGATTTAAGAAATCAAGGGCATGCAAGGCTTTCTGGTGGACTAGCTTAATTGACTAAAACACCATGAGTTACTATTTGTAGGCCCTAAGTGACCTCATTTTAAGTTGTACAAGAACCTGAACAAAATATGCATGAAATACAGTAAAGCACTGACCAAAGTATACTAGGTTCATCAAATTCATGTTTATGTTTGAAGGATCATTTTATAAGTATTAACTTTACAATGTTCAAGCCAGATCAAGTGGTATTTGTAATTGAGAAGTGCGGCGTTTCAAACTCATTATACATCCTATAGGATATTACCTGATCACACAATGTGTGCATCCCGTCGGACCGTACTTGGCAACCGTTCATCCCAAAGCCTTAAGAACCTGAACCATGGTTACTCAGACCCGGGTTCGCACCCCCATTTGGGACCCCAGGTCGAGCCTGATCCCAATATGAGTTTCAGGCTACGCCCCTGCCAACTTCCCACTTCGAGTGGGGTAGCACATGATTCAAATTCTAAAGACAACGAAGATTACATAGGTTTACTTGTTCCATATGCTAGCATGCGATCAGTATTTTCAAAGCTTCACCGACTCAATATTTCTTAATATTGGAAGATGTCGGTGTTTTACCGCCAAGCCCACCGAGGGATACCCTCGAGATGGAAGGTTGTAGGTAGGGTGTCACCGAGATTAGGAACTCGAAGGTGCAACCAACACAAGGTTTAGACAAGTTCAGGCTGCGATGTGCGTAATACCCTACGTTTTATATGGTGATTTGTACTGCCTTAGGTGCAGATTGGTTTGAAAGGGGTCCCTGCCGGCCCTTATATACTCCGGGGAGACAGGCTTACATGGAATCCTAGACCGATACTGTGGCAGAACCACCTGAATTAATCCGGCTCAAGTGTATTAACCATCACCATTAAGGCAATCTCGGTTAACCTTACACTTCAAACGGAATAATCCACTGGTCTGTCGGGTATAACCTCCCGATGCAACCACGGTAATCGGATCGAGCGCCATACATACAAATGCTCACGCGACGATGAGCCCAGAGAATACCACATTCCAGCAAATATTACGACATTAACATAAGTAAATATTACAGGCCAAGTTCTGAGCTTAGAAACTAAATACTCCAATTAACATAAATAAGTTCTTCAGAGTTAAGTTGCAGCGGAAATAAACGACGGAAACTACTCGGCGATACAGAATGTCTCGATGAAGCCCGTACGAGACATCACTCGGCCTTATCTCCGTTGGGCGGGGGCGCATCCCATTCCACCGACCAACCAGGGGGAAGAGTGCAGGGCCAAGTCAAGCTAGCAATCATGTCTTCGAAGGTCTCACCTGAAAACGAGTCACAAGCAAGACTGAGTATACTAATACTCAGCAAGACTTACCCGTGTAGTGGAAACTACTCCGCCGACTCTAGATATGCAAGGCTTTTTGGCTCAGGGGTTTGTTTTGCCGAAAAGCATCTACAAGTGGGTCCTTACTTTCAACTTTTAGCTCCCGATTCTAGTTTCATTAACCATTCTAGATAAGCAGCTATCTAAAGCATACATGGTGAAGCATTAAATTTTTCATCCAATCCTGTTCATTCATCATCATTGTTCCTCTTCTTACTCTGTGGGTAAAAATGGTTAAGCAGTCTCAATAGCCGTGAGAAACGGACGATTCGAATCGAATTTCTTAACCTTGCAAGGGAAACCCAAACACACGTCACGTGGTTACTCCCTAGAGTCACACGTGCAACTTTTCCCCTTTCTTTCCGGGTCGTGGATCGGGGCTACCCTCCGAGAGTACAAGAGCCCCACGCCACGGTTCGGCGCCGGGTCGTGACCACTCTCTGCACTCGCCATATGCACATGGGACCGAAGTTCAAAGGGTAGGATGCCGTCCCCTTGCCGGGCCAATCAGGTACTTAAGCTTACCGATTCCCATAATCTCGGCATGTGTTTAGTACGTTCAAAGACTTAACCATCACTACCACACCCTGCGGCCTTAGCATTTTTCACTAGACAGACGGGCCTCAATCGTAACCATCGTTACATAACCCGTCCGTGTCCTTATGATTGCAGCGTGTAGTAGCCATTCAACTCCTATTTTCTCGCGAGTGACAGGAAATCACTCGACTTTTACCGGAGTCCTATTAGCACAGCATTCTATCGAACCTTACGTCTAGTTTTCAAGCAAGGGTTCCTGGTATCATGCAACTAAGTTTTCATCCAACTCCTATAAACTTAATGCACAAGCGAAGAGTAATGAGTTGCATAATTTCGGAAAGAATGGGTTATGCTCCGGGGCTTGCCTTCGCAGTTCGCTTGGGGATCTTCCGAACTTGGGCTCGGGTCTTCAAGAGCTTCAGTTAGATTTGCTTGAGCTTCACGCTGCTCACTCTCGGACGCGGGCACCAGCTCGTAAGTTCCGTCGGCGAGAGTCGTCGATTCTACATGAGTGCACAAGTTTAAGTCGTGGAAATGGTACTCGATACGATTTAAGAGTAATTAATACAATGGACAGTTTCTGGTCATGAAATTTTGGATTTAGGCACATCAAGGAAAGATGTGCTTACTGTAAAATTTTCAGCCAATTTTAGGTAACATATTAATTATGAAAAATACATTACATAGTTGCTGTTAGATCCTTGTTCTTTTTGTACAGAACAATTGGTGCCACAAATGAGTCTAAGATTTTTACAGAGCTCTCACTTAAGTATGCAGAAGCTACTGTAATTTTTGTAGGATTTATCATGCAGTATTCAGAGCATAGAAAATATGACATTCTACACCTAGGCTATTCAAGGATTCATTTTTACAGGACCCTACACAGGGTTTTTGTCCATGGAACCTTTTACATAGCAACCTCTACCATAGTGTATCTCCCAGTAAAAATTTGAGAATTTGCCAAGCTAATATACTATTTTCTTGATTTAATGTATGTTATTAGCACATAAATCAAATAAGTGGGTTACTGTGAGATACAAATTCTTCTAATTTTTCTCTGGCTTCTAGGTACCAATAAATTAGCATAGGAAAAGTTTCAATGGGTGACTCACCACCTAACTGCAGGGATAAAACATTCTACTTACACATGAAATAAAACTAAGTTTAACAAACAGTAAAGCTAGAGATGGAATTTGGGCCTGATCTTTTTACACAGTCCTAATCATCAAGCAACTAATTCAATGCCCAAAATTTAGGGTCAGCATTGTTCTAGAACAGTGGGTACAAAATAAGTCCATTAAAGCTTATATTTAATGTAGAGCAAAATATGTTGAGAATCTGAGAAACTTTATGTAACAATAGTTGTAGAGTTTCTTCTAAGGATTCCAGAACAGTTGAGTTTGCATTTTTCTGAAGTTTCTACGATTTTATACGAATTTTACAAATTCACTGGTTTGGTTAAAACTTTCTTTACAGAGGGGTCCCTGAAAACTAGCAGAAAACCCCCTAGAAAGATTTGGGCGTTTGCAATGTGGTCCCTGGTCGCAAAATCACGGCGGGGTCATCCTGTCCGGCCAAATTCCGGCGAGCTCGGTCGCCGGCGGCGAGGGCAAGGTGGGGGAGAACGGAGAGGGAACCAGGGCGCACCTATTGGTGGTCTTGGAGTGGCTTGGGATGGCCGGTGGCGGGCTGGCCGCGGAGAGCAGGGGCGGCGGCGGAGGGGCGGCGCGGACGGCGGCGCTCCGGCGAGGAGGGCGGCGGGGCTCGGGCTGGGGAGCTTCAGTGCGTCGAGGGGAATTCGTTTCAGTGCTTGCCTCGGGCGGAGGTGGGCCGGAGCAAAGGGAACCGCGGCGAGGTGGGGGCGCCGGCGGCAATGGAGGCGCGGTGGCTTTCCAGGCGCGCGAGGGGGGGCTCTGTTCGGCTTTTTATAGGCGCAAGGGAGGGAGGAGGGGTCCAGGCAGGGCTGGGCCGGGCGGCACGACGGGGGCACGCCGTTGGGCGCCTGGGCGGCGGCCAGTGGCTGGGCGGCGCGGCGGTGCAGCAGAGCGCCGGAGGTCTGGCGCGCGCAGCTGGGTGCACTCGGGTTGGGCAGAGGCGTGGGCGTGGGGGAGGCAAAGCCGCTGCGGCAGGGAGCGACGGCCATTGGCTTGGCGCGGCGTGGGGGCAGGAATCGCCGGCGACGTGGCGTGCGGCTGTCGGGCGAGCGCGCGGTGCAGCAGAGGAGGGGGAGGTGAGGGACCTGGATGCAAGAATTCGAAAGGTTTCAGGGGGCTGGGTGCAAACAGGGCGTTTTCTCCTCTTTCTGATTTGAATTTCAAAAACTTTTGAACACGAAAGTTGTTCAAAATAAAAAGTTCTACAACTTTGGTTTCAGGCAAAATCTCATTTGGCTTATGGTTTGAAAGTTAAATTTAAATGTTCAAAAAGTAACCAAATGTGCTCGAATTAAATTTGAATTCCAACTGAACTCGTTTTAATTCTTTCCACCCTTTCATTGGTTTAATCATAGAGTTAGGCTAATGACATTGATTTTGGAAAAGTAATTACCAGGGTTGTCACAGATACTAGCTTAGGAGTCCTATCCGAGTACTATTCGGGTAGTTTCCTTCTCTACCGACCAGTCCTACTCGTATCCGAGTACTTTACAACAGATATAAGGTATGGAACATGCCCCATTTCTTATCCTAGAATATTCTATACCATGTGTGCAGTCTCGTGGCCCCGGATTTGACAAGCCCCCGAGCTCTTCGTAGCCGAGTACTGCAGGCATCCGAGTACTTCTTAAGTCATCTTCGGTTTCTTCTGAAACTCCATCTTGAAGGCATCCTTCGAGTACTTCCTTGGCTGCCTTGAGGCTGTGAGGTGCTCATGCCCCGAGTAGTTTTAAGTCTTTTTTTATATGGGATGTGATGAAAATCGCACTCCATATGGAGTAGCCCCCAAGCCTTTGGTTGAATCGAAGAATCAGGCTAAGAGTCAAATTAGTCTTGAATCTTCTTTTCTTATCTTCCAAATATTTTGAAAAATAAGCCATCGATGACACGTGCCCCGCAGCCCCAGCCTTGAATTCAAATCCCAAAGTTTAGAAAAAAGGATCCAAAAGAATGTGGCATGCGTTGTAGAAATTTTTTAAGAAATTGAATTGATGGTTAAAATAGGAAAAATTGGTTTGAAATTTGAAAATTCCTTTTTTCAGGATAATATCCCTGAAAAAATGGTTAATCAAATAACTTCCCCAAAATTATCCAAAATTACCGTTCAAAACAAATCTTATCCCGAGAAAAACTCCACCGCTTCCACATAGTGAAACTGGCCCCCCGCTGGTTATTTAACCGCGCGGTGACTTAGGGTTAACTCATGCTTACACTTGCCTTTTCACTGGTTCAAGCCCTTCGTCTTCCTCTGCTCCAGTGCCGCCGCCCTTTCTAGATCTAGATCTAGGGTTGCGCCTCTTCCACCTCTTTTCGCTGGCAAACTAGTCGCCGGTGCTTTCATTCGCCAATTCGCAACTCTGCGTCCCCTCTCCAGCAGCCCCCGAGCGCATGCGAGTAAAAAAGCTTGTGACTACAAGGATGGGTAAAGCAAAAGCCACCAGCAAGGGAGAGAAGCGCAAGAAGAAAGAAGAGGCCAAGCCGACGGAAAGCGACTGGAGTTACAGTAAGTGCTCTAGAAACGATCTCTTGCATCTTGTGAAAGAAGGTCTTCTTCAAGAACAACATCTTGTTCAGTGGCGTCCTTCGTTCCGTGAGCCTTATCCTCGCGAGAATGTAGATGAATGTTGGGGGCGCCACCGGGTCGAGGATCGAAGGATACGACCGGCCTCCCAAGTGGTTCCGGAAAGTGGATAGAAAGCTTCGGTCTGCCGAAGCTTCGCGAAGATGAAGCTTCCTCAAAGGACGGGTACGACGAAGGCGACTTAAGGAAATCACCCAATCAAGCGGCCGAAGACGAGGCGAACCGAAGGGTGAAGACGAGAAAGGCCGCAGCGTCTAAGTGAATTCGAAGGGCATGATGAGCTATAAATGGTGTTTAGATAGGAAATTACTGTATGCCCTTGGAATATTCGAGGAATCTAGTGGTTGAGGGGTAAAAAGGTGTAATAACGGTGAGGGGTAGGTGTAATGCCGCCTATAAATACCCCGGTTGATTAGAGAATCCCTATCCCATTCCGAAGGTTTCCCTCTTCTTCATTAGTGCCGTCTAAGTTCGTTCCACGGGCTGTTGTGGTGCTTCTTTATTCCGAAGGGTACCCTCCACCAACAGTTTTGGCGCCCACCATGGTTCGTCCCAACACACCGCATGGCACCGAAAAAGAAGAGCTCCAGCGCTTTGGCGAGGCAGACGGAGGGCACTCAAGACCTCATCCTCGTGCTGGAGCAAAACCAGACGAACAATGAAGAGGTGGAAGTCGAAGACCTGGCGAACGGGCAGTTCGAGGTTCAACTTGAAGAGATAGGGTTGCCGGCAGAGGACGTCGCGGCATACCGAAGGATCGAAACCAAGCTGGCTGAAGAAAGGGCAAGACCGCGTCAGGCTACACGGCCGCATAGTCGTCAACATCCCAAATACAAACAAGTTCGAAGGGTAAAGCACCCAAAGGGTCTGAAGCCAAAGCCATGAACCGGTATCGGCAGCTGCAAGAAGATGAGCTGCGCTGTCAGCTGCTGCAACAACAGATACAAGAGAAGAGGAGGCTGCTGGAAATATGCCATCCGGAGGATGAGGACCTAATCCAAATAGAGAGCTCACCCTGAAGGCAGCCTTAGGGGCGCGTGCACTCCGAGGTCGTTAGGCCAAGGGAAAGAACCATACGCATGAATACTACAGAGATCGAAGGGAGCATCATCAAAGGTCGAGGAGACATGAGGAACCATGGACACCATTGGCACTTGAACTTGAACGGATGCCGTGGCCACCTCGCTTGAATGCGGTGATCCTACCGCAGTACGATGGGGAGACATACCGAAGGGAATTCATACTCAAATACGAAGCTGCTGTGGAATCAAACAGAGGGGGCTTAGCAATCAAGGCGAAAGCTTTCATCATGGTCGTAAAGGGTTCGGCGCAACACCGGATTGCCAGCATACCAAAGGGTCATATCTACTCATGGAGCCATTTGCGATCCAAGCTGTTAACCAGTTTCTGAGGGCTGAAGATAGAGGAGTTGACATCATGTGACTTCCACAACTGCAAGCAAGGGGAGAAGGAGACGCCGCAAGAATACATGCAATGCATAATCAAATTGCGAGCCAAGGCTCCAAATGTGGCTGATCTGACCGTCATTGAAGCTGCAACAAGCGGGTTGCAAGTAGGGTCTTGCCAAGACTGCCTGGACCGGTGCAAGCCAAATACTGTGGGAGAACTCTTGGACATCATGCAAGAATATTGCAAATCAGACCGGGGAAGAAGGAGGAGGATCGAAGCTCTGAATCAGGAAAAGAAGGAAAGAACAAACTAGTGGTCACAGCCGAAGCCCTAGCACATGGACCAGACGAAGCCCTAGAGCCAGAAGCCTATAAATATAGTCTCAGGAGGCCAACACCAATACAATTCTTAAGGCTCAGCAAACAGAGGGGGTCGAAATGGAAGAGGAGGCCGAGGGGGTCGAGGAGGTCGATGGCCCCCGGGGCCGAAGGTGCCATCTTGCTATTTTCACGGTAGAGACAAGGGCCACTGGACAAATGAATGTCCCATCACCATACAAAAGAAAGAAGAGATGGAGAAGCAAGCTTTGGAGCCGCCGAAGTCTGTAAACTACACTTCCTCAGGAGACAAAGCCAGGTCTTCGGCACCAACCCCTCAATAGCCCACCACCTATCCAACACTCAACTGCAACCCGCTGTCGTACATGCCACAATACTTGCCCTTGCCAACTCCACACGCAGCGCTGACCACTCAAGCTCCATTGGCGTATCATCATGGCTGGGCACGGAGTGCGTCCACTCAAGGTTAGACCCAGTGAACTACCATCTTCCACCAGCTCCGAAGGTAGAGCCAGGCCAAGTCCCAAAAATGCCCAGAGGGTCTCTGAAGGTAAATAATTTCGGAGGCCCAATGGTGAATGTAATCAAAGCAATATCCAGAGGGTCCAACAAGCCAGTACACGAAATGAAGAGGCAAAGAAAAGACTACCTTCGGGCAGTCAATCATGTGTGCGAGGGTAAGGACTTCAGAACAGCATGGTCTCACATTCCATAACCTTCTTCGAAGCGGTTTAAAGTTGAAGAATTTCCCTCACAATGACCCCCTAGTCATCAAAGCGAACATTGGCAAGAACTCGTACACTTCTGGCAGCCATCGCAAGCATTTGCAATAGCTCGGGGCAATCACAAGTACGCAGCCATCACAGTAGAATACTTCACCAAGTGGGTAGAAGAAAACCCCTTTCGGGACATCACAGCCGGAGCCTTGCAGAAGTTCTTCTGGCAAAACATCGTGTGCCGCTTCGGCGTACCAAGGGAAGTAACTGTTGATAAAGGAAAGCAGTTCGATTGTGCGACATTCTGGGCATTCTGTGAACAGTTGGGAACGAAGCTATGTTTCGCTTCGGCCTATCATCCCCAATCAAACGGGGCAGTTGAAAGAGCCAATGGCATCATATTCACAAGCATGAAGAAGAACATCACTGAGCAGCCAAAGGCCAAATGGGTAGATGAATTGCCGAAGGTCATCTGGTCACACAATATAGTCGCATCGAGTGTCGGTGTTTTACCGTCAAGCCCACCGAGGGATACCCCCGAGGTGGTAAGTTGTAGGTAGGGTGTCATCGAGATTAAAAACTCGAAGGTGCAAGGAACACAAAGTTTAGACAGGTTCGGGCTACTGAGAGCGTAATACTCTACATCCTGTGTGGTCTGTATTGCATTGGAGGTGATAAGGTTGTTGGTTATGCTTTGGAGGGGTTCCTGCCCGCCCTTATATAGTCTGGGGAGACAGGGTTACATGGAAGTCCTAGTCGGGATGGCTTGAGGAGTCCTACCCGAGTACGACTCGGGTAGTTTCCTTACGTCCGACTAGTCCTAGTGCTACACGACTAGTTACAATGAGGATAAGGTATGACCCATGTGCCATCCCATACTACATGTATATGTACGCCAAGTGAGCAGTCCCGTTGCCCCGGGTCTGACAAGCCCCCGAGCTCTTCGCAGCCGAGTACTGTAGGCTTCCGAGTACTTCTGGAAGGTGTCTTCAGGTCCCTGCTGAGTCCCCCTGAGAAGTCATTGATGACACGTATCCCGCAGCCCCCGATCCTTTAATCCAAATTCCAAGGTTTAGAAAAAAGGATCTAAAAAGTCGTGGCATGAAATGTGTTTTTGAATTCAATTGTGTGAAATTTTAGGGTTAAATTGTACTGGAAGTGGAAAAGTACGAACTCTCGGGAGCCTATCCCAGAGAAAACGGCTAGTCTCCCTTATCCGTTGCACAGAACCCGTAAAATCCTTTTAATTGAATCATTATCCCGAGAAAACTCTTCGGCTTCCAAAGGAAAAATGGGGAACTGCTGGTTATAAATAACCCCACGGTACCCTTTAGGGTTTTCACCCTGCTCTGTTTTCACTGCGGTAAAAATAGATATACTTTAGCCAAGAACCCTAGCCGCCGCCGCCCCAAATCCAAGCACTTCTCCACCTCAATCCAAGCCTAGAACAGCTCGAATCTTTGATTCCCATTTTCACCCACACCTATGTGAGTTCTCCGTGGCATGCGCACGAAGATCCCGGTGACATTTCGACCTATGGCGCCAAGAAAGCAAGCCACCGGTCGCGGGAAGAAACGGGTAGCCGATGGAGAAGGTGGATCATCGCCGCTATCGACGAAGGTCGCTAGGACAATGGTCAAGGGATCGTTGTGGAGGGCCTCCACGATCAAGGAGAGGGATCTGCTCCGGCTCGTAGCCAAGCGGGTCTTGCAAGAGGAGGGCGTCGTCTAGTGGCGGATCGACGTCACCGATTCATCGCCTTGGGAGAACACGGGTGAAGACCATAATGTTCGCTCCTTCTGCCGATCGCAGCCTTGCCCTTCCGTCTTCCGATTTCTTCCGCGGTTTGCTTGGATTTTACAAAATCAAGCATTACCATCTTCCCCCCAACTCGATTCTGCACATTTCTGTTTTTGTGCATCTTTGCGAGGCATTCCTAGGAATTCGCCCGCATTTTTATCTTTTCCGTCATCTCTTCCGCCTCAAGCCCCAGCCAGATGAGGACAACCCCACACTAGTCGGGGGAGCCGGGGTACAGCTGCGTGACAAGGCGCTCTACCTTGAGTTGTCAACCCCTAGTAGCCTGTCCGGGTGGCACGCTCAGTGGTTCTACATTGGGAACCACAAGCCTAGCCTCCCCGGATGGGATAATGCCCCGCTGCAGCGCCAGGAGTGTTGGCTGAAGAAGCCAACGGAGGAGGAATCCTGCGACATCCCCGAGTTGATGAAGCGGATCCAACACCTCAAGGATCAGGGCGTCACTGGAGAGTCTATGGCATACTCGTTCATCGAGCGTCGCATCCAGCCTGTCCAGCAGCGCGTCCACCTTGGTTTTGAGTATGAGGGTATTCAGGACCCGTCACGGATGGCGCCGGATGTGCCTTCCGCCGAGGAGGTCATGCGCCGGGTCACCCGTCTGTTCACGGGGGTGACCTCGGAGCCGTACGCACCGAGGATCTTCGGTGCAGATTACTCGCCAAACCCGGTAAGCACTAACTCAAATACATTTGCTGTGTTCTTGAGCTGAGTAGTCGTTTGCTGACTTGTTTTTGTCTGTAGGGCGACTTGGAGCGGTTCAGGTCTGACCCGCCTGAACCTGTCTTCGAGGAGCCGGCCCAAGACACGCCCGCCGCAGGAGACGCGAGTGACGTTGCTGCGAGGCCACCGCGCACGAAGTGGGTAGCAACTCGCAAACGGAGCATTGCTGCAGCAGCGGCAACACCAAGCAGTCGCGAAACGATGTGAGTAGCCTTCTGTTCTGACTTGTTTGATTTCACCTTTGTTCCGTGAGTTCTTGGCTAATTTGTCCCTTTAGTGACACTGAGGAGAAACCCGAGCTCCCAAGGCAAGGGGTAGTTGATTTGACCGGGTAGAGGAGTCCGATGTCGGGGCAGACATTGCCCGCGACTGGTTCGCGACTCTCAACCCGGACGCATAACAAGACCACGCCACGAGGGCTGGTCGTGCCCATGGCACTCCCCCTCAGGAAGCCGCCAAGGTTAGCAACCATGATGTTCTTATTTTTTCTTGGTAATTTGGTGTTATTGTTGAGTACTAACACATCTTTGCAGGAAGTCAGAAACTCCCGTTGCGCCTTCCTCTTGTACAATCCAGGCAGGCACGAGCGCGAGCTTGCAGTCAGAGGAGCCTGTCGCTGCAAGCACCACCGAGCCGTCCGTCGATAAGGACGTGCCAGCGAGTACTGGAGGAAGAGATCTTGAGCCCCTGGCAGATGCAGGGGCGCAACCGGAAAAGGAAGCCCCCGGGAATATTCTCGGGGTAAATCCTGAAGATAGTGCTCAAGTTGGCAAGCAGGCAATCACGAGTACTCTAGTCCAGCACGAGGTCCCGGAGGGTTCCCAAGATCAGCGTCAAGAGGAGGTACCAGAAGACTCCCGAGTACCTGAGCGGCAGGAGGAGGAAATCCCGCTGTCTTGTGACGAGATCCTGGAGGACCCCCTTGTGAAGCCGGAGACTGTGACACTCATGATGGAGCTTGGACGCCGCTTTACTGATTACACAGAAGTATGTAGTCGAGTACCTCCTTCGACGTTGTTGTTATAGAAGTGTACTGACTTGTTCCATGCAGGACCTTGTCAAGCATTCAAGGCAGAAATCAATCTTGCTGTCCAGGATTGGGGACGGGCTCCCACATACCCATGAAGCCAAGGACAGCCTAATGGTCGAAAAGGACAAGAACGCCAGGCTCGAGCAAGAGCTGGCTGCCCTAAAGACCGCGCACCGTGACGCCATGATTGATCAACAAAGAAAGCACGATCTGGCCCTCAAGAAAGTGAAGGACTTGACCGCCCAGAAGGAGAGTAAGTAGCCTTTTCCCCCAACCCGAGTGGAATTATGCCTTTGTCTTTCTTCTGAGGTGTATATATGTATGCTTGTCTCAGAGTATGCTCATATTGAAAGAGCGCTAACTGACTGGAAGTGTGATATATACGAACTTACAGAAGAAAAGGAGCAGCTGAAGAAGGCCCTGGAAGAGCTTCAACTGAAGTACTCGGATTTGGACGGGGAGCACAAGACTATGACTCGCCAGCTGAAGGATGCTGACAAGCAACTCGCAGCGGACCGGACGAGGATCCAGTCCATGGCTCAGGACAAACAGCGCCATGAGAAGGAGATGGAAGAACTCGCAACGGCTGCTTATCAGCTGTGTGAGGTTGTCGACCTGACACCAAGTGGTCGCTCGTTGGTACAACGCCTTGTGGATGCTCCAGTAAGGATCGCATGCTATGCATCCGGCACCGCCAAGCTGGTCCTAACCCACACTTTAGCTGTGGTGAAGTCATACTACCGGAGTATGGACGTCAGTCCTTTCACTGAGGGCGTCTCCGGGGAGTGTACCGAGGAGCGATTCAACGAGTACTGGGCTGTGGTGCAAGATGTTGCCCATCAGATAGTTGATGACCTCCCACTATTTTGAGCTTTGTAATGTACTGTGTATGTTTTGCTGAAAACAACAGTTTGCTCATGTAATATATTTATGCTTGTTTGATTGTTTGTTTGCTACGCTCGACTTATGAAGTGGCGTGTATGAAACATAATCATTAAGTAACTTAGTACGTTAATGCCAGTGTATAGTTACCCTGAAGGCATCGCTTCAGCTGGTGAACTATGTACTAGACTTGTACTTTTATACAGAGTTGAGTTCATAGAACCTCTGTGTGTAGGTGTGATGACCCCTTCGACTTTACCTTAAGAGACCTTGCCCCTTAGCTTGAATAAGCCGTAGAGGAAGGTGGTCGGAAATAAGTCCCATAACTCGTTTGAACGGGTTAGCCTGAGAGGTCGGTAATAGACTGTAATCATGATGGAGAGTACTCGTGGCGCTAGCCCCCGAGTATTCCAAGGATTAGTCAATAGTAGCGTATTGAGATAACTCGTGGCGACAGCCCCCGAGTGTACTCAATGTTGCTTAAAAGAATAAAAACATAGTAGTCATTTGGGGAACCGAAATAACCATGAATTTATATATTAAGCTGCTCTGGAGCTGACAGGGTTTGTATAAATTTCTTAAGCATAAAAACGGCGAAGGTGCTCGATGTTCCAAGAATTTGGAACCTCCAGGCCGTCAGGGTATTGTAGTCGATACGACCCTTGGCTAGTTACCTTCGTGACGATGAGGGGTCCTTCCCGTATAGAGTTGAGCTTGTGAAGCCCAGTCTCATCTTGGATGCGGCGTAAGACCAGGTCCCCAACGTTGAAGGATCTTTCTTGGACGTTGCGGGCATGATACCGTCGAACGCCTTGTAGATATCTTGCTGATTGAAGCAAAGAGCTGCATCTGACCTCTTTAGCGCAGTCGAGTTCCAAGTGCCTTGCCTCATCAGCTTCGCCTTCCTCGTACATCTCTAACTTGGGGGAATTCCGCATAATATCTGCTGGGAGAATAGCTTCTGACCCGTAGACGAGAAAGAAAGGTGACTGTCTTGTGGCTTTACTCGGTTGAGTACGAAGCCCCCAGACAACTGTGGATAATTCGTCAATCCACTTGCCTCCCTTTTCGCTGTTCTGATCATAGAGTCTTTTCTTGAGCCCGTCGAGGATCATGCCATTGGCGCGCTCCACCTAGCCATTGGCCCTCGGGTGAGCCACCGAGACATACTTGACCTCGATGCCGCTTCATTCGCAGAACTCCCAGAACTTGTGTGATGTAAAGTTGGATCCCAGGTCGGTGATGATCGTATGAGGGAAACCAAAATGGTGGAGTATGTCACAAATGAAGGTGACAACTCTATCGGCCATCAAGATTGTTATGGGCTTGTACTCGATCCACTTGGTGAACTTTTCGATGGCCACCAATACGTGGGTAAAGGTTCCTCGTGCCATTGTCAGTGGACCAATCATGTCGAGGCCCCAACATCCAAACGGCCACGATGGTGGAATGGCGATCAGCTTGTGAGTAGGGACATTTGCTTGTTTACCGAAGAATTGGCAGTTGGTGCATCGGCGAACGAGATTTTTGGCGTCTGCCAAAGCCGTAGGCCAATATAACCCAGACCTGAAGGCCTTCCCAACTAGAGTTCGGGAAGCCGCATGATTGCCGCACGCGCCCTCATGGATTTCCTCCAGGATTTCCCACCCTACTTTAGTAGTTACACACTTCATGAGTACTCCTGACGCTGATCCGTACTTGTAGAGCTTATCTCCGACCAGGACGTAACCCTTGCCGCGCCTAACTAGTCGGATAGCCTCGGCACTCTTGGGATCAAGGTTGGGAGGTAGCTTCTTTTCTTTAATCAAGTCGATGAACTGTGTACGCCAATCCTCCGCGATCATGAGGACCTCTCGACCAGGCTCCACAGGGCCTTCGTCGATGGTTCCTCACTCTACTCTTGGAATAGAGTGGTGGTGGAGTTCGTGAACGAAGTCTCCAACCAGTACTTTGGCTCGCTCAGAGCCAAGCTTTGAGAGTACGTCTGCCCCGACGTTGTTGTCGTGGAGCACATGATGAATCTCGAGCCCTGAGAACTTGTTCTCGAGCTTGCAGATTTCCGCAACATAAGCGTCCATGGTTTCTTTGTTGGTGTCCCACTCCACAACCGGACGCGTATGTGTGAGAGAGAGAGGTACAAGTCGACAAAGGCTGGTTCGTTCTCCTCGTCTTCTTGATCCGCCCATCGCTGCATCATGTCGCGGCCCATCGCTGCATCATCTTTTTCTCCAGAAAGGATCAATGGACCAGCTTCTCCGAGCCGGGAAAACTCCCGCTCGTACTGGACCCAGTAGTCGCGGGCTCTACACTGACTCGGGTACTCATCGACGAGGGGAGCGGTTTGAACCTGCTCTTCCTGAGTACTCTGAATAAAATGAGGTTGGACATCGACAAGATGCTCACCCCAAGAAAGGCTCCGTTTTACGGGATCGTTCCGGGTAACACGGCTACACCGATCGGCTCGGTCACCCTGCCAGTTACTTTTGGGACAGCTGACAACTTCCGAACGGAGTACATCAAATTCAAAGTCGCAAACTTCGAATCATCATACCACACCATCCTCGGTAGGCCCGCCGTGGCCAAGTTCATGGCGGTACCCCATTACGTCTACTTGGTTTTGAAAACGCCAGGTACCAACGGTGTGCTATCTCTCCGCAGCAACGTCGAGAAGTCCTATGACTGCGACCAGGAGGCGATCAAGTACGCTGCATCAGCTTGTGTGCTAGAGCCCTCTTCCGAAGTACTCGCGGCCGCGCAACAACTCTTCGAGATAGAGCTGGAGGTGGCGAACAAGAGGCCAAATCTATCGAGGGTCAAGCCGAACTCCGACGTTGGCATCAAGACCATCCAACTCTAGGAGGGTGATTCATCCAAGACCGCTCTGATTGGCAGGAACCTGGACAACAAATAGGAACTCACGCTCGTCAACTTTCTTCGGGCTAACCGAGACATCTTCGCCTGGAAACCAGCGTACATGCCAGGTGAGCCCAAGGAGTTGATCGAGCATGCGCTAAAAGTTGATCCCAAAGGCACTCCGAGGAAGCAACGACTACGTCGTTTCTCTCCAGAAAAGAGGCAGGCTATCAAAAAAGAGCTAGCTAAACTACTCGCGGCTGGTTTCATCAAAGAGGTGTACCACCCAGAGTGGCTAGCCAACCCTGTACTTGTTCTGAAAAAGAATAATAATGAATGGAGGATGTGTGTCGACTATACCAATCTCAATAGGCATTGCCCGAAAGATCCTTTCACGCTACCCCGTATTGATCAGGTTTTCGACTCCACTGATGGCTGCGTTCTGCTCTCTTTCCTTGATTGCTACTCGGGTTATCATCAGATTTCCCTCAAGGAAGAAGACCAGATCAAAACCGCTTTCATCACCCCGTTTGGTGCCTACGCATACACGACTATGTCATTCGGGCTAAAGAATGCGGGTGCGACTTATCAGCGGGCCGTCCAGCTATGCCTTGCTGATCAACTACACCGCAACGTTGAAGCATACGTGGATGACGTGGTTGTTAAAACCAGAAATCCCGACGAGTTCATCTGTAATCTTGAGGAAACCTTCAACAGCCTGCGAAGATTTCAGTGGAATCTCAACCCGACTAAGTGCGTCTTCGGCGTACCACAAGGGAAACTCCTCGGTTTCATCATCAGTCACCGAGGCATTGAGGCTAACCCTGAGAAGATAACTGCCATTACAAGCATGGGGGGCCCACAGAAGATTAAAGATGTGCAGAAGCTCACAGGCTATATGGCGGCGTTAAACAGATTCATCTCCCAACTTGGAGAACGGGGTCTACCCTTCTTCAAGCTCCTCAAGCAGCAGGACAACTTCGTTTGGACCAAGGAGGCAGCTCAGGCATTGGAGGATCTCAAGGACCACCTTCAATTGCCCCCCATCCTTACGGCTCCAAACCCTGGCAAAAACCTGCTACTCTGCATCGCTGCGACTACTCATGCAGTCAGCACGGCTAATAAGATCCCCTTCTTTGATCTCCCATGGCTTCACCTCCTTGTTCTTCCACCTTCGGGTCTCATCTTGGTATTTGTTCAGATTTGTAGCTGCTTGCAACTTCACAGTCTCAATGACGTCGATCGTTGCTGCCAAGTCTTGGTGCGGATTTTCCTCTATCCTCTAGGAGCGAAACTTTATCTCTTCGCGTGTCATGACCTCTTCGCCATACAATAGCTTGAATGGTGAAAACTTTGTTGTTCTCGATGTCAGACCCGGGGCAGCGGGACTGCTCACTTGGTGTACATATACATGTAGTATGGGATGGCACATGGGTCATACCTTATCCTCATTGTAACTAGTCGTGTAGCACTAGGACTAGTCGGACGTAAGGAAACTACCCGAGCCATACTCGGGTAGGACTCCTCAGGCCGTCACAACTAGGACTTCCATGTATCCCTGTCTCCCCAGCAGGGCGGGCAGAGACCCCTCCAAAGCATAACCAACAACCTTATCACCTCTAAGGCATTATAGACCACACAGGACGTAGGGTATTACGCTCTCGGCGGCCCGAACCTATCTAAACTTTGTATTTCTTGCACCTTCGAGTTCCTGATCTCGACGACACCCTACCAACAATTTACCACCTCGGGGGTATCCCTCGGTGGGCTTGACGGTAAAACACCGACAGCTGGCGCGCCAGGTAGGGGTGTTCACCGAGCATCCACCGGAGAACTTGATGGCATCCACCAACGTCACTAGCGCTGTGCTCAACAAGGGCACAACTTTCATCTTCGGCTCGTGGATCTGCATCGCCAACGGCTCGGGTGGTTTCGACAGCCACCTAGCCAATCCCATGGTGCCCAAAGGTTCGAGCTGCTCAAGCGGACTCGATGAGTTCATCGACAACCTCAGCGAGATGCATCCGCTTCTCACCTGCGAGACTGAGGAGAATTCCGTCACCGACACATTTTCGACTTGTGTCCCAACACGACTCTCCGGGTCCGGCTTAAGCCGATCTGGGGGGGCGGGGGGGGGGGGGGGGGGGCGGTGGGGAGCGTACCCAATTCCACTTCGGATTACGCAACGCGGCTTCTTCTTATGAGGAGGCCCTACGGTCCAAGTCCCTCTCCGACGTGGAAGTAGACTTAGATCTCCTACTCAAGCTCGGAGACGAGGACGCCACCACTAGTCGGGAGGCTCCCATTTTTGACGCCTACTCGGATTTAGATGATGAGCCCGACTCCTCTGCGGTCAGTCATCTGGGTCTGATCATTACAACTACTGAGTAGGGTAGATTCATATATTGGAAGGGCATGGAGCCCTCCGAACTACTCAACGATGATGCCCGCTTAGTAGCCACCATCCAGCAGCTGCCTTTTCAAGAGGGCAGACCTCTCGCTCCTATCCAGGAGGAGACTACCAGGTCGTCCACCACGACGGTCCTGGCCACCGATTATTTAGGCGACTACACGCCAGAGCGCGAAGTCTACATGGCTTCCATCCACGAGGTCGACAACGACGAGCCTGGCATTGAGTTCGACAATGCGTGTGCCGAAGGGGAAGATGAAGGGCAAGATGAACAATAAGTGGGAAGGACCATTCCTAGTAACGGAGATGTCATGACCAGAGGCCTGCAAGCTTCGGACGCTCGAGGGGGTCGATGACACATGTTACAGAAGTATTTTGTATGGGGCAAATGTAAGGGCCATCGGAGGGTAGATAACCGAAGGGGCTCGTAGATGTTTCTTTTTTTTATTTTAATTTCTATTCACACATTATGTACTACAAATGTAGCCAAGGACCCGTACTCTTTTCCTCACAGGGGAAGCCTTCGTGGCGGCCGCCATGGTCACCAAAGGTGTGAGGTTTTTAATGAGGCGGGCATTCTATGTAACCCCTTGTGAAATATAAACAAGGATCCCCCAAAAGAGAACATCTACCAAAGGTAGAGAAGAACACCGAAGCAACTACCCTCTTTAGGTCGAAGAGGGGTTGTCATCGGTGCACAACACAAATGGTGCTAAGAAATAAGTGAGCACGAGTCGCCGAAGCTAGAACGGCTTGGTGTCTCTTAGCTTCACTTCAGGAATGGAAAATCAAAGCCCTCTCGAGAAAAAGGCTGAAGCTATTCGTGACACCGAAAATGAAAGCCCTCTCGAGCAAAAGGCCGAAGGCATTCGTGAAACTTAAAATTGAATCCCTCTCGAGCAAAAGGCTGAAGGCATTCGTGAAACTGAAAATCGAAGCCCTCTCGAGCGTAAGGCTGAAGGCATTCGTAGAAATGAAAAATGAAGCCATGTCGAGCGAAAGGTCGAAGGCGTTCGTCCAAACAAAAGCAATGCTTCCTCAAATAAAAGGTCAAAGGCCCGCATGAGATCCAACATACCATCAACTCCCCAACATCGCGATTAAGCAGGGGGGTGGTGTTTCGCAGCATTGAATACTTAATCCCGTTGTCGAGGCGTCGAAGGTATATGCAGAGAACAATATGGCAAAATGTGTAAGCAGCATACAACATACCTACACACATGACAATAGAAGCACAGTCACAAAGTTTGTTACAAACGCTTCGGGGCAAATAAACATCAATGTGCACCAAGGGGTGACACTTCATTACAAGCCATAACCAAACGAAGGCCTCATAGTTACACATGAACATAACCATTATGAATTACAACCAATATTTGTATAAGCACAAGAAATCATTGTTCTTTATCAAACACAACATGATTTATTTCATCTATTAACCTTCGTACAACAACATCGATGATGTCTTCGGCCATTCGACAGAGGGTGTCTTCCGAGGGCATCCCTGTAGCCAAAGACAAGGCAAGGTCAGGAGCTGTGAGGGCCTCTTCTCCTTGTCACTGTGGAACACGATACATAAATTCCAAAGGCTCGGCTTCGGTCTCCACGGATTCTGGTTTTGGTTCTTTTAGGTCTTTGGGCAACATATATGGCACAATTGAGATATTCTTGTCTCTTCGGATTTCATGACGGAGTGCACGATCAGCGAGGATCCGTGCACTTCTAGCGGGGTCACGTTTGAATGCAGTAAAAAAGGCCTTCACAGCAGCATTGCGTTTTTCATAGCTATGAAGCTTAATATTCCAAATCTCATCAAAAGTGATCGAGGGATGCGCGGAATGGAACTTTGACCATGTTTCACCGGTAACAAAGAAATTATCACGGTGCATGTTTACAGGCAAAGCACCTTCGGTAACCCGCGCAGGTTCTGACGCAGGGTCCTGCGCAGGGCTGAAGGTGTAAGTATTCAAAAGTAATATATTACAAGTCTACAAATCAATTGTTCAAACAATGGATCCCTCACACCTCTCCATCCTTTGGCATAACACCGCGAGAATCGCCTCTTCAGTCTTGCTAGGAGTTGAAGCAGGGTCGATCATAATGTTCGATGGAGTGGTAGCCGAAGAGTCCTCGGGTGCAGGAACATTAGAGCCCGACGGCTGGGAACCATACACCACCTCCTTCGCGTACAATTCCGCTTTCAGTTGCAGCTGCATCAAGGGAAAAGATTAAGAAGTGAAATCCAAATTCAACAAGAGATCAAGGACGGGTCATGCACCTGTTCCTTCACCCGAAGGCTTTCATGATCCACGAGGGCAACCCTTTTCTCCTTATAGAAAGAGTCAATGAAATTCATGGCGATGTTCTTCGGCATAGGGGAAAGCCTCTACGGCAGGACATCTTCTTCCGAAAGCCTTGCGAATATGCGCTCGCGCAATTGACGAAGCTGGGTCTTTGTAATGCCAGCCGAAGAGTTCGCGTTGCCTAGCAGAAGGCCGCAGGCAGAGGCAGCCAAAGTGCATGCCGCGACCATCGCGCATAGGTCCCCGTGAAGACAGCTTCTAGACTCCACCATAGCCAGACAGGACCGAAGCCACCTGAAGAATTTCATAATTTCCACATCTTTGGGTCCAGGCAACTCCGGGGCAGTCAGACCATGCGAGGACAACAGGCGAGGCACTTCATCTCGAAGATATTCAATGTCGGTCGTTAGGGACCTCCGGTAGCGACGAAAAGAATTTTGTGACCTTTGCAGGCAACAGGCGATTTTGTGACCATGCAAGGACAACAGGCGAGGCACTTCATCTCGAAGATATTCAATGCCGGTTTTGTTCTCAATTTTTCATTGCACGGGCTTCGACCATATAGAGGAGCACCTGTGCCTGTTGGTGGTCGTTAATTACAACATCGACCACCAACATCTCCATGAATAAAGTGGGTATAAATATATTTCTATGCATTATTAGCTTTGAACTAACAAATTCCACAAGTTTTGGTGGTTTGAGATGTTTTGCAGGATTATGCTCAGAATATGCAGGAAACAACACTAGATGGAGCATATGCAAGAATGGTGAAACATGGAGATAAGATGATGCCATTATAAACATTATCAAGATCCAAATTGGACATTACCATGTTGAAGAGCTCGTCGAGATGATCAAATTGGATATTTGGTTCACCCAATTCGGGGTCTGAAATGCAAAAGTTATGCAAATCGGAAGTTCCGGACTTGTGCCGTACAGAAGTAGCAGGCAGGCCGGCCCCACCTAGGCCGGCCGGCCCTGCACCTTTGCCAAGCACATCATACCTTGCCACAAGACCAATAGGGACCCCCTAATGGACCCATATGATTTGGAGGAACAAGCAAATACAAAGGATACGACCGGAAGGCTTCCACCAAGGATTGAACGGCCACAACTCGGAGGCAAACTCAATCAAATTCAGTGAAATCAGGTGTGGCTGATCCATGATGACCATCCACCACACAATGGAAGTTGGATGGATGGATTTAGTGGAAATCCCAGGCCGACCGGCCTCACCTAGGCCAACCGGCCTACTACATTGGCGAAATCCTTCAAATCCAGTATGGGCAACAAGTTGACGGCCTCTAGAAGCTAAATCTAGGTGCATCAAGGCTAGATTGGAGAATCCTAGGCCAGCCAGCCGGCCTAGGTTGGGCCGGCCGGCCCAGCTTTTCCACGGAACCGCCTCGTCTTGCTGTGGCGGCAAGTAACCAACGTGAGGAGGCTGGAGGCGGTTGCACCTTCACGCTAGGTGGCAGCAGGAGAGTGCTTGGAGGGGGAGATTCCCTTTGGATTCCATGTGCATCTCCACTCTCCCAAGGCACCTCCAAGCTATAAATAGGACCCTCTCTCTCATTCTCACTTGTACCTTCCTTCACCACTTCTCTCCCACTTGGGGAGGTGCCCCTCTAGGTGGCGCTTCCCCGTGTAATTCAAAGGTTAGTTCGGGAGTTAGAGTTAGGAGCTATCTTCGGTTCCAGAGTCGTCTTCAAGAGTCTAGGTATGAGTTCCATTGTACTTTCTTGTAAGACTTTGCCTATTTAATATAGTGATATTGTCCATGCCATGTTTACATTTCGCAATACTTTCTAATGTCTAGATTAGTACCGGAATAGTTGTATAGCTAAGTAGCTGGGTTGTTCTCTAGCTTCTCTTCCTTTCACGGGATCCCTTGTCTGCGTAGGTAGAAGGTTCTATGCATTTGGGGTTTCTTCTAGCCTTAGCATGAGGGGGAAGTCAGTGACTTGATAGTGTAGGCACGATGCCTAGGCTAGATAGTTACCATGCGTTTTGTTCCACCCCACGGAACTGCTTCCCATGGGAAATACGATAATCCGGAATACTCCTGTGAAATGCTACAATGGTGTTCCGTGTGTTTGCGAAATTATTCTAAAGGCTTAACAAACGCCAACAGTGCCTCAGCCAAATCATCGCAATATTTGTTCTTGCGCGTCAATGCATCACTGGCTTCGGCACGGGCGGTGGCGAGCTGCGCACTTTTACTTTCGCAAGCCTTCTGGAGTTCCAGCTTCTCACGCTCTAGAGCAGCAATCCTCTCCTCCAGTTCAGTCACACGAGAGTTCGAAAAAGCTTCGGCTTGAAGCTGGCGAGCTGCGCATCGTGTAGCCACAAAAGATTTCAACGCCAAGTCTTGAGCGCACTAAAGTATATTGGGCACGCCAATCTTCATTAGCTCTTTTTCCATCAAAGGAAAACAGAACCAGGCCCCAGCCTGAGCCAAGAACTCATGTTCCTAGTCCTGGCTCTTGAATCGAAGGCTGCCAATAATGTTGCCGCCTACTAGCTTAGCTCCCGAAGCCCCGAGTTCGGCAGCAGCGGCAGCAGGGTCCTCCGGGCTGACGAAGTAACCGTTAGTCTTGGAGTTGGACGAGGAGTTACGGCTAGACTTCGCTAGGGCATGCACGACCTTTTCCTAGTCATCATCTTCCGCGGAGGACACTTTCTTTCCGCCGTCGCTGGTTGAAGACGACGAGCCTGAGGACCACGCGAGCTGCTCGGTGCCTTGCGGGGGCTCAGATTTGCTTTGGCAGCGACGAGGTCGCGGGGTTGTGCACCCTCAACTGGCGAGCCCACAATATTAATTTGCCTGCCACCGTCTTCATCAGTTTCGGCCTCGTGGTCGCTGACGTCCAAGCTAGGGAGCTGGCCGGAACCGCTATCGGACAGCTTCGGCTGGGACGAAGGGGGCGGGCAGACGCCAAAGGTGCGGCAGCAAGGGGGCTTGCTTCCTCTTCCCCACCATCTTCGGAGTCTCCTTCAGCCTTCACGGGCGAAGGAGACCCGAATAAATATCCGCAACGTGGGTCCGCTTCGGTGGACCGCTCATTTTCGCACCAAGTTTCCTCTTCTTCTGCTCAAAGTGTGCGGTGGCCGAAACACCACCAGAAACTTTCAGCCCTTGATCCTCTTTCTTTTGCTTCCGCTTCTCCTCGGTGGCTTGGTGCCTAATGGCTGCAATGCGCGATGGGGCCTTGATTCCAAAGGCTCGGAACACGCGATTGGTGCGAGTCCCGCCCAACTTCCGGAAAATAGCTTTGAATTCGCTGATACACTCGGCCCCTAGGATGTCATCGGCCCATCTCTCTATAAAGTTTGCGTTCATCTCTGTACAAAAGCACCTACCGTTAAAATATAAAACGAAGAAAAGAAACCGAACAGCAACATCATGAAGAATACTCACGATGTTTTTTGAGGTTGAAGGAGGTAGAAAAGTCTGGTACAGGAATCCCTCCGGTCCATTGTGCCTCCGGCAGCCAGGCCTTGATAGACCAACCAGCCTTCAATGGCCAGCAACGACATGCGACGAACTCTTCAGTAAGGTCATGGGTGTCGAACACCTTCGACACTTCCTGAAGCCTGGCAACGAAGGACAAACGGTCCTCTGTGTCTTCGACATCAACCCGAGGAGTTTCGCCCAAGTTTTGAATCCTGTCCGTCACAAGGGGGTGGCTCTGCGTGGCTTCGTCCAACGCAACTTTGTGGTAGAACCAGTGCAAAGTCTAGTCTACCGGCCATTTGTTCTTGTAAGCAGTAACAGGGCTAGAAACTCTCTCTCTGTAGGTGAAGTTGTAGCTCCAATACTGGGCTTCGGCCTCACCTTCGATACCGTCCAAAGTCGTCACCGTGATCACTTTAGGCTGGTGATGCACCCGGTGAACGAAGGCGAAGTTTTCGGCCGAGGGATGGAAACGGCATGTCTTCACCAACCAGAAGTATAGCTTGAGATGCAATAGAGTTGGGCGTCAACTAGTGCAGGAACATGTTGTACAGTCAGAGAGTCTCCACAAACACGTGGTCCAATTGAAAATGAAGCCCTGCAGTAAAAAAGTCGTGAAAGATAGTGATTACGGCTTCGGTCACGCCACTTAGCCCGAGGGACCGGGTCGGAGGCCTCGCGCGGTCAACTTTCGGCACCATGATAACCGAAGGTGACACATTTACGAGCGGAGGTTTTAAAAGGCAAAGCAAAGCGAGACTTGGACAAGAAGTGGGAACAACGAAGCTAGGAGAAAAGCAAAGGCACAAAGAGGGCGTGAGGAAAGCGACTGGAGGTGTTGTACTTATATAGTGCGTCGGGCGGAAAAGAGAGAAAAAGACATCCTTGCCCCTTCTCACATTCAACCGTTAACAACGAATCTCCATAGCCACAGGAGAGGCTGGGCGGTCTTTTCTTCATGTGGCCCCTTCGCCATAATTTCAGGCATTATTATCCAGTTTTTCTTCTCCGACCACCATTTTTCTATTTTTCTCGGTCTTCGTCATTTTTGCAGGATCAGAACGGATCTCTCCACACAACGTCAAATGATCCGAGGGGAGGCGCTTTGAGCCGCATTGCACGCGATAGAATGATCGAGGCCTCGGGACTTCCAAGGAAGGCCCTCGCCCTCGTGGGGTACTGTTGGGGGGTGCCACCTTCGGATCTCGCCAAAGGGTCTTGGATCGAAGGATACGACCGGCCTCCCAGATGGTTCCGGATAGTGGGGCGAAAGCTTTGGTCTGTCGAAGCTTCACGAAGATCAAGCTGCCCCGAAGGATGGGCAGGGCGAATGTGACTCAAGGAGATCACCCAATCAAGCGGCCGAAGGCGAGGCGAACCGAAGGGCGAAGACGAGAATGCCCGCAGCGTCTAAGTGAATTCGAAGGGCATGATGAGCTGTAAAGGGTGTTTAGATAGGAAATTACTATATGCACCTAGAATATTCGAGGAATCTAGTGGTTTAGGGGGTGGTAAAAAGGTGTAATAACGGTGAGGGGTAGGTGTAACATCCCCTGTAAATACCCCTATAACTGTGATTGATGGGATGGATCACGGTTGAACAGACAATCATTGTCCCATTCTGAAGGTTTCTCTCTTCATTCATGCCGTCTGATTTCGTTCCGCGGGCTGTTGTGGTGTTTCTTCATTCCGAAGGGTACCCTCCACCAACAATGAAATTGTTTTATTCCAACATTTTGTTGAAAGGGGATTGGCCCTCCCCATCTCTGATTTCTTCTGTGGCATTTTTTACAATTACGGTCTTCAACTCCACCATCTTAACCCTAATTCCATAGCACATGTTGCGATATTTGTCCATCTCTACGAAGCGTTTCTGGGCATCGAGCCCCATTTTGCCCTCTTCCGTTATCGCTTCCGTCTAAGGCCTTAACCAAGTCTTGAGAACCAAAATGTAGTCAAAGGGGCCGGATTTCAGCTGAAGCAGAAAATAAACAAGTACATCGAGTATAAATTTCCAAGTAGTCTGTCGAGTTGGAAGGAAAGGTGGTTCTATATTGGAAACCATAAGCCATCCTTGCTAGAGAGAACTGAAGGAGTACCCAAACCATAGCCAGAGTGGAACCAAGATCCTCCTCAGTCTGAGATGGATCAAGTTAATGAGCTGCTTGAGATGATCCAGGTGCTAAAGTTGATGGGAGTCACTGGTGCATCTGTGATGTACTCATTCTTCGAGCGTGGGATTCAGCCCCTGCAGAAGAGGTGCCACTTCGGTTTCAACTACCTTGAGACTAAAGATCCATCCCGCATGTCTGCAGAGGAGCTACCAGTTGGGGAACCATTGAGGAGAGTAGAACACGTGCTCATGGACGTAGACGTCGTCCCATATGTACCACCGCTGTTCAGCGCAAAAAACGCGCCCAAACAGGTATAAGTAAGCCCTCTGTAATGAGTCTTCCAAGTACTTTTGTTGGTGCCTCCTGCTAATCTTGTCATCCTTATTTTGCCAGCAGGACGATATAAATGTGTATAGGAGCATGCCTCCTATGCCAGATATTGAACGCCCCAGCCATTTGAAGCCAAGAGGGCATCGACCGCTGGCGATATCCCGCCCCACTCACGATCTAGTGAGTGAAGAAGAAGATGAAGAAACTGATGATGGTGCCACCGTGGGGGAGCTGCAGAGGAAAAAAGGAACGAGCACCTCCTAGGAAAGCCCAAGCTTTACTGGTAGCGAACTCTTCCCTAGTCCTCCAAGGAAGTCTCGGGCTACCGCCCGCAAGCGGAAATCCTCTGCAATTGCAGGCAGCAGTGATGGTGACCAGCCAAGGTAAGAGTACCTCCATAATTTTTGAGTACTTTTCTTGCCTTTTTCTTGCGCTAATTTCACCAAATTTTCCCTTTTTCTTCTGCTTCAGTGCTGCCACCTCCAACCCCAAGTGCCCAAGGCAAAGGGTTAAAGAGGAAAATATCGAGGATGATGCTACAACAAAGCAAGACGTGTCCTCTGTTGCAGCGGACCCGTTGCCATGTAGTACTGAGGCTGCGCCGAGGCAAACACCGCCCTCGGCTAACCTTCAAGTGGATGCAGCCACGTCTGGTGCCGCGCTGGGGCAGACATTGCCCTCGACTGGCAGGCCAGCATCTTCGAGTACTTTGAGTGTTGTTATAGCTCCCAAAGTGCTCAAGGCAAGAAAATTGAATGTAAAGAAGTCTTCACTGTAAGTACTCGTGTACTTTTTAAATTGCAATTTGTAGGTTCGTAGTTTATTACTGTTTTGACCGCTGCTTTTGTTGAATGTTGGAAATCCTCTACTCTGGGCATGGACAAGCCTGGTGATGCCGCGGCTGCCCTAGCCCCCGAGCTAGAGAAAAAGTCAGATAATGTAGCGTTGGTGACGATGATGATTGTCGCCACTCGGGTTGATCTGCCACCACCACATGCGGAGTCCCCTGCACCTGCTGCCATTGAAGTCAAAGATGATGTGGCGAGTGCAGAGCGAGACGCAGCAGAAGATCCTAGGGTGGTAGAACCAGCCCCCGAGATTCAATTAGGTGAGCCGATTTTGCCGCCCCCGGCTGCGAGTACCGTCTTACCCATAGCGTTTTTGATTCTTGCGTGCGAGGTGGCATGTACTCGACAACAGCAGCCAACTCATGAGAATTAGGATGGTAGGGGTGTTCATCGAGCATCCATTGGAGAATTCGATGGCATCCTTCAACTTCACCAGCGTTGTGCTCGACGAGGGCGCAACTTTCATCTTCGGCTCTTGGATCTGCGTCGCCAACGGTTTGGGTGGCTTCAACAGCCACCTAGCCAACTCCAGGGAGCCGGAGTCCTCTTCATCGACTCCAAGCAGAGATCTCGACGAGTTCATCGACAACCTCGACGAGCTGTTGCTTCCCAATCTGGCCCTGCAGATCGAAAAGATGTCCGTTTTCGACGTGACTTCCACTCATGACGCACCCGATCTAGTCGGATCGGACTCAAACCGATCTGAGGGGACCACACAATCTAAGTCCCTCTCCGACTTGGAGGAGGATTTACATCTGCTACTCAAGTTCAAGGACGTGGGAGCCACCGCTTGCTGGGGGGCCCTCGTTTTCGACAACTAGGACCCCAACGAAGAGTACTCATTGTTCAGTACTACACCTTCAAGCCAGTCCCGAGGAGGACTCAGAGACGAGAGAGCCACCGCCCGTCGGGCGGCCCCCACTCTTGAAAACCACTCGTAACCCGATGGCCACACCAAATCATTTTTGGGCAGCCATCTAGGTTTAACCATAAAATCAACGGCGCAAGGCCGTTTCGTGTACTGGAAGGGCTTTGAGCCCTCCGAACTATTCGATTACGAGTCCCGCCTTGTGGCCTTCACACTGTAACTGCCCTTCCAGGAGAGCAAACCTCTCTCTCCCATCGCGGAAGAAGGAGAAAGTAGCACAGAGCTACTCGAGTATAGCCTTATGGCTAACAACTCGCCGGATCGTCAAGTCTGCATGGCCTCCCTTTGCAACGTGGAGGACGACAATCTGGACCCCGAGTACGACAACGAGCAACTCGCACACGTCTCAGCCGATGAGTCCACAGCTGACGCTCCCCAGGATAAAGACGAGGAGCACCGAAGGATCCTGCGGGTGAAGAACGCCAAGCGCCCCCAGCACACGCGCAATGCGCAGAATCGCGCCCGCGACCCAAGGGTTCTAAACAACGCTTTTGCCGCAGTCGCGGATCAGGAGTACCGTACGCCGATTGGCACCATTGCAGAAGTAGCCCTCTTAGCCCAACAACTCCCACCCAACCCTCAGATACAAAGGCTGCAATATCTAACCTAGCGCGCGCTCGTGCAACTCGATGGCCAACATCCAGTGTCTTCCACTCGGAATCCACCCTCGAGGTCTGAGCGCCATGGCGAAACCACGCTGATCAGTCGCACCCCCAGAGGAGGCCCCGGGAGCCGAAGGAACGACAACCACTAGCGCATTGAGGGCCACCCGTCCGTCCGCGGCAACAATGAACAAGAAGTACAACAATCCACTCGCAACTAGCATGGTGCAAGGCATCAAGGCCAAGATCCACTCGAGGCCAACCTTCACGAAGCTCCCACGATCGACCTCAGGCAGAAGATCAACGAAGGCCGCGACGCGCGGCGTGTTATTGAATCAAGGAGAAGGGACCGTGCCGGCAGGTGCCACAACGACGACGACGACAGCGACCGCTTCCCCACCTTCACCTCCAACATCACCGGCAAGTCCTATCCCAAGGAGTTCAAACCAGTCGGAATCCCCAAGTATGACGGTAAGCAGGACGCGCGCCAGTGGATTCAATGCTATTCTGTTGCTATTGAAGTTTCAGGGGGATCCAACTCCACCAAAGCTCTCTACTTCCCGGTAGCTCTGGAGTCCTCACCACTCACTTGGTTTGAAAGCCTCAAGCCAAACTCCATCGACTCGTGGGAGGACCTCAAGCGGGCCTTCATCGACAACTTCCAAGGATCCATGATCAGAGCGGGCACTCGCCACGATCTGTCCCAGGTGAAGCAAGAGATGAACGAGACCCTGAGGTCCTACACCCAACGTTTCTTCGAGACGTGCGCCACCATCGCCAACATCACCGACGAGGATGTCATCTGCTGCTTCTAGAACGGGCTCTTCTCGAAGCACATGAACCACGACTACCGTGGAGTTTCGTGACATGATGGCACGGTGGGCAGACCAGGAGGACAAGGAGAACGACCGTTTCCCCAAGCGTAACCATGACAAGCAAGGCAATGGCAACGGCCACTTCGACAAGAGCCAGCGGAACCACTCGGGGAACTCCTGAAAGCGCAAGCCAAACCAAGAAGTCGCGGCTGTTGAGTGCAATCCGCGTGGCAAGAGGTCGGGGAACAACGAAACATAATTCGAGAAAGTCATGCACAAACAATGCCCGATACACCCGAAGTCGCGACACACACTCTTCGAGTGCATCACCATCCGCAATTCACTCAATGCACCACCCCTCCCCCAAGCAGGAAAGCGAAAGGACAAGGAGGACGACGAGGAAGGTGACAAGCCGGGGGCTCAAGACTTCCAGAATCCGAAGAACGTTGTCAACGTCATCTTCGGCAGAGACGGTGGATTCCCCTCCAAGCGTGTGCAGAAGTTGACCCTGCGCAAAATACTCTCTATGGAGCCGGCCACGTCAAGGCCTCTGAGATACAGCGAGGTCCCGATCTCCTTCTCTAGGGATGATCAATGGACCAGCTTCCCCGAGCCGGGAAAATTTTCGTTCGTCCTAGACCCTATCGTGGCAGGCTCACAGCTAACCCGAGTACTCATCGACGGGGGGAGCGGCCTCAACCTGCTTTTTGCGAGTACTCTGAAGAAGATGGGCCTGGACATCTAAAAGATGCTCACCCCAGCAGAGCTCATTTCTACGGCATTGTCCCTGGTAACGCGGCTACACCACTCGGGTCAGTGGTCCTGCCAGTCACCTTTGGGACGAAAGACAACTACTGCACCGAGTACATCAAGTTCTAGGTGGCGGATTTCAACTCATCATATCATGCCATCCTTGGCAGACCGGCACTAGCCAAATTCATTGTCGTGCCCCACTATGTCTACCTGCTACTTAAAATGCCAAGCAAGGCAGGCATACTCACACTCCGTGGCGACCTGAAGAAGTCGTATGACTACGACCAGGAAGCGATCGAGTACACCATGACATCACGCGTGCCAGAGCCGTCTGCAGAAGTACTTGCGGCCGCGCAGAAGCTGACCAACTCAGAGATGGAGATCTCCAACCAGCGGCCTAGCCAGTCGAGGGTTAAAGGCAACCCAAGCGATGTCAGCATCAAGGCCATCCAGATGCAAGAAGGTGACCCGTCCAAGACAGCTTTGATCGCGGGCGCCTTAGGTGACAAATAGGAAAGCGCGCTCGTCAGCTTCCTAAGGGCTAACTAAGACATATTCGCGTGGAAACCAGCGGATATGTCGGGAGTGCCCAAGGAGTTGATTGACCATTGCCTAAAAGTCGACCCTAAAGCCACTCCGAAGAAGCAGCGACTACAACGCTTCGCACCTGACAAGAGGGAGGCCATCAAGAAAGAGCTAGCAAAACTACTCGCGACTGGTTTTATTAAAGAAGTCTACCACCCCGAGTGGTTAGCTAACCCTATACTAGTCTTGGAAAAGAATAATAATGAATGGAGGATGTGCGTGGATTATACTGATCTCAATAAACACTGCCCGAAGGACCCTTCCCGCTCCCACGCATCGACCAAGTCATCGACTCTATGACTGGCTGCGTCTTGCTCTCCTTCCTCGACTACTACTCGGGCTACCACCAGATAGCTCTCAAGGAAGAAGATCAGATCAAAACGGCGTTCATCACCCCCTTTGAAGCATACGCATACACTAGAATGTCATTCAGGTAGAAGAACGCAGGAGCCACATATCAACGGGCCATCCAACTATGCCTTGCGGACCAGCTACACCGCAATGTTGAAGCTTACGTTGACGACGTGGTCATCAAGATCAGATCCCACGACGAGTTCATCACTGATCTCGAGGAGACATTCAACAGCTTGCGGAAGTTTTGATGGAAGCTTAATCCGATGAAGTGCGTCTTTCGCGTGCCACAAGGAAAACAACTCGGGTTTGTTGGCGCTAAAATCGGCCAGACAGGAATCGGCCGATGGTCTTCAGCGTTGGACACACGACCCGGGAGAATCTGCTTAGCTCCTGTTCGGGTTATCGCCCTGGTGCGGTTCGCGCGGCGTGCCAGTCAATCTGACCTGTTGATTAACAAGGAAATAAAGTATTAAATTCCAGGCACTCCGATCGGCTGGAGTTCCGATCTGTCCTGAGGAGCGCGTCGGCGGCGAATCGGCCGATTTGCTGTAGAGATGATCAGCTATGGATCAGCCGATAATCGTGTAGTAATTGTAAAGAAAACTGCTGGAGCGATCTAAAAAATTACTACAGAGGCAACACTTGAAATAGATCTAATCGTCTGTAAGATGATAAATCGAAGAAGAACGATGATGAAGCCGATTACTCTGATCTCAAGCTGGATAACTGGTGATAATACTAGAATAACAAGTAAAACTTGCGATTCTAGTAAATATCGATAACTGGTGAATCAATCCAAACGAAACTACAGTGATGCGCCCGTAGTTAAAGCTCGGATATTACTCGATAAGCGGAACCTACCAATCGGCCGGAGATCAAGTTGATGCAGTCCTGCCAATCCGTACGAACTCGTGAAAGAAGAAAAGTATTGGCGAAGTCGCCGACTTGAAAGTAAATTGCTGAAAAAGTAGAAGTATTGTTGTTGATTGATGTGTTGATGTTTTTGCAAGACCCTGACGACTCCTATTTATACCCTAAAACTAGGACTCCTGCTCGATCACGACTTGTTACAACCTTATTTAAAAAAACAGGAAAACTACTATATCTATAATAACTTTTAAAGGAAACGGACTCCCGCAGAATCTTCCGCCGCCGTCCCCTAATCTAATCAGGATTCTTTTCAATTGCTCCTTGACCGACTTAGCGTTGCCCTGTTGACCAACTTCTGACCAGGATCCTCCGAAATAGTCCCATCCTGTTGGCGCAAGCTGTATCACCAATCGGCCGATTTTCAACTGTTACCTCAATCGGCCGATTCCTTACTGTAGCCTTTAGATCTGCCGCATCGGCCGACCTTCTCTCCCCGACGCCGATTTAACACGTGTCAAAATCTGGCGTCAACACATGCCCCCCAATTTCGGAGTAAAACATAACTTTTTCTTCGAAATTCTTTCTTTAACCTTTTCCTCCGAAACGGGCGCAGCAAAAACCTCCTTCCGTTCCGCGGCATAATGATTGCAATTTCCTCGGACTGAGCACGCGAAACGACCGCTCCCCTGGAATTCGTGTAGACGGCGCGGTAGGAATACCATTTTTACCCTTGCTCTCCCGATTTTTCTTAAGTACTGGCCTTGTCCGCCTACTCTTCCCCACAAATCTAGCATTCTCTTCCAGCGAACCACTATTCGTTTTCCTCCAAGCTCTCTTTGATCTTCAAGTGCTTCCCCCTTTCCGGCGATCTCATCCGCGACCTGCTCCACCCCTCCAATGGCGTCACCATCGGCGACCGCTCCATCCACGGAAGCTCTATCGGCAACTCCTTCAACGGCGGCGGCCCAATCGGCACCTTCCCTAACGGTCCCATCGGCGACGATGACTTCCATCCCAGAGGTAAATGCTTGAAATTTTTTCCTTTTCGCTTTTCTACTACTTCGGTACTTTCCGGATCCTTTCTCAGTTCCTTCCCCTTTTCTCCCTTTTTAGGCACTTAGGCACCGAATCACCATCCCCCTCTCAGAATCCCCAGACCTCATCTGTTTGGGCCCTATGGGGAACCCCGATCCAACAGACCTGATCAGTCTAGAAACTCATAGAATCCCATTCAAGCAGTCGCCCATGGACCTAGATCAGTGGGTAGGTACTTTTAGATCCTGGCCAAATGAAACCCCCGGCTGGAGAGAATGGTACCAGAGAGTGGCCAGATCTCGGAGGGTTCAGTGGGATGAACAGAAAATCGGCCAGTGTATAGACCTATCTTTGTCTCAGATGGAAAGAAATGAACCTCTGGTCATGGCAGCTTCTTATTTTTGGTCTGATGCACTCAATGCATTCCTTTTCGGACATGGACCCATGACCCCGACTCTGGCCGATGTTCTGTTGTTGACCGATCTTGATGTCTCCTCCGCCGATATCCCCTTCAACTATCTGTTCAAGCCATCACATCGGCTAGAGACCAAAGGAATCGGCGGGTGGAAAGGATATATTAGCAAAAACATGAAGACCGGGACAATTTCAGAGAGGGAGCATACTGCTTTTCTGATGATGTGGCTAGAAAAGCACTTTTTCTGTGGCAGAGCAGTTGGACCCTCCTCAAATACCCAAGCTTTAGCGGAGGCTTTGTCACAAAGATCGGCCATCCCTCTTGGAAAACATCTGCTGGGATCGGCCTACCACCTGATGCACCAAATCGGCACCAAGCTGTCGAAGGGGGAGCCGATCGGGAACCTTGGCGGTCCCTGGTGGTTCATCACCCTCTGGCTCAATTTACAGATGAGCAAGGTCTCTCAGCAACGGATAGAGACCAAAACCTTCCCTAACATTGAGTCAGAGGAGAATCCATCCATCCGACGACGCTGCAGATCATTTGGAGAAGCGGCATCGGCCTTCCCCGGCTGCCAGTTTACTGCTACCCGCACAGCTGAGTACTTCAGATGCTTTTATAATGGCCTTAGTGAAGAGACCGTCAGCTGGCATCCATATCAAGCAGTGGAGCCGATTTTTGAATTACCCATAAGCTACGACTTCTCCACCCATACTTTTGACAGGGAGCTTATGGATGTCTTGATCAAGCCAGGGATTCTGCTAGCCAATTTCTTCTCAGGAAAGGACTCTCCCACTTATGAGTTCTACAATCCATCGGCTGCAGCAAGGCAACTGGGTTTTGGCCAACTGCCGATTCGGGTCTATTTCGCCGGTCAAGCGAAATTCAGAGATGGACTGACTTCAAGTCTTGATTACAGTCGGCTGTGCGATCTAGTACCGGATTCCAGTACCATCGATCTGAATAATTGGTCAGTTGCCTCTTTTGCCACCCAGCAATTCAAATTATGGTGGGCGGAATGGAAGCAACACCTCTTCTGCAAATCTCCATCATCTTATTGCAACACTCTGGACCCAGAAAACATTGATCCAAATGCAGGGGTATGTCCTTTTTCTCAGCCGATTCCAATGCTATCTCTTTCCATATTGTCATTTTGTTATTAACTCACGTTCATCTTCTCAGTCTGAAAGCCAGGTTCCTCCGATGCGGAGCCGAAGCGGCAGGCCGATAGATAGTCACCATCAATACACGCCGTATCCACTTATCGGCTTCCATGCTCCAACTGTCAAGGATATCTCTACAGGCCGATTGAAACGAGCACCGAAAAGGCCAACATCGAAGATAACCAGCCGTCGAGTGCGAGCTCGCATCGGATCGGCCGATCAGACGGCAATAGCATCGGCTGAGGTTCCTCGTATCGGATCGGCCGATCAGATGGCAGTGGCATCGGCCGAGACTCCCCGTATCGGATCGGCTGACTAGATGGCGGTGACACCGGCCGAGACTCCACGTATCGGATCGGCCGACCAGATGGCGGTGACACCGGCCGAGACTCCAATCCCTTTACCTTTGCCGGTTGTCGAGATGGCTGATCCCCAAGTCACCGCCGAAGTCGGAGCAGCTGCAACATCGCTATTAGTAGAAGCTGTTCAGGTAAGCTTACTTATCTCATATATTCTTCAAATCTTCTACTGACATTAACTCTCTTCCTCTGCCAGGCTGCACAAGCTGTTCCACCGCAGTCCCCGCAGCAATCGGCCACGTCCCAAGTGGAAACTGAAACTCCAGCAGCTCCTATCATCGAGGTAAATGGTCTCTTACCTTGATCTCTTAATTTTTAGAAAACTTAACCGATCTTGATGCAAGCCGATTTGGGTATGCCAACTACAACAACACAACAGACATCGGCCGGGAGATCCACAGAGGCATGGTAAATTTCTCACACCATCTTATTTCAATTTCTCATAGCATACTCACAGGATCTATTTTCCATATCTTTTCAGGAAGCTGGCTCAAGCGGAGCACTAATAATCGTTGAATCTTCCTCTTCCGACGAGCCAACTGCACCAGCCCCTCATACAAGGGAAACGCTTCCACCGGCGCAGGCAAGAGAAATTCGCTTTAAGGAGGTAACAAACTTACCATTAGAATCGGCCGATTTCTTTTTACTGCTTGCCTACCCTTTACTTTATTTCTTCACAAGAGCAAGACACCCCTAACAACAGCATCTTCTCCTTTGCCGTCTCCTTGCCCGATGACGAGGAAATTGCTTCACGCCCAACTCCATCGAGCTCTGCCTCCGATGATGTCCGCGCCAAGCTTGAAAGCATGCGCACTCTCCTATAAGACGACATCAGCCGATTGGTAGAAGATGCTTCGCCGATTCGATGACTTTTCAACGAGATCAAAGGTCGAATCCCGGAAGAAGTATCAGAAAACTTAGCGCACGCTGCCTATATAGAGCATATGCATATTCTGGTTTCCAGGGCGCTGCGCCATATGGCCGATCGTGCCCAGATGGCAAAAACTCAGGAGGAGGCCGATTCATACAAGCACCGGACTCAGGAGGTACACCACAAAATCAACTTCCTCGAAAGCTGTCGTCCGGACATTGTCGGCGCGATAGATCGGCTGAAACGGAGAAGAGCAGAGCTGGCCAAGGAGATGGAGCAGATAACCAAAGAGATAGCCGCTGAAGAAAAGAAACTCCAAGAACTCCCATCCATCATCAGTGAGCTGAAGCAAGAAAGACAGCACTTGGCCCGTGAAATGATAAGGCTTCATCGCCGTGTGTCAGAAGTTCCAGGATCGGCCGATGATGATCAGAGAGTACTAGACTCGGCCGATAAAATTAGACGACAAGCTATTGTAGCCATAGATGCTTTTCTTGGGTTGTAAAGAACATGTTAAACATTTATAGCTCCTTCAATGTTACTGCGCCGATTTGGTTTTGAACTGCTTCTTCAGTCAGCTTTGCATTTATGTATGTATTTATTCCGATAGGACGTGTCTCACCATCCATCTACCTCTCCTTCCTTCATAAGTAGACTCTTCACCATCTCCAGAGGCATACACATCACTAATCTTCTCTTTCCCTCTTTACTGTCCCAAACTGAACGACAAGATGTCTTCTTCGTCCTCTTCATCTTCATCCTCTGTCAACCAGGTATGAACTTCTCTTCTGCCTTTCCCCTAAGCATCTCAATCGCTCTGATGTTGGGTAACCCCTTTTATCTCTGTTTAGCCAAAACGTCTCAGCCCTGGTCTAGAACGAGCGATTGAAATCATGCATTCAGAAGAACCACTGTCACAGGCAGACACAGATCTGATAAGAGCTCATGCTGAGGAACTCAGAGATCATGTCCCCGCTGTTGTCCAAGAATACTGGGACCTTATAGATGCTCACTTTTTGGTCCGTAAGCGACCATCTCCTAAAAAAATCCTCCACTTCCTTGTAAAGCTAAGACCGAAGTTGCCATGGAGGATCTGGAGGAGAGGAAGACCCGCCTACTGATAGAACTTTGCAACCAAGCTAAAATTGGAGCCACTGCAGAGGACCCGAAGGAGAAAAGGCTCAGCCTTATGATAGAACTGGGTCGCATCGAGAGAGAAATCCAGCGCAGGCGTAATCAGTAGACATATCGGTATTTTTATTCTAAGGGCGACTTGTGCCATGTCGGCCATGTACTCTGTCATTTTCATCCGATAATGAATCCCAATGTTTTCTTCGTCAGATGTGTAGACGAAAACCGATGAGAAATTGGCCATATTATCTTGATATATTTTATTGCAAGTTATGCATCTACCCAAATGCTTAGATAGTACCTCTTCAGATATCGTCCGTTTAAGGCTCTTGAGAATTCCTCCTCTTCGACTGTCTCCAGAATATATGCATTCCCAGGGGCACATTGGCCGATTCTGTACGGCCCTTCCCAAGTGGGTGACCATTTACCGAATTTGGGATCTTTGGATCCTATCGGCAGCACTAACTTCCACACCAAATCTCCTTGAGAAAATTGTTTAACTTTGACCTTTTTATCATACCATCTGGCCACCCTTTTCTTGTTTTCTTCTATACTAATTAAGGCTCTCAACCGTAAACCTGCCGAATCATCAAGTTCGTCTTTCATGAGAAAGGAATAGTCATCGGCCGTTAACTGATCTTGTAACGATATCCGTCTTGACCCCGTCCTTATCTCCCAAGGCAAGACCGCCTCATGACCATAAACCAACTGATAAGGGGATATCTTAGTGGCTCCATGACAAGCCATCCTATATGCCCATAAAGATTCAACCAAAGACATATGCCACTTTTTGGGTTGCTCTTCTATCTTCCTCTTGATTAGTTTGATTATCCCTTTATTGGACGATTCTGCTTGGCCATTGGCTTGAGCATAGTATGGAGAAGAATTTAATAATTTAATCCCCATATCGGCGGCAAACTCTCCGAATTTTCCAGAAGTAAACATTGTTCCTTGGTCAGTTGTGATGGTTTGAGGAATACCAAATCGATAGATAATATGGCTTTTAACAAATTCAATCATATCGGCCGATGTCACATTCCTTAAAGGAATTGCCTCCACCCACTTAGTAAAATAATCTGTTGCCACCAATATGAACTTATGCCCTTTGCTTGATGGAGGGTGAATTTGTCCTATGAGATCTATTCCCCAACCTCTGAACGGCCACGGCTTAATTATTGGGTTCATAGCCGATGCTGGCGCACGTTGTATATTACCAAACTTCTGACAGTCTTGGCACCCTTTGTAATACCTGAAACAATCTTCAAGAATGGTTGGCCAATAATACCCATTGTTCCGGATCATCCATTTCATTTTGTGAGCCGATTGATGAGCTCCACACACGCCCTTATGGATCTCTCCCATCAGAACCTTTGCCTCTTCTGTTCCCAGGCACTTGAGAAGAACCCCATCAATCGTCCGGTAAAATAAATCATCCTCAAGCAACACATATTTTGTAGCTTGAAAACGTATTCGCTGATCCACTTTTTGGGATAGATCTTTCAAGTAATCGGCGATTTCCTTTCGCCAGTCATCGGCCGCGAGCTCTAGCATCGTCGCTCCCTGAATCGGCCGATACCCGGAGGCATGTTGGGCCAGCCTGTTGGCCTCTTCATTATAATTCCTGGGGATATGCTCAATTATTGCAGACTTGAACTCTTTTAAAAGCTGGAGGCAGTCTTCATAATAAATCCTCAAGATATCATCCCTGCACTCAGATCGCCCCGTTAATTGATCCACAATGAGCATGGAAACTCCAAAAATTTTGACTGCATCAGCTTTGACTTCCTTTAATAATTGTATGCCTTTCAGAACGGCTCGATATTCTGCCTGATTATTAGTTGCGGAAGCTTCTATCGGCAAGGAGAAATTATAACTTGCCCCCCGAGGCGACACAAGAACAATGCCGATTCCTGATCCGACCCCACATTAAGAACCATCAAAATATAGAGTCCATGGAACTGGTTCAACGGCGGCAATTTCTGGTCTACAATGCTAAGCTACGAAATCGGCCATTACTTGTCCTTTGACAGCTTTGGCTGATTCGTACCTTAAGTCAAATTCTGACAGAGCCAGGATCCATTTTCCAATCCGTCCTTTCAAAATCGGCAACGATAGCATATACTTCACCACACCATCCTTGCATACAACTATGCATTCTGCCGATAACAAATAGTGCCTGAGCTTGGTACACGAGAAGTATAAACACAAGCATAACCGCTCCACCGGGGAGTATCTTGTTTTGGCGTCTAGGAGTCTTCTGCTGATGTAATATACCACTCGTTCTTTTCCTTCAAACTCCTGTACCAACACCAATCCAATAGCCTGTTCATCAACCGATAAATATAATTTGAACGGCTTACCAGGCTGTGGTGGGACCAACACTGGAGGTGAAACTAGATATTGCTTGATATTTTCCAATGCTTTGCGCTGTTCTTCTCCCCATATGAATTCCTGGACGGGCTTTAATTTCAACAGAGGAGTAAAAGCCTGAATACGTCCTGACAGGTTGGATATGAATCTTCTGATAAAATTGACCTTGCCGATGAGGGACTGTAGCTCGGTTTTATTTTGTGGGGCCACAACTTTGTTGATGGCGTCTATAGTCCTGCGGTTGACTTCTATCCCGCGCTCATGAACCATAAATCCTAAGAATTGCCCAGCCGATACACCAAATGCACACTTGTTTGGGTTCATCTTCAACCCATGCTTCCTTGTGCACTCCAGCATTTCTTGTAAATCGGCCAGATGTTCTTGGTGACCTTTTGACTTGACCACGACGTCATCTATATAAATTTCCACCGATGTACCAATGAGCTTGTGCAAGATGTAATTCATGGCCCGCTGATACGTAGCACCGGCGTTCTTCAACCCAAAAGTCATAACAACCCATTCGAATAAACCAAGATGACGTGGACACCTGAGAACTGTTTTCGAGATATCTTCTTCGGCCATTAATATCTGATTGTACCCTGCATTCTCATCCATGAAACTTATGACTTTGTGTCCTGCGGCAGCATCTATCAAGATATCGGCCGTTGGCATCGGATATCCATCCATTGGCGTAGCCTGATTTAAGTTTCTGAAATCGATGCACACGCGTAACTTTCCATTCTTCTTGTATACGGGCACAATATTGGAAATCCATTCGGCGTAGCGGCACTGCCGAATAAATCCTGCTACAATTAACTTGGTAATTTCGGCCTTTATATCAGGTAGAATCTTGGGGTTACACCGTCGTGCAGGTTGCTGATATGGCCGATATCCTAATTTTATAGGTAACCGGTGTTCAACAATGGACCGGTCTAGACCTGGCATCTCATAATATTCCCAAGCAAAGCAATCCTTGAATTCTTTTAATAAATTTATCAGTTTACATTTATACTCAGGATCCAAATTAGCACTAATATACGTCGGCCTTGATTTGCTGCTATCTCCCAAATCTACCATCTCCAATAAATCGGCCGACGTAAATCCATGTCCAAGCTTCCCGTCTTCTCGGACGAGCTGATCCATTTATTCTGAATCTTTAGAGCCGACTGCTTGGATCGGCTGTAGACCAAAATCGGACACTTTCAGGAAGTCAGTGTCCCAAGTCCTGCCAGATATACATTTGACGTGCTCGCAGCTCCACTGTTGCGTGTCGGCCGCCGCAACGCTGTAGGCGGAATCGGTCGTGACTATCTCTGTGCTGTCGCCGACCCATTGCACGAGGCATTGATGCATTGTAGATGGGACACAGCAGTTTGCATGTATCCAGTCGCGACCAAGCAGCATGTTGTAGGACCCCTTGCCATTAAAAATGAAAAAAGTGGTAGGAAGGGTCTTACTGCTGATGGTGAGGTCGACGCAGAGCGCTCCACGGGCAGGAGACACGTTGCCTTCGAAATCCTTCAGCATCATGTCCGTCTTGGTGAGGTCTTCATCGCCCTTGCCTAACTTGCGGAACATGGCATACGGCTTGATGTTAACTGCGGCACCTCCATCTACTAGTAGTCTGGTGATGGGTCGTCCATTAACATAGCCTTTGAGAAACAACGCTTTAAGATGTTGCCGTTTTTCTTCTTCAGGTTTCTCAAAAGTAGCCATCATCAGCTCTAACACCAGTTGTGCCATTTGTTCTTCCATTCTTGTTGCTCTGTTTCGATCGTCAGGCGCCATGAATTCCATCGGCAATATAAACACCATGTTGATCTGGCGTATTCCCTATCTGGTTCCCTTCATAGGGGGTCCTCGTCCGACACCCTATCATCCGCCATCTCTTCCAGCCGATCGTGCACGCTGATCCTGCCCCCTAGTCCATCCTGTTGGTTGGTCTTGCCTTTTGACCGGTGGTACTGGTCAACTCTGCCCCCCAGCCGATCATGCACTGAAACGCGTTGTTCCTCTCGTCCGCGCCGATTTCTGCTGATCGGCTCTGATCCTCTATCCCTAGAGTGTGGCCTCGGGCGATCGTTGCAACTCGATCCATTACACTCCGGACAGTTATCGGCAGACGGCAATCTGATGTCGTTCTCCCAGCAATGGATGAAGAACGGACATTGCCAGTGATCTTCATGCCGGCGTATCATTTCTTCGTGGTATCTTGATTGTTCTTGCTGCTGCCGATATTTGCTGAGCAAAAACTAGGAGGTGACGGGTTTGCGTGATCGTTCTGGCCCCCGCCTGCTCCTTTTGATTTCTTCCGTCGTGATCTGCCTCCTGGGATCGACGGCGCCGCCCCTTCTTGCCGATTCTGACGTCAGCACCTTGGTTTGGCGTGAATTTCCTCCAGTGTCAACCATGTTGGCCGGGAAGGGATGCTAATCTATCTTCATCGGCTTCGCCGATTTAGCTGGGGTTTCAAATTTAAGCCTCCCCTGTTCGATGGCCGATTGTATCTGCTGAGACGTTGCATTCATTCGTATCATGAGATGTGGCGTTGTGCCACTTGCAATATTTCATCTTCTTGAGTTGATCGGCCGAAGGGATAGTGTGATGTTGAGATAGCTTAATCTGTCCCTCCTGGAGCAATAAATCGAAAATTTTATCGTCTTTTGATGTGTCAAAGCCGAATGTCTCTGGCTCTTTCTTTCTGAAAGGGCATGATATCGGTTTTTTCCCTTTCACCCATTCTGCCAGGCCGATTTCCTCCTCCCCATCGGATTCAGACCCTTCTAGGTATGCCACTTTCTTCTGGAAATTCCTCCGCTGTTCAAACGGACGGACTTCCTATCATGCCAATCGGTGAACGATCTGACTTAGGCTTTCGAACTCTTGCGAAGCATACCTTTCCTTGATTTGTGGCAGGAGGCCTTGGAAAGCGATATCGGCCAGCTGTGCATCGGTCAAAGCCAGACTGTAGCATTTGTTCCTGACTTCTCTGAACCTCTGTATATATCCAGTTACTGGTTCATCGCTCCTTTGCCTGAGGCTGGTCAGATCTGAGAGCTTCATCTCATGTACTCCTGCGTAGAAGTATTTGTGGAACTGTTTCTCCAGATCGGCCCAAGTAACAATAGAATTTGGCGGCAAAGTGGTAAACCACTGGAAGGCCGATCCGGAGAGAGACAATGAAAATAGCCGCACCCTCAGAGCATCGTGTGTGGCGGCTTCTCCGCACTGGATGATGAATCTGTTGACGTGCTCAACGGTGGATGTGTCGTCCAGCCCCGAAAACTTGGTGAAATCGGGTACCTTGTAGCGGTGTGGGAACGGCAGCAAGTCATAGGCCGATGAGTATGGCGTCTTGTATGTGTATGTCTGCACTTTCGGCTTCAGCCCAAACTGGTCCTGAATCACCTCTGCTATTCTTGCCGTCCAGTCCACCTGCTGCTGATGAACGACCGTTCGCGGTGCCGGCACATGTTGAAGGGCTGATGGTGGCACAGCTGGGTGATGAATCGAAGCATGCGGCGAATTTTGCTGATCAGCTGACAGTTGATGGCGAAGTGAATCCGCCGCCCCGTTGTACATCATCATCGGCGCCGTGTTTCTGAGAGATTCTTCAGTGCCTGCCCCCCTGCCGATTTCTAATAAGGTTGGCTAATACTAAGAGACCGTCGGCCGGACGGCCGATTGGTGCGGCGCCTGGATTGGATAGCTCCTATATCCGATTGTTGGCTCAGGAAAAACTGTTGTCGCCGATGTCCCCCAGGGTACTGAGCTTGCGGGCAGCGATTGCACAGAAGCAATCTGGACGGGTTGAAGCGGTGTCTGTGATGGGAGACATGGTGCACCGCTGTATCTTGGAGACGCTGGAGGCAACGGAGTGTTGTACCCTTCGCGTTGCGTCAATATCGGCTGAGGAGCCGATTGGGACGTGTATGGTAAGCTTCTGGCTGGCAGCATGGTTGGCGGGGCATACGCTGGCCCCTGATAGCCTTGGACTGCTCTGCTGGCCAGAGAACTGACGACGGCATTATACACTGTGTTGGTCATCACCGAGGATTGATCAATGAATGCCTGGTAGACGGACTGTTGGATCATATCGGACATCTTGCCCGAGTCCTCAGCAATGGTGATGTGGCGGGGAACTGGAATAGGAGCCTTCTTGACAGTCTCCCCACTTCTGGTACGGCTGAACGACTGAAGGTACATCTTCTTGTAATCTTCTAGATGTTTAGCTAATTCTTCCCTCTGGTCGTCCTTGAGATCCGCTTCTGTGACTTCAATGATGTTACTATCGGAGATCTCTGCGTTCTTCGACATATCAGAGTCTTGGATCTGTCCCACTGGGCGTGCCAAATGTGTGTTGGCGCTAAAATCGGCCAGACAGGAATCGGCCGATGGTCTTCAGCGTCGGACACACGACCCAGGAGAATCTGCTTAGCTCCTGTTCGGGTTATCGCCCTGGTGCGGTTCGCGCGGCGTGCCAGTCAATCTGACCTGTTGATTGACAAGGAAATAAAGTATTAAATTCTAGGCACTCCGATCGGCCGGAGTTCCGACCTGTCCTGAGGAGCGCGTCGGCGGCGAATCGGCCGATTTGCTGTAGAGATGATCGGCTATGGATCAGCCGATAATCATGTAGTAATTGTAAAGAAAACTGCTGGAGCGATCTAAACAATTACTACAGAGGCAACACTTGAAATAGATCTAATCGGCTGTAAGATGATAAATCGAAGAAGAACGATGACGAAGCCGATTACTCTGATCTCAAGCTGGATAACTGGTGATAATACTAGAATAACAGGTAAAACTTGCGATTCTAGTAAATATCGATAACTGGTGAATAAATCCAAACGAAACTACTCGATAAGCGGAACCTACCAATCGGCCGGAGATCAAGTTGATGCAGCCCTGCCAATCCGTACGAACTCGTAAAAGAAGAAAAGTATTGGTGAAGTCGCCGACTTGAAAGTAAATTGCTGAAAAAGTAGAAGTATTGTTGTTGATTGATGTGTTGATGTTTTTGCAAGACCCTGATGACTCCTATTTATACCCTAAAACTAGGACTCCTGGTCGATCACGACTTGTTACAACCTTATTTAAAAAAACAGGAAAACTACTATATCTATAATAACTTTTAAAGGAAATGGACTCCCGCAGAATCTTCCGCCGCCGTCCCCTAATCCAATCAGGATTCTTTTCAATTGCTCCTTGACCGACTTAGCGTTGCCCTGTTGACCAACTTCTGACCAGGACCCTCCGAAATAGTCCCATCCTGTTGGCGCAAGTTGTATCACCAATCGGCCGATTTTCAACTGTTACCTCAATCGGCCGATTCCTTACTGTAGCCTTTAGATCTGCTGCATCGGCCGGCCTTCTCTTCCCGACGCCGATTTAACACGTGTCAAAATCTGGCGTCAACAGGGTTCATTGTCAGTCACCGAGGAATTGAAGCAAACCTGCAGAAGATCAACGCCATCACAGCCATGGATGCTCCAAGGACAATCAAGGATGTCCAGAAGCTCACAGGCTGCATGGCAGCTTTGAATCTATTCATCTCTCGACTTGGAGAAAGGGGACTACCTTTTTTCAAATTGCTCAAGCTCCACGACAAGTTCCAGTGGACCGAGGAGGCAAACCAGGCGCTGCAGGATCTGAAGCACCATTTGCAGTCGCCACCCATCCTGACGGCTCCCCAACCAGGCGAGAATCTGCTACTCTACATCGCTATGACTACTCACGTTGTCAGTACAACAATCATGGTGGAACGACAGCAAGAAGTCCATGCCTTCAGGGTGCAGCGACCAGTCTACTTCATCAGCGGAGTCCTCTCTGAATCAAAGGTTCGTTACCCAACATTTCAGAAACTACTTTACGGTATACTCATCACCTCCAGGAAGCTTCGCCATTATTTTGACGCATACAATATCCTGGTGGTCTCCGACTTCCCACTGGCGGATATCCTCCACAATCGGGACGCTACCGGGCACATCTCCAAGTGGGCCGTAGAGCTAGGAGCACTTCAAGCCCCGGACGGCCATCAAGTCACAGGCACTAGTCGAATTCATGGCGGAGTGGCGAGAAAACCAATTGGAAGCCCCAACCAACCAGCCAGAGCATTGAGTCATGTACTTTGACGGCTCACTCAAGCTCGGTGGCGGTGGCACGGGAGTACGTTTCATAAGCCCGAGAGGAGAACAGCTCAAGTATGTGTTCCAAATACTATTCGAGGTCTCTAATAACGAAGCCGAGTACGAGGCATTATTGCATGGGCTACGCCTAGCAGTCTCTCTGGGCATCAAGCGACTACTCATCTACGGTGACTGCTTACTGGTGGTTCAACAAGTCATCAAGGAGTGGGACATCAACAAGGACACCATGGACGCGTACGTTAAAGAAATACGCAAGCTAGAGAACAAGTTCTCGGGGTTGGAAATTCACCATGTTATTCGCGACAACAATGTGGGCGCGGATGTGCTCTCCAAATTGGGTTCTGATCGAGCTAACGTCCCACCAGAAGTTTTCGTTCACGAGTTGCATCACCCTTCCATCAAGGCACCAGACTCAAGTTCCATCGCTCAGGGTCCAAAGGAACCCGACCGAGAGGTCTTGATGATCGAGGTCGACTGGAGGGTGGCCTTCATCGACTACATCTAGGAGCACAAACTACCCCCCGGTGACGACCCAAAAAGTGCTGAAGCTACTCGCATCCTAAGGCGCAATAAAGGGTATGGTCTAGTTGGGGGTAACCTGTACAAGTGTGGATCAGCATCAGGCATACTCATGAAGTGTGTCAGCACGGAGGAGGGCAAAGAGATACTCCAAGAGATTCACGAAGGCGTGTGCGGGAACCACGCGGCTTCTCACACACTAGTCGGCAAGGCATTTCGATCTGGTTTCTACTGGCCGACTGCTTTGGCAGACGCAGAAGCACTCGTTCGCCAGTGTACCAACTGCCAGTTCTTTGGCAAGCAGCCCCATGTCCTGGCTCATAACCTCATCACCATACCACCCTCATGGCCCTTAACAACTGCGCCAAGAGGTTTCACACACCTGTTGGTGGCCATCAACAAGTTTACCAAGTGGATCGAGTACAAGCCAATCGCAACGCTATCTGCGGATCGAGTGGTTACTTTCATCTGCAACATCTTGCATTATTTTGGCTTCCCCAACACTATCATTATAGATCTGGGATCCAATTTCCACTCGCACCAGTTCTGGGATTTCTGTGAACGCAGTTCCATTGAAGTCAAATATATTTCAGTGGCTCACCCGCGGGCCAACGGCCAGGTTGAGCGCGCCAACAGCTTCATTCTTGATGGACTGAAGAAAAGACTCTATGATGAGAACAATAAAAAGGGCGGCAAGTGGATCGATGAGATCTTATCAGTAGTCTGGGGGCTTCGCAAACAACCAAGCAAAGCCACATGGCAGTCACCTTTCTTTCTCATATATGGGTCTGCAGCTATATTACCAGCTGACGTGATGTGGAAGTCTCCACGACTGAAGATGTTTGAAGAAGGCGAGGCTGACACTGCAAGACATCTCGAGCTTGACTCAGCTGAGAAAATCAGATGCAATGTCTTGTTCCAGTCGGCCCGCTACTTACAAAGAGTTCGTTGTTACCACGATAGGAACGTTCAACGACGCTCTTTCAATGTTGGAGATATGGTACTTCGATGAATCCAGGATGATACCGGGCTACACAAGCTTAACTCATGATGGGAAGGGTCTTTCATTGTAGACAAGGTTACAGACCCTGGATCTTATCGCTTACAGTACCCTGATGGCCAGGAGGTTCCTAATTCTTGGAATATCGAGCATCTACGCCGTTTTCATCCTTGATCAACTGGGACATCTTCTATTGGTGCCTGGAGATCAATACTTCCAGTACAACTCTATTTTACTAGTTTACGACTGGTATTATGCGCAAGTTTGCTGAAGGGGCTTCACTCCCATACTTCCAGTAACTAATTACTAGTTTCCGACTAGTATCTTGTGTTACTGAAGGGGCCTTGCGCTCATACTTCCAGTACAACTCCGTTTACTAGTTTACGACTGGTATTACGCGCTTGTTTTCTGAAGGGGCCTCGCTCCCATACTTTCAGTAACTAATTACTAGTTTCCGACTAGTATCTTGTGTAACTGAAGGGGCCTTGCGCTCATACTACCAGTACAACTCCGTTATACTGGTTTACGACTGGTATTATGCGCAAGTTTGCTGAAGGGGCATGACTCCCATATTTCTAGAAACATATTACTAGTTTTTGACTCGTACATTATGTTCCTCAAGGGGCCTCGCTCCCATGGCAAGAGGTTTACTAGTTTACGACTAGTTCTACACCTGTTCGACTACTTCGACTACTCGTCTCGCCTACAATCCTAGTCGGGATCGACTCCGACTGGATGGCTTCATCGACTGTTCAAGATCCAATGGCTACTTGCTTGATGCCTTGGCTCGGGGGCTGACGCCACCAACTGCTACATATACTCTTGATACTCATCTGGCTCCTTGGCTCGGGGGCTCAATGGGACAAGGCATTTAGCGTGCTTCAAGGAATAGCTCTCATGCCTAAACGTTGGACGCTGTAAAACTACTCGACAACACCCGATCCAAGAGGCTTTTTAAGATTTATCTTGGGTAGATGTTTGCAGTAGGACTACCCGTACAGTAGTGAAACTAGTCGGACACGGTAGGAAACTACCCGAGAAGTACTCGGGTAGGACTCCTGGGCTTGTACCCGACTAGGACTTCCATGTAAACCTGTCCCCCAAGACTATATAAGGGTGGACAGGGACCCCCTAAGGGACGATCACCATCAAAGGCAATACAAACCATACAGGACGTAGGGTATTATGCTCTCGGCGGCCCGAACCTGTCTAAACCTTGTGTTCCTTGCACCTTCGAGTTCCTAATCTCGGCGACCCCCTACCTACAAACTCACCACCTCGGGGGTATCCCTCGGTGGGCGTGGCGGTAAAGCACCGACAGGTACCTCCTCGGGTAACCTTCTGGTTTTGCCATCAGGGTGGCAGCACGTCGACCCAACAGAACTTGCAGATGATCCAATGCTGACCTCAGAAGTGTTGAAGAATTTCCAAGATATTTTCAAGGAATTATACAAGGTGGGCGTGGCAGTAAAACACTGACACGTACCTCCTCGGGTAACCTTCTGGTTTCGCCATCAGGGTGGCAACACGTCGACCCGACGAAACTTGTAGATGATCCAATGGTGACCTCAGAAATCTTGAAGAATTTGCAAGATACTTTCAAGGAATTATACAAGTTCTCCACGGTATTGTTTATTGCCCTACTAGAACATACTTAGTTGAATTAATAGCTTACTTAACTAACTATTTTTCTTGTTGTGTAGACATTGGCCAATTGATCCATACAAAAATCTGACAAGCTGAGAGTTGTTGAAAATGGCCTGTGCCAGTTGCAAGCCAAGGATAGGCAAATTGAGGAGCAGATCCATAGGAGAATTGAAGTGCAGCGTCAGCTAGTTGCCATTAAGTTAGAGCGCACATGAGAAACCTTGCTCCTCAAGAAAGAGATTGAAAATCTTGAAGAGAAGACCAAGTCCCAAGCAAAGGCCCATCGAGGTAACTTTCTCCCGAGTACTTTGCCCAGTTTGATGTAGTCGAGTAGTAGTCTCTGAAGTTGTGCGAGTACTTCTTCTTATCTTTTGCCCGCAGAGCTCAAAAGTATATTAAAATGTAAAGAAGAACTGCTAACTGACTTGAAGAATCTTGTGTACCGTGGATAACGTGGAGCTCCTGATGAAGCAGCTCGAGGATGCTGACAAGCAGCTTGTGCAATATATGCAACTGATCAAATCCATGGCCGAAGAAAAAGAGCTAATGCAGAAGCAACTTGAAGACCTCCAGGAAGCTGCACAAGTAGTCATCAACATGGTGGACCCTCCAGGAGAAGGAGTAGTCAACAATAGGACTCTGTTGGAGCGACTTCGTGAAGCCCCACAGAACATTGCCAGCTACGTCTCCGAGACCACTAGGACCTACGTAGCGCACATTCTTGGGCTCATCAAGTCCTTCTGGCCAAAGGCCAATGTGGAGCCGCTGGGTGATGGCATAGCTACGGACTCCTCTGAAGAGAAGTAGATTACCTGAAAGAGGTCGAGCCAGTGGCCCACAAGATTGTTGAAAGCCTAGAGAAAGATTAGGAACATTGAATATGTTATGAAAAAATGATGTGATTTATGTCTGTAATATATCTATTTACTTGTTGCCATTTGATCTATTCAAAATACTCTCGTGTAGGGTAGTATCGACGATCATAGGTCTTAGGCAAAATCGATACGCTTGGGTCACGCTACTCCAAGTATAACGCCTTCGGATGTAGTACTTTACTTGTCGTTCGAGTATTTATTCCTTATAGGAATTCTTCAAACTAATCAGATAACGTTCGATCATGCGGTACTCTGACTTGTTTGGAATTTATAGGCTCGATGACCCCTTCAGTTATTCGGCACTTACTGCTCATGGCAAGTATTCGGGGCCTAACTAGTAGTATGGGCTTGGTAACCGCTTCAAAAGTCGCTTCCATAGCTACTGTCTACATGAGACAAGTAGTTGTAGCTGTTACTGGAATAGGTTTTTTGCACAAGTACTACTCGTGCTTTAGACTCATGGACTATTTAGCAGTTGTATAAGGATGGACTCATGGTATAACCTCCAAGTGAACCTTTTATACTCAATGTAGCTTATTGTTTGTACTCGTGGCTACAGCCTCCGAGTCTTATAATTTAGCTTAAAGAGAAAGTAGTCATTTTGGGAATGACAACTCTTTATTAATAATATGCTGTCGTGCAGTTGAAAGATTATGTACAAATTACACTAAGGATAGAACTTCCGTATATGCTCTATGTTCCAGGAGTTTGGGGCCTCCTAGCCCTCAGGGTACGGTAGTCGATATGACCCTAGCCTTGTAACCTTTGAAACGATGAAAGGCCCTTCCCATCGCGAGTTGAGATTACGCAGCTCTGTCTCGTCTTGGATGCGACGGAGGGCCAAGTCACCGATGCTAAATGACCTCTCTTGGACATTACAATTGTGGTAGCGTCCTACTCCTTGTAGGTAATGATTCGACTGGACAAAAGCGTTGCATCTGGCTTCTTCAACCAAGTCCAGTTCTAGCTGCCTTGCTTCGTCAGCTCCGCCTTCTTCGTACATCTCTACTCTTCGAGATTTCCACATGATGTCCGCAGGGAGGATTGCTCCTGATCCATAGACGACGAAAAAAGGTGTATGCCCTGTGGCTTTGGAAGGTTGAGTCCGTAGCCCCCAGATGATATGTGGAAGTTCGGTAATCCACTTGCCACCCTTTTTACTGTTCTCGTTGTAGAGTCTCTTCTTCAACCCGTCAAGAATCATGCCATTGGCCCTCTCAACTTGGTCGTTTGCTCTTGGATGCACAACTGACACATACTTGACTTTGATGGCTGCACTCTCACAGAACTCCCAGAACTGATGCGCTGTGAAATTGGAGCCAAGGTCGGTGATGATGGTGTTGGGGAAGCCAAATCGATGCAAGACATCGCAGATGAAGTCGACTTCTCTATTAGGTGTGAGCGATCGGCTTGTACTCAATCCACTTTGTAAACTTATCGATGGCTATACCAACACATGAGTAAAACCTCCTGGCGATGTTGTCAAAGACCCGATCATATCAAGGCTCCAGCATGCGAATGGCCAGGATGGTGGTATAGTGATGAGATTATGAGCTGGGACATGTGACTGCTTGCCGAAGAACTGGCAATTCGGACATCTACGGACGAGGTCTTCAACATCTACCACTGTTGTAGGCCATTAGAAACCTGCTCTGTATGCCTTCCTGACTAGTGTTTTTGAGGCTGCATGGTTACCACAAGATCCGTCATGGATTTCGCGAAGAATGCCATAACTATTCTCGCCCATCCCTTATCCTAGAATATTTTATGCCATATGCGCAGTCCTGTAGCCCCGGGTCTGACAGAAGAGAGGACCGACTCAAAACTCTGCTTCTAATCAGAACCTCTACGACCAAACTTCCATTCAAATTAATCCTTGATCACATCTTATGATGAACCAGGGGATTACTTGGTTAAGTGATTCGTAGCAAAGCTAAGCATAGACTATGATTCATCTAACCTTTCTTGACAGGTGGCAAATATGTCCTTAAATCAAGGAAGGTAATCAAGCATGAAATTAGGATTTCATCCAACTCCTAGACGTAATTCAGTCATATGCATGAACATCAGAACAAGAAATAAAGCTATTGGAAATTAGTAGGTGTAGATGCTCCGGTACTTACCTTCCTCTGCTTCGGGGTGGGTGAACTCGACGACGTTTTGGGATCCTGCTCTACGACGATCACCTCCACCTCTCCCCAAGGTCCTTCCATGGGAGCTTGGTTGGGATGCAATGCACGATTAGAATGCAAAAATTTTTGAAACTAAATTACAACTTTCCTTCACGAGAAAGTTGCAATCTAACCCTAATCTAGCCTTCTAGAAGCCCTAACACATTTCCCTAATTAATTTCAACCTTAAACAGATTTTAACCATTATTAAGAATTAATTGGATTATTCTACACTAAGGAAATCCTAATTTACTATTTATTATCATTCTTAATAAATATTAATAATTGGTTAAGCATTATCTAAATTTTTATCATTAATGAAATAAGGAATTGAGTATTTTTATTTAAATCCCTTACGGATAAGGAAATTAAACAAATATTAATCCTTGTTAAAAATATACAGCTTTTATATTGTAATGTATAAAGAACAATCACACAAACCTAATAAAATTGGTCTCACTATTTTTGGATATTTCTATAATTTATAGGAAATTAAACAAGATTAAAAGCATTTAAATCTATTTTTTACCTATTTCTGAATTTTTCGCGGACCCAATAATTTTTCTAACTCAGCTCTCTCGTAACCCCCTCTCTCTCAGGCACTGACCTTCGGGCCCCCGACCTAGGTATAATACCCCCGTCGCCGGCTGAGGGTACACAACGGGGTAGGGCTTGGAGCTCGCCTGCCACCGGACTTGGCCCTCAACCTTTGCCACTTGCCTGCGCACCTCCTGGAACACTCGACTCCCCTGCTCCGCCGCTCACCCACCGATGACAAACGCCAACCTTGGCGGCCGGCCGGAGGTTGGCTCACGGCGACAAACCACGCCAGGGCCTCCAGACGATGACAAGCGGATGTGCTAGCTTCGCCACGCATCGCCTTGAGCACGACACGCTCCTTAGCCATGGCTCTGGACAACCGGAGCACCTGAAGGCGCTCGCGTTCCAGCAAGACTGAAGCACGGAATAGGCCAACAAGCAACTCCTCAAGCTCTTACGCATGCTACTGCTGAGCGACTAAAACGCGCTAAAGAGCCCTCAACCGGGACTAAAAATTCAGATTTTTAGTCTCCGTTGATGTCACCAACCAGAACTAAGCATATGCTTGGATGGTGGGTCGAACACGTTTGGTTGCAATTGAAGAAGGATTAGATCCATCTGTGAGGGGAATTCCCCTTCGATGCGAGTCGAGAACCCTCCAAATCGAGCAGACCATCCCAAGCCCACTTTGAAGACGTCGCCGCTCCGTCGCTTGGGGCAGCAGGATTGGAAGCGGGTGGACGGCGCAGGGCTGGCGGAGGCCAGCTCCGGCGCGGATTTCGGCGGCGCAGGGCGGAGGCAGTCGATTTGTTGCAGGCGGAGGCGGCCGGACGAGCGGACGGCTGACGTTCGCGGCCGGAGGTGGTCGACGCGGGGCGACGGAGGGCGGACGGGCGGTGGCCCCTCTCGCGGCGGCGGCCAAGCGCGCGGGAGCTCGCGGCGGCGGCTGAGCGCGGGAGCTCGCAGTAGCGGCCGAGCTCGGCGGGGGCTCGTGGCCGCGGCTGGGCTAGAGCTCGCGGCGGCGGCCCCTCTCACGGGAGGTGCGGGCGGCCAACGCGAGCCGACGCGACCCGGCGCGAGCGAGCGTGGGCGCAGCCGGCCGGCAAGCTTCGCGGGGGGGAGGGGGAGGGGGGGCGGGGGAGCTGACGGGAAGAAAAAAAAGAGGATGAAGCTTGATATATACATGTTACTAACAGTGTGAAAATGTCGTCCATCCTATCCCCGTAGACCCTTTAATCCCGGTTATTTTGGATCCGGGAGTAAAGGCGACTCCTAGTCCCAGTTCCGAAACTGTGATTAAAAGGAGTTGTGAACCTGGACTAAAGACTCGTTCTGTACCAGTAGTTTGCATGGTTGCAGCTCACTGGACACCGAATTCTGGTGATAAAACTGTTATGCAATATGATGGTGTTATGAAGCTGGATTGTGGGACATAAGTTGATGCTGCGCCAATTTTTGCTTTGTTTAATTCCTTCTATGGGCGTGCATGTTGTGAAAATTTGTATGTATTTCTACCTGTACTGAATTCGTTAAGACAGTAGCCGATCCCCCTTATGTCCGACTCCTGGCTACTGAAGCAAACCATTTCCAAGGAGGATGTGCAATACAGCAGGAAGCCAGTGTCGTTGCCGCACTACCTCTTGAGTCTGCCAGTGTCATTGCTTTGGTTTGAGCTAGCATGCTGATTTTATTTCAGCCCATGTTCTTGTAAATATAAGAAATTTAAACAATAGCAATTGCAGATCATGAGTTGGGAATTCTTTTATATCTCTGCCTTTTTTAGAACTGTAAAAGAATATTTGTTCGAGGTCGAAAAGATTATACTTGAAAATATAATATACCAAAGAGGTTGCAAAAGTGCTAGTTGATCTCTTTTAGTTTGGAGCTGTAAAAGTAACTTTGATAGATAGACAGGGACAAAGGTTGCTTCTACTACCTGTGTGCAATGGAGGATCAGGATAATGACCAGTACCAGTATAAGCTGAGGAAATTGTATGTAAGTTTGGCCTGAAGAAATTGCAATTTGTGCATCAGTTTTATACATTGTTTAATATGCCGATTACGATCAATTATTGCTACCTTTGATTACCTGTGATGTGGATATTGATACTGGATATGATCTATGAATTAATACGGTAAATTTGATGAATATAATATGTGAATTTGCTGCTTATTTACGGCCAGCATTTCTAGGATAAGGTGGAAATGAGTAATCCATAGTACAAATACATTTGTAAAGTGAGGATTGTTTACAAACCAACTATATAGACTATATATTCTACCAGAGGTGTAGAATTTTTGTACCACCACCGGTGGTCCACTTGCCTGTACAAATCTGTGTAGACGATGTGCTCTAGTTGGTTCGAAAATCGGCTGTACAAACGGTTCCTAACCAACTGCACTTGTCTGTTATTGTCGTAGCTCCTCTCTAGATCTTGTACTCACGCTCCTGTTCTAATATTTCTTAGCTACTGTGCAATGTGGCAACGGTTGCACATGCATTCCTTTATGGTTGTTTTTTAAATCAAACCTTGTAGATTTCGTTGCACATGAAATTAAACCTCCGTCAGGGTTATAATTTTTATCAATTAGTAACCTCCGTGTACCAAAGGCAAGCAGGCACACCAGCAAGCTAAGGTGACAAGGTTGCATTTCCTATTTCAATCATTGAGTCGTCTTATCTTCAATCGCCGTGTTTGCACCAATCTTACAAAAAATGTTCTCTTCTACCACTACTATTTATCGAGAACGATATGTATTTTTGGATTCGTCTCTTTCATACTGTGAAATTATCCTCTGTAGACGGAAATAACCAACCCTGCACTTACACCCTACTGTCTTGAGTTTTTGGAATTGATACATAAACTTTGTTGATTTTTATATGCCCTTCAAAAGACCTAAGAGCAGGGCAAGGGCAGTCAGGGCAATCAGTCCCAACACTGTTCTTACATTTGGATGCCAGAAAATAATGTGGGAAAGTCAAGAGTAATATGTGAAAATTATTTGAATATTATGAATTTCCAAAAAAAATAAAGAATGGTTTGAGATATTGATTGTTATGAAAATGTATAAAAATCCCAAATCTTCTCCAGTTCTATCCAAGCCCGGTTTTGTCTGACAGTACAACAATTCTCGTTAGTAGATTATGATGTATGAATATCACAAAAATCGGTAGAATATTATCTGATAAGCCGGCAATGCAGTATTGTGGGTTGAGGCAGAACATTGGAGCAAGTTGGAGTTTGAAACTTGCCTAGAGAAGTGCTGAGTGGCGAGGCACAAATGTCAGGCAAGGTGTGGTACCGCCTCACACTACGTCAGAGTAGCCATATTAGTGACAGCTATAGAAGCTAATTAGTGATGGCAATTTTTCACGTCACAAAATTTTCGTCATTAATGTCATACACATCTGTCACGCGAAAATCCCATCACTAATAACCCATATTAGTGACACGTTTTGCAGAATCCCTTCACCAATGACCCTCATCGGTGATGTGTTTTGCAGAATCCGGTCACCAATGATCATGTGCGAATCATAGGAGGACGATCATGAATCCTGAGACAGCAAATGGGTGGTTGAAAACCGGTGGGATACATTTTCCCGTATGGGGTGGATAGTGGGGCCGGCGTGATGGGAGGAACCGAGCGAAGGGCCGAATGAGTCGACGGTCCGATGGAACGCTGCTCAGATTCAACGGTCGAGCTTTGGAGGTGACATGGTCCTATCATGGCTCGAGTTTTCCTCCACGTTTCGTCCTTAGGAGAAGATTTGGTTTTGTGATGATAAAGCATGATCACTTTATTAAGAGAATGATTAACAGCTTATGCTATTTTATTCGGTTGTAGGTTCTACCTTGGCCGGATTATGATTTGCTTGTTCGATTGATTAGTGGAAAAGTCAGCAGGTCATGTTGAAGATCACACGTGGAGAAAAAAATGGGGAGCAAAGAGGGATCAGAAAAAAGAAAACTATGTCCCTTCGAGATCTAGAGATTTCGAGGCTACACGTTTGGATCAATTTATCAGCTTAGAGTGGCGTCGCGGAGAAAAGATGCATGCGTGATGCAGCAATTAATTTTTGCACACACAAGCTCAGTTGCTATAGCTTGAGGCCGGGATCAAAAGGCACACGCCTCCATACGTGACCTGGGATAATTTGGATATTAGTGTAGGACATATCTTCATGTCAACATATGATCAATTATTGCTACCTTTGATTTACCTGTGATGTGGATATTAATCTTGCATATGATCTACGAATTAATTTGGTAAATTTGACGAATATAATATGTGAATTTGCTGCTTATTTACGGCCAGCATTAATATGGTCAGGTGGAAATGTATCCACAGTGCAAATACATTTGTAAAGTTAGGATTATTTACAAACCAAATTAAATTGCCGTTAGGGTTACAGTGTTAGCGATTAGTAACCTCCGACTACCAAAGGCAAGCAGGCACACCAGCAAGCTAAGGTGACAAGGTTGCATGTCCTGTTTCAATGATTGAGCCGTCAATCTTACAACTGTTCTTTTCTACTACTATTCATCGTTCTCGATACGTATTTTCGGACTAGTCTCTTTCATATCGGTACCAAACAAAAAATCGGTCGCGTTTGTATGCCAGAATCCACATCAAGCATTCCCCACACCCAGCTAGTCTAAGATGTACGGCACCGTCTGGACACCCACAAGGAAGATAATAAGGCACAATAATTAGAGATTGCAGATACCAAAAGTCAGGTGTACAGTTAAACGGCTCAGCCGGTCCAGCATCCATTGCCAACGATGGCTGATCGGTTGCAGCAAGCTCCCATCTACTGCATACCCCAACTGGCCTATAAATACCAAGCTCCACGCACAAACCAATGCAAAGTACAGGAGCCACAGCACAGCAACGCACAAAGTTCAAGAACAGGCGCCGCCCCCCCCCCCCCCCCCCCCCCCCCCCCCCCCCTCTGCTGATCAGTAGACTAAAACTGCTGCCATTTTTTAGACTAAAAGAACAAACCGGTGAAAATGGCGGAACCTGGCGGGGACGATAAGAGCTCGTGGCCGGAGGTGGTTGGGCTGCCGGCCAAGGCGGCGAAGCAGAAGATCCCTGGCCGACCGGCCGGACGTGCAGGTGGTTGTGCTGCCCGTGGGCTCCCTCGTGACCACCGAGTTCAACCCCAAGCGTGTCCGCGGCTTTGTCAACGGCCCGGCATGCAAAGTTGCGGAGGTCCCCATGATCGGCTAGGGCCGATCGATGGAGATTCGTGATGATGATCGATCGGATAACATAATGCTTTCAGGGTGATGTCTTGTTTGTGTAATCATGTAAACCGGTAAATAATGTTGTTACTTCAAAGTGATCTAATAAATAAGTCCTTGTGTTGTGCCGGATTGTTATTTAGTTTTTTTCAGTGTTATATTTCCTTTTTGTTTATATCTCCCACACACCACCGAACATACGTATCGTATTGACAAACCCACACTGAGAAACCTAGCTATTTCCTATCGCATGTCTACCAGGGTGTGCTTGGTTAGTGTTTCAAGCCAAAATTTGGCCATGCCTATGTGCACATAAACCTCTTAAACACTAAACCGTATGCTGGCTGGCTGTGTTCATAGTCGTGAAACTTAGTTTCTGGATTGGAAAATAACTCTCATAAGATGCAGGTGCTGATTGTTTGATTTGTAATAACATGGTGGTTGAGCCAACGCAAGGGTGTGACAAAAGAACTTGGGATAGGGGTTGATTCTCTGGTGATTTTGACAACTCGATCGGTCGCTTTGCAAGGAGTGTCACAGCAGGTGTTCAACCAGGAGGCGCGACAACCAATGCTGGTGGCGCAATCTATGGTTGATGAAGCTAAGCCATGGGTTCAGGCCATGTGCCAGGGGTTGTATTGGTTGCGAACTTTGCCAAGATGATAGGCCTCTTGAAGCTACAATGCTGCATAGGTTGCTCTCTTTCGTGACTTTTGAAAAAAGTTCATTTTATTGTAAGTCTACTTTGTCTGTCTAGCCCCTAAACAAAATTTAAGGTTGATTTATTCCCTTAAACTATTCAGTCAGTCAAATCTATCCATGATGAGATTTGTCTTTTTCAAGATGAGCTTCAAGTTCAAACTTTAGGAGCTGATACAGAACATATGCCTTAATTATGTTAGGAAAGTATATCAACAATTTTTTATGGTTATTTTCATAGGTTAGAAATATTTAATATGAAATTGATTCTAGAGATACATTGTTACATGAATAGCAATCACAAAAGTTTTCTAAAATATTTTTTTAACATAGGATATCATGCTACAAGTCACCTGGCAAAGCATGAACTTAAAGCAGAACTTGTATGCGGAGAAAAAGAAAGAAAAATCTTATTAGTAAACCATAAAATAGTTTAAGGGAGTAAATTGATCCTAAATTTTGTTGTGTGTCAATGTGTGGGGGGGCGGGTTGTTAAGCGGCCTAAGTGAATTGATGAAAATAGTAAAATGGACATGGCATTAGGGGCGTGTATTGTTTCCTCTATCTTCTCTTGATGGAAACAGAAAGCGGGCAAGGCATTTTCTCGGGAAAAAAAAAAGAGAAGAAATCTGACTTCTATTTGTTTGGAGGTTAGAATTTGGTTATGCCTTGATTGAGCAGAGCCAAAATTCTCTATAGCACAGAATCAAGAGCAGAATATGTGTTGCCAAAATGTACAGTAGAAATTTTGCTTGGTTGCAAACCATGCGTAATTTTGCATACCGGAATTTGGCATCATCCTAATTTTAAATTAGCAACCAAATGTTACATACGTGCAACTGTAAGCATCAAGTTCCACCACTAAATGAAAGGCGCACCTTCGACCATGCCTATGAGACTTCGGCGTGCGACCAAAGGGTGCCAATTCTTTGATCATTTTGGTGTTGAACAACTAATGATTTCAGGTCTGGTTGCTGAGCATGGGATGAATTCCGTTGGTTGGCGCCGAAGGGATGCAAGACCGGAGGCCTATAGGCTGCTGAGGGAGCTCCGAGGGCGGAGTGCAGTAAGCGTTGCTGATGATCGAAGGATTCGAAGGCCTTCGGGACACGAGCGACGCCAGGCGACAACTGAAGCGATTAATAAAGTGTCAGGATTAGAAATTACTGTGGGGCCCCATAATATTCGGGGAATGTAACCGTTGGGGTGGGGACAAAGCTGCATAATTTGTCATTTCTATTGGTCGAGCCCCCATATAAATACGGCAAGCACGGTACGTGATAGGAGGGCTGATCCGAAGCATAAATATAGTAACTATATATGTTCGGGACGGACTTCGGTTTTGTTGCTTGAGTAGAGTAGAGTAAAGGAAGGAAGGGAACTAAACCCTTCCTTTTCGAGAGTAGAGACCGGCTGTTGTGGCACTCCTTTCCGAGGGTGCTATACAGCAACAGGCGTGGTTCCCATGTTATTAATTTTTTAATCTTTTGATTTGGGATGCAGCTCTGTCAATGTCAAAACTATAGTGGATACGAGCATGATACAAGTATTTTAAAATAGTTACTAGAAAACAAGCTATCGGTCCATCAAAAAATACCAGTTTAAACTAGAAAGTAAACATGGTACTAATGTTGGTTTATACTGGTATTTTTGGGATGGATGAAAGTCTATAAAGATCTTTAGCGGTATTAAAAGATCCTCCATAGGTTAGTTCAAAAGGAAAATATTTCTCTCAATCACAGTCGTTGTGTGAGTGAGATGGTAAGGAGGGTATGCGCAAGTCAAGAGATCCTAAGTTCGAATTCTATCAATTGCACATGCGTATCTCGCGCAACATGTGACTTCGAAATATTTTTATTTTTTAATGTCATACGCTTTAGCACCAACCGGTATTAAATGATATATTTAGTATTGGGTCATGCAACCCTACCGGTACTAATACCCAAGACTTTTAGTTAGAATGGGTACTGATGGTCCATTTGATCCGGTACTGATAGCCTTTTTTAAGTAGTTTCAAGCAGCTTATGAACATCGTCACCATGATAGAGTATCTTAATGATCTTAAGGAGAGAGTTCCCTCGATTCACTTCCTTACACAATGTGAAAATGCATTTTAGATAACGTGGTATTAGTAATGGGGGTTTGATGCCCGTTACAACAAGAGATAAAGGTAACAGCCATTGTTTAAGCCTGTTACTAATAAATCCCACCCGACCTGGCAACATTGACGTCCCATTGTTTAAGCCTGTTACTAATAAATCCCACCCGACCTGGCAACATTGATGTCCATTACCATTAACTCGTTATTGGTAATGGACTTTAACGACGTCCATTACCAATGTGACGCACATCGATAACATGAGTTAACAATGCCCGTTACCAATGTGACGTACATTGGTAATGGATGTTATTGGTAACGGACGGACATTGTTAACGCCCATTACCAATGGGGTGCACATTGGTAATGGATGTTGATGCCTGTTACCATGTGGTGCACATAATTTTTTTATTTCTCTAATACTTTTCCTTAAACTACAAGCACATAAGTGACGATCATAAAAAACGCAGACCAATCGGACTTAAGGTGTGACCTATAGAAATTCAAAAAAAATTTAAAAATATTAATATAAAAGGATTGCATCCCGCTATCAACCACAAGCGATTGTGTGGTGTAGTGGTCAGGGGAGTCTTGTGTGAACCAAGAAGTCTTAGTTTGAATCCTAGAGGAGGTATGTTGACGCCAGATTTTGACACGTGTTAAATCGGCGTCGGGAAAAGAAGGTCGGTCGATGCGGTAGATCTAAAGGCTACAGTAAGGAATCGGCCGATTGAAGTAACAGTCGAAAATCGGCCGATTGGTGATACGGCTTGCGCCAACAGGATGGGATTATTTCAGGGGGTCCTGGTCAAAAGTTGGTCAACAGGGCAACGCTAAGTCGGTCAAGGGGCAATTGAAAAGAATCCTGATTGGATTAGGGGACGGCGGCGGAAGATTCTGCGGGAGTCCGTTTCCTTTAAAAGTTATTATAGATATAGTAGTTTTCCTGTTTTTTAAATAAGGTTGTAACAAGTCGTGATCGACCAGGAGTCCTAGTTTTAGGGTACAAATAGGAGTCGTTAGGGTCTTGCAAAAAAATATAAGACATCAATCAACAACAATATTTCTACTTTTTCCAGCAATTTACTTTCAAGTCGGCGACTTCGCCAATACTTTTCTTCTTTCACGAGTTCGTACGGATTGGCAGGGCTGCATCAACTTGATCTCCGGCCGATTGGTAGGTTCCGCTTATCGAGTAATATCCGAGCTTTAACTACGGGCTCATCGCTGTGGTTTCGTTTGGATTTATTCACCAGTTATCGATATTTACTAGAATTGCAAGTTTTACCTGTTGCTCTAGTATTATCACCAGTTATCCAGCTTGAGATCAGAGTAATCGGCTTCGTCATCGTTCTTCTTCGATTTATCATCTTACAGCCGATTAGATCTATTTCAAGTGTTGCCTCTGTAGTAATTGTTTAGATCGCTCCAGCAGTTTTCTTTACAATCACTACACGATTATCGGCTGATCCATAGCCGATTATCTCTACAGCAAATCGGCCGATTCGCTGCCGACGCGCTCCTCAGGACAGATCGGAACTCCAGCCGATCGGAGTGCCTGGAATTTAATACTTTATTTCCTTGTCAATCAACAGGTCAGATTGACTAGCACGCCACGCGAACCGCACCAGGGCGATAACCCGAACAGGAGGTAAGCAGATTCTCCCGGGTCGTGTGTCCGACGCTGAAGACCATCGGCCGATTCCTGTTTGGCCGATTTTAGCGCTAACACACTTTTGGCACGCCCGGTGGGACACAATCCAAGATCTGATATGTCGAAGAACGTAGAAATCTCCGATAGCAACATCATTGAGGTCACAGAAGCGGATCTCAAGGACGACCAGAGGGAAGAATTAGCTAAACATCTAGAAGATTACAAGAAGATGTACCTTCAGTCGTTCAGTCGTACCAGAAGCGGGGAAGCTGTCAAGAAGGCTCCTATTCCAGTTCCCCGCCACATCACCATCGCTGAAGACTCGGGCAAGATGTCCGATATGATCCAACAGTCCGTCTACCAGGCATTCATTGATCAATCCTCGGTAATGACCAACACGGTGTATAATGCCATCGTCAGTTCTCTGGCCAGCGGAGCAATCCAAGGCTATCAGGGACCAGCGTATGCCCCGCCAGTCACGCTGCCAGCTAGAAGCTCACCATGCACATCTCAATCGGCTCCTCAGCCGATATTAACGCAACGTGAGGGATACAACACTCCGTTGCCTCCAGCGTCTCCAAGGTACAGCGGTGCACCGTGTTTCCCATCACAGACACCGTTTCAACCTGTCCAGGTTGTCTCTGTACAATCGCTACCTACAAGCTCAGTACCCTGGGGGATATCAGCGACAACGGCTTTCCCCGACCCATCAACCGGGCATGGAAGCTATCCAACCCAGGTGACTCACCAATCGGCCGTCCGGCCGACGGTCCCTCAGTATCAGCCGATCTCATCAGAAATCGGCAGGGGGGCAAGCGCTGTAGAAGCGTTCAGAGGCGCAGCGCCAATGATGACATATGATGGGGCGGCGGATTCACTTCGCCATCAACTATCAGCTGCTCAGCAGAATTCGCCGCATGCTTCGATTCATCACCCAGCCGCGCCAGCTCTTCAGCACATACCCGCGCCGCGAACAGTCGTTCATCAGCAGCAGGTGGACTGGACGGCAAGAATAGCAGAAGTGATCCAGGACCAGTTTGGATTGAAGCCAAAGGTGCAAACTTACACCTACAAGACGCCATACCCATCGGCCTATGACTTGCTGTTGTTCCCACACCGCTACAAAGTTCCCGATTTCACCATGTTTTCGGGGACGGACGATACATCCACTGTAGAGCACATCAACCGATTCATCATCCAGTGCGGGGAGGCTGCCACACAAGATGCTCTGAGTGTGCGTTTGTTTTCATCGTCTCTGTCCGGATCGGCCTTCCAGTGGTTCACCACCCTGCCACCAAATTCTATTGTTACATGGGCCGATTTGGAAAAGCAGTTCCACAAGTACTTCTACGCAGGAGTACACGAGATGAAGCTCTCGGATTTGACCAGCCTCAGGCAGAGGAGCGATGAACCGGTAATGGGATATATACAGAGGTTCAGAGAAGTCAAGAACAAATGCTACATTCTGGCTCTGACCGATGCGCAGTTGGCCGATATCGCTTTCCAAGGCCTCCTGCCACAAATCAAAGAAAGATATGCTGCGCAAGAGTTTGAAAGCCTAAGCCAGATCGTCCACCGTTTGTCGGGACAGGAAGTCCGTCCATTTGAACAGCGGAGGAATTTCCAAAAGAAGGTGGCATACCTAGAAGGGTCTGAATCCGATGGGGAGGAGGAAATCGCCCTGGAATGGGTGAAAGGGAAAAAACCGATATCATGCCCTTTCGGAAAGAAAGAGCCAGAGACATTCGGCTTTGACACATTAAAGGCCGATAAAATTTTCGATTTATTGCTCCAGGAAGGACAGATTAAGCTATCTCAGCATCACACCATCCCTTCGGCCGATCAACTCAAGAAGATGAAATACTGCAAAGTCTTCCGTCAGCAGATACAATCGGCCATCGAACAGGGGAGGCTTAAATTTGAAACCCCAGCTAAATCGGCAAAGCCGATGAAGATAGATCAGCATCCGTTCCCGGCCAACATGGTTGACACTGGAGAAAATTCACGCCAAACCAAGGTGCTGACGTCAGAATCGGCAAGAAGGGGCGGCGCCGTCGATCCCAGGAGGCAGGTCACGATGGAAGAAATCAAAAGGAACAGGCGGAGGCCAGAACGACCACGCAAACCCGTCATCTCCCAATTCTTGCTCAACAAATATCGGCAGCAGCAAGAACAATCAAGGTACCACGACGAGATGATACGCCGACATGAAGATCACTGGCAGTGTCCGTTCTTCATCCATTGCTGGGAGAACGACATCAGATTGCCGTCTGCCGATAACTGTCCGGAGTGTAATGGATTGAGTTGCAACGATCGCCCGATGCCACACTCTAGGGACAGAGAATCAGAGCCGATCAGCAGAAATCGGCGCGGACGAGAGGAACAGCGCGTTTCGGTGCATGATCGGCTGGGGGGCAGAGTTGACCAGTACCACCGGTCAAAAGGCAGGACCAACCAACAGGATGGACTGGGGAGCAGGATCAGCGTGCACGATCGGCTGGAAGAGATGGCCGATGACAGGGTATCGGACGAGGACCCCCTAGGAAGGGAACCAGATAGGGAATACGCCAGATCATCGGCCAAACCAGCAAATCCCAGGTGGTGTCCCGATGGCCTATCCAGATCCCAGAAATGAAGGATCCAACGCCTACGCCAATGGGAGCATCAAGAGAAAGAACAAAAGCAGGTGCCAAAGAAAAGGAATGTTAAGTCTCGGGTGTGGCGCCCAAAGAAAAATGATCAGGAAACAAACAATCAAGAATCGGCAGCCGAAATAAACATGGTGTTCATATTGCCGATGGAATTCATGGCGCCTGACGATCGAGACAGAGCAACAAGAATGGAAGAACAAATGGCACAACTGGTGTTAGAGCCGATGACGGCTACTTTTCAGAAACCGGAAGAAGAAAAACGGCAACATCTCAAAGCGTTGTTTCTCAAAGGCTATGTTAACGGACGACCCGTCACCAGATTACTAGTAGATGGAGGTGCCGCAGTTAACATCATGCCGTAGGCCATGTTCCGCAAGCTAGGCAAGGGCGACAAAGACCTCACCAAAACGGACATGATGCTGAAGGATTTCGAAGGCAACATGTCTCCCGCCCGTGGAGCGCTCTGCGTCGACCTCACCATCGGCAGTAAGACCCTTCCTACCACTTTTTTCGTTATTAATGGCAAGGGATCCTACAACATGCTGCTTGGTCGCGACTGGATACATGCAAACTGCTGTGTCCCATATACAATGCATCAATGCCTCGTGCAATGGGTCGGCGACAGCACGGAGATAGTCACTGCCGATTCCACCTACAGCGTTGCAGCGGCCGACACGCAACAGTGGACCTGCGAGCACGTCAAATGCATATCTGGCAGGACTTGGGACACTGACTTCCTGAAAGTGTCCGATTTCGGTCTACAGCCGATCCAAGCAGTCGGCTCTGAAGATTCAGACTAGATGGATCAGCTCGTCCGAGAAGACGGGAAGCTTGGGCATGGGTTTATGTCGGCCGATTTATTGGAGATGGTAGATTTGGGAGATAGCAACAAATCAAGGCCGACGTATATTAGTGCTAATTTGGATCCTGATTATAAGTGTAAACTGATAAATTTATTAAAAGAATTCAAGGATTGCTTTGCTTGGGAATATCATGAGATGCTAGGTCTAGACCGGTCCATTGTTGAACACCGGTTACCTATAAAATCAGGATATCGGCCATATCAGCAACCTGCACGACGGTGTAACCCCAAGATTCTACCTGATATAAAGGCCGAAATTACAAAGTTAATTGAAGCAGTATTTATTCGGTAGTGCCGCTACGCCGAATGGATTTCTAATATTGTGCCCGTATACAAGAAGAATGGAAAGTTACGCGTGTGCATCGATTTCAGGAACTTAAATCAGGCTACGCCAATGGACGGATATCCGATGCCAACGACCGATATCTTGATAGATGCTGCCGCAGGACACAAAGTCTTAAGTTTCATGGATGTGAATGCAGGGTACAATCAGATATTAATGGCCGAAGAAGATATCTCAAAAACGGCTTTCAAGTGTCCAGGTCATCTTGGTTTATTCGAATGGGTTGTTATGACTTTTGGGTTGAAAAACGCCGATGCTACGTATCAGCAGGCCATGAATTACATCTTCCACAAGCTCATTGGTACATCGGTGGAAATTTATATAGATGACGTCGTGGTCAAGTCAAAAGGTCACCAAGAACATCTGGCCGATTTACACGAAGTACTGGAGTGCACAAGGAAGCATGGGTTGAAGATGAACCCAAACAAGTGTGCATTTGGTGTATCGGCTGGGCAATTCTTAGGATTCATGGTTCATGAGCGCGGGATAGAAGTCAACCGCAAGACCATAGACGCCATCAACAAAGTTGTGGCCCCACAAAATAAAACTGAGCTACAGTCCCTCATCGGCAAGGTCAATTTTATCAGAAGATTCATATCCAACCCGTCATGACGCATTCAGGCTTTTACCCCTCTGTTGAAATTAAAGCCCGACCAGAAATTCATATGGGGAGGAGAACAACGCAAATCATTGGAAAATATCAAGCAATATCTAGTTTCACCTCCAGTGTTGGTCCCACCACAGCCTGGTAAGCCGTTCAAATTATATTTATCGGCTGATGAACAGGCTATTGGATCGGCGTTGGTACAAGAGTTTGAGGGGAAAGAACGAGTGGTATATTACATCAGCAGAAGACTCCTAGATGCCGAAACAAGATATTCCCCGGTGGAACGGCTATGCTTGTGTTTATACTTCTCGTGTACCAAGCTCAGGCACTATTTGTTATCGGCAGAATGCATAGTCGTATGCAAGGATGATGTGGTGAAGTATATGCTATCATTGCCGATTTTGAAAGGACAGATTGGAAAATGGATCCTGGCTCTGTCAGAATTCGACTTAAGGTACGAATCGGCCAAAGCTGTCAAAGGACAAGTAATGGCCAATTTCGTAGCTCAGCATTGTGGACCAGAAATTGCCACTGTTGAACCAGTTCCATGGACTCTATATTTTGATGGTTCTTCGTGTGGGGTCGGATTAGGAATCGGCATTGTTCTTGTGTCGCCTCGGGGGGTAAGTTATAATTTCTCTCTGCCGATAGAAGCTTCCGCAACTAATAATCAGGCGGAATATCGAGCCGTTCTAAAAGGCATACAATTATTAAAGGAAGTCAAAGCTGATGCAGTCAAAATTTTTGGAGATTCCATGCTCATTGTGGATCAATTAACGGGGCGATCTGAGTGCAAGGATGATATCTTGAGGATTTATTATGAAGATTGCCTTCAGCTTTTAAAAGAGTTCAAGTCTGCGATAATTGAGCATATCCCCAGAAATTATAATGAAGAGGCCAACAGGCTGGCCCAACATGCCTCCGGGTATCGGCCGATTCAGGGAGCAATGATGCTAGAGCTTGCGGCCGATGACTGGCGAAAGGAAATCGTCGATTACTTGAAAGATCCATCCCAAAAAGTGGATCGGCGAATACGTTTTCAAGCTAAAAAATATGTATTGCTTGAGGATGATTTATTTTACCGGACGATTGATGGAGTTCTTCTCAAATGCCTGGGAACAGAAGAGGCAAAGGTTCTGATGGGAGAAATCCATGAAGGCGTATGTGGAGCTCATCAATCGGCTCATAAAATGAAATGGATGATCCGGAACAATGGGTATTATTGGCCAACTATTCTTGAGGATTGTTTCAAGTATTACAAAGGATGCCAAGACTGTCAGAGGTTTGGCAATGTACAGCACGCGCCAGCATCGGCTATGAATCCAATAATTAAGCCGTGGCCGTTCAGAGGTTGGGGAATAGATCTCATCGGACAGATTCATCCTCCATCAAGCAAAGGGCATAAGTTCATATTAGTAGCCACAGATTATTTTACTAAGTGGGTGGAGGCAGTTCCTTTAAGGAACGTGACATCGGCCGATATGATTGAATTTGTTAAAAGCCATATTATCTATCGATTTGGTATTCCTCAAACCATCACAACTGACCAATTATTTAGATCAATAGTACTGGAATCGGGTACTAGGTTGCACAGCCGACTGTAATCAAGACTTGAAGTCAGTCCATCCCTAAATTTCGCTTGACCGGCGAAGTAGAGCCGAATCGGCAGTTGGCCAAAACCCAGTTGCCTTGCTGCAGCCGATGGATTGTAGAACTCATAGGTGGGAGAGTCCTTTCCTGAGAAGAAATTGGCTGGAAGAATCCCTGGCTTGATCAAGACATCCATAAGTTCCCTGTCGAAAGTATGGGTGGAGAAGTCGTAGCTTATGGGTAATTCAAAAAACGGCTCCACTGCTTGATATGGATTCCAGCTGACAGTCACTTCACTAAGGCCATTATAAAAGCATCTGAAGTACTCAGCTGTGCGGGTAGCAGTAAACTGGCAGCCGGGGAAGGCCGATGCCGCTTCTCCAAAAGATCTGCAGCGTCGTCGGACGGATGGATTCTCCTCTGACTCAATGTTAGGGAAAGTTTTGGTCTCTATCCGTTGCTGAGAGACCTTACTCATGTGTAAATTGAGCCAGAGGGTGATGAACCACCAGGGACCGCCAGGGTTCCCGATCGGCTCCCCCTTCGACAGCTTGGTGCCGATTTGGTGCATCAGGTAATAGGCCGATCCCAGCAGATGTTTTCCAAAGGGGATGGCCGATCCTTGTGACAAAGCCTCCACTAAAGCTTGGGTGTTTGAAGAGGGTCCAACTGCTCTGCCACAGAAAAAGTGCTTTTCTAGCCACATCATCAGAAAAGCAGTATGCTCCCTCTCTGAAACTGTCCCATATTTTTGCTAATATACCCTTTCCACCCGCCGATTCCTTTGGTCTCTAGCCGATGTGATGGCTTGAACAGATAGTTAAAAGGGGTATCGGCGGAGGAGACATCGAGGCCGGTCAACAACAGAACATCGGCCAGGGTTGGGGTCATGGGTCCATGTCCGAAAAGGAATGCATTGAGTGCATCAGACCAGAAATAAGAAGCTGCCATGACAAGAGGTTCATTTCTTTCCATCTGAGACAAAGATAGGTCTATGCACTGGCCGATTTTTTGTTCCTCCCACTGAATCATCCAAGATCTGGCCACTCTCTGGTACCGTTCTCTCCAGCCGGGGGTTTCATTTGGCCAGGATCTAAAGGTACCTACCCACTGATCTAGGTCCATGGGCGACTGCTTGAATGGGATTCTATGAGTTTCTAGACTGATCAGGTCTGTTGGATCGGGGTTCCCCATAGGGCCCAAGCAGATGAGGTCAGGGGATTCTGAGAGGGGGATGGTGATTCGGTGCCTAAGTGCCTAAAAAAGGAGAAAAGGGGAAGAAACTGAGAAAAAATCCGGAAAGTACTAAAGCAGCAGAAAAGTGAAAGGGGAAAAATTTCAAGCATTTACCTCTGGGATGGAAATCATCGTCGCCGATGGGACTGCCAGGGGAGCCGTCGATTGGGCCGCCGCCGCTGAAGGAGTTGCCGATAGAGCTTCCGTGGATGGAGCGGTCACCGATGGTGACGCCATTGGAGGGTTGGAGCAAGTCGCGGATGAGATCGCCGGAAGGGGGGAAGCACTTGGAGATCAAAGAGAGCTTGGAGGAAGACGAACAGTGGTTCGCTGGAAGAGAATGCTAGATTTGTGGGGAAGAGTAGGCGGAGAAGGCCAGTACTTAAGAAAAATCGGGAGAGCAAGGGCAAAGATGGTATTCCTACCGCGCCGTCTACAGGAATTCCAGGGGAGCAGTCGTTTCGCGCGCTCGGTCCGAGGAAATTGCAATCATTGTGCCGCGGAACGGAAGGAGGTTTTTGCTGCGCCCATTTCGGAGGAAAGGATTAAAGTAAGAGTTTCGAAGAAAAAGTTATGTTTTACTCCGAAACTGGGGGGCATGTGTTGACGCCAGATTTTGACACGTGTTAAATCGGCGTTGGGAAAAGAAGGTCGGCCGATGCGGCAGATCTAAAGGCTACAGTAAGGAATCGGCCGATTGAAGTAACAGTCGAAAATCGGCCGATTGGTGATATGGCTTGCGCCAACGGAATGGGATTATTTCGGGGGGTCCTGGTCAAAAGTTGGTCAACAGGGCAACGCTAAGTCGGTCAAGGGGCAATTGGAAAGAGTCCTGATTGGATTAGGGGACGGCGGCGGAAGATTCTGCGGGAGTCTGTTTCCTTTAAAAGTTATTATAGATGTAGTAGTTTTCCTGTTTTTTAAATAAGGTTGTAACAAGTCGTGATCGACCAGGAGTCCTAGTTTTAGGGTACAAATAGGAGTCGTTAGGGTCTTGCAAAAAAAATATAAGACATCAATTAACAACAATATTTCCACTTTTTCCAGCAATTTACTTTCAAGTCGGCGACTTCGCCAATACTTTTCTTCTTTCACGAGTTCGTACGGATTGGCAGGGCTGCATCAACTTGATCTCTGGCCGATTGGTAGCGTAATATCCGAGCTTTAACTACGGGCTCATCGCTGTGGTTTCATTTTGATTTATTCACCAGTTATCGATATTTACTAGAATTGCAAGTTTTACCTGTTGTTCTAGTATTATCACCAGTTATCCAGCTTGAGATCAGAGTAATCGGCTTCGTCATCGTTCTTCTTCGATTTATCATCTTACAGCCGATTAGATATATTTCAAGTGTTGCCTCTGTAGTAATTGTTTAGATCGTTCCAGCAGTTTTCTTTACAATCACTACACGATTATCGACTGATCCATAGCCGATTATCTCTACAGCAAATCGGCCGATTCGCCGCCGACGCGCTTCTCAGGACAGATCGGAACTCCAGCCGATTGGAGTGCCTGGAATTTAATACTTTATTTCCTTGTCAATCAACAGGTCAGATTGACTGGCACGCCGCGCGAACCGCACCAGGACGATAACCCGAACAGGAGCTAAGCAGATTCTCCCGGGTCGTGTGTCCGATGCTGAAGACCATCGGCCGATTCCTGTCTGGCCGATTTTAGCGCCAACAAGGTAAAAATCGGTCAAGTGGGGCAAAAATCGTGTCTCTTGGAGGAAAAGAAGGCTGGTCAAGCGAGATGCCGCTCTTAGGTATAGAATTTTTTTTCTGCCATTTGGTATTTTTAAAATGCGATTTTTAATATGTTATTGGTAACAGGCATCAACATAATGTCTGTTACTAATAATACTCATTACCAATGACTGTTATTGCTAATGGGTTTATGCTCGTTACCGATGATGAGTCATTAGTAACGCAATAAAGGTAACGTTGGTCATGCCTGTTACCAATGACTATCTCCGTCCGTTACCGATGAACCTTTTTCAGTAGTGTTACTTGTTGAATACTTTTGTTGCTCACTTGTTGTGCAAGAGATCACATTGACACCACTCCTCGGCAGGCAGCAACGTAAACGAATCAAGGCGGTTCCGAAGAGCTAATTTTGTTTGGGATGAATTTGATCCAAAGGTGTTTGTGAATCACTTTTGTGCATAAAACCCAAAACCATATAAACTTCCGCACGCTTGCATATCTTGTTATCAGATTTTTCCTGAATTCAGTACCAACAGCCAACAGCATCGCTTCTGTCGTATTGCACCTATCAATGACGTTAGAGATAACAACTCTCATTTCTCTTCAATTGCACACATAAGTGTCGATGGTATAATCACGTTAAGTAAAAGAAAAGGAAATAAGTCTCAAATTTTGCTGCACAAAGAACTATTCGCTAGCATAGGAAATAATTGAATTAGGGTATCAGGCTAGGCAAAAAATCAAAGAAGCTTTTTCAATGCTATTAAGGTTTCCAAGGAACATAAATAAGGTTTCCAATGCTATTAAAATAACTACAAGAGATTCAATTTTCCATTTTATAAAGCCAGACGAGAAGATCCTTCTTTTATGAAAAAGCTCCATAGTGAAGATGGCATCAAGGTGACCGGTAAAAGGGAGTGGTGAGCCTTGCCATAGTGGCAAGCTTCTCATCCTGTTTGGCGCGAGCCTTAATGGCCAGTCCAAGACTTTAACCAGAAGAGACTCGGTGACCAAAACCATATCATTGGTGGAGCTCCAACGTGAACTAGAGGTGGCATTTGCCTACCGATACCATGGATAAATTCACCGTGTCGAGTTTACATCTCTGTAACCCACTACTTTACATTTCCGTATTTCATACTTCAACTTATGTGCTTTTACCTTCTTAGAGTAGTTCTAGTTAGAATTGGCTCTAGGTTGCAAAACTTCTTTTGGGTGGATTAACACACTAGCTAAACCTTAGTTGCACGTCTAGCTAAACCTTAGTTGCACATCTAGATAATATGATTTAGTTTATATTTTATGCAATTTACAGAGACAATAGGTTAAGGTACCAAGTTACCTAAACTTACTCGATGGTACAGAACTTTTAGTAAGACCAATGGGTATGTAGAGAGGATTGAGACACAAGTTCTTAGGCTTTATTAAAAATTTGACGAGATCCTAAAAGAGCAGCATTCTTTAATCCAAACACGGAGTCTATCTTTTTCTAAAGTGGTCGCTAGTAATGCATTTCATGTGTCTGAAAGCAGGGGAGTTATGAATGAGGACTTGGAATGTAGTCATTATATGAAGAACTTTGCTGCCGGGCATGTGCCGTTGAGATTAGCAAAAGCAAAGCAACTGATTGGGACAATCACCAGCAACTTTGTAACGCTTGCTTTTGTAGACTGTACTTGCATTGGACCGTCTTAGGGAGACCAAATATCTCTTCGCACTAAAGAACCTATGTGAGGGTGGTAATTTTCAGTTATGCAAAAGTTTTAATTTCCATCCCGTGCATCAACAGTAATTACATTCAGACACAATTCATTCCTCTGTTTGCAGCCGTATCCTCCATTGTGCGACGTGAAGGGAAGCTAGTCTCACAATTTGAGCATACCATCTTGCTCCGTCCAACATGTAAAGAAGTCATATCTAGAGTGACGACTACTGATTGCCACTTAGAATACCTCTGCTAGAGATGTTTGTGCGACCGATATGAACCAATATTGCCTGGTTTAGTAGTTTGGGTGGCATGCATCCAGGATCATATGATATGTTTGAAACGGATGCAATGTGCATAAAGCAAACACTACTACACATATTTAAGGGTCCGGTTGATTGAGTTTTTCAACCTGTTGTGGCTTCTAAAAAAACCAAACGCCAACCAAAGAGGTTAGCTTTCACAAAGCCACAGCCAAAAGCAGCTTTGAGTTTTTCAACCTGCTGTGCCACAGCCCAAAGCAGCTTTCAGCTAGTTCAATTCTCACGGCCCATCTTCCCCTTCTTCCACTGGCTGTAAAGTTAATTTTTTTCTCAAAATTACCCACCTGCCACTAATTATTAGGTGTACTTTCATCTTTTTTTTCCCTGGATTCCTCCTCGCTCCTCCTCTTTTCTCCGCGGCGCGCGCGGCAGACAGGACCCGCGCAAGGGTTCCGGCGGCGGCGGCGGCGCACTCCGGCACGCCCTGCCTCTTCGCCGCCGCCCTGCACCCCGGCTCCACTCCACCCGCGCAGGTGCCCCGGCCCTGCCTCCTCTGCGACGGCAGTCTCCTGCAAGCGCCCCGAGGACATCTACCGGTGCCAGAGGCCATCTCCAGCCCGTGCCCTGAGGCCTTCTCCCGGCGCCCCGCAGGCCTCCCTCCTCTGGGTGAGCAGATACACTCTCTGTCCCTCCTCTGCCTTTCCTCTTTTGCAAGCCGAACTCATATGAAGCCAATAGATACTTGTTAATTCTTGTGTTATATTAACTAGCACTTGTTCATGATATACAAACATAGATGTAAGATAGTTGTAAGATAGTTTTGACTAATGTTCGTTCATGTATTATGTTAATTAGCACTTGTGAATGGTGGATGCAAAACTTAAAAAAAATTCCCTTCCAAACATGGTCATTTACATGTGAATCATTAAATAGTACAGAGTTTTACCATCAATATGCATATAAACATTCTCTCGGACTTTCAGGAGTTTTACAGACATTTCGTACCAAATCTACAGTCACTTGAACCAAACGGCTTTCACCTTTCTCACAGCTCATAGCAGCTTTTTTCGATAGCTTAAAGCTTACAACAGCTTTTCCACAGCTCACGGCTCAACCAAACACACCCTATAGTCATCCCCAACATCCCATCACCGCCGGTTAACACCGGCGGTGATAGACTTTTACCAGTTCATGAGTAAGTGGATGTTAAAACTGGCAGTGAAAGTTCGTATCACCGCCGGTTTGAAATACGAACTAGCGGTGAAAGTTCAAATAACCATCACTGCCAAATCCTAATAAGAACAGTTGGTGATGGTCACTTTAAATTATGAACCGGCGGTGATAAGCGACTAGTAAAACGCTCACCCCTTTTCCAAATTGAAAATCTAGCCATTCGTATGAAAAAATTTATAAAATTTCATACGTAATCCGATGAAGATACATTTCATATCAAAATTATAGAACTCGACGAGATGTAAAATTTTATAGTTGGCAACGTTTTCATTTGAAAATATTTATATATACAAATATTTTATATAAATTAATAGAATAATAAAATGATCTTAGATGGAAAAAAGATCAACATCAAGTTGTAGTGTCGACGAGATCTAAAATTTTATAGTTGATAATAGTTTTATGCAGTTGATAATAGTTTTATTTGAGATTGTCTCAGTATGAGGTCATGGGTTCGATTCACCGGTGATGGACGTTTCACATATTAAGAGTAGATATCATGGATGATGGACAATGAGATGGTTGATTCGTGTAGTGGTTGCTCAGGTATTAAAAAAATTGCTATCCCTATAAATTTTTTACGGTGTTTTTAAAAGTTCATTACTGCCGGTTCGTGGCTCAAACCGGCGGTGATAACTGAGTTTCACCGCCGGTTGATGACCGGACCCATCACCGTGACTCTAATCCATCATTTCCCAAACCAGCCGTGAAGGGGGTTTTGGAACCGGCGGTGATTGGGGCGATGGTAGTAGTGAAAATGTTTCCCTTATCCTTTTCGTTTTCTTTTTGCCTGTATTGCTCAGGTATAATTGTTACACCTTAGAGACTGACTTTCATAGTTAGCCTGGAGCCATGAACTGTATTTGCTCGAAAATAAGATTTCAGAGCGATGATAATACAATTAACACATGCATTATAACAACTTCACTGCGTTTGATTCACAATCTTTTATATGTTTATCTGCTGTTGAAACAGAAGTTTAGACCACAGGTTTTCAAGTCATGATTTGCGCTAGATATGTTTCACACCAAATAGAAATACACATGATCATCCGTAGATTCGTCTTCTCTTCGTTGAATCTGGCTACACTCTGGTTTGAATAAGCAATGAAAAAAATATTTGGCTACACATGACCGAAGAAGTGGGTGCTCGTATGGTAATCCATTCCTCTATCTTCAGTAAAGTCAGAGGGACGTGGTCAAAACTGGAGTGAACACAACGCTGGCCCACTTGCTGGCAACTGGACAAGCTACGTCCCTCAGACTTTTACGTTAGTGGAGATTGGACCTTATTATTCGAAAGGAAAAGGCCTTTACATATGACCCATAACATAAGACAAGACAATAGATTTGTGACGATATGGCAGCCGTGCCACGTGTTTTGCACACCACGGTCCCACACCCGAGGGATTAGTCACATTGCTTACTCACATGCTACATTTATATTCCCACTTTAGCTTCATAGTCGATTTTGGTTTTTTTGATGATTAAAGCATGATAATATTACTAAGAGAATGATTAACAATTTATGCTATTTAACTCGGTTGTAGCATCTTCCTTGGCCGGATTATGATTTGCTTGTTGGGTTGATTTGTGGAAAAGTCAGCAGGTCATGTTGAAGATCACACGTGAAGAAAAAAAATAGAAGCAAAGAGGGATCAGAAAAAAAAATGAAAACTTTGTTCCGTGCCGAGATCTAAGCTACACGTTCGAATCAATTTAACATGCATGCCGACAAGTCCAGACCAAAAAATAAGGATGATGCGGCAATTCATTTTTGCATACACAAGTTCAGCCTGCATACGGGACAAAGGATACCATGATGCATACCGTAAGGACCTGTCGACCGAACAAGATAATACCTGTACATTCTACAATTATTCGGCTCAAATCAAGAATTCTATCTCTACAAGGCTAATAGTATATACGAATTTGGATATTAGCGCAGGACATACTATCTTCGTGTCAACACATGATCGATTATTGCTACTCCCTCTGTTCCAAAATATAGGTCGTTTTGGCAAATCTAGATGCATAATTTTTGCTATGTATCTAGATACAATGTAATTTATTTAGGTGCAAAGCAAAATCTACGTATCTAAATTTGCTAAAGTAACCTACATTTTGGAATGGGCTGCAGAGGACAGTGCCCCCGCATCGTCCCCGCGTAGGGCGACATGGGCGGACGCCCCCTACCAACGCTGCCGCCCCCTTCCCCTCACCCCATCGTTGCGCCGTCGCCGGAGTTGGCCGCCGGAAGCCTGCGTGGCCCGCGAGGACGGGCGGGGCTGCATCCTCTCCTCTCCCTTCGTCAAGCGGGCGCGGCCGCTGCAGGTCGGAGGGGACAGCCGCCGGGAGGGCGGTGGCGGCGCCGGCGTCGCCGGATTCGAGGGCCCAGTGGCCGGATCCGGTGGTCGTGAGACCGGATCCGTCGCCGGTCTCGACAAAGGTGGCGCAGCGGCGGCTGGTGCCAAGGAGAAGTCACGGTCGCGGAGGCGGCAGCAGCGGCGGTACACGTCGTGGGGCTGCGTTTGCTCAACCCAGCTCCGGCTCGACGCCGCGAGCTTGTCGTCGCATCAGCACCCAGGAGGCGGAGGTTGCTTGCGTCTAGGAGGCAGCGCGACGGCGAGCAGGCCACGGGCGACGGCGGGAACCGGGGCGGCGCGGAGAGGACTTTTGGTTCTGGCACAGTCAGGCTGGCGTGTGGGGTGGCACCACGTCTCGCCGCCGCCGAGGCTGCTCGCCGGAGGTCCGTGCGCCGACCCCCTCATGGCGAGGGTGCGCTCGGTGGCCTGAGGGCGGCGTGGCGCGAGGAGGAGCGGCAGCATGACACGAGTAGGCACGACGGCACGTTGCAGGGTGGCACGGCGGCACTGCTGCCCCGGGAGGGTCTTCCATGGCCGTGGTCCTGGTGTTGCTGTGCTGGAGCTGAGGTGCGGCTGGAAGGAGGCGTGCTGGAGCTAAGGTGCGGCTGGAAGGAGGCAGTGTGAAGGAGCGTGTTGGCCGCAGCGCGAGGAGGCACGGCGGTGGCACCGCCTGTTAGACCCGGGCACACGGGACTAGCCACGTGGCACACTTCACCTAGGATACGGGATGGGACATGGCCTATGCCCTACATCTGTTGTAACTACTCGTAATGCAATAGGATTACTTGTACAGTAGTTAGAATAGTCGGACACGGTAGGAAACTACCCGAGAAGTACTCGGATAGGACTCCTTGGCTTGTACCCGACTAGAACTCCCATGTAAACCTATCCCCCGAACTATATAAGGGCGGACAGGGACCCCCTCGGGGATAATCACCATCAAAGGCAATACAAACCACATAGGACGTAGGGTATTACGCTCTCGGCGGTCTAAACCTATTAAAAACTTTGTGTTCCTTTGCACCTTCGAGTTTCTGATCTCGGCGACACCCAACCAACCAAACTCACCACCTCGGGAGTATCCCTTGGTGGGCGTGGCGGTAAAACACCAACATCGCCTCCAGGAGGGCTTTCGTGGCTGCGGTCCCGGAATGCCGGGCTGTGAGCGTGCCGCTAGGGAGGGAATTCTCCGGGCGAAAGCCTTGCCAGCGGTCCTGCTAGTGGCGATGGCAACGGTGCCCTAGGGCGTCATTCCCCCTGTTGGGGCATCATATTGGGGCTCATCCCTGTTGCACGGGGTTCTCTGGGTGAAAACCCTGTCAACTTCTGGACAAGTGACGGTGGCGCCATTGCGTCGTCACCTCCTTGGAGGTGTTGCTTTTAGAGACCCATCTCGGCCTGTGGCATTGCCGGTTCACCGTTGGTCATGGGTGGATTCTACCGGTGGCGCGGCAAGGCGGCTTGGTGCAGGTGGTAGGCTTGAAGGGGATTGCCGATCTCACGTGGAGGCGTCTGAAGTTATGTTGGCAGCCAGGGGTTGTCGCATGGGTGTCGGTTTTGGCTGCTTGCAGTGGACCGCGGCGGCTGGCATTGTTTAGCAACTGTCAATGCGGCATGGGAGTGCGTTGGAGGACGACGCTCGCAGCAACGACATCATGGGACGACTAGGCTTGCAGCGGATTGCGGCGGTCTGCTCTGCCTTGCTCGGCGACTCCGGTGCGGTACATCGTCGGAAGACGGCACAAGTGACAACTTGACTTGTTGGCATGTCCGCGGAGGCTGTGTGCACGGGTGGTGCAACGAGATGCTGTCAACCGCCTCGAGTGTTTGGTGGGGATCTTGGAGATCAGGGCGACACTACTCATCATCCTAACAGCGATTTAATAAATAGATCTGTGGCATGGCGTACTGTGGCAGATGTGGCGAGGCCCCCGCGTGTAGTGTCTTCTGCGAGGCGATGAGGGTGGAGTCCAACAGCGGGTGTGGTGAGGCCCCCGCATGTTGTGTTATCGTGGTGGCGACTATGAGGTAGCCTGCGAGAGGTCCGGATTTGGTGCTTTCATTATGTCGGATGGTGTGTGGTGTTGCAGCGGCACTACGGCGTCGGGTCCCGCATGGTGGTGGCCTTCTCAGTGCGGTGCGGTCTGTTTCTCTCGTCTCCATATCGACGTGGGGTCGTGTCTTGATGGTGACTTCATGGGTACGAGAAGGTTGTTAGCCGCGGCGGCTAGGTTTCGTTCTGCCTCCGTTGTCTAGTGGAGTGGCTTCGACAAGATTGATGTCCCAATCCAACCGGTCGGTCCTTTCGAGGTAGTTTTGAATGCGTACCCGCATTGATGTCCCAATCCAACTGTGGCAGAACCGCCCGAATTAATCCGGCTTAAGTGCACTAACCATCACCATAGAGGCAATCCAGGCTAACACGCACTTAAAATGGAGTAAAACGACACTCTGTCGGGTAACATCCCGATGCAACCACTGGAATTTTGATCGAAACAATGCATACATAAAACCCACACGAAGGTGAGCCCAGATATTACAACAATCCACAAATTTTACAACAAGAGTTCCACATGAATTATTATTACAAACCAAGTTCGAACTCATGCATAAACAAGCACTTTCAGAATTTAATAGTGCAACGGAAAATAAACGATAGTTCTAATCGACGATATAATATATCATGATGAAGCCCGTACATGACATCATTCAACATTATCACCGTTGGCCGGGGACGGATCCCATTCCACCGACCAACCAGGTGGAAGAGTACACGGCCAAGTCAAACTAGCAATCATGTTCTCAAAGGTCTCACCTGAAAATAAAGCCACAAGCAAGGCTAGGTATACTAATACTCAGCAAGACTTAGCCGACTAGTGGTATATACTTAGCCGACTCCTAAACATGCAAGGCTTTTGGCTGAGGGTAGTTTTTTTTTGCCAAAAAGCATCTAAGAATGAGTCCTTGCTTTCAATTTTTAGCATCAAGTTCTAGTCGATTAATCATTCTAGGTAAACAACTATCCAAAACACACATGGTGGAGAAATAATTAACTGAGCATCCAACCAGATTAATCATCATCATTGTTCCTCTTCTTACTCTATGTGGTAAAAGGGTTAAGCAGTCTAAATGGCCGCGAGAAACGGACGATTCGAATTGAATTTCATAAACTTGCAAGGGAAACCTAAACACACATCACGTGGTTACTCCTAGAGTCACACGTGCAACTTTTCCCCTTTCTTCCCGGGTTGTGGATCAGGGTCACCCCCCTCGAGTACAGAGGTCCACAAACCACGGTACGGCGCCGGGCCGTGGCTGCTCTTGCACTCACCATGTGCCCATGGGAACGACGTCAAGAGGGTGAGGATGTTGTCTACTTGCCGGTCCGATCAGGTACTTAAGCTTACCGATTACCATATTCTCGGCATGTGGTTAGTACGTTCAAAAATTTAACCACCACTACCACACACCGCGACCTTAGCATTTTTGCTAAACAGACGAGGCCTCAATCATCAACAGGATATCGTAACATAGCCCCGTCCATCGACCTTATGATTCCAACATAAGTAAACAAGCAACTCCTATATCTCGCGAGTGGCAGAAAACCACTCGACTTTTACTGGAGTCCTATTACCATGGCAATCTAGCGACTGACACAAACTAATGTTCAAATCATAGGTACTCGGAGCATGCAACTAGGGTTTCAATCAACTCCTAAAAACATAATGCATAATACCATATATAAATAAAGTTGCATAAGTTTAAAAGTAGGGGTTATGCTCCAGGGCTTGCCTTCTTGAGAAAAGCCAGTCGGGGGTACTTCCGAATTTTGGTTCGGGTCTTCAGCAACTTCAGTTAGATTGACTTGAGCTTCGTGCTGCTTACTCTCGGACTCGGGCACCAGTTCGTAGGTTCCGTCGGCGAGAGTCGTCGATTCTATATGAATGCACATGTATGAGTGGTTTTAATAGCACAAGATAAATAACTATTTCACTATAAGGTAGTCATTCAACACAACTCAAGTTAAGTTATCAAGCACTTCATTTTCTTTTCCTTGAGCAGTCATTTAGCGAGTACTTATCTGGATTAACTAACTTCATTAAGTAAATGAGTGGTTTTGTCATTTCATCAACGGCTATTTTCAAAAGCAAGCATGGATTGACAAAACTACTCGCAGAGACAGCTTCTGGGGTTGAGAGTTTTATGCAGAGCACACTACGTAAGTACAAACCCACTGTAAAAATTTTAGCCATTTTCATTCAGCAGATTATTCATGAAAAAAATACATTAAACAGCTACTTCTAAAATCAAGATCTATTTGTACAGAACAAACAATGCAAAAACTAGTGCTCAATATTTTACTGAGTACATCTAAACTTATGGTGAGTCTACTGTAAATTTTTTAGGTTTTATTGTGCAAGACACAGAGCATAGAAAATAAGTCAAGATACATCTACATTAAAAAAGATTTGTTTATACAGGTAGCTCCACAAGATTTCTGTATCTCAAACTTTTCCAACATGATAAACTACTCAAAGGTAGTCTCTAGTTAAAATTTCTTATTTTTCTAAGCACTAGAACTAGTTACCTGATTTAATGTAGTTTTTCTTAACTAAAAATATATGAGCAAGTTAGACAAAAGAAAAACATTCCAAACTTTGCCCATGGCTTTTATGCATCAAGTTTACTCTACTGTAAAAGTTTCAACCCTAAAATATCATTGGAACAGCATGAACAAATAACTCTCGCAAATAGCACATCAAAGAAGAACCACAAAAACAACTCTTAGAGACAGTTTCTGGCCTTGAAATTTTTACACAAGTTTTAATAGTAAAGACTAGCTTATAGCCCAAAATTCATGCACAACATTGCCATAGATGAAGAGATACATTTATGGATTATTTAAAATAAAATTCATTTTAGACCTAGTTATAGCTTGTAACTAGTCATCCATCTGTGCAAAAGTAGTCGGATTCATCAAGAGGATTACAATAAATTTTAGTTTGCATTTTTCTGGTTTTTCTGTAATTTTAGATTGATTTTACAGGTGACAGCCTTTTGAAAACAAAAGGTACTCGGTTCTTGCAGATAGGTCCCTGGATCTAGCAGAAAGGACCTAAAAAGAACTGGGCGATTGCAATGTAGTCCCTGGGCGGGGCTGCCTGTGTCCCGGCCAAAATCCAGCGAGGGAACAAGTCAGCGGCGAGGGGAAAGGCGTGGGGGAGCACGAAGAGGTCGAGGGGAACCTGTGGGTATGCTCGGTTGGGGCTGGGGCGGCCAGAGTTGGATTGCCGGCGGTGAGCAGAAGCTCCACCGAGGTGCGGGTGATGGGCGGCGGTGGTCCGGCGAGGGAGGGCGACGTGGGGAAGCTGGAGAGAACCAGCAGGTCGAGGGCGACCCGTTTAGAGCCTCGGTTTGGGCAGAGGAGGAGCGGAAAGTGGGGCTCGACGACGAGGTCGTGTGGCGGCGCTAATGGCGGGTGGTGGTGGTTCTTGGGCACGTGTGAGTAGGGGCTCAGTGCAGCCCTTTTATAGGCGCACAAGGGAGGAGGAAAAGCTGGGCGCGACACAACGGAGGGAGGCGCAGCTGGGACAAGATTGCGGCAAGGGCGCGGTGTCGCCGGCGCATCGTGGCTCAGCCGTCGGGAATCGACGGCCGCGTGGCGCGTGCGGGCAGGCAGAGGCGGGATACGGGGCGGGGCAAATCGCCGGTAGTAGGCGCGGTCGGTGGCTGGTCGGGGCCCGTTGGGGATCGCGCCTTGGCGCGGCATGCCGGGCAGGCATCGTCGGCCAGGTGGCCGGCGGCCGCTGCCCCTCGATGGGACAGAACAGGCGAGGGGAGAGAAGAGAGAGGGGGGAGAGAGAGAAAGGCCGGGATTCAAATTAAAAATTTCTCGGAATTTCAAACAGAAACTTGTAAAACTCTAAACACGAAAGTTGTAGAAAATTTTAAAACCTGCAACTTTTGTTTTAGCCCAAAGTTCATTTGAGCCACGGTTTAAAAGTTATTTAAAATTTAGGGCTACTAGGATGGGAACTACTGGTCATCTCTTGTGTCAATTTTGAATTTGCAAATGGGGTTTGCAGTACACGTTGCAAGTTACTAAAATATAAGTGTGTTTATATATTTCATTTGTCATGAAATGTGAAGCATGAAAAGGTTATAAACACAAAAGAACAGAACTCACATACACGCATACATGCACATGCACATGCACATATATAATTAAATGCATTGTTTCAATGATGTTGGGTCATTATACATGATGCTATGTTTAGATTTTCTTGCTTAGGATTCTAAACACCTAGGGTGTTACACCAACCGGGCGAGTTGAGTTGAGTTGAGTAGTTGTTGTTGCTCTGTAGTTTTTTCCCTATTGTTGTTTGCCTAGTCTAGACTTCATCTGCTTTTTAATATAATCAGCAGCTCTTCTGCCTGGTTTGTTTAAAAAGATCTGCATTTTAGAATGGAGGGAGTACCTTCCATATATGTGTGCTGTGGATATTAATGCTGCATGTGATCTGTGGGTTAATTTGGTAAATTTGATGAATAAAATATGTGAGTTTGCTTCCTATTCACTGCTAACATTTGTTTGGAAATGAATACCAACAGTAAAAATACATTTGTATAGTCGAATTGGTTATAAACCAACTATTCGACATATATTTGATAATCAGCAGTGTATATAGACTATTTTCTGACATAGGTGTACAAGTTTTATACCATCGGTGGTCCACCTGCATGTACAAATCTCTATTCATACAGACGATGTGCTATGATTGCTTCAGAAATCGCCAAACTGCACAGGTTCGTTCTGGAGTAGCGTTGAAGGTAGGTGTAGTAAAGGGATTTAAAATTTAATCTAGATAATTTAAAGGACATGCTATATTTTAAAATTTTAAGTTAAGAATATAAAAGGACAAGTTGGATTGTGAAGATAGCATTAGGATCACGATCATTAACACCTCTTATCAATAACACTGAAGGTGCTCGCCTCTTTATTCTCTTAGCTCCTCTCCGGATCTTCTACTTGCTCGTGTTCTAATTTTTCTTAGCTACACTGTGCAATGGGCTAGCTCCAGGTTCAGAGGATCTAACCAGTGGTCGTTCCTCTTTGAACATGCGCCTTTATAATTACTTTTTCTAATAAAAACCTTGTAGATTGTGTTGCACATCAAAAGTAAAACAGCCGTCAGCGTTACAATGCTAGTATCAATTAGTAACTTTCCGAGCTCCAAACGCAAGCAGACAGTGTATGATATGTTGAATCTTCTTCATCTTAGAGATCAGAGGCTAGAATAGCCTATGCGTCTGGACACTAGGCACCGGGAGCATTTTGCTCAAGCCGGATCGCGCTTTCCACTCTAGCGGAAGCGCGTCCGCCCGGGATCGAACGGTGGCCGCTGACTCTACGGATGGAGCAGCTAACCGGCCAGCCGTCCCCCGGTCCCTTTGTCATCACTCGCCATGTCTACCTATCTTACAACAACTGTTCTCTTCTAAGACTATTCATCATTCTGGATACGCCCGGACTCGTCTTTCATATCGGCGCCAAGCTGACAAAAAAAATCAGCCACCTTTGTACGCCAGAATACGCATCCTACACACCCAGGTGGTAAAGATGTACGGCACCGTCTGGACACGCACAAGGAAGAAGATAAGGCAGAGTCAGAGATTGCATATGCCAAAAGTCAAAGGTATGGTTGAATCAGAGGTGGCAGAGGCTCTTCTGGTCAGCATCCATATCAAAGATGCCAGATCAGTTGCGAGTTCCCAACCACCCCCAACTGGCCTATGAATACCACGCACAAACCAATGCAAAGTACAGGAGCCATTTTTGTAGATTGATAGGAAAGACAGGTGAAAAATGAGCGGTGACAACGGTAAGAGCTCGTGGCCGGAGGTGGTTGGGCTGCCGGCCGAGGCCGCGAAGCAGAAGATCCTGGCTGACCGGCCGGACGTGCAGGTGGTTGTGCTGCCCGTGGGCTCCTTCGTGACCACCGATTTCAACCCCAAGCGCGTCCGCGTCTTCGTCAACCCGGCCGGCGATTTTGCGGAAGTCCCCAAGATCGGCTAGGACCGATCGATGGAGCACATTCGTGATGATCGATAGCAAATATAGTATATATATTTTCATGATCGAATAATGCATGCTTTCAGGGTTATGTCTCATTTGTGCTATCATGTAAACCAGCAAATAATGTTGTTACTTCAGATCCAATAAACAAGCCCTATGTGCCGGGCTGCCATTTCAAACCACATCGTTCAAGCTAGCATCGATATATAATAATTTTTTATTGAAAAAGTTCATTTTACTCCTTTCAACAATTCACTTTGTCCGCTTAACCCCCTGAGCAAAATTTAGGCTCAATTTACTCCACCAACAATTCCAATTATTCCAATCTACCTTCTAATGATATTTCTCTTTTTTGTTTCTCCGCGTATGAATTGAATTTTAAGTTCAAATTTTGTGAGTGGGTAGAGAACATGATGTCATATGTTACAAAATACATTAAGAATTTTTCATGGTTATTTTCATAATTTGGAAATATTTAACACGAAATTTATCACAAAAATACAATTCTCCATGAAAAATATTCATGAAAAAATCATAATGTATTTTTCTAGCGTAGGGCATCATATTATAAGTTACATTGAAAAATTTAAAGTTCAAATTTCACTTGCAAGTGGAGAAATAAAAGAGAGAAATCTCATTAGGGGGTAGATTGGACCAATTGAAATAGTTTGGGGTAGTAGCTTGAGTCTAAATTTTGTTTAGGGGGTTAAGTGGACAAAGTGAATTGTTGAGCAGAGTAAAATGAACTTTTTCCTTTTTTATTTGGTGAGAGGATTGTTATTTTTTCTTTTTTCAGTGTTATGTTTCCTTTTTTATTATACCCCACTCGCACCACCGAACATACACATCATATTCACAAACCCACACTGAGAAGCCTAGCTATATAGTTCCTATCACATGTCTACATACCAAGGTGTGTTTGGTTAGTGTTTCAAGCCAAAATTTGGCCATGCCAATGTGCACATGCGTGAACCTCGGCTGTGTTCAAAGTCGGGAAACTTGGATTCTGAATTGGAAACTCTCTCACCAGACGCAGGTGAGACCGTGAGAGTGACAAATCAACTTAGGAAAGGGGTTAATTCTTGTCTAAGATGATAGGCATGTTGAAGCTACAATGCTGCTTAGGTTGCTCTCTTTCGTTACTTTTGGGGAAAAAATTCATTTTACTACCCTCACAATTCCACGTTGTCTTTCTAACCCCTAAACAAAATTTAAGATTGATTTAATTTCTTCTCTCAAACTATTTTGGTCGGTCCAATATACCCTCTAATGAGATTTGCCTTTTTTATTTCTCCATGTACATGATGAGTTTCAAGTTCCAACTTTGTGAGTGGATAGAGGACCTGATGCCTTATATTAAAAAAATACATTAAAAATTTTTCATGGCCATTTTTATAGGTTATAAATATTTAGTACGGAATTGACTCTAGAGATACAAAACTACATGAAAAGTAATCGTGAAAAATTTCTAACATAGGATATCATGTTACAAGTCACCTCGCAAAAATTGAAATTAAAACGCAAATTGGAGAAATAAAAAAGAAAATCTTATTAGGGATAAATTAGACCAACTGAAATTGTTTAGAGAGTAAATCGAATCTAAGGTTAAGCGGCTAAAATGAATTGGTGAGGATAGTAAAATGGACAAGGCATGTGTGTGTATGGTTTCCTCTATCTTCTCTTAACGAAAAAAGGCAAGGCATTTTCTTGAAGAAAAAGGAGAAAAAGAAGAAACCTGACTTCTATTTGTTTGGAGGTTAGAATTTGGTTATGCCTTGAATGGTAGAACCAAAATTCTCTATAGCACTGAATGAAGAGCAGAATTTGTGTTGCCAAAATGTCAAGCAGAAATTTTGGCTTGGTTGTAAACCGAACGTAATTTTGCATTCCCGAATTTGGCATTGTCCTGATTTCAACATAGCAACTAAATGTTACATGCATGCAACCGTAAGCACCAGGATTCCATCACTAAAATGTGTGGTTCCCGTGTTATTGATATTTTGACCTTTGGATTTGAGATGCAGCTCTGGTCAATGGTCAAGGCTATAGTAGATACGACGATGCATGCGACAACTAGATTTAAAAATGGTTGCTGACGCATTATGAGCCAAGCAGCTTATGAAAAGTCATCACCGTGATAGAATATCATGATGATTTCAAGGAGAGATTTTCCTCGATTCGCTTCTTTACTTGTCGACTACTCCTGTTGCTGACTTGCTGTGCAAGAGATCACATTGACACTACTCCTCGGCCTGTAATAGGAGGCAGCAAGCGTAAAGGAATTGAGTCGATTCCGATGAGCTAGTTTTGTTTCAAGTGAATTCGAAGGTGTTTGCGAATAGCTTTTGTGCATAAAGCCCAAAACCATATTAAACTTTCCCACGTATGCTTATGTTGTTATCAGATTTTTTTTCCAGAATTCAGTGCCAGCCAACAGCCTCTCATTTCTCATGTATTGCACATATCAATGACGTTAGAGACAACAACTCTCATTTCTCTTCTATGGCACACATTAGTGACGATGGTATATATAAAGAAGCAAAGGAAATGAGTCGCACATTTTGCTGCACCAAGAAGTATTCGATGGCATTTGAAGTGATTGAATTAGGGTATCAGGCTAGGGCCAAAATCAAAGAAGCACTACTGCACATACCCCCTTCACCACCGGGTTAAAAACAGCATCACCACCGGGTCGAAGACCCGTTGGATTAGGCTCGGCGGTGAGGGGTTGGGCCATCACCGTAGTGGCGGTGAAGCTATTTTTTTTTAAAAAAAAAAAGCCATGTTCACCCACGCTCCGCGCGCTGCCGCGGAGAGGAAGGGACGCAGTGGGGGCGAGAGGAGAGCCGGCGGGAGGGGGGAGGGGAGGCGGCGGGGGGGGGGGGGAGGAGGGGACGGGAAGCAGGGGAGCGAAGGGGAGGAGGCGATGGAGGAGAGGGGGAGGAGGAAGCGGGGGTTGGGAGACTGGAGAGGAGGGGAGGCGGAGGGGAAGAGGAGGGGAGGCGGCGGCGGGGAGAGGGAAGCCGGTGGCAGGGAAATGGTGGGGAGGTGGCGGCAGGGAGGAGAAGTGGAGAGGGAGGATCCCTAACGTGTAGGTTATGATTTAGAAGAATTATAGAACAAGTTTTGATGTGGATATCAATACTAAAGATACATCCACGCCTACACAAGTACCTATTTTTGGTCCTATTACACGTGCCCGTGCTCGTCAACTTAATCACCAAGTGAGTTCACTTTTGAGTTTATGTCAATCATGTTTAGACCATGGAGACGCGTGCACTCTTATTTTGATTAGGAACCAAGGAGACGACCGAAAGGAAAACGGATTTGCCCAGGCTGAATTCGGACTGCAGAACAGCACCAAATTGTGACGGTCACCACAGTCGCATATGGACTCGGATTGGGGCTTTCAAGTACTTCATGGAAATCTTATAAAGTCTTCTTTCCAATGGATGCGGCATCAATTCTATCTCTGCTCGGAGTCGGTCACAATCGTCGATTTGTTGCCGACACCTTTTCTGCTAACGGTGTTGTGTCGCCTTATTTTGGCCCAATGGGCCGTGTATCAAGTTGAGTCCATTACGGACACGTCCTAGGGTTGGAGTATGACCCCAGCACCCCTGTGGTCGTCCTCCCACGTCCTTATGCCCCTTAGCCGCCACCAAGAACACTTGGGTTTTGTTTAGATCAAGTTTGGCCTTTGCTACTTGCTTGTGAGCGCGCGTGCTGGATCAGTCGCCCGTCTTCTTGTCTTCGGAACCCCACATCATTGCAGATTGAGTTTGAAACCTTCATCTACATCTAGTATATTCAGTACTTGTTTACTTGTTCTTGTTGGTTCTTTGATTGCTTGCAGGACGAGTGCCCTAGTGGTCAGGTGTCACGTTCCACAAGATCGCGGTAGCCATTGAAGGTGGTGTATCGGTTGCTAAGGTGCAGCGTCCTTGGAAGGCTATAGTCGGGCCGTGAACGTCGCCTCCATCCTCAAATCGAGTTATCCCCCGCCTCTCATCGAAAGATCGGGAACAAACCCTAGCGGGTTCACATCAGTTGGTAATCAGAGCAAGGTTTATCGGTGAGACACTTCCAATCCTTTGTTGTTTTTTATTTTCCTATAGTCTAAAAAGCCCAAAAAAAATTAGTAGATTAGTTTACCTGCAATCCTATAAACTCTTTGAGTCTTTGCTAATACTGCTTAGTTAGGGCTTGTTGAGTATTTGGTTGCATCGGTTGCGTCGTGTTGCTGGTCTTAACTTAGTCCTTTAGAGCTTCGAGTTCTTGTCACCTCTTTTTGTCTCAGAGTTTCAATTCATCAGTGAAAGAAAACTTTTATTGTTTCTGTGTCCGGTGTCCGATTTGCGAGTTTTAGTACAATCTGGAAAGCTTAACTCGTGATCTTTCCAACAGATCTGACCTGGGTCACGAACTCCATCTGAGTGCTCCAAAATTGACTTGGAGATTTGTGCATCTGGCTGCGTGAAACAAGTTTCGTCAATCTGAGTTGGTAGTAGCTATATGCAGTAATCCTGTTGTGTTGGTTCTCAAACAAAGGATTTTAGTCCTCTACAAAAAAAAGAAGAAAAAGAAGAAAATAAAGTGAAAAAAAACAGAAAAGAAAAGAAAAGAAAAGAAAAGAAAAAGAAGAAACGGGCTGATCCATCTTTTGTGTTCCTGCTGTTTCGGTTGGTGCTTTGTGACTTCATTTGTGTCCAGGCTCGCGCCTCTAGCACGGTCTAGGGTAGGACCAGCACAGTACCACCATTGAACAATTATTCAGCTTGCTTTTCTGACTAACATGGTGCTAGTATTTTCCCTTGATCAGCCCACCTACAGCTCCACATATTCGACTACAGTTTGACAGGTCCTGTTGCTGCGGCACCGATACGCTCCCTTCCAGGTGCTCGACTTGTTGGTTGCCAACCCCCTCCTGTTGAGCAAGGTAAGAATTGGTAAGAGCTTGTATAACAGGTTGAGAGAGAGCGCCTCACAGTGGTTACATCTTAGTAGCTATAGGGGTTTGTTGTACTTCACTTGTTCCCTATTTGTTCTTGTGCTTCTACCGTGGCAAGTTCAGGGGATGAGAATGATGGGGGTGGTCCACTTACCCCTCGTACCAAGGGCATCATGCAAAATTTTAAAAAACAAGTGAGGGAGTACACCAAAGGAACTGATACTGACTTGCAGGTGCTGAATGAGAAGATTGGTATCCTAGAGGGTGGACAGATTTCCACCAACAACAAGCTTGCAGGGTTGGAGACGTCGATCAGTCGTGTCGATAAAAGTGTTGCTGCTCTTCTACGACGTTTTGATGAGCTGCATGCTAAAGCCCCCGATGGTCGTGATGAAGATAGCAAGAAAGATGAGCATGTCGAGGATAATTGGGGTGATTATGTTGCTGATACTGAACAAGACGATCAAGACGCTCACAACCGTCGACGGCTATGTACTAATCGTAGAGGTATGGGAGGACATCGTCGACGTGAGGTACACAATAATGATAATGCTTTCACTAAGATCAAATTTAATATACCTCCTTTTGATGGTAAATATGATTCTGATGCATATATTACTTGGGAGATTGCTGTTGATCAAAAGTTTGCGTGTCATGAATTTTCTGAAAGCACACGTGTTAGGGCTGCTACTAGTGAGTTTACCGATTTTGCTTGTGTTTGGTGGATAGAACATGGCAAGAAAAATCCTAATAACATGCCACAAACATGGGATGCTTTGAAACGGGTCATGCGGGCTAGATTTGTTCCTTCTTATTATGCACGTGATATGCTAAATAAGTTGCAGCAATTGAGACAGGGTGCTAAGAGTATAGAAGAATATTATCAGGAGTTACAAATGGGTATGCTGCGTTGTAATTTAGAGGAGGGTGAGGAACATGCGATGGCTAGATTTTTGGGTGGTTTAAACCGAGAAATTCACGACATCCTTGCTTGTAAAGATTATACTAACGTGACCCGTTTGTTTCATCTTGCTTGTAAAGTTGAAAGGGAAGTGCAGGGGCGACGTGCTAGTGCCAAGACTAATGTTTCTGCAGGAAAATCTACATCATGGCAATTCGATACAGATTCTATGCATCATGGTAGATCAAATCAGTATTCTCTCTTACACCATGATAAGAAAATTGTGTTGCTGCCCATGTCCTCTGAAGCTATTTTGCATGATGATGTTGCTAAAGCTGCAAAAGCTAAAAGTGAGAGCCATAAAAATACCAAATCTGTTACTGATAAGAAAGATGAAATAAGATTGAAAGGACATTGCTTGCTTGCGACTAAATCTGATATTAATGAATTGATTGCTTCCACTTCTATTGCCTATGCTTTGGTATGCAAAGATGCTTTAATTTCAATTCACGATATGTAACATTCTTTGCCTCTTGCTGTTGCTAACATTTTGCAGGAGTATGTTGATGTGTTTCCAAGTGAGATCCCACCGGGGCTGCCACCAACTCGAGGGATTGAGCACCAGATTGATCTAATTCCTGGTGCATCTATGTCTAACCGTGCGCCATACAGAACAAATCCGGAAGAAACAAAAGAGATTCAGCGACAAGTGCAAGAGCTACTCAACAAAGGTTATGTACGTGAGTCCCTAAGTCCTTGTGATGTTCCGGTTATTTTAGTGCCTAAGAAAGATAGAACATGGCGTATGTGCGTTGATTATAGGGCTATCAATAATATCACGATTCGATATCGACACCCTATTCCACGTTTAGATGATATGTTGATGAATTGAGTGGTGCTGTTGTGTTTTCCAAAGTTGATTTGCGTAGTGGGTACCACCAGATTCGTATGAAGTTGGGAGATGAATGGAAAACTGCTTTCAAAACTAAGTTTGGTTTATATGAGTGGTTAGTCATGCCTTTTGGGTTAACTTATGCACCTAATACTTTCATGAGATTAATGAACGAGGTTTTGCGTGCTTTCATTGGAAAATTTATTGTAGTCTACTTTGATGATATACTAATTTATAGCAAATCTATTTACGAACATCTTGATCACTTACGTGTTGTTTTTAATGCCTTACGAGATGCACGTTTATTTGGTAACCTTGAGAAGTGCACCTTTAGCACAGATCGAGTGTCTTTTCTTGGCTATGTTGTGACTCCACAATGAATTAAGGTTGATCAAGCCAAGGTAGAAACTATACAGGGGTGGCCTGTACCAAAGACTATTACACAAGTGAGGAGTTTTCTATGGCTTGCTGGGTTCTATCGCTGTTTTGTGAAGAACTTTAGCACCATTGCTGCACCATTTAATGAGCTTACAAAGAAGGGAGTGCCTTTTAGTTGGGGCAATGAACAAGAGAACGCCTTCAACATGCTGAAAGATAAATTGACACACGCACCTCTTCTCCAACTTCCTAATTTTAATAAGACTTTTGAGCTTTAATGTGATGCTAGTGGGATTGGATTGGGTGGTGTTTTGTTACAAGAAGGCAAACCTGTTGCATATTTTAGTGAAAAATTGAGCGGGCCTATTCTGAATTATTCTACTTATGATAAGGAATTATATGCTCTTGTTCGGACATTAGAAACATGGCAGCATTATTTGTGGCCCAAAGAGTTTGTTATTCATTCTGATCATGAATCCTTGAAGCATATCCGTAGTCAAGGCAAACTGAACCATCGACATGCTAAGTGGGTTGAATTTATTGAATCTTTTCCTTATGTTATTAAGTACAAGAAAGAGAAAGAGAATATTATTGCTGATGCTTTGTCTAGGAGATATACTTTGCTGAATCAACTTGACTACAAGATCTTTGGATTAGAAACAATTAAAGACCAATATGTTAACGATGCTGATTTTAAAGATGTGTTGCTGCATTGTAAAGATGGGAAGGGATGGAATAAATTCATCGTTAGTGATGGGTTTGTGTTTAGAGCTAACAAGCTATGCATTCCAGCTAGCTCCGTTCGTTTGTTGTTGCTGCACGAAGCGCATGGAGGTGGCTTGATGGGGCATTTTGGAGTAAAGAAAACGGAGGACATACTTTCTGGTCATTTCTTTTGGCCAAAGATGAGAAGAGATGTGGAGAGATTTATTGCTCACTGCACAACATGTCAAAAGGCTAATTCACGGTTAAATCCACATGGACTGTATTTGCCTCTACCTGTACCTATTGTGCCTTGGGAAGATATTTCTATAGATTTTGTATTGGGATTGCTGAGGACTAGGAAGGCACGTGATAGTGTGTTTGTGGTTGTTGATAGATTTTCTAAGATGGCTCATTTTATACCATGTCATAAAACTGATGATGCTTCTTATATTGCTGATTTGTTCTTTCGAGAAATTGTTCGTTTGCATGGTGTGCCCAACACAATTGTTTCCGATCGTGATGCTAAATTTCTTAGTTATTTTTGGAAGACTTTATGGGCAAAATTGGAGACTAAACTTTTATTTTCTACTATATGTCATCCCCAAACTCATGGTCAAACTGAAGTTGTCAAAAGAACCTTGTCCACTATGTTAAGGGCTGTTTTAAAGAAGAACATTAAGATGTGGGAAGATTGTTTGCCTCATATTGAATTTTCTAATAATCGCTCACTGCATTCTACTACAAAGATGCGCCCGTTTCAGATTGTTTATGGTTTGTTGCCTCATGCTCCTATAGATATAATTCTTTTGCCATCTTCTGAAAAACTGAATTTTGATGCTGCTAAGCGTGCTGAATTGATGTTAAAACTGCATTAAACAACTAAAGGAAACATAGAGCGCATAAATGCTAAATATAAGTTTGCTGGTGATAAAGGTAGAAAGGAACTAAAGTTTGAACCTGGGGATTTAGTTTGGTTGCATTTGAGAAAAAAAAGGTTTCCTGAATTGCGAAAATCTAAATTGCTGACTTGGGCTAATGGACCTTTTAAAGTGTTACAGAAAATTAATGACAATGCATATAATCTAGATCTACCAGCAGATTTTGGGGTCAGTCCCACCTTTAATATTGCAGATTTGAAGCCATATTTGGGAGAAGAATATGAGTTTGAGTCGAGGACGACTCAAATGCAAGAAGTGGAGGATGATGTGGACATCAATACTAACGATACATCCACGCCTACACAAGTACTTATTTCTCATCCTATTACACGTGCCCGTGCTCGTCAACTTAATCATCAGGTGAGTTCACTTTTGAGTTTATGTCCATCATGTTTAGACCATGGAGACACGTGCACTATTATTTTGATTAAGAACCAAGGAGACGACCGAAAGAAAAACGGATTCGCGCAGGCCGAATTCGGACTGCAAAACAGCACCAACTTGTGACGGTCACCACGGTCGCATATGGACTCGGATTGGGGCTTTCAAGTACTTCGAGGAAAGCTTATAAAGTCTTCTTTCCAATGGATGCGGCATCAATTCTATCTCTGCTCGGAGTCGGTCACAATCGTCGATTTGTTGCCGACACCTTTTCTGCTAACGGTGTTGTGTCGCCTTATTTTGGCCCAATGGGCCGTGTATCAAGTTGAGTCCATTACGGACGCGTCCTAGGGTTGGAGTACGACCCCAGCACCCCTGTAGTCGTCCTCCCACGTCCTTATACCCCTTAGCCGCCACCAATAACACTTGGGTTTTGTTTAGATCAAGTTTGGCCTTCGCTACTTGCTTGTGAGCGCGCGTGCTGGATCAGCCGCCCGTCTTCTTGTCTTTGGAACCCCACATCATTGCAGATTGAGTTTGAAACCTTCATCTACATCTAGTATGTTCAGTACTTGTTTACTTGTTCTTGCTGGTTCTTCGATTGCTTGCAGGACGAGTGCCCTAGTGGCCGTGTGTCACACCCGATTCTAGAAAGAACCAGATGCATCTCATATGTGCGCCAGGATCATGTTCACACACATATGGTAGACGGAAAGTGTAATATATCAAAGACAATTCTCAAAAGTAACTAAATAAAGTATTTTACAATATTACACTCCATATAAAAGAGACACAAATGTCTTTAAACGATAAACCGTTATACCCTATACGAAGTCTCCAACAACTCCGTCTTCCACAGGCGATGACTAGTGAACGCAGGGCCTACAACTCCTCGAAGTCGTCGAAATGCTCCTCTTCAAAGTTCTCTTCTGAACAGCAGAGGGCAAGGGTGAGTACTCTTATGGTTGGTACTCAGCAAGTGGGGTGAAAATGCAAGGCCATCAAGGATAGGCTAGGGTTTGCAGCAGCGGTCGCTTTTAGTTGGTCAAGTATTTATTAACAAGCACTTATCAACTATGTTTAAGTTTATACCATCCCACCTTAGCAAAATCATAAAGATTCCATCAACATAATCATAAACCACGAACCACAATTTATTTAATCTTCAAGTTTCGTTATCATGTGAGGGTCCAAGCCACTCTTAACCGTGAGTACGGCTGTTATAACAGTTTTACACTCTGCAGAGGTTGTACACTTTACCCACAAATCGTGTTTCCCTGAGTCGCCCGGGTTTGCAAGGCCCTTAAACACTTCCGAGGTGAGTGGCGAGGGTACACTACGAAGCCATTACAAAGACATGTCGAGAGCGTGGTCCATAAACCTCCCTAATGGTCAGCTCCTTAGCAAAGGCAGCTACCCCAAGAAGACCGGGCTATGACCCCTATCACCGACCCCCTCCTTGCCCTTTCGGTAAGGCCACCAGCAAGCTACACATCTATTTATTTGGCTAAGGTCAGAGCCATATGACTTTGTGGTTGCACTGTTCACTTGGGTGGTTCTCCATGTTCCCATTAAACAAAGTTGATCTTGAAATTACGCGATAACAACAATATAAAACGTGACCAACATTAACATAAGAGTAAACCAATAACAATCCCAAAGTTTGCAACTAAGCGTAACTACCCAACATGAATAGTAAACCCAGGTGTTTCAAGGTTTGGGGTAAAAGACTAGGTATGTCCTTAGTATAGGTAACCCATCAAGTTTATGCAAGCAACATTAAAGTAAAGTGAATTATCATGTTATTGTTGGGATCAAATAGAATATGCAGAGGGGGAAAATCCACTTGCCTTCTTCAAACAGCTGTTGGTTTTCTTCCTCGTAAGCTTGCTCTTGATTTGGCTCGAACGTCACGTTGTCTACGCGATCACACAAACAAATAAGAAACAATACCGCAAACAATACAAACAGAAAGTAAAAAGATACTAAAGTTGTAGTTCATGATGCAAGGATCGCGTGAGCACAAGAATCGCTGAAATCGGAGTTGAAACGATGAAGATATGGCTAAAACAGTGATCTAAGGGCCTAACAGCGAGAGTTTTGAACTTCCAGGGCTAAATCTGAAGAAATTAGGGGCTAAAACATAATTAAGCCTTAAACAGAAGGTCGGAGTGCAAACTAGAGGTTTTGGACAGCGGGTACTAATTCTAGAAAAGTCAGAGGTCGGAACAGAAGAAGAAAAGGCTCAACTCTAATTATTTTTCTACTGATATGGATTGCGGGTTGATTCCTGGAAAACCTAGGGGTCTTTCTGCAAAAGTTCTGGGAACAGCTAGGGTCGGATGAATCTGGTCCGTTGGATCAGAATCGAGCGGCGGGTCGGACAAATCGGCGGAGTAGGGGTCGGGCGAATCGGCGGTGTGAAGAGAGGGTCGGGTAAATCGGCGGAGTATGGTGAAGGTCGGGCGAATCGGAGCTTTGCTGGGCGTCGGTGGCGAGCGAGTGCGGCGGCGGACGGCCGGAGCTTCACCGAATCCGGTGTTCCGGGGCTTGATTCACGCTGGATTTATGCCGGGGAGTGAGTGGGCGACACGGCGAAGGTGAGGGTGGTCACGGGATGACTGTGCGGCGGCTGTAGACCGGTGGCCACGGCGGCGGGATGAAACAGGGGTCCGGCGAGAAATCGGGTTTGCGGCGGAGCAAGGGAGAGAGGGGAATCTGGTGCGGCTTGATGCTCACCAACTCGCGGAACTCCTGCGAGAGTTGAAGACGGCGGAGACGCTGCGGAGCGGCGAGTCGACGGAGAAGCGGCGGCACGGGACGGCGGCGATCCTCCTGTGTGCAACTTCCAGCGGCGTGCGTCGGTGTTGAGTAGAGGAAAGGGTTTGAGGATGGCTCTGGTTGCAAAGCGGGGCTCCGGCGGGATTTTATAGGGGTGGGTTGGCCGGGAGTAAGGAAGGCGGCGGCTCTTGCGAAGGAAAGGGCGGAACGGTGGCTAATAAGGTAAGCCTGCATCGCGGGGAAGGAAAGAGGGATAAGGGTGACGGCGCGGAGTCGATCCGGACTCGGGATGAGGAAGGAAGAAGGAAGGAGAAGGAGCGCGGACGACGGCGCGGCACGCCTGCTGTCGCGGTGGAGAAAAGAAACAGAGGAGCGAGGACGGTGTGGAGCAGAGGAAGAAGAAAGGAAAGAAGAAAGAAGACACCGACAGATGGGTCCCAGCTGTCAGTGAAAGAAAGGGTCGGGTGAGCGGATTGGGCTGCTGAGTTGGGCCACGGGAAAAAGAGAAGAAGGAGAAGAGAAGAATTGACCTGGGCTGAAAGAAAGAATAGAAGAAGAAAAGAAATAAAGATGCATGCACAATTTTATTTTGTGAATTTTATAAAATACTTTTAAAATTTTAGCTCCTATATGTTTGGGTGTTACACCGTGTGTCGCGCTCCACAAGATCGCGGTAGCCATTGGAGATGGTGTATCGGTTGCTAAGACGCAGCGTCCTTGGAAGGATATAGTCGGGCCGTAAACGTCGCCTCCATCCTCAAATCGAGTTATCTCCCGCCTCTCATCGAAAGATCGGGAACAAACATTAGCGGGTTCACATCAAGTTTCATATTTTTCGGATCCCTAAATAATTTATTATGAGTTTCTAAAGGAAAAACCTATTTCTAAAACTAATAAACAAATTTTGGAAAAAGAAAATAGCATGCAATGATAAGTGGCAACTCCAGACCATGCCACACGGCATGATGATGTTATCATGACGTCATCACAGGGTTAGCCAAATGTTGACGTGAGCATAGCCCTTGCCAACGTTAGCGTCGACAGGTCAACATCAACAGTCAACTAGTCAGCGGGTCAGCTGATCAGGAGGTCCCACGCGTCAGCCACTCCATCCTCCCATTGACTCACTGGTCCGTCGGGCCCGCATGTCAGGTTTTTGTTTTAGGCTCGGGTAAGATTAGTGGGCCAGTGCCGAACATGACATAAAGGTCTTTACGCAGAAAAGTTAGCGGGCCGCAAGCAAGTCATGGCCAATAGCCTCATGGCTGGAAGGCCAGCTGGGTGGGCTGGTGCACAAACCCGCAAGCTAGTTCACGGTGGGCTAGGCGATTTGGGTCAGCCTGGATCCAGTGCGGTCGTCCGGATCCGGCGCAGATCGTGTGCGTGCGTGCGTCGTGCGTCCGCTAAGGCTATTGCGCCTGACGTCGTGTGGGGGTTCGTTGTGACCGCTCCTACGGCGCACGGGCAAGACGGGTCGCCGATCTTGCTGGTACGTGTCACAAGAAAAATAAGGCCTTTTGCCCGGAACGGGGAGCGCCCGCGTGGGCACCCGGCGTTGCCGAGGCCGCGACGCGGCAGTGATGCTCGCGGTGCTCTGGCGTTCCAGGCCGTGGTGACATCGAGGCTGCAACGCTAGGCGACGGTGACGGCATGGCTCCTACAAGACACGGCGGCTCGACGGCCGGGCAGAAAGGGAAGGGGTTTGGCCACTACAGAGGGTGCCACGGCGGGCGGAGCCCCGCACTTGCAACACGGGGTTGAGGGCAGGCGGATGGGCGGGGCCTCACCTAGACGCGGTGAAGAAGAACGCGGCCGACTCGTGGTGGACTTGTGATACAGCGGGTCCTCGACTCAAGCTCCTCGCGGCACCCTCCTCCTCGTTGGCAGCGGCTTCCCTTCGCTAGTACAAAGGCTCACTAGTACCGGTTGGGAACCTCTATTATCCCGATTTTTCAAGCGGGATCGCCAATTCAGAACTGAAGGTCTGAGTCTTTAACCAACCGGAAATAAAGAGACTCCCAGCTGCGGCGAGGCAGGGACCCCAAGTTTTTTTTGTTTTTTCTATGTTCCTTTCCATTCAAAATTTTTTTGTTTCAATTATATTTTCATATTCTTCGAGCCGCGTATTTTCATATTCGAAATTACGTATTATTTTTCTTTGATGCATTTCCTTTGTTCCTTTGCACCCACTGGATACCAAGCTCCGAACACTTATATGCCACAAATGCATCCTAGTGATCTATCTATTTTCCAAATGCTCCTGTAGATATTGGCGTTTTCCCTTGCTTGATATAATCCGTAACCAAATTCTTCTTGAAGGTCTGAAATTGTGTGTACATTTTCCTGAAGGTCCAGTACTTAACTAATTCTTCAGACTCTGGTGAAAATGTGAAATTATTCTTTAATTCACACCAAAGTTGTTCCTTATCTCTTTGAGGCACCGCTACACTTTGCTCATTTGCATATTAGATTTCCACAATCTAAAGCTGATCGGGATATGGTCCCTCACAAGATGCCCACATTCTCTTATGTATTTCCCTGCAGCATTGGCATGAGTCATGGGTTCGCCATCATGTGCCACTTCTGTGATAATGTATCGGCCTTCCAATTTTCTGATCGGACCTTGTTTGCCTCTTTTACGTTTCTCCAATCCTGAGGGCTACAAATAAAAGATATATTATTATTCATGCTCAATAATAGTCACTGTCTGTATTATTTCATATATATACATATAGAAGAATGAAATGTTAGATATATATATACATTCTCGGTTTGTTGATCAGCAGCACCATCATCGGATTGCTCAATCCCATCACTGAACATATTGAGGTATATGTTGGTATTGCTGGCATCATCATCACCTGCTTCTCCTTCTTCAACGTGATGATGAGCATCAGCACTGGCTTCTTCTTCTTCGACATTACCATCGGCAATCATGTTCATTAGGAACTGATTACCAACTTCAACCTCTCTCGAGGGCAGAACTCAAGGGAATGTCCAGTGCGCTTCAAATGATTGTGCATCGATGCCCGAGGGACGCACGGCGCTCCAATGCATCATGTTGCAAAGTCATTTCTATAGATTAAACATTAATTACTCATCATGTTGGGTGAAGCACTCAACTACAACATTTTCAAAAATAAAACTAATCTCACTACACTTATCAAATAAATGTAAAAAACTGAATAAACTTTTAGAGGCGAACACTAATTATTTTGACACTCTTCAGTTTGAGGCGAACACTCATCGTCCCACGTCATATGGGATGCCATCAAGGTTCATAACTTTATTTCAAGCTCTATATGCAAAAACCATCAAGAAGAAAAAAACTCTTTGTTTAGGAACATGTATATGTCATTAACCTTGACCATGCAGTGATGATACTGCCATTCGGGGCCAACATTGATATCCGTGATACAGTGCGGTATAGGGACGTGATGAAGAAGTACGGCCTTGGACCGAATGGTGGCATCCTCACCTCCCTCAAAGATGAGGATTTCTTCATTGGGACCAAGGTCGTACACCTTCATCACTTCCTCATACCGCACCGTGTCGCGAATATCATGTTGGCCCCGTAGCAATATCATCACTGCATGGTCAAGGTTAACAACAGATACATGTTCCGAAACAAAGATTTTTTTTACTTCTCGACGGTTTCAATGTGAGCTGAATAAATACATCACTAGAGTGTCAAAATAATTCATTCATAGTATAAAACAAAGTATACATCTTTTTTTCACTTTCAATAATTATTCAATTTGACATTTCACATTGCACATAAGCATTCAATTGAAATTTCACATTGACACATTTCACATTCAAATCACCATATGGTCATATATACATACTCTCATTCTAAAAATAAAAAATCCAACTATGCTCATTTTTATATCCATATTTTTTCTAAATAGTACTCCTCTCTCTCTATGTATATACTCCCATTCCAAAAAATAACATTCTACTATATGCAAACCTTAAGTAATTTGAGCTCAAATGGTGTATAAATCGAAAAAACTCCAACATTTTTCCCAATCTAAAAAATCTCAAAATCTCTATTTCTAAACCATGAAACAAGCTTCAATAGCAATGGAAGATAAGAGGATAAAGTTTCTAACCTTTAAACCATTGCATGGATAGGCAATCAAAAGCCTTCAAAAATCATGAAGAAAATTGGCATGACCTCCCCTCACCCGAGAGCCAAGAACAGGAAGAACACGAATGGAGGAATGGCTCGAGCAGGAGAGAAAGAAGGGGATAAAAGGGCCTGGAGAATTTAGTCCCGGTTGGGTAATGTCCCTCCATCCTCGTGACAGACCCTAGCCGTTGGACCCGGGACTAATGCTTTCATTAGTCCCGGGCCCAAAATTGGCCGGGACAAATGAGGAGGATGAAAGATCATTTCTATAGTAGTGTCAGTCTTCAACGTCGGGTGCGGTGGCGATAGGGTCCCCATTCCTCGGTTCCTTCCTCTCCCCCACTCTCTACTCTTGGTGGTGGCAGCGGTAGGGGACAGACCTTGAATGGCTCTAGGGTTTAGGGGCTGGGGGCTAGCGACACAGGGCATATATAGGTAGGGTTAGAGTTTTAGAGGGGAAAATGGTGTGGCCAAGGCAAGTGGGAGGTTTTAGATGCTCCCTGCTCCTCCTTGTCATGATGCGGGGGAGGTTCCGCCGGTCGTGGGGCTCGGAGGGGAAAAACAAAGGGAGAAGGTAAAGCTTACATGATGGTCCGGGGCGTAAGCGGGTGAGGTCGAGTGGGTAAGGCCGTGCTGCAGAGCGGTGGCTAGGCGGGCGTGGAGCTTGGCTAGGCCCGCCGGATCGAGCGGCCTACAAGCCGACAAGAGGAGATGGTAGGCTAGGTTGGTTGGGTGGCTAGGGGCATTAAGCAAGTGGGCCGGTCTGTTAGGTTGATTATCGAACTAGCTTAGGTGGTTAGCGGATTAGGGTTAGGTGTTATGCCCAGTTGGAGTTAGATAGGGTAATTAGAGGTGTTAGTATTTGAACCCAAATTTGAATTATAAATTAAGGCTTAAATTTACACTCAAAGATCCAAATAACTTCAAATGAACTCCAAATATTCACACTAACATTTACTCATCCTTATTCAAATTCAAATTTATTTTCACTAAGAATTTGAGAAAGAGAGAAGGCACTCTTAGATTATTCCTATATTATTGTCACATGCACGAAAATTTTCTAAAAATTCACAAAAAATGCACGAAAATTTTGTAATAGAATTACGGTACAGCAATAAAAGGTCGCAACTCATAAGGTACCTGAAGGAACCGTGACACTGGAGTGAATTAGGTATTTTAAAAACTATGAGTCCAAGCACATATCAAAAACTATTTTAAATTCTATCTAGATGTGCACTAGGTTTCCCTATGTCATGCTATCTCTACTGCAAAAGAGTTTTGCAACATAAGTTCCAATCCTATCAACTGCATATGCCAAATCTAGGAAAGGTACATGCTAAATGTAAAGTGCAAAAGATAATACCAAAAGTAAATGAGGTAGAGAATGCATTCCCGTCACGATGACTTCTTACCAAGGTATCGAAAAGTACATGTTTTCCCTATTCCTCGTTAGAGCCCCTCGTGAGGAAATTCCTGCACAAGGATCTGATCAAGTAAGTCTATGGATAGTCAACAGGCGACGACACTTATCCACGCGCAAGTGGATCTCTGCCTTGCCTCTCCCGGATGATCCTAGCCGTCTTCACAATAGGTAGAGCTTTGACAAATCGTCAAGGGCCTCTCCTCCCTCTAACAAGCATCGGGGGCTGCTCTATCGATGTTTTATCATCACGCCCACCGAGGGATACCTCCGAGGTGGTGAGTTTATAGGTAGGGTGTCGCCGAGATCGGGAAATCGAAAGTGCAAGAAACACAAAGTTTAGACAGGTTCGGGACGCCGAGAGCGTAATACCCTATGTCCTATGTGGTTTGTATTGTCTTAGGTGGTGATCGGCTAATCTGATATTTGGAGGGGATCCCTGCCCGCCCTTATATAGTTTGGGGGGATAGCGTTACATGGAAGTCCTAGTCGGATAGGAGCCCAGGAGTCCTACCCGAGTACTTTTCGAGTAGTTTCCTACTGCATCCGACTAGTTTTGCTACTATATGAGTAGTTCTATTACGCTACTAGGAGTTACAATAGATGTAGGGCATGAGCCATATCCCATCCCTTATCCTAAGATATGTACGCTATGTGCATAGTCCCGTGGACTCGGACCTGACAAGCCCCCGAGCTCTTCGTAGTCGAGTACTGCAGGCTTCCAAGTACTTCTGAAGGCGTCTTCGAGTTCTCCTGAACTCCATCTTGAAGGTGTCTTTCGAGTATTTCCTTGGCTGCATCGAGACTGTGAGGTGCTCATGCCCCGAGTAGTTTATCAAGTCTTCTTTTATATGGGGTGCGATTGAACTCGCACTCCATATGAAGTAGCCCCCGATCCTTAGGTTGACTCGTAGCATCAGGCTGAGGGTCAAATTAGTCTTGAGTCTTCTATCCTTATCTTCCAAAAGATTCAAAAAATAAGTCACTGATGACACGTGTCCCGCAGCCCCAGAACCTTGTTCAAATTCCCAATGTTTGGAATAAAGGATCCAAAGAATCGTGGCATGCAATATATGACGGTAAAGATTTGATGGTTAAGATGGGAAAATTGGTTCAAAAATCTGAAAACCGCTTTTTTCGGGACGAATTCCCCAAAAAAATGGTTAAACAAATAACTTCTCCAAAAAACGCCCTAAATTACCACTCAAATCAAACCTTGGTCGCTGAAAGCCATGTCGTATCGAGCCCCCGAGCCTAGGAGTTTGATGAGTCGCACAAGATACACCTAGTAGTCGGTGGCACCAGCCCCCGAGCCTAGGCATTGGCCAAGTTGCCACTGGATCTTGAACTGTCGATGAAGCCGACTAGTCGGAGTCGATTCCGACTAGTTTTGTAGGCGAGACAAGTAGTCAAAGTAGTTGCCAGCATGTCGCCAAGCATAGTTATTTTTGACTAGTCTTGTAGGCGAGACAAGTAGTCGAAGTAGTCGCCAGCGTGTCGCCAAGCATAGTTATTTTCAACTAGTCTTGTAGGCGAGACGAGTAGTCCAAGTAGTCGCCGACGGTTGTTGATGACCCCAACTAGTCGGAGTTGAATCCAACTAATTGCAGTCAAGTGATCAGTGTGTCGACAACCCCAGCAAGAGTCGCTCTGAGTAGTCGTTGTAGTCGGGGACGTGTAGCGGAGCGTTCTCGTGAAGTCGAAGTAGTTGTTGGCGATTGTTGATGAAGCCAACTAGTCGGAATTGAATCTGACTCGCCCAGCAGCATGGTCCAGGTCAGGTCCCCTGCAAGGTAAACATAAAAGTATGTTGTAACTGATATACATGATATCGTGTTGGGAGCAAATCCCTGCATTGTAAAATGCAAGTAAAAATTTTCGCGTTGTACTCTTGCTGGGTCACATAATTTCCCGGGTAGGTAGCCTATTACGTTAGGCACCTGATCCCTGATAGCCGTAGACCATAGCGAAGGGAGCGTGGCCGCATGCACGCGTAGGAGCATAGGCGTACAGAAGAGTCGAGGTTTCACGGATTATGGTATGCACTACCCAGGTATTGTAGCAACCGTTAAGAGAAAACTAGAGCAGTCGGCACTGCGCGAAAAAGAGAACGCTCATGGAGGGCACTTATAGGGTGTAACCCGACCGTCCATGTTGCAGGGCGGACCGTGCAGGCAATCGGGAACAGGCACGACATGGTCTGGTGAAGAAAATACGCGTTGCGCAAAGGGTATCCGATCCTGTGAAGAACAAGTCGGAAAAGGTATAAGTGGCTTACCTTGATTCGTGGACGGGTGTTAACGAAGCCGCAGCAATCGTCGATGGAGCCGCGACGGTTTGTTGATGAAACCGACTAGTCGGAGTCGATTCCGACTAGTTGTTGATGATGTGAACCCCACTCCCGACTAGTTTTCTTGTTGAGACGTGTAATCGAAGTAGTCATTGGCGCAAGCAGGAGCCGCCCCGAGTTGTCGTGGTAGACTGCGACACAAGCTGGGGTCGCGCCGAGTTGTCATGGTAGACAGCGACGTAAGCTTCCCGACCAGATGCCATCAGGTCGAAGTTGACGAAGCGAGTCCTCGTGCAGAGTCCGCGCGCGCGTTCCGTCCCCAGCCGTAGTGGCTATCTTGGGCTGACGCTTGATTAGTGGTAGTCATCGTCACTGCGGTGCGAGCCGATCACAAGTAGGGACCGATTTGGATCCAGACTCGTCCCTACGGTTTCTAATTAGATCGTAAAGTCAAATTTCGCCGAGATCATTGGCAAGGTCATCGATGTCGCGGTAGGATGTTGGAGCAGATGCCCATCGGCTCACTGGTGTCGGCGAGGTGGCTGTTGAAACCACAACGACCATTGGCGATGCAGAACCAGAAGACGAAGGTAAACGTCCTGCCCTCATCGAGCAAAGCACTGGTTAAGTTGAACGATGCCATCGAGTTCTCCGTTAGATGCTTGATGAACACCCCTACCTGGCGCGCCAGCTGTCGGTGTTTTACCGTCATGCCCACCGAGGGATACCCTCGAGGTGGTGAGTTTGTAGGTAGGGTGTCGCCGAGATCAGGAACTTGAAGGTTTAAGGAACATAAAGTTTAGATAGGTTCAAGCCGCCGAGAGCGTAATACCCTACGTCCTATATGGTTTGTATTGTCTTAGGTGGTGATCGAGTGATCTGATATTTGGAGGGGATCCCTGCCCATCCTTATATAGTTTGGGAGGACAGGGTTACATGGAAGTTCTAGTCGGATAGGAGCCTATGAATCCTACCCGAGTACTTTTCGGGTAGTTTCCTACTATATACGACTAGTTTTACTACTGTATGAGTAGTTCTATTACGCTACAAGTAGTTACAACAGATGTAGGGCGTGGGCTATGTCCCGTCCCTTATCCTAGGATATGTACGCTATGTGCACAGTCTTGTGGGCCCGGGTCTGACATACTCCACAAACTCGGTTAACAAAGAGGCGTGCAAATATCTCTTAACTCTATATTAATGCCTAAATAAATGCGCTAGAAGACTTAAACTATAACTAATCAAGATCTAAGCCTTTTTCTAATTGCCCTAATCTTCTATAGTGGATCAAAAGTCTATAACTTTCCCAAGCTCTAACATATTTAGAAAGGCTGGGCAATGACGTTTAAATAGCACCAAGTAAAGAAACTTACCGTTGCAACTTCAGACATCATTTTTGCAAAACACCGACTGATTCGATGCAGGCACCGACGTACTCACCGGATGAACCAATGATACTATTGCACACTAGCCGTTGGCTCGCTATTGTCCGAGCCCCATACAATCAACGACTGATACGATACGATAAATCAACGACTGGCATGATACGATGATGGGTTCATGGATATCACCAGTAGAATCGATGAATCCAGTGCCGAACACCTTCATGTTCATGTCCTTGAACACCGACTAATACGGTGTTTGGTCTGTTTGGTTCTTTAGCTTATCCTAGCCTGGTTAGGATTTGGAGCCAATTCAGTCTAAGCTAACTTCACTAGTACATTTGCTCATGTTTGGTTGTATGTATTCGTGGAGCCTAGTTTGATTTTGTTGTGTTTGGTTTCGTTGTACTCGTGGGTGGCGTTACCTCTTCTTTGTAAGCGGTGAGCTGTTGTTGTCCTTCACCTCCTCCCTTCTCTGATTTTCCTCTCCTCTGGTTTGCAAGCGGTGAGCCATGCGACGGCGTGCGTGGCCGCCGAGCTGCATGGCGACCAGCAGCTAGGACAGAGTTAGCTTGTCGGCGCCCAGGAGGCCCGTCTCCAACTGCATCATCCGCTCATCCTTGCCGCCGCCCAGAAGGTCTGGCTCATACTCGTCCACCGCCTCCTCACCATTGTGTGATTGATTTGACTTGAATCAGTTCTATTGCTCTTCATATCAGTGAGCAAGTGCAATTGGAAGCGCAAATCAACCCGTGAAAAGATCAATTTCTAAGGGAAGTACGCAGGAAGAGGAAGAGCGCAGAAGCAACAGCGGCGACGGGTGAGCTCCGCCTGGCGGCGCAAGCGGGAGTGCGCGCGGGCGGCAGCCCCGCGGGCGAGCTGCACCGGCCGTGCGCGGGCGCGCTCCGCCGCGACCGAGCGTTCTTCGCCGCCGGGGGCAAGCTCCGCGCCGGCCTCGAGCGGGCGAGCGAGATGCGGCTCCGCGGGCCGCAGGTGAGCTCCCCAGCTGCGGTCGGGCACCGGCGAGCTCCGCGGCCGCGTGCAGAGCTCGACTCGAGAGCGCCGTGAGAGAGACTGGGAGGTGAGCTAACTCAAGAAGATGCATCAATGGAGCCAGGCTCCGTGGAAACGCTCGGTCTTCACGTTTCCAGCAAGTCTGGCTAAAGTCCCCTCCTTGTATTGGTGGTCCCCTCCTTGTATTGGTGGAGCCTAGCTAAAGCGCTTAAACAGGCAACCAAACATCCGTTGGTCGGCTCTGGGAAACCTGGCTAGGAGTTAGACAGGCAACCAAACAGGCCCTAATGATGACGCCGACTAATCCGGCGTTGATCTTTGTGGACATCGTATGGATCAGTGATTCCAGAGACACCAGCCTTCCTAGAATGTGACACCAACTGATTTAGCGTAAAGCTTTGGTGAACCACTGATTTAAATGCTATAGAATTTTTAGGTCTTTCTTTTTACTATCATTTCGATGACTTGTAATTCATCCTTGGAACTACAAACAGTGCATCTTAACGAACACATTAGTCCCGGTGACTATATTATCATTCAATCGTCAAAATCATAAACTGTAATCTAGAATCATTTTCCTAACAGTACCCTGCTGATTTTTTATTAAAAAAAGAATCCTTTTACCTGTCAGTAAAATTCATCATAGCTAAATTGCTAACCACTTCACAAGATTAATTTGGCATATAAGAGTTTGGAGGCACACACAAGTTTATTAGAAAGCAACACTGATCCATTTCTATTTACAGGATAGGTGAGCTTGGGATCTTAACAACTACGGGACGCATGGCAAGCGCACATAAATTATTTTCAATACCCACAAATTACAGGCGCCATACTCTGCACCAACTCGCGCAGCCAGCTGCAGCTGAGACAAGATTACTATATTACCACACTCAGATGCACCTATTTTCTTGCGCTGTCTGTTACACTACACTGCAGGACGACCCCGTCCGAGATCTTCACTGCCGGTGGCCCTCTGGGAGGGCAACCACCCTATAGAACGGCACCGCTCTTTGCGGTAGAGAACCGTCCTCTTCATCGTCATCAAACTCCAGAATATAACTGCCAAAAGAAAGGAAATGGTCACAAAATAGTTTCAGGCAAAGATGATATTACTGTTGATTGTCTAATATTAATCAAAAGGGTACAATAGGAAGTTGAGTTGCAAACCTCTACAGGACCACACATATTAAATTTCTTTCTTTTTAGGTATTACTGTTTGTGCTATACTGTCAGAGAAGCTCTGTGATATATTAACGATAGTATGCAGGACAGAAGAGACCAAACACATACAAAATAAAATGTTAAGAAAAAAACTGCACAATCAGTATAGGTTTCTTGTAATATTGTTTAGGTTTATTGCAAAACTGCGATTATGTACTCAGATTGTTATTTGCAACTATCAGGAATTCATATCGTCTGCTATATCAATTTGTTCTGTTAAGCCCCTCACCATAAACATTATCTAAATAGCACAATCCAATAAATACATGTGCCATGAGTATTGATTTAAGCAATGAGACTTGGCAACTAAAATTTAATAAAGCAACTGTATTACTAGCTCAATTCTTTTATCACTTGTCCTTTTAAACATGACATGGTCTCCGATATTAGTCTTTCACAATTATTTCCTTAAGCATTTGTAAAAAGTTATTTAAAATAGTCATCTGAAAGTATTTATCACGGCAACTGTACTAATACCATTTCCATGTAAATTTTAGAATTTCAAGTATATTAATGGTAAAAGTTTCTAAAGTTTGACAGCATGCATCTCTAACCATGTTTGACAATGAAGGGAGTAACTAGACCTGATGCTATTCTTAGGAGAAATTATTTATAAGAAAAATAAACTGGAAAAGGAGTACGGGTTTTTTTGTGACCCTAATGGGAAAATTTCAGCAAAATTTAATCGCTCCAGTGATACTCCGCAGTAAAAAACAGCTACCCCTACTCCATATAGAGTTATTTGAATCAAACGCCATGACCACAATGTAAATTCTTGGAGCAGACCGCAGTTTTTCCAAAAAGGTATAAGCTTTAACCAAACTGATGTAGAACTATATAAAACTGAACCAAAAACAAACAGGTAAACACTGAATTAGAATAAGAGGTTTTGAGTGCAAAGACAACTTACTCATCAGACTTCCTCTGGATTTTTTGCAGCCCGGGTTCACATCAACATAATGACAGAAAGACGAGCATTAATGACTAAGCAATCTAACAAAATGCGAATCAAGAATGGTAATATCACTTTTTGTGGTGGTTGTGAAAGAACCACAGATGGATTCAACTTAATTAACAAATGCCCAGCAATTACTTGTGCAATGACCATGTTGATGGAACATAACTGTACAACGCATATAAACAGATCAGTTTACATATGGCAACACGTAATAGCAGCTGTGTTTCATGAACAATTTTTTGCTCAATAGTTGTTTCCATAACCCTAAGCTTGATAATTAATTTAATTTATTTAGTGAGTAAAATAATATTATTTTTAACAGTAATGTCAGACTATGTTACTTTTGTGCATTTTCTAATCTAAAAAAAAGGTTCCTGCATTTTCAGACTAGTATTTGTGACTAGAAAAAAAAGGTTCCTTACAGCTCATCTGACTTTCATTTTTCTACTTCCAACTCCCTAATATGCTTATTTTAAATGATTTTGGCAATAAAGAGCATAACAGCTTCCAAGGATTGAAACATTTAGCTTTCACAAAAAGCTCGATAATCTCAATGGTAGCATTGATGTTCTAGACTAAGTTAACATGACAGTAATAATATACAAATGCATCAGATTTCAAAATTCAAGTACACAAATGGAAAAGTTGCATGATTATTATGACTTAGATTATCCATAATATTTACGTGCATTTTAGATGTTACCTTCCGATGAGAAGCTACAGTAGCTCTGTATAAAGCTGTTGTGCCAGGATAAACTGCTAAGACTTGTCGACCCTGCCCAAAATCTGGAGCACTGGAAGGATCCCCCTTCTTTGGAAATGGAATAATGCAAGACATAGGTAACTTGTACTTTCTGAAATGCATCAGAAAAGGGCACCATAGGTTTGAGTCAAACCTTAAGAATAATGTCAATAAACACCCAAAGTTTGCTTAATTTTAAAACACTGACTTGATTTACATTGAACTTCATAAACATAGAAAAAGGCATCAACAATATTTTAGTCAAACCTTCACCCACAATTTACTTATTCCAAAATAACAGTTGTTTAGAAAATACGACAAAAAATATACATATGTGTGTGCCTATAAAAGGTTTCCGAAATCTAAAACTGTATCCTTTAAAAGTCAATGTTGTGGTTCTGTGACATGTACAAGAAAGCTATGAGGAGAAAACTGTTGCGCAGAAGCGTTTACCTCCAGATTTGGTAAAATGTCATTGGTTCTACCTCCAGATTTGATATAAACCATATGACAAAATAGTTTAATACTTCAATGTCATTGAAATCAATGTCTACATCTGGTTCCATTTATACAAAATAGTTGCTTTTGTTAACAAGGTGTTATTCGGCCAGCCCTTTAGGCCTTGGGTGCTGGCCGCACAGGCATGTTGCTGTGCACCGCACCCTAGGGAACAGATAGGTGATGTCCTATTAGGCAAGGATCTCCTGATTGGTTCTGTTTCTATAAACCCTAGGAGAACCTTGCCTATATATGAATACGTGCTCCGCACTACCTTAATCAATCTATTATTCCCAAGCTATATTGCTTTCAGCCTTCATCGACATAAAGAAATGAGAAATTTGATATAGTAGGTGATCTTGAAGGTTAGTTCGCCAAGCTTCTAACGGTGGACCGGTTAGAGCATTGAACTGCAGGAGTCGTTGAAACTCCCATCTTGACCCGGGTTCGAAGCACAGAACCTTCTTAGAATAATCCTAGGGGAGTCACCCCCCGTGGTCGAGGGTTTCTTTTTTTTTTTTGACAACTCAGAGTTCACGGAATTGATCAATAATAACTCAAAGTTAAAGGTTGATCATTCCGGAGATAGTTTTATTAATTTCCATATACACAAGAAACTGCAACAAGGAAAGATAGTTAGGAACTTAAACCTCTCGTACTTTTGGGTGCTCTCTTCATCATCACCTGGCTCCTCATCAAGCACTTCATACCTGCAGATCCATGTGAATGAGTGATACTTTCTAACATGATACAGGGTGGTGGTCACATATAACACACAGGCACGCTAATAACATAATGTCACATGTGTCCAGCAGAAGCCCTCGCATGCGATTTGCACTTTTTCAGAAACATGATATAAAATATCTTATCAAACTTCAGCATGCCAAGCCAATAATATATTATCACTACTTCATCTCTAGATGAATTTTTATTTATCGAATGTGACCTCATCTCTAGATGATAAAATGCAATGCTCGGTTTTCCCTTTTTTTTCTTATTTATGTCAATTTTCAGTGCCGCATTCAGTGCTTGACATGTCATCCCCAAAGCTCTCTTGGTGGGAAAGCAGGCAACACCCCCACCTGGCGCTACATAGCCAAGGTATTGTTCGTGCATGTGGACAGTACTGGCTGGGCTTGGCCCATGGCCATCTGGGCTACAACACATTACAACTCCAATTTCAAGTCAACAGTCAAGGCAATAAATTGTTATTAACGCTACCCCCATTCAAAAGGTTATTTTTTCCTCCAGACTAAACTTTTTATATCACAAACAAGTTCTTGCGCTACAAATGGAATGATGTAAAATAGATACATACTCTTTTGTTTCCTTATCAAAATGTATGACCTTCACCACAAACCACTCATCTTTTTCATCATCTGACTTTACCCTAGCTGCAACCTGAAATGACAGAGCATGAATGTTACAACTGAATAATTAAACGAACATACATAAATCATGCATGTACACCAATAGAGGGAAAGAGCTAAGGCTATGTACTAGCAAGGGCGTTGCTGGAGCACAAAAACTCAGTTACCAAACTCAGTCATCGTTCTCTAAGTATGGTATTTATAACTAGTTTTAACTTTTACAACTAACGTATAGTCTCATTGATTGTATAAATGTCAATTCAATTATAAGGAGACTTTACGACAGAATAATATCTATAACAAACTTAGTATCTCTGGACCTTGATGCACCCAACTAAGTTTGGTTCAATATTTAACAGGTTTACAATTTATAACTATACAAGAGAAGAATTGGGCAGTTTCTTAGTTTCTTTAGAATCACCCTATTCTATTACCACTCTGCAAAAGTTTGCACTGGCATGTTTTCCGACATAAACCACAAAAAGAATTCATAAGGACTGAAAATTACCCACAACTAGAAGGAATTAATGTCAAGTTGAATACATATATACAACAACAAAGCCTTTTAATTCCATGCAAGTTGGGGTAGGCTAAGTTGAATACTTATATAATGCAGTATTTTCTTGAAGGAGGACAGCTGCAAAATTGGTACCTTTAACATAGTGCACAAAGTCCTACAGTATTAGTTCAGAATACAGGAAAGTTCCTATCTTTTCTTACATGGAAGGGAGAAGCTCTGACATTAATGCAGCATGCACCGATGAATACATGAAATACAAAGACTAACTAATGTTTCTAAATACAGCTGAAGTTGAAACCTGCTCTCCTTTCAGGTTTGCAGCTTGGTCAAGTTGGTTCCTCATAGACGCAGCAGGAAATCGTGCCGTATCTGTATCAGACTTGATCCTCTTCTTTTTCTGTTCACCAACTTCTGCAATGTAGAAAGCAATTATGGTACTGCGTTCACCATGATCCTAGGCCCTAGCTTTCAAAATCTTACTTCTAATACTCACCTATCTTTTTCCTTTGTGCAGTTGAAGCTCCAGATTGCAATAGACCATCTAATAATCCAATCAAAGCAGTTGAGGTACTGCAAGAAGGCAGCATTGTGAAATCTTTCCACTGTTGCATTCCTCATTCTTCAAATAATTAAAAATTTGCATGCAACAATAGCAAAAATGAAAGCTGGAAGAGAGTGACAGTCCAATTTGTGGAGCTATATGAGTTTCCTAGATATTCCAAGCAAATATTAGAATTATTGCGTTGAAATAGGTACTGTGGTCAAACCTTAGCAGTAATGATAGAGATAAGATAACCGGGACATAGGTAACACCATTCTATTTGGGATGCCCATGCTTTTAAGCACGAAGAAACAAGCTAAGAAGGAGCAAAGGAAAAAACTGAGATTCAGAGATAAGATGGCCAACTAAAATCAAGTAACAGTGGTAGAGAGAGTGATAAAAGTGGCATTTTCATACTACACAGAACTTCGTTTTCCAAGAGCATTAATGATCCAAGGTTAAACCACCCATCTACCTTTCATCCTAATTAGTAACCTGCCCCCATTGCACAAACTCTCCTCAACAATCCACTAAGTTAATAGCTAAAAATGTAGTTGCAAAACATAACCGATGATCTAGTACTATTCCAAAGATAAAATTATTCTCAATAAAAGGGCATGAGGCAATTTACTGTGAAGAGATGAATATCTATTTCTAAAATAATTATTCTCAATAAAAGGGCATGCGGCAATTTACTGTGAAGGGATGAATATCTATTTCTAAAATATTTTTTAATAAAGGAAACAGATTCAACTGTGAATCCCAAATGCTCATGCCTCAATCCAAAATAATGGTATTTTAACATGAAAACCTTCCGCAATGATTTTTTGGGAAGAAAAAATAGTTTGGGAAACAAATAAATACTACCTGATTTGACATAATGTTAGTCCATCCAGATAACAAGAGGCTAGCACATCATAATTTTACCTGATTTCACTCTCAGACAGCTCCTTCGCACGTGCATATAAACCACGGAGCTTAAGCAAAATGGCATCAGCTGATTTATCAACCATCTCTGGAGCTATAAAACAAAGCAGAGTTGAGTAATGTTAATGTTTGTCCTTACAAAGGGTATATAGCAGCTTCATAGCAACACTAATGAGTAGCCACATCAACTAGTAACAAAAAGGAATAGGCTAAGAAAACAGAAACTACTCCGTTTCATTCTGTCAAATATAAGTAACTTTGCTATAGTTTTGATAACCAGCTGAAAGCTTAAAGTGGGATTACACTAGTTTAGCTGCAAAGTTGAAAAAGATTTATGTCGACAACCAGTTTGAAACAATGTTATATAACTTTGGCCCGACAATACCAGCTTGGACTGGAAGTGTATGTATTTGGATCAGTATGGTTTAACAGACTTCTATCATGGTCTGCAGGCCAACAGAGATAATAGACCTCACAGGGCACTGCGCAGAAAAAGCTTCAACCAAATGCGAGATTTTTTCAAAGCTTATCTGATGACACACAAGAACTATGGTGTTCCAATTTATTTCATATGTAAATTTCATTTCTCTGTCTCAACTCTGAGCTACCAACCAACATAATGGTGCTCCCAACCGAAAGGTTTGCATCACAACTGTTAATTGAACCAGAGTAAAAGATCATTTTAACTATGGTTGTGATTGGTAGGGTGAATAACCCCCTGGACAGGCTTGTATAGTGCACCTTATTTATGTTTGGTTCCCTGCCCAACCCACCTAGCCTGGCCCTAGCTATGCAAAAAGAGACCACAAGGGTGGCCAGCCGGAAATGCAAACGGGATTCGTTTCCGCACTATGCAGCCTGGCTTAGGGAGGGCCCACCACGTGCTGCCTAGAACCTCACCTCGCGTTACTGCTCTAGCTCAGTCACGACGAGCTCGAGTCCATGGTGAATCGCCATTTCTTTCATCCAACCGCATGACCGCATCGCAGGCGGTGCCCGTAGAGTCCGAGCGCATCGCTGTTGCTGCCCGCCGAGGCCTATGCTAGTTGTTGACCTCCGCTACAACGGCATCCCGCTCCTCGGTTCCGCAGTGACGACTAGCAACCTCTCTCACACACATACACCAATGCACATGGTCTCTACCAGCACTGACGCGCACATGACGGAGCGTTGCCGGCATAGACTAAGGAGGAGATGGTCGATTTGGGGTTGCAGGAGCTTGATTTTTGCGCAGGGCGAGATAAAGAGTTTGATTTGCACGAGAAAGCTCGATTTAGTTTGCAAACGAGCGGCGGCGTGATGCCCAACATCCACCGGCACCTGTCCAGAGCTATTTGTCTCGGTGATTTCAGGAGCAATTTATCCGATTGAGTCTCATGTGTTTTTTGGAGTAATGCCTCGGTGATTTCTGGAGTAAATAACGTTTGAGAAGAAACACACAGAAGGGCAGCTCGCCATGTTCCATGGACGCGTGCTTGAGTGTCACGGATACTGCCGAGAGCCTCGCCATCAGCAAGCTGCAATGGAGTAGGTTCATGTGTGTTCAAGAAACACACGGAAGGGCAGCTCGCCATGTTCCATGAACGCGTGCTTGAGTGTCGCGGATACTGCCGAGAGCCTCGCGATCAGCAAGCTGCAATGGAGTAGGTTCATGGACGCGTGTTTAATCTCCTTGCTGCCAGGGACATGTCCTCAATATCAGGAGTAACAACAAAATCAACAAAGTTCCACCTCAATCTCAGAGAGCGTGTGCTTCGCAAGTCAACTTCAATTTTCCTCCAATCTTTCCTCTCGTGGTATTTATATTCTTGCATCCCTCTATTTCTTCCTGGTGAAGGGGGTGCTGGCACTTGAACTCACCGTAGCATGGAAGAGGTGATGCCACCCAAACAAATCAGGCAACCAAACCTACACAAAGTTTGCCAATCTAAATTGTGTCCAACCAAACAAACAAAAGCCTCTTGCATTGTGTAAAGCTCGCTTGGGCTAGTCATGGTTTATTCCTACCTCTGTTAGCCGGACACGGCTGGGAGACCACACGTATCATGTGTCCGATACGTATCGGACACGGATACAGCGTCAATACAGCTTCGAGACGTGTCTGTAGCGTATCGAGAAAAAAATAAACAATCAACCATTCGATACGTGGGCCGGACACGTATCTGGACGTTCTTTTGGATAATGATATGTGGGCGCACTGAGCAGCTGTCAGCCTCCTATCTATCCAGCCCCCATGGACTAGCACGCACACAGCACACACACAGCCGCCACCGCCTGGTGCCTGCTCGCCCGCACGAGTGCCGCTGCTAGCCGGTGACGAGCCGCTGGCAAGAGGGAATGCCTACGGCCGTCTCAGCATGCACAAGCGTTGCCCATCCACAACGAGCCCCTGGAAAGGACGGGCGCGGACACCCGGCGCGCAGCAGCACGAGCGCTGCCGCCCGCCAGCGGCCATTCGTCTGCCCACGACGAACCTCCTCCTCCAGCACTCTCCAGAAATCTCCCGTGAGTTTACCGTTCTCGATCTAGATTAGATTGATTTCTTCCTTCCCATTTCTTTTCCTCTTTGATTTAATCCTTCCCTTCTGATCCAGAGACTTGTTCTTGATTTCTTGAGAGGTAGATGGCAGCATCGAGCAGGCTAGTGCCAGCACTAGCGCAAGTGGTAGCATAGGATCTGAGGCCACGACCGGCATCAAGGCTCTACTGTTTCCAATTATTTGCCTAAATTTTATTATGTATTGTCATTTATTTATTTAAAAAATGCTGAAACGTATCGGCGTATGAAGGTTTTTTTCAGAAGATGGCGTATCCGCGTATCCGTATCAGCTCCGATACTGATACGCGTATCCGTGTCCGTGTAACATAGATTCCTACCCGAGTGTGTGTTTGGCTCATTGCCTGGCTGGTGGTCAACTACATTTACTGTAGTGTTTTCTATGATGAGGCCCCACCCCCCGACACCCACACAAAAACCGAAAAAAGTATTTCTTTACCAGTAATCCTTTTGGATTTCTTAGAAACTGACAACCAAGGATTATTAACTCTGACTTTATCTGTCTTCCTTGCACAATAAAGATAGTTGCCTGATTTAATTAACATAGAATGGAATGTTCTAATGATTCCTCCCAAAAATATTCCTACCGCCCTCCATGGCTCATTAATTTGGTTCCATGGCGCGTGTGGATAGAGACTAACGTGTCCTTAATTTCCTCATAGGAACCATTTGCCTTTATGTTTGGACACATGGGTCACACCTTTGAATCTTGATCCCAATGAAGATGAACACATGGCATTTCAATCAGCAAAAGGACAAAAATAAGAACTGGTTGCTTGACACCGAAAGCCAAAAGGACCTATTTCCATCTTTCTCGAGTGAGGACAACCACCCTTAAGGCCATGCACAAACCTCCGATTTCAGTCAACAAGACATCCAGAAGCTAAGCGCATCCCAGCACTCACAGATGCATACACTCCGAGTGAAAAAAAAATATTCCATAACTCGCTGTTCCAGTGGACACTCCAGCAGAAGTGAACGTCCTCAACCGCCGCAAACTGACAATAAAGCAAGCTAACGCATTCGCTCACATCTAATTAGCCTACGAATCCAAGCAGCGGATCAATCGATCGACGAGAACGTCAGCGCTGAGAGGTGGAACAGGAAGCGATAATTGGGGGCGGTGGGGTAGCAGCAGCGAGAGAGAGAAAGTAGCTTACATGCGAGGACCTTCTTGTGAATCTTGTTGATCTCGGCCACCACTTCGTCCTGGTCCTTCTTCAGCTGGTCCAGCTCCTTGGCCTTCTCGAGCAGGCTGGCGATGTCCGCCCCGCCGCCGCCCGCGCCGCCGCCCCCGGCGCCCCCGGCCGACGACGACATCTCCGGCCTCGCCTGCGCCCAACCCCGCTAAGGATCCGACCCGGGAGCCGGGGAGGGGGGATCGAGCCGAGCGGGCGCGCAGCTCGGGGGGTTCTCTGGTACGGTGGACGCGCGCAGCTGCGGTCTGCGGCAGAGAGGCAGGAGAGAGGAGAGAAGAGGGGGAGGGGCGGTGCCGTTTCTGCAGGGGGGGTGGTTAATGCGGGTGCGCGAAGCGGAAGCGGAAGCCCATTGTTGCCGGTTTCGGCAGCCACGCAGCTGGAGATGGCAGCGTTTGCGCCGTCTAGGCAATTCGTCGTGCCACGTGCTGGGCAGGATCGGTGCTTCGGCATCGAACCCTGGTGTGAATGGGCAATTTGTGTTCATTTTTGGTAGGTTTTCGGGGAAGTTGCTTCAACGCTGAATTAATTAAATCTTAAAATTAGGACAAGTGGAGAGGTTGCTTAAGTTGACTTTTAAATTCTACAATTCAAATAAATTACTAAAAAGTTTTAAAAGTTTAAGAATTCTTTATGATTGATATTACGAGCCCGATTGGTTGGATGCTAATTTTTACCTAAGCCAAAATCATAGCAAGACAATATATTGACTTACCAAAATCAGGGCATGCTAAAGTGTTGATAAAAAATTTAGGTATTCGTTTGGTTTAGTGTCAACCAATACTCTCTTCTTCTTTTGTAAGGTTCAAAAAGTTTCCAGAAACTTACCATCACTTTGGATAAAATTGATCCATTTCTAGGCATGAACCGCCAAATTTTATTGGCATGCTTTGATTTTGGCATGGCAAAAATTGGTAGCAAACTAAGCAGGCTCTACATCCTAACACAATAGGTCACTGTCAATGTAAACACTAGGTTAGCAGGCAACAGCTAGCGAGCAAGCGAAAGCTCCCTTGTTCCCATGGAATTACGAGACAGGACGTGATAGCAACCACATCAGTTTTCATTTATTATGCAGTCACGAGTCAGCCCAAGTGACGCATGCACTTACCTCTTCTCGATGCAATCCAATATGGCACAAATCCGCCACATACATTAAGATCTCATCACCGCTCCCTTTCTTCTTTAGAGCATTGCCTTCTCTAGACAAAACGAATCCTGTAAATGATCATATTAGGTCGATTTGACAACCTTCAGCAGCACAATGGACTCTGATTCAAGCTGGACTCGCAACGTACCTTGAATCTACTGCTACAGCAATTTTCCCAATTTAAGAAAAATCTGCTCAACCCCCCCCCCCCCCCCCCCATCCTGGCGACTCACGGGCGATTTTTGCGCCCTCCGCCCCTTCCACCCCCGAGGCCGCCTCCGGTGGCCGGCAGCGGTGGCGGCCGGCGGCTGAGCCGAAGCTGGCCCAGCTCGCCCCCTTCCTCCCATTTCTCTTCCTCCTCGGCTCTAAACCTAGGTCATCTTCGATCTTCTCCGGCTCCGTTCTTGACCGCCGCCGGCCGTCGGGTGCGCCACTATGGGCTTGGCCGCCGGGGGCACCGCTTACCGATCATGGCCTGGTGTGGTGCTCGTGGGGGGCCGCCTCCTGGTGCTCCCGGACGCCCGCTCCCTCCTGGGCGCAGGCTGCGCGTCTCCTGCTGGTGCCTCTGCACCGTTGGGCGATGGTCGTGCTATGGCTGACCCCTGCCGCCGGTGTGGGCTCCTGCCTCAACGTGATAGTCGGCTATCTGTGGAGTCGTGGCCGCTCCAGGACCTTACTCCGTCGGCAGTGCGCCATTGGTCGCGGTGGAGCCGGCCTAGCTTTTTTTTGCCCGCGTTTGCTACATTTCTCCTTCTGCACCATGATCTGCCCTATCATGCCTCTGCAGCCTGAAAGGATCTTGATGATGCCTAGAGGGGGCTGAATAGGCGTATCTGAAAAAATTTGAAAAATTCTTCGCTGCAATTAAATCTGTCGGAACTTCCGATGCTGGACTGGAACTTCCGATAAAAGGAAAGTTCTTAAACAAAATTCAAAAATAAACTTGAAACTATAGAAACTGGTTGAATCAAAAGTTGAGCAATGATACTAGAAGACTTCTGCAAGTGAACTTTGCAAGCACAACAACTTGAGTACATGATCGGAACAAAACAAACTCTAGGTCAACTAGAACTAAATAAATGCAATAAGCACAAGACACAAGAGATTTGTTCCTGAAGTTCACTCCCACTAAGGAAGCTACGTCTCCGTTGAGGAGCTCACAAAGAGGCGGGTCTTCCACTAACCCTTTACCTCACTCAATCAACCACAAAGAAGGATTGAGTCATTTACTATGAAATCCACAAAGGATGGGCAATACAAACTTCCCGGGACGCGCACACATGTGAGGATGCTCAACCGGACGACGCCTAACATCTAGAAGCAAGATTCAAGAGTAACAAATGTGAATCAAAAGATGAAGATGCTTCTAGTGCTCCTGAGATGAACTTGGCTGCCCTCACACTCAAATGCTCAAGTCTCACACCTCAATCTAGTTCTCACCCAAACCCTAGGTCAAATCAACTCAAGAATCAGCTCTTGGAAGGATTGGGGATAAGTTTTGAAGGCTCTTGAAGGTGTTCTTCACGGGAGAGTCAACAGCTAATGAAGGAGGGGCTGAGGGGTATAAATACCTGAGCCCCAAAAAATAGCCGTTAGTGTGCAGAATAAGTAGTTGTTCGAACTTCCGACACAGGGTCGGAACTTCCGACCCCATTAAAAACAGCCGGCCGATGACCCCCTGTCGGAACTACTAACCAACTTCCGAAAGGGGTCGGAACTTCCGACTCATGGTCGGAACTTCCGACACACACTGAGACAGTGATAAAACTAGATGCACATGTGTGTGATTTGTGTCTCTCTTGGGTAGTTAGCATCTCAATTGAGCACTTTGACATCTTCAATCTATCCATCCGGATCCCTCTTAATAGTACGGTGTTTCCTATACTCAAATTCAAAATAGAAAATAAATAAAGATCTTCTTTTGAGCTCCATTGCCGTCTATCAAGTAAATTGGCATTTTTTCACGCATATAATTTATTTCATTGAATTATAACATGTCCATAGCTCGATAAACACATTAGCTCCTTAATTATGTGTCATCAACATCAAAACCCACTTAGGGGCCAATTGCACTTTCAATCTCCCCTTTTTTGACGATCGACGATAACATAATTAAGGCTCACTAGGATACCATAAATCATCTTGACTTCAATCATGTAGTTGAACTCCCCCTTAATATGTGCATTTTTCAAGATAGAATCAAAAATGGCCTCAAAAGCCATTTGCACATATTAAAAGAGTCGGTCGCCTACCGTTTAGCTATTCGGACTAGAAGGCCATTTAATTGGATAAAACGGTTATTAAACGGGGTAAATGGTTGATTAAACGGACACGGCTGGCCACTGTGTAGCGTTTACACGACGTGTACATGGGCTAAACGGCCGTGTAGGCAAACAATGCTTTTTAGGTTCGTTTTGGGTCGCTAATCACCTACTTGATGGTGTGTAATTCTGCGCTACGAGGGTTCTCTCATAGCTGCGTCGTTGAAATTCTCTTCTTCTTAATGAAAAACGTACTCGGTCACGGTCCTCGAAAATATTTTTCCAATTTCCTTGCCCCAGCCAGCAATACATCCTTCATGATCCCTCACCACAAAGTCTCATTGTCCACTCTTGCACTTTTTTTGAGAGGAATAGGCGAATAGCTCATTCAGACATAGAGATATCGCTGGCCACCAAGCGAAACCTCTCAAAAGCGTTTGGCTCCGTGAGGAATTTATAACCAAGCGTCATTATAGCATGCACCACCCTATTACATTCTCTATACCAATATTTCACCATGAAAGAACTACAATTTGAAACAATCGGTACCTTAATCTCACAAATAAAGCCTCCCATCAAGGATAGCCTGAACCTGTTATTCCCTAATGCTTGCTTGAGCAATAGTACATCAGTCTCCGCAACAACGCTCCTCATGCCACACTCCCCTGCCAATTTTTTTTATATCAATTCTCGCTGCTTTATTCACGAAACTCGTGGCTCAGACGAATCCGAGCTAAAATATCGTTTACAAAATCAGGGAGGGGATCCATCCAAACAATCGGATAATTCGGGTCCCAACACCGGCCTAGACGAGCCAAGTCATGAGCAGCAGAACACTCCCCTGCCAATTTGATAGCTTGCCAGCAAGTTACACTTTTGTTTGAAAAGCATCGAGCGCGTATGGTACATCGCTGGCTCCTTAATAACTCCACTCTTGCACTCTTGGAGAAACGCACCATCAAAATTGATTCTCATATTCCTCGCAAAAAAAAATTGACTCTCAGATAATCAGATTTTTAGAGAACATCATTGTAAGTTCTCTTCGGGTGATTTGATTATTTTCTTTTGCCTATACATGGATGGAACTGCCAAGGTTTAAGAACTAGGCTCTATACACGTCCCCCACTGAAAGCGTCTATTCTCCAGCGTTTCCTTTTATTACATGCATCCCCGTGCCCCCAGAGGCCAAACACTCTCAGCCTTATCCCTGTTCTAGAAAGAGAGTATTTAGAACAACATTCTTGCTAAATTCAACTTAGAAGCTTGACTCGGATATGTTCTAGGGATATTTCTATCTAGCATTTCTTCACCATTTTGCATTTCAAAAAACAATACCCACCATCTTCATCAAAACACCAGCACATCGGGCAGCGTGTATGATGTCCATGCCCATGTGGAGGATAAAGAGTTCGCGGAGGGAGGCTGTTATGCGCTAATCTCCAAAATAAATTGTTCCACTTGAAAGATGTTTCCTGACCAATACTGGTGCTTGACTCACCTTTTTCTTTCTTTTCAACAGATCTCTATTATCCACTAAAACATGGTATGCTGATTTTAGTGAGACGTGCCCTTTTGACTCAAAATGCCAAGTCAAAGTATCCTCCATACCTTGTTTCAGTGGAATTGCCGGTATGTGTTTTGTATCTCCTCCCAAAAGATATCATTCACTAAAAGGACTATCTCATTCCCATGTATTTGGATGAATAAGCTTAGACACAATTGGATTAATAGGTCTTCTCGTTATACCATACGATAGTCAAGAAAACCCAGCTATATTACGGTGTTGGGTGCTCCAAACTTCTCCGTACGTATTTGTCGGTTCCGGAAATGGCTGGCAGTCTAAACTACTCGAAAATGTGTACCGCGCATCGGATGTGGCCTAGAACACATGACTCTTAATTTATACTGGTTCGGGCAAGATGCCCTACGTTCAGTCGGGGTTAGTCGGATGTATTGCTTGAACCCAAGTGCTCGTGAGAGTTGGGGAGTTATAAGCTTTCAAGTGGAAGTCATGAGACTGGGGGATTGGATTTCTTCGATGTCTTCTTTTTCCTAGGCGGGTGACCCTCCCTTTCATAGTCAAGGGAGGTCTCCTTTTACATGGGTGCTAAGGTAGAAGAGATGAAGTAGAGAGAGTTCCTCACTTCACCAGCGGGGCCACCAACCCTTTCAGTCGAAGCCCTGCGACGACCATCGTTCAAGTCCTGCGTTGTGGGACGGCCGTCTCGTCTTGTCCCTATGCGTTATGCTCCGTCGATCGGAGGTCGTGGGGGCATCCATAGCTACGGTACGGCTATCACGCCCCGTCCCTGGCGCCTCTCCCGGTCACTTCGTCGTGACAGGGACGTTCCGGCCGTACCATGATAACGCTCTACCCATGCCTTTGAGAGGACGGGCTGGTAGAATAGTGGCGTCCTATTGCCGCAGCAGAGAGGACTGTAACCACATGGAGGGGGGGTTGGCCGTGTACGATAAGTTGATCCCAAGGCCCATCCTTATCTTCCGCACCTACTCCTAGGGCCTGCTGGCAAGCTGAGTCCGGCCTTACGACTGTCCTACCAGTCGAGGAGGCGGGCACGTGTTGGGCGGAACTCAATCGGAACCCCCAGTCGGAGCTTAGGTACGGATCCGGCCTACGACTGCTTTGCGGTCGGGGACACGGGCCTTGGTCACCCCGACCGAGCAGTCGGGGTTGTGGGCCGAGGCGGCCCAGATGAAGTCGTCGCCAGAGGCGGATCCAGTGCCGAAGGCATCGGATGCGCCGTCACTAGACTTTGCTAGTCAAGCCTGTTTGATGTAGCCAATCAAGGTGTAGTCGATGTAGTCAGTCGTAGATATAGTCAAAGCAGTCGTAGATATAGTCGAAGCAGTCGTAGATGTAGTCGAGGTAGTCGTAGATGTAGTCGAAATAGTCGTTGATGTAGTCGAAGTAGTCGGAGATGTAGACTGGCGCTCGTTCTATGCACAGCCTTAGGCTGTCCAGCGAGAAGTGGGCCCGCTGGGACTCCTGGATCCCTAGACCATCAGACTGTTTTACAATCGGGGAGATGGGTTTTGGTCACCCCGACTGAGCAGCCAGTCGGGGACACAAGCCCTGATCTCCCCAACTGAGCAGCCAATCGGGGATAGAGGCCTTTGCCACCCCGACTGGCCAGTCGGGGTTGTGGGCTGAAGTAGCCCAAATGAATTTGATGTTTCATACGAATGCCTATCCCAAGCGAGGCCTTGGACCAATCGATGGAAGTAGGTCCGCTGTCCTATTCCAATTTTTTTGAGAAATTTTACAGTGCTTGAGAATTTTAAGAGCCCAGATAAAATGGTTAAAAAGTAGAAGAAGTAAACTGTTACAAAGGACCTATGGCATGAACCGGAATCTATTATTTTGTGCTCAGGAACCACTCATACAAATAATACCCTGGGTACTTTGATCGAATTCATCCCAAATCTCTCCATCGCTGCCACTATCGCCGAGGGTCAGGCTCTGCCGCTTCAGATCTGGTTTCGCTTCGCCGGAGACGCTCCGGTCCCGCTCCTCCCTGAGCCGTGGCGGGAGCTCCAATCGGCGCTGGAGGGAGGGGCCATGCGCAGTACGGTGTGGTTGGGGAAGAGCCGCGCTGGGTGGCTGAGGAGCCGTGGCAGGAACTCAGATGGGCGATGGTCGGTCGAGGGAGAGCCGCGCGCAGGGCGCCGCGATCGGAGAAGAGGTGCAGGCTGGCTGCTGCGATCGTCACTGGGGAGAGATACGAGCGGCGGCGATGGCCTATCCGGTCAGGGGAAGAACGAGATGTATTTGTGCTAGGTAAAATAACTAAACTATCCTCGATTAAAATAAAACACCCCTGATTAAATCAACGCTCCAGATAATTTGTGGAGGGAGGAACCGGTGGTTCTGCTCAAGCACCATATCAAGTCTCATTTTTTTTATTATAAATATTCTACCCCCACCCTCCTAAGGGCATTAGGAGTGCGAAGAGTCCGGTAGGCCATACTATGTATAAGATCCAAGCTTAAGGCTATACTATGTATAAGATCCGAGCTTTTAAGATGGATTCCACTCCAAAATTAATATAATCTATTGATCCCCATCGGTCTGAATCTGCACTCTTCCCCCTCCGCTTTGCCGGCATGTCGTGGCCCCCGCTATTGTCCTTTCTTCGATTAAGACCGAACCTCAAGAAGCTTGAGAGGTGGGGTTCTAAGTTTCTGGGGTTTAAGATCTCCTTACCATCCCTATGGATGGTCAAAATGGGTCGTGCTTGATGGACCGCACGGGACACGATACTAAAAAATACTACACGAACATGGTACACGATGGATATAATGCCAGTGCCAACACGGCACAGCCGTAATGTCGTGCTTGGGCCGAAACCCAACACGTAGTGCCGGCACGGGCACGATAAGACTAATGGGCGGCACGGTCTGGCACGGTCTAGCACGGCCCAGCTCACAACCTACTCGTATATATACTCGCCCACTATCTCTCGAACCCTAATCTTCCTCCCTCCTTTTCCTGAGCCGGCCACCACCCTCCTCGTCTGCTCTCTCGCGTGCGCCTCCCCACGGCGCCACCCTCGTGCGCCTCCTCGCCTCCTCACGCTGCCGCCCTCGCGTAGTAGCCCTCGCACCTCCCCGCACCGTAGCCGTCGCGCGCCGCCGCCCTCCTTTTCCTGAGCCGGCCACCACCCTCCTCGTCCCTCTCTTGCGTGCGCCTCCCCACGCTGCCGCCCTCGTGCGCCTCCTCACGCCGCCGCCCTCGCGTCGTAGCCCTCGCGTCTCCCCGCATCGTAGCCATCGCGCGCCGCCGCCCTCGCGCCTCCCCGCCGTGACCACCGTCCCGACCTCCCTCGCCCCTCACCGTCCCGGCTGCCGGACACGCGGCCTCCTCGCGCCCACCGTTGCCATGACCTTCCCCTACGCCAACACGACGGCGGCGGAGGTTGCTGGGCGGCGGGCCGGCACGGCACGCCGGGCTACTCGTGCTTGCGGGCCGGCACGGCACAACTAAACCCTAGTCGTGTCGTGCCTGGGCCAAGGAGCCGGCACGGCACGACACGACTACGGTTTAGTGCCGAGCCGTGTTAGTGCCGTGCCATGCGGCCCATATGGCTATCTATAAGGATCCCTTTCTCTTGTGTATAAGGTCGACCTTAAGGGGCTTAGGACCCTCTTATTTTGTACACTTCGGATGCCCTAAACAGAGAGAGGATCCGACTTCTTTAATATTTATTTTTTTCTTTTGGTGTAAACAGCCAACCATTCACCGTGCTTGACACCAGCTCTTGCCTCGCCTATTGCCAGAAACTATGTTAGGACCTCGGGTTGCCATGTGTCCATGCTGCCAGGCTCAACCCTTGCCATCAAGAAGAAGTAGGTGGGAACGGGGGATGCCATCCTAAAGATATTCTTTTTTTAAGGATTAATTGGGTCGGTGCCATTACAAATTTGCAAGCTCGGAGATACGCCATTACAATTCGCGTATTGGTAACTATGCTATTATAATTCTTATCTTCTTTGAGTCATGCCATTTTATACGTATTTTACGCTTTTGGACCCGCCCGCAGAGCAACGTATTTTCATATCGCCTTAAATGCCCCTGCTTGGCTTATGTGTGGTCCCGACCTGTCATCTCTTGCTCCTTTCTTTCTTCCCCGACCCGTCATCCATTTTCTGATTTTCTCTTAATGGAGGCTGCCGATCCTCAATCCCGGTTGGGCTCCTAGCCGCCATGGCCACCTGCAGCGCTGCGGGGTCCCCCTCCAGGTCCAGCACTGCGCTCCTGGCAGCACGGCGGCGAGCATGTCGGCAGGCCTGGGCACCGCCGACTCGCCGCGCCGGCGAGCTCCTGCGCGTGCCAAGTCCTGCGCCGCGCTCCCGGGTAGCGCGGCGGCGAGCAGCGCAGCCACCATGCACGGGCACCACCGAGGCACCGACCGGCCGCGCCTTCGCCGATGCCGCTGAGCTGCTGCGCGCGCCAGGTTCTGCTTCGCGCTCCCAGGCCGCTCCCAAGCAGCGCGGCTGCGAGCAGCGCAAACATCACGACCGCCAGGCGCGGGCACCGCCGACTGGCTGCGCCATCACCGGTGCCGCGAGTTGCTGCGCGAGCCAGGTCATGTGCTGCGCTCCCGGGCAGCGCGGCGGTGAGTAGCGCAGCCACCACGAGCGTGGCCGCCATGCGCGGGCACCGCCGTCCGGCCGGCATTGCCGGCGCCGCGAGCTGCTGCGCAGAACCGCCGCCTCCAAGCTACGGAATTTGAACTAAGAACGAACGAAGCTAATAGCAACTAGCCGATTAAGCTGCCAGTCGAGCGCAGGTAGCTCCTTGGGGAAGAAAGGAAGGAGGAAGGAGATGAACCTTTAGGCCCACACGTCGGTGAGGTGGAGAGAAAAGATGTAGCAAGGGTATTTTGGACAATATGAAAATATGTTGGTATGTGGGTGGGTCCAACAGTATCAAAGACGTATAAAATGGCATGACTCAAACATAGCAAAAATTATAATGGCATGATTACTAATACGTGAATTGTAATGGTATATCTCCGAACTTGCATATTTACAGTGGCACCAATCCAATTAACTCTTTTTTTAATTACACTGTACAACTCAGACGCTCATGATACACGCAGACTCACCCCTATGAATATATGTACACAAACTCTACCCCTACGAGTATCTTCAAAGACTGAGCCTATAAATCCTCGAGATTGACAAAGTCACCACAAGCACCTCGCTGTAGAAATCCTAGAAAATTCACTCCCACGGTCGAAACTAGGACCTCAGATGCTACTAAGGTAGTTGTACCCACTAGGCTATGGACGCTTTCAAATCCCAAAGAGGTTCCTGGTTGGGCGCAAGAAGGCACCACAAAAGGTTCCAGCTGTGGCCTAGAAGCTGGGACACGTACCACAACATCACGAGCACCTTTAATGCCCTTTTATTTCTTTGACAATGGATGCCATTATCTTCGATGTCATTGTTAATGTCAACTTTGATGACACGCTCCATGTGTGACAAAATATCTTAATGTATAATTTTCTCTTTGTTGTTGCTTTCATGAATGCAATTGAATGTGTGGTGATGACACTTAACCACACTAAATATTACTCCCACCATCCCAGAATATAGCTACATTTAGAATATTTTGGGACGGAGGGAGCTGGTGGAAGGTGATAGTTCACCGGGTCATACCCCTGGGTGGGTACGCTCCGTCCCCAACTATGATGGCACACCAAAGGGGCTGCGGCAGGCTGTACTGCGGGTGGGGCCGGCAATAGGAGGTACTGAGGCACCTATGACAACGGGTTGTAGTTGAATGTTGGGTACGAGGTGTGCCATTAGGGAACTGATGTCGAAGGCCCGGCTCTATCCCCCTATCCCCCTGAAGTGTAATTTACAGACTTTGGTGCATCCGAAGCTTGCTTCTCCATCTCTTGCTTCTTCTGTATGGCGAACGAGCACTTATTTGTCCAGTGGCCCTTGTCTCTGCCGTGAAAATAACAAAATGGCACCTTCGGCATAGGAGGCCCTCCGCCGCCACGGCCTCCTCAGCCATTTCGCCCTCCTCGGTTTGCCGAAGCGTGAGAATCATGCGTTCCGTGCCCTCTGGAGACATGGCCTCTTATTGTGTTGCTTGGGTTGGTTCGCGTGCCATGGCTTCAACTGTGACCATTGATTTGTTCTTGCCTTCTTCTCTTCATTCAGTGCTTCAAGCATTCTCCTTCTGCCTCGATCTGACTTGCAGTATTCTTGCATAATGTCAAAAAGCTTTCTCACCGTCCACGGCTTGCATCTGTCCAAATATTCTCCGCATGGGCCTAATCGCAACCCCATGATTGCTACATCAATGACATTCCCTTCTTCCACGTTCGGTGCTTTGGCGCGTAGCTTGACAAAGTGTTGCATGTATTCCTGTAAGGTTTCTTTCTCCCCTTGCTTGCAATTGTGAAAATCACAAGACATTAACTCCTCCGGCTTCAACCCACGAAAACTGTATAATAGCTTCGATCGCAATTGATGCCACGAATGAATGTGGCCCTTCGGAATGTTGGTGTACCAATGTTGTGCTGGACCCTTCAACGCCATGATGAGAGCCTTTGCTTTCACGGTTGAGCCTCCGCCATTTTCTTGGCGGCTTCGTATTTGAGCAAGAATTCCCTTAGGTCTGACTCTCCGTTGTATTGGGGCATCATCACTGCATTGAACCGTGCCGGCTGCGGTACTTCTTCTAGCTCAACTATCAGAGGCGATGAAGGGTCCTTGCGATGCCTTGACCTTCAGTGATACTCTTTGTGGTTTCTGTAGTCTGCTTCCTCTGATTCCTCGTAGTGATCCTCTTCGACGCGAATGGGACTCGCCCTCGGCCTTACTGCCCTGGGTTGTGTGTCACCCGGCGGATGTCTGCTCCGCGGGCTTGCTATTTTTGCCAGGTCTTCGTTTACAATGAGTGTGCTAGCTCCATCATTCTCTTCTTCTCTTGTATCTGCTGGTGCAGTAGTTCACACCTTAACTCTTCTTCCCTTAGCTGCCTATACTAGTCCAGGGCTTCGGCGTTGGCCGCTTGGGTCTCTTTGCCCTTCGACCTTGTCCACATCTGTGATGTTGATGGTTGCGCCGCTCGAGCGGCTTGACGCGCTCTTTCAGCCACTTCAGCCAATCTAGCTTCAATCCTTCGGAAGGCTGTGATGTCCTCCGCCTAAACCCCCAACTTCTCGAGGTTGACCTCAAACTGCCCATTCGCCACGTCTCCGACCTCGACGCCTTCTCCACTTGTCTGGTCTTGCTGCATCATGACGACAAGTGCCTGGTTGGTCTCCGCCGGTCTCGCCGAAGTGCTGGCTCTCTTCTTCTTTTGTGTCATGTGGTGTATTGGGACGAACCACGGTGGGCGGCAAAACTGTTGGTGGAGAGTACCCTTCGGAGCGAAGAAGCACCACAACAGCCTCGGAAATAACACAGCGAATTATGAAACCCACTGGAGACACCTTCGGAGTAGCAACAATACTCTATTAATTTTTAGGGTCCAACCATTCCATCAGTTACTGTTACAGTTACAGGGGTGTTTATAGGGGCTATTCACCAGCTCCCCTTGAATATTACATCTTTTTACCCCCCCCAACTACTATATTCCTCGAATATTCTAGAGGTACACGGTAATTTCCTCTCAGACCCTCTCTTTACAGCTCAGCACACCCTTCAGAGTCGTCCCTCCTTGAAGACCCCTTCGGCGTCGGCCTTTGGTGCTCAAGCTTCGTCAAGGCTTCGGTGCTTCATCCGTCCTCGAGACGCCTCACGCAAACTTCATCAGCTCCAGTCTTCGGCGTGCCTTCGGCGAATAGCCTTCGGTCGGTCTTCGTATTTACTCGTTTGCTGGGTCGCTTGGCTGGACTTCGACGCGTACCGAAGGTGGCGTCCCCAACAGTGTCCTAGAAAATGCCAAGGAAAGATCCAACACGCTTGGCTGAAAGGACAATCAAAGACGAGATGTTGCAAAGTTTCCTCCTCATTTTCAATACACACCGGGCAGCAATAAGAGTCAAGGAACATGTTCTTCCTTGTCAACAGATTCCTTGTATTCTATCTTTCCTGAAGTAACAACCAGAAGAAGAATTTATGTTTGGGAAGTACTGAGGACTTCCAAATCCACTTGAACAAAGGGCATGCATGAATAGTCCCAGAAAGGGATAAATAAGCTTTCCTGCTGGTGGGAGCCCCAAATATAAGACCAATCATCATGGACCAACATTGATCTATCCAGGTTCTGCAGCAAAAGTTGAAGCTCATTCCATTGTGACAGAGCTTGAGGAGACAGGGGTATCTGAAGTTGCTTTCAATAGAACTAGAGAGAGAGAAAAAAGCTACAGATACCTTTGGTTTCCTTGCAAAAGAGTACAACTGAGGGAAATGCCACTGAAGAACCCCAAGATCCCAGAGATCACTCCAAAACTTAACAGATTTTCCACAATTTACCTTACAGGAGGAGAGCATGAAAAAATTATCAGCAAGTGACAAAATATCCTTCCACCGGAAGGATCCAACTGATTTTCTGACATGGGTGGAACACCATTATTATAGAAACAACTCCAAGTGAGATGAACCCAAGGCAGATCAGCATGGTTATAAAATTTATGCAAGAATTTTAGCAGTAGAGAAGTGTTTTGAGTCCTGAGATTAATGATACCCAAGTCCTTGGCTTCCTCCACGGGGAATTCTATTTTGAGTCATAGAGATTAATTTTTTATACTGACAATGATTGTGATCCACTTAAGAAGAGGTCAAGCAAGCCACCCTCTCTAGAATTTGACATCCAGATAGATGTGAATAAGAGCCCCTTTGGCAAGGCTCCACGAGCGGCTCCAAAACCGACTCCTGCTGAAGCCCTCCCAAATGGGGTGCACGCAAAGGGCTTCGGCGCTGAAGCCCCCGAATTTCCGCCCTCTGGAGCGATTTGGTGGAGGAGAAACCACAAATCGTGGCTCCGAGCGGCTCCTCCATCTCGACTGCCACCTCTGCCCCCGTGTGCGCATTGCGCCTCTTTGCGCGTTGTGCCTCCTCGCGGCGGCCAGCCGTTGCTCGTCGGCCAGCCTCGCCGGCTGCGGGAGCCCGAGGCGCGGCGGGGCGGGAGGCCGAGCGGTGGCGGGAGCCCGGGGTGCGGCAGGGTGGGGCGGGAGGCCGGGGTGGCGGCGGGAGCCTGTGGTGTGCGCGGGGTGGGGCGGGGCCAGGTGGCGGCGGGCCACGGCTGGAGGCCGGGCGGCCGCGAGAGCTTGAAGCACGGCGAGCAACGGCAGGAGCTCAAGGCGGGGGTGGACGGCGGGAGCTTGAGGCAGCAGTGGCCTTGACGAGCGACGCTGCGTCGGAGGCCGGGCTGACGCATAGGAGGCCGGTCCTGGAGCAGAGCGCGGAGAGGCAGGCGCGGAGAGGAAGGAGGCGACGTCGGCGGCCGAGAGCTGGGTGTGGATAAGGAGAGAGAAGGAAGGGAAGAAAAAATAAGAAGGAAAGAAAAAAAAGGAAGAATTGAGAGAAAAAATAGATAAGGGTAGTAGGTCATTTGAACCCAGCTCCACCGGAGAAGCCACTCCACCCTAGGAGCCGGAGCCGGGGCCGTTTTTGGAGGAGTTGCAGCCCTGCCAAACAGACCCTAAGAAGTGGCATTTCGAGCTCGAGGGGGCCAGAAAAAAGGGGGCTGTGGAAGAAGCAAAAGAAGGAGAGGTTGAACTGGTATTATGTTTCATACCGAATTTCAAGATATGATTGCAACAAAGAAGGAGATGGAGGCTGAAAGGAAGCAAGAGAAGGAATCGAGATGGATGGAGGTCAAGCCCATCAAGGAATGCAAGGTGGCGACTCAACAGTACAAGTTGAGAGGGTGCTAGTAAAGAAGATGAAGCATGGATACCGAATAATGTTCATAAGGCATCAATGAAAAGTAGATAGAATATTTTGAGTCAATGCGAGTATAAATTCTAGCATCAAGGATGGGTAGGAGTGGAAATAGGAGTGTCTGGTGCTCCACAATCAATTTATATATGTTATGTTTGAATTTAAAAATTATGGAATTGAAATGACATTTTGAATCATTGAGATGTTGGCATAATGTTTTGATAATTTAGATGTGAAAAATGAAGTGTTCATAGTGTTTACACACACAAGTATATGGATAAATAGAAGAGAATGAATAATCAAATATGAGTAAGTGAGGTATTATAATCAAGATTGTACAGTTCAGCAAGAAGACCGAAATCAGTGAGATTGGACCATAAGAGAGCCCGAGAAAAATACGGAGGTGGTGGTGGGGGAGGGGGTGGGGGCAGGTTAAGAAGGTGGGAAATAAATTGTGCAAAATGGTGGTGGTGGGGAGGGGGGGGGGGGGGGTGAGGAGTTAGAACCATGAATACATTGTTCTCAATGGAGAAACTCACACTAGACTAGCTTGTGTTATATTAGCCATGAAAAACCTAGACATATCGGAACCATTTTGAACCGAGAGTTCAACTGATTGAACCATGAACCAATGAACCAAGGACACGAGTGGTTAATTTTAACTAACGATGAGGGTTGTTTTGCGAACAACTTTCTCGTTGTCTCCTCTTCGTATCCTCACAAATCCTACGTAGAAACATATAAGATAATCTATACCATCAAAGTAGGATAATTTTATCTTAAGTTTACATAGTATTCTTTCTAGATTTAAGTTTTTTGAGGGTATTTTTCTAGACTTAATTAATACAAAGGTTTTCTCAAAAAAAAATTAATACAAAGGTAGAGTGACAACTATGGAAAGTAGGGTATTCCCGCGAGCCCCTTCCGATCCCCGGTTTTCAAAAGTGAACGCCGGCCCGGCGAGCGAAGAGAGTGTTTGTTCCCCTTCCCCTCCGCCGCCCATTTCAAACGAAACTGAATTCCTTCCCCTTCGCCTCCGCCATGGCGTCGGGCTCCTCTCACCCCCAAATCGACCAGGTAAAACCCTAACCCTAGCTCCTGGCCGCATTCCCTTCCCTGCCTCCAAGCCCTAACGCCTCCCGGCGATCTGCCCCCTCCGCAGTTCTTCCCAGCCAAGAAGCGGAGGCCCTCATCTCGGAAGGACGACGCGCCGCGACCCGGGGCGCAGTATGGGAGCCCCGGCGGCGCCAAGGGGTCCCTGGAGGGATACCTCGTCCGGTCGCCTTCCACCCGTGCCACGGTGGCGGCCTCGGCGGCCCCCGCGGGTTCGCCGAGGGGCGGGGACGCGGGCGCCAGGCGGAGCCTCACGGCCGCTATGGACGTCGATGTCGCCTCCTCCGCTCCGGCGCCGGCGGTTGAAGGGGCCGATTTGGAGCTCAGGAGATTCACGACGGATTTCCTTTCCCATTGCTGCAGGTGAGCCACTAGTGTGTGAAGCGGGAGGGGGGATCTTGTGCTGGTTCCAAGAACTGTTCCTTTGCAAATGAGGGGTGTAATCTTGTTATTGCAGTGCTATTCCCCCTTTGAGGGATGACTCCGAGTACCATGAGCAGTTGGAGAAGAAGCAGAAGCGGAGTGCGAGTCAGTCGTTCTTGGTTCCTTACGACAATGCCTCTGCCAAGAAGCAGTGCATTGCTCATTGCAGTGGCTTGGAAGCTCTAAAGGTTGGGCCAAGATACATGATTCGTCCAATCCGGGCAGCTTTGTACGAAAGGTGATTCATGAGCTTCAACTCATAGTTTGGTTCTTTGCAGGAATCAGATAATAGTGTGGCCTTCAAGAAGCAATGCATCAATCACCATGGTGGCTCGGAGGCTGTGGAGGTTTGGTTCTGTCAGCAAGTCAAATCTAGAAAGTGGAAACCCTTTTCTCTATATTTTTTGAAATTTTTATTTTGCCCTTTTTAGCAGGAATCAGTTGAGGGGGTAAAGGTGAGTTGTGTGGGATTTTCAGCCTTGCAAAGATGTCGCTTTACCCCAGATACTACACAGATAAAAGTTGGGTTTTCTTTAGCCCCTGGGGAAACCCCAAAATCTGTATCAAGGAATTCCCTTACTTCACCTGGGGAAGAATTCTGGAATGCAGCAATTGAATTCGCTGATGGAATATCCGCCCAGGCAGACAAGGTCCGTGGAAAGCCTTAGTTTGATGCAGCAGAGGATAAGTCATCTTGTGCAGTAGCAGTATGCTCTAAGTCTCTTCCTAGATCAGGAAAGGATGAGCGTGAATGTCTAAATACAGTAGGCAGCAATGATACACATCAGATGGAGAAGTTGTCAAACAAAGTTGAATTTCTGGCAGCAAACAGTCAGCATATAAACAGCTCTCCTTTGCCTGTGAAGCACCTGGACTTCTTTCATGAGGATGACATCCAAGTTTCAGGTTTGAAATGTGAAGAAAAAGGCAGAAATGAAGCTGATAATGTACAAACAAACCATGTTGAATTGAAAGACGGTGGCCTTCAGAGAAAAGAAAATATAAGGAAGGGTTCAATAGATCATGTAAATGCGATGAAGACAAGTGCTCTTGATTTGCATGCGGATTCTGCAGCCATGATCCGATGTCATGGTGTATTCAAGTCAACAACCGAAGGGAATGTTCACTCAACTCGAGAGAGTGACAAAGATTCTCATCAAAATAAATCACTTGCTGCATATTCAAATGGTTGCTTGCCTATGAAAGATACCAAAAGTAAATTTGTTTCTCAAGAAGTGGAAACTAGCACACCTACTATCTCTGTTCCTCTGAAGGACCACTCAAAGCTATCAAGTTGGCTCCCTCCAGAGCTTTGTGCTGTATACATGAAAAAGGCATTTCGGAGCTGTATCCTTGGCAGGTTAAGTTTCTTTTCCCTAATTATCTTTTTGATCCCTGGCAGGTAGCTTTCTGTTTCCTGACTATTTTTCTCCTGTGTAAGTTGTGTAATGTTTTCGTATTTGTGTGGTGGCACACTCTGGTTAGTCATATGTCACAACTGTTACTCACCTTTATTTCAGTGTATATGCTTTGCTTTGATTGAACCAAAACAATGTGTTGGTAGTGAATTGCGTATTCTCAATTTGTTCAGTATAGTCCACCATCTTTTATGTCATCAAGTATCAGGTGAATAAATAAGTAATCAAGTATGCTATGTTGAAAGGCAATATTATTCCTTTCTTTAAATATAATCCTTGTTCGCTACTCTTTGATTGTGATTGTATTGATTATCCTTTGGCCTTTGTTCTCATGTCCATTGCAGGTTGAGTGCTTACTTGTGGAAGGTGTCTTGGAGAAAAGGAATCTTGTGTATTGTGCATCCACGAGGTACTTGCAGATCTTGCATGTCTTCTTTCATACTTGGACATTGCCTGGATGCTTCATGTTCTCAGTTATCCACTATTTTTATTTTCAAAATTTCTGCTCTATCTTGCTTTAATCTTATGTATTGTTCTTATATTGCAGTGCTGGTAAAAGCTTTGTTGCTGAAGTTCTGATGTTGAGGAGGATACTGTCAAGTGGGAATATGGCAATTCTTGTCCTTCCCTATGTGTCGATATGTGCTGAAAAGGTTTCTAGATATTTACAGCTCTCTGATGTTCCGAAACTTACTTGTGTTTGACTATTCATTTACTTTTACAGGCTCAACATCTTGAACAACTTCTTGAGCCACTGGGTAGGCATGTCCGTAGCTTCTATGGAAACCAGGGGGGAGGATCACTTCCTAAAGATACAGCAGTTGCTGTGTGTACCATAGAGAAGGCAAATTCTTTGGTAAAGTTGTTGGAGGATGGCCGTCTCTCTGAACTTGGTGTAATTGTAATAGATGAACTTCACATGGTAAGGTTATCTAAAGCCAAAGTGCTACTCAGAAAATACTCTCTTTGCTTTCCTACTTTTTTTTATTACTTCCAGGGTTATTTGTACTCAATCTGTTTTGCAATGTAATCCCATTGTCTTGGGAACTGCCACTTCGCAATATAAGTTTGTGGTGACATTGATAAAACTAATGTAATTATTTAATATTTCTATTCTTCCCCTTCCTTTAGTAGAGGACATTATTGACATTTAATAAGGGTATGTATCGGCCCGATGTTATTAACTTTTAGTTCCTTGGTCAGTGTGCATTGTGGGTTGGATTTGAATTGTGGAACATAAAGAGCGTTGCAAAAAACGGTATAGGTGTATCTGGGATCTCTGCACAATTGAACTAATGTACTACTGTATATATACAATTATAACATATACTAGGTTTATCTGGTCAGTGTGCATGGTGGGTTTGGATTTGAATTGTGGAACATATGGAGCGTTACAAAATCTGGTATAGGTGTATCTGGGATCTCTGCACAATTCAACTAATGTACTACTGTATATGTACAATTATAACATACTAGCAGTTGAGCACTATAAAGAATAGAAGTTTTATCATACCCAACTAATTGAAAAGTGAGACAACAAGGTATAGATCATGCTTCCAATTAATTTTGGTTCAAAGTGATGTACTTTTACGCTACTGCATCGTTGTTTATATTTTCTTTGGGTAAATTTTTTTTTTGTCCAAGGCTTGGAATCCTTGGTTGCTAACCATCTTATCTAATCTTATGTGTTACACTGTTACTTCTACTTGTTACCTAAGTTTCCATATTATTAGATCATAATTATTATGAGCAATTTGTAAATAACAGAAGGCCTTGCATCCTTGGCAATTACCATTACAAGAAAGAATAAAGAAAAGAACCAATTTATCCTGGTTCTGGATGAATTATGGTCGCATGCTTAAGTCTTAACACATGTAAGTTGAACAGGAAGCATGCTTTTCCTTCCTTTGAGCTTCCCTCAGAGCTTTATAATATCTAGGGTCCAGGATCCAATGTAGCCTTTCAAGGGCTAAAGCTCTATGTCAATCCCTGGCCCTCCAGCCCTTACCTAAAGAAGCACATATGATGCATCTTTACCTGTTTTTGTTTACCTTCCCCCATGTCCCTGAGTTGGTTCTTTCTTCCTTTCTCCTGCTTTCTCTGTTGAACATTATGTCATAATGTACACTAGTTAAGGTGTCTTCTATTATGCAATTTCATTATAGGTTGGTGACCAACACAGAGGGTACCTTTTAGAGCTGATGCTGACAAAGCTTCGATATGCTGCTGGTGAAGGGAATTCAGAGTCATCTAGTGGAGAAACTTCAGGCTCTAGCAGTGGGAAGATGGCAACTCATGGATTGCAGATAATTGGTATGAGTGCTACTATGCCCAATGTTGCTGATGTAGCTGATTGGCTTCAAGTAAGATATTCGTTGTTTTTTTATGTTCCTAATTCTATATACTTATTTAAGTGATGCTGTAATATGTGGTAGAAAGAACATTAGTAACCCCACAGAAGTTCAACTTAGCGTTGTACTTCATTTACCATTTTTGAAGAAAAAGTAAAGGTACCTGTATTTTTAACTAAGATCTGGTGACAAAGTAATTAGTTCATAGGCGAATGTGACTATTCTGATATATGTGAGCAATTGTACTTCTTGACAACTGTACGCTCTCATCATTTTTTTGAGGCACTATAATGCCACCGTCTTTCTTCAGTTCTGAAGCCTAACTTGAATTGCTTGCTACCAAGTGACAGTGCGTAGTTGTTTGTTCTGGTCAAATGGAAAAACATTTGGATCATGCTGTATAATTTGATTGATCTTTGATCCGGAGACAATAATGAACTTGACTCTAATTTCCTGCACAACTTAAAATAGCCCAGTGAACTAGACAAAAAAAAAATGCTATCTATCTACAGATTATGGGCAATAAACCAGAGTTGATAATGAAGAAAACCTAAATCCTCAGTGGTTCTGTTGGTAGAGCCTCCAGTTGAGAGGCTGCCCACCTGGGCTGGAGCCTGGGGGTGCTCACAGGTCGTGTGAGTATCACCTCAAAGGATTTAGGTTCTCTCTGTTGTCTTCTTTTGCACAACTATTTTTTTTATCATTAACACACAGCAATGTTAGTCTCTGAGGATTTAGGTTTTCTTGATTATTAGCATATTTAGTTGTCTAGTTACTTTGTTATAGTATGCTATTTTGTGATGGTGCTGACTTTTGATCTGTTTGGGTAATATGAATGATATCTAGTCAAATGTATATTATATTTTCCATATTAAAATGTTATTATACCTCATTACAACTTGTAATTGATGTTTATCTTATGCTGTTTTGTAATTCTATAGGCTGCTCTTTACCAAACTGACTTTCGACCAGTTCCACTGGAGGAATTTATCAAAGTTGGTAATCAAATATTTGATAAAGACATGAATGTTGTTTGTGTCCTTCCAAAAGTAGCTGATCTCGGTGGCAAGGATCCAGATCATATTGTTGAAATGTGTAACGAGGTAAATTTGATATGTACTCTGCAGGTCTCAGTTTTTCTCTGTTTCCCACCACATTTTCCAAGGAAATCGAATACTCTACTTGTTTTTTTCCAGGTTGTTCTTCAGGGTCATTCTGTGCTTTTGTTTTGCTCCAGCCGTAAAGGCTGTGAGTCAACTGCAAGACATGTTGCCAAGTTCTTGAAAGTAACCTCTGTTGGACCAAGTGATGTTAGTTCAGAATTTTCAGATGCTGCTTCAGCTATTGAAGCCTTGAGGAGGTGCCCTTCTGGATTGGATCCTGTATTGGAAGAAACCCTTCCTTTTGGTGTTGCATATCATCATGCTGGTCTTACGGTATGGAAGTTACCATTTCTATCTTAATAAAATACACAAAATGTCAACAATATTTTTTTCTTCTTGAAGCGTATATTGCTAACCGTGAAAGCGATTCCAATTTCACCTAATCCACAACGGCCAAGGGTGTCAGGAGGAACTATCGACCACCTCCACCCACTACAAACACAACAATGTTAGGCTTTCAGTTTTTATAATCGTCAACAATTCTAGATTTTTGGGTGCTGTTTCAGGGCTACTTTATCTACTCTCAACAATAATTCCAGCCAGATCATTGAGTTCACCATCTATGATCTGTTCTGTTTGATTCAATAAGAGCTATAGCCTGTTATGTTGAAATCCATGCAGATACTTGTATGCAGGCCTGAAGAGGTCATGAGGATTACAGGTATTATTAGAAGCAATTGCCCTCCCTTGGAGTCCTGTCTCTCCGAAGATAAAAATGGAATGACTCATGCAATTATGGAGGTTGTTGCTGGTGGGATTGTGCAAACTGCAAATGATATTCATCGATATGTGCGGTGTACGCTGCTTAACTCCACCAAACCTTTTGACGATGTTGTGAAGTCAGCTCAAGACTCCCTTCGCTGGTTATGCCATAAAAGGTTTCTTGAATGGAACAATGAGACAAAAATATACTCTTCTACCCCACTTGGTAGAGCTGCTTTCGGAAGTTCACTCAATCCTGAGGAATCATTGGTAGCTTACTTTATCTTCCCTTTTCCTTTATTTCATTCCATTTTGTTTAATCTTGCATGTTGCTGCCTGTAGGTTGTTCTTGATGATCTTTCTAGGGCAAGAGAAGGCTTTGTTCTTGCATCTGATTTGCATTTGGTTTACTTGGTCACGCCCATAAATGTGGATCTTGAACCTGATTGGGAATTATATTACGGGAGATTCATGCAACTTTCTTCTCTTGAGCAGGTATGCAAGTTTTATGTTGTTCTGTCGCACTTGAAAAATTTATTATTGAACTGTAATTTGAATGCACGTAAAATTAAACTTTTATCTGTTTTGATTACATAATTGTGAAAAAACTTTTGATAGTGAATAAATGCGATGCAAAAGTGAATTAAGAAAATGATAAGTCAACATCAGAGTGTGTGAAACCTGTTTCAGTATTTTACGTAACTATATGAATCTGAAAATAATATGTTAATTGGAACTCTTTGTGTTGTACCTGGTTTACTTTTTCATAAAATTGACCTGGTGCATAAAATTCATTTAGGAATGAACTGTTTTTATTAGTTTTCAGAATCCGGATGTGACACGCAGAAAAATTGCGAACACCAAACTTTTATTGGTGTTGTTGCCATTGCAGTGTCATAAAATGTATATAAGTCTTGCTCAACTTTATTGGTTAAAAAATCAAATCTTTGCTTACTGTGGTAATTTCAGTTCATAGAATACACAATCTCAAAAAAAAAGGGGGGGGGGGGGGGGGGGGCGGGGCATCCTAGAATAAGCAATCACTCTCCTACTCTCTTAAAATTCTGTTTTTTTTGTCGGTACATTTTAATGCAGTCAGTGGGCAATCAGGTTGGAGTAGTTGAACCCTTCTTGATGCACATGGCTCATGGGGCGGCAATGCCTGTTCGTGGAAGGCCTCAGAGAAACACTGGTTTACGCAACAAGTCTCCAGCACAAGCTGGTGGAAGTTCACTTATTAATGAGCGACTCAGAGTGTCTAAACGCTTTTATGTGGCTTTGATGTTATCAAGGCTTGCTCAGGTATCTTCTTATAGCTACTTGGCAGCTTTATCTGCTAATTTACAATTACTCAAATTTGACACTGCCTGTTAGTCATGTGTCAATGCATAGTGCTTAAAGTAGGCAGAAAGCCTAATTTGCAAAGCGTAAAAATTAGTTGGTGGAGAAACAAAAGTTGAACGTTATCGCATTATATAGATGGCAACTTGAAATATTAGGTCATGTTTTATATTGAGATATGACAATCCATTGGCAGACTCTATTTTTGTTAAGTTACCCTGTGAAAATGTCATTAGTTTTATGGGTTCAGTATCTGCGACGGCTAACATGCTTTCATTTGTCCTCTGCCTTTACCCTTCTTCCCCGCATCTCTCCACAAATTCCACCTACTTATCTTTTTCTCATCCACCTGCCTTGAAATGCTGAGAGGATGGTGGGATGCATTTGTGAGAACGAATGCTGAGGGGAAGATGGTTTCCATCACCTCAACTGTTGTGAACCTTGATCTGAGTAGCTATGTAACACGGACACGGATACATGTATCATTATCGCACCTGATACAGATACTCGGATACGGCATTTTCTCTAAAAAAACCTTTACATGAGTATGATTTATTATTTTTAAAATAAATAAATAAAAATGCACAGTAAAACTCTAAACATGCAGTAGCAGCCTAAGGAATGTTGAAATCACCATGCAATTGCAGTTTTGCAATTTTCCAATTAATCAACAGGTAAGCGAAGCATCTCCATCCACCAATTCTCCAACTCCAAAGTCTACAATTGTAAAAATCAAACATGAGCTCGTTGAGGGTGGTCAGCGGCAGCGCTTGTGCGTGCTGTATGTCGGGCATCCACGCTCGCCTTGACTCCTCGCGGATGTGTGGCGCGTGCGTGTGCGGCGATCCACCAGCAGTATGTCAGCACTCCTCCATGCCAGCAGCTTGTCGCCGGCGAGCAGCAGCACACGTGCGGGTGGGCTGGCGGTGGCAACAACGTGTGTCTGTGCCAGGGGCAGGCCAGTTGGGAACAGGAAGGATAAGGCTGGTGGCTGTGTCGTATCGCAAAACAGAGCAGATACGTGTCAGCCCACGTATCAAATATTATTGGATTTATTTTTTCGGATACTTGACGGACGTATCAAGGCCGTATCCATGTCCGATACATATCAGACATGTGATACATGCCTTCCTGGATGTGTCCGTGTAGCATAGCTGAGTGGTCCTGAACCCAAGCAGCACGACCTCGCCGGAGGTGGGAGCTGCACCAGAAGGGCAGGGATAGAGGGAGATAAAATTCTTCTTGGTATATTTCTTGCCTGCTGACTCCTGCCAGAATTGGTTACCATTATAGAGCAGGGGCCATCAAACTAATCGAACTTAGCCTCTAAGCAAGAAAACTAGCATACTGAACGAATCTAAGCTGACTTGCTGTTCTTGAGGGGCAAGGCTAGCCCACGGCCCAGGCCTAAGGGCTTTGCACGTGAAAAATATGTATAAGTTATAAAAATGTGATTCTTGATGTTTAGCCGTTTTACATTGTTACCTTTTCTTCAGTATCTGGTAGTATCTTCTTTGTTATTTTGAACCCTACATCTGTTTTTTGGTTTCGTTTTCTTACTTTTCTCCTATTATAACAAACAATAAGGCCAGAGTCTTGTCATATTGTCTTGAACATTGATTTCTGCATATGACATCCACATCAATGCAATTGATTGGTGGACCATTTTATACTTTCTAATGTCCCAGTTGATATATATCTGTTCTCTGTTTGTTTTTTGTTCTGCACAAGCAGAAGATTATGCTTTGTAAGTTGTAATGGTCTTAATCTTGTTACAAACCTTTGGAGGACTGAGAATGGAGATAGTCCTCTATTTATGGAGAGCCATATAGGAATATAGAGAGTCTCATGAGAATATAGAGAGCCTCATGGATATATAGAGTCTTTTATATATTTAACACCCCCCTTCAAACTCAAGGTGGAAGTGGAGGATCTGAAGCATTGAGTTTGAGTAGGTGAAGCCGATGCTGCTCTCGAGTTTGTGCTTTAGTAAAGAAATCTGCTAACTGCAGCTCAGAGGGCACATACTGTAGAGCAATGGTTTTCTGATGACAATGAGACCGAGTAAAGAAGGCATCAACTCCAATATGCTTTGTAAGTTCATGCTTCATAGGATCATTGGCAATTTGTATGGCTCCTGTATTATCACAAAGAAGAGGTGTGGGGGCATCACATGAAATACCAAAATCAGACAACAACCATCGAAGCCATACAATCTCTGAAGTAGTAGTAGCCAATGCTTGAAGTTCTACCTCTGTACTAGACTGAGATACAACTGCTTGCTTCTTAGACTTCCATGCAAGAGGAGATGAGCCAAGAAGAATGCAGTATCCTGTGATGGAATGACGATCCGTTGGGTCACTCGCCCAAGTGGAGTCCGAGTAAGCATGAAGCTGAAGCGGACTATCACGAGCATAGAACAAACACTGAGATGATATCCCCCTTAAGTATCTCAGCACACGAAGTAAATGTCCAAAATGAACGGAGGTAGGAGCACTCACAAACTGACTCAAAATATGGACAACATGAGCAATATCGGGTCTAGTGATAGTAAGATAAACAAGACTGCCCACAATATGCCGATATCGAGTGGGATCCTCAAGAGGTGTACCATCTGTGGGACGAAGCTGCAGGTGTAAATCCATAGGCGTGGCAGCCGTCCGATTGTCGCTGATGCCTGAACGACCAATAAGATCCTTTATGTATTTAGACTAAGAGAGAAAGTATCCCTTTGGAGAGAGATGAATAAATAAGGCAGGATCATGAACACGGTGTAAAACCAGCAGCCTGTATCACCAAAAACAAAATGCTCAAACCAGGCACAAGGAGCCTGTTTAAGACCATATAAAGCACGTCGAAGACGACAGACATATCCTGAAGGAGCATCAACACCTGGGGGTGGTTGCATATAAACTTCCTCATGCAAATCACCATAAAGAAAAGCATTCTTAACATCCATTTGAGATATAGTCCATGAAGAAGTGGCAGCCACTGCAATCAAGGTCCGAACAGTAGTCATATGAGCAACTCGAGCAAATGTCTCATCATAATCTCGTCCCTGAGTCTGCTGAAAACCTCTCGCAACAAGACGAGCTTTATATCTCTCGATGGAACCATCTGATTTGGTCTTAATTTTGAATAGCCACTTAGATGTGATAGGCACGGCATGTGACGGTAATGGAACAAGATCCCAAGTTCCTGTACGATCAAGGGCATCAAGCTCCTCAGTCATAGCAAGCTGCCAGTCTGGAATACACGCAACTTCCTGATAAGTGACTGGCTCACCAGCAACAACATTCACATGGGGAAAACCATACTTGTCTTCAGGACGAATAGTACTGCGATCTCGTAGATTATATCTTGGACCAGCCTGTGTCTCATCAGAAACAATATGTGACTCATCAATATTATTATTAGAACCATCAACAGCAGGCACATTAGGACTGGCCGAGGTGGTAGAACTAGAAGAAAGTTCGGTGGGGGTTTTCAGACGACGACTAAAAACACGTGTGATAGGTGGTTTTGAAAAAAAGATGAGGTGGAGGTGGTGGAGGCGGCGCATGTACAGGTGGTGTAGGTGTAGGTGGCGCATATGAAGGTGATGGAGGAGGTGTAGGCGGCGCATGTGCAGGTGGTGGAGGTGTAGGTGGCGTATGTGCAGGATGCGTGATGGAAATAGGAGGAAGACACATAAAAGATGTGGACTTTGTGGGTGAAGATGAGGGTTGTGTAGAGGGGTTATAAAAGAAAGGACGATCCTCAACAAAGGTCACATCACGAGAGATACGTATGCGCCGAGAAGAAGGATCATAGCAGCGATAACCTTTATGCTCAGGACTATAACCCAGAAAAACGCACTCAACAGATTGCGCGGTCAACTTAGTACGGCCACGAGGAGCAAGCAAAACATAACATGTACATCCAAAAACTCGCAGATGGTCATAGTTAGGGGAGGTACCAAAAAGTACCTCACTAGGACATTTGTCAGACAGCTTGGATGAGGGTTGTCTATTTATGAGATATACAGTCGTAGAGACAACTTCACCCCAAAAATGAGAAGGAACAAAAGATGAAATCAAAAGTGTGCGGGCTGTCTCTATAATATGGCGATGTTTGTGTTCAGCAACACCATTTTGAGCATGAGCGCCAGGACAAGAGAGCTGAGCAAGAGTACCCTCGGAGGACAAAAACTGGCGAAAAACATTAGACAGATACTCACCACCAGTCAGAACGAAAAACCCTAATAGGAGTAGAAAACTGTGTGTGAACCATGCGGACAAAAGACTGGTAAATAGAACACAATTGAGAACGATGTTTCATAAAATAAATCCAAGTATAGCGAGAATGATCATCAATAAAAATGACATAATATTTGTGACCACCCTTTGTAGCAAAAGGTGCAGGACCCCATACATCTGAATGAATAAGATCAAAAGGTCTAGCAGAATGAGAAACACTGGATGAATATGGGAGTTGTATTTGTTTTCCAAGCTTGCAACCCTTACAATGAAAACTAGACTGGAGAGATGTATGAGGTAAACATCCTTTATTTATTAAGGTAGACAATCGAGATCCACAAAGATGACCAAGACGATGATGCCACTTGGCGAAGGACGAGGTGGATGACGAAGCGGCAGATGACACGAGCAGATGACTGAGGAAGATGCAGGGTGTCGAGAACATAGAGGCTAGGGGAACCTCTACGGCGATGGCCAGTCCCAATCACAACCCCAGTTTGACGATCCTGAATAAAACAAGATGAGTCATCAAATCCAACAAAACAATTGTGATCTGCTATTTGTCCAACTGACAGAAGGCTCATGGACAACTGAGGTACAAAGAGACATCAAGCACAGAAAAATTAGAAGTACAAAGAGAACCCTGATGAGTGATATAGCAAGATGTACCATCTGCTGTCTGAATAGAAGCACCATCAGCAACTGGCTTGCTAGCAACAAGTTGGGACTGGTCAGAGGTCACATGAAAAGAAGCCCCTGAATCAAGAACCCAAGAAGACTGAGGAGCACTGATAGGTGAAGCAACAGCAACAGACACGGAGCCTCTAGGAGTAGAACCAGTACCACGACCTCTAGCCGCACGAGCAGCACAACGTGCACGAAAATCAGCCATTTCTCTGGATGCTGAGAAAAACAGTTCTCTAAACTATGATTGGTCTTGCCACAATGCTCACATGGTGCTGAAGATGTACCCTTACGTGGTGCACTGTACCTCTGAGAAGCTGCCAATACAGTGTGAGACACAGACAAAGGAGGAGCAGACATGGACCGAAGGTAAGTCTCCTCAGCAAGAAGATCAGACAAAGCATGAGCCATGGTCAAATCAGATGAATCATGAAGCAGCCGTTTACGAATGGAATCAAACTCTTCCCTGACTCCCATGACAAAATGATATACAAAAAACTTCTCAATAAATTGATGTGCTGGACAGTTATCTGCTACAGTCACCTATCATAGAAGTCAGAGAGCCCACAAGACGATCAAAAGCAGAGTAATACTCATCGATGGTCATGTCATTCTGCTCAATTGTATGTGTTTGCTGCATGAGATTGTGCAAAAGGGCACCGCTATCCTGAACATAGCGTTCCTTCAAATGAGACCAAATAGCCTTGGCTGTTTTAAACTTCCTAAGACTCATAATCATAGATTGCTTAACACTATTAACCATAGCAGCCATCACTTTCCCATCATTGATTTCCCAAGTTTGGATGGCATTAGCATTGCTAGGATCAGCCACTACACTAGGAGGATCATCAGTTAAATGGAAGTATAGACCATAACCCCTCAATGCAGTCTCAACACAAAAGGCCCACTCTGGGTAATTCTGGCCATCTAGAGTGATGTTGATGACAATAGCGTTGATCTGCGACATACTGAAATGCCTACCGAAAACTGCTACACTTGACAATAGAAGAGGGTAGCAGAGATCAGTTACCACAGGCTTGGTAGAAGAGGAGCAGCAACACGATCAGCAATTGGTGCTGCAGATGGAGGCCACGACCCACTGATGAAGTCGACAACGAGCCGCAGCAGAATAGCAGCAGCAGAACAACCGCAACAGAATAGCAGCCCACTGATGAAATACCACGGCAGAGCAGAAGATTACAGCTTCCTCTGTTCTTCTGGAGGTGGCAATGGATGAGCTGCAGACGATCCGCGACGGCAGCAGCAGACGAAGGGTGCTGGTGAGCGGAGGCCGTGACAGATGGCCGCGACGAACGGCGCCGGCGGCAGATACCCGCGACGGGCGGCGCCGGCAGCAGATGCTCGCGACGGGGGCGGCGCAGGGAGGAGCCGCAATGGGTGGCGCCGAGGGAGCAGTGCGCCGGAAGAAGCTGCGACGGTCGGCACTGAGGGAGCAGCACGGGACGAGGCCGTGACGGGCGGCGAGCGGCGACGACGCGCAGGCCAAAACCGGGAGGACTGGGCGGCGACGAGCCGCACAGGCACACCACAGCAAGAAATTCCAAGGAAAAAAAATGGATCGTGGGTGGATTTGATTAGACTAATCCTAACCCTAATTCTTGCTCTGATTCCATGTTTTCGGAGGCTTTTGGGGATCAATATTTAGCAAAATAATTTCATCAGCTACTGCTTGCATGTACTGGAAAATTTGGTCACTGCAGCTTTCAGAGTCACCAGATAATATCACCTGCCTAAGGTTGTATACGTGCTTTCTTTGGACCTTTGGAGGACTGAGAAGATGATATACAATATGTGGAGATAGTCCTCTATTTATGGAGAGCCATATAGGAATATAGAGAGTCTCATGAGAATATAGAGAGCCTCATGGGTATATAGAGTCTTTTATATATTTAACAAATCTATGTACCTTTTGTAATACAGGCTTTTTGAATAGTTAGTTGTGATATTTTCGGTCTCTTGGATTTGTTAATTCCATGTTTACAGTGTTCTGTGTGTTTCCATCTTTTTTCCCTGAAAAGATTGTGTTATCTGTTCTCATTTAATATTTTCTTTCAGGAGATTCCTGTTGCTGATGTTTGTGAGGCATTTAAGGTTGCCAGAGGTATGGTTCAGGCGCTGCAGGAAAATGCTGGCAGGTTTGCTTCAATGGTTTCTGCATTTTGTCAGAGACTTGGTTGGAATGATTTAGAAGGTCTAGTAGCGAAGTTCCAAAATCGTGTCTCTTTTGGAGTTAGGGCAGAGATTGCTGAACTTACATCAATTCCATTTGTCAAGGTGTGCTTCCATTTATCATGCATATATGAGTTATCCAAGTGTTGCCACATCTCATTTTCTTACGTACGGTTATGCAAAATATGAAATAGGGCTCACGTGCAAGGGCTTTGTATAAGTCTGGTCTGCGTACTCCTGTTGCCATTGCTGAAGCATCTATTCCTGAAATTGCAAAAGCTCTTTTTGAATCTTCTACTTGGTCTGGGCAAGGTACATTCTCTATTCATGCTTGATCCTTTCTTTGCTACTCTTTTTGATGTACTTCTTTACTTAGAATCTAGTTGTCGTTGCCGTGCGGTGGTGGGAGTGATAAGGATAGCAATAGCAGTAGTAGCGTTACATATGCACATTTTTTTTTCATTTGCTTCTTGATGTGTTCAGTAAGCTTGCAGATACTCTTCTTTTTTTGATGCACAGTTACTCAACCTATTTCTTGTTTATTTTAAAGCTTACTCTAATGGCAATCTGTTCAATTGACAAGATGATTCTGGTTTACGACGAATGCAATTTGGTATAGCCAAGAAGATAAAAAATGGAGCTCGCAAGATTGTCCTTGAGGAGGCAGAAGCTGCCAGAATAGCAGCATTCTCAGCTTTCAAGTCACTTGGTGTAGAAGTTCCTCAGTTCACTGCACCTGCACTCCCAGCTATTGAGGACTCACCAACTCGAGATATGATGGTTTCTCCTTGTGGAGATCAAATTAAGTGCAATAAGCTAGATTTCGGGACCGATGCCGTAGATGATAAAAATAACTCATCAGATTATGGTGCTTCAAGAACTGCATACAGTCTAAGAGAGCAACACCCTGATTCTTCCATTCAAAGGAAAGAGAATCTAGGAATAGCTAACAGTGCAAAAATTACCACACAGGAAGCAGCATCACCTTCGTCAACAGAAATTATTGCTGGATCGAGTAGTACAACTGTGGCTGACAAAGGTCCTGTCAATGCATATAACTTCCCAGGGGGATTTGACTGTTTCCTTGATCAATGGTCTGCAGTTAGTGAATTTTCCTTTGATGTTCACTTTATCAAGAAATCAATGAAAACATCTTCCACCCTTTTTGAAGTCTTTGGGTTGGCGGTCTGTTGGGAAAATTCCCCCATATATTACTGCAACTTCCCAAAAGATCTAGTCACTACTGGTATCAATGATTCAAGTGAAATGTGGGGTCATTTCCAGAGAAGATGGAAAAAAATAGCTGACATTATGCAACGTAAGAGTGTCAAGAAAATGACCAGGAACTTGAAGATCCAGATTCAGGTACTTAAATCAGCTTATATCTCTTGCCAATGGCTTGCAAGGTTTCATCTTGACCATAAAATGCTGGACAATATTAAGTACTTGACAACTCGTATGTGTTGCTATCACCAATCTCTGTTTATAATGGATTGGATTTATGCCTGGTGGCATGGGTTCTTTGGCCTGATGAAGAAAGCAGAACGGTACCAAATCTTGAGAAGGTACATCATATATTGTGTTCTGCAATACCTTTAGCTTTTCATTGCTGATACATTCTCTTCAATCGAATTTTTTAGGCTGATTTCTTCTGATCTTGGCAATACACAGTAGTTAATTTTGAAATTGAGTTATATCTGACATTGTAGTGCTTATGTGTATTCACCCTTCTGTGATAAACAGTTAGTCAAGAGACGACTTCATAGTGAAGCTGCTGCTGCTGCAAATCGGGATGGAAGATGGAGAAATCAGATGCACAAAGCAGCACACAATGGCTGCTGCAGACGTGCTGCACAGACTCGGGCTTTGTATACTGTCTTGAAGAAATTACTTGTTTCTCAAAATCTCAATGATTTGGTTGACACAATCGAGGGTCCATTGGTATAATTCTTATCCTTGCCTAATACTCCCTACAGTCACAAAAGAGTACCATTTTGGGTTGCATGCAGTTAACTTGCTGAAACTTTGACCATCGATAATATTTTTGAATACTTTGATTGAACAATTGAAAATTCTTTAGCTAGATTTTTTCCGAAAGGTAGTTTCAAAATATTATTAGTTTGCTGTATTTTGCATACATTTTATACTAGAAATTAGCAGTGAAACTAGTGTATTAGCGTTTGCGTTGGTTGATATCCAAAACGACACTCTTTTGTTACTGGAATACAAGATTGTTCCTGTCAAGGGCGTCGGCGCCCAAGGTAGCTGGACCGCGGCTACGGAGTTCGTAGCCTCGTTCCGTCGTCGCCGACGAGGTTTTACCCCTCAGCCGTCGGCTTGTTGTTTGGAGAAGAGGGAGACAGATAGATTAGATTGATATGTCTTGCTTCATTGATAAAGGTCCTGCGTACAATATATAGCCCGTGGCTTTCTAATAAAAGGAAACTAACTCTTCTAATAATAGAAAACTAACTCTCCTACACAAAAGGAAATAACTGTAACTCTCCGTTTAGGCAACTGTCGAAGCTCTTGCTGCAGCCGCACGTCCTCTTCAGCCACGGGATGTTGGCTCGGCCTGCTCCTGGGCCACGCGCTCTGCGCGTTCAGCGTCCCTGCACACGTCGCGGGCGCGCCTGCGCCTGGTGTAGGCTTGGCCCCACATGACATCTCTCCCGCCCTCGAGAGCCAACTCGTCCTCGAGCTGTAATGCCGGAAACTTGTCGCGGAATGCGTCGACGTCCTCCCAAGTCGCTGAAGCCGCGGACTCGCCCTTCCAGTGAACCAAGACCTAGCGCACGCCACGAGCCAGCCGGAAACGAACAGCACGCTCCGGTTCTGGAGCCACCGCGCCGTGATGAATGGTGGGCAACGGCGGAGGGGCTTCCGGAGTGGCCCGTGGAACTTCTTCAGGAGGCCGATATGGAAAACATCGTGAAGCCGAGCGCCCACCGGCAGAGCTAGGCGAACTGCGACCTTGTTGATCAGCTCAGTTATCATGTACGGCCCGTAGAAACGCGGCTTGAGCTTGCTGGTCGTGGCCTGAGGAAGAGACGATGCCGCTCTCTGCCGGAGTCGCAGGAGCACCCAGTCACCCACGTGGTACACAACCTGGTGATGGTTCTTGTCGTAGTGGCGCTTGTGGACTGCCTGAGCCTGCTCGAGCCTGTAACGAATGTCAGCAAGGAACTCTTCACGTTCTTCCATGTTCCTGGCCATGGCAGCGACCCGTGTGTCGCCCGGTTCGTAGGACCGGATCGACGGCGGCTCCCGCCCATAGACAACGCGGAACGGCGTGTCCCGAAGGGAGGACTGGTAGGCGGTGTTGAAGACAAACTCCGCCCAAGGCAGCCAGCGTAGCCACTGTCGCGGTCGATCTCCAGTGAGGCATCGTAGGTACATGATGATGATGCGGTTGGCGGCCTCGGACTGTCCATCCGATTGCGGATGAAATGCGGTGGTCATGAGGAGCTTCGTCCCCATGAGGCGCATTAGCTCGCGCCAGAACGTGGAGGTGAACACGGGGTCGCGGTCGGACACCATGGACTGTGGAATGCCATGCAGCCTGACAATGTCGGCGAAGAAAGCTTGGGCGATGGACTCGGCGGAGTACGGGTGCGCCAGAGGGATGAAGTGGCAGTACTTGCTGAACCTGTCCACCACGGTCAGGATGACGGACTTGCCCCGAACGCGCGGCAGCGCTTCGACGAAGTCAAGGGCGATGTCCGTCCAAACTCCCTGCGGCACCGGCAGCGGAAGTAGAAGACCCGCCGGATGCAAATGCTCCGACTTGTAGCGCTGACAAATGACGCAGCCCCGCACGTAATCCTGCACCACTTGTTTCATGTTAGGAAAATGGAAGTCACGCCGGAGCCGGTGTAGCGTGCGCTGGACTCCTTCGTGCCCCTCCTCATGAGTGGCGGCCAGAATCTCCTGGACGAGGGGGGACGCCGGTGGGATGTACAGGCGCCCCGCGTACTGCACCATGTCGTCGACGATCGCCCACGGCGCGCCGCGGGAGCCTGCGCGTACGTCGTCCTGGATGGCGACGAGGACCGGATCAGTGAGTTGAGCCTGACGGAGACGTGCGACGAAGTTGAAACGGGGGGCCGATAGGGCCAGCACAGCCCCTGCCTCCGTCGTATCGCGGCGAGACAGTGCATCAGCCACTGCGTTTGCCGTCCCGGGCTTGTACTCGACGGAGAAATCGAAGCCAAGGAGCTTGCCGACCCAGTGATGTTGGGGGATCGTCGCGAGCCTCTGATCAAGCAGGTACTTGAGGCTATAGTGGTCCGTCTTGACAACGAATCGACGCCCCCACAAGTACGGCCTCCAATGTCGAACAGCTTGGACAAGGCCGATGAGCTCCCTCTCATAAGCAGCGAGGGACTGGTGGCGTGGCGCGACGGGCCGGCTGAAGAAAGCGATCGGGTGGCCCTCCTGGACGAGCACGACGCCAAACCCGTGTGAAGACGCGTCGCACTCGACGACGAACGGTTTGGCAAAGTCCGGCATGGCGAGCACCGGTGCCGAAGTGACCGCGGCTCTGAGGGCGTCGAAAACCGCGGTTGCTGCAGCAGTCCATGAGAACCCGTCCTTCTTGAGGAGGGCCGTCAGCGGGGCGGCGACCGTGCCGTAGTTGTGGACGAACTTGCGATAGTACCCCGCCAAGCTGAGGAAGCCGCGGACCGCCCGCGCCGAGCGAGGAACCGGCCAGTCATGGATGGCTTGCACCTTGGCCGGATCCATGGCAACACCTTCCGCGGAGATGACATGGCCGAGGTAGGCGACGGAGGTGACGCCGAAAGCGCACTTGGCACGCTTTATGAAGAGTCGGTGGTGCCGCAGCTCGGAGAGGACAGCGCGGAGGTGACGCAGGTGGTCGGCCCAAGTCGTGCTGTATATCAAAATATCATCAAAAAAGACAAGGACGAAACGACGTAAGAATGGTCGAAGCACATCATTCATGAGCGCCTGGAATGTCGCTGGGGCATTGCACAGCCCAAACGGCATCACCAAGAACTCGTAGAGGCCGTCGTGGGTGCGGAACGCGGTCTTGTGGGCGTCTTCCGGCCGCATCCAGACTTGGTGATAGCCGGAGCGCAGGTCCAGCTTGGTGAAGAAACACGTGCCATGGAGCTCGTCGAGCAGCTCGTCGACGATAGGGATGGGAAAAGCGTCCTTGACGGTGAGCGCGTTCAGCGCCCTGTAGTCGACGCAGAAGCGCCACGAGCCATCCGCTTTCTTGACGAGGAGCACCGGCGAGGAGAACGCCGAGTCGCTGCGGCTGATAATCCCCTGTTGGATCATGGCGGCGCATTGCCGCTCAAGTTCGTCCTTGTGCGCCGCCGGGTACCGGTACGGCCGGACCGCCACGGGCTGTGCGTCTGGCTTGAGGATGATGCTGTGGTCGCGGCCCCGTTTGGGCGGCAACCCCGTCGGCTCGGCGAAGACGTCCTCGAAAGCTTCCAGGAGCCCGTCGAGGAGGGACGCGGGTGCCTCGCTAGTCGCCGTGGCGCGCAGAGCAGCTGTGCTGGGCGTGGCCACGCCTGCCCACATGATGGTGTGACCATGTCGCTGGAACGACATGGAACGCTCGGTGAAGTCCCAAACGATCTTTCCCAGGGTGGCCATCCACTGAGTCCCCAGCACCATGTCCTACCCTGCGAGTGGCATGACAAAAAGATCGACGTGGAACAGTGTGTTATCAATGGAGATCGGCGCACGGCGAATGACGCTGGGACAGGCGACCCTCTCGCCATTGGCGACTGTGGCCGTTAGGCGAGGCCGGGGCTGGATGGGCAGCCCTGTTCGCAGTGCGGCGTCCTCGGCGATGAAGTTATGCGTGGAGCCGGAGTCGAGGAGCGCGATGAAGGAGGTGGCGCCCAGCGACACCGTGATCTGCATCGTGTCGCAAGTCGGAACACCAGCGACCGCGTGCAGGGAGAAAACCGGCGCCTCCATGCCCAGGGTCGCGTCCCTAGCAGCGACGTCGTCGTCGGTGTCGTCGTCCAACGCGCAGTCGAGGAGGAAGAGGCGCTTGCAGACGCGGTTGTGCCCCCGGCCGTACCTTTCGTCGCAGTTATAGCACAGCCCGAGGCGACGACGTTCCTCCTGTTCCGCCTGGGTGAGGCGCTTGACGGGGCGGCCCTCCACCGTGACCGTCGGAGCGGCGGGCCTGGCGACCGGTTGGAACGTCGGGGCGGGTCGCGGCGCCGGGGCGGGCAGGATGCCATGGGGCGCGGCCTTCGGCGGCGCGACGGAGTGTTGTTCCATCAACTCCATCTGTCGGGCAATGCTCATGGCCGCGGCTAGCGATTGCGGGTTCAGCACTTGGACGGCGAGGCTGAGCGGCGGAAGAAGGCCTCCCGTGAACAGCTGGACCCTCTGGGTTTCGTCCAGGTGACCAGCGCGGGGATGCAGCGCCTGGAAGCGCGCCTGGTACTCCGCGACGGTGCCGGTACGCCGACAATCGGCGAGCTCGAAGAGTGGGGCAGAACGCAGGGGCGGTCCAAACCTCAGGTTGAGGAGTTCAGTGAAGCGACGCCACGACGGCGTGCCCTCATCCGTCTGCACCTGCATGTACCAGAGTTGCGCCTCGTCGTCGAGGTTGTAAGATGCCATCCATACCTTCTCCTCCTCCATGATCCGCTGTTGGTGGAAGTAGGACTCGCAACGGTTGATGAAGATGAGAGGATCCTTGGTGCCGTCGTATTTCGGGAAATCCAGCTTCTGGAACCTCGGAGGCCGATCACTGTGGTGCTCACCGGAGCCCGGCTTGGTGCCGGAGGATGTCGTGCGGTCAGCAGCGAGGGAGGCGATGGCCTTGGCATTGGCCTCGACCGTGGCCTGCAACGACTTGAGGGCCTCGGTGAGGGACTTGATGTCGGCGTCAGCCATGGATGCGGCTGGAGGAGGGAAACCCGGGGCGAGGGGTGATGGCGCTGCGGCTGTAGGTGGTGGTGGGGCGGTGGCGGCTGGTGGTACGGTGGACCGCGAAGGCGAGGATCGTCTGGAACGTGATACCAGGTTGTCAAGGGCGTTGGCGCCCAAGGTAGCTGGACCGCGGCTACGGAGTTCGTAGCCTCGTTTCGTCGTCGCCGGCGAGGTTTTACCCCTCAGCCGTCGGCTTGTTGTTTGGAGAAGAGGGAGACAGATAGATTAGATTGATATGTCTTGCTTCATTGATAAAGGTCCTGCGTACAATATATAGCCCGTGGCTTTCTAATAAAAGGAAACTAACTCTTCTAATAATAGAAAACTAACTCTCCTACACAAAAGGAAATAACTGTAACTCTCCGTTTAGGCAACTGTCGAAGCTCTTGCTGCAGCCGCACGTCCTCTTCAGCCACGGGATGTTGGCTCGGCCTGCTCCTGGGCCACGCGCTCTGCGCGTTCAGCGTCCCTGCGCACGTCGCGGGCGCGCCTGCGCCTGGTGTAGGCTTGGCCCCACATGACAGTTCCTCATTATGCTTTAATTTCTTTTATGCATTCATTTTGATAGGTAAATGTTCTTGCTGATATGGGACTTTGGGGAATTGGTGCTGACATGGATGCTTATCTCCATGCGAGGCATATTATAATAAAAAAGCTAAAGGAACTAGAGAAAGAAGCTTACCGATTAGCTGGCAAGACTTTCTCACTAAATGCAACTGCTGATATCGCAGACATTCTATACACACACTTAAAATTACCAGTTCCAAAAGGTTGTGAGAAAGGGAAGCTGCATCCTAGCACTGACAAGCAGTCTCTAGACCATCTAAGGTATTTTCATTTCTTTCTAGTTTTCAGTTGTTAGTTCTGATGTCAAACTTGTCTTTTTTGGTTCATTGGAACTACACGTGTATTCTTTCATGGCAGGACATTATTTGTGCTTTGCCATATATTTTCTAATATAAAATATACGTGCCGGTATGTCTGGTGTGTCAAGTGTTAATGATGGTCTAGTGGTAATTTATATGAGTTAACTTATATATTTCTACTAGTGTTTGGCGCGCGCCCATGCGCGCGTAGCGCTACACGGTTATATGTTGTGATAGTACTCCCTCCGTCCTAATATGTAAGGCGTAACCACTTTTTACTCAAGTCCCGTAATATAAGGCGCTCTCTCTCTTTATACGCACGTACATCGATGCAGTAATACTAGTGTTGATAGAGAGAATTAAATACGTTCCTTGGTCTTTGAACCTGAGATGGTTACGCCTTATATACTGGAACGGAGGGAGTAATATTTTTCAATAGAGATCAAACTTTTGAAGGCAGAAAATATTAGTTCTACCTAGTTCTATATCAATATGCTTGAAGCTGCTGGAGTATCATGTAAATAGTGAGGCTCTCTCATATCAAACTACAATCTGGAACTGCATTAAAATTGTTACCTGTCTTTGTATATTCTTCATGTATATTTTTGTCAGCATACTTGTTTGGTACTAATATTCTTCATGTAAAAAGAAGGGGTCACAAGGATCCCATCCCCAAAACACACCCACACTCATTCCCATAGAATGCAGTTATATACATGTCACACACAAAGTTTTAACGACCACATCACCTAAACGGACTAAGAGTTGAGGTATATTGTTATGTTGTCTTGATGAAAGCTTGGAAAGTGCTTGTGGCAGTGATATTACTGGCATTTGATCATCTTCTGGACATGCTTTATGTCACGGCAGATCGTGTATGGGTAGTGTCTAGGTAATAGATTGTAGAAGTGGGTAGATAGAGGTCGCTGACCTGAACGCTTGAACTTGGGCGGCGCGTGTTGCGTCGCGCCCAAAGACGAGGCTCAGGATATGTTGGGGGTAAATTCTTTCTTAATTAACATGAATAGCTTAGGAGCATTATATAGCCCCTGCACAAACTCCTTACTTGACTCCAACTCAATCTTCTATCCAAATTTCCTAACAAACACAGGTTTCTCACGTAACAGACTCAAACTCCTATCTCTAAACCAATCTATACTCAAACGACTCAAACTCCACTAGATGCTCGACTTGAACTAGGATTGGTGTCCACACGTAACTGAGCATGACATCTCTCCCTCCCTCGCGAAACAGCTCGTCCTCGAGCTTGAAAGCTGGAAAGCGAAGCTTGAACTCAGGTCCCCTCGTCGGACTCGTATCCGCCACTGCCGTCAGAGTAGTCGAGCATGATGCGGAATAGCTTCTTGCACCTGTGCCCTGAGAAATTTTTTTCATCACAATTATAACACAAGCCCTTCGCGCGGCGATCGGCCATCTCGTCAGGTGTTAGGAACTTCAGGCATTTCGACTTGGCAGGCAGTACGCCGCCGGACTCTGCTCCTGCAGAAAGAGAAACTAACATAGCTTCCACAGGCTGAATATCTGCACGTTGCTCATATGCACGGGCCAGGTACATGGCGTCTTCCAATGTCATTGGCTGGCGAAGCTCAATATCGGTACGCAAGGGATCACCAAGACCTGCTGTGAATACTTGGGTTTGTTGGCTTTCAGTCATGCCCTCACAATGACACCAAATGTAAAAATTTGTCCTGGTACTCAGCGACGGAACCAGTACGACGTAGCTGCGATAGTTCACCATTGTCGTTGTCCTGAAGAGCTGGTCCAGACCGACATTTGACATGAGCCACAAACTGCGGCCAGGTTGGTATTCCTTGATCACGTTCCAGACGAAAATACCATTGATGAGCACCATCTTCCATATGCAGAGAGGCCATCCAAACTTTCTTGTCTTCTGCAGTGCATACGCCACAGAAGAAAAACTTGCACTTATTGAGCCACGGGAGAGGATCACATGTGCCATCAAATTTGGGAAAGTCCAACTTAGCATACCATAGCTGGTAGCAGTCCTCATCACGGCGTTGCTTTGGGTTAGGATTAGATGGAGCCTTCGATTTCTCCGCATCAGATTCATCTGGTTTCTTGCCATCGGACGAGCTAGACTTCTCAAGCCGTGAGATCGCAAGATTATGTGCAGCGACTTCGTTCTTCAAGTCGCTGACGTCGGCCTTGATGGCCGGCAGTTGGTGTACCGACACCTTCATGGACTTGAGTTGAGCGGCAACGTCGGCGAGCTGCTTGGACATGCCGTGCAGCTGCTGCACGAGGTCATCGATCTCCACCTTATTTTCGCTTGACATCAGGATCGTAGATGTATCTGATACCAAATTGTCACAGCGGATCGTGTATGGGTAGTGTCTAGGTCATAGATTGTAGAAGTGGGTAGATGGAGGTCGCTGACCCGAACGCTTGAACTTGGGCGGCGCCGTGTCGCGTCACGCCCAAAGATGAGGCTCGGGATATGTTGGGGGTAAATTCTTTCTTAATTAACATGAATAGCTTAGGAGCATTATATAGCCCCCACACAGACTCCTTACTTGACTCCAACTCAATCTCCTATCCAAATTTCCTAACAAACACAGGTTTCTCACGTAACAGACTCAAACCCCTATCTCTAAACCAATCTATACTCAAACTCCTCAAACTCCACTAGATGCTCGACTTGAACTAGGATTGGTGTCCACACGTAACTGAGCATGACACTTTAAAACAGTTATTGTGCTGATAGGCACTCTTTTTCTGTTTTTTGGAGTCACATTATGGACTACCTCATGTTTCTCCCTAATATGTGCAATAATTTCAATACACGTTCACATAAGATCTTGTATTTGGAAAAGCTCTTTGTGCTATCTATCAGTTAATTGTAGCTACCACACCACAGAGAAGAGAAGATCTACCTTCCTACTCATCTGTCCCTCTGGGCTCATATTCTTTGGGGATGGTTATGGTGCCATCGAACTTTCCCTAGGAAGAATGTCAGTTTCATTCCCTATTCTTTTCTGATTCACTTCATTTGGCACATGTAGGACTAGTAGGGTTCAAAGCGCTTCTGTAAAATGCATAAAATACAGGCTGATATGGCCAGGGGACGTGGGGATTTTATTGGATGAAAACAAAGAAGAACAGAGGCAAGGTTGAGCTAGATTGCCTCCAACAGAGATCTTTGCTCAATCTTTGCCTAACCAACTAATCACTCCTCTCAGCTTATATAATGCCGGCTCTAACAGACAAGCTAACAAATCTCCCCCCAACAACTGCTGACAAACCCTAATTCTGTGTGAAATATATGGCACTCTTTTGATTTCACTTGGCCCTAAATTTTCCTCATCTTAGCTTCCCTTGGTTTATTGTTTACTATAAAGTCCTTATCAATCTGGATAAAATGCTCTCTTGAAGCTTCTATCAATTATCCCCAGTAATGTGGGAGCATTCATTTGTTCATTTTTAACAAAGAACTTTCAATTCTTCTCTTTGATCAGGGACCTACACCCGATTGTTCCAGTAATTAAGGAGCACAGAACATTGGCCAAACTGTTGAATGGCACATTGGGGTCCATTTGTTCACGTGCTCAATTTTGCACTCAATCACAAAGGTACATCATCCATGGAAATTGGCTTCAGACATCAACTGCCACTGGCCGCTTATCTATGGAGGAGCCAAATTATTTAACTTTAGTAGATGCTTTGTATGTTATGTTTGGTTTTCACTATGAAGAATAACTTACTGATTTACCATGTTACTTTGTAGTGTGTTGAGCACTTGGTGGAATTCAATACAGGGAAAAGTGATAAAGATTACTCAATTGTGTCAGAGGTTGATCGTCATCAAATCAATGCCCGTGAATTTTTCATTCCCACACAGGTTTTGTTCAATTGGCTTTTATGTACTTATTGAATAAGTTTTACCTGTAATTACGATAGTTGAATATGTTTTCCTGTAACAATACTTTAGGTAATGTCATGATGTGTTTTTCTTTTTGTAGGAGAACTGGTTGTTGGTGACTGCTGATTACTCACAGATTGAGCTGCGTTTAATGGCTCACTTTTCTAAAGATCCTACGTTGATTGAGCTTCTAAGTAAACCTGATGGTGATGTTTTTACTATGATCGCTTCGAGATGGGTTGGCAAAGAAGAGGCCTTGATCTCTTCCAAAGAGAGAGAGACCACTAAAAGATTCATATACGGCATCCTTTATGGAATGGGTGCAAACTCCCTTGCAGAACAACTTGAGTGCAGCACAGAGGAAGCTGCACAGAAAATCCAAAGCTTTAAGAGATTTTTTCCTGGTGTTTCCTCATGGCTACATGAAGCTGTAGCATCTTGCCGCCCAAAAGGGTTAGTCTACCTCGTAGCAATATCTGTTCTTAGTCTTTTTATATATGATACCATCCCTTTGATGCTAGTGTAGAATTTGGTCTATGATAAATATGTTTCTCCAGACATTACTTTTAGACATTTGAACATGTATCATCAAATGTTTTACAAATTAGTGCGTGGAGCTGCTTCTCATTAAGAATTTCAATTGAATTTGGATAAAGACATGATAAGTTAGTTGTGTTTGAATGTTAACTTTATAGAAGAAACCTCTAGGATTTACTACCCTTGCCTCTGTTATTTATTTATTTTTCTCGCTGCATGTCATTTCATTAAGAAGGTGCATCTGTTATTTATATGACTAGTTAAGACCACTTCCATTATTGCTTGGAAAGACTGAGAGTTGACATGTGCACCCTCACTGCTCTTGAGAGCTACCAGCAATAACATAATTTAATGAACCATCCTTTCCATATATCCTATTCCTATGCATCACATATGACTCATATTTTTTCTTCAAAGAAAAAGAACTATATATGACTCATATTTCAGTTCTATCTGAACTGTAATCTTCTGGATTATGTCAAGATCTGGTTATTCTAAACTAGGGAATTCATAACTTCAGGCTATGATATTTCCAATGGTCATATCGATCATTTCAAAGGGTCCCTGTCCTTAAAACTCATGTATAAGAAAAGTAGATAACAAATAAAAAGTTTGAAGTCTCAGAGTCATCTTTGTATATGTTGTATGACGTATGTATGATTTCATCATGTACATAAGCATTTTGTTCACTTGTACTGTGGAGATAGAAGAATGGGTCCCTATTGGTTTTATCTCCAACGACGAAAAACAACAAAGCCTTATAGTCCTGAACAAGTTCGGTAGGCTTGTTATGGAACCCAACAAGAGACATCATTAAATTATGAAAAACACACACAAGAGACATCAATATAGATCTCAACTAAGCACATAGCAAAGTAATTTCTGTTTAATATCACTTTTCAGATATGTGGAGACCTTGATGGGCCGGCGACGTTTTCTTACAAAAATAATGGCTGGCAATAGCAAAGAGAAAGCTAAAGCACAGAGACAAGCAGTAAATTCTATTTGCCAGGTAATAGAGCATTATCTCACATATTTTATATGCTTCATCTTGTTGTGTATATGATTAATATGCACTTGTTTCCAGGGTTCTGCTGCTGATATAATCAAGGTGGCTATGATTAGAGTTACCAACAGAACTAGGGAAGTTGATTCAACTGATGAAGTTACGAGGAACTTTTCAGAAATAGGTGGCAAGTGTCACCTTATTTTGCAGGTATTTTACGACGCTGACATGATACTGATTTTCCTTGAGTTTTTTTTTCTGTTTGGCTCCTAAATATGGATAATATATCTACTTTTTTTTTTTGTTTTGTAGGTGCATGATGAGTTGGTATTGGAAGTTGATCCAAGTATGGTAGAACAGGCTGGAAGGCTGTTACAGATATGTATGGAGGAAGCGGCTTCACTCTGGGGTATGACTTTTAACCTGAACTTTGATGGTTGACTTGTTCAGTTCTTCATAACCAAGCTAAAACTGAATTGCTGTTTGTTCTTGTTTAGTACCTTTGCGTGCAAAAATAAAGGTGGGAAAAACTTGGGGTTCCCTAGAACCCTTCTATCCTGAGCCTTGTTGATACAATGTTGTAACTTGGACTATGCTCCATGGAAATCAGTTTTTCATGACATACAAATTCAAGGGCCAAGATGAAAGATTCTGTAAGAAAGCTGAGCAAGTTCCGACATGCCCCACTGAGGCCATGGTTTTGACTCTTCTTTGTCTACAGAATTTCAGTCTGTTTCTGAAATTAACTTCTCTAAATCTCCAACTTATTATCTTGTTTCCAGAAAATTCACCTCCTGCACTACCAATCTCATGGAGCCTGCCAAACATCGTGGCATCTTGTTCTGCATTATCCATGCATTTCACAAGAAGCATGGCTGTTGCTGTGGTCCGTCTGTGCCTTCGGCTTTGAACTTGCCGTTGCATGATTGGACCGAGTCACTGAACTAGTGAACTGTATATTGGTGCGTACCTTTTGTTAGGTTTGTTTTTAGAAATTAGTTTAGTTTATTTGTTCTCACAATCTTTTTGAAACTTCAACTGATTCAGGTGATCCTTTCTGGCGTTCCAGCAGTTGAGTTGAGCCATTTCTATTGCTATGGTTGCGCTCTCTCTCCTGTCATCACTGATTGTATGTGAAATCAAGTGTACAGGACCAGCTGAAAGGCCAGATAAGGCATGAAAGACCAGTGATAATAATTGATGGTACGTGTTGCATGCTGGCGATTATTAGGTTTTCATATATCATCTGTAGATGCTGTCCAAGGGACATGCTGGCATCTAATGGGCATGCAAGGTTCGTGGATTTTGTATAGGTTATCTACATTGTATATAACTGCAAATTTTGTAAAGGTTTTGGTTACCATGCAAGCATGCAAGAGGATGTTTGCTTCAAATTTCTCTGATGTGTACATTTTTTCTTCCGAGGTTATCTACATTGTATATAACTGCAAATTTTGTAAAGGTTTTGGTTAGCATGCAAGAGGATGTTTGCTTCCTTGTAAATTTTGAGTGCTATCATGTTGGGTTTTTGAAACCAGGACCAGCCCAGTTTCCTGTTGTATTTCCTATTGGATTTAGTTTGAATATGTAAATTTCACAATTTATTCAGTGAAGTATGGTTTGGGTGTTCTGATGCATAGTGTCTCAAATGTTTTCATAAATTTGCACGCTCCCTATTCGTTGTTATATCAGACTTGTGCCTTGGTTTATGGGCCCTCTTGCGTTTGCATATATTTCATGCATTGTCTCTGCTGTTTAAACTTTTGATGAGTTGGTCCTGTCCAAAGAAATTTCTCTGCCGTATTCGCTTACAACATGGAACTTTGAGATGTCTGAAGCTCTGTATGAAAACTCCAATTATCCTTATATAATAGAGTACAGACTCAGTTGATGCGCCAATGTTTAGAGTTGCGCGTCGCGCGCGTGACTGCTTATCAAGGCATCACAGAAGGCCCACCGGCGGCCCACTGCCAGTCCAGAGGAGCTCTGCCGCTGCCGTTTGTCGCGCTGCCGGGTTAGGGTTCCGGGGTTGCTGGGGTTAGGGTCCTGGGGTCGCCGGGTCCTAGGCACCCGGACCTATAGAGGTCTGCCGAGGGGCTGCAGGACCGGCGATGGGTCAGTCGAGACAGCGGCGAGGCGGGGCGGCGGGGGCGCCGTCCGTTGGGGCGGTGGAAGATGGTGGCCGGGAAGGGCTGGTGGCGGGGGAGGCCGGCCAGAGTTAGAGAAGGAGCCTGTGCCGCGGCGGCGGAGGGTGGCGGTGGAGGTGCCGGGATGGCGTCGGAGCCGGCGGAGCACGATGGAGACGGGGGAGCTCGGCCGGTGTTGAAGATAAGGATTGAGGTTAGCGCCGGCGACGGCAGAGGGCGGCAGCGGAGGCGCTGGGACGGCGCCGGAGCCCGCCGACAGTGTGGAGATGAGGAGCGACGCCGGTCCATACGGCCCACGGTGGTGGAGACGTGGTGGAGACGGGAGAGCCTTCTGCGAGGCTTCCCCTCCTGGTCGCACCTGCGACTGTACCCTTACACCAACATGGATCCGTGAATGTACCTTTTCCATCATTCCATGTGCATGCCAGCCTCTCACAGGAAGCGCAGGATTTGCATGTGTTCTTTAGAAAAAAAAAAGTCTTTACATGTGCCATTCACTGAACTGGTCTTATTTAGTGACAAACTAATCACTATCCTGATCTTGATTGCTTCCGTATCGTTGCCATATATGCTCTATCAAGTCAGCCTTCAGGCTGTGGTGCTTGGACCAATCATGAATTGCAGTGTTTATCTCGAGCATCTTATTAGCAAACTGATTAATTGGACCACGATGATAATTGATCAAGACCGTAGACTTCGTCTGATCACAGCCATAATCATTTCGAGACCCATAATGTTAGATATTTAGGCAAATTTTAACATATTTTAATTCCGAATATTACTACCAATTCTATGACGTATACTAGTGATTTTGTCGTGACAAAACATGTGCTTGTATTCATGTTAATTCCACTAACTAACGCAAAAAAAAGATAAACCATAGAAGGTTTATAGGGTACCCCGAGGTGGGACCAGTGCCAGAGGCACCGGGTGTGCCGTTTCCAGGATTGGACATTGTATCGATCCGGGCTGTTCGATGTAACCGAACTAAATCGATGCAATGCAGATGGCCGTCGGGAAGTAGTCAGAACGATCTTGATGTTCACTTGGGGAACACAGCTATGTCCACCAGGAAGTGGCCGTACGGCTTGAGGACGAAGTAGTCGTTCGGACCACCGAGATGTACATGACATAGTCGTTCAGGGAGCAAGCGAGCAGTTGTGTGAAGAAGCTTCCCAAAAATCTGATTGCCCGCTACCCTAAAAACCTGACCTTTACTATGCAGGGTTTAGGAGGCTTGCTCTCGCCAGAGCTGTGCGCGCAGCGTTAGCGATGGAGATGCTAAGCTAACCACAGAAAACAAAGGGAGAAAGGGAGAGGTCTCCTGAGTTCAGGAGTACGTAGAGTATTGAGGTGTGTGGTAATCAAGGGAGAGGCGCCTCTTATGGACGCTCTAATAGCTTTGACGAGGGTCAGTTATACTAGTAATGGTCATAGATTAATTCTCTATTACGAATCACTAATAACTGCCAAAGTTTTATATCTCAGAATAATTACATTTAACAATAAAACCTTTCTCATTACGTCACGCCGTGCCGCGCCGCACCCACAGCCTAGGCGAGGCGAGCGCGCGCGGCTTGCCAATTCCCTTTTCAACTTCACATAGGATGGACTGTTAACCCTATAAGTTTAATTGGAATTTTCCTCGACAGCCGATATGAGCCGATATGATATTAATAGCTGTTAACTTTCTAGCATTTATTAGTGGGCTTTATTTCTTTTACTGAAATATTGAATAATTGGGCCAAGCTCATATATTCCAGCACATAAGAATCCCGCTCATGCTCTACGATCATGTTATGCAAGATAATATAAACATACATAATTTGAGAAAATGCTTGTCGATCCGTAGGGTTGGAGCTCCTGAGGGAGTAGAGTATTATTTAGTAATATAATAAAGGTATGGTGCCTAGGTTATCTAAATGCCATTGGATGCGGGTGTGCTCTATAGGTTGTAGAGGTAGGCAGTAGGTGGTGATAGCCATGTTCGTTCTTTGTAATTTCTCACGTTCGGGTATAAGGTAAGAGTTCGTAAAATTGCCGTAACAGATTGGCAGACTAGTCCGATTCGGTCTTTCGGTAGTGCCTAGGTGCCTAGAACTGAGTCCTATCCATATGTATGTATATGTAAGAAATAGTCGGTGACCCGGCCCAAGCTCGAGCCTAGCCCCGATAACAGACGAAACTTTTGACCCAACTAGAACATATGGCACCCTTCGGGCACCCGACGACGACGGAGAGCAGGAGAGGGAGAGAGAAGGCGGCGGCGGGAGCAGGAGAGGGTGAGAAAAGGGGAGAGAGAGAGCAGCCGTGTGTCCAGCCCAGCTCGCGCCCCCTTCCTCCAAGCCGCGGCCCGCGCCCGTGTGTGCGGCGGCGGCGGAGAACAGGAGGAGCACCGGCGGGGAAGGGTGATGGAGGCAGGTGGAGAGGGAGAGAGCAGACACGGAGAGAGAGAGGGCGGCAGCGGGGCGCGCAGAGCTTGACAGTGGTGCGCATGGCCTCCCGCAGCATGTCGAGGAGCTCGGCCGTCACGCTCTCTAGGGCCGCGCCCCTCCCTCCAAGCCGCGCCCCGCGCCGGATATGGATCCCGCGGGAGCGCGCGGCGGCGGGGAGGGGCAACGGAGGCAGGCGGAGAGGGAGCCAGGGAGGAGAGGGGAATGGGAGGCAGAGAGCAGAGAAGGAGAGAGAGGCGCCGCAGGGAGCGGGAGTGGGGCGGCGGGGAGGAGGGAGAGGGGTTAGGGTTTGGGGCGGGGGGTGAATGAAAAACTGCCTAGCGGGAGTTTTTTTGCAAACATAATATTATTATTGAATTTTTCCTTCGTCGTGTCAAAATAAACATTAATCTGAGGACCTACGTAAAAAATACACGAGTGTGGGTGCTGTAAGAGCCGTCCGAGCTGGGTTTAGTTGTGATTATTAGAAAGTCGGAGGTTTTTTTTTTAAAGTAGCCAAAGTGCGGCTGCACAACACATGCCCATATTTTCTCCGTGGGATGCGGCGGGGAGGGCAAAGGGGAGGAGCTTTTAATCATTCTGACCTGGGTGGGCATGGGCATAAATTTTTGTTCGAAATACTTTTTGCCGGCGCGCCCGAGATTTGCTCATGCCTAGAACAGACAAAGATCGTGTCTAACACCATATTACTCTTGAACCAAAAGTGTCCTCTTGTTATGGGATTGCAAGGTCACTTATCACTTTTTTGCGAAATAAAGTAATTTCATTTCGTCTAGATTTTGCTTGGGGAGTTCAGTTGTGATGGCGTAGGGTCATGTACTTTCTCCTACTCCCTGGAGGCGGTAAGCATGTTGTTCCAACTGTATCTAGCACGTTGCAAACTCAACTTGTACGCGAGAATAAAAAAATGAAAATCAATTAAAATGTGCATTGGAGAAAAAATAATTAAGACGTACATTGGACTCATTGAAATAATTTAAGTAAGTAACTTGAGAATAAATTTTATTCTGGGAGTCAAGCAAACGAAGTGAATTTGTGAGGATAATAAAATGGACTTTTCCTTTAATAAAATTGACATGCTGCACCTATTTTGTTCCTCTAATGTAAACAAAGATTATCATGTCACGTGCTTCTGTTGGCATATCAGATTACACCAACAATAGTGCAGCTGTACGTGAAAGGAAGAGATACAAGAAAACTGATAAAGCGCAACAGTTGACGTCGACCGTTCGCAGTCGCAGTGTCCCGTCCGTAACTTTCCCCGCTGGATTCGAACCGGACGCATATGCCATCTCCGTTGCTTAGGCAACACCGGTGTGTGCGGCTGTATGGTCACGAGGGGGCAACAGTTTGCGGCATCAGCCACACATGTTTGGATGATATCTAATAGTAGCCACTCCTTGGATGTAGCGGTATCACGATGGCCGTACCGGTGATGTCAATAAGAGAGGCGTGGGTTAGACCTCTAGCCTAGAGAAATACAATGACAAATGTGGGACACGTGGGTGCAGTTCCTATGTTCATGCATACAGCATACAAGTCTAATTCTGAGACCCATCGGATATTGCCTCCAAAGTTGAAGAGAACATTTGAGCGCTGCAAAACTTAGGGTGCAAGCATCACAGCTTGACTGCACCGTTAACTACAATTTACATTGAGATCATTTAAATTAAAATGTGGGGACCATGAGGTGACATTTCCAATATGAGATTCGGGGTAGCTAGCGCTCGGACGTCTGATGGAAAATTTTTCATTGGACGCTCTGTCGCAATATTGAAAATTAAATACTGCAACATTCAAAATTACTATATGCAACATCACAAAAACATATATAAAAATAACTCCGTATTCTGATTCTATGGTAGAAAATTCCAGCCGCAACATGATACTATGTTTCATGCAACATCCAATAAGAAAGACAATATGTAGAAAGAGAGTTAAGTAATATTGACACTTACCTTTTGCAATATTTAAAAATTATAATTGCGATATTTTTAAACTACAATTGCAATATTCCAAAAAGATATTTTTTAGAAAAATAATACAAGAAATAGAATTAGTCGATTAGATTAAAAAGGTTCAACGTAGAAAATCAATTATTGAAACAAATAAATTTATGAAACATTCTAAAATAGTTATTGCAACATCACCTCAAACCTCAACATACTGAAAATGATCACTGCAATGATCACATATCAACCCATCGAACAATCTTAAAACAGCTATTGCAACATCAATAATCAACTGAAACTTTTGCTACAATATTAATAATCAACTTGAAGTCCTACAAAAAATTCATGTATAAGAAGTCCAACATAACAACTCTCGTTAAGGTTGAAGTGTCTTTCTCATTGCAACATCAGCTCATACTTATCATAACAAAATTATATGCAAAAAATTCCCACCACAACATTCCGATTTTTTCTGAACGTCGGACGCCCTAATACTAGCATTACCGTATGAGATTACTTATAAGAAAGATTGTTGGCAATGCATGAGGTTTCGAAGGAAGTGGTGGGTACTGACGAGGCATACTATTCCAAGCTGTCCCATGTGCTTGAAACCCTAAAGGAAAGGAACCCATCACATCAAGGAATCAGCAAATGGGAAAAGGTTGGCGTAGGACCTTCGTACGTGCATTCTTCTCCTTGGATCCATGCATTTATTCATCGTTCTAGCATTGTTGTCCTTTTCTGCTGGTACCTTCTTGCACGGCTTTTGCAGTTGGAGCTGCTGCAGACAATTAGATACTTTCGTCGCATACCAGAGCAGCCACCCGTGGCTCTACCGGCGAACGGCAGCCACTCTTTGCACATCTATCCCCGGATCAGCCAACCGCCGCCTTCCAGTGCCCCGCCGGTCTGCCTATTTATACCCCGTTCCGGACCAGCGCTCAGGGCCTCAAGCCACTGCTGCTGCGCGCTGCATCCTCACCAGTACTAGTAGCTAGTAAAGCCATGGCTCCCACTGTTATGGCCTCCTCGGCCACCTCCGTGGCTCCTTTCCAGGGCCTCAAGTCCACCGCTGGAGTACTCCCCGTGAGCCGCCGCTCCAGCAGGTCCGGATTCGGCAAGTACGTCAGCAACGGCGGAAGGATCAGGTGCATGCAGGTAACAATCTACTAGCTGGAATTGGATTCTTGATGGTGTTCAAAACTGAGCTGAACGCAACTCAATAAGAAGTCTAGCTAGGAAACTGATGGTATTGGTGTGTCGTTGTTCAGGTGTGGCCGACTGAGAACAACAAGAAGTTCGAGACCCTGTCGTACCTGCCGCCTCTCTCCACGGAGGACCTCTTGAAGCAGATCGACTACCTGATCCGGAACAACTGGGTCCCCTGCCTCGAGTTCAGCAAGGTCGGCTTCGTCTTCCGTGAGAACGCCACTTCTCCCGGGTACTACGATGGCCGCTACTGGACCATGTGGAAGCTGCCCATGTTCGGCTGCACCGACGCCACCCAGGTGTACGCCGAGCTTGAGGAGGCCAAGAAGGCCTACCCCGACAACTACATCCGCATCCTCGGATTCGACAACGTCAGGCAGGTGCAGTGCGTCATGTTCATCGCCTACAAGCCCCCAAGCAGCGAGTAGACCGGCGGCGCCTATAAGCTTACCGATCGCACGCGGACAGCAGGCCGGCAGCTCGCTTGTGAGTGGCCGTGAAGTGTGTCTACTCGGTTTTGGCAACCTTGAAGCTCTCTGTTTCGTCTTCCTCCATTGTTTTTGTTTGTTTCCTTTCTTGGTACGTCGTGTGAATTTTGTGTGTCTGTACGTGTGTGCATGTATCAAACGTAGGCTGAGGAGCATGCATATGTGAATGCTAGCGCCGGCTACATATACTCATACACATCGTAACATATTGTAAACAATTCCATCCACCACCTCTGTCGTCTCTCGTCGTATAGTTATATATATCCATGTATCTTGTCATAAGAAACCTGAGCCAAGCTCTTTTCATTCATTGGGCCACGTCGCATGCATATTGACAGCCATTTGATCTCATTTTGAGCGGCTCAGATTTCTCTAGCAAGTAGCAAGGCAAGTTAAGCAAAGAAAGCGTCTGCAGCTGCCCTGTGGTGAGCATCGAGGCCCATCGAGAACCTTGCATCGCTTGGAACCTCGTGTCGCTTGGACTCTTCGGGAGAGCACGAGCAGTCAATACCAGAACTCTTCATCTTCTCTGTCCCATTCAATACAACTCTACGTATTTCCTCCCTCTGTAGCCCTCATCCGGTCCACTGAGAAATCAGATGAAATCGACAAGAGAAACAGATAAACTTGAGTACTCGATTTCAATCTTTTCGATTTCAATTGGATTGGAGTGAGTACTTACATTTTAGAACGGAGAGAGTACAATAAGTGTGAGTGAGTCGGCAAGGTGTGTGACGTTTATCGCTGACTGTGGTCCAATACTTCCATCGCTGCTAAGTCGTCGTACCTCTCGTCCATAGCTTTGCATGCTCACCCCCGAGCAAGCAAGTACGTGGCTAGACTTAAAGGTAATGGTAGGCAAGTCAAATCTTGCTGCCCACTTGATAGCAGAGTAGTGCCAACCTCCTCAGCAATTGGTGTAGCGCTAGAGAATTAGAGATGGAAATAATACCGGCGATCATGCCCCGGCCCATCTCTGATTAGGCACTATTGAAATAAGCAAAGGGTTAAAAATGCAGTCCCAAAACCGCAAACAAGATATTTACTGAACCTGCCAAGAGGTGTTCCCAGAAAATAATAGATCCTGATGAACAACTGAAAAGGAGTCAACTGTAGGATCATCTTCCCATCCATGTCCACAAATGCTAGATAAAGTGTCGTCAGCATTTACTGATTCAGAAAACAAAATTTGGGGTTCATTGTGATTAGAGATCGCACTATTATTAGTTTGCTGTACAAAGAATCTACTAAACATTGTGAACAAAATTATTTCTGTACATGATGTAGGAACCATTTTCTGGACAATTAACAGACAGTAATTAGTTGAGCCAAGGTACGTGTTATTCCCACAGTAGACTTGTAACATATTCTTTTTCTTTATTAAATGTCTTAACTATAACCAATTTCTGGACATTGCTTCATTGACCTAGTATAACATACACCGAAAAATGTGAACTGAGCATAGCTCAGCTGGTAAAGGTCCTCGTGGTGGAACATGCCTCCCGGTTCGAATCCTAGACTCGGCACGGGTGCTCGCATTTTCCTGGATTTATTCTAGGATTTAACCAGCGCTATTTATTCATAGGGGTGAATATGCGTGTGTGTTTAAATACCAAGCGCACTCACAGATGAAAGTGTAGTGGGATGGTAATTTTGTCTCTCCCCTTTGAAATTTGAGACCTAAGGTTCAAACCCCATTTTGTCTCATTTTTTCTATTTTTTTTTCTTATTTTTCAAGTTTAATTTTTTACTCATTTTTTTCAGTTTAAGACATCCTTGCTCCCGTATGCGTCAATTTTTTTTCCTAATTGTTAAAGTATGAAACCTCATTGCCCTCATGCTGATCCATGACGAATTTTATAGAACATCATTGGTTAGTGGACCGGATTGTGACAAATTTGTTAAAACGTCACTATATTATGGGCCTGAGATCGATCTGCGACAGAAAATTTACAATCGTCATAGATTTTGTACGGTTAGTGACATTATTTGAAAACATCACGAAAAATCCATCATGGATTAAATGATTTCTCGTAGTGTGCGTCTGTACTGTGTTTCTCAAACAAAATACACTAAAAAATATTAGAGTTGTATATGCCAATAGATTCCAACTTCAATATGATATTTTCTGCATCAAGTTAGTAATAACCTATAATCTAATCTTGCACCAGATGGATGTTACTCATCTAATGCTTTCAGATATATAAGATATGATTTGGATAGTAAGAAATTCTATGATGAACTGAAGCGATCCTAAAGCAATTCCAATTAGAACTATTGTGAACAGATATGTCAGCTAGGACTGAAACTTAACTCCTTTCAGAAATCTGTCCATCTTACTGCAACCTAAAAAGAGTATATAATAATTCAGAGAAGAACATTTGGAGCACATATTAATATGATTTCCAGAAGTATCCCTTTGTAATACAGATCATGTATAGCTCTAAATTATAGATTTTCATTTTTTTCCTTTGTATTCCTCTTTCTTATGATATCCAGTAGTATCCCTTTGTAATACAAATCATGTATTAGCTCTAAATTATATATTTTCCTTGTTCCTTTGTATTCCTCTTTTGTAAATTATTTCTGGACTTGTAACCTTATATTTTATAACTCTATTTTTGTAATCAAGATACTTGTAACTAACTAACTTTATTGTCATCCGTTTACTCAATGATGTAGATATACGACCATGGTATACAGAAAAAAGAAAGGCTCCTATCATATCATATATCATATGAGAGTATGATGTACGATATTTGGTCCATCGATGTGTCCAAGTAGCACATTGTACGATAGAAACAGCTGCAGAAGCTCAAATGTTAGCTTGCAATTGCTAGCTGAACATTAACTAAAAATATAGTGCCATCGTTATCCTCAATAGTCAACAGAATAGGGTATCTGGATTATCTTGCATATTATTTAGAGCTTCTTTGACGGGGCTTCCTCAACAGCGCCATCGGCTTCACGTAAAGCTCTACCAAACGCTTAAATACAAAACGGCTTCAAGGGCCGAAGCCCACTAAAAGCTGGAGCCTTTTTTACTACTCCCAGGTGGGAGCTGGTGGAGCTGCAAATTGGGGCTCCTCCGGCTCCGCCTACTACAGTGCGGAAGCCGAGCCAGCAGGAGCCACGCCAAAAAGGCACTACATATACCACATAGGAGAGTCAATAACGCTTTAGATCAGTAGTGAAAAAACAATAACCACAACTGGTTCTCTACACTACACCTAAAACTCTTGGTGCCGCGCGTTAGTTTCTATTACGTATTGATGATCGTATCGAGTACTCGTATATATGGCATTTGTAAATTTATTACTTTTCGGTATCAATTTCTCTCTACGTATCAGAAATTCAGAAGATTTTTTTTTCAAAAAACATGTGCAGATTTTCTGCACATGTTTTTCGAACTGAACTGGGCATCTCGCGTTTCTTACACTCATCTTTGAACTTTGATGGATGTGTCTTCAACATAATTTGTGACGCGTTCGTTGTAACAGCTTCAGTTTCGCCAGCATCTAACAAAAGATTACAAACCGAAAATGTATGTACCGTGGTGGCATCGCTGACGTTGTTGTTCTGTTGTCGTGCACTCATGACGTGATGCAGCAACCTGCATGCTCGAGATGATATTCTTTCCCTTGAAAATGCTTTTGGAATTTCTACAATGTCCTAGCGTACTTTTGCAGATTCTTGTTTTGGCCGAGTAGGGAAAGGTTTTCTATATGTCTACTAAGGATAGTGTTCTTATTTAGACCACAAGTATCCAGGATTTAGGATAGGTTCACAAAACTAGACCACAAGTGTCCCAACTAGGATTAGGTTTGGGATCAACTTGCATCATTACTACCAAAATAATTTGTAGCAACGCTCGATTTTTCTTTTAGAGGTGGGTCAAAATGCAACCCGTTCCTACAAAATGAGCAGAGTTACTGTAGCAGCAGACCTGCCCCTGGAATTGCATCTTTAGGGACGGGTGACACCATCACCCGCCCCTGAAAATGAGTCCCAATTTCAGGGGCGGGTCATGGCGCCACTCTTCCCTAAAGATGGGATTTCAAGGAGCGGGTGACGCCATCACCCGCCCCTAAAAATAGAGCTCATTTCTAGGGGCGGGTGGAATATTTTTCACATTGATTACGAAAATTCAATTAAATCAGAAAAATAGCAAACCACATCAAAAAAAGTGAAATTTGTAATCTAAGGCTATTGTGCCCTATAGAACAAGAAAAGAATATGCCAAACATATTTAAGATTATATAATGCTTAAAAGTGTGGAAAGCAGTAAGTATGACTTGAGTTGTACGAGATAGTAAGTGTTGGAGAATCCTACATTGTTGTTTCAACAATACTCTTAACCATTTTGTACACCAAAATATAGTTGTCATATTTTTTCTAGTTCTATAGGTGACAATAGCTTTAGGGTAGAAATTTCATCTTTTTTTATGTATTTTGCTATATTTTTTGAGTTAATTGAATTTTCAGTATAAAATTAATTCTAGGGGTGGGTGACCCCCACACTGCCCCTAGAAATGATTTGGAGAGGCGGAGGGGGTGGGTCACACGCCCCTGAAAATACATTTCTAGGGGTGGGTGGGGGCTCACCCACCCCTGAAAATCCCTGCTCTATATATGTTGAACGGGCCGAGAACTTAGCAAAATTTTCGTTTCGCATGGACGAGGGCGTTACGCTGCCAAAATTTTCTCTTCCTCGCCGGCGCCTCTCCGCGGCGGCTCTCCTTTGCCGCCGCCCGCGTGCCTCCCTCGACCTGCCACCGCACGCCACCCTCAACCGGCCGCCCGCGCGCCTCCCTCGTCCCACCGTCCACGCGCCACCTTCGACCGGCCCGCCACACGCGCGCCTCCCTCGGCCCGCCACTCCACGCCTCCTTCGGCCCGCCGCCCGCACGCCTCTGGATCTGGACCTTCGCCGCGCGCCTCCGGATCTGCGATACTGCCCCTCTCCTTCTCTTCCCTCCGGCCCACGCCCTTCCTCGGCAGCAGGTGAGTTCTTGATTTTTTTTCCTTTTGAATTATATAATGAGTTAGTTAGTAAATTAGTTAATGTATAAGTGAAAAAATGTGAATATATGTGGTTTGTAATATGTGAAAGTGAATGTGACATGTGAATTTGTAGTGAAATTTCTTTTTATTTTGCCATTATAGTTAACTTTATTTTAGTGAATGAATATTATTCATGTAAATGAGGAATAATGAATGAAATTTTAATTGAATATATGAGGAATATGAGTTTAATAGTGAATTTTCATGTGGATGCATTGTCATTTTGAAAATGTGAGTTAGTGAATTAGTGTATGTGAATTATTGAGAATGTGAAATAGTGCTGTTTTGAGAATGTGAAATAGTAAATTATTATTTCATGAACATGCATATGGCAAGTCGTGGCTTTGGTCATGGTAGATTGGTTTGTGATAGTGTCGGTCGTGGTAGGGGGCATCAGGATTTCCCTTTGCCTGAGGCTTGCCCTCCTGGCATCACTTTCAGCAGAGTCAACAGGACTAGACCGACCCGATGTCTTCAAGCAACCGTACCAGCTCGAGGAATAGTAAGATCCATCTTTTTATCTTATTAAGAACGTTTGATCCTTATTAATCTTAAATTACCTCTAATGCAGCGGATCGATGTATTTACATGGCTTGCCGAGGTAGTAAAATGCCTAGGTGGTACACCTCCTCAGGTGGAAACCATGGAACGCCAACAGTTCAAGAATGTAACAATCTCTTCAAGATACCAGCAAGAGGAGATATAGGTACCATGATTCCAATAGTTGCTAATGGTAAAGAACCACCTATTCAGATGACTTATGAAAGAAATGCCATGGAAGCTTGCCTTTTAAAACTTGAGAGGCATGGTTATCTAATTCCAGACTTGTCATGGTTCAAAATCAGAGCGCTTCAACAAAATGAACATGATATTGTTAGTTTCCATTAGAGACTTGCACAAGAAAATCAAAATGACATGGTGCGTGAGTCCTTATTAATTTAAGGAAAAGTATATATATTTGTACTTTATTTGATTCTGCGAAGCAGTTCATAATATTTGCCTTCCATCTCCGTTGCAGGATATATTTTGTAACAACTTCACGGCAATGAGTTTGAAGATTATTTTATGTAAGGCCATGAACAAGTTGGGTTATCATTTGTACGAGTTTGGAACACCCCGTACTAGGGAAGGCCTGTACCAGACGTCTATGGAAGTTCGATCTACCTCGTTTCATGCTGTGGAACCAATGTTCACCATCTATGGCAAAGCACTTCCTCGTAGATGTGAAGCAAAGGAAAGTACACTTATCCGTGCTTTGTTTTTTATTGACGGAAGCCTGGGGTACAAGATTGGCGATGTTCACTATGTTAAGTACCTCTTGCTTGCGAATAATATCCATTAGATGATGTAATATATGCATGCAATTGAACATTTGCACCTCGGATGTAATATGTATCGACTTATCAAATATTTCAATCGCATGCATTTTAAATATTTAGATGTTTCTCTTTCAAGTTCTCGTGGCCATGTAGTGTGATGTGCTTGTATATGACAGATTCTAAAAATTTAAATTAAAATCAGTGAATTATTTGGCGGTTAGGGTATTTTCAGGGCGGGTCATGCCCTAACCCGCTCCTGAAAATCGATTTCGAAGGGCGGGCCATGGGCTCACCCGCCCTTGAAAACCAATTTCTAGAGGCGGGTCATGGGCTCACCCGCCCCTGGAAATGGATTTCCATGGGCGGATTAGGGCATGACCCGCCCTGGGTGGGTTTGGTACCCGCTCCTGCAAATAGCTATTTTTAGCTATAACAAACAGGAGCGGATACCGCACCCGTTCCTAGAAATGGGTTTTTACATGCCCCTAAAAACATTTTCTGTAGTAGCGCATTATACCGAGCGAGCGACACACTTGATGAGTTGACTAAGCATGATAATGACGTAGCTAGGGGTAAAGTTATATGAAAGTTTTAGATGTAGAAATATCAGGATCATAATGCATTGGCTCTGGCATGGCCAGCACTACTCGGTGAACGGTCTCTCCAGCAATATATCATGATCAACATGCATGTGAATGAAAAAGATAGGAGTGAATTAGTCTCGGGAAATATTGCAAATAAAGAAACAAAGTAATTCTATAACAATAACAGTTTTTTATGTCTGAGTTGCATCCCGGATACCATGTCAACACTTAAATTGCACCTTTTAACCAAACAGAGTATACCATACCAGCTTTACTCACTATCCCATTGTTGCAGGTATGGCAAGTTTAATTTCATAGTCGATGATGTAGACTAGAAAGGATGCGCGAGAGAGCTCACAACCACTGATTTTTTTATTTTTAACCTATTTTAAAATTTTATTTTAAAATAACTCATCCGAACAAACCGATCTAATTATTTTGGTCACGCCGGTCCTGTGACGTGATAAAAACAGACTGTCACGCTACATGCGTTGGCGTGACAAGGTGCGCCATATTAGAGCGCGTGGGAGAGGTCTGCCATCTCATATTCTACATGTCAAGCTTGTCACGCCACTCCCATCGGCGTGCGGCGTGACAAGGTCCGAACTCAGAAAAATTATATCTTTTTATAAAATCTCAGATGAAGATGATTTTTATATGAAAATTGTAGATCTTGATGAGATCTACAAATTTATAGTTTTGAGTTTTTTCATTTAAATTCAATAAAATGATTAAATAATTGATTTAAAGTTTAGACAGCATATTAAGCACTTGTGTCTCTAGCAGATCGTCTCCAACTTGACATGGTTTCATGGTTCCACCAAGTAAGTTCTATATAACATTTGATATATGGAATGGTATATAATAAATAATAGTAATTTGATAAGGAATATAATGAGAAATCAAACTATATAATTGTTAAGTATGGAATATATTGTAACACTCTATATATTAATGATAGTTTTAAGCTAGATCTCGAATTAGAATATGAGCGCTATGAGCTGTCTGGGCTCCATGCATGGGTGGCGTCGGCTTCCCCAACGGCGGCCTCGAATGGCCGGTCGGTTAAGGCGAGCAGACAATGGCTTCCATGGCGGCCGAGTCTACATGGGCGGCAGCGGCGGCTCAATGGGAGGTACCTCGAGCGATGGCCTTGGCCAGCCTAAGCAAGTGTGGTGGGATCGCTGAGCGTCCTGCTAACCAGAGGGTGGAGATGGCATGGTGGAGAAGAAAGCCATGGGTAGATGAATCAACTTTCATTATAAACCAAGTTGACAGTCTAAAAGAAGAGAAAATGTACAAATCAGCAAGCCATGTCAGTATTACGTGCAATGTTGATAGGTATGGATCTATGGTGAACAACTTTATGAACTTTTGGAATTGATGGATCTAAGTGACACACCCACACGAGTTTATCACAAGATAACATAATTTCAACATGTGAGCATGTGCATGTGTGTGTGTGTGGGGGGGGGGGGGGGTTGGGGGTAGGCTTTTCTCTTTTCTGCAAATTACAACACTTAATGCAACTGTCACCACTCCAACCGGTCAAACTGGTTGGGCTGGTCCAAAATAGAAAGCACATTAAAATCAGAGTAACTTCCGTACTCGACTCTAACACAAACCAAACTTGGTGACTTGATGCTTCAAAATCCTTCAAGGAAAATTGCAGCTCTCGACGAGATCTACAACTTTGTAGTTTTGAGTTTTTTCATTTGAAGTCACTAAAATGCTTAAATAATTGATTTAAGTTTTAGACAGCATATTAAGTATTTGTGCCTCTATCGAATCGTCTCCAACTTGATATGTTCTTCATGGTTCCACCAAGTAAACTATAACATTTGATATATGAAATGACATAGAATAATTAATATTAATTTGATAAGGAAATAATGAGAAATCAACCTATATAATTATCAAGTATAGAATATAATGTAACGCGTAATGATAGCTTTAAACGAGATCAAGTAACTTGATGAAAGATTAAGATCTTAAAATATGGTTATGATGTTGCTATTTATTTTCCTTCAGAGAGCTTTGCCACAACAGGATTAATACTCTACTAAGCACCGAGGTACTAAGCAAGACTTGCTCAACTAATCTTATGTGGACTTGCTGATTTAAGTTTTGCTATAAAAATTCACTAAGAGTATATGGTTAAATTTTCAATATTTTATCATAAAATTTAATTATGAGCTCTTCGCGGCTAGAGCAGAACAACAATGGTTTATTTACATAGGTTTACTAGTTTCATATGCCAGCATGTGAGCGTTCAAGGTTTGACCAACAGATAAATATTCCATACTTTCCATTTTATTAAGGTGTGGTTGTTGTTCAAACTTAATTCACAAACTTTTACTTAAAATCCATTCAAAGTTCCACCTTTTCACTGCATTTAGACACTTAGGTTATTTCAGGTTCATCCTGAAATCAACAATCTTATTCTGTTTTGTCTATTTTATATCAACTCAAATACTTCAATTTTTTATTCAAACTTTCTTCCATGTTGTAGTACATGATTTATACTACAACTTTTATATTGGCTACAACTTCGCTGTTTAACTACATTTCAAACTTGAAACTCTGCAAAATGACTAATTGATTATATTTCCCTTCTTCAAACACTTGCCCAAATTCAATTTTTTTGAACAATGCTTGAACTTACTTCACTCATTTGATCTAGTCTTAACCTTAACCTTGTCCACCTATTTATACTATTTTTTACCATCTCACATTTTAATTTCTCAACTTCCTCATTTTGGCCAAATTTAGCTCAAATTCGGATAGATTTTAACCTTATTATCACGTGTGACTCTTTTTTCCTAATACCACTTAGTCCATTTTGAAAGTGCGTCTAGGCCCTTAATGGGTTTTGGTGGATTGTATGACAAGATGATTAAAGGACTAACATGTTTGTTAATGAGTTGTTGAGCAAGGATTTATTTGTAAATCAGTTTATGGTATTGGCTCATGTCACATGAAATCAAATATAGGAATATATTGATGAATGAAAAACAACGTGCAATGCAAAATAGAAACAAGTGTTCATGCATATTAAATGTGGTTTCTATCTATAGTGTCGGAGGAAAATATTATGGACCCCCAAGGAACGACTGATTTTAAAAAATGCATATAGACTGAAGTATTCGTAACGGAGTGAAAGAAAAGCAAGGAGCGAAGGTTCTTGCCTTAAATCAGTCAGCTTGGCGTGTGCATGGAGGGGTGCAGCTGCACCTTCGCGCCTCATCTCAGGTACCAGCTTCGATACTTGCCAGCGGCGTCGATCCACTCGGCGTGGAGAGATATCGAAGGTGATGAGGTGATGACCTCACTACTTGCAGCCTGTCTTGGCACCTTCGATTGAGATTTGCAGAGGAAGTGGCCAACTTAGAACTCCGAGTTCACTACTACAAAAACGATTTATAGCAATACCTCGAATTTTTTTAGGGACGGAGCAAAATATCACCCGTTCTTACAAATGGGGCGTGGTATTGTAGCAATCGAGCCGCCCCTATAAATCCATTTGTAGGGGCGGCTTACCCCCTCAGCCGCCCCTACAAATGGGCGCCATTTTCAGGGGCGGCTGGGGGGTGAGCCGCTCCTAAAAATGCCATTTGTAGGGGCGACTCACCCCCTGAGCCGCCCCTACAAGTAGCGCCCATTTTCAGGGGCGGCTGGGGGTGAGTTGCCCCTACAAGGGGCGGCTCATCCCCAAACCCGCCCTTAAAAATATCTACAAAAATCTGGGCACCTTCTTCCTCCTCCCGACCTCCATTGTTTGCTCGGGAGAGGAGCTCCCCCAAGAGCCAAAAAAAAAAGAAAAAGAGGGGGGGCGGCTTTTCAACTTGATTTTCTTCGAGTTGGGGGCTCTAGGAGGTAAGTTGACGCTAATTCCTTGTCATTTCTAAGCTCTTTTATTAGATTTATGGCTCAAATGGAGCTCTCTTTGCCTCTAACTAGCTCTAGATCTTCATGGTATGGATTAGCCATTTCAGACACCATTTGTCTCAAACTTTTGGATGAAGTTGTGCTATTTTAGTAACAGAACAAGATTATGTAATCATTTTAACTCGATCTATAGTTTTTAGCATCATTCTTAAGTAAATAATGATCTAGATCTATGGAGGAGAAAGAAGAAGATTTGTTTTTTTCTATTTTTCAAAGATGCATGTTAGATTTTTTTTCCAACATTTAGTGGTAAAATAATATATAGAGTTTTTTATAATTTTTGTTTAGTACAAGCTAAATTGATTTTTTCCCACACCTATGCATATATAGAAGTATATATTTATATCAATTTAGGGCTCCTTTTCTTTTGAGAAAAAGATTTGATTTTTTTCTATATTTACATACATGCATGTTACGTTTTTTTCTAATATTTAGTGGTACAATAATAGGTTGGAAATCGATTTTTTTATTTAGTATTAGTGAAATTAATTTTTTTCCAACGCCTATACGCATATAGAAGTATATATTTATGTGAATTTAGGACTATTTCTTGTGAGAAAATAATTTGATTTAATTTTTTTCTATCTTTTCAGGGGCTCCTTTTCTTTTGAGAAAAAGATTTGATTTTTTTCTATATTTACATACATGCATGTTACGTTTTATTCTAATATTTTGTGGTACAATAATAGGTTGGAAATCAATTTTTTTATTTAGTATTAGTTAAATTAATTTTTTTCCAATGCCTATACGCATATAGAAGTATATATTTATGTGAATTTAGGACTATTTCTTGCGAGAAAATAATTTGATTTAATTTTTTTCTATCTTTTCAGATATGGATAGGACATGGATGTACAATGCAAAAAGGACGGATGCCTATTTCCGTCGAGAGCTTAATAAATTCATTCAAGTTGTGGAGAACCACACAAGAAATGAGAAGACACGATTGATGCATTGTTCATGCAATGCCTCCAAGAATTTGAGAGTATTCAGCGATCCAACTACAATTAGATCGCATGTGATGGTGAGTGGTTTTGTTAAGGACTACAAGATCTGGAAGTATCATGGAGAGACGGATACTCCCTCTCTGACGAATAATCCACTGAATGAAGTCATACAAGATGAGGAGTTTGATAGAATGTTTCATTCTTATTTTGATGGTGGTGGGGATGATGATGGTGATTATGATGATGGGGTTGCTGATGATGATGGGGTTGGTGGATTCCAAGATGATGATGTCGACGGTCCAATGGATGGTGATAGTAGTGGCGATGAACTTGATGATGGTGATTTTCTCAGCCAGTTGTTGCGCCACACCAAAGCGGAGGTATTGGTTGCTAGTGCTAGGGGGTTAGCAAACTTCGAGACGGTGAGAAAATTAGCAGAGGAAAATATATATGAGCGATCGAAGGGATGCCCGAAATACTGGACCGTGCTTCGTTTCATACTTGAGCTCTTGACTCTGAAGGCTAAGCATGGTTGGTCAGATGGTAGTTTCAATGATCTGCTGCGTATCTTGGCTTGGTTGCTTCCAAAGCCAAATAAAGTGCCAGCCAACACATACCGAGCAAAGAAGCTTGTGAGCCCGTTCACGATGGGTGTGGAAAGAATTCATGCATATCCAAATCATTGTATTTTGTATCATGGGGATACTTTCAAAGACTTGAAGAAATGCCCTGTATGTTCTGCAAGTCGGTAAAAAAACAATGCTGGTTACTGTGGTGATGACAATCATGGTCCAACCGATGTGAATAAAAGGAACGTGGTGAAGAATAGTGTTGCCTCTGTTGAGCCAGATGATGCTACTTTAGTCATTCCTGAGAAGCAGAGCAGAACTCCCGCCATGGTTATGTGGTATCTCCCAGTTTCCGATCGCCTGAGGCGTTTCTTCTCGAACCCAAAGGTTGCTGAACTGATGCGATGGTGGGATACAGATAAGCGTAAAGGGTGACGGAAAGCTCCGACATCTAGTTGATGCTCGACAGTGGAAGGAATTCGTTGAGAAGTACTATCTGGAATTTGGGAATGACCCGAGAAATGTTCGGTTCGCGTTGAGTACGGATGAAATGAATCAGTTTAGTGAAAGAAGTAGCACCCACATCACATGGCCAGTGATACTTACGATGTACAACCTGCCTACATGGTTGTGCCAGAAGAGGAAGTATCTTTTGCTATCCGTCCTTATAAAGGGTCCCAAGCATCCTGGCATCGATATAGATGTTTTTTCTTGAGCCTCTGATGCAAGAGATGGAAACTTTATGGAAGGAGGGTATCAATATCTTTGATGGTTGTGCACGACAGCCCTTTAATCTTAGAGCCATTATATTCGTCACCATCCATGATTACCAGGCTTTTTTTGTGCTGTCAGGACAGATCAAAGGTAGGATGGGATGCACGGTGTGCGTGGATGGCACCGTATCGTCTTTCCTTGAAGGTTCTTGAAAGGTAGTTTACCTTGGGTACAGACGCTTCTTGGTGGAAGGACATAGGTATCAAAGTAAGAAGTTCTATTATCTTTTTGATGGCAGGCCTGAATTACATTCTGCCCTGTACAACGAGACGGGCACTATGTTTTCAATATGGTTCGGACCATCCAGGTCATTTATGGGAAGAAAAAGGAAGATGGAAAGAAGATAAAGAGAGATAAGGCACCCATCGATGGCGTACCATTCAAGAAGCAGTCCATCTTCTACAAGTACTTGCCATATTGGGCGGATCTTGAGGTCCGCCATGCAATCGATGGTATGCACCTAAAGAAGAATGTGTTTGATAACACAATTGGGCTCCTCCTGGAGACATCAGCAAAAATAAAGGATACCTTGAAGTCGCGTCAGGACTTGGTAGCCATGAAGATAAGACAAGATCTTCACCCTGCGGATAAAGGGAATGACCGATATGAACTTCCCCCAGCTAGCTACAACTTGAAACGTGATGAGAAGAAGGCAATGTGTGAGAGCTTAAGAGGGATTAGAGTCTCGAGTCGTTTCACGTCCAACATAAGGAAACTAGTCTTGATGAAAGATCTGCCACTATGCGGCTATAACTGTCATGATTCTCATGTGTTGCTGACGGTGTTCCTCCTGATTGCAATCAGAGCGATCAATCCAGTATATGTAAAGATGGTAATCACTCGATTGTGTTACTTCTTCAATAGGATTTCACAAAAAGTGATCGATGAAGATGAGTTGCAGGATCTCCAAGAATTCATTGGGGAGACTATGGCGCAACTCGAGATGTGCTTCCCTCCGGGGTTTTTTGATATAACGGAACACCTAATGATTCACATGGTCGATCAGATACGGGCGCTTGGTCCACTTTACCTACATGAAATGTGGACGTATGAGCATTTTATGTCCATCCTCAATCGGTACATACTGAATCGTGCTCATCCTGAGGGGTCCATGATAGAGGGATACAGTACTGAGGAAGTCATCGAGTCTTGTCTAGGTTACCTAAAGGATAACGTGTCCCTTGGTTTGCCTATTCCATGATTTTTGTCGAGGTTGGAAGGTGTGGGCACAGTTGGGAGGAAAATCTTCATCGACAAAGATTTCAAAGGTGTGCAACAAGCCCATCGTAGCATCTTGCAGCACCTCACGATAATGACTCCTTTAGTCAATGAACACTTGAGCATCATTCGTGCAGAAAGTAATGGCCGCTCAGATGATTGGATCAGGAGAGAGCACAAACGTTGGCTGACTGCATGGTTGAAGGACCTGGATCTACCACATGGGGAGACCGTGGAGGAGCAAACGATCAAAAGATTGGCAGCTGGTCCATCTAGCCAGGTCACATCATGGCAAGGGTATGATATTAATGGATATCTATTCTATACTACCGCCAAGGATAGGAAGACCATGTCTCAGAACAGTGGTGTTCGTATTGAGGCCTCAAATGAGAGAACATGGCAAAGTACAACATATTTTGGTGTCATAGATGGTATATGGGAAGTGTACTTTGGTTCCAATATACAAATTCCGGTCTTTCGGTGTCGTTGGGTCAAACATCCAAAAGGTGTTGAGGTGGACGGCTATGGGCTCACGATTGTCGACCTCAACAATGTTGGTTATAAAGATGACCCATGGGTACTTGCCTCACAGGTCGCACAGGTACTCTATGTAGCTGATCCTGCAAACAAGACAAAATATGTCGTTGTCCCTGGAAAACAAAATATCATAGGAGTTGATAATGATTGAGTGTTCAAAACACAAAGTGAGTCTTGAGTGCAATGAGATAGTATGTTGTGGAGGTGCACATTGTGGTCTCGACACTTTAAACCATTATATACAATAAAATAGTTATTTGATATTTTTATTAAGTTCTACATGTCACATAATGCTTATGGTAAAAATTTTAAGTTTATTCGATGTGTTTTGCTATGACATTTGAATTAAATGAATATTCAGTGGAATTTGGAAAAGGATTTGTAGGGGCGGGTGTGGCGCCCCGGCCTGCCCCTACAAATCCTTTTCCTATATAGTCCGCCCCGGATTTTGAAAAAAATTTTAGATCCCGGGCAAGCGCGAGCAGACGCCATTGGGCTGCAAAAAATTTCCGCCGCTGCCACCCGCGCGTGCGTCTTCTCCGCCACCGCCCGGTCCCGGCCTCCCCTCCACGCGCGGCCTCGAGCTCCCTCCATGCGGCGCCTCCCCTCCCCACGCCTCCTCCCCCGTGCCTCCTCCGCCGCGCAGCCGCCTGGTCTTCCTCGGAGACTCGTCGTTCCCGCACCCTTCCCGCCCGCCGCAGGTACGCCACCCCCCCTCCGCGGCCAACCACTCCCTCATCGCGCGCCCTTCCTTGGATTGGCTAGAAATCGGCTCGATATCTCGCCCCCCCGCCCCCCCTTCGCGGGCCCCGATTTCCCAGGAAAAAGGGTTTAGCAAATGTTGACCTTTGATGATGTATATATTTGCAGCATTTCTATTCAAAGTAATTATAATTTAAATGTGAAATGAATTTCTTATTTGTAAGAAATTTCTCTCTCTCATTTTGTTGTGAATTGAAATATTTATTGAAATATATCTTCGATGGCTGTGTAGCGTAGAACTCGTAGATGGATCCTTTGTCGTCGTCTTCCCCATGAAGGGATGATGCCACACCGCAAGATGAGCTTGAACAAATTGCATCCCAGATGGAGTGGGACAACGAGCACGACGTCGGTGACCAATCTGGGGACAAGGAGTGCGATGACGTCGGTGTCGAATCTGGGGATGAGGAGGGCCCTAGGATTGGACAAGGCGCTTGGGTAGGTGACAAGTGGCACGATCCGATTGATCCACACCCTGTTCCGGCAAGAGAAAGACGGTTAGGGGAGGTGTTCGATCCGGATTACGAACCGGAAGCACGTCAGGTAATGAATACACGATTAATTACAACGAAGCAGACTATACGAGTAATGACCTGTATGACGTGTATTATCTATGTAGGCGGCCCCGATAGGAAGGAGTAAGCTCCGACGTGGACCCCCTAGCCCCACAGAGGAAGACAATGAAAGCTCGGGTCCCGATCCTACAAGTATAACCTCTAGCAGCCAAAACAAAAGGAAACGGGGCCAGCGAGAAAGAAACCAATACCCCGAAGGGCAATGGACTGTCAATGCAATCAGCGCGACAGGAGAGCCCATAGATCCTCCGCATGTTGTAGCAAAGTTTCGGAATGCTATCGGTGCTATAATCAGAACAAAGATGGTTTTGGATCCAACGATCCCCAATTGGCCCCTAGTTCCTAAGGGGAGGAAAGAAGCGATGTGGCAATTGTTGTGCAAAACTTTTATTCTGCCCAGAGGAAGTAGAGAACAAGTAAACCATTATGCTCTGAAGATGTTGGGTGAAACTTTCCGCCGGTGGAAGAGCTTACTGAATACCCGGTATGTCCAGAAGGGTCGAACGCCATATGCAGATTATGGAGATATTACACCAGCACAATGGGAAGAGTTTGTTCGACAGAAGACCACTGAAGAAGCTCTAGCTCTAAGCCAGAAGCAAAGTGAACTAGCAAAGAGAAACATACATAGAGTCCACCTTGGGCCAGGTGGGTACCAAAGGAAGGTCGAGAAGTGGCGGCGTGAAAGGGAGGCGGCAATAGCTACCGGGCAGCCCGACCCTTATGAAGGCTTGGACGAACGTGGATGGCGGTGGCTTGAAGCAAGGAAGCCAAAGATAGTTGAAGGGAAACCAAAATTTGATCGACCCGAGATCGAAGCGGTGGCAGAAAAAAGGTTATAACTTGCCGAGCTTGAAAAAAAAGGTCAGTTCAAACCCCATAGGGAGAAGGATGTGCTCAGTACAACCATTGGGTCCAAAGAGCATGGAGGCCGTGTGAGAGGCCTGTCCTCTAAGTTGAGCATCAAGGATGGGTTCGAGAAGGATCGGGCTAGGTACAAGAGCCATGACCGCTATAAAGAAGAAATCGTGGCAGCAGCAGAGAATGCAATGCAAGCAAAGTTCAAGTATTTATTCATGGCAACACTTGCGGAGCAGCAGCAGTCGGGGCTACTTATGTTCAACCCGTCGCAAGAGGTGGGGCAGCAACAGATGGTGGGCATGCAACCTCTGGTACTTGGCCAAGCGAGTCCGGCATGTGCATAGAGCAGTGCTGCCTCGACCACAGCTCAACAATACCCAGTGGATACCATAACGAGTATTACTCCCTGCTTGTTGCTCTATCCAGTCGGAAGAGCTGGAAAGACAAAGGAAGTTGCCAAGGCCCAGGTGCATCCAGCTAGGGGTTTATTTGAGGGAAAACCGATCCCGGCCCTATATGCATGTGTATAAGTGAAGCAACTCTTGAAATCAAGCTATGAGGATAACGAGATAGACATCCCCACTGCAGATGGGAAGAGTTGCCTTGGAGAATGTGTCGGCAGCACCATTCTATGGCATAAACGAGATATCTTACTGGTTGGTCAGGTACCATTTGCTGCTCCGGACCATATCTCGCCAGCACCACAACAACAAGAGCAGGGGGCAGCACCAGAGCATTCACTACCGGCCCTGCCATCACCACAACCATGAGATGCATCACCAGTGGCTCCAGTATCACGAGAGCCATCACCTCAGGCTCCGCCATCACCAGTGACTCCAGTATCATGAGAGCCATCACCAACGGCCTCACGATCACCGCCAGCTCGAACATCACCACCACCACGAGAGCCATCCCCACAGGCCCAGGTATCACCACCACCACGAGAGCCATCCCCACAGGCCTCGGTATCACCACTGGCTCTGCCACCAGCCCAATCACTGTTGCCTCGAGTGTTGCGGTCTTACCAAAATGACAAGGAAGGGCCAGAAATTGTGAATAGATGACACGCCGCAAACAAGAAGTCTGATGAAAAGGCTAAGAAGGCTAAGTCAAAGGATAATCCAGCAGATTGTAGTGCCAGCAGATGGTCGGGCTTTTTTACACCCCGCACTGACACAGAGCACAAAAAGGACATTGGGGTTGGTGACCTTCCAGACTTAGATGATGCTCCTTTAAAGTTTCAGTACGGAAAAGACTTGCTACCGAACTGGGCACTAAGGGATTGTCCTAGTTTTATGCGGAGGTTTCATAATTTGTACAAGAGGGCATGTATACTTGCGCTAAAAACTATATATGCTCTGCAGCATCCGGATGTATTCGGACTTAAGGGGCAACAAATCTTTGATGTCATATTCGATTTTGAAGGCATCCAACACATGTTCCGCCTCCAACAACTTGGTATTGAAATGGTTCGACTCTGGTGCATGTAAGTACCTCATCGATACTAATTTGATTTATTTTACGACCTAAAGTACTATATATGCACAAATATTTAATTGTCATACATAATATTCTACAGAATGCAAACAATGGATGCTATTATTTTAAAGGAAAAGGTCCAGTATCTTGACCCCATAGCAATTTGCGAGGCCAGGCACGCCGGGCCAAAATGGATGAAGGATGACGATGACTACCTAAAGCCATTTGCAACAAAGAAGGAAAAACAAAAGGAATGACATAAATTTCACCGAGAGACTGTGAAGATGGTTGCGGCCTACATATTGCATATGATGACACGATGGGAAGACATGGATGTTATATTTGCGCCATACCACATCCAGTAAGTCTAATATCAACCATTTGATATAATAACCACTGGATTGCTACAAATTGTACATAATATTTTTTTTTCAGAAATCATCGGATTGCTTTCCAATTACAGCCAAAGCTTGGAAAAATTCTCGTATTGGACTCCTTGGATTGGTGAACCCAGAGATACCAAGAATTCATAGAAATTCTACAATTGTGAGTGAATTTCTTATCTTCCCTATGCACATCATGCTTATTTCTCTATAGAAGTATACATATATAAATTAACTTTCCATTTCTTTCATTTTAAAACAGGGCTTACTAGTTCTACGTTCATAAAGGATCAATTCATCCCACCGGCAAACCAGAGAAAATGATTATACGCACAAACTTCCCGTGCCACAAACAACCCGCAAGTTCCGTGTATTGTGGGTACTACATGTGTGAGCATCTATGGGTGCAAGGGAGATATACTACTGATCCCGAACGTGTAAGGCGCTACCTTTTATTAGGGAAAGATGCATATGTGTATATTGTTTTTTATTGTAACTAGCACTTGGTTAATTAATTTTACCATGGATTCAATAATTGCAGATTCACCCGGAGCTAAACCATGACACGCTCGGCGAGAAACAACTTCTACATGTAGACGACGATTTGTGCTGTTTCATTTTGCATGAAGTGGTCAACGTGAGGGGCAAATTTTTTCATGAAGCACAAGATTTGGCAACAGAAGATAAATACATTGGACTTCGTCAGTGGGACAATCAACGGCACTGTGCCTCCTCTACCTCTAGTAGCATTCCTAGGGAGGAATAGAGGAAAAACATGTATTCAATGTGCACTTTAATGATGTACTCTAATGATGTTTGATTTCCATATAATTTAATTCTGTATGCATAAGTATTTTTCGTTAGTGAACGTATTTTGCGTCACGATCGCGAACTGGATTGAGAGATTAAAATTTGCGGGAATGCATATCGCAATCACGATCGTGAACTAGATTGAGAGATCAAAACTGGAGGGAATGCAAATCGCAAAAAATAGCGGGAAACACATTTGTAGGGGTGGTTCACCACCTCACCCGCCCCTGGAAATGCATTTGTAGGGGCGGGTGAGGGGGTGAACCCCCATGGAAATGGATTTGCAGGGGCGGGTAACACACTCGCCCCTGCAAACAGCTATTTTTAGATACGAAACTAGCAACGGGTGCGCTACTTGCCCCTAAAAATACGTTTTTACCCGCCCCTAAAAATGCTTTTTGTAGTAGTGGTTTCTCTTATTAGTTGACTGCATCTTCGGTCTGCTCTTCGTGCGGGCGGCCGAGTGAAGGTGACACCGTAGTGACATCGAGCTGTCGAAGTTGTTGGCAGCAGCTCCGGTTTGTTCGACCGGCAGCTTTGCACAACCGCCGGCCTATACTCTTGCTCACAACCTTCGTTTCATGAATTTTCATTTGTGGATCCACCTTCGCTAGGCTTATCGAAGGTTTTTGTGAGAGGAGCAAAACGACATGCGAAGGTTCTTGCTCCGTGCATGTTGAGATGAGCATCGGTCACTCATGAAAAAGATGGTCGTGCCTCCTTGGCGAAGCACTTGGGCCAAAGCTACTGGGCTCCGGCTGGTTGCTGGTCGGCATGTGTTTTCTTCGGAGGTTCATGATTGAAAAATGGAAACAACAGAGGTGAAGTCATCGAAGTGATTAGCATAGAGAAAGGACATGACCTTCGCCTCTTGCGCTGAGCCAAGCTTGGCTATGTACACTTGAGCTTGCTTCGCCCGATTAAAGAATTGGGCCGAGCTTCGATGAAGACAGAGCAGGCTTGCATAATGCGAGACTTGCTAGCGCAAGGTTAACAAGGAACTTAACCTTCATTCATATGCTTTGCTCTATTCTTTTTCTTCGATGGTATCATCCTGAGCTTTTATCTCGTGCGAAACACGGTGGGTGCCACTGTTGGGTTCGGATGATCTGAAATAGATAGTTTGAGAGAAAAGGAACTCAAACTCGACTTAATAACCTTATAGTGACAAAGTGAGAGGGAGAGCAAGCCAAGTGAGCAAGTGAGCAAATGAGCAAAACTCCCCTCCTCCAAGCCCTAAGGCTCTATTTATAGGGAGGAGGAGGCGGTCGTTTATATTTATTCAATTGGTGGGGTCGAGTATAACAAGAAGGTCATTGATATTTACAGTTGAGTCCCTAGAACTTACAAACAGGTTCTTGAAAGCTGCAACTGAGTCCCTAGACCTCATAAACAAGCCCTTAGAACCTATAACTTTGCCTCTTTTACACAAAGGGGTCCCTAGCCATAGGTGATGGCCTAAGGCGCACCCCAGCAACAAACTTCCTAGGGCGCACACACAAAGGACGCTCAACCATCGACGGTGAACCGTCTAGAAGCAAGCTTCAAGAGTAACAAACATGAATCAAATGATGAAGATGCTTCAAGTGCTCTTGAGATGAACGTGGATGCCTTCTCACTCAAATGCTCAAGTCTCACACCTCAAACTTGCTCTCACCCAAGCCCTAGCTCAAATCAACTTAAGGATTAGCTCTTGGAGGGAGCGAGGAGAAATATTTGAAGCTCTATGAGGTGTTGTGTTCGTGAAGATCAGCAGCAAGTGAAGAGGGGGCTGAAGGGTACAAATACCCGAGCCCCAAAATATAGCCGTTAGTGTGCAAGATAAGTGATTGTCGGAACTTCCGACCCTATTAAATCAGCCTGCCCGAGGACCCCCTGTCGGAAGAAATTGACAACTGCAGAAACTGTAGGATGGCAATGTGCAAATGTGTGATTTGTGTCTCTCATAGGTGGTTAGCATCTCAATTAAGCATTTTGACATCTTCATGACATCTCTTCGCGTCCCCCTTAATAGTATTGTGTTTCCTATACTCAAATTCAAAATAGAAATTAAATAAAACGTCTTCATTTAGGCTCCAACACCGCCTTTCAAATAAATTGATGTCTTTTCTTGCTCGTTTTCATTTCATCGAATTTTAACCTATTCGTAACTCGATAAACACATTAGCTTCTTAATTATGCATGTCATCAACACCAAAACCCCCTTAGGGGGCCAAATGCACTTCCAATCTCTCCACTTTTGGTGATTGATGACAACACAATTAAGGCTTACAAAGAATATATCAAATCATTTTGAATCCAATCATATAGTTGAACTCCCCCATAATATGTGTATTTTTCAATCAAAAAATGGCCTCAGATGCCATTTGCACATATTAAGAGAGCCCCCTATATCATTGCATTCGTGGAGTGCAAAGTGTGATAAATATCATCGTGATGCATATGACAAGATATATCACAACAAAAGTGGAAATAAACATAACATCGATTTATGATCATCACAAGAGCAATTAGTTATACGATCACACTATCATAGCAAATCATAAATAAGTCTTACAAATTAAAAGTCTCACTTGGCAGACCACCACACATAACACACATACAAAGTCTCACATGTTCTCAAGCACTTAGAGTTCAAGGTTCAAAGCTACTAGATGCTAAGAAAGATAGATAAAGCCAACATCCACATCCTCAAATGGCCTATAGTGAGCTCACTCCCCTTTGGCAAGAAGCACCAAAAAGGAGAGGCCCTTCCATAGCTACTACTCATCGTCCTCATCATCTTCTTCTTCATCTGTGGGTGTGTCGGCCGCTGGCACTTCCTCTTCTTCTTCATCATCCGACTCCTCACACCCACCCAAGTCTTCCTCAATATCATCATCATCTATGGGGAGCACCAAACATCATGGAGGGGCCTCCCATCTCCTCCCAAGGATTGTAGAAGGTCCGTGGTGGAGGAAAATCCATAGGAGCACAAAGAGGAGAATGAGACATGTCATTCTTGGCCATGATCTCCTTCTGTCTAGCTTCAATCTTTAGGAGCTGCTCATCAACATACTTCTTGTGTGCATGCATCTCCTCTGCATTGTGGCGACCCACATTGAAGCATGCAAATAACCCTTGAGATATGAAATTTAGAATTCCTTTCTTCTTTGGGGCACGAGGAGGAGGACCACGGGAGCTTGAAGGACCTTGAGAGCTAGGTGGACCATGAGAGGTGGAAGGAGCTTGAGATAGTCCTTGTGTGGAGCGACGAGGTGCATGAGAGCCAAGGTTGAGGAGTTGCTCGAGGTGGCCTTTCTTTAGCTTGTACACTTGATGACCCTTGTCGGTCAAGATTTCCACACTTGTCACTTCTTTGATCATAGCAAAGATATATGGTGCACAGTGACAGCTCTTCTTGGGTGAAACTAAACATATGATGATCTCCTCCCAAATAAAATCAAAGACACTAAACTCATTTTGATTTGGAGCCATCCTTGCAATCAAGTTCTTGGACATGTTGGAGATATTGTCCGAATCACCTTCTTTGGGACTTAGAGTGTAGCGAAAGAGTTGGGTGAGCAGCTTATAATAAGGAGTCAACCCATGTAGAGTACCAAACTTAATGTCTCCATAAGCACTATCATACATGTAGTGGAGCTCTCCATCCTCTAACGCATTTTCCAACTCATGCATCTTCTCCCTTGTGAGATCAGCATTAGAGAATCCAAAAATGCTTGCAAACTGAGCATACTCAACATAGAAAGGCTTGCCATGAATAGTCCAGTGAAAGGTCTTGGTTGAGCAGTCAACGTAGAGAGTTGCATAGAATTGAGCAATGACCTCCTCATTCCAATCATAGTTGAAAGACATGATTGAGGAGACATGCATTCTCCTACAAGCATGCTCAACTTCCCTCACCACCGACAAATAAATATCTCCCAAGTAGTCCTAATTGATAGACTTCATCTTGGTGGTAGGATGATATTTGCGAAGAATCACTGAGTCATACCAATCAACATGAAAGATCATCCAAAAACGGACATCCCCTTGTTGCTCCTTGCGATACCGAGAAGGGCTGTCATATCTTTTGGCATAGAGATCATGCTTGCCCTTCGTGTAGTTCACTGGATGAATCCCATTGTACTGAGGACCAGTTTGCCTAATTGGTGCCTGCATCCGAATGATGATCCTCTCAAGGTATTCCAAGGACTCCCCTGCATCTACCATGTGCGAACCTGGAGCTGAGGCACGCTTTATGCGAGGATTAGCATCTTGACTAGAAGTACCTTGTGGGTTTGGCCTCCCACGACCACGAGAGTGCAAAGGAACCTTGGAAACTGCCTTTCTCTTTCCCGTGCAATGAGAAATGGGAGAATCCTTAGTTACCTCGGAATCGGATGATGGAGGCGATTCAATTTCCGGAGTTGCGGCACGCCACTCTCTCTTTTCATGAGCCATCTGAAGAATATGTGATGGAAATTAGGATGAATCAAAAGAAAGGAATCAAAAGACCTAGAATTGGGCGACTCAAGCGCCTGTTCCATTCCGACGGGGCCCGAGCCGAGCCAATGATTCATGAATCGAGAGATTTCGCCTATCAAACTTGATCAGATTTTAGGCACGAGTTCTATGGTGTATCTAGAAGCTATCCCCAAAAGGAAATCATCTAACTCATTCTACATTAAGAGATCGGGCGATAGAATTTTTGAATGATTTACCTCAAAGATTTCTCGCGCGAGTCAGAGGGAAGATGATGGGGATCCGATCTTCCGCGGAGTGGAGAATCCAAAGAACTCAAAAGCAATGAAATCATGATCTAGTCTTGAGTTCCCCTTGAGGGATTGAGGGAGGAGAGTGTGGGGCGTCAGTGGTTTGAATGAGTTAGGGTTTGAGAGAGAGAGAGCAGTTCAATGGGTGGTTATATATAGCTGAGTGAGTTGTCGGAAGTTCCGACGAAAATTAAATTCGAACCCGAGAAACCTCGGTTGGAAGAATGATGAAACTTTCGAGGGTTGTCAGAAGTTCTGGCCTTGTGTCGGAAGTTCCGGTGAATACTAAATCTGCAATGGATGTCGGAAGTTCCGACGGTAGCTTATTTTCTCCAAAATGACAGATTTTGAGATTGAATGAATTCGGAGATTTTGAGAGATATGGCTTGTAGGCATATGATACCACTTGACGGTTAGTGATAATCCACAAACAACAATACATAACTATGGTCACAAGAGTCAAGTTTTGAGCCAATGATCAAAAACCAAATTTTGAAAACAACTCAACTCAAGAAAATTCTTTTTTCTTAGCTAGGCAATAATCAAGTATGTGCAATAAGTCAAGCCAAGTTACGAGAATCTAAGATATTTAGTTCATTCTTCAAAGCACAAAACTTTTGCTCATCTAGAGGCTTAGTGAAGATATCGACAAGTTGTCGTTCGGTGCTCACATGTCGTAAAGCAATATCTCCCTTAGCCTCATGATCTCGTAAGAAATGATGTCTTATATCTATGTGCTTTGTTCGGGAGTGTTGCACCGGATTGTTCGCTAGCTTGATGGTACTCTCATTGTCACACAAGAGTGGAATCTTACTAAACTTACAACCGAAGTAACTCAACGTTTGCTTCATCCACAAGGGTTGGGCACAACAAGCACCCGCTGCAACATATTCAGCTTCGGCGGTGGATAAAGCAACTGAATTCAGTTTCTTAGAACTCCAAGACACTAGGGACCTTCCAAGAAATTGGCAAGTCCCCGTTGTACTCTTTCTATCTATCTTGCAACCGGCATAATCCGAATTGGAATAGCCAAGTAGATCGAAAGTAGAGCCCTTGGGATACCATAAGCCAAGGTTAGGAGTGTGTACTAAATATCTCAAAATTCTCTTAACAGCCATCAAATGACATTCCTTAGGATTGGCTTGAAATCTTGCACACATGCACACACTAAGCATAATATCTGGCCTAGATGCACAAAGATAAAGAAGAGAACCAATCATGGAGCGATATACCTTTTGATCAACCGACTTCCCTTCTTCATTGAGATCAAGATGACCATTTAATGCCATGGGTGTCTTGATGGGCTTGCATCGGCCATATCAAACTTTTTGAGCATATCCTTCACATACTTGGTTTGACATATGAAAGTCCCTTCCTTCATTTGCTTGACTTGAAATCCAAGAAGAACTTCAATTCACCCATCATAATCATCTAAAATCTCTTGGTAATGATCCTACTAAATTCCTCACAAAACTTTTTATCAGTAGAACCAAATATAATGTCATCAACATATATTTGGCAAACAAAGATATCCTTACAAACTTTGTGAATGAAGAGAGTAGAATCGGCTTTGCCCATTACAAAGTCGTTCTTGAGAAGAAAATCCTTAAGGCATTCATACCATTCTCTAGGAGCTTGCTTAAGCCCATAGAGCGCCTTATGGAGCTTGTACACATGGTTTGGAAACTTTGGATTTTCAAAGTCCAGCGGTTGTTCTACATACACCAATTCGGATAGGGGGCCATTCAAGAATGCACTCTTCACATCCATTTGATAAAGCTTGAAATCATGGTGAGTAGCATAGGCTAATAAAATACGAATTGACTCAATCCTAGCTACGGGTGCATAGGTTTCACCAAAATCCAAACCTTCAATTTTGGTGAAACCTTGTGCTACCAACCTTGGCTTGTTTCTTGTGACGACACCATGTTCATCTTGCTTGTTTCAAAAAAACCCACTTGGTGCCAATCACATTTGGTTGGGTCTTTCAACCAATTCCCATACCTCATTTCTTGTAAAGTTGTTCAACTCTTCTTCATCGCAATTACCCAATCTGGATCATCATGTGCTTCATCTACTTTGAGAGGCTCCATGGAAGAAACAAACGAGTAATGTCCACAAAAAGTTGCTAAATGAGAATGAGTAGTTACCCCTCTTCAAATACTTCCAGGAATGTTGTCAATGGGATGATCTAGTTGAACGCTTTGATGGACTCTTGGATGAGGCACTTGTGATTAGGGTTGAATTGGCCCATCATCATCATCTTAAACTTTTGGTGCTTCTACTTGAGTTCCTCCACCTTGTTCTCCCATTTGATCAATGCCATAAACTTGGTCGTCACCATGATCTTGACTTTGGTCTTGAGGTTGTTGAGAGCTTGGTGGTTCAATTCTTGTTGATGATGATGGGTCATTGTTTCTTTCTTCAACCGGAGCTTGAGCTTCAACTTCACGAGGTCTCACTTCACCCAAGCCCATCCTCATGATTGCCAAACTTGGTGGTTCCTCCTCATGAGAGCTGTTTGATTCATCAAAAGTCACGTCTATCGTGACCTCAACGCAACCGGTGATTTTGTTGAAGACATGATAGGCGTGTTCATTAGTACCATAACCAAGTAGAAAACCTTCATCAACCTTTGGTGCAAACTTTGAGCTTTTGGTTTTCTTGTTAAGTATTAAATACTTGCTCCCAAAAACTCTAAAGTAGTGCACCTTGGGTTTGTTACTGGTAATGATCTCGTAGGGTGTCCTGCCCAAGTATTTGTGGAGATAGAGGTGGTTGATTGCATGGCAAGCCGTGTTGATTGCTTCGGCCCAAAAGATATCCGGAGTCTTGTATTCACCAAGCATAGTTCTTGCGGCTTCGGTTAAAGTTCTATTCTTCCTCTCTACAATCCCATTTTGTTGAGGAGTTTATGGAGCGGAGAATTCATGCTTGATTCCTTCTTCATCAAGAAATTCTTCAACACTGGTGTTCCAAAATTCTGAGCCATTGTCACTTCTTATATTCTTGATCTTCAACTCATACTCATTTTGAGCTGTTTTAATGAATTTCTTGACTATACCTTGAGCTTCACTTTTATCTTACAAAAAGATACCCAAGTGAAACGAAAAAAATCATCAACAATAACAAGACCATATTTGTTAGCACCAATGCTAATGTAGGCAATGGGTCCAAACATAGGACATGGCCCACACCCTACACCAATTGTAACTACTCGTACCTGAGTAGGACTAGTCGGAACAGAAGGAAACTACCCGAGTAGTACTAGGGTAGGATTCCTAAGCTAGTTCGAGCTAGAACTTCCATGTAACCCTGTCCCCCAGACTATATAAGGGCGGGCAGGGACCCCCTCCAAATAACCACCAAACATCATCTAAGGCAATACAAACCACCACACAAGACATAGGGTATTACACTCTCGGTGGCCCGAACCTGTCTAAAGTTTTGTGTTCCTTGCACCTTCGAGTTCCTGATCTCGGCGACACCCCACCTACAATCTACCACCTCGGAGGTATCCCTCGGTGGGCTTGGAGGTTAAACACCAACAGCTGGCGCGCCAGGTAGGGATGTTTATCAAGCATCCACCGGAGAACTCGATGGCATTTTTCAACTTCACCAGCGCCGTGCCCGACGTAGGCACCACGTTCACCAATGGCTCAGGCGGTTTCACCAACCACCTAGCCAACCCCAAGAAGCCGGAGGCATCCGCTCCGACGTCCAGCCGTGACATCGACAATCTTGCCGACGATCTCGGCAGGATCAAACTTTCCGATCTAATTGGAAGCTATGCAAGTCATATCAAGGCAAACCCTCGCCCATCGATCAGTCCTGACGATCTAATTGTCGGGATAGATCAGGTGGACCACAGCATCGCCGAATGCATCAAGCTCGCGGAAGCCACTCTACATCAGCCTGACCCGGCGTCCTCGACACGGAACCACCCTAAGACTCCTCACCATCCTCCTGTCGCCACCGGCGACATCTTCTCCACCGTCGACTGAGTCGACCAAGGTATCGTAGAGTGCATCAATCTTGTAGAAACCACCCTTCAACGCATCAACCCCATGGAGCTGAAGGCAATCGATCACGACTTCGACGACTTCATCGGCAACCTCAAAACTCCCAGACCAAGTCCAATTCGGTCTGAGGCGGTCCTGCCCAAGACCCTCTCCGCATTGGAAGAGGACTTCGATCACCTAATGCAACTCGGAGAAGAAGAAGCCACCGCACGTCGGGGGCCTACCGTTTACGACAACCACTCGGATTCGATTACTCACGCAACACCTATAATAGACAGCCGCCAGAGTCTGGCAAGAGGATCAACTCGGTCGGGTAGGCTCGAGCATTGGAAGGGCAGAAAGCCCTCCAGATTTCACGAGGATCCATTATCGACTCTAGCGAACTCCCGTTTCAAGAAGGCAGACCTCTTGCTTCTTCTGACGACGAAGAAGGTCGGGTTGCGAGTACCAAACACTTAGCACCAGATCGTGAGGTATTCATGATTCACATTGACAAAGACAGTGAAGGCCCAGAGCATGTCAAGCTAGACGACTACGACAATGACTCCTCCGATTCGCTCGATCGAAGCGTGGACGTGATGATGAGTTTCGACATTACAAACACCATCAGGATAGAGGCTCAGAAGGAACGCCACAAGCTCAGGAACGCAAAGCACGCCGAACACAGGCACCGCATAGTTGAGCAGCACCAGCGAGGGCAAGGCAACCTCTACGACCCCTCCACGAGCGACCTCCGCACTATTATCAATGTTGGCCGAGAGGACCGCAACATCATCATCGCCAGGCAGCAGGAGTGCGACGAGGTGGAGGCCTACAGCCCCACCAACTATCATATCCCCCTCAACTACCTGGGTACAACTCGACCGAGTTGACCAAGGTATCACAGAGTGCATCAATCTTGCAGAAACCACCCTTCATGTAACACCCTAAATTTTGAATTAGAAACCCTAAGTAAATTTCGCTAGGTTTTGCAAGATCCATAAGGGTTTTTTTTAATTTCTTTTGATTTTAGAACATTTACCGTGATTTTAGAGCCATAAAAGAAATATAAGGAAAATAGGCCTTGTGCATTTACATGCCGCACTGCATTGTTTTATTACTTGTCTTCATTTGAATTTAAATTTCAGATTTAAATTCAAATGCATTTGAGTGCATCATTTTCTCTCTCTCTCTTTCTCCTCTTGGACCAGCCCAGCTCCCCCTTCCCTTTTCCTTTTTTTCTCTCCTGCGCGGCCCAGCCGGCCCAACCCCCTTCCCCTTCCCTTCCTCCCGCACGGCCCAGCCCAGCCAGCCGCTCCGCCCATCCTTTTCCGGCCTAGTGGCCCAACCCGGCGTCCTCTTCTTCTCTCCCTCTCTCCCTATCTGCCAGGTAGGACCCGCCTGTCAGGCCCCTCCCCGACCTCGCGCCACGCTCGATCTCGAGCCCGAGTCCGGCCGCGGCACGCCTCCCTCGTGCCACCCCTAGGCCCGCACGTCGAGGCCCCCTCGGCCTCATAAATAGGCGCCGCCGCGCGCCCTTGACCCGTAGTCAACACGCAGCCGCCATCCCTCACGCCGCAAGCCCTAACCCTAGCTCGCGACACCGCCTTCACCGCCGTGCTCGGAAGCGCCGCCGTCTTGCCGCTCCGCCGCCGCTCTATCGCCCAAACCCGCTGCCGAAGCTTCGCGTGGAGGTGAGGATCGCCGCTGGCCTTTCCCACCTCTCCCCCGTGCCTTCTCCCCGCGGCAATTACTTGCCGGAGCAAGGGCGTCGTGCGCCGCTGCCGTGCGCTCGCCACCAGGTGCCGCACCGCTCTCTCGACCTCCCCACCGCGTTCCTCGTCTCATGCTCCCTCTCCCCGGCCTTTTTCACGAGCGAAACCAAGCGTCTAGTGCCGCCATCGCTCCCGGCCGTCTGTTCTAGATCGGAGGGCTCAGATCCGATCTGAACCAAGTCAACAGAACTCGTAGCGGTCACACCCTAGGTCGTTTTGCAAAAGAGACCCTGGGTTTTATTAGAATCAACCCGCACTCCATCGCAGTTCAAAAGTATTTATTAATAGGTCCTTTTTCTTCTATTTTAGCCCCTATCTTTCTCTAAAATAGAACCTGTCATCCCTAGCCCCTCGGTTCTCAATCTAAACCCTAGATTTAAGGTTTATTTATATTTTAGCCCTCGGTTTCTTTGTTCAGAGCCCTTTTAGTTTCAAATCTTTTACAAATAAGCTCCTGGAACTATGTTTTAGCCATGATTTCTTCGTTTTAACTCCATTTTCATCGATTCACGCGCTCACGCGATTCTTGCGACGCGTACAGTAGCTTTATAATGTTGCTTTGCTCTGTTTACATTGTTTGGTATACTGTTTCTTATTTATTGTATTTTCTTGTTTGTATGTACTTGTGTGTTGCGATAGATGGTGCGCAGTTCGAGGGTCCGCAAGAGGAAGGCTTTGAAGACGCCCCTGAGCAGCAGCAGTGCTTTGAAGAAGGCAAGTGGTCCTTGATCATACTTCGGTCCTAATAATCTTAATACACACCTTTACTTTATATGCACGCATGTGTCTATAATATGATGGGTCCCAAACTAAGGATATGCCTAGTTTCTATTCGAACTTCCTTGATTAAACCTGGGTTGTTTACTTTATGTTGTAGCTATGCTAGTTGCTTTTACTTGGTTTATGGTTGGATAACTTGGAAACTATGCTACACTTGTTTTACTTCATCTTCTGGAATACCTTTGTGGTGATAACTTTAAGATCATTGCATTAGTTGGAACATGGAGAACCACCAAGGAAAACAGTGCAACCACAATACTACAAGGCTCTGGTCATGACTAAGTAATTAGAAACTTTAACTTGTAAAGATCTTACCGAAAGGGCAAGAGGGGAGTGCGTTGATGGGGTATAGCCTGATCCTCTTGGAGGCTTTGTTTATGGTCCTTGGCTAAGGTACCGCCTCATTAGGGAGAGTTATGACCACTGCGGCTTGAAACCATAGCGGATCATTGCAAGTTAGGGAATCTTTGTAAAGGTCTCGTAGTGAATCCCTACCACTCACCTCGGAAGTGTTTAAGGGCCTTGCAAACTCGGGCATCAAGGGAAACACGAGTTGTGGGTAAAGTGTACAACTTCTGTAGAGTGAAAACTGATATATCAGTCGTGCTCACAGTTAAAAGCGGCTTGGACCCTCACATGATAATTGAACTTGAAGATGATCTAAATTGATGTTCTTTATTTATGATGTTGTTGCTTATCTCTTTTATTTATTCAAGGGTTGGTATATACTTATACTTAGTTAATGCTTGTTAAATAAAACTTAACTAAAAATGCTTATTGCAGTCAAACCTTGTCAGCTTTTCCTTGAATTTTGACCTTGCATGTCATATAATTTACTCCACTTGCTGAGTACCAACCATATGTGTACTCACGCTTGCTTTATTAAAACCAATCTGCTCAGAACAAGATAATTGTCCGGAGTTCCCTGAAGATTTTGAGGAGTTCTAGGCATATGTCTCCCAGTCATCTGCCTGTGAAGTTGAAGTTCCGCTGCTAGTTACAAATGTTTATTTGTGTGCTTAAGATTAAGACTTTCGATCATGTAATAAAGTATTTTAATACTCTCTTTCGTTTTGACATTATTTTGGATATACACTTGTATCGTCTGTCATATGTGTATGAACTTGATCCTAGCGCACATATGAGATGCATTCGTTTCCTTTCCAAAACCGGGTGTTCCAGAAGTGGTATCAAAGCAGTGTTGACTGTAGGATGTTAGCCTAGTTAGTAATGGTCGAATTTTAAAGCTTATCTCGCTTAGTAAACTAGTTTCTGCTAGCTTGCCTTTGAAAATTGCCTATTTCTTGATTATATCACAATTATCTCATCCTTGTCTTCATGCTTGCCTCATGAGTGTGTTGCCGTTTTCCAAACTCCTTGCTTTATGATCACCCATAGCTCTTTCTAAATATCCTCTATCTTGCGCTGTCCTCATTTTGCTACAGATGGCCAGAACTAGGGAGACCGCCCGCAAGAGCACCCGTGGGCCGTTCTGTCAGATCCAGCATCCTCAGGAGGTGCCCGCATAGGAGGAGCCCGTGCAACCAGAGGACGCCCCCGTGGTCGTGGAGATCGACGATAACGACGACGACGACGATGATGACTACTATGACTACTACGGAGGAGGCTGGGTGGACACTGACACTGAGGAGGAGCCCATGGAGCTGCCTGAGGACCACCCAGACGCTATAGAAGACAGCGATGAGGACGACGCCGCAGAAGGAGATGGTGCCAATCCAGGCGCCGCAGGAGGAGACGATGTAGAAGATGGTGGTGATGACCTAGCTGCACCAAATGGTGGTGACGATGACCCAGATGGTGATCCAGAGCCAGCCGCCGCAGCAGACGTACCGCCACCAGAACCCCATTATGAGAAGGAACTACACCACTTGGAGTTTGCTGAAGGTCCATTCCCAGCACTTCTATGGAGGGCCATGCAGAGAATTGGTTTTCCACTGAGGCCACGCTATGAAGCCTCCTTGTTTAGGAATGCTTAGCAGGAGGAGGAGTGGTTAGTGGCAGTGGTGATCAGTGTTCCAGATGAGAGGTATGGCAGCCGGATGGAATATTATAAGCACTTTGATGACGTGCCCTGGAAGACCTTGGACGCAGGGACCAGCGAAGCTGCCAGGAGAGCTCTCTATTCTCTCTGCCAGGTCTTATCGGGATGAGCTCCAGGGCATAGAGTTTTAGCAGTTCCCACGCCCTGGGGAGGGAAGCTTGCTCATGGACACCACACAGGAGTTGGTCGCCGCTCTCAGCACCGACTTAGATGCTGCAGGATCAGAGATCCAGGAGGTCAAGAGGAAGCTGAGGAAGATGCTCAGGGAGAAGGCGATTCTAGAGGCCCAGCTGAGAGGAGATCAGGAGCTACCTCCGGAGTATGATACTGATGAGTCCATCGACTACCTGCCAGAGTCACCTCCCCGCAAGCACGTCCACTACGGAGAGCCCGGCTACCGCACCTGTTACCGTTAGAGATGCTAGAGCTAAGAGTCTAAGTTAGGAGTGTCTTTAAGAGTCTTTTTGTAATCGCTAGTTCGAACGGTCTTTATAGTTTACTTAATCTTAGTTAGTGTGCTTGTGTGCTTGGTTTTATAAGAAAAATTTGATTTGGATCCTTGTAATGATTGCGATGAATTGTGGAGTGATGACCACAATTACATCAAGTTTTTAATAAAGATAGATACTTTAGTAAAGGTTGGGATTATCTATTTTATTTTACTATCTTTATCTTATCCTTGCTCCTATCCTTTTTCCATGATTTATTTCATGAGTCTCATTTCTCTAATTTGGTCTGAGGCGGTCCTGCTCAAGACTCTCTCCGCATCGGAAGAGGACCCTCTCCTTCGAACCTAGTTCATCCTCGTATCCTTATCTAAAAAAAAGATCATAACCTTTGTTTTTCCTTACCTCTACCTTCACCCTTCTACCCAGTTCATCTTCATATGTTTTGTTTTCCTTACCTCTACCTTCACCCCCGCTACCCATGAAAGGTTATCCTTGTCCATACCTTTCGACCAATCAGAGTGAGTTCTTAGAGCCACAACCCTCTTCTAAGCCTACCGCAGCTTCTAGCTTTGAACTTTTCCCTGGTTACATTGTCATGGTTCGGGAGCAACCCTTCTCCGGAGCCAAAAAAAAGAGTTCTCCATGGTCAAGCTTGTGACCATAAACAAAGCACTGCCGGGAGATAGCCCAGATTGTCATAGAAAAGAAATTATATATATATTATTTTGGAGCAATAAAAGCAAGAACATATTTTTAGAATAGTATGCACCTTCGGGTATTTTTTTGGTCGCTAACCATTTCAGGTTGGGATTAAAAAGAATGAGGGGCATGCGATACCCAAGAACATGGGAGCTGCTTCAACTTTACACTTGGTCCTCTTTGGTGATGAAACACACTCTGAAGGAGACACCGACACCACACACTTGACTCTTAGTGTCTTGACACACAATAGTCCAAGTGTGGGGGAAATGGGTGGGCGTATCACTACAAGTTCTATTGGTACCAAGGAGTATCCTAGTTTATAAGTGTCAGCTCTGGCTTGCTTACGGAAAAAATAATGTGGGGAAGAAAAACAGGGGGGGGGAAGTAAAAAAAGGGTGTGAAAAAAAAGGAAGAGACAAAGGAAAAAATAATAGAGGAAAAAGAGAGAGAGAGAGAGAGAGAGAGAGAGAGAGAGAGAGAGAGAGAAAAGAGTGAAGGTGAACCAGCATGCTCCACATGGATCAGACACCGCATTAAGCATGCCTCCAACCCATGGCGTTGCACCACGATCGGTATCATTTTGCCGCCTGCCTCCACCCAGTCTTGCTCTCGCTTTCGCTAGCAAAGCTTAGGCATAAACCTCATCCGCTCCCAGCTTTGCATAGCTTCGCTCTAGCAGTTCCTACACACATACAAGAAAGAGGAATGCTCCTCTTCCTTTCTAGGCCTTAGCTGCTCCACTCTATTTAGTGCTTGCTCACATGAAAAAGAGGAGACATACTTTATGCCTCCAATCCACCAGCATTGTCCCAACAAATCGTGCCACCAAGGCCGATGGTTCCTACACACTGGGCGTGTGTATGACCTTGCCTTGTTGTTCGCCGGAGTCGGCATGGTCTAAGTGCCTCCCTCTGCTTTAGCCCACATCGAAATGGAGGAGTAATTAACAAACACATGTGACCACGCCATTGCTGCAACAGTTTCAAATCATCCATCCTCATATGCTACCGGTAAGAATACTCAGGTATGCGAAAATAAGATTCACCAATCCTCTACTCATACTTATCTCCACTTGAACACAGCTTGATCATCAAAGTCTTTGCTTCCATTGTTTATTTTTTATATGCTCTGGTTTGGATGTGTTCTTAAGGTACATCCATAGGCTTTTTAAATTAAGCATGGTGGTTAGGTTAAAATAGCCTTCTTTAATCAAATAAGACATGGTGTCGAGTTTGATTAATGAACCATCAGAGTTAATACTTTATAAGCATTAGATGTATATCTTTTGTGGACTAACCCCTGCAGGAAAGATTTCGAATAGATGGGTAAGTCCTCAAGCTAAGTTCACGTGGGAGTTAAACCAAGGCCCGAGATACACTTCAGTAAAAAAATAAAAAAAATTGCACGACATGCAAAAGGAGGCATAATTCACGTTTCAAAGTGCATTGTGTGCATACTAATGCCCTTTTATTATGTTCATGCAAATTTATCTCAGCCTTTTTTGAGTCTTGCTGAAAAAAATAAAATTGATAAATAATAAAAAAATCAAAATAAAAGAATCTCTCTTTTAAAAAAATGATGAAATAAAATAATGGCAAACATTTTGGGGTCCATGCTAATTTAACCTTTGAATCTGATTTTCCTTAAGCTTGGATGCGAACATCTAATCTCAAGGCAACAATGAAATCTTTTCAAAATTCCTTAAACGATCCTCGAATCTCAAGGCAACAATGAAATCCTTTCAAAATTCCTTAAACATTCCTCGAGTACTTGTTGTCCACTAACCTTTTGCAGGGAATAAAATACACAACCAAGGAGCAGTGTACAATAACTTTGACACTAACACAATGCCCCTTGGTCCTATGGGAAGAAAGATGCACGAGTAACCAAGCAGAACAAATGCAAAACTTTGTTGCATTTACAACTTTTGCATTTTTGTTCTAAGTTGGGGAAGATCTGCCACATAAGTATCCCAAACCTTGTGCATCCTTCCCCTATGTTTCTGTCCTACTAGATTACCCATCATGCCCTGTTTGCCATTATTAAAAGAATATAAAAAAATTAGGTGCTTCAAACACTTCACGCGCCTTGCTTCAATAAAATTTAGACTCCTTGGTGATTCAAAACCGGCAGAGTCTTTGCTTGTTTCCACCTTTGTTTTTTGAATAAAAACAGGTACAAGAATAAGTGTGGGGGAGATCTCTCTCACTTACCAGGTAAACTCATTAGAGATCTCCCACCCCCCCACATATTGCACAACATCAGATGGCCCAGCACACTGAAGAACAGGACAGATGGGATCTAGAGAGGGATGGCTGAACCTCTAGTTCGACCAAACCGCCTCTGACTCCCCTTAGTTTTCTCTTCTTCCTCTTCAATGATGGTTTGTGCAACACTACCCTTGAACTTCCTGATTCTTGAGTTTAAACAAATTTCATATTGATCATTAAAATTAAAACTCAATGAACCTTGTCAATCTCCTCATGTTAAATGATGAGGACATCACTCCTTCTGATACACACAACACTCCGCTGAATATTCAAGGTCCAATCACTAGAGCTCGCGCAAGACAATTCAATTTACAGGTGAGCTCGTTCCTAAGCACTTCCTTCTATGATCTTGAGAATAGATTACTACCTAATGATTATATTTTGATTAGGAACAAAGGAGAGGACCAGGGGATGCGTGGAGAGGACCAGGGGACCAGGGGATGCAGGACCAGGGGAATAACCTTACTTACTCGCATATGTTTATCACTAACCTTGCTCCACAGATGTATTGTCCACTAAGCTATTTTAGGGATCCAAGTCTGAAATATGAGGAAAACATGCAGAGGACACAGAAGAAGTACACAGAAGATCCCATCCTGCATCACACGAATAAAGAAGGGCCCACATGACATGCTAAACCAATTAAACTTCGGGCGAAACACCCAGAATCAATATAAGGAGCCCACAAGGAGTGCACCGACCGAAGATTGGGCCAAAAAGCCTCAGAAAGGGTGTGGCCGAACCCCTGGTTCGGCCGAACCCCAACTGGGCCCAATCAGGCCCAACTTTCTCCTGGAGTCTCCCACCACGTCCCCTACGCTGGTTCCGGATGGTACCACCCCGAAAGTTCCCCCTGGGATCCGCCCTTGGAGGGCTATATAAGGAGGAGAGCCCCCCATTCAAACACACCACAAGAGAGAAGAGAAGAGCTCCACTCCAAGATGAAGCCCTACCTCCGTAGTGCTTAAAAAATAGGGAGAGAGTGAGGGGTGGCTCGGGGGAAGTGCCGGTCTGTCGGCACTCTCTCCCGGTCTTGTACCTTGACAGATGCTTCCTTTATAAGTAAGTGTCTGTGATCTCCTATTGTGGTTAGTCCCTTGGTTAAGTAAGTTTTACTCTTTACTTGCTTGCGAGACCAATGTCCTCTCTTGAGCGGTTGTTTCTAGCTTAAGGACTTGAATCTTAAGATGGAGTCTGGCCGAGGCTAGAAGCAGTAATCGATAGCGTAGACATGGTGTCTAGGCTTGAAGTTACCTTTGTTTGCTACCCTTCCCCATGGTCCATCGGGGTAGGCGGCAGGTGGTGATAGCCCTGTCCGTCCCTTGTAGTCCCCCACATTCGGGTTGGGCGTAGAGCTAATAGCAGGATATTCTTGGCAGACTAGGAGTAAGCCGGTGCTCGAAGTAAGCAAGTAGAGGTTGAACCTATCTTTACCAGAACTCTTAAGCCATAGGAATCATTTCTATCCTTGCCTACCTATCTCTTGATGCCCTTTGATGAACCGGTTAGAAAGCCAGTACCTCCGTTCCTCGTGGAAATACGGTACCCTTGTATACTCATGGGTGAAGTGCCACAGCGGTATCTCCGTGCGCTTGCGAATTATTCTATGAACGTTAAGAAATACCAGCAACAATTTTACCCAATCCAACCACATCCCCTTTGCTATTGTCTCCAAAGACAATAGTTTCTTTAGGTTTGTTATGAAGCTCTAAGGATCTGAACAAGTTCTTCTCCCCGATCATATGATTTGAGCATCCACTATCAAGCAACCATGCGGTGCCACCGGAGGAGTAGGCCTACAAAACAAAATAATCTTGGAATTTAGGTACCCAAAAAGATTTGGGTCCTTGAGGGTTAGATGGACACACTTTTGGAACCCACACACTTCTAAGAATGGCCTTCTTAGTGTAAGCTCCAACATACTTGACCACTATTTTACCATTGTGGTCCATTGTCACCATGTAGTCGGTAGTGTAGCTTGGTGATGGTTCATGCTTGACAACCTTAGCCTTGATGGGAGTCTCAACCTTTTTCTTGCCTTGAGAGGGAATTATGGTGGTCACGCCATGTGCAACGTTCAACAAGTCCTCAAGGTGTGCTCCCTTGGTGAACATGACACATTCCTTACCTTTGATCACCTTCTGGTCATTTGCCTTAACTCTTTTGTAATGTCCAAGCCCATCCTTTTTGTTAGGATGCCTTCCATCTTTGTAGTTAACCTTAGGCTTGGGCTTGGCATTACCTTCGTATCCATGCTTCACTAACATGTTCATCCTTTCTAGTTGAGCATCCTTTGCTTGGATCAACTTTTCTAGCTTAGCCATGTTAGTAACACAATCTTGTACATCAACTTTATAACATTTTGAGCACCCTTCACTTGTGGAGACATTGGAGTCAAGAGTGCATTGGAATCGGTTTTGGTGCTCTCCCAAAGAACATTATAGTTAACTTCAAGGCCATTGAATTTGACAGTTAAGCATGAGAAGCTTTCTTGAAGTTCACTATGAGTGGCCTTTAGGGAAGCTAGAAATTCATTTATCAAAGTGTTCTCCTTTGACATCCTCAAATTTCAAATTTGAATCATTAGCTAGAGACAAGTCAATAGCCAATTTTTCAACTTTCACCTTTTCCCCGGCAAGAGCCTTCTCTAAGGCAAGGTTTCTCTCATTCTCAAGGATGAGCAACTCTTCTTGCCTATCGAGACACTCCCTCTTTTCCCCAACTTCTCCACAAGCTTTTTAATTTCTTTAAAACCTTTCTTTCCAAATTCTTTTATCATGTAAGCTCTATGTTGTTCTTTCCCATCTTCCAAATCATTTTGTGCACTATTAGAGGTGGTTGATTCTTGTACCTTAGTCCCTCTTACCATGAGGCATAAAGGAGTGTCATCTTCATCATCGGAGATGTTGTTGAAGAGCTTTCTTGATGATTTGGGTATGCTAGAGTTGCCATACCTTCTTGATCGGAGTCTTCATGACTAGACTCCCACTCTTGACCAACATGAGCATGACCTTTATATTTCTTCTTATAGTCCTTGCTCTTCTCCTTGTACCTCTTCTCCTCCTTTTCTTTGTTCTTTAATTGCGGGCAATCACCAATGTAATGGCCCACTTCCTTGCACTCATAGCATCTTCTTTGTGATGGCCTGTTCTTGTCATCACCACCTTTCTTGTAGTATTTCTTCTTCATGAAATTCTTGAAGTTTCTCAAGACCAATACCATTTCTTCATCGGTGGAATCTTCATCACTTGAATCTTCCTTCTTTTTCTTGAAAGCCTTGGGACTTGATTCAACCTTGTCACTTGAGCTAGCATTGAGTACTACATTCTTGTTCACTTTGTGGCAAAGTGACTTGGCCACATCCCTCTCAACCAACTCTTGATGGAGAATTTCACCAAAAAGTTGATTGGGTGTCTTGGTTTTGAATTTCGCATCTCTTCTAATCATTGTTGCAAGAGTAGGGTTCCTTGATGTGAAAGCCCTAAGCAATTTTGTTGTTACCTTGTGGTCATCCCACTCGGTGCTTCCAAGAGATCTAATGTCTGACACAAGGACCATTAGTCTATCATACATTTGCCTCACGGTTTCTTCATCATGCATGACAAAGTGCTCTAACTCTCCTTGCAAAACGTCCATTTTGCCTTCTCTAACTTCATCAGTCCCCTCATGAGCCTCTCTCAAAGTGTCACAAATTTGCTTAGCCACTTCAACATTGAGGACCTTGTTTAATTCTTGAGCATAAAGAGAGCTTGTTATGACCCTCACAGCTTGGACATTGCGGAAGTAGTCTTGAGCTTATTCGAACATGGGTACACCATTTGTTGGAGGAGTCACACCTACAAAAACAACTTCCCAAATAGAGGGGTGAAGCCCATAGAGATGCATTTTCATATCATATGGCCACTTGGGATAATCTGTCCCATAAAAAAAAAGGTTTTCCCAAGTGGACCGATTGAAATTGTGAAGTAGGATATTGAGATGATGCATAGTTATGAGGAACTTTATGTAACCCGAAGAAAGGATGCTTCTCGCTTTCTTCCTTGATTCTCTTCCTCATCAACTTCTCATCCTTCTTCTCAATTTTGGCCTTCATCTTCTCTTTTCTCCTTTTTCTTGCTTCCGTGTCCCCACTGTCATCTTCATCACTTGAACTTGAGTCATCAATTGAGATAGATCCATAAATAGAGGGTGGACGGCTTATCTGGCCAAAGGGGTTCCCAGAACCAAACCCAAAGCCTAGACCGGCAGCGGCTTGAGCGGTGGTAGCTTTGGTGGCGTCGGCACCTGTGACACCTCAGGTGTTTAATTTGCTAAACAAGTCTCATTAGCATAACAATATGCATAAATAATTAAGAAAAGTTTAAAAGAAATGTATTTTAATATGGTTGTGCCTTTATATTGAAAGTATGTATATATGTGCATAAGTACATGTACCTTAATCAAACAAATTAAATAACTTTCACATCAATGCAAATATGGCTACGAAATTGAATAGACACATCATCAGTGACATGATAAAAAAAGTCTAGTTGAAGCCAAGGGGAGAATATGAAATTTTGCCCATGAAATGATGTGCCACCCGAATCATGCTTTTTGAGTTTTTAGAATAACTTCTAAACTAGAACTCAAATGAAATTTGGCCTGAAAAAAAATTTGTAGAACTTTTCATTTTGAACAACTTTCATGTTCAGAGATTTTCGAGTTGCAAAACAAAAATAGGAGAAAAACATAGTTTTACAGTTCAGCCCCTCGGTTTTCTTCTATTTCCCTTTCAGTCCCTCCCTTCCCCTGCTCTGCCCCGACCACCAGCAGAGCTGGCCGCCACGTCGCCAGCGATGCCTGCCGCCCGCGCCGCGCCAAGCCAATCCCCAACGACGCTGCTGCGCCACCCCAGCTCGCCCAATCGCGTGCCGCACGATCCCTTCTTCCCCACGCCGCATCCTGCTCGTCCAACCCCCTGCCCGCTCTAGCCGCACGCCACGCCGACGCTCTGCGCACCGCCCGGGGCGGCCAATGCCGCGTGCCCTTGCTGCCCGGGCCGTGCCCGAGCTTGCTGCGCCCTTGTGCACCGCCCTGACCGCCCAATGCCGCGGGTTGCTTCGCCCCAACGCGCCCAGCCCCACCCCTTCTCCCTTGCTCGCCATAAAAGGGCCAGCTCGAGCTCCCATGCGCGTGCCCGGATGCCACCGCCGCCGCTCGCCGTGGAACCCCATCCTCCGTCCTCCCACTGCCCGAACCCACCCCCTAGCTAGCTCGCCGTCCCTCGAGGCCGCACAGCCTGCCTCCACCTCCCCTCGCACGCTAGTGCGCCGCCAAAGCGGCTCGCCATCGCCACCGGTGCTGCTCACCGTGGAGCCCCGCCCTCCAGTCCTCATCCGCCCGAGCCCAGCCCTGGAAAGAGTTCCTCCCTCCCCACCGTAGCTCACTGGCCCGGCCACGCGCCCCCCCAAGGCCACGCCGGAGCGCCGCCGCCGCACAGCACCGCCGCCACCCCCCTATCCGCCGTGGGAGACCCACCTCCAGCCGTCCGCGACCCCAACCAAGGCCACCACGAGGTACCTCTGGCATCCCTAGTACTCCCCCGACCCTTTCCCCTCGCCGCCGGCGAGCCTCCTCGCCGGAATTTGGCCAGCCGCCATGCCAGCCCCGCTCAAGGACCCAATTGCTTCGATTAAAATCTTTAAAAGGGTCTGTACGCAAGTTTCCAGGGGCATATCTGCAAACCAGTGTTTTGACCCTAGATTAGAAAAAAGTGAACTTGTAAAATTCATATAAAATCATACACAAATCGGGAAAATACAAACTCAATTGTTCTGTAATCTTTAGAAGTATATCTACAACTTTTGTTACATCCATTTCTTCATTAGCTTACTATATTTTCCTGTAGGTTAAATGGAATGTTTAATCACTTTTAAATGTAACCACTGTTGTATACCAGTGCTGATCCTGATTTTTGGGCAGTAGGCTAGTTTCTTGATTTGTAGGCCAGTGTAAAAGTTTAGGATCAGAACCCATCTCTAGCTAAACTTTTTGTTAGACTTTGTTTTATGCCATAAAGGGATAGAACTAATTTTTCCTGCTGTTCTATGGTGATTCATGTTATAAAACTTTTTCTGTCCTGTTATATTGATACCTCGATGCCATAGAAAAAGTTTAGAACTTTTTAAATTTCTGTAACCTACTCATATAATTTTTATGGTGGAAAAATTCATTAAATCAAAGTAATTAGTTTTTTTGCTTGAAAAATGTTCATCTTTTTACTATGGAATACTTTGGGCCATAAAATGGTTTATAAAAAGTTTCATACTCAGAAACCCTGTATACATCCTGTAGAAATTAATCTTTATTAAAATAGGTGTATCTTGTCCTATTTATTATGCTCTGTATAATGCACAACAAAATCTGAAAAATTTACAGTAACACAGATATGGATGGGTTAACACCCTGTAAAAGTTTTACCATCAATACTTGTATGGTTCATTCTGTATAAAAATAACTATATTCTAGTAGTGGCTGTGTATTACATTTTTCATATTTAATCTGCTAGGCAAAAATGCCTGAAATTTTTGCAGTGGTTTTGTCTCTGCATGTGGTACTCTAAATAAAAGTTTCATCACCAGAAGTTACCTATTTCAGTAATTGTGTTTAATCCATGTTTGTGCTTAGAAAATTAAGTTTCCAATATAACACAACCCCTTCTCGTTTAATGAAGTTAAGTTGTTTAAGATGTACTCTATTAACGATTGCCTAGAAAATCTTAAATAAGTAACTTTATAATAAATCTATGTTTTTGTGGACTGCAACTTTATCGTGAAGAAAATAAATATCACGTACCATCTCTACAACTCATACTTGTGCATTCATATAGAATCAACTACTCTCGCTGACGGAACGTACGAGCTGGTGCCCGAGTCCGAGAGTGAGCAGCGTGAAGCTCAAGTGAATCTAACTGAAGTTTTTAAAGACCCGAACCAATGTTTGGAAGAGCCCAAGGCTAGCGTAGCTCTGGAAGGCAAGCCCCGGAGCATGAACCCTATTTTCCAAATTATGCAACTTATTACTCTATTTTACTTGTGCATTAAGTTTATAGGAGTTGAATGAAAACTTAGTTGCATGATCCTATGTACCCATGCTCTGAACATTAGATGTAAGTTTCGATAGAATGCTATGCTAATAGGACCCGGTAAAAGTCGAGTGATTTCCTGTCACTCGCGAGAATATAGGAGTTGAATGTTTACTACATGCTGCAATCATAAGGTCGACGGACGGGGCTATGGTGTGATGTTCATGTTGGTGATTGAGGCCCCGTCTGTTTAGTGAAAATCCTAAGGCCGCAGTGTGTGGTAGTGGTGGTTAAGCGTTTGAACGTACTAACCACATACCAAGAATATGGTAATCGGTAAGCTTAAGTACCTAATTGGACCGGCAAGTGGACAACACCCTCACCCTCATAACTTTGGTTCCATGCGCGCACATGGTGGGTGCAGAGCTAGGCTCTGTAGTCTCGGATGGTGGCCCTGATTCACAACCCGGGAAGAAAGGGGAAAGGTTGTAGGTGTGACTCTGGGAGTAACCACGTGACGTGTGTTTAGGTTTGCCTTGCAAGGTTAAGAAATTCGATTCGAATCGTCCGTTTCTCGCGGTATTGAGACTGCTTGACCCTTTTACCACATAGAGTAAGAAATAGAACAATGATGATAATTAATCTTGTTGGATGCAAATTAATTCTTTCACCATGCATGATATTGGATAGTTGCTTACCTAGAATGGTTAAGTAAACTAGAACCTGGAGCTAAAATTTGAAAGTAAGGACCTACTTGTATATGCTTTTCGGCAAAACAAACCCCTCAAGCCAAAAGCCCTGGATATCTAGGAGTCGGCTAAGTATATTCCACTAGTCGGGTAAGCCTTGCTGAGTATTAGTATACTAAACCTTGCTTGTGGCTTGTTTTTAGGTGATACTTTTGAGGACATGGTTGCTAGTTTGACTTGGCCGTGTACTCTCCCTCCTGGTTGGTCGGTGCAATGGGTGCGTCCCCGGCCAATGATGATAATGCCGAGTGATGTCTCGTACGGGCTTCATCGAGACATCGTGTATCGTCGAGTAGTTTATCGTTGTTTTTCCACTGCAATGAACTCTGAAGAACTCATTTACTTTTAAACTCTGAAGTACTTGTTTCTTTATTTACGAATTCAAACTTGGTCTGTAATACTAAGTTTATGTGGAACTCTGTAATATAAAATTTGTGGAATGTTGTATTCTTTGTGCTCACCTTTGTGTGAGTACTTTGTATGTGTTGTTTCGATCGGCAAACCCATGGTTGTATCGGGAGGTTACCCGACAGACCTATGGATTAGTCCGTTTGAAGTGCGAGTTAGCCCTGATTGCCCTCGTGGTGATGGTTAGCGCACTTGAGCCGGATTAATTCAGGTGGTTCTGCCACGGCACCATCCCTAACTTGAGACATCTTGTTATTCCTTAGCGGTTAAGCCTTAACCAAGGGATTAGGCTCTGTTACCAATTGAATGGATCTTGGTGATGCCTAAGGGGGTGAATAGGCGTATCTAAAAATTCCCGAAAAATCTTCGCAGTGGTTAAATCTATCGGAACTTCTGACACTGTGTAGGAAGTTCCAATGAGTCGGAACTTCCGACATAGGACCGGAACTTCCGAAAAAAGGGAAAGTTCTTATACAAATATTAAAATTAAACTTGAAACTACAGAACCTGGCTGAATCAAAAGTTAAGCAATGATGCTAGGAGACTTCTGCAAGTGATCTTTGCAAACACAACAACTTGAGAGCGTAGATTGGCACAAAACAAGCTCTAGGTCAATAAAACTAAATAAATGCAATAAGCACAAGACACAAGAGATTTGTTTACCGAAGTTCACTTCCACCAAGGAAGCTACGTCTCCGTTGAGGAGCTCACAAAGAGCAGGGTCTTACACTAACCCTTTTCCTCCCTCAATCAAACACAAAGGAGGATTGAGTCACTTACTATCAAATCCATGAAGGATGGGCAATACAAACTTCCCAGGGCGCACACACAAGAGGACACTCAACTGGGTGACGCCGAACCGTCTAGAAGCAAGCTTCAAGAGTAAAAAACGCGAATCGAAGGATGAAGATGCTTCAAGTGCTCTTGAGATGAACATGGCTGCCTTCTCACTCAAATGCTCAAGTCTCACACCTCAAACTTGCTCTCACCCAAGCCCTAGCTCAAATCAACTCAAGGATTAGCTCTTGGAAGGAGTGGGGAGAAGGATTTGAAGCTCTAGGAGGTGTTGTGTTCGTGAAGAGTCAACAACAAGTGAAGAGAGGGCTGAGGGGGTATAAATACCCCAGCCCCAAAAATTAGTCGTTAGTGTGCAGGATAAGTGATTGTCGGAACTTCTGAACCCTGCTCAGAACTTCCGACCCTATTAAATCAGCCTTCCCGAGGACCCCCAGTCGGAAGAAACTGATAACTTCCGAAAGGTGTTGGAACTTCCGACCCCTTGTCTAAACTTCCGACAACTGCAGAAACTATAGGATGGCAATGTGCAAATGTGTGATTTGTGTCTCTCATAGGTGGTTAGCATCTCAATTAAGCATTTTGATATCTTCATGACATCTCTTCGCAACCCCCTTAATAGTACAGTGTTTCCTATACTCGAATTCAAAATACAAATTAAATAAAACATCTTCATTTAGGCTCCAACATCGTCTTTCAAATCAATTAGCGTCTTTTCTTCCTCTTTTTCATTTCTTCGAATTTTAACCTATTCATAAATCGATAAACTTATTAGCTCCTTAATTATGCATATCATCAACACCAAAACCCACTTAGGGAGCAAAATGCACTTTCAGTTCCTCTTGAGGAACTGAACTTCAGGAAACAAATTCTCGTATCCTTGTGCATTTACTTTATGATTTGTTGAAGTTCTTGTTGCTTGCTAGAATTCTAGGGTTTGCTCTTGATCTACTTGTTGGAAAGGTTTGGGCCGCAGGTAGTTGATGCAAAGGAGCGGAAACAAGTCCATAAACCTTGGAAATTCATTCGATCTACTTTTGGTTTAGGTTTGAGTATTTGTTTGTGCTTTCAGCTAATTCTCCGGAATCTCCGGACATTTCTTCAGAAACTTCGAAAGTTGCGGAGATTCCGCACAAATATTCGGATACTCCGAAAGTTACTGACAGAATTGTTTGAAGTGTTGTAATTTTTCAGTTTCGACTATTCACCCCCTCTCTAGTCGACGTTTAGATCCTTTCAATTGGGATCAGAGCTTTGGTCTTCGGGTTGAAGCTTAACCGCTTGAAGAATTGACATGTCGACGCCTCAAGAACCAACTCTACCTACCAGAATTGAGGGTGATCCAATAGAAGAGAACACTAGCAAAAGGAAGAATGATCATGAGGAAGAATCATCCGAGTCGGACTCCGACTATAGAGAGAAGTCGGTCAAAGGTAACCAAAAAGGGAAGTGGTAAATCTTTCACCAAAATCCCTTTCAATTATGATCGCTTGAGTGGTTCCTCCCAAAATGCATCGGTGAACCTAGGAAAGCCCCCTCGTTTCGATGGGATGGACTACTCCTCATGGCGACACTCGATGCGTGTGTATTTGATAGGTGTCAACATTCCCGAGGAAGATGAAGAAATCACTCAAGAGCAAGAATTTGACATTCAACGCAATATGCAAGCCGCCCCCATACTTCTTGGCTCCTTGAGGCAAGAAGAGTTTGACAAGATGGATGGGATGGACTTGGCCGAGTTGATTTGGGACACACTTCAAATCAACCATGAAGGTACAGGAAAAGTGCGTGAAGAAAGGATTCGTGCACTAGAAGGAGAGCTCAACCGGTTCATCATTCGTGAAAATGAGACACCACATGAGATGTTAAATCGGTTGAACAAGATAGTGAACAAGATTAGATCACTTGGAGGAGAGAAGTGGAGTGACAAAGATGTGGTTGACAAGATCTTAACCACATACATGGCTAGATATGGTAACCTACCTACCTTGATTAGGGAAAAGAGAGGTTTCAAGAGGTTCACTCCCGCCGATATCATTGGAAGAATAGAACAACACCTCATCACCTTCAAGGAAGAAAAGATCTCTCAAAAATTATCCAGGATTCATAAACAACTAGAGAAGAACAATGGCGTTGCCCTCAAAGCAAGCAAGAAGGAGAAGGTCAAGACAATTGTTAATTAAGAGCACATCATCAAGAAAGGAAGAAAGTGATAGTGATGAGGACATGGCTTTATTCATCAAGAGATTCAAGATAGTCATGAAGAAAGATGGATACTTCAACAAGGACAAGAGAAGAAGTAAGATCAAGAGGAAGTCCAACAAGCCATGCTTTGGGTGTGGGGAAATCAGTCACTTCATTGCCAATTGCCCAAACCCAAAGAACAAAAACAAGAATGAGAAGGAGTATAGCAAGGGCAAGAAGAAGTACTCGGGAGAGGCTCATCTTGGTCAAGAGTGGGACTCAAGCGAAGAATCTTCTGATTGTGAGGGCGTGATAACCATGGTCGTTGAAGCCCGCACAATCAAGTCATCACTCTTTGGAGAAGTCACCGATGATAAAGATGACTTCACCCACAGATGCCTCATGGCAAAAGGACCTAAGGTATACTCAAGTTCCTCCCCTGATAATGATGATGACAACCTAGATGATCTTGAATGCGAAAACATGATAAAGGAACTTGGTAAAAAGACAACAAATAAAATCATGAAACTTATGATAGAAATAAAGGATAGGGATGAAACTCTCAAGGAGAAAGAAGACTTAATTAGGCTTGAGCGAGAGAAAATCATATGCCTTGAGAAATCTCCTTCCAAATAAAGGAAGAGTTTCAAGGTGCAAGAGGACTTGCTCAATGCCAAAATTAGCAAAATTCTTGAACTTGAGAAGTCTCTAGCTAAGGAGAAGGAAAAGGTTGATGCATTAACTAGAGAACTATCCTTAGTTAATGAGTCAAATGTTAACCTCAAAAGTGAAAATGAGAAACTTCATGAAAATATTTCATGTTTACATGCCAAACACACGGCTCTTGAAGTAGAATGTATCACTCTATTGGAAAACGCCACCTTGCCTCCAATGATGCAACCAAATGCTCTATTCCTACCACTAGCGATGGTTGTGCAAGGTGCTATAATGTGAATGTTGAAACTTGTGCAACTAACCTTGCGGAGATGCATGTCATAAAGAGTGAGATCACTAGACTCACAAGTTTGATCAAGGAAGAAAAAGCATCACCCGAGATAGGTTAGTTTGAGAAGCATACCAAGGGCTTTGGAAGTGGCTACATGAAGAAAAATGGTTTTGTGAAAGGGAAGGGTTTAGGTAAGAATGAACAATGTTGGCAAGAACCCATTCCTTTCATGAAAAACAACAAGATGTCCGGTGCTGGGGCTAGTGGGGCTATTCATGGAGGAATGGTACCCATTCAAGCAAAGGTTGATGGTAAGAAACCTAAGGCAAGCCCACATCAAGCAAAGGAGAAGAAGGTCAACATCCAACACACAAGCAAGACCAAGCCACATGCTTCACAAAGCTCATTCTATGCAGATTATGTGTTGACTTGGGACCGCAAGGATAAGGTGGTCGCCAATGTTGGGTACCGCACAAAGGACACATTGATCAAAAGAAATGTGTGGGTGCCTAAGGCTCTTTTTACTAACACTCTAGGACCCAAATCCCTTTGGGTACCTAAAACTAGAGCATAAACTTGTTTCGTAGGTGTATTCCTCCGGTGGTTCAAAGTGGGTGCTAGATAGTGGATGCACAAATCACATGGCCGGAGAGAAGAGGATGTTCACATCCTTTGAGAAAAATGATAATGCCAATGACAACATTGTGTTTGCTGACAATAGCCAAGAAAAGGTAATTGGACTAGGTAAAATTGCTATCTCTACCGATCATTCAATTTCCAATGTTTTCTCGGTTGATTCCTTGGACTACAATTTGTTATCTGTGTCACAACTTTGTGAGATGGGTTACAATTGTTTGTTCACCAACGAGGGTGTGACCGTCTTTAGAAGAAGTGATGACTCGGTAGCTTTCAAAGGTGTACTCAAGGGAAAGCTTTATCTTGTGGATTTTTCATCTGAGAAAGCTCAACTTCATGCATGTTTGCTAGCTAAATCCCATATGGGCTAGTTATGGCATCACCGATTAGCTCATGTTGGGATGAGAAACCTTGATAACTTCTAAAGGGGGAACACATCCTTGGGCATTGAGAAAAATTGAGTTTGTAGTGCTTGTCAAGCGAGGAAACAAGTTGGAGTGCCACATCGACCAAAGAATATCACCACCACAACAAGACCACTTGAGCTCCTTCACAGGGACCTATTTGGACCCGTGGCTTATATTAGCATTGGCGGTAACAAATATGGCTTTGTAGTTGTTGATGATTATTCTCATTTCACTTGGGTGTTCTTTTTGCATGATAAGAGTGAGGTGCAAGAAACCTTCAAGAAATTTGCAAGAAGAGCAAAAAATGAGTTTGATGTTAAGATTAAGAAAGTAAGGAGTGAGAATGGCTCTGAGTTCAAGAACACCAATATTGAAGAATATTTTGATGAAGAAGGTACTGCTCATGAGTTCTCGGTGCCATACACTTCTCAACAAAATGGTATTGCAGAGAGAGAATAGAAATCTCATTGAAGCCGCAAGAACCATGCTTGATGAGTACAAGACTTCAGATCAATTTTGGGCGGAGGCGGTCAACACAGCATGCCATGCTATCAACCGTCTCTATCTACACAAGATCTTGCAAAAGACCGCCTACAAGCTCCTAGCCAATAAAAAGCCAAACATCTTACTTTAGAGTTTGGGGAAGTAAGTGCTTAATTCTCAACAAGAAGCCCAAAAGATCTAAGTTTGCATCTAAAGTTGATGATGGTTTTCTTATAGGTTATGCATCAAATGCTCATGGTTACCGTGTTTTCAACAATTCCTCCGGATGCGTTGAAATTGCGTGTGATGTGGCATTTGATGAATCTAACGGCTCTCAAAAGGAGCAAGTTGATCTAAATGATGCAAATGGTGAAATACCACCTCAACAAGCCATTGAAAACTTAGCAATTGGAGAAATCAGACCTTAAGAGAAAAATGGTCAAGAAGCTACAAAAGATGGGCCACATGTCACTGCTACTGAAAACTCCAGAGACTCCAGCCAAACTTGCGAAAACTCCGCAGGTTCCAGGTACTGCGGACAAATCTCCGGAAACTCCGGAGATGCTAATGAAGAGGTCGTTGATCAAGACAAAGAAGATGAGGCTGATGATCCAGTGCAACACCAAGCTCAAACACCTCACCCAAGAGTTCACCAAAGTGTACAATGTGATCATCCCATGGATAATATCCTAGAGAGCATACAAAGAGGGGTAACAACTCATTCTCGGTTGGCAAATTTTTGTGAATGTTACTCGTTTGTCTTCTCTTGGGAGCCTCTTAAGGTAGAATAAGCTCTGTGTGACCCGGATTGGGTGATGGCCATGCAAGAAGAGTTGAACAACTTCACTCGGAATGAAGTCTGGTCCTTAGTAGAACGCCCCAAGCAAAATGGGTCTTCCACAACAAACAAGATGAATATGGCATGGTTACAAGGAACAAGGCTCGATTGGTGGCTCAAGGCTTCACGCAAATTGAAGGTTAGGATTTTGGTGACGTATGCACCCGTAGCTAGGCTTGAGTCAATTCGTATATTACTTGCCTTTGTTACTCACTATGATTTCAAGTTGTACCAAATGGATGTGAAGAGTGTTTTTCTCAATGGACCAATTTTTGAATTGGTCTACGTTTAGCAACCACCAGGGTTTGAAGATCCAAAGCATCCTAACCACGTCTACAAATTCCATGAGGTGCTCTATGGGCTTAAACAAGCTCCTAGAGCATGGTATGAATGCCTTAAGGATTTTCTCTTAAGGAAAGGCATTCAAATAGGCAAAGCCGTTCCTACTCTCTTCACTCGCAAAGTTAAACATGATATTTTTGTGTGCCAAATATATGTCGATGATATTATATTTGGTTCTACTAATCAAGAGTGGTGTGAAGACTTTAGTAGGATCATGACCAAAATGTTCGAGATGTCTATGATAGGAGAACTGAAGTTCTTTCTAGGATTTCAAATCAAGCAACTCAAGGAGGGCACCTTCATTTGTCAAACCAAGTACAAGAAAGTTATGCTCAAGAAGTTTTACATGGAGAATGCCAAGCCCATCAACACACCTATGCCAACCAATGGGCATCTCGACCTTAATGAAGATGGTAAGGCTGTGGATCAAAAGGTATATTGCTCCACGATTGGCTCTTTGCTTTACCTTTGTGCATCTAGGCCCGACATCATGCTTACCGTGTGCATGTGTGCAAGATTTCAAGCTAATCCTAAGGAGTGTCATCTTATGGCTGGTAAGAGAATTCTAAGATATCTTGTCTACACTCCATACCTTGGCTTGTGGTATCCCAAGGGATCCACTTTCGATTTACTTGGCTATTCCGATTCGGATTACGTCAGTTGCAAGGTAGATCGAAAGAGCACTTCGGGGACTTGTCAATTCCTTGGACGGTCTCTAGTATCTTGGAGCTCTAAGAAATAAAATTTTGTTGCCCTATTGTTGACGGCTCTTAAGTACCAATTTTAGACCGTCAGCTCCTGCATAGATACCGGAAAGACAAGCATCAACCTAGTGGTAGGGATTTATTACTAACCATTTCCACAAGTATTGGTGAATTGTATGCAAGTCAATTAAAGGAGAAAACACACCCCAAGAGCAAGGAAACACACTTCACTCACTCCTCTCTTGTGCTTACACTCTCACATTTGAGCTCAAGGATCCTTAGAGGCTTAGTGCTGCCTTGGTAGTGCTTAGGAATTAGGGAGAGGGTGAGGGGTAGTTGGGAAGAGTGCCAGGGTGTCGGCACTCTCGTCCTAGCTTGTACCTTTACGGATGTTGGCTTCCTTCGGAGTTAAGTGAGTTTGTATTTCTGATTCCTTCTTATAGTGTTATACTTGGTTCTATTTATATGCATGAGTAGTCTATGACCCTTGCTATCATAGTATAGGCTTGTGTGCTCTCATGTATGCCAATAAACCATGATATAGTATACGCTAGTAGTGCTTATATCTCAGTGAGATCAGTTCTCTCACTCTCGGGTTCATTGCTCCGTATTTATACGGAGTGCTATAGTTTGCTACGAGAGCTCAGACGTAGTTAGACTGTAGTAGTAATCAGTAGCGTAGATGTGGTTTCTAGGCTAAGGGTTATCCTTCATTTGCCTTATATCCCACAGATTGCTAGAGGTAGGCCGTAGGTGATGACAACCCTATCGGTCATTTGTAATCCTCCACATTCAGATATAGCGTAGAGCTGTTGGCCGGAGTCGCCTGGCAGACCAGGAGTAAGCCGGTGCCGAAAGCGAGTATTTTGCCCGAGAGATCGACATTTACTGACCTATAGTGTTACCTTAGGAATCCTCTACCCTCGCCACCTACCGTGATGTGTCCTTGGACCGACTGGAATAGAAGTTAGTGCACACACGTTCCCTCAGATTCGATAACCCTTGCAGTACTCTGGGGTGAAAGCTACAACATTATCCGTGTGCTTGCGGATTTATTCGCACATCGCTAAAATACCCAACACCTATCCAACGCCGAGGCCGAGTATGTTGCTGCAGGCGCTTGTTGTGCACAACTACTTTGGATGAGGTTCACTTTGAGAGACTTTGGTTGTAAGTTTAGTAAGATTCCAATCTTGTGTGATAACGAGAGTGCCACCAAGCTAGATAACAATCCCATGAACCACTCAAGAACCAAACACATAGACATAAGACACCACTTCTTGAGAGACCAGGAAGCCAAAGGAGATATCGCATTGAGCATGTGAGCACCGATAAACAACAAGTTGATATCTTCACCAAACCACTTGATGAGCAAAGGTTTTGTACTTTGAAGAGTGAATTATATATCTTGGATTCTCATAACATAGTTTGACATCGTGCACACGTTTTGAGTGATATTAGAATAATCTTTATGAAAAACCTTTTCTAGATGCTAGAAGTGTGTTTTTGAAGAAAAATATTGGATCTTATATTTGCTAGCTTGAGACTATTGTTTCCTTTGATTGTTTCTTGGCTAGTCTCAAGCAAGTGAATTTCTCATGCCATATAGAATTCATAGAGTAAGTCAATCCTCCGTCAAGTGTCAGACCCGGTACCACAGGACTACGCACATGGCGTACATATTTTAGGATAAGGGATAGGACATGGCCCATGCCCTACATCAGTTATAACTACTCGTACCATAGTAGGACTAGTCGGAACAAAAGGAAACTACTGGAGTAGTACTTGGGTAGGATTCCTAAGCTCGTATTTGGCTAGGACTTCCATGTAACCCTGTCCCCCCGAAATATATAAGGGTGGGCAGGGACCCCCTCAAAAACATCAACACCTAAGGCAATACAAACCACCACATAGGACGTAGGGTATTACGCTCTCGGTGGCCCGAACCTGTCTAAATCTTGTGTTCCTTGCACCTTCGAGTTCCTGATCTCGGCGGCAAGCCACCTATAATCTACCACCTTGGGGATATCCCTCAGTGGGCTTGGAGGTTAAACACCAACAACTGGCGCGCTAGGTAGGGGTGTTCATCGAGCATCCACCGGAGAACTCGATGGCATCTTTCAACTTCACCAGCGCCGTGCCCAACGACCTTCGGCACCTGGGTCTGCATCGCCAATGGCTTAGGCGTTTTCAACAACCACCTGGCCAATCCCAAGAAGCCGGAGGCATCTGCTCCGACGTCCAGCTGCGACATCGATAATCTTGCCGACGATCTCGGCGGGATCGAACTTTCCGATCTAATTGGAAGCTATGCAAGTCATATCAAGGCAAACCCTCGCCCATCGATCAGTCCTGACGATCTAATTGCCGGGATAGATCAGGTGGACGACGGCATCACCGAATGCATCAAGCTCGCGGAAGCCGCTCTCCATCAGCCTGACCCGGCGTCCTTGACACGGAACCGCCCTGAGACTCCTCACCATCCTCCTATCACCACCGGAGACATCTTCTACGGCATCGACCGAGTCGACCAAGTTATCGTAGAGTGCATCAATCTCGCAGAAACCACCCTTCAGCACATCAACCCCAGGGAGCCGAAGTCATTCGATCACGACTTCGACGACTTCATCGGCAAACTCAAAACCCCCAGACCAAGTCTAATTTGGTTGGAGGCAGTCCTGCCCAAGATCCTCTCCACATTGGAAGAGAACTTCGATCACCTGCTGCAACTCGGAGAAGAAGAAGCCACCGGACGTCTGGGGGCTACCGTTTACGACAACCGTTCGGATTCGGCTATCACGCAACACCTACAATAGGCAGCTGCCAGAGTTTGGCAAGAGGATCATCTCGGTCGGGCTGGCTTGAGCATTGGAAGGGTAGAAAGCCCTCCAAAATTCTCGAATCAAGCCCACCACGATGCATTATCGACTCTAGTGAACTCCCGTTCCAAGAAGGCAGACCTCTCGCTTCTTCCGGCGACGAAGAAGGTTAGGATGCGAGTACCAAACGCTTTGCACCAGATCGTGAGGTATTCATAATTCACGTCGACAAAGATAGTGAAGGATCAAAGTACGTTCAATTGGACGACTACTACATCAACGATAATGACTACATATCCGACACACCCGGTCCAGACCCAGACGCAGCGGGGGCATTCGCCCATCACGATTTACCTGTACATGCTCTCAACATTGTGGGAACCGCAAAGATCGAAGATGAAGACAACATCCAAAAAGAGCAGCATAAGCTCCGGAACGCCAAGCATGCTACGCGCAGGCAGCGCATACCAGAACAGTACCAACATCAGCCTGGCAACCTCTACGACTGCTCCACAAGCGACCTCCGCACTATCATGAACACCAGCCGGGACGCCCGCAATGTCATCATCGCCAGGCAGTAGGAGCACGATGAGGTGGAGGCCTACAACCCCACCAACTATCATATCCCCCTCGACTACCTGGGCACAACTCAGAAACGCAACCCAGAAGTCGGGGAACAACCAACCCAAAGAAAGAAAACCCTCAGCTCGAAGGAACGATTCGAGGAGGCTCTCCACAAGTGATGCTCATGGCACCCGTAGAGCAAGCATTCCACCTTCGAATGTCAAACCCTTCGGAGGGCCCTGGGAGCTCTGCCACTCAACAAAGACTACAAAGAAATACGACGGGACTACCCAAATAATGATTTATTCATAAAGTAAGTACCCGAGTCAAGGAGGTTTTCTGAGGGACATTTAGGTGTTTTTTTTGTTTAACCATTGTTTTGGGACTATATCTCGAAATAAGGGATTCCGTAAACTAAAAGCACACCTTTTTAATACTTAGTCAGGGTCGCCATTTATGTTTATTATTCGGGTTAATCATGACTTCCTCGCTATACTACTCTCAAACGTGCCCAATGAACGTCCAACCTAATTAGTGCAACCTTTTTCCAGCCGATCTCTTGTCACCTATTCCCCATGTCACGAGCCTTTTTTACCAACACTAGGGAGCTAAGGATAGGGCCAGCAGGGATGGGCTCCGGAAAGAAGAAAATGATTCAATTTCTTCAAGGCTAAGCTCAACGAACCCTGTCACAGTCGAGTCATGCGACTGCCAAACTTGTTGCCTCGTTTGGCAATGACTAATGGAATCCATTAATTAGCCAAATAAAGCATCTACATGATTATCTATCAAATACTTCCAGTAACGATCAATTTACTAGTTCCCGACTAGTACTCTATGTTACTGAAGGGGCCTCGCTCCCATGCTTCCAGTAACGCTCCATTTACTAGTTCCCGACTAGTACTCTATGTTACTGAAGGGGCCTCGCTCCCATACTTCCAGTAATGCTCAGTTTAGTATTTCCCGACTAGTACTTTATGTCATTGAAGGGGCCTCGCGCCCATAGTTCCAATAATGCTCTGTTTACTAGTTCCCAACTAGTACTCTATGTTACTGAAGGGGCCTCGCTCCTATACTTCCAGTAGCGCTCCGTTTACTAGTTCACGACTAGTACTCTATGTTACTGAAGGAGCCATGCTCCCATACTTCCAGTAACGCTCCATTTACTAGTTCCCGACTAGTACTCTATGTTACTGAAGGGGCCTCGCTCCCATGCTCCCTGACCTAGCCAAGGAGATCGAGGAGGAGTCCGCTCTCGACACGACTTCGAATCTGCTGCACCAAGACTTCTCGGGTCGAATGGAATCCGATCTGGGGGAAGAGCGTACCTGACTCCTATTCGGGTTACGAAATGCGTCTCTTGTCTACCAGGAGTCCATGAAATTTGAGTCCCATCCAATGTCTGATGGCATATGCTCAAGAAGGATGCGCAACTCCGTATCGCCCTGTACGCCGATCTCCGACAGGTTACAGTGTGTACCATAGCTATCGCTACTCTTCACCATCTCGGCACGACTTCAGCTTGCGTTGCCGACTACAATGACTACTCGGCATGACTTCAGCTTGCGTTGCCGACTACCTCGACTACTCGGTACAACTACTGCTCGTGTCGCCGACACACCGATGACTGAAACTAGTCGGAATCGACTCTGACTAGTTGGTTTCATCAACATCTGTTGCACCTTCATTGACAATCACCCATGAATCAAGATAAGGGATCAGACTTGGACCATGCCGCTGGGTGAGGTATGCTTCTGAAAACTGCTTTACTTGGCCATCACTTCGTCGACACATACCACTCGGCGTGCTTTACGCGACCCGTCTGGCTCCCACGCTCGAGGGCTGGGCACGACAAGGCACTCAGCATGCCTTCGGCGACTCGTCCGACTCCTTGGCTCAGGGGCTGGGCGCTAACAACTACTTGACATGGCTGCTACGGCTCACCTGGCTCATATGCTCAAGGTCTGGACGCCACAAAACTACTCGGAAGACTCGCAAAAGAACCCGATTTAAGGGGGTTTTGAGGATTTATCTCGGGAAGATAATTGTTTAACCATTATTTTAGGGATTTTATTCTGAAGTAAGGGGTTTTTTCAAATTTTTAACCCAGAGGTCTTTCTTGCCATTAAATCAGGGATAAGATTTGTTTTGAGCAGTAATTTCGGGAATTCTTTCGGAAAGTTATTTGCTTAACCATTTTTTCAGGGATGTCATCCCCAAAAAAAGGGTTTTCAAATTTCTGAGCCAATTTTCCTATTTTAACCATCAAGTCAAATTCTTAATTTTTTACACAATGCATGTCACGACCTTGTGGATCCTTTTTTCCAAACCTGGGAATTTGGATTAAAGGCTCGGGGGCTGCGGGACACGTGTCATCGATGGCTTATTTTTCAAATTTTTTGGAAGATAAGGATAGAAGATTCAAGACTAATTTAACCCTCGGCCTGATTCTTCGATTCAACCTAAGGCTTGGGGGCTACTCCATATGGAGTGTGAGTTTAATTGCACCTCATATAAAAGAAGACTTAAAAACTACTCGGACCATGAGCACCTCACAGCCTCGATGCAGCCAAGGAAGTACTCGGAAGACACCTTTAAGACGGAGTTTGGGAGAACTCGAAGATGCCTTCAGAAGTACTCGGAAGCCTGCAGTCCTCGACTATGAAGAGCTCGGGGGCTTGTCAGACCCAGGACCACGGGGACTGCTCCATGGCGTACATATTTTAGGATAAGGGATGGGACATGGCTCACACCCTACATCAGTTATAACTACTCGTAACATAGCAGGACTAGTCAGAATAGAAGAAAACTACCCAAGTAGTACTCGGGTAGGACTCCTAAGCTCGTATTTGGCTAGGACTTCCATGTAACACTATCCCATAGACTATATAAGAGCGGGCAGGGACCCCCTCAAAAACATCAACACCTAAGGCAATACAAACCACCACACAAGATGTAGGGTATTACGCTCTCGGTGGTCCGAACCTGTCTAAATCTTGTGTTCCTTGCACCTTCGATTTCCTGATCTCGGTGATACCCCACCTACAATCTACCACCTCGAGGATATCCCTCGGTGGGCTTGGAGGTTAAACACCAACATCAAGATCAAATCCATCAATTTCAAATCTTCAAAATTCAGCATAGTATCAGGGGCAACAGAGACTACGGAACTTTTTCTGGAAACTCCGAAGATCTCAAGAGACTTCAAAGATTCCAGGGTATTTACCCTAACCGGGGTTCAAAGTGAACAGTTAACTCTTTTATTTTACCCCACGCCCCCTCTCTAGTTCCTCTCTCTAGAAACTCAATCACCGGACGATTTTCGCCTTCCACCGTCAAATTTGATCAAGACCTTCAAGGAAGGCTCCTCCATCGTACAGAAACTCCGTAGGGACTTTGGATTTGGATTCACATTCACCGTTTTTGAAATCCAAGGTACCCTAATCTTGTCATCGCCCTATCTCTCAATGTAGGCTATTATAGATAGTTTCATTTGGATAGAAATGCTCTATAGGGCTTAAAGGACTAGGATATCAACTTTCATTAGATTTCCATGGTGGATTGTTGTGCTTGACAATTTTTAGGGTTTATGATGCAAGCTCCAGAATCTTTGGAGGCTTCAAACAAATATGCGGAGACTCCAAAGAAATGGCCCGAGACTCCGAAGCTTGTGCATAAAACCTAAAAGAAATGCCATGCCTTTGATTCATCGTTAATCTCTTTGACTCCATATCTTTCATGTTCTGTTCAGGATGGGTAGAGAGAGATGTTCTAGCTTTGGAGGTGAGGCTTCCAGGAGGACCAAGTCTAGACATGATCCAAACCGTCCACCTAATTACTATGAAAGTGAGGAAGAGGAGGAGATCGAGGAGATTCCTGAGCCGCCCAAGATAAGAAAGGGTGGGAGGAGACCTAGAAAAGAACTTGCTCAAACCCAATATGCACCACACCTTCAACGAGCTCCTAGGGAAGCTCCATACATGATGAGATCCATGCCGGTTCCAATAGCTTCAGATAGACCTAATCCAAGGGCAAGGGGTGCAGCTTATGCAATTTGTCCAAGAACCCCAGACCATCTTGTTGTGGAATTTGGGTAGGATCAAGTGAATCACCCTAACTTTCCTAGATTGAAGAGGCCAATGATTGTGGAAGGCTTTGTAGTTTCAGCACCTCGTGACTACTTCAAGCGTGCCATCATAGTCAAAAATCAGCATGTTAATGACCCTTACCGCTATCGCAAGAGCGAGGGGCTTGAGCCATGTTTGTTGTGTGACTTTCATAGGGACTTCTATGTGTCCGTGATCTTGGGGAAGAAGGATCAACCCATTGTACCAATGAAGTATATTGATTGGGAATATTTTGAGAATATGAATGATCCATCAGTGAATGCAGTGATTGCAAAGTTTGAGGAGTACAAGGACAGACATCTCATGGGCTTCAAGTACAACTAGAACACCAAGATCATTTGTCAGTTTATTGTTCTCTCTACCATAATGAGAGGGACAACACCATCCATTGGGCCACTGAGGGTGAGCACTACTGTGTGGATTACATGACATTTTCTCATATCCTTGGACTTGGTTCCAAGCATGAGAAGTATAATCCCATCCATGTGGAGAAGAGGATCAAACCGGTAGATGCTGCATTCATGTTCTTCAACCCCATCTTAGTGTTGGTATTTCTTAACGTTCACGAATAAATCCACAAGCACACGGATATACCGCTGTAGCACTTCACCCGGAGAGTATTCAGGGTATCGTATTTTCTCAGGGAACGGAGGTGTAACGGTCCTCTAGCTAGTTTACCTTGAAGAACAAGAGATAGAATGGTCCGGGGTAGTGTGGTTCATCTAAGGGAAAGGATTAAGGAAGGATAAACTCAAGTTATTACTCGTTTACTTCAAGCACCAGTCTAACCTTGGTCTGCCAAGACCCTCTGGCTATTAGCTCTACTCCGAACCCGAACGTGGGGGATTTCAGAGGACAAACAAGATTGTCACCACCTGCTGTCTACCCCGCAACACCGTGGGGCTTGTAGCCAACAAAGGTAATCTAAGGCCCACTACTAGAAAAATAGGCTATTGCCACAAAAAATATTGCAATAACATATAAATTGTTGCAATAAGTAGGTGATATTGCTACAATTTGAAATTTGGTGGCAATTTATCTGTTGTATTGCCACGAATTTTATTGCATTGCCAGCAACAGGTTAAAATCTACTGCAACATTAGCTTAAGGTGTTGCATTAAGGTGATTGTTTTCCCACGCTAAACTAGCGTGGTAATATTTTAAAAAATGGTTGCAACAAAAAAGTTATTATTGCCACGAGTGAAGTAGCGTTGCAATATATGAATATTATTGCCATATTTTCTAACTATTGCAACATTTTTTATTCATTCTCATGGTGAATCGTGAGGATAAGAGTAGACTATTAGCAAAATACACAACAAAAGTTGTTGTAGTGTAGTGGTAAAGGTTTGTAATCCTTTTAGATCCAAGGTTCAAAGCCAACTAGTAGCAATTTTATATTTTTTACTTCTAATTATTTTTTTGCCACAAAAATATATCGTTGCAAGAATACTTTATTGCTGCCATTTACAAAAATATGGTGGATATAACACTTTTATTACCACGATCATGTTTGTTCTAATTGTTACCACTTGTTGTTGTTGATGCCTTCTTTTCTCCTATCATCTAGGTAGGCTTAGTAAAGAGGCATGATTGCCTTGCTCATGTTGCTAAGTCAAAGATGAGACGCAAGAAGAAACAAGTCATCCAATCTGATCAAGAATGTGCAAGTGTGGGTTTTCATGTATGAACTCCTTTTGTGTATGACTCTCTCTCTTTTGAAATTTGGGATGTGGGCTATCTTTCTTTCTTCTTTTCTTCTTTTTTTCCTAGACTAGCAGATATCCAAACCATGCTTTTGAGCAGGCTTCTCCCCCCTTTTTTTTCTTTTGCATAGCCCGCATCTTTTTGCTAAGATAGTTCGAGAGAGTCATCTTTATTGGAGTTTTATTTGATAGATGGGTGGATGGATGGCATGTTTTTGCGCAACGTCCAATGTAGAAATTGGCATATATATGTGGAGTGTATGTGATCTTGATCATGAGAGCATGAAAAGTTTCTAACATGGGTCAAAGAATTTGACAAAGCTCAAAGCAAAGGCAAACCGCAATATCAAAAGGTTTTGCAATATGCTCTGGCTCTGGTAGGAGTTTTTATTAGTTTGCGGAGGCAAGTTATTGTATTATTTTTAAATTTGAAAATAAATCCCAAGTACTTTGCATGAAAGAGCATGGTTCCATTCATCCAATTATATCGCATTAGTCAATTACTTAGATAGCATGGGTTCCCTATGAAGATAATTGTTCACAAGGACTAGAGTGAAAGCGAGGAATAAAGAGTGTGCAAATTTGTTCATGGAACCGCATGGAGTGTAAAAGGCCTTTTATTTTTATATAAATTTCAGAGTTATTATATTTTTTAAAGCAAGGAGATGCGAGGGAGTTAAGTGCAAACCAGTGTGGTTGATGAAGCAGGGGCGGATGGGCTCCTTAGGGGTTCGGCTGAACCATTGGTTTGACCGACCCCTTTGTCAGCCGTCTGGTCCCCAAACCTGGCGTGTTGCGCGGTGCTGGTTTGTGCGGCTCTTTTTTTTCAAAGATGTCTTCCCCACACTTGTTTCTATACCTGGTTTATTTGAAACAAAGACAAACTAGAGGCAAAAACTCTGCCGGTTTGGATACCGAGGAGTGCAAATATTCATTGAATTCAAATAAGGGGGCACATTCCAAATGAAGGGAAACAAAATTTGGAAGGGAATTATGTGCCCAGATCGAAAAGACAGGAAGGCTAAGAAGGCTGATGTCTAGATGAAAGTTGTGGCCTTGAGCTCTTTTTGTTGGAGGGAAGATGCATAGCATTGAAATCTATCAAATTAATAACATCTACCTCTTCGATTGAATTAAAGGGTGTGTGGAAAACTTTTAAACGTTGACCATTTACCTTGAAAATCTTACCATCATCATATTGGAGTGTGATTGCTCCATGTGAAGACATGCTGATACAGTGTATGGTTCTTTCCACTTGCTGCGAAGTTTTCCTTCTCCAAAGAGCTTAACCCTGGAATTGAACATTAGTACCTTGTCTCCAGCCTTGAAGTCCTTGGGCTTGATCCTCTTGTCGTGCTATCTTTTGGTTTTTTCCTTGTAGATCTTGGCACTGTGGTAAGCCTTCCCTCTCCACTCTTACAACTCTGCAAACTGGATTTTTTTGTTTCTTCCGGCCAGCTTGATGTCCATGTTCCACTGCCGGATGGCCCAATGGGCCCTATGTTCTAGCTCAACTGGCAGATGACATGTTTTGCAATAGACAAGCTGATACAGTGACATGCCAATGGGAGTTTTGTATGCTGTCCTGTATGCCCAGAGTGCATCAGGTACCTTATTTTTCCATCCCTTTCCCAATTCATCGACCGTCTTTTGCAGAATGTTCTTGATTTCCATGTTCGAAGTTTCTACCTAACCAGTGGTCTGCGGGTGGTATGGAGTTGCCATGTTGTGTTGTGTACCAGGCTCCCTTAAGAAGTGTTGGAAGGTCTTATCGATGAAATGAGACCCTCCGTCACTTATGACCATCCGTGGTGTTCCAAAACGAGGGAAGATGACCTCGTGGAACATCTTGCAGGCATGCTTGGCGTTAGTAGCTCTGCGTGGCAGTGCCTCCACCAATTTGGACACGTTGTCGACAGCAAACAGAATGTACTCGCAATCTTGAGACTTCTGGAATGGTCCCATGAAGTCAATGCCCCACACATTGAATAGTTCAACTTGGAAGTTGTATGTGAGGGGCATTGCATTGCGAGCTGTGATGCCACAATGCATATGGCACCTTTGACACCTTCGAATGAATTCCCTGGAGTCTTCATACATTGTTGGCCAGAAGAAACCACTTTGCCAAATCTTTGCTTGAGTTCGGAATGCTCCAAAGTGGCCCCCGTACACTTCAGTGTGACATTTCTCAATGATTTGCATTCCTTCTGTTGCTGGCACGCATCATCTGTAACACCCAAAAATATAGGAAATAAAAATATTAAAATATTTTTTATAAAAGCCACAAAATAAAAATTGTGCATGCATCTTTATTTCTTTTTCTTCTCCCACTCTTTTCTTTCAGCCCAGCCCAAACTTCTCTCTCTTCTCCTTCTATTTTCTTTCTTCTTCTTGCAGCCCAACTCGGCCGGCCCAATCCTTCTCTTCTTCTTTTTCTTCTTCTTTTTGTTTTTCTTTCCCCCGCGGCCCAGACTAGCCAGCCCAAATCGTATCGCTCTCCCTTACCCTCTCCCACCGACAGTTGGGTCCCACCTGTCGGCGCCCCTCTCTCCCATCTTCCTTTCTTCTTCCTCTACTCCTCCCCTCCTTCCTTTTTCCGCTGCGGCTCCAGACGCGCCGCGCCGCCGCGCAGTCGTCTGCGCTTTCCCCCCTTTCCTTTTTCCTCACCCCGATCCAGATCGACTCCGCGCCGTCGCCCGCGTCTCCTCTTTCCTTCTCCACGACGCTGGCTGCCATACTCGCTGCGGTACACGTCCGCCCCTTTCCTTTGCCGTCCGCTGCCTTCCCTTTTCCTGGCCGCTCCGTCTCCTCTCCGCCCCTATAAAGCCCACGCCGGAGCCCCGCTTTGCACCCAGAGCCATCCTCAATCCCTTCCTCTACTCCACACCGTCGCACGCCGCTGGAGTTCGCACACCGGAGGAACGCCGCCGCCCCGTGTCGCTGCCCCTCCGTCGATACGCCGTCCCGCTGCTTCTCCACCGCCTTCAACTCTCGCTGGAGTTCCGCGAGTTGGTGAGCATCAAGCCGCACCCGTTTCCCCTCTCTCTCTCGCTCCGTCGCAGCCCCGATTTCTCGCCGAACCTCTCTTTTCGCCCGCCGCCGTGGCTGCCGGTTTACAGTCGCCGCACAGCCGTCCCGTGGCCACCAACACTTTCACCGTGCCGCTCTCTCCCTCCCCGGCATAAACCCAGCTTGAACTAAGCCCCGGAACACCGGATTCGATGAAGCTCCGGCCGTCCGCCGCCGCTCTTGCTCGCCGCCAGCGCCCAACGCAGCTCCGATTCACCCGACCCTTTTTCTCCGCCGGGTCGACCCGAGCCGACCCTCATCCCACCGCCCGATCTGGATCTCACTGCCAGAACCAATCTGAGCCGCGCGCGAGACGCCGCCTTCGCCTAACCCTCACCCTGCCGCTCGATCTGAATCTAACGGCCGGAACAGATCCGAGCCGCGTCCGTTTCGCCCGACCCTTACCCCGCTGCCGATTCTGATCCAACGGACCAGATTCACCCGACCCTAGCCGTCCCCGGAACCTTTGCAGAAAAACCCCTAGGTTTTCTAGGAATCAACCCGCAGTCCAGATCAGTAGAAAAATAATTAGAGTTGAGCCCTTTCTTTTTCTGTTCCGACCCCTGACTTTTCTAGAATTAGTACCCGCTGTCCAGTACCTCTAGTTTTGCACCCCGACACTCTGTTTAAGGTTTAATTATGTTTTAGCCCCTGATTTCCTCAGATCTAGCCCCTGGAAGTTCAAAACTCTCACAGTTAGGTCCGTGAATCACTGTTTTAGCCATATCTTCATCGTTTCAACTCCGATTTCAGCGATTCTTGCGCTCACACGATCCTTGCATCATGAACTACAACTTTGTCATGGAGATGGAACCTAAATTAGAACAAGAGATCAGAAAAGGGTAGTTGACAGATGCTAAGATCAAAGAGATCAAGATTCAAATTGGTTTAGGCAAGACTACGGATTTCACCGAAGATGAACAAGGAACTGTTTGGTTCAGAAAGAGGATATCTATACCTGAAATTGATCACCTTCGTTAACTCATTTTGAAGGAGGCACATGATTCTGCTTATTCCATTTATCTTGGAAGTACCAAGATGTATCAAGACTTGAAAGAAAGGTACTGGTGGTATGGTTTGAAAAGAGACGTAGCAACTCACGTGGCTTTGTGTGATATGTGCCAGAGAGTGAAAGCAGAACACCAGACACCAGCAGGGTTACTTTAGCCATTGAAAGTACCTGAATGGAAATGGGAAGAGATTGGTATGGATTTCATTGTAGGGTTACCCCGTACTCGTGATGGTTACGACTCGATATGGGCTATTGTGGACAGATTGACAAAAGTCGCACATTTTATCCCGGTCAAAATAACATACATTGGAGCCAAGTTAGCAGAACTATACATGTCACGAATTGTGTGTCTGCACGGTGTTCCAAAGAAGATAGTGTCTGATCAAGGCACTCAGTTCACGTCGGACCACCCCAACAGCATAATCACTAGCATCACACATTATTTCAAACGGCAGACTCCAATCAGGGGGTTGAATGATTGGAGCTGAAATGAGTGCTTCTTTTAAGATATGAAATGCTTTTAAAACTTCATTAGTAAATTAAAAAGGCGCATCCTTAGCTAAGAGGCTCGTGAGGGGTCTAACGACATATGAGAAATCCTTAATGAAACGTTGATAGAACCCTGCATGGCCTAGAAAGCTACGGATGCCCTTAACGTTCATTGGTGGTGCGAGCTGTTCTATGACCTCAATTTTTGTTCTATCCACCCCCTCTCGGACACAAGGTGCCCAAGAATGATGCCTTCACGGACCATAAAGTGGCACTTTTCCCAGTTTAGCACCAGGTCCTTTTCCTGGCACCTTTGCAATACCTTGTCCAAATTCTCAAGACAATGATCAAATGTTTTCCCATAGACGGAAAATTCATCCATGAAAACTTCCCTGATTTCCTCGATCATGTCAGAGAAAATAGACATCATGCATCGTTGAAAAGATGCAGGAGCGTTACAAAGCCTGAACGACATTCTAGGATTAGCATAGGTTCTGTAAAGGCATGTAAACATGGTCTTGCTCTGATCATCAAGGTGGATGGGAATTTGATGATAACCTGAATACCCATCAAGGAAACAGAACAAAAAGTGCTTCGCCAACCGTTCTAACATTTCACCAATGAAGGGCAGTGGGAAGTGATCATTCTTTGTTGCCGAGTTGAGCTTTTGGTAATCAATGCACATTCTCCATCCTGTGATGGTTTGTTTAGGGATAAGCTCATTTTTATTGTTTTCAACAACCGTCATTCCCCCCTTCTTTGGCACGACTTGGACAGGACTCACCCATTCGTTGTGTGGCACGAGATAGATTATCCTGGTTTGCAAGAGCTTAAGGACCTTTGCCTTAACGACTTCCCTCATCACGTTGTTCAGCCTACGCTGAGGTTCCCTAGATGGTGTGTTGGCTGGGTCTATTGGGATGCGATGGGTGCAAAGGGTAGGACTGATTCCCTTGAGGTCCTAGAGTGAGTACCTGAAGATGGGCCTATGCTTTTCTAGAACGGCTATTAGCTTGGCCGTTTCCTCGACAAAAATTTTATCACTAATGATGACAGGAGATTCGGTATCGTTGTTCAAGAAAGCATAGCACAGGCCAGAAGGAAGGGGTTTCAGCTCGTTTGGTGGACGTGTTGGCCGTTCGTGCGTGCATAGCTCAAGAGTCTCCCCTAGATCATCTTCCACTTGGATAAAGAGTTTAGCATCTTTTTCTAGGGATGTTTCAAGGGTTTCGAAGGGTGAAACGGCTAACACTTCCTCAAGCGGCTCCTCTTGGGGGAGAGGATTAGAAACTACGTTCCTTGATCGTGAGGTTGGCATGGAATAGGTTCTTCCAAGGGTTACGTCAAGGGTTCCTAGTTGGGATACCTCTAGGAACAGCTTCTCAATGGGATGCCCTATTAGAACGTCAAAGTCTTGGACTTCGAAGACATGGAAATCTAGGGCGGTCTCGAGGCCTTCTATGATGGGGCATGGTGAGATCCGGAAGGTTTTCGTGGTTGGAAAGAAAGAATTTTCGCCTAGATGGTCAAGAGCAAAAGAGGCGGAAATGATGTTCGCTCCAACCATGGGATTATAGAGAGCTGCGAGTACAGTTCCTTGGAGGAAGCATTGGATGGTTAAGGAAGGGGTATGAATTTGAATCGCTTCAAAAGAAAATTCCCCTTCTTCTAGCCATTCACTGCTCATGACAGTTGTCAACCCCTTGATGGTCTCTTTAAGGGAAGCCTTATCGAGAGGATCAAAAGGGGATACCGGAACTTGAGGTCTCTTTTGATGGGGGTACATCGAGGTGTTTCCAAAGTTTTGAAATGAGTTCTCCTCGATGTTGAAAGGGAACTCTAGAGGTTGAATTTCTTCTTCCTCCAGTGTTCTAGGTTCGGGGGAAGGTTTGGAGGTTGTTTCTAGGAAGGTTAGCAAAAGGGGTTTAGATTCAACCAACGGAACTTCCTCTTGGCTTGATGGCTCATCAACTGGAAGGGGCTTGGTAAAGGAGGTGTTTTCTAGGATACGGTCTAGAAGTGCTTCTCCTTCGGCTGTGGTTTTGTGCGTGAAGGATCCTCCAGCCGTGATATAGGGCTGTAGGACAGACTCCTTGTTAAGCCCTAACCAAAAGTGTTGAAGCAACACATGGTTGGGAACAGCTGGGCCAGCATGAGTTAGCTGCGACAACATGGCTCGGACTGCACCTATGGTTTCCCTCTCATCCTTACAAAAGTCGAGGATCTCTTTTCACGAGGAAGCGATTCGAGAAATAGGGAAGAATGCGAGACAGAACCTATCCCGTAGTTCCTCTCATTCTTCGTTTACCTTCCCGACGTTATGGGCGTACCATTACTTCGCTCTCTCATCAAGGGAGAAAGGAAATAATTTCCACAGCAGTGTTTCCTGTGCCATGCCTGCAATTGTCAGGCACGAGCACAACTGCTCGAACTCACGTAGGTGGTGGTAAGGGTTTTCATCGTTAAAGCCTAAGAAGGGTTGTTCCCAAACCATGGCAATGAAGCCAGGACTGAGTTCACAGCCAGAAGCTATGATGGGCTTGGAAGATTGTAGTGGCTCTAAGAACTCGACCTCGCGAGCAGAAAGTTTCTGGATAGAAATAGGCTCCATGGTAACAAAGGAAGAGGATAAAAGAAAGAGATAGGTAATAGAAAAGGATAAATGAAAGAGAAAGGTAAAAGAAAGTGTACACGGACAAACTAGGTTTAAAAACAACTACAGCAACCACTCCTCGGCAACGCCACCAGAAATGCTTGTTAGTATTTCTTAATGTTCACGAATAAATCCGCAAGCGTCGTAGCACTTCACCCAGAGAGTATTCAGGGTACCATATTTTCTCAGGGAATGGAGGTGTAACGGTCTTCTAGCTAGTTTACCTTGAAGAACAAGAGATAGAATGGTCCAGGGTAGTGTGGTTCATCTAAGGGAAAGGATTAAGGAAGGATAAACTCAAGTTATTACTCGTTTACTTCAAGCACCGGCCTGACCCTGGTCTGCCAAGTCCCTCCGGCTATTAGCTCTACTTCGAACCCGAACGTGAGGGATTTCAGAGGACGGATAGGGTTGTCACCACCTACCGCCTACCCCGCAACACCGTGGGGATCGCAGCAAACAAAGGTAATCTAAGGCCTAAACACCACGTTTATGCTGTCAAGTACTACTCTAGCGTTGTGCAGGGTTTACCCATCTTTATTAGGGGCCCTCTACTATAGTATCTGCTACAAGAACGGACCATGAACCCGTAAACGAATAACAACAAGAGAATAACTTTACCAAGAACTTAACACTTAGATAAACTCAGGTACTTATTCAAAAGATTCGTACCTGCCAAGGTACAAGGTAGAAGAGAGAGGCCGACAAGTTCGGCTCTTCTCCAGCCTTCTCCTCACACACTCCCAATCCTAATGCTACAAAGTAAGGTGGAGTCCCTCTTCTCTTCTTCTCCAAATGTGTTGTGTCTTAAGAGGGTCTCCTCTCCACCTTTTTTAGCTTGAATAGGTTGGTTTGAGGTGGAGTCATACAAGGAAATAATTGGCGCCGATGTAGGAATGGCGGTGGAGGATCTCTCGCCAAAGTGCACTGGGCGGGAGCCCATTCGGGTTCGGCCGACCGCCAAGTGGGTCCCCCGGCCACCGCCTTTGCTCAGCAGGCTGATAGGTGGGCCCTTGCCTCATCCCTTGGGTGTTGCCGCCTTGGAACGTCGGTTTGGCCTGTTTGGTGGGCCCTTCTTGTAAGTGAGATGCAGGTCGGGATTTTCAATATGTTTCTTCTACGTTCACTCGTGTTTTTCCTTGTGTTTCACTTGTGCATGCTTGCAAATCATAATTCACCAAAACTTGTGGAACCAATTAGAATTAAGCCCTAGCTAAGTTTGGTGATTATTTAATACTGAAAGATGCAGATGTTGACGGTTGATTTTAGAACTTAAGGACCGTCAACACTTGGCACATGAAGGGAAGTCAATCCATTTGCAGAGTGGGATGCTCAAGATGCCCAAGATTCCCAAGGAGAGGAAGAAGAAGCATCTACACCGACCACTAGGGCTGCTCCACGCCGTGCTCGTGATGCTGAGGAGGAGGAGACCGAGGAGAATCAACCCATCAACTACCGAGAGTACGACGATGACGATGATGAGGAGGAGGACGAAGAGGACGACGACGACGAATAGACGCTCCTACTGCTGCCTTTCATTCCCTTTTTGGTGCTTGTTGCCAAAGGGGGAGTGAAAGAGATCATTTATGTATCACCGTCTTGTATCCGCACTTAATCTAATTTCTAGACTTATTTGTCCAAGACTATGTGGCATGAGACTTGTAATGTGTGCTTTGTGTGTGCTAAGAACTCGGTTTGAACTTAAATGTTATCAAGGACTTATGTTAGCGTGACGAAAATGATGTTTGATGACTTGTTATTTATGTGCAGTGGCAAAATCTACGGAGAGTCCGTAGAAAAGTTCGGAATCTCCGCAAGTTGCTGAGTCTCTGGAGATATTGCCTCTTCACACTTTTTCTGAGGTTTTTGAGTGCATGAACTATCATGTTGCATCACACATGCTTTGTTGCACACACATAGACACCCCACTTTAGAATTGAAATTATTTTTCCTCAATGTGAGCAATGTTTAACTTATGTCAAAGTCATGAGTTTGTATTCAAAGCAAGATGCACACATTGAGGGGGAGGTTTTATTTAAGTTGCTTATTTAATAAATGATCTATCTCTTGTAAGCCACAAGTGTGTTGTCATCAATCATCAAAAAAGGGAGATCGAAAGAATAGGCCCGTTTAGTGTGTTTTGGTTGATTAATGACACATGCTTGTGGAACTAATGCTATTATTGAGAATAATGAGAATGTATCAAAGCAAAGAGATAGGCTAACTTGTGGAGATGATCACCAAAAAGGAAATGAAAGTTGCAAAGCGAGAACTCATGAGGATTTAAATATTTTATCTTCTGAATTTGAGTATAAGAATTTCGTACTGTCAAGAGGGGCATGATTTTTCCTAGATTTGCTTAGAATAAGGTGCTCAAGATGATCTCACAAACCTATGAGAGACACCTTTGCACTCACACATCACTTGGGATATCTTTGGAGTGTTTTCTGCAGAAGAGTCTGAAGTTTTCGGAGATTTTTCCGGAGTCTCCGGCCATTGGGGTTTCTGCAGAATGTGTCCGGAGTTCAGAAATGTACAGAGTCTCTACACATCTCCGGAGTCTCCGGAGGAGTTGTCCGGAGCCTCTGAAGAATTCTTTGGAGTCTCCGGAACTTAACCAATTAACGGCTAGTTTTGGGTGACGGGGTATAAATACCCCCTCACCGCCTCCATATTTACTCTCTTTGTCCAGAACTGACATGCCTCCATTCCTAAGCATTCAAGAGCCCTCTTTACTCCCTCCTTGACTTCCAAGTGAGATTTTGTGAGGAGATTGAAGGGAAATTGAAGTGAGAGCAAGTGAGAGTGCTAGTGAGCTGATTTCCCATCTCTTCAGCACCTCGTTCTTCGTCAAGTTGGTGGATTTCGTGTTTGTTACTCTTGGAGCTTCAAGCTCCTAGCTGGCTAGACGTTTCCCATCAAGCACCCAAGCTTGTGGTGTGCCCCGGGAAGTTTGTACGACCTCGACATTCTAGTAAGTCACCTTAGCTAGACCTTGGCGTCGCTAAGGGGAGGCTTCATAGTTCAAGAAGAAAGTGGTCTTCTTTGGTGCCTCAACAGAGACATAGGTTCCTCTAGAGGAACTACACTTCGAGAAACATATCCTCGTGTCCTTGTGCATTTACTTTGTGATTTGTTGAAGTTCTTGTTGCTTGCTAGAATTCTAGGGTTTGCTCTCGATCTACTTGTTGGAAAGTTTTTGGCTGTAGGTAGTTGATGCAAAGGAGTGGAAACAAGTCCATAAACCTTGAAAATTCATTCGATCTACTTTTGGTTGAGGTTTGAGTAGTCGTTTGTGCTTTTAGCTAATTCTTCGGAGTCTACGGACATTTCTTCCGAATCACCAGAAGTTGCGGAGATTCCGGACAAATATCCAGATACTCCGAAAGTTACTGACATAATTGTTTAAGTGTTGTAATTTTTCAGTTTCGACTATTCACCCCCCTTCTAGTCGACATCTAGATCCTTTCACAAACATGTTCACAAGAATTACTACATCCACTCATCCAACCAATAAAATATTTTCCTTTTCATGATTATTACTGCATCCGATGCGTCTGTTTACTTTCCTAAAGGATATACTTCCTCCATTCTTTTTTGATAGATCTATTTTCAAATCTGAAATATTTTCTATTGATATTCCTATTTGCAAAGTCTTCGTAAGTTCTATCTATTTTTCTCTACTGGGATCCATCAGCTTGGTGTATCAACATCATGTCTTTCTTGCGTTCTTCTTTGTGCCATCGCATCAACTTAGCATGCTCTTTATTTCTAAATAGACGCTTCAAACGTGGTATTATAGGAGAGGAACTCTCTTCCAAGGGCCCTCTCTCCTGACCTTCTACCACAATGCACTGCATACGGGGCATGCATCCAAATCAATTCCTAAACACTAAACACTAAAAAGTCAGTCACGCTTTGTTTAGCGTTTAAACAGTTTAATCAGTGTTTAGACGGAGTTAAACGGGCTGAACGGTTTTGTATTATATCATCAAAATATGCATGTTCATGGCTTACAAAATCAATATTCTAACAAATGTATATATTTATGCATGTAAAAGATCAAATATATACATATTATGCATGTAAAAAATCAAGTATACATATTTATTCATGTAAAAAATTATGTATAAGTATGTATACATGTAAGAATGCAAGTGGATTTGCCTCTGTTTGCCTAAACAGTGTGTTAAACGGCCATTTAGCCTGTCTAATAACGTTTAATTCCGTCTTGTTTACCCTGTTTAGGCTGTTTACTCCTGTTTTTATGGCGTTTAAATGGTCAACCGTTTAATCACTGTTTATAGCCTAAACAACACAATTTACCTCTGTTTATCGTTTAGATGGCTGTTTAGGCCATTTAGGCAAACACTGATCCAAATTCTCGTACTCATCACCACGGTAGAGGATGCAGTCACTGGGACATGCATGTATCTTATGTACCTCAAATCCTAGAGGGCAAACAAGTTATTTTGCTTCGTATGTTGTGGTAGGCAATTCGTTATCCTTAGGAAGCATATTATTTAAATATTTCAATAATTCACCAAATCCCTTGTCGGATACACCATGCGTTGCCTTCCATTGTAGCAACTTCAGAGTTCTGCCAAGCTTCTTCAATCTATCTTCGCAGCCTGGGTACAACAACTTGCGGTGGTCCTATAACATCTTCTAGAACTTCATCCTCTTCTTCTCACTTTCACAATCTTCATGCGCATCGCGCAACGCTTGCCCAAGATCGTCGGTGGGATCATCATCTGCCGCCTCTCCTTCAGGCTCTTCCATTGCAGTATCATCATCAAAGGCATAGAATCCAGCGTGGCTCGAAAAGTTGTCGTCACAATCTTCTTCTTCATTGTCCTCCATTATAACCCCTTCTTCTCCGTGACTGGTCCAACAAATGTAATTGGATGAAACCATTAGCAAAAATATGGTTGTGAAGGATCCTTGAAGAGGAGTAATCCTTCTTGTTCTGGCAATTTCTGCACGGGCAGCACATGAAACCATTCTGCTTGTTTGCCTCGACCACATCCAAAAAATAATGCAAGCCATCAGTAAACTTCTTGGAACGTCGGGCAACATTATACATCTATTGCCAGTCCATCTGCATTGCACGATATGGTATTTAAAAAAAATCCATCACACAACATGAATAATAAATTAAGAGAATCAAAATATTATTCAACAATCTCTATCAATCACACACCGTAATTAATTAAAAGATCTAAATTATCCATTACACAACATGATTAATTAAAATGTCTAAAATACCGAATAAGCTACATGCTAGTACAAACTACTCATGAGACCTATTGACCAATGGCTCGTGAACCGCCTCGCAAACTCTGGACACCGAACGGTCAATTTCTGCCATCCCCGACGCTTCGCTTCTCGCATTGCGTCGAGCCATCAACTCGCGATCATCATCCGTACCATGCAACTCGACATCAAATTCACGCTCAAATTTGCATCTTGCATTACGTAGCGCAAGGCAATCAAATGCTTTTTTAATACAACAACGAATACAACCTCGAACAAGTCCAAGACGCTCTTCCCTGCGGAACTCAAGGGAATGTCCGGTGCGCTTCAAATGATTGCGTACCGACGCCCGAGCGGACGCACGGCACTCTAATGCATCATATTGCAAAACCATTTCTATGGATTAAACATACCATATAAACATCATTAGAGTATCAAAATAATTCATTTCAGAATACGTAATTACAACCTAAAATTCAATACACTATAACAATTATAAAATAAATCAATAGCTAACTGCACCTAGGAAAATTATCACATGTATAAAATAATAATAAACTAAATCAATAGCTAACTACATCAACTAATATCAAAAATAATAAACATTAATTAGTCATTAACCTTTAATAATCCCTCCATACTGCATATATACTCCCATTGTAAAAATAAAAAATTTCTACTATACTCAACTAATATCTATTTTTCTATATATGCATTTTCATATCTATATTTTTTCATACTCCTATTGTATATACTTATTTTAATATCTACATTTGTTTTTCTAAATAGTGTTCCTCTCTCTATATATATACTCCCATTAAAAAAATAACATTCTACTCTATATACTCATTTTGATCGACTAATACAAGTAAATCACATCTACACATGCAAACCTTAAGTAAATTTGAGCTCAAATGGTGTATAAATTGAAAAAACTCCAACATTTTTTCTCAATCTAAAAAACCTCAAATTTCTCTATTTCTAAACCATAAAATGAGCTACACTAGCAATGAAAGATGAGAGGATGAAGTTTCTAGTTGGATCGACGGGGAATCAAAAGCCTTCACAAATCATGGAGAAAATAGGAATGACCTTCCCTCATCCGAGCCAAGAACATAAAGAACAATAGAGGAATGGCTCAGGTAGAGGGAGGAAGAAGGGAATAAAAGGGGATAGGGAATTAAGCCCCGATTGAAGCCACCAACTGGGACTAAATGCTCACCATTAGTCCCGGTTGGTAGCTCCAACCGGGACCAAGGTCTTTAGTCCTGGTTGGAGCCACCAACCAGAACTAATGAAGCACTTTTAGTTTCGGTTGTTGGCTCCAACCAGGACTAAATATCTCTCCACCTTGAACCCGGTACTAATGCTTTCATTAGTCCCGGACCTAATCCAGGCCGGGACAAATATCAAAAATGAAAGAAGAAAGATTCGTTCTCTACTAGTGGTTGCTATTTGCGGAATGACATGAACGACTATTTAGATTCCCATGTATAGTAACTCCTCTAAGAAAATACTAGTGCATGCGTCGTATGATGGCGTTGATACGGAGGGCGAGGAGTCGTTACGGAAAATATTTCTACTATGTGATAATGTTTTTTTCGATAAAGAGAAAGCTTTATTAATTAATCAGAAATAAAGTTACAATCCTGAGCAACTCTTTGTTCTTAACTATTATATTAAGATGAAATAGGTCTATCAAAAGAGAATGAAGGGATTATGATGCATGCCTACCAAATATGTCACCAGCATCTGTCCTTTACTAATTTTAAGGTTGTTTTCGTGCTATTTTTTTGCTTTCCGTGTATAGCGTGTAAACGCATCTTTTACTACTTTCCTGTATTCAAATCACTAAAATAAAAAAATAAAAATAAGACCTCATTCGGTTAGCTCGGATTGGCCCGTTCCGGGTGGATTGCTCCGGGCCGTTTTGAAGCCAGCTGTAAATTGAAAAGCCCCCTCCCTCCACGGCCCGGAACGAAGTTGCGTCAACTACACTCCAGATGGAAGCCTGGTGACGACGCAGCACCCGCGAGGCCGAGCCCGAGCTGGCGGCGCAGGAGGCGACGAGGCGGCAACGCGAGGTGAAGGCGCGGTGCCGTGGCACAGCCCCAATGGCGACCGTCTCCAATCCAATGCGCACCCTCTCCGCTGCCTGTTCACCGGTAAAGCGACCGATGGCTAACCCTGCGGGAGCAGGGAGCTGAGCGGAGGACAAGGACCAGGAGAGGGCGGTGGTGGTCGTCGCTGCTGGTGGTGGCAGTGCGGCGGCGGCGGCCATGAGTTGGAGGACGGGAGGCGGCGCGAATGGCGTGGCCAGGAGGTGGGTGCTGCTGCTCTGCGTCGGGAGCTTCTCCTCGGCCTGCTCTTCACCAACAGGTAACCCGTTGCTCCATGAGATATTGAGATTCGACCGGCTCTCGAGTGTTCTTTAGGATGCATCATGTGGGGGAAGATCTGTGGATTTGTGGTCACCTTGACTCTGCAATTCGGGGTAGGGAAAGTAGGTAGGTTGGTTGTACCACACTGTTTACCTCAACTCCTGAGTAGCAGCACTTCATTTGCCTGAATTCCATGAGAGCGTTGCTAATTCGTGGATTGGACGGGCTCATGGCTTCAGCGCCTGCTGGTGCCAATGGAGGATTTCGAGGGGTGTAGGGATGCAAGTGGGTATTTAATGGGTATCTAATGGTACTTTATGGATTAACTAAATAATTACGATGGCATGCTATTTTAATTTATTTTATTAAATTTTTAGATCAATCCAATAACCTAAAATAAATATAACTTGATTCTTTTAACATACTCCTATTTTGGGTGGCCATTTTTGCGGACCTGATAAAAAAAAAGTACTATATATATTGCAGAACAGTGGTCCCATGCTCTTCAGTTGCATCTGATTTTGGTGTTCCGGCTGGTTATCACATAATAAAAAAATCCACTTGGCTTTTATGAAAGAAGGTAGACAACGAGTGATATCAGAACTGTGACGTTTTTGGTCTTTATTCCTGTCCAGCCGAACACAATTTTTCAAACAGACCTGGAATGGATTAGAACAGGATTTGAATCGGACCTGGAATGAGTGGAGGAAGGGGATCCACTTGATCCTGTCTAGGAACGGTTCAGGGACAAGAACCAAGCCTCGGCGAGCCAACGAGGCCTAAAGAACTGCGTTGACAGAGCAGGCCGCAGCAAGACCATAATGGCCGCTAGGACCAGGCATCGGTTTTTCGGTTCAGTTCGTGTTTTTCGGTCTTGCAAAAATTGGTTGTTCAGAAATTGAAAACCGATCGGTGCTCAAAAATACTGAAAACCGACACCGAAGAGTCGGTGTCCTCGGTTCGGTTTTTCGGTGCACCGAACAGCAGTCACATGCACACAGAGGCACTTGCTTGCACCGCCTACCCAGACCTGCTGTCGTTCGCCCACACCTGCACCGCCTACCCATGCCTGCTGCCGTTCGCCCGCACCTGTAGGTGCTCCTGCAGCTGGCCCACACGCCCCCGCTCTCCTGCACCCTTGCTGCTCGCTCACGCAACACGCGCTCGCCAACGCGTCGCCTGGCCGTGTGGCTGAGCGCTTGCGCCGAGCGCTCGCCTCACCTCCGCAGCGCGGCTGGACACCTGCGCCGCACGTGAGAAATTTGCAATTTCGCCATTCTCAAAACTAGATTTTGCCAGATTGCCATTCCGTAATTGGACTTCGCTGTTCTGCCATTATAAAACATGGTCATCCCGCTACAATATCTTTTCAACCTCTTCCAAGTCATTTTATGTTTTTATACATTTTCTCTAACCTAAACTTCCCAAAGTGCCCCTGCCTTACAACCCCAAGCACCGAAGAGAACCGAAAGCCTCGTTCTTTTTTCTCGCCGCTCCTCCTCTTGATTCCGACGGCGGCGCCCTTGCACAGCTGCCGTTCATCGTTTCACCCATGGCTCCTCCGTTCGCCGCCCGCGTCCCTGTCCTAGTACTAGCGCTGCTCGTCGCCGTAGCAGCGGCGCTCGTGGCGACGACGCCCCTCGCCGTCGCGCAGCCGTGGGCGGTCTGCGACGGCCAGGGCGGCAACTACTCCGCGGGGAGCCCCTACGCGAGCAACCTCCTGCAGCTCGTGCTCCATCCTCCGCGCCAATGCCTCCAACTCGCCCGCGCTCTTCGCATCGGGCTCCGCTGGCGTCGGGGCGGATGCCGGGGCGGACGCCGTCTACGGCCTCGTGCTCTGCCGTGGCAACCTCAGCGTCTGAATGTACAACTGCAGCACTTGCGCTGGCAGGGGCGGATCTAGGGGGGCTAGCCCCCCTACCTCCCCAATATCGATGGATACCCCCTAAGGCCCCCTCCATTTTTGGGAACCATTTTTGGGAACAAAGAATGAAGAAGAAGGGAGAGGAAGAAGAAGAGAAGGGGAGGAAGAAGAAGAGAAGGGAGATGAGGCCCCTTTCACTTGCCTGCTGGATTCGCCAGCAGCGCCGGCCAGGACGTGCAGCGGGTTTGCATCCGCACCCACGACGTCGCGTTCGTCTACAACCAGTGCTTCGTCCGCCTCGCCGGCGCCGACTTCCTCGCCCCGCCCAACAACACCGGCATGGTGCCCCTCATCAGCGGCACCAACATCCCCAGCGGCGTCGACGTCGCCGCCTACGACGCGGCGGTCACGCGGCTGCTCAACGCCACCGCGCACTACGCGGTGGACAGGGACAGCTCGCCCCCGTCGTCGTCGCCGAGATTGTACTTCGCCACAGGGCAGCTGGTGAGGCTCGACCCGCGGGTCCCCAACATCTGGTCCATACCGCAGTGTGCGGGGGACCTGTCGCAGGCGCAGTGCCGGGGGTGCCTCAGCGACCTGGTGGCCGCGTGGTGGAACGGGAGCGGGTTCGAGCCCAAGGGGAGGGAGCAAGGCTCGCCGGCTTGCGGTGCAACCTGAGGTCCGAGCTCGGGGACAGGTTCTACACCGGCGCTCCGATGGTGAAGCTGCAGATGAACGACGCCTTTGCTTTCCTCAAATCGAAGTCGATGTGCACATTTGCAGCGTCTGGAGCTCGATGCTGCAGTTGCAAAGGGGCTAGGCTTCCAATTTTGTGCGGGATTAGGAGGGGGCAGCATTCCCTTCAACCATGGTGGTGGCGGCGGCGTGTAGTATAGAGGACGGAGAACAAGAAAGAAGAACGAGACAGAAGAAAGGGCGAGCGTGAGGAGGATGTCGACGGGAAAGGATAAGGCTGTGCGGTCCAAGGGTATAATTGTCTGATCATGTGGCCAAATCATCAAGAAAATACAAAACAAATTGATAAATATTGAAAAAGCGGGTCAGCACCGTTTCATAATGGCAAAACGGCAAAACTCAACGGAATGACATTCCAGCGAAGCACAATTTTAAGGATGGTGAAATAGTAAATTTCTCGCCACACGCCGCAGAGTAGGAGAGGCGGAGACCGGAGGGGCGGCGCGATGGGAGAGCCGAATTTCGAGCCGCCGTCGGCCTGGCTGCTTGGGGACAGGTGGATAAGGTTGGCTGAGTCGTGAGGTCGCGAGGCCAGGTGGGGATGTTTATTGCTCTGATTTGGGCCAAGGTGGACCAAAGAACTCTGGGTTTTTCGCGCACTCTTTCGTAGGGGAACTTCGGTAGTTCGGCGAGTTCAGTTTGCTAGAGTTCAAAACCGAACACGAAATAGACCACCGAATTCGGAAAAAAAGAAAACCAACACCGAAGAAAAAACCGACATATCGGCTCGGGTCGGTTCGATGACCGGTTTTTCGGGGAAAAAAATGGCCCCGCCGCACCACTTCCACGCACACCGAGAGCACCCGACCAGTCCACACTCCACAGCGGCAGCAGCACTGCCGCACCAGTGCGCCACCCAGGCAACCAATCCGTGGAAACCAGATGACAAAACCGAATTGTTTTTAAAAAAAAAATTCACTCTCGGCGCACGCGCCGCTTCACTTTAAAATCCCGCCTTCTGCCACCAGCCCCCTTCTCTTTCCTTTCCCCTCCCGCCCAAGAGCCCACCGCCCGGTGACGCGCCGCCTCCTCGCCCTCCCCGCCGCGGCGGGGTCGCCCCCCTCCCCCTTTCCCACGAATGGCGCGGCGGCGGCGCTCCCCCGGAGCTCCGCCTGGCCTACGGCGCGCGCGCGCACCCTCGGCCGTGCGGTCCTCTCGCGGCAATTAATTTCAGTTGGCTATCAAGGATGCAAATCTTGCAAGTGAGGATTTTAGTTTACAATGAAGAACATGCAGGATTTCCAGGATACAAAAGCCAAATACAAAAGCGAATTGTTTATAATGATTACCATCTTGATATCCTTTCCATTACCCACAACCAGGATGTCTACAGAAGTATGCCTTGTATGTGGGTCTGTAATTCTGTATACAATTTTACCAATTGAAAATTAGAACAGGATGTATACATCTATATAGTAGTAAAATCGTTTTTTTATGCATATATACTAGAAAATTTTAAACAATCATAATTTGCCAATTGTATCTACTTATGTAAAAGGGTCAGCTTGTCAATACATCAACATCATCAACATAGTCTTTTCTTCCAAGCAAGTTGGGGTAGACTAGAGATAAAACCCATAAAAAACAAAGATCACGGATCTTCAGTATGTGGATGGCGAGTCTCCAAGCGCTCCTATCCAAAGCTACCTCTTCGGAGATATTCCACTCCTTAAGGTCTCTCTTCACCGACTCGTCCCAAGTCAGTTTAGATCTACCTCTACCTCTCTTTACATTTACGGCCTGCTTTAGAACCCCACTACGCACCGGCACCTCAGGGGATCTCCGTTGGATATGTCCAAACCACCTCAATCGATGTTGGGTAAGTTTCTCCTCAATTGGTGCCACCCCGACTCTATCCCGAATAACTTCGTTCCGGACTCTATCCCTTCGTGTGTGCCCGCAAAACCACCGCAACATTCGCATCTCTACTACACTCAGTTGTTGGACATGTCGTCTTTTTGTAGGCCAACATTCAGCACCGTATAACATCGCCGGATGAATCGCTGTCCTATAGAACTTACCTTTTAACTTTTGTGGCACCCTTCTGTCACATAGGACGTCAGAAGCTTGACGCCACTTCAACCAGGCAGCTGAGATTCTATATCTAACATCATCATCAATGTCGCCATCCTTTTGAAGTATCGATCCTAAATACCGAAAAGTATCCTTCTGGGCCACCACTTGCCCATCGAGGCTAACATCTCCATCCTCATGCCTAGTCGCGCTGAAATCGCACATCATGTACTCGGTCTTGGTCCTACTGAGTCTGAACCCTTTCGACTCTAACGTGCGTCTCCACAGCTCTAACTTCCTATTAACCCCTTTTCTACTCTCGTCCACCAGCACCACATCATCAGCAAAGAGCATACACCAAGGGATATCATCTTGTATGTCCCTTGTGACCTCATCCATCACCAAGATAAATAAATAAGAACTCAATGCTGACCCCTGATGTAGGCCTATGTTAATAGGAAAGTCAGTGGTGTCACCATCACATGTCCGGACAAACGTCATCGCATCCTTATACATATTCTTGATGAGGGTAATGTACTTAGTTGGGACTTTATGCTTCTCCAAGGCCCACCACATGACATTTCTCGGTATTTTATCATACGCCTTCTCAAGGTCAATAAAGACCATATGCAAGTCCTTCTTCTGCTCTCTATATCTCTCCATCAATTGTCGGATTAAGAAAATCGCCTGCATGGTCGACCTTCCAAGCATGAACCCAAACTGGTTTTGGGTCATACTTGTCACTCTTCTTAGACGATGCTCGATAACCCTCTCCCAAAGCTTCATCGTATGGCTCATCATCTTAATCCCACGGTAGTTAGTACAACTTTGAACATCTCCTTTGTTCTTGAAGATTGGTACTAATATACTTCTCCTCCATTCTTCAGGCATCCTGTTGGACTGAAAAATAAGGTTAAAAAGCTTAGTTAACCATACTATCCTTTTGGCACCTAGGCATCTCCACACCTCAATGGGGATACCATCAGGGCCCATCGCTTTAGCCCCCCAAAGCGTTTGTTGGTGTCATCAAAAGAGTCATCTAACTCAAGGGTAGGGCCCTCATTCTCCCCATTAAACAACTTATCAAAATACTCTAGCCATCTGTCCTTGATCTCCTCATCCTTCACTAGAAGTCGATCTGTCCCATCCTTGATGCATTTGATTTGGTTGATATCTCTTGTCTTCCGCTCGCGGATCCTAGCCATCCTATAGATGTCCTTCTCCCTTTCCTTCGTGGCTAGCCGCTGATACAAGTCATCATACGCTTTACCCTTTGCTACGCTCACAGCTCGCTTTGCAACCCTCTTCGCTAAATTATAGCTCTCGATGTTGGTTGCACTCTTATCAAAGTGGAGGCGCTTGAAACACTCCTTCTTCTCCTTAATAGCCCTTTGCACCTCATCATTCCACCACCAGGTGTCTTTCCCTTCCTGTTTGCCTCCCCTACTCACGCCAAACACCTCTGAGGCCACCTTCCGAACACATGTTGCCATCTTTAGCCACATGTCTTCTGCATCTTCTCCTTCCTCCCAGGGCCCCTCACCTAACATTCTCTCCTTGAATGTTTGCGCCGCTTCCCCTCTAAGCTTCCACCACTTCGTTCTCGCAATCTTGGCGTGTTTATCTCGATGGACACGTACGCGAAAACGAAAGTCCGCCACCACAAGCTTGTGTTGAGGGACAACACACTCCCCGGGTATTACCTTACAATCTAAGCAATCCCGTCTATCCTCCCTCATAGCAAGGATAAAGTTGATCTGGCTCGAGTGTTGTCCACTATGAAAGGTCACAAGATGGGATTCTCTCTTCCTAAAAAGGGTATTCGCTATCAACAAGTCGTAGGCCAATGCGAAGTTCAAAATATCCTCCCCCTCTTGACTCTTGCGACCATACCCAAAGCCCCCGTGCACTCGCTCGAACCCTACATTAGTCGCACCCATATGGCCGTTGAGATCTCCTCCTATGAAGAATTTCTCGCTGCTAGGAACGGTACTAGCCATGCTATCTAAGTCTTCCCAGAACTGTCTCTTGGTGCTCTCACTGAGACCTACCTGAGGGGCATAGGCACTGATCACATTCAGGGCTGAGTCTCCAACTACCATCCGAACCAGAATAATCTGGTCGCCTCGCCTCCTAACCTCTACGACTCCATCCTTAAGGCTCCTATCGATCAAGATACCTACACCATTCCTACCCGGTGTTGCCCCCGTGTACCAAAGCTTGAAGCCAATATCCTCAACTTCCTTCGCCTTTTGACCCTTCCATTTAGTCTCCTGAAAGCATATAATATTTACACACCTCCTAATTGTGCATCAACTAGCTCTCGTAACTTACCTGTTAGGGATCCTACGTTCCAGTTACCGATGCGAATCCTAGTTGGCTCGGCTAACTTCCTTACCCTTCGCACCCGTCGAAGGAAGTGCGAAGACCCTTGCTCATTTTCCACTATACCCGGACGCAGATGTAGCGCGCCACTCAGGCTGTGACGACCCGACCCTTGCTCACTTTTCATCGTACCCAGGTCACGATACGACGCACGCTTGGGGGGGTGGCGACCCGGCCCTTTCCCATTCAATAAAAAAAATAATTAGTTTAATTTTTTTAGTTTCTTAATAACTTAGTCAAAGCCTTGTAAGAAGTAATTGACCTTCATTATCTGCTTAACCATGCCTATACTCAGCTACATGCATATATTTAATTGTTCTGCAATAGCTGGAATGGGGAATGCACAGTTGCAGCACATTATTTTGCTTGGCACACTATATTACACATTGGCGGGAAAATAGTCTGAGCCTTGAGGTATATTGTTTGATTTTGAACGATTGGTTGGATACTTAAGGTCCATGATAATATGGGGGCTTTGCTTGTCCTTCACTTCTGCAGCTGGGAATATTAGGCAGGGTACCCTGTAAGTTGGCATTGTCAATGGAATTAATTTATAGCATTGATTGATAATGGAGATCTCATTCTAGGAATATGAGCCCTTTGCAATCATTTGATTTGCTTTCATGGAATAGAGCTTCTTCCATGAGTTAAGGATTTATAGGAGCTCATAACGTAATAATTATTGGTGAACGAGACCTTTCCACGTGCTCTATAAATGTGCATTTTTAGCTACGGCTTTGGAACAAAATTACCTTGTACACAAGGTGAAAACTGTTGCTGAGCAATATCTACATTTTAGCAATGTTGTAGCACTTCCAAAATAAACTAATCAAGTTATCTCTCAACAGCACCGACTTTGTTGTAGAATTCTAGTGTATTCTATGTTTTTCTTGTCAATTCCTTAGAATGCTATTATAACGTTTAGCTGATTGCTTGTATTTGTGGCCTCAGTTATATCTGTGCAGTAACCCAGACATTGGTTGTGTCAACAATTCAAACGTTGCATTCGCTTCTCCAGATACTAGTACATCCAAATTCGATACTCTACAAAGCTCTGGAAGTTATGGTACTGCAAAATTTACAGAGCTCAGTTGTTTAAGTGAAGGATGCAATCGTTCTGAATATTCTCTGAGTAATGGATCAATAAAGTGTTCCAATTTAGATACTCAGAATCCTAGGAAAAGGAAAAGGCTGTAGAGTTGGCAACGCCACAGCAAACAGAAGCAGATTTGTTCTGAGGATAGGTTGTCAACACGGTGGAGTAAAATAAACAGTGATTTCATGGTCCAAGATGTTTTATTGAAGGACTCGTGTGCTACAGTGTTTGATGAAGTGCACCCTTTGCAATTGACAGTAGATAAAAATTCTTTAGCAATGAGCAGCGATGTAAATAGTTCACTTACTAAAGAGCCACGTGGCGCATTGCGCTATGAAAAGCCACCAAGTTCCATGTCTGGTATTAGACCTTCCCAGGGTCACAGTACATCAAGAATCCAATCTACATGCCCACAAGTTGGGCTTCCCAATTCTTCCATATGAATGTCAGTAAATTCCCAATCTTGTAATAAATTATTATTTCATCCAATAATTTGATCTTTGAGTATTATTTCTGTAACTTTCTGGTTTATGTTTAGACAAATGAGCAATGACTATGTTTTTAATCAGAAGTAACAGTTTCATGCATATTCAACCATCATCTGAGAGAAAACAAGAGTATGGAAGAAACAGGCCTATGTGTTGTGACTAGCTCATCCAAATGGGGTCCCAAAAACATGTCTTGCTTAAATATTTTTCAGTATTAGTCATCCACAAATTGGGAATGTCTTATGCTACTTTTTTCTTTGTTGGATCAGTTTGCTTCTACCTTTTACACGAGGATATGGCAACACATTTTAGGAATCACTACATATTTGTTTCCTGTTCCTCTGTAGAAACTTTGCTCAGAAGAGGGTGGTGGATATCTTTCTTAATCCACAAATAAATAATTGATGAGGCTCATTGTTTTGGTTCTTCAGTGGGCACTTGCCTGCTGGAAACAAGTCACCATTCAATCTTTTAGTGAATGTTCACATTACTTCCTTAAATAATTCTTTTCACATCCTATTGCAGTTCCATATCAAATTTTTCAATGCATAGTCTTTACATTGAGTATTCTGATAACTGAGAGTGCGAGCGATCAAATATATCATTCATAATATCATAATAAAATGAATTAATGTTTGTGTTATATTTTTTTACTTGCAGAGTTGTCCCATCTGCTTTGATTGCTTATTGCTGAATTCTTCCGAAAGTGTATCAGTAGATTCTTTGATATCAAGACATGCTGTCTTCTATAACAGAGGGACTTCCTATAACACCTTCCATGGCAACCGTATCCTTTTGCTGTTTTCTGTACTGACTTACACTTCTAGTGTGTGTTGTTAGTGTCTCTTTGAAGGCAATCATCTGAATAGCTTTAAATGCAAAAATCCAAGCAACTTCTACAAAACGGCTGGGATGCTGCAGCATCAGGGAAGGAGAATTGTGATATGGTTTCACGGTTTTCTAGGTAACATTCTGTAACACCTAGCCCTTTAGCAGCCTATTAGTAGTCGTATTGTTGGGTGTTGGCCCATGTGTGATGTGGCCCAGGTTGTATAGGTGTACAGTGGTTTAATACCAACTTGGAAGTTTAGGTGGGTGAGGGCTAGCTTATACTCCTTTTCACTCCAAACATAGTATCTCCGAGTTAACCATTTTACATGATATGAGGACGAAAGTGTAAGCAAGCTGCTATGCATACGCGGGTTCGCCCCGAAGGTGGGTTGGGCTGTAAGCAGATTTTGGATGCAGGGTGTTACACATTCATTTCATCTATTGCATTGTACAGAGTTATGCCATTCATAAACTAGATTTTTGTGACCACATAACAATATCTTTGACTAAACACAGTTTATGACCGTTGTTCGGAAACTAACTCAACAAAAAGTGTAGCTTGGAATTGCTTTTCCATTTAATATCTAGAATGACTTTTCCACCTAAAAAAAGTTCATCCAACTAATGGATCGAAAGAGTAAATTTTATGTGTTGACGCCAGATTTTGACACGTGTTAAATCGGCATCGGGAGGAGAAGGTTGGCCGATGCAGCAGATCTAAAGGCTACAGTAAGGAATCGGCCGATTGAGGTAATAGTTGGAAATCGACCGATTGGTGATACAGCTTGCGCCAACAGGATGGGACTATTTCGGAGGGTCCTGGTCAAAAGTTGGTCAACAGGGCAACGCTAAGTTGGTCAAGGAGCAATTGAAAAGAGTCCTGATTGGATTAGGGGACGGCGGCGGAAGATTCTGTGGGAGTCCGTTTCCTTTAAAAGTTACTATAGATATAGTAGTTTTCCTGTTTTTTAAATAAGGTTGTAACAAGTCGTAATCGACCAGGAGTCCTAGTCTTAGGGTATAAATAGGAGTCGTCAGGGTCTTGCAAAGGATATCAACACATCAATCAACAACAATACTTCTACTTTTTCAGCAATTTACTTTCAAGTCGGCGACTTCGCCAATACTTTTCTTCTTTCACGAGTTCGTACGGATTGGCAGGACTGCATCAACTTGATCTCCGGCCAATTGGTAGGTTCCGCTTATCGAGTAATATCCGAGCTTTAACTACGGGCGCATCGCTGTGGTTTCGTTTGGATTTATTCACCAGTTATCGATATTTACTAGAATTGCAAATTTTACGTGTTATTCTAGTATTATCACCAGTTATCCAGCTTGAGATCAGAGTTATCGGCTTCGTTATCGTTCTTCTTCGATTTATCATCTTACAGCCGATTAGATCTATTTCAAGTGTTGCCTCTGTAGTAATTGTTTAGATCGCTCCGGCAGTTTTCTTTACAATTACTACACGATTATCGGCTGATCCATAGCCGATCATCTCTACAGCAAATCGGCCGATTCACCGCCGACGTGCTCCTCAGGACAGATCGGAACTCCAGCCGATCGGAGCGCCTCAAATTTAATACTTTATTTCCTTGTCAATCAACAGGTCAGATTGACTGGCACGCCGCGCGAACCGTACCAGGGCGATAACCCGAACAGGAGCTAAGCAGATTCTCCCGGGTCGTGTGTCCGACGCTGAAGACCATCGGCCGATTCCTATCTGGTCGATTTTAGCGCCAACACAATTTTGGCACGCCCGGTGGTTGGCTGGCAGCGTGATTGGCGGGGCATACGCTGGTCCCTGATAGCCTTGGACTGCTCCGCTGGCCAGAGAACTGATGACGGCGTTATACACCGTGTTGGTCATCACTGAGGATTGGTCAATGAATGCCTGATAAACGGACTGTTGGATCATATCGGACATCTTGCCCGAGTCCTCAGCAATGGTGATGTGGCGGGGAATTGGAATAGGAGCCTTCTTGACAGCCTCCCCGCTTCTGGTGCGACTGAACGACTGCAGATACATCTTCTTATAATCTTCTAGATGTTTAGCTAATTCTTCCCTCTGGTCGTCCTTGAGATCCGCTTCTGTGACCTCGATGATGTTGCTATCGGAGATTTCTGCGTTCTTCGACATATCAGATCTTGAATTGGTCCCACCGGGCGTGCCAAAAGTGTGTTGGTTCTAAAATCGACCAGATAGGAATCGGCCGATGGTCTTCAGCGTCGGACACACGACCCGGGAGAATTTGCTTAGCTCCTGTTCGGGTTATCGCCCTGGTATGGTTCGCGCGGCGTGCCAGTCAATCTGACCTGTTGATTGACAAGGAAATAAAGTATTAAATTCCAGGCGCTCCGATCGGCTGGAGTTCCGATCTGTCCTGAGGAGCGCGTCGGCGACGAATCGGCCGATTTGCTGTAGAGATGATTGGCTATGGATCAACCAATAATCGTGTAGTAATTGTAAAGAAAACTGCCGGAGCGATCTAAACAATTACTACAGAGGCAACATTTGAAATAGATCTAATCGGCTGTAAGATGATAAATCGAAGAAGAATGATAACGAAGCCGATAACTCTGATCTCAAGCTGGATAACTGGTGATAATACTAGAATAACAGGTAAAACTTGCAATTCTAGTAAATATCGATAACTGGTGAATAAATCCAAACGAAACCACAGCGATGCGCCCGTAGTTAAAGCTCGGATATTACTCGATAAGCGGAACCTACCAATTGGCCGGAGATCAAGTTGATGCAGCCCTGCCAATCCGTACGAACTCGTGAAAGAAGAAAAGTATTGGCGAAGTCGCCGACTTGAAAGTAAATTGCTGAAAAAGTAGAAGTATTGTTGTTGATTGATGTGTTGATATCCTTTGCAAGACCCTGACGACTCCTATTTATACCCTAAGACTAGGACTCCTGGTCGATTACGACTTATTACAACCTTATTTAAAAAACGGGAAAACTACTATATCTATAATAACTTTTAAAGGAAACGGACTCCCGCAGAATCTTCTGCCGCCGTCCCCTAATCCAATCAGGACTCTTTTCAATTGCTCCTTGACCGACTTAGCGTTGCCCTGTTGACCAACTTTTGACCAGGACCCTCCGAAATAGTCCCATCCTGTTGGCGCAAGCTGTATCACCAATCGGCCGATTTCCAACTGTTACCTCAATCGGTCGATTCCTTACTGTAGCCTTTAGATCTGCTGCATCGGCCAACCTTCTCCTCCCGACGCCGATTTAACACGTGTCAAAATCTGGCGTCAACACATGCCCCCCAGTTTCGGAGTAAAACATAACTTTTTCTTCGAAACTCTTTCTTTAATCCTTTCCTCCGAAACGGGCGCAGTAAAAATCTCCTTCCGTTCCACGGCACAATGATTGCAATTTCCTCGGACCGAGCACGCGAAATGACCGCTCCCCTGAAATTCGTGTAGACGGCGCGGCAAGAATACCGTTTTTACCCTTGCCCTCCCGGTTTTTCTTAAGTGCTGGCCTTCTCCGCCTACTTTTCCCCACAAATCTACATTTTCTTCCAGCGAACCACTGTTCGTCTTCCTCCAAGCTCTCTCGATCTCCAAACACTTCCCCCCTTCCGGCGATCTCATCCGCGACCTGCTCCAACCCTCCAATGGCGTCACCATCGGCGACCGCTCCATCCACGTATGCTCCATCGGCGATCCCTTCAGCGGCGGCGGCCCAATCGGCGGCTCCTTTGGCAGCCCAATCGGCGACGATGATCTTTATCCCAGAGGTAAATGCTTGAAATTTTTCCCCTTTCGCTTCTCTACTGCTTTAGTACTTTCCGGATCTTCTCTCAGTTTCTTCCATTTTTCTCCCTTTTTAGGCACTTAGGCACCGAATCACCATCCCCCTCTCAGAATCCCCTGACTTTATCTGCTTGGGCCCTATGGGGAACCCCGATCCAACAGACCTGATCAGTCTGGAAACTCACAGAATCCCATTCAAGCAGTCACCCATGGACCTAGATCACTGGGTAGGCACTTTTTGATCCTGGCCAAATGAAACTCTCGGCTGGAGAGAATGGTACCAGAGGATAGCCAGGTCTAGGAGGGTTCAGTGGGATGAACAAAAAATCGGCCAGTGCATAGACCTATCTCTGTCTCAGATGGAAAGAAATGAACCTCTAGTCATGGCAGCTTCTTATTTTTGGTCCGATGCACTCAATACGTTCCTTTTTGGACATGGACGACCCCGACTCTTGCCGATGTCCTGATGTTGACCGGCCTCGATATCTCCTCCGCCGATATCCCTTTCAACTATGTGTTTAAGCCATCACATCGGCTAGAGACCAAAGGAATTGGCGGGTGGAAGGGGTATATTAGCAAAAATATGAAGACCGGGACAGTTTCAGAGAGGGAGCATACTGCTTTTCTGATGATGTGGCTAGAAAAGCACTTTTTCTGTGGCAGAGCAGTTGGACCCTCCTCAAACACCCAAGATTTAGCGGAGGCTTTGTCACGAGGATCGGCCATCCCCCTTGGAAAACATTTGCTGGGATCGGCCTATCACCTGATGCACCAAATCGGCACCAAGCTGTCGAAGGGGGAGCCGATTGGGAACCCTGGCGGTCCCTGGTGGTTCATCACCCTCTGGCTTAATTTATACATGAGCAAGGTCTCTCAGCAACGGATAGAGACCAAAACTTTCCCTAACATTGAGTCAGAGGAGAATCCATCCGTCCGACGACGCTGCAGATCCTTTGGAGAAGCGGCATCGGCCTTCCCTGGCTGCCAGTTTACTGCTACCCGCACAGCTGGGTACTTCAGATGCTTTTATAATGGCCTTAGTGAAGAGACCGTCAGCTGGCATCCGTATCAAGCAGTGGAGCCAATTTTCGAATTACCCATGAGCTACGACTTCTCCACTCATACCTTTGACAGGGAGCTTATGGATATCTTGATCAAGCCAGGGATTCTGCCAGCCAATTTCTTCTTAGGAAAGGATTCTCCCACCTATGAGTTCTACAATCCATCGGCTACAGCAAGGCAACTGGGTTTTGGCCAACTGCCGATTCGGGTCTACTTCACCGGCCAAGCGAAATTCAGAGATGGGCTGACTTCAAGTCTTGACTACAATCGGCTGTGCGATCTAGTACCAGATTCCAGCACTATTGATCTGAATAATTGGTCAGTTGCCTCTTTTACCACCCAGCAATTTAAATTATGGTGGGCAGAATGGAAGCAATACCTTTTCTGCAAATCTCCATCAATTTATTGCAACATTCTGGATCCAAAAAATATCGACCCAAATGCAGCGGTATGCCCTTTCTCCCAGCCGATTCCCATGCTATTTCTTTCCATACTTTCATCTTGTTATTAACCCACATTCATCTTCTCAGTCTAAAAGCCAGGTCCCTTCGATGCGGAGCCGAAGCGGCAGGCCGATAGATAGTCACCATCCATATATGCCATATACACTTATCGGCTTCCATGCTCCAACTATCAAGGATATCTCTACTGGCCGATCGAAACGAGCACCGAAAAGGCCAACCTCAAAGATAACCAGCCGTCGAGTGTGAGCCCGCATCGGATCGGCCGATCAGATGGCGATAACATCGGCTGAGACTCCCTGTATCGGATCGGCCGACCAGATGGCGGTGGCATCGGCCGAGACTCCAATCCCTTTACCCTTGCCGGTTGCCGAGATAGCCGATCCTCAAGTCACCGCCGAAGTCGGGGCAGCTGCAGCATCACTACTAGTAGAAGCTGTTCAGGTAATCTTACTTATCTCATATATTCTTCAATTCTTCCACTTGACATTAACTCTCTCCCTCTGCCAGGCTGCACAAGCTATTCCACCGCAGTCCCCGCAGCAATCGGCTACGTCCCAAATGGAAGCCGAAACTCCAGCAGCTCCTCTCGTCGAGGTAAATGATCTCTTACCTTGATCTCTTAATTTTCAGAGAACTTAACCGATCCTGATGCAGGCCGACTTGGGTATGCTGACTATAACCCCACAACAAACATCGGCCGGAAGATCAACAGAGGCATGGCAAATTTCTCACACCATCTTATTTCAATTTCCCATAGCATACTTACAGGATCTGTTTTCTATGTCTTTTCAGGAAGCTGGTCCAAGCGGAGCACTGATAATCGTTGAATCTTCTTCTTCCGACGAGCCAACTGCACCAGCCCCTGAGACAAGGGAGACGCTTCCACCGGCGCAGGCAAGAGAAATTCGTTTTAAGGAGGTAACAAACTTACCATTAGAATCGGCCGGTTCCCTTTTACTGCTTGCCAACCCTTCTCTTTATTTCCTCACAGGAGCAAGACACCCCTAACAACAACATCTTCTCCTTTGGTGTCTCCCTGCCTGATGATGAGGAAATTGCTTCACACCCAATTTCGTCGAGCTCTACTTCCGATGATGTCCGCGCCAAGCTCGAAAGCATGCGTATGCTCCTTCAAGACGACATCGGCCGATTGGTAGAAGACGCTTCGCCGATTCGATGACTTTTCAACGATATCAAGGGTCGAATCCCGGAAGTGTTGTCGCCAGATTTTGACACGTATTGAATCGGCGTCAGGAGGAGAAGGTTGGCCGATGAAGCGGATCTGAAAGCTACAGTAAGGAATCGGCCGATCGGGGTAACAGTTGAAAATCGGCCGATTGGTGGCGCAGCCTATGCCAACAGGATAGGATTATTCCAGAAGATCCTAGTCAAAAGCTGGTCAACACGGCATGCTAAGTCGGCCGGAAAGCAATTGGAGAGGTCCTGATTGGATTAGGAAACGGCGGCGGAAGATTCTGCGGGAGTCCGTTTCCTTTTTAAAGTTATTATAGATATAGTAGTTTTCCTGTTTTAAATAAGGTTGTAACAAGTCGTAATCGACCAGGAGTCCTAGTTTCAGGGTATAAATAGGAGTCGCTAGGGTTTTGCAAAGAAAAAACCAACATCAATCAACAAAATACTTCTACTTTTTACCAGTACTTTACCTTTCAAGTCGGCGACTTCGCCAATATTTTCTTCTTTCACGAGTTCGTACGGATTGGCAGGGCTGCATCAACCTGATCTCCGGCCAATTGGTAGGTTCCGATTATCGAGTAATATCCGAGCTTTAACTACGGGCGCATCGCTGTGGTTTCGTTTGGATTTATTCACAAGTTATCGATATTTACTAGAATTGCAAGTTCCACCTGTTATTCTAGTATTATCACCAGTTATCCAGCTTGAGATCAGGGTAATCGGCTTCGTCATCGTTCTCCTTCGATTCATCGCCATATAGCCGATTAGATCTGTTTCAAGTGTTGCCTCTATAGTAATTGTTTAGATTGCTCCAGCAATTTTTACAATTACCATACGATCATCGGCTGACTCATAGCCGATCATCTCTACAGCAAATCGGCCGATTTACCGCCGACGCGCTCCTCAGGACAGATCGGAAATCCAGCCGATCGACGCGCCTGGAATTTAATACTCTATTTCCTTGCCAATCAACAGGTCAGATTGACTGGCACGCCGCGCGAACCGCACTAGGGCGATAACCCGAACAGGAGCTAAGCAGATTCTCCCGGGTCGTGTGTCCGACGCTGAAGACCCATCGGCCGATTCCTATCCGGCCGATTTTAGCGCCAACACACTTTTGGCACGCCCGGTGGGACCATCCAGGACCTGATATGTTAAACAACGCAGAAATCTCTGACAGCAACATCATTGGGGTCACAGAAGCTGATCTCAAGGACGACCAGAGGGATGAATTGGCCAAACATCTAGAAGATTACAAGAAGATATACCTCCAGTCGTTCAGTCGTACCAGAAGCGGGGAAGCAGTTAGGAAGGCCCCTATTCCAGCTCCTCGCCACATCACCATTGCTGAAGACTCGGGCAAGATGTCAGAGATGATTCAGCAGTCCGTATATCAAGCGTTCATTGACCAATCCTCGGTGATGAGCAACACGGTGTACAACGCCGTCGTCAACTCTCTGGCCAGCGGAGCCGTTCAAGGTTATCAGGGACCGGCATATGCCCCTCCAACTACCCTGCCGGCCAGAAGCTTACCCTACACATCCCAATCGGCTTCTCAGCCGATGTTGACGCAGCGCGAGGGGTACAGCTCTCCACCACTTCCGGCGTCTCCAAGATATAGCGGTGCACCATGTCTCCCGTCGCGAGCGCCGCTTCAACCCGTCCAGATGGCTTCGGTGCAAACACTGCCTACAAGCTCAGTGCCTTGGGGGGCATCAGCCACGACGTATTTCCCCGAGCCAGCGGACGGGCATCGCACTTACCCGTTTCAGGTGCCGTACCAATCGGCAGCCCGGCCAACGGTCTCCCAGTACCAGCCGATTTTACCAGAAATCGGCAGGGGGGCATCAGCCACGACGTATTTACCCGAGCCAGCGAACGGGCATGGCACTTATCCGTTCCAGGTGCCATACCAATCGGCCGCCCGGCCGGTGGTCTCTCAGTACCAGCCGATTTTACCAGAAATCGGCAGGGGGGCAAGCACTGTGGAGGCATTCAGAGGCGCGGTGCCAGCAACGACGTACGAAGGGGGCGCGGACGCGTTTCGCCAGCAGTTATCGGCCGCTCAGCAAACTTCGCCGATTCATCACCTGACCGAACCAGCCCTTCAACACGTGCCTGCGCCGCGAACAACTGTTCATCAGCAGCAGGTGGATTGGACGGCAAGGATAGCAGAAGTAATCCAAGATCAGTTTGGGCTGAAGCCGAAAGTTCAAACTTATACTTACAAGACGCCGTATCCATCGGCCTATGACTCGTTGCCATTCCCACACCGCTACAAAGTTCCTGATTTCACCAAGTTCTCAGGGACGGATGACACATCCACTATGGAACACATCAATAGATTCATCATCCAGTGTGGTGAAGCTGCCACACAAGACGCTCTGAGGGTACGGTTATTTTCATCATCTCTATCCGGATCGGCCTTCCAGTGGTTCACCACTTTACCGCCAAATTCTATCGTCACGTGGGCCGATCTGGAGAAACAATTCCACAAGTACTTCTATGCAGGAGTACACGAGATGAAGATCTCGGATTTGACCAGTCTCAGGCAGAGGAGCGACGAACCAATAACTGGATATATACAGAGGTTCAGAGAAGTCAGGAACAAATGCTACAGTCTGGCTCTGACCGATGCCCAGTTGGCCGATATTGCTTTCCAAGGCCTCTTGCCACAACTCAAGGAAAGATATGCCTCGCAAGAATTTGAAAGCTTAAGTCAGATCGTTCACCGGCTGGCCGGTCAGGAGGTACACCTGTCTGATCAGCAGAGGAATTCGGAAGGGTCTGAATCTGAGGAAGGAGAAGAAATCGGCCTAGTAGAATGGGTCAAAGGGAAGAAAGAACCGGAAGCATTCGGCTTTGACACATCAAAAGCCGATAAGATTTTCGACTTGCTACTCCAGGAAGGGCAGATCAAGCTATCATCATACCATACCATTCCTTCGGCCGATCAGCCCAAAAAGATGAAGTACTACAAATGGCGCAACGCTACGTCTCATGACACAAATGAGTGCAAGATCTTCCGTCAGCAAATACAGTCGGCCATCGAGCAGGGAAGACTCAAGCTCAAAGTCCAGGCGAAGCCGGTAGAGCCGATGAAGATTGATCAGCATCCTTTCCCTGCTAACATGGTTGAAACGGGAAAGAACTCACTTCAAACTAAGGTGCTGACATCGGAATCGGCTAGAAGAAGCGGCGCCATGAATCCCAGAAAGCAGGTCACGGTGGATGGTGTTAAAGGGAAAAGACGGACGGAAGGCGAAGGCGAAGGATCAAAGCGATCGCGTAGACCCGTTACTTCCCAATTCTTACTCAGCAAATATCGGCGACGGCAGGAAACGACGAGACACCATGATGAGATGATACGCCAACACAAATGTCATTGGCGATGTCCGTTTTTTATTCATTGCTGGGAAAGTGACCTCAGATTGCCATCAGCCGGTAATTGCCCTGAGTGCAGCGGGTCAAGTTGCGGCGTTCGCCCGCTCAAAAGATCGCGCTCCAGAGATAGAGGATCAGAGCCGATCAGCAGAAACTGGCGCGAACAAGAGGGTCGGCGCCTTTCAGTACATGTTCGGTTGGAGGGTAAAGCTGACCGGTATGATCGGTCGAAAGGCAGGATCGACCAACAGGATCGACTGGGGGGCAGAATCAGCGTACACGATCGGCTGGAAGAGATGGCTGATGGCAGGATGTCAGATGAAAACCCCCTAGGAAGGGAATCAGATTGGGAGCACGCCAAATCATCGGCCAAACCAATAAACCCCAGGTGGTGCCCTGATGGATTATCCAAATCGCAGAAATGGAGGATCCAACGCCTGCGCCAATGGGAGCAACAAGAAGAAGAGCAGAGGCAGACGCTGTAAAAGAGAAACGTCAAGTGTCGGGTCTGGCGCCCCAAGCAAAATAACAGCAAGGAGATAGAAAATCAAGAATCGGCAGCTAGTGTCAAGAAAAAGGGTGGCCAGGTGGTATGATAAGAAAGTCAAGATTAAACAATTCTCCCAAGGAGATTTGGTATGGAAATTGCCGATAGGGTCTAAGGATCCCAAATTCGGTAAATGGTCGCCCACTTGGGAAGGGCCGTATAGAATCGGCCGATGTGCTCCGGGAAATGCATATATCGAAGGGGAAGAGTTCACAAGAGCTTTGAACGAAAGAAGATTTTTACTGCGCTCGTTTCGGAGGAAAGGATTAGAGAAAGAGTTTCGAAGAAAAAGTTATGTTTTACTCCGAAACTGGGGGGCATGTGTTGACGCCAGATTTTGACACGTATTGAATCGGCGTCAGGAGGAGAAGGTTGGCCGATGAAGCGGATCTGAAAGCTACAGTAAGGAATCGGCCGATCGGGGTAACAGTTGAAAATCGGCCGATTGGTGGCGCAGCCTATGCCAACAGGATAGGATTATTCCAGAAGATCCTAGTCAAAAGCTGGTCAACACGGCATGCTAAGTCAGCCGGAAAGCAATTGGAGAGGTCCTGATTGGATTAGGAAACGGCGGCGGAAGATTCTGCGGGAGTCCGTTTCCTTTTTAAAGTTATTATAGATATAGTAGTTTTCCTATTTTAAATAAGGTTGTAACAAGTCGTAATCGACCAGGAGTCCTAGTTTCAGGGTATAAATAGGAGTCGCTAGGGTTTTGCAAAGAAAAAACCAACATCAATCAACAAAATACTTCTACTTTTTACCAGTACTTTACCTTTCAAGTCGGCGACTTCGCCAATATTTTCTTCTTTCACGAGTTCGTACGGATTGGCAGGGCTGCATCAACCTGATCTCCGGCCAATTGGTAGGTTCCGATTATCGAGTAATATCCGAGCTTTAACTACGGGCGCATCGCTGTGGTTTCGTTTGGATTTATTCACAAGTTATCGATATTTACTAGAATTGCAAGTTCCACCTGTTATTCTAGTATTATCACCAGTTATCCAGCTTGAGATCAGGGTAATCGGCTTCGTCATCGTTCTCCTTCGATTCATCGCCATATAGCCGATTAGATCTGTTTCAAGTGTTGCCTCTATAGTAATTGTTTAGATTGCTCCAGCAATTTTTACAATTACCATACGATCATCGGCTGACTCATAGCCGATCATCTCTACAGCAAATCGGCCGATTTACCGCCGACGCGCTCCTCAGGACAGATCGGAAATCCAGCCGATCGACGCGCCTGGAATTTAATACTCTATTTCCTTGCCAATCAACAGGTCAGATTGACTGGCACGCCGCGCGAACCGCACCAGGGCGATAACCCGAACAGGAGCTAAGCAGATTCTCCCGGGTCGTGTGTCCGACGCTGAAGACCCATCGGCCGATTCCTATCCGGCCGATTTTAGCGCCAACAGGAAGAAACATCAGAAAACTTGGCGCATGCTGCTTATATAGGGCATATGCATATTCCGGTTTCCAGGGCACTGCGTCACATGGCCGATCGTGCCCAGATGGCAAAAACCCGGGAAGAGGTTGATTCATACAAGCACCGGACTCAAGAGGTACACCAAAAGATCAACTTCCTCGAAAGCTGCCGTCCGGACATCGTCGGCACGATAGATCGGCTCAAACGGAGAAGAGCAGAGCTGGCCAAGGAGATGGAGCAGATAACCAAAGAGATAGCCGCTGAAGAAAAGAAACTTCAAGAACTCCCATCCATCATCAGTGAGCTGAAGCAAGCGAGGCAGCACTTGGCCCGTGAAATGATAAAGCTTCATTGCCGTGTGTCAGAAGTCCCAAGATCGGCCGATGATGACCAGAGAGTACTAGACTCGGCCGATCAAATTAGGCGACAAGCTATTGCAGCCATAGATGCTTTCCTTAGGCTGTAAAGAATACTGTAAACATTTATTGCTCCTTCAATGTTACAGCGCCGATTTGATCCTGAACTGTTTCTTTGGTTAGCTTTGCATTTATGTATGCTTTTACTCCGATAGGACGTGTCTCACCATCCATCTACCTCTCTTTCTTTTATAAGTAGACCCTTCACCATCTTCAGAGGCATTCGCATTACTTATCTTCTCTTTCTCTCTTTACTGTCCCAAACTGAACGGCAAGATGTCTTCTTCGTCCACTTCATCTTCTTTCTCTGTCAACCAGGTATGTACTCTCCTCTGCCTTTCCCCTAAGCATCTCAATCGCTCTGATGTTGGGTAATCCCTTTTACCTCTGTTTAGCCAAAACGTCTCAGCCCTGGTCTAGAACGAGCGATTGAAATCATCCATTCAGACGAACCACTGTCACAGGCAGACAAAGATCTGATAAGAGCTCATGCTGAGGAACTCAGAGATCATGTCCCCTCTGTTGTCCAAGAATGCTGGGACCTTATAGATGCTCACTATTTGGTCCGTAAGCGATCATCTTCTGAAAAAGATCCTCCACTTCCTTGTAAAGTTAAGACCGAAGTTGCCATGGAGGATTTGGAGGAGAAGAAGACCCGCCTCCTGATAGAGCTTTGCAACCAAGCTGAGATTGGAGCCACTACAGAGGACCCGAAGGAGAAAAGGTTCCGCCTTATGATAGAGTTGGGTCGCGTTGAAAGAGAAATCCAGCGTAAGCGTAATCAATAGACGTATTGGTATTTTTATTCTAAGGGCGACTTGTACCATGTCGGCCATGTACTCTGTCATTTTCATCCAATAATGAACCAATCAAAATGAATCCCAATGTTTTTTCTTCAGGCGACGTCATCTCTGCATCAGATATGTAGATGAAAACCGATGAAAGATCGGCCATATTATCTTGATATATTTTACTGCAAGTTATGCATCTACCCAAATGCTTGGATAGTACCTCTTCAGTTATCATCCATTTAATGCTCTTGGGAATTTCTCCCCTTCAATTGTTTCCAGAATATATGCATTTCCAGGGGCACATCGGCCGATTCTGTACGGCCCTTCCCAAGTGGGCGACCATTTACCGAATTTGCGATCTTTGGATCCTATCGGCAGCACCAACTTCCACACCAAATCTCCCTGAGAGAATTGTTTAACTTTGACCTTTTTGTCATACCATCTGGCCACCCTTTTCTTATTTTCTTCTATACTAATCAAGACTCTCAACCGTAAACCTGCTGAATCATCAAGTTCGTCCTTCATGAGGAAGGAATAGTCATCGGCTGTTAACTGATCTTGAAACGATATACGTCTTGACCCCGTCCTTATCTCCCAAGGCAAGACTGCTTCATGACCATAAACCAGCTGATAAGGGGATATCTTAGTGGTTCCATGACAAGCCATCCTATAAGCCCATAAAGATTCAGCCAAAGACATATGCCACTTTTTTGGTTGCTCTTTTATCTTCCTCTTGATTAGTTTGATTATCCCTTTATTGGACGATTCTGCTTGGCCATTGGCTTGAGCATAGCATGGAGAAGAATTTAATAATCTAATCCCCATATCGGCGGCAAACTCTCCGAATTCTCCAGAAGTAAACATTGTTCCTTGGTCAGTTGTAATGGTTTGAGGAATACCAAATCGATAGATAATATGGCTTTTAACAAATTCCATCATATCGGCCGATGTCACGTTCCTTAAAGGAACTGCTTCCACCCACTTAGTAAAATAATTTGTGGCTACCAATATGAACTTATGCCCTTTGCTCGATGGAGGATGAATCTGTCCGATGAGATCTATTCCCCAACCTCTGAACGGCCACGGCTTAATTATTGGATTCATAGCCGATGCTGGCGCGCGCTGTACATTACCAAACTTCTGACAGTCTTGGCATCCTTTGTAATACTTGAAACAATCTTCAAGAATAGTTGGCCAATAATACCCGTTGTTCCGGATCATCCATTTTATTTTGTGAGCCGATTGATGAGCTCCACACACACCCTCATGGATTTCTCCCATCAGAACCTTTGCCTCTTCTGTTCCCAGGCACTTGAGAAGAACTCCATCAATCGTCCGGTAAAATAAATCATCCTCAAGCAACACATATTTTCTAGCTTGAAAACGTATTCGCCGATCCACTTTTTGGGATGGATCTTTCAAGTAATCGGCAATTTCCTTTCGCCAGTCATCGGCCGCGAGCTCTAGCATCATCGCTCCCTGAATCGGCCGATAGCCGGAGGCATGTTGGGCCAGCCTGTTGGCCTCTTCATTATAATTTCTGGGGATATGCTCAATTATTGCAGACTTGAACTCTTTTAAAAGCTGAAGTTAATCTTCATAATAAATCCTCAAGATATCATCCTTGCACTCATATCGCCCCGTTAATTGATCCACAATGAGCATCGAATCTCCAAAAATTTTGACTGCATCAACTTTGACTTCCCTTAATAACTGGATGCCCTTCAGAACGGCCCGATACTCCGCCTGATTATTAGTTGCGGAAGCTTCTATCGGCAGAGAGAAATCATAACTTGCCCCCCGAGGCGACACAAGAACGATGCCGATTCCTGATCCGACCCCACATGAAGAACCATCAAAATATAGAGTCCATGGAACCGGTTCAACGACGGCAATCTCTGGTCCACAATGCTGAGCTACGAAATCGGCCATTACTTGACCTTTGATAGCTTTGGCCGATTCGTACCTCAAGTCGAATTCTGACAGAGGCAGGATCCATTTTCCAATCCGCCCTTTCAAAATCGGCAATGATAGCATATACTTCACCACATCATCCTTGCATACAACTATGCATTCTGCCGATAGCAAATAGTGCCTGAGCTTGGTACACGAGAAGTATAAACACAAGCACAGCCGCTCCACTGGGGAATATCTTGTTTCGGCATCTAGGAGTCTTCTGCTGACGTAATATACCACTCGTTCTTTCCCTTCAAACTCCTGTACCAACGCTGATCCGATAGCCTGTTCATCAGCCGATAAATATAATTTGAACGGCTTACCAGGCTGTGGTGGGACCAACACCGGAGGTGAAACTAGATATTGCTTGATATCTTCCAATGCTTTGCGTTGTTCTTCTCCCCATATGAATTCCTGGTCGGGCTTTAATTTCAACAGAGGAGTAAAAGTCTGAATACGTCCTGACAGGTTGGATATGAATCTTCTGATAAAATTGACCTTGCCGATGAGGGACTGTAGCTCAGTTTTATTTTGTGGGGCCACAACTTTGTTGATGGAGTCTATGGTCTTGCGGTTGAATTCTATCCCGCGCTCATGAACCATGAATCCTAAGAATTGCCCAGCCGATACACCAAATGCACACTTGTTTGGGTTCATCTTCAACCCATGCTTCCTTCTGCACTCCAATACTTCTCGTAAGTCGGCCAGATGTTCTTGGTGACCTTTTGACTTGACCACGACGCCATCTATATAAATTTCCACCAATGTACCAATGAGCTTGTGGAAGATGTAATTCATGGCCCGCTGATACGTAGCACCAGCGTTCTTCAACCCAAAAGTCATCACAACCCATTCGAATAAACCAAGATGACCTGGACACCTGAAAGCCGTTTTCGAAATATCTTCTTCGGCCATTAGTATCTGATTGTACCCTGCATTCCCATCCATGAAACTTATGACTTTGTGTCCTGCGGCAGCATCTATCAAGATATCGGCCGTTGGCATCGGATATCCATCCATTGGCGTAGCCTGATTTAAGTTCCTGAAATCGATGCATACGCGCAACTTTCCATTCTTTTTGTATACGGGCACAATATTAGAAATCCATTCGGCGTAATGGCACTGCCGAATAAATCCTGCTTCAATTAACTTTGTAATTTCGGCCTTTATATCAGGTAGAATCTTGGGGTTACACCGTCGTGCAGGTTGCTGATATGGCCGATATCCTGATTTTATAGGTAACCGGTGTTCAACAATGGACCGGTCTAGACCTGGCATCTCATGATATTCCCAAGCAAAGCAATCCTTGAACTCTTTTAATAAATTTATCAGTTTACACTTATACTCAGGATCCAAATTAGCACTAATATACGTCGGCCTTGATTTGCTGCTATCTCCCAAATCTACCATCTTCAATAAATTGGCCGACGTAAACCCATGCCCAAGTTTCCCGTCTTCTCGGACGAGCTGATCCATTTAATCTGAATCTTCAGAGCCGACTGCTTGGATCAGCTGTAAACCAAAATCGGACACTTTAAGGAAGTCAGTGTCCCAAGTCCTGCCAGATATACATTTGACGTGCTCGCAGCTCCACTGTTGTGTGTCGGCCGCTGCAACGCTGTAGGCGGAATCGGCAGTGACTATCTCTGTGCTGTCGCCGACCCATTGCACGAGGCATTGATGCATTGTAGATGGGACACAACAGTTTGCATGTATCCAGTCGCGACCAAGCAGCATGTTGTAGGATCCCTTGCCATTAATAACGAAAAAAGTGGTAGGAAGGGTCTTATTGCCGATGGTGAGGTCGACGCAGAGTGCTCCATGGGCGGGAGACACGTTGCCTTCGAAATCTTTCAGCATCATGTCCGTCTTGGTGAGGTCTTCATCGCCCTTGCCTAGCTTGCGGAACATGGCATACAGCATGATGTTAACTGCGGCACCTCCATCTACTAGTAATCTGGTGACGGGTCGTCCGTTAACATAGCCTTTGAGAAACAACGCTTTAAGATGTTGCCGTTTTTCTTCTTCTGGTTTCTCAAAAGTAGCCGTCATCGGCTCTAACACCAGTTGTGCCATTTGTTCTTCCATTCTTGTTGCTTTGTCTCGATCGTCAGGCGCCATGAATTCCATCGGCAATATGAACACCATGTTGATTTCGGCTGCCGATTCTTGATTGTTTGCTTCCTGATCGTTTTTCTTTGGGCGCCACACCCGAGACTTAACATTTCTTTTCTCTGGCACCTGCCTCTGTTCTTCCTCTTGATGCTCCCACTGGCGTAGGCGTTGGATCCTCCGTTTCTGGGATCTGGATAGGCCATCGGGACACCACCTGGGATTTACTGGTTTGGCCGATGATCTGGCGTGTTCCCAATCTGGTTCTCTTCCTAGGGGATTTTCATCTGACACCCTATTATCAGCCATCTCTTCCAGCCGATCGTGCACGCTGATTCTGCCCCCCAGTCCATCCTGTTGGTTGGTCCTGCCTTTTGACCGATGGAATTGGTCAACTCTGCCCCCCAGCCGATCATGCACCGAAATGCGCTGTTCCTCTCGTCCGCGCCGATTTCTGCTGATCGGCTCTGATCCTCTGTCCCTAGAGTGTGGCCTCGGGCGATCGTTGCAACTCAATCCATTACACTCCGGACAGTTATCGGCAGACGGCAATCTGATGTCGTTCTCCCAGCAATGGATGAAGAACGGACATTGCTAGTGATCTTCATGCCGGCGTATCATCTCGTCGTGGTATCTTAATTGTTCCTGCTGCTACCGATACTTGCTGAGCAAGAACTGGGAGGTGACGGGTTTGTGTGGTCGTTCTGGCCCCCGCCTGTTCCTTTTGATCTCTTCCGCCGTAATCTGCCTCCTGGGATCGACGGCGCCGCCCCTTCTTGCCGATTCTGACGTCAGCACCTTGGTTTGATGTGAATTTCCTCCGGTGTCGACCATGTTAGCCGGGAAGGGATGCTGATCTATCTTCATCAGTTTTGCCGATTTAGCCAGGACTTCAAATTTAAGCCTCCCCTGTTCGATGGCCGATTGTATCTGCTGGCGGAAAACTTTGCATTCATTCGTATCATGAGATGTGGCGTTGTGCCACTTGCAGTATTTCATCTTCTTGAGTTGATCGGCCGAAGGGATGGTGTGATGCTGAGATAGCTTAATCTGTCCTTCCTGGAGCAATAAATCGAAAATTTTATCAGCCCTTGATGTGTCAAAGCCGAATGTCTCTGGCTCTTTCTTTCCGAAAGGGCATGATATCGGTTTTTTCCCTTTCACCCATTCTGCCAGGCCGATTTCCTCCTCCTCGGATTCCGACCCTTCTAGGTATGCCACTTTCTTTTGGAAATTCCTCCGCTGTTCAAACGGGCGGACTTCCTGTCCTGACAATCGGTGAACGATTTGGCTTAGGCTTTCAAATTCTTGCGCAGCATATCTTTCTTTGATTTGTGGCAGGAGGCCTTGGAAAGCGATATCGGCCAACTGGGCATCGGTCAGAGCCAGACTGTAGCATTTGTTTCTGACTTCTCTGAACCTCTGTATATATCCCATTACTGGTTCATCGCTCCTCTGCCTGAGGCTGGTCAAATCTGAGAGCTTTATCTCGTGTACCCCTGCGTAGAAGTCCTTGTGGAACTGCTTTTCCAAATCGGCCCACGTAACAATAGAATTTGGTGGCAAAGTGGTGAACCATTGGAAAGTTGATCCGGACAGAGATGATGAAAATAGACGCACCCTCAGAGCATCTTGCGTGGCAGCCTCCCCGCATTGGATGATGAATCTGTTGATGTGCTCTACGGTGGATGTGTCATCCGTCCCCGAAAATTTGGTGAAATCGGGAACCTTGTAGCGGTGTGGGAACGGCAGCAAGTCATAGGCCGATGGGTATGGCATCTTGTAGGTATAAGTCTGCACTTTCGGCTTCAATCCAAACTGGTCCTGGATCACTTCTGCTATTCTTGCCGTCCAGTCCACCTGCTGCTGTTGAACGATCGTTCGTGGCGCGGGCATGTGTTGAAGAGCTGGCACGGCTGTGTGATGAATCGAAGCATGCGGCGAATTTTGCTGAGCAGCTGATAGTTGATGGTGAAGTGAATCTGCCGCTCCATCGTATGTCGTCATTGGCACCGTGCCTCTGAATGCTTCTACAGCGCTCGCCCCCCTGCCGATTTCTGATGAGATCGGCTGATACTGAGGGATCGTCGGCCGGACGGCCGATTGGTGAGACACCTGGGTTGGATAGCTTCCATGCCCGGTTGATGGATCGGGGAAAGCCGTTGTCGCCGATATCCCCTAGGGTACTAAGCTTGCAGGCAGCGATTGTACAGAAGCGATCTGGACGGGTTGAAACGGTGTCTGTGACGGGAAACATGGTGCACCGCTGTACCTTGGAGACGCTGGAGGCAACAGAGTGTTGTACCCCTCGCGTTGCGTTAATATCGGCTGAGAAGCCGATTGGGATGAGCATGGTAGGCTTCTAGCTGGCAGCGTGATTGGCGGGGCATACGCTGGTCCCTGATAGCCTTGGACTGCTCCGCTGGCCAGAGAACTGATGACGGCGTTATACACCGTGTTGGTCATCACTGAGGATTGGTCAATGAATGCCTGATAAAGGGACTGTTGGATCATATCGGACATCTTGCCCGAGTCCTCAGCAATGGTGATGTGGCGGGGAATTGGAATAGGAGCCTTCTTGACAGCCTCCCCGCTTCTGGTGCGACTGAACGACTGCAGATACATCTTCTTATAATCTTCTAGATGTTTAGCTAATTCTTCCCTCTGGTCGTCCTTGAGGTCCGCTTCTGTGACCTCGATGATGTTGCTATCGGAGATTTCTGCGTTCTTCGACATATCAGATCTTGAATTGGTCCCACCGGGCGTGCCAAAAGTGTGTTGGCGCTAAAATCGACCAGACAGGAATCGGCCGATGGTCTTCAGCGTCGGACACACGACCCGGGAGAATCTGCTTAGCTCCTGTCCGGGTTATCGCCCTGGTACGGTTCGCGCGGCGTGCCAGTCAATTTGACCTGTTGATTGACAAGGAAATAAAGTATTAAATTCCAGGCGCTCCGATCGGCTGGAGTTCCGATCTGTCCTGAGGAGCGCGTCGGCGGCGAATCGGCCGATTTGCTGTAGAGATGATCGGCTATGGATCAGCCGATAATCGTGTAGTAATTGTAAAGAAAACTGCCGGAGCGATCTAAACAATTACTACAGAGGCAACACTTGAAATAGATCTAATCGGCTGTAAGATGATAAATCGAAGAAGAGCGATAACGAAGCCGATTACTCTGATCTCAAGCTGGATAACTGGTGATAATACTAGAATAACAGGTAAAACTTGCAATTCTAGTAAATATCGATAACTGGTGAATAAATCCAAACGAAACCACAGCGATACGCCCGTAGTTAAAGCTCGGATATTACTTGATCAGCGGAACCTACCAATTGGCCGGAGATCAAGTTGATGCAGCCCTGCCAATCCGTACGAACTCGTGAAAGAAGAAAAGTATTGGCGAAGTCGCCGACTTGAAAGTAAATTGCTGAAAAAGTAGAAGTATTGTTGTTGATTGATGTGTTGATATCCTTTGCAAGACCCTTACGACTCCTATTTATACCCTAAGACTAGGACTCCTGGTCGATTACGACTTGTTACAACCTTATTTAAAAAAGGGAAAACTACTATATCTATAATAACTTTTAAAGGAAACGGACTCCCGCAGAATCTTCCGCCGCCGTCCCCTAATCCAATCAGGACTCTTTTCAATTGCTCCTTGACCGACTTAGCGTTGCCCTGTTGACCAACTTTTAACCAGGACCCTCCGAAATAGTCCCATCCTGTTGGCGCAAGCTGTATCACCAATCGGCCGATTTCCAACTGTTACCTCAATCGGCCGATTCCTTACTGTAGCCTTTAGATCTGCTGCATCGGCCAACCTTCTCCTCCCGACGCCGATTTAACACGTGTCAAAATCTGGCGTCAACATTATGTAACTACACTCATATGATCAAAATCATCATATAACTACACTTTTTGGATCCTGTGTCTCAAAACTACACATTCTACGCATATTATCACAAGTATGCACTTTTCGGCTTTCCGCATTGTTAGTCTTGTCATATCGGTCCAAAAAAGTATAGTTTTGTGATAATTTTGATCACACAAGTATAATTTTCATAAATTTAGTCAATCTTAAAGTGAGTAAAGGGTGTGATTTGGGTCCACCCAATTCACCGATGCTAGCAACACAGATTTTGGTTTTGTCAATAGCTTTAGGAGCATATAAGCACTAATCATGTTACCATGATATTTTTTTCTGCTTCCACCATTAATTTTGTTTGGCAATCGTTGCGTTTATAATTTTCCATACAGTATGGTATCTGAATTTTTCTTAATGCTGTTAGACATATTAAATAAAAAGAAAAGACCAGATGCGTTATCTCTTATAAGACATATATTTGGAATCAAGGGATGCTGTGCAAAGTTCATGAGATGTGACTGCCATGGGTCTACTGCAACAAATTCTAATTACTTGTGAGTCAAGTATTTAACTAAATTGTATTGCTAGGTGAAGCAGCTTTTTAAAATTTCACATAACTTGGGTTTACATGCTTTAGACTGAATGTGAAGAACTTGATTTCATCATTAACCAAAAAATTCCATTCATCAAAACATATCCATTCCATGTGATTGGCAAAGGCGCATGAAGGTACATAGGTCCATAGCGGATTACACTCATCACCGTATGCAGCTCTATGGATACATAGTGTAGGTTGAGTACTGATACAGATCATGAAAACAGATGATTGTTGCAAGCTGATGCATGTTTCATCATTTTGTTTGCTATAGTCCCTTTCTGTATTTTTTATGCATTCAAGGCAATACATGTTTTGTTGATCATACAGATCCAAATATAGTGGCATTATGTGTGACATACTACCTGGTGATTAAAGCATCTCACTTTAGATCAGGGGCGGGCCCAGGAATGGACTAGACCCGAGGCTGAGCTAGTTAAAACATGTTGCAACTCATCTTTGGGTCTAACATTTCTGCAATGTTTTAAATTAGCTACCATGGAGATTTTGATCTAGAACCAGGGCTGCAGCCCGGGTCACATAGCTGCCACTGCTTTAGATGTTGATTACAGCCATTGCGAACGGGTGTCTAGCCGGATTGGTTAGGTGGCCTCAGTAGCATTTCTTAGGTCCTGGGTTTGACTCTCGGTGGGAGCGAATTTCAGGCTGGGGTTAAAAAATCCTCTCGCCTGCCGCCACGCCAAAGCACGAAAGAAAGGTCCCGGCCCGCACTCACACGGGTAACGGCGCCCCATGTAAGGGTGGGGTAGGGATTCGGGGGTTTTCTCAGCCTGCGGGATCTTCTCTTATTCAATGCTCATGGGTTTCTTCTCCCCGCAGGCTGAGTTTTTTTGTTTATTACAGCCATTGGTTGCAAAGGTTCATAATTCAACAGTTCTTTTTTTCTATTTATATTTTCAGCTTCAAGTTTTTCTATTATGTAACTACTAAAAACTATTCATGTTTACATGCTACATATCCATGTTTGCTCATCTCTCTTTCTCTCTTGATGGTTCCTTGAGTCTACTATTTTTGCTAATTGAATTTGTTGCTGTAAATTGCTAATGGTTTTTGTTGTTAGGCATCTTTGGCTACCTAAACTAATGAATAAGCTCATCAGGAATTCTAAACGCTGCCAGTATAAGAAACTACTTCTGAAGCATTGTTCTGTCAATTCTAAGGTACATATGAACAGATGGACCTATTTAACTGTTTTCAATAATGTAAGAAGCACCCAGCAGAGCAGTTTATTGTTATCTTGTCTTTACATTTTGTTTTTGGTGTCGGTCTCCCACTCTTCCTACCCGTCCTCCCATTCCGCCTTCTTTCTCAAACCCTACCCGGCACAGCCCTCCCCTTCCCATTATCCGGTCAGTGGTGGCGCCTCCTCTCAGACCCGACCTGCAGGGCACTTCACTTCCCTCTGATCCAGCTGGCGGCCGCTTTTCCCTCCCTCAGATTCATCTGGCAATAACGGACCTCCCCTCTCCTTCGAGCAGCGGCGGTTGCGCACCTTCCATAGCAGGCCAGCGGTGGTGCACCCGCGCTGCCGAGCCTCCTTCGATCCTCCCTCCCATGGCGTCTCCCTCCTGCCTCCCACGCCTCCTCATTCCTAGTTTGGATCTGTGCAACCAAGCAATGTATCCTGGAGGCTCCATGTAGCGATGGATCCTAGTGGCTTCCCAAGCGGTGGATCCCAACAGCTCCATGGAGAGGCCGACGATGGATCCTGGCGGCTGTTCAATCAGCGGCCTCGGTTGGGTGGCGGAGTGGTTAGAGGACGTGTCAGAAGGGCGGTAGAGTGGCCCCCTAGCGAGCATATGTTTTTATTTTCTTTTTTCCTCTCTTTTTGTGTATTTTGATTGTGTAATCTTACGGTGGTAGTTCGGTTATGACCGAGACCGAACTGACCTATCCAAGACCAAATTTTCTTGGTCTTGACATTTCTAAGTATTCAGATTTGGTTACTTCTCTGGTTTCGAATCAATGCACGGTATTCAGATTTAAAATACTGTGATAGCTGACTTATTCAAAGTTGCGACATGGGGAAATATCACTTAATGTTGAGAAAATAAGTATATCAAACTATTTGTAAATTTTGACTCCTACAGAGTATCAAGGCCGTCAGGTACAAATAAGAAAGAACATGTTGGTTGCTATAGCATTAGATATTAGTTCTACTGTAATGTTTGCTTAACAAACCAAAGCAAATTGTTGAACCTAGTGCGTGCAGTGTTCTGCCTTGAGTGGCTATAGCATTTGACAATATGACTATAGGTTGCTCAAAATGATAGAATGTACAATGGCAAACAAAATAATTGAAGTTATCTTCTTAACAAGTTGCACCTAATGTTCCCAAGAATCATAGCAAGGCACAATATTCATTTGGAGGAAAATCAGTATATCATGATCAATCTTATGTTCAATTGGAGGCTTATAGTACACATCAGCAAGTAGTTTCCTTTGTCTGGGCAGTGTTGACACGAATTATACCAGAGCCACTGCTTGGGAACTCTTACAGCAAGAGATTGTTAAGGATAAACATCTGGAAGTTCATAAAGTTACGTAGGTTTGAAACCTTTCACCTGAGCGATTGTATTGGGGAGCTGAAAGTATCACATTATTCTTGGATATCAAATATTGGATTATCTGATTGCTTTTGTTCTGCTCTAATGGAGAAAGAGATTGGGTTATCAAATGGATCAGAGGAGCAGAAACGTCAGAATCTTCTACATCGTTGGATCAGTTGGATTTTTTCTGATATTGTGATACCATAGTCCGGGCATACGTTTATGTTACAGAAAGGGAATCAAGGCGATATGATGCTTTCTATTACTTAAAGACAGTTTGGAGAGTCTTAACAAGCAGTGCTGTTGCTTCCCTAAACAGACAAAACCTCAAGGTTCTGCGTGGTACTTCCAGGAAAGCAATAAGGCAGTTATGCTGCCCTTCAAGAGTGAGGTTTGTACCAAAAGCAAAAGATATGAGACCATTAGTAAATCTCAAAGCTCAATCAAAGGATGGACTCCTCAATAAGTGTCACCTGATTATTAAAAAAGTGAGGGATGAAAATCCTGAGATGTTTGGTTCTTCTGTTTTTGACTACAATAGTGTACATCAAAATCTCTACCATTTTATTTCTTCAGTCAGAAGTCACTTGAAGGAAAAACTCAAGATATATGTTGTTGTTGCTGATGTATCGAAGGCATTCGTTTGTGTTAGTCATGATATGGTACTGAAAGTTGTGGATGATGTACTGAAATGTGATAACTATGTTCTGAGGAAATGTACAAAAGTAGTTTGCAACAGGTCTAAGAATGCCATCTACCGCTTTGATTCAAATGTCTCTATCAGCAACAGTAACGATGTCTGTGATTTCTCGATTCAGTTATCATCAAACGGTGGTATTTTAGTTGACCAGGTACTATATTATAACTCATTTCAACTTTCTTTACAGGGGTTGAATAACTAGGGAACATGATTTTTATTGGTTACATATAGCTATTAGTAAAGTTTTATTCAAATGTTTGTTGTTGGAAACTGCCTAAATGAAACTGAAATATTCATGGCCTTGCTATTTATTCTTATCCGTGAAAAATTCCAGAAATAATGGAGGTCACCATCACCAAAGAAGCACAAAGTATTAGAAGTGAAAGGGAGAAATTGATACTTTTTGGGCCCTTGTATAGCTTAGTGATGGGCTAATTGCAACATAGTCTCTTTGATTGTGTCAAGCGTTTTTTTAATTTTACTATTGAGTTTGTTGAGTTTTTCTAGGTTTGAATCAGTCTCAGGTAGATGAGTGAACAATTTCCTACAAATTATAGAAGGCCTTCATGTAAAACATGTTTGTTTGCATTAATTAATTTTGTTCATGTAGACATGACTGGTTCATCTGTTGCCATATGCAGAGCATCTTCCTGTTAGATTTTGACAATCTACAGTATGTAAGGTTCAGTAAGTTAATACACAGCCTGAGATGACACACGTTGCAAACCAAAATAGATTCTTAACTTGGATAGTCGATAGTCATGCCATGTAAACATGCAATCTATCTGGCGAGTAAAGTCGTTATAACTTTCTGGTTGCTAAAGTAGGTTTCACATTGCTAGACTCGGGAAACAACTCCAGAACCATTGGGCCAATGAGGATTCTAGTGGTGTGCACCCAGCTATGGAAAAAAGAAGATTTTACCGCTTTACATTAATTTCGGCTGGCCTCAAATAATCCTAATAAAATCACTGACAAAATGTAGGAGGTGCCAAGGGAATTTTTCCTATGCTTCTTAGTAAAAAGGTACTAGGATGACTCTAGTACAAGTTGACCACATAACAAGCCTACTCTTTCGTGCTATAGCTGTATCTTTCCTTGACAATTTTGTTCACTAATTAATGTCATGTCCTATGATCAACTATCAATCAGCATTATGTCAAAGAACCTTTTCTTTTTCTGAAAATCAGGGGAAAATTAGCAGCATACGGAAGAAAGAGATTCAGCGTCTTCTTTCTGAGCAAGTGAAGTGCAATATTTTTAAGATTGGGAAAAACTTATACTCACAGCAAGTAGGAAGCAAGCTATCTCCCAACCTTTGTTCCCTGTACTATGGTCACCTTGAAAATTCTGTGCTATTAAAATTTCTTCATGATTGCAATGTTAATTCAGATGAGGATGTTTCAGCACCTAAAAGTTTATTGATGAGGTTTATTGATGATTTTATATTCATATCGTTCTCCAAGGATCATGCTCTAAATTTTTTCAATAGGATGAGAAGAGGCTTTGTCTACTACAATTGCTACATGAACGAGAGCAAATATGGTTTCAACTTTGAGGTTCAAAATAGTGAGAATTGCTGTAATAGGATCTACAGGGGGGATGATGGATTCTCTTTCATACCATGGAGTGGTTTGCTTATAGATTGTGAAACTCTGGAAATTCAAGCTGATTATACAAGGTATGCCTATCAGTTTCTGATTTTAATTGGTGAATTCAATTCATTAATAATATGATATGGAGATGAACCTCACTAGTCCTTCCATTTTGTGTCAAGATACATCATGAATTGAGTACAATTACTAGCTGTTTTCCCTAATCCATGTGAAAACCAATCTAAGCTTAAATTAGACTGGTTTTTGCCATATTTCTGTTGAAATCTTGGAATTCCTCTATTTGTGAATTTTGTTTTTAGTTTGTGAACAACCACTCCAATATGGTTTTCATAATATCTTTGGACAGGACAGGATATTGCTCATCATACACATATTGTATATTGAAACTTGTGTGCAAGAAAAAAAATTCTTTTTTCTTTTTCTCAAACACGCAGCAGAATTGCATTAAAGAAGTCAAGAAAAGAATTCTGTTGGCACTATTTTCACATATTAGTCGTAATATATTGCAAATACTAGCAGTTAGTGTTCAGAAAGTTTGTCTGCTCAAATCATAAAACATCACATATTTATCTAAATTGGGGCAGTGTTTTCCCCAAAGTATTTTGGAATCCGTACAGTAGATCTGTGCAGTCCAACCAACGTCAACAGGTTGCTGGTCATTTCTCTTAACCTTGCCTTTGTAAGGAAAGACTTGTTTCTTTCCATTAGAGCATATTTATTTTTCCTTTCTTGTCAGGCATTTTGTTCTCTTTGACAAAGTATCAGAACCTAATTTTTATCAATCAAACTGTGTTAAAGAAATGGAAAGCATTTAAAAACAGGTATCTGGACATCCTTATTTCCTCCACCATCACTGTTAACATGCAGTCTTCAGCAAAGTACCTTCAGCGCAAGCTATGTCACTACATGCGTCCAAAGTGTCACCCCATTTTCTATGACTCCATGATCAACTCACCGGGCACAGTAAGACTGAACATATATCAAGCTTTCCTGTTATGCGCAATGAAGTTTCATTGTTATCTTCGGAGCATGGCTGATGTCAATATTAGCAAACTGGAGCTACTCTATATAATTAAGAGAACTTTCAGGTACCAAATAATCTTGACACCTATAGTAAATATTAATGTGCCAGTTTTATAATTTATTAACTGTAAATTAATAAAGTTTCAGTATCAAATGTATTGTAAATTGTTAAGTGTCTTTCCTAGTGATTTCAATTGTTTGGTTAAGCAGATACATGCACAGTCTCATCATTAGGCGGATCCAAGATGTGGAGCTACAATACAATGTGCGCCCAGTTCTGAAGCTTAGGCGAAAAGAAACCATGTGGCTTGGCCTATCAGCATACCTTCGAGTGCTTCAGAAAAAGCAATCACGTTACAAGGATTTGTTGGCATTGTTGAGAAAAGAAATTGGGAGATATGGCAATCTAGACCGTGACAATGATGGTTTGCGCTATGCTGTGGATGACCTTCACTCATCGAAGTTTTGGAAATTTAAATTTTAGAAGGAAACTGAGGGCTAGAAGATTGCCGAAGCTACTGTTTTTTTGGACATAATTTTCAGTGGATAAACTGCACTTGTGGCCAGTTGACAGATGTGTGGCGCCAATCATGATTGTGGTTTTTTTATTTACTACTCACTCTGTTTCGTAATGTATGTTCATGGCGTGGAGCAAAGTCCAATTCTTCATCCTTAGGTGTAGGTGCAGGTGGCATCTCTGAAGGAGATATTGAGGGAGCCGTAGGTGACATGGATGATGCTGGAATTGCAGTTAGCGGCCCCTTGTGGTTCAAAAGCATGTATCTTTACTTGTTTAGGCCTCCAAACACGCTTCAGGGGCAGGCTGAATTCCATTGAATTTTTTTCCCCTTTGTTGTTCAGCTTGCTTCTCAACCTTTTTTTTGGTTCCATAGCTGCTACAACCTTCTCTTGTTTGCGGAAGTTCTCTTAGCCATAGGACCCTGCTGGACAGTAGCACTCCTGCTAAGATTGACCAGATTATGCGGAAGTTCTCTTAGCCATTGGACCGTGCTGGACAATAGCACTTGTGCCCCAAAAAGGGAATGTTGATCTCTATTGAGAGAATATCCTATGTTCTGGACTTACTCAATGCAACTGGATTTTGACTGTGTTGGCGCTAAAAATCGGCCAGGAATCGGCCGATGGTCTTCAGCGTCGGACACACGACCCGGGAGAATCTGCTTAGCTCCTGTTCGGGTTATTTGTCCTGGTGCGGTTCGCGCGGCGTGCCAGTCAATCTGACCTGTTGATTGTCAAGGAAATAAGAGTATTAGATTCAGGGCGTTCCGATCGGCTGGGGTTCCGATCTGTCCCTAAGAGCGCATCGGCGAATCGGCCGATTTGCTTATGAAGATGATCGGCTATGGATCAGCCGATAATCACGTAATAATTGCAAAGAAAACTGCTGGAGAGACTTAAACAATTATTACAGATGCAAAACTTGAAATAGATCTAATCGGCTATACGACGATGAACGAGGAAGAGCGATGATAAAGCCGATAGTTCCAATCTCAAGCTGGATAGCTGGTGATAATACTAGAACAACAGGTAAAAACCTATATTTTACCTATAATTCTAGTAAATATCGATAACTAGTGAATAAATCCTAACGAAACCACAGCGATGCACCCGAGGTTAAAGCTCAGATGTTATTCGATAAGCGGAACCTACCAATTGGCCGGAGATCAAGTTGATGCAGCCCTGCCAATCCGTACGAACTCGTGAAAGAAGAAAAAGTATTGGCGAAGTCGCCGACTTGAAAGTAAAATGCTATGAAAAAGTAGATGTGTTTTGTTGATTGATTTGTTGATTTTCTCACAAAGCCCTGACGACTCCTATTTATACCCTAAAACCAGGACTCCTAGTCGATTACGACTTGTTACAATCTTATTTTAAACAGAAAAACTGCTATATCTATAATATTCTTATAAAGGAAATGGACTCCCGCAGAATCTTCTGCCGCCATCTCCTAATCCAATCAGGACTCTTTTCTTTTGCCTCTTGACCGAATCAGCATTACTCCGTTGACCAACATTAGGCCACTTTTAACCGGGATCCCCTGTTGTGGTCCCAATCTATTGGTGCAAGTTGCATCGCCAATCGGCTGATCCCCAACTGCAACCTCAATCGGCCGATTCTTTACTGTAGCCTTTAGATCTGCCGCGTCGGCCAATCTCTTCTCCTGATGCCGATTCAACACGTGTCAAAATCTGGCGTCAACACATGCCCCCCAGTTTCGGAGTAAAACATAACTTTTACTTCGAAACTCTTTTCTTTAATCTTTTTCTCTGAAACGGGCGCAGTAAAAATCTCCTTCCATCTCGCGGTCTTCTGCATAATGATTGTAATTTCCTCAGACCAGGCGCTCGAGACAACTGTTCCCCTAGAATTCGTGTAGACGGCGCGGCAAAAATCCCGCCTTTTCCCTTTCTCTCTCGGATTATCCTTAAGTACTGGCATTCTCCGCCTACTTTTCTCCACGAGCCTAGTATTTTCCTCTAGCGAACCACTGTTCATCTTCTTCCTAAGCCCTCTCGATCTCCAACCTCTCCTTCCGGCGATCTCGCCTGCGACCTGCTCCACCCTTCTAATGGCGGCGCCATCAGCAACTTCTCCAACTATGGAGGTTCCGCCGGCAACCCCTTCATCATCGGCCGCTCCATCGGCAGCTCCATGGCGACGATGAGCTTCATCCCGGAGGTAATTATCCGAAATTTTCCCCTTTTACTCTTTTACTGCTCAAGCATTTTCTAGACCCATTCTCAATTTTTTCCCTTTTTCCTTCTTTTTAGGCATTTAGGCACCAGATTACTATTCCTCTCTCCGAATCCTCCGAACTCATCTGCTTAGGCCCCATGGGAAATCTAGATCAACTGACTTGATCAACCTAGAAACTCACAGAATTCCGTTCAAGCAATCACCCATGGATTTAGGTCAGTGGGCAGGTGCCTTTAGATCTTGGCTGAATGAGACCCCTGGCTGGAGAGAATGGTACCATAGAGTAGCCAAGTCTAGGAGAGTTCAGTGGGATGAACTGAAAATCGGCCAGTGCATTGATCTCTCTCTGTCCCAGATGGAGAAAAACGAGCCCTTAGTAATAGCGGCCTCTTACTTCTAGTCTGACGCACTCAACGCGTTCCTTTTTGGACATGGACCCATAACTCCAACCTTGGCCGATGTTCTGATGTTGACCGGCCTTGATATCCCCTCCTCTGACACCCCCTTTGATTATCTGATCAAACCATCTCATCGGCTAGAAACCAAAGGAATCGGCGGATGGAAGGGCTATATCAGCAAGAACATGAGGACTGGGACGGTTTCAGAGAGAGAACATACGGCATTTCTGATGATGTGGCTAGAGAAACATTTTTTCTGTGGCAAAGCAGTCGGTCCTTCATCTAATACCCAAGCCCTGGCAGAAGCTCTGTCACTAGGATCGGCCGTCCCCCTTGGGAAGCATCTGCTGGGATCGCCTATCATATGATGCACCAAATCGGCACCAGACTGTCAAAAGGGGAGCTGATCGGCAATCCTGGTGGTCCTTGGTGGTTTATCACACTCTGGCTCAACTTATATATGAGCAAGGTCTCCCAGCAACAAATAGAGACCAAGACTTTTCCAAACCTTGAGTCAGAGGAAAACCCCACCATTCGACGACGCTGTACATCTTTCGGAGAAGCGGCATCGGCCTTCCCTGGCTGTCAATTCACTGCCACTCGAACGGCCGAATACTTCAGATGCTTCTACAACGGCTTCAGTGAAGAGACTATCAGTTGGTATCCATATCAGACAGTAGGGCCGATTTTCGAGCTTCCTGTCTGCTACGATTCATCCACCCACACTTTTGATAGTGAACTTATGGATACCCTGATCAAGCCAGGGATTTTACCGGCCAATTTCTTCTCTGGAAAGGATTCCCCCACATATGAGTTTTATAATCCATCGGCCGCAGCAAGGCAACTGGGCTTTGGTCAACTGCCGATTCAGGTTTACTTTGCCGGTAAAGCAAAATTTCGAGATGAACTGACCAAGAGCCTCGACTACAATCGGCTGTGCAACTTAGTGCCAGACTCCAGTACTATCAATCTGAGCAACTGGACGGTGGCCCCTTTTGCCGTTCAACAATTCAAACTGTGGTGGGCAGAATGGAAGCAACACCTCTTCTGTCTATCTCCATCAACATATTGCAACAGTTTGGACCCAGAAAACATTGATCCAAGTGCAGCGGTATGACCTTTCTTCTAACCGATTTCCATATTATCTCTTTCCATGCTATAATCTTACCGTTAACTTGTTTATCTCTTCAATCTGAAAGCCAAGTTCCTCCGATGCGGAGCCGAAGCGGTAGGCCGATTGAGAGCGATCGTCCATATACATCATATCCACTTATCGGCTACCATGCTCCGACCATCAAGGACATCACTAGCGGCTGATGGAAACAAACATCAAAAAAGCAAACCTTGAAGAAAACAAGCCGTCGAGTGCGAGCCCGCATAGGACCGACTGACCAATCGGCGGTAGTATCGGCTGAAACCCCAACGCCTCCAGCCTTGCCGACTACCGAGATGGCCGATCCCTAAACTGCCGCAGAAGTTGGAGCAGCTGCGGCATCACTGCTAGTGGAAGCTCTTCAGGTAACCTCGCATACTTCATATATCTTTAAGTGCTCTGTTAACCTCTCCCTTCTGCCAGGCTGCACAGGCTGCTCCAGTGCAATCCTCACAGCAATCGGCCACATCCCAAGCGGAAGCCGAAACACCAGCGACTCTCCTCATCGAGGTAGATAATCTCTTAACTTAACTTCTCGACATTCAGAAAACTAACTGACTCTGATGCAGACCGATTTGGGTGCGTCGACTGCACTTCCTCCACAAACATCGGCCGAAAGACCAACACAGGTATGGCAAATATCTCATATCATCCTATTCAATTATCCGCAGTATACTCACAGAATCTATTTCCCATACCTTTTCAGAAAGCTAGCCCAAGCAGGGCATTGATAGTGGTTGAGCCTTCTTCTTCTGATGAGCCGATCGTACCGGTTCCTGAGACGAGGGAGGCACTCCCATCAGCGCAAGCAAGAGAGATCCGCTTCAAGGAGGTAATAAACTTATCACCGGAATCGGCCGATCCCCTTTTACTGCTTGCTAATCCTTGTCTTTATTCTTCCGCAGGAACAAGACACTCCCAATAATAGCCTTTTCTCCTTCGCGGTTTCCTTGCCTGACGATGAAGAAGTCGCTTCACGCCAAGTTCCGTCGAGTTCAATTTCTGACGATGTCCGCGCCAAGCTCGAGAGCATGCGGGTCCTCCTCCAGGATGACATCGGCCGATTAGTGGAAGATGCTTCGCCGATTCGGCGGCTTCTCAATGACATCAGGGGCCGAATTCCGGAGGAAGCGATAGAGAGTCTACACTCTGCTGCATTCATAGAGTGGATGCAGATCCCGGTGTTCAGGGCCCTGCGTCATATGGCCGATCGTGCCCAGCTAGCAAAGACCCGGGAGGAAGCCGATTCCTACAAGCACCGAGCCCAAGAAGTACATCAACGGATCAATTTCCTCGAGAGCTCTCGCCCGGATATTGTCGGCACAATAGATTGCCTCAAATGGAGGAGAGCAGAGCTAGCCAAAGAGATGGAGCAGGTAACCAAAGACATAGCTGCTGAAGAAAAGAAACTTCAAGAGCTCCCATCCATCATCGCCGGCCTGAAACAAGAAAGACAGAACCTGGCCTGTGAAGCGATAAGACTCCATCGCCGTATGCCGGAAGTTCCTGGATCGGCCGACGACGATCAAAGAGTATTAGACTCGGCCGATCAGATTAGGCAACGAGCTATTACGACTATAGATGCCCTCCTTGGGTTGTAAAGAATCTTGTAAACATTTAATGCTTTCTTAATGTTGATGTGCCGATTCAATCTGGACCGCTTCCTTTGGCAGCTTTGCATTTATGAATGCTTTTATTCTGATAGGACGTGTCCCACTATCTCTTTACCTCTTTCTCTCTATAAGTACGAGATCCCACACCGTCTCCAAAGGCATATACATTACCCATCTTCTCCCCCTCCAATAACTGGATCTTCATCCTTCCAAGCTGGACATCAAGATGTCTTCTTCATCTTCCTCCTCCTCGGTCAACCAGGTACGATCTCTCTTCTATTTCTCCCCTTGACATCTCAATCGCTTTGATGCTGGGTAGCTTTTTATCTCTCTTTAGCCAAAACGTCTCAGTCCTAGTCTGGAACGAGCAATCGAAGTTATGCATTCAGACGAACCACTGTCGCAGGTAGACATAGATCTGATAAGAGCTCACTCTGAAGAACTTAAAGGCCATGTTCCTGCTGATGTCCAGAAGTACTGGGACCGTATAAACGCTCACTGCCCCAAGCGATTGCCAACTGAAAAGAGTACTCCACTCCCTTATCAAGTTGAGACTGAAGCCACCATGGAGAATCTGAAGGAGAAGACCACCCGCCTTCTGATAGAACTGGGCCGGATCGAGCGAGAAATCAAGCGTAATCAATAGATATATTGGTATTTTTTATCCTAAGGGCGACTTGTACCATATCGGCCATGTACTCTGTTGTTTTCATAGAATAATGAATTGGTCAGACCAAACCAAAAATATTTCCTCCTTAAGGTGATGTCATTTTTACATCGGCTATGTAGACAACAGCCGATAGGAGTCGGCCACGCCATCTTGATGCATCTTACTGCAAGTTATGCATCTACCCAAATGCTCGGATAGTACCTCTTCAGATATCTTCCGTTTAAAGCTCTTGGGAATTCTTCCCCTTCGACAGTTTCTAGAATATATGCATTTCCCGGAGCACATCGGCCGATTCTATACGGCCCTTCCCAAGTGGGCGACCATTTACCGAATTTGGGATCCTTACACCCTATCAGCAGCACCAACTTCCATACCAAATCTCCTTGGGAGAATTGTTTAACTTTGACCTTTTTTCAATACCATCTGGCCACCCTTTTCTTGTTTTCTTCGATGCTAATCAAGGCTCTCAACCGCTGACCCGCCGAGTCATCGAGCTCATCCTTCATGAGGAAGGAATAGTCATCGGCTGTCAACTGATCTTGAAGCGATACACGTCTTGACCCCGTCCTTAATTCCCAAGGCAAGACTGCCTCGTGACGATATACCAGCTGATAAGGAGATATCTTAGTGGCTCCGTGACAAGCCATCCTATAAGCCCATAGAGATTCAGCCAAAGACATGTGGCATTTTTTGGGTTGTTCCTCTATCTTCCTCTTGATCAACTTGATTATCCCCTTATTGGACGATTCGGCCTGGCCATTGGCTTGAGCATAGTACGGAGAAGAATTTAATAATTTAATCCCCATATCGGCGGCGAATTCTTCAAATTCTCCAGAGGTGAACATCGTTCCTTGATCAGTTGTGATAATCTGAGGAATACCGAATCGTTAAACAATATGGTTCTTAACGAACTCGATCATATCGGCCGATGTCACATTCCTTAAAGGAACTGCCTCCACCCACTTAGTAAAATAATCGGTGGCTACCAATATAAACTTATGCCCTTTACTCGATGGAGGGTGAATCTGTCCGATGAGATCTATTCCCCAACCTCTGAACGGCCACGGCTTAATTACTGGATTCATAGCCGAAGCTGGCGCGCGCTGCACATTGCCAAACTTCTGACAGTCTTGGCATCCTTTATAATATTTGAAACAATCCTCAAGAATTGTTGGCCAGTAATACCCATTGTTTCTGATCATCCATTTCATCTTGTGAGCCGATTGATGGGCTCGACATACACCTTCATGGATTTCCCCCATCAGGACCTTTGCTTCTTCTGTTCCCAGGCATTTGAGAAGAACCCCATCAATCGTCCGGTAAAACAAATCGTCTTCAAGTAACACATATTTTGTGGCCTGGAAACACACTCGCTGATCCACCTTCTGGGACGGATCCCTCAAGTAATCGGCAATCTCCTTTCGCCAATCATCGGCCACGAGCTCTAAAATTAAAGCTCCTTGAATCGGCCGATATCCAGACGCGTGTTGGGCCAGCCTATTGGCCTCTTCATTATAATTTCTGGGGATATGCTCAATTATTGCAGACTTCAATTCCTTTAACAGCTGGAGGCAATCTTCATAATAAATTCTCAAGATATCATCCTTGCATTCAGATTTCCCCGTTAACTGATCTACGATGAGCATGGAATCTCCAAAAATCTCGACTGCATCAGCTTTGACTTCCCTTAATAATTGGATACCTTTTAGGATGGCTCGATATTCCGCCTGGTTATTGGTTGCGGATGCTTCTATCGGTAGAGAGAAATCATAACTTGCCCCCCAAGGCGATACAAGAACGATGCCGATTCCCGATCCGGCCCCACACGAAGAACCGTCGAAATACAGAGTCCATAGAACTGGTTCAACGATAGCAATTTCCGGTCCACAATGTTGGGCTACGAAATCAGCCATGACTTGACCCTTGATAGCTTTAGCCGATTCGTACCTTAAGTCAAACTCTGACAGAGCCAGGATCCATTTTCCAGTCCGTCCTTTAAAAATTGGCAGTGATAGCATATACTTCACCACATCATCTTTGCATACAACTATGCACTCTGCCGATAACAAATAGTGCCTGAGCTTGGTACACGAGAAGTATAAACACAAGCACAGCCGTTCCACCGGGGAATATCTTGTTTCGGCGTCCAGGAGTCTTCTGCTGACATAATATACCACTCGTTCTTTCTCTTCGAACTCCTGTACCAACGCCGATTCAATAGCTTGTTCATCAGCCGATAAGTATAATTTGAACGGCTTACCAGGCTGTGGCGGGACTAACACCGAAGGTGAAATCAGGTATTGCTTGATATCTTCTAACGCTCTGTGTTGTTCTTCTCCCCACACGAATTCCTGGTCGGGCTTCAATTTCAACAAAGGAGTAAAAGCTCGAATACGCCCGGACAGGTTGGATATGAATCTTCTGATAAAATTGACCTTGCCGATGAGGGATTGCAGCTCAGTTTTATTCTGTGGGGCTACAACTTTGTTGATGGCGTCTATGGTCTTCCGGTTAACCTCTATCCCACGCTCATGGACCATGAATCCTAAGAATTGCCCGGCTGATACACCGAATGCACACTTGTTCGGGTTCATTTTCAACCCATTCTTCCTTGTGCACTCCAGTACTTCTTGTAAATCGGCCAGATGTTCCTGATGACCTTTTAACTTGAACACAACATCATCTATGTAAATTTCCACCGATGCACCAATGAGCTTGTGAAAGATATAGTTCATGGCCCGCTGATATGTAGCATCGGCGTTCTTTAACCCAAAGGTCATTACAACCCACTCGAATAGACCAAGGTGACCCAGACACCTGAAAGCCGTTTTCGAGATATCTTCTTCGGCCATTAATATCTGATTGTACCCGGCATTACCATCCATGAAACTGATGACTTTGTGTCCTGCGGCAGCATCTATCAAGACATCGGCCATCGGCATTGGATATCCGTCCATTGGTGTAGCCTGATTTAGGTTCCTGAAGTCGATGCATACGTGCAGTTTTTCGTTTTTCTTATACACGGGCACAATATTAGAAATCCATTCGGCGTAACGGCACTGCCGAATAAATCCTGCTTCAATCAACTTTGTGATTTCGGCCTTTATATCAGGTAGAATTTTGCGGTTGCACCGTCGTGCAGGCTGCTGATATGGCCGATATCCTGATTTTATAGGTAACCGGTGTTCAACAATGGACCGGTCTAGACCAGGCATCTCATGGTATTCCCAAGCAAAGCAATCCTTGAATTCTTTTAATAAACTTATTAATTTACACTTATATCCAGGATCCAATTTAGCACTAATATACGTCGGCCTTGGTTTGCTACCATCTCCCAAATCCACCATCTCTAATGAATCGGCCGACGTAAACCCATGCCCAAGCTTTCCGTCTTCTCGGACGAACTGATCCATCTATTCTGAATCTTCAGAGCCGACTGCTTGGATCGGCTGTAGGCCGAAATCGGACACCTTCAAGAAATCAGGGTCCCAAGTCCTGCCAGATATACACCTGACGTGCTCACAGCTCCACTGTTGCGTGTTGGCCGCTGCGACGCTGTAGGCGGAATCGGCGATGACTATCTCTGTACTGTCGCCGACCCATTGCATGAGGCATTGGTGCATTGTAGATGGGACACAGCAATTCGCATGTATCCAGTCGCGACCGAGCACCATGTTGTAGGACCCCTTACCATTAATAATGAAAAAGGTGGTGGGAAGGGTCTTACTGCCGATGGTGAGGTCGACGCAGAGCGCTCCACGAGCAGGAGACACGTTGCCCTCGAAGTCCTTGAGCATCATGTCTATCTTGGTCAGGTCTTCATCACTTTTGCCTAACTTCCGGAACATGGCATATGGCATGATGTTGACTGCGGCGCCTCCATCCACTAGTAGCTTGGTAACGGTCGTCCGTTAACGTGCCCTTTAATTCCTTGAGATGTTGCCGTTTTTCGTCTTCTGGTTTCTCAAAGGTGGCCGTCATCGGCTCTAATACCAATTGCGCCATCTGCTCTTCCACCCTTGTCGCCTTGTCTCGATCGGCAGGCGCCATGAACTCCATCGGCAATATGAACACCATGTTGACATCAACTGCCGATTCTTGACTGTCCGCTTCCTCGCTGCTATTTTTCTTGGGGCACCAGACCCGAGACTTGACGTTTCTCTTTTCCATCGCCTGCCTCTGCTCTTCTTCTTATTGCTCCCATTGGCGCAGGCGTTGGATTCTCCGCTTCTGAGATTTAGACAATCCTTCAGGGCACCATCTGGGGTTCACTGGTCTGGCCGACGATCTGGCGTGCTCCCAATCTGGTTCCCTTCCTAGGGGGTTTTCTACCCCCCAGCCGATCATGCACCGAAAGGCGTCATCCTTCTTGTTCGCGCCGATTTCTACTGATCGGCTCTGATTCTCTATCTCTGGAGCGTGATATTTTGAACGGGCGGTCATTGCGGCTTAATCCGTTGCACTCAGGACAGTTATCGACTGATGGCAATCGGAGGTCATTTTCCCAGCAATGGATGAAGAACGGACATTGCCAGTGATCTTCGTGTCGGTGTATCATCTCCTCGTGGCATCTTGACTGTTCCTGCTGCCGCCGATATTTGCTGAGCAAGAATCGAGAAGTGATGGGTCTATGTGATCATCCCGATCCTTCGCCCTTGTCTTCATCCCGCTTTTTCCCTTTGACTTCGTCCACCATGACCTGCTTCCTGGGATCTATGGCGCCGCTTCTTCTTGCCGATTCCGACGTCAGCACCTTGGTTTGAAGTGAGTTTCTTCCCATGTCAACCATGTTGGCTGGGAAAGGATGCTGGTCAATCTTCATCGGCTTCGCCGGTTTTGCTGGGGTTTCAAACTTGAGTCTTCCCTGCTCGATGGCCGACTGTATCTGCTGACGGAAGATCTTGCATTCATTCGTGTCATGAGATGTGGCGTTGTGCCACTTGCAGTACTTCATCTTTTTGAGTTGATCGGCCGAAGGAATGGTATGGTATGGTGATAGTTTGATCTGCCCTTCCTGAAGTAGTAAGTCGAAAATCTTATCGGCCTTTGTCGTATCAAAGCTGAATGTCTCTGGTTCTTTCTTTCCGAAAGGGCACGATATTGGCTTCTTGCCTTTTACCCATTCTGCTAGGCCGATTTCTTCCTCTCCCTCCGATTCAGACCCTTCCAGATATGCCACCTTCTTCTGGAAATTCCTCCGCTGCTCAAACGGACGGACTTCCTGTCCTGCCAATCGGTGAACGATCTGGCTTAGGCTTTCAAATTCTAGTGAGGCATACCTTTCCTTGATTTGTGGCAAGAGGCCTTGGAAAGCGATATCGGCCAACTGGGCGTCGGTCAGAGCCAGACTATAGCATTTGTTCCTGATTTCTCTAAACCTCTGTACGTACCCAGTTACAGGTTCGTCGCTCCTCTGCCTGAGGCTGGTCAAATCTGAGAGCTTCATCTCATGTACTCCTGCGTAGAAGTACTTATGGAACTGCTTTTCTATATCGGCCCAAGTAACAATGGAATTAGGTGGTAAAGTGGTGAACCACTGGAAGGCCGATCCAGACAGAGACGATGAAAACAGACGCACCCTCAGAGCATCTTGTGTGGCGGCTTCCCCGCACTGGATGATGAATCTGTTAATGTGCTCCACGGTAGATGTGTCGTCCAGCCCCGAAAACTTGGTGAAATCAGGAACCTTGTACCGGTGAGGAAACGGCAACAGGTCGTAGGCCGATGGGTATGGCGTCTTGTATGTATAAGTTTGCACTTTCGGCTTCAACCCAAACTGGTCCTAAATTACCTCCGCTATTCTTGCCGTCCAATCCACCTGCTGCTGATGAACAGCTGTTCGAGGTGCCGGCATATGTTGGAGGATTGGCGGTGGTACGGCCGGGTGATGGATCGAAGCATGCGACGAATTCTGTTGCGTCATGGCTGTCTGAGCAGCTGACAGTTGATGGCGAAGCGAATCCACCGCACCGTCGTACATCATCATCGGTGCCGTGCTTCGGAGTGCCTCCACAGCGCCTGCCCCCCTGCCGATTTCTGACAGGGTTGGTTGATACTGAGAGACCGTCGGCCGGACGGCCGAATGGAACGACACCTGGATTGGATAGCCCCCATGTCCGGTTGATTGATCCGGGAAAGCCGTCATTGCCGATGCCCCCCAGGGTACTGAGTTTGTGGGCAATGATTGCACAGAAGCAATCTGGACAAGCTGAAGCGGTGCTTGCGATGGGAAACATGGTGCACCGTTACACCTTGGAGACACTAGAGGCAACGGAGTGTTGTATCCTTCGCGTTGCGTCGACATCGGCTGAGAAACCGAGTGGGACGTGCCTGGTGAGCTTCTGGCTGGAGGTGCAATAGGCGGGGCATACGCTGGCCCCTGATATCCTTGAGCTGCTCCGCTGACCAGAGAGCTGATGACGGCGTTATACACCATGTTGGTCATCACCGAGGATTGGTCGATGAAAGCCTGATAGACGGACAGTTGGATCATATCGGACATCTTGCCCGAATCCTCAGTGATGGTGATATGGCGGGTGTGGCAGAACCACCTGAATTAATCCGGCTCAAGTGTATTAACCATCACCATTAAGGCACTCCCGGTTAACCTTACACTTCAGACGGAGTAATCCACTGGTCTGTCGGGTATAACCTCCCGATACAACCACGGTGCACGGATCGAGCGACGTACATACAAATGCTCATGCGACGATGAGCCCAGAGAATACCACATTCCAGCAAATATTACGATATTAACATAAGTAAATATTACAGGCCAAGTTCTGAGCTTAGAAACCAAATACTTCAATTAACATAAATAAGTTCTTCAGAGTTAAGTTGCAGCAGAAAATAAACAACGGAAACTACTCGACGATACAGGATGTCTCGATGAAGCCCGTACGAGACATCACTCGGCCTTATCTCCGTTGGACGGGGGCGCATCCCATTCCACCGACCAACTAGGGGGAAGAGTGCAGGGCCAAGTCAAGCTAGCAATCATATCTTCGAAGGTCTCACCTGAAATGAGCCACAAGCAAGGCTGAGTATACTAATACTCAGCAAGACTTACCCGAGTAGTGGAATCTACTCCACCGACTCTAGACATGCAAGGCTTTTTGGCTCAGGGGTTTGTTTTGCCGAAAAGCGTCTACAAGTGGGTCCTTACTTTCAACTTTTTAGCTCAAGATTCTAGTTGCATTAACCATTCTAGATAAGCAACTAGCTAGAAGCATACATGGTGAAGCATTTAATTTTTCATCCAACCAGTTCATTCATCATCATTGTTCCTCTTCTTACTCTGTGGGTAAAAATGGTTAAGCAGTCTCAATAGCCGTGAGAAACGGACGATTCGAATCGAATTTCTTAACCTTGCAAGGGAAAACCCAAACACACGTCACGTGGTTACTCCCTAGAGTCACACGTGCAACTTTTCCCCTTTCTTTCCGGGTCGTGGATCGGGGCTACCCTCCGAGAGTACAAGAGCTCCACGCCACGGTTCGGCGCTGGGTCGTGACCACTCTCTGCACTCGCCATATGCACATGGGACCGAAGTTCAAAGGGTAGGATGCCGTCCCCTTGCCGGGCCGATCAGGTACTTAAGCTTACCGATTCCCATAATCTCGGCATGTGTTTAGTACGTTCAAAGACTTAACCATCACTACCACACCCTGCGGCCTTAGCATTTTTCACTAGACAGACGGGCCTCAATCGTAACCATCGTTACGTAACCCGTCCGTGTCCTTATGATTGCAGCGTGTAGTAGTCATTCAACTCCTATTTTCTCGCGAGTGACAGGAAATCACTCGACTTTTACCGGAGTCCTATTAGCACAGCATTCTATCGAACCTTACATCTAGTTTTCAAGCAAGGGTTCCTGACATCATGCAACTAAGTTTTCATCCAACTCCTATAAACTTAATGCACAAGCAAAGAGTAATGAGTTGCATAATTTCGGAAAGAAGGGGTTATGCTCCGGGGCTTGCCTTCGCAGTTCGCTTGGGGATCTTCCGAACCTGGGCTCGGGTCTTCAAAAGCTTCAGTTAGATTTGCTTGAGCTTCACGCTGCTCACTCTCGGACGCGGGCACCAGCTCGTAAGTTCCGTCGGCGAGAGTCGTCGATTCTACATGAATGCACAAGTTTAAGTTGTGGTAACGGTACTTGATACGATTTAAGAGTGATTACTACAATGGATAGTTTCTGGTCATGAAATTCTGGATTTAGGCACATCAAGGAAAGATGTGCTTACTGTAAAATTTTCAGCCAATTTTATGTAACAGATTAATTATGAAAAATACATTGCATAGTTGCTGTTAGATCCTTGTTCTTTTTGTACAGAACAATTGGTGCAACAAATGAGTCTAAGATTTTTACAGAGCTTTCAATTAAGCATTCAGAAGCTACTGTAATTTTTGTAGGATTTATTATGCAGTATCCAGAGCATAGAAAATATGACATTGCACACCTAGGTTATTCAAGGATTCATTTTTACAGGACTCTACACAGGGTTTTTGTCCATGAAACTTTTTACACAGCAACCTCTACCATAGTGTATCTCCCAGTAAAAATTTGAGAATTTTCCATGCCAAGATACTATTTTCTTGATTTAATGTATGTTATTAGCACATAAATCAAATAAGTAGGTTACTTTGAGATAAAAAGTCTCCTAATTTTTCTCTGGCTTCTAGGTACCAATACATTAGCATAGGAAAAGTTTCAATGGGTGACTCACCACCTAACTGCAGGGATAAAACATTCTACTTACACATGAAATAAAACTAAGTTTAACAAACAGTAAAGCTAGAGATGGAATTTGGGCCTGATCTTTTTACACAGTCCTAATCATCAAGCAACTAATTCACTGCCCAAAATTTAGGGTCAGCATTGTTCTAGAACAGTGGGTACAAAATAAGTCCATTAAAGCTTCTATTTAAAGTAGAGCAAAATATTTTGAGATTCTGAGAAAACTTTTGTAACAAAAGTGGTAGAGTTTGTTCTAAGGATTCCAGAACAGTTGAGTTTGCATTTTTCTGATTTTTCTACGATTTTATACGAATTTTACAAGTTCACTGAATTTGAATCTAGATTTGAAACTTTCTTTTACAACTGGGTCCTTGAATCTTACGCGCAGACCCTTCTAAAGATTTAAATTCTTGCAATTGGGTCCTCGGGCGGCTCGGGTACGGCGGCCGGCCGAAATTCCGGCGAGGGGGCTCGCCGGCGGCGAGGGGCGAGGGTCGGGGAAGGTTCAGGGGTGCGAGGGCTACCTTGTGGGGGTGTTGTTCGGGTGGGGGACGGCCGGGAAGGGCTCGCCGGCGTTGGAGCAGAGGCGGCGGCGGCGCGGCTCGCGTCGACGGCGGTGCTCCGGCGGGCTTGGGGCGGTGTGGTCCGGTCGGTGAGCTTCAGTGGCGCGTGGGGAAGCTGCACAGGGGCTCGGCTTGGACGGAGGGGGTCGGGGTCGTGCTGTCCACGGCGAGCAGGGGCGGCGGCGGCGATGGCAGCGCGGGCGGCGGCGCTCCGGTGGCTCTGGGTGGCGTTGGGCGGGTCGGCGAGCTTCGGTGTGGTGATGTAGTGGTGGCTGGCGCTTCAATTTGGGCAGGGGCGGCTGTGGAGGGCTATCCACGGGCGGATGGTGCTCGGCGGCGGCGATGGCGACGGCGAGGCGTTCTGGGCTGCGGTGGCTCGCGCGCGTGGCCGGGCGGGGCTTTTATAGGGGCAGGAGGGGGTGTGGAGGTGCCTGGGCGACGCGCGGGGCGGGGCACGGCAGCGACGTGCACTGGCCGCGGCGGGCGGCGGCAGAACGCCGGCGCGACGTGCGGCAGCGCGGGCGCGGTGACTGGGCGGCCGCGATATGGCGTGAGCGCGGTGAGATAGTGCCGGGCGCGGAGTGGGGAAGCAGCAGCGGCAGCGGCTTGGGAGGAGGGCGGGCGCGGCGACTGGTGGGGCGCGGGGGCCGGGGCGGCACGGCGGAGCGCGGAGACTGGGCGGCCGGGCGGCGGGCTGGGCGCGGCAGCACGCGCGGGCTCTGACTGGCCGCGCGGCGTGGGGCCGGGGCAAAGCCGGCCGTGGCGGGGTGGTGCGGCGGCCACTGGCCTGGCGCTTCGCGCCGGTCAGGCGACGCCGGCCACCTGGCGCGCGGCGGGCGGGCGAGCGCGCGCGGTGCGGCAGAGGAGGGGGGGGGGGAACGAGGGACCTGGATGCAAGAATTTGGAAAACTTCAGGGGGCTGGGTGCAAACAGGGCGTTTTCTCCTCTTTCTGATTTGAATTTCAAAAACTTTTGAACACGAAAGTTGTTCAAAATAAAAAGTTCTACAACTTTGTTTTCAGGCAAAAACCCATTTGGCTTATGGTTTGAAAGTTAAATTTAAAAGTTCAAAAGTAACCAATGTGCTCAAATTAAATTTGAATTCCAACTGAACTCGTTTTAATTCTTTCCACCCTCTTCATTAGTTGGTTTAAAACATAGAGTTAGGCTAATGACATTGATTTTGGAATTGTAATTACCAGGGTTGTCACAGCGGCGAACAGGAAAATGAGCTTTCTTGATTGCCTCCCCGCTTCTGGTACGACTGAACGATTGCAGATACATCCTTTTGTAATCTTCCAGATGTTTAGCCAATTCTTCTTTCTGGTCGTCCTTGAGATCTGCTTCTGTGACTTCAATGATATTATTCTCGGAAACTTCTGCGTTCTTTGACATATTGGATTTTGAAGTCAGTCCCACCGGGCGTGCCAAAAGTGTGTTAACGCTAAAAATCGGCCAGGAATCGGCCGATGGTCTTCAGCGTCGGACACACGACCCGAGAGAATCTGTTTAGCTCCTGTTCGGGTTATTTGCCCTGGTGCGGTTCGCGCGGCATGCCAGTCAATCTGACCTGTTGATTGACAAGGAAATAAGAGTATTAAATTCAGGGCGTTCCGATCGGCTGGGGTTCCGATCTGTCCCTAAGAGCGCGTCGACGAATCGGCCGATTTGCTTATGAAGATGACCGGCTATGGATCAGCCGATAATCACATAATAATTGCAAAGAAAACTGCTGGAGAGACTTAAACAATTATTACAGATGCAAAACTTGAAATAGATCTAATCGGCTATACGACGATGAACGAGGAAGAGCGATGATAAAGCCGATAGTTCCAATCTCAAGCTGGATAACTGGTGATAATACTAGAACAACAGGTAAAAACCTATAATTCTAGTAAATATCGATAACTAGTGAATAAATCTAAACGAAACCACAGCGATGCGCCCGAGGTTAAAGCTCAGATGTTATTCGATAAGCGGAACCTACCAATTGGCCGGAGATCAAGTTGATGCAGCCCTGCCAATCCGTACGAACTCATGAAAGAAGAAAAAATATTGGCGAAGTCGCCGACTTGAAAGTAAAATGCTATGAAAAAGTAGATGTGTTTTGTTAATTGATTTGTTGATTTTCTCACAAAGCCCTGACGACTCCTATTTATACCCTAAAACCAGGACTCCTAGTCGATTACGACTTGTTACAATCTTATTTTAAACAGAAAAACTGCTATATCTATAATATTCTTATAAAGGAAACGGATTCCCGCAGAATCTTCTGCCGCCATCTTCTAATCCAATCAGTACTCTTTTCTTTTGCCTCTTGACCGAATCAGCATTACTCCGTTGACCAACATTAGACTACTTTTAACCGGGATCCCCTGTTGTGGTCCCAATCTATTGGTGCAAGTTGCATCGCCAATCGGCCGATTCCCAACTGCAACCTCAATCGGCCGATTCTTTACTGTAGCCTTTAGATCTGCCGCGTCGGCCAATCTCTTCTCCTGACGCCGATTCAACACATGTCAAAATCTGGCGTCAACAGATTGTGATGCTCTATTTTGAAACTACGATAGTTTTATTTTGAAATTGTGGGCATACACAAACCTATCCATTCTTTTTCTCCCCCTCATATATGCATGCATGCGCTAACATCATTCCTTCTTTCTCCTCTCTCCTACCCCTCGCATGCATGCACACACCTAGTGTGTTGCCAAAGCCCCGAACTGAGCTGCTCTGAAAAAGGAAATGAAAGCAACCCTGCAAAGTTTTGTCCTTTCCAATTTCCAAAAAGACGGCCGTACGGATGGTTTATAATATAGCCGACTGTAAATTAGCTGCTTCCTTAAAAGTGAGCGATAAAAAGATATGTTATTGAAGGACATAGAGCACCAAAGGATGTCACACTTAGGAGGGATCCTGTTATGGAGAATATCTAATGGCACGTTGTTTGGTGCACGCAACTGAAAATGGAATCCGTCGATTACATCACAAATAAGTAAAATAATCATAGCCGATTCTTATTTTCACGTTTAAGATTTAAGATTTACGATGAGTGTTGAAGTATAAGTGACTTGTCCACATTCTCCCATAAATTTTGTTGAAATATGCCCTAAGATTTGTAAGATCACAATGAAAACAGTCACATCGCCGATACACAACACTTATTGGAAAAGGTTGGGCAAAAGAAAATATTAAAAAAAGTAAAATTATATTCTTTTTTTTGATCGAGTGACGTTGCATCTTGCGCCCTCCTCTATTCACTGAGGCAAGGACTCCAACAACAAGAACTGGACTCTTATCCCCTTCTTAAACTTAACATACAAACATTTTCCAATCTGCTCGGTCAAAAACTACCAAACATGTGCGAAAGGTCAACTGGGCAAGCCTCCCCGCAGGGAGGTGTAAACATGTCATAGTAGACAAGTTAATGCGACCAGCAAGAGTCCGAAACAAACACAAAAAAGTAAAGAAATCCGAAATTTTTTCTACGCACTGAAAGGCCCAACATGTACATCTCCCCAAGCAACGGAACATCACCGAGCGATTACGCAGTGCAGAAGCTATGCACGCTATTGTCCGACATATTCTTGTTGGGTTCTGACTAGCCAAAACCTCATAGACTCAACTTGATAATATTAGAGTGATAAAGTGAGAGGGAGAGCAAGTAAGTGAGCAAATAGGCAAAAGCCTCTCCTCCAAACCCTTGGGCTCTATTTATAGGGAGAAGGAGACGATTGTTTATATTTATTCTATTGGTGAGGTCAAATATTACAAGAGGGTCTCTAGAATTTATAAACAAGTCTCTGAAGCTAAGCTTACAAGTAGAACCCTGAACGCTGCAACTAAGTCCCTAGACCTCATAAACAAGCCCTTAGACCCCATAACTTTGTCTCTTTTACACAAAGGGGGTTCCTAACCTTAGGTGATGGCCTAAGGTGCACCCCCAACAGTAGCCCCTCAGATATTCGATCTTGGCTGGCACAACGAGACCGAGTAGCTGATCTTGCTAAAAGAGGTTATCTATAATCCGGCCCCCGACTACAGGGAATGTCCTTTGCAACCCTTAGATGTGCGCCTCGCTAGAAACTCCATCCAAAAATCTAGTGGGAAAAATGGCATGGAGAAAAGAGCACCCACATGCTTTGATTTACACAAGCGTCAGTTTTAGACCCTAAAGAGCTTTGATTTCGAGGGCCGCTTCGCTCTTGAGCTTCGATCGGCGAGTGTATTCTCTTTTGAGCTTCATACAGAACTCCATCATCCGAGATGAACTGGTCCTCCAGTACACTCCCACAGTAGGCCTGCTCCAAGAGCCAACGTAGTCGGAGTAGCCATGGTCGAAGGTTGCCGCTACATCTTCAAGTCTTCTCTCACAAGCGCCAGACAAGACTCCATCGTTCGAGATGAACTGGTCCTCCAGCACACCCCCAGCCCCTCTTGTCTGGTGCTCGTGAGATAAGCTTCGCATGTAGTTGAAGTAGTCGACGTAGATGACGTAGAGGTTGAAGTAGCGGTCGAAGGTTATGTTGTTGAGGACTCGAGCCATTGTAGTTGACGGCGAGCCAGCGAGCTCTCGAGCTGAATTGGTGATGGAGGCGAGGTTGATGGCAATGTCGAAGGTTGTGACGATGAAGTCGAAGGTGACCACGAGCCCTTGAAGCCGAAGTGATGATTGAGGCGAAGGTTGTGGTGAAGGTCGAAGCCTCGAGCTGAAGTAGCGGCGACGACGAAGTTGACGACCGTGTCGAAGATCACCGGCGAACCCCTCGAGCCGACGTAGCAGCGAGGGTAAGTCGAGGGCAAAGCCGAAGGTCCCTACAAGCCTTTGAGCCGACATAGCAGCGACGCCGAAGTCGAGGGCGAAGCCGAAGGTGATGACAAAGTCGTTGACGATGCTGAAGATGACGGCGAGCCTCTCGAGCCGAAGTCGAAGGCAATGACAAAGGTGACGGCGAGCCTCTCGAGCCGAAGTCGGAGGCAATGCCGAAGGTGAGGGCGAGCCTCTCGAGCCGAAGTTGGAGGCGATGCCGAAGGTGACGGCGAGCCACTTGAGCCGAAGTCTGAGGCAATGCCGAAGGACACGGCGAGCCTCTCGAGCCAACATAGCGGCGGAGGCGAAGTTGAGGGTGAAGTCGAAGGTGACGACGAAGTCGTTGACGATGCCGAAGGTGACGGCGAGCCTCTCGAGCCAAAGTCGGAGGCGATGCCGAAGGAGACGGCGAGCCCCTCGAGCCGAAGGTGACGGAAAGGGCGACGTCAGGGGCGAAGCCGAAGGTCCCGGCGAGCCTCTTAAGCCGAAGTCGTGGCAAGGCCGACGGCGACGGCGATGCCGGAGGTGATGGCGAGCCCCTCAAGCCGAAGCCGGGGGCGATGGCGAAGCTTTGAGCGCCAAGCTTTGTCGAATCTTCAACTTAAGTGAAGTTGATTCGACGATTTGTACCTGAAAGAGGTGATGTATTTGCAACGGGTATAGAATGGTTCGGTGACCATTTCTTGAAGTTATCCATAAACACAAGTGCTTTTTGCACTTTTGTTTTTTTTGGCCGAATGTGTTTTGGCTTCGTATCCCTTAGGATCGACAACCCCTTGGCTTTTTTGTGCTTGTTGCACTTTTTTTTTCTTATCCAAAGGTGTTTCGGCTTCTCATCCCTTAGGATTGACAGTCCCTTGGTTTTTTTGTGCTTGTTGCACTTTTCTTTTTCTTAGCCGAAGGTGTTTCGGCTTTGCATCCCTTAGGATCGATAGCCCCTTGACTTTCTTTTGAGGTCATAAGCCTCTTTGCTCCTCGGAGCTATTCTTTTTTTGCCATGCATGATGATGTGATCATGCAATGAGATGATTTAATGTATGCTTTTGATGCATATGAATGGATATGGATGCATTTGCAAAGATATGGCAAGGTTTGCCAATTCCAGATCCTTGAAGCTGATAGGGACCAAAGGTCAAGATAGTGCTCTTGAATACCAGAGCAGATGAATTGCCATTGTTAAGGTGGAATCCAACTGTTGATGAATATCATTATAATGGAAGTCAATGACTGATGAACACCAAAAGAAACCAATCCAATAGCCAGTAAGAGCCGGAGGTCAATAAGAGATATCTCTTGATGAAAACCTATATACTGTGAAAACCAATGTATCAAGCACTTAGGTTTGAGATGAAAACCAATATTCCTGCAAAATGAATGCGAAGGTCTAGCATAAAGGGGTTAGCCTAAGGTGGAGAAGGAGTGTTTACCTTGAAGAAAACCTGCATGTTAGTGAAGGAAAATTTCATTGTATAAGATGTATAACTTTCAAAAACAGCCCCTCTGACTGAGTGTTTTGGATGAAGTCTGGATTAGAGGTCATAAGGTGTTTTGGCTTCAAGATCGTTAGGTCTGGAAGCTCCTTGCCATTCAAGTGCTCTTTTAGATAAGTATGCAAAGTTTGCGAGGTCTGCGAACTTTGCTAACTTACACAATTGGAGCATTCAAGATGCGATGGTCGATATTTGCAACTCTTTGTTGCTTCGACCCATGATAAGCTGAAACACTTAGACAAAAGCAGTTAAGCATTGCAAGGTAGAAATGCGTCTCTAGGTGTGGTACCTTCGGGATATTTTGCTTGGAGTCTTCTAGCACATTCTTTGCTTGTAGAGGTTCTTAGCTTGCTAAGTCAACGATCTAAGGTTAGTGAAGAATGCTTGTAAATGATTTGGTCCCTCAAGGACCTTCTAACCTCAATTTCTGAAATATACTTTGCTTCTGAAGATTGCTTGCCTGAAGAGAGCCCCATCCATCACTAAGGAAAGCCAATTAAGTCTGTCCCAACATTCTCTAGAGGTCAATAAAAAGCCATAACCTTCTCTGGGGTTCAGTACAGATTGAAAACCAATAAGGTGATAACCTTCGGTATAACCTTCTCCGAAAGCCCTGACCTTCTCTATAGGTCAATGGGGGTAGAAAACCAATGTCATAAACTTCTCCGAGGGTCAATAGAGTTTGAAAACCAATAAGGTGATAACCTTCTCTGAAAGTCCTGACCTTCTCTGGAGGTCAATAAAGGTAGAAAGCCCATTGGATGATAACCTTTGTTATAACCTTCTCTAAAAGCCAAGTATGATAGCTCTGTATTTTGGAAGGGAAATTATCCTCAAGAGAGGGATCAGTGAGTTAATTTCACTATATTGGACAAACTTAGTTGGAGAACAGTGAGCTTAGAAAGCTTGGAGCATGCGAATATAGTAACAGATAAATAATAAGCGAAGCTCTTTAAAGGATACACCCTTGTCAGGATCTTCTCAAAAAATAATGACTTTTTTTAGTCATCATCAGCAGTAGAAAACCTTTATCATGGCCTTTGAAAACCATAACCTTCTCCGGAGGTCAATAATACTAAGAAGGCAATGACCTTTGGTATGGCTGAGAGCTTGGTCGCAGCCTTTTTCAGAAACACTGACCTTCGTAGTTAGTATAGCTGAGAAATAAAACCAAAGGACTTGGCAGATCGAAGGTGTTATGTATGATTGGTAAAATATGTTGGATGGACCTGTGAGCTTTGATTGTTTTTTCTTTATGGTAGAATTTTTTCTTTATGGTAGAAAAATCTCGTGTACGCGAAGGTGGTGGCTATGGCTTCTTGCATGGCTTCCACATGACGATCGAAGATGACAAAAAAAAAGCTAATGGCTTGCATCTCTGCCTAAGAGCTTCGCATGAGAAATCAGCCAGGTTAGCTAAAAATATCAAATGGAAGTAATTAAAAGCTTCTGAACACAGGGAGACTTGCGGAGGTCATGGACGGCGGTCTGTAACAGAAGCTTGCGAGGGTTCAGCTCGCTGAGCTTGCCGCGGAGGTTCAGCAGGCGTCGGCGCTTGCCGCAAAGGTTTGCCCACGCCACAGTTTCGTGCAGTGGACAGCGGCCTTGCGTGGTGTCTAAGTGACCTGCTTGATTGACAGCTTAGCTAAGTTCTGTCCAGGAATAAGTCAAATGAGCGAGATGATTAGTAATGTTTTGCATTTTTGTAAAAACTTCGAAGGTGGTCGATGATGTTGTTTTGTCTCCAGGATAAGAGCATGAGCTTCGATGTGAAAAATAAACAAAATTGTCAATGAGCCTGTGACGGTTCCGAGCGGAGGTTCATGCGGAGGTTCCGAGCTTGCCGCAGAAGTTGATGATGGCCGCGAGGGTTCTCACTTGCTGCGGAGGTACATGCTCGCCACAGATCGAGGCCGAGCCTTGTCGCCAAGCTTCTCGCGGAGGTTCGCGCTCGCCACGAGGTCTGCATTCGCTGTAGTGGTTGGTGCCGGCCGCGGAGGTTCATGGTCGCTGCATTGGTTGTCTTGCTGCGAGGTTGTCTCCTAGCTTGTGACAGAGGTTAGTGCTGTATGCTAGAAGAAGCATATGTTCGGCCATGTTGCACCTTTGTCATCAAATTAGAAATACTAAAAGGAGCAAGATAATTAGAACAGGTACTTTTTAAGTCCTTGCAAACTTAGCTTTAAAAGCTAAGTGAAGACGCCGAAGCTAGCCAGATCAAAATGACTTTGTCTCAAGTAAAAGAACATGACCTTTGATTGGTGTTTGGAATATTTCCTCATCTTGAATAGCTTAACTTGTGCCACAGCTTCGCTTGGGAGGTTGCCTTGAATTCGAGTGGTCGCAAGTGTAGTCGAGGACCCCGAAGCTCCGCCACTCATGATCATTGCTCAGTTTATGAAGGGCAGCGGCTTCGTGTGGTGAACCACCGTTTTGTTGTTAGTTGGAGCTTTGCTTGTCCCACACGTGCCAATGTACATGCATGGCACAACCGCAGGAAGGTGCTAGACTGCTAGCTTAGGGACTAGGTTCGGAGGTTGGTAGTGAGCTGCTAGCCCCTCCTTTCCTTTGCGTACCTCGACCAATAGTCATTGAATGAAAGATGTGATTAAAAAACAATTTATCTGGATACAAGAAACATGGCCTTCGATTCTTGTTTTGTGATAAGAAGATCGAGCCAGACGCGTTCTAAAGTTTGTGCTGAGTATGACACCTTCGTTCTTGCATCCTTGTCTAGAACTGCGAGACAGCTTCGTTTGTTTGTTTAATGGTAGAAAATATCATCGCGAAGTGATGGAAAAGATCCACCGTGAATGCTGGATACCTTCGATCGCTGAATTTGCTTATAAAGAAATAGAATTAAGGTTTAGGTGGAATACTTATCTGATCTTTGGTCATGAACCAGACCTTCGCCTGGGTTGAAGGTTTAGGTTGCATACCTCGCTGAACGCGAGCGATGGTGACGAGTGGGAAACTAATGGACTGCCGAAGGTGGCTACATGCTTTGCTTTTGCTCCTGGCGCGAAGGTCCCTGCATCCTTGCCGGGGAGAACCTTCGATCCATGTGCATGCCAATTAGCACGGGACTTCGTGGCCAGCGAAGGTGACGTGCGAGAGAAGCTGCCTTGTTGCTTGATGGAATCGGTGGTCACGGATTAAAGTATTTTATTTGGAGAGGTGGAACATGACCTTCGTTCGGCTTTGTATCTTTTGCACACATGAGATAACCTTCGCCTAGGTCGAAGGTTTGCTCGTATGCTTTGCTCTGTTCCTTTTTTTTATGGTATAATCATAGCTTGATTTTGTGCAAAATCACGGTGGACGCACTTTTAGGTTCGGACTAGCCCAAACCAAACAGATTATGAGAAGAGAAACTCAAGCTCAACTTAATAAAGTGTGAGGGAGAGCAAGCCAATTGAATAAGTGAGCAAATGGGCAAAAATACTCTCCTCCAAGCCCTTGGGCTCTATAAACTCTATTTATAGGAAGACGGAAGCGGTTGTTTATATTTATTCCATTGGTAGGATCTCTATTTATAGGAAGATGGAAACGGTTGTTTATATTTATTCCATTGGTGGAGTCAAATATTACAAGTGGATCTCTAGAATTTACAAAGGAGTCTTTGGAGCTTACAAACAGGTCCATAAATGCTACAACTAAGTCCCTAGATCTCATAAATAAGCCCTTAGACCCCATAACTTTGCCTCTTTTATACAAAGAGGATCTACAAAGAGGATCCCTAACCTTAGGTGATGGCCTAAGGTGCACCCCCAACAATTCTCTTGTAAGCGTCAGAATGTCGTTGAATCATTACGCAGTACCATGTTTCCCAAATCCTCTTGGCATCATAAGATGTATCAACGTAGTATTGAACTTGTGGGACTTGAAAGACCTTTGCCTGCCCTGAGTCTTAACACTGAATATTCTGTTGAGTCTTTATGCAAAATATCAATTCTCCAACGCATATACTCCACCTTGATCACGTCTCCAACACCAGATATTCGGCCAACCTCCTTATTGTACATGTTGGGATATTGAAATCCAAGTTTTGCCCACCTCATGAACATCGTTACACACTGGATGGTGTGGCGATGACTTGTTCACATCGGAATATGGCCGGGCAGGTATGCAGAAGCGAAATCTTCGAGTCCCCCAAAGCCTTCTATCCACTGGATGGATCTGGCGGTCAAGCCTGATCCGCGCCAGATAATATCTAATGTTCACATACAACGTGGGCTGAATCACTGTTGAGTGTTAACAACATATTCACAGAAGATAAGGCACAACAATACAACACCAGTATCATATCAAGCAAGTGACCTGTAATTTTGCAAATTTGAGCATATGAGATGTTACTGGCACAATAAGATTTTGTAATCATAGATTTCAAAACATCAAAACTTCAATGGAAACTGCATGGTCTTCTAAGCATACCTAAGTTCCTCAAATATCAGCTACTTCTGTCTGAAAAGATGGTAACCATATCTCAATACGACTCCCTCCAGTGCCTATAACTGCATCAGGCCTTCGAGGTGATATCACACGCAAAACACATCCATAATTCTCAAGTATCTCACGCGCAACAGTTAATCCTGCAATGAAGTTCCACGTCATGTTATCTTCAAGCATATCGTCCGCGAGAAGGTCTGATCCAAATGGGGCCAGGGTGCGCATCTGAGTCTGCAAGGGACAAATAAAAAGAATTAGGAAAATTAATCAACTTCACTGATGAACCAGACATAATGTGAAATGTGAGGGTCATTACATAGTTTGAAATTGAAGCAATACAAATTTCACCATGATTCACAGTTTAATCGAAGTAGCGTCACCAATTTCAGGCAAGCAGGCATGGAGGAAGATGCAGATGAAGCAGAAACAGCATAAGCAGAAGCAGTGATCCCAGCGATAGTATAATGATTAGTTATCACACTGTAGCTTTACTTAACTAAGAGATCAAGTTGTTACTTTACTTTTCTACAAAAAAAATAGTACAGTGTCCTTACTTATGAGTCAGGCAGATAAAGGAATTAGAAAGCCTCTCTTCTGTATCTATCCCCTAGGGTCATCGCTAACTTGGACACAAGCATTCCTCCAATTCCATGTGCACCCTCCTATTCTAGTGCTGCTTTTCTACAAGTTGTTATATATTTATTTTTGTGAACATGATTTCCAGCTAATGCACATACTCGCCGTAACTGTTATACATAATATAATTACATATGAAAATTGAAACCAACATTCCTTTGCTAAGCAAGATATTTCATAGAGACAATTTGGACAGCACACTCTTGTATCAATAAACCAAATGACTTAACTATGCCACACAACATAAGTCAGCCAGTTGCTAGAAACCTCTAACAGTAAGGAACATGCATATTAGAAGTTTAGAACATGCAGACTGATGCTGTAGTAGTATCAGTCTGACAATCAAGCAGGTGCATTGTTTCCTCACGAGTTTTAGGTCTACAAAGGAAAGAACAAACTCTATTTTACTGCTAAAATTTGTATCTTCTTTTTTTTTCTCGAATACGCAGGAGAGCTGCGTATCATTGTCTTCATAGTAGAAGAAAAGGAGTCAAACAGGACTGAGAACAAACACACCCCACACCCACACACACCTGCACACACACTCCAACACTAAACACACACAGACACACACTCAACGCGTGCACACAAACGACCAGGAGCACCACTGCGAGCCTAGATGGCTATATCACAGGGAGGCCCATCATCAGAGATCACATGGTTTGCGATTTGTATCTTCTCTTACCATGTATTGCATGTCAGGCCCATCATCATCAATGACCACGAGAGTACCTCCTGCGGGTGCTTCACCTGCATATATTTGAACTCTTCCACCATGCTGTGTCCGTAGAAGAGCTCCCTCTATCAGATTACTCAAGGCTTGTCTTAAAGCAGATTCCTCAACAGCAACATGAAGTGGATTTGAAATTCCGGTTATATCTAATGTGCGATGCTGCTTATAAGCAAGTGGTAATGCTCCTGCAACTAAATCTTTCAGCACATCGCAGAGATCACATGGTCTGCCTGACAACAAAAAGATAATAATAACTGACACATGATATAACATTGAACTCAGGTAAAGCATCTTGGAATTTCAGGTGTCAACAAGCAAATTTCAGGTGCAAACAGAGAGATAGAGGAAATGTAGAAAAGATAATCTTGGCCTTAGGCCCAAATAAAAGCATTTTTTGCAAAGCAACCATGCAGAGCTGGAAATGTATGAATATAACAAAGAAAAAGTATGACCTAGCATCTTGATGTTGAAGAGGTGCCAGCAATAGAGGTGGCATAGGCATCACCATATCGTCCTCATCAGAATTCAGAGCCAACACTGGATCTACCTCTTGTGAATCATTGCCATGTAGTGACCCATAATCTGATAAAGCTCTTGAAGGATGTGGTGACCCCTGAATTTTCTTTGAAGATTCCTCACTGCTTCTGACTATGTTTGCCTATTCAGATGAAATATGATAATTCAGCTGAAATGCCATTTTTCCCCCTACATATAGGAGAGGTAAAATCTAGCTACTAATAGTAGTAGGTCTTTTAAAGATAGACAGATTAGTAAAAAACTAATACATGTGAGACCCATGTCAACTTTGGAGATTGTGTAAGAGCCAGACTACTGGAGAGATGCTGTCTTTTGTGCTGTCCTTAACATGAGGTGGAGGGGATACAGCACAGAAACATCAGCACCATTATTGGGGATTATCTTACATTGTACTTCCTAGTTTGTAGATTATAATTCCAACTCAAAGGAAAAGGAGAAGTAAAAGAAAAGTAAAGAAAAGAAGAAAAATACAAACGAGACATTACTAGAATCAAAAGATTTTGCTAGTAAAAATAAACTTTAAACACCACCTTAGTCAGATATACAGCATCTTGAATTTGTTGCAAAGCATCTTTCAAGTGATCACCTTGGATGAGAATATCTTCAATAATATCATAAGGAATCTATAAAGAAAGAAAGTATTAGACTAAGCAGAAAATTACATGTAACGAGCTAAAAATGCCTTTTTGTAAGAAGAAACAACTTAAAGAAAATTATTTAGAGACCTCAGTTCTCTTCAAATGAACAGATAGCATCTTTGCAAGAGCTCGTATATTAGAGAGGGGCCCTCGAATCTGCAAATGATTTTTATTTCAAGGATAAGTATCTACGTAAATTTTCAATCAATATTTTTTGAGGATATGTAACTTACCTGTTCTACTAAGCCACTCATTCTGATATTGTTTTGCCAGGAAGTTTGTTGAAGCAGATATGCTTTCTGCAGAGGATGGTGACATTATGTAAGAACAGAGAATTCTTATCGCCCTTGAGGACATGAAGAGAAGCAATCAAGATCTGAAATTGCCCTCGACAGCTCAGTTTATCAAGAGGAAATGATGAACACATGATTTACGTGAATAGAAATGGACACCTGATATATATCCATGATATAAAGAAGGTGATACACCATAACTGCACTGCAAATTGCTTGTCTTGCATGATGGAAAAATGAACGAAAGAACAAGTACAAGCATCGCTTTGCAGCTACAGATCCTACTTAAACAAGTCTCTTTACTATTGATTAAAAAGTTTGGCAGCTCCTTCCCTGTTTCAAGTACAAGTGTACACAAATATCTGGGATCTACGTAATGGTCTAATGATTAGGTATATGTTTTCTTCAAAGCTTAACATATGTAAGCATTATGACTTGCATGTATCTGTCATGGGCAGTCAGCAGGACCTACTAACCATTAGGATTAGGGTTAGAGATAGTATTAGATATCTTGCTTAGGGGTCAAGCTAATAAATTTATATTCCTCTTGCATGCCTTTGAGATACATCTTCTGTCTTTATATTGAGAGGCTTACTTGACATGACCCTGAGCAATATATCTAATCCTATCTCTAACCCTAACCCTAAAGGATCTGGCCCAATAGGCTCTCAGTCCAGCCGACTGCTCATGATAGTATGTATCACTAGTGGTAATGGTTAAATATTAGCTGACAAAAATGAATAAAGTACCTGATCCATAACATAAGCCATTGCCAAAGTTCGAGAAATCATAAGAGCGGTATTCTTCCATTCATTTACAAGCTGAGAATAATTATTTGACTGATCACCAGAAGTTTGAACGTCCCATGCTTTAAATTTAGTATGTGCAGTTATCTCAGATGACTTGTCCATGAATGCACTTGATGGTAACTGAATATCAGCAATATGAGGATTAATGGCACGGCCACCATGTAGTTCTGGAAGCTCTGCAACAAGGAAGCCAACAACAAAGGGATGTTTCACCATCGGAAGAACTATAGCTCCAAATTCTGTTATGACTTCCATCTGCAGTATATGTGTGACACAATTACGATGAAAATATGATGAGTAGAAGCAGCACAGAACAACTCTTCTTGGTCTTTAGGGCACCTACTAACCATGGTTTCCATAACTGGATGGGTAAGCAAACCAGCCTCACGGTAGGTTCATAGGGTCAATTGGTGGTTTAGGGGAATGATCAGTGTGGATCATCAAAGCTAGAAAAATCTGATTTTTGTGAAATTAATTAAAAAGGGCAATAATTAGTGACATACTATGAAAGGTATTATAAAGGAAAATAGCCAGAACCCAAAGTTCCTATTTTATTCACTTACCGACATATGTCACTTTTTGGTTCATTAAACCCCGAAGAGTGATTTTATTGTGCCAAACTCCACATTGAACATTTTTCTTATTTGCTCGTCACTTCATTGTGACTCTATATCAATAGGTTAAAAACAGATTTCTAAGCATCCAATCTCATGGCACTCTTAAGCATAGGATCCTAAGCAATGCCTAAGAAATTAATGTGGTTGGCGGGGGTTTTACACGATGATACAAAGTTTTAATGAAATAAAATGAGATTACATAGTACAAGAAACAGTCCGTAGTTCAATTGGAAGAAACAAAAATTGGTGCCTACTCTGGAATTGTCCAACAAAAATATGCGCAACTGAACATTACAAATCGGTCCAAAGTTGGTTGATCTGGCCGGTTTTAAACTGGACCACACTAAGCCAAGACTTGTTGAAATGGAAGGCAAGTAAAAAATAATACTTAATGATACCACAAGATGTTATGCTACATAAAAATAATACTTAATAATTTTTTTATGAACCACCAGCTGGAACAATGAATACACTGTTCAATTTTTTACAACTTGGATATAAGAGATTAGCTTCAAAGGAGAGCGAGTATAAATGGTTTGATTGGGGTTTTGGACCCATTGCCTGTCCACTAAAGTGAAACATCAACATCTCAAACCAGAGCTGTGCTGCTGTGAGTCTCAATTACAAGTAGTTGAACCAGCAATCTGGTGATGTAGTAAAAACTATGATACTATTACAGGAAAGACAATGGACCAATTACCTGTTGTTTTACTAGAAAAGCTTCTGCCGCTCTTAGTCCAGCTGATATAGAAAAATTACCAACTAGGACATCGGTATCTCTTTCAGGAACATTATTAATTCCAGGATATAAAGCAACTCGGCGTAGTTCCAGCTGATCCATAATATAACTGCCAGCAGGTCTCACATATACCTTTATAATACATGATGGCAGAGATAAGTATTAATTACTTTTTTAGAAAAAGGAATAGTCAAATGTCAAAGATAGACCGACGTAGCCAAAGGTGACATTTTTCAGAATCAACTGGAAATTAACAATTTCAGTTATGGTTTGACCTATTAATCCAAACAATTCAATCAGCAGTTCAAAATCAAATTTGGCGTTCATTACAGGTCGTTCATTAAATATGCTCCAGTAGTTGACAGCCAATGTGCTGCACGCATATCTTTTGAATTACGAGTTAAATTGCGCACAAGTCGGGGCTTACAGAGAGTACGGCCTCGCGTGACACGACCACTCGGAACATCTCGAGCTGCTCCGCACAGAGCCGTCGGAAGTCCGCGCTCGGTTCCGCCAGGCCGCCGTCCTCGCCGCGCGGCACCTCCCCCGTCTCCCCGAGCCGCATGCGCCTGAACCGCACGGGCGACGCGTTCGAAGCCCGGCGGATGGCAGCCGCCACTGCCGCCGCCGACGCGGGGCCAAGGTCCTCATCCTCCTCGCCGCCCTCCCCATCCCCTGGCACTTCCTCCTCCGCCGGTGACGCGACGTGCCGTAGAGGCGAGTGGGCGCAGGCGCGGCGAGATAGCAGCCCGCGTGGAAGGGCGATGAGGGTCGGGCTGGAAACGGACGGTTTGGGTTGGCGGGAAGCCGGGGAGCACGGGCGGTGAAGGTGGAGGGGGGCGTTAAGGATCATGGTCAGCCGGCCGGCCGGCGGCGGTTTGGAGGGAGCGCCACTGCTGAAGCTGGCTTCGGCTCCCAGCTTGGCTGTAGTGTGGCTGACTGGCTGTGGGGAGTCTTGTGGTCTTTGCGGACACACGCCGGCGGGGCATTATCCTTCCACTCAGAATAATAAATGGTAGCCCCTGTTGTAGAATTAAAATTGTATCATTACATTTCTTACTTTTCTTTTAGTAGCCAACTAATTTCTCGTATATATATTTAATAAAAACAATGGTAAATATTAGCTTTGTTTCTTCGGGGTGCAATATACCAAGTTTATGGTTGGAAAAATCTATTTTACTATTCTCACCAATTCACTTTATTTACTTGTGCTTTCTTGTGGTGGAATCTGCCCACCTGGATTTAAGTCCCCGACTCGGCACGGGTGTTCGTATTTTTCTGGATTTATTCTAAGATTTAACCGGCGCTATTATTTCAGTAGTAGGCGATATGACCGTCGATAATGAGACGACTATGGTAGCTTCGTCAATCTCGAGAATCTGCCGGCTCAGTCTCTCGGATGTGGTTATAGGAGTAGGGTTGCGTGTATGTATTCACAGGGGTGAGAGTATATGCGTGTTTATGAACGTCTACGTCGGTTCCGTGTTTTGCAAAAAAAATCACTTTAATTACTTAACTTCCGGAATAAAATTTATACTCAATTTACTTTCTTAAACTATTCAATTGGTATGTACATCTTAATTAATTCTATATTTTTTATTCTTCTTGTGCAAGTTGAGTTTTAATCCTGTTGAATATGGTTGGAACAACATGTTTGCCGACTGCAGGGAGGTAGGAGGAAATACATAACCCTATACCATCACAAGAGATCCCCAAAGTAAAATTTAGGCAAAAAGTGATAAGTGACCTTGCAATCCCATAACAAGAAGTTACTTTTGAACCTGGTTCAAAAGTAACGGGGGTGTTTGGTTTGAAAGGGCTCCCTATCAATAAACCTCTAATAAGTCTATTTTTATCTAAATATGAAAGCTTATAGGTGAGGTTTATGTCCGTAAGCTCCATAAATCCATAAGCCCCTCCAAGTAAGGATGGAAACGGATCGGATTCGCATGGAATCGGATCCGAATAGCACTATTTACCATATTTTAATTCGAATACGGATACGGATTCGAATATTCTCGGATACGAATGCAAAACGGATACCTCGGATACGAATTCGCATTCGGATATTTAAATAAATATATAGATAATTTTTATTAATATATAGATAAAAATTATAAAAGTAATTTCACATATAAATAGATAAAATAATGAAATATTTAAAAGTAAACTTAATCTTCTTATATTTTTATTATAAAAGTTAATATAATATTGGTTATAGGAAATGGAGATGACTTTTAAATAGTTTCAGCCAATACGGATACGGATAGTGTCGGATATTGTCGAATACGGATGTGGAATCAAATAGAGAAAATCAATGGAATCGGATTCGGATGTATCCACTTTGCTACCATATTAAATTCGAATACGAATACGGATATCCATTTTGATATTTAAACGGATACGGATATCGGATAATTCAGATATTTGATATACATTTTCCATCCATACCCCAAGGGATGTTTATGGGGCTTATTTTCTGTGGATCTCACCAAAATATCCCCTCTTTCCTTCCATTAGTCTTGTCTCCCTCACCTACAGGAGTATTAATGAGGGGTAGAAAGATCATTAACAACTTCAGATGCTTTTTATAAACCGCTACAACCAAACACCACTTTAGGCTCATAATAAACCTCTCCATGTGAGGGGTTTATGGGCTTATAATAAGTCTCTCCAAACTAAACACGGCTTTAGATATGATATTTGTATGTGCCGGAATCTCAGGACGTGCCAACAAAAGGTTCGTAATATTTGGAGCCAACGTTCGCCCACGAAAGGTATCGGGTCAAAAGTTTCAGGCCATTATTGGAATAGACTCGGACTCGGGTCAGGTTGCCAGCTATATTGACGTATATAAAAGTAATTGCAATAAATAACTGGGCCAGGTCAAGCCCGTCCAAGTTTTTTCGAGCTGAAAAAAAAATAGGCGCCACACTAGTCCTATCGGAGAGACGGGTCGGGCTTAGGTTATATTCGAAGGACTAAATTTTAAACCTAAAATTCAGTTTATTATGTAATTTTAAATAGGTCGACTAAACTTTGGAGTAAAATTCAGTTTCATCCCAACTAAAATTTAATCTATTAGTCTATAGAATCCACCTAAATTTTAATTTCACCTATTTATATGTTTTAAATTATTTTCCAGCTAAAGTTTAGTTTATGCATCAGGTATGGGCTAAATTTTAGTTACCTAATGTTTAGTCACCTAAAATTTATTACGGACTAAACTTTAGTTCTAGATGATTCAAATAGAGCTTAATATTTAGGTGATCCAAACAGGGTCTAATATTTAGTCACCTAAAATTTAGTCCTAGGTAATCCAAATGGAGTCTTACCCTGGCAGCTCGGACCAGGTTGGACCGAGCCTCATTTGCTCAGGTTTAGTTTGTCATACGGTTAAATCTGTTGGTGTTTCAATTTCCTCTTTTTTATCATTGTATTTACAAATTTTCTCCTACCAGTAGGACCAAATTTCTTAGTTAATTAGTTAGAGAAATTGGTGTTCTTGCCCTCACTTTGCAATGCAATTGTGATTATATCCTCGTTTTCCTTAACTATGTGATTGTACCCTTGCTATTTACAAGTCAATGTGATGTTGCCCCTATTCAACGCGATTTTATTGACTAAGGGCAAAATCAATGTGATGTTGCCCCTGTTGACTAGGGGTAAAATTGTATTGACTAAGGGCAAAATCGCGTTGACTTGTGAATAGTAAGGGTAAAATCACAAAGTTAAGAAAAATAAGAATAAAAACATAATTACACTATAAAGTAGGGGTAAGAATATAAATATCCACGTAATAGTACACATGATAGAGCTACTTCTTCGGAAAGCAGTCTCTTCTATTATGCTTTCTATTGTCCTATCCTACCATATAGCATATATCATACTAGGATAGTGCCATGTGTTGATAGTTAAATAATTAGATAATTGTAATATTAAATTTATATCATAAATGAAGATACTAGCAAAATATATGTGCAATTCTCTAGCATATGAACCATCATAAACTAAATATCACTATTACAAAAAGGATTCTTAGGAGCGGGTAAAAATGTATTTTTAGGGGCAGGTGACCTCTGGTTCTCGCAGCTAAAAATACGATTTTTAGGAGCGGGTAACGCGCCCGCCCTGAAAATGATAGGATGGGTCACGGTGTGACCCGCCTCTATAAATCGATTTCTAAGGGTGGGTCACGGGATGACCGTGACCGGTCCCTACAAATCGATTTCCAGAAAATAAAAAAATAAAAATAATCGAAAACAACAAAAGAAAAAAGAAAAAAATATTGCAGCCAACCAGCCACCACCACAAGCCCCTTTACTATCGAGCTATAATTTTTTTGACAAAATATGCACACTTGCATCACTCGGGGTTCGGACCGCATATCTCAAGCCTCGCGCGTATCTTCCTTTGTGACTTTATGGGTATGCTATTCTTTTATATTAACTATGAAATTAATTTGTAGAGGCGGGTGACGCCGTCACCCGCCCCTAGGGGCGGGTGGGGCGGGTGACGCCACCACCCTCCCCTAAAACTATTTTCCAATTTTATTCCAAAAATTCATTTAAATCTTTTCATATAGCAAAACAAATCAAGAAGTGAAACTTCTACAATATGGTTATTGTGAACTATAGATAAAAAATATTCTAAGTATATTTCGGTGTATGTAGAGGTTAAGATTGTTGAAACCTCAAAGTATGACTTAAGTTGTATGAGATACTATATAGTTATAGCCATATGTAGCCATACGTAGGTTCATAATAATTTTTTGGACCATTAAATGACTTTAAATGAAAACGTTATCAACTATAAAGTTTTAGATCTCGCCATTCTCTACAATTTTGATATAAAGTTTGACTTCACCCAAGATCGTATGAAAAAGTTATAAATTTTTTTATGTAGAACCATTTTTAGGGGCGGGTCATGCCATCACCCGCCTCTAAAAATGCATTTCTAATGGTGGGTCGGATGCTACAATAATCACGCTCTATTTGTAGGAGCGGGTTACTTTTTGACCCGTCCCTAAAAAACAGAACATCCCTACAAATCGTTCGTCCCTACAAATCGTTTTTATAGTAGGATATGATTAAATAGGGAATTAGATCACGGCGTACATACCGAGCATTGTAGACAAGGGTACCGTGGCTAGTGCAGGTGGGTTCATGTTGATGGATCACAGAAGCCAGGGACGAAGATGACGGTATTTTGTGATAGTCAATGTATAGTAGGAAGACATGTAATGGTGACCAATCTGAACGGTCGCGTGCAGAGAGCTTGCTAAAAATCTTATTTACCTCTTTAATTTCAGTGTATGATTACAAACACGAAGGATTCCAGTAACATGCTCTCCTGTTATCGATGCATATCGATGCTTGAGTGGAGTAGAGTAAGGTGGTGGCGCAGCAGTGAGAAGAGGAAACACGATTAGATGACCATTTGCCGATGGCTGTTAACTCACACATATAGGAGCCATATGATCTCACGTCACGATCATGATCTAAACCGATTCAATTGTCATTTCTCACATACTTGTAGGCTAAGTAACAAAAATTAAACTGCAATGGAAACTGCGCCACAGGAAGGTGAGGATCGGATTTGGTGGACCATTAACACAGGTGCGCCATCGCATGTTGCCTTGGCCGGAGCCCGATGAGGCGAGCGACTACGCGCGTGTGGTGTTTTCTTTGTCTCACCACATACATAGTTTGGTGGAGTGAAGATAATATCATTATTTAAGTTGGTGGTCATTCTCATAATTTATTTGCTATGCCATCAATTTTGTTAATGTGTCACCTCATTTAAGGAGGATGAAAGTCTCACTGATCATGACCTAAGGAACTAATTACCTTTCCATCGTAACTGAACTAATGATTAAAATTCTAAGGTTTTTTCTTCCCGTGGTAGCACTATACATTGGTGTCCATCAACTTAAAAGGATCCTTTGGAACAAAAAAAAACATATCCATTTTATCCTTAGCAAAATTTCCAAAATGTCCTATTGGAACAAAGGATTGCACCATGTGAATTCTTTAGAATTTTCATGAAATACAAAAATCCATAGGAATGTTGCAGGAAAACTAACACATAAGGTTGTCATGAAAACTTTTATTTGCGTCTATCTTTCTCTTCAGATTTTTGTGTTTCTCCTATATTGCATCCAAATGCTATATTTAAAACTTTCCTATCTTTTGAATTCTAGTAGGATTGCAAGTTCCACATCACAAATCTTATGTTGAATTTTTGTTCGAAAGAGGCCTTAAAACATGTTTACATACGTTTCCTTTTGATAAAACCCCAAATGCAAGTTATATTAGTAGCAAAAAATTAACAAGCATGAACAATCACTACTACTGAACTGCCTGGTAGGAATTTGAACCAAGGCTACACAGCATCCGGGTACTACTCCCGGTTAAAAAACCGAGAAATAAATTGATCCTCACGCATGGTTTTCGTTCTCATGAACCGATAGTGACAAAACTATCAACTTTACTAGCGATTTGTACTACCAACCGGAGTAAATCACTTTCGACTTTAATGGTCTCCATGTTCCCTCCACGTGTTTGTACTTTGTTACCGAAACAACTCCAAAAGGATTTAACAAAATATTACTGGGAATCTGGTGGTAGTATTTCGTCTTTTCTCAAACTAATATAGGAACAATTGTGAAGCATAAGAAAAACATGGAATTTAAGGAAAGTGACAATGATAGTAATGTAAGAAATTTCTCATGAGATGCAGTCTAAAGACAGCACGAAGTTATTGTTGAGATGGCAATATGTACTAGAACCATCCTTATTATTGCTATCATTATGTATATAGCCAGACCCAAAATGTTCATTCCTCACTCAACAATAGTAGTTGTAGACTTTACGCAATGTCAGCCGAAGGGACATATCATACACGTAGTACATACACAACACTCAGATGGACAAAGATACAAATGGCACAAAGAAAATCAAAGGCGAGATCTCCCAAAGTAAGCTGGAGTACTGATGCAGCACTCCATGGAGTAGTGGCTAAGCAGCTTCACTGTTGCGGATGAAGCAGCTTAATTAAAATGAGGCTCGTGGTTCTTAGGCGCCGCCGGTCTACTCGCTGCTTGGGGGCTTGTAGGCGATGAACATGACGCACTGCACCTGCCTGACGTTGTCGAATCCGAGGATGCGGATGTAGTTGTCGGGGTAGGCCTTCTTGGCCTCCTCAAGCTCGGCGTACACCTGGGTGGCGTCGGTGCAGCCGAACATGGGCAGCTTCCACATGGTCCAGTAGCGGCCATCGTAGTACCCGGGAGAAGTGGCGTTCTCACGGAAGACGAAGCCGACCTTGCTGAACTCGAGGCAGGGGACCCAGTTGTTCCGGATCAGGTAGTCGATCTGCTTCAAGAGGTCCTCCGTGGAGAGAGGCGGCAGGTACGACAGGGTCTCGAACTTCTTGTTGTTCTCAGTCGGCCACACCTGAACAACGACACACCAATACCATCAGTTTCCTAGCTAGACTTCTTATTGAGTTGCGTTCAGCTCAGTTTTGAACACCATCAAGAATCCAATTCCAGCTAGTAGATTGTTACCTGCATGCACCTGATCCTTCCGCCGTTGCTGACGTACTTGCCGAATCCGGACCTGCTGGAGCGGCGGCTCACGGGGAGTACTCCAGCGGTGGACTTGAGGCCCTGGAAAGGAGCCACGGAGGTGGCCGAGGAGGCCATAACAGTGGGAGCCATGGCTTTACTAGCTACTAGTACTGGTGAGGATGCAGCGCGCAGCAGCAGTGGCTTGAGGCCCTGAGCGCTGGTCCGGAACGGGGTATAAATAGGCAGACCGGCGGGGCACTGGAAGGCGGCGGTTGGCTGATCCGGGGATAGATGTGCAAAGAGTGGCTGCCGTTCGCCGGTAGAGCCACGGGTGGCTGCTCTGGTATGCGACGAAAGTATCTAATTGTCTGCAGCAGCTCCAACTGCAAAAGCCGTGCAAGAAGGTACCAGCAGAAAAGGACAACAATGCTAGAACGATGAATAAATGCATGGATCCAAGGAGAAGAATGCACGTACGAAGGTCCTACGCCAACCTTTTCCCATTTGCTGATTCCTTGATGTGATGGGTTCCTTTCCTTTAGGGTTTCAAGCACATGGGACAGCTTGGAATAGTATGCCTCGTCAGTACCCACCACTTCCTTCGAAACCTTATGTCGCCTCATGTTTGAAATGTCGCCTCATGATCCACCTTTTAATTTAAATGATCTCAATGTAAATTGTAGTTAACGGTGCAGTCAAGTTGTGATGCTTGCACCCTAAGTTTTGCAGCGCTCAAATGTTCTCTTCAACTTTGGAGGCAATATCCGATGGGTCTCAGAATTAGACTTGTACGCTGTATGCATGAACATAGGAACTACACCCACATGTCCTACATTTGACATCACCGGTCATCGTGATACTGCATCCTTTGATTCTTACTGTTTCGAAATAGCTTATTCACATTAATCATGTTACAACTATACTGATAGGGAGACTCTTGTAGGTCTATTCTTCCAACATTGCTATATTAATTGGGCTTAGTGATGAGCATTTGATTTTTGTCATTAAACAGTACCTGCCCCTATAAAACATCGTAAAATATATTAACCTTATGAAATTTTAATCAGTTGTCATGAGATATTCATCACAAAAGGCCATATGTACTGTAGCGCAAGCCTATCTCATTCATCGAAGATTTGGATAAGTACAACCTCGAATATCCTTCTCATATATATATATATATATTATATATATATCCTTGCTTTCTTACAGCTTCCTCATATTTGATGAGGTGGTCACTGTTTTTCAGCTCTTTAACAATCTGCTGAAGCTTTTCTCCTGCATCCGACTCACGAGAACATCGTCTGCACACAACACCTTCATGCCTAATCTTTGGTGATTTAATGACAATCTAGTTGAAGTTCTAATATTTATCAAGCATGAGCGCAGATTATAATTTGTAAAGGATGATTGACGACTCCTCTAAATTTGAAGAGAAAAGGCATGTGGCTCTTTACTCAAACAAGTGAAGTTTTAATTTTGTTTCTATTTTGAATTTGAGTATAGTACGCCATATATCAAGGGGATCTTAAGTGTGTGTTTTGCAGGTGTTTTAAAGCTTAAATAGGATCACTAACATGCCTCAAATCACTTTGCACTTGCACTTGTTGAGCTGACCAGTTTTCACGTTGTAAACAGGCTCAGGTGGTCCATACCAACTCAGCCTACTTGAGGCCTCGGTTTTTAGTTTAAAACTATCTCAACCTTGTTGACCCACCTCAGCCTTGTTATACCAGCTCCGCTGACTTGGCTGCTCGGGAGTTTTTGGAAAATTGCCCAAGGACCAACCTCGCTCACCTGACCTGGACCGGCTCAACCGACTTTGTACGGTAACAGCTAGTCTGTGGGGTCTCGGGTATAAATACCCCTTCATCCCTCTCTCTTTCCTCTTGGCCATTTCGACCTAACCTGAGATAAAACTTCCCAAGGCTTTTACTCATCCTCTCCCGCTCCACTCTAGAGCACATCTTTGACTAAGATTTGAGTGGAGTTTGTGAGAGACCTTGAGGGGGAGCTCGCGAGCATTAACTCCATCCTTTGAACTTTGAAGTCACTGGTCGAGCATCGCTTGGATTTGTTACTCTTGGAGCTTCTTGGGCAGCTAGACGGCTAGGCGCCGCTGTTGAGCACCCAACTCATGTGGGTAGCTCCAGCAAGTTTGTATCACCCATCCTTGCGGAGGATTTCATAGTAAGCATCTCAATCTTGATCTTTGTGGTCAGTTGGAAGAGGTAGCTCTTTGTGGGCACCTCAACAGAGATGTAGCTTCCTTTGTGGGTGTGAACTTCGGATCTAAATCTCGTGATTCCTTTGTCTTACTTTGTTCTTCACGTTCATATACCTCTTCTTGTTGACTTGTGCGTGTTCTAGCCCGATCTACTTGTTGAGAGTGTTCTGAGTGTAGGTTGTGCACGGATCTATAAGCTTATACCTCTACAAGGCTGTGGTAACTCTTGAATTCAACTTTCATTGGTCAAATTCGTGTGGTAATTTAAATCTATGTTTGCAAACCAGCTGAACTAGTTCAAAGAGGCTGAGCCGACTTGAATCGGCTGAGCTAGTTTTCTACTATCCGTTGCTGTTTTTGTTGAAATTTTCAGGAACGCCTATTCACCCCATCTAGGCGACATCTAGGGACTTTTCAAAGACGTGGACTGGTGGGTGCAGGTCGCTACACGTGGCTGCCACGTAGACACGTTGGATCCTCTGTCATCACATGTGGAAATATGGGTCCCAACGCTACATGCGGCCAACCGGTTCTATGACGAGTCGCAGTCATCACAAATATGAGGAGTTGATGATGCACCATTTTTGTGATGATATGAGATGTTATTCTATGATGCGTGTTTTACTTTTTCATAATTCCATAGTGGCTGACGCCTGCCGCCGATGAACTATGATGAACCTGGAATTTTTGTCATAGATGTGGCTGTTCAACGATGAAGTTTCAGAAAGTCGCACGCCAAACGTTATGGAAGATACTATTTCTACTAGTGGACGTGGCACAAGTTTATCCACATAACTCTACTGCTACCACGTTCTCAATCAACTTTACCCTCTCTTGTCTCACCATCTCAAGCCTCACTCTCCCATTCCAATCCTCACAGGCAGAGCATGTCTACCCTATACAAGAGTGTGGCTAGCCGGTCTGCACGTGACATGGCCTAGCACGCCGCCGTCGCTGAGCTTGTTGCTTCCCATGCAAGTGCACGACATCGGTAGGCACATGGCTTGCCGGCCAAGTGCAGCGACACCCCCGTGCAGCCTCTTTCGCTCCGCCCGTTGCTTCTGCTCACCGTCGTTGCGATCTCCAAGGCTGTGTTCGCAGAGAAATTCGATGGTGCATGGTGAGATCTATGGAGGTCATGCTCGAATTAGTGGAGGCCGTGCTGGTATCCACCAAATCCTATCCTTCCACACTATCCTTGGCAGTGGAGAGGCAATGTCGGACTTCCCTTGGCATCCCCAATCATGCCGGCGTGGCAAAGTACTCCGGCAAGAGCCTTGGATCTATAGGTGCATGATGTCATGGTTGCCCCTAAGGTAGAAATCCGCCATCGGGCTTTCTCACAAACAATGTGGAGCAGCAAATTGAAGCCCGCTGATTTGCGATTGGCGCTCTTGGGAGTTACAACAGATGAATATTGATGTTGCAATAATTGATTGATTATTTTTCTCAGATGTTGCATGGGTGACTCATATTGTTGCATAGCTCTTTTCGGGTGCTGGTCTCTTCTTCTATTTTTGTTAGATGGGAGAAAGTTATTTTGCATATTTTTTGATGTTGCAAACTATGTTTGAACATGTTATTAAAGAAGTGTTGATGTTACATGCTGTATTTTTGGATGTTAAAAACCATCTGAAATAGTACATGTTGTTGGAATAAATGAGCTCAGACCTATTTATCTAATTAATAAATTAAGAACTAAAGGCCCACGAGTAAATGCTAGGGAGTTATGAGGTGGTTAATACCAGGAGAATCCTAATCAACTTAAATGGTGGATTGTGTGTACGCCATTTGTCAAGTTGGAAAAAGAAAATTGGTGTGCTATGCATGTGTTAGCATTTGTTAACGTCATCACTAGGATCGTTAATCCCTAGCAATGGTGCCTGAAACGCCGTGTGGTATTTCTTACGTCACAGATAAATCCGCAAGCGCACGGAATACCGTTATAGCATTTTACCCATGAGTAATCTCGGGTGTCGTATTTATATTTCCGCAGGGAAGGCGGCGGTTATAGAATAAGTAAGTTCATGAACAAATCTTGGTTGAGTATTCGATTGTATAAATAGGGGTAAGATATATATTGATAATGAGGTAGTGTGACACACAAGTTACTCATGCTCAAACTCAAGCAAAGACATAGGCAAGGAGAAAGGAAGAACAAAGCTACTCAGGACTTAAGAACTTCCATCTAGAAATACAGCTTAAACTATACACTCATACACATATACTTGATTATCCTTAGTTCTAGACTCCCAGGCACTACCGGGAGAACCACACATGACTGGCAGAGGAGCCACCGGACAACTCGGCTATTTTATGGACCTCCTAAGCCACTACTCGAACGGGGAGGATTACGCTGGACGAACAGGGTTGTCACCACCTGCCGCCTACCTCATCAAACCATGGGATAGGACCGCATCCGGCAACACTAACTAGCCCAAACACAACATCTACGCTAATGAGCGATACTCTAGCATCCTGCGTGGAGCTCCCACCCTCTGGATGGATAGACAACACACTAGAGCAAACATATGAATACCGGAACCGTTGCCGTGGCACTAGATTTACTCTTCTAATCATGGAAGGCATAAGGTATGAATAGAAACTAATCATAGCATACATGTCTGACACCGCAGTATATAAACTATGCACGTATATAAATCTAGAAGATAACTCTATTAAAGATATCCGAGAATTACAAAGGAGTGGAAGAGATAAATCCATACCGAACACTCATAGGCAACCTTCGGGAACCCGAAGAGAGCTACTTCAGCCTAAACTCCACTAACCTATGGACTAAGCAAGAGAGGAACTTGAGAGAGAGCAACTTGAGGTGTGTCTTAATTCTACCCCCTCCCCTCATATTTATAGGTGTGGCACAGGGGTCTCTCGGCCGGCAAATGAGTGGAGTCACTTGGAACCGCCATTGGGAGTCAATCAGGGGGCAGCACGTGGAAGAGGTAAGTCGGTTGTGCCTAAACTGGTTCGGTCGACCCAGCCAGGCCGCCACTTCTCTTTTACTTTGGCAGGGTGACTGCCTGGTGAGCCCTTGGATCTGTTTTGTGTGCACCGGTGCTGTCCTAAGTCGGTTGCATGCTTTGGTGGGCCCTTTGATCCATGTGAGGCTAAACGGAACGTTCTAATTGGTCGATAGCTTTTGCCTTAGATTCAAGGGTGTGTTTTTCCTCCATTTCTGCTCAAATCCCTACATAGCACTATTTTTCAAGGGACATGTGGAAATGACATTATTCTAGATAAATATGCGTGCAAGAAATTCTAGTTCTTCCAATTTTCTGATCAAATTGACGGTCGAAATTGAGCCGTAACGAGCGTCAACAAGATCCCCCAAGCTGTCCTTTGCTCGTCCCGAGCAAATTAGGACATTATGTTGTTGATCAGAAAATTGTTAGTACTCATTACCTGCCGTCATGCCATGTCTTGCAGCTTAGATGATCTTCGTGATGCTGAGTAGGTTGGCGTGAGTACCTGGCCCATGTTACCTCAATCATCTATTGGGCTTCTTAGCTTCTCCTTGTGTTGAGCTATTGAGAGTTAGAACAGATGATAGAGCAAGAGTTACCCCTTCTTTGTTCAACAATCCATCTGGAGGTTTTCTTTTGAATTTTGCAAATCAAAACTAAGTTTCTCAAATGAATCTCTCTGATCGCTCAATGTGTATAAATCCTTACCAGGGCATTAATTCCCTCCTCTTATCTAAAGCTTTTGTGGATCTCAAGGTATGGCAAGGATGAGGCGTACCTGTACTTCATATGTTGCAAAGACAAAGAGTGGATCCATGGAGAAACAAGTCATAAAACAAGATCAATATGTGCACGCGTGTGGATGGATGATGGTATGATGACTCCTCTTTTGTGTGACCCCTCTCTCCTTTATTTTATTTTATATATTTTTTGGACATAGCTATCCCCTTTATTCTTTTCTCTCTCTCTTTTTTTGGTCATGCTTCTTAGCATGCCTTTATTTTTCTTTGGGATAACCCTATCTTGTTTTCATTTTTTCAGGGATACTTGGAGAGAGATCATGTAACACATGGAGTATTTATTTGGTGGATGGATGGCGCATGCTAATTTTCGGTGTAGGAATTTCGCAATGGATGTGGAGTATACGTGATCTTGATCAAGAGGATATGAAAAACATTTCATTAGGGTCACAACAATTTAGTAAAGCTCAATGAAGTTGCAAGTAGCATATGTGTAGGGGGTTTTCAATGTAGATAGCATATGGCTCTGGTAGGACTTGTAGCATCATTGAGGAACTTGTCTTCTTATTTTATTTTCGAAAATAAAGACTCTAGATATCATGTCTTACTTAGAAAGAGATTGTAAAGCTCTATCTTCCATATCTATTCTCACAACAACCTAGACTTTGATGAAGCATGTGCAACCCACGAGATTTTCAGGTTCATGGCAAAGGTTTAAACAGCCAAAAGACTCAAACTCAGGAAATACTATGCTTAGGACTAAGCAAGACAGACGAGCAAGAGCATAACAATTATTCATCCTTTCTACTTAGGAAAGCTAAACATTCTTACCGCGCATATGGAAAGGGAAATTTAAGCAAAAAATATTTTTGTTGGTTTTATAGTTTTTATATTTTATTGAAAGCAGTAAAGATAAAATTCACTTGATGGAGAACCTCCCCGAAGCTAGCTCTTGGTTTAAGGTCCGATGAGCAGGACCCTCTCCATACCTTTTTAACTTGAGGTCCAGTCATCCATACCTGGAGAGGAGGTCGAGGATGATGACATCTTCTTCACCCACCACACCTTCTTTTTCTTCTTCTTATTCTTCTTCTTCTTCTTCTTCTTCTTCTTCTTCTTCTTCTTCTTCTTCTTCTTCTTCTTCTTCTTTGATTTTGGTGGTGCAGGTGTCAGATTCTTGATCTCTGGAGCTGGGGTGTTGTTCTTTGGCTCGTTTCTCTTGATTCTTCTTTGTTCACCTCTTATGAATTTCCTCATTAAGGTGAGAAGATTATCCTCTTTAGGAGGTGTCACTTGGACTTCAATGATCTTCTGAGGATTCGGCTCATATTGGATGCGGATCATCGAATCCCTCCCTGGCCGGAAGTCAAACTTTTCCTCTTTCCCATTGATGTGGAGTCGGATTTCTCCAGCTCCAACATCAATTCGAGCATCTGCTGTGCTGAGGAATGGCCGCCCTAGAATGAGGGTTGTCTCCTTACGATCATCCATGTCGAAAACCACAGAGTCAACGGGGATGAAGCAATCCCGCACCCTCACCAGAATATCTTCAGCGATCCCCTCCGAGTATCAAACTAAGGAATTGGCCAATTGTAACTGCATCAGTGTTGGAGTCAAGCTAGAATAGTTCAGCTGATCGAAGATTGCCTTGGGCATGACTGCCTTGGGCATAATGCTGACACTAGCGCCCAAATCGCATAGAGTCTGATTGAAGTTCTTTGTCCCAATTGAGCAACTGATGGTGGGACATCCTGGATCCTTATTCTTCTCTGGAAGCTGCTAGAGTATAGCTGCACTACATGCCTCAGTGAACTTGATTACCTCAGTGGTAGGTAGTGGCTGCGGTTTGTGAGTATGTCCTTGAGATAGCGAGCATAAGTGGGCACTTGCATCGCGTCCAACAAGGGCATACTAATGTTGATGCGCTGGATCATATCCACGAAGCGGTTGAATAGCTCACCCGGTGTCAGCTTCTTGATTCTGGTAGGGATGGCAGCAGTTGAGTGTCGTAGAATTCATGAGGAGCCTTTTTCCCTTCGTACACCTTGTCGGTATTGTCATTGCTTGGTGGTTCTTCTGCCGTCTTGTTCCCTTTTTCCCTACTGGCATGGTCAGGATAAGGAGGATCACGGGTGGTTTTACCTCTTCTCGTGGTTATCACGTTGACATTCTCCAAGGAAGCTTCAGGTTGCCCCGGAATTCTTCCTGTCTCAGCAGAGGGAACAACAACAGCCAGCTGACCTAGTTGAGTTTCAAGCATCTTGTTGAAGCTCAGCTGACTCTTGATAGCGGAGGAGATGCCATCCATCTTCGCTTGAATGGTCTCCAAGGTCTTGTCATTGGCGGCCATCTTCTTTTGCAGTGATTCATTGACTTTTGCTTGGCCGAGGACAACATCCCTCAAGGAAGGTTGGTTAGGATTAAAAGAATTCAAATTACCATTACCTCCTTGGTAGTAGGGGCGCGATTGATTCCACCCTGACCTCCTTGTGGACGAAACCCATTGTTGTTGTTGTCCATGTACATGACTTCTTCCTAGGTTTCGGGGCAATCGTTCCCCGAATGTCCGGTGTTCCCACAGACCTCTCACATCATGCGAGCATCCAAGGCTTGAAGTGCTTGCATCAGAGCCTTGTCCTGGGGTCGTTCCTCGACCTTCTTGAGGAGGAGGTCGAGCTTAGCGGCGAGCATGTCCATCTCCTTGACGGTGTGCATGCCCAACTGGCGTGGTTGGAGACGTTCTTCGTTCCAACCTTGCTTGGACACCATCTTCTCGATCAAAGTTTTGGCACTATCAATGGTTAGCGAGAAGAAAGAAACACCTGCACCTGCAGCAGCGTCGATGTGATCACGGGCTATTGGAGTCAGCCGGTTGTAGAAGTTCTGAAGGATGAGCCAATCGTCCATCCCGTGGTGAGAACACGCTAGGATATACTCTTGAAGCCTCTCTCATGCTTCAGATATAGACTCATTTGACGCCTGCTGAAAACTGGAGATTCTTCCTCGAAGAGCATTGGTTTTGCCCATCGTGAAGAACTTAGCGAGGAATGCCTTCCCCAGAAGAGAAAACGGAAACAGTCGGAGTCGGATTGCATCCTGAGTGACTCCCTTAATGACAAAAGTGTTGCAGAGCTCCGGTAATTGTTGGAGATATGCGTTGGCATCCTCGTTGGCCTTGCCATAGAATGGGCTGGCCTGTACCATCGTAATGAGACCCGTCTTGATCCAGGGTTGACAGATGGCCCGACTGAGACATTGTCAGCGGAGGGAGCAGAGAATTCACGGAGCGTCTTCTGGGCCATGGCTTTGGAAGTTGATGGAGCACTAACAACTGGTTCAGCTGTCGAGACTGATATCTGAGGAGGTACGACATGAGGTCGAAATTTTCTCAAAAGTGACTCCGGATCCTGAGTGAAATTTTGCGGCAGATCGAAACCAGTCATACACTACCCCATTTTCACATCAGAGAGATAGAGAAAACATAGCCAAGTTAGCATGTTTAAACAATGAATACCAACTAAGAGATTAATCAAGAACTTTATCTATTCTTTGAACCAGTGCCTTCACCGGCTACGGCGCCAAAAATGCTTGTTGGCGTTTGTTAGCGTCATCACTAGGATCGTTAATCCCTAGCAATGGTGCCTGAAACGCCATGTGGTATTTCTTACATCACAGATAAATCCGCAAGCGCACAAAATACCGTTGTAACATTTTACCTATGACTAATCTTGGGTGTTGTATTTATATTTCCGCAGGGAAGGCGGCGGTAATAGAATAAGTAAGTTCATGATCAAATCTCGACTGAGTATTCTATTGTATAAACAACGGTAAGATATATAATGATAATGAGGTAGTGTGACACACAAGTTACTCAAACTCAAACTCAAGCAAAGACATAGGCAGGGAGAAAGGAAGAAGAAAGCTACTCGGAACTTATGTACTTCTATCTAGATATACAACTTGTACTATACACTCAGTTCTAGGCTCCCAGGCACTACCGGGAGAACCGCACATGACTGGCAGATGAGCCACCAGACAACTCGGCTACTTTATGGACCTCCTACAGCCACTAACCGAACAGGGAGGGTTATGATGGACGAACAGGGCTGTCATTGAAAGTGCATTTGGCCCCCTAAGTGGTTTTCGGTGTTGATGACATGCATAATTAAGGAGCTAATGTGTTCATTGAGCTATGGACAGGTTAAAATTCAATGAAATGAAATATTTGCATGAAAAATGCCAATCTACTTGATAGACGGTGATGGAGCTCAAAAGAAGATCTTTATTTATTTTTTATTTTGAATTTAAGTATAGGAAAAACCGTACTATTAAGAGGGATGCCAATGGATAGCTTGAAGATGTCAAAGTGCTTAATTGAGATGCTAACTACCCAAGACAGACACAAATCACACAGTTGTGCATTTTGTTTTCCCACTGACTCAGTGTATGTTGAAAGTTCCGACCACGGGTCGGAAGTTCCGATCCCTGCCGAAAGTTGCTTGATAGTTCTGACAGGGGGTCCTCGGCCGACTATTTTTAATAGGGTCGAAAGTTTTGACCTTGGGTTGGAAATCCCGACAATCAATTAACCAGCACACTAACGGCTAGTTTTTAGGGGTCTAGTATTTATACCCCTCCGCCCCTCTCCTCACTTGCTGTTGTTCTTCCCCAAGAAAAACACCTCCACAAGCTTCTACTCCATTCCCCAATCCTTCCTTTCAGCAAGTCCTTGAGTTGATTCAAGCTAGGGCTTGGATGACAGCAAGATTGGGGTGTGAGGCTTGAGCATTTCAGTGAGAAGGCAGTCACATTCATCTAAAGAGCACTTGAAGCATCTCCATCCAACGATTCACATTTGTTACTCTTGAAGCTTGCTTCTAGATGGTTTGACGTCGCCTGGTTGAGCGTCCTCTCGTGTGTGCGCGCCCCAGGAAGTCTGTATTATCCATCCTTTGTGGATTTTATAGTAAGTGACTAAATCCTCCTTTGTGGTTGATTGAGTGAGGTAAAGGGTTAGTGGAAGACTTGGCTCTTTGTGAGCTCCTCAACGGAGATGTAGCTTACTTAGTGGGAGTGAACTTCGAGAACAAATCTCTTGTGTCTTGCGTTTATTGCATTTGTTTTGTTCTTGTTGACCTAGAATTTGTTTTGTGCCGATCTACGTATTCAAGTTGTTGTGCTTGCAAAGATCACTTGCAGAAGTCTCCTAGTATCATTACGTAACTTTTGATTCAGCCAGGTTCTGCAGTTTCAAGTTTAATTTTGAATTTCATATAAGAACTTTCCTTTTGTCAGAAGTTTCGGTCCAGTGTCGGAAGTTCTGATAGGTTTAACCGCTACAAAGATTTTTTAGGAATTTTCAGAAATGCCTACCCCTCTCTAGGCATCACCAAGATTCTTTTAATTGGTATCAGAGACTAATCTCTTGATTAAGGCTTAACCGCTAAGGGATATCACAATGTATTAAGTTGGGGATGGCACCACTCCATCTGAAGATCCTTCCGCTCAAGCCAACGGGGGTTTGGGCCTTGAAGGAGGTTCTGGAAAACCTGCTGATCAAACAAGCCGTCCACCCTCCATTCATGATGATGACTCAAGCTCAAGTGATGAAAGTGAGGGTGAGACCTCGAAAGCAAGAAGAAGGAGAAAAGAGAAGATGAAGGCCAAAATTGAGAAGAAGGCCGAGATGTTGATGAGGAAAGAAAGCGACAAGCATCATTTCTTAGGGTACATCAAGTACCTCATAGCTATGCATCATCTCCTTCCTCTCAATTTCAATCGGTTCACTTGGAAAAACTTCCTTTCTTTGATGGGATGGATCATCCCAAGTGGTCTTATGATACGAAAATGCATCTCTACGGGTTTCACCCCTCTATTTGGGAAGTTGTTGTTGTAGGTGTGACTCCTCCAACAAATGGTGTACCCATGGCCGAACAAGCTCAAGACTACTTCTGCAATGCGCAAGCCGTGAGATTCATCACAAGCTCTCTTTGTGCCCAAGAATTCAACAAGATCCGCAATATTGAAATAGCCAAGCACACTTGGGACACATTGAGAGAGGCTCATGAAGGAACCGATGAAGTTAGAGAGGCCAAGATGGACTTATTGCAAGGAGAACTAGAGCATTTTGTCGTGCATGATGAAGAAACTATGAGGCAAATGTATAATAGACTAATGATCCTTGTATCGGACATTAGATCTCTTGGAAGCACGGAGTTGGATGATCAAAAAGTGACAAAGAAGTTGCTTAGGGATTTCACACAAAGGAACCCAACCCTTGCAACAATGATTAGAAGAGACCCAGAATTCAAGACCAAGACACCCAATCAACTTCTTGGTGAAATTCTCCATCAAGAAATGGTTGAGAGAGATGTATCTAAGTCACTTAGCCACAAGATCAACAAGAATGTCACACTCAATGCTAGCTCAAGTGACAAGCAGTGGTGGAGGCAGATTTTGGGCTTGCGGGGGCTCCCTCCTTCTTCTTCCTCCATCTCCTCTCATTCTCTCTCTTTTCTTCTTCTTTTCCCCTCTCTTCTTCTCCTCCTTCCCCTTTGCCTCCAATGGAGGTTTTGGACAGTAAGGGGAGCTCCAGCCCTCCCTGCACCCCCCCTAAATCTGCCCTTGGTGACAAGGTTGAATCAAATCCCAAGGCCCTCAAGTCAAACAAGGAAGATTCAAGTGATGAAGGTTCCACCGATGAAGAAATGACCTTGGTCTTGAGAAACTTCAAGAAGTTCATGAAGAAGAAGTGTTACAAGAAAGGTGGTGATGACAAGAAAAAGCCATCACAAAGAAGGTGCTATGAGTGCAAAGAAATGGACCATTACATTGCCGATTGCCCACAATTGAAGAACAAAGCAAAGGAGGAGAAGAGGTACAAGGAGAAGAGCAAGGACTACAAGAAGAAATATCAAGGTCATACTCATGTTGGTCAATAGTGGGAGTGTAGTCATGAAGACTCCGATCATGAAGGTATGGCAACTCTAGGCATACCCAAGTCTTCAAGGAAGATCTTCAACAATGTCTCTGGTGATGAAGATGATGCTCCTTTTGGTCTCATGGCAAACTAAGGTACAAGAATCATCAACCTCTCCTTGTCATCCTTCCTCCACATCTAATAGTGCACAAAATGATTTGGAAGATGAGGAGGAACAATATAGAGCTTACATCATAAAAGAATTTGAAAAGAAAGGTTTTAAAGAAATTAAAAATCTTATGGAGAAATTGGAGAAAAAGAGGGAGTGCCTCGATAGGCAACATGACTCTCTCATTCTTGAGAAGGAGAGAAACCTTGCCTTAGAGAAAGCTCTTGCCGAATAAAAAGTGAAAGTTGAAAAATTGGTTATTCACTTGTCTCTAGCTAATGATTCAAATGAGAGGATGTCAAAAGAGAAAACTTTGATAAATGAATCTCTAGCTGTTGGTACTTTGTACGAACACAGATAAATTCGCAAGCGCGTGGAATACTGTTGTAGCTTTCACCCAAGAGTATTCCAGGGTATCGTATTCACTAAGGAACGTGTGTACACTCTCTCGGGTTCAGGTTCATCCAAGCGCACTACACTGGCTAGAGGGAAGGATCGGAGAGGATTCCTAAGGCTAAGAATCAAAGGTAAGGTAGAACTATCCTAGTTGTTTACTTCAGGCTACTGGCTCCGTCTGGATAAAACCGAGATGCTCCAATAATATGGCACTGGGATATACCCGAACATGGAGGGTTACGCCGCTGAGTAAACAGGGCTGTCACCACCTGTCACCTACCTCATCAAACTGTGCGATATGCCACAACCAACAGGTAAAGTCTAGCCTAGACACCACATCTACGCTGTCGTCTACTAAATCTAGCCTTGGCCAGGAACATCTGTCTCTATCAGGAGTTTTAGACTAGAGCTCCCACTAAACTAGTAAACTATCGATCTCATAAACAACTAAAGAGCTAGAACTACTACTTACTTATGAAATTAAAGCACTAAGGAAGTAACGAACACTTACTTTGATTGATAAGCATCTGTCCAGATACAAGCTGGAGGAGAGTGCCGACAACCCCGACACTTCCCCTACATCCCCTCACTCTCCTCCTATCTTCTAACACCGCCTAGGCAGCGCTACACCTCTAGAGAGAGCCCTTAGGTGCGGAGAGCTGTTGAATAGATGGCTGCTCCATGGATAGCGGGGGTAGAGATAGAATCAAAGAAAAAGAAAAGATATGAGGACGAACAGGGTCTGACGAGAATGTAGCAACCGTTCCCCGGCAACGGCGCTAGAAAGATTGTTGGTACTTTTTATGATCACAGATAAATTCGCAACCGCACAGAATACCATTGTAGCTTTCACCTAGAGTATTCCAGGGTATCGTATCCACTGAGGAACGTGTGTACACTCTCTCGGGTTTAGGTTCGTCCAAGGACACCACACTGGCTAGAGGGAAGGATTGAAGAGGATTCCTAAGGCTAAAAATCAAAGGTAAGGTAGAACTATCCTAGTTGTTTACTTCGGGCTACCGGCTCCATCTGGATAAAATTGAGACGCCCCAGTAATATGGCATTGGGATATACCCGAACGGGGAGGGTTACGCTGAGTAAACAGGGCTATCACCACCTGTCACCTACCTCATCAAACCGTAGGATATACCACAACCAACAGGTAAAGTCTAGTCCAGACACCATGTCTACACTGTCGTCTACTAACTCTAGCCTTGGCTAAGAACATCTGTCTCTATAAGGAGTCTTAGACTAGAGCACCCACTAAACTAGTGTACTATCGATTCCGTAAACAACTAAAGAGCTAGAACTACTACTTACATATGAAGCTAAAGCACTAAGGAAGTCACAAACACTTACTTTGATTGATAAGCATCTGTCCAGATACAAGCTGGAGGAGAGTGCCGACAACCCCGGCACTTCCCCTACATCCCCTCACTCTCCTCCTATCTTCTAACACCGCCTAGGCAGTGCTACACCTCTAGAGAGAGCCTAGAGCTCGAAATGGGAGAGGAGGATTGCAAAGTTGCAAGTGTGAGGTGTGTCTCTACTCCTACCCCCTCCCCTCATGTTTATAGGTGTGGCACCAGAGTGTACGGCCGGGAAAATAGCTGAAGCCTCCAAAAACCACTATTGGGAGCCAATGAGGGAGCTCCACGTGGAAGAGGTAAGTCGGTGGTGCCTGGTCTATTTCTGCCGAACTACCTGGTTCGGCTAAACCAGGTTGGGCACAAACCGACTTAAGCTTCGGACAGGTGGCTCGCAGGTTGGCCCTCTAGTCTCTTGTGAGTGATTTAGTTCTGGCTTGGGTCGATTTCCTGTGCTGGTGGGCCCTTTGATCCGTGTGAGCCTGAATGGTGCGTTCTGATTGGTTGGAGCTGCTGAGCCTTGGATCATGCTTGCTCTTTTCCTGCAATTTTAGCTCAAATGCACCTGCATACATATTTGGACCAGCACTTGCGGAATTTGTTAGATAAACCACCTTATACTAGTGTTTGCATGTGATTTTGTTCCTGTTTTATGCGGGATTTGACGGTCGAAATTGAGGTATAGAACTAAGGCAGCATGGCTGACCTGCTGAGACTCTTGCATAAAAGTTATTCTAAAGCTTACCTTGATCTGTGAACTCTAAAGTGTCTACCATGATGTTTCAGGCGGTTGAGTGATGGAATGGCCTTGATCCAAGTATCCCACCTTGTTAAGCTGCTGATTTGGGGTTTCGAAATTGTTCTTTTAAAAGAATGTATCCATGGTCCTATCCCTTCTAGGTGATGTCTCTCACCGCTCATTTGCATATACCTTACCAAAGATGTACCCTCATTCCCTCTCTTATGCAAGGCTGAAGTGGAGCTCGATGGAAAATGTGTGGATACGTACTTGCAATACATCTGTTGCAAAATCAAGGTTTGGATCCATAGAGATAATACATCATACAAGTAGATCAAGATTGTGCATGTGTGATGGACGTGGATGTGGACTCCTTTTGAGCGGTCTTCCCTTCCCCCTTGCTCTGTTCGCCTAAACGGCCGTTTAGTCCATTTAAACAATGTTTAAACAGTAAACAGAGGTCACTCGTGTCGTTTAGGCCCTAAATGGTGAATTAAACAGTTGGACCGTTTAAACCCATTTAAACCGTTAAAAACCGTCTAAACAGGGTCAAGTTAAACGTGATTAAATGAGCTAAATGACTATTTAATTCATAATTTAGTCAATAGGAAGATTACAACTACCACAATCAATACTGAACTATTTGGCATTGTAAGTATATGAAGTGTTGTGGGATTTAGATTTCTTCCAAAAAGATTATTTGGTAGCATACTTACTTTTTACATGTGCAAATATGTAGACTTTCTAGCATATTTGACATTTACGTACATAAATATGTATATTTTAGTGTTACTATGCCAAACCGTTTAGGCCTTTTAACTTCGTTTAAACACCATTTGAACGGCCTAAACGCTAAAGAAAGGTTTACCGACTGTTTACCGTTTAGCGTTTAGGATAGCATTGCCCCCTTGTAAGAATTTCTTGAGGGCATGGCTATAGTTTTTTTTTCAATACTTGGACCTTCATGTGTCCATTTTTTTTTGATAGCTCATGCCTCCTTTGCTACCCTTCTGGGAAAGAGGAAAACCAGCTTTGTGGAGTGTTTATTTCGGGTGACATGGTAGCTAACTTCAAGTGCATATGAAGCTAAAGCACTAAGGAAGTCACAAACACTTACTTTGATTGATAAGCATTCGTCGAGGTACAAGCTGGAGTAGAGTGTTGACAACCCCGGCACTTCCTCTACTTCCCCTCACTCTCCTCCTATCTTCTAACACCGCCTAGGCTGCGCTACACCTCTAGAGAGTGCCTACAGCTCGAAATGGGAGAGGAGGATTGCAAAGTTGCAAGTGTGAAGTGTGTCTCTATTCCTACCCCCTCCCCTCATATTTATAGGTGTGGCACCAGGGGTGTATGGCCGGGAAAATTGCTGAAGCCTCCAAGAACCATCATTGGGAGCCAATGAGGGAGCTCCACGTGGAAGAGGTAAGTCGATGGTACCTAGTCTGGTTCGGCCGAACTAGGATGGACACCAACCGACTTAAGCTTCGGACAGGTGGCTGGTAGGTGGGCCCTGTGGTCCCTGGTAAGTGATTTAGCTCTGCCTTGTGTCGGTTTCCTATGCTGGTGGGCCCTTTGATCCGTTTGAGCCTGAACGACGCGTTCTGATTGGTCGGAGCTGCTTAGCCTTGGATCATGCTTACTCTTTTCCTGCAATTTTAGCTCAAATGCACCTGCATACATATTTGGACTAGCACTTATGGAATTCGTTAGATAAACCACCCTATACTAGTGTTGGCATGTGATTTTGTTCCTCTTTTATGCAGGATTTGATGATCGAAATTGAGCTGCAACGAGCGTCAACACTAGCTTCTCTAAAGGTCACTCATAGTGAACTTCAAGAAAGCTTCTCATGCTTAATGACCAAGTACAATGGTCTTGAAGTTAGCTATAATGCTCTTTGGGAAAGCACGAAAACCAATTCCAAAGCAACTCTTAACTCCAATGTCTCCACAAGTGAAAGTTGCTCAAAATGTTATAAAATTGATGTGCAAACTTGTGTTACTAACATGGCAAAGCTAGAGAAGTTGATCCAAGCAAAGGATGCTCAACTTGGGAGAATGAACATGTTAGTGAAGAATGGATATGAAGGCAATGTCAAGCCCAATCCTAAGGTTAGCTATATCAATGGAAGATATCCTAACAAAAAGGATGGGCTTGGACATTATAAGGGAGAAAAGGTAAATGGCCGGAAGGTGGTCAAAGGTAAGGAATGTGTCATGTTCACAAAAGGAGCAAATCTTGAGGACTTGATGAACATTGCTCATGGTGTGACCACCACAATTCCCTCCCAAGTCAAGAAAAGTGTTGAGGCTCCCATCAGGGACAAGGTTGTCAAGCATGAGCCATCACCAAGATACACTACCGACTATAGGGTGACAATGGGATCACAATGGTAAAATAGTGGTCGTGTATGTTGGAGTTTACACTAAGAAGGCCATTCTTAGAAGTGTGTGGGTTCGAAAAGTTTATCCATCTAACCCACAAGGACCCAAATCTTTTTGGGTACCTAAATTCCAAGCTTAACTTGTTTTGTAGGCCTACTTTTCCGGTGGCTCCGCATGGTTGCTTGATAGTGGATGCTCAAATCATATGACCGGGGAGAGGAACTTGTTCACATCTCTAGAGCTTCATGATGTACCTAAAGAAACCATTATCTTTGGAGACAATAGCAAAGGGGATGTGATTGGTTTGGGTAAAATTGCTATCTCTCATCACACTTCAATTACATATGTTTATTTGGTTGAATCTTCAGGATACAATTTACTGTCGGTCTCACAACTTTGTGAGAAAGGCTTCAATTTTCTCTTTACTAATGAGGGTGTAACCGTCTTTAAAAGGGAGAATTCTTCTATTGCTTTTACGGGTCATTTGAAGGGCAAACTCTACCTTGTTGATTTCTCAAAAGAGAAGGTTGAGCTCGAGACTTGTTTAGTGGCAAAATCCAACTTGGGTTGGCTTTGGCATCGCCGACTAGCCCATGTTGCGATGAGGAACTAGGCCAAACTTCAAAAAGGCGAGCACGTCCTAGGACTAACCAATGTTGTTTTTGAGAAAGATAGGTTGTGTAGCGCATGCCAAGCCGGTAAGCAAGTTGGTGCTCCACATCCCGCCAAGAACATCATAACGTCAACAAGACCTTTGAAGCTTCTACACATGGATTTGTTTGGACCCATTGCTTACATTAGCATTGGCGGTAACAAATATGGTCTTTTCATTGTCGACGATTTTTCTCGTTTCACTTGGGTATTCTTTTTGCAAGATAAGAGTGAAGCTCAAGGAATGGTCAAGAAATTCATTAGAAGATCTCAAAATGAACATGAATTGAAGATCACGAATGTATGGAGTGACAATGGCTCGGAACTCCGAACCACCAATGTTGAAGAATTTCTTGATGAAGAAGGAATCAAGCATGAATTCTCCGCACCATACACTCCTCAACAAAATGGCATTGTGGAGAGAAAGAATAGGACGTTGATTGAAGCTACAAGAACCATGCTTGATGAGTACAAGTCTCCGGATACCTTTTGGGCCGAAGCAATCAACATGGCTTGCCATGCAATCAACCGCCTCTACCTCCACAAATATTTGGGCAAGACACCCTACAAGATAATCAGTGGTAACAAACCCAAGGTGCACTACTTCAGAGTTTTTGGGAGTAAGTGTTTCATACTTAACAAGAAAACCAAAAGCTCAAAGTTTGCACCAAAGGTTGATGAAGGCTTTCTACTTGGTTATGGTACTAACGAACACGCCAATCGTGTCTTCAACGAAACCACCAGTTGTGCTGAGGTCACGGTAGACGTAACTTTTGATGAGTCCAACGGCTCTCAAGTAGAGCAAGTTGATAAAAACCTTGTAGATGAGGAGGAACCCCCAAGTCTATCAATCATGAGGATGGGCTTGGATGAAGTGAGGCCTCGTGAAGTTGAAACTCAAGCTTCGGTTGGAGAAAGAAACAATGACCCATCATCATCCACAAGAGTTGAACCACCAAGCTCTCAACAACCTCAAGATCAAAGTCAAGTACATGGGGACGATCAAGTTCATGGCTTTGATCAAGGAGGAGAACAAGGTGAAGAAGCTCAAGTAGATGCACCACAAGTTGAAGATGATGATGTTGGACCAATTCAACCCCAATCTCAAGTGCCTCATCCAAGAGTTCATCAAAGTATTCAACGGATCATCCCATTGACAACATCCTTGGGAGTATTCAAAGAGGGGTAACTACTCGTTCACGTTTAGCAACATTTTGTGGACATTACTCGTTTGTTTCCTCTTTGGAACCTCTCAAGGTAGAAGAAGCACTTGATGATCCAGACTGGGTGATTGCCATGCAAGAAGAACTAAACAACTTTACAAGAAATGAGGTATGGGAGTTAGTTGAAAGACCCAAGCAAAATGTGATTGGCACCAAATGTGTTTTCCGAAACAAGCAAGATGAACATGGTGTCGTCACAAGGAACAAGGCAAGGTTAGTTGCACAAGGTTTCACCCAAATTGAAGGTTTGGATTTTGGTGAAACCTATGCACCCATAGCTAGGCTTGAGTCAATTCGCATATTATTAGCCTATGCTACTCACCATGATTTCAAGCTTTATCAAATGGACATGAAAAGTGCATTCTTGAATGCCCCCCTGTCCGAGTTGGTGTATGTAGAACAACCACCGGGCTTTGAAGATCTTTCCAAACTATGTGTACAAGCTCCATAAGGCGTTGTGTGGGCTTAAGCAAGCTCCTAGAGCACGGTATGAATGCCTTAAGGATTTTCTTCTCAAGAACGACTTTGTAATGGGCAAAGCCGATTCTACTCTCTTCACTCACATAGTTGATAAGGATATTTTTGTTTGCCAAATATATGTTGATGACATTATATTTGGTTCTACTGATAAAAAGTTTCGTGAGAAGTTTAGTAGGATCATGACCAAGAGGTTTGAGATGTCTATGATGGGTGAATTGAAGTTCTTCCTTGGATTTCAAGTCAAGCAAATGAAGGAAGGGACTTTCATATGTCAAACCAAGTATGTGAAGGATATGCTCAAGAAGTTTGACATGACTGATGCCAAGCCCATCAAGCCACCCATGGCATTAAATGGTCATCTTGATCTCAATGATGAAGGGAAGTCAGTCGATCAAAAGGTATATCGCTCCATGATTGGCTCTCTTCTTTATCTCTGTGCATCTAGGCCGGATATTATGCTTAGTGTGTGCATATGTACAAGATTTCAAGCCAATCCTAAGGAATGTCATCTAATGGTTGTTATGAGAATTTTGAGATATTTAGTACACACTCCTAACCTTGGCTTGTGGTATCCCAAAGGCTCCACTTTCGATCTACTTGGCTATTCCGATTCGGATTATGCCGGTTGCAAGGTAGATAAAAAGAGTACAACGGGGACTTGTCAATTCCTTAGAAGGTCCCTAGTATCTTGGAGCTCTAAGAAATAGAATTTGGTTGCTTTATCCACCGCGGAAGCGGAATATGTTGCAGCGGGTGCTTGTTGTGCCCAACTTTTATGGATAAAGCAAACATTGAGTGACTTCAGTTGTGAGTTTAGTAAGATTCCATTCTTGTGTGACAATGAGAGTGCTAGCATGCTAGTAAACAATCCGGTGCAACACTCCCGAACAAAGCACATGGATATAAGACATCATTTCTTAAGGATTCATGAGGCTAATTGAGATATTGCTTTACATCATGTGAGCACCGAATGGCAACTTGCCAATATCTTCACTAAGCCTCTAGATGAGCAAAGGTTTTATGCTTTGAGGAGTGAACTAAATATCTTGGATTCTCGTAAGTTGGCTTGACTTGTTGCACATACTTGATTGTTTCCTAGATAGGAAAAATGAATTTATTTGTGTTGAGTTGTTTTCAAAATGTTTGGTTGTTGATCTTTGGATCAAAGCTTGATTCTTGTGATATGTAATGTTGTTTGTGGCGGATCACTAAGCATCAAGTTGTCTCATATGTCTACAAGCCATATCTCTTAATATCTCCAAGTTTATTCATCTCAAAATCTATCTTTTTGGAGCTGAAAAGTATCTGTCAAAACTTCCGACATAGGGTCGGAACATCCGACACCCTTCGGAAGTATCAGGATTGTCCCGACAAGGGGTTCTCAGGAGGCTGGTTTTATTTTCATTGGAACTTTCGACACAAGGTCGGATTTTCCGAGGACCCTCGGAAGTTTTAGCATTCTTTCGACCAAGGATCCTCAGGAGTCGAAATCTATTTTCGTCGGAACTTCTGACACCCCATCGGAACTTCCGATAAATCACTTACTCTTATATATACCCGTTGGACAACCCCCTCTAAACCCTAACTTCTTTCTCAAAAGCCACCAACGCGTCGACCTCTCCTCTCTCAAATCCTTGAGGGGATCTCAAGTTCTAGCCGTGGGATTTCTTTGCTCGTGGATTCTTTGGATTCCTCACTCCTCGGAAGATCCGATCCGTATCATCTTTTCCCCAATTCGCGTGGGAAATTCTAGGGGTAAATCATTCAAAAGTCCCGTCGCCCGATCTCTCAATGTAGAAAGAGTTAGATGATTTCCTTTTGGGGATAGCCTCTAGATACTTCCTAGAACTCATGCCTAGAATATTGTCAAATTTGGTGGGCTAAATCTCTCAATTCATTGATTATTGGGTTGGCTCGAGCCATGTCGGAAGTTCCGATAGGCGCTTGAGTCATCCAATATTAGCTCGTTTGATTCCCTTCATCCATACCATCCTAATTTCCATCATATATCCTTCAGATAGCTCGTGAAACAGAGGGAAGCAGTGGGCAGCAACTCCGGAGATTGAATCATCACCCTCATCCGATTTGGAGGCAACCAAAGAAGCATCTCCCATTGCTCACCGCACGGGAAAGAGAAAGGCAATTGCTAAGGTTCCTCAACGCTCTCGTGGTCGTGGGAGGCCAAACCCACAAGGAACTTCAGGTCAAGGTGCTCTCCCTCACATAAAGCATGCCTCCGCTCAGGTTCTCATATGGCAGATGCAGGGGAGTCATTAGAATATCTTGAGTGGATCATGATTCGGATGCAGTGATGAGGACATCACCATGCTAGATACACCCAAGATTTGGTCTTCTACGAGTTACAAGTTGTCACCAACTTGGTCTTCACGTTCGGTTCGGACTCAGCCGACCACCCTGAACGGAAATACTGATATCTCCTTCATACAATGTCGAAACGAGGTGTTCTTTGATGCGTTGGAAAGAAGACGATGAATGCTTTCTTTTGGTTCTGGTCTGAGCTCCAGAAGACTCGTGGATCATTCTATGTCACCACGACAAGATGCTGCATCACCTATTTTGGGCCAAGCCAGCCTTGTATCGTGTTGGGCCTTAAGTGTAGGTTGAGGACGCCCCCACCTGGTTGTCCTCAACCCTAGAATGTCCCCCTTTTGGTATAAACTCAGTAGCAGCAGCTACATTAGGGTTTGAGTTTTGTTTAGTTCTAGTTTTTCATTGAGAAACAAGCATCTTCATTGTAACTGTGACGTCAAGTCCTTTTGCTGTGAATAATGGCCCCCATTCTTGTTCTTCACCACTGTGGCGATTAGTCTTTTTGTGATCAGAGGTTGAACCCCATACTTGTCTTTTCTTCATACACATCTGCAATTTCAGATCACGTGCTTATACTTTCTTGCTTGTGTTCTTCAATTCGCTTGCAGGATTAGCCTTCTTCGGGAGGTCAATCAAGTTGTGCTTGGTTGATAACCAACGAAGTAGCGGTGTAACAGTTGCAGGGGTTCAAATCGTGATTGATTAGAAGCCCGGATCGCCAATGTCGTGACTCCACCAATCGAATTCACCATACCTATCAGAAGATCGGACCAGTGCTACATCAAGTGGTATCAGGATTCAAGTTAAACATGAGGTATACCTTCGTGTTCCCCTTTAGATTCATCTCGTTTTCATTACCTACAGTCCACAAAAAGCCAAAAAACATTTTCACTTTCTGCTATCCTATCACCTATTTTAGCCTTTGCAATTTTGTTTCAGATTTGTTTTGTTGAGTTTGTGTCCGTGGTCGAGTCGTTGTTGTTGGTTTAGTGTGTTCGTGGTCGTAGTTCAATCACCCATCGTTGTTTTTGTTTCTGCCGCTATCCCATCCACCTTTAACCAAACAACAAGTCAATTGCTCACGTTACTTGACTTGCCCCCTCTAGCCGCCTTGTGTGAACTCTCGTCGTGCAAGCCCTATATAGGTTGCAAGCCGTCGTGTGTTTTTTGCCCGCAGCCCTCCTTATTTCATCTGGCAATACCTATTGTTGGATACACCAAGGAAGCCTTTCCCTAGGTTGTTCGCTTGCTGAGAGGCTTTTCTCAGCCGTGTTTCTGCATTGGCGCATAGGGACGCTTTGCCCTTGCCACGCCGATGCGTTCTGCCTTGTTTTTGACATCCAAAAACCCTGATTCAAAGGCCCTTCCTTAAAACAAGTATAACTTTTGCATACGAACTCGAAATAGGGTTATTTTTCTTTGAAATTGGGTGGAATTAAAATTTTACATCCAACCGTGACCTGGGAACTCGGTCGGAGCAAAAATAGAATCCCAAAATTCGCTTTCTAAGTGGGAGATCTCAAGCTCCAAAGTTGTTGCACGTTTTTTAGAGAACTTGCCTGATTTTCTATAGACCACATATTAACTTTATTCAGGCTGAAACTTTTTCTGCTTCCATCCCGTGTGTTCCCTGTTCATTGAAAAATATAAAAAAAATAGTTGAAAAAATAAAAAAAATTGAAAAAAGAACAACGATAGGAGGAAAAATCAGGGAAATAGACAAAAACAATTGCATGAGTTGTTGGTTGCTTGTTCTTTGAGTTCTGTCCATCGTTCTGTGTTCCAACTTGTTGTGCTACGCCTAGGGACATATCTTAGCGAGCAACGGTGACTAGTACTTTGGATACTTATTCAACTTTGCTAATCTGCTTTCGATAATTGTTGATTCCTTGCTGTCATATTGTGACTACCCAAGATACATATATACTTCTATCAGTACAGGTTCCCCTTGCAATTATTATACTCAAGCTTGACAACAAATTGTACCGCCCTGTTAGCTTTTGTAAGAACACTTGCAAGACGGTGGTAAGCCGCTTGAGCTATTGCACTCCGCTTTCACCACCACCCGATAGCTGTTAGTTGATAGGGATAATACCTTGATGCTATATTTTGATGTATTCTAACCATGTCAAGAGGATTAGGGAAAGGAGAGGAGTCCCCTTCGGACTTCAACGATTGTGTGTCCAAGGATGAGCTTACGAGGCTTCTTGATGACCAGCGCACCTACATCAATGAGAAGTTTGAAGAGATGATGAAAACCGTTAACAATCTGGTCACCCAGATTAAACATGCTGAACAACGGACTCCTCCACGACGGCCCTGACATCAACCACAGGAGGGTGAGGAGGAAGAGGATGATGATGCCAACCTTGATGCTGATGGACGCGATGCTAATCGTCTTTGGCGTAATCGTCATGGTATGGGAGGTAATCATAATCGTGGTAATAATGATCCTTTTGCTAAAACAAAGTTTACCATGATTCCTTTTGCTGGTACTGTTGATCTTAAGGCTTATTTAGATTGGGAACTTGTTGTTGAACAAATGTTTAATTCTCATTTGGTTCCTACTGAGCATAGAGTTAGACTTGCTACTAGTGAGTTTACTAGTTTTGTTCTATTTTGGTGGAATGACCTTTGCACTGCTCCTAACAATGTCAATGTATACCTTAGACTTGGAATGCTTTAAAGCAACGTATGAAATCTCGCTTTTTGCCTTAGACTTGGCAAACTCATCCTCAGTACAATTGGACTCGTCCAGTAGACTACACAAAGGGCAAGCATAAACTATATGCTTTGAGGTATCATGATCCCTCTAGGTATGGCAAAGAGCAACAAGGGGATGTTCGTTTTTGGTTGAATTTTCATGCAGATTGGTATGCCTCAGTGATCCTTTGTAAATCTCATCCCACCACCGAGATGAAAGCCATCAACTGGGATTATTTGTTTGAAATTGATTTGCCGATGGTAAGGGAAGTAGAAGATGCGTGTAGAAGAATGAATCTCTCCTCAATCATGTCTTTCAACTGTTATTGGAATGAGGAGGTCGTGGCTCAATTCTATGCAACTCTTGATGTCAACCGCTCAACCAAAACCTTCCATTGGACCATAGAAGACAAGCCCTTTTTAGTTGAATATGCACAGTTTGCAAGCATTCTTGGGTTCTCTAATGCTGATCTCACAAGAGAGAAGATACATGAGGAGGAAAATGTGCTAGATGATGGAGAACTTCACTTCATGTATGACAATATTTATGGTGACATTAAGTTTGGGACAATACATGGGTTGACACCTTACTACAAGCTGCGCAACCAACTCTTCCGCTACACTCAATGTCCCAAAAGTGGCGATTCGGACAACATCTCCAACATGTCCAAGAATTTGCTTGCAAGAATGGCTCCCAATAAAAATGAGTTTAACGTGTTTGACTTCATTTGGGAGGAGATCATCATCTGTTCAGTTTCACCCAAGAAGGGATGTCACTATGCACCCTACATCTTTGCTGTGATCAAAGAAGTGACCGGTGTTGAAATCTTAACCAACAAGGGCCAATCAAGTCTACAAACCAAAGAAAGGTCACCTTGAGCGTCTTCTCAAAATTGGATCTCATGCGCCTCGCCGCTCCACTCAAGGACCATCTCAAGCTCCATCTATCCATCTACATCTCATGGTCCTTCAAGCTCTCGTGGTCCTTCTCCTCGTGCTCCAAAAAAGAAAGGGATTCTCAATTTCATATCTCAAGGGTTATTTGCATGCTTCAATGTGGGCCGCCACAATGCGGAGGAGTTCCATGCCCACAAGAAGTATGTTGGTGAGCAGATCCTCAAGATTAAGGCAAGGCAAAAGGAGATAATGGCCAAAAGTGATATTCCACACTCTCCTATTCATGCTTCTATGGACTTCCCTCCTCCACCAACCTTCTACAATCCTTGGGAGGAGATGGGAGGTCCCTCCACGATGTTTGGTGCTCCCCAAGTAGATGATGACGATATTGAAGAAGATTTGGGTGGACGTGAGGAGTCGGATGACGAAGAAGAAGAGGAAGTTCCCGTTGTCGACACACCCACGCATGAAGAAGATGATGATGATGATGAAGACGATGAGGATGATGAGTGATGGCTATGGAAGGGCCTCTCCTTTTTGGTGCTTGATGCCAAAGGGGAAGTGAGCTCACCATAATACCATATGTGGATGTGGATGATCTTTCTATCTATCTTAGCATCTAGTAGCTTGAACATTGAACCCTTGTGCTTGTGGACAAATGAGACTTGTATTTGTGTTATGTGTAGTGGTGTGCCAGGTGAGACTTTTAATTTTGTAAGACTTATTTATGTTTATCTCTGCTAGTGTGATCTTAGAACTTATTGCCTGTGCGATGATCAAGACTTGATGTAATGTTTATTTCCACTTTGTTGTTGTGATATATCTTGTCATATGCATCACGATGATTTTTCTCAAACTTTGCACCCCACGAATGCAATGATATAAGGGGAGCTCTTTTAATATGTGCAAATGGCATTTGAGGCCATTTTTTATTCTATCTTGAAAAATGTACATATTAAGGGGGAGTTCAACTATATGATTGAATTCAAGATGGTTTATGCTATTACTTGTGAGCCTTAATTGTGTTGTCATCAATCACCATAAAGGGGGAGATTGAAAGTGCATTTGGCCCCCTAAGTGGGTTTTGATGCTGATGACATGCATAATTAAGGAGCTAATGTGTTCATCAAACTATGGAAAGGTTAAAATTCAATGAAATGAAATATTTGCATGAAAAGACTCCAAGCTACTTGATAGACGGTGATGGAGCTCAAAAGTGTGGCAGAACTGCTCGAATCAATCCGGCTTAAGTGCGCTAACAGTAGGTGTTTTACCGCCACGTCCACCGAGGGATACCCCCGAGGTGGTGAGTTTGTAGGTAGGGTGTCGCCGAGATCAGGAACTCGAAGGTGCAAGGAACACAAGGTTTAGACAGGTTCAGTCCACCGAGAGCGTAGTACCCTACGTCCTGTGTGGTTTTATTGCCTTTGATGGTGAACGGATGATCTCCTGGGTGATTCCCCTTTGGAGGGGGTCCTGTCCGCCCTTATATAGTCTGGGGGGATAGGTTGCATGAAAGTCCTAGTCGGATACATGCCCTATAGTCCTACCCAAGTACTTTTCTAGTAGTTCCCTACTGTATCCGACTAGTTTTACTACTGTAGGAGCAGTTCTACTAGGCTACGAGTAGTTACAACAGATGTTGGGGTTGGGCCATGTCTCATCCCTTATCCTTGGAAAAGTACACCACGTGCACAGTCCCGTGTGCCCGGGTCTGACACTAACCATCACCATAGAGGCAATCCTTGCTAACACGCACTTAAAAGGAGTAAAACAACAGTCTGTCGGGTAACATCCCTATGCAACCACTGGAATTTCAATCGACACAATGCATACATACAACCCACACGAAGATGAGCCCAGAGATTACAACAATCCACAATTTTTCACATCACAGAGTTTAACATGAATTATTATTACAAACCAAGTTCGAATTCATTCATTTTAAACAAGTACTTTTAGAGTTTAATAGTGCAGCAGAAAACAAAAGATAGTTCTAACGACGATACAAGATATCATGATGAAGCTCGTACGTGACATCATTCAGCGTTATCATCGTTGGCTGGGGACGCATCCCATTCCACCGACCAACCAGATGGAAGAGTACATGGCCAAGTCAAACTAGCAACCATATCCTCAAAGGTCTCACCTGAAAACAAAGCCACAAGCAAGACTGAGTATACTAATACTTAGCAAGGCTTAACTGACTAGTGGTATATACTTAGCCGACTCCTAGACATGCAAGGCTTTTGATTGAGGATTGTTTTTGCCAAAAAGCATCTAAGAGTGAGTCCTTCCTTTCAAGGTTTTAGCATCATGTTCTAGTTGATTAACCATTCTAGGTAAGCAACTATCCAAACCACGCATGGTGGAAAATTATTAATTGAGCATCCAACCAGATTAATCATCATCATTGTTCCTCTTCTTACTCTATGTGGTAAAAGTGTTAAGTAGTCTCAATGGCCGCGAGAAACGGATGATTATAATCGAATTTCTTAACCTTGCAAGGGAAACCTAAACACACGTCACGTGGTTACTCACAGAGTCACACATGCAACTTTTCCCCTTTGTTCCCATTTCATGGAACAGGGCCACCGTCCTCGAGTAAAGAGGTCCACGAACCACAGTACGGCGCCGGGCCGTGGCTGCTCTTGCACTCACCATGTGCCCATGGGAACGGCGTCAAGATGGTGGGTGGTATGTCCACGCACCGGTTCAATCAGGTACTTAAGCTTAAAGATTACCATATTCTCGGCATGTGGTTAGTACGTTCAAAAACTTAACCACCACTACCACACACGCGACTTTAGCATTTTTGCTAAATAGACGGGGCCTCAATCATCAACAGGAATATCGTAACATAGCCCCATTCGTCGACCTTATGATTCCAGCATCAGTAAAACAAGCAACTCCTATATCTCGCGAGTGATAGGAAATCACTTGACTTTTACCGGAGTCCTATTAGCATGGCAATCTAGCGACCGACACAGGCTAGTGTTCATATCATAGGTACTAGGATCATGCAAGTAGGGTTTCAATCAACTCCTACAAACTTAATGCATAATACTATATATAAATAAAAGTTGCATAAGTTTAAAAGTAGGGGTTATGCTCCGGGGCTTGCCTTCCTGAGCAAAGCTAGACTTGGGCTCTTTGGAACTTTGGTTCGGGTCTTTGATGACTTCAGCTAGATTGATCCGAGCTTCGCGCTGCTCACTCTCAGGCTCCGATACCAGCTCGTAGGTTCCATCGGCGAGAATCGTCGATTCTATATGAATGCATATGTATGAGTTGTTTTAATGGTACAAGATAAATAATTATTTCACTATAAAGTTGTAATTTAATAAAACTCAAGGTAAGTTGTAAAGAACTTCATTTTTTTTCCTTGGACAGTCATTTATCGAGTAGTATCTAGATTAACTAACTTCATTAAGTAAGTGAGGAGTTTTGTCATTTCATAAACGGCTATTTTTCAAAAGTAAGCATGGATTAAAAACAAAACAACTACTAGAGATAGTTTCTGGTGTTGAGATTTTTATGCAGAGCACAATACTTAAGTACAAACCCATTGTAAAATTCCCAGCCATTTTCATTCAGCAGATTAATCATGAAAAATACATTAAACTGCTAGTGCTAGGATCAACATCCATTTCTACAGAACAAACCATGTAAAAACTGGTGCTCAACATTTTACTGAGTACTCCTAAACTTATGGTAAGTCTACTATAAATTTTTCAGGTTTTAGTGTGCAAGATACAGAACATAGAAAATAAGTCAAGATACATCTACAATAATCAAGATTTATTTCTATAGGAAATTCCACAACGTTTCTGTGTCTCAAACTTTTCCAACATGATAATCTACGCAAAGTTAGTCTCTAGTTAAAATTTCTTATTTTTCTAAGCACCAGAACTATTTACTTTGATTTAATGTAGTTTTTTTTAACTAAAAACATATGAGCAAGTTAGACAGAAGTAAAAAGTTCAAACTTTGTCCATAACATTTATGCATCAAGGTTACTCTACTGTAAAGGTTTCAACCCTAAAATATCAGTAGAACAGCATGAACAAATAAATCTAACAAAATAGCACATCAAACAAGGTCCAACAAAAACTACTCGTAGAGATATGTTCTAGCCTTTAGATTTTTACACAAGTATTAAAAATGGAGACTAGCTTACAGTCCAAAAATCATCCACAGTACTTTACTAGATCAAGAGATACATTTATGGGCTATTTAAAATAAGATTAATTTTAGATCAAGTTATAGTTTGTAACTGGTCATCCTTCTTGCAAAAGTTGTTGCATTCATCAAGGGGGTCACAAAAAATTTTATTTTGCATTTTTCTGATTTTTCTATGATTTTAGATTGATTTTACAATTGACAGCCTCTTGAAAACAATAGTACTCGAGTTCTCGCAGATAGGTCCCTGGATCTAGCAGAAAGGACCCTAAAAAGAACTTGGCGATTGCAATGTAGTCCCTTGGCGGGGCTAGGTGTTCCCGGCCAAAATCCGGCGAGGAAACTAGTCGGCGGCGAGGGGAAAGGGGTGGGGGAGCACGAGGAGGTCGAGGAAACCTGTCGGTGTGCTCAGTTGGGGCTGGGGTGGCCGGAGGAGGGCTATCGGCGGTGAGCAGGAGCTCCAGCGAGGTGCAGGCGGTGGGCGGCGGTGGTCCGGCGAAGGAGGGCGGCGTGGGGAAGTCAGGGAGTACTAGCAGGTCAAGGGCAACCCGTTTTGAGCCTCGGTTTTGACGGAGGAGAAGCGAAAAGTGGGGCTCGACGGTGAGGTCGAGTGGCGTTGCTAGTGGTGCGGTGGTGCTGGTACTCGGACGCGTGTGAGCAAGGGCTCGGTGCAACCCTTTTATAGGCGCATAGGGAAGGGGAGGAGGGGCTGGGCGCGGCACAACGGAGGGAGGCACGACCGAGACAAGGCCGCGGCAAGGGTGCGGCGTCGCCGGCGCGTCGTGGCTCGGCCGTCGGGAATCGACGGCCGCGTGGCACGCGCGCGTTGGTAGGGGCGGGATACGGGGCGCGGCAAATCACCGGCAGCAGGCCTGGTCGGTGGTCGGTCGCGGCCCGGTTGGGGTCGTGCCTTGGCCCGGCTCACCAGCACAGGGATGCCCCGCCGTGTGGCGGTGTTTCTCTGCCGGCCGGAGCAGAGCAGGCGAGGGGAGAGAAGAGAGAGGGAGAGAGAAAAGGGTCAGAATTCAAATTAAATTTTCTCAAAATTTCAAGAAGACTACTAGGATTTGAATTCCTATTCATCTCATGTGTTTAACATTTGAATTTGCAAATGGTGTTTGCAGTACACATTGTAAGGTACTAAAATATGACTGTGCTTTTATGCTACATATTTTTATGACAAGTTGAGCATGTATGGTTATAAACACAAAAGGAAAAAGTCTCACATACACACATACATACACATGCACATACATATTCATACACATGCATATGCACACACATAATTAAATGCATTGTTTCAATGATTCTGGGTTATTAAGATGCTATGTTTAGGTTTTCATGCTTAGGATTTTAAACACCAAGGGTGTTAAAAAAGAAGATCTTTATTTATTTTCTATTTTGAATTTGAGTATAGAAAACACCCTACTATTAAGAGGGATGTGAATGAATAGCTTGAAGATGTCAAAGTGTTTAATTGAGATGCTAACTATTCAAGAGAGACACAAAATCACACACTTCTGCACGTGCACAGAACCCACCTCACCACAGAAACCTTAACGGTGCTTTCGCCGCAGCTATTGATCGCCAGTACAACACTCCGATCGGGAACATCGCTGAAGCGGCCTTGCTAATTCAGCGGCTATCCCAAAACCCGGAGACTGAGAGATTGCTGTAGCTAGCGCAGTGCGCTATTGTCCAATTGGACCAGCGGGACCCCATGCCGTTGCTGCAGCATAACCTCTCAAGATTCGAGCATCACGCGACCTCCACCCCTCAGCCTAGTCGCACCCCAGGAGGAAGACTCAACCCTCGAGGGAATGACTACCGCCAGCACAACCAAGACAACTCTGGTGGCCATGGTCACCAGCACGCCTAGCTCTCCGCACGTAGCTACGCAGACCAAGAAGTCCAACAGCCTCCACGATAGTCAGGCAACCACCAGGTTGCAAGGCCTTCGGCCGGAGGTCACTCTGTCGAGGTCAAGGCCACCGCAGAGATCTTCGCGAATCACCCACAGTCGACCTGAGGTAGAAAATCAATGAAGGCCGTGATGCTCGAGACATCATCGACTCGAGATGTCGTGAGCGCGGCGGCGATCTCCACAACATTCACGATAGTGATTGCTTCCCAACATTCACTCGCAACATAATCACCCGCGATCAACCAAAGGAATTCAAACTAGTCGGCATCACCAAGTACGACGGCAAGCAAGACCCACGGCAGTGGATTCGCTGCTACTCCACCGCCATTGATGTGTCAGGCGGCTCCAACACCACTAAGGTCGTCTACTTCCCGATAGCATTGTAGTCCGCACCACTCACCTGGCTTGAAAGCCTCAAGGAAAACTCCATCGACTCCACAAAGGATCTGAAGAAGGTCTTCATTGACAACTTCTAGGGCTCCATCACGACTTTTCTAAGGTCAAACAGGAGGAAAATGATACCTTGAGGTCATACACCCAGCGTTTCTTTGAGATGCACGCCACCATCACCGATATCACCGACGAGGACATCATCCACTGCTTCCAAAACGACCTGGCTTCAAAGAACATCTACCGCGACTTCGGGTGCAACCACCCCAAGAATGCCGTGGAGCTCCACGACATGATGCAGCGATGGACCGACTAGGAGGATGAGGAGAATGAGCGCTTCCCCAAGCGTAACAACGACAAGCACAACAGCGACCACCGCTCTGACAAAGGCCAGCGGAACAACTTGGGATCTTCCCGAAAGCGCAAGCCTGACGATGAAGTCGCAACTATTGAGCGCAACCCGCGCGGCAAGAAGTCAAGGAACCAGCAGGACCAGTACGAGAAGATCTTGCACAAGCAATGCCCGATGCACTCGAAATCCAAGCACACAATCTTCTAGTGCATCACCCTCTACAAGTCCCTAAAGCGCCTCTCCCTAACCAGGATGTCAAGACGAAGGAGAAGGAGGATAATGAGGGAGACAAGTCGGGCGCATAAGGTTTCCAAGACCCCAGAAACATCATCAATGTCATCTTCAGCGGCGACAGAGACTTCCCCACCAAGCACGCGCAGAAGCTTACTCTGCGCGAGATCCTATCTGTCGAGCCAGTCATACAGAGGCCTCTAAGATACAGTGAGGTTCCGATCCCTTTCTCCCGAGAGGATCAGTGGACCAGCTTCTTTGAGCCTGGAAATTTCCCGCTCGTTCTGGAACCTGTAGTGGCGGGCTCATAGCTCACCCGTGTACTCATCGATGGTGGGAGCGGTCTCAACCTGCTTTTTGCAAGTAAATTCAAGAAGATGGGCTGAACATATCCAAGATGCTCAGCCCCAGCAAGGCTCCTTTCTACGGCATCGTCGCAGGGAATGCGGCTACACCGATTGGCTCGGTGACCCTGTCAGTTACCTTTGGGATAAAAGAAAACTACCGTACATAGTACATCAAGTCTGAGGTGGCACACTTCAAGTCATCGTACAAGTATGAGTTGTAGTGATGGTATATGACATTTATTTTTTTCACGATAAAGTTGCAGTCCACAAAAATATAGATTTGGTTGTGAAATTACTTAGTTAAGATTTCTTGGGCAATCGTTAATAGAGTATAACTTAAACTAATTAACTCCATTAAATAAGAAGGGGGGGTCGTGTTCTTTTGGAAACTAAATTTTCTAAGCACAACATGGATTAAACACAACTTCTGGACTTGGTAACTTCTGGTGATGAAATTTGTATTTAGAGTACATTGCACAGAGGCAACGCCACTGTAAAAATTTCAGAAATTTCTGTGCAGCAGATTAATTTTGAAAAATGTAATACACAACCACTCCTAGAACCTAGTTATTTTTATACAGGACAAACCATGCATGTATTGTTTCTAAAACTTTTACATGTCGTTAATCTATCCCTATATGTGTTACTGTAAATTTGTCAGATTTTATTGTACAAGATACAGAGCATAATAAATAGGACAAGATACACCTATTTCTTTAAGGATTAATTTTTACAGGATGTTTTACAGGGTTTCTGATTATGAAACTTTTTATAAAGCATGTTCTAACCCAAAGTATCCTATAGTAAAAATATGAACATTTTTCAAGCACAAAAACTAATTACTTTTGATTTAATGCATTTTTCCACCACAAAATCATAGAAGTCGATACAGACTGGTAAAAAGTCTCTAACTATTTTTGTGGGATCTAGACGTCCATACAACAGCACATAAAAGGTTTCACTACATAAATCGCAATATAACAGCAGGAATAATTTGATTTATCTCTCTATGGCATAAAATAAGTTTAACCAAAAGTTTAGCTAGAGATGTGTTCTGGTTCTAATATTTTTCGACTGGCCTACACATCAAGCAACCAATCTACTATCTAAAAATTAGATGCAACACTGGTCTACAACAATGGGTTCATTTAAAAGCTATTAAACCTTCCATTTACTATAGAACAAAATATAGTAAACATCTGAAGAAATGCATGTAACAAAAGTTATAGGTTTTCTTCTAACGATTTCAGAAAAGTTGAGTTTGTATTTTTCCGATTTTTCTATGATTTCATATGAATTTTACAAGTTCACTGTTTTTGAATTCAAAGTTTAAACACAGGTTTACAGATATGCCCCAGGAAACTTGCGTGCAGACCCTTTTAAAGATTTCAATCGTTGCAATGTGGACCTGGGGAGGCGCTGGCACGGCGGCCGGCCAAATTCCGGCGAGGGGGCTCGTCGGCGGCGAGGGGAAAAGGGTCGGGGAGATCCAGGGAGGCAAGAGCTACCTTGTGGGGCCTTGGTCGGGGTTGGGGGCGGCCGGAGGTGGCTCGTCGGCGCGGAGCAAGGGGCGGCGAAGTGCGGCGTGTCGGCGATGATGCTCCGGCGAGCTAGATCCTTCGGGGGCGGGATGGTGAGCTTCGCGGCGTCAAGGGGAACCCGTTCCGACGCTTGGCTAGGCCGGAGGAGGGCCGGAGCTGGGCTGTCCACGGCGAGGTGGGGTGCGGCGGCGGCGGAGGCAGCGGCGGGGTGCTTGGGCGCGCGAGCAGGGGCCTAGGGCAGCCTTTATAGGGGCACAGCGGGGGAGAGGAAGGAGTGGGGAGGGTTGGGTGCGCGTGAGGGAGACTAGGCGGTGCGGAGGCTCGTCATTGGCCGCGGCCGGCGGTGGACAGCGTCGGCGCGGCGTACGACAGTGACGCGGGCACGGGTTGGGTGCCGTGGATTTGGCGTGGGGGAGCGGAAGATCTCACGGCGCGTGGTTGGGCGAGCAGCTGGCATGCCGGGCGGCGAGCGCTGGGGTTGGCGGGGAGCGGCGAAGGCTCGGGCACGGCGCGGCCTGGCCATTGGGCACGGCGGCGGCGAGAGGCGGCGACGGTGTCGCGCGCGTGGCACTCACGGGCTGGGCAGGGTCGCGGCGTGGGGAGCAGCACAGCTGATCGGGCGGGGCTTGGTCGGCCATTGGCTTGTCGCGGCGTGGGCAGCAGGCATCGCCGGGCAAGTGGCGGCCGCGTGCTGCCGGCGGGGACGAAACAGGGGAGGGAGAGAGACCGAAAGGGAAAAAGAGAAAAAGGCAGGGACTGAACTGTAAAGCTTTGCTTTTCTCCTATTTCTGTGTGGCAACTCAAAATTCTCTGAACATGAAAGTTGTTCAAAATAAAAAGTTCTACAAGTTTTGTTTCGGGCCAAATTTCATTTGAGCTCTAGTTTGAGAGTTAAATTGAAGACTCAAAAATTTATGATTCGGAGGGCACGGCATTTTATGGGCAAAATTTCCTATTCTCTCCGAGGTCTCAACTAAACTTTTGTTTATCATGTCACTGATGATGTGCCTATTTGATTTCGTAGCCTTAAGTGCTTTGAGGTGAAAGTTATTTAATTTGTTTGATTAAAGTACATGTACTTATGCACATATACACATACTTTCAAATCCAAGCAAAACCCACTCATAATTTATTTCCTTAAAATTTTTCTTAGTTAGTTAAGCATATTGTTATGCTAATGAGACTTGTTTAGTAATTTAAACACCTGAGGTGTCATAGCTGGTAAAACTACTCATGGTGGGTTTCATCAAAGAAGTTTACCACCCGGAGTGGCTAGCTAACCCTGTACCCATTTTGAAAAAGAATAATAATGAATGGAGGATGTGTGTGGATTATACTAATCCCAACAAGCACTGCCCGAAGGATCCTTTTGCACTCCCGCGCATCAACTCCATGGCTGGCTGCGTCCTACTCTCTTACCTTGATTGCTACTTGGGCTACCATCAGATTGCCCTCAAGGAAGAAGACCAGATCAAGATGGTGTTCATCACCCCATTCAGAGCATATGCCTACATGATGATGTCCTTCAGGTTGAAGAATGCAGGAGCCACATACCAGCGAGCCATCCAGCTATGCCTCGCTGACCAGCTACACCGCAACGTTGAAGCATACATGGATGACGTGGTCATCAAGACCAGAACCCACGACGAGTTCATCTCCGACCTCGAGGAAACCTTCAACAGCTTGCGCAGATTTCGATGGAAGGTCAACCCGACTAAGTGCGTCTTTGCCGTACCGCAAGAGAAACTACTCGGTTTCATCGTCAGTCACCGAGGAATCAAAGCCAACCGGGAAAAGATCACCGCCATCACCAACATGGAAGCTCCACAAACAATCAAGGATGTCCAAAAGCTCACAGGGTGCAAGGCGGCCCTCAATAGATTCATCTCACGACTTGGGAAATAGGGACTACCCTTCTTCAAACTCTTGAAGAGGCAAGACAAGTTCAGTGGACAGAGAAGGCGGAAAAAGCACTGGAAGACCTCAAGCATCACCTTCAGTCACCCCCCATCCTCACGGCTCCATTACCAGATGAGAATCTGCTACGGTACATTGCCGCGACTACTCACATCATCAGCACGACCATCATGGTGGAGTTCTTCGAGGAAGGTCATGCCTTTGGTGTGCAGCGGCCAGTGTATTTCGTTAGTGAAGTTCTTTCTGAATCTAAGGTTCATTACCCGTCTATTCAGAAACTTCTCTACACTATACTTATCACATCTAGGAAGCTTTACCACTACTTCAACGAATACAAGATCTCAGTGGTCACTAATTTCCCATTGGCGGATATACTCCACAATCGGGATGCCAATGGCCGTATCTCCAAGTGGACAGTGGAACTGGGAGCTCTCAGCATGACTTCAAACCTCACATCGCCATCAAGTCGCAAGCACTAGTCGATTTCATGGCAGAATGGCGAGAAAATCAAGTTGCAGGTCCAGCCAGTATGCTAGAGCATTGGGTCATATACTTCGATGGTTCACTCAAGCTTGGAGGCAGAGGCGCAGGAGTCCTCTTCATCTCACCAAAGGGGAAAAACCTCAAATACATATTTCAGTATTTGAGATCTTCAACAATGAAGCCGAGTATGAGGCGTTATTGCACGGGCTACGTCTGGCAATCTCCCTTGGCATCAAACGACTCCTTGCTAGTAGTCCAACAAGTCAACAAGGAGTGGGATATCAACAAAGAAACCATGGACGCGTATGTCGCAGAAATCCGCAAGATGGAGAACAAATTGTCGGGTCTGGAAATTCTCCATATGATCTGAGACAACAATGTGGGGGCTAATGTGATATCCAAGCTAGGCTCCGATCGAGCAAACGTCCCACCAGGTATTTTCGTTCACAAGCTACACCACCCGTCCATCAAAATAGAAGATCTAATGACCATCGATCAAGCTCCCCCAGAAGCTAGTCGAGAGGTCATGATGATCAAATTTGATTGGCAGCAAACCTTCATCGACTTCATCAAAGACAAGAAACTACCCCCCGGCATTGATGAGATGAGCGCCGAGGCTGCACATGTCATTAGGCAGAGCAAAGGGTACGTTCTGATCGGCAATAAACTCTACAAGCGTGGATCCGCAACAGGCGTCCTCATGAAGTGTGTCCAGACTAAGGAAGGCAAAGCAATACTCCGGGAAATTCATGAAGGAACCTGCGGTAACCACGCAGCATCCAGGACACTAGTCGGGAAGGCATTCAGATCAGGTTTTTACTAGCCGCTGACATTATGTGGGACTCTCCAAGACTGGAAATGTATGAAGAAGGTGAGGCAAATGAGGCAAGACATCTTGAACTCGACTCTACAGAAGAAGTCAGATGATACGCCTTGATCCAGTCAGCCCGCTACATGCAAGGCGTTCGGCGTTATCACGACTGCAACATCCAAGAAAATCTTTCGATGTTGGCGATTTGGTCCACCGTCGCATCCAAGACGAGATTGGGTTACATAAGCTCAACTCGCGATGGGAAGGGCCCTTCATCGTCTCAAGAGTTAAAAGACCAGGGTCATATCAATTACTGTACCCTGATGGCCAGGAGGTCCCAAACTCCAGGAATATCGAGCTCCTATGGCGTTTTTATCCTTAGATAACTTATACACAAAGTTGTCAGCTGCAGCGTAGCATATTTTAATAATAAAGAGTTGATTTGGTTCTCAAATGATTACTTTTGTCTTCACACCGTAATATAGAACTCGGGGGGGGGGGGGGGGCTGTGGCCACGAGTACTAACACAAATGCTAACTACGCTAAGTACAAAAGCACTTAGGGGCTAGCGCCACAAGTTCTTTGGCACGACTATTTTTACAATGGCCTCCAGAGCAACAACGCAATGATTACTTGCAAACACTCCGACTACTTCAAGTACCTACCTACAAGGTTCACTAGAACCAACGGCATGGGTCACTATGATAAAGTCGAGGAGGCTCCCACGCCTACTTCAAGGTATCGCACGACGCGAGCAAAAACCATAATTTATATAAACTCATGTGTGAGTCTAAGTCTTGAATGCAAAACCAATGAGTACCTCTAGAAGCGTTGCCTTCCGGGTAACCATACTTGGGTGTCTCAAGCATTGAATTTAAGTCCTACGATTACCAATACTACTCAAGAAGTCAGCATCCGAATACATCAAACAGGCAACATAAACATATGTACATTCCCCATAGCTGGATGGATTGTTCAGTGGTTTGTCCATTGTTTTTACTCCTGCTCTAAGCTATCAACTAACTGATGAGCCACTGGCTTCACTTCTTCAACAAACTCTGAGAATTCCTCTTTGGAGCAATCAGCAGACATACCGTCGACTAGTGGACTCAAGTTGGCCTTGGGCCAATAGGACATTACGAGTCCCAGGATATGCGCCACATATGTCTTGGTGGTCTCCGAGATGTAACCGGTGATCTTCTGAGGGGTTCCAATAGTGTCTTGTCGCTAACCACCCCTTCTTCTGTAGGATCCACCATATCGATGACTATCTGTGCATCACTCCTGAGCTCTTCAAGTTCTTTTTATCTTGTTTCTTTTTCTTCTGCCATGTTCTTGATCTACTACAGGCACTCTACGAGTTGCACATCAGCATCTTCAAGTTGTTTTGCCAGGAGTTCCACATCATCTGTGCAACAATACAGCAGATTCTTCACGTCAGTCAGCAGATCTTCTTTATATCCTATTATATTAGTGAGTTCTGCGGGCAAGCGACAAGAAGAAGTACCCGTGCGAGTTCAGACAAAATACATGGATACACCAAAACAAGGTAAAGTAGTCAACATAATGTTACCTCGGTGAGTTTTGGCCAGAGCCTTATTCTTGTTTGACAGATTCTGTATCTCTTGCTTCAAGAGCAAGACTTCTGGAGTGCGCTCCTGCTTAAGGGTGTCCAATTCATTCCAAAGCGCGACATTTTAATGGCTTGCTCACCAATCTGGCGGTCTTTTTCCTGCAACTGGCGGGCTCCATCTTCTACTGCCCTGAGTTTGTCCGACTTGATCCTTGATCGATTGGCCAAGGTCTGCGCGACCAAAAAAAAGAGGTCAGAAAACAAAATACCAGATGACAAAGTCAGACATCACCAGTACAAGACTCTTACCATGGAAAATTTATACAATTCTTTGAAAGTATTCTGAAACTCCGTCAAGGTCGCCGACGACAGCATTGGATCTTCAATAAGGTCAGTTGGGATGGCATACTGCCACTTAGGAGGAGTCACCAGGATTCCACCTGAGCAAGTACCCGTAACAACTTGATCTCCAGGGCAAGGTTGCTGCTGCGGGTTACCTGTCACCTTGCACCTTGTAAGCGGTTGGGCGACAGGTAGATTGCTACCCGCAGGAGGAGGCGGCACAATGGGCTCACCTGCAAGCATCTCTGGGGACGCATTTCTATCCCCGGTGTCGGTCCCGCTAGCTTCAACACCGACAGGGTTTGGGACCTCGGGCAGCACCTACGGTCACCGGCACCGTATCAGGAATCACAGCATCAGATCCTTTCTCAGACTCGGGGGCTGAAATACCTGTGGCATCGCCAGGTTGTTCCAAGCCCAGAGCAAAGGATGGCCTACACCAAGAAAAAACAATGAGAGTTGTTACCTACAACAACGGACCTACAATATACAAGTAAAAGCACTCGGACACTTTAAGTGCGGACTTTTTCACCCCTAACTTCTTCTTTTTTTAGTAGCTTAAGTGCTGGAGTAGTACCTAAAGTACTCGGTGACGCTATTCCGCCAGCCATAGGCGGTATTTGCCCTGGCGCGGCAGCAGTAATGACCACCATCGACTTTGGGTCCACTGAGGGTAGCGTTTGCCTCGGTGTGATCCCTGCAGAGCCTAATGATGGGTCCACTGTGAGGAGGGCAAACCCTGCTCCCTCACAGTATCATCCCCGACTACTTCCCCGACCTTTTGCCTCGAATGGTTGGGGTTCAGGGAACTAGTATTGAAGATTCAAGAAAAGGGGAGAATTCAGACAAAATAATCAACAGAAAATGAACAAAAGAACTCGCAAAATCAGGCAAGACACTTACCTGGGTGTTTCGTCTCCATCATCACCTGGCGAGGCGCTTGCCCTACGTCTGACTGGCGACTCTTAGTTTCTTCGAATGGCTAGGAAAATCACAACCAGAAGAGCTCATGCCTTCCTAGGAGGTCCTTGTCCTCTTGCCCTTAATTACCTCCGCCGAGGTATGATAGTCATCAGTACCCTCATCATCCTCCCCACTAACTTGATCGATAGTGGGTCGAGAGGTTTTGGGTGCTCGGAACGCTGACGGCATCATGTGGTCTGGACGCTGAAGGTCTGGCATCGGAGACATGCTCCTATATACATTTACATAATTCTGTAGTAAGATTTCAAGATCTATCAGTACTAAATCAGAACAGAGGATATCAAAAGTACTGGACAGAAGCATACGACTACTTACCCCTACCTGTTTGGGCGGATTCTTCGCTAAATACAGGCTCGAGACGTACGGCATGATCTCAGCACCCATGAGTGTCCGGCTTACTCGCAGCATGGCTTCATTTTTCTCAATGCGCTCTACAGAAAAAAGAGATGGATCTGAGATGCCAAGGTACTCAAAGCCAAATCGCGCGCGCTTCTGTAATGTCTGGATTCACCGGCCCACCCACGATTACATCACCGAAGCTCCAATGACTCCTGCATCTCTATGCTTCTTGATCATGCCGAGAAGATCTTCAATTTGGCTCATGTCCTCGCACGCCAAGGTCCACTCGCCGGCAATTCTGAGCACTCCAGCGTTCCTTTCGGGAAGCGATGACTGATGGTTTCCAATTTAGAACCATCACTCCCTCCACCCTGACAGACTAGTTGGGAACTTGTAGGGGATGAACTTCTTTTCCATCGCTGCTGCAACTGGATTCTGGCCCCACCAACTTCATACATTTTGCCCTCGTTGGGTTGTGGCTTGAGATGAAAAAGGTAGCAGAAAAGATCAAAATGGGGTTCTATCCCTAAGAAAGCCTCACATAAATGGACAAAGATGGCGATGTGAAGAATCGAATTGGGGTTGAGATGATGGAGTTGGATGCCATAGTGGAAGAGAAGACCACGAAAGAAATCAGAAGTCAAGAGGGCTAAGCCACGCTTGACAAAATATTGAAATAAAACTATTTCTTCAGCCCTCTCGTACGGCCTCTTATCACCAGTGGCAGGGCGCCACTGGATAACTTCCTTGGGCTGAAGAAAGCACTCATCAACCAGCCTTTTGAGGTCAGCCTCAGAACACTTACTCGTTCTCCACCCATCGCCAGCTGTGGCGATGGGCTAGGAATCCTTCCCCTTTGTCTTGGCGGCGCCCTTTTTGCCGACCATCCTTGTTGTCACAAGTCACTTCACTTGAATGCGCTCGGGGGCTAAGGTTTGGAGTGGCAGTGCATCGCTCTAGAGGAGGAGGAAGGTCTTGGCAACTACTCCTAACAGGACAAGATCCACTGTGATTGGCCTAGATCTGAAACTGGAGGCGGAGGCGGAGGCGGAGGCGCGACGGAGGAAGACGAAGGGCCAGAGCAGTGAAAGCACAAGCGAAAGGGTAAGTAAACCTTAAGTCACTGTGCGGTTAAATAACCAGGGTGGCTCAACAATTACTTTGCGGAATGAGGAGAGTTTTTCTCGGGATAAGGTTAGTTTTGAGCGGTAATTTCGGATTACTTTGGAAAAGTTATTTGCTTAACCATTTTTTCAGGGATGATATCCCGAAAGAAGGGGGTTTCAAATTTCTAAACCAATTTACTCATTTTAAACATCAAATCAAATTCTTAACTTTTTTACACAATTCATGCCACGACTCTTTGGATACTTTTTCCAAACCTTAGGATTTGGATTCAAGGCTTGGGGGCTGCGGGACACGTGTCATCAACGGCTTATTTTTTAAATTTTTGGAAGATAAGCGCAGAAGATTCAAGACTAATTTGATCCTCAGCCTGATTCTTCGATTCAACCTAAAGCTCGGGGGCTACTCCATATGGAGTGCGAGTTTCATCGCATCCCATATAAAAGAAGACTTGAAAACTACTCGGGGCATGAACACCTCACAACCTCGATGCAACCAAGTACTCGGAAGACACCTTCAAGATGAAGTTCGGAGGAACTCAAAGACGCCTTCAGAAGTACTCGGAAGCCTGCAGTACTCAACTACGAATAGCTCGGGGGCTTGTCAGACCCGGGGCCACGGGATTGCGCACATGGCGTACATATTCTAGGATAAGGGATGAGACATGGCCCACACCCTACATCAGTTGTAACTACTTGTACAAGACTAGGACTACTCAGAATAGATGGAAACTACCCGAGTACTACTCTGGTTCGACTCTTAAGCTCGTATTTGGATAGGATTTCCATGTAACCCTGTCCCCCAGACTGTATAAGGGCGGGCAGGGACCCCCTCCAAAAAACATCAAGCTGAGGCAATACAAACCACCGCACAGGATGTAGGGTATAACGCATACTGCAGCCCGAACCTGTCTAAAGCTTTGTGTTTCTTGCACCTTCGAGTTCCTGATCTCGGCAACACCCTACCTACAATCAACCACCACGGGGGTATCCCTCGGTGGGCTTGAAGGTTAAACACCGACAGATTGATTTTGCACCATTTGAGAATAATGGTTGGGTTGTTAAAAGTGTTAAATCAGAGGAATGATGGCTGGACAATGAAGGTGAGGAATGATGATTGGACAATGAATGGTGCAAATTGATTCGACAGAATAATTGCTACTGCTGTTGTTGTTGACTGTCAAGGTTTATCCCACCTCACCTAGTGAGAATCCTAACAAACTTTGAAAGGACCTTGATGTCGCCTAGACCCTAGAGGGGGTTGATTAGGCGATTCCTACAATATTTAAAACAACTTGCAGAAAAATTAGTCTACCAGAAATTTCAATCGGAAATCTCCGGTGGTTACCGGAAATTTCCACCTGAAATGTCCAACGGCTATTGGAAATTTCCTGTGGTTATCGGAAATTTCTATCAGAAATTTCAGACAACCTCATTTAGATCTAGGTATGCCTATGCACTTCTAGTCAAATCTATGAGTTGCAAGATGTTACTTGAGATGCGTAGTAGCTTTGTAACCAACCACCGGCAACCAAAAGCTCACAAGAAGATAGACCGAGAAAATATGCATAAAGTAGAGCAAGGACTAAGAACAAGCAAACCAAGAAGGGAGACACAATGATTTGTTTCCTGAAGTTCGGATCCTCCCATCGAGGGTTCCTACGTCTCCGTTGGGTGCTTCCAAGGAAGCTGGGTCGCTCTCAACCATTTCCCCACTTCACTTCTTGATTTCTTCCCTTGCGAAAGCGAAATCACACCTTCACAAACTTCCCGCGGCACACCATGATCCTTGGGTGCTCACCGGGCAATTCCTTGCCGTCTAGGGGATTGAATCCCCAAGAGTAACAAATGTTCCGAAGATCTCTTGCTATGAACACAAGTGCTCAAGGTATGGAATGAAGATCACAGGTACTCAATCTCTACTTTCAATCTATCTCTCAACCCCAACTCTCTTCTCTTCTCAAATCTCAAGCAAATCTGGAGCGGGAAGAGCAAAACATGGCTGTGGAAAGTGTTCTTCCTGAGCGGAATCAGCAGCCCCAACCGAAAGGGTCGTGGCGGTATATATAGAAGACCCCCCAAAACTAGCCATTGTGCCTAAAGTCAGCTCGGGTCGGAAATTTCCATCGCACGGGTCGGAAATATCCGCCTGGGTTGGAAATTTCCGCCCACACTAGAAACTTCCGTCGCCCAGACTGGAAATTTTTGCTAGGGTCAGAAGTTTCCGACAGCCTCGGAAATTCCAGACATCGCCCAACTAAAATGTTCATAGCTTTTTACTCCGAACTCTGAATTCGATGATCTTGGACTTTATGGAAAGCTTATTCAGAGAGCTATCCAATCCAAGGAAAAACAAGCCCCAAGACCACCCAGAGCAAGTGTTGTGATAAGTGTTTCTCTCATATTAACACTTGATTAGATCACTTTGAGCACTGAGACATAAACAAAGCTGTCAACGTGCATCCCTCCTGATAGTACGACATACCTATACTCAAGGTAAAGAATATCTGTATAAAGAACTACTTGAGCTTGTATGTCTTCAGACATACCGTCAATTGATCATTCTAATATTAAGGGCTTTCAACGGTGCACTTTGCTTGAGCATATCCACCTTGAGCTAGTGACTTAGGATCTTATCGGTGTTTTACCACCACGCCCACCAAGGGATACCCCCGAGGTGGTGAGTTTGTAGGTAGGGTGTCACCGAGATCAGAAACTCGAAGGTGCAAAGGAACACAAGGTTTAGACATGTTCGGGCCGCCGAGAGTATTATACCCTACGTCCTGTGTGGTTTGTATTGCCTTTGATGATGATTCTCCACGAGGGGGTCCCTGTCCGCCCTTATATAGTCTGGGGGGAAAGGTTTACAAGGAAGTCCTAGTCAGATACATGCCCTAGAGTCCTACCCGAGTACTTTTCTGGTAGTTCCCTACTATATCCGACTAGTTTTACTACTGTAGGAGTAGTTCTACAAGGCTACGAGTAGTTACACAGATGTAGGGCGTGGGCCATGTCCCAACCCTTATCCTAGGAAAAGTATGCCACGTGTACAGTCCCGTGTACACATCATGTGATCAATACTACACTCTTCATCCATAAGTCACCTCATTCATTATGATTCAATAATGATTTGTTGCTTTGCACATGGGACTCCTGATGGCCTTGATCGAATCCTCGGTTTTTGGTCAATACTTGCTACTTCACCCTAGCATCGGTTCTTCAACGCCAAGACATTTGTTAGCCCTTCACCATTACTTAGTTCCTCATAGCCAAGCTATTGCTAACCCTTCACCATCTTGCCATCTTGAGTCACATATAGCATTACATCAACAATATTTATTAAATTCCATTTCAACATTTTGGTCATCCTTTCTAGTTATCTTAACCATGAAGTATCATTTCTTCAATATCATGATCTTTGCTTTTGATTATATACTTCCATACCAATATTGTAACCAAGTAAACTTCTATGTTGATTGTACTTTGTCAATGTCTTCTTTCCTAATTGAGAATACCATCTATGTGACCAAGCAAACTATCATTCCAAATCTCTTGGGTTCACCATTGCTCTTGATCATTAGCCTCTTCACACCAATATGCACACATATATTCTATTTCTTTATCATTTCTTCATTTCACTATCTTTCTCCATATTGATATTGTGACCAAATAACTTTCCATATACACTTCTTCTTAAACAACTAATCCCTTGGTCAACATTTTCTCTAAAAGTCGTAAACTTGATCAATCTTCATGCAATTTTCACTTTTTTTATTATGCAAGCAAACCGCCAATAAGATCATGCCATTGCATTGCATTTTTATTTCTATTACTTACTCCAATCTTTGCTTGTCAAAACTTTACTTTTTCATACTTCATATGACATGAGCTTGCCTTTGTCATTTATAATAAAGTCTATTCAAAACTCAACAAACTCATTAGTCCTTAATTGTTTTTGTCATTCAATCATCAAAACCCGCAAGGGGCCTAGATGCACTTTCAAACTTAAAAAGTGGACTATGTGTACGCCGCTTATGAAACTGGAAAAAGGAGACTGACGTGCCGCACGCGCTCCCCTCGCCGGGTCTAGCCGAGGCTGTGGGCATGGCGTGCCGAGATGAGACGAGACGAGACGTGACATGACGTGCTGAGCGAGCTGAAGCGACGTGATGTGCGTGGAGTGGACTGGTTTTCCACCGTTTGAGAATAATGGTTGGACTGTAAATGGTGTTAAATTAGAGACGGTGGAGGTTCATCCCCCACCTCATCCAGCGCCTATATGTGCCAGCTCTTTCCTCTCTTTCACCTCACACCCAACACACTCAGATACTACTGCTCAGGAGATCCCTCTCTTCTCCTATTTGTTCTTCTATTGCTGCCTTCGTCCTCAATGCAAAAGCTCTGCACATAGAGGTTTGCGTGAGCATACCTTTGGAACCTTCTTGTCTACATGATCCTGATCGGGATAGGCGGACAGTAAGGTTTTTGGGAGCGTACATCTACGCGACTTATCGCTGTACAACTACTTCCCGCTGCTTCTCAAAAACATTTGTACTAGTACTTCCTACTACATCCAGAAGACCGTTCATGGATCTGCACGGAGAACATCTTCATGCAACGAGTTCGTTCGGCTACTTCAAGCAAGGCTAGCCAAGTAGCGTGTCTACTCCAGCTGATACGATGCATCCAATGCCTCCAGCAAAGGACCCGCTTCAGGGTATAGACTGAACCTCTTCCGGTTCTTATTTTGTTTTATGTTCTTGTTTAATATGATAATAAATTTGAACACATGCACATATCATGTTGTTACAAGATCACTACAATTTGTCATGATTAAATTTTTAATTCTCATAACTAAAAGATACCGTAAAACGTGTAAGTTTCTAACACTTGTAACATGAAACATGTGTTGCAGTGGCTGTTTTACCGGTTCACGGTCCCAATGCTAGCTACGGACATTGGAGGCCTGGATGCTAATAAATCCACTTATGTATCTAATCACACCGCTTTCGCTCCCAACTAGGGGAGTAAATAGTATAGATATTTCTCGACCGGTCGACTGAAAAGGTTCGGATAGTTATTTGGATATTATTTTCTGATATCCGAATATTTTCTCGGATACGAATTCGGATAGTGTTTTTCGATATCGGATTTGTTTACAAGAAGAGTCGTACCTGTTGGATATCGGATATTCGACCCGGATAGTCAAGTCACATATTAGGTTTGGATAGTTGTACTATATTAAATATATACATTAACAAAAATCTTGTTTAGTTTCTAAATATTTATAACTAACTTATTTCAAATTAGAAAATTTGAAACTAGCACCAAAAAATTTCTAAAAATATAACCTATCTATTGGTGCTCAATTTGGAGTTGAATCTTATTTGTTCCCAGTCTTGTTGTTCGAAGACTAAATTCGAACTCTGACATTAGTTTGATGGTCAAATATATAGTTGTTCCATTTTAATAGATCCCTAAAAGAAAAATCAGACTGTAAGTGAAGTGAGTCAAGTTTTTTGTAAAGTATTTTTTTCTATCTAATCCATTTATTTAGATTCATTATTTTAAGTTAAACATCCTTCAAGATGGTTGATTTTATTCGGTACATGCATCTTGGCTTTAAATTCAAGTATCAATAATTTGATTCTTTCACCACAAACTATTTAGAATTTGGCTCCTGGAGTGGATAAATAATTACAACAAGTGTGATAAATATGGTTATTGCTTTTACTCCATATCCCAGAAAATATTTGTGACCAACATTGTCTGCATTCTTCTCGTCCCATATTCGGTATGTATTTATTCGTATTCGTAACCAAGATAATCCACATTCGTATTTATATCCGGCAGGTATCCATATAAGACTCTGACTCACTGGAAAAAATATAGAAACAAATATAGTACCAATGATATCCGTTCGTATCGATCCGTTTACATCCGTGCTCCCAACGCACTGGAATCCAGCTCAAAACACAAAACACGAAGTATTCAATCTGTCACCAAATAAACAATCGCATTGCATCCGATTAACAGCATGGTTAATAATTTATTTGCCGATTTTATACTAGTGCCACATGACTTGTGGCACATCCAACAGCCAACTCATATAATAGTCTGTTGGTGATCCATCATTAACGCATGGCCCACCACATTCTCTCACAAAGTATCTTAAAACTTGTGTCTCAGCTGGCTGTAAGCTTGCAGCCCGCTTCTCCTCTTCTCTCTTCTTCACCTCAACATTTGTTGACGCAAAAATCGGGTGGCGACCTTCACGTACTAGCACACTGAACCTGAACCAAAGGCGTGCCAGTCAATCTGACCTGTTGATTGAAAAGGAAATGAGAGGTTAAATTCAGGAGCGAAAACGGCTGGTGTACCAAATCTCTCCGATAGGTTGTAACGGCAAAGCTGCCGATGCAGATAAAGACAAACAGCAAGGGGAGCCGATTGTGATGACGTAACCAATGTAAAAAGCTATTAAAACATATTCTAAACAAAGCTCGATAAACAACACTCAAAACAGATCTAAATCGGTTGTGAAACAGTATATTTTAATATGATCGATCTAGCTGATAGAAGCTATTTCAAGCTAGATAAATTGGTGATAAAAAATAAACTACAAGATTTAAACTAAAACTTGCAGATCTAGCAGATATCGATAAATTGTGAATAAATCTAGACGGAACGACAGCGATGCGCCCGAAGTTAAAGCCTAGAAAGTATTCAGTAAACGCGGAACTCACCAGCAAGCCGGAGATCAAAGCGATGCAGCCCTGCTAGCTCGAAAGAACTCGTGGAAAAAGAAAAAAGGTTTGACGAAGTCGCCGAGTATGAAAAGTAGATTGCGGAAAAAAGTAGAGTTTTGTTTATGTTGGTGTGTACAAACTTTCTTAGACCATGCAGGGTCGCTATTTATATCCTAGGATACAGACTCCTTGTCGATCACGACAAACACAAAACTTGAAGCTAACGAAATAAATTTCCTAAACAAACTTATCAGCCCATGCAAGAGTCAGACTCGATACAAAACCCTAATTGACCACAAAACACCACTAGCCCAATTTGGCCCAATCGGCAGTAATGTTCAATCGGCAATCGGCCGAATCTCCTGTGCAAAATCGGCCAAGCCTCCAATCGGCAACCCCATCGGCCGATCCCCATCTGTCTCTTCTCAGTCATCTGAATCGGCCGATTTTCCTCCTTCATTCCACAACGGCTCTTCTACTTCTTTCCGATGCCGAACTTGACACGTGCCAAAAAACGGTGTCAACACATGCCCCCCTAGTTTCGGAGTAAAATATATTTTTATTTTGAAACTCTTTCCTAATCCATGATTGCTTTCCGAAACCGAGTAGACCTCGAATCCCGCGCTTTTCGCAAACGGCGGTTTTGAAATACCATATATGCCCTCCCTAGAGCAAGACTATAAATACCGACCGTCGTCTTCTTCCTCTCGCCGGTTCCTCCTCAAGCTAATCTCCATAAATCCGCTCTTTCCCGCGGCGATTTCTCGAGCAACGACCCCGGCGACGACTTCATTATCAAGCTTGGACGGCGCCTCTTCTCGGCGATTCTACAGATCCAATCCGCATTTCTTCCATGGCTACTCTTGATTCGATCCCCGAGGTATGCTCTCCGTCTCTACAGTCCCGTTTCTTCTTCCTCCTCTTTCATTCTTTAATCTCAGAGCGATTTCTTTTATTTTCAGAATCTTAGGCACAGTCTCACAATCCCCATAAGTGACAAACCTGGATTCATCTGTTTGGGTCCCATGGGTGATCTTGATCCCTCATATTTAATCAACTCAGAAACCAACAGGATAACCTTCAAATCTAGCCCCATGAATCTAGATGATTGGAACCAAACATTTAGGTCTTAGCCTAATGTGACCATCGGATGGAAGAACTAGTACCACAGGATGGCCGCTTCCAAAAGAGCCGGTTGGGATTCGTACGACATCGACCAGTGCATTACCGTCTCTCTGTCAAACATGGATAGGAACGAGCCGATGCTCATAGCAGCCTCATATTTCTGGTCTGATGTATTGAATGCCTTCCTTTTCGGTCATAGGCCGATAACACCAACTCTAGCCGATGTAGTGATATTAACTGGCTTGGATATCACCACTGCCGATTTGACGCTCAACAAGCCTTCTTTTAGAATAGATTGCAAAAGTATTGGTGGTTGGAAGGGTTACATTTTAAAATATGCCAAGACGGGCAGCATTGACACCAGAGAGCACGCCGCTTTCTTAAACATGTGGCTTGAGAAACATGTTTTCTGCGGGAAATCGGCAGAACCTACTACAAATCCTGTTGCCTTAGCCGAAACCCTAGCATCAGGGAATGCGGTTCCTCTAGGGAGGCATCTCCTCAGATCAGTGTACCAACTACTCCACCAAGTATCGGTTAAATTATCGGCTGGAGAACCTATCGGCAATCTGGGTGGCCCTTGGTGGTTCATCAATTTATGGCTCAACTTGCACCTCAAGGCCGTTTTGAAAATATGATATTAAGAAACTTAAATTTCCAAAAGAGCAACCAGAAGATGCAGAGCCTAAGACTCACCGATGCACGTCTTTTGGTGAAGCCATGCCAGTCGTTCCAAGTACTCAGTATACCCCAAGCCACATCAGCCGATTTCTTCAGGGCCTTCTATAATGGTCTTACCAAAAATGCAGTCATTTGGTTTGCCTATCTTGATGACGAAAATATCTTTGAGCTGCCCATCAACTTCAACTTCAACATGGCTAAAACCGATGAAGCCAACAGGAAGAATCTTATTGCATCCATCACACTTGGAATTTTCTCGGCTGGTTTCTTTGAAGGAAAAGTGCATCCAACATCATATGAGTTCTATTATCCATCTATAGCTACTCATCAACTGGCTTTTGGTCAAGTACCAATCAAACTATTTTTTGCCAATGCTATAAAGCCAAGAGAAATATTGTCTACCAGCCTGGAACGCAGCCAAGTTATGAGCCTAGCTCCAGTTGCCACCAACATTGATCTGGATTCTTGGTGTCTTGTACCTTTCACAACTAAGCCATTTAAACAATGGTGGTCAGAATGTCGTCAAGACCTCTTCTGTGAACCGGCAACGGTATATTGTCAGAAACTTGACCCTGCACACAACGTTTCCGATCAGGTAAAGATCTTATCCTCCGATTGCTATTATTTCCTCCTTAATATTCTTCGCTAATGTCTTTTGCCTTTTTCCTCTCAAGGGAACTAGCATCACCCCTCCGAGTGTGAGTCGGAGCAACAAGCCGATTTCTTATGCACCATCATCAGCTATCTCATCAATCGGCTTCTACGCACCTTCCCTCAAGGATGTTGCTACAGGCAAAGTTCAGCAAAAGACCGTCGTCAAGAGAATATCTCGCAAAAAACGCACTCTTGATCCATCAGACGCATCGGACGAGCAGGAAAGATAAAAGGTTTTAAAAGTGACATCACTTGCAGAAAATGCATTCCAGGTGCCGACTATCATTTTCTTAACATGTGTTCATACTCACATCATTCGAGCTAACCCTTTGTCTCTGCAGGCCTTATTGGGAGAGAATCCAACTCCTCCAATTGAAACGACGCAAGATCATCCGATTGAACCATCGGCAGGGGTAGGAACACTTCTACCGGCAGTTCTAAATCCCCAATCAGACTTAGCCAAAACGTGCTAACTCAACCGGAATCGGCTAAAATGACTCAAGGCCAACTTCCTAAGTCAAATGACCCTGTCTCTGGAGCATAAAGGATTTCAGAAAATGAACCAGTAATCAACCCAGTGAAAAACACCCAAGTCATCATATCGGATTCATCGGCAACCACCTCCAATCCAACGAACACGTCAGCTCTCCAGGTATGATATTTATTAGTACTTCTGATTTTTCGACCCTTTATTCTGCTCTCTGATGATAAATTCTTTTCCAGGATACTTCTTCCAATATCCAATCGGCTGCAATCCAAGAGTCCAACGTTCCAGCTCCTCTAATTAACACAAACCCTGAATCGCCTCCTAAGCAGAAACAAATCGTCAGGAACTTCCTCTGACGGGAATCATGACGCCTACACCTTTCGACGAAATCGGATTGAAAATGGTGAGACTCAGTATCAGCCGATTTTTTTCTCATAACCGATCCCTTTTCCTCGGATCATCAACTAAGTATTATTTTTGCAGGCTCAGGATACCCCAGACAATAGCCTCTTCTCATTCAAAATCGGAGAGCCACCTGAAGAAAATGATGCTCAGTCAACTCTTCTTGCACTTAGTGAGCTTCCCGAGGACGCCAAGGCAAAGCTCCAGACTATGCTCACTCTCCTTGATCAAAACATTGAACAACTGGTGCAAGACGCCGGGCCAATTCGGGACCTATTCCTTAGAATCAGGGGTCATCTCCTAGAAACAGCCATAGAGGCCCTCGTCCCTGCAGCCTATATCAAGAGCCAACAGTTCGAGGTTTTGAAAGTCAAGCAATGGCTAGCCGATCGATCTCGTCAAGAGCAAATGGTCAAGGACAAAGAGTCTCATGTAGCTCGTGTTGAAGATCTCCGCAGAAGAATCGACACACTACGCTGCTCTTGTCCTACCATCGTAGGAGAAATCAATCGACTCAAGGCTAGAAAAGCGGATCTGATGAAGGAGCTCAGATTAATCGGAGATGCCATCACTGTAGAAGAAACAAAACTTGCCGAGCTCCCGAATGCCATTGATGGACTTGAACAAGAGAAATTGTAGTATGCTCAACAAGCCAATCGGCTCCACAAGAATATTCAGCCGATTCCTGGATCTGTCAATGCCGACCTCAAGAAGATAGAGGATGCCGATCAGATTCGTTTGCATGCGATAGATACAATTCGTGGCCTCTTAAACTTGTAATTTTAAAACTTTCTTGTGCCATGCCCATGTACCTGCCGATTTATTTGGCACCGATGAACAAAATCATCGAATATTGTAATACCAGTTTTTATTCTTCAAACAATCCAAGATCAGATGTAATCTCTCCTTTGTAATCGCATAGATCTAGAGTTCATTGATGTAATTTTTTGCCCTAAGGGCGACACATATCGTGTCGGCCATTTATTCAATCGATGAGAACCGAATCCAATCGGCTAATAAATCCTCAACGATTTTTACCTTGTTATTTATTTTTTTACTAAAGGCAATTTAGCAAATCGGCTATAACTCATCTGACATCCCCTAGACAAATCGACTATAACTCATCTGATCCTTCCATACAAATCGGCTAAGCGTCTACCCATATACTGGGGTAGTATCTCTTTAAATATTTTCCATTTAAAGCCCTGGAAAACTCTTCTCCTTCAAGCGTCTCAAAAATATACGTGTTGCCCGGAGCGCACCGATTTATGCGATACGGTCCTTCCCACATTGGTGACCATTTGCCAAATTTAGGGTCTTTGGATCCAATCGGCAATATGAGTTTCCAGACTAGATCTCCTTGAGAGAACTCTTTAATTTTAACTTTCCTCAATACTGATCAAGGCTCTCAGCCGATGTCCCGCCAAATCTTCTAATTCATTTTTCATTAAAACTGAATAATCATCGGTCGTGAGTTGATCTTGAAATGTAGTGCGCCTTCATGCCCATAACCAACTGATAAGGAGACAACTTTGTATACCCATGACAAGCCATACGATAGGCCCACAATGCTTCATTCTGAGTAGTATGCCAACGTCTTGGTTGTTCCTCAATTTTTCTTAATATTAACTTGATAACCCCTTTGTTGGCTGCTTAAGCTTGACCATTGGCTTGAGCATAGTAAGGAGAAGAGTTTAATATTTTAATCCTCATACTAGTAGCAAAATCATCGAACTCTCCAGAGGTGAACATAGTCCCCTGATCAGTCGTAATTGTTTGAGGAATTCCAAACCGATAAACAATATGTTCCTTGATGAAATCAATCATATTGGCCGTTGTCACTTTTTTCAAAGGAATCACCTCAACCCACTTTGTAAAATAATCAGTTGCTACTAATATAAACTTATGCCCTTTACTTGATGGTGGATAAATTTGACCGATCAAGTCAATTCCCCAACCTCTAAACGGCCATGGCTTAATTATTAGATTCATTGCTGATGCGGGAGCTCTCTGCACATTGCCGAACTTCTGACATTCCTGACAACCTTTATAATATCTAAAGCAATCCTCCAATATAGTTTGCCAGAAATACCCATTTTGCCTAATCATCCATCTTATCTTAAAAGCCGATTGATGAGCCCCGCATGTTCCTTCATGAATCTCACCCATCAAATTCTTGGCTTCTTCCTTGTCGAGGCATTTAAGTAAAACCCCATCAATTGTTCGGTAACACAACTCATCTTCTAGCAGAACATACTTAGTCGCTTGGTACCGTAACCGTCTGTCAACTTTCTTAGATGGGTCCGTCAAATAATCGACTATCTCCTTTCTCCACTCATCGGCCGCCAACTCCACTGCCATTGCCCCATAAATCGGTCGATATCTAGAAGCGCCCTGAGCAAGTTTCTTGGCTTCTTCATTATAGGCTTTGGGAATATGCTCGATCATCACAGTCTTGAATTCTTTTAGCAACTGAAGACATTCTTCATGATAAACCCTCAAAATATCATTTTTGCATTCATATTCTCCGAGCAACTGATTAATAACCAGCATAGAATCCCCAAATATCTCAACAGCATCGGCCTTGATTTCTCTTAATAATTTACTCCCCTTCAATACAGCTAGATACTCAGCTTGATTATTCGTAGCAGTCTTCTCAATCGGCAGTGAGAACTCAAAACTTGCCCCCCGAGGCGAAATCAGTACTATGCCGATTCCTGATCCTACTCCACAAGATGATCCATCGAACAATAAAGTCCCCGACGCAGGTTACACCACTTTAACTTCTGAGCCACAATGCTGAGTCACAAAATCGGCCATGACTTGTCCCTTGACAGCTTTAGCCGATTCATACCTTAAGTCAAACTCGGATAATGTCAGAATCCATTTTTCGATTCTCCCATTCAAAATCGGCAATGACAACATATACTTGACAACGTCATCCCTGCAGACAACAGTACATTCTGCTGATAATAAATAATGCCTAAGTTTGGTGAAAGAGAAATATAGCCACAAACACAGCCTTTCAACCAGAGAATATCTGGTTTCGGCATCCAAAAGTCTCCTACTGACAAAATAAATCACCAATTCCTTGCCCTCAAATTCTTGAATAAGAGCCGATCCGATAGCATTTTCATCAGCGGATAAGTACAACATAACCGACTTATCTCTTTGAGGAGGCACCAACACTGGTGGGGTCACCAAATACTTTTTAATATCTTCCAATGCGTTTTGTTGATCGGACCCCCATACAAACTCTTCATCGGCTTTAAGCTTCAACAAAGGGCTGAACGGCCGAATTCTCCCAGATAAATTTGGTATGAATCTCTGGATGAAGTTGATTTTGCCGATCAACGACTGAAGCTCAGTTTTATTCGTCGGAGCAGTAACTTTATTGATTGCACCAATCATATTTTGACTGACTTCGATGCCTCTTTGGTGAACCATGAAACCCAAAAACTGTCCAGCCGATACACCGAAAGCACACTTGTTTGGATTCATTTTCAGCCCATGTTTTCTTGTGCACTCCAAAATTTTACGTAAATTGGCCAAATGCTCATTATAACCTTTTGACTTAACCACAACGTCATCAATGTAAATCTCAACTATCCTGCCGATAAGCTCATGGAATATGTAATTCATAGCCCGTTGATATGTAGCCCCTGCATTCTTCAATCCGAAAGTCATGATGATCCACTCAAATAATCCAACATGCCCAGGACATCTGAACGTAGTCTTAGCAATGTCTTCTTTAGCCATAAATATTTGATTATATCCAGCATTACCATCCATGAAGCTAATAACCTTGTGCCCTGCAGCAGCATCTATCAACACATCGGCAATCGGCATCAGATAACCGTCCATCGGCGTTGCCCTGTTAAGATCCCTGAAATCAATACAGACTCGGAGTTTTCCGTTTTTCTTGTACACAGGAACCACATTAGAAATCCATTCAGCATAACGACACTGCCTGATGAACTTTGCTTCAATTAAACGAGTAATCTCGGCCTTGATATCACGTAATATTTTAGGATTACAGCGTCTAGTAGGCTGCTGATGCGGCTGATGCCCTGGTTTTATAGGCAACCGATGTTCAACAATAGAACGGTCTAAACCAGGCATTTCATAATACTTTCAAGCAAAACAATCTTTATATTCTTTTAATAACTGAATTAACTCTTGCTTGTACTCTGGATCTAACTTAGCACTAATATACGTCGGCCTTGGCTTGCTACCATCACCTAGATCTATCTGTTCCAAAATCGGGTGGCATCCCAAGGCCAGTTTTCGGATCCCATCCGATTGGATTCCCTGCAACTCCTTGCGTTGATGAAGTGATTAACAACGGTGAAGTGGTGAACACTGGAGGAGGCTGAGCCGCCGATTGCTGCGGCAAAGGTGTCGAAAACTGTTGCTGCAATGTGTAATAAACATCTTCAGATTGAATCGGCTGAGTGGCCGATGATTCTGTTGCAGCTTCCTCGAGTGTTGTATGGGCATTGCCAATTTGAGCTCCTAGCATTTTATATGTAGGTCCCTTGAAACCCTGAAACACCTCTCCAATTCTTAGAGCTTGTACAATGGCATTATGCATTGCATTGGTCATGACATCAGATTGGTTGATTAATGCATGATGAAGAGCTTCATTGACCATCTCACTCAGCTTCCCTGGATCTTCATGGATGACAATATTGCGGGGAGACGGAGGAGGAAATTTCTTGATAACTTCCCCACTCTTGGTCTTGCTGAATGACTTGAGGAACTCTGCCTTAAATTCATCCATAGCCTTTGCCATATCCTCCCTTCTGTTTAGCTTTCAGATCCTCTTCAGTTACGAGCATGATGTTCTGTTTCAAAATGTTCTGGGGATCAGGAAGTGACATCTTGGAAATCTTTCGAGTCCCACCAGGCGTGCTAAAAGTGTGTTGACACAAAAATCGAGCGGCGACCTTCACGTACTAGCACACTGAACCTGAACCAAAGGCATGCCAGTCAATCTGACCTGTTGATTGACAAGGAAACGAGAGGTTAAATTCAGGAGTGAAACGGCTGGTGTACCGAATCTCTCCGATAGGTTGTAACGGCAAAGCTACCGATGCAGATAAAAACAAACAACTAGGGGAGCCGATTGTGATGACGTAAGCAATGTAAAAAGCTATTAAAATGTAACCTAAACAGAGCTCGATAAACAACACTCAAAACAGATTGAAATCGGTTGTGAAACAGTATATTTTAATAGGTCTGATCTAGCTGATAGAAGTTATTTCAAGCTAGATAAATTAGTGATAAAAACTAAAACTACAAGATTTAAACTAAAACTTGCAGATCTAGCAGATATTGATAAATTGTGAATAAATCTAGACGGAACGATAGTGATGCACCCAAAGTTAAAGCCTAGAAAATATTCGGTAAACACGGAACTCACTAGCAAGCTGGAGATCGAAGCGATGCAGCCCTGCTAGCTCGAAAGAACTCGTGGAAAAAGAAAAAAGGTTCGATGAAGTCGCCGAGTACGAAAAGTAGATTGCGGAAAAAAGTAGGATTTTGTTTATGCTGGTGAGTACAAACTTTCTTAGACCACGCAAAGTCGCTATTTATATCCTAGGATACAGACTCCTTGTCGATCACGACAAACACAAAACTTGACGCTAAAGAAATAAATTTCCTAAACAAACTTATCGACCCATGCAAGAGTCGGACTCGATACAAAACCCTAATTGACCACAAAACGCCACTGGCCCAATTTAGCCCAATCGGCAGTAATGTTAAATCGGCAATCGGATGAACCTCCTGTGCAAAATCGGCCAAGCCTCCAATCGGCAACCCCATCGGCCGGTCCCCATCTGTCTCCTCTCAGTCATCTGAATCGGCCGATTTTCCTCCTTCATTCCACAACAGCTCTTCTACTTCTTTCCCATGCCGAACTTGACATGTGCCAAAAAAAACGTGTCAACAGCATTAATGCGATGTAGCAGCTCATACAACTCGCCTACCTCACCCTATAATACTTTCTAAAAAGAGAAAAGCCCACTGAACTTGTCACCAAAACTGAAAAATAACCTCAAACTCAAAAATCAGATATCTTGCATACCTTAACTATCAAAACCAAACAAACTACCCCTAATCAGGTCAACAAACAAACTACCCCTAATCAGATCGGCTGTTTTGCAGGTGGTTTTGCTGATGTGGCAATAGAACCCACATGTCAGACCCCACTTGTCACAAATTTGTCCCCTCTTCCCTCCCTCCCCCCCTCTCTCTCTCACGGCGTGCAGGTGCTCTTGGCCCGCTACGCCAGCGTGGGGAGGTCGTATCCTCGCCATAACGGCCGCCGCCGACCAGTAGGGGAGGAGACCCCGGGCGCCGCCCTCGCTGGGTTGAGGGGGAGGAGATCCGGGCGTCGCCGCCGCCGGTCCGTGGAGGAGGAGGCCTCGGACGCATTCGCCGCCGGCCCGCGGGGGAGGGGGCCTTGAGCGCCGCCGCCGCCGCTCGATCACAGGGGAGGGGTCTCGAGCGCTGCCGCCGCTCGACCGTGGGGTAGGGGCCACCAGCCCGCGCCGCTGCTCGACCGCTGGGGAGGGGCCACAAGCTGCCGCCGCTGCTCGACCGCGGGGAGGGGCCACCAACTGCCGCCGCTACTCGACCGTGGGGAGAAGCCACCGTCCCCAAACGTGGCGCCATAGCTCTTGCTCTTGCCAAGAACCGGCAGCAGCGCTGCTGTGGGCGCGGCGAGCTCCAGCAGCAGCGCCGGGCACGCGGGCGGGTCGACTTGGAATGCGAGGTGCACGTGTCCATGCCGGTGAGCCACTCACCGAGGCCGACCTGCCGGTGTCGGCCAGCCACAGCATTAGCCACCGGCCGCTGCAATTAATTATGCCCAGGAGCAGGAGATGTTGAGGGGGAGGGAAGAAAGGTTTGACATGTGCGTCACATCAACAAAACCGTCTACAAACAGCCTTGATCTGGTAAGAGGGTAGTTCATGGGGTTTTGATAGTTAAGGTACGCAGGATATCTGATTTTTGAGTTTGAGGTTGTTTTTCAAATTCGGTGATAAGTTCCGAGGGTAAAACGGTCTCTTCTAAAAATATGCTACGAGCAGCAAAGCCTGGCCAGCGAGAGCGTCCATGTCTGTCATCAACGGGGATTCCCCCTTGACCGTCAATTTTGCATCGGGTGGCTAACAACTAACATATCCTGGGAGAGAAGTTGCCCTAACTTTGTGCCCCGAGCCTCGCGCCCCGCAGTACCGCTCCTTTTCCCCTCCGACCAGCCGCCGGCACCCCTCCGCGTCCGCCGGCGAAGTCCCGACGCACCTCCGCGCGCGCTCTCTCTCCCCCTCCTTACCATCTACCAGAGCCACCACCCCACATCCAAACGCCGCCGCTTACACGGTCTCGCGCCGCCGAACCTCTTCCCAATTCCCAAAGACGTTTCTTCTCCCTCGAGCGGTCGAGCCTAAATTCCCTTGATAGCCGGTAATCGGTCGTTGCTGCTCTGCTCCCGCGGTTGTGCGGTCTCTACTTCGTCGTTCGTACGGGAGCACGAGCAGAGGCGAACGGCTCGGTGGGGATTGCGCGATGGATGGATACGGAGAGGCGGCCACGGCGGCCATGGAGGTGGAGGCCGAGGCCAGTCCATGCGCGGGGCTCTCCTCTCCTGTGACATCAGATTCCCCATCCCGAAATCCTGATGGAAGCGTGACCTCGAGACGGCTCGGCCTCAAGAACAGCATCCAGACCAATTTCGGAGATGATTATGTCTTCCAAATTGCTTCTTGGTAAGAACCCTGTGTTCCCCTTATCTTTTCGTTTTACATTGCAATACATATGGTGTTAGGATGGATAAGTAGGTTCATATGATCCAATGTGGCCCATTGAAGCTGCAGATAGAAGTAAAATCGCCTAATTTCGAATTTATGGTGTTAGAATGGATAAGGTCTGTGCATATGATCCAATGTAGCCCGTTGAAGGTTGCAGATAGAAGTAAATCGCCCAATTTCGAACTTAGTCCCTCCCCTGGATTGCAATAAGGTGTTTCTGATGACTATATTGTTATGTGGTTGTAATCACCCACTCTTTTTGTCATTAATGTCTTGCAGTGTATATTTTCTGTGCTTCCAGTACTCATGCTATTGTGCATTTTGCTCTTTATTGGATCTGTCTGGTATCAAGCCAGGAGATCTCAACGCTCGCAGTTTCGTTGTCAACACATGCACTGAAGTTTTATTCGCCCGCAACTGGACAATATCTGGGGGGATGTAAAGGACATGAAGGAACAATTCATGAAATCTCCTTCTCAGTTCCATCATCACCACAAGTAATCTGTTCTTGTTCTTCTGACGGAACTGTCAGAGCGTGGGATACAAGAAACTTTAAGCAGGTATGTCCCACTAGTAATTAATGTCTGTTAATATTCTTGTCACTATTTCAATTATTTGTTAGCAAAATCACAAAGTTACAAAAGTGAGGGCAAAATCACAGGCAGCCTTCAAATAGGGGCACAAACACAAAACGCTCATCATTTTATTATAGTAGTAAATACAGAGAAAATGGACTGTTTTGTTGATCTCTTATGTTCAGAATTGGAATAGTGCCATGTTGGTGGACTGCAGCTTAAAACAGTTAAGTGCCATGACTATTTGTTAGGTTTTACATATGTACAAGGCTGTCTGAATGTAATTTCTTTTGTTTGCTTTGTAAATTCTTATACTCAATCCAGTCATTTTTTGTTTTCATGCTTCATTTGAGTTGACATTGATCCCAGTTGATGGAAATCTGAGGATATTTGTTTCAAGCGTGTTCCTGCTTTTCTTTTTTATGTATTCTGGGTAACTCTTTTAGCTATCTTCCCATTCAAAAGAAAAGAAAGGAAATAGAGAAGTAATTGGAATTTATACTCGATTAGTTTATGTCCTTTGTGTGATTGCCTTTGTGACCATCATTACAATGACCTTGTGCAATTTACTAAACTTAGATGACATAGTTTTATTATAAATTTATCAGTGTTCCACAAGGTGCTATTAGGCGCTCACCTAGTCGCGTTTAAGTGCTGGGCGGAGGGCCAGCGCTTTGCTTAGATAGGCGGAGATTAGGTACCGGGCTGCTGAATCCAGTGCTGCACCACCAGAGGGAGCCGTGCTGCATGCTCCTCCCCTTCCGGTCTTGCATGTTGCCCTCGGTGGATGCACATCCGTTTTGTTTTCGTGCGTGCGTGCTGGTGCCTAGGAAATGGCTAGGCTCACCGAAGCTCTAGGCAGAGGGTCACCGTCTAGAGAGCAACTAGCACCTTTTGTAACCTTGAAATTTATAACAGTATGAATTATATGTCATCTCAACATGAAAGTATTGTTGTTCTTCAGTATTATTGTTATCATTATTTACATTGTTATGTAAATTACTACCAGATATAATGTTATAACACTCCCTGGATATTACATGTGTCCATATTTTCAAGATTTGTACCACCTAGCATGTATTTGATATGGCATTAATGATCAGTGTTCTGTACAGTAAGTTTTTTATCTATTTGTATGTACATTTATTTGTTTAACATTAACATTTTATGCATGTTCTAAGTTCAGCCACACACTGTTCTCTAAATTTTTAATCAGATATCTCTGCTAAGAGGAGGTGCGTCACAAGAAATGTTTACCTTCGCTTTTGGTGGATCAAGTGGTAACCTACTTGCTGCTGGCTCTAATGCCCAGGTAACTGAGTAATACATATTCAATGATTAGAAAATATTTACTAGCTTAGTTTTCTTATGTTTCTCATCCTGTACCTGCGCTATACAAAAAATTATATGTCAAACCAGTACAACAAAAAATCCAAAAAAATTGTTGATGTACTTCTGAAACTCCTCTTTTTTTATATGAATTCCAAGTTCAATTACATTCCGCATTGAGGGTAACCATGGTGAGAACTTTTGTCGAAATGTTAAATTATAGAAAGAAAAAGGAAAAATTGCACAGCCAACAAATTGTTTTTCTACCACACTTTTGAATTTGGATTTCAAATTTTAAAGGTTGAGATAACACGCTGATGATTACATCTGGGAGGCTTTTCTTTTGATTTTCTTATATTGCTTATACGAAAAAGACGCATATATGCACAAATTGGTTCATATGATGCAATATATACTTAGTTGATCCTATTTGTACTGAAATATATTTCCATAAGTCTCTGTTTTATCTCAATAGGTTTTAATCTATATCTATGTGGAGTTAGTTTTGAATTCTTCTTACATGCAATCTAAGTTAGGCTTTTGGGTTCTCATACCAAGCTAGGCATTTTTGCTGTGAGAATCCAATATTTCCAGTGTTGCTAACCTCATGTTATTTGAAAGTAATGTTGCTAGCCTTGTGTTATTAAAGATCATAAGCTTGGGGAATCTTCATGTTATAAACATATCCAAGCATGCAAACATGATAGTTTGAAGTATGCACGTTAGTTGGCATGGTGATCTGCATGTTAGTTGACATGGAGGCATTATTATTTGGTTAGCTGTACTGGATCTCATTCTAATCACTTCATTGTAGGTTCTACTATGGGATTGGAGAAATTCAAAACAAGTTGCATGCTTAGAGGAAAGCCACATGGATGATGTGACACAAGTATGTATTACACTATGTTGGCTATGTTTATTTGCATTTTTTTCATTGTGAAATTTTTGTAAATCTTTCACTCAAACCAAAGAACTATATCATAGTGTATCTACTTGTTTTAAATAATGTTGTTTCCGCAAGAATTTTGTTTTTTATCCTAAGAATTGTTGGTATTATGATACTAATAATTAATGTAAAGCTGCACTCAATCTTTTCTTTGTAGAGCATGGCACATATTTGACGAAAGCTTAGTTCTAGGCTAATCGATTTGTACTAATTTATTTAACAAATAATGTTAGTACTTACAAATTATCTAGTTTCGTTTTGTTTCTTTGGAAATCTTGTGTCTTTTTTTGCGGTGTTGTTATTGAATCAAACAACAACAACAACAACAACATAGCCTTTTGTCCCAAGCAAGTTGGGGTAGGCTAGAGATGAAACCCATAAAAAAACAAAGATCACGGATCTTCAGGTACGTGGATGGCGAGTCTCCAAGCGCTCCTATCCAAAGCTACCTTTTTGGAGATATTCCACTCCTTAAGGTCTCTCTTCATCGACTCATCCCAAGTCAGTTTAGGTCTACCTCTACCTCGCTTCACATTTTCGGCCTGCTTTAGAACCCCACTACGCACCGGCGCCTCAGGGGATCTCCGTTGGACATGTCCAAACCATCTCAATCGATGTTGGGTAAGTTTCTCCTCAATTGGTGCCACCCCGACTCTATCCCGAATAACTTCGTTCCTGACTCTATCCCTTCGTGTGTGCCCGCAAAACCACCGCAACATCCGCATCTCTACTACACTCAGTTGTTGTTGGACATGTCGTCTTTTTGTAGGCCAACATTCAGCACCGTATAACATCGCTGGACGAATTGTTGTCCTATAGAACTTACCTTTTAACTTTTGTGGCACCCTTCTGTCACATAGGACGCCAGAAGCTTGACGCCACTTCAACCAGGCAGCTGAGATTCTATATCTAACATCTTCATCAATGTCGCCATCCTTTTGAAGCATCGATCCTAAATACCGAAAAGTATCCTTCTGGGCCACCACTTGCCCATCGAGGCTAACATCTCCATCCTCATGCCTAGTCGCGCTGAAATCGCACATCATGTACTCGGTCTTGGTTCTACTGAGTCTGGACCCTTTCGACTCTAGCGTGCGTCTCCACAGCTCTAACTTCCTATTAACCTCTTCTCTACTCTCGTCAATCAGCACCACATCATCAGCAAAGAGCATACACCAAGGGATATCATCTTGTATGTCCCTTGTGACCTCATCCATCACCAAGGCAAATAAATAAGGACTCAATGCTGACCCCTGATGTAGGCCTATATTAATAGGAAAGTCAGTGGTGTCACCATCACATGTCCGGATAAACGTCATCGCATCCTTATACATATCCTTGATGAGGGTAATGTACTTAGTTAGGACTTTGTGCTTCTCCAATGCCCACCACATGATATTTTTCGGTATTTTATCATACGCCTTCTCAAGGTCAATAAAGACCATATGCAAGTCCTTCTTCTGCTCTCTATATCTCTCCATCAATTGTCGGATTAAGAAAATCGCCTCCATGGTCGACCTTCCAGGCATGAACCCAAACTGGTTTTGGGTCACACTTGTCACTCTTCTTAGACGGTGCTCGATAACCCTCTCCCAAAGCTTCATCGTATGGCTCATCAGCTTAATCCCACGGTAGTTAGTACAACTTTGAACATCTCCTTTGTTCTTGAAGATTGGTACAAAGATACTTCTCCTCCATTCTCCAGGCATCCTGCTGGACTGAAAAATAAGGTTAAAAATCTTAGTTAACCATACTATTTGCTTTGGCACCTAGTCATCTCCACACCTCAATGGGGATACCATCAGGGCCCATCGCTTTACCCCCCTTCATCCTCTTCAACGCCTCCCCGATCTCAGTCTCCTGAATTCTCCTCACAAAGCGTCTGTTGGTGTCATCAAAAGAGTCATCTAACTAAAGGGTAGGGCCCTCATTCTCCCCATTAAACAACTTATCAAAATACTCTCGCCATCTGTCCTTGATCTCCTCATCCTTCACTAGAAGTCGATCTGTCCCATCCTTGATGCATTTGATTTGGTTGATATCTCTTGTCTTCCGCTCGCGGATCCTAGCCATCCTATAGATGTCCTTCTCCCCTTCCTTCGTGGCTAGCCGCCGATACAAGTCATCATACGCTTTACCCTTTGCTACGCTCACAGCTCGCTTTGCAACCCTCTTCGCTAAATTATAGCTCTCGATGTTGGCTGCACTCTTATCAAGGTGGAGGCGCTTGAAACACTCCTTCTTCTCCTTAATAGCCCTTTGCATCTCGTCATTCCACCACCAGGTGTCTTTCCCTTCCTGTTTGCCTCCCCTACTCACGCCAAACACCTCTGAGGCCACCTTCCGAACACATGTTGCCATCTTTAGCCACATGTCTTCTGCATCTTCTCCTTCCTCCCAGGGCCCCTCACCTAGCATTCTCTCCTTGAACGTTTGCGCCGCTTCCCCTCTAAGCTTTCACCACTTCGTTCTCGCAATCTTGGCGCGTTTATCTCGATGGACACGTACCCGAAAATGAAAGTCCGCCACCACAAGCTTGTGTTGAGGGACAACACACTCCCCGAGTATTACCTTACAATCTAAGCAATCCCGTCTATCCTCCCTCCTAGCAAGGATAAAGTCGATCTGGCTGAGTGTTGTCCACTATGAAAGGTCACAAGATGAGATTCTCTCTTCCTAAAAAGGGTATTCGCTATCAACAAGTCGTAGGCCAACGCGAAGTTCAAAATATCCTCCCCCTCTTGACTCTTGCGACCATACTCAAAGCCCCCGTGCACTCGCTCGAACCCTACATTAGTCGCACCCACATGGCCGTTGAGATCTCCTCCTATGAAGAGTTTCTCACTGCTAGGAATGATTGTTTTTTTTTAGAAAGAGTTGATCAATTGAGAACTAACACGGTCTGGTTTTCTTAACTGCATTCTGGATGTTACAAGAATGTATAAGTTGTTAAAATCCTAGGATATCTTTGTGCTGTTTCAGTAACTCGTTGACTGTGTTACTGTCCCGAACAATATGCTACTGTTGATGACAGAGGTCGACTAACTGGTTGGACATGTGTGAAATTATGTTGTACCTCATTTAATCCCTACACCTTTCCTTTGTTTCGGAAATTACCACTTGACTTCCAAACCTTTTGTTCACTTTTTACCATCCAACAATGTAAACCAGAGTTAGTTACTACCCCTTTGATGGTTTTTCTCGCACATGAAATAGTTTGATGACATAGAATGAAAGTCAGCATCACATATTTAGGTCAGCAAATAAAGAAGACGATGCCCGCCTTTTAATTTCTTTTAATAGCCACTATTTTGCCACTGGGGATCTCTGCACCTTACCCACAATGCACCACTGGCCCAGTACAACGTTCCTGCTTGACTCCACTGGTATAGTGGCCTGGTCACATCCTAGGATGCCATTGAGGCTGAGTAGCATGACCATAAGCAGCTCTCCCTAGCCATTTTTAGTTTCTGTAGTTCCAAGATGGCGTCTAGTCTCTTGCCACCAACCCCAGCTTGCCCGACCATCCATGAACACACCTGTCAGCTTATTGAGAACAGCTTACAGCCTAATGTTTATGTATTACCATGCGGATTTTCAAATGTGCCAAATAAGGACACTTCAATGAGAAAAGGAACTGCCTTTTTTGCTTTGAACCAAGGATACAAGGAGAGAATGGTTGAATAGGAGTAAAGTTCTGCAAACCAGATAAGTTGAGCATGGGAGATTCAGGTGAACTAGTAGAACTAATGATTCTATAATGAGCATAGGGCTGGTAGTGGGTTGGGTCTCCAAGCACAGGTTAAGACCTGAATTAAGGGGGCAGCCACCCCATGGTATTGGGTGTGTGTGCGCGCGCGTGCGGGGGTGGGGGGGGGGGGGGGTGGGGGCGCAGCTTTCACAACCTTTCTTGGCCGGGCCCGGTTGAGCTCTTCTTAGTGAAATATCGTGGGGGAGGTCTCTCCCCCTACCGGCCGAGTTTTTTTATTGAGAAGCCTGGAGCAATTTATATGAAATTAAACTGCCAAAGGTGGCAAAGACATTGAAGAAGATAGTATGATTACTGGCCTTGATTCGTCTGATGATGATGCCTTGATCTTCGATTCTGCTGAGGTTTATCAGGCCAATAATGGCAACTAGGTCCTCTCCTATTTTATTTTCAACTACCATAGTGTGACCCAACTGCTGATGGAACGAGTGGCACAACAGCTCATTGGAGGATCGGAGGTTCTACTGACAGCACATCTTTTTCTGGAAGGAGAAGAAAAGAAGGGTAAAAGGAAAAGGGTTTCCTCTTTACTACTAGCTGAGTCAGTGGCCAGGTCATTCATGGGCATAATACCAGAATGGTTTAGGGAATGGGGTTTGGGGTTGAACTGGTTTAGGTTGTTGGAGGGTAGGATACGGACAATTGAAGTTGAGGGTGTTTTTTTAATTTGGCAAGACTCAACATTTGAAGGAAGTCAAAATGGTGTCGCTGCTTAGTTTTACAATGTGACGTCATATAATCTTGTATGTTCTCCCACTGCATAGAAAGTCATAGTTGCTTTGGCCCCTTTAGAACCAGATACTTCATCAATGTGCAATTGTGTACATTTCCATGTTTTGCATTTGCTCAATTCATCTCAGACGCAGGGTTCAACCTCTGGACTGAATAATTATTTATCTATGTTGTTCTGAATTATTACTTTTTGTTGGACAGGTAAAATTTGCACCAAATCAACAAAGTAAACTCATTTCAGCCGCAGTGGATGGATTAGTATGTGTTTTTGACACTGATGGCGACATTGATGAGGACAATCATCTGCTATCTGTATGTCACAGACTCATATCGTGCTTGTTGTGTCTTTAATACTTTGTCATCTTTTAACTTGCCAAAAAGGTATTGGAGTTCAATCTGCTGTACTTGTTAGTGACCTACTGACCTATTCCATAGAGCTTCAAGTTATGTTCCTTTTAGTTCTCTATAGCAGTGTTAACATGCTGGTGAACTTGTACAGTAGTCCTGTTATTGTTAAGCTACATAATCCTGTATAGCTGGTGTACTTCTTATTTTGTTGGTTGGCAAGTAAAATTTTGCTAAATAACATACTATTACTCATGTTCTATACAAGGTTATGCTCTTAGATTTTCTTCTTCTCACAAATTTTTTTCCACAGTTTGTATCAATTTCTGATGTTTGCTATCTGATAACTGATCTCCCCTTAGGTTATGAATGCAGAAACATCTGTTGCCAAAGTGGGGTTTTTTGGGAATATGTATCAGAAACTTTGGTGTTTGACCCATATTGAGACATTAAGGTACCTTCTTTGGATCTTTGTGCATGTTTACATCATTGCACCACTTTTATCTCTCACCCCATTTGGCAGAGCTTCCAGGTCTCAGCCCCACGCTAGATCTGTAGTTTCTAAAATAAAGTCCTTTAAATAATCATTTTTAGTCTAAAATGGAAACAAAATGGTTCCCACAAACACTCTCGTTGTACCACCAGCTCTAGCTCCACGAATTCTTGGAGCTTTGAATATCCAGCATACTAGAGCTGTGCCAACGAGGCCCAGTAATAATACACTTTTTTGAGCTTTCTGCCCTTTACCACAACAATTAGGAAGCATCCCTATCTGTTTAGACATTCAAATAATCAAAATACAAAAGCTTGGACAATTATGTTTCTTTCCTTAAATTCTTGCAGCATTTGGGACTGGAATGACGGGTCTAGAGAGTTGAATGTAGAAGATGCTCGTTCCTTGGCCACTGATAAGTGGAACCTTGACCATGTGAGTATCCAGTAGAACCAGTACTTCATGCATTTATTTGTGCATTTATGTTATTCAGCCTTGTATGGAGCTTTGATGTATGCTGATGATATAGATTATTAGAAAGCATTGTCAGAAGTGAGATAATATTAACTTCCCGTGCTACATTTTCTCTCGATTCTTTTTGTTTGTGGTGTGTAAGGAAAAAGGCATTCAAACTTAGTTTGATTCTTGAGAGATGGGTCCGGCTGTAGCTGTCTAGTAGGTTGTATTTGTCCTTCAGATATCTAGTGAAACTATCTTAGATTTTCTTATCCATCAATTCTTTTTTTCCCTTTATTTTCATATAACCCATACAAACTGCTGTTTTGTTTCATCCATCAAAGATCATGGTGGCCTATGACTCTTTTCCCAAGGGCATAGTTGGCACCAACGAAAAGCTTATTTGCATGTTTACTTTTGAAAATACTAGCAAAGACAGTTAATCTTATTTTCCTCTCACCTTCTATTATTTCTTTCATATAAGGCAGATTTCTCCCTTTTCCTCAGTTTCTATCTTTTTCTTCGTATGGCAGGTTGACTACTTTGTTGATTGTCACTACTCTCTACCTGATGACCGGCTATGGTTGATTGGCGGCACAAGCTCAGGGACTCTAGGTTACTTCCCTGTAAGAAATGATCCTGCAGGAGCAATAGGTCCCGCAGAAGCAATCCTTGAAGGAGGCCATACAGGGGTTGTTAGGACCGTGTACCCTGCCGCAAGAACCCATGGGAGCCTTGGGCAAAATAGGGGCATCTTTGGATGGACAGGAGGTGAAGATGGTCGTCTGTGTTGCTGGCGCTCCGACGAAATCGCAGAGGCAAACAAGTCTTGGATCTCTAATTCATTAGTTTCGAAGCTGCAAAAGAAAACCAAAAGCCGACATCAGCCATACTAGCCGCCAAGAACAAATCCGGATGTAACCTCCTTTGAAAAGCGCAGTGTGAGCATGCTTATCTTCATGCCTCTTAAATTCTAGGCCGTGATGAACATGTATGATATATCCCTGTAGAACATTGTAATTGTTTTTTTTTTTACGCTAATGGTTGAGAATGCTACCGTAGTTCACCGCCACTGGCTATGAAATCTATCAATTTAATGAAAACTGGAGTATTGAAGCTTCCGGACCTGGCAACATTCTCTTAAGTCTGAAATCTGAATTGAGCAAATGATGATGTGTCCATTTGGGCCAGCTCAGCGATACGCGCCCGGACGTAGCATGTGCATGTGGAGTACTTTGAACAGTGAATCCATAGGAGATGCCTCTTTTGGATCGCATGTTTTCTCTAGTTCACTGTAGTTTTCATCGGCTGGTGTATCAAGCGCATGACCTGAAAAAGAAAACTACCTGGCCACTCTATTTGAATTCACCATCCGTAGCATCTTATCAGTAATATAATTATACATTAGCTTAACTAAGTGCATTAGTGACATAGTCAGGCGAAAGAGCAGTATGGAAGGTGCAGGCTTTTTTTCGAACAATTTGACACAGTTCATTAATGAAGAGTAGATCGTTCTTACTCCCTCCATCCGAAAATACAAGGTATTTTATTTTATCCAGAGTCAAATTGTTTCTAAGTTTGATCAAATTTATACAAAAAGGTAATAGTATTTTGAATATCAAATGAGAATAATTAGTTTCATTATAAAATATATTTTTATAATTTACGTATTCGATGGGTTAGGGTTAATATCCTTCCTTATTAATTCTGTCAAATTTAAACTATTTTAACTTAGGAAAAATCAAAATACCTTATATTTATATTTCAGGACTAAGGGACGTGCTAAATCAAAGAGTTTGTTGGAAAAACAAATCTCTACTACTAATAAAACAAACAGCACGGGCGAAAAAAAATTCTTCATTCGTCGTCCTTGCTCACCGGGTCGTCCTGCTGAAATCAAACACGCACCGTTGCCACACTGAGCGTTGCAAATTTCGTGCATCACGTCCTCACTCTCCAACGATAGCCTGATTTTGTGCAAACGCATTATTCTGTTCGGCTGTGGCCACAATCACCGGGAACGTGGTACGGTGCCACATCCCTCGTTTCGGGAATGTTGTTCCCGTACCCAGAACGCGGGTACATTTTCATCTCAATAGTATTAAAATCACTCTTAAACAATGTTCCACGTTTCATGTTTCTCGGTACCACGTTCCTCGTTCCGAAAACGTCGTTCCCGTACCAGGAATGCAGGTACATTTTCGTCCTAATAGTATTAAAATCACTTTTAAATAACGTACCATGTTCCACGTTTCTCGATCCATCGATCCGGAAACTTTTGTGACTTGTGGCTCTGGTCCGCTCCGCGGCGCCGTCGTCCTCCCGTCGTGCTCCCGTGTTCCTTCTCCAATAATCAATCTCATCACGCCTGTGGAAATCACCATAGGGGTTTCGGAGAATCCTGCCCTCGTGAACTGCCGCCACTAAGGTCGACATGCACCGTCCTGCGAGTAGTTGCGTGCGAAGCGACTTCCTCGACGTGACGCGCCCGTTGGCCGCCAGCCGCCAGCCGCCAGCCGCCTGCCCGCAAGTCGCCTCTACGCTCTACCTGCTGCCGTCTCGATAATGGCTTGGCCTTGGCCGCTGGCCGCCCGCCACCCCTGCACCAAAGCCATGGGACGAGGCCGGCAGGGGCCTCCTGGCGCTAGTCTGGTGGGCGATAGAGTCGTCTGCTGCATCAGGGTGTCACATCACATCCGTCGAGAGTGTTGACATTTGCTGTCATCCCCTGCCCAGCCAGTCACCATGACGCACGCGCTGAGCCTGGTGGTTGTACCGTGCGCTGCGTTCAGCCACGCGCCGAGGAGCGCAAGGCCATCAAGAGTAGCCTCGACCACGTACGTCAGTGCCCCACGCTGGATCGCGCGTTGATGCAACTACTGTTCGATTTCATCGCCTACGGGGGTCATGCATACTATCCGTTTGATGAATTTGTCTTTGTGAGCTGATCCAGTGATTAAACAAACTAATCAAATTGTCTGCCTTCTGCACAAATAAGGATCTATATATGCAGCTGACAGGGAGTCCTTGATGAAAGAAGCAGAAGAGAAGAAGAATAGAAACTGAGCTGGATCATTTGTAATTCAATTCATATTGGTCAGTGATCATCGCTTGGGGCACTCGGCCACTCTCAATTCATATAGGTCATGGAGCATGCAACATTGACTGGAGGAAATAAGGGAAGTTTAGCTCTGAAAAGGTGAAGAATGTGTTAATTTTGTCATATTTGACATGAAGAAGTTCCTAAGAAAGCTCGCATGAAAGAACAACTCATGAGGGGCCGGGTTTAGAGCAAGAGATTGATACATATGAGCTCAGAAAATAGAAGACCATCCTCTGAAGTTGAACTATAATTATTTCATGCATTGATTACAAAATATAATCGAAACTGGTTGGCAATTGATGACGATAGCTACTGACTGCCATTGGCCTAAGCACTGATTACAAAATATAATCGGAACTTACTGTTCAGTTACAAATGGCAAATTGTATATATCTCGCCTACTTCGTTGCTTCAGTCTGCAAGGAACATGGCCCTATTAGGCCATGATTGTGATTTTGGTGTTTTTATGACAACATAGTCAATAGGACTAATGAGTTTGTGAGCTCAAGTTTGTAGGATTTCTAGGTCCCATGGATGAAGTCCAATCCGTATACAAGATGGTCCAAATCGCTGTCAAGGTATCCAAACTGTAGTGAAAATGTAGGTGACCGCAGCGATGATTTAGAGTAGGTGCAGCAGAAAAAGGGCGACCGGTTAAACCGACGATCCTAATTCTGAACTGAGCGTGCATCGGTGTATTGCTATTGTGACCAAGACACCAGCACCGGTTGAACCGACGCTTTATGAAGGGAGGTGTCGGTGCAATGTGGAGAAGACATGGCGATCAAGTGAATAAATGCTAAAGGGACCGAATAAACCGACGGTGCAAAAGAATGCGTTGGTGAAGTGTACTGTGGTTACCCAGTACGCATGTTTTGGTTCCAGAAGAATTTCCAAGCGAAGTCTTCAGCATCGGTTGAACCGACGGAGCGTCGGTGCAATGACGCAAGCAAGCTCAGGCGTGGCAGAGAGACGTTCAACGGCTAGTATGCAGATTCAGAGTGACCGGTTTAATCGACGCTTTAAGCTTTATGGTAGAAAAGCAAGTAACGGCTAGGAGTGGATCTCTAGCCTATATAAGGCCTCACCCCGGGTCATTTGAAGCCGCTGGAGTTCGTGAGAAGCTATCCACACTCTGAAAAAGTTCTCAAAGCCACCCAAGAGCTCATTGATCCCATCCTTAGGTTTAGCACAAGATTTGAGAGTGTTAGTGTTAGGATTAGCTCTAGATAGAGTGAGAGAGCAAGGCGTTGCTGCCTTGTGTGCTGGTTCTTAAGTGAACCACAAGTTGTATCTCGGTGTGCCAGCCCTTTGGAGCCTTGGTGGCTCGCAGGCAAGTCATCGACCCAACGGCTTGGTGTGGAGCAATGACGACATCTTTGTGTGGGGGACGTGGAGACCCCCTTCCTTCATGGGGAAGCTCCTTAGTGGAGACGTCATCGAGGCGGGGACTTGGCGAGAGCCTTGGTGGCTAAGCCTTGGTAGTGAGTCAAGAAGAGTTCTGAAAGAGATTCGGTGACCGGAAAGCAATACTCTTAGTGAGTGCTTCAACAACGTGGACTAGGTGTGATTTTGTGCCTACCGATACCACGAGATAAATTCGTGCGTCAAGAGTTTGCTTCCCCTCATCCCCTTCTTTAAGCTTCCGCATTTCTTATTACAATCTTGTGTGTCTTTACATTCTTAGTGTAGTATCTTGCTAGGATTAGCTATAGGTTGTAAAATTCTTTGGGATGAGGTTTTCACACTAGTTGAACCCTAGTTGCACATCTAGATAATATATTTTAGTTTATATTTTGTGCTAACTAGTTTGAGGCATAGGTTAAGGTTTTAGAATTTCGTAATTCATCCGCTCCCCCTCTTCGGCTACGAGCACCGATTCCTTTCACAGCCTAACAGGAAAAATAAGGTTACAAGGATTGTGGCCACATAGGGAAGTCATCACAGGGATGGCCAATGAGTTGGTATATACTTCCTGCATCCCAAAAAAATAAGTCACTTTAGGAATTTAGGACAGATTAAGAAAAAGGTAAAATGACCTTACTTCTGCTATTTATTACCAAACAGCAGCGGGTAATGCAAAACCTGTTCAAGTGGGCTCTGCCGGGTTATACCTGGCTCAACCTTTCCGAAGCGGTTAGGGGCGGCAGCAGGGTATGCCCCTTGTTCCTTGGCATACCCAACATTTGAGAAAAATACTAATATGTATATACAAATATATACTATTAAATATGGCTGATAGGCCCAATACAACAAACCCCACGAAGGAACCCCATAAATGCAGAAACTTCCGTACGTCCGTCCCGTCGCTGCTGAATCGGAGTCACTCGCCGCTCGCATCCTGCTCTGTGAGTCGCGTCCGCCCCTGACGGTGCTCGGCGCTCTGCGGCTCCCCCACTCCGGTGAGGCGGCGACCGGCGGGCAGCACCAGCACCTCGCGTCCTCACCCTCATCGGCCATCGCTCGTGGGCTGCTGCATCCTCCTCTCCTTCCATCGTGAAGGATGGAAGGTGCAGGGCACCGGGCACCGGAGGCCAGCGGCGGCGGCCAAGGCGCCAAGCGGTGCACCTTCTGCAACACTCCTCGGACCGGCCCTCCCCCTCGGCTGCTTCTGTGCTTCAAGCAGGGTGAGCAGATAGCATAGCAGAATACCCTAAGGCCTAGATCCACTCTTCAGTGAACAATTGAAGATTTTCTTTTCTAATTCTTTCGATTGTGCTCCTAAGGATTCCACAACCAAGGAATTATCAAAACTTCCATGGCAGCTTACTATGTACACTCGTGTTTGTAGAGATGAAAGGTTTAAAAATTTGAAGAAAAGTTAAGCTTGTGGACACAAAAAAAGATAAACAATATTATATTATTTACAAGCTTCTTAAGTTGGTGCTAATTCTTCCCGTAGCCATTGCTAATGTTGAAAGAGTATTTTCCACGATAAATTTCGTGAAGAACAAGCAAACGAATAAAATGGGTGATGAATATTTGAACAATTGCTTGGTTTCATTTATTGAGAGAATTCTTCGGTTAAGTGAAAGATGAGGATATCATCGATCTCTTTCAACCAGAAGATTGTAGGGTTATATTGTAGTAGCCTTTACTGTTTTGTAATATTCTTTAATTATTCATGTTTAGAACTTTTACTTTGGTTATTATTATGGATTTGATATAGCCATTATAACTTATCATCCATTATATTGCGTATTTGCTTTGAAATTTTTTATATGTGGCATACCCAACTGCAAATTCCTGGCTCCGCCACTGGAAGCGGTTCCGCCGAGATTGAAATGCTAAATTGAAAAAACAAGCAAATCTAGCTAATAAAATTGGAATCTATGAGCCAGGTTGAGGAGCCCACAAAGAGCCAGGTTTGTAACCCTAACCTCTCCCAACCGACCACAAAGATTAAGGTTGAGTTACTTAATATGAAATTCTCTGTGATGATGGGTGATACAAACTTGTCAGGCCTACCCACACAAGTTTAATGCTCAATGGCAATGCCTAGCTATCTAGGAGCCCAAGAAGCTCCAAGAGTAACAAATCCGAGTGATGCTTGACCGGTGACTTCAAAACTCAAAGGATGAGTTATACAAACTTGTCGGGCCTACCCACACAAGTTGAGTGCTCAATGGTGACGCCTAGCTGTCTAGGAGCCCAAAAAGCTCTAAGAGTAACAAGACCGAGTGATGCTTGACCGGTGACTTCAAAACTCAAAGGATGGAGTGGGAGAGGGAGAGTAAATGCTAGGGAATGTTTTGTCTCAGGCTAGGTCGAAATAGCCAAGAGAGTAAGGAGGGAGGGGGTTACGGGTATTTATAGCCGTGACCCCTCAAACTAGTTGTTGTAGTACAAACTCGACTAAGCCAGTCTAAGTGGTCAGAACTATTCCGAAAACAACTAAGCAGACAAATCGGTTCACTACCCAGCTACGTCGTTCCATACCGGCTGAGCCAGTTTTGAACTATTTCACGAGCACTAAAGTTGGCTAAGCTGGTATAGACCGGCTAAGCTGATTTACAATGTGAAATCAGGTCATCCCAACATGTGCAAGTGCAAAGTGGTTTGAGGTATGTTAGTGATCATATTTAAGCTTTGAAACACATGCAAAACACACACCTCCATGATAGTATGGCATCCTATACTCAAATGCAAAATAAAAACATAATTAAATCTTTACTTGTTTGAGTAAAGATTGGCAAGCTTTTTCTCTTCAATTTTGGGGGTCGCCAATCATCCTTTATAACTTATAATCTGCGTTCATGCTTGATAATCATTAGAACTTCGGAGGGGGTAGCGCAAGATTTTGCGGGGCTTCGGAAGATTTCCGATGTGCTGGCAGGCCCACTTGGCCGGGCGGCCTCAGCTGCATCGTGGCGCGCCGGCCAGCTGGCCAGCCGACGATGGGACAGGGCAGGGGAGGAGAGAGGAGGGAGAACATGATGGGAATGATGTGTGAAAAATAAAACAGCAAGGATCTGGGTGAAAAAAGAAGTTAAAACTCATCCTTCCCAAGGTCAAAACAAAAACATTTGAATACCAAAATTGTTTAGCTTTTCAAGACAAACATTTTCTCTTTTATGACTAAGTTCAGTTGAGCAATGCATAAAAAGTTATTTTGAATTTCCGAAAATAGGTATTTAGATGGCACATCATTTCATGTGGATTTTTGTACAGTTAGCTTTTGAGTTCAACTAGACTTTTGTTGCTCCTATTATGACAGAGGTGCCATTAAATTTATAGGTTCAAAAGTGATCAATTTTGAAAGTTACAAGAATTTGCTTGTACTGGTTCAATTGTTTTAGGCCTATATACAAAAACACATATTTATTTGGCTGAAAGATATATTTGATAAGTTGTTTCATCCTTTTCTGGCTCTTTTGTGACTGATTTCATGGTTTGGATCTTTGTTTAGTCTTTTAGACACCTAGGGTGTCACACGCTTGTCCGCTTGCGCCGTGCCGCCCCGCCGCCGCCGCCACATCCCATAGGGAAGGACCGAAGGGGAGCCGGCGGACGCACTGACAAGTGGGGGTGGCGACGGGCTCATGGGGGAGCGGAGCAGGTGGTGGTGGAGATGACTGCGAGCCCACGAGGAGGATGGGGGTGGCCGGGTGGGGCGGCGGCGGGCTAGTGGGGGAGAGGAGGGGAGCAGAGCGGGTGCCGGTGGGGGTGAGGTGGTGGCGGGCCTGTGGGGTTGGGGAGTGGGTGGCTGGGTGGGGGGGTGGGCAATAATATATTTAGGGTTTGGTAGTGTATAGTGGGCTGGGCCGCAATAGTTTTGGGCCTACTACAAACAGTTTGGTTTCCTCGGTTATTTCACGTACCCGAGGGTTAAACCGAACTAACCGGAATTAACTCGGTTAGTAAGAACTTGGAACCGAACTACTGACCGAAATTTTCGGTCTCGGGTATTTCGGTTTGGTTCTCGGGTATTTTGGTTCAGTTTTCGGTTATCGGTTAATTATGCCCGGACTGACCCCCAAGCGTGTCTCTGCCACCTCCATCCTCAGCCCCGAGTGTATGCAAGTGAAAAAGCTCGTGACATCAAGAATGACAGGCGAGAAAGGCGCCACCAAGGGTACCACTGGGGATGGGTGGAGAACAAGTAAGTGCTCCAAAGCCGATCTGCAAACAATGGCAGATGAATGCCTCCTACAGCCCAAGGAGATAATCCAGTGGCGCCCCGCAACTAGTGATAAGAGACCATATGAAGGGGCTGAGGAGATTGTTTTGTTTCAATATTTTGTTGAGCGCGGATTGGTCGTCCCCGCATCTGATTTCTTTCGTGGCCTTCTCTTCTATTATGGCGTCCAACTCTATCACCTCAACAACAATTATATTCTCCATATTTCCATCTTTGTTCATTTCTGTGAAGCCTTCTTGGGTATCGAACCCCACTTCGACCTCTTCTGCTACCTCTTCCATCTCAAACCACAGCCCAGCGAGAGTTCCACGTATGAAGTCGGTGGTGTCAGATTGCAATTGAGGCAGGGGATGGAAAAGAAGTACATACCCTATGAATTCCCGACTAGTTTGTCTGGGTGGAGGGAGCAGTGGTTCTACATTGGAAACCATCATCCCTCTCTTCCCGAAAGGACCGCCGGGGCACTCAGGATCCGTGGCGAGTGGACAATGGCGTGTCGTGACATGAGCCAGATCGAGGAGCTGCTCAGAATGATCAAGCAGCACAGGGATGCCGGAGTTACTCGGGTATCAGTGATGTACACATGGCTGGGCAGGCGGATCCAGCCTCTGCAGAAGCAAACATGCTTTGGCTTTGAGTACCTTGGTGTTTTAGATCCGTCTCAGTTTTCTACAAAGCGCATTGAGAAAGGTGAAGCCTTGCTGTGAGTAAGTCGGGTGCTCATGGACGCTGAAACCGTCCCATATGTGCCGAGTTTGTACTCGGTGAAAAATCCTCCCAAACAGGTAGGGGTAAGTAGTCGTATCATTCTGTCGAATAATTATGTTATCCTTTAATCTACTTTTGCATTGACAAATCTGGAATATTAATGCAGGATGATGTAAATGTGTATAGGAGTATGCCTTTTATGCCACATCAAGCGCCCAAGCCACTTGATGCCTTCCACCCGCTCTCTTGCCATCGCAACATCCAGCGAGGAAGAGGAGGGTGATGAAACTGACTCTGACCGCACCTTGGCTGAGGTGATCAAGAGCAAATCCATGAAGACCTCCCAGGAAGGCGCAAGCTCTCGTGATGGTAATCTTTTGCCAAGTCACCCAAAGAAGCCACTGGTTACTGCCCGAAAGCACAGGCCAAGCGCTTTGCTAGGTGGTGATGAAGAAGAAACACCCAGGTAAGATCTTTTCTTGACCTTGCTAGTACTTTTGCTCAATTTGCAGTTGCTGAGTTTTGTTGAATTCTACCCTTTTTCTTGATTCTTCTCTGCTAGCTGAGTTCGTTGGTGACCATTGTGGCTGCCTCGCCGAAGCTGACTCTGCCCTCGGCTGGTGAAGCCGCGTCGGCGAGTGCTTTAGGTGTTGTACCAGCACCTAGACCAGTCAAAAGAAAGAAGCTAGGAGTAAAGAAGTCCGCACTATAAGTACCCGAGTGCTTTCACTTATAAATTGTAGGTTCGTTGTCATAAATGATAGAACATTTTGCTACTTCTTGTATGTAGCCCTTCCTCTGCTCTAGGCTTGGAAGAACCTGGCAATGCCACGGAGACTCCAGCCCCCAAGCCAGAGAAGGAGTTGGATGTTGCAGCATCGAGCGAGGTACCGTTGACAACCATGCTTATCGAGTCGTCGGTGCCGCTGAAGCCCCCAGAGCCTATCGTCGCAGAGGCTGGAGGGGCCAACATGGAGATCGAACCACCCATGGGGGAGAGGATCAAAGCCGAAGAGGAGTCCCTAGAGATCCCCACGGGTAAGTTGATTTAGCCGCCCTTGCCCGTAGGATCTATTTTGCCTGAACTCTTTTGATTGCTATGGGTGAGGTGATAGATATCCCACAGCAGCAGCCTGCACCTCAAGGACAAGGCGCTATGAGTACTTCTTCGGGTGGCATATTGGTCACTCCACCGAAGTGGCAGTATTCCATTCCACGTGAACTAATTGAAGATCTGATGCTTACAATGGCAACCCTCAAGCAGTTCCAGGACACCTTTAAAGATCCATACAAGTTTTCCACAGTAAGCGTCCTGAACTGGAGATGACTACCTTTGTCAACTAGCTTGATCTTGTCTAATTGTTTCCTTTTATTGGACAGGAATTGGCCAACCGCTCCAAGAAGAAATCGGACAAGCTCCAAGCTGCCGAAGATGGATTCCGCCAGTTGCAAGAAAAAGATCGCCAGATTGGCGAGCAAATTTACAAGAATGTTGACTTGAGGAATCAACTGGACACCATCAAACGGGAGCGTACCCGAGAGGTCTGGCTGCTGAAGAAGGAGATTGAAGATCTCAAGAACAAGAACAAACTGCAAGCCAAGACGCACTGAGGTGATACTCTGTCGACTGCTTTATCTTGTTTTGACATGCATGAAGTAGTATATGAACTCGTACGAGTACTTCTTCGTCTCCTTTTGCTTGCAAAACTTAATAATATCATAAAAAATAAGGATGACGAGATCATTGACTTGAATAATCTTGTGTACCGTCGTTCAGATGACGCAGAGAAGCTGATCAAAGCGCTCCAAGATGCAGATGCCAAACTCATAGAGTGTATGACACAGATGAGGGACATGGCCGCTGAGAAGGAGCTGAAAGATAAAGAACTTGAAGAGCTGAAGGGTGCAGCGCAAGTACTCGTACACATGGTGGATCCTCCAGAAGAGGGGGTAATCAATGAGAAGGATGCTGCTAGAGCGACTCCGTGAAGCCCCACAGAAGATTTTTGGATACATCTCGAGACCACCAAAACTTATGTAGTGCACATCCTTGGGCTCATAAAGTCCTACTAACCAAACGCCGATCTGGGTCCACTAGCAGATGGCATGGCAGCTGACTGCTCTGAGGAGAAATTCTCATAACTTTTCAAGGAAGCAAAGCCAGTGGCTCAAAGGTTGATAGATAGCTTGGAGCAGGAGGGAACATGATATGTACTCGCTGAACAACCTGTCCGTGTATGTAAACATGTATATATGTTTTATTTGTTGTTGCCTGTTGATGTGTTCGGTGTGCTTACTCGTAGAGTAATACCAAAAATAGTAGGACTTAGATAAAGAATACGGGACGCCCAATACAAAAATGCTCAGAAGGCCATGCTTCTGGAAGTAGTCGACGACTTGGTGTCCAGCGTAAAGTCCCATACAGGGAGAATAAGCCAATAAGGATTTACTCGCACCGTGCGATACTCTAGATTGCTTTTATAGGCATGGGAGCCTCTTCAACTTTCTAGCAGTGATTCTTGTTGTTGGTTCCTACAAACCATTAGGCTAGTACTCAAAGTAGTCTGAGTCGGTTGCAAGTAGTCTATGCGCTTCATCCCGTAGGGCAAGTGTGAAAGTAGTCGTTCAGAAAGGACTCGTGGCGACAGCCCCCGAGTACTTCTGGTGACTTAACGCAGTTCACGCGTTGTTAATACTCATGGCTGAAGCCCTCAAGTTCTGTAGTCTAGCTTAGAGACAAAAAGTAGTCGTTTGAAGCTAAAACCAACTCTTTATTGATAAACATGTTGCGCTGTAGCTAACAACTTTGTGTACAAGTTATCTAGGGATAGAAACGGCGTAGGTGCTTGATGTTCCAGGAGTTTGGTATCTCCTAGCCGTCGGAGTCTTGCAGTCGGTACGACCCTGGTCATGTAACTTTGGTGAAGACGAAGGGCCCTTCTCATCGCGAGTTGAGTTTGTGAAGCCCCGTCTCATCTTGGATGCGACGGAGGACCAAATCACCGATGCTAAAGAACCTGTTGTGATCGTGGTAGCGTCGGATACATTGTAGGTAGCGAGCTGACTGTAACAAAAGGTGTTGCATCTGACTTCTTCTGCCGAATCAAGCTCCAGATGTCTTGCCTAATCAACTTCGCCTTCTTCATACATCTCTAGTCTTGGAGACTTCCACATGATGTCCGCAGGGAGGATAGCTTCTGACCCATAGCCAAGAAAAAATGGCGATTGACCTGTGGCTTTGCTTGGTTGAGTGCAAAGCCCCCAGACAACCGAGGAGAGCACATGAATCCATTTGCCTCCTTTTTTATTGTTCTTGTTCTCGTCGTAGAGTCTTTTCTTCAGCCCATCAAGGATTAAGCCGTTGGCGCGCTCAACCTGGCCATTGGCCCGCGGGTGAGCAACCGAGACGTACTTCACCTCAATAGAGCTATTCATGCAGAATTCCCAAAACTCGTGCGAGTGGAAATTAGATCTCAGATCTATGATGATAGTGTTGGGGAAGACAAAGCGGTGCAGGATGTCGCAAATGAAGCTGACTACTCGATCCAAGGAGATCTTTGTAATCGGCTTTTACTCGATCCACTTTGGAACTTGTCGATGCCCACCAACACATGGGTAAAATCTCCTAGCACGTAGTCAAAGGCCCAATCATGTCCAGGCCCCAACAAGCGAAAGGCCAGGATGGTGGTATGGTGATGAGGTTATGCGCCGGGACATGAGCCTGCCTGCCGAAGAACTGGCAATTTGTACACCGATGAACGAGATCTTCGGCGTCAGCCAAAGCTGTTGGCTAGTAATACTCAGACCTGAATGCTTTCCTGACTAGCATCTTGACACTGCATGATTGCCACAGACTCCTTCATGAATTTCTTGTAGTACTTCTTTGCCTTCCTCGACAGGAACACACTTCATGTGGATGTCTGTTGGTGATCCACGTTTGTACAACTTGTCGCCGACCAGAACGTACCCTTTGCTCCGCCGAATGATGTGTGCAGCCTCGGCGCTCTTTTCATCAACGCCTGCGGGTAGCTTCTGATCTCTAATGAAGTCGATGAATGGTACCCGCCAATCAACCTCGATCATCATGACCTCTCGACTAGGTTCTGATGAACCTTGATCGATCATCATAGGATCTGGTTGCCTGATGGATGGGTGATGTACTTCGTGAACGAATACTCCTGGTAGGACTTTTGCTCGATCGAAGCCCAACTTCGAGAGCACGTCAGCCCCCACGTTATTATCCCGGATCACATGGATGATTTCTAGGCCCGAGAACTTGTTCTCCAACTTGCGTACCTCAGCAACATACGCATCCATGGTTTCTTTGTTGATGTCCCACTCCTTATTGACTTATTGGACTACCAGCAAGGAGTCACCGTAGACAAGTAGACGCTTGATGCTAAGAGAGACTGCCAGGCGGAGCCCACTCAGTAATGCCTCATTCTCGGCTTCGTTATTGAAGACCTCGAATAGTATCTGGAAAACGTATTTGAGTTGTTCGCCTGTTGGAGATATGAAGAGAACTCCTATGTCACCGCCTCCTAGCTTGAGAGAACCATCAAAGTACATGGCCCAATACTCGGGGATGCTGGTTGTAGCTACAACTTGATTTTCTCGCCACTCTACCATGAAATTGACTAGTGCTTGTGATTTGATGGCGGTGCGAGGCTTAAAGTCAATGCTGAGAGCCCCCAGTTCCACTGCCCACTTGGAGATGCGTCCAGTGGCATCCCGATTGTGGAGTATATCCGCCAATGGAAAATCAGTGACAACTGAGATCTTGTATTCGTCGAAGTAGTGGCGAAGCTTCATGGAACTGATGAGTATAGCGTAGAGAAGTTTATGAATTGATGGGTAATGAACCTTTGATTCAGAGAGGACTTCGCTAACGAAATACACCAGCCGTTGCACACCAAATGCATGGCCTTCCTCGGGGCGCACCACCATGATGGTTGTGCTGAAGACGTGAGTAGTCACGGCAATTTATAGTAGTAGGTTCTCGCCTAGTAATGGAGCCGTGCGGATGAGGGGCGACTGAAGATGATGCTTGAGATCTTCCAGCGCCTGCGCCGACTCCTCTGTCCACTGGAACTTGTCTTGCCATTTTAGAAGCTTGAAGAAAAGTAATCCTCTTTCCCCAAGTCGTAAGATGAATCTGTTAAGAGCCGCCATGCACCCTATGAGCTTTTGGACGTCCTTGATCGTCTGTAGAGCTCCCATGTCTGTGATGGTAGTAATCTTCTCCGGGTTGGCTTCAATTCTTCGGTGACTAACGATGAAACCGAGTTGTTTCCCTTGCGATACGCCGAAGATGCACTTGGTTGGGTTGAGCTTCCACCGGAACTTGCGCAAGCTGTTGAAGGTTTCCTCGAGGTTGGAGATGAACTCATCGTGGTTTCTGATCAGCGAGACAAAGCTGGATGGCTCGCTGATATGTAGCCCCTGCGTTCTTCAACCCGAAGGACATAGTCTTGTAGGCGTATGCTCCAAACGGGATGATGAACGCTGTCTTGATCTGGACTTCTTCCCTAAGGGTAATCTGATGGTAGCCCAAGTTTCTTCTGACTGGGAGAGCTGCTACGCGGCCACGAAAACTTCAGATGAAGGTTCTGGCACGTGTGTAGTTGAGGCGTACTTGATTGCCTCTTGATCGCAGTCGTACGACTTCTTTAAGTCACCGCAGAAGGTGAGGACCCCTGTCTTGCCTGGCAACTTGAGAAACAGATAGACGTAATGGGGTATGGCTCTAAATTTGGCCATAGCAGGTCTGCCGAGGATGGCGTGGTATGAGGACTCAAAGTTCGCCACCTCGAACTTGATGTACTCTGTACGGTAGTTTTCCTTTGTCCCAAAGGTAACTAGCAGTGTTACCAAACCAATCGGTGTAGCCGCGTTTCCTGGAATGATGCCGTAGAACGGAGCCTTGCTTGGGGTGAACATCTTGGAGATGTCCAGCCCCATCTTCTTCAAAGTACTCGCGAAGAGCAAGTTGAGGCCGCTCCCACCGTCGATGAGTACTCGGGCGACCTGTAAGCCGGCCACTATAGGATCCTGAACAAGCGGGAATTTTTCCAGCTCGGAGAAGCTGGTCCACTGATTCTCTCGAGAGAAAGAAATCAGGACCTTGCTGTATACCAAGGGCTGTTATATGGCTGGCTCGACAGACAAGATCTCGCGCAGACTAAGCTTCTACGCGCTGATGGTTGGGAAGCTACCATCGCCGCTGAAGATGACATTGACGATGTTCTTGGGACCTTGATATCCCTAGCCCCCGACTTGTCTCCCTCCTCTTCTTCGTTGTCATTCCCCTTTTCGTCCTGATCAGGGAGAAGCGCATTGAGAGATTTGCGGAGGTTGATGCACTGGAAGAGTGTGTGCTTGGACTTTCGGTGCATCGAGCATTGCTTGTGCAGGATCATCTCGAACTAATCCTGCTGGTTCCCCGACTTCTTGCCACGCGGGTTGCGCTCTATAGCCGCGACTTCATGGTCTGGCTTTCGCTTTCAGGAGGGTTCCAAGTATTTCCACTGGCTTTTGTTGGAGCGGTTGCCGTTGTGGCGCTTGTCGTTGTTGTGCTTGGGGAAGCACTCGTTCTCCTCGCCCTCCTGGTCCGCCCATCGCTGCATCATGTCGCGGAGCTCCACGACAGTCTTGGGGCAATTGCGGTAGATGTTCTTCGAGCCGAGGCCATTTTGGAAGCAGTGGATGACGTCCTCATCGATGATGTTGGCGATGGTGGCACACATCTCGAAGAAGCGCCTGGTGTAGGACCTCAGGGTCTTGTTCTCATCCTGCTTGACCTGTGACAAGTCATGATGAGTACCTGCGCGGAGCATGGATCCCTGGAAGTTGTTGATGAAGGTTTTCTTTAGGTCCTCCCAGGAGTCGATGGAGTTTGGCTTGAGGCTTTCGAGCCAGGTGAGCGGTGTGGATTCCAACGCCATCGGAAAGTAGATAACCTTGGTCATCTTGGAGCTACACGACACTTCAATGGCGGTGGAGTAGCAGCGTATCCACTGCCATGGGTCTTGCTTGCCATCGTACTTGGTGATGCCGACTGGCTTGAACTCCCTTGGGCAGTCGCGGGAGGTGATGTTGCGGGTGAAAGCTGGGAAGCGATCACTATCGTCGATGTCACGTGGATCACCACCGCGCTCGCGGCATCTCGAGTCGATGATGTCTCGAGCGTCACGGCCTTCGTTGATCTTCTGCCTTAGGTCGACTATAGGCAAATCGCGAAGATCTCCACGGTGGTCGTGGCCTCCCGCAGAGTGATCGCTGGCGTGAGGCCTTGCGACCTGGTGGTTGCCCGACTGACGTGGAGGCTGTTGGACTTCTTGGTTTGTGTGTCCGCATGCGGATTATTGGGCGTGCTAGTGTCCGTGGCCACCCCGATTGTCTTGGTTATGGTGGCAGTTGTCGTTCCCTTGAGGGTTGGGCCCTCCTCCTGGGGTGCGACTAACCTGGGGGATGGAGCTTGTGTGACACTCTGATCTTAAGTGGTTGCGCTGCAGCAACGGCATAGGGTCCCGCTGGTCCATTTGAACAATAGCGCGCTGCGTCAGATGCAGCAACCTCTCGGTCTTCGGATTTTGGGGTAACCGCTGAATTAACAATGCCGCTTCAGCGATGTTCCCGATCAGAGTGTTGAACTGGCGATCATCAGCTGTAGCGAAGGCACTGTTGAGATTTCTGCGGTGAGGTGGGTTTCGTGCATGGGCTTTCGCGTTCCGCCTACACTTGGCATGCTTGACATTCTTGATCCTCTGAATTCTTCTGTGCTCCTCGTCTTCATCTTGAGGGGCATCTGTCGTGCGCTCGTCGGCGGAGATGTCCGCGAGTAGTTCATCACCGTACTCTCTTCCCGATTCAACATCGTCGCCATGCTCGTTGAGGGAGGCCATGTAGACGTGACGTTGCAGCGAAAACTCTCCGCTGGAGCTGTAGTAGATGAGTACTATCTTGCCCTCTCCCTCCTCAATGATGGGAGAGAGGGGCTTGCCTTCTTGAAAAGGCAATTCTTGTGTGAAGGCCACAAGGCGGGAGTCGTATTCGAGTAGCTCAGAGGGCTCCATGCCCTTCCACTCACGAACCGGCCTTGCAGCATTGATGTTATAGTCAGGCCCAGGTGACGACCCGAGAAGGGTTCGGAGCCGTCATCCGAGTCCGAGTACTTGTCGAAGATAGGGGCCTCCCGACTAGTGGTGGCTCCCTCCTCTCCGATCTTGAGTAAACGATTCAAGTCCTCCTCTAGGTCGGAGAGGGACTCAAATTGCATGGACTCCTGGTAGACAGGAGTCGCGTTACGTAGCCCGAATAGGAATCGGGTACGTTCTTCCCCAAATCGGATTGAATTCGACCCGAGAAGTCCTGGTGCAGCGCGAGTCAAAGTCGCATCGAGAACGGACTTCTCCTCGATCTCCCTAGCTAGGTCAAACTCATCGGGATCGCTGTGTTGAGTTGCCGCAAATGTCTCCGGCTCCCTGGAGTCGGCTAGATGGCTGTTGATGCCACCCGAGCTATTGGCGACGCAAATCTAGGAGCCAAAAATGAAGGTTGTGCTCTCGTCGAGCACAGCGCTGGTGAAATCGAAAGATGCCATCGAGTTCTCCGGTGGATGCTCGATGAACACCCCTACCTGGCGCGCCAGCTATCGGTGTTTAACCTCCAAGCCCACCAAGGGATACCCCCGAGGTAGTAGATTGTAGGTGGGGTGTCACCGAGATCAGAAACTTGAAGGTGCAAGGAACACGAAGCTTTAGACAGGTTTCGGATGCAGTATGCGTAATACCCTACATCCTGTGTGGTGGTTTGTATTGTCTTAGATGATGTATTCTCTAGAGGGGGGTCCCTGTCCACCCTTATATAGTCTGGGGGAACAGGGTTACATGGAAGTCCTAGCCAAATACAATCTCAGGAGTCCTACCCGAGTAGTACTTGGGTAGTTTCCTTATGTTCCAACTAGTTCTACTTCTGTACGAGTAGTTACAACTGGTGTAGGGCGTGGGCCATGTCCCATCCCTTATCCTGGAAAATGTACGCCATATGCGCAGTCCTGTGGCCCAGAGTCTGACACTTTGTGAAGGATGAAAAGAATAGTAAATATTGACAATGGACATGCTTATCCAAATTGGTTCCAGGGCTTATGTTAGGATGTGTCTTGAATACCAATTTTTTTTATCTTTGATAATATATGGTTGTATAAATTTGGATGTTCAGTTGCTTGGCACTCCACCTGTAGGTAAAGATTCTACGGTTGCTTCATTGTCTCCATTGAAAAGATGCATGTTCTTATGATGCTGATTTTGGATCGAGTTTGGTACTGAATGATTTAGTATAATTGTGTAGAATCATACCATTCTATTAATCTTAGTTCCAATATCTTTGTTTTTGAACTCCTGATTTTTCCATGATAATTTGGTGGAATCATTCTTTAACTTATTTAAGCTATCCAATTTATCCAGCAAGAACAAACTTAATGCAAGAACAACGTTTAGAACGGGTTTGTGAGTCGCATTGTGAATCACATTGTACAACATTGTTTTACCTTATCTCTATGGAATGACACTTGATTTCGCTTCTTCAGTCCACATACTTTCTGTCGTTCTCTGCAATTCCTTGCACTGGGTCACCAAGAACATGTGACCACATCGGCATCTTCACGGAGGCAATGGACGAGCTTAAGCCTGAGCTGACAGATGCATAAATAGGGGTGGCTCCAGCGGTGGGTGGGGGTGGGGGGGGGGCTCCTACCGCAAGGAATTCCATGAAGCCCCCTACAAATTTGAGGAGGAAGGAGGGGAAGGGGAAGCGGGAGGAGGAAGAACAGAAGAGCCCTCTGGGGCTTAATTCTGCCTCCGCCACCATAAAACCATCAATAAGGACTGAGATATCTCGATGATGCAACCTATGGATGAGGTGTTCGACTACCAATAATATGCAAACTTAGACATCCATTTTATTTTACAATTGTACTTGTGGTACCATTGTTTTTGCTACATTTACTGCCCATGATTTATTTTATGGTCAATGCTATTGCACCCATGTGTAATTGTACTTCTGCTGATTTGCTAGAAGTACATTCAAAATGGCAAATTTAGAAGATAGGTGCTCACTTCTTCACTTCTTCCATTTTATTTATTTATTTATTTATTTATTTGTTTGTTTATTTATTTATTTATTTATTTGTAGTATTGTGATGACTCGTTTCTATTTAATAATAACAAAGAGAGTAAGATTGCTTATTCCAAACCTGACACACACACACACACATCACTGGGACCGACCTTAAACGCATCACTAAAAGAAAGTTCAGCTTCTTGTTGGAGTCCATTAGTCCAACTAGGGATGTAAATGGTACGGATATTTTTCGACCGACCATCCGACCGAGAGGGGCGTATATCAATTTGGATAGTTTTTCTTGGATATCCGGGTACTGTTCCAGATATGGGATCGGATAGTTGTATTATTCCAAAAATATACGTTAATAAAAATATAATTTAATCTCTAAAAATTTATAACTAATTCATTTCTAATTAGAAAATATAAAATTAGTACCAAATTTTTTCTAAAAATATATTCTATCTATTGGTACTATATTGGAATTGAATCTTATTTATTCCTATCTCGAGAATTAAACTTGAACTCTCGCAATAATTCAACAATAAAAAATAGACTTGTTCCATCTTTTTTATTAAAAAAACTCAATATCTTATAATTTGACTGCTTCTACATATGCATGTTATAATTTAGAATGTCAATATTGTATAATTGAGTGCCCAAAATGGTATGTAATCTTTTATTAATTTGGTTAATCAAGCACGATTTTAGTTTGAATCTGGCCTCCTTGAACAGATGAATTGATTCGAGTGTTTGTGAAGTATCATCAATGTAATAAGTTATAATATCGTGAATTGAGTGTCTCCAATCTAAGCTATATATATTGCAAGTTAGAATGTCATGTAATCGAATCTCTCTCATCTACGTAGTAAGTTAGAAATATCATGCAGTTGTTTGTTAATTTATTTTGTTAAGCATAATCTAGTTAAAATTTGGACTCGTAGGGTGTTCGAATGTTACAACATGTATGATATGAGTAAATGTTGTCTTTACTCGATATCCGAAGAAATATCCGTATCTGATATTAACCGCATCCGGTTCGCTCCGTATTCGATATACATCTATTCATATCCGTAACCGAAGCAATCCGCATTGGTATATGTATCCGAGTCTATCCGTGTTTGAATCCGAATCCGATAGAAAATGTGAAAACAAATATAATATCAATGATATCCGTCCGTATCCGATCCATTTACATCGCTAAATCCAACAATGTGTTTTTCAGCCGTGAAGTGCGTGGTTTCCCGGCTCCGGCTGCTGCAATCAATTGGTCTACACAGCATCGCCTCCGCTGATCGCCTGGGCAGAATGATCGTTGGACAGTCAAGGGACACCTTGACAGAGAACAGAGAAAGCGAGACGGGTTTTTTATTTTTATTTTTCTTGGTTGTTTCTTACTACTTGGTCGATTTGGAAGAGGAGTGTTAAGTGTAACTATTAACGCCAGATTTTGACACGTGTTGAATCGGCGTCAGGAGGAGAAGATTGGCCGATGCGGCAGATCTGAAGGCTACAGAAAGGAATCGGCCGATTGAGGTAACAGTCGGAAATCGGCCGATTGGTGATACAGCCTACGCCAACAGGATGGGACTATTTCAGAGGGTCCTGGTCAAAAAGTTGGTCAAAGGGGGGCACGCTAAGTCGGTCGGGGAGCAATTGAAGGAAATCTTGATTGGATTAGGGAACGGCGGTGGAAGATTCTGCGGGAGTCCGTTTCCTTTTAAAGTTCGTATGGATATAGTAATTTAAATAAGGTTGTAACAAGTCGTGATCGACCAGGAGTCCTAGCTTTAGGGTATAAATAGGAGTCGTCAGGGTCTTGAGAGATCATCAACACATCAATCAACAACAGTACTTCTACTTTTCTAGCAATTTACTTTCAAGTCGGCGACTTCGCCAATACTTTTCTTCTTTCACGAGTTCGTACGGATTGGCAGGGCTGCATCAACTTGATCTCCGGCCAATTGGTAGGTTCCGCTTACCGAGTAATATCCAAGCTTTAACTACGGGCGTATCGCTGTGGTTTCGTTTGGATTTATTCACCAGTTATCGATATTTACTAGAATTGCAAGTTTTATCTGTTATTCTAGTATTATCATCAGTTATCCAGCTTGAGATCAGAGTAATCGGCTTCGTCATTGTTTTTCTTCGATTTATCATCATACAGCCGATTAGATCTATTTCAAGTGTTGCTTCTGTAGTAATTGTTTAAGATCGTTCCGGTGGTTTTCTTTACAATTACTACCCGATTATGGGCTGATCCATAGCCGATCATCTCTACAGCAAATCGGCCGATTCGCTGCCGACGCGCTCCTCAGGGCAGATCGGAATCCCAGCCGATCGACGCGCCTGGAATTTAATACTCTATTTCCTTGTCAATCAACAGGTCAGATTGACTGGCACGCCGCGCGAATCGCACTAGGGTGATAACCTGAACAGGAGCTAAGCAGATTCTCCCGGGTCGTGTGTCCGACGCTGAAGACCATCGGCCGATTCCTATCTGGCCGATTTTAGCGCCAACACACTTTTGGCACGCCCGGTGGGACGATCCAAGATCTGATATGTCGAAAACCGCAGAAATTTCCGACAGCAACATCATTGAGGTCACAGAAGCAGATCTCAAGGACGACCAGAGGGAAGAATTGGCCAAGCATCTAGAAGATTACAAGAAGATGTACCTCCAGTCATTCAGTCGTACCAGAAGCGGGGAGGCAGTCAAGAAGACTCCTATTCTAGCACCTCGCCACATCACCATTGCTGAGGACTCGGGCAAGATGTCAGAGATGATTCAACAGTCCGTGTATCAGGCGTTCATCGACCAATCCTCAGTAATGACCAACACGGTGTATAACACCGTCGTCAACTCTCTGGCCAGCGGAGCAGTCCAAGGCTATCAGGGACCGGCATATGCCCCTCCGACCACTCTGCCAGCCAGAAGCCCACCATACACGTCCCAATCGGCTCCTCAGCCGATATTGACGCAACGCGAGGGGTACAACTCTCCATTGCCCCCGGCGTCTCCAAGATACAGCGGTGCACCATGTCTCCCATCACAGACACCGCTTCAACCCGTTCAGATTGCTTCTGTGCAGTCACTGCCTACAAGCTCAGCACCTTGGGGAACATCGGCGACAGCGTATTTTCCCGAGCCAGCGAACGGGTATGGAAGCTATTCAACCCAGGTGCCATACCAATCGTCCGCCCGGCCGACGGTCCCCCAGCATCAGCCGCTCTTATCAGAAATCGGCAGGGGGGCAAACACTGTCGAAGCATTCAGAGGCATGGTGCCAGCGATGACATACGATGCGGACTCGTTTCGCCATCAACTATCGGCCGCTCAGCAAAATTCGCCAATTCATCACCCGGCCATGCCAGCCCTTCAGCACATGCCCGCGCCGCGAACAGCTGTTCATCAGCAGCAGGTGGACTGGACGGCAAGAATAGCAGAAGTAATCCAGGATCAGTTTGGATTGAAGCCAAAAGTTCAAACTTACACCTACAAGACGCCATATCCATCGGCCTATGACTTGCTGCCGTTCCCACACCGCTACAAGGTTCCTGATTTCACCAAGTTCTCGGGGACGGACGATACATCCACTGTGGAGCATATCAACCGATTCATCATCCAGTGCGGGGAAGCTGCCATGCAAGATGCCCTGAGGGTGCGTTTATTTTCATCATCTCTGTCCGGATCAGCCTTCCAGTGGTTCACCACCTTGCCGCCAAATTCCATCGTTACATGGGCTGATCTGGAGAAACAATTCCACAAGTACTTCTACGCAGGAGTACACGAGATGAAACTCTCGGATTTGACCAGTCTCAGGCAGAGGAGCGATGAACCAGTGATGGGGTATATACAGAGGTTCAGAGAAATCAGGAACAAATGCTACAGTCTGGCTCTGACCGATGCACAGTTGGCCGATATCGCTTTCCAAGGCCTCTTGCCACAAATCAAAGAAAGATACGCTGCCCCAGAGTTTGAAAGCCTGAGCCAAATCGTCCACCGATTGTCAGGACAAGAGGTCCGACCGATTGAACAGCGGAGGAACTTCCAAAAGAAGGTGGCATACTTGGAAGGATCTGAATCCGATGCGGAAGAGGAAATCGGCCTGGCAGAATGGGTCAAAGGGAAAAAACCGATATCATGCCCTTTTGGGAAGAAAGAGCCGGAAACATTCGGCTTTGACACGGCAAAGGCCGATAAAATTTTTGATCTATTGCTTTAGGAAGGACAGATCAAGCTATCTCAACATCACACCATCCCTACGGCCGATCAACTTAAGAAGATGAAATACTGCAAGTGGCACAACGCTACTTCTCATGATACAAATGAATGTAAAGTCTTCCGCCAGCAGATACAATCGGCCATCGAGCAGGGGCGGCTTAAATTTGAAACTCCAACTAAATCGGCAAAGCCGATGAAGATAGATCAGCATCCCTTCCCGGCCAACATGGTTAACGCTGGAGGAGACTCAAGTCAAACCAAGGTGTTGACGTCAGAATCGGCGAGAAGAGGCGGCGCCGTCGACCCCAGGAGGCAGATCACGACGGAAGAAATCAGAAGGAACAGGCGAGGGCCAGAACAACCACGCAAGCCCGTCACCTCCCAATTCTTACTCAGTAAATATCGGCAGCAGCAAGAACAAGCAAGATACCAGGAAGAGACGATACGCCGGCATGAAGATCACTGGCAATGTCCGTTCTTCATCCACTGCTGGGGGAACGACATCAGATTGCCGTCTGCCGATAACTGTCCGGAGTGTAACGGATTGAGCTACAACGATCGCCCGAGGCCACACTCTAGGGACAGAGGATCAGAGCCGATCAGCAGAAATCGGCGCGAGGAACGGCGCGTTTCGGTGCATGATCGGCTGGGGGGCAGAGTTGACCAGTACAACACGTCAAAAAGCAAGATCGGCCGGCGGGATGGACTGGGGGGCAGGATCAGCGCGCACGATCGGCTGGAAGAGATGGCCGATGATAGGGTATCATACAAGGATCCCCTAGGAAGGGAACCAGATTGGGAACACGCCAGATCATCGGCCAAACCAGCAAATCCCAGGTGGTGTCCCGATAGCCTATCCAGATCCCAGAAGCGAAGGATCCAACGCCTACGCCAGTGGGAGCATCAAGAAGAAGAACAGAGACAGGTGCCAGAGAGAAGGAATGTTAAATCTCGAGTTTGGCGCCCAAAGAAAAACGATCAAGAAACAAGCAACCAAGAATCGGCAGCCGAAATTGATATGGTGTTCATACTACCGATGGAGTTCATGGCGCCCGACGATCGGGATAAAGTAAAAAGAACAGAGGAGGAGCAAATGGCACAACTAGTGTTAGAGCCAATGACGGCTACGTTTGAGAAACCAGAAGAGGAAAAATGACGGCATCTTAAAGCGCTGTTTCTCAAAGGCTATGTCAACGGAAGACCCGTCACCAGATTACTGGTAGATGGAGGCGCTGCAGTTAACATCATGCCGTATGCCATGTACCGCAAGCTGGGCAAGGGCGATGAAGACCTCACCAAGACGGACATGATGCTGAAGGATTTCGAAGGCAACGTGTCACCCGCCCGCGGAGCACTCTGCATCGACCTCACCATCGGCAGTAAGACCCTCCCTACCACCTTTTTCGTTATTAATGGCAAGGGGTCCTACAATATGCTGCTTGGTCGCGACTGGATACACGCAAACTGTTGTGTCCCATCTACAATGCATCAATGCCTTGTGCAATGGGTCGGCGACAGTACAGAGATAGTCGTTGCCGATTCCGTCTACAACGTTGCAGCGGCCGACACGCAACAGTGGAGCTGCGAGCACGTCAAGTGTATATCTGGCAGGACTTGGGACACTGACTTCCTGAAAGTGTCCGATTTTGGTCTACAGCCGATCTAAGCAGTCGGCTCTGAAGATTCAGAATAAATGGATCAGCTCGTCCGAGAAGATGGGAAGCTTGGGCATGGGTTTACGTCGGCCGATTTATTAGAGATGGTAGATTTGGGAGATAGCAGCAAATCAAGGCCGACGTACATTAGTGCCAATTTGGATCCTGAGTACAAATGTAAATTGATAAGTTTATTAAAAGAGTTCAAGGATTGCTTTGCTTGGGAATACCATGAGATGCCAGGACTAGACCGGTCTATTGTTGAACACCGGTTACCTATAAAATCAGGATATCGGCCATATCAGCAACCTGCACGACAGTGTAACCCCAAGATTCTACCTGACATAAAGGCCGAGATTACAAAGTTGATTGAGGCAGGATTTATTCGGCAGTGCCGCTACACCGAATGGATTTCTAACATTGTGCCTGTATACAAAAAGAATGGAAAATTACGTGTGTGCATCGATTTCAGGAACTTAAATCAGGCTACACCGATGGATGGATATCCGATGCCGACGGCCGATATCTTGGTGGATGCTGCCGCAGGCCACAAAGTCATAAGTTTCATGGATGGGAATGCCGGGTACAATCAGATATTAATGGCCGATGAAGATATTTCGAAAACGGCTTTTAGGTGCCCAGGCCATCTTGGTTTATTTGAATGGGTGGTTATGACTTTCGGGTTGAAGAACGCCGGCGCTACATATCAACGGGCCATGAACTACATCTTCCACAGGCTCATTGGTTCATCGGTGGAAATTTATATAGATGACGTCGTGGTCAAGTCAAAAGGTCACCAAGATCATCTGGCCGATTTACAGGAAGTACTGGAGTGCACAAGGAAACATGGGCTGAAGATGAACCCAAACAAGTGTGCATTTGGTGTATCGGCCGGGCAATTCTTAGGATTTATGGTCCATGAGCGCGGGATAGAAGTCAACTGCAAGACCATAGACGCCATCAACAAAGTGGTGGCCCCACAAAATAAAACTGAACTACAGTCCCTCATCGGCAAGGACAATTTCGTCAGAAGATTCATATCCAATCTGTCAGGACGTATTCAGGCTTTTACCCCTCTGTTGAAATTAAAGCCCGACCAGGAATTCATATGGGGAGAAGGACAGTGCAAGGCACTGGAGAATATCAAGCAGTATCTGGTTTCACCTCCGGTATTAGTTCCACCACAGCCTGGTAAGCGGTTCAAGTTATATTTATCGGCTGATGAACAGGCTATTGGATCGGCGTTGGTACAGGAGTTTGAGGGGAAAGAACGAGTGGTATACTACGTCAGCAGAAGACTTTTAGACGCCGAAACAAGATATTCCTCGGTGGAGCGACTATGCTTGTGCTTGTACTTTTCATGTACTAAGCTCAGGCACTATTTGCTATCGGCAGAATGCATAGTCGTGTGCAAGGATGATGTGGCGAAGTATATGCTATCATTGCCGATTTTGAAAGGGCGGATTGGAAAATGGATCCTGGCTTTGTCAGAATTCGATTTAAGGTACGAATCGGCCAAAGCCGTCAAAGGTCAAGTGATGGCCGATTTCGTAGTTCAGCATTGTGGACCAGAAATCGCCACCGTTGAACCAGTTCCATGGACTCTATATTTTGATGGTTCTTCGTGTGGGGTCCGATCAGGAATCGGCATTGTTCTTGTGTCGCCTCGGGGGGCAAGTTATGATTTCTCTCTGCCGATAGAAGCCTCTGCAACTAATAACCAGGCGAAATATCGAGCTGTTCTAAAAGGCATCCAATTATTAACGGAAGTCAGAGCTGATGCAGTCGAAATTTTTGGGGATTCCATGCTCATTGTGGATCAGTTGACGGGGCGATCTGAGTGCAAGGATGATATCTTGAGGATTTATTATGAGGATTGTCTTCAACTTTTAAAAGAGTTCAAGTCTGCAATAATTGAGCATATCCCCAGGAATTATAATGAAGAAGCCAACAGACTGGCCCAACATGCTTCTGGGTATCGGCCGATTCAGGGAGCGATGACGCTAGAGCTCGCGGCCGATGACTGGCGAAAGGAGATCGCCGATTACTTGAGAAATCCATCCCAAAAGGTGGATCGGCGAACACGTTTTCAGGCTACAAAATATGTGTTTCTTGAGGATGATTTATTTTATCGGACGATTGATGGAGTTCTTCTCAAATGCCTGGGAACAGAAGAGGCAAAGGTTCTGATGGGAGAAATCCATGAAGGCGTGTGTGGAGCTCATCAATCGGCTCACAAAATGAAATGGATGATCAGGAACAATGGATATTACTGGCCGACCATCCTTGAAGATTGTTTCAGGTACTACAAAGGATGCCAAGACTGTCAGAGGTTTGGCAATGTGCAGCGCGCGCCAGCATCGGCTATGAATCCAATAATTAAGCCGTGGCCGTTCAGAGGTTGGGGAATAGATCTCATCGGACAGATTCATCCTCCATCTAGCAAAGGGCATAAGTTCATATTGGTGGCTACAAATTATTTTACTAAGTGGGTGGAGGCAGTTCCTTTGAGGAACGTGACATCGGCCGATATGATTGAATTTGTTAAAAGCCATATTATATATCGATTTGGTATTCCTCAAACCATCACAACTGATCAAGGGACAATGTTCACTTCTGGAGAATTCGGAGAGTTCTCCGCCGATATGGGGATTAAATTATTGAATTCTTCTCCATACTATGCTCAAGCCAATGGCCAAGCAGAATCGTCTAACAAAGGGATAATCAAGCTAATCAAGAGGAAGATAGAAGAGCAACCCAAGAAGTGGCATATGTCTTTGGCTGAATCTTTATGGGCATACAGGATGGCTTGTCATGGAGCCACTAAAATATCCCCTTATCATTTGGTTTATGGTCATGAGGCGGTCTTGCCATGGGAGATAAGGACAGGGTCAAGACGTATATCGTTACAGGATCAGTTAACGGCCGATGACTATTCCTTTCTCATGAAAGATGAACTTGACGATTCGGCGGGTTTACGGTTGAGAGCCCTGATTAGTATAGAAGAAAATAAGAAAAGGGTGGCCAGATGGTATGACAAAAAGGTCAAAGTTAAGCAGTTCTCTCAAGGAGATTTGGTATGGAAGTTGGTGCTGCCGATAGGATCTAAAGATCCCAGATTCGGTAAATGGTCACCCACTTGGGAGGGGCCGTATAGAATCGGCCGATGTGCCCCTGGGAATGCATATATTCTGGAGACAGTCGAAGGGGAGGAATTCCCAAGAGCTTTAAATGGACGATATCTGAAGAGGTACTATCCAAGCATTTGGGTAGATACATGACTTGCAGCAAAGTATGTCAAGGTAACATGGCCGATTTCTCATCTGTTTCTGTCTACACATCTGGTGAAAGAAAACATTGGGATTCATTATTGAATGGAAATTACAGATTACATGGCCGACATGGTACAAGTCACCCTTAGAATAAAAATACTGGTGTGTCTACTAAATACGCCTACGCTGGATTTCTCTCTCGATGCGACCCAGTTTTATCATAAGGGTGAGCCTTTTCTCTTTCGGGTCCTCTGCAGTGGCTCCAGTTTCAGCTTGGTTGCAGAGTTCTTTCAGCAAGCGGGTCTTCTCCTCTTCCAGATCTTCCATGGCGACTCCAGTTTTGGCTTTACAGGGAAGTGAAGAATTTTTTTCGGAAGATGGTTGCTTGCGGACCAAAAAATGAGCATTTATGAGGTCCAAGTATTCCTGGACAGCGGCAGGGATATGATCTCTGAGTTCCCCAGCATGAGCTCTTATCAGATTTCTGTCTGCCTGTGATAATGGCTCTTCTGAATGCATGATTTCTATCGCTCGTTCTAGACCAGGGCTGAGACATTTCGGCACAGAGATAAAAGGAGTTACCCAGTATCGGAGCGATTGAGATGCTTAAGAGAAAGGCAGAGGGGGAGTTCATACCTGGTTGACAGAGGAAGAGGATGAGGAGGACGAACAAGACATCTTGCCGTTCAGTTTGGGACAGTAAAAGAAGGAAAGGAGATAAGTGATGCGTGTGCCTCTAGAGATGGTGAACGGTCTGCGTATAAATGAAGAGGAGGTAGATGGATGGTGAGACACGTCCTATCGGAGTAAATACATACATAAATGCAAAGCAGACTGAAGGAGCAGTTCAAAACCAAATCGGCGCAGTGACATTAAAGGAGCAATAATGTTTAACATATTTTTTACAACCCAAGGAAAGCATCTATGGCTACAATCGCTCGTCGTCTAATTTGATCGGCCGAGTCTACTATTCTCTGATCATCATCGGCCGATCCTGGTACTTCTGACACGCGGCGATGGAGCCTTATTGTTTCACGGGCCAGATGTTGTCTTTCTTGCTTCAGCTCGCTGATGATGGATGGGAGTTCTTGGAGCTTCTTCTCTTCAGCGGCTATCTCTTTGGTTATCTGTTCCATTTCCTTGGCCAGTTCTGCTCTCCTCCGTTTCAGCCGATCTATTGCGCCAACGATGTCCGGACGGCAATTCTCGAGGAAGTTGATCCTGTGGTGTACTTCCTGAGTCCGGTGCTTGTACGAGTCGACCTCCTCCTGAGTGTTGGCCCTCTGAGCACGATCGGCCATACGTTGCAGCGCCCTGGAAACCGGAATCTGCATGCCTTCTATATAGGCAGCATACCCCAAATTTTCCGACACTTCATCCGGGATGCGATCTTTGACCTCGTTGAAAAGTCATCGAATCGGCGATGCATCTTCCACCAATCGGCCGATGTCATCTTGGAGGAGAGTACGAATGCTTTCGAGCTTGGAGCGGACATCGTCGGAGGTGGAGCTCGATGGAATTGGGTGTGAAGCGATTTCTTCGTCATCGGCCAAGGAGACAGCAAAAGAAAAGATGCTATTGTTGGGGGTATCTTGCTCCTGTAAGGAAATAAAGTAAAGGGTAAGCAAGCGGTGCAAGGAAATCGGCCGATTCTAATGGTAAGACTGCTACCTCTTTGAAGCGAATCTCTCTTGCCTGCGCCGGTGGAAGTGTTTCCCTTGACTCAGGGACTGGTACATTTGGTTCGTCGGAAGAAGAAGATTCGATGGTTATTAGTGCTCCGCTTGGACCAGCTTCCTGAAAAAGACATGAAAGAAGATTCCCGTGAAAATGCTATGGGAAATTGAAATAAGATAGTAACAGAAATTTGCCATGCCTCTGTGGGCCTCCCGGCCGATGCCTGTTGTGGAGTTATAATCGGCGTACCCAAATCGGCCTGCATCAAAATTGGTTAAGTTTTCTGAATGTTAAGGATTAAGGGTAAGAGATCGTTTACCTCGGCGGCAGGAGCTGCTGGAATCTCGGTTCCCACTTGAGACGTGGCCGATTGTTGCGGAGACTGCGGTGGGATAACTTGTGCAGCCTGGCAGAGGAATAGAATTGATGTTAGTAGAAGATTTGGAGAATATATAAGATAGATAAGATTACCTGAATAGCTTCTACTAATAGTGATGCTGCAGCAGCCCCGACTTCAGCAGTAACTTGGGGATCGGCCATCTCGACAAACGGCAGAGGTAAAGGACCTGGAGTCTCGGCGGGTGTCACCGCTACTTGGTCGGCCGATCCGACGCGGGGAGTCTCGGCCGATACCGCTGCCATCTGGCTGGCCGATCCGATGCGGGAGACTTCAGCTGATGCTATTGCCATCTGATCGGCCGATCCAATGCAAGCTCGCACCCGACGGCCGGTTATCTTTGATGTTGGCCTTTTTGGTGCTCGCCTTGATCGGCCGGTGGAGATATCTCTGACAGTTGGAGCATGGAAGCCGATAAGTGGATACGGCGTGTATTGGTGATGGCTATCAATCGGTCGGCCGCTTCGGCTCCGCATCGGGGGAACATGGCTTTCAGACTGAAGAGATGAACATGAGTTAACAACAAGATGATAATATAACATTGGAATCGGCTAAGGAAAAAGGACATACCGCTGCATTTGGGTCGATGTTCTCTGGGTCCAGAATGTTGCAGTAAGACGATGGAGATTTACAGAAAAGGTGCTGCTTCCATTCTGCCCACCATAATTTAAACTGCTGGGTGGCGAAAGAGGCAACTGACCAACCATTCAAGTCAATGGTACTAGAGTCGGGTACTAGATCGCACAGCCGGCTGTAATCAAGACTTGAGGTTAGTCCATCTCTGAATTTTGCCTGGCCGGCGAAATAGACTCGAATCGGCAGTTGGCCAAAACCCAGTTGCCTTGCCGCGGCCGACGGACTGTAGAACTCGTAGGTGGGTGAGTCCTTTCCTGAGAAGAAGTTGGCTGGCAGAATCCCCGGCTTGATCAAGACGTCCATTAACTCTCTGTCAAAGGTATGAGTGGAGAAATCAAAGCATACGGGCAATTTGAAAATCGGCTCTACTGCCTGATATGGGTGCCAGCTGATCATCTCTTCACTAAGGCCATTGTAGAAACATCTGAAGTATTCAGCTGTGCGGGTGGCAGTGAATTGGCAGCCGGGAAAGGCCGATACCAATTCTCCAAAAGATCTGCAGCGGCGACGGACCGATGGATTCTCCTTTGACTCGATGTTGGGAAAGGTCTTTGTCTCTATCCGCTGCTGAGAAACCTTGCTCATGTGTAAATTGAGCCAGAGGGTGATGAACCACCAAGGACCACCTGGGTTCCCTATCGGCTCCCCTTTCGACAGCTTGACGCCGATTTGGTGCATCAGTTGGTACGCCGATCCCAGCAAATGTTTTCCAAGGGGGGTGGCTGATCCTTGTGAAAGAGCCTCTGCCAAAGCTTGAGTGTTGGAAGAGGGGCCGACTGCTCTGCCACAGAAGAAATGCTTCTCCAGCCACATCATCAAGAAGGCAGTATGCTCCCTCTGCGAGACTGTCCCGGTCTTCATGTTTTTACTGATGTATCCTTTTCACCCGCCGATTCCTTTGGTCTCCAGCCGATGAGATGGCTTGAACAGATAATTGAAAGGGGTATCGGCGGAGGAAATATCGAGGCCGGTCAGCAGCAGAACATCGGCCAAGGTCGGGGTCATAGGTCCGTGTCCGAAAAGGAACGCGTTAAGTGCATCGGACCAGAAATAAGAGGCTGCCATAACCAGAGGTTCGTTCCTTTCCATCTGAGACAGGGATAAGTCTATGCACTGGCCGATTTTGAGCTCTTCCCACTGAATCTTCCAAGATTCGGCTACCCTCTGGTACCATTCTCTCCACCCGGGTGTTTCATTTGGCCAAGATCTGAAAGTGCCTACCCAATGATCTAAATCCATAGATGACTGCTTAAAAGAGATCCTATGGGTTTCTAAACTGATCAGATCCGTTGGGTCAGGGCTCCCCATAGGGCCCAAACAGATGAGGTCAGGGGATTCTGAGAGAGGAATAGTGATTCGATACCTAAGTGCCTAAAAAAGGGAAAAAGGGAAGAAACTAAGAGAAGGTCCGGAAAATATTGAAGCAGTAAAAAGGCGAAAAGGGAAAAATTTCGAGCATTTACCTCTGGGATGGAGGCCATCGTCGCCGATGACACCGCTGGGGAAGCCGCCGATTGGGCCGCCGCCGCCGAAGGAGTAGCCGATGGAGCCTCTGATGGAGTGGTCGCCGATGGAGACACCATTGGGGGTCGGAGCAGGCCGCGGATGAGATCGCCGGAAAGGGGGAAGCACTTGGAAATCGAAAGAGCTTGGAGGAAGACGAACAGTGGTGCGATTGAAAAGAATGCTAGATTCGTGGGGAAGGATAGGCGGAGAAAGCCAGTACTTAAGAGAAATCAGGGAAGCGAGGGCAAAGATGGTATTTTTACCGCGCCGTCTACACGAGTTCCAGAGGAGCGGTCGTTTCGCGCGCTTGGTTCGAGGAAATTGCAATCATTGTGCCGCGAAACGAAAGGAGATTTTTACTGCGCCCGTTTCGGAGAAAAGGATTAAAGAAAAAGTTTCGAAGAAAAAGTTATATTTTACTCCGAAACTGGGGGGCATGTGTTGACGCCAGATTTTGACACGTGTTGAATCGGCGTCAGGAGGAGAAGATTGGCCGATGCGGCAGATCTGAAGGCTACAGAAAGGAATCGGCCGATTGAGGTAACAGTCGGAAATTGGCCGATTGGTGATACAGCCTACGCCAACAGGATGGGACTATTTCAGAGGATCCTGGTCAAAAAGTTGGTCAAAGGGGGGCACGCTAAGTCGGTCGGGGAGCAATTGAAGGAAATCTTGATTGGATTAGGGAACGGCGGCGGAAGATTCTGCGGGAGTCCGTTTCCTTTTAAAGTTCGTATAGATTTAGTAATTTCAATAAGGTTGTAACAAGTCGTGATCGACCAGGAGTCCTAGCTTTAGGGTATAAATAGGAGTCGTCAGGGTCTTGAGAGATCATCAACACATCAATCAACAACAGTACTTCTACTTTTCTAGCAATTTACTTTCAAGTCGGCGACTTCGCCAATACTTTTCTTCTTTCACGAGTTCGTACAGATTGGCAGGGCTGCATCAACTTGATCTCCGGCCAATTGGTAGGTTCCTCTTACCGAGTAATATCCAAGCTTTAACTACGGGCGTATCGCTGTGGTTTCGTTTGGATTTATTCACCAGTTATCGATATTTACTAGAATTGCAAGTTTTATCTGTTATTCTAGTATTATCACCAGTTATCCAGCTTGAGATCAGAGTAATCGGCTTCGTCATTGTTTTTCTTCGATTTATCATCATACAGCCGATTAGATCTATTTCAAGTGTTGCTTCTGTAGTAATTGTTTAAGATCGTTCCGGTGGTTTTCTTTACAATTACTACCCGATTATCGGCTGATCCATAGCCGATCATCTCTACAGCAAATCGGCCGATTCGCTGCCGACGCGCTCCTCAGGGCAGATCGGAATCCCAGCCGATCGACGCGTCTGGAATTTAATACTCTATTTCCTTGTCAATCAACAGGTCAGATTGACTGGCACGCCGTGCGAACCGCACCAGTGCGATAACCCGAACAGGAGCTAAGCAGATTCTTCCGGGTCGTGTGTCCGACGCTGAAGACCATCGGCCGATTCCTATCCGGCCGATTTTAACGCCAACAGTAACGAACACGTCATCAACCACTCTTCTGTGGGTGCAGGTCAGGAATAGGCGGTTGTCGGATTTGCTTCAAGGGATAATGGTTTTTTCTTTTCTTTTCAAGGATCATCTTTGCTTGCTTTGAGTCGGCACTGCCAAGCTTGTATAAGTATCCTAGTTTTGTTGTTGCCGTGGGCCGGTCAGCCGCTTCCCGGGGCAACTTCTGGTCGCTATACGAGCTTCTCCTGTCGATGCAACGCAACACGCTATTCTTCCCCAATTCCCATTCCATGAGTGTGGGACCACCCCTCCCTACCAAATCTTGTCACCCGTCCGTCTCCCGTCTCATCTCACTTCTCGTGCTCGAGAGTTTCGGAGGACGGCAGCACAGACCATTTCGAAGCAACACTCGCGTCATCGCCTTCCAATTTGAACAGCCTAGGCATCCGGCTTTTGCAGAGATTCCTACTGAAGATTCAAACATGAACGGGTTTTACAAGGAAACCAAAGTGAGCGAATTGACACTTTCTTCACCCATCAAGATTCGGGTAGGAGGAAGCCATTAGACTTCACCAATGTCAGCACGCCCAGCAGCTTCTATTACAGCAAGCACAGTACTCTGCTTTCTAGCTGTCCGGCAATTCGGCAGACGACCAAAGATGCCACGCCGACGCGCAAAGCAAAAGCTAAACCCTAAACTAAAAACGACTCCGTGTGGTGATAAAAAATATTTACCCCTAGTAACTGTAGTAAGTCTGTAACCAACAAATCAGCGCACGGCAAGAACAGGATGCGAGGAGGAAAAAAGAGAGAGAAGAATTTGGGGGGGAAATATAGAACAGGGTCGCGCGCGGCAGAGAATCGAGCAGTGGTCAGGAGCCGCCGCCGTCGTCGCGGCGGCCGAGGAGGAGCGCGGCGAAGCTGGCGGCGGCGCAGAGCGCGGCGACGGCGTTGCCCTCGCGCAGCAGCACGCGGAGCGCGAGCCCCGCGATGTCCCGCGTGGCGCGGCGGCCCTCCGCGACGAGCGACCGCCGGGGCCGCCCCGCGAACGCCAGCAGCACCAGCACGGTGATCCACGTCACCAGCATGGCGGGCGCCGCCACGGCCAGCGCGGCGCCCATGGACAGGAGGCCGAACACGGCGCCGTACATCACGGACGCGTACAGCGCCGCGGGCCACGCCGGGGGCGGCGGCGACGCGGAGGCGGAAGAGGAGGAGGCCGAGGCGGAGTCGTAGTACCAGGCGCGGACGGAGGCCAGCAGGCTCCAGGACGAGCAGAGCAGCGCGGCGTACACGGCCAGGAAGAGCGCAACCCAGGTCCGCCGCCGGCTCAGCGCCCGCAGCAGGAGGGAGGTCCAGGGGGGCCACGCCGCCTCCTGATCCGCCATGTACGGGACGCGGAGATCCGATCCTGAGGCAGAGATACTTGCTCCCGCCGCCGCCGGCGACTCCTGCCTGGTGCCTGGGCTTGGAGGGTTCGGCTCGGCAGCAGCGTCAGCAGGTGGGTGGAGGGAGCTTGCTTTGCTTGGCTGGGTGGTGAAGGGAGCAGCAGCAGCTGGGGAGGCGGAGCTTTGCTTGGCTCGGTGGCGATTCTGGGATTAGCGATTTGCTGGCTGCCCTGCGCTCTTCCTTCACTTTCCCTTGCGATTTCTTGCCATTTCATTTGACCCTCCCTTTCCTCCCTTTGTCCGCACCGCGGCCACTGTACAGACAAGACCGCCGGTCGTCGCCGACAGAGGCCTTTCTTCCCTCTCTTCCCGTTTTTTTTTTTCCTTCTTTTCTTTCCCTCCTCTCTTGGCCCATTACACTAGCTGATGTGTTAGCCCACGGACAAAGTTCGCCACGCCCACTTGCTTTGTTGGTCCACGTATGGAGTTCTTCCTTCTTTCGTTGGCCCACGTAGGCTCTGGATAATGATAAATCGACACCCATGCTTTCTTGTTTCTTTCTTCTCCTTTTCTGTCATATTAGCGTCCCTAGCTCCAATGCACCCCATCAAAGACTGCCACCTGCTCTTTAGTTCGTGGCAGTTTCGCGTCACAGATGTTCTTCAGTGCAAAGATTAAGAGTGTGAAAACAAATGGAGCCTTTTCTGTTCATTTTTATGGCTTTATATACTTGGTTGATTGATGCAAAATTTGTAAACAGCAATGCTCACTCGAAAAGAAAGACATGGGGATACCCACTGCACGGTCATCGACCATCTTAAACAGGAGCTATGCACAAAACAAAGAATGGAGCTTTGTTAGCACAAAAGGGAGCGGAGATCAGCACGAAACAACGAATGGAATGTACTAACACATACCCAAAAAAAATCCTCGCATTCATGTGCAAGACATGGAGCGGAGTGTTGCTTTTTTTTTTGTCACGATCAACTAAGATGTCAAAAACAATCGAGAATAGCTCGAAATGTTCATCTTCTTTCTTCTTTTCTTTAGTGTATATCATTAGTCTCCCATGCATCAGTAATCACCATGCTCTGGAGTGTCCACCTGACCATCACAAATCACTTCACCGTAAACAACAATCGAGGCAAATCGCGTTGTGATTATACATCGCCCGCGCGACAAATGCACGAGCCATCACTGAAGCGAAACGAATTCGGCACAAACGGCCTAACAACTTTGTTCTTCCTCCTCGAGCTCACGATGCTCGCCGGCCTCCTCGCCGCCGTTAGGGTTGGGGGCTTCGGGATCGGGGTTTGGGGGCTTCAGGATCGGGTCGGAGGGTGTCGTCGGTGATGTTTCTGGCTGTGGAGAGAGGGCCCTTGGGCGGCGGCAGACGGGCGATGGCGACAGGTTGTGGGCACCGGTCGCAGGTGGTGGAGGACATCCGGTGGGCGGGGTACGCGGCGGGGAAGTATGGCAAGCTTCACCGGTGGTGGAGACAGCAGTGAAGCTTGGTGGCGGCAGATTCGGCGGCAGGCAGGAGCCGCCGGAGACAAGAAGGGCGGCAACACAGGGGCAGAGGAGAGGCGCTAGGGCAAGCTAAGGAGACGTGGAAGGGAGGAAGGAAGATGACGGTCGGGAGGAAGATGATGACGCTGCTTGGACCGTCGTGTTGGGCCGCCCTGCGAGCGATGGTTTCTTTTTTTATCATCGCTTTAAGTGATATATAGTTTCGCCCCGTGTTTCAGCTACAACAGCTAACTTGAGTTTCACATCAACGGCCTCATGCATGGTTTATCATATTTTTTATCATATTAGCGTCCCTAGCTCCAATGCACCCCATCAAAGACTGCCACCTGCTCTTTAGTTCGTGGCAGTTTCGCGGCACAGATGTTCTTGAGTGCAAAGATTAAGAGTGTGAAAACAAATGGAGGAATCCGATCATACTTTTGCCGAACAATGAGGCCGGCACCCTTTTTTGGCAATGAAGTTAATCGATTGGCCTTCTCTATTCATGAGTCCACCCATCAGACCAGATGGCAACTACTCCCTTTTCAGGGGGAACACTCTTTTAAGTCTTAACTGGTCCAGCAAGCCCTCAACATGTACCATTTCCTGCTTAAGCAAAATCGTTCTCATCTTTGTTAAAACTAGGTGGAACATAAACCACCAAGATTGCGGTTTGCGGCAAACTTGAAGGATTCTCCATAATATGGATTTCTTGCAATATTGAGATAGAAATGGTTAGACTTAGTTGTTCAATTGTGAATTACTCAGTTCAAGATTGCAAACCTCCAAAGTAGCAGTGTCTTGCAATTAAGCATCCGATTTGTGGGGAGTTTCCATGTCAAATACTTTCTCAATTGCTGAGCATCGCAGCCGCTTCTTCATCGGATAACCAGAGAGCTGCATCTGCATTGGTTGACACTGGCAATGGATTGCCTTTGATTTATCCTCACCTGCAGCCGTTGCAACTTCGGTTTTTTTTTTCTTTTTTTTTTTGGAGTTAGGAGGATCAACTTTGTAGTGGGCCTGTGAGGCCGATTTCTCGTATTTGGGCCGTATCTAAACTGGCCCAGCCACGTCAGCATGGCGTATCCGCATCCGTTATTGGACCGTTGGGTCGGTTCCTTCTTTCCGAAAGCTCGCGGCTTTCTCCGACCTGGGCGGCCGCCCTCCTCTCCCCCCGCCCAGCCTTTTTTTGGCATCCGACTAGTCATCTCCTATAGCAAGGAAATCTGGACGCGTCCCCTCCCGGATCCACCCAGAGGCCACCACGCCGGCCGCCGCGGCGCCGACCACGAAAGGGAGGACCCAGCATCCCCCCTCTTCACCCGCGTACGTGCGCGTCCCGATCTTTCTCTTCCTTTATCAAAATTTTCCTCTTTTTCTGGAGTGTTCTTCTTCCCAAGATTCGGGTCTAACCTTCTCAAATTATTTGCGTATGTAACCTCTTTGCTGGCCGATCTGTGCGCAGGAGAAAGAGTTGGAGAGGGGAGGGCGGGCCGGGATGGAGGGGAGAGGCGCGGCGGAGGAGGAGGCCAGGGCCGTGGAGGAGCTCCGGCAGGCGTTGGCCGCGCGCGATCTGCTGCCGCCCAAGTTTGATGACAAACACACTATGAGGAGGTATGCTATTGTCGCTCCATGGCATTTCTGAATGTTTGTTATTCTCTCGGAGTTTGGTTCAAAAAAATGCACAAAGTATGAAGGGATATGGGTGGCTTGTGTTTGCTATGGAGTTGGCCACCAGTCATTTTTGTGGCGACTGAGTACAGACGATCGAAGGGGTGGCTCTCGAGGGTTCTATATATATTTTTCTCTAATATGATAATCTGTTTTTCACTGGCAATTAATTTGAAAAGAAATCAATTGTGACTAACCTTTTTGTAAAGGTAATTAATTCACTGACAATCTTACGTTTCTCTCTGATCTGAGGTGTTATTCTTAATACCGATCCCTCCTTTCAGAAAAGGGAATGCATGCCATGTTCATTTTTTTTTCTCCAGAATGGACGAGGAGGTGTACCAAGTTAGATGCTTATTAATTTTATCAAAACAAGAGTAATAATTTGCTTTTAATGGGTGTGCATACCTGTTAGCTGCTCTGTGGTGACTCTTTACATCTGTCTTTTTCATGCTTCTAACCCACTGGTTGTAGAGATGAGATTTGTTTCTCGAGGGATGCAACACTTGGTTGGGAAAATAAAATAAGCACGCATCTGTAACTTCTTAAAAACTGTCATGACCAGTCATGTGTCATATCAAGCATTTTGTATTGATATAATTTAACAAAATTTGGAGTTACTGTACTCTTAATGGGTTCTGAGTTTATGTTTTCGCCACCAAAAGTCCAAAACCGTGTCACTAAAAGTTGGGACAAAATTGTCTCACAATAATTTATTCGCAGGGGATGGGCCAACTTTTAACACGAGAACCAAACGTACCATAAGGTTTTAAGACAGAAATATCTGTCCTGATTCCTTGATAGAAAGAACTTTATGGAATTATAAAAAGCAGTTCAAAATTACTAGTGGAATTTCTTCAAAGAAAAGTTACCAGTGAAAGGAACTATATTGCAATTAAATTTGGTCAAACCGAATTGTTTCGGACTTTTGTTACTTGTGCTTTATTCGATGAAAGGAACTATATTGCAATTAGTGTTCATCCGTGGTACTGTATCTGGTGTCATTTGACTTCGCATCACTGAAATTAAACATGAGTATATCTAGTTTCTTTTTTTAGTTCTGTTTGATTCTTGTCGACTGGAGGTGAGTCTCCTTGCAAAATATGCAAGGGTAAGGCTGTCTAGAAATTACCTTCCCCAGAGCTTACACTCCTAAAATTTTCTATAAAATTCTCTCATCTCAATTGGATATCTTCTGCATGACAGTTTCCTTACGTCCACCAAGATTTACATCATATTGTCTTTAATTAACAATTCACTACATTTCAACTGTTTGTAGCATGTTCCAGCTGCACTTTCGAATAAACCACATACCAACATCTGAAAATATATCAAAGCCCCTAAGATGCAAAGTTCACATAAGGCCTATGTTACACAGCTTACGGGTATGGCTATATCACCATGTGCAGTTTTTAAAAGCAGGAACATGTTGTTAGGAAAGTATTTATATTCTAAAAATTGTAGAAAGAGTGAAGAGAATCTAGGAGACATTGAGAACTCAGTTACCTCGATGAAACTATATTCCTTACTTCCTTACCAAATAGCAATTGGCCATGCTGCCTACTCATCTCCTTCAGCGACTGCAACTTTAATTTGTGTTCGAAATAGGTCTGGGGCACCTATGTTCTGGTGTAGCGGGATTAGCATCACCTTGTTCGAAATAGGTCTGGGGCATTGTGTTCCAACATAGTACCTCCAGGTTAAGCTTTTTACATGAAGCGAGGACGAAAATGTAAGAGAGGGCCTATGCATATTTGTGCTCATCCCATGTGGGAGTTGGGATTTAAGAAGATTTTGAATGCGGCACACACTGATCACACTCAAGGTATTTAAAGCAAGGTTCATTTAACTTGGCTATAGCTGTCTCTGTATTCCCAGGCATACTTGCATCTGAACTGCACGCTTGCTCCAGTACTATCTCCAGAATTACCTCATTATTCCATATAATGTCCTAGTTAGGGTTGAAAACGGTCGGGATCGGTCGGGATAACCCCGTTACCGTTTTCACTTTTACATTTTAATACGAAAACGAACAAGTCGAACACAAAAACGAATACTGACTCACGGGATACCGAAAACGAACCAATTCGAACGGATATATGTCGAAAACGAAAGGTCTACGAAAAGGCAAAACAGAAACACTAACCCGTACGGTCCTACCCAATCATCCAACAAACTTGACATGAGTACATGAAAACACATAGACAAATGATAATAACACAAGTAATTGTAAACCATGATAATAATTCACAACCTCACAAGTTCACAGCCACACAATATCCACACAATAGTGTACAATACATAGTCACAACTGACAACTCACAAGCTCAAACTCGCCGGCCGTCTCGGGGAGGACCGGAGGAGGGCCTGGGGGTCTCGGACTCTCGGAGACAACGGGAAAGAGGTGGAGCGACCAAGGCCTCGAGCCCTCGAGGGAGAGAGGCGGCTGGTGAGTGGAAAGGGTGGAGCGGTGGAGGAGGGAGGCGGTGGGGTCAGAGCCTCAGGGGAGTCGGAGAGGGGTGCCCTAGTTCTTTTGGGCTGGCCGTCGAGGGGTTGGGAACAGACCTGGCTAGGCTTCTTTACACGGGCTGCAGAAAAAGGTATATTCCGAATTAGTAAAAACGGGATATCCCGATAAAATACAGGAAATACGGAAATGATTGGGATACAAGCCAAACCGTTTCCGTCCCGTTTTGGAATTTGACATCCCATATTTCGTACCAATTCCGAATTTGTCCGAAAATACGAAAACGAGCGGGTAAAATGTAGAAATCCGGGCGGAACGGAACGGGATTTATCCCGACCGTTTTCAACCGTAGTCCTAGTGCCTAGATGATTTTCTGGCGCCCTCTAGAGCAGCAAAAGAGGCAGGTTGACGAAGAAGTTTGGAGAAATAAGAGGTTGACACAGACATGGTGTGCAAGGTAGAAGAGCAACTGGGGTGACAGTAGAGCAATAGCTGTTGATGCTTAACAGGGAGGAATCCTACAGCTACTGTCTGTGCAGATCAGGAATTTCAGAGCTCCACATATCATCCTAGGGATAAAAGATGAACAAATTCGTGGCTTGCTGGAGAGTTTGCATCCTGGCCACTGTGCATGGCAAATTTTCCCTGTGGTTTGCTCTACTGAATTGCTGTTGGACGGCTGATAGGCTGCCCAAGTGAGGCCTTCCTCACCCTTCTTGCTGCCCTCTTTGTGATCAAAGAGATGAGATCATGCAGCACCTTCTCTTCTCTTGTGTGTTCATGTGGCAAGTCTGGTTCTTTATACTCCAGCAAGTGAGGCTTGAATTCTTGGCAGATGGCACCACCTCCTTATGTTAGCAGTTTTCAGGATTGTGGAACCGATCCCTCAAACAGGTGGAAAGCAAACTGGAAAAGCCCTCAATTCTCTGGTTACCCTTGTGGCCTTATTGCTTGGAAGATTTGGAAACACCGCAATGACTGCATCTACAACGCAGCATCCCCGGATGTAAATAGAGTTGTTAAGGCTATTGTGGAGGAAGGTGTTTTATGGTGTACTGCTGATGCAAAGCACCTCTTGCAGTTAGCGTCGGCTGTGCTCGAGGCTCTTAGATTGGTTATTTGGTTTAGGTCGGGTTGTTTATTTCTAAAGTCAGTTGTGTGCATGTACTGATTTCTTGGATATGTGGTGTGGTGTTATGTTGTGTTTGGTTTGCACTTATCTACTTTTCTCTTCCATGATAAAAGGATACCATTCTCCTGTGTATTCGGGAGAAAAAATGAACTAATTAAATGTACTGTCTACTAGAGAAGAACATGCAACATTGAAGCACAAAATGAGTAAATGCACCTAGGAGGAAGAGATCAGTGGGTAGTGGGCTAGAAAACAGAAACCAAGAACATCTGCCTCTATGAGTGGCAAGTTGACCTCCAAGTAGCGGTAGGCCACTGGTAGATGACCATGGTTAGAAGTTGGAGTTTGATGGGTGTCTGTGCATGCTCCTATGCTAGATAGCTACCTTTGCTAGCTTAACCAGGAGGAGTAGTACATGTAGTTTCTATTTGGGATGTTGAGAGTTGGATTTGGATTGGGATTTTGTGTTGGCTTTTGATCGAGACTTTCTTGGGCATCAAAAGGAGTAGTGCTGGGTCTACCATACTGGGTATATCACAGTGTGTCATAATGTATCAAGAGTTTTCTTTCTTTCCCCGCTGAAGTTATCCGATATTTGCTGAGAAAGTATCCTATTCTCTTTTTATATCCCTTATGTTTTTTCAGGGAAATGACAACTGGATTAGGGCCTCATACCCAAAGTATTTAACAAGCATGACAACTGGACCAAACGAAGTAGAATGATAAAAGCACAAAAGTTAGCCAATAAAGAGTTTAGTAATACTACCATGCATGAAAAGATGCAACAAGTCTTTGTAATCTGTCTTTCAAAGTTCGGTAGTCCATCAGCCTCTTGAAGCTAAACAAGGTTGCAATGATGCTAACAGCAACCCCTGAGCATTGTCCTTCAGGGATTCTAGGCAAATGTTCCTGCTCATAAAGTTGCGTTTACTTGGTAATATTAAAAAGTGACACCAACCATATAATAGTTTTGTTCCCTAGATATAGTTTATTTACAATTTATGTTTCTTACCTTTCTCAAGACTATACCAGTATAGTTCTTGTACTCACCTGGCTTATGTTATTGCAGATTTCTAAAGGCAAGGGGATTTGATATTGACAAGACAATAGACATGTGGTCGGAAATGCTAAAATGGAGAAAAGAATTTGGTGCAGATTCTATCCTGACAGTAAGTTTTGTTTTCTAAGCATATTTGCATGTATATACATTCTAGCTATGTTGTCGAAAGGTTCAATCAAAAGAAACGTGCCAAAACACTAAAGAGTTATCTGTCTGGTTTATAGGTGTAATTATACCTCAATCAAATTGCTACTATTAGATATTCTCTCATACTGATTGCGATAGTTCTATAGAAAAATTAGTTTCAAATTACAGTTTTCTGTCAGATGGATCACTGCTGATCTGATTAAGACACCAATGTTACATGTACAAAATCCATGGTTAAAATGGCTGATATTTATAGCTTCCATTTATGTTCTTCTCATAATAAAAGGCCCCTTGCTGAGATAACTGCTTCCAGAGATATATGATATGAGTCATGTGCAGCCACCTTTTAGGGCCTTTTCTCAACCATTAAGGAAAGCCATGGTGGCTATATTCCTCCATGAATCCAGATTTAATTATGTTCCTCTTGCAACATTATTGATAACAAAGGATTAAATGAAAGCAGATCCTCTTGCAAATTTTTTTGCACTTTTATCTGATCAATGCATACTCTTATTTGTTTGTTTGTTTGTGGGGGAAGGCCGCCTTCAGAGTTTGTTTGTTTACTAAGAAGGAACCTCAGTCAAACCGGACGAGAAAACCCTGAACCCCAGCTTCACCCAATAGGGCGGAATCATAACCTGCCGACCACAAGGGGTCACCATTGCAAGTATCCCCAGGAGGCCCCAAACCAACCACAGGTGCCGCAGGTCTGGGTTGCTAGCGAGGGGATTTTTTTTTTGGTTCCACCAGGATTTGAACCTAGGCTAGTTGAACCTTGGCTCGTCTCCCTCAACACAGTTACTGCTACACTACAAGATTGTTGGCTCCAATTATGATAAATACCAAGATGCAAAATATTCTATTAAAAGAAACTGCAACATTCAGTGATTTATTTCAGTTGCCCCCGAAACCTGCACATTTTCCGGTCAACCGAAAGAAAAGAGGCAATATTTCATAGACACTTATTATTTATTCATTTTTTAAATTGAAAGATCTGAAGTTTTAAAGATTTGTCATTATTGTTTTTAGAATTGAGGCTTTCTCATATCTACAGCTGGGACTTTTGGGAGGTTGCACATTGCAACTTTTGCCTGGTTTACTACACCTTTTTGCTGCATCTCTGTGTGCTAAATTTCTTGCTTCATTGCATAAGCTTCCTGTGGCGACCTTGGTCACTTATTGCAATATATATTCCAACTATTCTAAATTTCTAATCAACTTCACCACCTATTATTCTGAAGATTGTGTGATAATAGTTGAGATATTTCAGGATTTTGTATTTGACGAACTAGAAGATGTTCTTCTTTATTATCCACATGGCTTCCATGGAGTGGATAGAGATGGCAGACCTATTTACATTGAGATACTTGGGAAGGTCGACCCAAATAAGCTCTTGAATGTGACAACAGTGGAGAGATTCTTAAAATATCATGTTCAATCACTTGAGAGGCTCTTTGCTGAGAAGTATCCAGCATGTTCTGTAGCATCAAAGAAGCATGTTGATACCATAACAACAATACTTGATGTGAAAGGAATGGTACGTTGTTGATTATTTTGATGATGCTACAGATACCATTTTCAGTTTCTTGGTGATGACATTTGATAATGCAGAACTGGATGAAAGTCAGCAAATTGGCCCGTGAGGTTGTACTTCATATAAACAAAATAGATGGAGACAATTATCCTGAGGTAATTTAATACCTATCTATTTTAACATCCGGATTTTCTGATATTCATCTAATAAGTTTGCTTGTGCAGATTTTGCATAGGATGTTCATTGTTAATGCTGGCAGTGGTTTTAGATTATTGTGGGGTGCTTTGAGAGGTTTAATTGATCCAAATACAGCTGAAAAGATAGAGGTTAGATAGAAAAGGAACTTGCAAGAATGCTTGCAAATCCAGGTTATGGAATTCTTAATACTTTGATTCCATAATTTGCAGGTATTGGGAGAAACATACCAATGCAGACTGCTTGAACAAATTGATAAGAGGTTTGACACCTTCCTTTCTGATGTATATATATATTCTTTGTTACAAATTTTATAACCACTAATTGCTGTGCTATAAAGGTTATTGGAATTTAGTCCACGTGTTTCTGTAGTAATATTTTTCTCCTTTTTAAATATGGGATTGTCAACATCTGAATAGATGTTGATGTTGAGCATCTTAGTTATTTATCTAAGAACCCAGTGAAAGACAAATTTATATGTCTTTTCAGTTCTATTCTTTCTGAGAATGAGGTAGGATCTATGTAATGGATCAATTTAATGGTGCATATTTGGCCCAAGGCCCACATGCGCCCAATAGGCTCAGACAGGGCACAGCACTGTTCACGTCAACATATGACTTGGCCGTTTAGTAGATTAGGATATTCCCCTATATGAAAAGTATAGCTGTGCCTTTTAGATTATTCCAGACTGTAGTAGATTACTTAGGCATCAAGTTAGCCTATAAGAGGTAGTCTATCAATAAAGGGAAAGCAGGAGTGGAGGGGGTAAAACCCTAAACTCTCGGGCGGCCTGGCTGGCAACTGCCCCTCCCTCCCTACATTTTGTTAATCTCATGCTGGAACTAATGTTAGGGCAATATGTGATGGCCTGGCATTTTTTCATGCCTCTCTTTGTACTAGTTTTAATATAGATACTGGTTTACATATATACTAGTTTTAATATAGATATTGGTTTACATATATATATTTTTGTTATTTTGACCATTTCACAACGGCGCAGTTTTTTGTGGAATGAGGTCATTAGTTCACATTTCTTTTTTTTTAACAAAGTGCAGTCAACTGCCGGATTTTCTTGGTGGCTCCTGCTCTTGCTCGTGTGAGGGAGGCTGTCTTAGGTCGAACAAAGGACCCTGGAAGATGATGACTGTATGATTATTTGAACATGTTCTATTAGTAATATGGCATTTATGATACAAGTCATAATTAAACTTCTTTTTTTTAGTCAGATAACCTTTCAGAATCAGCACCAATGGAAACTGGACATCTCTCCAGTGGGAATTTGGTTTGTCAGGTTATGCAGTTTCTGCAAGTTCTTGCAATGATGACAAATCATAACTACTAATTATCATCATGTTTTGTGCCTGCAGGACATGGAGCCAGATGTGCAAATGAAGTTGGAGAACTCCCAGTCATCTGGTTCATCCAGCATTCCACTCAAGATGCTATCCTCCCCTAATACCCCTGTTAGTATTATGATCCAATTCCCCCATTTCCATTCTCAAATCCATTCCAACACGCACATACACAATAATACTCATGTGCACACACAAAGCTAGGCTGCTGTTAAAGTTACCTTTTGTCTTATTGTTATTGAGTAGGCATGCTGTAGTTGAATGTACCTAAATGAACACCAAACGTGTTGCTTGAATGTGAGAATAACACATTTGTGCCCCCAGAATTATGTATGCTACTTCCAATACAAATTAGGTCATGCTGCTTTGAGCACATAAACTAAGTACTAAGAAAATGACCTTGGTTTGGTACCTTTCATTTATAACACATACATAAGCCATGTTTATCTTTGGTAGGCTGAACATGTCCTCAATAACATATTGACCTTCACAAAATTTAGAGTAAAATTTTTACAAAACTACATCTAGATTTTCAAACTTATATGTTTACAAAGTTGAAGGGTGTCAATGTATCACAAAACAACAGATTTTACCAACTGGCTTGGCAATAACAGTTTGGGGCATATGCAAAATAAATAAATAAATAAACTCTAAAATGTAAATAGATGTTTAAAATAGGTATGCTGTTTCAAATGTAAGTTATGTCTGCATTAATATGAGCCCAGTGAATATTGTATATTAAGTAATCAAAATAAGCATATTAATTACATAAAAATGTAGAAATTGAAAGATTTTCATGTTCAATTTTGAATTTCCAGGTATTTGTTTCTTTCCAGCCAGTTATAACCATAACATGTAATTGCCACCTTATGATGCACTCCCCAGGTCACTAGGAAGGAAAATGTGGTCACTCCCAGGCTAATTACCGTCAGTTCAACAGTGACATGTATGTTTTGAGATCGCTCAAATCTGTGATTTGCATATTATTGAAGTTTTATTTAGTATTTATAGCTGATGTCTGAAAGCATTTAGTATCTCTGCTTCTGGAGCTAGTGCTTGATTATTTTCCTAATACTGCAATAGCCTTTGTTTCCTTGCACTGCCTTTTCACATTTGGTCTCATTGAGGAGATAAATGCCATCTTCATTTGTTTACTTGTGTCATAGCAAGTTTTTTGTTCTGCTAAGGAACCTTCTGAGTACCACTGCAAATGATTTTTTCTGTAACAGTTTATTAAGATATTTGTTTGGTTTGTAAATGTTGATAGGTGGAAGCATGCATTTGATTATACCTTTTATTAACTGTTAGCAGCTCACTGTGTCAGGATCTCAAGAAATGTTATATGTGTGGAACTGTTGGTTTATATTAAAAAGAGTAGCTGTTGGTAGGAAGCTGAGCCTCGGTTGGTTGAGGGTGTGGATGTTCACCTAGTCCACCCAGGTTCAAGTCCTTGTCGAGGCGAATTTGGGTGCCTATTTTCTTCTTAATATTAATATAATAATATAAAGCCACCTGCATCCTCCTAGGTTGGTTTAGGCCCTTTCTTTTGTTTTTTGTTTTTTTGAGGAGTTGGTGGTGGTGGCAGTAGCAGAAGCACTGCTCTTCGTTTTTTTAATTTTTTTCTTTAATTCCCTTTTTGTTGCTAACGTTGTTGTTGTTGTTCTCTTTCTGGGGACCACATCTGATTATACTATCCTTTTGCAGGTTTTCAGTTGTGTCATTCTGTTTGGTATCACCGATTGCTGAAGTTGCTTGTAGATGTGATTAAAGTTATCTTCTTATTTCTATGGAGGCTCCTTTCACTGGCTCCACTGTTCTCTGCTCTAAGGAGGGTAGCCTCTCACTGCATTAAAACAAGTTCCACAGGTGAACATGTACATATGCCAGGCATGAAGTCAAGTGGTCCCATTGACAAAGATTGCACGGCCCCATGCTTAGAGAGACTAAAAAGGCTAGAGCACATGGTCATGGAGCTGAACCAGCGATCTCCAAGAATTCCTCCTGAAAAGGAAGACCTGATAGAGGAGTCGATGAGGCGGATTAGATCCATTGAGTGTGATATAAAGAAGACTCAACGCGTAAGTTACTTCACGACGCATATTTCACCATTGGTCTCTATCTTGTTGTCTACTCAGCTATAATTTCCCTGCATTCTTTGAGTTTTGTCAATCACACTCCTGTCGTTGAGTTTGTTTCAATTCATTTGCAACCGATCTGAAACGTCCTGTACTAGACTCTGCGAGTGCACAATGCATTCACAAAAGATATGTATGGCTTCGCCTTGGCATTCCCTGTGGAAAAAGGGTGATGAGACGTGCAAGTCATGAATTCTATTTGCAGGATCACTATTAGGGAATCGATTGCAGCCGAAATTGAATTTTAGGTCAATTCAAAGAATAGTGATTTTCTATCTTGCGATTTTTTTTCTATTTGTAGGCATTGAATAGGACATCGTTGAAGCAATTAAAGTTGGAACAGAGAGTGGAAAATTGGAAAGACTCCATGTTATCAGTAAGTTTTTTTTTCTTTTGCAAGGGACGATTGATTTCTTAGCTTCACTGATTCTGTTCCGTTATTACCTATGTCCTACACCTGTTACTTTACTGCGGTTAACTTTCACTCGGTGTGTGCAGAACTCATGTCGGTTCAGTTACTGCAAGGCCATTTAACTGGAAAACCTCCATTTCCTACATCAGAGAACTAACGGTTTGTTGCACGGTAAAATTGTGCATACATAAAAATTATAGTGTGACGTAGGATTTAAGGTATAGGCTACAGCTGTACATAATGCATACATGTGATGTTACTACTTACCAACATCACAAATCCTTTGACCACTATTCATTCGATCGCCATGGACGAGAGATAAATGTAAAAGATTGGTTGTGGGGTTTCCTTTTTTCTTTACATCCAAACTGTTTGTATCACAACAGCCATCAGAATATCAGATTGGATGTTTCACGTATAGCATGCATGGCCATGCTGTAAGTAAAATCTACACTTCAAACTATGGAATCAACGTGTGTATGAGCATGAAACTTGCAGTCCGGCTTGATGTGATCTACTGATCTTCAACTGGGTGATCCTTTTGGTGGCTTGATGTGATCTTCAAATTAAACCAAACACCTCCATTTTGTTGATGGCGAAGTGGTGAGCACTGGTGCCCTGGCCTCCGTCACAAATGAGATAGACACCAACCTCCATCCGAAATGAGCCTGCTGCATAGCTTGCTTCACGAGAAACCCTGCTCTGCGTCCGACAACAACGCGCAACGCTCCTGCCACCCTTGCTTTTCCTCCCCCTTTCCTCCTCTCTTCACATGCGGCTAACCAGACCACGCCACCACATTAGCTTCTGATCACCTGAAGCATCATCGTCAGTCATCACCAATGTTCACGAGATCGAGCACATCATATGGATCGATCGATCGCGTACGTGACCCAATTCGCTCCAACCATCTCGCTCGCGCGCTTTCCGTTCCGGCCATATATTGTCGTCGTCGTCTCCCAGTTTGTTCTGCGCGGGATCGATCGATGCTACAGCTGCTCGCTCTGCTCCGGCCGCCATCAGCAATGGCGGGCGATCCCAGCGGCGAGGTGAAGTACCCGCTGGACGCGGAGTCGTACCGCCTCCTGTGCAAGATCGGGAGCGGCGTGAGCGCGGTGGTGTACAAAGCGGTGTGCCTGCCGCTGGGCTCGTCGGCGGTGGTGGCCATCAAGGCGATCGACCTGGAGCGCTCCCGCGCCAACCTCGACGACGTGTGGCGGGAGGCCAAGGCCATGGCGCTGCTCTCCCACCGCAACGTGCTCCGCGCCCACTGCTCCTTCACCGTCGAGAGCCACCTCTGGGTGATCATGCCCTTCATGGGCGCCGGCTCGCTCCACTCCATCCTCTCCCACGGCTTCCCCGACGGCCTCCCGGAGCCCTGCGTCGCCGTCGTGCTCAAGGACACACTCCGCGCGCTCTGCTACCTCCACGAGCAGGGCCGCATCCACCGTGACATCAAGGCCGGGAACATCCTCGTCGACTCCGACGGCTCCGTCAAGCTCGCCGACTTCGGCGTCTCGGCCTCCATCTACGAGACCGGGCCGGCGGCGTCCTCCGGGCCCATCCACGCGCCGCCGCCGGCCGCCCTCGGCTCGTCCTGCTTCAACGACCTGGCGGGGACGGCCTACTGGATGGCGCCCGAGGTCATCCACTCCCACGTCGGCTACGGGATCAAGGCCGACATCTGGTCGTTCGGCATCACGGCGCTGGAGCTCGCGCACGGCAGGCCGCCGCTCTCCCACCTGCCGCCGTCCAAGTCCATGCTGATGCGGATCACCAGCCGCGTCCGCCTCGAGGACGCCGAGGCGACGACCTCCGCCTCCACCAAGAGGAAGAAGTTCTCCAAGGCGTTCAAGGACATGGTGTCCTCCTGCCTCTGCCAGGAGCCGGCCAAGAGGCCGTCGGCGGAGAAGCTCCTCCGCCACCCATTCTTCAGGGGCTGCCGATCAAACGACTACCTCGTCCGCAACGTCCTCGCCGCCGTCCCGAGCATCGAGGAGCGGTGCAAGGACGCCAACCTCTGCGGCTGCGCCAGGGGCGCGCGCTGCGTCTCGCCGTGCCGCCACGCCGCGGGCAGCGTCGTCAAGAACCGGCGGATCAGCGGCTGGAACTTCAACGAGGAGAACCTCGAGTTCGACCCGGCCGAGGCGGGGGCGGCGGAGAAGAGGTGCGGCCTTCCGTTCCACGAGGAGGAGGAGGACGACCCTGCCGAGCTGGAGAGCAACTCAGCCGGAGACGGCAACGAGGATAGCCGGGCGACGGCGACGGCGACGACGACGCGAGGGAGCCACGACGAGAAGGCGGCGGCGACAGGGTTTAAGGAGGTGGTGGTTCCGCAGCTGATGACCATCTTGGCGAGCTTGGAGATGCAGAGGGGCATGGTGATGCACGTGCTGGAGAGCGGCGGCTGCCACGTCGCCGACGGCATTAATGGATGCGGCGGCATGGCAGCTTCTAATCCAGGGGAGGAGATGCTGCTCGGGTACGTGCGGCAGCTGGAGCACAGGGTGGAGGAGCTCAGCACGGAGGTGGAGGAGGAGGTGGCGCGGAACGCCCGGTTGGAGAAGCAGCTGCAGAAGAGGGTTAGTGCCCACAAGACAGATTCTTCATCTCAGACATCAGGGAGCAATTGAGATCGTTCAGCGTGTTCGTGCAGCGCTAGCGTCGGACGGTTGCAGTTTTTCTTGCTACATTGAATATAATCATTGTAATCACTTATGTTGTCACTGTGGCACCATTATTCATAAAGGCCTTTTTTATTCTACTGCCACGTTATAGTTGCTGACTACCTTCTAAATTTCTAATACTTGAACCCTATGTACCGAACCCTATGTACCTTATTATTAGAGTAAACGTGGTATCTTGATTGCTTTTCAAGTTTCCATTATATCTGTTCTTGAGTTCCTAACATACTGGATCATATCTTAGGCGGTAGGATGAGGTGCAACACTCATTCTCAATGGTGATGGGTGTTATAAAACATATCGTCAGCGGTTGAATCCTCTCCTTCTCTCGCCTCTCACGACAAGCACAAGAACAAAATAGAAGACACAAGTACAAAGGACTATTCTTTATTCTCAGAATATTGATGATTTACAATAAAATCTTCCCTTGTATATATACCCCGAACTAATCCTATAATTTTGGTAAGAGCCCATCAACAACCGGCGTAGAACTAGAACTTCTTACCCTCCTTTCCTGCTGTACTCCGAGTCTGGTTGTTTTACAACAATACGATCTTTAAAATTACCTATCCCCAATGAAGGCGACCGGTGTAGAGGGACTGATTTTGTTTAGAATAGAATTAGGTTTCGAAGTATCCTTTAGAACATGTTTGGTTTTTCCATATTACCAGCCAACTATGACAAGCAATATGTGCCATTTCAGCAATGTTAGCATGTAGCGAGAAGCCGTGTGCAGGGAAGGTTCAACGAGGATGAATGTTGGGGTTGCATCCCGAGAGAGATGAGATAGAGTAAGAGGGAAAGCAAGCGAGCAAGTGAGCAATTGGACCAAAAGTCCCCTCCTCCAAGCCCTAGAGCTCTATCTATAGGGAGGAGGATGCGGTTGTTGTCTAATATTACAATGAAGAATATATATGTTCTATGCCATCCACCCCCTCCAGGCCAGCCAATAGAGAAGAGCTATGAGCAGAACCATGTTAGAGCTATGAGCGGAACCATGCTGGAAGAAAACATCTCTCCTTTTATTCTCCAACTATGCGGCTGCTAATGTGAACGAACTGATGAATGTCACGGTCAAGATTTTCGTGGCATATTCTCCAACTAGCTGACGGTGCTCGAAGATGTTAAGTCCCTGTTTTGGAACACATGAAGAATGAGAAATAGAGGAATGGGAAAAGCTGCTGGAATAGGATGTGGCGTAAAGCGAAGAACCACGTGAATCCAGTACAGAGGAGGAACGATGTATATACAATTAATTATTTCTGGAAATTTCAACCGACACTTTACGTTTCTTTATGTAGAGAATAACACAATGAATGTAATCAATAGGGGTCCAACAAGGATAGACGACGGAGGCGACAACAAGCAAGCTCGGCCACAGCCCAGGCCCATCAGGGGTGGGCCGAACAGGAGATCGATTTTCATGAAAACATCTTCCAAAGCCCGCTATCAACACATTGCTTTGTGAACCGGTTTATTGCTGAGCTTGGTCTGGTGGATTCCTCCTCCCTCAGGTCTTGGCGAAGGATCAACGCTGATGCTGCCACTTCCAAGAATTCAAGCTCGGCTTCAGTAGCGGGAGACAGAACAGGTCTCTTCCTCGGAGCTTCAACGGTGACTCTTCCAGGAATATCTGACCCGGAGACACCCATCTCCCGACATGCTATTGCTTCCCGTGTTCACGAAGCAATGTGTCTCCGGGTCAGAAAATTAGAGTATTCGCAGTACCAATCTGAAAGATACACCCATCTCCCTCCGACATCCTAATTTTCTCGCGACAGGAGCTGCAGCGGCCGAGGCACCCCTTTGACTTCGAAGCAGGTGAAGAATCCAGGCCCCGTACCCGCCTCGGATTCCGATTGTTTTCCGCAGCTAAACTAGGCACCAGTAGTACGTGCATGGAAGCTGCTGAGTACTGACACGCGTCGGCATGTGCGCGCTCGCTCGCTCGCTGCGGCCAATCCACGGAACCGCCCGCAGCGACGACCAAAGCACTACGCCTCGGCCCTCGGCCCCGGCCGCGCAGTGTCCAGCGGCCATTGGCATTGGGCGTGGCTCTGGCCCGGCGCCCGGCCGATGGGTCACGTGCCGCGCCGCGCCTCGCCTGGGGGACGCGCGCGGCGCCGACGGACCTGGCCGCCGCGGATTGGCGCCGGCCCTCCCGGCCGGCAGACGGCCAGCGAGGGCGCCGGGCGCCCGAGCCTGCCGTCGCCGTGCGGGTAAAAGTTCAACGCCCCTAGGCGCAGCACGTTCCACGCGCGACGACCGCGGGCGGCGGGCTCAGCTAGCGTCGCGACGACGCCACGCGGGCGGACCGCGCGCGCGCTCCGGCTTGCATTGGCAGCTTTTGGCTGGGGGAGGTAAGGTAGCGGCGGAAGACAAACAAGAGGAGGGACAGAACGGTGAACGTTGCTTTGTTCGGGACGCCCCGCAAAAGAAAGGGAGATGGCCAAGTCAGAGGGGGCTGGATGCTCTCCTCGGGTGCTGGACTCCTGCCTCATTTTTTTTTTTGTTCTCCGCTAATAATAAGCAGCTCAGTGTGAGAAAAAAATCAGGGAGATTGCACGGAATCGCCCCACATTTTGTAATGCCCTTTCTGCTGTATGAGTGACAGAGTGCACGTTGGGTTTTTTTTTGCAACAAAGGGACAAAAGACAGGCTTTTAGACCGACTGACACGTAGGGACCTAATCAAAGGCCATCTGAAAGCTGATGGACAGGGGCAAGTGCTACCCATTTTACGGTTTGGCCAAAGAGTGTGTGACAAGGGTAATGCTGGTCTATAAGTTGGCAATGAGTATTCTAGACACTAGTGTTAGCCTAGACGGTTACCATTCGGTATAAACGATCATTTAAACGGTCACTAAACGGGACGGTCATTGAACGGGGTAAACGGTTGATTAAACGGACACGGCTAGTCACTGAATAGTGTATACACAGAGTGTACATGGGCTAACGGACGACCGTGTAGACGAACAGTGCCTAGATTGCAAATATATTACTCGCTCCGTTCGTATTTGAGGCGTATTAAGATTTTCAAAGTTCCTTAGAGATATACGTTTCCTACCGATGTCGTATTAAAAGATATGAATCTGTTCGTGTAAAACTTTATACGCTTACGATATTTACGTAGGATTTTTTCGAGCAATGCAGACACATTCTGCCTAGCTGAGCTGTTGCAATAATTAATGCATGCCTAGTTCATTGGTCCTGGTGCATGCAGATGCAGCAGCCTGACGGCCCAATCCGTTAAAAAGCTCCCCAAAAGGCTTCTTCGCTCCTTCAGAAGAGACGCAACCCATCACTTGCCCCTCTTCTCACTCGTCTTCCTTCACCGAGATTATCAGAACCGTCGCATACATCCATCCTTCCATCTTTGCTTCACGACGAGCAGACATGGAGGTAAGCTAGCTAGCTTCAACATTCCATCGATCAGATCTGCTGCTTTGGACCTCGATACGATCCCGCCGAGATCTTTCATATAGTCATAGCCTTCTTCTATTTTCAACTAGATTCGCGATGACGAGCTGCGGTTTAAAGTTCTCCAATTCACTTGCCCTTTTCAACGATGCATGCAGCAGCGAGGAAGGAGACGGCAGATCCCGGTGTTCGGGGAGTGGAACCAGCAGCTGCAGCAGTGCGAGGAGCTGCCCATGACGCAGTACTTCGAGTCGGCGATGCAGGCCGGGCTCGTCGTCAGGGCGGGCGGCCGCTGCTGCTTCCACGACGCCACCGGCGGCGGCGAGGCGGCGCTCTCCAGCAGGTCGCCGTCCGGCTCGCCGCCTCCGCACAAGCCGGCCAAGAAGGTACCCGTGATCTCACCACGATCTCAGTGCCCCGGCTCTGAGTCTGACACTCTGACCCTTGTTTTGTTGCCTTTCTTAATGTGATGTGCTGATGGCTCCATCTTTTCTCAGGTGCGCAGCGCGATGGAGAGCCACCAGCAGCAGCAGCAGCAGGTCGTCCACGCGGTGAACAGGAGGCGGCAGCAGGGGGCGCCGTTGGTGGCTGACGGCGGGGCCCGCGCGCCGAGGAGGCCCCGGGTGGTTAGGTCGGTGGACGAGGACCTGTACAAGGTCCATCCCGATCTGCTCCCCAAGAAGGGCAAAGGGGTACGACGGCTCACTTCTCTCTATTCTGCTCTTTCTTCTTCTCTAGCTACTCGAACAGTTCACGATCGGCACTTCACTTTTGAAGCTGGCCCTTGTTCACTCGACCAAGTATAGATTTTACGCAGAACTGCAAATGTGAAATGCTTGTGCACTTCACATGTTTCATTCAAAGCATGTCGCTTTAGACTGGGATAGTAAACTAGGAAGTAGGAACAGATTACATGCTCCAGTCCAGCTTCATGCTTGCATCTGGAGATCGATTGAACTTTCTTCAAGTTTTTAAATATTCCTACAATGTCAGGTCGAAGCAACAAAATTGCAATAGCATCGATTCTCGAGTTGATCTTGCCGTTGGTGCCAAACGGCCAAGAGACAAGGGGTTTGACCCTATAGCTCGATGCATCTCCTTAATTTTCTTTTTTCTTTTTCCTTGTTCGCAGAGGAAGCATGTGAGGAGCCTGTGGATGGGCTGCGTGGGGCTCAACTGCGTCGCCTGACGTGAAGAGACAGTCGGCAGCGGGTCTCCGGTGCCCTGCCCCGCGGCATGCACCATCGTATCCTCTTGTCTCGTCATGTAGCCTTTTTCGTCCTGCTTTTCCGCGTATGGAAAGAAGAGATGACGACCGGAGCACCACCACATCCACAAGGCTATCCACCGTCACCTTTCTGCCGCCGTGCTCTTGCTACCTGTTTCGTCGTACACAGGGATGCAGCAGGTCCGTGTTGCACCTTGTGCACAACGGAACAGCTAGTCTGTGTGATGCACTCGGATCCGGATGCCAATACTCGTACATGTAAATTGCATGTTGTACCGTGTGGTTGATGATCAGTTGCTCTGAGTTGTCCACGGTGTCATTTCTACGCGCATGTATGATCAACTACTGATTCCCATTTAGGTGTTGTTTGGTTCGATGTTTTTGGCGTAATCCGATCACACAGCGATCGTATCCCGTTATTTGTTTGTTTCATGAGCCCCATAATCCGTTTCCGCGGTATCCGATATGGTCCAGTTCAATCCCGATCCCCCTCTCCTTCCACCATAAGCGGATAACGCTACGGCTTCTCCGATAAAAAGAGGGAAAAAAAGAAGGCGCTCGCGAGGACGACGACGACTCCGTCCCTGGCTCCTCCATGTTCCTTCCCTGATACGAGCTTCATGCCTTCGCCAGCAATCGGCACCTGCTCGACAGCATCGCTGCAATCTGGTTGCTCGACAGCATCGCACGCAGGAAGGACGCCGCGACCGCGCTCTGCAACCCTTTCTCGTCAAGATGGTCGAGGTTTTAGAACCTCACGGTAGATGGAGATCGCTACCCTCTCCCTTCTGCAAATCAGCCCGGATCCCATGACAAAAGTTGTCTTCATTCAGAACCATGGTTGACCGCGAGGGCACCATGCCGCCATCCCATCAGCCCCTCTCTCTCTGCACGGCGCACGTCGTCATCGTCCTGCTCGCGGAGTTGAGTCTCTACCACCCAAGGAGCTGGCCGACACGGCTGAGGAGTGCGGCGAGTTCCCACGGCATCGGCAACCTCCTCCAGCACCACGGCTTGGGAAGCCGCGAACTCCAGGCGAAGCCAGGAGATCAGCACATTTGCTCCAGTAGTCCCATGCTGTTACCTTGATCGACGGTTCATCGGAACCAAACAAAGACCGTATTGGGTTACATTTTATCAGATCCCGCCGTTTTTTATAACATTACCGTTACCGTCTAAATTTCTCAACCAAACACAACCTTATATTCCAATTTGCCAGCTATATTGATCCCTTAGATTGTCTCCGGTAATATAGCTATCTTTGCTACTCCCTTCAACCGCAAATGTTGATCCATTTATCCTAAGTTGAACTTTTTTTTGGCTCTGACCCATCAATTCAAGAACTAAAAAGTTATAAATTGATAGCGTGAAATTGATACTAACTAAAAAGTTATAGATTTGATAGCATGGTTTTGACGTTATTAGATTTGTCATGGTACATACTTTCATATACATGGCAATGTTAAATTGATGACCATTTTGTCGAGGTTAACCCTACTCCAACTACTAAGAAAGAAAAATAGGCAAGGTCAACAAATACTCAACACAAGAGAACTTGACCATGGCATGGTAGAGTGTGAGTCTTATCCAGTAGTACGTAAGGACCATATACATAGGGCTAAATGATAAGATGCACTCGTATTGCTAACAGATTTGGAATTATTAGAGGTGCCCACACTAGGCAAAGAGCATATAAATGAAACAACTCATAAGTTGTGGCAAAATACCACTTTTTAGGCCACTTGAAGTTCAACATGATCTTGTCAGGCAATTAATACAACTTCAGTAAAATAAGAGCTTTCGGCACTGATAAGAGAAGATAGATATAGCCATTATAAACCCAACCTGCACTACCCCCCTACCACTATATGCAACCCCTCCACTCCTTCCATTATCTATCTCGCCACCGCTCCACCACCTGAGCCACCCGCCCGGCCGTTTCTCATGCACTTCAAAAACTAGGCAACCCCCTCCTGCATTCCCCTTCTCCTAGTTCTCCATCCATGTCTGGTACCGGTCCTTCATCTCCAGCGCCCTAGCTCGCCACCTCTTCTTCCACCTTCACCACACCGGCTACTATGTTGTTGAAGATATAGTTATTCTGCACTATCTAAATAGTATTATCCACCATAAAGGTTATAATATCCATGAAGAAGGGGACACACGGAGATTTATCTAGAATGATTGTAAGATCTCCAAAGAATTATCCCAATAATATTGCACTTTGCAACCCTGCTGGTACTTCCAAAAGGCTCTTGTAAAATCACAACGAACTAATAGATGCTATAAGGTTTCAATTACCTAGCTAACAGCTGCAAAGTGCACAATCATTGGTTGGTAGGTCCATTCTTTTCCCTATATATAAGCTGTCCAACCCGGAACCACGGGACTGTGCACATGACGTACATATTATAGGATAAGAGGTAGGACATGGCCCACACCCTACACCAACTGTAACTACTCGTACCGTAGTAGAACTACTCGTACCGTAGTACAACTAGTCGGAACAGAAGGAAAAACTACCCGAAAAGTACTCGGGTAGGACTCCTGAGCTCGTATCCGGTTAGAATTTCCATGTAACCCTGTCCCCCCAAACTATATAAGGACGGACAAGGACCCCCTCCAAATAAATCAACCAGATCAACACCTAAGCCAATACAAACCAATACATAGGACGTAGGGTATTACGCTCTCGGCAGCCCGAACCTGTCTAAACTTTGTGTTACTTGCACCTTCGAGTTCCTGATCTCGGCAACACCTCACCTACAACTCACCACCTCGGGGGTATCCATCGGTGGGCTTGGCGGTAAAATACCGACAGCTAGCGCGCCAGGTAGGGGTGTTCATCGAGCATCCACCGGAGAACTCGATGGCATCTTTCTGCTTCACCAGCACCATGCTCGATGAGGGCACAACGTTCATTTTCGGCTCCTGGATCTGCGTCGCCAATGGCTCGGGTGGTTTCGACGGCCACCTAGCCAACACTAGGAAGTTGGAGGCCTCTGCAGCAACCTCGACGATTTCGTCGACAACCTCGATGAGTTGCTACTCCCGGATCTCGCCGGGGAGGTCGAGAGGATATCCGTTTTCGACACGACTTCTACTCGTGCTGCACCAGAACTTCTTGGATCGGACTCAAACCGATCTAAGGAGGCGCATACTCTTTTCCCGTTCTGGTTACGCAATGCCGCTTTGGTCAACAAGGAGGCTACACAGTCTGAGTCCCTCTGTGACTTGGAGGAGGATTTAGATCGTTTGCTCAAGCTCGGGGATGAGGGAGCCACCGCCTGTCGGGGGGGGCCCGTTTTCAACAACTACTCGGACTCAGATGAAAAGTACTCGTCGACTAGTACTACACCTTCAAGATGGAGTTTGGGAGAGCTCGAAGACAAGGGAGCCACCGCCTGTCGGGAGGCCCCTGTTTTCGACAACCACTCGGAATCAGATGATGACCGATTCGTGTACTGGAAGGGCTTAGAGCCCTCAAAGTTACTCGAATACAACTGCCGCCTTGTGGCCTTCATGCAGAAACTGCCTTTTCAGGAAGGCAAACCCCTCTCTCGCATCTCGGAAGAGGGCGAGGGCAGCACAAAGCTAGTCGAGTATAACCATACGGTTGAGAGCTCGCTGGATCGCCAAGTCTACATGGCTTCACTTCGCAATGCGGATGACAACAAGCCGGGTCCTGAGTACGACGCCGAACTACTCGCGGACGTATCTGCTGACGAATGTACGGCGGACGCCCCTCAGGACGAGAACGAGGAGTACAGAAGGATCCGACGGTTAAAGAACGCCAAGCGTGCCAAGCGCAGGCGGAACGCGAAAAACCGCGCACGCAACCCACTGTACCAAAGGAACCTCAACAACACTTTCGCAGCAGCTGAAGATCGGGAGTATCGCACCCCAATCGACGCCATTGCAGAAGCAGCGCTCCTAGCTCAACAACTACCACCAAACCCCTAGATACAAAGGCTACAATACCTAACCCAGCGCGTGTTCGTGCAACTCGATGGGCAACACCCAATGTCCTCAACTCGGAACACGCTCTCGAGACCTGAGCGCCATGGTGACTCTGCACAGGTTAGTCGCACCCCTGGAGGAGGTTTCGAATATAGGGGGAACGACAATTGCCAGCGCAACCAGGACAATCCAGTCGGCTACGGCAATCCCCAGGGCCAACAGTCCGTGCGTGGCAATGTCGAACAAGAGGTGCAACAACCGATACGCCCACCCCGCAACCGGCACGATGCAAGGCCTCAGGGCGAAGCTCAACGCTTCTACGATTGATCTAAGGCAGAAGATCAACGACGGTCGCAACGCGCGGCGCATCATTGAGGCAAGGAGAAGGGACCGACCCGACAGATATCACGACGCCGATGATAGTGACCGCTTTCCCGCGTTCACCTCCAACATCACCGACCGGTCCTACCACAAGGATTTCAAACCTGCCGGCATCCCCAAGTTCGACGGCAAGCAAGACCCGCGCCAGTGGATTTGTTGCTACTCCGTCGCCATCGAAGTATCTGGCGGATCCAACTCCACCAAGGCACTCTACTTCCCAGTAGTCTTGGTATCCGCACCCCTTATTTGGATTGAAAGCCTTAAACCAAACTCCATCGACTTTTGGGAGGACCTCAAGAGGGCCTTCATCGACAACTTCCAGGGATCCATGATCCGAGCAGGTACTTGTCATGATTTGTCCTAGGTTAAGCAAGAGTTGAATGAGACCCTGAGGTCCTACACCCGACGTTTCTTCGAGATGCGAGCCACCATCGCCAACATCACCGATGAGGACATCATCCGCTGCTTCCAGAACGGCCTCTTCTCGTAGCACACCTACCACGACTTCGGACGTAACCGCCCAACTACTGCCGTGGAACTGCGCGACATGATGGCACGGTGGGCTGACCAGGAGGACAGTGGGCCTGGTCTTTTATTAGCTGGCATATGAAGAATATTTTGTGTGTTTTATTAGCATGAAGATTTCCGGAGCCATTGGAAACGGGAGGAAATTCAGTTTGGCAGCTAGCGAGTAGCTTGTAAGTTTTTGTGAAAAAGAGAGAGTTTTTTATTTATTTTGTTGCGAGGAGGAAGAAAAGAGTTGATTATCCAAATCTAACTTCGTCTTTGTTGCCCTCTTATAGAGAAGATGCTATGGGGCTGATTCATCTGTTTCACCATTCTGAGTGTAATTCCTTGTTTGAGGGTGTATATAGGAGAGTAAAGTTCAGGAAAATGGTAATAAATAGGTAAGATCGCCCACCTCGTATGTATAAATAATATAACAAATAAGTACTTTTTGAAAAATGTACTTAGTTTAAAACAAGACAAATAAGTACTTTTTTAAATCTACCATGGTACATTTTTTACCTTTTAGGAGGTACAAGGTAAGAGGTAAGAGATGTGCAACAAATCTGATACCTTGAGAGAAAAAAACCAGAGGCCGTACAAGTTCCCCCCAAAAAAACCAGTGCTGTAAAGAAATAGAAGAACCAGAGGCCGCTGCCGTTCTGAGTAGCACTAGCAGCGCGTGCCCGCGCCCGGCCCGGAGGCCGGCTTTGGGGCGCACAGTGCGCGCCGGCCGGAACCAGAGGAGCGCGACCAGAGGTCGTGCGCGCCTGCAGCGTGCGCTTTTATGGCGACGACGCACGCAGCAGAGCAGCGAGCCCAGTCCGCTCCAGGCTGCAGCGTTCGTTGCATTGGACTTGTCCGCCCGCGCCGTCGGGATACGTGAGGCTATCCGCTGTACTAGCTAGGAGTAGGACGATGGTTTCTACTAGGAGTAGGAGCAGGAAACGGCCGGGAAGAAATTGCAAGAGATCATGGCAGTGGACAGTACGACGTTGAACGGCCGGCCGGCCAGCTGAATGAACATGGCAGGTTCGGTTCACATCTCCTCCCGCGGATGCCCAGAAGCGGCTCCGGTGGCGGGCCGTTTGGTGCGGCTCCGGCTTCTCCGGTGCCGAAGTATACTGGTCTACTGCACCGGCTCCTCCCACCCGCTGCACGGTCCCCGTCCCCCTGCATCTTCTTCCTGCTCGCCTGCACCGCGTGCGTCACCGTGCTCTCCAGAACCGAAAAGCACGCCGGCGGCGAGGCCCACGCGGGCGCGGCAGGGGCGCCGTTGCGCCCACGGACGGTTCCACCATCGGTAGGGACTCGGGACTGGGGAGATCTACCGCTTAGCCTCACCAAGCCCAAGGCGGGGGCAGGCTGGCCGCCGGCACAGGCGCTGCCGCGGCGCCGCGCGCGGACCAGGAGCAGGAGTAAATGCGTCCGTGCAGCCGCGCATGCGTTCGGCTTCGGACAGCCATGCCTTTCGGCAGCAGCAGATTGGTTGGCCGATCAGCCGATGCCTGCCTGCGGGGGCATAAATCCCGGCTCCATTGCTCGCTCGGCCCAGCTCCTCCCTTGACGCGCACGATCTTTGGTCGGCGCCGGGGAGGTGCTAGCTGCTGCTGGTGCCAGCCAACTGCCACGGCCGTGCTCTAACCGCAGCGCGGCATGGCGAGGCCTGCAACCTGTGTACGCTCCGCATGCTGCCGCTGCGCACAGTGCTGGTCCTTGAGGGCATGGCGGGCCCACTTCAATTCAAACTCAATATCCATTATTTTAGCAAAAAACAAAGTTATACGTATAATGTACAACATGTGTATGTATGCAAAAATTGAAAAAGACACGTAATAGCAGGCCTGTCAATCTCGTTCAAAAACGATACTATCCCGCCTCCCCCGCCTCTACCGAGCACCCGACGGCCCAATTCAGCGCTAGGGTCCAAACCAAGAGCCACGACGGCTCCAGAGCAGGGCGGCTGGCGGAGGCCGAGCAACCCCAGCGCGTGCACGCGCTAGGCACGCCGGGGCTCCGCGGTGGCCGGCGGCAGCCGAGCAGCGAGCGCACTAGGCCCGCGGGAGCTCCGCACGCGTCTCAACAAAGGCACTAATTCGCTGCTTCCGATTTGAATCCTGTTTCATTTGTTCAGTTGTCTGCTCCGATTGGAATAGTAGAGAAGAGATTGTGAAGCCTGCCATTTTAATTAGTTTGGTTTGGTCGTTGCGGATGATCCATCTAAGATAACTCGTTCTCTTTCTCTTATTTTTAGTAGAATATTCAGCTCTTCATGGTTATGGTCCACCTTGATTGCAAGGTTTTTGTTTGGTTTTCTAGCTTTATAGTGGCAGTAGCTAGGGGCATCTTCATGAAAAGAAAATAAAAGGAATGATTAAGGTTTGCTCTTCTTCCTTCTTTTCAAGTTTGTTGTCGTTCTAAAATTTAGATATGCTTCTTTACTCGTTTATTGGTCTAAAAATGTCAGATTCATAAGGCAGAAGAAAAAACTTCCTAGATATATGAACTTCCTAGATATAATTGGCAGTACTTCTATATATTACACAATTAGTCAATTTGCACTATTTGATGCTATAATCAATTATACAAGCCAAAATCAAGGTCACTACAACAGAACCACCCCTTTTGCAACGCATATATATGTTGCAAGATGTCCAAATAAACGTTGGTCGGGTCTATACCAACGCTTTTAATATGTGTTGCAAGAAGTGGCGTTGCAAGGGTCTATCGCAACACATACATATGCGTTGGTAACTCATAACCATAAGTGTTGGAAAGTAGTAACGGATAACATTGGAATACTACAACGCTTATATGCATTGGTAGTCATAATAGAGCAAATACTTTTCGCACAGTCCTAGTCCTGTTGTTGTACTCGGTTTACCCAAATTACTTTTACAGAGACATCTAAATTTGCATTCACATAACAAGAGAGAACAATAAGATAACAAAAGAGCATATATATTCCATTAATAAACATGATTTCCAGTATATTACAATAGAAGATATGTTGTGCACACAAGTCACACAGTGCACATATGCAGCTCAAAAGTAAAACTCTAGAAACATTCAGCCATTTATTAATCATAACATCTTGCTACTGCAATCAATCTGCCAAATAATATTTTTCTTGCCTCTTGGTGATATCCATAAATAAGAAACAGTCAACTGACTTTTGGACCTGCAATGACAATATGCTTTAGTAAGTACTACAAGTTAGTTGCATGTGACTATTGAACTATAATGCTAGAAAAACAGGCTTCATGTATTAGTATTTTGTTCTAATGTCTAATTTAGAATGACACACTGAGATTATACATTAAAGTGGTACTGATTCTGTGGAACTATAATTTAAAGATTGCAGAGCATCAAACAGGGGATTGCATATTTGAATATAACAAAAAACTATGGAAGTGATAACCAGGAGAATAGGAGGTCACACTCACACATATGGTTACTTAAATACAGGTTACATAAGCCTCAGTTCCTGCACCACTGCATAAGAGAACACTTAGTCTGTGTGATTACTTCAATATTCTGACTACTGCTATGTAGGCAAGCCAAGATAAAGTTGTTCAACCTAATATGTCAAACAGTAAACTGCTGGCATTGAGTTAAGAAGTAAACTAGAAAAATTGTAAGCATCTAAATTCGAGTTGAGAAAATAAAGATCAGTTTGTAAATTAGTTTTGTTGTTCAGTCAAGCAATATATTAATGCTTTCACCTAGTCACTACACTTTTCCATGAATCTCAGTAAAAGGAAAGGCTGAACCATGTGTACTGTAATTATCATGCAAAGGTACAGTATAGGAATAAAACAAATGAAATGAGGTAATTAGATCTGCTACAGCATCACTGTAAGTTCATACATACTTCTGAGAATTGATAATGCTAAGTAGGGGGGAAATTCTATACAAACACATTCATGCTGAAGTGCCCAAGGAAGTGTACAACTACCAGAGTTGTAGAGAAGGCTCGCAGTCTCATACCAGGGAGACTCAAATAATCCTGCACAAATTCTCAGTAATCAGCAAAAGAACGAAAGTATAGAATAGATTAACAGACAGGAGATCACTGCTAGGTTAATTAAGATATTAAAGATCCGGGTACTAGACTGATGTATGTGCTAGCAGCGATTACCAAAGAATTCTGCAGGGGCCAGGAGCTGATAAGATCGGATATAAGAGGGAACCAGGAAGGAGGCTGAATGCATCGAGCCATCCCTTTTCTGAATGCCGCCTTCATTATTAGGTTGATTAATCATGCAGATCGGAAGAGGAATAGGGCACCAACCTGGATTGGGTGACGGCAGAGGGGCATGACGACTTGGTGAGGCCATCAATTCCATACATCCGGCCGCCGCTGCACTGTGCTTCTTGACTGCGCCGCCTCCCTGCCTCGGTGTTGATGGTGAGCGACAGAAGGAGCTCGCCGCCGCCGCCTTTAGCTGTAGCCACCACCTTCGGATCTGCAAGATCCTGCCTCAATGTTGGTCATGGAGAGGGAAGGTGCTGCCGATCGAAGCGAGACGATGGCACCGTGGCTGGAAGGGAAGGGATAGGGCCGGGACCTCATCACATTAGGCAGCAGAGTGCTCGCATCTACTTCTCGGCGGCTGGACTCCGGAGGACGATGAGGTGGTTTCACGCGCCAGGCCCTGCGTATCTGATCCGATTAAGACGAAGAGGAGTTATTTGCACGTCTAAATATCTAAGGCAACGAGGTGGGAGGTTGGATCCTGGAACCGAGCAACGCATAGGTCCTGTGTTGCAGGACATTCGTTGCTATAGGGTACTTCGTGTTGTAGTGGGTTTAGATTGCAGAAAAAAAAAATCTTTTACCCCATTGAGATTTTGGATACCATATTCAAAATCCTAGGCCCGCCCTGGGGGCATCGCGTACGTTGACAGGATTCGAGTGCTCGCTAACCTCCTTCGCTGTTAACGATAAGTACGTGAGAAGGTGTACTGGTGTGCCTGGTCGTCTGAATGTTGCCTCAGAAATCCAACCCAGCCAAGCATGTGTGAGAAAGAGTAGTGTACTCCTATACATAGAGAGAAACCCAAACCGAAAAGGACGTATTATTCCGACCAACCGAAACCGAAACCTTGGGAGCAGAAAGTATACACGTGCATGAAAAGGAAAGGATCAGCTCATACCTTCCATTCCATTGTCAACGTTTTGGATTCCAGTGAAAGGAAAGGAAAAAAGGATCAGCTCATACCTTTCTGCATATTTACTTACTATTATTACATCCGTGCATGAAGCTAAAAGGAGATGCGCATAAAAGCGCCTGAAAGTCGCCAATGCATCATCAGTTTGGACAAGCTAATCTTAACATCTCCTCAAGATGGACTGCTTGTGAGCCCTTATTAGCTGGCAAAAAGCCGCGAAGGACCTTCTCTGTCCTTAAATAACAATCGCACTGTGGCCATCCTCACACTTGCAGCGCAATCCTCTACTTGACTACTACTTCTGCAGGCAGCCAAACGGGCACGTGGGTGCAGGCTTTGTCATGCTTCCTGGAGACCCCGTGCGTGGTTACACTTGCACAGTGCCAAGTTGTACTACCTACCTACAGGCTGCGCACGGTGGTGAGTAGTCGAACACTTTCTGACCAGAAGCAATTTTTAACCTTTTTTATTATGTAATCATCCCCAAATAATACGTGCTGCTCCCAAGAAGCAGCGTGGCAGGGCAGGGCCCCTACGCCCGCGCCGAAAAGCCTGCCGGCCCGGCCGGTCGATCGTCCTCCACGACCATGAGGTGCCCGCGCGCAGTGCACGCAGCAGGAGGCACGAGCCCATGCGGCCGTGCCTCCATTAACGCGAGCTCAGCTCGTCTCTGGTCTCCGCTGCTGGCCGGCCGGCACTGTCCCGCCATGCCCAGTGATGGAGGCATGGTGCTCGGCAGAGCTACTACCACGCCGCACACACTGTTCACTGTGCCACCGCCACAGCGGTGGTAGGAGCTACCACTGCACCCCCTCATTCCTTTTTCCCACTTCCGCTATAACTCCACGGCCCCCGGCTAGCTAAGCTCGTTGGCATTGCCAATGCTTCCTCTCGTCTTCTTTCTCCGGTGTAGCTTCCACTTGCCCTGCGTTGTTCCTCCCTGCGCCGATGCTTCGATTCTTGCTATAAATACGCGCGTCCAGGCACCGGCCGTCCTCCACTCCCCATCACAGCCACAACCAGCACCAGCAGCCACCCAGCGCAGCGACATCGATCTTTCTTCGGCGCCTGCGGCCCGGGGGACGACAAGCAAGGTCATGGAGCACAGGGCGAGGCGGCGGCACGTGCCGGCGTTCGGGGAGTGGAACTACCACTGCTCGCCCTCCTCCCCGGACGAGGCCCCGGCGGAGCCGGCCCGGGCGGCCGAGTGGTGGTGCTCGCCGGAGCCGGCGGAGGCCCGCAGCGACGCCTGGTTCCGCTACTCGCCGCCCCCGCCGCGCAGGCCGGCGCCCAGGAAGGCCAGGAGGACGCAGGAGAAGCGGCCGCAGTACTGCAGCGGGAAGGGGGGCGGCGTGGCGGCGCGGGTGAGGGAGGAGCCCGCCGGGGCTGACGTGGTGGTGGTGGCGCGCCCGGCGGCCAGGGCCTCCCGCAGGGTGGTCCGGCCCGTGGACGAGGACCTGTACCAGGTGACGTCGCCGGAGTTCGTCGTTTCCACCAGCCGCCCGCGGCAGGTACGTGCTCGTACCGAAGCAAGTAGTGCTCTTCTTTGCAACGATCGATGCCATGTGGTCATGCCTAACTGAAAATTGATGCGTGCAGAAGAGAGCGGCGAGGAGCCTGTGGATGGGTTGCCTGGGAGGCCTCGGCTGCATCGCCTGAAGCGGACGAGAGATCAAGACTACCCTACCCTTGGCATATAACCTGGAGTACAAGTGGTAGCAGTAGCAGCATTCCGTCGTGTGTTATTTTCTCAGAACTCTTCTTTGCCCTTTTGTCTTCTTTATTTGAAAACTTTTGTCTGCCTTTTTCGTTGGTGCTGGTGCTTCACGCTTATCTGAGATCAAACTACTGAATGTGTAACTTCGGGCATATGTAAAAGATTACGGAATCAATCGAGCGTGCTGTCATGCATGTGGTTTCTGTACGACTGATGACAAGAAAAACTTGCAAGTTCGTTCTTGGCGAATCCCGTGAACGTGTAGTGCTCCGGCGGCGGCGGCGCGTGCCACACGGTTGGCTGCACGCGGGCCAGGAGCGTGCGTGCAGCGTGTTTCAGTTCTAGATAGTGGCAGCGCGGTGCGCGTCGAGCAGTAACAGCGCGCATGCATGCGCATCGCACCCAGCAGCAGCGTGCAATGCGAGCTGCCGCGTTGAGGCTTCTACTGACTGGGATCATCTGCTTGCTTCTGATCAGTATTTTAGTTGCTCCTGACGGACTCGTACCGATTACCGTAGCACGCGCGCCCGAGAACCAGCAGGCCATGCGTTTTTCGCTGATCGATGGTACGAGCGCCCGTGAAAGGGATACGCCATCAGTGCATGGCACGCAGTGACGGCCCACCGACGGAACAGAGCGGCATTGGCACCTCCGACCTACCTTTCCTTCCTTCGGCTACCGTCCGATCGAAGCTCCTTAGAGTAACGAGACCACGCAGCGACGCAGGTCTCTTCACTCTCTCGTGTTACACACAACAGCTTGCGTGGAGATAGAGTGGTGCCGTGCCCACCCCATGGCCCATGGTCCCGTTCCGATCCCCTGCACCCTTCGTTTTGCTCCTCCGCCTGGCGCGGCCTTGCATTGAGATAGAGTGCATGGCAGGCACGCCCACGGCGAGAGCCTCTCACGCACCAACGCCATTACAGCTACGAGACAAGCCACCCCGGCCCGTCGTCAGCCAGAGGACGGTGGGGGCTTCGGGTCGGGACACAGCTAGCCCCCCGCCCGAGCAAGAGCTGCCGAGCCCTCAGCCCCCCCTGACGCGCGCCACAGTCGCTGTGCCTGTGCATGCATGCGCGGGTCGGACGAGCAGCACGCGGGGCCGGGGCAGATTGGCAGGTGGCCACAGCCCACAGGGCCTTAAAATCAACCGCGGCCGACCGCGCAGCACTGTGCCACGCAGTGAGCTGCAGCAACTCGCCTTGACGCGCGGCGCGCCACCTTTCGCTGCTCGTCGACGCCCATGCCATGAGGTCCATGACGACCGGCCGCGCCGCTGCGGCGTGCCATGGCGGGAGTGGGTACGTGACCGCGCGTGCAGGCAGCAGGCGCGGCCGTGCTCGCGCGAAGCCACTGTGCTCGGCATGGCGAGGGCCTGCGCGTGCGTTCGTTGTGGCGCGCGAGGCTGCGCCGTCGCGTCGGCACTGTTGCCGCCATTTATGATTCACGAGCAAGGGCACTTCCTCGCAAGAAGCTGCTTTCCTGCGTTAATGACCCCATCTTTTGGTTTGTCCTAACTCTGAACTGTAATTGGGCTTCTACTCTCGTTTTCTTAATTTTATCATTTTACCTCTTACTGTTCGCACGTCAATACAATTTTACCCTAGTTAACGATTAAAACAAAGTTAAATCCGCAAAGATTAATGGAAAAATCTTATTGATTTGTGGAAAGTAAAAAGTAGAATTACAAAATTAACATGATGTTGACAAAATCAAAAAAATTTCGCGAACGTACCCGAGCACGTATTTCATTGAGGCCCTGTTTGGATCCTTGGAATTGAGTTCCATTCTAATAATCATAATTTAGATATAAATTAATTAAGCTAATATAGTTGTATATGTAATATATTTGTATATTATTGTTGGACATATGGGATAGATATTTATGCTCTGCACTTCTACTATAGGGAAGCAAATCGAAGAGTGCGCTATAAATTGTACCTTATAAACATAATATGAGGATATATAGAATCGATTTTCATCTCCCACACCCATAAATTTAAGATAAGGTTATATATATACTTTGGAAAGTTGTGGAATGCCACATTCCTAGACAAATAGCCTACTATGTTAAGTAGATTCTAATTCCTCGAAATAAAGGGATCCAAACGGGGTCTAAGAGAAAAGCAATACGACCGATACAAACCTTAACAGGCAAAGGCTATTAAGGCGGTTACAAAGCACCACCAAATGAGTGACAGGCGATCCCAACACCAAAACAAGAACAACAAGAACAACGTAGTAGGGGACACATGCGAACACACAAACCTAAACGCGACCAGACAAATGAACCTACTAAACGATACACCAACGTCAGGAATGCAAGGGTCTCCAAACTCGAAGGTGGCAAAGCATCCACCTGACCAACAAACCAAGGCCGCAAAGCATCCGCAAGAAGTGATCAACAACCACTACGACGACGACGGCAAAACATCCGCCAATGAAGAGGGATGGCAAAGCATCCGCCAGATGACAACCTACACAATCCGGATGAGGTGGACGAAAAATGACGAAGGCAAGCGCAAAAGCAGGAACTCCCTGAGGGGAGCTGACGACCACCACCAGGATCAGGTGAATCGAATCCATCGACAACCAGTAGAGCTTCCAAGACGACGATTCAAAGGAGGGAGCGACGCCATAGGCGCCGTCATCGTCCGACCAATGTTGTCAAGCTCTTCACCCGGAAAGCACACCGGAGAGGAGGGAAGTGGAAAAAAAATAACGCCTTCAATAACGTAAACGGCGTCCGTGGGCGTCGCCATCATTGGCCCACAAGCAGGCCCTAGGCTTTCGCTTTCGCCCCACCACTCCCACCCTAGAGCAGAAGAATCCACCGGAGCGCCGCAACCCCCCCCCCCCCCCCCCCCCCCCGCGCGCTCCCTCCCCCGCCCCCACAAGGGCACGACCGCCAGGGCGCGCTAAGACCACGCCACCAAGCGGCAGAAGGAGGCGAGGGACCACCGGAGGAGGCGCGGCCTGCACACCCGGATGCGTAGAACCGGCCGCTAGGGAGGCAACGACGAACCCAAGACACACCCCAATCCACCCACACCCCCAACCCAGCAGGCGGGGCGGAGGGGAAGGGCCGCCGCAAGACAGCCCAGTGCGAAGGCCGTGGCGGCAGTGGCGATCGTGCACCACGAACAGGCGACCCGACGCGAGGGGAGCGCCCCCCCCCCCCCTCCCCCAACGGTGCCCGCCGAAGACGGTCGGGGACGACCAGATCCGGCCCGAGGGGCTCCAGATTCGACGAGGGGAAGGCCGGATCCGGCTTCGGCGGCCGGCTGTGAGCATAAGGAAGCGGCCAGGTTTGCAGGACGGGGGAGGGAGGCGGGGGGAAGAGAGATGGAGGGGGAGGCGGCGAGCTCTCCCCACCCCCTCCCTCGACTCGGGAGGAGGAGGCCAGGTCAGCCGTAGGCCGCCACGTCCGTCCGGATGGTCACCGGCGGCGGTGGCTGCCACCGGAGTCGGCGTGAAGGGGGGAAGTGGGCGGCGGCGAGCTTCGTCCCCCGGGTCGCCTGGGAGAACGACACATGCACGGTCACATGTGCTTTCTAGTCCTCCAACAAAACTAAAATTACACTTGAAATACCGGAAGAACACCGAGAAACCTTGAACTTACTATCGTCCGCATTCAATCTTGCCTGCACCTATAGGAGTCGTACAATAGTGATGGAGCTTACAAATTACAACATTGATCGATCAGCTTTCGGAGCAAGGCATACCCTTTGTTAAACATTGCACAATGGGGTCTCGACCGGGTTTTTTCTTTTACAAATATCAAGAAGACACGCAGGAGCGGCAGAAGCGAAACCAAGTTGCTTCGGGTGGCACAACACTCGAGTGAACACTACTTGAGGGGCGGTAAAAACAGGAACTTTTCACTAGCAGTATAGTTTAGCATGCACGTACGCAAGGCACCATCATCTGCTCACAGCTTAGCCGCGCGTCTCGGTCGGTCTCGTACTCTACTCTACAGAGTCTTCCCCGTTTCGCCGGCGGCCGTGCTCGCCGCCCGCCGGCTTTGCGGACCCATCCCTGCGTCCCCTTTCTGCTCGAGTGCTCGTCAATGCAACCAAGTGCGAAGCTGAGCAGGCAGCAGCTGGAGGACAAGGCCCCCGTGCCGCCGTGCTGCGCGTGTGGTCATTGGGGGCGAGTGAATGCGTCTTCTTCTAGCACTGGGAGATGCTACTGCTTGTAGCCTCTCCAAGCCCGATGCAATGCGAGCATCGAGCCCCCCTGACACTGACAGGCAGGCCGGTGTTCAATGCGCGCGAGGCAGATTGGCAGCGGATGCATGGCCACATTGCCATTGCCAGGGCCATCAATCGGCTGGAGAGAGAGAGAGAGAGAGAGAGAGAGCGGTGGTCGTCGCCGATGACCGGTACACGCGACGCGACGCGAGCCGAGCCGCGCGCTGCACTGTGCACTGCGCGCGCGGCATGGCGACGCCTGCGGCTCGCATTCGCTGCGCGCACCCGCTGCAGCTCTGGCTGTTGCGGTCGCAGCGCCGGGGCGGCCGGCCGGCCATTGATGCCCCCACGAGTGACGGCGAGCCGAGCTGACCGGGCCACGCATTTCCTCCTCCTCCTCTCCCACGACCACCACGAGAGATGAGGAGAATGGAGTGGGCCGCGTTTATTGCCCTGCCTAGCGCCTGCCCTGCTCCATCTCGTCCTCCCCTCCTCCTGCCCTGCCGCGCGTCCTGAGACGCCTTTTCGTGTTTGTCCCTGCCGATCACTACTCGTACACGCCCAATTCCTCTCCCTCCAACAGCAATTACTAGCAGCAGCAGGAGTGAATTGGCTGACTGATCAGTGGACCACCGTCTACCACTGCTCCCCATTTGCGTTTCTGACGCGCGGGCTTCGGCCAACCGTTTTGCTCCTCGGGCCCGTCACGCGCCCGGTGGAGCGGGTAGCGTCCCGATGCCCGGGCCCCACCCGGTCAGTAGTTTATGACCGCTCCTCGTGACGAAGAAGTCAACGGCAACCTGCCAGTACGTGTTTCGACCCTTATTCACACTGCTTTTCTTTTTCTCGGCCAAAGATTTACACTGCTTTCTATTCAAAAAAAAAAACAAAAGATTTATACGAGTACCAGGTTACCAGCACCAACTGTCAACTTTTGCATTGGCAAAATCTTCACCTTTGATTTCAAACCATTTTTATCTTGGCCCACTCCTCTTGGAGTTGGCCGTGGTACTCACCACCATGCCACTCCAAAATGCTGGCATCAAGTTAGCACGGGAATGCAGTCCTACAGCATCAAAAAGTTGTACAGGTATTTCCTCCTCTTTTCAAGAGGATCTCGGATTAGTATTTCTTTTCCTTGAAGTGCACTCCAAGCAATCAAGCAAGCCAGTGAAGCCACTGATCCTAGCCTGGGTAGCTGCGCCGTAGACATTCGTGAGCAAGGGATTCAAATCAATCAGTGCCAAGAGGAAGAGGGTCTGCACGCACGCGTAGGAGGAGGCCACGGCGCATTGTTTAATCGCTTTAGAGCATGGCTAATAGTCGCTGGGAGCACACCGGCACGGTGGCGGGTCCCGCTGCTGCACCCGCTGAGACCGGCGTTTTGCCTTCTCTCTCCTGCTCCCAGCCGGCCATTATACCTGCTCTTATTAGCTAGTGCTCCTAGTAGTAATCAGCCCCCACTCATGCCCAAATCATACGTGCCACCGGCACCGCCGCAAGGGCACCGGCAGGGCCCCCGCCGGAAAGCCTGCGCCCGCGGCAGCGCCATTGCTGCTGCGCAGAGGCATGCCGGGGCGGTACACGAGGCCCGCACCCACAGGCCACAGGCTTCCATGAATTGCCCGCAGGAGGATGGACCCGAGCCCCCATGCACCCCTCCCTCATAAACGCGTCCCCGTCAAACCCCGTCCCTGCAGCGCCACTGTTGCCTTTCCTCCTCGCCGGTCGGCCGCTGGCGAGCCGAGCCCGAGCGCGGCGGCCCTGCGAGGAGTACTGCCGAAGCCAGCCACCACTGCCTCCCTCCCTCATTCCTTTTTCCCACTCCCTTCTCCTCCAAGCTCGTCTCCAGACCGGAGCAGCTTCTTCCTCCGGTTCCTGATACTATAAGTATACGCGCATCCAGCCACTGGCCTTCTCCCACCACCACGGCACCACCGCCACCGCCATAGCTTCTCTGCTGCTGCTAGCTTAGCATCAGACACCCCAAGCTTTCATCGGCTTCTAGCTACTTCTCGTTTGCCTGCGGCGGCGTGTGCGTGTGAGAGAGACCGGAGCAGAGAAGCCATGGAGCACAAGGCGAGGCGGCGGCACGTGCCGGCGTTCGGGGAGTGGAACTACTACTCCTCCTCCTCGTCCCCGGAGGAGCCGCAGCTGCCGTACTCCGGCGCCCCCGCGGCGGCGGGGGACTCCGCCTGGTGGTGCGCGGCGGCGGAGCCGGAGGCCTGCAGCGACGCCTGGTTCCGGTACTCGCCGCCCCCGCGCAGGCCACCGGCGCCCAAGAAGGCGCGGAGGCCGGCGACGGCCCCGGCGCCGGCTGAGCAGAAGCTGCCGGCGTGCTGCAACTACAGCAACGGCGCCGGGAACGGGGGCGTGCCGGCGACGGAGGCAAGGGCGAGGGCGTCCCGCGCCGTGGCGGCGCCGGCCAAGGGCGCCGCCCGCAGGGTGGTGAGGCCCGTCGACGCCGACCTGTACCGGGTGCCGCCGCCGGACGACACCGCCGTCTCCAGCCGGCCGAGACGGGTGAGCACACAGCGACTGCAAACGAAAGCTCATGTCTTTGTTCAGGACAATCTTCTTTCTTCTTGCAAAACAGTTGCTAGAATTCTCATGCTGTTTCTCTGCTTTGCAGAAGAGGGCGGCGAGGAGCCTCTGGATGGGTTGCTTGGGCGGCTTCGACTGCGTCGCCTGAACCTGAAGAAACACCAATGGCGTCGAGCCGAATGAAAGATGAACACCCAGAGCCATGGCGTATGGAATCAGCTGGAGCGCTGGTTATGATTAAACTAGTAGTAGTGGTAGCTGTGCTCTGTTCTTGTTTGCTTGCCATGCCAATTGCCAAGAAATGGCATTGATCTTCCGACCTCAACGGGATGCGTGTGCAACTGCGTGTGGGTTGCAGCATCTTTGTCATGGCATGGGGTTTAGGAAAGTGGCAAGTCGCTTGGTAGTAGCCAGTAGTGGTACTGTAACTCGGATGTACTAAGAGTCTAAGATAGAACCTTCTTGCTTCTCATCAGTCTCGAACCACCTCGTACAAGTTTTCTTTGTCTGTCGACCTGTTTCTTGGGTCGTTCTTGTTTTCTTCATGTCGCCATCCGCGCTACCCGGATGTCTCTCTCTGTCATCTCTGTCAAGTCTTTGCTCCTCCGAGCCCTGCCTTGCCTCACTTGAATGCAACGTGACACGGCGCTTTGAACACCGCCTTTCATGAACGGTGATAGATGCTTACCGTACGCGCTTTGGATGAAAGCTTTGATGAACCAACCATCGGCGTCGAGAGAAAGTTGCCCGTACCGCGTATAGAAAGACAGGGAGCAAAAAGGAGAAGATGGGCTCGTCTGCACGGAGGAGCAGAGCAAAACGTTTCGATTCTGTACTCGCTCGTGTACAAGGGTAGCAAGATCGATCTCAACGCTCAATGCTTCCAGCACATGGCCCCAAAGCTGCGGTCCTTCCTGGCAGGGCAGAGCTGGGCTGAGCTCCCTGCTGGGTTTGTCGGAGGGGTACACGTCGGTGGGGAAGGCTGTTCGAAAAGTAAGGGCACTTTTGGTGCGTGATGAGTTACTAGTAATGGCTGTATCTCGCGATTTCGCAAGGTTTCTCATGGTTCATGGAACGTGGAGGCAATTAAGATGCTGCCCGGGATTGTTGGAATGGAACCCTGTTTTCGTATGGTTCAAACTTTCCAAATGGGGGCATGTGTCTGTGTTTTGTCTTGAGATGTATTGTCAGTTTGAGCATGGGACTTTTGAAGGGTTATTGCACGACTTTGTGTGTGTGTGTGTGTGTGTGTTCTCATATGATCGCTGTTAAATTCTTGGGGCCAAATTGGTGCCTTGGAGGACATGGAACTAAGGGAAGAAGTAAATTTTTGGTGGCTCAGCTCTTGCATTTGTCCAACTTGTTCCCTGAACGTCGAAACCATGTAGCTCTTTTCATGATTGTAGCAATGGAGCACTATTAAAACCATCCTTTGAGGCTTTGACTCTTAATCCATCTATACTACAGTCTTTATGACAGCAAATTAAAATCATAACCGTAGGAAAAGGTACTTTTAAACGTGATACAACAACCGTGTCTGCCAAGTCTATGCAGTTTCCATCACAAGTACATAACAATTATGACACGAGCTCATGTATGTCAGCTCAGTTATTCAGTGAGTTCTTTCTTAGCTATTCATATTAACATTGATGAGAAATTTAGAACGAGATACTACTAAGTTAATGTTTTGTGTTATTGCTAGGGAATATGGGCATGGCATCATCAACATGTGTCAAGCCCAAGCCAAAACAGACTCCAGCATGGCATCAGTGCATGTTTATAGTTTTGGTTTGGACTGTGAAACAACATTAAACTAAACTGTCCACATCGACTTCATCTATACTCTGTCAGGGATGTTCAACGATTTCAAAAAAAGCTTATCAAGTGTAATTTCTAATGGATTTAGCTTCCTTCGACTTGCATCATCAATTTTACCGGGATCTATCGTTGCAATCATTATTGCGCCACCTTATTTTGGTCTAGTGGGCCTTGTATCATGTAAATTCTAGGCACACGTCTTATGGTTTGAGTACGACCGCAAGACCTCCTCGTGGTGGTCCTCCATCTCGTTTTCGTCCTATTATCTTTGGTGTCATGTCACTTTTTGATCATACCAAAGGAGAAAGTGAACGAAGAAGACAGTAGTAGCGCGTTAGTACAAACAATGTATAAATATTTTTGTTTTGCTTCAATTCCTGAGTTTCTTTTGGACAAACAATCATTATTAGTGTTACATTAGTTTTGTTTTTGGATAAGATGTTTTCCTCGATATGGGCCGGTTGCTTTTGAAGGTTCGTGGATTATTATTTTTTTTGGGTGAAGGTTCGTGGATTATTGAAGAGAAGTTGAAGCACTACAAATTGAAACTAGTGCGATTATTGAACTCATCAAGAGGACCCTAACAAGGATATCTCCTTTGAAGCAAGCATGCCTCTCCCTCTTCACATTTCATGGCACGTGGATTTCGGGAACCGAGAGATGGTGGATTGTCGTGGCACGGTGGGAACGTGAGACTAGCCGAGGAGGTGGGGATCTGACCGTCCGAAGTCAAGCAATCCTTTTTCTTCCCTGGAATGCTAGATTAACGGATGTACAGGCATACTGCTTTCTTCAGAACCAGTAACATTTCAGATTGAAAAAAGAAACAACAAGACGGAGCCCAACCTACCAAGTTTTCTTCAGGCTAAAAAGGCTCCGGATATGACGGAGCAGGTAATTTGGCGATTCTGGGGCGGCGCCATTGCCACCGTCGCGATCTAATCGCTTCCCGCGTTCAGGGATCTACTACCGGCGAGTTCGTTGGGCAGACGGCCGGGGGTCCTCCTGGGCTGCAACTTCTGCACAATTCCTTCTCTAGGTTTTGTGGGAGCAGATCGTTTCGCTGTGTTCGTCTCGGACTAAGCCGAGAGTCCTGCCCACGTAGCTGCCACCAACGATCTGGAGTTGACTTACGAGTTTGTCCCGTAGTCCAGGTTGAATACGACATGGAGTTGATGGTGGTGTCCCATAAATACAATTCCAAGCCTAGGGTTTGGTCTTGTGCTTCTGTGCTTGCGTGTGTCCTGCGGGAGTCTGAATCCCTGATTGCTCTTATTCTCACATTCTGAGGTTGGGGACGACAAGGGATTTCCGGTGAGGAAATTACCCGTCCGAAGCCAACGGCGTCTGGACTCGATCTAGGTTTCATGCTGAGCCCCGTTAGGAACAATGAATGCGTTTGCATGAAACTGCTGGGGGTTGGGGAACTCCCGGATAGTTCAGGAACTGTGCAACTTGGTTAAGTTGCACCACCCCAAGCTCATTTTCCTTTCAGAAACGAGAATGAGTGCTAGTAGAAGTAAGAATTTGCGTTAGAAGCTTGGCTTGAGAAACTGTTTAGCAGTAGATAGTGATGGTCTGAGTGGTGGTCTTGTACTTTTTTGGGATGAATCAATTTGTGTTACCCTGCTGTCGCAGGGGGAACATTATATTGATGTGTTGGTGAGTGATTGCCCTGACGGTGTGCCTTGGCGAGCAACATTTGTTTACAGGGATGACATGTGGGAGCTTTTGCACTCACTGTGCGGGGCTTGGTCTGGCCCGTGGATGATGATAGGTGACTTTAACGAAGCAATGTGGCAATATAAGCACTTCTCGGAAACGCCCCGTCCTGAGCGGCAGATGTTGGACTTTCGAGAAGTTTTGAGTCACTGTGATTTGCATGACTTGGGTTTTTCAGGCCTGCCATGGAGCTACAACAATAACCAGGGGGGAGTAGAAACGTCCGCGTTCGGCTGGACCGTATAGTAGCTACTACGGATTGGTCTGCACTGCTTCCAGGGGCAGGTATTCAGCATCTTACTATTTCTCGCTCTGATCATAAGCCTCTGTTGCTTACTGTCCAACAGGATGCACGGGCCAGGCGTGGAAATTGTTTCCGGTATGAAATCATGTGGGAAAGAGAGGAGGAATTGGGCTCAGTCATTGAGAAGGCGTGGCTACGATGGAACCCAGGCAGCAATTAGGGCGCCCTCTCGACGGCCTTGATGGAGATCACTAAGGATTTAAAGATATGGAGCAGAGAAAAGTTTGGTCATGTGACACGATAGTTGGAACAACTGAGAGAAAAATTGGATTCACTAGAGAGAGATGATCCAATATCCAATCGTGTTTTCGTCCAGCAAACAAAAACTAAGTTGGATGAGCTGCTATATCGAGAAGAACTGATGTGGCTCCAGTGGTCCAGGATTTTATGGGTGAAGGAGGGCGACCGGAATACGAAATATTTCCATCGAAAAGCGCAATGGCGAGCAAGGAAGAACAATATTAAGTAGTTGAAAAGAGATGATGGGAGCTGGTGCCATGACCAGCAGGAGATGCTGGATTGGCCATCAGTTATTTTGGAAACTTATTCAGCAAGGATGAGCTCATAAACCCCCAGGAGATTGTTGATTTAATGGAACCGGCTGTAACGGCCCAGACCAATGTAGAGCTTTGTAAGGAGTACAGCGATGAGGAAATTGGATATGCATTATTTCAGATTGGTCCTTTCAAAGCGCCGGGTCCAGACGGCCTCCCAGGCAGATTTTTCCAACCTAATTGGGCTTTGTTGAAGGAGGATGTTGTTCGAGCTGTGAAGGAATTTTTTTGATCAGGAATCATGCCCGAAGGGGTAAATAACACTTGCATTGTCCTGATACCAAAAGTGCCACACCCGGAAACACTTAAAGATTTTCGTCCAATAAGTATATGTAATGTTATCTATAAAGTGGTTTCTAAGTGCATTGTTAACAGGCTACGACCTCTCCTACAGGATCTCATTTCGCCAAATCAAAGCGCATTCGTATCCGGGAGAATGATTATAGATAATGCCCTCATCACTTTTGAGTGTTTGCATTCTATCAACTCAAATGCAGATGAAAGGAGTAGGTTTTGTGCATATAAATTGGATCTATCCAAGGTGTATGACAGAGTGGAGTGGAGCTTTCTACATCCAGCGTTGCTGAAACTGGGCTTTCAAAGTACATGGGTGGATCGGGTGATGTCTTGTGTGACCTCGGTTCGCTATACTGTACATTTCAATGGTGTCTTGTCGGCACCGTTCACTCCGACTCGTGGTCTACGGCAAGGTGATCCTCTCTCGCCTTATCTATTCCTTTTTGTTGCTGATGGGTTCTCGACCTTGATTAATAGGAAAGTGAGTACAGGGACTATCTAGGAGCTGAAAGTGTGTAGGAATGCACCAGGTATCTCCCACCTCTTGTTTGCAGACGGCACGCTGTTGTTTTCTAGAGCGACAGCTGAGCAGGCAGCAGAGGTGAAGGATATGCTGGAGACTTATGGAAGATGCACTGGACAGCAAGTTAATCCAGCTAAATGCTCGATCACGTTCAATGGCAAGAATCAGAATGTCGCGCAAGCACAAGTTAAAAAGTATATTGCAAGTCCAGCAGGCGGTGTTTGATGCATGGTACTTGGGCCTCCCGACACCTTCAGGCAGGATGAAGGGTGCTTGGTTCCAACATCTGAAGGAAAGATTGAGTAAGCGTCTGTGGGACTTCACTGAAAAGAGCATGTCAATTGCAGCGAAGGAGGTACTAATTAAAGCTGTTGCCCAGGCTCTACCGACTTACATCATGAGCGTCTTCAAGCTACCTCTCGGGCTTTGTGATGAACTCACAAGCACTATCAGGGATTTCTGGTGTGTGTGGGGGGGGGGGGTGAAGAATGGGAAAAGGAAAACTGTGTGGATTGCGTGGGATGCAATGCTTCTGAAGAAATGTTGTGGTGGCATGGGATTTAAAGACCTTCGGTTGTTTAACCAAGCAATGCTTGCTAGACAAGCCTGGCGGCTTATTCAGTTTCCGGACAGCCTTTGCGCTCAACTGTTAAAGGCAAAGTATTACCCGCGCGGGTGCTTGGTGGATACCGCCTTCTGTGCCAATGCTTCAACAACGTGGCGGGCCATCATGCATGGCCTAGAGCTGCTGAAAAAAGGAATCATTTGGAGGGTGGGCAATGGCACGCAAATCCGCATCTGGCGTGATCCATGGATCCCAAGGGAAATTTCACTCAGAGTGGCCACCAGACAGGGAAGATGCAGATTATGCTGGGTGTCAGAGTTGTTGGATATTGATGGAAGGAACTGTGATTTCAATAAGCTTATTCAGATATTCAATCCAGCAGATGCTGAGAAGATTGCCAAGATAAATCCCGAGCAGACTTCCTGAAGACTTCATTGCTTGGCACATGGAGAAATCTGGCATTTTCTCTATCAGAAGTGCATACAACTTAGCCCTCAGACTCAGTAGAGGCAAAGAGAGCCAGGCTACAAGCTCTACCCCAAATGGTGAAAGGAAGCTGTAGTCTCATGTTTGGAGTGGTCGTGTCCCCCAAAGTAAATGTGTTCATATGGAAACTTGCCAAAGGCATCTTACCTACCAGACGGGCTAAGTTCAACAGGCGTCTGGAGCCGAATGACATCTGTCCTCTTTGCGATCGCGAGGCTGAGTCAAGTTACCATGCCACGGTGACCTGCCCACAGGCTATGGAACTGCGATTTGCAATGAGAGAATGCTGGCATCTGCCGGATGAAGAGAAATTCAGATACACAGGACCGGACTGGTTGTTGTTGCTCCTTGATCAGTGCACACCCGAGGAGAGAGACTTGACAAAATTGCTGCTATGGAAAACGTGGTCAATCCACGATAACATTACTCACCAGTCTGGCCCAACGGAAGTACCAGAAGCGACACATGCCTTGCGTGCTTTACAAGCCTCACTCTCTAAAGCGTGTGCCAGTGCTAACCAAGTCATCGGTAAAGGAAAGAAGGCGTGTTCATCATCCAGCAATAGGAGGACATGCAACCGGGAGGCAGCTTGGGAGCCGCCCCCGGTTGGCTGGGTCAAGTTCAATGTCAATGGATCCTTTGTTCCTCAGTCGGGTACGGCGGGCGTCGGCGTGGTGGCGCGCGACGGTGAAGGTAAAGTTATTCTCACGGCATGGTGTGTTCTTTTCAGATTTTAAGATGCCGCAGAAGCAGAAGCTTAAGGGTGCTTGGAGGGCTTTCGGCTCGCAGCACAGTCGTCGCAGGGGCAGACGATCATAGAAACTGACTGGGCACGGATCATCCAGATGATGAAGGAGGTAGAGGACCGTTCCGCGATCCCATCAGCTTCATTATGGCTGAGGCAAAGGACCATGCGAATCTGCTGGTCGATTGGCATATCGCCAAGGTAAAGAGAGAGTGTAATCTAGTTGCTCACGAGTTAGGCTCTTTAGCTAGAAGGAATACGTATACTGCAGTTTGGTTGGGTCACTCGCCTGCGTGTGTCGCTGACCTGTTCAAGGACGATTGTAAACCTTCTCTCTAATTAATAGAGCTCTCCTTTACCCGAAAAAGAAGAAAAAAAAGAAACAGTAGCCCCCACCCACCCAACAGCAACAGGAACTGGATTAGACACCCTTTTTCTGTCTCACGGGATCCACGTGTTCAATGATTAGTACATAATCATGCAACCCAACACAGGTTAAGATATGCTACTAATCAGCACCGGCGTGAATCGTGTAGCGGTCGTACGTACCATGTGTGAAGACGACTGCCCCAGTCCCTTCCCAGCGTGCAGCTGCTGACACACGCACTGTGCGTGGACTCTGGAGCGTGCATGCATTTGCCGTAGTATTTCTCAACGGCTCACATGCGTGCATGCATGCACTTCCAAATAAGCGGCTGATGGCCTGCCCAAGCCCCAAGTCTTAACCGTGGTGACGAAGGTCAAAGCCCTCACACGCACCCGCCGCGTACACGTAGTTTCTTGTTTTTTAGTAAAGTCTGCCTTGGGGGATTAACCCGAAGGCATGCACCCGGGGCCCGGCCTCACCGTACGTCCCCATGCTGTAACTCTCTGCGAGCGTCAGCCACAGCCAGTAGAGTACCGGTCGACCACCGCGGCCGCGCGTGCACGAATCGCCCGCCCGCCCGTCCACGACGACGACGACGGATCGGCCGGAGGCGGCGCCAAGCTCGCATTTACACCGCCCTGCCGCGGTGCCGTCCCCCACACCTTCCACCTGGCTCACCACAGTGCGCGCGGTACTACGAGCAGCAGCTTCTACTGCTGCGCCGCATGCAGAGCCCGGCCGGCCTGCAGCTGCCGCCGCCACCTTGGATCCCTCCTTGCCATGAAACCCAACTCTCATCTCTCCCTGCAAGTCAAGGCCTCACACCTCGCCTCGTTCCTTCTCCTCTGGCTCGCTCGCTCCGCCTGCACTGCTACTCGATCGCCTCTTTCCGGCTATAAGTACAGGCTCGCCCGCCCGGCGAATGGCCGTCTTCGTCCACCACCGCTCATCAGCTAGCTAGTTAGGCTTTTCACACTCCCTGACCGTACGTAGCTTGCATTGTGACCCATTCTGTCGTCTGCGTGCCGCGCGTTCCCGAATGGAGGTAAGCGAAGCGAAGAAGCTGCCTGCTGCCAGAGTAATCGAGTCGCAAAAGTTGATTTGCCTCTCTAGCTGGTAGCTGCTCTCGTGATCCGGCCAGACGAGCTTTACTCTTCGGTGCCTTGACGATGGATCTGACTTGACACGCATGCATTGCGTGCAGGGTAAGGCGAGGCGGCGGCGCGTGCCGGCGTTCGGGGAGTGGAACTACTACTACTACAGCGGCGAGCTGGCCACGCCGCCCGCCGTGCCCGCCGCGGCGGCCGAGTGGTGCGCGGCGGCGCCGGAGCTGGAGGCCAGCAGCGACGTCTGGTTCAAGTACTCGCCGCCGCCGCGGAGGCCGCCGCCCAGCAGCAGGAGGAAGGTCCGGAGGCCGGCGACGGGGGAGATGGACGGCAGGTCCTACGGCGGCGGCGGAGGCGGCAAGCGGGGGCTTCAGCATCATCGTTCGGCGACGCCCGCGAGGACGTCGTCGTCCGACACCGTGGCACCGCCGTCGGTGGCGCGCGCGCCGGCCGGCAAGGGTAAGGCCGGCGCCGGCGCCGCCAGGGCGCGGGTGGTGCGGCCCGTCGACGCGGACCTGTACCAGGTGCCCCCGCCGGAGTTCCTCCCCGGCGACGACGAGCCCAGAAGGAGGGTACGTGCGCGAACGAACGTTAAAAGCCCTGCACTGCACTGCACTCGTCTTAAACATTGTTCTTGCCATTACTCTAACTCTGACACACAGTGAGGACCTAATTCCGTTTCGTTCATTAATGTCGCGTGCATTCTTGCAGCGGAAGGAGAAGGAGAGGAAGAAGAAGGCGTCGAGGAGGAGCCTGTGGACGGGTTGCTTCGGCTTCAATTGCGTGCCGGCTGAATAGTTGCTTGCTGCTGTGCTGCACTCATAATATATTTTGGCTCACTGTATCTAGTTTAAGGTTGTTCAGACTGTGCAATTACAGATTTCTTTATAGACTTGGTACTGGAGAGTACTGTGCAATGCCGATGTGGCCCGCTCCGCCGTAAATTTCTTTTGACCAAGCTCCATAGCAATTCACCGTCCCATACTACTATAGTCTTTCCTGTCAGGGAGCGCAGTGCAGAAATCCAGCTGCCAAACCGGCTCCGTCCTGGCCGCGCTCGGCAGGTCTGAAACCGAGTGAGCTTTCTCGGAGAGTAGTCTTCACAGTGTTCAGTCAGATCCCCCGTTTTAAACCGCTCCATTGCAAAACGACAGTATTTTTGAAGTTTCATAGTAGCCTAGAATTTTCTTATTTTAAAAATTTTATACTACTTAAGACTGCGATACATGTCTTGTCACATGAATATTTTATATTTGAAACGTGGTTTTCTAAAAAAGGATACCGTGGTTTTCTGGAACCTGTAGGCTGGCTGTAGATTAAAAGATCTGACATGTCATGTCTTTTCCGATCCCGCGCTGGTCCACGGTTATAGACAGGAAAATGTTACTCCCTCCCAAAAAAAAATATAACTGTCGGATCCTGAGGAGCCAAATAATTTTAAATTAAATCAAATTTATATAAAAATCACTAACATTTATATCGCTAAATAAATTTAGTATAAAAATATATTACATGATTAATCTAATAATATTTATTTTATGATATAAAAATTAATACTATTTTAAATAAATTTAGTTAAATTTGAAATTATTTGACTTTCCGATATGCAAAAGTTGTATCTTTTTCAAAACGGAGGGAGTAAATTTTGATTAGAGCGGCGCCATCGATCCGACACTTTCATTTCCCACGGTGACAATACGACACGTGTGACGGTACGTGCGACAATTGCCCTTTTCTTTTCCGCCTCTACCCGGCAAAAGGAAATGTACTAATAATGTGTAAATATAAAAGAAAAAATCTCCCTACAGGTCAGCTCCACGGTCCGCCGCCGCCGCGTCCAGCCGCCGTCCACCGCCTCGCTCGCCTCGTACCACGCAGGAAGGCGCCGGAAGTTGTGCGGCGCAGGGGGTACGTCACGTATGTTTTGGTTGGCAGGCCCGGGGCCCGGGTGCCGTGAGTTGGAAGAGGAATTCCAAAATATTACACGGACTCGGCGTGGATCCACTCGAGGCTGGGGGTCGGTTCGTCGATATCACTGCTACAATGGTACACCAAATTGAAATATAGTTAGAGGACAAAGTTGTTCAGCTCTAGTATTCGGGTTGATTTTTACTACTCTGATTTCTCTTGCAAACACTGCATCGTGTTGGTTCCTTATCTAATTGGACGTGTAACCTTTGTGACATAAAATGATTTAAAAACTTAAGTTCATTATGGACCAATGGTAGAGACGTGAAATAAGTACTCTCTCCATGCTAAAATAAATATTCCTTTAGTATGGACGGAGGGAGTATTGTATTTGTAGCACATGGTGGTCATCCGTGAAAGAAAAAAAGAATCAATGAGATGAGATGCAATCCTAGCGGGCACTTGCAATCGTTAGATGGGTTCGACTCGGTTGCATTTGATTTAGTTATTTTCTTATAAGTTTACACATGTATTACTATTATACTCTTTTCTACCCTGCCTTTGTTATGCGGAAATCCAATTCTACCTGTGCGCGTTAGCTCGCTTCGTAGCCAGCAACGCGATAGGCCGACAACAACTCAAGCTGTGTCCGCGTATGCATATATATGTTTATCGTGCACGCATTGGAGATAAGCATATGTTTGGTTTGGATCCATCTCTATTGTTTAGGTTGGATCCAATTCATGTAGTGTTTGTTATAGGGATGGGTCCAATCCAATTTTTGGTCTGGTCAGTGAGATTTGGAGGGATGGTATTGATGCCGATTTCACACCGTTAGCAACAGCCATCCGCAGGACCCACCTGTCATCCTTTTTTATTTTTATTTGTTTTTTCGTTGTGCTCCCCTTCCTAGAGCCGCCTCTGGCTCATCCCCTTGCTAGAGACGCCTAAGATCCATCCTGATGTAGCACTGGCCCGATCTTCCGATAGGTATTGAAAGATTTCGATTGGTGGAGACTCGATGTTGGCGATCCGGGCTTCTAATCAGACACGATTCGAAATCCTGCAACCGTTACACCGCTGCTCCTTGGTTATCAACCAAGCACAACTTGATTGACCTCGCCGAGAAGGCTATTCTGCCATCGAATCGAAGAACACAAGCAAGAGAGGGTAAACACGCAATCTGAAATTGCAGATGTGTATGAAGCAAATCACGAGATGGTGTTCGAGTTCGAATCACAAAAGGACTAATCGTCACATGGGTGAAGAACAAGAACAGGGGGCCCTGAATTCACAGCAAAAGGACTCGACATCACAGTTACAATGAACAAAATCCGTTTCTCAATGGAAAACTAAACTAAACAAAACCCGAAACCTAATCTGCGGCGGCTACTGAGTTTATGATAGCAAAGGGGGCGTCCTAGGGTTGGGGATGACCAGGGAGGGGCGCCCACAACATGGGCTTAAACCCGACACGATACAAAGCCTGAAAAAGCCCAAAACAGGTGACGCAGCACCTTATCGTGGTCACACAGAATGATCCACGAACCTTCTGGAGCTGGGACCAGAACCAAAATAAGCATCTCGTCGTCAGCTTTCCAACGCATCCAAGATCACCTCATTTGGACACCGTATGAGGGAGATATCGCTGTTTCGGTGCAGGCCTGTCGGTTGAATCCGAACCGAACTCGCAGTCCAAGTTGGCTATAACTTGTAGCTCGTTGATAAGGCCGGCTCGTACATGTCTAGCGTGGTGATGTCCTCATCACATCCTCAAGAGCTTGCCTCGAGCAGCCGCGCGGGCTCGCCCCCGCCGGCCACCGTCGCCGCTGCTGGCCGCACGCGCCGTGAGCTCCCCTTGGCTGCCGTCGCTGCCGGCTACGCGCGTCGCAAGCTCCCACTGGCCCCGCCACGCGCCCCGCGTGCTGCCAGCCGCACCACGAGCTGTCGACGCTGCTGGCTGCGGCGTCACTGCTCTGCCCGCGCGCCGCTGCTCCTCTCGGGCATGCTGCGGCAGCCCGAGCTCGCCCCGCCAGCTCTCTCCCGTCGGCAGCTGAAATTGCATTTGGCCCCCTAAGTGGATTTTGGTACTGATGACATACAAAATTAAGGAGCTAATGAGTTTATCAAGTTATGGACAGGTTAAAATTCAGTGAAACGAAAAAGAGCAAGAAAAGATGCCAAATATGTTTAAAGGATGGTGTTGGACTTAAAAGAAGATCTTTACTTATTTTGAATTTGAGTTTAGGAAACACTGTACTAGAGGGATGCGAATGGTAATATGAAGGTGTCAAAGTGCTTATTTGAGATGCTAACTATCAAGGAGAGACACAAAATCATACACTTATGCACCTAGTTTTCTGACTGTTTCAGTGTGTGTCGGAAGTTCCAACCCTGGGTCAGAAGTTCCGACACTTGTCGGAAGAAGCTGGATTCTTATGACAAGGGGTACTTGGCCAACTATTTTTAAAAGGATCGGAAGTTCCAACAATCACTAATTTACGGCTAGTTTTTGGGGTTAGGTATTTATACCCCGTCAGCCCCTTTTTCATTTGCTGCTGACCTAACCCGAGATAAACACCTCCAAGAGCATTTACTACTCCTCTTCAATCCCTCATTGAGCTAATCCTTTAGTTGATTTGAGCTAGGGCTTGAGTGAGAGCAAGATTGAGGTGTGAGACACAACCATTTAAGTGAAAGGGCAGCCAAGTTTTTCTCAAGACCACTTGAAACATTTTCATCCTTCGATTCTTGTTTTTCACTCTTGAAGCTTGCTTGTAAACGGTTTGGTGTTGCCCGTGGAGCGTTCTCTCGTGTGTGTGCGCGTCCCGAGAAGTATCATGTGTTGTGCCCAGGTATCAATCACTTTCTTCTTTTTTTTCAGTATTTTTGTTTACCTTTTTATGTTGGTTTCTAAGATGTTCTTTTGACAAATATTTTCTAGAAACTATGCTAAAAAGTTATCTAAACTTCTTTTTTACAATTGTATGCTGAATTTATGCATCAAAGTTGTGTGCGAAGTTTTCCTAAAAACATTATCATAGAACTTATGATCAAAATTATCCTTTAGTAAGTAGATTATGCGTAAAAGTTGTGTTAGAAAGATTTATCCTATAAGAAGTTGATTGAAAAAAGGTTATGCGTAAATATTGTACATATTGTAAAAGATGTGCTGAAAAATTCTTATCTGATACTTATTTAAAGAAGTTATACATATACATGAGTTATAACTTTTAGTAGAAAATTGTGGAGAAAGAAACTCTCCCACAAAGAAAAATCGCATGCTGTCCAAGAACGGGCACGCCCTCCCTGCAGTGTATGTAAGCAATAAGCATGTCAGATGGGCCGATTCTTCTGTGCCCTACTCTTAAGTTAGCAATCACAGGACAAATGATGTATTTATGAATTTAGAGAGTGTTTGGTCGTGGAGGGCTAAACATTAGCTCTACACACTAAAGATAATTTTATCATTTAGTCATTTAAAAATATTATATAAAGTCTAATTACAAAATTAATTGCAGAACCTTAGACTAATTCGCAAGACGAATCTAATAGGTACGTTAATTCATGATTAGCGAATGGTTACTATAGCATTACTATTGCAAATCATGGATTAATTATGCTTATTAAATTCGTCTCGTGAATTAGCATCCATCTGTGCAAAACTTTTATAAACAGATTTTATTTAAGTATACTTATTCTCTTTGACGTGGTGGAGCTAAAATCTAGTGCTCCAGGATCAAATAGGGTCTTATTTTAGCTACTCATTATGTTTCTATGATACACAAGGTAAAGTAGCAATGCAACTCATATAAAAAAATTAAATACTTTCTCCATTCTAGAATGTAGATATTTTAATTTTTCTAGTTGCTATGAATCTTGTGAAAAGCTAAAACGACAGACGGAGGGAAACGGTGGAATTATGTATTTCTTCACTTTTCAAAAAAAATCATGACTGGGATAAAGAGGCCGGCGCAGGACACGTGAGCAACGACAGCGAGAGCCTCTTCCCCCACCCCCTCTGCCAGTGCCAGGCCCCACCGAGGGAGATCCGTAAAACGGTAACGGAAACCACGTCCACCCGTTCCCCTGCCACCACCGCCCCGATCGCCTCGCCTCGCCGCTCCCCCTCTCTCCCTCCTTGCTTCCACTCCACTCCGCCCTCCTCGCGCCGCGCCCCGAGGCCACCGCCTTCTCTCTCTCTCTCTCTCTCTCTCTCTCTCTCTCTCTCTCTCTCTCTCTCTCTCTCCTCTCCTTCCCCCCTCTCTTTTCTGAAATCAGCCTCCCGGAGCGAGAAGCGGGCGACCACCAAACACGACGGACCGATGGCGTCGCTGCGGCCGCTCGACCCCTCGCTCGCCGTGGCGGCCTCCGCGAGGCCGCGCCGCGGGCTCGCCGCGCCGGTCCCCGTAGGCGGGGCCGCGGGCGCGTCCTCCGTGCGGCGCCGCAGCGGGGTGGCTGCCCCGGGGAGGCGCGGCTTCTCGTGCCGCGCTGGATCCCCCGCGTCGGCTGCCGAGAGGTGAACCCCCTGATAGTTTTTCTTTTTGGTCTGCTCGATTTTGCTTTTGCGAGGCCTCGTACGGGACATTGCAATGTGAGGCCTGTGGAAATCTGTCTTGTTTGCATTTCTAGTTGGAACTGTGAATACGTACTATATACGACTGTACGAGCAATACTGCTACAAGAGCAGTATATGATAGTAACAAACCATAAAATGTTCATCGTGAGGGCTCAAAACGGACTGATCCTTACCCAACATTGAGTTATGACGCACTCATCATCATGATTTACGTTGTAAGAGGCAAATTGATTACTAGTGCTGTGAAGCTGTAGGGCTGTGGCTCGAAATCCAGATGTATTTAACACGTTATGACATGTGCTGCATTTGTAGTTATGTATGAATTTGGAGCAAGCAAACTGTTCAAGTATTGTCTTTTAGAACTTAAATTGCTTTAACTAGCTTATTTTCATCAGGACCAATGCATCAGTGGTAGCAGGCTGTGGTACTTGCAAGCAAGTAGGCAACACTACTTGATTAACAAACTAATTTTGTGTTGCATATATATTGTTACCAATTAAATAAATTGATTCTTTGAAGCAAATATTCATCATATTTGGTTTCGGAGATTTAATAATTCTCCTACTTGGCCCATCATAACTTTATAACAATTTTGAAAAAGAAAAAGACAGCACCCGCTCAAAATTTGGATATAGTAGAAATGTTAGATTATTATTATATGTAAATAGGGAAATACTACAAACAAAACAACACATAAATTTTATGAGTCTAGGCAAAAGAGCTTTTGAAGATTCATAACTTTATAAAACACCATAAGATAAACTATCTACCTGGAATTTAGGTGGTCCAATGAAAATGTTATTAGAATTTTAATTTATTTTAGTCACTGATTATTCTATTTTTAATTAATATATTAAATTATGTATTATGGAGTGCAGTTGCCGAATTATTACTTTGGGTGAACTCGAAGCAATATTGGTACCTCTGTGTTTAGTTCATCCAATTGTAATATTGCCAGAATAATTACTTATGTGTACTCATTTGATTTGATAAGAAATTTGGTTATTCAATTCAAAACTGGTTCATGCACTTTTCAATTTGTTGTGTTTCAACTAAGATAAATGAAATTCCAAATCTAGCTTTACAGTGTGATGTATTGTATCCATATGCATTGATATTATGCCAAGCAGGTCATTCTTTGTGAACTTATTATTATCACAGTTACTTCCTTTTGCAATACTTATCTTTATTTTCTGGCTTGTGATCATTACACAGTTGATACATTGTCGTAGTTTATTGCAAATTGTTCTGTTGCATCTGTGCAATGCAACTCCCAGATCTGTGCATCCTCATTTCAGTAGAGTTTAGTGTCTATACTGACTATTTTTATTCTACAGAACAAAGGAGAAAAAACGAATAAAACCTGTGCAACTCCGGGTTTGTCTAGATCACCAGGTTAAGTTTGGTGAGCATGTTGGCATTATTGGTTCGACAAAAGAGGTTGGCTCATGGAAGAGTCAGGTTGAGATGGAGTGGACACCAGATGGCTGGGTCTGTCAGCTTGACCTCCCTGGGGAAACACTTCTGGAGTTCAAGTTTGTGATATTTTCGAAGGAAGGGAAGGAAAAAATATGGGAGGATGGTGACAACCGTGCTGTGGATCTGCCAAAAGATGGTGCATTTGATATAATTTGTCACTGGAATAGGACAAAAGAGCCTTTGGATCTTTTAGGAACGCCAGAGGTTAAATTGTCTGGAGGAGCTGATAAGGTTATAGGCAAAGATGCTTCAGTATCTCGAAATATTGCTCTAGAAGAGATCGGAAATATTTCAGTGGCTGGGGATGGCTATCTAACACCAGAACTTGAGTCGAGCAAACTTGGTGGGCTATGGCAAGGTACTGATACAGTCTTCATGCGGTCAAATGAGCATGGAAATAAGGAGAGTGAAAGGAAGTGGGACACAACTGGGCTTGGCGCAGTACCACTAAAATTAGTGGAGGGTGATAAAGTGTCAAGGAATTGGTGGCGGAAGGTTTGTTGGATTAATTCCCTATTTTTTCTAGTCAAATAGATAAAGTATTCCATGTGGCTTTGTTCTTTTGGTCTTAACAGTTCACTGCTTCCCTTTTGGTGGTAATTTGAAAACAACTGGAAACATCTCTTGTTAAGTTGTTATCTTACATAGGTATTTTTTTAAAGAGTCTTAAAGTTAGTGTTCTCCAATTATGGTTGTTCTATCCACTATACCAAAATTTCTAGCTCTGTTAGAACTGTAGATTCTGATTCTATCTGTAGAGCATGCAAATGCTGTAACTGTTTTTATGTCACACCAAGGACAAGTAGCGCTGTGCTTTGCTTCTCATACTGTGTGTTGGGTGACCTGTGCCCCTAATGCTTAATTAGCTTGATCGGGCCCTCAAAAATTTGATTGTCTCCCAGTTTGATGATCTTTGTCTATCATTTAATTTTTCAAATATAATGAACTAGAGATATGAATATGCAATACTTATGTGTAATAGCAGTAATTGTCCTGTGTGGCCAGGAAATAACTTTTTGTTAGCTAGTCCTCTGAGTAAATACTCGAAAAGTTTGGTTTGTTCAAAGGAAAAATTGCAGTGACCTGACATGAAACAGTAAGCCTAACGAGCCGAGCCGAGCCACTATTTTTGCTCATTTTGTTAATGAGCCGAGCCGAGCCGAGCCGAGCCGGCTCGGGGTCCAGCCCTAGCTACAGCTACCCATCAAATGTTACTCCCATTGCAATTGTTCCCAATGCGGTGATATTGTCGTGCATCTAGAGTTCAGACAAATGAGTGGTAGAGAAAGAGATGCGGTGGATAGGGAGAATGATAATATTTTTTAAAAAAATGAGGCTTAACATGTCAGTCTCCTCTGTTTTGGATATTTTAATTTTTATTGTTTTGGGGTAACAAAAATGATTAAGGACAGTGCAACTCACGCTTTCCATGAACTTGTAAAGCTTCCAATCAGGGTTAATTTAAGGCTGAATGAACTTTGTTTCCTAAGGGTCCGTTTGGATGTAGATATTGAGCAGCTGAAATTGAATTGGGAATCAATACCAAATCGGACCAGTATTGGAAATGGGTTTCAATACCAAATCAATTGTTTGGATGTAGATGAAATTGCTAATTGGAATCCAATGAGATGGCAAATTCTAATTCATGTTTGGATGTGCGTATCGCCGAATTGACAACTGACCATCTTCTTCGCCGGGACCTCGCCTTTGCCAACGCCCAACAGCCGCCGCCGCCGCCGCCGCCGGGACGGCGAGCTTGCGCATCCGCATCCGCATTGAGGATGAAGAAGAACCTGATTTGTGCGGTCGCGACCTCATTTCCCTGATTCTGGAGGCAGAGCACTTGGACGACGGTGAGATCAACGCCTGGAGCCGGTCAGGTCTCATCTCGCCGATTCGAGCTGCCAGGGGAGTGATGCGAGGGAGAAAGATGCAGCCCCCCGATCGAGCTTTGCCGCCGCTGTGGTCCGTGTAGGTAGGAGAGAGGGAGGAGGAGGAGGGCGGTAGGAGAGAGGAAGGAGGAGGAAGACGACCGAGGAAGGAGGAGGGCGGAACGTGGCCGGATGGACGCGGTGGAGCTCCGCCTCCCGGCCTCCCGCAGCCCTTCTTTTCTGTCGCGAGTCAATTCGGCACAAAGCGGAAGGGAAGAGGTCATTGAGGGAAGGGGGTGGCACGCCAATACCGGTTGGTATTGGAGTTGAATACCAATTCCGAATTCCTAACCATCCAAACAGCTAGTATTGGAGCTAACTAATACCAATTCCCAATTCCGAGACTGAATATCTACATCCAAACGGGGTGTAAGTGATATGAAATCCAACATTATGAAACTTTTGTCAAATCTGGGGTAAAGCGCAACCTTGATCTACCGACCTTCTGTGTTAATTCATTGTGCAATGTTTCTGCAGTTGGAACTTGTTCGTGGGCTCGTGTCCGAATCTGTTGATGATCAGAGTCGTTTGGAGGCACTTACATACTCTGCTATTTACCTAAAGGTTTTCCCACTTGCACCTTACTGTGCGTTAATCAATATTAGGTGCCACAGAAATCTAATGTTGCTTGAGCTTGTAGTCTGGAGACAAGAATATTGGTGAAAAGGTTTTGCTAACATTCTAAATTTGTTCTCTCGATTGCAGTGGATTTATACAGGTCAGATACCATGCTTTGAAGATGGTGGTCACCATCGACCCAATAAACATGCCGAAATATCCAGGGAAATCTTTCGTGTAATTGAAAGGATATACTATGGGAAAAACACATCAGCTCAGGTTAACTGCCCCTTTCCTCACAGTTATCGCAACATTTGCATTGCCCTTCAAAGATTTGCTTTACTACTGACATCATTGCATCATTAGCCAATGGACTGATCCAGTTTCATTCTTGTAACTGTGAAATGATAAACTAGGAATCTGATGTTTAAGGTTGATTAAATTGCAGGATATGTTGCTTAAAAAGGATACATATTATTCAATTTAGGAATACTGATCATTGTCATATTTCGATGGATATTAATGCAGGATTTGCTTGTGATACGCAAGATTCATCCTTGTTTACCTTCATTTAAGTCAGAATTTACTGCCTCTGTCCCTCTAACACGAATTCGTGATATTGCTCATCGAAATGACATCCCACATGAGCTCAAGGTGATGACCACATTCCACAATTTGGACTAGTTTCACCGTTAGACTATTTGCAGCTCAATGATCTTCTATTGTGAACAGCAAGAAATCAAGCATACTATACAAAACAAGCTCCACCGTAACGCTGGCCCTGAGGATCTTATTGCTACTGAAGCCATGCTTGCTAGGATTACTAAGACTCCTGGAGAATACAGTGAAGCTTTTGTCGAACAATTCAAGATATTTTATAGCGAACTAAAAGATTTCTTTAATGCTGGCAGGTTATTTAATTTCTAATTTGCCCACATTTAATATTCTTTTTCTTCAAAATTCTAAGTTCCCTGTTCGTTATAATACACTATTGAAGCTGCCACTCTTACAAACTCACTAATCCTAATAAAGATAGTGACATCAGTTTTGAGTTTCAATCCATAACTACTTATCAACAGAAGTAGACATGCAATGGTAATGGTGATAACGGAATAAACATTTGCACCACAAGAATTAAGGTCATGGAGTAGATTTGTGTTTTCTTAGAATAGCTTGCACAACCACCTAAAATTCTGGTACTTAGAGCATCTCCAGCAGATTACCCATCTCTCATACCCTATATTTTTTCTCTCTCTATCACCAATAACACTTTTTGTATTTTTGGTAGCCAATGCTGTAGCAGATTAGTCAATGGATAGGGTAGAGGGAGGAATCCCCCTACATTTGAGTAAGAGGGAGGTGTGTTTCGGTAACCACCAAAAATGTTTGGTATTGGGGGTAAAATTGGTAATCTGCTGGAGCACCTCCACTGCCAAAAGGATAGTTTGTTTTGGTATTGGAGAGAGATATGAGTAGTCTGTTGGAGATGCTAGTGGTTTATGCAGAAAGCTAGCAAAGTTGAATCTAGAATAATACTCCCACCATCCATTAATGCAAGTCACATCTTGTCTAGGGAAAAGTCAAACTTTACAAGTTTTGACCAACAATTAGTGAAATTGTATGCATGTTTAGGGTATAAAAATTTATACACAAGTATATTTAAATACCAATGTACTTTTGTTGCTGATTTGTAGCAATTGGCAACATATTTTAAGAGAAATTAAGGGTCAAACTCTACTTTGGAAGACTTTTCCCCTACCAAACTCAAACAGAGATAATTTTGTCAATAAGATTGAAACTTGCTCCTCTGCTGCATCAATACTATTTACTCTAGTGGTCTATTCCATTTTTCAGTACTTACATGACATAGTAACTTGTGCGTTGTAGCCTACTGGAGCAAGTGCAGTCCATCAAGGAATCTTTGAGCGAGTCTGCCTTGGAAGCTCTCGCATCCTTTGTGAAAACCAAAAAAGTGAGCTGCTCTAAAATCAGACTGCCTATCTCCCTGATATAGATGAGTAAAGAAAGTCATGAGATGTGTTTTCTTTTTACCGAATCCTGCATCATATGATTGCTTTGGGCTAGAAGGCTTTGCTGTTTGTGTTCTTGCGCGTCTATGGTTTGGCAACTTGATAGAAAGGATAGCCTCATCTTCAACTAGTGTACTTCAAGTCCTGTTAGTCTTTATGCCTTGCTGGGTATGCTGCCATGTCAATGTTTATCAGCCATGGGTGTACAACCCCACCACTTTGGTCCAAGTTCCCTTAAACATGGATTTATGTGCCAATTTTTTCTCAATATCTAAATCACCTAGTTCCTCATAGACATATTGGTTTTTTTGATAATTTAACAGTTGTTACTGCTTATCTTAAAAGCTTATTTTGAACCAGTTCATCGAGTAGATGGACCTCACCAGTATAATGTCTAATTCATATGTTTATCTGTGATTCTATTGAGTATCTCAGAATTTGGACCAACGGGAAGATGCAAAAGATTTGGATAAAAATGGTGGCATTCATGTTTTGCTCAAGACCTTGCAATCATTATCTTCTCTAAGGTCATTTCTAATGAAGGGTCTTGAAAGTGGCCTTAGAAACGATGCACCAGATGCTGCTATCGCAATGCGACAAAAGGTTATTTTTTCAAACACAACTGATGAAGTATGAGTTCGAATTGGGTCCTTGTATTTCAATTATATTAACTGGTGAAATTTTGCAGTGGCGTCTTTGTGAGATTGGGCTTGAGGATTATTCATTTGTATTGTTAAGCAGGTAATGACATAGTTGACATTAAATTTATTCCTTTTAGTTATGGTGCTTTCTTACGAACCTACATTATGCTTGGAGGTAAATGTGATTTTATTTTCATTGCTCTGGTGCCATAACAGATACATCAATGCTCTTGAAGCCTTAGGTGGACCAGCTTCACTTGCACAGGGTCTGGATAGAGATAGAAATACAAGTATATGGGGCGACGCCCTTGAGGCCCTTGCCATTGGCATCAATCAAGTTAGCTTTTCAGGTTGGAAACCAGAGGAGTGTATTGCTATAGGCAATGAGCTTCTTTCTTGGAAGCAGAAAGGTCTATCTGAAACTGAAGGTGCATTTTCTCCTTAAACACCCCATGAAACCATGATTCATGAATGTGCATTGCTACTTCTGTTCTCATTGTGTGGAGTACCCTGCAACTGTTCTTGTCATGTGTGCAGGCAGTGAGGATGGAAAGTATATTTGGGCACTAAGACTCAAAGCCACTCTTGATAGAACAAGAAGACTAACAGAAGAATACTCTGAAGCACTTCTTTCTATATTCCCTGAAAAAGTCGAGGTGAGTCTATTGAATCTAAAGTAGACGGGCCCTGTTATCATTAAATTAAACCATATGTTATTTCGCTCTCCGCCTATTGCTTGACTGGGATAAAACTGCATCACTTTTGTCCATACTTCTCTGGCAGACTGCTTGATGAGAATGTTACCAATCATCACCACCAGTAATTTAGGTTAAGCAACTTTATAGAAAAGTAATTTACTAAAACGTGCATAAATATTTGAAAGAATAGGTTTTACATTATCGTAGATAAACATTTTATAACATTAGTTGTGTGCTTGAGTTCGGAAGGTAGTAGAGATCTGTGATTTGTTTGGATACCAAGTTGGAAGAATTTAGGGTGTAGTTGGAAAAGAACAACAATCGCAGTGAGCAAAGCATATTTGTGTGAAAAAAGATACATGGGGCTGAGGAAGGCATCCAAAGAGGAAGTGAAAATAGGTATAGAGTGTTAGATTTCTTCTTGCTTAACTAAAAGAGAAATTTGTTTCCCTCTTATAATAGAGGAATTACCAAAGTAGTGATTGGTTCTGTGGCTTAGCCCCCAACCAGGCCAGCACAATACAAGCCCATGGTGTTTGGATGCTTGTATAGGCTTCCTAGTCAGGCTTGGGTTATGCATTTTTGGCCTGCAAGCCTGGACCCTGTAGAACACAGAAAATGGCTGTAGTACCTAAGCGATGCTTGGCATCGTGCACGCGCCAACTCAAGGTTCGATACATCTCACCTCCATCGCATTCGCATCCTCCTCTTCCCTTCTCCTGACACCGCTGTTCCTCAACTCCACTCCTCTCGTTCCTCTGCCATTTGCATCTCCATTGACGAGCACTCCTGCGATATATCCAGTAGCCGTGTCTGCACAGTGCGTCATGCTCCCTCTATTCTTCGGCGTGTTGGGGCAGGGAACTCTGATCTTTATTATGAGGACAGATTAGAGATAACAATGGCAGATTGAGCAGAGGCCGTCCTCCTTGAGGAAGGACTCTTAACTCAAATTCTGCATACCCGACTCCTAGTCTGCTACAGCTTATATAATGCCGATCCTAACAAACACAAGTAACTAACTCTGCTGAAAATAATCCCTGTGGCTAACTAACTCAATCTATCTAGCTCTGGATGTTGTTGCGCCTCCTCCTCTGGCACATCTGGCCAACAAAGGAGTCCATAACACGGCAGCCAACAAGGTATGCTGCCTCCACGAGTCTGACCTCCGCTGTTAGCATGGACCAGCAGCACCTCCGTTGCTGACTCCAGCTCCTGTGGCGGCGAGGGGTACGTGCTCTGCAGCAGCTGCAACTGTATGTGCTCCGCACCTGTGCCTGCTGCAACAGGAATGGTTTTGTCCCATGCCGCCGTGTTTCGACTACTCGCAGCTGGATGCCTGACTGTCTCCTAAAGCTCCCAATCTGATAACTACTATTTTCTTTCTTCTTCCCAAATTGTTAACCAACACATCTAGTGTTGGCTGTTGCAGTAGGATTTATAGAACAGTGGTTGGTTTCCTTGCTTCATTGGCTAGTCTTTCTGCAGATTTCGTGTGTTGACTGTTGAGAAATGTGAGTTGGTGATTCTTTGATAAAACATTGGATTTCTATGCAAACTTTATATTTGCAAAAGCCTGATGCTAGCATTAAGAGATTGAAAAACTAGTTTTTGCAGGTTCACTGCTGTTAGTGCAATCGATTTGTGTCAATCAGGAGAGCTGCGTATCATTGCATTAAGAAAGAAGCAGAAAGGCTAAAATAGCCATACAAACACACAAGAGTCGACCACACTACCCCCCCCCCCCCCCCCCCCCACGCTGCTAACCACCAGGTCGAGCAGCGACCAGGCCAGACAAACCTTTCGCGCCTGCTAGCATCCAGAGATCAGCCTCATTCTGTGCCAGTAGAAGGGCATGATCGATCCTCGGCGAGGCACCATTAAACACTATATCATTCCTCATTTTCCAAAGGATCCTGATGCAAACCAACTTATGCGAACCTGCTAGGGTTTGTTCCCGATCTTTCGGTGAGAGAAGGGGGATAACTCGATTGGTGGATGGAGACGACGTTCACGGCCCGACTACAGCCTTCCAAGGATGCTGCGCCTTAGCAATCGATACACCACCTCCAATGGCTGCCGCGATCTTGTAGAGCGCGACACCCAGCCACTAGGGCACTCGTCCTGCAAGCAATCGAAGAACAAGTAGAACAAGCAACTCAATTGCAAATATGGAGATAATAACCAATCTGAAATCACAAAGGTGGGGTTCTGAATTGAGTAGAACGGATGGTCTAGCCGACACACGCGTCTACAAGCAAGTAGCAATGGCTAAACTTTCAACAAAACAAAACCCGATCTGTTTGTGGCGGCTATGGAGGTATATGAGAGGGTATGGGACGACCAGGACGTGGTGGAGGTCGTCCCTCAACCCTAGGACGCACCCCTATTGTGCCTCACTTGATACACGGCCCATCGGGCCAAAATCAGGTGACACAGCACCGTGGACAGAAAAGGTTTCTGTAGTAAATCAACGATTGCGGCCGCCTCGTAGAAGATATGGACATGAGTCCGGATCCATATGAAAGTAGACTTGATAAGGTTTCCATCAAGTACTTGAACGTCCAAAACGGAGTCCAGATGAAGTCGTGGCGGCCGTCACAAGTTGACGCATTCCTGCAGTACGAATCCAACATCCAAAACGTGTTGGACTTGGACTCTTTCTTTCCTTGCACCAAAAGTGATGTGGGGGCCTGGTGGAGGACGTTGGGAATACTTGGACTTGGTCCCCAATCAACTTGTTTGGTCCTCCATGCCTTCCATGTGTGTTTAATACTCTTTTTGATCCATGTATGTATTTCTGAAAATGATAATGAACACACATCATGGCGTAGCATCAATTCATCAAATGTATCAAATACAGTCATGATAAAGAATGGTTTCACCTTTAAATCAAAAGTTTCTAATATGGTTGTATCCAAGCAGGTGATGTCCTCATCAGATCCAAGCTCCTAGGACGACCAGTGAATTAAAACCTCGTCGGGTATCCTTGTAGAGCCTTCCAACTCATAAGAGAATATGATCCATGCAAACTGTTGGAACTATTCACTTGATGTGGACTTGGAATCCTTTTATGCAAATTAAAGCTTAAATTCGCATAGTTTTTGCCATGTTCATTTTTTTAGCCGAAAATATCATACCTACAAGCTGCCACAAGTCACAAGGGGTAACTCTACCTCCGGACAGGGACAGTTTACCACATCATGTGTAGCCAACCAAGCAAACACGAGCTTTAGAGCACATGCTTAGCTTACGCAGGTAAACCAGACACTGCTAGATTGCATTGCACAAGGCAGGCTTAGACTGGACTGGTTTAGATCTTAGCCAGGCTACACCTAGTCTGGGCATCCAATCTTTTAGATCTAAGTCAAGCTACACTTAGTCCAGGCATCCAATCACACCCTAAGAAAATAAACTAACCAAATCTAAGAGAACATGGACTCATATCATAGCTTAACAAACCTATACATGCATTTGTAACTTTCAGTACACGGGGTTTAGATTTCCTGACTTTACAAATTTGCATTTGCTAACAAAATTGGACTTCACAACAAAACCAGACTCTTTGGCCAATGCATCACCGTCTTACTGGTGTAGATGTTATGTTCACCAGAATATGAGCAAATATATTTTCCATTTATTATTTCCTACTTAAACTTTCTTGTGAATTGTGATGTTGCTAAAATTTGAGAGTGCTCTGTGACTGTCTGCTTATGTAGGTTCTTGGGAAAGCCCTCGGAATACCAGAGAACAGTGTAAGAACATACACTGAGGCTGAAATTCGTGCTGGGTAATTTCTTTTTGGAACAACAGTACTGTGCTCGTACATATAATTTGGACGATACTAATATCTAGATTAACAATCAATCTAATTGATGTGAACCTAACTATTTATATATGTTTCAGTATTATTTTTCAGGTCTCCAAACTTTGCACTGTGCTTTTAAAAGCTACTCGAGCAGTACTTGGATCATCCGTTTGGGATGTTCTTGTTCCTGGAGTGGCCTATGGAGCTCTGATACAGGTATTTTCAGTTTCCGTTTAGAAACATGTTGCAGTAGGTCAAGCATATTATCATTCATGTAAATTGTCATTGAAAATTTGAGCATAGATCATACGGATTTATGTCATATCAGGCTGTATGCTTTTAGCATGATTTCAGTTCAGATTATGAGTTGCACATGACCTTGCTCCATGCAGAAGTCTGGCCTACCCTTGAATCTTTAAAACGAGCCCAACCCATCTTAGCTTGTCATATTACAGTTGAAAATTCATGTGTTTATAGCAATGCTTTTTATGGCGTTAGTTCTTTTATTCAGGTTGAAAGAATAGTTCCTGGATCATTGCCATCGTCCATCAAAGATCCTGTCGTGCTAGTTGTAAATAAAGCTGATGGAGATGAAGAGGTACCTTTAAACAATTAAATCCCTGGTTAGTTGATCTTGTCTGGACAAATAACTGATATCCAAAGTTTGGCTTGTCATTCAACAGGTCAAAGCTGCTGGGAATAACATAGTGGGTGTTATTCTTCTACAAGAATTACCTCACCTATCACATCTTGGTGTTAGGGCTCGTCAAGTTAGTACTAAAAGACTCATTTTCTTTTCCTCGCGGTTCAAGTTTTTAACAAATGTAACTGCTGATATGTTTCCAGGAGAAAGTTGTATTCGTAACTTGTGAAGACGATGACACAATTGCAAACGTGAGGTTACTTGAGGGAAAACGTGTCAGGTTATATTCTATTCTGCTAGCATTTTATTCGTTCTAATCTGGAATGTTTTACTCACTTGTCCTGAAAAAAATTCTACTTTGCTAATGACAATATATTAATTTATATGAATAACAAAACTGTAATTCAAATTTGAATTATGGGGGGGGGGGGGGGGTGTTAAAATCAGCAGCTCCATAGTTGAAGTGTTATGTAAAGCTAAACCACCTGTACTGAATTAGCATAGCTAGAATGAGAAATGAACTGAATAAATCAAGCAATAATTGCAAGCGAATAACATGTAGGGCAGACTTGCATACTTGAGATCCACCAGACGATCATAGACATGTCTGTTTAGCGCAGCAAGCCGGCCAGGAAGCAAAAGACAGCAAGTTTGCATGAGCTCCTGCTATAGCGCTATTGCTAGATTGCCCAATACAAAGTCTCCCACTGCGTTGAATATTTTAGTAGCAACAGATCTGCTTAATCAAAGAGCCCTTAAGGATTCAGAGGGCTATATGAGATCGATGGGTTGATTGCAGGGGGGTGTGTGTGTGTGGGCATGACCGTGGCTCCGCCTGTGCAACCAACGCAGTTCCGTCACAGCAGGCTGAAGCCGCAATCTAGCAGGTGTGGCAGGCTGGCAGCGACCAATGGCAGTGATGTTGCAGCTATGGATGATACAAACAGCAGCTCCAGTGGTGAGTAGCATTTCCAGGAGCGGCACTAATGCAGCAGCCATGGCTGCCTCCACTTGGATGGCTGTGGTGCGCGGTTTTTTCCTTCCTCTTATGCATCACCCTCACCATCTGTCGCGCTAGGAGCCTGCGTGCCGCCTAGAGCCGCACTGCTGGCGCTCAACAGTCTCTCTTCTTGTGCATCTCCATGGGGATGGTGTGCATGCGGAGGAGGATGCCCCCCATATCCTTAAAAAGTGTTGATGGTGCTACTTGCTATCTCCTTGGCATTAGCCTTTATCAAGTCCAATGGTTCAGCAGCAGAAGCCATGGGATCAGATTGAAACTAGGGCAAACTGATACCATATGTTATGAACACTGATTTAGATGGCCCTGGACCCAAGCAAACATGGCCTCACCAGGTAGTAGCCACATCATAAGGGCTGTTTGTTTGGTTGGGTCATTGTTTGTTGTCATAGGTGCCATGTGGGTGCGTGTCCGTGTGTTTTCGCTGTGTTGTATGTGAAAGGGGACTGGGGTAATAGATTGATGTTCTTGCTTTTCTTTGATTTTTTTCTCGAACTTGCAGGAAAGTTGTGTATTATTGCATTTATAGAAGAAGAGACTTACAACACCCACACGCACCCCTCAGAACAAACAGATTACATTCGCGCCTGTTAGAATTTAAAGATCGTCCGGACCTAGTAACCTAGTTACCCAGGTTAGGGGCTGTGATGAAAGAGAGCCCCTCAGCACCTGCCATGCTCCAGAGCTAAGATTCCTCACCAGCAAGAGAAAGGGCTGTGGAGAGCCCCTTGCTTTTATTTGATTGATCCATCTTCTCTCTTTATATAGAGAGGCTTCATCCATCTAGTAAGATCATGAATGATCCAATGTTTGCTGTAGTGCCTCCTAGGTATGCGGGCCAGGCAAACATTGTGATTTGTGAAACAGAGGTAGTAGTTGCCGATGAAGTTCTCCTAATAAGGACTAGTGAGTCCGATAGCCATCTTTAGAACGAAACATGTAACCAAATACTTCCCAAACACAGTTTTGTCAAAATTGTCTCAAAAAATTATTAAATCTCACTGGGAACTGGCTGATTACTGTCAGTGCTTCTAAACCCTTGTGAGGTGTTAGTGTTACAATGAAAAAAGGCTGGTTGCCTATTTGAATCAACTCATTGCCTACTTGGATGAGGATCACTGTTCTAAGAAAGGCCTCAATTAATTTACTTTTGAATTTTGAGCTCCTTGTGGTAGCAAGAAGATAGGAATCAAAAGTTAGTAAATTACTTATTTATTATTTCCTAGGACTTCTGATTTGGGAGGAAAACGTAGCATCTGACCCAACACCTACCCACCTACATCTCATTTTCATATTTTGCCAACCCTTGCTAAGATACTTCTGTTGATGGGTAGAAGTGTCACAACGGATACGTAGCATCTGACCCAGCTCCTTGTGCTCTCTGATTCCATTTTTCCTATTGATACTTCTGTTAAGCGTAGAAGTGTCACAACAGATCGTGGATGGGTAGTGGCTAGTGGCGAGGGCGTAGATTGTAGCGATGAGACGGTAGAACACGAGGAATCAAATGCTTGAACTTGGACAGCGCCGTGGTGTGTTGCGCCCAGGAGCAAGGCTCGGGATAGAAGGGGTTTTGGTTTAACTTCTTCTTGATTACACGTGAACATCCGGGAGCATTATATAGCCCTGGATCCTATACAATGCAACTAATCCTCAAGCTAACAGACTCCTTTAACAAATCCTAAACAAACTCACAATTGTAACCGACCAAATCTCTAAACTAACTCAAATCTCTAAACCAACTCTAACTTGCTGATGAAGTCTGGACATCCTGGGAGTGAATGTCGTTGCCCAGACTGAGCATGACAAGAAGTGTAATATGACATGAATCAGGGTTAGTCTAGGCACTTCACAAGAGTCTAGATGTTTTTTCTCCTGTAATATATTTGCCGCTTGGGGCTGTTGCAATACAGTCAGATATTTCACAGGAATTCCTCCTCTCCACCGTTTGTAATCTGCAACAACTCCTACAAGACATTCACCTCTTCAATGATGTGAACGAGTTCTTCCATTGCGCCCCCCCCCCCCCCCCCCCCCCCCAACCCACCCACCCCAGATTGAAAGTTGGCAAGTTATATGTTTTCTTTCTTGGATCGCAAAATGAGTTGGTACCATATTTTATTCAGCTGGAAGGTTCTGAAATCCTGAATGCAAGTCCGGAGTCCTATTTGGATGGTATAAATTAGTGTTTGCACCGCACGATAGTGAAGTATTATGCAACTGCTAATTAGGCCCCTGGTAATTGAATATTTTTGGTGAGTTTGGTTGCCCTTTTTTGGTTGACTTGGACAGAAACTGACATGCGTTTATTACAGGTTGGGAGCATCATCCACTAGTGTTGATCTATCAGTAGTTTCAAATGAAGATGGGAGTGCTGCCATATCTTCAGACCCATCCAGTGGAGGAAATTTATTTGCGCGAGAGTTACCAGAAGAATTCTCCCCACCACTGGCTATAGACATGTCGTTAGATGTGTTTAAGGTTAATTTTTTCCCCTTAAATCGTTGAACTGAATGTCATGCCGATTACATGTTACGCTGCATGCTTTAAACTTGCTCATACTTATTTTTTTTTTCCTTTTCTGTATGGGGGGCATCACTTCAGCCAAAGAGTTATACTTCAGGTGTGAATGTTATGTCTGGTGTGCTCGAGCTTTCAGAGGCATCAATTGAATCATCTGGTGCAAAAGCTGCTGCATGTGGAACTCTTTCAGTTCTGGCCTCACTGTCAAATAAAGGTACATATTTCTGTTGAATGATTCATCAATGTATGTCAATTTTTGTTTACCAGCATTCTTAGAAATAGATATCTGTCAAATAAAGGTACATATTTCTGCATATCAAAAAAGGGAAAGTATTGAACAGGAAATAGTAAGATAACTTTAATTCCGCAGTTCCGTATTTAATCAATGTTTGTCATCATTTTATTTCTGTATTGCCATTGCTAGTACAGGAAAATCAGTTCACATTTGCAGTTTGGTAGAATCTAGTTTACACCCATGGTATCATCAGAGCAAGTAAATCTAGCTGATAACACTGTATTGTTCCTTTTATGAAAATAGAATAGCCTAGTGTTTATCCAAGGTGACCGAGAGTCCGAGAGTAGGCATACATTTCATCGGTAGGCTCGTAGAAACAATGTAGAACGTGGTAATAACGTTTTAAGTGCTAGAGTGACAAAACCAATACCTGTTACCACATCTGCCTTATCACAGCATTTTATGGTTCTGTAGACATTGTATGTTATGTACTTAAAGAAAAAGCTTATAGGGGTACAACAAAAGTGCTTTCTCCAAGGTCTTATCTTCCATTTTTCTATTATCTTATGTTTTTTTTCATTGATTGTTGGGCAGTTTACAATGATCAAGGAATTCCAGTCGCATTCAGAGTTCCTGCAGGTGCTGTGATTCCATTTGGATCTATGGAGGATTCTCTCAAGAAAAGTGGATCACTGGAATCCTACACAAAGCTTGTAGAGAGGATCGAAGCCGCTCAAATTGAAAATGGTGAACTTGATAGCCTATCCTCAGAGCTTCAAGCAATGGTTTCCCTTCTTTCTCCATCCAAAGAAATCATTGAATCTTTGAAAAATACATTCGATCAGAATGTTCGACTTATTGTCAGATCTACTGCTAATGTGGAGGATTTGGCTGGTATGTCAGCCGCTGGGCTATATGAATCAATTCCTAATGTCAGCCTCTCTGACCCAAGTTCCTTCGGAGCTGCGGTTGGACAGGTTTGGGCATCATTATACACAAGGAGAGCAGTCCTTAGCCGCCGAGCGGCTGGTGTCCCTCAGAAAGATGCGAAGATGGCCATTCTTGTTCAAGAAATGTTGCAGCCAGATCTCTCCTTTGTGCTTCACACTGTTAGCCCATCCGATCATGATCCCAAGTTGGTCGAGGCTGAGGTTGCCCCTGGACTGGGAGAAACCCTTGCTTCTGGAACCCGTGGCACCCCTTGGAGACTCTCGTGTGACAAATTTGATGGCAGAGTCACCACTCTAGCTTTTGCAAATTTCAGCGAGGAGATGGTGGTGCTCACCTCTGGTCCTGCTGATGGAGAAGTGGTTCGTCTTACGGTAGATTACAGCAAGAAGCCACTATCTGTTGATGCAACCTTTAGGGGGCAGTTTGGCCAGCGACTCGCTGCTATTGGGCAGTATCTGGAGCAGAAGTTCGGGAGTGCCCAAGATGTGGAAGGCTGCCTGGTTGGCAAAGATATCTTTATAGTGCAGAGCAGGCCACAGCCATAGTAAATAAAGTTTTGCTAAAATGAGTGTGATTACTTGATTAGGTGAATAAAAATGGATGCATGGCTGGAGAAATTTACGGGTTTGCAGTTATTCAAGTCCTTTTAAACACCTTGCCTGAAGTAAAATAATGAGTTGGGCCAGGTCCAGCCATTCTCTTGGATCAATTTTTGCGAGCAGCAAACTTGAGTAATGTAACGACTTATAGTGACCTCGTTTGGATGTAAATAATCAGAATCTACGGGACATGTAATGTAATATCTAGCTGAGAATATATCCATCATTATCGTAGTCGCTTGCAGCGAGCACCCGTAGAAAAAGTACTTCAATCCAGTGAAAGCATGCTTTTGTATGTGATTAGATTGCATGTTTTATCAGTCGGTGGAAGGTAAAAGCTATCATATTAGAGTCACAAAATTTGAATCTAAAATTGAAGTTTCATAAGTATAGTATTGGCTTAAGACTTGGATATATTATCAATGCCATTGCTTTATAACGGCAGAAATTGATTCTCATGGGGGGTTAATGCAAGTGTCGAACTATCGGATATTTAAAATATACTTTCTCCGTTCGAAATTATAAATTATTTTAGTAAATTCACATATATATATATGTATATATATAGCTTTGCTAGATTATACGTTATGTCTAGATATATAGTATTTAATTAAATTACTTAAGAATAAAATATCTAAATAAATACCCATCTTTTATTAATAATCTAAGATTTTTATATTTTTAATGCATAAAGAAAATCACACAAACCTAATTAAATTGGTCTCGCTATTTTTTTGGATATTTTTATGATTTATAATGATTAAATAAGATTAAATGAATTTAAAACTTAGTTTTTAAACCTTAAACTAATTTCCCGCCGAAAATCGTTCGGAAAACTTTCCTCACTCACCCTCAACCAAATAATTCCAATGCATTTACTTTTTTTTCATGTCTACTTCTATTTAAATACACTTGTCGTTCATTTCAACGCAGGCGATAAATGATGGACGATGAATCCGGCGGCCAAATTCAAACTGATTTACTATATTTCGGGGAGTAGGAAGAAAGTGCTGCAGCACTAGTGTCTACCTCTGTGCTGTGGTTGCAAGGCTGCAACCGAGCCTCCGTGTGGTGTGGGAGCAAATGTGTGAGAAGTACTAGCACTTGCGATTTGCAAAGATGAGAAAAAGGTGGCTGCGCCGGGGTGATCTTTCCTTTCCTTGTACCCGCAAACATCTTGCTCAAAGATTCTTTCGGGAGCAAAAAAAAAAAAAAAAAAAAGATCTTGCTCAAAGGAGGAGGATTCAAACGAAAGCATGTAGCCTGCCTATCGAAGAAACGGTCAACAGGACCGAGCGCTAGAGAGACAGACAGAGACAGACAGACTTGTCAACCGTCCAATCCAGGCGGGTCCCGCGTGCGTGGCTGCCGCAGACGGCAGGCAGGCTCGTCCCCCCACGCCCCATCCCCGAAGCGTACGCGACGCGACCTGGCCGGCCGGCCGGCCGGCCCGACCCATCACCCGGCGCGACTCCCCAAGCGGCCAATCCCGTCCGTCGGCGTCCGCCCGCCCACCGGTCCATGCCCAGCCGGAGGCGGCACGGGTAGGGGACGAGGCGAGTCGTCCTCGGCGCGGCAGGAGTGCTGGACCAACGGCCACAGCAGGGGCTGCTGGGTCGGCGAGTGGGGAGGCGCGCCATTAACTCCGCGTCTCCGGAACCGAAGCCGAGGCGCCCCCGGCGCGGCAGGGCCGGTCTGGCTCACTCGCTCACGTGACGCCGGGGGCGCACGCGGCCGCGCGTCGAACGAGGAGAGCGGGCGGCGCAGGCGCAGCAACGGTGCGCCAACCGGGCGGCGACGCCTGGGGGGTAGCCGGCCAACGGACGGACGGGGCGGGGCGGACCGGCCCGCCGTCTCGTTTCCCGTGGGTCGCGGCTTTTCTAGTACCCCGACTACTCCTGCCGGTACTGTCAGTGTCCGCCCACGTTAAATAAATGGCGACGCCTCGTCCCCTACTCTTCTCCCGCGAGACGACGGTCTCTGTTGGTCATGTGCACACCCCGTCTGTGATTCGGTGGAATGGTTTGGTTCTTTTCTTTGCAATTACCTGGTGCCAAGCCCGGCCGCTCAGTTTCCACCCACTATACATTACTCCCATGTTTCTTTCACAAAGTTCTGAAAATCCTTTGTACATGTATATCTACGGACAGACTGTGAAATGTATTCATCTAAACGAACAAGTGGAAAAACCTACGCATATGGGTAGACTACAATACCAAGATACGATGCTTATCTCTCTTGGAACAATAGGCTCATCTTTCAAATTTTCTCCGCGCATTTTGGATTCTCCATCTATTACTAGGTTACTGTAAGAGAAAGGATAAGTTTGTACCTATCTACGCAAAACGAATAAGGTTATCGAAACCGAAAATTAATTGAAGACTTATCTAATTGTAGGAGGGACTTATCTGTCTCTTACAATGATATTCTAAAAGAAAGCGTACAAATATATTGAAATGGACAATAATTTTATACTTATCTACACAAAGGTAAATATGGGTATCGAAACCGAAAATTTATCTTAGACCTATCTAATCGTAAGAGAGACTTATCTCATTGGCAATAAACAAATAAACACCAATTCTTGTTGCAACATAAGGCTCATCTTTGGTATGTTCCTATACGTTTTGCACTCTATCTATTATTAGGTTATTGTATGAGAAAGCATACAAAGGTATTGAAACGGAACAATAATTTCTTTCCTATCTACGCAAAGGCAAAGATTATCGAAACCGAAAATTCATTTCAGACTTATCTAATCATAGGAGCGACTTATCTTCTCGACACTAAACAATAAAACACGCCAGTTCTTGTTGCAACATAAGGCTCATTTTTGGTATGTTCCTATACATTTTGCACTCTATTTATTATTAAGTTATTGTATGAGAAAGCATACAATGGCACTGAAACATAACACTGACTTTATTCCTATCTACGCAAAGGTGAATAAGATTACCGAAATCGAAAATTTATTTCAGACTTATCTAATCGTAGGAAAGACTTATCTTCTCGACAATAAACAAATAAAACACACTAATTATGAGCCAATATTAATGAGACACAAGGAGCAACAAAAATCATACAATTAGAACACACTGTCTTGTGGGTCCAATTCATTGTGGTCATGGATGGGCCCGGGTAGTCAGTGACACCTTAGTTTTTCTTCTATGTAGGAAAAAATGAAGTGACTACCCTTAACAAACAACAGGAAGAAAAAAGAACTTGACTAGGAGACCAGGACCATTCGCATTTCCCTATAAGTAACCCCCACAGGTCCTTCCTCTGCCCCCACTCTGCTGTGCTCCCAAGGAGGAAAGAACACTACAGTAAAGTAGAGCTAAATCTTCTCCACTGAGCAATGGCGGAAGTGGCGACCAACGGCTCCGAGGTGCTCGCCGCTCCGGCGGCCGTGCCGGCGCCGGCGGTGTTCACCGGCCTGAAGGTGCAGGTGACGGTCCCGGCAGGGCGCGCCGAGGAGGCGGTGGCCTTCTACAAGGCCGCTTTCGCCGCGGAGGAGGTGTCCCGCTCCACCCACCCCAAGCGCAAGGGCGACGGCGAGGAGGCGGCGCTGCTGTGCGCCGAGCTGAAGGTCGGGGCGGCGACCCTGCTCGTCTGTGACCAGGCCGGCGACGACGTCCCCGCCGTGTAAGCACCGGAAACCCTCGCTAAACCCTTTATGTTCCTGTGTTTTTACTTTTTAAGTTCCTTTTTTGTTCTTGGATTGTAATACATGGTAGACGCACTGCTATTTCGATTTTTGTCAAATAATTTGTGTTAAGATTCATAGATCTGCGAACATCTCTCCATTTTATACGGGACACTTCCAGTTTATGCAGTACTTGTCCTTGTGAGAAGCAGTTGGACCTTTTTTCAGGCTCTTTTTTTTAGATCCAGTTAGTTTTAACTAGAACTATCATTCTTTTTTTTGAACGTGTAGAACTACTGTTTTCTAGTGGTTTATGTGAATCATTACCCATTCCTGTTTTTTTGGCGCTTACACATGTCTTTTCGGTACCTCAACGCTCACATGTGATTCCGTTAGTATTTGTTAATGTTAGATCTGAAGGTGTGGAACACCACGGCAATAGAAGCCTACCTTTTCTTTTGTTTTCTTGTACTCCTTTGTTTGTCTGCACTCGTTTTAGTGCTCTTTTGGCCTTCTGCAGTTCATCTGTACTTTGTCTGCTTTGGAAACTGCAAAGGCACACAGGAAATGAATTTGCTACTGTGTTTGTACTTATATATTTGCTCTTTCTCTAGAGAAGGATAGATCCACTCATTGCTCTCCAAAAAAACTGCTTTTAATACTTTTCTCTGATAATGTTTTTGAGAAAGGATAAAAATGTTTTTTTTTAATCTCTGATACATAGTGTTCTGGAGTACGAGGTTTTCCTATTTAATATTTACCTGCAACACCTAGAAAAAATATGGACATCAAAACACTACTACCCGTTCACACTGGGTAACTGTTCTTTGTTGCAGGGGCAAGGAGGGCGCCGCTGCTAGCGGCCTCGTGCTGCGCCTGGAGACCGACGACGTGAACGCCGCCGCGGCGCAGGCGGCGACTGCCGGCGGCGCGCTGCAGGGGGAGGTCACCGAGGATGGCTGCGGGCTGGGCGCCACCCTCGTCGACCCCTTCGGCGTCACCTGGGTCCTCGCCTCCTCCACCTCCGCCAAGAAGTGCGCCTAGAACGTCGGCCCCCGGTCGCCGCCGCCGGAACGATGCGCTCCTCAAGCACTTGAGAATAATCTGTGGACTGTGATGACATGGTAGTGTAGTAGTAGTTGGTCGGTGGATGTTCTGATGGTCGTTAAATTTCAGCATGGTTTTTTAAGTATCGGTCCTGGTGTCTGGACATTGATGTGGAACTTGGAACATTGATGGGTTAATGATGTTATGTAGGTAATTGGGCAGTTTATCCATCCTTGTTTTCGATTGCGTTTCATGTGAGGTTGCGATGAAATGGTGTTATGTTTTCATGTGATTGCGTTTGGGAAGAGACGTTTGAGGACGAGAACATGGTGGCAGTCAGTCCTCCGTTCGTGTTTCTTTGTTGCTGTTGAGATTACATCCAGCAACAGGCTACCTCTACCTGTGCTCGGTTGACATCCATACAGATCAACTCGGCGAAGACAAATAGCCTGTGCAACGTGCTTCAGTTTGGTGTCTGGAGAAATATTCTTTGAGATAGTAAACTGCAGTGGCCGGGTTGGTTTCCATTGCTACAAAAGGATTCAATGATTAGGCCAATGTTTGGCACAGACCAGATCCGCCTCCAAGTCTGATATGGTATTCCGAGCTTGAACTTTCAGAAACATAGTATTTCCGGACATTGTTTGCAACAATTTTCCAAATTACAGATCCGGAGGCACAGTTCCCATGGAATTGAATTGTTTCCTTTGAAACTTATCAAAATTTGTTTTTTGTGTTGCAAGCATGACCTCATTCAGACGACCGGCCTGATTGCCTCATCCACAAGTGGCTTCTCCGGATGCTTGCATAAGGTGCCTGTAGAAATGCTTGGATAACGAAGTGGGTTAGTATCAGGAGTTTTTTGAGAATGGTTAGTATCAGGATTGGGTAGCGCATGAGACAGCACTGAGCGTACAGAGTGATGGGAAACTGTCAAATTGCCATGAACATGTAGAGCCGAGTCCATGGGGGCAGACTGAACTCATGAACAAGAAACTAGAAGTGCTGATTCGTTATGAGTGGCGCAGCGTCATGGATCAAGATCTCATCAGGGAAATTGAAGTTCAATCTGGTGGAAAGAGCGTGGTTGTGTTTGAGCCCGATCGTGGTTGTTTATCTGCGAAATACAGATAATCATTTACATGCATGTGATGAATACTGTATACAAATATAAACATAAAGTTGCACCAGAGGTAGTTATAAAAGTGTGTAATAACAAGAGAACTGAATAGTTGGTAATCTGAATTTGACTGTGCCTATTCGAGTGTTCCATTTGCTAAACGTACCGTTATTCTTAAGTGAACAATGAGGGTCGGGGATGCGATTCTTCCCTCCCAAGTTTTGCTGCTGCTTTTCCCGTGAGGAAACTCGAAGGGAGTCGGGCGTCGATCCGGGTGTTTCTGCCGTTCTTTTCCTCCTCTTCGTCAGCTCTCTCCGCCGGGAGCATCACAGCAGGGTCAGGGCTGTAGCCAGGAATTGGAGGCCCGCGTGCAAAATGCATAATGGGCCTCGAATTTTAATTATATAGTACAACCGAAGCTGTTATAAAACTTCAAATAAAGCTAATTATTTGGGAATGACTCTACAACAATCAAGTAAAAATCTGTAATGGCATATAAGTCGATTTTCAGATCAATAAGATGAAGCCACGTAGCACTGCTCGTTAACAAAAATTGAGTGACAAGAAACCAAAAATCAATCGGTTTACGCATCAAACTGGTCGGGAAAAAAAATCGACCGAAAACATGATCTGGATCAACCGAATAACGGTAAGCTTACCTCATGGTCCAGTAGACGGCAGCTCTCTCTGATTGGGCTCAGTGCCTCGGTCCAGACGTCAGATGTGCAGTGCGGTCGGCCTGCCACGCACTCTAGTCACAGGAGCTGACCAGTGGGGAAAATAATTAATAATTTTCTTGTTTGCTCTCTTAAAGCGTTGTTTTGAGTTTCTGACCCTTCATTGATTATTGATTAGCTCATTGTTTTAGTCTTCGCGGCTAACCATTTGTCATTTTGAAGCTCCTGCTCCAATATATAGCTGACCATAAACACTTCATAAGCTTCAGTTTTCATAAACATAACTCAATAGGCATAATTTTTTCTCTCTAGCCGAACACATCATTTAGGAATTTGCATAAAGGACAGTGCAATGCATCGTTTATGTGTGTCATTAGTTGAGAGTTTGGAATTAGTATTGTGTAGGATACTAGCCGGTCACTTTGAGCACCTTTCTAAAACTTTAGCCAAAAGGAAACAAACATTTTGCTACTACAAGAAATTGACTTGACAGAAAAGATCAACAATGCAAACAAAACAAAGATAGTAAGATCTTTGTCCCTAACTGGAACAAAAGGATCCTTTAGTCCCAATTGATAATATCAACTTAGACTAAAATCAACTTAGACTAAAGAGTCTACAATAGTTTTTCAGAGAATTTTTAGTCCCAGTTATTAACACCAATTGGACCAACTGTGGAGCTAGGATTGAAATGACCCTGGTGCACTCTATTACATAGAATAAAATTATATAATTTACACGGTAAAAATTGAGTCAACCACTAGGATTTTTTTCTCCATGGTGCATGTGCACCAGGGAAAGTCACTATGGCTTCGCCCTTGACCGGGACTAAAGGATCACCTTTAGTTCCGCTTGGTATTAATAACTGAGACTAAAAGGCTATAGCATCTATAAAATTTAGACCCAGAACATTAGTCCCGGATCTAAATTCTACCGAGATAAATGGTGTGCGGCTGGCCGGCTGCAATTGGTGGGCATCGAGTGATGATGTGAGCATGTGACTAGCATCAGTTGCAATGATGGGCCACATTGTGTGAGATGAACATGTATCATCTCTGTGTATGACCACTAGCGTCAGGAGGACGGGAGCCCTGGAGAGTCGGAAGAACAGCTAGGCCTAACCAGCTAACTTACGGTATGGGCTTTCGTTGCTGACTTCATGTATGGGCTTTGGTGGACCTTTTCTTTTATTTTCAATACTAAAATACATAACTAGATAACTTAATTACAACATGATGCTATAAAGGTCACTAATGTGTAGTACTCACCCATGAGCGCAAGAATCATTGAAATCGGAGCTATATCTAAAAGCTTTTGAAGTTCTAGGGGTTAAAATGCAAACTTGATATTTTAAAATAAAATTAATCCAGGAAAAAGGAATTATGAAATCAAGGGTTTTTATGATGTCAGCAGATTTTTGGAAAAATAAAAATATATAGATTCAAATTTTGGAATATCATTTCTACGAAGAACTTTTGTGATTAAAGGTAGACCCAAGGTGAAATAATATAAATTATCTAGGACTCAGAAGTGGTGAAATAATTCCATAAAATACAGGGACTAGGGTGGAAGTGATTTGGGCCGTTAATCGCTTGATGAACAGCCGAAAATAGCTGCTAGCTTGTGGTTATCAGGGATGAAAAACATGATAGCCTGCGGTGGCACCGTACAAAACTCTAGCGAGAAATTGTTGGAGAAAGATAGAGATATAGTTAGTAGAAGCACATGGATGTGTTTCTCACCTCTGTGTGAAGCTCCTACGTGTCTCAACGGCGGTGAGCCAGTGAGGCTGAGGCAGGGGAGCTCGGTATGGTGGTGATGGAGCTATGGGTGGTGTTTGTGGCAAGTGGGAGTGAGCGAGAAGAGGCGTGAAAAGGAGAAGAGGTGGTGTGGTATGGAGCGGAGCTCAACCTCCCATTTATGGGGTGGAGGAGGGAGGGGAGAGGCTAGTGGGGTGGGGGAGGGGTGTGGCGGTGGTGAAGGCTTCATAGTGGCTAGCGATGACCATGCAAGTGGGGGAGATTATGGTGCAAGAGGAAGCGAGCGGGTGAGTGCGGTGTGGGTGGCGCACTACATAAAGTGGAGGGGCAGTCATAGGAGGCGGTGAGCTTGAGCTTTGCACATGATAGAGGAAGGGGAGGGAGGTAGCCGGAGGTAGGAGACAAGTCTAACGAGTGGGCTCCATGATCAGGGACCGTGGGAGAGAGGATGAAGGCGGGATGCTGGTGGGCTGGTTAGTGGGTTCGGCCTAGATAGAAAAAAGAAAACTTGGGTTGAAAGAGAAAAGAATAAAGAAAAGGGAGAGTTAGGGTGAGATTTGGACATGTTTTGGCCTAGAAGGATTTTTTAGGAGCTTTGCAAATTGAACTTGATTTAAAACTCTTAACTTTAAAGTTTGCTTTCCCAAATTTAAATTGAAATTTTAGAAACTTAATTTAAACCTGTTTGAACATATTCACATTAATTTCACTTTCCCCACATGAACACTATGCACGAGGCATCGATGCAACAAAAATATTATACCCTAAGTCAAACTAAATTTAATTTATAAAATATTATTTTTTCTCCACTAAAATTGAAGTCTTACATTAATTATTTCAGGAAAATTTTGATCTATTGCAAAATTTGAGAATTAGGGTGTTACAAAGTTATACATATGTTAACAAGTGGGGAGATGCAAGCTAGCTGGAATAATGACACAAATATTGTCCTTATACCTAAGGTAAAGACTCTCACTCACCTGAACGATTTTTGTCCAATTAATTTATTTAGTGTGATCTATAAAATTGTTTCAAAGTTACTTGCTAATTTATTGAAGAAGATGCTCCTAGAAATCATCTCAAACGCCAAAAGTGGTTCTGTGCCGAGGCTTATCAGTCTCACAGGCGATGTTTGGTTGCTCATGAGGTAACTCATTTCCTCCATAGTAAAAGGAAAGGCAAAGATGGCCTTGGCTCAAGAAATCTGAAACTGATAAACCCTGTGCAAGTTTACCACTCCAAGTTAGTAAGGATGTTGAGTACCTTCTCTTGCCGGCTATAATTACTGAAGTTGGAGATGGAGCCAATACTCTCTTCTGGAGAGACAAATGGCTAGCTGGAAGAAGCATCCAGGATTTGGCTCCTAATCAGTATGCTTTAGTGCCAAAAAGAAGAGCAAACAGAGGCACTGTGATGGATGCCCTGGTTGATGAGAATTGGGTAGCAGATATTCAAGGGGAAATTTTCTTGGAAGAATTGCTGGAATATCTAAAACTGTGGGATATTTTGGCAGAGGTAGAGTTACAGGAAGGTGCCTCAGCTAAGCATATTTGGAGACACTTTGCCTGAGGTGTTTACACAGCCAAATCTGCATATGATGCACTTTTTGAGGGTGCCGTCAGCTTGGCTCCCTTTAAACGTATCTGGAAGTCTTGGGCACCTCCTAAGTGCCGTTTCTTTATGTGGCTGGCTGCTCACAACCGGTGCTGGACAGCAGACCGGCTTGCTCGGACAGGCCTTCCCCACCCGGACCGATGTGATCAGGAGGAGGAGAACATTCAACACCTGCTCATAGGCTGTGTGTTTGCAAGACAATTCTGGTTTGAACTTCTGCAGATTGTTGGCCTTGCAACACTTGCTACACAGCCTGACGATCCTTCCTTTGATGCCTGGTGGGACAAGGCATTTTTGACGGTCAACGGCGATACAAGAAAGGGTCTGAACTCCCTCGTAATCCTTGGTGCTTGAACAACCATCTGGAAACTTCGAAATGATTGTGTGTTCAATGGTGCTGCCCCTAGCATGCTTGCGGCTCTAGCCTGGAGGAAGCCCATTTGTGGAGTTTAGCTGGTGCTAAGGGTCTGTCCTTGCACACAGCCAGTGCTGTTGTAGCCTAGTGGGTGTTGTGGTCAGGTCTTTCTTTACAAGCATAGGTGATTTAATCCTTACAGGTTTAGTGGGGGTGTGTGTGTTTGGAGTCTATGTAAGACTCCTTCTCTTCTATTAATACAAAATGATACGCAGCTCTTCTGCGTGTTCGGGAAAAAAGACAACGCTAAATTGGGTATGTCTAAAGCGTATGATAGAGTGGAGTGTCCTTTTCTTTCTTTCGTGAGATGCTTCTACCAGAGGGTGTGTTTGGATGGCTGCTACCGCCCATCCTGCACCCGTGTGTGCGTATATTCACACTAGGAAGCGTGATTGGTTGTTTGCTTCCGCTACAACAGCTTGCAAAAGTGGGTGCAACTATAGGCCCAGATGCAGGGGTGAACGATACGTCTAGATCGAGCTTCGCTCGCGGGACAGTCCCGCAGATGCAGGATAAGGATGGTGGGTCCACATGTCAGTTTCACATCTAGACAAATTGCATCCACTCATCCAACCTCGCGCTTTTGGTGCGATTGGTTGGAGTAGCATAGCCTGGATCGAACCATGCACCCAGACCCGGCTGGCCAGGCTCGCTAGACACATCAATATTTTGTTTGGTTGATGTTTGCATGCAGCCAGAACGAGGTTAAACACTTGTTTGGTTGCTTTTCACGTCTGCACACTCACCCATGCGCTCACCTGTGTACACCACGCCAGCCAGGCCCTGGGGAAACGAGAAAGCATCCTAGGAGCTAGGATGAGCGGCGTTTCTTGCGTGGTGCAAGCCAGGCTCAATGCCTCCTGCAGGCAACCAATCACGTCTACATTGCATCTGACAAAACTAGATGGACTGGATGCAGGCTACCAAACGCCCCCCTTCTTTCTAGCCGTGTGCGTTTGTTGCTCGCATAAGGTTTCGTGGATCTGCATCATAATATATCCTCGATGAGGGGAAGAACAAGGCTGAGTGGATGCAGCGATCGTGAAAAGTAGGTCGTTTGGTTGGTTGCATGAGCGGAAGCAGTAATCCTTGTGACTATGTTTTGGCTGCCTGCACCGATGCAGGTGATCCTGCATGTACGACTGATGAGTGGGCCCGAAGTAGATGCAATGCATCCACTAAGCCTTCAAGATCTGAGTGGAGATTCAACTGTATCCACCCTGTCAAGATGAAAACGTATTTTTATATCTGCTCATACCGGCAACCAAACACTCTTCTAACACTCTTCTCTATGAGTTTATACGGATCCACCAATGCAAACAGGGCTCATGCGAGCAACCAAATAGACCCAAGAATTTGCATCCGCTCAGCATGCATCCCATCATCTAGGATATACTATGCAGGTATACAAAACCCCATTTGACCAACTAAACACACCCATAATAAATTGTGTCTTGAGTGTCTTTATAAAATTAAGGTGAATAATGAGTATACTAAAATGAAAATAAAGGCTTCGACTTCGACGAGGTGATCCTTTATCATCATATTTATTTACTATAGTATGTCTTGAAGCTCTTTCAATGAGGCTGCAAGTAGCTAAAAAAGCCGTTCGAATTAAAGGAGTAAAAGATATGGGCATCCAGCTTGATGCATTTTGTCCTTTGCTAATAACTCAATTTTGCTGCTAAGTGCTGCAAAGTAAGTAGCTATACGGAGGTAACATACTAGTTCCAATTTTGGACTTAGTTGCTGCAAAGTGAGGATGATTGGGAGTTGCTAATCCAGGTGTGTCATACATGAGGCGGCTTCTTTCATTTATTTGCTTCACATGGATGGCCTTTTAGTTTGTGAATTAGATTTTGAGAGGCTTATTCAGTTTCATGAACTTTTCTTTAAAAGTGTGTAGCGGTGGGCTACTACATATAATAAGGATGGATAACTATTCCTTCTCTTCTGTAAAGGTTGAAGCTGGAATATTCTTCCATTATCTAAAAAAACTTATGGAGGTATGAAAACATTAAACATAAATAATGTCAGTTTGTAATCATGTTCAGTGACAACCTAACTGATGAAATGGAAGGGACTTTTATGCATAGCTTAGGAATTTCGTGTGAAGCATATAATTAAAAATACTTGGGTTTGCTCGTTTTCAATGGAAAATCTAAGACTAAAGCATTTGCCTTTCTGCTAGAGGAGAAGATTTGGCCTCGCATTTAAGTTTGAAAGAAAAGTTTCTCTCAAGGGCGGGAAAGGAAAGAACTAAGGCTATTGCCCAGTCCATTCTAGTCTATGTTAGTCATTCTTCCACCTCATTAAATCACTGTGTGATATGACTCGACTACAATGGTCTTGTGATATTGGTGGCACAACAAGATAATGCTGAGAAAATTCACTGGTTGGGAAAGGAGGAACTGATGAATCAAAGAGCAAAGGTGGATTGTGGGAATAATGTTTCCACCCGGGTAGGCATAAACTCCGACATTAATTGTGCTTTTCGCGATCTTCTTTTTTATTTTTAATATTGCTATGCTAGCTGTGGCAGAACCACCTGAATTAATCCGGCTCAAGTGCGTTAACCGTCACCACGAGGGCAATCAGGGCTATCTCGCACTTCAAACGGAATAATCCATTGGTCTGTCGGGTAACCTCCCGATACAACCACGGTTTGCCGATCGAAACCACACATACAAAATTACTCACACGAAGGTGAGCCCAGAGAATACAACATTCCTCAAATTTTACATCACAGGTTTCAACATAAATTTATTATTACAGACCAAGTTGAAATTCGTAAAACGAGTACTTCAGAGTTTAAAAAGTAAACGGGTTCTTCAGAGTTCATTGCAGCGGAAAAACAACGATAAACTACTCGACAATACATGATGTCTCGATGAAGCCCGTACGAGACATCACTCGGCATTATCATTATTGGCCGGGGACGCATCCCATTCCACCGACCAACCAGGAGGAAGAGTACACGACCAAGTCAAACTAGCAACCATGTCCTCAAAAGTATCACCTGAAAATAAGCCACAAGCAAGGCTGAGTATACTAATACTCAGCAAGGCTTACCCGACTAGCGGAATATACTTAGCCGACTCCTAGACATGCAAGGCTTTTGGATTGAGGGGTTTGTTTTGCCGAAAAGCATATACAAGTAGGTCCTTACTTTCAAATTTTAGCTCCAGATTCTAGTTTTCTTTAAACATTTTAGGTAAGCAACTATCCAATATCATACATGGTGAAAGAATTAATTTGCATCCAACAATATTAATCATCATCATTGTCCCTCTTCTTACTCTATGTGGTAAAAGGGTCAAACAGTCTCAATAACAGCGAGAAACGGACGATTCGAATCGAATTTCTTAACCTTGCAAGGCAGACCTAAACACATGTCACGTGGTTACTCCCAGAGTCACACGTGCAACTTTTTCCTTCAATTCCCGCTTCACGGAACAGGCCCACCGCCCTCGACTACACGTCCCCACAGACCACGATATGTCGGGCCGTGGCGGCAAATGCACCCGCCATTAGCTAGATGTGAACGAATTCAAGGCGGTGGGGAGTATATTTCGGCCTCTGTTCAATCCGGTACTTAAGCTTACCGATTACCATATTCTCAGCATGTGGTTAGTACGTTCAAAGACTTAACCACCATTACCACACACTGCGGCCTTAGTATTTTTCACTAAACAGACGGGGCGTCAATCATCAACATGAACATCGCACCATAGCCCCGTCCGTCGACCTTATGATTGCAGCATGTAGTAAACATTCAACTCCTATATTCTCGCGAGTGATAGAAAATCACTCGACTTTTACCGGAGTCCTATTAGCATAGCATTCTATCGAACCTTATATCTAGTGTTCAGATCATAGGAACCTAAGATCATGCAACTAAGTTTTTATTCAACTCCTATAAACTTAATGCACAAGTAAAATAGAGTAATAAGTTGCATAATTTAGAAAAATAGGGTTCATGCTCCGGGGCTTGCCTTCTTGAGCTAAGCTAGCGTTGGGTTCTTTCGAACTCGGGTTCGGATCTTCAAAAACTTTAGTTAGATTCGCTTGAACTTCACACTGCTCACTCTCGGACTCGGGCACCAGCTCGTACGTTCCGTCAGAGAGAGTAGTCGATTCTATATGAATGCACCAGTATGAGTTGTAGTGATGGTATATGACATTTATTTTCCTTCACGATAAAGTTGCAGTCCACAAAACATAGATTTGGTTGTAAAGTTACTTAGTTAAGATTTTTTGGCAATCGTTAATAGAGTACATCTTAAGCTACTTTTAAACAAGAAGGGGTTGTGTTATATTGGAAACTTAATTTTCTAAGCACAAACATGGATTAAACACAATTACTGAACTAGGTAACTTCTGGTGATGAAACTTTTATTTAGAGTACCGCATGCAAAGACAAAACCACTGCAAAAATTTCAGGCATTTTGTCTAGCAGATTAAATATGAAAAATGTAATACACAGCCACTACTAGAACCTAATTATTTTTATACAGAACGAACCATGCAAGTATTGATGCTAAAAATTTTACAGGGTGTTAATATATCCATATATGTGTTACTGTAAATATTTCAGATTTTATTGTGCATGATACAGAGCATAATAAATAGGACAAAATACACCTATTTTTATAAAGATTAACTGCTACAAGATGTTATACAGGGTTTCTAAGTATGAAACTTTTTATACAGCGTGTTCTAACCCAAGGTTTCCCATAGTAAAAAGATAAACATTTTCCAAGCACAATAACTAATTACTTTGATTTAATGCATTTTTTTCACTACAAAAATTATCTGAGTAAGTTACAGAAAGGTAAAACGTCCCTAAATATTTTTGTGGGATCTAGGCATCAATATAACAGTTCTGGAAAAGTTTCACAAAATAAATCACAATATAACAGTAGGTGAAATTAAATCTACCCATTTATAGCATCAACCAAAGTCTAATAAAAAGCTTAGCTAGAGATGGGTTTTGGTCCTAAGATTTTCATATTGGCCTAAACATCAAGAAACTAAGCCACTTTCCAAAAATTAGATTCAGCACTGGTCTACAAAAGTGGGCACAATTAAAATCTTTTAAACCTTACATTTAATTTAGAACAAAATATAGCAAGCATCTGAAGTAATGCATGAAACAAAAGTTGTAGATTTTCTTCTAAAGATTCCAGAACAGTTGAGTTTGTATTTTTCCGATTTTTCTATGATTTTATATGATTTTTACAAGTTCGCTATTTTTAAAACTAAAGTTAAAACACTGGTTTGCAGATATGCTTCTGAAAACTTGCGTGCAGACCCTTTTAAAGATTTCAATCGTTGCAATGTGGTCCCTGGGCGGCGCTGGCATGGCGGCCGGCCAAATTCCGGCGAGGGGGCTCGTCAGCGGCAAGGGAAAAAGGGTCAGGGAGAACCTGGGAGGCAAGAGCTACCTTGTGGGGGCCTTGTTCGGGGTTTGGGGATGGCCGGAGATGGCTCGTCGGCGCGGAGCAGGGGGCGGCGGCGGCGCGGCGCGTCGGCGACGATGCTCCGGCGAGCTAGAGCCTACGTGGGCGGGTCGGTGAGCTTCGCGGTGTGGAGGGGAACCTGTTCCGAGGCTTGGCTAGGGTGGAGGAGGGTCGGAGCTGGGCTGTCCACGGCGAGGCGGGGTGCGGCGGCGGTGGAGGCAGCGCCGACGGCACTCTGGCTGAGGTTGGCGGTGATGGGCAGGGCAGTGAGCTCCGGTGGGGCGGTGTGGTGGTGTTTGGATGCTCAGCTCTGGCAATGGGTGGCCAGGGAGGTGAGCTACACGGCGAGCTTGGCACGGCGGCGGCAATGGCAGTGGGCGGCGGCGTTCTGGGGAGCTGGTCGCGCAAGCAGGGCTCGGGGTGGCCTTTATAGGGACAGGAGGGAGGGAGAAGGCCGGGGCTGGACTGCGAGGCTCGGGCGTGGGTGGCACGGCATTCGCTGCGGTGAGCGGCAAGCAGAGTGCCGGCGTGGCGTGCGGCGGGCGCGGCCAATGGGTTGGGCGAGCGGGATTCGGCGTGGGGGAGGAGGAGATCACGCGGCACACGATTGGGCGAGCAGCTGCAGCAGCCGGCTTGCCGGGCGGCGAGCGTGGGGATTGGCGGGGCGCGGCGCGTGGTACTAGCTGCCCTCGGCGGCGAGCAGGGGCGCCTTGCCGGCGTGCGCGTGGCAACAACGGGCTGGGCAGGCTTCGCGGCGTGGGGGAGGAGCGCGTGCGGTAGGGGTGCGGCCAACCATTGGCTTGGCACGACGCGGGCTGCAGGCATCGCCGGTGACATGGCGGCCGACTCTGCTGGCTGTCGGGGCAGAGCAGGGGAAGGGAGGGACTGAAAGGGAAAATAGAAGAAACCCGAGGGGCTGAACTGTAAAATCATGTTTTTCTCCTATTTTTGTGTTGCAACTCGAACATGAAAGTTGTTCAAAATGAAAAGTTCTACAAGTTTTGTTTCAGGCCAAAGTTTATTTGAGTTTTAGTTTAGAACTTATTTTAAAAACTTAAAAAACTTGATTCGGATGGCACGTCATTTGATGGGCAAAACTTCATATTCTCCCCTAGACTTCAACTAGACTTTAATTTATCATGTCACTGATGATGTGCCTATTCAATTTCGTAGTCATATTTGCATCGATGTGAAAGTTATTTAATTTATTTGTTTAAAGTACATGTACTCATGCACATATACACTTACTTTTAATATAAACAAAACCAAATTATAATACATCTCTTCGAAACTTTTCTTAGTTATTTATGCATATTGTTATGCTAATGAGACTTTGCTTAGCAATTTAAACACCTGAGGTGTCACACTAGCCCGACAGAAACAAGGTTGGAGACTAATAACCCAACATCCTCATTCAGTCATTCCTTGTGTTCTCAAATTTTAAAGTAATACAAAATCCCAAACAAGATGAAGCACTTCATTTGGAGATTGGCCCATAATAGCTTACCACTACAACATAATGTAAAAACAAGAAGGATGAAGCTCGACACTATCTCCCCAATGTGCCACTGTCTAGACAAAGATGGAGGATATATTTTAATAAAATGTGTGCATCAAATATCACTACTACAAAAACTCTAATCACAAACACGTTTTAACATACATGACTCCGTCAATGTGCCACCGTCTGGACGAAGATGAATGACTATTGAAGAACTTCACATGTGCTTCATTGATTGTTGAACTGCTAGCCCTAAAGAAAACTATTTTGTGGATGATTGAGCTGCAAGTAGTTACCTTCTGTTTTCCTGCATCAAGATATGTGACCTGCACAAATAATCTCAAGATCACGACTAGAACAGACGCCACTCTAGATACATACAAAATACATGACTCGGTAACCATGGGATCAACTCTTGCAAAGCTTAGAATGCACATTGGGCAACATTTAGTCCATTGTGATACATTAGGCAAAATTAATAACACAATGAATGGTTTAATTGAGTGATGATATTAAATAATGTTTTTAAATTCGAAACATCACCTTCTCATCCATGTACTTCTAGGCTTGCTGTTGCATATATATTCTCTCTTAGTCAAATTCCTGATAAAGAAGAAAACATTGGTAAGTTCCAGTGGCTAAAGCAAGCATCCGCAGACCTAGTTAGAGGCTCTAATCAGAAAGCCACAAAGAATTGCATCTTTCAAACAAAGCAGGAAATGCAGCAGTTCATACAAAGAGACGAAGGCCATACAAATAGGTAAACATAAACGAAGCATGACAAATGCTTTAATTTAGGCTCTAACTGCCACCAACACCTTCCTAGCCTTGCCGAGCGGTGCTGCAGCTATCCAGAGGTGAGGCAATTCCCACTTTCTCTCCTTGGTGCCAACAAGTATTGAACCACCTAGTTATAATTATTCAATAGCAGCTTAGAACTTTCTCATGGATAAAAATACAAGAGGGACAAGAAATAGGTATCCTTTAATTTCCTTTATTCTCTACAGACTTAGAAGAAAAAATACTTATACAGAAAATTAGCAGCTAAATTTCAAGAAATATCAGACACATGATTCATATATAAACAAGCATACAGAATGCTCTTCAAGGATCCTCGAAGAGCATTCCGTACCAGGTGGTAAACACCACCCGGTACCAAAGGTTATTGTAGGCTTCCATCCACCTCAAAAAACCGAGTCTTCTTGCTACCGGTATTTTTGAGGTGGACCGATAGGGTGTTTTCTAGTAGTGGGAGAAGCTCCAGATCTAGTTTTAGAATGGTATTGCTCCAGGCAAATCACGAATATCACTAAGATTTTGTTTACTTCATTTGATGGAACTCTAATATTGAAGGAGAATCTAGAATGTTGTTTTTCTTAACTTTGATATATATCATGTAGCATGATGTCCAAGACACTGTAACCGTAGTATTGCGCATCAGCTAGCTCATTTTGGTGCTTCTTTGGATTCGTCTGAAAGCTTGAATCTGTCTCTGGTTTGAGGACATTCCAGAGCTTGTTTTAGACATTGTAATCTGTGAGTGTACTGGGCTGGTTGTCTAATGAAAGTCAACTTTTCATTTTATTCAAAAATGGTTTAATAATAGCACCTAGCTCCTGTATTGACGAGGTTTGGTGTCTGAAACCCAAAAATTTGCAAGCATTGTTCATCATGCACCCTAAGATGAGAATTTGATTATTTTATTTCTATGGGCGGTGCATGTGCGAAATTACTATTCAAATATCGACATTGGTTAGCTCCTACATGTTGCATTTCCTGCAATGTTACTCCTTGATATTGTTTACCATGTACCTTGTTAAAGTAGCACGGGTAGTCATCTTATGATAATGGCTGCATTTATTTGCTTTGCGATGCTCCAGGTCCTTATATGAACCAGGAAAGGGAAGGGTATTATCTTTCACAATATGTAAATATCCAAATGGAAATAGGTTACTACAAGAGAAACTAGTATTAGCAATGAGATATGTGGTTGTTAAAGGTACAAATATGGTCGTTAAAATTTATTATTGACTACAAAAATATGGTTGTCCATGGTTGTTAAAGGCTCTGTCACTAATACAATTAGAGGCCACATACAATTTCTGGTCTTTAGCCTTTCAATGATGAGATAATGTCCGTCGTTGATACTACAGTATTAATGGCCACATTTCAATGTAGCAATGGCCACCTTTTTCCATCATTAATATTATTACGCCACTAGCATGAGGTATTGCCAACAAAATTTGTTGTCGTTAATCATAGTTCACTAGATACTATAAAGCATCAACAACCACTTTTATAGCAACTGCATATTTTTAGCAGCAGAAGAATCTGGAATAGACATTTTTGCCGGAAGTACATCTAGTATGCTGAATCTGCTTCTCTTCGAGCAAAAACTCCGTCATATTTGATGCACACACCTGATTAAAAGATGTCCTCTATCTTCGTCTAGATGGTGGCACATTGGGGAGATAGTGTCGAGCTTCATCCTTCTTCTTTTTACATTATGTTGTAGTGGTAAGCTATTATGGGCCAATCTCCAAATGAAGTGCTTCATCTTGTTTGGTACTTTGTATTACTTTAAAATTTGGGAACACAAGGAATGACTGAATGAGGATGTTGGATTATTAATCTCCAACCTTGTTTCTGTCGGGCTAGCATAGCAATGTTAAAAATAAAAAAAATGAAGATCATGAAAAACACAATCATGTTGGAGTTTATGCCTACCCGGGTGGAAACATTCCCACAATCCACCTTTGCTCTTTGATTCATCAGTTCCTTCATCCTTTCCCAACCAGTGAATTTTCTCAGCATTATCTTGTTGTGCCACCAATATCACAAGACCATTGTAGTCAAGTCATCTCGCACAGTGATTTAATGAGATGAAAGCATGACAAACATTGACTGGAATGGATTTGGAGCCTTAATTATTTCTTTTCCCACCCTTGAGAGAAAATTTTCTTTCAGACTTGAATGTGAGGCCAAATCTTCTCCTCTAGAAAGTTAAATGCTTTAGTCTTAGATTTTCCATTGAAAATGGGCAAACCCAAGTAATTTTAATTATATGCTTCACGTGAAATTCCTAAGCTGTGCATAAAACTCCCTTCCATTTCATCAGTTAGGTTGTCACTGAAAATGATTACAAACTGACCTTATTTGTGGCTTGCATACCGAACATTTCGAATAGGTGTTTAATATTTTCATTACCTCCATAGGGTTGTTGAGATAATGGAAGAATATATTCCAGCTTCATCCTTTCCAAAAGAGAAGGAATACTAGTCCACCCTTGTTACATGTAGTAGCCCACCAGTACACACTTTTAAAGAAAAGTTCATGAAACTGAATAAGTGTCTCAAAATCTAATTCACAAACTAAAAGACCATCCATGTGAAGCAAATAAATGAAAACAGCCGCCTCATGTAGGACACGCCTGGATTAGCAACTAAGTCCAAAATTGGAACTAGTATGTTACCTCCATGTAGCTACTTACTTTGCAGCGCTTAGCAGCAAAATTGAGTTATTAGAAAAGGACAAATGCATCAAGCTGGATGCCTTCTAACATATCTTTTACTCCTTTAATTCGAACGGCTTCTTCAGCTACTTGCAGCCTCATATATAGAAAGAGCTTCAACACATACTATAGATAAATAAATATGATGATAAAGGATCGCCTCGTCTCGTTTTCGTTTTAGTATACTCATTATTCACATTAATTTTATAAAAGCTTTTATATCTTCCATATTATAAAGTTTGTAGCAAAAAAACTATTGTCATATGAAAGTACTTTTAGACGAAAATCCAATGATACTATTGCTATAAGATAAAGTAATCATTTTGTAAGATTAACTGTTGGCCAAAAATTTCAAAGTCTGAATATAAAATTGCATGAGCGCCTTATATTATGGGATGAAGGGAGTATCTACTAATAACTTGAATAACCCAGTGATCTATTGGTCGTGGTAATTAGCCAAGAGCAAAAATGCAAGGATCAAAAATGCAAGAGCAAAAATGCAAGGATCAAGATCTTGAATCGAATCAGAAATGCTGTTGCATTGTCTTATCATTGTCGAGAGGGTTCACTTAGTAAAAGATTTTTCACTAAGCAGAAAAGGGAAATGATTCAATACAATAACAAGATTATATTATTATTGAATTTACAGAGAGTAATGGGTCTTAAATATAGATTGTGTCTGACCTGGATGTTGGTGATTGGGTCGGGGCTATGGGTCCAAGTGAACGCAATAATGTGCAGGCGTGGAGAGAACACAAGGTATGCCATCTGTGAGGAGCTGGAAATATGTGCGGAGTTCTCATGATGAAGCTGCACAATCAGTTCATGACAACATATGCATAAGAGAAAGCTGTTAAAATGGGGCATGTGGTAGAGCTTCTCCAGATTCTAGGAAGAATCAGCCACTAGGAGCCCCACCAAAGTGGCCCTAAGAGCAGCATTTTATCGCATCCACATGTCCTACAAATGCTCATTTGATTGTTCCATGCTCTCATATCCGAGAACTTTATCTACATATATTTCACCATATTGTCGATGTCCATTTCCATTTTCGAGTACTCATAGACAAGGATGCTGTCCGATCGATCATTATTTGTTCTTTCAATTCTTTGCCTGTCCTAGCATTCTGGTTGCACACTCTCTAGCCAACCGAAGAGCACACCTTTGTCACTGGCAAACTAACTTATGGCTGATGTTCCCAAGACCATGTCTGCAACCTGCCAACCTGTATCGTGTAGGTGAGTAGGTCTTTCCTACCATCAGCATGTAAGGTAGGCATGCTGGAAGGAACTATGGAACTCTAAAACTATACTCATACTTGTTAAACGATTTTAGTTCGATACACCAAATATTACTGGTAGGGAAAAAGTGTTACAGCCATCTTTGGATGCAAAGGCCCAGCTCTACAAAGATGTATACTTATGTGGCATGTGGTATCCATGCATTGATGCCAAAATAATATTAAATACCAGCAAGTTTTGATTTAGAAGGACTTTGAAATTAATCTGTAGGAAACCAAATAACTTATTTGTCATTCTAACTATTTCTAGGAGTAAGCAATTCTAAAATAAGTCAGAAAACACTATGTAAAGAGACATGCCTTTAAAATTAGGTGACAACTGATGCTAACAACAAGATTGAGAAATAGGCATATATATGACTCAAACAAACCAAAACTGAAGCGTCCGGTTCTAAGCCACATTAGGCAGCACGAAATTGCTACAAATCAATCCATGGTTCCACGCAAACATAAAACATCTAATGAAAAGCAAACAAGATACATGGACATATGGACACAGCATTTCCATGCTCATGGCCATACATATGTGAGATTCACACCATCACTTGCATTGTTACCACCATGGCAAACATGTCCGGAAGAATCTGCATAATTCTGATTGATCACCATATCGATGGGTGAGCTCAGATGCTTAGGGCGAGATCCACATCACCATCCACAGAATTTTCTTCCGCAGCAGCTTCAGCTGGTGGAGCTAAGTCACGAAACTGAATCTCAGAGGGGCGATGCAGGTGGCAATAATCCCTGCGACATGATTGCCTTCATAAAACTTATTGTTAAGCTAGAAAAAAAGAGGATTGTTTATGCACTTAAAAACTCTGGAGAGTAGCCCATGTACTTACAGGGTAAAGCAGCCTCCTTTGTAGATTCCATGTTCCATGAGCTCATGTTTAGTCTGTGGGATCTTTTCAGTTATGCCACAGCAGCAGCGGAAGAGAACAACTGGTGTGGGCTCCTGATCATTTTTCAGACTCGGTGACAGAGGCGCCTGGTGCACAGGGATTGTAACCAATGCATTGTTGGTGTTGGGTTCAGGCAGTGCCAATATTTCCTGCTGTGCGTGTGGGTGTGGCTGTGAAACAACCAGGGCCAATTCCTGGCTAGTATTTGGTTGCTTTTGTGGTGGTGGAATTGGAGCTGAGGTGGGCACTTTCCGCACTCTCAGTGGCTGCACAAAGGCACTCCCTGCCTGCTGAGAGGCACGTCGAGGGCGGTGAACCTTCAGATGGCCACCACGGGCGCGTCTAGAGTGGAACTCTCGGTGGCAGTAGTCACATTCGAATACCTGCATAGCAAACTTTCTGTTATATATATGCACAAACATTTCAAAAATATAACATTTCACTTTGCAAAAATTAGAATAAACAAAAACAGTATAGGAGAACTTATAATGTTCTAGGTTTGCACAAACATGTAGATAATAAGAATTGATACATGTGGTTGTGGATGTAGGTGGTATGCATATATCCCCTACACAGTAAACAATACAGGTATATATGATCTTTAAACTATATAGATGTAAAATGAATTGGTATTGGTATGTATTAAATCTTGCATGATAACTCTTAAGGGACTAGTCCTGTATTTTCCACGAATGTCCACAGTTTGTAGAGGAACATTGAAAAATAAATTAAACAAAATAAAACAATGAAACAAATCTAAGAAAATATGAAAGTATATGGGGCAAATAGTCGTTACAAATGAAATAAAAGATACCTTGGGTACCACATCTTCCGGTGCTCGAACCATAGTATACCGTGGAGGGAGGCTAAGAGGTGTGACTTGAAATGATTTGGGGTAGTTCGAATCTGATTTATTCTCCTGTTTATATAGAGGAGGGGAGGGGATGAAATGGGATGGTAGGGACGGAGGGGGAATATCTCCAAGATAACAGTTATTAATGTATACTGATGTATACAATATCTCAAATGATATCCAAGCCGGTATTTATTGTGCTTTATAAAAATGATGACTCGTGGGATTACCCATTTGTTTTTATAGAAGTAAGTAATTAGGGTCTGATTGGTTGGGTGCCAAAATGTGCCCTGCCAAAATATGGGCAAGCCCATAAATTTTAGCATTCGTTTGGTTGAATTCTAAAAGATTGGAATGAGACATTTAGCTCGCCCACATTTAGGTTATTCGTGCCAATCCCCTCTTATGGTACTTGTATTTTGGCATCAAACCAATTGATCTGGTGAAAATTTTGGTTGCACCTAACCAATTGCTATTCTTGCCCATGTTTTGGCAAATAAATTTGGCATGCCCATATTTTGGTCTGCCCATGATTTGGTAAGGCAAATTTTGGAACCCAACCAATCAGACTCTAGTATGCAAAAACATTTATGATTGAATCTTCATAAGATTTAAGAAATAATCTCTCTTATGTGATCTTCCAAAAACAGATTTTCTTAATTATTCTAGATGCTCCTATGTATTTTTTTAGTGGTAAGCGATCCAACGAGGTGCCACTCGTACTGACATAATCAATCTCATGGCCGAGCCTCGTGTAGGTGCTTATACGCGTGACATGTGCCTTCGTATGACCATATGCCTCTATACTATGTTTCTTCAAGATAAAAACGTACAATCTTTTCTATGTATTTTTTGTATACATTTATATTGAAATATAGTGAATGCCGAAGAAGCAAACTAACAATGCTCATCACCACTCAATGATCAATTAAAAAACCATGTGAATATCCCATGCATATCGTGCAGAAGATTTTGTGATTAATATGTAGGCTATATATCTAGCAAACATACTCAACTTGGCTTAGAAATTTATCCGTTGATTTAGTTATTGATACAGTTAAAGAATATTTTAACCTTGAGATATACCAAAATAATTTGATTGCAGACTTTCCCTTTACTCATCAAATAACCAGGATATTGGCACATAGTCTCTAATACATAGTTTTGAACAATTCCTATCTAAATATTATGGTGTCAAAAAATATAAAAAAATGGTGCAAGTTTATAGGCTACTCACTAGTACAGTAACCCCCCTTTAGTCCCGGTTCCAAATCTCAATCTCTTTAGTCCCGGTTATGGAACTGGAACTACGAATACAGGACTAAAGATCCGGATCATTAGTCCCGGTTCCCACACCCGGAACTAAAGGGTACATGCAAGGCAAAAAATTTATTCTGCACCCAGGACTTAACCCAAGACCTCTTGCCTCGCGTATAACTTCCTTAGCACCACACTTACACAGCACATGTGACTCTAATTGCGATGCTTTCCTTTTGAAACAACACGTAGAGCCCCCTTTAGTCCCGGTTGATCGGTTGATAGCTAAATGGTGACCCTTTAGCCTCGGATGGTGTTACCAACCAGGACTATAAGTTTTGGACTTTTAGTCCCGGTTGGTGGATTAAAGATGGACCTTTAGTCCGGTTGGAACCTCCAATCGGAACTAAAGGTCCCTCCCAGCCCCACCCGTTGGACCCGGGACTAATGTCATCATTAGTCCTGGGTCCAACAACGGCCGGGACAAATGTCAAAAATCAAAGATATTTTTTTGTAGTAGTGACTACTACCCATCCACAGTTCGTAACTTCCTTTTGTCATGTTTTTGCAGACGCGATAGATTCTGCATCAGGGATGAGGCCACATTTTTCCAGGTAGTTTAACCATGAGTGATAAAATAGACCAAAGATCAGATTATGGACCAAAAGTCTCAGGCCACCCCTTGAGCTAGTCACAAGTCTCTACGTGCGTGTGGTTTTTAGAATTTGAACCCATAAGCTTCCCCTTCATACAGTACTTCCTTTCCCTCCGACCACTACATCATTGTTAATACTCCCTCTATTTTTATTTACATGTCGTATTAGGTTTGTCCTAAGTCAAATTTAGCCAACTTTGATCAAATTTATAGAAAAGAATAATAATATTTACAATACCAAATTTGTTTAATTGAATCCACCATGAAATATATATTGATAGTGCATAGGTTGGGTAGTATAGTTGTTGCTATGTTTTTCTATAGACTTGGTCAAAGTTAACCAAGTTTGACTTAGGACAAACCTAATACGACATGTAAATAAAAACAGAGGGAGTAGCGAAGAGAGTTTTATTCCTTCTGAGCCTCTTGGATATAACTTAAAATTAAAACGTTCTCAGCTACAAAATTGTATATCTCATTGAGAGCTAAAAACTTAATGTAAAAAGTTTCATCATCCAATTTAGTAGTTTTAATATCCAATTTAACATATTAAGTTTTTCATATATTTACTAGTTTAGAGTTGATTTTTTCTGTATCCTATGTACCATTATTTTACTATGTTCATACTACCACTATCACAAGAGTTAGATCCTACATAAAGATATTTTAGACACTTTTTTCACTATATACTAGATAGTTACTACGATGGAGGCCACATAGTATATTAGTAATAAAATTTATTTTTAGCCTGAAGTTTTATTTGGAAAATATTGTCCCCACTTTTTTTTTTATGTGGAACCATCTAAGGTAATGTGTTTGAACTGTGTTCTTATTCCACATGTAATTGCTAATTCTACGGTATTTTGGCAGGATCACACCTTCGGATGACATTTGGCAACTCGGTTACGTTTCAGCATCATGGTATGGGATGGAAATGTGTAAGCACTCGTGAGCATTAAATCTAATCATTTACATCCTCATACACTTTGGTTACAAGATGGCACCATGAACTAAATTTGTTGGGCTCATTACTATATATAGAAACTCTCATCCTTGACAGCAGCTCCTAATTCTCATCCATGCTAATTATCTAGCCGGCGCAATACAGGCCACACGGATATTCGTTAGTATCGCTGCTAGCTCCTCAGCCGGCAGGAGGAATGGTTATTATTCGTGCCGGCTTGTAATAGGAGCTGGCATGGATAGTCAGACCAAAAGTTAGCAAAAGAAAACAGTAAAATCTTTTTCCAGACTCAGAGATCGACAATCTCAAGCTATCTGGATGCTCCAGTTGCTGCCGGATGCTCTAAAAGCCTCCTCCAATTAGATCTCTCTCTCTCCATCTTTAGTGTGCATGCTCGGATGCTTGGGCTAGTTTTGGACCATCCGAGATCTGGTGTTTCTGACCAAGTTTGAATCTTTGCTCAGTGATCTTTGGATCATCGGGCTGTAATGAGCAAAGTAACAGCTAAGGAACTGGATCCTCCACACCCATTGAACTCATCAAAAAATAAGAATCCCCTGTTCTTATTGACTTGACCAAAGGTTTGTTCTTGAGGTATTTGTTTCTCAGCAAATTCTGCCTCATTACACACTTAAATAACCATTTGCTTACAACCAGGCCACCAGGAGGAATAGAAAGCACAATGGATCCTGGGGGGAGGGGGTGCACCAAGAGGAGGATAATAGCACAATGAACATTGCATAAAAGATGAGACATAAGAGTAACAATAGCAGTAGTACCACAAGGAAGCCTGTGTAGCTAGAATATAGAATTTATCTACATGCATCTTTATCAGGGCATAAAATACTTTGTAGTGTTCCAGTATGGAACCCCATAAGAAGAGAACAATAGCATACATTTACCGCAGTGAGCAGCTCAATCATGGTTCAAATTTAACCGTTCTGAGACTATCACCTATCTAACTGCTTTACATCTTAGCATTTGCCTTGGGTTCTTTGGAACGTTTTGATCTCTCTATTTGTTGAGTCCAGTGACCAACAAGATGAGCTGCTCCATGTCCATGCTGAATCCTGAGTGCTTTACGGTGCCATGCCTGCGGATATCCAAATACCATTCCAATTGATCACGTGGAAGACTTAAGTCATCAATCCTGCAGATTTTGTTTAGAAATGGGAATATATTTCAATATTCCAGCCTCTGCATCGACTGATGCATGTAGCCGTTCAGTATTACAAAATCAACACAAATGTTGAAATTTTGAAAACACACAGGAAGGAAAATATCTCCAAACCTATCCATTATGAAGTCTATTACTAAAGAACCAACCATTCGTAGCAAAAACATCCATGATGGTGGTTTCAAGCACACGGCATCCCCATAATATTTGGGGTCTGTCCTCCTCCTTTTGCAGCAGCGACCAGAAGAGTATCCAATGTGTACCCCTGAAGATCACCTGCATAGGAGTAAAAGCTCGGGTGTTGTTAAAAACCACATCATTCCTAGAAAGCCAAATAGCCCAACAAAGGGAAATAGTTCCAACCAAGATTTTGTTTCTAAGTTTGCTATCCACCCTAGTTAACCAGCCATTAAACAAATGGTCTATATTCAATGGGGGTGTGATATTAAAAGAAACCTGTACCATTCGCCATACAAGTCTAGCTACTTGGCAATCGAAAAAAAGATGCTTAATAGATTCATCAAGGTTACAGAAAGCACATTTTAAACTTCCTTTCCATTGTCTCTTAGCTAGATGGGTGTAGTAGAGTGATCTTAGTTTATGCCATGAATAAGAATTAAACAAATACCACTACTAGAGAAACTCACATCCATCCCCCTCAATCATCTCGGTAGAGTTTAGATCCAGGACTAATGCTTCCATTAGTCCCGGGTCCAAATTTTATGGGCGCCAGAGCTCTTCTTGTTCCGGTTCATAAGACCAACCAGAACTATAAGTCACCCTTTAGTCCCAGTTGATGTTAATAACGGGGACTAAAGTTCTCTAGACATTACCAACCGGGACTAAGCAGACCCTTTTAGTTCTGGTTGATAACCCCAACCCAGACTAAAGGACCCTTTAGTCTCAATTGGGATTATCAACTGGGACTAAAGGGTCATACACATGTTAGTTTAAAAGAAAAGCATCCCATCTAGAGTCACATGTGTTGTGTAGGTGGGATGATAAAGAAGTTATGCGCGAGGCAAGAGGTCTTGAATTTGAATCCCGCGGACCACGCGGTATTGTGTGGTGCTCACCAATTATTTTTTTGATCCTGCAGATCCTTTAGTCCTGGATTCGTTATCCCGGTTGGAGAAACCGGGATTAAAATGGCTTCCCAACTAAAGACTGTTTTTATAGTAGTGTACTTTTCCCTTTCTCCAGTAATGTACTAAAGGCTAAAAATAACATAGAAACCAAAGAATACGAAATAATTTATTTTTAACTTATTAACAGTCCTATTTGCCGTTGAAACTCATGTACAATAGGACTAATTAAGAAACTCCAGAAAAAAGCCTGAATAATTTTAAGAAAACTTTATTTATTGTTCTGGGCTTGCTAGTTCAGTGCAAAAACATTTTTGTTATTTTCCATGCTCTAATTATCCATGAGTCATTTGTCATCAATGGACAATTTCTCAGACATAGTACCTGGCTGTTAATTTATCCATCCTCTCCTCCTTTTGAGTTCCGCAAGCTACAATACCAACCTGAAAACATAGCAGAACAATACTTGTCACTTGATGTGAAAACTTTGATGCCAGAGATAAACTGTAAAGTCCTTTTTTTTTGCCAATTGTTCTTAGAACTGTTTTGCTCACCTTTGGCACTACTATGTCAAACGCAGATACTTTTGTCTCATCTTCCGTGAGACGGCATAAAATGGCTTCAGTTGCTTGGGATACTCATATATGATCACTGGCTTTTTGTAATAGTCATCAACTAGATAACTGCCAATGCTTTTGCCGTGAAAAGAAAATCTACAATAACTTCAAAAATGCACAAATCTAAACAAAAAGAAACTATGCTAATACCTCATATGTTCAAGTGAAAGTGGCATGCCCAACTCTACTTTGGCTTCAAATGATTTATCTTTTACCTGATGGTAATCAGTAACATCTCTTATCATATATATTTACATGAGCACATGACTGACAGTAAAGAATGAGACTGTAACAGTAGTATGTAGGTGTAGCTTCAGTGCAGCAAATACCTGAAGAAGGGTATTCACAGCTTCATTGTAGGTAATCCTTTCCCAGGGGCTGGACACTACAGAATTGATATGGAAATTTTTTCCATTATTTTCCTTTGTCGACAGAAACTTGAGCTCATCTGAACAATTCTTAGATACTGTGCACAAAAGCCACATCAGGTAATCCACGGCGCAGGAGATTGCATCCTGAAACGAAAGGTGGCCTCAAGATGTGAACAACATATATAGGTGTGACTGAATGTGAAACCCGCTCCATACCTCAAGTTCTGCGAAGGCAAGCTCCGCATCGATGGTCCATCTCTCGGCCAGGTGCTTGTGAGGCTCCAAGCTTTCAGCCTGGAACGCTGGGCTGAATGTGTAGACGCTGCTTAGCGCGCAAGCATAGGTCTCAAGATGAAGTGTATGATCAGGTGAAAGATAGAGTGGATGCTGGAAGGAGTCATCGGAGAAGTCTGCACTTCCTTGCTGCTCTAATTGCTGTGCAAGCTCACTCGCCCTCTGAAGGTCCAGTTCAGCAGCTTCCAGCGCTTCCTTGTTGCTCTCGCTTCGCTCCAGCGCCTCGATTTGCTTCGTCTTCGCCTTGATGGAAGCTCTAACAACTTCAGGTGTGATGGCCCTGTTATCCGATTTACTTGTAGGCCGCATTACACGGAACATTTTTCTGCGGTCTCCTGCAACCTTAGTGGTTGTTATGATTGGGGTGTTCACATGGAAGAACCCATTGGTCTGGAAAAACGCATGCGCAGCATGGACCATTTCACTTCGTACACGAGCAGCTGAAGCCATCTGCATGAACAACATGGAGGTGCTAATATACTAAACGATGTTTTCAGAAATAGTAACCACTTAAAATAGCAGTGTGATGATTGACAGAATTGAATGTCAGATTAGTCTCAGATTAAAGCAATCACAACTCTACCGCATACCGCAGTTGTTCGAGGTGCGAGCTGCGGGTAGTCCTTGATAAGTTCATCAGGAGTCAACAACTCCACGTTTGGCAGAGGATACTTGTTGTCGATATTGACAGCTCCAATGTGCAGCACTTTGTCCACTCTGAGCTCGACAACACGCTGTTGGTTTTTTCCTTCCACAAGTTCTATCTTGCCTTCGACCAATACAGAAGCTCCAATCGCAGTAACTTGTTCAAGAGGGCACAGAGAAGAATCCACTACTATCTGGATAAAAGAAGCATCACATTAATCTCCACACTTTGCTGTAGCTGTTCACTAACCTGCCGCTATGGACACACCCAATGTTTTCCGTGTAACTAATGATAAAGACAAAGATTGGGTCCATCGAAAAACCTGGAGGTCGGGCACGCATGACCCGTCGTTGATGCGCACAAGCGCGGTCACGGGACCCAACTTGTAGGAGACAGAAGAGGAGGCTTTGTCGACGGCGGAAGCGCCTCCGATCAGCTTGGCGATGCAGCGGATGAGCGGCACTCTTGCCATGAGCACCTCCGTGCACGTCAGGCCTGTCGTCTCCGTCGCGGGCATCCTCGGCGGCGACATGGCGCCGCCACCGCGCTTCGCCTTGACGACGTTGGCGGACTTCACCCAGCCGCCGACCACGGCACGCTTGCCAGACAGTCCAAGGCCACCGTCGGGGCGGCCCACGACGGAGCGGAGGGTGGCTCGCCTGGAGTACTTGGAGAACTGGACTGATGCCGAGCCGCTGCTGCTCGTTGTGGCTTCTTCGGAGGAAGACGAAGAGGAGGGTGGTGAGGACGCCATTAATGAACGCTGAACGGCTAGCGATTGCTTAGTTGGATGGGATTGAGGAAGACGGGGACACGGTGCTGGGATAAATATGAGAGGGGGGAGACGTCAGATATGGCGGGAGAAGCAAGGATGCTTTGCTTCTCAGAGGTTTTAGGGAAAACGGCGGGAGAAAGGGGCAAGTCTGGTTACGGTTGCTTGTACTAGGGGGTCTCAGTGCTTTGTTCCTGGCCGGAAGAATAGGCAGTACTTTTTTATATTTTGTATTGCTTCTTATTAATTCAAACAGAAGCTTCTGATACCATTATACTCTAGTATTTTTAATGTTGATACATGTTGTGGTAGGTCGAAGAATTTTAAGAGATTTTTAAATATATTAGCAAATATGTTCGTGCGTTGCTACGGCCGAAGGCCCAACAATTAAGTGCTTTTCGTAATTATTTTTAATATTTTAGAAATAATTCAACTGGATTAGTATGTGGATATCTAGCCTGTTTTTTCCGTACCTAGCGTATTGGGGCAACAAGATAAAATACTACCCTCATGATTAGACCATGCATGTGTCTGAGGTTTGATTAAAAAATATGCACTAGCGGTTAATACATTATAACTAGATAAGTTATTTAGAATACGACGAACCAAAGAACAAGGAAAGATTATCAAAGTGTATGTTGATCCAATCATCCAGTATTAGAGTGCTCCCTGGTCTTGTGTCTTTGGTCGCATGCAGATCCTCGGTTCCTCATCCCCAGGCCGTATATATAAGAGTAAATTGCACCCATCATACAAACAACTTGTATGTATGTATCATTTTAGTCCAACAAGTTGCAAAACATGCAAACAAATTTATAAACTTGTTAAATATGTACATATACGGTCATACGTACACCGCGGAGCGTATTTTACCGTAGTGGTATGCCACACGAAGCAATAGACCCTCCAATATCTACTAAAAATAATTACCAACTGCTATGAAAAATACTCCGCACAGACCAGAGATCGAGTTGGTGTTTACTCCAGTCTGAATGGCATAAATGTAATCACAATGCACCAGTGATGGTTACTGAAAAATGGGTGATGCCACGCGTCGGTTCCGGAAATGGCCGACAACTAAACCTACTCGAAGTATGTATCGCGCGTCGTGATCGGAGGTGGCCTAGCACGTAATGATTCAAGATTTATACTGGTTCAAGATTTATACTGGTTCAGGCAAACGTGCCCTACGTTCAGTCAGGGGTTATTGCTTGAGCCTAAGTGCACATGAGAGTTTGTGGAGTTACAAGCTTGCGAGTGGATGATGTGGTATGATCGAGATGCCTTTTCTAGGCGGATGACCCTCCCTTTTATAGTCCAAGGGGGGGGCGGGGGGGGGGGGGGGGGGGGGATCTCCAGTACAGGGGAACCAAAGGTAGAAAGAGTGAGGTACAAAGAGAGTGTTCCTTGCTTCTCCGGTCGAGGTCGCCAGCTCTGTCAGTCAGGACCGCCTACTCTGTCAGTCGGGGCTTTCCGATGACCACCGTCCAAATCGTGTCGTGGGGTGGCCGTCTTATCTTGTCCCTCTGCGTCATGCTCCATCGGTCCCGGGGGGGGGGGGTGGGGGGGGGGGGGCGAGCGCGTGAGGATAAGTATGGTACGGTAGTCACGCTCCGTCCCTGGGCGCTACGCCCCGTCACTCCGTTGTGATGGAGGCGTGTCCGCTGGGTTATGATGATGTTGCACCCTGTCCCTTCACTAGGACGCGTAGGTGGAATAGTGTCCCCCTACTGTGGCAACAGAGGGGAATGTAACCCCCATGGAGGGAGTGGTTGGCCTGTACGGCAAGTTGACTCCGATGTGCTCGCCCTTATCCTCAGTACCTGCTTCCGGGGACAGTCAATGTGCAAGGTCCGGCTGGTCCTCGACCCCGTCAGTCGAAGATAGTGACATATGCACGACGAAGTCCGGTCGGTGCCTCAGTCCAGAACTGAATAATGGCGACCCGCTAGGGTTTGATTCCCGATCTTTCGATGAGAGGCGTGGATAACTCGATTGGTCGATGGAGGCGACGTCCACGGCCCGACTACAGCCTTCCAAGCTGCGCCTTAGCAACCGATACAGCCCCTCCAATGGCTGTCGCGATCTTGTGGAGCGCGGCACCCGGCCACTAGGGCACTCGTCCTGCAAGCAATCGAAAAACTAGCAAGAACAAGTATGACAAGTACTGAATTTACTAGATGTAAATGAAGGTTTCACACGCAATCTCAATAATGGTGGGGTTCCGAAGACAAGAAGACGGCCGGCTGATCCAACACGCGCGCTTGCAAGCAAGTAGCGAAGGCTAAACTTGATCTAAACAAAACCCAATCATCCTTGGTGGCGGCTAAGGGGTATAAGTACATGGGAGGACGACCACAGGGGTGGTGGGGTCGTACTCCAACCCTAGGACGCGTCCGTAATGGACTCAACTTGATACACGGCCCATTGGGTCAAAACAGGGTGACGCAACACCATGGGCAGAAAAGAACTCTGTATTAATTTTACGATTGCGGCCGACTCGTAATAGTTATGGATATGAGACTGGATCCGTTTACTTGATAAGCTTTCCACGAAATACTTGAACGCCCCAATCCGAGTTTATATGCGACCGTGGTGTCCGTCACAAGTTGGTACTGTTCTGCAGTCCGAATCCAACCTGCGCGAATCCGTTTCCCTTTCGGTCGCCTCCTTGGTTCCTAAGCAAAACAAGAGTACACGGGTCTTCATGGTCTAAACATGATGTACATGAGCTTAGATTTGAACTCACCTGATAATTAAGTTGACGAGCACGAGCACGAGTAATAGGACCAGCAATAGGTACTTGTGTCGGAGTGGATGTATCGTTGGTGTTGATGTCCTCATCATCCTCCCCTTCTTGCATTTGAGTCGTCCTCGACTCAAGCTTATCTTCCTGTCCCAAATATGGCTTCAAATCTGCAATGTTAAATGTGGGACTAACCCCAAAATCCGCAGGCAGATCGAGCTTATATGCATTATCATTGACTTTCTCTAACACTTTAAATGGTCCATCAGCCCGAGGTAGCAATTTAGATTTTCTCAATTCAGGAAACCTTTCCTTTCTCAAATGCAGCCAAACTAAATCTCCAGGTTCAAACTTTAGTTCCTTCCTACCTTTATCACCAGCAATCTTGTATTTAGCATTCATGCGCTCTATGTTTTCTTTAGTTATTTCATGCAGTTTTAACATCAATTCAGCACGCTTAGTAGCATCAAAATTCAGTTTTTCAGAAAATGAGAAAGGCATTAAATCAATAGGAGCACGAGGCAAGAAACCATATACAATTTGAAACGGGCACATCTTTGTAGTAGAATGCAGCGATCGATTATAAGCGAATTCAATATGAGGCAAACAATCTTCCCACATCTTAATGTTCTTCTTTAAAACAGCCCTTAACATCGTAGATAAAGTTCTATTAACCACTTCAGTTTGACCATCAGTTTGCGGATGACATGTAGTAGAAAACAACAACTTAGTTCCCAATTTAGCCCATAAAGTCTTCTAAAAATAACTAAGAAATTTAGCATCACGATCAGAAACAATTGTGTTGGGCACACCATGCAAACGAACAATTTCCCGAAAGAACAAATCAGCAATGTAAGTAGCATCATCAGTTTTATGACATGGTATGAAATGGGCCATCTTAGAAAATCTATCAACAACCACAAACACACTATCACGTCCCTTCCTAGTCCTAGGCAATCCTAACACAAAATCCATAGAAATATCTTCTCAAGTAGCACTAGGAACAGGTAGAGGCAAATACAAACCGTGTGGATTCAATCGTGATTTAGCCTTTTGACATGTCGTGCAGCGAGCAAAGAATCTCTCCACATCTCTTCTCATCTTTGGCCAAAATAAATGACCAGCAAGTATATCTTCCGTTTTTTTGCTCCAAAATGCCCCATTAAGCCACCTCCATGCGCTTCCTGCAACAATAACAAGCGAACGGAGCTAGCTGGAATGCTTAGCTTGTTAGCTCTAAAAACAAACCCATCACTAACGATGAATTTGTTCCATCCCTTCCCCTCTTTACAATGCAGCAACACATCTTTAAAATCAGCATCATTAACATATTGATCTTTAATCGTTTTCAATCCAAATATTTTGTAATCAAGTTGGTTCAGGAAGGTGTATCTCCTAGAAAATGCATCAGCAATTATATTCTCTTTCCCTTTCTTGTGCTTAATAACATAAGGAAAAGATTCAATAAATTCAACCCACTTAGAATGTCTATGGTTCAATTTTCCTTGACTACGAATATGTTTTAAAGATTTATGATCGGAATGAATAACAAACTCTTTGGGCCATAGATAATGCTGCCATGTTTCTAATGTGCGAACAAGAGCATAGAATTCATTATCATAAGTAGAATAATTCAGAACAGGCCCGCTCAATTTTTCACTGAAATAAGCAACAGGTTTGCCTTCTTGTAACAAAACACCACCCAAACCAATGCAACTAGCATCACATTAAAGCTCAAAGGTTTTATTAAAATCAGGGAGTTGGAGGAGAGGTGCATGTGTCAACTTATCTTTCAGCGTGTTGAAGGAGTTCTCTTTGTTTTACCCCAACTAAAAGGCACTCCCTTCTTTGTAAGCCCATTCAAAGGCGCGGCAATGGTGCTGAAGTCCTTCACAAAACGACGATAGAAACCAGAAGTCCTAGGAAACTCCGCACTTGCGTGATAGTCTTCGGTATAGGCCATCCCTGTATAGCTTCCACCTTGGCTTGATCAACCTCGATTCCCTATGAAGTCACGACATAGCCAAGAAAAGACACTCGATCGGTGCAAAAGGTGCACTTCTCAAGGTTACCAAATAAACGTGCATCTCGTAAAGCATTAAAAACAACACGTAAGTGATCAAGATGTTCATCGAAAGATTTGCTGTAAATCAATATATCATCAAAGTAGACAACAACAAATTTTCCAATAAAAGCACGCAGAACCTCGTTCATTAATCTCATGAAAGTACTAGGTGCATTAGTTAACCCAAAAGGCATGACTAACCACTCATATAACCCGAACTTAGTTTTGAAAGCAGTTTTCCATTCATCTCCCAATTTCATACGAATCTGGTGGTACCCACTACGCAAATCAACTTTGGAAAATACAACAGCACCACTCAATTCATCAAGCATATCATCCAAACGTGGGATAGGGTGTCGATATCGAATTGTGATATTATTAATAGCCCTACAATCAACACACATACGCCATGTTCCATCCTTTTTAGGCACTAAAATAATCGGAACAGTACAAGGACTAAAAGACTCACGCACATAACCTTTGTCGAGTAGTTCTTGCACTTGTCGCTGAATTTCTTTAGTTTCTTCCGGATTTGTCCTGTATGGCGCACGGTTTGGCAACGATGCACCAGGAATAAGGTCAATTTGGTGCTCAATCCCTCGTATTGGTGGCAGCCCCGCTGGTATCTCACTTGGGAACACATCAAAATACTCCTGCAAAAGGTTAGCAACAGCCGGGGGCAAAGAATGCTGCATATCGTGAACTGAAATCAAAGCATCCTTGCACACCAAAGCATAGGCAACAGAAGTGGAAGCAATCAATTCATTAATATCAGACTTAGTAGCAAGCAAGCAATGTTCTTTCAATCTTATGTCATCTTCCCTGCTACTAATAGATTTGGCATTGTTATCGATCTCAGTTTTAATTCTCTTAGCTTTAGCAACATCATCACGCACAGTAGATTCAGGTGACATAAGAAGCAAAACGATTTTCGTATCATGATGTATAAGAGAATATTGATTTGATCTACCATGATGCATGCTATCGGTATCAAATTGCCATGGTCTACCTAGCAGAATATGACAAGCTTTCATAGGCACAACATCGCATTCAACAACATCATGATATAAACCAATAGCGAAATTAATTCGTACCAATCTCGTTACCTTGACCTTACCACTATTGTTGAGCCACCGAATGTGATATGGATGTGGGTGCGGTTTAGTTGTAAGTGCAAACTTCTCGACCATATCGCTGCTAGCCAAGTTGTTGCAGCTACCTTCATCAATTATCAAACAGCACGAACGCTATTTAATAACACACTTTATTTGGAACAGTGTATGCCGTTGATTTTGCTTCGCCTTTTCCATTTATGCACTAAGTACACGCTGCACAATGAGGCTCTCATAATGATCTGCATCCTCTGCACCAATCTGCTCTTCTGGTTGTTCCTCAGTACCTGCATGGTCAGCAGCAAGCAAAGCAAGTGTATCTTCATCAAAATCACTAGCAGAGGAATACCCACCATCTCCTTTGACCACCAAAACGCGCTTGTTAGGGCAGTCACGTTGCACGTGTCCAAAGCCCTTGCATCGATGGCACTGAACATCTCTTATCCTTCCCACGGAGGCAACCGAAGATGCACTCCTGGCTGTTTTCTGGACAATCGTGGTTACTGAATTTGTCGGGGGAGCACATGTCTTATCGTTGGATGGAGCGGGTATTGTCGACTAAATTACAACACAACACAACACACCCATTTGTAATTCCTGATAGTATTCTTCTACACTTTTATTACCCTGTCTCAATTGTTGCAATCTATGTAACAGATCACGCGCATAGTAAGAAGGAACAAATCTAGCCCGCATGACCCGTTTTAAAGCATCCCAGGTTTGTGGAATATTATTAGGATTTTTCTTAGCATGTTCTATCCACCAAACAGAGGCAAAATCTGTAAATTCACTAGTAGCAACCCTAACACGTATATTCTCAGGAAATTCATGATATGCAAACTTTTGATCAACAGCAATTTCCCAAGTAATGTATGCATCAGGATCGTATTTTCCATCGAAAGAAGGTATCTTAAATTTTATTTTACTGAAAGCATCATCATTATTATATACCTCACGTCGTCGATGTCCACCCATACCTCTCCGATTAGTTCGCAGTCGTCGGCGACTAGGAGTATCTTGGTCATCTAGTTCAGTATCAGCGACATAATCATCCCAATTATTCTCGACACGCTCATCCTTCTTGTTTTCTCCCTCATGCCCATTTGAAGTTCTGGCATGCATCTCACCAAAACGCCTCAAAAGAGCAGCAAGGCTTTGGTCAATATGAGCGACCGACGTCTCCAGCCTTGTAAGCTTGGTGTTGGTGGCAAGCTGCGTGGCCTCCAACTGCCCAATCTTATCATTTGACACCAGCATATCTTCAGCAAGCCTATCTATATGTCTCCTCATCTTATTTTTAAAATGTTGTATGATTCCCTTTGTACAAGGAGAGTGACCTAAACTCCCATCACCCTCTGATCCTGTCATGGTTAGATAAACAAAGGAAACACGAAAATAGGTGAAGAAATAAGATCCTACAACTCATGGGATGTAGCTACTGCAAGGCGCTCACTCTCAACCTGTTACACAAGTTCTTACCAATTCTTACCTTGCTCAACAGGAGGGGACGGCAACCAACAAGTCTGCAACCGTGGGATGAAGTGTATCGGTGCTGCAACAACAGGACCTGTCAAGCTGTAGTCGGATATGTGGAGCTATAGGTGGGTTGAAGCAAGGATGAACTAGCACCATGTTAGTTAGAAAAGCAAGCTGAAGAATCGTTCAACGGCGGCACTATGCTGGTCCTAGCCTAGACCGTGCTAGAGACGCGAGCCTGGACACAAATGAAGTCACGAGACACCACCGAAGAACAAAAAAGATGTACAAAGAACATCCCCTTTTTCTTCCCTTCTTTTTCTTCTTCTTTTTTTTTCTTTTCTTGGTTTTTCTTTCTTTTTTTTCTTTTCTTTTTTTTCCCAGGGGATCCTCAAAACTGATTATATAACCTAAAAGACTTCAAAAGAGCCACACAACGCATAAACTTTTCTCTCTCTCTCTCTGGAGTAAGCCAAGACTATATGTATTCGTGCAAAGTTGCGGTTTGAGTAAGCCGAGACTACTTCTGCCTTTCTGGAGCGCTACAAAATATAAAATATGCAGTACAAGTGCGAATAGCAATGGAATTTTATAACACGGCGCAATAACCAATTCGGACTCAGAAACCGATCCCTACTCGAATCACAACACCACGTGCGATTCGGTCACAAACCAACACAGAATCTAACTCGGACTTGAACACGAATATGGACTCGGATTCTGCCAACACGGAGTATGTATGGTAGCGCACGGTTGTGACTAGAACGTGACAAGAACTCGAAACTCTAAAGGACTAAAACTAATCCCAGCAACTCGACGCAACCAATGCAACCGAAAGTTCAACAAGCCCTAACTAAGCAGTGCTAGCAAAGGCTCAAACGAGTTTATAGGATTGAAGGTAAACTAATCAACTATTTTTTTTGGCTTTTCTGGACTATAGGAAAAATAAAACAGCGAAGAATTAGAAGTCTCTCACCGATAAACCTTGCTCTGATTACCAAATAATGGCGACCCACTAGGGTTTGATTCCCGATCTTTCGATGAGAGGCGTGGATAACTCGATTGGTCGATGGAGGCGACGTCCACGGCCCGACTACAGCCTTCCAAGCTGCGCCTTAGCAACCAATACACCCCCTCCAATGGCTGTCGCGATCTTGTGGAGCGCGGCACCCGGCCACTAGGGCACTCGTCTTGCAAGCAATCGAAGAACTAGCAATAATAAGTATGACAAGTACTGAATTTACTAGATGTAAATGAAGGTTTCACACGCAGTCTCAATAATGGTGGGGTTCCGAAGACAAGAAGACGGGCGGCTGATCCAGCACGCGTGCTTGCAAGCAAGTAGCGAAGGCTAAACTTGATCTAAACAAAACCCAAGCATCCTTGGTGGCGGCTAAGGGGTATAAGTACGTGGGAGGACGAACACAGGGGTGCTGGGGTCGTACTCTAACCCTAGGACGCGTCCGTAATGGACTCAACGTGATACACGGCCCATTGGGCTAAAATAGGGTGGCGCAGCACCATGGGCAGAAAAGGACTCTGTATTAATTTTACGATTACGGCCGATTCGTAATAGTTATGGATATGAGGCCGGATCCGTTTGAAAGAAGACTTTATAAGCTTTCCACGAAGTACTTGAACACCCCAATCCGAGTTTATATGCGACCGTGGTGTCCGTCACAAGTTGGTACTATTCTGCAGTCCGAATCCAGCCTGCGCGAATCCGTTTCCCTTTCGGTCGCCTCCTTGGTTCCTAAGCAAAACAAGAGTACACGGGTCTCCATGGTCTAAACATGATGTGCATGATCTTAGATTTGAACTAACCTGATGATTAAGTTGACGAGCACGAGCACGAGTAATAGGACCAGCAATAAGTACTTGTGTCGGACTGGATGTATCGTTGGTGTGATGTCCTCATCACGTGGTACAGACCTAGGCCCCAGTCATCCCCTCGGTCGGGGACGCAGGTTGGGGTTTTCCCTGACCGGCAGTCCAAACGGGACCACAGGCATGGGCGCCCTAGCGGAAGTTACGGCCCATGTGGACGGTCGTTCGTCCCGATCATTGTTTTGGGTCAGTTAGAATCCTAGCAAGAAGTGGCCCCGCTGGGGACCCCGGGTTTCTGGACCCGTCACCATATTTTGTTTGGTCCAATCTGGGAGTGGAATGAGAACACCGAAGATGTTGATATCATTTTGATTCAACAGTAATATGCAGCAAAAAGTGGCAGAAAAAAGTAGCATATTCAAAAACTTAATTAATTAGGAATTCAGGATGCGCACAAATTTAATAATGAATTCACCACCCATATGAACACTTTGCTTATTGTTGTCAAAGAATCACTATGGCACCATCCAATGGCACACTCCGTCATGTTCACGTACCAGGATAGGGGTTCCACATTGCTGCTCCTGTTGCAGCAGATTCCACATCTTTTACGCCTGTTATGGGATAAGTTGCCGCCATGCAATTTTTGTCGATGCCTCCATTCCCAAGAGTGATCGAATGAATCCTCTCGATTACATATATCTTCTTACCAATCCTAGAATGAACCAATCAGAAAAAAAATCAAATTTGCATTTTAGCCATTCATCTCTTGCAGATCTTAGCTAGAATATACATGGCATGCCATCATAGGAAAATACGTTTGGTGGCGTACATGCATATACGTGACAAGTTCATGTATACGTTTGCACATTTTGCAATTTATTGTACCAAAGTGATACAACCGTATAAGTTGTTGTATGATAGATGTAATTTGCTCTATATATAATCACTAAGTTAAAATACGAATTAGCAATTCCGAGTAAATTAAGGTGCATGGTTCAGCCAGCGAGATTACGAGAGGGCCTTGGGGCTGTCTTGGTCGCAAGCAGCTCCAGTTTTAGCTTTTATGAATTTGCATGTTATTATTACGGATCATCCACAAAATTTTCAGCAGCCTATAAAATATAAAAGAAATTGCAAGGCTAAAATAAACTCTCAACTTTGATTAGAATTTGGTCGACTATTTCACTCCAAATAAAATCAGAACTGCGTGCAAATTAATACGAGCATCTCTCCTTTGCTCCTGCGCTAGCGGCTTGTCTCGTTGTCCCGGACTGCACTCTCTCCTTTGTCCCTAGCTCATCCGGGTCCACCTCCTAGCCGGGCGGCGGCCAGTCTCGACGGCACGAGCCGCAAAGCAGCCAGCTGGCTCATGGCGTCTCGAGGGCTCAGGCGTGTCGCGCGCTGCGAAGAGACGCTCGATGTAAGTGTGGATTTTGTACGTGAGATTGTGGCTTTCCGAACAAGAGTTCGTGTCAGGGGACGAAGTATTGCTGTTCACAGCTTGATCGCTGCGTCAAAGATTTGCCTTCGTTACCTCAATCGCGGCTTACGGACGGCGGTTGACGGACGAAAACTAAAGGCTTTAGATCATCCCCAACTAATAATTAGCTATAATTGATAATAGTCTATTTTAACTAGCTAAAGATTAGCTAAATAGTTATTAGCTGGATGTGATCCACCAACTAATTGCTAATATCAGTAGACCATTAGCTAGAGCATCAAACAGGACCTAAAAGGTAGAAAACATGAAGGATTAGTTCCGCTCTTTATAAATAGGTACAGATATAAATATAGATATATGTATATAAATAGAAGATGATATTGCTAAGATTCAATAAATAAGGTAAATTATTATTATAGTTAATGAAGTTCTCACCAAGTTAATGTTTTCTGAATTTAAGTCAAACGATTATACACTATTCCGATATTTGTGAGATGAAAATATATCAAAGATGAACTTACAATGCTTCCATAATTTTATCCTTTTCAGGGCGACTATGTGTGGCATGATCCGCTCATTTTCTATGTTACCAGAAACTTTAATGGCATCTTGAATTGGAGAGCTAACCATTCAGCTAAAGTGCGGAACGTTCTTAACCAAATAGCATTTGCCTTCATTTATTGCCTCTGAAATTCTTCTTTCCTTTTTGTCAATAATGTTTTACGTTGTTTTCCTTCTGCCTAAAGTTAGCACGAATCAATTGTCCCCACCTAATACTGCTAATACTGCTGTGTGCAAGGTTATCCACATAATTAGGCTATATTTTCTTGGAAATATCTTTGTATATGAGTCATATGAACGGGATGGAAAAGTACGGAAACAGGATAGGAAATCCAATGAGAGTAACCGGGAAAATAGGACGGAAAGGGCTGAGAGTATATCCCGTAAATATTTGTGGAATCCTATTTTTATCCGAAAATTTTCAATTTTCATCCCATTTTCATAGATCCTGAAAAAGCCCAATTATCCAATCAAACCCTCATGCCTTCACACCCCTTCAGCCCAAGAGGCCCAAGAAGCAAGCCGTAATGGCTGCTAGCGTTTGCTAATTTGCTGGGTGCTGCTGCAGAGAGCTGGCCTAGCTGTGCGAGTGAATGTTGTTGACTCAATTACAGACCGGCGCCGGGGGCAGGCGTGCAGCCGTCTGCCCGTGCAGTGCGATGTATATTTACATAATCAAACACTAAAAGCAACTGAGGAATTTTACGGTGGTCGGAGAAAATAGAAACCGTTCATCCAGCGACATATCGAAACAAGGTACTCAGAAATACAAAATTGGTGGGACCAGTACCAAATGTGGTGGGACCGATATCTATTTTAATTTAAATATTTTAATTCAATAAAGGGTAAATAGGTAAAATCACGTGATATTAAAATTTGCTAAAAAAGGCTTTGGTTCCCGTGAGCTGCCCGCCTTCGAGCGCCACGCCCACCACGCGCCCGTCGCCGCCGCACGACACGACACGCCACGCCACGCCACCAGCTGCACCCGCCATGGCAGGGGGCGGGGGCGTCCAGTTGGAGTGCAGGTCCAGCGCACCGTGCAGCGTGTTGCGCAGCACCAGCACGCCGCTCGTCCCGGCGCTCCTCAAAGTCCAGCTCCGTCACCGCCCCGCGCCTCCCGCCTCCACCACGACCGTCGCGAGCACGCAAGAGACCACGACCCAGCGCCATAGCCGCCACCGGCGCCGGTCGCGCTTGCTCCCGTTCTGTCGTTCATGGCGTCGTCATCCCTGTCATCCCTGACGAGCTCGCGTCAAGCAACGTTCATGGGGGCAGCTTCCTTCTAACCCGATGAGGGTGGTAAACAAATCGATCCGGATGCTTTGCCGATGTGCAAGGCAGGGGAGGCAGCGGGTATACGTGGAGACGGAGGGGCGCCGGCCCGGGTGGTGGTAGGCGGAGGTGGTGCTTGCTGGTAGCAGGATGCCAGGATGGAAGGAGCAGGATGTTTCTCACAAGATTGATGTGCAGTGGCAATAGCCATTGCAAATTAAGCAGAAGCAGGTGATCTAGGGCTGGACGAAATGCTCGTATCTCGTTAGGTCAGTCAGCTCGATCCGGTCCGGTTCGATGCAGTTTATTAACGAGCTGAGCAGAATATTTTGCTCATTAGCATGACGAGCCAGCTCGAGCTGGCTCGCGTGCAGCTCGCCAGCTTAACAAGCTGGCGTGCACCACGTACCAACAGGCCATCAGTTCAAACATAGGGCCCAGTAAATGCCCAGCCCATTGTTGACGTCAAAATTTTGTAGAGGTATGTTTGGAAAGGGAAGAAGCCGATGAGGTCTGAAAGAAGTTGTGATAGTCGAAGCTGTCAGGCATCATGCCGGTCAAAGATGATGTGGACTCGGTCAAGGAAGCAATCAGAAGGAGTCCGAATCGGACTAGAAGATAACATCATCAGAAGATCTAGGAGTCCAATTTCTTTTGAGAAAAAAACTTGTAAATATAGTAGATTTAGTTGCTTTCTTTCGGAATAAGTTTGTTAAGTCATTTTCGGAATAAGTTTGTTGAGTCATGATAAGTTGGGAGTCATAGCCTCAGGCTATAAATAGTGGATCTTTAGTGGATCTTAGATTTTGTAAAGAATAATCATCAATCAAAATTTTTCTCGGCACTTCGCCAAAATCCTAGAAGTAGGAGTATAGTACTGTTGACGCCAGATTTTGACACGTATTGAATCGGCGTCAGGAGGAGAAGATTGGCCGATGAAGCAGATCTGAAAGCTACAGTAAGGAATCGGCCGATAGAGGTAGCAGTTGAAAATCGGCCGATTGGTGGCGCAGCCCATACCGACAGGATAGGATTATTCTAGAAGATCCTGGTCAAGAGCTGGTCAACAAGGTATGCTAAGACGGCCGGAAAGCAATTGAAGAGGTCCTGACTGGATTAGGAAACGGCGGCGAAAGATTCTGCGGGAGTCCGTTTCCTTTTTTAAGTTATTATAGATATAGTAGTTTTCCTGTTTTAAATAAAGTTGTAACAAGTCGTAATCGACCAGGAGTCCTAGTTTTAGGGTATAAATAGGAGTCGCTAGGGCTTTGCGAAATATAATCAAATCAATCAACAAAACACTTCTACTTTTTACCAGTACTTTACTTTTAAGTCGGCGACTTCGCCAATATTTTTCTTCTTCCACGAGTTCGTACGGATTGGCAGGGCTGCATCAACCTGATCTCCGGCCAATTGGTAGGTTCCGCTTATCGAGTAATATCCGAGCTTTAACTACGGGCGCATCGCTGTGGTTTCGTTTGGATTTATTCACAAGTTATCGATATTTAATAGAATTGCAAGTTTTACCTGTTATTCTAGTATTATCACCAGTTATCCAGCTTGAGATCAGAGTAATCGGCTTCATCATTGTTCTCCTTCGATTCATCGCCATACAGCCGATTAGATCTGTTCCAAGTGTTGCATCTATAGTAATTGTTTAGATCGCTTTAGCAGTCTTCTTTACAATTACTATACGATCATCGGCTGACCCATAGCCGATCATCTCTACAGCAAATCGGCCGATTTGCCGCCGACGCGCTCCTCAGGACAGATCGGAAATCCAGCCGATCGACGCGCCTGGAATTTAATACTCTATTTCCTTATCAATCAACAGGTCAGATTGACTGGCACGCCGCGCGAACCGCACCAGGGCGATAACCCGAACAGGAGCTAAGCAGATTCTCCCGGGTCGTGTGTCCGACGCTGAAGATCCATCGGCCGATTCCTATCCGGCCGATTTTAGCGCCAACACACTTTTGGCACGCCCGGTGGGACCATCCAAGATCTGATATGTCGAACAACGCGGAAATCTCTGACAGCAACATCATTGGGGTCACAGAAGCTGATCTCAAGGACGACCAAAGGGAGGAATTGGCCAAACATCTGGAAGATTACAAGAAGATGTACCTCCAGTCGTTCAGTCGTACCAGAAGCGGGGAAGCAGTCAAGAAGGCTCCTATTCCAGCACCCCGCCACATCACCATTGCTGAAGACTCGGGCAAGATGTCAGAGATGATTCAACAGTCCGTGTATCAAGCGTTCATTGACCAATCCTCGGTGATGAGCAACACGGTGTACAACGCCGTCGTCAACTCTCTGGCCAGCGGAGCCGTTCAAGGTTATCAGGGACCGGCATATGCCCCTCCGACTACTCTGCCGGCCAGAAACTTACCGTACACATCCCAATCGGCTTCTCAGCCGATATTGACGCAGCGTGAGGGATACAGCTCTCCACCACTTCCGGCGTCTCCAAGATACAGCGGTGCACCTTGTCTCCCATCGCGAGCGCCGCTTCAACCCGTTCAAATGGCTTCTGTGCAAACACTGCCTACGAGCTCAGTGCCTTGGGGGCATCAACCACGACGTATTTTCCCGAGCCAGCGAACGGGCATGGCACTTATCCGTTCTAGGTGCCGTACCAATCGGCCGCCCGGCCGACGGTCTCCCAATACCAGCCGATTTTACCAGAAATCGGCAGGGGGGGCAAGCACTGTGGAAGCAGTCAGAGGCATGGTACCAGCAACGACGTACGAAGGGGGTGCGGACGCGTTTCGCCAGCAGTTATCGGCCGCTCAGCAAACTTCGCCGATTCATCACCCGGCCATACCAGCCCTTCAACACGTGCCCGCGCCGCGAACAACTGTTCATCAGCAGCAGGTGGACTGGACGGCAAAGATAGCAGAAGTAATCCAAGATCAGTTTGGGCTGAAGCCGAAAGTCCAAACTTATACTTACAAGACGCCGTATCCATCGGCCTATGACTCGTTGCCGTTCCCACACCGCTACAAAGTTCCTGATTTCACCAAGTTCTCAGGGACGGACGACACATCCACGGTGGAGCACATTAACAGATTCATCATCCAGTGCGGAGAAGCTGCCACGCAAGATGCTCTGAGGGTACGGTTATTTTCATCATCTCTATCCGGATCGGCCTTCCAGTGGTTCACCACTTTACCGCCAAATTCTATCGTCACGTGGGCCGATCTGGAGAAACAATTCCACAAGTACTTTTATGCAGGAGTACACGAGATGAAGATTTCGGATTTAACCAGCCTCAGGCAGAGGAGCGATGAACCGGTGACAAGGTACATACAGAGGTTCAGGGAAATCAAGAACAAGTGCTACAGTCTGGCCCTGACCGATGCGCAGTTGGCCGATATCGCTTTCCAAGGCCTCTTACCGCAAATCAGAGAGAGATATGCTGCCCAAGAGTTTGAGAGCCTGATTCAAATTGTCCACCGATTGTCAGGGCAGGAGGTCCGACCGTTTGAACAGCGGAGGAGCTTCCAGAAGAAGGTGGCATACTTGGAGGGATCTGAATCTGATGCGGAGGAAGAAATCGGCCTGGCGGAAAGGGTAAAAGGGAAAAAACCAATGTCCTGCCCCTTTGGCAAGAAGGAGCCAGAGACATTCGGCTTTGACACGTCAAAGGCCGATAAAATTTTTGATCTACTGCTTCTGGAGGGGCAGATCAAGCTGTCGCAACATCACACCATCCCTACGGCCGATCAACTCAAGAAGATGAAATACTGCAAGTGGCACAACGCTACTTCTCATGACACCAATGAATGTAAAGTCTTCCGCCAGCAGATACAATCGGCCATTGAACAGGGGCAGCTCAGATTTGAAACTCCAACCAAATCGGCAATGCCGATGAAGATAGATCAGCATCCCTTCCCGGCCAACACGGTCAACGCTGGAGAAGAATCAAGTCAAACCAAGGTGCTGACGTCAGAATCGGCGAGAAGAGGCGGTGCTGTCGACCTCAGGAGGCAGATCACAACGGAAGAAATCAGAAGGAACAGGCGAAGGCCAGAACGACCACACAGGCCTGTCACCTCCCGATTTCTACTCAGTAAATATCGGCGGCAGCAAGAACAAGCACAACACCAGGAAGAGATGACACGCCGGCGTGAAGATCACTGGCAATGTCCGTTCTTCATCCACTGCTGGGAGAACGATATCAGATTGCCATCTGCCGATAACTGTCCGGAGTGCAACGGATCAAACCACAACAAAAGCCCCAGGCTACACTCTAGGGAGAAAGGATCATAGCCGATCAACAGAAATCGGCGCGAAGAACGGCGCGTTTCGGTGCATGATCGGCTGGGGGGCAGAGTTGACCAGTGCAACAGGTCAAAAAGCAAGATCGGCCAACAAGATGGACTGGGGGGCAGGATCAGCGCGCACGATCGGCTGGAAGAGATGGCCGATGATAGGGTGTCAGACGAAGATCCCCTAGGAAGGGAACCAGATTGGGAACACGCCAAACCATCGGCCAAACCAGTGAATCCCAGGTGGTGTCCTGACGGCCTATCCAGATCCCAAAAGTGAAGGATCCAACGCCTACGCCAGTGGGAGCATCAAGAAGAAGAACGGAGACAGGTGCCAGAGAGAAGGAACGTGAAATCTCGAATTTGGCACCCAAAGAAAAGCGATCAAGAAACGGATGGTCAAGAATCGGCAGCCGAGATTGATATGGTTTTCATACTGCCGATGGAGTTCATGACGCCGAGCGATCGGGATAAAGTGACAAAAACAGAAGAACAAATGGCACAACTGGTATTAGAGCCGATGACGGCTATGTTTGAGAAACCAGAAGAAGAAAAACGGCAGCATCTCAAAGCGCTGTTTCTCAAGGGCTATGTCAACGGGAGACCCGTCACCAGATTATTGGTAGATGGAGGCGCGGCAGTTAACATCATGTCGTATGCCATGTTCCGTAAGCTGGGCAAGGGCGACGACGACCTCACCAAGACGGACATGATGCTGAAAGATTTCGAAGGCAACGTGTCACCCACCCGCGGGGCATTCTGCGTCGACCTCACCATCGGCAGTAAGACCCTCCCTACTTCTTTCTTCGTCATTAATGGCAAAGGGTCCTATAATATGCTGCTTGATCGCGACTGGATACATGCAAACTGCTGTGTCCCATCTACTATGCATCAATGCCTTGTGCAATGGGTCGGCGACAGTACAGAGATAGTCGCTGCCGATTCCGTCTACAGCGTTGCAGCGGCCGACACACAACAGTGGAGCTGCGAGCACGTCAAGTGTATATCTGGCAGGACTTGGGACACTGACTTCCTGAAAGTGTCCGATTTCGGTCTACAGCCGATCCAAGCAGTCGGCTCTGAAGATTCAGAATAAATGGATCAGCTCGTCCGAGAAGATGGGAAGCTGGGGCACGGGTTCACGTCGGCCGATTTGTTAGAGATGGGAGATTTGAGAGATAACAGCAAATCAAGGCCGACGTACGTTGGTGCCGATTTGGATTCTGAGTACAAAAAGAAAATATGTCAAGTTAACATGACCGATTTCTCATCGGTTTTCTGGCTACACATCTGGTGAAAGAAATATTGAGATTCATTATTAAGTGGAAATTACGGATTACATGAAGCAGTTCAAAACTGAATCGGCGCAGTGGCATCAAAGGAACAATAATGTTTAACATATTGTTTACAGCCCAAGGAAAGCATCTATGGCTACAATCGCTCGTCGTCTAATTTGATCGGCCGATTCTACTATCCTCTGATCATTTTCGGCCGATCCTGGTACTTCTAACGTGCGGCGACGGAGTCTTATTGTTTCGCGGGCCAGATGTTGTCTTTTTTGCTTCAGCTCGCTGATCATGGTTGGGAGTTCTTGGAGCTTTTTCTCCTCAGCGGCTATCTTTTTGGTTATCTGTTCCATCTCCTTGGCTAGTTCTGCTCTCCTCCGTTTCAGCCGATCTATTGTGCCAACGATGTCCGGACGGCAGTTCTCGAGGAAGTTGATTTTGTGATGTACTTCCTGGGTCTGGTGCTTGTACGAGTCAACCTCCTCCTGAATTTTGGCCATCTGAGCGCGATCGGCCATACGTTGCAGCGCCCGCGAGACCGGAATCCTCTTGCCCTCTATATAGGCAGCATACCCCAAGTCTTCCGACACTTCATCCGGGATGTGATCTACGACCTCATTGAAAAGTTGTCGGATCGGTGATGCATCTTCCACCAGTCGGCCGATGTCACCTTGGAGGAGGGTGCGGATGCTTTCGAGCTTAGAGCGGACATCGTCGGAGGCGGAGCTCGGTGGAGCCGCGTGTGAAGCGATTTCTTCTGCATCGGCCAAGGAGACAGCGAAAGAAAAGATACTATTGTTGGCAGAATCTTGCTCCTGTAAGGGAACGAAGCAAAGGATAAGTAAGTAGTGAAAGGAAATTGGCCGATTCTGATGGTAAGACTATTACCTCTTTGAAACGAATCTCTCTTGCCTGCGCCGGTGGAAGTATTTCCCTTGTTTCAGGGATTGGTGCACTAGGTTCACCAGAAGAAGAAGATTCGATCATTATTGGTGCTCCGCTTGGGCCAGCTTCCTGAGAAAGGTATAAATGCTCGTGAGAATACTATGGGAAAATGAAATAAGATGGTAATGGGAATTTGCCATGCCTCTGCGGGTTCTCCGGCCAATTCCTGCTGTGGAGTTGCAATCGGCGTACCCAAGTCGACCTGCATCAAAATTGGTTAAGTTTCCTGAATGTTAAGGATACAGGGTAAGAGATCATATACCTCGGCAACAGGAGCTGCTGTAGTCTCAGTCCTTACTTGAGACGTGGCCGACAGTCGTGGAGATTGTGGTGGGATAACCTGTGCGGCCTGGCAAAGGGATGAAATTGATGTCAGCAGAAGATTTGGGGAATACATGAGATAAATAAAGTTACCTGGACAGCTTCTACTAAGAGCGATGCTGCAGCGGCCCCGGCTTCGGCAGTGACTTGGGGATCGGCTGTCTCGACAGCTTGTAAGGGTGAAGGACCTGAGGTCTCGGCGAGTATCATTTCCACCTGATCGGCCGATCCAACACGGGGGGTCTCGGCCGATGTTGCTGCCGTCTGGCTAGCCGATCCGATACGGGAGACTTCAACCGATGCTATTGTCGTCTGATCGGCCGGTTCAATGCGAGCCCGCATCCGACGGCTGGATATCTTCGGTGTTGGTCTTTTGGGCGCTCGTCTTGATCGGCCGGTGGAGATATCTCTGATAGATGGAGCATGGAAGCCGATAAGTGGTTGCACTGTGTATTGATGATGGCTATCGATCGGCCGGCCGCTTCGGCTCCGCATTGGGGGAGCATGACTTTCAGACTGAAGAGGTAAACATAAGTTAACAACGAGATGATAATGCAACATTGAAATCGGCTAAGCAGAAAAGGACATACCGCAGCATTTGGGTCGATGTTCTCTGGGTCCAGAATATTACAGTAAATTGATGGGGATTTACAGAAAAGATGCTGCTTCCATTCTGCCCACCATAATTTATACTGTTGGGTGGCAAAAGAGGCAACTGACCAGCCGTTCAAGTCGATGGTGCTGGATTCGGGTACTAAATCGCATAATCGGCTGTAGTCAAGACTCGAAGTTAATCCGTCTCTGAATTTTGCTTGGCCGGCGAAATAGACTCGAATCGGCAATTGGCCAAAACCTAGTTGCCTTGCTGCAGCTGACGGGCAGTAGAACTCATAAGTGGGTGAGTCCTTTCCTGAGAAGAAGTTAGCCGGCAGAATTCCCGGCTTAATCAAGATATCCATCAATTCTCTGTCAAATGTGTGGGTGGAGAAGCATACAGGCAACTCAAAAATTGGCTCCGCGGTTTGATATGGATACCAGGTGATCATCTCCTCGCTAAGTCCATTATAGAAGCATCTGAAATATTTAGCTACGCGGGTAGCGGTGAACTGGCAGCCAGGAAAGGCCGATGCCGCCTCTCCAACAGATCTGCAGCGGCGACGGACCGATGGATTCTCCTCTGACTCAATGTTGGGAAAGGTCTTTGTCTCTATCCTCTGCTGAGACCTTGCTCATGTGTAGATTGAGCCAGAGGGTGATGAACCACCAAGGACCGCCTGGATTCCCAATCGGCTCTCCTTTCGACAGCTTGACGCCGATTTGATGCATCATATGGTATGCTGATCCCAGCAAATGTTTACCGAGGGGGACGGCCGATCCTTGTGCAAGAGACTCTGCCAAAGCTTGAGTGTTGGAAGAGGGGCCGACCGCTCTGCCACAGAAGAAGTGTTTCTCCAGCCACATCATCAAGAAGGCGGTGTGCTCCCTCTGTGAGACTATTCCTGTCTTCATGTTTTTGCTGATGTATCCTTTCCACCGCCGATTGCTTTGGTGTCTAGCCGATGAGATGGCTTGAACAGATAATTGAAGGGGGTATCGGCGGAGGAAACATCTAGGCCGGTCAGCAGCAGGACATCGGCCAAGGTCGGGGTCATGGGTCCGTGTCCAAAAAGAAATGCGTTGAGTGCATCGGACTAGAAGTAAGAGGCTGCCATAACCAAAGGTTCGTTCTTTTCCATCTGAGACAGGGACAAATCTATGCACTGGCCGATTTTAAGTTCTTCCCATTAGACTTTCCAAGACCCGGCTACCCTCTGGTACCATTCTCTCCACCCGGGTGTTTCGTTCGGCCAGGATCTGAATGCGCCTACCCAGTGATCTAAATCCATGGGTGATTGCTTAAAGGGGATTCTGTGAGTTTCTAAACTGATTAGATCCGTTGGATCAGGACTCCCCATAGGGCCTAGACAGATGAGGTCAGGAGACTCTGAGAGAGGAATGGTGATCCTGTGCCTAAGGGCCTAAAAAGAAAGGGAAAAAGGGAAGAAACTAAGAAAGGGACCGGAAAATACGGAAGCAGCAAGGCGAAAAAGAAAAGATTTTTCGGGCATTTACCTCTGGGATGGAAGCCATCGTCGCCGATGACGCTGCTGGAGAAGCCGCCGATTGGGCCGCCGCCGCCAAAGGAGCAGCCGATGGAGCCTCTGTAGATGGGGTGGTCGCCGACGGAGACGCCATTGGGGGACGAAGCAGGCTGCGGATGGGGTCGCCGGAGAAGGGGGAGCACTTGGATATCGAAAGAACTTGGAGGAAGAGGAACAGTAATGCGGTAGAAAGGATGCTGGATTCATGGAGGAGGAGAAGCGGAGAAAACCAGTACTTAAGAGAGATAAGGAGGGTAAGGGCAAAGATGGTATTTTTACCGCACCGTCTACGCGAGTTCCAGGGGACCGGTCATTTCGCGCGCTCGGATCGAGGAAACTGCAATCATTGTGCCGCGGAACGGAAGGAGATTTTTACTGCGCCCATTTCAGAGAAGAGGGTTAAAGAAAAGAGTTTCGAAGGAAAAAGTTATATTTTACTCCGAAACTGGGGGGCATGTGTTGACGCCAGATTTTGACACGTATTGAATCGGCGTCAGGAGGAGAAGATTGGCCGATGAAGCAGATCTGAAAGCTACAGTAAGGAATCGGCCGATAGAGGTAGCAGTTGAAAATCGGCCGATTGGTGGCGCAGCCCATACCGACAGGATAGGATTATTCCAGAAGATCCTGGTCAAGAGCTGGTCAACAAGGTATGCTAAGACGGCCGGAAAGCAATTGAAGAAGTCCTGACTGGATTAGGAAACGGCGGCGAAAGATTCTGCGGGAGTCCGTTTCCTTTTTTAAGTTATTATAGATATAGTAGTTTTCCTGTTTTAAATAAGGTTATAACAAGTCGTAATCGACCAGGAGTCCTAGTTTCAGGGTATAAATAGGAGTCGCTAGGGCTTTGCGAAATATAATCAAATCAATCAACAAAACACTTCTACTTTTTACCAGTACTTTACTTTCAAGTCGGCGACTTTGCCAATATTTTCTTCTTCCACGAGTTCGTACGGATTGGCAGGGCTGCATCAACCTGATCTCCGGCCAATTGGTAGGTTCCGTTTATCGAGTAATATCCGAGCTTTAACTACGGGCGCATCGCTGTGGTTTTGTTTGGATTTATTCACAAGTTATCGATATTTACTAGAATTGCAAGTTTTACCTGTTATTCTAGTATTATCACCAGTTATCCAGCTTGAGATCAGAGTAATCGGCTTCATCATTGTTCTCCTTCGATTCATCGCCATACAGCCGATTAGATCTGTTCCAAGTGTTGCATCTATAGTAATTGTTTAGATCGCTTTAGCAGTCTTCTTTACAATTACTATACGATCATCGGCTGACCCATAGCCGATCATCTCTACAGCAAATCGGCCGATTTGCCGCCGACGCGCTCCTCAGGACAGATCGGAAATCCAGCCGATCGACGCGCCTGGAATTTAATACTCTATTTCCTTGTCAATCAACAGGTCAGATTGACTGGCACGCCGCGCGAACCGCACCAGGGCGATAACCCGAACAGGAGCTAAGCAGATTCTCCCGGGTCGTGTGTCCGACGATGAAGATCCATCGGCCGATTCCTATCCGGCCGATTTTAGCGCCAACAAGTACTTTCTCAGCGAATTCTTCAGCAAGTAGGGCTGCATCGAATCGATCTCTGGCTTGTTGGTAAGTTCGTGTTTATCAGATTTTCTAGGCTTTAGCTATCGGCGCATCGTTATAGTTTTGTCTAGTCAATCTACAAATTATCGATTTCTATCAGGCTGCAACGTTTGATCTTTTACTAGTTATTAATAGATTTTACAATTTATCAAGTGGTAGTCATCGGGTCATTGGCTTTGTCTAATCTTTTCATGCATTTATCTTATAGCCGATTTAATCTTTGATCATCACTCCTACTACCTAGTTATCTACTATCTTGTTCTTCACTGCGAGTAGTCTGATCGGATGATTCGCTTACCTTATCTTCGTTATCTCAGGCTGTCTCGGTTAAGTCCGATACTTAAGTAATGATGCTAAGTAGAGTCTTATCTGCTAGATCTGTTTACTGGTTAGAGATGGTACGATGGTGATGGTTCGGTAGTATCAATTGGCTTTCTTGGCCGAATCTGAGCTCAACGATAAGTGTAAATTCTAAATAATTAGATGCATCGGTTGATTATGTTCGGCTTGTTGCCCTGTTGTTAGCACTGTCTCGGTTAGGTCCGATCCGATTAACGGTGACAATAAATTTAGCTTAATTAAATGCATGTGTTTAGTTATGAGGTTTTTATCCTTAATCATATTCATCACGAAATCGGCTTTGTAGCCGATATTCGGTATTGTGCTTCGGACGTCCTGGCCTATTCAAATCCTAACCGATATGTTCCTCATTGTTTTACTGATTATATTTATTTTCCCTTATCAATTATAGGTCAAATTGACTGGCACGCCCTAAATCCGATTTGCAGGACCTGCACTGGAGATAAGCAGACCTCCCAGGCCATAGCGTGTCGTGCTCCGCAAGATTCACCGTTCGATTTTTATAGCAACACCCATATGACAGCTAAACTCTAGGCACTTACCCCCTCCGAGCCCTCAATTCGCTTCACATTCACGCCATCGCCTCTTCCTATTCGCGTCGTCCCTCCCGTCGGCTCCTGATTCACGTTGCCCCTCCCCCTCCCTCGACTCGCGCCGCCTGGCCGCCAGGGACCCGGCGGCACGGACGGGCATCGTCGTAGCCGCCCCTCCCTCAGCTCACGTCGTCTGGCCACCAGGGACAGGCGTCAGCGTCAGCTCGTCGCCCCTACCACCTCCCACCTTAGCTCGCGCCGCGTGGCCGCAGGGGACGAATGTCGGCGTCGCCCCTCCCCCTCTCACGAATCATGCCGCTTGGCCACCTGGGAGTCTGGGACGCCGGGGCGTCGACGTCGGCGTCGCCCCTCCTCGTTCCTCGACTCGCGCCGCCTGGCCTGAGACGCCGACGCTAGGGAGGGTCGCTGGCTCGACGACTGCAGCCCGCCGGCCCCTCAGCAGCTCCCTCCATCTATCCCGCCCGCCGCCTGCCGGCCCCTCTGCAGCTCCCTCCATCCCTCCCGCCCGCTCCCCTCCGACCTCAGGCATCAATCCATTCGCACTTCCCTCCGAACAGCAAGGGCGCACGGCCAGAGCGGGAGCCGGGAGCTGGGAGCCACCGTTAGGATCCGCCGGAGGACGAGGAGCTGTCGTATTGATGTTCTGGCCCGCGAGCTGGACCAACCCGAGCTGAGCCGAGCCGAGCCGAGCCAGCTCGTTATCCAGCCCTATATGGATCACTTGATCCAAGCTGAGCAGCCATGAAATCGGCAAAAACACTGCAACACCATGCAGAAAACGGACGGAAGAATACAGACAGTTGCTATTCAGGCAGGGCATAATTAACCGATAACCGAAGACCGAACCGAATTATCCGAAACCGAAACCGAATTAACTGAAACCGAGAAATTCGGTCACTGGTTGGGTTCCGAGTTTCAAGTAACGGAAATAACTTCGGTCCATTCGGTTCCAGACCTCGGGTAACCGAACAACCCGAAGTAACCAAAATTCGGCCCAATAACAAATTTGGCCCAGCCTAGTACTCAAACCCTAGATATATAACAGCCTCAAAGCAATTATGACTTTTATATGAGTTTGATACAAACTTAGTCTACTGGTTAATATCAGACGCTACAAGATTTAAATGTTAGTGTATGACGAGAACTTGATCAACTAAAACTATCTATAGCTACCGTCATGAAGCACTGCGGCCGCCAAGCCGTGCCCAGTGGCCACTAGCTCGTGCAATCATGCTCCCGTTTCTAGTGCTCCCGTTTCTAGTGAAAAAATACGGCAACCGAAATGGATAAGGAATTTTCCCACCTATTTCCATCCTTTTAGCCCTACCTCCAGTGTGGTTGATGCCGTGACTTTCGATCTTTGTCCAGGAGGAGGAATAAATGAATATAAAGTCCTTGCTAATTTTTTAGCAAATTGTATATTTGGCAGTAGTCCCACTACTATAACTTTATAGTTTGAATTTGCCATTATCTATTTTCTAATATTAAAGAGAACTGCATTTTTGCTGTCTATTTTTCTCTAACTTCCCGACAGGAAAGACTCACCGCTTCCGCCGACTACATTACACTCCAGCGATCCACTGTTGTTGTCGAACCTTCCCGCTTTGGAGTTCCCCTACTACCATCCCTATCCGCCCAACATCTCCCACCATCCTGTTAGGTGGCGCCCCGCTACCATACGTCGCCGCTGTATCGATTAGCACCACCGCCGGTTCGGCAACCTCCGATAATCCTTTCTCTAGGCTCGGCGGTCCTAGATCCTAACTTCAACAACCCTCGAACCCTAACTAACTCCGGTGGCGCGAAGGAATAATGGCAGCGGCGCCAGGTCGCCAGAACAGTAGTGTGCTGCTGGTGAGCATTTTGCGTTGCATCCCGTCGCAGTCGCACGCAAGAACAATTGTTCCTAGCCATACCCACTAATTGGTTTGTTAGGGAGCTGTCGGTGTAGGGTTGCCGAGTTACTGGACTAAGACAATAACATTATATTTGATATTTTTGTAAATGAGAGCCCTTGCATGTGTGCCTGAGCTCGACCACATACGTACTCTTGGGAAGAATATACATCGCACGCTTTACATCTCTACCTGTTATCACTTAAAGGATACGCGAGCGGTCCTGGAACATAATCAGTCCAACTTGGTATGACTCACAAGCTGTCCTGTTAAGTGCGACCGCCACGCCCTATATTCTTAGACGATACATGCATACGGAGCATCAGCCGTGTGATTTTTTTTTCAGCCTACGAGAGTACGCCCCTACATACCTCTTTTTTGTTTTTATTCTCTTCCATTCCATTCTTTTATTTCATTTTTTCTGTTTTTTATTGTTTTCTTTTCTTCCGTTTCTAATCATATGCTCTAGGCATTTCCATCATGTATGTAATTAACCTCTTCTTCACAATGCTATAATAGACGTCCTCGCTATTCTGTTTTTAATGAACACTTGGTGGTTTTTGTTATCTTCTTTCTTTAATATTTTATTTCATTTGATTTTCCTCTTATTTCCTATATAATGATTTGTTTTCTTTTATTTTTTCATTTCTTATTTCATTCTTTCTTCCTCTATCCTCTTATTTTTATTTTTTGTCTAGTTATCATTCTTCCCTTACTTCCTGTAATTAAATTTATCATTTTATTTTTCGTGTATTATAATATTTATTTATATTGACAATGTATTATTTCAGGTGTGCAAATATTTGTTCCGCAAATTTGTATAATTTGTTTTAAGTGTACATATATTTGTTCTGTGAATCTATATAATTTATTTTTCTTTCTCAAGTTGGTATGATTTATTCAAAGTGTAAAAGTCTTTGTTTTGTGAGTTTGTATAAATTATTTTCAAGTCTATATATTTTTATTCTATGAGTTTGTATAACTTTTCCAGGCATATACATCTTTGTTATATAAATTTGTGCAATATGTTCGAGGCATACAATATTTTGTTCTTTGAGTCGTATGATTTGTTCGTCATCTTTAATCTTTTGGTCATTTTTTTCTTCCAATATGCAGAAGAGCTGCGCCACGCTGCGGAGGTGAAGCTCACGCTAACTAGCAAAGGCACGTTATGTGCAAATGAAAGGCAGAGTTACGGACCAGAGCTCAAAAGGGGCCCACCCCGACACGAACTACTCCCGCTTCAAACAACCTAGCCGTACTGCTCCCGCGTGGGTCCAGAGCACGATGTCGGCCTTGATCCGCTCATGAAGGTCGCAAACAGTAGATTTCTGTCGATCAAACAACCAGGCGTTTCGCTCCTTCCAGAGTACCCAGATGATCAGCATGATCAGAGTATCCAGTCCTCGCCTCCGTTCCTTGGGCTGCTGCCGCCGAGTAGAATCCCACCAATTGTGGAGCGATACTGGCTCCAAGAAAGTGCATGAACAATCCATTCAAGAGAGCACAGTCCACCAAATTTCTTTTGCAAAGGAGCAGTTGACAAGTAGGTGATCTACTGTCTCGCTCTCTTGGTCGCAAAGCCAGCAAGTATCATGGGCGTCGAGTCCATGTCGCCGGCATCTGTCCGCTGTCCAAAGCCGTTGTCGGAGTGCTAGCCAGGTGAAGAATTTCACCCGTTGGGGCGTCCAGTCTGGAGTCTCCGTAGGTGGTGTCCGAAGTCTCGGAAGATTTCTTCGAAGTCTCTGAAACTTAATCCTGCAACGGCTAGTTTTAGGTGAAAGGGTATAAATACCCCCTCCACATTTCCTCTCTCTCCGACCAGAACTCACCTGCCTCATTCCTGAGCATTCAAGAGCCCTCCCCACTCCCTCCTTTGCCTTCCAAGTAAGATTTGGTGAGGGGATTGAAGGGAAATTGAAGAGAGAGCAAGTAAGAGTGCTAGTGAGTTGATTTTCATCTCTTGAGCACTTCGTTCTTCATCGAGCTGGTGGATTTCATGCTTGTTACTCTTGGAGCTTCAAGCTCCTAGCCGGCTAGCTAGGCGTCGCCCGTCGAGCACCCAAGCTTGTGGTGTGCCCCGTGATGTTTGTACTATCTCTACATCCTAGTAAGTGACTTTAATAACTTTGGGGTTGCTAAGGGGCGGTTTCATAGCTCAAGAAGTAAAAGTAAATGTTGTTCTTGGGTGGACGTAGGCTCCTTGTGGGGAACTGAATTTCGGAAACAAATCCTGGTGTCCTTGTGCATTTACTTTATGATTTGTTGAAGTTCTTGTTGCTTACTAGAGTTCTAGGGTTTACTCTCGATCTACTCGTTGGAAAGGTTTTGACTGCAGGGAATTGGTGCAAAGGGGTGGAAATAAGTCTCTAAACCTTGGAAATTCTTTCGATCTACTTTTGGTTGAGGTTTGATTAGTCGTATTTTATTTCAGTAGTTTTATCCGAAGTCTCCGAACATTTTCTTCGAAATCTCCGGAACCCGCGGAGATTTCGGACAAATATCCAGAAACTCTGAAAGTTAATATTTATTTATTTTAAGTGTAGTAAATTATCAATTTTGACTATTCAACACCCTCTAGTTGACATCTAGATCCTTTCACCCAGCCGCGCCGCCGCCGCGCGCTGCTTCCACTGAACCACCACCTCTGCAGGCTCCTTTTTGAAATCGCCGTCGTCTCCCAAATCGCCGCCACGACGCGCGCCCTCTGACCTCCAAATCCATCGCCTCCTCGCACTGCACGCACGGTCACCCTCCGTTCAACTGCTGCCGCCACCCAAACCTGAGCGACGCCGTCGTGCCGTCGGTCCGCCAAACTTTGTGCTGCAGTCGAGCCGGCCGTCACCGAGGTGCTCAAGCTGATCCTTGCCGGATTGTACTAGATCCGTCCGACCACCCCGCGCCACGGGAGGGCTGCCAGGAGGACCTCCGCCGCAGCATAAGGCCGGCAGCGGCGGAGCCCTGCAGCCTCTGGCCTAACGGTGCCCCCCTTGGGAGGATCCTCCACGAGCTCGAGGGCACACGCCAGTGGAGCGATGCACTTCTTAGAAAATTAGGGGGGCACCTAATTAGGTACTAGAAATTTCAATTGTAGTTAATAAACTAGCTCTAACAAATCAGGCTGTTGAGGAAGGTTCTCAATTGTAGTTAATTTACATGAGTTATAGACTATAGTTACTTTTGAGATTTTTTAATAAAAATTAGGTACTAGAAACTTCCTCAACAGCCTGATTTGTTTCTTAGAAAAGGAACCTCACTCTCGGCTTCAATAACTAGGTTATTACTTGCGACCGAGAGAGATGCATTAACTATCACTCCCAGTTCTTACAGATGGATTAACTTCAACTCTCATTTCTTACTCACAACCATAATTGATGATAGTTAAATCATTACTCTTGGTTCACCCATTAAACAGGAGTAATAAGGGTCACATAGTTGAAGAATACGCTTTCTCACAGGCCGGTACAAAGTTTAAGCTGAATATGCCTCTCCAAATTGATTTAAACTTAATATACACACCTTAAAAGGGCTCTAGATAAGCACTATTGTATTGACTGATATTATCCTTCTCTCGCTCTCAGCATTTATCTCTTCTCATAGATTAATATTTGATCCTATATATGTAATACGCATTCAGGTGTACCCAGGCACGGTCACAAAAATAATAGGCATTCAGGTGTTTTCCTATCTAGCAAATTCAGGTTTCAAGTGACCCATTCTTGCAATGAACACAATTACAATCAAGTTGTGAATCAAAGTATTGTATTACAGTATTATTGACAAAATGATTTGCGAGGTCGGACATATACACTAAAAGTGACATCCACTCCATCATTTTGCTTCTAGTACACCTTCTGAAAACTCAACGCGAAGCTAGAGAACTACACCGAAAGTGGCATCCACTCCATCCCTTGTTTGCACTAGCTTACCAAAATACTATGTGATGTTAGACATCTACACTAAAAGTTACATCCACTCCTTCCTGGCGAGCATAACCAACCCATACGGTCCGCAGAAATCGAACCCAAGACCTTTTGCTTTATACACAGCATATGTGATTCTAGATAGGATTCTTTTCTTTTAAACTAATTCGTGATTCTTTTAAACTAATTCGTGAAGAATCCTTTAGTCCCGATTGGACCCTAGCTGTTGGATCCGGTCCCGGATCCAAATGTGGCCGAGACAAATGTACGGGATCAATATGGTGTTCACTAGTAGTCCTAGCATCACTAAAATAGTCAGCAGACTTATTCCACATGATGAAAGTGACAGTGGTACAAATTCTTACCATAGTAAAATAACTACGGCAAGAATTTGTGTTTTTGGGCAAGTAACCATATATTATTATTACAAGATGTCTCCACCAATACGGTCTGCCAAGTAATTAAGGTGAGTCGGACTGAACAGCGTGCCGGACCTAGCTAGACTAACCCAAGGTCAGCACGCTACTGGCCCATACTTTACGTAGACCTGGTTCTTCGGGCAGGTTAATGTGATTCCCGGAGATGCTGCGTCGATCCGGACTCCGGAGTCATCATCCATCCCACGAATCGGTTGCGAGGTTCCGGTCACCCCTTTGCTCCTCCACTGCGTCGCGTTCAACCACCAAAGATGTCACGGGAGGCCGGCCGGTCAGCCAGCCAGCCGCGGCGTACTGATCCCATGGATGATGATGGACGTGTGTCGTCACCGGCGATCCCCGTCCAGATTCGGACCGGTTTAATGCGCGCACGCTGCGACCCCCATCTAACAACAACCAACTCCTCTTGACCCCTCCATTGTTACTCGAGGACCGTGTAAAGACACCTCTTCTTCGTACGCGTCGTTATCGTATGATTTCATTTTTTCTTCTTCTTTTTTGCTTCGGTTTTCCGTGATCGAGCTAGGAGCAGCGACGTCGTCTCGTACGTGTCGCCTGTTCGACGCCCGCCTATTAAACCGCGCCATGCCAAGGCCGGTAGCGGTAGCAATCTCTCTTGCTTGGGCGGTGGGAGTGGAACAGCTCGACTCATCGCCTCGTCGGCAAGCACGGAGAGAGCTGACCGCCGAAAGCAAAGGTAGCTTTTAGCTAGCTAACCATGGCGGCCACGTCGCCGCTGCCGCGGTGGGCGCCGACGCCGAGCCCGTCGCGGCCGCTCTGGCGCTGGGGCGGCGGCACGCCCGACGCTTCCGGCCGGGCGGCCGCTGGTCGCGGCGGTGGCTGGTCGCTCGGGAGCGTCTTCGCGTGGGCCACGGGCGGCGGCCTGCACCGTGGTGGCGGCACGGCGTCGAACGGATCAGCAGCAGGTGCGCTAGCGCCGCCAGGCGACGGCGGCGGCGGCGTCTGCGTCCCCGGATCGGGGTGCGAGCTGATGCCGCCGGCGTCGCCGTCGGCCGCGGGCGACGCCGACCCCACTGTGTTCCTGACGTGGGAGGACGTGCGCGTGACGGTGGCGGGCGGCGCCCACGGCGCGCCGCCGGTGGAGATCCTGGACGGGGTGAGCGGGCACGCGCGGCCCGGGGAGGTGCTGGCCATCATGGGCCCGTCCGGGTGCGGCAAGACCACGCTCCTCGACACCCTCGCAGGTTCGTCCATCTCGTGGCGCCACCTCCCTCGCTGCTCACATCTATGCTATGCCGCCGCTCTCAAGTCTCAACGTTAACGTACGTCTCTCATCCATGCAACAATTAGCCCCCATGCGTTAACGGTGCTGTAGATTAACAGTTCTCCCTTCGTTCTCCGAGGAATAGTTGCATGATTAGGTCAGCTGTAGATCCATCCAGGGACCATTCATTCTCCGTCCGTTCTTTTTTATTAGGAGAACGGGGGAGACCATCCCACCTTGGTACTATTCACGGCGGAGTTTCTTGCAAGCTAATAAAACATGCGGTTCACCAATTTTACAATAACCTAACACAATTACACAACACCTAGGATAGGGAAAGGACAATACGTATACACTTGGAAGATATGCATGTTTCATGGCGAAGGACGACCACCGATCGTCAATGAAAGCCACCGCCGAACAACATACTCGCTAGGTACGTTGTGGTGCACCACAACATACTCGCCAGGTTCGTTTTTAAATATACGATGTTTGGTAAAATAATAATTCATTTTCAAAGTAATTATCTTGTCTTAATTAAAGTCGTATAATTAAGGAAACGTGAAGTACAGTTAGGTAATAGGAGTACCTTGTTACTAATGTTCTACGTGGTGCCCTACAGCTGTAGGGCCGGGGCCCGCCGGGCTCAGCCCCATATCACGAGTTGTCATCAATCCATCCTGCACCCCAGTCAGCAGATACCGACGTGCATGCATGCTTTGCCAAGGAATATGAGTGCTCCTGTGTTCATTTCCATACTGTCCTAGTCTTCGCCTGCGTCATTGTAGGATATCCATATATGCATGATGTACAGTAGATCGAGTGTAGTAGTACTTGACGTCACTTCAGTATTTTCAGTGTTTTCTCATCATATGATTTCAGAAAGTTTAGATACATGCATGTGATAAACTCATGACACGAACTCAAAGTTCGTTCAATTTATTAGGTTCTTATTTGGACACGTCTCATGCATAATATTCCACCAACTGATGGGAAAGTGCACTTGTTTTTTCATTGGTACAAAAAAACTGCTGTTGGCATGCACAAAACGCTGCTGATAGCTGCTGTATCTCGAAATGGACCAAAGAGAGAATACTGAATAGTGAATATCCAGAACTTAAAAATGCCTTATATTTCAGATTAGACAGAATTAATACTCTATCAACAGACACCGCACAGTACTAAAAACCTACTCCATTAATACGATGATGATTTGCGTCGTTAATGTTTTCGCAAGAATTTTAAACAGAAAAAAATAAAAACAAAAAAATAGAGAGAAAGAAACGCACAACTGCCAGCCCCCTCCAAGCTGCCACTACCACCACAACTACGACCTATCAGAAACTAACCCCAAAAGGTTGCTAAACTCGGAACGAAAATGCATTAAAAGTTCTTAAAACTATTTTCTTTAAACTCAAACGAAATTACATTCATATTCGAGAATATTCGAATTCGTATCCGTATTTAAATTAAATGTGATAAAAAATGCTATCCAAGTCCGACATGTTACACTGGTTTTAAGAAACCAGTGTAACATTAATTCCTGCCTGCCGCACCAACTCTCAGCATTGACACCATTAATTCCGGTCGATCCAACACGCCATTGAGTGACCACTGCACGTCTATTGAGTGCGCCACAGCAGAAATGTTCTGCTCCCATCATTTGCAGATTTATTACTTCAAAAGAAATCATTTGCAGATTTCAGTTCCCTTGGTACAATTAAGCACACGTCACATTGCTGTTCAAGGTAGTACCATTGGCATGCATGCGTGAGCACACGGCACACCGTTGCCATTGTGAGATATGTGTGTGTCTATATATATATATATATATCGTGTCTTGTGCTCTGGTTTGTGTAGTTCGATGTAGATTGTAGGCTAATAATGCCGTGCTGGTGGTGGTGATTAGCGAGATCTAAAAGGAGTCCGCGCACACGTGCTGGCGGTTGTTAAGATATCCTTGTTAGTGCAGAGTCGTTATCTGAATGGAGTGGGCAGATCATCGAGTAGGATTCTGCTCGACATCCGCAGGGGGTACGGTTATCCATCACAGTACGAAACAAAAGGCCAACATCAGTTAAAATAAAGGGGGGAAAAATAAACTGAAAATGTTGATGATGTCTCCAGCCGTCATGTGTGCCAAGACCGGGTGAAGACGACGGAAGAAACTTTGCTGCATTATAACTTCTTCCACCGTTATGGCAGTGTACCTTCGGCCAACCTTGCTGGCTAATGGTCCTCCTCCATGGATGTCACACTAATTAAGCTTTTCATAGAAGATATCTCAACATTTTCTTTTGTATTGGTATATCTTTGAAGAAGGAAATGATAAAACATTTTGAGGGCGTAATTAACTTACGCATTATCACAAACATGGAAGACTCTATTTCAAGCTGCAAATCACTCTTCAGTCTTCATATGGAAACTATTGAATAGAACTCTGATTCTGACGAATCCTATCAATACTGGTTGGATCGATCTCAGATGTTAAAGCCCACAATATTCCTTTTCCGTACCATAGAAATGGGCCTGGCAGAAATTTTTTTTGAAGTTTTCATCTCAAGCCTTCTGTTATAAGTTCATATTTAACATACATTGCCAACTATTAATTTTGTAATCAAAGCAGTGTTAGTGTAATGAACTCTTAAGATTCATTGCAAAACTAATCAAAAGATTGTATTTTTGTTGGACATAAAAAAATACAGATAAAACATACAGCAGGCATCCCTGAAAAAACGTGGATAATTTAGCATGTTCTTTGTTGGGGTGGTAGGGAAAAATGCAGTTACAATGGAGTTTCAAGAGGGACACTTTCAGGATTAAATTTTGATACAGTTTTAGTAATTTGAATTACTATGTCTCCACTTCTATCATTGGTCAGCTTTTCCGCAGAAAACATTAATTTCCACCAATTTTTCCTTTTACTGTATTTAACAATTAACATTACCATTTCATTGCAGGAAGATTAGGACCTGGCATGAATAAAACAGGGCTGATTTTAATCAATGGCCGGCAGAAGAAGCTTGCCTATGGAACCTCAGTAAGACAAAAAAAAAAACCATCTACTTCGATACACCGGCTATAATTTTTTTTTCATAACATTGGTGACTTTTTATGGTCACAAAGAAATAGTAAACATGTATGAATTAAACAGTATTCTAGACTTCCTTTTTGCAAGCTACTACAGTGCTTCTAAACTGAATGTATTATATTCAGTAACCCGACTTACAAGTTTACCTCTGAATACTAATAATGCAATGCAACTCCCTGAAGGCATACGTGACCCAAGACAACGTGCTCATGTCGACGCTGTCAGTGCGCGAGGCCGTGTACTACTCGGCGCAGCTGCAGCTGCCGGACACGATGCCGCCGCCGGAGAAGCGGGCGCACGCGGACAGGGTGATCCGGGAGATGGGGCTCGGCGACGCCATGGACACGCGCATCGGCGGGCGGATCACCAAGGGCATCAGCGGCGGGCAGCGGAAGCGGGTGAGCATCTGCATCGAGATGCTCACGCGGCCGCGGCTGCTCTTCCTCGACGAGCCTACCAGCGGGCTCGACAGCGCCGCCTCCTACCACGTCATGAGCCACATCGCTCGGATCGCCGTCCGCGAGGGGATGACGGTCGTCGCCGCCGTGCACCAGCCCAGCGGCGACGTCTTCGAGCTCTTTCACGGGCTCTGCCTGCTCGCCGCCGGCAAGACGGTGTTCTTTGGGACAATCTCCGATGCCACTGAGGTGCCATTTCTTCTCTTCTTTGATGCTTTAACCTGTTTTCTTCGTGAATTGATCAGTGGCTGATTGGTGTTCCGCGTATGCAACACGACCGAGTGTTTTTTTTCAAAATAACGGCCAAAAGCTTCTGTTAGAACAGAACTCATATTCACATGTGTGATGAACAAGCATAGTAAATTAGTAATGTTTTCCAGTTTTTTTTTATTTACGAGGAAAGCGAATTCAGGATCATGATGAAGCATAGTCCCAAATTTTATTAGGAATGTATGATTCTCATATGTCAAGTATAAATTGAAATTCTTGCATTACTTCTTCACCTGACACTGAGTTTTCATTGAGGATAATTACGCGGCTTCAAATTTTGGATGTATTTAAGAAAAGTTTGGCTATGACCAAAATATCTCATTTATGTAAATTATAATATTTTTTTCTCATCATCAATCCATGTCGCCAAAACCATCCATGATACATCACCCAACTATGAATATGTGGCAGTGAGTCGCTTGATGAGTGGTTGCTGGAAGCTTCAGAATTGAACTGCAAATTGTAAGCAGCTGACTTGAATTGATGCCTTGCAGTTCTTTACTCTGAACGGCTTTCCGTGTCCACACCTGAGAAGCCCATCCGACCATTTCCTGAGGACAATCAATAAAGACTTTGATGAGGTATACATTCCTATAAATTCTAACAGTACAACTTCACTTGCCATTTATCTAATATCATGTCATATACAGGAAATTGTGGAGAGTTCTAAAACAAACAGAAAAACAGCAGCTGAAGCAATAGACATTCTGACGACCGCATACAAATCCTCCAGTTATGCAGAAAAAACTACGTACCAAATAGTTGAGATGAAACACATGGTAAGTTGAATTCCTGTAAGGCCATCTATCCTGTATCAATAAGAAAATTCGGAGATTAATATGAAATGTATTTACCGGTCTAAACATGCTTACATAAGAAATTAGTACTACTGCTTGTTTTTCTAATATGTTCCATTATAGGATGGAGCTTCATTTAGGAGAAGAGATCAAGCAAGCTTCTCCACAAAGCTCCTTGTGCTCACAAGGAGATCATTCTTGAATATGCACAGGGACATAGGTTACTACTGGATGCGTTTGGCCGTCTATATGGGCATTGGAGTATGTCTTGGCACAATCTTCTACCAAGTCGGCAATAGTTACAGTTCTATCCAGGTAAACAGATGAGCATAATTAATGAAGGGCCAGATAGAACAAATGTCTCATATGTATAGAACTGATAATGTCACCGATTTTGCAGAGTCGATGTGAAGTAATAATGTATACCACTGCACTCTTAACTTTCATGGCCATTGGAGGATTCCCATCTTTTGTAGAGGACGTAAAGGTTGATTTTTCACCCATCCAAAAGTGGTTTTCTTGCTGAAGATAGCTTTATAAAAAAATTACCATGAAATAACTTAATGACATTCAGAATATAACCAACACAGAATTAGTTGAGTTATCTTTACTCAGAACTAGAAGAAATTCTAGCATGTTGAGGAACCATGTATATACTAGTGGTTCTTTTTTGCAATACCAAAATGCTACATTCTCTCTTTATGGACTAATCAGTAAAAGTAAAAAAAGTAACCTCCATCTTTTACTAGTTACTGTGTTATTAGCACATAGGTGTTACTCTCATCACCTTAATTCCGAGCGCACTTTTACCAGAATTCACACGCTTGTTTCAGGTATTCAGAAAGGAGCGGCTGAGTGGGCACTACGGCGTGTCAGAATTTGTGATCTCAAACACCCTTTCAGCCACTCCGTACTTATCTGTCATTGCTGTATTACCCGGCGCAATGCTATACTACCTCACTGGACTAACAAAGGGCGTGGATCACTTCACCTACTTCGTCATCGTCCTTTGCATATGTTGCCTGCTGGTTGAGAGCATGATGATGATTATCGCCGCAATCGTTCCGGACTTCCTGATGGGGATCATCATCGGAGCTGGAGTGCAGGGGGTGATGATGCTCAACGGGGGCTTCTTCCGCCTTCCCAGCGAGCTCCCGAAGCCGATATGGAAGTACCCTTGCTACTACATGTCGTTCCACAAGTACGCGGTGCAAGGATTCTACAAGAACGAGTTCATGGGGCTGACATTTCCAAGTGATCAGCTGGTCGAGTCTAATGCCACCATTAGCGGAATTCAGGTCCTGAAGAGCAAGCTGGAGGTGGAGATGGGGTACTCGAAATGGGTGAACCTCGCCATCCTGTGCGGTATGATGGTGATATACAGGATCATCTTCTTCGCTATTGTCAAGATTACTGAGACAATCAGACCCAAATTGGGAGGCAAACGAGGATGTGTTAGATAGGTGCCTTCTGTTCATGTTTCTTTTTCGCATTGTTCAGTCAGTTTTCTGGCCCAATTATATTAACCCCACCATGTCTCATCTTAAGGTGAAGCGGTGCGTGGTATCCATATTGTGGGAATAATCAGTAAAACCACGGCAAAAAGAAATAAATATGGATATAGCACTGACATACAACAATCCGATTTCTTCTTGTGTTTGGCTATAAATGCTCTGTTTGTGTCCTCAATTTGAACCATCTGACTCTGTTTCTTGGCTGTTCCCGGTCAGCGGAGACAAGGTTCCTGAGGTGAGCAGCCGCAAAAATCTTCATTACCAACTCCATATCGATCTAACTCTCTTTCGAGGAGCAGCCGATTCGCCGTGGATTAGATTAATCCCGTCACTCTAAATCCAATTTTTCAAGCGCTTTTCCGTTGGTCTCAGAACCCGCAAGAAATATATTGGTGTAGCTGTATCCACGTCATATAATTTTGAATTTTACACCATGCTGCGTAGCTTTATCTGATTCTTTTGATTTTTGGTACAGGTTTCATCGCTTCTTTCTTGTTGCGGGAAACTAAAATTTTGAATGATCTCGTAAATTGAATTTCTGTATTCGTACTACACAATTCCTGTATCCACACCACGTCGAAAGAATCCAATGAAACAAAATGTTAGATTCGTTCCTTGATGGCAAAAATGTTTTACAACAAATAGATTGGTCTGTTGCGTGGATATTCAAATGCGGTAGAAAAGAAAATGAGAGGGACATGCATGCATGATAGAACGAAGTAGTAAGGTAGGAATGATCTGTTAAGAATTCAGCTGGGAGCAAACCATTTTGGAGAACCAGCATGCACGCAGCAGATGTCGGTGTGGGCCTCAGAACACTCGGGCCAGGCCGGACGGCCAGCCCATCCATGGTTACTCGAGTCCGCCAGGCAAAGGAGGCAGCGTCCTCTTGTGATCATGTCCCCGATCTCACTCGCAGCGATGACGAGGCCACCAGACCGTTGAGCAAGCAAACAACCGCACCCAAACCCTAGCCGACACCCCCTCCTTCTCCTCCTCCTCCAGGTTCTTGCTTCGTGGAGGTGCATTGGCGCTGCGCTCTCCCTCCATCACTACTCAGCGGGATCTGGGCCCTCGTGATTCGCCGCCACCGGACTCTCCGCCTCCCAGCCCTCAGGTAATCGTAGTTCAACTATCCATCCACCTACGATGCCTGCAATTCGCTGTCCGATCTGTCGTCTATCACCAAATTAACCAGTCGGCCACGTCCAGTTGACGCTCGGCAGTGGAAGAAGTTCAGTGAGTGGTACTATCCAGAGTTTAGAAAAGATCCGAGGAATGTTCGGTTTACGTTGAGTACGTATGGAATGAATTCGTTTGGTGAAACAACTAGCACTCACAGCACATGGCTAGTGATCTTGATGATGTACAACCTGCCTACATGGCTATGCTAGAAGTAAAAATATCTTTTGTTATTCATCCTTATACAAGGACCCAAGCATCCTGGCATCGATATAGATATTTTTCTTGAGCCTCTGATGCAAGAGATGAAAACTCTATGGAAGGAGGGTATTGATATCGTTGATGGTTTTACACGGCAGACCTTTAATCTAAGAGCCATTATCTTCGTCATCATCCATGATTACTGGGATCTGTTTGTCCTTTCGGTATAGATCAATGGTAGGATGGGATGCACGGTCTGCGTAGATGACACTGTATGATCTTTCCTGTAAGGTTCTAGAAAGAGAGTTTACCTTGGGTACAAGCGCTTCTTGGTGGAAGGACATCAGTACCAAAGTAAGAAGTTCTACAATTTTTTTGATGGCAAGCCTGAGTTACATTCTGCTCCAGTGAAACGAGATGGGCACTATGTTTTTGAAAAATTTACCCCCTTCAACTATAGCCAAAGTCTGAATAACCCCCTAAACTATAACTTGGTTCAATTTACCCCCTAAACTATGCTATTTAGTTTATTTTACCACATAATACAATTTGTCTTCTTTATTTCTCCATACACTAGTTGAATGTTAATTTCAAATTTTGCAGGGTAGTAGTGGACATCACAATGCATATTAAAAAAATTTATTATAATTTTTTCACCGTTATTTTTTCATACAATTTTGAACTCCAATGATTAATTTATTATTAAATATCTTAACCTATCAAAATAATGAAAAAAAATTATGATGTATCTTTTCTAACATGTGTTATGATGTTTACTATTATCTTGTAAAATTTCAACTTAAAACTCCACCTATTCATGGAGAAATGAAAAAAGACAAATTATATTAGGGGGTAATTTGAATCAAATGAACCAAACGATAGTTTATGAGGTTATACGCACTTTGGCTATAGTTGTGAGGAGTAATTTAGACTTTTTCCTTTTTAAAATAGTCAGGAATATCCAGGTCATCTATAGGAAGATGACGAAAGATGGGAAGAAGAGAAACAGAGATAAAACACCTATCGATGGCGTATCATTCAAGAAACAGTCCATCTTCTACAAATACTTGCCGTATTGGGTGGATCTTGAGGTCCGCCATGCAATCGATGGTATGCACCTGAAGAAGAATGTGTTTGATAACATAATTGGGCTTCTTACAGAGACATCAGCCAAGACAAAGGATACCTTGTAATCACGTCAAGACCTGGTAGCTATGAAGATAAAGAGAAGTTCTTCACCCTGTGGATAAAGGGAATGGAAGATATGAACTTCCCCCCGACTAGCTACAACTTGACACATGATGAGAAGAAGGCAATGTGCGAGAGCTTACGGGGATCAGAGTCCCAAGTCATTTCTCATCCAACATAAGGAAGCTAATCTCGATGAAAGACCTCTGCTATGCGGCACTATGTTTTTGAAAAATTTACCCCCTTCAACTATAGCCAAAGTCTGAATAACCTCCTAAACTATAACTTGGTTCAATTTACCCCCTAAACTATGCTATTTAGTTTATTTTACCACATAATACAATTTGTCTTCTTTATTTCTCCATACACTAGTTGAATGTTAATTTCAAATTTTGCAGGGTAGTAGTGGACATCACAATGCATATTAAAAAAATTTATTATAATTTTTTCACCGTTATTTTTTCATACAATTTTGAACTCCAATGATTAATTTATTATTAAATATCTTAACCTATCAAAATAATGAAAAAAAATTATGATGTATCTTTTCTAACATGTGTTATGATGTTTACTATTATCTTGTAAAATTTCAACTTAAAACTCCACCTATTCATGGAGAAATGAAAAAAGACAAATTATATTAGGGGGTAATTTGAATCAAATGAACCAAACGATAGTTTAGGAGGTTATACGCACTTTGGCTATAGTTGTGAGGAGTAATTTAGACTTTTTCCTTTTTAAAATAGTCAGGAATATCCAGGTCATCTATAGGAAGATGACGAAAGATGGGAAGAAGAGAAACAGAGATAAAACACCTATCGATGGCGTATCATTCAAGAAACAGTCCATCTTCTACAAATACTTGCCGTATTGGGTGGATCTTGAGGTCCGCCATGCAATCGATGGTATGCACCTGAAGAAGAATGTGTTTGATAACATAATTGGGCTTCTTACAGAGACATCAGCCAAGACAAAGGATACCTTGTAATCACGTCAAGACCTGGTAGCCATGAAGATAAAGAGAAGTTCTTCACCCTGTGGATAAAGGGAATGGAAGATATGAACTTCCCCCCGACTAGCTACAACTTGACACATGATGAGAAGAAGGCAATGTGCGAGAGCTTACGGGGATCAGAGTCCCAAGTCATTTCTCATCCAACATAAGGAAGCTAATCTCGATGAAAGACCTCTGCTATGCGGCTATAACTTTCACAATTGTCATGTGTTGCTGACAGTGTTCCTCCCTATTGCAATCAGAGCGATCAACCAGTATACATAAAGATGGTAATCACTCGGTTGTGTTACTTGTTCAACAATATTTCTGAAAAGGTGAGACGAAGATGAATTGCAGGATCTCCAAGAATTATTTGGGGAGACTATGGCGTAGCTCGAGATGTGCTTCCCTCCGGGATTTTTTGATATAATGGAACACCTAATGATTGACATGGTCGATCATATATGGGCACTTGGTCCACTTTACCTACACGAAATGTGAACGTATGAGCGTATCATGTCCATTCTAAACCGGTACATACTGAATCGTGCATACCCTGAGGTGTCCATGATAGAGGGATACAGTACTAAGGAAATCATAGAGTGTTGCCTAGGTTACCTAAAGGATAAAGTAGGCCTGTTCCACGCTTTTTGGGAAGGTTGGAAGGGGTTGGCACAGTTGGGAGGAAAACCTTCATCAACAAGTATTTCAAAGGTGTGCAACAAGCACAATATAGCATCTTGCATCACCTCACGATAATGACACCTTTAGTCAATGAACACTTAAGCATGATTCATGCATAAAGTAATGGCCGCTCGGATGATTGGATCATGAGAGAGCACAAGCATCGATTGACTGCATGGTTGAAGGACCTAGATCTATCAGATGGGAAGACTATTGAAGAACAAACGATCAAAAGATTAGCAGCTGGCCCATCTAGCCAGGTCACGTCATGGCAAGGTTATGATATTAATGGATATCTTTTTTATACTGCCCCAAAGGATAAGAAGTCCGTGTCTTAGAACAGTGGTGTTCATATTGAGACCTTAGACAAGAGAATAGGCCAAAGTACCACATACTATGGCGTCATAAATGATATATGAGAAGTGCACTATGGTTCCAATATAAAAGTCCTGGTGTTTCGGTGTCGTTGGGTCAAACACACAAGAGGTGTTGAGGGCTCACGATTGTTGACCTCAGGAATATTGGTTACAAAGACGACCCATGGGTACTTGCTTCGTAGGTCACACAGGTACTATACGTAGCTGATCCCGCAAAGAAGACAAAGCACATTATCGTCACTAGAAAGCAAGATATGATAGGAGTCAATGGTATCGACGATGTGGAAGAATATAATCAATACGATGAAATAAAACTATTCACTGACTTACCACAGAAGATGAGGATTATAGAAGCAAGCATAAGAAAAGACGACAAGACATGGGCACGCAAGCTAGTAAATTATTTATGGATTCATATGCAATCGTCTCTCTAATATATCTTCTTTGGCTCTCTAATATATGCAGAGTCATTCTTATAAGAAAGTATGAGGTCTGTCTATTGTTAGTTCTTTTCTTATTCATTTCAATGTGAAAATTTAAAAATACCGTAGTTTTATTTAAATATTTTGACACCAATGATGTATATGATGGACCCCTTGCAAACTCGTGAACCTTGACTGTTCGAGGATAAGGGATTATTTCAGAATGAATTTATGTGCTTCACATTCTGAATTCATCCCTTATCCTTTGACAGTCAAGGTTCTCTGAAAGTCCAATCAAACCAAGGAGTGTCAAAATAGTTAGTTCCTTTTTTCATTTGAATGGTAAAGTATTCATTTGAATGGTAAAACACATTGAGGAGTGTCAAATTTTTATTCAGATATATCTTCTTTGGCTCTCTAATTTATAAGTTGTAAATGGATCATCCATCATCATCTTCCCCAGAAAGGGATCATGCAGCATTGCAAGATGACGAAATGGAGCAATTTGCATCCCAGATGGAGTGGGACGATGAGGGCGACGTTGGAGTAGAATCTGGGGATGACGAAGGTCTCCAGGTAGGACAAGGGCTTGGGTAGGAGGACAGTGGCACGATCTGATAAATCCACATCCGTTTACTCCTAGAGAAAGCCATTCAAGGTCGGAGTTTGATCCGGATTACGTTTCGAATCCAAGTTAGGTAATGATTACGCGATTACTTACAACCGAGCATTTATTATACATTTTCATAGACTACGCGTAATGACTTGCCGAATCATATGATCCATGTAGGAGGCTCCGACAGGAAGGAGTAAATGCCGACGCCGACCTCCAAGCCCCACAGAGGAAGAACTTGAAGACAACAAAAGCTTCGGTCCGGAACCTCAAACTACATCCTCTGGCAGCCAAAACAAAAGGAAATGAGGTCAGCGTGGAAGAAACCAATACCCTGTAGGCTAATGGATGGTCATTGCAGTTAACGCAGCAGGCGAGCTCATAGAGCCTCCTGAGGTGTGTGCAAAGTTTCGGAACTCAATCAGTTCTATAATCAGAACAAAGATGGTTTTGGATCTAATGGTCCCTGATTAGCTAACGGTTCCTGAGGGGAAGAAGGAAGCGATGTGGCAACTGTTGAGCAACACTTCTATTTTGCCAAGAGGAACTAAAGATAAAGTAAAGCATTATGCTAGGAAGATGCTGGGTGAAAGTTTCTGCCGGTGGAAGAGTGATCTGAATACCAAGTATGTCCAGAAGGGCCAGACGCCATTTGCAGATTACGGGGACATCACACCAGCACAATGGGAAGAGTTTGTTCGGCAAAAGACCTCTTAGGAAGCTCTAGCCCTAAGCCAGAGAAATAGAGATCTAGCACTGAGCAACATACATAAAGTCCATCTTGGCCCAGGTGGATACCAAAGGAGGGTCGATCAGTGGCGGCGTGAAAGAGAGGCTGCAATAGCCGCCGGGCAACCTGACCCTTTTGCAGGCTTTGACGAACATGGTTGGTTCTGGCTTTAAGCAAGGAAGCCTAAGATAATGGATGGCAAGCATAAGTTTGACCAACCCGAGATTGAATCGGTGGCACAAAAATGTACGAACTTACCAAGCTTCAGAAGCCAAGAGGGACAAGGATGTGCTTAGTACAACCATTGGGTCCGAAGAGCATGGAGGCCGCATCAGAGGCGTGTCCTCTAAGTTGACCATCAAGGATGGGTTCTAGGAGAACTGGGCTAGCTACTGGAGGCATGACCGCTACAAGGAAGAAATGAAAGAAGTTGTAAAGGGAGCAGTAGAAGCTAAGTTTAAGGAATTATTCCTAGCACAAATGGCTGAGCAGCAGCGGTCCGGGGTATTATGGATTAACCCGTCGCAAGAGGTGGGGCAACAACAGATGGTGATGATGCCCCCTTCGGTATTGGCCCATGCGAATATGACATGTGCTCAGAGCAGTGTCACCTCTACCACAGCGCAACCATACCCGGTAGATTGCATAACAAGTACTACTCCATGCTTGTTGCTCTATCCGATCGGTAGAGCTGGAAAGACAAAAGAAGTTGCCAAGGCCCATGTGGATCCGGTTGGGGGTTAATTTGAGGGAAAACCGATCCCACACCTATATGCATGCATACAAGTGGAGCAACTCTTGAAATCAAGCTATGAGTACAACGAGGTAGACATCCCCACTGCAGATGGGAAGAATTGCCTTGGACAATGCGTCAGCAGTACCATTCTGTGGCATAAACGAGATATATAAACTAAATTCCACAAAAAACTACATATATAAACTAAATTCTCATTTCTTTCTTTTTAAAATAGGGCTTACAGGTAGAGAAAGCACTAGAAGCTAAGTTTAAGGATTTTTTCCTAGCACACATGGCGGAGCAGCAGCAGTCAAAGGTATTTTGGATTAACCCATCGCAAGAGATGGGGCAACAACAGATGGTGACGATGCCCCCTCCGGTATTGGCCCAAGCGAATACGGCATGTGCTCGGAGCAGTGTTGCCTCTACCACAACACAACCATACCCGGTAGATTGTATATCTGTTAGTACCCCCTTGTTGACGCAAAAAACCGGCGATCGGCTTCTTATGTGGCCACACACAAGGTCATGGGAGATTTGCTTTACTCCGGCGCAGGCTCCAATTAGCTTCGCATAGGTGCTAGGCGTGCCAGTCAATTTGACCTATAATTAACAATGAATAAGGCAATCATCAAGTACTAGAATGCATCGACTGGATTTCCTAACCGTTCCAAAGGGGTATCGGCCAGAACCTCGATGCAGATATAATAAGAAATCAACTAAGAAACAATCGATTCTACTGTGAAGCAATATCAATTACTCAGTACTACTTTACGAACAACACTTAGATTCAGATCTAATCGGCTATATTCTATGCATTAACTTGAAACAATAAAATGTAACTACAGGTGTGTTGACGCCAGATTTTGACACGTGTTGAATCGGCGTCAGGAGGAGAAGATTGGCCGATGCGGCAGATCTGAAGGCTACGGAAAGGAATCGGCCGATTGAGGTAACAGTTGGAAATCGGCCGATTGGTGACACAGCTTACGCCAACAGGATGGGATTATTTCAGAGGATCCTGGTCAAAAGTTGGTCAAAGGGGGCACGCTAAGTCGGTCGGGGAGCAATTGAAGGAAATCCTGATTGGATTAGGGAGCGGCGGCGGAAGATTCTTCGGGAGTCCGTTTCCTTTTTAAAGTTCGTATAGATATAGTAATTTAAATAAGGTTGTAACAAGTCATGATCGACCAGGAGGCCTAGCTTTAGGGTATAAATAGGAGTCGTCAGGGTCTTGAAAAAATATCAACACATCAATCAACAATAATACTTCTACTTTTCCAGCAATTTACTTTCAAGTCGGCGACTTCGCCAATATTTTCTTCTTCCACGAGTTCGTACGGATTGGCAGGGCTGCATCAACTTGATCTCCGGCCAATTGGTAGGTTCCGCTTACCGAGTAATATCCAAGCTTTAACTACGGGCGCATCGCTGTGGTTTCGTTTGGATTTATTCACCAGTTATCGATATTTACTAGAATTGCAAGTTTTACCTGTTGTTCTAGTATTATCACCAGTTATCCAGCTTGAGAGCAGAGTAATCGGCTTCGTCATTGTTCTTCTTCGATTTATCATCATATAGCCGATTAGATCTATTTCAAGTGTTGCCCCTGTAGTAATCGTTTAGATCGCTCCAGCAGTTTTCTTTACGATTACCACACGATTATCGGCTAACCCATAGCCGATCATCCCTACAGCAAATCGGCCGATTCACTGCCGACGCGCTCCTCAGGACGGATCGGAACTCCAGCCGATCGACGCGCCTGGAATTTAATACTTTATTTCCTTGTCAATCAACAGGTCAGATTGACTGGCACGCCGCACGAATCGCACCAGGGCGATAACCCGAACAGGAGCTAAGCAGATTCTCCCGGGTCGTGTGTCCGACGCTGGAGACCATCGGCCGATTCCTATCCGGCCGATTTTAGCGCCAACACACTTTTGGCACGCCCTTTGGGACCATCCAAGATCTGATATGTCGAAAAACGCAGAAATCTCCGACAGCAACATCGTCACAGAAGCAGATCTCAAGGACGACCAGAGGGAAGAATTGGCCAAACATCTAGAAGATTACAAGAAGATGTACCTCCAGTCGTTCAGTCGTACCAGAAGCGGGGAGGCAGTCAAGAAGGCTCCTATTCTAGCGCCTCGCCACATCACCATTGCTGAGGACTCGGGCAAGATGTCAGAGATGATTCAACAGTCCGTGTATCAGGCGTTCATCGACCAATCCTCAGTGATGACCAACACGGTGTATAACGCCGTCGTCAGCTCTCTGGCCAGCGGAGCAGTCCAAGGCTATCAGGGACCGGCATATGCCCCGCCGACCACTCTGCCAGCCAGAAGCTTACCATACACGTCCCAATCGGCTCCTCAGCCGATATTGACGCAACGCGAGGGGTACAACTCTCCACTGCCCCCGGCGTCTCCAAGATACAGCGGTGCACCAGGTCTCCCATCACAGACACCGCTTCAACCCGTTCAGATTGCTTCTGTGCAGTCACTGCCTACGAGCTCAGCGCCTTGGGGAACATCAGCGACTGCGTATTTTCCCGAGCCAGCGAACGGGTATGGAAGTTATTCAACCCAGGTACCATACCAATCGGCCGCCCGGCCGACGGTTCCCCAGTATCAGCCGATCTTATCTAAAATCGGCAGGGGGGCAAGCACTATAGAAGCATTCAGAGGCACGGCGCCAGCGGTGACGTACGATGGGGGTGCAGACTCGTTTCGCCATCAACTATCGGCCGCTCAGCAAAGCTCGCCGATTCACCACCCAGTCGTGCCAGCTCTTCAGCACATGCCTGCACCGCGAACAGCTGTTCATCAGCAGCAGGTGGACTGGACGGCAAGAATAGCAGAGGTAATCCAGGATCAGTTTGGATTGAAGCCAAAAGTTCAAACTTACACCTACAAGACGCCGTATCCATCGGCCTATGACTTGCTGCCGTTCCCACACTGCTACAAAGGTCCTGATTTCACCAAGTTCTCGGGGACGGACGATACATCCACTGTGGAGCATATCAACCGATTCATCATCCAGTGCGGAGAAGCTGCCACACAAGATGCTCTGAGGGTGCGTTTATTTTCATCGTCCCTGTCCGGATCGGCCCTCCAGTGGTTCACCACCTTGCCGCCAAATTCCGTCGTTACATGGGCCGATCTGGAGAAACAATTCCACAAGTACTTCTACGCAGGAGTACACGAGATGAAGCTCTCAGATTTGACCAGCCTCAGGCAGAGGAGTGATGAACCAGTGATGGGATATATACAGAGGTTCGGAGAAATCAGGAACAAATGCTACAGTCTGGCTCTGACCGACGCACAGCTGGCCGATATCGCCTTCCAAGGCCTACTGCCACAAATCAAAGAAAGATATGCTGCCCAAGAGTTTGAAAGCCTGAGCCAGATCGTTCACCGATTGTCAGGACAAGAGGTCCGACCATTAGCGGAGGAACTTCCAAAAGAAGGTGGCATACTTGGAAGGATCTGAATCAGATGCGGAAGAGGAAATCGGCCTGGCAGAATGGGTCAAAGGGAAAAAACCGATATCATGCCCCTTTGGCAAGAAGGAGCTAGAGACATTCGGCTTTGACACGTCAAAGGCCGATAAAATTTTTGATCTATTGCTTCAGGAAGGGCAGATTAAACTGTCTCAGCATCACACCATCCCTACGGCCGATCAACTTAAGAAGATGAAATACTGCAAGTGGCACAACGCTACTTCTCATGAAACAAATGAATGTAAAGTCTTCCGTCAGCAGATCCAATCGGCCATCGAGCAGGGACGGCTTAAATTCGAAACTCCAGCTAAATCGGCAAAACCGATGAAGATAGATCAGCATCCCTTCCCGGCCAACATGGTTAACGCTGGAGGGGACTCAAGTCAAACTAAGGTGCTGACGTCAGAATCGGCGAGAAGAGGTGGCGCCGTCGACCCCAGGAGGCAGATCACGACGGAAGAAATCAGAAGGAACAGGCGGGGGCCAGAACGACCACGCAAGCCCGTCACTTCCCAATTCTTACTCAGTAAGTATCGGCAGCAGCAAGAACGAGCAAGATACCAGGAAGAGACGATGCGCCGGCATGAAGATCACTGGCAATGTCCGCTCTTCATCCACTGCTGGGAGAACGACATCAGATTGCCGTCTGCCGATAACTGTCCGGAGTGTAACGAATTAAGCTGTAACGATCGCCCGAGGCCACACTCTAGGGACAGAGGATCAGAGCCGATCAGCAGAAATCGGCGCGGACGAGAAGAACAGCGCGTTTTGGTGCATGATCGGCTGGGGGGCAGAGTTGACCAGCACCACCGGTCAAAAAGCAAGATCGGCCAGCGGGACGGACTGGGGGCAGGATCAGCGCGCACGATCGGCTGGAAGAGATGGCCGATGACAGGGTATCGGACGAGGATCCCCTAGGAAAGGAACCAGATTGGGAACACGCCAGATCATCGGCCAAACCAGCAAATCCCAGGTGGTGTCCCGATGGCTTATCTAGATCCCAGAAGCGGAGGATCCAACGCCTACGCCAGTGGGAGCATCAAGAAGAAGAACAGAGACAGGTGCAAGAAAAAAGAAATGTCAAGTCTCGAGTGTGGCGCCCAAAGAAACATGATCAAGAAGCAAACAACCAAGAATCGGCGACCGAAGTTGATATGGTGTTCATACTGCCGATGGAGTTCATGGCGCCCAATGATCGGGATAAAATAACAAGAACAGAAGAGGAACAAATGGCACAACTAGTGTTGGAGCCGATAACGGCTACGTTTGAGAAACGAGAAGAAGAAAAATGACAACATCTTAAAGCGCTGTTTCTGAAAGGCTATGTCAACGGAAGACCCGTTACCAGATTACTGGTAGATGGAGTCGCTGCAGTTAACATCATGCCGTATGCCATGTTCCGCAAGCTGGATAAGGGCGATGAAGACCTCACCAAGACGGACATGATGCTGAAGGATTTCGAAGGCAACGTGTCGCCCGCCCGCGGAGCGCTCTGCGTCGACCTCACCATCGGCAGTAAGACCCTCCCTACCACCTTTTTCGTTATTAATGGCAAGGGGTCCTACAATATGCTGCTTGGTCGCGATTGGATACACGCAAACTGCTGTGTCCCATCTACAATGCATCAATGCCTTGTGCAATGGGTCGGCGACAGCACAGAGATAGTCGCTGCCGATTCCGTCTACAGCGTTGCAGCGGCCGACAAGCAACAGTGGAGATGTGAGCATGTCAAGTGTATATCTGGCAGGACTTGGGACACTAACTTCCTGAAAGTGTCCGATTTCGGTCTACAGCCGATCCAAGCAGTCGGTTCTGAAGATTCAGAATAAATGGATCAGCTCATCCGAAAAGATGGGAAGCTTGGGCATGGGTTTACATCGGCCGATTTATTAGAGATGGTAGATTTGGGAGATAGCAGCAAATCAAGGCCGACGTACATTAGTGCCAATTTGGATCCTGAGTACAAATGTAAATTGATAAGTTTATTAAAAGAGTTCAAGGATTGCTTTGCTTGGGAATATCATGAGATGCCAGGACTAGACCGGTCTATTGTTGAACAGCGGTTACCTATAAAATCAGGATATCGGCCATATCAGCAACCTGCACGACGGTGTAACCCCAAGATTCTACCTGATATAAAGGCCGAGATTACAAAGTAGGATTTATTCGGCAGTGCCGCTACGCCGAATGGATTTCTAACATTGTGCCTGTATACAAAAAGAATGGAAAATTACGTGTGTGCATCGATTTCAGGAACTTAAATCAGGCTACGCCGATGGATGGATATCCGATGCCGACGGCCGATATCTTGGTGGATGCTGCCGCAGGCCATAAAGTCATAAGTTTCATGGATGGCAACGCCGGGTACAATCAGATATTAATGGCCGAGGAAGATATTTCGAAAACAGCTTTCAGATGCCCAGGTCATCTTGGTTTATTTGAATGGGTGGTTATGACTTTCGGGTTGTAGAACGCTGGCGCTACATATCAGAGGGCCATGAACTACATCTTCCACAAACTCATTGGTTCATCGGTGGAAATTTATATAGATGACATCGTGGTCAAGTCAAAAGGTCACCAAGATCATCTGGCCGATTTACAGGAAGTACTGGAGTGCACAAGGAAACATGGGTTGAAGATGAACCCAAACAAGTGTGCATTTGGTGTATCGGTCGGGCAATTCTTAGGATTTATGGTCCATGAGCGCGGGATAGAAGTCAACCGCAAGACCATAGACGCCATCAACAGAATGGTGGCCCCACAAAATAAAACTGAACTACAGTCCCTCATCGGCAAGGTCAATTTCATCAGAAGATTCATATCCAATCTGTCAGGGCGTATTCAGGCTTTTACCCCTCTGTTGAAATTAAAGCCCGACCAGGAATTCATATGGGGAGAAGGACAGCGCAAGGCACTGGAGAATATCAAGCAGTATCTGGTTTCACCTCCGGTATTAGTTCCACCACAGCCTGGTAAGCCGTTCAAGTTATATTTATCGGCTGATGAACAGGCTATTGGATCGGCGTTGCTACAGGAGTTTGAGGGGAAAGAACGAGTGGTATACTACGTCAGCAGAAGACTTTTAGACGCCGAAACAAGATATTCCTCGGTGGAGCGACTATGCTTGTGCTTATACTTTTCATGTACCAAGCTCAGGCACTATTTGCTATCGGCAGAATGCATAGTCGTGTGCAAGGATGATGTGGTGAAGTACATGCTATCATTGCCGATTTTGAAAGGGCGGATTGGAAAATGGATCCTGGCTTTGTCAGAATTCGATTTAAGGTACGAATTGGCCAAAGCCGTCAAAGGTCAAGTGATGGCCGATTTCGTAGTTCAGCATTGTGGACCAGAGATCGCCACCGTTGAACCAGTTCCATGGACTCTATATTTTGATGGTTCTTCGTGTGGGGTCAGATCAGGAATCGGCATTGTTCTTGTGTCGCCTCGGGGGGCAAGTTATAATTTCTCTCTGCCGATAGAAGCCTCTGCAACTAATAACCAGGCAGAATATCGAGCCGTTCTGAAAGGCATCCAATTTTTAAGGGAAGTCAGAGCTGATGCAGTCAAAATTTTTGGAGATTCCATGCTCATTGTGGATCCGTTGACGGGGCGATCTGAGTGCAAGGATGATATCTTGAGGATTTATTATGAGGATTGTCTTCAACTTTTAAAAGAGTTCAAGTCTGCAATAATTGAGCATATCCCCAGGAATTATAATGAAGAAGCCAACAGACTGGCCCAACATGCTTCTGGGTATCGGCCGATTCAGGGAGCGATGGCGCTAGAGCTCGCGGCCGAAGACTGGCGAAAGGAGATCGCCGATTACTTGAAAAATCCATCCCAAAAGGTGGATCGGCGAACACGTTTTCAGGCTACAAAATATGTGTTGCTTGAGGATGATTTATTTTATCGGACGATTGATGGAGTTTTCTCAAATGCTTGGGAACGGAAGAATCAAAAGTGCTGATGGGAGAAATCCATGAAGGCGTGTGTGGAGCTCATCAATCGGCTCACAAAATGAAATGGATGATCCGGAACAATGGATATTACTGGCCGACCATTCTTGAGGATTGTTTCAAGTACTACAAAGGATGCCAAGACTGTCAGACGTTTGGCAATGTGCAGCGCGCGCCAGCATCGGCTATGAATCCAATAATTAAGCCGTGGCCGTTCAGAGGTTGGGGAATAGATCTCATCGGACAGATTCATCCTCCATCAAGCAAAGGGCATAAGTTCATATTGGTGGCTACAGATTATTTTACTAAGTGGGTGGAGGCAGTTCCTTTGAGGAACGTGACATCGGCCGATATGATTGAATTTGTTAAAAGCCATATTATATATCGATTTGGTATTCCTCAAACCATCACAACTGATCAAGGGACAATGTTCACTTCAGGAGAATTCGGAGAGTTCGCCACCGATATGGGTATTAAATTATTGAATTCTTCTCCATACTATGCTCAAGCCAATGGCCAAGCAGAGTCGTCTAACAAAGGGATAATCAAGCGAATCAAGAGGAAGATAGAAGAGCAACCCAAGAAGTGGCATATGTCTTTGGCTGAATCTTTATGGGCATACAGGATGGCTTGTCATGGAGCCACTAAAATATCCCCTTATCAGTTGGTTTATGGTCATGAGGCGGTCTTGCCATAGGAGATAAGGACAGGGTCAAGACGTATATCGTTACAAGATCAGTTAACGGCCGATGACTATTCCTTTCTCATGAAAGATGAACTTGACGATTCAGCGGGTTTACGGTTGAGAGCCCTGATTAGTATAGAAGAAAACAAGAAAAGGGTGGCCAGATGGTATGACAAAAAGGTCAAAGTTAAACAGTTCTCTCAAGGAGATTTGGTTGGAAGTTGGTGCTGCCGATAGGATCTAAAGATCCCAAATTCGGTAAATGGTCACCCACTTGGGAAAGGCCGTATAGAATCGGCCGATGTGCCCCTGGGAATGCATATATTCTGGAGACAGTCGAAGGGGAGGAATTCCCAAGAGCTTTAAATGGGCGATATCTGAAGAGGTACTATCCAAGCGTTTGGGTAGATACATGACTTGCAGCAAAATATGTCAAGATAACATGGCCGATTTCTCATCGGTTTCTGTCTACACATCTGGTGAAAGAAACATTGCGATTCATTATTGAATGGAAATTACAGATTACATGGCCGACATGGTACAAGTCGCCCTTAGAATAAAAATACTGATGTGTCTACTGATTACGCCTACGCTGGATTTCTCTCTCGATGCGACCCAGTTTTATCATAAGGGTGAGCCTTTTCTCTTTCGGGTCCTCTGTAGTGGCTCCAGTTTCAGCTTGGTTGCAGAGTTCTTTCAGCAGGCGGGTCTTCTCCTGTTCCAGATCTTCCATGGCGACTCCAGTTTTGGCTTTACAAGGAAGTGAAGAACATTTTTCGGAAGATGGTTGCTTGTGGACCAAAAAATGAGCATTTATGAGGTTCGAGTGTTCCTGGACAGCGGCAGGGACATGATCTCTGAGTTCCCCAGCATGAGCTCTTATCAGATTTCTGTCTGCCTGTGATAGTGGCTCTTCTGAATGCATGATTTCTATCGCTCGTTCTAGACCGGGGCTGAGACGTTTCGGCTAAACAGAGATAAAAGGAGTTACCCAGTATCGGAGCGATTGAGATGCTTAAGAGAAAGGCAGAGGGGGAGTTCATACCTGGTTGACAGAGGAAGAGGATGAGGAGGACGAAGAAGACATCTTGCCGTTCAATTTGGGACAGTAAAAGAAGGAGAGGAGATAAGTAATGCGTGTGCCTCTAGAGATGGTGAACGGTCTGCTTGTAAATGAAGAGGAGGTAGATGGATGGTGAGACACGTCCTATCGGAGTAAATACATACATAAATGCAAAGCAGACTGAAGGAGCAGTTCAAAACCAAATCGGCGCGGTGACATTAAAGGAGCAATAATGTTTAACATATTTTTTACAACCCAAGGAAAGCATCTATGGCTACAATCGCTCATCGTCTAATGTGATCGGCCGAGTCTACTACTCTCTGATCATCATCGGCCGATCCTGGTACTTCTGACACGCGGCGGCGGAGCCTTATTGTTTCACGGGCCAGATGTTGTCTTTCTTGCTTCAGCTCGCTGATGATGGATGGGAGTTCTTGGAGCTTCTTCTCTTCAGCGGCTATCTGTTTGGTTATCTGTTCCATCTCCTTGGCCAGTTCTGCTCTCCTCCGTTTCAGCCGATCTATTGCGCCGACGATGTCCGGACGGCAATTCTCAGGGAAGTTGATCCTGTGGTGTACTTCCTGAGTCCAGTGCTTGTATGAGTCGACCTCCTCCCGAGTTTTGGCCATCTGAGCACGATCAGCCATACGTCGCAGCGCCCTGGAAACTGGGATCTGCATGCCCTCTATATAGGCAGCATACCCCAAATTTTCCGATACTTCATCCGGGATGCGCTCTTTGACCTCGTTGAAAAGTCGTCGAATCAGCGATGCATCTTCCACCAATCGGCCGATGTCATCTTGGAGGAGAGTACGAATGCTTTCGAGCTTGGAGCGGACATCGTCGGAGGTGGAGCTCGATGGAATTGGGTGTGAAGCGATTTCTTCGTCATCGGCCAAGGAGACAGCAAAAGAAAAGATGCTATTGTTGGGGGTATCTTGCTCCTGTAAGGAAATAAAGTAAAGGGTAAGCAAGCGGTGAAAAGAAATCGGCCGATTCTAATGGTAAGACTGTTACCTCTTTGAAACTAATCTCTCTTGCCTGCGCCGGTGGAAGTGTTTCCCTTGTCTCAGGGACTGGTGCATTTGGTTCGTCGGAAGAAGAAGATTCGATGGTTATTAGCGCTCCGCTTGGACCAGCTTCCTGAGAAAGACATAAAAGAAGATTCCTGTGAAAATGCTATGGGAAATTGAAATAAGATAGTAATAGAAATTTGCCATGCCTCTGTGGGTCTCCCGGCCGATGCCTGTTGTGGAGTTATAATCGGCATACACAAATCGGCCTGCATCAAAATTGGTTAAGTTTTCTGAATATTAAGGATTCAAGGTAAGAGATCGTTTACCTCGGCGGCAGGAGCTGCTGGAATCTCGGTTCCCACTTGGGACATGGCCGACTGTTGTGGAGACTGCGGTGGGATAACTTGTGCAGCCTGGCAGAGGAATAGAATTGATGTCAGTAGAAGATTTGGAGAATATATGAGATAAATAAGATTACCTGAACAGCTTCTACTAATAGTGATGCTGCAGCTGCCCCGACTTCAGCAGTGACTTGGGGATCGGCCATCTCGACAACCGGCAAGGGTAAAGGACCTGGAGTCTCGGCGGGTGTCATCACTACTTGGTCGGCCGATCCGACGCGGGAAGTCTCGGCCGATACCACTGCCATCTGGCTGGCCGATCCGATGCGGGGGACTTCAGCCGATGTTATTGCCGTCTGATCGGCCGATTCAATGCGAGCTCGCACCCGACGGCTGGTTATCTTTGATGTTGGCCTTTTTGGTGCTCGCCTTGATCGGCCGGTGGAGATATCTCTGACAGTTGGAGCATGGAAGCCGATAAGTGGATGCGGCGTGTATTGGTGATGGCTATCAATCGGTCGGCCGCTTCGGCTCCGCATCGGGGGAACATGGCTTTCAGACTGAAGAGATGAACATGAGTTAACGACAAGATGATAATATAACATTGGAATCGGCTAAGGAAAAAGGACATACCGCTGCATTTGGATCAATGTTCTCTGGGTCCAGAATATTGCAGTAAGACGATGGAGATTTACAGAAAAGGTGCTGCTTCCATTCTGCCCACCATAATTTAAACTGCTGGGTGGCGAAAGAGGCAACTGACCAACCATTCAAGTCAATGGTACTGGAGTCAGGTACTAGATCGCACAGCCGGCTGTAATCAAGACTTGAGGTTAGTCCATCTCTGAATTTTGCCTGGCCGGCGAAGTAGACCCGAATTGGCAGTTGGCCAAAACCCAGTTGCCTTGCCGCAGCCGATGGACTGTAGAACTCGTAGGTGGGTGAGTCCTTTCCTGAGAAGAAGTTGGCCGGCAGAATCCCCGGCTTGATCAAGACGTCCATTAACTCTCTGTCAAAGGTATGAGTGGAGAAATCGTAGCATACGGGCAATTCAAAAATCGGCTCTACTGCCTGATATGGGTGCCAGCTGATCATCTCTTCACTAAGGCCATTGTAGAAGCATCTGAAGTATTCAGCTGTGCGGGTGGCAGTGAATTGGCAGCCAGGAAAGGCCGATACCGCTTCTCCAAAAGATCTGCAGTGGCGACGGACCGATGGATTCTCCTCTGACTCGATATTGGGAAAGGTCTTTGTCTCTATCCGCTGTTGAGAAACCTTGCTCATATGTAAGTTGAGCCAGAGGGTGATGAACCACCAAGGACCACCTGGGTTCCCTATCGGCTCCCCCTTCGACAGCTTGACGCTGATTTGGTGCATCAGATGGTACACCGATCCCAGCAAATGTTTTCCAAGAGGGATGGCCGATCCTTGTGAAAGAGCCTCTGCCAAAGCTTGAGTGTTTGAAGAGGGGCCGACTGCTCTGCCACAGAAGAAATGCTTCTCCAGCCACATCATCAAGAAGGCAGTATGCTCCCTCTGCGAGACTGTCCCGGTCTTCATGTTTTTACTGATGTATCCTTTCCACCCGCCGATTCCTTTGGGCTCTAGCTGATGAGATGGCTTGAACAGATAATTGAAGGGGGTATCGGCGGAGGAAACATCGAGGCCGGTCAGCAGCAGAACATCGGCCAAGGTCGGGGTCATGGGTCCGTGTCCGAAAAGGAACGCGTTAAGTGCATCAGACCAAAAATAAGAGGCTGCCATAACCAGAGGTTCATTCCTTTCCATCTGAGACAGGGATAAGTCTATGCACTGGCCGATTTTGAGTTCTTCCCACTGAACCTTCCAAGATCCGGCTACCCTCTGGTACCATTCTCTCCACCCGGGTGTTTCATTTGGCCAGGATCTGAAAGTGCCTACCCAGTGATCTAAATCCATAGATGATTGCTTAAAAGGGATCCTATGGGTTTCTAAACTGATCAGGTCCGTTGGATCAGGGCTCCCCATAGGGCCCAAACAGATGAGGTCAGGGGATTCTGAAAGGGGAATAGTGATTCGGTGCCTAAGTGCCTAAAAAAGGGAAAAAGGGAAGAAACTGAGAGAGGGTCCGGAAAATACTGAAGCAGTAAAAAGGCGAAAAGGATTTATCTCTGGCATGGAGGCCATCGTCGCCGATGACACCGCTGGGGAAGCCGCCGATTGGGCCGCCGCCGCCGAAGGAGTAGCTGATGGAGCCTCTGTAGATGGAGTGGTTGCCGATGGAGACGCCATTGGGGGTCGGAGCAGGCCGCGGATGAAATCGCCGGAAAGGGGGAAGCGCTTGGAGATCGGGAGAGCTTGGAGGAAGACGAACAGTGGTGCGATAGAAAAGAATGCTAGATTAATGGGGAAGGATAGGCGGAGAAAGCCAGTATTTAAGAAAATCATGGAAGCGAGGGCAAAGGTGGTACTTTTACCGCGCCGTCTACACGAGTTCCAGAGGAGCGGTCGTTTCGCGCACTTGGTTCGAGGAAATTGCAATCATTGTGCCGCGGAACGGAGGGAGATTTTTACTGCGCCCGTTTCGGAGGAAAGGATTAAAGAAAGAGTTTCAAAGAAAAAGTTATATTTTACTCCGAAACTGGGGGGCATGTGTTGACGCCAGATTTTGACACGTGTTGAATCGGCGTTAGGAGGAGAAGATTGGCCGATGCGGCAGATCTGAAGGCTACAGAAAGGAATCGGCCGATTGAGGTAACAGTTGGAAATCGGCCGATTGGTGACACAGCCTACGCCAACAGGATGGGATTATTTCAGAGGATCCGGGTCAAAAGTTGGTCAAAGGGGGCACGCTAAGTTGGTCGGGGAGCAATTGAAGGAAATCCTGATTGGATTAGGGAGCGGCGGCGGAAGATTCTGCGGGAGTCCGTTTCCTTTTTAAAGTTCGTATAGATATAGTAATTTAAATAAGGTTGTAACAAGTCATGATCGACCAGGAGTCCTAGCTTTAGGGTATAAATAGGAATCGTCAGGGTCTTGAAAAAATATCAACACATCAATCAACAATAATACTTCTACTTTTCCAGCAATTTACTTTCAAGTCGGCGACTTCGCCAATATTTTCTTCTTCCACGAGTTCGTACGGATTGGCAGGGCTGCATCAACTTGATCTCCGGCCAATTGGTAGGTTCCGCTTACCGAGTAATATCCGAGCTTTAACCACGGGCGCATCGCTGTGGTTTCGTTTGGATTTATTCACCAGTTATCGATATTTACTAGAATTGCAAGTTTTACCTGTTGTTCTAGTATTATCACCAGTTATCCAGCTTGAGAGCAGAGTAATCGGCTTCGTCATTGTTCTTTTTCGATTTATCATCATATAGCCGATTAGATCTATTTCAAGTGTTGCCCCTGTAGTAATCGTTTAGATCGCTCCAGTAGTTTTCTTTATGATTACCACACGATTATCGGCTGACCCATAGCCGATCATCCCTACAGCAAATCGGTCGATTCACCACCGACGCGCTCCTAAGGACGGACCGGAACTCCAGCCGATCGACGCGCCTGGAATTTAATACTTTATTTCCTAGTAAATCAACAGGTCAGATTGACTGGCACGCCGCGCGAACCGCACCAGGGCGATAACCCGAACAGGAGCTAAGCAGATTCTCCCGGGTCGTGTGTCCGACGCTGGAGACCATCGGCCGATTCCTATCCGGCCGATTTTAGCGCCAACAAGGTGATAGAAAATCTAAGATCTAAGCTGGATAACTTGTGATAAAAACTAAACTGCACAAGATTAAACGAATCAACCTTGCAAAGTATAGCAACTATCGATAACTGGTGAGTAAATAGATCGAGAAGGAAGCGATGCGCCGTCAATCAAAGATCTAATTTGCTCGATAAACATGAAACTTACCAGCAAGCTGGAGATCCAAGCGATGCAGCCCTCCTACCGGAAGAACTCAGCGAAAAGAAAAAAACTACGAGACTAGGGTTTGGCGAAGTCGCCGGCAATGAAGTAAAGGGTTTGTTGTATTGATGTGTGATTATTCTGATTACAAGCCCCTAGGCCAATATTTATAGCCTAAGCTAACAAATCCTAGTCGATCACGACACAACATGACTTGACCCAAAAGAAAACAATCTTTCTAAAATAAATAACTAACACAAGACTCGAACTCCACATGATAACTTGCTGACGTGGACCATCAGCGCCAATTCCGTTCCATCGGCTGCGACGCCATCTTTGACAATCGGCCGCCTCCTCTTCTTCAGCATCGGCCTCCTCCCTTGCCTTATCTTTGACTAGATTGTGTCAAAAAATGGTGTCAACATATGGCCCCCAATTTTGGAATAAAATATTTTTTATTCCAAAATTCTCTCCAGTCATGATTATCTCTCCAATCCGGGCATGAACGATCCTCTAGTCTCCACCATAATGGCCGGTCTTTTCAAACCGCTCTGACTCCTCGATCCTTGGAATGAAAATCGGGGCATGCTCCTAACTCTTCCATTTCCCGATCAATTGTAGCAGCGTGACGCTTACACTTCCCAACCAACTGTAGCAAAGAGACGTTTCGTCTTCCCCCAGCGGTTATAAACAAGGGTTCTAGGTAGACCAAAAAAATCAACCTGCTCCTACTGTCGCTTCACCTTCCCCGTCTTCCTTCCAAACCATCTTTAGATCGAGACCATGGCTAGTAACAAGTGACCAGTAGAAGGTGCATCCGGCGTGAATCAACACCCTCGTGTTCATCTCCGTCGCCAGAGGTGAGATAATCTTTGCCTTCGCACACCCCTATGTTTATGCCACAAACTTTCTCAACCTTACAGGGCCATCTCCATGGCTGGCGAAGCTTCCAGCGCCGTCCGCGGTGCACCACCCGCAACCCAGCGAGCTCTTCCACCAGCTCCGCTGACTTCTATGACAGGGATGACGCTCGACGCTTCCTTCGTTAGAGAAACGAGGATCGCGACTTCTACTCCGAGGCAACTCGTGAGGTCAAACGCTTGGAGTTCTGCCTGGAGGCCACCCAAGCGGCATTGTCGGCTGCCGAAGGTGAAACCTCTGCTGTCTGTGCGATGCTGGCCGATGCCAACGCCAGAGTTGGAGGTATGGTTTTCTCTAAATAAAATCTCTCCTCTTTGATAATCCTCCATATTTTGACTGCCTCCTTCTCTCATTTTGGAAGCTTTGGAGGCACAACTCCAGACCCTACATCTAGCAGCGAACCACGCCACCACCATAGTGAATGCTAGGGGCGTTCTGCTTGCTGACCACGTGCAAGACATCCCCAAGCGCGCTAGGGAGATCACTGGCCATGGAGCCCGCCAAGGGGTCATAGTGCTCTTGCTGTGGTGTAGACTCAACTCGGGCACGAGCTCCGAACTCTACACCCTGTCTTCCTTGAAGGAGAAGATCGAGCAGGCTTCGAAGAGCTCATTGACGAGCTTGATGAAGCCGCCGGGACCATCGGCTTTGAAGTCGATGTCGAGGGTGTAGTCAATAGGGTCTTCCTCGATGAGTAGATTGTAACCTCTATGTTTATCTATCGTGCCTTTTTTCTGCATCGGTGTGAACAATGTTTCCTTCTGCATACTTTCAGTAGCTGATATCCAAAACGCTATTTCGAATTTGATTTTTGCACTAAGGGCGACGCATATCGCATCGGCCATATCCGATTATGCTCCAGCACCATCGGCTTAATGGAGCACCTACCTTTATGCATGATCACTCTATGACCCTCATATTACAGTAAAGGCGATACTTCTCGTATCGGCTATAATTTTTGAACCAATCCTCTTTGCAAATGATTGGCTCAAGCATCCACCCATATGCTAGGATAATATTTTTTCAAGTATTTACCATTTGAACCTCGCGCAAACTTCTCTCCTTCAAGCGTTTTCGGAATGTAGGCAATGCCAGGAATACACTGATTTATCCGATAAGGACCCTCCCATGTAGGGGACCATTTGCCATACTTCTGATCTCTAGACTTTATCGATAGAATCAATTTCCAAACCAAATTCCCTTGGGCAAACTCTTTAACCTTGACCTTTTTATCATACCATATGGCTACCCGTGCTTTATTTGCTTCAACATTTATGAAAGCCCTAACCCGATGGGAACCCAAATCTTCTAAGCCATCTTTCATCAGATCTGTATACTCATCAGCTGTCAACTCATTTTGTAAAGAGAAATGTCTTGAGCCAGTTTTTATTTCCCAAGGAAGAATAGCTTCGTGTCCATAAACCAACTGGTAAGGGGACACCTTTGTAGACCCATGACAAGCCATCTGATACGCCCACAATGCCTCTTTGAGAGAAGTATGCCATTGCCTTGGCTGTTCATCAATCTTCCTTTTGATCAACTTGATTATTCCTTTATTAGACTCTTCTGCTTGTCCATTAGCTTGGGTATAATAAGGAGAAGAATTCAACAATTTGATTCCCATACTGACAACAAATTCTTCAAATTCACCTGAACTGAACATGGTACCCTAATCGGTCGTGATAGTTTGAGGAATACCAAACCGATAGATTATATGTTCTTTGACAAAATTGATCATATTTTGGAGGTCATTGTCTTCAATGGAATTGCTTCAACCCACTTGGTGAAGCAATCTGTTGCTATAAATATAAACTTATGATTCTTGCTTGATGACGGATAAATTTGGCCGATCAGATTGATGCCCCACCCCCTGAAAGGCCACAGCTTTATGGTAGGGTTCATAGCCGATGAGGGAGCCCTATGGACATTACCAAATTTCTGGAAATCTTGACATCCCTTGTAATATTCGAAACAATCCTCAAGAATCATCGCTAGAAATATCCGTTTCTTCTTATCATCCACTTCATCTTGAAAGCCGATTGATGCACTCCACACACACCTTCGTGTGTTTCGCCCATCAGGTTCTTAGATTCCTCGGTTCCGATGCATTTGAGCAAGACACCATCAAGTGTTCGATAATATAGATTATCTTCCAGCAGCACAAACTTAGCAACCCGTAATCTTATCTGTCTGGAGACTTTCTGTGATGGATCCTTTAAATAGTCGATGATCTCTTTCCTCCAATCATCGACGGATAGCTCCAAAGCCGAAACATCGCATATTGGCCAATAACCAGAAGCGCTCTCTGCAAGCCTATTAGCCTCTTCGTTATACATCTTGGGGATGTGTTCGATAGAAACCATCCTGAATTCTCTTAATAATTCAAGACATTCTTCATGGTAAACCCTCAAAATATCATCGTTACAATCATATTTCCCGATTAACTGATTTACCACAAGCATACAATCCTCAAATATTTCGACGAAATCGGCTTTAATCTCTCTCAGTAACTTTATCCCCTTAGGCATAGCCTCATATTCCGCCTAATTATTAGTTGATGTACCAAGAATCGGCAGAGAGAACTCAAAGCTTGCCCCCGAGGTGATACAAGAACTACGCTGATACCGCAACCTTTTCCACAAGATGACCCATCGAAAAATAACATCCATGGAGCAGGCTCCACGATAGTAACTTCTGGGCCACAATGTTGAACAACAAAATCGGCCATGACTTGCCCCTTAACAGCTTCAGCCGATTCATAGCGCAAATCAAATTCCGACAGAGCCAGGATTCACTTTCCAATTCTCCCATTTAAAATCGGCAATGACAACATGTATTTGACGATATTGTCTTTACACATGACGACACACTCAGCCGATAATAAATAATGTCTGAGCTTAGTGCATGAAAAATATAAGCACAAACACAATCTTTTGACTGGGGAGTACCTGGTCTCTGCATCCAAGAGTCTCTTGCTGACATAATAAATCACACGTTCTTTGCCTTCAAATTGTTGAATAAGGGCCGATCCAATGGTTTGCTCATCAGCCGATAAGTATAAGTTAAACGGCTTGTGCTTCTGGGGTGGAACCAATACTAGTGGAGTCACCAAGTAATTTTTTATATCTTCAAGAGCTTTCTGTTGCTCCTTTCCCCAAATGAATTCCTGATCGGCCTTCAGCTTCAACAGCAGGCTAAATGGTTGAATCCTTCCGGACAGATTAGATATAAATCTTTGAATAAAATTAATCTTGCTGATTAATGACTGAAGTTGTTTCTTGTTTTCTAGGGCAACTACTTTGTTGATAGCACCAATAATCTTTTGCCCAATTTTGATTCCTCTTTCATGAACCATGAAACCCAGGAACTGACCAGCCGATACACCAAAAGTGCATTTGTTCGGATTTATCTTTAACCCGTGTTTTCTGGTGCATTCTAATGTCTTACGCAAATCGGCTAGATGCTCTCAAAACTCTTTGGACTTGACCACAACATCATCAATATAAATCTCCACAATCTTACCAATAAGATCATGAAATATATAATTCATAGCCCTTTGATACGTTGCCCCAGCATTTTTCAAACCAAAAGTCATGACGACGCACTCATATATGCCAACATGTCCAGGGCATCTAAATGCGGTCTTCGGAATATCCTCTTCTGCCATGAAAATCTGATTGTATCATGCATTTCCTTCCATAAAGCTAATGACCTTATGTACCGAAGCAGCATCTACTAACACATCGGCCACTGGCGTTGGATAACCATCCATCGGCGTGGCCTTGTTCAAGTTCATGAAATCAATGCACATAATTTGCCATTCTTTTTATATACGGGAACCACATTGGAGATCCATTCAGCATATCGGCATTGTCGTATAAACTTAGCTTCAAGTAACCTAGTGATTTCGGATGTCAGGCAACACTTCTAGTTTACATTGCCTGGCACCCTGTTGGTACGGTCGATACCCTGGTTTAATTGGCAACCAATGTTCAACAATCAATCGGTGTAATCCTGGCATTTCATAATACTCCCAAGTAAATGAATCCTTTAATTCCTTTAATAAGTCAATTAAATCTTGCTTCCATTCAGGATCTAACTTGGTACTAACAAACGTCGGCCTAGGCCTATCACCGTTTCCAATATCAACTTGTTCCAATTCATCGGCTGACGGGAACCCATGCCCAAGCTTGCCTTCATCATCTAGTAGGAAATCATTCATCAGGACGATTCTTCAGAGCCGACTGCTTGGATTAGCTTTAGACCAAAATCGGCCATCTTCAGGAAATCTCCCTCCCAAACTTTGCCCGATATGCACTCCACTCCATCATATCCCCAAACTTGAGAATAGGCTGTTGCAATGCTGAGCGACGAATCTGTGTGTACCACTTTGACAGCATCTTCCAACCATTGGATGAGGCATTGATGCATGGTGGATGGAATACAACAGTTGGCATGGATCCAGTCCCGTCCTAGGGGCAGATTGTATGAACCTTTCACTCGTCAGTTCAACGTTGACTGGGCTGGTGAAGCCTTGCCTTCGAAGTCCTTGAGCATCATGTCGGTCTTGATCAAATCCTCCTTGCCTTTCCCAAGCTTCCAATACGTGGCGTACGACATCACGTTGACGGTAGCACCACCATCAACCAACATCTTGGTCATCGGCCGACCGTCTACATATCCCTTGACGTACAGGGGCCTCAAGTCCCGACGCTCCTTATCTTCCGGCTTGTCTAATGCAGCCTGCATTGGATCTAGAGTAGGTTGGGCCATTGCCCGCTCTTCTTCTTCATCATCGGGCGGAGCTTTGAACTACATCGGCAAGACGAGGACCATGTTAACCAATGCTGATGGTTTAGACTCATCGGCTTTTCCCTTGATGCGCCATATTTGGAAATTCACATGCTTCTTCTCCCGAGCATGTTCCTCCTCTAGCTCTCTGTAGCGAAGCCTTTGGATTCTCCTTTTCTGGGACTTGGTCAACCCTCCAGGGCACCATTGGGGATAAGTTTCGGGGTCATAGTGATAGTTGCGTTGATGCTCGATTTCCTGATTCAGAGGCTCTTCATCAGGAACCCGATCATTAGCTTCATCTTCCAACTGATTCTAGCTTCAACCTTGCCCCCCAGCCGATCATGTACGGGGACACGTCTTTCTCCGTGTTCACCTCTGTTGATCGGCCTACGGCCTCTGTCATCATAGCACGGGGACACGTCTTTCTCTGTGTTCACCTCTGTTGATCGGCCTACGACCTCTGTCATCATAGCACTGCCTCTTGAAAGTATGGTAGTCGTTGCCTGGTCTGCTGCATTCAGGGACACCACCAATGGTCCTCATCACATCGACTCCTCTCTTCCTGAAAATACTTTTCTCTATCCTGCCAACGTCGATACTTGCTTATCAGCATGCCGGATGTAACAGTTCTGCGTGGTCCTCCAGAACTCTGTCCTTGCTCGTGTCAGCTCTGATTCTCCAATCCTTCAAACGATACTTGCATTCTTGGATCCACTGCTCCCGACTGCCTAGCTTGTTTGGAAGTCAGTACTTTGGCCTTACCCTTGCTGACCTCCACCATGTTTGTAGGAAAAGGGCGCCTGTCTATCTTCATGGGTGCATGATTATCAAACTTGATCCTCCTTTGCTCAATAGCCGATTGGATCTGATGACGGAAGGCTGTGCATTCATTGGTGTTGTGGGACACTGTGTTGTGCCATTTGCAGTATTTGTGGTTCTTTAACTCTTTGGCCATTGGGATCGTATGATTGGGAGACAATTTGATCTATCCCTCCTGTAACAGCATGTCAAAGATCCTATCAGCCTTGTTGACGTCGAACCCGTACCTCTCGGTATCCTTCTTGGCGAATGGGTGTGAAATCGACTCTTTCTTTTTGGTCCATTCTGCCAAACTGATTTTGGCCTCTCCTTTAGAATCAGAAGAGTACTCGACGTTATTAACTTTCTTCTGAAAGGTGTTCACTCTAGGATTCTGCACTCGAACCTCAACATTCGACATCCTCTGAGCAAGATGACTCAAGCTATCAAACTCTTGTGAGGAAAACTTTTCTTTTATGTGAGGCAGTAACCCATGAAATGCCAATTCAGCTAACTGGCTATCGCTGAGAGACAAGCTATAGCATTAGCTTGTAATGTCTCTAAATCTTTGGATGAAATCAGGGACTAGCTCGTCGTTCTTCTGCTTCAATCCTGTCAGATATATGAGTTTCATCTCTTGAACCCTGACGAAGAAGTATTTGTGGAATTGCTTTTCTAGATCAGCCCACGCGATGATGGAGTTAGCCGGCAGTGAAGAAAACCATGATGCTTTTCTAGATAGAGAGAGCGAAAACGGATGAATCTTCAGGGCACCGGATGCTTCTCCACATTGGACCAGAAACTTACTGATGTGCTCGATCGTTGTCACATTATCCTAGCCAGAGAACTTGGAGAAATGGGGCACTCGGTACCGGTGAGGCATAGCAATTTGATCATAAGCTTCAGGGTAGGGCCTTCGATGGCTCCTTAGGCTTCAAGCTGAATTGATTTCTCATCACATCGGCTATCTTGCTGGCCCAATCAATGTTCTGGAGGCCATTTTCCTGTTGCTGGATCACCGGCTGCGGCTGCTGCATCGGGGGCTCAAGTTGATGAACCAAATGCGGTTGAACGGGTGCTTCGATTGGTAGCCTCCCTATTGACCTGCCTGATTTGCCATCAGCTGAGGAGCCGAAGAACCTTACTGATAACAATTTGCATGTGGCTGGTATAGAACCATCGGCTGCGAGACTGATGCTGGCGAATGGGGTCCACCGGTCTGTAATGGGAAGATTGACAGCTAGGTGGAAAGTGCTTGTGGCTGCGTACCCTGGACCAAGCCACCTGCACTCGGAACCTACTGAGTTTGAACAGATTCCTCTGTGCTAGTTGGGATCATATATTCAGGAGGCGTCCCTAGAGATGGGTCAGGGATGAAACCAGCAGGGACATTGAAAGAGCTACCATGTGCCGATGCTGCCACCATCGGCGAAGAAGGCATAAACACCGGAGACGTTCGGCCTGGAGTGTGTATGGTGGCACTAGGTAGCTTTCGGCGCTTGGCATCACCGTGCTGAGTGGTGGCAGTTGGGCACCGAAGCCTGCCATGGTAACGTTCCTAGCTCTAGCTGCTGCTGTGGCCGATGACTCTGGTTGAGAGTAATACGGCCCTTTGTAACCCATCTGCAGGCCACCGGCCATAGTCTCCCTAACGGCATTCTGAATTGAATTCATCAGGATGTTCGACTGGTTGATCATTGCATGATGCATAGCTTGATCGAACATCTCTTGGAGCTTGGCCGAGTCTTCGAAGATTGTGACTTCTCGCTGCTTTGGGAAGGAAGTTTTCTGTATGGCCTCTCCTCTTTTGGTGATACTGAAGGCTCTGAGGCAGGCTTGCTTGTAATCTTCTATTGCCTTCTCCAACTGCTGCTTCTGGGTGACACTGAGATCTTACTCGGTGACCTTGAGGATGTTATCGTTGTCCACCTCGGATGGTTCTGGATGGTAATGGTGAAGTTGTTGACTTGTCCCACCGAGCGTGTCAAAAGCGTGTTGACGCAAAAAACCGGCAATCTGCTTCTTATGTGGCCACACACGAGGACCTGAGAGATTTGCTTTACTCCAGCGCAGGCTCCAATTAGCTTCGCGTAGGTGCTAGGCGTGCCGGTCAATTTGACCTGTAATTGACAAGGAATAAAGCAATCATCAAATACTAGAACACATCGGCTGAATTTCCGAACCGTTCCAAATGGGTATCGGCTAGAAGTTCGATATAGATATAATAAGAAATCGGCTAAGAACCAGCCGATTCTATTGTGAAAGAATACCGATTACTCAGTATTACTTTATGAACAACACTTAGCTTCAGATCTAATCAGCTATATTCTGTGCATTAACTCAAAAGAATAAAAGGTTAAACGAATCAACCTTGCAAAGTATAGCAACTACCAATAACTGGTGAGTAAATAGATCGAGAAGGAAGCGATGCACCGTCAATCAAAGATCTAATTTGCTCGATAAATACGGAACTTACCAGGAAGCTGGAGATCCAAGCGATGCAGCCCTGCTATCGGAAGAACTCGTTGAAAAGAAAAAATACTACGAGTCTAGAGTCTGGCGAAGTCGCCGACAATGAAGAAAAGGGTTTGTTGTATTGGTGTGTGATTATTCTGATTACAAGCCCGTAGGACAATATTTATAGCCTAAGCTAACAAATCCTAGTCAACCACAATACAACATGACTTGACCCGAAAGAAAACAATTTTTCTAAAATAAATAAATGCCACTAGACTTGGATTCCACAAGATAACTTGCTGACGTGGACCATCAGCGCCAAATCCGTTCCATCGGTTGCAACGTCATCTTGGACAATCGGCCGCCTCCTCTGCTCCATCATCGGCAGTCCCATCGGCCTCCTCCCTTGCCTTATCTTTGACCAGATCGTGTCAAAAAATGGTGTCAAAACCCCTGCTTGTTGCTCTATCCGATTGGCAGAGCTGGGAAGACGAAGGAAGTAGCCAAGGCCCAGGTGGATCTGGTTGGGGGTTCATTGGAGGTAAATCCGATCCCGCCACTATATGCATGCGTACAAGTGCAACATCTCCTCAAGTCAAGCTATGAGGATCATAAGATAGACATCCCCACTGTAGATGAGAAGCATTACCTTGGAAATGCCTTGACAGTACCATCCTATGGCATAAATGATATATCGTACCGGTTGGTCCATAGCCTTCAGCATCTCTAGATCATAATGCACAGGCACAAGTTTTAATTGAGCATCCCTCATCATCGGCGGCACAAGAGGGTGCAGCACCAGAGCATAGACTAGAAGCTCCAGCATCACCACCACAAGACCATACGCCACCGGCTCCGCAATCACCATCACAGGCTCCAGCATCACCACAGGCTCTGGCATCACCACCACAAGAGCATACGCCACCGGCTCCACAATCACCACCACCAGTTCTAGCATCACCACAGGCTCCAGCATCACCACCACGAGAGCACATGGCACAGGCTCCGCCAGCATCACAACAACAACCGCCACAGTTGTTGATGCCGCGAATGATAAAGGCTTACCGGAAGGAAGGGTCAGAGATTGCAGATATATGGCATGCAGCAAACAAGAAGCAGGGGTTAAAGGCTAAGTCAAAGGATGATTCAGATTCTAGTGCAATCAGACGACCGGGCTTTTCCTTGCCCCGCACTGACTTGGAGCACCATCTGGTTGTTGGGGTCGATGACATACAAGACTTACCGGATTATCCCGAAAATTTTGAGTATGGTAAACCATTTCTATCTGACTTTATGATAGAGGGGGTTCCAAGTGACATGTAGAGGATGCATAGTTGGTACACGAGGGCATGTAGACTTGGGCTAAAAAGCATGTGGGCTCGGTACGACCCGGATATATTCGGAGCAAAAGATATAGGCATCACTGATATCATGTTCGATTTTGAAGACATCCAAAACATGTTCCGCCTCAAACAACTAAGCATAGAAATGGTTAGACTCTGGTGCATGTAAGTGTCATATTGAAACTAATATATTATATGCTATGGCCTATAGTATTATATATGCATATCCAATTAATTGTGATACATTTTATTCTACAAGATGCAGCAAAGAGATGCCGACACTCTAAATCCTAAGATCGTGTTTCTTGACCCTCAAGCTATTTGCGAGTCCAGGCATCTCGGGCCAATGTGCTGGAAGGACGACTATGATACACTAAGCAAGTGTAAAATGTGCAAGGAAAAACACGCAAAACGAATATACGAACACAAAGAGGTTGTGAAGAGGGTTGGGGTCTACATATCGCTTCAGATGCAACAATGGCAAGACGGGAATGTCATATGGGCACCATACTACTTCAAGTAAGTGTAGTTTCAATCATTTGTTATAATATGCACTTGCTTCGAATAAATGCCTAAGAAATTATATATAATATTTTTGCAGAAATCACTGGATTGCTTTTATGCTATCGCCAAAGCGTGGAAGAATGCTTGTATTGGACTCCGCTGATTTTAAGATGAGTAGATACAAACAATTCGTATCCAGTCTCAACATGTTAGCAAAATTCTTATTTTCTACATATACATAATGTAAATCTTCCACAAATATATATATATATATAACTTACTTCTCATTTCTTTCTTTTTAAAATAGGGCTTACAGGCACTACATTTCCAAAGGAGGAATTCATCCCCCGAGAGAACAAATGAAATGAGTATGTGCACACACTTCCCGTGCCACAAGCAACCTGCAGGTTCCATGTACGTGGGTACTACATGTGCGAGCACATGAGGGTGCTCGGGAGATACACAACTGATCCTGAACGTGTAAGGGGCTACTCTTTGTTAGGGATAGATGCATACATGCATATTATTTTTGCCTGTACCTAACACTTGGTTAATTTTTCCATGGATCTTTGAGTTGCAGATTCAGCCGAGAAGACACGTGGAGCAACTTCATGAGCAACAACTTGTCAACGTAGTTGCCACTTTATGCCGTTTCATCTTGAATGAAGTGGTCCATGTAATGTGGTATTTTGTTCACCCTGAACATGATTTGGCAACTCAAAAAAAATATGAAGGTCTTCATCAGTCGGATGCTCAACACCTCCGTGCTGGGTCCAGTTGATGAGGACATCACCAAGGTGGATACGCACGAGCCATGCCCTTTGCCAAGTTACAAGTCGCCATCAACTTGGACTCCGCGTTCGGTTCGGATTCAGCAGACCACCCTAGAAGGAATCGGCCACATCTCCCTCATACGACATCGAAACGAGGCATTCTTTGATGCGTTGGAAAGCTAATGACAAAATATTTCATTTGGTTTTGGTCCTATCTCCAGAAGGTTCCTGGATCATCCTGTGTGACCATGACAAGTTGTTGCATCACCAGTTTTGGGCCTTAGCATTTTTGTATCGTGTCGGGCCTTAAGCCCATGTTGTGGGCGCCCCCATGGTCACCCTTATTGGGTATAAACTCAGTAGCCGCTGCTACATTAGGGTTTGGGTTTTGTTTGGTTCTAGTTTTCCATCGAGAAACAAACATCTTCAATTGTAACTGTAACGTCGAGTCATTTTGCTGTGAATCAGGGCCCATTCTTGTTCTACAGCACTGTGGCGATTAGTCCTTTTGTGATCAGAAATTGAACCCCATATTCATATGCGCTTCATATTCATCTGCAATTTTAGATTGCGCGTTTATCCTTTCTTGCTTGTGTTCTTCGATTCGCTTGCGGGGAAAAGTCTTCTTGGCGAGGTCAATCAAGTTGTGCTTGGTTGATAACCAACGGAGCAGCGGTGTAATGGTAGCAGGGGTTTGAATTGCATCTGATTAGATGTCCGGATCGCCAACGTTGAGTTCTCCACCAATCGAATCTATCGTACCTATCGGAAGATCGGGCCAGTGCTACAGCATCGGTAGCGTTAATAGGGGGAATAAGACAAAAGCATATATTCTATGCGTACTTTGATGATGTACTGTAATGATATATTTGTATATGATTTAATTTTGTATGCGTAATTATTTATATTTATGAAATATATTTCGTGTCGGACGCTATGACATTCGATCGCGCACTAGCATGATTATTGGCAGGAAACAAAATTTTTAAAAATAGCGGGAAACAGATTTGGAAAATTTAAATTCAAATCAGGAAATTTTTGGGCTGGAAATCTATTTGCAAGGGCGGGTCACATCCTCACCCGCCCCTGGAAATCCATTTGCAGGGGTGGGCGCGTTACCCGCCATTTGTAGCCCGCCATTTGTAGCTGCGAGAAGCAGGGACGGGTATCACACCTGCCCCTACAAATGCTATTTTACCCACCCCTAAAGATGTTGTTTTCTGTAGTAGTGCTACCAGTTCTGTTTTATCATTCTCATGTTTTAATTGGAAAAAAAGCAAACCACAATAGAATTCGAACCTAGGGTCTCAGCTTTAAACAGAGACCGCTTACCACTACACCATACGTCCGGTGGTGACTACATCTCGTAATAGGTATTGGTAAAAGATCATCCTGTGAGCTAAAATGAGAAAAAGAACAAACACCTAGGACCTCCCACTCCTCAAGGTGCACTTGAACCACTAAGCTACAACCATGTTTCCTTAGCAAAAAGTACGCTTTATAAATAAGTTACTACTTAGATGGATTCAGATGAAGAACACCTGTATAGCTCATTTTCTCTTTTTAATTCGGGATTAAACCTTGTATCTAGTATTTCTTCCTTGTATGAACTCTAAATTCGATGATTCTTTTTCCTATTTTTTTAAAAAATGATGGTCTTTCATTTAATATCATTTTTATATGATAATTGCTATTATTTTGGATTTTTACATATAACTTGTTTTTTTCCACCCAAGTAGATAATAGAAAAATATGTTTTTCATAACAATTAGTGATGTAACTTCATATTTTCTAATATTATGGTAAAAATAAGGTTGTCAAAATTTGAGATGCTTAGGAGTTCATAAGTATTATGATGGAGTCAAATCTTAAAGTTTGACATGGGATATAGGAGACTGTATGAGAAATGTATCCTTTTATCAACAATATATGGTCCCAGTTTACTAAAAGCATTTAAATTGTTTATCACAATCTTATGGACCAACAATATGTTGTCTTGTTAATTTGTAGAATCTTTTTACCTAATTTAGATATTATTGCAATTATTATTTGGTAAATCTGAGATTTAAGCTTGAATTGTCCTAAGAAGACAATTGCGTTTTTTCATAAATCTTCAGGACATGAGCTATAATCGAACTTTTGAGCCTAAATATATTTTTATGCAGTTTTTTGAACCTTAATTCAACATGTAGTTCAATTTGGAATTACTTTCTATAAGCATGCAGAAATTCATTTAAACTCTAATAAATACAAAGTCAGTTACATAATTACTGAAACTCCTATGAAACAATATGTAATATATTACATTTAAAAATATATTAGGGTACATAAGATAACTATTTTTGCAAGTTACTTCACAAGGATTCTTTAAAATGAAAAAGTAAAAGGAAAAACATAAAGCCTCGATGGTTTGAGGCAACCCTTGGTTTTGGCCCATCTACCTGCTTCGGCCCATCTTCAGCCCAAAACGTAATGTTCGTCATAGCCGTCGGATCGAATTGAACAGCAAAGATACCTCGTGCTCCAGATAAAGTCGGTTTCCCATTCCAGAAACCCTAGCTCCTCCACATCCATTCCCCTCTCTCTTCCCCTCAGCCCTCCCCAGATCCTCCGCCCTGCTCCTCTCTCCTCAAGCTCCGCCTCCAAGCCTCAACGCCGACAGCACCCCACTGCAGCTTACGCATCCTCACCCTCCTCCGCCCAGACTGCCCCTTTCCCTCCTCCTCAGATCCATCCGCCCCATCCCCACCGACGCCTCCTCCGTGGCCGCATTCTCTCTCGTCGCCGCCGCTAAGGCCGATGCCGGGCGCGTGGTTCGCGCTTGGAAGCAGGAGGCCAAGGCCCAGGCTGAGGCGGAGGCACGCGGGGACCGGGTGGCCGAGGCCGAGGCCGAGCTGCTGCGGCGGAGGTGGAGAAGGAGGAGAAGGAAGGGGAGGTGGTGCGGTTGGAGGGAGACGACGCGGACTTGTCGTATAGCTCTAAGGCGGCAACAGCTGAGACGAGGAGGAGGAGGTGGGGTAGAAGGGTGGAGGCGGCGAGGTGGATTCCGGATCAGTGGCCATGAGGTCGTCGCCTTCTTCAAGGGCTCCGGCCTCCCGCAGCCCGTCCTAGCGCAGATGACCCTAAGATCTCCTTCCTTAGCACCGCGCCGCACTCCAATTCCCTGCCGCTACTAGAAAAATAGGCTATTGCCACCAAAAATATTGCAACAACATATAAACTGTTGCAACAAGTAGGTGATATTGCCATAATTTGAAATTTGGTGGCAATATATGTGTTGTATTGCCACGGATTTTATTGCATTGCCATATGTTCAAATTTTATTGCAAAAGGTTAATATCTGTTGCAACATTAGCTTATTTTGTTGCATTAAGGTGATTGTTTTGCCACGCTAAACTAGTGTGTTAATATTTCTAAAAATGGCTGCAACTAAAAAATTATTATTGCCATGAGTGAAGTAGCGTTGCAATATATGAATATTGTTCCCACGCTTTCTAACTATTGCAACGTTTTTTATCCATTCTCATGGTGAATCGATAGGATAAGAGTAGACTATAGCAAATTATACAACAAAAGTTGCTCTAGTGTAGTGGTAAAGGTTTGTAATCCTTTAGGTCCAAGGTTCAAAGCCATCTAGTAGCAATTTTGATATTTTTTTAATTCTAATTATTTTTTTGCCATAAAAATATATCATTGCAAGAATACTTTATTGCCTCAATTTACAAAAATATGGTGGTTATACGACTTTTACTACCATATCATGTTTGTTGTAATTGTTACAACTTGCTGTTGCAATATCAACATACTATTACCATGATATCGGTTATTGCAACTACTATCTAATGCAATGCTTCATTACGTGGCAAATACTAAAGCTGTCAAACCCGGGGCCACGGGACTGCGCACATGGCGTACATATTCTATGATAGGGGGTGGGACATGGCCCACACCCTACACCAATTGTTACTACTCGTACCATAGTAGAACTAGTCAGAACAGAAGGAAACTACCCGAAAAGTACTCGGGTAGGACTCCTGAGCTCGTATCTGGCTAGGATTTCCATGTAACCCTGTCCCCCCAAACTATATAAGGGTGGGCAGGGACCCCCTCCAAACAAGATTAACCAGATCAACACCTAAGGCAATACAAACCAGCACACAGGACGTAGGGTATTATGCTCTCGGCGGCCTGACTGTCTAAACTTTGTGTTCCTTACACCCTCGAGTTCCTGATCTCGGCGACACCCTACCTACAACTCACCACCTCGGGGGTATCCCTCGGTGGGAATGGCGGTAAAACACCAACAGCTGGCGCGCCAGGTAGGGGTGTCCATCGAGCATCCACCGGAGAACTCGATGGCATCTTTCAGCTTCACCAACACCGTGCTCGATGAGGGCACAACATTTGTTTTTTGCTCTTGGATCTGCGTCGCCAATGGCCTAGGTGGTTTCAACGGCCACCTAGCCGACTCCAGGAAGCTGGAGGCCTTTGCAGCAAGTCGATGCAGCGACCTCGACGAGTTCGTTGACAACCTCGACGAGTTGCTGCTCCCCGATCTTGCCGGGGAGATCGAGAGGATGTCCGTTTTTGACACGACTTCAACTCGTGCTGCACCAGGACTTCTCGAATCAGACTCATGCAATGCCGCTTCAGTCAATGAGGAGGCCACACGGTCTGAGTCCCTCTCTGACTTGGAGGAGGACTTAGATCGTCTGCTCAAGCTTGGAGATGAGGGAGCCACCGCCTATCGGGAGGCCCCTGTTTTCGGCAACCACTCGGACTCAGATGACAACCCTGAATCCTTTTTGGGTAGTCACCTAGATTTGACCATAATGTTTACGCCTCAAGGCTGATTCGTGTACTGGAAGGGCTTAGAGCCCTCTGAGCTACTCGAATACCACTCCCGCCTTGTGGCCTTCATGCAGGAACCACCTTTCAAGAAAGGCAAACCCCTCTCTCGCATCTGTGAAGAGGGAGAGGGCAGCACAGAGCTAGTCGAGTACAGCCTTCTAAACGCTCCTACGACTGATCTAAGACAAAAGATCAATGACGGTTGCGACGCACAGCGTATTATCAAGGCAAGGAGAAGGGATCGACTCGACAGATATCAAGATATCGAAGATAGTGACTACTTTCCCGCTTTCACCTCCATCATCACCGAGAAATCCTACCCCAAGGATTTTCCAATCGACATCCCCATATACGATGGCAAGCAAGACCCGCGCTAGTGGATTCTTTGCTACTCCGTCGCCATCGAGGTCTCAGGAGGATCCAACTCCACCAAGGTACTCTACTTCCTGGTAGCCTTGGAATCCATGCCTCTCACTTGGCTTGAAAGCCTTAAACCAAACTCCATCAACTCCTGGGAGAACCTCAAGAGGGCCTTCATCGACAACTTTCAGGGATCCATGATCTGAGCAGGTACTCGTCATGATATGTCCCAGGTTAAGCAGGAGTTGAACGAGACCCTGAGGTCCTACACCCGGTGTTTCTTCGAGATGCGAGCCACCATCACCAACATCACCGACGAGGATGTCATCCGCTTCTTCCAGAACGGCCTCTTCTGGAAGCACACCTAACATGACTTCGGACGCAACCGCCCGACTACTGCCGTGGAGCTGCGCGACATGATGGCACGGTGGGCTAACCAGGAGGACGAGGAGAATGATCATTTCCCTAACCGCAACAATGACAAGTAGGGCAACAGCAACAACCACTTTAACAAGGGCCAGCGGAACAACTTGGGCAATCCCTGAAAACGCAAGCCAGACCAAGAAGTTGTGGTTGTTGAGTGGAATCCAAGGGGTAAGAAGTCGGGGAGCAATCAAGCATAGTTTGAGAAAGTCCTGCACAAACGATGCCCGATGCACCTGAAATCACAGCATACGCTCTTCGAGTATGTCAGCCTCCGTAAGTCACTCAACGCTCCACTCCTTCCTCAAGACAGAAAGCAGAAGGATCAGGAGGACGATGACGAGGGTGACAAGTCGGGGGCTCAAGATTTCCAAGACCCGAAGAATGTCGTCAACGTCATCTTCGGCGGAGACGGTGGCTTCCCCTCGAATCACGCGCAGAAGCTGACCCTGCGCGAAATCCTCTTTGTCGAGTCCGCCATATAGAAGCCTCTAAGATACAGCGAGATCCCGATCTCCTTCTCTAGGGACGATCAGTGGACCAGCTTCTCTGAGCTGGGAAAATTCCCGCTCGTCCTAGATCCAGTCGTGGCAGGCTCACAGTTGACTTGAGTACTCATCGACGGTGGGAGTGGCCTCAATCTGCTCTTTGCGAGTACATTGAAGAAGATGGGGTTGAACATCTCCAAGATGCTTACCCCTAGCAGAGCTCCATTCTATGGCATCGTCCCAGGAAACGTGGCTACACCACTCGGTTGAGTGGTCCTGCCAGTCACTTTCGGGATGAAAGACAACTACCGCATGGAGTATATCAAGTTCGAGGTGGCTGACTTCGAGTCATCATACCACGCCATCCTCGGCAGACCAGCTTTGGCCAAATTCATGGCCGTGCCTCACTACGTCTACTTACTACTCAAGATGCCAGGCAAGACAGGTGTACTCACGTTCCGTGGTGACTAGAAGAAGTCATACGACTGCGATCAAGAGGCGATCGAGTACGCTGCGACATCACGCGTGCTAGAACCTTCCGCGGAAGTCTTCGCGGCCGCGTAAAAGCTCACCGACTCAGAGATGGAGATCCCCAATCAGAGGCCTAGCCAGTCCAGGGTAAAACCCAACCCCAACGACGTCGGCATCAAGGCCATCCAGCTGCAAGAAGGCGACTCGTCCGGCATCTGAGGCGGCTTGAATAACAAATAGGAAAGCACGCTCATCAACTTCCTTCGGGCCAACCGTGACATATTCGCGTGTAAACCAGCGGATATGCTGGGCGTGCCCAAGGAGTTGATTGAGCATTGCCTAAAAGTCGACCCCAAAGCCACTCCGAAGAAGCAGTGACTATGGCACTTTGCCCCAGACAAGAGGGGGGCCATCAAGAAGGAGTTGGCAAAACTACTAGCGGCTGGTTTATTAAACAAGTCTACCACCCCGAGTGGTTAGCCAACCCTGTACTAGTTCTAAAAAAGAATAATAATGCATGGAGGATGTGTGTGGATTACACTGATCTCAAAAACACTATCCAAAGGATCACTTCGCGCTCCCACGCATCGACCAAGTCATTGACTCTATGACTGGTTGTGTCCAGCTCTCTTTCCTTGATTGCTACTCGAGTTACCATCAAATTTCTCTGAAGGAAGAAGATCAGATCAAGACTGCATTCATCACCCCTTTTGGAGCATATGCCTACACAACTATGTCCTTCGGGTTGAAGAACGCAGAAGCCACCTATCAGCGGGCTATCCAATTATGCCTTGCTAATTAGCTACATCGCAACGTTGAGGCCTACGTGGACAACGTTGTCATCAAGACCAGAGTCCACGACGAGTTCATCCCTGATCTTGAGGAGACCTTCAACAGCTTATGCAAGTTTTGGTGGAAGCTCAACCCAACCAAGTGTGTCTTTGGTGCACCACAAGTTTCATTGTTAGTCACCGAGGAATTGAAGCCTACCCGGAGAAGATCACCGCCATTACAGACGTGGACACCCCACGGACGATCAAGGATGTCCAGAAGCTCACAGGCTATATGGCGGCCCTGAATAGATTTATCTCGCGACTTGGAGAACGGGGCTTACCCTTCTTCAAATTGCTCAAATGACACGACAAGTTTCAGTAGACCGAGGAGGTGAAGCAGGCGCTGGAAAATCTCAAGCATCATCTGCAGTCGCCCCCCATCTTGACAGCTCCACAACTAGGCGAGAACCTGTTACTCTACATCACGGCGACTACTCACGTCATCAGCACGACAATCATGGTGGAATGCCAGGAGGAAGGCCATGCCTTCGGTGTGCAGCGGCCAGTCTACTTTGTCAGAGAAGTTCTTTTCTGAATCCAAGGTTTGTTACCCGACAATTCAGAAACTACTCTATGCTGTACTCATCACCTCCAGAAAGCTTTGCCACTATTTCGACGCACACATCTCGGTGGTCACTGATTTCCCATTGGCAGATATTCTCCACAATCGGGATGCCACTGGGCACATCTCCAAGTGGGCAGTAGAACTGGGGGCTCTTACTATCGACTTCAAGCCCCGAACGGCCATCAAGTCGCAGGCACTAGTCAACTTTATGGCATAATGGGGAGAAAACCAACTGGAAGCCCCAGCCAACCTGCCAGAGCATTGGGTGATGTACTTCGACGGCTCACTCATGCTCGGAGACGATGGCGCGGGAGTACACTTCATCAATCCAATAGGAGAACAACTCAAATATGTATTCCAAATACTACTTGAGGTCTCGAACAACGAAGCCGAGTACGAGGCACTACTGCATGGGCTACGCCTGGCAGTCTCTCTGGGCATCAAGCGACTACTTGTTTACAGCGACTCCCTACTGGTGATCCAACAAGTCAACAAAGAGTGGGATATCACAAGGACACCATGGACACGTACGTCGCGGAAATATGCAAGCTCGAGAACAAGTTCTCGTGTCTGGAAATTCATCATGTGATTCGCGATAATAACGTGGGAGCGGATGTGCTGTCGAAGCTAGGTTCCGATCAAGCTAATGTCGCACCGGGAGTTTTCGTCCACGAGTTGCATCACCCATCCATCCGACACCAGATCAAAGCACCATCGCTCAAGGTCCAATAGAACCCGACCGAGAGGTCTCGATGATCGAGGTCGACAGGCGGGTGAATTTTCTCGACTTCATCAAGGAGCACAAACTACCTCCCGGCGTTGACCCAAAAAGTCCTAAGGCCGCACGCATCCTAAGGCATAGCAAAAGTTACATTCAAGTCGGGGACAACTTATACAAGCGTGGATCAGCATCATGTATACTAATGAAGTGTGTTCGCACGGAGGAAGGCAGAAAAATACTCCAGGAGATTCACGAAGGTGCATGCGGAAACCATGCTACTTCTCGCACGCTGGTCAGGAAAGCCTTCAGATCCAGGTTCTACTGGCCGATTGCTTTAGCAGACGCTGAAGCACTCGTTCGCCGGTGTACAAATTGCCAGTTCTTTAGCAAGCAGCCCCACGTCCCGGCCCACAACCTTATTAACCATACCACCTTCATGGTCATTTGCATATTGGGGCCTGGACATGATAGGGCCCTTGAGAACTGCGCCAGGAGGTTTTACTCATATGTTGGTAGCCATCGACAAGTTTACGAAGTGGATCGAGTACAAACCAATTACAAAGCTCTCTGTAGATCGAGTGGTTAGCTTCATCTGCAACATCTTGCACCGATTCGGCTTTCCCAACACTATTATCACGGATCTGGGATCCAATTTCCACTCGCATCAGTTTTGGAATTTCTGCGAACGCAGTGCCATTGAGGTCAAGTATGTTTCAGTGGCTCATCCGCGGGCCAATGGCCAGGATGAGCGAGCCAACGGCATGATCCTTGATGTCCTCAAGAAAAGACTCTATGACGAGAACAACAAAAAGGGTGGCAAGTGGATCAATGAGATCTTGTCAGCAGTCTGGGGGCTTCGCACAGAACCAAGCAAAGCCACAGGACAGTCACCTTTCTTTCTCATCTATGGGTCCGAAGCTATACTACCAGCTGATGTCATGTGGCAATCTCCTCGACTGGAGATGTACGAGGAAGGCGAGGCTGATGACGCAAGACATCTTGAACTTGATTCGGCAGAAGAAGTCAGATGCAATGTTTTGCTCCAGTCGGCCCGCTACTTACAAGGCGTCCATTGTTACCATGACTGGAATGTTCAACAACGATCTTTAACGTTGGAGATATGGTCCTTCGCCGCATACAGGACGAGACCGGGTTGCACAAGCTTAATTCGCGATGGCAGGGACCCTTCATCGTGCTCAAGGTTACAGGACCAGGGTCGTATCGCTTACAGTACCCTAATGGCTAGGAGGTCCCAAACTCCTGGAATATCGAGCACCTACGTTGTTTCCACCCTTAGCTAACTTGTATCCCAAGTTGTCAGCTGCAGTGCAGCGTAGTTTAGAGTTCGGGAGAACTCAAAGACGCCTTCAGAAGTACAAAGAGCTCGGGGGCTTGTCAGACCCGAGGCCACGGGACTGTGCACATGGCGTACATATTCTAGAATAGGGGGTGGGATATGGCCTACACCCTACACCAATTGTAACTACTCGTACCGTAGTAGAACTAGTCGGAACAGAAGAAAACTATCCGAAAAGTACTGAGGTAGGACTCCTGAGCTCGTATCTGGTTAGGATTTTCATGTAACCCTATCCCCCCCCCCCAAACTATATAAGGGCGGGTAGGGACCCCCTCCAAACAAGATCAACCATATCAACACCTAAGCAATACAAACCAGCACACAAGACGTAGGATATTACACTCTCAGTGGCCTGAACCTGTCTAAACTTTGTATTCCTTGCACCTTCGAGTTCCTGATCTCGGGACCCTACCTACAACTCACCACCTCGAGGGTATGCCTCGGTGGGCTTGGCGGTAAAACACTGACAATAGCTATTGCAACAAAACAAAAAAAATGTGGCCTAAAGTTTTAACCACACAAGTACTTGCCACGGCTGCCAACGACCATCATATCGTGGCAATTGAGATATATTGCCACGATTTGGCTCTTATTGCCACAATTACTCAGCGTTGCAAAAGCCCAAATTTCAAGTAGTTGACACAAAAGTTTTGGTTTTTTTTTTGACTTTTGGATCTGAATTTGATTTCTTTAATGCTATCCTTCTAGGTTGTTAGTGCAACACAATCTTTCATAAACCTTTCTCCTGGCAATTTCAATTGCATAAATGTGACTTGAGGAAGTGATGTATCTTCTTTGAATCTTTGTTGTGACTTGTGACCAGGTAGTTTTACAATTTAGTTCAAAGCAACCTTTGCCTTCCATCTGTCAAAGAGGTAAAATCTTTGTTTCCTAGTAGAGTTTAGTAAGAAAAACCTTGGTAACTGTAGCATGTTAAAACTAAGAGAAGAATCTGGATTGGCTATTTAGATTTCAGCCAGTTGATTTCTAGCCTCTACATACATGATTGCAAAATTCAGGTATGCCTGTTTGAACATTCACCTGCTGATATAATCTGCATGATGCACATTGGCCTCAAGAAAAATGTAGTCACATCACCTATTTTCTCAGACAATAACCTCTTGATGCTGATGGGGAACTTTAGATATGAATGGAAGTATGCCTAAAGTACAAGTAAGTAGTAATGAAGTATTGTGTTAAAATAGGCTACTGGCTAGTGCTATGTGTGTGATAGTGTCTAAAATTAGATCAAGGGCCAACTTGTAGTTATTTACTTGGGTCAATTAAATTTGATTGTTTGGTTTGCTGATTGTCTGTATTTTTGGTCAAAGTCTTTGTTTACTGGATTCCTTAATATATGTATTCTGACATTCCTTTTTGTTCTTGCATGCCCGCCACAGGCTCATAATATTTTCTGACTTGTGCTTTTCATGTTTAGGACTAGATGCAGGAAGGAGCAATCAGTTATAAGAGATTGGTTGGGGATAAGATGCTAGGAACAAGCAGAAGGCAGAAGAGATAATATATACGGTGTCTTGTTTTGTGTGCTTTGTACCAGATTCTGTCATTCCGCGTGTGTTTGGTAGCTTAAAAGTTACCATATCATAATAGGTTGCCATGTAAAAGAGATAATAAAGTTTCTAACATGGGCTGAGCCTATAAATAAATGTGTCCGCAACTAGGTGGCCATGTCATCATCCAAGCTGACCTAGTGGTAACGTGGTGATTCAATCTGTGACGAATATCTTTCATACAAGGTGATGATTTGTGATGATTATTTTCGTCTCTAATTTTGGGCCTGGGTTGGGCCAGCGGGCCTATGGCCATCATTGTGACGTTTATTTTCGTCACTAATCTTTAACCTGGGTTGGGCTAGTGGGCCTATGGCCACGTGGATTTGGAAGTTCTGTGATGTTTTTTTGGCTTGTCATAAAATAGAAAACGGTTATGTGATGAAAGTTTTTTCATCACAGATAAAATTCATTCTCTGACGCTTTTGGGCATTTCATCATGGTAGTACAAACTTGACTCGATTTATTTGACAAAGAAAAATTTGTCATAAATTCCTCATAAAACTTTCTTTATGATGTATTTTGTTTTTACAGTGACGAAAGTCATTGTAGGGGCGGGTACTGTACCCGCTCCTGTTTCTCGCAGCTAGAAATATTATTTGCAGGGGCGGGTCACCCCCTCACCCGCCCTAGGAAACCGATTTAAAAAACAAAAAAAAAGCAAAAGGAAAACAAAATGCTGGCTGCCGTGCCGGCCGCAGCCACGCCGCCGTCTGCGCTGCTTACGCCCCCACGCGTGGAACCACCACGGGCCACGCCTCCCTGCGCCGTGGGCCGCCGTGCATGCTCGGCCTCCCCATGCCGGCGGGCCGCCGCTGCAGGCTCCTCGTGCGCCGCGCCTGCAAGCCGCGCCGCCGGACCCCCAAATCTGCGGGCTGCGGTGCTTCGCACTTCACCCCGCGCTGGAGGAGGCCGGCCGCCGAGCCGCACCCCACCACAGCTGGAGCAGCTCCGCCGGCCGGGACCCTCTGGCCGCGCCACTGCCTCTTGCGCATGGCCGCCGGATGGAGCAACGCGACGGGCTGCCACCACAGAAGCTCCACGCCGGCCAGGTCTCCTGCGCGTGGCCGTCGGGGCAAGACCGGCCATGGGGAGACGGCCGTCACTATCACCCGGGCTCCGGTGCCCGTCCGGCCTTCAGCGTGTCCGCGCCGCGCCACCCGACGGCTATGTGGCCGGCGCGACGTGGTGGCGTGTGCGTGGCAGGCCGAGCTCGGATTTCCGTTCGGCAGTGGATGGATGGAGCTCCGTCGAAGCCGAGGCTGCCACGCCACTCTCCTCGCGGTCGTGTGCACCGCGTGCCTGCTCGGTTCAGAACGGCGAGGTGGTTAGTCAACGGCACATGCGGGCACCGGCCACCGGCGACGGGCTGGGGCTGCCTCAAGGCGGCGCTTCGCCTGTGCGCCGGAGCCGGTCCCCGCGCCTCACCCCCGCGCTGGAGGAGGCTGGTCGCCGAGCCGCATCCCACCGCCACTGGAGCAGCTCGCTGCCCCCGGCCCCGTTGCCGCGCTCGAGTTGGCAGAGCTCGCCCGGCTATCGCGGCCGCGGCCGCGCCGCCACAGCTTCGAGCCAGGCCGCCGCGCTTGCTCTGGCCCCCGGCCCCCGCACGCCTGCTCTTGGAAGAGCTCTGCCCCCCGGCCCCCAGACCGAAGAGAGCAAGAGGCGGGGGGGGGGGGGGGGGGGGGGGGGGGGGGGGGGAGCAGAGGGAGGCATTGTGCATGTGTTATTGAACTCCGCGCACCACTGCCTTTTGATTTTTTTCCCCCTCATTTGAGGGGCAGGTGACGCTATCATCCGCCCATAAAAATACATTTATAGGGGTGGCTCGGTTGCTAGATTAATCCTGATCCCTTTGTAGGAGCGAGTTACCAAATCATTTTTTATAGTTCCACCCACCATCAAGAGCTCGAGGAAAGCATAGGCAGAGCAGGCGAGCAGGCAGCGTTCTCTTGTGGGAGCATCACTCGATCGAGGAACCACACCCAAACCCTAGCGGACAGCCCCCTCCACTCTTCCAGATTCTTCCGGCGTGCCTGTGCCATGGCGCTGCACTCTCCCTCCAGCGCTCCTCGGCGGTAGTCTGACTACCGTGATTCGCCGCAGGTGGACTCTCCACCTCCCACCTCTCATGTACCTAGCTCCACTCTCGTTCTATCGATCCACCTACGGCGCCTGCGATCGCTGTCCTACTGCATATTTCCGACGAGATCCATCTTCGATCACCGGATTAACCAGCAGGCCCAATCAATCTGTTTTTATACAAACCAAATAATATTTCCTTTGTTTAGCAGAGGGAATATAATTTGTTAGTATTACAAAGATAGGGTTTTGATGCAATTACCTAGTTCAGACCCTTGTTAGCAGAGGGGGTTCTCTAATTTGACCCAATATAATGCTGAATGTTGCTACTTAAATATGAACAATAAGCACCGGACTGCAGAGTAGGCCTATCTTAGATATATGTGCTAAATTTGCTACTTGAAAAGAATGTGGTGATAATTAGTTTCTACTGAAGCAATTTGTAGTCGGTGGAGGGGCCATGGCCCCTGCCCAGTACTCTGCGGATATGATGAACAGTTAGTTAATTCCATGATATATGGATGTTTGATTTACTTGGGGTGAAAGAAGATTGTTCCATCCTTCTGTTTAATTTTTCCTTAGTAACTTCTTGAGGTTGTCGAAATGTAAATTTGAAAACTACTTTATAGCTTCTACTATATCACTGTATATGTTCTAATTTGTACTGTTGTTAAAACATTTCCACAAACATGTCTAGTAGTATAAATTTTATATAATCAGTCTTGATTGCTTTAGACATACTAGTGGCCAAACTTTTGACAGATTGATAATATGGATTCTGAAAGGACTCAATTTATTAGCCAATTGCGGCCATGCTCTCTCGTTTGCATCCACTAACATGTATTAATAGCTGTATTAACTCATGTATTACTATCTTAACTATAATTCTCTAATTTATCCTACCAGGGTGGATCCAGCAATAGAGCTAGAGCTAACGTTGCTAGGAAGATGAAGGAAGTTGAACATATGTTGGAAAACTTAGGGAAAGAGGGAGTGCAGATAGATGGTATGATAGCTAGTATTATTGATGATGAGGTATCTAGAATTAAAGCTGAAGCTGCGAGGTAATTAAGTGGATTCTCTACAACTTATCTGATTTGTACTCAATCGAAACGATCCTAACATTCATGCGTTGCACACATCCTTTTGATAGGGAGAACAGCAACAATGATCTGAAAAAGAATGGGATTATGGTACTGATGGCTATTGCATGTGTTGCTTTTGGTTTCTTCATGGGAGTGGAATGGGCTGAAGAGGCTCTCTATACGGAGTTGCGAAGAGAATCATTTATGGTGAAAAATAGCCTAGGGCTTGCGTGTCCACTCTGTTTATATATGGCGTGTAAAATCAAGTAGTAGGCAGTCTTGGTAAAACATTATTAGCTAACTACGGTATTGGTATGCAGAACCTATTTATGTTGTCCAGCGATTGTCGTGCTATACTGTGGTTTTTGGCATATATAATGTAACTCTTAACCCGTCGCTGTTATAAGCTGCATGGAACAGGTGTTTGGTTAAGTACTGCAGGTTAATAGTTTGGTAATTGAATCTGGTATGTGAGGTGATTATCTATGGATGCTCTGTTGTGATAATTTGTGGAATAATTCATGGTACTATGACACATAACTGAATGGTGATTTAGGATTTGTGGCTTCACTTGCCTTGATTGTTTATTACAGAGAAATCTTACATTGCCATATAGGAATCTCCTGTTACCGGCTTTGGGCCCTGGGCTCTTTTTTCCAGTTGGTCTTCATTATCAGTGTTTGTTAGTCTTTTATGTGTTCCCTTTGGTTTATCAGCTGAGCACGCAATGGAGAAATTCGGATGTTTTCAAAATGAATGGTAAGGAAGAGAATGGTGCAGCTGACCTGATCGGTCAGCTGTTTTCTTTTTTTTTTGACGAAGAGTTGGCAGATGTTGCATATAAAGTGAGAGGGATGATATGATGGGGACATTGATATGTCTCCCAATAGGGCAATAGGTGTTCAGGAGCGAACGGGCTGTGACCGGTTTGGTCAGCAGGACCTCACTAGCACCCGGCTTAAGAGGTCACCGGTGGGGACAAATTCTGGTAGATTTTCCAGAATTTATTCCTAAGTTGCTTTGGGTACACACGTGTGCGCGTTCAGTGGTATGTGAGGTCAGTAGTCTCTCCACTCTTTTCTCTAGCGTGTGTGTGCGTGGTTGTGTTCGTCCTGTATATGTACCCTTAAAAAATAGGTGTTGAGGATTCAGCAATGCTGGTGCAGCACAGTCGATGAAAAAAACTGGAGGGTGATGCGTGCACAAGGGCCAAGGCCCACGACGCCCATTCCCATTTCTCTGCTGTGCCGTAGGAGAGACGCGCAGGAAGAAAGGTATGAATTATCTATACCACAATAAAAAGAAGGAAGTCTGTTTACCTTTCCCATGGGTTTGCCTCCCCGTGGTTCTGCCCCCGCTAAAAAAACGCGCACCCCACACCTCCCTCGACCCCACTCACGAGCAGAGCAGTTTCCAGCTCGCGCTCGCGCTCGCGCTCGCCTCCCCCTTGCGCTTGCCAAAGCCGCCGCTCCGGCGTCCCCCACGCGCTCACTGCCGCTGCTCGCGCCTCTCACCCCCATTCGCGAGGCGCCTTCACCATCACCCCCAGTCAAGTCTCTCTCTCCCCGCTCGCTGGCTCGCCTTCACCCGCAGTCTCTCCCCCCGTTCGCCTCTCCCCGACTCGCCGGCTCACCTTCACTCCGGCCTCGCGAGCCGCCTCCATGCCGCCGACGAAGGCTCCTCCGCGCCGACGACGAGCAGGGGGGCACGCTGCTCTCTCCCAACCCGCGGGCGGCTCCGGGCTCCCCGGCAACATCGTTACCGCGAGCCACCTCCACTCCGCCAACGAAGGCCCACCATGCCTCTCTCCCCCAGCCCCCCGCCGGCCTCCATCGCAACTTGATCTTTTATGTTATATAGGATGAATACTGTTATTTATTGGCAGATTTACATCTTTAACCCTCGATCTTTTACTTCCCGTAGCAACGCACGGGCGCTGACGAGAAACGTTAGACTAAGAGGTGTTTATGCATGATTTACATCTCCATCGCAAAGCAGTTGGGGCCGGTTACTGATGCGTCGGCCGCGAAAGTCCCGCCCTCCATCGCAAAGCAGTCAGGGTTGGTTACTACTGCGTCGGCCGCGGAAGTCCTGGCCTCCATCGCAAAGCAGTCGGGGCCGGTTACTGCTGCGTCAGCCGCGGAAGTCCCGGCCTCCATCGCAAAGCAGTCAGGACCGGTTACTGCTACGTCGACCGCGGAAGTCCCGGCCCTCCATCACAAAGCAGTCGGGGCTGGTTACTGCTGCGTCGGCCGCGGAAGTCCTGGCCCTCCATCGCAAAGCACTAGGGGCCGGTTACTGTTGTGTCGGCCGCAAAAGTCCTGGCCTCCATCGCAAAGCACTCGGGGCTGGTTACTGTTGTGTCGGCCGCAAAAGTCCCGACCTCCATCGCAAAGCAGTCGGGGTCGGTTACTGTTGTGTCGACCGCGGAAGTCCCGACCTCCATCGCAAAGCAGTCGGGGCCGGTTACTGCTGCGTCGGCCGCGGAAGTCCCGGCCTCTGTCGCAAAGCAGTCGGGACCTCCTTTGATACATTTGATATTATATCAGGCACTTTGAACTGAATGTACCACAGTCTATATTTTTCATGAAAAAATGACATGTGTATGACATTTGCAAGGACTGGCCCATCACATCACATCCAGATATTGGAGGAGCAACTACTGTAAGTTTACTACAGTAATAAAAACCTTATGGTTCAAGCAAAGTCATTAAAATATTTGCATCTTTAGCGCTCATTGTGCTTGGTTGTTATGTGTTTATCAGAACCATAAAAAGGATCCCATGGAAACAAATCGTTCTCGCACTCCATTTGGAGATTTGACAAACCACGCTAATGGAGGTAACTTTTCAATAAACATGATACGGGCGGATTGATTGCATTAGAAAAATAGATGCACTTAGTATATAGGTTGTGCTATTTACAATGCAGGGGCTGAGAGTGTACCCAATTCACCGTCAGCAAACAATAATAATAAGCAACATAAGCGGGAAAGGGAAAGAGCAAGGTATGCAGCAATGTTTCAGGAAGAGAAGAATGCAAAAAACAGAGGAGACGTGAAGCGCGTCAGGAAAAAAAGGTGCTGGATGCATTACATATTTCTGGTGCTACAGTCAAACTGAGGAAGGAGTCTGGTCATTGGATGCATTACATGCTTCTTTTCCTTTCTTTTTTGTTGTCTTTTTGTAGTTATTCAGTTCATGTTGTTGTATGGAAGTAACAGCACAAATGCAGATAAAAGCTCTTTTAACTTAGTGTGTGGCAGGATAGCAATAAAATAGCTCATATGTAGGAACTGCTTTGATGTTCTATTGTTGTGGTTGTGTCAGCAATAAAATGGCTTCTTTGCCTTCCGCTAGATTAAGTTTTGGTTGCATGCTAATTCGTGGGGAATCTCAGGATGCCAATCATAAGCCCCTTGCATCATTTTCACCTCCAAATTTAGGGTGTTTTGTGCTATAGGCCTTAGTCAGTTTGGATGTCACTCATTCATTTCTGTGTAATCAGTTCATCTCCGCTTCCATCTTATGCCCGCTTCATTTATTTCTTGACCATCCAGATATTTTGCAGCTCCTGACCATTGACCAGACTTTAGAGCAATTAGTTGCACCTTTTAATACTCCAATCTGCTTCATGCCATGAACTCATGTATTTCTACTTGTATTTACTATAGTGCGCGGCTAACTTTGATTTTTGATTATGTGTGGTTTACAGAATATCAGAATCCAATGGAAACAAATGGTTCTCCTCCTCCATTTGGCGATTTGACAAACCACACTAATGGAGGTAACTAATGAATACACATGGTACAAGGGATTACTTGAATTAAAAAGATAGACGCACTGACTATATATGTTCTGCTATTTAAACTGCAAGGGCTGAGAGTGAATCCAATTTACAGTCAGCAAACAATAGTACTGAGCATCGTAAGCGGGAAAGGGAAAGAACAAGGTATGCAGCAATGTATCAGGAAGAGAAGAATGCAAGAAATCTGAGGAAACGTGAAGTGTGTCAGAAAAATAAAGGTGCTAGATGCATGTCATTTTTGTTGGTGTTACAGATACATTACATGTAATATGGATGGGTCAATATTTCAGGGTTGTTGCAAATTAGCTGGATCTTTTAATACTTCGATTTGCTTTGTAACATTAACTCATGTATATCTACTTTGGTTTTGGAGTTTGTGTGGTTCTCATAATATCAGGAAAAGAATACGAACTCTATTTGATAGTTCAATTTTTAGTTGGACTTTTACTACCTTTTATTCTTATATTTGTACAAACTATTTGTAGAGGCTGCTGGTGCATTGAATGATGAAAATGTTGATCCTGATAAAAGTAATGACCGCCTCCATATCAACAATTCATATCAACCTAGCGATGCTAACAATCATGACCGATCCTTCCAATCACCAGAGCTAGGTGACAAGCGTGCTGCTGAACTGTCTCCCGAAGTCTCTGACAAAATCAGAAACAACCTTGATTCTGTATCCCATATTATGACAAGAAAATCAAAGAGCACGTACCAAAGGGAGTGGTACAAAAGACTGACCCCAGAGCAAAGAAAAGCCAGAAATGAGCGCGAGAAGATGGTATGGTTGGAGGGGGAAAAGAGTGCGCAAAAGAAGACGAAATGAGTTGAGAAATAACTTCGGATATTCCGATATTCCACTTTGCTCATAATTTGGAATCTCACTTCATGTATGTTATAAGTGCATCCTTCTGTAAGTAACTTGTTGAACCCGCTGATATCGTCCCCCTTACAATTGCTTCGATTTTCGATCCCTAATAAGATTGATGGCAATTAATGTTAGCTTTTAGGACATATTTGGTTTAAAGCACTATTACTATCTGTATGCATGTCTATTAAGTTAGGGACTTACAGTAGCGTCCGTGAGTATAAAATATTGCATTTCACGATGTGCTTGTACCGGAAACTTCACATCCAGCCTAACAATTATACTCCATGATACGCCCACGTCACGAAGTTTAATTTCGTCGAACTTCTTGAATGTCATATTTTTTTGAGAAAAATGAGAATAAAAACACTGTATAGTAACAAACAACATATGAGTTTGATGCCTGCACATGTACATACATTTAGGTCCAAACTTTATGAGTTGCGTGGAAATTGTATTAAATACAATAACATAAATTGGGTGCTATAATACACTAAGAGAATCTCCAAGAGTGCCCAAAAATAGAGAAAAAAAAATCATTTTTATGATTTTGCCAAAAATTATTATTTTTTTAGGCGAACGCTAAAAATTATTATTGGGAGTGAACAACAACACCTCCTCCAACGGTTCCGACAACTACTTACCCAAAAGTATATAAATGGTGACACATCATCAAAAGGTAGGTCCGGACTTGATTATATATGGGAAGATTAATTAACGCTGCCTCCTCTGATGCCTGCATATTTTTTACTGGATCTCTGCTTCCACGGCTTACCAGGCTGGCTGGCTGCGCCCTGGACGGTGAAACCAGCACGCATGACAACCCTGTTGACCGGTCCAAGGACCTGGGGTCCCTAGCGAGTCCACTTTCCATCACCGGTCCAAGGCCGCGCCTAGGACAGGTGCCCATTTGTACGAAACGACAAATTCATTTGGACCGTCTCGGCCCACAATCCCGACTGACAACTCGGTCGGGCCAAGGCCCGTGTCCCCGACTACAAAGCAGTCAAAGGCCGGATCCCTACCTAGACTATGAGTGGTGGTTCCAATTGGGCTCCGCCTAACACGTACCCGCCTCCCCGACTGGCAGGGCAGTCGGATGGCCGGACTTCCGCCTAACACGTGCCCGCCTCCCCGACTGGCAGAGTAGTCGGGTGGCCAGACTCAGCTTACCAGCGGGCATCAGGAGTAGGTGCGGAAGATAAGGATGGGCCTCGGGGTCAACTTATCATACACGGCCAACCACCGCCTCGGCCCGCAACCCCGACTGACAACTCGATCGGGGTGACCAAGGCCCATGTCCCCGACTGCAAAGCAGTCAAAGGCCGGATCCGTACCTAGGCTTCGACTGGGGGTTCTGATTGGACTCCGCCTAACACGTGCCCGCCTCCCCGACTGGCAGGGCAGTGGGAAGGCCGGACTTCCGCCTAACACTTGCTAGGCCACATCCGATCACGATGTACGGCATACATCTTCGAGTAGTTTTAACTACCGGCCATTTCCGGAACCGACACCCGTGCTCACCCACGCCTGGGTGTACGGGGAACAATAGGTGTAATCTACAGGCGGCACCGTACGATGTAGCATTCTAAAGGGGTAATCTACTAAATCGTGTACTACAGAAACTAATACCAGTGAAGCTGAATCAAACGCATGCGACCCCAGCGCGCAGCAGGGCGCTTGCATAGTTTAAAATTTTCTTTGAACACTTTTAGACACGAGAGTGACGATATGAGCATTATTGGACAAAGTATAGTTTAAAATTTGTGAGAACTTTCGGCTGCATAAAATTGGAGTGAACATACGCTGCTTTGATGATTGAATGCGTCGACTTTTAGATGCAAAATCACCTGCCTGGACCGCTCCACGAGTTGAAGAATCGCGAGACAGCATGACGCCGTCTGGATCTTGCGTGTCGCGGATGGCCGGACCGGCGGGGAGGCTTCGTGTACGACTGTACAGGCGGCGACGGCGGTACCAGTAGGTATCGCGAGAAGTTGAGAAGTTGCTGGCTTGGTGTGCGTGCGGGCGTCCCTCCTGTTGGATTTAGCGAGATATATGCTGCGAGCCAGTTTATACTGTTGCGTCGTGGTGCTAGATATGCTGCATGCCGTTCAGGGTCTCGCTCCCACACCTCAAAACCTCCACGTCCCATCGTGCCGCTTCAAAACTCTCATCGCCCGTCGTCTTGCTCGCACTGGACGCTGGTGCTCGTTGCTTGCGTGTGCAAACCGGCCGGCGGCGGCCAGTACACATCATCATCGGCGGCCAGTACATCAACATCGGCGGCTGCGTCCAGTACATCAACATCGGCGGCGGCCAGTACATCAACATTCGCTACACCGGCGGCAAGACCGCAAGAGGAGCTTCCGGAGGTCTCAGCCCCTCCCACCGCTGGTACGAACCGAATTGAACCCTCCGTCTCTGTCCCCCTCACCTAGCGGCCAGCGTGTCATGTGTCATGGTCACAGTCACACGGAACGCGGTACAGATGCATTCCGGTGGGTGTTGGGTCGTCGCGCGGGAGCTGACGACGCTGTTGAGGGCGGGAAGAAGGGCGGGGCGCGAGCTGGCGACACCGGCGAGGGAGGGAAGAAGGCATGGCTGGCCCGTGCGGAGGGCGGACGGGGTGCCGGCGGCCGAGACGTGGAGGATGGCGGCGGATGTGGCGAGGCGCTCGGCCATGGCGGGTTTGTTTGTTCGGAGCAGGAAACAGAGCGGCGGCGGCATGTTCATCGAGCAGGAGAAGACGATGGGAAGGGGTATTGGGCTGTCACTTGTTAGATTTCATATGGACCAGTTACATGGAATGGAATGAAAAGCATGAAGCCCAACTTGCCAAGCTGCCGATCAACAGAAGGCCTACAGCCGTCGGCCCAGCGACGCTCTCCAATTGACGCATTCATATATTCTGGTTTTGCATGCAAAGTATTTCTATTAAGTTATTACCTAATCAAAACAGTAGCATGGAGCAACATTTAAACAACAATTAATATTTCTTAGCCCTACATTGTACTGGCCTTGCTTGTACGTGATGAATCATGGGTCTTGCTTGTACGTAATGGGTTGGTTTAAGGTGAGCTGGGCATGTGTGGTCTGTCCTTTGGGCTTTTTAGACTTTATTATCGTTTTGGGTCCAGGAAGAAAGAAAACAGAAAGGGGGACACGGGTAGAAAGGAGCTTCATGCTTCTCAGACTCAGCCACCACCATGGGAGGCACAGACCAACCTTACTGCAGCTTGGCCGTACCGCAGCTCGGGCCACCGTACTTGAAACTGAGATTGTAGGGAGAAGGAGGAGGGTGAGGGGGTTCCATTTTGACGGCTTCAAGACTGGGAAACGCAGGTCGGCTCCGGCCACATGGCAGCCATGGCCGTGGTTTCTAGAGCTCGTCGGGCTCGACTCAGGCGAGGAGGCTAGGGTGGGGATGATGGAGAGGGGTGGTGTTGATGGTGGAGAAGCTTCCTGGAGGCTCTGAGTTTTGCGTTGTGGAATGAATTAAGTGATGGAGGGCTCAGTGCGGCGGCCGTAGTAGCGCATGTGGCCAACAAAACATTTTCTTTGACGTGTATGGAGCTAAGAAGCGAGAGATAGCGTTGCATTTTTTTATTATTTGACCTGATCATAAATGTCATCTAAATACTGTTACGGCCAAAAAAATATCATCTGAATACCTGTTGACTTTAAGGATTCAGTGCTCTCTCATCGTGTCTACGTGCCACCGTCTTATGCACTATATTTTTTCTGCAGGACATCATGGATAAGGGGAGCACTACCAAAAAAAGAAAACGGTCAGCTAGGAAGAAGGTCGTGCGCCGAGATGACGACGCTAACTATGATGTAGGGTTATTGTTAAAACTTGAGGCAGAGATGGAACAGTACGTGTTGTTTTGCGCCATTATGCTTCGCTGCAAATAATATTTTATATTCAATCTACCAATGATATGATATTTTTCCGTTAACACAACTATATGACCGTGCAACCTACAGCGTAGACACGACCGGTCCTAAGAGGAACGATATTCATAGCCATCAGAAGTCGATGGAAATGGGTAGTGATGAGGACGTGGGCAATGAAGAGAGTTAGTTCTGGATAGGTAAAAGGATTGTCGCGCTATTATGTCTACTATTTTTGCAAATTTCATTTGACACACTGTAGTTGTTTTATGTTTCCATTTAAAAAATATTGCGCGGTCATCCAACAGGGGCACCACTGTGGAAGATGGTAACATCATGGCTGACAGGGATTGCGACGGGACCTCCAAGCCAACTGAAAACGCAACCTCGAAAGGTGATGGAATGTCTAGAATGGTAAGGAAAAGTGGTGAGAAAGAAGAGATTGAACCATCTCACGAGGAACTCAGCAAGGATAGGTAATTAATGTGACCATCATTTTCTGTGGAAGTTACATTAAATCTATTTTAATATGATTTCTTTTTCCTGATATCATTACCGGTGACATGGTGGCCGATGGGGTGTCACTAGAGATTTAGACAAGCTCGACACTGATGGGGATAAACATGTTGCCATGCCCGAAACGGAAAAGGAAAGTGTTGATAAAGAAGAGATTGAACCAATCGAGGAGGGACCCGTCGCGGATAGGTAATTAATGAGACACACAACCTATCAAGTTTCTCGTAAAAGTTCGTTTAAGCCATCGTAATGTGAGTTCTTTTTTCAATTATCATGACCAGTGATGTGTTGGCCGACCGGGATGTGCGGACACAGTCCGTTAATCAGCCAATAGGTAAAGAGCGTGGATTACATGAGATCTTGGGATCTATGGTGCATAACAAACCAAAATATTCATGGTCGGCACAGATTGTACCAAAAGGTATTGCATTTATCCTTTGTTACTTAGCTCATATAAAATATTTATGTCATAATTTCCAATATGATGTTGCCTTTACAATTGCGGTATTTGCAGATTATGCTAGCAACAGAGATGATCTTTACATAATTGAATATATCAAAGAAATTCCATCTTCACCAGGACAGGAAGAGGTAGTGTTTATCGGTAATGCTCCGGTAAAACTATATCAAATAGAATGCCTTTTTAAACCAGAGGCTCAAGTGTATGACGAGGTAATCACTTCATAAGAAAATGAACTGTACAATTAGTTGTATTTATGCCTAACCATTGTCATTGCGGAATCTATGTAGGTCATAAATGCATAATTTGATTTATTAAGTTGGCAAGAACACATGCTAGAGAGGCCAGGTGGTATAGCCTACATAGAAAATACTTTTATGACCGGATTTATGAAGCGGGATGGAGTTGATGATGCAAACCTAGAGAATCTATACCCACCATCTAAGATTTCTAAAATTCCTCGTCATGTTCATCGGATGTTAAGTTATTTGGGCCATGACATGGTAACACATATTAGCTCTATATTGCCTTAAGTATCATGACATGGTTTCTAAAATTTGGCTCGCCTGCATCTGATATTTGCCTATACGTTGTCCTTGATGGTCATTTAGATTTTTCTTCCAATAAATATGGAGGGTACGCACCGATATCATGCTGTTGTCAATGCTCCGAAGCAACAGGTACAAGTGCTCGATTCATTGGGTACAATCCTTGGACGCAAGGACCTCTTTGCTACAGTGAGTATTACTTAACCACATGATTAAGGGATTATTACTGACCTGTCAATAATACTATATAAATCTTTACGCATTGACAGTTGGAAGGTTTGGAGAAAGAAATAAAATTCATATACGAGCGTGTTGATGTAAAAGAAAACAGATGTTCAGACCTTAATGTAGCTTCTTGGCCAAAATCAGAGATTCTGCCACATCCGCTGCAAACAGATAGGTATGCATTTAACATTATGCAAGTACAAATTAACACACGTAAATCAAATATGTGTGAATCTCATCCTCTCTTTATTGTATACATTGTAGTTGTTTGTGTGGCCTATTCTTAATCAGTTTTGTGGAATATTGGACTGGAGAAGAGCTCTCCGACACCATAACACAGGTTATGTAGAAAGCTTACTGGCAAAATTATCATCCCTGGTTAACAAATTTACTAATCAATGTTCATTTTATATCCATTATGCAGCAATATATGGTGAAATTTAGGTTGAAACTTGCTGCTATTTTGTTATCGTCTGGGTTTAACATCCGGAGAGGACGTCCATTGTTTCCTAGCAATGATGATGAACCAGGAAATCCAAATGATGTTGTGGAAATAGAGAATCCTAAATAGCAGATCACAACTTCAAGCAATAGAAAGCGTGATAGAGACGGTGACATCATATCAATTCAGCAAACCTCTACACAGAATCGTCGTGACAAACCTATTTTTTAGGCTCTATTTCAGAGCTGGGAATGAACCTGCCCAAAAAAGAGTTAATGGGGGATATTATGTGATTACATCACGTCGATTGATGGTGATGTTGCCTTGGAGTAAGCTTCTCACTTTCTATCATTCTTTGAATATTGTTGCAAAGTATACTACTGAATCACAATTTTGCCTATCAGTATAGATTATTAGAATTAATTTGGTATCGTTGCTACTCATTTATTCTTAACAGGAAGCGTTGGGTGCGAAGCTTTAAACCTTACGATATTATATTAACTATAAAAAATCTGCAAGAGATATTAACGATAGATAAAGGCATATCCGCGGAATGTTTCAATCTAGGTGTTCATTATTATGCAGTTCGTGAGTACCGAAGGTCGAAATATTATAATAAGGCGATGTCAAAGAATTTCATGGATCTACGATTCTATGTAAGTGGGTAGTTATATGTATTTTTATAATATACTATATCACTAACTTTGTTTCTTGAAAAAATAAATTATCCATGTGGACTACTGATCACGCCAGGTAATTATTCTATATTGCAGACGATGTGTGAGCTAAGATGGCATCCAGACTTTCTCAAGAACTATAGTAATAAAGAGCGGGGTGCAGCAATTGGGGGATGGTCAATTCTAAACTATGACTATTTACGTTGCAGGCACGAAAGTCTGCCAGCTGCTTAACTTTAAATATTGTTATTGTATATATCTTACTACACTATATTTTTTGTAGTTCCTCCTGCCATGGTTCACCGGGACAAACTTCATGCTATATGTCTTGGATCATATGAATAAACAACTTAATGTGATTGATCCGTCACCTGTTCCGGAGTGGTGTGGGAATATTCCATATAGATAATATGGACTTGACATTGCATATTTCTACAAAAAGTATATAGCTGCAATGAACGTAAATAGTCCCAATTGGAATCAGAATATCTAGAGGTGTAAGTTTACCCGTGAAAAGGGTATTGTTGAAGACAAAAAAGGTAATTTATTATTGATTACTATTTATTAATAGCTTTTATTTACTCTATACAATATAATTGATAGGAAAGCTGCCGCAGGTATTCTACGGGCTATCTGGTTCTGCAGTACATGTATACGTGGAAGAGTATCGAAAACACATAAATTTGTACGGTGAGTACACTACTTTATAAAAAAAATATTATGGTGTCTTTAATAATTGTTAATATCAATCACATATGGATGTATACTTATTTGTCTGAATTGTTCACAAGATGGCCGTACTATGCGGCGGAACTTCGTCATCGATTTGTTAGCGTCAAACGCGAATTATTATCAAAAACTACTTACGGGATCATAGAAAGGGATATAAATTAGAATTTGTTATACATTTGTTTGCATATTTAGTTGACCTTGGTGACAATGGTGTACTTACGGGTTTAATACTTTTTGTAATGACAATATTATATATGATGAATACTGTTATTTGTTGGTAGATTTACATCTTTTACTTGATCTTTCACCTTCCGTAGAACCGCATGGGCACGAAACTAGTCGATCTATATTGCTGATGGCCACCGTCCAAAAGATCCTGATTATGCGAGTAAGCAAGATAGAGAAGTCGAGAAGACAACTGATGACTGACCGTTGGGCTGAGAGATACGAGGTGCTGAAAAGTTGGGCTGGCCTGGGGTAATTTTTTTATATGGCATTTTTAGTTGACTATTATTTTCTAGCTTGCACATGAATATATGTTCTAAATTGTACTGTTGTTAAAGCAACTAGAACATATGGCGCCCTTCGGGTGCCCCGCGACGGCGGAGAGTAGGAGAGCGCCGGCAGCGGGAAGGCACAGAGCAGAGAGGGAGACAGAAGGCGGCGGCGGGGAGCAGGAGAGGGTGAGAGAAGGGTGAGAAAAGGGGAGAGAGAGCGGTCGTGTGCCCATCCCAGCCCGCGCCCGCGCGGGCGGCGGCGGCGGCAGAGAGCAAGAGGAGCGGTGGCAGGGAAGGGCGATGGAGGCAGGCGGAGAGGGAGAGAGCAGGCAGGGAGAGAGAGGGCGGCGGCGGGGAGCAGGAGAGGGTGGGAGATGGCGGCGGGGCGCGCAGAGCTTGACGCTGGTGCGCATGGCCTCCGCAGCACGTCGAGGAGCTCAGTCGTCACGCTCTCCCGGGCCGCGTCGTGGCCAGCCGGCCCGCGCCCCCTCCCTCCGAGCCGCGCCTCGCGCCGGATCTAGATCCCGCGTGAGCGCGCGGCGGCGGCGGAGAGCAGGAGGAGCGGCAGCAGGCAGGGGCAACAGAGACAGGCGGAGAGGGAGCTAGGGGGGAGAGGGGAAGTGGCCGCGGGGAGGCAGAGAGCAGAGAGGGAGAGAGAGGCGCCGGCAGGGAGCAGGAGAGGGGCGGCGGGGAGGAGGGAGAGGGGTTAGGGTTTCGGGGGTGAATGAAAAATTTCCTAGTAGGGGTTTTTTGCAAACACAACACCATTATCGAATTTTCCCTTCGTCGTGTCGAAATAAACATTAGTATGAGGGCCTACGTGAATAATACACGAGTGTGGGGGCTGTATGGTCCGGGTGAGCTGGGTTTAGTTGTGATTATTAGAAAGTTGGAGGGTTTTTTTGCAAAATGGCCAAAGCGCGGCTGCACGACACGTGCCCACCTTTTCCCCGTGGGATGCGGCGGGGAGGGCAAAGGGGAGGGGCTTTTAATCATTCTCATTCCAAAAAAACAACTTTGTTAGTATAAATTTCATATAGTCAATCTTGACAGTTTTAGACATATGAGTGGTCAAACTTTTGGAAGTTTGATTGTGTATGGATTGTAACACGACTATATATTGTAAACCAATTGCAGGCTTGCTCTCTCGTTAGCATCCACTAACATGCATGAATGGGCGAGGCTATACATCACTTCAGGTGATGATTGAATCACCCATCGGCTGAAGACCGTATGCCTCATCCCACGCCCGTTCGGCCCTGCACCGCCTTCTTGCCCCGTCTCCGGCGGCTCCCACCGCTATATTCACCTTCATTGTCCGCCGCTGCTCCAATCCTCATGCTGTCCCCACACTTGCTCGCCCCGCGCACCACCCTCCTCCACCGTCTCTAACGGCTCCCGCCGCCCGATTCACCACCACCGGCCGCCGCCGCCCCAACCCTGCTTCACGGGAGAGCTCATCGTCACTCCCCCGCCTCCTCCACCTCCCACCAGATATCTCTCACCGCTCGCGGCCGATGGCGCCCCGCCCACAACCTGTGGCCACCGCCGTTCTGCCGCTACCCAAGGAACTCCTCTACAGCCGGGGAACACACCCCAACCCCTAACCCTGAAACCCCGAACCCGAAGTCTCAAACCTGACTCATGCATCGCGGGCACTAGGAACAGAGGAAAGAGGAGCTCGCGAGCATGACCTGCACGAGGAAGAAGAAAGGGGGAAGCTGCTAGACCGTGCTGGCCGTGTTGGGCCGAATCGAGGCGCGTATTCTCTTCAGGCGATGCACAGAAAATGCCTTTTATCCACCCCCTTTACTCCCGGCCGGGGTTGGGCCCGGGACTAATGCTAGTCCCGGGTCCAATGGCTAGGGATGGGGGGAGTAGGGAGGGGACTATTGATGGACCTTTAGTTCCGGTTGGTGGCTCCAACCGGGACTAATGGCGCACGACACAGTTAGTTTCGGTGCTAGCCTCCAACCGGGACTAAAGATGATCCTTTGGTCCCGGTTGGTGGCTCAAACCGGGACTAAATTCCCCAGGCCTTTTTAGCCCCTTCTTTCTCCGCCTGCCCGAGCCATTCTTCCAGTCGTGTTCTTGTTCTTGGCTTGGGTGTGGGGAGTTCATGCCCATTTTCTCCAGGATTTGTGAAGGTTTTTTATTTCCCCTCCATCAAATGGTTCTAAAGGTTAGAAACCTCATCCTCTCAACTTCCATTGCTAGTGGAGCTCATTTCATGGTTTAGAAATAGAGATTTTGAGGTTTTTTAGATTGGGTTAAATGTTGGAATTTTTTCAATTTATACACATTTGAGCTCAAATTTACTTAAGGTTTGCATGTGTAGATGTGATTTACTTCTATTAGTCCATCAAAATGAGTATATAGAGTAGAATGATATTTTTTTGAAATACTATTTAGAAGAAATATGGATATGAACAATGAGTATATTAGAAATTTTCTATTTTTAGAATGAGAGTATGTATATATGACCATACATACTTAATCTCATTTTAAAAGTGAAATGTGAATGTGTGAATGCGAAATTTCAAATCGAATAATTATTGAAAGTGAATAAAAGATGTATACTTGGTATTTATTTTATATTATGAATGAATTATTTTGACACTAATGATGTATTTATTTAGGCTCACATTGAAACCATCGAGAAAAAATCTTTGTTTCGGAATAAGTATCTGTCGTTAACCTTGACCCTGCGGTGATGACCTGTCATTTGGGGCCAACATTGATATCCACGACACGTTATGGTATAAGGACGTTATGAAGGAGTACGGCCTTGGTTCCAATAAAGAAATCCTCACCTTTGAGCAAGGTGAGGATGCCACCATTCGGACCAACGCCGTACTCCTTCATCACTTCCTTATCCGTACCGTCTCACGGATATCAATGTTGGCCCCGAATGGCAGTGTCATCATCGCAGGCTCAAGGTTAATGGCAGATACATGTTTCGAAATAAAAAGTTTTTTTACTTCTCGATGGTCTTAGCATATTTCAGTTGAAATAAAGTTGTGAATCTTGATTGCATCCCATATTGCATGGGACGACTGAAAAGTGTCAAAATAATTTGGATCTTTTAATTCTGAACTTCTGAATTATTATTCATATTGTGTGATGGATATTTCGAACCTTTTAATTATTCATGTTATTGTAATTATGAGCATATATTGATTTTTTACAGTTATTTGGTACGTGTAACGAAAGGTATCCATTTCAACTCTGAATATGAGAATTTTAGTGGTGAAATTAGTTTTATTTTTTATAACGAGATGTAGTTAGCAAGTGATTTATTTTATTATTTTTACAATAATTATTTTGACGCTCTAATGATGTATATAATGGACCTCTTGCAAAGTTGTGAACCTTGCCTGAGTAATTAATGTTTAATACATAGAAATGACTTTGCAAAATGATGCATCAGAGCGTCGTGCGTCCGCTCGGGCGTCGGTACGCAATCATTTGAAGCGCACCGGACATTCTTTTGAGTTTCGCATGGAAGAGCATCTTGGACTTGTTCGGGGTCATATTCGTCATTGGATTGTGAAAGCATTTGATTGCCTCGTGCTGCGTAATGCAAGACACAAATTTGAGTGTCAATTTGATGTCGAGTTGCATGGTACGAATGATGATCGCGAGTTGATGGCTCGATGCAATGTGAGGCGCGAAGCGTCCGGGATGGCAGAAATAGACCATTCGGTGTCCAGAGTTTGCAAGGCGGTTCACGAGGCATCGGTCAATAGGTCTCATGAGTAGTTTGTACTAGCATGTTGTAATGGATAATTTAGACGTTTAAATTAATCATGTTGTGTAATAGACCTTTTAATTAATCATGGAGTGTGATGGATATTTGGATCTTTTAATTCTGGATATCGTTGAATAATATTGTATTTTGGACCTCTTAATTTATTATTCACATTGTGTGATAGATTTTTTTAAATATCATATCGTGCAATGCAAATGCACCGGCAATGGATGTACAATGCTGACCGACGTTCCAAGGAGTTCATTGATGGCCTAAATCATTTTTTGGATATGGCAAGAACGGTTTCATGTGCTGGCCGTGCAGATATTGCAAGAATAAGAAGGATCACACCTCTTCAAGGACCCTTCAGAGCCATATTTTTTCCCATGGTATCATGCCCAATTATATTTGTTGGACAATTGACGGAGACAAAGGGGTTATAATGGAGGAAAATGAAGAAGAAGAGTGTGAAGACAACTTTCCTGCCCACGCTGGATTCGGTGCCTTTGATGATGATACTGCAATGGAAGAGGCCTAAAGGAGAGGCGGCAGATGATGATCCCACCGACGAGCTTGGGCAGGCGTTGTGTGATGCGCGTGAAGATTGTGAAATTGAGAAAGAGAGGATGAAGTTTCAGCAGATGTTAGAGGACCACCGAAAATTGTTGTACCTAGGATGCGAAGATGGATTAAAGAAGCTTGGCAGCACTCTGGAGTTGCTACAATGGAAGGCAATGCATGGTGTATCCGATAAGGGATTTGGTGAATTACTAAAATATTTAAAAAATATGCTTCCTAAGGATAACGAGTTGCCTACCACAACATACAAAGCAAAATAATTTATTTGCCCTCTAGTATTGGAGGTACAAAAGATACATGCATGTCCCAATGACTGCATCCTCTGCTGCAGTGATGACTACGAGAATTTGGATGCATGCCCCGTATGCGGTGCATTGCGGTATAAGATCAGGAGAGAGGACCTTGGGGAAGTCGAGGGGGAGCGTCGTCCCAGAAAGAGAGTTCCTGCCAAGGTCATGTGGTACTCTCCAATAATTCCACGTTTGAAGCATCTATTTAGAAACAAAGAGCATGCTAAGTTGATGCGATGGCACAAAGAAGAACGCAAGAAAGACACGATGTTGAGACACCCAGCTGATGGCTCCCAGTGGAGAAAAATAGAAGAACTTACGAAGACTTTTCACAGGATGCGAGGAACATAAGGTTCGCTTTGAGTACGGATTGTCAGACCCGGGACCATGGGACTGCGCATATGGCGTACATATTCTAGGATAAGGGATGGTACATGGCCCACTCCCTACATCAGTTGTAACTACTCGTACCGTAGTAGGACTAGTCGGAACAGAAGGAAACTACAACGAGTAGTACTCGGGTAGGACTCCTAAGCTCGTATCTGGCTAGGATTTCCATTAACCCTGCCCCCCCAAACTATATAAGGGCGGGCAGGGACCCACTCGAAACACATCAACACCTAAGTCAATACAAACCACCACACAGGATGTAGGGTATTACGCTCTCGGCGGCTCGAACTTGTCCAAATCTTGTGTTCCTTGCACCTTCGAGTTCCTGATCTCGGCGACACCCCACCTACAATCTGCCACATCGGGGATATCCCTCGGTGGGCTTGGAGGTTAAACAACGACAGCTGGCACGCCAGGTAGGGTTGTTCATCGAGCATCCACTGGAGAACTCGATGTCATCTTTCAACTTCACCAGCATCGTGCCCGACGAGGGCACTACGTTCACCTTCTGCTCCTGGGTCTGCATCGTCAACAGCTCAGATGGTTTCAACAACCACCTGGCCAACCCCAAGAAGCCGGAGGCATCTCCTCCGCAATCTAGCTGCAATATCGACAATCCTGCGGATGATCTCAGCGGGATCAAACTTTCCGATCTAATTGGAAGCTACGCAAGGGATATCAAGGTAAACCCTCACCCATCGATTAGTCTTGACGATCTAATTGCCGAGATAGATCAGGTGGACGACGACATCACAGAATGCATTAAGCTCGCGGAAGCCGCTCTCCATCAGCCTGACCCTGTGTCCTCGACACGGAACCGCCCTGAGACTCCTCACCATCCACCTATCACCACCGGCGACATCTTCTCTGGCACCAACCGAGTCGACCAAGGTATTGTAGAGTGCATCAATCTCGCAGAAACCACCCTTCAGCGCATCAACCCTAGGGAGCCGAAGGCATTCGATCGCGATTTCGACAACTTCATCGGCAAACTCAAAACCCCCAGACCAAGTCCAATTCGGTCTAAGGAGCTCCTACTCAAGACCCTCTTAGCATTGGAAGAGGACTTCGATCACCTACTGCAACTCGGAGAAGAAGAAGCCACCAGACGTTGGGGGGCTACCATTTACAACAAACATTCGGATTCGGCTACTCACGCAACACTATAATAGGCAACCGCTAGAGACTGGCAAGAGGATCAACTCGGTCGGGCAGGCTCGAGCATTGGAAGGGCAGAAAGCCATCCAAATTTCTCGAATCAAGCCCACCACGATCAATTATCGACTCTAGTGAACTCCCGTTCCAAGAAGGCAAACCTCCCGCTTCTTCCAACGACGAAGAAGGTTGGGCCGCGAGTAGCAAACGCTTCGCACTAGATCGTGAGGTATTCACGATTCACATCGACAAAGACAGTGAAGGATCGAAGTACGTTCAATTGAACGATTACTACATCAACAATGACGACTACATCTCCAACACACCCGGTCCAGACCCAGACGCAGCGGGGGCATTCGCCCATCACGATCTACCTATACATGCTCTCGATATTGTGGGAACTGTGAAGATCGAAGATGCAGACGATGTCCAAATGAGCGGCATAAGCTTAGGAACGCCAAGCGTGCCACGCGCAGGCAGCGAGTACCAGAAGAGCACCAACATCAGCCTGGCAACCTCTACGACTGCTCCACAAGCGACCTCCGCACTATCATCAACACCGGCCGGGACACCCGCAACGTCATCATCGCCAGGCAGCAAGAGCGCGATGAGGTGGAGGCCTACAGCCCTACCAACTATCATATCCCCCTCTATTACCTGGGAAATGCAAGACAGAAGTCGGGAACAACCAACCTGAAGAAAGAAAACCCTCAGCTCAAAGGAGCGATTCGAGGAGGCTCTCCACAAGCGATGCTCGTGGCATCGAAGAGCAAGCATTCCACCTTTGAATGTCAAACCCTTCGGAGGGCCCTCGGAGCTCCGCCACTCAACAAAGACAGCGAAGAAAGGCGACGTGACTACCCGAATAATGATTTATTCATAAATTAAGTACCCGATTAAAGGAGGTTTTCTGAGGGTCTTTAGGCGTTTCATTTGTTCAACCGTTGTTCTGGGACTATATCCCGAAATAAGAGGTTCCGTAAACCTAAAAGCACCTCTTTTTTCCACTCAGTCAGGGTCGCCATTTATGTTTATTATTTGGGTTAATCATGACTTTCTTGCTATACTACTCTCTGACGTGCCCAGTGAATGTCCAGCCTAATTAGTGCAACCTTTTTCTAGCCGATCTCTTGTCACTTATTCTCATGTCACGAGCCCCTTTTACCAATGCTCGGGAGGCAAAGGATAAGGCCAGCGGGGATGGGCTCCGGAAAGGAGAAAATGATTCAATTTCTTCAAGACTAAGCTCAGGGAACCCTGTCACAGCCGAGCCATGCAACTGCCAAAAGTGCTCGCCTCGTTTGGCAATGACTAGTGGAACCCGTTAATTAGCCAAATAAAGCATCTACGTGATTGCCTATCAAATACTTCCAGTAATGCTCAGTTTACTAGTTTCCAACTAGTACTCTTTGTTACTGAAGGGGCCTCGCTCCCATACTCCTAGTAACGCTCAGTTTACTAGTTCCCGACTAGTACTCTATGTTACTGAAGGGACCTCGCTCCCATACTTCCAGTAACGCTCAGTTTACTAGTTCCTGACTAGTACTCTATGTTACTGAAGGGGCCTCGCTCCCATACTTCCAGTAACGCTCAGTTTACTAGTTCCCGACCAGTACTCTTTGTTACTGAAGGGGCCTCGCTCCCATACTTCCAGTAACGCTCAATTTACTAGTTCCCGACTAGTAACCTATGTTACTGAATGGGCCTCACTCCCATACTTCCAGTAACGCTCAGTTTACTAGTTCCCGACTAGTAATCTATTTTACTGAAGGGGCCTCTCTCCCATACTTCCAGTAACGCTCCATTTACTAGTTCCCGACTAGTACTCTATTTTACTGAAGGGGCCTCGCTCTCATACTTCCAGTAATGCTCCATTTACTAGTTCCTGACTACCCTAGTTCGTCTATATCCATAATTGGATCTAATTATTGAGCGCACAACCATCGACTACTTCATAAGGCGTTGCCCTCTGGGTAGCTCTACATGGGCGTTTCCAATACTTTGTTCTAAATCCTACGATTATTGGTCCTACTCTACGAGTCGGCACCATGAACACCTCAACAGGCAAACAACTAAAAGCATATTTACGAGATATGCATAGTCAACATAGAGTCTGCCAATGTTTCTACATCCGGATCTACTCTTGATCTAAGCTACCAACTAGCTTCTGGGCCACCGGTTTCACTTTTTCAACAAGTTCTCTGAATTTGTCTTCTGTGCAGTTGGCAGACATTCCCCTCGCTAGTGGCTCCAGGTTGGCTTTGGGCCAGTAGAACTTTACAAGTCCAAGGACATGCTCCACGTAGGTCCTGGTGGTTTCCGAGATATAGCTGGTAATCTTTACGGGGGTTTGCAAAGTCGCTTCAACAACGTCTTGTCGCTCACCACCCCTTCTTCTGATGGATCCACCATGTCGACCACTACTTGGGCAGCACCCTTGAGCTCTTCAAGTTCCTTCTTGTTTTGCTCTTTTGCAGCGGTCATCTCCCTGATCTGTGTCATACACTCCACGAGTTGTACATCTGCATCTTGAAGGGCTTGAATCAACCTCTCTGCACCATCTGAACGACGGTACACAAGATTCTTCAAGTCATAGATCTCGTCATCCTTATTTCTTATGATGTTATTAAGTTCTGCAAGCAAAAGGAGATAGAGAAGCACTTTCTACTAGTTCAGATACTACTCTCCACTTGTGGCAAGCAAGGATAAAGCAGTCGATAGAGTATTACCATGGTAATACTTGGCCTGTTGTATGTTTCTGTCCTTCAGATTCTCAATCTCTTTCCTCAGCAGACAGACGTCCTGAGTGTGCTCGAGCTTCAAGGTATCCAGTTCACACCGCACCTTAGCATTTTCTGTTGCTTGTGCTTCGATCTCTTGCTCCCTGGTCTGCAACTGCTGGAATTTGATCTCCACGGCTCACAATTTGTCCGACTTGATGCGGGATCGGTTGGCCATGGTCTGTTTGACATTGAGAAGAAGTTTGAGAAGTAATACTACTTGAAAAAAGCAAATATGGACAGTTCAGGGCACTAACCGTGGAGAACCGGAACAAATCCTAGAATGAATCATGGAACTCTTTCATTCATTCATTTACGAGCATTGGGTCATCGATGAGCCGCTCTCAAAAATTGACAGCCGCGTTAGAGCTACAACTATTGAACTACTCGCAGCGCCTTGCTCGGCAGGGTCATGCTGCTGCGGTTACGGGCTCCCTGTCACATGGTTACTCCATAAGCAAACATGCAAGCAACAAAGAACTCGGGTGAAATGCAGATCAACGCAACCTACCTATGGGATTTTCATGCGGCTCCTCTGCATTTGCCGGCTCCGGTTCAGCGACTGGCACCCCCCCTTCACTAGCACATTCAGCTCCTGTGGGTGAGGGGGCACGGGCACCGGGCTGCTGCAACGGTTCAACAACTTCCGTGGCCGCTGGTGTCGCCTCAACAACCTTCTCTGGCTCGGGGGCTTAGGCATCCGCGGCATTGCCAGGCTGCTCCAAGCCCAGAGCAGAGGACGGCCTGCATAGAGAAAACAACATTATGAGTTGTTATCATACAAATAAGAACCTACAATATACAAAGGAAAAGCACTCGGATACTTATAGTGCAGACTTCTTTATTGACAATACTTTCTTCTTAAGTACTCGGGGCACTGGTCCAGTACCCAGAGCACTCATCGCCGTGTAACACCCTAGGTGTTTAAAATCCTAAGCAAAAAAAATCTAAACATAGCATCATGCATAATAGCCCAGAATCATTGAAACAATGCATCTAATTATGTGTGTGCATATGCATGTGTATGAACGTGTATGTGCATGTGTATGTATGTCTGTATGTGAGACTTTTTCCTTTTGTGTTTATAACCATACATGCTCAACTTGTCATAAAAAAATTGTAGCATAAAATCACACTCATATTTTAGTACTTTACAAAGTGTACTTCAAACACCATTTGCAAATTCAAATTTTAAACTCATGAGATGAATAGGAATTCAAATCCTAGTAGTCTTGAATTTAAAAAAACTTCTGAATTAAAGCTCAAATGAACTTTGATACAAAACATCATAGATTTTCAAATTCCCTACAACTTTCATGTTCATAGTTTTTTAAGTTTCTTTTTGAAATTTTAAGAAAATTTAATTTGAATCCTGGCACTTTTCTCTCTCCCTCCCTCTCCCTTCTCTCCCCTCCCCAGTTCTGTCCCATCGAGGGGCAGCGGCCGCCAGCACCCCGACCGGCCCGCGGCCAAATCGCCCTCCCCTGCCCCGAATCCACCCATGCTCGATGCGCGCGCGCCACGCGGCTGTCGATTCCCAACGGCTGAGCCACAACGCGCCGGCGACGCCGTGCCCTTGTTGCGGCCTTGTCCCGGCCGCACCTCCCTCAGCTTGGCTGCGCCCAGCCCCTCCTCCCCCTGTGCGCCTATGAAAGGGCTGCACCGACCCCTGCTCACACGCATTCGAGTACCACCACTACCACGCCATTAGCGACACCACACGACCTCGCCACCGAGCCCCACTTTCCGCTACTCCTCCGCCCAAACCGAGGCTCTAAACCGGTCGCCCTCGACCTGCTGATACTCCCCGACTTCCCCACGCCGCCCTCCCTCGCCGGACCACCACCGCCCACTGCCCGCACCTCGCCGGAGCTCCTGCTCACCGCCGGCAGCCCAACTCTGGCCACCTTAGCCCCAACCGAGCACACCAACAGGTTTCTCTCGACCTCCTCGTGCTCCCCCACCCCTTTCACCTCGCCGCCGACTAGTTCCTTGCCGGGATTTGATAGCCAACCATGGCAGCCCCGCCCAGGGACTACACTGCAATAGCCAAGTTCTTTTTAGGGTCCTTTCTGCTAGATCTAGGGACCTATCTGCGAGAACTCCAGTACTTTTGTTTTCAAGAGGCTGTCAATTGTAAAATCAATCTAAAATTGAGAAAAATCAGAAAAATGCAAACTTAATTTTGTTGTGACCCTCTAGATGAATCCAACAACTTTTGCACAGATGGATGACCAGCTACAAACTATAACTTGATCTAAACTTGTTCTTGTTTTAAATAGCCCATAAATTTATCTCTTGATCTAGGACTATTGTGAATGATTTTTGGACTGTAAGCTAGTCTCTGCTTGTTAAGACTTGTGTAAAAATCTCAAGGCTAGAACAAGTCTCTACAAGTAGTTTTTGTTGGATCTTGCTTGATGTGCTATTTTGCTAGAGTTATTTGTTTATTTTTTTCTACTGATATTTTAGGGTTGAGACTTTTACAGTAGAGTAACCTTTGTGCATAAATGCTATGGACAAAGTTTGGAACTTTTTACTTTTGTCTAATTTGCTCATATGTTTTTAGTTAAGAAAAACTACATTAAATCAAAGTAACCAGTTTTGGTGCTTAGAAAAATAAGAAACTTTAACCAGAGACTACCTTTGAGTAGATTATCATGTTGGAAAAGTTTGAGACACAGAAACTTTGTGGAACTGCCTATAGAAATAAATCTTGATTAATGTAGATATATCTTAACTTATTTTCTATGCTCTGTATCTTGCACACTAAAACCTGAAAAATTTATAGTATTCTCACCATAAGTTTAGGAGTACTCATTAAAATGTTGAGCACCAACTTTTGCATAGTTTGTTCTGTATAAATGGATCTTTATCCTAGCAGTAGCTGTTTAATGTATTTTTCATGATTAATCTCCTGAATGAAAATGGCTGAAAATTTTACAGTGAGTTTGAACTTAAGTAATGTGCTTTGCATAAAAATCTCAACACCAGAAACTATCTCTAGTAGTTGTTTTATTTTTAATCCATGCTTACTTTTGAAAAATGGCCGTTTAGGAAATGACAAAACCCCTCACTTACTTAATGAAGTTAGTTAATCTAGATACTACTCGATAAATGATTGCCCAAGGAAAAGAAAATGAAGTGCTTTACAACTTAACTTGAGTTTTGTTGAATTACAATTTTATAGTGAAATAGTTATTTATCTTGTACCATTAAAACAACTCATACATATGCATTCATATAGAATCGATGACTCTCACCGACGGAACCTATGAGCTGGTGCAGGAGTCCGAGAGTAAGCAGCGCGAAGGTCAAGTTAATCTAACTGAAGTTGCTGAAGACCCAAACCAAAGTTCGGAAGAGCCCAAGGCTAGCTTTGCTCAGGAAGCCAAGCCTCGAAGCGTAACCCCTACTTTTAAACTTATGCAACTTTTATTTATATATGGTATTGTGCATTAAGTTTGTAGGAGTTAATTGAAACCCTAGTTGCATGATCCTAGTACCTATGATATGAACACTAGCCTGTATCGGTCGCTAGATTGCCATGCTAATAGGACTTCGGTAAAAGTCGAGTGATTTCCTGTCACTCGCGAGATATAGGAGTTGCTTGTTTTACTTATGTTGGAATCATAAGGTCGACGGACAGGGCTATGTTACGATATTCCGTCTGTTTAGCAAAAATGTTAAGGTCGCGGTGTGTGGTAGTGGTGGTTAAGTTTTTGAACATACTAACCACATGCCGAGAATATGGTAATCGGTAAGCTTAAGTACCTGATTGATCTGGCGAGTGGACTTTATCCTCACCTTCCTGACTTTGTTCCCATGGGCACATGGTGAGTGCAAGAGCAGCCACGGCCAAGCTTCGTTCTGTGGTTTCTGGACCTCTGTACTCGAGAGGGGTGGCCCTGATCCACAACCCGGAAAGAAAGAAGAAAATTTGCACGTGTGACTCTGTGAGTAACCACGTGACGTGTGTTTAGGTTTCCCCTTGCAAGGTTAAGAAATTCAAATCGAATCGTCCGTTTCTCGCGGCCATTGAGACTGCTTAACCCTTTTACCACATAGAGTAAGAAGAGGAACAATGATGATGATTAATATGGTTGGATGCTGAGTTAATTATTTTTCACCATGCGTGATTTGGATAGTTGCTTACCTAGAATGGTTAATCAACTGAACTTGATGCTAAAAGTTGAAAGCAAGGACTCACTCTTAGATGCTTCTTGGCAAAAACAACCCCTCAACCAAAAGCCTTGCATGTCTAGGAGTCGGCTAAGTATATATCACTAGTCGGGTAAGCCTTGCTGAGTATTAATATACTCAGCTGTGCTTGTGGCTTTGTTTTCAGGTGAGACCTTTGAGGATTGGTTGCTAGTTTGACTTGGCCGTGTACTCTTCCTTCTGGTTGGTCGGTGGAATGGGATACGTCCCCGGCCAACGATGCTAATGCTGAATTATGTCATGTACGGGCTTCATCATGATATCTTGTATCGTCGTTAGAACTTTCGCTTATTTTTCACTGCACTATTGAACTCTGAAAATACTTGTTTATGAATATTTTCGAACTTGATTTGTAATGATAATTCCTGTTGATCTTTGTGATATAAAATTTTTGGATTGTTGTAATCTCTGGGCTCACCTTCATGTGGGTTGTATGTATGCATTGTTTCAATCACAATTACAATGGTTGCATCAGGATGTTACCCGACAGACTGTCGTTTTACTCCATTTTAAGTGCGAGTTAGCTCGGATTCCCTCGATGGTGATGGTTAGTGCACTAAGCTGGATTAATTCAGGCGGTTCTGCCACACGCCGCAGGTTCACCAGTCGAGGGTGGCGTTTGCCCCGGAAGGGCAACCGCGACGGTCACCATCAAACTACGGTCAACCGAGGGCGGCGATCGCTCCGGCGCGGCTTCAGCAGTACCACCTTACGGGTCCACTGCAACGGTGGGCACACCCTATCCCCTTGCAATCTCATCCCCAATCTCTTCTTCAATTGTACCCCGGTATGTTTGGGGTTCACGGAGCTACCGACAAAAATCAAGAAAAAAGGGGAAGTTCAATCAGAAAACACCCAAGCGAAAGCAGGAAAAGTACTCAGGATGCAATGACAAGCACTCACATGGATGTTCCGATGTCATCGCCAACTGGTGAGACGCTCGCCTTGCGCTTCTGAGTGGTGGGTCTTGGTCCCAGCGGATGGCTGGCCAAAAGATCATCGTCGTTGTCCTGATCATCGTCTGTAATGCCTGGATCATAGGAAATACGAAAGATCAGCTTCTAGTACACCAATGGCTGCAAATGCCGCGGACGTGTGATGTCCGGCATCGGCGGCATACTTCTATATACATCTACAACCTGCTACAACATACTGGACAGATGAGTTAGTTTCACTCAAGATAAGATTGCAGTACAGAAGGATACGGATACTTACATGCTTTGGAGGGTCCTTAGCAGAGTACATCTTCACGACATAGGGCACTTTCTCAACGCCCATGAGTACCCGGCTCACTCGAACTACGGCATCTGATTGCTGAATCGGCTCTGCAGAAAACCTAGAAGGATCTAAGACTCCAAGATAATCGAAGCCAAACCTTGCCCGCTTCTGCAGTTGCTGGATCCGCCTACCGATCCACCTGAACATCACCACTATGCCAGTAACGCCCGCATCCCTCTAGTTTTTTTATCATACCAAGCAATTATGGGATCTGGCTTTCATCCCTGCAGGGCTTGGACCACTCGCGTGTGATATTAAGTGCTCCCGCGGTCCTCTCTGGCAAGGATCGCGTGTGGTTTCCGATGTAGAACTACTTCTCTCTCCACCCTAACAAACTACTCGGGAATTTGTACGAGATGAATTTTTTCTCCATCCCTTGCCTCAGCTGCAGCCCAGCACCGCCGACCTCGTACAGGACCTTATCGTTGGGTTGGGACTTGAGGTGGAAAAGATAGGTGAAGAGATCGAAGTGCGGCTCTATTCCTAGGAATACTTCACACAACTGAACAAAGATGGAAATGTGAAGGATGGAGTTGGGATTAAGATGATGCAACTGGATTCCGTAGTAAAACAGGAGACCACATAATAAGTCAGAAGTCAGAAGGGCTAATCCTCGCTCAACAAAATATTGAAAAAGAACAATCTCATCAACTCCTTTGTATGGCCTTTTGTCCCTAGTTGCAGGGCACCACTGGATGACTTCTTTGCTCTGGAGAAGACCCTCATCAACGATGGCCTGGAGATCAGCTTCGGAGCACTTACATGGTTTCCACCTGTCTCCGGCGGTGGTGGCGGCCTTACACTCCTTTTCCTCCCCCTTGGAGGAAACTCGCTTGTTGCCAGCCATCCTTGTGGTCACGAGATGCTTCACTCGCATGCGCTCGGAGGCTACGATAAGAAAGGTGGCGGAGCAGGGCTTTTGGGGAGAAGGATGAACTGTAACACCCAAAAATATAGGAAATAAAATTTTAAAAACATTTTTATAAAAGTCACAAAATGAAATTATGCATGCATCTCTTTTTCTTTTTCTTCTCCCACTCTTTTCTTTCAGCCCGGCCCAAACCTCTCTTTCTTCTCCTTCTATTTTTTTCTTCTCCCCGCGGCCCAACTCAGCCGGCCCAAACCGTTTCACTCTCCCTCATCTCTCTCTCACCGCCAACTGGGTCCCACCTGTCGGCGCCCTCTCTCCCACCTTCCTTTCTTCTTCCTTGCGCTTCTCGGTCCTCTCTTTCCTTTTTCCGCCGTGACAACAGACGCGTCGCCCGGCGACGTCGTCCGCGCCTCCCCCCCCCCCCCCCTTTCCTTTTTCTTCCTCACCCCGAATTGAGTTCGTGCCCGTCGCCCGCGTCTCCTCCTTCCTTCCCCGCGACGTTGGCTTGCCATACTGGCTGCGGTACGCGCTCCGCCCCTTTCCTTCGCAGGCCGCCGCATGAGCTACCGCCTTCCTTTCCCCGGCCGCTCCGGATCGCCGCTCCTCCGTCGACTTGCCGTCCCTCTATTTCTCCAACGACTACAACCCTCGCCGGAGTTCCGCGAGGTGGTGAGCACCAAGCTGCCCCCATTTTCCCCCCTCTCTCTCGCTCTGTCACAGCCCCAATTTCTCGCCGGAGCTCTGTTTCCGCCCGCCGTTGTGGCTGCCGGTCTACGCTCGCCGCACGGCCGTCCCATGACTCCCACCACTTTCGTCGTGCCGCCCTCTATCTCCCCGGCATAACCCCAGCCTGAACCGAGCCCCGGAACACCGGATTCGGTGAACTCCGGCCGTCCCCCGCCGCTCTCGCTCGCCGCCGGCGCCCAGCGCAGCTGAGCGATTCGCCCGACCCTTTTACTCCGCCGGGTTGACCCGAGCCGACCCTTACTCAGCCGCTCGATCTAGATCTAACGGCCAAAACAGATCCGAGCCGCGTCCGATTCGCCCGACCCTTACCCCGCCGCACGATTCTGATCCAACGGACAAGATTCGCCCGACCCTAGCCGTCCCTGGAACCTTTGCAGAAAAACCCCAAGGCTTTTCAGGAATCAACCCGCAGTCCAGATCAGTAGAAAAATAATTAGAGTTGAGCCCTTTCTTTTTCTGTCCCGACCCCTGACTTTTCCAGAATTAGTACCCGCCATCCAGGACCTATAGTTTTGCACCCCGACCCTCAATTTAAGGTTTAATTATGTTTTAGCCCCTGATTTCTTCAGATCTAGCCCCTGGAAGTTCAAAACTCTCGCAGTTAGGTCCCTGAATCACTGTTTTAGCCATATCTTCATCGTTTCAACACCGATTTAAGCGATTCTTGCGCTCACACGATCCTTGCATCATGAACTACAATATTATCATCTTTTTACTCTCTATTTGTACTGTTTATTGTATTGTTTCTTATTTGTTTGTGTATGCTTGTTTGTGTGATCGCGTAGACAACGTGACGTTCGAGCAAAACCAAGAGCAAGCTTACGAGGAAGAGAACCAGCAGCTATTTGAAGAAGGCAAATGGACTTCCCTCCCCTGCATATTCTATTTTATCCCAACAATAGCATGATAATTCACTTTACTTTAATGTTGCTTTGCATAAACTTGATGGGTTACCTATGCTAAGGACATACCTAGTCTTTTACCCCAAACCTTGAATCACCGGGGTTTACTATTCATGTTGGGTAGTCACGCTTAGTTGCAAACTTTGGGATTGGTGTTGGTTTACTCTTATGACAATGTTGATCGCGTTTTGTATTGTTGTTATACCGCGTTAATTCACGATCAACTTTGATTAATGGGAACATGGAGAACCACCCAAGTGAACAGTGCAACCACAAAGTCATATGGCTCTGACCTTAGCCAATTAATTAGATGTGTAGTTAGCTGGTGGCCTTACCGAAAGGGCAAGGAGGGGGTCGGTGATAGGGGTCATAGCCCGGTCCTCTTGGGGTAGCTGCCTTTGCTAAGGAGCTGACCATTAGGGAGGTTTATGGACCACACTCCTACTGAAACTCTAGCGGGCTGCCGAGCTCTCGACATGTCTTTGTAAAGGCTTCGTAGTATACCCTCGCCACTCACCTCGGAAGTGTTTAAGGGCCTTGCAAACTCGGGCGATTCAGGGGAACACGATTTGTGGGTAAAGTGCACAACCTCTGCAGAGTGTAAAACTGTTATAACAGCCGTACTCACGGTTAAGAGTGGCTTGAACCCTCACATGATAATGAAACTTGAAGATTAATTAAATTGTGGTTCGTGGTTTATGTTTATGTTGATGGTACCTTTATGATTTTGCTAAAGTGGGATGGTATAAACTTAAACCTAGTTAATAGGTGCTTGCTAATAAATACTTGACCAACTAAAAGTGCTCGCTGCTGCAAACCTTAGCCTATCCTTGATGGCCTTGCATATTCACCCCACTTGCTGAGTACCAACCATAAGAGTACTCATCCTTGCCCATTGTTGTTCAGAAGAGAACTTTGAAGAGGAGAACTTCACCGACTTCGAGGAGTTCTAGGCATTGCGTTCACCAGTCATCGCCTGTGGAAAACGGAGTTGTTGCAGACTTCGTTTAGGGTATATCGGTGTAACGTTTAAAGACCTTTGTGTCTCTTTTATTCGGAGTGTAATATGGTTAAATACTTTATTTAGCTACTTTTTGAGCATTATCTTTGATATATTACACTTTTCCGTCTATCATGTGTGTGTGAACATGATCCTGGCGCACACATGAGATGCATCTGGTTCTTTCTAGAATCGGGTGTGACATGAACTAGGCGACTACTTCTTGCAACGCAAATGACCTAGATCTAACTCTGAAAGTGGCGGCGGCTACGAGACAGAGGAAGACGAAAGGCTCGAGCAGTAAAAAGCACAAGTGAAAGGGTGAGTAAAACCCTAGGTCATCGCGCGGTTAAATAACCAGCGGCGGGCCCAAGTTCCATGTGTGCAGAATGCGAAGAGTTTTTTACAGGACAAGATTTGTTTTGAGCGGTAATCTCGGGTTACTTTCAGAAAATTATTTGTTTAACCATTTTTCTGGGGATAACATTCCGAAAACAGGGGTTTTCGAATTTTTGAACCAATTTACCCATTTTAACCATCAATTCAAACTCTTATTTTTTACACAACCCATGTCACGGCCGTTGGGATCCTTTTTTCCAAAACTGGGAATTTGGATTAAAGACTCGGGGCTCCGGGACACGTGTTATTGATGGCTTATTTTTCAAATTTTTTAGAAGATAAGGACAGAAGATTCAAGACTAGTTTGACCCTCAGCCTGATTCTTCGATTCAACCTAATTCTCAGGGGCTACAACATATGGTGTGCGAGTTTAATCACACCCCATATAAAATAAGACTTGAAAAGTACGTGGGGCATGAGAACCTCACAGCCTCGATGCAGCCAAGGAAGTACTCGGAAGACACCTTCAAGACGAAGTTCAGAAGAACTCGAAGACGCCTTCAGAAGTACTCGAAAGCCTGCAGTACTCGACTACGAAGAGCTCGGGGGCTTGTTAGACCCGGGGCCACGGGACTATGCACATGGCATACATATTCTAGGATAAGGGATGGGACATGGCCCACGCCCTACATCAGTTGTAACTACTCGTACCGTAGTAGGACTAGTCGGAACAGAAGGAAACTACCCCGGTAGTACTCGGGTAGGACTCCTAAGCTCGTATCTGGCTAGGATTTCCATGTAACCTTGTCCCCCCAGAATATATAAGGGCAGGCAGAGACCCCCTCAAAACACATCAACACCTGAGGCAATACAAACCACCACACAGGATGTAGGGTATTACGCTCTCGGCGTCCCGAAACTGTCTAAATCTTATGTCCTTGCACCTTTGAGTTCCTGATCTCGGTGATACCCCACCTACAATCTACCACCTCGGGGATATCCCTCGGTGGGCTTGGAGGTTAAACAATGACACGGATGGCATGAATCCTTTTGGTGAAAGGAGAGGTAGCCATAGCACTAGGCCTGTGACTCGAGGTATGTACAATCTCCCACCATGGCTCTGCATGAAGCGAAAATTTATCATGATGCCGGTGCTTATCGAGGGCCCAAAGCAACCTGGGAATAATATTGATGTGTACCTAAGGCCATTGGTAGAAGTACTGTTATTGTTGTGGCACGAAGAAGGTGTACGGATGTGGGATGAATACCGACAGGAGAACTTTAACCTACGAGAATTGTTGTTCGTAACCATCCATGACTGGCCTGCTCTTAGTAATCTGTCAGAACAAATGAACAAGGGATATAGAGCCTGCACACACTAATTAGACGAAACTGATAGTATGTACTTGACTCACTGCAAAAAGGTTGTATACATGGGTCATCATCGGTTTCTCCCCATCAAACATTAGGTACGAAAGAAAGGCAAGCATTTCAAAGCGCAAGCAGACCACCGTACAAAGCCGATGCATTGTAGTGGTAGGAAGTCTTTGATATGGTAAAGGATATAGAAGTAGTATTTGGCAAGGGACATGGTAGCCAATGTGGAAGAAGAAGTCTATATTTTGGGAGCTACCATATTGGGAAGTCTTAGATGTTCGCAATGCAATTGACGTGATGCACGTCACGAAAAATCTTTGCATCAACCTAATAGGATTTCTGGGAGTGTACGGGAAGACAAAAGATACACTAGAAGCACGGCAGGAATTGCAACGTATGGAAGACCGAGATGGCCTACATCCAGAAATGAGAGAAAATGGACGGCACTACTTAAGTCCTGCAAGCTATACTCTTAGCAAAGAAGAGAAGGAAAGCATGTTTGAATGCTTGAGTAGTATCAAGGTCCCATCTAGATACTCCTCGAACATAAAAAGAATCCTAAATATGCTAGAGAAGAAATTCACAAACCTAAAGTCTCATGATTGTCACGTGATTTTGACTCAACTTCTTCCAGTTGTGTTGCGGGGGATTCTGCCTGAGAACATTCGACTAACCATCATAAAGCTATGTGCTTTCCTCAACGCAATTTCTCAGAAGGTAATTGATCCAGACAATCTCATAAAGCTGCAGAACGATGTGGTACAATGTCTAGTTGGCTTTGAGTTGATATTTCCACCATCATTCTTCAACATTATGACACATCTTCTAGTTCACCATGTCAAAGAGATTGATATTCTCAGGCCTGTATTCCTACACAATATGTTCCCTTTTGAGAGGTTCATGGCGGTACTAACAAAATATGTTCGTAATCGTGCTCGTCCTGAAGGAAGCATCACCACTGGATATGGAACAGAGGAGGTCATCGAGTTTTGTGTTGACTTTATTGATGACCTTAAACTGATCGGGGTTCCTGAATTGCGATAGGAGGGGAGACTACGTGGAAAGGGCACACTAGGAAAGAAAGCATATGTATGTGTAGATGACTCATTGAAAAAAGCACATTACACGATTTTTCAACGATGCTCCATGGTGCATCCGTACATCGACGAACATAAGAAGATTATGTGCTCTGAATTCGTAGAAAAGTCTAAGGCCTGGATTAATGTCGACACATGGATTCTTTCGCCAGTTGGTTGAGAAAGCATCTAATGCATAACATGGATATACCAGAATAGCTGGCGTGGTTGGCTAAGGGACCATCTTGGAATATCCTAACATTCTAAGGGTACCAGATAAATGGGAACACATTTTACACGAGAGCCCAAGATAAAAAGAGCACCAACCGAAATAGCGGTGTCCATATGGATGCCACAGACAACAACGGTAAAAAGGAGACATATTATGGTTACATAGAGGAGATATGGCAACTGGATTATTGACCCATTTTGAAGATACCTCTATTTCGATGCCAATGGGTGAAGCTGACTGGAGGAGGGGTTACAAAAGATCAGTACGGAATGACAATAGTGGACCTCAACAATCTTGGGTACAAAGACGAGCCATTCATCCTAGCCTAGGATGTCACTTAGGTTTTCTACGTGAAGGACATGTCCAGCAAGCCAAAGAAGGGGACAAACAAGCAAACGGATGAGCCAAAGTGGCACATAGTTCTTTCAGAAAAAAGAAACATCGTTGGAGTCGAGGACAAGACAGACGTGTTAGAGGATTATAATAAGTTTGTTCAGATTCCGCCTTTCATGGTAAATACTGATTCATGCATCCTGTTAGCTAATGAGGATGCTCCATACTTGCGGCGCGATCATAATCAAGGGACATATGTGAAGATAAAGTCTATTACCATACCAGTACATGCTGATTTTTAATGTATTATAAATATGTGATGAACAATTTGTATATTTGGATTATATGTATTTCATCATTGTCTGTTGTGTTTTATATAATTATCTAGATTATATGTACTTAATTTTCATGCTGAAATATAATTTTTAGATAATTTTGTGGATTAGTACACAATTATCTAGATTTTTTTCAGCAAACTTACACACACACACACTAACACACACTCTCTCTCTTTCTCTCTCACACACACCCCTAATTCCATAAAAGGCTTATTATTGGCAATAATACTATGGCAGAACTCTTTTTAACGTTAATGATGACACAACCCATTTCATATCGAAAAGCAATAATTTCAAACATTTCATTTAGCTAATACATATTTGCATGGTCAAAATGAAAAAATATAATGTGTATCAAGTTATGTATTTCATGGATCAAAACACATGAATATAAATTAAAGATTTTCTTGTGTATATCAAATCTAAACAAAGCCAAATAGTTTGTTTGGAATTTTTGGACCCATAAATTATTTTTTACGCAATTAACACTGCCAGCCCATTTATAAAAGAAATAAATGAAACAGCCAAATAATTGGGGGTTGAAACAGGGCCCTATTTGTGGATTTCGCCACGGCCCGCCTAAAGACCTTTGGGGCCGTTTAGTCCTGGGTCATGGCTTCACCCGGGACTAAAGGGGTGACCTTTAGTACCGGGTCAAGCCATCACCCGGGACCAAAGACCCTTTGGTCCCGGGTCGTGGCTTGACCCCAGAATAAATGCCCCGCCCCCAATATATCCTGGCATCCCCTTCCCCCTTCTCCATTCTCGATCTAGGTTGTCGTCTTCCTCTCCTCCACCAACATCGCCGCCTCTCCGTCCGCCGCGCCCGTGCCTCCGCCTCCTCCTCCGACCCTGTGCACGGTCGGCCTCCTCCTCCGCGTCGCGCGCCTCCACCAACGCCGCCGAGCCACACGCCATTCCCCCTTATCCATCCAAGATTCAGGCTGCCGCGGCCGCCCGGGCCCCCTGGGCGCCGAGACGTCCGGCGCCCCCCCCCCCCCCCCCCCCCCGGCCTCATCGGCGCCGCCTCCTCTATCTAGGCCTCCTCCAGTGTCGCCTCGTCCACCACCGCAGCCCTTCTCGTGCGGGGCGTGCTCATCCCGCCATCGTCGTTAGTCGTCTATCGCCGCCGCGCTGTACCCACAGCCGTGTGCCGCGCCCCGACGTTCTGGGCCCCGACCCCATCAACATCGCGCCACCGCCGGCCCTACACCGCCCCCTCGCCACCGCCGGCCCTGCACCGCCCCCTCGCCGCCGATCATCAAGTGCAGTGCGTGTGTGAGTGCGTGGGCAAATTTGTGTGTGTTAGGTTGATTTAGTCATTTCAATTAAATTTGTAATTTGTATGTTGGTTTATTGAAATTAATTAGTTTGTTAGATTATTAGTTAGGGTTGTTAGCTACTATGGATAGAGTTAGCTACTATTAATAGTTAGGGTTATTAGATATTTAATTAGTTCCTAGCTAGTTTGTTAGTATAATTATTTAGTTAGCTTCATTTATTAGTTTAGTTTGTTAGGAATAAATTATTTGACTTATGAGCAAAATCATAAAGATGTAATAAAAAATTTTGGGTATATTCTTCTATAGATTTGTTTATCTCTAAAACTTCAATAGAAATGAAATTGTGTATGAATTATAATTGATTATGTTTTAATAGTATATGTAGACTTGTAGTGTTCGGTCTAGTGTTAGTGTACATGTATTATTCTATTGATTTTTGAAAGATGATGTATATAATATATATTACTTAATTGTAAAGGGTTATATCATGTACAAGTGTTATATATGTGTCATTTTGTGGATTTATTGATTATTTCATAGATAATCAATTGCGCACTCGTGCACACACACTAACACACACAATGACTTAGTGTTTTTTCTATAGATTTGTGTGTAGTTCGTGGTTTTCAGAAAATCAATTACTCCCGCCAATTACTTATATTAATGTCACACACAGAGGAACTTATTAATCAGTTAAGATGGACGACGTAATTTATTAATTATCTTATTTCTATTCTATTACTAGTTAAGATGGACCCGAGACGTGATGATAATCAGTTCCTGATGGACATGATTGCCGGTGGTGATACTCATCATCATGTCGAAGAAGAAGCCGTGGGTGATGCCAGCAATACAGACGTATACCTCAATATATCCGGTGATGGAATTGAGCAATCCGAGGATGATGCTGATCAACAAACCCATAATGCTGACCAAGACGATAATGTATATATATAACATTTCAGTTCTTCTATATGTGTATGTGTGTGTCTATATATATATATAACAATGTAGACAATGATTATTATTGAGTATGAATAATATGTATTTTATTTTTAGCCCTCGGCATCGGCGAAAAGAAGTAAACGAGGCCCGGCCAAAAGATTGGAAGGGCGATACATTATCACAGAAGTGGCACATGATGGCGAGCCAATTACTCCCGCCAATGCTGCAGGGAACTACGTAAGACAATGTGGACGTCTTGTGAGGGACCATATCCCGATCAGCTGTAGGTTTTGGAAATCCAACAATCCAAACGAGCGAAGTGTGGTGCCTCAAAGAGAAAAGGAAATGGTTTGGCATGAATTAAAGCAGCAGTTCACACTTCCAGCAGGATCTGAAGACTTAGTTAAGCAGTGGACTCTTAAGAAGATGGCCGAACAATTCCAGACCTTCAAGAAAAATTTGACAAATGCTTATATCAAGAAAGGGAAAATGCCAAAATTTACTGGAGACCCTGAAAAGTTGAAGGACCAATGGGATGACTTTGTGGAATATAAGTGTTCGGATCTTGGTATTTAGTGGGTGCAAAGGAACAAAGAAAATGCATCGAAGAAAGTATATCACCACAAGCTAGGGCAAGGTGGCTACAAGCGCGCAATCCCTAAATGGGAGAAGATGGAGCAAGATTTGCTTGCTAGAGGTATCATATCTGCGATCATGAACTGGCCTGAACGTTCAAGGAACTGGTTTTATGGTCACGGTGGAAGCTTGAACCCAAAGAATGGCTAGTGCATCTTTGGCCAAAAAATGCAGAAGGCAGCCAATAGGCTACAGGAGGTAGTAGAAGCAGTTGCTAGGGAACATTCGAGCCTGATAGAGAAAAGGATGAGTTGACTTACGCCCTTCAAAATCCAAAACATCTAGGCCGAACACGAGGCAAAGGCGTGATTCCGTGGAAATATGGGTTCAGTGAGTACATCGACTCTTACAGAAGTCGACAAAGAAGGAAGAACGAGGAGCAAGCACACTTGAGAAGGCTTGAAGATCAGTTGTTATCTCAAGATGCTAGAATGGTGGAGGAAATAAAAAGACAAGTTGCCATAGCAATGAGCCAGCAGCAGCAACCAGAACCAACTCTAGAGCCTAATGTCAATGCAGCAAATTTGTCTCAGCTAAGAAGCAGCTGCGCTTCCCCGGGTCTGCCTGTAAACAACGCAATCCCCGCAATTGAAACCAGCCAGCAACACTATCCTGTGAATGATATCACTCAGCGGACACCTTGTGAGCTGCAAATTCATTATAAGGGCTTAATCAAAAAGGTTGCCTTTGCTACCGCTATGCCAACCCAAACAGGCGAGGTCTACCATGGACAGCCGATTCCGGCTGGAACGCAAGAGTGGGCGCGGAGGAGGTGTGCGAGGGTTATTTTTGGCGGTCCTTAAATATAAAATCCTACCGCCAACTATACTCAGGAATAAAGGAAAACTATACAACTTACTCACATATTTGTATCACTAACCTCGCTGCATGTATTTGCATATTTGGCCATTTCAGGATTCAAGTCCAAAATAAGAAGAAAACACGTAGAGAATGCAGAAGAAGTAGACACAAGATCCCATCCTGCGTCACACTTACAAGGAAGGCCCACTTGGCAGACTAAACCAATGTTCAAAGGCAGCAAACACACGAAATCAGAAAGAGGACCCACCTGTTGGCCAGCCACCCAAAGGCGGTGGCCAGTGAGGCCAGCAGGCGTGCATTCCATCCAAGTGCAACTTGGTGGGAAGGCTGATCTGATCCTCGAGAGGTCGGTTTGCAATGTTTCCATCCTTAGCTCAGCCGAGAACCACCCTTGGAGAGTATAAAAGGAGGAGAAGGAGCCCTCTCACAACACACACCACAATTGAAGCCTCTCTCCTTCCCTCTAGTTGTGACTTGTACTCCTTAGGCTAGTGGAGCTAGGCTAGTTATCTACCTTAGCGAATCCAAGTCGTCCTTGGGGTCGTTGAGCAACCTTCGGCCTTGGGTATGGCTTTGTATTCAACTCGTCGGTACTCTACTCATAATACAGAGTTGATCCATGGTTATCTTACTATCTTGATAGTATGCTTTGCCATGTCTTATGCTCCCTTAAGTTATATAATCATGTTTAGCTTAGCTTTAAGTACCAGCATCGGCTTGGTGTGCTATCGGGCTTGCTTTATGCTCTATGCCTGTCCATCATCATGGTGGGGGTTCCGGGGGGCTAGAGTAGTGATCTTGTGCACGGGCGTAGTACTCTGGGCACGAGGGATCTATCGAACACGGCTGCATCCCACAGTCTGTCGAGGTAGGCGGCAGATGGTGACAGCCCTGTCCGTCCTTCGTAGTCCCCCACGTTCGGATGTGGTGTGGGAGTCTAAAGTGTTGTTCCAGGTTGCTGGTAGACCAGTACTGGGCAGTCTCCCCGGTTGTTGAATGCTTAATGCTATCTCTAACCATGTGTTGTATAACCCTTGCTAACTTGAGTAGATATAACTAGGACAACCCTCTTTTATTCCTATGCTCCCGCTAACCTTTGGTTTACTTGTTATTCCTTATTCATGAGATTGGCTTGTGTATGTGTGTCACATTACCCCTATATTTCATTTATCATGATTACCCCTGTATGATTTATAGTCTATCACTTATGCATATTGTTATGAATATGTACCTAGTAAAACTCTTTTACACCATGCCATCCTACGTGAAAATATAAATAACGTACCTGAATACTCATCCGAGTGAAATGCTACAATGGTATATCCGTGCACTTACGGATTTATTCTGTAATCGTTAAGACATACCAACACGCATTTCTAGCATCGTTGCCAAGGACTAACAATTCTGGTGATGACGTTAAGAAATGCCAACAGTTATGAAACGCTCGAGCTCGCCATTCTTGGAGGTGACATGGAGAAGACACTAGCAGAGGCCATTCATGGTTATATCCTATGGGAGAAGCGCAACATCATCCTCAAGCCTACTGATCAGGCATCAAGGCCAGAATCTCCGCAACCTCCTCCAAGGGCACCCAACACGAGTCCACCGTCTCCGCTAGCTGCACCACAACATTCTCCTTCACCATCATCTTCTGGGCAGCGGGCGTCTCCTGCTTCACCTCCTCCTAGGCAGATGTCTCCTGCTTCATCACCTCCGCCCAAGACTCAATCATCTAATAAAGAGCCTCCGAAGAAGAAGCAGCCGAAGAAGAAGCAAGCTAAGGAGGCTCCTAAGCTATCGTGGGACAAAACTTATGAGGAATGTTGTGACGAAGCTAAGAAAGCGGTTGACGACCACTTCAAACCGAAGAAGCCAGAGAAAAAGGTATCCATAAATCCAGCTCGTTCAGCCTTTTTCTTAAAAATGACCGATGCAAATCGGAAGAAATTCATTCCACCATTAGACTACGACCAATCGGTTACCAAGTCATACGAGAAGAAGAAGAAATCTGCTGGGTCATCGTCTGATGTTCCACAGCTCAGAGCCCAATAGAAGGAATCAATTGAACCGCTCGTCATGCTACCAACAGAACAAAAAGAGCTAATTGCTTTTCTGGGCACCTCGGGTCTCTCGACGGCTCAGGTTGCAGGGCGTAAAGAAATTACAATACACCCCGGAGTTGCTAGATGGACATATGAGTTTGGCAAGAGCCTTATTCCCCATGAAGTCATGCCTGAGCTTCCAACGCAAATGCGCAGGCTACATGATTACTACATGTTCGCGTCTAGCCATGGCGATATCATGTTGGCTGTACGAATTAAAGACGAAGATTACTTTCGTGGCAAGGATGTGATGTGGTTGAATTTCGAAGAATTATACCAACTATACCATCAAGACGCCCTCGATATCTCTTTCGTCAGCACCTGGCTTCTGCAAGTGGTGTTCTTTAATTTTATTTACATTATTAGCGAATCTTATTACATGCCCTCAATCAATTTTTTTTTCTTTTGTATCATGTAGAATGAAGACTCAAACTTGCAGGAAGAATGACTACTTTCACTTGGGCTTCGTCGACCCAGTGGTAGTGAATTGCGTTACTCTAAAGGACAACCCTCAAGAAACATTTGATAACTTATACAAGTTCTTATACATTCAGCGTTACAAGCAAAATATATTGTTTCCTTACAACTTTCAGTAAGTGTTTTCTGCCGTGGAACCCTTTTACTTTTGTATAATTGAATTTTTTTAACCCTAACAAAAAGTGGCTCTATATAATCTTGCAGAAATCACTGGATACTAATTGTGATAAACCCTGACATGCGCTTAGCAATTGTTATGGACTCATTAAAGAAAGATCCAGAAGATTACAAAAGCATGACCAACTTGTTGAAAATATAATTACTAATTGTGATAATTCCTGACATGCGCTTATCGATAAATATATTTATTCATTCTCGGTCATGCGTAGGGTTTGGGAAAAGTTAAGTGAAAAACTTTCTGGTACGTACTGGATGCTGCTTTGCACGTTTTATTTGTTTTATTATATATTCATATGGATACCTGATGACTTCTTTTGTGTTAAAGTGTTTGAGGCAGGCACAGGACAATAATTTATGCGCATACTATGTTTGCGAGAACATTCACAATTTTGTAGATCCTTGCAAGACATATACTTCTTGGGAAGCGGAAGTAAGTACTTCCTCTGTCCCGTAATATAGCTACTTCTAGAGTTTTTCAAACAGATTAAGGATGTAGAGTAAAAGACTATATTACCCTTCTTTAGTTACCATGCACCAATCAAGAGAATAATTATGACTTTCCTATTTAGCTTGCATGCAGATCTGCATGTCATAATTAATTTGCATGTAAGGAGGGGCATTTTAGACCTCTCATACCAAAAAATCCACTTAGGAACTTAAAAGTAGCTATATTATGAGATAAAATTTGAATGCTAGAAGTAACTATATTTTGAGACGGAGGGAGTAATAAACAACATCTCGCTGTTTCAACTAATTTCGAAAAATATCATAATTAGTATTTTTCACTTTCTATAGATCTCTAGGATGCAGGATCAGCTCCTTCCATGGGAAAAAGTTTTGGCGATTCAAGAAGTCCTGGCAGGATTTATTTATGAGCAAGTCATCAAACCAGATGGTGAATTTCACTATGATGGACACAATCTTAATAGAAGTAGTAAATATAGCATAGATGTTATATAAAACTTTGTTGCACTTTGTATGTATATGTATATATCTATGTTTCACTTTGTTGCACTTTATTCGTGGTGAATTCCACTTTGTATGTGTGTATATATATATACGATCCATAGATGTTATATAAAACTTTGTTGCACTTTGTATGTATATGTATATATCTATGTTTCACTTTGTTGCACTTTATTAGTGGTGAATCCCACTTTGTATGTGTGTGTATATATACGACCGGTCTATTTAGCTCCCTGTGAGCTGAATAATATCCAGCTCGCGCTGCCACTTTTGATCGGAGCTCCGATGAGCACCTGTGGTCAAGTTTTTACTCCGTTTTCAGCATGTGCAGTAAAAATCGGGGAGCGTCCTAATTGCGGGTCCGTTTTAGTTCTCTCAAGGTCTACATCTAGAGGTCCGTGGCTCCGGCGTGTTTGCAGCTCCGATGCAGCTTTAGCCGGAGCTCCAGCATGCACTCGGGACAGTAAAAGTCGCTCGTTTTCATGTTGTGACCGTAAAAGCTGTTTGGACGTTGGCTCTGCATCAGATTTTGCATAGATGGGATGTGTTTCTGCGTGGCGGACTTCAAGTGCACTAGCAGCAGCGGCCAACGCGTCTTCTTTTTCTCATATCACGGTGGTTCGCTGGGGTCATCTCTCTCCTGCTCAGGCGAACTTCACTTGCGGTGCCCTGCCGCCATGTGTGGTTAGCGGTAATTTTCGTGCATGTAGATGGCCTGCACGAGCTTTTGTGATAGGAAAGAAGTAATTGTCATTGTTGCGTCATTCTAACGAAATTTTAGGTGTAATCAAGACAAACATATATCTACATGAACCGGGGGAATACATTGCATGCAAGACAATTAGGTAAATTATCCAGGCGATCCTTGATTTGCTTCAACTAATTACATGTGTAGCATAATGGTTCTCGTAAGATCTATGCCTACATCATTTCCTTGATTTGCGTCAAATGGTGGAACAGGCGTGACCAATGGACCTTGTCTCACGCATTAATCACTATGAGCGAGAGATGAGTAATTTTGGTCTTCATGCAAGAATACTAATGATTCTAGAACCTTACCTCTGTTTTGATGGAATTTAATGGTGGCTAGAAGTATGCATGTAAGAATATTAATTTGGTATGCAGGCAAGATGTGGTATGTTGTTTCAAAAAGAAAAAAGGATGGATATGTTTTAGTGGTTCAAAATAACACAATTAATATTTTTATAATGTAGTATTAATTCTCTCAAAATTTCATATTCTTCCAAGGTAATATCATAAGAATAAATATATGTAAGAAATTGAAGGAAATAGTAGGATACTACTAGTAGTCATCTCAAAAAGTTAACGTGAGTACTTTTTTCATTATAAGGTCCGGCAAGCCTCCGCGACCGTAAAATCTGTCTGTTTTGTGTCGAAGCCGTAAAAAATTAACAGCAACTTGCTCCTGGAGCACCGACGAGGTCCTGACCGTAATTTGTCAGGTCCTGTGACTGTAATTTGTCAGAAAATACACCCCATAACCGTAAAAATTAGGTCCGACAAGTAATATTTAGCATGCGCTGCCGCTTCTGCCCGGAGCTCTGATGGGCCCTCTAGATAACTTTTTACTCCATTTTCATCGTGGGGTAAAAATCACAAAACAACCTAGTTACGATTCTGGTTTAATGCTCATTTTAATGCCAGGTTGTCATTGCTATCAATGATACACTGTCACCTCACCATTGATGTCAAGTGGATAGGCGTGATCACCGCCTCTATCCTTGTGCTTGTTGAAGGATTGACAGCCAATTAAACCATATTGATTCATGCATGACCTTCTTTTAGAATGCAGTGTGTGCGGTCTCCATAGAGGCTCATTGCAGAAAATTTGGAGCAAGAGAGGGATTTCAGGTGCAATTAAGGCTTGCTTGCACATGGCTAGTGTGGGCGAGATTTTGAGAGAGACCTGTAGCCCTGCATGCAAGCAATACTCAAATGTGATTCTAGAGTGTACTTCATGGTACATGAGTGAGAGACACATACAAAAAAAATACTTGAAGTTGTGTAGTGATCTAAATTTATTTTAACTCCTAGAGGGTTTTTCCATATTGGAAGAGTAATAATAGGTCTACTTCTCTTGCTAGATGAGTATTTTTTTTTTCCATACTAGAGGGGTAGTATTCTGTTTTTACATGAGTAGTTTTGTAGTATTGGATGAGCGATCTTGTATATATGATGAGGGTATTTGATTTCAAAGGAGTAATTTTCATATATTGGCCACCTCGATGATCGACCTAGCCCCTCGCAGGTCGAGCAACGCAGCCGTAATAAGGTAGTATCGAGATGATTGAAGCATAACAAGTAGTAATTGTATTGTTTGATGCACTCAACTGTAACAATCAAATTAAAGGTCTTAAAAACCAAACTAGTAATACATGGACTATATAAGAACTATACTCAGAGTGAATCATACATGTTCTGTGAATATGTGCTAGTAATACATATTGCATCCCGCAAATCACTTGTTGTTTGTACAATAGGAAAGTAAGCATTTGACAACTCAGAATAGCAAACAAAATATTTAACTAACTTCATTTTTCTTTTAAGTTATTTCCTTCCTCTATTCCTCCGCTACAGCAGCAATAACGCACCACTTCAGAAGCCCAAATTCCATTCAGTGAGAGCACAAATTGGTTAGCTCAATAGTTCATCATACCGGCTTCAGTAGTGCATAGCTTACAAGAAAAGAAAACCAAAAGTACTTGCAGAATTATAACCATGAGAGTACAACATCTCATGGACTGCTGAGTGGTCGTGCTGTTGTGTGGCAGCATGACCACATGGTCGCATGATTCATATGTTATGAACTACATGAAAAATGCTACTGTAAATTATGAAAAATACTACTCAACATAATGAAAATACTATTCTAAATTGTTGGAAATACTACTTGGATAAGAAAAAAAATACTACTATGATTTATGAAAAAAATATTACTCAAAGTTGTGAAAATACTACTTGAATATGAACAAAATACTACTCTAAAAATTATAAAAAAAAAATACTACTCTAGCATGCATCTGCCCAGTAGCGTGGAAGCACATGGTTGAAAAACCATAAAAATTGAAATTAACAAGTGAGATTGCCTTCACGGTTAGAACTCAAGCACCGGGGGCCCAGTCATCGTGCTGCCTCAGGAAGTAGGAATATGCGTCCAAAATCAACTCGAGGACTCAGATCTGGCATTTGTGAGTGATTATGTGGTTTCATCGCACAACCGATGCAGTTTCATTTGACTGATCCGATCCATCAAGAGCAGCAATAGATCAAAGCTTACCCGCACCAGTGCTGTCGAGGAGCACGGGCACCACCGGATGCCGTGGAGGAAGATGATGGGGGCAGCTGGGGCACCTTGCCGCATATGCGATTCACCAGATCCTGCCCTCTTCAAGCATGCTAACGGGGATCGAGCTAGCTTGGCTCATTTAACATCCACCGTGAACTCGTCCCCGCTCGGCTTTGAGGTTCGCTCACTCCAGCCAATCGTGCGGCAGCACAAATCACGCCCGTCCCCGTTGACCTCATGAATCCGCAAATGCCCGTCGGCTGCTTCGTTCGCCGCTGGACGCGCCGCCGTAGACGATTCCATCCTGGCCACATCCGCAGCTTTCCCCAAGGCCAGCCATCCACGGCGGTGCGGCTGATGTTGCGGGGGCGGCCCGGCAGCACCCCGGCGGCGGCTATTTCCCTTTCGCGACGGTAGCACGATTCCAAACCGGCGATCTCATCGCCGGCTGTTGATGGCGTTAGATCCTAAGTGCAGGTCACCGAGAAGAACCCAACCAGTTCCGCGCACGGGAGATCCGGTCATGGCGTCCCCACCGATTAGGCTGTCAAGCAGTCTGGTAAGCTAATTTCTAGTTCATTCTTGTTCGCCCCTGACTCCCCTGCAGATCCATTCTTCTTCGCAGTAGGATACACTCCAATCCTCCACCGGCTAGGCGGTGGCGTCCTAGCTCAGTTCATCTCCTTGGTCAGCTGGTGCCACCGGTGGGCAAGGTCATCGCGGCTGCCGCAGTCTTAGTGCTTTTGTGATCCGACTGTCCCATTCAGGCCAGCGGGGCACAGGCTCCCAAGGTGAGCAGCCGCAAAATTTCCCGTAGTCATTAAATCTTAAGCCGATTCCCTTTGATTAGGAGCCAATTTCCCTTTGGATTCTTCTAGAACTTCTCCGTTGTTCTGTTTAGTCACGAGGAATTGGGAATTATCATAGTAGCCATATCATCTGGATTTACATTTTACACCAGGTTACATAGCTTTTACAAAGTTCTTGTAATCTTTTGTTTCCTGTAAATAATATATAGAAAATGGTGATAATATTTTTTCATTCAGATTTGACACTATAATAGTAAATACATCATTTTCTTTACTGGATATGCATTCATTTTCTGGAGACGGACATCTCATCCGTGGCTCACTTGGATCTGATTCCCTTTGACCATTTTATGGTGAATCGGCATCGTGGCCTGATGAGATGAGCAGCCGCCAAAATCCACGTTATGAACTCTGCTTTGATTTGACTCCCTTTGGATTAGGGGCCGATTCCCTCTAGATTAGCAACCTATTCCCCTTGGATCAGATTTATCCTTTCATTTACATCCAATTTTTAAGTGCTCTTCTGTTACTTCTATATACATTCCTACAAGATTAGCCCCAAATTGCCCCACTGCCTGCGGTAGACTGCGGCAGACGTGCATGCAACCACAAGGTTTGCCCAATCTTGCTGCATGCAGTTCGATTGTTTGAAACAAGCATGCCCAATTATCGCATTGGTGAGCTGTCTTCCCCTCATACTGATATCTTCTATTCTGTTACTACCTTTCTTGCAGATTGAAATCGATTTATTCTTCCAGATCTACTGTTCAAAGGAGCTTATTCTCGTTAAGGGAGAAAAAGATACCAAGTTGCAGTTCAATATTTTTTAAAAAAATGGAGAACCCATTATCTCAGCTTTTAGCTTATTTAGGCCATGAGATTAATCAGTTGTTCTCTTAGATGGTCAGGGGAGCAGGTAAACTTATTGTTTCAGAGCCTAGGAGCTAATTTCTTTTAGTACTATTTTGCTGGTTTTAATATAAACTCTAGATTAGTGCGTCTAGTAGACAAACAAAGCTTATGAGTTATGACTTATGTGGATCACTATGTTATTGGCAACCTAGAGCTCCCTTTCTTATAGCCATATATGTTATTACCATCTTTGCTCAGTCCTACTTGTTATTATTCATGTACGTTTGTTTTATTTTTCATTCACTACAAATCCAGGAAAAGGGGCCCCATCAGATTAGGTCAGAGCTCCTCTTCTACGTGCCTTACAGCCCACTAAACACCGATCAAGAAGCTTCCAGGTAGACTTGAGGCGCACAGGACAAGATCTTGATCGTCGTGGGGTTCAAAATACATGGAGGCCTAGTGTCTTATCTCATACTCCTATATTTTGTTTCTGTTTCATTCTTTGGAAAAAGATGGATTGATATACATGTCTTGCGATACAACTAATCGATGTGCATGGCAAACCATAATTTGTGTTACATCCTACTCGTATTTTTCCATTGTGTTACATCATGGGGTTCCTCGGTACCTTGACGCTAAATCGTGCCTAGTCCAAATTATAGTAAAATCGGGTTATGGTAAATTATGACACATACAATGGCACATATCGATTCAAGTAACTATGTCATGGTAAAAATGATCTCTTTATATATTGCCAAATTGTCCTCCGAATTGTTTGACGCCAAATTGTTGCCACTCTCCTTCCTAATTACCGTATCCTGAAAATACGTACCTCATTTGATAGTAAATTGATAATAGTACTGATTGTCAATACAAACAAATAGTAAATCTGTCCAAAATTATCAAATTAGTAGCAAACTGTGTACTATCGTAACTCATCGTATAAATTCGACCTGATGAATTGTCGTAATTCATATGCGCTACAAATACCAAATTTTGATATTACTTGAGCCATTCTCGTAACCATCGGGCGCTGGCATGCACGTGTCGGCAAAAACACTGTAGCACACTCACATGCACCGTGTAGACAAAATAATAGGCGAGGCAGGCATGAAGTAAATGCAACGGTAATTACGGTCATTTATTACTAGAAAAAAAGCTGGCCAGCTCATGAAGCCTGTAGCACGGCGGCTCGCTCGCCCTGGTCTGGCTAGCTGGATGGCTCGCTGTCGCCTCGCATGCAAATGGAAACGGAACAGGCGAAGCAGTCAGCGCCGGATTGGACGGGAGGGGGAGCGGGCGAAATCCAGTGTAGGCGCATCTGGTGCGTTGGATGGACTGGCCAAAGAATAACCTATTCTGTAGCTAGCCAAAGAGTATTTCATATTCAGCTCGAAACAGTGTTATAGAAGACTACGCAATTTTGAATATTAAAATATAACTAAAACAAAAGATAAATGAATGGAAAGGAACACACGAAAAAGAAAAACCTTTAGTCCCGGCCGGAGCTGTATATGTATACGCGAACTAAAGATCCCCATTAGTTCCGGTTGCCTGACCCGACGGTCCCGGTTGGGAAACCGGGACTACATGGAATTTTCCAACCAGAACTAATGAGCTCCCGCTTTTATAGCGCGATGCATGGTCACGCCGTGTATGAATAGCTGTTTTAACTTATGTATTACTATCACAACTATATTTCTCTAATTAATCGTACCAGGGTGGATCCAGCAATGGAGCTAAAGCTCATGGTGACGCCCATGTTGCAGTGTGAAAAAAATTGATGCCGCCTAAGTTGCGACAAGGCTGCGGTTGCTGCAGGTTTCTAATGAACCAAGCAATACCGAGCATGCGGCGTGCCGTGAGCATCATATTTTGAGACCGCCACAGGACTCCTGATGTTCTCAAGGCGGACGTTAATAATTTATATTTATAGCAAAGGTTTGTTAAACAATGATTTTAAAAGATAGTAATCAAGGATTCAATAACTAACAATTTAGTATCACATATAGATTAAAAAATTCAAAAATCCACAAACGCAACCCATATCATGATTATTTTTCAGTCACATCAAGTTATAATTGGTGCAAAACTTACAGCTCTCTGATACATTATTTAGATCAATTAAGCCTAAAATCATATATACATATGCAACCTATTAACATAAGATCCCTTGGTTGTCCATATGTTTGCTATTTGGGTACAAGAGTATAATCAGTGAGTATAATTTCGGATTGCAGTTTTTATTACCCGAATTTTTGGTTATCAGATGTACCCGACCTTATATTCCCGAATGCACAGCAGTTCCCACCAAACTGCACCAGGCAAAATCCAAACCGCTGAAGCCAGTTTCCACCCAAACCATTAGCATCACGGTAACGAACAAAGAGGCAAGAGAAGACGAAAAGAGACAGTAAGGCCCAATGCGCGAGATCAAACCTTTTCTAGTCGCACGTCGGCCCGCTCCGAGCAAAAAAACTATCCGTGCCTACCTGCTCCCCACTGACCCGTGGACCCGGCACCGATCCTTCCCCCACGCTATCATCCATCGTCCACGCGCTGGTGCGCACGCGCCGACCTCCTCTCCGCCCATTCCCTCACCAAACCGACCTCCTCCCGCCGGCGACCGCCGTTGATCCACCGATCGGGCGGCCGAAAGACCCGCCGCCCGCCGCCCCCAAATAGCAAGGCAGCTGAGGCGTAAGCTCCTGCCCCCACCGCCGCCGTAGCAAACCCTCGCCGCCTTGACCCCCGACCTCGGTGATCCCCGGGAACCCCCGGCGTCTCCTACTGGCCCTGCAGACCGCTGCCGGAGATCCGTCCGTCTTCACGGAGTAGCTTCCCTTGTCTTGGTAAGCATCGGTTGGAGCGCTCCCCCCTTAATCTGAGTACCCGACCTAATTTCTCGTTGTGATTGCGAGGAAGGGGATCTTCCCGTCCCTTCCTGTATACGGCGTGAGGCGGCCGTGGTTATTTTGTTTAGGTTTAGGTTCGTGGCTCCGCGCCGGATGATGATTTCTTGTGCGCCGTTAGTTTTGGGCGTGATTTGTTATAGACGTGGCCGCAATTGAATCTTTGATGTCTTTTAGAGCGTGGATACTGATGTCTTTGAGAAATTGGTCGTGTCTGGCCTTTCAATGGTTCAACAATATGATCGGCTGTATAGATCATACAGTTTCCATGTTAAGCGTTCTTTTCATGCGATGTGTTGGATTGGATTTTGCCTTTTGGAGGCTGTTATGCACTCTTGGGCGCCCTCGTGAGCCAGAGCCACTTCTGTGAAAGTAAATTTGAAGTATGTTATATGTGGTTGTAAAAAGCTTTGGAGTTTCATACTCGATGAATTAATGCTTTTTTGAAGGAGGCAAAATTAGTATGTCACTTAATGTGGAGATATCGATTTTTTAGACCAACACTAGATTACTGCCATCGCATGTTAGCTGAGTTACTTTTTATGTACAATTTTTTTTCGTATGTACAACTTGTTGCAATTAAGCCTCTCTGGAATTGATCCCAAAATATGATGGATTTTTTTCTAGCAAGTAGTGCAATTGTCTGTCCACTTCCTGTGGTTGCAAATTCACTTCCTGGCAGTAGCTGAATTCAGATGAGTAAATATATCCTATTATAATATATTGCAGGTAGACTTTCTCAGGAACTACATGACCCTTCGAGTTGTATTTGTACTTCCTGTTTTGTCCTTTCTGATTGGCAGATAACATGAATTTGTCATTTTTCTCCTTTATTTTTGTTGTTTTGCCCCCTTCTCTTGGTACCAGCAAATTTAACGCAAATGATTTGGAGTAATATATTTTAGTAGACAACTCAAATGAAGAATGTTTTCCTGTAAATGTCACGAACCATGTTAAGCATGGTTATTGTCTCTGGGACATCTGGAATGTATGGGGTTGATGCTATCATGGATGGGATGTTTATTATTCCTTTCTAGATGCGAAGATGTGTTGACTTATTCATAACATCACTATTCTTCAATTGCGGTAATACTTTTCAATCTTTCTTCAATGGAGAAAATTATTGCCAAGATTGGAGTTTGGAATTTACTCTGATGGTAAAGAAAATAACTTGTGTACCGTGTTATCCATATTGCTGCATTAGTATCCCGTACCAGTGAGACAGGACATACCCGACTTAAATTAAATTAGTGCATGCAATTTAGTAGCTCATCGTCATTATTCGTGGCATAGTTTCAGTAGTGGTGGATTTTTTTCCTGTTAACTGATATTGCTAACTTATTATGATACTTCCATTAAACCTATCAAGTATCAACACATCAGCCCCTCTTGTCTCACATGTACCATATATGCCTTCCTGCACTTAGTGCATCAACATTTTTTTCTACTCATGTCATACCCCAGTTGAGCTCTATGCAACCATAACAGAACAGAGGCATTCTCTTGTCCACGTAAATCTTCTCCACTATGTTCTGTTTCTTTTTGGTTGAAAGAGGCTAAAAGGGGCTGTCCATACTGTACCTAGTGATGAGGTGATATCTTTTGTGAAAAAACTGGATGCATTAGCCCATCTACTAGAAATGTTGATGCCGCATGGTCAGATGCCATCATAGCAGAGACCCAAAGAATTTTTTCTGAATTTTGGCAGATAAGATTTGACTATCTTATCATAGAGAAGAACCCAAAGCTGACATGACATGATTGTAGTAGTATTTAGTTTGTTGGATGGATTTAGCAACGTATTGGGTTGTTCTATATGAAATGATAACAGCTGAGACATTATGTTGTTTACTTCTGTATGATGTTACCAGGTGTTTGCATTCCTGTCGCATAACGTACCAATGTCACTGCATGCTTCATGCTTGCAGTGCTTACTTTGAGGGAATAAAACGTACAAGCTTTGGATTCTCATAACCTTTTATTTTCATTTTTCTTATGCAGGTAGCATGTCTTTTGAAGATAAAGCAATTGCTAGTCGTGTCACTTCACCCTCACCAAAATCAATGGTGTCAGACTCAGATCCCAGCAGGATGATGATGGTTAGTTCAAATGGGGAGCATTCTCAAACAAATGGCCAGGCAAATGCTGTTATTGGTCCAGTGGCCATCTTTTGGGACATTGAGAACTGCCCTGTTCCAAGTGATGTACGGCCAGAAGACGTTGCTGGTAATGTCCGAATGGCTTTACGCATGCATCCTGTTGTTAAGGGTGCTGTGACAATGCTCTCTGCTTATGGAGATTTCAATGCCTTCCCAAGGAGACTCAGGGAGGGATGTCAGAGAACTGGAGTCAAACTTGTTGATGTTCCCAATGGACGGAAAGATGCTGCTGATAAGGCTATACTGGTTGATATGTTCCTCTTTGCACTTGACAATCACCCACCATCATCCATTATGCTCATATCTGGTGATGTCGACTTTGCTCCTGCGTTGCATATACTTGGCCAGCGAGGATACACTATTGTCCTTGCCATTCCATCTTCGGTTACCGTCTCATCAGCTTTGAGCAGTGCTGGGAGTTTCGTGTGGGACTGGCCTAGTCTTGCCCGTGGTGAAGGTATTGTGGCCCCTAGGTCCTTAGGGCGCCGTTTGGCAGATCCTCCATGCTATGCCAACAGTGGGAATGTGGGGCAATTCCCTGACAATCAGAATGAAGAGGAGGCCATTGTGTATACAGGAACTTCGAGGAATGAATGTGGTGGCAGACCTACTGTCAACCAGATGTATTGCTATAACACTTTCCAGACAAATAGGGAACCAAGCAAAGTTTTTTATACTGTTGCAGATGGGAACTGTGGTACGTCAGCAAGGACTCATAATTTATCATGTGGTCTGAGTGAAAGTCCTGAGACAGACCAAGGTTTGACAGATGAAAGGTCATGGTGGGTTCGTCCTGGTGATCTTCATGGCTTGAAGGGTCAACTAATACGTTTGTTTGAATTATCTGGTGGATGTGTCCCACTTGTTCGTATTCCTTCAGAGTATCTGAAACTCTTTGGAAGACACCTCTATGTATCAGAATATGGAGCTGTTAAACTTGTTCATCTTTTCGAGAAACTGGCTGACTGTTTTGTTGTCATAGGGAAGGGTCAGAGAAAGATGATTTGCCTCCGTAATTCTGGTGATAGGAACCTGAAGAGTTATCCGAGTACGCCAATCATTTTGAAGAAGGAAAAGAGAGGAAGCTCTGCTCTTGAAGAAAGCACTATAGGAGCATGTCAGCAGTTGGGCAGCTCATCAGATGATTTGTCAGAGGATGAACAGAATATCAACACAGATATAGTTGGAGCATATGTGTTCGATGACCATCTAGACAGTTTCAGAAGGGAGATTCAGGAGCTTCTTGTTTGCTACTCCTGCCCTGTTCCTCTTGGTAATTTCGAGAATCTATATGAGCAACGGTACAAGAAGACCATTGACTATGAGAGCTTTGGAGTTGCTGGTCTGGAGGAGCTAGTTGAGAAGGTGAAAGATGTTGTGGATTTGCACGAGGACCATGCCAGCAAAAGCAAGTTCCTTATAGCAAACTAAGCCACTGGTTAGGTTCTCTGTTGTCTTAATGTTGTAGTTCAGCTCCTTCAGTACTTTAGGTTCAGTTTCCTTGGCGTGCGTGAATCACGGGCCGGCATCTACTTTTTTAACATGTCGGTGCGATAAGTGTGGGTGGCATAGCAGGTATATGTAATAGCTTCCCATTCAGGTAATCTGTACAAATGGAGAGTTGTTTCTTCTACGGAAAAGGAGGCTTGTGAAACAACAGTAACCATTTGTTAGTTACTTGGCAAATACATCAAATTCAATTTCGTCTCCATGGTGCTTCAGAGATCAGACCGATGCTATGAATGCTTCCTTGTGTAAAGTGTCCCTGCGTTCATAGGATCATCACCATCATTTTGGTGTCATTGTTGCCTACTAGGAGCAGCTTCACCACTCTCGGGCTCCATTTTTTCTTGCGATTTGTTATTCTGGAGCATGGGCTTGAAACTCTATGTAGACCTCATTCTATGGCAATCCAATTTCAGCAGAGGCTGTTCAATTACTCTGCGAGAAGCCCCAAATGCGTTTCGAGGTATCCTTAGATGTGACGAATGGGTGTCTTCAATTGTGTTCAGTATAGGTGAGGTGAAGGTCACTGTCACACTAGTACTGGTAGTGTGCCCGTGCTTCCCAGCGCCTCGCTTCTCCTTTGATTGCTGCTGTAGGTATGACCGCATGAGTCGCCAACAAGACTACTTTGCATCCGAACTAGCATTAAAACGACCTGTTTTTGGTGTTGTGCAGAACCCAAGATCTTCATGCTCTGACTTGGAGGACATTTTTCTTCAGAGCATCAGGCTTTAATTAACTCCATGTTCCGTCATTTGGTTTTTTAACCATCAAATAGGGAAAAGAAAAACTTATTCAGGCCCATGCATGTTATCGTGAAATCACATACGCCAGGCATATGATGCAATGCCAGTCATACACTGCCTTCAAGATATTGCATCCACTTTATTGTAAAAAGAAATTAGTGGCGTGGTAACTTTCCAATAAAAAGCTCTAAAAATAGAAAAAAAATTGTGGCCCGTAGCGAACATAATGCCGTCCCCTCGCCTGCCAAGCCCCTTCGCGACCGCTAGGCCTGTTCTGCTCCCCCGCCGCGATCGCTTGCTGCCGCCGAGGCCGAGCACCGCTTCATCACATCTCCACCGCAGCAGTGCATCTCCCGCCGCCGGCACTCCCGTTTCGATCGGCGCCATGGCCGTCGATACATCGAGGATGAGCCGGGGTTCGCCGTCGCGCTGCTCGCGGAGGCAGGGGCACGCAGGCGGGCTTCCGGAGGCAAACGGGATGTCTCCCTTCTCTCCCCCGCTGCGGCGACGGGTGCCAAACTGGATTTTACTACCGGTGAGGAGATCTCTTTTTTTTTTGTTCAATGTGGTTTCTATAATGAATTTCTTAGGAACCTTTATAACTACTGATACTGATACCGAGCGTTGCGCGGGACTGAATACCTTATATAATGTTATGAGATGAAATAATTCGAGTTGAATGAAGTAACGGAATTTGTTGACACTAATTCGCAACTCCTCACATGCTTGAGCACCTCGTGAGCAAACACCGGTTAGAAATCCCAATCGAGGATCGGAACCCCTCGCTGTGATAGATCCGTAGAACGCTCGTCCGGAAGGGATCCTGTCAGGATGTGTGCACTAGCGGTTTGACCTAGGCTCGACAGGCCAACTAGGGTGCCCTCTAATGCCGTCCAAACACTAGGGTTTGAAAAAATAAGGTAAAAAGAAAAGGTAAAAGAATAAAAAGTGATTTGATCAATTGTGGATGATTCAATCGGCCTTTATCCCTTAGGTATATATGGGACGATATGTGCTTGTCCAACAAGTAATGGGCACACCAAAGAGTATCAAACCAACAAAACATGGGCTAAGGGAAACCCCCCAGACTGAATAGATCTCGAGAACACATCAAAATTTGCGAATTCGGTTAAAGACCGATTCATTCGGTGATGTACTTGGGCTAGCATCTAATCAATCGGTCCTACTGTAGCGGAGGACCTCAAACTCTCTGGAATGACCAATTTATTCTATTAGAAAACTATTGAATCAATCGGTCATACTGTAGCGGGAGTCCCTCAAACAATCTGGATTGACTGATCCTTTCTAAATGTTAGGCGCAAATCAGTCGGTCAACTATACACGTCACCTTCTGTCCGCCATAACTCCTTTGTTCGAAGTTTGATTAGGGTCATCCACATAGCCATTTCAATCAACTCGATGAGGGATATCCAATGGTGAAGTCCAATATGCAATTTGGCCCTCAGAACTGATGAAACTATGGCCGACTTATTCGGTGCAGCAGTACATGTCGCTCTCGGATCGCCATAACTCTCATGTCTAATGTCCAATTTAGGTGATCCAAATGTCCATTTTGATTGTTTTGATAAGAGTATCCATTGGAAGTGGTGAAAATGGTACGGATACTTTCCGACCAACCGTCCGAAAAGGGTTTTGATACTAAATGGATAATCCGTATATGAATCCGGCTATTCAAGATCCGATCCTTATCCGAATCCGGTTATAGTAACTTAATATCATTTGTCATAGTAACTTTCATGGATATGGATGGTATAGGATATTCCACAATTTTACGAATTCAATTCTGGATTCGGATAGAGAAAAATAGGAGAAATGAATTCGGTTACATCTGTTTTAGTATCCATTTTTAAATTGGATACAAATACTGATATCCATATGATGTTTTAGCAGATACTAATATGAATAATTCCAATTTTCTAACATCCATCTCTATCCTTGGCGACAAGGTAGTTGGTAGCAGAGAGCGTGAGGGAAGGCCTAGATCCGATACCAAATGGAATGGCCTATGACGGAAGAGAGAAGGCACAGTAATACATAGGAAGGTAAGGTCCTTAGAGGTAGGGTAGATTGATTCTCACTTGCGCTTATTTAGATTTCCCTACCTCCATAATATGGATTTGGGGATTAACAAATCCAATAGATCCTTAACTAATATAAAATCCTTGTTTGAACAAACAAACTAAGCTAACTTGATGACAAAGCAAATGACAAGCGTTAAGGTGTATTTGACTAAGGAGTAGCCGCAATGGACTTCTTGTGTCGCTGTTTGTTTGAACATCCCCACATGACACTACTTCACATTTTGTATTCATTTTTTCAACATTGTGGTTTTACTTTTTCAACATTTTTATTTTACTACAATAAAATTTTGAATTTAGTAGTTTTTGACATTTTGTGTGCATTTTTCTTTCAACATTTTTATGCACTACAACATTTGGAACTTCTATTTCAAAATTTTGAATTTACTACTTTAGATGTTTCATATTTCATAGAAAATTAGTGTCGAAATATGTTTGGAAAATTGTTGAATTAAGTATGTTATTAAGTGTTGAGTAAAATAGGCATGCATCAATCACAAGGACTATAAATGGAGCCACTGCAATATGTAACTAAAATTAAACAAAAATGGATAAGCAAACCTGGACCTTGTGCCCCCGCGGCTGGGCAGCATTTGAGTACAAGCACTGCTGTTGTTGGGCTGTTCGACGCCAAAGCTAATATTGGAGCGACTCCCCCTCCCCCTCCCTTTCCCTTCCTCACTTGTTCGCCCTCCCTCGCTCCTTCCCTCCTCCCAATCTCACGCGCACCCCCTCCATCCCTCACTCCCTATTCATCACCTTGAAAGAATTTTCCGAGTCAAGGTAAATTCTCACTATCAATTTTGTTATGCATGCCTAGGTTCCAATGAAAAGGGTTCATTCAGTACTTTCCAGATCTGCTTGTTCGAGTGTTTGATTCCATAAAAGATCCATTTTATTACTTTCTCTTTCTAGATCTAAAGGCATGGAACCATGGGAAGGGATTCGAAGAGGGGGGAGAGAGTAGGCGGCGGCTGAACTAGGGTCGATGCCCTAGGAAGGGAGGAAGTGGGAGGAGAACGGGTGGAGGAGGTGTAGGGGGGAGAGAATGTTTGTCCCTGGTATCTGATACAAGTAATTGAAATACAACTCAAGAGGAATTTGAGGGAAAAGCATGGATTAGGGAGGCTAGAAAGAGGTGCAGGAGTCTAGGAACTATGAGGTGGTCAGGAGGGCAGAAGAAGACCTATTCTGATCTTTGATGCTGTTGCTGTTACTGCTCGTTCCCCTTTTGTATGCCTGTACTCCTTCCCCAGTGCTGGCCCCAAATGTCATCCATGGCAGGGTGGCTCATACATGGTAGCGAGGCAGATAGAGATAGGGGCGCATGAGAGGGACGGGGGGAGAGGGAGAGGAATATTGGAATCAATTCAATGGGCAAGTAATCCTATGGACCGACCGGTGTAGTTGGGCCATGGGCTAGGTTTGGGCTCATAAAATTTCTTCCCACCTTGCAAGCAGCTTTTCCTCGAAGATGGCTGTCGTAAAACTCTGTTCACTCTGTATAGTCTTTGTCATTCATCATGGCTCCTAGTGTAAGTAGTGTTTGAAATATTGTGTTGCCTTTGTTAATGATATTCCTGTTGATGTGCTTGACAAGGATGTGGTCATGGGCATGAACCGTAGCACGTATACGATGAATGGACCGAGCTCATGGGTCTGATAAGATCACCATCAATTTGATGAACTGTCAATTCATCCCTCTTGTAGATCATGTAATCGAAGTTTTGGTGTGTTTTCCTAATGATGTTTTGCACATGTGCCTCTTGGAAATAGTTTCTTGTCCTGAATGTATTACCGGGATGTCCTGCTTCATATATCAGTGGAAATGGTTGGCATTGAATAGAAGCAGTGGACACTCTGAAAGAATGAACTAATTGGTAGCCACAGTATTTATCCTCTAGGATAATACCCTCCATGACTAGTGTCTGCTAGAACCATGTTGGTAGAGAACACAATTTTGTGCTTAATGTGGCTTGAGGAGGCCGTCTCTAGAATTCCAATATACAGGGCGATTAGATTAGAGAAACATCATCTTGAGTAAAAATCCACGCCGCAGATATCTTATTCCTTTTTTTTTAGCATCTGTTCAACCTCATAATTTCTTGATAAAAAGTGATTTAGTTGTGCCTTGCTGTTGGTCGAACTTTTCTGAATGGGGGTTTGTCATGATCCTTAATCAACAACACCTCTACAGGTAGTCAATGGATCCAACCCTGATATTGATCATGGATCAAAGAACTGTGTTGGAACTCCTGTATTGCCTGATATTGACCATCATCAAGTTTTCCTGGAGGACCATGCACTTTGCGAGCACTCTTCTTTCAATAGAGCAGTGACTTCCCCAAGAGTTGTCACTGCTAATCGTGAGTTTTTGGACTGTGGAATAAAAATTCTCTGTTTAATGCATCCTGTACAGTTAGCCATAACTCTCAGACTTGTTTCCATTCCAAACATTCCCAGTTTTTATTTCCTATCAGTGATATTATCCTTTATTAAGCCTGTGAGCTTGACAGTCTACATTCATATTTCATAATCATTGCAGAGAACTTCAGAAGAATATTTTGGATGAGGCGGGGAGGCCCTGTAGTGGAAACTAGTTAACATCTTGTATTTCATCAGATTATCTGAAGAAAGCTTCAAATGGATAGATCTGTTTGCAAAGAATGGCCCAGGTCTGATGCAATCGAAGGATCTCCAGAGAGTCCTTGGAACCAGTCCCATAGGTATAGTAGAACAAAATAATTGTTCTCTTCAACTGTGCAAGCTTTAGCATTTGGATTTGTGTGAACTCTTCATGAATTTACTTGTTGACTATCTTATACAAGTGAACCAAAATCGTACATGTGCTTTCATAGGCGAGCATTCATGTTTCTATTACTAATTCTCTTAGCAGCTCGAGCTAATAACAAAACCTGACCCATACTTACGAGTCAGTATTCCATCAAAACACCCAAGCTCTAACTAATTTCTGCATCTACCTTCCTGAGATCATTTAGTAACCAAGCCTGACTTTGAGCTTCCTGGTTTCCAAATCCTTGTTGCACTCATATACCTGATATGGTCATCGTCCGCTTTCACCACTTCCAAATCTACCTTTCTGTTCCCCTGCCCTTCTCCAAGAAAGGTTGCAAGATACACCTATTATAGCTCCTTGTTAAAACAGCCTTCCTCTCCATCTAGAAAAAGAGATAAAAAATACTTTTTGGACAAAGAATAACATTTTTCGATAGATGAAAAATAATAGCATTGTAGTAAGGTCTCTTAGATATTGGGAGGCCTCTACCCATTTTTCATTTTGAAGGGATCCTACCTTCTCTTCAAGCCTAAACTGACAAAGTTCTTTAGGCAGGTCCTGTTTACATGCTCCTTTTCCTATTCCTGTTAATTCGATTTTTCTGTCAATTCATTCCCTGCACCAAGAGCACAGTAGAAGAAATGCATCTATCACATTGCATGCCTAGTAAAAATCATCTAAAACTGATAGCAAATTCAGTCGGTGAGCAGTCCAACAGATTGATCAGTGGCTGCAATGAGACTCTCGGTCAATTCAACCACTTGCTCAAGAATGTCTGAAGCACTCTGTGTGGTGTGCCAAAAAGCGCTTGACTCTATCCTGTCCAGCTTGGGCACCTAGCCCTGCCTAATTACCAATTAGGTTCAGGCACTGGCCTGCCACCATCAAAAAACGGAAGGCCTAGGCAAAATTGCGTATGCTTTAGATCCGCACTAGGATGGCCTACTCAGGATATCCATCCATCAAAAACACACCTTCAGTAGTGACATGATAACCCTACCCATGTTGGAACGAAGGCAAGGAGCCTCATCAGCTGAGACTCATATATTTAACTATGAGATGCCTGATTTGCGTGCACACACTACTCTAGCTCAGTTAAAAAACATGGTATAGTTATGTTCTCTGTACTCATGTCATAATTATGAACTACAAGCAAGTACACAATTTGATCCTTGATTATGTTTTTTCTGTGTGATGTATCAACATGGTATAGCTATGTTTTTATTTTGTGTGATGTATCTGTTCAAGATATCCTAAAAGCTTCTACAGTTATCCAAAGTAAATAGAACACTGAATTGGAAAGTGTTTGCATTTACAGGAGTATCATTCGCTCCAGAAGCAGAAGTCCAGAGAGGAGATGGAGAGACTGGGTATCTGAAGAACCTGTTGTACCCTTTCCACATTTTGCAGCTGATAGATGGGGAAGAGGAGCAGTACCCATACCACAAAGAGATTACCACTTTACTTTGCAAGGCAATAATATTGGGGAAGGAATATTGTACAGGGGTGCAGGCTGGCCATATTCTCATGGTGTGCATAGTCATGAGATCAGAGAAAGCTCTCGTGCTAGAGGTCATCTGGATTCATCCAATGGGAGAAGGCCGAAGCAACGAAAGACAGTTCCCTGTAAATTCTATGTGCAAGGTCAATGTCACCATGGTTTAAATTGCAGATATCTCCATGACAGTGCTCTAGAAACTGAAATGGGACTTCGTGTACCTGTTGCTGCTCCTGTGCATACAAATGCTCATAACTGGTATCCTCATCACAGTGCTCCCCAGAATCAGGTGGAACTAAGCACACCTGTTGCTGTGAGTACAAGTGCTCATGTTTTGTCCGGATGTGGCAGGGGACACCAAAATTCTCAAGGTATATTTAGAGCCATTGCAAAGGACGAGCACAATGGTTTGCAGTTAAATTATGCTCAAAGAAGTCAAAATTATGTGTTTCCTTCAGAAGATATTGTTTCACAACAGCCGCAGTTATTAATTCCTGGCCGAACAAGTGAAAATGGCATCTACATTGACAGGGGTCAGAATTCACATGAGACAAATGGTATTGTGGGTGTACAAATTGGGATGCAAGCTGCTAATCTTGCTACCCAGAAAAATTTAATAAACCAAGAGCAACAGATTGCTTGGAAAAACTCAGGTCAAATAGAAAAGAGCCAAGAAGCAGTTCATCCAATTCATGGAGTACCAAGTCATCTACACGCAACCCACTTACCGAATGCCACAGCCTCATGGCCATGGAACAGCAGAATGCATCAAAGTAACTTTTTGGTGCATCCAAAGAGGCCAGGTGAGTTTGTTGTTCCTCAGGCAGGTGTTTATGTTCCAGCTCTTAGTCTGCAGGGCCAGTCATTTTCTCAAAAGGCATATGCAATTCCAGTTCCAGATGCTTCTTCAGACAATGGACATAGTTTCAACGTAAACGGTCAAATTCCACGGAATCTTGGGGCAGCTGTGCATGCTGGGGGGAGTAAGGAAATTTCTGGCATACCCAAGAATGGCCAAGATTCTGATGCTCAAAGCATGCAGAACACAAAGAATTTTCAGCCTGTAGGTGTAAATGTGCAAACTCAGCGTCAAACCTTGCAAGAGGTATCTGCTGTGCCATACTCCAGATCTGTTGATAGAATTGGAGGTTCGATCTATCATAATACAGCAATAAGTGAAGAAGACCATAATATTAATCCAGATTTGGCACCATCCATTGGAGACGCTCTTCTCACTTCTAGTCCTATTGGAAAGCGATTTTCCCAGCGTAATCGGGATCCAAGGTTGGTGTCCAAATCATCTGCTGCACCTCCATCTGTTCCATCAGTTCAGGAAGAAGAAGAAGCTATCTCTGTCCCATCTGCTGCACCTCCATCTGTTCCACCTGTTCAGCATGAAGCAGCAATCTCTGTCCCATCCGGGAAGATCCATACGAGTAATATAGCAACTAGGGATGATACTACCCACCCTGTAGTCTCCCTTTCAGTTGAAGTAACTGAGCATGCTGAAGCACGGAGCAATTTTTAAATTGCATTAACCAATTTTGTGAGGGAACAACTTAGGAAAACATGGCGCAGTGGTCACTTGACAAAAGAGCTCTATAAAGTCATTGTGCGGAAGGTTGTTAAGAAAGTTATTCACAACGAAGAAAACATTCCCGACTCAAGTGAGAAAGTTAACAGTACTTGCTCGACTTCAGGGGAATTATCAACAAATTTATAATGGTCTGCTCACCCGATCCACCTACTTCATCTCTTTTCTCCTAATGTCACTGAGAAATTCACTAACCTAAATTTTACAAAGCTTACTATGCTCTCACTGCATTGTGTTGCATGCAGGATGATTTTAACCACCGCAATATCACATTTCTGGAGTGACATGGTTCTTCCTGGGTCGAAAAGATTGAAGCCTTTATGTACCCTGGGGGTAAAGTATAGGATATGTTCGTAACTTCAGCGCTTGAGTTAGATTTGAGGAAGACTTTTTATTTTCCATCTCTGCGTCACAGAGATTGACTTTGCTTGACTGCATGTTTATTGAGTTGCCAGACAGCTGATGTAATGCCGCCGTTAGCAGGTCCTGGCATGTTATGTTAACTTGGTGCATCTTCCGTAGACTATGCCCCTGGCAAGTACTGCATGGTCGTTATGAACAGAATCTATGTTTGGTACAATGGTTATCAGCTCTAATGCGTGTCTTCTTTTTTCCTTACTGGTGCATTTTTACATCTGAAGTCGTAGTGCAGCTAGTGGTTCCTTATTTGCGTGTGAATGGGCAAAAGGTAATTTGCTCAGGGGTGATCAAAACCTTGATTTTACCTGCCATTATACGATATTGATTGGTACAGGTTGCAAGGTGGTCAGTAGCTGTTATGGCTGAAGTGTTGATTAAGCAGAAACCATGTGAATTGAGGTGGCAGATACAAGAGTTGCTGCTCTGAACGGTGATTCTCTGAACGGTGGGACCACAGCTGCAAGTTGCGAAATGGCTACGCTAGGTTAACATGCTGGACACGTTGCCGCGCTCCGAAGACCGTAGAGCAGAAGAAGGCCGCAAGAAAACGGAACGAAAAAGGAGGGGAATCAGTTCGAGCTTAACAAAAAGGAAGGTAGGGTTGCTCCTCGACGTCGCTACCGGCGCGAGACACGTCTGAATCAGGTGGAGATAAAATTATAAAAAAAAAATTAGCTAGAGATAAAATACGGAATTTTTTTTATTATAGAAACGAAAAGATCCTAAAAATCTACGAGAATCAGCGGCGCGCGAGCAGCCGCGACACCCCCCGACCCGCGTCGCGATATATAAGACCCGGGAACCCGCTGCGCCGCGGCCCAGCCCAAGCATCGGCCCATTCGCCCCCACACCCGTCACACTCCTCCCCTGCTTCCACCCGCGCCGCAGCGCCGCCATCCGCGGCGGCGTTCCACCGAGCACCTCGCGCGTGCGCATGGCCGCCATGGCCCCGCACCACCTCTCCCGCCCCGCCGCCGCCACCGCCGCGGCATCCGGTGCCGTGTCGGGGGCTCTCAACAGGCATCGCGCCTTCTCATCCACCTCCTGCTCCCCTCTCCGCCTCCCGCTCCTCCGCGCCGCCGCCACCCGGCCCGCGCGCCTCTCCGCCGCCGCGGTTTCCGCCGCCGCCGCCACTATGGAGGCCGCGCCGATGGACGCCGTGGCGAAGTGGGGGCTGACCCCGCTCTCCGAGGCCGACCCGGAGGTCTACGACCTCATCGAGCGCGAGAAGCGGCGGCAGCGCGCGGGCATCGAGCTCATCGCCTCCGAGAACTTCACCTCGCTCGCCGTCATGGAGGCGCTCGGCTCTCCGCTCACCAACAAGTACTCGGAGGGCATGCCGGGGGCGCGCTACTACGGCGGCAACGAGGTCATCGATGAGGTCGAGGAGCTCTGCCGCGCCCGCGCGCTCGCCGCGTTCCACCTCGACCCGGAACGCTGGGGCGTCAACGTGCAGCCATACTCGGGCTCGCCGGCCAACTTCGCCGCCTACACGGGGCTGCTCCAGCCCCACGACAGGATCATGGGGCTCGACCTGCCGTCGGGCGGCCACCTCACCCATGGGTACTACACGGCGGGCGGCAAGAAGATCTCCGCCACGTCCATCTACTTCGAGAGCCTGCCGTACAAGGTCAGCTCCGACAACGGGTACGTCGACTACGACAGGCTGGAGGAGAAGGCCATGGATTTCCGCCCCAAGCTCATTATCTGCGGTGGGAGCGCGTACCCGCGGGACTGGGATTACGCCAGGCTCAGGGCTATTGCAGACAAGTGTGGCGCCATGTTGCTATGCGACATGGCTCATATCAGTGGTCTTGTCGCCGCGCAGGTACCAGCTTGTCTGTTTCACTAGGCATTCAGATTATCGATTGCATTTTCTGCAAAACTTATGTTCTTGTACGCTTTATCAATCTAAATGTTTATACCTGTTGTTATTACCTGGTTAATTGATACCAAGCTTCCGTGCTTCATGTTCCCGAGTATGGTCGGTCACATGGCTTGTAGCTGTCCAGAGTCCAGACACATCAAAGATGACTTGTTCTAAATTAGGGGACGCATCAACAGGCTTGCCACCATCAGCTGGTGCCTTTAGCTAGATAGTTGATGCAAAGTCCTAATTCTTATTTTTTCTATTCTGCTTTGTATAGGAGTGTGAATTGGTTCTCTAAGGGTCACCAATGATCCTATTTAGTTTGATTAATAATCCTAGTTTTCCAAAATGTGCCACATTGTGAAAAAATAGTAACTATTAATCGAACTAAAGAGGGCTCTGTATTTGGGTCAATATTAGTTTCTGTTCTAGAATCATGATAGTAAATATTTCTCTGGGAACATCAAAATCTCTTTCCCGCTAGAAAGACGTGATTTGCTGGTTCTGCCAATAATTTCTTTCCTGAAAAGTAGCTTGGGAGTTGCCAATTTCTTCCATGAGATTTACACAAAAGTTTAGGAGCGAAGGGAAGAATTTTGCCCAATGGTAATAGACTTGTATGAAAGAAAAATTCTACACTATCTCTTTAGGTGGAGCTGGCGTGCACAGACTTTGCCAAATCTGTTGACAATTCTAAATTCCTATGATCTCTGAATCTCTCGAAAGATAGCACAGAAATATATCACATTGAATGCACTACTAATCATTAATGTATGAACATACAAACAGAGCAGCGAGTGCATGGGTTCTGAATAAGAGATCATACTGATGCTATTGTTTTGTCAGGGGAATTTTGGAATGCAAAAGTTTCAAGAATTTCACAGTTTCCATAGAATTGCTGCAGAACTCTTAAATTATATGGTAGTATACTAATTAACCCCTTGACTGTTCTGTAGGAGGCTTTGAATCCCTTTGAGTACTCTGATGTGGTTACCACAACCACCCACAAGAGTCTTCGAGGGCCAAGGTCGGGTATGATCTTCTTCAGGAAGGGCCCAAAGCCTCCGGAAAAAGGCCAGCCTGAGGGTGCTCTGTATGACTATGAGGACAAGATCAACTTTGCAGTATTCCCTTCGCTCCAGGGGGGGCCTCACAATCACCAGATTGCTGCGCTAGCTGTAGCCTTGAAGCAGGCTATGTCACCTGGATTCAAGGCCTATATCAAGCAGGTTAAGGCAAATGCGGTTGCCCTTGGAAACCATTTGATGAGCAAGGGCTACAAGTTGGTTACTGATGGAACAGAGAACCACCTTGTTCTCTGGGATCTCCGTCCTCTTGGCTTGACTGGTATGTGCTGCAGGATTTGTTTGCATCTTTTGGCTGTCCCTCACCAGGCTGTATGAACTTGTTCTAAAGTTGGTTTATTGAAATTGTAGGTAATAAAGTTGAGTTGCTCTGCGACCTATGCAGCATTACACTGAACAAAAATGCTGTCTTCGGTGACAGTAGTGCATTGTCACCTGGCGGCGTGCGCATTGGTCAGTATCTCTTTCTAGCCAACATTTTTACAGCATAACAATGCTTTCATGTGATGTGTTGTCCATAAACATGGTATAGTTGCTCTTTCTGACCACATGTTTCTTAATTTGTTAGTTGTTATTGGGAAGATTATGAGTCAGTAAATTTAATCCTGTGTATGTCATATACTGTGGCCTGGGGAAGTATGCGAGCTGTGAGATGGGCCAAGAATAAAAAAGTGACACAATACTGTTACAGGATTTTTCATGTAGGCTATATGCATGGTCCAATGCAATGATGCTTCCTGTTAGGGAAAGTACATTGGAGCCATCTAATAGGCGATCTCATGCAATGACACATCATCTTGAGACGACTGATCATACAACCTCTACAATATATTGTCGTTTTTGTTGTCTCGTAGTAGTACCATGTCCCTTAATATGTGGAATGAAAAACAGAAATATTGTGAGTAGCATGACAACAACAACTCATACAATGGTGAGTAAGCGGTCTCATAGTTCTTAATTTTAGCCTATAAGGTGGTTGTTTCGCAAAGCAACCACCTCGTTCTCTCTCCTCCCCCTCTCTCCTCCACATCATCAAAAAATACTACGTGGATCTGTATTAGACAACCTATGATACTGCTGACATGTAGCAATGTACTTGCCCTTATCATTGAATAGAAAGGGACTTTTAAGTCTAAATTAATGATTCTTATCCTAATTAGGTACTCTTGGTCCAAACAGAACGATTTTGTTCCTCTTTTATTTTTTCCTTGTAGACCAATGAACATTTTATTTAACTGTAAAGGGCAGTAATAGTAGCAGTCAAGAACCTTGCATTTCGCAGGACTACATTTATCATTCTTTAGTATTTCCTCCCAGAAGGCTTAGAGTTGTTGGTAGTTTGTCGCTGCTCAAGAAAGCAGCAACATGTACTATGGTAGTATGGCTTATGGATACACTACAGTAAATGTATCGGTTTTGCGATTTGGGTTACATTTTGATATCAATGTTTCCATGTTTATAATGATTTTTTAATCTTTTCTGTCTCTCTTCATGTTTAACATCCAGCAGATTTGGCTTTCTGTATCTGTATAACTGACTGTTAAAAAGGGAAAAGAATAGACACACTAAACTCATTATGAAAGCTTTTTGTAAAGAACATTTGGAGTACTACATCTGTTTGACCATACTATGTTTCAAGCCATGACGGGAAAATGTTTCTTTTTCTAATTGTGGTCTTTTGAACTGATATTTGTCGATATTCCAATAGCTTAGCAGCAAGGTCATTATCTTTTCTGAACACTTGTTCCAGGTACACCTGCAATGACCTCCAGGGGTTTGGTTGAGAAGGACCTTGTGCAGATTGCCGAGTACCTTCACCAGGCTGTGACCATCTGCTTGAAGGTCCAGGAGGAGCATGGCAAGATTCTCAAGGACTTCAAGAAGGGCTTGGTGAACAACCAGGACATCGAAAACCTAAAGGCGGAGGTTGAGAAGTTCGCCACATCCTTTGAGATGCCTGGCTTCAGGGTGTCAGACATGAAGTACAAGGATTAGATATTTAGATCACGACGTCGGTGCAAACCCCTACTGCCGTGGAACATGTCTGCCACCTTGAGAGGTGGTATCTGAATTTGGCGTAACTAGAGCCAGTAACTGCTCTACATAGCGCCGCCCTTTCTGTTGGTGTGCTACTCCATCGGTCCATTTTGTTGGAACTGTTAAGTGTATGATTAGAGAATAATAATGGTGGAGAGCATGCTTGACATGGGTTATGATCGCTCACCTTGGTCTTCCAAAAATCCCAGTGATAAAGCTTCCCGTGTTAGTTAGCTTGACAGGCCGGTTGTGTTAAGAGCGATTGAGGGGGTTGGAGCCTTGGAGGGGACTTTAACAAGAAGGGGATGTAGTGCCTCCTAAAGCTCTCCAATCCTCCTCAATCTTCTCAAAACCGAACAGGGCCTTAGGAATTTTAGTGTAAGCTTAAAAAAAACAAGTTGAATCAAAGCAATTGCTAAATATGGATACTGAGATTTTCGCCAGCTATACCTCCCTGTTTATAAATTTTAAATATTTGTTTATTGTACGTGCAACAAATCACTAATTAGCGTTATCTTGTCAGGACCATGGCGGCTATTGGAAGCTACCGCTGTGTACGTATTTGTTAGGTATCACCTTCGTGATCGAGTTGAAAAACGGTATTGCTAGGCATAGGCTGCCTCCATATCTCTCTCTCCCCTCACCTATGAGCTCCACCACCGTGCGTACCCACCTCCCCAAGTCCCCGTGCCGCCCACCCGTACTCCTGAACCTGCTCCGCGCGTTCTCGGCGCTCGAGTAGCTTCAACCTCTCGCCTGCGCCTCTGCTCAACGACGCCTCGCTGCTATCGCAACGGGTGGTCGATTTTTATTCGATGTTTTCAATTTGTGGTTTCTGATGTTGCAACATATAATTTTGGATGTCCCAAAAGGTAAGCGACAATGTTGCAAATATTGTTTCTGCATGTTACCATTTTGAGCGGATATCGCACGACATGATGTACATATTGCGGTGGAAATTTTATATCTCAAAATTAGATGTCATAGTCAATTTTACATATGATTTTGTACGTTGCAAGAGATGATGTCCAATGTTATCTTAGTGAATTCTCGATGTTGCAACGAAGCGTCCGATTGAAAATTTCCCATCGAACATCCGCACGCTAGCATCGCCGTATAAAAAAGATCAACTCGTGAGCATTGTTCTTCTATACAGTGGCCACTGTGGCTTCCAGTTATCTCGGTAACAATGTGATGTCTTTTTACAGAATCACGGGGATATTTTGCACATAAGTATTCAATCTCACTAAAAAAATGTTTTAAGTAAAATATTTTTTTTAAAAAAATAAGAAATTAAATTCTTTCAAAATCTAATGATTAGAAGAGCGGCGGATAATAAGGATCCGCACAAAGAGTTGCATAGCTTAACAATATTATACTGACATGTATGCATCCATATTTTCCCACCACGTGTGTATTGTGCTCTTCGTCCTGCTTCTATCTGATCATTCAGCCACAAGGTAATCCGGCCATGGCTACCATTGAAAATGGGGCACACAATGGGCATTTCCAGATCATCTCACGAAGTCAGCATGAGCATAACCAGGTTTCAAAAAGGCACTTCAATATCAAGTTCTCAAATGCACCACAAAAGGTTCATACAACTCCATTTAGGTAGCAGTATGCAGACAACAGGAATCACATGATTATGCCACTACAATTATTCGTTCATCACAGGCTTGTTCTCGTTGGCCTTGGGCTTCTGCTCCTTAGGCTTTTGCTCCTCCATTTTCCTGTCATAAAAAGCGTAAAAAGTCAATGTTGCGCAGTTAAGGCTCTAATTCAGCAAACTGAACAGAAAATTAAATTACAATGAAATAAGATTCGGCAAATTATTTTAAGCTTTGGAACAGAAACATAGTCCTGATAGCATTGTGTATGCACAGAGGTCATGAATCATGAGAACAAACAAATCACATTCTTCAACCGGCATAACCTGTAATGGGCTGTTATCTCAACAGAATCACAGCAAAATAAATTTCATGTTTCGATGTAAAAATACTACAAACTGTTCCTCCGCAATTGCATTGAGAACACACATGTGCTGGGAGTCAAGATAAACCTTGTGCTGTCAACAATGGGAAGCATTTTTTTCTACCCGAGCACAGAACTGTTTTTCAATTGAATTCAAGGTACAAAATCGCGGGCTATCGCATTTAGCGGAGACCTTGCCAAAATGCTAAGAAAGCTATAGCGGCTGCTATAGCGGCGCTAAGCCATTTAGTTTTTTCTTAAAAGACATGTAATTCACTACTTCAGTCCCGTTGTGGCTATATAAGCCTAGTCTAAAACATGGCTAGTCTAACCCATCACCAGCCCATATTTATCTCGAACTCTGGCCCACAGCCCACTAACACACGCACGCACACATACATCGGCCTGGGGCTGCAGCAACCCTCTCTCTCATGCTACACACTCTCTTCTCTCAATCCCCTTTCTTCTTACTCTAGCAGTCTCAAGACTCGCGACAAAACTGCATCTGAACTCTTGCCATGACCTCATGGTCTTGTCCCCCTGCGATTCCTCCTTGCTATGCTACACGGGCCCCCTTCTCCTTCGATTCATTGTGCTGAACACGCCCACGGCCACAAATCCTAAGGTTCGGCCAGCGGCTGTCGACTGTTGTGCGCTACCTCGGTACTTTGCGCGCCAGTTCGAGCTCGTCGGCTCGTCGCACCGCCGTGCGCGTCCTCCGGCCTCGCCGCTCCGTCTTCCCGCCTCTCCCACAGCAAGCCGTTTTTTCCCTCTCCATCCACGCTGAGCGCAGCCTCCTTGCTTTTCCCCACGGCAAGCGCTGGAGATTGGCAATCGTGGTGCTAAGAGCTACTGGCCGCTATGCATTTTAGCGGCGTTATTTGACGTGATATCACCGGTAGCGCCAATAGTAGCAATATCAGCCGTATCGTAGCGCCACTGCCTCCCAGACGCTATAGCTCCGCTAAAGCAGTGCTATAGCCCGCTATTTCGTACCTTGATTGTATGCAATCAAGTAATCATGTGACAATATTTTGAAGATATTACAAAAACCTCCAAATGTGGCTCAATGGGCTATTTAACTGAGCTCAAATATACTCCCATAGGCTAGAAGGACATGTGCATCAAACAACCAAATATGCTACGTACACCATGGAAGGTAAATATACACCACATTGCTTTTCAGCATGATCGATTCTGCTGGCTGCAGCTGCAGCTCTGCAGCCAGCATTACCTACAGTAGCTAGCTAATGCTGGTTGCAGCTGCAGCCAGCGGATGAGCATAAGCGAGCAGACATTTATCTTATCAGAACATATTATAAATTCATATAATCAATATCTTTATAATTGAGTAATCAACAAGGAATCAAATTACAGCTGTCATCAGAAAGTGATGGCCCAAAGAGCACTACCCCTTTGACCCACATTTGTAGCCATACAGATTTATTCCTTGACCAGAACACACCCAAGTTCGTATTTTACATTCTTATCATGGTAAGACTCTTACATGTGGTATTAAGACATGCTATATTGCATAAATGGCAAGTTACTCATATCGGTAGTCGATTAAAAAAAAAAACTTGAAGCACCCATGACTACAGCTTTAACACAATTGAGAGCGCACATACTAGACAAGGTTCAGTTAGATATTTGGACATACCCTAGGCTGCCCAAATTGAGCAATTGCATATTTTCCATTGCTTAAATTGAAATTGAACATAGTTGTGACTGCACAAAGTATTGGTGAAGCAGCAGGTTGCAGCACAGCATGTCCACCTCATTCTCCTAATTGCTACAGTTTCTAGCTGATCTATGTAATGAGGAACTAATGACACAACCACCAATAAAAACTTCATCAAATAGAATTCTAGAAAACATGCTACAATCTTAACTATGTAAAAGAAATAATACAATACAAAGCCTGGTATCCAATCAACAATCATTATAAGCACAGAAGAAACATCCACACAAAAATTATAGTCTGTACAAATGCTTGGACAAGTTTGCTGAGCATAATTTCCAGGTAACGCAACAAGAAGAACAGGCACCCTACCATATTTTCTGAGCTTAAGACTGAATACTGGGCTAAAACGTGCTATAAATTATAAATCCCAACTGAATAAAGTAGGCTCAAATTTGAGAGTCATGCTTAGAATCGTGCTCTATGTTTATCGGTACTTCCTTGATACTTCCTTGAACGGTTCATGTGAAAGGTAAACAATTCTCTAGCAGACTAAACCTTCAATGAGTGTAATAAGATAGCTAAGAAATATGTGGATCTCATTGTTATGACCTTGATGCAAACTGCCTTAGTTTGCTGGCTCACGATTAGCAAAAATATGCCTCTAGGTGACTAGGTACAGCAAGTGGTCAACAGAGACACAGGATCCGGTTGAAAGATTTGACACATTTTTGGGTTTTATTTTTGACAAACTCCCAACCAATTGAATTATGGCAATTCGCTAAGTCCTACTGTCCCAATCAGCTATTTTTCTGTGGTACAATATTCTCATATAGTTAAAAAGTTTCTACACTCTTCTCTGATCTCTGTATAAACCAAAGTCAAGAAGGTTGCGACCTTTTCTACAGCATTCAAATTATTCGTATGGCACATTCAAAACCAACACAGCACTACTCATTAATTCGCACGATTGTAATGAAGGAATCCCTACAAAACTTTCACCTGCCTCCGAATCATCCCCTTATCAGCTTAATCGAGTTCAATAAAATTGCAAATCCTCTACCAGCAGGACTTATCATAGAAAGACACTTCATAATCTGAGTCAAGAGGACCGCCAGCCATTCTTAATGGCAAGGACAAGGGCACCGCAAGGAATCCAGCAATGGAAACAATCTAGGGCTTATATCGCAACGATTAGTGAGGTTGAACAGTCCCCCCTTGAAATCGAATCCAGCAACCAACAAGGAAATGGAGCTAGAAGGGATTTCGCACAAACGGGAAGCTTCAGGATGAGACGGAGGGATGGGCCGATAGGTACCTCTTGTCGGAAGCGCCGCCCTTCTGGCTGAGGAAGGAGCGGAAGAGGGGTGAGTTCACGTCGTAGATCATCGTGCTTCTCCTTTCTTCTTCTCCGCCGCCGCCGCCGCCGCCTGGAGTTTAAGGAGCTAGGGTTTGTGTGAGGTCTCGATTGAAGTCGAGGGGAGAAGCTTGGACACGGTCACACGGCTCCGGATCTTTGTACACTGAAAGGCAGTAGATGGGCCCTGGGCCGGCATGCTTCGCGAGAAATCCCGGACCGTGTGTGTCGACTTAATCTATGGTTACGCTTTCTCCCGGTTCGAAAAATCAATTTTGTACCGTGCATGTGGGATTAAAATCATTCAATTAAATTAGTATAGGTGCATGTAAATAATTTTAGTTATATTAAATCACTTCAAAAAATAAACTATTTTTTTATATTATAAAAGATTATATTATAGATTTAGATATATGATGTACTATCACATATATAATGTAAATATGTATAGTGGAGCGTAATGTAAAAAATATCTCACCTACGTAATTGGTAAGAATCAGTGGCGGATTCAGCGGGTAGTCCAGGTAGATCAAGGACTACCCTAAATTTTGGCCCAACACACTACCATACCACTTAGCAGTCCCTTTTAGCCCATCAGTGCTTCTGGCCTCATACTGACCGCCTCTGCCCCGAGTTTCTGATGGGTGCTTTGGGAATTATGAGCTAAGATTGCAGCTTTTATCTTTTCCTTATTTGATTGTTCGGTATGACTGTATAATCATGCAACTAGATCCAAAGATAAAAAAACTGGAATCATAGCCACGCGCATGGAGACGTGGTGAAAACGTGTTGCTCGGCAGCCTGCCCAATCAGGCTCCTACATATGGCCCAACGCGTCCAGTATAACCCACAATATAGAGAGCGTGTGTTTGGTTGCTCTAGCTAAACTAGCAAGACTTGGAATCTAAGCCAGGCCATCCCAAACCTGGATAGACTAATGCAAGATGCTTGTATTTGATATACCCATATAAATTAAGCTTGACTTTGTTTTTCTTATTTGGTTAGCTGGATTGCTGGACTACCTTCACCAATTCTTAACTTAGTGACCTTCCTTCACATTTTTTAAGTTGTGAACTACGAACAAGTAAAGAATTCATGTAGATTACATCATCCCCAATTGAGCTAGCAACCATATGGATTCTATAATTCCATCCATATTTGTTATATTGTAGGTAAATGAATTATAAACTAAAATGTTAACGTGAACCTCTAGCAATCTGACACTAAGCCAAATTGGCATTGCATGCTAGAGTGGTCTGATGGTAACCTCACCATCCTTAGACCACTGTGCTGTGCGGGTATCCATATCACGTGTGTCCATCAAAGATAACAACTTTTCTCTTATGCTACTTGACCTAACTAGCATCGGTTTTTTTTAAAAAAATAACTGCCTCCTCGTGGTCTCTCCGCATTTGCGGGCCTTACCGTGTCCCCATGTGTTGACGCGTGGCACAAGAGCCTCCCAGCCTGCTTGCGGCAGAGCAGTCAGCAGCTCGTCCCCTCCATTTGTGTGGGGTCCCACGCAAAGCCCAATCCCCTTCGTTTTCCCATTCTCATCCAATCACGGCACGCCCGTCGCTCCCCACCAGGCAGCGTAGCCTGGCAAAGGAAGGCGGTGGCGGCGCCGCGGATCACCAGCGATGCGAGGAAAACACGGCAGCGACGCCCACGCAGAGCTACTCTCCTATTTTTTCCCTTCCTCTTTCTGTCCTGTTGTCATCCAGTCTCATCCCAGCCCCTCCCTCCTCTTTCTATCTCTGCTCTCAGGTCCAAGCCGACCAAGACGGCTTTGGTGGCCTCTGTGTGATCTACCACGCTTTAGAGCGCACCAGCGCACCAGCCAGAGCCCAAATAGCTGGAGTCGCCATCGCTATGGATGACGCCCAGCACCTGCTCGAGGAAATGCCTCCAAGGTAAGATGCTCACTGAGTAGTTAGTATTTTTAGATTTAGCGGTTGTTATATACTGATATCTCAGATCAATCCTTGTTTCCTTGCAGCGCAATGATTATTGAAGATCCAACCATTAAGTTATTAATCCATAGGTTCATATATATCAAGCTAACTCCGCCTGTGTTGGTTCTCAACATAGCCGGTCCCAAACCCGGATTAAGGAGGAGGGTTGTGTTAGGTTTGGCGAATCAGCGTAAAAAACAACCATTCTAATGGATATGAAACCCATAAGAAACTCGTTGGGGCGTAATCCTCCTAGCGACGCGCTACATCGGAACCCGGGTGTGGTGTTAAATGGGCAAGGGCCGGGTCGCCGTCCCCCCAAGGGCGCATCGTATCGTGACCTGGGTACGATGAAGAGTGGGCAAGGGTCGGGTCGTCACAGCCTGAGTGGCGCGTTACAGGTGTAGTGGAAAATGAGAAGGGTCTTCGCACCTCCCTCGACGGGTGCGAAGGGTAAGGAAGTTAGCCGAGCCAACTAGGATTCGCATAGGTAGCTGGAACGTAGGATCCCTAACAGGTAAGTTGCGGGAGCTAGTTGATGCAGCAATTAGGAGGCGTGTAAATATTCTATGCTTTCAGGAGACTAAATGGAAGGGTCAAAAGGCGAAGGAGGTTGAGGATACTGGCTTCAAGCTTTGGTACACGGGGGCAACACCGGGTAGGAATGGTGTAGGTATCTTGATCGATAGGAGCCTTAAGGATGGAGTCGTAGAGGTTAGGAGGCGAGGCGACCGGATTATCCTGGTCCGATTGGTAGTTGGAGACTCAGCCCTGAATGTGATCAGTGCCTATGCCCCTCAGGTAGGTCTCAGTGAGAGCACCAAGAGGCAGTTCTGCGAAGACCTTGATAGCATGGCTAGTACCGTTCCTAGCAGCGAGAAACTCTTCATAGGAGGAGATCTCAATGGCCATATGGGTGCGACTAATGTAGGGTTCGAGCGAGTGCATGGGGGCTTTGGGTATGGTCGCAAGAGTCAAGAGGGGGAGGATATTTTGAACTTCGCATTGGCCTATGACTTGTTGATAGCGAATACCCTTTTTAGGAAGAGAGAATCCCATCTTGTGACCTTTCATAGTGGACAACACTCGAGCCAGATCGACTTTATCCTTGCTAGGAGGGAGGATAGACGGGATTGCTTAGATTGTAAGGTAATACTCGGGGAGTGTGTTGTCCCTCAACACAAGCTTGTGGTGGCGGACTTTCATTTTCGGGTACGTGTCCATCGAGATAAACGCGCCGAGATTGCGAGAACGAAGTGGTGGAAGCTTAGAGGGGAAGCGGCGCAAACGTTCAAGGAGAGAATGCTAGGTGAGGGGCCCTGGGAGGAAGGAGAAGATGCAGAAGACATGTGGCTAAAGATGGCAACATGTGTTCGGAAGGTGGCCTCAGAGGTGTTTGGCGTGAGTAGGGGAGACAAACAGGAATGGAAAGACACCTGGTGGTGGAATGACGAGGTGCAAAGGGCTATTAAGGAGAAGAAGGAGTGTTTCAAGCGCCTCCACCTTGATAATAGTGCAGCCAACATCGAGAGCTATAATTTAGCGAAGAGGGTTGCAAAGCGAGCTGTGAGCATAGCAAAGGGTAAAGCGTATGATGACCTGTATCAGCGGCTAGCCACGAAGGAAGGGGAGAAGGACATCTATAGGATGGCTAGGACCCGCGAGCGGAAGACAAGAGATATCAACCAAATCAAATGCATCAAGGATGGGATAGATCCACTTCTTGTGAAGGATGAGGAGATCAAGGACAGATGACGAGAATATTTTGATAAGTTGTTTAATGGGGAGAATGAGGGCCCTACCCTTGAGTTAGATGACTCTTTTGATGACACCAACAGACGCTTTGTGAGGAGAATTCAGGAGGCTGAGATCGGGGAGGCGTTGAAGAGGATGAAGGGGGGGGGTAAAGCGATGTGCCCTGATGGGATCCCTATGGAGGTGTGGAGATGCCTAGGTGCCAAAGCGATAGTATGGTTAACTAAGCTTTTTAACCTTATTTTTCAGTCCAGCAGGATGACTGAAGAATGGAGGAGAAGTATATTAGTACCAATCTTCAAGAAAAAGGAGATGTTCAAAGTTGTACTAACTACCGTGGGATTAAGCTAATGAGCCATACGATGAAGCTTTGGGAGAGGGTTATCGAGCACCGTCTAAGAAGAGTGACAAGTGTGACCCAAAACCAGTTTGGGTTCATGACTGGAAGGTCGACCATGGAGGCGATTTTCTTAATCCGACAATTGATGAAGAGATATAGAGAGCAGAAAAAGGACTTGCATATGGTCTTTATTGACCTTGAGAAGGTGTATGATAAAATACCGAGAAATGTCATTTGGTGGGCCTTGGAGAAGCACAAAGTCCCAACTAAGTACATTACCCTCATCAAGGATATGTATAAGGATGCGATGACGTTTGTCCGGACATGTGATGGTGACACCACTGACTTTTCTATTAACATAGGCCTACATCAGGGGTCAGCATTGAGTCCTTATTTATTTGCCTTGGTGATGGATGAGGTCACAAGGGACATACAAGATGATATCCCTTGGTGTATGCTCTTTGCTGAAGATGTGGTGCTGGTTGACGAGAGTAGAGAAGGGGTTAATAGGAAGTTAGAGCTGTGGAGACGCACATTAGAGTCGAAAGGGTTCAGACTCAGTAGGACCAAGACCGAGTACATGATGTGCAATTTCAGCGCGACTAGGCATGAGGATGGAGATGTTAGCCTCGATGGGCAAGTGGTGGCCCAGAAGGATACTTTTCGGTATTTAGGATCGATGCTTCAAAAGGATGGCGACATTGATGAAGATGTTAGATATAGAATCTTAGCTGCCTGGTTGAAGTGGCGTCAAGCTTCTGGCGTCCTATGTGACAGAAGGGTGCCACAAAAGTTAAAAGGTAAGTTCTATAGGACAGCGATTCGTCCGGCGATGTTATACGGTGCTGAATGTTGGCCTACAAAAAGACAACATGTCCAACAACTGAGTGTAGTAGAGATGCGGATGTTGTGGTGGTTTTGCGGGCACACATGAAGGGATAGAGTCCGGAATGAAGTTATTCGGGATAGAGTCGGGGTGGCACCAATTGAGGAGAAACTTATCCAACATCGATTGAGATTGTTTGGACATGTCCAATGGAGAATGGAGATCCCTTGAGGCGCCGGTGCGTAGTGGGGTTCTAAAGCAGGCCGAAAATGTAAAGCGAGGTAGAGGTAGACCTAAACTGACTTGGGACGAGTCGATGAAGAGAGACCTTAAGGAGTGGAATATCTCCAAAGAGGTAGCTTTGGATAGGAGCGCTTGGAGACTCGCCATCCACGTACCTGAAGATCCGTGATCTTTGTTTTTTTATGGGTTTTATCTCTAGCCTACCCCAACTTGCTTGGGACAAAAGGCTATGTTGTTGTTGTTGTTGTTGTTGTTGTTGTTGTTGTTGTTCATATATATCAAGCTGTGATGTCCATGTATCATGAGTAAACATCAGTTTTTTAAATTTCTAACCGCAAGTTCAAAACTTGATTATTAAATTATTTGTACATAAGTTATTCTTAGATCTGCGCAAACCAATTCATTTTATTTGTGCATTACATTTTTTTTTAATTTTATTTCTCCATGAACTCACCATGGTGCATGCAATCAAAATATTAGTTGTCTGGTATGATAAAATATTATTAGTCAAACTGTTGTAACTTAAGGGACATTTCTTTGTTTTAAAGAAACAGTAATCTGTCCTAAAATGGAAACATCAATCTAGCAGTACTAGGCCCTTAGCTTCATGGGCCACTGGTTGGTCTGACAGAAAACGGCATTAGTTGATGTTGAAAAAAAAATGAAAATGGTCGCTCCCAATTTGTGCAGGAATTAATTGGTTGGACCTATGAAAGTTTTCTAATTTTCTCAGTACCTCGAAGGTGCAAGGAACACGAAATTTTAGACAGGTTTGGGCCGCAGTATACGTAATACCCTATGTCTTATGTGGTGGTTTGTATTGCCTTATATGTGTATTATTGGTTGATTGTTTGCAGAGGGTCCCTGCCCGCCCTTATATAGTATGGGGGGACAGGGTTACATAAAAGTCCTATCCTGATACTAGCTTAGGAGTTCTACCCGAGTACTACTCGGGTAGTTTCCTTCTGTTCTGACTAGTCTTACTTCTGTACGAGCAGTTACAATTGGTGTAGGGTGTAGACCATGTCCCATCCCTTATCCTAGAAAATGTACGCCATGTGCGTAGTCCCGTAGCCCCGGGTCTGACAAGCCCCCGAGCTCTTCGTAGTCGAGTACTGCAGGCTTCCGAGTACTTCTGAAGGCATCTTCGAATTCTTCCGAACTTCGTCTTGAGTGTGTCTTCCGAGTACTTCCTTGGCTGCATCGAGGCTGTGAGGTGCTCTTGCCCCTGAGTAGTTTTCAAGTCTTCTTTTATATGGGGTGCGACTAAACTCGTACTCCATATGGAGTAGCCCCCGAGCCTTAGGTTTAATTGAAGAATCAGGCTGAGGGTCAAATTAGTCTTGGATCTTCTTTCCTTATCTTTCAAAAAATCGAAAAATAAGATGTCAATGACATGTGTCCCGCAGCCCTTGAGCCTTGAATCCAAATCCCCAGGTTTGGAAAAAAATGATAGAAAGAGTCGTGGCATGGATTGTTGAAAAAATTAAGAATTTGATTTGATGGTTAAAATGAGTAAATTGGTTTAGAAATTTGAAAACCCCTTTTTTCGGGATAGCATCCCTGAAAAAAAATGATTAAGCAAATATCTTTCCCAAAGTAACCCGAAATTACCGCTCAAAACAAATTTTATCCCGAGGAAAAAACTTTTCGCATTCCGCACAGTAATTGCGGGGCCACCGCTGGTTATTTAACTACGCGGTAACTTAGGGTTTACTCACCCTTTCGCTTGCACTCTCACTGCAGTAGCCTTTCATCTTCCTCTGTCCTGCAGCCGCTGCCGCTCCTAGAATCGGATCTAGGTTATTCCCAGCTCCTTCCCTATGCGAAAAGTAGTCACTGAGAGCCCCTGCTTTCCCAGAGCGCGTCTTCGCCACCTCCATCCTCAGCCCCCGAGCGTATGCGAGTGAAGCAGCTCGTGACATCAAGAATGGCGGGCAAGAAAGGCAACAACAAGGGGAAAGAGAAGGAATCCAAGCCGATCTGCAAACGATGCTAGATGAATGCCTCCTGTAGCCCAAGGAGATTATCCAGTTGCGCTCTGCCACTGGTGATAAGAGACCATATGAAGGGGCTGAGGAGATTGTTTTGTTTTAATATTTTATTGAGCGCGGATTGGCCCTCCCCGCATCTGATTTCTTTCGCGGTCTTCTATTCTATTATGGCATCCAACTCCATCACCTCAACCCCAATTCTATTCTCAACATTTCCATCTTTGCTCATTTTTGTGAAGCCTTCTTGGGGATAGAACCCCACTTCGACCTCTTCTGCTACCTCTTCCATCTTAAACCACAGCCCAACGAGAGTACCATGTATGAAGTCGGGGATGGAAAAGAAGTACATCCCCTACAAATTCCAGACTAGTTTGTCTGGGTGGAGGGAGCGGTGGTTCTACATTGGAAACTATCATCCCTCACTTCTCGAAAGGACCGCCGGGGCACTCAGGATCCGTGGCGAGTGGACAACGGCGTGCCGGACATGAGCCAAATCGGCAAGCTACTCGGAATGATCAAGAAGCATAGGGATGCTGGAGTTACTGGAGTATCAGTGATGTACACGTGGCTAGGCAGGCGGATCTAGCCTCTGCAGAAGCGCACACGCTTTGGCTTCGAATACCTTGGCGTCTCAGATCCATCTCATTTTTTTTGCGGAGCGTATTGAGAAAGGTGAAGTCTTGCTGCGAGTAAACTGGGTGCTCATGGGCGTTGAAACCGTCCCATATGTGTCGAGCCTGTACTCGGCGAAAAATCTTCCCAAACAGGTAGGGGTAAGTATTTGTATCATTCTTTCGAGTACTTCTAATGTCCTTTAATCTATTTTTGTACTGATAAATCTTGGTATATTACTACAAGATGATGTAATGTGTATAGGAGTATGCCTCCTATGCAAGACATCGAGCGCCCAAGCCACTTGATGCCTTCCACCCGTCCTCTTGCCATCCCAGCATCCAACAAGGAAGAGGAGGGTGATGAAACCGATTCTGACCGCACCCTGGATGAGGTGATCAAGAGCAAATCGATGAAAACCTCCCGGGAAGGCGCAAGCTCTCCTGGTGGTGATCTTTTGCCAAGTCACCCAAAGAAGCCGCGGGTTACTGCCCGGAAACGCAGGGCAAGCGCTTCACCAGGTGGTGGTGATAAAGAAACACCCAGGTAAGAGCTTTTCCTGAACTTGCGAGTAGTTTTGCTCAATTTGCAGTTGCTGAGTTTTGTTGAACTCTCCCTTTTTCTTGATTCTTCTCTACTAGCTCCTCAAACCCCAAGCACTCGAAGCGAAGGGTCGAGGATGCTGCCGGGGATGATACTGTGAGGGAGCAAAGCGTGCCCTCTGTCGTAGTGGACCCGTTGTCAGGTTCCGCTGGGGCCACGCCGGGGCAATCACCGCCCGCGGGCTGGCCTGAGTTCGTTAGTAACCATCGCGACTGCCCCGCCGAAGGAGACCCTGCCTATGACTGACACAACGGTGTTGGCGAGTGCTTTAAGTGCTGCCCCAACACCCAGACCACTCAAAAAGAAGAAGTTAGGAGTGAAGAAGTCCGCACTGTAAGTATCAAAGTGCTTTCACTTGTGTATTGTAGGTTCGTTGTCGCAAGGAACAAACCTCATTATTGTTTTCTTGTGTGTAGGCCATCATCTGCTAGGCTTGAAGGAGCCTGGCAATGCCACGGAAACTCCAGCACCTGAGCCAGAGAAAGAGTCGGATGTTGCGGCGTCGAGTGCGGTACCGGCAACAACCATGTTTGTTGAGTCGTCGGTGTCACGGGAGCCCCCAGAGCCTATCGTCGCACAGTCCGGAGGGGCCAACATTGGAGTCGAACCACCCATGGGGGAGAGGACTGAAGCCAAAGAGGAGTCCCCAGAGATTTCCACGGGTAAGTTGATTTAGCCGCCCTCGCCCATAGGATCTACTTTGCCTGAACTCTTCTGATCGTTATGGGTGAGGTGATAGATATCCTGCAACAGCAGCCTGCACCCCAAGAACAAGGCGCTGCGAGTACTTCTTCGGGCGGCATATTGGTCACTTCGCTGAAGTGGCAGTATGATGTTCCGCTTGAGCTAATTGAAGATTCGATGCTTACATCGGCAACCCTGAAGCAGTTCTAGGACACCTTTAAAGATCTGAATAAGTTTTCCACGATAAGCGTCTTGGACTAGAGATGACTGTTGGCGGTCAATTTCCGATGATTTTGACCACCAACATTACTTTCTCTGGGCGCAAGGATGAAAATCCTTACACTCACCTACAAGAATTTGAGCAGAACTGCTCTATCATCTCAATACCAGGCATGCACCATGAAACCGTGAAATGGAAGCTTTTCCGTTCTCTTTGATTGGTGCTGCTAAAGAATGGTATTTCCAAACCGTAGGAAAGGTAGAGGGCGATTGGAATATTTTAAAAGAGAAGTTCTATCTCCGTTTCTTCCTCTTACCTAGGGTCATTGCCCTTCGTATAGAAGCCGTAACTTTCAAGAAACGAGAGGAAGAACTTCTGGGAGCAGCTTGGGCTCGTTACACCGAGCTGATTTCTTCAGGGCTAGACTTGGGTATGCCAGAGGCTATACACCTACAACACTTTGCCGGTGGCCTTAGAACAGATAGTGCAATCTTTTTAGACACGGCCTCCGGGGGGTCCTTCTTGCACAAAACTGTAAGCGAAGGGAAAGCCATCCTTGATAGGATCCTTAAGAATACCACGTATACCGAAATATATGATGACCCGCCTGAGGAAACTCGAGAGCCTACTGAAAGAGCAGAACCTTTTGGCCAAACTCCAACACCTTGCCCACAAAAGATTGCCAGACCAGAACCTCCTGTCTCAGATCCTAAGACCTTCAGCGAAGATCATCGACCTTTCTTCTTGTCCATGTTTGACGATGATGAATTGACAGTGGGTGGTGATGTCTCATCATCACCAAGGGAAGAAAGTGATGCTTATTATAGAGAATCTGAGATAGTGACTCCCGATCCCGAGGAAAAATCCTTGTCCGACACTGATGAAGTAAAGGAGGATTCATCGTCCCATGACTTGGAGTTCCAATTCTCGGAGGATGAGTTTGAATTTTCTGGGGATGAGTTCGAAGCCCCCATCTCCCCAAGTTCATCAAAACTCCAAGAATCATATCAATGCCTTGATCCATTCTGTGACCCCGAGGAAAAATCTTTTCTTCTTGACCCGGAATAATCCAAGGACTTCTATGTCGAAGGCTTAGATTATGACACGCCTCATGATTATGATTTCGAAAATATTTGCTCTATGGATATTCTTGAGGCAGCAAACTCCATGTCGGGTACGGAAGGCAATGATGAGCATGAAAATTTCATCCTGGATGAAACACAAGATTCATGCTTCTCCATGGAGATTCCATCTCCTCCTGCCATTGGCACATACAATGATTCCAGCCACCCCATGCCCCTCTATCAAAATAATTTCAAAAGGGTGGTTGTGGATGATTTTGTCTATCATAATATTGCAAATCTCATCGTGGTTCGTTGCGCCAGTCTTGCAGCTAGATATCATGTGCTTAATCCGAAGATTGGTGATGGAGGGAGCCACAACAGCAAACTAGCGGCAACGTCAAAAAGAGGCTCCCATTGTCGAGCTCTTGACTATAAACAAGCACTGCCGGGAGGTAACTCGTATTTTTATTCACTTTGCTCAATTTCTTTTTCCAATCCTATTCCAAAAAAAGAAAATGAAATTTTTTTCTACTTTTCAATAGAATAAAATCGAAAAGAGCTTCAGGACATAATTCTAGGACTTGTCCCCTTCGGGTATTTTGTCACTAACCTTTCAGGTCGACACTCAAACAACTGGAAGAGACCCGCTTCCAGGCTGCAATGGAGAGATATCAAAGGAGACTCCAACCTCAGGCGCTCAATTTTCAGCACCAAGTGTCGCAAAATCTGAGCGTGGGGGAGGACATCGTCTGAAAGACAAGGTGCTTCCATGACTCCACAAGTGAACACACCTCTCGGTACCAAATGCAAAGCTCAAGGAAGTTGTCAACACTGGTTTGCACTTCTCTCTCCCCACTCGAGGTTATTTCATATTGTCCATATCTTTTGATGAAGCCTCTTTTGCATGATGAAATTAACCCTGTGCAACAAACTTGATCACAACTCCGCATCTCACTTCATTGGCAAGCATAGTTTTATTCCTTAGCTAATACTCAATGCTTGTGGGATCATCAATTTAAGAGGATCTTGCCTAAGTTGTTGATAAGTGTGATATAATAAGATGGAATTATTTCTTCCCTTCTTAATTGAGTATTGCTTGGAGAGTTTTATTTTGGGCAAAAATTTAAAACCCTTAGTTTCACAATTCCTCAGTGGTTCAAAATTCCTACAACAGCCAAAATGCTTCTCATGATCAAACCTATACATACGTCGCCTATATAGTTGTGTTGAGTTTCGTCAAATCTTGTGCCCTTATGGAATAGTGACATTTCAATACCGATCATTTCCTTCTTTGCATTTGTTCTTGATTGCTAGCCTTCCCATGTCTGGTTGTGCTACGTTCCACATTGGATTTTAGCATCCACCTTTGCCAGACATTCCCCCATCAATCCAAACCCACATAATTTCATTCGCAAATCCTTGATCTTATCCTGTCCAAAAATATGGCCTTTCAAAATAAATACTGGCATGGAGCTATCGAGCAAAAAAAAAAAAAAACTAGCCTGCTCGCAGGCAAAGAAAATAAAAGTGAGAGAGAGCTCCATAGTTTCAAGTCTCCAAAGATCTAAGGGGGGATCCATGAAAAAAATATAAGGAGACCACTTAAGGCCATATTCTTTACAAAGCACTACATATGGTTTGTTCATCACATTCCATTGCACTTGTGTTTCTTGATTTCTTGTGTTGTGTCCATTTCCTCCCCTTCCTTGATTATCCATTTCCCAATGGTCAGAAGATAAAGTGTCACAACTTTCACTAGGACCAATTTTTGACTTAATAAAATACATAACATAGGTGAGCCTACATTTCCCCTACTCGAGCTCTACATAAGCCTATATATTGTAGGGAGAGGCTGGACAATGGTCTTAGCTAGGAATAAAGTTACCACATGAGTGATTCTAGAGCGCCATCTGAGGATCATATGAGCTAAGGAGTTTATTTTGAAAAAAAATCATGAAAACTCCAAGTATGGTTGATTAAGAGGGAGGTCATATCTTCAGTCGAGTTGTTCCAGTTTCCAACTACCGAAGGCAAGCATCATAGCCACCTCAAACCCCACAGGTATGAGAAATGTTCTGGAATAACATTTATGCTAGCCATTTACTTTGAGAAGTTGTGAATCAAAGTCTACCTTTGTTCTTGCTCGACCCATTTTTCTCAATCCTACCCTTTGCTCAAGACGAGCAAAGATCTAAGCGTGGGGGTGTGTTGGCGGTCAATTTCTGATGATTTTGATCACAAACATTACTCCAGAATTCATGGTTACAAGGCCTACACTAAGCTAAATTTAGTTAAACTAACGAGTTCCACAAGTCTTGTTGAATATTTGATCTTAGGGACTCATGGTACAAAATTTGGCCGAAATGGGAGAAATCCCAAGCCGGTCGGACTCCCTTAGGCCGGCCGGCCTAGCACTGTGGTCATTGAGGCCCATCTTTCTTCTGCATGCAGAGAAACACACCCTCAAGCGATCCTGACTGGCAAACTTCAAAGCAACACATCCTACAATCAAAAGGCTTGTAACTTGGATCCTTGGGCCTACATGCAGCGACTCAACGCATCTTCAGGCTTCGAACCGCCATCCTGGGCAAATCCTACACGTTGATGCATATGACTGTGGAACGGAGGGCCGAGATGAGCCAGGACCAGGCCGACCGGCCTAGTCAAGGCTGGCCGGCCTTGCAACTACCTGCCTTCACATTGACGCAACCATAACCGCCATTAGAGCTGATCAGGAGCATCCACGCCGAAGTCGGTGCGAGGTGGCAACAATCCCAGGCCGGCCGGCCTCCCACTTGCACACCACGCGTCCTCCTTCGGTTGACAGTTAGCTTAATCGCCAAGCCTGCGTCCAAGACAAGCAACCTTCCAAGCACCATCCTCAAAGCCTATAAATACCTTCCCCTCCTTCATTTTCAAGACACGGAGAATTGGAGCAAGTCCAAGGTGAAGCATAGCGCTGCTCACATATCCTTAGAAAATAGGGAGAGAGGCGAGGTGAGAGTCCGGAGAGGAGCTGGAGTGTCGGCCCCTCTCCAACTTTATACCTCCGAGGAATGAAGTTTCAGTTCGAGTAATTTCCTCCTCTTTCGTCAATAATATTGCTTTCTCTCCTTTACTTTATTAGTACTTGAATACTTGCTCTCTCTAGTTGCGGGATCCTTTGTCGGCGTAAGTAGCATGTCCTACTTATTTGCGAGTGCTCTCTACCCTGATCACGGTAGGGGTAAGTGATTAGATAGTTTAGGGGTGGTGCCTAGGCTTGATAGTTACCTTGGGTTGTGTTCCACCCCACGGAACAGTGTGGTAGGCGGCAGGTGGTGACAGCCCTGTCCGTCCCTCGTAGTCCACCATGTTTTGCTGTTTTTATAGCAGTAGAAGCAAGTTGCCGTTGGACTCCCCTCTCACCCCTTTCTGAAGTCCTTCCTCTTCCAGCCGCCGAAGTAGATAGAGTCAAGTATTCTTGTTAGGAGAAGACGATGTTAGAACACCTCTACCTATCTTATCCACTCCCGTCATATCCCCTGGATAAACAAGAGTCACTACTAGTACACTTATCGTTCCTCGTGGATTCAATACCCTGGAATACTCCTAGGTGAAAGCTACATCGGCATCCGTACACTTGCGGATTTATTCTGTTAGGCTAGGGACCGCCAACAATGACTACCTTTGTCAATTTGCTTGATCTTGTCTAATTGTTTGCTTTTGTTGGACAGGAATTGGCCAACCGCTCTAGGAAGAAATCGGACAAGCTCTGAGCTGTCGAAGATGGGTTCCGCTAGTTGCAAGAGAAAGATTGCCAGATTGGCGAGCAAATTTACAAGAACGTCGACTTGAGTAATCAACTTGACACCATCAAACGGGAGCGTACCCGAGAGGTCTGGCTGCTGAAGAAGGAGATTGCGGATCTCAAGAAAAAAAACAGACTGCAAGCCAAGACTCACCGAGGTGATACTCTGTCGACTGCTTTATCTTGTTCTTTCATACACGGAAAGTAGTATCTGAACTTGTACGAGTACTTCTTCATCTCCTCTTGCTTGCAGAACTTGATAATATCATAAGAAATAAGGATGACGAGATCACTGACTTGAAGAATCTTGTGTACCGTTGTTCAAATGACGCATAGAAGTTGATGAAAGCGCTCCAAGATGCAGATGTGAAAATCGTAGAGTGTATGACATAGATCAGGGACATGGCCGCTGACAAGGAGCTGAAAGATAAAGAACTTGCAGAGCTCAAGGGTGTGGCGCAAGTAGTCGTAGACATGGTGGATCCTCCAGAAGAGGGGGTAATCAGCGAGAGGACGCTGCTGGAGCGACTCCGTGAAGCCTCACAGAAGATTTCTGGATATATCTCGGAGACCACCAAAATTTATGTAGCGCACATCCTTGGTCTCGTAAAGTTCTACTGGTCGTAGGCCAATCTGAGTCCACTGGCAGATGGCATGGCAGCCGACTGCTCTATGGAGAAATTCTCAGAATTTGTCGAGGAAGCAAAGCCAGTGGCTCAACGGTTAATAGATAGCTTGGAGCAGGAGTGAACATGATATGTAATCGCTGAACAACCTGTCCGTGTATGTAAACATGTATATATGTTTTATTTGTTGTTGCCTGTTGATGTGTTCGGTGTGCTTACTCGTAGAGTAATACCAAAAATCGTGGGACTTAGATAAAGAATGCGGGACATGCAATACAGAACTGCTCAGAAGGCCACGCTTCTGGAGGTAGTCGATGACTTGATGTCCAGCGCAAAGTCCCATATACGGAGAATACGCGAATCAGGATTTACTCGCACCATGCGATACTCAAAATTGCTTTTATAGGCGTGGAAGCCTCTTTGACTTTCTCGCAATGACTCATGCCGTTGGTTCCTACAAAGTGTTAGGCTAGTACTTGAAGTAGTCAGAGTCGATAGGGCAAGTGTGAAGGTAGTCGTTTAGAAAGGACTTGTGGCGACAACCCCCGAGTACTTCTGGTGACTTAGTGTAGTTAACCCTTGTTAGAGACGAAAAGTAGTCATTTGAAGATCAAACCAACTCTTTATTGATAAACACGCTGCGCTGCAGCCGACAACTTTGTGTACAAGTTATCTTGGGATAGAAATGACGTAGGTGCTCGATGTTCCAAGAGTTTGGTATCTCCTAGCTGTTAGAGTCTTGCAGTCGGTACGACCCCGGTCATGTAACTTTGGTGACGATGAAGGGCCCTTCCCATCATGAGTTGACCTTGTGAAGCCCTGTCTCGTCTTGGATGCGATGGAGGACCAAATCACCGATGCTGAAGGACCTCTCCTGTATGTTGCGGTCGTGGTAGCGTCGGATGCCTTGTAGGTAGCGAGCTGACTGTGACAAGACGTTGCATTTGACTTTTTCTATCGAATGAAGCTCCAAATATCTTGCCTGATCAGCTTTGCCTTCTCAAACATCTCTAGTCTTGGAGACTTCCACATGATGTCCGCAGGGAGGATAACTTCTGACCCATAGACGAGAAAAAACGGCGATTGACCTGTGGCTTTACTTGGTTGAGTGCGAAGCCCCCAGACAACCGAGGAGAGCTCATGAGTCCACTTGCCCCCTTTTTTGCTGTTCTCGTCGTAGTCTTTTTTTTTCAGCTCATCTAGGATTAAGCCGTTAGTGCGCTCAACCTAGCCATTGGCCCGCGGGTGAGCAACTGAGACATACTTTACCTCAATAGCGCTATTCTTGCAGGATTCCCAAAACTCGTGCGAGTGAAAATTAGATCCCAGATCTTTAATGATAGTGTTGGGGAAGCCAAAATGGTGCAGGATGTCGCAGATGAAGCTGACTACTCGATCCGCGGAGATCTTTGTAATCGGCTTGTACTCGATCCACTTTGTAAACTTGTCGATGGCCACCAACACATGGGTGAAACCTCCTGGCGCAGTAGTCAAAGGCCGAATCATATCCAGGCCCCATCAAGCGAAAGGACAAGATGGTGGTATGGTGATGAGGTTATGTGCTGGGACGTGAGCCTGCCTGCCGATGAACTGGCAATTGGTACACTGACGAACGAGATCTTCGGCGTCAGCCAAAGCTGTTGGCCAGTAATACCCAGACCTGAATGCTTTCGCGACTAGTGTCCTTTATGCTGTATGATTGCGACAGACTGCTTCATGAATTTCTAGCAGTATTTCTTTGCCTTCCTCAAAGAGAACGCACTTCATAAGGACGCCTGTTGCTGAACCACGTTTGTATAACTTGTCGCCGACCAAAACATATCCTTTGCTCCGCCGGATGATGCGTGCAGCCTTGGCGTTCTTTTCGTCAACACCTGGGGGTAGCTTCTGGTCTTTGATGAAGTTGATGAATGGTACCCGCCAGTCGACCTCGATCATCATGACCTCTCGACTAGGTTCTGACGAACCTTGATCGATGATCATAGGATCTAGTTGCCCTGATGGATGGGTGATGTAGTTCGTGAACGAATACTCCTGGTGGGACTTTTGCTGGATCAGACCCCAACTTTGAGAGCACGTCGGCACGCACGTTATTATCCCGGATCACATGAATGATTTCTAGGCCTGAGAACTTGTTCTCCATCTTGGTATCTTAGCAACATACACATCCATGGTTTCTTTGTTGATGTCCCACTCCTTGTTGACTTGTTGGACTACCAGTAAGGAGTCGCCGTAGACAAGTAGACACTTGACGCCAAGAGAGACTGCCAGGCAGAGCCCATGCAGTAATGCCTCATACTCGGCTTCGTTGTTGGAGACCTCCAATAGTATCTGGAAAATGTATTTGAGCTGTTCGCCTGTTGGAGATATGAAGAGAACTCCTGCGCCGCCGCCTCCAAGCTTGAGAGAACCTTCAAAGTACATGACCCAATGCTCGTGCATGTTGGCTGGAGCGGCAACTTGATTTTCTCGCCACTCTGCCATGAAATCGACTAGTGCTTGCGTTTTGATGGTGGTGCGAGGCTTGAAGTCAATGCTGAGAGCCCCCAGTTCCACTGCCCACTTGGAGATGCGTCTAGTGGCATCCCGATTGTGGAGTATATCCGCCAATGGGAAATCAGTGACAACTGAGATCTTGTATTCGTCGAAATAGTGGTGAAGCTTCCTGGAAGTGATGAGTATAGCGTAGAGAAGTTTTTTAATTGATGGGTAAGGAACCTTCAATTCAGAGAGGACTTCGCTGACGAAATACACCGTCTGCTGCACACCAAATGCATGGCCCTCCTCGGAGCGCTCCACCATGATGGCCGTGCTGATGACATGAGTAGTCGCGGCAATGTATAGTAGTAGGTTCTCGCCTGATAATGGAGCCGTGAGGATGGGGAGCGACTGAAGATGATGCTTAAGATCTTCCAGCTCCTGCGCCACCTCCTCTATCCACTGGAATTTGTCTTGCCGCTTCAAAAGTTTAAAGAAAGGTAGTCCTCTTTCCCCAAGTCGTGAGATGATTCTGTTAAGAGCCGCCATGCACCCTGTGAGCTTCTGGACGTCCTTGATCATCTATGGAGCTCCCATGTCTGTGATGGCAGTAATATTCTCCGCGTTGGCTTCAATTCCTCGGTGACTAACGATGAAACCGAGTAGTTTCCTTTGCAGTACACCGAAGACACACTTGGTTGGGTTGAGCTTCCACCGAAACTTGCGCAAGCTGTTGAAGGTTTCCTCGAGGTCGGAGATGAACTCATCGTGGTTTCTGGTCTTAATGACCACGTCATCCACGTAGCCTTCATCATTATGATGTAGCTGATCGGCGAGGCATGGCTGGATGGCTTGCTGATATGTGCTCCTGTGTTCTTCAGCCCGAAAGACATAGTCTTGTATGCGTATGCTCCAAACAGGGTGATGAACGCTGTCTTGATCTGGTCTTCTTCCTTGAGGGCAATCTGATGGTATCCCGAGTAGCAATCAAGGAAAGAGAGCAGGACGCAGCCAGCCGTGGAGTCGATGACTTGGTTGATGCATGGGAGGACAAAAGATCTTTTGGGCAGTGCCTGTTGAGATCGGTATAATCGACACACATCCTCCATTCATTATTATTCTTTTTCAAAAAAAGTACAGGGTTAGCGAGCCACTCTGAGTGGTAGACTTCTTTGATAAAACTAGTCGCGAGTAGTTTTGCTAACTCCTTTTTGATGGCCTCTCTCTTGTCGGGGGAGAACCAGCGCAGTCATTACTTCTTGGGGGTGGCTTTTGGATCGACTTTTAGGCAATGCTCGATCAACTCCTTGGGTACCCCTGGCATATCTGCTGGTTTTCACGCAAATATGTCTCGGTTAGCCCTAAGGAAGTCAACGAGCGCGAGTTCCTATTTGTCGTCCAACCCGGCACTGATAAGTGCGATCTTTGATGAGTCGCCCTCCTACAATTGGATGGTCTGCACGCTGACGTCGCTGGTGTTGGGCTTCACCATCGAATGGCCTAGCTTCTTCTGTGGAGGTACAACTGGAATCACCATCTCCGACTGGGAGAGCTGTTGTGCGGCGGCGAAAACTTCAAATGAAGATTCTGGCACACGTGTAGTAGAGGTGTACTCAATTGCCTCTTGATCGCAGTTGTACGACTTCTTCAAGTCGCCGCGGAAGGTGAGGACCCCTGTCTTGCCCGACATCTTGAGAAGCGGGTAGACATAATGGGGTACGACCATGAATTTGGCCAGAGCAGGTCTGCCTTGGAAGGCGTGGTATGAGGACTTGAAGTTCGCCACCTCAAAATTGATGTACTCCGTACGGTAGTTTTCCCTTCTCCCAAAGGTAACTGACAGTGTTACCGAACCAATCGGTGTAGCCACGCTTCCTAGAATGATGCCGCAGAACAGAGCCTTACTTGGGATGAGAATGTTGGAGATGTCTAGCCCTATCTTCTTCAAAGTATTCGCGAAGAGCAGGTTGAGGCCGCTTCCACCATCGATGAGTACTCGGGAGAGCTGTGAGCTGGCCACTACAGGATCCAGAACAAGCGGGAATTTTCCCGGCTCGGAAAAGCTGGTCCACTGATCCTCTCGAGAGAAAGAAATAGAGACCTCGTTGTATCTTAAGGGCCGCTGTATGGCTGGCTCGACAGACAAGATCTCGCGCAGAGTAAGCTTCTGCGCGCACTTGGTTGGGAAGTTGCCATCGCCGCTAAAGATAACATTGACAGCGTTCTTGGGATCTTGATATCCCTAGGCCCTTGACTTGTCTCCCTCCTTGTCTTCCTTATCCTTCCCGTTTTCATCCTGATCAGGGAGAGGTGCATTGAGAGACTTGTGAAGGCTGATGCACTGGAAGAGTGTGTGCTAGGACTTCGGGTGCATCGGGCATTGCTTGTGCAGGATCTTCTCGAACTGATCCTGCTGGTTCCCCGACTTCTTGCCACGCGGGTTGCGCTCTACAACCATGACTTCATGGTCTGGCTTGCACTTTTGAAAGGGTTCCTAGTAGTTCCGTTGGCTTTTATTGGAGCGGTTGCCGTTGCTGCGCTTGTCATTGCTGCGCTTGGGGAAGCGCTCGTTCTTTTCGTCCTCCGGGTCGGCCCATTGTTGCATCATGTCGCGGAGCTCCACGATAGTCTTGGAGTGATTGGGGCCGAAATTGCGGTAGATGTTCTTCGAGCCGAGGCCATTTTGGAAGTAGTGGATGACGTCCTCATCGGTGATGTTGGCGATGGTGGCGTGCATCTTGAAGAAGTGCCTGGTGTAGGACCTCAGGGTCTCGTTCTCCTCCTGGTTGACCTGTGACAAGTCATGGCGAGTACCTGCACGGAGCATGGAGCCCTAGAAGTTGTCGATGAAGGTTTTCTTCAGGTCCTCGTAGGAGTTGATGGAGTTTGGCTTGAGGCTTTCGAGCCAGGTGAGCGGTGCGGATTCCAGTGCCATCGGGAAGTAGATAACCTTGGTCGTGTTGGAGTCGCCCGACACTTCAATGGCGGTGGTGTAGCAGCGAATCCACTATCATGGGTCTTGTTTGCCATTGTACTTGGTGATGCCGACTAGCTTGAACTCCCTTGGCCAGTTGCGGGAGGTGACGTTGCGGGTGAAAGCTGGGAAGCGATCACTATCGTTGATGCGGTGTCTCGAGTCGATGATGTCTCGAGCGTCACGACCTTCGTTGATCTTCTGCCTTAGGTCGACTGTAGGCAAATCACGGAGATCTCCATGGTGGCCATGGCCTCCCGCAGAGTGACCGCCGGCCTGAGGCCTTGCGACTTGGTGGTTGCCCGACTGACGTGGAGGCTGTTGGATTTCTTGGTCTGCGTGGCCATGTGCGGATTGCTGGGCGTGCTGGTGTCCGTGGCCACCCCGATTTTCTTGGTTGTGGTGGCGGTTGTTGTTCCCTTAAGGGTTGGATCCTCCTCCTAAGGTGTGACTAGCCTGGGGGATGGAGCTTGCGTGACGCTCCGATCTTGAGCGGCTGCGTTGCAGCGACGGCATAGGGTCCCGCTGGTCCAGTTGAACAATAGCGCGTGGCGTCAAATGCAACAACCTCTTGGTCTCCGGGTTTTGGGGTAACCGCTGAATTAACAAAGCTGCTTCAACGATGTTCCCGATCGGAGTGTTGTACTAGCGATCATCAGTTGCAGCGAAGGCACCGTTGAGGTTTCTGCAGTGAGGTGGGTTCTGTGCGCGGGCTTCCGCGTTCCGTCTGCGCTTGGCACTCTTGGTGTTCTTGATCCTCCGGATTTTTCTGGGCTCCTCGTCTTCATCTTGAGGGGCATCTGTCGTGCGCTCGTCGGTGGAGACGTCCACGAGTAGTTTGTTGTCGTACTCTTTTCCTGGTTCGTCATCGTTGCCATGCTCGTGGAGGGAGGCCATGTAGACGTGATGTTGCAGTGAAAATTCTCCGGTGGAGTTGTAGTCGACGAGTACTATCCTGCCTTCTCCCTCTTCCGCAATAGGAGAGAGAGGCTAGCCTTCCTGAAAAGGTAGTTATTGTGTGAAGGCCACAAGGCGGGAGTCGTATTCGAGTAGCTCAGAGGGCTCCATGCCCTTCCAGTACACGAACCGGTCCTGCGGCTCCCTGGAGTCGGCTAGTTGGCTGTTGAAGCCACCCGGGCCATTGGCGACGCAGATCCAGGAGCCGAAAACGAAGGTTATCCCCTCGTCGAGCACAACGCTGGTTAAGTCAAAAGATGCCATCGAGTTCTTTGGTGGATGCTTGATGAACACCCCTACCTGGCGCGCCAGCTGTCGGTGTTTAACCTCCGAGCCCACCGAGGGGTACTCCCGAGGTGGTAGATTGTAGGTGGGGTGTCGCTGAGATCAGGAACTCGAAGGTGCAAGGAACACGAAACTTTAGACAGATTCGGACCGCAGTATGCGTAATACCCTACGTCCTGTGTGGTGGTTTGTATTGCCTTAGATGTGTACTGTTGGTTGATTGTTTGGAGGGGGTCCCTGCCCGCCCTTATATAGTCTGGAGAGACAGAGTTACATGGAAGTCCTAACCCGATACTAGCTTAGGAGTCCTACCCGAGTACTGCTCGAGTAGTTTCATTCTGTTCCGACTAGTCTTACTCCTGTAGAAGTAGTTACAATTGGTATAGGATGTGGGCCATGTCCCATCCCTTATCCTAGAAAACGTACGCCATGTGCGCAGTCCCGTGGCCCCGGGTGTGACACTGCGCCAAGCCACTAAGATTAGCTTCTACTGTTTGTAAGTCAGTTCAAATAGATATTCTATGGATTGATCAATTGTTGCAGACATATACCCTGACTGTGGCAGAACCACCTGAATTAATCCGGCTCAAGTGTATTAACCATCACCATTAAGGCATCCTCGGTTAACCTTACACTTCAAACGGAGTAATCCACTGGTCTGTCGGGTATAACCTCCCGATACAACCACGGTGAACGGATCGAGCGCCGTACATACAAATGCTCATGCGACGATGAGCCCAGAGAATACCACATTCCAGCAAATATTACATCATTAGCATAAGTAAGTATTACAGACTTAATTCTGAGTTTTAGAAAACAAGTACTTCAATTAACATAAATAAGTTCTTCAGAGTTAAATTGCAGCGGAAATAACAACGGAAACTACTCGACGATACAGGATGTCTCGATGAAGCCCGTACGAGACATCACTCGGCCTTATCTCCGTTGGACGGGGGCGCATCCCATTCCACCGACCAACCAGGGGGAAGAGTGCAGGGCCAAGTCAAGCTAGCAATCATGTCTTCGAAGGGCTCACCTGAAAACGAGTTACAAGCAAGACTGAGTATACTAATACTCAGCAAGACTTACCCGTGTAGTGGGAACTACTCCACCGACTCTAGGTATGCAAGGCTTTTTGGCTCAGGGGTTTGTTTTGCCGAAAAGCATCTACAAGTGGGTCCTTACTTTCAACTTTTAGCTCAAGATTCTAGTTTCGTTAGCCAGTCTAGGTAAGCAGCTATCCAATGCATACATGATGAAGCATTAAATTTTCCATCCAACCAGTTCATTCATCATCATTGTTCCTCTTCTTACTCTGTGGGTAAAAATGGTTAAGCAGTCTCAATAGCCGTGAGAAACGGACGATTCGAATCGAATTTCTTAACCTTGCAAGGGAAACCCAAACACACGTCACGTGGTTACTCCCTAGAGTCACACGTGCAACTTTTCCCCTTTCTTTCCGGGTCGTGGATCGGGGCTACCCTCCGAGAGTACAAGAGCTCCACGCCACGGTTCGGCGCCGGGTCGTGACCACTCTCTGCACTCGCCATATGCACATGGGACCGAAGTTCAAAGGGTAGGATGCCGTCCCCTTGCCGGGCCAATCAGGTACTTAAGCTTACCGATTCCCATAATCTCGGCATGTGTTTAGTACGTTCAAAGACTTAACCATCACTACCACACCCTGCGGCCTTAGCATTTTTCACTAGACAGACGGGCCTCAATCGTAACCATCGTTACATAACCCGTCCGTGTCCTTATGATTGCAGCGTGTAGTAGTCATTCAACTCCTATTTTCTCGCGAGTGACAGGAAATCACTCGACTTTTACCGGAGTCCTATTAGCACAGCATTCTATCGAACCTTACATCTAGTTTTCAAGCAAGGGTTCCTGACATCATGCAACTAAGTTTTCATCCAACTCCTATAAACTTAATGCACAAGCAAGGAGTAAAGAGTTGCATAATTTCGGAAAGAATGGGTTATGCTCCGGGGCTTGCCTTCGCAGTTCGCTTGGGGATCTTCCGAACTTGGGCTCGGGTCTTCAAACGCTTCAGTTAGATTTGCTTGAGCTTCACGCTGTTCACTCTCGGATGCGGGCACCAGCTCGTAGGTTCCGTCGGCGAGAGTCGTCGATTCTACATGAGTGCACAGTTTAAGTCGTGGAAATAGCACTTGATTACGATTTGAGAGTCATTACTACAAGGGATAATTTCTGGTCATGAAATTTTGGATTTAGGCACATCAAGGAAAGGTGTGCTTACTGTAAAATTTTCAGCCAATTTTATGTAACAGATTAATTCCGAAAAATAGATTTCATTGTTGCTGTTAGATACTTGTTCTTTTTGTACAGATCAATTGGTGCAACAATTGTGGCTAAGATTTTTACAGGGCTCTCACTTGAGCATGCAGAAGCTACGGTAATTTTTGTAGGATTTATTATGCAGTATTCAGAGCATAGAAAATATGACATTCTACACCTAGGCTTTTTAAAGATTCATTTTTACAGGACCCTACACAGGGTTTTTGTCCATGAAACTTTTTACACAGCAACCTCTACCACAGTGTAACTCCCAGTAATAATTTGGGGATTTTCCAAACTAAGGTACTATTTTCTTGATTTAATGTATGTTATTAGCACATAAATCAAATAAATAGGTTACTGTGAGATAAAAATTCTCCTAATTTTTCTCTGGCTTCTAGTTACCAATACATCAGCATAGGAAAAATTTCAATGGGTGACTCACCACCTAACTACAGGGATAAAACATTCCTTTTACACATGATATAAAACTAAGTTTATTAAACAGTAAATCTAGAGATGGAATTTGGGCCTAATCTTTTTACACAGTCCTAATCATCCAGCAACTAATTCACTGCCCAAAATTCAGGGTCAGCATTGCTCTAGAACAGTGGGTATAAAATATGTCCATTAAAGCTTCTATTTAATGTAGAGCGAAATATTTTGAGATTCTGAGAAAATTTTTGTAACAAAAGTGGTAGAGTTTGTTCTGAGGATCCCAGAACAGTTGAGTTTGCATTTTTCTGAATTTTCTACGATTTTATACGAATTTTACAAGTTCACTGAATTTGAATCTAGGTTTGAAATTTTCTTTTACAACTAGGTCCTTGAATCTTACGCTCAGACCCTTCTAAAGATTTAAATCCTTGCAATTGGGTCCTCGGCGGCTCGGGTGCGGCGGCCGGCCGAAATTCCGGCGAGGGGGCTCGCCGGCGGTGAGGGGCGGGGGTCGGGGAAGGTTCAGGGGTGCGAGGGCTACCTTGTGGGGGTGTTGTTCAGGTGGGGGACGGCCGGGAAGGGCTCGCCGGCGTTGGAGCAGAGGCGGCGGCGGCGCGGCTCGCGTCGACGGCGGTGCTCCGGCGGGTTGGGGCGGCGTGGTCCGGTCGGTGAGCTTCACTGGTGCGTGGGGAAGCTACCCAGAGGCTCAGCTTGGACGGAGGGGGTCGGGGTCGTGCTGTCCACGGCGAGCAGGGGCGGCGGCGGCGACGGCAGCGCGGGCGGCGGTGCTCCGGTGGCTCTGGGTGGCGTTGGGTGGGTCGGTGAGCTGCGGTGGGGTGACGTAGTGGTGGCTGGGCGCTCAGTTTGGGCAGTGGGCGGCTGTGGAGGGCTGCCCACGGGCGGGTGGTGCTCGGCGGCGGCGATGGCGCGGCGAGGCGTTCTGGTGGCGGGGCTTCGCGCGGGCGGTCGGGGGTGGCGGTTTTGTAGGGACAGGAGGGGGCGTGGGGATGCCTGGGTGACGCGCGGGGCGGGGCACGGCAGCGGCGTGCACTGGGCGCGGCGGGCGGCGGCAGAACGCCGGCGCGGCGTGCGGGCGAGCGGGCGCGGTGACTGGGCGGCCGCGATTGTGGCGTGGGCGTGGCGAGATAGCGCCGGGCGCGGAGTGGGGAGCAGCAGCGGCAGCGGCTCGGGCGGAGGGCAGGCGCGGCGACTGGTGGGGCGCGGGGGCCGGGGCGGCACGGCGGAGCGCGGCCACTGGGCGAGCGGGCGGCAGCCGGGGCGCGGCAGCACGCGCGGGCGGGGACTGGGCGGCGCGGCGTTGGGGCGGGGAAAAGCCGGCCGTGGCGGGGTGGTGCGGCGGCCACTGGCCTGGCGCCTCGCGCCGGTCAGGCGACGCCGGCCACCTGGCGCGCGGCGGGCGGGCGCGTGCGCGCGGCGCGGCAGCAGAGGGGGAGATGCCAGGGACCAAAATGCAAGAATTCGAAAAAGTTCAGGGGGCTGGGTGCAAACAGGGCGTTTTCTCCTCTTTTTGATTTGAATTTCAAAAACTTTTGAACACGAAAGTTGTTCAAAACAAAAAGTTCTACAACTTTGGTTTCAGGCAAAATTTCATTTGGCTTATGGTTTTAAAGTTATTTTAAAAGTTTCAATTGTGTCCAAATGTGCCCAAATTTAATTTGAATTCCAACTGAACCTGTTTTAAATTCTTTCCACCCTCTCATTAGTTGGTTTAACACATGGAGTTACGCTTATGTCATTGATTTTGGATTTGCAATTACCAGGGTTGTCACAGCCTTCCCCCCTTAACAAGAATCTCGCCCCGAGATTCGGTAGTTCTTAGTGTGGGCGTGGGTGCACATACCAGTGGTTGAGGCAAGAAACCCAGGGAAATGTTGGTTCAGGTAGCTTTCCGTTTCCCAGGTGGCTTCTTCTTCCGTGTGGCGATTCCATTGTATTTTATACATTCTAATCACTTTCCTCCTGGTCTCTCTTTCTTTTTGATCCAAAACCTTAACTGGGTGTTCGACATACGAGAGGTCGGGTTCCAACGATATTTCTTGTTGTTCCACAACCTCGGTAGGGACTCGAATACACTTCTTGAGTTGAGATACGTGGAAGACATCATGGGTGGCCGTGAGCTGAGGGGGCAGTCGTAATTTGTAGGCTACGGGTCCGCAGCTCTCCATGATTTCGTAAGGACCAATATAACGGGGAGCTAGTTTGCCTTTGATTCCGAATCTTCGCACTCCCTTGGTGGGTGAAACGCGAAGGTAGACATGATCGCCAACTTCGAACTTTAGGGGCTTTCTCCTTTTGTCAGAATAGCTCTTTTGTCGGGCTTGTGCGGCTTTAAGATTTGCTTGTATTACTTTTACTTTCTCCTCTGCCTCGATTACCAGGTCGGGTCCAATTATTTTACGTTCTCCGGTTTGTGACCAGCTCAAAGGGGTTCGACACCTTCGTCCGTACAGTGCCTCAAATGGTGCCATTTTCAAACTCGTTTGGTAGCTGTTGTTGTAAGAGAACTCTGCCAGGGGTAGGCATTTGTCCCAATTCTTGTCATAATGAATGACACAAGCTCTCAGCATGTCTTCAAGAATTTGGTTTACTCTTTCTGTTTGTCCATCGGTCTGAGGATGGTATGCTGAGCTGCGAATCAGCTTAGTGCCAAGAGACGTTTGCAGATGTTCCCAAAAGCGTGCTACAAACTGAGGACCACGATCGGAAATAATTGTCTTAGGTATTCCATGCAGGCAAACAATACGATCGAGGTAAATCTCGGCATATTTCTTGGTAGAATAGGTGGTGTGCACCGGAAGAAAATGTGCCGTCTTCGTGAGTCTATCAACGATAACCCATATGGAATCATGTTTCTGGGAAGTGTTTGGTAGTCCCACGATGAAGTCCATACTTATGTCTTCCCATTTCCATGAGGGTATAGGTAACGGTTGAAGTGTACCGGCCACCTTTAAGTGGCTGGCTTTTATTCTCTGGCACGTGTCACATTCCGAGACATACGTAGCAATTTCCCTTTTCATTCTAGTCCACCAGAAGTTTTGCCTTAGGTCCTGATACATTTTGCTACTGCCAGGGTGGATAGAGAATTTGGAGAGGTGTGCCTCATCAAGAATTTGCTTGCGGAGTTTACGATCCTTCGGAACGACTATCCGACTTTCGAACCATAGAACTCCCTTATGGTCCTGGCGGAAACACTTATACTTCTCCTCACCTAGAGAGAGTTTTTGTTTGATGATCTTGATTCCTTCATCATGTAGTTGTGCCATGACGATTTGGTCGTGAAGAGTGGGCTCAACTGAGATGTGATTTAGAGTGCCTTGGGAAACCATTTCCAAGTTAAGCTTCCTCATGTCTGCACATAATGTCTCATGGTAGGATTCCATGGATAAGCAATGGCAATGGGACTTGCGGCTTAGTGCATCCGCGACTACATTAGCCTTACCGGGGTGATAGTGCACTTCAAGGTCATAATCTTTGATTAATTCTAGCCATCTTCGTTGTCTCATATTCAGATCGGCTTGTGTGAAGATGTACTTGAGACTCTTATGATCCGTGTAGATATTGCACCATGTACCCATGAGATAGTGTCTCCATATCTTCAGAGCGTGAATGACGGCTGCAAGCTCAAGGTCATGCGTGGGATAATTCTGTTCGTGGGGCCGAAGGGCTCGTGAGGCATATGCAATCACTCGATTCTCTTGCATGAGCACACATCCTAGACCAGTACCTGATGCGTCACAGTACACATCGAATGACTTGGTATTATCGGGTTGAGCTAACACAGGTGCCGTAGTCAGATGCTCTCTGAGAGTGTGGAAGGCTTCCTCACACTTCTCATTCCATACAAACTTTACTTCCTTCTTCAATAGTTCCGTCATGGGCTTAGCGATTCGAGAGAAATCCGGGATGAAGCGACGGTAGTAACCGGCTAAGCCGAGAAAACTGCGAATCTGATGAACCGAGGTAGGGGGTTTCCAATCCATCACCTCTTGTACCTTGCTGGGGTCAACAGCTATGCCTTCGCTGGAGATCGTGTGACCTAAGAACTTTACAGTATCCAACCAGAATTCACACTTAGAAAACTTAGCGTAGAGCTGATGGTCTCTGAGTCGCTGAAGAACAATGCGAAGGTGCTTGGCATGCTCTTCCTCATCCTTTGAATAGATAAGAATGTCGTCGATGAACACTACGACGAATTTGTCGAGTTCGGGCATGAATACCGAATTCATGAGATACATGAAGTAGGCAGGGGCATTGGTGAGTCCAAAGGACATGACCAAGAATTCATATAGTCCATATCGTGTGGAGAAGGCAGTCTTAGGAATATCGCACGGGCGAATCTTGATCTGATGATATCCCGAACGAAGATCAATCTTTGAGAAGACTCTGGCTCCAGCTAATTGATCGAAGAGTACATCGATGCGAGGAAGTGGGTATTTATTTTTAACTGTTACCGCATTGAGAGGTCGGTAGTCCACACATAATCTCAAACTGTCATCCTTCTTCTTTACGAATAGGGCTGGACATCCCCAAGGTGACGCGCTAGGGCGAATGAAACCTTTGTCCAGTAGTTCTTGGAGTTGAATTTTCAGCTCGGCCAATTCCTTAGGGGGCATCCTATATGGTCTTTTGGATATAGGGGCAGTGCCTGGTTGTAGTTCAATAACGAACTCAATATCCCTATCCGGTGGCATTCCTGGTAAGTCATCCGGGAAAACATCGGCATACTCGTTCACCACAAGAATTTCATCTAGCTTAAGTCCTTCCATCTTATAAGCACAGGAATTCGTGCAATCTATGAATGGTAGGTAAAGGGTAGTGGCTCCGTGACTAGGTGAATTTATCTCAACGGCTCGGGAAGAAAGGTCCAGTGTGACTCCATGCATAGCCATCCAGTTCATTCCCAAAATAATGTCCATGCCGTCAAGGGGTAAAAGGACAAGGTCCGTGTCGATGGTTTTACTACCCAATTTGACCGGTACTTGTCTGACCATTTGGTTTGAAGCAATTTTACCACCCGGTGTTGATATCATATATGACCCTTTTGTGTGACAAACATCCAAGCCTACTTTTGCACCGAATTTTGCACTTATGAAACTATGCGATGCACCAGAATCAAATAATATAACTGCAGGCTTGTTATGGATAGGGAATGTACCCGACATCACTGGGGCTCCTTCTGGAAGCTCTGCAAGCGTGGTGAAGTTAATCCGTCCTTGCTTGACTTGCAGGGTCTGTCTCTTGCCCTTGTTCTTGGCGTTCGGGTTGGATCCTTGACCTTGGTTGGGCTGTCCAGGCTGAGGGCATTCTCGCGCGAAGTGGCTGGAACTTCCGCATTTGAAACAGCGATTTGCGGGGCTAGGTCGAAGAGACTGCTGAAGAATGGGCCTCGGACCATTCTGTGGAGGCATCGGGGGTCGTACCATGCCTAGCTGCTGTGGGGGTCTGGCAATCCATCTTCCTGGCTGCGGGGCCCTCGGTGGAGCTGTAGGTGCGGTATTTTGTACGATGCGATACCTTGGTGGTTGGGCACTTGATGGTCCTGCGGGTGCCTTTCTCTTCTTCTCTGCCCGGTGTGCCATGATACAGTCCTCCTGGGTAATGGCCATATTGACCAACTCATTGTAGGTGTCAGCCCTGGCTAGGTTCAGACGTTCCTTGAGCTTGGTATTCAGACCTCGGCGGAAACGATCACGCTTCTTGGCATCCGTATCAGCGTGATAGCCCGCATATTGGCATAGGTTGTTGAACGCCTGGGCGTACTGCAACACGGTGCGGGTGCCCTGGGTGAGTGCCAGAAACTCATTCAACTTCCTCTCCAAGAGACCCTCGGGAATATGATGTGCCCGGAACGCGGTCTTGAATTCGTTCCAGTCGACCACATGATCAGCCGGGAGCATCGCAAAATAGTGGTCCCACCACAGTCGAGCGGTACCGCGAAGCTGTTGCGCGGCAAAACGAGCCTTGTTGGCCTCTGAGCATGGGGCCACAAGTAGTGTGAACTTGGATTCTATGGTGCGAATCCATGCATCTGCGTCCAGGGGTTCCTCGGTCTTATGGAACAATGGAGGCTGGGTCCCTAGGAAATCCGTGTATCCTGCAGCTTGTGGTTGGTGAGCATGGTGCCCACCCCTCTGCTGGTGTTGCCCTTGCACAATCTGACGTAGCAGCTCGGTTTGAGCGGCCATCACTTCCACCAAACTGGGCGGGGGTGGTGGCGATTGTCGCGAGCGGCTGCCACCGGCACCAAAACCCTCGGGGTTGCCACGTGTTGATCCAACCATCTGAAACGCGAAAGGTTACCATTAGCAATGCGATCCATGTTACTTCCTTGATTCATAAATAATTGGTGTAGTCATAGACTTCCGACGTCATAGCTAGAAGTATGGACAGAATTTCTGTTTGCTACGAGAAAAATCGTAGCCTGCTGTGGGTCCATCCAAACATCTCAAACATTTGTGGTAGTCAGAGAATTTAGGACTGCCCCACTTTGGTATTTACTTCGGTGCTAGAACTATGGCTAAGGTGGTCGAAAAGCTCTTCCTTTGCCTTGCTGTCTTAGCTGTTTTTCAGCAGAATGATCGGTACTGTTTCGCCTATATCTTAAACTAGCGAGGTCCAATGAAGCTGAATTTTTGTGAGAACCTAGATCACAAAATTTAGCACAAGTCTGGTATTCAACACTCAGCCAAGAAATGCAAGGAGACATGGGTAAAAATTCCGACAAGTCTCAGCGATTGTGGATTCCATCGTTTACCAACTTACAACGAAATCACCAAGTTTATCGCCGTTCCTTACATGTTGTGGGTATCCACATGGTTCAGATATACCCAACACAAAAGAGTTACTCAACTCCTAGTTAGCCTATTACAACACTTGCCCAAAAGTTAGGCTACCCTATCGAGGAGTATGTGCAAAAGTCCTCCTAGGTCGTCCTCTAGAAATCATCCAAGTCGTTGACAGACGACTCGCTGTGAGCCGGAGAGTGGGCTCCCATCTGAGGTGCCTGTGGTACCTCACCCTCGAAATCCATACCTGAGATACCATCAATCTCCTGTGGCTCCTCCTCATCCTCCTCCATGTCGTCCTCATGGGGATGGTCATTCTGATCATGATGCCACTGAATATGCTCATTAGCATCCTCCAACTCAAGGTTCAGATCATGGAGCTGCTCCTCCAACTGTGCTATCGTGGTATCTCTCTCACCCATGAGAGTGTCCTGCTCCTGGATTTGGCCCTCAAGTTGGCCAATCTGAGCATCTCTGTCCTCAAGATCCTGACTGAGCTCCTTTATCTGCTCATCCCTGGTATCTGCCATCATATGGTAGGCCTGAGCAAGATCAGTGAGCTGCTCGAGTGCCTGACTCTGGAGAGTCTGAAGCCGGTAGAGTGCACTCATGCACCGCACGGAGGTATGGATTGTCTCCTGGGCATGGAAGTCTACCAAATACTGTGCGTGCTGCACCCTGTTGAGCCAAAAGGGGTCGTTGTCCTGGGCAGCAGGAAACAATCCAATGGGAGTGAGTGTGACAACCTCGGGATGCTGCGCACAAAATGTGGTGAGCGCCCTCATGGCTGCAAGCTCCCAAGTATCGGCCAAACGGCGACCAACAGCCTCAAGCTCCAAGGCGGGCCACTCCGGGTGCAGCGGGTGCGGAAAGATAGTCACGTTGACACGGCACTGGGTAACTCCATTTTCTGCAAACTCCAGTCCGGCGTAACGTGGGGGAATTAGATAGCCCGCGGTACGCAGAACATCCCACAAAATAGAGGGAAAGCCCTCCCAGTGGAGGCACTGCGAGTGCACGCGTCCATCCTCATTCACCATCATCTCAACAGGCTCGGCCATCTGAACAAAAGATCAAATGGAGTGAGATAGCGAAAACTGTGAGCAGCACAAGGACAGATTCTGTATCGTGTGCAAAAATAATCATAACTCCCACAGTTCTCGTCCAAAAATTCTCAAATTTCACCAGGTCACTCCTAAGGTATTTGTGAACAACTTTTCTAGTCAACTCCAGAGCTAATTGGGTCTCTAAGATGGTCTTTCCTTTCAGGTTTTACCTTACGGTCTACCCAGAATTTTCAGTGAACAGAAGGCTAGAGTTTCGTGCACCAGGGAAAATCTACCCAGCCAAAATTTTCCAAATTTTAACAGCAGCTTCTGGGATAAATTTGGAACAAGTTTTGTGTTGTACTCTTTTGCAGAAAACCGCAGGAAGGGGGCCTAAAAATTTAAGAGGCAGAAGTGCTTATTCCGGACAGAATTCTGACATTTCGATGTTTCTGTTATTTCTTATTATCCATAAGTTCAGAATTTTTAATTTTTGAACAGAAGATAGGGCACAAGATTTGGAACAATTTCTTCAACATGAACTTTATTAGAAATGGTCGTTTTCTTTGGTCAATAATTCGCTCTTTTCGGTCGTGGCAGATTTGGGACAGTTTCTCTAGATAATCCTTACGCAACCATGCTTAGATACGCAAGAACCTTTCCACTCTCACACAACGCATTTTTTTTTGATTTCAGATACACATGTTCATGATGTATGCACGTCCTATTCGTCCTCACAAATAAAACAATTGCCAAATAGCTTTGGTCTTACGATGATAGTTTCGGTGGCTTTCACAATACGGCTCTCCTATAATAGCTAGTCGAGTCTTTCTACTCGTTCCTTAACTCATCGTAATCGCGGTTAGTGTACCTGCAGAAAATCGACAAGCATTTATATCTCATGAACCTTTCATGCCAGCACTCATGAAAGCGTCCGTATTCATTACCGTTTGCTTATAGAAACGATATCTGTACAATTTCCGCCGTACAGACGACGTTAACATACGCTATCGAGATAGCGTATTCACGGGGGTACCGTCATGAGACGGGGGTATGAACAGCGATCGCCATACCCTGCGCCGAACCTTCTACTCCCAATATGTCCAACTAACAGTTGTCATATTGGCAGCACCTCAAGTAAGCCACTGCTTGAGGGCAGCGTTCGGTTCGCATCACCGACAGGAAGGCCAAGCTCCCTCAGTTGGCTGAGGATCCTTACCTTCTTACCTTAGCGACGAGTGCGTCGTTACAGAATTTAAAGTCGGTTGTGCATGAAAGTAAGTTTTGACAGAAAATAATGTGCTGGAAGTTAGTTGATACTATATATAGAAGTTAGATAGCCACCTAGTAACTTTCCCATAAACCCTTAGGGCTTTACGAACTAGGCACCATCCTTAACGTACCAACGCATTTCGCAACACAACCTTCTAGTCAAGTTTTAGTAAAATGAGTTTTTAAGGCTTGTAGCATTCTCTGGCGTACGTATTTCGGCTCTGGTGTCCGCTGTTGCCAGCTGTGGCACCAGTAACGGCTCTGATACCAGCTGTGGCAGAACCACCTGAATTAATCCGGCTCAAGTGTATTAACCATCACCATTAAGGCATCCTCGGTTAACCTTACACTTCAAACGGAGTAATCCACTGGTCTGTCGGGTATAACCTCCCGATACAACCACGGTGAACGGATCGAGCGCCGTACATACAAATGCTCATGCGACGATGAGCCCAGAGAATACCACATTCCAGCAAATATTACATCATTAGCATAAGTAAGTATTACAGACTTAATTCTGAGTTTTAGAAAACAAGTACTTCAATTAACATAAATAAGTTCTTCAGAGTTAAATTGCAGCGGAAATAACAACGGAAACTACTCGACGATACAGGATGTCTCGATGAAGCCCGTACGAGACATCACTCGGCCTTATCTCCGTTGGACGGGGGCGCATCCCATTCCACCGACCAACCAGGGGGAAGAGTGCAGGGCCAAGTCAAGCTAGCAATCATGTCTTCGAAGGGCTCACCTGAAAACGAGTTACAAGCAAGACTGAGTATACTAATACTCAGCAAGACTTACCCGTGTAGTGGGAACTACTCCACCGACTCTAGGTATGCAAGGCTTTTTGGCTCAGGGGTTTGTTTTGCCGAAAAGCATCTACAAGTGGGTCCTTACTTTCAACTTTTAGCTCAAGATTCTAGTTTCGTTAGCCAGTCTAGGTAAGCAGCTATCCAATGCATACATGATGAAGCATTAAATTTTCCATCCAACCAGTTCATTCATCATCATTGTTCCTCTTCTTACTCTGTGGGTAAAAATGGTTAAGCAGTCTCAATAGCCGTGAGAAACGGACGATTCGAATCGAATTTCTTAACCTTGCAAGGGAAACCCAAACACACGTCACGTGGTTACTCCCTAGAGTCACACGTGCAACTTTTCCCCTTTCTTTCCGGGTCGTGGATCGGGGCTACCCTCCGAGAGTACAAGAGCTCCACGCCACGGTTCGGCGCCGGGTCGTGACCACTCTCTGCACTCGCCATATGCACATGGGACCGAAGTTCAAAGGGTAGGATGCCGTCCCCTTGCCGGGCCAATCAGGTACTTAAGCTTACCGATTCCCATAATCTCGGCATGTGTTTAGTACGTTCAAAGACTTAACCATCACTACCACACCCTGCGGCCTTAGCATTTTTCACTAGACAGACGGGCCTCAATCGTAACCATCGTTACATAACCCGTCCGTGTCCTTATGATTGCAGCGTGTAGTAGTCATTCAACTCCTATTTTCTCGCGAGTGACAGGAAATCACTCGACTTTTACCGGAGTCCTATTAGCACAGCATTCTATCGAACCTTACATCTAGTTTTCAAGCAAGGGTTCCTGACATCATGCAACTAAGTTTTCATCCAACTCCTATAAACTTAATGCACAAGCAAGGAGTAAAGAGTTGCATAATTTCGGAAAGAATGGGTTATGCTCCGGGGCTTGCCTTCGCAGTTCGCTTGGGGATCTTCCGAACTTGGGCTCGGGTCTTCAAACGCTTCAGTTAGATTTGCTTGAGCTTCACGCTGTTCACTCTCGGATGCGGGCACCAGCTCGTAGGTTCCGTCGGCGAGAGTCGTCGATTCTACATGAGTGCACAGTTTAAGTCGTGGAAATAGCACTTGATTACGATTTGAGAGTCATTACTACAAGGGATAATTTCTGGTCATGAAATTTTGGATTTAGGCACATCAAGGAAAGGTGTGCTTACTGTAAAATTTTCAGCCAATTTTATGTAACAGATTAATTCCGAAAAATAGATTTCATTGTTGCTGTTAGATACTTGTTCTTTTTGTACAGATCAATTGGTGCAACAATTGTGGCTAAGATTTTTACAGGGCTCTCACTTGAGCATGCAGAAGCTACGGTAATTTTTGTAGGATTTATTATGCAGTATTCAGAGCATAGAAAATATGACATTCTACACCTAGGCTTTTTAAAGATTCATTTTTACAGGACCCTACACAGGGTTTTTGTCCATGAAACTTTTTACACAGCAACCTCTACCACAGTGTAACTCCCAGTAATAATTTGGGGATTTTCCAAACTAAGGTACTATTTTCTTGATTTAATGTATGTTATTAGCACATAAATCAAATAAATAGGTTACTGTGAGATAAAAATTCTCCTAATTTTTCTCTGGCTTCTAGTTACCAATACATCAGCATAGGAAAAATTTCAATGGGTGACTCACCACCTAACTACAGGGATAAAACATTTCTTTTACACATGATATAAAACTAAGTTTATTAAACAGTAAATCTAGAGATGGAATTTGGGCCTAATCTTTTTACACAGTCCTAATCATCCAGCAACTAATTCACTGCCCAAAATTCAGGGTCAGCATTGCTCTAGAACAGTGGGTATAAAATATGTCCATTAAAGCTTCTATTTAATGTAGAGCGAAATATTTTGAGATTCTGAGAAAATTTTTGTAACAAAAGTGGTAGAGTTTGTTCTGAGGATCCCAGAACAGTTGAGTTTGCATTTTTCTGAATTTTCTACGATTTTATACGAATTTTACAAGTTCACTGAATTTGAATCTAGGTTTGAAATTTTCTTTTACAACTAGGTCCTTGAATCTTACGCTCAGACCCTTCTAAAGATTTAAATCCTTGCAATTGGGTCCTCGGCGGCTCGGGTGCGGCGGCCGGCCGAAATTCCGGCGAGGGGGCTCGCCGGCGGTGAGGGGCGGGGGTCGGGGAAGGTTCAGGGGTGCGAGGGCTACCTTGTGGGGGTGTTGTTCAGGTGGGGGACGGCCGGGAAGGGCTCGCCGGCGTTGGAGCAGAGGCGGCGGCGGCGCGGCTCGCGTCGACGGCGGTGCTCCGGCGGGTTGGGGCGGCGTGGTCCGGTCGGTGAGCTTCACTGGTGCGTGGGGAAGCTACCCAGAGGCTCAGCTTGGACGGAGGGGGTCGGGGTCGTGCTGTCCACGGCGAGCAGGGGCGGCGGCGGCGACGGCAGCGCGGGCGGCGGTGCTCCGGTGGCTCTGGGTGGCGTTGGGTGGGTCGGTGAGCTGCGGTGGGGTGACGTAGTGGTGGCTGGGCGCTCAGTTTGGGCAGTGGGCGGCTGTGGAGGGCTGCCCACGGGCGGGTGGTGCTCGGCGGCGGCGATGGCGCGGCGAGGCGTTCTGGTGGCGGGGCTTCGCGCGGGCGGTCGGGGGTGGCGGTTTTGTAGGGACAGGAGGGGGCGTGGGGATGCCTGGGTGACGCGCGGGGCGGGGCACGGCAGCGGCGTGCACTGGGCGCGGCGGGCGGCGGCAGAACGCCGGCGCGGCGTGCGGGCGAGCGGGCGCGGTGACTGGGCGGCCGCGATTGTGGCGTGGGCGTGGCGAGATAGCGCCGGGCGCGGAGTGGGGAGCAGCAGCGGCAGCGGCTCGGGCGGAGGGCAGGCGCGGCGACTGGTGGGGCGCGGGGGCCGGGGCGGCACGGCGGAGCGCGGCCACTGGGCGAGCGGGCGGCAGCCGGGGCGCGGCAGCACGCGCGGGCGGGGACTGGGCGGCGCGGCGTTGGGGCGGGGAAAAGCCGGCCGTGGCGGGGTGGTGCGGCGGCCACTGGCCTGGCGCCTCGCGCCGGTCAGGCGACGCCGGCCACCTGGCGCGCGGCGGGCGGGCGCGTGCGCGCGGCGCGGCAGCAGAGGGGGAGATGCCAGGGACCAAAATGCAAGAATTCGAAAAAGTTCAGGGGGCTGGGTGCAAACAGGGCGTTTTCTCCTCTTTCTGATTTGAATTTCAAAAACTTTTGAACACGAAAGTTGTTCAAAACAAAAAGTTCTACAACTTTGGTTTCAGGCAAAATTTCATTTGGCTTATGGTTTTAAAGTTATTTTAAAAGTTTCAATTGTGTCCAAATGTGCCCAAATTTAATTTGAATTCCAACTGAACCTGTTTTAAATTCTTTCCACCCTCTCATTAGTTGGTTTAACACATGGAGTTACGCTTATGTCATTGATTTTGGATTTGCAATTACCAGGGTTGTCACAGCCTTCCCCCCTTAACAAGAATCTCGCCCCGAGATTCGGTAGTTCTTAGTGTGGGCGTGGGTGCACATACCAGTGGTTGAGGCAAGAAACCCAGGGAAATGTTGGTTCAGGTAGCTTTCCGTTTCCCAGGTGGCTTCTTCTTCCGTGTGGCGATTCCATTGTATTTTATACATTCTAATCACTTTCCTCCTGGTCTCTCTTTCTTTTTGATCCAAAACCTTAACTGGGTGTTCGACATACGAGAGGTCGGGTTCCAACGATATTTCTTGTTGTTCCACAACCTCGGTAGGGACTCGAATACACTTCTTGAGTTGAGATACGTGGAAGACATCATGGGTGGCCGTGAGCTGAGGGGGCAGTCGTAATTTGTAGGCTACGGGTCCGCAGCTCTCCATGATTTCGTAAGGACCAATATAACGGGGAGCTAGTTTGCCTTTGATTCCGAATCTTCGCACTCCCTTGGTGGGTGAAACGCGAAGGTAGACATGATCGCCAACTTCGAACTTTAGGGGCTTTCTCCTTTTGTCAGAATAGCTCTTTTGTCGGGCTTGTGCGGCTTTAAGATTTGCTTGTATTACTTTTACTTTCTCCTCTGCCTCGATTACCAGGTCGGGTCCAATTATTTTACGTTCTCCGGTTTGTGACCAGCTCAAAGGGGTTCGACACCTTCGTCCGTACAGTGCCTCAAATGGTGCCATTTTCAAACTCGTTTGGTAGCTGTTGTTGTAAGAGAACTCTGCCAGGGGTAGGCATTTGTCCCAATTCTTGTCATAATGAATGACACAAGCTCTCAGCATGTCTTCAAGAATTTGGTTTACTCTTTCTGTTTGTCCATCGGTCTGAGGATGGTATGCTGAGCTGCGAATCAGCTTAGTGCCAAGAGACGTTTGCAGATGTTCCCAAAAGCGTGCTACAAACTGAGGACCACGATCGGAAATAATTGTCTTAGGTATTCCATGCAGGCAAACAATACGATCGAGGTAAATCTCGGCATATTTCTTGGTAGAATAGGTGGTGTGCACCGGAAGAAAATGTGCCGTCTTCGTGAGTCTATCAACGATAACCCATATGGAATCATGTTTCTGGGAAGTGTTTGGTAGTCCCACGATGAAGTCCATACTTATGTCTTCCCATTTCCATGAGGGTATAGGTAACGGTTGAAGTGTACCGGCCACCTTTAAGTGGCTGGCTTTTATTCTCTGGCACGTGTCACATTCCGAGACATACGTAGCAATTTCCCTTTTCATTCTAGTCCACCAGAAGTTTTGCCTTAGGTCCTGATACATTTTGCTACTGCCAGGGTGGATAGAGAATTTGGAGAGGTGTGCCTCATCAAGAATTTGCTTGCGGAGTTTACGATCCTTCGGAACGACTATCCGACTTTCGAACCATAGAACTCCCTTATGGTCCTGGCGGAAACACTTATACTTCTCCTCACCTAGAGAGAGTTTTTGTTTGATGATCTTGATTCCTTCATCATGTAGTTGTGCCATGACGATTTGGTCGTGAAGAGTGGGCTCAACTGAGATGTGATTTAGAGTGCCTTGGGAAACCATTTCCAAGTTAAGCTTCCTCATGTCTGCACATAATGTCTCATGGTAGGATTCCATGGATAAGCAATGGCAATGGGACTTGCGGCTTAGTGCATCCGCGACTACATTAGCCTTACCGGGGTGATAGTGCACTTCAAGGTCATAATCTTTGATTAATTCTAGCCATCTTCGTTGTCTCATATTCAGATCGGCTTGTGTGAAGATGTACTTGAGACTCTTATGATCCGTGTAGATATTGCACCATGTACCCATGAGATAGTGTCTCCATATCTTCAGAGCGTGAATGACGGCTGCAAGCTCAAGGTCATGCGTGGGATAATTCTGTTCGTGGGGCCGAAGGGCTCGTGAGGCATATGCAATCACTCGATTCTCTTGCATGAGCACACATCCTAGACCAGTACCTGATGCGTCACAGTACACATCGAATGACTTGGTATTATCGGGTTGAGCTAACACAGGTGCCGTAGTCAGATGCTCTCTGAGAGTGTGGAAGGCTTCCTCACACTTCTCATTCCATACAAACTTTACTTCCTTCTTCAATAGTTCCGTCATGGGCTTAGCGATTCGAGAGAAATCCGGGATGAAGCGACGGTAGTAACCGGCTAAGCCGAGAAAACTGCGAATCTGATGAACCGAGGTAGGGGGTTTCCAATCCATCACCTCTTGTACCTTGCTGGGGTCAACAGCTATGCCTTCGCTGGAGATCGTGTGACCTAAGAACTTTACAGTATCCAACCAGAATTCACACTTAGAAAACTTAGCGTAGAGCTGATGGTCTCTGAGTCGCTGAAGAACAATGCGAAGGTGCTTGGCATGCTCTTCCTCATCCTTTGAATAGATAAGAATGTCGTCGATGAACACTACGACGAATTTGTCGAGTTCGGGCATGAATACCGAATTCATGAGATACATGAAGTAGGCAGGGGCATTGGTGAGTCCAAAGGACATGACCAAGAATTCATATAGTCCATATCGTGTGGAGAAGGCAGTCTTAGGAATATCGCACGGGCGAATCTTGATCTGATGATATCCCGAACGAAGATCAATCTTTGAGAAGACTCTGGCTCCAGCTAATTGATCGAAGAGTACATCGATGCGAGGAAGTGGGTATTTATTTTTAACTGTTACCGCATTGAGAGGTCGGTAGTCCACACATAATCTCAAACTGTCATCCTTCTTCTTTACGAATAGGGCTGGACATCCCCAAGGTGACGCGCTAGGGCGAATGAAACCTTTGTCCAGTAGTTCTTGGAGTTGAATTTTCAGCTCGGCCAATTCCTTAGGGGGCATCCTATATGGTCTTTTGGATATAGGGGCAGTGCCTGGTTGTAGTTCAATAACGAACTCAATATCCCTATCCGGTGGCATTCCTGGTAAGTCATCCGGGAAAACATCGGCATACTCGTTCACCACAAGAATTTCATCTAGCTTAAGTCCTTCCATCTTATAAGCACAGGAATTCGTGCAATCTATGAATGGTAGGTAAAGGGTAGTGGCTCCGTGACTAGGTGAATTTATCTCAACGGCTCGGGAAGAAAGGTCCAGTGTGACTCCATGCATAGCCATCCAGTTCATTCCCAAAATAATGTCCATGCCGTCAAGGGGTAAAAGGACAAGGTCCGTGTCGATGGTTTTACTACCCAATTTGACCGGTACTTGTCTGACCATTTGGTTTGAAGCAATTTTACCACCCGGTGTTGATATCATATATGACCCTTTTGTGTGACAAACATCCAAGCCTACTTTTGCACCGAATTTTGCACTTATGAAACTATGCGATGCACCAGAATCAAATAATATAACTGCAGGCTTGTTATGGATAGGGAATGTACCCGACATCACTGGGGCTCCTTCTGGAAGCTCTGCAAGCGTGGTGAAGTTAATCCGTCCTTGCTTGACTTGCAGGGTCTGTCTCTTGCCCTTGTTCTTGGCGTTCGGGTTGGATCCTTGACCTTGGTTGGGCTGTCCAGGCTGAGGGCATTCTCGCGCGAAGTGGCTGGAACTTCCGCATTTGAAACAGCGATTTGCGGGGCTAGGTCGAAGAGACTGCTGAAGAATGGGCCTCGGACCATTCTGTGGAGGCATCGGGGGTCGTACCATGCCTAGCTGCTGTGGGGGTCTGGCAATCCATCTTCCTGGCTGCGGGGCCCTCGGTGGAGCTGTAGGTGCGGTATTTTGTACGATGCGATACCTTGGTGGTTGGGCACTTGATGGTCCTGCGGGTGCCTTTCTCTTCTTCTCTGCCCGGTGTGCCATGATACAGTCCTCCTGGGTAATGGCCATATTGACCAACTCATTGTAGGTGTCAGCCCTGGCTAGGTTCAGACGTTCCTTGAGCTTGGTATTCAGACCTCGGCGGAAACGATCACGCTTCTTGGCATCCGTATCAGCGTGATAGCCCGCATATTGGCATAGGTTGTTGAACGCCTGGGCGTACTGCAACACGGTGCGGGTGCCCTGGGTGAGTGCCAGAAACTCATTCAACTTCCTCTCCAAGAGACCCTCGGGAATATGATGTGCCCGGAACGCGGTCTTGAATTCGTTCCAGTCGACCACATGATCAGCCGGGAGCATCGCAAAATAGTGGTCCCACCACAGTCGAGCGGTACCGCGAAGCTGTTGCGCGGCAAAACGAGCCTTGTTGGCCTCTGAGCATGGGGCCACAAGTAGTGTGAACTTGGATTCTATGGTGCGAATCCATGCATCTGCGTCCAGGGGTTCCTCGGTCTTATGGAACAATGGAGGCTGGGTCCCTAGGAAATCCGTGTATCCTGCAGCTTGTGGTTGGTGAGCATGGTGCCCACCCCTCTGCTGGTGTTGCCCTTGCACAATCTGACGTAGCAGCTCGGTTTGAGCGGCCATCACTTCCACCAAACTGGGCGGGGGTGGTGGCGATTGTCGCGAGCGGCTGCCACCGGCACCAAAACCCTCGGGGTTGCCACGTGTTGATCCAACCATCTGAAACGCGAAAGGTTACCATTAGCAATGCGATCCATGTTACTTCCTTGATTCATAAATAATTGGTGTAGTCATAGACTTCCGACGTCATAGCTAGAAGTATGGACAGAATTTCTGTTTGCTACGAGAAAAATCGTAGCCTGCTGTGGGTCCATCCAAACATCTCAAACATTTGTGGTAGTCAGAGAATTTAGGACTGCCCCACTTTGGTATTTACTTCGGTGCTAGAACTATGGCTAAGGTGGTCGAAAAGCTCTTCCTTTGCCTTGCTGTCTTAGCTGTTTTTCAGCAGAATGATCGGTACTGTTTCGCCTATATCTTAAACTAGCGAGGTCCAATGAAGCTGAATTTTTGTGAGAACCTAGATCACAAAATTTAGCACAAGTCTGGTATTCAACACTCAGCCAAGAAATGCAAGGAGACATGGGTAAAAATTCCGACAAGTCTCAGCGATTGTGGATTCCATCGTTTACCAACTTACAACGAAATCACCAAGTTTATCGCCGTTCCTTACATGTTGTGGGTATCCACATGGTTCAGATATACCCAACACAAAAGAGTTACTCAACTCCTAGTTAGCCTATTACAACACTTGCCCAAAAGTTAGGCTACCCTATCGAGGAGTATGTGCAAAAGTCCTCCTAGGTCGTCCTCTAGAAATCATCCAAGTCGTTGACAGACGACTCGCTGTGAGCCGGAGAGTGGGCTCCCATCTGAGGTGCCTGTGGTACCTCACCCTCGAAATCCATACCTGAGATACCATCAATCTCCTGTGGCTCCTCCTCATCCTCCTCCATGTCGTCCTCATGGGGATGGTCATTCTGATCATGATGCCACTGAATATGCTCATTAGCATCCTCCAACTCAAGGTTCAGATCATGGAGCTGCTCCTCCAACTGTGCTATCGTGGTATCTCTCTCACCCATGAGAGTGTCCTGCTCCTGGATTTGGCCCTCAAGTTGGCCAATCTGAGCATCTCTGTCCTCAAGATCCTGACTGAGCTCCTTTATCTGCTCATCCCTGGTATCTGCCATCATATGGTAGGCCTGAGCAAGATCAGTGAGCTGCTCGAGTGCCTGACTCTGGAGAGTCTGAAGCCGGTAGAGTGCACTCATGCACCGCACGGAGGTATGGATTGTCTCCTGGGCATGGAAGTCTACCAAATACTGTGCGTGCTGCACCCTGTTGAGCCAAAAGGGGTCGTTGTCCTGGGCAGCAGGAAACAATCCAATGGGAGTGAGTGTGACAACCTCGGGATGCTGCGCACAAAATGTGGTGAGCGCCCTCATGGCTGCAAGCTCCCAAGTATCGGCCAAACGGCGACCAACAGCCTCAAGCTCCAAGGCGGGCCACTCCGGGTGCAGCGGGTGCGGAAAGATAGTCACGTTGACACGGCACTGGGTAACTCCATTTTCTGCAAACTCCAGTCCGGCGTAACGTGGGGGAATTAGATAGCCCGCGGTACGCAGAACATCCCACAAAATAGAGGGAAAGCCCTCCCAGTGGAGGCACTGCGAGTGCACGCGTCCATCCTCATTCACCATCATCTCAACAGGCTCGGCCATCTGAACAAAAGATCAAATGGAGTGAGATAGCGAAAACTGTGAGCAGCACAAGGACAGATTCTGTATCGTGTGCAAAAATAATCATAACTCCCACAGTTCTCGTCCAAAAATTCTCAAATTTCACCAGGTCACTCCTAAGGTATTTGTGAACAACTTTTCTAGTCAACTCCAGAGCTAATTGGGTCTCTAAGATGGTCTTTCCTTTCAGGTTTTACCTTACGGTCTACCCAGAATTTTCAGTGAACAGAAGGCTAGAGTTTCGTGCACCAGGGAAAATCTACCCAGCCAAAATTTTCCAAATTTTAACAGCAGCTTCTGGGATAAATTTGGAACAAGTTTTGTGTTGTACTCTTTTGCAGAAAACCGCAGGAAGGGGGCCTAAAAATTTAAGAGGCAGAAGTGCTTATTCCGGACAGAATTCTGACATTTCGATGTTTCTGTTATTTCTTATTATCCATAAGTTCAGAATTTTTAATTTTTGAACAGAAGATAGGGCACAAGATTTGGAACAATTTCTTCAACATGAACTTTATTAGAAATGGTCGTTTTCTTTGGTCAATAATTCGCTCTTTTCGGTCGTGGCAGATTTGGGACAGTTTCTCTAGATAATCCTTACGCAACCATGCTTAGATACGCAAGAACCTTTCCACTCTCACACAACGCATTTTTTTTTGATTTCAGATACACATGTTCATGATGTATGCACGTCCTATTCGTCCTCACAAATAAAACAATTGCCAAATAGCTTTGGTCTTACGATGATAGTTTCGGTGGATTTCACAATACGGCTCTCCTATAATAGCTAGTCGAGTCTTTCTACTCGTTCCTTAACTCATCGTAATCGCGGTTAGTGTACCTGCAGAAAATCGACAAGCATTTATATCTCATGAACCTTTCATGCCAGCACTCATGAAAGCGTCCGTATTCATTACCGTTTGCTTATAGAAACGATATCTGTACAATTTCCGCCGTACAGACGACGTTAACATACGCTATCGAGATAGCGTATTCACGGGGGTACCGTCATGAGACGGGGGTATGAACAGCGATCGCCATACCCTGCGCCGAACCTTCTACTCCCAATATGTCCAACTAACAGTTGTCATATTGGCAGCACCTCAAGTAAGCCACTGCTTGAGGGCAGCGTTCGGTTCGCATCACCGACAGGAAGGCCAAGCTCCCTCAGTTGGCTGAGGATCCTTACCTTCTTACCTTAGCGACGAGTGCGTCGTTACAGAATTTAAAGTCGGTTGTGCATGAAAGTAAGTTTTGACAGAAAATAATGTGCTGGAAGTTAGTTGATACTATATATAGAAGTTAGATAGCCACCTAGTAACTTTCCCATAAACCCTTAGGGCTTTACGAACTAGGCACCATCCTTAACGTACCAACGCATTTCGCAACACAACCTTCTAGTCAAGTTTTAGTAAAATGAGTTTTTAAGGCTTGTAGCATTCTCTGGCGTACGTATTTCGGCTCTGGTGTCCGCTGTTGCCAGCTGTGGCACCAGTAACGGCTCTGATACCAGCTGTGGCAGAACCACCTGAATTAATCCGGCTCAAGTGTATTAACCATCACCATTAAGGCATCCTCGGTTAACCTTACACTTCAAACGGAGTAATCCACTGGTCTGTCGGGTATAACCTCCCGATACAACCACGGTGAACGGATCGAGCGCCGTACATACAAATGCTCATGCGACGATGAGCCCAGAGAATACCACATTCCAGCAAATATTACATCATTAGCATAAGTAAGTATTACAGACTTAATTCTGAGTTTTAGAAAACAAGTACTTCAATTAACATAAATAAGTTCTTCAGAGTTAAATTGCAGCGGAAATAACAACGGAAACTACTCGACGATACAGGATGTCTCGATGAAGCCCGTACGAGACATCACTCGGCCTTATCTCCGTTGGACGGGGGCGCATCCCATTCCACCGACCAACCAGGGGGAAGAGTGCAGGGCCAAGTCAAGCTAGCAATCATGTCTTCGAAGGGCTCACCTGAAAACGAGTTACAAGCAAGACTGAGTATACTAATACTCAGCAAGACTTACCCGTGTAGTGGGAACTACTCCACCGACTCTAGGTATGCAAGGCTTTTTGGCTCAGGGGTTTGTTTTGCCGAAAAGCATCTACAAGTGGGTCCTTACTTTCAACTTTTAGCTCAAGATTCTAGTTTCGTTAGCCAGTCTAGGTAAGCAGCTATCCAATGCATACATGATGAAGCATTAAATTTTCCATCCAACCAGTTCATTCATCATCATTGTTCCTCTTCTTACTCTGTGGGTAAAAATGGTTAAGCAGTCTCAATAGCCGTGAGAAACGGACGATTCGAATCGAATTTCTTAACCTTGCAAGGGAAACCCAAACACACGTCACGTGGTTACTCCCTAGAGTCACACGTGCAACTTTTCCCCTTTCTTTCCGGGTCGTGGATCGGGGCTACCCTCCGAGAGTACAAGAGCTCCACGCCACGGTTCGGCGCCGGGTCGTGACCACTCTCTGCACTCGCCATATGCACATGGGACCGAAGTTCAAAGGGTAGGATGCCGTCCCCTTGCCGGGCCAATCAGGTACTTAAGCTTACCGATTCCCATAATCTCGGCATGTGTTTAGTACGTTCAAAGACTTAACCATCACTACCACACCCTGCGGCCTTAGCATTTTTCACTAGACAGACGGGCCTCAATCGTAACCATCGTTACATAACCCGTCCGTGTCCTTATGATTGCAGCGTGTAGTAGTCATTCAACTCCTATTTTCTCGCGAGTGACAGGAAATCACTCGACTTTTACCGGAGTCCTATTAGCACAGCATTCTATCGAACCTTACATCTAGTTTTCAAGCAAGGGTTCCTGACATCATGCAACTAAGTTTTCATCCAACTCCTATAAACTTAATGCACAAGCAAGGAGTAAAGAGTTGCATAATTTCGGAAAGAATGGGTTATGCTCCGGGGCTTGCCTTCGCAGTTCGCTTGGGGATCTTCCGAACTTGGGCTCGGGTCTTCAAACGCTTCAGTTAGATTTGCTTGAGCTTCACGCTGTTCACTCTCGGATGCGGGCACCAGCTCGTAGGTTCCGTCGGCGAGAGTCGTCGATTCTACATGAGTGCACAGTTTAAGTCGTGGAAATAGCACTTGATTACGATTTGAGAGTCATTACTACAAGGGATAATTTCTGGTCATGAAATTTTGGATTTAGGCACATCAAGGAAAGGTGTGCTTACTGTAAAATTTTCAGCCAATTTTATGTAACAGATTAATTCCGAAAAATAGATTTCATTGTTGCTGTTAGATACTTGTTCTTTTTGTACAGATCAATTGGTGCAACAATTGTGGCTAAGATTTTTACAGGGCTCTCACTTGAGCATGCAGAAGCTACGGTAATTTTTGTAGGATTTATTATGCAGTATTCAGAGCATAGAAAATATGACATTCTACACCTAGGCTTTTTAAAGATTCATTTTTACAGGACCCTACACAGGGTTTTTGTCCATGAAACTTTTTACACAGCAACCTCTACCACAGTGTAACTCCCAGTAATAATTTGGGGATTTTCCAAACTAAGGTACTATTTTCTTGATTTAATGTATGTTATTAGCACATAAATCAAATAAATAGGTTACTGTGAGATAAAAATTCTCCTAATTTTTCTCTGGCTTCTAGTTACCAATACATCAGCATAGGAAAAATTTCAATGGGTGACTCACCACCTAACTACAGGGATAAAACATTCCTTTTACACATGATATAAAACTAAGTTTATTAAACAGTAAATCTAGAGATGGAATTTGGGCCTAATCTTTTTACACAGTCCTAATCATCCAGCAACTAATTCACTGCCCAAAATTCAGGGTCAGCATTGCTCTAGAACAGTGGGTATAAAATATGTCCATTAAAGCTTCTATTTAATGTAGAGCGAAATATTTTGAGATTCTGAGAAAATTTTTGTAACAAAAGTGGTAGAGTTTGTTCTGAGGATCCCAGAACAGTTGAGTTTGCATTTTTCTGAATTTTCTACGATTTTATACGAATTTTACAAGTTCACTGAATTTGAATCTAGGTTTGAAATTTTCTTTTACAACTAGGTCCTTGAATCTTACGCTCAGACCCTTCTAAAGATTTAAATCCTTGCAATTGGGTCCTCGGCGGCTCGGGTGCGGCGGCCGGCCGAAATTCCGGCGAGGGGGCTCGCCGGCGGTGAGGGGCGGGGGTCGGGGAAGGTTCAGGGGTGCGAGGGCTACCTTGTGGGGGTGTTGTTCAGGTGGGGGACGGCCGGGAAGGGCTCGCCGGCGTTGGAGCAGAGGCGGCGGCGGCGCGGCTCGCGTCGACGGCGGTGCTCCGGCGGGTTGGGGCGGCGTGGTCCGGTCGGTGAGCTTCACTGGTGCGTGGGGAAGCTACCCAGAGGCTCAGCTTGGACGGAGGGGGTCGGGGTCGTGCTGTCCACGGCGAGCAGGGGCGGCGGCGGCGACGGCAGCGCGGGCGGCGGTGCTCCGGTGGCTCTGGGTGGCGTTGGGTGGGTCGGTGAGCTGCGGTGGGGTGACGTAGTGGTGGCTGGGCGCTCAGTTTGGGCAGTGGGCGGCTGTGGAGGGCTGCCCACGGGCGGGTGGTGCTCGGCGGCGGCGATGGCGCGGCGAGGCGTTCTGGTGGCGGGGCTTCGCGCGGGCGGTCGGGGTGGCGGTTTTGTAGGGACAGGAGGGGGCGTGGGGATGCCTGGGTGACGCGCGGGGCGGGGCACGGCAGCGGCGTGCACTGGGCGCGGCGGGCGGCGGCAGAACGCCGGCGCGGCGTGCGGGCGAGCGGGCGCGGTGACTGGGCGGCCGCGATTGTGGCGTGGGCGTGGCGAGATAGCGCCGGGCGCGGAGTGGGGAGCAGCAGCGGCAGCGGCTCGGGCGGAGGGCAGGCGCGGCGACTGGTGGGGCGCGGGGGCCGGGGCGGCACGGCGGAGCGCGGCCACTGGGCGAGCGGGCGGCAGCCGGGGGCGCGGCAGCACGCGCGGGCGGGGACTGGGCGGCGCGGCGTTGGGGCGGGGAAAAGCCGGCCGTGGCGGGGTGGTGCGGCGGCCACTGGCCTGGCGCCTCGCGCCGGTCAGGCGACGCCGGCCACCTGGCGCGCGGCGGGCGGGCGCGTGCGCGCGGCGCGGCAGCAGAGGGGGAGATGCCAGGGACCAAAATGCAAGAATTCGAAAAAGTTCAGGGGGCTGGGTGCAAACAGGGCGTTTTCTCCTCTTTCTGATTTGAATTTCAAAAACTTTTGAACACGAAAGTTGTTCAAAACAAAAAGTTCTACAACTTTGGTTTCAGGCAAAATTTCATTTGGCTTATGGTTTTAAAGTTATTTTAAAAGTTTCAATTGTGTCCAAATGTGCCCAAATTTAATTTGAATTCCAACTGAACCTGTTTTAAATTCTTTCCACCCTCTCATTAGTTGGTTTAACACATGGAGTTACGCTTATGTCATTGATTTTGGATTTGCAATTACCAGGGTTGTCACACTGACGCTGAAGACTAGAGCATGTGCCATATTCATGTGGAACTACCACATGAATTCTGCTGCCAAAGTCAGGTTCGATGGGCGCAATTATGATCTCCCTGGTCGATGAGCTTTCTTTCATTCTTTCTGTAGATCAGATAGGATCTTACTTCCAGTGTTTGGGCCTTGATGCCTCCATATATAGCACTTGTTTTTTTTACCCCAGTTCCCTTCCCGTTTTCTTCCCCATTAGATATTACTTGAAGATTTTTGGTTTGGTTCTGCACCAGTTAACATGGCCTATAACTTACATATCATCATATAATGTATTTGAAAGATATAAACCATGGTTGCAGGTCTTTTAATTTCAGAGAGAGACTTACACTTACGTCATATATTCTTCCATACCCGATACAGAGTTTGTTCAATCCACAAGTACATAAGCATGAGGTGGATAAGACCATGTGCAATTTAGAACAGATCTTGAGTTGTACTAGATTTAGATTTTAATGTGTAAATTAGATTCTAATACCCTGCAATGAAATGTGATTAGATCAAATAACTGTCGTTTTAATCAGTTGCGAAAATTATGAGATTTAGTATATTCAGTGTTTGCGATTTTATTTAATATGAGATGTATAATTTTATCTTGTTGTTTGGCCATATATCTATTGAGTTAATTATAGGGCACGCAAAGCGTGCTAAATGTTCTAGTACCAATCAAAGTTGCAACCCCACCGAAACACACCTAGCCTACCAACCAAATATGGCCCTTTCTTCTTGACCTGCATCGCCCAACTCCGCATCCTCAGCATGCTTCCGCCCCGTAGCCAGGTTGGGGTGTGCCCACCTTACGAATTACCCGGTATATATTTCAAATCGTATGCTATCTGTGTTCTACTCCCACTAGCTTCGCTTCGGTATCTATCCAAAAGAAAGCAACCTTAAGTTACCGTTGGCGCAAAAAAAAAATCGCTCGGTCCGGGAGATTTGCTTAACTTCAGTGCAGGTCCTTAGCTTCTTAAGGTTTGTGGCTTGCCACTTAGTTCGACTATTCAACTGACAAGGTGTGTAACGACGCCGTATCGGCTAGTTAATAGAATCACATTGCTTAGCCGATACGATATTTGGACAAATAATGTATATGAAGATCTATCGGCTAGATGATAGAATTAAAGTACACAGAGCCGATGACTAATGGCCAATGGGATAATTAAACATTTAGACGTCCATCAGCTGGCAAATAGAATTAACAAACTGAACGATCGCCGAACAAATAAATCGTCATAAATAGAATAGAACCAGTAAGCTGATGATAATTAATCTAGCGTCACCACCAGTCGGATCGGACATAACAAGACATTGCTGGCAGCCGGACGGTAGACTTAAAAAATACCAACCGATGAATCTAAATGCGACGAGATATAAGTTCGGTAAAAGCTCAGTAAAGGCTAAGAATAAAAACTATCGGCTAATGAGAACTAATCTGATGCTTTCATCAATAAAATCAATCTTTTGCTAGCAGCTTAGCAACAGAGTCAAAAGCTTAGCAACAGAGTCAATAGATATAAGCCGATAGATCTAAATAAGACCAAGGTAACCGTGATTCTATCAGATGTAGCAAGAGGTCGAACGATGCAGTCTTACAAGATATGAGAGGAATCGATAACTGGTAGATGAACTAGACGAAATTACAACGATGCGTTGGTAATCAAGCCTAGAGCACTTGAGGATGGTGATGCTTGTGGGTGAAGCGGAGATGGAAGCGATCCAGCCCTGTTCACCCAGGAAGACGCCGAGTAGCTACATAACTTCTACTCCTAGGGTTTTGATGGGAATATGATCAGAATCGATACAACCACTACGCCCACGGAGATGCACAACTACACCAACATATCCAACAATTCCAGGCCCTCCCAAGTACGTGGAGGACATGGCAGTGATGTTCTGTTCGGACTCAAGTTTATTCAAGATCGGAATTTAAAGATCAAAATATTTGAAGTCGGTTCGGACTCGGTTCGGCCAGCCAAACAGACCCGGAATAAAACAGTCATATATCTCACATATGGAATCCAATTTTGGCGTTCGTTGGAAAGCTTATTTTGCACTTTGCAATGGCACAAGTATCACATCCAAATTCGTTCGGAGTCGACAGGAATCATCAAAACAAGTCGGCCTTCAGAATCTGTCACGGTGCCGCATCACCCTATTTTGGCCCAATGGGCTGTGTATCAAGTTGAGTCCATTATGAACGCGTCCTAGGTTGGAGTACGACACTAGCACCCCTATGGTCATCCTCCCACATCCTTATACCCCTTAGCCGCCGCCAAAAACACTTGGGTTTTGTTTTGTTGAAAGTTTAGTCATTGCTACTTGCTTGTATAGACGCGTACGTTGGCTAGACCATCCGTTCTACTCGATTCAGAACCTCACCTTTGTGATTTCAGATTGGTTATTATCTCCATATTTGCAATTGAGTTGCTTGTTCTACTTGTTCTTGCTTGTTCTTCGATTGCTTGCAGGACGGGTGCCCTAGTGGTAGGGTTGATCTTGCTATCCAGCGAGTCAATACCATTCGGAGTTGGTTCAGCGATTGCTAAGGCGCACACGACTTGTTCGTTTGTAGTCAGATCATGAGGGTCGATTCTGCAAATCGATAGTTATCCATCTCACTGAAAGATCGGGCCCCCAGTTTTCATCAGGTTTGGCATTGAGCAAAGAAGAAAATAGTATTGATATATTGATTGAGAGATGTCTTTTACAATGACCAGGGGTACATATTTATACCCTAGACTAATGACTACTGGTTGAACCGTACAAAACTTGTCTAACAAGAAAAATCTAAACTAAAAGGAAATATTAAGGTACACAGACTCCAATTTCCCTTTTGCAGAGTCCTTGCTAATAAAGCTTCCCTATCGACTTCTTTCCATATACTCCATTGGCCATAAAATTACCAAATTTGGGTGCAAAGATTTACATGTATGTTGGATGTAATTTTTGCATTTTACATAGTTAGATCATGGCAACTTCTTTGTCCTTAGTGTATGTATTTGGTTTAATGAGTATGACATTGCTAAAGCCCGGAGGTCCGATTTGAAGCTAGCGGTCCGACGCTTCAGTTATTTAAGTTTGTATTTCCTAACCGTTGCTTGGCAAAAACAGATCTCCTTTGATGCAACAACTAATGAGAGCCCAGCAGTCTTGTTTGAACATGCAACAGAAAAGTTCCTTCATTGTGCAAAAAACCTACCAAGATCAACATGTGAAGGCCTTGGAAGAATAAAATGACACAGACATAAAGAACTTAAAGATTACACTAGTGCATCATTAAAAATATTTATTGCAGTATCTCAAGTTACCTTCTATAGCAAAAGCTCACCACAAAATAAGATGAACCCCTCAAGATTTTCTATTGCAACATTTAAATCATCTTTTGCAGCAAAAAGTTCAGATTCACGAAAATATATCCCAAATCAAGATTTCTCTATTGCAACATCTGGTTCATCATTTGCAACGAAGTAAATCAAATTAAATAAGTCAAAAACATACAAAAGTGTAGCACACAATATTTGGAATCACCATAACACACCAAGCTTGGTCCCAAAAGTACCAGCACACTTAGTTTCAACTTCCAAACTAGCACCGATAAGGATTAGGCACTGTTTAGCATGGCTCCAACTCCAAACTCCAAACTCTGGTTTAGAGCTGAGTGGAGCCAGCCAAACACCCCAAATCTAAAAATTGGTGGAGCAGCCCAACTCTACAGAGCTAGTAGAGTTGTAGTTCTTTTTTCTGGAGCATCTCATTTGCAACTCCAGGACCTTCAAACATGGACCTAGACATGGAATTCTGGTTATTTACCCGCCAATACCACCCATTATAGAAAAAATGATTCGTTTCTTTTCTTTCCCAAGCCCCCGCCGCTTGCCTCCCGTCCCGTGCCCCCTAACTCCGGAGCGCTCCTCCCCAAACGCGCCACCCCTCCCTCCCCTCCCGCCGCCGCCCGTGGTCCGATCTGCTCTCCCGGCTAGAGCCACCCCCGCCGGCCCCTCCCTCCCCGAAGGTCGCCGCCGCCCGCACCCCTGCAGCCACGTTGCCGCCCGCTCTCCCAACCGGCGCTACCCCCACCCCCTCCCCTCCCTCCTCGCCGGCCCCGCTCTCCCCGCGGCACCCCTGCAAGCCGTTGCTGCCCATCCCACTTCAAGCTCTGACGGCGCGTTCAGTACGTCGGCGGTGAGACTCGTGTCCTCGTCATGCCCTGCTCGGTGACCTTCCGCGACCCAGCAGCAAGGGTGGTCGAGGTGGCCGGCGGCGTGGAGGTGTGTGCGATCAGGCGCCGCCTCGCCGACGACGAGGGCCTCGAGGATGTGCTCGTGTCAGCCCAAGTACAGGCCAACCTCTCTACCTGCAACTTTTCTATCGCAAGAAAGGGCAAGATGGGCAATCAACCCTCAAATCTTTTTTTTTTTGGGCAAGATAGCTCCAACGCCATTTGAAGCATTCTCCAGCTGGAGTTTTGGAGTAGAGCAGAAAAAGGTGGAATTGGAGCCATGCCAAATAGGGTTTTAATCACAGCATAGATGAGGGGTTCTAGCGCTTGCGCGCGCGTGTGAGAGAGAGAGTGCGTTTGCTGATGGAGCAAGGAGAGTAGGAGAGGGATCTTGCTGGAGGAGGCTCACCAGCACAAAGGGTGAGCAGAGTGCAAACTTTAGGTCAAGTGCAGGGCAGTAGAGGGGATACGTACGGCCATTTGGTGGGAACAAGATGAAACAGCAGATAAATTAAAGGAGACAAATATGGCAATCGGATAAAAAAGGTTCAATTGAATAAATTTTCGGGTACGACGGTCTTTGTTAGCCATTGGATCCTCTGTGCGATGCATAATTGTTATCAGACATAAGATAGGTTGCATTGGCAACTGTTAGCTACTGGATCCGGCATATATTTTTTATCGACGGCAGAACAAACATGGTATTTTTTCCGAGTCTTTGAAAATATCCACACGATACAAAATATAATGATTTGAATATGCATGAATTTTTTACACACCTATCGTGAATGGACTGATATGCTTATTTGCTCGATAAGCCACGAAGCCAACATACGCAGGAGATCATTGAAACTACCATTTGACCAACTGTGCTTAGCTTCAGAGTCAACAGCTCAAGTATGAAACGAAGCACGGTCCAGTGTTTCAGACATCCCTTTGATTGCTCGTATATATTTTTCTCCACTAATTTTTTCACTGTCTCGAAGTTTGCTAACCCCTTTGCACTACCAACCAATAGCTCCACTTTGGTGTGACGCAACAACTGGCTCAGAAAATCACCGTCATCAAATTCATCGTCACTACCATGATCACTACCACCATCGATAGGCCCCTCGCCGACACCATCGCCATAGCATCCACCAACACCATCATCATCGCCGCCACCCTCATAAAAATCATCATAAGCATCAAACAATCTATCAAACTTGACATCTTCTATGATTTCATCGAGCGGATTCTCCGTCGCTAGGGATGCTTTCTCGCCATGATACGTCCAAATCATGTAATTCTCAACAAAACCACCTACCAACACATGCGATCTGATTGTAGTTGTGTCGTTGAATACTCTCACATTCTTGCAGGTTTTGCAAGGGCAAGGTATTCTCTGTGCCTTCTTATTTCTTGCGTGGTTTTCCGCAGCTTGAATGAATTTATTAAGTTCTCCAAGAAAATAGGCATCCGTCCTTCGTGCTTTGTGCATCTATATCCTATCCATTTCTGAACATCAACAAATAATGTAAATGGATTACAGCAATCTCTTCAATAATTTGTAAATAAATATATACTCTTATATAGGCGTAGATGTTGGAAAAAAGTCAATTTAACATGTACTAACTAAAAAAATAAAAACCCAACCTATTATTGTACCGCTAAATCTTAGGAAATAATCTATCATGCATGTGTGTAAAGATAAAAAAAATCAAATCTTCTTCTCCTTTCTCAATGGATCTAGGAAATTATTTACTTAGGAATGAGGCTAAAACTTACAGACCGAGTCCAAATAATAACATAATCTTATTCTTCTAATAAAATAACATAACTTCACCGAAATGTTTGAGGCAAATGGAGCTCCAAATGGCAAAACCACACCATGAAGATCTAGATACAGCTAGAAGCAAAGAGGGCTACATTTGAGCCCTAAAACTAACAAAAAGCTTAGAAAAACATGGTATTAGCATCAACTTACCTCATACAGCCCCCCAACTCGAAGGAAATCAAGTTTAAAACCTTCCATCCCTTTTTATTTTCTGGATTTTTGGGCAGCACCTCCCCTGAGCAAGTAATGGGCTGTCTGGAAGAGGAAGAAGGTACCAGCCATATTTTGTCGGTATTTTTAGGGGCGGGTCAATTGCTACAGTAACCGCGCTCCTTTTGTAGGAGCGGGTTACCTTTTGACCCGCCCTGGAAAAAATGAGGCGTTGCTAGAAATTATTTTTTATAGTTTTTTATAGTGTAATCCACCTTTTTTCGTGAGCTCTCTGCAATGCTAATTGTGTAATCTTAGCTCATATTCGTTATTCCATTTTTTCTTTTTTTTTTACCATAGGGTGCCCGAGGTAAGAAAATTGTTGCATTGCGTGTGACATAAGGGAAAAAATGGCATGAGGCACCTTGCATGGCCCGGTTGGTGGCTCCAACCGGGACTAAATTCTCTATCCCTTTTTATCCACTTCTTCCCCGCCCGAGCTATTCCTCCATTGTTCTTCCTGTTTTTGGCTCGGGTGAGGGGACGTCATGCCCATTTTCTCCACAATTTGTGAAGGCTTTTGATTCCCCCATCCATCCAACTGTTCTAGAGGTTAGAAACTTCATCCTCTCATCTTTCATTGCTAGTGTAGCTCATTTTATGATTTAGAAATAGAGAAATTTGAGGTTTTTAGATTGGGAAAAATATTAGAGTTTTCTCGATTTATATACCATTTGAGCTCAAATTTACTTAAGGTTTGGATGTGTAGATGTGATTTACTTGTGTTAGTTAATCAGAATGAGCATATAGAGTATAATGTTATTTTTTGAATGGGAGTATATATAGAGAGAGATGAACACTGTATAGAAAAATGTAGATATTAAAATGAGTATATACAATGGGAGTATGAAAAAATATAGATATGAAAATAAGTATATAGAAAAATAGATATTAGTTGAGTATAGTAGAAATTTTTTATTTTTAGAATGGGAATATATATATGCACGTATGGAGGGATTACTAACGGTTAATGACCAATTAATGTTTATTATTGTTGATATTAGTTGATGTAGTTAGCCATTGATTTAATTTATTAATATTTTTTACATGTGATAATTTTCCTAGGTGCATTTAGCTATTGATTTGTTTATAATTGTTATAGTGTATTGAATTTTAGGTTGTAATTATGTATTCTGAAATGAATTATATGGACACTCTAATGAGTAATTAATGTTTTATCTATTGAAATGGCTTTACAACATGATGCATTAGAGTGCCGTGCGTCCGCTCGGGCGTCGGTACGCAATCATTTGAAGCGCACCGTACATTCCCTTGAGTTCCGCAGGGAAGAGCGTCTTGGACTTGTTCGGGGTCGTATTCGTCGTTGGATTAAGAAAGCATTTGATTGCCTCGCAATATGTAATGCATGACGCACATTTGACCGTGAATTTTATGTCGAGTTGCATGGTACGGATGATGATCGCGAGTTGATGGCTCGACGCAATGCAAGGCATGAAGCGTCAGAGATGGCAAAAATTGACCGTTAGGTGTCCAGAGTTTGCGACACGGTTCACGAGGTATCGGTCAGTAGGTCTCATGAGTAGTTTGTACTAGCATGTAGCTTATTCGGTATTTTAGACGTTTTAATTAATCATGTTGTGTAATGGATAACTTAGACCTTTTAATTAATCAAGGTGTGTGATGGATAGTTTGTACTAGCATGTAGCTTATTCGGTATTTTAGATGTTTTAATTAATCATGTTGTGTAATGGATAACTTAGACCTTTTAATTAATCAAGGTGTGTGATGGATATTTGGACCTTTTAGTTCTGGAGATTGTTGAATAATGTTGTATTTTGGACCTCTTAATTTGTTATTCATGTTGTGTGATGGATTTTTTAAATACCATATCGTGCAATGCAGATGGACCGGCAATGGATGTACAATGCTGACTGACGTTCCAAGGAGTTCATTAATGGCCTGCATTAGTTTTTGGATGCGGCCTAAGCAAACAAGCGGAATGGTTTCATGTGCTGCCCGTCTAGAGGTTGCCAGAACAAGAAGGATTACTCCTCTTCAAGGACCCTTCACAGCTATATTTTTACTAATGGTTTCATGTACAATTACATTTGTTGGACCAGCCACAGAGAAAAAGCGGTTATAATGGAGGACAATGAAGAAGAAGATTGTGACGACAACTTTCCTGGCCACGCTAGATTCGGTAACTTTGATGATGATACTACAATGAAAGAGCCTGAAGGAGAGGCGGCAAATGATGATCCCACCGACGATCTTGAGCAGCCGTTGCACGATGCATGTGAAGATTGTGAAAGTGAGACGGAGAGGATGAAGTTCCAGCAGCTGTTAGAGGACCACCGCAAGTTGTTGTATCCAGGCCTGGTTGGATTCAGTGGGAGAAGCGCCACATCATCCTCAAGCCAACTGATCAGGCATCAAGGCTAGCATCTCCTAGAAACATGAGCCACCTTCTCCGCCAGCTGCACCACAACATTCTTCATCACCATCATCTCCTAGGCAGCCGTCGTCTCCTACCTCACCTCCTCCTAGGCAGTCGTCTCCTCCTTCACCTCATCCACCACCGGCAAAGAAGCAAAAGCACCACCGAAGAAGCAATCATCTGTTAAAGAGCCTCCGAAGAAGAAGGAGCAGCTGAAGAAGAATGCTAAGGAGGCTCCTACGAAACCGTGGGACCGTTCTTATGAAGAATGCAAAAAGGAGAGTCAGATCAAGGTTAAAGAACACTTCAAACAGAAAGAGCCAGAGAAGAAGCAACCAATAGATCCAAGCAAGTCGGCCTTTTTTATTGGAATGGCCGAAGTAAATAGGTTCCGCCTTCAAACTACGACCACTCGATTACCAAGTCATTCAAGAAGAAAAAATCTGCTGGGTCATCATCTCGGAGCCCAAAATAAGCAATCAATACCACCGCTCGTGGTGCTACCAGCAGATCAACAAGGGCAACTTGATTTTATGAAAGCTCTGGTCTCTTGGCGGCTGAGGTTGAAGGGCATAGAGAAGTTGCAATTCACCCCAGAGTTGCTAGATGGAAATATGAGTTTGGCAAGAGCCTTATTCCTCGTGAACTCGTGCTTGAGCTTCAAACGCAAATGTGCAGGCTACATGATACTACATGCTCGCGTCGTCCAATGGCGTGTTCATGATGGGTGTAAGGGTTAAAGATGAAGATTACTTTCGTGGCGAGGATGCGATATGGTTGCATTTCGAAGAATTATACCAACTATACCATCAAGATGCCCTCGACATCTCTTTCGTCAGTACCTGGCTTCTGTAAGTGGTGTTCTTTAGTTTTCATTTACATAGTTAGCGAATCTTATTACATGCCCTCAATCTATTCATTGTTTCCTTTGTATCATGTAGAATGGAGATTCAAACTTGCAGGAAGAAAGGGTACTTTCAGTTGGGGTTCGTCGACCTAGTGGTTGTGAATTGCGTTACTCTAAAGGACAACCCTCAAGAAACATTTAATAACTTATACAAGTTCTTATCCATTCAGCATTACAAGGAGAACATAATATTTCCTTACAGCTTTCAGTGAATGTTTTCTGCCGTGTAATCCTTTTACTTTTGTATAATTGAATTTCTTTAACCCTAACAAGAAGTGGATCTGTATGATCTTGCAGAAATCACTGGATATTAATTACGATAATTCCTGACATGAGCTATCCTAACATGAGCTTAGCGATAGTTATGGACTCATTGAGGAAAGATCCAGAAGATTACAAAAGCATGACCAACATGTTGAAAAGGTAATTCCGGACATACCGCCTCATTCAGCATTACTTTGAAATCATGTGATAAATATATTTATTCATTCTCGATCATGCGCAGGGTTTGGAAAAAGTTACGTGAAAAACATCCAGGTAATTTCAGAAGTGACGAACTTAAATTGAAGACAGACTTTCCGGTACATACTGGATGCTGCTTTGCACGTTTCATTGTTTTATTATATATTCATATGGATAGATGATGACTTCTTTTCTCTTAAAGTGTTTGAGGTAGGCACAGGGCAATAATTTATGCGCATACTATGTTTGCGAGTTCGTTCACGGTCTAGTAGCTCCTTACAAGTCATATACTTCTTGGTAAGCGGAAGTAAGTAATAAACAACATTTCACAATGTTTCAACTAATTTTAAAAATTATCATAATTAGTATTTTTCGCTTTCTTATAGATCGATAGGATGCAGGATCAGCTCCTTCCACAGGAAAGAGTTTTGGCAATTCAAGAAGTCCTGGCAAGATTTATTTATGAGTAGGTCATCAACAAAGATGGTGAATTCCACTATGATGGACACAATCTTGATACAAGTAGTAAATATAGCATAGATGTTATATAAAACTTTGTTGCACTTTGTATGTATATATTTATATATATATGTATGTTACACTTTGTATGTATATGTATATATCTATATTTCACTTTGTTGCACTTTAGTGGTGAATCCCACTAAATGAATTTATATATACATATATATATGTAGGAACGTATTGCAGTACTATAGAAGAATACATAATTTCGAATATGAAAATCTAACTGAAATGGAAAGGAAATGAATTGAAAGGAAGACAGGAAAAACAAAAAAAGGGAACTTTAGTCCCGGTTGGTAACACCAACCGGGAATAAATGGGGGACCTGCCTCGCCGGGGTGGGGAGCCCCTTTAGTCCCGGTTGCCTGACCTGAGACTAAAGGTCCGAGCCTTTAGTACCGGATTGGCGGTCCCGGTTGGGAAAACGGAACAACAGAGGTTTCCCAACCGGGACTATAGAGCCTTTCTGTACTAGTGCTTCATTCTGTGAGTAGATTAGGAGACCACACTATTCAAGTCATGGCCCGTTTTTGAAGTACAAATTAGCTACTCCATACATACATAAAATGGTATGTTCTGGACATCAACTTGATCCACACTACATACATCACTACAAGCCTCTATGAAAACATATAAGTACAAAAACTATAATTGCTTCATATTTGTCACAATCAAAGGATAACTTGATCAAGAGCAAATGGAAAGGAGATAGAAAGTATTGTTTCTGCAACTCTGATGAAAATATTCAGCATGTGTTTTTTGACTGCCATGTAGCAAAATTTGTTTGGCAGGCTGTGTACTTTACTTTTGCATTGACCCACCTTGCAGCATTGCAAATACATTGGGGTCATGGCTTAGAGGGTATACTGCAAAGATTAGAAAGCAATTGCTAATTGGAGCTTCGGCTCAGTGCTGGGCTATTTGGCTATGTCGAAATGATGTTGTGTTCCATCGATTGTGCCCTAACTCTTATTTGCAGGTAATCTTCAGAGGGACCTACTGGGCGAGGTTCCGGTCACAGCTGTCTGAAGAGGAAGCGATGAAGTTTGTGAAAAACAATTTTCAGCGGTTGGAAGGGGTGGTAATGGAGCTTTTCACCAGATGGGGATGGAACTTTAGAAGCAAGATTGATATGTAATCTTTCTTTTCTGCTTTTTCCTGGTTCAGACCAGCTAGTTTTTATCAGAGTTTATTCCTAGGTATGCTATAACAGCCTGCGTGTTGTGCCCTTGCTTGTTGGCTGTAGTCATTCGCACGTGAATGATCAAGGCCGGAACATTCCATATTCTAAAAAAAAGAAGGTTTAGCTCTTCTCCAAGAAACCATGCCCTAAGGGGAATATCCAATGATGTTAAACAAGATTGCTTATAAATTTTTTTTCTGATAACTGGTTCTTTACCTCAGAAGTGGTAGGAACGGAAGGAGCCTAAAGGGAAACTGGTTGAATGTCCCCGCGCTCCTTATTGGAATTTTGGTGGTAATTTCTTGTGAGTTCTTGATGATGGAAGTAAATATTAATGTCATAGACTGTTTTGTCATGGAGCATGTGGTATTTCTAGAAAATGTCTATGGTTACGATGTTAGGAACATCATACCCTAGAGTTCATCTTTCTGTTGCACTCAGATAACTCATACCAATGGATTTTATATGGGAAACAGGAGTCTCCGATCTTCCATCAGGAGAAGATAACTATCGATTGGTCGAAAACTTGACATAAGTGATTCGGCTTCAGATCAACAAGACCCGACCCCGCAATCGAAGCACCACGTCACCTCTGGTTGCCAACCATACGCCACGAAGGCTAATCCGTGCCTGCAAATTAAATAAAAGAACACAACTAAGAATGAAGAAGAATAGAGCAAAAAATTGCAAATAACCGATTATGCTCACAAAAAATTGCAAATAACTGATTAAGCAATAACTTTGGCAATGACTAATGGATATAAATATTTAAGATCGGCCAAGAAACCCTAGACATGTCCCTAATGAACGCCAACACGATACATGGCCCAATGACCTAAATAACTTGTTTAGATGATTCCTGTTGACTTGGACCAGATATATAATAATGTGGGACCAGTGACATTGGAAAGGTTATCTCATTAATTTTCCATAGATATGTAGTACATAAAAAGTGGACTTTGTTTGAGGTCTGGGCGATGATTTAAGGTGACCTGGTCCAGGACTCCAAGTTGGACTTGAATGTGGTACGTTGTGGGCCTCCACTTTTCATGGACGCTCATCTGGTCTTTTGCTCCTCCATGCCTCTCTTCACCTAAGCCTTTTCATTGTTTCTAATTAAAATAATTTTATTAGGTAGCAAACCATTTTCAAGATTACTAAAAATACATAGGAACAAGCTCACCTTATATTTTTCTTGAATTGTCATATCATGTGTGCCATGCCCACATCATTCTCCTCTTGTTGGGAGCAAACCATCCGCAGTTTGGCTGTAGTTGTAGAAGATGTCATAGGTGAAAAATCAACAATGCTTCCCTTCTTAAAATTGAACATGTTTCTTTAAAAGAAAACTATAGGTAGGAACTTGAGATGGCAAGATTAGTGTTAGTGCAACCCTTCATTTGATCACATTATTGCACAGTCAAAGGAGATTTCGTAATTGAAGAAACATAAATTCGATGCACTAATAAAGTAATATGTATTCCTAGAAAACCATAACAATTTGAAACATGCAAAAAAGTCTCTCTCCCCAAACAACTTAAATTACGCAGAATATCAAATTCAATATAACCCAAAGTATTTAGAAAATAATAACTTAAGTTTATCACTTTTGGTATTTGTTACGATCATAGATAAATCCGCAAGCGCACGGAATATCGTCGTAACATTTTACCCGTGAGTATTTAGGGGTGTTGTATTTATATTTCCACAGGGAAGGGAACGATTATAGAATAGGTAAATTAATGATTAATTCTTGATTGAATATCCAATGCACAAACAGGGGTAAGGATAATATGAATATGGAGGTAGTGTGACACACAAGTTTACTCAGGTTCATTGAATAGATATAGGCAGAGACATAGGAAGAAGAGAACTACTAGGACTTATGTACTTCTAATGTAAACATACAACTTATATTGCACACACATACACATATACATGATTAGGACCAAAATTAAAGCTCCCAGGCACTACCGGGAGAACCGCACATGACTAGCAGATGAGCAACCAACTCGGCTATTTTATGGATCTCCTACCGCTCGATCTGAACGTGGAGGATTACGGAGGACGGACAAGTCTGTCGCCACCTGCCGCCTACCTCTACAAACCGTGGGGTAAAGCCGCATCCAACAGCACTTGACCAACCCAAGCCGCATGCCTGCATTGATAAGTGATACTCTAATACCCTGCGTGGAGCCCCGACCCTCCGGATCGATAGATATTTTACTAGAGCAAACATTCGAATACTAGAGCCGATGCCGTGGTGTTGGCGTCTCTTAGCGTCACAGATAAATCCGCAAGCGCACGGAACACCAATGTAGCATTTTAACCGTAAGTAATCTCGGGTGACTTATTTATATTTCCGCAGGGAAGGTGGTGGTTTATAGAATTATAAGGTTTAGGATAATATCGTGATTAAATATGCAAAGTCTGAGCAGGATAATATAGTTGAGAGGTAGTGTGACACAAAACAAGCCAAACTCAGATAGAGATAACTAGGATTAGAGAGAGAGAGAGAGAGAGAAAAGAGCACTCAAGGGCATATGAAGATTATTCCTATCTAAGCAAGCATAGCTCATACTCGTATACATATACACATACACATGCTTAGGATCAGGCTCTAGGCTCCGAGGCACTACCAGAAGAACCACACATGACTAGCAGAGGAGCTGCCAGCCAACTTAGCTACTTTATGGAACTCCTACAGCCACTACCCAAACGGGGAGGGTTACGCTGGACGGACATGGCTGTCACCACCTGCCGCCTACCTCATCTAACAATGGGATATGATAGCATTCAAATGTAACCATTAAGCCAGACACCACGTCTGCATTAAAGATTAAAATTGTTGCCTCGCGCAAGGACATCCGTCTCTATTAGGAGCCTTAGTTCTAGAGCACACAGTTAAGGGGGATGAAACCGTTGTTGTGGCCTAGATGTCTTACCACGTCTAAACATGCAAGATACATAACTCAAGTATGAACTATAAAAGGATCACATACTAACCATAAGCATATGAACCAAAGACAAGCTAGGATAAGGAAATAAACTTTATTACTAACCTCAAATCATTACATAAAATAGAAGATACAAGACCATACCAAAATCTTTTTGAAGACTATAAGACCTTGAAGAGCTACTCTCCACGTACACTCCACTAGCCTAGAGACCTTTACAAGAGAGAGTGAGGCTACATCTTGGTGTGTTCATTTAGAGGGACCTCCCCTTGTATTTATATGCTTGGACAGGCACCTCTCGGCCGGTGAACTCATGCAAGTCATACACAATCGATCTTGGGGAGGCTTCAGGAGATGACACGTACAAGCTTAAGTCGGTTGAACTGGTTTGGCCGAACCATCAGTTCGGCCGAATTGGCCTTGGGGCCAACCGACTTCATCCTTGGTTGAGTCTTTGACAAGTGGGCCCATGTGCCTCTAGTTGATGATAGAGCTGGAGTTGAGTCAGTTTGTTTCAGTTGTGGGCCCTCCAATCCATGTGATGCTTGCGTGGCGGCGCGTGATTGGTTGAGGCTTTTCTCCTTGGATCAAAGGGTAGGTTTTCTCCTTCATTTTCAGCTAAATTCCTGCGTACATAGTTTTCTCCAAGGACATGTGGAATGTAGGGGTTTTGTTAGTAGCATGTGTATAAGAAATGCAAGTTTCTTCTTATTTGTGGTCAAGTTGATGCACATTTTTGGTCCGTAACAAGCATCAACACGTGGCACTAGATTTACTCATCTAATCATACAAGGTATATGATACACATATAAACTAAGCGAGAAGCATACGTCCGATAAAGCAAAATATGAACCACGCATACTAAAGATAAAGAAGATAAATCTATTAAGGATATCCGAGAATTACAAAGAGAAGAGAGTACTAAAGACATACCGAGCTCTCTCCAAGCAACCCCAGCCGGAACCCGTAGAAGAACTACTTCAGCCTAAACTCCACTAGCCTATGGACTAAAGCAGAAGCGAAGAGTGAATGAGCAACTTGGTGTGTGTCTCTAAATGGAGCACCCCTTTAGTATTTATAGCCTTGAGTAAGGCGATTGAGACAGGTTTCTGTCTGCCAATCTAGCGTAACTGTCTTAAGGAAGTGCTGAGGAAGCTCCACGTGCCGGCTGCTAGTGAGGCGGTACAAAGATGGTTCAACTGAACCAGGGGGTCGGCTGAACCACTTTAACCGCCTCTGGCCACCGCCTTTGGTAGGGTGGCTATAGCAGGTGGGCCCTCTTGTCAATGGTCGGTGCCCCGCGCAGTTTATGTCGGTTTTGGACATTTTGTGGGCCCTTTAATCCATGAGAGGTTGGGGTGTCATCGCGTGATTCATCGGTGTTGTGCTTCTTGCCACCTAAGGAATGTTTCTCCTTGATTTTGCTCAATTTCCAACATGTCGGTGTTTTACCGCCAAGCGCACCAAGGGATACCCCCGAGGTGGTAAGTTGTAGGTGAGGTGTCATCGAAAACTCGAAGGTGCAAGGAACACAAAGATTTAGTCAAGCTCGGGCTGCGTGGTGCGTAATACCCTACGTCCTGTGTGGTAGTTTGTATTGCCTTAGGTTGGTTGTCTGTTGGAGAGGGTCCCTGCCCGCCCTTATATAGTCTGGGGGACAGGGTTACAGATATCGTAGCCAGATACGAGCTTAAGAGTCCAACCCGAGTGCCACTCGAGTAGTTTCCTTCTGTTCCGACTAGTCCTACTCGTGCCCGAGTAGCTTACAATAGGTATAAGGTATGTGACATGCCCCATCCATTATTCTGGAATATTCATGCCATATGCGTAGTCCCGGGGCCCCGGGTCTAACACTACATACCACTAAAATCAAGAGGACATGTGGAAAAAGCATTATTCTAAACAAAAATGCGTGTAAGAAATATTAGCTCTTCTTTATTTGATTAATTTTCTGATCGAATTGACGGTCGATTTTGATACTTAACGAGTGTCAACAATTATGTCACTTGTAATGTGAAGAAAATGTTTTTTCAGCATAAATGTAAGGTTCCAATGCAAAAGTATCACATTATCACAAGTTGTGGCATATGGCTAATAAAAGTATCAACACACAACTCCTCTTTACCACAAGAAATAACAAGAAAATCATTTTGTGACAAGGGTAAATCAATCAAAGGTTCTACTAAATGTTGCTCTATGATAGAATGATTTGTGAACAAATTCAACACATCATAAGAATTCTCACCTTGCGTGAGTGTAGCACCCTATTCATTTCCTTCGGTCTCATTTTCAGAAATTGGTGCATGATCAGTTGATAATTCCAAAAATTCACATGATACTGTAGGCACTTCATTCTCTTTTACAACACGGAGGGGGTTTCACCCTCCTATATAGAGATAAGGATTTGTAGAAGTGGGTGACACTCTCACCCGCGCCTAGGTGGATGAGGTGTTTACCGGGCCCCTACTAATATTATTTTATATTTTATTATGAACTATACAAAAAACATTTAAATGATATACAATAGCAAATCAATTTAAAAGTTAGTGAAATTCCTACATGACAACTTTTATGTAGTATGTTTATGTGTAAAGAATATATATGTTTAGTGTATATGAGCAGAAATATAGTTCTAGTGTGTATAAATTTTAAAAAATTTCTTAAGTTATATGAAATAGTGTGAGAGTACCCGTTTGTTAACGGTATACTCTTTGTATAATTTTGTTTATTTTTTATGACAAGGTTATGCACCTATAAAAGGAATTCATGCCAATTTATAGAATTTTCAGAAGATGTTTAGGTATTATTAGTAATAAAGTTATAATTTTGACTTTGAATGATAAATAACAAACAATGGACCTTTCATATATTTTCATGATATGTGCTGAACTGAGACATATGTCCCCAAATATATTTTTTAATCTACTTTTAAGTACGATTTGATATGACTGTAGTTCAAATTGGAATTACTTTCACTAAGAATAGAAAAATTCATGTGAACACTAATAAATAGTAAATCAGTTCAAAAGTTATTAAAACTTGTACACATAGTGTACACAACAACTTTTATGTAGTATATTGCGTGTACAAAATATGTTTGTGATATATGAGAAAAATATGTAGTATTTTCAATAAGAACAATAGAATAATAAATCATGTTTTCTAGGGGCGAATCGATTTCCGGGGACGGTGGTCCATGGTCTGTGTGCACATCATGAATATTTGGTGCGGGCAACTTCTCAACCGCCCCTGAAAAATCAGAGTGCTTCTACAAATTATTTCTTTAGTAGTGGTACCAATTATTATATCATAGTTCAGTACAAAATAAATGAAGATGTATATATATAGTGCATGTTATCATTGAGAACTTAGCATAGTAGAGATAGTGAAATATGCAAAAAAAACCATTATATATTTCTACTAGAGAATACTGAAAAATTTTAATCCGAATAATCAAGCAATTTCATGTGCCTTGAACACTTGGCTAAGCCAAGTAGATAAGAAACTTAGAATAGTAGGAGTTACATCCATGAATAGGTGCTGTTGTATAGAAGAATATGTCTCCCCCCACTAGTTACGTTCTTCATTATGTGCAGACTGCAGAGGCTCAGAGGCTCCACTATAACACGCCAAATTGATCAAACCAATAAAAGTGAGACACTGAGACTTCGGACTACCACCTGTATTCTTGTTTTTATACGAGCAGATTAGATCTCGATGTTTCTTGAGCTTCACAACAGTTGCTAATACAATCTTGTTTGATTTCCACTAACGAACTTCCCTAGAGAAGCGGCCCCCAAGGGAAGAGAGCAGGTAGGTGGTATGGTTGTATATCTTAGGCATGTGATCATAAGCTTCTCCTGTAAGCTCTGCATATATGCCGCTTCGTCTAAATATTATAATTGTAGATCATATTTCTAGATATGTTCTGATAGTGCGCTAGTCATGCCTTTCGTGTCAGCTGGCATATGTGCCGCGCATATGTATCTTGCTTAGAGAATTACTCTAGGTGTTCTTTGCTAGTGAACGTGAATATACTTCCTTGGACGAGTCCTCATTTATTGATCAAACTGATTTCTTTAGGTAGTAGATTCAGTGAAAATTCGGTCATCTTGGACGGTTTGACTTATGCACTAACTAATGGATCATAACAGAAGAACTTTACTGTCCCATCTGTTTACGAGTATACATTCTTGATATGGTTTGATGGTAACACACCTTTTACATATATGGTATTTTACTATAAAAGCTGGATAGGTAAATATTTTAAGATGGTCTATAAACCATGTTAGGTTCTGATACGCTTAGTAGTTATACAGCACAACCCTGAATTAGAATCTCAATCTATGAAATGTGTTACAACTGTGCTTGTTATCAAGAATACCAATATATATAATTTTTTATATCTCCTGCACCATTCGAAAGTTTTTATGAACTTGAAAAATCAGCGACGAAACAACAATAATAAGGAGAAAAGACTTGGCAAGCGAACTGCAAATTCTTTAAGCATGACTAAAAGGAGTCAAAGTGGTTATTGCTCTCTCTGACAAAACACTTCAACCATTATTTAGGCTCTTCTGTTAATGCTTTTCTATAGAAGAATCTGGTGCTATAGATTTACTAGCATCTAATCCATCAGATCGCTCTAATTGATACTGCTCGCTCTAGGTGAGGTGCCTCAGTTGCTAGCTTGATGAATGACCTGGTCTTGACTCCATCATATATGAAGTCATCAATGCTCGTCTCACACAAGTAGTAGTTCAACTTCAACTAGAACAATGAATAATCAATTTAATATGATAATGTCACACACGTTTCAAGTATTAATTGGAATAGGATTTGAATAACATCTTTTAAATCAAACCATGAATATGTTCTTTTAAAAGTCGAACCAAGTGGGATCAGAACCACTGTTGATCATATATATGTCAGCATATAAGACTGCAGTTAGGAGGTGGACAGATCGTTAAGAAGTGTATTGTTAATTTAGTATAAGCACCACAATGTGTGGGGTTTGCAATGCGTACCTAGGGTTTTTGGATTGCAGCAAATATCTTCTTTCTGTTCTTCCTTTTTTTCCAATCATGATACAGTATGTATGCTATGCTATTATGTTTACTGATCTTTCTAAAGTTTTTTAATCAGTTTCTCTCTTTGTTATCTCTTATTAACTTGCATTGAATGTCTGACTAATTAATTTTGAGTAATCTAATTTTCCATTTTCTTATCAATATTACGGTAAAAAGCTTTTAACTTTTTATACAAAATAAAGCCCTGGTGATGCTGGAGAAAAAAATAAGTATTGATGTTCTCTGTAAAAAACATATTCAGATTGAGATTAAGCCCTGATATTTGATAAAAAGTACAAAGGTAAGAGCAAAAAATCTAAAACTATTATGAAAAGTTTTGATGAGGTGAAAGCTGACACACTTCTCTTTCTTTTACCAACGCTATTGCCATTTGCATCTAGTCTGCTAAGGGACAGAAAGGAACCTTTCTACGCGAAGAAGCCTTGCATTAGGAAAGAGAGCATTAAAATGGAATCATCTGAATGTTTGAGGTGATAGCCGTTGGTACCATTTTACTGCCCGAGTGCCAGAATATAGAACCCTGCGTCCCCTTTTCTGCGTCTATTTAAACGATCATCTCCATTCGCGTTTACATACTATGCAACGGGAGTCAGGATTTATTCAATAATTGTTTTCTCCCTCCACAGACTATAATAGATGGTAACTATCTTAGATGCAGCTGGATAATAAGATACAAGATCTCAATACCGTAGATGCTTTGCTCTTGCAATAATACTTACTGGTGGTTGCACTATGTTATCGATGTTCGGTACATGTAGATATATTGATGTTGCTGCTGTTCTTTCATCTCGATCCTCCTCTTTCCCCAAATACTTCTTTATAAACTTCTTACTGTTCAACTAATGATCGTATTACTTTTGTGTCACGGAACCATTAACATGATTGATCGAATTTTTTCGATGTATGTGTATGTGCACTTGGCAGGGTGACATCAAGACCGACCTTCTGGCATGGCGGCAAATAACTCATCAGCATCTTGAGCCGAGGGACCTTGCTACTGCTATCAAGCAAAGGCTCGGTAACGGTAAGAGCAAGGATCTCCGACATGTTCTTCCCTAGCTGCTGCTCAAAGGACCCAGTTAGTCAACGCCAGCCTGCTCGCTTATTCGTAAAAAGCATAAGTAATTTTTTGTTGTTGCAGGTGTAGAAGGTCACCCTGTATGCACAAAACTGGGCTCGACTAATGGCGAGGTTCCCTACAGGGTCAGTGTGCGAGGGAGGGTGAACTTGATGAGGCTCTGCGAGTTCCTGAAGGAATACAGATTTCATTTTGTGGAAGTTGAAGCCTTTACCAGGGTAGACACCCACACACACACGCTTCATGAAAATAAATTACCAGCACGTGTCATGCATTATTTGCTTTGCACTTCAGGGACAGGCATCATCGTCGTCGGTTTCAGGTCGGACCGATTCAGCAACTGTACATTTCGATGTCAATATCAATTATATGTAGCCCCGGCGCCGTATGAAGTGCTGGTCCTGCTGTGGTTTGTCAAAGGTCTTTCCATGATATCTATCTACATCTAATGGCCTGTATTGTGTAATACGCTACTGCAGAGTATTGGGGTGTTACCGAGTCAGTAGTCAAATAAAAAGCTGTGCTGATGATGGCTTGTTATTTGAGCAATTGTGTGTGCTACAATATTGCACTTATTAGCTTGTAATTCTTCCGGTGAAGGAAATTATGCTAGTGACTGCTTGGTCGAGTACATATGCATGTATCAGTTTGTAACTTGATATGATAAAATAAAAGGTGATGTCAAAGTTTGGTGTCCCTCCTATATATATGTCTTGTTTCTGTTATCTTTTTCTTTCTTTGAGGGCATCATTATTTTTCTTTTTTTTTTCCTCTACCTCCAAGCAATACTTTACTATAGTGATTGAATGACTTGCGCCCTACCGCACATATATTGTTTCGGTGATGATTTATCTTTCCTAAATTATAGTTTTTTTAATCTACCGAATTCCTTCCCATGAATTTTGTATCTGCCTCCTAGTGGAAGCACCACTAAAGGTGCTCTCAACAAAAATTGAAGACAATAACATCCTTTCTCAATTTTTTAAACCCGTATAGTAGTAGTAGTGGCTGTGGCAGCGTGCTGCAACTTATGCACTTGATGGGGAATGGGTTCCCAAAGGCCCTCTCATGACTAGCATAATTGTCACATTAAAGACAACGAGGATGCTGCAACCATAGAAAAGGAGTGAGGAGATGATGACATCACAGTGGTGCCCTAAGGTACATGGCATATATATAGTTACCACTACTACAGAAAATATTTTTACCACCGGTATTTACCGCCAGTTCTTAAAGTAAAAATGGTATAGTTTATAAAAATGGTCTACTCACTGCGCCCAACCACTATAGGGCCCGTGGTGAAAATCATTTTCACCGCCGACCGTGGCTAGAGCCGGCGGTAAAAATGGTATAGTTTATAAACCCTCTGCCCCTCCTCCTCCTACCCGAGTTCTCCATTTCTTCTCACCATTTTTGCAGCCATGCCTCACCATGTTGTTTAAGATTTCGATTCTCTTTTGAAGTGTAGACATCAACTACTCGGTTTGAGGTTAGTAACTAGCAACCCATTCAATTCTTTGCTTGTTTCATTGGCTAGATTTCGAATTCGTAGTTTGAATTTGGTAGAGAGGCTTTGTCCATGGTGAGGCAAAATCCACATCAAAATGCATAAGGAGGCTAGTGAATTTGAAGTATGGATATCACCCACTTGTTTTATGATTGGTAGCTAGCAACCCATTCAATTCTTTGCTTGTTTCATTGGCTAGATTTTGTGATGGAGAGGATTTGTTCATGGTACTAGAGGCAAAATTTACATCAAAATGCATAAGGAGGCTAATGAATTTTGATGTATGGACATTATGCACTTGTTTTTTGCTTGTTCGCTAGCAACCTATTCAATTCTTTGCTTGTTTCATTGGGTAGATTTTGAATTTCTAGTTTGAATTTGATGGAGGAGGCTCTTTTTTCATGCTAGAGGTGAAATTTACATCAAAATCCAAGATGGCTTCCAAATTTTGAAGGAATCGCATAACTCTCTTGTTTTAAGGTTGGTACCTAGATGCACATGTTATTCATATCTTGTTTCATTGTATTGATTTTGGTATGAATTTTGCATTAATATGTCATTTATAGATGGATCGAGGATGGATGTATTATTCGAAGCCTCCTGATCCCAAGTTTGTGGATGGTGTTGATTCTTTTGTGAAGACCGCCCGAGCATATTGCATCAATAAGTTACAAGCTAGTGATCATGTGTATTGCCCATGTGTTGATTGCCGCAATCAGAAACAGCTTCGCAACATCGAGCAAATCCGTTATCATCTGTTGGTTAGGGGTTTTATGGCAAACTATAAGATTTGGAATAAGCACGGAGAAGATGGGGAGAACTTACAACAGGAAGCTTCACAGCATCATACCGTCTAGGAAATCGTGCATGAGAACATCGTTGAAAGAGTCTCTGAAAGAGTCAACGAAACCATCGATAAAGTCGGCAATGATACGTTGAAGTAAGTGATGATCTAAATCAGATGATACGTGATGGGGAGCCAGAATTTCTGGATGCGAGAAATCTGAAGAAGTTGGAGCAGATGAGAAAGGATGCAAAAATACCGTTGTATCAGGGTTCTAGTGTGACTAAATTGGAAGTTGACCTATTGCTGCTGGAGCTGAAATCAAGTAATGGTTCGACAGACAAGGGTTTCGACGATTTGCTAAGTCTTATGCAAAAGCTGCTTCCAACCCCGAATGAGTTGCCTGAAAACACGTACCGATCCAAGCAAATGATTTGCCCAATGAAATTGGAAGTGCAGAAAATTCAAGTGTGTCGCAATGATTGCAAGGCGATTACAAAGACTTGGACTCGTGCCTAGTGTGTAAAACTTCCCGGTATAAGTGTTCCTCCGCCATGGTGGTGAAAGGTGACACGAATAAAAGACCTCCCATGAAGGTTGTGTGGTACTTCCCAATGATTCCTCGTTTGAAGAGATTGTTTGAGAATGCAAAAACGGCCAAGCTGATGAGGTGGCATGCCGAAGACTGTTTGGTTGATGGAAAGCTTAGACACCCAGCAGATGGTTCATAGTGGAGGGCTGTCAATTCTAGATACAATACATTTGCAAGCGAGATCGGAAATATAAGGTTTGGGTTGAGTACGGATGGGATGAATCCCTTTGATATGGTTAGCAGCAAACACATCACTTGGCCCGTGACTCTTTGTATATACAACATTTTGCCATAGCTGTATATGAAGAGGACGTACCTTATGATGCCATTATTGATCCAAGGGCCAAAACAATCTGGAAATGATATAGATGTGTATTTGGAGCCATTTGTGGATGATCTCATGATAATGTGGCATGATGGTGTTAGAGTATGGGACGAGTACAAGCGAGAACACGTTACAAGGAGTGATGTTGTAAAAATCAAGGACCTACCTGACCTTGGTAGCGTATCAGGACAAGTTACAAAAGGATATAAAGAATATGTGGATGCTTGGATGATACTGATGCTAGATGGTTGACCAATAGTAGATGGTTTATATGGATCATCGTAGGTTCCTTTTCAAATATCACCCATATCGCCAAAACAAGAAATCTTTTGACGGGACAAGAGAAGATCGCTCAGCTCCGGAGATTTGTGATGGGAGGCAAATATTTAAAGCAGTGAGTAAATTAATGTTGTTTTTGGTAAGGATGCAGGAAGTGTACCCGCACCTGCTGGATCTTCGTGGAAAAAGAAATCTTTGCTATCGAGACTTCCTTATTGGCGGTTCATGATTGTTCGCTACGCCCATAATAGTATGCACCTAAGAGTATGTGTGAGAGTACTCTCGGAATTTTAATGGCCCATAAGGAGAAAAGTAAAGAGTCGGTGGAAACTAGACAGGACTTGCAAGCTGTATCCAATAATTCGAAACTTCCGGTTGCATCTTGGATCTTGCACAAGGATGAGAAAGAGTACTTTTGGTTTTTTTCCTCCCGCCGCCGGACCCCTCTCTTTATTTCCCTCCCGACGCCGGCCCCCTCCACTGGACCTCCGCCCCAGGCGCGGCGCCCCCGACCTCCTCCTCCGCCGGCCCCGCCTCCGACCATCTACTCAGCGCCACTGACCTCCTCCGCGTGGCGCCCCGGGCCTCTGCCCCCGGCGAGGCACCCTAGAGCTCCGTCCCGCGCGGCCCCTGACCTCCTCCGCACGGCGCCCCGGACCTCCGCCCCCGACCCACGACCGCCGCCAGCCCCCTCCTCGATCCAACCCCGACCGGCACCTGCCCCCTTCTCCTCCTTCCCCGACCGCCGCCAGCCCCCTTCCCCAACTCATCAGCGGCCATTGGCACGCACTCGTCGCCGGCAGGTTGGTCTGTGCATTTTCTTGCCAATGGTCTGTGCATTTTCAGACAGGCAATGATCTGTGCATTTTCTTGCCATTGGTCTGTGCATTTTCAGCCAGGCAGTTTTGCAGTGAAATGCATCGATTGAATTCAAGGTGTGTTATAAGGTTCATTTGCTGCCGCTGCTGTTGTATTTGAATATCAAAACTGTGTTCATGTATGTGTTTGTTTCAACTGCTCATCCAATTAAAATTATGTGGACGCTGCAGTTGCATTGACCTTTGTGAATCAGGGATAGAGCATGGAAATGTGGAGGGACTGCTTGATTTCAACTTGTTTATTATGCGTGCTCTGGTGGTCAGTGGATGTTTTTTGGTCAGTGGTCAGCCAATTTACAGGATTGAATTGATATTGTGTTACTTTGGACAATAAAAGTACTCTTCCTCTTTCTTTTGTCTGCTAGAGAATATCTTTGGGCTTGTTATCATGCTGGATAGGCTAGCTTGTTTCCTTTTGCAGGATAGGTTATCATGCTGGATAGGCTATCATGCTGAATATCTTTGGACATAAAAGATAGTCAGATTTCAGTTATGTTAAAATCAAACCTTGTTTCCTTTTGCAGGTTACTGATGCTTTAGCTTGAGCAGGACTTGAATCATCAAATCTTATTGTCGGCATTGATTTCACAAAGAGCAACGAGTGGATAGGTTAGCACTTACGGACTGTATCTGTCTTATACAATTTTGTGGTTGATATAGTTACATGCCCGGTACAAAATGTCACTCATCGTTACACATGTTGTCCTGACATGCTGTCATGCTATCAGGCCCTTGTTTCATTACTCAGCAACTCTAACGACAAATCTATGCAGCCCATATATTATCTTCTATACTCATATTCAACTAGCCTCTACTTACTCATATGTAGGGATAATGGGACGATTGGGATGATTCAGATCTCGTCGTCGGAAATATGTAAACAAGGATGCAGCAGCCAATGTTAAGGCTGAGGACAAAAACCAGGAAGCAGAAAGGCGCGAGGATGGTAGCCCTTCCGCGTACCTCAACCTGGACCAAAATGCCGAGGTAATTGGCTGTTTTCTTTACTCTCAGCTCTCGAGATTATACATATCGGCAGACCTCAGAATTGTTCATATCTTTAAATTTCCTTATTGGCTCATGGCAGGAAGTAGCTCCAGATGTCTGTGAGACAACCTCAGAACCAAGCCGTAGGGGCAAGCGCGGACCAAACAAGATGCCAAAGGGCCGAGCTCTTATCAACGAGCTCGATGAACTCGGAGAACCTGTTGATCCTGTAGGTGTAATGGGGCCATACAAGTCCACCTGTGGGGTGATAGTGAAGAACTACATTCCTATCAAGTATCAGGTATGGAGTGCAAAGGATAAGACCTAGGCGGTCTCGGACTCGCTTAAGGAAATATGTTGGGACAAGCTGAAAGAGAAGTACATTTTCCCTGAGGGCTCCGAGGAGGTAGCGAAGAAGCGGGCACTGTTTATCATGTCCAACTCATTCAGAGGTTGGAAAGGTAATTTGTTTAGAGGGCATATGCAGAAAGGAACCGAGCCAGACTGGAAGTACTTCCCAAACCAATAGCAGTATTGGGATGAATTCGTGAGTTTCAAGCTGTCCGAGCCTCAGCAAGCACTTAGTGAGAAAAATAAGGTCAATTCCTCCCAAAATGATAATCCTCATAGGACTGGATCTCGTGGGTACTTGAGGAAAATACCGGAATGGGAGCAACAGCTGGAGCAGATAATCTAGAGTGGAGTTAGACAGACGGGTGGGATCCTCGCTCTGTGAGATATCTTTTTGCGAGGGGGCTTCCTACAACCCTGATGGTTCCCTAAGTTACCGTACTCCTTTAGCCGAGGACCTAGCACATAGAATTCAGTCAGCCCACAAGGAAATTGAACTAGGTATTTTTACTCCAGACAAGGAAAATGACGAGCTGACTCGGGCCTTGCGAAAAAAAGAGCACCTAGGTCGTACACGAGGGACCGGATTGGTTCCATGGGGTGTTTCTTTTCAAGCTGATAAAGACACATATAGAAGCCAAGGAAAAGAGCCGAACGAGAGTCATAGTGGCATGACCTCCCTCAGGCTATGCGTGAGGAAGTAACTCAACATACCGACAGGTTACGAGCAGAGTTCGAGGAGAAATTGAGCAGAATTCCTATTGCACCAGATCAACCTGTCCCTACATTCACGAGTCCGATGGGAATTCGTAGTAGCTGTGGAAGCACTGTGCTTCCTGAAGAAGAACAAGTTGGCACTTTTCTTGTGGATGAAATCATGAAACCAACACCTTGCAAGCTATATGTCCAGGATAAGATCTTTAAGAACAAGGTGGCAATAGGTCAAGCTTGGCCTGGGAATGATGTCATAAAGCATGGTCCATTACCTTTAGGCTATGCCAAGGTTACCATTGATACAATAGTTAAGAGGAGGTACCGTCGTACGGTTGAGTTGGTGTTGACGCTCATTACATACCAGTTTCGACTGTCAAAATTCTCCATAAAGTGGAATAATAATAAAGACCAACACTAGTATAGGGTGTTTAGCTAACGAATTCTACAAGTGCTGGTCTAAATATGTGTGCATGTGTATTTAAGCTAAAAATACATGAAAGAGCAAGCAAGATCAAAGGTGCAAAAGCATCGACCAATCAGAACGTACCGTTCAGCCTCACATGGATCAAAGGGCCCACCAGAGCATGCAAACGACGTAGGACAGCGCCAAGGCACACACACTTGCATGTAGGACCCACTTACCAGCCACTCAGACAAGAGGTAGGTTGGTTGGTGGCCTGGCCAGGTCGGCCGAACCAGGCTTGGAGCCACCGACTTACCCCTTGCTCGTGGCAGCTCCTCATTGCTCCTCAAGGTCGGTTCAAGGTGGCTCCTGCTGTTTTCCTGGCCGTAGCACCCCTGGACAAAGCTGTAAATATGAGGCGAGAGGCTCCAAATGAAGACACACAACTCGCACTCATCTCTTGTGCTCTCACTTTCATAGCTGAGCTTTAGGATCAGTCTAGAGGCTTAGTGCTGCCTAGGTAGTGCATAGAAAATTGGGAGAGAGTGAGGGGAAGTCGGGGAAGTGCCGGGTTTGTCGTTACTCTTCTCCAGCTTGGATCTCGACGGATGCTTATCAACCAAAGTAAGTGTTCGTGACTTCTTTTGTGCTTTAGTCTCTTAGTTAAGTAATAGTCCTAGTTCCTTAGTTGTTTACGAGATCAATAGTTCACTAGTTTAGTAGATGCTCTAGTCTAAAGCTAAGGCTAGAGTTAGTAAAAGACAGTGTAAACGTGGTGTCTAGACTAGACTTACCTGTTGATTGTGGAATATCTCATGGTTTGATGAGGTAGGTAGCAGGTGGTGACAACCCTGTCTATTCAGCGTAACCCTCACCGTTCGGGTATATCTTAGTGCCGTATTACTGGAACAAGCCAGGTTTTATCCATAAGACGCCAGTAGCCCGAAGTAAACAATTAGGATAGTTTTATGTTATCTTTGATTCTTAGCCTTATGAATCCTATCTACCCGTTTCCTCTAGCTACTGTGGTGTTCTTGGATGAACCTGAACCTTAGAGAATATACACACGTTTCTCAGTGGATACGATACCTTGGAATACTCTTGGGTGAAAACTACAACGGTATTTGTACGTTTGCAGATTTATTTGTGATCGTTAAAATACCCAACAAGCTTTCTGGTGCCGTTGTCGGGGACGGTAGCTATATTCTCTTCGGATCTAGTTCACCCTTGTATCCTTTTCTTTTCTTTGATTCTATCTCTACGCCCACTATCCATGGAGCAGCCATCCATTCAACAGCTCTCCGCACCTAAAGGCGATTTTTGTGAGCCAACACCCTTTTCTGATCCAATCTTTCTTCTGGCTACAAACTCAGCTCTGGCTATATAGTTCTAGTTCAGGGTCATTCCTTTTCAGGATGGGATGATGAAAATCCCTACCATCACCTGCGCAAAATCGAGCCAGTGTGTTCATGCCTGAAAATTTCAGGCATGACTCACCAAACTCTCAAGTGGAAGTTGTTTCCCTTCTCTTTAATAGAGTCGGCGAAGGAATGGTACACACGCGTCGTGAGAAGCATGAATGGAGATTGGAAAGAGCTTCGAGACCGGTTATGTCTCGCATTCTTTCCACTCTCTCGTGTTTGTGCCTTGGAGCAGAAGTTTTGACTGTCCGCCAGAGTGAGAAGGAATCTATCGGTGCAGCCCGATTGTCCTCATTAGCAAAATCTGGTCTTGACTTGTCTTTACCTGATCACTTGTTGCTTCAACATCTCTACACGGGTCTTAGCAAGGAGAATGCACAGTACCTTGACGTCACCGCCGGAAGTTCGTTCACACAGAAGGCTCTAGCTGAAGGAAGGGAAATCGTCGACAAAATTATGGAGAATACCTCCTTTGTCTGCAAGCGTGAGCCTCCTCAGGTAGAATCCGAGGTACATCATGAGAAAATTCTAGCAGCCGAATCCGAATCCATAGATACCCAATCCTTAGATTCGACTCCTAAATTCTCTCCTGATCCTGAACCTGAAACACCAAAGGAAGAGGAACCTCTACCTTTGGAATTTCTCCCTGATAGTTTCGAGGAAGATCTTTTTGAAGACTTCAAAAACACCTCGAACTATTTATGTCAAAAGAGACAACCAGTTCCCGTCACTCCTTTTTGAAGCTTATGAGAAGGAATTTCTTCAAGAAACCATCAAGGAGTTGACCACCTTAATGAGCGACGAATCGTTAAGAGAAGGAGAGTCATCTTCTGAGCCACTCCTAATCAGCCATCCATCTTCTCTCATTTGGTGCCGCATAAGGAACCAAAATGTGGAAGCTCTTTATAACCCCGCCATCGGAGTTAATATCATGTCAGATAATTTTGCACTAGCCTTCCTAGGCAGCTCAGCTCTAACCCCGATGGGCAGAACTCTCAGGGGACCTTCAGGCTCTCTTGTGGGAAGTTACGGGGTGATCCAAAATGTGTCCGTATGGCACAAGGATGTTAGGGCAAGTCTAGATTTCCATGTTTTCGAAGTTCCCAACTTCGATATCTTGATCGGTCATCCCATTGAGAAGCTCCTCACTACCAGATTTAGGGAGCCTTAGCATCAGCTTAGGGAAGGAAAATCTCTCTGTTCCAATTACTCGAGCAAAAAACTCCTTAGCAGAGACCTCCCCCATAATTGAGCCGATTGAGGAAGTGTTGGACATATCTCCTCTAGACTCATCAGAATCAACTCTTGAAAAAGAAGCTGAACAGTTTATTCAAGAATAGGAGGATTCCGATGAAGTCTTTGAACTCCCAGAGTTTGAAGCTCCAATACGACCCCCATCGAGCTGAAACCTTTACCTTCTGGACTCCGATATGCTTTCCTGAACAACGATGTAAAATCTCCCGTGATCATTAGTGATAAACTCTCAGAAGAGGAGACTGCAAGACTCATCGCCGTCTTAGGAAAGCATCAGGCTATTCTTGGCTACGCTCTCCAAGATCTCAAGGGCATCAGTCCTACTCTCTGCACTCATCGCATTCCTATCGATCCTACCATGGCACCTTCTAGGGAACCCCAAAGAAGGTTGAACAATGCAATGCGAGAGGTTGTGAAGAAAGAGGTCCTAAAGCTCCTACAAGCTGGGATCATTTATCCCGTCCCATACAGCAAGTGGGTAAGTCCGGTTCAGGTAGTGCCCAAGAAAGGAGGTATGACGGTCGTGGAAAACAACAAGAATGAGCTAATTCCACAGCAAATCGTCACGGGATGGAGAATGTGCATCGACTACAGAAAGCTCAACAAGGCCACGAAGAAGGATCACTTCCCTCTACCCTTCATCGACGAGATGCTGGAAAGGTTAGCGAAACACTCCTTTTGTTTCCTTGATGGCTATTCTGGTTACCATCAGATTCCCATCCATCCCAACGACCAAAGCAAGACCATCTTCACGTGCCCCAATGGAACCTATGCCTATCGAAGGATGTCATTCGGGTTGTGTAATGCACCCGCATCATTCTAAAGGTGCATGATGTCCATCTTCTCGGATATGATCGAGGAAATCATGGAAGTCTTCATAGATGAATTCTCAGTTTATGGTAAGACTTCGATCATTGCCTTGAAAACTTGGACAGGGTCTTGCAAAGATGCCAGGAAAAGGACTTGGTGCTAAACTGGGAAAAGTGCCACTTCATGGTCCGAGAAGGCATCGTTCTTGGACATATAGTGTCCAAAAGACGGATAGAGGTGGATAAGGCGAAGATTGAAGTCATTGAACAACTGCCCCCTCCCACCAATGTGAAAGGGATTCAAAGCTTTTTAGGCCACACAGGGTTCTACCAGCGTTTCATCAGTAACTTCTCTAGTATCGCTAGACCCCTTACAATCCTTCTAGCTAAGGACGTTCCCTTCCAATTCGATGATGAGTGCCTAAAAGCCTTTAATACTCTCAAGAAGGCACTTGTCTCAGCTCCAATCATTCAACCCCCAGATTGGAAGCTACCCTTTGAGATCATGTGTGATGCTAGCGATTATGCGGTGGGAGCCGTACTTGGGCAAACCAAGGATAAGAAGCATCACGCATTTGCATACGCTAGCAAGACACTAACAGGAGCTCAGCTCAACTATGCCACCACAAAAAAAGAGCTCCTAGCAGTTGTCTTTGCGATAGATAAGTTTAGATCTTACTTAGTGGGAGCAAAGGTCATTGTCTATACAGACCATGCTGCTCCGAAATACCTCCTCACTAAGAAGGATGCTAAACCAAGACTGATAAGATGGATCCTTCTACTCCAAGAGTTTGACTTGGAAATCAAGGTTAAAAAGGGAGTAGAAAACTCGGTAGCAGATCATTTATTGCGTATGAATATCACTAAGACGTAGGAACTTCCGATCAATGACTTCCTTCGAGACGACATGCTGCTCAAGGTGACGGCTTCAAACCCTTAGTATGCAAATATTGTAAATTTTATGGTTTTAGGGTATGTACCACCAGTAGAGAACAAAAGGAAGCTGGCCTATGAAAGCAGACGCCATCTATGGGATGAGCCATATCTATATCGAGTATGTGCAGATGAACTATTACGACAGTGTGTTCTCACAGTAGAAGGGATCAAGATTATTGAGAAATACCATGCATCACCATATGGAGGGAATTATGGCGTATTTCGCACGCAATAGAAAATCTAGCAGAGTGGATTCTATTGGCCTACAATGTATGAAGACACCAAAGATTTCATTCGGAGGTGTCAGAACTGCCAAAAGCATGGGGGAATCTCAGCTCGCGATGCCATGCCACTGACATACAACCTTCAAGTGGAACTCTTTGATGTATGGGGCATTGATTACATGGGACCACTTTCCAAGTCCCATAATTGCGAGTATATCTTGGTCACCATGGATTACGTCTCCAAATGGGTGGAAAGCTATGCCATGTAGGGCTGCCGATGCCAAACATGCCCACAAAATGTTCCAAGAGGTGATCTTTCCAAGGTTTGGAACACCAAGGATGGTAATCAGTGATGGAGGGTCTCACTTCATTGATACAGCCTTCTGGAACTTCCTCAAGGAACTAGCAACCATGCACAACATTGCAACCCCTTATCATCCTCAGACGAGCGGTCAAGCAAAAACATCAAACAGGCAAATCAAGAATATTCTACAAAAGACCATTAATGAGATGGGCAAGGCATGGAGGCCGAAGCTAGCCGATGCCTTATGGGCATACCGTACAGCATGCAAGACTCCCATCGGCATGTCACCCTATCAACTCGTCTACGGGAAAACATGTCATCTACCCGTTGAGTTGAAGTAAGAGCACACTACGCGATCCGGAGGTGGAATATGGATCTTGACCAAGCCGAAGAACATAGAAAGATGCAGATCTTAGAACTGGAGGAATGGAGGGATAAGGCCTATCATAGTGCCACATTATATAAAGAAAGAACTAAGCGATGGCATGATAGAAGGCTGAAGCCAAAGGTCTTCAAACCAGGGGATAAGGTATAACTTTTCAATTCCAGGGTAAAGCTGTTCGGGCATGGGAAGCTAAGGAGCAAGTGCCTAGGACCATACCTCGCCGTCGACACATCAACCCATGGAGTCATGACAATCCAAGACGACGAAGATAACATCCATAAGGTAAATGGCCACCGCTTGAAACTCTTCCTAGAGCACGATAAAGCTATTAATGAAGATATAGACGTGATCGAGCTAGTTGATCACGACCATATGCTTGATTAAGAACCTTATAGGCCAACGCAAACAGCAAGCCACATGTTTATACCTTCTATACCTCCCCTTATGCTAACCAGAAAAGACCAAAGGCCAGATGGTGTGGCAGAACCACCCGAATTAATCCGGCTCAAGAGTGCTAACCATCACCACAAGGGCAATCAAGACTAACTCGCACTTCAAACGGAGTAACTCGACAGTATGTCGGGTAATATCCCGATGCAACCACTAGAATTTCAATCGAAGCAAAGCATACATAAAGCCCGCACGAAGGCGAGCCTAGAGTTTACAACATTCCACAATTTTATATCACAAAGTCGAACACTAAATTATTATTACAAACCGAGTTCAAATTCATAAGATAAAGTACTTCAGAGTTCAAGTGCAGCAGAAAATAAACAACAATCTAGCGATAATACACGGCATCATGATGAAGCCCGTACATGACATCATTCAGCGTTACCATCATTGGCCGGGGACGCATCCCATTCAATCGACCAAGTAGGAGGAAGAGTACACGGCCAAGTCAAACTAGCAACCATGTCCTCAAAGGTCTCACCTGAAAACAAGCCACAAGCAAGGCTGGGTATACTAATACTCAGCAAGGCTTACCCAACTAGTGGAATATAATTAGCCGACTCCTAAACATTCAAGGCTTTTGGCTTGAAGGGTTTGTTTTGCCGAAAAGCATCTAAAAGTAAGTCATTACTTCAAGTTTTTAGCTCCCAGTTCTAGTTTGATTAACCATTCTAGGTATCCAATATCACATATGGTGGAAATAAAATAATTTAAGCATCCATCAGTATTAATCATCATCATCATTGTTCCACTTAGTATTCCATGTGGTAAAAGGATCAAGCAGTCTCAATGGCTGCGAGACATAGACTATTCGAATCGAATTTCTTAACCTTGCAAGGAAAACCTAAACACACGTCACGTGGTTACTCCAAGAGTCACACGTGCAACTTTTCCCGTCAATTCTCGTTTCATGGAACAGGGCCACCCCCCTCGAGTACAAAGCCCACAGTCTGTCGTGGCGACTCTGCACTCACCATGAGGCCTCATGAAACCGAAGTCAAGAGGGTGGGAATAAGTCCACGCCCTGGTTCAATCAGGTACTTAGCTTACCGATTACCATATTCTCAGCATGTGATTAGTACGTTCAAATGCTTGACCACTACTACCACACATTCCGACCTTAGCCATTTCGCTACTCAGACCGGGCCTCAATCATTGCCATGAATCCCTAAAATAGCCCTGCCCATCGACCTTATGATTCCAACATAAATAAACAAACAACTCCTATATCTCGCGAGTGACAGGCAATCGCTCGATTTTTACCGAAACCCTATTAGCATGGCATTCAACGACCTACACATACTAGTGTTCAAAACATAGGTACTAGGATCATGCAACTAAGGTTTCAATTAACTCCTATAAACGTAAATGCACAAGTACATAAAGTAAGAACATTGCGTATATGGGAAAAAAGGGTTCATGCTCCGGGGCTTGCCTTCCTGAGCAAAGCTAGCCTTGAGCTCTTCCGACCTTTGGTTCGGGTCTTCAACGATTTTTGTTACATTCATTTGAGCTTCGCGCTGCTCACTCTCGGACTTGGGCACCAGTTCGTACGATCCGTCAACGAGAGCGGTAGTGTCTACATGAAATGCATATGCATGAGTTGTGTTGATGGACAAGATTATTTAAGCATTTCACTGTAAAGTTGTAATCTGAGAAAATTTAGGTTATAATTATGAAACAACTTTACTAACAGTACATGGGCAATCATTAATTGAGTAGTAAACAACTTTAACGAAACTCACTAAGCCTGTGGGTTTTTCTCATTCTACTAAGTGGAGGAAAAATTGCAAGACAATCCAGGGTCTCTAGATATAGTTTTTGATTTAATCTTGATCCAAGATCTAGATTGCTAGATGTGCTATTCATGATGATGTTAGTCTACTACCTAAAAATCAAGTCTAGCATTAGCCTAGAACATAAGTTACATTCAAAAGCTAATAAATCTAATATTTAAGATAGTTTAAACACCATTAAAAATTTTAACGTTTAGTCTGTAAGGATTTTTATTGCAGGGATTCCAAAACAGTTGAGTTTGCATTTTTATAATTTTTCTACAATTTTATACAATTTTTACAAGTTCACAAGTTTTGAAAACAAACTTGAAACTAAATCTTTACAGCCAAGTCCCTGGATTTAGCAGAAAAGACCCTAGAATTAATGAAATTAAAGCAGTGGTGGGGAGCTCGGCCGGCCAAATCCCGGCCGGTGGGGCCCCTCGCCGATGACGAGGTCAGGCCGGGCGTGACCAGGGGCTCTCCACGCGTCGGTTTGTTGAAGGTGGCGAGGTCGGAGGAGGGCCAGAGATGGGGGCACAGCGTGCTCCGAGGGCCGGTGGCGACGCTGTGAGGCGGCGGCGGGGTTCCGGCGAGGGAGGGCGACGGCGGTGGGGCTGGAGAGCTTCAAGAGGACGAGAGCATGGTGGTTCAGGGGTTAGCTGGGGTCGGGGCGGCTCGGAAGGTGGTGGTCGGCGTTTAGGTCCGGGAGGCCGGCAATGGTGGCCGGCGGTGGCTTGGGCGCGCGTTGCTGAGACCGGCTTGGACTTTTATAGGAAGGGCGAGGGAAGGAGGAGCGGAGCGTGGTCGATGGGACGCCGGGCAGGCGGGCAGCGCACGGGCAAGCCACGGCAGTGGCATCGCCGGCGAGCCCGTGTCGCGGCGCGGGCGTCCGAGATGCTTCGCCGCGTGGCAGCGGCGTCGTTGGTCGAGCGGGATTGTGGCGTGGGGGAAGGGGGTTCGCGCGCGCAAAGATTGGGGGCGCACCCCTGCACCCCTGCTGCCGCTGTCTTGCCAGCGAGAGCAGCCACGGACTGGCTTGTCCGGATGCGGCGAAAAGGAACCGCATGGCGTGCGTGCGTTGGGCGAGCTCGCGGCGTGAGGAGCGGGCCTGGCGCGGGCAGGGGCGTTGCGTGCGGCCGGGGGCGAGGGCAGCCAGCCACTGGCTTGGCTTGGCGCGGGCAGCAGGAATCCCTAGCCACCTGGCCGGCGACCATGCCTGCCGAGCGAAACAGGGGAGGGGAGCAGGGAGGTAGGAGAGAGAAGGAAAAAGGGCCGGTTTGAATGGATTTTTCTCTAAATTTTAGTCAAAATTTGAATCAAAATTTGAACAAGTGACTTAAATAAAAATTGTTCCTCTTGAAAAGTACTACAATTTTATTTTGGCCGAATTTTCAGTTTATATAGAAAATAAATTTTAACAATAGGCGCGAGGCCGCGCCATTCAAAACTTTCTAGGACTCGAAGGCTTATCATTTCATGAGTGCAGTTTTTTTTTCAGAATTTTTCTCTACCCTCAACTACATTTTTGTAGACTATGATAAGTGAATGGTATGTACATATTTTGTTAGTCATGTTTGGGGTTGGGTAAGAAAATTATAAAGGTACCCTACTAGCACACATACATGCACAAGTAGGCATTCATATAAGAATTGCCTATTTCTAATTTTTCTTGGTCATTATGCATAATTCTATGTTCATGATTTCTTGCTTAGTGATTTAAACACCTAGGGTGTCACAGATGGGCCCAGCCCAGTTCGACCGACCTACATGGTTCGGCTGAACCAGGGCAGGCACCTCAACCGCCCATCCTTGGCAGGCCATGCCTCTATCCCGTATTAAACTCAAGCTCGGCCATCACGAGAAGTTTTGATCGAAAGAAGTAGGGTCTAGCCATCTCTTTAAAAACCATCCCAAAACCCTTCTTCTTCCTCATCTTTTCCATCTAATCCTGCACCTTCAAACCACCAAGCCCACCTCCACCATCTGCAACCCCTGGTTCGGCCGAACCAAAGGAGGGGCCGCTCAGCCCCCTGTTTCGGCGGACGCAAGTCTTCACCCAGAGGAGAAGAACATAGGGAGGAGGATCGAGGTCAAAAGCCCCGCAGACGATGCTCCAGGGAGGTTCTCGAGACTATCACTATCAAGATCTTTCAAGAGGAGAACACTCCGGGATCAAGATTGAAGCCGGACGAGGAATATGTGGGATCGTTGTTAGACAAATATGGGGATATCATTAGCCACAACTACAGGAGAGAAAAGATATCTCCAGATGATCCACCACCGTAGCCATGCCTCAAGATATGGGGAGTATGTCCACCAGCCAAGACGGGAGAAAAAGATAAAGGACCAGCTGATTCCCCGAAGATTTTGTCCAAGGAGGAGCTCACCTTCCTAATAAAGAACATATAGCTGGAAAACAGGAGGTTGAGCCGAGCTCTAAAAGAGCAAAATTCGGTAATCACAGATTTATGTAAGGACTTCCGGTTATTCCATAGTGACCTAAACGATAGTATGAACCATCTGGCAAAGGTCGTAGGAGAAAGAGGTGACTTAGATGATGGTTCATCCGAGGACCTTCCTTAGTTTAGTTTCGCTGGGCGCTTAGTTTAGGTTTATTTCCTTTCATTTGCTTTATTTCATCGGTTTTATTTTCATCATTGTAAGTGCCCCAAGTTTGATTTGAATAAAACTTTGGCTCCCTGGTATTAATGCCGCAGAGCCCTTTTTTCTTTTACTCTTTTGTTTTGCTTTGATTGAATAAACAAGATCGAAAACAAGTGTGGGGGAGATTCCCACGATATTCTGATGCATACACGCTGAAATCATCCATGCATGACACGTTGTGACACCCCCGCCCAGGGCTTAATAGGATTAATAGGATACTCATACCAACAAGTTGCAACTTCTTTTTCGGAAGCCCAATTTCAAAGAACTCCAAAGTTAAGCGTGCTTGGCTTGGAGCACTTTGGGGATGGGTGACCGACCGGGAAATTCTTTCTGGGTGCGCACGAGTGAGGACAAAGTATGCAGAAAAGACTTGTGTTGGTCTGTGAGGGCAGTCTATGTCCTAGGAAGCGGCCAGATATAAGCGGGCCCAGCCTCGGGGAGGCGGGACGTTACAGAATGGTATCAGAGCCGACTCTCGCGGTTTCACGGGCACGTACGAGCATAGTGCGCGGGCATGAGCACGGGCGCGTGCGGGTCAGGTGCGCAGACATGTGGGCGGGCGGGGTGCGCACGAGTGAGGAAAAAGTATGAAGAAAAGACTTGTGTTGGTCTGTGAGGGCAGTCTATGGGAAGCGGCCAGATGTAAGCGGGCCCAGCCTCGGGGAGGCGGGACGTTACAGAATGGTATCAGAGCCAACTCTCGCGGTTTCACGGGCGCGTACGAGCATAGTGCGCAGGCATGTGGGCAGGCGCGTGGCGGGTCAGTGCACGGGCATCAGGGATGCGTCGTTGGCACTGGACGCACGGACGTGGCACATGGGCTGTTGGCACTGGACGCACGGACGTGGCATATGAGCCGTTGGCACTGTGGACGTACGGACGTGGCCAAGAGGGAACGTTCCTGGCTTGGGGTTGACCGACGAGGATGTCGGTCTCTTAAAGGGGTGAGGATGTGACACCCCGGCCCAGGGCTTAATAGGATTAATAGGATACTCATACCAACAAGTTGCAACTTTTTTTCCGGAAGCCCAATTTCAAAGAACTCCAAAGTTAAGCGTGCTTGGCTTGAAGCAATTTGGGGATGGGTGATCGACCGGGAAATTCTTCCTGGGTGCGCACGAGTGAGGATAAAGTATGCAGAAAAGACTTGTGTTGGTCTATGAGGGCAGTCTATGTCCTAGGAAGCGTGCGGGTCAGGTGCGCAGACATGTGGGCGGGCGGGGTGCGCACGAGTGAGGAAAAAGTATGAAGAAAAGACTTGTGTTGGTCTGTGAGGGCAGTCTATGGGAAGCGGCCAGATGTAAGCGGGCCCAGCCTCGGGGAGGCGGGACGTTACAGAATGGTATCAGAGCCAACTCTCGCGGTTTCACGGGCTCGTACGAGCATAGTGCGCAGGCATGTGGGCAGGCGCGTGGCGGGTCAGTGCACGGGCATCAGGGATGCGTCGTTGGCACTGGACGCACGGACGTGGCACATGGGCTGTTGGCACTGGACGCACGGACGTGGCATATGAGCCGTTGGCACTGTGGACGTACGGACGTGGCCAAGAGGGAACGTTCCTGGCTTGGGGTTGACCGACGAGGATGTCGGTCTCTTAAAGGGGTGAGGATGTGACACCCCGGCCCAGGGCTTAATAGGATTAATAGGATACTCATACCAACAAGTTGCAACTTTTTTTCCGGAAGCCCAATTTCAAAGAACTCCAAAGTTAAGCGTGCTTGGCTTGAAGCAATTTGGGGATGGGTGATCGACCGGGAAATTCTTCCTGGGTGCGCACGAGTGAGGATAAAGTATGCAGAAAAGACTTGTGTTGGTCTATGAGGGCAGTCTATGTCCTAGGAAGCGGCCAGATGTAAGCGGGCCCAGCCTCGGGGCCCGCCAGCCTCGGGGAGGCGGGACGTTACACACGTGCACCACGGGGTGAACTCGTACGCTCAAAGCCAGACCGAGCAAGCACATGCCTGGTTCAGCCGACCCATGGCTGGGCCCACTCAGTCTCATCTCGCTACAGCCCTTCGGTTTACACGCCCTCACTCGTTTTCTCCCTGCCCCATGAGTTTTATTTTCAAAAAGAAAAATGCTCCATGGTCTGAAATCCCTCATGTCTATCCTACCAAAGCCATATGCTGATATACACTGATACAATACTCTATTCATATGTTTCTTGCTGTTACATTGAGCTTCATCAAACATTGTGTTCCTAATGAGATACTCTTCATTACTTGCTTGAACAAGATCACGTACACGGGCCAACTTCAACACTTGAAGTTAGCCGCCACTCTCCACTGAATAAATACTCCATGTGCCTCATGATCACTCTCCAAGCACCCCTGGAAGACATGGCTATGCCAAGAAAATAAGAAAAGCATACCAAGAAGCATGATTGAAAAAAAGGGAAAGAGAGAGAGAAAGGTTAGCCATGTCCAAAAAAAGGAGGGTAAAAGAGAAGGAGATCATACAAAAGGAGTCCAAGTCCACCACTCATCACACATGCACCTTCTTGATCAACTTGTATGATGTATTATCTATATGGATCCAATCTTTGATTTTGCAACAAATGTACAGCAAGTACGTGTCCACAAACTCCCTACCGAGCCCCACTTCAGCCACAAACATAAGAGAGGAAGAGAAGGACAAAGCTTTGGCGAGATACATGCAAATCTTTTCCGAAATTCCCAATTCAACAGCCGAACAAGGAAGGATGCCTGGATCAACACCGTTCTGTCCTTCAACCACCTGCAACATCATGGTAGACACTTCAAAGTTCACAAGCAAAGGTAAGGTGTAGAATAACATTTATGCAGGAATCTTGTCAAGGTAGCCCTTCCTCCTTAGTTCTATGCCTTTACTTGAGGACGAGCAAGGACTAAATGTGGGGGATCTTGTTGACGCTCGTTACAGACCAGTTTCGACCATCAAAATCAAGCATAAAGTGGAATAATAATAAAGACCAACACTAGTATAGAGTGTTTAGCAAATGAATTCCACAAGTGTTGGTCTAGATATGTGTGCAGGTGTATTTAAGCTAAAAAGGATGAAAAGAGCAAGCAAGATCCAAGGTGCAAAAGCGTCGACCAATCAGAATGCACCTTTCAGCCTCACATGGATCAAAGGGCGCAACGGAGCATGCAACTGATGTAGGACAGCGCCAATGCATGCACACCTGCATGTGGGACCCACTTACCTGCCACTTAGCTAAGAGGTAGGTCGGTTGGTGGCCTAGCCAGGTCGTCCGAACCAGGCTTTGGGCCACCGACTTGCTCCTTGCACATGGCAACTCCTCATTGCTCCTCAAGGTCAGTTCAAGGTGGCTCCTGCTGTTTTTTCGGCCGTGGCACCCCTGGACTAAACTATATATATGAAGGGAGGGGCTCCAAATAAAGATACACAACTCACACTTCTCTCTTGTGCTCTCACTTTCATAGTTGAGCTTTAGGATCATTCTAGAGGCTTAGTGTTGTCTAGGTAGTGCTTAGAAAATAGGGAGAGAGTGAGGGGAAGTTCAGGAAGTGCCGGGTTTGTCAGCACTCTTCTCCAGCTTGGACCTCGACGGATGCTTATCAATCTCTTTTGTGCTTTAGTCTCTTCGTTAAGTTTAACAAATAGTTCTAGTTCCTTAGTTGTTTACGGGATCAATAGTTCACTAGTTTGGTGGATGCTCTAGTCTAAAGCTAAGGCTAAAATTAGTAAAAGATAGTGTAGATGTGATGTCTAGACTAGACTTTACCTGTGGTTGTGGTATATCCCATAGTTAGATGAGGTAGGTAGCAGGTGGTGACAGCCCTTTCTATTCTGCGTAACCCTCCCCGTTCGGGTATATCCCAGTGTCATATTACTGGAACAAGCCAGGTTTTATCCGGAAGACCCTAGTAGCCTGAAGTAAACAGTTAGGAAAATTCTATCTTATCTTTGATTCTTAGCCTTAGGAAATCCTCTCTACCCATTTCCTCTAGCTAGTGTGGTTTACTTGGACGAACCTGAACCTTAGAGAATATACACACATTCCTCAGTGGATATGATACCCTCGAATACTCTTGGGTAAAAGCTACAATGGTATCTATATGCTTGCAGATTTATTTGTAATTGTTAAAATACCCAACAGTTGGATATACCAGGACAAGATGGTAAGAAGTTACTTGGAGAGAAGATGGGCTGCATTGTGGCGTGGCACAAGCACTATATATCATTTGATTGAGAGTCTGATTCCGACGATGATGATGCAGATGGAAGAGAGGACCTGCATCCTCCTTCCTCAGCGCCTGAAAGGGATCCAAGTCCGCTGCCTCAAAGGGACACAAGTCCGCTGCCTCAAAGGTACACAAGTCCGCTGCCTCAAAGGGACCAAAGTTCATCGCCACCACCAAAAACTTGAAAGATTAATTCATCTAATAGAATTGGATCATCTCAGAAGAAAGCTTCCGAAGCACCTGCAAAGAAAAAAAATTGAGTGGTAACATAGCACGGGTCGTCAAAGGAAAAGAAAAACCACAGGTCAACAAAACTGTAGTAGAGAATTTTCTGAAGATGGCTTTGGTTCCATAGACAGGGAATGCGTGAGGTCCGCTGTCAAATTTTGAACGAACTGCCTTGAAATGGTCTGTGCAACAAGCGGGCAAAGCCAAATATCATGATGATATTTGTTGAATATAGGGCAAGGGCCCAATTTCGAGAAGAGAACAAATTAACGAAGGAAGATCTTAAAAAAATTGAGGAAGGTCCTAGCATTGCACTGCTGCCGTTGCTATGGCCATTTAGGTTGGGGTATGACCTTGTGCATCCAGAACAAGTGCCAGCTTTACCAACGAGGTTGCGGCAATTACATCAGTGGTACAAAAGTTAGGATAGTGAGAGTTTCGGGGAAAGATACAAGCAGGAACATTTTCACAAGGGATCGGACATATTTTGGGTGAGATTCGAGTATCTTTATGAGTTCTACCAGCAGTTTGCCCTCGATGTACACATCCTTGCATTGTGGTGTCTGTAAGTGTCGTCAGTGAATCCCAACATTCATTTTAATGGTTATGTTTAGCATGTCTAACTTTCTTCTTCTGTAGGATGGAGGTAAAAAAATGCAAGTAAAGAGAAATTAATGACATAGGCTTCTTGGATCCTACTTCTATAAATGAAGCTACAGTTGGATTCAGGAGCACCATTGATGCTGTGTGTAATGCCTTAGTTGATATGCAAGACAAGAAATGGATTCTTCTGCCTTACAACCATCAGTACGTGTAACCCAACTTCTATATATTTCCGTTTAACAATCATAAGAGTAATCTTCATATTGGACATCCTAAATGCAGTAACCATTATATTCTCATTGGGATCAACCTAGACAACAGCAAGATCTGCATTTTGGATTCCAAAAGACTAAGTTGTGATTTAATCCAGCCTTGCATCGACATGTTAAACAAGTAAACATTGATAATCAACATTTCCCCATTATAACTTCGCTAGATACGCACACATCTAATTATATTCATTGTTCCTATTGACACATAGGACCTTTGCAAAGTATCGTAAAAAAAGCAAAGTATATAGACCTTTCTGGACGGATTTGATTGTACGTTATGCCAAATATGCCCTGAGGCAACCTTCGGGCAATGATCACTGCGAGTTCTATGTAATGTATTTTATGCACGTCTACAGCGGAGATGATATGACTGTCAGTAACCAAAAGGTTAGTAAAACTTGAGTATATACAATGTGAAAATATGTTTAGTGTTTTAATACATTCTTTCTATTCTCATTCTTTGTTGCAGCGTGCAGAGCATGGAACTTCAGAGTTGCTACTAAGTGATATCTTAGCACTTCAAGAGGAGCTTGCTGGATTTATCGTGGACCACGTAGTGAATCCGGGTGCAGAGTTCTGCTTCATGTAGCTTGAAGGATTTTGTTTTAAATTTGTGCATCGTATTATGTATGACTCATGGTATGGACTACGTTTGATGTATGGACTTGTGGTTTCTAATTGACGTATGGACTTGGTGTTTGTGATCGGTGTATGAACCCTATGTAAGATTGATTTCTATTTACTATGTGAGATTTGATGTATTTATTATGTGAGAATGGATTATATGAAATTCTGCAGCCATATGAATTTTATAAAATTATTGAAATGCTGTTTGATTTATGAAAATGATGCTGGAATAAGCATCAGTAAAGGATTATCACCGCCGGCCCATGTTACAAGCCGGCGGTAAAAATAGGATTAGGGCTGGCGGTGAAAATCATTCTGTAGTAGTATACGGTGACAGAACAAGGGCTTCTAATTTTGGCAAGCATTTTGCAAAATTTCGGTGATCCCTGTAGGGTGGATCAACAGTATTCTTATTCATGTCCTATGACACTATTGACCTTAGAGAAAGACAACTATTATGCCTCTAGTCTTCTGGTCTTAGTTATAAGATTATTGCTTGGTGGTAGTGATGCGTGGATCTTCAAGACCCGCTGTTGGGGGAATGACCTTTGGAGCCATGCTGAAGGAGGCGTATCAGGAGCCTCGAGGTAAGAAGGTTCCTATCCAATATCCCAAGTTGTTGCTCGGTGGTTCGTGTTTTCAGGTTCACCGAAGGTTTGAGTGGTCCGAAGAAGGGTGCATGGAGAGAAGACCAAGCGGGGGGCTAGGACTGCGGGATTCGTCAAGGCATCCTCAGTCCCAAGGGTCAACGCCAAAGGTTGTTGGTCGGACCAGCATGGCAAGGCTTGATATGGTAGAGCTGGAAAGAAGTGGATGCAGGCCTTTGGGGATGAATTGCTTACAAAGGGCAATGAAGATCTGAATGTGGAGTTCGTGAAAAGCGAGCGGGTCACGAGAAATTACATATAAGCGTTCTGGAATTTTTTTGGAATGTAGTGATTGACATGTAGTAAGATGTTGTATGTAAATGGAAGTTAGTCTCCCTATAAATAGGGAGCTCTTGTAGATGAAAAGATGGCTAATCTGAAGTTATCTCATTTGTTAGCGACTTACCTTACAGTCTTCGTTTTTACTTCCTACTTCCAAGGTACTGGTAGAGGTAGGCATAGAAGAGGGGGGAGGGGCTTGAAGTGTCGTGACCCCTTCATTCCTGTGTGGGTTGTTGTGTCGATTCTCAGTCCAAGGTGGTCGTCGTTATCCACCACCACCCACCTCTAGTCTTTGTTGGGGGCAAGACACTTTATTGAAGTTTGAGAGTTAATTATGTAGATAACATTTTGCAAACTTATGGACCTGCCTCTAATTTTGCGAAACATTTTGTAAAATACTTACAAAGACATGATGAGAGCACTATTGTGCAAAAGATAATCTCAAATTTTAGTAAGATTGTTGCTTGGCCACACTGATGGCTCATTGTCTTGGCCGCCTCCTTAATCCCGGCTATCAATGAAAGAACATGCAGAGATGATATGGGTTTTGATAACAAAATGAAAGGAATTGGTGCTCGTAGCCTAAGAGGGGGAGGGGGTGAATTAGGCAAACTAAAAATCTTAACCAATGGCTCAAACTAGTTTGTACAAAATATAATCTAGAACATGCTATCTAGATGTGCAACTATGGTTACTCTAGTGTGAAACCCTCATCCTAAACAAACTTTGCAACCTATAGCCAATCCTAGCAAGATACTACACTAATAAAGTAAAGACACACAAGTTGCAAGTATGAAATGCGGAAACGTAAAGGAGGGGATGAGAGGAAGCAAAATCTTGACGCAAGGACTTATCCTGTGGTATCTGTAGGCACTAAGTCATCCCTAGTCCATGTTGTTGAAGCACTCACAAAGGGTATGGCTTCCCGGTCACCAAGTCTCTTCCAGGACTTCCCTTGACTTTCCACAAAGGTTCGGCCACTAAGGCTCACGCCAAGTCCCCCGGTCACCTTGATGCCGCCTTCACAACAAAGCCTCCCATGAAGGAGGGGTCTCCTCGTCCCCCGCATAAAACTGTCGTCGCCGCTCCACACCAAGACGGAGGGTCAAAGACTTGCCGATGAGCCACGAAGACTCCAATGGGCCGGCACACCGAGATTACAGCTGAGGTTCACTCAAGAACCAACACAAGGCATCTACACCTTGCTCTCTCACTTAACTAGAGCTAGCCTAGCACTATCACTCACAAAGCTTGTGCTAAAGCCTAAGGATTTGATCAATAAGCTCTTTGGATGGTTTGAGAACTTCTTTAGAGTATGGGTGCTTCACACGAACTCCAGCAGCCTCAAATAGCCCGTGGTGAGGCCATATATAGGCTAGAGATCCACTCCTAGCTGTTGCATGCTTTTTCCCTAAAAATCTTAAAGCGTCGGTTAAACCGGTCATATGCTTCGGTTTAACCGGTCTCTCTGAAGTTGTATGCTAGCCGTTGATCTCCTTTCTACCACATCTTCTTTTGCTTGTGTCATTGTACTAACGCCTTCAACCGACGCACCGTCGGTTCAACCGGTGCTGATGACTTTTACTGAAGCAGTCATCTCCAACTCCAAAAACTGTTCTGCAACATTGAAGTACCAATGCACTGACACCTTCTTTTGAAGTGGCGGTTTAACCGGTGCTGAAGACACCTTTGCCCAAACCCTTCTGGAGCTTCTGTGCACATCACCAAAGCAATCTGACATTGCACCGACACCTACTATCCATAGCGTCGGTTTAACCGGTGGTACTTAGTTTTCCTGCACTTGATCGCCATTGCAATTTCCAATGCACCGGTCAGTTCAAATTCTATGCCATCGGTTTAATCGGTCGACTGATTCCTGCTGCACCCTGTGCAATTCGTCGCTGCGGTCAATTGGACACCCCAAATATTTTTTCTCTGGTTTTTCCCTTCAACTTGGACACCTTGATAGCGATTTGGACACCTTGACTATATATTGGACTTCATCAATGGAACCTAGAAATCCTACAAATCTTAAGCTCACAAACTTGTTAGTCCCATTGACTATGTTGTCACACAATCATCAAAATCACAATTATGGCCTAATGGGGCTATGTTTAAAGAAGATTTATATCATTTCTAGGTTATATACTAGCTAGATTGTTCATCTGTGCCCTTCCTTGACTATCCTACGCACGCTAGGTTCAAAGGATTTGGTTGTTGCGGGCTGCGGCGTGTCAGAGCTGTCGATTGATACTCATTCATATGTCTTTGTGTACCTAAAACTTTTGTGATATGTGTAATAATAATTATGTAGAGGCCAGGAGTTATCTCAAGATGGTTGTATCACTTTAGCTTGTAATTATCTTGATTTCAATAAAAGCTTGTCTTATGAGCTGGTGGGGACGACCAGCAAAGCAGACTTAGTATGAATATCTATCGTAGTAGATTTATTTTTACATTCTTACAAATATTAAGGTGTGTCTTCATAACTTAATAGGGCATGAAAAAAAACATAGTATGAATATCAAATATTACATGTTTTACATGTTGTGTCTGCATTAAACTAGCTTAGCCTAATGTAGGTTGCCTAAATGTTGTTCTGTTCATGACTTCGGCACTAGTGAAGGAAACACTATATGCAAGTGAAAAAAAGTTACATGCATCTGTTGCATTCCCATGGTAAACGAATGATAGATAGGTAAGTCCTGGATGACATCCAGCAACAATTGCATGTTCCCAGTGATGAAATTGAACGGACCGAGCTCAAAAACATTATTAATCATCCAGCGCAAATATATATCTTGTAGTCTCATGCCATTGATGCCACTTCAAGGTTCTACGGGTTTTGAACTCAGTAGTCAGTAGCACACTAGCTCTGAACTCTCAGGTATTGGAGGAAACCAGAATGTCACCGTGAGTGTCCAAACTCAAATTTAGCGGATAAACTACCTAGTCATTGAATTCTTGCTTCTATTTAATTTTGGCATGCTTTCCTATCTTTCAGGTATGATTTGATTGTACACATATGTGCAACCTCCATGGAGGAAGAGGGGGTAGAGGCTACCATTTGCGCCGACCTTTACACAGTGTTGGATAGCTAGAAATTTTGGATGGCGACCATGGAAAGGTCATCGTCAACAGAGCTTGCTTTGTCCAGTTGAGCATCCACAAGCTACCCCTACCACCTCCTGCACAGCCATGAGACGCCCAGCGTGTGCCAGATTTGTGTGCCACATCCTAGCAGGGGATGAGAGGTCACGATTTAGCAGGCCATCCTTCAGATTTTGAGTGTGAGACACAGGTCTTGCACGGGTATGTTTCTGTGTAACCTATTTGCTAAAAACATACTTGCGGTCTTCTTATTAGAAAACTTCGACTAGACTGATTCAACGTGCTTTGTCAGCATGGATAAAATATGGCAGATTGTGCAAATGTTTCTTTGTAGGAATGCTACACATCACGTGTTAATGTATATTGAAGAGATAATGAGCTAGATGCACCTGTTTCCCTTTAAAATGTAACGTGGCAAGGAAGTTGTGGAGCTAAAATGTGAGAGTAGAATTGCATGGTTGTCACTGTTTGGAATTTTGTATCCAATAAATAATGTGAGCATTAGAGAGTAGAATTGCATGTATCCAATAAATGTGCGAGCATCACAAACTTTTTGTGGGAAGTATATGGACATCAATGCCCAACTGGGAGCTAATGATGCACATCAATGTACCGAATCTGTTGCGGCCAGATTTTATTCCAGGTCACGTAATTATGTTTAATTTGTGACAACTGATGGCTGACTCTTCGGTTTAATGGAACCGGGACATTTGAAACAAAAAAGCAGAGTCTAAGACTAATCTACTTAACCAATGAAGCAATAAGCCATTTTCAAAAAATCTTTCGATTCTGAACTTCAGAAATTCCGTGGAAGTTGAGCTTCGTCATGAGGAGCATCTGAAAGATGTGTCTGCTTTATCGGAATGACCGGGCAGATGAACCAGTGCCGCAACATGGAGTGCCAGTGCCAGCACTGGGCCAAGGTGATGTGGATAATCCATCGGCTTCTCGCCTGCAGGGAAGTTTGTGTACCTGGTAGCTAGCTTCCATCCCCAGCACATAAGCTTAGGAACTAGTGAAGCAATGTCACGGTCTAGATCACCCTTAACTCTGCCCACTTTGTGGCCAGGAAGTAGAGACTGTGTAGTTGCATTTGCTTATATATCATGTATGGTTTGGTGGAGATCCTTGGTCAGATTGCAGCAGATAACTTTAGAATCTTATGACCTTCACAAGGGGTTTAACTCGCTGGTCGTTTTGGTGGCATGGTGGATTTGGAAGCATAGGGATGGCTGTCTTTGAGAGTGCATTACCTAATCTCAGTATCATCATGCAAGATATTACAGATGAGGCTGGGTTGTGGCGTATAAGGGGGACTAGAAGCCTCAGTTGCATGAGGCCATAATTGTAATTGTTTTGGTCACTGATCGTAGTCTTTTGGCCTCTGGCGAGTCCCCACATAGTTAACTTCACCCAAAAGGGGTTGTATGAGTCTCTCAATGCGCACCCCGAGCGTTTGAGAAAAAAAATTAAGACAATGTCCGGAACAAATAGTAGGTTTCAGTGCTTTCTACTGTTCAAAATTTTGGAGTGATGAAATGCGTTCAAAATCATTTCATTGGCTCTTCCAAAATTTGGTCAATTGTATATCAGAATACAAGCAATATCTATTCCTTGTTTTGGAGCACCACTAACAGTGCCCACGAACTCGAATGTTAATGTCAGCCAAACAAAGAAAACCTTTGCCTTGCTTTGCTCACCGAGCTTAAGCAATGCAAATATATATTTCGCATGGCGACACTATTATTGATGTAAACATATGAACACATTCTTCATTCTCCACACCACAAGCACCATGCAGCAGAAGTGAACCTTAAGACTAAGGTGTGGCACAACACAAGACAATAAAATACAATATTTTTGCTGTTTCACTGTTTGCACCAAATAAATATAAAATATGCATGTCCAGTTTAACCCTTATTAGCCTGCTAGCTGTGTGATTGGCTTGCTAGTCGTTGCTCTGCTCTGCTAGATGTTGTTCTGTCCTGCTAGTGCTAGCCTGTTGGCTTCATCCTGCTACCTGAAAACAGAGGCAACAAGTCCATCAACAACATGCTCCGTCCATTCGTTTCACTACACACAAATGGACCCTTCCAACAGAAATTTCACAAACATGCTGAATGAAGGTTTCTCAAGCCAACAAGTAGAGGTTGATAGCCAACTCCCCTCACATCAAATTTCCCATAAGTTTCCATATTGAACACTAAGTGATCTTAAGGATCAGGCTTTTGGGGTTACAGAAAGCACAACAATTTAGTGCATCATCAATTTTGTTCAAGGTGCAGGACATTTATATTGCCAGTAGTATCTTCAGGCCTACTGAACAAGATATCCATACTTGGGTAATCTTGATATATTGCATGCACTGGGTGTGGGAAAATTACTTGCCAGGTTGCATGGAAGGGACAATTCACACATGGTGATTATTATGGCATGCCCACTATCAAGCAATTGCTTCAGCTGACATATGAACTTGGCTTGGCATGCCCTTTTTGGTGTTGACGGTTCAAACATGGTATACTATCACCATTTTACTGAAGTGCTACAAGGAAGAGTACCTACTGTTCAGTTCTATCAGTGGGACAAAAAATAACATGGTATACTATCTAGCTGGCGATATTTATCCAGAATGGGCCACAATTGTTCAAATCAATCACTAGACCTCAAATTGACAAGGCTAAATTGCATGCACAACTTCGAGAATCAGCAGGAAAATATATGGAATGAGCATTTTGGGGGTTTGCAGAAAACATTGGGCCATCACTAGGGATGTAAACAGATCGGATACCTACGCATACAAATATAGTTATTTTCCTTCTTAGGTTCGGATTGGGTACGGTGTTAAATGTGTCGGATAAGATATAAATGGATATCGACGTCATAAAAATCTAAGTTTCAGTATTCAGATCGGATAATACAGTGTCGGATACAGAATATCCAAACTTGGATACGGAAAGATATTTACCCCTCTAAACGAATCTGGATTCGAATACGGACGATATTATCCGTACCATTTACACCCCTAGACATCACCTTCATTCAGCACGGTTTTGGGAAAGGGATGAAGTTGCCAATATTATGTGTGCATGTGTTATTTCGCACAACTTGATAGTTGAGGGTGAGTGAGTCGTATGGGATACCCGCAGACAATATGTACGAACTTGCAATTTTCTATAGAAATTAGTGGGACTATTTTTTAAGCGGACAGCAATTAGTGGGACTTGACAAGGTCCCAGTTCACGGATTTGCAGAGATCCTAGTGAAAGATATGCATATTTGTCAATGAATAACTCATCAACATCTCAAGGAAGATTTGATGGAGCACATATAGCAAAAATTTGGTGGCCAGCAACAATAAAATAATAAAACTAGAGTTTATTAGTTTGTTATGAAAAAGTAAAATACAAGGTTCATAACAAACTAATAAGTATTTTACTTTTTCTTAAATCATCTAATATACTTGTATTCCTAACGAAAGTTTATTATGTAGTCATTAGCTTAGAACAAAGAATAGTGATGACGGAAGCTCTGTGATCATTTCTACAAACCAAAGTTACAAGAGGTATACATGCCCGAACTCCAAGATGAAAAAAGGAGAACTAAGAACCCAGTGAGAAGATGAAAGGTTTGTGTAATGAATATGACAGGTATAGGATAAGTGCGCCACTAAAATTTCACTAGCAACAGGGGTATGCATGGCTTGTTCTGAAACATTCAACGCACCTTGTACACAGCATTCATTTCATTTTCAAATCATTATTGTATCTTACAAATCAATCATGATGCAGCGCAAGGTGATTCATTCCTCCCAAGTTCAGAATACCCCCTAGTATAAGTATCCTTTCAGCTGTTTTTAACCTAAGATTTTCTTTGATCTCCATTCTTGCATAGAATTGTCTAGAAAAATACCTTGTGCCATGGATTTCTTCCTATCTTTGATGAGCTCTTTTACCATATCCTCAAACAAGTATATGCCCTTAATTCCTTTTAATCTGATTAAGTAGCATGACAACCTGCAAAATTGGTTGCTAGTGTTGTATCATTTTTATTGTACAAACTAATTAGCTAGTCTTTCTATTCTTCATTGTAACATTCACATTTCATAAATTTCAATTCCTACTATAATTATAGCTCACAATCTAAAAATGAAAAAAATTTATTTACCACAGTTGGTTTTGCTCTAACTATGCATTGTACTATTGTTATGCATGGCTACTTATTTTTGTTAGGAAGTTGCATTTTCTGCATAATCTACACTAAAACTGGAACCGCCACACCATGTGGATTGCGATATAGTACAACTAATTACATATTATCACATATAAATATATTTATCATGTCTTGTGTCGATGTTAAGTTGTATGATGACAAGGTTTTACTATGATAATTTCCATGTGTCGCTGTGTCTGCAGGCTAAGGGACATCATCATTTTATTTATTTTTTTGGATGCCATATATGCTTTATTACATTTTGAAGCTATTAATGTCCTTAACCAATAATAACATATGCATCAACCGTAAGGCACTAGCTTTGAGTTTGGAAGAGTTGCTTCCACCAAATCAATAGACGTACTTAAACATAATCATGGTTCGATTATCAGCATGGTGGTGTCAAAACACCTCATTGTGCTATACTTGTGAGTTGTGACCTCCCTATTTCGTAATAATATGCTCATGAACATATTTCATACTGGCATAAAGTGCATGAGAATCCTGACAACATAATTTTGATGAGGGCCTTGGCTGGCTCTTTCTCACCATTCCTGTCATAAGAATCCCGTGTTCAGCTCAACATATGTTAAATGACTCGCTTATCAATTTCTGAGGCTAAAATGCATTTTCAACGTTGACCTATATATCCAACCATGTGTGTGCTTTCTGGCTATGCTTAAGACAAAGTTTGCATAGTACCTAACGAAAATGTATAAATATTACCACAATGTTGCATTATTTCACGATTATAAGAACAGAATGTTAAGTAGTTCACTTCTGGGTTTAAATATTATGTGTTTGTAATGAAAGGAGCATAGAGATGAAGAAGAAAGTATGATATGATTTGCTGTAAAAACAGGCTAGAATTAAGGCTCTGTAATTCAAGTTCCTGACGTTATATATTTGTTTCTCGGCAAAAGCCTCATGTATGCAGGCAGCACCTCCCCCGGCCTCCAGTCGCCCGAACAAAGAACATCATCTGCAGTGCACAGGTACCTTCCCTCCATTTAATCTGTATCTATAGCTGAGCAGCGGTGATGGAACGACTATATGATTTCACAATCTAACAACATGAGTAAAATCTGGGCAAAAAATTGTCTTGTGTATTTTTTGGCTCATATCATGCATAATTGCCATTGATGTGGAGATGGCGGGTGTGGTTTTGGTTCGCGAGTGGCTCGTGGTTAGTCGTGGTTCCATCTTTCACATAGTTTTATTTAACGTTTGATTATATCTTTATTCATATTTACCTGTTAGTTTGTTGATGAACCAATAGTTTGCAGGAAAAAATGCCTGATCTGATTGATGCAGGTTTGGAAGTTCATGTATTGTTTTGATGTTAAGCAGGATTGATTGAATGGTTATGGGGAATCCAATCAATCCACTTTTAAACATGTAGAGGTCACAAAAATGAAGACAGAGGAAGAAAGAACGCTGCAAACTGGCTGCTGTCATAGAGTTTGCTGGCATCGATGGCGGTTGTTCCAATGACAGTACCGGCCTAGGTTGATTCGCTTCATCAAATACAACATGATGGAAGTGGTCCTGGACCGAGATGCTGCACTGCCATACGCCTAATATATTACAAACAAGATCAGATTGTCAAAGAGACACCACACAACACACAGTAGCCACCGCCCTAGGGTCCCTTCTTCAACTCCACCTAGACATTTCCAATCCATCCCACAACATTCCAATAACTATATATTAGGATTACCAATAGATAGTATTCCTGAAACTCGAGGCTGTAATTGTCGAGACCATTGCTACAGGCCTCTAGAATGTCTGTTTATCCATTTGTTATATCATGTTTCTCATCCATTTATCTGCTTTATTTGTTATTTATTTATGCTTGAGTATAGTTAGTTTAGTTCTTGACATCAAGGGATCTTGAAGTGGAATTATATGATATATATGAATCAGGGATTCGCTTGAGTGTTTGTGTGATTTCTATGTTGTTTCATATCAGGCCCTACCCTCATATCGATAGTGTCGATACTACACCATATACCCATTCTACTCATCAACTCTATACAAGGGTGAACCAACACTACAACAAAACGCCTTCCCCCTAGGTACAGACTAAACCCTCGGTTGCGCAGCTTCCTTCAGGAGCGTAGTAGAATCCCTTGCATCCGCCAAATAACTCCTGGGATCGGAAACTCTCTCCTGTCGGTGGGACACCAACAAGGGCTCTATTCCCAGCTATTGTGGCATCCTTCTCGCTCTAAGATTGAATCTAAAAACCACAACAATTTCCCATTCATGCAGTTGTCTAATAAAATAATTGTATGTTGGTATTAATAATACTCATATTATATATCTAAGCATTAACAGATCTAGGCACATATATATACATATATATTGAACTTCATTGCAATTGTTCAGATTTTGCAAAACGTACAACCATTGCATATATTACATAACATAAGTTCAATTCGCTGAAATCAAAAGCACTACACTACTTCTAGTACTACTTTTTGATAGCATGACCGATATATTAAAGTATAGTGGATCCACACACTAGAGATAGCTAGCTAGACAATGCTTAATTGCTTCTGATGGCTGGTTGGCCTCCGATCTCCTTATCTTGCTGTCTGCCGATGGGTTGGTTATTCATGAGAGCTTTCAGCCGTTGTGCGGGCGCGGGATGTACTTGCGGAACCAGATCTCGCGGTCGCGTATGAAGATGGCGGCGCGGTCCTCGCCGTTGAGCACCAGGCTCACGAACGCTTCGCTCTTGAAGATGATGCGGCCGTACATGGGCGCCGTGCCCCCGGTCGTCTTCTCCAGCAGGACGCGGACGATGCAGTCGCCCCACTTGCTGCATTTATTTCATGCGTTGTTATTCGATCGATCATGTAAAATTGTTCACATGGAATCATGCATGCATGGATCAATGGATTGGAGGATCCTTACTGCCTGAAGTAGTCGAAGATCTCGTCGCGTTCGACGGACTGGCCCCTGGAGAAGGTAATGAACATGGAGCGGCAGTCCTCCGGCACGGTGACCGGGAGGCTGACGTACGGCTCCTCAAGCTCCGGGTGGCGGCCGAGGAGACCCGTCTGGTGGCGGCGGTACAGGCGGTAGAGGCGGTCGTCGAAGATGAGGGTGCCGACGCCGTCGAGGATCTCGGCGACGCCGCGCACGATGAGGTCCTGGTTGAAGGCGAAGGAGCCCGGGTCGATGCCGCCGCCGTCCTGGCAGAGCGCTGAGATGAGCGGGGTCGGCGGGAGCAGGAGGCTGTCCTGGTGCAGGCGGTCGAGGATGGCGTTGGCCTCGTGCGCCAGGTGCCCGACGGCGTCCTTGGTCAGGCCCGGGAGGTGGCGCATCACGTGGTGTCGCCCCTGGTCGAGCCACAGGAGGAGGGCCACGGTGTTGCGTGCCAGCTCCGGCTTGCTGCCGATCTCGATGAAACGCTCGTAGGCGGCGCGGGCGTTGCTGTAAATGTACAGCATGTCGCGGACGGTGGCAGCCATTGCTGGGACGAAGCAAGCAAGCTATATGCAACGGAGAGTGGATGCTGCAGGATGGCTGGATCGATGGAAGGGAAGAGCCCTGGAGGTCGGGTATTTGTAGGCCGCCAGGGGCTAGGCGACGACGCGTCTCTGAAACTAGAGTAACGAGCTGCCTGGAGGTTATTTGGTTAATCGTTTCCTCACTCTTGGGTCAAACCAGCCGCAGCCCAGAATGCAAGCGAAAATTAGGAAAGGAAAGCGCGGGAAAACGGGTGGAAAGCAACCGTTTCAAACAGGCGCCAGGGCTGGGCCAATGGGGGCACGCCACGTCCTAGAAGCTACGCAATAAACCCTCTCAAACGAGCGTCCTGATTAAGAAATAAACCCACATATATGCTCTGATATTTTGCGTCCATATTGTCTAGTTTAGCAGACAATGATTGCTACCTAGAAATGATTCTCTTCAAATTGGACTGCAGTGATGAACATCTAACGCATCTCCGTTTCATATCTTCTTTTGGCTATGCCTTGTAATTCCATGGCATGCAGTCAATGATCACCAAAATTTATCGAGTGAACTCGGTTGTATAGTCATCCATCAAAAGCCCATCCACACAGGCCATGGATGGCAAAAAATGATGACTAGCTAGCTTAGCAATCTACATTCATATGAAGTATTTGTTTAATTTGCGCCTTACATATGCATAGAACCATTATACACATATCATACAGTCTTTAATTAACCACCATTTTCATAAGCAATTCTAATTTCAAATTGGATGGTGAGATCAAGCAAATGGACGGCCTTGATCCTCAAGGGCAAATGAGTGTGATAAACAAACTATGGGCCGTATTTTTTTCTTCTTTTCTACATTCTTACACGGAGATCCATAAGAAACATACAAAATAACATATAGCTAGGCTCTAACATGTCCCCAACATATCCATCTCCTATCTACATATGATGCCGCCAGATCCTTGCATCGACGGCGAAGATGGCAGAAGCGAGAACTCCTCTTAGATCTAGAAATAGGACTCCGACCTTAGTAACCAGCAACAACTTCCTGTAATTTCCAACAAAAGCATGCAAACCTTTCAATGATAATTAGCCATCTTGTTATCGGAAATGAAGGAATAGAGAAACTATGGCACTACCTCTTGATTGAAACCAAAAGGACAGGCCAAAACTAAGGCCCCAAATAAGAAAATAAAATAAAATAGTATTGTATTGATAAATACATACCTTCATATAGCTTCTCAGATTAGAGCATATGCAGTTCTTTGCCTAAATTTTAACAGCCATGGAAGGAAACCTCCCAAAGGATAGTCATTTGAAGACACCTACTAGATCTATGAACACGGCGAGTCCACACTCCTCACCACTGGCAACTCCATCGGATCAGGAGGAGGAGATGGGTATGAGGCTCCTGGGATCCAAGCCACAAGAGCCATCATGTGAAGTTGTAAAACCAAGACTTTGGTTCACAAAGGTTGGTTCTTATATAGGGCGCATTCTTATAACCGCAATAGTTGTCAATTAATCGGTACCTATAGTAACCCGCGGACATTGTGGAAGCCCAAGCATTAAAAAAAGAACGACATCAAAAGCACAGCCCGAAAATAAGGAAACAAAATACTCAATATAATCTTCATGTGTATAATAAAATATACCTTCCTACCTTGTTAGATACCTCACTAGAGCTGATGCAGTTGTTAGGAATAATTAAACATATAAAACCTAAATCATCCACTAAATCTTAACAAGCAAGGAAGGGAACCTTACAAAGAGGGTTATTTGGATATGCCTACTAGATCAATGAATATGAAGATTCACCGGTGGCAAGGTCACTGAATCACGAGGAGGGAGACCAATATGAGGCACCTAGGACTCGAGTTAGAAGAGCCCTCATGTGAAGGAGTGGAACAACCGAGACTTCAGTTTGCATAGGTTGATTCTTTTATGTATGTGACACAAATTTATAACTGCAATAGCTATCTCAACTATGGTAGATTAGGACACTTAAAAACTATTCATAACCCCCAATCAAAAACTTCCTTAAGATGAACATAAACATATTTATATAGATGTACCCTAAAGTTTATCGAATTGTAGCTACTCTATTCAAAAAAGAGTTCTTCAACCTATAATAAAGAGATGAGCAAGAGAACACAAACTTGGCACATGGATCTATCCTCAGGTATAAGTAGGCAAACTACCATCCATAGTTCACAGCAACTACACATGTTTAGCAAGTGATTAGAGCAAGAATAGGCCTAAAATTTGTTTCTAGTGTGGTTGCCTAAACAAAGGATCAATGAGTGCTCCAACCTTGTAATCTGGTGTGGGCTGCACATTTGAGCCTTGGTGGCTCATTGCATTGTCCAGTTTGTGGAGTCTCTAAATTGGTGTGGAGGAGCACTGATCGCCCTATGCATGGACTTGGAGGCCTTTGCTGTTGTGGCAAAAGCTCCTCCTTAGTGAAATACTATAATAACTAACAAGTTTGAACACAACTCTTGACTTAGAATGACAAGAGCACCATTTTGCTACTAGTGGCATCAAAGCCCGGACTACACCTTCATAAGGAATCATCAATTGAATTAGCAAATTGTGAAATCAGCTAATTTTGAATGGTTAGGCTTCACCGCCTAGTAAGTTATGATTTTCAGGGTTGGAATGGATATTGGTAGTGTTCCACACGTTGATAGGATGGAGTTTTTCTTGATGGAAAGTTCTGATATATTTTCTCCAAGCTAAGGGGTTAGATGTTTAGAGGGTCAATAAAGAAGGTATATATGAAGATAAATTGGAATCAGGGATAGACAATTTGGTGCTACCGCTACAAGTATTTTGTTATCCTCTCTTGAAATTTGTGTTTTTAATCATGTTTATCCTCATAAGAATGCACATGATATTTGGATAAGTATCAATGAAAATCATGGAGGCACAATGAATATGTAAAATAAAAAAGACACCATGTTCCTGTTGGGAAAGACAATAAGCCATGCAACTTTCTTATGAAGATGCTAATAATATATACTTATGTTTAACACTATTGTCAACAAGATACATGGACTGAATGTAATGTAAATCAATTATGGAGAATTGATGAGGAAGATAATTTTATCCTTTTACCTACCCAGCTGCAACTTGATCATCTACATTCTCCATTGTAAGAAGACTCGCTCAAGCTCAAGTGAAGAGGAGGATGAAGACCGACCAATCAACTCAAGTAATGAAGATATATATGGACCCCCAATGTCATGTTAATACTGAGTGCACTACGGTGATTCGTTGTGGTATGTGTGATAGTGGTAATCACGTCACAAGGCATGCCCATATCAAAAGGGTGCCAAACCTACAGCGTTACTGTGTGGCTACGCAGTAGAAGGGCTTGGTTTTTATTATATTCCATTTGAAGGAAAGCAACAGGTGAAATCTGATAAAAGATTGGCGGTGGTGAAGGTCACAAAAGGTTCCATGACTGCGGTTCAGGTCATAGTGGAGCTCGACCATCTATAACCAAACTACAAGGGCTCTTCGGTTGTCGAGGAGAAGGGCCAGGACATGTTTACAACCACGTTCCCATCAAGTGATGAATGTGGAAGCCACAATGGAGATCGAGGAAACTATGGATAAAGATATCTACAGGTATGAGATACCGAAAGCTTGGGTTTAGTTCCGAGGCCTCCCCAAAGAGCTTCTGGAATTCCCTATCATCTAGGCAGTAGGTTGCATGCTTGGTGTGACACGGATGGTGGACATGAAATTTACAAATGAGCATAATTTGGCTAGGTTAAAGGTAGCAGTGCTAGACACTGATCTCATCCCAAATTTGGTGAATGTGTTAATCGGCGACTATGTTTACGAGCTACAGTTTAGAGCGGAGAATGAAGGGGATGAGAACAATCCTATGCCAATTGACATGGATATTGACCTAGCTGGACATGGTAGTGAGGATAATGGTGGCAACTTAGACGGGAATGATGGTAAAGAAAATACAGGAGGAAAGGAAAGCAACGCTAGCAGCAATAGCAGTAAGATGGATACTCAGGCTGGAAGCTCCCAAACTGGGGCTGTTCAGGCAGTCCACAAACAGAATACAACAGGAACTGTCAAACTAGTGGTGGGCATGTCACCTACTGGTCTGGATGAGTCCTTGTTGGCTGAGCCATTGGTGGCTGGTGTTGATGAAAATGGAAAGAAAAGCCAGCAGCAAACTAAGCCAAAGAACCTCCTAGCCAATCCGTATGCCACTCCTACTTGCAATAGCAAGAGAAGTGCAGCGACAGTGGATGTTGACTCAGTGGAAAAGGTGTCTAAACTAAAGGCAAAAAAGAACTTGGATGTCCCACAGAACAAAGGTAACGAAAATTTAATTTCGTTTACTTTGCTTGATGATCCTATTGTTCTCTCTAAAATTAGTAATGTTGGAATAGCTATAAGTTCTTCTGTTAATGTTGCTCTTTTGTTAGTTATCTTATAGCTTCTGAGTTGGGTAGGTTAAAGGAATCTATTAACAAACATAAGGATATTCTAAATGATACAGAAGAGAATATAGAAAATGTGGAAGAGTTTGATCCTGTTGCTTTGGAAACTTTATGTGGGAACCTAGTAGAGGGTGTGAGTGATGTTTACTGTGAGTTAGAACTTGCTCTACAGTCCACATCTCACGGAAAAACTCAAGTTCCTGTAAGAAGAAAAAAAGGATAAAAAAGGTTAAACACACGGTTTGATAGATCAAGTACAAATGAAAGGAATTTTTTGGAATTCTAATGGTTTGGGGGATACAAAAAAATACAAGTTCCTATCAGATCTAACTAAAGAAAAAGGGCTAGACTTTATGGCTTTATCAGAGATAGGGAAGAGTGCCTTCTCAGACTCGTTTATCAAAAACTTATGTGCTGGGAAAGAGTTTTTGTGGCATACTAAGCCTCCCATGGGTCGGTCTGGTGGCATGCTTGTGGGAATTAATTTAGGAACTTTTGACGTGGGGGAAGTAGAGGAAGGAGATTACTTTGTCAGGTTCAAAATTAGAAATAAGGAAGATGGTTTCCAATGGAACCTAGTTTCGATTTATGGGGCCACTCAAGATGAATTTAAGGAGGCTTTTTCAACTGAGTTGGTTCAACTATGTACTAAGGAAACCTTACCTATTATTATAGGTTGTGACTTTAATATCATTAGAGGACCGAACGAAAAGAATAATTCAAATTATAATGATAGGTGGCCATTTCTGTTTAATACGATTATTAATGCATTTAATTACAGAGAACTAACTATGTCGGGTAGGCAATTTACTTGGTCCAACAACCGGCAAAACCAAACCTTTGAAAAATTAGATAGAGTACTGGCTTGCAGGGATTGGGAGTCCAAGTTCCCTCGTACCACTATCCAAGCTTTAACACGAGAGATTTCAGACCATACACCGTTGTTCCTAAATACATGAGACCCATCTGCTAGTACTGGTCCACCTTGTTCAAATTCGAATTGGGATGGTTACTACGTGACGGGTTTATGGATATGGTGAGAGATATCTGGTTGAGTGTGAACGACGGACACACTCCTTTAGAGAAATGGCAAGCAAAAATTAGAAGATTGCATCAATATTTAAGTGGTTGGGCTAAAAATGTGAGTGGTTCATATAAAACGGAGAAGAAAACTTTGCTGGAAAAGCTGGACGAGTTAGATAAAAAAAGTTGAAACAATGTTGCTAACATCTCAAGAAGTCAATTTGAAACATGTACTAAATGAGATATTAGCTGAACTTCTGAGGGAAGAAGAACTAAAATGGTACCAGCGGGCAAAAACTCGGGACCTTTTATAAGGTGATGCAAACACTAAATATTTTCAATTAGTGGTTAGCGGAAAACACAGAAAAACAAGGATTTTCCAGCTTGACTATGAGGAACGTGTGATATGCGGTGATACTGAATTAAAAAAGTATATCACTAAATATTACAAGAACCTTTTTGGACTTTCTAGGGGGACTTCTGTGTCTATGGATGAGTCACGTCGTGATGACATCCCACAAGTCTCGAGCGAGGAAAATGAATTACTAAAATAAAAGTTCTCTGAAGTAGAGGTGAAGGAAGCAATCTTTCGGATGGAGCATAATAAGGCTCCGGGTCCAGATGGTTTTCCTCCTGAGTTCTATCAAGTTTTTTGGCACGTTATCAAAGATGACTTGATGGCATTATTTGAGGATTTCCGTAATGGTACACTGCCTCTCCATAGCCTAAACTTCAGGACAATAATTTTGCTGCCTAAGACCAATGATGCGAAACAAATTCAGCAATACAGGCCTATTTGTTTGTTGAATGTTAGTTTCAAAATATTTACAAAAGTAGCCATGAATAGAATTGTGAAAGTAGCCTAAAAGGTTATTAGACCATCACAAACAACATTCTTACCAGGAAGAAATATAATGGAAGGGGCTATTGTCCTACACGAGACCTTACATGAATTACAGAAAAAAACAGATGGGATTATTTTTAAGATTGATTTTGAGAAAGCATATGATAAAGTGAAATGAGATTTCTTACAACAAACTCTTAGAATGAAAGGATTCTCTGATGTTTAGAGCAAATGGATAGAAGCGTTTACAAAAGGAGGGAATGTGGGAATAAATGATCAAATAGGCTCATACTTCCAAACTAAAAAGAGACTCCGACAAGGTGATCCACTATCGCCAATACTATTTAATATAGTGGTCGATATGCTGGCTATCATCATTGCCAGAGCTAAGGAAGATGGGCAAGTGAAATGTGTTCTACCACACCTAGTAGACGAGGGGCTATCTATAGTGCAATACACAGATAGTACAATTATATTTTTGGACCATGATATTAACAAAGCAAAGAACATCAAACTATTGTTATGTGTCTTTGAACAATTATCTAGTCTTAAAATAAACTTCCATAAAAGTGAGATATTCTGATTTGGTCAAGCAAAATAACACGAATTAACGTACTCAAGTCTTTTCGGTTGCAAACTAGGCTCATATCCCTTTCATTACCTAGGAATTTTGATGCATTTTAGAAAGCTTAGCAACAAGGACGGGAAAGTAATTGAGGATAGGATCGAGAAAAGGATGAGTAGTTGGAAAGGCAAGCTTTTATCTGTAGGTGGCAGGCAGGTTGGTACTAATTAATTCCGTTTTGTCTAGTTTACCTATGTTTATGCTATCTTTTTTTGAGATCCCAAGAGGAGTCCTTAAGAAAATTGAGTATTACAGATCAAGGTTTCTCTAGCAAAATGACCAACATAAGAAAAAGTATAGATTAGTTAAGTGGCCTTTGATGTGCCAACCAAAAGAACAAGGTGGTTTGGGAATCCAAAATCTGGATATTCAAAATAAATGTATGCTTAGTAAATGGTTGTTTAAACTATGCAATGAAGAGGGAATTTGGCAAGAGTTGCTGAGGAATAAATATCTAAAGAATAAAACTCTAGGGCAAGTCAATAAGAAACCGGAAGATTCGTACTTTTGGACTAGCCTAATGAGGGTGAAGGATAAATTTCTTAGCTTGGGATGTTTTTCGCTTAAAGATGGTTCACAAATAAGATTTTGGGAGGACATATGCCTGGGCGACCAGACATTAAAGTCCCAATTCCCATCTCTGTTTAACATTGTTCGTAAACGACATGCTACGGTAGCGGAAGTGTTTAGCACCTCACCACTTTAGGAGAGCTTTAGTGGGGGATAAACTACATGACTAGCTCCGTTTGGTGAATAAGTTGTTGAATGTTAATTTACAAGAGGGGAGGGATACCTTCACATGGTCCCTACAAGCTAATGGCTCCTTCACGGTACACTCCATGTATAGAAATCTTGTTAATAGTGGTATAAAGGTTTCACAAGAAATTTGGCATGTGAAGATACCTTTAAAGATTAAGATCTTTATGTGGTACCTGGGGGTGTTACTTACAAAAGATAATTTAGCTAGGCGAAATTGGATTGGAAGCAAAGTTTGCAGCTTCTGTAACAAAGAAGAAAGTATCCTATACCTTTTTTTCAATTGCACTTACGCTAAATATTTTTAGCGTGCTATTCACTTAGTTTTTGGTTTAGCACCACCAAAGAATGTTGATAATTTATTTAATCATTGGTTAAAACAAGAGGGTCATAAACCAAAACTTCACTTAGTGACAGGCATACCGGCTATGTGTTGGGTTATTTGCTCTCTAGAAATAATGTTGTCTCTAACAGATGTCAACCAAAAAATTTTATGCAGGTTTTATTCAGGGGAATGTATTGGCTACGCCATTGGGTGCAGTTGCAGCGTGGTGAGGTTCAAAAGGAGAGGATGATTCAGGCATGTCTCTTGCTGGAGATGTCGGCTCTTTGTTTCTTCTCTTCCCATGGATGGCCTTTTAGTTTACGAATTGGCTTTCAATAAGTATGTTCTATACTTTAAACGTTTTGTGTGAAGTGGTGTGGTTGCTACTGCATGTAATAATATTGGTCTGATCCCCTCAATGAGGAGGGTGAAGCCGGTTAATTTTTTCCATTATAAAAAAAATGGACCCCCAATGTCGCCGAGCTTATTGTTGAATTGTGGGAGTGCGTCAAGAAACAAAGAAGCTCGGCGGCATTGGGGGTCCGCTCCTCAAAGAAAAGAATATTCCTTAAGTTCAATACCTCGCATGTGTCTTATGACCAAAGATATGAGTCATAGCAATGTGTTGATGAATCCAACCCCATATCTCCATGTCAAACTAGATTGTTTGAGCTGATTAAAGATCCATAAAAAGCCTTAGTTGGAGAAGCTAAATAATTGATGAAATTCAATGCCATTAATGAAATTCAAGCTACCTTTGTTACTATTTATGAACAATTGCTTATTAAATTCAATTTGCTTGATAAGAAGCATTATAACTTAAGTCCCTACTTAAGGATATTGAATCTCAACCAAAAGCTGAAAAGAAACCATCCACCTCTCTTTCATTTCTATCACAAGCTAGATGCTTCTATGTGTAACAATTCGATTAATATATCTCGCTCACCTCTACGAAATGAAAATTATGTTAAGAATTGATTGGTTTGTGGCATCGGTCTATTCGGTTCTCCACTTCGTGAATCTATCATCGTCTAGGGATTTGGCCGATTTATCGTTGTGCACTTGATTGGGCCCAAGACTCAGTGGATTTTGCTTGCCCCTCTTTTTTTAGTGATGAAAGGGGTCCGGTGGGTCTACCTCGCTGCTCGCCTTCATCAACCTCTTGCAAACCACTGATGTCTATCTCCTGTTTGTCGACGCTATAGGTGCAAGAAGCCCGCCACCTCAGGTTTAGAAGTTGGATTACTACACTCCGTCGACTGCTACATATATACCCTCGGTTCGCCTGAGGTGGCCCTCCTCGATAGCTTATGCTCCCCACTTCAACCTCCACTCAATGAGGTCCCCTCTGCCCCCAACAACATGTGTCTGCGACGCCTCTGCTACCCTTGCTATGGCAAGCTGCACCTCCAGCAATGGCGAGCATGGCTTCTTCATCCCCGCTCTTCCTGTGTTCCTCGGCATCATCACCGGCCACGCGTCATCATCGCCGCACGACGTTTGTTCCGTGTCCTGCCCTCGTTTGGGGGGTACAAGTGTATTTTGCCCTCTGCAGAGGGTCTTTTTGTAATCTGGTTGCTGTCTTAATATAATATCTGCTTTTATATAAAAAACAAACCTTCAAGAGTAACCACTACATCATCAAGGACCATCTGAAGTTGGTTGCTCAAAAGGTTGGAGCAAACAATGGGGATGGAACTGGCAGATTTGGGTACCCAAGTCATCAAAAAGATGGGAGTCTCAAACTGTTTGGGTTCCGAAAGCTCTGTTTGGGTTCCAAAAGAAGCTTAATGCACATAACTCAGGCCGAGTGATTAGGGGACTTGGCTGTTGGCTCCAACATGAAGGTTTAAACATTGTTCACAAGTTTGAGCATGTTGATAAAGAATTTTGATAACTTTATACCCCAGATCACCGGTTCCAAACATAATTGAGGTAAGTATGTAACTAGATTTCAGTTCATACAATTCTTTTGCATTTTGTACCTATGCTCGTCAGCTCGTCTGGATTGCATACAATTCTTTTGCATCTTGTACCTGTCAAGGTATATAGATTTGCATCTCAACAACATTTCTGAAAAGCCAGCCCCTGCAAAGAACAGAATATGAACCATGACTTTCCTGGGTTTAATCCTTCTTATCACAAATGAGCCTCCTACAACGAACACCTTTGGCATTACGAACTGATGACAGGTAACAGACACCAAATGTCCACCCTACCACAGGGAGCCGCCATGGCGAAGGTGTGCTCCAACTCATTTGATGGACGATAGAGCAGATTAATAGTTGTATGTATAAGATTATAGTGTTCAACAAAGTATACTCAAAACTTCCATTTCTTACTTTGTTTTCTTTGTGGACATGCTTTTCGGTAATGAACATATGTACATCAGTATATACTACTACCAGGGAAGTTGGTAGCTGGATGCCTGCATCAAGGGATGAGCAAAGTATGCACCCAAGGTTAAAGCTGTGATTGCAATGTAAGGTAACCGGAAGAACTCTTTGTAATAATCTTTGGGTAGCTTCTGCCGTCCATCGACAATTGCAGCGAAAGGAACAACACTTGTTCTCTTCTTCAGGACTTCAAACGCTTCACCATAGCGTGATGCCAACCTCCTGTCACCGTTCCAAGCACCAAACAGGTGGTGGCCAATCAGTCCAACGGAGGCTGCGACAGCAACCGAGTTGCCAATCCATAGTGTGTGAGCAAGGCACCAGATTACCTGGCCAACCATCTATGCAATAAACGAAGGCATGCTATAAGCCAAAGGTATAGTAAACCTCTATGCAATTTATAGAAAACTTTCAAAGAACAACCTACCTGTGGATGTCTGGTGATACGCATTATTCCAGTTTCCCACATATGCAACTTGGGCTTGTCTACAGCTGCCACTTCCAATAGATTGAAAGTAGATGGATAAAGAAAGAAGAAAGAGATGAATGATGAGAGCCAAACAAGTTCATGGATGCCAGTGATGCCCTGAACTTGCCACAATTGAATACCGTCATAGCGATGATTTATGAAGTATACCTAACAAGGTACAACAGCGTAATACGATGCACTGAGATTCAGTTATTGAGGTACCATCTATCTGAAGGAAAGGAATGCCAAGTACTCACAATAGTAGTAACTGCTAAAGGCAGTGAGATTCCAGCAAACAGCACGCGGAAAGGACGCTCCCCTATTATTTTTTCCCCACTTTCCCGCAGGCTTGCCATACCACTATGGACTACAGCAAAAATGATGGTAAGGAGCAACATAACGACCTGAAATGGAATTGGACATGATCAGGATATTCATCTATTCGATTATTGGCAAATAATACAATTAACCAATGTAAAATAAAAAGTACCCCCAAAAAAAAATCAGTTTATCATATCACCATGGAAGAAAACAAGTTCAATCAATGAAGAGAGCAGCAACGCAAAAGAAAACAAAAGAATAAAACAAGAAGTGAAAGAAGGAAATGAGGGAATACAAAATAGGAAGTAAAAGAAGAATACAGATACCTTGAGGATAAAGTCCCAAAACATTGTGAAAAGAACTGTGGTTGTTCCTAAACACTAGAAGGATTAACATGTCAAGAACCACGAAGCTCAAGTTCTGTGCATCTCCAACAAATAACCATCAGGTCTACAGCATTATCAAATGGCCATGGGCAATCCAGGGTAAAATGGATATGGGATGCGGGAGGGAATAGAATGGCCAAACATGACGTGTGTTTGGCTGCAAACAAGAACTGGTGTATCAATACCCTTGCCACTGAGACCCCTACATAATGATCTTGACTTCTCAATACCATGGGATTAGAGTTACAGTTAGTTTTTGCCCGTTAGATTTTGCCATTGATGTCCAATAACATGGGAGAAATTTTTAGAAATAGCATTTTCTGCCCCTGGATGGAATGGAAGCAAGGATATTGTTCACCTGATGGCAGCAATCACCCAGGGGAAACAGAAGCAAAAGCAACAGCAGGTGTCAGTTGGTGGATTGTCATGTAACGTCACCACTAGGATAGCTGGAACTGTGCCAGGGCGAGAATAAGCGCCCCCAAGAAGTTGTAGACGTGTGGTTACCATAAGATCACCATGGAGGTGGGGAAGAAGACAGCAGATTTTCAGGAAAACAAGATAGTGGCGTGGTTCTATCATGCCAGCCACCAGCTCAATAAGTGTCAATAACACTACACTAGGCAGGGAGGTCGCCACAACTGCGTTGAGGTGAATCCTCAGCAGCAACTCAATCAAAAATAGGAGGAAAAGAGGGGCATGACAAGAGCTCTCTGTAGGTGGCTACTTTTGGAGCAGAAAGAGCACGTGAGAGGAAAAAAGAACATACTTGATCGGAGAACAGTAGTCTTGGTGAGCAGTGAAGCTGAAGCAAGGTGTAGAGATGGGGAAGAGAACAAAGCTTCAAGAGAAGCACAGCCACTTCTACCCCCTCACAGACAGAATTAGCAGAAAATCTGAAGCACCAGCACTTTGCATAATTTTCATCTTTTGCTATGTTTGCTTTCCCAAAAGAAAAAGGGGGTCATTAACAACTGCCCAAGCCTGAACATTCAAGACGTGCAGATGCCAGGGCTCAAGCCCTGACTGCCAGGCTATCCCCTTGGTTATTTGCAATGGTATCTGCAAGCTGATCTAGATTTCAGTGGTACTTCCCTCACTGACACAATTTGAACTTTTTCAAGCATGCTTGCACATAGGAATACCTCTAGCAATCAAATTCTATAAACAAATATCTGGGATTATTTTCTTTGCATTAAAAAAGTTAAGTGGAACAGCCATATTTAGTTTCTAAAAAGTGGAAAATTCAATAAGGTACTTCATGCCAAAAGAAGCTTGTATTGAGCAGTTATTATTTCTTTAGAGACATTGACAGCATTAAGGATCTTCTCTTTCAGATACATTGACAACTGACTTTTGTTTGGAGAAAAAAGATATTGATCATCTACATAGTTACACTACGTGCATACTAATGAATTATCATAACCATTCTAAGCAGCATGTGCTCCATTATGTAGTGAAGGTCAAGTTTTCTAAGGTTCACACAGATTGCCTCACGACCAGAGTTTCAATAGCCTATGTAATGAGTTCGAGCCATTTAGCTGCATGGAACCCAGCTACCTTCCTTGGTGACAAAGTTGAGCTCATAACTGAGCATAGCTGGTCAGCAACCTTGGTCTTGATTCATATTCCAATCCACTGTTAACTAATTGCCACCGCAAGTTTGTCAAGCACATTGACTAAACAGGGTTTCGTAGCATAAAAAGAAAACATTCAGACATGTTATCAAAGTAAACCGTTTGTGCTTGCATTAAAATTCTTTGCAACTTCAACATTAGCAGACCACTTGAATCCTGGGAGGCATCATTTTAGCTCTTGAAAGTTGTAACCTATATCAGTAACTACATTAGCTAGCATGGAATGGAAGATTCAGGGACGGGCTCCAAGAATCACATTCAAGAGCTATATATCAGCACGAAAAAAAGTCTGGTTCGTCGTAAAGGAGGATTCAAAATTGAGCTTCCTGTCACAGGCTCACAGCGCACATGAACAGAAAGAACAGTTTTTTTTTTTTGATAAGAAACAGAAAGGACAGTTGAATAACAATTAAACTAGTATTAAGCTAACAATGGTCTTAATGGTTCCAACAAAAGCACACCACGCTTATCCATATCCATCGCCAACACTAGAACTGTAGTAGTAGGAAGGAGACTGACACCATAAAATTCAATGAAATCCCCTGAACTTAAGCAAGCCGAAAGCCCTGTAACTAAGCAAGCAAGCGCACCTCGTGGCTGTCGGAGACGGAGGCGACGGCGTCGAGGAACCTAGTCCCGACCCCGGTTCCGGGGTCGATCCACAGCACGTTGAGCGCCAAGAGCACCGCGGCGAGTATCGCGGCGAAGTAGGCCCACGACGCGACGCTCTGGTCCCCGAGCCGGAACGCGGCGGAGTCCTCCCCCACGAGCCCGGGGCCCCCGCCGCCGGCAGCCTCCCCTTCCCCCTCCGCGCCGCCCCCGACGGCCCGGGTGCGGTAGAGTAGGAGGGTCCGGGGGAGAGGGAGGAGCGGCGCCCGGGCTGGGCTCGGGGCGGGGCCGCCGGGCGGCCGCGGGAGGTGGACACGGCGGAGGTGGGAATGGCGGTGGGGGAGGAGGAGAGGCGGTGGGGCGGCGAGGTGGAGGCGGAGGTGGGAGGCCATGGCGGAGGCGAGTGCGCGTGCGAGTGGAGGTGGGGTGGTGGTGGCAGCCGAAATGGGGCGGCGAGGTTTAGAGTGGTGGTGGCGGCATCTCGGGGGAAGGGCGGGCGGAGGATGCGGTGCGCGTGGGATTTGGAGGGTGGTGCGGACGTGCCGGCTTATCACGGCGGTAGTGGCAGCGCCCGCGGGGAACTCGGACAAAGAAAATTGTAAAATTGCAGGGATTTGATTTAATACAGTCCAAAACTGATGAGGTTGCCTTGTTTGCTCCTAATACGCGTGGATTGTAGTGAAAAATGAAATGATTTTCACCTCAGTCTCTTAACAAGCTATGTTGCTTTTCTTAAAATATAATAACCATAATCCTAGTTAGTTAACAAATCAAAAAAAATTATGAAATAAATAACAAATCAAAACTGGCTCTATGCAAAACTAGTATAAAAGCTCGATATATCTGAAGTGGTGAATGAATTCTCCATCCAAACAGCCATTTAATATGTTTTCTTGCTACCCTTCCTAGCTTTGATTGTTTGATTTGTTTTTCTACACTATTGCCCTAATACTTTACTATTGCTTGGGCAACTTGAGTGTTTGATATGTATTACGATGTTAATATAGGACCAACGGTCAAAAGGTTGTACCTTTATACCGTCTCTGGTGGTGCTTTACACCCGTCTCTAGTGGCGAAGTCGAATCCAGGTAAAAAGGAAGTCTACGCCAGCGAGGCAGCAACCCCCTTCATAGAATTTTACATTTTTACTCCAGCAGTGGATACTCAATGGAAGGGGAAAAAACTAGCTAAAACAGTTCCCCTCCTAAATCGGAGAGTGCTTTTGTATCCCATGCATGGTTGGCTGGTGGGTCCAGTCCATTTTATTTGTCCAGAATCGACTCCAAAACAAGTTTCGGTTTCTTTCTCTTCCACGAATAGCTCTCTCCAATAACAGTTCGACTCCAGGATGTGCCACGTCGGATGAAGATTCGGCCACTGGAGATAGTGGCGGACCTAGGGATTGAATCAAGTTCGGGCAAAATCTAAAACGTCTATCTCTATTCTCTTCTTATCTCTGGCACTTATCTCTGACAGAACAGAGTTGAGATCACTGAAACCGACTCTTGCAGGTCCTGTATGCCTCTTGCACTCACCGCACCAGAACCCGGGTAGGCGCCCAACAAGGGCGGAGCCAGGGCCCGCTGGGCGTGCTGCAGCACATGCCAGGCCCAACTTATCCATTATAAATCTATAGTATTTAGACTTAAAAATAGTAGCATTCAAGCTTAATTTTAGTTATCTAGCACTTCATCTGTTGGTCAGCTCTAGGTGGAAGATGTTTCTGGCTCCACATCTGGCGCCCGGGGTCTTCGAGTCATGGGTCCGCCCATGACTGGAGAAGACCTTAGTAGAACATTGTCTGATAAGAGTGAGCTAGTATAAAAGCACATGCAGCAGCGATTCGATGCGTAGAAAAAAAAAATCTCAGACACATTATGCTCAGAGTCTATTTTTCATAAACCCATTAGTGATGTGGTGCCTACATATAGCTATGACCCATCCCTTCCCTCACTGGATGTGACATCCTTATGCTCCGATGGAGGAACTGGATTCATTCTTTTTACTTGCTATGAACCGATGCAAAGATATGCGTCAAACCCCCCCCCCCCCCTCTCCCTCTCTGCTTTTATATGCTCCAGTGGTCAAAAATTCAATGCTGGGCTATTTGGTTTAGTAGAAATGATGTTATCTTCAAAAAATTTATCGCTAACTTTTTTTGCAGGTCATCTTCATGGGTACTTATTGGATCAAGTGTTGGTCAAGGCTCTCTAAGGAATCGGCCAAAAGTGTGTTGGTGCTAAAAATCGGCCAGACAGGAATCGGCCGATGGTCTTCAGCGTCGGACACACAACCCGGAAGAATCAGCTTAGCTCCTGTTCGGGTTATCGCCCTGGTACGGTTCGCGCGGCGTGCCAGTCAATCTGACCTGTTGATTGACAAGGAAATAAAGTACTAAATTCCAGGCACTCCGATCGGCTGGAGTTCTGATCTGTCCTGAGGAGCGCATCGGCGGCGAATCGGCCGATTTGCTGTAGAGATGATCGGCTATGGATCAGCCGATAATCGTGTAATAATTGTAAAGAAAACTGCTGGAGCGATCTAAACAATTACTACAGAGGCAACACTTGAAATAGACCTAATCGGCTGTGAGATGATAAATCGAAGAAGAACGATGACGAAGCCGATTACCCTGATCTCAAGCTGGATAACTGGTGATAATACTAGAATAACAGGTAAAACTTGCAATTCTAGTAAATATCGATAACTGGTGAATAAATCCAAACGAAACCACAGCAATGCGCCCGTAGCTGAAGCTCGGATATTACTCGTTAAGCGGAACCTACCAATTGGCCGGAGATCAAGTTGATGCAGCCCTGCCAATCCGTACGAACTCGTGAAAGAAGAAAAGTATTCGCGAAATCGCTGACTTGAAAGTAAATTGCTGAAAAAGTAGAAGTATTGTTGTTGATTCATGTGTTGATATCTGCAAGACCCTGACGACTCTTATTTATACCCTAAGACATAGGACTCCTGGTCGATTACGACTTGTTACAACCTTATTTAAAAAACGGGAAAACTACTATATCTATAATAACTTTTAAAGGAAACGGACTCCCGCAGAATCTTCCGCCGCCGTCCCCTAATCCAATCAGGACTCTTTTCAATTGCTCCTTGACCGACTTAGCGTTGCCCTGTTGACCAACTTTTGACCAGGACTCTCCGAAATAGTCTCATCCTGTTGGCGCAAGCTGTATCACCAATCGGCCGATTTTCAACTGTTACCTCAATCGGCCGATTCCTTATTGTAGCCTTTAGATCTGCCGCATCGGCCAACCTTCTCTTCCCGACGCCAATTTAACACGTGTCAAAATCTGGCGTGAACACATGCCCCCCAGTTTTGGAGTAAAACATAACTTTTTCTTCGAAACTCTTTCTTTAATCCTTTCCTCCGAAACAAGCGCAGTAAAAATCTCCTTTTGTTTAAAGCTCTTGTGAACTCTTCCCCTTCGATATATGCATTTCCCGGAGCACATCGGCCGATTCTATACGGCCTTTCCCAGGTGGGCGACCATTTACCGAATTTGGGATCCTTAGACCCTATCGGCAGCACCAACTCCCATACCAAATCTCCTCGGGAGAATTGTTTAACCTTGACCTTCTTATCATACCACCTGGCCACCCTTTTTCTTGACATTAGCTGTCGATTCTTGATTTTCAACCTCCTTGCTGTTATTTTGCTTGGGGCGCCAGACCCGACACTTGACGTTTCTCTTTTCCAGCGCCTGCCTCTGCTCTTCTTCTTGTTGCTCCCATCGGCGCAGGCGTTGGATCCTCCGTTTCTGCGATTTGGATAGTCCACCAGGGCACCACCTGGGGTTTATTGGTTTGGCCGGTGATTTGGCGTGCTCCCAATCTGATTCCCTTCCTAGGGGTTTTCATCTGACAAAGCCGACCGTGTACGCTGATTCTGCTCCTCAGTCGATCCTGTTGGTCGATCCTGTCTTTCGACCGATCATACCGGTCAGCTTTGCCCTCCAACCGAACATGCACTAAAAGGCGCCGACCCTCTTGTTCGCGCCATTTCCTGCTGATCGGCTCCGATCTTCTATCTCTGGAGCGCGATCTTTTGAGCGGGCGATCGCCGCAACTTGACCCGTTGCACTCAGGGCAATTATCGGCTGATGGCAATCTGAGGTCATTTTCCCAGCAATGAATAAAAAACGGACATCGCCAATGATCTTTGTGTCGGCGTATCATCTCATCGTGGTGTCTCGCCCTTTCCTGCTGTCGCCGATATTTGCTGAGTAAGAATTGGGAAGTGACGGGTCTACGCGATCGCTCTGATCCTTTGCCTTCATCTTCCGTCCGTCTTTTCCCTTTAACACCGTCCACCGTGATCTGCTTTCTGGGATCCACGGCGGCGCTCCTTCTCGCTGATTCTGACGTCAGCATCTTGGTTTGAAGTGAATTTTTCCCCGTGTCAACCATATTGGCCGGGAAAGGATGCCGATCTATCTTCATCGGTTTTGCCGGTTTAGCCGGGGTTTCCAACTTGAGCCTTCCCTGCTCGATGGCCGATTGTATCTGTTGATGAAAGATTTTGCATTCATTCGTATCATGAGACGTGGCGTTGTGCCACTTGCAGTACTTCATCTTCTTGAGCTGATCGGCCGAAGGGATGGTATGATACTGAGATAGCTTGATCTGCCCTTCCTGGAGTAATAAGTCGAAAATCTTATCGGCCTTTGATGTGTCAAAGCCGAATGTCTCTGGTTCTTTCTTTCCAAAAGGGCACGATATTGGCTTCTTCCCTTTGACCCATTCCACTAGGCCGATTTCTCCTCCTTCCTCAGATTTAGACCCTTCCAAATTCCTCTGCCGATCAAACAGGCGTACCTCCTGACCGGCCAACTGGTGAACGATCTGACTTAAGCTTTCAAATTCTTGTGAGGCGTACCTCTCCTTGATATGCGGCAGGAGGCCTTGGAAAGCGATATCGGCCAACTGGGCATCGGTCAGAGCCAGAGTATAGCATTTGTTTCTGATTTCTCTGAACCTCTGTATGTATCCAGTTACTAGTTCGTCGCTCCTCTGCCTGATGCTGGTCAAATCCGAGAGCTTCATCTCATGTACTCCTGCGTAGAAATACTTATGGAATTGCTTTTCCAGATCGGCCCAAGTAACAATGGAATTGGGTGGTAAAGTGGTGAACCACTGGAAGGCCGATCCAGACAGAGACGACGAGAACAGACGCACCCTCAGAGCATCTTGTGTGGCGGCTTCCCCGCACTGGATGATGAATCTGTTAATATGCTCTACAGTGGATGTATCGTCCGTCCCCGAAAACTTGGTGAAATCGGGAACTTTGTAGCGGTGTGGGAACGGCAGCAAGTCATAGGCCGATGGGTATGGCGTCTTGTAGGTGTAAGTTTGCACCTTTGGCTTCAATCCAAACTGGTCCTGGATCACTTCTGCTATTCTTGCCGTCCAGTCCACCTGCTGCTGATGAACGACTGGCGCGGGCATGTGCTGAAGAGCTGGCACGGCTGGGCGATGAATCGAAGCATGCGGCGAATTCTGTTGAGCAGCTGATAGTTGATGGCGAAGTGAATCCGCCGCCCCATCATATGTCATCATTGGCGCTGCGCCTCTGAACGCTTCTACAGCGCTTGCCCCCCTGCCGATTTCTGATGAGATCGGCTGATACTGAGGGACCGTCGGCCGGACGGCCGATTGGTGAGTCACCTGGGTTGGATAGCTTCCATGCCCGGTTGATGGATCGGGGAAAGCCGTTGTCGCTGATATCCCCCAGGGTACTGAGCTTGTAGGCAGCGATTGTACAAAAACGACCTGGACAGGTTGAAGCGGTGTCTGTGACGGGAAACATGGTGCACCGCTGTACCTTGGAGACGCTGGAGGCAACGGAGTGTTGTATCCCTCGCGTTGCGTTAATCGGCTGAGGAGCCGATTGGGATGTGCATGGTGAGCTTCTAGCTGGCAGCGTGACTGGCGGGGCATACGCTGGTCCCTGATAGCCTTGGATTGCTCCGCTGGCCAGAGAACTGACGACGGCATTATACACCGTGTTGGTCATCACCGAGGATTGATCAATGAATGCCTGGTAGACGGACTGTTGGATCATATCGGACATCTTGCCCGAGTCTTCAGCGATGGTGATGTGGCGGGGAACTGGAATAGGAGCCTTCTTGACAGCCTCCCCGCTTCTGGTACGACTGAACGACTGATGGTACATCTTCTTGTAATCTTCTAGATGTTTAGCTAATTCTTCCCTCTGGTCGTCCTTGAGATCCGCTTCTGTGACCTCAATGATGTTGCTATCGGAGATTTCTACGTTCTTCGACATATCAGATCTTGGATTGGTCCCACCGGGCGTGCCAAAAGTGTGTTGGCGCTAAAATCGGCCGGACAGGAATCGGCCGATGGTCTTCAGCGTCGGACACACGACCCGGGAGAATCTGCTTAGCTCCTGTTCGGGTTATCGCCCTGGTACGGTTCGCGCGGCGTGCCAGTCAATCTGACTTGTTGATTGACAAGGAAATAAAGTATTAAATTCCAGGCGCTTCGATCGGCTGGAGTTCCGATCTGTCCTGAGGAGCGCATCGGCGGCGAATCGGCCGATTTGCTGTAGAGATGATCGGCTATGGATCAGCCGATAATCGTGTAATAATTGTAAAGAAAACTGCGGGAGTGATCTAAACAATTGCTACAGAGGCAACACTTGAAATAGATCTAATCGGCTGTGAGATGATAAATCGAAGAACGATGACGAAGCCGATTACCCTGATCTCAAGCTGGATAACTGGTGATAATACTAGAATAACAAGTAAAACTTGCAATTCTAGTAAAAATCGATAACTGGTGAATAAATCCAAACGAAACCACAGCGATGCGCCCGTAGTTGAAGCTCGGATATTACTCGTTAAGCGGAACCTACCAATTGGCCGGAGATCAAGTTGATGCAGCCCTGCCAATCCGTACGAACTCGTGAAAGAAGAAAAGTATTGGCGAAATCGCCGACTTGAAAGTAAATTGCTGAAAAAGTAGAAGTATTGTTGTTGATTGATGTGTTGATATCTGCAAGACCCTGACGACTCCTATTTATACCCTAAGGCATAGGACTCCTGGTCGATTACGACTTGTTACAACCTTATTTAAAAAACGGGAAAACTACTATATCTATAATAATTTTTAAAGGAAACGGACTCCCGCAGAATCTTCCGCCGCCGTCCCCTAATCCAATCAGGACTCTTTTCAATTGCTCCTTGACCGACTTAGCGTTGCCCTGTTGACCAACTTTTGACCAGGACTCTCCGAAATAGTCCCATCCTGTTGGCGCAAGCTGTATCACCAATCGGCCGATTTCCAACTGTTACCTCAATCGGCCGATTCCTTATTGTAACCTTTAGATCTGCCGCATCGGCCAACCTTCTCTTTCCGACGCCGATTTAACATGTGTCAAAATCTGGCGTCAACAGGAGGAAGAGAGGATCTTCTTGAAGGAAAATTGCCAACGTTTGGAGAGTACTGTCATGGAAATCTTCAACAAATTTGGCTGGAAGTTCAGAAATAGAATCGAGAACTAGTGCCTTGTTTCTTGTTCTTATGTGTTGTGAACTATGTATAATCGTTTGAAGCGAGTAGCAGGCTTAGAACTGCTTCATGTGTAATCCTTGGCTGCAAGCTTTCACTCTGTTAGCGGAGGCCGGACGTTCTTTTCCTTAATCTAAAGAATGCTCCAATGGTCAATTCGACCCATACTGCTGTCACGCCAGACCATGCATGGCCTTTTCTCCCTCACTGGAGATAGCCTAACAACCTTTTACTGGTTCTTGGTGGCAGATTTAATTTTGCAGCCGACGATCACCGCTTGAGGCAAGCGCCCCAACGTTTTACCGCACGCTGGCATTGCAAGAGTAACAGCTAGCTCTCTTCGCTTCATCTTATTTTGCTTTACGTCGAAGAAAATCTACTTCAATTTTTAGACTTCCCCACTGAAATACTTGAAGACGCGATGACCTCATCAAAGTTTATGCAAATGCGAGATCACATCAGGCCTCAAAGAAACACCAGCAGGAAGTAGGAACTAGCCGATTGATGAACAAAATTCATGGTTAGATGAGATGGCTCAGGCCACAACCGCGCTCGGCGTCTCTTATTGAAGAAATAATTCGGTGGGTCATAAATAGATTACAATTATTACATAGAAGGCAGGGTATTATTCCCGCTGTTTTGAACATGCAGACTTGCACGAGCAGCACGTCCTGCCCTCATACCCCAATGCCTAAAAAGGAAGAAGAGTGAAAGGAAAGAGAGGAAGAGATGTTGCATCCCCAGTACAGTCAGTTTGGTAAACTTTGTTCACCGCAGGTCACCTGTATAACTACAACAAAGGGATCAGGGATTGAGTGTATCTTGTGTCTGTGTACGGTACGGATAAATATGAATGGTTACCCCTTTTATGTTTCAGAGGGCAAACGGGCACCAGGGTGGGGTAAGCAAGAACTTTTTCCTGCCTGAATGTGATACATGGCGAAGCACTGGAATGCAGAAGCTCAGAACAGCAGAGGAAGGATGGACGAGGACCTGTACAGCTTCAGCTTTTTGAATGTGTTGGGAGATAATTACTGAAGAGACAAGAATGGGAATAAGCATGAAGGAAGGCTGAGGAGGGCGGCTTATGACGCCTCTCTCTCAGTGCTTCCATTGCCGGAGGGTATTTGCTGGGAATCAGTTTGAGAAATCCTATGAGACCTTCCGGACCCTCCATCGAGCAATCTTTCAGAATGCCCTGGTGAGGATGCCAACTGGTAGTGCATGGTTGGCGCATCACCTGTCGGTGAGGTTGCAGTTCCGTACATAAGGGTTCCCATAGGATGGTCAAATTTGCAATTTGGACCAAACTTGCAGATGCCATAACGAGAATAGAAGGTGCAGACAGTTTCTCCCTGTTAGCAGAAAAAAGGAAAAGGGTGGTTAGCATAACGTCCACAGGTCTTACCTGTAGATAACTTAAACACTCCAAAAAAACAAGTGTGAATAACATTAAAAACAGGTCGTGTAAAGAACCAAAATCCAGTGACAAACATATACCACATGCACTCAATATTGCTTGTCAAATGCTTGGTAGACATGAGAGAATGGAGAATATAATTGGCAACAGACTCATAGAACTGGCATTTAGAGGAATCGTTGAACAAATTGCTACTACACTAATATGGAACATGCGATAAATCAGTCTATAAAAAACTGAGTTAGGCAGTATGATAAGCTCATAAACATCCTAAATCTTAGGTGCGGATTTGATAGGCTAATGGAGATCTCTTTCTTTTCCTTTTTTACTGCAAGTAGCTTCTTGTTAAGTTTTGCCTTCCTAGATTTCTGCAAGCTATTTCAAGTTCATCACTAATTTCAGAAAAATAACACAGCTTAGAAAATCTAACTATATGCAGAGATTATAAAAGTTGTTTTGCATCTTTACTTTCTTTGCCTTAACTTCATTTAACACGATGTCAAAGCTGTTCATCTTCACATTATCATCATTTCATATAATAAAGGCCCAAGCAAACTTTGCTGAACATCTGAATCCATGAGAAAGTTTTGATTTGTTAGTTGTCAACGCTTTTTTAAAGAGTCAGTCCTGAAAATCGTATCATTTACCCAAGCTACAAGGACTAGAACATACACACAGAAAATTTGTCTTAAAATATTTTATCAAGTGGAATCAGTTTCATAATTTCTGCTGGGTGAAACCAACATGGAAAAACAACATTACCGGGCGAAGTGGAAGACCTAATGGACTCAATGCACAGTTTGGAGCAGGAATCAGCCGCTCCTTAGGGTGATTAAACTTGCAAACAGCACCAAATTTGCAGTCTCCGGTTTTCATATAGAACTGACACTCAGGCTGGTCAGGTCTCTCAGGAAATATGTTCTCTTCTTGTACTGCATAAAGTCCAACAGGAACAGAACCTGCTTGGTATGATGGATACATTCCATGTTCACCCATACCAGTTGTTTCACTTTGATGTGAGCTAGCATAGTATTGAGTCGTTCCAGGTGTTCGTTGTTGGTCATCTGGAGAAGATGAGCCCATTTGTGCCTAAGAGACATAAATAAAATGCTGATCATGTATAAGTTCCATAAGAGAAATACCAAACAAAACTGCTAGTAAAAAATAATTGTATTACATATGTCCTGAAAATGATATTGCACATGGCATGGAATTGCTTTTGATCACAAGGTATAAAGGCTCATTAGAAGTATCAACTGACACTTATCTGCAATTCAAGTCAGGAAGTAGGGATGTACACAATAAGGTTTCAGTAAGTCAGGCCAGTTGGAAGACCCAACTGCAACACACTAGATGGGATAGGCTCAGTTCGACAGGTTGGGAATGGGCAATGAATAGGTTGGATTAGGTAGGTTGCACGAGTCAAACATTTTGATTGTAACAGTAGAGTGGGATAGTTCAGTGCATGTTAAGTAAGGTAGGATGGAGGTACACACTCCTAGATAGAAAATAAAAATCATTGTCTCTGATGCACTGGAGGTCGACTAGTAAACAAGGCTAGTATAATGCATGACAAATAGTGGCTGAGTTGTGGTGCATGATGAGCATTTCACAGTAAAATGCCTTGTTACATGCTGCCCTTGGTATCAGTACCACTGTGTTGGAATAATAAATATGGAGGGAATACATATTATGCATTAACATAGATCAACAGCATACAGGTTTGACAAAAAAAGGAAGCTATTGAAGTATGAAGAGAAAGAGTTGAAGGACATACAGCATAAGGATTCCACCCTGGAACTTGAACAAGGCCCTGGGGAACAATCACTTGTGCATAGCCTGAATGACCAGGCCACCGAGGACTTGCAATAAATGATGCAGATCTTGACAAAGTCCAATTAGTAACAGCCCCAGGATATGTATGTTGACCAGGAGAGGTTGCAGATTGCCCAGGTGAATAAATAGAGCCACGTACAGCAACCATCGTATTGGACGGCGGTGGATGATGAAACTTACATGTGCTTGCAAATTTGCACTGCCCTGTTCTCAAATAATAAGCACATTCCTTCTCATTCTGCAGTAATAAACTGCAAGTAAATAAAAGCTAATCACGCAGACAAGCTAAGAGATTTTAGGCAATTATTGTTAAACAATGAGCAATTGAGCAACAACCAAAAACAAAGGAATTTTAGAACAGACCGGCCTTATTGGGTAACCTAGAACATTCAACTGTACTCGCGTTGCAATCGCAGCCTTTTCTCTGGGGTGATGAAACTTGCATGTTGCTCCAAACTTGCATGTCCCAGTCTTCAGATAATACTGTAAATGAATCGATATTAAAATTTGTAGGACCATAGTTCATCTAGGCCCAGATTGAAACACCAACCAAATCAAAATAGTAGTTAAAACAACGTGGAAGATTGGATGTTTCATAAGTTTAAAACCGGAAGTCCAATTTTAACTCATAGCAATGAAATGTAAATAAAAAAAACATATGCCCACAGAGAGAGGGAAAAAAGTGTGGGCAGATAGACTAAAATGGATTAGGAATTCTACAAAGAGGGAATGATTTATAGAGTTGTAGGCTTAAACAGAAGAACATAAAGAGGCATGTTATGATAATTTTCATAAAGCTAAGCTGAACAAAATTTAGATCATTGGGTCATGGCATCTGATTAACACCCAATCTATACCTATAAGAATTATTAGGAGCTTGGCTAAAAAAACTTGAACAAGTAATTGATCATGCCATTCACCCACAACTTAGGTCAACTCTTCAGGTTACATCTACCAAGAAACATGGTAGTGCAGCTTTGAGAAAGGAAAACATGGATACAATGGATACTTCTCAGAATGTCATTATTTAAAGCTATTTTCTGTAGACTAAGCAGGGAAATCAAGCAAAACGTCTGCCTGCCTGCCACAAATAATCATCTAGGAACAGCATTGAAAGACCATATATAACATAAGATTGACGATCACCATCAGAAATATTTGATTCTGGAAACTGGCTAATTTTATGATAAATCGTACATCACATGGTTTCGCAAATTTAAATGAAGAGAAAATGATGATCTAAGCAGCTACTTAATAACTAAAAACTCACTTGACACTCTGGTTGACCAACTCTATAAGGATACTCCCCTTTCATCCTTGCAGCGGCAACAGCCTAATTTAACCAAAAGTAACTGAAGTCAAGACCAGAATTAAAATCAAGCAGTAAGTAACAATTGATAAAACTATATGCCCTTTAAATAGAATAAAAGCTACCAAAAATTTCGCATATATTTAAAATGTAGGCAGCTGCATCAAGCATAGAATAAAGAAAAGAAAGGAAAATCGTAAGCTAGAGTACTTTGTGTTATGAGAATAGCAAAATTGCCCATGCATTCCACGGCACAAGAAATCAAACAATTACATACTTCGTGTGAGATGGTGTCACGGAGGATGTACAAATGACAAAATATGTAGATCATTTATGTTATGTGCAAATAAAATAAGACAGCCAGCAAAATTCCCAACAATCAGACTCAGGGGCAAGGATGGGTAAATAATGCGAAGTTTATGGGCAGATCACCACCACCACCAACTCAAATGTTTTAAGTAGTAAAGATAAAGATATTTGGCAGACCATAGAAAATACGGCAGGCTGAATGCATCAAATAAAACTATTATCTTCATTATAAGAGTGCACCAGTTAAGCCATGTAAGTCATAACCATCTAATATCAGATAGAACATGTTAAATGAGTAACAGAAAAAAGAAAATGATGCATTGCAACATCACCTTGCATTCTTAAGGTGAACATAAGTAAGGAAAATTATTTCACAAAAATTCATGACTGGTCAAATTATATGGCCTCATTCTAGCCCTTTACGGTAATAGACAGAATTCCAGGTCACAAATTCAAGGTTCATTTGTAAGCGTCACAAATGAAGGAAAGACAGATTTAGTTTAGGTCTATCCACAGCACTGAATTCAGTTGAATTTGCATTTTCCAACACTAAGGTATCATGCTTTAGTACGTCACCTCCTTAACAAACTAAATATCAGTAGAAATAATTAAACTTGACAACTATTTTGTTGCTCTAATTAATTTAGTTAAGCTACTTGGTTTCTTCGGAACACGGTAGAAAGTTGGAAGAATCTATAAAGCTCTCAAGAGACTCATACAGAAGTGTTAACTTATGAGCCTACATAGCAATGGCCAAAGGGGGAGGATGAATGGAAACTAATGACATCATGACACATTAGAAGCAAACTTCCAGCAATCTGTAGTACAATAATGTATAGAAATGACAACAAATTTCAATATATTACAGAAAAAGATATAGTTTGAAGCTACCAGCTTCCTGTTTGGCGGGTGATTGAACTTGCACGTTGCCCCAAATCTACAAAGTCCAGTCCTCATATAATAACTACAGTCTGGTTCTCCAATTCTCTCAGGGAAGGGACCATGTTCCATAGATTCTCCTCCTCCTAAAGTCATTTGCCACATGGCCTCTGCAACCATTAAGAATTTGCTTTAGCAACTAGCTACCACTCTACATATTCACATTAAGATTCCATGCTTAAGAAGAATTAAGCTGAAAACTACATCAACATGTGGCAAAGAAGCCAAGCAACTCTGCATAAACACTTCCAGTGATAATACTAGCGTACAGCCATCCATTTCCAAACTCAATTGGAAGTTCATATCTTTTTACCAGATTTGTATAAAATGTTGTCCAACATGCTAGTCAACAATGCATTGACATTTTTGGAAGGCATTGTTATGAAATTTCCTTTGTTTCATTGAAAAGATGTAATAGCACATTGAAACAGGTGCATCTAATTTATTAGTCTGGCATCCACTACTTATACTGAAATGGAAAAAGGGATACTATAGGCAAGAAAAGTGCATGGCACCAACACATGTCAAGTGCACTAAACAGACAAATAATCAACCTGCCTAAAGGTCTTGACTTTTCCTCCAGAAGATAAAGAAACATGTCAGTATGCCACCAATTTGGTCAGATGCTAGACTAAAATGAAAAATATTTCTGCTTCAGAAAGAATGGCAATGCTTCTTTGAAACCTTTTCAAACCCAAACCGACCTGGTTTGACTAATATGGAGCACAGATGATAGAGAGCACTTCTCATTCAGTGGTGGCCACAAAACCAGTTGAGCCCACTCATGCGCCTACCAATTTCTAGAAAGGCTAACAAGTGAAAGTGCAACTAATAATCAGAAGCAAAAGCACCTGCACAAGCAAACTAAACCCAACTCAACTCTGTCCAGAAAGATAATAATAACAAAAACTTGGTTCTGAGCACTCAGAGCTTCATAACGCAACTGAGACAAGCAGTCCTCCCAATGCAGGCAAATTACCATCTCATCCAACAGCTGAAAAGGCAGGGTACACCATGCCCTCTAAGTGGAGGGCAAAAGTAAATCCACCAAAGGGTGACACCTTTAACTAAAAGTCAAGCATCTATCTGTCTGTCCCCTAATTCTTCAAACTGGAACTGTAACCAAACACATTTCATCATTTAGTACTTCCTTCTTTCAGCAATCAAACGAGGAGTGCAGACCTCAGCTTTTCCCAGGATTCCCATGCTTACAGGTGCATGCCTAAGTGTTACTACCTTGAATCCAAGGGGCACGGATGAGAAAAGCATATAAGAATTAAAATTTTATAACCCCGACCTACCACGATGGTCGCAAACATACAGCATTGAAGCCACCGACACAGAAGAAAAGACAACCGAGAGGCCGAGACAACGCGACGCGACGATCACGAACTAAGCATCGCCCATCTTAACCCGCCAAATTCCAATCCAGTCCAGCTTGCACCTTCCGCTCGAACCCCGAAACTAGCAATGCGAGAGCACCACACGCGCAGCAGCGCGGGACCGTCGCAGGCGCGCGCCGATCCCCAAGGCCGTTTGGCCCAATTCCGGCCCCGAATTCAGCGGAATTCTCCGCGACCAAGCCGCGAACTAATCGCCTGCAGCCTCACGATTGGCGACACGCATCGAGCTCCACGGCACGGCGACCCCACCCGCTCCCCAGCCCCGCGCGCGCGACATTGCACCGCCAGCGCCGCGGCACCCCGGCGATGGCACGGGGGAGAAGGGGGCCAGGCCCCCACGGCAGGAACAAGAGTAGTAGTAACCGGCGCTCACCTTCCGCGGCCCCATGGTGGTGGGGCCCGATCGCGACGCCTGCCGGGGAGGAGGAGCCCTCCCCGCCCCCGGTTCCCCCGCCGCCGCCGGCCGCTCCAGCTCCCGCCGCCGCCATCAGGGCCTCCCCGGCATCAGATCAGAGGGCGCCGCGAGGGGGGAGGCAGAGTGGAGTGGGGGAGAAGCGACGCGAGGCGAGAGGAGAGGAGCCAAGCCAAGCGGCAGGCGTCCGTCCATCCCCGGCTCGGACAGCCAGTCGTTTTTGTTCCGCGCCCACCTGCACCTCCCCCGTTTCTCACCCGCGACCGCAACCGAAACCACCCGCGGGCGCGAAATCCCAGGCGCACCCCGGCCGCGCACACAGCCACGCAGCATGGGGACGGGGCCAGCCGCAGAAAAAACTTCATTTATGCCACACCAACGAACGAACTAAATTGAAAGCGCATTGTTGGCTGTCCGTTTTGGACGTAGCTCCATTTTTGAAAACCAAAAATATCTTTATTGTAGCCCAACTGAGATTTCAAAATCGAGATGCATTGAATTGCTAAGTCTGCGGTGGTGCGGAAGAACTGCGTTGGCGGTGGTGTGTTGCTTGAGTGGAGCACTTATTGTGTGGATGGATGCCATGATTGTGATGCCACTAAGCCCTTGTTGGCTACATTTGTGCCACACGGTGGCTACCCATGATATGGTTGGATATGGTAATGAGTTAAAGAAAAAGGGAGAGCAAAGTTGTGGTATAAACTTTGTATGGATTTCCAATATTTTTAGTGGTAAATTTGATAGTGTTGGCCTAGTTCAGATAAAAAGGTAGAACTATCTATTATAAACTAGTGAATCATATGTTTTCTATGTATTACTCTAATTCGAGTCAGGTCGTATTACCCTATCTATTATAAACAAAGAGAGGGGGTGTCCTTTGATGCGTGAAAAAATAGGGTATGTTTGAAAAAAAAAATATAGCACAACTTTTATTTATAGTTCTTGTATGAAAGGTCAATATTAGACTTGAAAATTTTTCAGACCATGCTTGAAGAAAAAGCTCGGCTAATTTCGGGCATAAAATTCATACCCACTCTTGTCCCGTGGCAATTTCGGCCTAATTTTTTGGGCCGGGTCCGGGTCGGGCTTAGGATTCCCACTCCCTTTTCTGTTAGAAAATAATTAAATTAAATTATCGTTTCTTTCTTCTGACTAAGCTCGACCCTACATAGATGTGAACGGGCCAAAACTGAGCAGGCTAGGGTCGGGCTGAGCGCACAAACCGGACCTTAAATGCTCAGGTCTTGTCTATATGAACATAAATCCTTCTTGGCAGCTCAAATTTACTGCCAACCAAGTAAAATCATATGAATGAATGAGATGTGGGCATATAATGATCATCTAGGCATGCCTAAAACAAGTTTTTAATATAACCCAATTGAATTAAATTATACTTAGACAAGTACATTTTCGGGAGTAAAACTCTTTTCATATACATGATATGATCTTTATGAATATAAACATTTTTTATTTGTATAAGTCAAACAATTTTAACTGCCAATTATAATGATTTACAATATAAAAATAATGTCCCTAGATTTATCATGGGACCAACTCTCATAATACATAACTCCTTCTATTTGAGATAGTTTATTTTTATACATACTATTGATGAAAAGTTTAAAATGTGTGACTTAAGATAAACCTAAAAGTGTTTATATATGTGGATCCATCAAACTTTTTGTTGGCTTTTTTGTTTGATCGATCAAACGAAAAAGTCTTCTATCAACTAGCAAAGCAACGCCGTGTATGCTAAGCCATCGCCATCCTATGCATGACGGGGAAACAGTGATGCTGTACAATGTGCTTGGGGATCTGTCACTATCTGATTATGTGCAACTTCCCTCTTGATTACTTGGCTTCACAAATTCAGTAGCATGTAGGTATAGGCGGCACATTTTATATGTCGGACGTTAAGCCTGATGAATGTCTTAGCTAATTCCCAACAACACGACCTTTTCCTTCTTGCAACTAACGGCTCATGCCAAAGGTGTTTGTGGATGGCGACGTACGCGTGGTTGAAGTTAAGAGATAATATTCCGCGGAGCCCTGCTTGCTTAAGAAATTAACGGGTACTATAGCTTGGCATGCAGGTTTTTGGAAATGGACTTGCTCCATATAAGATGGCTTATATCTTGCTTAAATTTGGACTAGGGTTTGTGACCCCGGATCTCATTGGGGTGGGATTACCCTAAAACTGATGGTTTTATGTGGATGTTCATATCAAAGGTGTTTGTGGATTTCCATAACCCTCTATGGGCGCTTAGCAATAGAGCCGCCCATCGCCACCACGCGGAAAACGCCCGCGCGGAGCCGCGGACGCGCCGAGGACCCCACCGTTATTCCAGACCGTGGTAAAGCAGCAGCCTGCAGCCAGCTACGCACCATAGAGGCATCCCAGTTCCCACCACGTCAACCGCCGCTCCGACGGCCGCGGGCGACGCCCCCCAAACCCAGAGCCAAACGTCGCTGCCGCCGCCCGCCACGCCCGCGGCTGACGTGGCCGGGACGCGATGCGGGGCACGTTAAAAGCAGCCGGGGGCCCACCCGGGCGTCCCGCGGAGGGGAACCCACGACTGCACCGCGCGCCTCCACCGACGGGTGCCGTCTCGGCTCACTGACCGCGGGACCCGCGCTTTTCTGGGTCCACCGTTCAGCGGCTGCGGTGGTTCGTGAGGGAGTGAGGTTGCGGAGGTCCCGTCGGTTGGGTTTAAAGGACGGCGGTGAGAGCGCCACGTGGCGGCTAGGCGGAGGGGCCCCGCGGCGACGCTTGCTGCTGCGGCCGCGCGGGTGCGCGTGCGTGCTCCACAGTCCGCACCGACGCGCACGTCACGGCGCAGGCTACTCCCAGCCTAAATATGCCACGGACAGGTGGGGCTGGCGCTGATGTGGAAGCGGGACCGTCTATGGGACCAGTGTACTTCACATACCCACGTACCCACCTCCGTGCGGAATATATATTTCGAAAAAGATTTTGCTGGGCAGTTGACATGACACATGTGACACATCCAAGAATTAAACTAGAGACAATTGGATCTCTACCATTAATAAAAGATCTAAATTTTAGAAACTACGATTCTGTTGGCGTCAAAATTTTGCAAGCATGAGTAAAGGGAGAGGAGAGTCCCGTCGGAAGCCGATAAAGGGTTTGGAAGAAGGCGTTTGGGTTAAAGTTGTCAAAAATATCTATCATCTAGTAACGCTGGTCAAAGATGACGTGAATTCGGTTAAGGAACGGTCAGAGGAAGTTCAAATCGGACTAGAAGAAGATTTTGCGAAAGTCCGGTTCCTTTTATATTATCCTATAGATATAGTAGTTTTTATATTTAAGTCAAGTTTGTAATAGATCGTGATCGACCAGGAGTCTAGCTTTAAAGTATAAATAGTAGCCGTCGGAGTTTTGTAAAAGGAGAATCATCAATTTAATATAACTTTTCTCGGCACTTTGTCAAACCCCTAGGAGTAGGAGTAGAGTACTTTCTCGTCGAATTCTTCAGCAAGTAGGGCTGCATCGGATCTATCTTCCACTTGTTGGTAACTTCGCATTTATCAGATTCTCTAGGCTTTAGCTATCAGCGTATCGTTGTAGTTTCGTCTAATTTAATCTACCAAATTATCGATTTCTATCAAATTCTTGTAGGGCTGCATCATTTAATCTCTTGGTGGTTCTTAATAGATTTCACAATTTATCCAGTAACAATCATCGGATTATTGACTCTACCTAACCTTTTCCTGTAGAGACCCTATAGCCAATCTCTCCTTTGATTATCGCTACCACCGTCAAGTTATCCACGATCTTGGACTTCGTTGTGATTGTCAGATTGGCTGGTTTGCTTGAGCTATCGTTGTTATATCAGGATATCTCGGTTAAATTTGATCCTTAGATAATGATGCTGGGTCAAGTTTTATTGGTTAGATCTGTCTGTTGGTTAATGGTGGCATGATTGAGATGTCTTGATGGTTTCAATTGGCTTCATGGATGATCATGGGCTTAATAATGCTAAGAATAGATTCCAATATAATTCAGTGCATCGGTTAGTCATATTCAGTTTGTCATCCTGCTGTTAGCGCCGTCTCGGTTAAGTCTGATCCGACTAATGGTGATGATAGATTTAGTCTGATTAAACGTATATTTTTCATTATGAGGTTTTTATTCTTAATTCGGCTTCGTCGTAAAATCGGCTTTGTTGCCGACGTGTGGATATATGTATCGGACGTCCTGGCCGATATGTTTTTTGGAACCCTTTAGAATCCCAGCCGATGAGTTCCTTGTTGTTTTACTGATTAAATTTCTTTTCCCTTATCAATTGTAGGTCAAATTGACTGACACGCCTCGAACCTTATTTGCAGGATCTGCACCGGAGATAAGCAGAGCTCCCAGACCTTAGTGTATCGCGCTCCGCAAGACTCACCGTCCAATTTTTACGGCAATAGATTCAAAGATTGAGTTATAGAATTTTACCATCGGAAGGTTACTCCGTTATTATTTCCTTCTGCCATAGGTTAGTCCGTTATTTCCTTCTACCGTTCCACGTTAAATACCGATAACAAAAAAAAAAACTCTCATACTCATCGAGCCCAAATACACGCACGCACCCCAAGCCAAAACACAAGGAGCCAAGACAAGCATAATCTTGCAGCTGTCAATCTCATGAATAATCATGGCACCCATGGAGCTGTACTCATGCTCGTGCATGGCCACCTTCTCCTTGGCGCCCATGGGAAGTGATCCTCGCATCCTTGTCATGCCTACGCGGCCACAGACACGGGGATCAACCGATGCACGGCGAGGCCCTTGGCGGCCTCATGGTGCGGGAATGCAGGATGCGTGGCTAGGAGTATAATCCATTGATGTCGTAGAGGTGAGCACAATCCAGATTGACTAGTACACGGTGAGGCCCTCGGTGTCATAGTGGTGCGGGAACACGCAGAGCGTATGGGCTAGGAGCACGAATCCATCTGCGTTGTAGAGGTGGAGCGTGCTGACATCGCAAGCAACGACGAGGTTCCACGGAAAGGGGCTCGCGAGTAGAAAGTGAGCACGGAGATGGCATCGGAAGGATCTAGCGAGTCGAGATGATCAACAACCACTGTGTAAGAAAGTAACAAAAAAATATCTCCATTAAAGACGCGGAATTAATATACGTCTGTGATTCATAATTAGAGACGCGCGTTAACTACCCGTATCTCTATGTGATGGTCATCCGCGGCTGTACACGTGACGCGTCTCTGATATTGATCACCAGAGACGCGTGTAGAGAAAATACGTCTGTGATTACTTGGGAACTTATCAGAGACGCATCTTGAGTAAACGCATCTCTGATGATGACCCATATCAGAGACGCAGTTTTTCACCCGCGTGTCTGATTATGCTCCATCGCTCCTTCATCCAGACGACGCTCTTTCTTCTTCCGTACACCCGACCGCGCTGTCCTTGGCGGCGGTGCCCCTCCACGTCGCCCCCAGCAACGCTGCCCACCCCTCCAAGACGCCCCTGCGGCAGAGCTGCCCGTGCCTCCACGTCGTCCCGCGGCGGCGCTAGCTGCCCAGCCATCCCTGCACGCAGCCCTCTCCATCCTCATGCTGCGCAGCACCGGTAGCGCCGCGAGCACATCTTCGCTGCAGTGCGCACCGGCCGTGCTGTTTGTTTTCCGCCGCCCGAGTCCTCAGCTCGCCACGCCACTTCATACCTGCACCCATCGCAGCAGCCGCGCTAGCCGGTGAGCTTCCTCTCCCGCGCTCCTCTTGCGCTCGTGCCTGTTTGGCTTTGCAGGGTGATCGATGCTGACAGTTCTTTGGACAGGCTGTTGTGGCAGAAGAAAAGGGCTGAGATCAAGCAGTAGATGAATTTCCATGGAAGGTTTCGGTAAACCTTGAAGTATTATTATTAGTAAACCTTGAAGAATTTGTAATGGACGATGTGCTCCAGTGCCTCGGCGGCTCCTCTCTGGTTCTTGCAGGCCTGCTGCTCTCGCCTCCTCTACAGCTAGCAGCACGTGCATCTCCTCTTTTGCTATCAAGATCAAGGCTTTTGCTATCATCTCCTCTGCTGCTCTTTTTTGATATCAGTAAGAACCTCTAAAGCTGGTACTTCTGTGTCTTTGTTTTGCTCTAGCACAAGTTGGAAGTAATCTTCTGCAGATACAATAATCAAGGCTCAAATTCATGCTGGAATACACTGGCACTGCACTGGAGCTGCTGCACTGGCACAATATCTCTTTTCCTCGCTCTGTTCTTGTGTTTTGTGTTGAAGCTATAGTCTGTTGAGAAGCCAAGGTGTGGTATTTCTATGAGTTACAACTTGAACTGATTCGCTTCAGAACCTGCATACTACATTTCTGTGCCTTGCGGTATTTCTATGAGTTTTTGTTAACTCATGCAAAATAGAGGAGTAATTGCCATTACACCCTTAACTCATTTAGAGTGTTAGTATTTTTATTTTGCTGTCAAAAGAAATCATTACTACACTGCTTATCCTACTATGTTTTGTATTCTACTACAGCTCTCTGCATTGCTTGAATTTACTCATATATAGATAAGTTATATATCTGAATTTTTTCCCCTTTCATGATTGAGGTTCTTTTATTAACTAACATGTATAAATGTTTTGTTGCTTACTTATGTAGATTGAGTGATGTGAACTAGGATTCCTGATCTTCCGAAAGGTTGTGTTAACTCTCGATTTGGTGGATTCGCAACACAATTCGATTCGGCTTCTGAATAACACGTTCCGAATCCCGCAATCGTAGCACCACGTCTTCTTAGGTTATCGACCGGTGTTGCATGGCCGACCTCGCCAAGAAGGCTAATCCTTGCCTGCGAATCGAAGAACACAAGCAAGAATAAGGAAGAATGCAACCAAAATTGTAGATGCATGATTAACTCACGAAGTTGGGGTCTCACAAACTGACGAACGACGAAACTATTCTTGACAGAATAATCTAAGCAAAACCCAAACCCTAACTTGAGTGACTCTACTGAATATAAAGTGTTTAGGGGCATGCAAGACCCCTGGATGCACCCCTAATGGGCTCCAATACGATACACGGGCCAACAGCCCAAAAAACGGCGGCGCAACACCGAGATAGATTCTGGACGTCCACTTGATTTGACGATTCCCGTTGACTCAGGCATCATTTGGTCGTGGTTGGTCGTGGGCCTGGTGCCATTGGAAGCTCCATAAAAATATCTTTCCAACCATACATGGAACGTAGAAATTGCTCCTGGACTCCGAGGTGGATTCGAAGTTGAGCTGTGTTGGGCCTCCAAGTGTCTTGGACGTCCCTTGCTGACCTTGTCCGACTCCAAGCTCCTCTCCACGCATCCCCTGATCCTCTCCTTCATTCTTAATCAAAATATAATCATTAGGTAGTAATCTATTCTCAAAATCATAAAATGAAGTGCTTAGGAACGAGCTCACCTGTAAATTCAATTGTCTCGCGCGAGCTCTAGTGATTGGACCATGAATGTTCAGCGGAGTGTTGTGTGCATCCGAGGGAGTGATGTTCTCATCATCCTTCCCCTCTTGAATTGAAGTTGTCCTCAACTCAAGCGCATCTTCTTCCCCCAAGTAAGGCCTCAAATCTAAAATGTTAAAGGTAGGACTAACCCCGAACTTGGGAGGCAACTCAAAGTTTATAAGCATTATCATTGATCTTCTCAATTATTTTGAAAGGACCATTAGCTCTAGACATTAACTTTGACTTCCTCAAATCTGGAAAATGATCCTTTCTCAAGTGCAACCACACTAAATCACCCTGTTCAAGTTTAACTTCTCGTTTTCAGTCATCTTTCGATGTTGTGCTTAGTTGTTTCATGCATTTTTAAAATAAAATCAGCATGTTCTTTAGCATCACTATGAATTCTCTCACTAGTAGCCAAATGTAGAATATCAATTGGAGCACGAGGATTAAAATCATACACTATCTGAAAAGGGCTTACCTTTGTGGTAGAATGCGTTGCCCGATTGTATGCAAATTCCACATGAGGTAAATATTCTTCCCACATCTTCAAATTCTTCTTCAAAACAGCCCGCAACATGACGCCCAAAGTGCGGTTCACCACCTCTGTTTGACCATCAGTTTGTGAATGACAGTGGTAAAAAATAACAATTTTGTACCCAACTTGTTCCACAAAGTACGCCAAAAGTGACTCAAATTTTTTGCATCACGATCTGAAACAATTGTAGCAGGTATACAATGCAAAAGTACGATCTCTTTGAAAAAGAGATCAGCAATATGCGTAGCATCATCACTTTTATGACATGGTATAAAATATGCCATCTTAGAAAATCAATCCACTACAACAAAAATGCTATCCCTCCCCCTCTTAGTCCTAGGCAATCCCAACACAAAGTTCATAGAAATATCTGCCCAAGGAATAGAAGGAACAGGAAGAGGCATGTATAAACCATGTGGATTCAACCGAGACTTAGTTTTTTGGTATGTCGTGCAGCGAGCAACGAACCGCTCAACATATCTTCTCATCTTGGGCCAAAAGAAGTGGGAGGCCAAAACATCCTCCGTCTTCTTAGCTCCAAAATGCCCCATCAATCCTCCTCCATACGTTTCCTGCATCAACAAAAGATGAACGGAACCAACTGGAATGCACAGGCGGTTAGCTCTAAATACAAATCCATCATTGATCACAAACTTGTTCCATGTACGTCCCTCTTTACAATTCAGCAACACATCGTTAAAATCAGGATCAAGCGCATATTGGTCTTTTATTGATTCATATCCAAAAATCCTACAATCAAGTTCTTTTATTGATTCATATCCAAAAATCCTACAATCAAGTTGGGACAGTAATGTATATCGTCTAGACAAAGCATCGGCAATCACATTATCCTTCCCTTTCTTATGTTTGATGATGTAAGGAAAAGATTCGATAAATTCAATCCATTTAGCATGTCTACGGTTCAGATTATTTTGTGAACGAAAATACTTAAGCGATTCATGATCAGAATGTATAACAAATTCTTTAGGCCACAAATAATGACGCCACGTCTCTAAAGAACGTACAAGAGCATATAATTCCTTATCATACGTAGAATAATTCAGAACAGGACTGTGCAATTTCTCGCTTAAGTATGCAACAGGTTTACCATCTTGCATCAAAACACCACCAATGCGCACTCCACTAGCATCACATGCAAGCTCAAAAGTCTTACCAAAATTTGGAAGTTGCAGCAATGGCGTGTGCGTAAGCTTATCCTTCAAAGTGGCAAAAGACTCCTCTTGTGCTTTTCCCCAATGAAACACCATACCTTTCTTTGTCAACTCGTGCAACGGCGCAGCAATGATGCTGAAATCTTTGACGAAGCGGCGATAGAAACCTGCAAGACCGAGAAAACTTCTCACCTGTGTGATGGTTTGGGGTAGCGGCCAGCTCTCAATGGCTTGAATTTTCTTCTCACCCACCACAATTCTCTATGGAGTAACAACATAGCCAAGGAAAGAAACTCTATCGGTGCAAAAGATGCACTTCTCAAGGTTAGCAAACAAACGTGCATGTCTCAAAGCATTAAAAACAACACGTAAATGATCCATATGTTCAACCAAAGACTTGTTGTAAATTAATATATCATCAAAGTAAACCACCACAAATCGACCAATGAAGGACCTCAAAACCCCATCATCAAACGCATAAAAGTACTAGGTGCATTAGTTAAACCGAAAGGCATTACTAACCACTCATACAACCCGAATTTGGTTTTAAAAGCTATTTTCCATTCATCTCCAAGTTTCATCCTTATCTGGTGGTAACCACTACGCAAGACAATCTTTGTGAAAATTATAGAGCCACACCATTCATCAAGCATGTCGTCTAGCCTAGGAATAGGATGACGATATCGAATAGTAATATTTTTGATGGCTCTGCAATCAACACACATACGCCAAGTACCATCTTTCTTAGGAACCAAAAGCACAAGAACATCACAAGGACTAAGGCTCTCACGTACATACCCACGGTCCAAAAGGTCTTGGACTTGTCGCTGAATTTCCTTAGTCTCCTCGGGGTTGGTTCTGTAAGCAGCACGGTTTGGCAAAGTGGCTCCCGGAATCAAATCCATTTGATGCTCTATCCCTCTCATAGGTGGTAGCCCCGGGGGTATCTCAGCTGGAAAAACGTTCTCATACTCCTGCAAAATGTTAGTGATAGCAGGAGGCAAAGAGCTAGCAATATCATCAAGTGAAAACAAGGCTCGTTTGCATATCAAAGCATAGCATACATCTTCATCAGAAATTTCAGCAAGGTCACATTTTATTGCAAGCATAACTCCCCCCTTTAATTTAATTCCCTCAGCCTTTGAATTAGGTGGGAGCTTCTCCTTTTTAGGTGGGAAAACAAAATTAGCAACTTGCTGGTTTTCAGATTTAACATTGTTCGAACTAGCAGCTCTTTCCTTATCAGCTTGTACAATTTCAGCAGGGGTCAAAGGAACCAAAGTGTATTTATTACTCCTACCATGGTGTGTAACGTCATTATCATGTTTCCAAGGATGACCCAACAAAAGTGAACAAGCTTTCATAGATACCACATCACAATCAACACAATCGTCATAGGCACCAATGGAAAAAGAGACTCTGCAAGTTTTCGTTACCTTAACTTTTCCAGAATCATTAAACCACTGAATATGGTATGGATGTGGATGCGGTCGTGTGGTCAAGCAAAGCTTCATGACCAAATCTGAACTCACCAAGTTGTTGCAGCTTCCTCCATCAATAATCACACGTGCACGACGGTTCTTGATGATAAAGAAAATTTGGAACAAGTTGTGGCGCTGTAGCCTTTCAGGCTGCTGAATTTGCGTGCTGAGCACACGCTGAACAATGATGTTCATGTAACCCGAAGTATCTCCACCACCAAGGACATGGTCCTCGGCATCATTGGCAGCAACATCATCATCATCATCATCTTCTTCTTCTACGTCAGAGGTACTGATGTAACCTCGATCTTCTGTCGCCACATATGCCCGCTGACTTGGGCAATCCTTCTTCACATGGCCAATCCCAGGGCAGCGATGGCACTGAATGTCAGAAGTGCGTCCCGTTGAGGCAACGGACGAGGAACTTTTGGTAGGAACCTGCAAAGATTTTTTACCTGAATCTGCAGCACGTGTGGAAGGCTTGTTTGGTGCAGCCGGAACACCACTCATGGTAGGTCGTTTCGCTGCTGATGTGGGTGTCCGAAAGCTGGAGGGCTTGGCCGGCCCTGAATGCACTAGCGTATGCGGCGCAAAGGATGTCCGGACGTTGGTCTTGTTCTGCTGCTCACACCCCTGCAATTCCTTCTCTGCAAGCATAGCACACTGGAACAACTGGTTGATAATATTAAATTCTTTATAGTCAACAATGTCCTGAATTTCCCGCCTCAAACCAGAATAGAATCGACAAATAGAATCCTCGATTCCCTCCACTATGCTACAACCCATGAAACCTTTTTGAAGCTCACCATAGTAGTCCCGCACAGATTTATTTCCCTGTTCTAAACGCATCAATTTCTTACGCAGATCTCTTGTATAAGATGGTGGATCAAATCTATCATGCATAGTAACCTTAAGTTCTTCCCATGTACCAGGTGAAGTGCCATCTGCAGCTAAACCAGTCCACCAAATGATTGCAAAGTCTTTAAATTCACTTGTGGCTTGTGTAACTCTATGTTGCTCAGGAACAAAGTGGGCACTAAATTTTTGCTCTACTATCATCTCCCAATCAAGGTATCCCTCAGCATCATAATATCCTGAAAAAGAAGGTATGGTAAATTTAATCTTAGCATAAGGATCATCGGGAACATGATTATGATTACCAGTACCGCCCATACCTGTGGTGTCGTTGCGAAGACGATGTCGTAGCCGCGCTTGTCGTGTACCTACGTGATCTATATTACCATGGGCATCATACACCTCGTCCTCGGGGTGTCCGGTGTCTTCATAGGTCGGTTGACGAGTTTCCAGCGCAGCAACCTCTCAATGATGTCGCCGAGCTTGAGTTCAATGAATGCATCGGTGACGGCCTTAACGACCGTCTCCTTCATATCTTTCTGAGCATTGTCTACAGCAGACTGTAGTTGCTCTTGGCTAACACACTCGTTGAAGTCCTTAGGAGTGCTATTTCCATCGTCACTTGGTATTGTAGACACAAGAACAACAACACACAGTAAAGGTTATCCCTAATAATCTACTATGCAGGGGTAGTGGTGCCTCTCAATCAACACAGCAAAAAGGAAACACTTTACCAAGCTCTTACAAGGTTCTTACCAGCAAGACAAAGGATACCTGGGAGATGTAGCCCACGAATGCAAGGGTTAAAAACCTGTGTTATCCAGAAGTAGTATGTGGAGCTTTAGGAAGGCCAAGTATGTAAGTGGAACACAATTCAATAACAGATAGCAATGCGGAATAAATGTCCGAATTGCTTGTCCTTAGTTGCTGGTCTACTCTTATCCTTATAACAGTAGTGTCAACAAGTAAGGAACAAGAAAGAAACAATGAAGATCAGCAACGACACGATATCAGCTAGTAACCAGCAGCGCACACGATATCAGCAAGTGTATCCTCTCTATGTGCCTCCTGTTTTGTCTTTTAGCACTAGTAGAAATTATTTTTTCTTTTTTCTTTTATTTTTCTGATATTGTTTTCTCAACCAGGAGCACGAGAATAAGAACACCACAAAGTATCAGCTCAATCTGACGTAAGATGTGATCTGTAGAAAATCACGAGCTTTCTTTAAAACGGTTGCTGGAACTTCTGAGAAAAACAGACCATCTTCTGAATTTTTTTGGGAATTCTGTAATCGCCAAACCGGGGAATCGTATGTGGGAAATTTCACAAGGAAAATTTGAAAAAAAAGAATGCCTCAATCGGAGTTCCGAGCGAAAAGTTATGCCTATTTTAAGGAGGCCCCTCCGTATTAGGTTTTTGTTGAGGTCGAAACTGGATCAGATGGATGAATATTGTGGCAACGGATGGGGATCACACGACTAAACTTAGACACGAAGTAAACCAGTAACAAAAACATGAACTAGGACACAAACTCAACACTACGGATTCTGAAACAGAATTATTGAAAGGCTAAACAAGGTCTGGGACAGGGAAAACCTAACGACTAAATTTTTTTTGGCTTTTTTGTGGACTCTAGGACGAAAGTGAAAACACACGAACTAGGTTAAGGGCAAACCTGACAATGAACCAGAAGCTCTGATACCAACTGATGTGAACTAGGGTTCCCGATCTTCCGAAACGTTCTATTAACTCTCGATTTGGTGGATTCGCAACACAATTCGATCCGGCTTCTAAACAACACGTTCCGAACCCCGCAATCGTAGCACCACGTCTCCTCCGGTTATCGACCGGTGTTGCAAGGGAGACCTCGCCAAGAAGGCTAATACTTGCATGCGAATCGAAGAACACAAGCAAGAATAAGGAAGAATGCAACCAAAATTGCAGATGTATGACTAACTCACAAAGTTGGGGTCTCACAAACTGACGAACGGCGAAACTGTTCTTGATAGAATAATCTAAGCAAAACTCAAACCCTAACTTGGGCAACTCTACTGAATATAAAGTGTTTAGGAGCATGCAAGACCCCTGGATGCACCCCTAATGGGGTCTAATACGATACACGGGCCAACAGCCCAAAAGACGGCGGCGCAGCACCGAGACAGTTTCTGGATGTCCACTTGATTCGACGATTTCTGTTGACTCAAACATCATTTGGTTGTGGGCCTGGTGCCATTGGAAGCTCCATGAAAATATCTTTCCAACCATATGTGGAACGTTGAAATCGGACTCCATATGTGTCCTGGGCGTCCAATCTAAGGAAAATTGCTCCTGGACTCCGAGGTGGACTCGAAGTTGAGTTGTGTTGGGCCTCCAAGTGTCTTGGACGTCCCTTGCTGACCTTGTCCGACTCCAAGCTCCTCTCCATGCATCCCCTGGTCCTCTCCTTAGTTCCTAATCAAAATATAATCATTAGGTATCCTTAGTTCCTAATCAAAATATAATCATTAGGTAGTAATCTATTCTCAAAATCAGAAAAGGAAGTGCTTAGGAACGAGCTCATCTGTAAATTCAACTGTCTCGCGCGAGCTCTAGTGATTGGACCATGAATGTTCAGCGGAGTGTTGTGTGGATCCAAAGGAGTGATGTCCGATGAAATGAGGTTCTATGCACTATTTAAAATTAAACTCGAAATTGCAGAACCTGGTTGAATCAAATGTTTGCCACTGATGCTAGGAGACCTCTGCAAGTGTTCTTTGCAAGCACAACAACTCAAGAACCTAGATCGGGATAAAATAAATTCTAGGTCAACAAGAACTAGATAAAAGTAATAAGCACAATAAATAAGAGATTTGTTTCCCGAAGTTCACTCCCACTAAGGAAGCTACGTCTCCGTTGAGGAGCTCACAAAGAGCCGGATTTTCCACTAACCCTTTACCTCATTCAATCAACCACAAAGGAGGATTGAGTCACTTACTATGAAATCCATAAAGGATGGGTAATACAAACTTTCCAAGGCGCGCACACACAAGAGTACGCTCAACCGGGCGACACCTAACCGTCTAGAAGCAAGCTTCAAGAGTAACAAACGCGAATCGATGGATGAAGATGCTTCAAGTGATATTGGGATGAACTTGGCTGCCTTCTCACTCAAATGCTCAAGTCTCATACGTCAACCTTGCTCTCACCCAAGGCCCAGCTCAAATCAACTCAAGGATTAGCTCTTGGAGGGATTGGGGAAGTGTTTTGGAAGCTCAAGGAGGTGTGTTCTTCGTGTTAGGTCAGCAGCAAATGAAGGAGGGCCTGAGGGGGGTATAAATACCCGAGCCCAAAAAACTAGCCGTTAGTGTGCTGGTTAAGTGATTGTCGGAAGTTCTGATCGGAACTTCCGACCCTATTAAAAATAGCCGACCGAGGATCCCCTGTCGGAACTGTTGGCGCTAATATCGGCCAGACAGGAATCGGCCAATGGTCTTCAGCGTCGGACACACGACCCGAGAGAATCTGCTTAGCTCCTATTCGGGTTATCGCTCTGGTGCGGTTTGCGCAGCGTGCCAGTCAATCTGACCTGTTGATTGACAAGGAAATAAAAGTATTAAATTCCAGGCGCTCCGATCGGCTGGAGTTCCGATCTGTCCTGAAGAGCGCGTTGGCGAATCGGCCGATTTGCTGTGAAGATGATCGGCTATGGATCAGCCGATAATCGCGTAATAATCGTAAAGAAAACTGCTGGAGTGATCTAAACAATTATTATAGATGCAACACTTGAAACAGATCTTATCGGCTATATAACGATGAGGGAGAAAAAGCGATGACAGAGCCGATAGTTCCAATCTCAAGCTGGATAACTGGTGATAATACTAGAACAACAGGTAAAACTTGCAATTCTAGTAAATATCGATAACTGGTGAATAAATCCAAACGAAACCACAGCGATGCGCCCGTAGTTAAAGCTCGGATATTACTCGATAAGCGGAACCTACCAATTGGCTGGAGATCAAGTTGATGCAGCCCTACCAATCCGTACGAACTCGTGAAAGAAGAAAAAGTATTGGCGAAGTCGCCGACTTGAAAGTAAATTGCTGGAAAAAGTAGAAGTATTGTTGTTGATTGATGTGTTGATCTCTTTGCAAAGCCCTGACGACTCCTATTTATACCCTAGAACTAGGACTCCTGGTCGATTATGACTCGTTACAACCTTATTTAAAATAAGAAAACTACTATATCTATAATATCTTTAAAAAGGAAACGGACTCACGCAGAATCTTCCGCCGCCGTCTCCTAATCCAATCAGGACTTTTCCAATTGCTTCTTGACCGACTTAGCGTCGCTCTGTTGACCAACTTTTGACCGGGACCCTCTGAAGTAGCCCCAACCTGTTGGCGCAAGTTGTATCACCAATCGGCCGATTTCGAACTGTTACCTCAATCGGCCGATTCCTTACTGTAGCCTTCAGATCTGCTGCATCGGCCAATCTTTTTCTCCTGACGCCGATTCAACACGTGTCAAAATCTGGCGTCAACACATGCCCCCCAGTTTTGGAGTAAAACATAACTTTTTCTTCGAAACTCTTTCTTTAATCCTTTTCTCCGAAATGGGCGCTGTAAAAATCTCCTTCCGTTCTGCGGTCTTTCGCATAATGATTGCAATTTCCTCGGACCGAGCGCGCGAAACGACCGCTCCCCTAGAATTCGTGTAGATGGCGTGGCAAAAATACCGCCTTTACCCTTGCTCTCCCGGATTATCCTTAAGTATTGGCATTCTCCGCCTACTTTTCCCCACAAACCTAGCATCTTCTTCCAGCGAACCACTGTTCGTCTTCCTCCGAGCCCTCTCGATCTCCAACCGCCCCCTCCGGCAATCTCACTCGCGATCTGCTTCAACTTCCCAATGGCATCACCATCGGCGACCGCTCCGACCACGGAGGCTCTGTCGGCGATCCCCTCAGCGGTGGCGGCCCAATCGGCGGCTCCACTGGCAGCTCCATCGGCAACGATGATCTTCATCCTGGAGGTAATTACTTGAAATTTTCCCCTTTTGCTTTTCTACTGCTCCAGCATTTTCCGGTTCCTTTCTCAGTTTTTCCCCTTTTCCCCCTTTTTTAGGCACTTAGGCACCAGATCACCATCCCTCTTTCAGAATCCCCTGATCTTATCTGCTTAGGCCCCATGGGGAACCCCAATCCAACTGACCTGATCAATCTAGAGACTCACAGAGTCCCGTTCAAGCAATCACCCATGGACTTAGATCAGTGGGTAGGCGCCTTTAGGTCCTGGCCGAATGAGACCCCCGGCTGGAGAGAATGGTACCAAAGAATAGCCAGGTCTAGGAGAGTTCAATGGGATGAACAAAAAATCGGCCAATGCATAGACCTCTCTCTGTCCCAGATGGAGAAAAATGAACCTTTGGTCATAGCAGCTTCTTACTTCTGGTCCGACGCACTCAATGCGTTTCTTTTTGGACATGGACCCATGACCCCAACTTTGGCCGATGTCTTGTTGTTGACCGGCCTTGACATCTCCTCCGCCGATATCCCCTTTAACTATTTGATTAAGCCATCACATCGGCTAGAAACCAAAGGAATCGGCGGATGGAAGGGGTACATCAGCAAAAATATGAAGACTGGGATAGTTTCAGAGAGAGAGCATACTGCATTTCTGATGATGTGGCTGGAAAAGCACTTTTCTGTGGCAGAGCAGTTGGACCTTCTTCTAACACCCAAGCTTTAGCGGAAGCTCTATCACAAGGATCGGCCATCCCCCTTGGAGAACATCTGCTGGGATCGGCCTACCACCTGATGCACCAAATCGGCACTAAGCTGTCAAACGGGGGAGCCGATTGGGAACCCTGGCGGTCCCTGGTGGTTCATCACTCTCTGGCTCAATTTATATATGAGCAAGGTCTCTCAGCAACGAATAGAGACCAAAACTTTCCCCAATATTGAGTCAGAGGAGAATCCAACCGTCCGATGACACTGCAGATCCTTTGGAGAGGTGGCATCAGCCTTCCCTGGCTGTCAGTTTACTGCTACCCGTACAGTTGAATATTTCAGATGCCTCTACAATGGCCTTAGTGAAGAGACTGTCAGCTGGCATCCATATCAGGCAGTAGAGCCGATTTTCGAACTACCCATCAGCTACGACTTCTCCACTCATAGTTTTGACAGGGAGCTTATGGATATCTTGATTAAGCCAGGGATTTTGCCAGCCAATTTCTTCTCTGGAAAGGACTCTCCCACATATGAGTTCTACAATCCATCGGCTGCAGCAAGGCAACAAGGCTTTGGCCAACTGCCGATTCGGGTTTACTTCGCCGGTCAAGCAAAATTCAGAGATGGACTGACTACAAGTCTTGACTACAATCGGCTGTGCGATCTAGTGCCAGATTCTAGCACCATTGACCTGAATAATTGGTCAGTGGCCCCTTTTGCCACTCAACAATTTAAATTATGTTGGGCAGAATGGAAGCAATACCTTTTCTGCAAATCTCCATCAACATATTGCAACATTCTGGACCCAGAAAACATCGACCCAAGTGCAGTGGTATGTCCTTTCTCCCAGCCGATTTCAATGCTATCTCTTTCCATACTTTCATCTTATCATTAACTCACATTTATCTTCTTAGTCTGTGTTGGCGCTAAAATCGGCCGGATTGGAATCGGCCGATGGGTCTTCAGCGTCGGACACACGACCCGGGAGAATCTGCTTAGCTCCTGTTCGGGTTATCGCCCTGGTGCGGTTCGCGCGGCGTGCCAGTCAATCTGATCTGTTGATTGACAAGGAAATAGAGTATTAAATTCCAGGCGCGTCGATCGGCTGGATTTCCGATCTGTCCTGAGGAGCGCGTCGGCGGCAAATCGGCCGATTTGCTGTAGAGATGATCGGCTATGGGTCAGCCGATGATCGTATAGTAATTGTAAAGAAGACTGCTAGAGCGATCTAAACAAGTACTATAGAAGCAACACTTGGAATAGATCTAATCGGCTGTATGGCGATGAATCGAAGGAGAACAATGACGAAGCCGATTACTCTGATCTCAAGCTGGATAACTGGTGATAATACTAGAATAACAGGTAAAACTTGCAATTCTAGTAAATATCGATAACTTGTGAATAAATCCAAACGAAACCACAGCGATGCGCCCGTAGTTAAAGCTCGGATATTACTCGATAAGCGGAACCTACCAATTGGCCAGAGATCAGGTTGATGCAGCCCTGCCAATCCGTACGAACTCGTGGAAGAAGAAAATATTGGCGAAGTCGCCGACTTGAAAGTAAAGTACTGGTAAAAAGTAGAAGTGTTTTGTTGATTGATTTGATTATTCTTGCAAAGCCCTAGCGACTCCTATTTATACCCTGAAACTAGGACTCCTGGTCGATTACGACTTGTTACAACCTTATTTAAAACAGGAAAACTACTATATCTATAATAACTTTTTAAAAAAGGTAACGGACTCCCGCAGAATCTTCCGCCGCCGTTTCCTAATCCAATCAGGACCTCTTCAATTGCCTTTCGGCCGACTCAGCATGCCTTGTTAACCAGCTTTTGACCAGGATCTTCTGGAATAATCCTATCCTGTTGGCACAGGCTGCGCCACCAATCGGCCGATTTTCAACTGTTACCTCGATCGGCCGATTCCTTACTGTAGCTTTCAGCTCCGCTTCAACGGCCAATCTTCTCCTCCTGACGCCGATTCAATACGTGTCAAAATCTGGCGTCAACACATGCCCCCCAGTTTCGGAGTAAAATATAACTTTTCCTTCGAAACTCTTTTCTTTAACCCTCTTCTCTAAAACGGGCGCAGTAAAAATCTCCTTCCGTTCCGCGGCACAATGATTGCAGTTTCCTCGATCCGAGCACGCGAAACGACCGCTCCCCTGGAACTCGCGTAGACGGTGCGGTAAAAATACCATCTTTTCCCTTACCCCCCTTATCTCTCTTAAGTACTGGTTTTCTCCGCCTCTCCTCTTCCACGAATCCAGCATCCTTTCTGCCGCATTACTGTTCATCTTCCTCCAAGTTCTTTCGATTTCCAAGCGCTCCCCCTTCTCCGGCGACCTCATCCGCAGCCTGCTTTGTCCCCCAATGGCGTCTCCGTCGGCGACCACCCCATCTACAGAGGCTCCATCGGCTACTCCTTTGGCGGCGGCGGCCCAATCGGCGGCTTCTCCAGCAGCGTCATCGGCGACGATGGCTTCCATCCCAGAGGTAAATGCCCGAAAAATCTTTTCCTTTTCGCCTTGCTGCTTCAGTATTTTCCGGTCCCTTTCTTAGTTTCTTCCCTTTTTTCCTTTCTTTTTAGGCCCTTAGGCACAGGGTCACCATTCCTCTCTCAGAGTCTCCTGACCTCATCTGTCTAGGCCCTATGGGGAGTCCTGATCCAACGGATCTAATCAGTTTAGAAACTCACATAATCCCCTTTAAGCAGTCGCCCATGGATTTAGATCACTGGGTAGGCGCATTCAGATCCTGGCCGAACGAAACACCCGGGTGGAGAGAGTGGTACCAGAGGGTAGCCGGGTCTTGGAAAGTCCAATGGGAAGAACTTAAAATCGGCCAGTGCATAGATTTGTCCCTGTCTCAGATGGAAAAGAATGAACCTTTGGTTATGGAAGCCTCTTACTTCTGGTCCGATGCACTTAACGCATTTCTTTTTGGACACGGACCCATGACCCCGACCTTGGCCGATGTCCTGCTGCTGACCGGCCTAGATGTCTCCTCCCCTGATACCCCCTTCAATTATCTGTTCAAGCCATCTCATCGGCTGGAGACCAAAGGAATCGGCGGGTGGAAAGGATACATCAGTAAAAACATGAAGACAGGGATAGTATCACAGAGGGAGCACACCGCCTTCTTGATGATGTGGCTGGAGAAACACTTCTTCTGTGGTAGAGCGGTCGGACCCACCTCCAACACTCAAGCTTTGTCAGAGTCTCTTGCACAAGGATCGGCCGTCCCCCTCGGTAAACATTTGCTGGGATCGGCATACCATATGATGCATCAAATCGGCGTCAAGCTGTCGAAAGGAGAGCCGATAGGGAATCCAGGCGGTCCTTGGTGGTTCATCACCCTCTGGCTCAATCTACACATGAGCAAGGTCTCTCAGCAGAGGATAGAGACAAAGACCTTTCCCAACATCGAGTCAGAGGAGAATCCATCGGTCCGTCGCCGCTGCAGATCTGTTGGAGAGGCGGCATCGGCCTTTCCTGGCTGCCAATTCACCGCTACCCGCGTAACTGAATATTTCAGATGCTTCTATAATGGACTTAGCGAGGAGATGATCATCTGGTATCCATATCAAACCGCGGAGCCGATTTTTGAATTGCCTGTATGCTTCGACTTCTCCACCCACACATTTGACAGAGAATTGATGGATGTCTTGATTAAGCCGGGAATTCTGCTGGCTAACTTCTTCAAAGGAAAGGACTCACCCACTTATGAGTTCTACTGCCCGTCGGCTGCAGCAAGGCAACTAGGTTTTGGCCAATTGCCGATTCGAGTCTATTTCGCCGGCCAAGCAAAATTCAGAGACGGATTAACTTCAAGTCTTGATTACAGCCGATTATGCGATTTAGTACCCGACTCCAGCACCATCGACTTGAACGGCTGGTCAGTTGCCTCTTTTGCCATCCAACAGTATAAATTATGGTGGGCAGAATGGAAGCAACATCTTTTCTGTAAATCCCCATCAATTTACTGTAATATTCTGGACCCAGAGAACATCGACCCAAATGCTGTGGTATGTCCTTTTCTGCTTAGCCGATTTAAATGTTGCATTATCATCTCGTTGTTAACTTATGTTTACCTCTTCAGTCTGAAAGCCATGCTCCCCCAATGCGGAGCCGAAGCGGCCGGCCGATCGATAGCCATCATCAATACACAGTGCAGCCACTCATCGGCTTCCATGCTCCATCTATCAGAGATATCTCCACCGGCCGATCAAGACGAGCGCCCAAAAGACCAACACCGAAGATATCCAGCCGTCAGATGCGGGCTCGCACTGAATCGGCTGATCAGACGACAATAGCATCGGCTGAAGTCTCCCGTATCGGATCGGCTAGCTAGACGGCAGCAACATCGGCCGAGACTCCCCGTGTTGGATCGGCCGATCAGGTGGAAATGATACTCGCCGAGACCTCAGGTCCTTCACCCTTACTAGCTGTCGAGATAGCCGATCCCCAAGTCACTGCCAAAGCCGGGGCCGCTGCAGCGTCGCTCTTAGTAGAAGCTGTCCAGGTAACTTTATTTATCTCATGTATTCCCATAATCTTCTGCTGACATCAATTTCATCCCTTTGCCAGGCTGCACAGGTTATCCCACCACAATCTCCACGACTGTCGGCCACGTCTCAAGTAAGGACTGAGACTATAGCAGCTCCTGTTGCCGAGGTATATGATCTCTTACCCTGTATCCTTAACATTCAGGAAACTTAACCAATTTTGATGCAGGTCGACTTGGGTACGCCGATTGTAACGCCACAGCAGGAATCGGCCGGAGAACCCGCAGAGGCATGGCAAATTCCCATTACCATCTTATTTCATTTTCCCATAGTATTCTCACGAGCATTTATACCTTTCTCAGGAAGCTGGCCCAAGCGGAGCACCAATAACGATCGAATCTTCTTCTTCTGGTGAACCTAGTGCACCAATCCCTGAAACAAGGGAAATACTTCCACCGGCGCAGGCAAGAGAGATTCGTTTCAAAGAGGTAACAATCTTACCATCAGAATCGGCCGATTTCCTTTCACTACCTGCTTACCCTTTGCTTCGTTCCCTTACAGGAGCAAGATTCTCCCAACAATAGTATCTTTTCTTTCGCTGTCTCCTTGGCCGATGAAGAAGAAATCGCCTCACACACGGTTCCACCGAGCTCTGCCTCCGACGATGTCCGCTCTAAGCTCGAAAGCATCCGTACTCTCCTCCAAGGTGACATTGGCCGACTGGTGGAAGATGCATCGCCGATCTGACAACTTTTCAATGAGGTCGCAGATCACATCCCGGATGAAGTGTCGGAAGACTTGGGGTATGCCGCCTATATAGAGGGCATGCGGATTCTGGTTTCGCGGGCGCTGCAACGTATGGCCGATCGCGCTCAGATGGCCAAAACTCAGGAGGAGGTTGACTCGTACAAGCACCAGACCCAGGAAGTACATCACAAAATCAACTTCCTCGAGAACTGCCGTCCGGACATCGTTGGCACAATAGATCGGCTGAAACGGAGGAGAGCAGAGCTAGCCAAGGAGATGGAATAGATAACCAAAGAGATAGCCGCTGAGGAGAAAAAGCTCCAAGAACTCCCAACCATGATCAGCGAGCTGAAGCAAAAAAGACAACATCTGGCCCGTGAAACACTAAGACTCCGTCGCCGCGTGTCAGAAGTACCGGGATCGGCCGAAAATGATCAGGGAATAGTAGAATCGGCCGATCAGATTAGACGACGAGCGATTGTAGCCATAGATGCCTTCCTTGGGCTGTAAACAACGTGTTAAACATTATTGCTCCTTTAATGCCACTGCGCCGATTTAGTCTTGAACTGCTTCATGTAATCCGTAATTTCCACTAATATTTCTTTCACCAGATATGTAGCCAGAAAACCGAGGAGAAATCGATCATGTTAACTTGGCATATTTTCTTTTTGTACTCAGAATCCAAATTGGCATCAATGTACGTCGGCCTTGATTTGTTGCTATCTCTCAAATCTACCATCTCTAATGAATCGGCTGACGCGAACCCATGCCCTAGCTTCTCATCCTTTCGAACGAGCTGAATCTTCAGAGCCGACTGCTTGGATCGGCTGTAGACCGAAATCGGACACTCTCAGGAAATCAGTGTCCCAAGTCCTGCCAGATATACACTTGACGTGCTCGCAGCTCCACTGTTGTGTGTCGGCCGCTGCAACGCTATAGACAGAATCGGCAGCGACTATCTCTGTACTGTCGCCGACCCATTGCACAAGGCATTGATGCATGGTAGATGGGACACAACAGTTTGCATGTATCCAGTCGCGACCAAGCAGCATATTATAGGACCCTTTGCCATTAATGACGAAGAAAGTAGTAGGGAGGGTCTTACTGCCGATGGTGAGGTCGACGCAGAATGCTCCACGGGCGGGTGATACGTTGCCTTCGAAATCTTTCAGCATCATGTCCGTCTTGGTGAGGTCGTCGTCGCCCTTGCCCAGCTTGCGGAACATGGCATACGACATGATGTTGACTGCCGCGCCTCCATCTACCAGTAATCTGGTGACGGGTCTTCCATTGACATACCCTTTGAGAAACAGCGCCTTAAGATGCTGTCGTTTTTCCTCTTCTGGTTTCTCAAACGTAGCCGTCATCGGCTCTAATACCAGTTGTGCCATTTGCTCTTCCTCTGTTTTTGTCACTTTGTCCCGATCGCTTGGCGCCATGAACTCCATCGGCAGTATGAAAACCATATCAATCTCGGCTGCCGATTCTTGGTTATCCGTTTCTTGATCGCTTTTCTTTGGGCGCCAAATTCGAGATTTAACATTCCTTCTCTCTGGCACCTGTCTTTGTTCTTCTTCTTGATGCTCAAACTGGCGTAGGCGTTGGATCCTTCGCTTTTGGGATCTGGATAGGCCGTCAGGACACCACCTGGGATTCACTAGTTTGGCCGATGGTTTGGCGTGTTCCCAATCTGGTTCCCTTCCTAGGGGATCTTCGTCTGACACCCTATCATCGGCCATCTCTTCCAGCCGATCGTGCGCGCTGATCCTGCCCCCCAGTCCATCTTGCTGGCCGATCTTGCTTTTTGACCTGTTGCACTGGTCAACTCTGCCCCCCAGCCGATCATGCACCGAAACGCGCCATTCTTCGCGCCGATTTCTGTTGATCGGCTCTGATCCTTTGTCTCTAGAGTGTAGCCTCGGGCGATCGTTGTGGTTTGATCCGTTGCACTCCGGACAGTTATCGGCAGATGGCAATCTGATATCGTTCTCCCAGCAGTGGATGAAGAACGGACATTGCCAGTGATCTTCACGTCGGCGTATCATCTCTTCCTGGTGTTGTGTTTGTTCTTGCTGCCGCCGATATTTACTTAGTAGAAATCGGGAGGTGACAAGCCTGTGTGGTCGTTCTGGCCCTCGCCTGTTCCTTCTGATTTCTTCCGCCGTGATCTGCCTCCTGGAGTCAACAGCGCCGCCTCTTCTCGCCGATTCTGACGTCAGCACCTTGGTTTGACTTGATTCTTCTCCAGCGTTGACCGTGTTGGCCGGGAAGGGATGCTGATCTATCTTCATCGGCATTGCCGATTTGGTTGGAGTTTCAAATCTGAGCCGCCCCTGTTCAATGGCCGATTGTACCTGCTGGCGGAAGACTTTACATTCATTGGTGTCATGAGAGGTAGCGTTGTGCCACTTGCAGTACTTCATCTTCTTAAGTTGATCGGCCGTAGGGATGGTGTGATGTTGTGACAGCTTAATCTGCCCCTCTTGAAGCAGTAGATCAAAAATTTTATCGGCCTTTGACGTGTCAAAGCCGAATGTCTCTGGCTCCTTTTTGCCAAAGGGGCAGGATATTGGTTTTTTCCCTTTTACCCATTCCGCCAGGCCGATTTCTTCGTCCGCGTCAGATTCAGATCCCTCCAAGTATGCCACCTTCTTCTGGAAGCTCCTCCGCTGTTCAAATGGTCGGACCTCCTGCCCTGACAATCGGTGGACGATCTGACTCAGGTTCTCAAACTCTTGGGCAGCATATCTCTCTCTGATTTGCGGTAAGAGGCCCTGAAAAGCGATATCGGCCAACTGTGCATCGGTCAGAGCCAGACTGTAGCACTTGTTCTTGATTTCCCTGAACCTCTGTATGTACCCTGTCACCGGTTCATCGCTCCTCTGCCTGAGGCTGGTTAAATCCGAAATCTTCATCTCGAGTACTCCTGCATAGAAGTACTTGTGGAATTGTTTCTCCAGATCGGCCCACGTGATGATAGAATTTGGCGGTAAAGTGGTGAACCACTGGAAGGCCGATCCGGATAGAGATGATGAAAATAACCGTACCCTCAGAGCGTCTTGCGTGGCAGCTTCTCCGCACTGGATGATGAATCTGTTGATGTGCTCCACAGTGGATGTGTCATCCGTCCCTGAGAACTTGGGGAAATCAGGAACCTTGTAACGGTGCGGGAACGGCAACGAGTCATAGGCCGATGGATACGGCGTTTTATAGGTATAGGTTTGAACTTTCGGCTTGAGTCCAAACTGATCTTGGATTACTTCTGCTATTTTTGCCGTCCAGTCCACCTGCCGCTGATGAACAGTTGTTCGCGGCGCGGGCACGTGTTGAAGGGCTGGTTCGGCCAGGTGATGAATCGGCGAAGTTTGCTGAGCGGCCGATAACTGCTGGCGAAACGCGTCCGCACCCCCTTCGTACGTCGTTGCTGGCACCGTGCCTCTGAATGCTTCCACAGTGCTTGCCCCCCTGCCGATTTCTGGTAAAATCGGCTGGTACTGGGAGACCGTCGGCCGGGCGGCCGATTGGTACGGCACCTGGAACGGATAAGCGCCATGCCCGTTCGCTGGCTCAGGAAAATACGCCGTGGCTGACGCCCCCCAAGGCACTGAGCTCGTAGGCAGTGTTTGCACAGAAGCCATTTGAACGGGTTGAAACGGCGTTCGCGATGGGAGATAAGGTGCACCGCTGTATCTTGGAGACGCCGGAAGTGGTGGAGAGCTGTATCCCTCGCGCTGCGTCAATATCGGCTGAGAAGTTGATTGGGATGTGTACGGTAAGCTTCTGGCCGGCAGAGTAGTTGGAGGGGCATATGCCGGTCCCTGATAACCTTGAACGGCTCCGCGGGCCAGAGAGTTGACGACGGCGTTGTACACCGTGTTGCTCATCACCGAGGATTAATCAATGAATGCTTGATACACGGACTGTTGAATCATCTCTGACATCTTGCCCGAGTCTTCAGCAATGGTGATGTGGCGAAGCGCTGGGATAGGAGCCTTCTTGACTGCTTCCCCGCTTCTGGTACGGCTGAACGACTGGAGGTACATCTTCTTGTAATCTTCCAGATGTTTGGCCAATTCCTCCCTTTGGTCGTCCTTGAGATCAGCTTCTGTGACCCCAATGATGTTGCTGTCAGAGATTTCTGCGCTGTTCGACATATCAGGTCTTGGATGGTCCCACCAGGCGTGCCAAAAGTGTGTTGGCGCTAAAATCGGCCGGATAGGAATCGGCCGATGGGTCTTCAGCGTCGGACACACGACCCGGGAGAATCTGCTTAGCTCCTGTTCGGGTTATCGCCCTGGTGCCAGTCAATCTGACCTGTTGATTGACAAGGAAATAGAGTATTAAATTCCAGGCGCGTCGATCGGCTGGATTTCCGATCTGTCTTGAGGAGCGCGTCGGCGGCAAATCGGCCGATTTGCTGTAGAGATGATCGGCTATGGGTCAGCCGATGATCGTATAGTAATTGTAAAGAAGACTGCTAGAGCGATCTAAACAAGTACTATAGAAGCAACACTTGGAACAGATCTAATCGGCTATATGGCGATGAATCGAAGGAGAACAATGACGAAGCCGATTACTCTGATCTCAAGCTGGATAACTGGTGATAATACTAGAATAACAGGTGAAACTTGCAATTCTAGTAAATATCGATAACTTGTGAATAAATCCAAACGAAACCACAACGATGCGCCCGTAGTTAAAGCTCGGATATTACTCGATAAGCGGAACCTACCAATTGGCCGGAGATCAGGTTGATGCAGCCCTGCCAATCCGTACGAACTCGTGGAAGAAGAAAATATTGGCGAAGTCGCCGACTTGAAAGTAAAGTACTGGTAAAAAGTAGAAGTGTTTTGTTGATTGATTTGATTATTCTTGCAAAGCCCTAGCGACTCCTATTTATACCCTGAAACTAGGACTCCTGGTCGATTACGACTTGTTACAACCTTATTTAAAACTGGAAAACTACTATATCTATAATAACTTTTTAAAAAAGGAAACGGACTCCCGCAGAATCTTCTGCCGCCGTTTCCTAATCCAATCAGGACCTCTTCAATTGCCTTTCGGCCGACTCAGCATGCCTTGTTAACCAGCTTTTGACCAGGATCTTCTGGAATAATCCTATCCTGTTGGCACAGGCTGCGCCACCAATCGGCCGATTTTCAACTGTTACCTCGATCGGCCGATTCCTTACTGTAGCTTTCAGCTCCGCTTCATCGGCCAATCTTCTCCTGACGCCGATTCAATACGTGTCAAAATCTGGCGTCAACAGTCTGAAAGCCAGGTCCCTCCGATGCGGAGCCGAAGCGGCAGGACGATAGAGAATCACCATCCATATACACCATACCCACTCATCGGCTTTCACGCTCCAACCATCAAGGACATTGCCACTAGCCGATCGAAACGAGCACCGAAGAGGCCAACCTCGAAGACAACAAGCCGTCGAGTGCGAGCCCGCATCGGATCGGCTGACCAAACGGCGGTAGCATCGGCCGAGACTCCGATTCCTTTATCTTTGCCAGCTACCGAGATAGCCGATCCTCAAGTCACCGCCGAAGTCGGGGCAGCTGCGGCATCACTGCTAGTAGAAGCCGTTCAGGTAATCTTGCTTATTTCATATATCCTTTAAGTGCTCCACTAACACTAACTTTCTCTTTCTGCCAGGCTGCACAAGCTGTTCCAACGCAGTCTCCACAGCAATTGGCCACATCCCCAGCGGAAGCCGAAGCTCCAGCAGCTCCTCCCGTCGAGGTAGATAATCTCTTACCCCAATTTCTTTATATTCAGAGGACTTAACCGATCCTGATGCAGGCCGATTTGGGTATGCTGACTGTAACCCCACGACAAACATTGGCCGGAAGATCAATAGAGGCATGGCAAATATTTCATACCATCTTATTTCAATTACCCATAGTATACTCACAGGATCTGTTTTCCATGCCTTTTCAGGAAGCTGGTCCGAGCGGAGCATTAATAGTTGTTGAATCTTCTTCCTCTGACGAGCCGATTGTACCAGCCCCTGAGACGAGGGAGGCGCTCCGAACGGCGCAAGGAAGAGAAATTTGTTTTAAGGAGGTAACAAACTTACCATTGGAATCGGCCGATTCCCCTTTACTACTTGCTAACCCTTCTCTTTATTTCCCCACAGGAGCAAGACACCCCGAACAATAGCATTTTGTCCTTTGCCGTCTCTTTGCCTGATGATGAGAAAATCGCCTCACGCTCGATTCCGTCGAGCTCTGCTTCCGATGATGTCCGCGCCAAGATCGAAAGCATGCGGACTCTCCTCCAAGACGATATCGGCCGATTGGTAGAAGATGCTTCGCCGATTTGACAACTTTTCAACGATATCAAGGGTCGAATCCCGGAAGAAACAACAGAAAGCTTGGAGCGTGCTGCATATATAGAACATATGCAGAATCCGGTTTCCAGGGCCCTGCGCCATATGGCCGATCGCGCCCAGCTGGCAAAAACCCGGGAAGAGGCCGACTCGTACAAGCACCGGGCTCAAGAGGTACATCAACGGATCAATTTCCTCGAGAGCTGTCGCCCGGATGTCGTCGGCACGATAGATCGGCTCAAACGGAGGAGAGCAGAGCTAGCCAAGGAGATGGAGCAGATAACCAAAGAGATAGCTGCTGAAGAAAAGAAGCTTCAAGAACTCCCATCCATCATCACTGGGCTGAAGCAAGAAAGCCAGCACTTTGCCCGTGAAGCGATAAGGCTTCGTCGCCATATGTCAGAAGTTCCAGGATCGGCCGATGATGACCAGAGAGTACTAGACTCGGCCGATCAGATTAGGCAACAAGGTATCGCGGCCATAGATGCTTTCCTCGGGCTGTAAAGAATACTGTAAACTTTTAATGCTCCTTTAATGTTACTGCACCGATTTGACTCTGGACCAATTCCTTGGGCAGATTTGCATTTATGAAAGCTTTTAACTCCGATAGGACGTGTCTCACCATCTATCTACCTCCCTTTTTCTTTATAAGTAGATCCTTCACCGTCCCCAGAGGCATACGCATTACCCATCTTCTCTCTCTCCAACACTCGATTTTTATTCTCCCAAACTGAACAACAAGATGTCTTCTTCATCTTCTTCGTCTTCTTCCTCTGTCAACCAGGTATGAACTCTCCTCTGCCTTTCCCCCAAGCATCTCAATTGCTCTAATGTTGGGTAGTCTCTTCATCTCTGTTTAGCCAAAACGTCTTAGCCCCGGTCTGGAACGAGCGATCGAAATCATGCATTCAGACGAACCACTGTCGCAGACAGACAAAGATCTGATAAGAGCTCATGCTGAAGAACTCAGAGATCATGTTCCCTCTGTTGTCTAGGAATATTGGGACCTTATAGATGCTCACTGCTTGGTCCGCAAATGACCACCCTCTGAGAAAAGCCCTCTACTCCCTCATCAAGTCAAGACTGAAGCTGGCATGGAGAGTCCGGAGGAGAAGAAGACCCGCCTCCTGATAGAACTTTGCGATCAAGTTGAGACTGGAGCCACCATAGAGAATCCAAAGGAGAATAGGACCCGCCTTCTGATAGAACTGGGTCGTGTCGAGAGAGAAATCCAGAACAGGCGTAATCAATAGATATATCAGTATTTTTATTCTAAGGGCGACTTGTACCATGTCGGCCATGTACTCTGCCGTTTTTATCCAATAATGAACTAGTCAAAACGAATCATAATGTTTCTTTCTTCAGGAGATGTCATTTTTGCATCTGCTATGCAGACGAAAACCGATGGAAATCGGCCATGTTGTCTTGATATATCTTTCTGCAAGTTATGCATCTACCCAAATTCTTGGATAGTACCTCTTCAGATATCTTCCATTTAAAGCTCTTGAGAATTCCTCCCCTTCAATAGTTTCCAGAATATATGCATTTCCAGGGGCACATCGGCCGATTCTGTATGGCTCTTCCCAAGTGGGTGACCATTTACCGAATTTGGGATCTTTGGATCCTATCGGCAGCACCAACTTCCATACAAAATCTCCCTGAGAGAATTGTTTAACTTTGACCTTTTTGTCATACCATCTGGCCACCCTTTTCTTGTTCTCTTCTATACTAATCAGGGCTCTCAATTGTAGACCTGCCGAGTCATCAAGTTCGTCCTTCATGAGGAAGGAATAGTCATCGGCCGTCAGCTGATCTTGAAGAGATATACGTCTTGACCCCATCCTTAATTCCCAAGGCAATACTGCCTCATGGCCGTAAACCAGCTGATAAGTAGATATTTTGGTGGCTCCGTGGCAAGCCATCCTATAAGCCCATAGAGATTCAGCCAAAGACGTGTGCCATTTTTTGGGTTGTTCCTCTATTTTCCTCTTGATCAACTTGATTTTCCCCTTATTGGACAATTCTGGTTGGCCATTGGCTTGAGCATAATATGGAGAAGAATTTAATAATTTAATCCCCATATCGGCGGCAAACTCTCCGAATTCTCCAGAAGTAAACATTGTTCCCTGGTCAGTTGTGATGGTTTGAGGAATACCAAATCGATAGATAATATGGTTCTTAACGAATTCAATCATATCGGCCGATGTCACGTTCCTTAAAGGAACTGCCTCCACCCACTTAGTAAATTAATCCGTGGCTACCAATATGAACTTATGCCCTTTGCTCGATGGAGGGTGAATCTGTCCGATGAGATCTATTCCCCAACCTCTGAACGACCATGACTTGATCACTGGATTCATAGCCGATGCTGGCGCGCGCTGTACATTGCCAAACCTCTAACAGTCTTGGCATCCTTTATAATATTTGAAACAGTCCTCAAGAATAGTTGGCCAGTAATACCCATTATTTTTGATCATCCATTTCATTTTGTGAGCCGATTGATGGGCTCCACATACGCCTTCATGGATTTCTCCCATCAGAACCTTTGCCTCTTCTGTTCCCAGGCACTTGAGAAGAACTCCATCAATCGTCCGGTAAAATAAATCATCCTCAAGCGACACATATTTTGTAGCTTGAAAACATATCCGCCGATCCACTTTCCGGGAGGGATCCTTCAAGTAATCGGCGATTTCCTTTCGCCAGTCATCGGCCACGAGCTCCAACATCATAGCTCCCTGAATCGGCCGATATCCGGACGCATGTTGGGCCAGCCTGTTGGCCTCTTCATTATAACTTCTGGGGATATGCTCAATTATTGCAGACTTGAATTCCTTTAAAAGCTGAAGGCAATTTTCATAATAAATCCTCAAGATATCATCCTTGCACTCAGATCGCCCCGTTAACTGATCCACAATGAGCATGGAATCTCCAATAATTTCAACTGCATCAGCTTTGACTTCCCTTAATAATTGGATGCCCTTCAGAACGGCTCGATATTCCGCCTGATTATTGGTCGCGGAAGCTTCTATCGGCAGAGAGAAATCATAACTTGCCCCCCGAGGCGATACAAGAACAATGCCGATTCCTGACCCGGCCCCACACGAAGAACCATCAAAATACAGAGTCCATGGAACCGGTTCAACGACGGCAATCTCTGGTCCACAATGCTGAGCTACGAAATCGGCCATGACTTGACCTTTGACAGCTTTGGCCGATTCGTACCTTAAATCGAATTCTAACAGAGCTAGGATCCATTTTCCAATCTGTCCTTTCAAAATCGGCAATGATAGCATATACTTCACCACATCATCCTTGCATATAACTATGCATTCTGCAGATAACAAATAATGCCTGAACTTGGTACACGAGAAGTATAAACACAAGCACAGCCGCTCCACCGGGGAATATCTTGTTTCGGCGTCCAGGAGTCTTCTGCTGACATAATATACCACCTGTTCTTTTCCTTCGAACTCCTGTACCAACGTCGATCCAATAGCCTGTTCATCAGCCGATAAATATAATTTGAACGGCTTACCAGGTTGTGGCGGGACTAACACCGGAGGTGAAACCATATATTGCTTAATATCTTCCAATGCTCTGCGTTGTTCTTCTCCCCATATAAATTCTTGATCGGGCTTTAATTTCAACAGAGGAGTAAAAGCTTGAATTCGCCCTGATAGGTTGGATATGAACCTTCTGATAAAATTGACCTTGCCGATGAGGGACTGTAGCTCATTTTTATTCTATGGGGCCACAACTTTGTTGATGGCGTCTATGGTCTTCCGATTGACCTCTATTCCGCGCTCATGAACCATGAATCCTAAGAATTGTCCGGCCGATACACCAAATGCACACTTGTTCGGGTTCATCTTCAGCCCATGCTTCCTTGTGCATTCCAGTACTTCTTGTAAATCGGCCAGATGTTCTTGGTGACATTTTGACTTGACCACGACATCATCTATGTAAATTTCCACCGATGTACCAATAAGCTTGTGGAAGATATAGTTCATGGCCCGCTGATATGTAGCACCGGCGTTCTTCAACCCAAAAGTCATCACAACCCATTCGAATAAACCAAGATGACTTGAACACCTGAAAGCCATTTTCGAGATATCTTCTTCGGCCATTAATATCTGATTGTACCCTGCATTACCATCCATGAAATTGATGACTTTGTGTCCTACGGTAGCATCTATCAAGATATCGGCCGTTGGCATCGGATATCCATCCATTGGTGTGGCCTGATTTAAGTTCCTGAAATCGATGCACACACGCAACTTTCCATTCTTTTTATACATGGGCACAATATTAGAAATCCATTCGGCGTAGCGGCACTGCCGAATAAATCCTGCTTCAATTAACTTTGTAATCTCGGCCTTTATATCAGGTAGAATCTTGGGGTTGCACCGTCATGCAGGTTGCTGATATGGCCGATATCCCGATTTTATAGGTAACGGGTGTTCAACAATGGACCGGTCGAGACCTGGCATCTCATGATATTCCCAAGCAAAGCAATCCTTGAATTCTTTTAATAAGCTTATCAATTTACACTTATACTCAGGATCCAAATTAGCAGTAATATACGTCGGCCTTGATTTGCTGCTATCTCCCAAATCTACCATCTCCAATAAATCGGCCGACGTAAATCCATGCCCAAGCTTCCCTCTTCTCGGACGAGCTGATCCATCTATTCTGAATCTTCAGAGCCGACTGCTTGGATCGGCTGTAGACCGAAATCGGACACCTTCAGGAAGTCAGTGTCCCAAGTCCTTCCAGATATACACTTGACGTGCTCGCAACTCCGCTGATGCATGTCGGCCGCTGCGACGCTATAGGCGGAATCGGCGGTGACTATCTCTGCGCTGTCGCCGACCCATTGCACGAGGCATTGATGCATTGTAGATGGGACACAGCAGTTTGCGTGTATCCAGTCACGACCGAGCAGCATGTTGTAGGATCCCTTACCATTAATAACGAAAAAGGTAGTAGGAAGGGTCTTACTGCCGATGGTGAGGTCGACGCAGAGCATGTCCGTCTTGGTGAGATCTTCGTCGCTCTTGCCTAGCTTGCGGAACATGGCATACGGCATGATGTTGACTGCGGCTCCACCATCTACTAGTAGTCTGGTGACGGGTCGCCCATCAACGTAGCCTTTGAGAAACAGCGCCTTAAGAGGTTGCCGTTTTTCTTCTTCTGGTTTCTCAAATGTAGCCGTCATCGGCTCTAACACCAGTTGTGCCATTTGCTCTTCCATTCTTGTCGCTTTGTCTCGATCGTCAGGCGCCATGAATTCCATCGGCAATATGAACACCATGTTGATGTCGGCTGCCAATTCTTGATTGTCTGCTTCTTGACTGTTGTTTTTTTGGGCGCCAAACCCGAGACTTAACGTTTCTTTTCTCCGGCACCTGCCTCTGCTCTTCTTCTTGTTGCTCCCACTGGCGCAAGCGTTGGATCCTCCGTTTCTGAGATCTGGAGAGCCGATGATCTGGCGTGTTCCCAATCTGGTTCCCTTCCTAGGGGGTTTTCATCTGACACCTTATCATCAGCCATCTCTTCCAGCCAATCGTGCACGCTGATTCTGCCCCCCAGTCCATCCTGTTGGTTGATCCTGCCTTTTGACCGGTGGTACTGGTCAACTCTGCCCCCCAGCCGATCATGTACTGAAATGCTCTGTCCCTCTTGTTCGCGCCGATTTCTGTTGATCGGCTCTGACCCTCTGTCCCTAGAGCGCGATCTTTTAAATGGGCGATCGTTGCAACTTAATCCGTTGCACTCAGGACAGTTATCAGCTGACGGCAATCGGATGTCGTTCTCCCAACAGTGGATGAAGAACGGACATTGCCAGTGATCCTTATGCCAGCGTATCATCTCGTCGTGGTATCTTGATTGTTCCTGCTGCTGCCGATATTTGCTGAGCAAGAACTGGGAGGTGACGGATCTGTGTGATCGTTCTGGTCCCCGCCTGCTCCTTTTAATTTCAGCCGCCATGACTTGCTTCCTGGGGTCAATGGCGCCACTCCTTCTTGCCGATTCTGACGTCAGCACCTTGGTTTGAAGTGGATTTTTCCCCGTGTCCACCATGTTAGCCGGGAAAGGATGCTGGTCTATCTTCATCGGCTTTGCCGATTTAGCCGGGACTTCGAACTTGAGTCTTCCCTGTTCGATGGTCGATTGTATCTGCTGACGAAAGATTTTGCATTCATTTGTATCATGAGACGTGGTGTTGTGCCACTTGCAATACTTCATCTTCTTGAGCTGATCGGCCGTTGGGATGGTATGATACTGAGATAGCTTAATCTACCCTTCTTGGAGTAATAAGTCGAAAATTTTATCGGCTTTTGATGTGTCAAAGCCGAATGTCTCTGGCTCTTTCTTTCCGAAAGGGTATGATATTGGTTTTTTGCCTTTCCCCACTCTGCCAGGCCGATTTCCTCCTCCCCATCAGATTCAGACCCTTCTAGGTATGCCACCTTCTTCTGGAAATTCCTCCGCTGCTCAAACGGAAGGACTTCCAGTCCTGCCAATCGGTGCACGATCTGGCTTAGGCTTTCAAATTCTTGTGAAGCATATCTTTCCTTGATTTGTGGCAGGAGGCCTTGGAAAGCGATATCGGCCAACTGTGCATCGGTCAGAGCCAGACTGTAGCATTTGTTCCTGACTTCTCTGAACCTCTGTATATATCCAGTTACTGGTTCATCGCTCCTCTGCCTGAGGCTGGTCAAATCTGAGAGGTTCATCTCATGTACCCCTGCGTAGAAGTACTTGTGGAACTACTTCTCTAGATCGGCCCACGTAACAATAGAATTTGGTGGCAAAGTGGTGAACCACTGGAAGGCCGATCCGGACAGAGACGATGAAAATAGACGCACCCTCAGAGCATCTTGCGTGGCGGCCTCCCCGCACTGGATGATGAATCTGTTGATGTGCTCAACGGTGGATGTGTCGTCCAGCCTCGAAAACTTGGTGAAATCGGGTACCTTGTAGTGGTGTGGGAACGGCAGCAAGTCATAGGCCGATGGGTATGGCATCTTGTATGTGTAAGTCTGCACTTTCAGCTTCAACCCAAATTGGTCCTAGATCACCTCTGCTATTCTTGTCGTCCAGTCCACCTGCTGCTGATGAACGACCGTTTGCGGTGCCGGCATATGTTGAAGGGCTGGTGGTGGTACAGCTGGGTGATGAATCGAAGCATGCGGCGAATTTTGCTGAGCAGCTGACAGTTGATGGCGAAGTGAATCCGCCGCCCCGTCGTATGTCATCATCGGCGTCGTGCTTCTAAGTGCTTCTACAGCGCTTGCCCCCCTGCCGATTTCTGATGAGATTGGCTGATACTGAGGGACCGTCAGCCGGACGGCCGATTGGTGCGGCGCCTGGATTGGATAGCTCCCATATCCGGTTGTTGGCTCAGGAAAAACCGCTGTCGCCGATGTCCCCCAGGGTACTGAGCTTGTGGGCAGCGATTGCACAGAAGCAATCTGGACGGGTTGAAGCGGTGTCTGTGATGGGAACCATGGTGCACCACTATATCTTGGAGAGGCTGGAGGCAACGGAGTGTTGTATCCCTCGCGTTGCGTCAATATCGGCTGAGGAGCCGATTGGGACATGCCTGGTAAGCTTCTGGCTGGAAGTGCAATCGGTGGGGCATATGCTGGCCCTTGATAGCCTTGAACCGCTCCGCTGGCCAGAGAGCTGATGACGGCATTGTAAACCGTGTTGGTCATCAACGAGGACTGGTCGATGAACGCCTGGTAGACGGAGTGTTGGATCATATCGGACATCTTGCCCGAGTCCTCAGCAATGGTGATATGGCGGGGAACTGGAATAGGAGCTTTCTTGATAGCCTCCCCGTTCCTGGTACGACTGAACGACTGTAAATACATCTTCTTGTAATCTTCTAGATGTTTGGCTAATTCTTCCCTCTGGTCGTCCTTGAGATCTGCTTCTGTGACCTCAATGATGTTGCTGTCAGAAGTTTCTGCGTTCTTCGACATATCAGGTCTTGAAGTGGTCCCACCGAGCGTGCCAAAAGTGTGTTGGCGCTAAAATCGGCCAGACAGGAATCGGCCGATGGTCTTCAGCGTCGGACACACGACCCGGGAGAATCTGCTTAGCTCCTGTTCGGGTTATCGCCCTGGTGCGGTTCGCGCGGCGTGCCAGTCAATCTGACCTGTTGATTGATAAGGAAATAAAAGTATTAAATTCCAGGCACTCCGATCGGCTGGAGTTCCGATCTGTCCTGAAGAGCGCGTCGGCGAATCGGCCGATTTGCTGTGAAGATGATCGGCTATGGATCAGCCGATAATCGCGTAATAATCGTAAAGAAAATTGCTGGAGTGATCTAAACAATTATTATAGATGCAACACTTGAAACAGATCTGATCGGCTATATAACGATGAGCGAGAAAAAGCGATGACAGAGCCGATAGTTCCAATCTCAAGCTGGATAACTGGTGATAATACTAGAACAACAGGTAAAAATTGCAATTCTAGTAAATATCGATAACTGGTGAATAAATCTAAACGAAACCACAGCGATGCGCCCGTAGTTAAAGCTCGGATATTACTCGATAAGCGGAACCTACCAATTGGCCGGAGATCAAGTTGATGCAGCCCTGCCAATCCGTACGAACTCATGAAAGAAGAAAAAGTATTGGGGGAGTCGCCGATTTGAAAGTAAATTGCTGGAAAAAGTAGAAGTATTGTTGTTGATTGATGTGTTGATCTCTTTGCAAAGCCCTGACGACTCCTATTTATACCCTAGAACTAGGACTCCTGGTCGATTATGACTCATTACAATCTTATTTAAAACAGGAAAACTACTATATCTATAATATCTTTAAAAATGAAACGGACTCCCGCAGAATCTTCCGCCGCCGTCTCCTAATCCAATCAGGACTTTTCCAATTGCTTCTTGACCGACTTAGCGTCGCTCTGTTGACCAACTTTTGACCGGGACCCTCTGAAGTAGCCCCAACCTGTTGGCGCAAGTTGTATCACCAATCAGCCGATTTCCAACTGTTACCTCAATCGGCCAATTCATTATTGTAGCCTTCAGATCTGCCGCATCCGCCAATCTTCCTCTCCAGACGCCGATTCAACACGTGTCAAAATCTGGCGTCAACAGGAACTATCAAGCAACTTCCGGAAGGGGTTGGTGATGTTATCCGAATCACCACTTTTGGGACACAGAGTGTAGCGGAAGAGTTGGTTGAGCATCTTGTAGTAAGGTGTCAACCCATGAATTGTCCCAAACTTGATGTCACCATAAGCGCTGTCATACATGAATTGAAGCTCTCCATCATCTAACACATTTTCCATTTCATGTATCTTCTCCCTTGTAAGGTCATTGCTTGGGAATCCGAGAATGGTTGCAAAGTCAACATATCCAACTGAGAAAGGCTTACCTTGAATTGTCTAATGGAAGGTCTTGGTCGAGCGGTTGACACAGAGAGTTGCATAGAACCGGGCCACGACCTCCTCATTCTAATCACAGTTGAAGGACATAATTGATGTGAGATTCATTCTTCTACAAGCATCTCCGGCTTCCCTTACCACCGGGTCCAACAAGTAGTCCCAATTGATGGACTTCATCTCAGTGGTAGGATGGGATTTGCTGAGAATCACTGAGTCATACCAATCTGTGTGAAAGTTCATCAAAAAATGAACATCCCCTTGCTGCTCCTTGGCATACCGAGAGGGATCGTCATACCTCAAAGCATAAAGATCATGCTTTCCTTGGTGTAGTCTGTTGGACAAACCCCATTTTACTGCATACCAGTTTGCCTAATAGGTGCCTACATCCGAATGATGATTCTCTCAAGATACTCCAATGATTCCCCTGCATCTGCCATATGAGAGCCTGGAGTGGAGGCACGCTTTATGCGAGGGCGATTGCCTTGACCCGAAGTTCCTTGAGGATTTGGTCTCCCATGACCACGAGAGCGCAAAGGAACCTTGGCAACTGCCTTTCTCTTTGCCGTGCGATGAACAACCGGTGATGCTTCCTCGGTTGCCTCGGAATCAGAAGATGGTGAAGAATCAATCTTCGAAGTTGCTACCCTCTGTTTCCTTCTCTTTTCACGACCCATCTGAGAAATATATATGTTGGAAATTAGGATGGAATTGAAAAGTGGAATCAAGAGAGCCAAAATTGGGTTACTCAGGCGCCTGTAGGAAGTTCCAACCCTAGGTCAGAAGTTCTGACAGACCCCAAGCCGAGCCAACGATCCATGACAAAAGATTGAGCCCACCAAACTTGACAAGATTCTAGACATGAGTTCTAGGATGTGTCTAGAAGTTATCCCCTAAAGCAAATCATCTAACTCCTTCTACATTGAGAGGTCGGGCGACAGGATTTTTGAATGAAACACCTTGAAGATTTCCCACGCGAATCCGAGAGAAGATGATGGGGATCGGATCTTCCGAGGAGTGCAGAATCCAAAGAAACACCAAGCAACGAAATCCCACGGTTGATTCTTGAAATCCCCTCAAGAGTTTTAGAGAGGAGAGGAGAGGGCATCGGTGGTGTGAATGAAGTGGTGTTAGGGTTTGAAGGGGTGTTCAACGGGTATATATAGGTCCATATGATTTGTCGAAAGTTCCAACGAATAAAAGAATTCGAACCCGAGGACCCTTGGTCGGAAGAATGCTGATACTTCCGAGGGTCGTTGGAAGTTTCGATGAACATTGAGTTTGTCTCCTGAGGACCCTTGGTCGGAACAATGGTGATAGATCCGATAGACGTCAGGAGTTCCGACTTGGTGTCGGTAGTTTCGACGGTAGCTTATTTTCTCCAAAAAGACAAATTTTGAGATTGAACGAATTTGAAGATTTTGAGAGATACGGTTTGTAGGCATATAAGACAACTTGACACTTAGTGATCAGCCACAAACAATAATACATAACAATGATCACAAGAGTCAAGTTTTGATCTAAAGATCAAAATCCAAATTTTGGAAAATAACTCAACACAAGTAAATTGATTTTTTTTCTTATCTAGGCAACAATCAAGTATGTGCAATAAGTCAAGGCAAGTTAAGAGAATCCAAGATATTTAGTTCATTGCTCAAAACACAAAACCTTTCCTCATCTAGAGGCTTTGTGAAGGTATCGGCAAGTTGCCGTTCGGTGCTCACATGACATAAAGCAATATCTCCCTTAGCCTCATGATCCCATAAGAAGTGATGTCGATTATCTATATGCTTTGTTCGGGAGTGTTGCACCGTATTGTTAGCTAGCTTGATAGCACTCTCATTGTCACACAAGAGTGGAATCTTACTAAACTCACAACCGAAGTCACTCAAGGTTTGCTTCATCCATAAAAGTTGGGCACAACAAGCACCCGCTGCAACATATTCAGCTTCTGCGGTGGAAAGAGCAACCAAATTCTATTTCTTAGAGATCCAAGATACTAGGAACCTTCCAAGGAATTGGAAAGTTCCCGTTGTACTCTTTCTATCTACCTTGCAACCGGCATAATCTGAATTGGAATAGCAAAGTAGATCGAAAGTGGAGCCTTTGGGATACCACAAGCCAAGGTTAGGGTGTATACTAAATATCTCAAAATTCTCTTAACAACCATTAAATGGTCCTTAGGATTGGCTTGAAATCTTGCACACATGCACACACTAAGCATAATATCGGGCCTAGATTCACAAAGATAAAAAAGAGATCCAATCATGGAGCGATATACCTTTTGATCAACCGACTTCCCTTCTACGTTGAGATTAGGATGACCATTTAATGTCATGGGTGTCTTGATGGGCTTGGCATCGACCATGTCAAACTTCTTGAGCATATCCTTTACATACTTGGTTTGACATATGAAAGTCCATTCCTTCATTTGCTTGACTTGAATCGAAGGAAGAACTTCAATTCACCTATCATAGACATCTCAAATCTCTTGGTCATGATCCTACTAAATTCCTAAGAAAACTTTTTATCAGTAGAACCAAATATAATGTCATCGATATATATTTGGAGAATAAAGATATTCTTATCAACTTTGTGAGTAAAGAGAGTAGAATCGGCTTTGCCCATGACAAAACCGTTCTTGAGAAGAAAATTCGTAAGGCATCCGTACCATGCTCTAGGAGCTTGCTTATGCTCATAGAGCGCCTTATGGAGCTTGTACACATGATTTGGAAATTTTGGATCTTTTAAGCCCGGTGGTTGTTCTACATACACCAACTCGGATAGGGGGCCGTTCAAGAATGCACTTTTCACATCCATTTGAAAAAACTTGAAATCATGGTGAGTAGCATAGGCTAGTAAAATACGAATTGACTCAAGCCTAGCTACAGTTGCATAGGTTTCACCAAAATCCAAACCTTCAATTTGGGTGAAACCTTGTGCAACTAACCTTGCCTTGTTTATTGTGATGACACCATGTTCATCTTGATTATTTTGGAAAACCCAGTTGGTGCCAATCATATTTTGCCTTGGTCTTTCAACCAACTCCCATACCTCATTTCTTGTGAAGTTGTTTAACTTTTTTTGCTTGGCAATTACCCAATCCGGATCATCAAGTGCTTCATCTACCTTGAGAGGTTCCAAAGAGGAGACAAACGAGTAATGTCCACAAAAGGATGCTAAACGTGAACGAGTAGTTAACCCTCTTTGAATACTTTTAAGGATGTTGTCAACAAGATGATCTCATTGAACACTTTGATGAACTCTTGGATGAGGCACTTGTGATTGAGATTGAATTGATCCGTCATCATCATCTTCAACTTGTGATGCATCTACTTAAGCTTCTCCACCTTGTTCTCTCCCTTGATCAATGCCATGAACTTGATTATCACCATGAACTTGACTTTGATCTTGAAGTTGTTAAGAGCTTGGTGGTTCAACTCATGTAGATGATGATGGATCATTGCTTCTTTCTTCAACCGGAGTTTGAGCTTGAACTTCATGAGGCCTCACTTCACCCAAGCCTATCCTCATGATTGAATGGCTTGGTGGCTCCTACTCATCTACAAGGTTTTTATAAACTTGCTCTACCTAAGAGCCGTTGGATTCATCAAAAGTTACATCCACCGTGATCTCAACACAACCGGTGGTTTTGTTGAAAACACGATAGGCGTGTTTGTTAGTACCATAACCAAGTAGAAAGCCTTCATCAACCTTTGGTGCAAACTTTGGGCTTTTGTTTTTCTTGTTAAGTATGAAGCACTTACTACCAAAAACTCTAAAGTAGTGCACCTTGGGTTTTTTACCTGTGATTATCTCATAGGGTGTCTTGCCCAAGTATTTGTGGAGGTAGAGGTGGTTGATGGCATGGCAAGCCATGTTGATTGCTTTGGCCCAAAAAATATCCGGAGTCTTGTACTCATCAAGCATGGTTCTTGCGGCTTCAATCAAGGTCCTATTCTTTCTCTCCACAATACCATTTTGTTGAGGAGTGTATGGAGCGGAGACTTCATGCTTGATCCCTTTTTCATCAAGGAATTCTTCAACATTGGTGTTCCTAAACTTCGAGCTATTGTCACTTCTTATGTTCTTGATCTTCAATTCATATTCATTTTGAGCTCTTCTAATGAACTTCTTGACTATTCCTTGAGCTTCACTTTTATCTTGCAAAAAGACTACCCAAGTGAATCGACAAAAATCATCAACAATGACTAGACCATATTTGTTACCGCCAATGCTAATGTAGGCAATGGGTCCAAATAAATCCAAGTATAGAAGCTTCCATGGTCTTGTTGAAGTCATGATGTTCTTAGCGGGGTGTGGAATACCAACTTGCTTCCTGAGTTGACATGCACTACACAACCTATCTTTCTCAGAAACAACATTGATTAGTCCAATGATGTGCTCGCCCTTTTGAAGTTTGGCCAAGTTCCTTATCCCGACATGGGCTAGTCGGCGATGCCAAAGCCAACCCAAATCGGATTTTGCCACTAAACAAGTCTTGAGATCAACATTCTCCCTTGAGAAATAAATAAGATAAAGTTTGCCCTTCAAGCTACCCGTAAAAGCAATAGAGGAATGCTCCCTTCTAAAGACGGTCACACCCACTTTAGTAAAGAGACAATTGTAGCCCATTTCACAAAGTTGTGAGATGGACAACAAATTGTACCCTAAAGATTCAACCAGATAAACATTTGAAATTGAGTTGTCTTTTGAGAGAGCAATTTTACCCAATCCAATTACATCCCCTTTGCTATTGTCTCCGAAGACAATAGTTTCTTTTGGTATGTTATGAAGCTCTAGGGAAGTGAATAAATCCTTCTCCCCGATCATATGATTTGAGCATCCACTATCAAGCAACCATGCGGTGCCACCAAAGGAGTAGGTGTTGGTGTTTAACCTCCAAGCCCACCAAGGGATATCACCATAGTGGTAAATTGTAGGTGGGGTGTCGCCAAGATCAGGAACTCGAAGGTGCAAGGAACAAAAGATTTAGATAGGTTCGGGCCACCGAGAGTGTAATACCCTACGTGCTGTGTGGTTGTTTGTATTGCATTAGATGATGTGTTGTGTCTTGGTTTGGAGAGGTCCCTGCCCGCCCTTATATTGTCTGGGGGGACAGGGTTACATGGAAGTTCTAGCCAAATACGAGCTTAGGAGTCCTACCTGAGTTTTACTCGGGTACTTTCCTTCTGTTCCGACTAGTCCTACTCCTGTACAAGTAGTTACAATTGATGTAGGGTGTGGGCCATGTCCCATCCCTTATCCTAGGATATATAGACCATATGCGCAGTTCCATGGCCCCGGGTCTGACAAGCCCCCGAGCTCTTCGTAGTCGAGTACTGTAGGCTTCCGAGTACTTCTGAAGGTGTCTTCGAGTTCTCCCGAACTCCATCTTGAAGGTGTCTTCCGAGTACTTTCTTGGCTGCATCGAGGCTGTGAGGTGCTCATGCCCCGAGTAGTTGTCAAGTCTTCTTTTATATGGGATGCGATGAAACTCGCACTCCATATGGAGTAGCCCCCGAGCCTTAGGTTGAATCGAAGAATCAGGCTGAGGGTCAAATTAGTCTTAAATCTTCTGCTCTTATCTTCCAAAAATTTGAAAAATAAGCCATCGATGACACGTGTTCTGCAGCCTCCGAGCCTTGAGTCCAAATCCCAAGGTTTGGTAAAAGGATCCACAGAATCGTGGCATGGGTTGTGTAAAATATTAAGAATTTGAATTGATGGTCAAAATGGGTAAATTGGTTCAGAAATTTAAAAACCCATTTTTTCGGAATGGTATTCTTGAAAAGGTAGTTAAGAAAATAACGTTCCCAAAGAATTCCTGAAATTGCCGCTCAAAACAAATCTTATCCCTAATTTAATGGCTAGAAAGACCTCTGGAATAAAAAATTGAAAAATCCCTTATTTCAGAATAAAATCCTTGAAATAACGGGTAAACAATTATCTTCACGAGATAAATCCTCAAAAGCCCCTTAAATCGGGTTCTTTTGTGAGTCTTTCGAGTAGTTTTGCGGCGTCCAGCCCCCGAGCGTATGAGACAGGTGAGCCGTAGCAGCCATGTCAAGTAGTTGTTAGCGCCTAGCCCCCGAGCCAAGGAGCTAGATGAGTCGCCGAAAGCACGCTGAGTGGTATGTGTCGACGAAGTGATGGCCAAGTAAGGCAGTTCTTGGGAGCATACCTCACCCAACAACATGGTCCATGTCTCATCCCTTAGCTTGATTCATGGGCAATTGTCAACAAAGCCGCAACAGTTGTTGATGAAGCCAACTAGTCGTAGTCGATTGATGAAGCCACATGTTGACCGCACATCCTTCTTGAGCAGATGCCATCGGGCATTAGATGGGACTCAAATTGCATGAACTCCTGGTATATAGGAGCCGCGTTTCGTAACCCAAATAGGAGTTGGGTACGCTCTTCCCAGATCGGATTCCATCCGACCCGAGAAGCCCTAGTGCAGCACGAGTCGAAGTCGCGTCGAGAGGGGACTCTTCCTCGATCTCCTTGGTTAGGTCAGGAAGTATGGAAGCGAGGCCCCTTCAGTAATATAGAGTACTAGTCGGGAACTAGTAAACGGAGCGTTACTGAAAGTATGGGAGCGAGGCCCCTTCAGTAACATAGAGTACTAGTCGGGAACTAGTAAACTGAGCGTTACTGGAAGTATGGGAGCGAAGTCCCTCCAGTAACATAGAGTACTAGTCGGGAACTAGTAAACAGAGCGTTACTGGAAGATGGGAGCGAGGCCCCTTTAGTAACATAGAGTACTAGTCGGGAACTAGTAAACTGAGCATTACTAGAAGTATGGGAGCGAGGCCCCTTCAGTAACATAGAGTACTAGGCGAGAACTAGTAAACTGAGCATTACTAGAAGTATGGGAGCGAGGCCCCTTCAATAACATAGAGTACTAGTCGGGAACTAGTAAACGGAGCGTTACTGAAAGTATGGGAGCGAGGCCCCTTCAGTAACATAGAGTACTAGTCAGGAACTAGTAAACTGAGCGTTACTGTAAGTATGGGAGCGAGGCCCCTTCAGTAACATAGAGTACTAGTCGGGAACTAGTAACGGAGCGTTACTGGAAGTATGGGAGTGAGGCCCCCTCAGTAACATAGAGTACTAGTCGGGAACTAGTAAACTGATCGTTACTGGAAGTATGGCAGCGAGGCCCCTTCAGTAACATAGAGTACTAGTCGGGAACTAGTAAACGGAGCTTTACTGGAAGTATGGGAGCAAGGCGACTTCAGTAGCATAGAGTACTAGTCGGGAACTAGTAAACTGAGCGTTACTCGAAATATGGGTGTGAGGCCCCTTCAGTAACCTAGAGTACTAGTCGGGAACTAGTAAACTGAGCGTCACTGGAAGTATTAGATAGATAATCACATAGATGCTTTATTTGGCTAATTAATGGGTTCCACTAGTCATTGCCAAACGAGGCGACCACTTTTGGTAGTCGCATGGCGCTGTGACAGGGTTCCCTGAGCTTAGCCTTGAAGAAATTGAATCATTTTGTTCTTTCCCGAGCCTATCCCTGCTAGCCCTATCCTTAGCCCCGGAGCGTTGGTAAAAAAGGCCCGTGACATGAGGAATAGGTGGCAAAAGATTGGTTGGAAAAAGGTTGCACTAATTAGACTGGACATTCATTGCGCACATCTGAGAGTAGTATAGCGAGGAAGTCATGATTAACCCGAATAATAAATATAAATGGCGACCCTGACTAAGTGGTAAACATGGATGTTTTTAGGTTTACGGAACTCCTTGTTTCGAGATATAGTCCCAAAATAATGGTTGAACAAACGAAACACCTAAAAGACCCTCAGAAAACCTCCTTGAATCGGGTACTTAATTTATGAATAAATCATTGTCCGGGTAGTTCCGTCGCCTTTCTTCATAGTCTTTGTTGAGTGGCAGAGCTTGCAGGGCCCTCCTAAGGGTTTGACATTTGAAGGTGGAATGCTTGCTCTTCGAGTGCCATGAGCATCGCTTGTGGAGAGCCTCCTTGAATTGTTCCTTTGAGCTGAGGGTTTTCTTTCTTCGGGTTGGTTGTTCCCTGACTTCTGGCTTGCGTTTCCGTGTTGTACCTAGGTAGTCGAGGGTGATATGATAGTTGGTGGGGCTGTAGGCCTCCATCTCGTTGCACTCTTGCTGCCTGGCGATGATGACGTTGCGGGCGTTCCGGCCGGCGTTGATGATAGTGCCGAGGTCGCTTGTGGAGCAATCGTAGAGGTTGCCAGGCTGATGTTGGTGCTGTTCTGGTACGCGCTGCTTGCGCGCGGCACGCTTGGCGTTTCTGAGCTTATGCCGCTATTTTTGGACGTCGTCTTCATCTTTGATCTTCGCGGTTCGCATAATGTCGAGAGCATATACAGGTAGAACGTGATGGGCGAATGCCCCAGCTGTGTTTGGGTCTGGACCGGGTTTGTCAGAGATGTAGTCGTTGTCGTTGATGTGGTAGTCGTCCAATTGAACGTACTCCGATCCTTCACTGTCTTTGTCGACGTGAATCATGAATACCTCACGATCTGGTGCAAAGCGTTTGTTACTCGCAGCCCAACCTTTTTCGTCGTTGGAAGAAGCGAGAGGTCTACCTTCTTGGAACGGGAGTTCACCAAAGTTGATAATGGATCATGGTGGGCTTGATTCGTGAAATTTGGAGGGCTTTATGCCCTTCCAATGCTCGAGCCTGCCCGACCGAGTTGATCCTCTTGCCAGACTCTGGCGGTTGCCTATTATAGGTTGTGTGAGTAGCCGAATCTGAATGGTTGTTGTAAACGGTAGCCCCCCAACGTCCGGAGGCTTCTTATTCTCCGAGTTGCAGTAGGTTATTGAAGTCCTCTTCCAATGCGGAGAGGGTCTTGTGTAGGACCACCTCAGATCGAATTGGACTTGGTCTGGGGGTTTTGAGTTTGCCGATGAAGTCGTTGAAATCGCGATCGAATGCTTTCGACTCCCTGGGGTTGATGCGCTGAAGGGTGGCTTCTGCGAGATCGATGCACTCTATGATACCGTGGTCGACTCGGTCAATGCCAGAGAAGATGTCGCCGGTGGCGAATGGAGGATGGTGAGGAGTCTCAGGGCGGTTCCGTGTCGAGGGCACCGGGTCAGGCTGATGAAGAGCGATTTCCGCGAGCTTGCTGCATTCAGCGATGCCGTCGTCCACCTGATCTGTCCCAGCAATTAGATCATCAGGACTGATTGATATGACTTGCGTAGCTTCCAATTTGATCGGAAAGTTTGATCCCACCGAGATCATCGGCAAGATTGTCAATGTCGTGGCTGGATGTCGGAGCAGATGCCTCCAGCTTCTTAGGGTTGGCCATGTGGTTGTTGAAACCACCTGAGCCGTTGGCGATGCAGACCCAGGAGCCGTAGGTGAACATGGTGCCCTCGTCAGGCACGACGCTGGTGAAGTTGAAAGATGCCATCGAGTTCAACGGTGGATGCTCGATGAACACCTCTACCTGGTGCGCCAGCTGTCGGTGTTTAACCTTCAAGCCCACCGAGGGATATCCCCGAGGTGGTAGATTGTAGGTGGGGTGTCGCCAAGATCAGGAACTCGAAGGTGCAAGGAACACAAGATTTAGATAGGTTCGGGCCGCTAAGAGCGTAATACCCTACGTCCTATGTGGTGGTTTGTATTGCCTTAGATGATGTGTTGTGTCTGGGTTTGGACGGGGTCCCTGCCCACCCTTATATAGTCTAGGGGACAGGGTTACATGATTAGGAGGTTAGGAGTTCTATCTGAGTTCTACTCGGGTAGTTTCCTTCTGTTCCGACTAGTCCTACTTCTGTACGAGTAGTTACAATTGGTGTAGGGTGTGGGCCATGTCCCATCCCTTATCCTAGAATATGTACGCCATGTGCACAGTAGGCCTACAAAATAAATTAAGCTTGGAATTTAGGTTCCCAAAAAGATTTGGGACATTGTGGATTAGATGGATACACTTTTGGAACCCACACACTCCTAAGAATGGCCTTCTTAGTGTATGCTCCAACATATTTGACCACTATTTTACCATTGTGGTCCATTATCACCATGTAATCCGTAGTGTAGCTTGGTGAGGCTCATGCTTAGTGACCTTAATCTTGATGGGAGCTTCAACTTTCTTCTTGACTTGGGAGGAAATAGTGGTCACACCATGTGCAATGTTCATCAAATCTTCAAGGTTTGCTCCTTTTAGGAACATGTCACACCCGGTTTCAGTAAAAACCAGATGCATCTCATATGTGCGCCAGGATCTCGTTCACACACATATGGTAGACGGAAAGTGTAATATATCAAAGACAATGCTCAAAAAGTAACTAAATAGAGTATTTAACAATATTACACTCCGTATAAAAGAGACACAAATGTCTTTAAACGATAAACCGTTATAACCTATACGAAGTCTCCAACAACTCCGTCTTCCACAGGCGATGACTGGTGAACGCAGGACCTAGAGCTCCTCGAAGTCGTCGAAGATCTCCTCTTCAAAGTTAACTTCTGAACAGCGGGGGGCAAGGGTGAGTACTCTTATGGTTCAGGACGGCGGGTACTAAATCTAGAAAAGTCAGGGGTCGAAACAGAAAAACAAAGGGCTCAACTCTTAATTATTTTCTACTGATCTGAACTGCGGGTTGATTCCTGGAAAACCTAGGGATCTTCCTGCAAAAGTTTCGGGAACGGCTTGGGTCGGGTAAATCTAATCCGTTGGATCAGAATCGGCGGCGGATCGGACGAATCGGCGGGTAAGGGTCGGGCGAATCGGCGGAGTAAGGAAAAGGTCGGGTAAATCGGCCGTGTAAGGTGAAGATCGATTCTGGCCGTTAGATCTAGATCGAGCGGCAGATGAAGGGTCGGCTCGATGGGGCAAAAAGAGGTCGGGCGAAGCGGAGTTTAACTGGGCATCGGCGGCGAGCGAGAGCGGCGGCGGACGGCCGGAGCTTCACCAAATCTGGTGTTCCGGGGCTCAATTCAAGCTGGATTTATGACGGGAAGTGAGTGGGCGGTACGGTGGAGGTGAGGGTGGGTACGGGTTGGCTGTGCGGCGGCTGTAAACTGGCGGCCACGACGGCGGGCGGAAACAGGGGTCCGGCGAGAAATCTGGCTTGCGGCGGAGCAAAAGAGAGAGGGGAATCTAGTGCGGCTTGATGCTCACCAATTCGCGGAGCTCTGGCGAGAGTTGACGATGACGGAGAAGCTGCGGAATGGCGAGTCGACGGAGAATCGGTGACACGGGTCGGCGGCGTTCCTCCGATGTAGAACTTCCAGCGGTGTGCGACGATGTTGTGTAGGGGAAAAGATTTGAGCTTGGCTCTGGTTGCAAAGCGGGGCTTCAGCAGGATTTTATAGGGATGGATCGGCCGGGATTAGGAAGGCGGTGCGGCGGAGTCGATCAGGACTCAGGTAACAAGAAAGAAAGAGAACGGAACACGAACGACAGCACGGAGTCGTTCTGGACTCTGGATAAGGAAAGAAGAGAGAAGAAGAAGGCGCCGACAGGTGGGTCCTAGCTGTCGGTGGAAGCAAGGGTCGGGTGGGGGAATCGGCCACTGAGTGGGCCGCGGGAAAAGGAAAAGAAGAAGAGGAAAAAGGAATTGGGCTGGCTGGAAGAAAGAATTGGAGAAGAAAAGAAATAAAGATGCATGCATAATTTTAATTTATGATTTTTATGAAAATACTTTTAGAAGTTTCAACTCCTATATTTTGGGTGTTACAAAACCTACCCCCCTTAAAGAGAATCTCGTCCTCGAGATTAGGAAGGATTAGGGAACAGCTGAGGGAATTCTGCAATCAGTTCATCTTCTCTTTCCCAAGTAGCCTCATCCTCTGGGTGGTGACTCCACTGTACTCTGCACATTTTGATCACCTTGTTCCGGGTAACCCTCTGAGATGTTTCCAAAATTCTAACCGGATGCTCTGCATAAGTCAAATCTTCTTGTACATCAAGTTCCTCCAACGGTAATTGCTCCTCTGGTACTCTCAAACACTTCTTTAACTGTGACACGTGAAACACATCATGGACATCTGACAATCGTGCCGGTAACTCCAATTGATATGCCACTTCACCTTTCCTTTCCAGGATCTGAAAAGGACCAATGTAACGTGGTGACAACTTTCCTTTCACTTTGAATCTACGTAAACCTCTGATGGGTGATACCTTCAAATACACAAAATCTCCAACTTCAAATGTCAATTCCCTTCTTCGAGTATCAGCATAACTTTTCTGTCGTGACTGGGCAGTCTTGAGATTATCCCGGATTATCTGGACTTGTCTATCCGCTTCTTGAAGAATCTCTGGTCCAAAAACTTGACTTTCTCCTGTCTGATTCCAATACAAGGGTGTCCTGCATTTTCTTCCATATAATGCTTCAAATGGGGCCATCTTGAGACTTGCTTGATAACTGTTGTTGTAGGAGAATTCTGCATATGGCAAACTTTTATCCCAACTACCTCCATGCTTTAGGGCACATGCTCTCAACATGTCTTCCAATACTTGATTCGTTCGCTCGGTCTGACCGTCTGTTTGCGGATGATATGCAGAACTGAAATTGAGCTTTGTATCCATGGATTCATGTAATTTCTGCCAAAAACGCGACGTGAACTGAGTTCCTCGATCAGACACTATCTTCTTTGGAACACCGTGCAAACACACAATTCATAACATGTATAGTTCTGCTAACTTGGCTCCAGTGTAGGTTGTTTTGACTGGGATGAAATGTGCGACTTTTGTCAATCGGTCCACAATAACCCATATTGAGTCGTAACCATCACGAGTATGAGGTAACCCTACAATAAAATCCATACCAATCTCTTCCCATTTCCATTCTGGTACTTTCAAAGGCTGGAGTAAACCTGCTGGTCTCTGGTGTTCTCCTTTCACTCTCTGACATACATCACACAAAGATACGTGAGTTGCTACGTCTCTTTTCAAACCAAACCACCAGTACCTTTCTTTCAAGTCTTGATACATTTTGGTACTTCCAGGATGAATGGAATAAGCGGAATCATGTGCTTCCTTCAAAATAAGTTCACGAAGGTGATCAATTTCAGGTACACAGATCCTTTTTCTGAACCAAACAGTCCCTTGTTCATCTTCGGTGAAATCCTTAGTCTTGCCTAAACCAATTTGAATCTTGATCTCTTTGATCTTAGCATCTGTCAACTGTCCTTTTCTGATCTCCTGTTCTAGTGTCGGTTCTATCTCCATAATCATGGCTTCTGCCTGAGTGACAATTCCCAAATTTAAACGTGCCATCTCCCAACATAATTCTTGAGGCATCAATCGAGCAATCATCACATTAGCTTGTCCTTTCCGGCTTAGGGCGTCTGCCACAACGTTAGCCTTGCCAGGATGATACTGAATATCCAAATCATAGTCCTTAATTAATTCTAGCCATCGTCGTTGTCTTAAGTTAAGATCCTGTTGCGTAAAGATGTACTTCAGACTCTTATGATCCGTGAAGATCTGACACTTGTTTCCGATCATGTAGTGCCTCCAAATCTTCAATGCGTGCACGACGGCAGCCAATTCCAAGTCATGGGTAGAATAGTTCTGCTCATGCTTTCTCAATTGTCTTGAAGCATAGGCCACAACTTTGCCTTCTTGCATTAACACACATCCAAGACCCATCCATGAAGCGTCGCAATACACATCAAACCCTTTGTGGATATCTGGCATTATCAACACAGGGGCAGTGGTCAATCTTGTCTTCAGCTCTTCAAAACACTTCTGGCATGTAGCATCCCACTTAAACTCTTTTCCTTTCTCCAACAGAGAAGTCATAGGTTTCACAATCTTCGAGAATCCTTTAATAAATCTGCGGTAGTAGCCTGCGAGTCCGAGAAAACTTCTGATTTTAGGCACAGTCTTCGGTGGATTCCAATTCAGAACATCTTGAACTTTACTTGGGTCTACTGCAATTCCTCCATCTGTGATAACATGTCCAAGGAAAGAAACTTCTCTCAACCAAAAATCACATTTGCTCAGCTTAGCGTATAACTGATTCTCTCGGAGTTTCTGTAACACTATCCTCAAGTGCTCTTCATGTTCTTCCTTGTTCTGCGAATACACCAAGATGTCATCAATGAACACAACCACAAACTTGTCAAGGTATTCCATGAAAATCTTGTTCATCAGGTACATGAAGTATGCTAGTGCGTTGGTCAATCCAAATGACATCACAGTAAACTCGTACAGACCATATCTGGTAGTGAAGGTTGTCTTGGGTATATCCTCCGGTCGGATCCTTAGCTGATGATATCCTGACCTTAGATCAATCTTGGAGAAAACTTTGGCTCCTCTCATCTGATCAAACAAATCTTCAATCCTGGGCAGTGGATACTTATTCTTGATCGTCACGTCGTTCAGCGACCTGTAGTCTACACACATCCTTCTGCTGCCATCCTTCTTATCGACAAAGATCACGGGTGCTCCCCACGGGGATGAGCTCGGATGGATAAATCCCTTAGCTAGCATTTCTTCTATTTGTTTCTTTAATTCGCTTAGATCCTTAACATCCATTCTATAGCGTCTTTTAGAGATAGGTGCAGTACCAGGTAAAAGATCAATACTGAACTCAATGTCACGAACAGGTGGCATACCTGGTAAATCTTCCGGGAAAACGTCGGGATACTCACTGATAACTCTGATATCTTCCAGAGGCATTCCCTTCATTTGGTTCACTATCCCAACTGCACTGGGCAAAGCTGATGCCACAAACTCTATTTTATCTCCTTGAGGGCTGGTCAAGAGCACTGATCTCTTGCGGCACTGAATAACACCATCACATCCTGATAACCAATCCATTCCCAGGATCACGTCGATGCCGTTAGTCTTTAGGACTATTAGATTGGCTAGGAATTCTATCCCCATAATATTCAAGCTGACCCTTGGGCATAAGTGGCTGGCTTTCAATTCCTTGCCCGGGGAGCTTACTAGTAATATTTGCTTCATAGGGCTCATTGGTAAATTATGTTTTGCAGCAAATTGCTCAGTAATGAATGAATGTGATGCTCCAGAATCAAATAAAACTGATGCAGGTTCAGAATTGACAAGGAACGTACCGAGCACAACGTCGGGAGCCTCTTCAGCTGTTTCTGCAGCCACATGATTCACCTTTCCACGCACGCAGTTCTGCTGTCCTTTGTTGCCCAGTGGTGTCTGGTTGCTGTTGCGCGGCTGCTGCTGCTGAGGAGTCTGCCTTTGTCCACTGTTCCTCTGATTCTGAGGAGTTTGCGTGTTACGCTTCGGGCAGTTGTTGGCGTAATGACCCAATTCTCCACATTTGAAACACCCGTTAGGTTGGACCGGGGTGACTGGAGTGTTGGACCGCACAGGTGCACCTGTGGCGTAGCCTGGATGGTACTGTTGCGGGTTGGAGTTACGCTGAGTCTGCTGGTTGTAACGTTGAGGCTGTTGTAGAGTTCGTTGATTCTGTTGACTCTGCTGATATCCTCCACCTTGTCCTCCAAAGCGCGACTGAAATCCCTGGGGTGTGTTGTAGCGGGGACGGGTGTTGCTGCTGGATTGTCCCTGGGACTGAAGTTTTCGCTTGTGTTCCCCAAGCTCCTTGCGCTTGCTCTCCAGACCAATGGCTTTGTCTAGCAGAGTTTGGAAGTTTGGGAAAGTGTGACTATGCAGCTGATAGTTGAGTGGCCCTATCAGTCCTTCCAAGAAGCGCTCCTGCCTCTTTGCATCACTATCCACCTCATGGGGCGCGTAACGAGACAACTGAGTGAATTTATCCCGGTACTCACTGACAGTCATGGTACCTTGCTTCAGGTTCAGGAACTCCTTCTGCTTGAGCTTCATTAGTCCTGCTGGGATATGGTGGCTGCGGAAGTTGGTTCTAAACTCCTCCCAGGTGATAGTGTTGGCGTTGGCGTGGGCAGCAGTGAAAGCATCCCTCCAATCAACGGCTGCACCTTCCAGATGTCCTGCAGCATACAGGACCCTTTCACGGTCACTGCATTGTGTGATGTCCAGCTTCTTAGTGATGACCTTCAACCAATCATCAGCGTCCAAGGGGTCCACAGAGTGAGAAAAGGTAGGAGGGTGGTGACTCATGAATTCTCTGTGTCTGTCTCTTGGTGGCGGGTTTTGCTGTGGTGCTTGCTGATTCTGCTGAGCCTGTATGTTCTGGATGGTGGCAGTGAGGTTCTGCAACACCTGCATCTGTGCTGCCAAGAATTGCTCCATTGTTGGATTGGGCGATGGTGGCAACTGACTCTGTTGATTGACTACGTGTGCACGCCTAGAGCTAGGCTTATTCTGTCCTCCACCTGTCCTGGTGTTCACCATCTGATCGTTAGGGAATAAACCCAGGATAAGACAGGTGTACTAGATATAGGTTGACAGAAAATAATATCTTAGCAAAATATGGATTTATAAAACTCCAACAGATATTAATGGATATATTATATCAAGCAATTCTCAAAGCAAACATTTGTTCTCAAGCAATCATTACATCGTCGTCCTCTCAAATGAAAATGATTCTAACAAGAACTTTAAGAGATTCTAGCCTAAGAGCCTAAGTGCCTATTCCTCGGGGCGAGTTATAGAGCCGGGTTCGCCGCGACGAAGCTTTTTGCGGGGTGGTGACAAAGCGGGGAAGCGGGGTTCATCCATCTGTGGGGGTGGCGGCGATCTTCCTTCAAGTCGAGCTTCCAGCATGCGGATCTTTTCATGGGCCTCCAGTAGCTTGTCCTGAGTATCGTCCAGCTCAGTGATGACGCTTTCCAGCTCAGTGTTAAGGGCGGCGGTGACTCGAGCAAGAGTGTTGAGGCGGTCTTCATCATCTTCACCCAAAGTGATCATAGTCTCTTCAGTTCCACTGAGGCGGCGAGGAAGGTGGCGATACTCCGTGTTCTGAAGCTCCTGACGGTAGGCATGGTAGATGGACCATAGAGCTCTCCTGGCGGCACTGCTGACGGCGGCGTCATATGTAGCGTGGGGTGTGGTGGAGTCGTGTGCAGTAAGAGTCCTCAGGCCTCTGGCACTTTCCATCCTGATGTGGACGCGAGAGAGGTAGTAGTCGCCGAGCGCGGGGTCGGTGTAGTGGTGCGTGTGGTAGTGAGGTCTCACGTGGTTGCCCAACTCTTGAAGAACACCTTGTAGCACTAGAGACAAGTGGTCGGGTTCTCTGTCCGAGGTGCAAACACAGCAAAGCTGCCTCATCCCTGTAGTTCCATCACTCCGATCGTTGTTGTCTTCATCGTTGTTGTTGTTCTCGTCATCGTCTCTTCTAACATCTGCGAAGTTACTCGGGCTTCCTTCAGCGACGATCGGTGCTGGGGAGGGGGCTGGAGCAGGGACAACTAAGGGTGGTGGCGATGTCTCAATGACTGGCGATGCCGGTGGTGTGAACTGATTTCCTTCTTCATCAACCGCCATGATGCGACCATCTTCACCATCCACGAAATAATAGACTTCCTCGGGTTCTTCCTCCGTAGCTTCCTCCTCTTCAATAGGGGCTGGAACTGGGGTAGGAGAAGTTGGCTCAACTGGCGCAATGCGAACTTGGCGACCTCCGGTGCGCTTGCGAGCAGTTTGGTAAATTTTGACCATCTGGCAGAGCGGGAGTAAAATTCAGAATGTTTTTCTTTAAGAAGGAAAATGGTAGAAGGTTTATGTAAAAATAGGTTTTTATGTGGAAATATAACGGGAATTTTTTATGCTCATATGGCTTTCTAGAAGATAAATCTTTAATTTCGACCATTTCTATCTAGGCTAGCGTCCTACAGTCAACATAGCTCTGATACCACTTCTGTCACACCCGGTTTCAGTAAAAACCAGATGCATCTCATATGTGCGCCAGGATCTCGTTCACACACATATGGTAGACGGAAAGTGTAATATATCAAAGACAATGCTCAAAAAGTAACTAAATAGAGTATTTAACAATATTACACTCCGTATAAAAGAGACACAAATGTCTTTAAACGATAAACCGTTATACCCTATACGAAGTCTCCAACAACTCCGTCTTCCACAGGCGATGACTGGTGAACGCAGGACCTAGAGCTCCTCGAAGTCGTCGAAGATCTCCTCTTCGAAGTTAACTTCTGAACAGCGGGGGGCAAGGGTGAGTACTCTTATGGTTGGTACTCAGCAAGTGGGGTGAAGATGCAAGGCTATCAAGGATAGGCTAGGGTTTGCAGCAGCGGTTGCTTTTAGTTGGTCAACTATTTATTATCAAGCATCTATTAACTAGGTTTAAGTATATACCAACCCACTTTAGTAGAAACATAAAGATACCATCAACAATAACATAAACCATGAACCATAATTTAATTAATCTTCAAGTTTCATTATCATGTGAGGGTCCAAGCCACTCTTAACCGTGAGTACGGCTGTTATAACAGTTTGACACTCTGCAGAGGTTGTACACTTTACCCACAAATCGTGTTCCCCTGAGTCGCCCGGGTTTGCAAGGCCCTTAAACACTCCCGAGGTGAGTGGCGAGGGTACACTACGAAGCCTTTACAGAGACATGTCGAGAGCTAGGCAGCCCGCTAGAGTTTCAGTAGCGGCGTGGTCCATAAACCTCCCTAATGGTCAGCTCCTTAGCAAAGGCAGCTACCCCAAGAGGACCGGGCTATGACCCCTATCACCGACCCCCTCCTTGCCCTTTCGGTAAGGCCACCAGCAAACTACACATCTAATTAATTGGCTAAGGTCAGAGCCATATGACTTTGTGGTTGCACTGTTCACTTGGGTGGTTCTCCATGTTCCCATTAAACAAAGTTGATCTTGAATTAACGCGGTATAACAACAACATGAAACGTGATCGACATTGTCATAAGAGTAAACCAATACCAATCCCAAAGTTTGCAACTAAACGTAACTAACCAACATGAATAGTAAACCCAGGTGTTTCAAGGTTTGGGGTAAAAGACTAGGTATGTCCTTAATATAGGTAACCCATCAAGTTTATGCAAGCAACAGTAAAGTAAAGTGAATTTTCATACTGTTGCTGGGATCAAATAGAATATGCAGGGGGGAAAATCCACTTGCCTTCCTCAAACAGCTGTTGATTCTCTTCCTCGTAAGCTTGCTCTTGGTTTTGCTCGAACGTCACGTTATCTATGCGATCACACAAACAAGCATACACAAACAAATAAGAAATAGTACAACAAACAGTACAAACAGAAAGTAAAAAGATGCTAAAGTTGTAGTTCATGATGCAAGGATTGCGTGGGCTCGAGAATCGCTGACATCGGAGTTGGAACGATGATGATATGGCTAAAACAGTGATCTGGGGACCTAACTGCTAGAGTTTTGAACTTCCAGGGGCTAAATCTGAAGAAATCAGGAGCTAAAACATAATTAAACCTTAACCAGAGGGTCGGGGTGCAAAACTATAGGTTCTGGACGGCGGGTACTAATTCTAGAAAAGTCAAGGGTCGGGACAGAAAAAGAAAGGGCTCAACTCTAATTATTTTTCTACTGATCTGGACTGCGGGTTGATTTCTGGAAAAACTTAGGGGTCTTTCTGCAAAAGTTCTGGGAACGGCTAGGGTCGGGTGAATCTAGTCCGTTGGATCAGAATCGGGTGGCGGGTTAAGGGTCGGGCGAATGCGGTGTCTGTTGCACGGCTCAGCCTGGTTCTGGCCATGAGATTCAGATCGGACGGCGAGACGAGGGTCGGCTTGACGGGGTGAAAAGGGTCGGGCGAATCGGAGCTGTGCTGGGCGCCGGCAGCGAGTGATAGAGGCGGCGGACGGCCGGAGCTTCACCGAATCCGGTGTTCCGGGGTCTAGTTCAAGCTGGGTTTATGCCGGGGAGTTAGAGAGCGACACGACAAAGGTGTTGATGGTCACGGGACAGCTGTGCGGCGACTGTAGACCGGCGGCCACGGCGGCGGGCGGAAACAGATCTCCGGTGAGCAATAGGGGCTACGACGGAGCGAGAGAGAGAGAGGGGAAATGGGGACGGCTTGATGCTCACCACTTCGCGGATCTCCGGCGAGAGTTGCAGGCGGCGGAGAAGCAGCGGGTTGGCGAGTCGACGGAGAGGCGGCGACACGGGGCCGCGGCGTTCCTCCGGTGTGCGAATTCCAGCAGCGTGCGACGGTGTAAAGTAGAGTAAGGGGTTGATGGTGGCTCTGGGTGCAAAGCGGGGCTCCGGCGGGGTTTTATAGGGGCGGAGTGGCCGGGAAAAAGGAAGGCGGCGGCTCTTGCGAAGGAAAGGGCGGAACCGCGGCCAGTAAGGCAAGCCTGCATCGCGGGGAAGGAAGGAGAGATGCGGGCGACGGCGCGGAGTCGATCCGGACTCGGGGTGAGGAAGGAAAAAGGAAGGGGATGGAGCGCGGCGGCGCGTCTGACGTCGCGGCGGAGAAAAGGAAACGGGGGAGCGGTGCGGAGGAAGAAGAAAGGAAGGAAAAGAGAAGGCGCCGACAGGTGGGGTCCCAGTTGGCGGTGAGAGAAAAGTGAGGGTGAGTGAGCGGATTGGGCCGTCTGGTTTGGGCTGCTGGATTGGGCTGCGAGGAGAAAAGAAAAGGAGAAGTGAAGAGAAGGATTTGGGCTGGGCTGAAAGAGTAGGAGAAGAAAAAGAAAAGAAAGATGCATGCATAATTTTATTTTATGACTTTTATAAAAATATTTTTAAAATTTTAATTCCTATATTTTTGGGTGTTACAAGAACCGTGTGAGGTGAAGATTTATTGTTTGTATCTCTAAAGAAAATCCGTGGGAGATAGTATTTTACCTGGTTCTTATTCATTACCACAATGGATAACCTTAAAATTATGGTACTAAACTTTGCTATCTCCCTCAGTTCTAAATTAATATCTTATATGGTCTCAAACAAGAACAATAGGAGATGGTATTTTCTGAAGCAATTGTTTTTATCAAAAATATTTTTTTATTTGGCACTATTTAATATATTTTTACACTAAGAATATTAAAATAATATTTTTTGAAGCATTGAGTAATATTTAACTCTAATGGTAGTAGGCACATATATATATATATATATATATATATATATATATATATATATATGAAGCGGTTGCTGAGTAGAGTATAACACGGCAAAATGGTGTGTTGTTATTTTTTTGGGCATGTATTGGGCCATGTAGCACATGCAGAGAGGAAGAAAGGAGTAGCACTTCTATCGTCAAAAGTGGGGTTTCCTATCACATCCTCCAGAAGATAGTTGGGTTATGTAATTTTCAACCTACTAGATCCATCTTGTAAGTAAAACTGCTCGCTTTATTATTTACCTGTTTGAGGATCAGTATAATCACAAGCTACTAAAGAGTTTACAAACTCTGGGAGGGGATCAAGCCAAACACAGGCTGATCCGAGTCCCAACTCAAACTCATACGATCTAACTCATGTGCACACAAATTACAAGACCAGGGAATAAACAAAACTTCAAAATTCATAAAATCTATTTGGATCAGTTGTCTTGCCTTCCTAAGCAATACACTAGCCGGTGATTAATCAAAGGCACTTGACTTCAATGCGGAGACCAGATTAGACGAGTCACTTTCCAACTGAATTCTTCTCATACCTTGAGCAGAGATGGCTGTTAAAGCCGCTAGGCAAGCTTGAGCTTCGACACAAAAAGTAGAGATGGCTTTCCAACTGAATTCTTGTCATACCTTGAGCAGAAATTGCTGTTAAAGCCGCTAGATCCATTTATTTTAACTGTTATTGGAGTTCACCAACTTCCCACCGGGAACGTCCTTTAACACTTCATTATACTTAAATTCAACAATAAACGAACTGCGTATCAGCATTTTAGATATGCTAATTCAACATTTCGTGGAGGATTAGAGTAAACTGCATTGCCTCTTCGCCCTGCACTGCCTCTCCCCCACCTCGCTCAGGTTGCCCCCGTTTGATACATACTTTAATATTTCTTCAACTAACTTAACAATCAGCAAGTTCAACACTTCCGATAGGTTGGTTCAACACACTGCATTGCTTCTTCCCTCTCTATCTTTGCTCCTCCGATCCACCCTGTCTTGTTATGGAAGATGGATAGAAATCGGATCCAAAACAAGGCTTGCTCCAAGGGCTATCATAAACGTATAAGTTCATCTTAATTAGCGCAGGAGGCCCAACCGGTGTCGGCCTATCTAGATACTCGCTACTACAGAACGGGGATATAGTAACATCACCTTGTGTTACTAGGTCAATAAAGGTGTTACTAGTTCTCATTGTAACCCATCTTGTTAGTGTTCCTATTTCTGATGTTACTACAATCTAACCTATTGGAACACAAAACATGTGTTCTTTTATATCTAAAAAAGTGTTCCTCTTTGTAACACAATTTCCGGTCTGATGGAACACTTATCAAGTGTTATAATGATCTTCTTCTGTAACATATTTTTTTTCTCTAGTAACACTTCTACATTATGGTAGTAACACTTCATCAGAACATAGTTCTAAACTTTAGGAACACATGGCTCGTAACGCATGGTTCAAGAAAAAAATATTAATATACACTTGCATATTGGTACATAATGTTGACATGGAATTTTTAAAGGAACATGAGACATTGCAGAATCACAGAAGTTGTATTGATTGTAGAAATGAAACAAACATATTACTTGTTCACATGATGTCATAGTATATATATACATGACCCTATGATTCTAGATAGCAAATGTACATATATAGCAGTGAAGAGTACAGTTTGTACTACTAGAAATTAAATGAAAATATAAAGTGTTCATGAAATCCATTGCTTCCTGATCGTTGTTGTGCGCATCCAAAATAATATGAATTCACATTGATCCTTTCAACCTGCACAGAGAAACATAGTTTTAGCACTAATTATTTCAGCCTGCATGGAGAAAGATAGTAGTAACATCACATATTCAAAAAGCTAGCTATAACATACAAAATTTGTTGGCCAAGCAATTGGTACTCCTTTAGCATAGCCATCACAGTTTACAGACCACATGTTAAACCCCCAACAGCTATAACAGTTCCCAAAATGGCCCCAGCAACCACAAGTCTCATATAAATAAAAGCAGAAACAACAGTTCAACAATACTTCGAGCTACATCCAGTTGAGACAATACAAGCTGGTTTCTTAGGCTACATCACAAGTATCACAACCAATGCATACTCAGTAGAACAATGAACACTAACCAGGGACAAAAGAAAGTAGAGAAACCCCTGCTGCAGATCACTCTTCGCCCCTTCTTTTCCCTCTTTCCACTCACTGCTTGAACTTCTCCATCTCCTGATTCTCCAAATATCTGAAAAATTAAATTTCAGTCAATGACTGAAACAACCAAAGTGAAAAGCATGGTATATGTATAGTATACGGGAGCCTACCATTAACTTGACTTTGATGGATTGACTACACAAAAGACAAGGGAGGTCTATCAAATCATCTTAGATTTAAATTGAACTTTCACTAACAGGTGGGAGTCTAATATGCATTTACTCAAAAAAATTGTAGAAAAGGTCACGGTGTATCTCACAATTGAGATATTGGAGATGTGAATTTCAAGACAATATGTAAGTATCATGCAACATATAGACTCATGAAGGCAGTGGCGGAGCCTGACCAAAGAATCGGGGGGGGGGGGGGGGGGGGGGGGGGGGCGGGGGGGGGCAGCCTTTGTTAATTGAGCTGCTAAACCAATGAACAGTGTCAAAATTACTGTTTAACTAATGGAAATTTTGCATGACAGGGGGCCATGGCCCACTATGGCCTGGCCGTAGCTCCACCGGTGCATGAAGGGTACCCATAATGCTCGGATTATAAATATCATATGATTTATCATGTAGCTATATGCAGTTTATGGTACATTTCACTTTGCAGTTTACTGATTCATGGGAAATCCTGAGGATAAATAATAAATAGGTTCACGGTTATCTAATTGAGTTTAATCTAATAGTGTGCACTGATAAATATAACAGCCCCGAAAAGATGATGGTGGCTCCACTTGCATGCCATCCTTGTCATGGTTTGCAACTACTATCTTAGAATAAAGAAAAAAATTGTAGCATGGAATACAGGTGGAAGTTCAGAGGACATACATAATTATTCAGTAAATTTATGAAGCATATTGAGCAATTTTTATGTAGGTTTCTAGCTACTTTCAAGAAGAAACATGCACCTGAAAGACAGCTTTTACATCCTGTGCAGTTTTTGCTGTGCTTGACACCAAATTCTAAAGCTTTGTTGCAGCATCAGATAGGTTCACAGCAGTTGGCCAACTAATGAAAAAATAAAAATTGAGGAGTTATTAGATGTTATGTGCATGAATACACATGTAAAATGATGTCCAAGAGGAGACGTGTCTACACTAGCCATTACTGTATTCTTGGTCGAGTAGATGGAAAATTGCATTGCATTTAGCTCTACGGATAAAAGACCAAGACATAGGTAACAATGCAATACGGAGTTGAAATCTAATGCAAGATTTCAGACATAGGTACTAATTTTGCAGCACGAGGCAGAGCAATATCAGGCATAAGGCAGCAGTGCAGCACAAAATACAGGTTCAGTCGTTCAAGGCAAAGCAAAGCACAAGAGATTCATTCATTACTATTTCAGAGCATAAGAGCATATGTAGTTATGCACAATTTTCAGTCACAAGGCACAAGGCTACAGCACAGAAAACAGGTTCACTGGTCCTATCACACAACATGACAAGTTCAGAGCATAAGAGCAGTACAGGTTCAGATAATCAGAGAATTACAAGTTCATAGCTTCAGAATTTAGAGCATTACTGATCACAATTAAACATGACACAACTAGTAATCAAAGATTCAGAAATCAGAATAAACTACAACACACCAAGGCTCATATGGTCAAATCAGATCAACAAATCAGGAGTTCACGATATCAAGGGAACCATGCTGTCTTGCAGACAGAAGTGGAGTGCTCATGAACAAGGAGCTGCATGGAGGGGCTTACCTTGCCGTGATGAGGCCACTCTCCGCCACGGCTGGCTACTACGCTGCGCTCCACATTGGGGATCTGGGATGGCACCCGCACATACTCCTCCCGGCACCGCACCGCATCGCAGTGGAGGCGCCGTGCGAGCTGGCCGAGCGCTCATGCCTGCTCCGCAGCACCCGCACGCGCCGCCCCCCTTGTGCGAGGACATCAAAGCAGCTAGGGAGGGAACCCCAGCCCGGCGAGGGACATAGCCGCGCGTCGCTGCCGGCCATGGAGATGGGATGCACGCCCCCGCTGGTCAGAGAGAGGGGTCGTGTGCCGCTGCCGCAGTCGCCGTCACTGCACGTAGCAGTCCCCGCCGCCCACGCGATGCCACTTGCACGCGCCGCCGCCCACGGCCCACCCCCATGGGTTCAGTTACGGAGAGGCGCTGTGAATGAAGAGAGAAGTTTGAGAGAGGGGGCTGAAGGAAGACAATAGACAACGGGGCAGGAGATAAATGAGCAGGTCCAAATTCCAAAACTTTTGGAACACACGGGCGGGAGTTTTTCCACCAAAGTTTTGAGCTGAAAGCGGCTCAATTTGCAAAAATGGAATAAATTAGCTATTAGTTATCAAAATGTAATTATATTATTTACATAAACATATGAAATTAAGATTTTTATTAAACTTTCACGTTAGAATGTAATGTTAGCTATCACTGACCCTGAATCATGCTAGTGGAAAGAGAAAAGACTTCGAAGCTGAGCTCTAAAATAGGGCCAAATGAAGCTTATGACTACTGTATTTTTATTTTATAAATTAAGATTTTCTTAGGACCTTATAAGAATGTATATCAGTCTCCAGTCAAATTTGAATTTTTTAGAAGATTTAGGTATTTTTTAGGGAAAAAAAGAAAATTAGATTACGCATATAGTTCAAATGCGAAGTAATTTTAATAAATAGGTAAAAATACATTTAAATTCTCAAAAAGCATATAACTGCAAAAAAGTATAATTACATTACTTACATAAACAACCATAAGGAGTCAAGGTTGTATCAAATTTTAGTGAAAAAAAGGATAATGGTAACTATTTAATCACCTTGCATGTGAAAATTATAATCACATTACATACATAAACAGTTGCGATCTATGAAAACTACAATCTAATTATTTAGATAATTAAACATCTGAAAAACAAGCTTGATGTTAAGTTTTCATTTAAAAATATAATATTGGCTATTAATCACATTGCGTCTTCCTAGTTAGGAAACGGAAAAGTGGGAGACTAGGAAGATGTACTCTGAAGTGAGGGTCAAATGAACTATATGGTTTGCAAATTTTGATTTTCTTCGTGAAACTTTTTTGGGGCGTCATAATGATGTACTTTGGTCCCCATCCAAAATTTCAGAATTTTCAGAGAAGATTAGGGTATTATTAAAACTTTTAAACTATTAAGTATAGGAATAAATTATTCTATAAACTTAATTAAATCAATAGACTAGCTTACATTTATTTTGTTGCATTCATGACACTGCATTTTTAATGTTTACATCATAGTTTTGATTTCAAAAGTTCTTGATGTTCCATGACACAAAGATTAAGAGAGTAAGCATATGTTTCCAGACTTTTTACGAAACCTAATGCAGCCCAGTGGTCCACGCTTTGTCTCCTTCGGTTTGTGGTCAGGCGATCGAACCTTTCAAAGAGTTTGACGACTTTTTTTCTCACTTTTAACCAATGTACCAGCCAGCGACTGTTTCTTCTTTTCCTTATAACTAAAATCAAATGTGGGGTCCACACATGTGGGACAGCGACGCCATATCTAGTGGAGATACCTGACAGGTGGGCCATGGTTTCCTATGCGGGAGTGGGACTTGCACTTACAGATGGGCCACGCTTGCCACCATGGATAAACTAAATATTTCCCTTTAAAAAATCATTACATATTATGATGGACTAGCTGTGTGATAAAAAATCATCACAAATATAATGCCAGATTAGTTTATGACGATTTCATCACTAAGGTGAATCGTCTCCTACCGTTCTCAAGAGGTTGGCCATACAACTACATAGTAGGACTGACCTTCAACAATACCTTTGAGATTAATTTAAATACTTTCGATTTTTCAAATACGACAATTTACTAATCATCACCAACATCCAATAGTAAGTTGCCAATATATTGGTGAGATATTCAACCTTCATGTCTCATCATATAATTAAGAGATATCTATATTTCCTTAATTGCTCATCTATATATTTACCCTCATGATACTATGACTCGGTAGACTAGATATGTAGAGTGAACCACCGACTTACAATGACACCTATACATTGTAACACTTAATCTGTAACATTATTTTGTGTTACTATGGGATATCTATTTATATGTTTTACACCTTCCAAATATGTGTTACAATATACTATCATCTTTTGTAACAATTTAGCTGTAACATTAATTTTGTATTACTATAATCGTCTTCTGCAACACATGTTACAATTTTACCATGTGTTACAACTTTTACTGTAACACATAGTTTTGTGTTCCTATATATCTTCTTTGTAGCACATTTATGAATGTGTTACAAGAGTGTGTTACAATATAGTGATTTGACCTGTCTCAGATTCTGGGCTTGAAGATTGACCAATGTCTCTGAAAAGGCTGGCCTTTGCCGCACATTCAAGTGCATTTTGTTCAAATGAACCATGTGGGCTCCGATGCCATTTGTCATTGTAGCTGCTTACTTCCTCCATCTATGCAACCCTGTTTGTTTTTGATTATAGTCAGCTTATCGGTGAAAATAAGCGATAATCCCACCTAACGTCTCACTTATTTTCGATTATTTTCACTTCTATGGTAGGCCGCTTCAGAGATTTGAACTACGAGAAGCGAAAAGCGAAAAGCGAGAAAATCTTCGCTTAGCTTATAATCTAAATGTGGCTGAGAGAAGCGGAAACGAATAGCCAGGCATAGTTTAATTTGGAAAAAGTTAAACTTTAGAACTTTTGATCAATGATACTACGTGTTTAGTGCAGGAAAGGTCCATCAAAATATTTATACTCATATAAAATTAATACGATCTTGATTTTGTCACAACAAACTCTAGTACTCTGTTAATTTTGAGCTCAAAAATTTAGGAGTACATCAGAAGAGAAATTAATTAAAAATAAAAATTTTCTAGTCTTGAAGACTTCCTAAAAAATTATATTGATCAAAAGACTTCCCTAAGAAAGTTTTATCTTGATCGACGGGCCGTACTCTCTAGCATAACCACATGAACAAACATGGTGGCACAGAGGCCGAAGATCATCCCGAGCCAGAACGGCAACCCAAACATCTCGCTTCCAACGGCGAGCAAAGTCCCATCGGTCTCCTGCGCTCTTCCGACCACGCCGTTGCCGTCACAGTACTCGCTGTGAAGGCCAGGGTTGCCAGCGAAGCTGGAGCACGGGAACGTGGAGAACTGGGCAGCGGCGGGGACCAGGCCGCGCAGCCGGTTGTGGGAGACGTCGAAGCACGACAGCAAGGTCAGCCCCACGAGCGACGCCGGTATCTCCCCGGCGAGCTCGTTGTGCGACAGTTCGAGCGTCTGGAGGGCGCTCAGGGTCGCCAGCGTCGCCGGGATCGGCCCGGACAGCGCGTTCCAGCTCAGGTTGAGTGCCCGGAGGTCGCCGAGCTCCGGCGGGATCGCGCCGGCCAGGCCGTTCCGGCTCAGGTCCATCGACGGCGGGATGTTGCTGTTGTACCAGAGCTGGCCCCGGTCGACGTGCCAGTTGTACAGCCGCACGCCGTACTCGGACATGGACACCTGCGCGCCCAGGGCGCTGCCGGCGAGCGATCTCAGACGCGCCAGGGAGAGCGGGATCTCGCCGGCGAGCGCGTTGTTCGAGAGGTCTATCCGGTAGAGCGAGTCGAAGCCGCCGAGCCACGGCGGTATCTGGCCGGTCAGCCGGTTCCACGACAGGTCCAGCATGCCCAGCCGGGCGCTGGCGCGCAGCCACGGCGGCACGGCGCCGCGGAGCGCGCAGTTGGCGATGCCGAGCAGCCGCAGGCTTGGGAACCCGCGGATGGCGCTGGCACCAGGCATCTCCTCGCCTTGGAAGTTGGTGGTGAGGATGAGGACGGCGAGGCACGGCACTCCTGGAGCGCCCGGAGTGCCGGCGCTATGCCGTTGATGCTGTTGATGCCGATGTCGAAGAAGGACAGCGCCTGCAGGCGCCGGAAATCTGACGGGACCGGCCCGGAGAGGTTGTTGCGGCGAAGGTTGACCACCCTGAGGTCCCGGCAGCGCGAGAGGCTTGCCGGGAGGTGGCCGCTCAGCCGGTTACAGGCATACCTTGTTAGGTGTGAGAAGTTCAAATTCAAACCAAGATTGCCGTGGAGGGAGTTGTTCGCCATGTTCAGGTACTCGAGCTCCGAGCACGACGACAGTGAGCCGGGCAGGGCTCCAGTGAGCTGGTTCGACTCGGCCGAGAACCTCCGCATCCGTGGAAGCCCGAGAAACACGCCGCTCCGCAGGCTTGTTAGCCTGTTGAGGGAGACGTCGAGGTGCACGAGCCCGGAGGCACCCGGCGGCGCCGGCTCCTCGCCGCCGAGTTCGCCGGTGAGGTTGTTCTGGCTCAGGTCCAGGACCTCCAGGCGCGGCATATGAAGAAGCTCTGGCGGGAGGGCTCCATGGAGCGAGTTCCGGGAGAGGTTGAGAACGCGCAGCTCGTCCAGGCGAGCCAGCGTGCTTGGCAGGGCGCCGGTGAAGCCCCGGCCGGCGAGGTCCAGGCTGGCGACCCGGAGCTCACCGCCGTATGCTCCGAACCGGCGGCAACGAACCCCGAGCCACCGGCAGCAGTCGTCGGAGTAGTTATCCGCGCCTGGCCACCCGTGGATCGCCGTGTCGAGGTTGTTCGAGAAGCTAGAGAGTGCGATCCGGTCGGCCGGAGCGCAGCTCCGGACGCCACGAGGGAGCTGGCACATCAAAGAGAAGATCAAGATCGAGCTGCTTGTCACGAGAGAGAGCTGAATGACACGAAGCATCGCGCTGTTGCTGTCGGTGTGAGAAGCTTAAGCGTTCGGACATGATTATAATTGGAGAGACGCACAATTCCACACGACCCCACAAGATGAACTGGAAACTGACGGATACGACATCGGTATGAGCAGTCTTTTTTACATTTTGACCCTTTTCGCAAAAAAATTTATGTTTTGGATCCCTAGCAGACTTATTCCCACGTTTGGACCCTGGGGTCGGCGCCACGGTCACATGTCTCATGGCGTCGAGATGGCACATACCCTGCCTACCTGACGCTGACGTGGCAGTCAACTCGGCGCTAGCATATACGGCGCCGAGCTCGGCGCCAGAGATCATACCGCCGAGCTGGCTACAGCACGACCACCTTCCCCTATAAGAGCCTTCCTCCCCTATTTCTTACCCCGTCTCGGTTTTTCTGTCTCTCCCCACCCGCCCAACCTCATCAATCGACGTATTTGACCTTGAAAACTTTGATTTGATCCATAGATCTTCGAGAGCAAGGTATCGTCTCTGCCCTCCTCAATTTTTACTTATTGATTTGGTCTATATTATGTGTATTAGTCAGTGTAATTGCTTAGGATTTAGGATTTATTATTAATATGTGTAATATGCAACCTTAGATGCCTAGGCGTGGTAAATTTAGTAAACCAAAGTTGATGACGGGAACAACATTCACCCGTTTACCGCTGCCTAGTGGTGTTCCTGTGCCGATGTGCTTCTGCGGTGATCCTTGCAAGGTAGCCAAGTCTCATGAAGATGAATCATATAACTAGAGGTATTGCATGTGTGAAAATTATGCGTCCAACCCTACACCTCGTCAGATCCGCATTGGATTGCTGGTAAGAATATTTATTTTTTATATAATATTTTCGCTCTCATATAGAATCATGTATGCTTTATGAGTAATAACAGGTGTGTGACAATTGAATGTTTTGCAGACCCCTCCCTCGCTTTGTGACTTTGAGCAGTGGATCGATACTGAGATCAAAGAGGAGGATAAGGAGTATCTGCGTAGAATGAAGGAGTGCGATGCAAAGCGGAAGGAGTTGTTGGAGTAGAGACGGCAAGAGGAGGCAGCAGAAAAAGAGCGGAAAGAAGAGCTGGAAAGGAGGCATGCTGCTCAGCACAAGGAGGAGAGGGAACACAAGCTGGAGTGTGTTCGCCGTGCGAAGGCAATAATGGAGGAGAATCCAGATGCATTGAGGAAGGGAAATTGGTCTCGTTGCACTCAGTAGTATGCAAGATTTGCTAGTTGTATGGTTTATTCATGTAATGAACTTGTCATTGTGTTCTGATGTACTTGACTTTTTGTTGTGTTGTCATTTATTGCATCTTCCATGTGTCATTGTGTTCTCAGGTACTTGACTTCCCAAGCACTGATCATTTATTGCATCTTCCATGAGCTCAAGTGTCGTTCTTTCATTAATGTTGTTCATAATATTTATTTCAATTTGTGCAGAGCTAATAAAACAAGGTAACGTAATGGAATCAAGACTAACAAAGTAGTGCATTACATAATTGAACACGCACAACACATGTAGTGGCATGTGAGGACCGGTACGAAATAAGGGTAAAGAGGTTCTGGACTAAACCTAACATGCCTTAGGTAATTAAACAAAACAACAAATACATGGATGTAGCATGTGAATAAGACAGGTTACTCCTAGTACTATCCCCACATAGCAAATTGTGTTGCCCCTTCTCCATAGTATCCTCCCATTGCCGGAGGTGGTGGCAGTGGTGGCGGAGGCCCTTTGTTCCTGTGACAAGGGCAGTTGCAATATGGATCAGTGCACGACACCTCCTGTGAACCGGCACCATCGTTGTTGTCATCCTCTTCCTCATTCTTGTCACCGCTGCTCACTTCCCTTTCTGGATCGAAGATACGATTCTGCAGGTAGTAGATGTACTTCTAATGCGGATGAAGTGGAGGAGGATCGACCCACCTAACGAACCCGCAGTTTTCTGGAGCATCTGAAGACTGTAACAAATATCTCATGTAAGTTGTACAAAAAAAGAGGAACATATGTAACAAACGAAGTTGTAGTAACAATTACCCAAGCTTGCGGGCATTTGAAGAAACGACGACCTCCATCCGTCCCCTCGGCGCACATCTGCACTAAGCAGTCCTCACCATGCATACATTTTGGCTAATCTTCTTTGCGGTCATCGTATCCTCTAAGAGGCTTCTCCTTGGTGAATTCACCTTTGCTCTCAACTGGAAACTCATACACTGCTTCCGAATAGGATTCAGGACCAACAGACCCCTTACACACAATGGGAGGTCCCTTCCTTCCTCCCTTCCCTCTCCTTGTGCCGAAACCGTTTCTACTAGATGACCCTCCAGACATTCTTACTCCAGTGTCGCTTGTTTTTGAAGTTAGAAGCAATGCATCCAGCAATGCGTACATATAGACCGATGCAGGTTTACAACCCGATCTGTGGCGTTGTAAATGCACCTGAAAAGCCTACGACCCTATGGACCTATAACTAAAAAGCCTATATCAAAGGACACTGAAAAGCCTATACGAAAACACATTGAAAAGCCTACATGAAAATACACTGAAAAGCCTATTCCAATTCAGATTGCAAAGGCTAGATCCTTTTTTCGATTGGACAACACATGTTGCAATAAATGTACTGGTACGTTCATAATTGCCATAAAGTCATGTTATGCGCTTCTGTACTACGATGAACAAATCACGGGAAAAATTCGCAAGAGCTTCACTTGTTTTACGAGCATCCACAATAAAAATAATACATCACAATATGATACAAACATGTGTTCAACTAAATACCACCAACATATCCACCAAGAACAAGAATATCCACACATATCAGAAACATAGTCCATAATAGTCCATACGCGCTAAATAGTCCATACAAGCTGAATAGTCCATAGTATCCACGAACTAACCCTCACTGCCTCCTAGTCTTACCCTTACCCTTACCAAGAGCGTCAGTGCCTAGAGTGTAAGGGTCACGTGGACGGCGCTGCCTACATGCTGCCTGCTGTGAACGCTGTATGAAAGGAGCGTCTTCTAGTTGAGACACTCCAATCTCCTCGGCTTCGTCCTCCTCGTCGTCACCACCATTATCCTCAAAAGTAGCCCTTGTTGACCTGGACGAGCTCTGTCTTCTGGAGCCTGAGCCTCGCTGCATTGTTGTACTGAGGCCTGCACTGGTGTCAGATAGTCTTGTCGGAGGACCGTGCACGTCCATCGCCGCGCTAGTCCTGCAACCACAACGAGCAGCAGCACGGCGTAGGCGACCTGCAAGTCTCTGCATTTGAAAATGAAGTTAGTGCATAAGATTAAACGAGAGGTACATGTCCATATTTGTAGTAATTTCAAAAACTTACTCCAAGGAAGTTGTTCAGTGTCGTCTCGTCCACTCCTCGCCTTGGAAAACATTCGATGTCAAGTACGAATTGCTTCAACGTGTTTCCCTGCACTCAAACGAAACGAATGGTTAGTCATTATACATGATCATATTATTGCAATGAATCTGAATTGTTACAGAATAGTAGTGTTAGGTGACCATACCACTCAGTCTAGGATGGGTGCGGCCTCGTCCACCGTCCCTTTCCGTGTCGCAAGGTCGTAAGACGTATCTTCATCATCCAAAGACTGAATGTCAGCGTAGTCCGCTCCTATCCATTGGCCCTTCAATTTGGTCCTTGTCGCAGCTAGGTACCATGATAGCTACGCGCGGAAGTTGTAGTCCATATGCGGCTGGTCGTTCTCAATCACGTTCTCATGGAAAAAAGTTCCATATGTCGATGTGCTCGCGGTGTAGCATCTCGAAATCGGTTGTCTTCTTCTGCTTCTGATAATCTATCCTGTAACAACAATAATGGCAACAATAGATAAATCATATAGTCAACTAGGCAACATTATTGGCAACAATAGATGAATTAAGTACTTCACACTTACTTGTGCAACTCCTCGGATGTCGAGAATGGCCTTTTTGGCGACTCTTGTCTCAAGCCAAAATGGCGTGCAACTCTGTGAGGAAGGTGGTACTCCACAGTGTAGAAACAGATCAGCGGGCACGTCATCCTGTACAGGTCCTCATCTGCGTAGCACGTGGTGCTCAATTGAAGCTGCACCACCCTTATGTCGTTGTATGACTGCCAAGTCACCTGCAAAATATTGAATTACATATAGTCACTAAAACTCCATCTAAACATCAAAATGTAGCGTGGATACCATGCTGTCAGTGATAGCTACATCAAAATGAAATGACAAAATGGAATGCAATGGACGTACCATCGAGGGCGTGAGCGTGTCCAGCTCATTAGCGTACTCGACGTATGCTCGCATAGTCCTAGCGAAGGGAGCTTTGACATGGTCCCATAAGTAAGCAACCATCGGTCGGAGTCGAGGGGCGGCCATGTTGAACTAGGGACATGGAGCAAGAACTGTGGGCCGGCCAACGGGTAGACGAGACCACATCCACAGCTGGAGCAAGTATACACGGCCGCCGATGGACGCGTGCTGTGAAGTCCGGAGACACGCCGCGCATAGGTGGTGGTACAAGAAACTCAACACTCCGGACCCGCAGCTGTATATCCCTGCCGCATCCTAGTCTGTCAAGCAAGGTATGTACATCCAAGACGCGCTGTCACCTGTGCTGTCGGGGAAGAGCACACACCCAAACAAGTGAAGGATCGAGGCCCTGCAGTAGTAGGCGACTGTCTCCTCGTCTGCATCCTCCGGACAGTGAGAAAAGTGCTGCTGAAGCCAGGTGATAGGTACTCCTGAGGTTCGGGTAGCTAGCACCGCCTCTGGAAGCCCTCTCCCGAGGAAGGCCTCCACACGACCCCTCCAACCGTCAGGCCTGCACTGGCCGGTGACTGGATGACCTCTAACACTGACCAAGAAACTTCTGAGCGTCCTCCAGTGTCACTGTCATCTCACCACAAGGAATGTGGAAACTATGAGTTTCCGGCCTCCACCTACAGAAAAATGCACAAAACTTATGGTGAGTTACCCCGTTGACCTTGGAAAATGAAGACGAAGTGGATTAGTCGTTAATGATTGTACCTGTCAACCAAAGCTGTGATCTCTGCGGGGTTTATGACAGGCAACCCACGGCGAACCTGGTACGATACGACATCGAGGCCAGCCCTCTCCAGGAGAGGGGTGTACTTGTCGTCGTACTGCATGTCGTGGAACTTGTCATGGGTTCGAGGACGAAGAAGGGGCAGTTCCTGGAGACATTGAATTATTTTGTTAGTATCTCAACATAAATTTTAAAGAGTGGCACAAATAGATGATGTGGAACATAAATTTTGTTCATTACCTCCCCTTCCGCGGTGCGTCGTCCTCGGTGGTTCTGCTCGTAGTATGGATCGAGCAGGTACGGTGCCTTCATCCTACAATAATAAGATAGCAATTTAGTGAACAAGTATTAGAAAGAAAAAATATGAAAATGAACAAATTAACAAACTCTAATTAAGTAAGACATCCATATACATAAAATGAAGAAAATATTAAAACAAAATGGTAGTGTACAACAGCTATTTGCACCTGACTAAGCGGCCAACTGTATGTACGTGTGTTGTGACCAAGTCTGCCGCATCTACCACATTTATTTTCGTCGGGGTCGAAAAGAAAGGGGGTTCCTCTCCTCTGTCTAGTTCTTCCTGAAACCTGGTCCATGGCCATTTTATATCTCGTCCTCTTCCTAGTTCCAAGCTTTTTTCGATGGGCCCCTGGATCCGCAATGTATTTCGGACCCGTATATGTTGGCCACTGTCCCTCGTCTAGGTAAGGCTCAAACCAGGGAGACCATGTAAGTACAAGGTTGTCAACAGTGAACTCCCGCGGTATCCTGCTCTTGTAGGCAAAGTTGCAATGCCGAGCTGCTGCAATATAATGGGAACATAGAAAGTGGTTCTGCCTTGTTCTCCCACATGTGCATGAGAAATCAATCAGTATGACAATATAAATCCTCGAAGGCCGCACATCACCATCGGAAGTTGTACCACCCCTTTCCGGGACCTCATACTTTCCTGTCGTGTGGTCAAAACATTCAACCTCATGTGTGCGAGCCCTATCCTCTGCCTTAGCAAGATGATGCATAGGTTTAGGGGCCTATAGCTGGTTCTTGCTCTATAGTGCCATTGCTTGTGAGTATCTGTCATTGAACCATGCAACAAGCCTATAGAAGGTGAATCATATGATAGCATTGACGGGCATCGCTCGTATCCCCTTAAGCACATTGTTGAATGACTCGGGCATGTTGGTAGTCTGAAACTCGTACCTACGGCCACCATCATCGTACGCCCTTGACCATTTCTCAGGCTCCCTCATAACTCCTCTTAGCCAACGCCTACCTACATCGTTTGTTGCTGTTTTTAGCTCCTGCAACTTCTCTTGAAAGAACTGCTCCTCAAGCTGGCGAGCAACATCCTCGAATAGAGTAAAGTTATCCTTGTTCCCATCTGTATCTAGTAAATTCTGGGCCATGTGCCGAGTGCACCAACGGTGGTGCAATGATGCATATCCTGGAATTTGCTCCTGTACCGCACTGAGTATACCCTGGTGTCTATCAGATATGACACCAACCTCCCTGCCAGGGCCTACAACATGTATCCGAACTAGCCGCAAGAACCATCCCCAGCTGGCTTTGTTCTCCCTCTGCACCAAACCAAAGGCCAAAGGAACCAATGCGTTGTCAATAGTGTGCCCCCGTACTTGTCAATCAGAAAAGTACCATCAATGGATAACATTGGAAGACAATGCCTGAAGGCCTGCACACACTGTGGAAAGCACCAGATAGCACGAAAGAAAATCTACCTCCCATCCTTCCATTCATTCCGTTTTGGAATGTACTCATAGTGCATGCCTGGATTAGCTGCTTTCATTGCATTGAACAGTGCAGGTAGCTTTTCATACCCCTCCTCCCGGTCCCCATATATCATCCCAGGCCCGTTGCTTTGCCCGCCATGCTTTCCCATACTTGATCTTGTAACCAAATATTTTCTCAGCCATATCCATAATTGTCTTCATCTTCAAATTGGGCTGACACTTCCATGTTGAGTACAACTTTCTGATAATGAGGGTAGAGGTCAACTATCGATGCCTCTGCTGTAGATCTATGTCGGCACAAGTGCGTGGACCTAAAATTTTTGTGATTTTGAACTTTCCCATGGTCTTCTGTTTCCGAGCACAGACCCTCCAATTGCAATTAGCCTTCTCGCACACCATTGTGTAGTGCCGCTCCACGTAAGAGTGCCTAACCTTGAATGGTCTTTTACGTTTCACAGAATACTCCTATAACCACCTTCTCAATGTAGGCAAGTCCTTGAATAGAAAACCCTTCTTAATTTCCATGCTGTACCCAGCCTCATAAGCCTCTAGTAGCTCACCATCTCTTCCTTCTGCATGAGCACTATGAGAACGACTAAGATCGCTGAATTCATGAACTAGTGAATCACGATCATGATAAAAAATTCTGATGCGCTCCATATCTTCTTCGCTCAATGCTGCAACTGGGCGGTCATCATCTGAATCAATGGCTCTTGCATTCCTATAAGGCTCCTGGTCATCATCTATCTGAACATCCACACTATTAGAAGCACGTCCTGTATTGGAAGATGGAGGCACAGGGGGAACACCAATATTATCTGGAATATCTCTTGCATTTAAACAACAATTAAAGATGGCATTGGGACAAAGGAATGGAATCAAGGGCGAATAACAAAAGAAAAGGTGGTGTTACTACGACACTTACTTGGATGGTTCTGGGTCAAAGGAATCTCCTGAGGGGCCGTACCAACATCATCAATCCGACAATGTGCACGAGCATCAGGACAAATGTCAAACTCATTCGGGCCAGATTGAGCATCAGGGACCGCAACTGCATCTTCCTAATCCACCTCAAGGTTGGGTAACGGAGGGTCAGTAGGTGGCACATTAGGAGCTGAATGCACATGAGGGCTAGGAGCATTTGACAACTTCCACACAACCAAATCTAAATATTGATACTCATTCTTCATGACAGTCTTCACATACTTCTCCCATTTAACCTCACATGCAATAGCGACCAGCCGTCTGAAAATCTGGCCCGATTTACCAAAGTGGACGACCCCTTGATGTGAGATGGCATCCTCATTTGAATTGCATTGAAGCTCATCACGAGCCCTACCAAACACCTCACTAAACAACGGCCGATCATTGAATATCAGGTAGACCCCGTGCATTCCATCATAATGATATTCCCAAACACATCTTCCTCGACGCTGCCTCCATCATACAAGGTCACTAAATTATCCATCTAGTTCGTATGCACAACACAAAGGTTATGACGGGTATAATATTAAAAAATAACTAATAATATTTCCTAACTATCTAAATTACCTAAATAACTAAATTACCTAACTAAATATCTAGAATTACTTAAAAATACCTAACTGAAGTACCTAACTAAATTATCTAACTAAATACCTCAATTTATCTAACTAAGTTACCAAACTAAATACCTACATCTACTGTCTAACTAAATTTTCTAACTATGGTTTCTAACTATCTACAAGGAATTACTAACTACATTACCTAACTAAACTACTAAAACTAATTAAATAAATTATTTAAAATTAAAAAGACTACTAAAATTACCTGAATTGCTAACTACTACAATACCTAACTAAATTAAAAAAAACTAATTAAAAAAACCTTACGGGAGGGCCGGGCGGAAGAGCACGCGCCGGCTCGCGGCCGCGCTAGTGCTCGCGTGGCGGCCGGGCAGAGGAGGCCGCGCGGGGCTGCCCTCGCCGCCGGTGCTCATGTGGGGGCGACCAGAACAGGGCGCCCCGGCGTAGGCCGCGCTGCGGCCGGCCCGGAGGACCCGGCGCGGGGGCACCCGGAGGAGGCCGCGCGCCTGCCGAAGGGGCGGACGGAGGAGGGCGTCAGCGGAGGCGCGGCCGGCAAGGGAGAGCAAGAGCGCGTAGGGAGAGAGAGGAAGAGGGCGCGGCGTATAGGATAAGGGCTTGGCGCCGTGATCTGTGGCGCCGAGACCTCAGCCACGTCAGTGCCAAGTCAGCGGCTAGGTCAGGGACCTCGGCGCTAGACGTGACGGCGCCGAGACGTGTTACCCCGGCGCCGTGAGTCATGGCGCCGACTCCCAGGGTCCAAAGTCAGAAATACGTTCTCCGGGGATCCAAATGTGATTTTTTTTTTTAAAAAAAACCAAAATGCAAAAAGTACTATCGGTCTGAGACCCAGTATCCACAGAATTTTCTTCCTCGGATATCAGCTACGAAGACTTAGCTTCAGAGTGATGCTGAAGTGTTGGACTCGCAATAAATGACCTACGGACCGTTTCAGGCTAAAATTCCAGCTCGTGCTCTGACTCGTTCGATAAGGATATGTGTCTCAATTCGTTTGGAAAAACTTTCACAAGCCCACCAATATACTTGGGGCTAGCTAATACTCCGTAGCTATGCTCATTTTATAAACCCACCAATACTTAGAACTTTTTTATTCTCACAAAACTACAAATTTGGACTCTTGCTGTTTCCTATATGCACTCGGACCCACATGTTAGTGGAAGAGATAGACAAAACCTTTCCTTCTCTGACGTGTGAAAAGTCAGAGGGAAGCAGCTCCGACGTTAAGGAATGATAATGGAGCTTCGTTGTGCTCGCGAGTGTGACTCTACCCTATCCGACCCCTACGGTCCTCCGAATTCTTGCTAGAGGAACCGGTTTCGTCCGGTCCAAGCGAGCCTTCTCTCCGGTACTATAAAGGGACTCATTCTACTGACATGACGTAACTTGGTGAAACGGATCTCTCTATTGTAGAGGAACGTTTCCGTCCAGACCATGCAAGGAGATATGCATGGGCTTCGTTGTTCCATACTTCCATGAGATGCTTATTGCTATAAACACAGAACAATGATGTATTTGAGTAAATTTAAACCTATTTCATAGAAATAAAGAGTACTCCATCCGTTTCATGAAAAGTGCAACCCTACATTTGAAAAAAATCTCATAAAAAGTGCAATCCTAAAAATTAAACCTCAACTACCTATCTAATTAAGTGGTCATATTTAATTTACATGCTAAAACTAACTGCATGTGGTGACAAATAAGGGCATGGTATTATTTTCATGCTACTACTAATCTATCTTAAACAGAACTAGAATTGTATTTTTTATAGGACGGAGCGAGTACGCGTCACGCTGAGGATGACACATCTACAGCCTACACAGTGCTGCTCCAGTCGGCTGAGGCGCGCAGCAACGAGGGAGATGCCAGACTGGCACGTCACGGAGAATAGCTTGACTGCTGGTAGAGCTTACGGAGACTTGGCACTGCTATCTTTACTTCGGGTCAGTGTCACCCATTAACTGTGAAATTCAATTTTGCAGCCTGCAGGCGCTTATAATTAAAAAGATGTATTGCTGCACGGGCTCAAATCATGAGATCAAATTACATCTTGACCGACGGCTGTTGACTTGGCGCGCTTACGTCGGATTCTCTCGACTCGACATGGAGGTGACAGAAGGGCAAGAGACTCTCACGTACCGTTTATTCCAACGCCAGCGCATGGCGCTGCGCTTTTCACGCTCGTGAGACCAACCTCTTCTCTCTCCTATAAATGTACATCGGATTCACATATATAGCGGGCTCAGGCAGGAGCAGAAGGCAAAGTCGCCGCTCGCCCGCGGCGCTGCTGCAGGTGGACGCGCAGCCGGACGTGCGGTGTGGCTGCAGGCGGTGGCGCGGCCGTGGCATCGCTGCTGATGGACGCGCCCGCGATGTCGCGGTGCGAGGCAGTGGCGGAGCTAGAGGCAGAACAGGATTGGTTGAGAAGTACAAAAAATTAAAAAGCTACGAAAAGATAATTGTTTCAATCCTATCTTTTAATCATGTACTACCGTGCCAAATACAAGTCACTATAAAAATTTCACATATTAACAAGAAACGTAAAACAACAATGTTTGCCCCTATTTATTACCTATATTTAGCAGTAATTGATTCTTACCACAGCCATAGAAGTGAGCATTCGTCTCTGGTGTTAGTACCGACTGCATAACGCCTGCATTTAGTACCGGGCTGAAAGAACAGTGCTCCGGGGAGCCATTTAATACCGGCTGGCCGGTACTAAAGTGCACCATCGACGCTGGGGGGCAACGGGCCGGTACTAAATGGCGCCGAGGATATTTAGTACCGGCTGGAGGCTCGAGCTGGTACTAAATGGAGAGATCTAGTACCGGCTTGAGCCACCAGCCGGTACTAACGTGCCTTTGTTTATATATCAACATATTTCTACCTCCCCGAGCCCGAGCCATTCATTTGGAGCTCAGGCTTCTTCTTCCCCATGGCGTTTTAGGGAGGAGGTGCTGCCCATTTTTCTCAAGATTGGTGGGGATTTCACGCATCCAAGTGCTCAAAAGGCTAGCAACTTCATCCTCTCTTCTTTGATGGTCTTTATGCTTCATTTTATGCTTTATACTTAGAGAAATTTGTGATTATTAGAAAGAGTGAGAATGAGCACGATTTTTTGATATTTACACATTCATTTGAGATATATAGCTAGAAGCAATGTGGTTAGTTTGCATGTGGAAAATGTAGAGTGATTTTTTTCAATTAATTTCAAGTGATTTGTGTGTATATATCATTATGCTAATATTTGTTTTCAATTAACTTCAAATGACACGTGTATTTCCAAGGGCGGCCATTATTGGTATGCTTTGAAACTAGTGAAATGTATAATTAGTGAATGTGAAATATCTAATTTTTCAAAGTGAAAAAATATATATACTTGGTATTTATTTTGTATTATGAAGAAATTATTTTGACACTCTAATGATGTATTTATTCAAGATCCCATTGAAACCATCGAGATGTAAAATAAATCTTTGTCTCGGAACATGTATCTGTCGTTAACCTTTACCATGCGGTGATAACACTGTCATTCGGGGCCAATATGATATTCGCGACATGGTGCGGTATAAGGACATGATGATGGAGTATAGTCTTGGCCCCAACGAAGAAATCCTCACCTTTGAGCGAGGTGAGGATGCCACCATTCGAACCAAGGCCATACTCCTTCATCACGTCCTTGTACCGTACCGTGTCGCGGATATCAATGTTGCCTCGAATGACAGTGTCATCACCGTAGGGTCAAGGTTAACGATAGATACATATTCCTAAATAAAGATTTATTTTTTCTCGATGGTTTTTGCATATAGAGCTTGAATAAATGTTTTGAACCTTGATTGCATCCCATATGTCGTGGGATGATGAGTCTTCGCCTCAAACTGAAGAGTGTCAAAATAATTAGGGTTTAGAAATAGTGAATGTGAAATGTCAAGTTGAATGTGAATGCAAAGATGTAATTTGAATATAGCCAGTGCGTATGAGTATATTTTCATTGTAATTCTAAGAATTTATTCTGTTATTTACATTTATTTGATAAGTGTAGTGAAATTAGTTTTACTTTTGAAAATACTGTAGTTTAGCGCTTCACCCAACATGATGAGTAATTAATTAATGAGTAATTAATGTTTAATCTGTAGAAATGGTTTTGCAACATGATGCATTGGAGCGTGGTGCTTTTGCTTGGACGTCGGTATGTAATCATTTGAGGCGCTCCAGCCATTCCTTTGAGTTCCGCCCTAAAGAGCGTCTTGGACTTGTTAGCGGTCGTATTCATCGTTGGATTAAAAAAGCATTTGATTGCCTCGCCCTATGTAATGCAAGGCGCAAAGTTGAGCGTGTATACGGATGATGATCGCGAGTTGATGGCTCGACGTAGTGCAAGGCGTGAAGCGTCAGGGATAGCACAAATTGACCGTTCAGTGTCAAGAGTTCGTGAGGCGGTTCACGAGGCATCGGTCAATAGGTCTCATGAGTAGTTTGTATTTGCATGTAGCTTATTCAAAATTTTGGATCTTTTAATTAATCATGTTGTGTAATGATAACGTAGACCTTTTAATTAGTCATGGTGTGCGATGGTTATTTAGACCTTTTAATACTTGACTTCTTAATTTATCATTCATGTGGTGTGATGGAGATTTCAGACCTTTTAAAATGTGCATCTTTGATTATAGCTCCTTATTAAAATTAGTGTGATCCGATGGTGTGGATAATATGATTGCAGATGGACCTACAATGGATGTATGGCGACCGGTGCACCATGGCGTGGATTAATGGCCTAACGTCTTTTCTCGATGCAGCTGAGGCCCACAGTTCATCGAAAGGTTTCATGTGCCGTCCATGCCGCATTTGTAGAAATAACAAGAAATTGTCTAGAAGAAGCACTCTACACGTCCACCTTATTGAAAGGGGTTTCATGGATAAGTATACTCTTTGGACCAAGCACGATGAATCTGGAGTTCTGATGGAAGATGATGAAGATGCTGATGATAATAACAATATTCCAGACTTGGCTCACTTGTATGAAGCGGATGCCTTTGATGATGAACCAATGGACGAGGCTGAAGAAAATGCAGTAGAAGAGCAACCACATGACAAACTAGGTCAGGTGTTGCTAGATGCACAGAAAGATAGTGATACTGTGAATGAGTCAAAGAAGTTTGAGAAGATGTTGGAGGATGACAAAAAGTTGTTGTATCCAGATTGCAAACAGGGTCACACAATGTTGGGTATCACACTGGATTTGTTGCAGTGGAAGGCAACAAATGGTATTACCAATAAGGGATTTGAGAAGCTACTGGGAATCGTAAAGAACATTGTTCCCGAGGGTAACGAACCGCCCTCGACAACATACGAAGCAAAAAAGGTTGTTTGCCCTCTTGGATTGGATGTACAGAAGATTCACGCTTGTCCTAATGACTGTATCCTCTATCGCAGCGATGAATATGAGAAACTTGATGTTTGTCCTATTTGTGGCACAAAGCGATATAAGATCAGGCAAAATGATACTGGTGATGTCGACGGGGAGCCTGCCAAGAAAAAAATACCCGCTAAGATTATGTGGCATTTCCCTATAATGCCACGCTTGAAGCACTTGTTCAGAAACATGGCACACTAAGTTGATGTGGTGGCACAAAGAAGAGAGTAAGCAGGATCAGATGCTGAGACACCCCGCAGATGGGTTGCAGTGGAGGAACATGGACAGAGAATTCCCAGATTTTGATAACGACACAAGGAACATAAGGTTTGGTTTAAGTACGGATGGAATGAATCCATTCGGCGAGTGTGGCAGCAGTCAAAGTACATGGCCTGTGACTCTATGTATGTTCAACCTTTCTTCCTAGCTATGGACGAAGCGGAAGTACATCATGATGCCAGTGCTTATCCAAGGCCCAAAACAACCTGGCAACGATATTGACATGTACCTAAGACCGTTGGTTGATGAACTTTTACTGTTGTGGAAGGAAGAAGGTGTACGTGTGTGGGATGAGTGCAAACAGGAGACTTTCAACCTCCGAGCATTGCTTTTCATTACCATCAATGATTGGCCTACACTTAATAACCTGTCGGGATAGTCGAACAAGGGATACCAGGCCTGCACCAACTGTCTAGAAGAAACCGAAAGCTTTTATTTGAAAAATTGTGGGAAGGTCGTGTATATGGGCCATCATCGATTTCTTCCCCTCAATCACCCCTTAAGAGCAAAAGGGAAACATTTTAAAGGGGAACCAGAAACTCGTGCTAAGCCTATGTTTCATGACGGAAAGCGTGTTTTCTCGATCATAAAGGATGTGCATGTAGTGTTTGGAAAGGGCCATGGCAGCCAACAAGTTCCGAATGATGAAAATGGACATGCACCAATGTGGAAGAAGAAGTCTATATTGTGGGAGCTATCTTATTGGGAAGTATTAGAGGTCCGCAACGCAATTGACATGATGCACCTGACGAAGAATCTTTGCGTGAACCTGCTCGATTTCCTGGCTACGTATGGGAAGGCGAAAGATACAATCGAAGCAAGGCGTGACCTGAAAGAAATGAAACAATGAGAAGACCTACGTCCTGAAAAGAGAGACAATGGACAACACTACTTGCATCCTGCTAGCTACACTCTCAGCAAAGAGGAGAAGGAAAGCATGTTTGATTGCTTGAACAGTATGAAGGTACCGTCCGGATACTCCTCGAATATTCAAGGAAGAATAAATATTGTTGACGCCAGATTTTGACACGTGTTGAATCGGCGTCAGGAGGAGAAGATTGGCCGATGCGGCAGATCTGAAAGCTACAGAAAGGAATCGGCCGATTGAAGTAACAGTTGGAAATCGGCCGATTGGTGGCCCAGCCTATGCCAACAGGATGGGATTATTTCAGAAGATCCTGGTCAAAAGCGGGTCAAAGGGGGCGTGCTAAGTCGGTCGAAGAGCAATTAAAGGAAATCTTGATTGATTAGGGAGCGGCGGCGGAAGATTCTGCGGGAGTCCGTTTCCTTTTTAAAGTCCGTATAGATATAGTAATCTAAATAAGGTTGTAACGAGTCGTGATCGACCAGGAGTCCTAGCTTTAGGGTATAAATAGGAGTCGTCAGGGTCTTGAAATAGATCAATACATCAATCAACAACAGTACTTCTACTTTTCCAGCAATTTACTTTCAAGTCGGCGACTTCGCCAATATTTTCTTCTTCTACGAGTTCGTACGGATTGGCAGGGCTGCATCAACTTGATCTCCGGCCAATTGGTAGGTTCCGCTTACCGAGTAATATCCGAGCTTTAACTACAGGCGCATCGCTGTGGTTTCGTTTGGATTTATTCACCAGTTATCGATATTTACTAGAATTGCAAGTTTTACCTGTTATTCTAGTATTATCACCAGTTATTCAGCTTGAGATCAGGGTAATCGGCTTCGTCATTGTTCTCCTTCGATTTATCATCTCACAGCCGATTAGATCTATTTCAAGTGTTGCTTCTGTAGTAATTGTTTAGATCGCTCCAGCAGTTTTCTTTACAATTACTAGACGATCATCGACTGATCCATAGCCGATTATCTCTACAGCAAATCGGCCGATTCGCCGCCGACGCGCTCCTCAGGACAGATCGGAACTCCAGCCGATCGACGCGCCTGGAATTTAATACTCTATTTCCTTGTCAATCAACAGGTCAGATTGACTGGCACGCCGTGCGAACCGCACCAGGGCGATAACCCGAACAGGAGCTAAGCAGATTCTCCCGGGTCGTGTGTCCGACGCTGAAGACCCATCGGCCGATTCCTATCCGGCCGATTTTAGCGCCAACACACTTTTGACACGCCCAGTGGGACAATCCAAGATCTGATATGTCGAAAAACGCAGAAATATCCGACAGCAACATCATTGAGGTCACAGAAGCTGATCTCAAGGACGACCAGAGGGAAGAATTGGCCAAACATCTAGAAGACTATAAGAAGATGTACCTCCAGTCGTTCAGTCGTACCAGAAGCGGGGAGGCAGTCAAGAAGGCTCCTATTCTAGCACCTCGCCACATCACCATCGCTGAGGATTCGAGCAAGATGTCAGAGATGATTCAACAGTCCGTGTATCAGGCATTCATCGACCAATCCTCAGTGATGACCAACACGGTGTACAACGCCGTCGTCAACTCTCTAGCCAACGGAGCAGTCCAAGTCTATCAGGGACCGGCATATGCCCCTCCAACTACTCTGCCAGCCAGAAGCCTGCCATACGCATCCCAATCGGCTCCTCAGCCGATATTGACGCAACGCGAGGGGTACAACTCTCCACCACCTCCGGCGTCTCCAAGATACAGCGGTGCACCATGTCTCCCATCGCAAGCGCCGCTTCAACCCGTTCAGATGGCTTCTGTGCAAACACTACCTACAAGCTCAGCGCCTTGGGGGACGTCAGCCACAGCGTATTTTCCCAAGCCAGCGAACGGGCATGGCACTTATTCGGTTCAGGTGCCATACCAACCGGCCGCCCGGCCGACGGTCTCCCAGTATAAGCCGATCTTATCAGAAATCGGCAGGGGGAGAAACACTGTGGAAGCATTCAGAGGGGGTGCGGACTCGTTTCGCCATCAACTATTGGCCGCTCAGCAAAATTCGCCGATTCATCACCCGGCCACACCAGCCCTTCAGCATATGCCCGCGCTGCGAACAGCTAATCATCAGCAGCAGGTAGACTGGACAGCAAGAATAGCAGAAGTGATCCAGGATCAGTTTGGATTGAAGCCGAAAGTCCAAACTTATACTTACAAGACGCCGTACCCATCGGCCTATGACTCGCTGCCGTTCCCACACCGCTACAAAGTTCCTGATTTCACCAAGTTCTCAGGGACGGACGACACATCCACTGTGGAGCATATCAACCGATTCATCATCCAGTGCGGAGAAGCTGCCACGCAAGATGCTCTGAGAGTGCATTTATTTTCATCATCTCTGTCCGGATCGGCCTTCCAGTGGTTCACCACTTTACCGCCAAATTCTATCATCACTTGGGCCGATCTGGAGAAACAATTCCACAAGTACTTCTATGCAGGAGTACACGAGATGAAGATCTCGGATTTGACCAGCCTCAGGCAGAGGAGCGATGAACCAGTGACGGGGTATATACAGAGGTTCAGAGAAATCAGGAACAAATGCTACAGTCTGGCTCTGACCGATGCACAGTTGGCCGATATCACTTTCCAAGGCCTCTTGCCACAAATCAAAGAGAGATATGCTGCCCAAGAGTTTGAAAGCCTGAGCCAAATCGTCCACCGATTATCAGGGCAAGAGGTCCGACCGTTTGAACAGCGGAGGAACTTCCAAAAGAAGGTGGCATACTTGGAGGGATCTGAATCCGATGCGGAAGAAGAAATCGGCCTGGCAGAATGGGTAAAAGGGAAAAAACCAATATCTTGCCCCTTTGGCAAGAAGGAGCCAGAGACATTCGGCTTTGACATGTCAAAAGCCGATAAAATTTTTGATCTACTGCTTCAAGAAGGGCAGATTAAGCTGTCTCAACATCACACCATCCCCACGGCCGATCAACTCAAGAAGATGAAATACTGCAAGTGGCACAACGCTACTTCTCATGACACAAATGAATGTAAAGTCTTCCGCCAGCAGATACAATCGGCCATTGAATAGGGGCGGCTTAAATTTGAAACTCCAACCAAATCGGCAAAGCCGATGAAGATAGATCAGCATCCCTTCCCGGCCAACACGGTAACGCTGGAGGAGACTCAAGTCAAACCAAGGTGCTGACGTCAGAATCGGCGAGAAGAGGCGGCGTTGTCGACCCCAGGAGGCAGATCACGACGGAAGAAATCAGAAGGAACAGGCGAGGGCCAGAACGACCACGCAGGCCCGTCACCTCCCAATTTTTACTCAGTAAATATCAGCAGCAGCAAGAACAAGCACAATACCAGGAAGAGATGATACGTCGGCATGAAGATCACTGGCAATATCCGTTCTTCAACCACTGCTGGGAGAACGATATCAGGTTGCCATCTGCCGATAACTGTCCGAAGTGTAACGGATTAAGCCGTAGCGATCGCCCGAGGCCACACTCTAGGGACAGAGGGTCAGAGCCGATCAGCAGAAATCAGCGCGAGGAACGGCGCACTTCGGTGCATGATCGGCTGGGGGGCAGAGTTGACCAGTACAGCAGGTCAAAAAGCAAGATCGGCCAGCGAGATGGACTGGGGGGCAGGATCAGCGCACACAATCGGCTGGAAGAGATGGCCGATGAAAGGGTATCAGACGAAGATCCCCTAGGGAGGGAACCAGATTGGGAACACGCCAGATCATCGGCCAAACCAGTGAATCCCAGGTGGTGTCCCGATGGCCTATCCAGATCCCAGAAGCGAAGGATCCAACGCCTACGCCAGTGGGAGCATCAAGAAGAAGAACAAAGACATGTGCCAGAGAGAAGGAATGTTAAATCTCGAGTTTGGCGCCCAAAGAAAAACGATCAGGAAACGAATAACCAAGAATCGGCAGCCGAAATTGATATGGTATTCATACTGCCGATGGAATTCATGGCGTCCAACGATCGAGACAAAGTAACAAGAACAGAAGAAGAACAATAGGCACAAAAGGTATTAGAGCCGATGACGGCTATGTTTGAGAAACCAGAAGAAGAAAAACGGCAGCATCTCAAAGCGCTGTTTCTCAAGGGCTATGTCAACGGGAGACCCGTCACCAGATTACTGGTAGATGGAGGCGCGGCAGTTAACATCATGCCATACGCCATGTTCTGCAAGCTGGGCAAGGGAGATAATGACCTCACCAAGACGGACATGATGCTAAAGGATTTCGAAGGCAACGTGTCACCCGCCCGCGGAGCGCTCTGCGTCGACCTCACCATCGGCAGTAAGACCCTCCCTACTACTTTCTTCGTTATTAATGGCAAGGGGTCCTATAATATGCTACTTGGTCGCGACTGGATACACGCAAACTGCTGTGTCCCATCTACTATGCATCAATGCCTTGTGCAATGGGTCGGCGACAGTACAGAGATAGTCGCTGCCGATTCCGTCTACAGCGTTGCAGCGGCCGACACGCAACAGTGGAGCTGCGAGCATGTCAAGTGTATATCTGGCAGGACTTGGGACACTGACTTCCTGAAAGTGTCCGATTTCAGTCTACAGCCGATCCAAGCAGTCGGCTCTGAAGATTCAGAATAAATGGATCAGCTCGTCCGAGAAGATGGGAAGCTTGGGCATGGGTTTACGTCGGCCGATTTATTAGAGATGGTAGATTTGGGAGATAGCAGCAAATCAAGGCCGACGTACATTAGTGCCAATTTGGATTCTGAGTACAAAGGTAAATTGATAAGTTTATTGAAAGAGTTCAGGGATTGCTTTGCTTGGGAATACCACGAGATGCCAGGACTAGACCGGTAAATGGTCACCCACTTGGGAAGGGCCGTATAGAATCGGCCGATGTGCCCCTGGGAATGCATACATTCTAGAGACAATAGAAGGGGAGGAATTCCCAAGAGCTTTAAATGGACGATATCTGAAGAGGTACTATCCAAGCATTTGGGTAGACGCATAACTTAGAGCAAAATAGGTCAAGATAACATGGCTGATTTCTCATCGGTTTCTGGCTACGCATCTGGTGAAGGAAACATTGGGATTCATTATTGAATGGAAATTACAGATTACATGGCCGATATGGTATAAGTCGCCCTCAGAATAAAGATACTGGTGTGTCTACTGATTACGCCTACGCTGGATTTCTCTCTCGATGCGACCCAGTTTTATCATAAGAGTGAGCCTTTTCTCTTTCAAGTCCTCTGCAGTGGCTCCAGTTTCAGCTTGGTTGCAGAGTTCTTTCAGCAGGCGGGTCTTCTCCTCTCCCAGATCTTCCATGGCGACTTCAGTTTTAGCTTTACAAGGAAGTGAAGAACTTTTTTCGGAAGATAGTCGCTTGCGGACCAAAAGATGAGCACTTATGAGGTCCGAATATTCCTGGACAGCGGCAGGGACATGATCTCTGAGTTCCTCAGCATGAGTTCTTATCAGATTTCTGTCTGCCTGTGATAATGGCTCTTCTGAATGCATGATTTCTATCGCTCGTTCTAGATCAGAGCTGAGACGATTTGGCTGAAACAGAGATAAAAGGAGTTACCCAGTATCGGAGCGATTGAGATGCTTAAGAAAAAGGTAGAGGGGGAGTTCATACCTGGTTGACAGAGGAAGAGGATGAGGAGGATGAACAAGACATCTTGCCGTTCAGTTGGGACAGTAAAAGAAGAAGAAGAGATAAGTGATGCGTGTGCCTCTAGAGATGGTGAACGGTCTGCGTATAAATGAAGAGGAGGTAGATGGATGGTGAGACACGTCCTATCGGAGTAAATACGTACATAAATGCAAGGCAGACTGAAAAAGCAGTTCAAAACCAAATCGGCGCAGTGACATTAAAGGAGCAATAATGTTTAACATATTTTTTTACAGCCCAAGGAAAGCATCTATAGCTACAATCGCTCGTCGTCTAATTTGATCGGCCGAGTCTACTATTCTCTGATCATTGTCGGCCGATCCTGGTACTTCTGACACGCGGCGACGGAGCCTTATTGTTTCATGGGCCAGATGTTGTCTTTCTTGCTTCAGCTCGCCGATGATGGTTGGGAGTTCTTGGAGCTTTTTCTCTTCAGCGGCTATCTCTTTGGTTATCTGTTCCATCTCCTTGGCTAGTTCTGCTCTGCTCCGTTTCAGCCGATCTATTGCGCCGACGATGTCCGGACGGCAGTTCTCGAGGAAATTGATCCTGTGGTGTACTTCCTGAGTCCGCTGCTTGTACGAGTCGACCTCCTCCTGAGTTTTGGCCATCTGAGCACGATCGGCCATACGTTGCAACGCCCTGGAAACCGGAATCTGCATGCCCTCTATATAAGCAGCATACCCCAAGTCTTCCGACACTTCATCCGGGATATGATCTTTGACCTCATTGAAAAGTCGTCGGATCGGCGATGCATCTTCCACCAATCGGCCGATGTCACCTTGGAGGAGAGTACGAATGCTTTCGAGCTTGGAGCGGACATCGTCGGAGGTAGAGCTTGATGGAACTGCGTGTGAGGCGATTTCTTCTTCATCGGCCAAGGAGACAGCAAAGGAAAAGATGCTATTGTCGGGAGTATCTTGCTCCTGTAAGGGAACAAAGTAAAGGGTAAGCAAGCGGTGAAAGGAAATCGGCCGATTCTGGTGGTAAGATTGTTACCTCTTTGAAACGAATCTCTCTTGCCTGCGCCGGTGGAAGTGTTTCCCTTGTTTCAGGGGCTGGTGCACTTGGTTCGCCGGAAGAAGAAGATTCGATCGTTATCAGTGCTCCGCTTGGGCCAGCTTCCTGAGAAAGACATAAATTCCCGTGAAAATACTATGGGAAAATGAAATGAGATGGTAATGGAAATTTGCCATGCCTCTGTGGGTCTCCCGGCCGATGCTTGTTGTGGAGTTATAATCGGCGTACCCAAGTCGACCTGCATCAAAATTGGTTAAGTTTTCTGAATATTAAGGATGCAGGGTAAGAGATCGTGTACCTCGGCAACAGGAGCTGCTGTAATCTCAGTCCCCACTTGAGACATGGCCGATAGTTGCGGAGACTGCGGTGGGACAACTTGTGCAGCCTGGCAAAAGAATAGAATTGATGTCAGCAGAGGATTTGGAAAATATATGAGATAAATAAGATTACCTGAACAGCTTCTACTAATAGTGATGCTGCAGCGGCCCCGGCTTCGGCGGTGACTTGGGGATCGGCCGTCTCGACAACTGGTAGGGGTAAAAGACCTGAGGCCTCGGCGAGTGTCACCTCTACTTGATCGGCCGATCCAACACGGGGAGTCTCGGCCGATACTACTGCCATCTGGCTAGCCGATCCGATGCGGGAGATTTCAGCCGATGCTATTGTCGCCTGATCGGCCGATCCAACACGAGCTCGCACCCGACGGCTGGTTATCTTTGATGTTGGCATTTTGGGTGCTCGTCTTGATCGGCCGGTGGAGATATCTCTGACAGATGGAGCATGGAAGCCGATGAGTGGATACGGCGTGTATTGGTGATGGCTGTCAATCGGCCGGCCGCTTCGGCTCCGCATCGGGGGAACATGGCTTTCAGACTGAAGGGATAAACATAAGTTAACAACAAGATGATAATGCGACATTGGAATCGGCTAAGGAAAAAAGGACATACCGCTGCATTTGGGTCGATGTTCTCTGGGTCCAGAATGTTGCAGTAAGATGATGGAGATTTACAGAAAAGATGCTGCTTCCATTCTGCCCACCATAATTTATACTGCTGAGTGGCGAACGAGGCAACTGACCAGCCGTTCAAGTCAATAGTGCTGGAGTCGGGTACTAGATCGCACAACCGGCTGTAGTCAAGACTTGAAGTTAGTCCGTCTCTGAATTTTGCCTGGCCAGCGAAATAGACTCGAATCGGCAGTTGGCCAAAACCCAGTTGCCTTGCCGCAGCCGATGGACAGTAGAACTCGTAGGTGGGTGAGTCCTTTCCTAAGAAGAAGTTGGCCGGCAGAATTCCCGGCTTGATCAAAACGTCCATTAATTCTCTGTCAAATGTGTGAGTGGAGAAATCAAAGCATACGGGCAATTCGAAAATCGGCTCTGCGGTCTGATATGGATGCCAGATGATCATCTCTTCACTAAGGCCATTGTAGAAACATCTGAAATATTCAGTTGTGCGGGTGGCAGTGAATTGGCAGCCGGGAAAGGCCGATACCGCTTCTCCAAAAGATCTGCAGCGGCGACGGACCGATGGATTCTCCTCTGACTCGATGTTGGGAAAGGTCTTTGTCTCTATCCGCTGCTGAGAGACCTTGCTCATGTGTAAATTGAGCCAAAGGGTGATGAACCACCAAGGACCGCCTGGGTTCCCTATTGGCTCCCCCTTCGACAACTTGACGCCGATTTGGTGCATCAGATGGTACGCCGATCCCAGCAAATGTTTACCGAGGGGGATGGCCGATCCTTGTGAAAGAGCCTCTGCTAAAGCTTGAGTGTTGGAAGAGGGGCCGACCGCTCTGCCACAGAAGAAATCTTTCTCCAGCCACATCATCAAGAAGGCAGTGTGCTCCCTCTGTGAGACTGTCCCTGTCTTCATATTTTTACTGATGTATCCTTTCCACCCGCTGATTCCTTTGGTCTCCAGCCGATGAGATGGCTTGAACAGATAATTGAAGGGGGTATCGGCGGAGGAAACATCTAGGCCGGTCAGCAGCAGGACATCGGCCAAGGTCGGGGTCATGGGTCCGTGTCCAAAAAGGAATGCGTTAAGTGCATCGGACCAGAAGTAAGAGGCTGCCATAACCAAAGGTTCGTTCCTTTCCATCTGAGACAGGGATAAGTCTATGCACTGGCCAATTTTGAGTTCTTCCCATTGAACATTCCAAGACCCGGCTACCCTCTGGTACCATTCTCTCCACCCGGGTGTTTCATTCGGCCAGGATCTGAAAGTGCCTACCCAATGATCTAAATCCTTGGATGACTGCTTAAAGGGGTCCTATGGGTTTCTAAACTGATCAGATCCATTGGGTCAGGGCTCCCCATATGGCCCAAACAGATGAGGTCAGGGGATTCGGAGAGGGGAATGGTGATTCGGTGTCTAAGTGCCTAAAAAAGGGAAAAAGGGGAGAAACTGAGAAAGGGTCCGAAAAATACTGAAGCAGTAGAAAGGCAAAAAAGGAAAAAATTTCGAGCATTTACCTCTGGGATGGAAGCCATCGTCGCCGATGACGCAGCTGGGGAAGCCGCCGATTGGGCCGCCGCCGCCAAAGGAGCAGCCGATGGAGCCTCTGTAGATGGGGTGGTCGCCGATGGGGACGCCATTGGGGGTCGGAGCAGGCCGCGGATGAGATCGCCGGAAAAGGGGAAGCACTTGGAAGTCGAAGGAGCTTGGAGGAAGACGGACAGTGATGCGACGAAGAGAATGCTAGATTCGTGGAGAAGGAGAGGCGGAGAAAGCCAGTACTTAAGAGAGATCAGGGGAGCAAGGGCAAAGGTGGTATTTTTACCGCGCCGTCTACACGAGTTCCAGGGGAGCGGTCGTTTCGCGCGCCCGGTTCGAGGAAATTGCAATCATTGTGCCGCGGAACGGAAGGAGATTTTTTACTGCGCCCGTTTTGGAGGAGAGGATTAAAGAAAAGAGTTTCGAAGGAAAAGTTATATTTTACTCTGAAACTGGGGGGCATGTGTTGACGCCAGATTTTGACACGTGTTGAATCGGCGTCAGGAGGAGAAGATTGGCCGATGCGGCAGATCTGAAAGCTACAGGAAGGAATCGGCCGATTGAAGTAACAGTTGGAAATCGGCCGATTGGTGGCCCAACCTATGCCAACAGGATGGGATTATTTCAGAAGATCCTGGTCAAAAGCGGGTCAAAGGGGGCGCGCTAAGTCGGTCGAAGAGCAATTAAAGGAAATCTTGATTGATTAGGGAGCGGCGACGGAAGATTCTGCGGGAGTTCGTTTCCTTTTTAAAGTCCGTATAGATATAGTAATCTAAATAAGGTTGTAACGAGTCGTGATCGACCAGGAGTCCTAGCTTTAGGGTATAAATAGGAGTCGTCAGGGTCTTGAAATAGATCAATACATCAATCAACAACAGTACTTCTACTTTTCCAGCAATTTACTTTCAAGTTGGCGACTTCGCCAATATTTTCTTCTTCTACGAGTTCGTACGGATTGGCAGGGCTGCATCAACTTGATCTCTGGCCAATTGGTAGGTTCCGCTTACCGAGTAATATCCGAGCTTTAACTACGGGCGCATCGCTGTGGTTTCGTTTGGATTTATTCACCAGTTATCGATATTTACTAGAATTGCAAGTTTTACTTGTTATTCTAGTATTATCACCAGTTATCCAGCTTGAGATCAGGGTAATCGGCTTCGTCATTGTTCTCCTTCGATTTATCATCTCACAGCCGATTAGATCTATTTCAAGTGTTGCTTCTGTAGTAATTGTTTAGATCGCTCCAGCAGTTTTCTTTACAATTACTAGACGATCATCGGCTGATCCATAGCCGATTATCTCTATAGCAAATTGGCCGATTCGCCGCCGACGCGCTCCTCAAGACAGATCGGAACTCCAGCCGATCGACGCGCCTGGAATTTAATACTCTATTTCCTTGTCAATCAACAGGTCAGATTGAATGGCACGCCGCACGAACGCCAGGGCGATAACCCGAACAGGAGCTAAGCAGATTCTCCCGGGTCGTGTGTCCGACGCTGAAGACCCATCGGCCGATTCCTATCCGACCGATTTTAGCGCCAACAAATATGAAATAGAAGAAGTTCACAAACTCAAAGTCTCATGACTATCACGTCCTGATGACACAATTGGGGAGAATGTAAAATTGGGGATCTTGAAGCTATGTGCCTTCCTCAATAAAAGTTTGCAGAAGGCAATCGATCCAAATAAGCTCATAAAGCTACAGAATGATGTGGTCCACTATCTTGTCAGCTTTGAGGTGTTTCCACCTTCATTCTTTATTATTATCACACATCTCCTCATTCACATTGTGAAAGAGATAAACATTCTGGGCCCTTTATTCCTACACAATATGTTCCGTTACGAGAGGTACATGGCAGTCCTAAAGTACGTTCGCAATCATTCTCGTCTAGAAGGATGTATCACCAAGGGCTATGGAACAGAGGAGGTCATTGAGTTTTGTGTTAACTTTATTGATGATCTCAGTCCGATCGGGGTCCCCATGTCACGCCATGAAAGGAGACTGAAGGGAAAGGGCACACTAGGGAAGAAAATCTAATATGCATATCCCTGACAATGAAATCCGCAAAGCAAACTTCACGGTTCTACAGAATTCATCCCTGGTGGCTCCATATATGGAGGAACACATGAATATTGTACAGTCTGAAAATCCAGGCAAGTCTGACCTGGATCACACATCATCACATAGATACCTTTGCTGTTTGGCTCGGACGAAAATTCATCGGTGACGGCACGATTGTAGAACAACTTCAATGGTTGGCTAGGGGACTATCAATCACAATCATGCAATACCAAGGGTATGAGATAAATGGGTATACATTTTACACCAGAGCCCAAGATGAAAAGAGCACGAACCAAAATAGTGGTGTGCGTATAGATGCAATAGGCAATGATGGAAAAAAGGACAGCTACTATGGTGTCATAGAGGAGATACGGGACCTAGACTATGGACCTTTCAAGATTCCTTTGTTTCACTGCCAATGGGTGAATCGAGCTGGAGGAGGCGTGACGACAAACCGGTATGAGATGATAATAGTGGACTTCAAAAAGATTGGATATAAAGACGAACCATTCGTCCTAGCCAAGGATGTGACACAGGTGTTTTATGTGAAGGACATGTCAAGCAAATCTAAGAAGGACATCTCAAGAAAATCTAAGAACAATGAGCCAAAACACCACATAGTTCTTCCAGGAAAAAGAAAAATCATTGGAGTTGAGGACATTTCGGACAAGTCAGAAGATTTTGATCAGTTTGATGACCTTCCTCCATTCTCAGTCAATGTTGACCCAGCATCCTGTTATCCAAAGAGGACGCTCCTTACTTATGCCGCGATCACAACCAAAGGACCTTCATCACACATAAAAATATTATATATTTGTATTTTTTTGTGCCTTTAGTTAATTTATTACACATAAAAAACATCTAAAACACCTATAATGCAAGGTATAAAAGAAATTGGAATTTGGCTCTTTAGTACCGGGCTGAGGCATCGCCCGGTACTAAACTGCCTCCACCAACATTTGCTGCCAATGGAGGCAGTGCCCAGTACTAAACTTTGAAGTTTAGTACCGGGCACAGCCATGGCACGGTACTAAACGGGCTGCCCTACATAGCGTACAGGACTTGGCGTACACGGTACTCAATCGACGCCAAGTCCCCTCTCGTCTCCGTCGCCGGTCGCCGCTCCGCTTCCACGCCGTCGCGCCGCCGCCGCAAGGCCTCCACGCCGCACGCTGCCATCCCCGTGTCGTCTACTGGCCCGGCACCGCGCTTGCGATCCGCGTGCGTAGCCGTCCTGTCTCGTCCCCGTCCCGGCCGGCCGCCGCCGCGGCCCGGCCTCCGTGCCACCGTGTCGCGGCCCCTCACCGCCGTGCCGCAACCCGGCCCTCACCGCCGTGTCGCAACCCGGCCCCCTGACGTAAGCCCCACGCTGCGTCAGCCTTTTTTTAGTTTTTTTTAAAATTTTGTAAGTGTGGTAGAAAATTGTAGAAAATTATAGAAATTTATAGAAAACGGTAGAAAACTTTAAAAAATTGTAGAATAGTGTAGAATATTGAAGAAAAATGTATTTATTGTAGAATAGTGTAGAATATTGTAGAAGAAGGTGAAAAATTGTAGAGAATAGTAGAAAATTGTAGAAAATTATAGAAATTTTTAGAAAATTGTAGAAAATTGTTGAATAGTGTAGAATATTGTAGAAGAAGGTGAAAAATTATAGGGGATAGTAGAAAATTATATGTGATGTAAATTTGTTGCGGTACAACTTCATGTATTTGTGATTTCTAAGTGTTTTTACAAACAAATACAAACAATTAGATTCTGATGTATAATTAATACTAAGTATTTTTACATAAAGAAATAGATAAATGTCTATCTAATGGATCATGAGTAAAGAAAAAATAGAATTGAAACATGAAGTTAATATATACGTACTTAAAGCCTTGCAACATATATAATAGTTCTACTAACACATATAATTAATAAGTCTTACAACATACGAAGTGGAGGCATATAATTAATAAAAGTACTTTAGATCACTCTAAATATTACATAGTTAGTAGCACATAAATATAGAGAAAAGCAAGCTTCAATTGACAATGAGGGCCTCGTTATGGTCGAGTCGCACGTAAGCTCGTTATTCGCCCTCTTCAAACATAGGTAGGTCGATATCCAGTTCAAGTGGAGGCATGTCCTGGAATCCCTTTCCTTCATCCTCGGTCATATTTTTGACGTCGACGATCTTCATTTTCCCCTAGAGTACCACATGTTTGCCCTCACTCGCTAGTCCTTTGCATAGAAGACTTGGACTACATCTTTAGCCCATACGAATGGTTCGTCCCTATACCCTATGTTGGTGAGGTCAACGACCGTCATGTCGTACATGTCCATGAACACCCCCTTGGGAAGCTTGATCCACTGGCACTGGAAAAGAGGGATTTTTAGTGGTCCGTGTTCCAGCTCCCATATCTCTTCTATGAATCCATAATATGTCTCCAATTGACGATTGTTGTCGTAAGCATCGATACGGACACCGCTGTTTTGGTTGGTGCTTTTTCATCTTGTTTTCTAGTGTGAAATGTGTATGCATTTATGTCATATCCTTGGAACTTCAGAATTGTACTAGGTGGACCGATGGCCAAAAGATCTAGTTGAGCATTACCGGTATTAACACCTGCCAATTTAAGTCGTATCCAGCTTCCAAAGTCCAGTTTGTGTTGTTTTGTGAGCTATGCTTCTGACCTGCCACCTACCACGATATTTACCTAGCAGTTCTCTCTTGTGCATGTCGATAAGGTGAGACTACATATGCTTGCTGCAGAACTGCGAAATGTGCCTGTTTAAAAGCAGCCAGGTCATCAATACGAACTAATTGCTCACCAATCGTACCTCTGCCCCCCAGCCTTCCCTCATGAAGAGATACTGGAACTCCAATTCTATTAATATCCAGGTAGTACTCCCTCCATCCGAAAAAACAAGTCATTCTAGGATTTAAAATTTATCCCAAAAAATAAGTCATCTTACACTATTTAGAAAGTGATGTGCATGTAAGAATCAATTAGTGCCAAATATGGGTAATAAATAGGGGCAAACATGATCATTTTACCTTCTTGTTAATTTGTTCTTAAATTCCTAGGATGACTTGTTTTTTGGGACGGAGGGAGTATGTGCAGAACTCAACTGCCTCCTCTGTAGACCATCCATTGACCATGCACCCTTCTGGACGGTATCTATTCCGAGCATACTTCGTTAGAATGCTCATCAACCTCTCAAAAGGAAACATCTGATGCAAGAAGATGGGACCAAGAGGTTTTATCTGTGCGACAAGGTGAGTAATAAGATGCACCGATATATCAAAGAAAGTTGGCGGAAAATGCATCTCGAGCCTATTAATTGCATGGATCAGGTCTGCCTGCAGCTTGTCAAGTGTGTTCGGGTCTATGACCTTGTGTGAGATTGCGTTGAAGAATGAGCACAACTTTATGATCGGATCTCTATCCTTCACAGGAAGGACGCCCCTAGGAGCAGCTGGGAGCAATTGAGTCATAATGACATGGCAGTCATGGGCCTTCATGTAGCTCATGTTGAATTTCAACTCTTTCATGTTCGCAAGCCTTCTAATGTTTGATGAGTAGCCAGTTGGCACTTTATGTTCATGGAAGAAACTACACATCTTCCTTTTCTCATTATTATCCAAGGTCCAGGATGCAACTGGAAGCTTCTTCTTCCAATCAGGTTGAATAATTGGATGCAGCTCGCTTTAGACATTCATCGCTTCTAGGTCCAGTTGAGTTTCCAGCGAGTCTTTCCCTTTGCCTTTCGTGGCCATTAACGTTCCAAGCGTGCTCTCGGTAACATTTTTGGTTAGATGCATGCCATCAAGTGCGTGACGAACAATCAAGTCCTGCCAATAAGGTAATCTCCAGAACAAGGAATTCTTTTTCCACAAGGAATCTGCTGGGCGGGCACACTTTCTTTACCCTTTCCAAGTACAACTCTTAGTTTCCTTAACTTTTTGTATATCTCGCTCCCATTTAGGTACTTTGGGAGATGAACGTTCCTCCCTTGTACCATCAAAGGATTTCTTGTTCCGGCGATATGGGTGATACTTTGGAAGGAACCATTTTCTTGCTATTGCTCAACCATCTTGCGTCTGTATCATCCAAACAGATCACACATCCCTTGTAACCCTTCGTAACTGGGCCTAATAAGTTACCTAGGCCGGGAAGATCTGTGATTGTTATGAATAAAATCGCCTTCATGGTGAAGTGTTCTCGTTTGCACTTATCCCACACCCTGACACCATGGTGCCACAACTTCATTAGATCATCCACCAATGGTTCCAAATACACATCGATATCATTTCCAGGTTGTTTTGGCCCTTGGATTACTAACGGCATCATGATGTAGGTCCGTTTCATACACAGCCAAGGAGGAAGGTTGTATATGCAAAGGGTCACAGGCCAAGTGCTATGTTTATTGCTCACCATGTTAAAAGGACATGTCCCATCTATACTCAAACCGAATCTTATGTTTCTTATCTCCTTGGCAAAATGATTCTTGTATCTGTAATTAATAGCTCTCCACTGTGAACCATTTGCTGGGTGCTTGAGTTTTCCATCGACGAGTCGGTCTTTGGCATGCCACCTCATCTGCTTGGCAGTCTTCGGGTTTGCAAACAACCGCTTCAAACAAGGAATAAGCGGAAAATACCACACGACCTTGGCATGAGGTCATTTATTGCGGTCACCTTTCATTGACGTTGTCGAGTCTGGACACTTGTATCGTGAAGCTGAGCACACTGGACAGACATCCAAATCTTCATATTTGCCGCGATACAAGATGCAATCATTGGGGCATGCATGGATTTTTTTTGTACCTCTAGTCCCAATGGGCAGATCATTTGCTTGGCATGGTATGTGTTTTCAGGCAGCCCGTTAGAACTTGGAAGCATCTTCTGCAGCAAACTTAACAAATCATCAAATCCTTTGTCCGATAAACTATTCATGGACTTCATCTCCAATAGCATCAGATCTGCTTCAAGTTTTGACACGCTACAACCTGGGTAAAGTGGTGTTTTTGCATCCTTTCTCATCTGCTCCAACTTCATCAAATTTTTTTCATCAAGGAAATCCAGTTCCCCATCACGTATCATCTTGTCTAGCGCATCTACAACATCATCAACAAGTAATGTTTCTTGCATGGTTTCATTGACACTTTCATGTCCGGTTACCTCCACTGTTTTTGGGATAGTTGTTTCCTCAACTGTTTCATGCTTGTTCTCTTGGATGGAGTGCGTTGAGACTTGAGTAGATTCGTTCTCATCAACCTCACCGTGCTTGTTCCAAACCTAATAGTTAGGCATAAACCCCCTAAATAGCAGATGGGAGCGGATCTGCTCAACGTTGCCAAACTACTTGTGATTTTTGCAATCAATGCATGGGCAATACACGTAGCCATCATCTTGTAGGTTCTTGTACGCCTTGGCGGTCTGCACAAACGAGTCAACGCCATCGACAAAATCCAAATTTCTAGCCTTCGTACCGTACATCCACCCTCGATTCATCTATATGCATGAAAAAACGCATAAGAATTTAAATTTAATAAAAATATTATCTCAACATATAGATTTTCAATTTGTCAAGTTTCATAAGAAATATCATACTTCAAGAAATATAAAGACATCCTGATCATCACAATTAATAAATGCCCTCTAAATTAACAAAGAGCCTTTATATCCGGATCATTACAATTAAGAAATTCCCTCTAAATTAACGAAGAGCCTTTACATCCCGATCATTGCAATTAAGAATTGCCCTCTAAATTATTTAAGAAAGACCCTTTACAACCCGATCATCACAATTTTGACAACAACCAAACCATAAATAGCTAGTTCCATACCTTGAATCAAGTATGTGAAGTCCAACCCTCAAAATTTAATGAGCCTCCATGATGACTTTTGATGAGAAATTGTCCTAAAATGAAGAAAAAGAGACTCTCCATGATCAATTCATCACAAAATGTATGATTAATCCTATTATAAAGGGTATGAATCCAATGGATTGCTAGCCAGTAACCTAGCACAAATTGTTGCACTCAAACACTAAAAAAGAGGAGCCCTCATGATGAATGTTGATGAGAAATAGTCCTAAAATGAAGAAAAAGAGACTCTCCATGGTCAATTTATCACAAAATGCATGATTAATCGTAAGATAAACGGTATGAATCCAATGGATTTCTAGCCACTTACCTAGCACAAGTTGGCGCACTCAAACACCAAAAAAGACGAGCCACCATGATGAGTTTTGGTGAGAAATAGTCCTAAAATGAAGGAAAAAGCTCTCCATGATCAATTCATCACAAAATGAAAGATTAATCCAAAGAAAATGGGTAAAAATCCAATGGATTGATGGTTACTAACCTTAGAACAAGTTGGTCGAGTCCATACATCAAGAATGGTGAAGTTTCAAGTGAATTTCGGCAAAAAACTGGCTGCAACAATGGAGGAGAGGGAGTGTGGCCGTCGGGTTGGGGACGAAAGGTGGTGCAAGGAAGAAGGGGTTGGAGTTTTATATTGTACAGGCTCATCACCGCTGGTTTGTAACACCAACCGACAGTGATGGGTTCATCACCGCCGGTTGGTGGCTGGAACCGGCGGTGATGGCCGGCGACACCATCACCGCCGTTACAAACCAGCGGTGATGAGGCACATCACCACCTGTTCCAACGGCCACTACGGCCACCAACTTTGGAATTGGTGGTGATTTCTGATCACCGCCGGTTCCTAACAAACCGGCGGTGAAGGCCCGTTTGCAAAGACTGAATCTGTGGTAGTGGTAGGAAATAATTTACTGGTAAAAGAAGCAAACCTTCCGGTCAATAAGATACAAACTATGTTTCTTGTGTTGCTACGGTCCAAACAAATATATAATTACATCATGTAATGCAAAAATACCAAGTGTTCAAATTAATCAATCTAAGTTGACATGAGAATGCTGGACGTTTTACAAATTCTCATAGTTACTGTGTTTGGTGAGCAAGAAGGCGTACATGAATACATGAGCTCAACCATAATTTAGTAGTCTCAATGTATTGAAATTTGAAATCCTCCTACTCCACCATACATATTGTAACTCATAACTTAAAAAGGCAAACTTTCCAAAAGCAGAGAAACCTAAGATAAACCTTGCATAAAAGATCTGCACGGGCACCATGGATAAATATAGTCTAAAATCCACAGAGGTGTTCATGAGGTCCAAATTCAATGCAATGCTATATGTACCACCACTTTGGCATTGAAATTATCAAATACATTCAGATAAATTTAAGAAATGGAAGATATTTTAGGCTATTTACTACAGCATTAGAAATGTATATTTAGCCAACATTGGACTCGAGGAAATACATGATAGCCATCCTCAGAATGACCCCAATCTGTAGCTTCGACTAGGCTTACCTTGCAATAGTCACAAACTTATGATTTAAATATTTAATTTTGAGCTGTCATTCGAAGTTGGCTGATTTGAGGGTGAAAGCGTCATGTTTTACCTTCTCAACATGATTAACTTGTTAGAATATAGCCAAAAATATTACTGACAAAATATCTTGATGATCATATTCCTTTGTATTATTGGACACCACAGTCTACTTACAAAACATATTCATGCACACTATGTTCAACATGGATTGCTCTACCCTTTGGTTACATTTACAGAACTAAGTTAGCTCTGACAAATTACACGTGAACGTATGCTAATTCAAATACACTAAAACTTGACATCATATTACCTCGGCAAGCCATTTCTTCCTTAAATCCAGAATAATTTGCTACCTTTGTCGTTGCTTAATTTCAGTTTGTACGATTCCTGAATAAAGAGCTCAACAAGAGTAATGGTAAGTTATCCTTTACTTGATCCAGTCCTGATTTTTCATTTGCAAGTGATCTGGACCCTAACCTTAATTGCTTCTGCATAACGTTGTGCACTTAGCTCAATTTTCATTTAACAGTCTAGAAACTGCTATACGGATGTTGACGAGAAATAGCAATATAATATGACCAAAATCCAGATTAAAATTGAAGTAGTCAGTAAGATTCACTCCTTGTTGTCTCCTAGACTTCCGTTGAAACCTTCAATGCCTATGTCAAAAATTGTGCCGAAATAATATATTGCAGTGCTATATCAGCACTCAAGCTAGTGCATCTTAATTATGAGTATATGGCAGCAAGGCATATAGATAGGCCAGCCAAGAATTTTTTTATTTTTAACCTATTTTTGAATTTCACTTTAAAAATAACCCACCCGAACAAATATTTAACGGTCTGCGTGGCGTGACAAAAATAGGTTGCCGCGCTACATGCATTGGCGTGACAAGGTGTGCCACGTTGGAGCGTGCAGGAGTCTACCAGCGTCTAGAGGTCTGCCAGCGCATAGCTTGTCACACCACTCCCACCGGCGTGACAGTACAGTCTTGTCACGCCACCCCACCGGCGTGATAAGGTCCGACCTTAGAAAAATCATATCTTTTTCATATGAACTCGGATGAAGATGATTTTTATATGACAATTGTAGCCCTCAACAAGATCTACAACTTTGTAGTTTTGAGTTTTCCATTTGAAGTAACTAAAATGCTTAAATAAATTGATTTAAGTTTTAGACAACATATTAAGCACTTGTGTCTCTGTCGGATCATCTCCAACTTGACATGATCTTTATGGTTCCACCAAGTAAGTTCTATATAACATTTGATATATCAAATCTCATAGAATAAGCAATAATAATTTGATAAGCGAACAATGAGAAATCAAACTATATAATTATCAAGTATAGAATATAATGTACATTCTAGATATTAATGATAGGTTTAAGCTAGATCAAGTAACTTGATGAAAGATTAAGACCTTAAAATATGTCTATGATGGTAAAATATGGTTGCTATTTATTTTTCTTCGGAGGACTTTGCTAAGCAAGATTAATATTATACTAAGTACGGAGGTACTAAGCAAGATTTACCAACTAATCAATATAAATAAAGTCTTATGTGAACTTGCTGATTAAAGTTTTAATATAAAAGTTCACTAAGAGTAGATGCTTAAATTTTCAATGTTTTATCACAAAGTTTGATTATGAACTCTTCACGGCTAGAGTACAACAACAATGGTGTACATAGGTTTACTAGTTCCATATGCCAGCTTGTGATCAGTACGTTCAAGGCTTAACCAACGGACAAATATTCTATACTTTCCATTTTATAGAGGTGTGCTTGTTGTTCAAACTTCGTTCACAAATTTTGTCTTATCCATTCAAACTTCCACCTTTGTCACTGCATTCCAACACTTAGGTTATTTCAGGTTCATCCTGAAATCGGCAATCTTATCATGTTTTGTCAATTTGATACCAACTCAAATACTCCAATTTTTTATTCAAACTTTCTTCCATGTTGTAGTACATGATTCATACTACAACTTTTATATTGGTTATAACTTCACTGTTTAACTATATTTCAAACTTTAAACTCTGCAGAATGACTAATTGGTCATATTTTCCTTCTTCAATACTTGCCCAAATTCAAATATTTTTTAATAATACTTGAACTTTTTTTCCAATCGAGGCATGCCCAATTTAAATTACAAGGATGGAAATACGGGATAGTCATACAGCCACACTATTACAAAAACCTTGATTTGTCCGATTGGAAAGCCCCTGTAGTTCCGGTTTCCCAACCGGGACCGCTAATCCGGAACTAAAGGCCTTAGGAAGCATATCTTTTAAATGTTTCAGTAATTCACCAAATCCCTTGTCGGATACACCATGTGTTGCCTTCCATTATAGCAACTCCAGAGTACTGCCAAGCTTGTTCAATCCATCTTCACAGCTTGGATAAAATAACTTGCATTGGTCCTCTAACATCTGCTGGAACTTCATCCTCTCCTTTTCACTTTCACAATCTTCCCGCGCATCGCCCAACGCCTGCCCAAGATTGTCGGTGGGATCATCATCTGTCGCCCCTCCTTCAGGCTCTTCCATTGCAGTATCGTCATCAAACGTTGTCGCCACTCTTCTTCTTCATTATCCTTCATTATAACCCCTTTTTCTCTATGACTTGTGCAACAAATGTAATTGGACATGAAACTATTAGCAAAAGTATGGCAGTGAAGGTCCTTCAAGAGGAGTAATCCTTCTTGTTCTGGCAATCTCCGCACGGGCAACACATGAAACCATTCCGCTTGTTTGCATCGGCCATATTTTAAAAATAAAGCAGGCCATCAGTGAACTCCTTGGAACGTCAGTCAGCATTGTACATCCATTACGGGTCCATCTGCATTGTATTATGTGAATTATTGTTGACACCGGATTTTGACCGATAAAATCCTATAAAGAAGAGATAAGCGAAATAAAGATAGAATATGCAGAGGGCAGGACCAGCACGTGCATGTGAAGGTGATTAGAATAAAAAGAGAAGTCCAGGTTAATCACGCATACGCATAATCTCGTCACGGACAGGTCGGACGAAACTTCATTAGCAAGGACACTACATAAGGAAAATTAGATTCCATGTATCTTAATATTCTTTTTAGATTTTTCTTGTTAGGCAAGTCTTGAGTCATTAGTTCAGAGTATAAATATGTACACCGAGGTCATCGTAGTTCTTTTCTGGATCAATCAAACATAATTTATCTTTTCGGCTTCATGCCATTACTTTACCTTAGGAGTATGATGTAATGTAGTTCTTGATGAGTTCTTTGGCAAACTGGGCTGCATCGCTTCGATCTCCAATTCGCCAAAGTCTTCGTCGATCAGGTGCTCTAGGCTTTAATCATCGGGGCGCATCTTTGTGATTTCGTTTAGTCTGCCTAGTTATCGAATATCTTAGATCTTTGACTTACGGCACATCGCTTCTATCTCGATCTATTGTATTCACAGTTATCCAGCTTAGATCAAGCTCTTTATCGGCTGTTCATCAATTTATATTGTTTAAATCTATTACATAGCCGATTAGATCTAATCTAAGTGTTGTTTCGCTCAGCTTTATTAAGGTTGTGCTTTAGTGATCTTAATACTGCTCTGCGCTTGCATCAGCTGATCTAGCCGATAGCGTGTTCACCTACATCGGCTGACCTTTTCGATAGCTTATCTGCTTGTATCGGACTTCTAGCTGATACACTCATCAGAACGGTTCGGAAATCCAGACGATACGTTCCAGAATTCAACAGTTTATCATTCCTTGTCAATTTACAGGTCCAATTGACTGGCACGCCTTGCACCTACTATTTGTAGGCTGCGCCCGAGTAAAGCAAATCTCCTAGATCCTCGTGTGGGGTCACGTAGAGAGCCGATCGCCAGTTTTTTGCGTCAACACACTTTTGGTTATTGCACCAAATTTTGGTGTAATAATTATCATAAACTATTACTTATGCATTATCTCTCTATGCATGAAATCTTACTCTATAATATTACCTTTCAATGCATGCAACATCTAAGCAACTTTAAAAAAATTATAGCTCAAATTATCTAAATAGTTACTATACAACATCTAATATAATATATTATCTCTAACTTTATCAATGCATGATATGGTATTTCCAATTTATCGAACTTTATCTATGCATTTAAAAATATAAATAGTTAAATATCTCTAACTTTACAAAATTCAAGATACGTGACATTCTAATTTATCTATGCATGATATGGTATTTCTATTATTTTATAGATAAATATAGTATTCTATTTTTTGCTTTATTTCTCTATGCATGAAAAATCACTAATGTTTAAATTTATTTCTATATAATCATTTTGATAAACTTCTACAACTAAGCAACATCTATGCATGCAATCTATTAAAAATATTTCCAACTCTAAATCCTCAAAATTCTCATCCTCTCTCCAACTCTAAACTCTCAATTTCTCTATTTCCAAAGCAAGAAATAAGCAATACCAGATATGAATGAAAAGAGGATGAAGTTCCTTACTTTTAGAACAACTGGGTGAGTGAAATCTTCACAAAATCATGGTAAAAATGGGCATGACATTCCCCATTGCCGGCCGTTGCTATGAGCACTAGTGAGCAGCTTGTGTTTATGGCTCGGTCGGACAGGGGAGGACCAAACCTTTTTATGGGAACTATTTAGTCTAAGTTGGAGCCACCAACCGAGCTAAAGATCTTTCATTAGTCCCGGTTGGTGGCTCAACCAGAACTAATTAGCCCGTGAGCCATCCGGTTGGAGCCACCAACGGGGACTAATGAGAGACCTTTAGTCCCGGTTGGTGGCTCCAACCGGGACTAGATGTCACTACTAAAAACAATAGGACGTCCTATTTTTTTAGAGGTGGATCAAAAGGTAACCCGCTCCTACAAATGGAGCACAGTTACTGTAGCATCTGACCCGCCCCTAGAAAAGCATTTTTAGGGGCGGGTGATGCCATCACCCGCCCCTGCAAATGGGCCGCCCCCAAAAATAGCATTTCTAGGGGCAAGTGATGGCGTCACCCGTCCCTAAAGATACATTTTTAAGAGCGGGTGATGGCATGACCCGCCCCTAGAAATGGTTCCACACCAAAAAATTTATAACTTTTTTATATGATCTCGGATGAAGTCAAACTTTATATCAAAATTGTACAGAATAATGAGATCAAAAACTTCATAGTTGATAACTGTTTCATTTAAGGTCATTTAGTTGTTCAAAAAGTTATTATGAAATTATATATGGCTATGACTATATAGTATCTCATATAACTCAAGTCATACTTTGAGGTTTCAACAATCTTAACCTTTATATACACTTATACTTGGCATATTTTTTTATCTATAGTTCACAATAATTATATTGTAGAAGTTTCACTTTTTTTATTTATTTTGCTATATGGAAAGATTAAAATGAATTTTCAGAATAAAATTAAAAAATATTTTTAGGGGCAGGCGGTGGCGTCACCCGCCCCTAGAAACGGATTTCTAGAGGTGGTGATGGCGTCACCCGCCCCTACAAATCAATTTCAGAGTTAATATAAAAGAATAACATATCCCATAGAGTCACAAGTGATTGTGCAGTGTGGTGGCGAGAAAGGTACGCGCGAGGCTTGAGATATGCGGTTCGAACCCCGGGTGACGCAAGTGTGCATATTTCATCAAAAAAATTGTAACTCGATAGTACAAGGGCTTGTGGTGATGGTTGATTGGCTGCAATATTTTTTTCTTTTGTTGTTTTCAATTTTTCGATTTTTTATTTTCTAGAAATTGATTTCTAGAGGCGGGTCATGCAGTGACTCACCCCCTACAAATCATTTTCAGGTGTGGGCGCGTTACCTATCCCTAAAAATCATATTTTTAGCTGTACCTGCGAGAACTAGGAGCAGGTACCGCACCCGCTCCTAAAAATACATTTTTACCCGGCTCTTTTAGTAGTGTGTCCCCCCTGCCTTGAGGGTCCTTGACCCTGGTCGGGATAAATGTCAAAAAAGCAATGACGGTTTCTGTACTACTGCCAGAAGGAGAAAAAAAAGGGGCTAGAAGGGAGGTGATCGGAAAGACAAAGGAAGCACTTCAGCCCTGACATTCAGGTCAGAAGCGCCCCTACCGATCATCCATCATCCCAGGTTTCCTAGGAATCCCTGAAAGTCACTACAGTTTGCAGGTTCAAGCATCTAGCACTAACGGAAATACCGGATAGGTATAATACTTTGACTTACTTCACTCATTTGTTCCGATCTTAACCTCGTCCACCTATTTATACTATTTTTTACCATTTTACATTTTAAATTCTCAATTTTCTCATTTTGGTCGAGTTTACCTCAAACTTGGCTTGATTTTGACCTTATTATCACGTGTGATTCTTTTTCTCTAATGCCACTTAGTCAGATTGAAATAATCATTTAGAGCTTAATCCCTCCTTAAAATCTTGAGGTGTGACATTTAATATCCTTTTACTCCAAATTTTAAAGTTGTTCTTCTTCATTGCTAAAGCACATGACTTGTACTACAACTTTTGCATTGGCCCTTTATCAAATGTTTAGTGGGAAATTACAAATTCAAACCCCTCAACATGGCTACTCGATAACATGTCCAGTACTTAGACAATTCAGCTAATTATTGTAATTATTGTAATTGACGCTTTCTTCCAACTATGATTATCTATTTTGACTCCATCGTAAACTCGTATGAATATGCCACTTAGGTCCATCAACTCCAAAAGTTTATAAACTTTTTAAGTTGTTCACCACAGGTCCATACCTATCCACGTATACACATACACGTAATGCTGATATAGCTTGCGGACCGTACATTTCCATAGACTGTTAGCTTGATTAGTTGATTCATCTACCCATGGCTTTCTTGTCCAACATGCCATCTCCATCCTCTAGTCAGCGGGACGCTTGTCAATCCCACCACTTGCTTGGGCTGGTCAAGGCCATCGCTCGAGGTGCCCCGTATTGAGCCGCCGCGGCCGCCCATGTAGACTCGGCCACCGTCTGCCCGCCTTAACCGACCATCCATTCAAGGCCGCCGTCGCTCGGGGCACCCCCGGTTGGGGAAGCCGACGCCACAAATGCATGGAGCCCAGACAGCTTATAATGCTCAGATTCTAGTCCGAGAATGTACATTATATTCTATACTTGACAATTATCTAGTTTGATTTCTCATGTATTTCTTATCAAATTATTATTAGTTAATCTATGCCATTTCATATATCAAATGTTATATAAAACTTACTTGGTGGAACCACGATGAACATGTCAAGTTGGAGACGATCCGGTAGAGGCACAAGTGCTTAATATGTTGTCTAAAACTTAAATCAATTATTTAAGTATTTTAGTGATTTCAAATGAAAACTCAAAACTACAAAGTTGCAGATCTCGTTGAGAGCTACAATTTTCATATAAAAATCATCTTCATCCGAGCTCGTATGAAAAAGGTATGATTTTTCTAAGATTGGACCTTATCACGCCAGCGGGTGTGACGTGACAAGACTATAGTATCACGCCGGTAGGAGTGGCGTGACAAGCTCAACACGTGGAATATGCGCTGGCAGATCCCTCCCGCATGCTCCAACATGGCACTCCATGTCACGCCAATGCATGTGGCGCAACAGCTTGTTTTTATCACACCACGCGGACCGACGCAAGCGAGCAAAAGGGTTAGATCCGCAAATATTTGATCGGTGGGTTATTTTAAAGTAGAATTCAAAAATAAGTTAAAAATAAAAAATCGCCAGCCAACTTATGCAGCTTTCAAAACCCGGGACCACGGGACTGCTTACATGGCACAAATAATTCTAGAATAAGGGGATGGGACATATCTCATACCTTAGATGTGTTGTAATGTACTCTGATACGAGTAAGACTAGTCGGTATAGAAGGAAACTGCTCGGTACGACCAGAGTAGGACTCCTAAGCTCGTACCAGACTAGGATATCTATAACGCTATCTCCCAGAGTATATAAGGGCAGGCGGTGACCCCCTCCAAAGCATAATCAATCCTAGGCAAAACAAATCACCATACATGATGTAGGGTATTACGCAACTCGCGATCTGAACCTGTCTAAACTTTGTGTTGCTTGCACCTTCGAGTTCCTAATCTCGGCGACACACTGCCTACAAATCTATTACCCGGGGGTATACTCTGTAGGCTTGGCGGTAAAACACCGACAAGCCTGTTTTTGTCACACCACGCGGACTGGCGTGAGCAAAAGGGTTAGATCTGCAAATATTTATTCGGTTGGGTTATTTTTAAAGCAAAATTCAAAATTAGTTTAAAAATAAAAAAATCGCCAACCAACTTATGCAGCTTTCAAAATAATTGGCAGGAATATCTTTCTCTCTTTATGCCTGTAATAACAAAGAAGTCACTACCATGATACATAAAGCTACATTAGTTACATGTTTCTCCGTTATATATGATCAGGAATCACACCCTGTTTCTTGGAAAGTTGAAACACATGCTGGCGATCTCAACCGGCTTGCCGCATGATAGGCAATGTTGTTTTCTCAAGAAGTCCCTTGCACTAGAGCCCACCAACCTTTAACAATACAGTCTAACACAAGAAATATCACCCAAATTGGTCTGCTTAGGAATGCATGCACCATTACAGTAAACTGACGAAAAAAGAAAATCCTGAAGATTCAACTTAAAAGCAAAACAACAGCCTCAATCTACATGTATCCGCACATAAAAAACTGGAACAGAGAGCCAATTCAACTTAAAAGCTCACAAGAGGTTTTGCATAGGATTTGCAGGAACTCACATAATTCAAGCAATGAGCTGCAGATCAGTACTGAAGAATCTGGAACCATACTTTGTTGTGATGATTTTTCGTAATTAAGTAGCTGTTTTCGTAAGCACATATGAATTTAAAATCCATTACAGTATGTTGTAACTAAAAGATCTAATCTATATCTCTAGAACCATGCTTTTCTGCATTTCTCATGCTAGACAATACAGATAGAAAGATAATATAGGTATGTGCCTAACAAGATCCAAAAGATCAAATTGCTCTTGATAATACCAGAATGTATTCAAATCTTATTGGGGATCTCAATCAAACAACACTAAAATGATTCACCGGTGAGGAACTCGAGCGGCCAAGCATGAATACCACAGTAGTCATCATGAAAAATCTCGCCCCGGGTGAAACCTCCCCGCCTGAACCCCTCAAGGGCACGTGAGGTTAGCACCTCCTCCCTTGCACCGATACTCTATCCTTCTACAGGCTTGGTAGCCTCGGGCCGGACTCACCCGCATAATGGTTAAATGGTGTGCACGTTTAACATAGTCCCACGAATCGTACGTTACTCCCACTCGGTCCTTATTTCCAAACCAAGCGTCACCGTTCAAAGAGCGTATCCATCACAATGGTCCGCTACCGCACCCATTATAGGTATGGCCACCAACTCCTGACCAAAGTATCCACCAAATGTATCCGCAATAGGTACTCCGTAGGGTGTGCTCAAACACACCCCGATCCGAGGATCAGGTTAAGTTATGCTCGCCCCCGCTAATAGCCCTAATCACCAACTCCTCAAAAGTATCTCCACGCACACCAAGAGTCCTATCCATCCATTCCACACACATACACATGCAAGCGGAGCATAGCATTTCATATATTCGTCAGTGTAACATGAGATTACAAGGAACAGGATTACAAGTAGGCAATGCTAGTTTATCTCATCATAAGCATAAAGTAAAGTGATACCATTCTAGCATGGCAGGTCTAATGGGTGTTAAAAACATAGATGGGCGTGAGCCTAGCTGAGCTTCAAAGTCCTCACACGTCTCCTGGAAGTCCTGTGCGTCGGTAAACTCCTCCTTGGTAGGTCCTAAGCGTAAATAGAAATAAAATACTAGGACCAAAATGCAAATACACTAAAAATTATCAAAGGAAGATTCAAACAACAACAATTCCTACACTAACGGGTAGATCATGATTTTAGAAGAATTATGGAACTAGTTTCACAATTTTCTGAGCTCTGATTAATTTATTATGAATTTTTGAAGCAAAAAATCATTTCTGAAATTAATAAATGATTATCAAAAAAGAAAATCAATCAGTCAGTGACACATGGCAGCCTCTAGGCATGGCACGTGGTAGAATAATGTCAGCCTTCCCCTGCTCATGTCAGCAGTGGCCCCCGGATGGCATCATCATTGACCGGTCTGCGGGCCCACCAGTCAGCCTCTAACTCCCCCCTCTCTCACTGGATCGCGGGTCCCACTAGTCAGCTGGGTTAAAAGAAAAACAAAAAGGGAGACGACTTAGGCTAGTGGGTCGATGGGCTCGTCCGGCCCATAACGTCTCACGGCTCACCTACGTAGGCTAGCTCACGGCTCGGCAGGCCGGCTCACGGACAAATGGGCCGGCTTACGGCCCAATCCGGTCCCCCCCTCTCCTTTTGCCAGGCGGACCCACGGGTCAGCGCCTCCTCTTCCCCCTCTCTGTCGCGTGGGGGCCTACGTGTCAGCTCGATCCAGTGCAGCGGCTCGGATCCGGTGTGGGTGCATGCATGTGTGGCCGTGTCTCTGTGTGTGTGTGTGTGTGTGTTAAGTGGGTGTGTGTGTGTGTGCTCAATAGGGCGCCTGCAGAGCGCTCGGCGAAATGCCGTAGTGGCGCTCGCGGGCGCCACGCCACGGCGTTGCAGCGGCGTGCGTGGTGACCATGGTCGTGCCGTGACCATGGCCCGGCGGTGGTGTGGTTATGGCGTGGTGGTTGCGTGCCAGAGCAAAGCCAAGGCTTGGCCTTTCGGTCAGCATGGCTCAGGAAGGCGCCCACGTGTGGGTCCCTAGCGTTCCAGGGCTGCGGCATGGCCGTGCCGTGCGCGCGGGGCATCAGCATTCCAGGCCCACGTATGGCGGCGTGCGATGGTGGCTGCGGTGGCGAGGAGTGGTGCTAGGCTAGGATCAAGGCTCGGCCTTTGGGCGTTACATGTTAAGCGTGTGCCCGGGTTCTGGGTCTAGCCAAGGCCGCATCACGGCCGCAGCAGTCGCGGTGCTCCGACGTACCGAGCTGCGGAGGCGTCGGGCTGCGGCGGTGGAACGAGGCGACGATGGCGGGCTTCTGCAGAAGAGCGGCACGAAGGCCACGCAACAACGAGGGTAGGGTTTTTGGGCTCCTACGGACGGTTCATCGGCAATGGCCGATAGCATGAGGGAGAAGGGAATGGGCGGCGGCTTACCGGCGGTGTGAAAAAGAAAGGGGCAGCGCATTGGCGAGGCGAAGCCGGGAGGGTCGGTGTCGTGCCATGGCGTGCAGCTGCCTCGTCATCATTGTACGGGCGCTGGCGTGGCGAGACAGCTCCGACGACGCTCCTCCTCCTCTCCTTTTTGCCCTCTTCCCTCACCCGACTCCTTCCTCCTCGGGTTGCGGTGGCGGACAAAGGGAGACCCTAGGGTAGATAGGGTTTCACAGCGGCTTTGGTAGGGGCTTAAAAAGGGGCGGCTAAGGATTTCGGAGTACCTGGGACAGCCGGCGACCCTCAGCGTTCGTGCCACGGACGCGTGGCACGCATCCATGCAGCACGGCTAGGGTTTAGGGGTTTGCGAGGCGGCCAAGGCAGGGGCGCAGGTTGCGGCGCTGGCGGGAGGCGCGACTGGGAGCAGACAGGCTCTGAAACGCGTGGGTTTGTCAGCTCCCAGCGGCCAGGCGGATGCGCGCGAGGGCAAGGGCAAGGCAGCGTCGAGAGGAATGAGAAAGCTGACGAGCGGGCCCCGCTCATCAGTGGCTTGGTGAGGTGAGCGGGTGTGGGCGGCATGGCGGCGGTGTTGGGCTGGGCCGTGTGCGGGTAGAGCTAGGCTTGTTAGCAGGCCAAATTCGGCCTTTGGCCGTTGGCCGGGCTGCGTTGGTTAGCAGGTTAGGGTTATTAGTGGGTCCGGCCGGTTTTGGGTTAGGATAACGGGCCGGGTCAGGGTAGGTTAGGGTATTTAGTTAGGAGCTTTTGAATTTTAAATTTGAATGGCTAATTCGAATTTAAAACAAGTTAAACCCAATTAAAACCAAATGGAAAACCAAATTAAATCACACTAACAATTATTGATCCTTAATTTAATTTAAATTTTGATTACTAGGAATTTTAGAAAGGGAAGAGAACATCCTTAAATTGATTCTAACTGTGAGGACTTGCACAAAAATTTTAAAATTCACCAAAATTCCACTATAATCATTCCGACAAAATTCAGGATGTTACAGGGCTGGTGCTTATCTTGCAAGCATTCATAGCAGTTGGTCTCGTAGTTGAGAACTTATGAATTGGGTGAAGGCCTTGGTGATGGTATGGTTCTGTAGTTGCTATGGCTTACTGTCATATTGCCTTATTTTAAGATTCTGATTTATTGTGTGGTACACTATCTGTTTTTGTATATTTTTAGTGTCCAAAGATATAATCTGAGAGCTCCTTGATATCCTCATAAAGAAGCATGGATAAATCATGGATCAATTGTGAGGCTAGGTACAACACAATAGTTTCATAAATACTAAAACTGTTTCAGGGGTTTAACCAAAAAATTGCATGTAGGCACACGAAGGCATATTTGCAAGGGGTGAACAGTTTCCTAGCTTATGTACAGCAATAGGAAACAAGATATTATGCCCTTGCAGAAAGTGTGTTAACTCATTTTGGCAACAGGACATCAAAGTCAGCACGGTATTGCAGGTAATTTATTTTGGATTTACTTTAAACAACCAGCTCTATCTTTTCCTGCCTTCTTTTGTTCAGCATATATGTAGTCTATTTCCATGCATTCTACCCTCAGTTTAGTGATGATTAGCCCCAAAATTGGGAAACGGTTCCTCTGCAATACTGCAGAGGGACTCGCTCTCACTGACATGCGGGCCCCATGGCACTAGGGCCCACATGTCAGTGGGATGAGTCCCTCTGCAGTACTGCAGAGGAGTTTTGTCCCCAAAATTTGTCATAGATGCTGACTTGTGATCACCGCATTTACATGTGACTTGAATTTGTAGACATCTACCTATTTTCATTCTTTATAGTACCACTAAAACTATATCTTGCTGTGCTACAGCTGCTAGTGTTCTTCAACAAATCCTAGCATTTAATTGTAGCTGTAGCTGTGAAAATGGTTGAGCATATATGTATAGGTACACAGTACAGTATGCCAAATTGTAGCATTTTTTATTCTTCATTTGAACTTCTGAAACTTGGATGGAAGTAGCTGTTGATTGAATGGCAAATTTGATTTTTCAGGGACTTCTGGGAGATGCTAGAGGAAGGCATGCCTGTTGGTGCACACACTATACAACCAGCTAAAGTCCCCATGGATGCTCTGCTATTTTGGACCTCCTAAAGATGAAACATTTTGTAAACAAATGTAATGGCTATGCAAGCCAGATATGTGAGATGTGCCAACCAAACCTTATGGCTGTGTGAACACTTAATGTCTTTTTTGGCTGCTGTGTAGTGTTGATGTGTTGGTTGCTATGTACTATTGAAGTATGAGATTATTGTCAGTAGTTAGTACAAGTTCAAACCATTATGGCTTCTATGAACATATTTTGAGCAATATATGTTGTCTGGTGATCAATGTGGGCTATATATATGTGTTTGTATTTAGTGAAATCAATTTTGTCCAATGATCAATGTGACCTTGTTTGGTTTTGATTAATGTTAACTTAATATTGCCTGCTATAATTTATTTGAGCTTAATTATTGCCTGATTTGTAAGATCATCTGACTGCTTAGCGTCTGATTGTTTGTCGCTAAAGACAAATGTAGAGTTCAACCGTTACTCGTGATATGTTTTAAGGACAGTCAGTCAGTCAGCTCCGCATGCATACGTCCGTCGGTATTTCTCACTCGAGCGTCTAGCAATCAGTCGGTATAGGACTGTCCCTCGATATAAGTTTATACCAACACCGCTTTCAACGACCTAAGGCTTTCGGTACAAGTCTATAGCGACTGATGGTACATGCATGCTTTACATCCTCGTCAAGATGCATGTAATTACATGCTCCACCCAAGTTGCCTATGTCAAGATGCGCTATCGGAGATCCCCAGCGGGATCAAGGTGAGCCCCCTGCAGCAGCAAGTATATCCTAAATGAACTAGGTAAGCCAGGCAATGATCCATTAGTGATCCAGCTGCTGAATTACACATTTACATGGAGTATAATCTATCATTCCAAGGGCCATTGCTGCGATCACGGATGTATGGTTGAGGGTCTGTTTGGTTAGACTGTGAGCCGTGAAAAAGCTGTTGAGCTGTGGAAAAGCCACTGTGAACTGTGAGAAAGCTGAAAGCAAATCACACATCAAGGTGCACATATAGCAGTTGAGGAAAGGAGGTGAGCTCCAATCTGGCATCCACACCTTCCTACTCCACCTTCGATTTTCGGCAAACATGAGCCAATGATTCACATATTTTGGTGTTGTTGCATGTGTGAGCATATGAAACTCTTGATGCTGTTAAGGATGACATTCCGGTTTGTGCTTTTGGTCTTGCACATATAAACTCTCCCTCTGTATTTGCTATCACATTGTAATCCAATTTAAAAAACAAGCAGTACCCAACTTAGCACAACGGAGCTTCACAGCGAATTATTACAGTATAGTTGCTATACCCTCTAAATGCACTGGTATAGTCACAGCATGCAGTGCTAGTACAGATCATTCGAGCATGCCAATATAAGCTTCAGCCAGAGTTACAATCTAGACTGTATCCCTCCAGCAACAACAATGGTTTCAGCTGTGATGAAGGATGCATCGTCAGAAGCCAGGAATGCGGCAACCCGCAGCCATGTCTTCCACAGAACCCAATCTCTTGAGCGCGGTCCTGTCAGTAAGCTCTTTCCTCTGCAGAATAATTAAGGTTAGGTACATTCATTTGCATGGACGGAACAACTGGATCGAGTCTTTGAAATGAATAGTGGTGAATGATTTTTTGTGCCAATATTATTATGAAATAGACAGATCTCAGCAAGTATCTTTAGGTTTTGTACTTAGGTATGATATAATGGAACAATATCCCCCAAGCACTAGAAGGATAATGGCATCTGATGTAAGTATCGCCTTCTAAACCATGTTTTTTAGCAAGCCATTTCTATCTTTTGAAACATGGAAACTAAAAATAGACAATAAAAAAGGGATAGCATGTCATTAATATTGAAGATATCATCCAAACGTTAACTATCAGATAATATGCAATAAAAAAATTGAAGATCCGATCAGGGTAGCCTTCAAGCGGCACATCAGAGCGTTCAAAAGTTGTTTTAGTGCATTTTAAATCGAGTTCGCATATATTTTTCTATCCTTCTAAATAATCCGTGATCCATAAAGGTATTGGTAATTCCTTTCTATCTATTTCTTCAAGTGCACTGGCATGTGCAAGTAAAGCTTCAAGCCATACTTGTTGCATCACAAATTAGAAAACTATGTATAGAAGTGCTAAGCAACGATATTTCTTTATGCCAAATAACATTGAAACTTTTAGGAAAATGAGGAAATGTTATAAAAAGGGTCAAATAATTCTTTTCAATTAACCAATCATCAAAATATATGCAGACAAAGTAAGCAAGCAAAAATATAGAAATCACTTACAATGGTCTCATTTTCTGTGAGGAAACTAGCAAACCGTGTAGGAACGAAACCAGGAGCTATACAGTTAAAACGAGTATTGGGTCCCATCTCACCAGCAAGAGCCTACAAATACATCAACAGCTTAACAATAAAGTATCCAAAGAAATTAGTTGTGATCTTCAAAAACTGTGTACAATATATAGTTTTTTTTACTTCTCCAACTTGTGTACTTCTCTCTAAACTCTGAAGTCTTAGCATCAAACTAAACTTCATTCCTGAGGACATCTAACATGCAGCCCCTAACATAAGTGCAAAACACCAAGCAGATACTTCTATGTGCAAACTTCATGAACCAGAGGGAGGGAGGGAGAAAGAGAGAGACGCTTACTGTGTTATATGGCACTGAAAGGATCACTTAGACTACCAGACTTATCTTTAGTTATGTGGGAGCATGTATGATGGGAATCTGGAAGTTTTCATTCCAAGCCCCATCCAGTTCTGTACCAAAGGTAGATCAGATGAAACCTCATGCGCTTTGCTACCCAACCAGATGGAGTACAATGAAATTTTCAGATTTTTAACATATATCAAGCCACCTCATATGCTCCCAAGGGCCATGCATGAGCGCTTACACAAACCTCTCAAAGGGAAGATAACTTGCTTATGTATACTTCATGAACCCAGCATTATTCAGTTACCAGCTTAAGTCAAACATGTTATTTTTACATTACAAGTTTACAAAAATTGTAAGTATGAAGGTGTATTAAGATTTATGAGAACTTTCTATACATGTCAACAATAATAACATGACTTTGACATTGATCAAATATAGCAAACAAAGTGAAAAATGACAAAAATGATGAACATATACCTTTGTGAGACCAAAGAGAGCAGTCTTTGTAACACCTTACATTGTCAATCCTTTTTCTGGATTGTACCCAGCAATTGAGGAAATAATAATCACAGATGATCCCTTACGTAGGTGGGAGCAGCATCCTGAAAAGAAATTGATACAGGAAGCAAATAATGTCAACATTATTTGCAGAGGGTGTAAAGCAGGAGGAAGAATTTTCCCACCTGAAGAAAAAGAATAGAAGCCTTGACGTTAATATCCCACAGTTTATCGAGAACAGCCTCTTTCATTTCAAGAATGCCATCTACAGTAGGATTTGCAGCAGCATTCGAGACAAGAATATCAATGTGTCCAAAGTTCTGCAACAACATAATCAGTTGATTACTACTACAAGAACAAGAAGAGTCACAATGTTATCTGACAACTACTTAAGTCCTCAAATGCAACATACTATCTAAGACATGAACAGAATGTAGAAAAGTGTGCGTCATGCCCAAGACCAGCTGGGCTTAATAAGTGGCCCATTCAGTACAGCGGGTCATCGTGAGTCAATTCTGAGGAAGAAACTAGAGTGTAGTTGGTTAGTTCCTCTATATATAGAGGCCTGCTGTATCCATTGCAGCTTAAGCAGTAGATCAAGGGTGTAGCCTATCTCTCAGCCTCTTGCTTGGGTGCCTGCCGTTGTGACAACTGGTCCACTGCGCCCAGCAACCCTAGGGCACCGACAATGTCCCTCCCTCCCTCCGAAGAAAAACGAAAAAGAAAACTCTGGTAATCTGTAAACATAACAGTTTGCAAGATGCTGTACGAAACATGCGATGTGGGATATGTAAAGGCACACTTTTAGAAGCACACAGAGTAAGACTAGGTATGGCTCCTGCATGTGGAAGTATTAATGATTTGATGCAATTTCAAAGAGTCATCAACCTGAATGTCAGAAGATGAAAATGTAAAAGAGAATTGACACAATTCTTTGACTTGAGACTTTCACAGGATAAAGATATGCTACATTACTGTTCATTTCCTCATCAACTAATAAAGGAGTGTTATGCTCATTATTGAAACACAAGTAGATGCTGGTACTACTGAGCTTCTCTTTAGTTCATCATGAAGACAATGTTAACTTTAGTGCTGTCATTTGCACTTCTGCGCAGGTAGATGACTCTCTGAAATTACATCCAACCATAAATTCATGTTTCCTGTTCTGGGAACGCTACTGCACGAAGAAATAGATCAAGCAAGCAGCTAGAAATATCAGGTAGTAAACCAATCCCAATTTCGCCATTGACAGAGAAACCATGGAGGCAGGCAGTTAAGGTCAGCTGAGCAAAAGCCAGTCAGTAGCGTAAAACAACTAAACCAGCGTTCCTGATGCACATTTACAATTGTCGAAGCTTAATTCCCAACAAGGTCGGCACAACATTGACCGCCAGGAGGCCTGACGGGATCGCTGAGCAACAAAAGGAATCTGACTATGCAATGTAACCCATCTGAGAGACTGAAACCCCCTCCCCCAATTCTGACCTTGACTGCCGTGTCGATGAGGCTCTTGCGCTGCTGGGCGTCGGAGACGTGGCAGACGGCCCCGACCGCGGTGATCCCCTTTGCCTTGAGCCCCTTCACCGCGTCGTCCACGTTCTTCTGCAACACCACCCGTCAAACAGCAGAAACCCCCAATCACAAGGACGGTCCAGGGAAAAACCGGGAGCACGCAAACAAGCAAAGCAGGGGAAACGAAACGAGAAGGGGCCTCTGCTCTGCTCTGCTGGACCTGCTTCCGGGAGGAGATGACGGCGGCGGCGCCCTCGAGGCCGAGACGCTCGGCGATGGCGAGGCCGATCCCCTGCGTGGACGCCGTCATGACGGCCACCTTCCCCTCCAGGCGCCGGCACTTGACCTCCATCGCCGCGCCGCGCCGCGCCGGCCGAGCTTCGAGGTCGCTCGTTTATCCCCTTCGCCGCAGCTTGTACGGTAGCTGCCCTGCACAGGAGTGGAAATTTGTTTCGATTTGTACAGGAAAGTGCGATAAGACCCGTCGATGAGTATGTATATACAATTATACATTAAAAAAAAAGAGACCCGTCGATGGAAGCGAGGCAGAACGGGGCAGCAGGCGTATCTGATCTGGATGCTCTGGATGCTTCATATGCCGGTGAAATAGGGCGGAGACAACCTGCGCGGCGCGGTCGACGCTGTGGGAGCAGCGAGCAGGGGCTGAGATGACCTGCGCGGCGCTGCCGGCGTCGTGGGAGCGGCGATGCAGTGGCGGAGACAGCCTGCGCGGCGCGGCCGGAGCTTGGGGGCGGCGAGCAGGCGGCCGGGGCGAGAGCAGAGGGAGAGCGGGGCGCGGATAGCTGTCGCTGAAAGCGACAGGCATCCCCTGTTTTTGTCGGCTGAAGACTCCCGCCGGCCCGCACACACTGTTTTCTTTATTATCGGCCCGGCCCATGTAAGAAACGAGAAGTATGTTTTGAGCTCTAAAATCTATGTACTACTAGAACCGATTCGTTATTTTATTATGCCACATGTATATTAGTTTGGATGGGTGTCAAAAAATTTATACGAGAGCCGGTGTATGCACATGCATCCCTCCGATAAGGACATAATTGACGATGTCATCATACCCGTAAAAAAATTGAAACTTGAAAAATCATAAATCTTAAATTAAATATCTAAATTAAACTTCGATTGCAACATATAGTTTCGTCTAGCAAGATCTTCCAAACAAGACCCTCCTTACCTATATTTAAATAATTTATTATTTTTAAATTAAATAATCTTTTATGATATGTGCACAAATGGAATAAATTCTACAACCCATGGAATAATATAATTATATGCAAACAAATTATATGAACTCATACAACAAGGATATATATATACATATATATATACCCTAAATACAAATTATGAAAACTCATGAAACAAATATATGTACACTTATTTACAAACTAACAGAATAAAGATTTGTACACTTAGAATATAATTATGCAAACTTGTAGAATAAATATATGTACATATATGTACATCTACAACAACCTATACTAATCCAGGCGGAGCCGGAGATGAGCAGACGGCTGTGTTTGGCGAGGCGTCGTACGGGAGCTTGCTGGTCATGGTGAAAGCGCTCGGAGTCGGCGGCTCACTGGACTCCTGAAATTACACAAGCAAGTGGACGAGAGGGCTTCCATTGGCCGGGCCGGGTGGAAAAAAGTGTATACCGGGTCTTCTAATCTTTATCTATTTCTAAAGCAAGCAATGATTTTTTAATCCATCAATCGCTAATCGAAATCCGACAAATCTTAAAATACTAATCGGAACCGGACAAATCAATCGGAATCCAAATTATAACTTAAATAATTAATGCCTCACGCGATCACGACACGCCCTGTTATATAACCCGTAGCTAGAAACGAGTTCATACCTCGTCAATCCTGTACAACTGTTTATTTTGAATCAAGTACGACCTCCCTTGTTGGATCTTTGCCTTATTCCTGCTTCTAGCTAGGTCAAATTGTGCTCTGCAATGAACTACCTTGGGTGGGCATTCAGGCTACCAAGTTACATATAAATGCATCAAAAATATTTTTATGTAGTCAAGATGAAATGACGATGAAAAATAACATTATTCCTCACTGTCAAGTATGTCAGTAAGCCATTTCAGAGAGGTTGAATATCCTAGACTACTACAACCTTTGCGGTAGCTGAGCCTACCTAGCAACTAGTCACTACTGGAAACAAATGTTCCTGTGCGTGCCCAATTTACATGGCAAGTGGTTACACTCAGGTTAACCATCAAGGTAATTGATTTTACATTTTTCTATTGGTATTTTTGTATTTCTCTATCAGTTTCAGGGGTATTCTGTTTTCCACCCTCACACGCTCATCTCTATAGACGCCCGCACGCACATGCACCCTGCTCTATGAACGTTCATAGAAGATTGGCTTTTAGATCTTGAGATTTTCCAATTCACTATAAACGTTGTCTACAAATACAAAATAAAAAAATACCAACGACGTTGGTGAGACGCAATATGTTAAATCTTTGATTTGATCATGGTGGGCATGGGTATAACCACATCTCAAATCCAGAAGAAAAAAGTCTAGATTATTCCGTCAACTATCATCAAAGTGCGGATAATACCCTAAACTATTTCTTGGTTCAACTTACCTCCTAAACTATGTCATTTGATACTATTTACCCCCTAATAATATTTATCTTTTCTATTTATCTACGCACAAGCGAAGTCTTGAGTTGAAATTTTGCAGGATAATAACAGACATCATAACATATTTTATAAAAATATGCGAAGAATTTTTCATAATTATTTCGATAGGGTATAATATTTAATAATTAATTAACCCTTATGATACAGATTATAGAAAAAATTATGATGAAAAATTCATAATATACTTTTTTGACATATATTGTGATGCCCACTACAACCCTGCAAAATCTTAAATTAAAATTCCACTTATACATGGAGGAATAAAAAAAACAAATTGTATTATGAGGTAAATTGAATCAAAGGATATAGTTTAGGGGCTAAATTGAACCAAGAGATAGTTAAGGGTGTTATGTGGACTTTAGCCATACTTGAGGGGAGTAACTTGGAGTTTTTCCAATCCAGAAATTAAAAATTATGATGATACTCTCTTCATGTGGCACACACCATGCCCATTCTACCAAACATCACGGATAGATCAATCAACAAGCAAATGCAACGTCAAGGCAAACCCTAACCGTGTTCCAAAACCCCTAAAAAAAGAGAGAAATATGGAAAAATTATTGGTGGCTCAGGAGCAGTACAAAGGCACACCTCCACAATCGCCGGGACGAGGAGCGGCATGGAGCTGCTGCTACTGCGTGTGCAAGGAAGAAACAGTCTCGTGTCCAAACCCATCGCCGCCATTTCAGCTCTGCTCTTGCATGCGGCGCGCTGCCGGGTCGCGCCCACCGCCCTCCGGCCTCCATATATAGCCACGCGGATCAGGCTCTCCTCCTCCACACCTCCGAGTCCCTCACGGGCCACTGTCCTCCGCCATGGCGACCCTTGCGCCATTGCTCCTCCATGGGCTCCTCGCCCTCTCCCTGGCGCTCGTCGCGCACGGCATCCCCGGCGACCACGGCAACCTCACCAGGCAGAGCTTCCCGCCCGGGTTCGTCTTCGGGACGGCGTCGTCGGCGTACCAGGTCGAGGGGAACACGCTCAAGTACGGCAGGGGCCCCTGCATCTGGGACACCTTCCTCAAGTATCCAGGTGAGATCGACGAACCGATCGGGCATCACTGCATCTCTTGGGATTTCTTTCACTTGACGATGCATGTCGCATCCCTACTGGTCTGACGTCAATGGCTGCTGGCCACCCATGGATGTGCTTGGACAGGTACTACTCCTGATAACGCCACTGCCAATGTGACAGTCGACGAGTACAATCGCTACATGGTTCGTCCAATGCCTGATCTTGATGCTTCTGTTTCTGAATGATCCATGTCGATGCATGACCCATTTGAGTTGTCTCCCGGTGGCCTCTTGCAGGACGATGTGGACAACATGGTGCGGGTTGGCTTCGACGCGTACCGCTTCTCCATCTCCTGGTCGCGCATTTTCCCCAGTATGTGCTGAAACATTCTCGCAACGCCACTGGTCATTCATAGGGTTTTCACTGCAGTGACATGTTTCTGTTTTTTTGGTAAAAAAATGCAGGTGGAATTGGGAGGATCAACAAGGATGGTGTGGATTATTACCACAGGCTCATCAACTACTTGCTCGCGAACCGTAAACACATGATCTTGGCTTCTAATTTCTTTGTGTTCTTGCGACGGAGATTTCTTTCTTGTGAATGTCAGATTTGGAGGTGTGTAACTGATGAGCCTTGTTTTTTTCTTTTGTGCACCAGATATTACTCCTTATGTTGTGCTCTACCACTACGACCTTCCTCAGGTGCTGCAAGACCAGTACAACGGCTGGCTGAACCCCAGAATTGTGTAAGTGCTCAATTGTTCATGATCAACTCCATCTATCTGAATCTTCTGTTTTGTGTCAGAACTGACAGGAACCAGGTCTCTGATCGGTTCGCATACCGACATGCTGACCTGATCTGATCTGTGACTGTGGCTACCATTCTGCAGGGTCGATTTCACGAGGTTCGCAGATTTTTGCTTCAAGACATACGGTGATCGCGTGAAGAACTGGTTCACCATCAACGAGCCCAGGATGATGGCCTCCCACGGGTACGGCGACGGCTACTTCCCCCCTGCCAGGTGCACCGGCTGCCACTTCGGTGGGAACTCCGCCACCGAGCCGTACATCGCCGGCCACCACCTCCTCCTGGCGCACGCCTCTGCTGTCAAGCTGTACCGGGAGAAGTACCAGGCTAGTGACTTCCCCAGATCACGTTAACATTTTTTGTTTGGTTTCCAGCTCGCACCATGCTCACCATTCCCGGGAAAGCTCGTTTTCAGGTCCCACAGGGTGGGAAGATCGGCATCCTGCTCGACTTCGTCTGGTATGAGCCGCTCACATCCTCCATCGACGACGAATACGCTGCGCACCGAGCAAGGATGTTCACCCTTGGCTGGTAACAAATTCGAACCTTACCCGGCCATCACATCAGCATCTAATGGTGCCTGGGATGATCTGAACATTCATCCATTTTCAATTTGTTTTCAGGTTCCTGCACCCGATCACCTACGGCCATTACCCGGAGTCGATGGAGAAGATCGTGATGGGGAGGCTGCCCAACTTCACCGTCGAGCAGTCCGCAATGGTGAAAGGCTCGGCGGATTACATCGCCATCAACCACTACACCACATACTACGCCAGCAACTTCGTCAACGAGACGCATACCAGCTACGCCAACGATTGGCACGTCAAACTTTCATGTACGGTTGTTTAGTTCAACACAAAGCCATCTTTTTTTTTTATTTGCTGAGTCTTTTATCCACGTAGCTAACACATTGGATCGTCTGTCCAGATGAGCGGAACGGTGTGCCTATTGGGAAAAAGGTAGCAGCAATAATCTTCGTCGATTATCGCCTCGTTTGACTCGGAAAATGTACAAGATTATTACACGTTATGCAAGATTTTTCTGATCGAGAAAACACTTACTACGCAGGGATACTCGGACTGGCTCTACGTGGTACCATGGGGGCTCTACAAAGCCCTCCTTTGGACAAAGGAGAAGTTCAACAACCCTATCATGCTCATCGGCGAAAACGGTAAGTCACCTAGCAGCCCTTCCTTGAGTTATCAGTAAAATGAGCAGTAGCACTCTGACACAATCTCAAAGGCATGAATCCTGATGCTAAGTTCAATGCTGATGACATCTCCAGGAATTGATCAATCCGGAAGTGATTCTTTGCCGTACGCGCTGTACGACAACTTCAGGATAGACTACTTCGAGAAGTACCTTCATGAGCTCCAATGCGCGATACACGATGGCGCAAAAGTCATCGGGTACTTCGCTTGGTCACTGCTGGACAACTTTGAGTGGCGGCTAGGGTTCACCTCCAAGTTTGGAATCGTCTACGTGGACCGAACCACGTTCATGCGGTACCCCAAGGATTCTGCGCGCTGGTTCCGGAAGATCATAAAGAACGAAGAGTGAAGGAAGGAACTGAATGGTAGCTAGCATACTGTGCTTCTTCGCGTTCTGTGGGCATCAGTTTTGGTTCTTACGAATAAAATGTGATGTAGTTCAGTCTTCAAATAAAGATAGTAGTTCTTTTCCTTTTGGTTTAGAATTTCGTGTTTCGAGGATGGTTGTTTACTGAGTTGTAACGGGGTGGGCAACACATTCATACATCTGAAGATAACAGAGGTGAAGATTCCACTGTCTAGCTTTCTTTTCTGCTGTTCTTTCATAGTTTCATTGTCCCACTTTGATTGTTTATGCACAGTTTTACAAGTAGAACTTTAAGAAATAATTCTGACTCTGGAATATCAGATATAAGGTTATGATAAATTTGGTATAAAAAACGTAATGTCATGAAATTGGAAAGTTCAGTTGAAGATCCACCTGTTGCCTCTACAAAGATCAGTTGGGTAGGAAAGTTAAGGCCCTCATTTCTGGCCCTGTGCCCCACTTGTCAGCCTTGTGTCGGTTACTGTTTTCTGATTGTATATCTTTTCTTCACTTGTCAGCCTCGCATTAGATAGCATTTTCGAATAATATATCTTTTTTCTGCCCCTATTATTGGGCACGCCTTTACTTCATAGTCTGTCCTAGAACAAAGGCGTCCCTATCAGTATCAGCTGATCAGAGTGGTGCCAAGTGGACAGGTGAAAGACGTCCTTATCAGTATCAGCTGATCAGGATAGGGCTGGCGCCCCCCTCCACACACACCAAAACCGTCCCAGCATCTAAGTTTTGCTCCTCTTTCTATGTTCCATTAGCATAGACTGAACGACAAGTTTCAGACAAGCTATACACAGCCATCCATCCGAAGTAAACAAGGCCGGCCCATCCTTCTCACTCTTGTTTCTTAGCACTTCATTTAATACAAGTGCAGGCACAGCGAGAGAGAGAGAGAGAGAGAGAGAGAGAGAGAGAGAGAGAGAGAGAGAGAGAGCAGAGCAGAGGAAGAGACATGGCGGCCACGGCGTCCCTGAAGAGCAGCCTCCTCCTACTGTCTCCTATCTCCGACTTCAGCGGCGCAGCCGTCTCCGTCTCAGCGCAGGTGACCAACCGGCAGAACAGGAATGCCCTTTGTTGGTTGAACAGCGTGATGGATTCCGGCGTGCCGGTGAGCCTGACATGGTTGAGGGTTGGGAAATTTTGTTTGGCCGCAGAAGAGGAGGAGGTCATGGAAGCCGAGGGGGACGAGGGTGCAGGTCTCGGCGGCTGCGGACTCGAAGAACATTCTTGTCATGGGTGGAACCAGGTTCATTGGTGTTTTCCTGTCCAGACTCCTTGTCAAGGAGGGCCATCAGGTCAGTTGTGCCTTTGCTCACCAATGATCATTAAGCGAAGCAATACTACAGTCATTCAAAGATAAAGTGTTTTTCTTAAGGAAAAAGATAAAATTCTGTTTCGTCAGGTTACATTGTTCACTAGGGGAAAGGCGCCCATCACCCAGCAGCTGCCAGGAGAGTCCGATGCAGAGTACGCAGACTTCTCCTCCAAGGTGTGCTGTTTCCTCCTCTGTTTTCCATGTGTACACTGTGTCAGTATTCAGTAGGATTCTTCAGAGTAATGTGCATGTAAGGATACATTAAGGTACTAAACTAAGGTACAAAGGATATCTTAGTGGTAGGGCAGTGTAAAAGGACTTGGTAAGTTACCACTTGCATCAGTAATTATGCTTACCACTAATGGGGTTTGGGATGGTTTACATCTGTACAGATCCAGCACTTGAAAGGTGATAGGATGGACTTCGAGTTCGTCAAGACAAGCCTTGCTGCTAAGGGCTACGATGTCGTCTACGACATCAACGGTAATACTTCCAATGCTCAAAAATCAACAACTGAAAGTCTGAAACTCTATAGGCTAAAAGTAACTTCTCATAATAATAATCATTATAGGTGCAAACCAGGATGGTGATTCTGTGAGATCTCCATATTGTCTTGTTTTAGGAAGGATTTCAGTCAAATGTTAGCATTGTGTCGCATCATGTTGTCAACGCATTTCACCAAAACTTCAGCATTGTGTGGCATCATGATGTTAACGCCTTTTCGCCACATGGTGGTTTCAGGACGCGAGGCTGTGGAGGTTGAGCCTATAATCGACGCCTTGCCCAACCTGGAACAGTAAGCTAGCCTCTTCACCTGACACTTTATTACAAGCTTCAGTAACACAGTGCATCTCACTCATGCTCCCCAATTTCAAAAAAAAAATCAACTTTCAGGTACATCTACTGCTCATCAGCCGGAGTGTACCTGAAATCAGACCTTCTCCCACACTGCGAGGTATGGCCAGATCCTCACACGATGGCGCCATGAAAATGGCCTTAGCCACAGGGGCACTGACCACGGCTCTCTCGCTCGTGTATGGCCGGCACCGCAGGCCGACGCCGTGGACCCCAAGAGCCGTCACAAGGGGAAGCTGGAGACGGAGAGCCTGCTCACCGCCCGCGGCGTGAACTGGACGTCCATCCGGCCGGTGTACATCTACGGCCCGCTCAACTACAACCCCGTCGAGGAGTGGTTCTTCCACCGCCTCAAGGCCGGCCGGCCCATCCCCATCCCCGGTGCCGGCAACCAGATCACCCAGCTCGGCCATGTCAAGGTCAGCCAGAATTCAGAAACCATCGGTTGCGCAATGCGCTAGATGTTTCAGAGGGCGCGTGTGCTTTGCTCGACTGAACCTCCAAGCCCGTGCTTGTTTTTCTTTCTGTCCAGGACCTTGCAACGGCATTCAACCTGGTGCTCGGCAACCCGAAGGCGAGCCAGCAGATCTTCAACATCTCCGGGGCCAAGTACGTCACCTTCGACGGCCTCGCACGGGCATGCGCGAAGGTAACGAAATTTCGCCAAGGAACCGTGCTGGTTTCCTGTTGAACTGCCTGGTTCTGCTATCTTCAGTGTTCAGCGATTTCAGCAATGGCTACTGTTTGATGTATGCAGGCTGGAGGGTTCCCTGAGCCGGAGCTCGTGCACTACAACCCAAAGGACTTCGACTTCGGCAAGAAGAAGGCCTTCCCGTTCAGGGACCAGGTACAGCGATCCCTCCCTGTCTGACCAAGAAACTGTTACTACTGATAGATGAGTGGGCTTGTGTCTCTGACGCTGGGTTGTTTTCCAGCACTTCTTCGCGTCGATCGAGAAGGCGACCAGGGAGCTCGGGTGGACGCCGGAGTTCGACCTCGTCGAGGGGCTCACCGACTCGTACAACCTCGACTTCGGCCGCGGCACGTTCAGGAAGGCGGCCGACTTCACCACAGACGACATGATCCTCGGCAAGAAGCTTGCGACCGTCTGAGCCTGCCTTGATCTTTGGGAAACGATGGCTCCACGTGACACGGCAAAAGGGCCGGTGCAGCTGCTGGGGGCCAAAATGCTGGTTGTAGATGTGGGGAATACATGGGAAATTATCTCAATTTTTGTTTGGACTAGGTCTATATCCGTCCGTTGCCACGGACGTCGAGAAATTTTCTCGACACAATAAGTGGAGCGTGAAGCTACATGGTATTTTAGGATAGATCATAATACACAACAAAATATACCTGATCTTAGCAACAGAATGTGATGCGTAGACATCAATTTTACATAGTGTCAAAACAAGCATGAAACTATACTTCACCGCAGGACGAATTATATGTCATTGTAACTTCTTAAGTGAATTTAACGTATAGCACATAAATAGCTATAATTTTTCAAATGTAAACCCCTCAAAACCAATGAAAAGCTGGTACCAATCCATAAAAATAGACAAAAAGCTAACAACCAGACCTTATATTTTCTTTGATCATAAATACAGGTCTATTTGGACATTAATGTTGATGTAGGATACAACATCTAGTAAAAAATTGTTAGAACAAAATATTGCTTAAAACTTAACTCAACAAGATCTAACACCTAAAATATGAGCACAACCTATAGAACAAACTGAATAATGAAGAAAAAGTTTTAGATCTCGACCGCCAGTCATCGTAGGGGCCGCTGAGGACGACATCTCGGCGGTGGGTTTTGTTAGGGACGAAAACAACACCGCCGTAGTCATTCCCGTAGATGTTCCCGACGTAGACGTAGTAGTCGATCTCGCCGGGTACCGTCGTCCTTCCGGCCTATACCGGCACTGTCCGGTGTTGGACGGCAGGTGGAGGCGGTGGCCTTCAGGTGGCTCCAGCGCCGCCGTGGATCGGGACGGCTGTAGTGGGCGGCTAGGGTTTCTGAGTATGATTAGGTTAATCACAAAAACGTCAGGTCCCACTATTTATTATGGCGCTGAACGACCTAGGGCCACAACCACGAGTTGGGCTTGGGCCTCCGATCAAGGCGCGATGCTTATTTCATTTGGGCCTTTTTGACCACCCAAAAGTTCCAACATTCTCCCCTTTGGTCTAAAGGCCTAAAAACTGACGCCAATCTTAGAGTGGAGTTATGTAAAGAAATAATGTATCACAACAGTGTATAATCCTATTGTGATACAATTATCCACAATGCATTAAACCACTTATCATAATGGGAGGCCGGCAATTAGCTCACGAAATTGATTGGGAGCTAAGCCTTTCGTTAATGGATCCGCGAGCATTTCCTTAGTATTTATATGCTCTAATTCAATAGTACGATCTTGGACTCTATCTTTCACAACATAAAACTTAATGTCAATGTGCTTGGCACCACCACTTGACTTGTTGTTACTAGCATAGAAAACTGCGGCTTTATTATCGCAGTATAACTTTAGTGGTTTGCTTATGCTGTCTACCACTCTTAATCCGGGTATAAATCCTTTGAGCCACATAGCTTGCCCTACGGCCTCATGACATGCCACAAACTCAGCCTGCATGGTTGATACTGCAGTAAGTGATTGTTTGGAGCTTTTCCATGATATTGCTCCATTCGCAAGTGTGAAGACATAACCTGATGTCGACCTTTTAGTGTCAACACAGCCTGCGAAGTCGGCGTCTGAATAGCCAACTACTTCTAAATTCTCAGTTTTCTTATATGTGAGCATGTGATGCTTAGTGCCCTACAAATAACGCAAGACCTTTTTGACCGCTTTCCAGTGATCCATTTCTGGATTAGACTGATATCTACCAAGCATCCCGGTAATAAAAGTTAAGTCAGGACGTGTACATACTTGTGCGTACATAATACTTCCAACAGCTGAAGCATATGGAATCAAACTCATTTGATCAATTTCTAAATGATTCCTGGGACTTTGAAACTGTCCAAACTTATCGCCCTTAACCACTGGAGCAGCTGTGCCTGAACATTGATGCATATTATATCTTTTAAGAACCTTCTATATATAAGCCTTTTGAGAGAGTCCTAATGCACCCTTGGATCTGTCTCGATGTATCTCAATGCCCAGTACATAAGAGGCATCACCGAGATCCTTCATGTCAAAATTCGATGAGAGAAACCCCTTTGTCTCATGCAGCAAGTTCTTATCGCTGCCTGCTAATAGGATGTCATCCACATATAAAACTAGAATGATAAAAGAGCTCCCCTTGATCTTAATATTTATACAATTATCCACTATATTTTCGACAAAACCCAATTTCTTAATTACTTCATCAAACTTAAGGTACCATTGTCTGGACGCCTGTTTCAACCCATAAATGGATTTCTTTAGTCTGCATCCCAACCGTTCTTTGCCTTCCACAACAAAACCTTCCGGTTGCGCCATGTATACATTCTCATGCAAATCACCGTTTAAAAACGCAGTCTTAACGTCCATCTGATGCAACTCGAGATCGAAATGAGCTACTAGAGCCATAACGATCCTGAACGAGTCTTTCTTCGAGACGGGCGAGAAGGTCTCAGTATAATCAATTCCCTCTCGCTGTGTGAAGCCCTTAGCCACAAGCCTTGCTTTGAAACGTTCAATCTTCCCTTTGGAGTCATACTTAGTTTTGTAGACCCATTTACAACCCACCTTCTTAGCTCCATCAGGAATCTCTACTAAGTCCCATACCTTATTTATACTCATAGATTTTAGCTCTTCTTCCATGGCCTCAATCCACTTGTGGGAGTGCTCACTATTCATAGCCTCCTTGAACGAGTTTGGATCATCAACCTTCCCCATGTCGTGTGCTTCTCCACTCATGTACACATAATCATTGGAGATAGTAGTTTTCCTGTCTCGTGTTGATCTTCTCAGAGGTTGTGTCTGCTCCATTGGAACAGGCTCAGCAATAGCTTCTTGCTGTGCCTTTGATGCCCCAACGGCGGTCTGATCCTGTATTTCCTCAACAGGTACTGCCACAATTTCATTTTGATGCTCATCAGCCACATTCTCATGCTCACTTATGACAGGCGCTTGTTCCACATTCACTTCTGGGAAATCAACTATCTGAGATTGTGGTGTATTCTGAAAATTAGGCAAAATAGGTATGTAATAATCACGAGTCAGCGGTGTAGTATCATAAGTCCGCAATTCCTCGAGATCGATTTGCCTAGTCTCAGTGCATCCATTTTCCTCTAAGAATATTGCATGTCTCGTCTCAACAAACTTAGTAGTACCCTTAGGACAATAAAATCGATATCCCTTTGATCTGTCTGGGTATCCAATGAAAAAACAGCTCTCTGTCTTAGGAGCTAATTTTCCAAGGGACGGATTAAATAACTTCGCCTCAGCTGCACAACCCCAGACATGAAAATAATTAATGCTGGGTTTCTTACCAGTCCAAAGCTCATAAGGTGTCTTAGAGACTGACTTACTAGGAACACGATTATTTATATGCGCGGCAGTTTTCAGCGCTTCCCTGCGCACCATATCCATTAGAGTGCGATTTCTTCTTTTTGCCATACCATTTTGCTGAGGTTCACCAGGAGTTGAGTACTGTGCTACTATTCCATTTTCTTGAAGAAATCTAGCAAAAGGACCTGGGATTTGTCCATATGTGGTATGTCTCCCATAATATTCACCACCTCTATCTGACTGTACCACATTAATCTTTAACTGATGCTGATTTTCTACTTCAGCTTTAAAGATTTTGAACTTATCAAGTGCCTCGGATTTTTGTCTTATGGGGTAAATATATCCATAACGGGAGTAATCATCAGTGAATGTTATAAAATAACTAAAACCATCCACTGACTTAACATTAAATGGGCCGCAGATGTCAGTGTGAATTAATTCTAATATTCCTGAACTGCGCTTAGCTCCATCCTTCTTAATTTGTTTTGTAAATTTCCCCTTAATACAATCAACACATTGGTCTAAGTCAGAGAAGTCTAATATAGGGAGTATCTCTTCTCTAATGAGACGCTCCATTCTCCCCTTCGAAATGTGGCCTAAACGGGAATGCCACAATTTCGATGAAGTCTCATTTCATCTCTTGCGTTTGTGACTAACTTCGCTTACATTCATCACAGAGACATTAGTATGGGACAGTAAGTAAAGATCATTGTGTAAAGGTGCTCGATAAATAATGTCACCATTCAAACTTATTACACATTTGCTGTCACCAAAAGTGCATGAATAACCATCTAGATCTAATTTAGAAACAGAAATCAAGTTTCTCTCAATAGACGGAACATAAAGGACATCAGCTAAGTGAAGAATAAAGCCGCCACTAAGTTCTAATTGGAGAGCTCCAATGGCCTCCACGTCGGCTTCAACGCCATTTGCGACTCTTAACCTTCGAGTCCCCTTTCTCATAGTCCGCACGCCAGAAAATCCCTGTGAGGAATTTGTGACATGAATGGTGGCACCAGAGTCAATCCACCAAGTACTTAATGGGAAATATGCATAAAAGGACTCATCGACTATAGAAATGATGTCGTTATTACCTTTTCTGTCACACCACGCCTTAAACTTGGGGAAACTTGGGGCAGTCTTTCCTCTCATGGCCCTCATTGTCGCAGTGGTAGCAGATAAGCTTCTTAGGAGCAGATGGATCATTCTGCTGAGGAGCTTCATAAGATTTCTTACCCTTCTTTGGCTTATTGGGGCAGGATGCCCTCTTATTTCCTCCCCTATGTCCCTCATGTCTTACGACGTTGGCAAAGTCGGGGTTCTGAGAGCGTAGCCGTTCTTCCTCTTGAGCACATTTAGACACAAGCGTGGTGATATCCCATTTCTGATCGCTTGCATTGTAATTTATCTTAAATGGCTCAAAGACTGATGGAAGTGACATCATGACGTGGTGAAGCAGCGCTGCATCATTAAGGGGGCAGTCGAGGTCTCAAAGCTTATCCCTCATGTTGACCATGCCCATAATGTGCTCTCTAACACTGCCTTGCCCATTGTACTTAGCCTTCACGAGCTGAGATAAGAGAGTGCTAGCATTGGCCTTGTCAGACCCCTTAAAGTAGCTCTCAATCTTATCCATGAAGTCCCTTGCATTCTTAGGCTCTTTGTCAAGAGCTCCCTTGATAGAAGGGTTAATGGTCATGTTCATAAGACTTAAGGCCACTCTGTCAGAATGCTCCCAGCGCTTTTTTTCTTTCTCATAAGCAGCAGTGCGTGCAGCAAGGGTAGTATCCTCACTCCCTTGTGACACTGGTGCAACAGGAGCGGGCAGCCTCAGGGAATGATCCTTATCCATCGTCAGCAGAATGAAACCAATCTTGGTCTTCCACTTGACGAAGTTATCCCCTCCCAACTGAGAAACACCATTGATATATGTCATGATGCTGGAGGGCGTTGCTTCTGTTCATAAAAATAAAGTTTAATCAGTAACGACAACAAATTAATAAATGTAATCAGCGTTGGCCAGATTAAAATATTGAATAAACAATTTGCATCACCGTTGGGCAGAAGCAAATAAACTTAGTATCTTATGAATTAATTTTGCATCACCGTTGGGTAGAAACAAAATAGCTTAATGACTTAGCGTAATTAACGCAGCGGAAAACTTAATTTTGCATCATCGTTGGGCAGAAGCAAAATAATATTACATTAAACTAAGCATCTTAAAAGCAAATAATTAAATCAACGTTGGTTAGAAATTAATTAAATGCTCAAAATAAACTAAGCAATTCTGAATAAAATTCACGTTGGTTACATTTACTCAGAATAGCAACTCATAATTTTCTTGTAATTCTCAACGTAATAATCCTCAATTTTAAAATTTCTTAATGCTTAATAGGGAAATATGCTGAAAATAAACTCAGAAAATAAATAAAACCAAATAAAACTGAATTTAAAAGGGGGCCTTAAACTTATTGGGCCAAAAAATCCGAAAATCGACGGCTGGGCCGCCATTTCGGCCCAGCCGTGCGCGCCGCTCCCCCTCACCCGCGTGGGCCCGCAGCCCAACAGCGGACGGGTGGGCTGCGGAGGCGGCCAAGCCGCGCGCGCGGCTGCCCTCCCGCGCCTGGGCCCGCAGCCCATCAGCTGCTTGCAGGCCGCTTAAACCAGCCCAAAACCCCGCGGCTCAATCTCGTCCGTTCATCTCAATTGCCCTAGATCCGACGGTCGGGAGTGGATATCGGGGGTATAAAAGGATAGGCTTCTCCTGAAAACCTAACCCTAACTCATTTCTCCCTTTCTCTCTTTCCTCAAGTCGTCGGCTAGGCATGGCGGCTCACTGGCGCCGCCCGTCGCCCCTCATGGCGGCGCCGGCTTGCGGCCTCCTCACTGGCGCGCCTCAGGCCCGCCGCCGCTTATGGGCGCCGGCGTCGGGCGCCGCCGCCCCGAGCCGCCGCCTCGGGGCCCGCCGTCTTGGGCGCCCGCGGCGTGGCCGCCTTGGGGCGCCGCCGCCCCGGGCCGCCGCCTCGGGGGACCGCCGGCCAAGGGCGCCGCCGCCCCGGGCCGCCGCCTCGGGTGAGGCACCGGCCAAAAGTCGGCGCTTGAGGCCGCCGCCTCGCTTATGGCGGAGCGCCGTCTTGGCGGGCCACGGCGGCGTGCCATCTCCGGCGCCTTCACGGCGGCCATGGAGGCGGCCCGCTTCCGCGGTACGCCATGGCCGCGCCTTAATTTTTTTTATGCCGCGGGTGCTACATGCCCCGCGCAATCTTATGCGAAGATCGCCATGCGAGTGCCCGAGAAGTACGTTGAAATCTAGCGAAAAATCGAGCACCGCTGTGGGTTTTCTATGCTTATTCCGTGGGTTTGGAGGGATTTTCGGGTGGGATTTCTTTCGATCTAATGCATTCTTATACTTTCTTATGCTTTCTTTCTCTCGGATCTGACTTTATTCATGCGAAAATAAACTCAGAACTAACAGATCTAAACTAAACATGAATAAAACCGAGAACTAAACGTGAAACATCCAACCAAGATCTAAAACTGACTAGATCTATAGGTTCTTAAGGCTCATAGTTAGGTGCTTAGGCGAAAGATACCAAATGTTAGAACAAAATATTGCTTAAAACTTAACTCAACAAGATCTAACACCTAAAATATGAGCACAACCTATAGAACAAACTGAATAATGAAGAAAAAATTTTAGATCTCGACCGCCAGTGATCGTAGGGGTCGCTGAGGACGACATCTCGGCGGTGGATTTTGTTGGGGACAAAAACAGCACCGCCGTAGTCATTCCCGTAGATGTTCCCGACGTAGACGTAGTAGTCGATCTCGCCGGGTACCGTCGTCCTTCCGGCCTATACCGGCACTGTCCGGTGTTGGACGGCAGGCGGAGGCGGTGGCCTTCAGGTGGCTCCAGCGCCGCCGTGGATCGGGACGGCTGTAGTGGGCGGCTAGGATTTCTGAGTATGATTAGGTTAATCAAAAAACGCCGGGTCCCACTATTTATTATGGCGCTGAACGACCTGGGGCCACAACCACGAGTTGGGCTTGGGCCTCCGATCAAGGCGCGTAACAGCCTTATTTCATTTGGACCTTTTTGACCACCCAAAAGTTCCAACAAAAACAACCCCATACATCTCGATACAAGATCTCATAATCATCAAAACAAATAATGACTTTGGCATGGTCAATTCTGCCGGCTTTCTTTAGCTTGCAATGCATCTCGTTCTCAACATTCACAATCCTGCATTCCTCTATAGCCATGCTATTTATTTGTAGACAGATACACGCACATTAACAGGTATATACAAGCACTACCGGGAAAGGTAACCATGTCTGGATCAAGTACATATGAATATGGAGAGAATATACTGTTGATATTAAGGCCAACTTCTGAAACTATTTTGACATCTGAATATCTCATCTGTCATAACTCTTAACACATTCTCTTTTCACCGGTAGTCGAGAAATCATATTCTTACTTTTGCCATGACATTGCCTTTTTCTTTCTGAGGATTCATAATATTTATGGTGGACTACTTCACCCCACAAACTATAAAACCGGATATTTTACCTCTTGAACTTTTCAAAACCGGTCAAATAACCCCCCAAGTGGTTTGGACGGTGGTTTTGCTACAGTGGTGCGGTTTTATATTTTTCTTTTTTATTTATTTCCGCTGAATCTTTAAAAAATCATAGTAAATCACAGAAAAATCATAAAATGGAAAATCAAATTTTGTTGGACTGCACATGAGTAGATCTAAACAGTGAAGATATAATATGGTATGATTTAGTACAAAGTTTTTGCTGTAGCTTTAGATCTATGCTTTTTTATAATTAATTGAAGTAATTCGTAGCTGCAGCTTCTATGATCCAATTATGGTGAAATTTTTATGGTTTGCAAATTATTATATGCTTGAACTGTAGTAAAAATTTTATACTCATTGAATCATGTATAACTTAGTTATAGATAAAGCATAGATTCGGAGCATAGATTTAACAAGCATAAACTTAAATAAATCTATACTAAGTTATACATGATCCAATGAGTATGAAATTGTTACTACAGTTCAAGCATATAATTATTTTCCCACCATAAAAATTTCACCACAATTGTGCCATAGAAGCTGCAGTTATGAATTATTCCAATTAATTACAGAAAAGCATGGATCTAAAGCTACAACAAAAACTTTGTACCAAAAAATACTGTATTATATGTTCACTGTGTATATCTAATCATGTGGAGTCCAAAAAAATTGGATTTTCTATTTTATGATTTTTCTATGATTTAATATGATTTTTTAAAGATTCAGCGGAAATAAATAAAAAAGAAAAAGATAAAACCGCTCCACTGTAGCAAAACCACCGTTCAAAACCACCACTTGGGGGGTTATTTGACCGGTTTTGGAAAGTTAGGGTGTAGAATATCTGGTTTTATAGTTTGGGGGGTGAAGTAGTCCACTATGAATAGTTGGAGGTTATATAGACTTTTTCCGATTCATAAAGTTTGCACTGAATATTGTAAGGAATACCAAGTGTTGCAACATACCTTTGCGACCTGAATTATGCCGACAAGAAAGTCACGAGTTATAAGATAAAGAAAAATTATGAGTACAAATTAAATCATGCATATAGACATATAGTAGTAAACTGATTCTACAGAAAATGCCTAGCTTCTGATCTGAGCTGTTTCTTTTACAGCCTTCTAATATAATCCTACTCTATTGTTCCCATTGCTTTAGCTATGTTTGTATGTCACAGCAATAGACCGCGTAAAACTGAAGAATTAGGATGTTTTAGTCAAACTTAGAGTGAACTTGTTCTATATAAATTGAGCATAACGCCTGCACCAACTTCGCCCTTGGTTACTTTAATTTATATATCAGCTTATCAATAATGCTTGCAAAATGCAAATCACAAAGAAAAGAGTACCTTTCTAGTAGCAAATTCGATTGCTTACATTATATTTGTCCGGCTATCAGCTTATATGACTGCTAGAAACTAAGAGACAATAACCAGTTGCTAAATATCAAAAGAAACCAGTAATAAATGGTTCAGTAGCTTCTAAACAAAGCACACAAATATATTGATGTACACATATACTCATGTACTGCCATTGTAGTTTCGTGGTAATACATAATACAAAGCACAACTTAAAATTATCTTAGGAAATAGGAGAACCATATTTAAATATAGTAATTAATAAATTCCCACAAAAAACCATGAGTTTGAGCTCAGTGTTGTTAACTTAGAAGTCATATGCTCATAGCTAAACTTTAGTCTACTGAAAATCTCTAAACAAGCAAACCTGAATTAACAGATAGATCAAATTAACTAACTTATTTATACCTGTTTCCTCACTAGTCCCTCCGTTATAGAGCTTAGATCATGACGATGCCCACCGCCCATAAGCTGCTGGCACCTTCTCTCTTTGCCACTTGCCAGAGTGTGCAACATTATACAGTAGATGGTATATATATAAAAAGTATGCATGATATGCAAGTCGTTGGTGGATGCACCATTCAAAATGGATCAGCAAGAGAGCCTTCTTCCCTCGCTGTTGGTGCTGGGTTAGGCGCTACGGCTGCCAGCGGGACCCACCTATCAGAACGCTGACGATTGTATTATGTCTCGAATGTGATTACAATGGGGGGTTTATCTGACCTAGAGCTACATGGCACAAACTATATATGTGTACTTCCTTTGGGCTTAGAGGTCCTGATACTAATTTCCATGTATAGTGTTTATGCGTATATAATTAAGTTCTGGAATCCCAACGTCATTGTGGTTTGTACTTTGTACACTCTGGCATTCTGAGCTGTAGATACTGTCAAAGAAAAAGAAAGAAAGAGTGATCTGATAGGTGGGTCCCGCTGGCGGCCGCGGCGCCTAACCCAGCACCAGCAGCGAGGGAAGAAGGCTCTCTTGCTGATCCATTTTGAATGGTGCATCCACCAACGACATGTATATCATGCATACTTTATATATATACAATCTACTGTATAATGTTGCACACACTGGCAAGTGGCAAAGAGAGAAGGTGCCCGTCGTTGACATGCCCTTTCTTTTTTCAGGCGAGGAGCGTTGACATTGTAACTTCCATATGTGTTGTGGTTATCTCTAGACAACCTTAATCATGCTTGGAGCCTTGGACACACATGTGCTGCTGCATAAAAACTCATCAAGTGCCATTGCTGCTAGTAGCTGCACCAGCACTACTCTGGACCTTACATACCTTCTTCTCTCGCGGCATCAATGGCATCCGGCGACAACTTCACTACTAGGATAATGGGCATTGCCCTGGCGAACGCAGCGCAAACAAGAGTTCCAGGCACAGCTCCAGGCAATCGCGCAAGCCAGCAGCTATGCCCAACCGCAACAACAGCAACAGATTCATCAGGGTCAGCTGCTCTATCCTTCTGCTGCCATGGTAAGCCACTGTGCATATGTGTATTCTCTTGTTTTCTTTGTGTCATATATGCAACGATTTTCCAGAACATGGTTGACCACAGCAAGTGATCTAGTGGATGTTGAGTTTTATATTTATGTGTTCTTATCAATTAGATCATTTCAACTTTTCGTTCATTTATTGTTTTCATGATCATGCATGGAATCTTCCAATGCAGCTCCTTATATTATTTCTAGTGCCTGATCTTGTTGCTCGCTCAATTACCAGTTTTATATGCTATACTTTCGTTGCTTACCGTTCTGGATAACTGAGTAGTTTCTCCAAGTTTAGTTTACTCAAAGGCTCCAAATACGATCCCTTCATTACAAAAGCTTCACAAATTGTATTATCTCATCTTATGCAGAAATCAACAGTTTCCTGTCACAACCCAAAATAATTATTTGGATAATTTTAATGCTCGGATGCTACAAATAGTGAAAGAAAACGAGCTACGGAAGGCACCACCTCGCAATCAACTACAGGCTCACGGTCATCCTGCCCTTGGCATGAGGTAAAAACCTAATAGTCTTATATCTCCATCCCCTCGGGAGAAGCAACGCAACCCTACCCCCCGCATCGCCCTCCCTGGCGGCTCCGGGGGTGACCCCACGACCCACCCACCCCCTCCCCTACGCGGCCTCCGGTGGCTGCAGCAGCCAGTGAGACTAGCCTGGCGGCGGCGGCGGCGGCCGACAGCTGAGCTGAAGCTGGCCCGGCTTGCCTCCTCTCTCCCTCCACCTCTTCCTTTCCTCCCCTCTCTTTCCCCGTCCTCGCGAACCTCGGATCTACGCCACCGGCCGCCGGGGGCCGGATCCGGCGTCCCCTTCGCCGGATCTACGCTCCCCAAGGGCCGAATCTGCGCTCCCTTGTGAGGAATGGCCGGGGGGCCGGCCCTTCTTCACCAGGCTTTGCCGGGGCCCACGGCCGCTGGTGGCCCTCCTCTCCGCATGTGGCCGCTGGTGGCTGGCCTGCTAGGGCTCGCGGGTGCTGGTGGCCGATCTCTCGTGGACGTCGCTAGGGCTCGTCCCGGTGGTCGGCGGCGGCGGTGGCCGGCCCGATGGCGTCCCCGTGCGGAGGCGCCGTGTCACTCCTTCGCGCTGGCGCGGTCTGCGGCGGCCTTGCCCACATGGTGCGGTGCGCCGCCGCCTCCCTAGCGGCCGTTCTCTGCTGCCTCCCGATCGGGTGTCCCCACCACGCTGGTGTCGTGCCTCCCTGGTTGGATTGGGGCGTGCTCGCTCTGGGGCGTCCTTGCGCAGGGGCGTCCTGCGGCCTTCCCTGGCGACCGGTTCCGCGCATCCCTCACCTAGGTGTGCGGGCCGCGCCTCCTGGAAAGGATCTTGGTGATGCCTAGAGGGGGGTGAATAGGCGTAACTAAAAGAACCTAAAAATTTCTTCCCAGCAATTAAATGTGTCGGAACTTCCGACACTGTGTAGGCTTTCGACATTGGACCGGAACTTCCGATAAAACTAAATTTTTTATACAAAATTCAAAATTAAACTTAAAACTGCAGAACCTGGCTGAATCAAAAGTTGCACAATGATACTAGGAGACTTCTGCAGGTGATCTTTGCAAGCACAACAACTCGAGTACGTAGATCGGCACAAAACGAACTCTAGGTCAACAAGAACTAAATAAATGCAATAAGCACAAGAAATAAGAGATTTATTCTCGAAGTTCACTTCCAATAAGGACGCTACGTCTCCGTTGAGGAGCTCACAAAAAGTCGGGTCTTCCACTAACCCTTTATCTCACTCAATCAACCACAAAGAAGGATTGACTCACTTACTATAGAATCCACAAATGATAGGGTAATACAAACTTCCCGGGACGCACACACATGAGAGTACGCTCCACGAGCGACACCAAACCATTTAGAAGCATGCTTCAAGTGTAAAAAACACGAATTGAAGGATGAAGATGCTTCAAGTGCTGTTGAGATGAACTTAGCTGCCCTCTGACTTAAATGGTTGAGTCTCACACCTCAATCTTACTCTCACCCAAGCCCTAGCTCAAATCAACTAAAGGATTAGCTTAAGGAGGGATTGGGGAGGAGTAGTAAATGCTCTTGGAGGTGTTTATCTCGGGTTAGGTCAGCAGCAAGTGAAGGAGGGGCTAAGGGGGTATAAATACCCGAGCCCCAAAAACTAGCCATTAGTGCACTGGTTAAGTGATTGTCGGAACTTTCGACACAGGGTCGGAACTTCCAACCATTTTAAAACTAGCTAGCCGAGGACTCCCTGTCGGAAGAATCAAGTTACTTCTGACAGGTGTCGGAACTTCCGACACACACTGAAACAGTTAGAAAACTAGGTGAACAAGTGTGTGATTATGTATCTCTCCTTGATGGTTAGCATCTCAATTAAGCACTTTGACATCTTCAAGTCATCTCCTCGCATCCCTCTTAATAGTATGGTGTTTCCTATACTCAAATTTAAAAATATAAAATAAATAAAGATCTTCTTTTGATCCCAACACCGTCCTTTAAGCAAATTTGGCGTCTTTTCTTGCTCTTTTTCATTTTATTGAATTTTAACCTGTCCATAACTCGATAAACTCATTAGCTCCTTAATTTTGTATGTCATCAACATCAAAACCCACTTAAGGGTCTAAATGCACTTTCACTCCTGTGTTGTGGTTCCTTCGGCTCTGAGGAGGGAGTGGCGCCATGGCGAAAGCATAGGGTCTGCTTGCGGGCCGATGACGACAATGCCTTCGGGCGCCGTTTATCTTCTTGAAGGCGTCATTTTTCCCCCTTCCCTCCTCTCCGGTGTGCTCTCCAGGCGAAAGCCTTGACCATGTTTGTCGGACGATGACGGTGCCTGTGGCGTCGCTCCCTCTGTTGAGGCATCGTCTTGGAAGCTCTGCTGGTTGCCAACGGAATCGTTGCCGAACTCCGGCCCTCTTTCGCCTGGTCCTGGTGGTGGTCGTCTACTCTCCTCGGAGAGTCCCTGCTTTGGTGCCTGCCTTTGACTTATTTCGCCCACCTCGTCCGGGTTGCACGGGCTATCGTCTGGTGGATGCTTTGCCGCCGCCGTCGTGCTGGTTGTTGATCGTTTCGGGCGGATGCTTTGCCGCCTTGGTTCGTTGGTCAGGTGGATGCTTTGCCACCTTCGAGTTTGGAGACCTTCTGCAATCTTGATGTTGGTGTATCTTTTAGCAGGCTCTGTTGCTTGGTTGTGTCTAGGTTCGTGAGTTCGTGTGAGTTCCCTCCCCCTTTGTTCTTGCTGTTCTTGTGTCTATTGTTGGGGTCGCATGCCACTTACTTGGTGGTGCTTTGTAACCGACTTAATAGCCTCTGTCTACTAAGTTATGTATCGGTCATATTGCTTTCCTCTTAATAAAATACGTGCTCAGTCATGTTCGCGAAAAATCTCCATCCCCTCATATTAAAATTTGGATCATAATTCTTTTCTACCTTGAGTTAGTTCTTTTCTACCTTGATTCTCTTCAAGAATTTTGTCATTTAGGTATGCACCTCAAGAAAAATATGTTATAGGCTTTCACCTGATTCTGCACAGAAGTTTTTTTGCCATCATAACTTTCTTAAACTATATAGGCACTATGACCCTATTTTAGGAAATCCAGATCGGTTAACTGATCCAAAAAATTCCAAGCCCAAAAGGGCTGGAGCCAAGAATGTGCCAAATGCTTGGTTCTTATATTCTAGCCATATGTGTGCTAAAATGCTCAAATTTTGCTACCTAGTTATTTCTATACTTAATGCAATCATTCGCTTAGGGATACAAAGGCTAGGGGGAAGCACATCCCCTTGAGCCTTGATAGGGATGAAAGCGGTCGGGAACGGTCGGGAAAAAGGTCCAATCACTTTTGGTTTCATATTTTTATACGGGATCGGAAACGAAATCGGGAAAGCTCGGTCGGAAATACGAAATCGGATATACGGGATATCGGAAACGAAGCAATTCGGTCGGAAGCATGTCGATAACGGTCGGGAATCGATAATTAAAAGCGGGAACGACAAACTAGGTACAACTCAAACAACAAGGACAACTAACTATGATACTAAAAACTACCAAGTGCATAGTATTAGTAGATATCACATAGCAAATATGTTTACATTTTAACAAGTTATTTGAACAATACTTTGTTTTTAATAAATCATAAGAAATGTATGTATTTTAGAAATCAATAAATAATTTTGAGAAAGAAATAAAAGAACTAGAAAGCAAAAGAAAAAAGAAACACTCGCTGAAATTTCTCTTACCTTGAATCTCCCACACCCAATCACTGTCTCCCTTCTTAGTTGCATTGGGCCTGCCGAAATGGCCCAAGCAGAAATGCAGTGGTGCAGCAGAAGCAAAGCATCGCAGGCCCGCATGCGTTGGTGTTTAGTCCCATATCGGCACGGGAGGCACGCATTGAGAGGCAAGGCAGCTCTATATAACATGGCTCCACTGCGCTGTGCTAGACTCACAGTCTAGAGAAAAAAACGGGAATTTCTCGAGAAATTAAACGGGAATATCCTGAGTAAAAAGGGATCCGCAAATCTGGTCGGGAAAAGGCTCAAACCGTTTCCGTTCCCGATTTCGCTGTGTTTTCCCATTTTTCTTCCCGATTTTGGATTTTCCTGCAAATACGGTATTCGATCGGTAAATGCAGTATACGGTGTTGGTCGATACGGGATTTTCCCGTTCCTACTTTCATCCCTAAGCCTTGATCTGCCCCTGATGTGCATCACATTTTGAGTTTAGGGGAACCACAGCCACCGAAACTAGCTTGTGGGATTGATGTATTTCTGTCCAAGCAACTCATTTTTATTTTCTTGTTTCCCACCAACCACCAAAAGGAAGCATTGTGATGACTTTTTGCTGTCTTCCTCCTTATGCACTGATTTTTCTTTAATTAGATGCAATAAATAGTATAAAGAAACTAAGAAGCAAGGTTTTGAGAACTTTAACTTCTTTTACAAAATGTGAACTAAATAAGGATAAAAGCTAGATTCTTTTTACTATTATATATTCCCAACTACCTCATAGTATATTTCTGTTTTTGGATGTTTTCATACGGACAATGCAATGTAACCAATAAACAGAAATAATAGTGAATCCACTGACACACACAAAATCGGGCCATAGTGTAACTAACTAACTATAAAACCTTCATGTCTATCTAGCTAATGAAACTCCTCCTAATTCTGGTGAATAACTTTCAAGGTCTCAATGATATTTAGTTAGAATAGACCATTACTTGGATTTAAATCTTATGGTTAGGATCATTTAAATCCTACTATGTTTGGGCAGGATTTTTTTAGGATCATTTAAATCCTATTTTGGCCTCTATTAAAATTACGACTCTTCATCAGAGACCCTGCCTCTTTCCTTCTTAAAGAACTGTGGCTCAGCTTTAAAAGGCGATGTGAAGTCACATTTCTTCCTCATCCAGAATGGCATGAGAAAGAAACAAAACTTCGAACAAGGGCAAACGAAAAGAAATATATTTTGATGAGGACACCAACACCAACGATACATCCACTCCGACACAAGTGCCTATTGCTGGTCCTATTACTCGTGCTCGTGCGCATCAACTTAATCATCAGGTGAGTTCAAATCTAAGCTCAGGTGCATCATGTTTAGACCATGGAGACCCGTGTACTCTTGTTTTGCTTAGGAACCAAGGAGGCGGCCGAAAGGGAAACGGATTCGCGCAAGCTGGATTCGGACTGCAGAACAGTACCAACTTGTGACGGACACCACGGTCGCATATGAACTCGGATTGGGGCGTTCAAGTACTTCGTGGAAAGCTTATGAAGTCTTCTTTCAAACGGATCCGGCCTCATAGCCATGTCTATTACGAGTCGGCCGCAATCGTTAAATTAATACAGAGTCCTTTTCTGCCCATGGTGCTGCGTCACCCTGTTTTGGTCCAATGGGCCGTGTATCAAGTTGAGTCCATTACGGACGCGTCCTAGGGTTGGAGTACGACCCCAACACCCCTGTGGTCGTCCTCCCACGTACTTATACCCCTTAGCCGCCGCCAAGGATGCTTGGGTTTTGTTTAGATCAAGTTTAGCCTTCGCTACTTGCTTGCAAGCGCGCGTGCTGGATCAGCCGCCCGTCTTCTTGTCTTCGGAACCCCACCATTATTGAGATTGCGTGTAAAACCTTCATTTATATCTAGTAAATTCAGTACTTGTCATACTTGTTCTTGCTAGTTCTTCGATTGCTTGCAGGACGAGTGCCCTAGTGGCCGGGTGCCGCGCTCCACAAGATCGCGACAGCCATTGGAGGGGGTGTATCGGTTGCTAAGGCGCAGCTTGGAAGGCTGTAGTCGGGCCGTGAACGTCGCCTCCATCGACCAATCGAGTTATCCACGCCTCTCATCGAAAGATCGGGAATCAAACCCTAGCGGGTCGCCATTAGTTGGTAATCAGAGCAAGGTTTATCGGTGAGAGACTTCTAATTCTTCGCTGTTTTATTTTTTCTATAGTCCAGAAAAGCCAAAAAAAAATAGTAGATTAGTTTACCTTCAGTCCTATAAACTCGTTTGAGCCTTTGCTAGCACTGCTTAGTTAGGGCTTGTTGAATTTTTGGTTGCATCGGTTGCGTCGAGTTGCTGGTCTTAGTTTTAGTCCTTTAGAGTTTCGAGTTCTTGTCACGTTCTAGTCACAACCGTGCGCTACCATACATACTCCGTGTTGGTGGAATCCGAGTCCATATTCGTGTTCAAGTCCGAGTTAGATTCTATGTTGGTTTGTGACCGAATCGCACGCGGTGCTGTGATTCGAGTAGGGATCGATTTCCTAGTCCCAATTGGTTATTGTGCCGTGTTATAAAATTCCATTGCTTTTCGCACTTGTACTGCATATTTTGTAACGCTCCAGAAAGGCAGAAGTAGTCTCGGCTTACTCAAACCACAACTTTTCACGAATACATATAGCCTCGGCTTACTCGAGAGAGAGAGAGAGAGAGAGAGAAAAGTTTGTGTGCTGTGTGGCTCTTTTGAAGTCTTTTAGGTTATATAATCAGTTTTGAGGATCCCCTGAAAAAAAAAAGAAAAAAAAGAGAAAAAAAAGAAGGAAAAAAAAAGAAAGGAAAAAAAAAGAAAAAAAAAGAAGAAGAAGAAAAAGAGGGGAAGAAAAAGGGGCTGTTCTTTGTGCATCTTTTTTGTTCTTCGGTGGTGTCTCGTGACTTCATTTGTGTCCAGGCTCGCGTCTCTAGCACGGTCTAGGCTAGGACCAGCATAGTACCGCCGTTGAACGATTTTTCAGCTTGCTTTTGTAACTAACGTGGTGCTAGTTCATCCTTGCTTCAGCCCACCTATAGCTCCACATATCCGACTACAGCTTGACAGGTCCTGTTGTTGCGGCACCGATACACTTCATCCCACGGTTGCAGACTTGTTGGTTGCCGTCCCCTCCTGTTGAGCAAGGTAAGAATTGGTAAGAGCTTGTGTAACAGGTTGAGTGTGAGCGCCTTGCAGTAGCTACATCCCATTAGTTGTAGGATCTTATTTCTTCACCTATTTTCGTGTTTCCTTTGTTCATCTAACCATGACAGGATCAGAGGGTGATGGGAGTTTAGGTCACTCTCCTCGTACAAAGGGAATCATACAACATTTTGAAAATAAGATGAGGAGGCATGTAGATGGGCTTGCTGAAGATATGCTGGTGTCAAATGATAAGATTGGGCAGTTGGAGGCCACGCAGCTTGCCACCAACACCAAGCTTACAAGGCTGGAGACGTCGGTCGCTCATATTGACCAAAACCTTGCTGCTCTTTTGAGGCGTTTTGATGAGATGCATGCCAGAACTGCAAATGGGCATGAGGGAGAAAACAAGAAGGATGAGCGTGTCGAGGATAATTGGGATGATTATGTCGCTGATACTGAACTAGATGACCAAGATGCTCCTAGTCGCCGACGACTGCGAACTAATCGGAGAGGTATGGGTGGACATCGACGACGTGAGGTACATAATAATGATGATGCTTTCAGTAAAATAAAATTTAAGATACCTTCTTTTGATGGAAAATACGATCCTGATGCATACATTACTTGGGAAATTGCTGTTGATCAAAAGTTTGCATGTCATGAATTTCCAGAGAATATACGTGTTAGGGCTGCTACTAGTGAATTTACTGATTTTGCCTCTGTTTGGTGGATAGAACATGCTAAGAAAAATCCTAATAATATTCCACAAACCTGGGATGCCTTGAAACGGGTCATGCGGGCTAGATTTGTTCCTTCTTACTATGCGCGTGATCTGTTACATAGATTGCAACAATTGAGACAGGGTAATAAAAGTGTAGAAGAATACTATCAGGAATTACAAATGGGTGTGTTGCGTTGTAATTTAGTGGAGGATGAGAAACCTGCTATGGCTAGATTTTTAGGAGGTTTGAATCGAGAAATTCAGGACATTCTTGCTTATAAAGATTATACTAACGTAACCCGTTTGTTCCATCTTGCTTGTAAAGCTGAAAGGGAAGTGCTGGGACGACGTGCTAGTACAAGAACTAATATTTCTGCAGGAAAACCTTCATCATGGCAGCCGCGCACATCTACCTCATTGACCGGACGAGCTCCTGCACCTTCTACATTCCCAAGTCGGTCGACAATACCCGCTCCATCCAACGATAAGACACGTGCTCCCCCGACAAATTCAGCAACCACGACTGTCCAGAAACCAGCCACGAGTGCATCTTCGGTTGCCTCCACGGGAAGGACAAGAGATATTCAGTGCCATCGATGCAAGGGCTTTGGCCACGTGCAACGTGACTGCCCTAACAAGCGCGTTTTGGTGGTCAAAGGAGATGGTGGGTATTCCTCTGCTAGTGATTTTGATGAAGATACACTTGCTTTGCTTGCTGCTGACCATGCAGGTACTAAGGAACAACCAGAAGAGCAGATTGGTGCAGAGGATGCAGATCATTATGAGAGCCTCATTGTGCAGCGTGTACTTAGTGCACAAATGGAAAAGGCGGAGCAAAATCAACGGCATACACTATTCCAAACAAAGTGTGTTATTAAAGAGCGTTCATGCCGTTTGATAATTGATGGAGGTAGCTGCAACAACTTGGCTAGCAGCGATATGGTCGAGAAGCTTGCACTTACAACAAAACCGCACCCACATCCATATCACATTCGGTGGCTCAACAATAGTGGTAAGGTCAAGGTAACGAGATTGGTACGAATTAATTTCGCTATTGGTTCATATCATGATGTTGTTGAATGCGATGTTGTGCCTATGGAAGCTTGTCATATTCTGCTAGGTAGACCATGGCAATTTGATACCGATAGCATGCATCATGGTAGATCAAATCAATATTCTCTTATACATCATGATAAGAAAATCGTTTTGCTTCCTATGTCACCTGAATCTATTGTGCGTGATGATGTTGCTAAAGCTAAGAGAACTAAAGCTGAGATCGATAAGAATGCCAAATCTGTTAGTAGCAGGGAAGATGAGATAAGATTGAGAGGACATTGCTTGCTTGCTACTAAGTCTGATATTAATGAATTGATTGCTTCCACTTCTGTTGCCTATGCTTTGGTGTGCAAGAATGCTTTGATTTCAGTTCACGATATGCAGCATTCTTTGCCCCCGGCTGTTGCTAACCTTTTGCAGGAGTATTCTGATGTGTTTCCAAGTGAGATACCAGCGGGGCTGCCACCAATACGAGGGATTGAGCACCAAATTGACCTTATTCCTGGTGCATCATTGCCAAACCGTGCGCCATACAGGACAAATCCGGAAGAAACTAAGGAAATTCAGCGACAAGTGCAAGAACTACTCGACAAAGGTTATGTGCGTGAGTCTCTTAGTCCTTGTGCTGTTCCAGTTATTTTAGTGCCTAAAAAGGATGGAACATGGCGTATGTGTGTTGATTGTAGGGCTATTAATAATATTACAATTCGATATCGACACCCTATCCCTCGTTTGGATGATATGCTTGATGAATTGAGTGGTGCTATTGTGTTTTCCAAAGTTGATTTGCGTAGTGGGTACCACCAGATTCGTATGAAATTGGGAGATGAATGGAAAACTGCTTTCAAAACTAAGTTCGGGTTATATGAGTGGTTAGTCATGCCTTTTGGGTTAACTAATGCACCGAGTACTTTCATGAGATTAATGAATGAGGTTCTGCGTGCTTTCATTGGGAAATTTGTTGTTGTCTACTTTGATGATATATTGATTTACAGCAAATCTTTCGATGAACATCTTGATCACTTACGTGCTGTTTTTAATGCTTTACGAGATGCACGTTTATTTGGTAACCTTGAGAAGTGCACCTTTTGCACCGATCGAGTGTCTTTTCTTGGCTATGTCGTGACTCCACAGGGAATCGAGGTTGATCAAGCCAAGGTGGAAGCTATACATGGATGGCCTATACCGAAGACTATCACGCAAGTGCGGAGTTTCCTAGGACTTGCTGGTTTCTATCGTCGTTTTGTGAAGGACTTCAGCACCATTGCCGCGCCTTTGAATGAGCTTACAAAGAAGGGAGTGCCTTTTAGTTGGGGTAAAACACAAGAGAACTCCTTCAACACGCTGAAAGATAAGTTGACACATGCACCTCTCCTCCAACTCCCTGATTTTAATAAAACCTTTGAGCTTGAATGTGATGCTAGTGGCATTGGTTTGGGTGGTGTTTTGTTACAAGAAGGCAAACCTATTGCTTATTTCAGTGAAAAATTGAGCGGGCCTGTTCTGAATTATTCTACTTATGATAAGGAATTGTATGCTCTTGTTCGCACATTAGAAACATGGCAGCATTATCTATGGCCCAAAGAGTTTGTTATTCATTCAGATCATGAATCTTTAAAACATATTCGTAGTCAAGGAAAATTGAACCGTAGACATGCTAAGTGGGTTGAATTTATTGAATCTTTTCCTTATATTATTAAGCACAAGAAAGGGAAAGAGAATATAATTGCTGACGCATTGTCTAGGAGATACACCTTGTTGAACCAACTTGATTACAAAATATTTGGATTGGAAACGATTAAAGATCAATATGTTAATGATGCTGATTTTAAAGATGTGTTGCTGCATTGTAAAGAGGGGAAGGGATGGAACAAATTCATCGTTAGTGATGGGTTTGTCTTTAGAGCTAACAAGCTATGCATTCCAGCTAGCTCCGTTCGCTTGTTATTGTTGCAGGAAGCGCATCGAGGTGGCTTAATGGGGCATTTTGGAGCAAAGAAAACGGAAGATATACTTGCTGGTCATTTCTTTTGGCCAAAGATGAGAAGAGATGTGGAGAGATTTGTTGCTCGCTGCACGACATGTCAAAAGGCTAAATCACGATTGAATCCACATGGTTTGTATTTGCCTCTACCTGTTCCTAGTGCTCCTTGGGAAGATATTTCTATGGATTTTGTGTTAGGATTGCCTAGGACTAGGAAGGGACGTGATAGTGTGTTTGTGGTTGTTGATAGATTTTCTAAGATGGCCCATTTCATACCATGTAATAAAACTGATGATGCTTCTCACATTGCTGATTTGTTCTTTCGGGAAATTGTTCGTTTCCATGGTGTGCCCAACACAATTGTTTCTGATCGTGATGCTAAATTTCTTAGTTATTTTTGGAAGACTTTATGGGCTAAATTGGGAACTAAATTGTTGTTTTCTACTACATGTCATCCGCAAACTGATGGTCAAACTGAAGTGGTTAATAGGACTTTATCTACTATGTTAAGGGCTGTTTTAAAGAAGAACATTAAGATGTGGGAAGATTGTTTGCCTCATATTGAATTCGCTTATAATCGATCGCTGCATTCTACTACAAAGATGTGCCCATTTCAGATTGTATATGGTTTCTTGCCTCGTGCTCCTATTGATTTAATGCCTTTGCCATTTTCTGAAAAAATGAATTTTGATGCTACTAAGCGTGCCGAATTGATGTTAAAACTGCATGAAACAACTAAAGAAAACATAGAGCGCATGAATGCTAAATACAAGATTGCTGGTGATAAAGGTAGGAAGGAACTAAAGTTTGAACCTGGAGATTTAGTTTGGCTGCATTTGAGAAAGGAAAGGTTTCCTGAATTGAGAAAATCTAAATTGCTACCTCGGGCTGATGGACCATTTAAAGTGCTAGAGAAAGTCAATGATAATGCATATAAGCTCGATCTGCCTGCGGATTTTGGGGTTAGTCCCACATTTAACATTGCAGATTTGAAGCCATATTTGGGAGAGGAAGATGAGCTTGAGTCGAGGACGACTCAAATGCAAGAAGGGGAGGATGATGAGGACACCAACACCAACGATACATCCACTCCGACACAAGTGCCTATTGCTGGTCCTATTACTCGTGCTCGTGCGCATCAACTTAATCATCAGGTGAGTTTAAATCTAAGCTCAGGTGCATCATGTTTAGACCATGGAGACCCGTGTACTCTTGTTTTGCTTAGGAACCAAGGAGGCGGCCGAAAGGGAAACGGATTCGCGCAAGCTGGATTCGGACTGCAGAACAGTACCAACTTGTGACGGACACCACGGTCGCATATGAACTCGGATTGGGGCGTTCAAGTACTTCGTGGAAAGCTTATGAAGTCTTCTTTCAAACGGATCCGGCCTCATAGCCATATCTATTACGAGTCGGCCGCAATCGTTAAACTAATACAGAGTCCTTTTCTGCCCATGGTGCTGCGTCACCCTGTTTTGGTCCAATGGGCCGTGTATCAAGTTGAGTCCATTACGGACGCGTCCTAGGGTTGGAGTACGACCCCAACACCCCTGTGGTCGTCCTCCCACGTACTTATACCCCTTAGCCGCCGCCAAGGATGCTTGGGTTTTGTTTAGATCAAGTTTAGCCTTCGCTACTTGCTTGCAAGCGCGCGTGCTGGATCAGCCGCCCGTCTTCTTGTCTTCGGAACCCCACCATTATTGAGATTGCGTGTGAAACCTTCATTTATATCTAGTAAATTCAGTACTTGTCATACTTGTTCTTGCTAGTTCTTCGATTGCTTGCAGGACGAGTGCCCTAGTGGCCGGGTGCCGCGCTCCACAAGATCGCGACAGCCATTGGAGGGGGTGTATCGGTTGCTAAGGCGCAGCTTGGAAGGCTGTAGTCGGGCCGTGAACGTCGCCTCCATCGACCAATCGAGTTATCCACGCCTCTCATCGAAAGATCGGGAATCAAACCCTAGCGGGTCGCCATTATATTTTGACTTGCTAGTCCATTCTAAAGTATTGAAAATTCAAAAAAGCTACTCTTGTGTGAATAAATCAGTTAAGAGAACCTAATGGTAGCTATAATGACCACCAATCATGGATATTATTACTCTTTATTTGATAATCATATTTTTCCAACAGAAGAATCATTTTACTTTATTTTTTGGATAGATAAAAGCATAGACCTCAACTATATGTACACTAACTAATTTTATTCTCACCTTTCCAATTTTTTGGAAGACTAGGACAAACTTCCAAGCATACAATTCCTTGTCTCAGTTTCCTCGAAAGCAAGAACATCTCTATGGGGCACATAATGCTGAAGCATTTCCTAACAACACCCATGTAAACATACCCCAAATGTTAAGTCATGGAACCGGGCATGTCAATCAAATATCTTCTTCATTAAGCAATGGAGCCTCTCAAAGCAATAATTATGATCAAAAGTATCATCGAACTTATTTTTTAGAAGCACATGAACCCCAAAACAAAGCTAAGCAAGGAACTTCATCTACACTAGCATGTCAAGATGCTGAGTGTAATGTAGAATCTTCAATAGGCGACATTGATACCATAAGAGTTTACCATGGGAACCAGTTAAGGCAAATCACCAATGATTACAAAACCCTCCTCGGTAAAGGTGGATTTGGTGAGGTGTACCTTGGGGTTCTACATGATGGCCAAAAGGTCGCAGTAAAAGTGCCAATTCATACGGCTGATACAAATATAGCAGATTTCAAAAAGGACTTGAGGATTCAATCAAGGATTAAGCACAAGAATGTAGTCAAGTTACTGGGCTATTGCCTGGATGGTAACGTCCCAAAGTTTGTGTATGAGTTTGCAGAAAATGGGAACCTTTATGATAGGCTCCATGGTAACAACAAGAGCGACATGTCGCTGGACGTTTGCTTACGAATTGCTCTTGATTGTGCCGAAGCACTTGCATACATTCATTCATCAACTGATTCACGCATCCTTCATGGTGATGTCAAATCCGCCAACATACTTTTGGAAACGAACCTAATGGCAAAAGTTTCTGACTTTAGTTTATCAAGGCTGCTCTCAGCAAGTGGTTATACAATGCATACTCAGAAAGTTATATGTAGCAATGGCTATGGTGATCCGAAGTTCAAGGAAGAAGGCATCCTCACACACAAGAGCGATGTGTATAGCTTTGGAGTTCTACTGGTAGAACTCATCACTAGGAGGGTGGCATGAGATGAGTTTGGGAAGAATGAACTTGCACTACACTTCCGTTCTTGCTTCGCTAAACGGAAACGGATAGTTCATGATATGGTTGATAATGAGGTTGCAAAAAAGGAAGAGAAAGTGGTTATTGAAGACATATTCAAGCTTGCATTCAGCTGTTTAAACACCAAGATCAAAGATCGATCGGATATGAAGAAAGTGGCACAACGGCTATCGTTTATAATTGAACAACGAAGAGAGGGTCAACAGAACCATAAATGGAAGCCCTTGCATATATTCACTTCTATGTTTACAAACTTTACATAATATTTGATACTTTTATCTCCTAAATAAATTAAATACCATCAATTGTAACGTCAGTTGTTGCTTGCCCATCAAACTCTTATTATATAAGATATTTTTTTAAATGATCTCTTGCCTAATAATTGTTACACAACACATTTACTATTTATCGATTATATCATGTATTGATTGAGAATTCTCTCTATTTTTTTCCGAAAGTTCTCGGTGATTTTGTTTTGCGGCGTACCTGTAGTAGCATAAAGAAAAAAAAATGTACTAGAATAAAATAGTGTGCTTCGTCTCTTTGGACGAAAGCAAATGCACTTCCCAGGTAGCATCATCGTTCACCAAACATCGGAAAACGGCCGAAAAAAACCATCAACCAATCTTTTAATTTGAACGGCTGGCATCGCAGCCATCATGCATGCATCCACCACTTGTCTTGTTAATTCTCTCCATCGTAGAAAAGCCAGCATTCCAGTCTGTGCGTGGGCGGCGTCACCAACCCACAGCAGGCACACAGCGGCGGGCCCTGCCCCGTTCGCCGCCGCGTCACCCACCACCGCTGACCGCAACCCATACAAGAGCCCACGCGGTCGCGACCCACCCTGTGAGTAGGCAGAGGCAGGCATCAAGTCAGCCCAGCCCACGGGCCCCTCCGTCCCTCCCCCGCCCGCCCCCGTCCGTCCCCACGGCGGCCGACCCGACCGTTGCGAATTGCGATCCATCCATCCCCTCTCCTCCCGCGGGGACCGAGCCCAGCCCTAGCCGCCGCCGCCCTTCGCGCCCTCCCGTCCCCCCCGATCTCCCGCACCGCCGCTTAATCCGCCCCCGGATTCGCCGGCCGGTCGGGCCGGTCCGGGCCAGGAGGCGGCATGATCCTGGAGCAGGTCGGCGAGGAGGAAGGGGCCCCGGCGGGGCTGGTGGCCCCGCCGGCCAACTTCGGGATGGTGGACGCGGGGGTCTACCGCTCAGGATTCCCCGACGCCGCCAGCTTCGGCTTCCTCCGGGGGCTCGGCCTCCGATCCGTCGTGTGAGCCGCGAAATCCCCCACCCCCACTCGATCGAATCGTTAGATTGGAATTATTTGGATTGGATACGATCGGCTGGTTTAGTTCCTCCTCGTACCGTGTTTGGCGGCGATTGGGCTGTGGGATCTCCGTGGCTGATGCGGCGGCGGTTTCCCCCCTCGCGGGTGATGCAGGTACCTGTGCCCGGAGCCCTACCCGGAGGCCAACGCGGCGTTCCTCGAGGCCGAGGGGACCCGTCTCTTCCAGTTCGGGATTGAAGGCAACAAGGTGGGTCTTTTCCTCGCCTGTATTATTAAATCTGACTAGACATGGCACATGATTTTTTTTCTGAGAAGAATGCATCTAATCTACGAGTTCATATAAGAGATAATTATTCTCTTTAATAAACTTTCAAGATGGCTCCTTCCCCCCTTAAATTGCTCATAAGGTTTTGCATTTATTAATCCTTTGTTTAGTACTTAATTGATTGGTGTTACCTCAATTGCACTCTGGCACTAGTGGAATCCGATGTGCTCAAAGGGCATCTTCGGGGATAATCCGTTATGAAAGAAACAGAATACTTTCTTTGAAGAATCAAGAAGTACAGCTATATGTTTTTTTTTTCATTGTTTTTGCTTTAGTAAATCTGCTGGGAAGTTTTGGTAGTCACTTCTCCAGTTGCATACGCAAACTCGGTGGTAATGATAATTTGTGCTTACTTCAATTTCAACTGCAAAAGGTCTGCAATCTTGAGGACAAATACATTGCTACTTATGCTTCTTAAGTTCTCTGGATTCAGAGGTATACTGCTTTATAACATTGATGAATGGCGGTAATATGTAGCTTTTCTTTACTGCAGCAATGCTTTTTTATGTAAGTATAAGTACTCTGTACCTTCTAAAGGGTATTTAGTGTTGTCAGTTGGGCAGGCATCAGATGCCTCCCTCATTTTTAATACTTTTGCCTTGACAAAATTTAGGAAAATAGACCAGTGGGTATTCTTTACCAATTGTCAAAGATGCATTGGTGTGGACAATCAACAGATAATTTTCTGATCCATTGAATGCTAATTTAATGTTTGAATGCCACTGTGCTGGTTTTTGAGGTGCTTATTAATTTGGTATTTGGAAACAAGTGTGGATGGTAAATTACCTATTCTGGTATCCAAGTGCAAAACTACTACAAAACTGTCTCCCCTTATCCACGGTTCTGAATAAGTTGTTGCAGGCACCGATCAATATAGTTTCCTTGTCAAAGGATCAGATTGTTTCTTCTGGTATTGTACACTTCAGATACTCCATCTGCATTACTGAAAACAGACATGTGTTTTCTTGTGCATATACAGTATCTGCCTTTTATTTGATATCCTTTCTAATCTGTGACTTGGGCCCTCTGTAGTGTTAATTCCTGTTGATTTCCTTTGAAGCAACTACTGTTGTCTGCTGATTTTTTGAATTCTTATATCAGCAAGTTCAGCACATTTTAAATGTTTGCATCTGCAGGACCTATACGTGTCCATACCTGTGGATGCCATCGTGGGGGCTCTTAGGGTCTTGCTTGGTACTGAATTAGGCTCAATCTTTCCAATTTAACTTTGATGTCGACTAATATTGCTAAATGATCATATGAAACTATTTTGACCCATTAGTGACCCGTTTCCTCTTTTTTTATGGTCCTCAGATGTAAGGAACCACCCAGTTTTAATCCACTGCAAAAGAGGAAAGGTACCTAGAAATACATTTCTCTCTGTCTTCTAAGTTGATGATTCTTTTTCTTTCTCTTCTCATGGCCTTGAATTCTTGCTTTCTCTGTCGTTCTCAGCACCGCACTGGATGTCTGGTGGGCTGCTTCAGAAAGCTGCAGAATTGGTGCCTATCATCCATCTTCGAAGAGTACCACCGCTATGCTGCTGGAAAATCCCGGTTGTCAGACCTGAGGTTCATTGAATCCTTCGATGTCACCTGCATGAGGGATTGCATGCTCAGACTCATCTACCGCTACCACGACTGTCTTCAGAAAAGCAAGCGCCTACAGTACGATGTCAGATAACGACAAGGGGACTGGGAACCGACGTCCCAGGCCCTTGAGTTTTGTTGGAGCATGAACTGCTGAAAGAGTTGTAAAACAAGTCACCAGGGCATTTGTTGATTCTTTTGTCTTCATGCCTTGTTGTGAGTGATTCTTCTGTAAGTGAAAATCTATTGAGCACAGACCTCAGCCATTAATTCATTGCATGGTTCGTTCCCTCTGAAACAGTTTGTCACTGCAAGTGTTGCAGTACGTTTCGGTGATGGGTGATCCTGATAGAATGCCAAGGCTGTTTGGCAAACTGATGTTATGGACTGCGTTCTGTTTGCCGAGTGCAGAATCCGTGTTATATCCGTACAAGAAAGATGATCTTTATGGAGCTTGTTTGTATGTTGAATTTTTTATTCAAATCCCTGGGGTTTAGTTAAAACCTAAAAGAAATTCCACGTCAATTCCCAAATCCAAAAGCACCCGCAACTTAAATGAAAAATCCACACACACACACAGAAACAGCTCTTCTTTCTCCAGATATATATTCCTTCAGTGTGCAGGGGAACGAAGTCCAGGTCACCAGCACTGCAGATTCTGTTTCCACGTGGCGGGACGCCGGCGGCGCCAGCTAGGCATCCATTGGAGGGAGGAGATCTGCACGCGTTCGGATAAGGGATAGGGTTGCTCCACTCCCTTCACCCAATGAGCGCCACACAGCTCTGAGCCATATCTCAGCTGCTGGGCCCATCCATCCAAACACGCCACGGATTTTCTCTCACACTGGGATCTAAAGATCACAAACTTTAATTGGGCCGTCACAAGGAGACCTCTTCTACCATTTTTGCAGGAAGGAAGAGCTCTGGTGTGTGCGTGAGACAGGAAGAGGGTCGAGATGGCTACGGCGTACGCTCCCATGGCGAGCCAGGTGATGAAGAGCGGCTTGGTGCACTCGAGGCCGAGGGGCCTTTCAGGCGCTGCGCTGACGAGGCGGCCACGCTTCACCGTGAAGGCCATCCAGCCTGAGAAGGTCAGTAGATCAACTGAGCACTGAAAAGATGCATCTTTCTTTGAGAGTTTCGTTCGATTTCAGTTCTTGATTTCACTTCAGTCATCTTCTATGATTCATTTTGATCTTACAATTCATTATCATTTGGATAAAATTATGTTTCAGTTATCTTTGTACGATCAATCAAAAGTCTCTACCTCTATGGTCTGCAAGATCATAGTCTTATATTTTTCTTCTATATTAATAGAAACTCGCACTGTTTTTTCTTTGTGTTGCGCAGCCAACATACCAGGTGGTGCAGCCCATCAACGGCGACCCCTTCATCGGCAGCCTGGAGACGCCCGTCACCTCCAGCCCGCTCGTCGCCTGGTACCTCTCCAACCTCCCGGCATACCGCACCGCCGTGAGCCCGCTGCTCCGCGGCATCGAGGTCGGCCTCGCGCACGGCTACCTCCTCGTCGGCCCCTTCGCCCTCACCGGCCCGCTCCGCAACACGCCCGTGCACGGCCAGGCTGGCGCCCTGGGCGCCGCCGGGCTCGTCACCATCCTCAGCGTCTGCCTCACCATGTACGGCGTCGCCTCGTTCAATGAGGGGGACCCGTCCACGGCGCCCACGCTCACGCTCACCGGCCGCAAGAAGGAGGCCGACAAGCTGCAGACCGCCGACGGGTGGGCCAAGTTCACCGGGGGCTTCTTCTTCGGCGGCATCTCCGGCGTGCTCTGGGCCTACTTCCTCCTCTACGTGCTCGACCTCCCATACTACTTCAAGTAGACGGTGTCCATGCATATTCCCTCCTCTCTACATGTGGGTAGGTGATGTGTTTGTGGTTCTTGATTGAGCAGTGAGCACGTGTATAAATGTATTACTTTCTCTGGATCGGACATGGATGGATGGATGGGGTTGTAACTTGGAACAGTTAATTTCTTACTTGGATGGAGTTAATTTACATGGGAACAAAACAACTGGCGTACGTGGTGTTGTACGTGTACACTTCATTCACGGACGGTTTTCCACAATAGATTTGGCTTTGTCAAAAAAATTAGCCAAGACTTTGGTTACATTATTCATCCTCTAATGGTGATCCTAGGCCTTGATGATGATGATGGCGTCTAAATCGGAGAAGATCATAGATAAATTAAGATCAATTATGGTTGAGTCAAGTCTTTAACCATAAAGGAAAGGAGCGAAGACCACGGTGGCACCGTCCTAGATTTGTAGGAAGGCATCCTGATCCATGACACATGGCTGGCTTGGATGCACAGTGCCCAACCCGACATAGAGCAAAGGGTGGTAGGGGGTAGGAAGGTACTGCTTGAACCAGTAGGAATGATGCCTTTGTGGAAGTTATAAGTTAAGGATTGAGGTGGGTTCAACAAGATGGCAAGAATGATTGGATCCTAATTAATATGAAATCCCAGGCAAGTGATAAATAGAAGTATCCTTTTTTTAAGAAAATAGGGTTAAGATGTGAGTTAGGCTCTATTTGGCTGAGCTCCTAGAGCAGCTTCTAGGCTAAATCTAGGAGAAAGCTCTGTCAAATAGTTTTTCTGAGAGAAGTGATTTTATTATGACTCTAAGTGATTCACTAGCTGAAAGTGATTCTCTAAGCTAAGCAGCTGAGAATCAGGTGGAGCTCTACCAAACTTTACTCCATTGTAGAAAACAGAACTAACCATACAAGTCCTCATGTTAAACTCATGCATTAGTTTACTGAACTATTGCACTAATACAAATGTAGAATTTGAAAATGTGGACGCCATCTACCTCCTCAACTTCTTGTTAGAATCATTAAGTGCTAAACCATGAATCGGGCATCCCTCTTTTTTTCTTTTACGATCAGCTCATTTAGTTAGTCCCTGTAATTATACTGGTACAAAAACAGATTGGATCGGTACAAAAGATATCTGTTTTAGATTATTTACATACATGTTCCTATATATGCTTATTTTAAATAAAACCGATTCATAGTGAATGTATTTCCATATTCTTTTCTCCATTTTAATAGTTGATTTGTTAGAAGTTCATGGTTATTGGGGCTTGGTTTAGATTTTGAAAATGATGAACTTGTTGAATGTTTGTGTTGAATCGAGGCTTAGGTAATACACAGGTGACAATCTGCCCGCGATTTTAGTGTGTGGAAGTTGTTGCATGTATCAATTTGTGTAGTGAAAAGTAGATATATATATTGATTGATGAAATGTTAAATAAAACTGTTCGTGGTTATGAAATGTGTAGGTTTCAATGATGATTTTTTGTAGTGAATTTTTGTATAGAATAAGAAATGCGTATGATTGATTGATGAAATATGCAGTGATATTGTGGAGTGAATATGAAATGTATAGGATAGTGTGCAATGTAGGTTGTTTTGTATAGTTATATTTTTTTTACCCAAGTGAAATGAGGCATGAGAAAGTGTTTGTAGTTTGTAGATGGATGTTTAGTTCATTTATTTCATGGTGATATTGTGAAGGAGAATGGAGAGTTTGATAATATGAATGAAAATTTGAATTGTTTGATACTCCTCCATGCTACAAAGATTTAGTTGAGTGTGTGCTATCAAAGTATGGTTGTGGAGTTGATGAAGGTTCAATGAGAGGCCATTTTGACTGCGGTAAAGCAAGTTCTCATTATATTTTGATGAAATTAGAATCCGAGATGCATTGGAGGCATTACATAGATATAGTTGAGCATGCAAATGTGGTTACATGGGAGGTGGTGGTAGAAATATGTCATTGGCCTAGAACAACTGACCATATTGATAGAGTAGATGAAGTCCCTATACGTATTAAGAATCTTACACATAGGTCTACCATTTATCAAACACACGCGCGTGCGCACACTCACTCTATTTATTATCAATAAAATAAAAGATAAAACTATTTGAATTTTCATGAAAAAGTTACAGTAGACTCCTCTCTTCTTGATATGGATTAGAAAAAATTATTCAGAGGTCAAAAGAAGACTGACCATCCTTTGCTCGTACATAATTATTACCCTTGTCAAGTAAAATAATTCTTCAGATTTTGAAGCAAATAAACATTTCCTTGTTGTTGTTTTCACTATAACAAAGTAATAGGTTATATTTATGAAAAAAATGAACTATATACTTTGAGTTGCTATATATATCAAGGGATGTATAAGGTAATGAAACTAACATGAAGGTAAAATATGACATCAGATGAACGAAATCCCAACTGCAGAATTGAATAGTTATATGGAAGAATAAATAAGAAAACATACCAGTTGGCTCCACGACATTGCTCTATATTTGCATTATGGATTGTGTTTGGGGTAAATATTCTTTTGTTTCTAAAGCATACTTGATCATCATTGTGGCAATAAGCTCAACGGATTTGAAGAATGACTAACTAGCATCTCCAGTTACCGTTATATCCATATTTTTTTTTCCACACTAATGATTGTACTTCCAAGTTTATCTCCTTTACATACATAAGATTCACATTATAATTAAGTGGTTTGTCAAAATTCGCATGACACAAGCTATATATATATAGTGACCTTCACATATGTAAGTTATTTTAGACAATGACAAGCTATACAAATTGCAAATTTTTAACTAGACATTTCTGTAAAAATAAAATGACAATAAAAGCAAAAAAATTACATACTATGTGAATATACTTGGTCCAAGTTCTATCAGTCTAATGACGTGTAAATCTATCTAATTATCTTTTTAGTATTGTTGGTCAAAGTTTGAAAAGTTTGACCAGCAGAAAATTCTGAAAATAATTTGTAGTAATGATGGAAGAGAATATTTCAGGCACACCCACTTAAGAAACTATGACGTATTCCTTATATATAAGAAACATAGTCGCGTGAAGGATAAGAAGACCAAACTAAGCATATACAGTGAAACATGAGCGCATTGAACAATTAAACATCAGGGAAAATATCTATTGCAATCAATTCACATCTTCATTGGCTTTAGAAGACCAATCAATGCGCGCGCGCGCGCACACACATACCCAGTTAGTGAATCACTGGCCGACATCTTCATTGCTAGTTACGATGTGGTTCAGAAAGACTATAAGTAAAGTAATCAGATATAAGAGCTGACACTATTAACTTAAAGAAAATTGGCTTGTGAATGTGCCATATCAGTTGTACCTCATCTGTGACTTCAGCAAATATGCTATCTTCAATCCTAGTAGCAATACGTCAGATCTTAATTTGTCCCTCATGTGAAAATATTGGCAAGTAGTTCAACAGTGTCACCATTCTATTCAAAAATTACCAAAAAGTAATTAATGAAAAACTTTATACAACAAGCTTAGATTAACTCCATTATTAAATATTCAAAATTGCCAAAAAAATAATTAGCGAAACTTTATACAACAATCTTAGATTAATTTATTATTATATACATTGAATGAAAATGTAGTCATCCAGTCGTACATACTTTTTTGACAGGAGAAACTGCATCCTTGAAACTGAGCTTGTAAATTAGGTCCAGAATGGTTCATTATGTTGTTGGACAAGTTGAATGCAAATCAGCTTTTTTCTATTTCTGGAGAGCCTGGCACCTTTGTAACAGAATTCATGGAAGTGGTAAAGCTTCAGTTTTTGGCTTGACTAGATTTGTGATTGGGTACTGGAAGTCACTGATGGATGTACAACATGAGGATAAAAAAGGCAAAAAAATTGTATCTAATCATTGGAAGCCCAATAAGACGTATAAATCAGTGTTGAAAGGAAGCAAAGAAAGAAATGGACTCCACCGTTGCCAGGATGGGCTAAATATAATGTGGATGCCGCATTTGATTCAGTGTTTGGTATGGCAAGTGTGGGGATTATTATTATTAGAGATCATAGAGGAGTTAATGGATTAAAAACCCACTATCATTGAATCTGATTGTCATAATAATATTGTCCAAGCTTTAAACTTCAGGATGGAAATCGAATGCAGCTTCACAAACTCACTGATAGGATTAAAGACATTCTGATTGTAATCCTGGTTCTGATTGATGAGAGCACTCTTCCTTTCGCAAAGAAAAAAATAATTAAATTTTCCCATGTGCATTGGCGAATACAACTAGAGGAAGGTCCTCTAGTTGTGTTGTATTGGACGGTTTCAGTCTTATGGTAACTTGGTGTCAAGATGAAACTCATCAATATAAGTTCTACCTTACAATAGGAATTGGCCCTGGTTTTGGCTTAATATCAATGAAAAATTGTCAAAAATGAAAGAAGAAAGATAAATTACAAAAGGAACAAAGATGGAATCACTCACAAGTGGTATACAACTGATTGGCGGCGACACACATGAATTAAGACTAGCACATCAGGGAGACCACATCTCTCCATGGAGAGAATGGGGAATAGCAGATGTTGTTTGAGCAAACTATGTTTGTTTATGTACGAAGGTAGTTGGGAGATATACAAGTAGTATATTATGGCATTTGTACAAAAATGGTTTGTTCTGGTGGCCAAATGGGCTTTAAGCTGATGGTTAGAGCTTCCGCCAGTAACTCTCTGCCAGCAATAAATCTATCTATGCTGGTAGCTGGTTTTCGTATACCCGCCAGCACAAATACACATGACACTACAATATCACTTATTTGCCCGGGTGCACAAGACCCCACATATATATAGATTGATGATACATATACAAGGTCACACTACAAGATATAAAACACTTACAAAGGGACACATCTAAATATATAAAGTGCATACGATTGAAATATTTAATAAAGCTGATACATATTACAATCCAATTGTTCATAGAGCATCCAAGATCTAGATGTTCAATTGCATATGTTACATGTGATTACGCTGCAAGAGATACTGAACATAGTTAACATCTTCAATCTTATACCCCAGCTCTTCATAAATATAAATCAAAGCACGAATGAGTGCGCTTTCCTTTGCTTCACATTCACAATCAAATGTTTTGCTATAGATGGTGAATAATGGTTGCGCAGAAGGAGAAGTGGTAGATCGAACAACAATAGAAGTTTTCCGCATGCCTTCCCTAGTATGTATTAGGGAAGACTCGTACCAATAGTAACCCAACTTATGTAAGGCTTGACCTAAAATTATTTCTAAACTCATCGCTGCAAAGGTGTTACCAAAAATATCCTATATATCAATGGATGACAAATATTATGAACTTACTATATACCATCAAATAAAGTAATATAATATTTAAAAAAATAACAAAAGCTCACAAACCATATCATGTTTATTTGATTGTGCAAGTCTCTCAGTGATTGCAGCAACATCATGTTCATCCTCATCAAGCACTCTGGGTTTGAACTATGAAATCTGGGAAGAAGTAACCATACCGCTAAAGTTAAGTTAGGCAAGCTTGCATGATGCTTCTTTTACATGTCATCGGAGTAGGTGATTCTTGACCACTAGCCACAATTGAAATTTTCCTGTTCCAATCTTCTCTTAAACATATGAAGGAAAAGATAGTTAATTTCGTAAACTTTTGCCATACCGAGGATTCTACCTGAGGAGTTGTACCATGTATGGCATGTAACATTAGGAAGGATTAAATATCATTGAAGTAAGAAACCATTATAAGAATAAAAAATTATAAGAATCAAAAGGATATTACTATTCCTGGATGCGGTCCATCTCCATGTGGGTTCCTAGTACGTCTAGTGATGGGTCGTCCAGTGCATGTGACTCCTGGAGTGCGAGTTGTAGGAAGAGGGGAGATATCGCGCCGAGGCCAGCCCCGCTACCCCGACTATAGCCACGACTTATCATGTACCTTACAATTCATGAAGAATTCCAACATTTTCATAAAACAATTCTACATCTTTCCTACAACTTTTCTAAAAAATATCCTACAAATTTCCTAAAAAATAAGCGGTTATGGACCCAGGGTTGGTGATGTAGGAGGCGACAATGAAGAGTCACGTCGGAGGTGGGTGGCAGCAGCAGTCCATGAATGGGGTTGGAGCGGCGACCCGAGGTTGAGTCAGAGTGGGCGGCGGTGGCATTCCCTGCCCGAGGTTGGAGCAGCGGCTCGGGGTCGCATCGGAGTTGGAGGCAGAGGCGGTGATCCCTGCCCGGGGTTGAAGCGGCGGCCCTGGAGCGCAGCAGAGCGGGAGGCGGAAGCGGCGGGGGTCTTTGCCCGGGGTCAGAGCGGGAGGTGGAAGCGGAGCAACGGAGGCGGTGTGGGTGGCAGAGTTGTAGGCAAAGCAACCGGAGGCGGCCAGAGGCACGAGGGAGGGGGATTTCAGCCGCTTGGTGGCGCCATTTCAATTGCGCGTGAGAATTTAAAAATTTTTGCCCCTTTCCTGCTAATGTAGAGTCATTTGTGCAGGCGGGCGCTTATGTCACCCACTCTATATTGAATACACTTTCATGGTATATTAGCAGCCGGGTTATGGTTTTAAAGCTTGTGACCTGGGTTCAAACACTCTTGGGCATAATTTTTTTATGAGGTAAATTGCGTAAATAGTAGTCTTATATACCCTAGTATTTACATATGTAATGCAATACATAAAATTATTGTGTTGTAGGTTTTATATATTTTTTGAATGATTTACTATTTTCTATAGATTAAATGATTTTTTTCGCGGTTATTCATAAAAATTCACATTTGAACTATATATGCCTCAAAAAGTGCTCTGCAAATCATAGAAAATTCATATTTGAGTCTACGTTTTACAATATAGATGATATATACAAAATAGATGATAGTTTCAAATGTATTCTTTAGATTATTTAAGTTTGCATTTACGGATCCATTGAAAATAATAATAATAACACATAATTGGTCTAAAAAATCTAAAACTTCGCATAAAATACTTTAATAGGTCAATAACCATGTCAAAAAGGTTTCACTACAATTAACAAAAGTTCTTTTGCGGTAATAACATTAACAAAAGTTAGAGTATACATGTTTTATAAATTGATGTATCTATCGTATAGTTTCATAAACCTTAAGCTAATCTTTGAAGTTTATACATCATATAACATCCTTTTTGGTGATATGCACTCCGAACTAAATATAAGTCTTGTTGTAGGAGTTTAAATAACTTTTAACCTTATTTGCTATTTTCTAATAATTAAATGCATTTTATGCGTGTTAAACTAAATGCTTTGTGCTGGTGGGCAACATAAGCGCCCACTAGCACAAATGTTCTTATCTATAAAGCCGTGCTGGCGGTACGTAAGCGGCCGGCCACCTACCGCATTTATGCTGGCGGTGGCTAATACCGACCGCCACCGTCATAAATAGAGGCGCCAACACAAACCATTTTTTACTAGTGTAGGTACCATACACTCTAAAATCTACATTATTGCGGACACCATCACTACTATATATATATTAAATTATTTCCATTATCTTACAAAATGGGATATCTTTGTATTTATTATTAGAGATGTTGTTCTATATAATATATTTACACATCATTTCAAATGCATATCCATATCAAGTTTCCTAGTCCTTTAAATAACTTGAATAGGTAGGCAACATTAATAATGTCCATTAATACTTTCCTACGATATATGCAGTTGGGAGTTGTAAAAGCAATACTCACTCCATTTTTATTTACATGTCACATTTGCCTTGTCCTAAATCAAACTTATCAAACTTTGATCTGGTTTATAGAAAAAATATAATAACATCTATACTAGCAAATATATGCACCATCAAAATATATTCCATGGTGGATTCAATAAAAATAAATTTGGTATGTAGATTTTGTTATATTTCGCTATAAGTTTGGTTAAAGTTGGATAAGTTTGACTAAGATAGAGCAAATGTGACATGTAAAAAAAAATCAGAGGGAGTATGCCATAGCATTTATTTCCTAGATACATTACACTCCAAATCTGCTCTCTACTATGAACACTATGACATCTATATATTAAATTATTTTGATTATCTTTATGAGAAGAAAGAACTTTGCATTTATTATTAGAGATATTATTCTACTCCCTCGGTTCCAAAATTATTGGTCATTTTACCTTTTCTGGATACATAATATTTTCTATGTATATAGACATAACATATATATCTAGGTGCATAGCAAATATCATGTACCTAGAAAAGCCAAAATGACCCATAATTTAGAACGGAGAAAGTATAAAATATCAATATGACTCTCCTACCTGTTCAAGCTCTACGGTGGTTTAACCTACACATGCCTTCGTTCCGGACTCCGGAGTGGCGATGGCACAGGGCCCAAAAAACAGGAACTCTTGATCAAAATGATAAGCAACAGCACGCATTCTCTCCCCCTGATTCACTGCTGACATAAGGTTTTCACGACGTCCACCCACCCGGTTTCTCTCTCTCTACACCAGGACACAACGTCCATGCATAGTCGCCCATCTCATATTAGTTTTCCTCCTACCATGTCACAATTTCCCCAAAACAATAATTATTGGTGCATCCCTCTGGACCTCAGTATCATCTATTTATTCTTTTGTTCTTCCATGATCTGACATCGTGGACCAAAGATCTGTTGTCCTCTGAATAAAATTCTGCTTTCCACCTGATCATCCTGTGTAGGGCCTAACTTTGAATTTTGTACAAGCCCCTAAGTTTTCTGGTGCCACCTTGATGGAATGATGGGGGATGACAATCAATGTCCTGACCATTGACCTTTGCATGTGCCAGAGGATAGCAGCCAGTGAGTATGACTTTCAGATGCTGTTTGAGAAGCGTGGGATCTCGCGGGCAGCGTTCCCTTCTTGTGCACATTTGGGTCATTTAACCCCCTTTTTGCGACCACATTGAAGAAAAAAAGAAGAGAAAACCGAGGGATGTGTTTGTTGTAAATAATAAAGTTAAAACCAGACGTTGTTTGCTTGACCAGCTGGGGATGTATTTTTTGTTCGTCTTAATAAAATAGTGAAGCCAGTCGCTTTCCAAAATAAAAATCTGTAGCAATAGTTCAACAATATATTGTACCAGAATTAGGAAAACGTCGGCCACCTAACTAGTCGGTTAGCCAACAAGGTACGTGCCACCATATTCTAGGAAAAGTACAAATCAAATTAGGTGCCACTGCCACATGGAAGCCAACAAATATAACCAACCTTTGAGTAGGAGCACTCTTTTTTTTTAAAAAAGGGTAAAGTGTACATTATTGAACAGCTGGTGCAGCTGTAAGGCTACAATTTGTCTGCTAATATCTTCGGTATTCTGTTGTGCGTGACTATGAATTTGTTCGCACCAAAATTTGGTAATTTTATAGCCAATAGAGTTTATGGAAAGAAACCGATAAAGAAGCTTTATTAGTAAGGGACTCTAAAAAAAATTGAAGTATGTGTATCTTAATATTTTCTTTTAGTTTATATTTTTCGTGTTTGGCAAGTTTAGTCCAGGTTATAAATATGTACCCGGCCATTGTGACAGAGATCTCTCGATCAACATATCAATACAATTTACCTTTTCAGCTCTCACGCCAATTCTTAGAAGTAGGATGTAACATAGTTTTCGATGAGTTCTTCAGCAAACAGGGCTGCATCGCTTCGATCTCCAATTCGCCGCGATCTTCGTCAAAATCAGGTGCTCTAGGCTTTAATCACCGGTGCATTGCTGTGATTTCGTCTGGTTTACCTAGTTATCGATTTTACTCTATCTCGTAAGGCTGCATCAGTTTGATCTCTTACTAGATGTGGTAGAATTAAATTATCTCACCTTGAATAAGATCTATCGGCTAGCTTATCTTTTACATCTGTTGTATCGCTTTGATTGTCATATTATAAAGAATTTAACAGAGAGTGCTTCGTTAAGCCGATAGTTTCTTATTCTTGGCTTTTATTGAGCTGTTACCGATCTTTTATCTCGTTGCATTTAGATTCATCAGCCCCGGCTGCCAGCGTTGTCTCGGTTAGGTCCGATCTAGTGATGACGCTAGATTAATTGTCATCAGCTTGCTGATTGATTTATTTGTTCGGCGATTGCTCAGTTTGTTAATTCTATTTGCCGGCTGATGGGCATCTAAATGTTTAATTATCGCATCGGCCATTGGTCATCGGCTCTGTGTACATCAATTCTATCATATAGCTGATAGATCTTTATATATTTTATTTGTCAAAGAATCGTATCGGCTAAGCATTGTGATTCTATTAACCGGCCGATATGATGTCGTTATGCACCTTGTCAGTTAAATGGTCAAACTGACTGCACGCCCCGAATCTCGAGAAGCCACGAACCTACACCGGAGTTAAACAGATCTCCTAGGCCAGAGTGTTGCTCGCCAGGAATCATCGTTGGGTCAGCTTTTACGGCAACAGAACTATATATAATATGGATATATTATAAATTTCAATGTAAGTTTACTAATTGTGCTTGCTATATTTTGCAAATTATCAGACTAATTTGTAACTAAAGATAAGTTTGAACCATACTGTGTAGACACCTTTTATGAAATACATAGGTTGTGCGTGGATAGGAACTCGGCATGTGTTCGTGTACAGACAGATAGGATACTCAAACGAGAGGCGTCGAGGAAAATATAAATTGTTAGCTTGTTTGCGCATAAAAATTCCTGCACATACGGATCCACGCTTACCCCTGTAAATGCACACACCAACACTACGAGTACTTTCTAAAGATTGGGCAATGAAATATTTACTGATTTACGATCTAGATAGATTAATATATATCTTATCGAGCTCCTCTTCTGTGAAACACGTGTGCGTTTTGAAAAATAGATCCATAAAAGTAAAATCGACAGTGTATATATTTTTTTAAGCACAACAAATCCCACTCACGGTAACACGGCGATGATGGTACATGCTAGCGGGAAGCACCCCAACCGGCGATACACCGATCAGCCAAGAACGCTGCCGCTGCCACCGGATGGGGTTATACTTCACTTCACGTGATAGCAGCGGAACCATAACCTGAAGGATATATTAGATGTGCCGTTATCAATCTAACTGTGCTGATGTATTAGATGGGCCATCATCAATCCAATTATGGGATTGTCCAGGCGTAGCGTGATCTGATAATTTAAGCTAAATAAAAGAAAGATTCTGTCCATGCAGAAGATGACAACGATGACAATATCACTCACATGCATGCAAATTCGAAACTAAAAAAATCTATAAGTACTAAACCGAACATCTAAATTAAATTTGGATTGCACCACTGTCTTTCTTATGACAAGATCTTCAGAATAAGACCACACTTGCCTTATTTGCACGATATTTTGAAAATATATTTTTAATACAAAATAATTAATTTCATCGACTGGGAACAAGCATTTAAACAACACGAATAAATGATCATTTTCTATGAATGAAAAGATTAAACATAGCACACAAATAATAGTGTACCAAGAACAAAAAATTAAACATCGTAAATATTTAATTGTATAGATAAATAACAGAAATTGAATATCACGAACAAATGAGTCAACGTCACCGAACAAATTGGTCTACAAATACGAACAAATAATTTAAAATTACGAACAAATTAGTTACACGCAGATAACAAATTTTACATGGAGAACAAACACATCCACATCACAAGCAAATTATATTTTTAGAAATTAGAATATGAACACATTTTAGAATCAACTTAGAATGCGAACAACTAGTATAGATTATGAAAAAATAATTATTTGAAAAATTAATATGCACATAAGATTTAGAATGAGAAAGGAAAGAGATAGAAATACAAATAAATAATATACATCAAAGGATTATAAGAAAAGTTAGAAGAAAAAAATAGAAACGGATAAAAGTAAAGAAAAGGAAAATAAAAAGTTGGAAGAAAGAAATAGAAAAAGATAAGAATAGTACAAGAAAAAAAATAAATATAAAGACGAAAATAAACTAAGAACTAGGAAAAAGAAAAGAGAAGGAAAGGAATAGAAATAGAAAATAAAATGAAAGGAAAATAAAACGAATGAAGCAAATAATGAGGCAAAAAGGAAAAATGAGTAAAAAGAATAAGGAAAGAGATAAAATAGAAAATAAACAAAAAATACCGAATGAGAAAAGTAAGGTAAAAAGAAAACATGCTTTTAATTGGAGAAGGAATAGCTACACGTAATAGAAAATAAAAATAAAATGAGAGAAAGAAAATAGGAAAGAAAATAAAACAAATGAGAAGAGAAAAAATCGTAGGATGGCAGGATGCGATTCTTGGCCTCAGACTTTGGTTCTGCGCACGTCGGGGAGCTATTGAGTAATATGCTATGAGTACATATCTCACCCATACACGCGTCGGAAGGTGCATATGAGCTAGCTAAAATACTATTAGACTGCTGTCTGCAGGCCAAATAAGCTAAGCGAACAGCCCACCACGCGGAAGCGCCTTCGGGTGATGGATCACGATTTTGCATCATAGGCCGCCACCGCCTGAAGCACGAGAAGCTTTCCCTGGTGGGGCCCAATTGAGCAGGCAATTTCCATGTGCGCGTCACAATGTAGAGCCTTCCCAAACTAATCTCCATGGCACCCGACGCGCATCACTGGCACGAGGACCGCGAGAACGTTCGGGTCTCGTTCTCGCCGTGGCCATACGTGCGTGGCCATTGTTAGCCGAGGCATTTTTTTTCCCAGCTTGATTAGCGGAGACGGACATTAGGTGAGGTTGGAGAAAGAGACAGCTTGGAGAGGAAAAGGGAACGGACTTTTTCAGTCTTCGTTTTGGAGAAGAGACTACTCAATGCTTAATGCTGCAGGGCGACGTCTACCGGACTTTTACCAGTGGATTCGGCCGAATTTGGCACATTCAGACAAGCCTAATTAGGAGTAATGATGTGGCCAAGCCAAACCCAGAACCGCAAACCCACGTAATCCTAATCCTGCCGAAGTTGACCAGCCGTCAACGCGTTTACTGGTGATCCTGACACGTGGGCCCGCACCGACGGCCGGGCGGGCTGACCGCGTGCCGAACCCCGAGCGGCCGAGACGGAAGAAGCCCATAAAAAACGTGACCGCCCGCCCAGTGCCCACCACCAGGCAGGCAGGCGCCTCTCCCTCCGCCGCCGCGCTCGCGCCCGCCCGCTAACCGCAACAGACCCAAGCAGAACAAGAACCCCGCGCGCCATGGAGCACTACGAGCGGCTCGGCAAGATCGCCGAGGGCGCGTCGGGGGCCGTCTACAGGGCCCGCGACCGCCGCACGGCCGAGACCGTCGCCGTCAAGCGCCTCCGCGCGGGGGGCGGCAACGGCGACGGCGAGGCCTTCGCCCAGGCGTTCCTCCGAGAGGCGCGCTGCCTCGAGGCCTGCCGCGGCCACCCGTGCCTCGTCGAGCTCCGCGCCGCGCACCTCGAGGGTCCCCCCGGCGGCGCCGGGGGCGCGTTCCTCGTCATGGAGTACGCCGGCCGGAGCCTGGCGGAGGTCGTGCGGGAGGACCGCGCCGGGCGGGCATTCACGGAGGCCGAGGCGCGCCGCGTCGTGCGGCGCCTTCTGGAGGGCGCGGCGGCGATGCACGCCCGCGGCATCCTGCACCGGGACCTCAAGCCCGACAACGTCCTCCTCGACGCCCGCGGCGGGGTCAAGATCTGCGACTTCGGCCTCTCCCGCGCCGCCGCCGCGGACGACGCGCCGCTCACGCCGGGCGTCGCCACGCTGTGGTACCGCGCGCCGGAGCTCATCCTCGGCTCGCGGGACTACGACGCGGGCGTCGACACCTGGGCGATCGGCTGCATCATGGCCGAGCTCCTCGCCGGCGCGCCGCTCTTCCCGGGGAGGTCGGAGATGGACCAGCTCAACCGGGTCTTCGACACGCTGGGGATGCAGGACATGGCGTCCTGGCCGGGCTTCGCGCGGCTGCCGCGCGCCGAGTCGGGCCTCTGCCGCCGCGCCCGCCCGCCCAGCCGCCTCCGGGAGATGTTCCCGGCGCTCTCGGCCGCCGGCTTCGACGTCCTCAGCGGGCTCCTGGCATGCAGGCCGGACCGGCGGCTCGCCGCCGCGGACGCCCTCCGGTGCCCGTGGTTCGCGGCCGCGCCCGAGGCCGTGCCAGCTGATCAGCTGCGCGCTGCCTCCTGCGCCGCCGCCATCGCTTCCAGTGTCGCCGGTGTCGCCGGGGCGATCATAGCGTAGAATACGAGTACACACCACATTCGATTCTTTGATTGCTTGTAGATCAAAAAAAATAATTCTTTCTTGTGTGAAAGTATACTTTAGGTCTGACACTGATTGCATCTGTTTGATGGCGATCCTGTAACCACGTCCTTGACTGACTAAAGAAATGGGTTAAACGTGAACGAATCTTGTCAATACATGGGTTTTTTTTTTTCTGTTGCGAATAATGAATCGTTGGATTGTCGTCGTCTTTCGTGGTTGGTGAAAAGGGGCAGCAAGATTCTAGAAATGCCATAGAAGATGCAACTGGTTGGTGAATAGTTGTGCTTTGAAGCAACAACGGCATGCTTCTTGGGGAAACAAAGCAGCGATGAGCCAATGACAGTCGTTGTGGTTGTGCAGAGCAATTCAGCAAACAAGGTAGGTGAAGGTAGAGCTAGAGAGTACTTCAATCCATGTATTTGATGTCGAGTTCTATGATCACTGCCTTTGCCGAAACAAAAAGGTCTTGGTTTGATCAGACCTTGTCTTCTGAGGTTCTGATCCCTGTGCTGTGGATAACAGATGTGTGGCAAACGGCCTCCAGATAGTCAGGGATGCCAAGACACAAGGTGTCCCTGCTTTAAGGTCCCTGGGCAAACCAGCCTCGCCCATTTACAAACAAAAGCATCTTATTCCCTGAATGCGATTATCGAGGGACCACGTGCGATTACAACTGAGTCCTTGACTGTAAAGATAAGCAGAACAGTGAAAAAAGGAAGAACAGGTAACAACTGACATCCCATGTCAACCAAATCTGGGCATCAATAACCAACAAAGATTCTCCTCGTCCACGATGATCCCCGTGGGACTCTGTCTCAGAGGCCTACACCGGGTGCCGCAACCAGAGGCCTCAAGAGAGGGATGAACCTCTCAGACTATTGCCAGCAGGGACCTTCACCTTTGCCACTGCCTGTTTGGATGGTCGATTCTTGTTTGATACGGGCGCGAATGTAATCTGCACCCAGGGTGTGTGTGGGGTTTGTGTGTGTTTGTATGGCTATTTTAGCATTTCTACTTCTTCCTTAATGCAATGATACATAGCTCTCCTGCGTATTCGAGAAAAAAAAATTTAAGTCTTGGCTAAAGTTTAGCCGCACTTCTGTTTCTGTTTGGATAGGTTGGTGCTAAAGTTTCGCACTTTTAAACATTAGCACTTGGATCTAAACACCCCTTAAGACCACATATCTGTGTCTGCAACTAACAAAAGTAGAACATAGAACACATTAGCAGTAACTTCTGATTAATCCAGTATTTTTTTGTGTGTTTTACCTTCTAATTACCTGCACTGGAGTTTTAGCGCCCCATTGCAGCGATTGATGACACTTGTTTGTTCAGCGATATCGGGAGGATACAGTTAGCAGCAACTTAATTCTAGGACTACAGAGTGACTAGACGTTCCACAATTTCTATAACAGAGATCATGCAGGGAAGTGCCTGCTCCTCCCCTTGCAGAGTATTCGATTTGCCATCATCGTTAGCAACTGTCATTAGCTCTCTGCTGTTACGGAGTACGATCAACCACATCACATACATTAGAATTTTCATGCAGGTGAGAAATGTGAGGTTTGGTGATACTAAATAGACTTCGTAATATTAATGCTGTTACATCATATTTGATCTCCAACTTGCAAAGAGATGCAGACAGAGAATGGAACATGATAAAGGCCCTCTACATGCCCAGCCTGGAGCAAGCACGAGAAAAGGAGATTTCTGGATTCCCTCCGGGTAAACTTACACAATACAATCAAGAATAGTGAATAAATAACAATGGAAGAAAAATCACGCCATCATGGAATGAAGAAACTGCGGATGGGTATTTGCAAATACTCCATCAAGTACTTTGACGATAACGACTGCGGAAGGCCAAATTGACATCAAATTTCAAGCTCAAGCTGGAGCAGTGATCTGATGTATGGGTGATGCTTGTTCCCAGCTATCGTATTTACGGTGAAGCAAGGCCAAGATGAACCCAGATGTACTGCAGCATATTCTTGCAGCCACTTATTTCCTTGTCAACCCCGGAGTCCAACTCCAGGTCGTAGCACCAGGTGCGATCCTTATCTCCACAGGTGTCATGGTCCCTCATGAAGTTATGAACTGACTTGTTAGAGGTGGGATGTTGCATCTCCTTTTGCTCTGGCACGAAGAAGAGGCGACCCCCAGAGGCAGTGAGCTTTGCTGCGATTATCTGAGGGCGCCCATAGAACTTGGGAAGGTAGACCTTATTTGCCATGACTTTTGGAGGCCTAGCCATTGATAGTGATGCCAGTGTTCCCGTGAAGATTGCTCTGCCTCCCAGTAAGTCCATCCTTTCCCAGGTCATCTCCTTCTCTTTGAGCTTCAGCACATGGATGGGTGTGCCATTCCTGCCCGTCAAGACTGCAAGCAGCTCCTGACTGGACTCCACCAGGTAGCAGTTCTTGTGTGGGAACTCAGGACCAAAGCTGGCGGGTTTGCGAAGAACACTCCAATTGATTCTCTTGGGATCATACACTCCTAAACTTCCTCCTTCGGCAAGGCAGTACCACAGCCCCTTGTGCAGTACTGGGCTGCAGCAAGACATTGTGAACTCCCTTGCTACGTTTAATACGTTGTCTTCTCCGTCCTCCATCTCCTCCTCCTCGACCTTTTTCTCCTCCAACTCTAACCGCAACTCCATATTCTCTTCTTCCTCCTCTTCATCATCATCTTCCTCGTCATTGTCGGTGTCAGATTCTGAGTTGGAGTTGGAGTCTGAGTTCTGAGTCTGAGTCTGAGTCTGAGTCTGAGTCCGAGTCCGAGTCCGAGTCCGAGTCCAAGTCCGATCCTGAGCTCGAGCCCGAGCCCGAGCCTGAGTCGTAGTCGTAGTTGGAGCCCGAGTCATAGTCGGAGTCGGAGTCGGAGTCGGAGTTGGAGTTGGAGTCATCAGAGCTGTCATCTTCATCCGATGAATCACCAAAATACTTCCATCTTTCACCATTCCAGCTCTAAACTTTTGCAGTGTACGTACTAGAAGCATAAATGCCAAATATGCCACATTGCTCCGGATGCCCAGTCCCATCTTCATTGGATGTCCAGAAGTATCCATCATCGTATTTTGACTCAGTAGTCTCGAATGCAGAGCCATCCAAGAGACTACCAAACATGACAGTCTTGTCTGGCCTCCTCAGAATAATCCATCCATTCACAGCTGCTGAGAATATTCTGCTTTCAGGAGCTATTAGAGGGGTACGGACAATAAACATCTTGTTAAGGTAGGGACTATAGCAACAAATCAGGCCAGGGTCCGAGATGGTGTTGCTGATAAGAATGGGGGTGGAATCAGCTGGATAGACAGGGAATGCACAAGAATTCCAGTGCTTGCAAACTGCTCTAAAGTGAGGAACATCCGTGGGGCAGAGTCGATGACATATCATGGAGACCAGTTCTGGTAACAATTGCGACCAAGGAGGTTTCTGGTTATTTTCCTCTTCATCAGTGCTCGCCATTGCCTTCTTGTCCGTTTCACAATGAATTATCAATCCTGCATGTATGGTTGGAGACAGAGTGAGTCATGACTCAGGGGAATTAAGCCTGATGTAGATGAGATTTAGTGCCACAGGCTAATTTTCAGAATAGTGAACGCAGGCAGGAGTAGAGGGCCATTATAATACATAAACACTATTGCACTTGACAATGGATGCAGAGAACAAGGCATTGTGATAGGTTCTTATAGGAGTAGCAGCATTGCCCTAATCTGTATGAAAAATCACAACTAGCCAGTATTGATTTAAAATAAGTAAAGTTGTGATATGCAATTTGCAGGAACCCAAATAGCCAGCATCAATTTATAAAGACCAGAAGACCTATATAAGAATCTCACGTGGAGTGATGCAAATTTGAAGCGGCAATATCAACCAGGTATTTGATCTATCTATTCCTTCCAGACAACAAGAAGAACAGTACACAGATACTACCACTTTGCAATCAACAACAATCTTACCAGTAGGAATCAATCCGCAGAACCTGTAGAACCCGTGCAGTCCTATGCACGGATCTAGACGAGAGGATCACCAGATTCAACCAAGGAATTAAGAATCCCAGGGCATGATTCCACGCGGTCCTGAACTTTTGAAGTCTAATTGGTTTACCAGAATATTATTCCAAAGACGACGTGAATAAACTTGGTAATGTTGGAGAACAGCCGGGCCCTAGGCTTTTTTATATATGCCCCCAAGCTCACGCAACCAATCCCGACTCCCGAGTTGATCTAGACCAAAAAACACTCGGACTCCAACAAGTTTCCGACATAAAGAACCGATTCCAACTGCTCTAATTCTATTCAGATTCTGCATCACGTGCGGTTCACGGGCACACGAATGACGGATCGGTTTGCATCCTTTCTCAGTAGAAAGCGGGTACAAAAAAAAAATAGAGAGATTGCGCCCGAGCCAGGCATTTCATCGAGCACCTAACGTACGCACCTGCACAAGTACGGCAACTTCCCCAACGTGCAGAAGCTGCCGCCGCCCCCGGCGCCGTCTACCATCTCGCAGAGTCCCGAGGCTCGGCCGGTACCCCGCGTCCGCCTCTCCACTGCCGCACTCGCTCGGACTCGAGCTGCCGTCATGGCAACCGACATGGCGTTGCCGGTTGCCCTGCCGGCTGCCGCGCGTGCAATGAGGAGTCAGGAGAGCAGGATGGACTCGCTGGGCGGAGGTGGTGCCCGGTCGCTGACATGCTCGGCGCGTGCCCATGGGCTAAATTTTTCCTTTTTTTTTATGGTGCTAGGTCCAATACCGGGGGATGCCTTTTTTCTTTTGAGATGAACGGGGATGCCTTTTAGGCAATGGAAATAACGTTCGTGAGCATCTCAGAATGTAGAACGAGAGCATCTCACAAACGAGAGCATCTCCAGCCGTGGCTGATTTTGTGAACACTGCATCACTGTACTCTCTATGGCTCGGCGAGCTTCGTTTTTCTTTATGAACCAAATCCTTTATTTGGTCTCTTCATTCATGATGGAAATGACGAGGATGCTTGGGCACTCTTTTTTTTCCTTCCTTTTAATTCTTTCTTCTTTGTTCTTTATTATTCCTTGTTTCTTTATGGGCTTTACGGGAAGAGAAGACTTGAGGCCACAGCGCCACCCCATCAAAGCATCTAACGGCTGGAATTTCGGCTGGTACATCATCACCTCCTTATTTCACGAAAAATCTGCATAATCACCCTAGTTTGGCGTCGATCTCGCGGAGTGCATCGTCAGTCCGAGTCCGAACCGAAAATGCAACGTGGCATAATGCCATTGCTTCTGTTTGTTGTTGACCTTTTCGAGTTCGAGTTGGCGACCCCAACTGCTGCTTACAAATTCCAAGCAAGCGCGAGAGAACAATTCGTCGCGTCCTCCTCCCGGCGCGCGCGCATCTGCTGCTGCCCTAGGCGACTCGGCTCCGCCTCCGGCCGCACTGCACTCGCGCGCTGCCATGGCGTGCAAGACGCAACGAGCCCAGGCCGCCGGCGCCACTGCCGCCGCGGAGCGCAAGAAGCGTAGAGAGATGGCGCGTGCCGCGGCGGCGGCAGCGTCTCCCCGCGCCTCGCTCGCCGTCAAAACGAGCACCACCAGCCTCTACGAGAAGATGGAGGCGGTCGGCGCGGGCGCCTTCGGCGTCGTGTACCGGGCGCGGGACCGCCGCACCGGCGAGATCGTGGCGATGAAGTGCCTGAACGCGGACGACTTCGACGACGACCCCCTCGGCTCCATGTTCGCGGACGAGGTCGGCGCGCTCGAGGCCTGCCGCGGTGTCCCGTGCGTCGTGCAGCTGCGCGACTCCTGCCGCCGCGACCCGGCCACCGGCGAGGCCTTCATCGTCATGGAGTTCGTCGGGCCGGCGCTCAGGGACGCCGCGAGGGGCGGCCGGAGCGGCGGCGTGCGGCGGCACAGCGAGGGCGAGGCGCGCCGGATCGCGCGGCAGCTCCTCGCCGGCGCCGCGGGCATGCACGCTGCTGGCCTCATGCACCGGGACCTGAAGCCGGACAACGTCCTCGTCGACGGCCGCGGCGGCCTCAAGATCTGCGACCTCGGGAGGTCGCGCGCCACTGCCGACGTCCCGCCGTACTCGAACCCCGTCGTGGCGCGGAACTACCGCGCGCCGGAGCTCCTCCTCGGGCGCACCGACTACGACGCGGGGATCGACGCGTGGGCGATCGGCTGCATCGTGGCCGAGCTCCTCGCCGGGAACCTCCTCTTCTACGGCGACTCGAACAAGGAGCATCTCAGCGAGGTGCTCAACGTTCTTGGCACGAACGACATCAGGGAGTGGAGCCGCTGCCCCGACCGCCTGCCGAGCGGCTGCGGACCGACAAGCTTTCTGCCCGACCTGTTCCCAAGCAGTCCCGAGCTGGCCATGGCGATCGGCCGGCCGTCGCTGTCAGAGGCGGGGTTCGAAGTCCTGAGCGGGCTCCTGAGGTGCAACCCGGAGAAGCGGATGACGGCGGCACACGCGCTCAAGCACCGGTGGTTTGAGGAAGCTTGAGGGGGCGTGCACGAGGCGGCAGTGGCGGAGGACGGATAGGAATTTAGCTAGGTATGGCACAGTTTGATTGATGAAGCCAATGGCTGCAGTATAGCACTTATGCTAATGCCAAAATAATTTATACCAACGTTGAGCATGTATTATCAGCAAAATCTGAGGTATGGCGGCCATACCTTACCCTACCGGGCCCGCCGCCACTGCGAGGCGGCGTAGGGTTGTCCAAAGTGCAGAGCTAGGGAACGCCCAGAGCGGCAAATACATGCGGCCAAACTGCTGTTTGTTCGTGTTGTACATAAGAAAGATCTGTAGCAATAGTAATTTTGGTGTTTCTATATCTCGAACATGATCTCTTTGAGCACCTAGCTTAGCTTCTAACATTCATGTTGCATGGATGTAGTATGTTTTAAGGGCAATGCAATACAGCAGGCAAAGGCAACTGATTTTTCTTCTTCACGTTTGGATGCTTTCACATATTTATATGCTATATCTGCACGTGTCGGATTGTTGAGAGCCCCTTTGGTTAGGCAGTTAGGCTTATTCAACAGCTTTTATCACCGGCTTCTGGTGGAGGATTTCCAAAACGGCCTCACGGGTGAAGCATAGGGTTCAAAATTTCAGCAAAATTTCACAAATTTCATGTTTTTTGTTAGTGAACAAAAAATAAAAAATTTATCAAAACTTTGTTAAATTTGAATTTTTGTGCTAACAACTTGTAACTTATAGTGGTTCATGATATTACTTGCAAGAGAGGTGCTGTAACCAACATTGGACATAGGATCCACGCAGTCATGGAAATAATAAAAAGGTAAAACACACACTCTTTGGGCTCAAACCAGGCACCTCTCATCAGCCTCATGGCGGCAAACCATTGAGCCTTAAGATGGTTTCTAAATACTGGATGTATAGAACTTTTAATAGATTGTGTAGATATTTAAAATTTCCAAAGTTAACCAAACATTTGACTGAATTTCTTTTACAGATTTCACGAAATTTGCAAATTTGAATAATTTCATCGGTGACAAAAAAAGAAATTGAAAATTGAAATAGGAAATCCTGGTGAAGCCTACCCGAAGTAGGTCATCAATTCGCATCGGCAAATAAGATACCAAAAGAAGTGGCTCCTCCCTCACATATACCCGCAGATAGCTATACACAATTGTCGGTGAGGCAAAAGTTACTCCCAAAATTACCCCCACGCCCGCCTACCCTGATCCTGCATCGCTTCGTCTACTAGCGCCGCTTGAGCTTCTCTCCTCTCTCACCAAAGAAGGATGCGACACTATGGATGAATCCCCAGCGGCGGCCGTTGACGAGCAGAAGTTGGGAAGGAAGGAGGTTGCTAGCTTGGAAACCGGGGGGATCCACTGGATTTGCTGGCGGCGCACCTGATCCAGCCATTGGATGGGGCAGCGCCGCGCATCGTGTTAGAGAGATGGCATTTGTCTATAGGAGTAGCGGTAGTGGCTGGCTTGGGCATGGCTTACCACCACACCGTTGAATTGAGCTTGCTCAACCTTTGTCCTGCTTTTGCTATCGCAATCGTGGGTCTGTGGCCCAACAGCGCCCCACCTCGGCTGGCAGTGGCGATGGCTTTGCATGCTGGCTTCCCCACCTGGTCGCGACTGCAGCCACATAGTCCGGAAGCCCTGTCACGCCTCTTGTGTTGGCTCCATTGTGTTGTTGCCCGGAGGTATGGCCATGGCAGGCCCTGGCTGATGGCCAAGTTGGCTTTCATGCTGACCCAATGCATTTTGGCGTGTTCACTGGAGCCTCAGCATCGTTCTGAAACAAAACTACCGTGCTTGCTTGTTGTCTGTAAGGAAGTGGAGAATCCTTCTCGTTACCGAATTACCCAAAATGGAGAAGCAAATAATCATTTTTGTGGCCACCATGTGTTTTGATAGCTACATTCGTGAGAACAATGCACTGGATAAAGATTTTGCATGTGCCATCGAAATGCCAATCTTGTGCCCACTATACCTTAAAGATATGCAAAATACCTTTCTTCCCATAATGTATCGGATACATCAACTTCATAATTTAATGATCGGATAATGGATAAATCCGATGACGACCTTGCAAGGGAAACCTTGCATGTGAGGATTATTGCTTCTTTTGTAAATTAAACATTACTCTAGTATATAACAAGCACTAACTAGTTGCTAATCTATAGTTTCAATTCGTTAGTGTTTCCATTTCGTATGAGATCACATTATAAATTAAGGTCAAACTTGTATGGTACATTGGACATTTGAAAAAATAGAAGTGATTCTGCTATGCATTTTCCCAAACCATTTCAACACTACTATAAAAAGACTGCTTCACCGGGGAAGCCAAAGCTAGAGCCATTTGGTAAGAGTAGGAGTCCTCCTAAATAGGCCGCACGGTTGTGCATCAGCATACAACATTAACCTGTGATAAGACCGAGGGCATTATCAGAAATAGAAATACTCCATTCTTAGAGTAAGGAATACTTTGATATCATATAGGATGTAATTCAGTTAAGAATAATAATTCTTTTCTATGTAAGAGTTGTCATCTTTGTCATAAGTATACTATTTTTCTTATCTTGTTCATGTTGATGGAAGCATCTTCATCCTCATCACAGTCATAACAATTTATTTGACTCGCCTCGCCATCTAATGTAATCCTATTTCAAGAAAACAAGGGCGATGTTTGGGTTATCAAACACAATCTCAATCACAGCGATAGGCGAACCCACAAAGGCATGAAAATCCAGGAGCTGCAAATGGAAAATTTGACCTCCATTTTCAAAATATTCAGCAAACATAGTTTGACAACTAAATACGGGTACGTTGGGATTACCTTTTGGACCTCCTCGAGCGTCGGGGATTCCTGCCGCGCTGGCGGGATTGGATTGCGGCAAACCTCACATCTTATGCCCAGGATCCTGCTAAATGGGATACCCTCCAAGGCCATACAACATGGCCGTGGACTGCGCCAAGGGGACCCGCTTTCACCCCTACTGTTCATCCTGGCAATCGACCCCCTCCACCGCCTACTCTCGAGAGCAACCGACATGGGTCTATTAAGCAAATTTGTGTGTGTGTGTGGGGGGGGGGGGGGGGGGGGCATGATGCGATTCAAAGTCTCCATGTATGCAGATGACGCGGCCATCTTCATCAAATCCACAATCTCAAACAAATACTGCAGCTGTTTGGAGAAACGACAGGACTGACAACAAACCTCCAGAAAACAAGCGTCACCCCAATTAGCTGCAACAATATTGACCTAGATAATGTGCTGGCAGACCTACCCATGACAAGAGCGACGTTCCCCATAAAATACCTTGGTCTACCACTCTCAATCAGGCGCCTCAAGAAAATTGACTTCCTGCCACTGCTAGAGAAGTCTGCGGGAAGGATGTTGGGCTGGCGCGGCAGACATCTCACCCAGGCGGGCGGCGCATGCCTCGCTAAGGCAGTCCTTTCCTCACAGCCGGTGTACCTCCTAACAGTCATCAGGACGGCAAAGGCAATCCTGGAGGATCTCGACAAATTGAGGAAGCGCTTTCTCTGGGCAGGGGATGCAGCTCTCACGGGGGCAAATGCAAGGTCAACTGGACCCGAACCTGTCTGCCAAAAGAGAACGGTGTCCTGGGCTTACTTAATCTGGAACGCTTTGCAAGGGCGCTACGGCTTCGATGGCTATGGCACGAGTGGGCCTCACCACAGAAAGCTTGGGTTGGGACAGAAATCCCATGTGACGACACGGACAGGCTCCTATTTGCGGCCTGCACGCAAATCACAATTGGCAACGGAAAGAAGACAAGCTTCTGGAACTCAGGATGGATAAACGGCTGCCGGCCAAAGGACTTAGCACCAAACCTCTTCGGCATATCTAAGTTCAAAAGGAGAACAGTAGCAGAAGCTCTAGCGGGAGGCGCGTGGATCAGGGACATACGACTCAGCAATTGTCTAACCACTACCCACCTTCTAGAGTACGTTAAGCTCTGGGAGCATGTGCAGAATGTCCAGTTAATACCTGACCAAGAAGATCAAATCCGCTGGAAATTCACGACTACAGGAACATACACAGCTGCATCGGCTTACAAAGCACAGTTTGTAGGATGCACTAAGGCTGCGCATGCGGACGGACTCTGGAAGGCATGGGCACCGCCAAAATGCAAATTTTTCGTCTGGCTCATCACCCAAAACCGTGTCTGGACTTCGGACAGACTGGGCTGGAGGGGGTGGCCGCACTCGCCATCGTTCCCTCTCTGCTGCGGATTCAGGGAATCGGCACACCACCTGCTATCGGAATGCAGATACACAAGAAGGATCTGGCAACTTGCTGCGGAATGGGTCGCCTATCCAGAACTTAATCCGAATGAATGGAGACCGAGCGATAATGCGCTTACCTCGTGGTTAAACATCGTTACCACGCCAGGAGTGCCGAAGAAGGCCGTGCGGAGCCTCGCCATGCTGATCATCTGGGAGGTCTGGAAGGAGCGGAACGCCAGAGTTTTCAATCGACAAGAAACGTCAGCAACCTTGCTAATGGAGAAAATCAAAGCGGAGGCCGGCACTTGGATAACAGCAGAAGCTAAGGACTTGGCGTCTGTAATTTCGAGGCTGTAATTTTCCTTGTTACCTGTAGCCGGCTGTACTCTTCTTCTATATCAATGAAATAGGCACAATCTCGTGCCCGTTCGTCCAAAAAAAAAAAAAAACGTCACATGGACAACAACATGCAGACTCTAGTCAACAACACACTCCATTATTACACATTTTCAGACACTTGAACATTGTCGCGGTTGTATATTTTTCGACAGCACAGACACAAATAGACATTACTAATTAACACGCAACACATGCCTCTAGGATCGATCCATCCGGTGAAGCACACAAGGGGGGCTAGTTCCTGCAATTGCTGTTGCAGCCGTTGTTGCAAGCGCTCGAGCACTGCTGGAGGGCAGAGGACTGGCAGCTTGTGTATGCACTGTCGGCCGTGTTACTGCAGACGCTGCCGCTGCACATACCAAAACAGTTGCATGCGCTGCAGGAGCTGCTGCAGCCGCTGTAGCAGCCTAGCAGGAGCGCGTGTGCTGCTGCATCACTGAGTTCCTCACGTTACCGCAAGAGCTGGTAACGGTGTTGTTGCACACCGACCTACACTGCGAAGCACAGTAATCGCTGCAATATGCTGCTGTCGCTGGCTTCCCTAAGAAGGATGGGATCAAGATCAACATAATGCAGGTGGCAAATGCGCCGCCCTTATGAGGGGCAGCAGCTAAAGCCATTGTATTGTATGAGGCTTTTCGTGGATTATGGAGAAAAAGCTAGCTGGCTTGAGAGATGTGAACGAAGCTGGTGAACTGTGAATGCTTGATGGAGCATCCTGTCCTATTTATAGGCAGAACCCATGGACCGTACAATAGATCCCTAGCAATCTACCACAACAGTGTAGATGGGGGCACCTATATATGTGGAAAATGGACCATTTTACAAGTTGACAATTGGCAATAATGTAAGTATGTAACTTGTATTGTGTTAACTTTGATACCAAGATGAGTGTACAATACTAGTCTCTTGTTCCATTAATCATCAACACGAATCAGTTCACTTAAGTACAAACTGAGAATGATGACGTCACAAGTGATGAGTCTATAAATTACTCTCTCTTTCACCAACCGTCACGTACAACTTTGACATATAAATAAAGTTTATCATGATCAACTATGGTGCAAGATGAGAGTTGACATACAAAATGACTTGTATGCAGTAAACCAAATAGATGTGCACTTTATCGTAAAGTTCGCTTGGACCAGCCATGGGTTAATTTGGGTGCAAGCAGGTGCTAATAGAACAGCTGATGGAACAGAAAACCCTGAATCACTTGGTTGCTGATGAACTTTTGATGGAATGATATCAGGGAACGACTTCCACTGCAACATGGAAAGGTAATAGTAGGAACATCTGAAATTAACTCTCGCAACTCAGTCATTGACTAAAATGCCTTTTTGTTACCGAATTCTAGGATAAAAGATTCGCACCGCAAACTTTGCATCATGTTTTACAAAACATCCATGGATAGTCTTGACATAGCTAAAGGAGAGTGCTGTAAGCCTGGAACACTCAAAATGTGGTATTGCAACATTCAAAAATCATAAGCAAAACATCTTCAAAACAACAATTGGGCATAAAAAAAGATAACATCAGAAAAACAGTTTTTTTTGCAACATTAATAGAAATGCTATGCAACATCTCTGATTTTCTTTTCGAAGGAAATCAATGCACCATGCCCTTGATGTATTACTTTAACTTACAGCAGCGCAATACTATATGGTGAACAGAATATATATTGAACAAAGATATCTGCCCAAAAATCTATGACATTGGATTGGCAAAATTTTTGGATGACAAAGGAGAGCATTATCTCTATTAATGGTGCAAGGGGAACCATCGGCTATGTTAGCTCTTGAGGTTTTCTCACCGCAATTTGGGCAAATAAGTAGCAAGTTTGATTTCTTTAGTTTCGAGATGATGATGCTTGAGAGGGTCGGAGCAAGGGAGAACATCAATAAGAATTTGGAGATCAGTATAGCAAATATTTTCCTCAATGGATTTACAAGCATCTAGGTGGAATTCTGTCTCAATGGGTTCTTGTGAAGTTGAGAACAAGCTGACGACTACTGCTCTTTAAGTTAACCTGCAACTAATGAAGTGAAAGATAGCTAAATGTTAGGTGTGGTTGAAATAAATATCATTATTACCTGCAGCTTATGTCACAGGAAACGTACAGCACCGTGGCAGCAAGACATATGCCACACGAGTAAAAGTAAGGTGCTGCATTTGGGATCATCAGTTTTTTTTGCGTCTCATCAGCTTCTCCATGCTACCTTCTAGATTTCTCGTGTCATAAAGTCAACTTAACTCTTAAAGCAAGGCTGGTTCATTGCTTCAGTCTCAGTATTCTTATCTGCAAATCAGCAAAGACGGCTTGAAGAGTATCATATCTGGAAACCTGTCTACAAACTATGCCAATACTGAGTAGGATGGGCTTCTCTTTAGTAATTGCACATGTTAATCCCTCCATTCTCTTTTAATAGACCTATTTCTCCTTGGCACAATGACAAAATAGAAATATCCTACTTATGATCCAATTAATCACATCATCATGTAAACGATTTTCCATGAGGGCTCCTCTCGGTTCAATGTCATTATATGCATGCACCAATATTTTTTTAGAGAAGTTACTCTACACGGGAACCGAAACGATCGTCCATGTCATACCCGAGATAGAAACTGAAATAGAATTATCAAAAGAGAATTTCAGTTTTGTAAATAGTTCTATCAAAGAAGAATGAAGGGAGTAATTTGTTACTCTAATGAGATGATAGGCCAGCTTCTCCATGCATTATTGGATGAATGTCAGACGACATATTTCGAGGGCTTTTTTGCTTAATTGTTTATGGTCTTAAAGGTTAGATGAAACATTTTTTAAATAAAAACATGAAAGGCAAGTTGTATGCAAGTTAAAAGTAGTTTACTCATAGGATGGATCCTACTGCATGTGCAATGCAATTTCCTGGATGCTACACATCTACATATTGGCCAAAACCTTCCAGGACATCACTAACAACTGCATATATATAACTGAAACTGAGGGTAGCTCATCTTTGCATTCAGTTCATTAATAAGCAATTCAAAGAATCAAATGTTCGTTTCCCTGCTGGTCTGTTTGTCTATCACTATCCAAATATTTATCAGCACCCTATGAATATCACGGAAAGTGCATACATATGTGTAAATTGTTATGTATACAGGAGCCGTAAGGCCTGAGTTGTCTGTCTAAATCATATGAAGTCAGTCAACATGTTGTGCGCGACGAATGGAGAAAGTTGAGATTCATACCATATACTCATTTTGAAGTCAACTTTGTAACATGCTGAAAATTCCAAGAAGCTCAACTTTCTACATATATACAAGTATGTAAAGTCTCAACTTGTAACCAGATGCAACTTGCATATGTTAGGTGCTCTGTTTCTATAATGGACTGACAGCTTGCTAGGTGTAGCTTCCCTGTACATGAGCCTCAAGTTTGATTCCTATAAAAAAGCACCGCGAATCGCTCCACCCTAAGGGCACCAGCTCATCCTATCAAGCTAGTTTGCTCCATCAGCCACATTACAATGGCTCCCGCTGCTGCCGTTCTTAAGAAGGCTGCTGTTTTTGCTGTGTGCATTGTGCTGGCAATGTCTTTGTTGCAGCTGCCGGTCACGGCGACATACTGCAGTGACTGTGCCTCACAGTGTACTTCGACATGCAATGCCCAGGTTACCAGCTCTTGCGAGAGCATCAGGACTACCAAGTACCAGGAGTGCTTGGGTTCCTGCAGCAGGGGCTACCGTGGCATCGACAGTAGTTACTGCAGCAGCACCTGCCGTAAAGCCACTGATAGTGGATATAGTAGTTGCCAATCCTCTGTCTACCAGCAGTGCTATGGCCCTTGGATCAATGGCTGCAATAGCAACTGCACCAATGGCTGAGTTCTGGTACTGTGAACCCATTGCATGTTAGTCCATTCGAATAATTGTGGCTTTGCTGTGCTAATCTTCTAATATCGAGTCTGCATGTTCCCTTTTGATCCTGATTCCAATGGTAATAATGTCCCTCGGTCGTTTGAGTTTCCATATGTATCTTGCATTTTGTGAGTCCATAAATACATCTGACAAAATGATCGCTCCATTCTCATCTGAGTTATAGAAGACCTTTGTATGTGCCTTGTACACTGTGTTTATTGAAGCCATGTAGTGTGCTTACAGTTCGTGTCTATTAATATTTTCCAGCAGATTTCATATGACAAAGCGATTGTGCCACTTCCCTATTGTTTTAGCCAATGATTTATTCATCGTCAATTATAGCAATATTCATTCCAAAATGTAGTTCGTTTTGGTTTTTCTAGATTCATAGAATTTGCTATGCATCTAGATATAATGTATGTTTAAGTGCATATCAAAATCTATGAACCTAGAAAAGTCAAAACGAACTATATTTTGAAACGGAGGGAGTATATCATAAATACACCGTCTAAAAGTAACCTCCGCGATGCAACAGAAACCCAATGGCCTTAAATGAGGATATACACTACGAAAGAATGGAATGGAACACTATTATTTTGTTTTGTTTGGTTTGGTTTCCTATCATAATAAAGACAAGTCACAAATAGAGATTTAGCTTATTCGTTTTGTGAAACATAATACAGACACTTGTTTTTCGTTTTCCACAAACACGTCACCTATCACTAAAATAAACAAAAATATAAGAGCACGCATGCTTAGTCGGAGGTACACTTAGTTTACAGACGTAGATTTTTTTTTTGTGCTCTATTGATGTGCAAGGCTACTCTCCGTGAAGTATTATCATGCACATTAATTAGGTGGCACGTAGGATTTCTTTTGCTAACAAGAAATATTCATGGAGATACAACGTTGGCATAAAATTCAACTAATAGAAGTATATAACAACTGCGTCCCTCCTCTCCCCCCTCACCACTGGAAACACTGATACAGAACAACACATACATTCACCCTCTTTAATCCTGGCCGGGGTTAGGCTGGGGACTAATGAAAGTATTAGTTCCGGGTCCAACGCTTACGGAATGGGGGAGCAGGGAGGGGCCTTTTGTCCTAGTTGGAGCCACCAACCGGGACTAAGGTCCATCATTAGTCCCAGTTGGTGGCTCCAACCGGGACTAATGGCGCACAACATAGGTAGTCCCAGTGGTAGCCTCCAACCGGGACTAAAAACGCCCCTTTAGTCCCGGTTGGTGGCTCCAACCGGGACTAAATTCCCTAGTTCTTTTTAGCTCCTTCTTCCTCCCCCTGCCTGAGCATTCTTCCAGTCGTGTTCTTCTTGTTTTTGGCTTGGGTGTGGGGAGTTCATGCCCATTTTCTCCAAGATTTGTAAAGGTTTTTGATTTCTCCTCCATCCAATGGTTCTAAAGGTTAGAAACTTCATCCTCTCAACTTCCGTTGCTAGTGGAGCTCATTTCATGGTTTAGAAATAGAGATTTTGAGATTTTCTAGATTGGGTTACATGTTGGAATTTTCTCCATTACACACCATTTGAGCTCAAATTTACTTAAGATTTGCATGTGTAGATGTGATTTAGTTGTATTAGTTCATCAAAATGAGTATATAGAGTAGAATATGATTTTTTTAATGGGAGTATATATATAGAGAGAGGATCACTAGTTAGAAAAAAATGTAGATATTAAAATGAGCATATACAATGGGACTATGAAAAAAATATAGATATGAAAATAAGTATATAGAAAAATAGATATTAGTTGATGTAGTTAGTAATTGATTTAGTTTATTATTATTTTATACATGTGATAAAGTTTTAGATGTAGTTAGCAAGTGATTTAGTTTATTATTTGTTAGATGTAGTTAGCAAGTGATTTAGTTTATTATCTTTACAATAATTATTTTAACGCTCTAATGATGTATATAATGGACCTCGTGCAAAGTTGTGAACCCTGACTGAGTAATTAATATTTAATACATAGAAATGGCTTTGCAACATAATTCATTAGAGCGCTGTGCGTCCGCTTAGGCGACATTCCCTTGAGTTTCGCACGGAAGAGCGTCTTGGACTTGTTCGGGGTCGTATTCATCATTGGATTGTGAAAGCATTTGATTGCCCGGCGCTACGTAATGCAAGACGCAAATTTGAGTGTGAATTTGATATTGAGTTGTATGGTACGGATGATGATCGCGAGTTGATGGCTCGACTCAAGACGAGGCGCGAAGCATCGGGATGGCAGAAATAGACCGTTCGGTGTCCAGTGTTTGCAAGGCAGTCCACGAGGCAAATTCTACTATGATGGAGGAAACTTAAACAATAGGAGTCAATATTAGAAAAATTGTTATATAAAACTTTGTTCCACTTTGTATGTATATGTACATATGTATGTATATGTATATATCTATATTTCACTTTGTTGCACTTTAGTGGTGAATACCACTAAATTAATATATATATATATATATATATATATATATATATATATTAGTGGATTTTATACTCAGCTCAGAACATGTATGTACAAACGTATAACAGTACTACAGAAGAATATGTAATTTTGAATACGAAAATATAATTGAAATGAAAAAACAATGAATGGAAAGGAAACAAGAAAAGGGCAAAAAGGAAGGGGACCATTAGTCCCATTAGTCCCGGTTGCCTAACCCGGTAGTCCCGGGTTGGCTGTCCTGGTTGGGAAACCTGGACTACAGGGGGTTTTCCAATCAGAACTAATATGGTGTCCTGTACTAGTAAAAATGAAACAGGAGTATTAACCGGGAGTGATATATATCTAGTCTTCAGTCCAAGTTTTTCTTGCGAACCGTACCAGTAGCTTAGTGAATTTGCTTTGCCACATAAGGTTTTGTTCATGGAACCGCAAGTAAATTGCTTTGCCCCACACAAGGGTCACAGGCCGTCTCTAGCTGGAGAGGGGCGTAGGAGGTGTATGCACCCCTATAACATAGATCATTTGTAGAAATACACGTTAACACATCCTCATCAATAAACACATAGATGGTACATGTAATAATAGTTCACGTTTTAACAGTACCAATCCGAATATTCAAGTCCATACCTTGTCACTCACTACAGCTAGTCACTACATAAAATGAGATATCATACATAGTTAATTTTTCTAATCTTGTACCTAGAACTTCATCTATATAAATTAGTGATCAATGAATTAGTGCTCTCTCCTTAAATTCACAAGGATGATCTTGTGCTTTTGCATAGATGACAAAACATTGGTACGTGATGCATCCGGGCTAAAATGAAAATGGAGATGACCCTGCCACTTGCCTTCTGTAGTTTGTTATGGTAATCCTTCATAACATTAGTACTTCAGCTAGTCCTTGGACCCATTATATATGATGGTTATATAGGGACAAAATTAGGCGGAACAAGATGACCGTACGCGTGGAAGGGCGAACTTGTAGTTACCTGGTTGCAGAAGTGTTGAAATCGAATGACATGGAGAATCTATCGCCATGTGTACCATGTCTTCTATTGACTCGTTCCTCCTCCAGTATCCAGAAACCTTTAAAAAGTTTATTAATTGGACAGTTCTTCATACAGTGAATTTGAAGGTACGTCAAATTATGAAGTCAACTTTGGCACAAGGACTGAAGCAAGATATAGTTAAGTAATCCTCTAGAAGTTTACTTCTAACATGTTCCAAGATACCATTTGTGAAGTTCCAACTTGCAATAATATATAGAAAACTAGGGCTGCTCCCATGCACGGTGGATCCATTGGGTTGGTCCCTATAAATTGCACCGAATGGTCCATCACACAGGCACCAACTGAGCTTCTTTCCATTCAACACTGCACTACAGGCCTATAGCTTCTTGTCTTCTGCTCTTCTCGTCCCTAAACCATGGCAGCGTCCACTGCTACCGCTCTTAAGGGGGCCTTGTTGGTTGCCATCTGCGCTATGCTGCTCCACTCGTCGATGGGGCAACAGCCAGCGCCGGCGCCATCTGCAGCGCCGATGCCGCCTTCTGATTGCCCTCGTTACTGCTCCTCGCAGTGTACACCGATTTGCCAGGACAGTTCCGACGCTGCGGCCAGGAGATGCGACAGCATTAGGCCCGAGCTTGCCTATAACGGGTGCTTTGAGGGATGCAGCAGTAACTGCACAGGCAACTCTTATGCACGGGGTACCTGTGTCATAGGTTCCTGTTCCGCTAGTACCTGCGGCTGCCCCTGTGCCCGTAGATGCTGCGAATCCTGCACTGGCTCTGCTTACGGCCCATATTCCATGTGCATGGCGGCCCAGCCGAAGGTATATTCGTACTGCATGATGGGCTGCACGGCGTCCTGCAACAGCAGATGTGTCAACGGCTCAGTTCCCTAGCTATGTGCCGTAAGATGCTGCGCGCCATGCGTGTCAGCGGACGGCTTCATCTCTGCTATCGCTGTGTATGTTTCCCCGCTCGAACAACTGTGATTCTGCTGAGTTAGTTACATATATTATGTCCAATATATGTGTGTTTAGCTGTGTGTCCTCACTCGAGTCTGAATGTTGATGTTCAGATTTAGTAATTTGATATCTCTCTAGTCTCTACTGTAGAGTGATTGTGTTCCCCGACTAACTCACCAAGTTCACAATATAGACCTCCCAATGCACAGGTCTGTTCCGGTGTGCCGCCTAGTTAAACGCGAGTACGATTCCAGGCCTCCTGATGTGGCTTGCGCGTGAAAAAGTGAAAAGAAAATTAAAACGCTCACCTGCAACCATATCCCGTTCTACAGTGCTCTCAGGCCCACAACAAACCGTAAATCGCCCTCACCCCAACTTCTGGGCACGTCCCCACAGCGGAGTCGTCAGCCCGATTGCACGCCCACATCATTGCATGCCCAAGCGCATCCACCCAGACGCACGATCAGGACCCAATCCCGGCTTCACCTTCACGAGCGACGACCTCCCCTACATCTACTGATCTACATGTCAATTTTCCTCTGTAATGAACTAGAATGTTGAAAGCTGGAAATCATCCACTTCCTGCACAGAATCAGTTCCACGTAGAGATTTTCTGTACAAGTTACATAGCCTTATTAGGCCCGGAAGGGAAGAAAGGTGAAGACCTTACTGGAAATCACAAAACTAGGCCTCAAATTAGCCTTCAAATTGAAAGTGGACTTTGCTCAGAATCGAGAAGTCTTCTTTGAAGATAAAGAATGACTTTTAGGCTTTTAGCTATAGAATCGATCGCTAGCTCCACGAGGGAGCTAGTCCCTCTACCAAACCCCATCCCTGAAAAGGTTCGAATGAGGAGCCTCCTAGCACCTGGCCTGATTCGAACCTAGGTGGGCTGCTTCTCAACTACTGGAGCCTCCGCCAAACTGAGCAAGTTTTTGGTTTTTAGAAATAAACATTAATGTAAGCGAATTGGTTTTTGCAACAGCGTACACTGCAGTGTTATATATGGTCATAGCTTGCTAGTGTTCGTATAAAATTCATGTCATTCTTTGTCGAACCCTCAACAGTGTACACTGCGGTGTTATAAGCATGGGCATGTCCCTCTAGAAAACTAAGGTGCTGCTCGTTGGCCTAATTTATTATCTAATTAAGCTTATTAGCCTCCATGATACCTTGTAGATTCGTCATCTAGCCCAAAGTCAAGTTGAATATTAGCATCCTTATCTCTGTAACAGAGGGTGCATTGTGCCAGTCAGCAGGGATGGCCAAAAGTCATCGCCGTTCTGCACATAATTGGTCCAAAAATAGTTTGCACAAAGAAAACCTATTTAAATGTGTAGAAGCCTCCTAGGAACAAAGTTGGGTCTCATGCTTAACGTCTTCCCTAAATAGTTTGAGCACCATGAATACATAAAAAATATGGGGACAGAGATATCTTTTAACGTGCTTATTATTGTTCCCTCTATCTTATTAAAAATAAGCTAGTTTGTGAAACTTTTGTGAGCTGAATCAGATAGATCAGTCCACTTAGAACGTTCAATCTATGCTGTGCATATCGTCCTAAGTGCAGCCTTTGCCATAACAGATTGCTGCATTTTCAATTACTCCCTCTGTTTTTATCCAACAAATTAGCATATCCTAAATATTATATATATATATATATCCAAAAGGAGGTGGTATGATACAAAACTAAACTGATGGTTCTTTATTGATTAAGTTGCATCTTTGTGCTGCAAAATCATGATATTTGATATATGTCTTGAGAGAAATGGAGGCAGCAGAAGTTTCTTTCATGGAGCAAGAGAGGAAGAAGGCGGTAACCAAAGGTGCTCTCTAGTTGCTGGTCACTGGATTATGACACATTGATGACCCACGACGGCACGAACTTTTCTTGTAATATGATTTCAGGCAAGTGGAGAAACTGTAATCCCACTTGGATAATCCCCATGTGCCTAACATATACCCTTGACTGGTTCCCCCACGTTATCTATTGACCTTATGAAAATTCATTTTACAGCTCGATCTGAATAGCAGTGAATTTGAAGGTACTTCAAACTTCTGCATATTCAGTCTGTAGCGCAGTGCTAGATTACTATTGGTTTTTTTTGAAAGGGATGTGAACCTTTTTCTCTTCCGTATGTTCTGGTCATTCATGTTTATGTAGTATTCCCCCTTTTCAAATTTTAGTTCAATTAGCTTTGTTACAAGTCGAAATTTGATCGAGTTTACATAAACAACATCAAAATCAACAACATCTAATTATTTTCACTAAATACACCATAAATTATATATTGATGATGCATTTATTTCGCATTGGAGATGGTAATATACTTTTAATAAATTTTGCCAAAGTTAGTAACATTCTATTTAGCACAAATCTAAAGTTAACTATGAATTGATACATAGAGAGTATTCATGTAAATGAAAACTGTTGTCTGGGCCCAAACTGAATTTTCCAAGAAAGCAAGTGCACATAATACATGATACTGAATTTTCCAAGAAAGCAAGTGCACATAATACATGATGACAAGCCTTATATAAAAGTCATACATCCGGCCAAAATTGTACGTAAGTCAATGCGAGGAATGAAGCAAGGTAGTGCTACACAATCCTCTCGAAGTCAACTTGTAACACGGTGCAAGTTGCCATAAGTGAAGTCTCAAGCTGTAATCTAGTGCCCTATTGGTATAGGCCCTGTATCCTATGTAATTAACTAGTGCTCCTATCCTGTATGAGGTTCGTTGATTCGGTTCCTATAAATAGCAACGGATGCCCCATGGTACAGGCACTAATTGAGCAGCTTGACCTAAGAAAATTTTATCTGCTTGTTCTCGATCTAGCTAGTTCTTGTTCCATCCACAAAAGCCATATACCATCATGGCCTCCACTTCTGGTGCCCTTAAGGGGGCCGCTCTTGTTGCCATGTGTGTAGTGCTTGTGCATTCTTAGATGGGACAGCAGCCGCTACCGCCTCCTACACCGCCGTCGTCATATTGCCCTATTACTGTTACTCACAGTGCAACACAACATGCAGTGCCGCCGCTGCCAGCTCTTGCCAAAAAGGTGGGCTTCCAGTCTTCAATAGGTGCTTCTACGGCTGCTTCAACTGGTGCAGCCGCTCCTTCAGCCCAAGTAGTTGTGGAAGTATGTGAGGGGGATCTTGCACTAACGCTGCTAGCAGTGCATACACCAGCTGCATGCAGCAGCCATCCCAGACTTCGGCCTACGGGCAGTGCATGAGCCCCTGCATGAACACTTGTGTCAATAAGTGCATGAGCGGCTGAGTTGGTGAGCGAAGCATGATCCATTCGTGTCACAGTCGATCGAGTCTCGTCTCCAGCCATGTTAGTACAGTTTGCATGTATGTTCACATTTTGCGTGGTTGTGTGATTAAAGTCGCACTAGTACAGAGACCTTCGTTACTTCCGGTTAGGAAACCCTCTTAGTCCCAGTTGGGACCGCCAATCGTGTGGTTGTGTGAGTTTTTACACGTATCTGTTGTAAGCACATTTCAAGATTTCTGGACTAATTAATCTTCCTGTTTATGTGCTTCTTTAATTTGTATCAAAATTATTGAAAACATATGTTTAAATCTACCAAATATTATAGTTTGAGTCATAACACCATTGCTACTGTTATGTACACCGGTCAAATTGATGTAAGGAAAATGGCTCATTAGGCCATTATTGTGATTTTAGTGATTAAGTGACAGTATAGTCAACGAGACTAACAAGTTTGTGAGATCATATTCGTAGAATTTTAGGTCCCATGGATGAAGTCTAAATCATAGTCAGGATGCCCAAGCAATAGTAAAGATCCAGCGATAGAATATTTTTAGTTTATCCAAATAACAGTTGAGATGAATTGGGCAAGCTTCAGCATGGATCAAGGCGTCGGATGAACCAACGACATCAAATTATAACGACGATCAAGTGCAGAAACTTCATAAGTACTGGATCATCTAATAGTATGGAGATGAGGTTGGTGCAAGCGTGATTTGATTACTCAGAGAGCATACCAAGTGACATAAGGTTTAAAAAAATTCAGCGCCGGATGAACCGACGGGTGTTGGACGAAGCGTCGGACAAAGCGTCGGAGTAATGATGCAAGCAAAAGTGGCTTTGGGGAGAAAGGGGCCAACGGCTATGTGGCTGAAAAGGTGGTACCGGATGATTCGATACCCACCTAGTCAATGAATCGGTTCATCCGGTATTACTGCACCTTTCCTAACCGTTGGAGCAATGGCTCTTTAGAATTGTGGGGCTATTTATACCCCCTCTACTCACCTATTTTGGGTTGCTACAGTCAAGAGGAAGCTCATACACGTTGAAGAAGACACCCAAGCAACCATAGTGCTAATTGACCATATCCATAGGCTTTAGCATATGGTTTGAGAGTGTTAGTGCTAGGTTAATCCTAAAGAGAATGAGAGAGCAACATATTGCTGTCTTGTGTTTTTGTTCTAGAGTGAACCACCGTTGTAATCTTAGTGTGCCGACCCCTTGGAGTCATTATGGCTCGCCGGCAAGTCATCGACCCTCCAACTTCATGTGGAGCGGCGACGACGACCGTGTTCAGGGACCAGGGGACCCCTCCTTCGTGGGAAGCTCCATAGTGAAGATGGGGTCAAGGTGACTAGTGCAAGTGTGGTAAGCATTGCCTCTATGGCAAGGTCCTCATCTACTTGGCAAGAGCCTTAGTGGCGAGATCAAGCCCTTGATCGGAAGAGACTTAGTAATAGGGAGCATAATTTTTGTGGAGCTCCAACGTATACAATAGATGCATTTTGCCCACCGATGCCAAGGGAAAAAATTAACGTGCCGAGTTTGCATTTCCTTAACCTACTTCTTTACGTTTCCGCACTTCTTACTTGCAATTTGTATGACTTTACTTCCTTAGAGTAGTATCAAGCTAGAATTAGTTCTAGATTGCAAAATTATTATTTAGGTGGGTTGGAACACTAGACAAATTGTAGTTGCACATCTAGATACACTACAAGAAATATTGGCTTCTATGACATTTTATTTATGTCACAAAACCTGAAAATTGCGTCATAGCTCGCAAGTTGTGACAACTGTGTGACAAAAATTCGTTTGTCATCTATCATGCGTCGCTAATCTTTTTTCTGTGACGTAATGTATTTTTTTGTCACAAATATTGTGGCGATCTTTCTTCCGTCACTCATAAAAACTTAGCATGAATTACTATACTAGGTGCCACGTGGCAGTTGAATTATGACGATTTTGATTTGTCACAAAACACAAATTCAAAATTGTAGCAACGCCCATGTAGTGTGAATTAGGTCTAAGCCCAATTGAAGCCCATTGTTATTAAGGCCCACATTCTTTTTTGAGGGGGAAACCATTTAAGGTTCAACTTTGATGTGATCAAGCCCATTTTCACATCAGTTTATTCAAATGAATTCCAATAACCAACATGTAACCCATGAAGCTATTGCAGCATATACATTACAGCACAATCCCAATCATTACTGCCCAATCCAAGTCATTACAGCCATCAAAGTTTGCACAAAAGAATGATCCAAGAAGCAACATTAATATGGACACGTTCATCACAAGTAGTAGAGATAGGACATCAAATAATTAACCAAAATACATCAGCAGATTCATAGCATTGGTCACATGTTCAAGTAGCAAAATACAAGTCAGGTCCACAATTCAAGTCATAGACCCATACATGTCAGTATCCTAGTGTCTGCCAATTAGCAAAATAAGGTAGCTAAATCACTAGTCCAGCCAAGTCTGAATTTGTGTTTTGGGAGAAACACCAATTATCATAAATCAGGAAGGTTGTTAAGAGTTAAGGAATGACCTACTGTTTGTTAAGGATGAGTAAATCACCAAAAACATATATCATATAGTCTAATATATTTTTTACAAGAAATACATTACATATATGTTGTTGGGTAGAATTTTTACAAGAAATACATTACAAGAAATACATTACATATAGTTTAAATGAATTTCTGGGTCTTTATAAAAAAATATTTCCAATTGAACTACATGTACCTTGAATAAGATTCAAATAATTTCATAAAAATATATTTAGTCTCATAAGTTCCATAATATCCCATTTCCAAGGGATGGACGAATGATTCGATTGTTTGCTATGGACAATTCAATCTTCTATATCAAAACTATCACGTAATGATTGTAATAATATCTAAATTTGATAAAAAAAAAATTCTACAAACTGACATGACAACATATTTTATGTCCATAATCTCATCATAAAAAATTTAAATGGTTTTAGAAAGTGAGAGTGTACATTGTTCACAAATGGGTACAACGCTCACACAGTTTCATATAACTCTAAGTCAATCGTTGAAGTTTGCACATGATAGAATATTTTCGAACTCGTATGCACCTCAAATTTGGATGCGACCTTATAATAACCATAATATTAAAAAATATGAGTTACAATAGCAATTGTTATGAGAAAAAAGTATTTTCTATTTTATAATTGCATAGAAGAAAACAGGCGATAGGAAAAAGGTTCAAAAAATAGCAATTAATATACAAACAAATGCCACCAAATGCAAGATATGATTTTAGAAAAAATCAGGAAAAAGAATCATCAAATTTGAAGTTTTTATGAGAGAGAAATACCAGTTACAAGTTTTAATTATGGATTAAAAAGAGAAATTAATGTGTTCTTGAAGGTCTTACGAGGGAACACTTGAACCATCCAAATTGAAGGCTTACGTAAGTTTAATGCTGAAAGTATTCGCAATCACAAAAGAATTTGCAGCTTAGTGTTAAGGTATACAACCTTGATATCTGAGACCTGAGTTCTAACCTAAATGGTGGTTGTTTTTTTGTTCTTTTTTTTCAGTTAGTACCACATTACGAGGCTATATATAAATAAAATCCATAACTGAAGGTGTGAAGCTATGGTAACCCATGTTATTGCAAATCACGAGGCCTCGGGTTCGAACCCTTTTGCCTCACTATGGTTTTGTATATATATATTCGAGAACATTAACAGAAACAGAGTACCGAACAAATGGTGCTGTGCGAGTGTCTTCCACAAGACCCAGGTTCGACTCCCCTTGGCCCCTTTTGGCTGTTATTTATTTGGCTAAATCTGTAAATTTATTCTATGGTGTGGCAGAACCACCTGAATTAATCCGGCTCAAGCGCGCTAACCGTCATTACAAGGACAATCGGGGCTAACTCGCACTTCAAGCGGAGTAATCCACTGGTGTGTCGGGTAACCTCCTGATACAACCACGATTTTTGCTGATCGAAACCACACATACATGTACTCACACGAATACAACCACGATTTTTGCTGATCGAAACCACACATACATGTACTCACACGAAGGTGAGCCCAGAGGATACAACATTCCACCAATTTTTCATCACAGGTTCATCATAAATTATTATTACAACTGAGTTCGAATTCGTAAAAATAAGGTACTTCAGAGTTCAAAGTAATTGCGTTCTTCAAAGTTCAATGCAGCGGAAAAATAACGATAAACTACTCGACGATACAGAATGTCTCGATGAAGCCCGTACGAGACACCACTCGGCATTATCACCGTTGGCCGGGGGCATATCCCATTCCACCGACCAACCAAGAGGAAGGGTACACGGCCAAGTCAAACTAGCAATCAAATCATCAAAAGTATCACCTGAAAACAAGCCACAAGCAAGGCTGAGTATACTAATACTCAGCAAGGCTTACCCGACTAGTGGAATATACTTAGCCGACTCCTAGACATGCAAGGATTTTTGGCTTGAGGGGTTTGTTTTGCTGAAAAGCATATACAAGTAGGTCCTTACTTTCAAATTTTAGCTCCAGATTCTAGTTTTCTTTATCCATTCTAGGTAAGCAACTATCCAATATCATACATGGTGAAAGAATTAATTTTTCATCCAACAAGATTAATCATCATCATTATTCCTCTTCTCACTCTATGTGGTAAATGGGTCAAGAAGTCTCAATAACCGCGAGAAACGGACGATTTGAATCGAATTTCTTAACCTTGCAAGGGAAACCTAAATACACGTCACGTGGTTACTCACAGAGTCACACGTGCAACTTTTCCTTCAATTCCCGCTTCACGGAACAGGCCCACCGCCCTCGACTACACATCCCCATGGACCCGGCCATGGCGGCACATGCATTCGCCATTAGCTAGATGTGAATGAATTCAAGAAGGTGGGGAGTATATTCCGGCCTCGGTTCAATCCAGTACTTAAACTTACTGATTACCATATTCTCGGCATGTGGTTAGTACATTCAAAGACTCAACCACCACTACCACACACTGCGGCCTTAGCATTTTTCACTAAACAGACGGGGCCTCAATCATCAACATAAACATCGTACCATAGCCCCGTCCGTCGACCTTATGACTGCAGCATGTAGTAAACATTCAACTTATAAATTCTCGCGAGTGACAGGAAATCGCTCGACTTTTACCGGACTCCTATTAGCATAGCATTCTATCGAACCTTACATCTAGTGTTCAGAGCATGGGTACCTAGGATCATGCAACTAAGTTCTCATTCAACTCCTATAAACTTAATGCACAAGTAAGGTAGAGTAACAAGTTGTATAATTTAAAAAATAGGGTTCATGCTCCGGGGCTTGCCTTCTTGGGTAAAGTTAGTTTGGGACTCGTCCGAACTCAGGTTCGGGTCTTCGAAAGCTTCAGTTAGATTCACTTGAGCTTCACGCTGCTCACTCTCGGACGCGGGCACCAGCTCGTACGTTCCGTCGGCGAGAGTAGTCGATTCTATATGAATGCACAAGTGTAAGTTGTAGTGATGGTATATAACGATCATTTTCATTCACGATAAAGTTGCAGTCCACAATAACATAGATTTAGTTGTAAAGTTACTTAGTTACGATTTCTTGGGCACTCTTTAACAGAAGGGGTGGTGTTGTATTGGAAATTTAATTTTTGCAGTATAAGCATGGATTAAGCACAAACACTCATCTAGGTAACTTCTGGTGATGAAATTTTTATTCAGAGTACATTATGCAGAGATAAGACTACTGTAAAATTATGAAGAGTACATTTTTATGCAGCAGAAAAATTATGAAAAATGTATTACACAGCCACTGCTAGAACCTAGTTATTTTTATACAGAACAAACCATTCATGTATTAATGCTAAAACTTTTACAGGTTCTTAATCTATCCATATATGTGTTACTACAAATTTTTCAGATTTTACTATGCAAGGTACAAAGCATAATAAATAAGACAACATACACCTATTTTAATAAAGATTAATTTCTACAAGATGTTTTACAGGATTTCTGTGTATGAACCTTTTTATACAACAAGAGCTACTCTAAAGTGTCTTCCAAGCTTAGAAACTAATTATCTTTATTTAGTGCATTTTTTCCACCACAAAATTATATAAATAAGTTACAGGGAGGAAAAAGGTTTTAAATTTTTTCTGTGGTAAGGAGGCATCACTATAACAGCTCTGGAAAAGTTTCACAGCATGAAACACAATATAACAGCAGTTACAAATTAGTTTTATTATTTCATGACATAAACAAGGTTTAACAAAAAGTTTAGCTAGAGATGGGTTCTGGTCCTAATATTTTTACACTGGCCTACATATCAAGCAAACAATATACTGTCCAAAAATTAGATTCAGAACTGGTCTACAACAGTGGGTACAATTAAAGTCTATTAAATATTACATTTAATTCAGAACAAAATGTAGCAAACATCTGAATAAATTCATATAATAAAAGTTGTAGATTTTCTTCTAACGATTCCAGAACAGTTGAGTTTGCATTTTTCTGATTTTTCTATGATTTTATATGAATTTTACAAGTTTGCAGTTTTTGAAATCAAAGTTTAAACACAGGTTTACAGATATGCCCCTGGAAACTTGCGTGCAGACTCTTTTAAAGATTTCAATCGTTGCAATTGGGTCCCTGGGCGGTGCTGGCACGGCGGCCGGCCAAATTCCGGCGACGGGGCTCGTCGGCGGCGAGGGGAAAAGGGTCGGGGAGATCCAGGGAGATGAGAGCTACCTTGGGATGGCCTTGGTCGGGGTTGGGGGTGGCTGGAGGTGGCTCGTCAGCGAGGAGCAGAGGGGTGGCGGCGGTGCGGAGCGTCGACAACGGTGCTCCAGCGAGGAGGGGAGAGCATGGGCTGGTCGATGAGCTTCGCGGCGTCGAGGGAAACCCGTTTCGAGGCTTGGCTTGGACGGAGGAGCTTCGGAGTGGGCTGTCCATGGAGCAGCAGGGGAGCGGCGGCTGCGCGGGCGGCATTGGCGGTGCTCCGGCGGTCGAGATGGTCGGGGAAGAGGCCGGTGAGCTTCAGTGGAGGGTGGGCAAGCTCGCTGGGCGATGGGTTTGGGCAGTGGGAGGCTGGAAGATGGGACTCCACGGGCGGGTGGTGCACGACAGCGGCAATGGCAGCGGCGGCGGCATTCTGTGGGTTGAGGCGCGCGCGAGTGGCCTGGTGTCGCCTTTTATAGGCTGCAGGAGGGAGGGTGAGGACCGGGCAACACTGGGGAGGGGCGGCACGACTGGGGCGCGTTACTGGTCGCGATGGGTGGCGAGCAGAGCCGGCGCGGCGTGCGGCGGGCATGGGCAGGGGATTTGGCGCCGGGGATTTGGCGTGGGGGAGGGGGAGATCACGCGGCGCGCGGGTTGGGTGAGGAGCTGCAGCAGCTGGCTTACCGGGCGGCGAGCGCGGCGACTGGCGGGACGCGGCAGGGACACGGGCACGGCGCGGCTTGTCTGTTGGGCGCGGCGGGCGGCGAGCAGAGGCGCGCGTTGCCGGCGTGCGCGTGGCGTGCGCGGACTGGGGAGGAGCGCGGTGTGGGGAGCAGCGACGGCGCGTCGGAGGGTCGGGCGGAACGGAGAAGGAAGGGTATGCAGTGGAAATAGAAGAAAAGGTAGGGGCTGGTTTGCAAATTTAAGTGTTTCTCAAATTTTCGTGTTTCAACTCAAAAATCCTTGAACATGAAAGTTGTTCAAAATGAAAAGTTACACAAGTTTTATTTCAGGCCTAAGTTCATTTGAGTTTTAGTTTAGCAGTTATTTTAAAAACTCAAAAAGTATAACTCGGAGGACACGTCATTTCCTGGGCAAAAATTTGCATTCACTCCAAGGCTTCATCTAGAATTTTGTTTATCATGTCAAAAATGATGTGCCTATTCAATTTCGTAGCCATGTTAGCATCGATGTGCAAGTTATTAAATTTGTTTGATTAACGTACATGTACTTGTGCACATATACACATCTATTTTTAATTCAAAGCAAAACCAATTTATAATTCGTTTCTTTTAAACTTTTCTCAGTTATTTATGCATCGTGTTAAGCTAATGAGGCTTATTTCGTAATTTAAACATCTGAGGTGTTACAGATGGGCCCTATTGTCTAGGTCCTGACAAGTGGTCCCATGCTCACTGTACCGGCTGGAAGTGGGGCCCACCCTTTTCTATAGATACATATGGAAAAATTTGTCATAAATTTGTGACACTCGCTTGTTGTTATGGAAAAATAATAGCATTCGTCACTAATATGTCATTGCAACAATTTATGATGATTTGTAAGTGGCCTTAATGACGAACATTTTATTTTTGTCACTAAACCATACTAGCATGTAGAAAACGTCATACAATAGAATGACCTTATGACATTTTGTCATGAGAAAATCGTCATAGAAGGTCATATTCCTTATGGTGATAGCATATTCTAGTTTATATTTTATGCAATTTTGGTGGAGATCATAGGCTAAGTTTTCAAGTTGTCTAATTCACCCACTCCTGCTCTTTATCTATGAGCACCGATTCTTTCTATTGAGTCTCAGAAGATAGTCCTAAACCGATCACAAACTATGTAAATACTACCTGACATAATGTAATCCGCAATTATGATAGTTCCAATCCATGGATTTACTGATTAGCTGCTTGTCCTCGCATAGACTTCGGTCACTTGATACAGTGCAGATTGATGATAAGGCAGCACAGAGCATAGTTGACCTATTCGAGCCGTCGCACAGTAGCGCTGCCTAGAAGTCTTATTGTCGTATCTCGTGCAGGCTTTATGATGGAAATAACTTGAAGATACTGCTCACCCTCCTCCTTGATGCATGCTAAGAAGAAGATCCGGCGAGAGACGACAGGTCTGTATCGCAGCACAAATCACCAAATGAAAAGGAGAAGTGGAGAATGAGTTTGTGGGGTCTTTCTTCTATGTTCCTAGATATCTCCAGGACCTCTCGTAGAGGAGACGACAGTCCTCTACTGACCGTTTCAGCTATAATGGCACCCGACTAATTGGTAGTAGTAAACACCCACTCAATTCGGGTTTTTATGCATTGACATCATATTTATCACATCTACTGACTTCTTTTAGAAGTTAATAGCAGATGGCAAAAGGTTTATACTGACATGGTGATGACTGTCAAAAATCACAAGTCATGCAGTTGATTACATGAAAAGAAAAAGAATATAACCATGCCCCAGTGGAAGCCCGATCCAAAACCAATGAAGTGGACCATTCCGGGTAGCTGACCTGATGAACCGATTGCATCTTCCAAATGCGAAGTGACATATTTGCACCATTTTCCTTTTTTGTGACTAGAGATTGCAATAAAGCATTTGTTTCTATATTATTTTTGTTTTCGCAAAGAAATAACATTTGTGAATTCGTGTGACATGCGAAAGATTGTTAGAGGGAGAAAGGCATCGAGGAACAATATAATTAACCATGCACTCGAGTGCATGTTGCAGAGCCATGTGTGGAATTGGTGGCCCGGCGTGGTCGTGAAAGGACGAGAACATGTTGTTATTTGGGTGCAGAACTGTAGAAATTGTATTACGACTTGGAGAATTGATCACCACATGCTGCTCCAGGTCTACCCTTGCATTGACTCATTCAAACCTTTCAAAAGTTTATTCATACAGTGAATTGGAAGGTACGTTATTAACTTCTAAAGTCAACTACTGTGCAAGGAGTGGTGCAAGGTAGAGTTATGTAATCCTCTAGAGCCTAGACGTCTACTTCTCTAACATGTTCCATGGTACCATCTGTGAAGTTTGACCTTGTAATAATATGCAGAAAACTACAGCTTCCATGTGGACCCGTTGGGTTAGTGCGCGCGTATATATAGCACCGAATGATCCATTATTTGTCATAGAAACACCAAATGAGCTGCATGCCCATCTCCACTGCACTATATAACTTCTTGTCTCTTCTGTTCTTCCCATCGTCGTTTGGTCTGTATATCTCAAGCTTCCTAGCTAGACTGCTCCATCTATCCTTGAAAGCCCTAACCATGGCGTCCACTCCTGCTGCTCTTAAGGTGGCCTTCGGTGTTGCCATGTGCGTCATGCTGCTCCATTCGTCGATGGGGCAACAGCCGGTGCCGGCTCCGGCTCCGGCGCCGGCGCCAGCGCCAATGCTGGCCTTCCGACTGTCCTCCTTACTGTGGCTCACAATGTGGTCCTATTTGCAAGGCCAGAGCCGACGCTGAGGCGAGGAGATGTGATCTCTATAGGCCCGAGGTCGTCTATAACAGCTGCTTTGAGGGATGCAGTAGTCGCTGCAACGGCAACTCCTCTGCCGCCCGTGGCTGCTGCAAGATCAACTCCTGTTCCGCTAGTAGCTGCGGTAACCCCTGTGCCCGTAGTTGCTGCGAATCCTGCACTTCCTCTGCTTACTATCCATCCGGCAAGTGCATGTCGTCCCAGGAAAAGGTCCTCGGGTACTGCATGAGCCCCTGCATGACCGACTGCAACAACAAATGCGTCAACGGCCAAGTTCCATATACACCGTAAGATGTGCGCCCCTTTGCGTGAATGGACGGCTCAGAGCTTCACATTTTTTTGTACGTTGTGTTTTCTCCGTTTGAGAACAACTGTGATCCTATCGTATGGAGTTATTCATGTTGTGAGTCTGAATAATTTTTTTTTCAAATCTAAATTATTGGTATGTCTCAACTGTTGTTCCTCGCCTGTTAAGCCATGTCGCCCATAAACATTTGGCCGACCAATACACCACCAACTCACAATATGGAGTTCCCGGTGGGGGTGGGTGTGGGTGTGGGCGGGGGGTGGGGGGGTGCTAGAGAAAATTCATTATTTGCCATCGGAAAATGATGTGCTTCCTTATTTGCCATTGACAATTTTAACGTGTTTTATCTGCCATCAAATTTATCCTTCATCTCATTTGTATCTCTACTGTCCACTCAGAGTACTAACGGAGATATCTGGTATGTGAGCAGCAGACCACTATGTAAGCGATGCGCGGATGCCAGGACGCACGAGGGAGAGGAGGAAGACGGTGATTAATTACGTGATACCGGTGGGCATGGGCCGACTGGAATGACTTCGAGCGTGACTACAGAAACAAACAATTATATAACAGCCCACAGTCAATGTATATTGGACGACCCCTCGCAAGACAAAGTATATTGGATGCAAAAATAGGAAAATAACAACACAAAGTCACCAATCTATAGCCTTTAAATAAATTGACTGATGAGACAAAACAAAAAAAACACTCAACTCACTACCGGAAACAGCAAATTCGCCGAGTGCAAAACTTTTGCCGAGTGCTTTCTTTCGAGCACTCGGCAAACAGCATATTTGCCGAGTGTATTCAACGTGGCACTCGGCAAACATATTACACTCGGCAATAAGAACGTTTGCCGAGTGCCATAAATACGACACACGGCAAACCGCTCGTAGACACTCGGCAAAGGTACGACACTCGGTAAATAAACGGCGCGTGCATCGCACGTGCACCGTCCGTCACCGGACTGGGCCGGCCGTTAGTCCTTTGCCGAGTGTTGGACGCCGACACTCGACAAAAAGGCAGTTCGCCGAGTGCCACCCGTCCACCCTCGGCAATTCAAGATGGTCGCCGAGTGCCACTCCAAGACACTCGGCAAACATATTACTTCGCCGAGTGCCTGACCCTGAACACTCGGCAAACAAAAATAAAAAATTTCATCATTTTGGCCTCCACGCTTTTTCTACTCCCCACGTAGGAGATTTTGTAATCCATAATAAAAGTTGGTATATTTTGTGGTCTGTTTGCTATTTTTAATGAAATGATTGCATTAATAGAAATTTTTTTATTCCTGTCAAATTTTAACTGCAGGTACATGAAATGATGGATTATAATCAGTGGAAAAATTATATCCATATTATGGAGTCCGGATTGAGGTCTCAACCAGGAAATGAAAAGAAATTTTGAACATTGTTTTTAAAAAACACGACCACGAACGTGTGGTTGAATGGTTGTTAAATTCTAAAAAAAGCAAACAAAATCTAAAAATCACAAGATTTGTCAAGATGTCATGATATTATGTGTGGAGGCTGTGGTAAAAAATTGAGAAGGTTTCGCCCAATTTCTGACATATGATACTTAGAAACCGACTCATCTCCTGGAAGGTTTCATAGAAGTTAAAGAGGACACTTTAAGATTTGGAGTCCAAGTGACACTTGAGTTAAGGTTTGGCTTCAAATCTTTTTGTATAGGCAACATACAACACAGATTGGTTCCTGTCAAAATTTGGAAATTTTTCGGATGCGTTTACTATTTTTTATTGATTAAATGCAATTATAGATTTTTAGTAGATATAAATGCAATTTGCGCTATAACTGCATGAAATAATAGAACATTATCAGTAGAAAAATAATTTAACCATTGTTGAGTGATGGTGACACGATTTTGCCCAAGTATATTAGAAAAAATTATGTAAAATATGAAATATTAGTGTATTTTGCCGAGTGTGTAAAAAAAATACTCGGCAAAAGTACCTTTTGCCGAGTGTTTTTCACAGACACTCGGCAAAGAAGGTACACGGGCCCACTGGCAGTATTCTCCTCCTCATTTGCCGATCTGGCACTCGGCAAAGAAAGAAGATTTGCCGAGTGCCAGATAGCAGGCACTCGGCAATGTACCTGGCAGGTAAAAAATTGAATCTTTACTTTGCCGAGTGCCAGATCGCTCGCACTCGGCAAAGAACCGGACTTTAAAAAAATGAATCTTTACTTTGCCGAGTGCCAGATCGCGGGCACTCGGCAAAGAACCGGACTTACGTTTTTAGCAGACCCCCGCGCGCGGCCCGGCCTCTATCCAAAACCCCGCCCCGCCCTGCCGCCCCGCCGCCCCGGCCCGCCGCCGCGCCGCCCCGCCCCGCCGCCCCGGCCCGCCGCCGCGCTGCCCCACCGCAGCGCCGCCCCGGCGCCCCGCCCCGCCGCCGCCCCGGACCCCCGGCGCCCCGCCGCCCCGCCCCGGAGCCCCGCCGCCCCGCCGCCCCGGCGCCCCGTCCTCTAGTCGTCACTTTGTACGATAGCAAGGTGAGTCATCCTACACCTCTATTTCCGTATGATGTTCGTATATCACGTAACCTAGTTAGGCGTCTCCCGTTCGAAAGAGATACGGTTGGAAATATGTAGATGTTTGCATATTTATAACCGTATCTGTTTCGAATTGTCCATGTCATTTTGGACAGCACGAGGATGTGTAGGTGGGTTTAGTTTCCATAGTCTACTCCGATCCGAGTTAGAGTTTCGGCAGCACCTCCCAATTGTTCTCCGGATACACAATCTCCATTCCAGGACGTGTATTTGGAGAACAGCGGGGAGGTGCTGCCGAAACTCTATCTCAGGTCGGAGTAGACCATGGAAACTAATCCCACCTACACATCCTCGTGTGGGATTAGGACCTATCTTCACCTACTAGACAGTATAGGAACGCGTAGATGCAACGTGAGTTTTTATATTACTCGCTGATGTGCTAGAGGATGGAGGATCGTCAGTGGATGTACACGGGCCGATCTAGTCAGAATTCGTTGACCGATGAATGGATAAACAAGACCGATGCATTCTTGGAACGAGCATTTGCAAGGATCAAAGGAGGAAGAGATACTTGGTGTCCATGTAGCAAATGTGGAAACCTGCGTCGGCAAACCAAGTTAGAAATGGCGAGGGAGGTTCATGGGCCAGAGTACGATCCGAGCTCTCAGGATATTGATCCTGAAATTGTGATGAGGGTGGGAGGAGGGAAGAAGCATGGCAGGTATTGGATTGGAGATAGCGTGATCGACACTGCCAGTACTCCCACCCTCTCCCAGATCCGAGCAAGGAGCACGGACTCGAGCCCCGCGATACGGGCACGGCCTACCGCTGCACAGTTACAGATGCAGGCTCTGCAGGTTATTCCTGTTTCTTTAATTTTTCATTCATTTTGTACATATCTTTTGCTTGGCAATAAGACATTGGGATGAAATATTGTAGGCCCAGGTGGAGGTAGAACGGAAGCGCCGGGAGGAACTAGAGGCGAGGATCGAGGCGGATCGGCAGCTAGAAAGGCAGAGGACGGAGCAGATGTTCCAATACATGCAGAGTGTCTTTCACAGTTTAGGTCAGACTCCACCACCTATGCCACCGAACCTATTCCCGTCACCTCGACCACCTCCTGCAGCTACTCCTGTGAGTCACTCTCAACCTTAGAATCAATCTAGAGTTAAAATAGAAACTACAGGCACTACAGACTTACACTAGAAAAGTGACTAATGCAATCTCTATAATTTTGTGCAGAATCAATCGGCGGCGTCCAATGCAGATTCTTCTTGGGGGCAGTGGCCACCTGCACATCCTCCTCAGCCTCCTCATCCTCCTCAGTGACTTGTGAACTAGAGGTGTTTCTGATGCAAAACCTGTGAATTACTTGTTTGTGAATTACTTGTTTCAACGAGAACTTGTGAATGTTATTTGTGTGCTTATGATGCTTGTGGTGCAATTTATATGCCTGTGGTGTAATTTATATGCCTGTGCTTCTGTGATTGTATTTTGAGAGGGGTCCTTTATACGTAAAATTTCTATTTTTTTAGTAGGGGGACAGATACTTTGCCGAGTGTTGCAGAGAGGCCATTTTCTGTTAGGTCGACGTCTTTGCCGAGTGTTTTGCCAAAACACTCGGCAAAGGCGTCATAAAATTTTTGTGGGATTGGCCACGTTGCCGAGTGCCACGTGGAAGGCACTCGGCAAACCGTGTACGTTCACCGAGTGCCGTATATGAATACACTCGGCAAAGATTTTCATTTTGCCGAGTGTCGGCCATCTGACACTCGGCAAAGCAGCCGTTACCGTCACAGACCGTTATCGCCTTTGTGCCGAGTGTTATATTTTGCCGAGTGTTTTCTGGCACTCGGCAAATCCTTTGCCGAGTGCCCGACGTTTGACACTCGGCAAACCCACTGTTTGCCGAGGGAAAGTTTGCCGAGTATGGGTCGCCGAGTGTTACACTCGGCAAACCCTTTGCCGAGGGTATTTCGACCTTCGCCGAGTGCCTGGGGCACTCGGCAAACTTACTGATTCCGGTAGTGAGTAATGGTTAGGGGTTCCGATTAAAAATTTATTGAACACGTGGAGAAATAATTAAGAAGTATACAATGGAATAATTTAAATTATAGATGAATACCTAAATTGCTATATTAGAATAATAAACTTTTACCACTGGATCAATTTACAATATACAAACATTTCATGAATTTTATAAGAATAGTAAATAATATCAACTTAGAGCATCTCATGGATACTATGATATAACACTAAGAAATACTAAGGAACAACACTAAGAAATACTAAGGAACATCTCATGAATGCTATGAGAATATTGTGTTGAATACTATGAGAACAACAAGAAATACACCATGTATAATTATATGGGAACAATTAAAAATGCATCGACAGTAGACCGATCGCTGAGCTAAAGGTGGCTGAAGGCGTCATCCATTTGAAGTCCAAGCTTCCGAAACGGAAGGCTTGGCCAGCGACAAACGTTATGAGGATCTGCAGCTCCCTACCATCAGTCGCGATGAACTCGAGACTCCCAAAGCAGGTGGTACTCCTAGGAGTCATCTCTCTGGAAGTTGCAGTCGATGAAGCCATACAAAGCTTAATGCAAGAGAACACGCAGCGCTCCCCCTATCTGGCGCTCCAATTGTCCACGTTTCGTAGCGTAGACTAGTAAATTTGTGCTATGTGTATGCTTGTATGGCCTAGCTCTCAGAGACTCGAGGTTTTATACTGGTTCATGCACTAACGCCCTAGTCCAGTTTCGGTTGATTCGTGTTCCCGAGCTTAGGAGCTCAATGTTTACAGTAGAGGTTACAAATAACCTGGCTGGAATTATTTGGTAGGATATAAAATTTAGTTTAACCGATTCAACAACGATATTTGTAAATTGAAAAATTTGGTCCTGTTGCAATGCATAGGAACTCATCTAAGTAGGACAGACACACCCCCATTGTAACTATATTTATGACCTAATAATATGCTCACCAGCAAACCTGACACCCCATGTGGTGGTGTTGCTGGTTGGGGCCGGGCAGGGATGAAAGCGGTGGGGAAAATCTCTCTAACAATTTTTTTTATTTAGGTATGGGAATAGAATCGGAAACAAAAGCGGATATAGGAGATGTTGCAAACGAAACATTTTGGTCGGGAACATGTTGATAACAGTCATGAATTATTAACTCAAATTAGAAAAACCAACGTATGGAACCACTTCAAACGTTCATTTAAACGTAACGGCTACAATGATGCGTAGTACATAGGAAAATAGTACATATATAGGTAGATAACACGACAGATATAAACATGATAGTGAGAAAATTAAGTTGAAATCTATACATGACGGTGAGAAAATTAAGTTGAACGACTCAACTACATGTATAGGCGTATGTACAATTGAACAAATTATTTGATTAGTGCTTTATTATAATGAATCAACAAAAATACATGTACTCAAGCAGTGTTTTTGAGAAAGAAAAGAAAAAAGAACTGAAAAAGAAAAAATAATCTCTAGAAAAGGCAGAACTATAATAGAAGCAGTACTCGGCACTTCCTTGATGGGCTGAATCGCTATAGTGGGCCAGAAGGTGGACGCGCCTCCCTGCTGCTTGGCTCCTGGCACCCCTTGCATGCTGTATTGCAGCACAGCTTGGGATGAAAACTAGAAAAATCTCGTACCAACCGGCACCAAATACCATATTAACCGATCCTATACCTTATTCTCAGGCAAATCAGAACCTGAAAAAAATCCGGAAAAAACCAGCGACAATAGGAACAGAATCGGGGGAGATCTCTCCCCGACCACATTCACTTTTTCCCATAATTAGGTGGTATATTCCCATTTTTCTGTAGCGGGAAAATTCCTATTTTTCTTTCGCAGGCAACGTGTATCTGCAACTGCTCGTAGCCGGTACAAATGCGGTCTTGCTTTAGTACAGAGCACTCCGAGGCTCCTTATGGGTCTGCTTGGTTCATGGGCTAAGGGTAGCCGCCTGACTTGGGTAATAAGCCAGGCCAGCCAAAGCCTGTGTATCCCTGTGCAATTGGCCCTTTTTTAGTTGCCTGGGTTATCTTGGTTGACCCGAGCTAGCTTTTATTTGGTAGCCTCCATAGAATCCTAGCCCGGCCTACTGGATCTCCCGAGCTTGTTTTTTAGTGTCCCGTGCACCACACTTCAAACGGTGAAATCACTTCCGAGTAAAGAACGATTCTAACAAAACCGCTCGCAACCCTAGCGGTAAACGGCTTCTCATTCACCTATCCCGATTTCCCTTTCCCTATGCTCGCCCCACTATTGCTATGGACGGCGGCCGCCGTGGGAGGAAGAGGGGTGGCGGCCGCCCTCGTAGCCAAAGCCTCTCGGATTGCGTGGAAGTTAGCTCTCCTACGTGGCGCTGACGAGTTCTGCCTGTTTCAATGCAAGGCTGAGAACGTCGGCGTCATGCAAACCAAGGAGGATACAACAGGCAAAATTTTACACTCGGATCCCCCTACCTAGGAAGTGATGAGTTTCCAATGAAGAAGAATTGGTTTTAGAAGTGCACATCAGCTGACATCATGGCAGAAGCAGATTAATCTTAGAGTCAAGTTTTAGATCCCCCTATGAATATATATTATTGAACTCAGTGATAGCTTGCTACTTGCTAGGGATATGTTCTAACATTCATGGCACATTACACTCCCTCGACAAAGTCACAGTGTGGCATGTTGAGCTAATTCCGTCTATTACAAGCTCATTAGCCTCCGCGAGACCATTTAGATGTGTCTTGTAGCTGAAAATAACCTTGTATCTTATGGTCTTATCTTAAATAAAAAGTCGGTGCAATATTGGTTAACTCTCACGTGAGAGTCAGCTGTGAGCGAGGCGTTCACAGCTACAGATCCGAGCATTAGTACCGGGTGGGAACTCCCGGTTAGTACCGGTTCACCGTCCGGTACCGCCTGGACGGTACTAAAGTGGCATGCATTTAAGTATCAGGCTGAATGCCCGGTACTAAATGCCGCATTTAGTACTGGCCGGTACCAAATTGCTAGCCACGCAGGGCGGTTGGGGTGGCAGTCTAATACTGGTTGGTGTAGTTCTTTTTTTATTTTATTGTTTGCTTATTTTTTCTTTCCTTTTCCTTTTTAGTTTTAATTCGTATTCGTATTCGTATTCTAATCCGTATCCGTCTGCATATAGCTAGCATTCATATTCGTATTCATATCTCGCGTAGCAAAGACTACATATATATTAATTATATATATATATATACAGTTTATATACACTTCAAATATTACATTTGAGATCAAATATTACAAATATTACAAGTAGCCACATAAGTTGTTTCATTCCAAGTACTTTAAATATTACTCTTGTTCATCATCTTCCTTGTTTTCATCCAATTGACCCACGCATACCCTATGATTGGCATAAAATTCACCGCGGGATTTATCACCTCATCCATTAGGAATCCACAGAGTGATTCTTGAATTGCCCTGACTCTTTCCAGTTTGATGAGGCCTTCTTTCATTTTCCAAAGTTGTCACATACAAACATCATTATTTTAAATTAATACATGTACGTAATTAAATGCAAAAAATTGTTATTAATTTGATACGTACATCGAAATCTTTTTGCGTCATTTTGTTTGGGCCGGTAAAGTCATGGATCCACTCACATACGTAGTAGCCAAATAAGTTTTTTCCTTCCGCCTGTCTCATACACTATATATAGATGGGTATGAAATATTCATGGTGTTTAAAGAAATGACACTAGGTGTGCGAATTGTTCATACCGGAAAGTCTGTCTTGATATAAAGATCACACGGCGTGTCTACGACTCTTATGTGCTTTTTGATGAAGCAAGCTCATGCCTTCTCCATGATGTCTATGAAGTTTTGATATTGTGTTATTGGCGTCCTCTTTCCATCGAACACCACAACTAGGGCTCAATCAATCTCGATACTAAGCAAGATCCAGTGGAAGCTGTTGATACACGTATACAGATTAAATGTTGGATATACTTATTATCAAATTGAAGGGATGAAAATAGAGTTGAAGTACTCACTTGAAGTTGTACGGCAACCGAATGAATGTACAAGTATGCTGCCTATCCAAGGCCTTGAATACATTGTTCTCGGTCCGATTTGGTCATCTGTTTACACTATTCTTGTTTATAACATCCGGGTCCATGAAGCCGATGTGATAGTACCCCTTTCTTCAGCATTCTTTCACCTTCATCCTACACGATACAAAAAAAAGAGAGGATGAGAAAGCACATAAGTAGTTGAGCTATAATATGGCAATGAGAGGAAACACTTACATAATAAATACATTAATGAGGGACTTGTCCAGGGCATCTTGATGGTATAGAAACCAAAAACTCACAAACTCGATCCATACGTCAGCCAGCCCCCGATGTAAATCTCTATCTTTAACCCGAGTTGCGAACATTACGTCTTTATCTGCAGTGACCCTCATGTACCATTCATGCAACTCACGCATTCTCGTTGGTAGCATGTTAAGCAACTCAGGCCACATAAGAGGTTCCCTTATTACAAATGGTTTTCTTCCTGTCCCTGGGTGAATCGGGATTGGAACCTCCCCTCGGAGTTGAGCTTTTGTGAATTTTGTTTCCGCCACAAACTCGGCCGTAGATTCATGCTCTTTTGAAAGCACTTAGAGTAGAGGTATCGATTGTTGGGGTTGTTCTCCGAGCTGGGGAATGTTTTTGCCCCGACGATTACTCTTCTTCTAATAAGACTTGGTGATTGAGCGGTCGTAGTCCGACAATGTTTCTTTCTCCCTTGGTTGGCACATGGTTACGAAGAACTTCTGCCTGGCTGGATCCACAGGTTGCTTTGGTTCAGGGTTCCACTGGTTTCCCGGCTGGATCCACTGGTTGACAATTCCTCTTGAGTCATTTCGTATGCTAACTTTGGAGGTGGAGGCTTCTCTTCTTAGCTTGGTTCTTCTTCGCCTTAGGAGGTGGCGGTGGCAGGACCCAAGCCTTTGCATTCTTCTTCGTCTTAGGAGGTGGCGGCGGACTCATGCTGGGTCCCTTGGAGTGGGTGGTGACTGCGGATCCATGCTGGGGTCCCTTTGTGCGGGTGGTGACGGCAGACCCATGCTGGGGTCCCTTTGTGCGTGTGGTGATGGAGGACCCATGCTGGGTGTTGGCGTTGGCGATCTTGGCCCTAGGCTCTGAGCCGATGCTGCGGGATCTGTGGCTCCTTACGGAAATCTTATGTAGCGCTTGTTCCAACAGATCCAAGTGTCGACTGCATGTTGTAGTTCCTCTTCTCCATCGCGTATAGGGATCTCGAGGTCGAGGTCTTCCCATCCTTTCTCGACCCGATCAACCATGACTCTAGCATATCCTTCAAGAATCGGCACGCTATGAATTGTCCTGCCTTGGATAGGTACTTCGGCCATACCGTGAGCCACTAATTTGACCTTTTTCCTCTGCTGATAAAGAAGCTCACTGGAGGTCCTCACGGTGATGTCATTCACGGGGTAACGGTGTTGGTTGTCCGCAACCATTTCAGTTCGGTTTCGCCGGCGGGATGCTCCGTGGAAGCGACACTGCTACGACATTGAGAGCCGGGGCTGCTCTCCATATTAGGAGCTGAAGGAGCTTCTTGTAGTCATTGTCTAGCTGCCATTGCACGTTCAATCGAAGCTACTCGTTCTTCTAGGGCATGCATCTTCTCTTTCTGTTCAGCCTTTCTTCTGCATCGGCTTCGATAAGTGTCAATATCTGCACTGAAGCCATGCTTCCATGGAACTACGCCCATGCCTCGGACACGTCTTGTGTGTTCTGGTGTCCCAAGAGCGTATGTAGCTCGTCTTTCTCTCTGTCAGGCTTCAAAGTGCCTTCGGCAACGGCCTTTAGTGCCGTATCGAGCCTGTCGGCCGCGTCTCTTATTCGATCGGTAGTCACGAACAATCCGTCTTCCATGTTTAGTGTGCCTCCATGAGCATAGAAGAAATACTTTGCTGGCAATGGCCAATTGAATATCGCCGGTATGATTCCTCTTGCCATTAGGTCTTCTTCCATCTTCTGCCATTTCGGAATAGCCGGAGAATAACCTTCTTGGCCAAGATGATGGAAGTGCTTCTTCTTGCTCGTATTGTCGTACCGGCTGGAGCCTGCAGCCGGTACTAAATATCCTCTGCGCCATTTAGTACCGGCTGGAGCCCCAAGCCGGTGCTGAAGTGACACTAGCCGTTGTCCCCGGCGTCGGCGGCGCACTTTAGTACGGGCTGGAGGCTCTAGTCTGTACTAAATGGTTCCCCGAAGCGCTATTCTTTCGTCCCGATACTAAATGCAGGCATTAGTACAGGCTCAAAATGCAGCCGGTAGTAAGGCCAGGGACGAATGCTCACTTGTCTGGCCGTGGTTGTAGCAGATCTGTGCATCATTGGTCCAAAATATATATTTAGTTCTATAGTAAGGAATAACGTACACAGCGAAGTTCTCGTGGGAAGCATAAACAACAAGAGTTGCATGTTACGGAAAGTCGGAAATCAGAAAGTACGCAATTTGGCACTTTGTCATTAACTATATATGCACAAGGAACCATGGATATATACTAGATAATTCCAGAGGTTCCAGTTAAGCGACTTAATTAACAGATGTGTAATAATATGCTATAATCAACTGCCCCACAGCCATGCAGTATTAATCGTCTTCATCCTTCTGTTTTGCGATTACAAGATTTAATGAACCCTATTTATATCATCAATTTCCAACGAGTAGTGTGAAACGGCACCGCAAACAAGTAAGTTTCAAATTAATATGTGAAATACTAACTGATTAACTACTGTGCATTTACCTTGTGCAACTGCTATATTCGTAGCAGTTGCATGATCTGCATTTCGCTGTCGAGAGGGATAAGCACTAGTTTTTCTTCTGAAAGAAGCACTAGGTTTTCAACTGAAGGGATTAGATATTCATTTCATTGTTATGCATGGATTAACATTCTTTCTTCTTTCTAATTTTCTGCAACATCAATGAGCTCAGAGTCAGATGGATTCAAACATCCGGTACCAAGAATTGACTGGGGGTTACAAGATCTATCGATGCTTAGAGGCCCCCGTGTGGTCTCCTCTAGGGAGCGACTCGGGCGGCACCCCACCCCGGCCTCATCTCCACCTCGCCGCCGCCGGAGCAGGGCATCGGAAGCCCGCGTGCCCGCTAGGAAGGCGGCGGCGGGGCTTCTCCCGTCGGGGTGCTCCAGCGCCGGTGGAGGCGATGGCGGCAGCCCAGCGCCAGGCATGGAGGCGGCGGCGACCCGGGGTGGCAGATCCGACATCCTGAGGACCGGATCCGGCACCTCAAGGACCGGAGCTTCATGGTGTGGCGCGGGAGGCGCGACGGATGCACATGCGCGGGCGTGGGCTCGGGAGTAGCGCGTCGGTCTCCGGTGCGGCTGCTTGCGAGGCCTTGGCGCGGGGGCTTCTGGCGGCCACACACGGGAGCGACGTGGGTGTGGCGGTGAGGGTTCCGGCTAGGGCCTCCGCGGTCGGATTCGGTGCCCACAGTGCCGGTTCCGTTGCCGAGCGCGACGATAGCAGCCTCCGCCACGCAGGAGCGGTGAGGGGGCTGCGGTGGCTGCGCGGCGGTGTGGCAGGCAGCAGCGGCGACAGCTCGAGGCGTTGACTGGCGTCGAGCGTGTTGGTGGGGCGCTGCGGCTGTGGTCTAGTGTTGGCTTCGCCGCGGAAGGGCTGTCATGGCTGTGGTGCGGGAATGTCGCGTTGCGCCCTAGGATGACGGCGGCGTCCTTAGACGTCGTTTTCCCTGTTCGGGGCGTCATTTTGGAGCTACAAACCTGCTGCATGGGATTTTCTGGGTTTAAACCCTGTCCAGATCCCGAACGAATGATGGTGGCGCTTTTAGCGTTGTGCCTTCCTTGGAGGTGTCGTTTCTAGAGACCCAGCTCGGTTTGTGGCATTGCAGGTCCATTGTCCATGGCGGTTTCAGCGGTGTCGACAATTTTGCCGTGTGGCAAGCTGGAAGGGTGTTGCCGAGCCCACGCGGAGGCGATCGCTGTCTTGGCGGCAGCTAGGGGTTGTTACATGGTTGCCGATTGGCTGCTTGCAGTGGACCGCGGCGGCTGATGTTGCTTGGCAGCAATCAATGCGGCATAGGACGGTGCTTGCGGCAACGACATCGTGGGACGACTAGGCTTGCAGTGGACCGCGGCGGGTTGCTCAGCTTGGCTAGGGCCACCCGGTGCGGTACAACGTTGGAAGACGGTGCAAGCGACTTCCTTGGCTTGCTGCTATGGTGGCGGTGGCGGTGGCTAGGTGCGAGGGTGAAGCAACGAGGCGAAGTTGACATGCGGCGACGGCTTGGCTGTTTGATATAGATCTTAGGGAGCGGGGCATCTTTACTCACCACCCTGATGGCGACTTAAGAAACGGATCCCGGGTGCGGAGTACTGTGGCGGGTGTGGCGAGGCCCCCATCCGCGGTGTTTTCTTCGAGGCAACGAGATAGAGATGAAGTCCAACAGCGGATGCGGCGAGGCCCTCACGCTTTTGTGTTGTCATGGTGGCGACTGCGAGGCAGCCCATGTGAGGCTCGGATCTGGTGTTTTTCACTCCGTCAGGTGGTGTGTGATGTTGCAGCGGCATCGCGGCGAAGGGTCCTGCATGACGGTGGCCTTTTGGTGCGGTGGTGTCTGTCTCCTTCGATTCCTATCGACGCAGGGTCACGCCTGAGGTTTCAACAACCACAAGAGTGTGGACCGTGGGTGGGTGCTGCGGTAGTGCTTCGGCTTTGCGGCCGTCATTGAGTGGAATGGTGCAGCCGCATTGATGTCCCAATCCAATCGGTTGTTTGTTAAGTAGAGTTTGAGTGGTGTTGCGTGGCCATGTTGATGTCCCAATCCAACCGGCCGGTGTTATTGTCGTTGTTGTTGTGCCCAGTCTGGGCGTTATTCCTTCTTTTTAATATAATCGACAGCTCTCTTGACTGGTTCATTTAAAAAAAACCTCCGTTACCATTATGTCTTTAGTGAAAAACAAGAGAAATTTGGTTGCAGAGCATCGCAATGCTCTGGACCATGCTAAAACAGTGCTATGGCTAAATTTACATTTTCCAAAACACGTCAATGCTATTTAAATAGACAAAATTTACTGGTGCTATTGCTTGCTTGTGTCTCATTTTTGTGCATGATTTTTGAAAATGTATTTTTCAAACAGTAACCTTTGTATGTGGTTTACTGGATCCCCCAAAACCTTTTGACACTACATGTTGCGCCCTACATGGTGTACGATGTGTGCCAATGTGGCCAGCTTCGGTTAATTGGCTGACCAACCTGACATTTTGGGATTACTTGTATGGAAGCTACATTTTAAAGAAATGAATCCTGGGAAATGCATAGAAAGAATGGAGGGACACACACTACTACGAAAAGGGCTTTTAGGGGCAGGTAAAAAAAAATTTTAGGATGGGTACGGCACTCGTCCCTGCTTCTAGCATGTAGAAATACTATTTTTTTAAAAATGGGTAACGTGTCCGCACCTGAAAATCGATTTCTAGTAGCGGATCATGCCATGACCCATCCCTACAAATCCCCGCCCCGACAAATCCATTTCGAAAAAAAATGAAAAAAATTGAAAACAGTAAAATAAAAAAGAAAAAATATTCCAGCCACCACCACAAGCCCCTACACTATCGAGGTATAATTTTTTTATAAAATATGCACACTTGCATCACCCGAGGTTCGAACCGCATACCTCAAGCCTAACGCATACCTTCCTCTCCACCACACTACACGTGACTATATGGGGTGTGCTATTCTTTTATATTAACTCTGAAATTGATTTGTAGGGACAAGTGACCCCATCACCCGCCCCTTGAAATCCGTTTCTTGGGGCAGGTGACGTCACCACCCGTCCCTAAAAATATTTTTCTATTTTATTCCAAATATTCATTTAAATCTTTACATATATCAAAACAAATAAAAAAGTAAAACTTCTACACTATGATTATTGTGAACTATATCTAAAAATAAATAAGCCAAGTATATTTCAGTGCATATAAAGGTTAAGATTGTGGAAACCTTAAAGTATGACTTGAGTTGTATGAGATGCTAAATGATCATACGATTCTAAAAGATCTTAAATGAATAATGTATAAACTATAGATCTCACCACTACAACTTTGATATGGAGCTGCTCTATATCCGAGGTTGTTTGAAAAAAAATCAAAACTTCTAGATTTTGGATTAGAGAAATTATAATAAATTTATCACCATTAAATGACCTTAAATGAAAGAGTTATCAACTACAAAGTTTGAAATCTCACCATTCTCTACAGTTTTGATATAAAGTTTGACTTCATCTGATATCATACAAAAAGTTATGAATTTTTTGCATGGGACAATTTGTAGGGGCGGGTTATACCATCACCCACCCCTAAAAATGCATTTTTAGGGGCAGGTGATGCCATCATCCGCCCTTGAAAATACCACTATTTCTAGGGGTGGGTGGTGTCGTCACCCGCCCCTAGAAATGCTATTTTCAGGGGGCGGTGATGCCATCACCCATCCCTGAAAATGATACCCATTTGCAGAGGCGGGTGATGGCGTCGTCCGCCTCTAAAAATATTTATTTAGAGGCGGGTCGTACAGTAACCGTGCTCCATTTGTAGGAGCGGGTTACTTTTTGATCCTCTCGTTGAAAAAATAGGATGTCCCTACGAATCTTTTTAGCAGTGACAAAGATTGAGGAAGGACGGAGCAAGAAGGTTTCTACGGAGGTTAGTGTTATGTGAACTATTGGTGGCGATAAAACGTCGAAGCCATGTGCCTCATGGAGTTTATGCAGGTTAGTGTTCTTTGATTTCATAAAGGTAGAAATTGTATTATTATGTGGAGAATCAGTCGCCTTGTGCCTCATGTCTACTGTTGACTCATTCAACCTAGAGTTCCTAGACTGCCGACAAACCTTGCAAATATCCATTAAAAGCTCTGCATATCAGTGAATTTGAAGGTACTTCGCCACTAGAAGTCAACTCCAAACATGTGGCAAGATGCCATCTGAGAAGTGTCAACTTGTAATAATCTGTAACCAAACTAGGGCTCCTACGTAGGTTTTGATGCCTATAAATAGTACCGAATAGTCCATATACAGTCACCAATTGAGCAGCCTGCCTATCTCTCCACCGCATATAGCATAGGCATCTAATCTTCTGTTCTTCTCTTTGTTATATTCTCTAGATCCCAAGCTTGCTAGCTAGTACACTTGTACAATGGCTTCCACTGCTGCCACTATCAAGGGGGCCTTGTCCACTGCCGTGTGCCTCGTGCTGCTCCATTCTTCGTTGGCGCAGCAGCCAGAGCCTGCACCGGCACCGTCATCGCCACCATTGGATTGCGGAAATTACTGCTTCTCGATTTGCAGCCCGAGGTGCCAAGCCAAATCTGATTCCTAGTCTGGCAACTGCAATACCACGGTCGAGCTCTACAACGATTGCTTTAAGGGCTGCACTAGTAACTGCAAGGGAAACTCCTATGCCCGTGGTTCCTGTAAAATGGGTTCTTGTTCCCCTGGTAGCTGCGGCAACCCCTGTGCCCGTAGTTGCTGCGAATCCTGCACTAACACTGCTCCAGATCTATACTCCAAATGCATGTCGTCCCGGGGCATGGGCATGATCTCCTGCATGCCGTCCTGCGTGAACGAGTGCACCGACAACTGCATGAATGGAAAAGTTCCACCTGCGCCCTAAGATGCGGCGCCGCCGCGTAGCCTAATTGTGTACGTTGTGTTTTCCGTTCAAACAATTGTGTTTCAAACTTCAGTTGTGTTTTTTTTGGAGAACTTTCAGTTGAGTTAATCCAGTCCTAGTTAATCTAGTCCTAGTCCAATATCTTGGTTCCTAGGCTGGTGTCAGTCGAGTCTGGATGATGTTCACATTTGTGTTGTCATTGTTCCGTGTTGTTGTAAGCTCTTGATCAAATAAAACAAGCTTTGCATGCTCTCTGTAATGTTAAAATAAAAGTTTTTGTGCGTACCTCCAACGATCAATCAATGGCTGAAGTCCACGTACTAGGGGTTTGTGTGCTTCATCTTTTGTCTGAATTAATCAGATTCTTTCACAATACTTCAAAAATTTAGTCAGGTCGGTTTGTATCGAATAGGCGGTGAAAACAAAATTGATTTTCAGGTTCCATGGATAGCTCTAACCGAATGTGATAGCCATTTTCACTACTGGGTCAAGTCACGGACTGATGGTTATATCAAAAACTATTTATAACTCTTTCATGCTAAGTTAGATAAAGATAAATTTTATATAAGACCTTGTTGGATAAATCAGAAAGTATGCAATTTGTTAGATATAACAAACCTAGCTCTCCGTCATTTATGGAGATAATTCCACGATTGCCAGTTCAGCTGCTTAATAGATGTACAGTATATATATTATAATCGACTGCCCTCTAGCCTTCCATAGCTGTTGTTGTCTCAGTAATTCGTCTTCATCCTTTTGTTTCTCTGATTACAACGAGATTCAGTAAACCCTATATACATGACGAATTTGCTAAAGCAGTGTGGAGACGGTGCCACTGCAAACATGTAAATTCTAAACTAATATGTAAGAGTCCTAACTGATTTAAAACTGTGCTTACACAATCTGCAGCTTCTATGACAGATATATTCATAGCCATTGTTGTCCTCTGCTTTTCGTCAACTGATGGAGAGATTATTAGCTCTGCATTTCGTTGTTATGGATCAACATTCTTTCTATTATTCGAGCACCGGGAACTTACTTATGATAACACACAAGCACAATATATAAAACCTAATGTTACATTGCTATGTAATTTGTAGTCCATGACAAGCATAAAACAAGAGCGCAGATGCAAATTCGGGACATCTTTTGTAACGCGCTGCAAGATGAATAAGTTGACAGTCAGAAATGTGTCGTAGAGCATCATAATTCTTTGGACTATGCTTAAACGGTGCTTTGGATAAAATATAAATTTGCTAAAACTGTCAATGCTATTTCAAAAATAATAAAACGAACTGGTGCAATTGCTTGCTTGTGTGTTATTTTGGTGCATGATTTTAAAATGTAGTTTTCGACCATTAGATTTTGTATGTGGTTTACTGGATACCCCAAAACGCTTTAATTTGATACTATGTTGCAGCCTATATGGCCTATGATGTGTGCCAATATGACCTAGCTTGATTAATGGCTGACCAACCTGAAATTTTGGTATGCAAGATACATGACACATTGGAATGCATTGATGAAGGAATGTGAAGCAGCCAAAGATTGTTAGAGGAAGCAGGCAGCAAGAAGGTTTTGTAGCATGTCATTGGCATGTGTAGTATTGATGACGAATAACCATAAGTTCGTGTTCTTATTTACTCAGTTGTAGAAATTATATTATTAAGCCTAGAATTGGTCGCCATGTATCCCATGTCTACTCTTGACTTGTTCAATGTTGATTGCCGACATACCTTGATAATATTTATTGTATAGGTCTGCATATTAGTGAATCTGAAGGTACTTCAACTTCTGAAGTCAACTCCAAACATGTCATAAGATGATATTAGTGAACTCTCAACTTGTAATAATCTATACCAAAATAAATCTCCTAGACGAAAGTGGTTTGGCACCTATAAATAGTACCGAATAGTCCATATGCGGTCACCGATTGAGCAACCTCCCTATCTCCACTACATTGTAGTTTTCTGCTCCTCTTCATCACAAGCTTGCTAGCTCAGTGGTACAATGGCATCCATTTCTCCCGCTGTTAAGGGAGCCTTAGTTGTTGCCGTGTGCTTCCTGCTGCTCCATTCTTCGATGGGCAGCAGCCAGATCCTGCAATGGATCCAGCGTCCGCACCAGCGTTTGTTTGCGGAGATAGCAGCAACTCGAATTGCACCCAGAGGTGCCAAGCAAAATTCGAAGCTGAGCACGGCAAGTGCAATAGCACTATCCATCTCTATGACGATTGTTTTAAGGGCTGCACTCGTCAGTGCAAGGGCAACTCCAATGCCCGTGGTTCCTGCAGCATGGATTCCTGTTCCACTAGGAGCTGCGGCAACCCCTGTGCCCGTAGTTGCTGTGAATCTTGTAGTGCCACTGCTCCAGATCTATTCATCAAGTGCATGTCATCCCGGGGCATGGTCATGATCTCCTGCATGCCCCCCTGCATGGAGGAATGCACCAACAATTGTGCCAACAGTTCAGTTCCACCTACCCCCTAGGATGTGCTTCGCCATACACCGCATGGGTGCACAAGCGGCTTCATCTGTATCTGAACTTGCGGCTCAAGAGCTCAATCTATACATGAATGTTGTGTTTTCCCGTTTCGTTCAATTTTGATTCTATTGAGTTAATTGAAGGCTCCAAAATAATATCTCCGCGTGTAGGCTTGTGTGCCAGTCGAGTCTGAATGTTACTGTTCACATTTATACTGTCATAGTTGGGTTGTAAGCTTGATCAAATAAAATAAGCTCTTTGTGCTCTCAACATTGTCAAAAGAGAAATTCGTATGTGTACTTCCAACGATCCATTGGTGGGTGAAATTCATGTACCATCTATCTCCACCTTTGATCGGAGGGGATAACCCTAACGGACGGGCCCACTTATTGGTGGCTCGTGGAGCAAAAGAAAGCAGGTCGGCTCTGGGAGCTAGGCCAGTCGGCTAGGTTGCGGCCCAGAATGGAAAGGTGCGCGAGAGGAAAAGGGGAGAGGGTGAAGCATGCCAGCGGCACGCCGGGCAGGGGAAGAAATGGAGAGACGGGATGGTGGGAGGAAACTAGGAAGGGGGAAAAGGAAAAGAAAAAAAGGAAAAAAAGATATTTTCTTTATCCAGAGAACTAGATTAAGCTCCAGAAATGGAATAAATTCCAAAGAAATTCTGGAAAAATTCCGGGAAGGCTTAGGGACACAACAAAACACCAACAAAAATAAGAAATGCATAAGCATGGGTGCAACAATCAATTATATAGTCTATGATTCGTTCATTGATTTAGAAAATAAATTAGTCCTATGCTTAGAACGAGATGAACTAAAGCCAAACACAATCAATGAGTTTTAACTATTATGAAAGGGAAATTTAGCGTGTTACAGCTTAGGCGGATGGATATAAAAAGATTAACTATATGGAGAACAGATTGTGTGAGCCGAGCCTAGTGACTTAACCTGTGACGGGTTTGTGAAATAAAGGAGTCATGCCTTTATTAATTCGTGGATGATTCCAAAAAAGGGAAGAGAATAAATGAAATAAAGGAAGAGCTTAACGCTCCATGGAAATTATATATCTTCAATTCATAAATTATATTACACAGTTAAAGCCATGTTCTTAATAGTTTTAAAAAGTTGATCAAGCAATTCACTGCCGCACAAAAGGCCAAAAGAAACTATATATAAACATGAACGCGTCTATGATTATAGTATCATTGAATGCTCCAAACCAGATACATGATGAAGTTCCTCACAAAATTACATATCGTACACTTTGCTATATGTCTTCATGTACATATAAGACAATTTTTAGATCGGAAAAACTATTTTTTCATAACCTACCCCGGAAGTGTATTTATAGAAAAGGAATTGTTTTTATTAATTTTGGCAAATGTACAGCATGTAGCGTGTGCAGTTCAAGGTGACTACCCGCTCGATAATGTCTTACCGTACTATTGGGCTGCTGCTTGTTAAACTAATATAATTCATTCTCTAGTAATTTCATTAGCCTCCATGAGATGATCTGTCATGCATCTGAAAGTCACCTCGAATCTTTTGGTCCTTACCTGAAATAAAGGTTGGAACATTATTACTTGACTGTTAACTTTCTAATAATGTCCAAGTCCACGGTGACGGCACAGAGATATGATGGAGATGATTCCATGTTAGCTGCAATCAGCTCCATCGTAGCTCAAGGCTAGCCTTAGGTAGTTGTTGTTATGCCAGTTCATTATTGCTTCTGTTTCTTTCGATCATAACATGATTTTATAACGCCTATACATACATAGTTTGCAGCAGGGAGTGTGGAGACGATGTGGTTGCACATGTAAATTCTCCATGCACTGCTGGATAATGGAGCACTAGTACCGAGCCGCAACACCAGTTAGTACAGGTTTCTAGGCCAGTACAGAATGGTCGGTATTTAAATGGGCATGCATTTAGTATCGGTCGCAACGCCCGGTACTAAAGTGCAGATTTAGTATCGGCTGGTAAACCGCTCGCCATGCAAGGCGGTTGGGGCGGCAGTTTAGTACCGGCTGGTGAATTATTTTTTATTGTTTGCTTATCTTTCTTTCCTTTTCCTTTTTAGTTTTAATTCGAGTTCATATTTGTATCCGTATCCATTTGTGTATAGGTAGCATTCGTATTCGTATTTGTATCTTGCATAGCAAAGACTACATATATATTAATTATATATATATATACACAATTTATATACACTTCAAATATTACAAGTACTTCAAATAATAATGCACACTTGGGATCAAATATTACAAGTAGCCACATAAGTTTTATCTTTACAAGTACTTCAGATATTACACGTCTTCATCCTCATCCTTGTTTTCATCAAGTTGACCCACGCTTACCCTATGATCAGCATAAAATTCTTCGGTGGGATTTATGACCTCATCTAGCAAGAATCCACATAGTGATTCTTGAATTGCCCTGATTCTTTCCGGTTGGATGAGTTCATGTTTCATTTTCCAAATCTATCATGTGCAAACATAATTATTTTAAACCAATACATGTACAGAATTAAATGCAAAAAATTGTTATTAATTTGCCACGTACATCGAATCCTTTTTGCATCATTTTCTTTGCATCGGTAAAGTCGTGGATGAATTCATATACGTAGTAGCCACATAAATTGTTTCCTTGCTTCTATCTCAAACACTATACATAGATGGGTTATGAAATATTCAAAGTGTTTAAAGAAATGACAATAGATGTGCAAATTGTATTCATACCGAAAAGTCAAGTTTGATATCAAGATCACACAGCTTTTCTGTGACTCCTACACGGCTTTTGAGGAAGCGAGCCCATGCCTTTTGGAGGATGACTATGAGGTTTTGATAAGTTGTTATTGGTTTCCTCAAAGAGTCGAACACCACAATTCGAGCTCGATCAATCTCGATACAGAGCAAGATCCAGTGAAAACTGTTGATGCACATATACAGATGAATGTTTGATATACTTATTATTAAATTGAATGGATGAAAAAAGAGTCGAAGGACGCACTCGAAATTGTACTGCAATGAATGTACAAGTATTTTTCTTATCCAAGGCCCTGAATATATTGTTCTCGGTACAATTTGGCTATTTTTTACACTATTCTCGTTTATAATATCCGGGTCCATGAAGCTGATGTGCTAGTACCCCCTTTTCCGATATTGTTGCATCTTCATCCTACATGATACAAAATAAAAGAGGGGATGAGAAAGCACATACATACAGAAGTAGTAAAGCAAGAATATAGAAATGAGAGAAAACATTTACATAACAAATTACTAATGAGGGACTTGTCTACGACGTCTTGATGGTATAGAAACTAAAGACTCTCAAACTCGATCCATACGTCAGCTAGCCCCCTCCATAAATGGCTATCTTGAACCCGAGCTGCTAACATTATGTCTTGGTGATTGAGCGGTCGTAGTCCGACAGTCTTTCTTTCTCCCTTGGCTAGCATATGCCTATAAAGAACTTCTGCCCGGCTGGATCCACTGGTTGCTTCGGCTCAGGCTTCCTTGGCGCGAATTGTTTACGAACTTCCTTTCTCACATGCTAATTCAATTCCTCATCAGTCATTTCGTATGCTAACTATAGAGGTGGAGGCTTCTCTTTCTTCTTCGCCTTAGGAGGTGGGGGGGGGGGGGCGAAGCCTTCTTAGGTGGGTTCTTCCTCGGTGGACTCATGCTGGGTCCCATTGAGCAGGTGGTGACGGCGGATCCATGCTAGGATCCCTTTGTGGAGATGGTGATGGCAGATCCATGCTGGAACCCCTTTGTGCGGGTGGTGACAGCAGATCCATGCTGGGCCCCTTTGTGCGGGTGGTGACGACGGCGTGGAGGCGCGGCGAGCGGGAGGCAGATGGCCGGCGATGAGAGACGAGGATGAGGAAGAGAGGGAGATCGTGAGAATGGCCAAGTCCTAGACCCTATATAGGATGGCTCGTTTAGTACCGGACCATAGCTTTGCTGGGTACTAAACGGGCGCCTGCTCAGTTTAGTACCGAGCAAAGCTATGGCCCGGTACTAAATAGTGCAGTTTATTACCGGGCTCAGGCTTTTGCCCAGTACTAAACAGCCTCTAGTGGCGGAAATTTTGGGGGAGGCAGTTTACTACCGGGCAAAGCCTAGGCCCAGTACTAAATAGCCAAATTCCTATTTCTATCATATTTTCTTTTATAGGTATTTTTATATATTTTTATGTGTAATAAATTAATTAAAGACACAAAAAATGCAAGTATATAATATTTTGAGCATGCAAAATTATAGTATTGTACACTTCACATCACTTGGTCACATGAAATATAGTTCTATGCAATTAATTCAACATATTGAATCCAAATTGTCTTTTATAACTGTTTTAAATGTTTTTTGTGTGTAATAAATTTAATATAGGCACAAAAAATGAAAATATATAACATTTTGACCATGAAAAGTAATAGTATTGTACTTTACATCATTTGGTCACATGAAATATAGTTTTATGCAGTTAATTCAACATATTGAGTCCAAATTGTCCGAACAGTAACATTATTTGAGAGGTACCACAACATACATACGTTACTATGTAAAAGAACATAATGGTTACACAAAACTACTCATCATTATTTAATGGAATATTGATAATCTTTCTTTTGACGAAGGTCCCTTGATTGTGATCGCGGCGTAAGTAAGGAGTGTCCTCTTTGGATAACAGGATGCTGGCGTCAACATTGACTTAGAATGGAGGAAGGTCATCAAACTGATCAAAGTCTTCTAACTTGTCCGAAATATCCTCAACTCCAATGATTTTTCTTTTTCCTGGAAGAACTATGTGGCGTTTTGGCTCATCATTCTTTGATTTGCTTGACATGTTCTTCTTAGGTTTGCTTGACATGTCCTTCACATAGAACACCTGTGTCACACCTGTGTCACATAGAACACCTGTGTCACACCCAATCTTTTTGATGTCCACTATTATCATCCTGTAACAGTCTATCGTCACGCCTCCTCCAGGTCGATTCACCCATTGACAGCGAAATAAAGGAATCTTCAAATGTCCATAGTCTAGTTCCCATATCACAGCTATGACACTATAGTAGCTGTCCTTTTTTCCATCATTCCCTATTGCATCTATACGCACACCACTATTTTGGTTTGTGCTCTTTTCGTCTTAGGCTCTTGTGTAAAATGTATACCCATTTATCTCGTACCCTTGGTATTGCATGATTGTGATCGATGGTCCCCTAGCCAGCCATTGAAGTTGTTCATCAATCGTGTCGTCACCCATGAATTTTTGTCTGAGCCAAACAACAAAGGTATCTATGTGATGACGTGTGATCCAGGCCTCAGACTTGCCTGGGTTTTCAGACCGTACAATATTAATGTGCTCCTTCATATATGGAGCCACCAGGGATGAATTCTGTAGAACATGAAGTTTGCTTTGCGGATTTCAATATCATGGATGTTCCTATTAGATTTCTTCTCTAGTGTGCCCTTTCCCTTCAGTCTCTCCTCATAGCGTGAAATGGGACCCCGATCGGACTAAGATCATCAATAAAGTCAACACAAAACTCAATGAGTTTCTCTGTTCCGTAGCCCTTAGCGACGCATCCTTCTGAGCGAGATTGATTGTGAATGTACTTATTTAGGACTACCATGAACCTCTCGAAAGGGAACATATTGTGTAGGAATACAAGGCCTAGAATGGTTATCTCTTTCGCAATGTGAACCAGGTGATGTGTCATAATATTAAAGAATGAAGGTGGAAACACCATCTCGAAGCTGACAAGACATTGGACCACATCATTCTGTAGCTTTATTATATTATTTGGATCAATTGACTTCTGCGAATTTCATTGAGGAAGGCACATAGCTTCACGATTGCCAATCTTACATTCTCCGGTGGAATACCCCTCAGTGCAACCGGAAGCAGTTGTGTCATCAGGACATGGCATTCATGAGATTTGTTTGTGAATTTCTTCTCTTTCATATTTATTCTTCCCTGTATATTTGAGGAATACCCGAACGGGACCTTCATACTGTTCAAGCAATCAAACATGCTTTCCTTCTCCTCTTTGCTAAGAGTGTAGCTAGCAGGACGCGAGTAGTGTTGTCCATTGCCTCTCTTTTTAGGACATAGGTCTTCTTGTTGTTTTATTTCTTTCAGGTCATGTCTTGGTTCCATCGTATCTTTTGCCTACCCATACGTACCCAGGAAACCTAGCAGGTTCACACAAAGATTCTTCGTCAGGTGCATCACGTCCATTGCATTGCGGACCTTCAAGACTTTCCAATAAGGTAGCTCCCACAATATAGACATCTTCTTCCACATTGGTGCATGTCCGTTTTCGTCATTTGGAACTTGTTGGCTGCCACGTCCCTTTCCAAGCACTACATGCAAATCCTTTATCATCAAGAAAATATGCTTTCCATCACGGAACGTGGGCTTAGCACGAGTTTCTGGTTCCCCTTTAAAATATTTCCTTTTCTCTCTTAAGGGGTGATTGAGGGGAAGAAATTGACGATGGCCCATATTCATGAGCTTCCGACAATTTTTCAAATAAAAGCTGTCGGTTTCATCTAGACAGTGGGTGTACGCCTGGTATCCCTTGTTCAACTGTCCTGTCGGTTGCTAAGTGCAGGCCAATCATTGATGGTTACAAAAAGCAATGCTCGGAGGTTGAAAGTCTCCTTTTTGTACTCATCCCACACACGTACACCTTCTTCCTTCCACAACAGTAAAAGTTCATCAACCAACGGTCTTAGTTACACGTCAATATCGTTGCCAGGTTGTTTTGGACCTTGAATAAGCACTGACATCATGAAGTACTTCGGCTTCATCCATAGCCAAGAAGCAAGGTTGAACATAATAGAGTCCAGGCCATGTACTGTAACTGCTGGCCCACTTGCCGAATGAATTCATTCCGTCCGTACTTAAACCACGCCTTATGTTCCTTACGTCCTTATCAAAAATCTGGAAATTCTCTATCAACGTTTCTCCACTGGAACCCATATGTGGGGTGTCTCAGCATCCGATCTTGCTTACGCATTTCTGAACAAGCGCTTTAAATGTGGTATTATAGGGAAATACCACGTAACCTTACTAGGGATTTTTTTTCTTGACTAGCTCCCCGTCAACATCACCAGTATCATTTTGCCTGATCTTATACCGCTTTGCGCCGCGAATAGGACAAACATCCAGTTTCTCATATTCATTGCCGCGATAGAGGATACAATCATTAGGACATGTGTGAATCTTCTGTACATCCAATCCAAGAGGGCAAACAACCTTTTTTGCTTCGTATGATGTCGAGGGCTATTCGTTACCCTCAGAAAGCTTGTTCTTTACGAGTTACGATTCTCAGTCAGGGGTGACTTACAGTGGGCCTAGGGGGGCTCAAGCCCCGTACCTCCCCAAGATCAATGGATAGCCCCCTAAGTCCCTCCTCCATTTTTAGGAAGAAAGAATGAAGAAGAGGAGGGGAGGAAGAAGAAGAAGAGAAGGGAAGGAAGAAGAATAGAAGGGAGATGAGCCCCTTCTTCATTCCATGGTTGGATTCACCACTGTTCCCAGTAACTCCTCAAATCTTTTTATCGGTAACAACATTTGCTGCCTCGCACTGCAACAATTCACTACAGCACCGTAGGCATTAGAAGGCATTTTCATAGTGGCATTTTATGGAAACGCCTTCCGTCCAAAACAATGGAGGCGTTACGAGAAAAACGCCTTAAAATCACGTGGATATATAAGAGGCGATTAGGAGGAAGGCCGCGCCACTTATGAGGCAATTTCGTAAAAAGCCTCGCAAAGCCATATACCATATGCAGAAAACACCTTGAGGAGTGTCATATTAAAATTAACACCCTCCCACCTTCATGAGCCAGCGACTCTTTTACGTATATGTCAGAGCCCTGCAGGTTGAGCCAAATTACCCACAATGCCAAGTCTCTTTCTCCCCTTCTCCTCCAGCGACTCTGCTCGAACACCGACTCCGGCGACTCTGCCTGAACTCCGACTCCGACGACTCCACTCCTGCAGTCCTGCTCCCCGCTCGAGTTTTTCCCGCATCTCCCCACTCTGGATCTGGGTCTCTTCCTTATCCGAGCCCGGCGCCTCCTCCTCTGTGAAGCTCCCATCCAAATCCTTGGGTTTCGACTGCGATGCTACCACCAACTACCACAGGCGTGACGCGAGGCGCACCTGCTCGTGATCTCCTGGTTGTTGCGACGGCTCTAATCCTCTCCTCCCTTATCTTTGTAGGCCGCGCCCTCCACGCGGATGTCTCTAGATCGAGGATTTGGGGATTCATGAGCGCGCGCAAGTCTGCTGTGAAGGGCTGCACGACAGGTGGTTTCTCACGACATTCTGTCGGTCTGCTCTTGTTTAGTTCCATTGGATTGTTTGGTCATTTGTCATCAACCTGATGCGATTTTGAGTATTCCTCGTGGTTCTGTTTTCGGGCTGGAGTTTCTCTAGCAATTGCTGGGTTTTAGATGATATATGACTTATAACAAATACCGTTTGAAATTGGTACTTATTAGTTTGCATGGTTGGATAAATGTGATTGAATGGATAATGGTACGTTCAAGGAAATTACTTGAGGTTCTAAATGATTTGTTACTGTTAGTATTAATTTAATTCTAGAAAAGCTTTTTGATCATGTGTGGATGTTGTGATTGTGGTGAAGCTCATTATTTTAGCATCCAGGATAATCTGATGTTTGATGGTAAAACCTCAGGTAACATACAGTCAGTAGGTAGTATATTACTTCAATTTATGTTTGCTAGCTCATAATAAAACATTTATGGGACTATGAATTAGTCATTTCAATCAATTTTATTTGAAGTGTATAGTATCCAGTTGTAAGAACTTCCTTGTTTTGCTCTTTTGATTAGAGTGGTACTAGTTATCTACAATAGGTATGTGCGGTCACACTAACACATTTTCTTCCCAAGGGCCGTATATTTTGGAAGATTCACAAGTTGCCAAATAGAATTGCGAAACGCGCCTGCTCACAATTTTCTTCCCAAGGGCAGCCTGGTGATTTGGTGTCTCGATGAGCCTGCGGGCATCTGCTATCTTCAAGTTGCACGTTGGGGAATCTGCTAATGCCAGGTATTCTGTGTCTCCTCTTGTTTAATTTGGTTGGACTGCATATGTAATTTGGGTCTGCTCTTAGGTGGGTATTTCTCAAGAGATTTCTATTGTTTAGTCATGTCTGGATGTTGCGATTGTAGATTTTAACTGCCTGCTTTGTATGTCTTGCAGATAGCAACCAGAATTTACAGAAATCCAAAAGGATTCTAGATACATCATGAGCTCCAATGCTGCATTGTTAAGCCTTATAGGATTCTGTTTTGTAGAAACTTGCATTCTGTTTGCCAATTTGTGAATCTTCCACCTATAGCTTGATTACGAAGCTTTTGGTTTTTGAGTCCTTGAAGTTGTAACCCTGTGGATTGTAAATTCTTGAACTTCTCAAAATGTTGTTTTCTTTTGGATGCAGATAATATCTATCCAAATTATGATTGAAATGGTATTTATATTGTGAGTAGCAAGGCTTGTGAGATGTAGATATTTGTGAAACCTAAAAAATGCCTCCTAAATGTCTTTCTAGGCATTTCAAGAAACTGCCTAAGATGGTGGGTTGAGGCTCTCTCAGAAGTGCCTATTATTGGTACAAGGCATTCAGAAATACGCCTCCATAGATGAGTTTTGGAGGCGTTTCTTAAATATGCCTTGTATGACTTTCCCTTCATCAAAATCCTTAGCGTTTTCTAAATCGCCTTGTAAAGCCATTTGAGGGGATTTTTTGACCTACAGAGGCGTTTCAAAGTGCCTTCTATCAGTGTCTGTTCTATAGTGAATTCCAGTGTGCTACCCAATTTTTTGTGCCTGTGTTTGCAATCTGGAGACAACAACTTTTTATGATCCTCCAACATCTTCTCAAACTTCTTTGACTTCTTCACAGTTTTCCGGTCTTTTTTGCATCTAGCAACACCTGACCTAGTTCATCATGTGGTTGCTCTTCGGCGACATTTTTTTCAGCCTTGTCCATTGGTTCATCATCATCAAAGGCACCCACTTCATAAAAGTAAGCCAAGTCTGGAATGTTGTTATCATCACCATCTTCTTCATCGTCTTCCATTAGAACTCTAGGTTCACCGTGCTTGCTCCAAAGAGTATATTTATCCATGAAACCCCTTTCGATATGGTGGACGTGTAGAGTGCATCTTCTAGAGAATTCCTTCTTATTTATGCAAATGCGGCATGGACAGCACATGAAACCTTTCGATGACCTGTGGGCCTCAGTCGTGTCGAGAAAATACTTTAGGCCATTAATCCACGCCATAGTGCACCGGTCGCCGTACATCCTTTATCGGTCCATCTACAATCATATTTTTTCATTGAGGAACACTTTTGATGAGCAATTTAAGTCAATAGGATAGAGTTTCACACTTTTTTTAATAACGAACTATAATCAAAGATGCTCAAGATCAAAAGGAGGTTCCTCGACAATTGCAACATATTCTTCATGTTCTTTTTTTAAATAACGGAGCATTGCTTTCTTAAAGGCTCCCGGTTTCTTCAACTTCTCATGAAGGCCTACTGGAGTTTTGCATTTCCCTCGAGACGAACGACGATCACCCTCACAGGCCCCACTCCCTCCAGCAACAGAAGCCATTTTGATTGAAAAATACTTTTATTTTTAAAAGACGGCGAAATAGTATTAGTATTATGAAGGACAAAATTTCATTTCTATCATCATATTATATACTATCTATATTATTTTTCAAATTTCACACTAAAATATTAACATAATGAAGGATGAAATTTGATAATAAAATATTAGCATTGTAAAAGAAGTCATGGATGTAGTTGCAAAACCATTTCTATGGATTAAATAAAATTAAAAATCAACGATAATGGCACTTGAAAATACACGTGACAAATAAAACCACTTGAACAATATTACAATAATGATATATACACATGTCACTTGAAATTAATTGCCACATGCAAACTATCCAATAAACCTTCTCTCAAATTCTAGTCGTCGCTTCTATATATCTCAAATGAATGTATAAATCAATAAATCATGCTCATTCTCACTCTTTCTAATAATCATAAATTTCTCTAACTATAAAGCATGAAACGAAGCATAAAGACCATCAAAGAAGAGAGGATGAAATTGCTCACCTTTTGAGCACTTGGATGAGTGAAATCCCCACCAATCTTGAGAAAGGTGGGCAGCACCTCCTCTCTAAAATGCCATGGGGAAGAAGAAGCCCGAGCTCGGGTAAAATGGTTGGCTCAGGCTCGGGAGGAAAAAATGTGCTAATATATAGAAGGCACGTTAGTATCGACTGGTGGCTCCAGCCGGTACTAGATCTCTCCACTTAGTACCAGCTGGAGCCACCGGCCGTACTAAGTTGCCGCGGGGGAATCTCGTCGTTGCCCCCGGGAGCCTGTGGTGCACTTTAGTGCCCGCTGGTGCCTACAGCCGGTACTAAATGGTTCTCTGGGGCACTATTCTTTCGGCCCGATATTAAATGTGCACGTTAGTACCGGCTGAAAGGCAGCGGGTACTGACGACCGCAGACGAATACGAATTCTCACTTCTCTGGCAGTGATGACACGTTAAAAAAGCAACAGATTTACAACCATGCCTTTGCCTTCTGCAACTCTACTATCCATGTCGCCATTGTTGTGCTCTGCTTTACGCCATCACGGGTCCGGGTAAACGCTAGGTTCTGCTTCTGCAACTCTACTATCACTGAAAGGATCAGGTCGACAATTTCTTCTTATGGCACTACACCAGAAATGATTTCTGAGGATGCCTGGTTTTCTAGTACCTCAAACTTACCTCGGAGTCGGGACAAATAATGGTCATCAAAACTGGCAAGTATATAAACATTGTGTGGCCTATGCAATTTAAGCTCCATGTAAAACAGGAAACTAAAGCACAGAAGCACATTCGGAGACATCTTTTCTAATGTTTTGCAAATTGATGAGTTGAGAGTCAGATGGATCAATCCTCCGATACCATTATATCTATCTACTGAAAAAACAAGAGAAGATTGGGTGAAGGTATGGTGATGCACCGGAACATGCTCAATCTGTGCTCTGCCAAATAACATTTGCCCAAACACGTCACTGCTGTTTAAATAACGATAAAATTATTTTTTTCTTGTGTGTCTTTTGGGTGCGTGCATGATTTTGAAATGCTATTTTCCACCATAAACTTTGTATGTGGTCAGTGGAGTCTTGAAAATCTCCTCACACTACATACACACACATTGCGCGCGGCTTATATAGTTATATGCAATGGTGTTATAATCTGTGTGCCAATATGACCTGACATTTTGGGAAATGCATGTGACAGAAAGAGCGAGGCAGCACGAGATTGTTAGAGGGAGCTCAGTGGCAATTATAGTAACATCTGGAGAACCGACCACCTGCTCCATGTCTCCTTTGACTGGTTTCCCTCCGCAAACACCTTGCTAGATTCGTTATTGAATCTGCAAACTTGAAGGTACTTCAGCTTCTGAAGTCAACTCCGAACATGGCTAGATGTCATCTTTGAAGTCACAGCTTGTAATAATCTATACCAATCTAAGGGTCCCATGTAGTACGTTGGTTACGTTGCGTTGGCTCCTATAAATAGCATCGAGTGGTCTATGATACAAGCAATCACCCATTGAACTCCCTGCCTATCTATCTTCACTACACTGTAGCATCAAATCCTTTGTTCCTCTCTTCCCTATTTTTTTCTTCATCAAAACCTTTCTAGTTCATTGCTACCATGGCTCCCACTGCTGTCTGTCTTAGGGGAGCCTTGGTCGTTGCCGTGTGCATCCTGCTGCTGCATTCTTCGATGGGGCAGCAGCCGACTCCGTCCGCATCCGATTGCTCTAACCAATGCACGGCGAATTGTACTCAGAGATGCTAATCCCTGAACTCCGATCCCAGCAACTGCAACTCCATGCTCAGCGTCTACGGCGGTTGCTTTACTGAGTGCATCAGGAACTGCGAGGGCAGCTCCAATTCCGATAGTTCAGTATGTACCATGGGATCATGTTCCCTCTGTAGGTGCGGCAGCTCCTGTGCTAGTAGTTGCTGCCAATCCTGCACGATCGCTGCCCAGCATGTAACCTTCAGCTGCACGACAACCGCAGAAGGGGTCAAGCAGTACTGCATGCCCAACTGCATGAACGACTGCGTGAACAATTGCGTCAGCGGGTCGGCTCCACCTACGGCGTAAGATGGGCGCCGCGAGCGTCGATGGACTGGTCGATGCTTCATCTGCATGTCTACGTTGTGTTTTCCTGTTCGATCTAGCAATGTGATTTTGTTGAGTTAAGCTTGACGCGTGCACTACTTGGGTCTGTAGGTGTACGTGCGTCATCAGTCGAGCCTGAATGCTCTGCATCAAATAAAATGCATCAAATAAAAAGCAAGCTCTGTGTTTCCTAGAAAACTTCTTTTATTTATTTCAATTCCAACGATGGATCAGTGTGTGAATCCAAAAGGCATGTGATCGTGTAGTGTTTCTCGGACTCGGTCCATCCATCTATGTCTATCTACATGCCTATTTTAATACTTATTAAATTACTACCTAATTTGCCCGTGGGTTGCTACGGAAAGTTATATAAATATATTGATTAACATAGTACATGTAGAACTTCAGTCATTTATTTTGCTTACCAAATGCTAATTCTAAACGAACTCAAATCCTTAACTCAACGAACGGTCAGCCGGATTCCGATTAGGACTACGATTGACGGATCAAGAAATCATTGTTGGCTTTTATAATAGTAGAGATAGAGAGAATCATACTAGTCCGTTGACAACATGTACTACCGCACGGGCTAGGGTAGTTTTCATACGTATGACTCATAAAGAGTAGAGGATTGATAACTAACTATCAAAATTGATTACCTTCCCTCTCTCATTCCTCAACTATTCTAACAAAATAATTTATTAATAAGAAATAGTAGCTCCCATGTTAATACTCATCAACTAAGTTTAGAAAACTTTTAATAAGAAATAGTAGCTCCCATGTGGTCACGCACTCCGTTATTAAATAACTCTAGAAGCCTAATTATGTCGAATGATGGCATCAAAATGGTCTCTCAGGTTTTTTGTATACCAAAAGCACGTGTTTTGCTAACAGAACATGTAGCATACAAACTTCTATCTTGGACTGATCATTGCATCCTAGTACAAGAGTCATGTTTTTTTCTTACTTTTAATTTTGTTTTCTCTTGAAGCATTTAACTCTCTAGCCACCTGTGTACTTTACATTCCCTAATGGCAATGTTGTTTGATGATTATTTTTATTAATCCATTGTCCATCAGAAATTCAATCCCATTGGCGTTAGCCTGTACAAGCTTACCACATAAGTTTCGCCCCCCAAATGTATGGGTACCGTATCAAGCACAAATAGACTACTATTCCAGAAGTCAAGTAGCAGCATCGTACAAGTTCCTGTAAGCTCCATCTCTGCAAATATAAACTTAGTATTATTAGGTTGCTTGGGGTCGCAGAAACATTCCAATTGAGCTTTCTCAAAGCACTATTTCTCAAAGCACTAGTACAGAACAAACCTTTCATCCACCCCTTTAGTCCCGGCCGGGATTGGGCCCGTGACTAATGAAGCATTAGTCTTGGGTCCAACGGCTAGGGACCGGGGACGACCAGGGAGGAGGGGCCTTTTGTCCCGATTGGTGGGACTAAAGGTCCATCATTAGTCCCGATTGGTGGCTCTAACCGGGACTAATGGCGCACGGTACTGTTAGTCCCGGTGGTTGCCTCCAACCGGGACTAAAGACGACCCTTTAGTCCCGATTGATGGCTCGAACCGGGACTAAATTCCCCAAACCTTTTTAACCCCTTCTTCCTCCCCTGCCCGAGCCATTCTTCCAGTCATGTTCTTCTTATTCTTAGCTCGGGTGTGGGGAGTTCATGTCCATTTTCTCTAGGATTTGTGAAGGTTTTTGATTTTCCATCCATCTAACAATTCGAAAGGTTAGAAATTTCATTCTCTCAACTTACATTGCTAGTGGAGCTCATTTCATGGTTTAGAAATAGAGATTTTGAGGTTTTTTAGATTGGGTTAAATGTTGGAATTTTTTTATTTATACACCATTTGAACTCAGATTTACTTAAGGTTTACATGTGTAGATGTGATTTACTTGTGTTAGTTCACACCCTACACGAGTTGTAACTACTCCTACAGGAGTAGAACTAGTTGGAACAGAAGGAAACTACCCGAGTAGTACTCGGGTAGAACTCCTAAGCTCGTCTTTGGCTAGAAATTCCATGTAACCCTATCCTCCCAGACTATATAAGGGCGGGCAGGGACCTCCTCCAAATAACACATCATCTAAGGAAATACAAACCATCACACAGGACGTAGGGTATTACGCTCTCGGCGGCCCGAACCTGTCTAAAGTTTCGTGTTCCTTGCACCTTCGAGTTTCTGATCTCGGCGAGACCCCACCTAAAATCTACCACCTCGGGGGTATCCCTCGGTGGGCTTGGAGGTTAAAAACCGACGAGCACACAGCGGACGCTCCTCAAGACAAAGACGAGGAGCACAGAAGGATCCGGAGCATCAAGAATGCCAAACGTGCCAAGCGCAGGCGGAACGCAGAAACCCGCGCACGGAACCCACCTCACTGCAGAAACCTCGATGGTGCCTTCGCTGCGGCCAATGATCGCGAGTGCAACATGCCAATCGGGAATATCGCTGAAGCAGCTTTGTTAATTCAGCGGTTACCCCAAAACCCGGAGAGCGAGATGCTGGTGCAACTAACGCAGTGCGCCATCGTTCAAATGGACCAGCGGGACCCCATGCCCTCACTGCAGCGCACCCGCTCAAGATCAGAGCGTCACGAGAGCTCCATCCCCTAGGTTAGTCGTACCCCAGGAGGAGGACCCAGCCCTCAAGGGAACGACAACCGCCACCATAGTTGAGACAATCGGAGTGGCCGCATACACCAACATGCCTAGAAATCTGCATGCGGCCACGCTAACCAAGAAGTCCAACAGTCTTCGCGATAGTCGGACAACCATCAGGTTGCAAGGCTCCAAGCTGGCGGTCACTCTGCGGGAGGCCACGGCCTCCATGGGAACCTCCGTGACTTGCCTACAGTTGACCTAAGGCAAAAGATCAACGAAGGTTGTGACACTCGAGATGTCATCGACTCGAGGCGCCGCGAGTGCGGCGGTGACCCACGCAACATCGACGACAGTGATCGCTTCCCAGCCTTCACTCGCAACATCACCTCCTGCGACTACCCAAGGGAGTTCAAGCCAGTCGGTATCACCAAGTACGATGGCACACAAGACCCACAGCAATGGATTCGCTGCTCCAACATGACCAAAGTTATCTACTTCCCGATGGCGCTGGAATCCGCACCGCTCACCTGGCTCGAAAGCCTCAAGCCAGACTCCATCGACTCATGGGAGGACCTGAAGAAAACTTTCATCGACAACTTCCAGGGTTCCATGCTCCGCCCAGGTACTCGCCATGACTTGTCACAGGTCAAGCAGGAGGAGAATGAGACCCTGAGGTCCTACACCAGGCGCTTCTTCAAGATGCGTGCCACCATCGCCAACATCACTGACGAGGACGTCATCCACTGCTTCCAAAACGGCCTCGGCTCGAAGAACATCTGCCATGACTTCGGCCGCAACCGCCCCAAGACTGTCGTGGAGCTCCATGACATGATGCAGCAATGGCCCGATCAGGTGGACGAGGAGAACGAGCGCTTCCTGAAGCGCAACAACGACAAGCGAAACAACGACAACCGCTCCGACAAAAGTCAGCGGAACTACTCTGAACCCTCCCGAAAGCGCAAGCCAGACCATGAAGTCTCTTGCAGCTGTGGAGCACAACTCGCGTGGCAAGAAGTCGGGGAACCAGCAGAATCAGTTTGAGAAGATTTTGCACAAGCAATGCCCGATGCACCCGAAGTCCAAAGACACACTCTTCCAGTGCATGAGCCTCCACAAGTCTCTTAACGCACCTCTCCCTGATCAGGATGACAAGGGGAAGGATAAGGACGACGAGGAGGGAGACAGTCAGGGGCCTAGGGATACCAGGATCCCAAGAACATCGTCAACGTTATCTTTAGCGGCAACGGCGGCTTTCCAACCAAGCGCGCTAGAAGCTTACTCTGCGCAAAATCTTGTCTGTCAAGCCTGCTATACAGCGGCCGTTGAGATACAGCGAGGTACCTATTTGTTTCTCTCGAGAGGAAAGTTCCCACTCGTTTTGGACCCTGTAGTGGCCTGCTCACAGCTTACCCGAGTACTCATCAACGGCGGGAGCGGCCTCAACCTGCTCTTCGCGAGTACTTTGAAGAAGATGGGGCTGGACATCTCCAAGATGCTCACCCCAAGCAAGGCTCCGTTCTACGGCATTGTTCCAGGAAACGCGGCTACACCAATTGGTTTGGTAACACTGCCAGTTACCTTTGGGACAAAAGAAAACTACCGTATGGAGTACATCAAGTTCGAGGTGGCAAACTTCGAGTCCTCATACCATGCCATCATCGGCAGACCTGCTCTAGCCAAATTCCTGGTTGTACCCCATTACGTCTACTTGCTCCTCAAGATGCCGGGCAAGACAGGGGTCCTCACCTTTCGTGGCGACTTGAAGAAGTCCTATGACTTTGATCAGGAGTCAATCGAATACGCTTCGACTACACGCGTGCCAGAACCTTCATCTGAAGTATTTGCGGCTGCACAACAGCTCTCCCAGTCGGAGATGGTGATTCCAACCATATCTCCACAGAAGAAGCTGGGCCAGTCGACGGTGAAGCCCAACACCAATGACGTTGGTGTGAAGACCATCCAATTGCAAGAGGGCGACTCATCTAAGACAACACTCATCAGTGCCGGGCAGGACGTTAAATACGACTTCCTTAGGGCTAATCGAGACATATTTGCGTGGAAACTAGCAGATATGCTAGGGGTGCCCAAGGAGTTTATCGAGCATTGCCTAAAAGTCAATCCGAAAGCCACCCCCAAGAAGCAACGACTACGTCGTTTATCTCCCAACTAGAGGGAGGCCATCAAAAAGGAGTTAGCAAAACTACTAGCGGCTGGTTTCATTAAAGAAGTCTACCACCTAGAGTGGCTAGCTAATCTTGTACTTGTTTTGAAAAAGAATAATAATGAATGGAGAATGTGCGTGGATTATACTGATCTCAACAGGCACTGCCCGAAAGATCCATTCGCGCTCCCACGAATCGACCAAGTCACTGACTCAACGGCTGGCTGCGTCCTGCTTTCTTTTCTTGACTGCTACTTGGGCTACCATCAGATCATCCTCAAGGAAGAAGACCAGATCAAGACAGTGTTCGTCACCCCATTTGGAGCATATGCTTACAAAACTATGTCCTTCGGGCTGAAGAACACAAGGGCTACATATCAGCGAGCCATCCAGCTTTGCCTCGCTAATCAGCTACACCGCAATGTTGAAGCTTACGTGGATGACGTGGTCGTCAAGACCAGAAACCACGATGAGTTCATCTTTGACCTCGAGGAAACCTTCAACAGCTTGCGCAAGTTCCGGTGGAAGCTCAACCCGACCAAGTGCATCTTTGATGTACCATAAGGGAAAGTACTCGGGTTCATCGTCAGCCACCGGGGAATTGAAGCGAACCCGGAGAAGATCATTGCCATCACGGACATGGGGGCCCCACAGATGATCAAAAATGTCCAGAAGCTCATAGGGTGTATGGCAGCCCTTAACAGATTCATCTCCCGACTTGGGGAAAGAGGATTACCTTTCTTCAAGCTCCTGAAGCGGCAAGACAAGTTCCAATGGTCAAAGGAGGCAGCACAGGCACTAGAAGATCTCAAGCATCATCTCCAGTCGCCCCCTATCCTCACCGCCCCAATGCCGGGCGAGAATCTGCTGCTCTATATCGCCGTGACTACTCACGTCATCAGTATAGCCATCGTGTGCAACGGCCGGTATATTTCGTCAGCGAAGTCCTCTCTGAATCTAAGGTTCGTTACCCGTTAATTTAGAAACTTCTCTACGCTATACTCATCACTTCCAGGAAGCTTCGCCACTACTTTTATGAATACAAGATCTCGGTTGTCACTGATTTCCCATTGTCGGATATACTCCACAATCGGGACGCCACTGGACACATCTCCAAGTGGGCAATGGAACTGGGAGCTCTCAGCATCGATTTCAAGCTACGCACCTGTGGCAGAACCGCCCGAATTAATCCGGCTTAAGTGCACTAACCATCACCATAGAGGCAATCCAGGCCAACACGCACTTAAAATGGAGTAAAACGACAGTCTGTCGGGTAATATCCTGATGCAACCACTGGAATTTCGATCGAAACAATGCATACATAAAACCCACACGAAGGTGAGCCTAGAGATTACAACAATCCACAAACTTTACAACAAGAGTTCCACATGAATTATTATTACAAACCAAGTTCGAACTCATGCATAAACAAGTACTTTCAGAGTTTAATAATGCAGCCGAAAATAAACGATAGTTCTAATCGACGATACAAGATATCATGATGAAGCCCTTACATGACATCATTCAACATTATCACCGTTGGCCGGGGACGGATCCCATTCCACCGACCAACCAGGAGGAAGGGTACACGGCCAAGTCAAACTAGAAATCATATCCTCAAAGGTTTCACCTGAAAAAAAGCCACAAGCAAGGTTGAGTATACTAATACTCAGCAAGGCTTACCCGACTAGTGGTATATACTTAGCCGACTCCTAGACATGCAAGGCTTTTGGCTGAGGGTTGTTTTTGCCTAAAAGCATCTAAGAGTGAGTCCTTGCTTTCAAGTTTTAACATCAAGTTCTAGTTGATTAGCCATTCTAGGTAAGCAACTATCCAAATCACACATGGTGGAAAAATAATTAACTGAGCATCCAACTAGATTAATCATCATCATTGTTACTTTTTTTACTCTATGTGGTAAAAGGGTTAAGCATCTCAATCTTCGCGAGAAACGGATGATTCGAATCGAATTTCTTAACCTTGCAAGGGAAACCTAAACACACGTCACGTGGTTACTCCCAGAGTCACACGTGCAACTTTTCCCTTTTCTTCCCGGGTTGTGGATCAGGGCCACCCCCCTCGAGTACAGAGGTCCACGAACCACGGTATGGCGCCGGGCCGTGGCTACTCTTGAACTCACCATGTGCCCATGGGAACAACATCAAGAGGGTGAGGATGTTGTCCACTTGCCGGTCCATATTCTCGGCATGTGGTTAGTACGTTCAAAAACTTAACCACCACTACCACACACCACGACCTTAGCATTTTCGCTAAACAGACGGGGCCTCAATCATCAACAGGAATATCGTAACATAGCCCCGTCCGTCGACCTTATGATTCGAACATAAGTAAAACAAGCAACTCCTATATCTCGCAAGTGGCAGGAAACCACTTGAGTTTTACCGGAGTCCTATTAGCATGGCAATCTAGCGACCGACACAAAGTAGTGTTCATATCATAGGTACTAGGATCATGCAACTATGGTTTCAATCAACTCCTAAAAACTTATTGCACAATACCATATATAAATAAAGTTGCATAAGTTTAAAAGTAGGGGTTATGCTCCGGGGCTTGCCTTCTTGAGAAAAACAAGTCGGGGGTACTTCCGAACTTTGGTTCGGGTCTTTAGCAACTTCAGTTAGATTGACTTGAGCTTCGTGCTGCTCACTCTCGGACTCGGGCACCAGCTCGTAGGTTCCATCGGTGAGAGTCATCGATTCTATATGAATGCACATGTATGAGTGGTTTTAATGATACAAGATAAATAACTATTTCACTATAAAGTAGTCATTCAACACAACTCAAGCTAATTTATCAAGCACTTCATTTTCTTTTCCTGGGACAGTCATTTATCGAGTACTTATCTGGATTAACTAACTTCATTAATTAAGTAAGTGAGTGGTTTTGTCATTTCATCAACGACCATTTTCAAAAGTAAGCATGGATTAACAAAACTACTTGCAGAGATAGTTTCTGGGGTTGAGATTTTTATACAGAGTACATTATTTAAATACAAACCCACTGTAAGATTTTTAGCCATTTTCATTCAGCAGATTATTCATCAAAAATACATTAAACAGCTACTACTAGGATCAAGATCTATTTATATAGAACAAACCATGCAAGAACTGGTGCTCACTATTTTAATGAGTATTCCTAAACTTATGGTGAGTCTACTGTAAATTTTTCATGTTTAGTGTGCCAGATTCAAAGCATAGAAAATAAGTCAAGATACATCTACATTAATCAAGATTTGTTTCTACAGGTAGTTCCACAATGTTTCTGTGTCTCAAACTTTTCCAACATGATAAACTACTCAAAGGTAGTCTCTGGTTAAAATTTCTTGTTTTTCTAAGCACTAGAACTAGTTACTTGATTTGATGTAGTTTTTCTTAACTAAAACATATGAGCAAGTTAGACAGAAGTAAAAGGTTCTAAACTTTGTCCATAGCTTTTATGCATCAAGGTTACTCTACTGTAAAAGTTTCAACCCTAAAAAATATCATTAGAACAGCATGAACAAACAACTTTTGCAAAATAGCACATCAAATAAGATACCACAAAAACTACTCGTAGAGACATGTTCTGGCCTTGAATTTTTACATAGGTTTTAACAAGCAGAGACTAGTTTACAGTCCAAAAATCATTCACAGCACTGTCCTAGATCAAGAGATACATTTATGGGCTATTTAAAACAAGATTCATCTTAGCCTAAGTTATAGTTTTTAACTAGTCATCCATCTGTGCAAAAGTAGTCGGATTCATCAAGAGGATTACAACAAATTTTAATTTGCATTTTTCTGATTTTTCTATAATTTTAGATTGATTTTAAAAGTGACAGCCTTTTTAAAAACAAAAGTACTCGGGTTCTCACACATAGGTCCCTAGATCTAGCAGAAATGACTCTAAAAAGAACTTGGCGATTGCAATATAGTCTCTGGGCGGGGCTAGGCTGTCCCCGGCCAAAATTCGGCGAGGAAACTAGTCGGCGGCGAGGGGAAAGGGGTGGGGGGAGCACGAGGAGGCCGAGGGGAACCTGTGGGTATGCTCGGTTGGGGCTGGGGCGGCCGTAGTTGTGCTGCTGGCTGTGAGCAGGAGCTCCCGTGAGGTGCGGGCAGTGGGAGGTGGTGGTCCGGTGAGGGAGGGCGGCGTGGGGAAGCCAGGGAGTACCAGCAGGTCGAGGGCGACCCGTTTAGAGCCTCGGTTTGTGTGGCAGAACCACCTGAATTAATCCGGCTCAAGTGTATTAACCATCACCATTAGGGCAATCTCGGTTAACCTTACACTTCAAACGGAGTAATCCACTGGTCTGTCGGGTATAACCTCCCGATACAACCATGGTAAAGCGGATCGAGTGCCATACATACAAATGCTCACACGACGATGAGCCCAGAGAATACCACATTCCAGCAAATATTACAACATTGTCATAAGTGAATATTACAGACCAAGTTTGAGTTTAGAAACCAAGTACTTCAGTGCTCATAACCAAGAAGTTCTTCAGAGTTTAAGTTGCAGCGGAAATAAAATTAACGAAAGCTACTCGACGATAAGGATGTCTCGATGAAGCCCGTACGAGACATCACTCGGCATTATCTCCATTGGCCGGGGGCGTATCCCATTCCACCGACCAACCAGGAGGAAGAGTACAAGGCCAAGTCAAACTAGCAATCATGTCTTCGAAGGTCTCACCTGAAAACAAGCCACAAGCAAGGCTGAGTATACTAATACTCAACAAGGCTTACCCGACTATTGGGGTATACTTAGCCGACTCCTAGACATGCGAGGCTTTTGGCTTGAGGGGTTTGTTTTGCCAAAAAGCATATATAGTAGATCCTTACTTTCAGATTTTAGCTTCAAGTTCTAGCTTTCTTTAACCATTCTAGGTAAACAACTATCCAATATCATACATGGTGAAGCATTAAATTTTCATCCAACAAGTTTATTCATCATCATTATTCCTCTTCTTACTCTGTGGGTAAAAGTGGTTAAGCAGTCTCAATAGCCGTGAGAAACGGACGATTCGAATCGAATTTCTTAACCTTGCAAGGGAAACCTAAACACACGTCACGTGGTTACTCCAAGAGTCACACGTGCAACTTTTCCCTTCAATTCCCGCTTCACGGAACAGGCCCACCGCCCTCGACTACACCTCCCCACAGACCACGGTACGTCGGGCTGTGGCGGCCGATGCACCCGCCATTAGCTAGATGTGAACGAATTCAAGACGGTGGGGAGTATATTCCGGCCTCGGTTCAATCCAGTACTTAAGCTTACCGATTACCATATTCTCGGCATGTGGTTAGTACGTTCAAAAACTTAACCACCACTACCACACACTGCGGCCTTAGCATTTTTCACTATACAGACGGGCCTCAATCGTAAACATCGTACCATAGCCCGTCCGTTGTCCTTATGATTGCAGCGTGTAGTAAACAATCAACTCCTAATTTCTCGCGAGTGACAGGAAATCACTCGACTTTTACCGAGTCCTATTAGCATAGCATTCTATCGAACCTTGCATCTAGTGTTCAGAGCATGGGTACCTAGGATCATGCAACTAAGTTTTCATCCAACTCCTATAAACTTAATGCACAAGTAAAGTAGAGTAATAAGTTGCATAAGTTTAGAAAATAGGGTTCATGCTCCGGGGCTTGCCTTCTTGCGAAAAGTTAGTCCGGGGCTCTTCCGAACTTGGGCTCGGGTCTTCAAGAGCTTCAGTTAGATTTACTTGAGCTTCACGCTGCTCACTCTCGGACGCGGGTACCAGCTCGTAAGTTCCGTCGGCAAGAGTCGTCGTTTCTACATGAATGCACAAGTTTAAGTAGTGGTGATGGTAAATGACATGATTTCCTTCACGATAAAGTTGCAGTTTGTAAAACATGAGTTTGTTGTGGAGTGAGTTACTTTATCATTCGTGGGCAATCGTTAATAGAGTGGATTAGTACAAAGAGTAACATCGTTAAGCAAGGTGGGGTGGGTGTTCATGGGAACTTATGTTCCTCATGGAAACATAATTTAAGTGCAACTACTACAGGGAGTAGCTTCTGGTCATGAAATCTTGGATCTAGGCACATCAGGGAAAGATATGCTTACTGTAAAATTTTCAGATATTTTCATGCAGCAGATTAATTATGAAAAATATAATACATGGTTGCTTCTAGACTCTTGTTCTTGTTTTACAGAACAAACGGTGCAAAAAATGAGTCTAGGAGTTTTACAGGGCTTTCATATAATCATGCAGGAGCTATTGTAATTTTTATAGGATTTATTATGCAGTTTTCAGAGCATAGTAAACATGACATTACACACCTAGGTTAATCAAGGATTTATTTTTACAGGATCCTACACAGGGTTTTTGTCCAAGAAACGTTTTACACAGCAACCTCTACCACTGAGTATCTCCTAGTAAAAATATGAGAATTTTCCAAGCTAAGATACTATTTTCTTGATTCAATGCATGTTATAAGCACATAAATCAAATAAATAGGTTCCTGTGAGATAAAAAGACTCTAAATTTGTCTATGGCATCTATGTATTACTAAAACAACACAGAAAAAGTTTCATGACATTAAACATCACAGAACAGCAGGAAAAATTACTTCTAACACTTTATGGCATAAAACAAGGTTGGACAAAAGGTGTATCTAGAAATGGCTTTTAGTCCTGATCTTTTTACACAGTCCTAAACATCAAGCAACTAACTCACTGCTCAAAATTTAGGGTCAGCATTGATCTACAACAGTGGGTACAAAAGAAGTCCATTAAAACTTCCATTTAATGTAGAGAAACATATATTGAGAATATGAGAAACTTTTCGTAACAAAAGTTGTAGAGTTTCTTGTAAGGATTCCAGAACAGTTGAGTTTGCATTTTTCTGAATTTTCTACAATTTTATACGAATTTTACAAGTTTACTGATTTGGTTAAAACTTTCTTTACAGAGGGGTCCCTGAAAACTAGCAGAAAACCCCCTAGAAAGATTTGGGCGATTGCAATGTGGTCCCTGGTCGCGATTCACGGTGGGGAACAGCAAATCCGGCCGAAATCCGGCGGGCTCGGTCGCCGGCGGCGAGGGCAAGGTGGGGGAGGAGCAAGAGGAGGTTGGGGGCTACCTTTGGGTGGGTTTTGTGCGAGTTGGGGCGGCCGGGAAGGGGTGCCGCGACGTGGAGCAGCGGCTCCGTCGAGGTGCGGCCGGAATTCCGGCGAACTCCGGCGAGCTGGGCGGCGGGGCTCGGGCTGGGGAGCTTCGTGCGGAGGTAGGAGAGCGATTTTGGGACCTAGCTCGGGTCGAGGAGGGGCGGAGGAGGGGGTTCCACGGCGGCGGCGTGGGGTGGAGCTCGGCTCTGCTCTGCTCTGTTCTGGCGGGAAAGAAGAAGGAACAGGGAGAGGAGGGAGGGGCGCTGCGCCGGGCTTTATAGCCAGTGGAGCTCATGGGGGCGGGCTTGGCACGGCCGGAACGCTGGGTGGAGGGGGCGGCGAGGCTGGGGCGCCATTGGGTGGCGGGGCGGCGGCCAGAGGCGCGCCATGCGCGTGGCGTGCGTGCGCTGGGCGGCAGGTTGGCGCACCGGGGCGCGACGTCGCGTGCGGACGACGCGGGCGTGCGATTGGCGAGTTGGGGCGGCATGACGGGGGCACGCCGTTGGGTGGCGGGGCGGCAGCCAGCGACTGGGCAGCTGTAGCGGCCGGAGATTGGGCAGAGGCATGGCGTGGGGGGAGGGAGAAGAAGACGCGGCCGCGGTTGGGCGAGCGGGGGCGGTGCTGCAGGGCGCCGGGGGTTGGCTCGGCGCCTGTTGCCGCGCAGGCGTCGATGGCCAGGTGGCCGGCGGCTGTCGGGCGAGGGAGCGGTGCAGCAGAGGAGGGGCAAGGGCCTAAATGCGAAAATAAGAAAATTTCCAGGGGGCTGGTTGCAAACAGGACGTTTTCTCCACTTCCTAATTTGAATTTCAAAATCTTTTGAACATGAAAGTTGTTCAGAATAAAAAGTTCTACAAGTTTTGTTTCAGGCCAAAGTTCATTTGAGCTTTAGTTCCAAAGTTATTTTAAAAACTTAAAGAAAACTCTATTCGGAGGGCGCGTCATTTTATTTCAAAATTTCATTTTCTTCCCTAGGCTTCAACTAAACTTTTATTTGTCATGCTAATACTGGTGTGCTCATTTAATTTCATAGCCATATTTGCTTTGATGTGAAAGTTATCCAATTTGCTTCATTAAAGTACATGCATTTATGCACATACAACTTTTAAAGGTAAAAGCAAAACCAAACTTAATCCATTCCTTTTATTTTCTTGGTTAGCGATGCATTTCATTATGCCAGTAAGACTTGTTTAACAATTAAAACACCTGAGGTATTACAGTTCCTGGCTTGGGGTTGACCGATGAGGACGTCGGTCTCTTAAGGGGGTGAGGATGTGACACCCCAGCCCAGGGCTTAATAGGATTAATAGGATACTCATACCAACAAGTTGCAACTTCTTTTCCGGAAGCCCAATTTCAAAGAAATTCAAAGTTAAGCGTGCTTGGCTTGGAGCAATTTGGGGATGGGTGACCGACCGGGAAATTCTTCCTGGGTGCGCACGAGTGAGGACAAAGTGTGCAGAAAAGACTTGTGTTGGTCTGTGAGGGCAGTCTATATCCTAGGAAGCGGCAGATGTAACGCGACACAACGGAGGGAGACGCAGCCGGGACAAGGGCGCGGCGTGGGAGCTGGCAGGGGCGGGATACGGGGCGGGGCATATCGCCGGCAGCAGGCGCGGTTGGCAGCTAGTCGGGGCCCGTTGGGGGTCGCGCCTTGGTGCGGCTTGCCGGGGCAGGCATCGTCGGCCAGGTGGCCGGCGGCCGCTGCCCCTTGATGGGACAGAACAAGGGAGGGGAGAGAAGAGAGAGGGAGAGAGAGAAGGGTAGGGATTCAAATTAATTTTTCTCAAAATTCCAAACAGAAACTTGAAAAACTCTAAACATGAAAGTTGTAGGGAATTTGAAAATCTACAACTTCTGTTTTAGCCAAAAGCTCAATTGAGCCACAGTTTAAAAGTTATTTAAAATTCAGGACTACAAGGATGGGAATTACTAGTCATTTATTGTGTGAATTTTTAATTTGCAAATGGGGTTTGCAGTACACGTTGCAAGTTACTAAAATATGAGTGTGTTTATATACTTCATTTGTCATGAAATGTGGAGCATGAAAAGGTTATAAACACAAAAGAACAGAACTCACATACACGCATACATACACATGCACATGCACACACATAATTAAATGCATTGTTTTAATGATTCTAGGTTATTATGCATGATGCTATGTTTAGATTGTATTGCTTAGGATTGTAAACACCTAGGGTGTTACAGCACTGCTAAGCACTAGTATTTTTTATGGCAGAGTGGCGAGAAAATCAAGTCGCAGCTCCAGCCAACATGCCAGAGCATTGGGTTATGTACTTTGACGGTTCTCTCAAGCTCGAAGGCGGTGGCACAGGGGTTTATTTCATCTCACCTAAGGGTGAACAGCTCAAATATGTGTTTCAGATATTATTTCAGGTCTCCAACAATGAAGCCGAGTACGAGGCGTTACTACACGGGCTACGCCTAGTTGTCTCCCTCAGCATCAAGCGATTACTTGTCTACGGCAACTCCTTGGTGGTGGTCCAAAAGGTCAACAAGGAGTGGGACGTCAACAAAGACACCATGGACGCATATGTCCCGGAAATATGCAAGCTCAAGAACAAGTTTTCGGGACTAGAGATCCATCACGTGGTTCGGGACAACAACGTTGGGGTAGATGTGCTCTCGAAGCTGAGGTTCGATCGAGCAAATGTCCCACCAGGAGTATTCGTTCACGAGTTACATCATCCATCCATCAAGGCACCAGATCAAAGCACCATCGTTCCAAGCTCTTCTGAGCCCGACTGAGAGGTCATGATGATCGAGGCTGACTGGAGGACACCGTTCATCGATTTCATCAAAGATCAGAAGCTACCCCCTTGTGTTGACGCAAAAAGCGCCGCAGCTGCACGTATCATCAGGCGAAGCAAGGGTTATGTTCTGATCGGCGACAAATTGTACAAGTGTGGTTCAGCATCAGGCATCCTTATGAAATGCTTTCCAGTCGAGGAAGGCAATGAAATACTACAAGAAATTCATTAAGGAGTCTGTGGCAGTCATGTAGCGTCAAGGACGCTAGTCGGGAAAGCATTCAAGTCTGGGTATTACTGGCCAACAGCTTTGGCCGACGTCGAAGACCTCGTTCGTTGGTGTACAGATTGCCAGTTCTTCAGCAGACAAGCCCATGTTCTGGAACATAATCTTATCACCATACCACCATCCTGGCCATTTGCTTGCTGGGGCCTGGACATGATTGGGCCTTTGACTATGGCGCTAGGAGGATTTACCAATGTGTTGGTGGCCATCGACAAGTTTACAAGTGGATCGAGTCCAAGCCAATTACAAAGATCTCCGTGGATCGAGTAGTCAGTTTCATCTGCGACATCCTCGACCACTTTGGCTTCCCCAACACTATCATCACATATCTGGGATCTAATTTCTACTCACGCGAGTTCTGGGAATTCTACGAGAATAGCGCCATTGAGGTAAAATACGTGTCAGTTGCTCACCCACGGGCCAATGGCCACGTTGAGCGCGCCTATGGCTTAATCCTCGATGGGCTGAAGAAAAGACTCTACGATGAGAACAGCAAGAAAGGGGCCAAGTGGATTCATGAGCTCTCTTCAGTTGTCTGGGGGCTTCACACTCAACCAAGCAAAGCTAGGGGTCAATCGCCGTTCTTGCTCGTCTATGGGTCAGAAACTATCCTACCTTCGGACATCATGTGGAAATCCCCAAGACTGGAGATGTATGAAGAAGGTGAAGCCGATCAGGCAAGATATCTGGAGCTTGACTCGGCAGAAGAAGTTAGATGCAATGCCCTGCTACAGTCAGCTTGCTATCTACAAGGCATCCAACGCTACCACGACCGCATCAGCATCGGTGATTTAGTCCTCCATCGCATCCAAGACGAGACAGGGCTTCACCAGGTCAACTCGCGATTGGAAGGGCCCTTCATCGTTGCCAAAGTTACAAGACCAAGGTCGTATCAACTACTATACCCTAATGGCCAGGAGGTCCCAAACTCCTTGAATATCGAGCTCTTACGGCGTTTCTATCCCTAGATAACTTGTATCCAAAGTTGTCAGCTGTGGTACAGCATCTTTTATCAATGAAGATTAGGTTTGTTCTTCAAACGACTACTTTCTGTCTCTAAGCTAGACTACCTAACTCGGGGGCTTCGGCCACGAGTACTGACAACGCGTTAACTACGCCTAGTCACCTGAAGTACTCGGGGGCTGTCGCCAGGAGTCCTTTCTGAATGACTACTTCCACACTTGCACTATGGGCCGTAGCGCAAGTATTACTTGCGACTGACTCTGACAACTTCAAGTACTAGCCTAACGGTTTGTAGGAACCAAAGGATGAGTCATTGCGAAAAAGTCAAAGAGGCTCCCACGCCTATAAAAGCAATCCAGAGTATCGCACGGTGCGAGTAAATCCTGATTTGCTTATTCTGCCTATATGGGACTTTACGCTGGACACCAAGTCTTCGACTACCTCAAGAAGCGTGGCCTTTTGAGTGGTTCTATATTGGGCATCTCGTATTCTTTATCTAAGTCTTACAATTTTTGGTATTGCTCTACGAGTAAGCACACCAAACACATCAACATGCAATAAAAAATAAAACACATATACATGTTTACATACTCGGACAGGTTGTTCAGTTATTACATATCACGTTTACTCCTGCTCCAAGCTATCTATCAATCTTTGAGCCACTGGCTTTGCTTCTTCGATAAATTCTGAGAATTTCTCCTCAGAACAGTTGGTTGCCATGCCATCTGCCAGCGGATCCAAATTGGCCTTCGGCGAGTAGGATTTTACAAGCCCAAGAATGGGCGCTACATAAGTTTTTGTGGTCTCCGAAATGTACCCAAAATTTTTTTGCGGGGCTTCACGGAGTCGCTCTAGCAACGTCCACTCGCTGATTACCCCCCTTTTGGAGGATCCACCATGTCTATGACTACTTGCGCTGCACCCTTGAGCTCTTCAAGTTCTTTATCTTTCAGCTCCTTCTCAGCGGCCATGTCCCGGATCTATGTCGCACACTCTACGAGTTGCATGTCTGCATCTTGGAGCACTTTGATCAGCTTCCCTGCATCATCTAAATGATGGTATACAAGATTCTTTAAGTCAGTGATGTCGTCATCCTTATTTCTTATGATATTATTAAGTTCTGCAAGCAAAAGGAGACGAAGAAGTCGTACAAGTTAAGATACTACTCTACACGTATGTCAAAAACAAAATAAACCAGTCGATAGAGTATTACCACGGTGAGTCTTGGCTTGCAGTCTGTTCTTTTTGTTGAGCTCTTCAATCTCTTTCCTCAACAACCGGACTTCTCGGGTACGCTCCTATTTGAGGGTGTTGATTTGATTCCTCAACTCGAAGTTCTTGTAAATTTGCTCGCCAATTTGGCTATCTTTCTCCTGCAGCTGGTGGAATCCATCTTCGACAGCTCGGAGCTTGTCCGACTTCTTCCTAGAGCGGTTGGCCAATTCCTGCATAAGGATAACAATTAGACAAGATCAAGCTAGCTGGCAAAGGCAGTCATCTCTATTCCAGGACACTTAACGTGGAAAACTTATACAGATCTTTGAAGGTATCCTGGAATTGCTTCAGGTTTGCTAATGTAAGCATCAGATCTTCAATCAGCTCACGTGGAATGTCATTCTGCCACTTCGATGGAGTGACCAATATGCCGCCCGAAGAAGTACTCGTAACACCTTGTCCCTAAGGTGCAGGCTGCTGCTGCGGGATCTCTGTCACGTCACCCGTAGTGATTAGCAGAACTCAGGCAAAGAAGATCATACGAACGAGGGCGGCTTCATCATCTTACCAGCGGGAATCTCTGGGGACTCCTCTTCGACTTCGGTCCTCTCACCTATCGGTGTTTCGTCTCCAAGGTCGGCCCCTCTGGCTTCTGCGATGATAGATCCTGGGGGCTCCTCTGGCACCTATGACTCGACGAGCATGGTTGTCGCTGGTACCGCACTCAACGCTGCGACATCTGACTCCTTATCTTGCTCGGGGGCTAGAGTTTCTGTGGCATTGCTAGGCTCCTCCAAGCCTAGAGCAGAGGAAGGGCTACATACAAGAAGCGGCAACATGTTCTATCATTCACAACAACAAACCTACAATTTACAAGTGAAAGCACTCGGATACTTATAATGCGGACTTCTTTATTCCTAACTTCTTCTTTCTAAGTGATCTAGGTGCTGGGACAGTACCTAAAGCACTTGCTGGCGCGGCTTCGCCAGCCAAGGGTAGAGTCTGCTTTGGCGAGGAAACCGCGATGGTAACCACTGAGCTTAGACCAGCCGCGAGCAGTGATTGCCCCGGCACGGCCCTAGAGGAATCCGACGACGGGTCCACTATGGTGGAGGGCATGCTTTGCTCCCTCACAGTATCATTCCCGGCTGCATCCTCGACCCTTAGCTTTGAGTGCTTGGGGTTTGAGGAGCTACCAGAACAAAATCAAGAAAATGGAAAAATTCAACCAAACTAAGCAACTGCACATCGTGCAAAAGTACGCGCCAAGGTCAAGGAAAGAATGCTCACCTGGGTATCTCATGTTTAGCACTACCTGGAGAAGCACTAGCCCTGCACTTCCGAGTGGCGGCCCTTGGTCCCTTAGGGTGATCTGGCAAGAAAGCACTACCAGAAGAGCTTGCGCTTTCCTGGGAGGTTTTCATGGATTTGCCCTTGATCACTTCAGACAGGGGGTGGTCATCGCCAGTTTTGTCACTCTCCTCTTCCTCGCTTGTTGCTGCGATGGCAAGAGGACGGGTGGAAGGCATCAAGTGGCTTGGGCGATTGATATCTAGCATTGGCGGCATGCTCCTATACATATTTATATCATCCTATAACAGGTTCAAGATATTGTCAGTACACGTCAACACCAAGGACTAAGAAGTACTCGATAGAAAGACACGACTACTTACCCTTACCAGATTGGGAGTATTTTTGATGGTAAATAAATTGGATGGCATATAGGCCACCGTCCCGGCGTCAAGAAGTACTCTGCTTACCCATCTCATGGCTTTAGGTTGATGAATCTGCTCTGTAGAGAACCGAGATGGATCTTTGAGGCCCATGTACTCGAAGCCAACGCGAGAGCATTGTTGCAGTGGTTGAATTCGCCTGCCTATCCAAGAATACATCACCGACAATCCGGTGACTCCTTCATCCTTGAGAATTTTAATTTTGGCAAGCAGCTCGTTGACTTGGCTCAGCTCCGGGGCTTTCCTCGTCCATCCACCGATTATCTTTGGGACTCCAGCGGTCCTCTCTAGAAGTGAAGGCGCGTGATTCCAATGTAGAAGCAGTATTCTTTCCAGCCAGATAGGCCAGATGGAAACTTGTAAGGGATGTACACCTTTTCCATCCCTTGCCTCAGTTGAAGACCAGCTCCTCCGACTACTTCTATCTTGTCAGCATTGGGTTGAGCTCTCAGATGGAAAAGATGATAGAACAAGTTGAAATGGGGTTCTATTAATAAGAAAGCTTCCCAAAAATGTACAAAGATGGCTATGTGGAGAATTGAGTTGGGATTCAAGTGGTGAAGCTGGACGCCATAATGAAAAAGGAGGCCGAGGCCAGCCCACGCTTGACAAAGTGCTGGAATAGTACTATTTCATCAGCCTCTTCGTATGGCCTCTTATCCTCAGTGGCGACGCACCACTGGATGATTTCCTGGGACTGAAGCAGTCCCTCTCTACAAGCGCTTTCAGATTGGCATTGAAGCACTTTCTTTTTCTCCACTCGTCCCCTGTGGTGGCGGCGGGCTTGGTTTCCTTCCATTTCCCCTTGGAGGTGTCATTCTTGCCCACCATTATTGATGTCACAAGCTTTTTCACTCTTATGCGTTTGCGGGCTGAGGAAGGAGGTGGCGGAGATGCGCTCGGGGGAGCAGGTGCTCTCAGCGACTACTTTCCGCACATGGAGGAAGTTGGGTCTAACCTAGATCCAATCCTAGGAGCGGCGGCGTCTCAAAGACAGGGGAAGACGAAAGGCCAAAGTAGTAAGAATGCAAGCGAAGGGGTGAGTAAAACCCTAAGTTACCGCGCAGTTAAATAACCAGCGGTGGCCGTGCAATTACTGCGTGGAATGCGAATTACTGCAATTACTGCAATTTGTTTTGAGTGGTAATTTTGGGTTACTTTTGGAAAGTTACCTGCTTAACCATTTTTTCAGGTACATTATCCTGAAAAAAGGGGTTTTGGAATTTCTTAACCAATTTACTCATTTTAACCATCAAATCAAATTCTTATGTTTTCCAAAACCTATGCCACGACTCTTTGGATCCTTTTTTCCAAACCTTTGGATTTGGATTCAAGGATCGGGGGCTGCGTGACACGTGTCATCGATGGCTTAATTTTCAAATTTTTGGAAGATAAAAGCAGAAGATTCAAGACTAATTTGACCCTCAGTCTGATTCTTCGATTCAACCTAAGGCTCGGGGGCTACTCCATATGGACTGCGAGTTTAATCGCACCCCATATAAAATAATACTTGAAAACTACTCGGGGCATGAGCACCTCACAGGCTCGATGCAGCTGAGGAAGTACTCAGAAGACACCTTCAAGATGAAGTTCGGAAGAACTCGAAGACGCTTTCAGAAGTACTCGAAAGCCTGCTGTACTTGACTACAAAGAGCTCGGGGGCTTGTCAGACCAAGGGCCATGGGACTGCACACATGGCATACATATTCTAGGATAAGGGATGGGACAGGGCCCACACCCTACACCAGTTGTAACTACTCGTACAAGAGTAGAACTAGTCGGAACAGAAGAAAACTACCCGAATAGTACTCGGGTAGGACTCCTAAGCTCGTTTTTTGCTAGGACTTCCATGTAATCCTGTCCCCCAGACTATATAAGGGCGGGCAGGGACCCCCTACAAACAACACATCATCTAAGGCAATACAAACCACCACATATGACGTAGGGTTTTACGCTCTCGGCGGCCCGAACCTGTCTAAAGTTTCGTGTTCCTTGCACCTTCGAGTTCCTGATCTCGGCAACAGAGAGGAGGCTTCCCCGCGAAGCTCGCCATGATCTCGCCGGTAACTACAAGACAGGACTCTTCCTCCTTTAGTTTCCTAAATCTGAACATAAAAATGCATAAGAAGAAATCACAAAATAATCGTTTTCCCTTTCTTCCGAAGTCGTCCTCTTCTTCCCGTCGCTTCGCCGTGCCGCACCACGGAAGGGAGGTGGGCTTGGAGGTTAAACACCTACAGTTAGCGTCTTGCTAGCATAGGCGATCGCGTGATGCTTTTTATCCTTCGTTTGCCCAAGTACGGCCCCCACCGCATAGTCGCTAGCATCACACATGATCTTAAAAGGAAGTTTCCAATCTGGGGGTTGGATGATTGGAGCTGAGATGAGTGCCTCTTTGAGAATGTTAAAGGCTTTTAGGCACTCATCTTCAAAGTGGAAGGGGACATCCTTAGCTAGTAAGCTCGTAAGGGGTCTAGCAATACTAGAGAAGTTACCGATAAAGCACTGGTAGAACCCTACGTGGCCTAGGAAGCTTCGGATCCCTTTCACATTGGTGGGTGGCGGTAGTTTTTCGATGACCTCAATCTTTGCCTTGTCCACCTCTATTCCTCTCTTGGAGACTAAGTGTCCGAGGATGATGCCCTCTCGGACCACGAAGTGACACTTCTCCTAGTTCAGCACCAGGTCCTTTTCTTGGCATCTCTGCAAGACCTTGTCTATGTTTATGAGGAAATGATCAAAGGTCTTACCGTGAACCGAGAAGTCGTCCATGAAGACCTCCATGATATCTTCGATCATGTCTGAGAAGATAGACATCATGCACCTTTGGAACGATGCGGGTGCACTTTCCAACATCTCATCAATTAAGGGTAGTAGGATGTGGTCTTTCTCGGTGGCCTTGTTGAGCTTCCAATAGTTGATGCACATCCTCCATCCCATGATGGAGCGCTGCGGAATTAGCTCATTCTTGCTATTTTCCACGATCTTCATGCCTCCTTTCTTGGGTACCACCTGCACCGGACTTACCCACTCGCTATACAAGATGGGATAAATGATCCTAGTGTGTAGGAGCTTTAAGACCTCCTTCTTTACAACCTCTCACATCGTATTGTTCAACCTCTTTGGGGTTCCCTTGAAGGTGCCATGGTAGGATTGATAGGGATGCGATGAGTAAAAAGAGCAGGGCTGATGCCCTTGAGATCCTGGAGGGCATATCCTAGCACAGCCCAATGCTTTTCTAGAACAGCGATGAGCTTTGTGGTCTCCTCTTCTGAGAGTTTGTCGCTAATGATCACGGGAGACTCTACATCATTGTTCAAGAAAGCATAACGGAGCCCAGAAGGAAGAGGTTTTAGTTGAATTGGGGATCGTGTTGGTTTTTCGAACTCTGGGAGTTCTAGGACCTCATCAGAATCTTCCTCTTCCTGGATGAATTCTTCTGCGTCTTTCTCGAGGAGTGATTCTGGTGAGTCCAGAGGAGTGATATCCAACACTTCCTCAATTGACTCTGTGATAGGGGAGATCTCTGCTACTGTATTGATTGTTCGATTGATTGGGACAGCGAGAGATTCATTTCCTAATAATCTGATGCTAAGGCTCCCTGACTCTGGTATAGCTTCTTGATGGGATGCCCTATCAAGGTGTCGAAGTGGGAAACTTCAAACACGTGGAAATCGAGGCTTGCCTTAACATATTTGTGCCCAATGGACACATTCAAGATCACCCTTTGAGAGTTCTGCCTGTCAGGGCTAAAGCTTCACCGCCTAGGAAGGCTAGTGCTAAATTATCTGACATAATATTGGTTCCAACAGTGGGGTTATAAAGAGCTATCACATCTTGGTCCCCTGTGTGGCATCGGATAGAAGAAGAAGGATGTTTGATTTGAAGTGGTTCTAGAGATAACTCTCCTTCCCTCAACTATTCATCGCTCATTAAAGTCATCAACTCCTTAATGGTTTCTCGAAGGAATTCCTTTTTGCATGGCTCAAGAGGAGCGACGGGAACTAGTGGTCTCTTTTGGCAAAAATAGTCTTCAAAAAGATCTTCCTCGTGACTATGTAGAGGTTCCTCATCCTTTGGTGTTTCGGGTTCAAGAGAGGATTCAGGAGTCGAATCTAAAGATTGGGTATCTATGGGTCGGGATTCGGCTACTAGAATTTCCTCGTGGTGTACCTCGGGATTTTCCTGAAAAGGGTCGTGTGTGCAAACGAAGGAGGTATTTTCCATGATTTTGTTTAGGATTTCCCTTCCTTCGGCTGGAGTTTTGTGCGCAAAAGATCCACTTGAGGTGACATCAAGGTAGTGTGCATCGTCCTTGCTTAACCCCGTGTAGAGATGTTGAAGAAGTAACTGATCGGGGAGAGACAAGTCTGGACCGGATTGGACTAGAGAGGACAATCTAGCCCAAGCGGCATCGATAGATTCCTTCTCGTTCCGACTGGAAGGTCAGAATCTCTGCTCGTAAGGCGCAGACATGGGAGAGAGGAAAGAATGCTAGACATAAATGGTCTCGAAGATTGTTCCAATCCCCGTTTGCACTTCTTATGTTAGTTGTGTACCATTGCTTCGCCGACTCTATAAGAGAGAAGGGGAACAACTTCCACTTGAGAGCTTCATGTGTCATGCCTGAAATTTTCAGACACGAGCACACTTGCTTGGATTCGCGCAGGTGATGGTAGGGATTTTCCTTGTCCCATCCTGAGAAAGGATGTTCCTGAACCTTATCTATGTAACCGGGGCTGATTGTGTAGCCAGATGAAAGAATTGGATCAGCAGGAGAGGGTGGCTCACAAAACTCGCCCTTAGGTGCGAAGAGCTATTGAATGGATGGCTGCACCATGGATAGCGGGAGTAAAGATAGAATCAAAGGAAAAGAAAAGATACGAGGATGAACTGGGTCCGAAGAGAATATAGCAACCGTTCCCGTGCAGTGGTGCCAGAAAACTTGTTGGGTCTTTTTAATATCATAGATAAATCCGCAAGCGCACGGAATACCATTGTAGCTTTCACCCAAGAGTATTCTAGGGTATCGTATCCACTAAGGAATGTGTGTACACTCTCTTAGGTTCAAGTTCGTCCAAAGACACCACACTAGCTAGAGGCAAGGAGCGGAGAGGATTCCTAAGACTAAGAATCAAAGGTAAGGTAGAACTATCCTAGTTGTTTACTTCGGGCTACTGACTCCGCCTAGATAAAACCGGGACGCCCTAGTAATACGACAGTGGGATATACTCGAACGCGGAGGGTTACACTGAGTAAACAGGGCTGTCACCACCTATCACCTACCACAACCAACAGGTAAAGTCTAGCCTAGACATCACGTTTACATTGTCGTCTACTAACTCTAGCCTCGGCCAAGAACATCCATCTGTATCAGAAGTCTTAGACTAGAGCACCCACTAAGCTAGTGAACTATCGATCCAGTAAACAACTAAAGAGCTAGAACTACTACTTAACTATGAAACTAATGCACTAAGGAAATCATGGAAACTTACTTTGATTTATAAGCATCCGTTGAGGTACAAGCTGGAGGAGAGTGCCGACAACCCTGGCACTTCCCCTCAGTCTCCTCCTATCTTCTAACACTGCCTAGGCAGCGCTACACCTCTAGAGAGACCCTAGAGCTCGGAATGGGAGAGAAGGCAAAAGTTGCAAGTGTGAAGTGTGTTCTAATTCTACCCCCCTCCCCTCATATATATAAGTGTGGCACCAGGGTCTATGGCCCGGAAAACAACAGAGGCCTCCTTGAACCACCATTAGGAGCCAATGAGGAAGCTCCACGTGCAGGGGTTAAGTCGGTTGTGCCCTGGCTGGTTCGGCCGAACCACCTAGTTCGGCCGAACCAGGTTGGGCACCAACCGACCTCAGCTTCGTGCAGGAGGCTGGAAAGTGGGCCCTCTAGTTCCTGGTAAGTGACTTGGCACTTTCTTGGGTCGGTTTCCTACGTTGGTGGGCCCTTTGATCCGTTTGAGCCATAACGGTGCATTCTGATTGGTCGGAGTTGATTGGCCTTGGATCATGCTTGCTCTTTTCCTGCAATTTTTAGCTCAAATGCACCTGCATACATATTTAGACCAGCACTTATGGAATTCGTTAGATAATCATCCTATACTAGTGTTGGCATGTGATATTGTTCCTCTTTTATGCAGGATTTGACGGTCGAAATCGAGCTGTAACGAGCGTCACCACCAGGCACGCCGGGCCAGGTAAGTGGACGGATGACGGTGACATGCTAGCTGGGTGTGAAACGCCCAAGGAGAAGAATGAGAAACGAATTGAATAACACAAAGATGCCGTGAAGAGGATTGCGGTCTACATAGGGATTATGATTGTAAAATGGCAAGACGAGGCCGATACCATATATGCGTCATACAACATTGGGTAAGTCTAATTTCAATCTTTTGTTACAATGTACACTTGTTCCGATCCATGGGTAAAAATCGTATATAATATTTTTACAGAAATCACCGGATTACTTTTGTGATACAGCCAAAGTGTGGAAGAGTCCTCGTATTGGACTCCTTGGATTGGCCAAAGACTAGATACAATAATTTCTTATTCATCCTCAAAATATTAGCGAATTTCTTATCTTCCATACGTACATCATGCTAATTTTTTCATGAAAGTAAATATTTGTAAACTAACTTCTCATTTCTTTCTTTTTAAAATAGGGCTTATAGGCACTACATTAAAAAAGGAGGTGCTCATCCCGCCGATAAAGATTTAGCAATAACTCTACGCACAAACTTCCCGTGCCACCAACAACCTGCAAATTCCGTGTACTGCGGGTACTACATGTGCGAGCATATGAGGGTGTAGGGGAGATACACAACTGATCCTGAATGCGTAAGGGACAACTCTTTATTAGGGATAGATGTATATGTGTATATTATTTTTGCCTCTATCTAACATTTGCTTAATCATTCAGTGGATTCATTAATTTTAGATTATCCAAAAAAGAACATGGGGCCACTCTATGAGAAACAACTCCTAGAAGTAGTAACTGATTTATGTCATTTCATTATGCATCAATTGATCCACCCAATGGGCACATTTTTTCAAAAAGACCACGAATCAACAACGAACCCTAAATACATTGGTTTTCGTGAGTGGGCGGGTTTTCGTGAGTGGGCGAACCCGCAGCACTGTGCCTCTTCAAGTAGCGTTGGAAACTAGGCAAAAAACATGTATTGAATCAGCACTTTTAATGATGTACTCTAATGAAACCCGCAGCTTGATACATTAAAATTGGTGGGAAATAAAATTTTAAAAAGTATCGTGAAACAGATTTGGAAAATCTAAATTTAAATTAATGAAATTTCAGGCGGGAACGATATTTCCAGGGGCGGGTCATGCCCTAACCCGCCCATGGAAATCAATTTTCAGGGGCACGACCCGCCCCTGAAAATTGATTTCCAGTGGTGGATTAGGGCATGACCTGTCCCTGCAAACAGCTACTTTTAGCTGCGAGAAGCAGGGGCGGGTACCGCACCCGCCTCGATAAATGCTATTTTACCCGCCCCTAAAAATATATTTTGTAGCAGTGTATAAGTGCCCATAGCCACTCACACACCCACCAAGCACGTACCAACGTAGATGTATACTACTCGCAATTTCAGCACATGCATATGAAGGTACAATACTGCCTATGCTAACACACATCATGTGTGAGTATATGATTACATATTCACGTAACTAACTAGCCAGCCAACTCTTCCCACAACGATCTGTTATTTGTAAAAATCAATCAAATCATTTATGATGGTTTGATCTGGCTTTCTCTTCAAGGTCACATAACAAAATACGGGTTTTGTTGAATTTCAAGTAGTCAGTTTCACCGATAAGATACAGAGACCTGCTTGACACACTACTACAGAAAATGTTTTCAGAAGCAGGTAAAATAGCATTTGTAGGGGCGGGTGCAGTATCCGCTCCTGTTCCTCACAGCTAAAAGTAGCTGTTTGCAAGGACGGGTAAGGTACCCGCCCGTGAAAATTAATTTCTAGGGGTGGGTCATGCCATAACACGCCCTAGGAAATTGATTTTCAGGGGTGAGTTACGGCATGATCCGCCCCTGAAAATAGATTTCTAGGGGCGGGTTAGGGCATGACCCGCCCCTGGAAACATCCTTCCCGCCTAAAATTTCACTGATTTGAATTTAAAATTTTCAAATATATTTCCTGCTATATTTTAAAATTTTATATCCCGCCAATTTTGACCTATCAAGCTAGTGCACGATCGAATGTCATAGTGATCGATATGGAATGTGTTTCATAAATATAAATAATTGCACATATAAAATCAAATCGTAAAGTAACGAAGCATATATACATATACATATACATATATCATTACAGTGCATCATTAGAGTACATCATTAAAAGTGTTGCTTGAATACATATTTTTCTTCTTTTTTCCAAAGCTACTTGAGTCTGCACGGTGCTGCTGGTTCACCTATTCACGAAGACTCATGTATTTAGGGTCCGTTGGTAATTCGTAGTCTTTTTAAAAAAATTGACTTCTCGCTGGATCACTTCATGCATATTGAAACGACATAAATCGGCTATTACTTCTAGGAGTTGTTTCTCATGGAGTGCCCCATGTTCCTTCTTGATGAATCTGCAATTAATGAATCCACGGAAAGATTAAGCAAATGTTAGATATATGCAAAAATAATGTACACATATAGATCTATCCCTAATAAAGAGTAGTCCCTTACACGTTCAGGATCAGTTGTGTATCTCCCTTTCACCCTCATATGCTCGCACATGTAATACCCGCAGTACACTGAATTTGCAGGTTACTTGTGGCACAGGAAGTTTGTGCGTAGAGTCATTGGTAAATCTTTATCGGCGGGATGAGCACCTCCTTTTTTAATGTAGTGCCCGTAAGCCCTGTTTTAAAAAGAAAGAAATGAGAAGTTAGTTTATAAATATTTACTTTCATGAAAAAATTAGCATGTTGTACGTATGGAAGATAAGAAATTCGCTAATATTTTGAGGATGAATAAGAAATTATTGTATCTAGTCTTTGGCCAATCCAAGGAGTCCAATACAAGGACTCTTCCATGCTTTGGCTGTATCACAAAAGCAATCCAGTGACCCCTGCAAAAATATTATATACAATTTTTAGCCATGGATCGCAGCAGTATATATTGTAACAAAAGATTGAAATTAGACTTATCCGATGTGGTATGGCCCATATATGGTATCGGCCACGGTTTGCCAATTTACTATCATAACCCCTATGTAGACCGCAACACTCTTCATGGTATCTCTATGATATGACATTCATTTCTCGTTTCTCATTCTTCTCCTAGGGGAATACTCTCATATTCTTGCATGTTTTGCACGGGCAAGGTATCCTCCGTGTCTTCTTATTTCTTGCGTGGTTTTTTACAGCTTGAATGAATTTATCAAGTTCTCCATGAAAATAGGCATAAGTCCTGCATGCTTTGTACATCCATATCCTATCCATCTCTGAACATCAACAAATAATTTAAACAGCTTGAATGAATTTATCAAGTTCTCCATAAAAATAGGCATAAGTCCTGCATGCTTTGTACATCCATATCCTATCCATCTCTGAACATCAACAAATAATTTAAATGAATTAAAACTAGCTCTTCAATAATTTTGAAAATATATACGTAGATATGCATATTTGTAAATATAGAAAAAAACTCAAACCTTCTTCTATCTCCTCCATGGATCTAGGAAATTGGTTACTTAAAAATTAGGCTAAAATATAAAGATTGGATCCAAATGATTACATAATTTTGTTGTCCTACTAAAATAACATAACTTCATCCAAAAGTTTGAGGCAAATAGATCCCAACTAGCCATAACTATATACTTTTATATACACGTAGATATTCAAAAAAGTCAATTTAACATGTAAAAGCTAAAAAAATAAAAACCCAATCTATTATTGAAATACTAAATTTTGTTGAAAAAAACTATCATACATGTGTGTAAATATAGAAAAAATAAAGCTTCCTCTCTCTCCTCCATAGATCTAGGAATTTGGTTACTTAGGAGTGAGGCTAAAACATAAGAACTGGACTCAAACGATTACATAATCTTATTCTCCTACTAAAATAACCTAACTTCATCCAAAATTTTGAGGTAAATGGAGCCCCAAATGGTAAATCCACACCATGAAGATCTAGATCTAGCTAGAGGTAAGAGAGCTACATTTGAGCATTAAAACTATCTAAAAAGCGTAGAAAAGATATGGAATTAGCATCAACTTACCTCCTAGAGCCCCCAACTTGAACGAAATCAAGTTTAAAACCTTCCCTCCCCTTTTGCCTTTTTTTTGGATTTTCGGGCAGCACCTCCCCCGAGCAAACACGGTGCTATTGGGGGGAGGAAGAAGGGTTGTACCTAGATTTTTATGGGCATTTTTAGGGGCGGGTGATGGCGCCACCTGTCCCTGGAAATGCTTCTTTAGGGGTGGGTGACGCCATCACCCGCCCCTAGAAATAAACCTTAAAGATGCATTTCCAGGGGCGGGTCTGCTCCATTTGTAGAAACGGGTTACATTATGACCCGCCCCTGGAAAAAAATGTGGCGTTGCTGCAAATCGTTTTTTATAGTGACATTTGGAATTATAAAAAATACTTACAAATTTGATCATCATATAGCTCGTCTGAAATACTTATGCTACGATCCGTGGAAAAGGATTGCCTAATTATGAGGATATCGTCCAGAATCTTTTCAAGTGCTCGTTCGAGAACTGACACTCTTCGTTCACATATTTTTTATAGATTATATATATTTATGTATATAACAATAAAATACCTCTACATTGTGCAAGTGATAAGTAATAACGTGGTCTGGTTTTCACCAATTAACCTCCCACCTAATGCTTATATCAACAACGTGATTCGATGGATTAATTGCATCTTTATATTCACCTTTTCAAATCCCCATAGTAGTGATAGACACAGAAACCTTTTCTCCTAAGGACGAACAGGTTGATGTCTCTTTGGTTTTATTATCTCTCTACCATTGCTTGATTGTTTGTTGGCGCTAGGTCACTTAGTTAGAACTATGAGGAGAGCACGAAAGATCGAACTTGTTCAAGAATGGACCCGGAGAATAAGATGCAAGAAAGGAGCTAAAGGACTGGATACATTCGAGAAGGAATATGAAGATAGCAGGAAGGATAGAATAGGTAAATCTTAACTCCCCCCTTTCCCTTACCTAGTTTTCATTAGATATGTCAAACAAAAACCTATAAACCAAACCGTTAGCCCTACCTGCAGTGTACCACCCATAAACCTAAAATGCTGTTGAGGTCGGCACGGATACTAACGTGCTAGCATGCTAACCGAGCCAGTAGCCATAATAATCTATTATCCTTGGCTGCTGCTTTGTTCATGTTCCTATAAGCTCTATCTGTGCATATGCATAACTTACTAATAGCTTGCTAGGGATCCTGAAAGTATTCCCATCATGTTTTCTCAAACCAGCAGCAATAACCCGACGGTACACTAGCTAGGATGCTCTTAGCTTCCATGGATGACACCATTAAAATATGTCGTTTAGCTGAAAGTATCCTCGAAACTTGTGGTCCTAGTCTGACATCGAGGTTAGTGAGTTATAATTGGTAGACTGTCAAATTTCTTAATTATGTGCAAGTCAGCTGTGACTACTGCACGAAGTCGAAGCAGATCCACGCATAATTGGTCTAAACAAATGTTTGGCTGTACTGTAAGGAAGTTTGTACACACAGAAGTGTTGAGAAGAGTAAAGAATAACAAGAGATGTGGAAAAAGGAAAAACGTACTGATCAGCAAACCTCTGCGTCATACACTGCATGTATGGAATAGTCATGAACTGAGCTTGTCGATTACAGCGTCATGCGGTAGAAAGAACACGACGGGTAGAAATATGACAATATCCCCACCAGCACACATAACCAATGCATAAGGTGGAGACATATTATGGAGATGATTCCACGGACCATGATTGCCAGTATATTATTGGTCGGTGGTAGTGTTGTACTGCTAGTGGCCCATAAGAGGATGTAGTTTATGTTTTTTGATCGCACAAGTGTGGAAATTGTATTACCATGCGGAGAACCGAGCATTGCGTGGTCCATGTCTACTCTTGACTGGTTCCTAGCTTGTTTTCTGTCCTCAAATGTTGCTAGATTCAGTGAACACATCTGATGCATACGAGTGAATTTTGAGGTACTCCAACTTTCTGAAGTCAACTTCTAACATGATGCAAAGATGTCATTGGTGGATCGGAGTATCAACTTGTAATCTATACCATTATAGGCCTCCTAGGTATGTGGTTTCGTTGGGTTGGCGCCTATAAATTGCACCGAATGGTCCATCGTCCCCATTTGAGCTGCCTCCCCCTATCCTCTCCACTGAAGCATCTTATTTTTCATTCTTCTCCCTTTCTTATCTCGTCTTCATCAGAAGGTTGCTAGCTCATTGTAACCATGGCTTCCACTGTTGCCACTTTTAAGGGGGGCTTGGTCGTTGCTGTGTGTGCCGTGCTGCTGCATTCTGCGATGGGGCAGCAGCCCATGCCGGCCCCGGCGCCGAGGTTGCCGTACAATTGCTCCATATGCACGCCGAGTTGCTATGAGAACTGCCAAGCCATAGCCAACTCTGATTTCAGCAAGTGCAGCAATATCTCGGCCGATGTCTTTAGCGGTTGCTTTAAGGGCTGCAGTGCTCACTGCAACGGCAACTCCGCCAATGCACATGGTTCCTGCGACATCGGTTCCTGTTCCGCTAGTAGCTGCGGCTGCCCCTGCGTTCGTGATTGCTGCAAAGGTTGCACTATCGCTGCTGGGCAAGCATCCTACCAATGCACGTCGGCTGCGGGAAGGGTCATGCAGTACTGCATGCCCTCCTGCACTAACGGGTGCTCCACCTACTGCGCCGGCACATCAGCTCCTGCTCCTGCTCCTGCACCTATTGCCTAATAAGCTAGGTGTGTATGGGTCAGCAGTCAAGTATTACTATTACTGTTCGCTACATTGTTATATTCGGTTGTAAGCACTTGATCAAATAAAACAAATTCTGCGTGCTCTCAGCAGTGTCAAAAAAAAAACTTGTTTGTGTACTTCCAAGTTGCAACGATGGATCACTGTACCCCTGTCTGAATGGTATTTACCCCTATCTACGCTCTGAACTAATTATGCCTTTTCAATCGTTCTTGTGTGCCTTGCCTTCAGAGCCGCCCTTCCGGGAATGTGACCCCCACAATGGCCCAATCCTAACTGAGGTGCTATATCATGAGTTAGTCCAAAGAATTATTGTAAGATATTACTCCATCTCTCATGTTTATACCAATTATTAGGAGCATGTGAGGAATGAGATGGTGATGGATCAATCTATCCTATTGCTGCACAGAAAGATGATGGACCATCTCATGGTTCCTCAATCCAAACATCCACTACGTCAACAGCCTGTCCATTCGGGGTAGATGTGTGGCAGCGTCCGTATCATTGAAGATTGAAGAAGCTGCTTGAAGGAACTAGCATCATGGTGCCGGCCGGCTCTAGTGTGCACGAAAGAGATGGGATTATATTTCCTTCCATTTCAGCTGGTACAACTCGTCCCTGATTGTAATCTGCAATTTGAATAAAATTTAGCTACAACTAAAATTCCATGTAATAGAATTTTTCAATCTCTTGGAATTCTCCTGTTATGTAACTAACAAGAGACATCCATTAATCAACTGTGATTTGACAAATATTAATATATGTCACATGGCATGAGATAGTGAATTTCATTAGCAAGCATGTACGCGTCCCAGGAACATGTTCTTAGGACATTCGCGTACACTAACATATATGGACCTATTGTGTGAACACTGCCTAATGACTTAACCTATGACGGGTTTGTAAAATCAAGGACTTATTTATTTGTGACTATCGGAAGGAAGAGAATATACTGAAATAGGAAAAGTAAAATGAATATTGGAGCTTTAACCTCGGTGGAAAGTACATATCTTCAATTGTACGGTTCAAGCTATGCTCTTACTAGTTTTAAAGTTGATGAGTAAGCAAATCGCTACAACAGAAATGGCCGAAAAGTGACGAGATTTAAACATAAACACATCTATCATAGTCATATCATGGACAGCTCCATCTCCTCAAAAAAAAATATCATGGACAGCTCCAAACCAGAACACTTGATGCGATTGCTAAAAGAACATATCATATACGTTGCTATATGTCTATGTATATAAGGCAACTTTTAGATGTAAAAATATTTAATACCTACCATGGAAGTGAACTTTATTGTAAAGGAAAACTTTTTAAAAAATTGTAGAAATCACTAGTTGACTACTCTTGACGTCAAGTTCCCATTTTAGTTCAGGTTTATATACACTCCCTCTATGTATATATTGAAGTAGTGATATAGGGATATTCTTTGATGGCATTTGTTGCTTTAGAAAATCAGGGTATGTATATGTTGAACTAATTCATTCTCTAGAAAGCTCATTAGCCTTCACGACCCATGCAGCTGAAAGGCACCTCGAATCTTATGGTCCTTATTTGAACTAAAGGTTGGTGCAAATCTCTACCCTGTCAAATTTCTAATGTGCCAGTCAGCGGTGGCGGCACAGAGTCATACCAGATCTGGTCTTGGTTGCCCCGAAAAAATGTTTTGCTGTGTGTTGACACCTTTTTTTTTGGCACGTGTCAAGATTGGCGTCGGAAAGAAGTAGGAGGGCCTTCTGTGGAGTGAAGAAGGAAAATCGGCTGATTCAGATGAGTGAGAGGAGATAAATGGGGACCGGCTGATGGGGTTGCCGATCGGAGGTTTAGCCGATTTTGCACAAGGGGTTCAGCCAATTGCCGATTGAACATTATTGTCGATTGGGCCGAATTGGGCCAATGGCATTTTGTGGTTAATTAGGGTTTTGTGTCAAGTCCAACTCTTGCATGGGTCGATAAGAGTGTTTAGGAAATTTATTTCTTTAGCGTCAAGTTTTGTGTTTGTCGTGATCGACAAGGAGTCTCTATCCTGGGATATAAATAGCACCCTGCGTGGTCTAAAGAGTTTTGTACACACCAACATAAACAAAACTCTAATTTTTTCGCAATCTACTTTTCGCACTCGACAATTTCGTCGAACTTTTTCTTTTTTCCATGAGTTCTTTCGAGCTAGCAGGGTTGCATCGCTTCGATCTCCAGCTTGTTGGTAAGTTCCGGGTTTACCGAATATTTTCTAGGCTTTAACTTCAGATGCATCGCTATCGTTCTGTCTAGATTTATTCATAATTTATCGATATCTGCTAGATTTGCAAGTTTTAGTTTAAATCTTGTAGTTTTAGTTTTTATCACCAATTTATCCAGCTTGAAATAGCTTATATCGGCTAGATCGGACCTATAAAATATACTGTTTCACAGCCGATTTAGATCTGTTTCGAGGGTTGTTTATCGAGCTCTGTTTAGGTTACGATTTAGTAGCTTTTTACATTGCTTACATCATCACAATCGGCTTCCCAAGCTGTTTGTCTTTATCTATATCGGCAGCTTTGCCGTTATAACCTATCGGAGAGATTCAGTACACCAGCCGTTTCACTCCTGAATTTAACCTCTCGTTTCCTTATCAATCAGCAGGTCAGATTGACTGGCACGCCTTTGGTTCAGGTTCAGTGTGCTAGTACGTGAAGATCGCCGTACGATATTTGCGTCAACACACTTTTGGCACGCCCGGTGGGATAGGAAAGATTTCCAAGATGTCACTTCCTGATCCCCAGAACGTTTCAAAACATAACATCATGCTGGTAACCGAAGAGGATCTGAAAGTCGAACAGAGCGAGGATATGGCAATGGCTATGGATGAGTTCAAGGCAGAGTTCCTCAAGTCATTCAGCAAGACCAAGAGTGGGGAAGTTATCAAGAAATTTCCTCCTCCATCTCCCCGCAATATTGTCATCCATGAAGATCCAGGGAAGCTGTGTGAGATGGTCAATGAAGCTCTTCATCATGCATTAATCAACCAATCTGATGTCATGACCAATGCAATGCATAATGCCGTTGTCCAAGCTCTAAGAACTGGAGAAGTGTTTCAGGGTTTCAAGGGACCTACATATAAAATGCCAGGAGCTCAAATTGGTAGTGCCCATACAACATTTGAGGCAACTGCAGCAGAATCATCAGTCATTCAGCTGGTTCAATCTGAAGGTGTCTATTACACATTACCGCAACAGCTTTTGACACCTTTGCCGCAACAATCGGCGCCTCAGCATCCTCCAGTGTTCACCGCTTCACCATCGTTAATCGTTTCATCGGCGCAAGGAGTTGCAGGGAATCCAATCGGATGGGATCCGAAAACTGGCATTGGAATGCCACCCGATTTTGGAGGCGCGTCTGCCAATGCATCTTTGGAAACACCACGGAGACTTCCTTCGCCTCGGACTCCAGCTCCTCAGCCAGCCGGTTTATACCAGATGCATACACCAAACTCCGGGTTGGTAGGCACTTTGGTCCACCATCACAATGGGATCAAACTAGTGCTGCATGATCCTACAACGGGATTAGTACGGCACCTTGAGATCCCTCCGTTGTAGGCATCTCCGCAACAACAGCCACCTCCACAACAAGAATCGGCTCCAAATATGACGTCACAAAACCAATATCAGATGTCAGGTTCACAGCCGATTCATCAGCAATATCAGCATCAACCTTCAGCCGATTCATCAGCAATATCAGCATCAACCTTAGATGTGGGCAACGCGGATGATGCCTCAGCGATATCAGCATCAGGAAGCAGTTTACCAGCACCAGATGCAGGTGGCTATCCCTCCATTGCAGCAGCTCCGACAACAGCAGACGACAATAGCTCGACCAATGCAACATCAACCGTCAACTCCTCAGCCGATTTATCTGCAGCCACAATCGTCTTCTCAGCCGACAACTCAGGAAACACAAAATCAGCCGATAGAGCAGCTGCAACCAGCACAAGCAAACGGTCAGGTTGATTGGGCTGCAAAGATAGCTGAGGTGATGCAAGATCGGTTCGGATTAAAGCCTAAATAGCAGACATACATGTAAAGGACTCCATATCCGCCTGCCTATGATCTGCTTCCATTTCCTAATCGGTATAAGGTGCCCAACTTCACTAAGTTTTCGGGACAAGATGAAACCTCCACCATTGAGCATATTAATCGCTTCATAATTCAGCGTGGAGAAGCAGTCGCAACCGATGCTCTGAAGGTTCGATTGTTTTCTTAGTCTCTCTCCGGATCGGCGTTCACATGGTTCATGACACTGCCAGCCAATTCCATTGTTTATTGGACCAATCTGGAAAAGCAATTTCACCAGTATTTGTTTGCTGGTATGCATGAGATGAAGTTGACCGATTTGACTAGTTTGAGGCACAGGAGCGATGAATCGGTGATGGCTTTTATACAGAGATTCAGGGAAGTCAAAAACAAATGTTATAGTTTGACCCTGAATGACGCACAGTTAGCCGAGTTGGCCTTCCAGGGGCTTTTGCCACATATCAAGGAGAGATATGCATCACAAGAATTTGAAAGCCTGACCCAATTATTGCATCAGATGTCGAACCAGGATGTGCGCCCCTTGCGACACCCTAGGTGTCTAAAAGACTAAACAAAGATCCAAACCATGAAATCAGTCACAAATGAGTAAGAGAAGTATGTAACAACCTATCAAATATACCTTGCAGGAAAATGAATATCCGTTATGTGTTTATGCATAAACAATTGAACTCGTGCAAGCAAACCCTTGTAACTTTAAAAATTGATAACAAATGACTCTGAAAATTTAATGGCACGTCTGTCATAACAAGAGCAACGAAAGTCTAGTTGAACTCAAAGGCTAACAGTGGAAAAATTCACATGAAATGACGTGTCATTTAACTAGTTATTTTCGGAATTTCAAAATAATCTTTTATACATTGCTCAAATGAACATGGTCATAAAAGAGAAAATGTATATCTTGTAAAGTTGAACAAAATTGGTATTCAAATGTTTTTGATTTGACCCTGGGAAGAATGAGTTTTAGCTTCTTTTTCACTCAGGCTCCCTCTGTTTTTGTTTACTGCACTTAAGTCCCATCATCTTCTCCCTCCTCTCTCCTCCCTGCCCTGTCCCATCGCCAACAGGCCAACTGGCCGGTGCTCCACGGTGCAGCTACGGCCGCCCGGCCAAGTGGGCCTGCCAGCGCATCGGAAATTTTCTGCAAACCCACAAAATCTTGCGTTACCCCCTCAGGAAGCCTCCACGCGGCGTTTTTCCTCTGCCGCAGGCGCTGTTGGTGCCACGGCGAGCCTCCGCAAGCGCCAGCTAAGCCATTGCACCCCCTTGCAGCTCCAGCCCAGGCCACCATCCCTCCCCTCGCGCCTATAAAAGCCCCACCAGAGGCCCCTGAGATTGTCGCCCCCCAACCTCCAACTCCGGCGAGTCACTACCTGCGCGTGGACGCACCACTCCGCCCCCACATTGTCCAAACCAACCCTCCCACCACCTTCTCCACCTCACCCCGAGGCTACACAACCGTTCCCCGCGCCATCTTCCTCTCCGGAGCGCCGTCTCCACCATCCACACCCGTCGCCGGCTATGAGTCACCGCGGGCAAGCCATTTCGGTCCACCCCTTCCCCACCCAAGACCTCAAACAGGTGCAATTTGTTTCCCTTTTGCCTCTCCCGCCTTCACCCCTCACCACCGGCAACCCTAGTCATCGGATTTTGGTTGGCAGTAGTCGTTTCCCTATGCAAAGGACCCAATTGCTTCGATTTTAATCTTTCTGAGAAGCTTTCTGTAAATCTCAGGGACTCATTTCTAAATCAGGAACAAGAACTTTGAAAACCAATCTGTTAACTTGGAAGATACAAAACAACTCATAGAAAAATCCTAAGAATGTAGGCTAAGATGTTCTGGAACCTTCAAGTTAAGATCTACAACTTTGTAAAAGATCTGGGAACTGTTTCCACATGATTTTAGATATGGATTTAAATCAAGTTTAAGTGGCTTTTTTTTGTTAAAAGAGTTTCAGGAAAGATCTGCTCATGAAACTTAGATGGTAGCTTTAGTGCTAAGGATAAAGTCTTCCATAAAATTCTCATGCTCTGAATCCAAGCACAACCAGTGGTTTCCAGTGCTTTTGATATAAGTTGGATCCCTTTTAAACTAAAATGTTAACCTTTGTTTCTTGCATAAGAAAAATCTACAAATTGTGCAGTAAACTATTCATGCGAGTAGGTTTGTTCAGTAAAAAGTGGAACACCAGTTCATACATGTGTTGTTCTACGCAAATAGATCTAGAATCTTGTAGTAGCCATATAATGAACTTTTCATGTTTAACCTGCTGAATCAAAATGGCTAAATCTTTTACAGCGAGTTTGTACTTAAGTGACAAGTTGTGCATAAAAATCTCAACCCAGGAACTACCTCTACGAGTAGTTCTGCAACCCAGAAACTACCTCTGTGAGTAATGTTGGTTAACCAATGCTTCCTGTTAGAAATGACCGTTTACAACATGCAAAACCACTCACTCACTTAATGAAATTAGTTAATCCAGATAAGTACTCGATAAATGACTGCCCAAGGAAAAGAAAATAAAGTGCTCGACTACTAAACTTAAGTTTTGACTACTTTATAATGCAATCTTGTACCAGTAAAACCACTCATACATGTGCATTCATATAGACTCGACTACTCTCGCCAACGGGACCTACAATCCGGTGCCCGAGTCCGAGAGTGAGCAGCACGAAGCTCAGGTGAATCTAACAGCAGTCGCCTGAAGACCTGGACTAACGTTCGGAGGAACCCCCGACTAGTTTTTCACTAGAAGGTAAGCCCCAGTGCATGATCCCATTTTTTAATTTATGCAACTATTGTTCCTTTTAACTGTGCATTTAAGTTCATTGGAGTTGATTGGAACCCTAGCTGCATGATCCTAAGCACCAATGTATTGAATACTAGAACAGGAAGTTCGAGTAGTTGCTCTGCTAATAGGTACAGTAAAAGTCGAGTGATTTCCTGCCACTCGCGAGAATAATAGGATTTGGATGTTTTACCGCTTACTGCAACTATAAGGTCGACAGGCGGGGCTCTGGTAAAGTACTCATGGTTGAGGCCCCGTCTGAGTAGTGTGTGGTAGTGGTGGTTAAGCGTTTGAAAGTACTAACCACATGTCGAGAATATGGTAATCGGTAAGCTTAAGTACTTGATTGAACCGGTGCATGGATAGGCTCCACCGTCTTGACTCTGTCCCATGGGCCCAATGGTGAGTGCAAGAGGGGTCATGGCCCGGCGTGGTCCGTGGTTCGTGGACCTCTTGTACTTGAGGCCGGTGGCCCTGATCCATAAAACGGGAATAAAGGGAAAAAATTGCACGTGTGACTCTATGAGTAACCACGTGACGTGTGTTTAGGTTTCCATTGCAAGGTTAAGAAATTTGATTCGAATCCTTCGTTTCTCGCAGTAATTGAGACTGCTTAATACTTCTGCCACATAAAATAATAAGAGAAACTATGTATATGATGAAACTTGTTGGATGATTAAATGTTTCCACCATGTTTGATTAGAGATAGATGCTCACCTAGACTAGTTAAATGAACTAGAATATTTAAAGCTAAAATATGAAATTAAGAACTTACTCTTTGTTGCTTTTCAACAAAAAGAAACCCTAGAACCCTAGAGCCATGCATGCTTAGTAGTTGGTATTTACATAGCACTAGTCGGGTAAGCCTTGCTGAGTATTAGTATACTCAGGCTTGCTTGTGGTAATGTTTTCAGGTGTGTCTGTTGAAGATATGGTAGCCGGTTTACCTTGGCTGAGTGCTTTGACGATTGGTTGGACAGAGGAGTGGGATCCGTCCCCGGCTAGCAATGACTCTGTCGACGCTAGTTGATCGTGTGTTTCTTTCCGCTGCAGTTAAAACCCGGAATAAAGTTTTATGTTGAACTTTAAAAGTACTCGAGTGATGATTTTGACTTGTAATAAATGATGTCCGACTTGTGGATATAAAATCTGTGGAATGTTGTAATCTCTAGACTTGCCTTCGAGCGAGTTATGTGCATGCTTTGTTTCGATCGAAATATTAAGTGGTTGCATTGGGTTCTATCTGACAGACTGTCGGATTAATCCGTTTGAAGTGCATGGTAGCCCGTTCATCTTTAAGAATGATGGTTAGTGCATTTGAGCTGGGTTAATTCATGCGGTTCTGTCACAACTGGTATCAGAGCGAAAAGCATACACCAGAGTCTGCAACAAACCTTAAAAATAAGTTTTCTAAAACTTGACCATAAAACTTCTATTTGAAAAATGTGTTGGACTCGTTAAGGATTATATCTAGTTTATAAAGCCCTATAGGAATATGTATAGGTGACAATATGTATTAGGATACATATGAGAGTTCCTGCAGATACACGAACCGCGAGTACAATAGGTGAAGAACGAAGAGAGCTCGACTAGTTTTTATAGGGAGAGACGTACTAAATAAACCACCGAATTAACTTCCTAAGGTCAAGTTAATGGCCACTGTGAAGATGTGAGGACAGAAAGGACGTGCATGCTGCATATCATTAAATTTAAATAAAGAAATTGAGTTATGGATGAACTATAAAAAAAAAATTCCACCCTCAGAATAGCTAAATCACTACCCAAAGTTCAACTAGTTCCTATTGTTTTCAGTCCAATCTACGGATATTCTTAAGATTTGACCAGTAAAGTGGTGCACGAGTACTTTAGGAATGTTTTGATGACTTTTGCGACTGGTTGCTTATTCCCTGCAGAAGTTATGCTTTATGCATTGTCCAGAATTTGTTTTTGATTGAACATCAGTTTTTGTTATCTCACCTTTTAAGCTTGTGAATCAGATGGCCGATCCAGTTCTTATGGTGGTTGATGAGGAAGGACATGCACACTCAGCGTGCCTGCATTGGGAGGGCTTCCCCTCCATCTTGTGGGGTGTGTTGAGCACCGCTGGTTACCCAGATCCGCCTCTTTATGTGGGGCAGGAATTTATGGAGACGGGTGTTCGTCGGTGCCGTGTGCGCATGACTATTCCCCAGCACCCACTCAACCTCGCGTGGCTTGCCATTGAGATAGAATTAGTCGAACGCCGTCTCATTGACTCGTGGGAGGCGGCAGCAATGAAGGCGCTCACCACTTTTTGTGAGCAGCACCCATTGGAGGTGATATTGGCTCCAGCTGGGCTGTTTCTGGCAGTCAGCGAGAGCGACCCTCTATGGCTGGACAGATTTGCACATCTAGGTCACTTGGCAGATCAGATTCCAGTCGAGACTATTACTTCCGGAGATCATGTATTCGTATGCCCCACTGCTATCTGAATTAATCGGATTCCATACACATAACCATGCAATCGGTTTGCCTATATCATTTTAGAACACCGGATTTTATGTTCCAAGCCTGGTGTATAGAAACGAGCCTGGATAATCACCGGTTTGCAGTTGAATTTGGGGCTGACTACTTTTGAAACTATTTGCCAAAAATGGCAAGAGCTACGTTAACTACTGGAAAACAAGTATTTAGTACCGGTTCTAAACTCTCAATAGTACTAGGTTCGTAACTGGTACGACAATTTTGATGTTGTTGCATTGCCCGGTATTAAAAGGACCCACCGGTATTTTTTGGTGGACTGAAGGCTCTTTTTCGAGTAGCCGTTACATCCAACGTATTAGACCTTGCATGTATGCCTCCAACATGATGTTGAATTATTGGTATTGTAGGGAGTCACCTAATCTGACTCGCGACGTATTTGATCTTATGCTATCATCTTAAATAGAAGTGACATACACTACGAAGAAAAGGATTGAGACGTTTCAAATAGTGGACCAAAACACGTCTGTGATTATAATAGTATAGACGGCTGACATTCAGACCAGCAAATACAAGCCCACTAAAAGTACTGCTTCGCAAATTAAGGACCATAAATCGTGATATAAAAATACATACGGATATTAGTATAAAGCTTGAGCATATGGTTGTATATAGTTCACTGTCAATATTGTTGCTAAAGAATGCAGGCATATTTATGGTAAAAAGTTGTCTGCATAAATTTTGATAGACTAACGACCTTTTATCCTTCGGTGGTCTTTAAGAGCTGAGCTGAATTTATTGTGTGAAGTTAGCGGTGAACAGGTACAAAACCATAAATCTCATGACATCGTGGCTCTTCCAACTCGCCACCGCCAATCACTACCATGATGAGCAGCTTCATCATGCGACTTAGCTTGCTAGATCTGCAAGCCACATACATCCGATCATCTTCTACCCCTGCCTTCTCCATGTTCCACATCGCACCATGATGCGTAGTCAATAACAGCTACCTCCTCATCCGCATTGCTGCATTTGCAGTAGATCCACCACCCGGCCGTCTGCTGCCCCCATTGTATCTGCTTACTGGTGTCCATATCCGCGGTGGCAATGCATAGCTGCAGTTCACAGAATCTAGATCCATCAAAAGTCGAGGATTTTGGGTACGTTTGTTGACACATGGGGTGGCCCGCCAAACTCTATGGTCCCAACAGAAATACCATGAGATCCAAGCTGTACCTGTGCTTGAATGCATCATCGTGCATCTCCGAAGATGAACTTTACATGGAGTACACACGGGCAAGGCTGAATGCCATAGTGGAGAGCGAGAAGCACACGAAGACGAAGGGGGCAATTACGGTGTATTTCGATAGGCTGGAAGTCACTGCTGCAGTAGTTGCGGGCCCGGATGTCATCGCCGTGCCGATTTCATTGGTCGGTGGCGCAAGAGTGATGTTCATCGTCTGGTCAGCTCCGGTAAAGGAGGGGTACAACATGCTGAGTGCTAACTGCCTAAATCCTTGGTGTCAATCGCCTACTTTATGTGGCATCGTCCCTTTTCATAGATTTATGCATTCCAGTCCTGAGTGAAATCTAACTTTTGTGTGTGTTTTGGGAGAATTTATGGCACCAAATATTATGTCCATCCAGTCTCCGAGATTGTTCTCTTGCACTGAAGCCTAGAATTTCCGTAAGAGATCGAAGTAATGGATGCTGAAGGTCCATCAGCGATCTTCTATTTGCCTCTCTCAACAAGATCTAGATGAGCTACTTACCACAACAAATTAGTTTATCGTAGAGACATAAAAGTAGTTCTTACCACAAGACAACAAATTGTTGCAATAGGCGTTATATGTTACAATGAAAACAAATACCGCAAGAATTTCAGATTGTCACAAAATAATCAACTTAATGCAACGATGTATTTTGTTTTAAATTGCAACACAAATGAAAAAATTGCAACAATGATATATATATATATATATGTGAGGGGGAAGCATGTTGGAATAATTCATTGTCTAAGGTCACAAGCCTCCAGAGACGTTATAGAATTTTCATCATGCTGAAAGTCAACTCAAATCTTGTATATGTTGCTTATCTGAAATCAAGGTTCGTGCATTATTGCTTCACTGTTAAAATTCTTATTTGTCACCGAGAGTCAGCAAAGACAGCTCAAAATCGTATCAGAGCTGCAAACAATTGGTCTAAATTATAAGTCTTTAAAAAGAGAAGATCTGTTGTGCTGTAAGAAAGTCTGCGACTCTGCTTTCACGTAGATATCATCTTGAGAAGCATATATAACAAAGTGGATTCGAAATACGATTCCATGCAACTTCTCAATAGAAAATAACTCAGCATATGAGCTTGTAAGAGCTTCTCAACAGAAGAAAATTTGTCGAGCAGATTTTACTCAATGCAAGATCGTTGCCTGCCGACAATAGAGCATGCCAGAGATATCTTTGTGGTGCAAGCTAAGTTTGTTGAGCAGTTTTTTTCTGCATTGCCTGCAAGAAAATAATAAGAGATATCCATCCAAAATGGCGTAGTCAACTTGTACGTGAGGAAGTATTGAGTTTCCTCCAAGGTTCTAAGCAACATTGAGTTGAACTACATCCTCCTTTGAAGTCAAGTTTCTACATGGCAGCAGCCAGGTGCTCCACCATTATAATAAAATAAGTGAATTCTTGTTAGAGATCCTTTACATGGCTTGGTGCTTATAAATAGCACCGAATTCACCATCGTACAACACCAGATCAACAGTTTTGCCATCTGTCCATTGGTAGCATCTCTCTAGTCTTCTCTTCTCCTCATCTCTTCCTGCCAAGCAAGGTTGCTCCATCAACAAAAGCCAAACGTAATGGCTTCCGCAACAGCCACTCTTAAGGCGGCCGCTTTCGTTGCCGTGTGCATCGTGCTGGTCCACTGTTCGTTGGGCCAGCCGACGAGATCATTCTGCGTCGAATCCTGCGAAAAGACGTGTGCTACATCGTGCAACGCCACCGCCGTCAGCTACTGCAACATGATCAAGTCCTCGGCCTTGAAGCAGTGCCAGGACTCCTGCACCAGCAATTGCGACACCTGCAGCGACGAGGCTGACGGTGTATACAACAGCTGCATGGCGAACCTGACCGAGAGCCCTGCTTACAAGGGGTGCTGGAGCTCCTGCAACACCGCCTGCGTCAACGGATGCTGCAACAGAGGCTGTCTCTGAGTCGTTCGCGATCGGGTGCCATGACCTCCTGATTGAAGGGAAGGAGCCATGGATTGTACGTCTGTTGGGTTCTTTGGGTCTGCATGTTCTTGTTTGTTATTAGCTGCATCTATGAGTTACTCGTGTGGCAGCCTGTCTCTGTATGAACTATGAAGCTTGGGGTCGTTGAACGTGCCTCTCTAGCTCTGTATTATTTTCATTTTTATTACCATTTGTAATAACACATATATGAACGTTGTATAAGTTCTATTATCACTTGAATAACAAAAATTTCCACTTGGTTGTTCTACTGATCAGTAAGTGCAACTATTTGAATTTGTGTGTGCGTTCGTCGCAACCCATCCCAATTGGATGCGGAAATACAGCTTGTTTGAGCACCAGTTGGAAGTTGCTTCTAGGAATAAAATCCCATAATCGTCACTGCTTCTGTGGGTGTGGTTTCCGAGATTCACAATCAAACCCGAGGATTGAAGAGAGGAAGAAAGAACAATGCAAGCAAATGAGCGGTTTCTGTAGTTGTTTTCAATTATTAATTTCATTCAAAAAGGTATAGCAGCTTAGCCTGCTGCCGGTAAAGTACAGCTAGTTTTCGATGCTTGCAAGAATAGGACAGTAATTTCTCTTTATTTCGGAAAAATAGTAAGGCTAGGATTGGACGGGTATTATTTATCTTCCATTATAATGCCACAGCAAACCTATAGTAGTTACGATTGTCCAGTTTTTCCCCCCAAACTATTTCCATTATATTTGATTTATAAGTCGAAGAATAGCACAGGTTATTATTATCCTCGCAAAAAAATGTTATCTCATTATTAATCAATATAATAAATATGATGCTTGTGCGTGGTTGCTAAGGTCAAAGGTCTTGTACGTGTTGCGGCTGATTTTTTTTTACTGTGATAGGTTTTCCTCGATACTGATTTTACTGGTTTTCACATTCTTATTGTATTCAAATCTGTTTAGGTTATAATGTTGTTGTCTGGTTCTCGTTATATACGCTTCAGGTCCAACCGTCCGTGATGACGTTGAACTAAAACTAAAAATTTTAGTACAAAAGTTACGTGCGTTTAGAAATAAGTAAAGAGAAAGATAAAGATTGAGGCAAATAGTTTATGACTAGGTCAGCAGAACAGGTTAGATGTTGACCAACAGAATTCTCGAAGGAAACGTCACCCTAATACTCAAGATTATAGATCTGGCGATATCGGTGGTGTGCCTGAGTTGTTTGACTACAACTCTATGCTGGATTAGAATACCAAGAATTCTTTTCACTGAAATGATTTGTTTTTGCATCTACATACAGCAGCCATGGTTGGAATGATTCAAAGATTGCGCGCAGCCACATATAGCTGGCATGCATGCAAGGCGTTGTTCGGACGTCGGAGTGAACAAAACTAGCACTCGAGTCGCATGAGACCGCAAATAAAGTCAACGTGCTAAGTAGTCCACCGATATTATTGCCTTGTCTTCTTGGCAGAGGGTCACCTCCATGGCCATCTATCTTTCGAGGTAATAGTAAGGTATTTTCAAGGGAACCGGCAGGGGAGTCCCGTACATATTTTGTATACGTAGAGTAAATTGTTATATACCGGAGAGTTTACAATGGCTGCAAGCGAAAAGTGGAGGCAAAGGATAAGTCATTAGAGACTACTCAACCAAAGCTTAATCAACCCATTAATAACTGGCTTAACCCCAAGAGTTGCCAGCATCAGTTCTTTCTCAAAGAAGTCCCTCCAAAGAGCAAAGGAAAGAGACCCATTGTCGGAAATGATACTATTTCGATGGCACCAGATGATCCAACAAGCAATATAATTATGACAATCTCTCTGAATATGCAGGATCCAAACTGCTCTCGGGCTTGGATGATCATGTCTACTAGCTGTAAATATGTGTCCCAGTTGACGCCCAAGACTGAATGGGCAGTCAAAAAACAGATGATGCCGAGTCTCCTCAATTTTAGCAATGCAAAGGTCATAGTCAAAGCTCTCAGGAAACATGTGTTTTCTTCGCAACAGATTCCTCATGTTAAGTCTATATCCCTAGAAAGCAACCAGAAGAACTTGCTTATTTTGTATCTTAGGCTTCCCCATGCACTTGAAAAGGGTGATACAACCAGAGTGCCATTCAGGCATGTGTAAGCCTTCTTAGATGAGAAATCAGATGATCCCCATATATATATATATATGTCCAGTGATTATTATTAAGCAATGCATCCATATCTAAATCCTGTAACATGGCCTTGGGATCAGTTAACTGTGCATCCATATCTCGACAAAGGTACCCGAAATTTCCTGCTCACAGTATTTGTCATGAAGCTTTTGACTGAGATGTTTTGACTTTTAACATACCCAGGGGAATTTCCATGTAGGACACCAAGGTCCCAGAGATCCTTCCAGGAGATGGTTGTGTAACCTTTCTGAACTTTGCAAGAGCACATGAAAAAGTTCTACGACTAGGACATGATATCAAGCCACCAAAAAGATGCAATTGACTACCTTGCATGAGGTGGAGCTCCTGTTTTATATAAACACTGCCAAGTAAGCTGCACCTATGAAAGCCTGATTTGTTATATATAGAGAACTTATGTAAGAATTTCAGGAGCAGAGCTGTATTCTGAGTTTTAAGATTGATGATTCCTAGGCCACCCTCTTCTTTAGAGCTGCATATGCATTTTTCCAAGCCACAAGACAACCATCCTTTTTGTTTATCTCTCCTTCATTCCAGAGAAAATGTTTCCTATATCTGTCAATTTGCTTAAAGATCTCAGCTGGGAATTTCATACCGCACATGTAGAAAGTTTTCATTGCTGAGTAAATGGAATTGAGTTATTGACCAGGATGAGCCTTCCAGAATATGACACTAATAGAGAGATCCCCATTAGATGCCTTTTAAGATTGTCATGAATTCTTCTACACAGAGTCTAGTGGTTCCAATGAGGAATTGAAGGTAAGTGAATGGCACTTTACCAATTTGGCAACCAATGAGTATCTGCTAACCACTTGTTCTACTTTTATAAACATTGAGCGAGTTAACCACTTGTGGAAATTCGCTAGGCCAGTAGAAACCGCAAAAGTATGCAGTATGTCCTTGAGACTTAGCTTGTGAGCTGGTCTGCATCAGACTGGAGAATGAGCAAAGTATCATCTGCATGTTGCACTATTGGAAAATCACATCCAAAGTCTTGGGCCATTGGATGATTAATTAGATTCCTTTGAGATCAATCATTAACAACTGATTGTAATAGATCAGATGCCAAGACAAACAAAAGAGATGAGAGGGGATTACCTTGCCCGACACCTCTTTTGCACTTGAAAGGCTTTCCATGCATGTACACCATTTAGAAGAATGGAACAAGATTTAGAATCAACAATGCTCTTAATCCAAGATATCCATTTTTCAAAGAAGCCTTTATGCTTGAGAACCTCTAAAATAACTTCATGTTCAATTTTATCAAAGATCTTCTCAAAATCAAGTTTAAAAATCAGAATTTCCTTTTTGGAACTTTGACAGATTTGCAGGAATTGGAAAGCATATGCTAAGCAATCCTGAACAGTGCCACCTTTAATGAAAAAATGGTGTTTTCACCTCCTTATGTGAATTACCTCTAAAAATTATTCAATTCCTCTGAAAATTTTATATTTTTTATCCTTTCAATTAATATTTTAAATGCAATATTATGGAGGGATATCTGTGATTGTCCCCATCTCTTACTTAAATTTATAAAATGTTTGCCAACTTCATAGGACCAGTGAAAATAGATCCATACCATTGAAACATCTTGACCTATGCAATTTAAATTGAAAATGCCATTTGAATATGGTTAGTGCAATTGGATAAGGATCATCATTGCCAAGGTCGGTCATATCGCCTCACGACTTGAAGGCAAAACTTACTTCTGCTTACAAATAGCACACTATTTGAATACGGTTAGTACAAAATAAAAGCTAAAAAACATTAATGCTAACGTTGTCATTGATTGACCAGATCATACAAGCTGTACTCATGTTCACAACCATCAACTAATTTATCTATTTGATAATAGATGGTTGTTTCATAGAACATATGGTCTTGATTACTCAGATTACTTAGAATATTTAGAAGGTAACTTTCATAATATCGAAAGTATATTGCGATCCAAAAATTGTGTACTTGAGTCAAGTTGCACGAAGTCGATGTTGAAAATTGAGTCTTCCTCCACCGTAACTCGACGATTCAATAGCACAGTTAAAGTCAACTTGTAACGTGGTGTAAGATACCATGTGACAACTTGTTACATGTGCAGTTCAAGTCCAAACTTGTAACTTACGCTTATTTGTGCTTTACTAGTTGGCAGTAAAATTAAGTGATAGCATGCAAGGGCTAGTATCAAGGTCCATGGTTTTTTCGCCTATAAATGCCACCGATTAGCTAGCCTGTCACGCAGTCACCAGCTTAGCAGCTTGGCCATATCCATTCATAGCATCTTACCCAATACATCTTCCTCTCGTGCTAGTTTTGCTCTAACCTCCAAATGCCAACACGATGATGTCTTCCTCTTCTGACTCTCTTAAGGCGGCTGCTTTCGTTGCCGTGTGCGTCGTGCTGGTCCATTCGTCCCTTGCGCAGGACAAGCCGTTGGCGTCCTCATGCTGCACGAGCTCATGTGCCTCCTACTGTAACTCGACTTGCAGTAACGCCGGCGACACGTCTTGCTCCGTCGTCAGGGCGAAACTCTTCGACGGGTGCTTCAGCAGCTGCAGCGCCGGCTGCAGCAGCCACTGCAGATCATGCGACTGTGCCCCTGGCTGCAGAAGCTACTGCTCTAGCTACGCTAACAGTCCAACCAGCAGCAGCTGCGTGAATGCGCCTCCGTCGTCGGTCGTCGCCCAGTGTGTGGGCCTCTGCAAGAACAGCTGCTACAACGACTGCATCAAGGGTTGAGCGAGTACGTTCTGCGCGCTGGCTGCAACAACATCATCAAATAAACCAGGAAATAATCTTATCAAATTGTACTTTATTTCAGTGCTTAGTAATTGTACTTGTACGTGTCAGATCCATCGTGTACAACTAACTCAACCTATTAGCAAGTCGTTTTAGGCTCGTTGTAGCTTGTGCGTTGAGTCTCAATGGTGAATGGCGTAAGTTTTTTAAGGAACATGGTCCCATTGGGTTATAGTTGTAATTTTGGTGATTGTGTGACAACATAGTCAATGAGACTAACGAGTTTGTAAGCTCAAGTTTGTAGGATTTCTAGGTTCCATGGATGGAGTCCAATCCATATACAAGATGGTCCAAATCGCTGTCAAGATGCCAAGTTGTAGTGAAAGATGCCAAGTGGCAGAAACTTTCAAAGGACCGGTTGTCCCAGAAGATAACGGGTTGGTGCATTGGTAGTTGAAAAAACCATCATGTTAAGAAGAACCCAGCTGCACCGGTTGAACCGATGCTATAAGAATGGAGGCGTCGGTGCAATGAGGAGATGATATGGCAATCAAGTAAAGAAATGACAGAGGCACCAGTTAAACCGACGGTGCAAAAGAAAGCGTCGGTGCAAGCATGTTGTGGTTACTCAGTACGTATGTTTTGGTTCCAGAAGGGTTCCCAAGCAAAGTCTTCAGCGCCGGTTGAACCGACGGTGCGTCAGTGCATTGCGTCAGTGCAATGACGCAAGCAAGCTCAGGCGTGGCAGAGAGACGTTCAACGGCTAGTATGCAGATTCAGAGTGACCGGTTAAACCGACGGCTATGACCGGTTTAACCGACGCTTTAAGCTTTCTGGCAGAAAAGCAAGTAACGGCTATGAGTGGATCTCTAGCCTATATAAGACCTCACCCTGGGTCATTTGAGGTTATTGGAGTTCGTGAGATGCTACCCACACTCCGAAGAAGTTCTCCAAGCCACCTCAAGAGCTCATTGATCACATCCTTAGGTTTAGCACAAGCTTTTAGAGTGTTAGTGCTAGGATTAGCTCTAGAGAGAGTGAGAGAGCAAGGCGTTGATGCCTTGTGTGCAGGTTCTTGAGTGAACCACAAGTTGTATCTCATTGTGCCAGCCCCTTGAAGTCTTAGTGGCTCACCGGCAAGTCATCAACCCTCCGGCTTGGTGTGGAGCGGTGACGACTGCTTTGTGCGGGGGACGTGGAGACCCCCTTCCTTCGTGGAGAAGCTCCTTAGTGGAGACGGCATCGAGGAGACCGTGGATTTTGCGAGAGCCTTGGTGGCTAAGCCTTGGTGGCGAGTCAAGAAGAGTCCCGGAAGAGACTCAGTGACTGGGAAGCAATACTCTTAGTGAGTGCTTCAACAACGTGGACTAGGGGTTACTTTGTGCCTACCGACACCACGGGATAAATCTTCATGTCGAGAGTTTGCTTCCCATCATCCCCTTACTTTAAACTTCCGCATTTCTTATTGCAATCTTGTGTGCCTTTATATTCTTAGTATAATATTTTGCTAGGATTGGCTATAGGTTGCAAAACTCTTTGGAATGAGGTTTTCACACTAGTCGAACCCTAGTTGCACATCTAGAATATATGTTTTAGCTTATGTTTTGTGCTAACTAGTTTAAGCTATAGGTTAAAGTTTTAGAATTGCCTAATTCACCCCCTCCCTCTTAGGCTACGAGCACCGATTCCTTTCAGTTTTGCATGTGTTTCCATTTCCATATCTATTGTATTCGGTCGTGACTCAATAACTATATATGTTTTAAATGCACACATTTTTTCTCTACATTCTATCAAATGCCTTGGGTCGCAATATCAAAGATTGTTAATTAGCGTTGATATGTTTCTTTCATTTAATAAACAAGTAAAGTGATATTATAAGACAATTCAAACAAGTATGAGAGGCCAATTTAATAATGTGACAAAAGAAACACACACAATTGACTTGAAACATCTTCATTCAAACTTTAGAGATGAAGATGTTTATCAGCGTCATAGGACACGAGGTGTCCCGATTCTTGGACATGATTAAGCGGGATTAACGGGTAGTCCTCCCCTTGGAGGGCACACAGCCTCACCCCAAGAAACCCCTCACTGCGGTCGAGCACATGATATGTGCTCGGGCCTGCGTTTTCTCTAGAACAAGAAGATAAAAGGGTCTCCCACAGTGGAACAAGATCTACATGTACAAGGTGATGACCACCGCCACGCCCAAGCCCCCCTCCCCTCACCCCTCCGAGGCTATGTCCATCAAACTCCATCAATGATATATATGAGAAGTGTAAGAACCGTCCAATTTGACATCATTTTAAATGAACCGCCAGTCATTATCATTAAGATGAGAGCTAACACGCGCTTGTCCGAGAGCGTGCCATGTGTTAACCCACATCTAGATATGAACAACCGACATGTCGTTCCTCAAAAATAATATCAAATCCGATAGTCCCGATATGTGCTCCACCATATGCCTAAGATCATACATACACACATACCATTTACAATCACATATATTACCAATGCACCACCAAGAGCAATTTTAAGCATTTCAAAGGTTCGACAAATAAACATTACAAGTTCAATATAGGAGGTTTCAACTCTGAAATTAAAGGTTCAACAACAATTTACAAGCCTTAGGCTCACAATTAGCATTAAAAGGGGCATGAAACTTAAAGTTTAGTGTTTAACATGATATCCCAAAAGAAACGATCGCGCAGCGGATAACTTGATAACGTGATAAACTAACGGAGTCTTGCTCAAGGACACCATCAATGCCACAATGACCTACTCCTCCCCCGCACCGGGATCGGCGAGATAGAAGTGGCCAAACATAACTTCCAGCTCACCTGCTACTTAGTTTAAAAGCAACATGAGTACAAAGGTACTCGCAAGACTTACGCAAATTAATAACCAAGGAGTATGCACATGAGGGCTCAACAAGATAAAGGCTTTTAGGATTAAGTAATTTTGCATAAGCATGAGCTCTCTAATCCAACACCTAGCTTTCTAGAAATTTAATTATCTTGCCCAACCCACCTCACAATTTTAGTTGCTTGAACTACTAAACAAGTAAAATAACATAAGGTGACATGAACCATAACTAAACATAAATGATACTTCTATGAAGAATTCATTGGATAATGAGCTTGCTCATAACCGAGAGCGCGACAATTTGAATTGATTATTTAACCTTGCAAGGGTGTACTTCTTTACCCACACGATACAAGGACCATGCCACTCACCCAACCGATCACGTTGGGTAAGGGGGTACTCGCATCAACCTTTTCCAACAAGTGTCAACCGCTGAAAATCACGCCTAACTTGCGCGGAGTCACCTAGGTCCACCGAGGACACCCCTAAGCCTCTCTACAAAGTCCTATGGCCACGCATCTAGGACCGTGCCTCAAGGATTAAAACTTAGAAGGTATTCGGCTCATCCATACCAATAATGGATATGTGGAAGTACGTTAAGTTGCTCAAAACCGAGGTCATCCACGGACGGTCCTTAGACGATTCAAGCGAACTATGCCTCCGAGAGTCCTTTCTCTAGACCCTACATTCCGCCCAAACCATGAAACCACTTTTCCATCTAGACCGTTCCGATCCTTCCAACATTTCAAAATCGGACAAGCGCGATCAAGGTAACCAAGTCGTGTAGTGAGCATAGTGTGATCCTATTCCCAAATTTTCTTACAAGTTATAGACCAACCCTAAGCATGGCTAAGCATTTAATCAATTAAGTAGTTACTAACTACAAGTGGCAAGGACATGGATATAAAACAAGAAAGGGAAATGCAAGAAGTAGGATCAACGATGCAATAGATAAACATATAGCATAACCACATATACCCAAGTGAGATAACTAAAATAAAATAAGTTGAGTGGGTAAAATGGATCATGCTTAGCTGCTTGCCTTGGTTTTCTTCCGGCTCAACAACAAACTCAACTCCGGGCTCGGGTTCGACGGTCTCGGCGGGCTCAACAGGCTCGTTCTCCGGCGTTTCGATCACTATAATGCATGAATGAGATGAATGCATTAGCATGTTGCCGATGATATGAAAATAACATGACACGAAATGAGGAATGGATGGCATATATAAACAAGACAAGAAACACGAATGCTAGCGACATGATCTCGCTTTCTATGCTTTTCAACAAAAGGACCTAAAGCGAGGATTGGTCAAGATAATTCAAACAGCGAGCATAAATCAAGATTTAATTCTAACATACAGAGAACATCATAAGAAACTCATGGGAGTTAGATTTGCAGCAAACACATTTTTGTAGAATTACTTATGCACATCACAAATTTCAGCTACTCTAAACAAGTTAATTCTTAAAAGACATGCAAATCATTTCCACAAATTCTCAGAAAATTACTAGAGGTTATAGACATGAAAACAAGGATAACAGAAGTGGTTTTGTGATTTTATCGCTTTTCAAACAAAAGTTATGAATTAAACCAGCTTGCAGGCAGAGAACAATAAAACACACTAAAACCCTAGCACAATTCACAAGGATTCTAACAAAATTTAGTTTGGCATTTTTGGAGCATTCTACCATTTATTAAGCAATTAACTTACTTTCATAAAGACAAAACATAACTAAATTTATAGAACATTAACATGCAAAAACATATTTTTGCTGAGTAGATCTATAACACAGGAATCCAACAAAATAAGTTTCACAATTTTTGGAGATCTACACAAATTTCTATGGATTTTACAAGTTAACAGCTCTATGAAAATCATAAAATCTCGCGGGAAACACTAAGAACACCCGGATCCAGGTGGGCCTAGGAGGCTAGGCGGACCCAGGCCGAGTCAAAGCCGGCCGCTGGCCTTGACCCGCGGCAAGGGCGTGGCCAGAGTGCAGCCACGACGCGGCCCTCGCGCGCGCGCAGCTCGACGTCATGGCGGCCGGCGGGGGAATGCGGCCAGGGAGGCGAGCGGAACAGGGGCGGTGTGCGCACGGGGATCTAGGCGCGATGGGGATGCTCACCCACGGCACCAACGGCCAGAACGATGCGGCCAACAGCGGCACGGCGAGGAGCGGCGGCGGCGGGCGGAGGCCGGCGTCGAGGGGAATCTGCAAAGGAGGAAGACGGTCGGTGAGGGCCTAAATCGGACGAGAAGGGCGAGGTGGTGCTGTGCGTGCGGGGAATCGAGGGAAGCCTCACCGGAAAGGGCGAATCGCGGCGGCCGGCGGAGGGAAAGAAGGAGGCGGCGGCGGCAATGGAGGATAGAGGGGTTAGGGTTTTGGAGGAGGGGAACCGGGCGTTTGGATGAAAAGAAGGAAGGCGAGCGGCCGGCGGGGTGACTTGCCTTCCCGCGGCCATGCTGGCCCAGCCAGCGGCAGATGGCGCGGCACACCGCGCGGGCTGGCCAATGGGTGAGCCAGGAAGCGTGGAGAAGGTGGGGGCTGACGCTGACGGGTGGGCCTGGGGTGGAGGGGAAAAAGGAAAATGATGGTTCAACTATAAAATTCAAAAATTAGGACTTCCCAGGATCCAAAAATCACCAAAATTTTTCTGGAACAAAGATCAAATCACCAAGAACACAAAGTGTTGGCGCTAAAAATCGGCCAGGAATCGGCCGATTACCTTCAGCGTCGGACACACGACCCGGGAGAATCTGCTTAGCTCCTGTTCGGGTTATTGCCCTGGTGCGGTTCGCGCGGCGTGCCAGTCAATCTGACATGTTGATTGACAAGAAAATAAGAGTATTAAATTCCGGACGTCCTCATCAGCTGAGGTTCCGATCTGTCCCGAAAAGCGTATCGGTGAATCGACCGGTTTGCTACGAAGATGACCGACTATGGATCAGCCGATAATCACGTAATAATTGCAAAGAAAACTGCTGGAGCAACTTAGACAATTATTACAGATGCAACACTTGAAATAGATCTAATCGGCTGTATAACAATGAACGAGGAAGAGCGATGATAAAGCCGATAGTTTCAATCTCAAGCTGGATAACTGGTGATAATACTAGAACGACACGTAAAACCTATAATTCTAGTAAATATCGATAACTGGTGAATAAATCCAAATGAAACCACGGCGATGCGCCCGAAGTTAAAGCTCAGATGTTATTCGATAAGCGGAACCTACCAATTGGCCGGAGATCGAGTCGATGCAGCACTGCCAATCCGTACGAACTCGTGAAAAAAAAAAGTATTGGCGAAGTCGCCGACTTGAAAGTAAAGTGCGATGAAAAAGTAGATTGTTTTGTTGATTGATTGACGTGTATCTTACAAAGCCCTGACGACTCCTATTTATACCCTAGGACCAGGACTCCGGATCGATTATGATTTGTTACAAACTTGATTTAAATAGAAAACTACTATATCTATAATATTTTCATAAAGGAAACGGGCTCCCGCAGAAACTTCTGCCGCCATCTCCTAGTCCAGTCAGGATTTTTTCCATTGCTTCTCGACCGAGTCGGCATCGTTCCTTTGACCAATCGTCAGGTCCCCTTTGACTTGGATCCTCTGTTGGGATTCCATTGGCTTCATCCCCCTATCTGTTGGCGCAAGCTGCATCGCCAATCGGCCGATTCCTAACTATAGCCTCAATCGGCCGATTCCTACCTATAGCCTTTAAATCTGCCACATCGGGCAGTCTCTTCCTTTCCTGACGCCGATTCAACACGTGTCAAAATCTGGCGTCAACACATGCCCCCCAGTTTCGGAGTAAAACAAGATTTTTACTTCGAAATTCTTTTTTAATTTCTCCTCCAAAACAAACGCAGCAAAAATCTCCCTCTGTTTCGTGGTCTTCTACATGATGATTGCAATCTTCTCAAACCGGACGCTATAAACTCCATCGGCAGTATGAACACCATGTTGACATCAGCTGCCGATTCTTGATTGTCGCCCTCCTTGTTGTTATTTCTTTTGAGGTGCTAGACCCAAGACCTGTCGTTTTTCTTATCCAGCACCTGCCTCTGTTCTTCCACTTGTCGTTCCCATTGGCGCAGACGTTGGATCCTTCGTTTACGAGATTTAGACAGTCCATTAGGGCACCACCTGGGATATACGGGTTTGGCCAGCGGTTTGGCGTGCTCCCAGTCTGATTCCCTTCCTAGGGGATTCTCATCTGACACCCTAGCACCAGCCATTTCTTCTAACCGATCGTGTACGCTGGCTCTGCCCCCCAGTCGCTTCTCTTGGTCGATCCTACCCTTCGACCGATCATACCGGTCAGCTTTGCCCCCCACCTGAACATGCACTGAAAGGCGCTGACCCTCTTGTTCGCGCCAGTTTCTGCTGATCGGCTCTGATCCTCTATCTCTGGAGCGCGATCTTTTGAGCGGGCGATCGCTGCAACTTGATCCGCTGCACTCAGGGCAATTATCGGCTGATGGCAATCTGAGGTCATTTTCCCAGCAATGAATAAAAAACGGACATCGCCAATGATCTTCGTGTCGGCGTATCATCTCATCGTGGTATCTCGTCCTTTCCTGCTGTCTCCGATATTTGCTGAGTAAGAATTGGGAAGTGACGGGTCTACGCGATCGCTCTGATCCTTCGCCTTCGTCTTCCGTCCGTCTTTTCCCTTTAACACCGTCCATCGTGACCTGCTTTCTGGGATCCACAGCGCCGCTTCTTCTAGCCGATTCCGATGTCAGCACCTTGGTTTGTAGTGAGTTTCTTCCCGTGTCAACCATGTTAGCCGGGAAAGGATGTTGATCGATCTTCATCGGCTTTGCCAGTTTTGCCGGGATTTCGAACTTGATTCTTCCTTGCTCAATGGCCGACTGTATCTGCTGGCGGAAGATCTTGCACTCATTTGTGTCATGAGATGTAGCGTTGTGCCATTTGCAGTATTTCACCTTTTTTAGCTGATCGGCCGAAGGAATGGTATGGTATGGTGAGAGCTTGATCTGCCCTTCCTAGAGCAATAAGTCGAAAATTTTATCGTCCTTTGATGTGTCAAAGCCGAACGTTTATGGTTCCTTCTTTCCAAAAGGACACGATATTGGCTTCTTCCCTTTAACCCATTCTGCTAGGCCGATTTCTTCCTCTTCCTTTGATTCAGACCCTTCCAGATATGCCACCTTTTTCTGGAAATTCCTCCGCTGCTCAAACGGACGCACTTCCTGACTGGCCAATCGGTGAACGATCTGGCTTAAGCTTTCAAATTCTTGTGAGGCATACCTCTCCTTGATATGTGGCAAGAGGCCTTGGAAAGGGATATCGGCCAACTGGGCATCGGTCAAAGCCAGGGTATAGCATTTGTTTCTGATTTCTGTGAACCTCTGTATGTATTCAGTTACTGGTTCATCGCTCCTCTGCCTGAGGCTGGTCAAATCTGAGAGCTTCATCTCGTGTACTCCCGCGTAGAAGTACTTATGGAATTGCTTTTCTAGGTCGGCCCAAGTGACGATGGAATTGGGTGGCAAAGTAGTGAACCACTGAAAGGCCAACCCAGACAGAGACGATGAGAACAGGCGCACCCTCAGAGCATCTTGTGTGGCGGCTTCCCCGCATTGGATGATAAATCTGTTAACGTGCTCCATGGTACAGGTGTCGTCCAGCCCCGAAAACTTGGTAAAGTCAGGAACCTTGTACCGGTGGGGAAACGGCAGCAGGTCGTAGGCCGATGGGTATGGCGTCTTGTATGTATAAGTCTGCACTTTTGGCTTCAACCCGAATTGGTCCTGAATTACCTCCGCTATTCTTGCCGTCCAATCCACTTGTTGCTGATGAATAGCTGTTCGGGGTGCCGGCATATGTTGGTGGATTGGCGGTGGTACGGCCGGGTGATGGATCGATGCGTGCGGTGGATTCTGTTGCATTGTGGCCGTCTGAGCAGTTGACAGTTGATGGCAACGCGAATCCGCCGCCCCGTCGTACAACGTCATCGGCGCCGTGCTTCTGAGTGCTTCTACAGCGTCTGCCCCCCTGCCGATTTCTGACGTGGCTGGTTGATACTAAGGGACCGTCGGCCGAACAGCCGAATGGAACGGCGCCTGGATCGGATAGCTCTCATGTCCGGTTGATTGATCGGGAAAAACTGTCGTTGCTGATGCCCTCCAAGGCACTGAGTTTGAGGGCAGCGATTGCATAGAAGCAATCTAGACAGGCTGAAGCGGCGCTTGCGATCGGAAACATGGTGCACCGTTATACCTTGGAGACACTGGAGGCCGAGTGGGACGTGCCTGGTAAGCTTCTGGCTGGAGGTAAAATAGGTGGGGCGTATGCTGGCCCCTGATATCCTTGAGCTGCTCCGCTGACCAGAGAACTGATGACGGCATTATAAACCGTGTTGGTCATTATCGAGGATTGGTCGATGAAAGCTTGATAGACGGACTGTTGAATCATATCGGACATCTTGCCCGAATCCTCAGCGATGGTGATATGGCGGGGGACTGGAAGAGGAGCTTTCTTGATTGCCTCCCCGCTTCTGGTACGACTGAAAGACTACAGATACATCCTTTTGTAATCCTCTAGATGTTTAGCCAGTTCCTCTTTCTGGTCATCCTTGAGATCTGCTTCCGTGACCTCAATAATGTTGTTCTCAGAAACTTCGGTGGTCTTTGACATATTGGAACTTGAGGTGGTCCCACCAGGCGTGCCAAAAGTGTGTTGGCGCTAAAAATCGGCCAGGAATCGGCCGATGACCTTCAGCGTCGGACACACGACCCGAGAGAATCTGCTTAGCTCCTATTCGGGTTATTGCCCTGGTGCGGTTCGCGCGGCGTGCCAGTTAATCTGACCTGTTGATTGACAAGGAAATAAGAGTAATAAATTCTGGGCGTCCTGATCGGCTGAGGTTCCGATCTGTCCCGAAAAGCGTATCGGCGAATCGGCCGATTTGCTATGAAGAGGACCGGCTATGGATCAGCCGATAATCACGTAATAATTGCAAAGAAAACTGCTGGAGCAACTTAGACAATTATTACAGATGCAACACTTGAAATAGATCTAATCGGCTGTATAACAATGAACGAGGAAGAGTGATGATAAAGCCGATAGTTTCAATCTCAAGCTGGATAACTGGTGATAATACTAGAACGACAGGTAAAACCTATAATTCTAGTAAATATCGATAACTGGTGAATAAATCCAAACGAAACCACGGCGATGCGCCCGAAGTTAAAGCTCAGATGTTATTCGATAAGCGGAACCTACCAATTGGCCGGAGATCGAGTCGATGCAGCCCTGCCAATCCGTACGAACTCGTGAAAGAAGAAAAAGTATTGGCGAAGTCGCCGACTTGAAAGTAAAGTGCGATGAAAAAGTAGATTGTTTTGTTGATTGATTGACGTGTATCTTACAAAGCCCTGACGACTCCTATTTATACCCTAGGACCAGGACTCCTGATCGATTATGATTTGTTACAAACTTGATTTAAATAGAAAACTACTATATCTATAATATTTTCATAAAGGAAACGGGCTCCCGCAGAATCTTCTACCGCCATCTCCTAGTCCAGTCAGGATTTTTTCCATTGCTTCTCGACCGAGTCGGCATCGTTCCTTTGACCAATCGTCAGGTCCCCTTTGACTTGGATCCTCTGTTGGGATTCCATTGGCTTCATCCCCTTATCTGTTGGCGCAAGCTGCATCGCCAATCGGCCGATTCCTAACTGTAGTCTCAATCGGCCGATTCCTACCTGTAGCCTTTAAATTTGCCGCATCGGCCAGTCTCTTCCTTTCCTGACGCCGATTCAACACGTGTCAAAATCTGGCATCAACACAATGCAATAACAAGAACTCAAAAAGCTATTGTAGATTGCTCACAGAATTTTAAAGAAAACAGCAGTTTTCAAAACTTTCATGAATTTTATGGCTCGGGCTAGTCATCACAAAATTGAACAAAAATATTTTAAATTTGTCATTTGAAATCTAGTATTTGAATCAAAGTTTTGAGGGCACAGTTACTTAACAAAAATTAGACTTGCTTCACAACATTCACTCAAACAAAGCAAGAAATTAAATACAATCATTCCAATTCATGCATAAATGATGCTCCATTACGATTAAATGATGCTCATGATGCTACTAATTACATGTTAACATGGTTTTAAACTTTGGGTTGTGACAAGAAGCTCGGCATGACCTACAGAAGTATCCAGAAATGTTGTTGCGCCCAGGGAGAACATTCGATCTTCCCTGAGGCGACCATGGATCGGGTGGTGGGGAGGCCACACGATCGCCAACACTCTGTAATAAACACCTAATTAAGGGTTAAGAGTGGAATAAGGCCCAAAAATATAATATTTGGATACAAGAAGCACCTGTGATCATGGAGCTCAAAAATTGGTCAAATTTCAAATGAGTCAAATTCGACCAAACATAGAACTTGAATGTTGAATGTGTATAATATGGAATGAAAGGGAGTGAAATGAATCTGAAACAAGTCAAATTTATTATTAAAGTTTTCAAATTTTGCTAAACTGTTGTATCTCTCTAAACAAGGAGTAGAATTTTGATCTTTACAGTTTTCAAATTTTTTGTATTTACCCTTATTTTCTGTTAGAAATTAGAATGTTTTCTAAGGTCATGAAAGTACCTTCCAAAGACAACCTATGCACAAGATGCTAGTATTTCAAACTAAATGTTTATTAAGGTACGGTCCAAGATTCAAAAGTTTGGCTGGATCTCACCAAAGCATCAAGAAATCGCTACTTCTAAGAAATATAATTTACATGTAATTCTAGAAGGAATAGGACATAAAAAATGATAAATGCAATCATGCGCAACGTGTCTCCCATTTATCACTATGCTTCTCTGTTTCGCAACCTTCCAGCAGAGGTTTAACTTGCACTGGCGTGCAACTTGCATTGGCGTGCCCTGTCACACCTTGGCTCAATTGAGGTTGTGCTCATTGCACTATCGTACCATGCTATACCATTTTGGCAAGCCTTCGCCTAGGGCAAGAAAAGTAGCCCATGGCATACGAGTGCGGCGTCAGCATAGGCCCAGCACTCGTAGGGAATCACCAAAGGAAAATTGGTGTAGTTGTGCATACCACTTGCACTGTAATTTACTCTTCTTAATGTTTCCCATTCCTTTCGATCATGTCTCTCTCTCTCCATACCAATAGTCGCAAGAGGATAGCCATTCAAGACAGGGATGAAAACTGAGAGCTGTCATGGACTTCGCTCAGGCTCTGTTCAATCCTCGGGTCTGCCACCGGCCACAGCCCACAGGGGCCTTCTCCTTTTAGGCTTCAGCATATAGAAGTTAAACGTGCACGATGACCCCGTAGAGGACAAAATTAACAGGGATACGAGTACGGGGGAAGTAGAGATTTAGATCCCAAGACTTCATACAAAAGTGGACAACTGAAGAATCAGAATCCAGAATGGAGAAAATATTAGACCATTTATTCCTGGTAAACTAGCCGTACACAAACTAGATACAGCACAGTTTTTGTGTACTGAAAGCTTCAGTCATCACAATTATTCCTTTACAGGCATAGTTCACATCGCAGTTTCACCCATCACGTCTGCTAGTTATGGGTTGAAAATGACGCTATCACACAAATAGAGCATCTATGCAGACACAGGGTGGTCTTTCAAGAACCTAACCAGGAGATCATTCACCTTGTCTGGGAACTGCTCCTGAACAAAATGGCTTCCTTCAGGGATGTAGGTGATCTTCAGGTCCGGTGCGAATTTCTCCATAATGCCGTCTTTCAAAGCAGACTCGACCCCAGGGAATTTGTAGACATAATCCTTCTCCCCCATGACAACATACACTGGGACTTCGAATTTTGGATCTTCAATTGCATTCGCCTTATGGAGAGACCTACCATATAAAGCATACACATTGATTCTGTTAAGAAACACAAAACCAATATTAGAGACTGTCAATTTGCTAGCTACCTATATGGCATCTCCAGTGGATATCGGAAACCAGATTTCTCATAGAGTGAAGCATACACAGCGAGATCATCCTCAGTGAACCACTCTGGAAGAGGTGTTGACAAGTCTGCAAGGTCCATAATCTCTTGATCTTCTTTTGCTATTGGGATCTTGCTCCTAGAAAAGAGAATGTAGATGGTTCGCACAACTCTCTTGACATCATAACGGCCAAAGTCAGCCTCCGCTCTTCCTGGTTCCTACAAATATAAGCTTCCCCTATCATATTATTTCATACTCTCTGCTCAATTTGGCCATGGGTTTTATATATATATTTCGGATCAGAGAATTACCCGCCAGCGCAAAATGTAGAAGCCTTCTGGCAAGTTGGTGAAGGATGAGCTACCATGAATGAAGGGGATACCCAAACACATAACACCACATGTGCGGCTAGGGTGACGTAGAGCAAAATAATAGGCTGGCCTGGCTCCAAAATCCTTCGCTACAAGGAAAGCCTGTCACAAGGTAAAGACTTTTTTTTGTCTGTGGAAAACAGCACCTTGCGCAAAATGGAAGCATAAAAATAGTTTACCAGGAAGCTGATAATATACTTACAATCTTTTTGGTTAGAATGAGAAAATAATAATACATTTTAATTTCTGTATGATATATAAGTGTTGTAGTGATCAACATTGACCAGGAGCACAAGTTTGATTCCTGCTGGTGCCCACATCCCTGTCTAAACACCAGTATGACAGATGATGCAACTGAACTAATGACATAACAAAGACAAGGCAGATAACAAAAATAAGAAAAGCTCTGTACACTAAAACTGATAAGAAGGTTTGTCTAAAATACACAGGATTCAAGTTGAGTGCTCAACTGTCCACCTTATTTGGGAGAAGATTTGTATAAAACTACGAAGAAGTTGGACTGAAAATTATTTCCTCTTAGTTTTTTTCCGCATCTAAAACTACAAGAAGTATATTTGCCCAAAAAAATCCTATCGTCACATAGCCCTACCCCTGGTTGTGAAGGAATTCCTCATTCTGTCACTTTCTGATGGTAAACATATCCTTGGAATTGCAGAAATTTAACACAAAATTTCCATAAAGCCCTACTTTATCCACATTAAAAATTTCTGAATTTTTCTTACAAATCATCCAAGGCACGAGAAATTGATTCCAAATCCTTGAAAAAATGTAGCCCTGTCAAAACGTTCTTCCACGGTTATACCCGTCATGTCCTGAACTAGGAGGACTTGGTGTGGTGTTAACGACTTTACTTATTGTAGTATCTGCGAAGCTAACAGTACCCACCATACTGAACCAATACCTACCAAGAAAATTTTCCCCAATCAAGACCAGACACTGGAATCCAAACAGTGATCCAAAAAATCAACAGCAGCACTACCTTGGGAATAGAAAGGGCATCCAGGATGGCGAGGAGATCCTCCACCAGGTCGTCGTACGACGCCGCCTCCGGCTCCGGCGGCTGGTCCGAGAGCCCGTACCCACGCCAGTCCAGCGCGACGGCGCGGTACCCGCCGGCGGCCACGGCCAGCATCTGGTGGCGCCAGGAGTACCATATCTCCGGGAAACCGTGCAGGAACAGCACCGTGCCCAGCTCTCCTGGAACAAAAGCGACAGCAGAAGTCGGCGGCGTGCTTTAATCTTGAGCGCTGTTTCAGAAAAAAAGGGGGGCAAATCTAGAGCTCGCCGACGAGCAAGAGAAACCTTTGCCTGCTTGGGCTACGTGGAGGTTGAGATCTCGGATGGGCAGATGGCTGTGCTCAACCTGCTGCTCCATGTTCATGGCCATCTCTGCTGTGGTTCTTTGGAGGCGGTTGCAGAGTATCCAGATTTGGGAGCTTTGATCTTCGGGGTTGGGACTTTGCTGAGTGGACAGTGGACTGTAACGATGCGGGCCCTACATGTAAGGCTTATGAGCGGCAGGTTTGCATTTTTTTTCATGTCCTATTTTATTCCGTCATTTCTCTAATCCTTGTGGTTTGTCAAAACAATAATTATTTAACTATATAAATAAAAATTTGAAAATACAAAATATTTGATTTGTGTCCTAACTTTTATCCTCCCTCTACACACAAATTTCAATCCATTTCAAGAGGTGAGAAATCACCTTATAATATAACTCACTAATAGCTGCTACACATAATACAAACAAAAGTATTATAATGGCTCCCTGCTTCTTGAATGGCTTCACGAAAAGCTTCACTCAAAGCTGTACTAAATGGGCACTTTTAATCGGCTCCAGGTGTGAAGCCGTCCATGAACCTCATTTCAGCTTCCACTACGGGGCGGAGCCACAAAACGTGGCTTCGACCGGCTTCCATAGGAAGAAACTGTTTCGCCAAACGTTTTTCGAAACGGCTTCACCTTCACCAGAGAAGCTGCTTGAGGAGCCGTTTTAGGAGAAACTGAAGCCATGCCAAATGGTATAACGGAAAATGGCGCATGGACAATTAACTATCAGCCCACGTGGCTGAATGGGCAAGTTTTCAAGAGAACCTAGGCCCAATAACAATTCAATGACTACATCACAAGTAGTTGTTACATTAGGATTTAGGAACCACAATTTCTCCTTCCATACTTACAACTATAAGGAACCACCATTTCTCACCTCATAGTTTAACCCCCTAAAACCTAGTGTCCAACCTCCGACTATTTGTTAGGGCAGCCCGGTGTGCGCAAAAAATGAATAGTGCGTTGTTCTAGTCGATCCGTCACTATTTGTAGCAGTCGATTCGTGGTTATCCGAGTTAAAATTGATGCGTGCATACGCGTGATGTTAGCAAGTTCAATTCCTACGTTTTTCCTATTCCTGCATTTTTAGAATCATATTCCTGCGATTTTTAGAATCATGCATTCCAAAACGAGCCAAAGAATTTTAGTAGAGGATTCACTTTGTTTTCTTTAAGATATGGAAGTTTTATTTTCTACCAGCAATTCTTGGGTCCTTGGTACGGCAGACCATATACGAAGTTTTTTTACAAGCTTCTACGGAACGGAGATATGAATTCTCGAGAAGAAACAAAATATGGTCTGACCTTATTCCGTTTCCCTTCCTTTTCTTTGTCTACAGTTCCCGTCTTTTAGCCGTATTGTTGCGTTTTAGAAGCTCAACCGAAACTGCTCCTTTCTCCCATGTCCTGAATTTCTTCAGGATAGTGATGCTAGAGATTTACTGAAGGCAAAATTCCATTTTCTTTGAGGCCAGAAGGCAAAATTTTTTGTCGGGCGCTCTCACTTCATGCCTTACCAGGGCTCTTTTGGTTGCTAATAATTTTGGTTTTGCTCAGTAATCACGTCACAATCAAAACAGGCCCAGAGAGTCCTGGATTAGCACGAAGGTATGACTGACCGCCTCTACCGTATCACATCATCTGTACTGGAGTTTTTCTAGCGGCGATATCGTCAGTGACCCGACCCTTTATATGATTAGACAGGTGTGAGCCGGTTGCCACTATCTTCTGCATGTGTTTTACTTTTCAGTGTTGCTGCGTTCTCCTTTTCCCGGTGGTGTCCATTCTTGTTTACCCGCTTGCATGGGCAGTGTATGGTTGGATTTAACTGTACGACTATAGGTTGGTCCTGTCATACTCTTCGTCAGGTATACTTTTGCAGTTTCGCTGCGTCTCTGAGTTGCTCACGTTACCCTGTTCAGGCTTACTTTGCTACATCTAAGATCTCCATCAGAGTTATCTTCTTTTGCGAATGAGTCTCTTAACGGAATCTTTATGATGCTCTCTCCACATGCCATGGTCAAAGAATGGGTTGCGCGCGGCACCTCCTTAAATCGATGAGGAAATGCTCGATTTCGAAGTTGAATTCGCTGCGCTTTCTAGCCTCATCAGACTAGAAAGTCATGGAACCTCTGCTCTTGAAAAGGTCGTCTAACCTGTTCGGATAAAAGCCCTGTTACGATTGCTTCGAGTTGATTTCTTCTTGATCTGATATGATCACACATCTGGATGCGATGCCGATGCACGATAGAAACTTTTTGGATCGGAGGAGGAAATTTATACTTATTACTTTGAAGAGTGGTACTGGTCGAGAAACCACACGCTTGTCCTCTACCTTACCGTCCTGCTGCAAACGTCAAATGATAACTCTGATGTTGTACCTACCATGGATGTAACCGGGGATCCAGTGGTGACAGCTCTGGATTTGTTGACAGCTCTGCACACTTCCATCCTCTTGTCCCTTCAATTCAGAGCCCATCAGACAGACAAGGAGATTAAAGGTCATAACTACCGTGGCATAACATAACGTGGTTGCCCAAAAATGCAGAATACTACTGCAGTAATATTGTCAGCATTTATTCCTTTTATACAAACATGACACTATTGCAAACGTCACAGATTAAAAGTTCTTCTGGTATCAGAAAATAAAAATATTTCATTGCAAGTTCACACTCAAACTTGCATACACGACTGAATTGCTAGGAATGCCATGTTTGTACTCGGGAAGCCTAAAGTCACAATTAACTATTGTTCTCCGCAAACACAATGTAAATGGAAGCTACAGCACTGTGCAAATCATATCAACTGATGACCGGTAAAACTGTGAATTCAATGATGTCAGCAAAAATCAGCTAGTTAGGAATGCCATATGCAGCACAAGAAAATGCCATATGCAGCATAAGAAATGCCTAGCCACCTGATACAAGTCAGACCAGTATTGTACAGCAGCGAATATTTCGAGCGCCAATGAATTATTGCCACCCACAATACAATGGACAATCATTATTAAGTGGCAATTTGATCATGCCACTCAATATTACAATACAATAACAAACAAGAGATTCCTGCAAAGTAAACTAGAAGAAGGGAGAGCTATCAATAAACCAAAGACAAGCAGCAAACAAAAGAACACTAAATTGGCCAGCCTCGAGCACGAAGGCGAATTGCCCGAGAGGCCATTGCTCTCAAATTATCTCGTGCTGTGGACACGGTGTTCTGTGGCTGCCTCTCCTGCTCAGGCTCCTCAAAGGCATTCATGAACTCCTCCTGCTGCAACCTGTAAGCCAATGCGGCATCTTCAGATTGATCTGAAGTCCTTGTATTGACCAGCCGTGAAGCTGGGATGAAGGCTGTCCTGCTGTGACTGCTTGTTGTGCTGCCATGTGCGCTGATGAAATTCGCACTGGTGTTACTGTTTGTTGTGCTCCCAGGTGTGATGAAGGTCCTGTAGCTGCTTCTTGTTCTGCCTTCTGCGATGAAGCTACGACTGCTGCTCCTTGTTCTCATGCCATGGCCACCTTGTGAAAAATTATTACTTCCTGGTGGGCTATAGTTCACATCCTCGTTGCACGATGAAGGTGATGCAATCGAAGTCCTTCTTGTCTCAATTTCACTAGGAAACAAGAGCTGAATCGTGTTCCAGAGTACAGTATTGATGGTGCACGATCTTGAATTGCTGCAGAGTTATAAACATTTAGTCAAGACATTAAAGTTTGTTATTAGACCTTTTTGAGAACTGCAGATCGGTGAACAATGATTTACCTGATTAATTGCCTGCATTTAGGACACCGTTTTCCACACTTGGCTGCAGCATGTTTTAAGCATTTCATGCAGAAGCTGTTAAATAGAAGGGTAACAATAATATGAGTATGAATTTCAGAAAGTATACAGAATAGCCACAAAAATCATTTAAAATTTTCAATTAACATGTCACTCTAAGTTGTCATAATATAATCATATGGAAGCGACATTCAATTCAAATTATTTTCAGGTAAACCTGGAATAATGTGCAGATTTTATATTGGGGAACAATGTACCAACAGATGACCATAGCAGTTAGTAAATTAAGATGAATAAGGATGACTAGAAATGATAAACCCAGGATTCATGAAAAACAAATGTATAGAATACATTCTTTTACAGTCCTGATAACAATGAAAATATGAGTATTCCAGACTTCAATAAATATGGAATCAGAAAAAGAAAGATTTGTGAATACTAAAACTGATCATTTTCATTATAAATAAACGTTTTGTAATTAACAGATTAATCCTACTTAGATCAGCAAGAATGTACATAGTTACATAGTTACTTAGATCAGCAAGAATCCTACTGAACTTCAAGCAATCACCTATACAAGGCAGAAAAAAAATGGAGTAAGGACATTCAGAAAGCAATTACATTGTATGGTTACTGTAACCAAATGAACTATACAGTAGTTCTTTCTACATTCCCCTTTCCCATACATAGTTTCTGAATTCAGGTAACCTTTTCTTTCTCAAAGCACAATCAAATTAGCCATGAAAATCACAGTATTCCAGTCTTGTATATACACAAAATTAGAAAAACAAGGAATAGGAATTCAGTAAAATGCACATCTACATCGCAAATAAGATTTTGTGGTCTATTTACCCATGTAATTAACAGACTAGTCCTACATTAATCTGCACAGATGTAAAAAATTTCCTGATAATTCTTGGAACTGCACTTTCCATAACAGAAGAACCTTTCTATTGTACATTCCTTCTCAAAAGCAAGCAGCAAACAAAAATGAACTAAGCACCTTCAGAAAGCAATTACATCGGTTACTGTTACACTATGAACTATACAGTAGTTCTTTCTAATTCCCCTTTTGCATACATATTTTTGAATTCAGGGATCTTTTTTTTCACAAAGCACAATCAACTTAGTGATGAAAAAACACAGCATTCCAGTCTTGTATGTACATAAAATCAGAAAAACAATGAATTGGGAATGCAGTAAAATGCACATCTACATCCCAAATAAGCTTTTGTGGTCCATTTACTCATGTAATTAACAGACTGATCCTACATTTTTTTAAGGGAGACTCATCCTACATTAATCCGCACAGATGTAGAATGTTTCCTGATAATTCGTGGAACTGCACTTTCCATAACTGAGGAATCTTTCTATTGTAGATTCCTTCTCAAATGCAAGCAGCAAATAAAATGAACTAAACAAGGCTGCTGTTACAAATTGATCTATGCAAAAGTTCTTGCTTGGTCCCCTTTTGTATACATGTTTTAAGAACTCAAGCAGCCACTTTTCCAAAAGCACAGTTTGAAATTACCTGTGACCACAAGGCGTGGTGCTGGGCTCGAAGCAGATCTCCAGGCAAATCTGCACAGAATGCATCTCCCAAATTATTCCCCGATTTCATAAAGCATGCAATTACAGGTCGGACGATCGAGCCTGAACCAAAGAACCACGCTTACCGCGCAAGAGAGCTCCTCCCGGAGCCGATCCATACACGGCAGGTTGCCCGTCGCCGCTGCCTTCTCGCCGGATCCGGGCGCCTCCTTCTCACCCACAACGACAGCCTTCTTTTCCTCTTCCTTTGCATCCTTCACTTCCGACTTGCCATCTAGAGATTCCAAATCAACGCCAGATCGAGAAGGCCCAAAGAAGATATGCCACGAATTTGCCGAAGAAACTAAGTTAAATCAATCCAAGGAACACACCTGCCGCAGCGCCCGGCTTATCGTCGTCGTCGTCGTCGAGCGCGAGAACAACCGCCGGGATCCTGCTCGGCGAATGCCTACGGGACCTCCTCTTCCTACAAGAACGCGCCGGTCGAATGGGCTCAAGGAACCAACCAAGAAAAGGAGAGGTGGATTCCGTGCGCGCCGTGGAACGGATGAGTACGCACCTGGTGCTGGATCCGGCGCTGCCGCCGGCGGAGGAGGAGGTGGAGGCCCGCCTCTTTCGGCGGGACTCGCGGACGGGGGTGTCCTCGACGACGAGCGCCGCGAGGAGGACGGACTCCTCGTCCCACCCGGCCATCGCGGCGGCCGACCGGAACCGTGGGCTGAGCAGGCCGGCGCCGTCCTTGGGAGCCGCTGCCGCCGCCCCAGGGCGACGCGGCGCGGATCTGGGGCTGTTCGCCGCGTCTCTCGACGCCATCCCTCTCCCTCTCCGGCGTGGCGATGGGGTAGCCGTTGGGAGCGGCGCGGGGTTGGGCGAGGAGGGGAGATGGAGTTGGAGAAGCAACGGTCGGGAGTTTCGAAATTGAGCGGCGGCGTGGCGAGGGATGTGGCTGGGGTACGGTGTTATACCGTACCTCATCTTTTCAAAAAAAAAATAAAGGGTGCCTCTCTGCATCTGTTACTGGAAAGTGGGGCCCGGAGATGAGTGCTTGTGTAGTTACGAAACTTGTAGCGGAAGAAAATAATAATTTTATCTTAAGTAGGTAATAATTTTTTAAAGATGTTATGCGGGTAATTTTACATGTGCTTTACCATTTTTGCGTGGGTCAATTCTGCTTTTTTTTTTGGTAAGCACCAATACGAGGATTGAATACAGCCCAGTGCCATTACAATTTGCTTTTTTTTAGAAGCAGAAGATCTTAGAGACCAGAAGAAGTCGAGCGGATAGCTCTCACCAGAGTAAGAGCTTTGACCGGTGGCATCCATGGTCCATGGAGGAGGGTGTGGGACCAAGGAGATGAGTATGTTGGAGAAGAAAATGAGGGTACTATTATCCACCTTTTATGTAATGATACATTACTAATTAGATAGTTCTTTTGAGCGTTTATGTTAATATCCTTAAGAGACGTACTAGGGGAAAAAGATAAATCATAAAAAAATTTATAAAAATTAAAAACATCTTGCTATCAATCCGACTAAATTACAAATTATTTGATATATATTTTCTAAAAGTTATCCACTTATGTCATTACAAAAATAGTATAAAGTAATCCACTGAATTTATACCTGAATTACACAACTCTACCATTATGGAAAAAATAACCTAAAGTAACTCGCTAATATTCATTTAATTACCCACCTATACTATTATAAAAATATCTTAAAAGCAACTTGTTAATTTACACCTAAATTACCCGACATTATTAAAAATAACCTAAACTAACCCATGAGAAGGTTCTTAATTGTGTAAATATGTCATTATAAAAAACATATCCCAAGTACACCAATATATGAGTCTAAATTATATATTTCTATCTTTGTTAATATCTTAAGGTATATATGCATGAGGTGTATCAATCTATAAATCATATATACATGTACCGAGAATGCGTTGAGAATACATATTCCATACTGAACATAGACCTCAAACTAAGGATTCAATCAAACAAATATCAAGGAAATATTAAGGTGCGATTCAAAGTGAGAAAAAAGAAATACAAAGTGAGAAAAAAGAAATATAGACGAGAAAAAACTAATTAAAGTCTATCACAATTGGTATGCATCTATATAAGTATTGTGTTAGAACATTTATCAATGATAGGGAGCGCAAGGTAAACAATTTTGATTATCGGCTTCCCATTATTTGTTTTTCATGAATTTCTAATACTTATATCTAACCCGTGAGCATGGATTGATGGACTAGTTATAAAGAAATTTCAATGGTACTTGTCTGATTTCACCACATGTAGTGATTTTTATGACTATCGTGCTAGATCCAATTCATCACTTGTATGTGACGTAGTAGGTCATGCTCACTATCGCACAAATACCCAAGCCCTATTTTTCAGTAACATATTACAAATCTGGTCATTTGCTACTATAGATACATAATCGTGATTCAAATCATATTCTATCAAGTTTCTAGCCTTGGATCGACATGGATCTGAGGGTTTTGGGTGGAATTCAAGCGCCAACCCACCTAGGTCCTGTGCAAACGAGAAATGCCACCTGTCCCTCTTCTCCCGGGGTGGGTTTAATTTCTCTTTTGGTGTAGGGGGCTAGGGGCGGAGGGGGCCTCTGCCACCACGGAGCTCTCTCCTTGCTGGTGCGGCAGTCTCTCACGGGTCTAGAGGCGACGCAAGGATGACGGTTCTATCAGAGAATTGGTCACCCTTCTCTTGATGGTAGCCTTTGACCTGTAACAATAATCTTGGCTTGCGTGACATGCATATGCATGCATAAACTTGTAACTTCTTTCGTAAAATTCCATGAATTAAAAGGAGATAAATTTGGCATTCCAAAACCGGACTAGATAGTTATGGAGAGGAGGTTAAATTGCAAATTGGACTCCTCTATTGTGTAGTCTTCATCGAGACGACCAAAATGAGTATGCGGATCTCCTGATTTCCAAATGTAAAAGTTATGGCCAACAGAAGCTTTTACTAAAAAAACAGATGAAATAATCGTCTATTACTAGCAAAAATAATCGTTAAATTATTGAACTAATTTTATGAGATTACTGAACAATGAACAATGTTTAGTAATAGCTCGTAGGTTATTGAACTACTGAAAAATGTTCAGTAATTCTGCTCAGTTTAGCTATTGGTGTAGAATAAACTGCTACACTTAAGGTGTACAATAGCACATGGGTATATATATCCCTATTTTTTAAATATAGCATCATTGTACCTTAGTATTAGTATATAAAAATAAGTATGTCCATATACTTTATGTACGGTCACATACCCAACATATATACCATCATAGATATTCTAGTATGATCACATACTCTATATACATACTCTTCGTTCGGTCAGATACGTCCTACATCATGAGATACACATGTGGTAGTAGCTACAAGCAGAGTGTATAAATGATTTTTCGTATATATATATACACACATATATATATACATATATATACACAGTGTCGTCACCATTTAAGGGTAATCATTTTAAAAAACCAAATCTTTTAACTATATCCTTTTTCCTAGTTGCCCAAACCCCTAAATTCATGTTCTTACTTTGTCTTGATAGTGATTGAAGGCGTTCTAGCCTTCTAGGTGATATGCTGATCCTAGAATAACATAATGTGCGCTTTCGTAATGAGGTCCCTCTTCGACGAGCATTTGTTTATGTGAATCCGAAGAAACTGGAACGTCCGGTTTCTAGAACCGGACCATTCACTTGTTGTAAGGACTCCTTGTGAGGTGCACGTTCAGTGTTTGTATGATGGTGCGTTTTTTTTTTTGGCTCAACCCAAACTACCCCTAGTTCACAAAGTTCATGCTGCAGCCGTGTCCAAGTGACCACATGCCTAGCGCGAGTCTGGAAGCCACTTCATAGAGGATGTCACATTACCCATGCATGCCCGGAAGCACAATGGCAGCTAGTACGGCTCCATCAATATGTTAAGGACATGATCCCATCTGAAAATACGGCAACACCCCAAGTACAAATTAATTAGATACTACCAACTGTACCACATGCTTGTCGCGGACGTGCTTCCAAAGTTTTACTGGAGACAAGAACGACTCTTAGACCACAGATTTACGGAATAATAGAAATGGCGGGTATAATTAGTGCCACCTTTTTTTTCTTGACACCATTTATGCAATTCGGTTGTGTGCAAAGCAATACGGCAACACCCCAATTCAATCTTGTTCTTTGCAAAGGAATTCCTGATTTTGGTCGAGCATCTATATTGCTGCACAGTAAGGGATTTATTGGTTGCACAAACAAATGCAGTCAATTCATGTTTGAGAAATGAACAACTGGTATACATGGTGCGGATAGTATAAGCATGTACAACATTATTGACAGTTAATATTTTTCCCGTCAAATAATGTGCAGTAATCTCCATTTTTTCAGTGGAAAAATGAAGAGGAAAAGATGTATAAGCAGTTTCAGAATTTACATGTATCGGAGAAATAGAAAACATCTACTGGGCGTCAATCTCTACCGCTGCTATCCACATGCTTGACAAGCCCTGCAAAGGGAAAAAAGGATCAATATTACAAAGTGTACAATATAAAATTATTAATTTTTTTTACTTTACTTTACGGAAAAGATATCTGGACACATTATCACTCATGCTAAGCTTGCTGATTTCTAACACCTAACAACCTCACTTATGTTTGTTCTCTATGTACTCCCTTCATCCTAAAATATAAGGCATTGAAAGATTCAAAATTTGTACCTAAATATAAAGCATCCTAAGGTGTTTGGAAACTAATTCTTTCCAGCCGGTTATGAAATCAGCAAAATGACAACCAAACAACTCATTAAATAGGAGTTACATACGTCATTTTTCATCTTTATAAAAATGCTAAGATGTCCTATGGAGGGAGTACATTAAATTCGAAGCTACCTAACTTGACGACAAGCCCATGTGACCTCTATGTACGTTGTGCCACCTGTTTGTACAAGTGGCCACGACGTCAGGCTTATAAAAGCACAGAGGCTGTCCGGCCGCCGACGGCCCCAGCTACTAAAATTACCTGATGAGAAGCTCCTGAGATGCCAACAAAGATGACGTGGACGTTATCCAGAAAGGGAAAAGTGCCAAAACTACAAATTAAATTTAGTCATTGAAATTTGGATTGTGATCAAATTTAGTCTTCAACAAACTCGGCCCAATCATTCGACTAAACCAAACACAAAAATTCCATGAAATTCATCAAAAGAACTGGATGACTGCAAAGCTCAAGAACAAACACCGTCTATCTAAAGTACGAAAATGGATAAGAACAGCCTGGAAGAAGCTAGCTATATAGGATGAATCAAGGGAAAGACAACAACTAATTTAGACTCCACCCAACTTACCTTGATAGTTGAACGATTAGTGAGTGGCGGATCGGAGGAGGCGCGCGGCCTCGTCGGCGGCGAGGACGCACGTCCAGACCCAGCCGTCGAGCAGCAGGAACACGTTGTGCGCGATAGACACAGCCGTCTCCCGTGGCATCGCCATTCGCGAGGAACTTTTCTTTGGCAACTATTTGAGACCACCTCACAAGTAAGCACCATGCACGCACATCGCAGTGTGCAGTGTATGGCCCGCCTTATATGGTGACGGAGGAGGAAGGAGAGGAGAAGAGAAGAGAAGAGAAGGTAGCAACGACGATGTCGGAGCGAGACCGGCTCTCATGGGAGAATCAGCCATGATGCGTACAAAAAGGAAATGATCATACCAGCTCCATCGACACGGCCGGCGACGCGCGCGTCGGCGTCACCCCACATGGCTGGATGAATGATTGCCATTACGGTATGGAGGAGACCATCAATTTTATAATTTTAATTAGTTGAAGAGTATAATCGAGTAGGTTTGTGGTTTTGGACCAATCTCGTTGCGGCAGCAGGAAGGAGCAATCTCTGGCAAAGGCTATAAATTGGGCTCGGCTTCGCAGGAGTTGTTTAACGAAAATCCTTGGATTATAGATTTATACGCCAACTTGGTGACTGATCGTCGTAAACCACCATGGTTGTTCTCCTGTGTCACCTGCATGCTGATTTGTGAAACAAACCAGCCCTGCCCAAGGTTTAACGCTGTGCTACAAGAAGTAGCTAGATCAAAAGCAATGGGTTTGGTGATGGCAACGGCAAATAAATTAATTGTCACAAAAAATGGGCAGGGTGACACCACACTAGTTGGCAGGCATAGAAGCGACGCGTCATCGTTTGCTGAACGAATGATTGCCATTTTGGTGAGGAGGAGAGCAGGACCTTTTTAGTTTTGGTCATGAACGGCGGCTCGTCGCGTGGGATTGGGTGAGGATAACCCAGGCAACATGGAGGAACAACCCGGACAAGTCTTTTAGTTTGGCTTTACACGTTCTACGCCGAGTCTTTTGGAGATGAATCGCTGGACGGGATTTGTCATCTGAGGAACATGCTTATAAGCTAGTATTTGATCGTCCACGTACCCAGCCATCATCCAGCGTCTTAGTTTTGGCCTTTCGATATCTTCAATCTGTCCTTGTTTTTTGGATGTCAACTTCTACCCTATTTATTTTCCAGATATATATATCTGGAGTCAACTTTGTCAGATGCAGAGAACCACATGCCCACATCCATGATCCGAATTAACCTGTAACGGTCATAAATAAATGCCAATTTATTGGCTCTTGAGACATTATTTTAACCCGTAGCGTATCTTGATGTATAGTAAAAACTATATATCTAGAAAAATTAAAACGACCTATAATTTAATTTAGAATAGAAGAAGTATAAAACATGACAAGCAAAATGCTGAAGAGTTACAGTATTTTGAAGTTACTTTCATAGAAAAATCTTGCCATGCAATTCGGAAAATCCAGTCGACAATGCGCATCCAACTCACCTTCCTCACTGTCCAGACCTATGTTACTGAGACATATTTGAGTTCTGAGGATGCGTCACATTGTCAACATCGGAGAACGAGAAGCAACTAGGAATATGATGCTACCACATGTTTCCCGCCGATGTTCTTACAACTGATCTTTATTGAAATTGAAAACAATGCAATAAAAATAAAAAGAAAGGAAAATATGTATGAACTGTTTCGAATTTACATCTCTATATACTTAAGAAAGAGAAAATATATGACATCCACGTCTACCGCCGTATACACATGTTTATGACCAACCCTGAAATGGGAGAAAAGAATCAATATTACGAAATGGATTATACTATACGAAGATAACATCTCGATATTACACTAAACCATGCTATCTTTTGAACACCTATTAACCATATATACTTGACCTAAAATACTAATGGTCTGTTCTCAACTTCTGTAACATGCACATCATCAGATTAAGTAGAAACAGATTACACTAAACATAAAAATGAAATACTTACTGACGACAAGCCCATGTGATCTCTGTGTACGTAGCGCCACTGTTTGTACAAGTGGCCACAAGTTCAGGCATATAATAGAAACTATAAATCATTTTTTTCTAAAAGCAAATGCAAATTATTGATGGATAGCGTTGAGCTTGTCGATCTGGCCGTCCAACATGCAAAATGGACTTGTATGCATTCATGCTCCAGATGACAACAAGTTAACAACCATGTTCATAAAGGAAAAGTGCAAAAAGTACAAGCTCAGACATGTACTTTTTACATTTCCTCAGTATCAACAGGGTCCGTGGGAGCTTAATTTGGGAGGACTAAGTACTTCCTCTCATTCCAAACTACAATTTATTTTGGCTCTTTTAGATACATAGTTTTTGTTATCAATTTAGACATAATGTACATCCAAGTGCAAAGCAAAATATATATATCTAGGAAAGCCAAAACGATCTTTCAAAAAGAATTGTAATTTAAAATGGAGGTAGTACATGACTTGTTAATTTGGTAATTTTATTCAAGAAAATTTGTATGCAAAAGGGACATGAAATCTAACTACTGAAACGTACGTATAGCTGAATTAAACTTAAGAACTGTCCCGAAGTCTGCAAAAAGAACAGCGATGGCTGTGAAGAAGCTCTGGGAAGAATAATAATCAACCGAAAGACAATAACAACTGCTGCTGATGACTCACCTTGAGTTAGTTTGACGATCACTGCGTCGCGGAACGGAGGAGGCGCGCGGCCTCATCGGCGGCGAGGACGCACGTCCAGACCCAGCCGTCGAGCAGCAGGAACACGTTGTGCGCGATGCACACCGCCGTCTCCACCGGCATCGCCATTTGCAGGGCAAAGTCCGCACAGCTATTATTTATCTTTTTCTCCCGGAACTCGAGCACCTCTCAAGTCTCAACTAATAAGCACCAGGCCTGCGCATTGCAGTGAACTAGCTTCTGTTTAAATGGAGGTCTGATAATCCTCAAAAAAAAAAATGGAGGTATATATGATGGACGGAGGAAGGAGAAGAGAACGAATGTAGCAACAGGAATGGGCAGTGGAGACAAAGACCGGAGCTAGACAGGTGGGCAGGTGGCTTCTGGAGGCTCACAAGAAGAATCTCTGATGATCCACGCAGCCGAGCGACCCTACCAGCCAGGTCGACACGGCGACGCGTCACCACATGGCTGACTGAATGATTGCCGCAGTTATGGTTTCGCTGATAATATATATCAACTATGTAATATAATGCTGAATCGGGTAGCAACGACTGGGCAGGTCGAGGCTGGTAGTAGTGGACGATCAACCTGTGTGCGACAATGCAAGGAGACGGAACAAACCCTCGTCAGCTGTTCTTCAATGTTGTCCAGTATTTATACGTTGTCCTCAAATGGCATAGGTACATGTGTCCCTCAGTTATGGGCCATGATGCAATGTGATCAGATTATGTAGATCCATAAATATTTTTAAACATCTCGCAAGGTGAGCTTTATTTTAGGAGCTATTGGGATATAAGCCAGAGGTGATAGTAATTTGCCTAATAACCAAAAGTTGAAGACTTTTTACCCATGGTTTCTAAATGTGAGAGAAGATTACAGGCCACTTCTTTGTTTCTAACACAAGCAGAGAGGTTACAATTGACAAATGCAGTTTTTATTGCTATTCCAATGTTTCAAATGGGAACTTTTCTACTACCCAAGACTGTCATCAAACAGATTGGTAAGTACAGAAATCATTGTTTGTGGAGAGGGGCCAACATCAATACTAAAGCACCACCCAAGGCAGCATGGACAATGGTTTGCTTACCAAAAGAGGAAGGAGGTCTAGGAGTAATCAATCTTAGAGTACAAAATGAGGCTCTGCTGCTCCAGAATTTACACAAATTCTTAAACAGGGTAGACACTCCCTGGGTTCAGCTTGTTTGGGAGAAGCATTACCAAAATGGCAAATTGCCCAGTCATATAAAGAAGGGGTCTTTATGGTGGAGAGACAACTTGAAACTTCTGGATAGCTTCAAAGGAATGGCAACAGTGCATTTATTAACTTGTTACTTTTGGACTGATCTTTGGGGAGGATACGTTGATTGTCAAATTTAACAAGAACTCTTCTCTTTCGTCAAAAATAAAAGGTTGTCTTTCAGTCAGCCATCCACGCCATCGACATAGAGCCCTTACATCATTTGTTTCAGTTGCCTCTTTCAGAAGAAGCCTATGCTCAGTTCTTACTCTTGGAAGAAAGAATTCGCAACCAGCTGATAACAATAGATGCAGATTGGTGGATATATATTTGGGGGCACTGCACAGTTTTCTTCACAGAAAGCCTATAGGCACTTGTTGGGCCATGCAGAGATTCATAAGACCTTTCAATGGTTATGGAAGTCTTGTTGTCAAAACAAATATAAGGTTTTCTTTTGGATTTTAATCAAAGATAAATTAATTAAGCACAAGAAACATTCTCAGACGGAAGAATATGGCCTTGCCATTCTTATGATTGTGCCGTCTGTAACACTGGTAACGAGGAAACTCTTCAACACCTTTTTTTCCAATGCCCCTTGGCACTTGCCTGTTGGAACCTTTTACTGGTACAGCCAGCAAACTCAAATTCAATTTTTGACATCATGGATAGCCTCAAGACACAACTCAACACGTCAATCTTTATGAGCATCGTCATCTTGCTTTGCTGGACAATTTGGACAGCAAGGAATGATCTGATCTTTCAGGAATTCAACCTTCAATTTTTGAATGTCGAGCCTCGTTTAGAAAAGAACTCATTTTGCTTATGCATCGAGTAAGAGCCAAACACAAACCTACACTAGAAGAATGGATAAACTTCTTTGGCTAACCTTATAATTGTTTGGATTTTTTCCTTTCCTTTTTCGTTTCTTGAGATCCCTTTGTAAAGACTGTTTGCTTTATTTTTTTAAATTTATATAATCAGTAGGGGACCTGAGCCACTCCTGTTACATAAAAAAATATGAGCAGCACATACATAATCTAGTTCATGATAGATCTATCTAATACGAAATAAACAGTGGTAGATCTTATACCAGAGTTGATGCCTACCATCGATGCCTCAGCCGTAGAGGAAGTAGTCGTTCTTGTCAGTATAGATATGGCAGTAGGGAACCTGCGGTTCTCGGAACGCCAACGACACATGCCCTAGGCGAGAACTCGACCTTTCCCACGATGAGCTTTATTTTTAGGAGGTATTGGCGTATAAGCCATAGGTAAGTGTCGTAATATGGCTGGCTTTTTCATATATACGCTACTGAAGAGCATCTCATCCGCGCCGGCTTTAAAACCTTGTGCGTGCCGGTTATCGCGCTGGTCCAATGAAGCGGACACAGATGTGGGGTACGTATCCGTGCTGGCGCAACGGCCATTACAGAAAATTAATTATCGCCGCTGGCTTCAATTAAGATTGTATGTGAACCGCTTCTAGAGATAACACATGAAGGATATATGTTAGTATCCCTACCGGATGCAATTACAGTTCGGCAAGGATGTTGAGTTAACACTATCAATTACAGACCAGAAAAAAATTAGATATTGATGCCTGTTTGGATGTGCTAAAGTTGAGTACTAAACTTTAGCATCTAGCTATTAGCACTCAGATTCTTGCTAAAATTTTTAAATCTTGGCTAAAGTTTAGCTTATCCTATTAGCACTTCTATTTGGAGAAATTAGTGCTAAAATTTAGTACTTTTGAGCATTAGCACTTGATACAAATTAGCACTTGGATAAAAACACACCTGAGTATATTTATGGATTACCGTTTGGTAATACGGAGTTGGAAAATACGTGCCAATGCTAACTGGGCTATTGGGCCAGCACGGATGGGACATCAGTACTGGTGCGCTTCAAGCTGGAACAGATGAGATGCTCTGCAGTAATAATATCTAAGGGCAAAGTGAGGAATGACTCAGAAACATGTGGCCAGAATGGCATCTGTGTTTAAACTTGAGGGCAACAAATACATCGTTTACATATTGGCTAATGAAGAAAAGACGACCTCAAGGGGCAAAGATGGCAGATCCTCCGTTCATTCTACCTCCTTCCTTCCATCCATCAGTTCGTCTCCTCCTCATTCCTGTGTTTTCAAGCTTGAGCTCCCGTTCCATCGCTTCGTGTTGGCAGTTGGTGTGATAAAAAATTGTACCAACAGGAGGATATACCTATCCTTTATGAAAGGTTTGGATTGAAACGGATTATTATCGTGACATAAGAGAATGTAAATTGTGAATGCACTGAAAGGCATTTGCACTAACTGATAAATAATAGTTTCCATTCATATCTTGTACGACAAATTTTATAATAATTTTCCAGTAGATTCATGAGAAAATTTATTATTTACTGCAATGCATATCATGCCACATTTACTGCAGAGTGCAGTGCATCTTAACGTCTACTCCGCCAGTCCTAAAATAAATGTTCCTTTAATTTGTTCTATGCTAAACTATTTTAAGTTTGACCAAATTTATGCAAAATATTATCAATAGTTATAAGACCAATTGATAAGTTTGATCCATCATGAGATATGTTTCATACATCTATTTTATGTCATAAATATTGATACTTTTATTTATAAATTTGGTCAAGATTAAGATAGTTTAACTCAGGGCAAACCTAGAAGAACACTTGTTTTAGAATGGAGGGAGTAATGTTTAATTTGTCAATCTGAACTGGAGCTATCGAAATACTAGATGGGCCCTGAGATGGAAAAAAATAATAGACATGAAGAATGTGGACCGTGCCTCAAATAAAGTTTACTCATTTCGTTGTTACTTTGTTTTCTTTACATTTTGCTAGTACTCTACAACAATATAGCTCAACTAAAAATGTCTGTTCTCAAACTCAATTTAGTTTACCTCCATCCTTGTATCGATATAGATCTGAGCGCTGGTTATATGACTTTTCATCTACTCTATAGAGTACAACCACAAATTAAATAGAAAGATTACTCTGATTAAAACATTTATCTCGAAGATTGCGATCTCCAAGTTCAGGGTCCTAGCTAACAAACTAAATGGCAACCACGTTGTGCTCCAATTGTTTATATATAACAAGTGGCCACAGGTTTATATATAACAAGTATGCAAACGATTGATGACGGATACGGTCACCGCTGTTCAAACTTGTCCAGCTGGTGCCTGATCTAAAGCAAAAGTACAGTCCAAATGAAGTTGGATGTCCTCCAGTACGACTTTATGTTCGTATAATTATTACTTCCACTACTTGGAAGCAAGTTTTGGATAAAATCGTTTTATGGAATTCATTATGACAATGAAAAAACTGAGGCACAACGATATTTTTTTTCCAAGTCAGAAATTGACTTATTGTGACAAAAAGGTTCAGCCAGTGTTTTAACTTTAAACGAATGTAAATGAAATGAACAAATGCCCTCCTTTAACAAAAAATTATTAGGTGGACGACTGAACGTTCTTACTAGCGTATTAACAAGCACTAGCTAGTACTAATAAGGCATCAGCATAACCACGAGTTGATTGGTCCAGCAGAACCCTACTAATAAGGCATCAGCATACTAAATATCAGCATAAGCACTAGCTAGCACTAGCTGAAAATGGAGCATTCGTCCAGTCCAATGCGTTAGTAATGGACGCATTTTCGTCCGCTACTAACGCGCGAAATTAGTACCGGGTAGAAATTTGCAGTTCTCGAAGGCCACTTAGTACCGGTGATATTTAGTATGGTTGTTGTTATTAACCGGTACTAAATGGCCTCGTCCATTTAGTATTGGGCAATAACACCAACCGATACTAAATGGTGCCTCTCCGCGGGTTACTTCAAAATGAAAGTATATCTAACTCCATCACATGTGCTGTGTAGGCGAGATGGCGAGGAAGGTTCGCGCGAGGCTTAAAGTCGTGAGTTCAAATCTTACGCGCATATTACGCGTAAAATTCACGTGACTTGTATGGGAGCCTCCCGGCCTATTCCTCAATTTTTTCCTTTATCTTTTGAGCACAAAGCCGGTTAGTACTGGTCGGTGTTACCGACTGGTACTAAATGGCCCCTTTAGTACCAGGTATTTTGGCCGGTACTAAATGGTGTGGCATTTAGTACCGACCAGGCGGTACCGGTCAGCCGTCCGGTACTAAAGAGGGTTGCTGACCGGTACTAGAGGTCAGTTCTCTAGCTGTGCCCACACGTTGTGCGGGGCCTCGTCTCCTACGCCACCGCTATTTGCAACTGCAATGCTAGCTATATAATACTAGTGATTGGCGCGCGAAGGAAACAACAGTAATTTAAGTGCATCATAAACGTGACTATACATATGTTAGAGTATATGATAACATATATTAATATTTATACACAGTGGGTACAGTAGCAAGCTAACGGTAGAGAGATCGAGGCATCACTCTTTTCTTTTTTTAAAAAAATACACCGGCATTAGTAAGTGTGAAACTGACACTAAAAAATATTCTAGCCCTGGCCAAACAGTTTGCCTACACCAAGAAAACTACCATGGTAGGATCCCTATAGAACCCCAGATTCTTAGTTATACAACAAAAAGGAAGAAACAAATAGGATATGACAAAAAGGAAGAAACAAATAGGATAGGCGTAGACGGTACCAAAAGTTGTTTCATTATTTTAGCATTTTTGAGCTATCCACTATGTAGTTTACCATTTTTAGGCAACAAACAATCATTTGAATTGAAACAGGTGCAAAAACATGCAATCTTTGATCTTAAGCTACATATCTAGCAATTACTTGAGTTGAGGAATCAAACAAAACTAGATCTAGTATTTTTAGAGCAATATATTAATTAATATTTGTTTGATGTGGCCTTATCGGTTGATCTCGCCGGCGATGCCTCTGCACGCGTAGTGTCTATATTATCGTATTACATGTGTCTCTTTATCTTACTTTTTTTGAAAATTAAAATAATTGTAAATATAGTGGTTCGCTACGATCAGGTGGCCACGAGGATCGTTGAGAACCGAGCTAAAATATAAGAGATGCAATGTTTTGAAGGTTTTAGGAGTTTGAACGTAATTAGTATTTGAGACACACACGTGGACTGCGGGTTAATTTTTATATATTCTTATAAAGTTTAGGATATTTTTTTAAACATCGACGGGCTCAAACGTGAACTGCGGGTTGGTTCTTACAAAAGTGGGGGAGGGGGTTTGCAAAGTGTCCGGGATAGACTTTTCTAGCTGTTGCATCGGGTGATCGGATGGTCGGGGATTTTTGGCCGAGGTGGCCTACCTTGCCGGCCGCCTAGCCCGCCCCGATTGTTAGTAGTAGATACTGTATTACTGTAATAGAAGCCATGCAACTCCCTAACTCGCATATATCACGGTGGACACGCAGATTGACTGCTTTTTGAACATCTCTCAAATAAATGGCGATCGATCACGAATCAGATCCACGAGAACCACGCGGGCAAGCATGATCTGCTGGATGATATGATGGGCGGCTACCCGCTCAGTCGACACCGCGAGGCAGCGAGGGGTCATCATCCATGGATGAACGAATTATGGGGATGTTTGTTTTCCAACTAAATTATATAATCTAGCTTATAATCTATAATATGAAACAAACATACTGTAGATTATAGCTAGATTATTCCAATTTATAAGCTAGATTATTATAATCCAATAAGCTACTCTCCTCTAGCTTATAGATTATAATCTAGATTATATAATCTTGGGTGGAAACAAACAGGGTCTATGATCGCCGACTTCCTATTGTCGGTCATCAACAGTTGCAGGTCAATCGATGCGGGTTGGGCTGGGATGATTTAAAAATTAAAATCTACGGTTTTGACTCCAACCCACATGCTGGGCGCTGATAGAAAAGAAAAGCATCCCCAAAGGATCATTAAGGTAGTGATCGGCAGTATGCATTACCGCCTACCCAGACTTACACAGTGTAGACACATGTTTGGATCCCTGGATAGACCTCTTAGCCAAGCTTGGACTATGCAAATGGGGGAGGTTCAAGAAGGATGGCTATATATGCAGGCTAGGGTTAAGCTATATATGCAGGATGGCTCAAGTTGTTGGTGGCCCATTGTGTGAATCTCCTCAGCTCTTCTGCTTGTCTCCACCCTGCTTCTTCTTCGTTCTCATCGCTCGATCCAGTGTTATCACCGCTGACGAGGACTTGTCATGCAAGAGGTGGCTGGGTCCTAGGCGGAGGGTGGTATGCCGGGATGTGAAATTGCTGCCTTTGGCAGCAGCAGCAGCAACATCCACACTCAGCAATTTCGATTCGCAGCAGCAACATCACAAGCAGAAATTTCATATGACAGGCATCAATTTCACACCGACAACAGGGATGACACAAGGAGCAATTTCACAGCAGCAACATATATGTCATAGATCATTCCATAACACATTGCAGCAACATCACACATCTTAATTTCAGCAAATCTATGTTGCACATGAGGTTCAAGAAGGGCATATCAAATGTTCAAAATAGAGGTACCATAGGACAGTGTGCTCAATTGTATTGCTTAAAGAGGATACATCACATCACATTCACTAACAGTGCACTTATCGTGTTGAAAGCCCTGGATTGGAATAGTGGAATTCCCCTTCTCTATTGATCACCTGTACATTAAGAACAAGGCGATCTTATCTTGAATGGTACGAAGGATATTTCCATCGACATGTGGTGTAATTACAATTACAATTGATATCCTATGAGATGCTATCCTATGCTTTCATGTGTTGGGATGAACATAAAATTACTCTCTTGTTATGAGCTGGGTAAAATGAGAAAAGGAGAAGATTTTTAGAATATTTTTTATGGGTGAGCATATAATTAACCCAATGTTCAGGTCATTGAAAAACAACCTTGCAAGAACCTATGTTTTACCCAATGGGTAAGCCTGGCAAGTCCACTGGGCTGAACCAGACAAGTCTAGAAGGCCTACAACAACCCATATATAGACCCTAGGGCATCCTCAGCCTCCCACAACAACCTCCTTGTTCCTCCATCCCTGCAACTCATCGGCGGCGGCTCGGTGGTACTGCAGTGCCACTGCCGCCACTAGGGCGTAACTGTCAACCCAAGAACTACCGGATCCGCTCCTGCGCTTCCTTCTCCATCTCCTAGTCCATTGAGTGTGTTACTTGGTGCATGTGGCTCCATCCTCCCCTACCAAACCCTAAGTCGTCTGCGGACTCCAGCGGCGGCCTGCCAACCTGCCTCCTGCTCTCTAGCAAGCCATGATGAGAAGACCACATATCCTTAGTCCTGGGAAGGGGAAGGAGCACGAGAAGGCGGAGGAGCAAAGAATCTCTGCTTCCTCCAATGGTACCTGCCCCCTTCTTTGATCCCTTTTGTGCTCCAATAGGTTCCTAATTTCAGAATTGTTTGTGCTTGATTTCGGTCCAAGAATGCTTCTTTTGATGTGCTCAGAATGATTCAGGAGTGCGAAGGTACATGAAAACGTGGGCATGTGAAGTTCAGTCAGCACTGCAATTGGGGATAGCAAAAGGGATACAACAATAAGGAAGATACTAATCGAGCAACAATGGAACAGATTTGTAAATGGTTCTTATTTGGGTAATGTTTATTTATTCCTTGTTTGGTAACATTTTCAGAACACATTCCGTTTATGATTGTGTATCTGATGCAAATGCCAAAAGAATTGTATATATAGCAAGCGAAGTTTGGCACGTTTCTCTACCTGGAGTTATCTTAATTATTCAGTGGTGTACAATTTTGATCAGATCTAGCTTCCTTTTTAACTATCTGCTGTCTGCTGTACATACTAAATATCTTGACGCAGACGTTTGTACTCAATAGATGTATTAAGTGCTTACTGGATTAAGTTATGAGTTAGATATATCTAATGAAGGCTGTTGTACATGAATAATTTTCTGAATATTAATTGGTTTTCGTTTATACCCAGGCTATTTATTTTATTCAAGATTTTAAAGCATGTTGTTTCAAATAACACAAATGGCTGCATTTCTACAGGGAAAGAGGTAACTATTTTAAAAGCTTCTTATAATTTGCTTACCTAGAAACAATACGAGAATAATCAAATGGAATATGTTCAATATAATATAAACAATGCACCTTGAGTTACTAGTATAGTTACGGAATTCTGCTTTCCTGAATCCTGATCGAGTGTTATTATTATCTATCATGCAACACAGACAGATAATTAGGATCTAGCATTTAAAGTCTACAAACTTCAGTCCTTGTTTTTAAGTAATATTAAATTTTAATGCCTTTCTCACTACTACAAAAATGATTTGTAGAAACGTTCTTTTTTTTTCTAGGGGCGAATCAAAAATATAGAGTATGGTTACTGTAGCATCCAACCCGCCCCTAGAAAAGTATTTTTAGGGGCGGGTGATAGTATGACCCTCCCCTAGAAATGGTCCGATGCAAAAAATTCATAATTTTTTCATATAATCTCAAATGAAGTTAAACTTTATATCAAATTATAGAGATTGACCTGATCAAGAACTTTGTAGTTGATAATATTTTCATTTAAGGTCATTTAATGGTCCAAAAAATTATTATAAGTTCTCTAATTTTAAAATCTAGAAGTTTTTTTTAAAACAATCTTGGATATAGAGTAGCTCCTTATCAAAATTGTAGTGTTAAGATCTAAAATTTTATAGTTTATACATTATTCATTTAAGATCTTTTAGAATCACAAAATCATTTAATAGTTGTACCCTACGTATATATGGTTATGACTATATAGTATCTCATACAACTCAAGTCATACTTTGAGATTTCCACAATCTTAACCTTTATATACACTGAAATATACTTAGTATATTTTTTAGCTATAGTTCACAATAACCATAGTGTAAAAGTTTTATTTTTTGATTAGTTTTGCTATGTAAATATTTAAATGAATTTTTGGAATAAAATAGAAAAATATTTTTAGGGGTGGGTGGTGGCGTCACCCGCCCCTAGAAATCAATTTCAGAGTTAATATGAAAGAATAGCATACCCCATAAAGTAACAACTGACTGTATAGTGTGGTGGAGAGGAAGGTATGTGCGAGGCATGAGGTAAGTGGTTCAAACCCTGGCTGATGCAAGTGTGCATATTTTATAAAAAAATTGTACCTCTGTAGTACAGGGGTTGTTGGTGGCTAAGAATATTTTTTTATTTTCTATTTTGCTGTTTTTGATTTTTTTTGATTTTCTGGAAATCGATTTGTAGGTGCGGGTCATGGCATGACCCGCCCCTAGAAATCGATTCTCAGGGGCGGGCGCGTTACCGCCCATACAAATAACTATTTTTAGCTATGAGAAGTATAGGCGGGTACCACACCTGCTCCTAAAAATACGTTTTTATCCGTCCCTAAAAATTCTTTTTCGTAGTAGTGTCTGTCTCCAACTTTGGACACTTGTTGAAACCTTCTGCAGAAATTGTGATTAAGTACCTATGCTCCTTCAAATACTTGCATATGTTGTTCCTAAAAGTATGCATTTGAAGAAACTGTCTTACTTGATTTGCAGGGATAGTCATAGAGACTGAAATGTTCAGAGATTATCATTGTAGACATGCTTGGTTACTGCAAGAATACTCCTTGGAACATGGTAAACACCTGGTCTAGAAAGGAAATGACGAATCTTTGAAGGTGAGGTCTGTTTTTGGTGGCATATGTTATTCACATATCAAACTAACAACTCTGCAGTCTGTAGCTATTGTCTTGAATCTATTGTTCAATTCAGTCTCTTGTTCTTTTATATTCCTTACAATTCTTTGGTCAGTAAAACTTTATTTGCAAAAGAATGCGTTTTTTTCTTTGCTGAAGAATGACCTTACTTTCGAAGGGTTCAGCACCCATGCTAGACGGGCAAATAGACTATGCATTAGTTCTGATATTTGAACCCAACATTTTCATTCTAACCCTTGTTATAGATTGAGAGCAACTGATATTTGATGCCTGAAACCGTTGCTCCCGTGGCTTCATGTACTGGTGATAGAGTTCATCGGTAAAATTTGTGTTAACATCTTCTGGATACCTACCAACTTCCTTAACAATACCATATTTACCTTGAAAACAATATTTTTTGCAACGAACTTTTTTTTGCATAGTTAGCAGCTGTGTGTTCCACTAATGAATGAATATCAGCTGCTTAAGTCACTGGAATATATTCCTCGCCAGGTGCCTCAAGACAGTGGAGTCAGTCAAGACTGAGTTCTGTGATTTAGGCAACAAGTTTTAGAATGGACTTCAGGTAATGCCTTATGTGTGACTAAATTCTTCTGAAGAAATTTATTCTGTGTCGTTGAACCAGAGTATCCTCTTTCAGATGGAATCTTTTCATTATGATTTCTGCTTCTTATACCTACTGTTAAATTACACACTGGATAGAACATTTGTTGAATGCATAGCGGCTTACATAGACAATAAAGAATGAGAAAAGTATATTGATGGAGTGAGTGCAATTATCCAAGTCATTAGTTATAATAGAAGGAGAAGAACAAGATATGTCATACTATCTTAGTTTTGTCTAGAGCAGTAATTAGACAGCTATGATTTCCGGAGTCTTAACTACTGCTCTACACAAATTAAGATAATATATGACATGTATTGTAAGCTATGATAACTTTTCACTTAATTGTACACATTCCATTAGTTTAACTCACTCTTTTAATTTCTTTCTTCACTGTTTCTGGAAGCCATGAATTCGAGAAATATTCTATCTACTGTGCAATTTATCAGTAGGTATAGCAAGCCGAACTCATCATGGAAACATTTCATATGAAAAAGGCTACTCTAGTTCAAACAGAATAAGGTTACTTCAGGAGGATTTAATCACAAAAGGAAATACCTGAAGCATTGTCTGAGACTAGCTGAGCAGATCGTAGAACTCAGTCCTTACTGATTCCAGTGTTTCAGACATCTGACAGGGAAGATACTCTATTGACTTCTGCACAAAAATACTCATTCATGAATGGAACTTGGAACACCCAGCTCATAACTATGCACATAAAGGCTTATTGCAACGAAATTTGTTTTCATTGTAGAAATATACCATTGTTAAAGAGAAAGGTGGCAAGTATCTAGAAGACTAACACTATCGCTGACACAAACTTTACCTCTGAATTCCATCATCGGTATATGAAGGCGCAGGAGCAATGGTCTCGGGCATTGGATATCAGCTCCTCTTACTCTAGAACAAGGGTTACAAAAGAAATGCCGAATTCAAACGTCAGAACTAATACATTGCCAATTTGCCAAACTAGCAACTGTGTTGAACCCTTCAAAAGTAAGGTCATTCTTTCTGCAAAAAGGCTTTCTTGGCAAAGATTTACGGAAGAATGAAATGCATGGAATACAAAACATTCCGACTGAACAGTAGATTGAAGTGCAGCTACAGGTTGCCAAGTTGTTAGAGTTATACTACGTAACAAACCGGGCAGGCTCGGCGGTCGCGCAGCCTGGACACATCACCGGAAAATCTGCTGCTCGTACGATCCTGATCCGTTGGCTCCCGGTACGTGGTGAATCAAGCAGCTGCCGCGCTTCGCCGTGCGTCCTCCTGCCGCCGACGTGATGCGTGGCTTTTTACTGATACGGTGTCGCCTCCTCACGGTGACTCGAACGCGGTACCTAACCGGCGCTGCGGGATAAACTCCAGCCGGCCCCGATTCACTGCTCCTCTTCGCCTGTTCGTTCCCTTCCGAGGTAAGTTTCTGCTGCCTCCGTTGGCTCCGCCCCTCTCTTTGGTTGCTGCCTATATTGGACGTTGGATTTCTTGCTTCTTGTCGCGATTCCGTTCCCGAGTGGCGGCTCGCTTGGAGTGGCGGTCACGGCGCGGCTCCCGGTGGCCAACCTCGGCCGGGGACGGACGGTGCCATCCCGGTGCCAAGGCAGCAGCGGCCGCGGGTGGGGAGAGTCGGCCGCCGCACAGTGGAAGAGCGTCACTTGGGCGGGCACGGGCTGCCGGCCGGCCGCTGGCGAGGAGGTCGGTGCTTGGGTAGCCACGCACGCTTGGGCCGCACCGCACGCCTCCTCCGCCGCCGTGGCGTATGCGCAGCAGCCAGGAGGAAGAAGATGGGGAGGGAGAGGGACAGGCGGAGGGAACCGCGGGAGCCACCCCCCACGGCCCAAGAAGCAGCCGAAGCCGATGGTGAAGAAGGCCACCGGGGTGCTGTTCATCATGCCGTCGCCGGTGGCTAGGCCGCCCGTGACCTCGACGTTCATGAAGATGGCGGAGCTGCCCGAGGGCCACTCGGCGCTGCGGGGCGTGGAGCTCATCGTCGTGTCCGGGTGGGGCGGCGTGGAGAAATTTGGGATTTCGCCATCGTCAAAACTAGGCTTCGCCAGATTGCCATTCCGCAACTTGGCTTCGCTAGATTGGCATTATGAAACATGGTTATCCCGCTGCAATATCTTTCTGAATGACAATGAATTGGAGAAGGGTGAAAAGTCATTGCAGCGGGATGACAATATTTTATAATGGCAATTTGGCGAAGCTCACTTGTGGGATGGCAATGTGGCGAAGCCTAGATTTGACGATGCCAAAATTCCAAATTTCTCGGCGGCGTGTCGGGGGAGCCGGAGCCGTTGCTGGAGGCGCTGTTCCACGTCCACCGTACGTCGCGCGCGATGGCGCGGTTCGAGTAGCCGCGGGCGGCGCCGCGGCTCGGTGCGGCGCCGACGGCAACAAGATGATGCGGTTCCAGTGCCGCGCGCCCGGCGCGGTGTTCGGCGCGGGTGTCGCCACCTGCCGCCTCGGCGCGTCGCCTACAGCGGCGCCGCACAAGCAAGCGTCGCCGGCCGCGTCCGCCCTGCAAACGACCCGTCCCCGTGCCAGGTCCACGCCTACGGCGCTGCTGGCTACGACTCCGTCGACATGGGCAACCGCGAGCTGTTGGTTCTGGACAGCGCGCCGTGCTCCCCTGCTTCCTCATCATCTACAAGGTCTAGCCGCCGACGCTGGACTAGAGCGCCGGGCCGCTCCTCCGCCGCGCGCTGGGAGGGCGGCCGCGAGCGCAGGGCTGCTGGGAGGTTCGGCTGCGAGAGCCGGGCCGGCTGCATGCTGGGAGGGGCGGCCGCCAGCGGGGAGGGGCGACGGCTGATTTTGTCCTCCGGCTTTTACTCCTCCGTCCACTCCGGCTGCCTGAATGCAGAATGTGTCTTCAGCTATGCAATTGTCAAGGAATGTTCAATCTGAATGACATTGCAGGAGGCATGACATTAGTACGCCAGGTAAGTCAATTTCGATGCCTAAAGAAGCTAACTGCATCTTAAGTGAATGGGATTCAAGGATTCATTCCTGGTGGAGCAGCTCAACTCTGGTTGCCCATGGCTTGAAAGCTTGGGTTTTGTCCTATTGCTAAGTTGGTCCATCAAAATATCAATTGATGATGCTCTTAAGATCCTGAAAGTACCATTTATATCCATTCGAACCCAAACCATAGGAAAGATTTGTCCAATAGGTCCATTTCATGTGCTTAAAATCAGTAAAGCATTAACATATAAATGATAAACTCTGCTTATCCTTTGCTAATTAGTAGCACTACTGTTTGCTTATCCAAAGTAGTTCCAGAAAGTTACATATTAATGGCTCAAGTTCTCAAATGCAGGGGAAAATCTGTTCACATGTTATTCAATGAGCATGAACAATGCCTGTCTTTCATTTGTGTATTTTGCATCTTCTTTTCTCCATTCTATGTCCCTGCACACCATTGGTACTGTCTTGCAGTTCAGTGAGAAATAAATCATACTTTCTGTGGATTTTCTAAATTCACTGATGAATTTTGACACTGTTCCTAAGGAAAGGCAAAAATGGAATGACAATAGCTGAGGAATCAAGGAGCCCTATTAAAACATGTGCTCCCAGTTCTGATTGAGTAAGCTACCATTCACTAATAATTGCAGGGTTCAATTGTGATACTTAACCTTTCCTCTAATTGATCTTCTTGGTACAGAATTATGCTTAGAACTTAGAAATAGAATCAGCCTTTTGGAATTAACTTCTTCATTCCAGTTCGGCAATGATTAAGCACAAAAACAAAAAAGAATCTTGCCAATTTTGCTACAGCTTTTGCAGACTTCGAGGTAAGTATGCAATTCCTGCACAATGCTTAAGATATCTTTATTGTTGACATCGTATAGCCCAACATTCAGCCTTTTAATTGTTGCCATATTTAATTGGTTAAAATGAATAGACTAGAAACCAACACTTCAGCTTTTTACATTTTATATGGATTTGCAATGGACTGTTGACTGCCTAGCTGCGATTCCACATATTTGACAAGATGTTATGACCAAACCTCCCGAACTCCTTTTAATTATGAGTACATATTTGGTTTCCTTCCATGGTAGGAGCTTGCTTTCTGATGACCTTGCATTGAAACACCTATTACTGCTGAAATTTATGGCTAGGGAAATGCCATCTCAGAAACATTGCATATTTACATACTTCTGAAAATTAGTATTCTTCTTGTTCATGAGGCGTCTGTGTGTTAGGCAAGGTTTAAATTTAATGCTATTTGCGATGATTCTGGTAGTTCTGCTCGTTTAGAACATCATTGACATTCACAATGTTTGGCACTTGAATATTTAAATCTTTATGCTAAGGTCAGAAGTCTGAACAGTTAACAGTCTGTCTCATATATGCATCTCCTACAGGATTGGGTTGTGGATAGCATAACCGCAACTGATATATTTGGGGTCTAAACTATGGTTTCAGGTGCTAGCAAAAACATGGACAGAACCTTTGCTGTTGGAGATAAATTGGTTCTGGGGAAGAGAATATACACATCTAAGCAAGCATGACTCCCTTCTGATCCACGGCGATGGATATATGAGTGAGTAGTTGCAGAAGTCAACTTTTAATTTTGCTGGATCTCAATCCGTTAGTTTTAGGAATACTGCTGCTTAAGCATCAGGTGCGTTTGGCCTACGGCCAACAGTCGCCTAGCCAAATTTGTGGGCGATAACTGCACATGCATCTGTTTAAACTAGTGCTAATTATTGACGAGCGTGCATAACCGAGTTTAAAAGGCGAAACACTTACTGACTTTTTAAATTTGTGTTAGCTCACCTCCAATTCGATACCAAAGAAGAGCAGGCAGGGCAGTGAATGGACAGGTAAACAAGTTGCAGAAACCATTTCATCATTTTTTTTTTCATATTTGCACCCAACGAACAAAACTATGTTTTGCGCGTATACCATCTACCATTTATATGTCCATTCGATGCATATATATACATTTCTCATATATGAATCTCTGTCCTTGAAACTAAAACAGGATGGCAGTTTCTTAATCATCAGTGTTAATTCTTTTTTAATTTTCCAACTCTCAATATTACTTAACTCAAATAATACCTCAGATTGGAAAACAGCAACCAAGGGCTCTAGGCTTTAACAGGAATGTAATATATTTTTTGGAAAAAAAACAAAAATATTGTGAGAAATCAGTATATATTACCTTATCATATTCTATTGCTCAGATAACTTTGTTCTCTTTGTTAGTTTAGGTAAGAGATCATGTGAATCTATCTTGATCCGAGTGCCTCCTTTTCTCAACATTCAAATAATCTAAAAAGGATATAACTGTAATGTTTGTTATGATTTGATATTTTTTTGGTCACATGCATATTGATTCGTGCTGATTTCAAGAGGTTGCTTGTCTTTAGTTCCTAATTATTATATTTCTAATTTCACAGAGAGATGGATGTACAACCAAGAAAGCCCAGAGATGGCAACTATTGCAGTTGTGAACCTGCCAGATGAAGGTGGCCTCAACAAATTCTTACAAATGTCAGTCCCAATATAACAAATGTTGTATTGAGTTATACCGCTATGCCGTGCTATTGAATAGACATTTCATTTCATATCTATGTATATGCACTATTTGCTTAACCGAAAAATTGTTCAGTAAACATTATCTAATAACTCTAGGACACTAAGTAAAGGCTCTCCACCACTTAGAAAAGGCGACGCGCGCGCGGCATCGGCACGCGCAAATCACTAGTCTCTATCTCTACAAGAAAAATCCAGCAGACAAGCTCTGGCCTCCCATTGGGCCACGTCCCTTGAAATTCTTAGCTGGTGGATCTTTCATTAATGGTGACGGGTCCAGGGACCGGTCCCCAGCGGGCCTACTTTGTGCTGACACTCTGAATGGCCTAAGACCACGCATGGATCAAACGACCGCCTTCCTGGGTCGTGACTTTCTCCAAGCCGACCAGGCCCACGGCCCCGGCCGGCTGGTCGGTAGGAGCACGGCCCCGGCCGGCTGGTCGGTAGGAGCCTCGACCCGCTTCTCCAACTGAGGGATGATCAGGGGCTAGGTCCGTACCACGGTCTTGGACTGAGGCACCAACCGGATTCCGCCGTGCATATGTCACTATCCCCGACTGACGGGGTTGGGGACCATCCGGACCATGCACACTGACTGTTCCCGGGAGCAGGTGCTGAAGATAAGGGCGAGCATGCCAGAGTATATTTGCCGTACAGGCCAACCACTCCCTCCACGGGGGTTATAGATCCCTCTGTTGCCATAGTAGAGGAACACTATTCCACCTACCCGTCCTCGTGAAGGGATGGGGCACAACGTCATCATAACCCAGCGGATGGGGCGTAGCGCTAGGGATGGAGCGTGACTACCGTAGCATACTTATCGTTGTGGCTCGCCCCCCGACTAACGAAGAATGACGCATAGGGACAAGATAAGACGGCCACCCCACGATGCAGGACTTGGATGGTGGTCATCGGAAGGCCCCGACTAACGGAGTTGGCGGTCCCGACTGACGGAGTTGGCAGTCCCGACTGACAGAGCTGGTGACCCCGACCGGCGAAGCATGGGACACTCTCTCTTTCTACCTCACTCTTTCTACCTTTGGTCCCCCTGTAATGGAGACCCCCCTTGGACTATAAAAGGGAGGGTCATCCGCCTAGGAAAGGGGGATCTGGATCATACCACATCATCGACTCGCAAGCTTGTAACTCCCCAAACTCTCACGAGCACCTGGGCTCAAGCAATACAACTGACTGACCGCCGACTGGACGTAGGGCACGATTGCCTGAACCAGTATAAATCTTGAGTCATTGTGTGTTAGGCCACCTCCGATCATGATGCGCGATACACACTTTGAGTAGGTTTAGTTGTCGGCCATTTCCGGAACCGACAGTTTGGTGCTGTCCGTGGGGGAAGACATCGTGCGTCCACTGTCCCGGCGATCGGATGGCCCTCATCTCCGACACGTCTAGCATCACGAGCCTGAGCGATATGATTCGCTTCGGCTCGTTGGAGTTTCCCATGGCCTCGTGCGCTGGGCTGTGGGCACCTCCCGTCTTTGTGCCTTTCAGGCCTTCCGCTTCTGAAGCCCGATCGTCTCGGCACGCTACGCCTCCACAAGGAGGCCACTCCTCTATTGTCACTCGAGGGAGACACTTCCTCCACCGACCCGCTGGCTGACCTCGACACCGAGGCGCTTGCACGGCGCATCGAGTTCATGCTCGGTGCCAACCCCTCAGCAAGTGACGTGGACTTGCTCCTATTCTTGCTGTGCAACGTTTTCCGCCAACTCTCCGGAGGGACCCCACTATCCCCGCCACACTCGCCGCGTGGACGGTTCTCGTTTGGCCTCACAAACGCCGGGAGCATGTACGCTAGGGAGCTCTGGAAGATCATGTCATAGCCCCCGCTCGCCATGGAGTTTGTGGGCATGATGGGGTACAGTCCTGCCTCGTTCCACAACCTCTTCTCCGACGACGACCTCCTGAGCGAAGGTTCCAATGTTGGCAACGTGTCGTCCCCTTGCTGTCCCGCGCTGCGGGAATGCGCCATGATGGATGCGCCAGGGCGGTAGCCGGTCCTGGTGGAGACCGGGGATACGCACACCCTGGCAGACCCGTGCGAGCAGGCCCTGGCAAACGCCCAGGCGCATGGTGAGGACTTTCGCCAGCGACGACGGCACCAACCGCCGCTCGAGTTGGTGCACCCCTGACGCAACTCCGAGCCGAATGCTCGTAATGTTGCATGCAGCGCGCGAGCGCGCGCCTGTCAAGTTCAGTGGGCCATTGTTGTGAACGCCAATGGCCCCCTGCAGTTTGCGCGGGCTGGGCAGAATATCGCCGCTGCAGCAATGCCCCTATGCAACCTGGTCCAGCTTGCGGACCCTCAACAGCGGGAGCTCCACTACAACATCCGGACGTTGGTGGAGCGTGCCGCTGTGCAGCAGGCGGAAAGCTCCACGTCACGCCACCGGCACGCGGCCTCCTGCCCAGTCGGGAGGGCATGCTCGCAGCAGCCAAATCTCTCAATCCATAAGCAGCAAGGGCGTCCACCAAAGGCAGGTCGTGATGCTACGGCTGGGCCACGCCTCGACCCATCGCTTGCCGCGCAGCGCCCCCCGATGCGTGGCCGGCTTGGGCCCAACAATGATGCGCGCAGCATCATCCACTCGCGGCAATTGTCCCGCAGCGGTGCCGATATCGATCGGGCCACCACGGACACAGATGATGCCCACCAACCCGAGGGGGAGCAAGAGGAGGCCTCCCTAGGCGTGGTGGCCGATCGTGCGATCAGTACGGCGACCGGAGCCCCAGTCCGAATAGCCCGGGCCCGCGGGCCTTCGGTCGTCGCATCTTGAAAGCGCCATTCCCACCACGCTTCCGACCGCCCACTAACATCACCAAGTCCACTGGGGAGACGAACCCCGCTGTAAGGTTGGAAGACTTCCGGCTCGCTTGTCGGCCCCGAAGCAACGGATGATGATTACTTCATCATCCAGTACCTCCCCATCTTTGTCGGGGAGTACGTTCGAGCGTGGCTTGAATTTTTACCGCCCAACAGCATCCGTAGCTGGGCGGAGCTCAAACTGGTCTTCGTTGGGAATTTCCAAGGGACGTATGTGCACCCCAGAAACTCCTTGAACCTCAAGAGCTGCAAACAGGAGCCTAGCGGGTCCGTGCAGGACTACATTCATCGGTTCTCCAAGCAATGCAATTCCCTCCCTGATGTCGTCGATGCAGACATCGTCAACACGTTCCTCTCTGGGACCACTTGCAAGTCCCTCATTCACAAGCTCGGCTGCCGGAAGCCGCGCACCACCCATGAGCTTCTGGACATCGCCACGAACCACACCTCCGGCGAGGAGGCGGTCGGGGTGGTCTTCACTGTTGGTCGGACCAAAGGCAAGGCCAAGTTGAAGGACCAAGATGAGGGCCCCTTCTCAGGACCAGGATGAGGGCCCCTTCTCGTGCCAACCCCAATACGGTCGCGGCGGCCGACCACGCGGGCAAACAACAGGGCAACGCCGACCACTTCTAGCAGCTCTTGGAAAAGCAGTGCACCAATCACGGATACCCCATTAAGCACAAGCTCAAGGATTGCGAGCTCCTCAAGCGCGTGCTGGGTCAGTCCAGTAAGCGCAAGGGCGGGGACTGCAATAAGGAGGCCCCTAAAGATTAGGGAGTGCCGCCCAAGGACGGGAGCGGCTTCCCCAATCCGGACGGCTACCTCATGATCTTTGGAGGTCCTGAGGACGACTGCACCAAGCGTCAACACAAGGTCCGACTTCGGGAGGTCTGTGCCGCCAAAAGCTCCATCCCCAAGTTCTTCCGTTGGTAGAGCACGCCTATCACCTTTGACCAGGGCGACCACCCTCCCAGCATTACCTGACCAGGGAGCTACCCGCTCGTTCCCTGACCGGGGAGCTACTCGCTCCTTGTCGACGCCATCGTCAGCAACAAGCGCCTGACCAAGGTGGTGATGGACGGGGGCAGCAGGCTCAACATCTTGTATGTTGAGACCCTCGATGCCATGGGCACCTCGCGGTCGAAGCTCCGTGCCTCCATTTTCCCTTTCCTCGGCATCATCCTGGGCATGAGAGCGTATCCCTTAAGGAACATAGAGCTGCCGGTCACGTTCGGCGACCGTAGCAACTTCCGCATTGAGATCCTGATCTTCGAGGTGGTGGACTTTGAGGGATCGTACCATGCCATCCTCGGGCGTCCGTGCTATGCCATGTTCATGGCGATCCCCAACTACACCTACCTCATGCTGAAGATGCCAGGGCTGAACGGCGTCATCACGGTGAGCGGCTCCTTCGAGCAGGCGTACGCCCGTGGTCGCTGTTGGCGTTTCTTATGCCCAATAGAATATGTATTCTGTAAGCGCACATAATCCACCGCAGTAATACTTCACCTTGGAGTATTCCAGGGTATCATAAATTAACACGGAGAAGCACTATGGTCTAAAGAGTATCGAATAAATGAGTGATAAACCTTGCTGGAGATATCCACCGCCTAACAAAGTGGGGGTAAGCTAGATAAGATATGATAAGAGAAATGGCCAGGCAATGACCGTTTGACTAGGAGACTCTAAAACTTAGAGCGCTAAGCAGATGGGAGGACAATGAGCGAGAAAGACTCCTAAAACACTTCTAAACTGACAAGCTAGCCTCACTAGACTAAGCCTTACTTCTAACTAGTTATCGGGAAACTAGAGCTTACTTCGGCGACTGGAAGAGGAAGGACCGCAGAAAGGGGTGAGAGGGGAGTCCAACTGAAACCTGCTGCTACTGCTATGAAAACACCCGAACGTGGTCGACTACAAGGGAGGGATAGGGCTGTCACCACCTGCCGCCTACCACACTGTTCCGTGGGGTGGAACACACTTCCTAGCTAAAACTAAGCCAGACACCACGTCTGCACTAGGTGTTAGGATTTCTCTTGAGGCCTTCAAGAGAAATCCCCCTCAACCTAGTGTAACACCTCAGGTGTTTAAATTACGAAATAAGCCTCTTTAGCTTAACACGGTGCATAAATAATTAAGAGAAGTTTCAACGAAATGATTTTTTAAAATAACTTCTAAACTAGAACCCAAATGAACTTTGGCCTGAAACAAAACTTGTGTAACTTTTCATTTTGAACAACTTTCGTGTTGAAGTATTTTCGAGTTGCAACACAAAAATTTGAGAAACACTTGGATTTGCAAACCAGTCCCTGCCTTTTCTTCTATTTCGCTGCGCAGCCTTCTTCTCCGCATCGCCCGACCCTCCGACGCGCAGCCGCTCGCCCGACCCTCGCGTCGCCCGACCCTCGCGTCGCCCGACCCTACGTTCGCCCGACCCTCGGCTTCGTTGCGGTCCTCGCTTCGCCCGACCCTCGCCCGCCGCGCAGTCGCCGCAGGCCACTTGGCCGGCGATGCCTGACAGCGCTAGGCGCCAAGCCAATGCCTGGCTGCGCCCGCACGCGCGCTCGCACGCCGCGTTCCTCCTCAGTCCGCGCACGGCACGTGCGCGCCGGCGCCGCGCGCCCCTGCTCGCTGCCCGCCGCGCCCAATGGGCAAGTCGCGCCGTGCCCGTGTCTCCGTCGCGTCCCGCCAATCGCCGCGCTTGTCGCCCGGCAAGACAGCTGCTGCAGCTCATCGCCCAACCCGCGCGCCGCGTGATCTCCAGCTCCACACGCCAAATCCTCAGCACCCAATTCCCTGCCCGCGCCCGCCGCACGCCGCGCCGGCTCAGTTCGCCGCCCGCCACGACCAGTAACGCGCCCCCATCGTGCCGCCCGCGCTCGCGCCTCGCAGTCTAGTTCCGCCCCTCCTCCCGCCTCTCTGCTGCCAACAAAAGGCCGCACTGAGTCCCCCTCGCGCGCCCAGACACCAGAACGCCGCCGTCGCCACCATTACCGCCATCGTGCCCAGCTCACCGTGGAGCTCACCTCTCCGGCCACCCCTTGCCAGAGCTGAGTCTTCCACCACCACCATAGCATCCCACCGCAGCTCACTGCCCCACCCATCATCGCCCAGAACCGCCGGAGCACCGCCAGCGTCGCCCGCGCTGCCGCCGCTCCTTGCTGCTCCGTGGACAGCTAACCCCGAAGCTCCTCCGTCCCAGCCAAGCTTCGTAATGGGTTCCCCTCGATGCCGCGAAGCTCAACGACCAGCCCACGCTCTCCCCTCCTCGCCGACGCTCCACCCCGCTGCCGCCCCTCTGCTCCGTGCCGACGAGCCACCTCCGGCCACCCCCAACCCCGACCAAGGCCATCCCGAGGTAGCTCTCACCTCCCTGGATCTCCCCGACCCTTTTTCCCTCGCCGGAATCTGGCCGGCCGCCATGCCAGCGCCGCCCAGGGACCCAATTGCATCAATTGAAATCTTTAAAAGAGTCCGCATGCAAGTTTCCAGGGGCATATCTGTAAACCTGTGTTTAAACTTTGAATTCAAAAATAGCGAAATTGTAAAATTCATGTAAAATCATAGAAAAATCGGAAAAATACAAACTCAACTTTTTTGGAATCTTTAGATGAAAATCTACAACTTTGGTTACATGCTTTTCTTCAGTTGCTTGCTAAATATTACTATAAATTAAATGGAAGGTTTAATAGACTTTAATTGTACCCACTGTTGTAGACAAAGTCTAAACCTTAAAATTTAACAATAGATTAGTTGCTTTATTTGTAGGCCAGTGTAAAAATATTAGGACCAGAACCCATCTCTCACTAAACGGTTTGATAAACCTTTTTTATGCCATAAAATAATAAAACTAATTTATAACTACTGTTATACTGTGATTCTTGTGGTGGAACTTTTTTAGAGCTGTTGTATTAAGGCCTAAATATCACAGAAAAAGTTTAGAACCTTTTTCCTCTCTGTAACCTATTTATACAATTTTGTGGTAGGAAAAATTGCACTAATTCAAATAATTAGTTTCTTTGCTTCGAAAATGTTCAACTTTTTACTGTAGGACACTTTAGAGTAGCTCTTGCTGTATAAAAAGTTTCATACCCAGAAACCCTGTAAAACATCCTGTAGAAATTAATTTTTATTAAACTCGGTGTACTTGTCCTATTTATTATGCTTTGTATCTTGCACAGTAAAATCTGAAAAATTTGCAGTAACACACATATGGATAGGTTATTTCCCTGTATAATGTTTGGTGTCAATACTTGAATGGTTTGTTCTGTATAAAAATAACTAGATTCTAGCAATGGTTGTGTATTAGATTTTTCATAATTTTTCTGCTGCGTGAAAATGTCTAAAATTTTTGCAGTGCTTTTGTGTCTGCGTAATGTGATCTAAATAAAATTTTCATCAACAGAAGTTATCTAATCCAGAAGTTGTGTTTAATCCATGTTGTGCTTAGAAAATTAAGTTTCCAATATAACACAACCCCTTCTTGTTTAATGAAGTTCATAGTTTAAGTTATACTCTTTTAACAATTGCCCAAAGAAATCTCAACTAAGTAACTTCACAACCAAATCGATGTTTTGTGAACTGCAACTTTATCGTGAAGGAAAATAATCGTCATATACCATCACTATAACTTACACTTGTGCATTCATATAGAATCGAGTACTCTCGCCGATGGAACGTACGAGCTGGTACCCGCGTCCGAGAGTGAGCAGCGTGAAGCTCAAGTAAATCTAACTGAAGCTCTCGAAGACCCGAGCCCGAGTTCGGACGAGCCCCAAGCTAGCTTTTCCCAAGAAGGCAAGCCCCGGAGCACGAACCCTATTTTTCCTAAACTTATGCAACTTATTACTCTACTTTACTTGTGCATTAAGTTTATAGGAGTTGGATGAAAACTTAGTCGCATGATCCTAGGTACCCATGCTCTGAACACTAGATGTAAGGTTCGATTGAATGCTATGCTAATAGGACTCGGTAAAAGTCGAGTGATTTCCTGTCACTCGCGAGAATTTAGGAGTTGATTGTTTACTACATGCTGCAATCATAAGGTCGACGAACGGGGCTATGGTACGATGTTTATGTTGATGATTGAGGCCCCGTCTGTTTAGTGAAAAAATTGCTAAGGCCGCAGTGTGTGGTAGTGGTGGTTAAGTCTTTGAACGTACTAACCACATGCCGAGAATATGGTGATCGGTAAGCTTAAGTACCTAATCGGACCGGCAAGTGGACAGCATCCCACGATGTCAACTTTGGTTCCATGCGAGCGAGAGCGGCAGCGGACGGCCGGAGTTCACCGAATCCGGTGTTCCGGGGCTCGATTCAGGCTGGGGTTATGCCGGGGAGAGAGTGGGCAGCACGGTGAAAGTGTTAGTTGTCACGGGACGGCCGTGCGGCGACCGTAGACCGGCGGCCTCGGCGGCGGGCAGAAACAGAGGTCCGGCGAGAAATCGGGGTTGCGGCGGAGCGAAAGAGAGAGGGGAAACGGGGCGGCTTGATGCTCACCACTTCGCGAAACTCCGGCGAGAGTTGAAGGTGGCGGAGAAACAGAGGGACGACGGGCGGCGACACGGGGCGGCGGCGTTCCTCTGGTGTGCGACTTCCAGCGGCGTGCGATGGTGCGGAGTAGGAGAAGGGGCTCCGGCGTGGGTTTTATAGGGGCAGAGTGGCCGAGAAAAAGGAAACAGGGGAGCGGGAGCCAAAGGAAGAAGAAAGGAAAGAAGAGAGAAGGCGCCGACAAGTGGGACCAGCGCGTTGGTGAGAGAGATGTGAGGGAGAGTAGGCGGTTTGGGCTGCTGGATTGGGCTGGCTGGTTTGGGCCGCGGGGAGAAAAGAAAAGGAGAAGAGAAGAGAAGGATTTGGGCTGGGCTGAAAAAAATGAGTGGGAGAAGAAAAAGAAAAAGAGATGCATGCATAATTTCATTTGTGACTTTTACAAAAATGTTTTTAAAATTTTATTTCCTATATTTTTGGGCGTTACAAAACCTATCCCCCCTTAAAGAGAATCTCGTCCTCGAGATTTGGAAGGAAGGAGGAGACGCAGGCGACGGGCGCGAACTGGATTCGGGGTGAGGAAGAAAAAGGAAAGGGGAGGGAGGCGCGGACGACGGCCCCGGGCGACGCGTCTGGTGTCGCAGCGGAAAAAGGAAAGAGAGGAACGAGAAGTGGAAGGAAGAAGAAAGGAAGGTGGGAGAGAGGGCACCGACAGGTGGGACCCAGCTGGCTGAGAGAGAGATGAGGGAGAGTGAAACAGTTTGGGCCGGCTGAGTTGGGCCGCGGGGAGAAGAAAAAAATAGGAGGAGAAGAGAGAGAGGTTTGGGCTGGGCTGAAAGAAAAGAGTCGGAGAAGAAAAAGAAAAAAAGATGCATGCATAATTTCATTTTGTGACTTTTATAAAAATGTTTTTAAAATTTTATTCCCTATATTTTTGGGTGTTACAAATCCTACCCCCTTAAAGAGAATCTCGTCCTCGAGATTTGGAAGGATTAGGGAACAGCTGGGGGAATTCTGCAATCAGTTCATCTTCTCTTTCCTAAGTAGCCTCATGCTCTGAGTGGTGACTCCACTATACTTTGCATATTTTGATCACCTTGTTCCAAGTAACTCTCTGAGACGTTTCCAAGATTCTAACCGGATGCTCTACATAAGTCAAATCTTCTTGTACATTGAGTTTCTCCAGCGGTAACTGCTCCCCATGCACTCTCAAACATTTATTTAGCTGTGATACATGGAACACGTCATGGACATCTGACAATCGTGCCGGTAACTCCAATTGATATGCCACTTCACCTTTCCTTTCCAGGATCTGAAAAGGACCAATATAACGCGGTGACAACTTTCCTTTCACTTTGAATCTACGTAAACCCCTGATGGGTGATACCTTCAAATACACAAAATCTCCAACTTCAAATGTCAATTCCCTTCTTCGTGTGTCAGCATAACTTTTCTGTCGTGACTGAGCAGTCTTGAGATTATCCCGGATTATCTGGACTTGTCTATCCGCTTCTTGAAGAATCTTTGGCCCAAAAACCTGACTTTCTTCTGTTTGATTCCAATACAATGGTGTCGTGCATTTTCTCCCATATAATGCTTCAAATGGGGCCATCTTGAGACTTGCCTGATAACTGTTATTGTAGGAGAACTCTGCATATGGCAAGCTTTTATCCCATCTACCTCCATGCTTGAGGGCACATGCTCTCAACATATCCTCTAATACTTGATTCGTTCGCTCAGTCTGACCGTTTGTTTGTGGATGATATGCGGAACTGAAGTTGAGCTTTGTATCCATGGATTCATGTAATTTCTGCCAGAAACGTGACGTGAACTGAGTACCTCGATCAGACACTATCTTCTTTGGAACACCATGCAGACACACAATTCGTGACATGTAGAGTTCTGCTAACTTGGCTCTAGTGTATGTTGTTTTGACAGGGATGAAATGTGCGACTTTTGTCAATCTGTCCACAATAACCCATATCGAGTCGTAACCATCACGAGTACGGGGCAACCCTACAATGAAATCCATACCAATCTCTACCCATTTCCATTCTGGTACTTTCAATGGCTGAAGTAAACCTGCTGGTCTCTGGTGTTCTGCTTTCACTCTCTGGCACACATCACACAAAGCCACGTGAGTTGCTACGTCTCTTTTCAAACCATACCACCAGTACCTTTCTTTCAAGTCTTGATACATCTTGGTACTTCCAGGGTGAATGGAATAAGCGGAATCATGTGCTTCCTTCAAAATGAGTTCACGAAGGTGATCAATTTCAGGTACACAGATCCTCTTTCTGAACCAAACAGTTCCTTGTTCATCTTCGGTGAAATTCGTAGTCTTGCCTAAACCAATTTGAATCTTGATCTCTTTGATCTTAGCATCCGTCAACTGCCCTTTTCTGATCTCTTGTTCTAATGTAGGTTCCATCTCCATAGTGATGGCTTCCGCTTGTGTGACAATTCCCAAGTTCAAACGTGCCATCTCCCAACATAATTCCTGAGGCATCAATCAAGCGATCATCATATTAGCTTGTCCTTTCTAGCTTAGGGCGTCTGCCACAACATTTGCCTTGCCAGGATGATACTCAATATCCAAATCATAGTCTTTGATTAATTCTAGCCATCTGCGCTGTCTCAGGTTAAGATCCTATTGCGTGAAGATGTACTTCAGACTCTTATGGTCCGTGAAAATCTGACATTTGTTTCCGATCAAGTAGTGCCTCCAAATCTTCAATGCGTGCACGATGGCAGCCAATTCCAAGTCATGGGTAGGATAGTTCTGCTCATGCTTTCTCAATTGTCTTGAAGCATAGGCCACAACTTTGCCTTCTTGCATTAACACACATCCAAGGCCCATCCGTGAGGCATCGCAATACACATCAAACCCTTTGTGGATATCCGGCATTATCAACACAGGAGCAGTTGTCAATCTTGTTTTCAGCTCTTCAAAACACTTCTGGCATGCAGCATCCCACTTAAATTCTTTCCCTTTTTCCAACAGAGAAGTCATGGGTTTCAGAATCTTTGAGAATCCCTCAATAAATCTGCGGTAGTAACCTGCGAGTCCGAGGAAACTTCTGATTTCACGCACAGACTTCGGTGGATTCCAATTCAGAACATCCTGAACTTTACTTGGGTCTACTGCATTTCCTCCATCTGTGATAACATGTCCAAGGAAAGAAACTTTTCTCAACCTGTTGACGCCAGATTTTGACACGTGTTGAATCGGCATCAGGAGAAGAGATTGGCCGATGCAACAGATCTAAAGGCTACAGTAAAGAATCGGCCGATTGAGGCTACAGTCGGGAATCGGCCGATTGGCAATGCAAATTGCGCCAAACAGATTGGAACCACAACAGAGGATCCCGGTCAAAAGTGGCCTGATGTTGGTCAACGGAGCAATGCTGATTCGGTCAAGAAATAATGGAAAAAGTCCTGATTGGATTAGGAGACGGCGGCGGAAGATTCTGCGGGAGTCCGTTTCCTTTTTAAAGATGTTATAGATATAGTAGTATTCCTGTTTGAAATAAGGTTGTAACTAGTCGTAATCGACCAGGAGTCCTGGTCCTAGGGTATAAATAGGAGTCGCCAGGACTTTGCAAGGGATGAACACATCAATCAACAAAACACTTTTACTTTTTCCTAGCACCTTACTTTCAAGTCGGCGACTTTGCCAATATTTTTTCTTCTTCCACGAGTTCGTACGGATTGGCAGGGCTGCATCAACTTGATCTCCGGCCAATTGGTAGGTTCCGCTTATCGAGTAACATCTGAGCTTTAACCACGGGCGCATCGCTGTGGTTTCGTTTGGATTTATTCACCAGTTATCGATATTTACTAGAATTGCAAGTTTTACCTGTTGTTCTAGTATTATCACCAGTTATCCAGCTTGAGATTGGAATTATCGGCTTTATCATCGCGCTTCCTTGTTCATCATCATATAGCCGATTAGATCTATTCTCAAGCGTTGCATCTGTAATAATTGTTTAGATCGCTCCAGCCAGTTTTCTTTACAATTATTACGAGATTATCGGCTGATCCATAGTCGGTCATCTTCAAAGCAAATCGGCCGATTCGCCGACGCGCTCTTCGGGACAGATCGGAACCCCAGCCGATCGGGACGCCCAGAATTTAATACTTTTATTTCCTTGTCAATCAACAAGTCAGATTGACTGGCACGCCGCGCGAACCGCACCAGGGCAATAACCCGAACAGGAACTAAGCAGATTCTCCCGGGTCGTGTGTCCGACGCTGAAGACCATCGGCCGATTCCTGGCCGATTTTTAGCGCCAACACACTTTTGGCACGTCCAGTGGGACGCATCTTCAAGATCCGACATGTCAAAGAACGCAGAAATTTCCGATAGCAACATCATTGAGGTCACAGAAGCGGATCTCAAGGACGACCAGAAGGAAGAATTGGCTAAACATCTAGAAGATTACAAGAGGATGTATCTGCAGTCGTTCAGTCGTACCAGAAGTGGGGAGGCTATCAAGAAAGCTCCTCTTCTAGTTCCCCGCCATATCACCATTGCTGAGGATTCGACCAAGATGTCCGATATGATCCAACAGTCCGTCCACCAGGCGTTCATCGACCATTCCTCGGTGATGACCAACACGGTGTACAATGCCGTCATCAGCTCTCTAGCCAGCGGAGCAGTTCAAGGATATCAGGGGCCAGCGTATGCCCCGCCGATTGCACTTCCAGCCAGAAGTTTACCAGGCACGTCCCAATCGGCTCCTCAGCCGACGTTGACGCAACGCGAAGGCTACAACTCTTCGTTGCCTCCAGTGTCTCCAAGGTACAGCGGTGCACCGTGCTTCTCATCGCAAGGACCACTTCAACCTGTCCAGATCGCCTCTGTGCAATCGTTGCCCACAAACTCAGTACCCTGGGGGGCATCGGCAACGACGGCTTTTCATGAGCTGTCAACCGGACATGGGAGCTATCCAATCCAGGCGCCGTTCCAATCGGCCGTCCGGCCGACGGTCCCTCAGTATCAACCAGCCCCGTCAGAAATCGGCAGGGGGGCAGGCGCTGTAGAGGCACTCAGAAGCACGGCGCCGTTGACAATGTACGACGGGGCGGCGGATTCATTTTGCCATCAACTGTCAACTGCTCAGACGGCCATGACGCAACAACGTTCGCCGCATGCTTCGATCCATCACCCGACCATACCACCGCCAGTCCTCCAACATATGCCGACACTTCGAACGGCTGTTCATCAGCAGCAGGTGGATTGGACGGCGAGAATAGCGGAGGTGATTCAGGATCAATTCGGCTTGAAGCCGAAAGTACAGACTTACACATACAAGACACCATATCCATCTGCCTATGACTTGCTGCCGTTTCCACACTGGTACAAGGTGCCCGATTTCACCAAGTTTTCGGGGCTGGACGACACATCCACCGTGGAGCACATTAACAGCTTCATCATCTAGTGCGGGGAAGCCACCACGCAAGATGCTCTGAGGGTGCGTCTATTTTCATCGTCTCTGTCTGGATCGGCCTTCCAGTGGTTCACCACTTTGCCACCAAATTCTATTGTTACATGGGCCGATCTGGAGAAGCAGTTCCATAAGTACTTCTACGCAGGAGTACATGAGATGAAGCTCTTAGATTTGACCACCCTCAGGCAGAGGAGCGATGAACCAGTGACTGGATATATACAGAGGTTCAGGGAAGTCAGGAACAAATGCTACAGTCTGGCTCTGACCGATGCACAGTTGGCCGATATCGCTTTCCAAGGCCTCCTGCCACAAATCAAGGAAAGGTATGCTTCGCAAGAATTTGAAAGCTTAAGCCAGATCGTTCATCGATTGGCAGGTCAGGAAGTCCGTCCGATTGAGCAACGGAGGAATTTCCAGAAGAAGGTGGCATATCTAGAAGGGTCTGAATCTGATGGAGAAGAAGAAATCGGCCTAGTAGAGTGGGTGAAAGGCAAAAAGCCAATATCGTGCCCTTTCGGAAAGAAAGAACCAGAGACATTCGGCTTTGACACATCAAAAGCCGATAAGATTTTCGATTTATTACTCCACGAAGGGCAGATCAAGCTATCTCAGTACCATACCATCCCTTCGGCCGATCAGCTCAAGAAGATGAAGTACTGCAAGTGGCACAACGCCACGTCTCATGACACGAATGTGTGCAAGATTTTTTGTCAGCAGATACAATCGGCCATCGAGCAGGGGAGGCTCAAGTTTGAAACCCCGGCAAAGCCGGCGAAGCCGATGAAGATTGATCAGCATCCTTTCCCAGCCAACACGGTTGACACAGGAAAAAATCCACTTCAAACCAAGGTGCTGACGTCGGAATCGGCAAGAAGGAGTGGCGCCGTAGATCCCAGGAAGAAGGTCACGGCGGATGAGGTCAAAGGGAAAAGGCGGGCTGAACACAAGGGCGAAGGATCAGAACGATCGCGCAAACCCATCACCTCCCAGTTCTTGCTCAGCAAATATCGGTGGCAGCGGGAACAATCAAGATACCACGACGAGATGATACGCTGGCACGAGGATCACTGGCAATGTCCGTTCTTCATCCATTGCTAGGAGAACGACCTCTGATTGCCGTCAGCCGATAACTGTCGTGAGTGCAACGGACTAAACCGCAACGATCGCCCGTTTAAGAGATCGCGCTCCAGAGACAGAGGATCAGAGCCGATCAGCAGAAATCGGCGCGAACAAGAAGGACAGCGCCTTTCAGTGCATGATCGACTGGGGGGCAGAGTTGACCGGTATCACCGGTCGAAAGGCAGGATCAACCAACAGGATGGACTGGGGGGCAGAATCAGCGTGCATGATCGGCTGAAAGAGATGGCTGATGATAGGGTGTCAGATGAAAACCCCCTAGGAAGGGAACCAGATTGGGAGCACGCCAGATCATCGGCCAAACCAGTAAACCCCAGGTGGTGTCCTGATGGCCTATCCAGATCCCAGAAATGGAGGATCCAACGCCTGCGCCAGTGGGAGCAACAAGAAGAAGAGCAGAGGCAGGCGGTGGAGAAGAGAAACGTTAAGTCTCGGGTCTGGCGCCCCAAGAAAAACAACAGCAAGGAAGCAGACAATCAAGAATCGGCAGCTAAAATCAACATGGTGTTCATATTGCCGATGAAGTTCATGGCGCCTGCCGATCGAGACAAAGCGACAAGGGTGGAAGAGCAGATGGCACAGCTGGTATTAGAGCCGATGACAGCCACCTTCGAGAAGCCAGAAGATGAAAAGCGGCAACATCTCAAGGCATTATTTCTCAAAGGGTATGTTGACGGACGACCCGTTACTAGGTTGCTAGTGGATGGAGGCGCCGCAGTCAACATCATGCCGTACGCCATGTTCCGCAAGTTGGGCAAAAATGATGAAGACCTGACCAAGACGGACATGATGCTCAAGGACTTCGAGGGCAACATGTCTCCCGCCCGTGGAGCGCTCTGCGTCGACCTCACCATCGGCAGTAAGACCCTTCCTACTACCTTTTTCGTTATTAATGGTAAGGGGTCCTACAACATGCTGCTCGGTCGCGACTGGATACATGCAAATTTCTGTGTCCCATCTACAATGCACCAATGCCTCGTGCAATGGGTCGGCGAAAATACAAAGATAGTCATCGCCGATTCCGCCTACAGCGTCGCAGCGGCCGACACGCAATAGTGGAGCTGTGAGCACGTCAGATGTATATCTGGCAGAACTTGGGACACTGATTTTCTGAAGGTGTCCGATTTCGGTCTACAGCCGATCCAAGCAGTCAGCTCTGAAGATTCAAAATAGATGGATCAGCTCGTCCGAGAAGACGGGAAGCTTGGGCATGGGTTTATGTCGGCCGATTCATTGGAGATGGTGGATTTGGGAGATTGTGGCAAATCAAGGCCGACGTATATTAGTGCTAACTTGGATCCTGGGTATAAGTGTAAATTGATAAGTTTATTAAAAGAATTCAAGGATTGCTTTGCTTGGGAATACCATGAGATGCCAGGTCTAGACCGGTCCATTGTTGAACACCGGTTACCTATAAAATCAGGATATCGGCCATATCAGCAACCTGCATGACGGTGCAACCCCAAGATTCTACCTGATATAAAGGCCTAGATCACAAAGTTAATTGAAGCAAGATTTATCCGGCAGTGCCGCTACGCCGAATGGATTTCTAATATTGTGCCCATGTATAAGAAAAATGGAAAACTGCGCGTGTGCATCGACTTCAGGAACCTAAATCAGGCCACACCAATGGACGGATATCCAATGCCGACTGCCGATATCTTGATAGATGCTGCCGTAGGACACAAAGTCATCAGTTTCATGGATGGTAAATGCCGGGTACAATCAGATATTAATGGCCGAAGAAGATATCTCAAAAACGGCTTTCAGGTGTCCAGGTCACCTTGGTTTATTCGAGTGGGTTGTGATGACCTTTGGGTTAAAGAACGCCGGTGCTACATATCAGCGGGCCATGAACTATATCTTTCACAAGCTTATTGGTACATCGGTGGAAATTTATATAGATGATGTCGTGGTCAAGTCAAAAGGTCATCAAGAACATCTGGCCGATTTACAAGAAGTACTGGAGTGCACAAGGAAGCATGGGTTGAAAATGAACCTGAACAAGTGTGCATTTGGCGTATTGGCCGGGCAATTCTTAGGATTCATGGTCCATGAGCGCGGGATAGAGGTCAACCGGAAGACCATAGACGCCATCAACAAAGTTGTGGCTCCATAGAACAAAACTGAACTGCAGTCCCTCATCGGCAAGGTCAATTTTATCAGAAGATTTATATCCAACCTGTCAGGGCGTATTCGAGCTTTTACTCCTTTGTTGAAATTGAAGCCCGACCAGGAATTTGTATGGGGAGAAGAACAACGCAGAGCGTTAGAAGATATCAAGCAATATCTGGTTTCGCCTCCGGTGTTAGTCCCGCCACAACCTGGTAAGCCGTTCAAATTATATTTATCGGCTGATGAACAGGCTATTGGATCGGCGTTGGTACAAGAGTTCGAAGGAAAAGACCGGGTGGTATACTATGCCAGCAGAAGACTCCTAGACGCCGAAACAAGATATTCCTCGGTGGAGCGGCTGTGCTTGTGTCTATATTTCTCGTGTACCAAGCTCAGGCATTATTTGTTATCGGCAGAATGCATAGTTGTGTGCAAAGATGATGTGGTGAAATATATGCTATCATTGCCGATTTTGAAAGGACGGATTGGAAAATGGATCCTGGCTCTATCAGAATTTGACTTAAGGTACGAATCGGCCAAAGCTATTAAGGGTCAAGTCTGGCCGATTTCGTAGCTCAACATTGCGGACCAGAAATTGCTATCGTTGAACTAGTTCCATGGACTCTATATTTCGACGGTTCGTCGTGTGGGGCCGGATCGGGAATCGGCATCGTTCTTATATCGCCTCGGGGGGCAAGTTATGATTTGTCTCTGCCGATAGAAGCATTCGCAACCAATAATCAGGTAGAATATCGAGCCGTCCTAAAAGGTATCCAATTATTAAGGGAAGTCAAAGCTGACGCAGTCGAGATTTTTGGAGATTCCATGCTCATCGTAGATCAGTAAACGGGGAAATCTGAATGCAAGGATGATATCTTGAGGATTAATTATGAAGATTGTCTCCAGTTGTTAAAGGAATTCAAGTCTGCGATAATTGAGCACATCCCCAGAAATTATAATGAAGAGGCCAATAGGTTGGCCCAACATGCATCCGGATATCGGCCGATTCAGGGGGCTATGATTTTAGAGCTCGCGGCCGATGATTGGCGAAGGGAAATCGCCGATTACTTGAAGGATCCCTCCCGGAAAGTGGATCGGCGAGTACGTTTTCAAGCCACAAAATATGTGTTACTTGAAGATGATTTATTTTATCGGACGATTGATGGAGTTCTTCTCAAGTGCCTGGGAACAGAAGAAGCAAAGGTCCTGATGGAAGAAATCCATGAAGGTGTACGTGGAGCCCATCAATCGGCTCACAAAATGAAATGGATGATCAGAAACAATGGGTATTACTGGCCGACGATTCTTGAGGATTGTTTCAAATATTATAAAGGATGCCAAGACTGTCAGAAGTTTGGCAATGTACAACGCGCGCCAGCATCGGCTATGAATCCAGTAATTAAGCCGTGGCCGTTCAGAGGTTGGGGAATAGATCTCATCGGACAGATTCACCCTCCATCGAGTAAAGGGCATAAGTTCATATTAGTGGCCACCGAGTATTTTACTAAGTGGGTGGAGGCAATTCCTTTAAGGAACATGACATCGGCCGATATGATCGAATTCGTTAAGAACCATATTGTTTATCGATTTGGTATTCCTCAGACTATCACGACTGACCAAGGGACGATGTTTACCTCTGGAGAGTTTGGAGAATTCGCCGCCGATATGGGGATTAAATTATTAAATTCTTCTCCATACTATGCTCAAGCCAATGGCCAGGCTGAATTGTCCAATAAGGGGATAATCAAGTTGATCAAGAGGAAGATAGAGGAACAACCCAAAAAGTGGCACATGTCTTTGGCTGAATCTCTATGGGCTTATAGGATGACTTGCCATGGAGCCACTAAGATATCTCCTTATCAACTGGTTTATGGTCACGAGGCAGTCCTGCCTTGGGAATTAAGGACGGGGTCAAGACGTATATCGCTTAAAGATCAGTTGACGGCCGATGACTATTCCTTCCTCATGAAGGATGAGCTCGATGACTCGGCGGGTCAGCGGTTGAGGGCCCTAATTAGCATAGAAGAAAACAAGAAAAGGGTGGCCAGATGGTATGACAAAAAGGTCAAAGTTAAACAATTCTCCCAGGGAGATTTGGTATGGAAGTTGGTGCTGCCGATAGGGTCTAAGGATCCCAAATTCGGTAAATGGTCACCCACATGGGAAGGGCCGTACAGAATCGGCCGATGTGCCCCTGGAAATGCATATATTCTGGAAACTATTGAAGGGGAAGAATTCCCAAGAGCTTTGAATGGACAATATCTGAAGAGATACTATCCAAGCATTTGGGTAGATGCATAACTTGCAGTAAGATATATTAAGACGACATGGCCGACTTCTATCGGCTTTTGTCCATACAACCGATGTAGAAATGACATCGCCTTAAGAAAGAAACATTGTGATTCGGTTTGACCAGCTCATTATTCGATGAAAATAACAGAGTACATGGCCGACATGGTACAAGTCGCCCTTAGAATAAAAATACTGATATATCTATTGATTACGCTTGCTTTGGATTTCTCTCTCGATCTGGCCCAGTTCTATCAGAAGGCGGGTCCTATTCTCCTTCAGATTCTCCGTGGTGGCTCCAGTCTCAACTTGATGGCATAGTTCTACGAGGAGGCGGGTCTTCTTCTCCTCCAGGTTCTCCATGGCGGCTTCAGTCTCGACTTGATGAGGGAGTGGAGGACTCTTTTCAGATGGCAGTCGCTTGCGGACCAGGCAGTGAGCGTCTATAAGGTCCCAATACTTCTGGACAACAGCAGGAACATGATCTTTAAGTTCTTTAGAATGAGCTCTTATCAGATCTATGTCTACTTGTGACAGTGGTTCCTCTGAATGCATAACTTCGATCGCTCGTTCCAGATTGGGGCTGAGACGTTTTGACTAAACAGAGAGGAAAAGCTACCCAGCATCAGAGCGATTGAGATGTCTAGGGGAGAAGCAGAAGAGAGTTCGTACCTGATTGATAGAGAAAGAAGACGGGGAAGACATCTTGATGTCCAGCTTGGGAAGATAAAAGATCCAGATTATTGGAGGGGGAGAAGATGGGTAATGCATATGCCTCTGGAGACGGTGTGGGATCTACTTATAAAGAGAAGGAAGTAAGAAGATAGTGGGACACGTCCTATCGGAGTAAAAGCATTCATAAATGCAAATCTGCCAAAGGAAGTGGTCCAGGATCAAATCGGCGCAGTAACATTAAAGGAGCATTAAATGTTTACAACATTCTTTACAACCCGAGGAAAGCATCTATGGCCGCGATAGCTCGTTGCCTAATCTGATCGGCCGAATCTAGTACTCTTTGGTCGTCGTCGGCCGATCCGGGAACTTCTGATATATGGCGATGAAGCCTTATCGCTTCACAGGCCAAGTTCTGCCTTTCTTGCTTCAGCCCAGCGATGACGGATGGGAGCTCTTGAAGTCTCTTTTCTCCGGCAGCTATGTCTTTGGTTACTTGCTCCATCTCTTTGGCTAGCTCTGCTCTCCTCCGTTTGAGGCGATCTATCGTGCCGACGATATTCGGGTGAGAGCTCTCGAGGAAGTTGATCCGTTGATGTACCTCTTGGGCTCGGTGCTTGTACGAGTCGGCTTCTTCTTGGGTCTTTGCTAGCTGGGCACGATCGGCCATATGGCACAGGGCCCTGGAAACTGGGGTTTGCATATATTCTATATATGCAACAGGTTCCAAGCTTTCTGTCGTTTCTTCCGGGATTCGACCCTTGATGTCACTGAAAAGCTGCCGAATCGGCGAAGCATCTTCTACTAATCGGCCGATATCGTCTTGGAGGAGAATCCGCATGCTCTCGAGCTTGGCGCGGACATCATCAGAAATAGAGCTCAACGGAATTTGGCGTGAAGTGATTTCTTCATCATCAGGCAAAGAGACGGCGAAGGAGAAAACGCTGTTATTCGGGGTGTCTTGTTCCTGCGGGAGAATAAAGAAAAGGATTAGTAAGCAGTAAAAGGGAATCAGCCAATTCCGGTGATAAGTTTATTACCTCCTTGAAGCAGATCTCTCTTGCTTGCGCCGATAGGAGCGCCTCCCTCGTCTCAGGGACCGGTACTATCGGCTCGTCAGAGGAAGAGGTCTCGACAACTATTAATGTTTTGCTTGGACCAGCTTCCTGAAAAGGTATGGAAAACAGACCCTATGAGTATACTATGGGTAATTGAAATAAGATGATATGCGATATTTGCCATGCCTCTCTTGGTCTTCCGGCCGATGTTTGTTGTGGAGCTACAGTCGACGTACCCAAATCGGCCTGCATCAGGATCAGTTAAGTCCTCTGAATGTCAAGAAATTGAGTTAAGAGATTATCTACCTTGATGAGAAGAGTTGCTGGAGTTTCAGTTTCCACTTGGGATGTGGCCGATTGCTGTGGGGACTGCACTGGAGCGGCTTGTGCAGCTTGACAGAAAGAAAAAGTTAGTGTTAGTGGAGCACTTAAGGATATATGAAATAAGCAAGATTACCTGAACAGCTTCCACTAGCAGTGATGCCGCAGCTGCTCCGACTTCTGGGGTGACTTGAGGATCGGCCATCTCGGTAGTTGGCCAGGATAGAGGAATCGGAGTTTCAGCCGATACTACCGCCGATTGGTCAGTCGGTCCGATGCGGGCACGCACTCGATGGCTTGTTGTCTTCAAGTTCGGCCAGTAGCGATGTCCTTGATGGTTGGAGCATGAAAGCCGATGAGCGGATATGGCGTATATGGATGATTGCTCTCTATCGGCCTGCCACTTCGGCTCCGCATCGGAGGGACTTGGCTTTCAGACTAAGAAGATAAATATAAGTTAATGGTAAGATGGTAGTATGGAAAGAGACAGCATTGAAATCGGCTGGGAGAAAGGACATACCGCTGCACTTGGGTCGATGTTTTCTGGGTCCAGAATGTTGCAATATGTTGATGGGGATTTGCAGAAGAGGTATTGCTTCCATTATGCCCACCGTAGTTTGAATTGTTGAACGGCAAAAGAGGCCACTGTCCAATTGTTCAGGTCAATGGTGCTAGAATCTGGCACTAAGTTGCACAGCCGATTGGAGTCAAGACTCTTGGTCAGTTCATCTCTGAATTTTGCTTGACCGGCAAAGTAGACCCAAATCGGCAGTTGACCAAAGCCCAGTTGCCTTGCTGCAGCCGATGGATTATAAAACTCATATGTGGGAGAGTCCTTTCCAGAGAAGAAGTTGGCCGGCAAAATCCCTGGCTTAATCAGGGTATCCATAAGTTCCCTATCAAATGTATGAGTGGACGAGTCGTAGCAGATGGGAAGTTCGAAAATCGGCTCTACTGTCCGATAGGGATACCAACTGACAGTCTCTTCACTGAAGCCGTTGTAGAAGCATCTGAAGTATTCGGCCGTTCGGGCAGTAGTAAATTGACAGCCAGGGAAGGCCGATGCCGCTTCTCCAAAAGATCTGCAGCGTCATCGGACAGTTGGGTTTTCCTCTGACTTAATGTTGGGGAAAGTTTTGGTCTCTATTCGTTGCTGAGAGACCTTGCTCATATATAGGTTGAGCCAGAGAGTGATGAACCACCAGGGACCGCCAGGGTTCCCAATCAGCTCCCCTTTTGACAGCCTAGTGCCGATTTGGTGCATCATGTGGTAGGCCGATCCCAACAGATGCTTTCCAAGGGAAACGGCCGATCCTAGTTACAGAGCTTCTGCCACAGAAAAAATGTTTCTCCAGCCACATCATCAGGAACACAGTATGCTCTCTCTCTCTGAAATTGTTCCAGTCCTCATATTTCTGTTGATGTACCCGTTCCATCCACCGATTCCTTTGGTTTCCAGCCGATGCGATGGCTTAATCAGATAGTCAAAGGGGGTATCAGAGGAGGAGATGTCAAGGCCGGTCAACAACGGGACATCGGCCAAAGTTGGAGTCATGGGTCCATGTCCAAAAAGGAACGCATTGAGTGAGTCGGACCAGAAATAAGAAGCTGCTATGACCAAGGGCTCGTTTTTCTCCATCTGGGACAGAGAGAGGTCTATGCACTGGCCGATTTTCAGTTCATCCCACTGAACTTTCCTAGACTTGGCTACTCTATGGTACCATTCTCTCCAGCCAGGGGTCTCGTTCAGCCAGGACCTAAAGGCACCTACCCATTGACCTAAATCCATGGGCGATTGCTTGAACGGGACTCTGTGAGTCTCTAGGTTGATCAGGTCAGTTGGATCGGGATTCCCCATGGGGCCTAAGCAGATAAGATCAGAGGATTCTGAAAGAGGAATGGTGATCTGGTGCCTAAATGCCTAAAAAGGAGGAAAAAAAAGGAAAAAACTAAGGATAGATCCAGAAAATACTGGAGCAGTAGAAAAGCAAAAGGGAAAAAATTTCAGATGACAACCTCCGAGATGAAGCTCATCGTCGCCGATGGGGCCGCCAGTTGAGCCGCCGATCGGGCCGCCGTCGCTGAGGGGGATGCCGACGGAACCTCCGTGGTTGGAGAAGTTGCTGATGGTGCCGCCATTGGAAGATTGGAGTAGGTTGCAGGTGAGATCACTGGGGGAGCAGTTGGAGATCGAGAGGGCTCAAGAAGAAGATGAATAGTTGTTCGCATGAGAAGATTACTAGGCTCGTGAAGAATGGAAGGCGGAGAATGCCGGTACTTGAAGACAATCCGAGAGAGAAAGGGCAAAGGCGGGATTTTTGCCGCGCCGTCTACACGAATTCCAGGGGAACAGTTGTCTCGAACACCCGATCCGAGAAAATCGCAATCATTATGTAGAAGACCGCGGAACGGAAGGAGATTTTTACTACGCCCGTTTCGGAGAAAAGGATTAAAGAAAGAGTTTCGAAGTAAAAATTATGTTTTACTCCGAAACTTGGGGGGCATGTGTTGACGCCAGATTTTGACACGTGTTGAATCGGCGTCAGGAGAAGAGATTGGCCGATGCAGCAGATCTAAAGGCTACAATAAAGAATCGGCCGATTGAGGCTACAGTTGGGAATCGGCCGATTGGCAATGCAACTTGCGCCAAACAGATTGGAACCACAACAGAGGATCCCGGTCAAAAGTGGCCTGATGTTGGTCAACGGAGCAATGCTGATTTGGTCAAGAAATAATGGAAAAAGTCCTGATTGGATTAGGAGACGGCGGCGGAAGATTCTGCAGGAGTCTGTTTCTTTTTTAAAGATGTTATAGATATAGTAGTATTCCTGTTTGAAATAAGGTTGTAACTAGTCGTAATCGACCTGGAGTCCTGGTCCTAGGGTATAAATAGGAGTCGCCAGGACTTTGCAAGGGATGAACACATCAATCAACAAAACACTTTTACTTTTTCCTAGCACCTTACTTTCAAGTCGGCGACTTCGCCAATATTTTTTCTTCTTCCACGAGTTCGTACGGATTGGCAGGGCTGCATCAACTTGATCTCCGGCCAATTGGTAGGTTCCGCTTATCGAGTAACATCTGAGCTTTAACCACGGGCGCATCGCTGTGGTTTCGTTTGGATTTATTCACCAGTTATCGATATTTACTAGAATTGCAAGTTTTACCTATTGTTCTAGTATTATCACCAGTTATCCAGCTTGAGATTGGAATTATCGGCTTTATCATCGCGCTTCCTTGTTCATCATCATATAGCCGATTAGATCTATTCTCAAGCGTTGCATCTGTAATAATTGTTTAGATCGCTCCAGCCAGTTTTCTTTACAATTATTACGAGATTATTGGCTGATCCATAGCCGGTCATCTTCAAAGCAAATCGGCCGATTCGCCGACGTGCTCTTCGGGACAGATCGGAACCCCAACCGATCGGGACGCCCGGAATTTAATACTTTTATTTCCTTGTCAATCAATAGGTCAGATTGACTGGCACGCCGCGCGAACCGCACCAGGGCAATAACTCGAACAGGAGCTATGGAGATTCTCATGGGTCGTGTGTCCGACGCTGAAGACCATCGGCCGATTCCTGGCCGATTTTTAGCGCCAACACAACCAAAATGCACATTTGCTCAGCTTGGCATATAACTGATTCTCTCGGAGTTTCTGTAACACTATCCTCAAGTGCTCTTCATGTTCTTCCTCGTTTTGTGAATACACCAAGATGTCATCAATGAACACAATCACAAACTTGTCAAGATATTCCATGAAAACCTTGTTCATCAGGTACATGAAGTATGTTGGAGCGTTGGTCAATCCAAACGACATCACAGTGAACTCGTACAGACCATATCTGGTAGTGAAGGCTCTCTTGGGTATATCCTCTGGTCGGATCCTTAACTGATGATAGCCTGATCTCAGATCAATCTTGGAGAAAACCTTGGCACCTCTCATCTGATTGAACAAATCTTCAATCCTGGGCAGTGGATACTTATTCTTGATCGTCACATCATTCAACGACCTGTAGTCCACACACATCCTTCTGCTGCCATCCTTCTTATCGACAAAGATCACGGGTGCTCCCCACGGGGATGAGCTAGGACGGATAAATCCCTTAGCTAACATTTCTTCTATTTGTTTCTTTAGTTCACTTAGATCCTTAACATCCATTCTATATGGTCTTTTAGAGATAGGTGCAGTACCAGGCAAAAGATCAATACTGAACTCAATGTCACGAACAGGTGGCATACCTGGTAAATCCTCCGGGAAGATGTCGGGGTGATCACAGACAACTCTGATATCTTCTAGAGGCATTCCCTTCATTTGGTTCACTGTCCCAACTCCACTGGGTGAAGCTGATGCCACAAACTCTACTTTATCTCCTTGAGGGCTGGTTAAGAGCACTGATCTCTTGCGACACTGAATGACACCATCACATCCTGATAACCAATCCATTCTGAGGATCACATCAATGCCGCTAGTCTTTAGGACTATTAGATTGGCTAGGAATTCTACCCCCATAATATTCATGTTGACCCTCGGGCATGAGTGACTAGCTTTCAATTCTTTGCCCGGGGTACTTACTAGAAGTATTTGTTTCATAGGGTTCATTGGTAAGTTATGCCTTGTGGCGAATTGCTCAGTAATGAATGAATGCGATGCTCCAGAGTCAAATAAAACTGATGCAGGTTCAGAATTAACAAGGAACGTACGGAGCACAACATCGGGAGCCTCTTCAGTTGTTTCTGCAGCCACATGATTCACCCTTCCGCGCACGTAGTTCTGCTGACCTCTGTTGCCCAGTGGTGTCTGGTTGCTGTTGCGCGGCTGCTGCTGCTGAGTAGTCTGCCTCTGCCCACTGTTCCTCTAATTCTGAGGAGTTTGCATGTTACGCTTCGGGCAGTTGTTAGCATAATGACCCAGTTCTCCACATTTGAAACAGCCGTTGGGTTGGACCGGTGTGACTGGGTTGTTGGTCCGCACTGGTGCACCTGTGGCATAGCCTGAACGGTACGGTTGCGGGTTGGAGTTGCGCTGAGTCTGCTGGTTGAAGCGCTGAGGCTGCTGTGGAGTTTGTTGATTCTGTTGACTCTGCGGATATCCTCCGCCTTGTCCTCCAAAGCGTGACTGAAATCCCTGGGGTGTGCTATAGCGGGGATGAGTGTTGCTGCTGGATTGTCCCTGGGACTGAAGTTTTCGCTTGTGTTCCCCAAGCTCCTTGCGCTTGCTCTCCAGACCAATGGCTTTGTCTAGCAGAGTCTGGAAGTTTGGAAAGGAGTGACTGTGCAGCTGGTAGTTGAGCGGCCCTGGCAGACCTTCCAAGAAGCGCTCCTGCCTCTTTGCGTCACTATCCACCTCATGGGGTGTGTAACGAGACAACTGAGTGAATTTGTCCCGGTACTCGCTGACAGTCATGCTGCCTTGCTTCAGGGACAGGAATTCCTTCTGCTTGAGCTTCATTAGTCCTGCTGGAATATGGTGGCTGCGGAAGTTGGTTCTGAACTCCTCCCAGGTGATAGTGTTGGCATTGGCGTGGGCAGCAGTGAAAGCATCCCACCAATCAGCGGCTGCACCTTCCAGACGTCCTGCAACATACAGGACCCTTTCACGGTCACTGCATTGTGTGATGTCCAGCTTCTTAGTGATGACCTTCAACCAATCATCATCATCCAAGGGGTCCACTGAGTGAGAAAAGGTAGGGGGGTGGTGGCTCCTGCATTGTTGGGTTGGGTGGTGGTGGCAACTGATTCTGTCGGTTGACTACGTGAGCACGCCTAGTGCTAGGGATATTTTGTCCTCCACCTGTCCTGGTGTTTACCATCTGACCGTTAGGGAATAAACCCAGGATAAGACAGGTGTACTAGGTATAGGTAGATAGAAGATAAGATCTTAACAAAATATGGATTTATAAGGACTCCAACTTATATTAATGGATAGATTATATCAAGCAATTCTTAAAGTTTCCAACCACGCACACAAATCAAACATTTGTTCTCAAGCAAAAATTATTACACTGTCGTCCTCTCAAGCAAAAATGATTCTAACGAGAACTTTAAGAGATACTAGCCTAACAGCCTAGATGCTTATTCCTCGGGGCGAGTTATGGAGCCGGGTTCGCCGCGGCGAAGCTTCTTGCGGGGTTCATTCAGCTGTGGAGGTGGCGGCGCCCTTCACTCGAGTTGGGCCTCCAGTATGCGGATCCTGTCATGGGACTCCAGTAGCTTATCCTGAGTATCGTCCAGCTCAGTGACGACGCTTTCCAGCTCAGTGTTGAGAGCGGCGGTGACTCGAGCAAGAGTGTTGAGGCGGTCTTCATCATCTCCACCCAGAGTAACCACAGTCTCCTCAGTCCCACTGATGCGGCGAGGAAGGTGGCGGTACTCCATGTTCTGAAGCTCCTGGCAGTAGGTGTGGCAGATGGACAACAGAGCTCTCCTGGCGGCGCTGCTGACGGCGGCGTCGTAAGTAGCGTGGGGCGTAGCGGAGTTGTGCGCTGTGAGAGTCCTCCGGCCTCTGGCGCTCTCCGTATCCATCCTCAAGTGGACGCGAGTGAGGTAGTAGTCGCCGAGCGCAGGGTCGACGTAGTGATGCGTGTGGTAGTGGGGTCTCACGTGGTTGCCCAACTCCTGCAGAACACCTTGTAGCACCAGAGACAAGAGACCGAGCTCTCTGTCCGAAGTGCGAACACAGCAGAGTTGCCTCGTCCCTGGAGGATTATCACCCTGATCGTCGTTGTTTTCATTGTTGTCGTTATCCCCGTCATCATCTCTTCTATCATCAATACCCCCAGAGTTACCCGGGCTTCCTCCAGCGGTGACCGGTGCTGGAGCGGGAGCTGGAGTAGGGACAACTGGGGGTGGTGGTGGTGCCTTAACAACTGGTGATGCCGGCGGTGTGAACTGATTCCATTCTTCATCGATCGCCACGATGCGGCCATCATCACCATCCACAAAGTAGTAGGCCTCCGCGGGTTCTTCCTCCATAGCTTTCTCCTCCTCAGCAGGGGCTGGAACTGGGCGGGAGGAGCTGGCTCAGCTGGGGCAATGCGAACCTGGCGACCTCCGGTGCGCTTGCGAGCAGTCTGGTAAGTCCTGGCCATCTGACAGAGTGAAAATAAAACTCAAAATAATTTTTTTAAAAGAAATAAAATGATAAAAAGTTCATGTAAACTTAGGTTTTTATGTGGAAATATCAAATAGATACAAAGAAATTTTTGATGCTGACATGGCTTGCTAGAAGATAAATCCTTAATTTCGACCATTTCTAACTAGGCTAGCGTCCTACAGTCACATAGCTCTAATACCACTTCTGTGTCACCTGATTCTTGAAAGAACCAGATGCATCTCATGTTTGCGCCAGGATCATGTTCACACACACATGATAGACGGAAAAATGTAATATATCAAAGACAATGCTCAAAAAGTAACTAAATAAAATATTTAGCCATATTACACTCCGAATAAAAGAGACACAAAGGTCTTTAAACGATACACCGGTATACCCTAAACGAAGTCTGCAACAACTCCGTCTTCCACAGGCGATGACTGGTGAACGCAAAGCTTAGAACTCCTCGAAGTCGTCGAAGTTCTCCTCTTCAAAGTTCTCTTCTAAACAGCAGTGGCCAAGGGTGAGTACTCTTATGGTTGGTACTCAGCAAGTGGGGTGAATATGCAAGGCCATAAAGGATAGGCTAAGGTTTACAGCAGCGAGCAATTTTAGTTGGTCAAGTATTTATTAGCAAGCACCTATTAACTAGGTTTAAGTTTATACCATCCCACTTTAGCAAAATCATAAAGGTACCATCAACTTAAACATAAACCACGAACCACAATTTAATTAATCTTCAAGTTTCATTATCATGTGAGGGTCCAAGCCACTCTTAACCGTGAGTACGGCTGTTATAACAGTTTTACACTCTACAGAGGTTGTACACTTTACCCACAAATCGTGTTTCCCTAAGTCGCCCGGGTTTGCAAGGCCCTTAAACATTTTCGAGGTTAGTGGCGAGGGTACACTACGAACCCTTCACAAAGACATGTCGAGAGCTAGGCAGCCCGCTAGAGTTTCAGTAGCAGTGTGGTCCATAAACCTCCCTAATGGTCAGCTCCTTAGCAAAGGCAGCTACCCCAAGAGAACTGGGCTATGACCCCTATCACCGACCCCCTCCTTGCCCTTTCGGTAAGGCCACCAGCTAACTTCACATCTAATTAATTGGCTAAGGTCAGAGCCATATGACTTTGTGGTTGCACTGTTTTCTTGGGTGGTTCTCCATGTTCCCATTAAACAAAGTTGATCTTGAATTAACGCGGTATAACAACCATATAAAACGTGATCAACGTTGCCATAAGAGTAAACCAATACCAATCCCAATGTTTGCAACTAAGCGTGACTACCCAACATGAATAGTAAACCCAGGTGTTTCAAGGTTATGGGTAAAAGACTAGGTATGTCCTTAGTATAGGTAACCCATCAAGTTTATGCAAGCAACTTTAAAGTAAAGTGAATTATCATGCTGTTGTTGGGATAAAATAGAATATGCAGGGGGTGAAATCCACTTGCCTTCCTCAAATAGCTGTTGATTCTCTTCCTCGTAAGCTTGCTCTTGGTTTTGCTCGAACGTCATGTTGTCTACGCAATCACACAAACAAGCATACACAACAAATAAGAAACAATACAACAAATAGTACAAACAGAGAGTAAAAATATGATATGTAGTTCATGATGCAAGGATCGCGTGAGCGCAAGAATCGCGGAAATCGGAGTTGAAACGATGAAGATATGGCTAAAATAGGTATTCAGGGACCATACTGCGAGAGTTTTGAACTTCCAGGTGCTAGATCTAAAGAAATCAGGGGCTAAAATATAATTAAACCTTTAACAGAGGGTCGCGGTGCAAAACTAGAGATTCTGGACGGCGGATACTAATTCTAGAAAAGTCAGGGGTCGGGACAGAAAAAGAAAGGGCTCAACTCTAATTATTTTTCTACTGGTCTGGACTGCGGGTTGATTCCTGGAAATCTAGGGGTCTTTCTGCAAAGGTTCCGGGGACGGCTAGGGTCGGGCGAATCTGGTCCATTGGATCAGAATCGAGCGGCGGGGTAAGGGTCGGGCGAATCGGACGCGACGCGGATCTGTTCTGGCCATTAGATCTAGATCGAGCGGCAGGAAAAGGGTCGGCTCGGTCGACCCGGCGGAGTTAGGGTCGGGCGAACCGGTAAGCGGCTTGGATTTGTTCTGGCCGTGAGATCCAGATCGGGCGGCGGGACGAGGGTCGGCTCGAAGGAGGAAAAGGGTCAAGCGAGTCGCTCCGCTGCGCTGGGTGCCGGCGGCGAGCGAGAGCGGCGGCGGACGGCCGGAGTTCCCCGAATCCGGTGTTCCGGGGCTCGATTCAGGCTGGGGTTATGGCGGGGAGAGAGTGGGCGGCACGGTGAAAGTGTTGGTGGTCACGGGACGGCCGTGCGGCGACCGTAGACAGGCGGCCACGGCTGCGTTCGGAAACAGAGCTCCAGCGAGAAATCGGTGTTGCGGCGGAGCGAAAGAGAGAGAGGAAACAGGGCGGCTTGATGCTCACCACTTCGCGAAACTCCGGCGAGAGTTGAAGGTGGCGGAGAAACAGAGGGACGGCGAGTCGACGGAGGGGCGGCGACACGGAGCGGTGGCGTTCCTCTGGTGTGCGACTTTGTAACACCTCAGGTGTTTAAATTACGAAATAAGCCTCTTTAGCTTAACACGGTGCATAAATAATTAAGAGAAGTTTCAACGAAATGAGTTTTTAAAATAACTTCTAAACTAAAACCAAAAATGAACTTTGGCCTGAAACAAAACTTGTGTAACTTTTCATTTTGAACAACTTTCGTGTTGAAGGATTTTCGAGTTGCAACATAAAAATTTGAGAAACACTTGGATTTGCAAACCAATCCCTACCTTTTCTTTTATTTCGCTGCAGACCCTTCTTCTCCGCCTCGCCCGACCCTCCGACGCGCAGCCGCTCGCCCGACCCTTCCATGTCGCCCGACCCTTTCGTTTCGCCCGACCCTACGTTTGCCCGACCCTCGGCTTCGCTGCGGCCCTCGCTTCGCCCGACCCTCGCCCGCCGAGCAGTCACCGCAGGCCACTTGGCCGGCGATGCCTGACAGCGCTAGGCGCCAAGCCAATGCCTGTCCGCGCACGCCACGCACGCGCCAGCGACACGCGCCTCTGCTCGCCGCCCGGCGCGCCCAATGGGCAACTCGCGCCGTGCCCGTGTCTCCGCCGCGTCCCGCTAGTCGCCACGCTCGCCGCCTGGCAAGACAGCCGCTGCAGCTCGTCGCCCAACCCGTGCCGCGTGATCTCCAAATCCACATGCCAAATCTTCAGCACCCAATCCCCTGCCCACGCCCGCCGCACACCGCGCCGGCTCTGTTCGCCGCCCGCCGCGACCAGTAACGCGCCCCCATCGTGCCGCCCGCGCCCGCGCCTCGCAGTCCAGTCCCGCCCCTCCTCCCGCCTCTATGCTGCCTACAAAAGGCCGCACTAAGTTTTCCTTCGCGCGCCCAGACACCAGAACGCTGCCGCCGCCACCATTACCGCCGTCGTGCCCAGCTCAACGTGGAGCTCACCTCTCCGGCCACCCCTTGCCAGAGCTGAGTCTTCCACCACCACCACAGCACCCCCCCCCCCCCCCGCAGCTCACTGCCCCACCCATCATCGCCCAGAACCGCCGGAGCACCGCCAGCGCCGCCCGCGCCGCCGCCGCTCCTTGCCGCTCCATGGACAGCCCACACCGAAGCTCCTCCGTCCAAGCCAAGCTTCGAAACGGGTTCCCCTTGACGCCGCGAAGCTCATCGACCAGCCCACGCTCTCCCCTTCTCGCCGGAGCACCGTTGCCGACGCTCCGCCCCGCCGCCACTCCTCTACTCCGCGCCGACGAGCCACCTCCGGCCACTCCCAACCCCGACCAAGGCCATCCAGAGGTAGCTCTCACCTCCCTGGATCTCCCCAACCCTTTTTCCCTTGCCGCCGACGAGCGCCCTCGCCGGAATCTGGCCAGCCGCCATGCCAGCGCCGCCTAGGGACCCAATTGCATCGATTTCTTTAAAAGAGTCTGCATGCAAGTTTCCAGGGGCATATCTGTAAACCTGTGTTTAAACTTTGAATTCAAAAACAGCGAATTTGTAAAATTCATGTAAAATCATAGAAAAATCAGAAAAATACAAACTCAACTGTTTTGGAATCTTTAGATGAAAATCTACAACTTTTGTTGCATGCTTTTCTTTAGTTGCTTGCTAAATCTTACTATAAATTAAATGGAAGGTTTAATAGACTTTAATTGTACCCACTGTTGTAGAGAAATTCGAAACATGAAAATTTAACAGTAGATTGGCTGCTTGATTTTTAGGCCAGTGTAAAAATATTAGGGCCAGAACCTATCTCTAACTAAACTTCTTAATAAAACTTGTTTATGGCATGAAGTAATAAAACTAATTTGTAACTGCTGTTATGTTGTTATTCATGTAGTGAAACTTTTTCAGAACTGTTGTATTAAAGCCTAAATACCAAAGAAAAAGTTTACAACCTTTTTTCCTTATGTAACCGATTTATATAATTTTGTGGTAGGAAAAATTGCACTAAATCAAATAATTAGTTTTTATGCTTGGAAAATATTCAACTTTTTACTGAAAGACACTTTGGAGTATCTCTTGTTGTATAAAAAGTTTCATATCCAGAAACCCTGTAAAACATCCTATAGAAATTAATCTTTATTAAACTAGGTGTATCTTGTCCTATTTATTATGCTTTGTATCTTGCACAGTAAAATCTGAAAAATTTACAGTAACACACATATTGATAGAATAATCACTTGTAAAATTTTTGATTTCAATACTTGCATGGTTTGCTCTGTATAAAAATAACTAGGTTCTAGTAGTGGTTGTGTATTATATTTTTCATAATTATTCTGCTGCGTGAAAATGTCTGAAATTTTTGCAGTGCTTTTGTCTCTGCGTAACGTGATCTAAATAAAAAGTTCGTCATCAGAAGTTATCTAATCCAAAAGTTGTGTTTAATCCATGTTGTGCTTAGAAAATTAAGTTTCTAATATAACACAACCCCTTCTTGTTTAATGAAGTTAATAGTTAAGTTATACTCTGTTAACAGTTGCCCAAAGAAATCTCAACTAAGTAACTTCACAACCAAATCGATGTTTTGTGAACTGCAACTTTATCGTGAAGAAAAATAATCGTCATTACCATCACTATAACTTACACTTGTGCATTCATATAGAATCGACTACTCTCGCCAACGGAACGTACGAGCTGGTGCTCGCGTCCGAGAGTGAGCAATGTGAAGCTCAAGTAAATCTAACTGAAGCTCTCGAAGACCCGAGCCCGAGTTCGGACGAGCCCCAAGCTAGCTTTTCCCAAGAAGGCAAGCCCCGGAGCATGAACCCTATTTTTCTAAACTTATGCAACTTATTACTCTACTTTACTTGTGCATTAAGTTTATAGGAGCTGAATGAAAACTTAGTCGCATGATCCTAGGTACCCATGCTCTGAACACTAGATGTAAGGTTCGATAGAATGCTATGCTAATAGGACTCGGTAAAAGTCGATTGATTTCCTGTCACTCGCGAGAATTTAGGAGTTGATTGTTTACTACATGCTGCAATCATAAGGTCGATGGACGGGGCTATGGTACGATGTTTATGTTGATGATTGAGGCCCCGTCTGTTTAGTGAAAATGCTAAGACCGCAGTGTGTGGTAGTGGTGGTTATGTCTTTGAACGTACTAACCACATGCCGAGAATATGGTAATCGGTAAGCTTAAGTACCTAATCGGACCGGCACGTGGACATCATCCCACCATCTCAACTTCGGTTCCGCCGGGCTCTGTAGTCTCGGATGGTGGCCCTGATCCACAACCTAGGAAGAAAGGGGAAAAGTTGGACGTGTGACTCTGGGAGTAACCACGTGACATGTGTTTAGGTTTCCCTTGCAAGGTTAAGAAATTCAATTCGAATCGTCCATTTCTCACGGTTATTGAGACTGCTTGACCCTTTTACCACATAGAGTAAGAAGAGGAATAATGATGATGATTAATCTTGTTGAATGCAAAATAATTCTTCCACCATGTATGATATTGGATAGTTGCTCACCTAGAATGGTTAAAGAAATCTAGAACTTGGAGCTAAAATCTGAAAGTAGGGACCTACTTATATATGCTTTTCGGCAAAACAAACCCCTCAAGCCAAAAGCCTTGCATGTCTAGGAGTCGGCTAAGTATACTCCACTAGTCGGGTAAGCCTTGCTGAGTATTAGTATACTCAGCCTTGCTTGTGGCTTGTTTTCAGGTGAAACTTTCGAGGACATGGTTGCTAGTTTGACTTTGCCTTGTACCCTTCCTCCTGGTTGGTTGTTGGAATGGGATACGCCCCCGGCCAACGGTGATGATGCCGAGTGATGTCTCGTACGGGCTTCATTGAGACATCTTGTATCGTCGAGTAGTTGTCATTATCTTTTCCGCTGCTTTGAACTCTGAAGAACTCATTTATTTCGAACTCTGAAGTACCTTGTTTTACGAATTTGAACTCCGTGTAATAATAATTTGTGATGAACCCTGTGGTGTAAAATTTTGTGGAATGTTGTATCCTCTGGGCTCACCTTCGTGTGAGTACATGTATGTGTGGTTTCGATCGGCAAAAACCGTGGTTGTATCGGGAGGTTACCCGACAGACCAGTGGATTATTCCGTTTGAAGTGCGAGTTAGCCCTGATTGCCCTTGTGGTGATGGTTAGCGCGCTTGAGCCGGATTAATTCAGGTGGTTCTGCCATAGACTTCCAGCGGTGTGCGACGGTGCGGAGTAGGAGAAGGGGCTGACGACGGCTCTGGGTGCAAAGCGGGGCTCCGGCGTGGGTTTTATAGGGGCGGAGTGGCCGGGAAGAAGGAAACAGGGGAGCGGGAGCGAAAGGAAGAAGAAAGGAAAGAAGAGAGAAGGCGCCGACAGGTGGGACCAGCGCGTCGGTGAGAGAGATGTGAGGGAGAGTAGGCGGTTTGGGCTGCTGGATTGGGCTGGCTGGATTGGGCCGCGGGGAGAAAAGAAAAGGAGAAGAGAAGAGAAGGATTTGGGCTGGGCTGAAAGAAAAGAGTAGGAGAAGAAAAAGAAAAAGAGATGCATGCATAATTTCATTTGTGACTTTTACAAAAATGTTTTTAAAATTTTATTTCCAATATTTTTGGGCGTTACACTCCCGACCGGGCATCCCCCGACAAAGGGCTCGGGGGTCCCGACTGTCTTGCGGTGGAGGCCACAACCTCACTGGCCACCACACCGGTGACCGACTTCGACTGGAGGGCGTCTGTATTGGCCTACCTCCTTGATGAGTTCCTCCCGGCCGACCGAACCGAGGCACGAAGGATCGCTTGGCGCGCTAAGGCGTACGTCGCCATCGTCGGCGATCTCTACAAGCGTAGCCTATCAGTGGTCGGAATGCTAATGAAGTGCATTCTGGCCTAGCAGGGCAAAGACTCCTCCTCGAGATCCATGCTGGCATCTGCGCTCACCACGGTGCCCCACGATCATTGGTCGACAAGGCCTTTCGTTAGGGTTTCTACTGGCCAACGGCGCTGCACGACGCAGAGGAAGTTGTCCGCACATGCAATGGGTGCCAATTCTACACTCGGCAGACCCACCTGCTAGCACAGGCGCTTCTGACCATCCCCATCACCTGGCCGTTCGTGGTCTTGGGTGTCAACATGGCTGAGCATCTCAAGGAGGCCCCTGGCGGCTTCACCCACCGCTCATCATCGTGGACAAGTTCACCAAGTGGATTGAGGCGAAACCGATCGTCAAGCCCAGCTTCCAAGAAGCTGTCATGTTTTCCATTGACAGCATCTATCAGTTTGGTGTGCCCAACACCATCATCACAGATAATGGGACCATCTTCATAGAAAAGAAGTTCTTGGAGTTCGCCGACCAATACGGGATCGGGATCGACTAAGCTTCGGTCGGACACCCTCGCACCAATGGGCAGGTGGAGAGGTCGAATGGCATGGTCCTCCAAGGACTCTAGCCTCGCATCTTCGACCAGCTCAACAAGTTTGCTGGGCGGTTGGTCCAGGAGCTCCCAGCCATCCTCTGGAGCCTGAGGCCAACTCCCAATCGGTCCACGGGATTCACCCCATTCTTCCTAACATACGGGGCAAAAGCAGTGCTACCCTCCGACCTAGACCATCTCGCCCTAAGGGTCAAGGATTCTGACCCCGACCGAGCCACGGAGGCTCAGCAAGATGCGGTTGAGTTGTTGGAGGTGGCGCGGGAGACAGCCTTGGTCCGTTTTGCTTGCTACCAGCAAACTCTTTGCAAGTACCACGAGAGGAAGATCCGGGGAAGAACCCTCGAAGTCGGCGACTTGGTGCTACGGAGAGCGCAGTCGACCAAGGACAAGCACAAGCTCACTCCGCCCTAGGAAGGACCGTACACGATCGTGAAGGTGGTCCGGCCAGGAACCTACCGACCGAAGGACAGTGACGGCAACATCCTCACCAACACTTGGAACATTGAGAAGTTACTTCATTTCTTCCCCTAAATTCAGTCCTTTCACGTGCTCTTGTTTAAACGACAACTCCTACAGCGCCCAGGCCCGGGTTGCTCGAGGCCCCCACTAGGGTACACCGCCACGTGCACGGCTACACGCTGTTTCTTTTTGTAATCATGCACAAAAAGCAATCTTTTTTCCGCTCAAATGAAAGGGCGACCCGTTTCCCCATCGCAACCTAAGTGATTTTTGTTGGGCCACCCGATCTACCGAACTCTCATCACAACCTACGGCGAACTAGGAGCTGACGCCACTCGGGCCGGCCCCAAGCTACACGCTACAGCCTATGGTTAACGATCAGGTTCGAAAGGAAAAGTGCGAAGGCAAGAGTCACTCTAGAGAACAAAAGGGATACAGGCGGGACATGCTTCCCAAACGTCAATAAAATGAACATCAGTTATAACAACTACAAAGCACTTAAAGTTGTTCATTCTGGAGACTACTAAGTCCCTCGCGTAAAAATGATAAAATCTAACTACAAATCTTTCTACTGCGGCACCTCGTCCGCATTGGCCGATGACATGGACGGGAGGAGCCGTAATGCAGGGTCGACCGGAGGATTTCCATGATCGGGAGCCGGCTTGGTCAGGGCGGTGCTCGACTCGGCTTCTGTAGATTGGACGCTGCCTCTGCCCAAAGTCTCTTCCCTCTCCGCGCGACGAGCCTCCTTCACCCACTCGGCTGTGGTCGCCTCAGCGATCGTTGTCGCAACCGGAACCAAGCTCCAACCAAGTTCGCGGAGCTATTCGGCGGACCACCCCGTGGTGTAGCCTCTCCCGACTACATCAAAGTCGAGGGCCGGGTGATGCGACGCCAATGATGTCAACACTCTCGAGGCATCATGTAAGACTCCGTCGGTGAAGCATTCTCCAAAAGGTCGGCGATGAGCGCGCTCAACCCCGGGCACAGCCCGAGCACCTCCATGATGACCGACCGCGCCGTGCCTCGGAGCTGACCAAGCTCCTCTTCATGAACCCTACTCCTTTCCAGGGAGATGAGGGCTCAATGGCATGGCAGGATTCCTCTGGCTGCATCAACTTAGCCCACAGGAACCTGTTCCTCCCTCCTAATTCTGGGCACGAGTAGAGGGGAAGTTAGAAACCACAAAAGGCGAAGCAAGAACTGACGGGACAGAGGAAAAGAGCTACTCACCAGCCATAACATTCTCTGCGATCTTGAGCACCTCTTCCCTCTAGGTCAGCGTCGCCTCCAACTCGGTGATACACTGCCCCTTGGATTGAGCCTGCCCCTCAGCGAGGGCTCGGGTCGCCCGCTCCACACTCAGAGCCGACAGAGCCGTGGTGAGTCCCTGCTCGGCAGCAATCGTGCGCTCGCACTCGTGAAGTGCCAATCCCCGGGCGGCATCCAATTCGCGGGTCAGCTCCTCGACTCGTCGCTCCGCCACCGCCTCCTCCCGAAGAAATCAGGACTTGCTCAACGAAATCCTCTCCAAGTTCTTCAAAGTGAAAAGTTAGAAAAGCCGAGACAGATTACCCACCATAAAAAAAAATGGAGACTAGGAAGGAGCCGGTGAGACTCACCCGAGCAAAAGTCTGCATTTCACCAGAAATGGTCCGCGGGTGATCCTGACCTTATCGAGGGCTTCCACGCGCCCCGACATTGCGGCAGCAAGCTTGCCACAGGCCGACTGCCTGCTCCGCTCGAGAAGACCCCAGTGCTTCTCCTCCCGATGATCACGCAAGACAAACCGAGCCTCACCGGGCTTGCCGGGGTCGAGCCACACCCACTTGGTGACCGACCCGCTCGTAGATCCAAACGACCTAGAGGTGGGGACCATCACCCACTCCTAGCTCCCCTCCAGCGCTGCCCGCTGCGCCAGAAGATCGCTCACCTGGTCTGGGTGTCTATTCCCCAGAGTCCGGACCTGCTGTGTTCCCATGAGTACTGGAGTGGTCCTCTCATCCTCCTCCAGCTGGGAACATGCGGGGGAACCAAGTCCACCTCCGCTTGGGGACTCAGGGGCCACGATTTCTTCCTCCCTTCCTGCACTCGATGGGGGAGGCATCGCCACGGTCACCCCCGCACCGGACTGTACGGGGATCGCCTTCATCACCGGCGGCTGCTTATGGAAGCTAATCCCCGGCCCCCTCCAAGGGCTAAAGCGAACAACGCCGGGTTGGGCCTCCACAGCACTTGTTCGGCATGAGGCTAAAGGCCCGTCGACATCAGAGCACTACAAAAGGAGCGGGATAAGGAAAAACCACCCGAAAACAAAACTAAAGCTGCGAAGCAATTCCCTTACCCTGATGCCTGGCAAAGCGGGGGGGGGGGGGGGGGGGGGGTCGAAGCCCTGGATGCCTGACGGTAGCCGCAGGCAGAGCCCCGACACATCAGGCATGGCGGGGACTGACCTCACTATTCCCCGACTAGTCTGTGGAGTGCCGCGGCCGATGACCTCGGTCAAGGAGCCCGGCACGGCCTCCTCCTAACCAGTCGTTGGGCCAGCCGCGCTCGAACGTGCCTCCGAGTGAGCGCGCTCGTCCGCCCGCTCCACATCTGCCACTTTCAAGCGTTGCCCCGCTTGGGCCTGCTTTGCCTCCACCTCCAACGCTGCGCCCCGATCGGTGATGCGCTTTCTCACCTTAGGGGCACTGGAAGACGCCCCGGGGTCGTTTGTGGTCCCCGACACCACGACGTCACGGGGTCCAATCACGGACACGGAGTCGTTCGAATCCACCTCCTCCGATTCTTCACCGTTGTCCGAGTCGGACGAGGGCTTCGACTCAAGCTCTTCGTGGACGGCATCACGGTCCTCCCCCATCCAGACCCGATGCGCGATATCCATCTCCTTCTTCTGCCCCCTCTTGGCCTTTTCGGCTTTCTTCTTCTTCCTACCCAGGAGGCATCTAACTGGGCGGCCTGTTTGGCAACACCCGCTGCCCCTTTCGGGAGATGAGGGCGGGATTGGGGATGACTGAGTCCCTTGAAGAAAGCTAAGGTCAGGAGCCGGTCGGGCGCCCGAGGACTAGCAGAAAGAAGGAGAGGGTAAAAAATTTACCAGATCCGGCAGGTGCTTCTTGTCGAAGGCCCGCGGACCACCAATGATCTGCTGATTCCCCACCTTCAGCACCACATCGAGCAATGACCACACCTCATCTTTTTTCACCGCCGCCGTCGACACCCTGTCAGGATCCGTGATGCCGGTGTACTCCCACATCTTGGTTTTCCTAACGGCCAATAGGATGATGCAACATTAGTGTATGGTGCCGAAAAGACTCATGCTGTCGAGGCCCTCCTCCATGATGCGTTTCCGCAACTCCTTCTCGAGGACACCCACGTGCGCCTACACCGGAGTAGAGGGCCCCATGTCCAGCTTTCCTTCCTCATGGGGCGCCCCCCCCCCCCTCGGGAACAGCATCTCCGTCAGGTTCCTAATATAGAACCATTCTTCGTGCCATCCGCGATTTGAATCCACAGGGGTGCATGCCGGGTAGTCCCCCAACTAGCGAGGCTTCATTTGCGGGGCGAAGCCCTCGATCGGCACGAGGTCCGGGTTTCCCATCACCGATAGGCCTCGAGTGTGGAAGAAGGCTCGGAATAGATTCACATGTGGATCTATCCCGACGAAGCCCTCGATGAGCGTGATGAAGCCCGTGTTGCAACACCCCATTTGGGTTGAGGTGTCGTAGCTCCACCTCCCACTCGTTCAGCAGACCGAGTAGGAACGGGTGCGCTGGGTACCCGAGGCCGCACTTGTGGAATGCGAGGAAGCTCACGATCTCATCGTTTTCAGGATGCGGCTCCTCGTGCTCCGCCGGGGGAGCCCTCCAGTGTGCCACCACCTTTGGCGGCGGCAGCCCCTTCGTCGCGAAATCCTTTAGCTGCGATTCCTCCACGGTCGACGGCATCCAGAGCAACATTACGGCTACGGGAGGGGGAAGCAGAACAATCTCTCTCTCTCCCCCTCTCTCGCTCTCTCTCTCTACACGAGAGCGGAAAAGGGGAGGGGCGGAAGCGCTAGCAAAACAGAGGAAAAGGGTTAGTGTCGGCAGATTGGAATGAGGCAAGGGCGAGCTGAGGAAGACGGCGACCTTTGGCCCTTTCCCTTTTAAAGGCGCGCCACGCGGAAGCCCAACCGACGGGCCATGGCACACAGCGCGGGGGCCCACCACGACCATGGCATGGGCGCGAGAAGCGAGGAGATGCTCTGGCTTCCCAAGTGAGTCTCCTTGGGCTGCGCCCCCGATCAATAACGACATTTAATAGCGGACGTGACAAGCCTCCCAAACATCATTAAAGTGAGAACGATTACAAAACGCTTAGAATTGTTCACTCGGGGGCCCTTCAAGTCCCCTGCATACATTGTTCAAAATATATCCGCGAAATGACTCCAAGGTTGACACAACCGCCACTACATCAACCGCAAGAGCCCCCTAGACACCGTCTTGGCCCAGGTCAGCACCCCTCGTGACGACCTCCGCGGTGGTGAGCGCCCTCCGCTCCTGGGACCGGTCTCCGCCGGGAACCCGGGCTCTAGCTAGCCCAAATCCCAGCCGGACCGAACCCGCGGCCAGGCCAGCACGCTGGCGGCCCCCCGGCGAACGCCTAACACCACCACACCCTTGACCTGGCGTGGCAAGGACCTGAGACGATCGGGTAACAGGTGCCCCTCCGGCCTCACCACCCTCACCGTGTGAAGCGCCGCGCGGGCAAGAGCCTCGTGGCGGTCTTCTAGGTCGTTCAGGCAACAGCGCAGCACATCCACCTCAAGACGTGAAGCGGCCACCTCCTCCTCCAAACCTGAAACACGGAGGGTTAACGACACTACAACTACTTTGGCGTGGGCATCCGCGGCCTTGGCTAGGGCCGAAGCCGTCTCCTCCTCCAAAAGCACGAAGGACGGCCTGGACTGCAGCGAGATCGGACTCCAGCCTGCCCATCTCACACATCGCATCCAAGTACCAACCTCTGGCCTCGGACGCCTCGCAGACAAGGTCCCGCATCTCCCTACGCCGACGTAAGTCGGACTTGGAGGAAGGGAACGACCCTGACAACACTGACGCCACGGCCGCGGAGTGTTCTCCAACTGCTCCGCGCGCAGCGATGAAGTTCTGAGGACCTGTGGATATAGCTCTACACAAATGCGGAGCCAAACATCACCAATCATGGCCAAGAGCAAAGTAACAGGGTGAACAATGCTTACCCCTGACAGTGAAGGATCTCCGGAGGCGCGGCAGCCCCCGAGGCGAAGCACTGGAGCCGTCATCCCCCGGGCGCTTTGTTGGTATTTCTTAACATTCATAGAATAATCCGCAAGCGTACGGAGATACCGCTGTAGCACTTCTCCCGTGAGTATTCAAGGGTATCGTATTTCCCCGAGGAACGGAGGTACTAGCCTTCTAACTGGTTTGGCCAAGGACACACAAGAATAAAGTAGGTGAGGATATAGAGGATTCCTATGGCTTAAGAGTTCTGGTAAGAAAGGTTCAGCCTCTACTTGCTTACTTCGGGCACCGGCTTACACCTGGTCTGCCAAGTGTATCCGGCTATTAGCTGTACGCCCAACCCGAACGTGGGTGACTACAAGGGACGGACAGGGTTGTCACCACCTGCCACCTACCCCGACAGACCGTGGGGAAGGGTAGAAAACGAAGGTAACTTCAAGCCTAGAAACCACGTCTACGCTATCGATTACTATTTCTAGCCTTGGCCAGACTCCGTATTAAGACTCAAGTCCTTAAGCTAAAAGCAACCGCTCAAGACCGGACAATGATCCCGCAAGCATGTAAAGAGTAAAACATACTTAACCAAGAAACTCACCACCATAGGAGCTCACGAGCACTTACTTAGAAAAGAAGCATCCGTCGAGGTACAAGATCAGGGGAGAGTGCCGACAGGCCAGCCCTTCCCCCAAACCACCCCTCACTCTCTCCCTATTATCTAAGCACTACAGAGGTAGGGCTTCGCCTTGGAGTGGAGCTCTTCTCTTCTCTCTTGTGGTGTGTGTTTGAATGGGGGGCTCTGCTCCTCCTTATATAGACCTCCAACGGCGGATCCTAGGGGGAACTTTCAGGGTGGTACCATCTGGAGCCGGCGTAGGGAACACGGTGGGAGACTCCAGGAAAAAGTTGAGCCTGATCGGGCCTAGTGGGGGGTCCTCGAGTAAAGGTATGAGGACTAAGGTGGATCATCTTCTCAAATAGTATGACGCGTGCATATAAGTTATTCCAAGCCTTACCCTTTTACTCATGAACTTTGAAGTGTCTACCATGCCATCATGAGTAGTTGAGTAATGGAACATATTAGAATCAAGTCTTCCTTCACCTGCTCAGATAACTTGGATTTTTGAAAGATTTTCAAAACAAACTTAGACTTGCTCCTTGAATGATTCTCTCAGATCGCTCAATGTGTATAATTCCTTACCAAGGCAGTGTTTTTCCTCTTTTCATCCTACTTCTAAAAAGGCTTTTGTGGAGCATATGGTATGGAATGAAAAGGAGGCATACTTGCATTGCATATGTTGCGAAGTCAAAATCCGGACCCAAGGAGGAGCAAATCATACACTCTGATCTAGATGTGCAAGTGTGTGGAAAATATGTGGATGAAAGATGCATGGAAACTCCTCTTTATATGATCTCTCTCCCTTCTAAAATGTTTTTGAGGACATGGCTATTCTCATTTTTTTCATATATTCGAACCTTCGTGCGTCCAACTCCTTTTTTTCTATGCTTGGACCTTCATATGTCCAACTTTTATTTTTCTCTTCCTTTTTTTTCGATAGGCAATGTCTCTTTGTAACAAAAGATGGAGAGAGAGACCAACACATATCGTGGAGCTTTTATTTCTAATGGGAATTGAACTTGAGGACTTGCCCATCAATTTTGAAAGTTTTCCTACAGGGGTTAGTCCATAAAAGATATGCATCCAGAGTCTATGATTTTGATTAACTCTGTGGTTCATTAACCAAAATCGACACCATGTCTAATTTGATTAGAGAAGGCTATTTAACCTAAGCACCATGCTTAATTTAAAGAGCCTATGGATGTGCCTCTAGAAAAGACATCCAAACCAGAGCATACGAAGATAAGCCAAAGGATGCATCAATTTGAAGAATCAAGTTATGATCTCGTTGAGATAAATATGAGCAAGGGATTGGTGAATCATACCTTTTCATACCTGAGTATTTGCACCTGCAGAATATGAGGATGGATGATCTGAAATTGCTACAATGGTGGTGTGGTCACATATGGTGGTCGATTGCTCCTCCATTTCGATGTGGATTTTAACGGAGGAAGGCACTTTGACCACACCAACTCAGGTGAGCCATACTCATGCCTCGTGTGTGTGGGAACCATGTTCCTTTGAGGCATGATTTGTTGGCACAATGTTGTAGGATTAGAGACGCAGAGTACATCTCTTTTTGTGCATGCGAGCAAGTGTCAATCGGGGTGGAGCAACAAAGGTCTAGAAAGGAAGACGAGCATTCCTCTTGTTTGTATGAGTGCATGAGCTGTTAGAGCGAAGCTATGCGAAGCTGGGAGTGGATGAGGATTATGCCTAGGCTTTGCAAGACTAAGCGAGAGCAAGGCTGGGTAGAGCCAGGTGGTGAAATGATTTCTACCAAGGTGTAATGCCACCGCTTGAAGGCATGCTCACAAAGTGGTGTTTGATCATGTGGTGCGTGCCGGCTCTCTCCTACTCTTCTTCTTCTTCCCCTTTTCTTTTTTATCTCTCTCTTGTTTTTTTCTGCTTCCTCTTTTTTTTCAACATCATCATTTTATTCTTTTATTTATTTTCTTTTTTTCCTATTTTTTCTTTCTTTTTTAGCAGGGCGAAGCTGACATCACCTTTAAACCAAGATAGCCTTTGGTATGGATGGAACTTGTGGCGAGATTCTCACCATCCTCCCCCACACTGGAGCTTTTGTGTGAAAGCCAAGTGTGCGACATCGGGGGTCACCGTTTGAGTGTGTTCCATCACCAAAGAGCATCAGGTGCATATTTGATGCAGCTCCCATGTTCTCGAGCATCGTATGCGCCCTGTTCTTCTCAATCTCAACGTGAAATGGTTAGCGACCAAGAATACCCGAAGGTGCAGGCTATCCTGAAAGCATGTTCTTGCTTTTATTGAAAAGGAAGCTTCTCTTTTTTTTTTATGACATTCAGGGCTATCTCCCGGTAGTGCTTCGTTTATGGTCACAAGCTTGACCATGGGGGATTCATCCTGCAGCTATCAATGGTGATGTAGTTCCCAGCTTCATCACCATTTGTTGATTTATCATCACCATGCAAGCTACATGGTTGGTGTTGCAGTGCAACTATGGGATTTGCAATATTTATAATAAACGAAAGCATCCACAACCACCCTTCTAAACATTTTGCGAACGACGATCGAGAGGTGATTGTGGTCCTTGTAAGAGCAAGCGGTACCAAGCAAGACGGACTCTGGAGGCTGCTTACACGAGCATGCATGATTCTTGAGGAAATCCGAAAGAGAATCTTTCATGCTCATTTGTGGAATCCTTTCTCTTGGACTCTAGAGTCGTCATCTCAGGAAAGTCCATGGCACAAGAGTTCTCTTTCTCAAGAGATTCATCATGAAAGATGAGGCTAAAGGGATAAGGCTAAAACTCAATCGAGGTCATTCAGTTTCATAGAGATGAGAAATAGGTTTGGATGAAACGAACGGTGACTCAAACATCACCTCCTTGAGTGGGTAAGAGAACTCTGAAGGTTGAGTTTCTTCTACCTTCGGTGTTCGTGGTTCGGGAGTGTTGCAGAACCACCTGAATTAATCCGGTTCAAGCGCGCTAACCATCACCACGAGGGCAATCCGGGCTAACTCGCACTTCAAACGGAATAATCCACTGGTCTGTCGGGTAACCTCCCGATACAACCACGGTTTTTGCCAATCGAAACCACACATACATGTACTCACACGAAGGTGAGCCCAGAGGATACAACATTCCACAAATTTTACACCACAGGGTTCATCATCAATTATTATTACAACGGAGTTCAAATTTGTAAAACAAGTACTTCAGAGTTCCAAATAATTGAGTTCTTCAGAGTTCAATGTAGCGGAAAAATAACGATAACTACTCGATGATACAGGATGTCTCGATGAAGCCCGTACGAGACATCACTCGGCATTATCACCGTTGGCCGGGGGCGTATCCCATTCCTCCGACCAACCAGGAGGAAGGGTACAAGGCCAAGTCAAACTAGCGATCATGTCCTCGAAAGTATCACCTGAAAACAAGCCACAAGAAGGGCTGAGTATACTAATACTCAGCAAGGCTTACCCGACTAGTGGAATATACTTAGCCGACTCCTAGACATGCAAGGCTTTTGGCTTGAATGGTTTGTTTTGCTGAAAAGCATATATAAGTAGGTCCTTACTTTCAAATTTTAGCTCCACGTTCTAGTTTTCTTTAGCCATTCTAGGTAAGAAACTATCCAATATCATACATGGTGGAAGGATTAATTTTTCATCCAACAAGATTAATCATCATCATTGTTCCTCTTCTTACTCTATGTGGTAAAAGGGTCAAGCAGTCTCAATAACCGCGAGAAACGGACGATTCGAATCGAATTTCTTAACCTTGCAAGGGAAACCTAAACACACGTCACGTGGTTACTCCCAGAGTCACACGTACAACTTTTCCCCTTTCTTCCTGGGTTGTGGATCAGGGCCACCATCCGAGACTACAGAGCCCGGCTCTATACCCACCATGTGCGCGCATGGAACCGAAGTTGAGATAGTGGGATGCTTTCCACTTGCCGGTCCGATTAGGTACTTAAGCTTACCGATCACCATATTCTTGGCATGTGGTTAGTACGTTCGAAGACTTAACCACCACTACCACACACTGCGGCCTTAGCAATTTTTTTCACTAAACAGACGGGGCCTCAATCATCAACATAAACATCATACCATAGCCCCGTCCGTCGACCTTATGATTGCAGCATGTAGTAAATATTCAACTCCTAAATTCTCGCGAGTGACAGGAAATCACTCAACTTTTACCGGGGTCCTATTAGCATAGCATTCTATCGAACCTTACATCTAGTGTTCAGAGAATGGGTTCCTAGGATCATGCGACTAAGTTTTCATTCAACTCCTATAAACTTAATGCACAAGTAAAGTAGAGTAATAAGTTGCATAAGTTTAGGAAAATATGGTTCATGCTCCGGGGCTTGCCTTCTTGGGTAAAGTTAGCTTGGGGCTCGTCCGAACTTGGGCTCGGGTCTTCGAGAGCTTCAGTTACATTTACTTGAGCTTCACGCTGCTCACTCTCAGGCGCGGGCACCAGCTCGTACGTTCCGTCGGCGAGAGTAGTTGATTCTATATGAATGCACAAGTGTAAGTTATAGTGATGGTATATGACGATTATTTTCCTTCACGATAAAGTTGCAGTCCACAAAACATCGATTTGGTTGTGAAGTTACTTAGTTAAAATTTCTTTGGGCAATTGTTAATAGAGTATAACTTAAACTATTAACTTCATTAAACAAGAAGGGTTGTGTTATATTGGAAACTTAATTGTCTAAGCACAACATGGATAAAACACAACTTCTGGACTAGGTAACTTCTGGTGATGAAATTTTTATTCAGAGCACATTATGGAGAGACAAAAACACTGTAAAAATTTCAGATATTTTCACGCAGCAGAATAATTATAAAAAAAAAGTAATACACAGCCACTACTAGAACCTAGTTATTTTTATACAGAACAAACCATTCAAGTATTGACACCAAAAATTTTATAGGGGATTAACCTATCCATATATGTGTTACTGTAAATGTTTCAGATTTTACTGTGCAAGATACAAAGCATAAGAAATAGGACAAGGTAAACCTACTTTAATAAAGATTAATTTCTACGGGATGTTTTACAGGGTTTCTGTATATGAAACTTTTTATACAGCAAGAGCTACTCTAAAGTGTGCTACAGTAAAAAGTTGCACATTTTCCAAGCACAGAAACTAATTATTTGAATTAGTGTATTTTTCCTACCAAAAATTATATAAATAGGGTACAGAAAGGAAAAAGGTTCTAAACTTTTTCTGTGGTATATAGGCATCAATACAACAGCTCTGAAAAATTTTCACCACATGAATCACTATATAATAGCAGTTCCAAATTAGTTTTATTATTTCGTGCCATAAACAAGGTTTAACAAAAACTTTAGTTAGATATGGGTTCTGGTCGTAATATTTAGCCTACAAATCAAGACAACAAATCTACTATTAAATTTTCAGATTTAGCCTTTGCCTACAACAGTGGGTATAATTAAAGTCTATTAAACCTTCCATTTAATTTAGAGTAATATTTAGCAGGCAACTGAAGAAAAGCATGTAACAAAAGTTGTAGATTTTCATCTAAAGATTCTAGAACAGTTGAGTTTGTGTTTTTCTGATTTTTCTACGATTTTATATGAATTTTACAAATTTGCTATTTTTGAATTCAAAGTTTAAACTTTCTTTTACAGAGGGGTCCCTGGAAACTTGCGTGCAGGCCCCTAGGAAGATTGCAATCAAAGTAATGTGGTCCCTGGGCGGCGCTGGCATGGCGGCCGGCCAGATTCCGGCGAGGGGGCTCGTCGGCGGCGAGGGAAAAAGGGTCGTGGAGATCCAGGGAGGTGAGAGCTACCTTGGGGTGGCCTTGGTCGGGGTTGGGAGTGGCCGGAGGTGGCTCGTCGGCGCGGAGCAGAGGGGCGGCGGCGGGGCGGAGCGTCGGCGACGGTGCTCCGGCGAGGAGGGGAGGGTATGGGCTGGTCGATGAGCTTCGCGGCGTCAAGGGGAACCCGTTTTGAAGCTTGGCTTGGACGGAGGAGCTTCGGAGTGAGCTGTCCACGGAGCAGCAAGGGAGCGGTGGCGGCGCGGGCGGCACTGGCGGTGCTCCGGCGGTTGAGCTGGCCGGGGAAGAGGCCGGTGAGCTTCAGTGGAGGGAGGTCAAGCTCGCTGGGCGATGGGTTTGGGTAGTGGGAGGCTGGGAAGTGGGGCTCCACGGGCGAGCGGTGCACAGCGGCGGTAATGGTGGCGGGGTCGGCATTCAGGTGTCTGGGCGCGCGAGGGGTCTCAGTGCGGTCTGTATGTAGACAGTAGAGAGGCGGGAGGAGGGGCGGGACTGGACTGTGAGACGCGGGCATGGGCGACACGATGGGAGCGCGTGACCGGCCGCTGTGGGCGGCGAGTAGAGCCGGCGCGGCGTGCGGCGTGCGGCGCGCGCGGGCAGAGGGGATTGGGCGCTGAGGATTTGGCGTGGGGAGTGGGAGATCACACGGCGCACGGGTTGGGTGAGGAGCTGCAGCAGCTAGCTTGCCGGGCGGCGAGCGCGGCGACTGGCGGGACGCGGCGGGGACACGGGCACGGCGCGGCATGTCCATTGGGCGCGGCGGGCAGCGAGCAGAGGCGCGCGTCGCCGGCGTGCGCGTGGCGTGCACGGACTGGGGAGGAGCGCGGCGTGGGGAGGAGCACGGCGTGCGGGCGTGGCGTGGGGGCGCGGCCAGGCATTGGCGTGGCGCCTAGCGTCGGTCAGGCATCGCCGGCCAAGTGGCCTGCGGCGACTGCACGGCGGTGGAGGGTCGGGCGAAGCGAGTGGTCGGGCGAAGCCGAGGGTTGGGCGAAGCGAAGGGTCGGGCGAAGTGAAAGGGTCGGGCGAAGCTGAGGGTTGGGCGAGTGAAAGGGTCGGGCGAACGACGGTCGGGCCAGCAGCTGCGCGTCGGGCGCGCAAGGGTCGGGCGAACGTATGGTCGGGCAAGCGTAGGAAGAAGGGTCTGCAGTGGAAATAAAAGAAAAGGCAGGGGCTGGTTTGCAAATCCAAGTGTTTCTCAAATTTTCGTGTTGCAAATCAAAAATCCTTGAACCTGAAAGTTGTTCAAAATGAAAAGTTACACAAGTTTTGTTTCAGGCCAAGGTTCATTTGAGTTGTAGTTTAGAAGTTATTTTAAAAACTCGAAAAGGATAATTCGGAGGGCACGTCATTTCCTGGGCAAAACTTTGCATTCACTCCTAGGCTTCAACTAGACCTTTGTTTAACATGTCTATAAGGATGTGCCTATTCAATTTTGTAGCCATGTTTGCATCAATGTGAAAGTTATTTAAATGGCTTGATTAAAGTACATGTACTTATGCACATTTACACAACTATTTTCAATTCAAGGCAAATCCAATTTATAATTCATTTCTTTTAAACTTTTCTTAGTTATTGATGCATCGTGTTAAGCTAATGAGGCTTATTTCGTAAATTAAGCACCCGAAGTGTTACAGCGAGAGGGCTCAACAGACGAATCTTGGGATGTGGAAAGCATAAGGCTGGATTCGGCTGTTGAGGGGCTCTCATGACTCGACTCGGATTCCTGGTGGGGTTCGCTAGGATTGGTGAGGAAGCAAGAGTTTCCAAGGAAGTTATCTAATATTTTCTTTCCTTTCCAGTGGTGATGTCGAGATGTAGGGCATAGGTCATGTCTAAACCCATGAAAAAGATGTTTAATGATCCATCATCGGGTATAGACAAACTTGGGCTTGACGCTAAAAGGCGTGAAAATCTTGCTCATTCTGCACCTATGGACTCCTTCTCTAATTTCTCAAATGCAAGAATGTCAAGCCAGGGAGAAGTTAGGTGGAATAGTGGAGAGAACGAGTGTAGAGTGTACCATTGCTCCCGCCTCTCTGTGAGAGAGAAAGGAAACAACTTCCACCTCAAGGTTTCCTGGGTCATGCTTGCAATTATCAAGCACGAACACATTTTCTCGAACACTTGCAAATGATCTGGGGATCTTTATTGATAACATCAAAGAAGGGTCGTTCCTGAACCAAGGAAAAACAACCAAGGAGAAATCCGAAGCCAGAAGCTGTGGTAGGCTAGAAGAGGGTTGTAGCTCTAAGAACTTGCCCTGAATGGTTGAAAGGTATGGACAAGGGTAACCTTTCATGGGTAGCGGGGGTGAAGGTAGGGGTAAGGAAAAACAAAAGATATAAGGATGAACTAGGTAGCGGAGGTGAAGGTAGAGGTAAGAAAAACAAAGGACATGATTTTTTTAGATAAAGATACGAGGAAGAACTAGGTTCGAAGGTAATACAGCAACCAATCCCCAGGAACGACACCAGAAATGCTTGTTGGTATTTCTTAACATTCACAGAATAATCCGCAAGTGCACGGACATACCGCTGTAGCACTTCACCCGTGAGTATTCAAGGGTATCGTATTTCCACGAGGAACAAAGGTACTAGCCTTCTAACTGGTTCGTCCAAGGACAAACAAGAATAAAGTAGGTGAGGATAGAGAAGATTCCTATGGCTTAAGAGTTCTAGTAAGAAAGGTTCAGCCTCTAGTTGCTTACTTTGGGCACCGGCTTACACCTGGTCTACCAATTGTATCCGGCTATTAGCTCTACGCCCAACCCGGACGTGGGGGACTACAAGGGACGGACAGAGCTATCACCACCTGCCGTCTACCCTGACAGACCGTGGGGAAGTTTAGCAAACAAAGGTAACTTCAATTCTAGACACCACGTCTTCGCTATCGATTACTACTTCTTGCCCCGGCCAGACTCCATCTTAAGACTCAAGTTCTTAAGCTTGAAGCAACCGCTCAAGAGCGGACAATGATCCTGCAAGCAAGTAAAGAGTAAAACTTACTTAACCAAGAGACTCACCACCATAGGAGCTCATGAACACTTACTTAGAAAGGAAGCATCCGTCGAGGTACAAGACCGGGGGTGAGTGCCGACAGGCCGGCACTTCCCCAGAACCACCCCTCACTCTCTTCCTATTTTCTAAGCTCTACGGAGGTAGGACTTCGCCTTGGAGTGGAGCTCTTCTCTGCTCACTTGTGGTGTGTGTTTGGATGGGGGGCTGTCCTCCTCCATATATAGCCCTCCAAGTGCGGATCCCAGGGGGAACTTTGGGGGTGGTACCATTCGGAACCGGTGTAGGGAACACGATAGGAGACTCCAAGAAAAAGTTGGGCTTGATTGGGCCCAGTGGGGGTTCGGCCACACCCTCTCTGAGGCCTTTTGGTCCAATCTTCGGTCGGTGCACTCCTTGTGGGCTCCTTATGTGGATTCTGGGTGTTTCGCCTGAAGTTTAATCGGTTTAGCATGTCATGTGGGCCCTACTTTATTCGTGTGACGTGGGATGGGATCTTCTGTGTACTTCTTCTGCGTCCTTTGCATGTTTTTCTTTTATTTCATACTTGGATCCCTAAAATGGCTTAGTGGACAATACATCTGTGTAGCTAGGTTAGTGATAAACATATGCGAGTAAGTAAGGTTATTCTTCTTTATTTCTGGGTATAGTTGATGGTTGCATTTTGCATTGAAGGGCCGTCAACACGCTTCTCTCCCACCATCTCGCAAAAAGGCAATGAAAATAGAAGAACCTCTCCCTCTCTTCCGAACGGAAAAGCTAACTTTCGCTAGTGAGAGCATTTTGCCGGGATGGTGGAGCCTTATAACGAGTCCCTGGCGCCACATGGCGCACGACCTCTCGACTTTCGCGGAGAGAGGAAAAGGAACGAATTCTCCCCCCTCCAATTCGAATTAAATCAAAAATAGGGAAAGGCAACAGGTGCAGTTACTCCCGCCGATCTCGGAAATCGTGGTGGACCAAGCGCCCCATCAACTCCTGTGACGTGGCGGGATCGCCTCCGGCGCGCATCCTCGAAAAACTGCACTGGCATTCCGATTTATCGGGTAAGCTTCAATAGGCCACGTCCTCATTCGATATTTGCATCTAATTGCTCGATTTTCAAAATACCCTAAAACCAAAAAGGCGCAGAAAGCACGCTGATGGGTCCCGATTTGGGGACTCGACCGACCGAGGTTCGAAGGCTGGTCAATGGAGGACTCAAGGCTGCCTCGCGTGAAACATAGCCAGGGGAGAAAATGCAGATGAGCCCCAGCGGCTCGCCTGACCTACTCAGGCAGCGACACGGGTCATCTCGACCTTCTCGTCCGATCCGGACCTCGAGCCATGCCCACAGAATCTCCATCAAGGAGAGGCCATCGGGCCACCTGAGTCGGTCGGACGACTCGGGCATTTGTCAGGAGGCGGGTCACGGAGCAGTAGAATGCCACCTGCGGGCTATGCCGACCCCGTCACGAACGACAGACCCGGATTCCACTCGGACGCCCAAAATTTTGGCCAGGCACACCCGTTAGGAGCTCACCGAGCCTGTCACTTGAGCCATCGAGGCAAGTGACGCCGGCTCAACCCCTCCAATCATGGAGACCGCGGACGGGGTCACCTCTATGAGTGCATGCACACACCGCCGCCAACCCGACTGCCTTCCTTTATGGCAAAGGCCGTGGCGAGTCGGAGTACCGAGTTCCTACTCAAAAGAATGACGAAAATTCTGGCCCCTGACCGGACTCGCGGTTGGGCACAACAGACACAAAGCACACCAGAATAAACTCACTTTATTCCTGGCAAACAAATATTGCAAAGTACAGTCGGCCCATGGCCGCTACAAAGTACAAAAACCTGTTACCACCACAAGGGTGGTAACGTTGGAAGCCTTGAGGAGGGCTGCTACAAGTGCGGGAAGACTGGGAGGAGCATCTTCCTCGCAAGCCTTCTTCTTGCACCCCTTTCCTCAAGGGCAACTTGGCAGGGGATGCCGGCGAGCAGTCCACTTGCCGCCACCGCCAACTGAACTCCCTCGCCATCTCAAGCGACAGCGAGGAGCTCTTTCTCCCAGGCAACTCCCGTAGGCACGCCCCGCACCAGGAAGGGACGAGGAGTTCCTCCCCGTACCTGGACACGGCCGGTGGAACCACTGACACATTCTCTGCCAGGAGGCGACGCCTTCCCAGTGGTCACCCAAGGCGCCTGGGGAAGCCGCGCCAACTGCCTGATGGAGATGGTGCCCTGCCTGCGTACCCGCTCCCCTCGATCATCCGAGCGAAGCACTCAGAGGACCAAGCTTGGGAGAGGCCTGGGCGCATGACGTCGCCCACGTGCTATACCCTGCCGCTCTCAAGCATTCTTCTTGCACCAGATGATGGAGGAACCACTGGTTCCATCAGGTGGTTGCACACAAGCTGAAAGCAGCTCCATTATATGAGATCAGGCTCGCCCACGACTCAAGTTCTGGATGGGTTCAAAAATAGGGTCCCAGCAGCCTTCATTTATAGCCGCCCGGGTACCCCTTGTCCTGGAAGCCAGCTTCACCGCGTGGAGTGCGGCTCCACCTCAAAAGAATGGAAATCCTCACGAGGGGAACAGGGAGGAGCCCCTCTGCGGCAGGCCGACACGATGGATCGGGCAGGCCATGATGTTCCGCACCGAAAAGCAGGCGGCTGGTACAACTGCGGCATGCTTATTGTGCGGTCAGACTAAGGCAACCCCGATTAACCCACGGTCACAAGGGAGAGCCTCACGGTGTCTCTCTGTGGCTGAGGCAGAGCAATGCGACATCTCACTCTGAGCAAAAGCACGGCACAGTAAGAATACCGCCTTCACGATTAAATAAATCGCAAAGCCGCTCGGGGGCCTTTGACGGGTCCAGGGACCCGGGGTCCCCAGCGGGCCTACTTCCTGATGGCACTCTAGATGGCCTCGGACCACGCATGGATCAAACAACCACCTTCCTGGGCCGTGACTTTCTCTAAGCCGCGTAGGCCCACGGCCCCGACCGACCAGCCGGTCGGCAGGAGCCTCGACCCGCGTCCCCGACCGAGGGACGACTAGGGCTAGGTCCGTACCACGGTCCTAGACTAAGGCACCGACCGGACTCCAACGTGCATATGTCCTTATCCCCGACTGACGGGGTTGGGGACGAGCCGGACCATGCACACTGACCGTCCTCGGGAGCAGGTGCAAGGATAAGGGCGAGCACGCCAGACTCAACTTACCGTACAGGCCAACCACTCCCTCCACGGGGGTTCCAGACCTTTGTGTTGCCACAGTAGGGGAACAATATTCTCCTACCCGTCGTCATGAAGAGACGGGGTGCAATGTCATCATAACCCAGCGGACACGCCTCCATCACAAAGGAGTGATGGGGCGTAGCGCCAGGGATGGAGCGTGAGTATCGTACCGTACTTACCATCGTGCGCTCGCCCCCTGACTGACGAAGCATGATGCAAAGGGACAAGATAAGATGGCCACCCCACGACGCAGGACTTGGACGGTGGTCATCGGAAGGCCCCGACTGACAGAGTTGGTGGTCCCGACTGTCAGAGCTGGTGACCCCAACCGATGAAGCAAGGGACACTCTCTCTTTCTACCTCACTCTTTCTACCTTTGGTTCCCCTGTAATGGAGACCCCTGTTGGATTATAAAAGGGAGGGTCATCCCCCTAGGAAAGGGGAATCTGGATCATACCACATCATCCACTCGCAAGCTTGGAACTCCCCAAACTCTGACGAGCACCTAGGCTCAAGCAATACAACCGACTAAACCCCACTGGACGTAGGGCACGATTGCCTGAACCAGTATAAATTTTGATTCATTGTGTGCTAGGCCACCTCCGATCACGATGCGCGATACACACTTCGAGTAGGTTTAGTTGTCAGCCATTTCCGGAACCGACAAATGGTCAAAAACAGCACAAGCACCGTCTCAGCCTCTCGATGACGCTTCGCGTTCAAGTCGCGGGCTCGTGGCGCGTCGCATCCTAGCCGGGCTGGCAGTAAGCTCTTTCCTTCTTGCCGTCCCTCCCTTTCCTCGCGGTATCTCTGCGTCCTTCCCGGCCGACGGTGTGAGATTCCTTCCTCGCTGCTCTTCTCCCTCCTTAGCATCTTCATCGATGGACACTACTACAAAAATGATTTATAGGAATGCTCCATTTTTTTCCAGGGACGGATAAAAATGTAACCCGTTGCTACAAATGGAGCAGGGATGCTGTAGCAACCGACCCGCCCCTGGAAAAGCATTTTCAGGGGCGGGTCACCCGCTCACAAGCCCCTAAGAAAGGCGCCCATTTTTCGGGGCGGGTGAGGTGGTGACCCGCCCCTACAAATGGCATTTTCAAGGGTGGGTCACCCCCTCACCGGCCCCTAAAAAATCCCGAAAAAAGTAGCAGATTACCCTTCTTCCTCCTCCCGACCACCAATTGTTTGCTCGGGGGAGGTGCTACCTGAAAATTGAAAAAGTGAAAAGGGGAGGAAAGGTTATAAACTTGATTTCTTTCGAGTTGGGGGCTGTAGGAGGTAAGTTGATTCTAATCCCATGTCTTTGCCTCTAGCTAGCTCTAGATCTCTATGGTGTGGATTTGCCATTTGAGGCTCCATTTGCCTCAAACTTTCAGATGAAGTTGTGCTATTTTAGTAGGAGAACATGATTATAAAATTATTTGGGCTCAACCTATACGTTTTAGCCTTATTCCCAAGTAAATAATTTTCTAGATCCATGGAGGAGAGAGAGGAAGGATTTATTTTTTTCTATATTTACACAAATGCATGGTAGTTTTTTGCCCCAAGATTTAGTGGTACAATAATAGATTGGGTTTTGATTTTTTTATTTAGTACAAGTTAAATTGAATTTTTCCAATATCAACGCATATATATAAGTATATATTTATGGCCATTTGGGGCTCCATTTCCTTCCAGGAAAAGATTTGATTTATTTCTTCTATCTTTACAAACATGCATGATAGATTTTTTTTCCCAGATTTAGTGGTACAATAATAGGTTGGGTTTTGATTTATTTAGTACATGTTAAATTGACTTTTTTTCCATTTAAATTATTTGTTGATGTTCAGAGATGGATGGGACATGGATGTACAAAGCACGAAGGACGGATGCCTATTTCCGTGGAGAACTTAATAAATTCATTCAAGCTGCGGAAAACCACACAAGGAATGAGAACACATAGAGGATACCTTGCCCATGCAAAACATGCAAGAATATAAGAGTATTCACCGACACAACTACAATCAGATCGCATGTGTTGGTGAGTGGTTTTGTTAAGAACTACATGATCTAGACATATCATGGCGAGAATGCTCCACCTTTGAATGATAATCTACTCGATGAAATCATACAAGACATCCACTTTGACATAATGTTTGATGCTTACGATGATTTTGATGTTGGTGGCAGCGATGATGATGGTGTTGATGGATTCCATGGTGGTGGTGTCGACAAGGGGCCCATCGATGGTGACAGTAGTGACGACGAACTTGACGACGGTGATTTCCTGAGCTAGTTGTTGCGTCACACAAAAGAGGAGCTATTGGTTGATAGTGCCAAGGGGTTAGCAAACTTAGAGACTGTGGCAGAACCACCTGAATTAATTCGGCTCAAGTGTATTAACCATCACCATTAGGGCAATCTCGGTTAACCTTACACTTCAAACGGAGTAATCCACTGGTCTGTCGGGTATAACCTCCCGATGCAACCACGGTAGAGCGGATCGAAGCCATACATACTGTTGACGCCAGATTTTGACACGTATTGAATCGGCGTCAGGAGGAGAAGATTGGCCGATGAAGCAGATCTGAAAGCTACAGTAAGGAATCGGCCGATCGAGGTAACAGTTGAAAATCGGCCGATTGGTGGCGCAGCCTATGCCAACAGGATGGAATTATTCCAGAAGATCCTGGTCAAAAGATGGTCAACAAGGCATGCTAAGTCGGTCGGAAAGCAATTGAAGAGGTCCTGATTGGATTAGGAAACGGCGGCGGAAGATTCTGCGGGAGTCCGTTTCCTTTTTTAAAAAGTTATTATAGATATAGTAGTTTTCCTATTTTTTAATAAGGTTGTAACAAGTCGTAATCGACCAGGAGTCCTAGTTTCAGGGTATAAATAGGAGTCGCTAGGGCTTTGCGAAATATCAACACATCAATCAACAAAATACTTCTACTTTTTACCAGTACTTTACTTTCAAGTCGGCGACTTCGTCAATATTTTCTTCTTCCACGAGTTCGTACGGATTGGCAGGGCTGCATCAACCTGATCTCCGGCCAATTGGTAGGTTCCGCTTATCGAGTAATATCCGAGCTTTAACTACGGGCGCATCGCTGTGGTTTTGTTTGGATTTATTCACAAGTTATCGATATTTACTAGAATTGCGAGTTTTACCTGTTATTCTAGTATTATCACCAGTTATCCAGCTTGAGATCAGAGTAATCGGCTTCGTCATTGTTCTCCTTCGATTCATCGCCATACAGCCGATTAGATCTGTTTCAAGTGTTGCTTCTATAGTAATTGTTTAGATCGCTCTAGCAGTCTTCTTTACAATTACTATACGATCATCGGCTGACCCATAGCCGATCATCTCTACAGCAAATCGGCCGATTTGCCGCCGACGCGCTCCTCAGGACAGATCGGAAATCCAGCCGATCGACGCGCCTGGAATTTAATACTCTATTTCCTTGTCAATCAACAGGTCAGATTGACTGGCACGCCGCGCGAACCGCACCAGGGCGATAACCCGAACAGGAGCTAAGCAGATTCTCCCGGGTCGTGTGTCCGACGCTGAAGACCCATCGGCCGATTCCTACCCGGCCGATTTTAGCGCCAACACACTTTTGGCACGCCCAATGGGACCATCCAAGACCTGATATGTCGAACAACGCGGAAATCTCTGACAGCAACATCATTGGGGTCACAGAAGCTGATCTCAAGGACGACCAGAGGGAGGAATTGGCCAAACATCTGGAAGATTACAAGAAGATGTACCTCCAGTCGTTCAGTCGTACCAGAAGCGGGGAAGCAATTAAGAAGGCTCCTATTCCAGTACCTCGCCACATCACCATTGCTGAAGACTCGGGCAAGATGTCAGAGATGATTCAACAGTCCGTGTATCAAGCATTCATTGACAAATCCTCGGTGATGAGCAACACGGTGTACAACGCCGTCGTCAACTCTCTGGCCAGCGGAGCCGTTCAAGGTTATCAGGGACCAGCATATGCCCCTCTGACTACTCTGCCGGCCAGAAACTTACCATACACATCCCAATCGGCTTCTCAGCCGATATTGACGCAGCGCGAGGGATACAGCTCTCCACCACTTCTGGCGTCTCCAAGATACAGCGGTGCACCATGTCTCCCATCGCGAGCGCCGTTTCAACCCGTTCAGATGGCTTCTGTGCAAACACTACCTACGAGTTCAGTGCCTTGGGGAACGTCAGCCGTGACGTATTTTCCCGAGCCAGCGAACGGGCATGGCACTTATCCGTTTCAGATGCCATACCAATCGGCCGCCCGGCCGACGGTCTCCCAGTATCAGCCGATTTTACCAGAAATCGGCAGGGGGGCAAGCACTGTGGAAGCATTCAGAGGCACGGTGCTAGCAACGTCGTATGAAGGGGGTGTGGACTCGTTTCGCCATCTGTTATCGGCCGTTCAGCAAACTTCGCCGATTCATCACCTGGCCGAACCAGCCCTTCAACACATGCCCGCGCCGCGAACAACTGTTCATCAGCAGCAGGTGGACTGGACGGCAAGAATAGCAGAAGTAATCCAGGATCAGTTTGGACTAAAGCCGAAAGTTCAGACTTATACTTACAAGATGCCGTATCCACCGGCTTATGACTCGTTGCCGTTCCCACATCGCTACAAAGTTCCTGATTTCACCAAGTTCTCAGGGACGGACGACACATCCACGGTGGAGCACATTAACAGATTCATCATCCAGTGTGGAGAGGCTGGTACCCAAGATGCTCTGAGGGTGCGGTTATTTTCATCATCTCTATCCGGATCGGCCTTCCAGTGGTTCACCACTTTACCGCAAAATTCTATCGTCACGTGGGCCGATCTGGAGAAACAATTCCACAAGTACTTCTATGCAGGAGTACACGAGATGAAGATTTCGGATTAAACCAGCCTCAGGCAGAGGAGCGATGAACCAGTGACAGGGTACATACAGAGGTTCAGAGAAATCAAGAACAAGTGCTACAGTCTGGCTCTGACCGATGCACAGTTGGCCAATATCGCTTTCCAGGGCCTCTTACCCCAAATCAGAGAGAGATATGATGCCCAAGAGTTTGAGAGCCTGAGTCAAATCGTCCACCGATTGTCAGGGCAGGAGGTCCGACCGTTTGAACAGCGGAGGAGCTTCCAGAAGAAGGTGGCATACTTGGAGGGATCTGAATCTGACGCGGAGGAAGAAATCGGCCTGGTGGAATGGGTAAAAGGGAAAAAACCAATATCCTGCCCCTTTGGCAAGAAGGAGCCAGAGACATTCGGCTTTGACACGTCGAAGGCCGATAAAATTTTTGATCTACTGCTTCAGGAGGGACAGATTAAGCTGTCGCAACATCACACCATCCCTACGGCCGATCAACTTAAGAAGATGAAATACTGCAAGTGGCACAACGCTACCTCTCATGACACCAATGAATGTAAAGTCTTCCGCCAGCAGATACAATCGGCCATTGAACAGGGGCGGCTCAAGTTTGAAACTCCAAGCCAATCGGCAAAGCCGATGAAGATAGGTCAACATCCCTTCCCGGCCAACACGGTTAACGCCGAACGAGACTCAAGTCAAACCAAGGTGCTGACGTCAGAATCGGCGAGAAGAGGTGGCGCTGTCGACCCCAGGAGGCAGATCTCGACGGAGGAAATCAGAAGAAATAGGCGAGGACCAGAACGACCACACAGGCCTGTCACCTCCCGATTCTTACTGAGCAAATATCGGCAGCAGCAAGAACAAGCACAATACCAGGAAGAGATGATACGTCGGCATGAAGATCACTGGCAATGTCCGTTCTTCATCCACTGCTGGGAGAATGATATCAGATTGCCATCTGCCGATAACTGTCCGGAGTGCAACGGATCAAACCGCAACGATCGCCCGAAGCCACACTCTAGGGACAGAGGATCAGAGCCGATCAACAGAAATTGGCGCGAAGAACGGCGTGTTTCGGTGCATGATCGGCTGGGGGGCAGAGTTGACCAGTGCAACAGGTCAAAAAGCAAGATCGGCCAGCAAGATGGACTGGGGGGCAGGATCAGCGCACGCGATCGGCTGGAAGAGATGGCCGATGATAGGGTGTCAGACGAAGATCCCCTAGGAAGGCAACCATATTGGGAACACGCCAGATCATCGGCCAAACCAGTGAATCCCAGGTGGTGTCCCGATGGCCTATCCAGATCCCAAAAGCGAAGGATCCAACGCCTACGCCAGTTGGAGCATCAAGAAGAAGAACAAAGACACGTGCCAGAAAGAAGGAATGTTAAATCTCGGGTTTGGCGCCCAAAGAAAAGCGATCAAGAAAAAGATAACCAAGAATCAGCAGCCGAGATTCATATGGTTTTCATACTGCCGATGGAGTTCATGGCGCCAAGCGATCGGGACAAAGTGACAAAAATAGAGGAAGAGCAAGTGGCACAACTGGTATTAGAGCCGATGACGGCTACGTTTGAGAAACCAGAAGAAGAAAAACGGTAGCATCTCAAAGCGTTGTTTCTCGAGGGCTATGTCAACGGGAGACCCGTCACCAGATTATTGGTAGATGGAGGCGCGGCAGTTAACATCATGCCGTATGCCATGTTCCGCAAGCTGGGCAAGGGCGATGACGACCTCACCAAGACGGACATGATGCTGAAGGATTTCGAAGGCAACGTGTCGCCTGCCCGCGGGGCATTCTGCGTCGACCTCACCATCGGCAGTAAGACCCTCCCTACTACTTTCTTCGTCATTAATGGCAAAGGGTCCTATAATATGCTGCTTGGCCGCGACTGGATACATGCAAACTGCTGTGTCCCATCTACTATGCATCAATGCCTTGTGCAATGGGTCGATGACAGTACAGAGATAGTCACTGCCGATTCGGTCTACAGCGTTGCTGCGGCCGACACACAACAGTGGAGTTGCGAGCACGTCAAGTGTATATCTGGCAGGGCTTGGGACACTGACTTCCTGAAAGTGTCCGATTTCGGTCTACAGCCGATCCAAGCGGTCGGCTCTGAAGATTCAGCTCGTTCAAAAAGATGAGAAGCTGGGGCATGGGTTCACGTCGGCCGATTTATTAGAGATGGTAGATTCGGGAGACAGCAACCAATCAAGGCCGACGTGCATTAGTGCCAATTTGGATTCTAAGTACGAAAAGAAAATATGTCAAGTTAACATGACCGATTTCTTATCGGTTTTCTGGCTACACATCTGGTGAAAGAAATATTGGGATTCATTATTGAGTGGAAATTACGGATTACATGAAGCAGTTCAAAACCAAATCGGCGCAGTGGCATTAAAGGAACAATAATGTTTAACATATTGTTTACAGCCCAAGGAAAGCATCTATGGCTACAATCGCTCGTCGTCTAATTTGATCGGCCGATTCTACTATCCTCTGATCATTTTCGGCCGATCCTGGTACTTCTGACACGCGGCGATGGAGTCTTATTGTTTCACGGGCCAGATGTTGTCTTTTTTGCTTCAGCTCGCTGATCATGGTTGGGAGTTCTTGGAGCTTTTCCTCCTCAGCGGCTATCTCTTTGGTTATCTGTTCCATCTCCTTGGCTAGTTCTGCTCTCCTCCGTTTCAGCCGATCTATTGTGCCAACGATGTCCGGACGGCAGTTCTCGAGGAAGTTGATTTTGTGATGTACTTCCTGGGTCTGGTGCTTGTACGAGTCAACCTCCTCCTGAGTTTTGGCCATCTGAGCGCGATTGGCCATACGTTGCAGCGCCCGCGAGACCGGAATCCGCATGCCCTCTATATAGGCAGCATACCCCAAGTCCTCCGACACTTCATCCGGGATGTGATCTACGACCTCATTGAAAAGTTGTCGGATCGGCGATGCATCTTCCACCAGTCGGCCGATGTCACCTTGGAGGAGAGTATGAATTCTTTCGAGCTTAGAGCGGACATCGTCGGAGGTAGAGCTCGATGGAGCTGCGTGTGAGGCGATTTCTTCTTCATCGGCCAAGGAGACAGCGAAAGAAAAGATGCTATTGTTAGGAGTATCTTGCTCCTGTAAGGGAACGAAGCAAAGGGTAAGCAAGCGGTGAAAGGAAATCGGCCGATCCTGATGGTAAGATTGTTACCTCTTTGAAACGAATCTCTCTTGCCTGCGCCGGTAGAAGTATTTCCCTTGTTTCAGGGATTGGTGCACTGGGTTCGCCAGAAGAAGAAGATTCGATCATTATTGGTGCTCCGCTTGGGCCAGCTTCCTGAGAAAGGTATAAATGCTCGTGAAAATACTATGGGAAAATTAAATAAGATGGTAATGGGAATTTGCCATGCCTCTGCGGGTTCTCCGGCCGATTCCTGCTGTGGAGTTACAATCGGCGTACCCAAGTCGACCTGCATCAAAATTGGTTAAGTTTCCTGAATATTAAGGATGCAGGGTAAGAGATCATATACCTCGGCAACAGGAGCTGCTGTAGTCTCAGTCCCTACTTGAGACGTGGCCGACAGTCGCGGAGACTGTGGTGGGACAACTTGTGCAGCCTGGCAAAGGGATGGAATTGATGTCAGCAGAAGATTTGGGGAATACATGAGATAAATAAAGTTACCTGGACGGCTTCTACTAAGAGCGATGCTGCAGCAGCCCCGGCTTCGGCGGTGACTTGGGGATCGGCTGTCTCGACAACTGGTAAGGGTGAAGGACCTGAGGTCTCGGCGAGTATCATTTCCACCTGATCGGCCGATCCAACACGGGGAGTCTCGGCCGATGCTGCTGCCATCTGGCTAGCCGATCCGATACGGGAGATTTCGGCCGATGCTATTGTCGTCTGATCAGCCGATTCAATGCGAGCCCGCATTCGACGGCTGGATATCTTCGGTGTTGGTCTTTTGGGCGCTCGTCTTGATCGGCCGGTGGAGATATCTCTGATAGATGGAGCATGGAAGCCGATGAGTGGGTACACTGTGTATTGGTGATGGCTATCGATCGGCCGGCCGCTTCGGCTCCGCATTGGGGGAGCATGGCTTTCAGACGGAAGAGGTAAACATAAGTTAACAGCGAGATGATAATGCAACATTGAAATCGGCTAAGAAGAAAAGGACATACCGCAACATTTGGGTCGATGTTCTCTGGGTCCAGAATGTTGCAGTAAATTGATGGGGATTTACAGAAAAGATGTTGCTTCCATTCTGCCCACCATAATTTATACTGTTGGGTGGCGAAAGAGGCAACTGACCAGCCGTTCAAGTCAATGGTGCTGGAGTCAGGTACTAAATCGCACAATCGGCTGTAGTCAAGACTTGAGGTTAATCCGTCTCTGAATTTTGTTTGGCCGGCGAAATAGACTCGAATCGGCAATTGGCCAAAACCTAGTTGCCTTGCTGCAGCCGACGGGCAGTAGAACTCATAAGTGGGTGAGTCCTTTCCTGAGAAGAAGTTAGCCGGCAGAATTCCCGGCTTAATCAAGACATCCATCAATTCTCTGTCAAATGTGTGGGTGGAGAAGTCGAAGCATACAGGCAATTCAAAAATCGGCTCTGCGGTTTGATATGGATACCAGATGATCATCTCCTCAATAAGCCCATTATAGAAGCATCTGAAGTATTCAGCTACGCGGGTAGCGGTGAACTGGCAGCCAGGAAAGGCCGATACCGCTTCTCCAACAGATCTGCAGCGGCGACGGACCGATGGATTCTCCTCTGACTCGATGTTGGGAAAGGTCTTTGTCTCTATCCTCTGCTGAGAGACCTTGCTCATGTGTAGATTGAGCCAGAGGGTGATGAACCACCAAGGACCGCCTGGATTCCCTATCGGCTCTCCTTTCGACAGCTTGACGCCGATTTGATGCATCATATGGTATGCCGATCCCAGCAAATGTTTACCGAGGGGGACGGCCGATCCTTGTGCAAGAGACTCTGCCAAAGCTTGAGTGTTGGAAGAGGGGCCGACCGCTCTGCCACAGAAGAAGTGTTTCTCCAGCCACATCATCAAGAAGGCGGTGTGCTCCCTCTGTGAGACTGTTCCTGTCTTCATGTTTTTACTGATGTATCCTTTCCACCCGCCGATTCCTTTGGTGTCTAGCCGATGAGATGGCTTGAACAGATAATTGAAGGGGGTATTGGCGGAGGAAACATCTAGGCCGGTCAGCAGCAGGACATCGGCCAAGGTCGGGGTCATGGGTCCGTGTCCAAAAAGGAATGCGTTAAGTGCATCGGACCAGAAGTAAGAGGCTGCCATAACCAAAGGTTCGTTCTTTTCCATCTGAGACAGGGACAAATCTATGCACTGGCCGATTTTAAGTTCTTCCCATTGGACTTTCCAAGACCCGGCTACCCTCTGGTACCGTTCTCTCCACCCGGGTGTTTCATTCGGCCAGGATCTGAATGCGCCTACCCAGTGATCTAAATCCATGGGTGACTGCTTAAAGGGGATTCTGTGAGTTTCTAAACTGATTAGATCCGTTGGATCAGGACTCCCCATAGGGCCTAGACAGATGAGGTCAGGAGACTCTGAGAGAGGAATGGTGATCCTGTGCCTAAGGGCCTAAAAAGAAAGGGAAAAAGGGAAGAAACTAAGAAAGGGACCGGAAAATACTGAAGCAGCAAGGCGAAAAGGAAAAAATTTTCGGGCATTTACCTCTGGGATGGAAGCCATCGTCGCCGATGACGCTGCTGGAGAAGCCGCCGATTGGGCCGCCGCTGCCAAAGGAGCAGCCGATGGAGCCTCTGTAGATGGGGTGGTCGCCGACGGAGACGCCATTGGGGGTCGGAGCAGGCTGCGGATGAGATCGCCGGAGAAGGAGGAGCGCTTGGAAATCGAAAGAACTTGGAGGAAGATGAACAGTAATGCGGCAGAAAGGATGCTGGATTCGTGGAGGAGGAGAGGCGGAGAAAACCAGTACTTAAGAGAGATAAAGGGGGCAAGGGCAAAGATGGTATTTTTACCGCACCGTCTACGCGAGTTCCAGGGGAGCGGTCGTTTCGCGCGCTCGGTTCGAGGAAATTGCAATCATTGTGCCGCGGAACGGAAGGAGATTTTTACTGCGCCCGTTTCGGAGAAGACGGTTAAAGAAAAGAGTTTCGAAGGAAAAGTTATATTTTACTCCGAAACTGGGGGGGCATGTGTTGACGCCAGATTTTGACAAGTATTGAATCGGCGTCAGGAGGAGAAGATTGGCCGATGAAGCAGATCTGAAAGCTACAGTAAGGAATCGGCCGATCGAGGTAACAGTTGAAAATCGGCCGATTGGTGGCGCAGCCTATGCCAACAGGATGGGATTATTCCAGAAGATCCTGGTCAAAAGATGATCAACAAGGCATGCTAAGTCGGTCGGAAAGCAATTGAAGAGGTCCTGATTGGATTAGGAAACGGCGGCGGAAGATTCTGCGGGAGTCCGTTTCCTTTTTTAAAAAGTTATTATAGATATAGTAGTTTTCCTGTTTTTTAATAAGGTTGTAACAAGTCGTAATCGACCAGGAGTCCTAGTTTCAGGGTATAAATAGGAGTCGCTAGGGCTTTGCGAAATATCAACACATCAATCAACAAAATACTTCTACTTTTTACCAGTACTTTACTTTCAAGTCGGCGACTTCGCCAATATTTTCTTCTTCCACGAGTTCGTACGGATTGGCAGGGCTGCATCAACCTGATCTCCGGCCAATTGGTAGGTTCCGCTTATCGAGTAATATCCGAGCTTTAACTACGGGCGCATCGCTGTGGTTTCGTTTGGATTTATTCACAAGTTATCGATATTTACTAGAATTGCGAGTTTTACCTGTTATTCTAGTATTATCACCAGTTATCCAGCTTGAGATCAGAGTAATCGGCTTCGTCATTGTTCTCCTTCGATTCATCGCCATACAGCCGATTAGATCTGTTTCAAGTGTTGCTTCTATAGTAATTGTTTAGATCGCTCTAGCAGTCTTCTTTACAATTACTATACGATCATCGGCTGACCCATAGCCGATCATCTCTACAGCAAATCGGCCGATTTGCCGCCGACGCGCTCCTCAGGACAGATCGGAAATCCAGCCGATCGACGCGCCTGGAATTTAATACTCTATTTCCTTGTCAATCAACAGGTCAGATTGACTGGCACGCCGCGCGAACCGCACCAGGGCGATAACCCGAACAGGAGCTAAGCAGATTCTCCCGGGTCGTGTGTCCGACGCTGAAGACCCATCGGCCGATTCCTACCCGGCCGATTTTAGCGCCAACACACTTTTGGCACGCCCAGTGGGACCATCCAAGACCTGATATGTCGAACAACGAGGAAATCTCTGACAGCAACATCATTGGGGTCACAGAAGCTGATCTCAAGGACGACCAGAGGGAGGAATTGGCCAAACATCTTGAAGATTACAAGAAGATGTACCTCCAGTCGTTCAGTCATACCAGAAGCGGGGAAGCAGTTAAGAAGGCTCCTATTCCAGCACCTCGCCACATCACCATTGCTGAAGACTCGGGCAAGATGTCAGAGATGATTCAACAGTCCGTGTATCAAGCATTCATTGACCAATCCTCGGTGATGAGCAACATGGTGTACAACGCCGTCGTCAACTCTCTGGCCAGCGGAGCCGTTCAAGGTTATCAGGGACCGGCATATGCCCCTCCGACTACTCTGCCGGCCAGAAACTTACCATACACATCCCAATCGGCTTCTCAGCCGATATTGACGCAGCGCGAGGGATACAGCTCTCCACCACTTCCGGCGTCTCCAAGATACAGCGGTGCACCATGTCTCCCATCGCGAGCGCCGTTTCAACCCGTTCAGATGGCTTCTGTGCATGAAAGTAAGTTTTAACAGAAAGTAATGTGCTGGAAGTCAGTTGATAATATTTCATAATTTAGATAGCCACCTAGCAACTTTCCCATAATCCCTTAGGGCTTTACGAACTAGGCACCATCCTTAGCGCACCAACGTATTTCGCAACACATCCTTTTAGTCAAGTTTTTATGAAAATAAGTTTTTAAGGCTTGTCGCATTCTCTGGCGTATGCATTTCGGCTCTGGTGCCAGCTGTTACCAGCTGTGGCACCACCTACGGCTCTGATACTAGCTGTGGCAGAACCACCTGAATTAATCCGGCTCAAGTGTATTAACCATCACCATTAGGGCAATCTCGGTTAACCTTACACTTCAAACGGAGTAATCCACTGGTCTGTCGGGTATAACCTCCCGATGCAACCACGGTAGAGCGGATCGAAGCCATACATACAAACGCTCATGCGAAGATGAGCCCAGAGAATACCACATTCCAGCAAATATTACAAAATTATCATAGGTGAATATTACAACCAAGTTTGGGTTTAGTAACCAAGTACTTCAGTGATCATAACTAATAAGTCCTTCAGAGTTCAGTTGCAGCGGAAATAAAATAACGAAGGCTACTCGACGATAAAGATGTCTCGATGAAGCCCGTACGAGACATCACTCGGCATTGTCTCCATTAGCCGGGGGCGTATCCCATTCCACCGACCAACCAGGGGGAAGAGTACACGGCCAAGTCAAACTAGCAATCATATCTTCGAAGGTTTCACCTGAAAACAAGCCACAAGCAAGGCTGAGTATACTAATACTCAGCAAGGCTTACCCGACTAATGGGGTATACTTAGCCGACTCCTAGACATGCGAGGCTTTTGGCTTGAGGGGTTTGTTTTGCCAAAAAGCATATATAGTAGGTCCTTACTTTCATATTTTAGCTCCAAGTTCTAGCTTTCTTTAACCATTCTAGGTAAGCAAGTATCCAATATCATACATGATGAAGCATTAAATTTTCATCCAACAAGTTTATTCATCATCATTGTTCCTCTTCTTACTCTGTGGGTAAAAGTGGTTAAGCAGTCTCAATAGCCGTGAGAAACGGACGATTCGAATCGAATTTCTTAACCTTGCAAGGGAAACCTAAACACACGTCATGTGGTTACTCACAGAGTCACACGTGCAACTTTTCCCTTCAATTCCCGCTTCACGGAACAGGCCCACCGCCCTCGACTACACCTCCCCACAGACCTCGGTACGTCGGGCCGTGGCGGCCGATGCACCCGCCATTAGCTAGATGTGAACGAATTCAAGACAGTGGGGAGTATATTCCGGCCTCGGTTCAATCCAGTACTTAAGCTTACCGATTACCATATTCTCGGCATGTGGTTAGTACGTTCAAAGACTTAACCACCACTACCACACACTGCGGCCTTAGCATTTTTCACTAAACAGACGGGGCCTCAATCATCAACATAAACATCATACCATAGCCCCGTCCGTCGTCCTTATGATTGCAGCATGTAGTAAACAATCAACTCCTAATTTCTCGCGAGTGACAGGAAATCACTCGACTTTTACCGAGTCCTATTAGCATAGCATTCTATCGAACCTGGCATCTAGTGTTCAGAGCATGGGTACCTAGGATCATGCAACTAAGTTTTCATCCGACTCCTATAAACTTAATGCACAAGTAAAGTAGAGTAATAAGTTGCATAAGTTTAGAAAATAGGGTTCATGCTCCGGGGCTTGCCTTCTTGTGAACAGTTAGCTTGGGGCTCTTCCGAACTTGAGCTCGGGTCTTCAAGAGCTTCAGTTAGATTTACTTGAGCTTCACGCTGCTCACTCTCGGACGCGGGTACCAGCTCGTACGTTCCGTCGGCGAGAGTAGTCGTTTCTACATGAATGCACAAGTTTAAGTAGTGGTGATAGTAAATGACATGATTTCCTTCACGATAAAGTTGCAGTTTGTAAAACATGAGTTTGTTGTGGAGTGAGTTACTTTATCATTCGTGGGCAATCGTTAATAGAGTAGATTAGTACGATAAGTAACTTCGTTAAGCAAGGTGGGGTGGGTGTTCATGGGAACTTATGTTCCTTATGGAAACATGATTTAAGTGCAACTACTACAGGGAGCAGTTTCTGGTCATGAAATCTTGGATTTAGGCACATCAGGGAAAGATATGCTTACTGTAAAATTTTCAGATATTTCCATGCAGAAGATTAATTATGAAAAATATAATACATGGTTGTTGCTAGATCATTGTTCTTTTTGTACAGAACAAATGGTGCAAAAACTGAGTCTAAGATTTTTACAGGGCTTTCATTTAATCATGTAGGAGTTACTGTAATGTTTATAGGATTTATTATGCAGTTTTCAGAGCATAGTAAATATGACATTACACACCTAGGTTAATCAAGGATTTATTTTTACAGGATCCTACACAGAGTTTTTGTCCAAGATACTTTTTACACAGCAACCACTACCACTGAGTATCTCCTAGTAAAAATATGAGAATTTTCCAGACTAAGATACTATTTTCTTGATTTAATGCATGTTATAAGCACATAAATCAAATAAATAGGTTCCTGTGAGATAAAAAGTCTCCCAATTTTTCTCTGGCATCTAGGTACCATTACACCAGTATAGAAAAAGTTTCATTAGGTGATTCCTAACCTAACTGCAGGGATAAAAATATTTAGCCACTTATGGTATGAAACTAAGTTTAATAAACAGTGTAGATAGAGATGGGATTTGGGCCTGATCTTTTTACACAGTCCTAAACATCAAGCAACTAACTCACTGCCCAAAATTTAGGGTCAGCAATGATCTACAACAGTGGGTACAAAAGAAGTCCATTAAAACTTCCATTTAATGTAGAGCAAAATATATTGAGAGTCTGAGAAACTTTTTGTAACAAAAGTAGTAGAGTTTATTCTAAGGATTCCAGAACAGTTGAGTTTGCATTTGTCTGAATTTTCTACGATTTTATACAAATTTTACAAGTTCACTGATTTGGTTAAAACTTTCTTTATAGAGGGGTCCCTGAAAACTAGCAGAAAACCCCGTAGGAAGATTTGGGCGTTTGCAATGTAGTCCCTGGTCGCGATTCACGGCGGGGATCATCCTATCCGGCCGAATTCCGGCGAGCTCAGTCGCCGGCGGCGAGGGCAAGGTGGGGGAGGAGCAAGGGGAGGTTGGGGGCTACCTTTGGGTGGTCACGGTTGGGGCGGAGGCGGTCTGAGCGGGGCTGCCCGCGGCTACCAGGGGGGCGGCGACGGGTGGAGCTCTGCTCCGGCGAGCTGGGCGGCGGGGCTTGGGCTGGGAGGCTTCGCGCGGAGGTAGGAGAGCGATTTTGGGGCCTAGCTCGGGTCGAGGAGGGGCGGAGGAGGGGGTTCCACGGCGGCGGCGTGGGGCGGAGCTCGGCTCTGCTCTGCTCTGTCATGGCGGGGAAGAAGGAGGAACAGGGAGAGGAGGGAGGGGTGCTGTGCCGGGCTTTATAGCCAGTGGAGCTCATGGGGGCAAGCTTGGCACGGCCGGGACACTGGGTGGAGGGGGCGGCGTGGCTGGGGCACCATTGGGTGGCGGGGCGGCGGCCAGAGGCGCTCCCCTGCGAGTGGCCGGCGTGCTGGGCGGCAGGTTGGCGCACCGGGGCGCGACGTCGCGTGCGGACGACGCGGGCGTGCGATTGGCGAGCTGGGCGGCACGACGGGGGCACGCCGTTGGGTGCCTGGGCGGCGGCCAGCGACTGGGCGGCTGTAGCGGCCGGGGCGCTCGGATTGGGCAGGGGCATGGCGTGCGGGAGGGAGAAGAAGACGCGGCCGCGGTTGGGCGAGCGGGGGCGGTGCAGCAGGGCGCCGGGGGTTGGCTCGGCGCCTGGTGCCGCGCAGGCGTCGAGGGCCAGGTGGCCGGCGGCTGTCGGGCGAGGGAGCGGTGTAGCAGAGGAGGGGCAAGGGCCTAAATGCGAAAATTCGAAAATTTCCAGGGGCTGGATGCAAACAGGATATTTTCTCCACTTTCTAATTTGAATTTCAAAATCTTTTGAACATGAAAGTTGTTCAGAATAAAAAGTTCTACAAGTTTCGTTTCAGGCCAAAGTTCATTTGAGCTTTAGTTCCAAAGTTATTTTAAAAACTTAAAGAAAACTCTATTCGGAGGGCGCGTCATTTTATTTCAGAATTTCATTTTCTTCCCTAGGCTTCAACTAAACTTTTATTTATCATGCTAATACTGGTGTGCTCATTTAATTTCATAGCCATATTTGCTTTGATGTGAAAGTTATCCAATTTGTTTCATTAAAGTACATGCATTTATGCACATACAAACTTTTAAAGGTAAAAGCAAAACCAAACTTAATCCATTCCTTTTATTTTCTTAGTTAGTGATGCATTTTATTATGCCAGTAAGACTTGTTTAACAATTAAAACACCTGAGGTGTTACAGAGACGGTGAAAAAATCAGCAGAGGGCAATATATACGAGTGATCAAAGGGATGTCCAAAAAATTGGACCGTGCTTCGTTTCATACTTGAGCTTTTGACTCTGAAGGCTAAGCATAGTTGGTTAGATGGTAGTTTCAACGACCTGCTGCATATCTTGGCTTGGTTGCTTCCAAAGCCAAATAAAGTGTCAGCCAACAAATATCGAGCAAAGAAGCTTGTCAGCCCGTTCACGATGGGTGTAGAAAGAATTTATGCATGTCCAAATCATTGTATTTTGTATTATGGTGATACTTTGAAAGACTTGGATAAATGCCCTGTATGTTCTGCAAGTCGGTACAAAAACAATGCCAGTTACTGTGATGGCACAGTCAAGGTCTAGCCGATGGGAATAAAAGGAAGAGGAATGGTACTGCGAGGAATAGTGTTACCTCTTTTGAGCCAGCAGACACTATTTTAGGCATCTCTGAGAAGCAGAGCAGAATTCCTACCATGGTTATGTGATACCTTCCTGTTTTGGATCACCTGAGGCGTTTCTCCTCGAACCCAAAGGATGCTGAACTGATGCGATGGTGGGATTCAGATAATCGCAAGAAGGGTGATGGAACGCTTCGACATCCAGCTAATGCTCGCCAGTGGAAGAAATTCGATGAGAAGTACTATCTGGAATTTGGAAAGGACCCAAGAAATGTTTGGTTTACATTGAGTACGGATGGAATGAATCCATTTGGTGAAAGAACTAGCACCAACATCACATAGACAATGATATTGATGATGTACGACCTGCCTACATGGATATGCCAGAAGAGAAAGTATCTTTTGCTATCCGTCCTTATACAGGGGCCCAAGCATCCTGGCATCAATATAGATATTTTTCTTGAGCCTCTGATGCAAGAGATGGAAACTTTATGGAAGGCGGGTATCGACATCATTGATGGTTTTACACGGTAGCCATTTAATCTTAGAGCCATTATATTCGTCACCATCCATGATTACTAGGCATTGTTTGTCTTGTCAGGACAAATCAAAGTTAGGACAGGATGCACGATGTGTGTGGATTGCGCCGTATCATCTTTCCTGGAAGGTTCTCGAAAGGTAGTTTACCTTGGGTATAGGCGCTTCTTGGTGGAAGGTTATAGGTACCGAAGTAAGAAGTTCTATAATTTTTTTTGATGGCATGCCTGAATTACATTATGCTCCAGTAAAACGAGATGGGCACTACATTTTCGATGTGGTCCGGACCATCCAGGTCACTTATGGGAACATGAAGAAAGTTCAGAAGAAGAGAACGAGAGATAAGGCACCTATCGATGGCGTACCATTCAAGAAATAATCCATCTTCTACAAGTACTTGCCGTATTGGGCGGATCTTGAATGGTATGCACCTGAAGAAGAATATGTTTGGTAACACAATTGGCCTCCTTCTGGAGACATCATCCAAGACAAAGAATACCTTGAAGTCGCACCAGGACTTGGTAGCCATGAAGATAAGAGAAGATCTTCACCCTGTGGATAAAGGGTATTGCAGATATGAACTCCCCCCGGCTAGCTACAGTTTGACACATGATGAGAAGAAGACAATTAGCGAGAGCTTACGGGGGATCAGAGTCCCAAGTCGTTTCTCCTCCAACATAAGGAAACTAGTCTCGATGAAAGACCTCTCGCTATGCGGCTATAACTATCACGATTGTCATGTTTTGCTGACGGTATTCCTCCCAATTGCAATCAGAGCGATCAAGCCAATATATGTAAAGATGGTAATCACTCAGTTGTGTTACTTCTTCAACAAGATTTCACAAAAGGTGATCGACGAAGATAAATTGCAGGATCTCCAAGAATTTATTGGGGAGACTATGGCGCAGCTCGAGATGTGCTTCCCTCCGAGATTTTTTGATATAACGGAACACCTAATGATTCACATGGTGGATCAGATACAGGCACTAGGTCCACTTTACCTACATGAAATGTGGACGTATGAGGGTTTCATGTCCATTCTTAACCGGTATGTACTGAATCGTGCTTATCCTGAGGGGTCCATGATAGAGGGGTATAGTACTGAGGAAATCATCGAGTGTTGCCTAGGTTACCTAAAGGATAAAGTCGGCCTTGGTTTGCCTATTCCACGCTTTTTCGGGAGGTTGGAAGGTGTTGGCAAAGTTGGGAGGAAAACCTTCATCGACAAGGATTTCAAATGTGTGCAACAAGCACATTATAACATCTTGCAGCACCTCACGACGGAAGCGTGTGACTGGCCGCGGCAGGTGGCGAACAGAGCCAGCGCGGCGTGCGGCAGGCGCGGGCAGGGGACTGGGCGCTGAGGATTTGGCGTGTGGAGCAGGAGATCACGCGGCGCGTTGGGCGACGAGCTGCAGCAGCTGTCTTGCCGGGCTGCGAGCGCGGCGACTAGCGGGACGCGGCGGAGACACGGGCACGACGTGACTTGCCCATTGGGCGAGGCGGGCAGCGAGCCGACGCGCGCGTGGCATGCGCGGACTGGGGAGGAACGCGGCGTGCGGGCGCGGCCAGGCATTGGCTTGGCGCCTAGCGCTATCAGGCATCGCCGGCCAAGTGGCCTGCGGTGACTGCGCGGCGGGCGAGGGTCGGGCGGAGCCAAGGGTCGGGCGAACCGAGGGTCGGGCGAACGAAAGGGTCGGGTGAATGAAAAGGTCGGGTGACACGAAAGGGTCGGGCGACGCGAGGGTCAGGCGAGCGGCTGCGCGTCAGAGGGTCGGGCGAGGCGGAGAAGAAGCGTCTGCAGCGAAATAGAAGAAAAGGCAGGGACTGGTTTGCAAATCCAAGTGTTTCTCAAATTTTTGTGTTGCAACTCGAAAATCCTTAAACATGAAAGTTGTTCAATAAGAAAAGTTACACAAGTTTTGTTTCAGGCCAAAGTTCATTTGAGTTGTAGTTTAGAAGTTATTTTAAACGGCTTGATTAAAGTACATGTACTTATGCACATATACACAACTATTTTCAATTCAAGGCAAACCAATTTATAATTCGTTTCCTTTAAATTTTTCTTAGTTAGTTAAACATATTGTTACGCTAATGAGGCTTATTTCGTAAATTAAACACCTAAGGTGTTACAGCCTTCCCCCCTTAAAAAGAATCTCGCCCCGAGGTTCGGACAATAATCTTAGGGTGGGTAGTGTGTGTACCTTCGATGGAGTTGAGAAAACCCGGGAAATTTTGTTTTAGAAAACTCTCAGTTTCCCATGTGGCTTCTTCCTCAGTGTGATGATTCCATTGAATTTTGTACATTTTAATCACTTTCCTCCTATTGCTTCTTTCTTTTTGGTCCATGATTTTGATAGGATACTCGACATATGAGAGGTCGGGCTCTACTATGATTTCCTGTTGTTCAACAACCTCGATAGGAACTCGGACACACTTCTTGAGTTGAGATACGTGAAAGACATCATGGATGGCTGCAAGCTGAGGGGGCAGTCGAATTCTATAGGCTACTGGTCCACAGCTCTCGATGATTTCGTAGGGACCAACATAACGGGGAGATAGTTTTCCTTTGACTCCGAATCGTTGGACACCCTTGGTTGGTGAAACTCGAAGGTAGACGTGGTCACCAACTTCAAACTTCAATGGCTTTCTCCTTCTGTCGAAATAGCTCTTTTGCCTGGATTGTGCGGCTCTGAGGTTTTCTTGTATTACTCTCACTTTTTCTTCTGCCTCGATTACCAAGTCTGGTCCAAATATTTTGCGTTCTCCGGTCTGTAACCAACCAAAGGAGTTCGACACCTTCGTCCGTATAGGGCCTCAAATGGTGCCATTTTTAAACTCGTTTGATAGCTATTGTTATATGAGAACTCTGCTAGGGATAGGCATTTGTCCCAACTCTTGTCATAGTGAATGACGCAAGCTCTAAGCATGTCTTCGAGAATTTGGTTCACTCTTTCAATTTGTCCGTCAGTTTGAGGATGATAGGCTGAGCTTCGAATCAATTTAGTACCGAGAGAAGCTTGCAATTGTTCCCAAAAGTGCGCTACAAACTGAGTACCACGATCGGAAATAATAGTCTTCGGTACTCCATGTAGGCAAACAATGCGATCGAGATAAATCTTGGCGTACTTCTTGGCAGTATAGGTGGTGTGTACAGGAATAAAATGTGCCGTCTTTGTGATTCTATCAACGATAACCCATATGGAATCGTGTTTCTGTGCGATACTTGGCAATCCAACAATGAAATCCATACTTCTGTCCTCCCATTTCCATGAGGGTATAGGCAAAGGTTGAAGTGTACCGGCTACTTTCAAGTGGCTGGCTTTTACTCTCTGGCAGGTGTCGCATTCTGAGATATACTTAGCAATTTCTCTTTTCATTCTAGTCCATCAGAAATTTTGCCGAAGGTCTTGATACATTTTGTTACTGCCGGGGTGAATAGAAAATTTGGAAAGGTGTGCCTCATCCAGAATTTTCTTACGGAGCTCATGATTCTTTGGAACGACTATTCGACTTTCGAACCATAGAACTCCCTTATGGTCCTGGCGGAAACATTTGTATTTCTCTTCTCCTAGAGAGAGTTTTTGTTTGATGATCTTAACTCCTTCATCGTGTAGTTGTGCCATGATGATTTGGTCGTGAAGAGTGGGCTCGACTGAGATGTGATTCAGAGTGCCTTGGGAAATCATTTCCGAACTAAGCTTCCTCATTTCCGAACATAATGTCTCATTATAGATTTCCACTGATAGGCAATGGCAATGGGCCTTACAGCTGAGTGCATCCGCGACTACATTGGCCTTGCCGGGGTGATAGTGCACCTCGAGATCATAATACTTGATCAATTCTAGCCATCTTCTTTGTCTCATATTCAGATCGGCTTGGGTGAATATATATTTGAGACTCTTGTGATCGGTGTAGATGTTACAATGAGTGCCCATGAGATAATGTCTCCATATTTTTAGAGCATGAATGACTGCTGCTAATTCGAGATCATGGGTCGGATAATTCTACTCATGGGGCTGAAGGGCTCGTGAAGCATAGGCGATAACTCGATTTTCTTGCATAAGCACACAACCAAGACCAGTGCCAGATGCGTCACAGTAAATATCGAACGGCTTGGTGTTATCGGGTTGAGCTAACACAGGGGCTGTAGTCAAACGTTCTCTGAGAGTGTGGAAAGCTTCTTCGCATTTCCCATCCCACACAAACTTTACTCCCTTTTTCAATAGTTCAGTCATAGGCTTAGCAATCCTGGAGAAATCCGGAATGAAACGGCGATAGTAACTGGCTAAACCAAGAAAACTGCGAATTTGATGAACAGAGGTAGGAGGTTTCCAATCCATCACTTCTTGTACCTTGCTGGGGTCAACGGCTATGCCTTTGCATGAAATAGTGTGACCCAATAATTTCACACTATCCAACCAGAATTCGCACTTAGAAAATTTAGCATAGAGCTGATGGTCTCTAAGACGCTGAAGAACAATGTGCAGGTGCTTAGCGTGCTCCTCCTCATTCTTGGAATAGATCAGGATGTCGTCAATGAAAACTACGATGAATTTGTCGAGCTCGGGCATGAATACCGAATTCATGAGATACATGAAGTAGGCAGGGGCATTGGTGAGACCAAAGGACATGACCAAGAATTCATATAGTTCATATCGTGTGGAAAAGGCGGTCTTAGGAATATCGCATGGACGAATCTTTATCTGATGATATCCAGATCGAAGATCAATCTTCGAGAAAACTCTAGCTCCAGATAATTGATCAAAGAGAACGTCGATGCGGGGAAGTGGGTATTTATTCTTAACGGTTACCGCATTGAGAGGTCGGTAGTCCACACATAATCTTAAACTGTCATCTTTTTTCTTTACAAATAGGGCTGGACATCCCCAAGGTGATGCGCTAGGACGAATGAAACCTTTGTCCAGTAGTTCTTGGAGTTGTGTTTTCAGTTCGGCCAATTCCTTAGGTGGCATCCTATAGGGTCTTTTGGAGATAGGTGCAGTGCCTGGTTGCAGTTCAATAACGAACTCAATGTCCCTATCTGGCGGCATTCCTGGCAAATCATCCGGAAAAACATCGGCATACTCGGATACCACTGGAATATCCTCTAGGCTGATCCCTTCCATCACGAAAGCACAAGAATTCATGCACTCCCGGAAAGGTAGGTAAAGGGTAGTGGTCCCATGACTAGGTGAATTTATTTCAACAGCCCGGGAAGAAAGGTCTAGTATGACTCCATGCATGGTCATCCAATTCATTCCCAAAATAATATCCACGCCTTCAAGGGGTAAGAGAACAAGGTCCGTGTTGATGATTTTACTACCCAATTTTAATGGTACCAGCCTTATTATTTGGTTGGAAGCAATTTTTCCACCCGGTGTTAATATCATATATGACCCTTTTGTGTGACAAACATCCAGGCCTACTTTTGCACCAAACTTTGCACTAATGAAACTATGAGATGCACCAGAATCAAACAATATAACTGCAGGCTTGTTATGAATAGAGAATGTACCCGTCATCACTGGTGCTCCTTCAGGAAGCTCTTTCCTTTGTTCTTATTGTTCTGGTTAGAGTCCTGGCCGTGATTTGGCTGCCTGGGCTGAGGGCATTCGCGAGCAAAATGACTGGAACTCCCATACTTGAAACAATGATTGGTGATGCTCGGTCGAAGAAACTGCTGAGTAGCGGGCCTTGGTCCAGTTTGTTGAGGCACAGGGGGTCGTGCAACACCTTGCTGCTGTGGAGGCCTGATAATCCATCGCCCTAGCTGAGGGGCCTTCTGTGGAGCTATAGGCGCAGCATTTTGCACTAATCGATACCTCGGTGGCTGAGCACCCGAGGGTCCAGCTGGTGCCTTTCTCTTCTTCTCGGCACGGTGAGCCATAATACAATCCTCTTGGGTAATGGCCATGTTGACTAGCTCATTATATGTATCGGTCTTGACAAGATTCAGTCGCTCCTTGAGTTTGGTACTCAGACCTCTGCGGAAACGATCATGCTTCTTAGCCTCCGTGTCTACGTGATAGCCCACGTACTGGCGCAGATTGTTGAAGGCCTGAGCATACTAAAGTACGGTGCGGGTACCCTCAGTGAGTGCCAGAAACTCATTTAGCTTTCTTTCTATAAGACCTTCTGGGATATGGTGTGCCCGGAATGCAGTTTTGAATTCGTCCCAGGTGATGACGTGATCAGCAGGGAGCATAGCAAGGTAGCGGTCCCACCAAAGATGAGCTGTACTGCGAAGCTGCTACGCGGCAAAGCAAGCCTTGTTTGCATCCGAACATGGGGCCACAAGTAGAGAAAACTTGGACTCAATTGTGCGAATCCAAGCGTCCGCATCCAAGGGTTCCTCCGTCTTGTGAAACAAGGGAGGCTAGGTCCCAAGGAAATCCGTGTAACCGGCGGCTTGAGGTTGGTGAACATTGTGTCCACCCCGCTGTTGGTGCTGTCCTTGCACGAGCTGGCGAAGCAACTCGGTTTGAGCGGCCATTACTTCCACCAAATTGGGTGGTGGTGGTGCCTGTGGTTGGGATCCACTAGCACTAGCACCGAAACTATCCGGGTTTCCACAGGTTGCTCCAACCATCTGAAAGGTGAATGTTCATCATTAGCAACGTGATCCATATTGCTTCCATGATTAAAAAGGATTAGCGCGGAAAAGTAGACTTCCGAAAGATCATGGATAGAATCGTGGGCATAAAACTGTCTGCCATAAGAAATTTATAACTCCTGGTAGGTTCATCCAAAATTTCTCATATTTTGGCAGTGGGTAGGGAATTTAGAGATGTACAACTTTAGTATCCAGCCAAGATGCTAAATCGATGGCTAAGATGGTCAAACGATTCACTATTTGCTCCGCTGGTTTGGCTGTTTTTCAGCAGAATGAGTTATAGTATCTTGCCTATAACTCAAACTAGAAAGATCCAATAGTGTTGAAATTTTGTGAGAACCTAGATCACAAAATTTAGGACAAGTTTGGTATTCAACACTCAGTCCAAAAATGTAAGGAGACATGGGTAAAAATTCCGACAAGTTTCTGCAATCGCAAATTCAACTGCTTTCCAATATCACAATCAAACCACCAAGTTTATATAGCATGGCCTACATGATTAGAGTATCCAATGGTCAAGTTGTACTCATCACAAAAGAGGTACTCAACTCTTAGTTAGCCTATTACAACTCTTGCCAAAAGTTAGGCTACACTATCGAGGAGTATATGCAAAAGTCCTCCTAGGTCATCGGCTAGAATTCGTCGAGGTTGTTGACGGACGACTCGCTGTGAGTAGGAGAGTGAGCTCCCATCGGAGGTGGCTGCAGTGCCTCACCCTCAAAGTCCATTCCTGAAACACCATCAATCACTTGTGGCTCCTCCTCATCTTCCTCCATAGCCACCACGTCGGGAGGGGCATTCTGCTCATGATGCCACTGAATGTGCTCATTAGCATCCTCCAACTCAAGGTTCAGATCATGGAGCTGCTCCTCCAAGTGTGCTATCATATCATCTCTCTCACCCATGAGAGTGTCATGCTCCTAAACTTGGCCCTCAAGTTGGCCAATCTGAGTGTCTCTGTCCTCAAGTTCCTCACTGAGCTCCTTAATCTACTCATCTCTGGTATCTGCCATCATGTGGTAGGCCTGTGCAAGATCAGTGAGCTGCACAAGCGCCTAACTCTGGAAAGTCTGAAAGCGGTAGAGTGCATTCATGCACCGCATGGAGGTCTCGATGGTCTCCTGGGCATGAAAGTCCACCAAGTATTGTGAGTGTTGCACCCTGTTGAGCCAAAAGGGGTCATTGTCCTCGGCAGCAGGAAACAAACCAATAGAAGTGAGCGTGACGGCCTCGGGGCACTGCGCACAGAAAGTGGTGAGCGCCCTCATGGCAGCAAGCTCCCAAGTATCGGCCAAACGGCGACCAACAGCCTCAATCTCCAAGGCGGGCCACTCCGGGTGTAGTGGGTGCGAAAAAATGGTCACGTTGACACGGCACTGGGTAACTCCATTCTCTGCAAACTCCAGTCCGGCGTAACATGGGGGAATTGGATAGCCCGCGGTGCGCAAAACATCCCACAAGATAGAGGGAAAGCCCTCCCAGTGGAGACACTGCGAGTGAACGCGTCCATCCTCATCCACCATCATGGCAACAGGCTCGGCCATCTGAACAAAAGATCAAATGGGTGAGATAGCGAAAACCTGTGAACAGTATAGTGATCAGGTTCTAGACAGTGCACTAAAATAGCCATAACTTTAACAGTTCTTGTCCAAAAATTCTTCACTTTTATCAGAACATTCCTAAGGTATTTGTGAACAACTTTGCTAGTCAACTCCAGAGCTAGATAAGTCTCTAAGATGGTCTTTCTCTTCAAGTTTTATTTTACTGTCTACCCAGAAATTTCAGTGAACAGTGGGCCAATGTTTCGTATACCAGGGAAAATCTACCCAGCCAAAAATTACCAAATTTTAACAGTAGCTGCCTGAGTAAATGTACAACAAGTTTTGTGTTGAACACTTTTGCAGAAAACTGTAGTAAGGGGCACAAAACTTTATGTGGCTGAACTGCTCATTTTGGACAGAAAACTGACATCTCAAGGTATTTGTTGTTTCTCATTATCCATATGTTCAGAATTTTTCATATTTATACAGGAGGTAGAATACAACTTTTGGAGCAAAACTTTCAACATGAACTTCTCCAGAAAGGGTCATTTTCTAAGCTTAATAAATCCATCTTTTTAGATAAGGCAGAAATATGACAGATTTGCTAGATAATCCTTATGCAAAGTCAAATGTGTGGGCGCATGAACCTTACCACTCTCACGCATCGCATTTTCAATTTCAGATTTATATAGTCATGATGCATGCATGTCCTATTTATCCTTTCAAAATAAAATAATTATCAAATAGCTTTGGTCTTACGAAGTTAGTTTCGGTGGCATACACAATACGCCTCTCACTATAATAGCTAGTCGAGAATCTCTAGCCGTCCTTAAACTTATCATAATCGCGGTTAGTGTACCTACAGAAGATTGATAGAGCATATATATATATATATCCAATGAACCTTTCATGCCAGCACTCATGAAAGCGTCCCTATTCATTACCGTTCACTATAGAAACGGCATCCGTACAATTCCCGCCGTACAGACGATGTTAACATACGCTATCAAGATAGCGTATTCACGGGGGTACCATCTTGAAATGGGGGTATGAACAGCGATCGCCATACCCTACGCCAAACCTTCTACTCCCAATATAATCAACTATAGTTGGTATATTGGCAGCACCTCAAGTAAGCCACTGCTTGAGGGCAGCGTTTGGCTCACATCACCGACAGGAAGGCCAAACTCTCTCAGTTGGCTGAGGATTCTTACCTTCTTACCTTAGCGATGAGTGCGTCGTTACGGAATTTAAGGGTCGATTGTGTATAAAAGTAAGTTTTGACAGAAAGTAATGTGCTGGAAGTCAGTTGATAATATTCATAAGTTAGATAGCCACCTAGTAACTTTCCCATAATCCCTTAGGGCTTTATGAACTAGGCACCATCGTTAACGAACCAACGCATTTTCCAACACAATTTTTGTGGTCAAGTTTTAGGAAAACAAGTTTTTAAGGCTTGTTGCATTCTCTGGCGTATGCATTTCGGCTCTGATACCAGCTGTGGGAGAACCACCTGAATTAATCCGGCTCAAGCGCGCTAACCATCACCACAAGGGCAATCAGGGCTAACTCGCACTTCAAACGGAATAATCCACTGGTTTGTCGGGTAACCTCCCGATACAACCACGGTTTTTGCCGATCGAAACCACACATACATGTACTCACACGAAGGTGAGCCCAGAGGATACAACATTCCACAAATTTTACACCACAGGGTTCACCATAAATTATTATTACAACGGCGTTCAAATTCGTAAAACAAGGTAATTCAGAGTTCAAAATAATAGAGTTCTTCAGAGTTCAATGCAGCGGAATAATAACGACAACTACTCGACGATACAGTATGTCTCAATGAAGCCCATACGAGACATCACTCGGCATTATCACCGTTGGCCGGGGGCGTATCCCATTCCACCGACCAACCAGGAGGAAGGGTACAAGGCCAAGTGAAACTAGCAATCATATCCTCGAAAGTTTCACCTGAAAACAAGCCACAAGCAAGGCTGAGTATACTAATACTCAGCAAGGCTTACCCGACTAGTGGAATATACTTAGTCGACTCCTAGACATGCAAGGCTTTTGGCTTGAGGGGTTTGTTTTGCCGAAAAGCATATATAAGTAGGTCCTTACTTTCAAATTTTAGCTCCAAGTTCTAGTCTTCTTTAACCATTCTAGGTAAGCAACTATCCAATATCATACATGGTGGAAGAATTATTTTGCATCCAACAAGATTAATCATCATCATTGTTCCTCTTCTTACTCTATGTGGTAAAAGGGTCAAGCAGTCTCAATAACCGTGAGAAACGGACGATTCGAATCGAATTTCTTAACCTTGCAAGGGAAACTTAAACACACGTCACGTGGTTACTCCCAGAGTCACACGTGCAACTTTTCCCTTCAATTCCCGCTTCACGGAACAGGCCCACCGCCCTCGACTACACGTCCCCACGGACCACAGTACGTCGGGCCGTGGCGGCAAATGCACCCACCAATAGCTAGATGTGAACGAATTCAAGACGGTGGGGAGTATATTCCAGCCTCGGTTCAATCCAGTACTTAAGCTTACCGATTACCATATTCTCGGCATGTGGTTAGTACGTTCAAAGACTTAACCACCACTACCACACACTGCGGCCTTAGCATTTTTCACTAAACAGACGGGGCCTCAATCATCAACATAAACAACGTACCGTAGCCCCGTCCGTCGACCTTATGATTGCAGCATGTAGTAAACATTCAACTCCTATATTCTCGCGAGTGACAGGAAATCACTCGACTTTTACCGAGTCCTATTAGCATAGCATTCTATCGAACCTTATATCTAGTGTTCAGAGCATGGGTACCTAGGATCATGCAACTAAGTTTCCATTCAACTCCTACAAACTTAATGCACAAGTAAAATAGAGTAATAAGTTGCATAAGTTTAGAAAAATGGGGTTCATGCTCCGGGGCTTGCCTTCTTGGGAAAAGCTAGCTTGGGGCTCGTCCGAGCTTGGGCTCGGGTCTTCGAGAGCTTCAGCTAGATTTACTTGAGCTTCATGCTGCTCACTCTCGGACGCAGGCACCAGCTCGTACGTTCCGTCGGCGAGAGTAGTCGATTCTATATGAATGCACAAGTGTAAGTTATAGTGATGGTATAAGACGATTATTTCCTTCACGACAAAGTTGCAATCCACAAAATTTTGTTGGGAAGTTACTTAGTTAAGATTTCTTTGGGCAATTATTAATAGAGTATAACTTAACTATTAACTTCATTAAACAAGAAGGGGTTGTGTTATATGGGAAACTTAATTTTCTTAGCACAACATGGATTAATCACAACTTCTAGATTAGGTAACTTCTGGTGATGAAATTTTTATTTAGAGCACATTATGCAGAGACAAAAGCACTGCAAAAATTTCAGACATTTTCACGCAGCAGAAAAAATCATGAAAAAGGTAAAACACAACTACTACTGGAACTTAGTTATCTTTATACAGGACAAACCATGCAAGTATTGACATCAAAAATTTTACAGGTGATTAATCTATCCATATATGTGTTACTGTAAATTTTTTAGATTTTATTGTGCAAGACACAAAGCATAATAAATAGGACAAGATACACCTAGTATAATAAAGATTAATTTCTACAGAATGTTCTACAAGGTTTCTGTGTATGAAACTTTTATACAGCAAGAGCTACTCTAAGTGTCCTTCCATAAAAAGTTGAACATTTTCCAAGCACAAAAACTAATCATTTGAATTAGTGCATTTCTCCTACCACACAATTATATAAATAGGTTACAGAAAGGAAAAAGGTTCTAAACTTTTTCTGTGGTATTTAGTCCTTAATACAACAGTTCTGAAAAAGTTTCACCAAATGAATCACAACATAACAGCAGTTACAAATTAGTTTTATTACTTCATGCCATAAACAAGTTTTATTAAGAAGTTTAGTTAGAGATGGGTTTTGGCCCTAATAGTTTTACACTGGCCTACAAATCAAGCAACTAATCTACTGCTAAATTTTCAGGTTCAGACTTTGTCTACAACAGGGGGTACATTTAAACTCTATTAAACCTTCCATTTAATTTATAGCAAGATTTAGGAAGCAACTGAAGAAATGCATGTAATAAAAGTTGTAGATTTTCATCTAAAGATTCCAGAACAGTTGAGTTTGTATTTTTTTTCCGATTTTTGTACGATTTTAAATGAATTTTACAAGTTCACTAATTTTGAATCTGGAGTTAAAATTTTCTTTTACAGAGGGGTCCTTGGAAACTTGCGTGCAGACTCTTTTAAAGATTGAAATCGATGCAATTGGGTCCCTGGGCGACGGTGGCATGGCGGCCGGCCAGATTCCGGCGAGGGGGCTCGTCGGCGGCGAGGGGGAAAGGGTCGGGGAGATCTAGGGAGGTGAGAGCTACCTCGGGGTGGGCTTGGTCGGGGTTGAGGGTGACCGGAGGTGGCTCGTCGGCGCGGAGCAGAGGGGCAGCGGCGGGGCAGAGCGTCCGCGACGGTGCTCCGGCGAGGAGGGGAGAGCGTGGGCTGGTCGAGGAGCTTCGCGGCGTCGAGGGGAACCCATTTCGAGGCTTGTCTGGGACGGAGGAGCTTCGGCGTGGGCCGTCCACGGAGCAGCAAGGAGCGGCGGCGACGCGGGCGGCGCTGGCGGTGCTCCGGCGGTTCTGGGCGACAATGGGTGGGGCAGTGAGCTGCAGTGGAGTGCTGTGGTGGTGGTGGAAGACTCAGTTCTGGCAAGGGGTGGCCGGAGAGGTGAGCTCCACGGAGAGCTGGGCACGACGGCGGTAATAGTGGTCGCGGCGGCGTTCTGGTGTCTGGGCGCGCGAGGGGGACTCAGTGCAGCCTTTTGTAGGCAGCAGAGAGGCGGGAGGAGGGCGGGACTTAACTGTGAGGCGCGGGCGCGGGCGGCACGACGGAAGCGTGTGACTGGCCGCGGCGGGCGGCGAACAGAGCCGGCGCGGCGTGCGGCACGCGCGGGCAGGGGACTGGGCGCTGAGGATTTGGCGTGTGGAGCAGGAGATCGCGCAGCGTGCGGGTTGGGCGACGAGCTGCAGCAGCTGTCTTGCCGGGTTGCGAGCGCGGCGACTGGCGGGACGCGGCGGAGACACGGGCACGGCGCGACTTGCCCACTTAGCGCGGCGTGCGGCGAGCAGGGGCGCGCGTCGCCGGCGCTCGCGTGGTGTGCGCGGACTGGGGAGGAACGCGGCGTGCGGGCGCGCATGCGGGCGCGGCCAGGCATTGGCTTGGCGCCTAGCGTTGTCAGGCATCGCCGGCCAAGTGGCCTGCGGCGACTGCGCGGCGGGCGAGGGTCGGGTGGAGCGAAGGGTCGGGCGAATGAAAGGGTCGGGCGAACCGAGGGTCGGGCGAACGAAAGGTTCGGGCGAATGAAAGGGTCGGGCGACACGAAAGGGTCGGGCGACGCGAGGGTCGGGCGAGCGGCTGCGCATCGGAAGGTCGAGCGAGGCGGAGAAGAAGGGTCTGCAGCGAAATAGAAGAAAAGGCAGGGACTGGTTTGCAAATCCAAGTGTTTCTCAAATTTTTGTGTTGCAACTTGAAAATCCTTGAACACAAAAGTTGTTCAAAAAGAAAAGTTACACAAGTTTTGTTTCAGGCCAAAGTTCATTTGAGTTGTAGTTTAGAAGTTATTTTAAACGGCTTGATTAAAGTACATGTACTTATGCACATATACACAACTATTTTCAATTCAAGGCAAACCAATTTATAATTCGTTTCCTTTAAATTTTTCTTAGTTAGTTAAGCATATTATTACGCTAATGAGGCTTATTTCGTAAATTAAACACCTGAGGTGTTACACGCAATCATTGGCACAATTTCCATTGTTGTAAATTTCTTATGCCTTGACCAAGATATAGGATGGACTCCCCTAAATTCTTAATTGAACCAAGTGCATGAAACAAGTAATTCAAGTACTTGATGCACATATCAAGGGGTAGCTTATCCTATGTCTTATGTCTTTGGGACTAACCATGTCTTCTAGTAATCATATATGTAGTATCTTGGTGAGAATGAATTTGTCAAGGGTATGCTACTTCCATTTGGTCCAATTTGATGGTAAAAACAAGAACTAGCAATTGGGGAAATCAGGCTTCAAGAAAAAGATGATCAAGAAGCTTGAAAAGATGGGGTAAAGACCATTGCTCCTGCAACCTCCGGAGACTCCGAACAAATTTGCGGAGACTCCGCAATTCTCCGCAATTTCCGATGACTCCAGACATAACTCCGGGAACTCCAGAGATACTGATCAATAAGCTCCTAGAACATGAGTTTAGTAGGATTGTGATGAAAAGGGCTTGAAATGTCCATGATGGGAGAGTTGAAGTTTCTTATTGGATATGAATCAATCAACTCAAGGCATGCATGCTCATATGTCAAACCAAGTACCTTAATCAAGGTCTTCTCAATTGAAATCTTGGTCCTTTCAATTGGTTTCTCAAGGACATGTTCAAGAAGTTTGACATCAAGTATGCCAGGCCCATCAAGACAACAATTCTAACTAATGGACATTTAATCTAGATGAAGATTGTAAGGCTTAGAGCAAAGGTATATCGCTCCATGAATTCTTGCAGTATCTTTGTGCATCTAGGCCCTAACATGCTAGTGTGTGCATGTGTATGCAAAACCTTGAGTTACACCATGAGTTTGTCTCTTGGTGGTGATTAGAGAATTATTTAGATATTTGGTTGATACCTCTTGTGACACGTGTTTGTCTTGTGAGGAAAATATCTTTTAATTGGGGTATGAGCCAAATATGCTAATTTCTCAAAATTTTGACCTAAGGCTTTGTATACTTTGTTCCATAGAACAAATAGGTGAGAAATACTATGTGCCAAACCATTACCTCACTTTTCCCTTCACTTATGTACCCTAATTTCTCCCTTTTTTATGGAGAGCCCTTTTTGGAGATTGATGCCAAAGGGGGAGAGATTTTGGGAGAAAGTGTAAGAGGGAAGGATGCATTGCGGATTTTATGGGGTAAAGAGGAGGCAAATAAGGTTTCACATTTGCTTGGTGTGTGCGAGGATCGATTTCAACTTGGTATCTTTACTAAGGACCACTCATGATAGTGTGTGATATTCATGCCTTGGATGGTGTAATGTTAATCTCTAGTTCTTTGGGTGAAATCACATATCATGTGCATCATGGTTATCATGTTGACACCTTGCACCCCACGGATGCTAGGATATACAGGAGTTCCCACACTTTGCCTAAATTTGTGCATTTGGCATTTGAGACCAAAGTTTGAAATTCATCCATTGCACATACTTAGGGGGAATTTGCTATATCGTGGGATTCAAAATCTTATTTTTATCAATCATATGTAAGCTTTTATTGTGTTGTCATCAATCACCAAAAAGAGGGAGATTGAAAGTGCATCTAGGCCCCCTAGTGGGTTTTGGTGGTTGAATGACAACACAATTAAAGAAGAGACAATTCCCTATGTAGCATCAAAAAAACTTGCTCTTCCCTATGTAGCACCCAAATTTCAAAACTTCCCTATCTGTGCACTACTGTTAGTATGGACACTTCGTTAGTGCACAGATAGGCAAGTTTTGAAATTTGGGTGCTACATAGGGAAGAGCAAGTTTCTTTGATGCTACATAGGGAATTTTCTCATTAAAGAACTAATGAGTTCGATGAGCTTTGGATAGATCACAATGCAAATGAGTGTACCAAAACGATAATATCTCCAACTGAAGAGGCAAGCAAATTGAAAAGGCAAAAGAGATATAGTTGCAAGCGCTATTAATAATGGCTTGCTTGTATGAATGAGTAAAGATTCATAATGCATTGATATTTCCATCAAGAGGGAAGAAATGTAATCGAGAGCTTACTATTTCAAACAGAAGTGAAGATTCTTGGTTGCTTGATCACAAATGTGGTATATGGATAAATATGTTGAACAAATGGAATTCAATGAGTATAATGCATTTATATTTTGATCAAGAAGGAAGAAATGTGATCAAGAGCTTAATATTTCAATAGAAGTGAAGATTCTTGGTTGCGTGATCATAAAATTGGTATATGTATCAATTTGTTGGACAAATGGAATTCAATGAGTACATATTGGGGTGCAAGGCTACATGTGATTTAAGATGGTAAGATGGTTAAGGGTTAGTAAGAACTTGGCTACGAGGTACTAAGCGAGGGAGAAGGGCAAGCAAAGGGCTTGGCACCGATGAATCCATGCTAGGGTGAAGAAGCAAGTTAGTGCTAGCATTTATGGACCAATCAAGGCTATGGATAGTCACAAGTTGCTAAGCATCAATCATTGTTGAATCATATGGATTTAGGTGTCTTGAGGATGTCAAGTTGATTATTGATCATATATGGTGAAGAACCTCAAGGTACTAGCTCAAGAAGGATAATGCTCAAGGAAAAAGGCAAAGGAAACGTTTGCAAATCCACAAAGTGTGATATTGAAGAAAAGCAGCATGGTAAAGATATTCAAGCTCAAGAGGTTTATATTGTGTTCATTATTTGATCTTGAGTATAGGTAATGTCGTACTATCAAGAGGGATGCGACGTTGATAGCTATGCTTATGTCTTGGTGCTCCAACCTAACATTTCAAGTGCTAACATGGGAGAAACACTTTTCACAACACTTGCACCGGTTCATCTTGGACATTGATTTCAGTTGGAATGGGTAGTCCTTTGAGTAAGCTTACCATAGAGTCCAAGATCATCGAATTCGAAGTCCGGAGTAAAAAGTTATGGTGTTTTCTGTTAGGTCACCTAAGCTATCTGGTAGACCTGAGGAAACTGTGAAGATTTTTGCAGAAACTCCGAAGGATTCGGAGATTCTGGAGAATTTTACGGAGATTCCGGAGATTTCTGAGAAAAGGAAAAGGCAAATGCTAACTTTGTCCGGAGATTTCAGATATTTTTGCGGAGTCTCCGGACCTGTTTTGAACCTAACGGCTAGTTTTTGGGTTCGGAGTCTCCGCAGATTTTTCGAAGATTCTGGAACTTAACAGCCCAACGGCTAGTATTTGGGGATGGGTATTTATACCCCTCACCCCCTCCCATTTGTTGTTGCTGAGTTCTTCCACGAAAAACACATATCCACAGCCCTAAGAAGCTCTCCCCACTCTAGATTTGCAAAAGATTTGAGAAGAGAAGTGAGTTGGGGTTGAGAGAGAGATTGGGAAGCAAGATTGAAAGAAATTGAGCAAATCCATTCTTGAGGACCTGAGTTCATAGCAAGAAATCATGGAAGCTTTTGTTACTCTTGGAGGTCAAGCCTCCTAGACGCTAGGCATCGCCCGGTGAGCACCCAAGCTTGTGGTGTGCCGCGGGAAGTTTGTGATGGCTTCGACTTCGCCTCCCCTAGGGAAAAAATCAAGAAGTGATGTGCGGAAAGGGTTGAGCGTGACCCGCCTTCTTTGGAAGCACCCAACGGAGACGTAGGAACCCGTGAAGGGATCCGAACTTCGATAAATAAATCCTTATGTCACTTGTTCTTGATTTGTTGATTTTACTACTTGTTGCTTGTGCTAGCTCCTTTCTAAGTTTATCTCGATCTATCACTTGAGAAGGTTTGAGCTGCAAGCTTCTAGTGAAATACCTTGGAAACAACTCATCACTGTATGGTAATTCGTTGATTTACATTTGGTTGTAGTTTACTTAGGCGTGTTGTGAAACTTTTGTTATTTCCGGAGACTCCGAAGATTTCTGCGGAAACTCCGGAAGTTGAGGAGATTCCGAAGAAATCTCTGGAGTTTCCGTAAGTTACTAATTCCGCTGCAAGTTTTTGTGTAAAAATTTCAGAACCATCTATTCACCCCCCCCCCCCCCTCTAGGCAACATCAAAGGCCTTTCATGCATGTGATTAGTACTGTTGAAACTCCATCAGCAGGGCCAACAATGAACGGGCCTTAAGTGATACGGACTGGGTTAAGACGCCCAGGAACCCTGTCCTGTTGCCATAACTGGCATCTTAATATCATTCCCCGTCCGGTCTCCATTTTCATACATCATCTCATTATTCCTACTCATTAGCACAAGTATGCATTGGTTCTACATCTCGCGGGTGACAGGAAATCACTCAACTTCTACTGAGTTCTATTTAAGCATGGCAGTGCTAAACAACCTACACATACTAGTATAGGACCAAGGGAACCTAGGGATCATGCAACTAGGGTTTTAATCAACGCCTAGAAACTTAATGCATAAAATAGGTAAACGGATAACATTCCATAATTTAAAATAATAGGTTATGCTCCGGGGGCTTGCCTTCTGCTGAGAGGAGTTAGTATTTATCTCGACCTTGGGCCGGGTCTTGCTGCTCAGGTGCCACTTGCTGCTCCTGTTGTTCAGCCACCAGCTCGTACACCACGTCCTTAGCTTCGGTTTCTACATGAATGCAAATGTGCGATGCAAAGTATAAATATAAATTCAGGATTTGTAACCGAGTAGCCATACGTAAAGAAACACGGCATTGATTCTAATAATGATGATCATACTATTCTTCTCAATTTGGTCTGAAGTACTTTCTTTATTTAGTAGTTAATTCGTCTACACAAAAATACCTACAGTTCCCCGAAGAAATAATTTCTTCTACGCACCCTTTAACGTGTGCAAGTACGAAATAAAATGAAAAGGTTCCGTACATAAATTCTCAGATCCTAAACTGAGGTACAGGTTCTAGTATTTGCGAAACAATTTTTCCAGGAACTAATATAGCATCAAACCTACTAATATATTTTTAATGCAAGCTAGCTAAATCTGCTAGGAGCAAAATAAATTCACTAAAGTAGATTTTGAATACATTCTGAGGAATAACAATGGCTATCATGACACGACTACAGACAAGATATTTTTCATAATTTTACCAAGATTTTTCATATATGAAAGTTATTTATTATTACAGAAACTATTTACTTTAGCCTCAACAAGACTTACTGAACAAATAAAGATCTACAAACCTAGACATAGCTTCTGCTTATGGAATTTTTACAGTGAACTACACACGCCTAAAGTAAGCTACTGCATAGATTTCATAATTTTTGGACTGACAGATCTGCAGAAACTAAATAAAAAATCTTAAGCACAAATTAGATTATATCAGGAGCAAAAAGGACATTACACATGCATAAATATTTTTCCTTTGTGGATCTAGGTCGAACAAAACTTACGAAATTGATTTTGCATTTTTATCATTTTTCTTTGGTTTTATATGCATTTTAAAATTTTCAGCTGAAATAAAACAAAAATCAGAAAATCCTAAACCCTAAACTGACCCTGACCCATGGGCCCCACGGGTCACAGGGGGTGGTTGTCCAGGCCAGGCCAGACCACGCACGCCATGGCCAGCCAGGGCTAGGGCCGTCGGCGTGGCGCGCGGTTGCGCTAGGCGGCACGGCGCTGGGCCACGCGGCGGGCAGCCCGCAGTGAACGGCGGCATGCCAGCAGCGGCGACGCCAAAAATGAGCGTGGAAACTTGCGGAACGCGATGGAACAAGGGAAGCACGAGCATCAGTGCATCACCTAGGTTCGATTTGAGCCTCTGGACGAAGAAAATGTGGCCGGAGCTAGGAGTTCGACGGTGAGGTGGAGGTGGGGCGGTACTGGAGGCCGACGGCCGGGGAATCCTTGATTTCCGGCGAGGCGCTGGTCAGAGCTCGTGTAGGAGGGGTTGGGGAGGGAGCTAGGGAGGAAAATCCATGGAGGGAATCGAATGGATTTGGCCGACGATGGTGAGCTGCTCGAACTCTGTTAATGGTAGCTGGAGGAAGAAGAAAGCTGCAGTGAGGGAGAAGGAAGGGGAATGGGGTGCTGGGGGTGGAGACAAGGTCGTGGCGACGCTGGTGGCCACGCTCGGGCGTGTAGTTCATGAGGACGGCGAGCAGTGCCGCGAGGACGTCCGACCGGCGTCATCACACGGCGGTGCAGTGAGGCGCGCGACGTCGGCGGCATGGGCGTGGCGAACAAGTGGGCGGGGGTCGTCATGGCATTTCGCAGGCTCGTGCCCGGGCTGCCGAGGAGGCTGACGCGTGGCGCAATACAGAACGCTGGCGAGCAGACACTCGCCACGCATCGAGCGGCCATGGGCGCCATACGGGAGCATGTGAAGCTTCGGACCCGTTTTTGACCAAATTTGAAAGGTTAAACCCTGTTTAAACATGTAATGAAGCTCCTAATTAACACCTAGGGTGTTACACTCACCGACTTCTTCGACAGCCGCCTACTCGGCCGCGGCGACCGCTCTGACTAGGTCACGCCGACTACTTCGACAGCCGCCTACTCGGCGACAGCGACCGCTCCGACAACTTTGCTAGCCAGCTGCTCGGCCGCGGTGACTACTTCGACTTGGCCTCGAATCAAGCTAAGTCATGCTTTAATAAATATTTATCAATTAAATATTCTCTAGTCTCCGCGACTATCACCGACTATATCATGTATGTTCCCAACTGCTTAGATGGTCCGCCAACTACAGAGGTAGTCGGGCTACACCCTATGAGAGCACTCTATACGCGATCTATTCTCTCGCATGTCACCGATTGCTTTTTATACCCCGCTTCATATTTTCTCCCAACGGTCGCTAAAGTACTCCGGTAGTACATGCTTTAATCCGTGAAACCATGGCTTCCCTTGCAACTCTCTCATCACGTGTCCCATGACCAGCTCTCAGCATAATGAGTTGAGTTCATGCTGGGCCAGGTGCATAAATGTAATAGGGTAAATGCTCGTGGAAATTACATGGCCTGACAAGAGCTAAACACAAAAGCATTCATATTAGATCGGATCAGTTCCAACACCTTCAATGGTTTAATATTTCACATTATGCTACATGATGTTTGCACTATTCTTTTACAGCACCAATCACTCAACGTGATTTCGGCGGCTCATCTGACTCCCATGCTTGGGGGCTGGGCGCAATGAGGCACTCCCATGCTTGGGGGCTGGGCACGATGAGGCACTCGGCGCGCCTTCAGCGGCTCGTCTGGCTCTCTGCCTCGAGGGCTGGGTGTAACAAGGCACTTGGCTTACCTTCGACGGCTCATCTGGCTCCCATGCTTGGAGGCTAGGCGCGATAGGGCACTCAGCGTGCTCTCGGCGACTCGGCTAGCTCCTATGCTCGGGGCCTGAGCGACGAGGCACTCGGCGTGCCTTCAGCGGCTCGTCTGGCTCCCATGCTCAGGGGCTAGGCGCGTCGAGGCACTCGGCATGCCTTCCGCGGCCCGTCTGGCTCTCTAGCACGGAGGCTGGGCGCCAGAAAGGACTCAACATACCTCATGCGGCTCGTCTGGCTCCCTGGCTTGGGGGCTTGACACAAGAAACAACCCAGCTACTGCTACACTTCACGAGGATCACTAGCTGAGTACTTTTAGTACTTGGTTGCCCCTACGATCCAGATGATCTCACGAGGATCACTAGCCGAGTACTTTTAGTACTTGGTTGCCCCTACGATCCAGATGATCTATCTTTGAAGACTCAAGACTTTTGAGCCTCGAATTGATTATTCTAATTAATCCGAGGCTCGGGGGCTACTCCATATGGAGTGCGACTTGCGTTGCCCTCCATATCAAGGTTCTTTGAACAAGTCAGGAAGGATGGAAAGGGTGTTCTTCCTGTTATGAGCACTAATCGGCTTCATGACTACCCGGGCAGACGATCGACTCAGCTGCACGGCGCTTGAGGGCTTGACGGAGGTACACTGTCAGACCTGGGGTAGTAGAACTGCTCATAAGGCAAAGAAATATCTAGAATAAGAGATGGGGCATGTCCCATACATTATATCTGTTGTACTCGGATACGAGTTGGACTAGTCGGTACAGAAGGAAACTACCCGAGTAGTTGTAGCGTCCCGCCTCCCCGAAGCCGGGCCCGCTTACATTTGGCCGCTCCTAGGACATAGACTGTCCTCACAGACGCCGCTTCCTAGGACATAGACTGCCCTCACAGACCAACACAAGTCTTTTCTGCACACTTTGTCCTCACTCGTGCGCACCCAGGAAGAATTTTCCGATCGGTCACCCATCCCCAAATTGCTCCAAGCCAAGCACGCTTAACTTTGGAGTTCTTTGAAATTGGGCTTCCGGAAAAAAGTTGCAACTTGTTGGTATGAGTATCCTATTAATCCTATTAAGCCCTTGGCCGGGGTGTCACATCCTCACCCCCTTAAGAGACCGACGTCCTCGTCGGTCAACCCCAAGCCAGGAACGTTCCCTCTTGGCCACGTCCATACGTCCATAGTGCCAACGGCCCATGTGCCACGTCCGTACGTCCAGTGCCAACAGCCCATGTGCCACGTCCGTGCGTCCGTGCCAACGGCGCATCCCTGATGCCCGTGCACTGACCCGCCACGCGCCTGCCCACATGCCTGCGCACCTGACCCGCACGCACCCGTGCTCATGCCCGCGCACTATGCTCGTACGCGCCCATGAAACTATGAGAGTCGGCTTTGATACCAACTGTGGCAGAACCACATGAATTAATCCGGCTCAAGCGCGCTAACCATCACCACAAGGGCAATCAGGGCTAACTCGCACTTCAAACGGAATAATCCACTGGTTTGTCGGGTAACCTCCCGATACAACCACGGTTTTTGCCGATCGAAACCACACATACATGTACTCACACGAAGGTGAGCCCAGAGGATACAACATTCCACAAATTTTACACCACAGGGTTCACCATAAATTATTATTACAACGGCGTTCAAATTCGTAAAACAAGGTAATTCAGAGTTCAAAATAATTGAGTTCTTCAGAGTTCAATGCAGCGGAAAAATAACGATAACTACTCGACGATACCGGATGTCTCGATGAAGCCCGTACGAGACATCACTCGGCATTATCACCATTGGCCGGGGGCGTATCCCATTCCACCAACCAACCAGGAGGAAGGGTACACGTTCAAGTCAAACTAGCAATAATATCCTCGAAAGTCTCACTTCAAAACAAGCCACAAGCAAGGCTGAGTATACTAATACACAGCAAGGCTTACCCGACTAGTGGAATATACTTAGCCGACTCCTAGACATGCAAGGCTTTTTGCTTGAGGGGTTTGTTTTGCCGAAAAGCATATACAAGTAGGTCCTTACTTTCATATTTTAGCTCCAGATTCTAGTTTTCTTTATCCATTCCAAGTAAGCAACTATCCAATATCATACATGGTGAAAGAATTAATTTTTCATCCAACAAGATTAATCATTATCATTGTTCCTCTTCTTACTCTATGTGGTAAAAGGGTCAAGCAGTCTCAATAATCACAAGAAACGGACGATTCGAATCGAATTTCTTAACCTTGCAAGGGAAACCTAAACACATGTCACGTGGTTACTCCAGGAGTCACACGTGCAACTTTTCCCCTTTCTTCCTGGGTTGTGGATCAGGGCCACCATCCGAGACTACAGAGCCTAGCTCTGCACCCACCATGTGCGTGCATGGAACCGAAGTTGAGAGGGTGGGATGCTGTCCACTTGCCGGTCCGATTAGGTACTTAAGCTTACCGATTACCATATTCTCGGCATGTGGTTAGTACGTTCAAAGACTTAACCACCACTACCACACAATGCGGCCTTAGAATTTTTCACTAAACAGACGGGTCCTCAATCATCAACATATACATCGTACCATAGCCCCGTCCGTCGACCTTATGATTGCAGCATATAGTAAACATTCATCTCCTAAATTCTCGCGAGTGACAGGAAATCACTCGGCTTTTACCGGAGTCCTATTAGCATCGCATTCTATCGAACCTTACATCTAGTGTTCAGATCATAAGAACCGAAGTTCATGCAACTAAGTTTCCATTCAACTCCTACAAACATAATGCACAAGTAAAGTAGAGTAATAAGTTGCATAAGTTTAGAAAAATAGGGTTCATGCTCCGGGGCTTGTCTTCTTGGGTAAGTTAGCCTGGGACTCGTCCGAACTCGTGTTCGGGTCTTCGAAAGCTTTAGTTAGATTCACTTGGGCTTCACGCTACTCACTCTCGGACGCGGGCACCAGCTCGTACGCTCCGTCGGCGAGAGTAGTCGATTCTATATGAATGCACAAGTGTAAGTTATAGTGATGGTACATAACGATTATTTTTTTTCATGACAAAGTTGCAGTCCACAAAACATAGTTGTGAAGATACTTAGTTACGATTTTCTTGGGCAATCGTCAATAGAGTATAACTTAAACTATTAAATTCATTAAACAAGAAGGGGTTGTGTTATATTGGAAACTTAATTTTCTAAGCACAACATGGATTAAACACAACTTCTGGACTAGGTAACTTCTGGTGATGAAATTTTTATTTAGAGCACATTATGCAGAGACAAAAGCACTGTAAAAATTTCAGACATTTTTACACAGCAGAATAATTACGAATAATGTAATACACAGCCACTACTAGAACCTAGTTATTTTTATACAAAACAAACCATTCATGTATTGATGCTATAACTTTTACACGTTGTTAAACTATCCATATATGTCTTACTGTAAATTGTTCAGATTTTATTGTGCCAGATACAAAGCATAATAAATAGGACAAGATACACCAACTTTAATAATGATTAATTTCTATAGTATGTTTTACAGGTTTTCTGCATATGAAACTTTTTATACAGCAAGAGCTACTCTAAAGTGTTCCATAGTAAAAAGTTGAACATTTTCCAAGCAAAGAAACTAATTATTTGAATTAGTGCATTTTTCCTACTACAAAATTATATAAATGGGTTACAGAAAGGAAAAAGGTTCTAAACTTTTTCTGTGGTATTTAGGAATCAATATAATAGCTCTGGAAGAGTTTCACCACATGAATCGCAATACAACAGCAGCTACAATTTAGTTTTATCATTTCATGGCATAAACAAGGTTTAACAAAAAGTATAGCTAGAGATGGGTTCTGGTCCTAATATTTTTACACTGGTCTACAAATCAAGCAACTAATCTACTGTTAAATTTTCAGGTTTAGCCTTTATCTACAATAGTGGGTACAATTAAAGTCTATTAAACCTTCCATTTAAATTATAGCAAGATTTAGCAAGCAACTGAATAAATGCATGTAACACAAGTTGTAGATCTTCTTCTAAAGATTACAGAACAGTTGAGTTTGTATTTTTACCATTTTCCTATGATTTTATATGACTTTTACAAGTTCACTATTTTTGAAACTAGGTTTAAAACTTTCTTTTACAGAGGGGTCCCTGGACACTTGCGTGCAGGCCCCTGGGAAGATTGCAATCAAAGCAATGTGGTCCCTGGCGGCGCTGGCATGGCGGCCGGCCAGATTTCGGCGAGGGGGCTCGTCGGCGGCGAGGGAAAAAGGGTTGTGGAGATCCAGGGAGGTGAGAGCTACCTTGGGATGGCCTTGGTCGGGGTTGGGGGTGGCCGGAGGTGGCTCGTTGGCGCGGAGCAAAGGGGCGGCGGCGGGGCGGAGCATCGGCGATGGTGCTCCGGCGAGGAGGGGAGGGTGTGGGCTGGTCGATGAGCTTCGCGGCGTCGAGGGAAACCCGTTTCGAGGCTTGGCTTGGACGGAGGAGCTTCGGAGTGGGCTGTCCGCGGAGCAGCACGGGAGCGGCGGCAGCGCGGGCGGCGCTGTCAGTGCTCCGGCAGTCGAGATGGCCGGGGAAGAGGCCGGTGAGCTTCAGTGGAGGGAGGGCAAGCTCGCAGGGCGATGGGTTTGGGTAGTGGGAGGCTGGGGGATGGGACTCCATGGGTGGGTGGTGCACGGCGGCGGTAATGGTGGCGGCGGCGGCATTCTGGTGTCTGGGCGTGCGAGGGGGGGGGGGGGCTCAGTGCGGTCTTATGTAGGCAGCAGAGAGGCGGGAGGAGGGGCGGGACTGGACTGCGAGGCGCGGGCGCGGGCGGCACGGCGGGGGTGTGCTACTAGTCGCGGCGGGCGGCGAGCAGAGTCGGCGCGGCGGGCGGCGGGCGCGGGCGGCACGGCGGGGGTGTGCTACTAGTCGCGGCGGGCGGCAAGCAGAGTCGGCGCGGCGGGCGGCGGGCGCGGGCAGGGGATTGGGCGCTGAGGATTTGGCGTAGGGAGCGGGAGATCACGCGGCACGCGGGTTGGGCGAGGAGCTGCAGTAGCTGGCTTGCCGGGCGGCGAGCACGGCGACTGGCGGGACGCGGCGGGGACACGGGCATGGCACGGCTTGTCTATTGGGCGCGGCGGGCGGCGAGCAGAGGCGCGCGTCGCCGGTGTGCGCGTGGCGTGCGCGGACTGGGGAGGAGCGCGGCGTGCGGGCGCGGACCAGGGAGGAGCGCTGCGTGGGGAGAAGCGCGGCATGTGGGCGCGACCAGGAAATGGCTTGGCGCCTAGCGCCGGTCAGGCATCGCCGGCCAAGTGGCCTGCGGCGACTGCGCGGCGGCGGAGGGTCGGGCGAAGCGAGGGGTCGGGCGAGCGTAGGGTCGGGCGAAGCCGAGGGTCGGGCGAAGCGAGGGGTTGGGCGAAGCGAAGGGTCGGGCGAAGCAGCTGTGCGTCGGAGGGTCGGGCGGGCGAAGGGTCGGGCGAGCGTAGAAAGAAGGGTCTGTAGTGAAAATAGAAGAAAAGACAGGGGCTAGTTTGCAAATACGAGTGTTTCTCAAATTTTCGTGTTGCAACTCAAAAATCTCTGAACACAAAAGTTGTTCAAAATAAAAGTTATACCAATTTTGTTTTAGACCAAAGTTCATTTGAGTTCTAGTTTAGGAGTTATTTTAAAAACTCAAAACTTATGCTTCGTAGGGTACGTCATTTCCTGGGCAAAAATTTGCATTCTCTCCTAGGCTTCAACTAGACTTTTGTTTATCATGTCAATAACGATGCGCCTATTAAATTTTGTAGCCATGTTTGTATCGATGTAAAAGTTCTTTAATTTGTTTGATTAAACTACATGTACTTATGCACATATACACAACTATTTTCAATTCAAAGCAAAACCAATTTATAATTCATTTCTTTTAAACTTTTCTCAATTATTTATGCACCGTGTTAAGCTAAAGAGGCTTATTTCGTAATTTAAACACCTAAGGTGTCACAGTAGTACTCGGGTAGGACTACTAAGCTAGTATCAGTCTACGATTCCATGTAACTCTGTCCCCCTAGAGTATATAAGGGCGGGCAGAGACCCCTCTAAAGGACAATCAACCACCAATAACCAACCCTAAGCAATACAAACAACCATACAGGATGTAGGGTATTACGCAACTTGCGGGCCGAACCTGTCTGCTTGCTCCTTCAAGTTTTTGATCTCGGCGACACCCTGCCTACAAGTCTACTACCTTACGGTATTCCTAGGTAGGCTTGCCGGTAAAACACCGACATACACCGCCGGGTATCCTCAAGAAGGTCCTAGCCCGTTGCGATATGTATAGTAGCAGAATAGGGGATTTGCCATGTAAATCCTATCCCATAGAGTATATAAGGAGGGGTAGGGGTAACCCTAGGAGACGAATCAGCCTAGACGGCTTAACCCAACGCAATTAGCCCACACCAACCAGAAACCCTAGTCATTCAATACAACTCCGAATACAGGACGTAGGGTATTATACTCTTGGCGGCTCGAACCTGTCAAAAAAGCCTTGCGACTTGTGCTACCATCAAGTTCTTGGCACTGTGATCTCCCTCACCTACAAATCTACTACCTGAGCATACCACTGGTGGACTTGTTGGAGTACAAATCCGACAAACCCGGAGTCTTGCTCGAGTTCCCTAACTATGTCAGGGAGTAGCATCTCGCCGATATCGTTGACGAAGTCGTCGAGCTCGCCATGAAAAGTTGTTGTCGACGCCTCCAGCTTGTTGTCGACAAGTTGCCGACGGATGTCGTCCACACCGTCAGCGATGAAGACCCACTAGCTGAAGGTGAATGTCGTGCCCCCTTCGAGCAAAGCGTTGGTGAAGTTGAACATCGCTATTGAGTTTATTAGGGGATCTTCGATGAATACCCCTAGCTGGCACGCCAGCTATCGGTGTTTTACCGCCAAGCCCACCGAGGGATACCCCAAGGTGGTGATTTGTAGATAGGGTGCCGTCGAGATTAGGAACTTGAAGGTGCAAGCAACACAAAGTGTAGATAGGTTTGAGCCGCGATGTGCATAATACCTTATATCGTTTGGAGGGGATCCCTGCCCGCCCTCTGAGGGACAGGGTTACAGATATCCTATCTTGATACAAGCTTAGGAGTCCTACCTGAGTACTACTCGAATAGTCCTTCTGTGCCGACTAGTCCTACTCGAGTCCAAGTATATTACATCAGATATAAGGTATGGGACATGCCCCATTACTTATTCGAGAATTATCTACACCACATAAGCAGTCCTCTGGTCTCGGATTTGACACCGCAGCTCGTCGTTGTGGACGGGACTTTTGGCCGGCGTATGGTTTGCCACCGTCACCTACGAAAGCCGGGTGAGTGCTCTTCATCTCTTTTCCTCATTGCCACTCAGGTTTCAGTGATAGAGTCCTTATAAAAAAAAGAGGAAAAATTGGTCCTGTACCATTGAAAGAGCGCGATTTCCGGAAAATACCACTAAAAACCACAGCCCTTAAAATAGCACTAAAAGTTTCAAACGTTAACTGAAAATACCAGTCCGTTAGATTTTGTTCATCAAAACCCTATTTTCACCTCTTTGACCAATATAAAAATGTCAGTTGTACCGCTGGGACGGCCATGGCGCCATACGCCACCACCCACCCCTCGGCGTCCGTCCGACAGCGGGCCGCCCTAGGGGTCCTCCAGGTACGTGCGGATCGCGCGCTGGATGGCTGTGGCTCCTCCATGAGGTGGGCTCCTCCAGGTACGTGCGGATCGCGCGCTGGATGGCTGTGGCTCTTTGACCAACTGGTTGAAATGGAGAAGCTAATTTTACATGTAAGCCCCGTACTTATGTAAAATGCATTGACGACACTACCTCTTGTGCAATTTAGATAAATAAATCATAAAAAAGGCCTTTGGTTTCTCAATATTTGTGTAGCCCTATTATTTATTTTAAAAGATCAACGCACTTGCAACCATAGGTCACCTTTTCCAATCATACCGATTCAAATCTTGTTAAATAGATGATACAGAAATATTTCAAAAACTATTATTATTTCACAATAATATCAACACACGGGCAACCATAGGGTCATCTTTTCCAATCACATTAATTCAAATCTAACTAAATGGACGATCCACACAGTTACTTAGCTTTGAAGCATATAGATTTTGAAATAATGTTATTTGAAAATTTTGTTTTAAAACTAATATTTTTTCTCATGTTGCAACATAGGAGCATATGTATTTGCTAGTAATTGCGAAAGAGAGAAAGCAAGCGATGAATACCACCTTGCCTGTAGTTTTATGTTTGGAAGGCATCGCAGTCATTAATGAAAATCGGACCCCATGCCGACAGCAATCAGATCAAGTACAGCAAAGTCGTGACTTGATTTATTTATGCTGCTCCCGAGGTCCTGCCATATCACTATAATAAATGAGCTTGAAAACTGTGACCACTCTTGCCAGGACCTACTGATATAGATCTCACCCATCGTTGACTCCACCAAAAACATTTACACCTGTCCCCAGAGGACGGAGTTGCTACATACTCCACGCCACCCCTCGTTCTCGTCGTCTTCCTCGCTTTCCATGGAGAAGAGCCGGGTGCTCGTCGTGGGCGGCACGGGCTGCATCGGCCGCCGATCGTGCGGGCGAGCCTGGCGCAGGGGTACCCCACGCTCGTCCTGATGCGGCCGGAGATCGGCCTCGACATCGACAAGCTCCAGATGCTGCTGTCCTTTAAGGCCCAGGGCGCGCGCCTCGTGGAGGCGTCGCTGGACGACCAGGCGGGGCTCGTCGCCGCCGTGGCGCAGGCCGACGTGGTGGTCTCGGCCATGTCCGGGGCGCACATCCGGAGCCACAACCTACACTTGCAGCACAAGCTCGTCGAGACAATCAAGGAGGCCGGGAACGTCAAGGTCAGTTTGTAAGCTTTTAGCAACTTCTGCTTACTTATGCCGTGTTTAGAAGCCTTTCCTTTTTATCGGTTGAGTTGTATAAATACTTTTTCCTGATTTGGGGGTAAAGTCAGACATGAGGTTCACGTTTCGTTTTAAATATTCTTTTACATGCAACCAGTTCTTTTTCTTCATGTTTTAATTTCCTGCTTAACATCCATATCCACCCAGCTTCAACTTCTCGTAGAACAGCAAAATATTCTAAATATAGTCTATTTAGATTTGTTCTAAGTCAATCTTTTAGTTTGATATTTGGTAACTAAAAAATCATATTATAGACTAACAATACAAAATTGATCTTACTAAAATTATTTTCACAACATGACACTTTATATTTCAAATATTTCATAGATTGTGGATGCTATTAGTATAAATGTATTAAAAAAAGTGTTGGTTTGCTAATGCAAGGATGTTGTACATGCGTTGAATATTTTGTACTATGGGGTAACATGGATTTTGTTTTGTAAATATTGCTAGAGGATATAGTTTTATGGTAGACTTTACCCAGCCTCTCTATAAATAGAGAGGGCCACGCTTGGAAACACATGACCACAACTACAAATGAACCCATAGAGTGGCACACTCGCTGGTAAAGATGGTAAGGGGCACAGAATGCCCGCGTACCTGCAGGTAAAAATCCGATGGGTGCGGATTCGAGCGGCACTCTGTGCCAGCAGGCAAAGATTCAGGTGCAACCCTATGCCCAACCCATCGGATGTTTCTAACGGGTATGAAAAATCAATATCCTTACCCGCAAACCCACGAAACCCGCTCCACGAATCTGACATGTGGGATCCAATTATATAAAGACAAATCTTAGAGTTCTCTCGTCCCCTCATCCACTCTACTCCCACCCAACCGCCCATCCACCACCCTCCACCCAGGCACCCACATACCACCGTCCCTACTCACCTCCCTCTCCTGTGCCGCCGCCCCCTACCCTCTCCCTCTACCACACTGCTGCACCTCGGTCCCCTACCCCTCCCTCTCCTGTGCCGTTGCTCCTCCGTGGCCCCTCCCTCTCCCGCGCCGCCGCGCCTCCGTCGCTGCCATGCATCCTGTCCCCTCCGTCTCCCGCACCACGGCGCCTCCTGCTCCCTCCCGCACCGCCGCGTCTCCTGCCCCCTCTCGCTCCCGTGCCGCCACCCCTGCCATCCTCCTTTCCCGCGCCGCCATCCCCTGCGCCCCTCCTCTCCCGCGCCACTATCCCCTGCCCTCCTCCCTCTCCCGCGCTACCACCCCCTGCCCTCCTCCCTCTCCCACACTGCTGCGCCGCTGGCCCCTACCCTTCTTCCACATGCCGCCGCCCCCTGCTTGCAGCCATCCTTCAGATGCCGGGCACATGAGTATGCCCGCAAGAATGTAATGCCCATGGATGGAGCATGTGGGCATGGCTTACTGCCCATGGCGGTTCGTGGACGCGGATATGGGTAAAGGTTTTGGCTCCCGAGCGCGGGCGTGAGAATCCTATATCCTCGGTATTTTATCTGTTGCCATATTTACTTGCCGGGGGCGCTGGCCATGTTGGATGGCTCCCGGAGTGGCCAGTGTCATTGTGGTCGGGGTGGAGCGCTCATAAGCAGGCCCTGAAGACGTAGGCTACGGCTGAACTGTGTTACCAAATTTCCCGTCTCCACTGTGGTTGATGCTCTCTCCAGCGCCCTGCCTCCGTCGATCCGAATCTAATCGCTTCAGCTTGTGCACCGGTATCACAACAGAGGACTTATATTTATATTCTGTATCAAAGTCAAGTAGCATATGACGTGCTTCAATTACTGATGGTGCAAGACATTCCAAGACACATTTGAACCTATACATGTCGTTCTGTAGAAATTTTAATTAAAACAATGAGAAATTATTGAAAGCACCCTAAATTAATGTCACTTGGGTGTTGAATTCCTTCAATCCCACAATTGATTTTGTCGTTATATCCTCTCCCCGCTAGTTGTGTGTGGTCCGGTTATCCACCATCACAGTACAGTGCCAAAACATGCTCAGCTAACTTGACACGTTTCTGGTAAAATGGAGCTGGTTTTTGGTTTTATCAGCTAAGGACATGCTGAAGCTCAATCTACTGGGCAGTGACTAGACCTCAGTATTTGTCAGACAGTGCCATGGAGAAGCCCGGTTCCTTTGGGCAACATTTACTTCGCAATCCCACCCACTAGTCACAAGATAATTCTTAGATGGAGTTTCATTCTAATTAATTGAGGTGACACATCAGCAAAAGTGATGATATGGTAAAAAAATTATAAGGAGGGAGGGGAAATGAGTTTTATCTGGATGAAACCTAGTCACATGGTTTCCATCATATTGAAACTCGTCCACTCGTCACATGGTTTTATCTGTAGGCTTAGAATTGCTCAGGTCTAGCGGTGGAGGTAAGCCATCCGCTGAGGTGCCTGGACATGTATGCAATAGGGTGAAAATACAAACTGATAAAATTGAGGGGGGTTTTGTTTGCAACAAAGTTAGTTAGGTGGGAGTCAAAACGTATATATGTTGCGTATGCAATTTCCCATGACAGAATGTTTTATCCTTGCACTTTCAAGATCCGGTTTGTCATTCATAAAAAACTAGCAAATTTTTTCTAATAATCCATGAAGGTGTTTGCTAATGTTCGATGTGAGAAAAGATTCATTTCTGTGTACCATTCGACATTCCTTCGTATCTCATATAAAAGTTTTGTTTTGGTTGCATACATCCAAAATGTTTCAATTTTGACCACCAATATACCTTTAAATATTTTGATAGAATTTCGAAGATGAAAATGGTAGATTTGGCTTGAAAATATTTTTTGAAATATTACAGCTTTGTTTTTCCATGCATTTTATACTAGTATTTTATTTGGTTACAAGAAAATACTATTATTCTGTGGTCGAAGTAATGTATAATGATTGTGTCAATATCCAAACAGCGTTCTTGTGTAAATATCCAAACAGCGTTCTTGTGTAATAGGAAGAATATCGTAAAGTTTTTTATGATAGAGAAATTAATGAACATGGCAAGATTTTTTTGTGGAGAAATTAATGAACATGACAAGAGTTGAAACAATTGCTACTTTACCAATCACCAACCCAACAAACAAGCCAGAGGAATCTGGTGATACTCATGTATCTAGATTTGCCAAAACGACTTATAATTTGGAACGGAGTGAGTATTAATTAGAGCAAACCGTCTATGCTAACTACTATATGTAAGCAAAATAATATGTTAGGAGAAATATCATATCCATGTGAATAATTATTAAACAATCAGTAAAATTACCATGAAACCGGTGTGGTTACAAGCATGTACTACAGTAATAGGTAAGGACATGTTTGGGGAATGAACTTCTATTTTAGAAAGAAATATAGAGGATATTTCTCCTCAGGCAGAAAGATGGTTTTGATTTTTCCCATTCGTAAATTGTTGAGAACTTTCCCATACAAGCAACAACATGTTTTGTATATATGGGCAGCTCCCTCTCATTCTGTCAGTTGAATACAAAACAACGAACAGTGGAGTGGTGGAATCATAACAAAAATACATAATTATTGTGAATGCAGCGTTTCATACCATCGGAATTTGGCATGGACCCATCGAGGATGAGGCATGAGGGTTACATTTGATGAAAAGATGGAGATAAGAAGGGCAATAGAAGAGGCGAACATTCCCCACACCTATGTTTGCTAATTTCTTTGCTGCTTACTCTTGTCCTAACCTCTGTCAAATGCGCACCCTTTTGACACCCAAAGAGAAAGTTCATGTATATAGGGACGGCAACGTCAAAGGTAAACGGCAAAATTGTTCACGTTCCTATCATCTTCCTTTTTTTCTCAGATCTGACATTTAGCTCAAATTTCATCATTAATTTCTTTCATTAACAGCAAACACATATTTGGATTATGAAACTGCCTGTACATAAAGGCCTATTCCACTGAAGTCTTCAAACAAAAAAAAACTTGAATACCATACACGACTTTTTTTTCCTTTCTATCGAACGTGAATAATGCCTCTTGTCATAAACCATGCCCTATCCAAGATGGACTTATTAAACAGAGGAAATAAAAAACAGGAAGTAATAACATGTCCCACTTTTTACTACTCCGTCCAGTTTTGAGAACATGATGATGTTAGGAAATGATGACTAGTGCAAAAATTTGCACTAATCATCTTATCCTAACGTCATGTTCTGATGACTGGATGGAGCACATAGTTCTGACATATTTATTACCATGCAGAAATATTTGTGGATGAAGATGATATCGCAACATATACAATTAAGTCCATTGATGATCCTCGCACCTTGAACAAGACAATATACATAAGACCACAAGAAAACATCCTCACTCAAAATGAAGTGATTGCAAAATGGGAAAAGCTCTCTGGAAAAGTTCTGGAGAAAGTCCACGTTCCTGCAGATGAATTCTTGGCTTCGATGAAAGGTAACTGCAAAAATTGCATTATGTCTAAGGATTATGTATATATGATTAAGGATACGTTTTGTGTAATTAATGGCACAAAAATTGGTAGAAGGGTCATTCAGATATTAGAGTAACTAGATGTTATATAGATTGATAAAAGGGCTAATAAGTGTATAGTTGTACGCATAATAGATAAAAGGGCTTACGTAGGACACGTAAAAAACATATCATTGGTATTTTCTTCGTTTGTTGCACGAGATTATTGTTGATTTATGCAAGCTTGGTTCAAATAGGTAACCTGATATGTCGACTGGTATAGGCCTTTAAACTCACCCGGCATTGAAATAATGGCACTTGCATATGTATTGTCCTTTCTTTTGTTGGCACATATCTCCCAGTTAAAGAACGTGCGCATTATGAATTTTACACATATTCATGCAGGTACTGACCTTGCCAATCAAGTTGGAGTGACCCATTACTACCACTTTTTCTACGAAGGTTGCTTGACAAACTTTGAAATCGGGGAGGAGGGAGCAGAGGCTACTCTGCTGTACCCAGAGGTTCAGTACACCCGCATGGACGAGTACATGAAGATATATTTGTAATGGCAAAATTTGAAAATTTGTTGTGCGTCTATCTCTTAACATATCAGTATCCATGGACACCATGTGTTTGAATTATTCTGTATTGCATTATGTATTGACAACCAATACTACTTCCTGTATTAAGCCCTCCTGTCCAGAATGATAATATATGGATCAATAAAGATGAGCGGCCCAAGTTCCTTTTGTTCTTAATTATTTTTTAAAAAATAGTAATTTGGGAAATCTTCATAACTATAGTGTCATATTCAAATGGGGGTAGTAGGCCCTACTATTTTGGCGTTTTCTTCTGTTTCAAATGGGTCGTTAGTCACAAGGATGAACCACACTATCTGCTCGTCATCCTGTACGGGGAAGAACTTGATTAACAAAGTGAATGAGGCCACATTAGCTTTGCCTTTTGTCGTGCCTGCAATTCGACCTCTTTTAAATTGGGCTGATGTTTGCATATTCAGCCGTTTGTTTTATGTTTGGAAGGCATCGCAGCCATTGATGGGAATCTGACCTCATTCCGACATCGATCACATCTAGTATATAGCACAGTCGTCGTTACTTGATTTATGCCGCTCCCTAAGGTCCTGCCATATCACCATCATGCGTGAGCATGAAAACCATGATCCCTCTTGCCAGGAACTACTGAATGGACCACTACAGCACATCCATTCTTTTCTCAATTTGTTCTACTCATATCACTATCTGGTACGCACCCAGCTTGACATCCCACCAACAACATTTACAGGTGTCCCCAGAAAAGTTGATACTGCACGCCACCCCTCGTCCTCGCTCCTCCAATCCCGATCCATGGAGAAGAGCTGGGTGCTCGTCGTGGGTGGCACGGGCTATTCGCAGCTGGATCGTGCGGGCGAGCCTAGCGCAGGGACACCCCACGCTCTTGTCGTCCTGATGCGGCTAGAGATCGCCTCGACATCGGCAAACAATAATTTCTGGGCTTTCGGCAATTTGAAACTAATACATTTCTCGAACAGAAGTGCTTCACAAGAAACAAGACAAATCCGGAAACTTACTTTCTATATCCTTCCTTCTAAGCATGGAGCAGATAGCAAACTGCTGTTCTGAGCAACAAAGAATTTTCATCCTGTTCCATAAAATGTTTTCAAATCGTAAAATCGTATCTAGTCCTAACGGTACCGATAAGATGATTAATCATGATTACTCTTGATCGGTCCGATTAGTTGAGCCTAGTCGGTCCTAGTCGTAGCCTAGTCTGTATATTCCAGGACAGATTTGCTATATAGTATAATGTTTAAAGTAAAGATGAAGATAATGCTGATGGTCAAATGGTCACTTAGTAATTTATGAGTTTGATTCATGAAGTAGGCTAAGCACTCGACTAGAACACTCGTTCACTAACCTTCGGAGGATGAGCTCATCCTTGTAATCCACTACAACACTAGAACTACGAACTGCCGCAAGAACGAGATACAACGAGCGGAGGACTGTTGCAGGGACGGGATTTAGCGGGTGAACGGACGCTGACGGCTGCGATGGCGATCGGATAAAGTGGCTGTTGACAGCCAAAATTGGCAAAGACCGTGACCGATCGGTCAGACCGGTATGCCCTGCTGTAATCCATGTAGGTTTAGATTTTGTAATTCGTGATCTTTGTAAACCGACTCGTGAAGTGGTACGACTTCCCCGGCCTATAAATTTGAAGGCTAAGGCCGATTGAGGGTAATCTCAATCGAAACAATACAGTCTGTCCTTTACTTTTTATCCTCCAAATCCTAGCTTTTCCAACCCTAATTCTGTTCTTCTTGCGTTTCTACGGCGTCTGAAGGCGTTCTGAGTGGCCTGCCGATCTCAGGGCAACCCTAGCTCCATTAGCTCCGACGGGGTCCCTTCTGAGCTCGAGGTTCTAGATTTTTGCGTCGCCTCTGGAAGAACCGGTCTGACCGGTCAGCAGAACCGGTCTGACCAGCCTGCCCAGCAACGCCGGCGGCGACGGTCGTTGCGACCCACACGTTTTAGCGCATTCGTGTGTTGACCGGATTCGCGTCAACATACTTTTTGGCGACTCTGCTGGGGAAGAAGAAGTCACCATCGGCGAATGTGGCCGGTGAAGTTCAAGACAAGTCGAAGGTCGTCCCAAAAAACGTCATCGATGTTGAATACAATGAGGTTCCGGAGGATAGACGCCAAGCTCTTGAGGCTCACATCCAGGAGTGCACAACAGATTGCAAGAGAAAGATGGCCTCATGTTTCGGGAAGACTCGGCAAGGTGTGGTCGAGAAGGAGAAATTCATCATGCCGACACTCCCATCTAAGGTAATGAGCAATGTAAGCACTCCGTCTCCTGATCTGGTCAATCAGTTTGCATCCATCATAGGAGATAAGATTCCTGAGTCGAATAAGAACACAACTGATCTATTGCTCAATCTTACCGATTAAATGCAAGTTTTGTCCAAGAGTAAAGGCGTGGACCATAGCTATTCCACTAAAACCCTTAACCCTAGTACATCGGCTACACCGGCATCTGCATCACAACCTTTATATGGCATGCCGCCGAACTATTTTGCTGGGCAAACGCCACCGCCACCACCGGTCCAGCCGAGCACGGCTGAACCGGTCAGACCGGTGTGATGGTGGCCAACCTGACAACACAAGCACCACTTGCATCGGTTCCTGGTTCGGCTGGCCCTAGCCAAATGAATGAATTGGTGAATTTTGAGCTCCCATATACTACTGTAGTGTACAGTGTGCCACCTATCCCTCCGCAAGGATCGGGTATCCCTCGTGGGCCGATTGCGGACGACGTTTTTAATGATTTATTGAAGCGCGCACCTGTTAGTTCTGTACAGATGATGGCACAAGCTGATCCCATTGCACATAGTCTAACTCCTAAAGCACAAACGTCTAGAAGTGGAAATTATGAAGCCGATCTCGCTAGAATGAAGGAGGATTTGGCTAATATGTTTAAAACCAAACTTGATTAGATATGGGTAAATCTCGTCTATATCAAAAACCATATTCCGATGATTTTGATTTGGTTTCTTACCCTGTGGGTTGGCGTGTTCCCGATTTTATAAAATTTAGCGGTGACGATAATAGAACAACTTGGGAACACATTAGCCAATATGTTGCTCAACTTGGAGAGCCTAGTTCTAGCAATGCTTTGCCCGTTCGCTTGTTTTCGTTATCTTTGACTGGAACTGCTTTCTCTTGGTTTTCTTCATTGCCTCCAAATTCAGTCCACTCTTGGAATGAATTAGAACAAAAATTTCATGACCATTTTATAGTGGGGACAATGAAGCAAAATTGACAGATTTGACATCATTTAGACAAGGTAGAGATGAGTCTATCATGGATTACCTTAAAAGATTTAAAGATGTTAAAAACTGATATTTTAATTTGTCAATTTCTGAAAGAGATTTGGCTCTTGGTGGTTTACGTTCTCATTTTAAAGAAAATCTCGAGGGTTATGACTATTTTTCGATTAATCAACTTCAAATTAGAGTTTTGAACTAAGAGTACAAATTTAAAAACGCCAAAGAAACTAATAAGACTCATTGGTCCAACAGGCATGTGGTTGACTGTGGTTCCAACACTTCGGACGATGAGGAGAAAGAGGTGTATGCCGCTGAGTTTGTTTGGCCATCAAAGGCCAAACCATGTTCTTGCCCATCGCTTAAGCCGACTCAAAAGAATCGGCAAGATGAAGTGTGGTTTAATTTTGATGTTTCTAAGTGTGATAGCATATTTGATGAATTGCCTAAAATTGGAAACATCAGGTTATCTCATGCCATACCACCGCTTGAAGAATTAAAGCGGCATGCATATTGCAAGTGGCACAATCCTTCATCTCATGCAACTAACTATTGCAATGTTTTTTGTCGACAGGTACAATCGGCCATTAATGAGGGACGATTGATCTTGCATGAGATGCAGATTGACAAGACACCATTCCTTGTTCACACCACTGATTTGAACAATGCCAAGGTGCTTATTCGGCCGGAACAAGCTGAAGGAGCTAAAGGAAAGAACGTGGTCATTGGTGAAGAAAGGCCGAAAACTTTAGAAGACAAGATTCTGGCCAGAGAAGTGGTGCTTGAAAAGACTCCTGATGGGAAAGAGTCTCTGACAATTACTGTAAGAGCTTCTGAACTCGGGGGGCAAGCCAGTTCCTCATGAGACTCGAGTCGGCCTGTTGTCCAGGCGCGACCGGTCAGACCGGTCCCACCAACCGGTCAGACCGGTCAGGCGCAGGGCCAACCCAAGATGATCAAGCCCAAGCGTCCAAAGGTTGGTACTTGACACAAAAGCCCACCTTTTATCAACTCCTAAACAAGTACATGACACAAAAGGTCGTTCCAAGAGATCAGGCCCTAAAAAAGAGACCAAGGTCGCCTCCACACCAAGACAATCCTTCATCTCCTAGGGGAGAATCCAGTAAGCGCAGAGGCGATGTTACCACTCTGTTCCCCCTCAGAAGGTGTATGCCACAATGCCTCGGGCATCGCCGGCATCGGATTCTTCTTGCCCAATGTGGGAACACGAAGGGAACTGGATGCAATGCTATCCGATGACGTACCCACCATCTCACCAGAGGGAAGGGGAACGTAGAGGGCCTATGTTTGACAGGTTGTCACGACCGGTGCATGACTGATTGGGGCCTCACCAATTAGGTCCGAGGTAGCAGCCTGCACCGGTCAGACCGATCCGACCAGGGGCCAGGTCATTTTTGCTCTCCAAGGCAGGAATATCGTGTCAAGGAGAAGAAAGAAGAGGTGCAACCCATGCAGATTGATTCAGGAAAGGCTGTAACTGAGGATGTCATGTAGATTGGCAATGTCAACGTGGTCGTCAAGGTGTAGGAAAAGGGCCAATGATTTTTGGTATATCGGTCAATCCTTCTGTCCAGAAAGCTGCCACGGCTAATGATCATGAGGCCAGCAGTAGCAACTCGACGGATAAATATTTCCAACCCAGGTGGTGCCCTCTGGGGTTGACTCGCACTCAGAAGAGGAAGATGCAGCGCTGACGCTTTCAAGAGAAGAACGAGCAAGAGGCCGAGCAACTGAGGGATGAGCAATTCAACTAGTACAGACCTGTGATCCCTCAAAGCAAGGTGTGGTGGGTCAAGACAGCCGACCAGCCAGCAGGACCAGTCGGGCCGCCCAAGCCGACCAGTCTGACCGGTACAGTCGATCGGTCTGACCACCCGGAGCAACCGGACAGATTGGTGGAGCCTACAGTTGAGTAGAAAGCCGGATCGACAATGACCATTTCGGCTCCAAGTATAGGAGAAATACTGTCAGCTCCTCCAACGCGAGATGGTGAGGAGTTGGTGGATTATGAAGCATCACCGGAGCACAGCAACATGGAAATTAATATTGTACACTTGTCTTCGGATTACTACGTGATACCGGAGGAGGATGTGGCTCATTTGGATTTGGGCCGCGTGATGCTGTGTTCCAGAAGCCCAAAGAATCAAATAACCATTTGAAAGCCCTCTACATGAGAGGACATATCAATGGAAAACCAATTTCCCGGATGCTCATCGATAGTGGGGCTATTGTGAACTTAATGCCCTACTCATTGTTCAAGAAACTTGGCGGGATGGACGAGGAGCTGATCAAGACGAACATGACAGTCAGTGGCGTTGGTGGAGGTGATCCTATTGGCGCCAAGGGAGTTGCTTCCATGGAGCTGACCGTGGGGAGCAGGACACTTGCTACATCATTCTTCATCTCCGAGGTGCAGGGTAACTTCAGCTTGATTCTGGGACGTGATTGGATACATGCAAATCAATTCCTTCTACCTAGCATCAGTTTTTGATTCGGTGGATCGGTGATGAGATAGAGGTAGTCCATGGAGACACTTCATCCTTCATTGCTAAAGCCGATTTGACTTCTGCAGGTATTCATGACAACATTAACTGTTTATCGGGCCTGGACCTGTCCGATTATGAGCTTATTAGTTGCACTAAGGATAGCTTCATTCCTGCTATATTAAAGCCGATTGAAAATCAGCTAAATCATTTAATGTGACTAGAATGAGTCAGAACAGCCGATCAGGTGCAACCGGTCAGATCGGATTGTCCATCCGGTCAGATTCAGAATGGTTACAACAAAGGATTGATCACTATCGGGCACGTGCGAACGATACGTGTGAAGCTATTGAAGATTTTGATGATATAGATAAGCTAGGACAAGGGTTTACGTTGGCTAGTCCTTTAGAAAAAGTAGATCTTGGAGATGGTTCTATTCCTACGCCGACTTTTGTAAACAAGAATTTATCGGATGAATATAAAGCTGATTTGATTAAGCTTTTCAAAGAGTACATAGATTGTTGTGCATGGGAATATCATGAGATTCCTGGTATAAGTCATGATTTGGTTGAGCATCGGCTGCCTATTAAAGCCAGTTTTAAACCTTATAAGTAACCTGCTAGGCGATTTAATCCAATTATGTATGACCGAATAAAAGAAGAAATTAATCGATTATTAGATGCTGGGTTTAATCGGTCTTGTCAATATGCTGATTGAATTTCCAGTATCATGCCTGTTGAGAAAAAAGATTCGGGTAAAATCAGGGTGTGCATTCATTTCAGAGATCTCAATAAAGCTACACCTAAAGATGAGTATCCTATGCCTATAGCCGATATGTTGATCAATGAAGCTTCCGGACACCGAGTTATTAGTTTTCTTGATGGTAATGCTGGTTACAATCAAACATTTATGATCGAAGAAGATACGTCTAAAATGGCCTTTAGATGTTCGGGCTTTATTGGTTTGTTTGAATGGGTTGTTATGACTTTTGGTTTGAAAAATGCTGGTGCAACTTATCAAAGATCTATGAATCTGATCTTCCATGATTTGCTTGGTGTCATCTTGGAAGTTTATATTGATGATATTGCGATTAAATCGGCCGGATTGGATCATCACTTGGCTGATTTAATACTTGCTCTTCAGAGGATGCGTCGGTATGGTTTGAACATGAATCCACTCAAATGTGCTTTTCGTGTATTGGTTGGAAAGTTTTTGGGTTTCATTATTCATGAGAAGGGCATAGAGATTGATCCTAAGAGAATTGAAGCCATGAAAAAGGTAGAGACTCCTACATGCAAGAAAGATTTGCAAAAGTTTCTAGGCAAGGTGAATTTCTTGAGAAGATTTATATCCAACTTGTTTGAAAAGATAGATGCTTTTACTCCTATTCTTCAGTTAAAAGATGAAGCCAAATTTACTTGGGGGGCAAAACAGCAAGAGGCGTTTGAAAAGATTAAGTATACCACCGGTACTCAAGGCGCCTAGGAGAGGGGTTCCTTTCAGGCTTTATGTGGCTGTTGAAGGGCTTATTGATGCGGAAACGAGGTATCCTTTCACTGAAAAGTTGTGCTTATCTTTATAATATGGTTGTACTAAATTGAGGCACTATTTATTGTCTAGTACTTGTATAGTAGTTTGTCAAACCGATGTAGTTAAGCATATGCTTCATAAACCGATTCTGAGTTGTAGAATCGGTAAGTGGGCTTATGCGCTTGTGAAATATGATTTGGCTTGTGAACCATTGAAATCTATGAAAGGCCAAATCATAGCGGATTTCATTGTTGAACATCGGATTGATAATGAACATGATTTGGAAGTCGGCTATATTACTTGCACACCATGAAAGTTGTATTTTGATGGATCGGTTTATAGTGATGGTCAAGGGATTGGTACTGTTCTTATTTCTCTGAACAGTGCTATTTTTGATATGTCTAACCGATTGGATGAGGATCGTACTAACAATCAAGTTGAGTACGAAGCCCTTCTATTTGGCTTGGAAGTTTTGCAATCTTTGGCGCATGAAGCATGTTGAGGACTTTGGTGATTCACTTCTGGTGGTGCAGCAAGTATCCAAGGTATGCTAATGTTACAATGGTTCTTTGAATGTATATCTTGATAGATGCCTTGATATCATCTCTTGCTTTGATGAATTTGTGATACGGCATATACCAACAGAGGATAATGGAAAGGCTAACGCTCTGGCACAGCAAGCATCTGGTTATGCAGTTGTGAAGAAATATTTTCACTTTCGAAAACCGATGCGAGTGAATGCCGAGTTGCAGGTTCTGGACGAACCGGTCCGACCGGTCGGTGCACCCGGTCTGACCGCCAAGACCGGTCTAACCGACGTCTCTGCTGGAAACAGCAATTCGCCCGAAGAAGTTGATAAAACTATCATGGCCGAAGCTGGAGATTGGAGAACGCCTATTGTGGCTTATTTGAAAGATCCTGGTCATGGTCGTGGTGCGGAGAAATATTCGGCGTTCGGCATTTAAGTATGTAGTATTTGATGATGAGCTTTATCGATGAACCGCCGAAGATTTGCTTCTCAAGTGTTTGGATTCGGATCAGGCCAGAGTTGCTATGGGAGAAGTTCATGAAGGCATCTGCGGGACACATCAATCGGCTCCTAAGATGAAGTGGTTACTCAGAAGAGCCGATTTCTATTGGCCTAGCATGATGGCTGATTGTTTTAAATATTATAAGGGATGTGAGGAGTGTCAGCGATTTGGTGATTTGCAATTGGTAACTGCTGCGTTGATGCATCCTATTATCAAACCATGGTCGTTCCGAGGTTGAGGATTGGATTTCATTGGACAAATTAATCCTTCTTCATCAAAAGAGCATCGCTTCGTGTTGGTGGCTACATATTATTTCACTAAGTAGACCGAAGTAGTTGCTTTGAAGAATACGACACATAGAGAGGTGATTGAGTTTATTACAGAACATATTATCCATAGATTCGATATCCCTCGGACTTTGACAACTGATCAAGGGTCTTCATTTATATCGAAGGAGGTGTGTGAATTTACCGAATCTTACAAGATTAAATTGCTCAATTCATCTTCGTATTATGCTCAGGCCAATGGTTAGGCCGAGTCTAGCAAAAAGATATTGATTAAGCTTATCAAGAAGAAAACAGAAAAAAATCCCAGGAGATGGTATGAGGTTTTATCTGAAGCTTTGTGGGCTCATCGCATATCTAGACATGGTGCTACTAAAGTTACTCCTGTATGATCAAGAGGCCGTTTTGCCTGTTGAGGTGAACCTGGACGCTTATAGATTGGCCAAGCAGAATGATCTTTCCGCTGTTGATTACCATGATTTGATGATGGATAATATTGATGAAGTAACTGACAAGCGCTTGAAGGCTTTGAAGGAGATTGAGAAGGACAAGCTTCGGGTGGCTAGGGCTTACAACAAAAAGGTAAAAAGTAAATCTTTTCAGGTTGGTGAGTTGGTTTGGAAGACAATTCTACCTCCTGGGATGAAGAGCAACAAGTTCGGCAAGTGGTCGCCAAGTTGGGAAGGTCCATACAAGATTTTCGAGGTTATCTTCCGGAATTCGTATATGGTGGAGACGCTGCAAGGAGAACGTTTACCCAGGGCTCTTAATGGGAGATACTTGAAGAAATATTATCCTAGCGTATGGCAAGACCCTTGAATGTGAAGATGGCTGGTATATGAATATTGCCCTTAGCATTATTGTTTAGGCTAGTAGGTTCTGTACCAGGTGTAATCTTTAGATTGGGTTCTGGTAATTGCTTTTTGGCTTGCAAAGCTCACCGAAAAGGCAAGGGGGCATATGTTGACAGCCAAAATTGGCAAAGACCATGACCGACCGGTTCGGGCCGACCGGTCAAACTGGTATGCCCTGCTGTAATCCAAGTAGGTTTAGATTTTGATATTCGTGATCTTTGTAAACCGACTCGTGAAGGGGTACGACTTTCCTGGCCTATAAATATGAAGGCTAAGGCCGATTGAGGGTAATCCCAATCGAATCAATACAATCTATCATTTACTTTTTATCCTTCAAACCCTAGCTTTTCCAACCCTAATTATGTTCTTCTAGCGTTTCTACGGCGTCTGAAGGCGTTCTGATTGGCCTACCGATCTCAGGGCAACCCTAGCTCCATTTGATCCGACGGGGTCCCTCCCGAGCTCCAGGTTCTAGGTTTTTGAGCCGCCTCTGGAAGAACCGGTCTGACCGGCCTGCCCAGGAGCGCCGCTGATGACGGTTTAGCGCATTCATGTGTTGACCGGATTCGCATCAACAGTGGCCACTGAGTGCGACAGGGAACCATGAACTGGATCCTGCAAGCGGACGGCTACTGTACTGGAGATTGGAAAAGTGAAGGGATTCGGCAGCACGGACGGACGGCCGACTGCTGCAGGGACGGGCGGCCGGCGGCTTGCAGCAGGGAGCGCACACACGAACACTCCCACCTGATGACTTGAGTGAGATTCGTATACATAAATCCAATGGGCGGCCAAATTACCAGCCCAAAAGGCCAAAACCACCGATGGCCTAAAAGTTGTTCAGAGCTTGCTGTAAACTAGTCGTCCCCACGCTAATTGGACGACTAATTATTGTTAGTCGACGGTTGTCGGACAACCAGACTTCTAATCGAGATAATCGTCTCGGTGTGCATGATCGGTACTGGCAGATCCATAAGCGCGATTAATCATGACTAATCATGATTAGTCGGATGACTTAAAAACATTGGTTCCATACCTAGTTCTCACGAAGAAGGAAAAGATACATGATGGTAGCAGTTATGTTGGTTGGTTCATTGTATTTTGGATAGATCGAAAAAGAAAACTACTGTGTCCAAGATCATTGAGCACACGACCAATGATTCCCTGTCACAGCCTCAGAAGTGACTGAGATTTGGGGTCATAGGTGGTGAATTTTCCATATAGACTTTTTTATATCAACGAAGTCACCAAATTTGCCTTCTTATGTAGCCATATGCCTAAGATTACCTTTGAGAGAATAGACTGGCAAAACGCTGAAATAAATCCAAGAACAATGACCCGGCCCCTGACAAAAAACGGAAAAGGATGTTTGATCTGCTACCCTAAAAAAATGAAAAGTTGACAACAATACTCAGTTCATTATCTACCATATCGCACTAAAAACGTACGATAAAGCAAAAACGTGTAAAGGCACTCTCACAAGAAAAGAATCTCTAGGCCCACCAGCTCTCCATTATTTGCTAGTACGACCCAAGAAATATGTTAAAAGTGTCGAACACTCAACACATTGAACATTTCGGATGCTGCCATCCACAGAAAAGAGGAGGCCAATCAAACCACCTCAGAGAGCCAGTACAGGGACGACACCTTCCAACCACGGCATGGAGAAGAGCAAGGTTCTTGTCGTGGGCGGCACGGGCTTCATCGGCCGTCGGCTCATCGCGGCGAGCCTGGCGCAGGGCCACCCGACGTTCATCCTGATGCGGCCGGAGATCGGCCTCGACGTCGACAAGCTCCAGACGCTGCTGTCCTTCAAGGCCAAGGGGGCGCGCCTGGTGGAGGCGTCGCTTGACGACCACGCGGGGCTCGTCGCCGCCGTGAAGCAGGTGGACGTGGTCGTGTCGGCCTTGTCCGGGACGCACATCCGCAGCCAGCACAAGCTCGTCGAGGCGATCAAGGAGGCTGGGAACGTCAAGGTCAGTCACCGCCCCCCAGCTAAGAGCTGACCCCTATTGTTCAGTCGTCCTAACGTCATACAAACAGAGGAAATTAAAACTGATGATGGCCGTGGATGCAGCGTTTCCTACCGTCGGAATTCGGCACGGACCCGTCGAGGATGGGCCATGCTCTTGAACCAGGAAGAGCGATTTTCAACGAGAAGATGGAGCTACGGAGGGCGATAGAGGCGGCGAGCATTCCCCACACCTATATTTCTGCCAATTGCTTTGCAGCCTACTTTTGTCCGAACCTCGCCCAAATCGGCACTCTTCTGCCTCCCAAAGATAAGGTTCGTGTATATGGAGATGGCAATGTCAAAGGTAATTCTTCCCATCTGTTTCTTCTGTTGGAATCTGGCATTGATTTCCACATTTACTGATGTTGGTCTAGTTGGGTTTTCTTGACTGTTGAAGAGCAGAGACCTCAGAACACATGTTTGTATTCAAGAAATGATTATATATACGGCAGTACTAGTGGTGTTTCTTTGATCCGTTTAAGTTGACCCACTTCTTAACAATATAGTCCTAATTTACCGTGCAGTGATATTTGTGGATGAAGATGATGCGGCAACTTATACAATCAAGTCCCTTGATGATCCTCGCACCTTGAATAAGACAATATACCTAAGACCACCGGAAAACATCCTCTCCCAGAATGACCTGATCGCGAAATGGGAAAAGCTCTCTGGAAATGTTCTTGAGAAAATCTTCATTCCTGTTGATGAGTTCTTGTCTTCAATGAAAGGTAATATGTGTGTTTTGAGCCATTGTCAAGGATGAAGCATTTTGTGTGCAATGACAAAAAAAATGGTAAAAGGGTCACATCGAAAGAATAATTGTTGAGAGAAAAAAATTTAAGGTATAAGTGTATTATATTCCGGATTCAAAATAGTGTCTCTAAAAGCATGTAAAATAACCCTCCAAAATATGCTAACCTAGTGTGGTTACGGCCACTAAATTGTACAGTACTACAGAATGGCACAATAGCCCCGGTTGGGAAACTAGAGTAATTCCAACCGAGACCGCCATTCCGAGATTAAAGGTCCAACCGTCGGCCGGCTGGATTGCCATCTCCAAAAAACGTGAAAAAAAAGGCATGAGCTCTCCCAGCCAGCTGGTCGTCACCATGAACACACAACAACTTGTTGTGTTCATGGCTCGGCCAGATAGGGGGTTGAAACGCCTTTTTATGTGCGACTATTTAGTTCCGGTTTTGATCCACAAACCGTGACTAAATATCCCTTATTGTTTCTGGTTGGTGGCTCCAACCGAGACTAACTGTGCCGCAGACCTTTAGTCCTAGTTGGAGCCACCAACCGAGACTAACGAGTGACCTTTAGTTCCGGTTCGTAGCTCCAACCGGGACCAAAGATCCCTCCCAGCCCCCTCCCGTCGCCTAGGCGTTGGACCTGGGCCCAATCTTGGCTAGGACTAATGCTAAAGATGGATGTGTGGTTGTGTAGTAGTGGTATATTGGTGCCAGATATCACTATAACTTTAACTTACAACGCCAAGCTTGGTATATGTGTAGCACCGCCACTACATCAACCTCGTATATGAAACTCTCATTTCATACTGTAAAAAGTTTACGTGTGTTCCTGTGATGTAAGCCTTGCGTGAAATTCTCATTCATACCCCTTTTCTTCTTTCCTATTTCAATATACATTTTTTGTGTTTCTAATTACATGTTGATGCAGATATGGATTTTGGCGGTCAAATCGTAATGGGACATTTCTACCATTTCTTCTATGAAGGTTGCCTGTCAAACTTTGACATTGGGGAGGACGGAGCTGAAGCTACTCTTCTGTGGCCGGATGTTGCGTACACCCGCATGGATGACTATATGAAAAGATATCTGTAATTTGTAATGTTTTTAGTGACTTATCATATCAGAATCCATAGTCCATAGACACCGTGTCTGGAAATATAAGGTGTTACATATCCGCAGACTGGCACATACTACTCCAATTTGTAATCAAGCTCTCATAAAGAACATAGGGGATGCAGACATTTCAATCAATAATATTGTATCCAGTCCTCGTACTGCATTCCAAAAATTTAACCTACATTTGGCGCATAAATAGAAGTTCAGATTTTGACCTTGCCTCTGGAAATTGGTCCTGCATCATGCCCTTGTGCATACCACTACGAGGTGTAATCAGAAAGTTGCTGATAGAATTGCAATATGGGCTGTCGAACTATGGCCTTTTGCAGATGTAGTACCTGAACGGAAACGTAGAACATAATTTTGAAGGATCACACAGGTTACATGCTCCAGGAGCTGGAGTAGTTTTGATTTCACCCCAGGACGACCAATTGCAATTTCCTATAGTACAATTGTTGTTTCATAAAACTGATAATACTGCAAAATAGAAAAGTTTCTTAGATGCTATTAGGGGAGCATAATCCCTAGGATTCAGTCAATTGGTTGCAAAGGGTATTTGAACAAGATTTAAATCAACTCGCAAAAAAAAGAACAAGATGTAAATCAAGTAGCAAATAAGTAAAATACCTATGATTAGACTTGCAATACGATGCGAATCATGGCATCATGTTTGATCAGATAATTTGGTCGACCCATAGCTTCCATCTAGATAACAATGCAATACAGTTCATCCCATAAAAATGAACCCGGCCATTTGGCAGAGAAAACAGATGGGCATTTGGTCGATTGTGTTACGTCTAGGGGTAGTAACGGATTATGATCCTAGTGCTCTCTTCACAATCCAACTTGGCTCTTATGTATATTTAGCTTAAAATTGAATAAGATTAGAGCAGCCCTTAGATTATCTCAATCGCAGCGGCTGGGGGCATCTATTCGTCGCCGCTGCGATTGAAACTCATCCAATCGCAGCGCCCCTACCCCGCCCTCCAGTCATTGTCCCGGCGGCGTCGCTGCCTACAGTCCGCCTCCGCCACCCAGCCCCACACTAACCTGGCCACGTCGAACTCCCCTACCCCAAATCCGGCCTACCATTTATCCCCCCGACCGCCCCCGACCGCCGGCGGCTGGCGGCATCCCTGCCGCCCGCCTCCACCGCCGGCTTCCCTACCTGTCGGTGTTTTACCGCCACGCGCACCGAGGGATACCCCCGAGGTGCTGAGTTTGGTTGGTTCGATGTCGCCGAGACCAAGAACTTGAAGGTGCAAAGGAACACAAGATTTTAGACAGGTTCGGGCTGCCGGGAGCGTAATACCCTGCGTCCTGTGTGGTTTGTATTGCCTTTGATGGTGATTCTCCCCGAGGGGGTCTCTGTCCGCCCTTATATAGTCCGGGGGACAGGTTTTCATGGGAGTCCTAGTCGGGTACAAGCCAAAGAGTCCTATCCGAGTACTTCTCGGGTAGTCTCCTGCCGTGTCCGACTAGTCTAACTACTGTACAAGTAATCCTACTGCGTTACGAGTAGTTACAATAGATGTAGGGCGTGGGCCAAGTCCCATCCCATATCCTAGGTGAAGTGTGCCACGTGGACAGTCCCGTGTGCCCGGGTCTGACAAGCCCCCGAGCTCTTCGTAGCCGAGTAGCACAGACGTCTGAGTACTTCTGAAGGCGTCTTCGAGTTCTCGCGAACTCCATCTTAAAGGTTCCCTTCGAGTAATTCCTTGGCAGCATCGAGGCTGTGAGGTGCTCATGCCCCGAGTAGTTATCCAGTCTTCTTTATATGGGGTGCGATTAAATTCGCACTCCATATGGAGTAGCCCCCGAGCCTTAGGTTGGCTCACAGAATCAAGCTGAGGGTCAATTTAAATCTTGAGCCTTCTGTGTTTGTCTTTCATCGAATTTGAAAAATAAGTCACTGATGACATGTGTCCCGCAGCCCCCGAGCCTTGAGTCCAAATCCCTGAGTTTTGGAACAAAGGGTTCAAAGAGTCGTGGCATGCAATATGATAGGAAAAATTTGATGGTAAATGTGGGCAAATTGGAGTAATAAATTTGAAAACCTCTCTTTTCGGGATGAGTTCCCTGAGAAGATGGTGAACAAATAATACCCTCAACAAACGCCCAAGATTACCTCTCAAACCAATATTTGTTCTCTGAGCCAATGACTAAACAAGACCTTTGGGTGATAAATTGAACGAACCTCTTATTTCGGAATAAAGTCCCTGAAATAATGGTTAACAAACATACATCCAAGATAAATCTTAAAAAGCCTCTTGGTTCAGGTATTTGTCGAATAATCATGCGGTATCCAACAGGGAAGCATGTGGACTGCCTTTGAAGGCAAGCTGAGAGCCTTATCACATCAAGCCCCCAAGCCAGGAGCATAACGTAGTCGTTGCAGAAAGGTGGCGTTAGCCCCCGAGCCCAAGCGTAGAGCGAGTAGCCGCTTAGTGCATGAGCGATCAATGAAGCCATCTAGTCAGAATCGATCCCGACTAGGATTGTAGTCAAGAAAGGTAGTCGAAGTAGTCGAACTGGTATGGGACCAGTCGTGAACAAGTGAAATTCTTATCGTGGGAGTAAGGCCCCTTCAATAACATAGTATACAAGTCGAAAACAAGTAATATGTTACTGGAAAATATGGGAGCGAGGATCCTTCAGCAAACCTGCACATGATACCAGTCGTAAACCAGTATAACGGAGTTGTACTGGAATTGTAAGCACAAAGGCCCTTCAGAAACCCAAAATACTAGTCATGCAGTAGTAATTAGGTACTGGGAGTATGGGAGCGAGGCCCCTTCAGTAAACTTGCGCGTAGTACCAGTCGTAAACCGGTATAACGGAGTTGTACTGGTACAATCAACTTCTTGGCACTGATATATGATAGCCCTAGTTGATTTAAGGATGAAACTGACGCAGGTGTTCAATATTCCATGAGTTTGGTACCTCCTGGCCGTCCGAGTACAGCAAGCGATAAGATCCAGCACCTGTGACCTTGTGCACGATAAAAGGTCCTTCCCATCTTGAATTAAGCTTGTGCAGACCAGTATCGTCCTGGATTCGTCGAAGAACCATGTCTCCAACATTGAAGGACCGTCGTTGAACGTTCCTGTCGTGGTAACGTCGAACTCCTTGAAGGTAACGTGCCGACTGCATCAATGCATTGTATCGAATTTCCTCAGTTGAGTCAAGTTCCAATCGTCGTGCATCGTCGACCTCGCCTTCGTCAAACATTTCCAGTCATGGGGATTTCCACATCACATCAGCTGGTAATATGGCCTCAGATCCATATACGAGAAAGAAAGGTGACTAGCCTGTGGCTTTGCTTGGTTGTGTGCGAAACCCCCAGACTACTGAAGAGATCTCATTGATCCACTTGCCGCCCTTTTTGTTGTTCTTGTCATAAAGTTGTTTCTTCAGTCCATCAAGAATCAAGCCATTGGTGCGCTCAACCTGGCCATTGGCTCGCCGATGAGCCACCGAAACATATTTGACTTCATTGGAGCTGCGTTCACAGAAATCCCAGAACTCATGCGAGTGGAAATTTGACCCCAAATCTGTGATAATTGTGTTGGGAAGGCCAAAGCGGTGTAAAATGCCGCAGATGAAAGTAACCACTCGATCAGCACTTAGCATTGCAATTGGCTTGTACTCGATCCACATGGTAAACTTGTCGATGGCCACCAACACATGTGTGAAACCTCCTGGCGCAGTTGAAAGGGGTCCAATCATGTCCAGGCCCCAGCATGCAAACGGCCATGAAAGTGGTATGGTGATAAGTTTATGGGTTGGAACATGGGGCTGCTTGCCAAAGAATTGGCAGTTAGTACACCGGCGAACGAGTGCTTCGGCGTCTGCCAAAGCAGTCGTCCAGTAGAAACCAGAGCAAAATGCCTTGCTGACAAGTGTGCGAGAAGCTGCATGGTTCTGCACACGCCTTCGTGAATCTCTTAGAGTATTTCTTTGCCCTCCTCTGTGCGGACACACTTTATGAATATGCCTGAAGCCGATCCACACTTGTACAAGTTGTCCCCGACTAGAATATACCCTTTGCTACGTCGTAGGATGCGAGTAGCTTCAGTGCTTTTTGGGTCGACGCCAGGGGGTAGTTTGTGCTCCTGGATGTAGTCGATGAAGGCCACTCTCCAGTCAACCTCAATCATCAATACCTCTCGATCGGGTTCCATAGGACCCTGAACGATGGAACTTGAGTCTGGTGCCCTGATGGAAGGGTGATGCAACTCATGAACGAATACTCCCGGTGGGACGTTAGCTCGATCAGAACCCAGTTTAGAGAGCACGTCCACGCCCACATTGTTGTCGCGGACCACATGGTGAATTTCCAGCCCCGAGAACTTTTTCTCGAGCTTGCGTATTTCCATGACATCGGTGTCCATGGTGTCCTTGTTGATGTCCGACTCCTTATTGACTTGTTGAACCACCAGTAAGGAGTCGCCATAGACTAGTAGTCGCTTGATGCTGAGCGAGATTGCCAAGCGTAGACCGTGCAACAACGCCTCGTACTCGGCCTCATTGTTGGAAACTTCGAATAGTATTTGAAATACGTACTTGAGTTGTTCTCCTCTTGGGCTGATGAAAAGTACTCCCGCACCACCGCCATCGAGCTTGAGTGAGCCGTCGAAGTACATGACCCAATGCTCTGGCTGGTTAGTTGGGGCTTCCACTTGGTTTTCTGGCCACTCTGCCATGAAATCAACTAGTGCTTGCGACTTGATGGTTGTCCGGGGCTTGAAGTCGAGTGTAAGGGCTCCCAGCTCCACCGCCCACTTGGAGATGCGCCCGGTTGCGTCTCAATTGTGGAGTATATCCGCCAATGGGAAGTCAGAGGCCACCAGAATATTGTATGCATCGAAGTAGTGGCAAAGCTTCCTGGAAGTAATAAGGATACCATAAAGAATTTTTTGAATCGTCGGGTAACGAACCTTAGATTCGGAGAGGACTTCGCTGATGAAGTAAACTGGTCGCTGCACCCCAAAGGCGTGGCCTTCTTCCTGTCGTTCCACCACAATTGTCGTGCTAACGACGTGAGTAGTCGCGGCGATGTAAAGCAGCAAGGTCTCGCCTGGTTGGGGAGCCGTGAGGATGGGTGGCGACTGCAAGTGATGTTTGAGATCTTGTAGTGCCTGGTTTGCCTCTTCGGTCCACTTGAACTTGTCGTGGTGCTTCAGCATCTTGAAGAAGGGTAGTCCCCTTTCACCAAGTCGGGAGATGAAGCGATTCAAGGCTGCCATGCAGCCGGTGAGCTTTTGGACGCCTTTGATCATCTTTGGAGCATCCATAACTGTGATGGCATTAATCTTCTCTAGATTTGCTTCAATCCCGCGGTGGCTGACAATGAACCTGAGTAGTTTGCCTTGAGGCACACCAAAGACGCACTTTATCGGGTTGAGCTTCCACCGAAACTGTTGCAAGCTGTTGAAGGTCTCCTCAAGGTCAGTGATGAACTCGTCGTGGGATCTGGTCTTGATGACCACATCATCCACGTAAGCCTTAATGTTGTAGTGAAGTTGATCTGCGAGGCACAATTGGATGGCCCGTTGATAGGTGGCACCTGCATTCTTCAACCCAAAAGATATTGTAGTATAAGCATATGCTCCAAAAGGGGTGATGAACATCGTTTTGATCTGGTCTTCCTCCTTGAGAGCTATCTGATGATAGCCCGAGTAGCAGTCGAGGAAGGAGAGCAAAACGCAGCCAGTCGTGGAGTCGATGACTTGATCGATGCGTGGGAGCGCGAAGGGGTCCTTCGGGCAGTGTTTATTGAGATCAGTATAATCCACACACATCCTCCATTCTTTATTATTCTTTTTGAGTACAAGTACAGGGTTAGCTGGCCACTCTGGGTGGTAAAGTTCTTTAATAAAATCAGCCACGAGTAGTTTTGCTAACTCTTTCTTGATAGCCTCCCTCTTGTCAGGGCAAAACGACGTAGTCATTGCTTCTTCGGAGTGGCCTTAGGGTCGACTTTTAGGCAATGCTCGATCAACTCCTTGGGCACCCCTGGCATATCCGTTGGTTTCCACGTGAATATGTCACGGTTAGCCCTAAGGAAGCTGACGAGCGCGCTTTCCTATTTGTCACCTAGGCCGCCTCCAATTAGAGCAGTCTTGGACGGGTCACCTTCCTGCAGCTGGATGGTCTTGATGCGACGTCACTGGGGTTAGGTTTAACCCTCGATTGGCTTGGCCGCTGGTTGGAGATCTCCATCTCTGTGTTGGTCAGCTTCAACGTGGCCGCGAGTACTTCTGTAGACGGCTCTGGCACGCGTGAGGTCGTGGCGTACTCGATCGCCTCCTGGTCGCAGTCGTACGACTTCTTCAGGTCACCACGGAGTGTGAGTATGCCGGTCTTGCCTGGCATCTTGAGTAGTAGATACACATAGTGGGGCACGGCCATGAATTTGGCTAGTGCCGGCCTGCCAAGGATGGCGTGGTACGACGAATCGAAATCCACCACCTCGAGCTTGATGTACTCGGTGCGGTAATTGTCTTTGGTCCCGAAGGTAACTGGCAGGACCACTGACCCGAGTAGTGTAGCCGCGTTGCCTGGGACGATCCCGTAGAAGGGAGCCTTGCTGTGAGTTAGCATCGTTGAGATGTCCAGTCCCATCTTCTTGAGGGTACTCACGAAGAGCAGATTGAGTCCGCTTCCGCTGTCAATGAGTACTTAGGTGAGCTGCAAGCCCGCCATGACGGGGTCTAGGACGAGCGGGAATTTTTCCGGCTCGGAGAAGCTGGCCCATTGATCCTCCCTATAAAAAGAGATTGGGACCTCACTGTATCTCAAGGGCCTTGTCATGGTTGGCTCCAGAGAAAGAATTTCGCGCAGGGTTAGCTTCTGCGCGCATTTCGAGGGGAACCCACCGTCTCCGCCGAAGATGACGTTGACCACGTTCTTCGGATCTTGGAAATCTTGGGCTCCCGACTTGTCACCTCCTTCTTCATCGTCCTCCTTGTCATTTCGCTTTCCGGCTTGATGGAGGGGTGCAGTGTTAAGTGATTTGCAGATGGTGACGCACTCGAAGCGCGTGTGACGCGACTTCGGGTGGATCGGGCATTACTTGTGCAGGACTTGCTCGTATTCCGATTGGTTGTTCCCCGACTTCTTGCCACGCGGGTTGCACTCGATAGCCGCGACTTCATGGTCTAGCTTGCGCTTTCGGTGGTTCCCCGAGTAGTTCCGCTGGATTTTGTCGAAGTGGCCGTTGTCGTTCCCTTGTTTGTCATGGTTGCGCTTGGGGAAACGGTCGTTTTCCTCGTCCTCCTGGTCAGCCCATCTTGCCATCATGTCACGCAGCTCCACGGCAGTAGTCGGGCAGTTGCGCCCGAAGTCGTGGTACGTGTTCTTTGAGAAGAGGCCGTGTTGGAAGCAGCGGATGACATCCTCATCGGTGATGTTGGCGATGGTTGCGCGCGTCTCAAAGAAACGTCGTGTGTAAGACCTCAGGGTCTCGTTCATCTCCTGCTTCACCTGGGACAAGTCGTGGCGAGTGCCTGCCCTGATCATGGACCCCTGGAAGTTGTCGATGAAAGCCCGCTTGAGGACCTCCCACGAGTCGATGGAGTTTGGCTTGAGGCTTTCAAGCCACGTGAGGGGTGCGGGTTATAGGGCCACCGGGATGTAGAGTGCTTTCGTAGAGTTGGAGCCCCCTGAAACTTCAACAGCGACGGAATAGCAACGAAGCCACTGGCGTGGGTCCTGCTTACCGTCATACTTGGGGATTCCAACTGGTTTGAAGTTCTTTGGGTTGGACTTGTCGGTGATGCTGGTGGTGAAGGCAGAGAAGCGGTCACTGTTGTCATCGTCGTGGTATCTGCCGGGGCGGTCCCTTCTCCTTGCTTCAATAACAAGCCACGCGTCACGGCCCTCGTTGATTTTCTGCCTGAGGTCAACCGTGGGAGCGTCCTGGAGGTTGGCCGCGACTGGATCTTGACCGCGGTGCCTTGTCCCACGCTGGTTGCGAGGGGGTTGATGTACTTCCTATTCATTGTTGCCACGCGCGGACGGGTGGCCCTCATTGCGCTGGCAGTTGTTGTTTCTCCGACTCCCTTGGCCTCCTCCAGGAGTGCGACTGACCAGCGCGGTATCCTCGTGTTGCTCGGACCTTGAGAGCTGAATCCGAGTGGACGACATAGGATGTTGCCCGTCGAGTTGCACGAGCGCGCGCTGGGTCAGATACTGCAACCTTTGAATCTGGGGGTTAGATGGGAGTTGTTGGGCTAAGAGTGCTGCCTCTGCAATGGGGCCAACCGGCGTACGGTACTCGCAATCCGCGACTGCTGCAAAGGCGTTAGTGAGATCCCTTGGTCCACGGGCGCGGTTATGCGCGTTACGCCTGCGTTGAGCGCGCTTGGCATTCTTTGCCCGCCGGATCCTCCAGTGCTCCTCATCTTCGTCATGAGGGGCGTCTGTTGTGGGCTCATCGGCTGAAACGTTCGCGAGTTGTTCATTGTCGTACTGAGTGTCCAACTCATCTTCTTCTGCATTGCGAAGGGAAGCCATGCAGACTTGTCGATCTGGCGAGTGGTTAGCCCTAAGGTTGTACTTGAGTAGCTCTGTGTTACTCTCACCTTCTTCCGCGATAAGCGATAGAGGTCTACCCTCTTGGAAGGGTAGTTCTTGCGTGAAGGCCACAAAGCGAGATTCGTAATCGAGTAGTTCGGAGGGCTCGAAGCCCTTCCAATACACGAAACGTCCTTGTGGCGTTGAAGTAATAGTTAAACCCAGAGAGCTACCCGAAGAGGTTTCGGTGTGGTAGTCGGGTTGCGAGTGGTTTTCGATGGCGGGGGCCACCCAACGGGTGGTGGCTCCCACGCCTCTGAGTTCTTTTCGGATCCGGCTTGAAGATGTCGTACCGCACTTGGAGTACTCGTCGTCGGAATCCGAGTAGGAGTCAAGGACGGGGGCCTCCCGGCTGGCGGTGGTGCCCACGTCCTCGATTTGGAGTAGCAGATCTAAATCCTTCTCCAAGTCGGAGAGGGACTTAGATTGTGAGGTGTTATCAGATCGGTTTGAATTCGATCCAAATAGGTCTGGTGCATCACGAGTGGAGGTCGAGTTGAAAACGTCCCTCTTTTTGATCTGCTGGGCCAGATCAGGAAGCAGCGTGTCGTCGAGGTTGTCGATGAAGTCATCAAGATTGCTGCTTGTAGTTGATGAAGTAGCCTCCGGCTGCTTGGAGTTGGCTAGGTGGCTGTTGAAGCCACCCAAACCATCGGCGATGCAGATCCAAGAGCCGAAGATGAAAGTCGTGCCCTCGTCAAGCACAGCGCTGGTGAAGTTGAACAATGACATCGAGTTCACTGGTGGATCTTCGATGAGCTCCCCTACCTGGTGCGCCAGCTGTCGGTGTTTTACCACCACGCCCACCGAGGGATACCCTCGAGGTGGTGAGTTTGGTTGGTTGGGTGTCGCCGAGATTAGGAACTCGATGATGCAAAGCAACACAAGGTTTTAGACAGGTTCGGACCGCTGGGAGCGTAATACCCTACGTCCTGTGTGGTTTGTATTGGCTTTGATGGTGATTATCCCCGAGGGGGTCCCTGTCCGCCCTTATATAGTCCGGAGGACAGGTTTTTATGGGAGTCCTAGTCGGGTACAAGCCAAAGAGTCCTATCCGAGTACTTCTCGGGTAGTCTCCTGCCGTGTCCGACTAGTCTAACTACTGTACAAGTAATCCTACTGCGTTATAAGTAGACAATCGATGTAGGGCGTGGGCCATGTCCCATCCCGTATTCTAGGTGAAGTGTGCCACGTGGACAGTCCCGTGTGCCCGGGTCTAACACTACCCTCCTCTCCTCTAAAATCGCCGGTGGCCACCGGACCCCAGCAACCCCCCCCCCCCCCCCTCACCCTCCAAACTTCATCCACAGCCGCATCAACGAGGAAGATGAACAAGAGTACGGTGGCGCCCTTCTACCACGCCACGCATCCCACCTGCGTGCACAATGAATAGAATGTCTTTGTGGACTAACCTATGTGTATGCATATATGATATCGTAATTTGGTGCATTGATCTTATGCCATCTTTATAGTTAATTTTTAAATTTTGAGATTATTTGTGCATGATAATATTTTTAGGACACTGCTAATTTGCACAAAAGGAGTAACTTTTTATACTTTCTCAGTCCCAAATTACATACATATATTTTGCTATGCATCTAAATATACACTATGTCTAGATATATAATAAAAATTATGTATCTAAAAAAGTTAAAACGAATTATAATTTGGAGCAGATGAAGTAATAGATACTTATGTGTAGCTTGGGTGAGGAAGGAAAATAGAAGCCGTGGAGCACGAAAAAGCGAATAAGCGTTGGATGCCCTGACCCCCACAGCCCCCACAGGCCCATTCGAATTTCGAAACGCGCACGAGCCAGGCAAAACAAAAAGGAAAGACGTTGGACGGACGCAGCCGACCGTTGCTGCGGGCGGCGGCCCGGTCCCACGCGCCAGTCACACACCGCCCACCAGCACCCCACTTGACTTGACCCGGGGGGGGGGGGGGGGGTGCGCAGAGCAGCTCAGTTGCCCTGGACAGATCTCACCGATGGGCTGCGGCGACAGGGACATCGTGACGGCGGCGATGGCGCGGCAGCCCTGGCGCCGCCGCCACGGATGGCAGCTCCCCCTCCACCCGCTCCAGGTTCGCCCCGCCTCCTCAGAGAGCACTCTGCCCCCTTCCTCCCCGTGCCGTCCTGAGAAGTTCACCGTCGCCTCTGTATTTTTCGCGTGCCTGTGCAGCTAGTGGGCGCGGCGGTGTTCGCGCTCCTCGTCGCCGCGTTCTACGTCGTCTTGGGACCCTACATCGGCAACACCCTCCCCGGGAACATCCTCCTCGGGGCCTTCTCCTTCTCGGTCCGCACATCTCTCCCAGGCCCAACCGTGACGGCATCATCACAATTTTTTGCCTTTTTATGCGCCGCGTCGTGTTTCTGGAGCTGAATTCCGGATCTGCTCCGTCTCCAGGCCGTGGCGGCGGCGGCGCTCTACGTGCGCTGCACGGCGGTGGACCCGTCCGACCGGACGGAAGCGAAGAAGGACAAGCGGAAGCGGCAACTCGCGCGGTGCGGCGGCCATGGCGGCGCGGGGAGGCTGCCGCGGCTGCGGTACGGCTACATCCTGTGGCGGTACGCGGTGCGGTTGCTGCGGCGGGTGGAGACGCGGGTCACCAACCGCTGGGTGCGGAGGAGCTACCTCGAGCAGTGGAACACCAGCGTGCAGCTCGACCCCATGCTTCCCTTCGCCTTCACCAGCCTCGACGACATCGTCTCGCCTTGCGCCGCCGCGGACGGTCACGACATCTCCTTCTGCCCCATCTGCGACTGTGAGGTATTGGCTTCCGTTCTTCCCCTCTGCGCATTGCTGGTGATATCGCTCTGTCTGTCCAGGAGGGAAACGTAGCAGCAAATGCCCCTATTTAGTCCGATGTGGATGGACTAGTTCCCAACTTCTAATATGTCAAATGAATTGAATGCCGACACTGTTTGTGAAATACCATGGTTGGGAATTTCGTTATTAAGTTTGAAATGATGTTTGTCTGGAAATTCCGAATGTTTGTAGTTTTGTTACTATGCTAAAATGAATTGAACCCATGCAATGCCTTCAAAATTCTGAAGTTTGGACATCTAGAACAATGGCCCAACAATCTAAACGGGACTGCAAATATTCTACAGGTGAAATTGCGCAGCAAGCACTGCAAGACCTGTGAGCGCTGTGTTGATGGATTTGATCACCACTGCAGGGTAACGGCCAAAACTAGCATTTCATTTATAATCCCCAATTCCTGACTTGATCCCAACTCCTAGAATTCCAAATGAATTAATCTTTTATGGTTTGTTTCACGTAGTGGCTGAACAATTGCATTGGAAGAAGGAACTATGCAACATTTATTCTGCTCATGTTCTTTGTCCTGTTGATGGTAGGTGCCAATAATTTGTACGAGATTTTGTTTTCAAGATTCTATTCAACTATTCATATCCAAGATTTCTTTGGTTTGATAACTAATAATTAGCTTACACCGACCTACTTTGTGATCAGCTTGTTATTGAGGGAGGAACGGCGATTGCAATCTTCGTTCGTTGCTTTGTTGACAGCAAAGGAGTCAAAATGGAAATGGAGCACAGGCTACATATTAGACTCCCAAAAGGAGCTCATGCAGCATTGTCAGTAAGTAATCAGGACGCAACATGCAACTAGATATGATTTCAGTATTTAGTAAGTTCTAAAGTTAACATTTGAATTGCAAATTTTTCCATAGATGGCTTTTGTTATCTTCACATTATACAGTACCGCAGCTCTGGGTCAGCTCTTCTTCTTCCACATGGTCCTTATCAAAAAGGTGTGTAACTGGTATTTCTAGTATAATGTTCAGCAACAGGTATTCATGTCAATAGTTCAATAGCTGTATTACATGCTAGGTTCAGAATTGCTGTATATACTCCTTTTTAGAAAATAAAATTGAAAACAATTGAACATGGTTCACTGCAGGGCATGAGGACCTATGACTACATTCTTGCAATGAGAGAAGGAGCGGCATTTGATCCATTCGAAGATTCAGATTCTGATGAGAGCATCGACTTTGACTCACCAGAGAAGCCATCTTTCCTGTCAAGGATCTTTTGCAGAAAGGATGAAGGGAATGAAGTAAGAAACAATGAATTGCTTCACTGTTGTACTGGTATTATTCAGTGATCCTTTGATAACAAAGTTCTTTTCAAATTTAACGCAGAGTACTCGGAAGCTGTCGATCAGGATCGAGAGTGACAAAATGGATGCATCAGGAAGGAAGGATGACATCCAAATCAACCCATGGACGTTGATCAAGATGAGCAAGGAGAAGGCAATGGCAGCAGCCGAGCGCGCACGAGAGCGGATCAGACAGAAGCTGCCCACCTCACCGATGAAACCACTGCCAGTGGAGACCAAGCGTGGCCCTCTGAATCCGGAGAGAAAACACATCACAACTGGGAAGGAGATCGTGCCGGTCTTCACCAAGAGCTGGCTGTCAGGATCGCCAACGACTGTGAGGATCTCAAGCCCCAGAAGGCGGTTCTCGGGGTCATCATCTCCGAAGCCCCAGCGGTACCGGAGCAACTTCGACCTGAGGCTGGCCGAGGTATCAAGGGAGCTGGAGACCCACATCTCGAAGCAGGTGCTGTGCTCCGTCGTCATGAAGGGTGTGGAGGACGAAGGCTCTTCGTCATAATTTAGGTAGGATGCTGTAAGATTACATTCGTTGAAATTTTTTGGTTCATGGTCTCTGAGAATAGTGTGCTGTGCTTGCTTAGCCCATTGCACACACTTTTCTCAGATTCGTTTATTCGTTGAAGCCAGTGGTGTATACAAAGGTATATCTTGCTGCTGTGCTCTGCGTCGATCTCTGAACATCTGAGTACAGTAAGCAATGTGGTCTTTCTTTTCCACGAGGTAAATGAATTTCAGTGAGCATGGTCTGTCTTGTGGTTGTCATCTGCCGTTTATGGCAGCTTGAGCATTTCTTACGAATAGAAACAAGTACATGGCATTATCACCTTTTTTTTTGCGGGGAATGATATTATTTTTTTTGAATGAATGAGGAATGATATTATCACTGAATGTGTTGGGATCTGCTTGGCACTGTAGCCTGTAGACAGAATCCGTCACGTCCGTAGAATAGGGGTCGCATGTCCAGCTACAGTACAGTAGAAACTAGAAAGCATCACGATGATCTTGCCTACAGGAAAGGATATATAGAGGGCATCAATGTTGGGCCTTGTGGCTCGTAACACACCAGTTGGTATTTGTCATAGAGAAGCCCACGTCGATCGGCTCCGATTACATGAAAACCTATGCATCTGCCGGAAGATTTTCCTGTTGGAATTGATCGTACCTTGGTTCAAATTACCAAGTCCTAAAGGGCCCTGGAGACCTAAGAGAAGTGACGAAGAAATAATCTAAGCTAATCCTCTCAGCACAGGCACGGACATGAAGGCCACCGCCGGCCACCATCCGTTCTGTGATGGTGTTCTTCACCGGTGTACATCTGTGCCACGCCTGCATCGAGCAGGCACGGGTCGTCAGCGCCCCTAAGGGGGTCTACTGATCTACGTGTAAGTGATTGAGTTCAATTAATTGTTGATTAACTACTGTATTAGGTGTTCATGTAATTAGGCTATAAGATCCTGCAAATCAGTAATGTATTTTTCCTAACATTTGGCATCAAGAGCTAGGTTAGTCTAATCATGAACCCTAAGATCAATTAAGTTAATTCTTACTCGTCAGTGTGCAATAAATTCAGTTTCTTCATATTTTTAGTATAGATCTATCGGTTTCTAAATGATCTCGCATGAAAAGAATAAGATCTGAGAGTAAGAAGAAAAGAATTTAGTAGAAAACCATCAGATCTGAAAGATTCTCACCCGAGAACACCAAGAAACCCCATTAGATAAAAACTACCTACGATAGAAGACAAAAAAAGGACAAGCCGCCGCCGTTGCACGTCCCCGCGGTGAGGAGCACTACGCGGACCACTCGACGGCGGCGCAAACGACCAAGCGCATGCTCCACCGGTGAGGGGCCCGCGAGGGCTCAGCGTTTAGAGCAAAGCCGGCGTAAGGCCACGCGGAGGCCGAAGGCCCAGCGGCGGCCAAGCCGCACACGCGTGGCGGCCCTAAGGCCGCGCGGGGCACCAAGGCTCCATGGTGGCACGGCACGCCATGGCGCGGAGGCGCCATGAGGATAATCGGCGGCGGCGGCCGGCGTTCCGCACACGCGCTTGCGCGCGGCCACGTACTGGCCAGGGCACCGCAGGCCGGTGGTGAGGTGGCGAGCGGCGGCCGGAGCGCCACCGCCTGAGCGGCTGCATAAGGCAGCGCATGTGGCACGCGGCAGCACCATTGCCAAACCGAGCCGTGGTGGCGCACAGGCTTCATGGCTGCTGAAGGGCAGGAATCAGCAACGCAGCCATGGCCGGTGAGGCCGGGGCAAAGAGCATCGGCGATGGCTCTACAGCGGCGGCACCTGCTGAGAATGAGAGATGGAGAAAGGGCTCTAGGGTTAGGGTTCCTGCCACCCCGGGGCTTTATACGCCCGATTTGCACGCACAGCCGTCCAATCTGATTGGACGGCCCGCCCTGATTGAGGCGGGCATGGAGGGTGGGGGCGATTGGGCCACTTCGGCAGTCCAGCCATCAGCTGTTGGGCCTCTAGCCCAGGTCGAAAAAGGGACGGGGAGCGACCAGGTCGAAATGGCGGCCCGGCCATTGGTTTTTGGGCCTTGAGCCCATTTTTCTTTAGGCACCGAAGTTTTCCCTCCTTTATTCAGTTTTATTTATTTTTAGAGATGATTTCCAGTGCATTTTCTCCATATTTAATTCCTGAGCATTAAGAAAATTATTTTGGAGCATTTTTACACTAAGAAAATTATGAGATATCCTTCTGAGTAAATAAAACCAACGTGAAATTTATTCGAAATTGCTTAGTTTTATTTTGGGCGTATAATTAATTTCTGGCCAACGTTGTTATTAGTTATTTGTCAATGAGATGCTTAGTTTAATTTAAGTTATTTTTCTTCTATCCAACGGTGATGCAAAATTAAGTTTTCTGCAGCATTAACGCTAAGTTATTTAAATTTTGCTCCTGCGCAACGGTGGTGCAAAATCCTTTGATATTAAGGTTCTTCTTTTAATATTAGTTAAAAGATAAGAAAGAGGCTACATTAAGTGAGTTTTTTCATTATATGCATTATTAGAATCTAAGTATTATATTCCGCATTATGAATCTGTCATGATTATGTCTGTCCTAACCAAAATAGGGCCAATGAGAAATTTTGGTTAGACATATAATTATGTCGTTCTTGGGATTTCCTAGTAGCACCATTATAAGTGACGGTAAGGTGTGTTTTATAAGTGACGGTAAGGTGTGTTTTAAATAAGTAATGGTAAGGTGTGTTTTAAATGTCTCTAATTGTGATGGAACCAACGAGAAGTTCCAATTAGAGATCTAATGTCTTTCCCAAGAACTTACGATGGCTCATGTTTACATAATGAGCAAAGTTGTTTGTGATTATTTGTCACATGAACTAGCCCTTTTGATTATTTATTATTTTTACCCAACGGTGATGCGAAGTAGAATTATTAAGTTTTAGCGTCAAAAGGGCGTACCCAGTGCAGAGAGCTCCCGCTCTGTGCTGGGTCTGGGAAAGGGGTGTCAGTGGCAAGCCTTACCCTCGCCTGTACAATACGAGGAGACTGCGACTCGAACCCGGGACCTTCCGGTCACAGGCGGTAAGACTCTACCGTTTGCACCAGGCCCGCCCTTCAAGTTTTAGCGTCAACATGATGTAAATCTAACTTATATTGTTTTCTATCATGGTAAATTATTATTAGCGTTTACTGTGGATATCAATGTTGTTTATGTCATATCCCTATTCAGCCATAAGTTTCCGGCTATTATTTCAGTACCCTATAAGCAATATGAATGAGATTATTATTAATACACACAAATTTGACTCTCGTCAGATAAGGCTTCACACATTTAGAATGATAAAGACAATCCAATGATTTTCTCATCATATGAATGACTAATGGAGCAACCTAATTAAAGAAGTATAGCTTCTATAATCATGCTAATAAGGATGTGGGGAGCAATCCCTAGTACAAATTGTTTAAGCATGTCTAGCATTGATTAGGACTATTAAATTCACTCCCTAAGTTGTTGCTCCTGGAGTAAAAGTGGACAATGATCTACTTCATAAAAAAGAAATGTGTTCAAATAAATGAGTTGGCTAAATCTAAAATAAGTTAATTATTGCCAACATAATTATAAGATAAAGTGGAATATAAGCATCATAAGAGATCATCGAATTGTGGCGTACCATATTTCTAAAAGAAGAGTGGAACATTTCTTCCACTGTTGATAAGATTTTATTCCACTTATAGCTGAACACTACCAGAATCCAGAATTGCCTTGGCGATCAAAAACCGCCAAGAAATATACCAAAACCGCCAAGAAAACAGTTCTTGGTAACCAACCGCCAAGTAAAATTCGCCAAGAATAGAGAGCTAAGGAAACTCGATTTTTTTGGCAGCTGGATGCCAAGAATCTCATTCTTGGCGGTATGTTTGAACTGCCAAGTAAATAGTTTTTCTTGGCAGTCGACAACCGCCAAGTTAATAATTTTCTTGGTAGTGGAAACCGCCAAGGAAAGCTATTACCTTGGCAGCCCTCAATTGCCAAGGTAAATAGTTGTTTTCCTTGGCGACCCTTTGCTTGGCTGCCAACTGCCAAGAAAATGAATATCAACAATAAAAAATATATCAATAAATTTTTAAAATGTACACACGTACAATTAACCATGCATTTAGCCAACTCATCCTAGCACGTACATCAAAAGCAAGATCTCATTTTCAAAAGCAATATCAGTTATCATTGCAAGATCATTGCAAGTTCATTTATCCTACAAGCCTCGACTAACACATGATTCAAAATACACAAGCACTATCAATTATCATGATTATATATAGACTCAAATTTACCCTCATCTCAAAACAAAATCATGGTGATCAACTTCTTCCTTATCCAAGTCGTCAAATCGATCCCTGCAAAAGGATAGTTTCATGACTCAGTTCTACTCAACACAAACACATCAGTTCAGAAGTGATATATCAGTGGCCACATCAGACACCAGGCTAGCTGGACTTGCACATTATTTAGACAATAAGGTTAAGCCATTGGATGAGTACAACTAAATATTGACTTGCTAAAATGCAGATATTTTATGATTAAGGTTTTTTAAAAATTACGCAAAGTTTCCACCTGTAGTTCCAATTGTTTAACATATGTCAAACTTTTACCTATTTTTTCCTACAAATTTTAGATGTTTCAGCAAAGTGATTGATTAGCTACCCCTGGGTCTGAGCTGAGGAGGATTGAGTTATTAACCTACAAGGCTTGAAGGAGATCCACGGATATTTGATATAGCTAGCCAGACAAGAAGTGCCGTTTGCAATGCAAGTTTCTTCATGCCGACTTCTTCATACTCATCTGTGGCATCGCCAACTATTCCTGTCATCTACTCATTGTAGGAAGAATCAACCGAGGAAGAAAACACTTATCAATAGCAAGCGCTAATTGATTCTATAAAGTAGCTAGGGTTACTTGATTCTGGTGAGTTTAAGGCAGGAAACTCATGTGCTTGCTGGGAGCCTGTGATTTGACATACATACCCCTATTGCCATCAAGGCCTCCGGAACCACTGGCCGTTCAACTTCCTCGCGCACGCGTCCAACTCGGCACCACACATAGGTGCTCGGCCCCTCCCGGCTCATAGCTTGCACGCCAGCAGACGCCGCGTCTTGGCCCCACACAGCTCGCAGATCCGCAAGCCGGCGGATGTGGTGGCGCGGCCCCGCCCGGCTCGCAGATCCGCACGCCGACGGATGCGGAAGGGCGTCCCCGCGCGGCTTGCAGCCCCGCAAGCCGGCCGATGCGGAGGCGTAGCCCTGTACACAGCACAGTCCCCCCACGCGAGCGGATGTAGTGGCTTAGCCCTGCAGAGGCCCTGCACAGCCATGGGAGGGGGAAGGGAAAAAAGACCGGATGTAGAGGGAAAAATTTTGCTGCTTTTTGCTGTTTCGTATAGGGAGATGGGAGCACAGAAAGGGTTCGGTTTTGCTGCTGCGTGTATGAAAATGGAATTTTACTGCTGCTTGGTGCTGCTGGTGAAGGTGCACACTGCGGAGGAAGCAACGGACAATGGGGTGGCCGGGAAGGAGGAGGTCGTAGGGTTCGGCGGGAGGGAGGACGACGGGCGTTTTATTCGACGCCGCATCCTCCCCCGGTGGCGCCGTAACGGGCGTTCCGCGCGGAGGGAGCCACGGAGGCTGCTTCCTCGTCCTGCACCCGCGCGGCGCTGGGACAGTGCGGCTGCCGTCGTCGTCGTTGACGACCACCACTAGGACGACTCCGGCGAGGTGCACCGTGGTCGGGTCGTGGACCACGGCGCCCGATCCCGTGCCGGTGGAGGGGCGCGGGCGGATGTTGGAGCAGCTGGCCGTGCCGCCGGGCATGGTGGACGAGCTCGTGGAGGAGGCCCTGGTATGGTGCTCGCTGGACGGCCTCGCCGTCGGGTACGTGACGTCACATTACCATATATACATGTCTGTACGCATACACATGAAGATACTTTCTCCATTGTGAGTCGCTACTGCAAAACCGATTTGTAGTAACGCCCCGTTTTTTCTAAGGGCGGGTTAAAAGATAATCCGCTTTTACAAATGGAGCGGGGTACCATAGCATCCGACCCGTCCTTAGAAAAATAGTTTTAGGGGTGGGTTACGCCATCACCCGCCCTTGCAAATGGACATCGTTTTCAGGAGCGGGTCATAGCATCACCCGCCCCTAAAAATGATATTTCTAGGGGCAGGTGATGCCACCACTTGCTCATGGAAATGGTGGCATTTCTAGGGCGGGTGATGGCGTCACTCGTCCCTAAAAATACATTTTTAGGGGCGGGTGATGGCATGACCTGCACCTAAAAAAGGTTCCACGTAAAAAATATATAACTTTTTCATATGATTTTGGATGTAGTCAAACTTTATATCAAAATTGTAGAGAATAATTCGATCTAAAACTTTGCAGTTGATAACTTTTTCATTTAAGGTCATTTAGTTGTCCAAAAAAATATTATGAACTTACATATAACTATGACTAAGTATCTCGTGCAACTCAAGTCATACTTTGATGTTTCAACAATCTTAACCTTTATATACACTAAAATATATTTGATATATTTTTTTATCTATAGTTCACAATAATCATAGTGTAGAAGTTTCACTTTTTTCTTGATTTTTTTTGCTATATATAAAGATTTAAATGTATTTTTGGAATAAAATTGGAAAATATTTTTAGGGATGGTTGGTGGCGTCACCCGCCCCTCGAAACAATTTATAGGGTGGGTCATGGTAAGTGCCAAATCGGGAAAAAAGCTTTCTTTCCAAAATAGAAAGTAAGTGCCAATTTAGTAGGTCTTAGTAAATAAATGATACCCCGCCGGCCTTGGCTTGTGTACTTGCACTTGGTTTGGATCGTCTATGACTAAATTATAGTTCGGACTAAACTTTAGATGACTAAATATTAGAGTATCTTCAGCAATAGTCTCTACTTCTAGCCCCTATTTTTTAATAGGAATTTTCTCCTATTTTCTGGGGCCTATAACTTTTACTCTCAACTCCAGCAACAGTGTTTACGTTTCAGCCCCTACTCTCGTGCGATAGGTGGAACCGACCTATTAGGGTCTCATCCACATTTTTGTTACCTTTTTCTTTTTTTCTCCCGAAGCATCCCATCCCCCCGATGCATCTCTCGCCTCTCTCCCTCTCCCCGAAGCATCTCTCTTGGCTCTCTCCCCCACGCATCTCTCTCGGCTCTCTCCTCCCACGCATCTCTCTGTCCGCTCTCTCCCCCAACCCATCTGTCTCTCTCATCCCTCTTCCAGTCTCCCTCTCCCCCACCCCCACGCATCTCTACCTCTTCTTTCTTCCTCCCCCCCCAACCCATCTCTCCCGTGGCCGGTGGCTCCATGGCTGAGCTCGGGCGGCACTTGGGGGAGGGTCGCGGGGCTCCATGACCGAGCTCGGGCATCACTTCGGGGAGGCCCGGTTCTATGGCCAAGATGGGGCGGCGCTCGGGGGTAGATCTACGGGGCTCCATGGCCAAGATCAGACCACGCTCGGGGTAGACCGGCGGGACTCCATGGCTGAGCTCCAACAGGGCTCCACGCACGAACGCACCGAGCAGGGGTCTCCCTTCCCACCCGTGGGAGAAGAGGCCTGGAGAGGAAATCTGAGGGTCTCCCTACTCTAGGGAGCCAAATTAGGGTCCTGCTGGAGTGAACTTTTTTACCCTCGGTCCCTACTTTAAAGTAGGGATCCAAGTAGGGACGCTGCTGGAGTTGCTCTTAGGTAATTAAAATTTAATCTATGCTTGGTTGGATCCATGGATTAAACTTTAGGTGGGACAAATATAGAAATATCCTTTTTTTATGCTTAGATTATACTGTTGTTGTTGTGCTTACATCCGCATAGTGAGGCGTAGTTTGATCTTTTCGCAGTTCACGATATAGTTTAGTTCAAATTAGATGGGTTTTGAGGATTAATAGACTAAATTTTAGTTGAGGTGAAACTAAACTTTAGTCTATATTTTAGTCTACCTGTTTGGATCACCTAATAATGGACTAAACTAAACTTTAAATCTAAAATTTTATCCATGGATCCAATCAGGACCTTAAACTAACTCACTCGAGTAGCATTACTAGAGGACTAGGTACCAGTTCTAAAACCCTCTTTTGTATCGGATATGGAATCGGTATACTCAAATCGAGATTAAAAGGGTGTAGGTGTTAGCTAAACTCTGAGAAAACACAAAAGACTCCGAACCGAGCCAGGCTCGCCACGAGCTTTGTTTATTTCAGCTTATCACAAATTCACTTTTGCATCCTCGTATGACCTGTTTCAATAATGAGTGTCCTTCTAGCTTGTTGATCCGATCCCTTCCGTTGTCATGACACGTAAAACAAATTTATATATATAAGTGATTATTGGCTACATACTATTATGCCAGCCTAAGCAAGCCATATATTGAGCTAGAGTACGTATATATTAAGTGAAGAGTATACTAGATGAGGATGCAACGTATTTTTCACAAGATTTAGCTTTTGGTTAGTTTGGACATTATGTTTTAGGTTTACTAGGTAAATATATCCGTACGTTGCTACGTACAAAGTTGGTATAAGTATCGGATACGTATAGTTATCCGTACGGGGATCTACGTGAACGAGTTGTAGACGGAGGACTGATCCGACTCGCATATAGGATGGACTAAGCCCCACCTGTCAATGACATAAAGCAGGTAATCAATGCCTCACGCGATCACGGCATGACCTGTACATGCAGTGAAAGAGCACAAAGTTGGTAGTCTCATATAAATCTCGGTAAAATTTATATTACTCGTAAATGGGTACTATGCTACTGTATATATAAGTGATTATTGGCTACATACTATTATGTCAGCCTAAGCAAGCCATATATTGAGCTAGAGTAAGTATATATTAAGTGAGGAGTATACTAGATGAGAATGCAACGTAATTTTCACAAAATTTAGCTTTTGCTTAGTTTTGACATTATGTTTTAGGTTTACTAGCCAAATATTCCTATGCGTTGCTATAGACAAAGTTAGTACAAGTATCGGATACGTATAGTTGCCTGTACATTAATTTGTAGGGATCTACGTGATCGAGTCGTGGATGGAGGGTTGATCCGACTCGCATACAGGATGGACTAATGCCCACCTGTGAATGACACAAGATGGACCAACCAAAAATTTAGATAGAAATCTTATATGCTTTAGAAATATATATAGATTGGGCCGAGATTTTTGTTTTGGTGCCTCTGCCCCCTGCCCCCACTTCGGGCTGTCCCCTTTTCCCAGTTGAAGGGTATTGGAGGCTTACTTAATAATTCCTTTTCAAGTCAGTAAGGACGCTCCAAATCCTTCTCAAATCCATGATTAACCTAATAATAACATGCCTCAACGTGGTCTGAGTCAGCCCTTCCATGCAAATTGGACTGCAATTTGGTTGGAAAAAATGTTTTCTTATAAGAAACTAAAGAAGTGTGGTCACGCCCGCCCCCAGTTGGGACGCGGAGCTCAGCCCGTGACAATAAGTACTCCCCAAACTTACCTTCTGTCATTTCCGGGTCCTCACTGGCAGGTGGGACTGAGACCCGTGGTACCCACAGGTCAGTCAGTTGGGCTGCTGTTGTGGTCGGTGGACAGTTGCCACCGGGGAGACATATAGGATGCTTTTGGATCCTTAGCAAAAACCGTGCTAGGCTAGGCTAGCCTGGGCGTTTGGAACTTTCAAAGATATCTGGCTTTCTAGGGTGAGCGCGCCTCGCCGGGCAACAAAAGCCTAGGAGAAGCCAATTTGGCTCTCCTTTGACGGCGGCAAACTCAAGCGCTTGTCTACCTGAAAAAAATTGCACAGCTAGCTAAATAAAGAATCTTTACTGCAATAGCAAATTTTATTTGTCTCCAACCTAATGATTAGCCTCGCTAAACACTGCCACCCCAGCTGAGCTATAGATCAGGAAAGCAAGGAACCAAACGTACCCATAAAGAAAGGTGCACGCGCTCCGTGGGGCTCTCGTTTCTCTTTCGTTTCACGGGTCAGTGGAGAGATAAATGTACTTGCAAGTTGCAATGGAGCTTCGAAAGACGAGGAGTGACAGATTCGACGGTGATATGGAGAATGAGCCATCAGCAGCGAGAATAAATTTTGTTCTAAATTCATAAAGAGAAAGTTTTAGCTGTGGGGGAATGCACTGTGATGCGGGACAGCGTCTCCAAACCTGATGGGGAATAAACTATTGAGAACTCTACCAAAGTGTGGCAGGTTCTTCTCGCTATCGATCTCGGCTTTTGCGTTGCGTCTTTCTGAGTTGTTATGCTATTTTATCGTCCCGCAACAACGTATGTTTTCTCTTCCAATTTTTTCTGTAAAAAGAAACTAAAGCATAAGCTATGCAGGGCCAAAAGAAGAGTCCTAATGCAATATTAGGTGTTTCCCTTGATTGTTTATCTGGAAATCCAAATTAGTCGATGCGCCTAAATTAATTTGGAAACAATAGTTGCTATAATTGACAACCCAACGAATTGAGCATAGATCTTTTATGGTATAACTTATTATCTAGGTTCTAATGCTAGACTCAGCATGTTCTCTCGGTCGTAGGAGGAGGTACCTTTTAATAATAAGGCGCCCTCGTTAATTTTGTTTAATTCAAAATTGTCAGCTCATAGTTTGCATGCGTGCATTTATAGGATGAGTATACATGCACACATAATTACATGGTGGCTAATACGTGAGTTATTAGTTAGGCCATTTAGGACTTCCAGATGTGCTAAAGGAAGCAATAATTGCAGCCATAAGACTTGGTAATAAGCATTGTGGAACTAGATAATAAGAAATACCTGGGTGTCGTTTAATAGATAATCTCATGTACTAACACGTAATCTTAGAATGACTTAACAGGTAATCTATATAATTAATTATCTTATAAGTTATCTTGTAGTTACTCTAGAATTTCTTATTGTATATATGCAAACTAAAGAGGTATAGTGTGAGTTGCATTGCAAGGATAACTCATAGAATGGTCTATAACTTGGCTTATAAGTTTGTTGTCTCCTTAAATATTGATCTTTTTCTCTCAATTCGCTCTCTCTTCTCTGCATCAGCAAAAATCCTAGATGGTATTATATGAGATAATATATTAAGGCCACCTACATATAGCAACCTACTTGCCTCTTATGGTAGGGCAGTAATATAAGAATGGAAAATAATTAAATCTCTCTAACTCCCTCATCTTCTCTCTCCAACAGAGCACAAAGGCCTACTTTCTTCTGCCTGCTCCTTTATACCAGCTGGTTAGGCAAGATACTCACATTACGCTCGCTCTAACAACCGATATAATTATTTGATCAATCACAAAGGATCCACTTGCAGTGAAGCATGATAAGCATATATACATTACCATTAATTTTACAAACTTTGCGTGACGTGGCTATTTTTTAAACAAAATGAATTGTACCCACACTATGTCATGATAACATATTGAAGGGTGACAGTGGGACCACAATAATACGGATAGGTTGATTTGATCTAATACCTTGCATAGTCAGCTTTAAACAATCATACTGTTCTTTATCTGGCGTGCTAAACTTTGTGCCATTAAACTTTCTAAACTTTGATCACTGAAAGATTTAACTAAAATTGCTAACGTAAAAACTGTATTACTAGATTTTCCTGTAATTAGAATGATGTTTTATAGTTTCTATATAAGTATCTATCAAACTATAACTACGTGAAATTAAATAGGGGGTTACGGTCCCATCGTGGAGATCGTGAGAATAAAGCCAAAAAGGGTGGCCAAATAAAATAATATAGGGATCGTGAGAATAATAAAGCCAATAAGGTTACTGTGGCCAATTTTGTATTCCATTTACCATAGATTTGGATGTTTAAGGCATCATTGAAATTCACAAACCAAAACGATATGCAATGTCCTAAAAAAATTTGTCATGACAAGAACAAACTACATATCTTATTTGCATTCTATCTGTTTGATTCTAGCTACTACCATAGTGTAGGCTAAGTCCATATGCACAAATATACAATGCACGGAAGGAAGCATGCCAGACAAATATACAAGATTAGTTTCGGCGCTTGGGCAGTTTCGGTTCGTTTCTTGACTACCGTAAGGGAAAATTAAATTTCTCACCACCCACAAAAGAAAATCTTTTCCCTATCTGTTTAAAAATATTGGAAGGGTAAAAGTGTCACTTCCCTGCGTGTTCAACAATAACGCTAGGGAAATACGGCACCCAAAATAGTGTTTTCAACTATACAATCTAAGTTTGGATGTCCTTTTATCATTGTGATAATGGTAAATTAATTAAATTGACAATCCGCAAACTGTGTGCTGCAGAGATCTGGAAAAGCACCTGGGGTTGGTCTACTACATGCGCCATTTTCACTTTTGCCAATGTCATTTCCAAGATTTTATTGGGATCAGGCGCTTGAGTTGGCTCCGCTGTTCAATGAGCTTGTTGATCGTGTATGCTTGGATGGGGAGTTCTTGCAACAGAGTTTGGCAAGGTTATTTTCTAATGGCATGAATTGATTAATCCAAGAATTAAGGAGCTGGCATGTAAAGCATTTACCGACAGCATCAAAAAGTTCGGTAGCCATGGTTCAAACTTCAAGAATCATTAAGCTGGACACAAGTTTTGGAAAAAAAGTAAAAATCATGAGTTATTTTTCTGTATTTAATTGTCACTGAAATATAACTTTTTGTGATCAAGGAGAACACTGATAGTCCTTAATTAGTCAAATCAAACCTATCATGCCTATTTCAATTCCATGAAAATTCTAAAACTTCCCTAAACTTCTCCTTAACCAAATTACTCTTGAGAGGAAATGTTCATTTAAGTTAGCAACTGTTATTTTTTGTACACTCTCGTTACTAAGGATGGAAGCGGATCAGATACGCATGAAATCGGATTCGGATAGCACTTTTTACCATATTTTAACTCGAATACGGATACAAATTCGGATATTCTCGAATACGAATGCAAAACGGATGCCTCGGATTCGGATTCGAATTCGGATATTTACCCGATATATAGGATAATATTTATCTATTTTCTTTATTGGTAGTTTTAGAATATAAAATCGTTATATATGTACAAAGTATGACAATATAACAAAGATAGCTAGTCAAAAATAGCTTATTTATCAAGAAATATTTGGAATTAGATAATAAAAAATGTATAATAAAAAATTATAAAACTAATTTCACACATAAATAGATAAAATAAGAATATTTACGAGTAAACTTAATCTTCTTATAACTTTATTATAAAAATTAATACCATTAGTTATGGGAAATAAATATAACTTTTTAAATAGTTTTACTGAAAAGGGATATGGATAGTGTCGGATATTGTCGAATACGGATGTGGAATCAGATAGAAAAAAATAATAAAAATCGGATTTGGATGTATACACTTTACTACCACATTAAATTCGAATATGGATATGGATATCCATATTAATGTTTAAGCGGATACAGATATCTGATATTTCGGATATCCACATTCACATTTCCATCCCTTTTTATTACCTAGCACTTGCAATATTTCTCTTTCAGGACGAAACAGGTTGATTTGTTCACTAAAAAGCTTTTAGATATACACTCGGAGATGATGGAACTGAGTAAGAAAGAGGTAACCATGCAGCTCCTTTTAATTCCATTCATTAGTACAAAAAAATAATAATCCTGCATTCCGGTAACTTAATAAACGGTTAATTATGGACCTCTTTCAGGAAATTGGTTTAGGCCTTACCAGGTCAGACTATATGGTAGACGGAGCAGCCGACATGCTTCTTCAAGTGGAGCTCAACACAATTTCTACATCTTCCAATGGTCTTGCTTGTGGTGTATCTGAGCTTCACAGGTCAGATTATAGCATATGAAATCCTATCAGATTGCATCTCATACATGTTTGACACCATATACACAACAATCTTGTGAATATGGCACCAGGTCAACAAGTGACATGTCAAGTTAAAGTTACTAAGAAACTTCCTTACCCAGAAGGCCTGAACACATATTTCATGGTTCATATGCACAAATGCCACAATTATTGGTTGATTCAAGCTTCTGAAGTGAAAATACTCAATATCATTAAAAGCATGGTTCATCGAGTTTCCTTTTGGATATATCATTGGACATTGTTTGTTTTATTTCAATTGCCTGTTACAAATATATAACCTGAACTTCTGGATGCAATGTGCAGAAACCTTATTAGAATGCATGAGAGGGAATTTGGTTTGGATCAAACAAGTATCGTTGGAAACACAGCTATCACCCAACATGCTGAATCGTTAGCCGGAGCATGGGCTGAGTACAACAATCCAAGGTTGGGTATGGCATGATGCATAGCTTGTTCAAAACACTTGAGTTCTGAAGGCTTGACTAACTAAACTTTTGTCATCCAGTGCAGTAGTTCTGGTAGTTGTTCAACAAGAAGAGAGGTATATGTATGATCAGTATTGGATCACAGTTGCCCTGAAAGAAAGATATCCTTCTCATTTGGCAAACCATGCACAAATCTTAAGGAACCACCTTATTTTAGGGAGATTAATAGTGTTTAATGATTTATATCTATTCTATCAAGTTACAATATATACACCAAGCAGTTAAATCAAAATGTTTGTCTTAACTCTGTTTCACGTATGGGGTGAGAACTATCCGCAAAACTCTGGTGGCAATAGAAGCAGTAGGGGAGATCCGTTCTGATGGAACACTGATGGTGTACGTTCTATTTCATGTTGGGACAATTAGTATAGAACGTAAGATTGGATAATTGAATTAAGATTGAACCTTATTACATTTTTTCATATAGAAATGGGTGGCCGGTTGCTCTTGTCTACTTCAGAGCAGGTTACTCACCGAACGATTACCCTTCAGAAGCAGTATGTTTTCTGATCAATTCTGTCGACGAACAGTATAAATGTTCCAATTGATCTGTTCCTTTAAACGGTATAATATTTGACTTCTATTAGCCAACGGATGTCTTGAATGCTTTTTTCATAATGTGAAACGTACTTTGCTTGTAGGAATGGAGAGCAAGAAGTTTAATTGAGCGTTCTTCTGCAATAAAGTGCCCTTCGATATCGTACCATCTTGTTGGGACAAAAAAGATTCAACAGGAACTGGCAAAGGAAAACGTTCTTGAAAGGTAGCTTAGATTTTGTGACATAGCATTCCTCAGATTGGGTCTGATAAAGTGATACCTGCTCACTTTTTGCGGATGAATTAAGACATGGATGAGCCTTTGATGAGACATAATCCTCTATATTTCTGTGACATCAGCTATCAGAATATGTAGTGTACTATTGTTTATGTCCGTCAAAGGTTTAACTCTGCATATGACGGTACATGTTTTCGTCTATGAAAACTGCACCTCTTACCAGGTTCCTCGACAACAAAGGCGATATCGAAAGAGTACGACAATGCTTTGCAGGACTGTGGAGCTATGAAAATGACAGCATAGTGATGTCTGCTATTGAAACTCCAGAGTTGTTTGTCCTTAAACCCCAAAGGGAGGGTGGAGGTATGACCTTTGTCTACAATGTGCAGTAGTCAAAATTTCTGCATTGGTCAGTGAATGAGTAATTCTGAAGTCATTGGCAGGGAACAATATTTATGGTGATAATCTCCGTGAAACATTGGTTCGTCTGCGGAATGATGGGGGCAATGAGATTGCAGCATACATCCTAATGCAAAGGATATTTCCTCCAGCATCACTCTGCTATCTTGTTCGCGAGGGAACATGGGCTAAGGAAAATGCAGTTTCTGAATTTCGTATATTTGGAGCCTACCTGCGGTAATACGTCGTGAACCGCTCTAGTATTCCATATACTTTAAAAAACCACTAAAAGTTTGATGGCTGAATCCAGGAACAAAGACCAGGTCATAATAAATGACCAGTGTGGTTATTTGATGAGAACAAAGGCTGCTACACTAAACGAAGGTGGTGTGGTCACTGGATATGCTTTTCTAAATAACATCTTCTTGACATGAGAAGGTAAATCGACGGCTACGTCATATTTTAACCTAAAGGGTTTAATTTAGCTTCCAGCCCATAGAGATCTAAAATTCCAGCATTATGCACAGAAGGGCTTCCTTTTTCCTACATATTGTTATATGTTTGCTTGTATAATATTTAATACCTAGATGCATAATATTCTCAAATTTTGTAGTTTTATATTGTTCATAAGTTTATAGTAGGACAAACCAAACCTTTAGAAAATTAAGATCCGCAGCATGCACAGTTTATCCTTCTCTATTTAATACATTGCTTGTAAGCAGGATTGTTAGTTACAAACGGCAGAGTGGTGGAATTGGATTGAGACAGACATTACCTGAGGAAACTGCAGGTGAAAGTTCAGTTGATATGAATCCGCGCTCGCTGAAATGACTTAATGCATATGGGACAGGATGTTGTAATCTGCAGCCTGTGTATTCTGACTGGATTAAAACATTGTAAATTGAACAACTCTGCATATGTGCAGTCTGTAAAACAAATGCAATGCAAATGAAATGTGATTGTTGTTTGAATGTTCTGTTGTTGATTTTGACTACATCATATCAACGAATCAATCAAGCTCTTTGACGGAGAAAATTAGTGATGTAGGACTCAAATTTTGGGACATTTGCCAGAAGACACTAAAACAAGTGGTTCAGGTCGACGATGGCTCAAATTGTAACTCTTTGCTAAATGGCATTTCACCATTGCCAATCCCACTGTACCATGACAGGAAAACGCTACCCACAACCAGACTCTGACATGACTTTAGAAAATAATTTCCTTGACATGAAACCTGTGCTTGGCATGAGCCCTGAAGCCTGTTAGTTCATCCTTGACATACTCAAAAGTTATCGTGGCAAAATGTGCTAATGGAGCAAAAATATTTTTCAACATGACGTGCATAAATTCAATGATCTAGTGATTTCAATAACTAGTCTTTGACTTAGCATAAAACACACTGGAATAGCACGGTTTGAGTGTAAAGTCTTGCTTTCAGTCCCATTGGCCCCTTTGCTATACCTCGCAACTGGTATTCAAGTGTCAGCAAAAGGGCACATACCTTGTTTGCTGTGTTTGGTGGGCTGCGCGCGAAGCAATTCGTGAGCCACGCAAGTTGCTTCGTGAGAAGCTAGGAATAATCATGCAAGCTTTTTTCTCGAAAACACAGGAGAAGTTCCCTTTTGTGATCAGGTGGATGAATCGATTAACCATTTACTAGTCGGGTGTGCCTTTACAAGACAATTCTGGTTGCATGTCCTTGGACAGGTTGGTCTGCAAGCTTTATCCCCGCAGCCCACTGATGTCACCTTTGATTTATGGTGGGAAAAGGTAGAAGGAGCAGCCAGCGGTTTACTCAAGAACAGCGTCAACTCCATCATAGTACTTCGTGCTTAAATATTATGGAATCATCGTAATCGCTGCGTGTTTGATGGAGCAGCACCCAATCTTGCTGGTAGTATGATTCTGTTTGGAGAAGAGAGGCGCCTCTGAGAGTTGGCAGGGCTCGAGGTTTATCCCTCTAGAGTGCCCCTCTCCCGGGTGGTTAGAGTTGTATTAGTGGGAGGTCATTTTTCTATTTTTTAAAGACGCGAATGTAAAAGCAATCGGAGTGTTTGTGTGCTGCGAGTTGTAATAGAGTTCTCGTCCCTTTTTCTTCTTAATATAATGAAGTGCAGTAAGCATGCAAGTGTTTCGCGCGGACTGTTGTAAGTATAGCTTTGTGGGCCACACAAGTAAGTCCGAAGGTATGATTCCTTTTTTCTTTATGCTTTTCCTTCTTTTTGGCCCTGATGCTAAGTTATCTTCTTATTTTTTCCTATTTTCCTATTTTTTCATTTATGTTTTATTTGCACTTGGTATAATATGGTTTGTCTTTCCTTTTCTTTTTTCCTTTTTGGTTCTTGTTTTATTCCAGTTTGTTTCCTTTTCCCTTTTTTATGGACTAACTGTATGAGTGATATAAAGAATTAAAGATATCAATACTTGTTGTTTCTTTTGATTTTTTTCTTCTCTTCTTTCTTTAATCTATCATTTCCTTTGGTGTTTCCCTTATTATGTATCACATTTATTCCTTTTATCCTCTTATTTCTTATCCCATTATTTTGTGTCTATTCTTTCTTTATCTATCCCTGTTTCATTTTTGGATTAGTTTTCGTTCCTCCCTTTCCTTCCTATACTTAAATCTACCAATTTATTTTTTTGAAGATCATAATATTTGTTCTCTATCCGGAATGTATTTATACTAAGTGTACAAATATTGTTTCACAAATTCGTACAATTTATTCATGTGTATGAATGATTGTTTTATGAATTCATGTAATTTCTTCTAGGTGCACAAATATATGTTCCACGACTTTGTACAAATTATTCTAAATGCACGAATCTTATTCCTGTGAGTTTATGTAATTTTTTTAAGCGTACAAATATTTATTCCATGAGTTCATACATTTTTTTAGTATACAGATCTTTGTTTTCTGATTTTATAAAATTTACTAGATGTATACATTTTTTATCTTGTGATTTCGTAAAAGATTGGTTGATGTGAACAATAGTTTCCGTGAGGATCGTATAATTAGTTCCAGATGTACAGATCTAATAAAATGTATCTAGCTTCATAAAAAAAGTTCAAAAAAGATAATCCAAAACAATAATATGTTTTCAAGATATTATCGTAATAAATACAATAGTGCAATCGAAATTTAATTTGGATATCCAATTTGAAAACTAGAGAATTCTTATGTTTCCATGACATAAGAATTTTTTCTATGGTCAGCTTTAACTTCTTTCTCTGCTGTCACCTGAATCCTTGTGGGGTAATACGTAGCTTTACCTACCTTCATGCAACATATTGCGGCGCATCCTGGGCCTTGGCCCTTTTAGGCTATATCCAACAAACGAAGAGGGTCATGAACTAGCATTTTGAATACTATGCTAGGACATAGAGTCAAAAGGCCAAGGTCAGGATGCGTCATAGTACACCAGCTTAGAAGTAGCATTTCGATCGAACTGGTCGTCTTCAACAAAGAGCATCTCGTCCTATAGGTTTGGTGGATAGAAGAGGGAGAAAGGAGGGATGAGTACAACAAATTGTACTCTGTATGTGTGGGAAAATTATGACACAATGTTTAGATAGTAGGGTCTTTTAGGTTTAAAACTTACTTAAGCAACATATCCTATTTTTTTCCCTAAGTGCTTAGCACCTATTTACTATAGGTGAGACCACTACCTCAGCCAGAACCAACCCTTGGAAATCCCCTCGGAAATCCATATGAGCAACTCATCAGCAAACGAACCAACCACCTTGAGCACCACTAGTTACGAACAAGTCCAGACCTCTCTTGACCGTGAACATGACTGATATATCAATTTTACAAACCGCAAAGGTTGCACATCATTACGCAGAGTCGTGCTTTCCATTACGCTTTACACTACTGTTGACGCCAAAATTTTGCAAGTATAATTTTGGTAAGTAAAATTGGAGCCGATGAAGGATTTGAAGAAGGCCAATGCCCATTCTGCTCAAAGAGTAGGGGATCTAGTCAAACCATCAGAAGCCGTGGTCAAAGGTGACATGGCATTAGTTTGAGGAAGGATGAGATTCGGTCAAAGGGGCGTGCAGAGGGAGTTGAATCGGACTAAAGGATGACATCAACAGAAGATCTGGCAGGAGTCCGGTTTCCTCCTGTTGAATCTTGTAAATGTGGTAGATTTAGTTATTTTCTTTCGGGACAAATTTGTTAAGACATGATAAGTTAGGAGTCATAGCCTTAGGCTATACATAGTAGATCTTAGGGTTTTGTAAAAGAACAATCATCAAATCAATATAACTTTTCTCGGCACTTTGCCAAACCCTAGGAGTAGGAGTAGAGTACTTTCTCAGTGAATTCTTCAGCAAGTAGGGCTGCATCGAATAGATCTCTGGCTTGTTGGTAAGTTCGTATTTATCAGATTTTCTAAGCTTTAGCTATCGGCGCATTGCTGTAGTTTCATCTAGTTCAATCTACAAGTTATCGATTTCTATCAAGCTCTTGTAAGGCTGCATTATTTGATCTCTTGCTAGTTCTTAGTTATTAATAGATTTCACAATTTATCCAGTGGTAATCATCAGGTTATCGGCTTTGTCTATTCTTTTTTGTAGAATCTCTATAGCCGATCCCTTTGTTGATTACTGCTACCACCACTAAGTTATCTGCAATCGTGAACTTCGTTGTGATGGTTAGATTGGCTAATTCGTTTGCGCCAACACTGTCATCTCAGGCTGTCTCGGTTATGTCCGATCCTTGAGTGATGGTGCTGGGTCAAATCCTACCAGTCCGATGTGCCCGCCGGTTAATGACGGCATGATTAGGGTAGCCTAGTGGTTTCCATCGGCCTCATGGCTGATCGTGGGCTCAACGCTAAGAGTAAATTCCAACATAATTTAGTGTGCCGGTTATTTATGCTCGATCTATCGTCCTGCCATTAGCGCTGTCTCAGTTGAGTCCGATCCGACTAATGGTGATGGTGGATCTAGTCTAATTAAACGTGTGCATTTAATTACGAGGTCTTTACTTCTTAATTTGTCTTTTTCACGGATTCGGCTTCATAGCCGATCAGCGGATCTATGTATCGGATATTTTAACCGATGCATTTTTCGGAACTATTCGGAACTCTAGCTGATGCATTCCCTGTTTGTCAGACCCGAAGCCACGGGACTGCGCACATGGCGTACATATTCTAGGATAAGGATGGGACATGGCCCACGCCCTACATCAGTTGTAACTACTCGTACTGTAGTAGAACTAGTCGGAACAGAAGGAAACTACTCGAGTAGTACTCGGGTAGGACTCTTAAGCTCATATCTGGCTAGGATTTCCATGTAACCGTATCCCCCCAGACTATATAAGGGCGGGCAGGGATGCCCTCGAAACACATCAACACCTAAGGCAATACAAACAACCACACAAGACGTAGGGTATTATGCTCTCGGCGGCTGAAACCTGTCTAAATCTTGTGTTCCTTGCACCTTCGAGTTCCTGATCTCAGATCTCGGCGACACCCCACCTACAATCTACCACCTCAGGGGTATCCCTCGGTGGGCTTGGAGGTTAAACATCGACAGCTGGCACACCAGGTAGGGGTGTTCATTGAGCATCCACCAGAGAACTTGATGGTATCGTTCAACTTCACCAGCGCCGTGCCCGACGAGGGCACCACGTTCACGTTCGGCTCCTGGATCTGCATCGCCGATGACTCAAGTGGTTTCAACAACCACCTAGCGAACCCTAAGAAGCCGGAGGCATCTACTCCGACATCCAGCCGCGACATTGACAATCTTGCTGACGATCTCGGTGGGATCAAACTTTCCGATCTAATTGGAAGCTACTAGTCATATCAAGGCAAACCCTCGCCATCGATCAGTCCTGATGATCTAATCGCCGGGATAGATCAAGTGGACGATGGCATCTCCGAATGCATCAAGCTCGCGGAAGCCGCTCTCCATCAGCCTGACCCGGCGTCCTCAACACAGAACCGCCCTAAGACTCCTCACCATCCTCCTGTCGCCACCGATGACATCTTCTCTAGCATCGACCGAGTTGACCAAGGTATTGTAAAGTGCATCAATCTCGTAGAAACCATCCTTTAGCGCATCAACCCCTGAAGCCGAAGGCATTCAATAGCGACTTTGATGACTTCATCGCCAAACTCAAAACCCCCAGACGAAGTCCAATTTGGTCTGAGGCGGTCCTGCCCAAGACCTTCTCCGCATTGGAAGAGGACTTCGATCACCTACTGCAACTCAGAGAAGCCACCACACGTCGGGGGGCCACCGTTTACGACAACCATTCGGATTCAGTTATTAACGCAACACCTATAATAGGCAACCACCAAGGTCTGGTAAGAGGACCAACTCGGTCGGGCAGGCTTGAGCACTGAAAGGGAAAAAATCCCTCCAAATTTCTTGAATCAAGCCCACCATGATCTATTATCGACTCTGGCGAACTCCCGTTCCAAGAAGGCACACCTCTCGCTTCTTCTGGCGACGAAGAAGGTCGGGCTGCGAGTACCAAACGCTTCGCACTGGATTGCAAGGTGTTCATGGCGTTCATCGAGGAAATCCAGGATGCGGTGGAGGAAGGATCGGAGTACGTTCAATTGGATAACTACTACATCAACGACGACGGCTACATCTCCGACACACCCGGTCCAGACCCAGACGCAGCGGGGGCATTCGCCCGTCATGGTCTACCTATACATGCTCTCGACACTGTGGGAACCACGAAGATCGAAGATAAAGACAACATCCACAAAGAGTGACATAAGCCCAGGAACTCCAAGCGTGCTGCGCGTAGGCAACGCATACCAGAACAACACCAAAATCAGCCTGGCAACCTCTACGACTGCTCCTCAAGCGACCTCCGCACTTTCTTCAACGATGGCCGGGACGCCCACAACGTCATCATCGCCAGGCAACAGGAGCATGTCGAGGTGGAGGCCTAAAGCTCCACCAACTATCATATCCCCCTCGACTACCTAGGTACAACTCGGAAGCACAAGACAGAAGTCGGGGAACAACCAACTCGAAGAAAGAAAACCCTCAGCTCAAAGGAACACTTTGAGGAAGCTCCCCACAAGCGATGCCCATGGCACCTGAAGAGCAAGCATTTTACCTTCGAATGCCAAACCCTTCGGAGGGTCCTGGGAGCTCTGCCACTCAACAAAGACTACGAAGAAAGGCGATTGGACTATCCGAATAATGATTTATTCATAAATTAAGTACCTGGTTCAAGGAGGTTTTCTGAGAATCTTTTAGGTGTTCAGCCATTGTTTTGGGACTATATCTCGAAACAAGGGCTTCTGTAAACCTAAAAGCACTCCTTTTTACCACTCAGTCAGGGTTGCCATTTTTGTTTTTCATCATCTATCCTGTTAATTATGACTTCCTAGCTATATTTGCCCAATGAATGTTCAATCTACTTAGTACAACCTTTTCTAGTCGATCCCTTGCCACCTATTCCTCACGCCACGAGCCTTTTTCACCAATGGTCGGGAGCTAAGGATAGGGGCGGCTGGGGTGAACTCGGGAACGGAGGATTTGATCCAACTTCTTCAAGGCTAATCTCAGGGAACCATGTCTTAGCCGAGCCGTACGACTACCAAAAGTGGTCGCTTTTCTTGGCAATCCACGTGGTTATTCTTCAAATGCTTCCAGTAACGCTCCATTTTCTTCAAATGTCACTGAAGGGGCCTTGCTCCCATAATTCCAGTAATGATTAGTTTACTAGTTCCCGACTAGTACTCTATGTTACTGAAGGGGCCTCGCTCCCATACTTCGAGTACTACCCTACACAGTTCACCAGAACTAATGGATTTAGTTACTATGATACAGTTGGAGAAGCCTCTATGCCTACAAAATAATCTAGGATATCGCACGACGCGATTCCACCCTAGTTTGTCCATATCCCTGTTTGGGTTTCACTTTTGAAACGCACAACTATTGACTACCTCCAGAAGCGTTGCCTTCTAGGTAGCTCTATATGGGCATTTCTACTATTTCTAAATCCTATGATCTTCGGTCCTCCTCTACGAGTCAGCACACCGAACACATCAATAGGCAAGCATCTAGTACATATATCTAGAGTCATACATAGCTACGACAGAGTTTTCAATGTTTGCACATCTGAACCTACTCTTGCTCTAAGCTATCGACTAGCTTCTGGGCTACCGGCTTCACCTCTTCAACAAGTTCCTTGAACTTGTCTTCGGTGCAGTCAGCAGACATCCCAGTCGCTAGTGGCTCTAGGTTGGCCTTGGGCCAATAGGACTTTACAAGTCCTAGGATGTGCTCCACGTAGGTCCTGGTGGTTTCCGAGACATAACTAGAAATTTTTTGGGGGGTTTCACGAAGTCGCTCCAACAACGTCTTGCTGCTCACCACCCCTTCTTCTGACGGATCCACCATGTCGACCACACTTGGGCAGCACCCTTGAGCTCTTCAGGTTCCTTCTTGTTTTGCTCTTTTTCAGCGGCCATCTCCCTGATCTGTGTCATACACTCCATGAGTTGTACATCTGCATCTTGGAGGGCCTGAATCAACTTCTCCGCGTCATCTGAACGACGGTACACAAGATTTTTCAAGTCAGTGATTTTGTCATCCTTATTTCTTATGATATTATTAAGTTCTACAAGCAAAAGGAGATGAAGAAGCACTTCTACTAGTTCAGATACTACTCTCCAGTTATGGCCAACAAGGATAAAGCAGTTGACAGAGTATTACCTTGGTAAGACTTGGCCTGTAGTCTGTTTCTGTCCTTTAGATTTTCAATCTCCTTCGTCAGCAGCCAGACCTCCCGGTGTGCTCGAGTTTCAAGGTATCCAGTTTGTACCGCACTTTAGCATTCTCTGCTACTTATGCTTCAATCTCTTGCTCCCTGATCTACAACTGCTGGAATTTGATCTACACGGCTCGCAATTTGTCCAACTTGATGTGGGATCGGTTAGCCATGGTCTGTTTGACATTGAGTGGAAGTTTGAGAAGACATACTACTCGACAACAGCAAATATGGACAGTTCAAGGCACTAACCATGGAGAACCAGAATAAATCCCGGAATGAATCATTGAACTCCTTCATACGTTCATCTACCAGCATTGGGTCATTGATGAGCTCCAATGGGATGCCGCTCTCCTAAATTGACGATTGCATCGGAGCTACAACTGTCGAACCACCCGCAGCGCCTTGCTCGTCAGGGTCATGCTGATGTGGCTGCGGGCTCCCTGTCACATGGTTACTCCATAAGCAAACATGCAAGCAACAAAGAACGCAACCTACCTATAGGATTTTCTTGAGGCTATTCTGCGTTCGCCGGCTCTGGTTCAGCAATCGACCCATCCTCTTCACCGGCACCTTCAGCTTCTGTGGGTGAGGGGACATGGGCACTTGGCTGTTGTGACGGTTCAGCAACCTCCATGGCCGTTGGTGTCACATCACCCACCTTCTCTGGCTCAAGGGCTCGGGCATCTGTGGCATCGCCAGGCTGCTCCAAGCCCAGAGCAGAGGATGGCCTGCATACGGAAATAACATTATGAGTTGTTACCAGACAGATAAGAACCTCCAATACACAAGGGAAAAGCACTCGGATACTTACAGTGTAGATTTATTTATAGACAATACTTTCTTCCTAAGTACTCGAGGCACTAGTCCAGTACCCAGAGCTCTCATCGCCGCAGGTTCGCTAGTCGAGGGCGGCGTTTGCCCCGGTGGGGCAACCGCGATGGTCACCCTCAAACTGCGGTCAGCCGGGGGCGGCGATTGCTCCGGTGCAGCCTCAGCAGTACCACTTGATGGGTCAACTTCAACGGTGGGCACGCCCTGTCCCCTTGCAGTGTCGTCCTCGAATTCCTCTTCAACCGTACCCCTGGTACATTTAGGGCTCGGGGAGCTACCGACAAGAGTCAAGAAGAAGGGGGGATTTCAATCACAAAACACCCAAGCGAAAGCAGGAAAAGTACTCGGAAGGCAGTGACAAGCACTCATCTGGACATTCCGACGTCACCGCCAGCTGGTGAGGCGCTGACCTTGCGCTTCCGAGTAGTGGCTCTTGGTCCCCGCGGATGGCTGGGCAAAAGATCACCACCAGGAGAGCTTTGTCAGTCTTCTTACCCTGGCCTTTCATCACTTCAGCCAGTGTGCGACTGTCATCACTGTCCCGATCATCGTCCGTAATGACTGGGTCAAAGGAAGGACGGGAGATGGGCACCTGGTATGCCGGTGGCTGCAGATGTAGCGAACGTGTAATGTCCGTCATCGGCGGCATACTTCTATATACATTCATATCCTGCTGCAACAAGATTGACAGATGAGTTAGTATCAATCAAGACAAGATTGCAGTATAGAAGGATATGGATACATACATGCTTTGGAGGCTCCTTAGCGGAGTACATCCTCGAGACATAGGTGATGAGGACATCACTATGCTGCATATACCCAAGATTTGGTCTTTTATGAGTTACAAGTCTTCACCAACTTGGTCTTCATGTCCGAGATTTAGTACTGTTCACCATCAGACCCTACGCACCAACTCCGTCCGTCGACATCGTCGCCTACTTCGAACTACTTCAACAACTCGTACGACTACTTCCTACTACTTCAACAACTCGTACAACTACTTCAGACTACTTCAACAACTCATACGACTACTTCTTGTGTGACCACGACAAGGTGCCGCGTCACCTATTTTGGGCCAAGTCAGCCTTGTATCGTATCGGGCCTTAAGCCGAGGTTGAGGACGCCCCCACCTGGTCGCCCTCAACCCTAGGACATTCCCCCCTTTGGTATAAACTCAGTAGTGACCGCCACATTAGGTTTGGGTATTGTTTAGTTCTAGTTTTCCATCGAGAAACAAATATCTTGCGTTTAAAGTTGCAAACTTTAAATCAGGGTGATAAAGGGGTAGAGGAATATTATTAGGAGGTAATCATTGGTCTAGCACGTTGTAATATAAATTAGGATGATCAGGATACTTGTGCTAGATTTTTTGGTGGTTTGCATCGTGGTATATAGGATATCCTTGATTATAAAGAACGTACCAGGTTCAGCCAATTGTATCATATTGCCCTTAAGGCTGAAAGAGAAATTCAGGTCCAATACTGGAAGATCCTTTCAGCAGTTTTCCGACTTCGACAAGCCTAAGGCACCTGTTGCTAAGCCACTAGCGAAACCGCCTGCTGCTACTGCTACTACACCTACTTCCGAGGTGAGTACTGTGTCTTCTGTGGAGCCTCGACAACAGAAGAAGGTTGTTTCTACTAGTGCTTCATCGAGCCGCTCCACCAACATCGTGTACCACGGCTGCAAGGGGATGGGACATGTCATGAAGGATTGTCCGAGTCATCATGCATTCATTGCTACCAATGATGGAGGGTATGTAAGTCCTAGTGATGTTGAAGATGATTTGGCTCTTGCTGCTAACCATGTTGCAGATTTGGAGAGCGAAGAAGAGGCCATTGATCCTATGACTGCTGCTGCGGGCTATAAATCTATTCTTGTGCAGCGTGTGTTGAGTACACAGCTTGAGCACGTGCCGGAGAAGCTACAACGCCATAATTTGTTCAAAATGTTCCTCATTGTCAAGGATTGTCGTGCTCGTACAATAATTGATAATGGGAGCCGCAACAACTTGGTTAGTTCGGATTTGGCAAGAAGCTTGGCTTGACCACACATGCGCATCCCAAACCTTATCACCTCTAATGGTTTAACAATAGTGGAAAGGCAAAGGTAACTTGATCAGCAAGAATACACCTTTTCATTGGTTCATCTCATGATTATGCTGATTTTGATGTCGTACGTATGTAAGCATGTTCGCTTTTATTAGGATGTCCATGGGAATATGATACTAATGCTTTACACCATGGTTGAACTAATACATATACTTTGATGCATAAAGGCAGGAAAATTGTTTTACGTCCTTTAACACTTGCTGAAATTGTACAACATGACAAAGAGCTTGCTGAAATTTCAAATAATGATCATGCTTTTGACTCATCCGGTGTTACATCCAAGGATAGTACGGCGACGGGAGGTGCTTTGCTTGCTAAAACCTCTCTGAATGCTGAAAATTTTGTTGGTGGTGCACCATGCCGTACCATGCTTTGCAGACACATTTCATTTTCACATGATCCTTCTCCTATGTCTAGCAAATTGCGTGCTATGTCACTAACCTTTTGCAAGAGTTTGATGGTGGGATGGAGTCGAGGACGACTCCAATTCAAGAAGGGGAGGATGATGAGGACATCACCATGCTTGATACAACCGAGATTTGGTCTTTTACGAGTTACAAGTCATCACCAACTTGGTCTTCACGTCTGAGATTTGGTACTATTCACCATCAGCCCCTGTGCACCAACTCCGTCCGTCAACATCGTCGCCCGTACCTCTTTGTCGCCTGCTTCCGACTACTTCAACAACTCGTACGACTACTTCCTACTACTTCAGCAACCCGTACGACTACTTCAACAACTCGTACGACTACTTCTTATGTGAACACGACAAGGTGCTACGTCACCTATTTTGGGCCAAGTCGGCCTTGTATCATGTCGGGCCTTAAGCCTAGGTTGAGGATGCCCCCACCTCGTTGCCCTCAACCCTAGGTTGTTCCCTCCTTTGGTATAAACTCAGTAGCAGCCTCCACATTAGGGTTTGGGTTTTGTTTAGTTTTAGTTTCCATCGAGAAACAGATCTCTTTCATTGTAACTGTGATGTCGAGTCCTTTTGCTGTGAATCAAGGCCCCCGTTGTTGTTCTACAGCACCGTGATGATTATTCCTTTTGTGATCAGAGCTTGAACCCCATCTTGTTCTTTGCTTCATATACATCTGTGTCGGTGTTTTACCGCCAAGCCCACCGAGGGATACCCCCGAGGTGGCAAGTTATAGGTGGGGTGTCGCCGAGATCAGGAACTCGAAGGTGCAAGGAACACAAAGTTTAGACAGGTTCGGGTCGCTGAGAGCATAATACCCTACGTCCTGTGTGGTGGTTTGTATTGCCTTAGGTCATGATATGGTTGATATGTTTGGAGGGGGTTCCTGCCCGCCCTTATATAGTTTGGGGGGACACAGTTACATGGAAATCCTAGCCAGATACGAGCTCAGGAGTTCTACCTGAGTACTTTTCGGGTAGTTTCCTTCTATTCCGACTAGTTCTACTATGATACGAGTAGTTCTACTACGGTACGAGTAGTTACAACTGATGTAGGGCATGGGCCATGTCCCATCCCTTTTCCTAGAATATGTATGTCATGTGCGCAGTCTCGTGGCCCCGGGTTGACAATCTGCAATTTCAGATTGCGAGTTTACCCTTTCTTGCTTGTGTTCTTCGATTCGCTTGCTGGGAAAGCCATCTTGGCGAGGTCAATCAAGTTGTGCTTGGTTGATAACCAACGGAGCAGCGGTGTAACTGTTGCAGGGGTTTGAACCGTGACTGATTAGAAACTCGGACCACCAACGTCGTGACTTCACCAATTGAATTCAGCAATCGGAAGATCAGGCCAGTGCTACATCAATAGGGCACTGTCTCAGCACCCATGAGTACCTGGCTCACTCAAACTACGCCATCAGATTGCTGAATCAGCTCTGCAGAAAACCGAGAAGGGTCTAAGACTCCAAGATAGTCGAAGCCAAACCTCGCCCACTTCTGCAGTGGTTGGATCCGCCTGCAGATCCATGAGAACATCACCACCACAGTAGTGACGCCCGCATCCCTTTGCTTTTTGATCATACCGAGCAATTCTGGGATCTAGCTTTCATCCTTGAAGGGGTTGGACCACTCGAGCGTGATCTTAAGTGCTCCAGTGGTCCTCTCTAGCAGGGAAGGCGCGTGATTTCCGATATAGAACTACTTCTCTCTCCACCCTGACAAACTACTCGAGAATTTGTAGGAAATGTATTTTTTCTCCATCCCCTGCCTCAGCTGCAGCCCAGCATCTCCGACCTCGTACAGGACCCGATCGTTGGGTTGGGACTTGAGGTGGAAAAGATAGGTGAAAAGATCGAAGTGTGGCTCTATTCCTAAGAATACTTCACAGAACTGAACAAAGATGGAAATATGAAGGATGGAGTTGGTATTAAGATGATGCAACTAGATTCTGTGGTAGAAGAGGAGACCACAGAAAAAATTAGAAGCCGAGAGGGCTAATCCTCGCTCGATGAAGTATTGAAAGTGAACTATCTCATCAACTCCTTCATATGGCCTTTTATCCCTAGTGGCAGGGCACCACAGAATGACTTCCTTGCTCTAGAGAAGACCCTCATAAACGAGGGCCTAGAGATCCTTTTATCCCTAGTGGCAGGGCGCCATAGAATGACTTCCTTGCTCTAGATAAGACCATCATCAACGAGGGCCTAGAGATCAGCTTCGAAGCACTTACTTGGTTTCCACCCATCTCCGGTAGTGGTGGCGGCCTTAAACTCCTTTCCTTTCTCCTTGGAGGCAGCTCGCTTGTTGCCGGCCATCCTTGTGGTCACGAGATGCTTCACTCGCATGCGCTCCGTGGCTGCAGGGAGAGAGGTGGCGGAGCAAGGTTCTTGGGAGGATGAAGGATTGTGCGACTTCTTCTCACACTGAGAATGAATTAGATCTAACTCTGGAAGTGGCGGCAGCTACGAGACAGAGGAAGACGAAAGGCTTGAGCAGTAAATAGCACAAGTGAAAGGGTGAGTGAAACCCTAGGTCACCACACGGTTAAATAACCAGCGGCGGGCCCAAGTTCACTGTGTGAAATACGAAGAGTTTTTTCCAGGATAAGATTTGTTTTGAGCGGGAAAGTTATTTGTTTAACCATTTTTTCAGGGATAATATCCCGAAAAAAGGGTTTTTTGAATTTCAGAACCAATTTACCCATTATAACCATCAATTCAAACTCTTACATTTTTTACACAATCCATGCCATGACCTTTGGGATCCTTTTCTCCAAAACTAGGAATTTGGATTAAAGGCTCGGGGGCTGCGGAACACGTGTCATCGATGGCTTATATTTTAATTTTTTTGGAAGATAAGGATAGAAGATTCAAGACTAATTTGACCCTCAGCCTGATTCTTCGATTTAACCTAAGGCTCGGGGGCTACTCCATATGGAGTGCGAGTTCAATCGCACCCTATATAAAGGAAGACTTGAAAACTACTCGGGGCATAAGCACCTCACCGCCTCGTTGCAGCCAAGGAAGTACTCGGAATACACCTTTAAGACGAAGTTCAGGAGAACTCGAAGACGCTTCCAGAAGTACTTGGAAGCCTACAATACTCGACTACGAAGAGCTTAGGGGCTTGTCAAACCATCGAATTTAGTACTAGGGAATTTAGTGCCTGTTGGAGACACCAATCGAGACTAACTGCCCACCATTAGTCCTATCTGTTGGCTCCAACCTGGACTAAAGACCTTGGTCCCGATTGGAGCCACCAACCGAGACTAATGGTGGGCATTTAGTCCCTATTGGTGGCTCTAACCGGGAATAAACTCCCTAGCCCCTTTTATCCCTTCCGCTCCTCCTGCCCGAGCCATTCCTCCATTGTTCTTCCTGTTCTTGGCTCGTTTGAGGGGAGGTCATGCTCATTTTCTCCATGATTTGTGAAGGCTTTTGATTCCCCCGTGCATTCAACTATTCTAGAGGTTAGAAACTTCATGCTCTCATCTTCCATTGCTAGTGTAGCTCATTTTATGGTTTAGAAATCGAGAAATTTGAGGTTTTTTTAGATTGGGAAAAATGTTGGAGCTTTCGATTTATAAACCATTTGAGCTCAAATTTACTTAAGGTTTGCATGTGTAGATGTGATTTACTTGTATTAGTTGATCAAAATGAGTATATAGAGTAGAATGTTACTTTTTTGAATGGGGGTATATATAGAGAGAGAGGAGTATGAAATGTAGATATTAAAATGAATATATACAATGGGAGTATGAAAAAATATAGATATGAAAATGAGTATATAGAAAAATAGATATTAGTTGAGTATAGTAGAAATTTTTTATTTTTAGAATGGGAGTATATATATAACGGTTAATGACTAATTAATGTTTATTATTATTGATAAGAAAAAGTTCGGTTTACACCCTTGGACTATAGCAAAATTCTGACTTTAACCTTAAACTAAAAAACCGGATAAGAGAGGACATCCTACTGTTGAAACTGGGAAAATTTGGCCCTTAGGGTGGTTTCGAAGGTGTTGTTGTATTTCTTAAAAAAAATAAAAAACTCTAATTAGATCTAAAAAATCTATACTAATCCATTTTAAATCTGAAAAATATGAAACTAGTACCAAATTTTTTCTAAAAATGTAACCTCTCTATTATTGCTCTATTTGAATCTTATTTATTCAAAAATAATAGGCATAACTATATGCAACCAAATACTATGAATATAAAAAAATTGGATCTGAATAACTAACAAGTATAGTGCCAATAGATAGGTTACATTTTTAGAAAATTTTTGATTCTCATTTCGTATTTTTTGGATTTGAAATGAATTACTTATGATTTTTTAGTTTAAATTTGAATATTTTAATTTTCACAAAATGGAAAACCACCTTCGAAACCACCCTAAGGGCCCAATTTGCCCGGTTTTGATAGTTGGATAGCCTCTCTTATCCAGTTTTGTACTTTAAGGTTGAAAATCGGACTTTTGCGATAGTTCAAGGGTGTAAACCGGACTTTTTCCTTGTTGATATTAGTTGATGTAGTTAGCCACTTATTTAGTTTATTATTATTTTATACATGTTATAATTTTCCTAGGTGCAGTTAGCTATTGACTTAGTTTATAATAGTTATAGTGTATTGAATTTTAGGTTGTAATTACGTATTTTGAAATGATTTATTTTATCACTCTAATGAGTAATTAATATTTAATCCATAGAAATGGCTTTGCAACATGATGCATTAGAGAGTTGTGTGTCCTCTCGGGCAATCATTTGAAGCGCACCGGATATTCCCTTGAGTTCCGCAGGGAAGAACGTCGTGGACTTGTTCGGGGTCGTATTCGTTGTTGGATTATGAAAGCATTTGATTGCCTCGCGCTACGTAATGCAAGACGCAAATTTGAGCGTGAATTTGATGTCGAGTTGCATGGTACAGATGATGATCGCGAGTTCATGGCTCGACACAATGCAAGGCGCGAAGCGTCGGGGATGGCAGAAATTGATCGTTCGGTGTCCAGAGTTAGCGAGGCGGTTCACGAGGCATCAGTCAATAGGTCTCATGAGTTTATTCGGTATTTTAGAAGTTTTAATTAATTATGTTGTGTAACGGTTTATTTAGACCTTTTAATTAATCATGGTGTGTGATAGATATTTGTTAATTCTGGACCTTTAAATTAATGTTGTATTTTGGACCTCTTAATTTTTTATTCACATTGGGTGATGGATTTTTTTAAATACCATATCGTGCAAAGCAGATGGATCGGTAATGGATGTAAAATGCTGACCGACGTTCCAAGGAGTTCATTGATGGCCTGCGTTATTTTTTGGATGTGGTTGTGGCAAACAAGCGGAATGGTTTCATGTGCTGCCCGTGCAGAGATTGCCAGAACATGAAGGATTACTCCACTTCAAGGACCCTTCACAGCCATATTTTTGCTAATGGTTTGATGTCCAATTACATTTGTTGGACCAGTTACGGAGAAAAAAGGGTTATAATGGAGGACAATGAAGAAGAATATTGTGACGACCAATTTTCCTAGCCACGCTGGATTCGGTGCCTTTGATGATGAGACTGGAATGGAACAACTTGAAGGAGAGGCGGCAGATGGTAATCCCAACGACGATCTTGGGCAGGCGTTGCGCGATGCGCGTGAAGATTGTGAAAGTTAGAAGGAGAGGATGAAGTTCTAGCAGATGTTAGAGGACCGCCACAAGTTGTTGTATATAGGCTGCGAAAATGGATTGAAGAAGCTTGGCAGCACTCTGGAGTTACTACAATGGAAGGAAACGCATGGTGTATCCGATTAGGGATTTGGTGAATTATTGAAACATTTTAAAAATATGCTTCCTATGGATAACGAATTGCCTACCACAACATACGAAGCAAAACAACTTATTTGCCCTCTAGGATTGGAGGTACATAAGATACATGCATGTCCCATTGACTGCATCCTCTACCACTGTGATGAGTACGAGAATTTGGATGCATGTCCCGTATGCGGTGCATTGCGGTGTAAGATTAGGAGAGAGGACCCTAGGGATGTCGATGGGGAGCGTCGTCCCAGGAAGTGAGTTCCTGCCAAGGTCATATGGTACTCTCCTATAATACCACGTTTGAAGTGTCTGTTTAGAAACAAAGAGCATGCTAAGTTGATGCGATGGTACAAAGAAGAACACAAGAAAGACATGATGTTGAGACACCTAGCTGATGGACCCCAGTGGAGAAAAATAGATAGAACTTACGAAGACTTTGCATTGGATGCGAGGAACATAAGGTTCGCTTTGAGTACGGATGGCATTAATCCTTTCGGTGAAATGAGCAGTAGCCACATCAATTGTCCTGTGACTCTATGCATGTATAATCTTCAACCATGGCTATGCATGAAGCGGAAATTCATCATGATGCCGGTGCTTATCCCGGGCCCAAAGCAACCTGGTAATGATATTGATGTGTACCTAAGGCCATTGGTCGAAGAACTGTTATTGTTGTGGCACGAAGAAGGTGTACGGATGTGGGATGAATACAGACAGGAGAACTTTAGCCTACGAGCACTGTTCGTAACCATTAATGATTGGCCTACTCTTAATAACATGTCAGGACAAACAAACAAGGGATATAGAGCCTACACACACTGCTTACATGAAACTGATAGTATATTCTTGACTCACTGCAGAAAGGTTGTATACATGGGTCATTGTCGCTTTCTCCCCGTCAAACATCTGGTACGGAAGAGAAGCAAGCATTTCAAAGGGCAAGCAGACCACCATACAAAGCCGATGCACCATAGTGGTAGGCAAATCTTTGATATGGTAAAGGATATAGAAGTAGTATTTGGTAAGGGACCTGGTAGCCAACCTATTCCGAGCGAAAACGGAAGAAGATATCTATTTTTTAGGAGCTACCATTTTGGGAGGTCTTAGATGTTCGTAATGCAGTTGACGTGATGCACGTCATGAAGAATCTTTATGTCAACATGATAGGATTCCTAGGAGTGTACGGGAAGACAAATGATACACTAGAAGCACGATAGGAAATGCAACGTATGGAAGAGCGAGATGGCCTACATCCAGAAATGAGAGAAAACAGATGGCACTACTTAAGTCCTACCAGCTATACTCTTTGCAAAGAAGAGAAAGAAAGCATGTTTGAATGCTTGAGCAATATCAAGGTCCCATCTGGATACTACTCAAATATAAAAGGAATCCTAAATATGTCAGAGAAGAAATTCACAAACCTAAAGTCTCATGACTGTCATGTGCTTATGACTCAACTTCTTGCGGTTGTGTTGCGGGGGATTCTGCCTGAGAACGTTCGATTAACCATCATAAAGCTGTGTGCTTTCCTCAACGTAATTTCTTAGAAGTTCATTGATCCAGACAATCTCATAAAGCTGCAGAACAATGTGGTACTATGTCTAGTTGGCTTTGTGTTGATATTTCCACCATCATTCTTTACCATTATGACTCATCTCCTAGTTCACTTTGTCAAAGAGATTGATATTCTCGGACATGTATTTCTACACAATATATTCCATTTCGAGAGGTTCATGGCTATACTAAAGAAATATGTTCGTAATCATGCTCGTCTAGAAGGAAGCATCGCCAGTGGCTATGGAATAGAGGAGGTCATTGAGTTTTGTGTTGACTTTATTGATAACCTTAAATCGATTGGGGTTCCTTCATGGTATGAGGGCGGCTACGTGGAAAGGGAACACTAGGAAAGAAAGTACATGTCTGTATAGATGATGACTCGTTCAAAAAAGCAAATTACACGGTTCTTCAACAATCCTCCTTGGAGGATCCGTACATCGAGGAACATAAGAAGATTTTGTGCTTCGAATTTCCAGAAAAGTCTGAGGCCTGGATGTTGACGGTCCTTAAATGCAAAATCCGACCATCAACTATACTCACAAATAAAGGAAAACCATACCTTTTACTTGCATATTCTTATCACTAACCTAGTTCCACAGTTATGTTGGCAATCTAACCATTTCAGGAATGCAAGTCCGGAATAAGAAGAAAACACGCAGAAGACGCAACAAAAGAACACAGAAGATCCTATCCTGCGTCACACTTACAAAGAGGGCCCACATGGCAGAGCAAACGGGCGCGCCAAGGCACGAATCACTAAGGGCCCATGTGTCAGCCAGCCAGAGGAAGGTGCAGCTGGGGGAGAACCATCTGGGTTGGGCTGAACCCCAGGTTCGGCCGAACCTAGACGGGTTCTCGGTTACCTGAGATTTGGCGGGAAGTTTGATCTTATCCTTCTGATCACGGTGGCTAAGGTTTCTTTATGGAGGGATGGCAGGAACCAAATATGGAGACTATAAAAGGAGGCCTCCCCCCTCTCATTCACACACACCACCATTTGGATCAAGACCTTCACTTGAAGATGTAGTGCTCAAGTCCAAGGCGAAGCACTGTTTAGGCTAGTGCTTAGAATAGGGAGAGAGAGAGAGAGAGGGAGTAGCTCGGATGAGTGCTGAGTTCCTCAGCTCTCTGCTCCGGATATGTACCTCTACGGATGTTGGCTTCCTTCTAGTAAAGTAAGTTAGCATTTGTGATCCCTGTCTTGCATAGTATTTATTCTTGAGTGAGATCAGTTCTCTTACTCGCGGGTTCGTCACTCCGTATTTATATAGTGCCATAGTTTGCTACGGGGTATCAGACATAGTTATACTGCGATAGTAATCAGTAGCGTAGACGTGGTGTCTAAGTTAAGGGTTACCTTCATTTGCCTTATATCCCACGAATTTTAGAGGTAGGCCGCTGGTGGTAACAGCCTTGTTGGTCCTTCGTAATCCTCCACATTCGGATCCTCCGCGTAGAACCATTGGCCGGAGTCTCCTGACCATTTCAGGGGTAAGCCGGTGCCCGAAGCGAGTATTCTGCCAGAGAGATCGACCTTTAACTCATCTCTAGTACTACCTTAGGAATCCTCTCTATCCTCGCCACTTATCTTGGTGTGTCCTTGGACCGACTAAGTAGAAGTTAGTGCACACACGTTCCCTTGGATTCGATAACCTTGGAATACTCTCGGGTGAAAGCTACAATGATATCCATGCGCTTGCGGATTTATTCACTATCATTAAAATACTGTTGACGCCAGATTTTGACACGTGTTGAATCGGCGTCAGGAAGAGAAGAGACCGGCTGATGCAGCAGATTTAAAGGCTACAGTTGGGAATCGGCCGATTGAGGCTACAGTTAGGGATCGGCCGATGGGCGATGCAGTTTGCGCCAACAGTTAGGGAGACGAAGCCATTGGAATCCCAACAGAAGATCCCAGTCAAAAGTGGCCTGACGTTGGTCAAAAGAATGATGCCGACTCGGTCGTGAAGCAATGGAAAGAGTCCGGATTGGACTAGGAGATGGCGGCAGAAGATTCTTCGGGAGCCCGTTCCCTTTAGGAAAATATTATAGATATAGTAGTTTTCTATTTAAATCGATTTGTTGTGGAGGCGACCAAGCCCCGCAAGGACTACTAAATCTCGGATGGCTAACCTCGTTGCGCTGACTCTCAGGTAACCTGTTTTGAGTTGTTTTGTGTGTGTCCCTTTGCTCTCATTTCAGGTATGAAAAAGGTTTCAGCAAGAAAGTTATGGGCACACTCAAGAAGGCGACGGGCTTGAGAATGAGTTGCTCTCATGGTGGCTCCAGCTCACACCACTCCACCAGCTACGTGCCGAGCCCCACGAGAGAGCCCAAAGAAACATCATCTCAGCAGCCGGAACCTCAAATCCAAGAGCAGGAGCCCGAGGAGGAGGAAGAAACCTATGATGACTCCCACCTCGACATACGAGGTGACAGCCAGCTCCAAGGCTACAACATGCTGAAGGACCAGCGGTTTCGCCACACAAGAATATTCGACCCCGAACTCCTGCAAAAGACAGGTATGGATATCGACTTTGCCAACATTTGGAAAGCTGTGGGGTGGATGGATTTTGTGAATGTTTCTGAGCTGAGTTCCAGAGATTTGACCATCCAAGTTTTATGCACTGTTCGTAACCATTAATGATTGGCCTACTCTTAATAACATGTCAGGACAAACAAACAAGGGATATAGAGCCTACACACACTGCTTACATGAAACTGATAGTATATTCTTGACTCACTGCAGAAAGGTTGTATACATGGGTCATTGTCGCTTTCTCCCCGTCAAACATCTGGTACGGAAGAGAAGCAAGCATTTCAAAGGGCAAGCAGACCACCATACAAAGCCGATGCACCATAGTGGTAGGCAAATCTTTGATATGGTAAAGGATATAGAAGTAGTATTTGGTAAGGGACCTGGTAGCCAACCTATTCCGAGCGAAAACGGAAGAAGATATCTATTTTTTAGGAGCTACCATTTTGGGAGGTCTTAGATGTTCGTAATGCAGTTGACGTGATGCACGTCATGAAGAATCTTTATGTCAACATGATAGGATTCCTAGGAGTGTACGGGAAGACAAATGATACACTAGAAGCACGATAGGAAATGCAACGTATGGAAGAGCGAGATGGCCTACATCCAGAAATGAGAGAAAACAGATGGCACTACTTAAGTCCTACCAGCTATACTCTTTGCAAAGAAGAGAAAGAAAGCATGTTTGAATGCTTGAGCAATATCAAGGTCCCATCTGGATACTACTCAAATATAAAAGGAATCCTAAATATGTCAGAGAAGAAATTCACAAACCTAAAGTCTCATGACTGTCATGTGCTTATGACTCAACTTCTTGCGGTTGTGTTGCGGGGGATTCTGCCTGAGAACGTTCGATTAACCATCATAAAGCTGTGTGCTTTCCTCAACGTAATTTCTTAGAAGTTCATTGATCCAGACAATCTCATAAAGCTGCAGAACAATGTGGTACTATGTCTAGTTGGCTTTGTGTTGATATTTCCACCATCATTCTTTACCATTATGACTCATCTCCTAGTTCACTTTGTCAAAGAGATTGATATTCTCGGACATGTATTTCTACACAATATATTCCATTTCGAGAGGTTCATGGCTATACTAAAGAAATATGTTCGTAATCATGCTCGTCTAGAAGGAAGCATCGCCAGTGGCTATGGAATAGAGGAGGTCATTGAGTTTTGTGTTGACTTTATTGATAACCTTAAATCGATTGGGGTTCCTTCATGGTATGAGGGCGGCTACGTGGAAAGGGAACACTAGGAAAGAAAGTACATGTCTGTATAGATGATGACTCGTTCAAAAAAGCAAATTACACGGTTCTTCAACAATCCTCCTTGGAGGATCCGTACATCGAGGAACATAAGAAGATTTTGTGCTTCGAATTTCCAGAAAAGTCTGAGGCCTGGATGTTGACGGTCCTTAAATGCAAAATCCGACCATCAACTATACTCACAAATAAAGGAAAACCATACCTTTTACTTGCATATTCTTATCACTAACCTAGTTCCACAGTTATGTTGGCAATCTAACCATTTCAGGAATGCAAGTCCGGAATAAGAAGAAAACACGCAGAAGACGCAACAAAAGAACACAGAAGATCCTATCCTGCGTCACACTTACAAAGAGGGCCCACATGGCAGAGCAAACGGGCGCGCCAAGGCACGAATCACTAAGGGCCCATGTGTCAGCCAGCCAGAGGAAGGTGCAGCTGGGGGAGAACCATCTGGGTTGGGCTGAACCCCAGGTTCGGCCGAACCTAGACGGGTTCTCGGTTACCTGAGATTTGGCGGGAAGTTTGATCTTATCCTTCTGATCACGGTGGCTAAGGTTTCTTTATGGAGGGATGGCAGGAACCAAATATGGAGACTATAAAAGGAGGCCTCCCCCCTCTCATTCACACACACCACCATTTGGATCAAGACCTTCACTTGAAGATGTAGTGCTCAAGTCCAAGGCGAAGCACTGTTTAGGCTAGTGCTTAGAATAGGGAGAGAGAGAGAGAGAGGGAGTAGCTCGGATGAGTGCTGAGTTCCTCAGCTCTCTGCTCCGGATATGTACCTCTACGGATGTTGGCTTCCTTCTAGTAAAGTAAGTTAGCATTTGTGATCCCTGTCTTGCATAGTATTTATTCTTGAGTGAGATCAGTTCTCTTACTCGCGGGTTCGTCACTCCGTATTTATATAGTGCCATAGTTTGCTACGGGGTATCAGACATAGTTATACTGCGATAGTAATCAGTAGCGTAGACGTGGTGTCTAAGTTAAGGGTTACCTTCATTTGCCTTATATCCCACGAATTTTAGAGGTAGGCCGCTGGTGGTAACAGCCTTGTTGGTCCTTCGTAATCCTCCACATTCGGATCCTCCGCGTAGAACCATTGGCCGGAGTCTCCTGACCATTTCAGGGGTAAGCCGGTGCCCGAAGCGAGTATTCTGCCAGAGAGATCGACCTTTAACTCATCTCTAGTACTACCTTAGGAATCCTCTCTATCCTCGCCACTTATCTTGGTGTGTCCTTGGACCGACTAAGTAGAAGTTAGTGCACACACGTTCCCTTGGATTCGATAACCTTGGAATACTCTCGGGTGAAAGCTACAATGATATCCATGCGCTTGCGGATTTATTCACTATCATTAAAATACTGTTGACGCCAGATTTTGACACGTGTTGAATCGGCGTCAGGAAGAGAAGAGACCGGCTGATGCAGCAGATTTAAAGGCTACAGTTGGGAATCGGCCGATTGAGGCTACAGTTAGGGATCGGCCGATGGGCGATGCAGTTTGCGCCAACAGTTAGGGAGACGAAGCCATTGGAATCCCAACAGAAGATCCCAGTCAAAAGTGGCCTGACGTTGGTCAAAAGAATGATGCCGACTCGGTCGTGAAGCAATGGAAAGAGTCCGGATTGGACTAGGAGATGGCGGCAGAAGATTCTTCGGGAGCCCGTTCCCTTTAGGAAAATATTATAGATATAGTAGTTTTCTATTTAAATCGATTTGTTGTGGAGGCGACCAAGCCCCACAAGGACTACTAAATCTCGGATGGCTAACCTCGTTGCGCTGACTCTCAGGTAACCTGTTTTGAGTTGTTTTGTGTGTGTCCCTTTGCTCTCATTTCAGGTATGAAAAAGGTTTCAGCAAGAAAGTTATGGGCACACTCAAGAAGGCGACGGGCTTGAGAATGAGTTGCTCTCATGGTGGCTCCAGCTCACACCACTCCACCAGCTACGTGCCGAGCCCCACGAGAGAGCCCAAAGAAACATCATCTCAGCAGCCGGAACCTCAAATCCAAGAGCAGGAGCCCGAGGAGGAGGAAGAAACCTATGATGACTCCCACCTCGACATACGAGGTGACAGCCAGCTCCAAGGCTACAACATGCTGAAGGACCAGCGGTTTCGCCACACAAGAATATTCGACCCCGAACTCCTGCAAAAGACAGGTATGGATATCGACTTTGCCAACATTTGGAAAGCTGTGGGGTGGATGGATTTTGTGAATGTTTCTGAGCTGAGTTCCAGAGATTTGACCATCCAAGTTTTATGCACCCTCATTGAGGAAAATGATGGCATATCTTTTAGCCTTTTCGGGATGAATACTCCCTTTGTTGGAAGGAACTCAACATGCCTTTTGGTTTTCATCACCGCTGCAATATTGATATTGTTAAAGCTACTCGCGGTTTTGAAAAGCGAAGTTTCTGACAGTCCATTTCGAGGGAGAGCACCTATGGGAAACCACGGTGCAATGACATTCAAAACCCCATGTTACGTTTGATGTATAAATGGCTCACAGTAACGTGCTTTCCAAGAGATGACGTTCGACCCATTCGTATTGATGAACTCCAAATTCTTTTTGCCATGGTTAACAAAATCAAGATTTCCCCCGTGAAGTCTATGATTAAACAATGGCTGGAAAATTTTACTATGGTGGGCGCCATCGAATGCACTTCCTTGATTACCCGAATTGCCGCGCATTTGGATGCTTTGGGCTGGGAAAACATTTCTTATATCAGCTCCCCGAGTCTAATGATTGACGAAAATTATTTGGTGTATGGGCATATACTAAAACATGCTCCAGATGGCTCTCTTGTATTCTTTTTCCCGGGCTGTGTAAATGAAATCCCGCTTCCTAACCCGGGGTATCATTTATATAAGTGCTGGAGCTTGATTTATGAGTTGTAACCAATGGAAGCCGCATGCAGGAGTAGCGTGTCAGGAAGGATGACTCGGAGCATGTTGCGAAATGCTGCGATGGACATGCCACCAGCACCACCATATGCGTACCATGGATACACTAGAGGGTATGCTCCAGCTTGGGAGGCATCCGGGTCTACATCCGGATATCACCCCGGTTGGGAGCAAACCGCCCAGGAATAGCAAGCCGGAAGTTCGGCATGGCAGAGCGCGAGCAGCGCAAAGTAGAATCAGCCCGCAAGTGCACACGGGAACCAAAGTGGTGTTCTAGTTCAAGTGTCACACCTCCACTCTTTGCCGCTCGTCGCTCATTCTCGGCACGAGGCTATAATGAGCTCAGCAAGGGAATACACAACATTAGCCTTCGGGTGGACGACATAGAACATAACCAGTAGGAATTGCAAGGCACCGTCTACCATCACATAGACAACACGATGCGGCAATTCCACCACCAAGATGCGCAGCTTGCCCAAGCCATCGCCATACTACTGCGACAAGAAGCAAAACAGAAAGCATTCTATCAAGCTCAAGGGTACAACCTTGACGCCGGGCAATAAGCTAGCTTGGGGGAGGAGCCCCCGGAAGGTAACATGTATCTTATTGCATTTTCCATTCGCATATAAAAAATCTGAATATGATAAAAAGAACAAAAAGATTTGTTTAAATTTCCCTTTATCCCCATGTGCGATAAGAATATTTTAGTTCTTCCATATTGAGATGATGAATAGTTGCTCTATTTTATCTTCTCTTTATGCCTAGTTTACATCTTTGTATTCTCCAAGTTTTCGGTTTGTTGGCTTAAAAAGTTTGCCTTGAACCTGAAATTTTGTAGGTTGCAAGTGCATGATCTGAGTCTAAGATGTTGTGAGGTATGATATGATGAGACTAGAGCCGCTACAAACTTGTTCCAAGCAAAACTTGATGTCCAAAATTTTCATCTTTCAAAATGATAAAATAAAAAGTTTCTCAATGATGAAATATTCCTACCAACTTGTTTTTCATATTGAACCATCATACACGCATGCTGCCTGTTATCTTGTTGAGCTTGGTTAAATTGTTGTGACCTTTGTGAGTTCCTTTTCATACTCTCATGATCAAGGACACATACACGCCACCTCCATTTGCTAAATGTCCATACTGGAAGTTAGCAAATATGCCATCCATCCATCCATTCATCCACAAAAACAAAAATTCCACAAAATATGTGACCTCTCTCTCCACGTGTTCTTGCATGAAAAGACATGGGCTATGCGAAAAGAAAAGAAAAAAAATAATATGTGGGCACATGAAGGTTCAAGTATTGAAAAAAAATATGTGGGCACATGAAGGCCAAAGAAAGGAAAAGATAGCCATGCCTAAAATAAAAAAAAGGAGACATAGCATGCAAGAAGGAGCTTCTGTTTTCCATTTTACCTACCATCCATTTACCACACACATGCACATCTTGATCAAAATTGTATGACTTGCTTACTCTTTTGGTCCGGTTTTTGACTTTGCCAAACATTTGAGTCAAGTATGCCTTCTCATTTTCCCTACCATAAGCTCCACATAAACATTTGTAGAAGTAGGAGGAAAAGAGGCATCGAAATACCTTGGTGAGGAATCATACACAATGAGCGATTTGAGAGTATCATTTGAGAAACTATGTTTTCTTTGCAAAATCTTTTGAAAAACTTCCGAATGAAAGGTTGAGCAAGGAATGGGTAAGTGGTGCTTTATGAATTGTTCTACCTCTCAACAGCCCAAGACAAGGAAAAAGCCGAATGCCCCATGGAGATTAAGGCAAAATGGGTGAGCAAAATCATGGCCAACTTATTCAAAGCAAGGTAGAATATTTTGTTTTATGTTTGGCATAATGAAGAGATGAGATATTGTAGCAACTCCTAATCAACAACTTAAGCCTAACTTTGCTCGGAATGAGCAAAGGGCAGCTGGGGGGATCTTGTTGACGCTCGTTACGGACAAAAAATAAGTGTCAACTTGACCACAAATAAGGAGGATTTGCATTTCTTATACACATGCTACTAACAAAACCCTTACATTCCATATGTCCTTGGAGAAAACTATGTATGCAGAAATTCAGCTGAAAACAAAGGAGAAACACACCCGTTAGATCCAAGGAGAATAGCACCGATCAATCACGTGCCGCCACGCAAGTATCACATTGATGGGAGGGCCCACAACTGAGGCAAATCGACTCAACTTTAGCGCTATCATCAACCAGAGGCACAAGGGCCCACTTGTCAAAGACTCAACCAAGGATGAAGTCGGTTGGCCCCAAGGCCAGTTCGGCCGAACTGATGTTTCGGCCGAACCAGCTTAGCCCCCAATCGACTTAAGCTTGCACGTGTCCTCTTCTGAAGCCTCCCCAAGGTCGGTTGTGCATGAGTTGCACGAGTTCACCGGCCAAGAGCTGCCTGTCCAAGCCTATAAATACAAGGGGGGGTCCTCCTAAATGAACACACCAAGATGTAGTCCTCTTCTCATTTGTAAAGCTCTCTAGGCTAGTGGAGTGCAGTGGAGAGTCGTTCTTCAAAGTCTTCTAGTCTTCATGAAGAGTTTGGTATGGTCTTGTATCTTCTCTTTTATGTAATGACTTAAGTTTAGTAATAAAGTTTATTTCCTTATCCTATCTTGTGTTTGGTTCATATGCTTATGGTTAGTATGTGATCCTTTTATAGTTCATACTTGAGTCAAGTACCTTGCATGTTTAGATGTGGTAAGACATTTAGGCCATGACAACGGTTTCATCCCCCTTAACTGGGTGCTCTAGAACTAAGGCTCTTGATAGAGACAGATCTCCTTGCGCGAGACTAGAGTGGTAATCATTAATGCAGACGTGGTGTCTGGGTTAAAGGTTACATTTGAATGCGGTCATATCCCATGGTTAGATGAGGTAGGCAGCAGGTGGTGACAGCCCTGTCCATCCACCGTAACCCTCCCCGTTCAGGTAGTGGCTGTAGGAAGTCCATAAAGTAGCCGAGTTGGCTGGCGGCTCCTCTGCCAGTCATGTGCGGTTCTCCCGATAGTGCATGGGAGCCTAGAGCCCGATCCTAAGCATGTGTGTGTGTATATATATTTGAGTATGAGCTATGCTTGCTTATATATGAATGATCTTCATATGCCCTTGAATGCTCTCTTCCCTCTCTATAATCCTAGTTTCTTGTATTTGAGTGGATGTATCTTGTGTCACCAACTATATTATCATTTACCCCTGCTTAGACTTGGATATTTAATCATGATAATCTCCTAAACTTAATAATTCTTTGAACCACCTCCTTCCTTGCGGAAATAAAAATACGACACCTGAGATTACTCACCAGTAAAATGCTACAACGGTGTTCCATGCGCTTGCGAATTTATCTGTGATGTAAGAAACGCCAACAGTTGGCTCCTCTAGGAGAAGCGACACATCATCCTCAAGCCTACTAATCAGGCATCAAGGCCAGCCTCTCCGCAACCTCCTCCAAGGACACCCAACATAAGTTCACTGTCTTTGCCAGCTACACCACAACATTCTGCTTCACCATCATCTCCTGGGCAGCCGACATCTCCTGCTTCATCACCTCCGCTGCCGCCGCCGGCAAAGAAGCAAAAGCTACCGTCCAAGATTCGGTCAGTTAGTAAAGAGCCTCCAAAGAAGGAGCAGCCAAAGAAAAAGCAAGCTAAGGAGGCTCCTAAGCTACCGTGGGACCAAACTTACGAGGAATGCTATGAGGAGGCTAAGAAAGAGCCAGAGAAGAAGCAACCAATAGATCCAAACAAGTCGGCCTTTTTTATTGGAATGGCCGAAGTAAATAGGGTCAAATTTATTCTGCCTTCAGACTATGACCGCTTGATTACCAAGTCATTCGAGAAGAAAAAATCTGTTGGGTCATCGTCTGATGTTCCACAGCTCGGAGCCCAAAAGATGCAATCAATACCACAACTCGTGGTGCTACCAGCAGATCAACAAGGGCTACTTGATTTTATGAAAAGCTCAGGTCTCTCGGCGGCTAAGCTTGCAGGGCGTAGAGAAGTTGCAATACACCCCGGAGTTGCTAGATGGAAATATGAGTTTGGCAAGAGCCTTATTTCCTAAGAACTTATGCCTGACCTTCCAACGCAAATGCACAGGCTACATGATTACTACATGTTCGCGTCGTCCAATGGCGTGTTCATGATGGGTGTAACAGTTAAAGATGAATATTACTTTCGTGGCGAGTATGCGATATGGTTGAATTTTGAAGAATTATACCAACTATACCATCAAGACGCCCTCGACATCTCTTTCGTCAGTACCTGGCTTCTGTAAGTGGTGTTCTTTAGTTTTCATTTACATAGTTAGCGAATCTTATTACATGCCCTCAATCTATTCCTTGTTTCTTTTGTATTATGTAGAATGGAGATTCAAACTTGTAGGAAGAAAGGGTACTTACACTTGGGCTTCGTCAATCCAGTGGTTGTGAATTGCGTTACTCTAAAGGACAATCCTCAAGAAACATTAAATAACTTATACAAGTTCTTATCCATTCTGCATTACAAGAAGAATATAATATTTTCTTACAACTTTTAGTAATTTTCCTTTTACTTTTGTATAATTGAATTTTTTTAACCCTAACAAGAAGTGGCTCTATATAATCTTGCAGAAATTACTGGATACTAATTACGATAATTCCTGACATGAGGTTAGCAATAATTATGGACTCATTGAGGAAAGATCCAGAAGATTACAAAAGCATGACCGACAGACATGTTGAAAAGGTAATTCCGGACATACCGCCTCAATCACCATTACTTTGAAATCATGCAATAAATAAATTTATTCATTCTCAATCATGCGCAGGGTTTGAAAAAAGTTACATGAAAAACATCCAGGTAATTTCAGAAACGACGAACTTAAATTGAACACAGACTTTCCGGTACGTACTGGATGCTGCTTTGCATGTTTTATTGTTTTATTATATATTCATATGGATATCTTATGACTTCTTTTCTCTTAAAGTGTTTGAGGCATGCACAGAGCAATAATTTATGCGTATACTATGTTTGCTAGTTCATTCACGGTCTAGTAGGTCCTTACAAGATATATACTTCTTGGCAACCGGAAGTAAGTAATAAACAACATTTCACAATATTTCAACTAGTTTTGAAATTTGTCATAATTAGTATTTTTCACTTTTTTATAGATCATAGGAAAATACGTGGGATCAGCTTCTTCCATAGGAAAGAGTTTTGGCTATTCAAGAAGCCTGGCAGGATTTATTTATGAGCAGGTCGTCAACAAAGATGGTAAATTCTACTATGATGGACACAATCTTGATCCAAGTAGTAAATATAGGATAGATGTTATATAACAAAGATGGTGAATTCAATGTATATGTATATCTATGTTTCACTTTGTTGCACTTTAGTGGTAAATTCAACTAAATTAATTTATACATATATATATATATATATATATCAGTGGATTTCATAGTCAACGCAAACGTGTATGAACGTATAGCAGTACTGTAGAAGAATACATAATTTCTAATACAAAATATAATTTGAATAAAAAAGAAATGAATGGAAAGGAAAGCAGAAAAAAGAAAACAAAAAGGGACGTTTAGTCCCGATTGGTGTTACCAACAGGGACTAAAGGGCCCCTGGCAGGCCGGGACACGGAGCCCCTTTAGTCCCGGTTGGTAACACCAACTGGGACTGAAGGCTCCCATTAGTCCCGGTTGCCTGACCCCGGTTGAAAAATCAGGACAACAGAGGTCTCTCAACCGGAACTATAGAGTCTTTCTATACTAGTGCCTATCATGGGATTCAAATTAATGACACGTCATGCAAGTAATGGTATAACAACTCTAATGAAATAAAATTAAGTAGTGCTGGATATGATCAAGGACACTTACCATTAGCTTACAGTCGATCCGAACTCTTGCTCCTGATAGATCACGTACAGATCACCTTCTTGTCTCGCATCTATCACAAACATACAAGTTATACATACGATAAATTAAACCAGTACACCATTCATATAGAATAGTTTATGAAACTCCTACTAAAAGGAAGAACATGGACACCACAAGTCTACAATAAAATCACATAGGACAGGAGCGGCAAGAGTACTAGATGATGAGGTAAGCGAGGTAGCAGTGGCACAAGACAACAGGGACGGATCAAAGGAGAAGCAGCCACTTCGTCCAGTGTGCTTCGCCGCAGGTCAGGTGCAGGGCAGTATGACGATAGGTGCTGCTGGCCGTGATAGAGTGGAAGGACGCGTTGTACGAGGACGAAGGAATGGTGGGGCTCCTTTTATAGGTGCGGAGAAGGAGCTGAAGGGCTAGGACATGTTCTGAAGGGCCGGTGGCATACTTCGCATCAATGATGGTGGGAATTGAAGGAAAGGTTAGTGGCAACTAGTTTTGTTATTTAAATGAGTAGTGAAAGCTTGATTGGACAACGTTGGTTGGAAGGAGATGAAATACGTGCACAAATTCCTGGTACACTTGCTGGTACATAATAACTGAACGTGCAGTGAAGGAACTAGAAATTAAAAAATGGATTGAAATAGGATTGAAATTGATCCAGCACAAGAGGTTTAGGAATTGATATAGGACCTAATAACTGGATTATACGGAAAAATATCTAGTAGTATTTAAAATAATGTTAAATTCATTTTTATTCAAAAATATTATGCAGTCAGTATGAACGTAACATCCCACAACTGACTGATTTCAAATTTCAGAAAACATATTCCTTTTTTCCTATCTAAATTGATAACAATTTGACTAAAGGTTGGAACAATTTTAAAAAAGTAATAAAATACTTGATTGTATTTAATGTTATCTATTCACAATCCAAAACGATAATTTTGGCGAGTGACAAATACCGTAGCCGAAGCCACGAGGAGCCCTGCCAAAATGAGGGCTTAGTACTCCATGCTTGTTGCATGCCAATCATGCCCGTGTGTTGTCCACCTTTCTATACTAGGTATCTGCGTGCCATTGGTTATTGTACATCCTATGAATACATACTTTTCAAGCTGTTCGAAAAATTAAACATATCTGGGCGACCATTCTATGCCAAACTATATCTCTATGGCCGGAATATATATACACATACACGGTGGCTTACCGTTCCCTAATTTCTTTCTTTTATGTGTGTAATAATTGTCGACAACAATGAAATTTCCTTTAGATTCTTTTATAATATTACTGTTTGCGCTGACCATGACTTTTGTACTCATGATGGGCATTTCGTTTGGCCAGACTTCACTTTATCCTTGCAATTCACTGCGAAACATAGCAATAAAGAGCACGAGTTTACATTTATCTTGGACATAGTATTCCAAACTTTTCTACCACACCAAGTATGATTTTCTTAAGGGACTCTTGGGCGTAGCTGGTGGCAGACTATTGTGTACCACTAGTTTGATTATAAGGAGACCTTTCAAAACAATTTGTACATATATAGATAGCGTGTAATTCTTGGGCTTGACAACTTTGGAAGTCCGTGTAGAACTTCAAAGTGACAGAGAGGAGAAACTTTTCTGGCACAAAATATACATTTAGTGGTTTCACATTGAAGTGACCTGTGTAAATTCCCATCCTGTACGTCTAATAGCATTAGTGTTCCTCATGGTGTATCACTGTGAAAAAGGAACCTTTAGACAAGGCTATCAGCTTGGAATATTAGATGTCGGATTTATTGTACATCAGGGCAATTGTGTTTGGTAGAGCACCTAGAGTAGTAAAACCTGAACCTAAGAGGAACTCTGCCAAACAGTTCTTTGAGAAGTGATTCTAGACTGATTCCATGGACAATGGATGAAACATTCTTTAGCCAAATGGTATAACTTTTTCTTAAGGGACTGATCTAGTCATGTTGCTAATAATAATATATATGCTTTGAGCCATTTCCTAATCATTTCTGTTTTCAGTTTCAAAAATTTGTAGCTAGTTGTGTGCACCCAAGCATCGATTTCAAGTGTACAGATCGATGATGATGGTAAAGAGACGACAAAATGGGGGAGAACAAAAAAATAGCAAGGGAATGACTTCTTGGGGTGCTCAGTGGCAGTCCATTGCCATTTATTGTATAGCGTTTGACCATTGCATAGAAAATTAGGTGGCAGTTTTTGATATGGATGGCATATTTCGGATAGGCATTCTTGGATGCATTTCACAAATTGGAGACATTTTCAGCGGCGCAAGAAAGAATTACTCCTACTACAATACATGTGCGATACTATAGTTCATTACACATATGTGCTTGGGAAAAGGAGTGTAGTAGAAGCTAGCTCATTATGAGATCCATATACATGAGATGCCACTGGTTAAACATGTGAATACTTTTCAATGTTTGGAACAAAAGAGCAGATCCAGATGGTCAACATGATTCACTTGGCTTGCATTGAAGTACAAGCCGATCATGACCTGATGACTAAACTATATGCGTGCTGGATGCCTTCTACGAAATTATATTGATGGTGATGATTTTCAGAAGAGACTAACAATGTAAAAGATGAAATTTTATATTTGACTAGGTTTCCTTTTTCTGTACTTATTACCTACCTACGGGAAATAGACCAAGCATGCTTTGACCACAGAAAGAATGCTTTGCTTATCAGGATTCATGTTGCTTCCAGATTGTACTTGTTATTTCCTATTTGCTTCTGTTTTCCATTTCAAAATTATACCACACGAAGGAAATAACAATCCTCTTAGTCATAAACTCATAATAATATACACAAGCACAAAACAAGCAATCTGTACCATGCTTTGATTTGATAGCCATACTTATGAATTAATGGTGGTTCCAAGAGATGTATATTAGGAAGATTGACCCAAATTATGAAATTAGATTTTAGTAGATCTACGGAGATTGTTTCGATCTAGAATAGTATTTTCATTTTAATGTGAAGTAGGTTTGTGTCTCTTTTCCATAAATGGGGATAATTTCATTTTACATGAGTCCTTTCAATACTTCAAGTATAATTACTATGCGGATTTGTAACATTCATATATATGAACTTTGAACTTAACTCCTTTAGGTGAAATAAATTCTACCAAAACGATGAACTGTAGTTGTTCACGAAGACAAGTATAAATCATGCTTAGCAGCCAAAATCGTAGTGTCCTAAATGCTTGGAATCCCGGACCTCGGATATCACGTGGAGCATGGGAAGCAAATAGACAATATATAACTTACAACCGAAGAATGAAGATATACATATCTTCTTAGTTCTTACTCTCTTTTTCTGGTACGTGGTGGTTGAAACCATTTATATATAAGGCATGATTGAAGCAGAACAAGTCAATCATTTGTCTACTTCCATGAGATCAGACAATCGACTTTTTTTCCTATATTTCAACAGCTTGCCACGATGACATTTCAAATTGGATTTGCTTCGGACCCTCAACCTCTGACAAGAAAGTCACTAGAGTTAGTAAAGATATATAGACAACAGAATTGCAAATCAATGCATGCATCTAATGATCTAACAACCTCTGAAGTTTAAGCAAAATATTTCGTATGGGACTCCCTTGACTTATGAAGCATTAAATTTAGGCAAGACTTCGATAGATTGAAGAGGAACAAACCTGTGAAGTTTATCGTGAGCTGAATGCAATGCACCCACCTGCCATTCACCCTCCACATAGAATCCTCAACCAATCGTGTGGGAGATTGGGACAGACGTTAAGGGTTTTAGACGTTAAGGGAGTCCTCAACCAATCCTCAACCAATGAAGAAGAGAGTTGAAGAAATTGCAACAACCAATTTTGTTTCCCTGACTTATCAGCACATATACGATACATCCACGTAAAGAAAAAACAACAGTTCACGACATCAAGGAAGACCGAGGTAATGAGGTTTTCAATGCAACTTGCTGTCAACCTAGAGTCTCACGCAACCTGGTGCTTAATAATTTTTCACTTGTCCAAGTCAAGCCGGTGAGTTTTTCAATCCTCACGGCTCAAACAGGTCTCCTGCGTTTATTATTTTCGTGGGGCCTCGCCCATCAGTAAACAGGATAAGTTGCCTCATGAAAATGAAAAATTTGGACATGTTAGCCATGGAGCCAAACATGAACTGACTAGGAATTGTCAAATATCACAACATTATCACATAAATATAGCCGACACATGAGAAATATAGTCAACATTATCACTCTCTGAAATATATGAGAAAGAAAATAATATGCAAATGTCACAGCCGAAATATGTATAATAATCGAAGCCTCTTCAACCTTTGACATATCATTTATTTATTCACCAAATACAAACAATCTCATAGAGCTCTTCTTCATTGTTATTGCCAAACGTCTAAAACCCTTATTCACCAAGTGCCAAATTAAACAATCTCTGACTCGAGTTACATATAGGAAAACACGTGTTCCCTATATATGAAGTCTATCAAACTACTACAATCTCATAGCAAGCCAAGGTTCCACACTTCTTCTGTTGACATGTCCATCTATCCCAATTCAAAGAAATCACATTTGACAAGGATGGTCAGCACTGTGGTAGGTCGAATGGAGGTGGCGGCACCGATGTTTCCGCCGTTGGCCCGTCCTGAACCTCAAACACCATTCCCAGCCCCAGATTAAGATGAGCATCGAAGTGGCAGTGCATGAACCACATCCCTGCAAATAGATACAACTCTATCGATCTTCCATATCGTCAAATAATTAGCACAAACTACCTAGTACTAGTTAACAATAATAAAACGATACCAGGGTTATTAGCCACGAAGCGGATGACGGCCCAGCCGCCGGTGGGGACAGCGACGGTGTTGCGCTCCTGCGGATTCACGAGGTTGAACTGCGGCGTCGCCGTCGCCTGGTCATAGTTGCCAAAGCCTTGCGCGATCACGAAGAAGTTGAAGCCGTGGAGGTGCATGGGGTGGCTCTCCTTGGCGATCAGCCGCGTGTTCTGCAGCACTATCTCCACCGTCTCGTTGTACCTCAGCGTCCTCACCTTGGTGGACATGGTCGTGTACCTTGAGGTGGCGGTGTCGCTGGCGTCGGCGGTGTAGTCGAAGATTACCGGCGGCTGGTCGGGGAAGTCGCGGGTGTAGACGCCGGCCGACGCGTTCGCGTAGTGCGCCTGGAGCATGGAGACGGAGTTGGGGAGCACGAAGGACGCGTTGTTCATGCTAGACGAGAAGATGGGCAGTCTGGTCCCGCTCGTGTTGCACAACAGCTGTGCCGGCTGGCAGTCGGAGTTGCCGAGCCCGACGGTGACGAACATGTGGGTGTCCACGGATAGCGGCACCGTCGGCTTGCCGGGGAGCACCAGCGCCGTCAGGTTGGAGAAGAACCGGAAGGCCGTGTCGGTGTCGTTGTACTCTGGCCGCGACGGCAGCTGCGGCGTCTCCTCCCCGGCCGAGCCAACGTACTCGACGACGGCCGTGCCGGTGGTCATGCTGAACGGCGGCCCCTGCGGGATGGCGCTGTCGTACGGGGACGCCGCCATGTAGTAGCGGCCGACGGCGGCGCCCGCGACCATGAGCGCGTCCACGGTCTGCCCGGGCGCGATCACCACGACGTCGGTCTCGTACGGCGTGGTGTAGGCGGCGTCGGCGCCGACGACGGTGAAGCTGTGGTTCGCCACCTTGAAGAACATGAGCGTGTTGAGCGCAGCGTTGATGATCCGGAGAAGGTACGTCGCGTTGCGCTGCACCTGAAACCTGTACGTCTCTGCGCACCGATACCAGCGAGTATAGCATGAGCTTGAGCTCTAGAGATGATGACCAGTATATCCCACCTCAGAACGAAGTTTCTCCATGGTAAAAAGAAGGATTCATATATATTCATTAATCAGCGGCGTACGGTTTCCGTTGGAGCAGTTGTAGAAGTCTCCCGGCTTGCCGTTGATGGTGTAGGCGTCGGCGTTCCGCGGCGGGTTGCCGGTGAGGAACGCCATCCGATCCAGATCTTCGACGTTGGCGTTCCACCACTCACCGAGGAGGACGGTCTCCTCACCGTGGGGCTTCGGGAACGGGTAGGCCTCGGCGCCGCCGCGGGGTCGGATGACCAGCGCGCCGTAGACGGTGGCGCGGAGCAAGGAGATGTGGGCGTGCCACCACAGCGTGCCCTCCTGGTCCGTCACGTTGAAGCGGTAGGTGTAGTTGCCGCCCGGCTTGACGGGGCACTGCGTCACCATCGCCGGCCCGTCCGCCCAAGGCGTGCCGCGCTGGAAGATCCCGTGCCTGCATGAGTTCACCAGCAACACAAAAGATTGGCTTGAATTGTCAGTAGAGGCTAGAGCTTTGGCTCTGTTGGTGGTCGCAGTGTTTTCTACGGCTCGCTATCTTCCTATAAATGGTGGTTTTTTCTCGCATTGTGGTGTCCAGTAAAGGGAGTCGATATTCGAGACGGATTTTCGTGCAAGTTGATCGATGCAAGAGAACGAAGTTGGTAGCCTTGACAGTGTGATCGTGTTCCTTACCAGTGGATGGTCATGTCGTAGGGTGACTCGTTCACGAGGTGGACAACCACCGTGTCGCCCTCGCAGGCCTCGATGGTCGGCCCGGGGAGCTGGCCGTTCACCGCCGTGATGATCATCGCCGTCTGGCATAGCTGGCTTATAGAAAGGTTGCCGACCTGACGAACAACACACAACGTGCAACAAGTAGAATATATGAGCTAGCGATCGCATATATATATGAGACATGCTACACGTAGTCCTGATAACTTAGTATACATGCATGTAACCAAATGAAGAGAAAGATTAACGTAAAATTTAGCCTTTCGCTTGATGTATGCAAACCTATCTATCTATATCTGTCAAAGATCACAAGGAAAATGAACTAGTATCGACCGGGAATTAGATGAAGACTATACACGGGGATGCATGAACGTGCATGTGTTTAACTCGAGATTACATTGAAGGTGTGCTCCACGACAGCGGCTTCACCAACATAGGCGAGAAGGAAGGCTAGGAGACCAAAAGGCACAACCAGCGACCAAGATCGAGCCATGCCCTAGCCTTGTGTGTGTATGACCAAGGAAGAGTAGCTAATGATGGCAAAGATCTGGTTGATGTCTCAGAAGAAAAACTGTTACGGTGGAGATTTGGTCAGATGTGTGTGAGAGAGTTAATGAGCAAGAGGTTCTATATATAGGGACAGGTGATGCTAAAGCTGACTGGTACATCAGTCCCTTAGTTTGAACACGTACGGTAGCCTGTGATTGTTGTGACATGTGCGGCTTATATTCAGAGGTCGCAGTGTTGTGGTAAGACAAGGAACATCAAAGCTATCCATGAACACGAGGGAATTGCTGTTCGCAAATTTCATTTTTCTCAAGGTGAGCAATATTTTTCACGGGACAACGTTGACAGATGATATCGATCTACTCATATATTGTTACTAATTAAATGGTACTAGTCAATGGAATATTCAAACTGATCAAATAGCACTACAAACACTATCCCCGGTCCATGCTTATAATTGCCGCATGGTTTCTTCAATGTTGTTTGCATGTCAACACTCGTAACAGGATTTTTGGATCATTTACACTTTCTGAAAGATGGTGACACTAATGTATATATATCTTTCTACAAAATGTTGTCTTATAATGAAACAATATATATGCGCGTTCAGATTCATAAAGTTCCATCATGTTTAATAATATCTAAGTTATGTCATTGATTAAATGATCACTGTTTATCTGAATGGCATCCAATTTGCAATCTCTCACGAGTCAATGGAATACTGTATGTCTTTTTTTTCAAAAGGAATGGAATACTGTATGTTGGTGGTTATATAAAAGAATTTTGAAACTTAATTTTCATCATAGGCTTGTGGAATACTGTATGTTTGGTTGTGGTTCTCTAATGCATCCCAGCTGCATGTAAAATTTATATAATTCCATATCTGGATAAAGTGACTAAATCTGTCTATGTTGAAAATTTTGTACCAAACAATTATTTGAAATGCTCCAATTTTCTTCAGTAATTGGCATATGAGTATTCATTGTCAAATTTGCATCTAATTTTAGGATATTATCCATGTCTTAGTTTTTTGACTTAATAACGAAGTAGTATGTCCTTTTGGGGTTGTACGATGGTTTGGCCGTTATAAATGATTAATTGAACTAGTCTGATTAGCATGTTATATGCACGCTTGTAGTAAGTAGTTAAACTAATTTTTTCTTCTAAGCTGTTGTTGATTTCCATAAAAAATAAACCAATGTTGGGCCCGCCTATTAATGGTCCTATGTGACTTCTTATCAGTATAAACCGACTATTAGCTCTAAGCTGCTATTGTTTTCAGTAAAAAAAGGAACATAAATAATTATGTAGATCCATGGGACCGGAACATTGTTAGTTATAGTACTATAAACAAATATTCACGGAACCCACATCTATTTGTGGATCCTCGTGGAGCCTACATATCAATGAGTCCCGTGAATGTATAGTTGAGTATGGGACCCATGAACAATACCAATGCAAGGCTGCTATGCTCCAAAACTTGAAGCTTTAGTATATAATGTATTGATATCTGATTATACCTATCACTAATCAGTACATGTTGTTGCCGAAATATACCTAAGCTGTTACTACACAGATATAGGAATATTTTCCTACTAAGCTAGCAGTCTGCGACATCAATTAGCATGCCTTTAGCAATGAGTCAGGGTACGTGTTCTTTTTCTTTTGCGAAAAGGGTAGTACGTGTTGTTTCCTTGTGGGACTCTCATTTTACTTATTCCTTGTCGCTTCTTCGTTAGTTTATCTTCTTAGAGTCCAGGATTCAACAGTTGACAGAAAGCAACAATCTGATCTCTTTCGTTTAGATTATTATGTTCTGATGCGTAGGCTTGAGATAAAGAGAAGAACTTTCATGGATAAAAGCTCTGTCTACATGGTTCTCTTTGTCTTGTAAAAATTGGCCTTTTGTTCGCTCTCTCTCTTGTGGACTAAGGTTACTTATAAGACTTTGCAAGTAAAACCTTTAGCAAAACAGTCCTCTGGCCAGAGCATCAGTCAGGAACGATCAGAGATTATATTATATTATTCATGCTTTCAAGTTAGAAACTGGAAAATTAATGTCTATCAGTTCTTCAATATTCGATCATTATTAGTTTTGTGTATTCCAATGGTACCTAAACCGCCATAGACACCTCTCGGGTGATAATAGATGTTACTCCAGGTATGACTAAGAAGAAAGTGCACTATAGCTTTGTAAAGATTTTATTTGCTACGGTGCGAGCGCAACGCGAGGATTTTCGGACAGCGCGAGTCATCTACAGTCTCCCTGTTAGCAAAAATTAAAGATGAAGCGTCCGCCTGGATAGCTGCCGGGGCTAAGCCCCTTGCGAAATTTATTAGCGCGAGAATAATTGTATTTAATTCCTTGCCGGTTAACCGGCTATGTACTCCTGCTTTATCAATGAAATAGGCTACGGTGCAAGTACTGGAAATCAAAATAGTTAATACGAGTGTTTCAAATGTTTTGGCATCTTATATTCTTGTACATTTTCATTATAATCCTACAATCTGTTGGCTAGTAAAATACACCGACGGTGCTCGAATTTGGTTTAAGGTGTCATTCCGGTCCTCAAACTTTTAAAATGCACATTCACACCTTTAAACATGCTAATCATATCACGGGAGATCCGAATCACAGTTGTTTAAGCTAAGTTGAAAATTATATATTTTGTTCAAATAAAAAATTATATATACATATAAATAATTTATACCAATTTACTTGTACAAATATATTCAAATACAAAAGATCTATATAAAAAATGCAAAACACTAAACTCATACGATCAAATTTGTAAAAAAATATAAAATAGAAAAAAACAAATTTTGGAGGAAATATTGGAAAAGAAAATATTCGGCCTAAAGTTTTAAAAAAAAATTTGGAAAAAATTTGAAAATATAAGAGTTGAGCAGAAAATTTCAAAAATAAAATTTGGACCCACATGTAAGCTCCATGTAAGTTGAACACTTCTACTTTATAACTTAAAAATATTGATTTGGACTTCACATGACACGATTAGCAAGTTTGAGGACCTAAATATGCATTTTAAAAGTTTGGGGACCGGGATAACACCTCGAGTCAAGTTCGAGGACCGGTGGTGCATTTTATTCTATATACTTGATCAATTTGGTTGCCAAAGTTTATTGACAAACATTAATTTCTTGGAACACTGTTTGAAGACAATCAACTAGCACTACTAGATAAGTTTGCATCATTTCAGACACATCACTCCTGGCTAAATATGGAACGGTGTATTGCTTATATATACCATTACTGGTCTGTATCATCCGCGGATTTGTATTACGAACCAGGAGTGATGCCCTGGTTTTGTAGTGATATATACTTGGTATCACTCCGGTTCGTAAAATATGAACCTGGTGTCATACTCAGGACTTGGGTATTTTCACGAATGCACTTGGATTCATACACCTTTCTGGATTCCCTCTTTCTCTCTCGCACTGGATCCTCTCTGTTGCCATTTATTATGGCCGAGCCTTATCTCTTCACTGGACACAAACTTCTTTCTTCTCTTCACTTATTCTTTCTCTTTTCCCATCTCCCAATTTTGGTCACTGCAGGGAGAAATGGCGTGTCGATCAAGGAGCACGGCATGTAGGGGCAAGGCTTGTTGGAATTTATTATGGCTTGGTCCAAAGGACGAAGTCCTAAGGGGCTAACAGCCACCCACGTTGCCCTGACTTGGGGCAACAGACCAACTAACTGTCTGGCCCCAAGAACGACCTATGCTATAAGAAGAGGCACTAGAGACCTAAGAGAACTCACGAAGAAATGATCTCCTAAGCTAACCCTCTCAGCTCAGTCACGGACTTGAAGGCCACCGCCAGCCACCATCCATCTGTGATGGTGTTCTTCGCCGGTGCACATCTACACCACACTTGCCTCAAGCAGGCACGGGGTCATTAGTGCCCCTAAGGGGATCCACCCATCTACATGTAAGTGATTGAGTTCTAATTATTTGCAGTTCTTAGGTGTTCATGTCATTAGGCTATCAGATCCTAATAATCTGATTTTCTATCATGTGGTATCAGAACCAGATTAGTGTAATCATGAACCCTAAGACAATTAAGTTAATTCTTACTCGTCAGTGGGCATTAGATCTGTGCAGTGAGTTCGGTTTATTCATGTATTAGTTCAGATCTATTAGTTCTAAGTGATCTCGCATGAACCGTAATTAGATCCGAGAGATAGAAAGAGGAATGAGTAGAAATCCATCAGATTTGAGAAGAACCCACCCGAAAACCCATAAGATCCAAAACCCCGATATAAGAAACAAACAAAAAAAAGGAGAGGCGCATGGGATGCAGGCGCAGGGCGCAAAGGCTCTCGTAGCGGCAACACAAGAGGCGCCGGCGGCCGGCGGCGATCCTATTTTCCGCATCAACGTACTGGCCAGAATGCGAATCAGCGGTGCGGCGCATAAGACCTAAGCATGGTGGCGCAACAACGCAAACCGCGAAGGCTTGCCAGTTCCATGGCCGCCTTGAGGGCGCCGAAGCTGGCGGCACTGCCGCGACCCGCTCGGCCGCGCATAGAAAAGAAGACCCGAGAGCGGGTGGCGACGAGCCTTGAGGGTGGTTGAAGCCACCGCACACGGGCGGCCAAGTGGTGGCGTTGCGACCAAGCAATGCCGCGGCAGCGCGCTCGCTCCGTGGCCGCCACAAGGGCTGCCGGAACGGGCGGCGCCGCTGTGACCCACAAGGGCGAGGCGCCATAAGGGTCGGACCACCTAGCGGCGCTACAGAGGGGCGCTCGAGGGTGCCGAGGCCATGCAGTGGCGCCAAGCCTTGCGGCAGCGCTCAGGCTAGCGGCGCCCAACCGGCCGACGGCAGCACCCCAAAACCTGGCAGCTGAGGAGAAGCAAATGAAAGTTGGGTTTAGGGTTTGGAGGTGCCAACTGCCTTTTATACCCACTATAAGCACGCTGAGCCGTCGGATTCGATGAACGGCTCAGATCAGCCATGGGAGAGGGGGGGCAAGCTGGGCCAATTTGGCGGCCCAGCCTGAGGTTGTTGGGCTCACGGTCCAGGCAGGAGAGAGGGTGGGGCGCAAGCGGCTGGGCCGTTTTGGTAGCGCGTCCGTTGGCTGTCGGGCCAAAGGCTCAGGCGCGGGAGGCGCTCACGGGCCAAAGTGGCAGCCCGAGAGGGCAGTAGGGCGGACGGTGCAAGCCAATTTTCCAGCCTCGCCATGAGTTTTGTGCTGTCAGCCCAATTTTCATTTTAGCCCCTAAAGATTTCCTCTTTTATTTATTCTTGAGCTGCTTTTTCTCAGTATTTTCCTCATTAGCACTAAGTATATTCATTTTTTTGAGATTAATTATACCGAGAAAATTGTGTCAAAATTATGAGATGTTATTCTGAGTAAATAGAACCAACATGAAATTTATTCGGAATTGCTTAGTTTTATTTTAGGTATTTAATTAATTTCTGACCAACAATTGATTTTAATTATTTGCCATGATGTTTAATCTTATTTAAGTTAATTTGCTTCAGCCCAATGGTGATGCAAAATTAAGTTTTCCGCTGCGTTATTTATGCTATGTTATTTTGCTTCTGCCCAACGGTGATGCAAATTTTTTTCATGAGATATTGATTTAATTGTTTTATTTTTGCTCTTGCCCAACGGTGGTGCAAAATTTCTTTTGACATTAAGGTGCTTCTCTTTAACTTAATTTAAAGTTGAGAAAGAGGCTACATTAAGTAAGTTTTTAATTTTATGCATCTAAGTATTATAATTTTTACGCTTCTGCATTAAGACTCTGTTTTGATTAAGTTTGTCCTAACCAAAATGCGACCAATGTCATTCTTGGGTTTTCCTAGTAGCGCCTTTATAAGTAACGGTAAGGTGTGTTTAAGTGTCTCTAAGTTGGTCAAGCAAATTGATTAGGACTATTATAAGTTTCCAACTTGAGAGGGTACTATTACATTTTTATAATCAATGCTAGACATGCTTAAGTGTCTCTAAGGTGTGTTATAAGCTTCCAACTTGAGAGGGTACTATTATATTTTTATTACGTACATATCATATAAGCATTACTTGATCAAGCAAGAAGGTCTAAGTAGATTGGTGGGAATAGAAATAATAGCCCCACATGAGACAATCACCCAAACCTAAATGCCTAATGGAGTTCCTAGCGGAGTAAAAACAGTGGATCATAAGGGTTCACATAATCAATAGTGACTCCAAGAAAGAAAAGTATCGCTATACATGGCAAGTGACTATCATAATTCAAGGAATTGATAGTGACGACTGATGTAAAATAATAACTTTGACTAAAGCTTGACACTTATTGCTCATTATTTTCAAGAGCTATGAGTACCTATATTATGGTGCGTAAATTTAAGAGAGATATTGCATAATATTTGTTTAATATTCGTTAATATTTTTTCCTTCAGGTATTCAGATTGTCTTGATAATGTTCATTATATCTTTGAATAATAAGATCCATCGAGATAGGTCCAAAGATTTAATAAGGTTGACTCAAAGAGAGTATTAAGTCTGACTCAAAAGGCATGCACTGACACAGGCATCCAGTGACTGAGGTGTAATAAATATGATTACTGTATCATGCTTAATTTTGGGTCATGGGGGACAAGTTCACCTAAGTTTATTGAGCGCCCTTAATGTTTATAACCGGGATTTTGGCAGAAAATAGTCTAGGTTTGGACCCCTAGAGAACTTGTAAGAAAAATTGAGCATTACGCACAAAACACTGAGGGGTTGCATGCTCACGAATTAAGAATATGATAACCATAAGGTTGTTTCTTCAAATCTCAGGACGAGGAGTGATGGGATGAATCAATGTAGGTTGATATGTGACTGTGAATCGTTGTGATGATTTGTGTGTTAAATCTTTGAATACAGGGAATGAATTCTGGAATATGATTCTCGACTAAAATTTATTTCAGAATTTAACTAGTGTCACGTCAGTGTGTCATATGATTTCTCAACTAGGCACAATTGCTCATATTTTTCTGTATTTATTCGAGGATTTAACCGGCATTACTTTTTAAATTGTAGGCAACGTCTACATCAATAACGAGGCGCGAGGCATATGTAGTGACTAAGGTAGATTGCGTGCATATGCATCCAGATACGTGAGGGTGTTTGTGTATTTACGTATCTGCGTGTGTACTATGTTCCGAAAAAACATCCACCTAATATATGCAACAAAACAATCTAGCATGATAGACTTGATTGTAAAAATGTAGAAAAAAATATTTCTTTTCCCTGCTTTCTTTATTGTATCGTTTAAAAAATCATGAACTATTTAAATCCTGTAGTTTATTAGTTTTAATGATGGTACGGCAAAAAAACATCTTTGTTAAGCAGTGGACGTATCATTCAGTCTAGTGGCAAGTAGCGCATGCATGCTTATACAACGGCAGGGGAATAAAGCTGTTCCTGAGAATACAAATCAAAGATTAAAAAGTTGTAACCTTGTAACACTAGACTTCCCAGCAAAAGCGATAGTACTATCTCTGGTCACATCCTACAAAGAAACGAATTGCCAATGTGAGCAAATAGCTCGACTAGAAAGGGAAAGGACAATACAAATAGTCTTGTTCGCTGTATCTAAAGGTTACGGGATCGATTCAGATTAGTCTGTTGCCACCACTTTACACTAGAATTATGACAATGACTAGTTAAATAGTTTTGTGTCGACAATCATATGCATCTCTCCTGTAAGAAAAAATAGGTCTAGTTTTTACTCTAGCCATTGCCAGTGCATATCAACAAGTCGGTAAGGACGGTGAGCTGTGTTCGCTTTCCCAGCTCGATTATACCTTGCAGATACGGTTTTCCAGTTTAGGCTAGTCTGTCAGGATGGACGACGGCGCCAGCTACATGCAGTATTTGGAAACACGTTAGATTTGGCGTGAGATTAGGTGAGAGCTGACGGCACCTGACGTTTGGTTGGAATCTGATAGCTGCTACGCCTTGTCCGCGAAAGCATGCAGGGCCTCCATCGAAATCGGCGGCGCATGCGTGGGAGCACTGCCTTCATGCATGGTTAGTCAAAAAATCACACAGGTTCGAAAAGAAAATTAAGCTCGCCACGTTTTGGTTCTACGCTGTTGAACGTAACCTAGCAGCTGACGCCGGCGACATGCCATACATGTCGTTCTTTAATTTCGGAGATGTTCAGGGAAACACTGCACATAGGAGAGGTTCGCACCGGCGCTGTACAGGCGCTGTGCCAGAGGAATGATTGAATGAAGAAGAGAGCGACTAGCCATGAAAGCATGAAGGCTCTCCAGTGTACTCTGAAGCAAAAAGAATTGAACAGAGCATTATTGTTAAATTGGAGGCTCGAGTCAAAATCTATCAAAGTTGCTTGACAAAGTTTATGGGTAAACTAACAGGGAATACGTGTGGTAGCATATAGTAAGATTTTGAATAATCATTTTGTGTATTTCATTAAAAAATGGTAGTCTTTTTTAGCCGGTCAAAAATTTATAACATGGGAACTGGAAAAGGAGATGCAGCTTCAGTTTTAACGACACCTGAAATTCTTGGCGACTGCAGAGGCCGAAATGTCATCGCTGATTCTATGGACTCACATATAATATGGGTTCTTTTATGAAAATCAGACGATATATTAAGAGCAGTAGTTTTACAAGCAAGCCCTCAAAAGAGAGGCCAATTACAACCCATTCCTCAAAGGAGACACGCCCACCAACACGCGTCGCATAACCGGCGACGGGGAGGGCCACGCGTCGAAGCTGCAGAGCACTGCCGCTGCCGCCGAGAAGCTCACCAGCGAGGGCCGCCAGAGGCATCAGTGTCCAACATAACCCAATCTGGTTAGGATCCCGTTGCTGCCTCTTCATGCTGCACAGTGATCGATGTCCTCAATCGGTTCCTACTCGTCGTGATTGAGGACGAGCATGGATCGGCTTCCTCGACAAGTGTGGTTAGGAAGCCAATCAGGTCGCCCCAATCAGGATGAGCATAAATTGGCCTCCTCGATGGCCTCTTCATGCTGCGACCAGATTGGCTTCTTGATTGGCTTCTCAAGCCAGTCTTATCAAGGAATGAAGCACATTCCACACGCTGACTCGATTGCAGGCTGGATGGCGTAAGTTAGCGAGGGCATAATAAGAAGCAAATTTTCTATATGCTATTGAAAAATATAGCTCATCCTTATATGCCATCAGAAATTAGCATATCTTTTCTATACCATCATTTATAATTTCTCATCCCCTATGTGCTATTACCGTCAAATAACACTAACTGAGCTGTTAAGGGTAGGGTGAATAGATAATAATACCCCTAGCTAGGATGAAGCATATGTGTAGCCTTCATCCCTTCCATGCGATTAGAATCAATAATAGTATATAATGACCTGGTTATTTTATCAAAAGATGGAGGGTGGCTCTTCAACAAAAATGCCAGCCGAACAGTATATAATGACCAAGCAAAACAACATAATGACCGAACAGCCCATACAGAGAGATGTGAAATATATAAAATTAATTGCAAACTGCCAGTGTTGTTCATACAACTAGTTTTTGATGTCCAAACATGTATCATTGAAAGCAACCAGTGCTATCTATACATGCCAAAAGCAGCAGCAGCAACCTCACAAGGTTCCAGCAAAATAATAGTACATAGACTAGGTTTCACAAAAGATCAAGCAAAACATGACACATCAACTTGCAGCCCATACATAATGAATTGCATCAACTAGACATTCAGATCTGGCAGTGGAAGCTTTCTTTTGCTTCTAGTATGTGAGGCAGGGCTATGGTTGTGGGGGTTTGTCTTCCTTCTAGTACCATCGCTGGACTATCATATGGCAGTCGAACTTGTTTCTTCTTGTTCTTTCCTGCTGTCTTTGCCTTCCCTTTTGCTTTCTTATCTTTTCTAGGCTTGGAGGCAGCAAGTGGTGGTGTGCTCTCACATGTAGGTAGCATAGGGTACTTAATGGAAAGTTGCTCTAGCTAGTTTGAGCCACTTCCAGACCTGCACATGAGTTTCATACATGAGGACAAATATGATTGTGATATGATCTAAATAGTGTGGAGTTAATAAGTACTGGACATGTACCTGAGAGAGTGTCCAGAACCTAAGCTAGCTGAGGCACTTTGGCTGTCATACAAATGTGTAATCAGGAATTTATAAAAAAAATTAGAAAACTAAAACAGAATATAAGTGTACAGATTCTTACCTAGGAGGAAATTGCATTGTTTTTTGTGTTGAGCCAATAGGTACAATGCTGCTCTCACTTGATGGTTCAGTAGTTTTCTTCTTTCTCTTTGGTGGACCCTATATAGCATGAACATCAAGTGAAATAATGTTGAAAAGAAGCAATTATAGATAGCAGATGCAATGATGGTTAAATATTGTAATGCATACCTTTCAGCTAGAAGAGCTGCTATGTCATCATCACCATTCTTGCAATTATACCAGCGATGGCCATATCCCTTGCAAACATTGCATTGATGTTTACCTTTCGACTTTGTGCCACCACTAGCCTCTGTACAGCCTTTGAACCTCTCGTTGTCTTCTACCCACTGTAGATTTTATGAGTGGTTGATGCATGAAGAACCATGATCAGATTGTGGCCATTTTTCCTTGTCAGGCATGGCAGGGATTAAAGCCCCATATGCAGCTTTGAATTTCTCAACTGAGTGTGCCAATTCCTTACCAGCATACACTCTCTTCTAGGGCACCTCTACCTTGTGCTTGTCCTTTATCCTCCGCTGCAATTCTTTAGCTCTCAAACTTGAATCCCCCATCAGCCAATCTTTTACTTGATCACAAATCCAAAATTTGATTGTGTTCTTCACAACCTTGCTTCTTCTTGCACTTGAACAAGTATGCCGCCGTGGATTCTTCTTCACCTAGCATGGTACATACAAGGAAAAATCTCAAATGTAGAAAAAACATAACCAGATCTATGTACTAACAACAAAAGTCAAATTTGACAATAATAACCAATTACCTTTATTGTGACACCATCTCTATATGTAGAAGCATGTAACCTCCATCTACATCCTTCTTCTTCCTTCCTCAAACAGTAAGCCCTCATTCTCTCTGGATCCTTTTCTCAGTATTATACTCAAATTCATTCTTGATAGCATGTTGAGAAAGAGCCAATCTAAATTGTGCCATATTGGGATATAGGCTGCCTACGCTCATTGGAGGATCATCTCGATCATATCCTACATTAGCCATAGGTAGCACAGGATCTTTTCCAATCAGTCCATCCTCTTCCTCATACTCCACATCACATTCAGATTCAGAATTAGACTCACTTTACCCACCCACATCACCACCACCCACATGTATCTTAGGAGCGGCTAAGTACAAGCCTTCATCATCAACTCCCACATGTTCATTGTGTGGTTCAGGATTTGCTGCCATCATCATCATCAGGATCATCATCAGGTTCATCACTAGGTTCTGCGGGTTGTTGGCTAGTTGTTGGCTTACAATGCTGGTTGGATACATGCTTGGTTGACTGGCTTGTTGTTGGCTTATTATGTTGGCTAGATAAAGGCTGAGTTGATTGGCTTGTTGCATCAAGAGATGGGCAAGAAAAAGATGGGGTGCAAGGGATATCAAGCCCCGATGAAATTTCTAGATAGAAGCACTCAGGGATAGGCACATCTCTAGGTTCAGTGTATGTAATGGTCATGTGCACCATCTTACTATCAACATGTTTGCTAAACATTTCAAGCAATTCCTGATCTGTTCTCACTTGCAAACATTTTTTGACATCATCGTAATAGAATACATGCACTACTTCCTGGTATACATGAGGGGACTGATCCACAATTTCTCCGACAAGGTCCTTGAAATTGCATAGATCAGAATCCATGACTTTGCTGAATCTATAGCATGAAATTTCCTTCCTACACTTTCTAGGATTGGCTTTGAGATGGATATCTAGTAGAAAACTGGTCTTAGAGTCCATCCTGTTAATGAAGGACCATCAAAACTAATTATTTCTGGTTCCAATTCAGACAATTAGAGGATGAAAATGGGGAAGAAAGTAAAGAACTCACCCTGCAAGAAGCCAATCGGAGTGGTTTCCTTATGTTCCCATCCTGGCCGTCAGGTGGTCAGCCCGGCAAAGGGGCGCGCTGCCCCCTCGCCCGACTGGGCCCTCAACGCCCGCGCGAAGGACGCGCGGTTCGCTCCCCGCCGCGGCCCTCACACCTCGCTCCCAGCCGGCCGACGCGGCCCTCGCCCCTCCTGCTCGTCCGACGCCGCGCCGCTGGTGCGAGATGCAGGGGCGGCGTAGGCACGGGATGCCGAGGAGGCGCAGCAAGGCGGCGGGCCGGGGGATCTAGGGTTTGGGGTGGAGGCTATCGCGGGATGAGAGGGTCGCGAGACGAGAGGGGCTGTGTTTTTTTTTATCGGTCTCGTGGTGAACGGCTGAGCGTTTCTTCTGGTTTGGAAGAGGGGGTAAAAACGTCCCAAAAAGGAAAAGTTTGACGCCATTAACATAAGAATTTGACGATAATGGCACATAAGGGATGCGAAATTATAAACGATGGCATAGAAGGGATATGCTAATTTTCGATGGCACATAGGGGATGACATATATTTCTCAATGGCACATGGGAAATTTGCTCGATAATAAGCCCATGGTTAAGATAGGCTTCTAACTTAAAGGTACCGAGTGTGATTCGGTCGAGCTATACTCAGGGTCTCTATATTGTTATGATGACCACAATTTAATTAAGATTGTGTCACTATTGCAGATCTGTCATTGCAAACACCCCATTGTATAATGAATCGGAGGTGATAGCCGGTAACACCTGGTTAAAAAAAAATTCCTTCCCAGCCGGCCCATCTCTTCCCCCTTTCTCTCTCTCGCTGATGCCCCGGGCCCGCCCGTCAGCTCCTTCTCCCACCACCAACCGCTCCGCCTTCCCCCACCGCCGCTGCTCTCTCCGGCCGTTTCTCCCGCGCCCGCTCGCCTTCCTCCTCTCTGCACCCGCCGTCCTCTTCAACGCCCGCCGCACCCCTCGCCTCCTCCCTTTCGTTTCCCCTCCCCTCTCTCGCCACTAACGGCCGCCCGCCATTGATGGCCATCACGGCCACCACTGCGCCCTGGCCGCGACCACCCCTCCCCTTCTCCTCCCTCCCTCCCTCTATAAAAAGCACGCCCGAGCCCTATGCTCCCCTCTTCCAGCTCCCCCTCGCTCCACGCCTCCTCTCGCAGCGCCACCGCTCGAGAGCTTGGAGAGCCGCCGCCGCCGCCGTCGATCCGTCGCCCCGCTGCCCCTCCTCGACGACCAGTCGCCGCCGGGGTTTCCCCACGTAGTGAGGACGCTTCCGGGCCCTTTTCCCGTCCCTCTCCGGCATCAGCGCCTCGGCGATTGCTCGCCGGAGCACCGTTCCGCCCCTCAACGTTGAGGGCTCCGCCCGGCTATGCCCCTGCCCCTCGACACCACCATCGCCTTCGTCATCGCCCCGTCGTCCTACCGGCCTCTCCACGCGCGAAACAGAGGCCGGGCGCTCGTTTTCGGCCTGCTCCGGCGAGGCCCGCCGCCGCGTGCCGTCGTCTGCTGTTCGCCGGAGCTGCTGGCGCCGCTAAGCCGCGCAGCCGAGCTGAGCCGCCGCCCCACCAGCCAGCCGCTTCGCCGCCCGAGCCGTCGCCGAGCTGAGCCGCTGAGCCGAGCCGCCCCAACCGCTCTCCACCATCGGATTTCGATCCGACGGCCCAGTTCTGTTCAGCCCAAAGTCAATACCGGTCAGCTTTGAACATTTTACAGAAAGGCCCTTCAGTTTCTAAGAAATCAACCCGCAATCCATCCAGTTCAAGTGTATTTGCAGTTATACCCTTTTTTATGTTTTAGCCCCTGTATCTTTCAAAATTCTCGCAGATAAACCCCTGGAACCTAGTTTTACCCATATCTTTCTCGTTCTAGCTACAATTTCAGCGATTCTCGCGCTCACGCGATCCTTGCATCATGCTCCACATCTTTATCACCTTATTCAGTTTTATTTGTGCTATTTATTGTATTTTTTCTTATTTATTGTATGTTTTGCTTGTGTGATCGTGTAGACAACGTGTCGTTCGAGGAAGGACAAGCGTTGCAGTTCGAGGAAGAAACGCAGCAGTTTGTCGAGGAAGCAAGTGGATTTCTCCCCCTGCATATTCTATTTGGTCCCAATAATCGCATGATAAACCACTTTACTTTAATGTTGCATTGCATTAAATTGATGGGATGCCTGTTAAGGACTTACCTAGTCTTTTACTCATTTAAACCTTGAACACCGGGTTTTAATTTAATATGTTGGGTAGAAAGGCTTAGATTCTTCATCTTGGGATGGTTATGTTATAATCTTTAGAGCTTTAAATATGACTATATATGTTGTTATATTCTGGTTAATTGCAAGAACACTATGTTTAATTGGAACATGGAGAACCACCCAATAAAACAGTACAACCACAATGTCACATCGCTCTGACCCTAGCTGATTAATTAGATGCGTAATTAACTAGTGGCCTTACCAAAAGGGCAAGAAGGGGGTCAGTGATGGGGGTATAGCCCGGTCCACTTGGGGTAGCAGCCTTTGCTAAGGTGCTGACAATTAGGGAGGGTTATGGATCACACTGCTACTGAAACTCTATCGGGCATTAATTTCTCTACGTGTTTTTATAAAGGCTTTGTAGTGAATCCCTTGCCACTCACCTCGGAAGTGTTTAAGAGGCTAGCTACCTCGGGCAAATCGGGAGACACGAATTGTGGTGAAAGTGTGCAACCTCTGCAGAGTGTCTAAAACTGATATATCAGCCGTGTTCACGGTTACAAGCGGCTTGGTCCCTCACATGATAATTGAAATTAAAGAATGAATTGAATTATGGTTCCTAGCCTTGGAATAATGTTGTTTACTTTATGCTTAAGTGGGTTGGTATAAACTTATAGTTAGATAAATAGGTGCCTGCTAATGAAATATGACCAATTAAAATGCTAACCGCTATAAGCCTGTTTGCCTCTCTTGTTGGCCTTGCATTCTTTCCCCCCACTTGTTGAGTACCAACCATAAGTATACTCACCCTTGCCTAACTGCTGCTCAGAAGAGAATATTAAAGTGGAGAATTACGACGACTTCGAAGGGTTCTAGGCATGCGTTCACCGGTCAACTGCTTGTGGAAGAAGACGTTGCCGAAGACTTCATTTAGGTTAACGGTGGAATGTTTATAATATTCGGAGTGTAATAATGTTATTATTCCCTTTTATTTACGCTTTTGAACATTGTCTTTGATTTTTTTACATTCTCTATGTCAACATATGTGTGAGAACGGATCCTGGCACACATATGCTATGCATTAGGTTTTGCTTCCAAAATCGGGTGTGATAGAAGTGGTATCAGAGCTGTGTTAACTGTAGAACGCTAGCCTAGATAGAAATGGTCGAAATTAAGGCTTATTTTCTAGCAAACCATGTCAGCTTCCAAAAATATCTTATTTCCTAATAAAAATCTATTTTATGTTTCATGTTCTTTGTCTCATTTTGTTTTTCAAAATTATTTTGAGTTTCAGTTCTTGCTTGATCAGATGGCTAGGAGCAGGCAAACCTCTCGTAAGAACACCGGAGGTCGTCAGGTTCGCATCGCTCCTCCTCAGCCAGCTCCCCCAATGCAGCCCGTCGAAGAGGTTGAAGAAGATCCGAGAATCCCAGCAGCTGAAGTACCGTCGTCACCACCAGCTGCTCCCGCTCCAGATGCTCCAACACCGGCCGCCGCTAGAGGAGACCCGGATGACTCTGGGGATGACAACTATGGAGAAGATGAGGATGATGGTGATGAGGAAGAAGAAGATGATCGCAATAGCAACGGCCACGACAACAGCGTCAACAACAATGGCAACGTTGCTGGCAACCAGAGTGATGGTCCTCGCGAAACAGGGACAACTTGCAACATTCACTCCTCGACGGATGAGCCTGGCTACTTCCCCATTTTGCTCCAGGACATTCTATGGGAGTTGGGCAACACCGTGAAGCCCCTCTACATCACAGACCACTACACCAACCCTGTGCTTGGTGACTACTACCTCACCCGCGTCCACATCAGGGAACGCTTGGAGACTCCTAGAGGACTGAGTCCCTCTCGGTGCACAACTCCGCCACACCCCACACCACATACGCTGCCTCCATCAACAACGCCGCCAAGAGAGCTCTTTGGTCCCTCTGCTACCATCACCGCCAGGAGTTGCACACCACCGTGTACCGTCATCTCCCTCGCCGTACTAGTGGAACTGCGGTTGTACCATTGGGAGAAGATGGAGAAGACCGCATCAACATCCTCGCCTGAGTCACTGCTGCACTCAACACCGACCTCGAGAGCGTCACCGCTGAGTTCGACAGGACTCATGAGAAGCTGCGAGAGGCCCAAGCTCGGATCGCTAGGTTAGAGGCCCAGATAGCCGGAGAAGAATCACCAGCGGAAGATGAGGAGCCCCCCTTCCCCGCTTTGTCACCGCCCCGCAAGAGACTCCGCTACGGCGCACCTGGCTCCATCACCGGTCTTCTAGACTTCTAGGCTCTTATGCTGGTTATCATTTAAAGTTTTTTTTGCTAGAACTGTTCCTGCGAGGACGATGGTGTAATAATGCTTTCTTTGTGAGCAAGTGCTTGTTTTATTTTGTTTTGTTTGAGATGTCTAGGGGAGTGCTAGGCCACAAGTGCATCAATCAATAAAGAGTTAAAGTCCGATCAAGATCAAATCTTTTCCCTTCTCCCTTATCCACCTTTATCAAATCATCGTTCTTATCCAAGACTCGTTTCTCTAACAAATCAGATGGTAAACACCAGGTCAGGAGGAGGACAAGACATTCCAAGTCAGAGGCGTGCCCACATAATCAATCAACAAAATCAAGCACCACCCCCACCACCAAACCCAGCAATGGAGCAGTTCCTGGCAGCTCAGATGCAGCTGTTGCAGAACCTCACCGCCTCCATCCAAAACTCGCAAGCACAACAGAACCAACAACCGCTGCATGCTGCCCAGCCACCCACAAACAAGCATAGGGAGTTTATGAGCCACCATCCTCCTACTTATTCTCACTCAGTGGATCCTTTGGACGCTGATGACTGGCTGAAAGTCATTAGTAAAAAGCTGGATGTAACACAGTGCAATGATCATGAAAGGGTCTTGTACGCTGCAGGACGCTTGGAAGGATCTGCAGCTGATTGGTAGGACGCTTACACCGCCGCACATGCTGCCGCTGAGACAATCACCTGAGAAGAATTCAAGAATAGTTTCCGCTCACACCATATCCCTGCCGGTGTGATGAAGCTGAAGCGGAAGGAGTTCTTGGCCTTGAAGCAAGGCAACATGTCAGTCAGTGAGTACTGAGACAGGTTCACTCAATTATCCCATTACGCGCCCAATGAAGTCGACACGGATGAGAAGCGACAGGAACGTTTTCTGGATGGTCTGATAAGGCCACTCAACTATCAACTATAGAGTCACACGTTCCCAAACTTTCAGACGCTACTGAACAAGGCTATAGGCCTGGAAAACAAGCGTAGTGAATTTGGCGAACAGAAGCGGAAGTTCCAATCTCAAAGGCAATCCAGCAGCAACACCCGCCCCCGCTACAACTCATCACAGGATTTTCCGTCTCGTTCTGGAGGACAAGGAGGGAACCACCAACAAAATCAAAAACCCCAACGTACTCCTCAGCAATCCCAGTATTTCAATCAACCGACACAACGCAATCCCGATCAGCAACATAACCGTGCAGGCAACACAACAAGTGCACCAGTGAGAACCAATAATCCAATCATGCCAATTCATCCCAATGGCTGCTTCAGGTGTGGTGAAGTGGGTCATTATGCCAGCATATGCCCGGAGCGCAACATGCAAAACCCCCAGAATCAGAAAAGCAATAGCCAGAGACGTGGACAACAATCGTCCCAAGTACGCACTGGGAATCCCGACACTCAAGGCAACAAAGGTCAACAGAACTTCGTGCGTGGTAGGGTGAATTACGTGGCAGTTAAGACAGCTCGAGAAGCTCTTGATGTTATACTTGGTACATTCCTTGTCAAATCCGAACCTGCATCAATTTTATTTGATTCCATAGCATCACATTCATTTATTACCGAGCAAGCTACGTGGGAAAAAGAAGATGAGGTTACCGCAGAGATCCCGCAGTTGTTCTCCAATCTTTCTGAATCTCGAGAACGAGATTCTCTTTAATGGGGTAGGTTTTGTAACACCCGGTTAAATAAAAATTCCTTCCCAGTCGGCCTATCTCTCCCTCTCTCCCCCCCCCCCACTCTCTCTCTCTCTCTCTGACGCCCCGGGCCCGCCCGTCAGCTCCTTCTCCCACCTCCAGCCGCTCCGCCTTCCCCCACCGCCGTCGTTGTCCCTAGACGTTTCTCCCGCACCCGCTCGCCTCCCTCCTCTCTGCGCCCGCCGTCCTCTTCAACGCCAGCCGCACCCCTCACCTCCTCCCTTCCGTTTCCCCTCCCCTCGCTCGCCACTAACGGCCAGCCGCCATTGATGGCCATCACGGCTACCACTGCGCCCCGGCTGCCACCACCCCGTTTATAAAAACGCACGCCCGAGCCCTATGCTCCCCTCTTCCAGCTCCCCCTCGCTCCACGCCTCCTCTCGCAGCGCCACCGCCCGAGAGCTTGGAGAGCCGCCGCCGGCGTCGATCCGTCGCCCCGCTGCCCCTCCTCGACGTCCAGTCGCCGCCGGGATTTCTCCACGTGGTGAGGAAGCTTCCGGGCCCTTTTCCCCTCTCTCTCCGGCATCAGCGCCTCGGCGATTGCTCGCCAGAGCACCGTGCCCGCCCCTCACTGCCGGCGGCTCCGCCCAGCTACGCCCCTGCCCCATCGACACCACCATCGCCTTCGTTGTCACCCCTTCGTCCTTACTGGCCTCTCCACGCGCGAAACCAAGGCCGGGCGCTCGTTTTTGGCCTGCTTCGGCGAGGCCCGCCATCGCGTGCCGTCGTCTGCTGTCCGCCGGAGCCGCTAGCGCCGCTAAGCCGCGCAGCCGAGCTAAGCCGCTGCCCCACCAGCCAGCCGCTTCGCCGCCCGAGCCGTCGCCGTGCTGAGCCGCTGAGCCGAGCCGCCCCAACCGCTCTCCACCATCGGATTTCGATCCGACGGCCCAGTTCTGTTCAGCCCAAAGTCAATACCGGTCAGCTTTGATAATTTGCAGAAAGGCTCTTCAGTTTCTAAGAAATCAACCCGCAATCCATCCAGTTCAAATGTATTTGCAGTTATACCCTTTTCTTATGTTTTGGCCCTGTATCTTTCAAAATTCTCGCAGATAAACCCATGGAACCTTATTTTACCCATATCTTTCTCATTCTAGCTCCGATTTTAGCGATTCTCGCGCTCACGCGATCCTTGCATCATGCTCAACATCTTTATCACCTTATTATGTTCTGTTTGTGCTATTTATTGTATTGTTTCTTATTTATTGTATGTTTTCCTTGTGTGATCGCGTAGACAACGTGCCGTTCGAGGAAGGACAAGCGTTGCAGTTCGAGGAAGAAACGCAGTAGTTTGTCGAGGAAGGCAAGTGGATTTCTCCCCCTGCATATTCTATTTGGTCCCAATAATATCATGACAAACCACTTTACCTTAATGTTGCATTGCATTAAATTGATGGGATGCCTATTAAGGACTTACCTAGTCTTTTACTCCTGAAACCTTGAACACCGGGTTTAAATTTAATATGTTGGGTAGAAAGGCTTAGATGCTTTATCTTGGGATGGTTATGTTATAATCTTTGGAGCTTTAAACATGACTATATATTTTGTTATATTCTGGTTAATTGCAAGAACACTATGTTTAATTGGAACATGGAGAACCACCCAAGAAAACATTACAACCATAATGTCACATGGCTTTGACCCTATCTGATTAATAAGATGCATAATTAACTAGTGGCCTTACCGAAAGGGCAAGGAGAGGGTATGTGATGGGGGTATAGCCCGGTCCTCTTGGGGTAGCAGCCTTTGCTAAGGTGCTGACCATTACGGAGGGTTATGGATCACACTGCTACTGAAACTCTAGCGGGCCATTAGTTTCTCTGTGTGTCTTTACAAAGGCTTTGTAGTGAATCCCTTGCCACTCACCTCGGAAGTGTTTAAGAGGCTAGCTACCTCAGGCAAATAGGGAGACACGAATTGTGGTGAAAGTGTGCAACCTCTGCAGAGTGTCTAAAACTGATATATCAGCCGTGCTCACGGTTACGAGCGGCTTGAACCCTCACATGATAATTGAACTTAAAGAATGAATTAAATTGTGGTGCCTAGCCTTGGAATAATGTTGTTTACTTTATGCTTAAGTGGGTTGGTATAAACTTATACTTAGATAAATAGGTGCCCGCTAATAAAATATGACCAACTAAAATGCTAACCGCTATAAGCCTGTTTGCCTCTCTTGCTGGCCTTGCATTCTTTCCCCCCACTTGTTGAGTACTAACCATAAGTATACTCACCCTTGCCTAACTGCTGCTCAGAAGAGAATATTGAAGTGGAGAATTATGACGACTTCGAAGGGTTTTAGGTGTGCGATCACCGATCAACTGCCTGTGGAAGAAGATGTTGCCGAAGACTTCGTTTAGGTTAACGGTGGAACGTTTATAATATTCAGAGTGTAATAATATTATTATTCCTTTTTGTTTATGCTTTTGAACATTGTCTTTAATATTTACACTCTCTATGTCAACATATGGGTGAGAACAGATCCTGGCACATATATACTATGCATTCGGTTTTGCTTTCAAAATCGGGTGTGACATAACCCTCTCGTCGCGTCCCTCCCCCCCGCCGCCTCCCTTCCTCTCCGCGGCGCGGCAAGGCACGGAGCAGATGGCACCCATCACCGTCAATCCTCAATCCTGATCCAACGGATCTCGTAACCAGCAGTGCTGGATTTTTCACTTGGCGGTGATAGCCCTCTGTGCAGTAGTATGCGGCATTCATCTGTTTGACCTTTCAGCCAACGAACCTTCAAGTATAGTTTGTCTATCTTTTTCCTTCTAACTTCTAATATATCTTCAGCCAAGATTGCCCGCAATGTCACATCGCCCACGCAGCTTGCCCTCGCAAACATAGGCTCTACTACGACATTAGTAAGGGAGCCCCCACAAACTTAGAAAGGAAAAACATCATTCTTCATAAATAAATAAATGTCATTACGTGATGTTAAAAGACACAAAACGATTAACTTAAGTCGTCGACGACATTTTTCTTGAAATGCGTACCCCCATCCTATGAAGAGTGCAATCTTAATATTTAAAGAAAAATATTATAAAAGAGTGCAATCTAGAAATTAGATAATAATAATTGCCTAATTAGTGATCAGATTTGATTTACATACCAAAATTAAATTTTATCCATAATTTTTTAAAAAACTGGTTAGTTGCATGCAGTCAAAAAATAAGGGCATAGATGTCATGTCACACCACCACTAATCTATCTGAAAGAAAAAAACTAGTATTGCATTTTTCATAAGACAGAGGGAGTACATCTTTTGCAGCTTTTCTAATACATAAATACTGGAAACCTATTTTAATAACATTATACACTGTTAGTACCAGCAGCACTATTTTACACCCGTGCGGCCACAGTCAAATTACTTACCAAACTTACCAAACTGGCCAGAAATTACTAAATTGAGTTACCGTATTACTGAATTACGTTTAGTAAAAGGATGTTAGTAATTGCATGCAGTAGTTATTACTTAAAAACTTACCCAGTAATTAGTTAGGTATCACTACACCTAAAGTATAGAATAGCACATAGGCTGTTAGTACTTCATGTGGAACTTCTATAGTTTTATTTAATACCAAGTATGACACTTACTATGTCTACGAGAAAAGAAAGACTCAAATGAAGAATAAGGCATTAGGCAGATCAGATAGAAAATTTTCTATGGGAAAAAAAAGAACCCAAGTGCATCGCTAAATTTGACGGTTGCATTACATATGAAAACCTAGATGGTACAGCAGAATCTGAAATCGGGGCAAATACGCATGATAGATTCTACAGAAATCTATTTGGTTGCTCGGTATGTATGACAAATTGTAGAAGGTTGCATTACGCATGATAGATTCTACAGTTGATTCAAACAGTGCAGTTTCCTACACTTGAGAAATATGCAGTTACCAACTTATCATTCAATGGACAAGCGGGTAACAGGCGGAACTCCGTGAACCTAACTCAATTCTGAATAATGAAGAACCACTTTATTAACTCCAGCCGACTGAGACAGTCAAAGCGTAAACTCATGGGTTAGTAAACTTCTACTAGAGAAAAGAGGGTAGCCATCTGAAACACTCTTCTTTGTTCTTACATTGGGCAAATCATTTTCTGTTTTTAGTACTTAAAAATTGCTATGTGGCTTAACTCAGTACGTTATCCGGACTCCAAAGATATTGAAACTAAAACCAATGGAGCCTCTTCTGTTTGTTATCTGTTTTCTATAGGCCAACTTATGTTTCAACCAAGCATCCACCAAGGCACCAACTCGGAGCCATTGTACTTATTTCTATGGAGCAAATTGTAGTTGCCTTGTCCAGATATGAACAATTGATAAGAGGCATAACAAAACAAGCAAAAAGCCAATTTTATGCTTTCGGCCAAAGGGATCACAGAAGCTCAAAGAGGTAAAGACTGTTGTTCCTTCGTAATCATCATAACTTCTAGATGACCACTCTGAGACTTTTTCAAGAAAACCACACTGAGACTTGAGTTTTAGAATTTGAGCCTACAGAAATAATTCGAACCCATACATATCTTATAGCATTTATAATGCAGAAAAAGTGTAGACCTGATTTACAGGCATTTGAGACAGTTTGCGATGCCATTTTGTAATTTTTTGGTAATGCTAATGGTAACAGAGGTCATATCTCAAAGGGAAGAAACCTTGCAATGAAGAATAAGGCAGTAGGCACAAAAAAAAAGGAAAAATATCCTCTGGAAAATGGGTCTGTCACTGGATAGCACAACAAAACATGAAGAACAAGCAGTAAATTGGTCCTTTAGGAAGGTCTGTGCTCCATTCATCCCAAAAAAGAATGCAATTCTAGTTTTTTCATAGGTTAAACCATCTCAAGGTTGACCAAGTTTATACAGAATAGCATCAACATTCATAACATCAAATAGGGATACTATGATGGTCATGAATCTAGTGAAACTTATTTGGCATCGTAAATGTTAATACTCTTATCTGTAAACTTCGTCAAACTTAAAATAGTATGAATTAGAACAAAGCTAGAAATGCATTCTTTTTAGGTCAGAGGGAGTAAATATCAGTAATGTTTCTTTCCAATAATGTACTGTCAGAACAGAACAATTTTAAAAAACAAAAGCATTCTAAAGATTATGTCAAGCATGAAAACTCAAAAGTCTTTTGACAAGCAGGACAAACAATTTCTCCAATTCAAATATAACCTTATTCCACCACTGCTACGTAAACCTAGTATGCAAGGTACCTAATAAAACGCCAAACAACTAATACAGTAGAGCAGCATTTACTTTCAGAGAGGGTGCCAGCATTTTTTTTTCAGTTCCACAACTAATGCAAATTACATTGTCAGTGATGCAGTGCACTCCAATTGCATTTCCAATAATAGCAAATACCATGAAAACTTCTTACGACCTTGTAAGAAAAGAATATCACCACATAAACCTTTCTTGTTTCCTGGAGAAAATCTACACATCATGCTAACAAACACAGTTAAGGTTTATTCCATATGCCACCTATTTTCATCTTTACCTTTGAGTGTGCTACTATAATATCCATCAAATGAATTGTTATGGAATAAACAGAAGAATAAAGTTACAAACTTGTCCACTACAGGGTGAATCTTCAAATGACTAACACAAGTATTTGATCCTTTATGTCCAATTACTGAAGATATGGTAACTGAACAAAAATAATTGGAGCCTCTTGTCCAGTTTGTTCTATCTTCTCTACATGATAATTATGTCAATATAAAGTATCCTCCAACTCATAGAAGATGTATCAAAAATAGTACCAAGATGTTATTCCAAGGCATAATAAGGTACCAAATGTAGAAGGATAGTTTTATTCTAACAATGCACACTGTAGTTGCCTTACCAGGCAGCTGATGAAAAACTACACAAATCAATAGCCCATACTTTTTTTACATGACAGCCACAAACCAACATGTATAAGGATGACCTGTGGAGAAATTTAGATATGCAGTTCTAACTTTTAGTTCAATGCTAAGGATGGCGGTTAATGTCTAAGTGAGAAAAGCTCGCCCTAGTACTGCGCTTACTATACCAGTCTTGCCTTAGTTGTTTCTTAGTTATATTTTGTTTTAGCTGCTTATTTTTGTGGCTGCTTAGGCCATTTTAATAATTTTTTGTCTGCTTAGGCCATCTTTTTACATATCTTGGTACATCTTAATTAAGTGGGGTGCTCCTACCTTCTCCATTCAAAATTACGGCAGCAAGCATAGCATTATAGTGGGACCACATCCTCTGTCAGAAGATGAGTTTGTCACTACCAATATTGTTCCTCTAAGAGAATTAACAGAAAAATGGATCATCTCGGTACATCCAAAACTATGGATGACTTTATTTTCACAGAACAGTTTACTATCTGAACAGTACTATTTTCAGGAGCAGCTACATGCACTCTAAAGATTATTTCAAGCAATGTTAACTATAGAATTTCTATTATATGCAGGACTATCCATTTTGCAACCTCAAAGTATTGTTCTTATACTGCCAATGTTGTAGCCAACCTACAACTAATGATGCAAAATTACAAATGGCCAGTTTTCATTCAATTCACATTAATGTAGTGGTATATATGTGTATATATATTTGTCAAATCCTTTTCTATTTGCAGTACAAAACCAAAAGGCAAGGTTATCTTAACTAATAGTACAGTATTCGATCTATTGGCAAATTTAAACAAACACATATGCACATAAGAACAGAGATGCAGACCCGATGAAAAGCTTGACTGGTTGCTCCCACTGAAACCAATCACGGCCAGACAGTTACCACAGAGACGACATGTCGATCCTTGCCATCATCAAAGGGCAGGAAGACATACATGTCCGCGAACTCGTTGTAGATCTCCCCAGCGAGCTCCCCGTGCAGCGCGCGGCAGTGCATGTACAGCACAATATTGGCCACCATCCCGTACAGCATCATCACGGCAAGCAGCGCTGTGCCAGCCACCGCCTTGACGACCACGGGCGCCATGGCAGCCCACCCAGCGGCAGCGTCGTACGTCTCCGCGGCCACCCCGCCGAACCCCCAGAGCGTGACGCCGAATCCGGCGGCGAAGATCAGGAAAGCGAAGAGAGCGGCGAGGCGCGCCCCCCAGAGCAGCTGGCAGCTGCGGCGGAGCGGGCGGGAACCGGCGGTAGATTCGACCACGGCGGCGGCGCCGGCAAGGGACCAGAATGGGGATAGGAGGACAGCGCCGAGGATGGGGAGCGCAGCGCGGAGTGGGGCGGGTAGCGGGAGCAGGGGGAGGAGCGCGAGCGGGGAGGCCGGGAGTGCGGTGACGACGAGGCGGGTGAGGGAGGCCGGCACGGAGCGGAGCGAGGCGAGGAGCCTGACAGGGCGGCCGAAGAAGCCCGCGTGCGCGCTGGCGGCGGCGGCGGCGGCGAAGGCGGCGAGGTAGAGGAGCGCAGCGGCGAGGGCAACAGCCGGGAGCGGGACGGCCAGCGGGTCCCGCTGCGGATCCGGAGCGAGACGGAGGGCGCGGCTGGGGAGGAGGCGGAGGCGGGGAGGAAGGGGCAGGGGAGGGCGAGGAGGAGGGCGAGCGGGAGCAGGAGGAGCGAGGAGAGCGCGAGGAAGTGGCGGAAGTGGGCGGCGACGAGGCGGCGGGTGGAGGACGCCGCGCCCGCGAGGAGGTCCGGCCAGGGGAGGGTGGCTGGCGGGAGCGAGGGCGGCGAGTCCATGGCGGCGGCGGCGGCGGCGGCGGGGGCAGTTCCGCAGGCCCGCAGTGGCAGTGTCGTGTACGGAACGAGCGAGTAGAATGGGGATCGGGGATTTGCTGTTGTGTTGACGTCTGAACGGGGGGGCGAGGGGAGAACATACCCTCTACCAGAAAATTAGATCTTCACGTCGCTCAGCATATTTGATGGAACCTAGCTAAAAAATTTAAAAACATAGTATACATACCGATAGAAAATACAGTTGAATGTTAAAGATAAATTTATCTTAGTTTACATTAAGCAACACAATTTGGCATGCTAACAAAAAATAGTCATGTCTCTCTCAGACAACTTCTTCATGATTGTCAGCTGCAAAATTCAGCAGGGGTCCTCGGTATCTTTCTGGCATGATCAATGGGATTTAGGAATTCTGAAATGGCAATATCCTCAGCTGTTCTCTTTTGCAAGAAAACAGAAATCTTCTTGCTGGCGGTTCCCCAGAAACTCGGATGATTTGAACTTCAGGCAGCCCCTCTCTTTGGTAGCCCAACAACAGCTCACTACCTTAAAAGACTCTCTTGCAACTGTAACCAGAGATGCTCTTGCTCCTGATGTCTGGACTTATATTTGGGGCTCAGAAATCTTCAACTGCAAGAAAGCTTACATTGCACTATCAGGTTCTCTACCTGCCTCGCCCCTATTCAAGTGGATTTGGAAATCCAAGGCACAGAATGAGCACAAATTCTTCTTGTAGCTTCTCTTGAGAGATCGTTTGAATACTAGAAATATTGTTACGACGGAAGCACATGTTCCTGGACTCTTATGCATGCCCAGTTTGTATTGAAACATCTAAGGAAACGGTATTCCACCTCTTCTTTGCATGCCCCTTCAGTCAAGCTTGTTGGACTATTCTTGATATTTTTTGGGGGACAAACCTTTCGCTGCTCGACATGGTCATCCAGGCAAGGCAAAACTTCGGATCAGTCATTTTCAGAGAAGTCGTGTTGATTGCTAGCTGGTGCGTTTGGAAGCATAGAAACGACATCGTCTTTGATCGGGATTCCATCTCGTTTGCAAGATGGAGGAACTACTTTGTCACTGAATTGAAAATGGTTGCCTGACGGGCAGGACCATTGTTGGAGGACAAACTTAATCTTTGGCTGAGTAGCCTCGCTTAGTCTTTCTTCTTTTCCTTTTGGGCGCTGCGCCTTGTGAAAAACTCACTTGTACATATCCATCTTTTTATATATAAAAAAATTAGGTAGGAACTCTCTTGTCGATTCCTAAAAAATAGTATGAGAAAATTCCCTATTTGACATCGATAAAATTAAAAATTACTTATTTAACACTGAAAATTTCAACTTCCATATTCGACACTGAGTTGAACTTTCATTCCCTATTTGATACTTCCATCCATTTCATCATTTAATTCACACGAACAATAAAATGTGGACTCTCCTCTCTCTTTTCTAGACTAAAATGAATATCAAATCACCTCCAAAATTCATGAAACTTTTTGTAGGGATATAATGAATGGAGATGAATCCATTTTGTATAAAAACAAATATGTAGCATTTAAAATCTTAAAATTAAAATTCACAAAAATAGGCTACTTTTGAAGCTTATCTAAATTTTTAGGGTACAACATTACTTTCCAAAAATTTTGAAAATATACCTAATAATTCTATCATGGCATGAAATAATTTCTAAATTTATCTTCACTCATAAGTTACTTAATGAATCTTCAAGTTATTTCAAAAGTTTATCCTTTGGAACAACTTAAAATTTGTTTTTCTTAAACAAGTTCAAAATTTCTTTGTAATTTATCATGTAAAGTGATTTTATAAATTCTTTCATCCCATTGCAGGAATATTATATATTTTTGCATAACTTTTAGAAAGTAATACTGTGCCCTAAAAATTTAGATGAGCTTTGAAAAGTAGGCCAATGTGGACGCTAGGGTTCCCTAGGAAGTTCCTCCGCCGCGGCCCGAGTCTTAGCCGGGACTTATTGCTCCTGCATCTGTTGAGCAGGTGTCGAGAGGTATGGCATGACGTGTTTTTGACTTTGTTTACTGTATACCACTGTGTTCTGTTTGAGACAGCGCGCTATTCATTGTTGATGGGTCGGCAACCTCTGTTCCTACAGCTGCTACCTCTTCTACGGTGGACTTCGCAATGTTCTCACTGGCTGGCATTGAGGAGATCCCACATCAGCCGATTGGACCGCGATTGTCTCTACCCGAGTTATGAGGACATTCATCCATGTTCAGGGAGAGGATTTTTATTAGGCTGACAAAGTCAGGGAGGAGCAGGAGCATGCCGACTTGTCCGAACTAGAATGTCATCTTGCCAAGCCTGCTAAGTTGCCCAAGGTAACCTTGCGCTCTTGGCTGTCCTTTGTGTTGGTGATTTACCAAAGAGGCAATCATAACAATTCGAATTAAGACCCATCGATTATTGATCCATGGTGCTAATGGGCCTACAACCTTGAAGCCCATTAGCGTACTCTATAAATATAAAAGGTGGGGGGCTAGGGGCGGATGGATTCCACTACGCCCAAACCCTGGTCGCACCTCTTCTTCACCCGACGCCCGAAACCCTAGCCGTGCGTGCGGTGCTAGCACGCCAGCACTTGGCGTTCTAGCCCTGTACGTGTGGACTCCGTGGAGGCGCTGCTGTTGTTGCCGCTGTGCTGATTGGCTACGGCGGCATGAGGTTGTTGCTGGGACGAGGACGAGGAGATCGGTTCGTGGGAAAACATCGACTACTTCCTCTACACCGAGATGCAACTACGTTGGATCAAGTCTACTCCAACGCATCTTCTGCTGCGCTGCGCGTCTAGTGGTAATGATCTATGATCTCCTACTTGCAAGTAGCTTGGGTGTACGCGATAGTTTATAATTGTTATAGCTAGCGTAGCCTACATGTTTCCCTACAGTTGTACCAGAGCTGTCTTGCGTAGTTCTTGGTCTGGATCATGAGCATATAGATGATATATATAGATGATATGTTGTTGTAGTAGATTGGATCTATTACTTTTTGCACGGCTTGATTAGATCAGTTGGTCATAAGGGGTTGGAATAGGTACGAGTAGATTGCAGCATATTATCAAAAATATTAGTTCTTGTTCCTTCTCTACTGTGTGCGCGACATATCCCTACCGGCTAGAATCACCATCGGGACTAACTGTGTGCGGTTCAACAGATCGAGGTCATGTGTAGTTGCAGTCTCCTCAAGCGCAAAGGTTGCACGGTCAATGTGATTGACCTAGTGAAAATTGAGACATTATGAATGGCTCAAATTTGGGTTGATGCGATCAATTCGATGGGATTTTCATAGAGATTTCATAGATATAATCTATGCAATTCCGATGAGATTTGGGTTGCATGGCTTGATTAGATCAGTTGTGAGACCGCCGTTGCTTTCTCATTATAGCGGCACCCTTGCGCTATTTTAGTAGAACACATCGTACGCCTAACTCGCTTTTGCAGGATATGATGTGAAAGGTATGGCCTCAATATCATGTGATGGTATTTGTGCGGCCTGCGTGTCGCAAATTAACACAACCAGGTTGAGGTTGTGCGATTATTGTATAACAACCTGCGTGTCGACTTGTCATGCTTGGATCCTCATGTAATTAATTCACTAGCCATTACATTGTAATAGCTTAGTATTTATCCATGGAGGCTACAAGCATGATGGAGATGATGATCACCACAAGACAGGATGGATGGCAATGGAGGTCACCGTGGAGCCATGGCGATGGATCCTATTGTGATGCAAAAGGCCATACTATTCACAATATAATATGATTATATGCCTGTGATGTTTATTTTCCTGTCATACTATTCTTTCATGCTTTTACTTATGGTTGATGTATTTTCATAATAGAATAGCTTCCCTTAAGTAAAAGTTGAGAACCTTGATATCCTTTTTCGAATAGCTGCACCTATTAAAATTTTGATCGTTATGTGGTAGGTTTATCAAAGTAGAGTACCATCAACTATCATCATGAATAGGGTGGGTGTCGGACATTCACTAGCATAGTATTCGTTTACTCAACAAAGCTATCAAAATGGTTTTGGGTTTTAGGATATGGAGTTGGAGCCGGGGCATTGGATGCCACCCAACAAACATGAGTCATATAGAGATATAATTAGCAATTTGTTGTTTACCTATGTTACTAACTTTCTAGCTGTGAAGCCAAAGCTCACTACGATTTAAGTGAATATGGATCTTGGTCCCCTATATATCGTTAGAGGGAAGACGATGTTAATATAGTGGGAGTCTTTTATTAAATTTGTTAATAGAAGCATTACATAAAACTTAGCGCTAAACCTTTGCTCTTATTTTAATGTTGTAGATCATGTCTGCCAATAATACTTCTACTTTCAATTTGCGATCTGTTCTTGAGAAAGAAAAATTGAATGGGATGAACTTTATTGATTGGTACTGCAACCTGAGAATTGTTCTCAGGCAAGAGAAAAAAGAGTATGTTCTTGAGCAGCCATACCCTGATGAACTCCCTAACGGGGCAACTGCTGCAGCTAGAAGAGCTTACGAGAAGCACTGCAATGACTCACTTGATTTTAGCTGTCTCATGCTTGCCACCATGTCCCCTGATCTGCAGAAGCAGTATGAGCATGCAGATGCTCATTTCATGATAGAGGGGTTGTGTGGAATGTCTGAGAACCAAGCAAGTCCTTGTTTGCGTGCAAGCTGGCAGAGGGTAGCCTGGTCAGTCCTCATGAGGTCAAGCTGATTGGTTACATTGAGACTTTGGAGAAACTTGGTTTTGAACTCAAGTCTGACCTGGCTATTGATGTCATTCTCCAATCGCTCCCGACGAGCTATGAGTCTTTTATCATGAACTTTTAGATGATTGGAATGGAGAAAATATTGGTTGAATTGTATGGGATGCTAAAAATAGCAGAGGAGAGCATTAAGAAAAACCTCACTCATGTGATGATGGTTCAAAAGGAGAACAAAAAGAGGAAGCGTTCGACACCTCCTAAAGGAAAAGCTAAAGGAAAGATTCCTAATGAGCCCTCGAGCTCCAAGCAAAAGCCAAAGGTCAAATCTGGCCCTAATCCTAATGATGAATGCTTCCATTGCCATGGCAAGGGATATTGGTCAAGAAACTACAAGAAATACTTGGAGGATCTGAAGAAGAAGAAAGAAAGTGAGACTTCCGCCTCAGGTATAAATGTTATAAATATTACAGAAATTAATATTGCTATATCTTCTAGTGAATCATGGGTATTTGATACTAGGTTGATGATTCACACTTGCAAATTGTTGCAGGGACTTAATAGGACTAGAAGATTTGCAAGGGGCGAGTTGGTTGTTCATGTCGGCAATGGAGCAAAGGTTGCGGTCATGGCAGTCCGCACTTATCACTTGTCGTTACCCTCAAGATTAGTTTTGGAATTAAATAATTGTTATTACATTCCTACATTTCTGCTTTGAGTAAGAACATTATTTCTTCTTCATGTTTGGAAGAAGTTGATGGGTATGAGATTGTAATAAAGAACAAGCGTTGTTCCATTTATTATAATGATATTCTTTATGCTCATTGTCCATTGGTGAATGGATTGTACATTCTTGATCTTGAGGATAAACCTGTTTATAACATTAATGCAAAAAGGTTTCGACCGAATGATTTGAATCCCACTTTTATTTGGCATTGTCGTTTAGGTAATATAAATGAGAAGCGCATTGAAAAACTCCGTAAAGATGGTTTATTGAGCTCATTTGATTTTGAATCATTTGACACGTGCGAGTCTTGTTTACTTGGGAAGATGACTGAAGCACCCTTTACTGGTCAATGTGAGAGGGCAAATGATTTGTTGTGACTTGTACATACCGATGTATGTGGACCAATGAGCTCAGTAGCCAGAGGTGTTTTTCAGTACTTCACTTTTACTGATGACTTTAATAGATACGGATACATCTACTTAATGAGGGACAAGTCTGAATCATTTGAAAAGTTCAAAGAATTTCATAATGAAGTATAGAATCAATTGGGAAAGATAATTAAATTTCTGCAATCTGATCGTCGGGGTGAATATTTGAACCACGAATTCGGTGATCATCTAAAACAATGTGGAATTGGTCCAAAATTGACTCGGCAGGAATGCCTCAATGGAATGGGGTCTCCGAAAGGAGGAACCGAACCTTGTTAGACATGGTTAGGTCGATGATGAGCCAAACTGATCTTCCATTATCATTTTTGGGTTATGCTCTAGAAACTGCTGCGTTTACACTGAATAGGGTTCCAACTAAGTCTGTGGAAAAGACGCCATATGAGATATGGACTGGGAAACATCCGGGATTATCTTTCCTCAAAGTTTGGGGATGTGAGGCTTATGTCAAACGTTTGATGTCCGATAAGCTCACCCAAAAATCAGATAAGTGTTTCTTTGTGGGGGTATCTGAGGGAAACCAAAGGATATTATTTTTATAATCAAGCGGAAGGAGTTAGTGGGAGCAAGGTGCAACTTGAAGAAATTCGGGATGTACCTGAAATGGTTTCAGCCCCCACTGAACCTTCATGGGATGAACAAGGAGTTGAAGAACCTGTTGTAGAAGAACCAGCCCCACAAAGGTCTCCAAGGGCACGTCGCGCACCTTAAAAGTTCACGCTCCTAACCACGGGCAGCGCGACGTATTGTTATTGGATAATGATGAACCTAAGACCTATACGGAAGCAATAATGGGACCAGACTCTGAGAAATGGCTTGGAGCCATGAAATCCGAAATAGAATCCATGCACAACAATCAAGTTTGGAACTTGGTTGATCCTATTGACGGTGTGAGACTGGTGGAGTGCAAGTGGATTTAAAAAAAAGATAGACATGGATGGAAATGTTCATATCCATAAAGCGCGATTGGTGGCAAAAGGGTTTAAACAAATTCAAGGTGTTGACTATGATGAAACATTTTTGCCCGTCTCTATGCTAAAGTCTATTCGGATTCTTCTAGCTATTGTCACATTTTATGACTATGAGATATGGCAAATGGATGCCAAGACGACTTTCCTGAACGAAAACCTTAGTGAGGACGTGTATATGATACAACCTGAAGGTTTTGTCAATCCTAGAAATGCTGAAAAAATATGCAAGCTTCAAAAGTCCATTTATGGGTTAAAGCAAGCATCTCGGAGTTGGAATATTCATTTTGATGAAGTGGTCAAAGGGTTTGGCTTCATCAAGAATGAAGAAGAGCCTTGTGTTTATAAAAAGGCTAGTGGGAGCGCAGTTGTATTTCTGGTCCTTTATGTGGATGACATATTGTTGATCAGAAATGATATTCCAATGTTGGAAGCCACTAAATCTTAACTAGAAAAAAGTTTCTCAATGAAGGATTTAGGTGAGGCTGCATGTATTTTGGGTATTAAGATATACAGAGATTGATCGAAAAGGCTAATTGGATTAAGCCAAGATACATATATTGACAAGGTATTGAAAAGGTTCAATATGCAGGATTCAAAGAAGAGTTTTCTGCCAATGTCACATGGTGCCAGTCTCTGCAAGACTCAATGTCCCTCGACACCTGATGAGAAAGAGAAGATGAGTGTGATTCCATATGCTTCCGCTATTGGGTCCATCATGTATGCCATGCTTTGTACACGTCCTGATATAGCCTATGCTCTAAGTGTTGCAAGTGGATACCAGTCAAATCTAAGTGAGGCTCACTGGGTCACAGCCAAAAATATCCTAAGTACTTTAGAAGAACTAAGGATAAGTTCCTAGTCTATGGAGGTGAGGAGGAGGTCGTTGTAAATGGTTACACCGATGCTAGTTTCCAAACTGACAAGGATGACTTTAGATCGCAATCTGGATTTGTGTTCTGCCTCAATGGAGGGGCAGTGAGCTGGAAAAAATTCCAAGCAAGAAACTGTAGCTGATTCCACGACGGAGGCCGAGTACATAGCAGCTTCGGAAGCTGCGAAGGAGGCTATTTGGATCAGAAAGTTTGTTTCTGAGTTGGGTGTTGTTCCTAGTGCGTCCAGTCCAATGGACCTCTATTGTGATATTAGCAGTGCCATTGCAGAGGGTAAGAAGCCTAGATCACACCAAAAGTCCAAACACGTCCTGCGGCGCTATCACCTTATCTGTGAGATAATTGATAGAGGTGATGTGAATATTTGCAAGGTGCACATGGATTTAAACATTGCTGATCCATTGACAAACACCCTCTCACAACAGATATCCTACGGCGCTATCACCTTATCTGTGAGATAATTGATAGAGGTGATGTGAAGATTTGCAAGGTGCACATGGGTTGAAACATTGCCGATCCGTTGAGTTCCATGGGTATTAGATATTTGCATGATTGACTCTAGAGTGAGTGGGAGATTATTGTAACCATGTCTAAGTTTGTGTTTTGCTCAATAAAGTGTTATTTGTTCCCTGAATGGCAATTATTTACATTGATTAACAAGTGCGTGACTTGTTTGTGAAACTCTCTAATTTTATTATATTGTTGTTCTAAATGATCCCTAGTTTTTACCGTTATGAGGAACAATAATGGTTAATAAACTAGCACATGTTGAAAGATATCTAGGCCCCTTAGTGGGTTTTGGTGGTAGATGACAAAGCACATGTATATTTAATCATGTTATCAAGCATGTGTGCAGGTGCTAAGGATAAATAAGCAAAATGTATTATGAAGCATGATCCCTCAAAAAGGAAATGAAAAGCGGTGTTTCAAATTTACTTGAAGAGTAGATTTTATTTTGAAATTGAGTATAGGAATGTCGTACTATCAAGAGGGACTTTGATCTACAGGCGTTGACGTGGTAGTTGTGCTCAAGAGAACCTACAAAAACCATGAGAATCAAACCCTCCACTATAAACAACCATCTTGTGAAATTCCCTGTTAAACCCGGAGTGTCCGGGTCCTAGTCCGGAATGTCCGGACAAGGATGTCCGGAGTATCCGAACATATACCCGGAGTCTCCGGGTAACTATTTCCCGTCCGTAAATTGGTCTGAGTCCGGAGTCTCTGGACCCCCGTGCCCGGAGTATCTGGACATATACCCTGAGTATCCGGGTACCCTTTCGCCAACGGCTAGTTTTCTATGAGAGGGAGTATAAATACCCCCATACCCCTTCACTTAGTCTCTCTCTTGCTCATTTCGACCAGAAAAGCCCACAAACAAAAGAAGAGCTCGCTCACTCCCCCTTTCTTCATTCTTGAGTGATGTCCTTTGGGGATTCAAGTGAGATTGTTGCAAGAGCAAAGATTTGTGCTAGTGAGCTTCCATTCCATCTCTTGACCACATCATCCTCGTCTAGCCGGTGGATTCAAGTTTGTTACTCTTGGAGCTTCAAGCTCCTAGACGGCTAGGCATCGCTCGTGAGTGCTCAAGCAAATTGTGAGCACCACGGGAAGTTTGTAATCTTCATTCCTCTCGGAGGAACACATAGTAAGTGACCTTAGATTTGAGCGTTTGTCTCACCCTTGGGAGAGGAGCATAGGGGTTCTTGAGCACTGTCTCTTGAATCCTTCCTCAATGGAGACGTAGCTCCTTTGGGAGTGAACTTCGGGAAATAAATTCTGTCTCACTCTTGTGCTCCTTACTTGCTTTATTGGTTATTTGTTTGTGAGACTAACTTTCTAGGGTTTGAGGTCGATCTACTATTATACAAGTCTCTAGAGTAAGATAACTGGTGAGAAACACTCCAAAGGTACCACTAACTCTTCGAAATTTACTCGATCTAAATTACAGCATCAGTATCTTCGATTTTGTGTAGATTGTTTCATACCCGGATAGTTCGGACATTATCTCCGGAAATTCCGGACTCATGTCCGAACATATATCCAGAGTATTCGGACATCTGTGGTACTGAAAGTGTTCAAAGTGTCTTTAAGTTTCAGATTAGCCTATTCACCCCCCACCCCCCCGTCTAGTCATCTTGAGGTCTTTTCAATTGGTATCAGAGCCTCATTCTCCGTCTTTGAAGGTTAACTGCTCGGAGAATCAAGATGTCGGGTGATACTTCACCAAAGATTCCCACAAATCCGATGGATGAAAGTGAGAAGTCCAACTCCTTAGAAGGAAAGCCAGAGGATAACAAGATCTCCACCTCAAGTGGCTCCAAAGGGAAGAAAAAGAACAGCTCACATGAGGAAGAAGAAAAAGATAAATTGGAGACAATGGATGATGAAATGTCTTACCTTGAGTGGAAGGCATGGCGGAAGAAACAGAAATTGAGAAGCAACAAGAAGAAGTCCGCCACCAAAATTGTGATCGAGTCGAGTGATGACTCCAACACCTATTATAAGAGAAGACCTTCACTCTCATCAAAAGGAAGAGGGAAAGCTGAGAATCATCAAGTCTCTCATGACTATACCTTTCAAATTCCTAGTGATCATAATGCTTGAATTCACATGGGAAAGCCCCCTTATTTTGATGGGACGGGGTATAATATATGGAAGACAAAAATGTTTGGTTATTTGAGTGCAATTCACAAGGATCTTTGGAAGATCGTTGAAGTAGGTTGTGAAATCCCGGAAGACGATGAAGCCACAACGCCGGTGCAAGCATATGTGTTACAAAGAAACTATCAAGCATTGAATATTCTTCACTCTTCCATGAGTCTGGAAGAGTTTGACAAAATCGAAGATGCTCCCACCACCAAGGATGCTTGGGATACACTCCAAGTAAATCATCAAGGGTCAAGAAAAGTTCGTGAGTCAAGAATTAAAACTTTGGAAGATGAACTAAGTCTATTCTCCATGAAGAAAGATGAAACCGTCAAGGAGATGTATAATCGCATGAAAAAGATCACCAATCAAATCAAGTCACTTGGTGGTAACAAATGGGGTGATCGTGAAATTGTTGACAAGCTCTTGACCGTATACATGGCTAGGGACATCACACTACCTATCTTGATAAGAGCCGAAAGGGGATTCAAGCATTTCACCGCCGAAAATGTTCTTGGAAGAAAAGAAGCTCATCATGATCAATTGAAGAGAGTCAAGATCAATCAAGATTTGGCCGAACTTCAAGAACAAGCAACAAAGAACAATGGATTAGCTCTCCAAGCAAATTCAAAGGGCAAAGAGAAGGCAACAAAACCCTCAAGACATGATGACTTGAGTAGTGATGAAGATGATGAGCTAGATGATGAGGAAATGGCTTTCTTCATCAAGAATTTTAGAAGGGTCATGAAGAAGACCAACTTCCGAAACTTTGGCAAAAACAAGACTAAGTATGAGCCAAGAAGAATATCAAGCAAGCCTTGTTTGGATTGCAAGAAAATTGGGCATTGTGGATTGTCCGGAAGAAAAGAAGAAGAACAAGGACACCAAGGAGAGCTCATTCAAGAGGGACAAGCCAAGATACAAGAAGCATGCCGGTGAAGCTCATCTTAGTCAAGAATGGGATTCAAATGAATAAAGCAACTCTGACAATGAAGATGTTGCAACCATGGCATTCAAGACCTTTTCTTCTCATCAATCAAGTTTATTTGAAGATTTCACTGATGATGAAGATCAAGGCCCAATCATGTGCGTTATGGAAAAGAACATGAAGGTAACATCCCCAAACTCATCGGATGATGAACTAGATGAGGAAGATGAAACTGCTAGTCTTATTAAACAATATGGCAAAAGAGCGGCAACTAAAATGATGAAACTAATAATGAAACTAGATGACCTAGATGAGACACTTGAATCACAACAAGAATTTCTTAGGTTTGAGAGAGAAAAGTACGAAGCTTTTGAAAAGAACCTTACCAATGAAAGGAAGGAAAACAAGAGGCTTGAGGACTCTCTAAGAACCATGGATAGCATACTTCTTGAGGTAGAAGAATCATTCACTAGTGAAAAGAGGAAAGTGAATGATTTAACTAAAAAACTCTCCTTAGTTGAAGACATTCATGCTAACTTGAAGAGTGACAATGAGAAACTTCCAGAAAGCTTAACAAGTTTGCAAGCCATTCACACGACACTTGAAGTTAAAGTTAACACTCTTTTGGAAAGTTCCTCTAAAGCTTGTGAGTCATCAAAGTCATCTAGTCCTTCAACTAGTAACGGTTGTGCATGATGCGTTTATATTGATGTTCAAACTTATGCTACTAACCATGAAGAAAGAGATTAGTAGACTCACTCAATGTAACAACCCTGATAAATTACAATTCTAAAGCAATGTCATTAGCCCAACCCTATGCTTAATCAACTAATAAAAGGATTAAAACAAGTTAAGTTGAAACTCAAATTGAATTTGGGCACATTTGAATACCTTTGAAATTTTAAATTTAACTTTCAAACCATAAGCCAAATGAGATGTTGCCTGAAACCAAACTTGTAGAACTTTTTATTCTGAACAACTTTCATGTTCAAAAGTTTTTGAAATTCAAATTAGAAAGAGGAGAAAACACCCTGTTCGCACCCAGCCCCCTGAAACTTTTCAAATTTTCGCGTTTAGGCCCCTCGCTCTCTCTCTCTCTCCCCTCCCCGCCCGACAGCCGCGCCACGTCGCCGGCGATGTCTGACCGGCGCGAGCCGCCAGGCCAGTGGCCGCCGTCCCTCGCCCCCAAGCACGGCTTTGCCCCCCCCACCGCCGCACTGCCTAGTCCGCGCCCGCGCGTGCGCACGCCGTGCCGTGCCCCGGCTCGCCGCCCGCCGCGCCCAACCGCCGCGTCGCGCCGTGCCGTCCTGACCCCCACGCCCCGCCCATCGCTGCGCCTACCTCCCGCCTGAGCCGCTGCTGCAGCTGTTTCCCCAATCCAACCGCCGCGCTATCTCCTCGCTGCCACTCCAAATCCCCGGCCGCCAGTCGCTCGCCTCCGCCCGCCGCACGCCGCGCCGGCGTCCTGCTGCGGCCCGCCGTGGCCAGTGGCACGCCTTTGCCGTGCCTCCACCCCGCACGTCGCCCAGGCACCCCCACCCCCTCCTGCCCCTATAAAAGCCGCGCCCCCGGCCGCCCGCGCGAGCCACAGCAGCCAGAGCACCTCGCCGCCGCCATTACCGCCGCCCAGCTCGCCGGAATTCCGGCCGCACCTCAACGGAGCCGCTGCTCCACGTCGCGGCGCCCCTTCCCGGCCGCCCCAACTCGCACAAAACCCACCCAAAGGTAGCCCCCAACCTCCTCTTGCTCCTCCCCCACCTTGCCCTCGCCGCCGGCGACCGAGCCCGCCGGATTTCGGCCGGATTTGCTGTTCCCCGCCGTGAATCGCGACCAGGGACCACATTGCAATCGCCCAAATCTTCCCAGGGGGTTTTCTGCTAGTTTTCAGGGACCCCTCTGTAAAGAAAGTTTTAACCAAATCAGTGAACTTGTAAAATTCGTATAAAATTGTAGAAAATTCAAAAAAATGCAAACTCAACTGTTCTGGAATCCTTAGAACAAACTCTACAACTTTTGTTACGAAAAGTTTCTCAGATTCTCAACATATTTTGCTCTACATTAAATGGAAGATTTAATGGACTTCTTTTGTACCCACTGTTGTAGATCAATGCTGATCCTAAATTTTGGATAGTGAGTTAGTTGCTTGATGTTTAGGACTGTGTAAAAAGATCAGGCCCAAATTCCATCAATATCTACACTGTTTATTAAACTTAGTTTCATACCATAAGTGGCTAAATATTTTTATCCCTGCAGTTAGGTTATGAATCACTTAATGAAACTTTTTCTATACTGGTGTAATGGTACCTAGATGCCAGAGAAAAATTGGGAGACTTATTATCTCACAGGAACCTATTTACTTGATTTATGTGCTAATAACATACATTAAATCAAGAAAATAGTATCTTAGCTTGGAAAACTCTCATATTTTTACTAGAAGATATTCAGTGTTAGGGGATTCTGTGTAAAAAGTTTCATGGACAAAAACCCTGTGTAGGATCCTGTAAAAATAAATCCTTGATTAACCTAGGTGTATAATGTCATATTTACTATGCTCTGAAAACTGCATAATAAATCCTATAAAAATTACAGTAGCTCCTGCAAAAAGAACAAAGATATTAGCCCTGTAAAAATATTAGACCCAGGTTTTGCACCAATTGTTCTGTACAAAAAGAACAAAGATTTAGCGGCAACCATGTAATATATTTTTTCATAATTAATCTGCTGCATGAAATTGTATGAAAATTTTACAGTGAGCATATCTTTCTCTGATGTGCCTTGATCCAAGATTTCATGACCAGAAACTACTCACTGTAGAATTACACTTAAACCATGTTTCCATGAGGAACATAAGTTCCCATGAACACCCACCCCACCTTGCTTAACGAAGTTACTTATTGTACTAATCTACTCTATTAACGATTGCCCACGAATGATAAAGTAACTCACTTCACAACAAACTCGTGTTTTACAAACTGCAACTTTATCGTGAAGGAAATCATGTCGTTTACCATCACCACTACCTAAACTTGTGCATTCATGTAGAATCGACGACTCTCGCCGACGGAACTTACGAGCTGGTGCCCGCGTTCGAGAGTGAGCAGCGTGAAGCTCAAGTAAATCTAACTGAAGCTCTTGAAGACCCGAGCCCAAGTTCGGAAGAGCCCCAAGCTAACTTTGCACAAGAAGGCTAGCCCCGGAGCATAACCCTATTCTTTCCTAAATAATGCAACTCATTACTCTCTTGCTTGTGCATTAAGTTTATAGGAGTTGAATGAAAACTTAGTTGCATGATGTTAGGAACCCATGCTTGAAAACTAGATGTAAGGTTCGATAGAATGCTGTGCTAATAGGACTCCGGTAAAAGCCGAGTGATTTCCTGTCACTCGCGAGAAAATAGGAGTTGAATGTTTACTACACGCTGCAATCATAAGGACAACGGACGGGCTATGGTACAATGTTTACGATTGAGGCCCGTCTGTTTAGTGAAAAATGCTAAGGCCGCAGTGTGTGGTAGTGGTGGTTAAGTCTTTGAACGTACTAACCACATGCCGAGAATATGGTAATCGGTAAGCTTAAGTACCTGATTGGCCCGGCAAGTGGACAACAACCTACCCTTTGAACTTCGGTCCCACTATATGGCGAGTGCACGAGTGGTCACAACCCGGCGGCGAACCGTGGCGTGGGACTCGTGTACTCTCGGAGGGTAGCCTCGATCCACAACCCGGAAAGAAAGGGGAAAAGTTGCACGTGTGACTCTGTGAGTAACCACGTGACGTGTGTTTAGGTTTCCCTTGCAAGGTTAAGAAATTCGATTCGAATCATCCCTTTCTCATGGCTATTGAGACTGCTTAACCCCCTTTACCCACAGAGTAAGAAGAGGAACAATGATGATGAATAAACTTGTTGGATGAAAATTAATGCTTCACCATGAATGATATTGGATAGCTGCTTATCTAGAATGGTTAATGAAACTAGAATCTTGAGCTAAAAGTTGAAAGTAAGGACCCACTTGTAGATGCTTTTCGGCAAAACAAACCCCCGAGCCAAAAAGCCTTGCATGTCTAGAGTCGGTGGAGTAGATTCCACTACACGGGTAAGTCTTGCTGAGTATTAGTATACTCAGCCTTGCTTGTGGCTCGTTTTCAGGTGAGACGTTCGAAGATATGATTGCTAGCTTGACTTGGCTTTGCACTCTTCCCCCTGGTTGGTCGGTGGAATGGGATACGCCACCGGCCAATGGAGACAATGCCGAGTGATGTCTCGTACGGGCTTCACCGAGACATCCTGTATCGTCGAGTAGCTTTCGTTGTTTTATTTTCCGCTGCAACTTAAACTCTGAAGAACTTATTGGTTATGATCACTGAAGTACTTGGTTTCTAAACTCAAACTTGGTCTGTAATATTCACCTATGATAATTTTGTAATATTTGCTGGAATGTGGTATTCTCTGGGCTCATCGTCGCATGAGCATTTGTATGTATGGCATTCGATCCGCTCTACCGTGGTTGTATTGGGAGGTTACCCGACAGACCAATGGATTACTCCGTTTGAAGTGTAAGGTTAACCGAGATTGCCCTAATGGTGATGGTTAATACACTTAAGCCGGATTAATTCAGGTGGTTCTGCCACAGCTGGTATCAGAGCCGTAGCTGGTGCCACAGCTGGCAACAGCTGGCACCAGAGCCGAAATGCATACGCCAGAGAATGCGACAAGCCGTAAAAACTTATTTTCATAAAACTTGACTAGAAGGATGTGTTGCGAAATACGTTGGTGCGTTAAGGATGGTACCTAGTTCGTAAAGCCCTAAGGGATTATGGGAAAGTTACTAGGTGGCTATCTAACTTATGAAATATTATCAACTGACTTCCAGCACATTACTTTCTGTCAAAACTTAATTTCATGCACAACCGACCTTAAATTCTGTAACGACACACTCATCGCTAAGGTAAGAAGGTAAGAATCCTCAGCCAACTGAGAGAGCTTGGCCTTCCTGTCGGTGATGCGAACCGAACGCTGCCCTCAAGCCGTGGCTTACTTGAGGTGCTGCCAATATGCCAACTGTTAGTTGAATATATTGGGAGTAGAAGGTTTGGCGCAGGGTATGGCGATCGCTGTTCATACCCCCGTCACATGACGGTACCCCCGTGAATACGCTATCTTGATAGCGTATGTTAACGTCGTCTGTACGGCGGAAATTGTACAGATATCGTTTCTATAAGTAAACGGTAATGAATACATACACTTTCATGAGTGCTGGCATGAAAGGTTCATGAAATATATATGCTATATCAATCTTCTGCAGGTACACTAACCGCGAATACGATAAGTTAAAGAATGGTTAGAAAAACTCAACTAGCTATTATAGTGAGAGGCGTATCACGTATGCCACCGAAACTATCCTCGTAAGACCAAAAGTATTTGGCAATTATTTTCTTTGTGAGGATGAATAGGACGTGCATGCATCATGACCATATATATCTGAAATGGAAAATGCGTTGTATGAGAGTGGTAAGGTTCTTGCGAATCCAAGCATGATTTTGCATAAAGACTATCTAGCGAATCTGTCCCAAATCTGCCATGACCGAAAAGAGAGATTTATTGATCAAAGAAAACGGCCTTTTCTGGTAAAGTTCATGTTGAAAGAATTGTTCCAAATTCTGTGTTCTACCTCCTGTCTAAATATGAAAAATTTTGGACATATGGGTAATAGGAAACAACAAAAACTTTGGAATATCAGATTTCTATCCAGAATAAGCACTTCTGCCCCTTAAATTTTTAGGCCCCCTTCCTACGGTTTTCTGCAAAAGAGTACAACACAAAACTTGTTCCAAATTTACCCAGGTAGCTGCTGTTAAAATTTGGTAAATTTTCGCTGGGTAGATTTTCCCTGGTGCACGAAATATTGGCCCCCTGTTCACTGAAAATTTCTGGGTAGACAGAGAAGTGAGACCTTAAGGGAACAGCCATCTTAGAGCCTAATCCAGCCAAAGTGTTGAATACCAAACTTGTCCTAAATTCGGTGATCTAGGTTCTCACAAAATTTCAACCCTATTGGATCTTGCTGGTTTGAGTTATAGGCCAGATACTATAACTCGTTCTGCTGCAAAACAGCCAACCAACGAAGCAAAGAGTGAATCGTTTGACCATCTTATCCATCGATTTAGCATCTTGGCTGAATATCAAAGTTGTACATCCCTAAATTCCCTATCCACTGCCAAAATATGAGGAACTTTGGATGAACCTACCAGGAGTTATAAGATTCTTATGGCAGACAGTTTTTATGCCCGCGATTCCATCCAGGACCATTTGGAAGTCTACTATTCTGCGTTAGATCTTTTTGAGTCATGGAAGCAACATGGATCACGTTGCTAATGAAGAACCTTCGCCTTTTCAGATGGTTGGAGCAACCCGTGGTAACCCGGATGGTTTTGGTGCTAGCGCAAGTGGATCACAACCACAGCCGCCACCACCACCCAGTTTGGTGGAAGTAATGGCCGCTCAAACCGAGTTGCTTCGTCAGCTTGTCAAGGGGCAGGAAGCAATTTTTCAGTGCCTGCAGCAACGACACCATCAAGGGGATGGGTGCAATGTCCACCATCCTCAGGTTGCTAGCTATCCAGAGCTCAATAACAAGATGATGGACACAAGAGACGTTTACTCAGACTCCTTATTGCCCCCATCACAACTTCCGATGAAACTTAAGGATCACCAAGTAAAGTGTCGGACTCTCAAGCCTGACCCATGCGGCATAGACTTGACTGGATGGGAAATTACCTGCACAGAATTCATCCCACGGGGCCGACGTCAAGTTAGCAAAACTACTGACGCCGGTACAGACCTTCGAACACAAACTCGCTCACCTGTTCCGGAAAAGATAGACCCTGCCAAATGCACCACACCCAAGGGAGGTTCATTAGGTATGCTAGTAGCGATATCTTCAGATAGCAAACAACCCGGTCGTCCAAGTGACAAAAACCGTTGCTTCAATTGTAGCAGTGCTAACCATTTTGCTCGAGAATGCCCTCAGCCTAGGCAGCCAAGGCAGGGCCAAGGTTCTAGCCAAACCCATCAGAACAAGCGCAAAAGACAGAGGAACAAGAGCAAAGGACAGATTGATCAGCTTGAAGCGCTCCCTAAAGGTGCACCCTTAATGACACGCACATCCTCTATTTAACAACAAGCCTGCAGTTATATTGTTTGATTCTGGTGCATCGCATAGTTTCATAAGTGCAAAATTCGGTGCAAAAGTAGGCTTGGATGTTTGTCACACAAAAGGGTCATATATGATATCCACACCGGGTGGTAAAATTGCTTCGAATCAAATGATCAGACAAGTACCAGTCAAGTTGGGTAGTAAAACCATCAACACAAACTTGATTCTTTTACCCCTTGACGGCATGGATCTTATTTTGGGCATGAATTGGATGGTTTTGCACAAAGTCACACTAGACCCCTCGTCCCGAGTTGTGGAAATAAATTCACCTAGTCACGGAGCCACCACCCTTTACCTACCATTCCTAGATTGCACGAATTCCTGTGCTTACAAAATGGAAGGACTTAAGCTAGAGGATATTCCTGTAGTAAACGAGTATGCCGACGTTTTCCCGGATGACTTACTAGGAATGCCACTGGATAGGGATATTGAGTTCATCATCGAACTGCAACCAGGCACTGCACCTATATCCAAGAGACCATATAGGATGGCCCCTAAAGAATTGGCAGATCTGAAAATTCAACTCCAAGAACTGCTGGACAAAGGTTTCATTCGCCCTAGCGCGTCACCTTGGGGATGTCCAGCCCTATTCGTAAAGAAGAAGGATGACAGTTTGAGGTTATGCGTTGACTACCGACCTCTCAATGCGGTAACTGTTAAAAATAAATACCCACTTCCTCGTATCGATGTACTCTTCGATCAATTAGCTGGAGCCAGAGTCTTCTCAAAAATTGATCTTCGTTCGGGATATCATCAGATCTAGATTCGCCCGTGCGATATTCCTAAGACTGCCTTCTCCACACGCTATGGACTATATGAATTCTTGGTCATGTCCTTTGGACTCACCAATGCCCCTGCCTACTTCATGTATCTCATGAATTCGGTATTCATGCCCGAACTTGACAAATTCGTCGTAGTGTTCATCGACGACATCCTTATCTATTCCAAGGATGAGGAAGAGCATGCCAAGCACCTTCGCATTGTTCTTCAGCGACTCAGAGACCATCAGCTCTATGCTAAGTTTTCTAAGTGTGAATTCTGGTTGGATACTGTAAAGTTCTTGGGTCACACGATCTCCAGCGAAGGCATAGCTGTTGACCCCAGCAAGGTACAAGAGGTGATGGATTGGAAACCCCCTACCTCTGTTCATCAGATTCGTAGTTTTCTCGGCTTAGCCGGTTACTACCGTCGCTTCATCCCGGATTTCTCTCGAATTGCTAAGCCCATGACTGAACTGTTAAAGAAGGAAGTAAAGTTTGTATGGAATGAGAAATGTGAAGAAGCTTTCCACACTCTCAGAGAGCATCTAACTACTGCACCTGTGTTAGCTCAACCCGATAATACCAAGTCGTTCGATGTGTATTGTGACGCATCGGGTACGGGTCTAGGATGTGTGCTTTTGCAAGAGAATCGAGTGATTGCATATGCCTCACGAGCCCTTCGGCCCCACGAACAGAATTATCCCACTCATGATCTTGAGCTTGCAGCTGTCATTCACGCTCTGAAAATATGGAGGCACTATCTCATGGGTACACAGTGCAATATCTACACTGATCATAAGAGTCTCAAGTATATCTTCACGCAAGCCGATCTGAATATGAGACAACGAAGATGGTTAGAATTAATCAAGGATTATGACCTTGAAGTGCACTATCACCCCGGCAAGGCTAATGTAGTCGCGGACGCACTAAGCCGCAAGTCCCATTGCCATTGCTTATCCATGGAATCCTACAATGAGACATTGTGTGCAGAAATGAGGAAGCTTAACATGGAAATGGTTTCCAAAGGCACTCTAAATCACATCTCAGTTGAGCCCACTCTTCACGACCAAATCGTCATGGCACAACTACATGATGAAGGAATTAAGGTCATCAAACAAAAACTCTCTCTAGGTGAGGAGAAGTATAAATGTTTCCGCCAGGACCATAAGGGAGTTGTATGGTTCGAAAGTCGTATAGTCGTTCCGAAGAATCATGAACTCCGCAAGCAAATTCCCGATGAGGCACATCTTTCCAAATTCTCTATCCACCCCAGTAGTAGCAAAATGTATCAAGACCTAAGGCAAAACTTCTGGTGGACTAGAATGAAAAGAGAAATTGCTACGTATGTCTCGAAATGTGACACGTGCCAGAGAGTAAAAGCTAGCCACTTGAAGGTAGCCGGTACACTTCAACCGTTACCTATACCATCCTGGAAATGGGAAGACATAAGTATGGACTTCATCGTTGGACTACCAAACACTTCCCAGAAACATGATTCAATATGGGTTATCGTTGATAGACTCACAAAGACGGCACATTTCCTTCCGGTACACACCACCTATACCGCCAAGAAATATGCTGAGATTTACCTCGATCGTATTGTTTGCCTACATGGAATACCTAAGATAATTATTTCTGATCGTGGTACTCAGTTTGTAGCACGCTTTTGGGAACAACTGCAAACGTCTCTTGGTACCAAACTGATTTGCAGCTCAGCATACCATCCTCAGACTGACGGACAAACGGAAAGAGTAAACCAAATTCTTGAAGACATGCTGAGAGCTTGCGTCATTCACTATGACAAGAATTGGGACAAATGTCTACCCTTAGCAGAGTTCTCGTACAACAATAGCTATCAAACGAGTTTGAAAATGGCACCATTTGAGGCCCTGTACGGACGGAGGTGTCGAACTCCTTTGAGCTAGTCACAAACCGGAGAACGCAAAATAATTGGACCCGACCTGGTAATCGAGGCAGAGGAGAAAGTAAAGGTAATACAAGCAAATCTTAAAGCCGCACAAGCCCGACAAAAGAGCTATTCTGACAAAAGGAGAAAGCCCCTAAAATTCGAAGTTGGCGATCATGTCTATCTTCGAGTTTCACCCACCAAGGGAGTGCAAAGATTCGGAATCAAAGGCAAACTAGCTCCCCGTTATGTTGGTCCTTACGAAATCGTTGAGAGCTGCGGACCCGTAGCCTACAAATTACGACTGCCCCCTCAGCTCACAGCCACCCATGATGTCTTCCACGTATCTCAACTCAAGAAGTGTATTCGAGTCCCTACCGAGATTGTGGAACAACAAGAAATATTGTTAGAACCCGACCTCTCGTATGTCGAACACCCAGTTAAAATTTTGGATCAAAAAGAAAGAGGGACCAGGAGGAAAGTGATTAAAATGTATAAAGTTCAATGGAATCATCACACTGAAGAAGAAGCCACCTGGGAAACCGAGAGCTACCTAAACCAAAATTTCCCTGGTTTTCTTATCTCAACCACTGGTATGTGCACCCCTGTGCACACTAAGATTTACCGAATCTCGGGGCGAGATTCTTGTTAAGGGGGGAAGGCTGTAACAACCCTGATAAATTACAATTCTAAAGCAATGTCATTAGCCCAACCCTATGCTTAATCAACTAATAAAAGGATTAAAACAAGTTAAGTTGAAATTCAAATTTAATTTGACCACATTTGAATACCTTTGAAATTTTAAATTTAACTTTCAAACCATAAGCCAAATGAGATGTTGCTTGAAACCAAACTTGTAGAACTTTTTATTCTAAACAACTTTCATGTTTAAAAGTTTTTGAAATTCAAATTAGAAAGAGGAGAAAACACCCTGTTCGCACCCAGCCCCCTCAAACTTTTCAAATTTTCGCGTTTAGGCCCCTCGCTCTCTCTCTCTCTCTCTCTCTCCCCTCCCCGCCCGACAGCCGCGCCACGTCGCCGGTGATGTCTGACCGGCGCGAGCCGCCAGGCCAGTGGCCGCCGTCCCTCGCCCCCAAGCACGACTTTGCCCCCCCCGACCACCGCGCTGCCCAGTCCGCGCCCGCGCGTGCGCACGCCGTGCCGTGCCCCGGCTCGCCGCCCGCCGTGCCCAACCGCCGCGTCGCGTCGCGCCGTGCCGTCCCGACCCCCGCGCCCCGCCCATCGCTGCGCCTGCCTCCCGCCTGAGCCGCTGCTGCAGCTGTTTCCCCAATCCAACCGCCGCGCTATCTCCTCGCTGCCACGCCAAATCCCCGGCCGCCAGTCGCTCGCCTCCGCCCGCCGCACGCCGCGCCGGCGTCCTGCTGCCGCCCGCTGTGGCCAGTGGCATGCCTTTGCCGTGCCTCCACCCTTCGCATCGCCCAGGCACCCCCACCCCCTCCTGCCCCTATAAAAGCCGCGCCCCCGGCCGCCCGCGCGAGCCACAGCAGCCAGAGCACCTCGCCGCCGCCATTACCGCCGCCCAGCTCACCGGAGCTCGCCGGAATTCCGGCCGCACCTCGACGGAGCCGCTGCTCCACGTCGCGGCACCCCTTCCCGGCCGCCCCAACTCGCACAAAACCCACCCAAAGGTAGCCCCCAACCTCCTCTTGTTCCTCCCCCACCTTGCCCTCGCCGCCGGCGACCGAGCCCGCCGGATTTCGGCCGGATTTGCTGTTCCCCGCCGTGAATCGCGACCAGGGACCACATTGCAATCGCCCAAATCTTCCCAGGGGGTTTTCTGCTAGTTTTCAGGGACCCCTCTGTAAAGAAAGTTTTAACCAAATCAGTGAACTTGTAAAATTCGTATAAAACTGTAGAAAATTCAGAAAAATGCAAACTCAACTGTTCTGGAATCCTTAGAACAAACTCTACAACTTTTGTTACGAAAAGTTTCTCAGATTATCAACATATTTTGCTCTACATTAAATGGAAGATTTAATGGACTTCTTTTGTACCCACTGTTGTAGATCAATGCTGATCCTAAATTTTGGGCAGTGATTTAGTTGCTTGATGTTTAGGACTGTGTAAAAAGATCAGGCCCAAATTCCATAAATATCAACACTGTTTATTAAACTTAGTTTCATACCATAAGTGGCTAAATATTTTTATCCCTGCAGTTAGGTTATGAATCACTTAATGAAACGTTTTCTATACTGGTGTAATGGTACCTAGATGCCAGAGAAAAATTGGGAGACTTATTATCTCACAGGAACCTATTTAATTGATTTATGTGCTAATAACATACATTAAATCAAGAAAATAGTATCTTAGCTTGGAAAATTCTCATATTTTTACCAGAAGGTAATCAGTGTTAGGGGATGCTGTGTAAAAAGTTTCATGGACAAAAACCCTGTGCAGGATCCTGTAAAAATAAATCCTTGATTAACCTAGGTGTATAATGTCATATTTACTATGCTCTGAAAACTGCATAATAAATCCTATAAAAATTACAGTAGCTCCTGCATGGTTTTAGGAAAGCTCTGTAAAAATCTTAGACCCAGTTTTGGCACCAATTGTTCTGTACAAAAAGAACAAGGATTTAGTGGCAACCATGTAATATATTTTTTCATAATTAATCTGCCGCATGAAATTGTCTGAAAATTTTACAGTGAGCATATCTTTCTCTGATGTGCCTTGATCCAAGATTTGATGACCAGAAACTACTCACTGTGGAAGTTACACTTAAACCATGTTTCCATGAGGAACATAAGTTCCCATGAACACCCACCCCACCTTGCTTAACGAAGTTACTTATTGTACTAATCTACTCTATTAACGATTGCCCACGAATGATAAAGTAACTCACTTCACAACAAACTCGTGTTTTACAAACTGCAACTTTATCGTGAAGGAAATCATGTCGTTTACCATCACCACTACCTAAACTTGTGCATTCATGTAGAATCGACGACTCTCGCCAACGGAACTTACGAGCTGGTGCCCGCGTTCGAGAGTGAGCAGCGTGAAGCTCAAGTAAATCTAACTGAAGCTCTTGAAGACCCGAGCCCAAGTTCGGAAGAGCCCCAAGCTAACTTTGCACAAGAAGGCAAGCCCCGGAGCATAACCCTATTCTTTCCTAAATAATGCAACTCATTACTCTCTTGCTTGTGCATTAAGTTTATAGGAGTTGAATGAAAACTTAGTTGCATGATGTTAGGAACCCATGCTTGAAAACTAGATGTAAGGTTCGATAGAATGCTGTGCTAATAGGACTCCGGTAAAAGCCGAGTGATTTCCTGTCACTCGCGAGAAAATAGGAGTTGAATGTTTACTACACGCTGCAATCATAAGGACAACGGACGGGCTATGGTACAATGTTTACGATTGAGGCCCGTCTGTTTAGTGAAAAATGCTAAGGCCGCAGTGTGTGGTAGTGGTGGTTAAGTCTTTGAACGTACTAACCACATGCCGAGAATATGGTAATCGGTAAGCTTAAGTACCTGATTGGCCCGGCAAGTGGACAGCAACCTACCCTTTGAACTTCGGTCCCACTATATGGCGAGTGCACGAGTGGTCACGACCCGGCGGCGAACCGTGGCGTGGGACTCGTGTACTCTCGGAGGGTAGCCTTGATACACAACCCGGAAAGAAAGGGGAAAAGTTGCACGTGTGACTCTGTGAGTAACCACGTGACGTGTGTTTAGGTTTCCCTTGCAAGGTTAAGAAATTCGATTCGAATCGTCCGTTTCTCACGGCTATTGAGACTGCTTAACCCCCTTTACCCACAGAGTAAGAAGAGGAACAATGATGATGAATAAACTTGTTGGATAAAAATTAATGCTTCACCATGAATGCTATTGGATAGCTGCTTATCTAGAATGGTTAATGAAACTAGAATCTTGAGCTAAAAGTTGAAAGTAAGGACCCACTTGTAGATGCTTTTCGGCAAAACAAACCCCCGAGCCAAAAAGCCTTGCATGTCTAGAGTCGGTGGAGTAGATTCCACTACACGGGTAAGTCTTGCTGAGTATTAGTATACTCAGCCTTGCTTGTGGCTCGTTTTCAGGTGAGACCTTCGAAGATATGATTGCTAGCTTGACTTGGCCCTGCACTCTTCCCCCTGGTTGGTCGGTGGAATGGGATAGGCCCCCGGCCAATGGAGACAATGCCGAGTGATGTCTCGTACGGGCTTCACCGAGACATCCTGTATCGTCGAGTAGCTTTCGTTGTTTTATTTTCCGCTGCAACTTAAACTCTAAAGAACTTATTGGTTATGATCACTGAAGTACTTGGTTTCTAAACTCAAACTTGGTCTGTAATATTCACCTATGATAATTTTGTAATATTTGCTGGAATGTGGTATTCTCTGGGCTCATCGTCGCATGAGCATTTGTATGTATGGCATTCGATCCGCTCTACCGTGGTTGTATCGGGAGGTTACCCAACAGACCAATGGATTACTCCGTTTGAAGTGTAAGGTTAACCAAGATTGCCCTAATGGTGATGGTTAATACACTTGAGCCGGATTAATTCAGGTGGTTCTGCCACACTCAATTAGTGCAAGAAGAAGCACCATCTCACAAGCAAGTACTCAAGACAAATGCCTCACCAAGGGTAGGTGAGTTTGAGAAGCATACCAATGGATTTGGATCAAAGTACTTGAGCAAGTATGGCTTTGAGAAAGGTAAGGGACTTGGAAAGAATGAAGATGGTGCACCTCAAACCATCCCATATGTCAAGAACAACAATAAGGCCGCATTAGGAGCAAATGGAGGTCTAGTGAACATGACTACTCCCGTCCGCAAGGGAGTTGGTAAGACACAAGGGACAAGTCATGTCAAGTTTGTCAAGGGAGGCACAACATGTAATGAAGGTGCTAAAATTGTCGCATCTTCATTAAAGCAAGACAAGTTCCAAGCTCCTAAGACAAAAGAATTATCCTCTCAAATGTCTTTTTATGCGGATTATATGTTAACTAGGAACCACCTTGGTAAAGTGGTTGCTATGTTTGTAGGTCACCGCTCATGGAACACTAAGGTGAAAAGCCATGTGTGGGTACACAAGGTGCTTGTGACTAACATTCAAGGTCCTAAGTATTGTTGGGTACCTAAAAGGAAGGAATAATCTTGTTTTGTAGGGATACTTCTCCGGTGGATACACATGGGTGATTGATAGTGGATGTACAAATCATATGACCGAAGAAAGAAGTATGTTTGAATCTTTGAAAGAATCCGATGGTGATCATTACATTACCTTTGCTGGAATCAAAAGGGAAAAATGCTTAGCACCGGTAACATTGATCTAAACTCAAAATTCTCTCTTTCAAAGGTTCTCTTAGTTGAGTCACTTGGCTATAATTGTTATCCATATCACAACTTTGTACCTTAGGCTTCAGTTGTTTATTACTAATGAGGGTGTGACCGTCATTAGGAGAAGCGATGGCTCCGTTGCCTTCAAGGGTGTACTCAAGGGAAAGCTTTATCTAGTGGATTTTTCACAATAAAAAGCTCAACTTGATACATGCTTGGTGGCAAAGTCTAGCTTGGGTTGGTTATGGCATCGCTGACTAGCCCAAGTTGGGATGAGAAATCTCAACAAGCTCCTAAAGGGGGATCACATCCTAGGACTAACCAATGTCTCTTTTGGGAAAGATCGTATTTGTAGTGCTTGTCAAGCCGGAAAGTAAGTTGGTGTCCTCATCCATCAAAGAGCATTGTCACCACCGTCAAGCCATTGGAACTACTACACATGGACTTATTCGGCCCGGTGGCTTATATAAGCATTGGTGGTAACAAATATGGTTTTGTCATTGTTGATGATTATTCTCGTTTCACTTGGGTATTCTTTTTGCATAACAAAAGTGTAGTGCAAGATACATTCAAGAAATTTGCAAAAAGAGCTCAAAATGAATTTGAGACCAAGATCAAGAAAGTGAGAAGTGATAATTGCACCAAATTCAAGAACACCAACATTAAAGAATTCCTAGATGAAGAAGGCATTGGTCATGAGTTCTTCGTTCCATATACTCCACAACAAAATGGAATTGTTGAAAGGAAGAATAGAACTCTCATTGAGGCCGCAAGGACAATGCTTGATGAATACAAGGTCTCAGATCAATTTTGGGCGGAAGCGATCAACACGGCGTGCCATGCCATCAACCGCCTTTATCTACACAAGATCTTGAACAAGACGGCCTACGAGCTTCTACTTGGTAAAAAGCCTAACGTGTCTTACTTTAGAGTTTTTGGAAGTAAGTGCTTCATTCTTAATAAGAAGCCCAAAAACTCTAAGTTTGCACCTAAAGTTGATGAAGGTTTCCTTCTTGGTTATGCCTCAAATGCTCATGGCTATCGTTTCTTCAACAAAACCTCCGGTTGTGTTGAAGTTGTGTGTGATGTGACATTTGATGAATCTAATGACTCTCAAGGGGAGCAAGTTGACAATATTGTAGGTATGGAAGAATCACCAAGCAAGGCAATCGAGAAGCTGGCCACTGGTGAAATAAAGCCTCAAGAACAAGGAGATCAAGATGATGATGATGATGTGTTGATGTTCAAAGGTTCATCTACAGCCACCTCCGCCGCGCAACCCGGAAACTCTGGCCATGTGTCCGGAGACTCCGGATCCCCTGTCCGGAATATCCGGATAGAGGACCGGACTATCCGGGTCACTGAAGTTGAATCCTCAACTCCACATCAAGATCATTCTCAGGCTAAACAAGAATTTGAGCCAATTCAACATGAAGCTCAAATTCCTCATCCAAGAGTTCATCAAAATATCCAAAAGGACCATCCCGTAGATAACATCCTTGGAAGCATAAGTAAAGGGGTAACCACTCGTTCTTGTTTGGCTACTTTTTGTGAACATTACTCGTTTGTTTCTTCCTTGGAACCACTTAAGGTAGATGAAGCACTGCATGATCTGGATTGGGTAATGGCTATGCAAGAAGAATTAAACAATTTCACACGGAAAGAAGTCTGGTCCTTAGTAGAAAGACCCAAGCAAAATGTTATTGGAACCAAGTGGGTCTTTCGAAACAAACAAGATGAACATGGCGTGGTGGCAAGGAACAAAGCAAGGTTGGTTGCTCAAGGCTTCAGACAAATCGATGGTTTGGATTTTGGTGAGACTTATGCTCCCGTAGCTAGGCTTGAGTCAATTCGTATCTTGCTCGCCTTTGCTACTCACCATGATTTCAAGCTATACCAAATGGATGTGAAGAGTGCATTTCTTAATGGACCAATCTCCGAATTGGTATATGTTGAGCAACCACCGGGTTTTGAAGATTCCAAGTTTCCTAACCACGTCTACAAGCTCCATAAGGTGCTCTATGGGCTTAAGCAAGCACCTAGAGCATGGTATGAATGCCTTAAGGATTTTCTCTTAAGGAAATGCTTTGAGATAGGCAAAGCCGATCCTACTCTTCACTCGTAAAGTTGATAAGGATATTTTTGTATGCCAAATATATGTCGATGACATTATATTTGGTTCTACTAATCAATCTTGGTGCGAGGATTTTAGTAGGATCATGACGAAGAGATTTGAGATGTCCATGATGAACGAGTTGACTTTCTTTCTTGGATTTCAAATCAAACAACTCAAGGAAGGCACTTTCATTTGTCAAACCAAGTATACTAAAGATATGTTAAAAAAGTTTGACATGGAGAATGCCAAGCCCATCAAGACACCCATGCTAACTAATGGACATCTTGATCTAAATGAAGATGGCAAGGCCGTAGATCAAAAGGTATATCGCTCCATGATTGGATCCCTTCTTTACCTTTGTGCATCTAGACCCGATATCATGCTTAGTGTGTGCATGTGTGCAAGGTTTCAAGCTAATCCTAAGGAATGTCATCTTATGGCTGTTAAGAGAATTCTAAGATATTTAGTTTACACTCCATACCTTGGCTTGTGGTATCCCAAGGGCTCCACATTCAATCTACTTGGCTATTCCGATTTGGATTATGCCGGTTGCAAAGTAGATAGGAAGAGTACATCGGGGACTTTTCAATTTCTTGGTAGGTCCCTTGTGTATTGGAGCTCTAAGAAACAAAATTCAGTTGCTCTATCCACTACCGAAGCCGAGTATGTTGCGGCAGGTGCTTGTTGTGTGCAACTACTTTGGATGAGATTTATTTTGAGCGACTTTGGTTGCAAGTTTAGTAAGATTCCACTCTTGTGTGACAACGAGAGTGCCATCAAGCTAGCAAACAACCCCGTAAACCACTCAAGAACTAAACATATTGATATAAGACATCATTTCTTTAGAGACCATGAGACTAAAGGAGATATCGTTTTGAGTCATGTGAGCACCGATAAACAACTAGCCGATATCTTCACTAAACCACTTGATGAGCAAAGGTTTTGTACTTTTAGGAGTGAGCTAAATATCTTGGACTCTCGTAACTTAGTTTGAGATCATGCACATGTTTGATTGCTATAGAGTAATTCCTTTTGAAAAAAAAACTTACTAGAATTATTAGGTGTGTGTTTTTTAAGAAAATTTGAATCTTTTCTTGCTTACTTGAGACTATTGTTTCCATTGTTGATTGTTGGCTAGTCTCAAGCTAAGTGAGCCTCTCACATCACTAGATCTCTCTATCGAAATTCAATCCTATCCTTTTTGAAATCATGCTCAGTCTCAGAGGGAGCCGGATACTCCGGACCAGGGTCCGGATACTCCGGGTGATCCGAAAACTCCGGATATTTGTCCGGATATCCCGGTCGGTAAATATTGAGTATATTACCGCGGAGGGGTTGGTTAGAACCGTTCTTTACCTTCTCTTTCACCGACACCGCCGCCCTTTACTTCTCCTCTCCCTCTCTTTCGCTCTAGGGGCGATTTTCACCATCCCCACTCACAAATCTTGCCAATCTTTGAGGGAAGGACAATCTCCCCTTCGAAAACTCCGAGGATTCATCGGATTTGAAGGATTCCCGCTTGTTCAACGTCTCTCAAGGTATTCAAACTTCAAATCGCCTGATCTCTCAATGTGGTTGGAGTTAGTAGATGTGCCTTGGGGGATAGTCTCTACACATATCTAGCATCCTATGGTTCAAGTTTGATTCAATTCCCATTGCTAAATCTTCAAATCTTTGAACCTAGGGTTTTGGGACATGATATCCGGATATAGGCCCGGATACTCCGACCCTGTTGTCCGGAGTATCCGGACATATACCCGGGGTCTCCAGACTTCGTGTGGCTGGCCCTATTCTTTTCAATCAAAATGTATCTAGACTCGTTCTTAATCATACCACATCTCTTGTCTAGGCAATGGGGAGAGAAGGTGCATCATCTTGTCAGCGTCGGCAAAAGCGCCGTCATGATCCGCAAATTCAAGAGGAGGAAGTTTCCCCTCCTAGTCATTCTCCAAGAGAACTGCGACCCCGTCGTCGTCCTAGCAAAGAACCCGCAGGCAGCAGTTCACAAGCCCATCCACCACGACAAGCCCCCTACATGATGGTAGGCATGCCGAATCCTCCGTCCAAAGCTAATCCTTCAAGAAGGGGCATTGCAGCGGATATTTGCCCACAGACTCCGCCTCGCTTGGAGGTCGTCTTCTCAGCAGCTCAGACTCGATATCCAGTATGTCCCAAGCTTGCTCGCCCTTAGATTCCAGATGGATATGCTGTACAACTAGGCAGAAATTATTTCAAGCAAGCCGTGGCCCTCACAAATGCTCGGACAAAAGATGTGTATCGGTATGAGAAGGCAGAAAACTTGGAAAGAAGGTTTTGGTGTCAGTTGCATCAGGACTTCTATTCCTCTGTGGTTTTGCGCAAGGGCAAGGCACCAATTGTCCCTTGCAAGTATGTGGATTGGATTACTTTGAAAAACTCAATGATCCATTCTTCAATGAAGCGATTGCTAAGTGTCGAGAGTTTGGTCTCTATGATATCATGGGCTTTCGGTATGATTGGAATGAAGAGATCCTTGCCCAATTTCATTCTTCTCTCTATTATGATGCAAGGCAAGTCGCTTTCTTTTGGACAACAGAAGGAGTGAAATATGGGGTGGATTACATGACTTTCTCTAGGCTTCTTGCACTTGGGCAGAGGATGAGAAGAGAGATCCCATTCATGTGGAGCATCAATTGATGCCCAATCAATTACCGGCTCTCTTCTACAATCCGATCCTTGCCGAAGCCAGTAATGCAAGCACCCTGCAGCCCTTCCACTACACGATGAACCAATTCTTCCGTGCCACTATCGATGCTAAGGATGGAGATTCCACAGCACTCCGCTACTTTGCATGCAATCTCCTTGCTCTCACAATGCCTGGAGGAAAACCATTTTGCATCATGGACTTCATATGGAATGAGCTAAGGAGAACCATGAATGATCCCAAGAAGTTCTTGCCTTCAGCTCCTTATATTATGTATATCATTGAGAGGGTCACCATGATGACATTTCCAAAGGACTACAAGCATGAGCCCCTTCGTATCCGTCCGCGCTCCGGTGATGCACCACGAGCACCACCTCTTCATGTCGGAGTCACAAGAAACCCGAGGTTTGACCCAGCTCCTTCTTATTCGGGTCCATCATCCTCTCGCCGTGGTCACCATGACTCTTTCATCAAGAGGGCACTCAAGAGCATCTTTTGCATGTGCAAGACGACTACTCAAGAAATCAATGAAAACCGCAGTGGTATCATAGAAATCTAGAGTCACTTAGGGCTTCCTGCGAATCCTTACCATGAGTTGCCCGAGTTTGATGACCCGTTTGCTGAGTGGGATGCCGCGGATGAGGCCGCTATTGCTGCTGCTCATGCCCCTCTCCCTCGCCCACGTCGATGCACTCGTGCTCCTACCCGCTGTCGTCGCTCTCCTCTCTATGGTCAAGAAATTTTTGATGAAGATGAGGAGACCGAGGAAGAAGAACCTCAGGACTATCGAGAGATCCCCGACTCGGATGAGGATGAAGACACCTCTGATGATGGCGCCCATGATGATGATGATGACTAGAACACTTTATCGCTCTTTTCCTTCCCTTTTTGGCACTTGATGACAAAGGGGGAGTGAAAATGACCATTTATGCACTCATTTGGGCTTGTACTGAACAATGTTGCTTTTTCACTTCTATTGCGCTTGAACTCATTCTTGTAAGGACTATGTGGTGCAAGAAAGTGAGAAAACTTGTAATGTGTGCCATTTTGTGTTTAAAATTGTTTGGTTGTCACATTTGAAGTAGTTCTAAGGCTGAAATGATAGTGTGATGCTTATTTGAATTGTGATGACTTGTTCTTTTCTATGTTCTGGGCAGGAGGTCCGGATACTATGGGGCTTTAGCCGGATACTCCAGATAGTTTGTCCTGAGTCTCCGGACATATATCCGGAGTCTCCGGGTTTTGCTGCCAACACAAATTTTTCTTGAATGCATAACCTGTCATTTGCATCACACATTTTCTTAGCACACACTTGCTCACCCCACTGTAGAATGTATAAAGAGCTTTCATGTTTTCTTCATAATATGCCAACTTTGACTTTTGAGAAGTCAATTTGAAATTCAAATTCATGGCATACAATAAGGGGGAGCTCTTTATATGCTTAAGTTTACATCTTTATGATTATCAAATCAGATACATGTGGGTTGTCATCAATCACCAAAAAGGGGGAGATTGAAAGATATCTAGGCCCCTTAGTGGGTTTTGATGGTAGATGACAAAGCACATGTATATTTAATTGTGTTATCAAGCATGTGTGCAGGTGCTAAGGATAAATAAGCAAAGCGTATTACGAAGCATGATCCCTCAAAAAGGAAATGAAAAGCGGTGTTTCAAATTTACTTGAAGAGTAGAATTTTTTTTTGAAATTGAGTATAGGAACGCCGTACTATCAAGAGGGACTTTGATCTACAGGCGTTGACGTGGTAGTTGTGCTCAAGAGAACCTACAAAAACCATGAGAATCAAACCTACCACTATAAACAGTTATCTTGTGAAATTCCCTGTTAAACCCGGAGTGTCCGGGTCCTAGTCCGGAATGTCCGACAAGGATGTCCGGAGTATCTGGACATATACCCAGAGTCTTCGGGTTACTGTTTCCCGTCCGTAAATTGGTCTGAGTCCGGATTCTCCGGACCCCCGTGCCTGAAGTATCCGGACATATACATGGAGTATCCGGGTACCCTTTCACCAACGGCTAGTTTTCTGTGAGAGCGAGTATAAATACCCCCCATACCCCTTCACTCAGTCTCTCTCTTGCTCATTTTGACCAGAAATGCCCACAAACAAAAGAAGAGCTCTCTTACTCCCCCTTTCTTCATTCTTGAGTGATTTCCTTTGGGGATTCAAGTGAGATTGTTGCAAGAGCAAAATTTGTGCTAGTGAGCTTCCATTCCATCTCTTGAGCACATCATCCTCGTCTAGCCGGTGGATTCAAGTTTGTTACTCTTGGAGCTTTAAGCTCCTAGACAGCTAGGCGTCGATCGTGAGTGCTCAAGCAAATTGTGAGCACCACGAGAAGTTTGTAATCTTCATTCCTCTCGGAGGAACACATAGTAAGTGACCTTGGGTTTGAGCGTTGGTCTCACCCTTGGGAGAGGAGCGTATGGGTTCTTGAGCACCGTATCTTGAATCCTTCTTCAACAGGGATGTAGCTCCTTTGGAAGTGAACTTCGGGAAACAAATTCTGTCTCACTCTTGTGCTCCTTACTTGGTTTATTGGTTATTTGCTTGTGAGACTAACTTTCTAGGGTTTGAGGTCGATCTACTATTATACAAGTCTCTAGAGTAAGACAACTGGTGAGAAACACTCCAAAGGTACCAATAACTCTTCTAAATTTACTCGATCTAAATTACAGCATCGGTATCTTCGATTTTGTGTAGATTGTTTCATACCCGGATAGTCCGGACATTATCTCCGGAAACTCCGGACACAAGTCCCGGAGCATCCGGACATATATCCGCAGTATCCGGACATCTATGGTACTAACAGTGTTCAAAGTGTCTTTAAGTTTCAGATTAGCCTATTCACCCCCCTCTAGGCATCTTGAAGTCCTTTCACATGTATTGATCGATGATCATGTTTCACAGATTATAGATATGGAGATATCAAATCAATAATGTGGACACATATTAGGGAATATGGTGTTGGATTGACCCACCTCGAGACACCACGGAGGTAATTGTCTTAAATGTGCCATCAGTTGGTCTTGAGTGGTATACATACTGAATCCTTAGACCTGAGATCGCCATTGTTTCTCACTATGTGTAGTGGTGCACTTTTGGGCTGCCAAACACCACTCCGTAGCTGGGTGGCTATAAAAGTAATCTTTGGGTGTATCATGAAACATGGAATGGGATGTGAGCGGATCAAGATGAAATTTTCCCCTCATCGATAACGGGAGAGATATATCTGGCCCCTCGATGCGGTTGGATTAAGAAAGTGCATGGCTGTGCCAAAGTGATTATAGAGTTAATCACAAAGTGACTAAAGGGTTAGTCATAAATTGTAATGCGCTGAAAGATTGAGTTAAGTGGTTGAGCTATCACAAGGGTGGCACGAAACTCGCCTTGAGCTTGACTGGTATCCTGAGGGAAAGGGATTTGTGAATGTGTATATCCAAAGGTTTTTGCCGATATGATCTTTATGTGTGCGTGGGAGTCAGTACGCCCTGCTAGGTGCCTCTGCTGATTAGTAGTGCAAAATGGTTCTTGCAGTACAGCTACTCACACATAAAACTTACGGGTCACATACTTAAGGGGTTGAAATATTGAAAGCTTGCCTATATGATTGTCTCTAGTGCAAGTGGGAGATTGTTGGTGATGTGCCCACAAGGCAATCATAACAATTCAGATTAAGGCCCATCGAATATTGATCCATGGTGCTTAGGGTTGCTAATAGGCCTACAACCTGGAAGCCCATTAGCGTACTCTATAAATATAAGAGGTGGGGGCTAGGGGCGGATGGATTCCAATACGCCCAAACCCTGGCCGCACCTCTCCTTTGCCCGACACCTGAAACCCTAGCTGTGCGCGCGGTGCTAGTACACGTTCCATCCCTGTACGTGTGGACTCCGTGGAGGAACTATTGCTGTTGCTGCTATGCTGATTGGCTACGCTGCGCGAGACTGTTGCTGGGATGAGGACGAGGAGATCGGTTCATGGGACGAGACCGACTACTTCTTCTACACTGACGCGCAACTATGTTGGATCAAGTCTACCCCAACTCATCTTCCGCTGTTGCGCGTCTAGTGGTAATGATCTATGATCTCCTACTCGCAAGTATCTTGAGTGTACACGATAGATTATAATTGTTATAGCTAGCGTAGCCTACCTGTTTCCCTACACTTTGTTCTATGAAGGAGTAGTGTTTCTAACTAGTAGTGTTTGGTTTGGCCCAATGGAGGCTGTCATCGAGTGCTCGAAGCGTAAGGCGGCTATTATTAGGCCACCACCACCATTGAAACAAGCAAGGCCCTACAACAATAGTGTGCCAACTAAAAAAATAGGCTGCCGGGTGCCGGGGATTCTTGAACCTGGAAATGAGTTGCATCTGGGACGAGAATGCCAAACTCCGGACGGAGGCGTAAACTCTGAAGACGCAGTTGTTGGATTCAGCTAGATCTCTTCAACAGAACCTGGAGGAAGAATGCTATAGCTGACCTTGAGGGTTTGTGCCATTCTTGGCCACGCATGTTTTATTGCCGTATGGTTTCCTTTTGAAAACTAGGTATACTTTGTTGAGTACTGAACTTGTACTTTGTCCCATTTCAAGGAATTGGAGACACAAGTCGACCTTCTTCATGATTGGTTGAAGGAGACGGGGGTAGTGTCGGTGTTTTACCGCCAAGCCCACCGAGGGATACCCCCGAGGTAGTAGGTGATAGGTAGGGTTGTCGGTGTTTTACCGCCAAGCCCACCTAGGGATACCCCCGAGGTGGTAGGTTGTAGGCAGGGTGTTGCCGAGATTAGGACTCAGAGATGCAAGCAACACAAGGTTTAGACAGGTTCAGGTCACGATGTGCATAATACCCTACGTCCTGTATGGTGGTTTTTATTGCCTTAGGTGTAGATTAGTTTGGAGGGAGTCCCTGGCCCCCTTATATAGTCTGGGGAGACAGGGTTACATGGAATTCTAGACCGATACTAGCTTAGGAGTCCTACCTGAGTACTACTCTGGTAGTTTCCTTCTGTACCGATTAGTCCTACTCATATCCGAGTACTTTACAACAAATATAAGGTATGGGACATGCCCCATCCCTTATCCTAGAATATTATATGCCATTTGCGCAGTCCCGTGTCCCCGGATTTGACAAGCCTCCGAGCTCTTTGTAGCCGAGTACTGCAGTCCGAGTACTTCTGAAGTCGTCTTCGGTTTCTTCTGAAACTCTTGTCCTGAAGGCATCCTCCGAGTACTTCCTTGGCTGCCTCAATGCTGTGAGGTGCTCATGCCCCAGATAGTTTAAGTCTTCTTTTATATGGGGTGCGATGAAAATCGCACTCCATATAGAGTAGCCGCCGAATCTTAGGTTGAATCGAAGAATCAGGCTGAGGGTCAAATTAGTCTTGAATTTTCTTTTCTTATCATCCAAATATTTTTGAAAAAATAAGCCATCAATGACATGTGCCTCGTAGCCCCTGAGCCTTGAATTCAAATCCCAAAGATTTGGAAAAAGGATCCAAATGAACGTGGCAAGCCTTGTAACGTATTTTTATAAACTTGAATTGATGGTTAAGATAGGAAAAAATTGGTTTGAAATTTAAAACACCCCTTTTTTTGGGATAATATCCCTAAAAATGGTTAATCAAATAACTTCCCCAAAATTACCGCTCAAAACAAATCTTATCCCAAGAAAAAATTATCAGCTTCCGCACAGTGAAACTGGGCCCCCGCTGATTATTTAACCACGCGGTGACTTAGGGTTAACCCACGCTTTCACTTGCCTTTTCACTGCTTCAAGCCCTTCATCTTCCTTTGTTCTGCCGTCGCCATTTCTAGATCTAGGTCTAGAAGCTACGCAACCACTTCCCCCGTGCCCCTGTGCGCCGCTCCGCTCTCCCATTCCTCAGCCCCCGAGCGCATGCGAGTGAAGCAACTCGTGACATCAAGAATGGGAAAGAAAAAAGCGGCGAAGGGGAAGGGGAAAGATTCCAAGGCCACCGCTCCATCGAATGACTCATGGATGAGGCAGATCTTCAAGCGTTAGTAGATGACGACCTCCTGCAAGCTAGAGAGATAGTGCAGTGGCGACCGGCTAAGCGTGATGTCAGCCCGTTTGAACATGCGGAGGAGATTGTTTTATTCCAACATTTCGTTGAACTGAAGTCGACTTGTGACTTGATGGCTGTGCGTGGCTTAAAGTCGATTGAGAGCTCCCAGCTCCACTGCCAACTTCTAGATGCGTTCAGTGGTGTCCCGATTATGGAGATTATCCGCCAATGGGAAATCAGTGACAACTGAGATCTGATACTCGTCGATGTAGTGGTGGAGCTTCCTGGATGTGACGAGTATTGCGTAAAGAAGTTTCTGAATCAACGGGTAACAGACCTTTGATTCGGAGAGTACTTCGCTAACGAAATATGCCGGCCTCCGCACACCAAATTCATGGCCCTCCTCGAAGCGCTCTGCCACAATGGTTGTGCTGATCATGCGGGTAGTTGTGGTGATGTAGAGTAGCAAGTTCTCTCCTGGCAGTGGTGCCGTGAGGATGGGGGGCGACTGTAGGTGATGCTTGAGGTCCTGCTGTGCCTGCTCCACCTCCTCTGTCCAGTGAAACTTGTCCTGCCGCTCAAGAGCTTGAAGAAGGGAAGTCCCCATTCCCCAAGTAGTGAGATGAATATGTTCAGGGCCGCCATGCACCATGTGAGCTTCTGGACATCCTTGACTATTGCCGGAGCCCCCATGTCCATGATGGCGGTGATTTTCTTTGGGTTTGCTTCAATTCCTTGGTGACTGATGATGAACCCGAGTAATTTCCCTGATGATATGCCAAAGACGCACTTAGTCGGGTGGAGCTTCCATTGGAACTTGCATAGGTTGCTGAAAGTTTCCGCCAGGTCCGCAATGAAGTCGTCGTGGTTTTTGGTCTTGATGACCACGTCATCCACGTGGGCCTTCATATTGCGGTGTAGCTAGTCGGCGAAGCACAACTGTATCGCTCACTAGTACGTTGCGTCTGCATTCTTCAACCCGAAGGACATGGTCGTATAAGCGTACGCACCATAGGGGGTGATGTAGCAGTCTTGATGTGGTCTTCTTCCTTGAGGGCAATCTGATGGTAGCCCGAGTAGCAATCAAGGAAGCAGAGTAGTACGCAATCGGCGGTGGAATCAATGACTTGGTTGATGCGTGGTAGCCCAAAGGGATCCTTCGAGCAGTGCTTGTTGAGATCGGTATAGTAAACACACATCCTTCATTCATTATTATTCTTCTTTTTTACAAGGACGGGATTAGCTAACCCCTCTAGGTGGAACACCTCTTTGATGAAACCAGCCGCGAGTAGTTTAGCCGTCTCTTTTTTGATCGCCTCCCTCTTGTCTTGAGCGAATCTATGGAGTCGCTGCTTCTTGGGGGTGGCCTTAGTATTTACATTCAAGCTATGCTCAGTCAACTCCTTGGGCACACCTGGCATATCCTCTGGTTTCCACGTGAATATGTCTTGGTTGGCCCTAAGGAAACTGATAAGCGCGCTTTCCAATTTGTCATCAAGCCCTGTGCTGATCAGGGCTGTCTTGGACGAGTCGCCCTCCTGTAGCTGTATGGCCTTGAGTACGACGTCTCTGGTTGTCTGCAACTTGGACTGGTTCGCCTTCTTCGTCGGGATTTCCAGACCTGACTGGGAGAGCTGCTGCGGGGTCGCGAGTTCTTCTGATGAAGAATCTGGCACGCGCGTGGTCAAAGCGTACTCGATGACCTCTTGGTTGCAGTCGTACGACTTCTTCAAGTCGCTGCGGAAGGTGAGCACTCCACTCTTTCCTAACATCTTGAGAAACAAGTAGACGTAATGAGGCAAGGCCATGAACTTGGCCATTGCGGGTCTTCCCAGGATGGCGTGGTATGAAGATTCAAAGTCTGCCACCTCGAACTTGATGTACTCGGTCCTGTAGTTCTTCCTCATGCCAAAGGTGACTGGCAGGGTCACGAATTTGAGTGGTGTAGCCGAGTTCCCTAGTACGATGCCGTAGAAGGGAGCCTTGCTTGGGGTGAGCATATCTGTCATGTTCAGCCCCATCTTCTTCAAAGTATTCGTGAAGAGAAGGTTGAGGCTGCTTCCTCCATCGATGAGTAGTCTAGTGAGCCTGACACTGGCCACCACTGGATCTAGCACAAGCGGGAATTTTCCCAGCTCTGAGAAGCTAGTCCACTGATCATCTCTTGAAAACGAGATGGGGACCTCCGACCATTGGAGTGGTCATGGTACCGCTAGCTCGATAGACAAGATCTCACGGAGCGTTAGCTTTTGAGCTCATTTGGAAGCGAAGCCGAATTCACCGCCAAAGATTACGTTGATAGTCTTCGATGCGTCCTGGAATTGAGCACCTCCCGACTTGTCCTCTGGTTCATCATCCTCCTTGCCCTTGTCCCTCTTCTAGGCGTTCTTTTCAAGAGGTGGGGCATTGAAGGTCCTTCGGAGGTTGTAGCACCTGATCGCCGAGTGCTTGGCGCTTGGGTGCCATGGGCCTTGCAGGGGACGCTCAACAGCCGTGACGAGGTCATCTGGCTTCCGCTTTCCGGAGGATCCCGAGTAGTCCCGCTGGATTCTGTCATTGCGGTGATCGTTCCCCCACTTGTTGTTGTTATTGTAGTCATTGTCATGCTTTGAGAAACGATCGCGCTCCAGATTCTCCTGGTCTGCCCAAGCTTGCATCATGTCGCGGAGCCCCGCGAAGGTCTTGGGTTGGCAGGGGCGGATCCAGGGGGTGCAGGGGGGCTGGAGCCCCCCTACCCCTATGCAGCCCTTGGAGCCCCCCAACTATTTTCAACCATGAATGAAGAATAGGGGGAAGAAAAGGAGGGAGAAGAAGAAGAAAAAGAAAGGACGGAGGAAGAAGAAGAGAAAATAAGCCCCCCTAGATGTTTGGTCGGTGATGCTGTTATGGAAGTAGTCAATAACATCTTGCTCGGAGATGTTGGTGATGGTGGCGCGTGTGTCGAAGAAACGGCGAGTGTAGGATCGTAGGAGCTCATTACATTCCGGTTTGTATTGAGACAAATCGTGATGAGTACCTGCTTGGGTGATCGCCCCTTGGAAGTTGTCGGTGAAGACAGCCTTCAGATCACCCCAAGAGTCAATGGAGTCTTTCCTGAGGCTCTCCAGCCATGTGAGTGCAGCGGTCTCTAGGGCCATCCAGAAGTAGACGACCTTGGTGGAGTTGGAGCCGCCCACGACTTCTATGGCTGTAGATTAGCACCTAAGCCATTGTTGAGGAGCTTGCTTGCTGTCATACTTGGTGATGCCGATCGGTTTGAAGCCCTTCAAGTACTAGTACAGGCTGAATCGGCGTGTGAATGCTGGGAAGTGATCACTGTCGTCCAGTACGCGGTAGCCATCGGCTACAACTCACTCTTCTCACCTGGCTTCAATGATGGAGCAAGCATCGCGCCCCTCATTGATCTTCTCGCGGAGATCGTCCATCGGCAGGTTCTCAAGTGGTCATCGACAGTTGTAGCTACCGGCCGGACGTTGGGGTGGTGGAGGCGTGGTGCCTGGTTGCCCCTTCGAGGTGGCCGTGGGCTCTCGCATGTGGAGCGACTACCCTGCGCAGCGTCGTTGTTGCCTTCGTTGCCTCTGGGGCGTTGTCGAGGGTGTCCCCTAGGAGTCCGGCTGGCTTGTGGGTGACTGTGACTTTCACCCACTTGTTCTTGGTTGGCCGGTTGCGATGGAGTTGGGTTCTGACGATCAAGCTGCAGCCAAGCTTCTGAGCCAGTCGCAGAGCTTGTTGTGCAGCTGGGTCTTGGCTGGAAGCTAGTATGGCTGTAACACCTGCGATGTTGGGGATTGGGGGTCTGGAGACCTCGTTCACTTGCTACCGCGAACTCAGCATCGAGGTTGCGCCGCACGCGGCGCTGGCGCTCCGTCGCGTTTCTTCTGTGTGAGGCACGCTTCTGGTTCCTCAATCTGCGGGCATCGCGCTCAGCGTCATTCTCATCGCCGGTGTTGGCGGTGCCCTCATCCCTAGAGATTTGCTCGGGTAGCTCGTTGGGGTCCTCATTGCCTTCACCTTCCACTTCGGCCACGTAGACGTGGCGCTGTGAAGAGTACTCGTCGAAGCTGTAGTCGACTAGCACAGTTTCTTCGGCGATGGTAGCGAGTTGCCTGCCTTCTTGATAAGATAGCGTAGTGCCACAAGTCGGGCATCATCTCCGAGTATTTCAGTGGGTTTCTTGCCCTTCCAGTACACGAAGTGACCTTGTGGTGTCGATGTGATCACCAGGCTCTGGTGACCGCCCATAGGAAGCTCTATGCTGTCATCAGAGTTCGAGTCATAGTCGTCGAAGATAGGAGCCTCCTGACATGCGGTGGCTTCATCTTTTCCGATCTTGAGAAGGCGATCCAAATCCTGCTCCAATGCAGAGAGGGACTCAAACCACATGGCCTCCTCATATACAACGGCCGCATTACACAACGCGAATGGGAATCGGGCACGCTATTCCTTAGATCGGATTGGATTTTATCCAAGGAATCCTGGTGCAGCACAAGTAGAAGTCGCATTAAAAATGGACTGTTCCTCAATCTCCCTAGCTAGGTCAGAGAGCAGCATCTTATCGAGGTTGTCGACGAACTCGTTGAAATCACTGCATTGGGTTGCTGCAGGCACTTCGGGCTGCCGGGTGTTGACTAGGTGGCTGTTGAAACCACCCGAGCCGTTGGCGATGCAGACCCGGGAGCCGAAAGTGAAGGTGGTGCCCTCTTCGAGCACGACGCTTGTGAAGTTGAGTGATGCCATCGAGTTCGCCGGTGGATCTTCGATGAACACCCCTACCTGGCGCGCCAGCTGTTGGTGTATTATCACTAAGCCCATCTAGGGATACCCCCGAGGTGGTAGATTGTAGGTAGGGTGTCGCCCAGATCTGGAACTCGCAGGTGCAAGCAACACAATGTTTAGATAGGTTTGTGCCGCGATGTGTGTAATACCCTACGTCATGTATGGTGGTTTGTATTGCCTTAGGTGTAGATTAGTTTGGAGAGGGTCCTTGCCCGCCCTTAATATAGTCTGGGGAGATAGGGTTACATGGAATCTACCCGAGTAGTACTCGGGTAGTTTCCATCTATATTGACTAGGCCTACTCGTATCTGTGTACTTTACAATAGATATAAGGTAAACCATGCCCCGTCACAGATTTCGACAAACTTCTGTTCTAGGAAGGCAAGGCTCTCACTCCCCCTGAGAAAGAAGAAGGTCTAGCCACACCAAAGATAGGAAAATACGTGCCAGAACGAGTAGTATTCATGGTTCACGTTTCAGAATCCATAACAAAGAGCAAGAAGCCCCGGAGCATATCCAATTGGATGATTACTATATCGACTACTTATCCGATACACCTAGTCCAAACATGACCACGACCGGCGGCTCCAATACCGGCAAGCTACCTGATCGCGCTTTCAATGCCACGGACGCGGTGGAGATAGAAGATGAGGACGACATTAGAAACGAACGCCGCAGGCTCAGGAACGCCAAACGCGCTAAGCGTAGGCAACACACATCAGAGCAGCAACATCAGCCTAGCAACCTCTATGACTTCTCTACGACTGATCTCCACAATGTCATTAATATTGGCCGGGACGCTCACAATGTCATCATCGCCAGGAAGTAAGAGCACGTCAAAGTGGAAGCCTACAGCTCTACCAATTACCACATTCCTCAAAACTACTTGCGCTCAACCCGGAAGCGCAAGCCAGAGACCCCTGATGCAACAATAGAGCAAGCAACTCGAGGGAGGAAAGTTCCTAGCTCGCAGGAATGCTTCAAGAAGGCCCTCCACAGGTATTGCCTATGGCATTCGGGCGCTACGCACTCTGCCTTTGAATGCCACCACCTCCGAAGGGCCCTGCGAGCTCCACCACTGTTGGCGGTCGATTTTGATAATTTTTTACTGCCAACATTTCTACGGATTTCATACTTTTATGGCCATAATCATGCTAAAATCATTTACCCTAATGAGTTCCACTAGTTTTGGTGTTTATTGGATTTCAGGAGCTCAATGTGCAAAACTTGGCCAAATTGGGAGAAATCCCAGGCCGACCGGCCTCCCCTAGGCCGGCCGGCCTGGCATTGATGCACAATCATGCCAAACTTCACTTGCATGACCAAAAGCACAAGTCCAAGCAATCCTGACTGGCACATCATGAAGAAAAACATCCTATGGTCAAAAGGCTTGAGCCATGGATTGACTGGCCTACTTGCAGCGTCTACCCTGGTGTTCAGGCTCAAAACCGCCCTCTGAAGAACGTGCACGCAGCGATCAAGATGTCGATGCATCGGAGGTCTGAGAAGAGCCAGGACAAGGCTGACCGGCCTCTCCTAGGTCGGCCGGCCCCTAATCACTTCACGTCAGACAAAAGCAACCGTTACCGACCCCTAGGAGTGATCTGGAGCATCCAGGAGAAAGGCGATGCCACGTGGTAGGAATCCTAGGTCGGCCGGCCTGGCCTTGCAACGCCACGTGTCCATCACGTACAAGCTACGTTAACTGCCATACATGCTTAAAAGAAAAGCTAAGTAGCGAGCACCGACCTTGAGAAGCTATAAATAGCTGCTCACACCACCATTCACAACACACCATCCTTGGAGAGAAGTTGAGTTCTTGGTTTTGTCACTCTACTCTACTATAGAATAGGGAGAGAGTGAGGTGAAAGCTTGGGTGAGAGCCAAGCTAGTAGAGGAGCCGGGTTCTCTCGGTCCTACTCCAACTTTGTTGCCACCTCGAAGGAATAAAGCTTCTCCAAAGTAAGTTCCTCGTTTACCTTCAGTGTCTCGCTAGTTCTTCTCAATATCTTCAATAATTGGTTTATTTACTTTCGTTGATCTGCGGGATCCCTTGTCTGCGTGGGTAGCAAGTTCTATCCATTTGGGGTTTCTCCTAGCCTTAACGTGAGGCGGAAGTCAGTGACTCGATAGTTTAGGCGTGGTACTTAGGCTTGGTAAGTTACCTTCTGTTGACGCTAGATTTTGACACGTGTTGAATCGGCGTCAGGAAAGGAAGAGACTGGCCGATGCGGCAGATTTAAAGGCTACAGTTCGGAATCGGCCGATTGAGGCTACAGTTAGGGATCGGCCGATTGGCGATGCAGCTTGCACCAACAGATAGGGGATGAAGCCAATGGAATCCCAACAGAGGATCCCAGTCAAAGATGACCTGACGTTGGTCAAAGAACGACGCCGATTCGGTCATGAAGCAATGGAAAGAGTCCAGATTGGACTAGGAGATGGCGGCAGAAGATTCTGCGGGAGCCAGTTTCCTTTAGGAAAGTATTATAGATATAGTAGTTTTCATTTAAATCAAGTTTGTAACGGGTCGTAATAGATCAGGAATCTTAGTCCTATGGTATAAATAGGAGCAGCCAGGGTTTTGTAGATATACATCAATCAATACAAACAATCTACTTTTTCATCGTACTTTACTTTCAAGTTGGCGACTTCGCCAATACTTCTTTTTCTTTCACGAGTTTGTACAGATTGGCAGGGCTGCATCGACACGATCTCCGGCCAATTGGTAGGTTCTGTTTATCGAATAACATCTAAGCTTTAACTTCGGGCGCATCACCGTCGTTTCGTTTAGATTTATTCACTAGTTATCGATATTTACTACAATTATAGGTTTTACCTATTGTTCTAGTTTTATCACCAGTTATTCAGCTTGAGATCGAACTGTCGGCTTCATCATTATTTCTCTTTGTTTACCATTGTATAGCCGATTAGATCTATCTCGAGTGTTGCATCTGTAACAATTGTTTAAGTTACTCCAGTAGTTTCTTGGCCATCGTTACATGATTATCGGCTGGTCTATAGCCGGTCATCGTCATACCAAATCGGTCGATTCGCTGATTCGCTTTTCGGGACAGATCAGAACTTTAGCCGATCGGAACCCCGGAATTTAATATATTTATTTCCTTATCAATCAACAGGTCAGACTGACTGGCACGCCCCGCGAACCGCACCAGGGCAATCACCCGAACAGGAGTTAAGCAGATTCTCCCGGGTCGTGTGTCCGACACTAAAGGTCATCGGCTGATTCCCGGCCGATTTTTAGCGCAAACACACTTTTGGGACGCCCGGTGGGACACCTTCAATATCCAACATGTCAAAGACCACGGAAATCTCTGAGAACAACATCATTGAGGTTACGGAAGCAGATCTCAAAGATGACCAGAAAGAAGAACTAGCAAGACACCTAGAAGACTACAAGAGGGTGTATCAGCAATCTTTCAATCGTACCAAAAGCGGGGAGACCATCAAGAAAGCTCCTCTTCCAGTTCCCCGCCACATCACCATTGCTGAGGACTCAGGCAAGATGTCCGATATGATTCAACAATCCGTTTATCATGCTTTCATCGACCAATCCTCAGTAATGACCAACACGGTATACAATGCCGTCATCAGTTCTTTGGTCAGCGGAGTAGCTCAGGGATACCAAGGGCCAGCATACGCCCCACCTATCGTAGCTCCAGCCAGAAGCTTACCAGGCACGTCTCACTCGGTTCCTCAGCCGATATCGACGCAACACGAAGGATACAACACTTCGTTGCCTTCAATGCCTCCAGGATATAACGGTGCACCATGCTTTCGATCACAAGCGCCGCTTCAGCCTGTCCAGATTGCTTCCGTGCAATCACTGCTCTCAAACTCGGTACCTTGGGGGGCACCAGCTACGACGGCTTTTCCGGACCCGTCAACCGGTCATGGGAGCTCTCCAATCCAGGCACCGTCCCATTCGGCTATCCGGCCGACGGTCCCTTAGTATCAACCAGCCACGTCAGAAATCGGCAGGGGGGGCAGACGCCACAGAGACACTCAGAAGCACGGCGCCCATGATGTTGTACAATGGGGCGGCTGATTCGCTACACCACCAGCTGTCAACTGCTCAGCCAGCCACAATGCAGCAGAATCCGCCACACGCTTTGATCCATCACCCGGTCGTCCCGCCGCCGATCCACCAACATGTGCCGATGCCTCGACCAGTTGTTCATCAGCAGCAAGTGGATGGGACAACAAGGATAGTGGAGGTAATTCAAGACCAATTCGGGTTAAAGCCGAAAGTACAAACCTATACGTACAAAACGCCATACCCACCCGCCTACGATCTACTGCCATTTCCCCATCGGTACAAAGTTCTTGACTTCACCAAATTTTCGGGGCTGGATGACACCTCAATTGTGGAACACATAAATAGATTCATCATCCAGTGCGGGGAGGCCGCCACACAAGATGCTCTGCGGGTGCGTTTGTTCTCGTCATCTCTATCTGGATCGGCCTTCTAGTGGTTCACTACCCTACCACCCAACTCCATCGTTACTTGGGCCGATCTGGAAAAGCAATTCCATAGGTACTTCTACGCGGGAGTCCACGAGATGAAGCTTTCAGATTTGACCAGCCTCAGGCAAAGGAGTGACGAACCAGTCACTAGTTACATACAGAGGTTCAGAGAGGTCAGAAATAAATGCTATACCCTAGCCCTGACCGACGCTTAGTTGGCCGACATCGCCTTCCAAGGTCTCCTGCCACATATCAAGGAGAGGTACGCCTCACAAGAGTTTGAAAGCTTAAGTCAAATCGTTCACCGATTGGCCGGTCAAGAAGTACGTCCATTTGATCAGCAGAGGAATTTCCAGAAAAAGGTGGCATATTTGGAAGGGTCTGAATCTGAGAAATAAGAAGAAATCGGCCTAGCAGAATGGGTCAAAGGGAAGAAGCCGATATCATGCCCTTTCGGGAAGAAAGAACCAAAGGCGTTCGGCTTTGATACGTCGAAGGCCGATAAAATCTTTGACTTACTTCTCCAAGAGGGGCAGATCAAGCTCTCACCTCACCACACCATTCCGTCAGCCGATCAGCTCAAAAAGATGAAATATTGCTAGTGGCACAATGCTACATCTCACGACAAAAATGAGTGCAAGATCTTCCGTCAGCAAATACAGTCGGCCATTGAGCAAGGCAGACTTAAATTTGAAGTCCCGGCGAAGCCAGCAAAGCCGATGAAAATTGACCAGCATCCTTTCCTTGCTAACATGGTTGACACGAGAGAAAACTCGCTTCAAACCAAGGTGCTGACGTCGGAATCGGCTAGAAGAAGCGGCATCATGGACCCCAGAAAGCAGGTTACGATGGATGATGTCAAGGGGAAAAGACAGGTTGAAGACAAGGGCAAAGGATCAGAACGATCGCGTAGACCCGTCACTTCCCAATTCTTACTCAGCAAATATCAGCGGCAGCAGGAAAGATCGAGACACCGCGATGATATGATACGCCGACACGAAGATCATTGGCAATGTCCGTTCTTCATCCATTTCTAGGAAAATGACCTCAGATTGCCATCAGCTGATAATTTCCCTGAGTGCAGTGGATCAAATCGCAACGATCGCCCGCTCAAATGATCGCGCTCCAGAGACAGAGGATCAGAGCCGATCAGCAGAAACTGGCGCGAACAAGAGGGTCGGCGCCTTTCAGTGCATGATCGGCTGGGGGGCAGAGTCGACCGGTACGACCGGCCAAGGGGCAGGATCAACCACCAGAAGCGACCGGGGGGCAGAAGCAGCATACACGATCGGTTAGAAGGAATGGCCGATGCTAGGGTGTCTGATGAGAACCCCCTAGGAAGGGAACCAGACTGGGAGCACGCCAAACCACCGGCCAAACCAGTGAACCCTAGGTGGTGCCCTGATGGACTGTCCAAATCTCAAAAATGAAGGATCCAACATCTGCGCCAATGGGAACAACAAGAGGAAGAACAGAGGCAGGCGGTGGATAAGAAAAATGACAGGTCTCGGGTCTGGCGCCCCAAAAGAAACAACAACGAGGAGGGCGACAATCAAGAATCGGCAGCTGATGTCACATCTTGCCGATGGAGTTCATGGCGCTCGCCGATCGAGACAAAGCGACAAGGATGGAGGAGCAGATGGCGCAGTTGGTTTTGGAGCTGATGACAGCCACTTTTGAGAAACCGGAAGACGAAAAACGGCAACATCTCAAGGCTCTATTTCTCAAATGACACGTTAACGGACAACCCGTTACCAGGCTACTAGTGGACGAAGGCGCTGCAGTCAATATCATGCCATATGTCATGTTCCAGAAGTTGGGCAAAAGCAATGAAGATCTGACCAAGACGGACATGATGCTCAAAGACTTCGAAGGCAACGTGTCTCCCGGCCGCGGAGCGCTCTGCGTCGACCTCACCATCGGCAGTAAGACTCTTCCCACTAAATTCTTTATTATTAATGGCAAGGGGTCCTACAACATGTTACTCGGTCACGATTGGATACATGCGAATTGCTGCGTCCCGTCTACAATGCACCAATGCCTCGTATAGTGGGTCCGCGACAGTACCGAGATAGTCACCGCCGATTCCGCCTACAGTGTTGCGGCGGCCGATACGCAACAGTGGAGCTGTGAACATGTCAAGTGTATATCCGGTAGAACTTGGGACACTGATTTCCTGAAAATGTCCGATTTTGGCCTACAGCCGATCCAAGCAGTCGGCTCTGAAGATTCAGATTAGATGGATGAGTTCGTCCGAGAAGACGGGAAACTTGGGCATGGATTTACGTTGGTTGATTCATTGGAGATGGTGGATTTAGGAGATGATAGCAAGCCAAGGCCGACGTATATTAGTGCTAGCTTGGATCCCGACTACAAATGTAGATTGATAAGTTTATTAACGGAATTCAAAGATTGCTTTCCTTGGGAATACCATTAGATGCTTGGTCTAGACCGGTCCATTGTCGAACACCGGTTGCCTATAAAACCAGGATATCGGCCATATCAGCAGCCACCACGACGATGCAACCCTAAAATTCTACCTGATATAAAGGCCGAGATCACAAGATTGATTGAAGCAAGATTTATTCGGCAGTGCCATTACGCCGAATGGATTTCTAATATTGTACCCGTATACAAGAAAAACGAAAAGTTGTGCGTATGCATCGACTTCAGGAACCTAAATCAGGCTACACCAATGGACGGGTATCCAATGCCGACAGCCGACGTTTTGATAGATGCTGCCGCAGGACATAAAGTCATCAGTTTCATGGATGGTAATGCTGGGTACAATCAAATATTAATGGTCGAAGAAGATATTTTGAAAACGGCTTTCAGGTGTCCAGGCCACCTCGGTTTATTCGAGTGGGTGGTAATGACCTTTGGATTGAAGAACGCTGGCGCTACATACCAACGGGTCATGAATTATATCTTTCACAAGCTTATTGGTGTATCGGTAGAAATCTACATCGACGTTGTTGTAGTCAAGTCAAAAGGTCATCAGGAACATCTGGCCGATTTACAAGAGGTATTGGAGTGTACAAGGAAGCATGGGTTAAAAATGAACCCGAACAAGTGTGCATTCGGTGTGTCGGCCGGACAATTCTTAGGATTCATGGTCCATGAGAGCGGGATAGAAGTCAACCGAAAGACCATAACTGCCATCAATAAGGTTGTGGCCCCGCAGAATAAAACTGAGCTGCAGTCCCTAATCGGCAAGGTCAACTTTATCAGAAGATTCGTATCCAACTTGTCTGGGCGTATTCAAGCTTTCACTCCTTTTTTGAAATTGAAGCCCGATCAGGAATTCGTGTGGGGAGAAGAACAACGCAAAGCGTTAGAAGATATCAAGCAATATCTAATTTCACCACCTATGTTAGTCCCGCCACAGCCTGATAAGCCGTTCAAACTATACTTATCGGCCGACGAGCAGGCTATCGGATCGGCGCTGGTACAGGAGTTCGAAGGAAAAGAACGGGTGGTATATTATGTCAGCAGAAGACTCCTGGACGCCGAAACGAGATATTCCCCGGTGGAACGGCTGTGCCTGTGTCTATATTTCTCGTGTACCAAGCTCAGGCACTATTTGTTATCGGCAGAGTGCATAGTCGTATGCAAGGATGATGTGGTAAAATATATGCTATCACTACCAATTTTTAAAGGACGGATTGGAAAGTGGATCCTGGCTCTGTCAGAGTTTGATCTAAGGTACGAATCGGCCAACGCTGTCAAGGATCAAGTCATGGCCGATTTCATGGCTCAGCATTGTGGACCGAAAATTGCTGTCGTTGAACCAGTTCCATGGACTCTATACTTCGATGGTTCCTCATGTGGAGCCGGATCGGGAATCGGCATTGTTCTTGTATCGCCTTGGGGGGCAAGCTATGATTTCTCTCTGCCGATAGAGGCATCCGCGACCAACAACCAGGCGGAATACCGAGCCGTCCTAAAAGGTATCCAATTGTTAAGGGAAGTCAAAGCTGATGCGGTAGAAATTTTTGGAGATTCCATGCTCATTGTAGATCAATTAACGGGGAGATCTGAATGCAAAGATGATATCTTAAGGATTTACTACGAGGATTGCCTCCAGCTGTTAAAGGAATTCAAGTCTGCGGTTATTGAGCACATTCCCAGAAATTACATTGAAGAGGCCAATAGACTTGCCCAACACGCATCCGGGTACCGGCCGATTCAAGGGGCCATGATTCTGGAACTTGCGGCCGACGATTGGCGAAAGGAGATTGCCGATTACTTGAAAGATCCGTCTCAGAAAGTGGATCGGCGAGTGCGTTTTCAGGCCACGAAATATGTATTGCTCGAAGACGATTTGTTTTACAGGACGATTGATGGGGTTCTTCTGAAATGCCTGGGAACGGAAGAAGCAAAGGTCCTGATGGGAGAAATCCACGAAGGCGTATGCGGAGCTCATCAATCGGCCCACAAGATGAAGTGGATGATCAGAAACAACGGGTATTATTGGCCGACGATTCTCGAAGATTATTTTAAATATTATAAAGGTTGTCAAGACTGTCAGAAGTTTGGCAATGTGCAGCGCGCGCCAGCCTCGGCTATGAATCTGATAATCAAACCATGGCCGTTTAGAGGTTGGGGAATAAATCTCATCGGACAGATTTACCCTCCATCAAGCAAAGGGCACAAGTTTATATTAGTAGCCACTGATTATTTCACCAAATGGGTGGAAGCAGTTCCGTTGAAGACCGTGACATCGGCCGATATGATCGATTTCATGAAGAACCACATTGTTTATCGGTTCGGCATCCCTCAAACTATCACAACTGATCAAGGAACGATGTTCACCTCAGGGGAGTTCAAAGAATTCGCCGCCGATATGGGGATTAAATTGTTGAATTCTTCTCCGTACTATGCTCAAGCCAACGGCCAGGCCGAATCATCCAATAAGGGGATAATCAAGTTGATCAAGAGAAAGATAGAGGAACAACCCAAGAAGTGGCACATGTCTTTAACTGAATCTCTATGGGCTTATAGGATGGCTTGCCACGGGGCCACTAAGATATCTCCTTATCAGTTGGTATATGGTCACGAGGCAGTATTGCCTTGGGAGTTAAGGACGGGGTCAAGGCGCACATCGCTTCAAGATCAGTTAACGGCCGATGACTATTCCCTCCTCATGAAGGGAGAGCTCGACGATTTGGCGGGTCAGCGATTGAGGGCCCTGATTAGCATCGAAGAAAACAAGAAAAGGGTGGCCAGACAAGAAGGTCAAAGTTAAACAATTCTCCCAAGGAGATTTGGTATGGAAGTTGGTGCTGCCGATAGGGTCTAAGGATCCCAAATTCGGTAAATGGTCACCCACTTAGGAGGGGCCGTATAAAATCGGCCGATGTGCTCCGGGAAATGCATATATACTAGAAACTATCGAAGGGGAAGAATTCACAAGAGCCTTAAACGGGAGATATCTGAAGAGGTACTATCCAAGTATATGGGTGGGTGCATAACTTACGATAGAGTGCATCAAGACAACGTGGCCAACTCCTATTGGCTTTTGTCTATATAGCCGATGTGAAGGTGACATCGCCTTAAGGATGAAACATTTGATTTGATCTGACCGATTTATTATTCGGTAAGAACAGCAGGGTACATGGCCGACAGGTACAAGTCGCCCTAAGAACAAAAGTACCAACATATTTATTGATCACGCTTTTTCTTAATCTCTCTCTCGATCTGGCCTAATGTTATCAAGAGGCGTATGCTCTTTTCCTCCAGATCCTCCATGGCGGCTTCAACCTCGACTTGACGAGGGAGTGGATGGCTCCTGTCGAGAGGTGGTTGGGATGTCCCCACCGTAGCATCTTCAAAGGCAACTAGGCGAGGAAGTGGATGACTCCTTTTAGTTGGCGGCCGCCTGGAGCAGTTGGCGTCTATATGGTCCCAGATCTTCTGGACGTCAGCGGGGACATGATCTCTGAGTTCTTCGCGATGAGCCCTGATCAGATCTCTGTCCGCCTGCGTTAGTGGTCCGTTTGAAGGCATGACTTGAATCACTCGTTCCAGACTAGGACTAAGACGTTTCGGCTAAAAGGGGAGCAAACAACCACCTCAGATTGATTGAAATGTCAAGAAAGGGAACAAAGGAAGATTTCATACTTGGTTGACAGAGAAGCAAGAAGACGAAGAAGACATCTTGGCGTCTAGTCTGGGAGGATGAAGATTAAGTCGTTAGAGGAAAAGAAGACGGGCAATACGGATGCCTTTGGAAATGATACGGGATCCACTAAGATATCTCCTTATCAGTTGGTATATGGTCACGAGGCAGTATTGCCTTGGGAGTTAAGGACAGGGTCAAGGCGCACATCACTTCAAGATCAGTTAACGGCCGATGACTATTCCCTCCTCATGAAGGGAGAGCTCGACGATTTGGCGGGTCAGCGATTGAGGGCCCTGATTAGCATCGAAGAAAACAAGAAAAGGGTGGCCAGACAAGAAGGTCAAAGTTAAACAATTCTCCCAAGGAGATTTGGTATGGAAGTTGGTGCTACCGATAGGGTCTAAGGATCCCAAATTCGGTAAATGGTCACCCACTTAGGAGGGGCCATATAAAATCGGCCGATGTGCTCCGGGAAATGCATATATACTAGAAACTATCGAAGGGGAAGAATTCACAAGAGCCTTAAACGGGAGATATCTGAAGAGGTACTATCCAAGTATATGGGTGGGTGCATAACTTACGATAGAGTGCATCAAGACAACGTGGCCAACGATAGGATGAAGATTAAGTCGTTAAAGGAAAAGAAGACGGGCAATACGGTTGCCTTTGGAAATGATACGGGATCTCATACTTATAGAAGGAGGAGGGTGAAGGGATGGTAGGATGCGTCCCATCGGAATAAAAGGGTAAACAAATGAAAATCTACCAAAAAGGACGGTCCAAGTTTGAATCTGTGCATCAACGGCAAGAAGACGTTAAATGTTGCCAAAAAAGACGGTTCAAGTTTGAATCTGCGCGTCAACGGTAGGAAGACATTAAATGTTTACGGAGTTTTTACAGTTCACCCAAGGAAGGCATCAATAGCCGCAATCGCTCGTTGCCTAACTTGATCGGCCGAGTCTACAATTCTTTGGTCATCATCGGCCAATACGGGGATTTCTGGCATATGACGATGGATTTTTATTGCTTCATGGGCCAGGTTCTGCCTCTCCTGCTTCAGCTCGGCGATGACAGATGGGAGGTCTTGGAGTCTTTTCTCTTCAGCAGCTATGGCCTTGGTCACCTGATCCATGTCCTTGGCTAGCTCTGCCCTTCGCCGTTTAACACGGTCTATAGCACCGACGATATCTTGACGAGAGTTCTCAAGGAAGCTGATTCGCCGATGCATCTCTTGAGCTCGATGTTTGTAAGAGTCTTCCTCCTCGCGGGCTTTCGCTAGTTTGGCGCGATCGGCCATATGGCGCAAGGCCCTTAACACTGAGGTCTACATTGACTCTATATATGCAGCAGGATCCAGAGCCTCTGTCACTTCTTCTGGAACTCGGCCTCTGATTTCACTAAGAAGTTGCCAAATCGGCGAGGCATCTCCCACTAATCGGCCGATGTCGTCTTGCAGGAGGGTCCGTATGCTCTTGAGCTTGGCACGGACGTTATCAGGGATTGAGCTCGTTGTGACTTGGCGTGAAGCAATCTCTTCATCGTCAGAAAGGGCAACCGCGAAAGAAAAAAGACTATTGTTGGGAGTATCCTGCTCCTGCGAGAGAATAAAAGAGATAAAAATAAGAATTAGCCAACGATAAGGGGAAATCGGCTGATTTGGGTGGCAAGTTCCTTACCTCTTTGAAACGGATTTCTCGTGCCTACGTCGGCGGAAGTGCCACCCTCATCTCAGGAACTGGCGCGATTGGCTCATCAGATGAAGAACATTCAACGACTATCAGTGCTCTGCTCGGACCAGCCTCCTGGAAAGGTATGGAAACAGATTTTATAAGCATAATGCAAGTGATTAAGTCTGATGGTGTATGATGCCTGCCGTACCTCCGTGAGTCCTTCGGCCGATGTTTGTTGGGGAGGAGCAATCGATGAGCTCGGAGTAGCCTGCATAAAAAATTGGTTAGTTTTTGGTTGAGTATCAAGAAATTGAGTTAAGAAACTCTCTACCTCGGTGAGGGGAATCGCTGGCATTTCGGTTTCCGCTGGGGATGTGGCCAATTGCTGCGGAGACTGTACTGGAGCGATTTGTGCAGCCTGGCAGAAAGAAGAAATTTATATCGATGGAATACTTAGAAGTATGTGAAGTGTGCGAAATTACTTGAACAGCTTCTACCACCAATGATGCAGCAGCCGCTCCAACTTCTGTAGCAGTCTGGACATCGACTTTCTCAGTAATCGGCAAAGTTGGTGCAGTTGAAGGTTCAGCCGATGCCGCCGCCGATTGATCAACCGGTTCTATACGAGCACGCACTCGGCGGCTCGTCTTCTTTAAAGTGGGCCTCTTCGGTGTTTGCTTCCATCGGCCACTGGTGATGTCATTGATAGTTGGGGCGTGGGCGGTTACTCTCTATCGGCCTACCACTTCGGCTCCGCGTCGGAAGAAGTTGATTTTCGGACTGAAAAGGGAAATAAGAGTTAGTGGCAATTTGTAGCATAAAAAGGGATAACATCGAAATCGGCTGGGAGAAGGGCAGTACCGCTGCATTTGAGTTGATGTAGTCGGGATCCAGATTATTACAATATGTTGAAGGAGATGAACAGAAGAGATGCTGCTTCCATTCTGCCCACCATAATTTGAATTGTTGGACGGCAAAGGGAGCCACTATTCAGTTGTTTAAATCAATGGTACTGGAGTCCGGCACTAAATTGCACTGCCGACTATAGTCGAGGCTCTTGGTGAGCTCATCTCAGAATTTTGCACGGCCGGCAAAATAAACTTGAATCGGCAGCTGACCAAGGCCGAATTGCCGTGCTGCAACTGATGGGTTGTAAAATTCATAAGTTGGAAATCTTTCCCAGAGAAGAAGTTTGCCGGTAAAATCCTGGCTTGATCAAAATGTCCATGAGATTATCATCAAAGGAGTTGGACGATGAATCATAGCAGACGGGAAGCTCAAAAAGCAGCTCTGTCATCTGGTACGGGTACCAACTGGTGGTTTCTTCACTGAAGCCGTTGAAAAACATCTGAAATACTTGGCTGTTCGGGTAGCAGTGAACTGGCAACCAGGAAAAACTGATGCCGCTTCGCCGAAAGAAATGCACCATCGTCGTATGGTGGGGTTCTCCTCTGACTCAATGTTGGGGAATGTTTTGGTCTCTATCTGCTTCTAGGAGACCTTACTCATGTACAAGTTAAGCCAGAGGGTGATGAACCACAAGGGCCACCAGGGTTACCAATCGGCTCTCCTTTTGATAATTTGACGCCGGTTTGGTGCATCATGTGGTAGGCCGATCCTAACAGATGTTTCCCAAGGGTGATGGTGGATCCTATTGATAGGGCTTCTGCCAGAGCTTGTGTATTGGAGGAAGGACCGACCGCTCTGCCGCAGAAGAAGTGCTTCTCTAGCCACATCATCAAGAACGCTGTATGTTCTCTCTCCGAAATCGTCCCGGTCCTCATGTTTCTGTTGATGTACCGTTTCCACCCGCTGATTCCTTTCATCTCTAGCCGATGGGTTGGTTTGGTCAGATAATCAAAGGGTGTATCAGGGGAGGAAATGTCAAGGCCGGTCAGCATCAGGACATCGGCTAGAGTTGGAGTCATGGGTCCGTGCCCAAAGAGAAACGCGTTGAGCGCGTCGGACCAGAAATAGGAGGCCGCCATTACTAGGGGTTCATTTTTCTCCATCTGGGACAAAGAGAGATTGATGCACTGGCCGATTTTTAATTCATCCCACTGAACTCTCTTAGAGTTGGCTAATCTTTGGTACCACTCATAAAGTGTCAGAAAAAGGGATCTAAAAGCGCCTGACCACTGACCCAAATCCATAGGTGATTGCTTGAAGGGGATTCTATGGGTTTCTAAGTTCATCAAATCAGTCGGGTCTGGATTCCCCATAGGACCTAAGCAGATGAGACCAGGTGCTTCGGAAAGGGGAATAGTAATTTGGTGTCTAAATGCCTAAAAAAGGTGAAAAAGGGAAGAACTGAGAATAGATCTAAAAGGTGCCTGAGCGGTAAAAGGTAAAAGAGGAAAGTTTCGGATGTTTACCTCCGGGATGAAGCTCATCGTCGCCGATGGAGTCGCCGATGGAGTCGCTGATGGAACCGCCATCGCCGACGGAGTTGCTGGCGGAGCCTCCATGGTTGGTGGAGTTGCTGATGGTGCCACCATTAGAGGGATGAAGCAGATTGCAGACAAGAGAAAGATCGCCGGAGAATGCGGCTGGAAACCGAGAGGGTGTTGGGAGAAGATAGAAAGTGATTCGCTGGGGAGGAGATTACTAAGCTCGTGGAGAAGAAGCGGCGGAGAACGCCAGTACTTAAAGACAGTCCAAGAGAGAAAGGGTAAAGGCAAGATTTTTGCCGGCCGTCTACACGAATTCCAGGGGAACAGTTGTCTCAGGCGCCCGGTTCAAAAAGATTGCAATCATCATGTAGAAGACCGCGAAACGGAAGGAGATTTTTGCTGCATTTATTTTGGAGGAGAGATTAAAAAAGAATTTCGAAGTAAAAGTCATGTTTTACTCCGAAACTGGGGGGCATGTGTTGACGCCAGATTTTGACACGTGTTGAATCGGCGTTAGGAAAGGAAGAGACTTGTCGTTGTCAAGATTGGTGGATCAAGACTTAGACTAGTAAATTTGTTTTATGCGCGTACGGCTCCGGATGGTTGCGCGGGTGACATGGGATTTAGACTGGTTCAGGCACGGAGAAGCCCTACGTCCAGTATGGGGAGCTGCTCGTGTTGCCCACGCGGGTTCTGTAGTAGGGGTTACAGAAGGACGAGAGAGGGAACCGGTCCCAAGTCTCTTGGGTGTGCACTAAAGCTCCAACGGTGAGAGTGTGTTCTTCTCGCCGGGGAAGAAGAAGAAGCCCGTGTGAGAGTCTAAAATTCTTCTCCCGTCTCTCGGCCCCCGGCCTTCCCTTTATAGTACCAGAGGGGCGACCGGGTTACAGGTGAGACGGGTGAAGGGAGGAAGAGAGAGAGATAGAGAGAGAGAGAGAGAGAGAGGGAGAGCAGGCACAGAGTCCAAGGAGAAGATTCGATCCCCCTGGACGCCATGGCCGGCTTCAGCTTTCGGCTTCGTCAAGCGGCCTCCTCTGATCTTGTCACTGCCTTCCTCAGGGCCCGGTGCCGACGGGCATGCGTGATGATGGCGTCGGTCGTGGCCTCCGTCCCGTCGGGGCAGACGGCTGCCCCTGGCTACCTCTGTTATCCTGCAGGCGGCCTACGCGGCGCGGGCGTCCCGTCCCTGTGGCCGAATTTGCAGGGCGCGCGGACGGGTAGGTGGGCGCGAGGATGGTTAGGCGTGCTCCTGTGCCAGGCGACGCAGGTCATGAGTGCCTGACAGCGAATCAGGGAAGACTGCGCCGCTGTGGCGTGCGCTGCGCGGTCGCGGGCGGGTAGGTGTGACGGGTCACGTCAGGGGCGCGGGCGCCTTTCTGCGCGCCCGAGCCGTCAGGCTGGCAGGGGACCCACGTGATCAGCGCTCGCGTCTTCCGGCCTAAGCCCGAGGCTGACTCTCGCCTGGCGGGCCCGAGTGAGTCCGACCCTCTACGCCCTGGGTCGGGGGAGGTGGACCCCTATGGCGAGGGGTCAGGCGAGGCGGATCCCGGCCGCCGGGGGTTCGGGAGCATCCGACCCCGAAGGACTTGGTCGGGCGAAGCAGAGCGCTTCTCTCCCATGTTGGGTTGACGACGGTCGCTGTCACCGCAGGTGGGCCCGGGCCTCCATGATCATCGCCGTGAAGGTCATTAGGCGATCGTTCACTTTTCCCCCTGACAAGACTGGCCGATGCGGCAGATTTAAAGGCTACAGTTGGGAATCGACCGATTGAGGCTACAGTTAGGGATCGGCCGATTGGCGATGCAGCTTGCACTAACAGATATGGGATGAAGCCAATGGAATCCCAACAGAGGATCCCAGTCAAAGATGACCTGACGTTGGTGAAAGAACGACGCCGATTTGGTCGTGAAGCAATGGAAAGAGTCCAGATTGGACTAGGAGATGGCGGCAGAAGATTCTGCGGGTGCCCATTTCCTTTAGGAAAGTAATATAGATATAGTAGTTTTTATTTAAATCAAGTTTGTAAAGGGTCGTAATAGATCAGGAATCTTAGTCCCAGGGTATAAATAGGAGCAGTCAGGGTTTTGTAGATATACATCAATCAATACAAACAATCTACTTTTTCATCGTACTTTACTTTCAAGTCGGCGACTTCGCCAATACTTCTTTTTCTTTCACGAGTTCGATATTTACTAGAATTATAGGTTTTACCTATTGTTCTAGTTTTATCACCAGTTATCAAGCTTGAGATCGAACTGTCGGCTTCATCATTATTTCTCTTTGTATAGCTGATTAGATCTATCTCGAGTGTTGCATTTGTAACAATTGTTTAAGTTACTCCAGTAGTTTCTTGGCAATCGTTACGGGATTATCGGCTGGTCTATAGCCGGTCATCGTCATAGCAAATCGGCTGATTCGCTGATACGCTTTTCGGGACAGATCGGAACTTTACCCGATCAGAACCCCGGAATTTAATACGTTTATTTCCTTGTCAATCAACAGGTCAGATTGACTGGCACACTTGCGCGAACCACACCAGGGCAATCACCCGAACAGGAGTTAAGCAGATTCTCCCGGGTCGTGTGTCCGACACTGAAGGTTATCGGCTGATTCCCGGCCGATTTTTAGTGCCAACACCTTCGGTTGTGTTCCACCCCACGGAACAGTATGGTAGTCGGCAGGTGGTGACAGCCCTATCCATCCCTCGTAGTCCACCACGTTCGGGTGTTTTCATAGCATTAATAGCATTTTGCCGTTGGACTCCCTTCTCATCCCTTTCTGTAGTCCTTACTCTTCCAGCCGCCGAAGCAGATCAAGTTAGTGAGTAGCAAGTTATCTGAGTAACGAGTTGGTTAACTGAAGTTAAGCCTTCTACCCTCTTACCTCTTCCCCTGGTGGGTCTGGTTGAATAGTTCTAGGTCTGGTCGCGCTTATTGTTCCTTGGATTCGATATCCCAGGTAAACTCCCTAGTGAAAGCTACACCGGTATCCGTGCTCTTGCGGATTAGTTCGTATAGGCTAAGGAGTGCCAACAAGCTTTTTGGCGCCGTTGCCGGGGAACAGTAATCACACTAGTTTTAGAGCTTTTTCAGTCGTACACTTCCCACAACCTTTCCACACACCACATGGAGTTTTCTCCTAGTTATCCAGTAGTTCCATCTCGCGAGTATATGGAATCGCCACCATCTTGCCACCCCATATTATCCGATGTTTATGAGATCTGTCCCAGTCTCATAGCCATGGTTCACGCACAGTCCTTTTCTGGTAGAAAGGATGAATGTCCCTATGCTCACCTGTAGGAATTTGAGGAGAATTGCTCTCTTCTCACCATACCCGGTATGAATTAAAACACCCTACGGTGGAAGCTATTCCAGTTCTCTCTGGCGGGGGAGGTGAAAATTTGGTACAACTGGAAGGCAGGGAGAGTTGGAGGAGATTGGATTATACTGAAGGATTAGTTCTGCTATTTCTTCTTCCCTATTACCAAAGTGATGTCGCTTCACATTCAACTGTTTACATTCAAGCAAGGTGAAGAGTCACTTGGTGTAGCATGGGCAAGATTCATGCAAATGGCAACTTCTATACCACCTCACAGTATTCTAGAAGTGATGCTAATGTAGCACTTCGTTGGTGGGTTGAAGTCGGAGAGCGCACATTTAATGAATGCCGCCTCCAAGGGATCCGTCATGTACAAGATAGTGGCTGAAGTACGGACTATTCTAGAGAAGGTCCTTGACAGCACTTAGTACACCGGAGTCTTCGAGGATCCACCCAAACCAATTGATCAACCCAAGGAGAATCATCAAGTTCACATCTTATCAGCTACATCCTCTCCACCTCCACCATACATAGAGGAGATCACCGAACCAAGCAAGTCCACAGATCATGAGTCGCTCATTGAAGATATGCCAATGTTCATCCCTAATATCTTCATAGAAGAAATGTATATGGAACTCGGCAACACATCAAACTTGCCGAAGGAACACAAGTGCATATGCTCAAGATCTGAGGCGTTCATTCCAGATGCCACACTGCAGATTGAGGGTCTTACTGCGATTATGAGCAAGGAATGGACAGAGGAAGTGGAATCAAGCAGTAGTATCATACAAATCTACCGCAATTTCATAATACTCCTCTGCACTATTGGGGACGCTAAACCGCAAGAAGTCTTTTATGACCCAAAAGTTGGGGTCAATGTGATGTCCAAGACTTTGGAAGATCACATTGCACCAGAAGAACCCCTGACTTTCTCTCGTAAGAACCTGAAGTGGATCAACGGCCAGATCGTGAAGAGTATAGGAATCCTCCGCGTTACGCCCTTGATGATGGGATGTAACAAGGCGTTCTTGGATTTTCACATCTTTGATATCCCTGAAGGTGAAGAAATTCATCTTGACTGGGCAGCCAATAGAGCCACTTGTCAAACCTAATAGAGACCGAGCAAGCCTCGAGGTTAAGGTTGGCAAAGTTAGAATTCTGGATAACCTAATTCATTCATGCAACACCATTGCAGAAGCTAGACCGGAGCAAGACCCAGTGGAGGAAGCAATGAGCATCATTCAAGAGGGGACAACTCAGCCCAACATTGAAGAAGATGCCACTCACTTCACCTAGGAAACAGATCTGGACGGCCAGAGTAAGCTCAACAAAGAAGAGAAACCTCAACCTCCTCTGACTGAGTTGAAGCCGCTGCCTCCTGGTCTAAAGTATGCTTTCCTCCACAACAACAGAAGCACGCCAGTCGTCATTAGTGATAAACTAATAGAGAGTGAGATTTGGCAGCTCATTGCAGTCTTGGAGCAATACCGATCCGTCATTAGGTACTCTCTGCAAGACTTGAAGGGGATCAGCCCCAACCTATGCACCCATCGCATTCCAATGGAACCGGACCATAAGACGTCAAGAGAGCATCAGGGGCGACTTAATGATGCAATGAGAGAGGTAGTAAAGAAAGAGGTTCTGAAGCTACTGCACGCGGGCATCATCTACCCCGTGCAAGACAGTGAGTGGGTCAGCGCAGTTCAAGTAGTTCCAAAGAAGGGAGGCATGACAGTAGTCTAGAATGAGAGAAATGAGCTCATACCTCAGAGGACAGTTACTGGATGGCGGATGTGTATCGATTACTGGATGGTCTGCAAGGCTACTCGGAAAGATCACTTTCCTATCCCCTTCATTGACGAGATGCTTAAACGGTTGGCGAAGCACTCATTCTTCTGCTTGAAGGATACTCAAGTTATCATCAAATTCCTATTCATCCAGATAATCATAGTAAGACTACCTTCACCTGTCCCTACGGCACGTTCGCCTACAAGCGAATGTCATTTGGTCTCTGCAACGCACCTGCTTCATTTCAAAGGTGTATGATGGTGATCTTCTCCGACCTGATCAAGAATGTCAAGGAAGTATTCATAGATAACTTCTCAGTCTGTGGCAAGAGCTTTGAAGAATGCCTTGAGAATTCGGACAAAGTTCTCATGAGATGCCAAGAAACACACTTAGTCCTTAATTGGGAGAAGTTTCACTTCATGGTCAGAGAAGGGATTGTCCTTGGACATAAAGTGTCAGAAAAAGGGATAGAAGTGGATCAAGGCAAAAATCAAGGTGATCGAACAGCTGCAACCCCCGATAAACGTCAAGGGAGTTCGGAGTTTTCTAGGGCACGCGGGCTTTTATCAGAGGTTCATTAAGGATTTCTCCCATATAGCCAGGCCTTTGACAAGTCTTGTTGCCAAAGAGACCCCATTCAACTTCGATGAGGATTGCCTCATAGCCATCTACACCCTTAAGAAGGCAGTGGTGTCCGCACCCATCATACAACCACTGGATTGGAACCTTCCATTCGAGTTCATGTGCGATGCAAGTGAATACGCCGTCGGTGTAACACCCTAGGTGTTTAAAATCCTAAGCCAGAAAACCTAAACATAGCATCATGCATAATAACCTCGAATCATTGAAACAATGCATTTAATTATGTGTGTGCATATGCATGTGTATGAATGTGTATGTGCATGTGCATATATGTGTGCATATAAGGTTTTTCATAAATATGTTCATAACCATACATGCTCAACTTATCATAAAAAAATGTAGCATAAAAACACACTCAGATTTTAGTACCTTACAAAGTGTACTTCAAACACCATCTGCAAATTCAAATTTTAAACATATGAGATGAATAGGAATTCAAATCCTAGTAGTCTTAAATTTAAAATAAATTCTAAACTAAAGCTCAAATGAACTTTGATCCAAATTGAAAGTCGTAGAGTTTCAAATCCCCTACAATTTTTATGTTGACAGATTTCAATGTTTCCTTGCAAACTTTTGAGAAAAATTCATTTGAACCTGGACCCTCACTCTTTCTCTCTCTTCCTTCTCTCTTTTTCCTCCTCCCTCTCCCGACCATGGCAGAGCGGCTTCGCCACGTCGCTGCTGATGCCTACCGGCCAACCGGCCCCCGACCGCACATCTCCCTTCGCCCCGAAGCAATCCCGGCACCTAGCTCGCGCATGCCACACAGCGGGCAATGCCGGGCCATGGCAAGCCGGCGACGTCGCGCCCTTGCCGCAACCTTGTCCCGGCCGCGCCTCCCTTCGTTGTGCCGCGCCCAGCCCCTCCTCCCCCTCCCTGTGCGCCTATAAAAGGGCTGCACCGAGCCCTTGCTCACACGCGTCCGAGTACCACAACCATCACCGCGCCATTAGCGCCGCCACTCGACCTCGCCATCGAGCCCCACTTTCCGCTCCTCCTCCGCCCAAACCGAGGCTCTAAACGGGTCGCCCTCGACCTACTGGTACTCCCCATCTTCCCCACACCGCGCTTCCTCACCAGACCACCGCCGCCCACCGTTTGCACCTCGCCGGAGCTCCTGCTCACCAGCGACAGCCCAGCTCCGGCCACCCTAGCCCCAGCCGAGCACACCAAAAGGTTTCCCTCGACCTCCTCGCGCTCCCCCACCCCTTTCCCCTCGCCGCCGAGTAGTTTCGTCGCCAGATTTTGGCCGGGAAACACCCAGCCCCGCCCAAGGACTACATTGCAATCGCCAAGTTCTTTTTAGGGTCCTTTCTGCTAGATCCAGGGACCTATCTGCGAGAACTCGAGTTAACTTTTGTTTTCAAGAGGCTGTCACTTGTAAAATAAATATAAAACTATAGAAAAATCAGAAAAATGCAAACTAAAATTTGTTGTGACCCTCTTGATGAATCCTACAACTTTTGCATAGATGAATGACCAGTTACAAACTATAACTTGATCTAAAATTAATCTTGTTTTAAATAGCCCATAAATGCATCTCTTGATCTAGGACAGTATTGTGGATGATTTTTGGACTATAAGCTAGTCTATGCTTGTTAAGACTTGTACAAGTCTCTATGAGTAGTTTTTGTCGAACCTTGTTTGATGTGCTATTTTGCTAGAGTTATTCGTTCATGCTGTTCTACCGATATTTTAGAGTTGAAACTTTTACAGTAGAGTAACCTTGATGCATAAATGCTATGGACAAAGTTTGGAACCTTTTGCTTCTATCTAACTTGCTCATATATTTTTAGTTAAGAAAAATTATAGTAAATCAAAGTAACTAGTTGTGGTTCTTAGAAAAATAAGAAATTTTAACCAGAGTTTACCTTTGAATACATTATCATGTTGGAAAAGTTTGATACACATTAACTTTGTGGAACTACCTGTAGAAATAAATCTTGATTAATGTAGATGTATCTTAACTTATTTTCTATGCTCTGTATCTTGCACACTAAAACCTAAAAAGTTTATAGTAGACTCACCATAAGTTTAGGAGTACTCAGTAAAATGTTGAGCACCAGTTTTTGCATGATTTGTTCTGTATAAATGGACCTTGATCCTAGCAGTAGCTGTTTAATGTATTTTTCATGATTAATCTGCTGAATGAAAATGGCTGAAAATTTTACAGTGAGTTTGTACTTAAGTAATATGCTCTATATAAAAATCTCAACACCAGAAACTATCTCTAATAGTTGTTTTGTTTTTAATCCATGCTTACTTTTGAAAAATGGTCGTTTATGAAATGACAAAACCCCTCACTTACTTAATGAAGTTAGTTAATCTAGATACTACATGATAAATGACTACCCAAGGAAAAGAAAATTAAGTGCTTTACAACTTAACTTGAGTTTTGTTGAATTACAACTTTATAGTGAAATAGTTATTTATCTTGTACCATTAAAACAACTCATACAAATGCATTCCTATATAATCGACGACTCTCGCCGACGGAACCTATGAGCTGGTGCCGGAGTCCGAGAGTGAGCAGCGCGAAGCTCAAGTTAATCTAACTGAAGTTGCTGAAGACTCGAACCAATGTTCGGAAGAGCCCAAGGCTAGCTTTGCTCAGGAAGGCAAGCCCCGGAGCATAATCCCTACTTTTAAACTTATGCAACTTTTATTTATATATGGTATTGTGCATTAAGTTTGTAGGAGTTGATTGAAACCCTAGTTACATGATCCTAGTACCTATGATATGAACACTAGCCTGTGTCGGTCGTTAGATTGCCATGCTAATAGGACTCCGGTAAAAGTCGAGTGATTTTCTGTCACTCGCGAGATATAGGAGTTGTTTATTTCACTTATGTTGGAATCGTAAGCTCGACGGACGGGGCTATGTTACGATATTTTTGTTGATGATTGAGGCCCCGTCTGTTTAGCAAAAATGCTAAGATCGCGGTGTGTGGTATTGGTGGTTAAGTTTTTGAACGTACTAACCACATGTCGAGAATATGGTAATCGGTAAGTTTGCTCAGGAAGGCAAGCCCCGGAGCATAATCCCTACTTTTAAACTTATGCAACTTTTATTTATATATGGTATTGTGCATTAAGTTTGTAGGAGTTGATTGAAACCCTAGTTACATGATCCTAGTACCTATGATATGAACACTAGCCTGTGTCGGTCGTTAGATTGCCATGCTAATAGGACTCCGGTAAAAGTCGAGTGATTTTCTGTCACTCGCGAGATATAGGAGTTGTTTATTTCACTTATGTTGGAATCGTAAGCTCGACGGACGGGGCTATGTTACGATATTTTTGTTGATGATTGAGGCCCCGTCTGTTTAGCAAAAATGCTAAGATCGCGGTGTGTGGTATTGGTGGTTAAGTTTTTGAACGTACTAACCACATGTCGAGAATATGGTAATCGGTAAGTTTAAGTACCTGATTGATCCAGCAAGTGGACTTTACCCTCACCCTCTTAACTTCGTTCCCATGGGCACATGGTGAGTGCAAGAGCAGCCACGGACCGGCTTCGTTCCGTGGTTCGTGGACCTCTGTACTCGAGGGGGGGGTGACCCTGATCCACAACAAGAAAGAAAGGGGAAAAGTTGCACGTGTGACTCTGTGAGTAACCATGTGACATGTGTTTAGGTTTTCCCTAGCAAGGTTAAGAAATTCAATTCGAATCGTCCATTTCTCGCTGCCATTGAGACTGCTTAACCCTTTTACCACATAGAGTAAGAAGATGAACAATGATGATGATTAATCTGGTTGGATGCTCAATTAATTATTTCCACCATGCGTGATTTGGATAGTTGTTTACCTACAATGGTTAATCAACTAGAACATGATGCAAAAACATGAAAGCAAGGACTCACTCTTAGATGCTTTTTGGCAAAAACAACCCTTAGCCAAAAGCCTTGCATGTCTAGGAGTCGGCTAAGTATATACCACTAGTCGGGTAAGCCTTTCTGAGTATTAGTATACTCAGCCTTGCTTGTAGATTTGTTTTAAGTTGAGACCTTTGAGGACATGGTTGCTAGTTTGACTTGGCCGTGTACTCTTCCTCCGGGTTGGTCGGTGGAATGGGATGTGTCCCCGGCCAACGATGATAACGCTGAATGATGTCATGTACGGTCTTCATCATGATATCTTGTATCGTCGTTAGAACTAACGTTTAGTTTTCGCTGCACTATTAAACTCTGAAAGTACTTGTTTATGAATATTTTCGAACTTGGTTTGTAATAATAATTCCTGTTGAACTCTAGAATGTAAAATTTGTGGATTGTTATAATCTCTAGGCTCACCTTCGTGTGGGTTGAATGTATACATTGTTTTGATCGAAATTCCAGTGGTTGCATCGGGATGTTACCCGACAGACTGTCGTTTTACTCTGTTTTAAGTGCGTGTAGCTCGGATTGCCTCTATGGTGATGGTTAGCGCACTTAAACCAGAATAATTTGGGCGGTTCTGCCATAGTTGGTGCAGTGCTGGGTCAATACAGAGACAAAAAGCATTATGCCATATCATATGCCAGTAAGACATTGACCGGACCCCAGTTAAACTATGCAACAACAGAGAAGGAACTTTTAGCAATGGTGTTTGCCATTGACAAGTTCAGATCCTACTTGGTTGGTGCTAAGGTGATAGTATACACAGATCATGCTGCACTGAAGTACCTCTTGACCAAGAAGGATGCCAAGCCACGACTCATCCGTTGGATTCTGCTCTTACAAGAATTTGATTTGGAAATCAGAGATAAGAAAGGAGCAGATAACTGTGTGGCTGATCATCTCTCAAGGATTCAAATCAAAGGATCAGATTTACCAATTGATGACTACATGAGAGATGATATTCTTCTTAAGGTCACTACATCCAGTCCATGGTATGCCAACTTAGTGAATTTCATGGTGACTGGGTATATACCTCCAGGAGAAGACAGAAAGAAGTTGATTCACCGAAGCAGATATCACCTTTGGGATGACCCCTATCTATTCAAAGTCTATGCTGATGGTTTACTCCACCGCTGCATCCCGCTATGTGAGACCCGCAAGATTCTAGAGCGTTGTCACTCCTCGCCATATGGAGGGCACTACGGAGCATTCCGGACCCATGCTAAAGTATGGCAGAGTGGATTCTTCTCGCCAAACATGTATGGAGACGCCAAAGAGTTTGTGCGGTGATGCCTATGATGTCAGAAACACGGGAACATCAACTCCCGAGATGCTATGCCACTAAGGAGCAACCTTCAAGTGGAGATCTTCGACGTATGGGGAATCGACTTCATGGGTCCTTACCCTATGTCAGAGCAGTGTGAATACATCTTGGTGGCAGTGGACTACATGTCCAAATGGGTTGAAGCACTTCCCTGCGTTGCGGCCGACTCGAAGAACTCGAAGAAAATATTCCAAGAAATCATATTACCTCGCTTCGGAGTTCCTAGAGTCGTGATCAGTGATGGAGGCTCACACTTCATTGATAGGACATTCAGGAAGTGTCTCAGCGAGTTAGGAGTAGATCACTTGGTTGCAACTCCATACCATCCCGAGACGAGTGGCCAAGCAGAAATGTCCAACAAACAAATTAAGAGAATTCTGCAGAAGACAGTCAATGTCATGGGGAAAGGGTGGAAGAGCAAGTTACCCAAGGCACTCTAGGCGTATCGAACAACATTCAAGATCACCGATAGGAATGACACTGGGCAATCAAGAGGTGGAATATGGATCTCCAATCAGCTGGAGTCAAGAGACAAATCCAACTAGCTGAATTGGATGAATGGAGGGAGAAGGCTTACCACATCTCCAAGCTCTACAAGGAGCGAACGAAGCGATGGCACGATAAGCGAATTAAGATCAAGCAATTCAAGGCGGGAGATAAGGAACTGCTCTTTAACTATTGCATTCGTTTTTTTGGTCATGGTAAGCTTAGAAGTAAGTGAGAAGGGTTTTATTTAGTAACTAATGCCGCCGATTATGGGGCTATAACCCTCCAGGACGATGATGGAAATATTTTCAAGGCCAATGGCCAATGATTGAAAAAATTCCTTGAGCCCAAAATGCCGGAACTCGAAGAGATAGGCATTTACAAGTTATCCGAGCTAGAGCCCTCATCTATGGTCATCGCTGGACCTTAAACGTGCCATATCTTAGGCTTGTTTCTTTCCTTTCTTTTCTTTCCCCCTTCTAGCCTGTTGTGCACCCAAATACCAGAAGGAGAAGCGAAGAGGAGATCCTTCCAGAAGATCGGGACCCACACCTGACAAGAACAGCAAAAAGGGCGGCAAGTGGATCAATGAGATCTCATTAGTATTCTGGGGGCTTCGTACACAGCCAAGCAAAGCCACAGGCCAGTCACCTTTCTTTCTCGTATATGGGTCTGAAGCTATATTACCAGCTGACATAATGTGGAAGTCTCCATGACTAGAGATGTACCAAGAGGGCAAGGCTGACACTGCAATACATCTTGAGCTTGACTCGGCAGAGGAAATCCGATGCAATGCATTGTTGCAGTCGGCCCTCTACTTACAAGGAGTTCATCGTTACCACGAGAGGAACATTCAACAACACTCTTTCAATGTTGGAGATATGGTTCTTCGACGAATCCAGGATGATACTGGTCTACACAAGCTTAACTCACAATGGGAAGGACCTTTCATTGTGCACAAGGTTACAGGCTTTGGATCTTATCGATTACAGTACCCGGATGGCCAGGAGGTTCCAAATTCTTGGAATATTGAACATCTACGCCGGTTTCATCCTTGATCAACTGGGGACATCTTCTATTCGGTGCCTAGAGATTGATAATTCTAGTACAGTGCCGTCCAACTGGTTTACGACCGGTACTACACGCAAGTCTGCTGAAGGGGCTTAGCTCTCTTATTTTCCAGTAACATATTATTTGTTTTCGACTTGTACACTATATTATTGAAGGGGCCTGGCTCCCATGACAAGTACTTTACTTGTTTACGACTAGTTCTACACCTGTTGGACTACTTCAACTATTTGTCTTGACTACAATCCTAGTCGGGATCGATTCCGACTAGATGGCTTCATCGACTGCTCAAGCACCAATGACTACTTGCCCAATCCCTGGGCTCGGGGGCTAGCGCCACCGTTCTTCTACGACTGCTTTATACTTCTCATCTGGCTCCTGGCTCGGGGGCTTGATGGGTCAAGGCACTAAGCATGCCTCAATGGACAGCTCTCATGTCTACATACTGGATGTTGTACAATTACTCAATAATACACGATCCAAGAGGCTTTTTAAGATTTATCTTGGGTAGATGTTTTTTAACCATTATTTCAGAAAATTTATTCCGAAATAAGGGGTTTCTTCAAATTATTACCCAGAGGACTTATTTAGTCATTGGCTCAGGGCACAAAGATTGATTTGAGAGGTAATTTTGGGCGTTTGATGGGGATGTTATTTGTTTAATCATTTTTTCAGGAAACTCATCCCGGAAAAAGAGGTTTTCAAATTTACTAAACCAATTTGCCCATGTTCACCATCAAATCTTTGTTGTCATATATTGTATGCCACGATTCTTTGGATCCTTTATTCCAAACCTTGGGTATTTAGATTCAAGTCTCGGGGGCTGCGAGACACGTGTCATCAGCGACTTATTTTTCAAATTTGCTGGAAGATAAGGACAGAAGACTCAAGATTAAATTGACCCTTAGTCTGATTCTATGAGTCAACCTAAGGCTTGGGGGATACTCCATATGGAGTGCGAGTTTAATCGCACCCCATATAAAGAAGACTCAACAACTACTCGGGGCATGAGCACCTCACAGCCTCGACGCAGCCAAGGAAGTACTCCGAGGACACCTTCAAGAAGAAGTTCGGGAGAACTCGAAGACGCCTCCAGAAGTACTCGGACGCCTGTAGAACTCGACTACGAAGAGCTCGGGGTGGGACTGCACATGTGGCATACTTCTCCTAGGATACGGGATGGGACATGGCCCACGCCCTACATCTGCTGTAACTACTCGTAATGCAGTAGGATTACTCATATAGTAGTTAGACTAGTCAAACACAGTAGGAAACTACCCGAGAAGTACTCAGGTAGGACACCTGGGCTTGTACCCGACTAGAACTTCCATATAAATTTGTTCCCCCAGACTATATAAGGGCGGACAGAGACCCCCTGGGAGAATCATCATCAAAGGCAATACAAACCACACAGGACGTAGGGTATTACGCTCTCGACGGCCCGAACCTATCTAAAACCTTGTGCTCCTTTGCACCTTTGAGTTTCTGATCTCGGCGACACCCTACTTACAAACTCACCACCTCGGAGGTATCCCTCGATGGGCGTGGCGGTAAAACACCGACAGGTGGGCCGGCCTACCCCAGGCCGACCGGCCTGCCCTCGAGACATTTTTTTGAAAGTTCAAATTCAAATGAAGCCTATCCGATCTGCTTTTGGAAAAGCCAAGAGAACCGAGGAGGGGAGCGTCTATTTTAAATGAAAGGCCTCTGCCCCTTCTTCCTCCAGAAGCCATTCACCCTCTTCAACTTCAAACCTTCTGAGTTTTTTAAGATCCCTGACCATGGCCTCGCAATCCACGCTCACAATGCTGAAATCGGTCACTAGGGCCAATGCTTCCCCTTCAGCGCCTTCGAAATCCAACCAAAGCCACGCCTCCTCAAGCAGCGTCCGCATCATTGAACACATTGCAATGGCCGAGGCCTTCTCCTCGCCGCCTTTCGGCCAGAGGGGAGGACCTCAGGCCGGCCAGCCTCAGAGAGGCCAGCTGGCCTCACCTCCGCACCATTGTCTCCATCTCACGAGAGGTCCCCCACAAGGAGCCCAGGTGTGGGGGCCAATGCACGCACTCGCGCGAGGACACCGACACGCCCAACCATGGGGATTTTGTCCCCATGGAAGGCAATCGGCAAGCGCCTTGTGCCCCCCTCTTCAAAAGGGCACTTCTCGCAAGTTGCGGCCATGCAGATGGTGCACCCACAGTCGCCTGAGTATAGTCCCACCAGCGATAACTACAATGTCGACGATGAGGACAGCGACAGCAACGATGGCAGCAAGGAGGAGGAGTGCGCCGACATTAAGGCGCTACGAGAGCAGCTCGCCGTGCTCAAGCGGAAACTCAATAACATGGATGAGCATGTGGCTGAGTCCGAGATCAGGCATATGGATCTCGATGACAAGGTTGATACCCTTCGCAAGACCATTTGTTCCAAGATCAAGCGTCTTGCCAAGGCGACCGGGAATGAGGACCTCTATAGGGCCCCGGACCCGAGGGATTAGGTGATAGGCTAGGCTAGATTAGGTTAAGATTAGGTGCTGAGATTTTTCTTTTCAATTTTTGATTTCAAATTTTGTAATTCCAACAGCACCCCAATTTTATTTGAATAAAATAAAAAGAGTTTTCTTTGTTTCATGCCATCTCTCTAGTGGTTGGTGCACACTTGTGTGCCAACCACACCCCTATTCTGAACTTCTGTCAAGTGCACAGAGAACTAAGAAAAGCAATACGGCAACAAGTCTCTGGACGAAAACGGGCACGAAAGGAGGCAAACTTGAACCGGGTGGCTGCACCAGGCCGGCCGGCCTACACTCGTGCCAAATTGATCATATGCAGGTGGCAATAGGACGCTGGGACCAAGCCTATTCGCGTGGCAACTGAACCTGAAGTTCGTGCCACAAGGACAGGCCGGCTGGCCTACACCAGGCCAGCCAGCCCCACCTTGCGGCCTCTCGCATCCATCCAGCTCGACACGGGGGTTTGCGACCCCCTTATCCCTTCCTTTCCTGGGTTTGATTCAAATTCATATCGGAGTTAATAAAACTAAAATTTGAATGAAGCACCTAGAAAGAGATGGAATCTTCACATGTTTATCAAAGGCACCGAAGTTTTATTTCATATGTGAGTACCTATGTGCGTTTGGAACGTTATAGAATCGCTCGATCCTTTTCTTATTGACCCTCATGATATAATAACATGTGAGACATGCTCTTCCCAACTCAATGTCTTGGAGAATTATTTTGATATTAAAAAGTGAGGCAACTCTTATTCATGCTCAACTTTGCCAAAGTCCTATCCAGAGCCATACATATACATGATTCAGTTTTTGAGCCCACATAGCTATCTCGTATATCTTGAGCTTAATCAAATATCTTTGCCTATGAGACTCAGCATGTTCGATCTAGAACTTTGGTCATTCACGTACACCTCCATCATATAAAGTCCATTAAATGAGGTTCTCCAGCAACTCTTCATCCCCCTGAAAGAAAAAAAAAGAGTGAGACACTATCTTGCTCAAATATAAAAAAAGTGGAGAGAGAGGAGAAGATGGAAGAAGCTAGAGTCAAGCACCTCTCAAGGACATTCTTACCCAACACTCACCTACACTTGACCAACTCCTTGGTTGACATGAGTTCTCAGAGATAAGTATTTGATGTTGCGACAAAGATGGACAAGATAGGCATATTTCTATCCTTGTCTTAAGTTCCACAAACAAGCCTTCTTAGAGGTAGGAGATGCTATCTGAAAAGCCTTTGTGAGGATCAAACACCATGAGCGACTGAGTGGCTTGAGAGAATAAGAGTATGCCTCCAACTTTTGAAAATCTTGCAGAAACCTCCAAGTGCTAAGATAAAGAGGAGTCATGCCCTCCATCGATTTGTTCCGAGGAACAATAAGTGAAGGTGAAAGTGTTAGCCACACGAAATCCAAGGTATGAGGGAAAGCTTAGAAATAATCCTTATGCGCACCTTTGGTTTCATGACCCTGGATTTTGCTTGATCCTCTAACTTAACCCTTTGCTCGAGACGAGCCAAATCTATGTGTGGGGGCGTGTTGGCGGTCGTTTTCAATGATTTTTTACCGCCAACATTTCGCCGGATTTCATACTTTTATGGCCATAATCATGCTAAAATCATTTACCTTGATGAGTTCTACTAGTTTTGGTGTTTATTTGATTTCAGAAGCTCAATGTGCAAAACTTGGCCAAATTGGGGAAATCCCAGGCCAAATTGACAAGCAATCATGAAGCAAAACATCCTACAGTCGAAAGGCTTGAGCCATGGATTGACTGGCCCACTTGCAGCATCTACCCAGGTGTTCAGGCTCAAAACCGCCCCTCTGAAGAACGTGCACGCAGTGATCAAGATGTCGGTGCATCGGAGGGCTGGAAGAGCCAGGACCAGGCCGACCGGCCTCTCCTAGGCCGGCCAGCCCCTAATCACTTCGTGTCAGACAAAAGCAACCTTTACTGACCCCAGTAGTGATAAGGAGCATCCAGGAGAAAGGCGGTGACACGTGGCAGGAATCCTAGGCCAACCGGCCTAGCCCTGCAACGCCACGTGTCCATCTTCGTGTACAAGCTAAGTTAACCGCCATACCTGCTTACTAGACAAGCTAAGCAGCGAGTACCGACCTTGAGAAGCTATAAATAGCTGCTCACACCCCCATTCACAACACACCATCCTTGGAGAGAAGTTGAGTTCTTGGTTTTGTCACTCAACTCTAGTGTAGAATAGGGAGAGAGTGAGGTGAGAGCTTGGGTGAGAGCCAAGCTAGGAGAGGAGCTGGGTTCCCTCGGTCCTACTCCATCTCTATAGCCACCTCGGAGGAATAAAGCTTCTCCAAAGTAAGTTCCTCGTTTATCTTTAGTGTCTCGCTAGTTCGGCTCTTTATCTTCAGTAATTTATTTATTTACTTCCGTTGATCTGCGGGATTCCTTGTCTATGTGGGTAGCAAGTTCTATCCATTAGGGGTTTCTTCTAGCCTTAATGGGAGGCGGAAGTCGGTGACTCGATAGTTTAGGCATGGTGCTTAGGCTTGCTTAGTTACCTTAGGTTGTGTTCCACACCACGGAATAGTGTGGTAGTCGGCAGGTGGTGATAGCCCTGTCCGTCGCTTGTAGTCCACCACGTTCGGATGTTTTCATAGCAGTAGTAGCAGGTTGCCGTTGGACTCCTTCTCTCCCCTTTCTGCAGTCCTTCCTCTTCCAGCCGCCGAAGCAGATCAAGTTAGTGAGTAGCAAGTTATCTGGGTAACGAGTTGGCTAACTGATGTTAAGCCCTCTAGCCTCTTACCTCTTCTCCCCTGGTGGGTCCGGTTGAATAGTTCTAGGTCTGGTCGCGCTTATCGTTTCTTGGATTCGTTATTCCAGGTAAACTCCCTGGTGAAAGCTACACCGGTATTCGTGCACTTGCGGATTAGTTCGTATAGGCTAAGGAGTGGCAACAACCACTCAAAAACGCCAGGAAGAAGGACCATAAAGAAAGGCGATAGAACTACTCAAGTGACAATCTACGCCAAACTTAAGACCCGATTCAAGGAGGTTTCCTGAGGGTTTTTAGGAGTTTGTTTGTACAACCATTATTTTGGGACTCTATCTCGAAATAAGGGGTTCGTCAAATTTAAACCCAAAGATCCCTTTTTTATCACTCAATCAGGGGATTAATTTGTGTAGAAACTTAGATTTTTTCTTTTTGTTGGGCTAATCGCGCCATCCTTGCCATGCATCATCGCCAGGTGTGCCCATCATACTGTCAAAGCAATTAAAGCAACTTTCTTTCCTTTCGAGCTGATCTCTTGTCACTTATTCTTCATGTCACGAGCGTCTTCACCAATGCTGGGGGGCTAAGGATAGGGCCGGCAGAGATGGGCCCCGGGAAAGAAAAGAATGGTCTAACCTCCTCAATATTGGATCAGGGAACCATATCATAGCCGAGACGCAAGACCACTGAAAGTAGTCATGCCGTTTGACAACAATTAATGGAACCCATCAATTAACCAAACAAAATGTCCACATAGTCAACCCATAAATTCTAGTAACACCCCGAGTACTGGTTATCGACTAGTACTACGGGCACCTAATGTTACTGAATGGGTACTTACACCCATAATACCAGTAACACCCCGTTTATTGGTTCGACTAGTACTACGGGTAGCTAATGTTACTGAAGGGGTACTTACACCCATAATTCAACTAACACTCCGAGTACTAGTTATCAAGTTTTAGTACGCAACTTATGTTACTGAAGGGGTACTTACACCCATAATTCCAGTAAGTCCAGTACTAGTACTTACACCCGTAAAACTCCAAGTACTTGTTATCAACTAGTACTAGTACTGGTTGTCAACTTGTACTATGCGTAGTTCATGTTACTAAAGGGGTACCTACACCCACAACTCTAGTAAACGGCACCGGGTACTAGTCTTACCATAGACGAGTCCTATCATGACGATTACTGCCTACAAGCCAGTCTGGCTAAGTCGCAAACTATTTGCGCATGTTCCGACTACTTCGAGTGCTAGCCTACATGATTCAGCAAAATCAATTGCACCCAGTTACTATGAGAATGTCAAAGAGGTCCTCACACCTATACAACTCAAGCAATTAAGGATACCGCACGACACGAGTAAATACTGATTCGCTCAAGTCCCTTCGCGGGACCAACTGTCGAACGCCAAGCTATCGACAACACCCAGAGTCGCTGGACTCAGTATAGCTCGACCTACGTGCCTCGAGTTTTTTTCCTAAGTCCTAGGATTGTAAATTACCCTGAGTACTCTGAGCAAACCCACATGCAGAAAATAGTGCACATGATATATTTACATATACCCGGACAGATTGTTCAGGACATGTTCATTGTTCTAATCCTGCTCTAGGTTCTCTACTATTTTTTGAGCCACAGGACCAACTTCTTCAAGGTATTCTGCGAACTTTTCATTGGAGCATTCTGCAGCTATACCCTCGGCCAGTGGACTCAAGTTTCCATTGGGCGACAGGACGTGCGCCACGTACGTCTTAGTGGTCTCCGAAAGGTAGCCAGATATCCTCTGCGGTGCCTCGCGAAGGCGCTCCAGCAGAGTCCTGTTTTCGACTACTCCTTCTTCCAGAGGGTCCACCATGTCGACGACTACTCGTGCAATGCCCTGAAGCTCGTCGAGTTGTTTCTACTTCAAGTCTTTCTCCTCGGCCATTGACTTGATCTTCTGCATGTACTCCATGAGTTGCTTGTCAGTATCTTCAAGCTTCTTCGTCAGGAGTTCGACTTCACCTGAACGAGGGTAAAGCAAATTCTTCATGTCAGTCAGCAGTTCTTTTTTATACTTCAACATCTTATTGAGTTCTGCGGGCAAATGACAAGGAGTACTCATAAAAATTCACATAACACCACTTGGATACATCAAATCATATATAGTACTCGAGAGAGTATTACCTCGGCGTGTCTCGGCCAGGGATTTGTTCTTCTCCTCCAGGTTTTCAATTTACTTTATGAGGAGCCAGAACTCTCTTGTGTGCTCCAGCTTGATGGCATCAAGTTGGTTCCGCAGCTCAACATTCTTCACGATCTGCTCCTAAATTTGGCGGTCCTTGGCCTGCAATTGACAAAGGCCGTCTTCAAAAGCTCTCAACTTGTCGGATTTCTCTCTAGATCGATTGGCCATTATCTGTGCATCAAGATAGGTGGTGAGTGAAGCAAGCAAGATGCTCAACTAAGCATTTTGTGACAGAACAAGCAAGCATACTGTGGAGAATTTATATAGCTCCTTAAAGGTATCTTGTGTTTCAAAACATCTGAAGTCAACATTGGATAATCAACGAGCTTCGTCGGGACAGCATATCGGGACTTGGGCGGTGTGACTAGAATACCACCTGATGAAGTACCCGCAGCTCTAGTTTTTTGACACTTGGCCTTTGCTGCGGAGTACCTGCCACCTCACCCACAGTAATTAGTCTCGCCTCTGGCAGAAAAGTACTCGCGGGCGGGGGCGGCACAAACGGCTCACCTGATGGAATCTCGGGGGCTGGTTCCACCACCCTAGGTCCTCCCGCTGCGTCCCACTCTGCACTCGCTGCATTCCCTATGACTTTGGCAACAGCAGATGCAGGGGACTCCATGCGCGATGGTGGCGAATCAACCCGAGTGGTGATGGCCACTATCTTCACCAACGCTATAGCATAAGACTCTTGCTCGAGGGCTGGACCAGTCGTGTCATTGCCAGGTTGCTCCAAGCCCAGAGTAGAGGATTTCCTTCACATAACAAGCAGTCAGATTGATACTTACCATTATGAACCTACAAACTACGACTAGAAAGTACTCGAATACTTATAGCGAAGACTTCGTAAAAGCAATTTTCTTCACCATAAGGGCTTTAGGCACTGGAGCAGCACCTAAAACACTCGACGGTGTCGACTTGCCAACCGAGGGCACTGCTTGCCCCGGCGCAGCCGTTGGGGCGTTTGATAGCGACTTTAGACCAGCCGAGGGTGATATTTGGTCCGGCGTGGCCTCGACAGAATCTGACGATAGGTTCAATATAATGGAGGGCACACTCTGCTCCGTTACTGCATCATGCCCGATTAGCTCTTCGACCCTTCACTTTGATTGCTTAGGGTTCTAGGCACTCTCACTGAAGAATTAAGAAAATGGAAGAGTTTTATTCAAATCAGAGAAGGACAACCAATGAAAGTACTCACAAACCCAAGGATGGTTCTTACCTTGGTATGCCATCATCATTAATGCTTGGAGAGGCAACCCAGGTTTCCTTTGGATGACTGGGAGGGCTTGCTCCCTCTTGGGCGGTACTCATCTTCTTGCTCCTGATCACCTTTGCCAAGCTGCGGTCATCGTTAGTTCCCTCATCCTCCTCTTCACTCACTGGGTCGCGAGAAGGTCGAGAGATCTTGGGTGGTCGATGCACCGATGGTAGGCTGTGGCTGGACAATTTATGTCCAGCATAGGATGCATGCTTCTATAGACATTCACGTCATCCTATGACAAGATTTCAAGCTCTGTTAGTACAATTAAGATTCAGAAACATGACAAGTACTCGATAGAAGCAAATGACTATTTACCTTTACTTGTTTTGGAGGCTTCTTCACACTAAACGGCTTAGGAAAATAAGGCACAGTATCGGCATTCAAAAGTACTCGGCTCACCCGCATCACAGCTTCATCTTGGTGAATGCGTTCTGCAGTAAATCGAGATGAATCTCAAAGTTCGAGGTACTCGAAGCCAAATTGATCGCCCTTCTGCAATGGCTGGATGCGTCTGCCAATCTAGGCGTACACTACTAAGGCTCCAGTGACTCCCTCTGTTCTGAGTTTCATGATTCTCTCCAGTACTACTCCGTTTACCGGTTCACGACTGGTATTACGTGCAAGTTTACTGAAGGGACCTCGCTCCCATACTTCCAGTAACACTCCATTTACTAGTTTACGACTAGTACTACATGTAGTTTACTGCATGGGCCTCGCTCCCATACTTCCAGTACTACTGTGTTTATTGGTTCACGACTGGTACTACGTGCAAGTTTACTGAAGGGGTCTCGCTCCCATACTTCCAATACTACTCTGTTTACTAGTTCACGACTAGTACTATGTGCAGTTTACTGAAGGGGCCTCGCTCCCGTAACACTGCATTTACTAGTTCCCGACTAGTTTTACGTGTTGTCAGCTATTTCGACTACTCGTCTTGCCTACTAAACTAGTCGGAATCGACTCCGACTAGTCGGCTTCATCGACAGTTCAAGATCCAGTGGCAACTTAGCCAATGCCTAGGCTTGGGGGCTGGTGCCACCGACTACTAGGTGTATCTCGTGTGACTCATCTAGCTCCTAGGCTCAGGGGCTGGAGGCAACACGGCACTCAGGGAACAAGGTTTGATTTGAGCGATAATTTGGCCGCTTTTTGGAGAAGTTATTTGTTTCACCAATTATTCAAGGAATTTATTCCAAAAAGGCGGTTTTTGAATTTCTAAACCAATTTGCCCATCTTAACTATCAAATTCTTACTGTCATATATTGCATGCCATGATTCTTTGGATCCTTTATTCCAAACCTTGGGGATTTGGATTCAAGGCTCGGGGGCTGCGGGACACATGTCATCAGTGACTTATTTTTCAAATCTTTTGGAAGATAAGGACAGAAGACTCAAGACTAAATTGACCCTCAGCCAAAAGCTCGAGGGCTACTCCATATGGAGTACGAGTTTAATCGCACCCCATATAAAAGAAGACTTGACAACTACTCGGGGCATGAGCACCTCACAGCCTCGATGCAGCCAAGGAAGTACTCGGAAGACACCTTCAAGATGGAGTTCGGGAGAACTCGAAGACGCCTTCAGAAGTACTCGAAAGCCTGCAGTACTCGACTACGAAGAGCTCTGGGGCTTGTCAGACCCGGGTCCACAGGACTGTGCACATGGCGTACATCTTAAAGGATAAGGGATGGGACATGGCCCACACCCTACACCAGTTGTAACTACTCGTACCATAGTAGAACTAGTCGAAATGGAAGGAAACTACCCAAAAAGTACTCGGGTAGGACTCTTGAGCTCGTATCCGATTAGGATTTCCATATAACCCTATCCCCCCAAACTATATAAGGGCGGGCAGGGACCCCATCAAAACAGGATCACCCTAGATCACCCCGATCAACATCTAAGGCAATACAAACCACACATAGGACGTAGGGTATTACGCTCTCGGCGGCCCGAACCTGTCTAAACTTTATGTTCCTTGCACCTTCGAGTTCCTGATCTCGGCGACACCCTACCTACAAACTCACCACCTTGGGGGTATCCCTCAGTGGGCGTGGCCGTAAAACACCGATAGACTCATATCTTGGGGGCTTACTACCCACTCGCTAATAATATTAGGACTCCCAGTATTCCTCTCTGGAAGTGCGGGTTTGTGATTCCTGACATAAAACAAGCGCTCCTTCCATCCGGACAGACTAGTCGGGAACTTGTATAAGATGTATTTTTTCTTCATACCTTGCCTCAGCTAGAGGCCATCTCCACCAACCTCAGCAATGTTATTCTCACTGGGCTGCGGCTTGAGATGAAAAAGATAACAAAACAAGGTCGAAATGGGGTTCTATCCCTAAGAAGGCCTCACAGAAATGGACAAAAATGCCTATGTGCAGAACAGAGTTGGGGTTGAGATGATGGAGTTGGATGCCATAATGGAAATGCAAGCCACGGAGGAAGTCGCAAGTGGGTACGCCTAGGTCGCGCTCAATAAAGTGCCGAAATAGCATGGTTTCTTCGGCATTCTCAAATGGCCTTACGTCCCCTGTGGCAGGACGCCATTGGAAAATTTCTTTGCTCTAAAGGATGAACTCATATACCAAAGATTGGAGGTCAGCTTCAGTGCACTTACTTTTCATCCATGACTCGCAAGATGGTGAAGCAGTCTTGGATTCCTTCCTCTTCCCCTTCCCCTTGGAAGCGCTCTTCTTACCGGCCATCCTTGTTGTCACGAGTTGCTTTACTCGCATGCGCTCAGGGCTAAGGAGTGGGATGGTGGAGGAGCGTACTGGAGGAAGGGGAAGACTTCGGCGACTATTTCTCGCAAGAGAAGCAAAGTTGGGAATGGCGCATATCTGATTTTGTAAGTGGCAGGCGGCTGTGAGACAGAGGAAGATGAAGAGGCCAAGGCAGTGAAAACGCAAGTGAAGGGGTGAATAAAACCCTAAGGTCACTGCGAGATTAAATAACCATCAGCGGGCCTGGAATCACTGTGCGAAAGCTGAAGAGATTTTTTCGGGATAAGATTGGATTTGAGCGGTAATTTAGGGCTCCTTTGGGGAAGATATTTGTTTAACAATTTTTTTAGGGATGTAATTCCGAAAAAGGAGTTTTTGAATTTCTGAACCAATTTGCCCACTTTAACCATCAATTCAAACTCAGGACTTATTAAACAATGCAAGCCACGACTTTTTGGATCCTTTTTTTCCAAATCTTGGGATTTGGATTCAAGGCTCGGGTGCTGCAGGACACATGTCATTAACAGTTTATTTTTCAAATTCATTTGGAAGACAAAGACCGGAAGATTTAAGACTAATTTGAACCTCAGCCTGATTCTTCGATACAACCTAAGGCTCGGGGGCTACTCCATATTGAGTGCGATTTTCAACGCACCCCATATAAAAGAAGACTACTCGGGGCATGAGCACCTCACAGCCTCAAGGCAGCCAAGGAAGTAATCGGAAGACACCTTTAGAAGTACTCGGAAGCCTGCAGTACTCGGCTACGAAGAGCTCGGGGGCCTATCAGACCTGAGGCCACGGGACTGCGCACATGGCACGAATTAAAGAATAAGGGATGGGGCATGTCCCATACCTTAGACCTGTTGTAAGCTACTCGGCCACGAGTAGGACTAGTCAGAACAGAAGGAAACTACCCGAGTAGCACTCGGGTAGGACTCCTAATCTCGTATCTGGCTAGGATATCTATAACCCTATGCCCCCAGACCATATAAGGGCGGGCAGTGACCGCCTCCAACACACAATCATATAAGGCAATACAAACCACTACATATGACGTATGGTATTAGGCTTTCAGCAGCCCGAACCTGTCTAAAGTTTCGCGTTCCTTGCACCTTCGAGTTATACATCTCGACAACACCCCGCCTACAACCTACCACATCGGGGGTATCCCTCGATGGGCTTGGTGGTAAAACACCAACATTCCTCAGAGCGTTCCACCATAATGGTTGTGCTGATGATGTGATTAGTCGTGGCTATGTAGAGTAGTAGATTTTTATCTGGCAGTGGAGCCGTGAGGATGGGGGGCGACTGCAGATGATGCTTGAGGTCTGCCAGTGCCTGCTCCACCTCTTCGTTCGACTGAAACTTGTCTTTCCACTTTAGAAGCATGAAGAAGGGTAGTCCCCGTTCCCCAAGTCTTGAGATGAATATGTTGAGTGCGACCATGCACCCTGTGAGCTTCTAGACATCTTTGATGATCTTTGGAGTTTCCATGTCGGTGATGGCGGTGATCTTCTCTAGGTTCGCTTCGATTCCTCGGTGACTAATGATGAACCCGAGTAGTTTCCCTAATGGTACACCGAAGACGCACTTAGTCGGGTTGAGCTTCCACCGGAACTTGCGCAAGCTGCTGAAGGTTGCCTCGAGATCTATAATGAACTTGTTGTGGTTTCTGGTCTTGACAACCACGTCATCCACGTAGGCTTCAACATTACGATGTAGCTGATCAGCGAAGCGCAGTTGGATGGCTCGCTGGTAAGTGGCTCCTGCGTTCTTCAACCCGAAGAACATAGTTGTGTAGGCATATGCACCAAACAGGGTGATGAATGCTGTCTTGATCTAGTCTTCTCCTTGAGGGCAATCTGATGGTAGCCCGAGTACCGATTAAGGAAGGAGAGCAGGACGCAGCCATCAGTGGAGTCAATGACTTGGTTGATGTTTGGGAGCCCAAAGGGATCCTTCGGGCAATGCTTGTTGAGATCAGTATAATCCACACACATCCTCCATTCATTATTATTCTTTTTCAAAATGAGTACAGGGTTAGCTAGCCACTCTGGGTGGTACACTTCTTTGATGAATCAAACCGCGAATAGTTTTGCTAACTCCTTGATTGCCTCCCTCTTGTCTTGAGCAAATCAGCGTAGTCGCTGCTTCTTCGGGATGGCTTTTGAGTCGATGTTTTGCAGCTTAGATTCGAGTAACATCCGGATCTTGTCTGAGAACTCTAGTCTTTCTAATTAATTGAGTATTAGTAATTGCTTTCGTTGTCTACGGGTTCCTCGTTCATTGTTTAGTAAGTTTGTCTTACTGGCTTTGGGTGCTTTGATCTAACGTGGAGTGAAGTAGTAATCAACTAGTGTAGGCGTGGTGCCTAGACTTTAGATTACCTTGGTTTGCACCCAACCCCATGGATAGTTGTGGTAGCCGGCAGGTGGTGATAGCCCTGTCCGGACTACGTATTCCACTACGTGAGAGCGGTTGGTGCTGTAGGACTAAGGAGTAGACTGCGTAAACTCCCCTTCTCATCCCTTTCTGGAGTTTGTCTGGTCCGGGCGCCCAAAGTAGACAGTAGAAGTAATCTCTAATCTTCTCAATTGATTAGTCATACTTAGTTTATCTGGCAAGTACCCTCTCTACCCTCTATTGATCACTCTCTTCCTTCGTCGTCAACCTTACTCCGAAATGAATTAGTTAGGATTAGTACACTTCGTGTTCCTTGTGGAAATCGATACTCTGGAATACTCCTAAGTGAAAGCTATGTTGGTACGCTTACGGATTAATCTGTTAGGCTTAAGAAGTGCCAATACAAGGCTAAGGCCAATTGAGGGTAATCCCAATCGATTCACCATTATTCATTTACTTTTTACTCTCCAAACCCATCTCTTTTCAAAACCCTAATTCTGTTCTTCTTGCGTTTCTACAGCGTTTGAGGGCATTCTGAGTGGCCTGCCAACCTCAGGATAACACTAGCTTCATTAGCCCCGACTGATGTGGAACCAGGAGCCAAAGCCGAAGTTGAAACCACCCGAGCCATTGGCGATGCAGACCCAGGAGCCGAAGACGAATGTTGTGCCGTCATCGAGCACGACGCCGGTGAAGTTGAACGATGCCATCGAGTTCGCCGGTGGATCTTCGATGAGCACCCCTAACTGGCGCGCCAGCTGTCGGTGTTTTACCGCCAAGCCCACCGAGGGGTACCCCCGAGGTGGTAGGGTGTCGCCGAGATCAGGAACTCGAAGGTGGAAGGAACACAGAGATTTAGATAGGTTCGGACCACGATGTGCGTAATACCCTACGTCTTGTATGGTGGTTTATATTTCCTTAGATGTAGATGCTTTGGAGGGGGTCCTTGCCCGCCATTATATACTCTAGGGGGATAGGGTTACAGATATTCTAGCCGAATATAAGCTTATATACTCTTGTGGATCTAGTCTTCGCGTGGAAGAACCTGTCTGACCGGTCTATAAAACTGGTCTAACCGGCCTGCGCAGGAGCACCGTAGACGATGATCGTTGCGTTCCACGCGTTCTAGCTCACTCGTGTGTTGACCATATTTGCATCAACATAAGCAAACATTGACAACATTGTCATAAAACCAAGCTCGAAGGTGACCATCTACAAAATCTGGTGCAAACTTTCATAAACCTTCGAATGTTAGGCGTCTGTCTGAATATGGAGAAATGCGTATTTGGGGCATACTCAAGAAATATCCTTGGTTTCCTTCTCTCTAAGTGAGGCACTGAGGCTAATTTGAAAAGATAAAGGCAATTCAAGAGATTGTCCCCTCCATCGAATGTAGCGAAGACAGCGCCTAGCCGGTTTTTTAGCCGCCCTGAGTTCCTTCATAGCATGCTCAACCGAAAAATCTTCAGTTCTTCAAAATGCTTTGAGGCTTTGACCAGTAGGCAGCATTCTAGCAGCTCAAGGATTACCTCGCGTGCCCTACAACCGGTTACTATTAACTCAATCATATGTGGCAGGCATCTATAAGTGCCTATAAATTCTATTAGTAGTGATGGGCAAAGATGTAGGATCTTCTTCGGGCCTGACATTAATGCCTTGAAGATAATGAATTTCAGCATCCTAAGACAATTTGGAGTATTATCCATATAGCTACTAGGTTAACCCCAACTAGGAAATAAAAAATTATTTATTTTAGTGGGGTTGCAGCTTTTATGTGTGTTATTTGGTATGCTAACGAACTTGTTTTTTTAAATAGTTTACCCTTTTGCGCAGGTTGTGGTTCTGTTCCCTATTATAGCGTGAGGAACTAAGGTAGATTGTTCATTCGACAAACAAAGTGTTAGAGGTCACCGGTTTTGATCTCCTTGCTAAGAATGGATAGAGAAGGAATAATAAACTTTGCTTTTGGTTGCTAGTTTTCTTTAGTGTACGCTTTTTCATTTTATTTTTGATCAGATTTTGAGCTTAGAATGCTGTAAAAACTTTGCTATGTGCGGTCACAACGACCGGAAATTGTTCTCACTAATTAGGAGTACATGATTACCTGATTAATTGGATGATAAGCATGATCCTTCTCATTGATCATTGTGCCGAAGCAAAATAGGCCTATTAAAAAAGAATGGAGGGAGTATAAAGGTCGTGTGTGCCATCACGCACCGCACTTAGGCTAATTACAAACTTGTGACCTTGGTCGCAAGTAATCTATGTGTAGACAGTAATATCACAAAAAATGTGTGGATAATAGATGAAATATTCAAACATAGATAATATGTTATGAATCGATCTACAGAATGCTATGAAATTGCAAAACTCTTGTGTTTCACTACAGTGATTGTATCATATTTTTCTTGTACTTATTCTGTATGTGGGATTGTCACTAGTAGAAATTTGCTCATCTACGATGAATCGATTTCATCATGGAAGGTGCCAAGTTTTTCATAATGAAATTTTTGTGATGAATTTATGATGAAATTGGCTTCGTCATTACCAAGTGTCATATATGTTTCTTTATGATGAAACAGAAATGCATCCATTGATAATGGGATTGCTTTCATTGTCGAACTGATTCCGTTTTATGATGAAAAGAATAAAATCACAGTAGTTCTGTCATAGGAAAGTCTAACTGCAGTGTAATCCTTTACAATTAATTCCAAGAGTCTCTGTAAATTTACATTTGTATATAGTTGGCATGTCTTTCAACGTGTTCCTAATGTATTTACGAATGAGTCGACAATATGCACTTGTTTTCCACTCGCAAGAAACTTCATGCAGATTGGTGGGTGTACATTGAAGATGCTGAGTATTGATGATGGCAGAGCCCATATTCCATCTCCACATATTAAGCCTGCTGCAACTGCCGACGACAATAATTCGGCACTTTGTCTGTTCATATGACCCCAAATGATTAACAGGACACTACCTAGGGTCATATCTATGCTGTAGTAAGGTCCAGTCAGGTATGGTAGTGCTATTGCTGTGATGCAAGGGATGAAATTTTGTAATTTCCAATCATTTTTTTGCGACACTAATCTAAGTGTTTCGACAGCTAGTGTTATCAAGAATGTAACCAAACAAAAGGTGATGCAGTGATCCGGGAGCTGATCCAATCCTCTCTTACCAAGTAGCCCAATGGCACGATAGATCGATGCGGAGGGGCATGGGTACCCTGAATCCTTTGAACCAATGGGAGCAGTATCTTTAGCGTTTGCCTCGAAGGCAAGAAAGATGCATGGGTTAATGATAGAACCAATTAGCACACCGTAGATATGCCCAGCCACTACAGCTCTTGGATTAGTCAGAGTCATATAACCAGTCTTGAGGTCTTGCATGGCCTGTGAAGAAACATTAAGAGCTGCCACAGCCACGCCACAGACTGCAAGGCTAGCGATAATGGCACCTGGTTTTGCAATCAATGCTGCTATGATGAAGAGCAGAAACCTTGCATAAGTTTGTGCAACTGACCAATCTGTGAGTCCCGTTCCGTATGTATTGCAGAAGGTAAAAATAGGAAGAATGACAAACAATAAGGCCATGTGATAGAACGTAACATGATGGAAGATCCAAGGGATAGCGACTGAACAAATTATGGCGCATCCAATATATCCGGCCACTGGTAAAAAAAGAGGGATTTGATTGCCAACAAGTACCTCAAGCCTTTTCCGATCATCATAGTTAAGGCTGGGACTTGTCAACATATATTTGATCTTCCCTGAATCATTTACTTGGCTCTTCTTGTAGTAGTCGATTGAACTCACAGAAAGGAGTTTAATGAAGTTGAAAATTCCCTCAGTGATAATCATTGTTATGCCAATAAAAATCTGCCATACGAGATAGAAGATTTAGTCTCTCTTTGGCCTAAAATGTTTACCAAATGGAACGTCGCCATAACATAATTGGATACTATGGCTTCACAATGAGTTATGAAATTGATTGCCTCACAAATCAAATGCGTGGTTTTCACTAATTTCTAAATATCAATCAATTGCATTTTAAATCAAGAGTATAGTTTCTAATAAATATAGTGCATGGTTAACCACCAACTACCTGAAAGTTGTTGGCCATTTGATAAGATCCATATGGCCGAGATTGAAACAGACCTGCCACCCAAAAAATCCGTGGTGTGCCTTTATAGTGTAGATAGATGAAGCCATAACTTTGCTAAACACAGCCATGCATGTATGCACTTGGATTCTAGGTTGGATAAGTAACTAGGGTATAAAGCCTAATAACTGTTGTTTCTTCAGTTGGCCATGCTAATAACTAAGATTATATTGTATACTTCTATCTGTGTACTGTATGCCCGTGCCTGTTTGATTACTATTTGGTTGATAATTTTCTCTACTGCTGTCTTTGTTTGAAGAAGTGTATGTGTGTGTGTGTGAAAGAGAGAGAGAGAGAGAGAGAGAGAGAGAGAGAGAGAGAGAGAGAGAGAGAGAGAGAGAGGATTTATTCTTATATAAGGGGGGCCTGGTATAGTTTGGTAAACAAAAGATTTTAGGACAAGCTTTCCATTCGATTAAAGATGCAAATATAAGAATAAAGATGCAATTATAATGTTAAAGGTACACATAATTCTAGTTAAATTCTAATTTTCTTTAACATTATAATTGTCTTGGAAGAAAATTAGAATAAAGAGATTAAAATACAAAAAAATTATGTGTACCTTATATCCATTCGCTCCATTCAAACTTGTAGTACTGTCAGTGTGATACCATTGCCCTCTTTTGCTGTCAAGGAACGGAAATAATATTCCCCAGGAGGTGATTGCTCCAAAAAGCAACCCGAAGTTTACAACATGGGGGACAATCATACCCAAACCAACAAATGATGGAGAGAAATCAAAAAAGAATCTGTAAGTATAAAAATAATATATTAGGATTTCGAGTAATATATACAATTACGTACTCCCTCCGTCTCATGGAAAATGCAATACTGACATTTTAAAAAAAATCCCACAAAAGAATGGAGTCCTACAATTGGACCATAACTACTGCCAAATTAAGTGATCAGATCTGATTTGCATAAAAAAATAACTTCGAGCGGTGATTTTTGGAACTGTTTTTAGTTGCATACAGCCAATAAATAAGAGCATGGGTCTTTTTATGCCACTACATACTAATTTGTCTGAAAAAACTAAGATTATATTGCATTCCTCATAGGACAGAGGGAGTACATGTTCAACAAAAGAGTTATGCTATGGTCCTCGGAAAGATGCCAAGGGGTTCAAAAATCGTTTCTTGAATTTGGTACCTAAGGTACCAACTTTTAGTACTAATATTATGATCATCTGTACTTGTTAAAGGATGGTAAAATAACCTCATAAAATTAATCCTAGAGGATACAAGACACATGAGATGTGACCTTTTAAATCATTGGCTATCAATACTATTACCTCGAGTTAAAAATAGTTGACGAGACCCTTTCCATTTGAGCACGGTTTTTAAATTAGAGTTTAGTTAAAATTTCTGGAATACATAGAACATCATGCAAGTGCTTTCCAAGATAATTCTACACCCAAGTTTTATTTTTTTCCAAACCAAAATATATACTCTTTATGGTCAAAGTTTTTGATGTTTGACCTGATTTTGTTTGAAGTGTCGATTATAATGACCCGAGGTAGTAATAAATGATGTGTTGGTCACTTCTTGAAATGCCTAGTATGCAGATATTTGTTGATGAAATAATTTGGAATAGAGTTCCCACCTACGCTTATATAGGTCTAGTCCAAACATTGGAAAGGACTGAAATCCACAGTGTTCACCACCACTATAGAACCATTGAAACATAGACCAAGAAAAGCTTCCCAGAAACGTTTTGAATATAGCTGCAACCTGCATCCTGAACAGATGAGGAATATTACTGCAAGGTTCCAAAACAAGATATAAATCCCATGACTTTCATTCTACATTCAGAAAGGATAGAACTTTACTTTGCCACATAAGCTCCTTGAGGGGTGTGAAAACTATTGATAAGATGAGCCACAACAGAGCCTGTTGGGAAGGGCAATCTGTAGTCGACGATCATAACCTATAGAGAGGGGGGAAAACCCAACAGTGAGTCGCACGTGTGACTGTGATCAAGTGATTAGCTGGTGTCCCTGAGTATTTTTTTTTTGTTTTACCATTCCTTCAGTAAGATCAGCTCGCAATGTTATGCTAGAGAGAGAAACAAGGGAGATGTATCCATATTTCCATGTTCCCTTATTTTGTTGCTTCAAAGTGGGTGAGTGGTGTTATTATTTAAACAGCACATATGAACATTGAATCTAAAATTTCCACGATTCCGATGTTACAAGTTTCCAACAAAAAAAAATAGCACAGTATGTTTAATCAAAGAATTGTAGGATGAATGTGACAATGATCATGATGTAAGTGCTAGATAGACATGGTTAAACATCAATGAAGAATAAATGAATGGAGTCCACTTACAAGCAAAGTTATCTGACAATGTTCTAAGCTGTCACGGCAAAGTTATCTGACAATGTTCTAAGCTATCACGGCAAAGCAGAGTTACAGACTGCAACAGAAGTTTGAGAAAATTCAGGTTGGAATCCACTTGCTTACTTTTTGTGGCAATCGAAAAGTGCTTTCAGATGCGAGAGGTTTTTTTTCTGAAGATTTATATTCTCTAACTGTAAATATTCTCTGAGATCTGAATTGAAAACTTCATACACAACACAAATACAATAGTTTATTCTTTGTACTGCTGAATTTGCTTGATTCAGACAGAACAACCGAAAAAGTATAAGGTCAATGTGTATTATGCTTCTTCCATATGTTCAGCAGTCAGTACTGTTGGTGACAGAGCGGTACTCCAATGGCTGAGCTCCTTTCTTTGGAACAACATTGCCATAAAATGATAGCGGCGTTCGGTTTTGCATGCTTGTTTTACTGAAGTAGGTTTCATGTAAGCAGATTCTTCTCAGTTCTTTTAGATCTTCGATGTAACACCCTAAAATTTATTTTTGGAAGTGTCTAGCTTAGTTCTATAATTTTCAGGTTTCAAAAAGATTAATTTTGAAATATTTAACCCACCATAGGCTCCAAATTGATTTATTGCATTCATGCTGGTGCATATTTTATTTTTGATTGATGATGTTTGAGTTCCAAAAGCTTTACAGAATTTCCCCGAATTTTCTAGGATTTAATACCATTTTATATGGTTTTATTTCATTATAATTCGTTTTCTGGGCTAGGAAAATCTCCTTTTTCTTATTTCATTTCCCCCATTTTTCTTCTTTTTTTCCTTTTCTTTCTCTACCTTGGCCGCCGGCCACCTTCTATCCCGCCGGCCTATCCCCCCTCCCCCTCATCTCTTCTTTTTCCAGCTCGGGCCGAGCTTCCCCCCTTCTCTTTTGGCCCAGCAGCGGCCCAACCCATACCCACTTGTTGCTCTCTCCTTCCCTCTCCTTCCCCTACTGACGGGCGGGCCCCGCCCGTCGGATCCTTCCCCCTCCCCAAGCCGAGCTCGGCTCGGACCCGGCTGCCCCGGGCCCATGGTGCGCACGCCAAGGCCGGCCCGTCTTTGGACTGCGCAGCGCCTCCTTTAGCCGCGCAACAGCTGGCCCCCTTTGCCCCCTGCCCTTTCTTTTCGCCCTAGCCGTCGCACATGTGCGCCACCGCCACCAACCTTCGAGCCAGCCGCACCTCGCCGCCGATCTGCTGCTCCGCCGCACTTCCAACCACGCCGTCGCCACTACAAGCTTGCTGGTGAGCCGGAGAAACTCCCCGACCCTTTTCCCCCCTTTTTCCGCCCCGTATCGGATGTCTCCACGCTTGACGGAGTTCCTCCGCCGTGCACGGTCGTCGTCAGCCGCCGCTACCGCCCCACCGAGGCCTTCAAACCCCCTAGTTAGCTTCGCCACTCCACGCTCTCTCTTTTGCGCCCTTCGGTGCAATTTTTGGAGCACCGGATCTCGATTCCAAGCCCCGGCCAGCGCTCTGCCGCCACTCGCCGGCGTTCCGCTGCGGCAGCGCCGCCGCTGGCCGCGCGGGCGCTAGCGGTTGTCGGATCGAGATCTGACGATGCCCCCTCGTAGCCCTCTAATCAAACCGGCCAGCCGTGGTCAGACCCAGCATTTTTGTAGAAACAACCCTGATTGTTTCTGAAATCAACCTGCCGTCCTTATCTACTCAAAATCAAATCAATTTCAATCCTCTTTTTTTCAAAAAACCCCCTGCACTCATTTAAAATAGAACCCGTCGTCCTTAGTTGGTTTTTAGCATGTTAGCCCTCATGTATTTTTATAAAATTTTGTTTTAGCCCCCAGTTTCTTTCTGTTTAGCCCTTTTAGTTAGTTTTTCTCGCGTTTAAGCTCCTGCAGAGCCTTTTTAGCGTATCTTTAGCATTTTAAACCTGTTTTAAACGTTCTTAGTACCGTTTTGATTGTGGTAACGCGTAGAACGAGTTTTATAGCTTCTTACCTCTGCTTTTCCATGACTGGTATACTGTTTTAATTTGTTTCTATTTGTTTGTTGTGTCTATTGTTTGATCGTGATGAGTAGACGAGGAGCCGTTCGAGAATGTCCAAGAGCAAGAATTTGATGAGACTGAGCAGCAGCAAAGGACTGAGGAAGGCAAGTATATTCCTTCGTCATATTTTGTCCTAATAACCTCTATTTATTTATACACTTGCATGCATTAATTTGACGGATCCCTATTTATCCATATTGATCATCCATGTCCTTGAAAGTCGGGTTCTGTATTTAATTAATTGGGCAGCTTGCTTAGTAGCTAAACTATGGTTACGGGTGGTTTATGAAAATGATACTTGATACATGATTTACCTCTTTTCGAACCACTAAGATGAATTAATATTAGTGATTAATTTAAAATATGGAGAACCACCCGGGAAAATAGTGCAACCACAAGAACTATCATTGCTACAGAAGTGACCATTTGTGTGTGGCTGTTAGTACCGGCTATCTTTCAGCCGGTACTAACTCACACATTTAGTACCGGGCCGTAAGAACAGTGTCCCAGGGAGCCATTTAGTACCGTCTTAAGCCACCAGCCGATATTAAAGTGTTCTACAAATGCCGGGGGGGGGGGGGGGGGGGGGGCAACGGCTAGATTTCCCGACGACAACTTAGTACCGGCTGGTGGCTCCAGCTAGTACAAAATGTTGCCTAGGGCATTTCGTACCGGATGGCGGCTCCAGCCAGTACTAAGTTGAGAGATGTAGTACCGGCTGCAGCCACCAGCCGGTACTAATCTGCCTTCTATATACCAGCACCTTTCTTCCTCCCCGATCCTGAGCCAACCATTTAACCGAGCTTGGGATAGCTTCTTCTTCTCCATGGCGTTTTAGAGCGGAGGTGTTGCCCATTTTTCTCAAGCTTTGTGGGGATTTCACTCATCCAAGTGCTCAAAAGGTTAGCATCTTCATCCTTTGTTCTTTGATGGTTTTTATGCTTCGTTTCATGCTTTATAGTTAGAGAGATTTGTGCTTTTTAGAATTAGTGACATTGAGCATGATTTTTTGATTTATACATTCATTTGAGATATAGAAGCGATGACTTGAATTTGAGAGAAGGTTTTTTGGATAGTTTGCATGTGGCAAATGTAGAGTGATTCTTTTACAATTATTTTCAAGTGACATGTGTATATATCATTATGCTAATAATTTTATATTTTTCAAGTGGTTTTATTTGCCACGCGTATTTCCAAGTGTGCCATTATTGTTGATTCTTAATTTTATTTAATCCATAGAAATAGTTTTGCAACTACATCCATGACTTTTTTTATCATGCTAATATTTTATTATCAAATTTCATCCTTCATTATGTGTCAAGTATGTGTGATGAGTAATTAATGTTTAATCCGTAGAAATGGTTAATCTGAAGACCGAACTGAAATGGTTGCCGACAACCAACAACGTTACCCCGTGGACGACATCACTGTGAGGACCCCCTGCGAGCTTCTTTATCAGCAAAGGAAAAAGATCAAAGTAGTGGCTCACGGTATTGCTGAAGTTCCTGTCCAAGGTGGGACAATTCATGGCGCGCCGATTCCTGAAGGTTATGATAGACTCATGGTTGACCGAGTTAAGAAAGGATGGGAAGACCTTGTCAGACCCGGGCACACGGGACTGGCCACGTGGCACACTTCACCTAGGATACGGGATGGGACATGGACCACGCCCTACATCTGTTGTAACTACTCGTAATGCAGTAGGATTACTCGTATAGTAGTTAGAGTAGTTGGACACAGCAGGAGACTACCTGAGAAGTACTCGGATAGGACTCCTTGGCTTGTACCCGACTAGGACTCCCATGTAAACCTGTCCCCTGGACTATATAAGGGCGGACAGGGACCCCCCCCCCCCCCAGGGAAAATCATCATCAAAGGCAATACAAACCATAAAGGGTGTAGGGTATTATGCCCCCGGCGGCCCGAACCTGTCAAAAACCTTGTGTTCCTTTGCACCTTCGAGTTCCTGATCTCGGCGACACCCAACCAACCAAACTCACCACCTCGAGGGTATCCCTCGGTGGGCATGGCGGTAAAACACCGACAGACCTCGACCTCAAGATCCCTGGAGGCGATGGAGAAGAGGAACTACAACATGCCCTCCACACTTAGATTTGTTGGAACAAGCGCTACATAAGATTTCCGCAAGGAACCACAGATTCCGCAGCATCGGCTCAGAACACAAGGCCAAGATTGCCAACGCCACCAAACAGCATGGGTCCGCCGGTCACCACCCGCACAAAGGGGCTCTAGCATGGATCTGTCATCACCATCTCCACAAAGGGATCCTAGCTTGGATCCGCCATCACCAGCCGCTCAAAGGGACTCCAGCATGAGTCCGCCGCCTCCTAAGGTGAAGAAGAACGCAAACGCTTAGGTCCCGCCAGCGCCACCTCCTAAGGCGAAGAAGAACCCAACTAAGAAGAAAGAGAAGCCTCCACCTCCAAAGCTAGCATACGAAATGACTAACGAGGAATTGCATGCGCACGTGAGAAAGGAGGTTACCGATCACTTCGCGCCAAAGAAGCTTGAGCCGAAGCAACCGGTGGATCCAGCCAAGTAGAATTTCTTCGTAGCCATGTGCCAACCAAGGGAGAAAGGAAATTGTTGGACTACGACCGCTCAGTCACAAAGTCTTATCAGAAGAAGGGTAATCGTCGGTAGAACAATATTCCCCAGCTCAGAGAACAACCCCAACAATCGATACCTCCATTCCAAGTGCTTTCAAAAAAGGATGAAGCTACGACTGACTTTGTGGCGGAAATGAAACTCACAAAATCTCAACTCCGAGGGGAGGATCCAATCCTAATTCACCTAGGGGTAGAAATAAAACCATTTGTATGCGGGGAACCTCTTATATGGCCAGAGTTGCTGAATATGCTACCAACGAGAATGCTTGAGTTGCATAAATGGTACTTGAAGGCCTCTGCAGATGGAGATGTAATGTTCGCAGCTCGGGTTAAACATAGCCATTTACATTGGAGGCTATTTGACGTATGGATTGAGTTTGAGAGTCTTTGGTTTCTACACCATCAAGATGCCCTAGACAAATCCCTTGTCAGTGCATTTGTTACGTAAGTATTTCCTCTCATTTCTATATTCTAGCTCTAATACTTCTATGCTTTATCATCCCCTCTTTTCTTTTGTATCATGTAGGATGAAGGTGCTAGAATGCCGAAGAAGGGGGGGTTACTATAACAACAGCTTCATGGACCCGGATGTTATAAAGATAAATAATGTACTCAAATGGCCAAATCAAACCGAGAACAATATATTCATGGCTTTGGATTTGCAACATACTTGTACATTCATTCTGGTGCCGTACAACTTCAAGTAAGTCCTTCAACTCTTTTTTCCATCCGTTCAATTTGATAATAAGTATATCCAATATTTCATTTGTATATGTCTATCAATAGCTTTCATTGGATCTTGCTCTCTATTGAGATTGATCGATCCTGAGTTGTGGTGTTCAACCCTCAGAAAAAACCGGTAGAAGAATATCAAAACCTCATAAACATCCTCCAAAAAGCAAGGGCTCGCTTCCTCAAAAAGCACATAGGAGTCACATACAACCCGGGTGTGCTTTATATCAAAATGGACTTTCTGATATGAATACAATTCGCACATCTAGTTCCATTTCTTTAAACACCATTGATATTTCATAACCCATGTATATATATAGTGTTTGAGATAGACGGAAGGAAATAACTTATGTGGCAACTATGTATGCGAGTTTTGCGGTCCAAAGAGAATGACCCAACAAGAATTCGATGTACGTAAAAAATTAATAAAAATTTCTTTCATTTTATTCTGTACATGTATTGATTTAAAATAATGATGATTGCACGTGATAGATTTGGTGAATGAAAGAACACCTAATCGAACCGGAAAGAGTCAAAGCAATTCAAGAAGCACTCTGTGGATTCCTGCTGGATGAGGTCATAAATCCTAAAGAAGAATTTTATTCCGATCATAGGATAAACGTGGGTCAACTCGATCCAAACAGAGGCGAGGACGACGATGAAGACTAGTAATATTTGAAGTACTTGTAAGGAAACAACTTATGTGGCTTCTTGTAATATTAAAGTGTATATATATAATATATAAGTCTTTGTTATGCTATATATGGATACAAATATAGATATAAATATGAACGCTAGCTATGCACAAACGGATACGACTACGAATTCGAGTTAAAACTAAAAAGGAAAAGAAAAGAAAAGAAAGATAAGCAAACAAATAAAAAAAACTAAGAATTTAGTACCGGCCGGTAACTCCAGCCGGTACTAAACTGCCACCCAACCGCCCTGCGTGGCGAGGAGTTTAGTACCGGTTGGTGTTACCAGCCGGTACTAAATGCGCCATTTAGTACCGGGTATTGTGCCCGGTACTAAATATATGCCAATCCAGGCTGTTCCGGGCAGGGAACCGGTACTAACCGTGGGTTCCCGCCCAGTACTAATGCTAAGGATTCTAGCAGTGTATATGACTCTGGTCTTAGCTAAGTAATTAGATGTCTCTATCTTGTTAATAGCTTACCGGAAGGCGCATGGGGGGCCTGTGATGAGGGGTTCGCTGCCTGCCAAAGGTGTACTCTTTTATTTGGTTTAGCTTTTATTTGGTTTTGCTAAACAACGCTGCTAAGAACAAGGCCATTTTGAGGAGTTTCTAGAGGATATTCAGAAGTATTAGGCGTATATTCCCCCAGTCAGCTGCCTGTGGAGTTTGGTCGTTGCGCTGCTAGAATAAATGCGATATTGAAACGTTTATTTGACTACGGTATTTTGTGAGACTATGGTAACTTTGATCCTAGCGCATATATAATTTATCGCTCGATTTATTACTTCAAAATAAAAAATCAGGTGTGACATCCGATACAAGGCTTGTAAATTCTTGTATTATCAAGTTTTTATCTGTTTTTTTCTTAAAAGTGCCGTATAGTTCTTTTCCCAAGTGGCGTAAGTGCGTTTTTAAGTCTCCAATGCTTGACATACTATATGTCATCAGATTAGTGTAGCTTTTAGCTCATTTGCGTTAATCATATTAGATCAGTAAGAGTTTGAACATGATCCAAGGACTTTTCGCAAACCAGTCATACACATTGTTACTGACGAGTGCGAATATAATAGGGACCTGGTCAATGGAAAATAGTTTACCTGCATCAGCGGCAGCATGGACGTTACTGCCACCAGGCCGGTGAGAAAAAGGAATAGCGCATATTTTCCTGTTGGTACGCGGTCAATAATGTCTTCCTCATCCGGATGATTACTGAGAGATTTCGCTACATGAGAATTCATTGCAATAATGTAATTTGGCAAACCACCTAGAAGAAAAGCGAAAACTTGATCAAACTCCAACGGCAGAAATAACTGATATATAGACAAAGATTTCTCTATCATTACCCGTCCTTACCTGAGATCGCAATGTTAACGCAGGTCATGACACAGGTCTGGAGAAAGATGTTCTCCTGGCGCGTGAACGGTGCGGCAGCGATGCCGTGGCGCCTCAGCATGGCGACGAGGCTCTTCACGGAGAAGTAACCGAGGACGTTCGCAGGCATATTGAGCGCCCCTACGACCCCAATGGTCATGTAGATCCGCAGCGTGACCAAAGAGAAGATGGTCGCGAGCACCGCCGCGATGGCCATGGAACGCAGCGTCACCTGCCTCCAGAACCCAGGGTATGGCTGTCCCTCGAATCCCTGCTCCACAGATGGCGAGGAATCTGCAACTGTTGAATCCATGATGATGAGCTGCTCCTGCTGCTTGCTTGAGCTCGGGCTCCTCTTGTGATCTGATTCTTGGTGGAGAAAGTTTCTCTTAGGCGGGTTGCGAGGAGATGGGAGTAGTGTTGAGTGGTCGGGAGGATGTATAGCTGGGGGGTGAGTAAAAATAGAAAGTGCAACAGATATTAGTTGGGGCTGGTAATGGTATTCTAAATTTTTGGATTTTGTACGAAACACCGAATTGATTGTGCACGTGGATTCGTCCATTTAGCTAGACCTGGATAGCTATTATCACATATTATCTCCTAGAAGGTACTAATAGAAGAATATATCACTATGATAGAATTGGCTAGTAGTTCCGGTTCCTAACCCCTTTTAGTCCCGGTTTTAGAACCGGGACTACGAATCTGGGTCCATTCCCACACCCGGGACTAAACGGTTTGTGCAAGACAAGAAAATTACTCCGCGCCTAGAACTCAAACCTGAGACCTCTTGCCTCGTGCATAGCTTCCTTGCCACCTCACCTACGGAACACATGTGACTTTAGTTGAGATACTACCTTTTTGAACTAACCCGTGGAGGTCCAGGCTGGTAACACCAACCGGGACTAAAGGGTGACAGTTTGAACTTTTAGTCCCGATTGGAGCCACCAAGCAAGACTAAAGATAGACTTTTAGTCCCGGTTGGTGGCTCCAATATGGACTAAAGAGCCCTCCCGCCCCTAGCCATTGGACCCGGGACTAATGCCTAGATTAGTCCTGAGCCCAACTATAGCCGAGACAAATGTCAAAGATCCTTTCTGTACTAGTGTGTGTATATTTATATTTATATTATTTTATTTTAAAAAATAACGTTGCTTTGTAACTTAAGAAAAACAAAACGAGAAATCCTAGTGTGATTTCTTGTTAATTCTTTTGTTGGAACATGACGATCGGCAAGGGCTCAATTTAGAGTCCGTTGAGCGGGACAATATTTTATCCGTTGTCTTAAATTTTGAGTGATATAGATTTTTGATCCACTTTTGACGGAAATTTTCTTTCCTTACCGCTCCTTTTTATCTTCAATGAATTTCACTTTGCTGCGGTGCTTCTAGGTCTCGGGGATGTGCTTTTCTTGAATGACGCCACGAATGGTTATTAGTCTTGATCATCCCGTATTTGTGACCCCAAGAGTGGATTGATTTCCACTACTGGAATTAACTGCATCATGGTGATGTGGCCGATCATTCGGTCGATGTAGTCGCCTCTGCTGCTGGTGATCACAGCGGAAACTAAATTCGCAGAAAAACCTAGACCATCATGTTGAAGCTTAGTGATGCATTCAAGACTGATTCAGTTGCCGAGAGTAAGATTTTGAATAAGAATGACACGAAATCATTCTTTTCTCAATATCGACTCAAATTCGTGGGGAAGTCTTCGGCAAATCAGAATTAGTCGCTTACTTCCCTAGCTTCATATAAAGAGAAAATAGCGGGGTTGTCCTGCTAAAATCCTCAACCAAGTCTACCCGAACCCGGGTTCGTTGCCTCATATTGGACCCCCTGTCGGGCCTGATCCTAATACGATTTTCAGGTCACAATCCCGCCAACTTCCAACTTTGAGTGGGGTGCAACCTAGTTCAAGATTCTACATCGACTGAGTTACATAGATTTACTGGTTCCATATGCCAACACGCGAACAATGTTTTCAAAGCTTGATCCACGGTTGAACATACCGTAGATCCTTATTTCTTTCATCCTGGAAGTGGACAGAGCTAGAACACCTCTTCTGCTCTGTACTCAACGACCATCATACCTTATGCTCAATTGAGCGCATTCAAGAGGAACCTTGAGTTACTAACATGGTTTGATGGTATAAAAGAGAACTGGAGCTAAGCATTGACTATGGTTAAAGTGATCTTCTTGAGTAGGTGGCAAAGATGTCCTTACTGAATATTAAGTAAAGTAAGTTAAATAAAATTAGTAGGTGTATATGCTCTGGTGCTTGGCTTGCTCTGCTTCGGGAACTGAAGCTTTGACTTGGGGTTCCAGCTTGGGCTCTACTACGATAACCTCTTCCTCCCCTGCTGATCCATCAGGCGACAACTCGATGTACTCGACGATGACGTCCACAACTTCTGACTCTGGTAGTGCATGCAAAACATTTAAAGAATTGAATTACAACTTTCCTTCACGATAAATTTGCAATCCAAAACCTAATTACCCTTCTAAAAATCCTAACTCATTTTATCCTAATTATTTACGACTTAAACAAATTTTGAACAATTAATTAAAATTAGCTTGAATTATTCTACACTAAGAAAATCCTAATTTACTATTTATTGCTATTCTCAATTATTATTAATAAATAATTAATCATTATCCAAATTTTATTAATATATGAAATAAGGAATTAAACATTTATTTAAATACCTTAAGAATAAGGAAATTAAACAAATATTAATGCTTATTAATAACATAGGGTTTTTATATTTTTAGTGCATAAAGGAAAATCACACAAACCGAATAAAATTGGTCACACTATTTTTGAACATTTATACAATTTATGGAATTTAATCAAGTTTTAAAGCATTTAAACTAATTTTTAACTATTTTTAAAATTTTCCCACTTGAAAACCCCTTTCTCACGTACTCTCACCCTAAGGCCTCCTTCAACAAGGCCACCTCAGCTAGCTCATAGAAGTTCAACTCATCATTTTGCTTATATGGAAGAAAGAGAAGGTGTGGAGAGAGAGTGTACTATCTCTTTTCTTCAAGAGCTAGCTCAAAGAGAAAAAGTGGGCAGCCCACTTTATTAACGAGAGAGGGGTTGTAGGATCCAAGATGCTTTGAAAAATGTGCTATAAGACAAACTAATGGAGAGGTATCTCTTTGCTATCTCTTATATAAGGTGGACAAGCTTAGAGCCGGTGCACTAGCTCAACCAAATGAGGGAACCTAACCCTCTCTCTCTCACGCTGACTGACACGCTGGTCCGGTCCATGGCACAGTGTGCCCGCCGTTGTCTGCGGGTACACGGCCTAGTCGACTGCGGATCTCGCGCCGGCAAGGTCCCCAGCGACCGGACCTAGCTGCTCACGGCTATGAAAGGCGGTGGCCCGAACTCCGACGAGGAGCAGCCCATGGCACCACGCCGAACTACAGTGAGACCAGCCCCTACAGCTACTCCACAGACTCACCCTCGACCCCTACAACCTATTTGAGCAGAGGCTCGAGGCCAAGAATGGCTGGAGCTATGCTCCCCGCGGCAGCGGCCATGGCACAGTGGCGGCGTTCCGGCTTGCCCAGACCCGCACCAAGCCAACAAGCACCCGCACGAGCACCACAAGCACGCACACCACACAGAACATTAGCCAAACCACAAGGGAAACAACTCTAGAGCCTAGCTCACCGGCGACCGGAGTGGTGGCGCTTGGGGTTGAAGAAGATGGCCGGGTTCCGATGAAAACAAGAATGTATATGGCTCGGGGAATTGGGGATGGGTGGTTGGTGAGCTTGCACAGCTCTGAGCGAAAGGAATCGGCTCGGAAGGGCTTGACGACGACGAGTCGTCGAAGACGAAGGGGAGGCCGGCGGGAAAGAAATGGCGGGAGGGGGTTGAATCGATGGGTTCAGGCGGTATTTATTCAAATCTTCGCTGCCCCTGCATCCTCCACGTCCCGACTGGTAACTTGCCCGTGGCTGCAGTGCTCGTCACGCGTGAATTTTACCATGCAGTGGTCGGCGGTGGGGCAGCGGCGCTCGAGCTCAGCTCGGCTCGGAATGTTCTGAACCTCACCTCTTTCTTATCATTCGCATTAGCCAAAAGCAAACCTGTAGAGGGAACATTCCTCTACAACTTTCATGTCAAACATTTCTTTCAATTTTGCCTCCAGCTCTTTCAAATTTGGCTCTGAACATTGGGTCTTGCATCGGTTGTCAGGAAATTCAGAGTTCTTCAGACTTCTTTTCCATCCAGCACATTTTGAATTCAAATTCAAATGCCTTGCCCATCCTTTTAGATAAACAAATGACACATTCTTATAGTACAACATTCCTCTTCTCAGCAATGTACTTGTTGTCCAAATTTTATATGTGAAATCTCATTTTTAAAGCTCCCAAAGTCAGCCCTTCAACATTGCACTGTCAGTCCTTGATTCATACAGTATTTGTTTCAATCTTAGAGGGCTTTAAATATGTCCAAAATATTCTTTAATTAATTCAAACTTGGCTCCGTTGCAAATTATTCATCTCATACTACCTTTTTAATGTTGACCAAAACTTGACTTGTTTGACCAGATTTTAAATTGCTGATTAAGTGGTTGTATGCAGGTTGAAGGAACCATCATTTTCACTGAACATATGAACGGAAAATTCAAGGCTCAACGCTCAACATAGACAAAGGAAATCTGCATTTATTTTAATAAATGGTATCTGTATAATATAGGCACACTTTTCAAGTAATGCAAAAGATTTCTAGTACACACATGCGCTATTTATCTGCGTTTCTTTGAGGAGTTCACAGCACACACAAAACTCCATTGGCTAGAACCAAAATAAATTCAAAATTAACTATTCTTGCCTAGGCTGGACTAGTCAGTGAGTGATATGGATTAGTTAGTTGCTGACCTTTCCTTCTCAAACTTGGCGTCAATATCCAGCTGCAACTGTGTGCCCTCCCTCGGTCTGATACGGAGGAGATATATGTTGAGTAAATAGACAATCGCAGTATTAAATTCCGTACAAAATAAATCATGATTAGCACACGACCTAGCATACATAGATCCAACGTACTAGACAACATAAACAACATAGCCAGAATCTCACGATACATGCTTAAAGAATAGATCAGATCACAGAATACGTACGGAGCCTTGGATGGAGCTGGAGGGTTGATGACGACGAACCGCTGCTGCTGGAGACGATGAAGGCGGTTGGCCCATGAGACGACGGAGTTGATCGGAAGACGCGCCGTAGTGAAGACCTTGAGCAGTAGTGCGAAGCGCTTCCCAAAAACCTTATTCGCTCTCTCCCGATGCAGGATCCTAAAGGCAAAGGGTTCCAGAGAACTACTCTCCTGTTCGCTAGTGCACGCCGGTGCTCGGGATGGAGAAGGCTACAATGGCGGCGCAGCAGCGAGAAGAAGCAAAAATCTAGATTTTGATGTGTTTCTAGTGAAGGCCGATGGATCATATATACAGGAAAGCCAAACCGACCTCGCTCGCGATCGTGATCTAAACCGATAAGGTCTAGGGTTTAGATTTCCATATCTCGCACACTTAGAGCCCAAGTCACCAAAAAATAAAACTGTAAAATAAAGTCGTGCCCCCAAGGGGGTTATTTCGGGAGGTCAAGCATGTGCGTGCGCATGGTGTTTCTTTTCTCTCCCAATCACATAGGTTAGAGGGGTGGAGACAACCTTCATATTTATATTGGTCATCCCACTTCTCCGCTAGCAAGATGGGACTAAACTTGCACCATTTTCTTTTTCATACATGTGCCTTTGAGATTTATGAATTTATGAATTTTCTAATGGGCCAAACTCAATTTGGGCCCAAAATTTCAGCAATATAGAGGTATCAACATCAATTCAGCGCAAACCAAGGATGCCATTTCAAATAGTACTGTTGCATATCACTTCCCTTTGTCCATCTGTAAATACACCATAAGAAACAAAGAGACATCCTAGTTAACTTCATCTATTATTGATAAACGCACTATTGCAAATACAATAACACTGAATTACTTTGGCAATTGTCCAGAACTTAGGATGTCTATTAAGGCCTCAGGCAAGAACATAAATACAGTGATATGCAGCAACGAGAATTTAACTTACTGTTAGTTTTCTAAAACAACATATCTGAAGATGAGAATATTTGCAATCAAATATACAGATACAAGCTAGCACCGATTCCAGCCTAATGAACCCTATAACCCTCCATGGCACGCAAATCCCCATTCAAGTCAAACAGTGCAGCCGCAATCACAATCGCATTCCTACAACACTCGAATTCCTTTGCCAGGCGGGCAAGCAGTAGCAAATAGGCGCTCAAGTGTGGAAATAAAATCGAGTAATTTCCTCATCAGATTGGGCCCCTGTGCATTTTTTCACGTAGTGTCCTTTAAATGCACGCAACGTTCCTCACATGGATATACATAAACCAATCACTAAAGCTCAAGCACGGTAACTAAATCGACATGTGGGATTGTTCCTATGTACCTTTGGTAATTGTGATAATGGTATATATGCAAGCTAATAATATTATTGTACTTAGGAACAATGGTGACGATTATGAAATGTTTGGAGAGCACCAAGGAGGAGAAGACCAGTAAGGGTATCCAAACCAAATTGGAGCCCGAATTCGAGTCCACCTCGAAGTCCAAGAGCAGTTCACACTAAAAACATCACCCAACCCACATACGAACTCCGTTTTTTATGTTCTACATATGTATGAAAATCTAAGGAGATAAGGTTTCCAATGTCACTGGTCCCACGTCCTTGTCAGACGTGGGTCAACAAGAATCGTAAATATCTAGAAGATGTTAGGGTGAGTACATTATGGACGTGTCTAGAATTTCTTGGCCGACCCTAAATTCTTTATATTCAATAGCCGCTACTGAAGATAGCTTGGATTTTGTTTAGATTAATTCTATATTAAACAGTGTTACCATCATTCAGTTTTTGAAACCCCATTTCGTGAGCTTAATCACTCATCAACAATCTTTGTTGCGTTCTCCTTCATTCATTGTTGTGTTCTTCGATTCATAGGCAAGGATTAGCCTTCGTGGCATCAACCGGGAAGCACATGGTTGATGATTAGAAATGACATGCTGCTTCGATTGCGGGCTTGGGTCTTATTGATCAGAAGTCGGATCACTTGTGTCGAGTTACCGCCAAGTCGATAGTTATCCCCTCCTGGCGGAAGATCGGACACTCTCGTTCGCATCATACAGCCTAGGACGCCATATGTTGGAAGGAAGCTTGAGCTAGGACGCAATGGAATGGGGAGGACTCATTGTGGAAAATGAGCCAGTGACAAATGCAGCTCATGAAAACGGTACGGGATGTGATTGGAATTCACCAAGGCGTGCGTAGAGTATGGGTAGGGCAATGTCGATAGTTATCCCCTCCTGGCGGAAGATCGGACACTCTCGTTCGCATCATACAGCCTAGGACGCCATATGTTGGAAGGAAGCTTGAGCTAGGACGCAATGGAATGGGGAGGACTCATTGTGGAAAATGAGCCAGTGACAAATGCAGCTCATGAAAACGGTACGGGATGTGATTGGAATTCACCAAGGCGTGCGTAGAGTATGGGTAGGGCAATGTCGAGACAAAACCCAGGATGAATATAATTAAGAAATCAACTAATTAATGGCTTATTTCCTTTATTTAAGATTCATGCAGTTTTTATTGAGAGAACCACCAGATGAAAACTCAAGGAACAATTGTAAATACAGTTCTGATGTGCAAACTTCTTGCTTACACTGAAATGGTTATATCATATACTTTGCATCTGCTTGTTGTATGCAACTGTTTGTCAAATATATAAAAAACATAATTGTACATGGAAAACTAAGTTACAGGATAAAAATATATGTGCATTATTGCTTACAATAAATTCCAAGAGTGTAAATTTATATCTGCCTATGTTTATCATCATGTCATTCCTTGTGTCCCTAAATTATTTAGGAATGCATCCGCGATCTGTACTTCTTTTCCACTTGGTAGGAACCTCATGCAGATTGGAGGCTCCACTTTGAAGAGGCCTAGTAGTGCTGATGGTAGATACCATATTCCATCTCCAGATACTAAGCCTGCTGCAACTGCCGCTGAAAATAGTTCTGCACTTTGTCTATGTACTTTAGTCCAAATAAGTCTCAATATAGTACCTAGGGCCATGTCGACGGCGAAGGTAGGTCCAGAGAGGAATGGTAGTGCTATTGCCGTCATACAAGGGATGTAAAACTGCACTTTCCAATCTTTTCTCTGAGACACCAATCTAAGTGTCTCGATAGATAATGTTATCAGGAAGGTAATAAAAGAAAAGGTGATGCAGTGTTTGGGAAGCTCCTTCACGCCTCCCATACCAAGTAAGGCAATGGCACGATAGACTTGTGCGTAGGGCGCTGGGAACTCTGGTTTTGGGGTTCCAATGGGGGCAGTTTTCTTGGCCTTTAGGTCAAAGAAGGCATAGATTAATGGATTAATAATAGAGCCGATCACTATACCATATACATGCCCAGCAAACACAGCTCTTGGGGAAGTCAGCGTCATATAAGCTGTCTTGTGGTCTTGCACTGCCTGTGATGAAATGTTAAGACTCATGAAGGCTGCACCGCAAGCTATAAGGCTAACAACAACTGCACCAGGTGCGGCATACGACGCTGCTGCGATGAAAAGTACGAACTTGGCATAAGTTGGTGCAACTGACCAATCTGTGAGACCTGTTCCGTATGTATTGCTGAAGATAAAAGTTGGAATAATGGTGAATAACAAGGCTAAGTGATGGAACTGAATTTCACGGAAGATCCAATGGCTAATGACTGAACATATAACTGCGAATCCAATGTATCCGACCACTCCTGCAATAGCAGGGACACGATTACCAATAAATACCTCAAGCCTTTTACGATCATCATAGTTAAGGCTGACAGACTGCCAAGCTGGAAATCTGATCTGCTTACCAAAGCTGGCAGATTAATTTTGGTGCAATTTATTCTCACCTCAATGCTGATTTGCATTGTCATGGCACTAGACTTACCCCCTTGGGCATTACAAGATATTGACAAGATCAGAAGGGGATTCTTGTGGAAAGAAAGAAAAGATGCAAGAGGGGGTCATTGTGTACTTGCTTGGCCAAAGGTTACAAGACCACTGTATTTGGGGGTCTCGGTATTTCTAATCTTCAGAATTTGGGCTGGGCTCTGAAACTTAGGTGGCTGTGGCTTAAAAAAAACAAACCTGAAAAGGCTTGGACTTCCTTTCCTATCCAAGCTCAACCTCAAGTCCTTTGTTTCTTTGCAATGGCTGTGGAGACTGTAGTTGGAAATGGCAAAAATACTCGTTTTTGGACTGTAGTTGTAGATAGCTTCTTAGTCAGAGCTTGGAACACGCCCTGTCGCATCTGTTTAGGTCTATAGCATCGAGAGCAAGAAAGAGAACATTTTTTTATGCTTTCACTGGTGGAAGATGGATTTCAGATATTAGAGGTGCATTGACTGTGCCTGCGCTGATCGAATACCTTCACCTATGGGAGCTGCTTTCAACTGTTGTGCTGCAACATGAAGTGGAGGATACACACATCTGGAAATTCACAACCTCTGGTATGTATTGCACCAAAGCAGCTTATGAGGCCTTATTTATCGGAGCCAGTCATTTCAATCCTTGGGAACAAATCTGGAAAAGTTGGGCCCCAAGAAAATGCAAGTTCTTCTTGTGGACAGTGGCTCATAACAGATGTTGGACAGCTGATAGATTAGCATGGCATGGTCTCACTCATCCTCCAAGGTGTCCACTTTGTGATCAGGTTGGAGAAACAATAGACCACTTTATGTTTTCACAAGGCAGATGTGGTACACTATTTTACAGTCCTTTGGGTTACAAATCCTTGCCCACAGATGGGTGATATTATCTTTGTGGACTGGTGGGCTGCAGTGAATAACAGGGTGGCTGGTCAAGATAAAAAGGGGCTTAACTCCATCATTATTTTGGGAGTTTGGTCACTTTCGAAGCATCGTAACCATTGTGATTTTGGTGGAGGTACTCCTAGCTTAGCCAGAGTTGTCGCGGTCTTCAGAGAAGAAGCGCATCAATGGTCTTTAGCAAGGGCTCGAGGAGTTGCCCATCTCCTCGCCCTGGCTCCTACCTCCTAGTTTTCCCGGTCCAGTAGTCTGGTCCTGCTTTGTTTCCTTAGAAAGACAGAGGGCGTGCTACAGGCCCTCTAACCTTGTAGCTTTTTTGTATGGGGGTCTTAGTCCTTTTTTTTCTTCTCCTTGATATATTGATGCGCAGTTCTTCTGCGCATTCAAGAAAAAATTATAGTATAAAATCTAATATTACCTTTGATGAACAATCCGGCCAGGTTTTCATCGCAAATTTAGCAAATCTGATGTGTAGTAGCTAGTAGTATGTGTGTTAAACTCCTACTACGGCTACCTGATCATGTTCTATGAAACATGAAGACAACTATCGAACAAGCTGTATATGAGCATGATTTTTTTTCCCGGTGAGATTGTCATGTCAGATCAGATTAATGAGTAGTCAGATCTGATTATCAGGATGTTAACGAGTGGTGGTATGTTTTTTCCAGTGGTTGTCATTAATGGTAATCTGTAGCTGTTTTATAGTTCAAATATGAGGTCAGTTTTATGACCCTTAGATTACAATCTGATGGATATAAATTTGTGTGTCCAAGCCCTATGAAACACCCTAATTATTAATGAAGAAAAACGGGCGTTTGCTTGCAGAAAACCACTCAATGCTGGACCCGTTTGAAACACCCGAGTTGCATATAGACAGATCCATTTTAGAAGGCTCCTATGTCCTTTTTTATTCGTCCATCCCCATATTATAAGTGGAAGGTTGGTGCGTCCTGACTATTCATCTTGACATGGTACAATTTTTCACTTCCAAACCCACCGGACCAATATAGAGAATATGAATTCTAACTTAAACTCCTCTTTTAATTCATATCACAAAAGATCCAACTTTCATACAAATTCCCTCAGGGCCCGTTTGGAACCTTGGAATTGAATTCCATTCTAATAATCATAATTTAGACATAAATCTATTAAGCTAATATGATTATATACGGAATATATTTGTATACTAGTGTTGGCTATACGAGGGAGATACTTATATGCAACATTTCTACTATAGAAGAGTGAGCTAAAGTGCGTGTTATACGTTATGGAGTAGAAATGTAGCTTGGTGGTATATGGAATCAATTTCCATCTCCCACCCTATAAATTTAGATTAGGCTTATATGTAAACTTTGAAAAGTGGTGGGATGTTAAATTCTAAGCCAAATAGCCTGAACTCTTACCTCCAATTCCCATGCATGTGATTCGCTATCCAGGGTCATGAAGTCGCAAACCTTTCTCTCTAGTTCATGGAAACAGCTATCAAATTGAATCATGGATTTTGAGACCAGCTATATACCAGCTGAGTGTGAGGTGGATTTTGCATATTCATGCAATTTGTTCTTTTTCTTTTTTCTTTGAGATGGTTCTTGCAATTTTTCAGGAGGCTCAAGTTTTAAATTTTTGTATAAGTATATAATTCGAAAGGTAGTGAGGCAACGCCGAGCAACTCTTTGCTCCAAAAAAATAGTTTCATGGGACGTCGAGATCTCCTCAAGCAAGATCCACAGGAGTTTGAAGAAAATGATAGTACAACAAAAAGCATATATATAGACGGTTGACCCTAGTCCCAAATTCACCAGTGTCAGGAGTCCACGTCTCCTGTGTCACAGCGGCTGAAGGACATCCCAAGATCCAACCATACAGCCTTTCAGACATCACTTTTGTACCAGTCGAAGCTACGGCCGATAGATCTATCATGCAATGCATATATACTGACGAGCAGACACTAAATTGAATCCGATCCCAAGAGAAGCAGTCGAATCCAGAGATAAATACTTTGGGGTTTTGACAGAACCTCTAGACAACAAAATCAGCGTAGGGTGGAACTGCAACTGATTGGCAGCAATTCATACTTGTTTCCAGGATCATGAGTGAGTTCCATGCAGCTGGAAAAGCACAAAATTTGCACAGACACCATGTAAAGAGTTGAACTTGTGTCACGAAACAAGGATGAGAAATTATTATGTTGACCCAACCAGCCTGATCTCTTCAGCATATATCTTTGAGGGAAAAAAACAGATAGTCATCATATATCACGAAATGGGTCCAGTAGCATTGATATGTTGCAAGAATAAGGATACTCTGATGAGTTCGCACTCGTAGGTAGTCAAACTTCTTTCGTCCAATCAATCAAATACTCCTCTTGTTACCAATTACCAGATTCAAATATTTCCTTCTGCCTTCAATGCGCACAATCAGGCGCATTATCCTCAATTCCTCATAGCAATTAAAACAAAATTCAGTAGAAAGTGTTTCAGATGCATATGCAGAAAATGGCAAGTTTTATTTGAACGGTATGGAGCAAAAACATTCATAACGATCCATGCATGCCTTCTCAAGGACCCAACAGTGGATTCACATTTGCCTAGCATCTATTTTGGGATTTTTGGTGACAATGGTTGCTGGAGGCAGTAGTTGGGATGGCATTGCTCGACCCATTCCTGTCAAGCAAAAAAGAGTAATAATCCCACATCGGAAACCAAAACTCAGAAAATTTTTGTAACAAATTATGAATGTATCAAAACTACAACACTATGGTTTTGACTATATATTGAGTACAAGATAAAAGTACGTTTTAGTACGTATGCATTTCATTTCAAATTCAAGAATAGAGTTAAACAGAATGCAATAGAACTGCCAATGAAAAGCAAAGTTACCTTTACCTTTGTTATCTAAAAAATATATATACTGTTTACAGATAGCTCAGGATGTGCACAATCTCAATATTTTCCCAGGACAAATAATAAATTGACTATCTCAGAACTTGGGTTTAGACAGGCAATTATATTCCTTAAAACAGATTAATTTTCACCTTTTGTTGCCCATAATTGCTGGTTTTACCTACATGGACACAAACTAAAAGCCAGTTTTGCTGTTTGGGATGAACATATGGCAATTTAGTTCCAATTTAGTCATGTACATAATTCCTGGTTTTTCTGTTTGGGAAGCCAGTCGTGTGCTTCCAATTTAGTTCTCAGCATTTTGTTTATCAACAACTGCATGTACATAGAAAACCTCACCTTATTCCAAAAACATGACCAGAGGTTGGCATTCAGTAATGGACAAGAGCACTCGGGCTGGTCCTAAGACTCAAAACTCAGGTGGTTAGTACTTGGGAGGTTGAATAGCCTACCTGTCAGCAACAGTACAGTGCCCTGTTCCCAACATACTAAAAATGAACCAACTGAAAATTTAAAGCCACAAGAACCGGTCCCTTTTTATTGCGTAATTAAAATGGGGGTGGGGGGTGGGGTGACAGAACTAGGGGTTCTACCGCGGCTGCATAGGTGGTAGGAGTAGGAGACCGAAGGCCGGGGCTTGAACCCCCGGCGGCGGGGTGGCGCCGTGTCGCAGCGAGCAGGGAAAGGCGGCGGCGAGGGAGGAGTCGCGCAGGAGAGGGAGACGTGCGTGGGGGAAGGCCCGTGAGGCTAGGCAAAGTATTTGCCTTGCTTGATTAATTCCGAGACTGTTTAGAGGTATTTATCTCTCTCCTAACAAACCTGATCCTATTCTTATGGAAACAAACCAAAGCATCTAGGGAAAGAAATCTGGGCAGCAGCCCCATGACTGACGGCTCGACCTAGCCACTATCCTGACCCCGGCGCTGATATGTGATGCCGGTCATAACATCTCTCCCCGCCTCTTCAAACAGCTCGTCCTTGAGCTGAAAGTCGAGGTAGAGGTCTCTGAATGACTGAAGCGGCTCCCATGTGGCGTCGTCGCTGGGCAGGCCGTGCCACTAAACGAGGACATGCCAGGCACCCTAACGTAGTTGGGCGCACAGGATGCGCTTGGGTGTTGGAAGAAGACGACCATCCTGGACGGGTGGCACGGGCGGTGGAGTCGTCGGAGGGTCCCCGCGAAATGGCTTGAGCAGCCCCATGTGGAACACATCGTGTAGACGGGCGCCGGCCAGAAGCTGAAGGCGATAGGCCACCTGCCCAACGCGCTCCAGCGCCAGGAAGGGTCCGGCATAGCGCGGTCCCAGCTTCCCCGTGGACCGGGACTCCAGCGAGCGTGTCGGGCGGTGGAGGAGGCGGAGCCACACCCAGTCCCCCACCGTGAACTCCAGCTCCCAGTGGTGTTCGTCGTAGTAGCGCTTGGCATGCTGCTGGGCCTGGAGAAGACGCTCGCGGACCTCCACAAGGAAGGCGTCGCGATCGCGCAGCAGCGTGTCCACTGCCTCCGTCTGAGTTGTCCCTGCGGTGTGAGGAAGAAGAGATGGTGGTGGCCGGCCGTACACCAGCTTGAAAGGCGTGGCGCGGAGGGCCGTGTGGAAGGAAGTATTGTAACAATACTCCGCCCACGGGAGCCAGTCAACCTAGGCATGCGGCCGATCCCCGTGAGGCAGCGAAGGTACATGGCAATCGCCTTGTTGACGACCACCGACTGGCCATCCATCTGTGGGTGGAATGCCGTGCTCAAGCGGAGCTTGACGCCGGCCATCTTGAAGAGGTCGCACCACATGTGACTGGTGAAGACGGGGTCACGGTCGCTGACGATGGATGTGGGGAAGCCGTGTAGGCCAACAATGCCGTCGAAGAAGGCGCGGGCGATCGAGGCAGCCGAGTATGGGTGACCGATGGCGATGAAGTGCGCATACTTGGAGAAGCGGTCGACGACGGTGAGGATCACGGACTTCTTGTGAACCTTTGGCTGCGCCTCGATGAAGTCCATCGAGATGTCAATCGACACCTGGGAGGGCACGTCGAGGGGCTGAAGAAGTCCGGCGGGCTGCAGGGTCGGTGTCTTGTTGCGCTGGCGCGTGGCACACGCACAGACGTAGTCCTGGATGAGTGCCCTGTCGCTAGGGATGTAGAAGTCCGCATGTAGTCGTTGAAGGGTCTTTTGGGTCCCCTCATGGCCGGCTGTGTGAGCGAGGGCGAGCACCTGCTGGCGCAGATTGCGCTATGCCGGCACGAAGATGTGCTTGCCGTGGAGTGGAGTAGAAAACCGTCGGCGGTGCGCGATGGCGCCTCGAGGGCGGCGTCGTGCAACTGCTGGAGGAGGCGGCCCGCCTCCTTATCGGTCTCGGTGGAGGCGCGGATCTCATCGAGGAGGCTGAACGAGGGAGCCGAGAGGGCGTGCAGCGCGGCCGCAGCGGCGTCAGAGTCGAAGTCACGACGCGAGAGGGCGTCTGCTGCGGCATTGAGCCCCCTGGTGGAGAACGGCGCCGAAACCGATGCCGGAAGCGTCACAGTCGACGACGAACTGCCGGTTGAAATGTGGCAACTGAAGGACCAGCCCGGTGGAGAGGGCGCGCTTGAGTGCCGCGACAGCCTCCGCCGCCTCCGGTGTCCAGGCGAAGGCGTCCTTGTGCAGCAGCCGCGTCAGGGGTGCGGCGATCGCCCTTAAGTCCCGGATGAATTTCCTATAGTAGCCGGCCAGCCCTAAGAAGCCCCGCACACCCTGGGCCGTATGGGGCTCAGGCCAGGACATGACGGCGTCCACCTTGTCACTATCCATAGCGACACCGTTGGCGGAGATGACGTGGCCGAGGTAGGTGACCGACAGCGCCCCGAAGGTGCACTTGGAGCGCTTTAGGTGGAGGTCGTGGGCGCGGAGGGCGTTGAAGGCGAGGCGGACGTGCTGCAGGTGCTCGGACCATGACGAACTGTAAATCAGAATGTCGTCGAAGAAAACGAGCACGAACCTGCGAAGGAAGGGTCTGAGGACGTCGTTCATGAGCGCCTGGAATGTGGCCGGCGCGTTGGAGAGGCCGAAGGGCATGACGAGGAACTCGAAGTGGCCGTGGTGAGTGCGGAACGCCGTCTTTTCGATGTCCGCAGGGAACATCAGCACCTCGTGGGAGCCGGAGCGCAAGTCAAGCATGGTGAAGAACTTGGCGCCATGGAGCTCGTCCAGAAGCTCATCAACGACCGGGATAGGAAACTTGTCCTTCGACGTCTTATCATTGAGGGCGCAGTAGTCGATGCAGAAGCGCCAAGAGCCGTCCGCCTTCTTGACCAGCAAGACCGGCGCCGAGAACGGGGATGTGCTCGGCCGAATGATGCCCTGCGCCAGCATGGTGGCGCATTGCCGCTTGAGCTCGTCCTTCTGCAGCTACGGATATCGGTACGGGAAGACGGCCACCGGTGCCGTGCCCGGTAGCAAGTGGATCCGGTGGTCGTAGTAGCGCGCCGGCGGTAGCCCGCGAGGCTCGTCGAAGATCGAGCTGTACTGCTCAAGGAGGTGCTCAAGCAGCGGCAGCTGCGGATCCCCGGTGAGGGCGTGGAGAGCCGGTTGTCGAGCGATGCGCCGAGTGGCGCCCTCCCCCTTCCAGGACACGCGGCGGGCGCCCCGCCAGAAGGACACGGAGAGATCCTCGAAGTCCCACAGGATAGGCCCCAAGGTAGGGAGGTAGTTGACGCCGAGGACGAGGTCGAAGCCGCCCATGTCAATGCCGAAGCAATTGATGGAGAAGTCCTCCTGGTCGATGCGCATGGCCATGTTGTGGGCCACGCCGTCACAGTGGATGCAGCTGCCATTCGTCACCGCAACTCGCATGGCGGCGCCAATCGGCTCCATCCCGATGCGGCGCATGATCCTCGTGTTGATGAAGTTGTGGGTCGAGCCGCTGTCGAGGGCGAGGAGTCTGTGGCCGCGGATGTCGATGTGGACTTGCATCGTGTCCTCGGTGCGGATGCCGGTGATGGCATGAAGAGAGACGACCGGATCAGCGACCCCATCCCCAAGGAGCGCCTCGGCGCTCTCCTCCTCAGGTGCCTCGTCGGCCAGGTAGCCGGCGACCTCCAAGTAGAAGAGCCGTGGGCACTGATGTCCCCCCACGTACTGCTCGTCACAGTTGTAGCGAAGACCCTGGCGGCGGAGCTCGATCATCTCGGCTGGCGTCAGGTGGCGGAAAGGCCGCGGGGGCGCGGGCAGCACCGGTACCGTGGCCGGGGCAGGTAAGGCCGGCACCGAGGCCGAGGCTGGTAGCGCCGATAGCGCCGCTTGTGGTTGAGGTGGAGAAGGCGGTGGCATCGGCTGCTGCAGAGGCTGCGGGGGCCGCTGGGGCTGCGGCACCATGGTGGCCGTAGCACTACGCTCGAAGGCTCGCGCGAGGTGCATCGCCGTCTGCTGGTCTTCGGGTTCGCGGAGTTTGAGGTCGACGCGGATGTGCTCGGGGAGGCCCCCCACGAACAGATCAGCCTTCGGGCGGGAAGACAACTAGGAGGTGTGGCACACCAGCGCGTTAAAGCGCTCCTGGTAATCCTACACTGTGTGGTGGAAGGGCAGCCGCGCCAACTCGGCGAGGCGGTTGCTGCGTATCGACGGCCCGAAGCGCAGGTTGCAGAGTTCGGTGAAACACTCCCAGGATGGCGTGCCCTCGTCCTGTTCTAGGACATAGTACCATGTCTGAGCCACGCCGGTGAGATGGTATGAGGCGAGCCGGATTGCGATCGGAGGTGAGTGTCCGCTGCCCCCTGAAGAACTGCTCACACTATGCGAGCCAATTCAGGGGGTCCTCTATGCCGTCGTACTTTGCGAAGTCCAGCTTGCTGAAGCGAGGAACGCCCACACCGGCATACGTCCTGGGCGCGCCGGTCGCTAGAGACACCGGCGGCACGGAGGATGGCGGCAGCTGTGCGAATGTTGGCATGGTGGGAATTGGGGACGACGAACGGGGAAAATTGATCTGGTGGATGGGAAGTGAGGCGGATGAGGCAGTGGCGGCGGCGGAAGCGGGCGGCGCGGCAGAGGTACCCTGGCATCCCTTAGAGAAAACCCTAGGGCATGGCGCCCGTAGATGTCGAGGCGTGCTGACTCTCCAGGGAGGCCATGCGGGTGGAGAGATTGGCCAGCTGCGTGGCGATGTCGGCCAGGGCCTTCGCGGTGGCGGTGGCTGCTCCTCCGGATCCTCAATGCCTGGCATCTCTGATACGAGATTGATAGAACCACGGGTTCTACCGCGGCTATGTAGGTGGTAGGAGTAGGAGACCGGAGGCCGGGGCTTGAACCCCCGGCGGCGGGGTGGCGCTGTGGCACAGCGAGCAGGGAAAGGCGGCGGCGAGGGAGGAGTCGCGCGGGAGAGGGAGAGGAGACGTGCGTGGGGGAAGGCCCGTGCCAGGCAAAGTATTTGCCTTGCTTGATTAATTCCGAGACTGTTTAGAGGGATTTATCCCTCTCCTAACAAACCTGATCCTATTCTTATGGAAACAAACCAAAGCATCTAGGGAAAGAAATGTGGGCAGCAGCCCCATGACCGACGGCTCGACCTAGCCACTATCCCGACCCGGCACTGATATGTGATGCCGGTCATAACAGGGGGGGTTCTCCAATCTCTTCTTTCACACTTATAAATAGAGTATAATGCCTAGAAATAAGCATGAATTATCTTCTAGTTCCACAACATCGTAAAAACACACATGAGTGCCTCAATGACCTCACTACACGGGTTTCAAAATTCAAGTATAGAACAGTATAGCTTTATCCCACAGGTTGTCAGCTAGAAATCACTTTCAGCATTGATCCCATTTGATTTATTAAAGTTGGTCTACTCAGAAACCCAACAAACTAAGCCCAAAATAAGAATTCCAGCCCATATTTCTCACTGTCCTAAAGATCGTTGGTTACATAAAGCAGCGACTACCGCAGCTTAACAAACCAGTAACGAATTGTCCTCAACATTGGCCCTCAAGTGCTTCATTCTAACTCATACAGGTCTGTGCATCACATGTGGACCTACACCATAACTTCTTAGTTCTGAATATTGCCTAGCTTGCTTGCTATTTTTATGGTCTTTGAGAATAGAAAAAAATAAACAGTTTGGTTCTTTCTGAACATGATGATGTTAGATTCAACGAAAAGCTCACTAAATCATGAAAATTAAATATTTATTAATCTGAAATGATGAAGTATCAAATGGTAGTACAGTAATTGTTTACTCCACAGGTCACCACGTCAAAGAGCCTTTTTCTGTGATCAAGTACATCCAATTTGCGCACCAGAATGTGGGCTGAATTCTTGTAAAATTATATGATTACCTTTCTTGAAAGTGGTAATTGAAATATTTCATAATCATGCTGCTATGCATTTATCTCAAACTCGTATTGTGCAACAGTACACAGCACTAGGATACAATGTATGTTGCCATCCTTGTGTGAATCAAATCTACAGGTCTAAACTAAGTGACAGAGATCCAAACTCATTATTGAGCAAAGCCAAAGTCAAAATCTCAAGCACCTGTTACGGGCCAATTAGGCCCACCCAATTTACCATCAGGGGAGGGGTGTGCAGGCACCACCTCATCACACCACCAGCTCCCCTATCGCCTTGCCACCCAAGTTAACTCATCAATAATTAGGAAGTTCAACTCATGCAAGTTAGGAAAGATCAGAACACATCTCTAAGATCACATCTATAATATAATTATGGTTAAGTCACCTTCCTCTATATAAAAAGAGGGGATGCATCGTGGTTGGTTAAGCAGAAGTAAAGGTCCATGCCCCTTCTATCTTCTAGATTTCAGACTTATCCCTCCCTCTTGCCTTCGGCCAAGCTGCAGCGCCCACCTCCTCCCTCCCACCAATAAACCGTGCCCACAACACAGTATCAAAATGGATCAATGGCAATTATGTGTAAGACACAAACTGGGCAAAAGGAGAGATAGATATGACATCATAAAGAAGGTAAATTAATTGGAATACAATTGGTTGAAGTGGTATAGCAAAAACTCATCTGATGCTTTTTCGTTATGTCAGTGTAGGACAGTAAGCTTTATAGCTTTTATAGGAAAAGGGTCTATGCGATAGGAAAAATGTTGATTTGTTTCATCCTTTTGGGTTAAGTTCTAGTCTGCAAAAATCCAGAAGATAAAGGATGCAGTGAATTGGGGCTGTAGGACAAATAATCCAGAAGATTGGTCTTTATCATTGCCACTCTACAATTTCTCTGAAAAATGGTATGCCAAACAAAGCATAAATTAAGAGATATTGCAAATTTTTCATTCATCATTTAAATCTTGTCTCACGACATTCTGATGATTGATTAGAACAAGCTCCACAGTGCATAATAATGCATTGCAATTAAATAAAAAACTCAAGACACTATTCGCCAGGTAACAAAAGGCTAGCAGCATACTTTCATTGCATCTGAAATCTTTAAGAGTCAAGACCAAACGCTTTGACTGAAACGTTTCCAACATGAGGAAGCAGCACGTACCACAATCACTTGCCAAAGAGTAAATTCATGACACCCTTGAACACATGCCCGCGCTTCACCGTGCCCCTGCGCACCGCCTCCTCGTCTGGCACGAAGCCCTTTCCCTTCATCGTCTCCAGCAGCAGCTGCCCCTCCTCCACCTTTTCCATCCTCACGTACGCCTCGAACGCGGCCAGGTACGTCGCCGCATTCGGCCGCATCCCCCGGTCGAGCATATCTACCAGGTACCTCCCAGCCTCCGAGCACAGGTCGCTGGCCGCGAGCCCCCTGACGAGCACGGCCAGCGTGTACGCGTTGGGCTTGACGCCGGACGCGAGCATGCGGTCGTAGGTGCGCACGGCGTCGCGCCAGTGAGCGGGGCCGGCGTTGACGTAGGCCTCAAGGACGGCAGTGTGTGCGACGACGTCGGGCATGGTGCCCTTGTCCTTGATGACCGCGAAGAGCGCGAGCGCCTCGTGGGTCAGCCCGTCCTTGGACAATCCATCGAACATCTTGATGGCGTAGTCGGTGAGGCCCTCGGTGCGCATCCGGTGGAAGATCTCCTGTAGATTGGTGGGGTCGGACGGCTCAGAGAGAGCGGGCTTCTTGCTAAAGGGGTCGTACGGGGGAGGCAGCTCGGGATTCTTTGCCGGGGACGGCGGTGGAGGTGTCGTGGGGTTGTTGGCGTCGTCATCGGACCAATCGAAGGCTACGGGTGAGTTAGTATTGGGGCTGCGGTGAGGAGGCGGCGAAGCCGTGGAGGAGAGGAGCCGGCTGGTGTTGGATACGGAGACGGAGGACGACGGACGCAGTAGGCGGCGAGCGGCGGCGGCGGCAGCCATCGGGAAGGAGCGGTGGCCGGTGGGGGGCAGAGGACCTCAAGACCTCAGTAAGCACATCCCAGATTGTGCAACGAACCCTTTACTCTACTTTATTTTATGGAAACCTTTTACTCTACTTTGTTGATTCGAGTCTTAGAATTAGTTTCGCTAGAACATTAGCGCGCCGCCCTATCATATGAGAGATGAGCAGAAAAAGAACACCATCGATATAGTTCACTTATATTTTATCATTTATATCATCGTGTGTTAAAATTGCAGGATATATATTTGACAATAAAAAAGACATATATTTGACAAGAAAAAGATAGAAAATGACGCTAAGCGTCTTATGGTGCCAGTTATACTAGTATATTGCCCGTGCTAATATTTTAAAATACAAATTAAACAGCCAAAAAGATAATATTATTTGAGTGCGATAAAAAGATGGTTACAGGTTACTCCAATCTAAAATTTGGAGATACAACATGCTAATGACCTATCACATGATTTCACGTCGACATAGCAAACCCAATCACATGATTTCACGTAGACATAGCAAACCCAATATTATTGAAGTATCATACCATAAGGCTATGTGCCACTGGTTTATTATTTGTGTATGTAACAAAAGTAAATTGCACCCAGGTTCTTGTCATGCAGTTTCACCTAGGTTCCTAAACTTCCAAATCGTCCATTTAGATCCCTAAACTGTGTTAAGTGGTACATCTGAGATCCCAAATGCGCCATGTGAGCATCCAAAGCTGACATGCCATGCCACGTCACGCTGCAAACATTTATCAAAAAACCCCTCTAGTTTCTTTTGTCTTAACTCGTGGTCCTCTTTCCTCTCCTTCCCTCTTCTCTCTCCTCTCCTCCCCTCGTTCCTCCCGCCCACCCCCTCTCCCCGGTCCTCCGCCCGCTGCCTGCCTCCCACCCACCACCTTGAATCGAGCCGGCGGGTGGCCGGACCCAGCGTGGGCGGCGGCGGGCAGGCTTCTCTGAGCTGCGGCGGCGAGGGCGAGGTGGCCGCTGTTGTAGCAGCGATGTGAGGGACGCGGGAGCTTGAGGGACCATGGCAGGCGCGGGGGCGCTAGGGGAGCAGGGCGCGTGGGGCCATCTGCGGAGCAAGCCACCGGAGGCCGCCGCGCTCACAAGGGCCACCCCATGGAGTTCGCTTGGGCGGCCATCGAGCTCGTGCGCGCCGTCAGCGGAGCAAGCCACCGGCAGCCTCCGAGCTCCCGTGGGCCAACTGCGGAGGTGGAGATGGCGGGGGCGGAGTATGCAGCCGCAGGGCCGCCGAAATTGAAGGAGGTCGCCATGAGTGGGGCGGCGGTGATTTGGAGGAGGAAGAAGAGAGGGGGGTGATTTGGAGGAAGAGGAGGAGGGGGCCTGGGTGGGGGACCCAAGGGCGAGGCGGCCGGCGGTCCTGCGGGGGAGAGAGAGATGGAGAGGGGCCACTATGCCGTGGCACTCCCTCCGGCCCCCGGCGCCAGTGCCGCCTGAGGTGAGGAAGCCTCCAGTTTGATGGACGCCACGGCCAACGCCGAGGCCGCCCCAGCCAAGAGCAGCAGCAACGCCAGCGCGAGCTTCGCCATGGCCGGCGGGCGAGTGAGAGAGAGATTGGAGAGGGGGAGAGAGGAGCAAATGGGTATGTAGGGGTTTTTTATAAATGTTTGCCTGGCGCTACGTGGCAGGCTTTGGATGCTCACCTGACATATCTAGGTTCTCGAATGAACCACTTAACATGGTTGTTTAGAGATCTAAAAGGATGATTTGAAAAGGATGATTTGAGAGTTTAGAGATCTCGATGAAACTGCGGGACCCGGAGTGCAATTTACTCTAACCAAAATGACTAATCGGTAACTACAGTATCACCACCTTTTACTATCGGTATATAAATTTGCAGACCTAGCAACTAATAACATTGGCATTAAATAATTGTGTGCCAGAATCAAATTTTGAGAAAGCAACACATACGCACAATGGCTGGGTATTAGCACCACTCATACGGGGTACCATGAAAGAATAGCTGAAAATATCTTTCAGAATTGACATTATATATAAGCTAGTAGATTCACAAATAATTTTACATGAATTGATAAAAATGATAAAAAAATTTGAATCTCTGATTTGCATTTTTCAAAACATGGAGGCACCTACAATATACCTAAATCTTGGGGCCAGCCAACAGAATGCCCAATTACTTAGGTATCATCGTACCAGAAGTTCAGGGCCGAACAAGTCGGGACAGGACATGCCCAGGCAGTGGCACAAGCAATGCTTAGTGGTCAATAAGTCTGGAGAACCACCACAAATATTGGTTGTTTGCATTGTCAAAAAAATTCCAGTGGCTTCGAATGCTCAAATGACAACAAGTTCAACTTCAGTTGTGAAACCTGCTTGTCTGAAGCATCCAAATGGCAAAAAAAAATTGTAGCTGTCCAGGAGTTCTGCGACATCAACTCAAATGCGTGATGAACAGAGAACTATACATATTATATCAGATCTGGGTACACAGCAAGAAATGGAGAGGCGAAGCATCAATTTAGTGAAAGTAGATTATAACCAAACATAACTCTGAATGTTTACTTACAAGATCTTTGCAGTTCCCAAAACGGTGGTTGATTGTGTTTGTGTAGACTCCACCCAAGAACTCAATGCACTATTAATGGTGTTTTCTCATTTATATGCATAGGTTTGGAGTCTAAATTCTTAAAACTGTGGAATTACTAATACCCTGCAATTACTATGGTTGTCGTTTAATGTATTTAAGAAATATATCATTACAAGGCCTTCAGTCACAATTTTCATGAATAACCTGCCAAATAAGTGACGAGCACATATATCTGCTAATTGTCATTCTGCAGAGACCAGCAAATACATATGCAGAGACAGCTAACATCTGTAACAAGGCTACAATGCTTAAAAAAAATGCAAATGACAATCTGGAATCCTTTTTTTTTTGAAAAGTAGGGCAGGAACGCTGCCAAATCATATTAGAAGGAGAAGAAGTTCAAGTCTTACATAGTTGTGATTACATAAAAGGAGAGATACACTACTCGTGAAGAAAACGAAATTCATAGAAACCTAAGAAACATCACGGGCTCCGCAAGGCCTGAACCCAAGATTGGCCTCTTCCTTGATGAGCTGCAGCACCGTTGTAGGCTCTGCTTGCTTTCCTTCAAAGATTCTTCTATTTCGCTCCTTCCACAAGTTCCAAGCAGTGTACATCATCACTGCAGCTTTCGTTGTTCTCTGCGCTGCTGGCAAATGCTGCAAAGACTGAAGCCACCAATCCTCAATGCCTGTACTAGTAGCCGGCTTGGAAATGAAGTTGTGCGTCCATGCTTGGACAAGCTGCGACACTCTCTGTGCAAACGGGCACTGTAAGCAAATATGCTGTTGTGCTGATTCCAGTGCCACAATGCATAACAGACACAAATGATTACAAGGCCAGCTCCTTTCTTGCAATTTTTCCGCTGTGAGAATCTTCTCCTGCAGCAATAGCCAGGTGAAGAATCGGTGTTTGGGCTCAGCGTGCGCAGACCAAATCCAATTGGGTCTGAAGGTGCAGAAAGATCCTCTAAACTGAACATCATATGCAGATTTAGCTGTGTATTGGCCGTTTGCCGTGAGCTTCCAAGCGATTTGATCCTCCTCTTCACTGAACTGCACATCTTGCACCAAGTCCCAAAGTATGACGAACTCCGCCATCTCCTCAACTGATGACATATGCCACAGGCCCCTTGTCCAGCTATGGTTCACCAGCTGTTCTCTTACCTTCAGCTTCTTACCCCACGCCAATTTGTACAACCGTGGAGCAATATCTCTCGGAGCTTTCCCGTCTAACCAACTTGACTCCCAGAACTGAGCCTTGCCGCCTTTACCGAGCCGCACCGTGGTGCAGGCCCTAAAAAGCTGCCGATCTACTTCACTGACGGGGATTGCACCCCCTACCCACGGCCTATCCTCATCTACCCAATCAAACCAGAGCCATCTTAGTCTTAGAAGCTCTGCTGAAAAGCTCTAGGTCAAGCACACCAAGTCCTCCAAGGTGTTTTGGCCTTTTCACCCTAGCCCACTAAACCAGAGAATGGCCGCCATTGGCATCTGCCGAACCTTTCCAAAGAAAGCTGCGCCTAATGTGATCAATTTGCTTAGTAGCCCATTTTTGCAGAGGGAACACCGTGAGGAAGTACAGTGGAATTGATGAGAGCACTGAATTCACCAAGTTAGTCGACGAGCCCTATTCAGAAACTTTCCTTTCCAAGATGGAAGTCGAGCTGCAACTTTGTCGATCAATGGTTACACGTCCATTCTCCTTATCTGTCGTGTGTGCAGCGGCAAGCCAAGATAGGTGCACGGCAAGGACTTAATCGGGCATCTGAAATCTTCCATGACCACAACAAGATCAATGCCATCACATGAGAAAGGGTACACTGTGATTTTTGTAGTATTTGTCACCAAACCAGAGACCGGGCCAAACGTTGTCAGGACGTCCAACACCTTTGCCACTTCTTCCTTGCTTGGCTTCAAGAAAATCACTGCATCGTCTATGTACAGGCTAAGGCGAAGTCGTGCTGAGCAAAGTGGTAACTGCTCTAAAGCCCCATCTCTTGATGCCAGCTGGACCAGGTGCTGTAATGGTTCCATGGCAATGATAAAAAGCATCGGTGATAATGGATCGCCTTGTCACAGCCCGGTGTGATGCCTGAACTACCGTCCTCTTGAACCATTTAGAAAGACTGACGTTGTTGCAGTAGCAAGTAAAGTTGAAATCCAGCTGCACCATCTTTGGCCGAAACCCAGCACCTGTAAAACCTCTAGGAGATAATCCCATCTCACACTATCAAATGCTTTGGTGATGTCAAGCTTGAGAAACAATGCCTGGAATCTTGGCACGATTTAACTCTTTGATCAAGTTTTGAGTGTATAAGAAGTTGTCGTGGATACCCCTTTTTTTTTTATGAAGGCACTCTGTGATCTTGAGACAAGCATGCCCAAACGTGGTGGCAGCCGGTTTGCGAGCAACTTGGACACCAGCTATGCAATGCTATGTGAGAGGCTAATGGGTCTGTAGTCGGATAGCGTCTTAGCTTCCATCTTATTTGGGATTAACACCATATGTGCTGAGTTAAGCTGCTTGAAGTGTTGATCATGTTGACTGTAGAAGTAGTTAACGGACGCCATGAGATCGTGCTTGACTGTCAGCCAACTCGCCTTCAAGAAAGCCCCGATAAACCCATCAGGTCCCGGCACCTTATCTGAAGCTAAATCTTGGACCACTGACAGAACCTCTTCTTCTGTGAATTCCTCTTCCAATGTCCGAAGATCATACCACTGCATTCCAAGTGCCTCCCAGTCAAGAGTGAAATGCCGCTGCTCAGTAGTGCCAAAGTGGTTGTTGAAATGTTGGAAGATGAGGTTCTCCTTCTCTTTATGCCCAAAAACGACCCCAGTATCTGTATGCAGCTGCTAGATAAAATTTTTCCTTTTCCTCCCGTTGATCCGCATGAAGAATAGTTTGGAATTCGCATTTTCAGCTTTTATCACTGTCAGCCGTGACTGCTGTTTTGCCCTGATCTTCTCTACTGCCGATAACCCCAAGACCCTTGCCTTCAAATCTCGTCTTAGGTGAACTTCTTGCACATTGAGTTGTCTGAATTCCTGAACTACATCAAGAATTCCAATAAGCTGCTTTGCTGCACAAAGAAGTAGCTTGACATGCCCAATTTTGGAGCGAGACCATTTCCTCAGTGCTTTCCCTGTTCTCTGTAGCTTAGTATGCAATCGTAGGAAAGGATTAATCACAGCTAGCTCCTGGTCCCAAGCTGAATGGACCACCTCATTGTAGCCCTGTACTTTCGGCCAGAAAACCTCAAAACGGAAGCCTGAGAACTTGACGATGTCTCTCGTGCCCACCAGGAGAAAGGGGCAGTGATCCGACACCGAAGAAGACAAAGCCTGAAGTGTGCAGCCAGGGAGCATCAAATTCCACTCCGAAGTACAAAAAGCTCTATCGATTCTAGTTTGCGTACTGTCATTTGACCCGGTAAACCTTCTCCCTCTAAGGCTCAGCTATTTGAGTTCCAGCTCATTAACCCAGCTTCTGAAAGTCCCCATCATACGCCTGTTCAGATTTGAATTACTCTTATCTTGCACTTGCAAAATTAGGTTGAAATCGCCAATCACTAGCCATCGATCTGAAAGAACTTGCTTAAGGTCCCGCAGCTCCTGCAGGAACAGAATTTTTTCCCAGTCTTCCTGAGGGCCGTACACCACTGTTAGCCACCACTCTCCCACGCTAGTAGTTGGTTGCAGCTTAGCTGAAACTGAGTGCCCACGCACCTCTGTCTCCAAGATCTTGTAGTAGTCCTCATTAACAGCAAGCAGAGCTCCACCTCTTGTTCCCAGTGCTGGCAGGAACACATAATTATCCCTGAATTTAGGCCCCAGGCTCTCACAGATTGTAGCATCATCGATGATCTGCATTTTGGTCTCCTGCAGACATACAACAGTACACCCGGTATCTGTTGCAAGATCCCTGACCACCTTCCGCCGTGCAGAGTTATTTAACCCACGAACGTTCCAGTTCATAAGCACACACATCACACATTTGATCAACCATTAAAACAGACGAACACTCCACAACCACCCAGACATGGAGGCACAGCCGCCTCCAGCCGGATCCCAACACACACGAAGGGGGACGGGACAAAACAAAAGGTACGCACGACAACACAACACCAACACAGACCTCTCGAAGCACAGTGGAAGAACTAACATGGACACAGAGACACACACACACACAGCCGCATAGGGCGTGACATCAAGCTTCAGCTTGCACTGCCACTGCACACCATTCTCAAGCCCAAAGAACTCACGCTAGCCACTGATGCTCTCGTCCGGCATAGGATCACCAAACTTGCTGCAGAATGTATCGGCTCGCTGCTCACCAGCCAACTGGGTGCTATCCAGGAAAGAGCTCTTCTTGATGAGCAGAGCGGTTGCCTGCTCCTCCATTGTCAGATCAGAGGCTGGTCTATTTGCCAATCTTTTGCTCTTGCGCGAAGCTTGCAGAGACTTTTCACTCTTCTTGCTTGCTGACCTGGCCGTAGCTTGCTTGCGTGGAGTGCCAAGTAGTGCCCCTAGGTTTTCTTGGTGTAAGCTGGCAAAATCTGGCCCGCAGACTGCTGTGCACTCACGGCGCCCTCAGCAACCTTGGCACGAACCCCAGAAGCGGCGTTAGATTCGAAACCCACCGGGCCATCAACGCCAGCGCTGATCCATCCACTGCAATTGGCCCAATAGTCTGCCCATCAACAGGCCCACTAGCCAATGCAAGCCCAACATCCTCGCCCATCGGCTAGCCTCTGACACGCCAATTTCGCCCATCGACGCAGGCGGTCCAGGAGCAGACACTGCAAGCCCAACATCACCGCCCACCGGCTCAGCCTCTGTCGCGCCAGACTCGCCCATTGCCGCAGTCAGCCCATGAGTAGCCAAACCAAAGATCAGCCCATCACCAGCATCTACCACAAGCTCAGGCCCAACGTCCTAAGCTGCCAGATCCGACTCAGCTTCCTTCACCTGCAACTCGACTCCTGTCATGGCGAGGCCCGTCGGAGTCGCCGGCTCGCCGCCGATAGCTGCACCAGCAACCTCCACCATCCCTAGCCCATTGCTGCTCACCACCACCTGCATAGGCAGCCCAGCCTCTGTCACGACCAAGGCAGCCAAGGTCACCGGCTGGTCGCCAACAGTTGCACCAGGCGCACCCTCAGTATCAGCGTTGGGCGTGCCCTGGCCGATGTGGTCCTACCCATCCCCGGCTGACATTTGACCCTGGTCGTCATGCTCAGAACTCTGCACCTCTTCCTCCCCATGCTCGCTCTAGTTGGCCTGCTGCTTTGTGTGCTGCAGTGGTGTCTCTTCCTGCTGTCAATGGATTGGTTGCCCAAGCTCCAGAAGCCCCTTTTCTGCCTCATCTCTCATTGGGTCCAACGCTCCCTGACCTGGCACAAGACTTTCACTAGAGTGCAAAACAGCTCTGCGCACCAGGAAGGCTCCTTTCCTGCTTTTGCCTCTTGAGCATGGTCACTGGCTCCTCCGCTTGGGTTCCTTCACCCCCACTAGTCAGGTTACCTCCCTTCGTCTTCGTCACTTCAGCGTCCCCCACATGGCCATGCGCACCGGAGTACTGATAACCTCCTGCGGCGCCGCTGCACTTTCTGCTGCTCACTCCATGGCCACTGCTTCTGCCTCGCAAAGCCATGCATGCTTTGGCGGCGGGAACTGCCGCGGACCAAGATCGCCCTGCCCACCGCCTCCGCCACCGGATGGGGAGTGATCCCTTCTCCGCTCACCGAGCCGCTCATGCACCGGCACCCGCTGCCGAACAGGGTACCCATCGGGCACGCCCAGCTGCCACGTGAAGCGGTGCTGAATTAGCCATTCCACCTCCGGCTCATCATCTGGGATCCCACTGATGTCACTCTCCTATCTGCGGTAGAAGCTGCATGAAGGTGTGTTGTAGTCCTTGATGCAATCAACGTGCAAAATGACCCTGTAGTTCAATAGTTTAGCGGGCCTGTCGTGCCCCTCCATGCCGTCGATCCCCCCCGAAGAAATCCTCGGGGAACACGGCGGCTGACCTGAAGTGTCCCATCGCGAGGGATGGTGTCTGGATCACCAGTCCTCACCCAGACGCAGAGGCAAGCTTGCTCATCCGTTGCCTTCTCATGGTCAAAACACTCAACAAAAGTACGCCGATCAAACAGCTGACTAACAGCCTCCACCTGCTCCGCATGAGGCGGCACACCCTCGATGCAGATGCAAACACGGTAGAACAATCTGCTTGCCGACGCTCCGAACTGTCTGGTCCAAGGCATGAGATGAAGCCTGGAATGCCCGATCACCAGCATTTCCCGCCCAAGAGCAGCGTTCCTCTGCGCCTGCGCCTCCAAACGCAGTAGGAACATCGCGGGCCGGAGCTTAGAGACCCGAAGCAGCTGCTCTGGGATGTGCAGCTGGCCGGAGGCTCCCCGCCTGACGGCGTCGCAGGAGAGCCGCGCTAATGCGTCCATCTGGACCGCCACCAACGCATGGAGCATGATGTTGCGCTCCGCCTCCCGCATGGCGGTAGAGCGCCACACGCAGACCACGGCCCCATCTAGACGCCTCTCAGGCTCGCCCGGGATGAAGTACTCCATCGCCGCCTTCCTCGCCGCGGATCTGGACTTCCCTCGACGTCTTGAGCCCTCCGTACGCTGTACATGGCGCCCAGACTCCTCTTGGCGCACCAGTCGACCCCCAACCTCCTCCTCACGCTCCACCCGGCGCCTGGACTCCGCTGTGTGCTCCACCCAACGCCCAGACTCCGGCCTGCGATCCTCTCAACGCCCTGACTCCACCCGGCTACAATCGCCACCTGACCGCGCCTGCTTAGCTTTGTAGTAGCGAGCTTTGTGGCCTGGCTTGGAGCACAGGATGCACCGCGGCGGCTCGCGACACGACGCAATGCGGTGGTCACGAGCAAAGCAGTTGAAGCACTTCCCTGCCGCCTTCGCCCTCAACAATTGAAGGGAAGCCACTCTCAGCGGGCAAGCGAGGGCCAAGGCGGTCCTTAATGGTGGCCACCCGTCCTCGTCCACCGCCATGAATGCACTCCTGACGGGCCCCAACCATGACCACACAGTTCCAGCATTCTTTACCTTAACTCTCTCCATGAACCATTGGCCTTTCGAGCTTCTCGTCCTTGCATTGAATCTTGGCTTGAAGGTCCTCGGTCGCAGCAGAGCATCCTAGTAGGAGACACGATGCGCCGCTGGCTTGACAACGACCGAACAGAGACGTCGCCCATCCCCTGCCGCAGCAGCCCCGTCGCATCCGCTCCCAGCCAGGGAATCCGGCTGCGATAGTGATGGCGCCACAGGGCTACCCTCATCCGAGGAGGAGCAGTAATGAAGCTCAACTGCCTCCCCTACCTCGGCCTGATAGAGCTCCTTCCGAGGCGCTGAACCGGAGCGGGCCATGGCGTGACCTAGAGAGGCAGGGCGCTCGCACGTTGGTGGGTCACCGAGCGCCTAGTGGAATGTGGTGGATGCCGGCGGTCGGTCACCACCGGTCGGTGATGGTGGTGGTGGTGGAGGCGGGTTGGAGACAGGCATCGCGTCCTCGCAGCGAGCTTGGGAGAGAGTCGTGTGCCCCGAGGTCCCGGCCAACGACGGTCGTGCTGAGCTCGTACAAGCTCTTTTCTATACCTTAGCCAATAATGTATTACCTTTGCCCCTCTTTACTTTACCTTTACCTCCCCCCCCCCCCCCCCCCCCCCCCCCCCACACCCTAAAAAATATTTACTTTTCTTTTTATTATTTTCCCTTTCTTCATGGTCTTGATGCCTTGATCTACTTTTTCTTAAAGATTACATCTCCTGTTTCTCAAACAAAAAGAAATTGTAGCCTGTGAATTGAAATAAGTTTATTCAGATGGATACATCTATTTTTACTATTTAAGCATTCAAGCATCATGTTCGTCGCAGTACCAATATATAAATAAAGCCCATGTGTACCAAATTGCTCTTTAGATGACAGGCATAATTTCATTAGTACTGTTGTTGGTTTTCAACTCACGTAAAAGTACATATGCCTCAGCTTCTTTGAACTAGGTAAATTTGTATGCTCTAATTAGGTACCACATCTCAATTACAAAGTTAAATTGATTCTTTTGCCAACAGACAGTCTTTTCTTTTTATCAGAAAAGAGCTTTCCATTAACTCAAAGACTCAGCAATATCGCTGGTCACCAAATCCTCCATGCCATGAGGCATTCCATCCCATTGCAGGGTGGAGTTAGGAGAACAATTACATCCCACTGCCGCTAGGGCATGCGCTACTTTATTACAAGACCGGGGTATATATACAAACGACCAAGAAATAAAATGATGCTGCAGCATGGTCTTGATCTCAAACAGTTGTCCACCGATCAATGAGAGCCTGTGACTATCAGAGTGCATGGCCTGCTTCAATACCAGTGAATCTGACTCAATGATGATACGGCCCATCCCATGATCCCAAGCCGCTTGAACACCAGCTTGGCATGCCGCACCTCCGCGTGTAGCGCATCTCGGACGTATGGTATGCTGGCAGCTGCAGCGTAGACCATCTCACCCTCTTCATCCCGGATAACAGCCCCCCATCCACCTATGCCAGCCGCTTCTCTGAAAGAGCCATCAACATTTATTTTCAGGTGGCCCTCAGTTGGTTTCGTCCACCTCTTGTTTTGCCTGGTAGCCCCTACGCTCCCAGCTTCCTGTAAACTACTGAATTCCTCCGCTTGCTTTCTGATGATATATGCCAAGTCGTCAATTGTTCGCAGTTTTTCTCCTCTCACTGTTCCTCTCCCTCCACCAGTGCCATAGCAGTGTAACAGTCTCCATCTGCTTCCTCCCCTTCAGCTCTAAAATGTATTTGATCACCTCCTTCACATTTGGTTTGTCACTGCAACATAGGCGCTGTTCCTCCAATCCCAGAGCAGCCCAAATTGCAATCACATGTTTACATTTGAAGAATAAATGACATCGATCTTCATCCAGTCTATTGCAGACCACACATTTGGTGTCAAGCTCCATACCTCTTCTTACCAAGTTTACTCTCACCGCCAGCGAGTTGTGTGCTAAGCGCCACATGAAATGTTTTATCTTCCCCGAACACCCAAGCTTCCACAACGCCTTCCAGTCCATAGCTTCTTGCCCCCCCACCGCTGGATGTGCTAGCACATCCTCTCCTACTTGTCCTCTGATCATGTGCTCGTTGTACCTTATAAGCTGAGCGAACAGAGAACATGCCCCTCGTATCAAAGTGCCACGCCGGTAAGATCTTCCAGCTCATGGTGCACAGGAGTTGACAGGATGATCGCTGAGTCTTCCGGCCAGAAAGTCTGGTGCACTAGCTCTGCATCCCAAGTTCCAGAGCACGGATCAATCAGTTCACCTACAAACCTCATCAGATTGTGTCCTCTCGGAGTGATAGGCCTTCAAGTCCACTCCCTTGGCAGCCACCGGTCTTCCCAGATTCTCACTTTGCTACCATCCCCAATTCTCCAAATCACACCACGATTTAGAACATCAATCCCTCTAAGTATACTTCTCCATGTATAAGACATATTACCATGTATCTTTGCTTTTAGTACATTTCCATCCGGAAAGTATTTTGCACTTAACACTCGCGCACATAGTGACTCAGGGTTGTGCAGCAGTCTCCACCCGCTTGGCCAACGTGGCCAAGTTGAAAGTATGTATATCCCGAAACCCCAACCCTCCTTCACTTTCCGGTTTTGTCAGTGTTGCAGCGTTGGATGAGCCCGCCCAGGAGACCGCGCAGCCCGTACCCGAGCAAACGGGTGACGCTCACACTAACAAAGGTGCGGGGCAAAGCACAGAGGAAGAACCCGCGGTGGCTAACCAGGCAGCCAAGCTATCAGCCCCCAGGCAGAAAAGCCCGGGCCGAGAAGAAGAACGTTTGCCCACGCCCATGAATCTTGTTCAAGCTGAATTCGCTGCTGCAGGCAGGGCAGATGATCTAGCGAGCGTGGAGGTGACGGAGCAGCTGCAACAGAGCACACCGGAAGGCCCTGCTGTCGGCGTCTCCACTGCAGAGACTTCACAGCTGACCCTCTCGGGCGCGAGGTCCCTCGTCCCGCAGCAGAACTACTCGAGGATCCTCTGCCGCACCCAGAGAAGGTGTCCTGTATGCTGGAGTTTGGTCGACGATTTGTCGAGTATACCAAGGTACGTAAGCTAATTCTTGTAGCATGCACCTCTCTGTGATGATTGTTCTTACATTTAATATTTTCCTGAGTAGGATATGATCCAGCGCTCCAAGGAGAAATCCCAACTATTGAATGCTATTGGAGATGGACATCATGGCGCTGATATCTTGGAGGAAGAACTCAATGCAGAGAAGAACAAGAATTCCAGGCTTCAGGAGCGCCTTGACTCCATCGTATCAACTTACCTACCGGAACCAGATCATGGATATCCAGAAGAGGTATGATGCATATCTGAAGAAAGCCAAGGACTTAGCAGCGCAGAACCAAAGTAAGTGTAACTGGCCTATCTCCGAATTGTTGCTTTGTTCCGAGTAGCTGTCTTTTCGTTCCAGCTGAGTACTTTGCCCTTTTAATTTTCGCAGAACTTAGTAGAGTATACGAAACCCTTACTAACTGGAAGTGTGATATATATCGCCTTTTAGAAGAAAAGGAGCATCTTCAGCAAGCCTTTGAAAGTTTTCAAATGAACTATGTAGACCTTGCTGAAAAGCACAAGACTGTCACCAAGCAACTCAGGATGCAGATAAACACCTGCATCTTGCTTGCACCAGATCCAAATGCTGAACCGGGACAAGGAGCGCAAGCAGAAAGAACTCGACGAGCTTGAGGCCACGGCACGTGCCATGTGTGAGATGGTGGACACCATAGTCAATAGCCGTACCTTGCTGGAGCGTCTCGGTGATGCTCCCCGGAACATTGCTGGGTATGCTTCTGGGACTGCCAAGGTCATGCTGGCGCATGTCCTTGGGCTTGTCAAGTCGTACTATCCTGGTGCAGACATGAGGCCACTTGTCGAAGGTGCTGCTGAAGACTGCACTTAAGAGAAGTTTGCCGAGTACCAACAAGAGGTGAAGCCTGTGGCCTACCAGCTTGTTGATGAAATGGACTTGTTTTAAATTGCTGCTGTAGCATGAACAATTGCCTAGTCTTGTAATATATTGTGTGTGATGTGTTTATCTGTTATGCCTATTGTTTTGTTCAAAGTACTTGCAACACTAACAATCATAGGACTTTAGAGAGCTCGATATGCGTGTGTTAAGCTACTCTGAGTGCAACGACTCTGGAGGTAGTCAATAACTTGGCGTTCGATAATTGGCTCCTCACGAGGGCTCGTTAAGGAAATCTGGATTTACCCGCATCGTGCAGTACTCAGGATTGCTTGAAATTTTAGGCTTGGTGACCTCTTGGAATTTTTTGTAGTAACTGCACATTTGGTTCTGATGAACCATATAGGCTAGTACTCGAGGTAGTTGGGATGAAGTTGCGCAAGTAATTTGCGACTTGGCCATGTTGGCTGATGGGGAGTAGTCTTACAGGTAGAACTCGTGACATTAGCCCCCGAGTGCTCCTAGTGACTTGGCGTAGTTAGCATATTGTTAGTACTCGTGGCCTGAGCCCTCAACTTCTACAATCTAGCTTTGGAGAAAAAGGTAGTCGTTGAATAACGAGAACAACTCTTTATTGATATAAGATGCTGCATTGCAGCTGACAACTTTGTGTACAAGTTATCTAGGGGTACAACCGGCGTAGATGTTCGATGTTCCATGAGTTTGGAACCTCCTGGCCATCATGGTACTGTAGTCGGTACGACCCTGGTCTTGTGACTTTAGAGATGATGAAGGGCCCTTCCCATCGCGAGTTGAGGTTATGTAGCCCGGTCTCATCGATGATGCGATGGATGACCAAATCACCGATGCTGAAGGATCTCTCCCAGACATTGCGGTCATGGTAGCGTCCGACGCCTTGGAATTAGTGGGCTGACTGGACCAAGGTGCTCACCTGGCTTCTTCTGCTGAATCGAGCTCAAGATGTCTTGCTTCATCCTCCTCGCCTTCTTTGTACATCTCCAAGCGCGGAGACTGCCACATGATGTCAGACGGGAAGATAGCTTCTGACCCATAGATTGCCACTAGGAAGAAAGGTGACTGTCCCGTGGCTTTGCTAGGTTGAGTGTGTAGCCCCCAGACGACTAGTGGTAATTCGTGGATCCACTTTCCATCCTTTTTTCTGTTCACATCGTAGTCTTTTCTTCAGCCCATCAAGGATTAAGCCGCTGGTATGCTCAACCTGGCTATTGGCCCGCGGGTGTGCCACCGAGACGTACTTGACCTCAATGGCACTTCTCTCGCAGAATTCCCAGAACTCGTGTGATGTGAAGTTTGATCCCAGATCTGTAATGATGGTGTTGGGGAAGCCGAATCGGTGTAGGATGTCGCAAATCAGACCCGGGGCTATGGGACTGCACACATAGCATAGAATATTTTGGAATAAGGGATGGGGCATGTCCCATACCTTATATCTGTTGTAACTACTCGCATGCAAGTAGAACTAGTCGGAACAAAAGGAAACTACATGAGTAGTGCTTGAGTAGGACTCCTAAGCTAGTATTGGGCTAGGATTCCATGTAACCTTGTCCCCCTAGAGTATACAAGGGCGGGCAGAGACCCCCTCCAAAGACAATCAATGACCATAACCAATCCAAGGCAATACAAACCACTATACAGGATGTAGGGTATTACGCACATCGCGGCCTGAACCTGTCTAACTCTTGTGTTGCTTGCACCATCAAGTTCTTGATGTCGGTGACACCTTACCTACAATCTACCACCTCGGCGGTATCCCTCAGTGGGCTTGCCGGTAAAACACCGACAGCTGGCCCGCCAGGTTAGTGTGGCAGAACCACCTGAATTAATCTGGCTCAAGTGTATTAACCATCACCATTAAGGCAATCTCGGTTAACCTTACACTTCAAACGGAATAATCCACTGGTCTGTCGGGTATAACCTCCGGATACAACCACGGTAATCGGATCGAGCGCCATACATACAAACGCTCACGCGATGATGAGCCCAGAGAATACCACATTCCAGCAAATATTACGACATTAATCATAAGTAAATATTACAGACCAAGTTCTGCGTTTAGAAACCAAATACTCCAATTAACATAAATAAGTTCTTCAGAGTTAAATTGCAGCGGAAATAAACAACGGAAACTACTCGACGATACAGGATGTCTCGATGAAGCCCGTACGAGACATCACTCGGCCTTATCTCCGTTGGACGGGGGCGCATCCCATTCCACCGACCAACCAGGGGGAAGAGTGCAGGGCCAAGTCAAGCTAGCAATCATATCTTCGAAGGGCTCACTTGAAATTGAGTCACAAGCAAGACTGAGTATACTAATACTCAGCAAGACTTACCCGTGTAGTGGGAACTACTCCACCGACTCTAGACATGCAAGGCTTTTTGGCTCGGGGGTTTGTTTTGCCGAAAAGCATCTACAAGTGGGTCCTTACTTTCGACTTTTAGCTCCAGATTCTAGTTTCATTAACCAGTCTAGGTAAGCAACTATCTAAAGCACACATGGTGAAGCATTAAATTTTTCCATCCAGCCAGTTCATTCATCATCATTGTTCCTCTTCTTACTCTGTGGGTAAAAATGGTTAAACAGTCTCAATAGCCGTGAGAAACGGACGATTCGAATCGAATTTCTTAACCTTGCAAGGGAAACCCAAACACACGTCACGTGGTTACTCCCTAGAGTCACACGTGCAACTTTTCCCCTTTCTTTCCGGGTCGTGGATCGGGGCTACCCTCCGAGAGTACAAGAGCTCCACGCCACGGTTCGGCGCCGGGTCGTGACCACTCTCTGCACTCGCCATATGCACATGGGACCGAAGTTCAAAGGGTAGGATGCCGTCCCCTTGCCGGGCCAATCAGGTACTTAAGCTTACCGATTCCCATAATCTCGGCATGTGTTTAGTACGTTCAAAGACTTAACCATCACTACCACACCCTGCGGCCTTAGCATTTTTTTCACTAGACAGACGGGCCTCAATCGTAACCATCGTTCCATAGCCCGTCCGTGTCCTTATGATTGCAGCGTGTAGTAGCCATTCAACTCCTATTTTCTCGCGAGTGACAGGAAATCACTCGACTTTTACCGGGGTCCTATTAGCACAGCATTCTATCGAACCTTACATCTAGTTTTCAAGCAAGGGTTCCTGATATCATGCAACTAAGTTTTCATCGAACTCCTATAAACTTAATGCACAAGCAAGGAGTAATGAGTTGCATAATTTCGGAAAGAATGGGTTATGCTCCGGGGCTTGCCTTCGCAGTTAGCTTGGGGATCTTCCGAACTTGGGCTCGGGTCTTCAAAAGCTTCAGTTAGATTTGCTTGAGCTTCACGCTGCTCACTCTCGGACGCGGGCACCAGCTCGTAAGTTCCGTCGGCGAGAGTCGTCGATTCTACATGAGTGCACAAGTTTAAGTCGTGGAAATAGCACTTGATTACGATTTGAGAGTAATTACTACAAGGGATAGTTTCTGGTTATGAAATTTTGGATTTAGGCACATCAAGGAAAGATGTGCTTACTGTAAAATTTTCAGCCAATTTTATGTAACAGATTAATTCTGAAAAATATATTACATAGTTGCTGTTAGATCCTTGTTCTTTTTATACAGAACAATTGGTGCAACAAATGAGTCTAAGATTTCTACAGAGCTTTCACTTAAGCATGCAGAAGCTACTGTAATTTTTGTAGGATTTATTATGCAGTATTCAGAGCATAGAAAATATGACATTCTACACCTAGGCTATTCAAAGATTCATTTTTACAGGACCCTACACAGGGTTTTTGTCCATGAAACTTTTTACACAGCAACCTCTACCACATTGTAACTCCCAGTAATAATTTGGGAATTTTCCAAGCTAAGATACTATTTTCTTGATTTAATGTATGTTATTAGCACATAAATCAAATAAATAGGTTACTGTGAGATAAAAAGTCTCCTAATTTTTCTCTGGCTTCTAGATACCAATACATTAGCATAGGAAAAATTTCAATGGGTGACTCACCACCTAACTGCAGGGATAAAACATTCTTCTTACACATGATATAAAACTAAGTTTAACCAACAGTAAATCTAGAGATGGAATTTGGGCCTGATCTTTTTACACAGTCCTAGTCATCCAGCAACTAATTCACTGCCCGAAATTCAGGGTCAGCATTGTTCTAGAATAGGGGGTACAAAATAAGTCCATTAAAGATTCTATTTAAAGTAGAGCAAAATATTTTGAGATTCTGAGAAAACTTTTGTAACAAAAGTGGTAGAGTTTGTTCTGAGGATTCCAGAACGGTTGAGTTTGCATTTTTCTGATTTTTCTATGATTTTATACGAATTTTACAATTTCACTGAATTTGAATCTAGATTTGAAACTTTCTTTTACAACTAGGTCCTTGAATCTTGCGCGCAGACCCTTCTAAAGATTTAAATCCTTGCAATTGGGTCCTCGGCGGCTCGGGTACGGCGGCCGGCCGAAATTCCGGCGAGGGGGCTCGCCGGCGGCGAGGGGCGAGGGTCGGGGAAGGTTCAGGGGTGCGAGGACTACCTTGTGGGGGTGTTGTTCAGGTGGGGGACGGCCGGGAAGGGCTCGCCGGCGTTGGAGCAGAGGCGGCGGCGGCGCGGCTCGCGTCGACGGCGGTGCTCCGGCGGGCCTGGGGCGGCGTGGTCCGGTCGGTGAGCTTCAGTGGCGCGTGGGGAAGCTACTCAGGGGCTCGGCTTGGACGGAGGGGGTCGGGGTCGTGCTGTCCACGGCGAGCAGGGGCGGCGGCGGCGACGGCAGCGTGGGCGGCGGCGCTCCGGTGGCTCTGGGTGGCGTTGGGTGGGTCGGCGAGCTGCGGTGAGGTGACGTAGTGGTGGCTGGGGGCTCAGTTTGGGCAGTGGGCGGCGGCGGAGGGCTGTCCACGGGCGGGTGGTGCTCGGCGGCGGCGATGGCGACGGCGAGGCGTTCTGGGCAGCGGTGGCTCGCGCGCGTGGCCGGGCGGGGCTTTTATAGGGACAGGAGGGGGTGTGGAGGTGCCTGGGCGACGCGCGGGTCGGGGCACGGCAGCGGCGTGCACTGGCTGCGGCGGGCGGCGGTAGAACGCCGGCGCGGCGTGCGGCGAGCGGGCGCGGGCGACTGGGCGACCGAGATTTTGGCGTGGCCGCGAGGAGATAGCGCGGCGTGCGGATTGGGGAGCAGCTGCTGCAGCGGCTCGGGCGGAGGGCAGGCGCGGCAGCTGGCGGGGCGCGGGGGCCGGGGCGGCACGGCGGAGCGCGGCTACTGGGCGGCCGGGCGGCGGGCTGGGCGCGGCAGCACGCGTGGGCTCTGACTGGGCGGCGCGGCGTCGAGGCGGGGCAAAGCCGGCCGTGGCGGGGTGGTGCGGCGGCCACTGGCCTGGCGCCTCGCGCCGGTCAGGCGACGCCGGCCACCTGGCGCGCGGCGGGCGGGCGAGTGCGCGCGGCGCGGCAGAGGAGGGAGGGACCGAAGTGCAAAAATTCGAAAAGCTTCAGGGGGCTGGGTGCAAACAGGGCGTTTTCTCCTCTTTCTGATTTGAATTTCAAAAACTTTTGAACACGAAAGTTGTTCAAAATAAAAAGTTCTACAACTTTGGTTTCAGGCAAAATCTCATTTGGCTTATGGTTTTAAAGTTAATTTAAAAGTTTCAAATGTGTCCAAATGTGCCCAAATTAAATTTGAATTCCAACTGAACCCGGTTTAATTCTTTCCCCCCCCTCTCATTAGTTGGTTTAAAACATGGAGTTAGGCTAATGTCATTGATTTTGGAATTGTAATTACCAGGGTTGTCACAGCCTTCCCCCCTTAACAAGAATCTCGCCCCGAGATTCGGTAATTCTTAGTGTGGGCGTGGGTGCACATACCAGTGGTTGAGACAAGAAACCCAGGGAAATGTTGGTTCAGGTAGCTCTCCGTTTCCCAGGTGGCTTCTTCTTCCGTGTGGTGATTCCATTGTATTTTATACATTCTAATCACTTTCCTCCTGGTCTCTCTTTCTTTTTGATCCAGAATCTTAACTGGGTGTTCGACATACGAGAGGTCGGGTTCCAACGATATTTCTTGTTGTTCCACAATCTCGGTAGGGACTCGAATACACTTCTTGAGTTGAGATACGTGGAAGACATCATGGGTGGCCGTGAGCTGAGGGGGCAGTCGTAATTTGTAGGCTACGGGTCCGCAGCTCTCAATGATTTCGTAGGGACCAACATAACGGGGAGCTAGTTTGCCTTTGATTCCAAATCTTCGCACTCCCTTGGTCGGTGAAACTCGAAGATAGACATGATCGCCAACTTCGAACTTTAGGGGCTTTCTCCTTTTGTCAGAATAGCTCTTTTGTCGGGCTTGTGCGGCTTTAAGATTTGCTTGTATTACTTTTACTTTCTCCTCTGCCTCGATTACCAGATCGGGCCCAATTATGTTACGTTCTCCGGTTTGCGACCAGCTCAAAGGAGTTCGACACCTTCGTCCGTACAGGGCCTCAAATGGTGCCATTTTCAAACTCGTTTGATAGCTGTTGTTGTACGAGAACTCTGCCAGGGGTAGGCATTTGTCCCAATTCTTGTCATAATGAATGACACAGGCTCTCAGCATGTCTTCAAGAATTTGGTTCACTCTTTCCGTTTGTCCATCGGTCTGAGGATGGTATGCTGAGCTGCGAATCAGCTTAGTGCCAAGAGACGTTTGCAGTTGTTCCCAAAAGCATGCTACAAACTGGGGACCACGATCGGAAATAATTGTCTTAGGTATTCCATGCAGGCTAACAATACGATCGAGGTAAATCTCGGCATATTTCTTGGTAGAATAGGTGGTGTGTACCGGAAGAAAATGTGCCGTCTTCGTGAGTCTATCAACGATAACCCATATGGAATCATGTTTCTGGGAAGTGTTTGGTAGTCCCACGATGAAGTCCATACTTATGTCTTCCCATTTCCATGATGGTATAGGTAACGGTTGAAGTGTACCGGCTACCTTTAAGTGGCTAGCTTTTACTCTCTGGCACGTGTCACATTCCGAGACATACGTAGCAATTTCCCTTTTCATTCTAGTCCACCAGAAGTTTTGCCTTAGGTCCTGATACATTTTGCTACTGCCGGGGTGGATAGAGAAGTTGGAGAGGTGTGCCTCATCGAGAATTTGCTTGCGGAGTTCACGATTCTTCGGAACGACTATACGACTTTCGAACCATAGAACTCCCTTATGGTCCTGGCGGAAATATTTATACTTCTCTTCACCTAGAGAGAGTTTTTGTTTGATGATCTTGATTCCTTCATCATGTAGTTGTGCCATGACGATTTGGTCGTGAAGAGTGGGCTCAACTGAGATGTGATTTAGAGTGCCTTGGGAAACCATTTCCAAGTTAAGCTTCCTCATGTCTGCACATAATGTCTCATGGTAGGACTCCATGGATAAGCAATGGCAATGGGACTTGCGGCTTAGTGCATCCGCGACTACATTAGCCTTACCGGGGTGATAGTGCACTTCAAGGTCATAATCTTTGATTAATTCTAGCCATCTTCGTTGCCTCATATTCAGATCGGCTTGTGTGAAGATGTACTTGAGACTCTTATGATCCGTGTAGATATTGCACTGTGTACCCATGAGATAGTGCCTCCATATCTTCAGAGCGTGAATGACGGCTGCGAGCTCAAGGTCATGCGTGGGATAATTCTGTTCGTGGGGCCGAAGGGCTCGTGAGGCATATGCAATCACTCGATTCTCTTGCATAAGCACACATCCTAGACCAGTACCTGATGCGTCACAATACACATCGAATGACTTGGTATTATCGGGTTGAGCTAACACAGGTGCAGTAGTCAGATGCTCTCTGAGAGTGTGGAAGGCTTCCTCACACTTCTCATTCCATACAAACTTTACTTCCTTCTTCAATAGTTCCGTCATGGGCTTAGCAATTCGAGAGAAATCCGGGATGAAGCGACGGTAGTAACCGGCTAAGCCGAGGAAACTGCGAATCTGATGAACAGAGGTAGGGGGTTTCCAATCCATCACCTCTTGTACCTTGCTGGGGTCAACAGCTATGCCTTCGCTGGAGATCGTGTGACCTAAGAACTTTACAGTATCCAACCAGAATTCACACTTAGAAAACTTAGCATAGAGCTGATGGTCTCTGAGTCGCTGAAGAACAATGCGAAGGTGCTTGGCATGCTCTTCCTCATCCTTGGAATAGATAAGAATGTCGTCGATGAACACTACGACGAATTTGTCAAGTTCGGGCATGAATACCGAATTCATGAGGTACATGAAGTAGGCAGGGGCATTGGTGAGTCCAAAGGACATGACCAAAAATTCATATAGTCCATATCGTGTGGAGAAGGCAGTCTTAGGAATATCGCACGGGCGAATCTTGATCTGATGATATCCCGAACGAAGATCAATCTTTGAGAAGACTCTGGCTCCAGCTAATTGATCGAAGAGTACATCGATGCGAGGAAGGGGGTATTTATTTTTAACAGTTACCGCATTGAGAGGTCGGTAGTCAACACATAACCTCAAACTGTCATCCTTCTTCTTTACGAATAGGGCTGGACATCCCCAAGGTGACGTGCTAGGGCGAATGAACCCTTTGTCCAGTAGTTCCTGGAGTTGAATCTTTAGCTCTGCCAATTCTTTAGGGGGCATCCTATATGGTCTCTTGGATATAGGTGCAGTGCCTGGCTGTAGTTCAATAACGAACTCAATGTCCCTATCCGGTGGCATTCCGGGTAAGTCATCCGGGAAAACATCGGCATACTCGTTCACCACAAGAATATCATCTAGCTTAAGTCCTTCCATCTTATAAGCACAGGAATTCGTGCAATCTATGAATGGTAGGTAAAGGGTAGTGGCTCCGTGACTAGGTGAATTTATCTCAACGGCTCGGGAAGAAAGGTCCAGTGTGACTCCATGCATAGCCATCCAGTTCATTCCCAAAATAATGTCCATGCCATCAAGGGGTAAAAGGACAAGGTCCGTGTCGATGGTTTTACTACCCAATTTGACTGGTACTTGTCTGATCATTTGGTTCGAAGCAATTTTACCACCCGGCGTTGATATCATATATGACCCTTTGGTGTGACAAACATCCAAGCCTACTTTTGCACCGAATTTTGCACTTATGAAACTATGCGATGCACCAGAATCAAATAATATAACTGCAGGCTTGTTATGGATAGAGAATGTACCCGACATCACTGGGGCTCCTTCAGGAAGCTCTGCAAGCGTGGTGAAGTTAATCCGTCCTTGCTTGACTTGCAGGGTCTGTCTCTTGCCCCTGTTCTTGGTGTTCGGGTTGGATCCTTGACCTTGGTTGGGCTGTCCAGGCTGATGGCATTCTCGTGCGAAGTGGCTGGAACTCCCGCATTTGAAACAGCGATTTGCGGGGCTAGGTCGAAGAGACTGCTGAAGAATGGGCCTCGGACCATTCTGTGGAGGCATCGGGGGTCGTACCATGCCTGGCTGCTGTGGGGGTCTGGCAACCCATCTTCCTGGCTGCGGGGCCCTTGGTGGAGCTGGGGGTGCGGTATTTTGCACGATGCGATACCTTGGTGGTTGGACACTTGATGGTCCCGCGGGTGCCTTTCTCTTCTTCTCTGCCCGGTGCGCCATGATACAGTCTTCCTGGGTAATGGCCATATTGACCAACTCGTTGTAGGTGTCAGCCCTGGCTAGGTTCAGACATTCCTTGAGCTTGGTACTCAGACCTCGGCGGAAACGATCACGCTTCTTGGCATCCATATCAGCGTGATAGCCCGCATACTGACATAAGTTGTTGAACGCTTGGGCGTACTGCAGCACGGTGCGGTTGCCCTGGGTGAGTGCCAGAAACTCGTTCAGCTTCCTCTCCATGAGACCCCCGGGGATATGATGTGCCCGGAACGCGGTCTTGAATTCATCCCAGTCGACCACATGATCAGCCGGGAGCATCGCAAAATAGTGGTCCCACCACAGACGAGCGGTACCGCGAAGCTGTTGCGCGGCAAAACGAGCTTTGTTGGCCTCTGAGCATGGGGCCACAAGTAGTGTGAACTTGGATTCTATGGTGCGAATCCATGCATCTGCGTCCAGGGGTTCCTCAGTCTTATGGAACAAGGGAGGCTGGGTCCCTAGGAAATCCGTGTATCCTGCGGCTTGCGGTTGGGGAGCATTGTGCCCACCCCTCTGCGGGTGTTGTCCTTGCACAATCTGACGCAGCAGCTCGGTTTGAGCGGCCATCACTTCCACCAAACTGGGCGGGGGTGGTGGCGATTGCCGCGAGCGGCTGCCACCGGCACCAAAACCCTCGGGGTTGCCACGTGTTGATACAACCATCTGAAACATGAAAGGTTACCATTAGCAACGCGATCCATATTACTTCCTTGAGAAATAATTGGTGTAGTCATAGACTTCCGAAGTCACAGCTAGACGTATGGACAGAATCTCTGTTTGCTACGAGAAAAATCATAGCCTGCTGTGGGTCCATCCAAAACATTTCAGACTTTTGCAGTAGTCAGAGAATTTAGGAATGCACCACTTTGGTATTTAACTTTGGTGCTAGACTATGGCTAAGGTGGTCGAAAAGCTTGTCCTTTGCCTTACTGTCTTGCCTGTTTTTCAGCAGATTGATCGGTACGGTTTCGCCTATATCTCAAACTAGCGAGGTCCAATGATGCTGAATTTTTGTGAGAACCTAGATCACAAAACTTAGCACAAGTCGGGTATTCAACACTCAGCCAATAAATGCAAGGAGACATGGATAAAAATTCCGACAAGACTCAGCGATTGTGGATTTCATTGTTTACCAAGTTACAACGAAATCACCCAAGTTTATCGCCGTTCCTTACATGCTGAGGGTATCCACATGGTTCAGGTGTACCCAACACAAAAGAGTTACTCAACTCCTAGTTAGCCTATTACAACACTTGCCAAAAGTTAGGCTACCCTATCGAGGAGTATGTGCAAAAGTCCTCCTAGGTCGTCCTCTAGAAATCGTCCAAGTCGTTGACGGACGACTCGCTGTGAGTAGGAGAGTGGGCTCCCATCTGAGGTGCCTGGGGTACCTCACCCTCGAAATGCATACCTGAGATACCATCAATCTCCTGTGGCTCCTCCTCATCCTCCTCCATGTCGTCCTCATGGGGATGGTCATTCTGATCATGATGCCACTGAATGTGCTCATTAGCATCCTCCAACTCAAGGCTCAGATCATGGAGCTGCTCCTCCAACTGTGCTATCGTGGCATCTCTCTCACCCATGAGAGTGTCCTGCTCCTGGATTTGGCCCTCAAGTTGGCCAATCTGAGCATCTCTGTCCTCAAGATCCTGACTGAGCTCCTTTATCTGCTCATCCCTGGTATCTGCCATCATATGGTAGGCCTGAGCAAGATCAGTGAGCTGCTCGAGTGCCTGACTCTGGAGAGTCAGAAGCCGGTAGAGTGCACTCATGCACCGCATGGAGGTATGGATAGTCTCCTGGGCATGAAAGTCTACCAAGTACTGTGCATGCTGCACCCTGTTGAGCCAAAAGGGGTCGTTGTCCTGGGCAGCAGGAAACAATCCAATGGGAGTGAGTGTGACAACCTCGGGACGCTGCGCACAAAACGCGGTGAGCGCCCTCATGGCTGCAAGCTCCCAAGTATCGGCCAAACGGCGACCAACAGCCTCAAGCTCCAAGGCGGGCCACTCCGGGTGTAGCGGGTGCGGAAAGATAGTCACGTTGACACGGCACTGGGTAACTCCATTTTCCGCAAACTCCAGTCCGGCGTAACGTGGGGGAATTTGATAGCCCGCGGTACGCAGAACATCCCACAAAATAGAGGGAAAGCCCTCCCAGTGGAGACACTGCGAGTGTACGCGTCCATCCTCATCCACCATCATCTCAACAGGCTCGGCCATCTGAACAAAAGATCAAATGGAGTGAGATGGCGAAAAACTGTGAACAGCACAAGGACAGATTCTGTATAGTGTGCAAAAATAATCATAACTCCCACAGTTCTTATCAAAAAAATTCCCAAATTTCACCAGATCACTCCTAAGATATTTGTGAACATCTTTGCTAGTCAACTCCAGAGCTAATTAGGTCTCTAAGATGGTCTTTTTTTTCAGGTTTTGCCTTGCTGTCTACCCAGAATTTTCAGTGAACAGAGGGCTAGAGTTTCATGCACCAGGGAAAATCTACCCAGCCAAAATTTACCAAATTTTAACAGAAGCTACCTGGGTAAATTTGGAACAAGTTTTGTGTTGTGCTCTTTTGCAGAAAACTGCGGGAAGGGGGCCTAAAAATTTAAGAGGCAGAAGGGCTTATTCTGGACAGAATTCTGACATTCCAAGGTTTCTGTTATTTCTTGCTATCCATAAGTTCAGAATTTTTCGTTTTTGAACAGAAGATAGAACACAAAATTTGGAACAATTTCTTCAACATGAACTTTATCAGAAATGGTCATTTTCTTTGGCCAATAAATTGCTCTTTTTGGTCACGGCAGAATTCGGACAGTTTTGCTAGATGGTCCTTATGCAAACCACGCTTAGATATGCAAGAACCTTACCACTCTCTTACAACGCATTTTTGATTTCAGATACATATGTTTATGATGTATGCACGTCCTATTCGTCCTCACAAAATAAAACAATTGCCAAATAGCTTTGGTCTTACGAAGATAGTTTCGGTGGCTTACACAATACGGCTCTCGCTATAATAGCTAGTCGAGTCTTTCTAATCGTTCCTTAACTTATCGAAATCGCGGTTAGTGTACCTGCAGAAGATGATAGAGTATATATATCTCATGAACCTTTCATGCCAGCACTCATGAAAGCGTCCGTATTCATTACCGTTTACTTATAGAAACGATATCTGTACAATTTCCGCCGTACAGACGACGTTAACATACGCTATCGAGATAGCGTATTCACGGGGCTACCGTCATGAGACGGGGGTATGAACAGCGATCGCCATACCCTGCGCCAAACCTTCTACTCCCAATATGTTCAACTAACAGTTGGCATATTGGCAGCACCTCAAGTAAGCCACTGCTTGAGGGCAGCGTTCGGTTCGCATCACCGACAGGAAGGCCAAGTTCTCTCAGTTGGCTGAGGATCCTTACCTTCTTACCTTAGCGACGAGTGCGTCGTTACAGAATTTAGGGTCGGTTGTGCATGAAAGTAAGTTTCGGCAGAAAGTAATGTGCTGGAAGTCAGTTGATACTATATATAGAAGTTAGATAGCCACCTAGTAACTTTCCCATAATCCCTTAGGGCTTTACGAACTAGGCACCATCCTTATCGTACCAACGCATTTCGCAACACAACCTTCTAGTCAAGTTTTAGTAAAATGAGTTTTTAAGGCTTGTAGCATTCTCTGGCGTATGTATTTCGGCTCTGGTGTCCGCTGTTGCCAGCTGTGGCACCAGCTACGGCTCTGATACCAGCTGTGGCAGAACCACCTGAATTAATCCGGCTCAAGTGTATTAACCATCACCATTAAGGCAATCTCGGTTAACCTTACACTTCAAACGGAATAATCCACTGGTCTGTCGGGTATGACCTCCCGATACAACCACGGTAATCGGATCGAGCGCCATACATACAAACGCTCACGTGACGATGAGCCCAGAGAATACCACATTCCAGCAAATATTACGACATTAACATCAGTAAATATTACAGACCAAGTTCTGAGTTTAGAAACCAAATACTCCAATTAACATAAATAAGTTCTTCAGAGTTAAATTGCAGCGGAAATAAACAACGGAAACTACTCGACGATACAGGATGTCTCGATGAAGCCCGTACGAGACATCACTCGACCTTATCTCCGTTGGACGGGGGCGCATCCCATTCCACCGACCAACCGGGGGGAAGAGTGCAGGGCCAAGTCAAGCTAGCAATCATATCTTCGAAGGGCTCACCTGAAATCGAGTCACAAGCAAGGCTGAGTATACTAATACTCAGCAAGACTTACCCGAGTAGTGGAAACTACTCCACCGACTCTAGACATGCAAGGCTTTTTGGCTCAGGGGTTTGTTTTGCCGAAAAGCATCTACAAGTGGGTCCTTACTTTCAACTTTTTAGCTCAAGATTCTAGTTGCATTAACCATTCTAGATAAGCAGCTATCTAAAGCATACATGGTGAAGCATTAAATTTTCCATCCAACCAGTTCATTCATCATCATTGTTCCTCTTCTTACTCTGTGGGTAAAAATGGTTAAGCAGTCTCAATAGCCATGAGAAACGGACGATTCGAATCGAATTTCTTAACCTTGCAAGGGAAACCCAAACACACGTCACGTGGTTACTCCCTAGAGTCACACGTGCAACTTTTCCCCTTTCTTTCCGGGTCGTGGATTGGGGCTACCCTCCGAGAGTACAAGAGCTCCACGCCACGGTTCGGCGCCGGGTCGTGACCACTCTCTGCACTCGCCATATGCACATAGGACCGAAGTTCAAAGGGTAGGATGTCGTCCCCTTGCCGGGCCAATCAGGTACTTAAGCTTACCGATTCCCATAATCTCGGCATGTGTTTAGTACGTTCAAAGACTTAACCATCACTACCACACCCTGCGGCCTTAGCATTTTTTTCACTAGACAGACGGGCCTCAATCGTAACCATCGTTCCATAGCCCGTCCGTGTCCTTATGATTGCAGCGTGTAGTAGCCATTCAACTCCTATTTTCTCGCGAGTGACAGGAAATCACTCGACTTTTACCGGGGTCCTATTAGCACAGCATTCTATCGAACCTTACATCTAGTTTTCAAGCAAGGGTTCCTGACATCATGCAACTAAGTTTTCATCGAACTCCTATAAACTTAATGCACAAGCAAGGAGTAATGAGTTGCATAATTTCGGAAAGAATGGGTTATGCTCCGGGGCTTGCCTTCGCAGTTAGCTTGGGGATCTTCCGAACTTGGGCTCGGGTCTTCAAAAGCTTCAGTTAGATTTGCTTGAGCTTCACGCTGCTCACTCTCGGACGCGGGCACCAGCTCGTAAGTTCCGTCGGCGAGAGTCGTCGATTCTACATGAGTGCACAAGTTTAAGTCGTGGAAATAGCACTTGATTACGATTTGAGAGTAATTACTACAAGGGATAGTTTCTGGTTATGAAATTTTGGATTTAGGCACATCAAGGAAAGATGTGCTTACTGTAAAATTTTCAGCCAATTTTATGTAACAGATTAATTCTGAAAAATATATTACATAGTTGCTGTTAGATCCTTGTTCTTTTTATACAGAACAATTGGTAAAACAAATGAGTCTAAGATTTTTACAGAGCTTTCACTTAAGCATGCAGAAGCTACTGTAATTTTTGTAGGATTTATTATGCAGTATTCAGAGCATAGAAAATATGACATTCTACACCTAGGCTATTCAAAGATTCATTTTTACGGGACACTACACAGGGTTTTTGTCTATGGAACTTTTTACACAGCAACCTCTACCATAGTTTATCTCCCAGTAAAATTTTGAGAATTTTCCAAGCTAAGATACTATTTTCTTGATTTAATGTATGTTATTAGCACATAAATCAAATAAGTAGGTTACTGTGAGATAAAAATTCTCCTAATTTTTCTCTGGCTTCTAGATACCAATACATTAGCATAGGAAAAATTTCAATGGGTGACTCACCACCCAACTGCAGGGATAAAACATTCTTCTTACACATGATATAAAACTAAGTTTAACCAACAGTAAATCTAGAGATGGAATTTGGGCCTGATCTTTTTACACAGTCCTAGTCATCCAGCAACTAATTCACTGCCCAAAATTCAGGGTCAGCATTGTTCTAGAATAGGGGGTACAAAATAAGTCCATTAAAGATTCTATTTAAAGTAGAGCAAAATATTTTGAGATTCTGAGAAAACTTTTGTAACAAAAGTGGTAGAGTTTGTTCTGAGGATTCCAGAACAGTTGAGTTTGCATTTTTCTGATTTTTCTACGATTTTATACGAATTTTACAAGTTCACTGAATTTGAATCTAGATTTGAAACTTTCTTTTACAACTAGGTCCTTGAATCTTACGCGCAGACCCTTCTAAAGATTTAAATCCTTGCAATTGGGTCCTCGGCGGCTCGGGTACGGCGGCCGGCCGAAATTCCGGCGAGGGGGACTCGCCGGCGGCGAGGGGCGAGGGTCGGGGAAGGTTCAGGGGTGCGAGGGCTACCTTGTGGGGGTGTTGTTCAGGTGGGGGACGGCCGGGAAGGGCTCGCCGGCATTGGAGCAGAGGCGGCGGCGGCGCGGCTCGCGTCGACGGCGGTGCTCCGGCGGGCTTGGGGCGGCGTGGTCCGGTCGGTGAGCTTCAGTGGCGCGTGGGGAAGCTACTCAGGGGCTCGGCTTGGACGGAGGGGGTCGGGGTCGTGCTGTCCACGGCGAGCAGGGGCGGCGGCGGCGACGGCAGCGCGGGCGGCGGCGCTCCGGTGGCTCTGGGTGGCGTTGGGTGGGTCGGCGAGCTGCGGTGAGGTGATGTAGTGGTGGCTGGGGGCTCAGTTTGGGCAGTGGGCGGCTGTGGAGGGCTGTCCACGGGCGGGCGGTGCTCGGCGGCGGCGATGGCGACGGCGAGGCGTTCTGGGCTGCGGTGGCTCGCGCGCGTGGCCGGGCGGGGCTTTTATAGGGGCAGGAGGGGGTGTGGAGGCGCCTGGGCGACGCGCGGGGCGAGGCACGGCAGCGGCGTGCACTGGGCGCGGCGGGCGGCGGCAGAACGCCGGCGCGGCGGGCGGCGAGCGGGCGCAGGCGACTGGGCGGCCGAGATTTTGGCGTGGGCGCGAGGAGATAGCGCGGCGTGCGGATTGGGGAGCAGCTGCTGCAGCGGCTCGGGCGGAGGGCAGGCGCGGCAGCTGGCGGGGCGCGGGGGCCGGGGCGGCACGACGGAGCGCGGCTACTGGGCGGCCGGGCGGCGGGCTGGGCGCGGCAGCACGCGCGGGCGTTCACTGGCCGCGCGGCGTGGGGGCGGGGCAAAGCCGGCCGTGGCGGGGTGGTGCGGCGGCCACTGGCCTGGCGCTTCGCGCCGGTCAGGCGACGCCGGCCACCTGGCGCGCGGCGGGCGGGCGAGCGCGCGCGGCGCGGCAGAGGAGGGGGAGAAACGAGGGACCGAAGTGCAAAAATTCGAAAAACTTCAGGGGGCTGGGTGCAAACAGGGCGTTTTCTCCTCTTTCTGATTCGAATTTCAAAAACTTTTGAACACGAAAGTTGTTTAAAATAAAAAGTTCTACAACTTTGGTTTCAGGCAAAAACCCATTTGGCTTATGGTTTTAAAGTTAATTTAAAAGTTTCAAATGTGTCCAAATATGCCCAAATTAAATTTGAATTCCAACTGAACCCGTTTTAATTCTTTCCCCCCTCTCATTAGTTGGTTTAAAACATAGAGTTAGGCTAATGTCATTGATTTTGGAATTGTAATTACCAGGGTTGTCACAGATATGCCGCCCAAGAGTTTGAGAGCCTAAGTCAAATCGTCCACCGATTGTCAGGGCAGGAGGTCCGACCGTTTGAACAGCGGAAGAGCTTCCAGAAGAAAGTGGCGTACTTGGAGGGATCTGAATCTGATGCGGAGGAAGAAATCGGCCTGGCGGAATGGGTAAAAGGGAAAAAACCAATATCTTGCCCCTTTGGCAAGAAGGAGCCAGAGACATTCGGCTTTGACACGTCCAAGGCCGATAAAATTTTTGATCTACTACTTCAGGAGGGACAGATTAAGCTGTCGCAACATCACACCATCCCTACGGCCGATCAGCTGAAGAAGATGAAGTACTGCAAGTGGCACAACGCTACTTCTCATGACACCAATGAATGTAAAGTCTTCCGCCAGCAGATACAATCGGCCATTGTATAGGGGCGGCTCAAGTTTGAAACTCCAAGCCAATCAGCAAAGCCGATGAAGATAGATCAACATCCCTTCCCGGCCAACACGGTCAACGCTGAAGGGGACTCAAGTCAAACCAAGGTGCTGGCGTCAGAATCGGCGAGAAGAGGTGGCGCTGTCGACCTCAGGAGGCAGATCACAACGGAAGAAATCAGAAGAAATAGGCGAGGGCCAGAACGACCACACAGGCCTGTCACCTCCCGATTTCTACTCCGTAAACATCGGCGGCAGCAAGAACAAGCGCAACACTAGGAAGAGATGACGCGCCGGCGTGAAGATCACTGGCAATGTCCGTTCTTCATCCACTGCTGGGAAAACGATATCAGATTGCCATCTGCCGATAACTGTCCGGAGTGCAACGGATCAAACCACAACCATCGCTCGAGGCTACACTCTAGGAACAGAGGACCAGAGCCGATCAACAGAAATCGGCGCGAAGAACGGTGCGTTTTGGTGCATGATCGGCTGGGGGGCAGAGTTGACCAGTGCAACAGGTCAGAGGGCAAGATCGGCCAGCAAGATGGACTGGGGGGCAGGATCAGCGCACATGATCGGCTGGAAGAGATGGCCGATGATAGGGTGTCAGACGAAGATCCCCTAGGTAGGGAACCAGACTGGGAACACGCCAGATCATCGGCCAAACCAGTGAATCCCAGGTGGTGTCCCGATGGCTTATCCAGATCCCAAAAGCGGAGAATCCAACGCCTACGCCAGTTAGAACATCAAGAAGGAGAGCAAAGACATGTGCCAGAAAGAAGGAATGTGAGGTCTCAAATTTGGCGCCCAAAGAAGAATGATCAGGAAGCAAACAGCCAAGAATCGGCGGCCGAGATCGATATGGTTTTCAAACTGCCGATGGAGTTCATGGCGCCAAGCGATCGGGACAAAGTGACAAATACAGAGGAAGAGCAAATGGCACAACTGGTATTAGAGCCGATGACGGCTATGTTTGAGAAGCCAGAAGAAGAAAAACGACAGCACCTCAAAGCGCTGTTTCTCAAGGGCTATGTCAACGGAAGACCCGTCACCAGACTACTGGTAGATGGAGGCGCGGCAGTCAACATCATGCCGTATGCCATGTTCCGCAAGCTAGGCAAGGGCGATGACGACCTCACCAAGACGGACATGATGCTGAAGGATTTCGAAGGCAACGTGTCGCCTGCCCGCAGGGCATTCTGCGTCGACCTCACCATCGGCAGTAAGACCCTCCCCACTACTTTCTTCGTCATTAATGGCAAAGGGTCCTATAATATGCTGCTTGGTCGCGACTGGATACATGCAAATTGCTGTGTCCCCTCTACAATGCATCAATGCCTTGGGCAATGGGTCGGCGACAGTACAGAGATAGTCGCAGCCGATTCTGTCTACAGCGTTGCAGCGGCCGAAACACAACAGTGGAGTTGCGAGCACGTCAAGTGTATATCTGGCAGGACTTGGGACACTGACTTCCTGAGAGTGTCCGATTTCGGTCTACAGCCGATCCAAGCAGTCGGCTCCGAAGATTCAGAATAAATGGATCAGCTCATCCGAGAAGATGGGAAGCTGGGGCACGGGTTCACGTCAGCCGATTTGTTAGAGATGGTAGATTTGGGAGATAGCAGCAAATCGAGGCCGACCTGCGTTAGTGCCAATTTGGATTCTGAGTACAAATGCAAATTGATAAAATTATTGAAAGAGTTCAGGGATTGCTTTGCTTGGGAATACCACGAGATGCCAGGACTAGACCGGTCTATTGTTGAACACCGGTTACCTATAAAATCAGGATATCGGCCGTATCAGCAACTTGCACGGCGGTGTAATCCCAAGATTCTACCTGATATAAAGGCTGAGATTACAAAGTTGATTGAGGCAGGATTTATTCGGCAGTGCCGCTACGCCGAATGGATTTCTAACATTGTGCCTGTATACAAGAAGAATGGAAAATTGCGTGTGTGTATCGATTTCAGGAACTTAAATCAGGCTACGCCAATGGATGGTTATCCGATGCCAACGGCCGATATCTTGGTGGATGCTGCCGCGGGCCACAAAGTCATAAGTTTCATGGATGGGAATGCCGGATACAATCAGATATTAATGGCCGAAGAAGATATTTCGAAAACGGCTTTTAGGTGCCCAGGCCATCTTGGTTTATTTGAATGGGTGGTTATGACTTTTGGCTTGAAAAACGCCGGTGCTACTTATGAACGGGCCATGAACTACATCTTCCACAAACTCATTGGTTCATCAGTGGAAATTTATATAGATGACGTCGTGGTCAAGTCAAAAGGTCACCAGGATCATCTGGCCAATTTACAGGAAGTACTGGAATGCACAAGGAAGCATGGGCTGAAGATGAACCCAAACAAGTGTGCGTTTGGTGTATCGGCCGGACAATTCTTGGGATTTATGGTCCATGAGCGTGGGATAGAAGTCAGCTGCAAGACTATAGACGCCATCAATAAAGTAGTGGCCCCACAAAATAAAACTGAACTGCACTCCCTCATCGGCAAGGTCAATTTCATCAGAAGATTCATATCCAATCTATCGGGACGTATTCAGGCTTTTACTCCTCTGTTGAAATTAAAGCCCGACCAAGAGTTCACATGGGGAGAAGAACAACGCAAGGCACTGGAGAATATCAAGCAGTATCTGGTTTCACCTCCGGTGTTAGCCCCGCCACAGCCTGGTAAGCCGTTCAAGTTATATTTATCGGCTGACGAGCAGGCTATTGGATCGGCGTTGGTACAGGAGTTTGAAGGGAAAGAACGAGTGGTGTACTACGTCAGCAGAAGACTTTTAGACGCCGAAACAAGATATTCTTCGGTGGAGCGATTATGCTTGTGCTTGTACTTTTCATGTACTAAGCTCAGGCACTATTTGCTATCGGCAGAATGCATAGTCGTATGCAAGGATGATGTGGTGAAGTATATGCTATCATTGCCGATTTTGAAGGGGCGGATTGGAAAATGGATCCTGGCTTTGTCAGAATTCGATCTAAGGTACGAATCGGCCAAAGCCGTCAAAGGTCAAGTGATGGCCGATTTCGTAGTTCAGCATTGTGGACCAAAAATTGCCACCGTTGAACCAGTTCCATGGACTCTATATTTTAATGGTTCTTCGTGTGGGGTCGGATCAGGAATCGGCATCGTTCTTGTGTCGCCTCGGGGGGCAAATTATGATTTCTCTCTGCCGATAGAAGCTTCTGCAACCAACAACCAGGCGGAGTATCGAGCTGTTCTGAAAGGCATCCAATTATTAAGGGAAGTCAGGGCGGATGCAGTCGAGATCTTTGGGGACTCCATGCTCATTGTAGATCAGTTAACAGGACGATCCGAATGCAAGGACGACATCTTGAGGATTTATTATGAAGATTGTCTTCAACTTTTGAAAGGCTTCAAATCTGCAACAATTGAGCACATCCCCAGAGATTATAATGAAGAAGCCAACAGACTGGCTCAACATGCTTCTGGGTATCAGCCGATTTAGGGAGCGATGGCGCTAGAACTCGCGGCCGATGACTGGCGGAAGGGGATCGCTGATTATTTGAAAAATCCATCCCAAAAGGTGGATCGGCGAACACGTTTTCAGGCTACAAAGTATGTGTTGCTTGAGGATGACTTATTTTTTTGGACGATTGATGGAGTTCTTCTCAAATGCCTGGGAACAGAAGAGGCAAAGATTCTAATGGGAGAGATCCATGAAGGCGTGTGCAGAGCTCATCAATCGGCTCACAAAATAAAGTGGATGATCAGGAACAATGGATATTACTGGCCGACCATCCTTGAAGATTGTTTCGAGTATTACAGAGGATGCCAAGACTGTCAGAGGTTTGGCAATGTGCAGCGCGCACCAGCGTCGGCTATGAATCCAATAATTAAGCCGTGGCCGTTCAGAGGTTGGGGAATAGATCTCATCGGGCAGATTCATCCTCCATCTAGCAAAGGGCATAAGTTCATATTGGTGGCTACAGATTATTTTACCAAATGGGTGGAGGCAGTTCCTTTGAGGAACGTGACATCAGCCGATATGATTGAGTTTGTTAAAAGCCATATTATATATCGATTTGGTATTCCTCAAACCATCACAACTGATCAAGGGACCATGTTCACTTCTGGAGAATTCGGAGAGTTCGCCGCCGATATGGGAATTAAATTATTAAATTCTTCTCCGTACTATGCTCAAGCCAATGGCCAAGCAGAGTCATCTAACAAGGCGATAATCAAGCTAATCAAGAGGAAGGTAGAGGAGCAGCCCAAGAAGTGGCATATGTCTTTGGCTGAATCTTTATGGGCGTACAGGATGGCTTGTCATGGGGCCACTAAAATATCCCCTTATCGTTTGGTTTATGGCCATGAGGCGGTCTTACCATGGGAGATAAGAACAGGGTCAAGACGCATATCGCTACAGGATCAGTTAACGGCCGATGATTATTCCTTTCTCATGAAAGATGAACTTGACGATTCGGCGGGTTTGCGGTTAAGAGCTCTAATCAGCATAGAGGAGAACAAGAAAAGGGTGGCCAGATGGTATGACAAGAAGGTCAAAGTCAAACAGTTCTCTCAGGGAGATCTGGTATGGAAGCTGGTGCTGCCGATAGGATCTAAGGATCCCAAATTCGGTAAGTGGTCACCCACTTGGGAAGGGCCGTATAGAATCGGCCGATGTGCTCCCGGAAATGCGTACATTTTGGAGACAATAGAAGGGGAGGAATTCCCAAGAGCTCTGAATGGACGATATTTGAAAAGGTACTATCCAAGCATTTGGGTAGATGCATAACTTACAGCAAGATATATCAAGGTAACGTGGCCGATTTCTCGTCGGTTTTCTGGTCATACATCTGGTGAAGGAAACATTGGGATTCATTATCGAATGGAAATCACAGATTATATGGCCGACATGGTGTAAGTCGCCCTTAGAGTAAAAACACTACTGGTTACGCCTGCGTTGGATTTCTCTTTCGACGCGACCTAATCTTATCATGAGGGAGAGCCTTTCGTCTTTCAAGTCCTTTGCAGTGGCTCCAGCTTCAGCTTGGTTGCAGATTTCTTTCAGCAGGCGGGCCTTCTCCTCTTCCAAATCTTTCATGGTGACTTCAGTCTTAGCTTCAGCAAGTCGATGTGAAGATGAAGAACTCTCGTCAGAGGTTGGCATTTGTTCAAAGCAGACGAGATCCATATAATCCAAGATTGGTCGGACATTGGCAGGAACATGATCTTTGAGTTCTTCAGAATGAACTTTTATCAGATCTATATCAGCTTGCGACAATGGCTTGCCTGAATGCATGATTTCGATTGCTCTTTCCAAACCAGGGCTGAGACGGTTCGGCTGAAAGAAGGAATAGACAAATATGTTGGAACAAAGTAAGATATCCCAGGAAGGGATGGAGACAAAATTGATACCTGGTTAACGGAAGAGGAGGATCGAGAAGACATTTTAATGCTTGACCAAAGACGGCGAGGGGCGGGTTTCAGAAGGAAAAGAAGACGAGCCAGATGAGCATTTTTGGAAATAATACGAAGAGTCGTATTTATAGAAAGGAAGAGACAAAGGGTTGGCAAGACGTGTACCGTCGGAGTAAAGGCATCAGTAAATGAAAAGCTGCCAGGGGAGATGGTCAAAGTCTGAGTCTACACGCCAACATAATGTTTATCCTGTTACCGGATTCCATGTCATAGAGTGGTTCTAGAGAAAGGATCAGATGCAGAGGAAAAGGTAATGCAACTGATTCCGAGGTTTACTCCTGTCACAATGGGGAAGCTTAGAAAGAAGGATTGAAGAAAGAGTTTCGAAGAAAAAGTTATATTTTACTCCGAAACTGGGGGGCATGTGTTGACGCCAGATTTTGACACGTATTGAATCGGCGTCAGGAGGAGAAGGTTGGCCGATGAAGCGGATCTGAAAGCTACAGTAAGGAATCGGCCGATCGGGGTAACAGTTGAAAATCGGCCGATTGGTGGCGCAGCCTATGCCAACAGGATAGGATTATTCCAGAAGATCCTAGTCAAAAGCTGGTCACCACGGCATGCTAAGTCGGCCGGAAAGCAATTGAAGAGGTCCTGATTGGATTAGGAAACGGCGGCGGAAGATTCTGCGGGAGTCCGTTTTCTTTTTAAAGTTATTATAGATATAGTAGTTTTCCTGTTTTAAATAAGGTTGTAACAAGTCGTAATCGATCAGGAGTCGTAGTTTCAGGGTATAAATAGGAGTCGCTAGGGCTTTGCAAAGGAACAATCAAATCAATCAACAAAACACTTCTACTTTTTACCAGTACTTTACTTTTCAAGTCGGCGACTTCGCCAATATTTTCTTCTTCTACGAGTTCGTACGGATTGGCAGGGCTGCATCAACCTGATCTCCGGCCAATTGGTAGGTTCCGCTTATCGAGTAATATCTGAGCTTTAACTACGGGCGCATCGCTGTGGTTTCGTTTGGATTTATTCACAAGTTATCGATATTTACTGGAATTGCAAGGTTTACCTGTTATTCTAGTATTATCACCAGTTATCCAGCTTGAGATCAGGGTAATCGGCTTCGTCATCATTCTCCCTCGATTCATCGCCATATAGCCGATTAGATCTGTTTCAAGTGTTGCTTCTACAGTAATTGTTTAGATTGCTCCAGCAGTCCTCTTTACAATTACTATACGATCATCGGCTGACCCATAGCCGATCATCTCTACAGCAAATCGGCCGATTTACCGCCGACGCGCTCCTCAGGACAGATCGGAACTCCAGCCGATCGACGTGCCTGGAGTTTAATATTCTATTTCCTTGTCAATCAACAGGTCAGATTGACTGGCACGCCGCGCGAACCACACCAGGGCGATAACCCGAACAGGAGCTAAGCAGATTCTCCCGGGTCGTGTGTCCGACGCTGAAGACCCATCGGCCGATTCCTGCCCAGCCGATTTTAGCGCCAACACCAATATCATACATGGTGGAATGATTAATTTTTCATCCAACAAGATTAATCATCATCATTGTTCCTCTTCTTACTCTATGTGGTAAAAGGGTCAAGCAGTCTCAATAACCGCGAGAAACGGACGATTCGAATCAAATTTCTTAACCTTGCAAGGTAAACCTAAACAAACGTCACGTGGTTACTCCCAGAGTCACACGTGCAACTTTTCCCCTTTCTTCCTGGGTTGTGGATTAGGGCCACCATCCAAGACTACAGAGCCCGGCTCTGTACCCACCATGTGCGCGCATGGAACCGAAGTTGAGATGGTGGGATGCTGTCCACTTGCCGGTCCGATTAGGTACTTAAGCTTACCGATTACCATATTCTTGGCATGTGGTTAGTACGTTCAAAGACTTAACCACCACTACCACACACTGCGGCCTTAGCATTTTTCACTAAACAGATGGGGCCTCAATCATCAACATAAATATCGTACCATAGCCCCGTCCGTCGACCTTATGATTACAGCATGTAGTAAGCATTCAACTCCTATATTCTCGCGAGTGACAGGAAATCACTCGACTTTTACCGGAGTCCTATTAGCATAGCATTCTATCGAACCTTTCATCTAGTGTTCAGAGCATGCGTACCTAGGATCATGCAACTAAGTTTCCATTCAACTCCTACAACTTATTGCACAAGTAAAGTAGAGTAATAAGTTGCATAAGTTTAGAAAAAAATAAGGGTTCATGCTCCGGGGCTTGCCTTCTTGGGTAAATCTAGTTTGGGGCTCGTCCGAACTCGGGCTCGGGTCTTCGAGAGCTTCAGTTAGATTTACTTGAGCTTCACGCTGCTCACTCTCGGACGCGGGCACCAGCTCGTACGTTCTGTCGGCGAGAGTAGTCGATTCTATATGAATGCACAAGTGTAAGTTATAGCGATGGTATATGACGATTATTTTCCTTCACGATAAAGTTGTAGTCCACAAAATATCGATTTGGTTGCGAAGTTACTGAGTTAAGATTTCTTTGGGCAATTGTTAATAGAGTATAACTTAAACTATTAAGTTCATTAAACAAGAAGGGGGTTGTGTTATATTGGAAACTTAATTTTTCTAAGCAAAACATGGATTAAACACAACTTTTAGACTAAGTAACTTCTGATGATGAATTTTTTATTTAGAGCACATTATGCAGAGACAAAATTACTGTAAAAGTTTCAGACATTTTCACGCAGCAGAATAATTATGAAAAAAAGTAATACACAGCCACTGCTAGAACCTAGTTATTTTTATATAGGACAAACCATTCAAGTATTGACACCAAAAATTTTACAGGGGATTAATCTGCCCATATATGCATTACTGTAAATTTTTCAGATTTTACTGTGCAAGATACAAAGCATAATAAATAGGACAAGATACACCCACTTTAATAAAGATTAATTTCTATAGGATGTTTTACAGGTTTTCAGAGTATGAAACCTTTTATTTTGCAAGAGCTACTCTAAAGTGTGCTACAGTAAAAAGTTGAACATTTTCTAAGCACAGAAACTAATTAATTGAATTAGTGCACTTTTCCTACCACAAAATTATATAAATAGGTTACAGAGAGAAAAAAGGTCCTAAACTTTTCCTGTGGTATTTAGGCATCAATGTAATTGCTCTGAAAAAGTTTCACCATATGAGTCACAATATAACAGCAGTTATAAATTAGTTTTATTATTTCATGGCCTAAACAAGGTTTAACAAAAAGTTTCGCCAGAGATGGGGTTTGGTCCTAATATTTTTACACTAGCCTACAAATCAAGCAACTAATCTATTGTTAAATTTTCAGGTTTAGCCTTTGTCTACAACAGTGGGTACAATCAAAGTCTATTAAACGTTCCATTTAATTTATAGCAAGATTTAGCAAGAAATTGAAGAAACGCATGTAACAAAAGTTTTAGATTTTCATCTAAAGATTCCAGAACAGTTGTGTTTGTATTTTTCCAATTTTTCTACGATTTTATATGGATTTTACAAATTTGCTGTTTTTGAATTCAAAGTTTAAACTTTGTTTTACAGAGGGGTCCCTGGAAACTTGCGTGCAGACTCCTGGGAAGATTGCAATCAAAGCAATGTGGTCCCTGGGCAGCGCTGGCATGGTGACCGGCCAGATTCCAGCGAGGGGGCTCGTCGGCAGCGAGGTGAAAAGGGTCGGGGAGATCCAGGGAGGTGAGAGCTACCTCGGGATGGCCTTGGTCGGGGTTGGGGGTGGCCGGAGGTGGCTCGTCGACGCGGAGCAGAGGGGCGGCGGCGGGGCAGAGCGTCGGCGATGGTGCTCCGGCGAGGAGGGGAGGGTGTGGGCTGGTCGATGAGCTTCGCGGCATCGAGGGGAACCCGTTTTGAAGCTTGGCTTGGACGGCGGAGCTTCGGAGTGAGCCGTCCACGGAGCAGCAAGGGAGGAGCGGCGGCTTGGGCGGCGCTGGCGGTGCTCCGGCCGTTGAGCTGGCTGGGGAAGAGGCCGGTGAGCTTCAGTGGAGGGAGGGCAAACTTGTTGGGCGATGGGTTTGGGTAGTGGGAGGCTGGGGAGTAGGCTCCACGGGCAGGTGGTGCACGGCGGTGGTAATGGTGGCGGCGGCGGCGTTCTGGTGTCTGGACGCGCGAGCGGGGCTCAGTGTGGCCTTTTGTTGGCAACAGAGAGGCAGGAGGAGGGGCGGGACTGGACAGTGAGACGCGGGCGCGGGCGACACGACGGGGGCGGCGAGCAGAGCCAGCGCGGCGTGCGGCGGGCGCGGGCAGAGGATTGGGTGCTGAAGATTTGGCGTGTGGAGCGGGAGATCACACGGCGCGCGGGTTGGGCGAGGAGCTGCCGCAGCTATCTTGCCGGGCGGCGAGCGCGGCGAATGGTGGGACGCGGCGGAGACACGGCATGACGCGGCTTGTCCATTGGGCACGGCGGGCAGGGAGCAGAGGCGCGCGTCGCCGGCACGCGCGTGGCTTGCGCGGACTAGGGAGGAGTGTGGCGTGCGGGCGCGGTCGGGCATTGGCTTGGCGCCTAGCGCCAGCGGCGACTGCGCGGCGGTGGAGGGTCGGGCGGAGCGAGGGTCGGGCGAAGCCGAGGGTCGGGCGAGTGAAAGGGTCGGGCGAAGCCGAGGGTCGGGCGAGTGAAAGGGTCGGGCGAACGATGGTCGGGCGAGCGGCTGCGCGTCGGAGGGTCGGGCGAAGCGAGAAGAAGGGTCGGAGGGTTGTAACTCAAAAATCTCTGAACACGAAAGTTGTTCAAAATGAAAAGTTACACAAGTTTTGTTTCAGGCCAAAGTTCATTTGAGTTATAGTTTAGAAGTTAGTTTAAAAACTTAAAAAGTATAGTTCAGAGGGTACGTCATTTCCTCAGCAAAACTTTGCATTCTCTCCTAGGCTTCAACTAAACTTTTGATTATCAAGTCAATTAATGATACGCCTATTCAATTTCGTAGCCATGGTAGTATTGATGTGAAAGTTATTTAAATGGCTTGATTAAAGTACATGTACTTATGCACATATACACAACTATTTTCAATTCAAGGCAAAACCAATTTATAATTCGTTTCCTTTAAATTTTTCTTAGTTAGTTAAGCATATTGTTACGCTAATGAGGCTTATTTCATAAATTAAACACCTGAGGTGTTACAGCCTTCCCCCCTTAAAAGAATCTCGCCCTGAGATTCGGACAATAGGCTAGTGTGGACAGTGTGTGTACCTTCGGTAGAGTTGAGAAAACCCGGGAAATTTTGTTTTAGAAAACTTTCAGTTTCCCATGTGGCTTCTTCCTCAGTGTGATGATTCCATTGAATTTTGTACATTTTAATCACTTTCCTCCTAGTGCTTCTTTCTTTTTGATCCATGATTTTGATAGGATACTCGACATATGAGAGGTCGGGCTCTACTAAGATTTCCTATTGTTCGACAACCTCGGTAGGGACTCGGACACACTTCTTGAGTTGAGATACATGAAAGACATCATGGATGGCTGCAAGCTGAGGGGGCAGTCGAATTCTATAGGCTACGGGTCCACAACTCTCGATGATTTCGTAGGGACCAACATAACAGGGAGATAGTTTTCCTTTGACTCCGAATCATTGTACACCCTTGGTTGGTGAAACTCGAAGGTAGACATGGTCACCAACTTCAAATTTTAGTGGCTTTCTCGTTCTGTCGAAATAACTCTTTTGCCTAGATTGTGCGGCTCTAAGGTTTTCCTGTATTACTCTCACTTTTTCTTCTGCCTCAATTACCAAGTCTGGTCCAAATATTTTGCGTTCTCCGGTCTGTGACCAACTCAAAGGGGTTCGACACCTTCATCCGTATAAGGCCTCAAATGGTGCCATTTTCAAACTCGCTTTGTAGCTATTGTTATATGAGAACTCTGCTAGGGATAGGCATTTCTCCCAACTCTTGTCATAGTGAATGACGCAAGCTCTAAGCATGTCTTCAAGAATTTGGTTCACCCTTTCAGTTTGTCCGTCAGTTTGAGGATGATAGGCTGAGCTTCGAATCAATTTAGTACCAAGAGAAGCTTGCAATTGTTCCCAAAAGCGCGCTACAAACTAAGTACCATGGTCAGAAATAATAGTCTTCGATACTCCATGTAGGCAAACAATGCGATCGAGATAAATCTCGGCATATTTCTTGGCGGTATAGGTGGTGTGTACCGGAAGAAAATGTGCCGTCTTTGTCAGCCTATCAACGATAACCTATGTGGAATCATGTTTCTGTGCGGTACTTGGCAATCCAACAATGAAATCCATACTTATGTCCTCCCATTTCCATGAGGGTATAGTCAAAGGTTGAAGTGTACCGGCTACTTTCAAGTGGCTGGCTTTTACTCTCTGGCATGTGTCGCATTCTGAGACATATTTAGCGATTTCTCTTTTCATTCTAGTCCACCAGAAATTTTGTCTAAGGTCTTGATACATTTTGTTACTTCCGGGGTAAATAGAAAATTTGGAAAGGTGTGCCTCATCCAAAATTTTCTTACGGAGCTCATGATTCTTCGGAATGACTATGCGACTTTCGAACCATAGAACTCCCTTATGGTCCTGGCAGAAAAATTTGTATTTCTCTTCTCCTAGAGAGAGTTTTTGTTTGACGATCTTAACTCCATCATCGTGTAGTTGTGCCATGATGATTCGGTCGTGGAGAGTGGGCTCAACTGAGATGTGATTCAGAGTGCCTTGTGAAATCATTTCCAAACTAAGCTTCCTCATTTCCGAACATAATGTCTCATTATAGATTTCCACTGATAGGCAATGGCAATGGGCCTTGCGGCTGAGCGCATCCGCGACTACATTTGCCTTGCCGGGGTGATAGTGCACCTCGAGATCATAATCCTTGATTAATTCTAGCCATCTTCTTTGTCTCATATTCAGATCGGCTTGGGTGAAGATATATTTGAGACTCTTGTGATCGGTGTAGATATTACAATGAGTGCCCATTAGATAATGTCTCCATATTTTTAGAGCATGAATGACTACTGCTAATTCGAGGTCAGGGGTCGGATAATTCTGCTCAAGGGGCCGAAGGGCTCGTGAAGCATAGGCGATAACTCGATTTTCTTGCATAAGCACACAACCAAGACCAGTGCCAGATGCGTCACAGTAAACATCGAATGGCTTGGTGTTATCGGGTTGAGCTAACACAGGGGCTGTAGTCAAACGTTCTCTGAGAGTGTGGAAAGCTTCTTCACACTTCTCATCCCATACAAACTTTACTCCTTTTTTAAATAATTCAGTCATAGGCTTAGCAATCCTGGAGAAATCCGGGATGAAACGGCGATAGTAACCGGCTAAACCAAGAAAACTGCAAATCTGGTGCACAGAGGTAGGAGGTTTCCAATCCATCACTTCTTGTACCTTGCTGGGATCAACGGCTATGCCTTCGCTGGAAATAGTGTGACCCAAGAATTTCACACTATCCAACCAGAATTCGCACTTAGAAAATTTAGCATAGAGCTGATGGTCTTTGAGATGCTGAAGAACAATGTGCAGGTGCTTAGCGTGCTCTTCCTCATTCTTGGAATAGATAAGGATGTCGTCAATGAAAACTACAACGAATTTGTCGAGCTCGGGCACGAATACCGAATTCATGAGATACATGAAGTAGGCAGGGGCATTGGTGAGACCAGAGGACATGACCAAGAATTCATATAATCCATATCGTGTGGAAAAGGCGGTCTTAGGAATATCGCATGGACGAATCTTGATCTGATGATATCCAGATCGAAGATCAATCTTTGAGAAGACTCTAGCTCCAGATAATTGATCAAAGAGAACGTCTAAGTGGGTATTTATTCTTAACGGTCACCACATTGAGAGATCAGTAGTCCACACATTATCTTAAACTGTCATCCTTTTTCTTTAGAAAAAGGGTCGGACATCCCCAAGGTGGTGCGCTAGGACGAATGAAACCTTTGTCCAGTAGTTCTTGGAGTTGTGTTTTCAGTTCGGCCAATTCCTTAGGTGGCATCCTATAGGGTCTTTTGGAGATAGGTGCAGTGCCTGGTTGCAGTTCAATAACGAACTCAATATCCCTATCTGGTGGCATTCCTGGTAAGTCATCCGGAAAAACATCGGCATACTCGCATACCACTGGAATATCATCTAGCTTGATTCCTTCCACCACGAAGGCACAAGAATTCGTACACTCCCGGAACGGTAGGTAAAGGGTAGTGGCTCCGTGACTAGGTGAATTTATTTCAACAGCACGGGAAGAAAGGTCCAGTGTGACTCCGTGTAGAGCCATCCAATTCATACCCAAAATAACGTCCATGCCGTCAAGGGGTAAAAGAACAAGGTCCGTGTTGATGATTTTACTACCCAACTTGATTGGTACTTGCCTTATCATTTGATTTGAAGCAATTTTATCACCCGGTGTTGATATCATATACGACCCTTTTGTGTGACAAACATCCAAGCCTACTTGTTGATGCCAGATTTTGACAAGTGTTGAATCGGCGTCAGGAGAAGAGATTGGCCGATGCGGCAGATCTAAAGGCTACAGTAAAGAATCGGCCGATTGAGGTTACAGTTGGGAATCGGTCGATTGGCGATGCAACTTGTGCCAACAGATTGGAACTACAACAGAGGATCCCGGTCAAAAGTGGCCTAATGTTGGTCAACGGAGCAATGCTGATTCAGTCGAGAAGCAATGAAAAGAGTCCTGATTGGATTAGGAGACGGCGGCGGAAGATTCTGCGGGAGTCCGTTTCCTTTATAAAAATATTATAGATATAGCAGTTTTTCTGTTTCAAATAAGATAGTAACAAGTCGTAATCGATCTGGAGTCCTGGTTCTAGGGTATAAATAGGAGTCGTCAGGGCTTTGTAAAAAACAACAAATCAATCAACAAAACACATCTACTTTTTTCATAGTACTTTACTTTCAAGTCGGCGACTTCGCCAATACTTTTTCTTCTTTCACGAGTTCGTACGGATTGGCAGGGCTGCATCGACTCGATCTCCGGCCAATTGGTAGGTTCCGCTTATCGAATAACATCTGAGCTTTAACCTCGGGCGCATCGCTGTGGTTTCGTTTGGATTTATTCACCAGTTATCGATATTTACTAGAATTATAGGTTTTACCTGTTGTTCTAGTATTATCACCAGTTATCCAGCTTGAGATTGGAACTATCGGCTTTATCACCGCTCTTCCTCGTTCATCGTCATAGAGCCGATTAGATCTATTTCAAGTGTTGCATCTGTAATAATTGTTTAAGTCGCTCAAGTAGTTTTCTTTGCAATTATTACGTGATTATCGGCTGATCCATAGCCGGTCATCTTCATAGCAAATCGGTCGATTCGCCGACACGCTGTTCGGGACAGATCGGAACCCCAGCCGATCGGAACGCCCGGAATTTAATACTCGTATTTCCTTATCAATCAACAGGTCAGATTGACTGGCACGCCGCGCGAACCGCACCAGGGCAATAACCCAAACAGGAGCTAAGCAGATTCTCCCGGGTCGTGTGTCCGACGCTGAAGACCATCGGCCGATTCCTGGCCGATTTTTAGCGCCAACATACTTTTGGCACACCCGGTGGGACCCAACTTCAAGATCCAATATGTAAAAGAACGCAGAAGTTTCCGAGAACAATATCATTGAGGTCACAGAAGCGGATCTCAAGGACGACCAGAAAGAAGAATTAGCTAAACATCTGGAAGATTACAAAAGGATGTATCTGCAGTCGTTCAGTCGTACCAGAAGCGGGGAGGCAATCAAGAAAGCTCCTCTTCTTGTTCCCCGCCACATCACCATCGCTGAGGATTCGGGCAAGATGTCCGATATGATCCAGCAGTCTGTCTATCAGGCTTTCATCAACCAATCCTCGGTGATGACCAACACGATGTATAACGCCGTCATCAGCTCTCTGGTTAGTGGAGCAGCTCAAGGATATCAGGGGCCAGCGTATGCCCCGCCTATTGCACCTCCAGCCAGAAGCTCACCAGGCACGTCCCACTCGGCTCCTCAGCCGATGTCGACGCAACGCGAGGGATACAACACTCCGTTGCCTCCAGTGCCTCCAAGGTATAACGGTGCACCATGTTTCCCATCGCAAGCACCGCTTCAGCCTGTTCAGATTGCTTCTGTGCAATCGTTGCCCACAAACTCAGTACCCTGGGGGGCATCGGCAACGACGGCTTTTCCCGATCAATCAACCGGACATGGGAGCTATCCAATCCAGGCGCCGTTCCATTCGGCCGTCCGGCCGACGGTCCCTCAGTATCAACCAGCCCCGTCAGAAATCGGCAGGGGGGCAGGCGCTGTAGAGGCACTCCGAAGCACGGCGCCGATGATGATGTACGACGGGGCGGCGGATTCGCTTCGCCATCAACTGTCAACTGCTCAGACGGCCATGACGCAACAGAATTCGGCGCATGCATCGATCCATCACCCGGCCGTACCACCGCCAATCCTCCAACATATGCCGGCACCTCGAACGGCTATTCATCAGCAGCAGGTGGATTGGACGGCAAGAATAGCGGAGGTAATTCAGGACCAATTTGGCTTGAAGTCGAAAGTGCAGACTTATACATACAAGACGCCATATCCGTCGGCCTATGACCTGCTGCCGTTTCCCCACCGGTACAAGGTTCCTGATTTTACCAAGTTTTCGGGGCTGGACGACACATCTACCATGGAGCACATTAACAGATTCATCATCCAGTGCGGGGAAGCCGCCACGCAAAATGCTCTGAGGGTGCGTCTGTTTTCATCGTCTCTGTCTGGATCGGCCTTCCAGTGGTTCACCACTTTACCACCTAATTCCATTGTTGCTTGGGCCGATCTAGAAAAGCAGTTCCATAAGTACTTCTACGCAGGAGTACATGAGATGAATCTCTCAGATTTGACCAGCCTTAGGCAGAGGAGCGACGGACCAGTAACTGGATACATACAGAGGTTCAGAGAAATCAGGAACAAATGCTATAGTCTGGCACTGACCGATGCCCAGTTGGCCGATATCGCTTTCCAAGGCCTCTTGCTACAAATCAAGGAAAGGTATGCCTCACAAGAATTTGAAAGCCTAAGCCAGATCGTTCACCGATTGGCAGGTCAGAAAGTCCGTCCGTTTGAGCAGCGGAGGAATTTCCAGAAAAAGGTGGCATATCTGGAAGGGTCTGAATCGGAGGGAGAGGAAGAAATCGGCCTAGCAGAATGGGTAAAAGGCAAGAAGCCAATATCGTGCCCTTTTGGAAAGAAAGAACCAGAAGCATTCGGCTTTGATACGACAAAGGCCGATAAGATTTTCGACTTACTACTTCAGGAAGGGCAAATCAAGCTATCACCATACCATACCATTCCTTCGGCCGATCAGCTCAAAAAGATGAAATACTGCAAGTGGCACAACGCCACGTCTCATGACATGAATGAATGCAAGATCTTTCGTCAGCAGATACAGTCGGCCATCGAGCAGGGAAGACTCAAGTTTGAAACCCCGGCAAAGCCGGCGAAGCCGATGAAGATTGGCCAGCATCCTTTCCCAGCCAACATGGTTGACACGGGAAGAAACTCACTTCAAACCAAGGTGCTGACGTCGGAATCGGCAAGAAGAAGTGGCGCTGTAGATCCTAGGAAGCAGGACATGGTGGATGAAGTCAAAGGGAAAAGGCGGGCTGAAGACAAGGGCGAAGGATCGGGACGATCACATAGACCAATCACTTCCCAATTCTTGCTCAGCAAATATCGGCGGCAGCAGGAACGGTCAAGATGCCACGAGGAGATGATATGCCGACACGAGGATCATTGGCAATGTCCGTTCTTCATCCATTGCTGGGAAAATGACCTCCGATTGTCATCAGCCGATAACTGTCCTGAGTGCAACGGATTAAGTCGCAACGATCGCTCGTTCAAAAGATCACGCTCCAGAGATAGAGAATCAGAGCCGATTAGCAGAAATCAGTGCGAACGAGAAGGACGGCGCCTTTCAGTGCATGATCGGCTGGGGGGCAGAGTTGACCGGTATCACCGGTCGAAAGGCAGGATCAACCAGCAGGAGCGACTGAGGGGCAGGACCAGCGTACACGATCGGCTGGAAAAGATGGCTGATGACAGGGTGTCGGACGAAAACCCCCTAGGAAGGGAACCAGATTGGGAGCACGCCAAATCGTCGGCCAGACCAGTGAACCCCAGATGGTGCCCTGAAGGATTGTCTAAATCTTAGAAGCGGAGAATCCAACGCCTGCGCCAATGGGAGCAACAAGAAGAAGAGCAGAGGCAGGTGCTAGAAAAGAGAAACGTCAAGTCTCGGGTCTGGCGCCCCAAGAAAAACAACAGCAAGGAAGCGGACAGTCAAGAATCGGCAGCTGATGTCAACATGGTGTTCATATTGCCGATGGAATTCATGGCGCCTGCCAATCGAGACAAGGCGACAAGGATGGAACAGCAGATGGCGCAGTTGGTATTAGAGCCGATGACAGCCACCTTTGAGAAACCAGAAGACGAAAAATGGCAACATCTCAAGGTATTATTTCTCAAAGGGCACGTTAACGGACGACCCGTTACCAGGCTACTAGTGGATGGAGGCGCCGCAGTCAACATCATGCCATATGCCATGTTCCGGAAGTTAGGCAAAAGTGATGAAGACCTGACTAAGACGGACATGATGCTCAAGGACTTTGAAGGCAACATGTCTCCCGCCCGTGGAGCACTCTGCGTCGACCTCACCATCGGCAGTAAGACCCTTCCTACTACCTTTTTCATTATTAATGGTAAGGGGTCCTACAACATGTTGCTCGGTCGTGACTGGATACATGCGAATTGCTGTGTCCCATCTACAATGCACCAATGCCTCGTGCAATGGGTCGGCGACAATACAAAGATAGTCACCGCCGATTCCGCCTATAGCATCGCAGCGGCCGACACGCAACAATGGAGCTGTGAAGACGTCAGGTGTATATCCGGCAGGACTTGGGACACTGATTTCCTGAAGGTGTCCGATTTCGGTCTACAGCCGATCCAAGCAGTCGGCTCTGAAAATTCAGAATAGATGGATCAGTTCGTCCGAGAAGACGGAAAGCTTGGGCATGGATTTACGTCGGCCGATTCATTAGAGATGGTGGATTTGGGAGATGGTAGCAAACCAAGGCCGACATATATTAGTGCTAGCTTGGATCCTGGATATAAGTGTAAATTGATAAGTTTATTAAAAGAATTCAAGGATTGCTTTGCTTGGGAATACCATGAGATGCCTGGTCTAGAACGGTCCATTATTGAACACCGGTTACCTATAAAATCAGGATATCGGCCATATCAGCAGCCTGCGCGACGGTGCAACCCTAAAATTCTACCTGATATAAGGGCCGAGATCACAAGATTGATTGAAGCAGGATTTATTCGGTAGTGCTGTTACGCCGAATGGATTTCTAATATTGTGCCCGTGTATAAGAAGAACGGAAAATTGCGCGTATGCATCGACTTCAGGAACCTAAATAAGGCTACACCAATGGATGGATATCCAATGCCGACGGCCGATGTCTTGATAGATGCTGCCACAGGACACAAAGTCATCAGTTTCATGGATGGTAATGCTGGGTACAATCAAATATTAATGGCCAAAGAAGATATCTCGCAAACGGCTTTCAGGTGTCCGGGTCACCTTGGTTTATTCGAGTGGGTTGTAATGACCTTTGGGTTAACGAACATCGGTGCTACATATTAGCGGGCCATGAACTATATCTTTCACAAGCTCATTGGTGCATCAGTGGAAATTTACATCGATGATGTTGTGGTCAAGTCAAAAGGTCATCATGAACATCTGGCCTATTTACAAGAAGTACTGGAGTACACAAGGAAACATGGGTTGAAAATGAACCCGAACAAGTGTGCATTCGGTGTATCGGCCGGGCAATTCTTAGGATTCATGGTCCATGAGCGCGGGATAGAGGTTAGCCGGAAGACCATAGACGCCATCAACAAAGTTGTAGCCCCACAGAATAAAACTGAGCTGCAATCCCTCATCGGCAAGGTCAATTTTATCAGAAGATTCATATCCAACCTGTCCGGGCGTATTAGAGCTTTCACCCCTTTGTTGAAATTGAAGCCCGACCAGAAATTCGTGTGGGGAGAAGAACAACACAGAGTGTTAGAAGATATCAAGCAATATCTAATTTCACCTCCGGTGTTAGTCCCGCCACAGCCTGGTAAGCCGTTCAAATTATACTTATCGGCTGATGAACAAGCTATTGGATTGGCATTGGTACAGGAGTTCGAAGGGAAAGAACGGGTGGTATATTATGTCAGCAGAAGACTCCTGGACGCCGAAACAAGATATTCCCCGGTGGAACGGTTGTGCCTGTGTTTATACTTCTCGTGTACCAAGCTCAGGCACTATTTGTTATCGGCAGAGTGCATAGTTGTATGCAAAAATGATGTGGTGAAGTATATGCTATCACTGCCGATTTTGAAAGGACGGATTGGAAAATGGATCCTGGCTCTATCAGAGTTTGACTTAAGGTACGAATCGGCCAAAGCTGTCAACGGTCAAGTCATGGCTGATTTCGTAGCCCAACATTGTGGACCGAAAATTGCTATCGTTGAACCGGTTCCATGGACTCTGTATTTCGATGGTTCTTCGTGTGGGGCCGGATTGGGAATCGGCATCATTCTTGTATCACCTCGGGGGGCAAGTTATGATTTCTCTCTGTCGATAGAAGCATCCGCAACTAATAACCAGGCGGAATACCGAGCCGTCCTAAAGGGTATCCAATTATTAAGGGAAGTCAAGGCTGATGCAGTCAAAATTTTTGGGGATTCCATGCTCATCGTAGATCAGTTAACGGGGAAATCTGAATGCAAAGATGATATCTTAAGAATTTACTATGAAGATTGCCTCCAGCTGTTAAAGGAATTCAAGTCTGCAATAATTGAGCATATCCCTAGAAATTATAATGAAGAGGCCAATAGGCTGGCCCAACACGGGTCCGGATATCGGCCGATTCAAGGAGCTTTGATTTTAGAGCTCATGGCCGATGATTGGCGAAAGGAGATTGCCGATTACTTGAGGGATCTGTCCCAGAAGGTGCATCGGCGAGTGCGTTTCCAGGCCACAAAATATGTGTTACTTGAAGACGATTTGTTTTACCGGACGATTGATGGGGTTCTTCTCAAATGCCTGGGAACAGAAGAAGCAAAGGTCCTGATGGGGGAAATCCATGAAGGCGTATGTGGAGCCCATCAATCGGCTCACAAGATGAAATGGATGATCAGAAACAATAGGTATTACTGGCCAACGATTCTTGAGGATTGTTTCAAATATTATAAAGGATGCCAAGACTGTCAGAAGTTTGGCAATGTGCAGCGCGCGCCAGCTTCGGCTATGAATCCAGTAATCAAGCCGTGGCCGTTCAGAGGTTGGGGAATAGATCTCATCGGACAGATTCACCCTTCATCGAGCAAAGGGCATAAGTTTATATTGGTAGCCACCGATTATTTTACTAAGTGGGTGGAGGCAGTTCCTTTAAGGAACGTGACATCGGCCGATATGATCGAGTTCGTTAAGAACCATATTGTTTATCGATTCGGTATTCCTCAAACTATCACAACTGATCAAGGAACGATGTTCACCTCTAGAGAATTTGGAGAATTCGCCGCCGATATGGGGATTAAATTATTAAATTCTTCTCCGTACTATGCTCAAGCCAATGGCCAGGCCGAATCGTCCAATAATGTGGCAGAACCACCTGAATTAATCCGACTCAAGTGTATTAACCATCACCATTAAGGCATCCTCGGTTAACCTTACACTTCAAACGGAGTAATCCACTGGTCTGTCGGGTATAACCTCCCGATACAACCACGGTGAACGGATCGAGCGCCGTACATACAAATGCTCATGCGACGATGAGCCCAGAGAATACCACATTCCAGCAAATATTACATCATTAGCATAAGTAAGTATTACAGCCTAATTCTGAGTTTAGAAAACAAGTACTTCAATTAACATAAATAAGTTTTTCAGAGTTAAATTGCAGCGGAAATAACAACGGAAACTACTCGACGATACAGGATGTCTCGATGAAGCCCGTACGAGACATCACTCGGCCTTATCTCCGTTGGACGGGGGCGCATCCCATTCCACCGACCAACCAGGGGGAAGAGTGCAGGGCCAAGTCAAGCTAGCAATCATGTCTTCAAAGGGTTCACCTGAAATCGAGTCACAAGCAAGACTGAGTATACTAATACTCAGCAAGACTTACCCGAGTGGTGGGAACTACTCCACCGACTCTAGACATGCCAGGCTTTTTGGCTCAGGGGTTTGTTTTGCCGAAAAGCATCTACAAGTGGGTCCTTACTTTCAACTTTTAGCTCAAGATTCTAGTTTCGTTAGCCAGTCTAGGTAAGCAGCTATCTAATGCATACATGGTGAAACATTAAGTTTTCCATCCAACCAGTTCATTCATTATCATTGTTCCTCTTCTTACTCTGTGGGTAAAAATGGTTAAGCAGTCTCAATAGCCGTGAGAAACGGACGATTCGAATCGAATTTCTTAACCTTGCAAGGGAAACCCAAACACACGTCACGTGGTTACTCCCTAGAGTCACACGTGCAACTTTTCCCCTTTCTTTCCGGGTCGTGGATCGGGGCTACCCTCCGAGAGTACAAGAGCCCCACGCCACGGTTCGGCGCCGGGTCGTGACCACTCTCTGCACTCGCCATATGCACATGGGACCGAAGTTCAAAGGGTAGGATGCCGTCCCCTTGCCGGGCCAATCAGGTACTTAAGCTTACCGATTCCCATAATCTCGGCATGTGTTTAGTACGTTCAAAGACTTAACCATCACTACCACACCCTGCGGCCTTAGCATTTTTCACTAGACAGACGGGCCTCAATCGTAACCATCGTTACATAACCCGTCCGTGTCCTTATGATTGCAGCGTGTAGTAGTCATTCAACTCCTATTTTCTCGCGAGTGACAGGAAATCACTCGACTTTTACCGGAGTCCTATTAGCACAGCATTCTAACGAACCTTACATCTAGTTTTCAAACAAGGGTTCCTGACATCATGCAACTAAGTTTTCATCCAACTCCTATAAACTTAATGCACAAGCAAGGAGTAAAGAGTTGCATCATTTCGGAAAGAATGGGTTATGCTCCGGGGCTTGCCTTCGCAGTTCGCTTGGGGATCTTCCGAACTTGGGCTCGGGTCTTCAAAAGCTTCAGTTAGATTTGCTTGAGCTTCGCGTTGTTCACTCTCGGACGCGGGCACCAGCTCGTAGGTTCCGTCGGCGAGAGTCGTCGATTCTACATGAGTGCACATTTTAAGTCGTGGAAATAGCACTTGATGACGATTTGAGAGTCATTACTACAAGGGATAATTTCTGGTCATGAAATTTTGGATTTAGGCACATCAAGGAAAGGTGTGCTTACTGTAAAATTTTCAGCCAATTTTATGTAACAGATTAATTCCGAAAAATAGATTTCATTGTTGCTGTTAGACACTTGTTCTTTTTGTACAGAACAACTGGTGTAACAAATGAGTCTAAGATTTTTACAGAGCTTTCACTTAAGCATGCAGAAGCTACTGTAATTTTTGTAGGATTTATCATGCAGTATTTAGATCATAGAAAATATAACATTCTACACCTAGGCTTTTCAAAGATTCATTTTTACAGGGCCCTACACAGGGTTTTTGTCCATGAAACTTTTTACACAGCAACCTCTACCACAGTGTAACTCCCAGTAATAATTTGGGGATTTTCCAAACTAAGGTACTATTTTCTTGATTTAATGTATGTTATTAGCACATAAATCAAATAAATAGGTTACTGTGAGATAAAAATTCTCCTAATTTTTCTATGGCTTCTAGTTACCAATACATTAGCATAGGAAAAATTTCAAGGGGTGACTCACCACCTAACTACAGGGATAAAACATTCCTTTTATACATGAATTAAAACTAAGTTTAACAAACAGCAGAGCTAGAGATGGAATTTGGGTCTGATCTTTTTACACAGTCCTAATCATCCAGCAACTAATTCACTGCCCAAAATTCAGGGTCAGCATTGCTCTAGATCAATGGGTATAAAATATGTCTATTAAAGCTTCTATTTAATGTAGAGCGAAATATTTCGAGATTCTGAGAAAATTTTTGTAACAAAAGTGGTAGAGTTTGTTCTGAGGATTCCAGAACAGTTGAGTTTGCATTTTTCTGAATTTTCTACGATTTTATACGAATTTTACAAGTTCACTGAATTTGAATCTAGGTTTGAAATTTTCTTTTACAACTAGGTCCTTGAATCTTACGCTCAGACCCTTCTAAAGATTTAAATCCTTGCAATTGGGTCCTCGGCGGCTCGGGTGCGGCGGCCGGCCGAAATTCCGGCGAGGGGGCTCACCGGCGGCGAGGGGCGGGGGTCGGGGAAGGTTCAGGGGCGCGAGGGCTACCTTGTGGGGGTGTTGTCCAGGTGGGGGACGGCCGGGAAAGGCTCGCCGTCGTTGGAGCAGGGGCGGCGGCGGCGCGGCTCGCGTCGACGGCGGTGCTCCGGCGGGCTTGGGGCGGCGTGGTCCGGTCGGTGAGCTTCACTGGTGCGTGGGGAAGCTACTCCGGGGCTCGGCTTGGACGGAGGGGGCCGGGGTCGTGCTGTCCACGGCGAGCAGGGGCGGCGGCGGCGACGGTAGCGCGGGCGGCGGTGCTCCGGTGGCTTTGGGTGGCGTTGGGTGGGTCGGTGAGCTGCGGTGGGGTGATGTAGTGGTGGCTGGGTGCTCGGTTTGGGCAGTGGGCGGCTGTGGAGGGCTGCCCACGGGCGGGTGGTGCTCGGCGGCGGCGATGGCGCGGCGAGGCGTTCTGGTGGCGGGGCTTCGCGCGGGCGGTCGGGGTGGCGGTTTTGTAGGGACAGGAGGGTGCGTGGGGATGCCTGGGTGACGCGCGGGGCGGGGCACGGCAGCAGCGTGCACTGGGCGCGGCGGGCGGCGGCAGAACGCCGGCGCGGCGTGCGGGGAGCGGGCGCGGTGACTGGGCGGCCGCGATTGTGGCGTGGGCGTGGCGAGATAGCGCCGGGCGCGGAGTGGGGGGGGGCAGCAGCGGCAGCGGCTCGGGCGGAGGGCAGGCGCGGCGACTGGTGGGGCGCGGGGGCCGGGGCGGCACGGCGGAGCGCGGGTACTGGCCGGGCGGGCGGCGGCCGGGGCGCGGCAGCACGCGCGGGTGGGGACTGGGCGGCGCGGCGTCGGGGCGGGGGAAAGCCGGCCGTGGCGGGGTGGCGCGGCGGCCACTGGCCTGGCGCCTCGCGCCGGTCAGGCGACGCCGGCCACCTGGCGCGCGGCGGGCGGGCGCGTGCGCGCGGCGCGGCAGCAGAGGGGGGAGATGCCAGGGACCGAAATGCAAAAATTCGAAAAAGTTCAGGGGGCTTGGTGCAAACAGGGCGTTTTCTCCTCTTTCTGATTTGAATTTCAAAAACTTTTGAACACGAAAGTTGTTCAAAATAAAAAGTTCTATAACTTTGGTTTCAGGCAACATCTCATTTGGCTTATGGTTTTAAAGTTATTTTAAAAGTTTCAAATGTGCCCAAATGTGCCCAAATTTAATTTGAATTCCAACTGAACCCGTTTTAAATTCTTTCCACCCTCTCATTAGTTGGTTTAACACATAGAGTTAGGCTAATGACATTGATTTCGGAATTTTAATTATCAGGGTTGTCACAGCCTTCCCCCCTTAACAAGAATCTCGCCCCGAGATTCGGTAATTCTTAGTGTGGGCGTGGGTGCACATACCAGTGGTTGAGACCAGAAACCCAGGGAAATGTTGGTTCAGGTAGCTTTCCGTTTCCCAGGTGGCTTCTTCTTCCGTGTGGCGATTCCATTGTATCTTATACATTCTAATCACTTTCTTCCTGGTCTCTCTTTCCTTTTGATCCAGAATCTTAATTGGGTGTTCGACATACGAGAGATCGGGTTCCAACGATATTTCTTGTTGTTCCACAACCTCGGTAGGGACTCGAATACACTTCTTGAGTTGAGATACGTGGAAGACATCATGGGTGGCCGTGAGCTGAGGGGGCAGTCGTAATTTGTAGGCTACGGGTCCGCAGCTCTCCATGATTTCGTAAGGACCAATATAACGGGGAGCTAGTTTGCCTTTGATTCCAAATCTTCGCACTCCCTTGGTTGGTGAAACTCGAAGATAGACATGATCGCCAACTTCGAACTTTAGAGGCTTTCTCCTTTTGTCCGAATAGCTCTTTTGTCGGGCTTGTGCGGCTCTAAGATTTGCTTGTATTACTTTTACTTTCTCCTCTGCCTCGATTACCAGGTCGGGTCCAATTAGTTTACGTTCTCCGGTTTGTGACCAGCTCAAAGGGGTTCGACACCTTCGTCCGTACAGGGCCTCAAATGGTGCCATTTTCAAACTCGTTTGGTAGCTGTTGTTGTAAGAGAACTCTGCCAGGGGTAGGCATTTGTCCCAATTCTTGTCATAATGAATGACACAAGCTCTCAGCATGTCTTCAAGAATTTGGTTTACTCTTTCTGTTTGTCCATCGGTCTGAGGATGGTATGCTGAGCTGCGAATCAGCTTTGTGCCAAGAGACGTTTGCAGATGTTCCCAAAAGCGTGCTACAAACTGGGGACCACGATCGGAAATGATTGTCTTAGGTATTCCATGCAGGCAAACAATACGATCGAGGTAAATATCGGCATATTTCTTGGTAGAATAGGTGGTATGTACCGGAAGAAAATGTGCCGTCTTCGTGAGTCTATCAACGATAACCCATACGGAATCATGTCTCTGGGAAGTGTTTGGTAATCCCACGATGAAGTCCATACTTATGTCTTCCCATTTCCATGATGGTATAGGTAACGGTTGAAGTGTACCGGCCACCTTTAAGTGGCTAGCTTTTACTCTCTGGCATGTGTCACATTCCGAGACATACGTAGCAATTTCCCTTCTCATTCTAGTCCACCAGAAGTTTTGCCTTAGGTCCTGATACATTTTGCTACTGCCGGGGTGGATAGAGAATTTGGAGAGGTGTGCCTCATCAAGAATTTGCTTGCGGAGTTTACGATCCTTCGGAACGACTATCCGACTTTCGAACCATAGAACTCCCTTATGGTCCTGGCGGAAACACTTATACTTCTCTTCACCTAGAGAGAGTTTTTGTTTGATGATCTTGATTCCTTCATCATGTAGTTGTGCCATGACGATTTGGTCGTGAAGAGTGGGCTCAACTGAGATGTGATCTAGAGTGCCTTGGGAAACTATTTCCAAGTTAAGCTTCCTCATGTCTGCACATAATGTCTCATGGTAGGACTCCATGGATAAGCAATGGCAATGGGACTTGCGGCTTAGTGCATCCGCGACTACATTAGCCTTACCGGGGTGATAGTGCACTTCAAGGTCATAATCTTTGATTAATTCTAGCCATCTTCGTTGTCTCATATTCAGATCGGCTTGTGTGAAGATGTACTTGAGACTCTTATGATCCGTGTAGATATTGCACTGTGTACCCATGAGATAGTGTCTCCATATCTTCAGAGCGTGAATGACGGCTGCGAGCTCAAGGTCATGCGTGGGATAATTCCGTTCGTGGGGCCGAAGGGCTCGTGAGGCATATGCAATCACTCGATTCTCTTGCATGAGCACACATCCTAGACCAGTACCTGATGCGTCACAATACACATCGAATGACTTGGTATTATCGGGTTGAGCTAACACAGGTGCAGTAGTCAGATGCTCTCTGAGAGTGTGGAAGGCTTCTTCACACTTCTCATTCCATACGAACTTTACTTCCTTCTTTAACAGTTCGGTCATGGGCTTAGCAATTCGAGAGAAATCCAGGATGAAGCGACGGTAGTAACCGGCTAAGCCGAGAAAACTGCGAATCTGATGAACAGAGGTAGGGGGTTTCCAATCCATCACCTCTTGTACCTTGCTGGGGTCAACAGCTATGCCTTCGCTGGAGATCGTGTGACCTAAGAACTTTACAGTATCCAACCAGAATTCACACTTAGAAAACTTAGCATAGAGCTGATGGTCTCTGAGTCGCTGAAGAACAATGCGAAGGTGCTTGGCATGCTCTTCCTCATCCTTTGAATAGATAAGAATGTCGTCGATGAACACTACGACGAATTTGTCCAGTTCGGGCATGAATACCGAATTCATGAGATACATGAAGTAGGCAGGGGCATTGGTGAGTCCAAAGGACATGACCAAGAATTCATATAGTCCATATCGTGTGGAGAAGGCAGTCTTAGGAATATCGCACGGGCGAATCTTGATCTGATGATATCCCGAGCGAAGATCAATCTTTGAGAAGACTCTGGCTCCAGCTAATTGGTCGAAGAGTACATCGATGCGAGGAAGTGGGTATTTATTTTTAACTGTTACCGCATTGAGAGGTCGGTAGTCCACACATAATCTCAAACTGTCATCCTTCTTCTTTACGAATAGGGCTGGACATCCCCAAGGTGACGCGCTAGGGCGAATAAAACCTTTGTCCAGTAGTTCCTGGAGTTGAAGTTTCAACTCGGCCAATTCTTTAGGGGGCATCCTATATGGTCTCTTGGATATAGGTGCAGTGCCTGGTTGTAGCTCAATAACGAACTCAATATCCCTATCCGGTGGCATTCCTGGTAAGTCATCCGGGAAAACATCGGCATACTCGTTCACCACAAGAATCTCCTCTAGCTTAAGTCCTTCCATCTTATAAGCACAGGAATTCGTGCAATCTATGAATGGTAGGTAAAGGGTAGTGGCTCCGTGACTAGGTGAATTTATCTCAACGGCTCGGGAAGAAAGGTCCAGTGTGACTCCATGCATAGCCATCCAGTTCATTCCCAAAATAATGTCCATGCCGTCAAGGGGTAAAAGGACAAGGTCCGTGTCGATGGTTTTACTACCCAATTTGACTGGTACTTGTCTGACCATTTGGTTTGAAGCAATTTTACCACCCGGTGTTGATATCATATATGACCCTTTTGTGTGACAAACATCCAAGCCTACTTTTGCACCGAATTTTGCACTTATGAAACTATGCGATGCACCAGAATCAAATAATATAACGGCGGGCTTGTTATGGATAGAGAATGTACCCGACATTACTGGGGCTCCTTCTGGAAGCTCTGCAAGCGTGGTGAAGTTAATCCGTCCTTGCTTGACTTGCAGGGTTTGTCTCTTGCCCCTGTTCTTAGCGTTCGGGTTGGATCCTTGACCTTGGTTGGGCTGTCCAGGCTGAGGGCATTCTCGCGCGAAGTGGCTGGAACTCCCGCACTTGAAACAGCGATTCATGGGGCTAGGTCGAAGAGACTGCTGGAGAACGGGCCTCGGACCATTCTGCGGAGGCATCGGGGGTCGTACCATGCCTGGCTGCTGTGGGGGTCTGGCAATCCATCTTCCTGGCTGCGGGGCCCTTGGTGGAGCTGTGGGTGCGGTATTTTGTACGATGCGATACCTTGGTGGTTGGGCACTTGATGGTCCTGCGGGTGCCTTTCTCTTTTTCTCTGCCCGGTGTGCCATGATACAGTCCTCCTGGGTAATGGCCATATTGACCAACTCGTTGTAGGTGTCCGCCCTGGCTAAGTTCAGACGTTCCTTGAGCTTGGTATTCAGACCTCGACGGAATCGATCACGCTTCTTGGCATCCGTATCAGCGTGATACCCCGCATACTGGCATAGGTTGTTGAACGCCTGCGCGTACTGTAACACGGTGCGGGTGCCCTGGGTAAGTGCCAGAAACTCATTCAACTTCCTCTCCAAGAGACCCTCGGGAATATGATGTGCCCGGAATGCGGTCTTGAATTCGTTCCAGTCGACCACATGATCAGCCGGGAGCATCGCAAAATAGTGGTCCCACCACAGTCGAGCGGTACCGCGAAGCTGTTGCGCGGCAAAACGAGCCTTGTTGGCCTCTGAGCATGGGGCCACAAGTAGTGTGAACTTGGATTCTATGGTGCGAATCCATGCATCTGCGTCCAGGGGTTCCTCGGTCTTATGGAACAATGGAGGCTGGGTCCCTAGGAAATCCGTGTATCCTGCAGCTTGTGGTTGGTGAGCATGGTGCCCACCTCTCTGCTGGTGTTGCCCTTGCACAATCTGACGCAGCAGCTCGGTTTGAGCGGCCATCACTTCCACCAAACTGGGCGGGGGTGGTGGCGATTGTCGCGAGCGGCTGCCACCGGCACCAAAACCCTCGGGGTTGCCACGTGTTGATCCAACCATCTGAAACGTGAAAGGTTACCATTAGCAACGCGATCCATATTACTTCCTTGATTCATAATTAATTGGTGTAGTCATAGACTTCCGAAGTCTGAGCTAGAAGTATGGACAGAATCTCTGTTTGCTACGAGAAACATCATAGCCTGCTGTGGGTCCATCCAAAACATCTCAAACATTTGTGGTAGTCAGAGAATTTAGGACTGCCCCACTTTGGTATTTACTTCGGTGCTAGAACTATGGCTAAGGTGGTCGAAAAGCTCTTCCTTTGCCTTGCTGTCTTAGCTGTTTTTCAGCAGAATGATCGGTACTGTTTCGCCTATATCTTAAACTAGCGAGGTCCAATGAAGCTGAATTTTTGTGAGGACCTAGATCACAAAATTTAGCACAAGTCTGGTATTCAACACTCAGCCAAGAAATGCAAGGAGACATGGGTAAAAATTCCGACAAGTCTCAGCGATTGTGGATTCCATCGTTTACCAACTTACAACGAAATCACCAAGTTTATCGCCGTTCCTTACATGTTGTGGGTATCCACATGGTTCAGATATACCCAACACAAAAGAGTTACTCAACTCCTAGTTAGCCTATCACAACACTTGCCAAAAGTTAGGCTACCCTATCGAGGAGTATGTGCAAAAGTCCTCCTAGGTCGTCCTCTAGAAATCATCCAAGTCGTTGACAGACGACTCGCTGTGAGCCGGAGAGTGGGCTCCCATCTGAGGTGCCTGTGGTACCTCACCCTCGAAATCCATACCTGAGATACCATCAATCTCCTGTGGCTCCTCCTCATCCTCCTCCATGTCGTCCTCATGGGGATGGTCATTCTGATCATGATGCCACTGAATATGCTCATTAGCATCCTCCAACTCAAGGTTCAGATCATGGAGCTGCTCCTCCAACTGTGCTATCGTGGTATCTCTCTCACCCATGAGAGTGTCCTGCTCCTGGATTTGGCCCTCAAGTTGGCCAATCTGAGCATCTCTGTCCTCAAGATCCTGACTGAGCTCCTTTATCTGCTCATCCCTGGTATCTGCCATCATATGGTAGGCCTGAGCAAGATCAGTGAGCTGCTCGAGTGCCTGACTCTGGAGAGTCTGAAGCCGGTAGAGTGCACTCATGCACCGCACGGAGGTATGGATAGTCTCCTGGGCATGGAAGTCTACCAAATACTGTGCGTGCTGCACCCTGTTGAGCCAAAAGGGGTCGTTGTCCTGGGCAGCAGGAAACAATCCAATGGGAGTGAGTGTGACAACCTCGGGACGCTGCGCACAAAATGTGGTGAGCGCCCTCATGGCTGCAAGCTCCCAAGTATCGGCCAAACGGCGACCAACAGCCTCAAGCTCCAAGGCGGGCCACTCCGGGTGTAGCGGGTGCGGAAAGATAGTCACGTTGACACGGCACTGGGTAACTCCATTTTCTGCAAACTCCAGTCCGGCGTAACGTGGGGGAATTAGATAGCCCGCGGTACGCAGAACATCCCACAAAATAGAGGGAAAGCCCTCCCAGTGGAGGCACTGCGAGTGCACGCGTCCATCCTCATTCACCATCATCTCAACAGGCTCGGCCATCTGAACAAAAGATCAAATGGAGTGAGATAGCGAAAACTGTGAGCAGCACAAGGACAGATTCTGTATAGTGTGCAAAAATAATCATAACTCCCACAGTTCTCGTCCAAAAATTCTCAAATTTCACCAGGTCACTCCTAAGGTATTTGTGAACAACTTTTCTAGTCAACTCCAGAGCTAATTGGGTCTCTAAGATGGTCTTTCTTTTCAGGTTTTACCTTACTGTCTACCCAGAATTTTCAGTGAACAGAAGGCTAGAGTTTCGTGCACCAGGAAAAATCTACCCAGCCAAAATTTACCAAATTTTAACAGCAGCTTCTGGGATAAATTTGGAACAAGTTTTGTGTTGTACTCCCTTGCAGAAAACCGCAGGAAGGGGGCCTAAAAATTTAAGAGGCAGAAGTGCTTATTCCGGACAGAATTCTGACATTTCGAGGTTTCTGTTATTTCTTATTATCCATAAGTTCAGAATTTTTCATTTTTGAATAGAAGATAGGGCACAAGATTTGGAACAATTTCTTTAACATGAACTTTATCAGAAATGGTCGTTTTCTTTGGTCAATAATTCGCTCTTTTCGATCGTGGCAGATTTGGGACAGTTTCTCTAGATAATCCTTACGCAACCATGCTTAGATACGCAAGAACCTTTCCACTCTCACATAACGCATTTTTTTTTTTGATTTCAGATACACATGTTCATGATGTATGCACGTCCTATTCGTCCTCACAAATAAAACAATTGCCAAATAGCTTTGGTCTTACGAAGATAGTTTCGGTGGCTTACACAATACGGCTCTCGCTATAATAGCTAGTCGAGTCTTTCTAATCGTTCCTTAACTTATCGTAATCGCGGTTAGTGTACCTGCAGAAAATCGACAAGCATTTATATATCATGAACCTTTCATGCCAGCACTCATGAAAGCGTCCGTATTCATTACCGTTTACTTATAGAAACGATATCTGTACAATTTCCGCCGTACAGACGACGTTAACATACGCTATCGAGATAGCGTATTCACGGGGGTACCGTCATGAGACGGGGGTATGAACAGCGATCGCCATACCCTGCGCCGAACCTTCTACTCCCAAGATGTTCAACTAACAGTTGGCATATTGGCAGCACCTCAAGTAAGCCACTGCTTGAGGGCAGCGTTCGGTTCGCATCACCGACAGGAAGGCCAAGCTCCCTCAGTTGGCTGAGGATCCTTACCTTCTTACCTTAGCGACGAGTGCGTCGTTACAGAATTTAAGGTCGGTTGTGCGTGAAAGTAAGTTTTGACAGAAAATAATGTGCTGGAAGTCAGTTGATACTTTATATAGAAGTTAGATAGCCACCTAGTAACTTTCCCATAAACCCTTAGGGCTTTACGAACTAGGCACCATCCTTAACGTACCAACGCATTTCGCAACACAACCTTCTAGTCAAGTTTTATGAAAACAAGTTTTTAAGGCTTGTCGCATTCTCTGGCGTATGTATTTCGGCTCTGGTGTCCGCTGTTGCCAGCTGTGGCACCAGTTACGGCTCTGATACCAGCTGTGGCAGAACCACCTGAATTAATCCGACTCAAGTGTATTAACCATCACCATTAAGGCATCCTCGGTTAACCTTACACTTCAAACGGAGTAATCCACTGGTCTGTCGGGTATAACCTCCCGATACAACCACGGTGAACGGATCGAGCGCCGTACATACAAATGCTCATGCGACGATGAGCCCAGAGAATACCACATTCCAGCAAATATTACATCATTAGCATAAGTAAGTATTACAGCCTAATTCTGAGTTTAGAAAACAAGTACTTCAATTAACATAAATAAGTTTTTCAGAGTTAAATTGCAGCGGAAATAACAACGGAAACTACTCGACGATACAGGATGTCTCGATGAAGCCCGTACGAGACATCACTCGGCCTTATCTCCGTTGGACGGGGGCGCATCCCATTCCACCGACCAACCAGGGGGAAGAGTGCAGGGCCAAGTCAAGCTAGCAATCATGTCTTCAAAGGGTTCACCTGAAATCGAGTCACAAGCAAGACTGAGTATACTAATACTCAGCAAGACTTACCCGAGTGGTGGGAACTACTCCACCGACTCTAGACATGCCAGGCTTTTTGGCTCAGGGGTTTGTTTTGCCGAAAAGCATCTACAAGTGGGTCCTTACTTTCAACTTTTAGCTCAAGATTCTAGTTTCGTTAGCCAGTCTAGGTAAGCAGCTATCTAATGCATACATGGTGAAACATTAAGTTTTCCATCCAACCAGTTCATTCATCATCATTGTTCCTCTTCTTACTCTGTGGGTAAAAATGGTTAAGCAGTCTCAATAGCCGTGAGAAACGGACGATTCGAATCGAATTTCTTAACCTTGCAAGGGAAACCCAAACACACGTCACGTGGTTACTCCCTAGAGTCACACGTGCAACTTTTCCCCTTTCTTTCCGGGTCGTGGATCGGGGCTACCCTCCGAGAGTACAAGAGCCCCACGCCACGGTTCGGCGCCGGGTCGTGACCACTCTCTGCACTCGCCATATGCACATGGGACCGAAGTTCAAAGGGTAGGATGCCGTCCCCTTGCCGGGCCAATCAGGTACTTAAGCTTACCGATTCCCATAATCTCGGCATGTGTTTAGTACGTTCAAAGACTTAACCATCACTACCACACCCTGCGGCCTTAGCATTTTTCACTAGACAGACGGGCCTCAATCGTAACCATCGTTACATAACCCGTCCGTGTCCTTATGATTGCAGCGTGTAGTAGTCATTCAACTCCTATTTTCTCGCGAGTGACAGGAAATCACTCGACTTTTACCGGAGTCCTATTAGCACAGCATTCTAACGAACCTTACATCTAGTTTTCAAACAAGGGTTCCTGACATCATGCAACTAAGTTTTCATCCAACTCCTATAAACTTAATGCACAAGCAAGGAGTAAAGAGTTGCATCATTTCGGAAAGAATGGGTTATGCTCCGGGGCTTGCCTTCGCAGTTCGCTTGGGGATCTTCCGAACTTGGGCTCGGGTCTTCAAAAGCTTCAGTTAGATTTGCTTGAGCTTCGCGTTGTTCACTCTCGGACGCGGGCACCAGCTCGTAGGTTCCGTCGGCGAGAGTCGTCGATTCTACATGAGTGCACATTTTAAGTCGTGGAAATAGCACTTGATGACGATTTGAGAGTCATTACTACAAGGGATAATTTCTGGTCATGAAATTTTGGATTTAGGCACATCAAGGAAAGGTGTGCTTACTGTAAAATTTTCAGCCAATTTTATGTAACAGATTAATTCCGAAAAATAGATTTCATTGTTGCTGTTAGACACTTGTTCTTTTTGTACAGAACAACTGGTGTAACAAATGAGTCTAAGATTTTTACAGAGCTTTCACTTAAGCATGCAGAAGCTACTGTAATTTTTGTAGGATTTATCATGCAGTATTTAGATCATAGAAAATATAACATTCTACACCTAGGCTTTTCAAAGATTCATTTTTACAGGGCCCTACACAGGGTTTTTGTCCATGAAACTTTTTACACAGCAACCTCTACCACAGTGTAACTCCCAGTAATAATTTGGGGATTTTCCAAACTAAGGTACTATTTTCTTGATTTAATGTATGTTATTAGCACATAAATCAAATAAATAGGTTACTGTGAGATAAAAATTCTCCTAATTTTTCTATGGCTTCTAGTTACCAATACATTAGCATAGGAAAAATTTCAAGGGGTGACTCACCACCTAACTACAGGGATAAAACATTCCTTTTATACATGAATTAAAACTAAGTTTAACAAACAGCAGAGCTAGAGATGGAATTTGGGTCTGATCTTTTTACACAGTCCTAATCATCCAGCAACTAATTCACTGCCCAAAATTCAGGGTCAGCATTGCTCTAGATCAATGGGTATAAAATATGTCTATTAAAGCTTCTATTTAATGTAGAGCGAAATATTTCGAGATTCTGAGAAAATTTTTGTAACAAAAGTGGTAGAGTTTGTTCTGAGGATTCCAGAACAGTTGAGTTTGCATTTTTCTGAATTTTCTACGATTTTATACGAATTTTACAAGTTCACTGAATTTGAATCTAGGTTTGAAATTTTCTTTTACAACTAGGTCCTTGAATCTTACGCTCAGACCCTTCTAAAGATTTAAATCCTTGCAATTGGGTCCTCGGCGGCTCGGGTGCGGCGGCCGGCCGAAATTCCGGCGAGGGGGCTCACCGGCGGCGAGGGGCGGGGGTCGGGGAAGGTTCAGGGGCGCGAGGGCTACCTTGTGGGGGTGTTGTCCAGGTGGGGGACGGCCGGGAAAGGCTCGCCGTCGTTGGAGCAGGGGCGGCGGCGGCGCGGCTCGCGTCGACGGCGGTGCTCCGGCGGGCTTGGGGCGGCGTGGTCCGGTCGGTGAGCTTCACTGGTGCGTGGGGAAGCTACTCCGGGGCTCGGCTTGGACGGAGGGGGCCGGGGTCGTGCTGTCCACGGCGAGCAGGGGCGGCGGCGGCGACGGTAGCGCGGGCGGCGGTGCTCCGGTGGCTTTGGGTGGCGTTGGGTGGGTCGGTGAGCTGCGGTGGGGTGATGTAGTGGTGGCTGGGTGCTCGGTTTGGGCAGTGGGCGGCTGTGGAGGGCTGCCCACGGGCGGGTGGTGCTCGGCGGCGGCGATGGCGCGGCGAGGCGTTCTGGTGGCGGGGCTTCGCGCGGGCGGTCGGGGTGGCGGTTTTGTAGGGACAGGAGGGTGCGTGGGGATGCCTGGGTGACGCGCGGGGCGGGGCACGGCAGCAGCGTGCACTGGGCGCGGCGGGCGGCGGCAGAACGCCGGCGCGGCGTGCGGGGAGCGGGCGCGGTGACTGGGCGGCCGCGATTGTGGCGTGGGCGTGGCGAGATAGCGCCGGGCGCGGAGTGGGGGGGGCAGCAGCGGCAGCGGCTCGGGCGGAGGGCAGGCGCGGCGACTGGTGGGGCGCGGGGGCCGGGGCGGCACGGCGGAGCGCGGGTACTGGCCGGGCGGGCGGCGGCCGGGGCGCGGCAGCACGCGCGGGTGGGGACTGGGCGGCGCGGCGTCGGGGCGGGGGAAAGCCGGCCGTGGCGGGGTGGCGCGGCGGCCACTGGCCTGGCGCCTCGCGCCGGTCAGGCGACGCCGGCCACCTGGCGCGCGGCGGGCGGGCGCGTGCGCGCGGCGCGGCAGCAGAGGGGGGAGATGCCAGGGACCGAAATGCAAAAATTCGAAAAAGTTCAGGGGGCTGGGTGCAAACAGGGCGTTTTCTCCTCTTTCTGATTTGAATTTCAAAAACTTTTGAACACGAAAGTTGTTCAAAATAAAAAGTTCTATAACTTTGGTTTCAGGCAACATCTCATTTGGCTTATGGTTTTAAAGTTATTTTAAAAGTTTCAAATGTGCCCAAATGTGCCCAAATTTAATTTGAATTCCAACTGAACCCGTTTTAAATTCTTTCCACCCTCTCATTAGTTGGTTTAACACATAGAGTTAGGCTAATGACATTGATTTCGGAATTTTAATTATCAGGGTTGTCACAAATAAGGGGATAATCCAGTTGATCAAGAGGAAGATAGAGGAACAACCCAAAAAGTGGCACATGTCTTTGGCTGAATCTCTATGGGCTTATAGGATGGCTTGCCACGGAGCCACTAAGATATCTCCTTATCAGCTGGTATATGGTCACGAGGCAGTCTTGCCTTGGAAATTAAGGACGGGGTCAAGGCGTATATCGCTTCAAGATCAGTTGACGGTCGATGACCATTCCTTCCTCATGAAGGATGAGCTCGATGACTCGGCGGGTCAGCGGTTGAGGGCCCTGATTAGCATCGAAGAAAACAAAAAAAGGGTGGCCAGATGGTATGACAAAAAGGTCAAAGTTAAACAATTCTCCCAAGGAGATTTGGTATGGAAGTTGGTGCTGCCGATAGGGTCTAAGGATCCCAAATTCGGTAAATGGTCGCCCACTTGGGAAGGGCCGTATAGAATCGGCCGATGTGCTCCGGGAAATGCATATATTCTAGAAACTATTGAAGGGGAAGAATTCCCAAGAGCTTTAAATTGAAGATATCTGAAGAGGTACTATCTGAGCATTTGGGTAGATGCATAACTTGCAGTAAGATGCATCAAGACGGCGTGGCCGACTCCTATCGGCTTTTGTCTACATAGCCGATGTAAGAATGACATCGCCTTAAGGAGGAAAAATTTTGGTTTGGTCTGACCAGTTCATTATTCGGTAAAAAAACAGCAGAGTACATGGCCGACGTGGTACAAGTCGCCCTTAGAATAAAAAGCACCAATATATCTACTGATCACGCTTTTTCTTGAGCTCCCTCTCAATCCGGCCTAGTTTTATCAGAAGGCGAGTAGTCTTCTCCTTAATATTCTCCATGGTGGCTTCAGTCTCGACTTTATGAGGGAGTGGATGGTTGAGGTGTTCCTGCCGCATCTTCAAGGGCAACTGAGCGAGGGAGTGGAGGACTCCTTTCAGTTGGTAGTCGCTTGGGGCAGTGAGCGTTTATACGGTCCCAGTACTTCTGGACATCAGCGGGAACATGACCTTTAAGTTCTTCAGAGTGAGCTCTTATCAGATCTATGTCTGCCTGCGACAGTGGTTCTTCTGAATGCATAACTTCAATCGCTCATTCCAGACTGGAGCTGAGATGTTTTGGCTAAAGAGAGATAAACAGCTACCCAGCATCAGAGCGATTGAGATGTCAAGGGGATAAATAGAGGAGGGTTCGCACCTAGTTGACAGAGGAGGAGGAAGATGAAGAAGACATCTTGATATCCAGCTTGGGAGGATAAAGGTCCAGTTATTGGAGGGGGAGAAGATGGGTAATGCAGATGCCTCTGGAAACGGTATGGGATCTCGTACTTATAGAGAGGAGGTAAAGAGATAGTAGGATGCGTCCTATTAGAGTAAAAGCGTTCATAAATGCAAAACTACCAAAGGAAGCGGTCCAAGTTTGAATCGGCGCATCAACATTAAGAGAGTATTAAATGTTTACAAGATTCTTTACAACCCAAGGAGGGCATCTATAGTAGCAATAGCTCGTTGCCTAATCTGATCGGCCCAGTCTAATACTCTTTGATCGTCGTTGGCCGATCCGGGAATTTCCGGCATATGGCGATGAAGTCTTATCGCTTCACAGGCCAGGTTCTGTCTTTCTTGTTTCAGCCCGGCGATGACGGTTGGAAGCTCTTGAAGTTTCTTTTCTTCAACAGCTATGTCTTTGGTTACCTGCTCCATCTCTTTGGCTAGCTCTGCTCTCCTCCGTTTGAGGCGATCTATTGTGCCGACGATATCCGGGTGGGAGCTCTCGAGGAAGTTGATCTTTTGGTGTACTTCTTGGGCTCGGTGTTTGTAGGAATCGGCTTCCTCCCGGGTCTTTGCTAGCTGGGCACGATCGGCCACATGACGCAGGGCCCTGAATACCGGAATCTGCATCCACTCTATGAATGCAACAGGTTGTAGAGTCTTTGTCGCTTCCTCCAGAATTCAGCCTCTGATGTCATTGAGAAGCCGCCGAATCGGTGAGGCATCTCTCACTAATCGGCCGATATCATCTTGGAGGAGGATCTGCATACTCTCCAGCTTGGCGCGGACATCATCAGAAATTGAACTCGACGGAACTTGGCGTGAAGCGACTTCTTCATCGTCAGGCAAGGAAACCGCGAAGGAGAAAAGGCTGTTATTGGGGGTGTCTTGTTCTTGCAAAAGAATAAAGACAAGGATTAGCAAGCAGTAAAGGAGAATCGGCCGATTCTGGTGATAAGTTTATTACCTCCTTGAAGCGGATCTCTCTTGCTTGCGCCGATGGTAGTGCCACCCTCGTCTCAGAAACCGGTGCAATCGGCTCATCAGAAGAAGAGGACTCAACAACTATCAATGCTCTGCTTGGGCCAGCTTCCTGAAAAGGTATGGAAAATAGATTCTATGAGTATACTGCGGATAATTGAATAGGATGATATGAGATATTTGCCATACCTCTGTTGGTCTTCCGGCCGATGTTTGTTGAGGGGGTACAGTCGATGCACCCAGATCGGTCTGCATCAGAATTGATTAGTTTTCCGAATATCGAGAAATTGAGTTAAGAGATTATCTACCTCGATGAGGAGGATCGCTGGTGTTTCAGCTTCCGCTCGGGATGTGGCCGATTGCGGTGGGGATTGCGCTGGAGCGATCTGTGCAGCCTGGCAGAAGAGAGAAGTTAATATTGATAGAGTACTTAAAGATATGTGAAGTATGCGATGTTACCTGAAAAGCTTCCACCAGCAGTGATGCAGCGGCCGCTCCGACTTCTGCGGCAGTTTGGGGATTGACCATCTCGGTAGTCGGCAAGGCTGGAGGAGTTGGGGTTTCAGCCGATACTACCGCCGATTGGTCAGTCGGTCCTATGCGGGCACGCACTTGACGGCTTGTCTTCTTCAAAGCTAGCCTTTTTCGCGTTTGTCTCCATCGGCCGCTAGTGATGTCCTTGATGGTCGGAGCGTGATAGCCGATGAGTGGAAATGATGTATATGGACAATCGCTCTCTATCGGCCTACCACTTCGGCTCCGCATCGGAGGAACTTGGCTTTCAGACTGAAAAGATGAGCACAAGTTAACGGTAAGATTGTAGCATGCAAAGAGACAATATTGAAATCGGCTTGGAGAAAGGTCATACTGCTGCACTTGAATCGATGTTTTCTGGGTCCAAACTGTTGCCATATGTTGATGGAGATAGACAGAAGAGGTATTGCTTCCATTCTTCCCACCACAGTTTGAATTGTTGGACAGCAAAAGGGGCCACCGTCCAGTTGTTCAGGTCGATGGTACTGGAGTCTGGCTTCAAGTTGCACAGCCGATTGTAGTCAAGGCTCTTGGTCAGTTCATCTCAAAATTTTGCTTGGCCGGCAAAGTAAACCTGAATCGGCAGTTGACCAAAGCCCAGTTGCCTTGCTGCGGCCGATGGATTATAAAACTCATAAGTGGGGGAATCCTTTCAGGAAAAGAAATTGGCCAGTAAAATCCCTGGCTTGGTCAGGATATCCATAAGATCACTATCAAAAGTATGGGAGGATGAATCGTAGCAGACGGGAAGCTCGAAAATCGGCCCTACTGTCTGATATGGATACCAACTGATAGTCTCTTCACTGAAGCCATTGTAGAAACATCTGAAGTATTCGGCCGTTCGGGTGGCAGTGAATTGATAGCCCGGGAAGGCCAATGCCGCTTCTCCAAAAGATGTACAGCGTCGTCGAATGGTGGGGTTTTCCTCTGACTCAATATTGGGAAAAGTCTTGGTCTCTATTTGTTGCTGGGAGACCTTGGTCATATATAAGTTGAGCCAGAGGGTGATAAACCACCAGGGACCACAAGGATTGCCAATCGGTTCCCCGTTTGATAGTCTGACGCCGATTTGGTGCATCATATGATAGGCCGATCCTAACAGATGCTTCCCAAGGGGGACGGCCGATCCTAGTGACAGAGCTTCTGCCAGGGCTTGGGTATTAGATGAAGGACCAACTGCTCTGCCACAGAAAAAATGTTTCTCTAACCACATCATCAGAAACGTCGTATGTTCTCTCTCTGAAATCGTCCCAGTCCTCATATTCTTGCTGATATACCCCTTCCATCCGCTGATTCCTTTGGTTTCTAGCCGATGAGATGGTTTGATCAGATAATCAAAGGGGGTGTCAGGAGAGGAGATATCAAGGCCGGTCAACATCAGAACATCGGCCAAGGTTGGAGTCATGGGTCCATGCCCAAAAAGGAACGCGTTGAGTGTGTCGGACAAGAAGTAAGAGGCCGCTATTACTAAGGGCTCGTTTTTCTCCATTTGGGACAGAGAGAGATCAATGCACTGGCCGATTTTCAGTTCATCCCACTGAACTCTCTTAGACTTGGCTACTCTATGGTACCATTTTCTCCAGCCAGGGGTCTCATTCGGCCAAGATCTAAAGGCACCTGCCCACTGACCTAAATCCATGGGTGATTGCTTGAACGGAATTCTGTGGGTTTCTAGGTTGATCAAATCGGTTGGATCTGGATTCCCCATAGGACCTAAGCAGATGAGTTCGGAGGATTCAGAAAGGGGAATAGTAATCTGGTGCCTAAATGCCTAAAAAGAGGGGAAAAAAGAAAAAAACTGAGAATGGGTCTAGAAAATACTTGAGCCGTAAAAGAATAAAAGAGGAAAGTTTCGGATGATTACCTCCGGGATGAAGCTCATCGTCGCCGATGGAGCCGCTAGTGGAGCCGCCGATGGGGCCGCCGTCGCTGAGGGGGTTCCCGACGGAACCTCCGTGGTTGGGGAAGTTGCCGATGGTGCCGCCATTGGAAGGGTGGAGCAGGTCGCAAGCAAGATTGCTGGAGGGAGTGGTTAGAGATCGAGAGGGCTCAGGAAGAAGATGAACAGTGGTTCGCTGGAGGAGATTAATAGGCTCGTGGAGAAAGGAAGGCGGAGAATGCCGGTACTTAAGGACAATCCGAGAGAGAAAGGGCAAAGGCGGGATTTTTGCCGCGCCGTCTACACGAATTCTAGGGGAACAGTTGTCTCGAGCGCCCGGTCCGAGAAAATTGCAATCATTATGTAGAAGACTGCGAAACGGAAGGAGATTTTTACTGCTCCCGTTTCGGAGAAAAAGATTAAAGAAAAGAGTTTCGAAGTAAAAATTATGTTTTACTCCAAAACTGGGGGGCATGTGTTGACGCCAGATTTTGACACGTGTTGAATCGGCGTCAGGAGAAGAGATTGGCCGATGCGGCAGATCTAAAGGCTACAGTAAAGAATCGGCCGATTGAGGTTACAGTTGGGAATCGGCCGATTGGCGATGCAACTTGCGCCAACAGATTGGAACCACAACAGAGGATCCCGGTCAAAAGTGGCCTAATGTTGGTCAATGGAGCGATGCTGATTCGGTCGAGAAACAATAAAAAGAGTCCTGATTGGATTAGGAGATGGCGGCGGAAGATTCTGCGGGAATCTGTTTCCTTTATAAAAATATTATAGATATAGCAGTTTTTCTGTTCAAAATAAGATTGTAAAAAGTCGTAATCGATCAGAAGTCCTGGTTCTAGGGTATAAATAGGAGTCGTTAGGGCTTTGTAAAAAAAACAAATCAATCAACAAAACACATCTACTTTTTTCATAGTACTTTACTTTCAAGTCGGCGACTTCGCCAATACTTTTTCTTCTTTCACGAGTTCGTACGGATTGGCAGGGCTGCATCGACTCAATCTCCGGCCAATTGGTAGGTTCCGCTTATCGAATAACATCTGAGCTTTAACCTCGGGCGCATCGCTGTGGTTTCGTTTGGATTTATTCACCAGTTATCGATATTTACTAGAATTATAGGTTTTACCTGTTGTTCTAGTATTATCACCAGTTATCCAGCTTGACATTGGAACTATCGGCTTTATCATCGCTCTTCCTCGTTCATCGTCATATAGCTGATTAGATCTATTTCAAGTGTTGCATCTGTAATAATTGTTTAAGTTGCTCCAGCAGTTTTCTTTGCAATTATTACGTGATTATCGGCTGATCCATAGCTAGTCATTTTCATAGCAAATCGGCCGATTCGCCGACGCGCTCTTCGGGACAGATCGGAACCCCAGCCGATCGGAACGCCCGAAATTTAATACTCTTATTTCCTTGTCAATCAACAGGTCAAATTGACTGGCACGTGGCGCGAACCACACCAGGGCAATAACCCGAACAGGAGCTAAGCAGATTCTCCCGGGTCGTGTGTCCGACGCTGAAGACCATCGGCCGATTCCTGGCCGATTTTTAGCGCCAACACTACTTTTGCACCAAACTTTGCACTAATGAAACTATGTGATGCACCAGAATCAAACAATATAACTGCAGGCTTGTTATGGATAGAGAATGTACCCGTCATCACTGGTGCTCCTTCAGGAAGTTCCGCAAGGGTGGTGAAATTGATCCTTCCTTGTTTGACCTGAAGGGTCTGCTTCTTGCCTTTGTTCTTATTGTTCTGGTTAGAGTCTTGGCTCTGATTTGGCTGCCTAGGCTGAGGGCATTCTCAAGCAAAATGACTGGAACTCCCGCACTTGAAACAATGATTGGTGATGCTCGGTCGAAGAAACTACTGAGTAGCGGGCCTTGGTCCAGTTTGTTGAGGCACAGGGGGTCGTACTACACCTTGCTGTTGTGGGGGCCTGATAATCCAACGCCCTGGCTGAGGGGCCTTCTATGGAGCTGTAGGCGCAGCATTTTGCACTAATCGATACCTCGGTGGCTGAGCACCCGAGGGTCCAGCTGGTGCCTTTCTCTTCTTCTCGGCACGGTGAGCCATAATACAATCCTCTTGGGTAATGGCCATGTTGACTAGCTCATTATATGTATCGGCCTTGACCAGATTCAGTTGTTCCTTGAGTTTGGTACTCAGACCTCTGCGGAAATGATCACGCTTCTTAGCATCCGTGTCTGCGTGGTAGCCCGCGTACTGGCACAGATTGTTGAAGGCCTGAGCATACTAAAGTACAGTGCGGGTACCCTGAGTGAGCGCCAAAAACTCATTTAGCTTTCTTTCTATGAGACCTTCTAGGATATGGTGTGCCCGGAACGCGATTTTGAATTCGTCCCAGGTGACAACGTGATCAGCAGGGAGCATAGCAAAGTAGTGGTCCCACCAAAGACGAGCTGTACCGCGAAGATGCTGCGCGGCAAAGCGAGCCTTTTTTGCATCCGAACATGGGGCCACGAGTAGAGAAAACTTGGACTCGATTGTGCGAATCCAAGCGTCCGCATCCAAGGGTTCCTCCGTCTTGTGAAACAAGGGAGGCTGGGTCCCAAGAAAATCCGTGTAACCGGCAGCTTGAGGTTGGTGAACATTATGTCCACCCCGCTGTTGGTGCTGTCCTTGCACGAGCTGGCAAAGCAACTCGGTTTGAGCGGCCATTACTTCCACCAAGCTGGGTGGTGGTGGTGGTTGTGGTTGTGATCCACTTGCGCTAGCACCAAAACCATCCGGGTTACCACGGGTTGCTCCAACCATCTAAAAATGTGAATGTTTATCATTAGCAATGTGATCCATATTGCTTCCATGATTCAAAAGGATCAACGCGGAACAGTAGACTTCCGAAAGATCATGGATAGAATCGTGGGCATAAAACTGTCTTCCATAAGAAATTTATAACTCCTGATAGGTTCATCCAAAATTTCTCATATTTTGGCAGTGGGTAGGGAATTTAGAGATGTACAACTTTGGTATTCAGCTTAGACGCTAAATCGATGGCCAAGATGGTTGAAAGATTCACTCTTTGCTTCGCTGGTTTGGCTGTTTTTCAGCAGAATAAGTTATAGTATCTTGCCTATAACTCAACCTAGCAAGATCCAATAGTGCTGAAATTTTGTGAGAACCTAGATCACAAAATTTAGGACAAGTTTGGTATTCAACATTCAGTGCAGAAATGTAAGCAGACAAGGGTAAAAATTCCGACAAGTTTCTGCAATCGCAGATTCAACTGCTTTCCAATATCACAATCAAACCACCAAGTTTTTAGCCATGGCCTATATGATTAGAGTATCCAATGATCAAGTTGTACTCATCACAAAAGAGGTACTCAACTCTTAGTTAGCCTATTACAACACTTGCCAAAAGTTAGGCTACACTATCGAGGAGTATATGCAAAAGTCCTCCTAGGTCATCGGCTAGAAGTCGTCGAGGTTGTTGACGGACGACTCGCTGTGAGTAGGAGAGTGAGCTCCCATCGGAGGTGGCTATAGTGCCTCACCCTCAAAGTCCATACCTGAAACTCCATCAATCTCCTGTGGCTCCTCCTCATCTTCCTCCATAGCCACCACGTCGGGAGGGTCATTCTGATCATGGTGCCACTGAATGTGCTCATTAGCATCCTCCAACTCAAGGTTCCGATCATGGAGCTGCTCCTCCAAGTGTGCTATCATGTCATCTCTCTCACCCATGAGAGTGTCGTGCTCCTGATCTTGGCCCTCAAGTTGGCCAATCCGGGTGTCTCGGTCCTCAAGTTCCTCACTGAGTTCCTTAATCTGCTCATCCCTGGTATCTACCATCATGTGGTAGGCCTGTGCAAGATCAGTGAGCTGCACAAGCGCCTGACTCTGGAGAGTCTGAAGTCGGTAGAGTGCATTCATGCACCGCACGGAGGTCTCGATGGTCTCCTGGGCATGAAAGTCCACCAATTACTGTGAGTGCTGCACCCTGTTGAGCTAAAAGGGGTCGTTGTCCTGGGCAGCAGGAAATAAACCAATAGGAGTGAGCGTGACGGCCTCGGGACGCTGCGCACAAAAAGTGGTGAGCTCCCTCATGGCAGCAAGCTCCCAAGTATCGGCCAAACGGCGACCAACAGCCTCAATCTCCAAGGCAGGCCACTCCGGGTGTAGCGGGTGCGGAAGGATGGTCACGTTCACATGGCACTGGGTAACTCCATTCTCTGCAAACTCCAGTCCGGTGTAATGTGGGGGAATTGGATAGCCCGCGGTGCGCAGAACATCCCACAAGATAGAGGGAAAGCCCTCCAGTGGAGACACTACGAGTAAACACGTACATCCTCATCCACCATCATGGCAACAGGCTTGGCCATCTGAACAACAGATCAAATGGGTGAGATAGCGAAAAACCGTTAATAACACAGTGAACAGGTTCTGGACAGTGCACTAAAATAGCCATAACATCAACAGTTCTTGTCCAAAAATTCTCAAATTTTACCAGACCATTCCTAAGGTATTTGTGAACAACTTTGCTAGTCAACTCCAGAGCTAGATAAGGTTCTAAGATGGTCTTTCTCTTAAGCTTTTACTTTACTGTCTACCCAGAAATTTCAGTGAACAGTGAGCCAATGTTTCGAGCACCAGGGAAAAATCTACCCAGCCAAAAATTACCAAATTTTAACAGTAGCTTCCTGAGTAAATTTAAAACAAGTTTTGTTTTGAACACTTTAGCAGAAAACTGTAGTAAGAGGGCATAAAAATTTATGTGGCAGAACTGCTCATTTTGGACAGAAAACTCAAATCTCAAGGTCTTTGTTGTTTCTCATTATCCATATGTCCAGAATTTTTCATATTTAGACAGGAGGTAGAATACAAATTTTGGAGCATAACTTTCAACATGAACTTCTCCAGAGAGGGTCATTTTCTAGGCTTAATAAATCCATCTTTTCAGATAAGGCAGAATATGACAGATTTGCTAGATAATCCTTATGCAAAGTCAAATGTGTGGGCGCGTGAACCTTACCACTCTCACGCGTCGCATTTCCAATTTCAGATTTATATAGTCATGATGCATGCACGTCCTATTTGTCATCACAAAATAAAATAATTGTCAAATAGCTTTGGTCTTACGAAGTTAGTTTCGGTGGCATACACAATACGTCTCTCACTATAATAGCTAGTCGAGAAATCTCTAGCCGTTCTTAAACTTATCGTAATCGCGGTTAGTGTACCTACAGAAGATTGATATAGCATATATATCCACTTAACCTTTCATGCCAACACTCATGAAAGCGTCCGTATTCATTACCGTTCACTATAGAAACGGCATCCGTACAATTTCTACCGTACAGACGACGTTAACATACGCTATCGAGATAGTGTATTCACGGGGGGTACCGTCTTGAGACGGGGGTATGAACAGCGATCGCCATACCCTGCGCCAAACCTTCTACTCCCAATATAATCATCTAATAGTTGGTATATTGGCAGCACCTCAAGTAAGCCACTGCTTGAGGGCAGCGTTCGGCTCGCATCACCGACAGGAAGGCCAAGCTCTCTCAGTTGGCTGAGGATTCTTACCTTCTTACCTTAGCGATGAGTGCATCGTTACAGAATTTAAGGGTCGGTTGTGCATAAAAGTAAGTTTTGACAGAAGTAATGTGCTGGAAGTTAGTTGATCATATTCATAAGTTAGATAGCCACCTAGTAACTTTCTTGTAATCCCTTAGGGCTTTACGAACTAGGCACCATCCTTAACGAACCAACACATTTTCCAAACACAATTTTTGTGGTCAAGTTTTATCAAAACAAGTTTTTAAGGCTTGTTGCATTCTCTGGCGTATGCATTTCGGCTCTGATACCAGCTGTGGCAGAACCACCTGAATTAATCCGGCTCAAGCGCGCTAACCATCACCACAAGGGCAATCAGGGCTAACTCGCACTTCAAACGGAATAATCCACTGGTCTGTTGGGTAACCTCCCGATACAACCACGGTTTTTGCTGATCGAAACCACACATACATGTACTCACACGAAGGTGAGCCCAGAGGATACAACATTCCACAAGTTTTACACCACAGGGTTCATCATAAATTATTATTACAAAGGAGTTCAAATTCGTAAAACAAGGTACTTCAGAGTTCAAAATAATAGAGTTCTTCAGAGTTCAATGCAGCGGAAAAATAATGATAACTACTCGACGATACGGATGTCTCAATGACATCACTCGGCATTATCAGCGTTGGCCGGGGGCGTATCCCATTCTACCGACCAACCAGGAGGAAGGGTACACGGCCAAGTCAAACTAGCAATCATGTCCTCGAAAGTCTCACCTGAAAACAAGCCACAAGCAAGGCTGAGTATACTAATACTCAGCAAGGCTTACCCGACTAGTGGAATATACTTAGCCAACTCCTAGACATGGAAGGTTTTTGGCTTGAGGGGTTTGTTTTGCCGAAGAGCATATATAAGTAGGTTCTTACTTTCAAATTTTAGCTCCAAGTTCTAGTTTTCTTTAACCATTCTAGGTAAGCAACTATCCAATATCATACATGGTGGAAGGATTAATTTTTCATCCAACAAGATTAATCATCATCATTGTTCCTCTTCTTACTCTATGTGGTAAAAGGGTCAAGCAGTCTCAATAACCGCGAGAAACGGACGATTCGAATCGAATTTCTTAACCTTGCAAGGGAAACCTAAATACACATCACGTGGTTACTCCCAGAGTCACACGTGCAACTTTTTCCCTTTCTTCCTGGGTTGTGGATCAGGGCCACCATCCGAGACTACAGAGCCCAGCTCTGTACCCACCATGTGCGCGCATGGAACCAAAGTTGAGATGGTGGGATGTTGTCCACTTGCCGGTCCGATTAGGTACTTAAGCTTACCGATTACCATATTCTCGGCATGTGGTTAGTACGTTCAAAGACTTAACCACCACTACCACACACTGCGGCCTTAGCATTTTTCACTAAACAGATGGGGCCTCAATCATCAACATAAATATCGTACCATAGCCCTGTCCGTCGACCTTATGATTGCAGCATGTAGTAAGCATTCAACTCCTATATTCTCGCGAGTGATAGGAAATCACTCGACTTTTACTGGAGTCCTATTAGCATAGCATTCTATCGAACCTTTCATCTAGTGTTCAGAGCATGGGTACCTAGGATCATGCAACTAAGTTTCCATTCAATTCCTACAACTTAATCCACAAGTAAAGTAGAGTAATAAGTTGCAGAAGTTTAGAAAAAAAATAGGGTTCATGCTCCGGGGCTTGCCTTCTTGGGTAAAGCTAGTTTGGGGCTCGTCCGAACTCGGGCTCGGGTCTTCGAGAGCTTCAGTTAGATTTACTTGAGCTTCACGCTGCTCACTCTCGGACGCAAGCACCAGCTCGTACGTTCCGTCGGCGAGAGTAGTCGATTCTATATGAATGCACAAGTGTAAGTTATAGCGATGGTATATGATGATTATTTTCCTTCACGATAAAGTTTTAGTCCACAAAACATCGATTTGGTTGTGAAGTTACTGAGTTAAGATTTTCTTTGGGCAATTGTTAATAGAGTATAACTTAAACTATTAACTTCATTAAACAAGAAGGGGGTTCTGTTATATTGGAAACTTAATTTTTCTAAGCACAACATGGATTAAACACAACTTCTGGACTAAGTAACTTCTGGTGATGAAATTTTTATTTAGAGCACATTATGTAGAGACGAAAGTACTGTAAAAATTTTAGACATTTTCACGCAGCAGAATAATTATGAAAAAAAGTAATACACAGCCACTGCTAGAACCTAGTTATTTTTATACAGGACAAACCATTCAAGTATTGACACTAAAAATTTTACAGTGGATTAATCTACCCATATATGCGTTACTGGTCTACAAATCAAGCAACTAATCTACTGTTAAATTTTCAGGTTTAGCCTTTGTCTACAACAGTGGGTACAATCAAAGTCTATTAAACCTTCCATTTAATTTATAGCTAGATTTAGCAAGCAACTGAATAAATGCATGTAAGAAAAGTTTTAGATTTTCATCTAAAGATTCCAGAACAATTGAGTTTGTATTTTTTCCGATTTTTCTATGATTTTATATGGATTTTACAAGTTCGCTATTTTTGAATTCAAAGTTTAAACTTTCTTTTACAGAGGGGTCCCTGGGAACTTGCGTGCAGACTCCTGGGAAGATTGCAATCAAAGCAATGTGGTCCCTGGGCGGCGCTGGCATGGTGGCCGGCCAGATTCCGGGGAGGGGGCTCATCGGCGGCGAGGGGAAAAGGGTCGGGGAGATCAAGGGAGGTGAGAGCTACCTCGGGATGGCCTAGGTCGGGGTTGGGGCTGGCCGGAGGTGGCTCGTCGGTGCGGAGCAGAGGGGCGGCGGCGGGGCGGAGCATCGGAGACGGTGCTCCAGCAAGGAGGGGAGGGTGTGGGCTGGTCGATGTGCTTCGCGGCGTCGAGGGGAACCCATTTTGAAGCTTGGCTTGGACGGCGGAGCTTCGGAGTGAGCTGTCCACAGAGCAGCAAGGGAGCGGCAACGGCGCGGGCGGCGCTGGCGATGCTCCGGCGGTTGAGCTGGCCGGGGAAGAGGCCGGTGAGCTTCAGTGGAGGGAGGGCAAACTTGCTGGGTGATGGGTTTGGGCAATGGGAGGCTGGGGAGTGGGGCTCCACGGGCAGGTGGTGCCCGGCGGCGGTAATGGTGGCGACGGTGGCGTTCTGGTGTCTGGGCGCGCGAGGGGGACTCAGTGCGGCCTTTTGTAGGCAGCAGAGAGGCGGGAGGAGGGGCGGGACTGGACGGTGAGACGCGGGCGCGGGCGACACGATGGGAGCGCATGACTGGCCGCGGTGGGCGGCGAGCAGAGCCGGCGCGGCGTGCGGCGGGCGCGGGCAGAGAATTGGGTGCTGAAGATTTGGCGTGTGGAGCGGGAGATCACGCGGTGCGCGGGTTGGGCGAGGAGCTGCCTCAACTATCTTGCCGGGCGGCGAGCGCGGCGACTGGCGGGACGCGGCGGAGACACGACACGGCGCGGCTTGTCCATTGGGCGCAGCGGGCGGTGAGCAGAGGCGCGCGTCACAAGCGCGCGCGGCGTGCGCGGACTGGGGAGGAGCGCGGCGTGTGGGCGCGGTCAGGCATTGGCTTGGCGCCTAGCGCCTAGCGCCTGCGGCGACTACACGGCGGTGGAGGGTCGGGCGGAGCGAGGGTCGGGCGGACTGGGGAGGAGCGCGGCGTGCGGGCGCGGCCGGGCATTGGCTTGGCGCCTAGCGCCGTCAGGCATCGCCGGCCAAGTGGCCTACTGTGACAACCCTGGTAATTACATTTCCCAAAATCAATGTCATTAGCCTAACTCTATGTTTAAACCAACTAATAAAAGGGTGGAAAGAATTTGAACGAGTTCAGTTGGAATTCAAATTTAATTTGAGCACATTTGGTTATTTTTGAACTTTTAAATTTAACTTTCAAACCAGAAGCCAAATGAGATTTTGCCTGAAACCAAAGTTGTAGAACTTTTTATTTTGAACAACTTTCGTGTTCAAAAGTTTTTGAAATTCAAATCAGAAAGAGGAGAAAACGCCCTGTTTGCACCCAGCCCCCTGAAACTTTTCGAATTCTTGCATCCAGGCCCCTCGCCCCCCCCCCCCCCCCCCCCCCCCCTCTCTCTCCTCCGCGCCCGACCGCCGCGCGCCAGGTGGCCGGCGTTGCCTGACCGGCGCGAGGCGCCAGGCCAGTGGCCGCCGCACCACCCCACCACGGCCGGCTTTGCCCCGCCCCCACGCCGCGCGGCCAGTAAGCGCCCGCGCGTGCTGCCGCGCCCAGCCCGCCGCCCGGCTGCCCAGTCCCCGCGCTCCGCCGTGCCGCCCCGGCCCCCGCGCCCCGCCAGTCGCCGCGCCCGCCCTCCGCCCGAGCCGCTGCCATTGCTGCTCCACCACTCCGCGCCCCGCGCTATCCCACCGCGCCCGCGCCGTATCTCGGCCGCCCAGTCACCGCGCCCGCGCTGCCGCACGTCGCGCCGGCGTTCTGCCGCCGCCCGCCGCGCCCAGTGCGCACCGTGCCGTGCCCCCCGCCCCGCGCGCTGCCCAGGCCTCTCCGCACCCCCTCCGGCCGCTATAAAAGCCGAGCGCCGCCCGCCCGTGGACAGCTCTCCACCGCCGCCCACCGCCCAAACTGACGCTTCAGCCACCACTACATCATCCCCCTGAAGCTCGCCGACCCGCCCAACGCCGCCCAGAGCCACCGGAGCGCCGCCGCCCGCGCTGCCGCCGCCGCCGCCGCCCCTGCTCGCCGTGGACAGCACGACCCCGACCCCCTCCGTCCAAGCCGAGCCCCTGAGCAGCTTCCCCACGCGCCACTGAAGCTCGCCGACCGGACCACACCGCCCCAAGCCCGCCGGAGCACCGCCGTCGACGCGAGCCGCGCCGCCACCCGCCTCTGCTCCAACGCCGGCGAGCCCTTCCCGGCCGTCCCCCACCTGAACAACACCCCCACAAGGTAGCCCTCGCACCCCTGAACCTTCCCCGACCCTCGTCCCTCGCCGCCGGCGAGCCCCCTCGCCGGAATTTCGGCCGGCCGCCGTACCCGAGCCGCCCGAGGACCCAATTGCAAGAATTTAAATCTTTAGAAGGGTCTGCGTGTAAGATTCAAGGACCTAGTTGTAAAAGAAAGTTTCAAACCTAGATTCAAATTCAGTGAACTTGTAAAATTCGTATAAAATCATAGAAAATTCAGAAAAATTCAAACTCAACTGTTCTGGAATCCTCAGAACAAACTCTACCACTTTTGTTACAAAAGGTTTCTCAGAATCTCAACATATTTTGCTCTACATTAAATAGAAGCTTTAATGGACTTATTTTGTACCCACTGTTCTAGAACAATGCTGACCCTAAATTTTGGGCAGTGTGTTAGTTGCTTGATGATTAGGACTGTGTAAAAAGATCAGACCCAAATTCCATCTCTAGCTTTACTGTTTGTTAAACTTAGTTTTATATCATGTGTAAGAAGAATGTTTTATCCCTACAGTTAGCTGGTGAATCACCCAATGAAACGTTTTCTATGCTAATGTATTGGTACCTAGAAGCCAGAGAAAAATTAGGAGACTTTTTATCTCACAGTAACCTACTTATTTGATTTATGTGCTAATAACGTACATTAAATCAAGAAAATAGTATCTTAGCTTGGAAAATTCTCAAATTTTTACTGGGAGATACACTTTGGTAGAGGTTGCTGTGTAAAAAGTTCCATGGACAAAAACCCTGTGTAGGGTCCTGTAAAAATGAATCCTTGAATAGCCTAGGTGTAGAATGTCATAATTTCTATGCTCTGAATGCTGCATGATAAATCCTACAAAAATTCCAGTAGCTTCTGCATGCTTAAGTGAAAGCTCTGTAAAAATCTTAAACTCATTTGTTGCACCAATTGTTCTGTACAAAAAGAACAAGGATCTAACAGCAACTATGTAACGTATTTTTCATAATTAATCTGTTACATAAAATTTGCTGAAAATTTTACAGTAAGCACATCTTCCCTTGATGTGCCTAAATCCAAAATCTCATGACCAGAAACTATCCATTGTAGTAATTACTCTCAAATCGTAATCAAGCACCATTACCACGACTTAAACTTGTGCATTCATGTAGAATCGACGACTCTCGCCGACGGAACTTACGAGCTGGTGCCCGCGTCCGAGAGTGAGCAGCGTGAAGCTCAAGCGAATCTAACTGAAGCCCTTGAAGACCCGAGCCCAAGTTCGGAAGATCCCCAAGCGAACTGCAAAGGCAAGCCCCGGAGCATAACCCATTCTTTCCGAAATTATGCAACTCATTACTCTTGCTTGTGCATTAAGTTTATAGGAGTTGGATGAAAACTTAGTTGCATGATACCAGGAACCCTTGCTTGAAAACTAGACGTAAGGTTCGATAGAATGCTGTGCTAATAGGACTCCGGTAAAAGTCGAGTGATTCCCTGTCACTCGCGAGAAAATAGGAGTTGAATGTCTACTACACGCTGCAATCATAAGGACACGGACGGGTTATGTAACGATGGTTACGATTGAGGTCCGTCTGTCTAGTGAAAAATGCTAAGGCCGCAGGGTGTGGTAGTGATGGTTAAGTCTTTGAACGTACTAAACACATGCCGAGATTATGGGAATCGGTAAGCTTAAGTACCTGATTGGCCCGGCAAGGGGACGGCATCCTACCCTTTGAACTTCGGTCCCATGTGCATATGACGAGTGCAGAGAGTGGTCACGACCCGGCGCCGAACCGTGGCGTGGGGCTCTTGTACTCTCGGAGGGTAGCCCCGATCCACGACCCGGAAAGAAAGGGGAAAAGTTGCACGTGTGACTCTAGGGAGTAACCACGTGACGTGTGTTTGGGTTTCCCTTGCAAGGTTAAGAAATTCGATTCGAATCGTCCGTTTTCTCACGGCTATTGAGACTGCTTAACCATTTTTACCCACAGAGTAAGAAGAGGAACAATGATGATGAATGAAACTGGTTGGATGAAAAATTTAATGCTTCACCATGTATGCTTTAGATAGCTGCTGATCTAGACTGGCTAACGAAACTAGAATCTTGAGCTAAAAGCTAAAAGCTGAAAGTAAGGACCCACTTGTAGATGCTTTTCGGCAAAACAAACCCCTGAGCCAAAAAGCCTGGCATGTCTAGAGTCGGTGGAGTAGACTCCACTACACGGGTAAGTCTTGCTGAGTATTAGTATACTCAGCCTTGCTTGTGACTCGTTTTCAGGTGAGCCCTTCGAAGACATGATTGCTAGCTTGACTTGGCCCTGCACTCTTCCCCCTGGTTGGTCGGTGGAATGGGATGCGCCCCCGTCCAACGGAGATAAGGCCGAGTGATGTCTCGTATGGGCTTCATCGAGACATTCTGTATCGTCGAGTAGTTTCCGTCGTTTATTTCCGCTGCAACTTAACTCTGAAGAACTTATTTATGTTAATTGGAGTATTTGGTTTCTAAGCTCAGAACTTGGCCTGTAATATTTACTTATGTTAATGTCGTAATATTTGCTGGAATGTGGTATTCTCTGGGCTCATCGTCGCGTGAGCATTTGTATGTATGGCGCTCGATCCGATTACCGTGGTTGTATCGGGAGGTTATACCCGACAGACCAGTGGATTATTCCGTTTGAAGTGTAAGGTTAACCGAGATTGCCTTAATGGTGATGGTTAATACACTTGAGCCGGATTAATTCAGGTGGTTCTGCCACACCTACAGTGACTGCGCGGTGGCGGAGGGTCGGGCGGAGCGAGGGTCGGGCGAAGTCGAGGGTCGGGTGAGTGAAAGGGTCGGGCGAAGCCAAGGGTCGGGCGAGTGAAAGGGTCGGGCGAACGACGGTCGGGCGAGTGAAAGGGTCGGTTGAAGCCGAGGGTCGGGCGAGTGAAAGGGTCAAGCAAACGACGGTCGGGCGAGTGGCTGCGCGTCGGAGCGTCGGGCGAAGCAAGAAGAAGGGTCTGCAGTGGAAATAGAAGAAAAGGCAGGGGCTGGTTTGCAAATCCAAGTGTTTCTCAAATTTTTGTGTTGTAACTCAAAAATCTCTGAACACGAAAGTTTTTCAAAATGAAAAGTTACACAAGTTTTGTTTCAGGCCAAAGTTCATTTGAGCTATAGTTTAGAAGTTATTTTAAAACTTAAAAAGTATAGTTGAGAGGATACGTCATTTCCTGGGCAAAACTTTGCATTCTCTCCTAGGCTTCAACTAGACTTTTGATTATCAAGTCAATTAACGATACGCCTATTCAATTTTGTAGCCATGGTAGTATCGATGTGAAAGTTATTTAAATGGCTTGATTAAAGTACATGTACTTATGCATATATACACAACTATTTTCAATTCAAGGCAAAACCAATTTATAATTCGTTTCCTTTAAATTTTTCTTAGTTAATTAAGCATATTGTTACGCTAATGAGGCTTATTTGGTAAATTAAACACCTGAGGTGTTACAGCGGGTTGAGGGAAACGAGGGCGCGGGGCGGCGGCTTTATAGGGGCAGCCGAGGGGCCTCAACGTGCGGGCCCGGGGTGCCGCGCGGGCGGAGGTGGCGCCGTGCCGCGGCCGGACTCAGGGTCAAACCCGAGTCTGGCTTGAGCTCGGGGAAGGACCCGACGGGCGGGTCCCGCCTGGCAGAGAGAGGGAGTAGGAAGAGGAGAGAGGCGCCGGGTTGGACTGGGAGAGGAGAGGGCGACGTGGTTGGGCCGGCTGGGCCACGTTGGGGAGGAGGAAAAAGAAGAGAAAGGAAGAGAAGGAAAATGGGCCGGGCCAAAAGAGAAAGAGAGGGGAAAAAAGAAATGCATCCAAATGCATTTGAATTTGAATTTGAAATTTAAGTCCAAATGAAAACAAGCAATAAAATAATGCAGTGCGGCATGAATGCACAAGACCTATTTTTATCCTTATATTTCTTTTTATGGTTAAGTAAATTATTATTAATTCACGATAAATGTTCTAAAACCAAAAGAATTTGAATAAAAACCTTATGGATCCTGAAAAGAAATCTAGCAAAATTTATTTAGGTTCCTAGTTTGAAATTTAGGGTGATACAAACCTACCCCTCTTAAAAGGAATCTCGCCCTCGAGATTCGGCTGGGCTAGAAAAGAGCTGGGGAAATTCTGCCTGTAACTCGTCCTCTTGTGCCCAAGTAGCCTCATCCTCTGCATGGTAACTCCATTGAACTTTACACATCCGAATCCTCTTACTTCGGGTGATTCTTTCCAATCTGTCTAGGATTTTGGCTAGGTACTCTGTGTAAGTCAAATCATCCTGCACATTCAACTCCTCCGCTGGCAATTGTTCCTCTGGTACCCTCAAGAACTTTTTCAACTATGATATGTGAAACACGTTGTGCACATATGACAGTCGTGCAGGTAGCTCTAGCTGGTAAGCTACCTCGCCTTTCTGTTCCAAGATCCTGAACAGGCCAATGTAACGAGGTGATAACTTCCCTTTGACCTTGAATCTGCGCAAACCTCTGATAGGTGACACTTTCAGATAAACAAATTCTTCTTCTTCAAAAGTCAACTCCCATCGTCGAGTGTCTGCGTAATTTTTCTGCCTCGACTGAGCTACTTTCAAATTCTCACGGACAACCTGCACCTGTCATTCGGCCTCTTTAATGATCTCAGGCCTGGAAAACTGGCTTTCACCTATCTCACTCCAATACAACAAAGTTCTGCACTTTCTGCCATACAATGCCTCAAACGGTGCCATCTTCAAACCGGCCTGATAACTGTTGTTGTAAGAGAACTCTGCAAACGGCAAACTCTTATCCCAACTGCCTCCGTGTTTTAGGGCACAAGCCCTAAGCATATCCTCCAACACCTGATTTGTCCTTTCTGTCTGCCCATCAGTCTGCGGATGATAAGCGGAGCTGAAATTCAACTTCGTGTCCATTGACTTATGCAACTTCTGCCAAAATTGAGACGTGAATTGAGTACCTCTGTCTGACACTATCTTCTTAGGTACCCAGGCAAACACACAATTCGGGAGATATATAACTCTGCTAATCGTGCCTCTGTGTAGATAGTCTTCACTGGAATGAAGTGAGCTACTTTGGTCAAACGATCCACTATGACCCATATAGAATCATAAGCATCTCGTGATGAGGACATCAACACCAACGATACATCCACTCGGATACAAGTACATATTGCTGGTCCTATTACTCGTGCTCGTGCTCGTGCTCGTCAACTTAATCATCAGGTGAGTTCACATCTAAGCTCATGTACATCATGTCTAGACCATGGAGACCCATGTACTCTTATTTTGCTTAGGAACCAAGGAGACGACCGAAAGGGAAACGGATTCGCGCAGGCTGGATTCGGACTGCAGAACAGTACCAACTTGTGACGGACACCACAGTCACATCTGAACTCAGATTGGGGCGTTCAAGTACTTCGTGGAAAGCTTATGAACTCTTCTTTCAATCGGATCTGGCCTCATATCCATATCTGTTACGAGTCGGCCGCAATCGTAAAATTAATACAGAGTCCTTTTCTGCCCATGGTGCTGCGTCACCCTGTTTTGGCCCAATGGGCCGTGTATCAAGTTGAGTCCATTACGGACGCGTCCTAGGGTTGGAGTACGACCCCAGCACCCCTGTGGTCATCCTCCCACGTACTTATACCCCTTAGCCACCTCCAAGGATGCTTGGGTTTTGTTTAGATCAAGTTTAGCCTTCGCTACTTGCTTGCAAGCGCGCGTGCTGGATCAGTCGCCTGTCTTCTTGTCTTCGGAACCCCACCATTATTGAGATTGCGTGTGAAACCTTCATTTATATCTAGTAAATTCAGTACTTGTCATACTTATTCTTGCTAGTTCTTCGATTGCTTGCAGGACGAGTGCCCTAGTGGTCGGGTGCCGCGCTCCACAAGATCACGACAGCCATTGGAGGGGGTGTATCGGTTGCTAAGGCGCAGCTTGGAAGGCTGTAGTCGGGCCATGAACGTCGCCTCCACCGACCAATCGAGTTATCCACGCCTCTCATCGAAAGATCGGGAATCAAACCCTAGCGGTCACCATTACATAGCCTTCTACGAGAGATCCAGAGGAACCGTTGAAGATTTTGCTGGTCAGTGCTAGGGGTCCCGTTGCCTAGGAAGGTCAGCGCAACAAAATTGGACATTCACCACGGTTCCTTGTATTTGGCATTGAATGGTCGAGGATGGGGAACTGATCCGAATTGCTTCAAGGGATAGCTCCACCTCCCTTGACAGTCCATTGTCCTTGACAATGGTCTACTCCTTGAGAGGATCGGAAGGAGTGACCAGAACCGGTGGTCTCTTTATGAGGAAGTAATTCGAGGTGTTTTCGTAATCTTCAAAGATAACTTCCTCGAAACTAAGGAGAAACTCTAAAGGCTGAATCTCTTCTTCCTTCAGTGTTTTAGGTTCGTGTCACAGTTTAGGAGTTGAATCTAAAGATTGGATTTCTATGGATTCGGGTTCGGCTTCTAAAGCCTTCTCATGTTGTTCCTCGGGTTCTGCCTCAGGGGGTTCACTCTCGCAGACAAAGGAAGTGTTCTCCATGATTTTGTTGAGAATGTCTCTTCCTTCAGCTGGAGTCTTGTGCGCAAACAAGCCTCCGGCAGTGATGTCGAGGTATAGCGCAGACTCCTTGCTATGACCCGCATAAAAAGATTGAAGTAACAAGTGATCGAGCAAATACACGTTAGGACCGGATTGAGCTAACAAGGACGATCTGGCCTAAGCTGCACCGATGGATTCCTTCTCAGCGTGGCGGAAACTCAAAATTTCTGCTTGTAAGGCGTAGACATGAGAGAGCGGAAAGAATGCGAGACAAAACTGGTCACAAAGTTTACTCCACTCTCCATTCATGCTTCCTACAACGCGATCATACCATTGCCTCGCTGACTCTTCGAGAGAGAAAGGAAACAACTTCCACTTAAGAGTTTCATGCTTCATGCTTGAAATTTTCAGGCACAAGCACACTTGCTCGAATTCGCGCAGGTGGTCGTAGGGATTTACTTTATCCCTTCCTAAAAAGGAATGTTCCCAAACTATGGCTATATAGCCGTGGCTGAGTTCATACCTGGATGAAAGAATTGGATCAGAAGAAGATGGTGGCTCACATAACTCGTGCCTAGGTGCGGAGAGCTGTTGGATGGATGGCTGCTCCATTGATAGCGGGGGTAGAGATAGAATCAAAGAAACTAGAAAAGATACAAGGACGAACTAGGTCCGAAGATAATATAGCTACCGTTCTGTCAGACCCGGGCCTACGGGACTGTGCACATAGCGTACTTTTCCTAGGATAAGGGATGGGACATGGCCCACACCCTACATCTGTCTCTTACCATAGTAAGACTACTCATATAGTAGTAAAACTAGTCGAAGACGACAGGAAACTACCCAAAATGTACTCGGGCCGGACTCCTGGGCTTGTATCCGACTAGGACTTCCATGTAACCCTGTTCCCCGAGACTATATAAGGGCGGAATGGGACCCCCTCCAAACAGGAGATCACCCGATCACCACCTAAGGCAATACAAACCACATAGGACGTAGGGTATTACGCTCTCGGGGGCCCAAACCTGATCTCGGTAACACCCTACCTACAAACTCACCACGTCGGGGGTATCCCTCGGTGGGCGTGGCGATAAAACACCGACAGATAGAGTTCTTCCATCGCTGCCTTGCCCCGCTCCAGGCTCGCCTCCGGCCGGCGTGGTTCTACACCGACGACGACGACGAGTGCCGCCTCGCATGCGGCGCCAAGTTCAACCACTCCGAGGAAGTCGTGGCGTCCTAGATAGATCAAGCCTCGGAGGTGAAGGACGTGGCGGCAGCCTTGCTCCCCGAGGAGATCCAAGCCCTGTGTGAGGACTCGGAGCGCCACGCCGTTCTGGATGGCCTACCAGCAATCGACGTCCGGGGGCTGGTCCCCGCCCGCGCACCACAAGGTGGCGGAAGGGCTTCTGGCCATGACGGGGGGACGCAAGCGGCGCCGTTGGGTGATGTTGCCATCCGCGAGGGCGGCTCAGATCCCGCCGTTCGCGCCACATCCCCTACCGGTAGTGAGGGTCAGACTCCTGGTGCCCCGAAGGCCGTGCCGAATCCGCTGGGGAAGTCGAAGCGTAGGCGCTCGCCTTCCCCGGTGCAGGTGGATTCTTCATCTTCTTCGCCCCCGTCGTCTCCGCCGCCGTGCCCAGGGGACGCTGGCTAGGGAAGTTCAGCCGCGGAAGGGTCTGGGGCGACCTCAAGGCATCCTTCTTCCCCTAAGCGGCTCCGGATCCAGCGCCCAGTATGGTGGTTTGCTGGTCCCGGATCCATGTTAGGGTTTGCAAATAGTGCTCCCTGTCTTCGCTGCATGCTTGTCTTTCTTCTCCCGCCTGAGGCCGGATTCATCGCTTCCCTCCGGCGATCGAGGCGCGCCAAGTCGCGTGGGACGTCGCAAGACCAGACGGCGTCACTGTGGCCGCGGCGCTGGGAGCCGCCCTGGATGCGGCCGCGGAACAAGATCTGCCGCTGCATCCGCCGCCGGTGCCCAAATCGGTTGACCCAGCGGGGGCCGTGCAAGAGGGCGATGCTGCCAGGGGCTCTCCCGGCGTGCGGCAGCCCCCCGTTCTGGAGGAGGCAAGGCTGGTAGCCTCGGCGCTAGATGCTGACCTCGAGGTGCCGATGGACACTCATCCAGAGGCAGACGCGGCATCCCTGGGAGTCGGATAGGGCATGGTGGCACCTCCCGCTGCTGCTCCCATCTCCGGCTCATCGGCTCGCCTCCGCGCAGGGATGTGGCACCGACAGCCGGTGAGACTGCTCAGGTACCGGTTGTAGTCACGCCACGTGCTTTTGTGACTCTAGCGCAGGTGCAAACCGCGCTGGAAGCGGCACTCGCAAGCCTCCGGGAGGTGGCCTCGGTCGACGGCCCATCCTGGGAGCGTGAGCTCTGGGCTTGTGAGGAGAAGGTCCGTTGCCGGGACGAGCAACTTCAGCTGATGGCGGATGACATGGCGTGCCGCGAGGAAGCCCTAGTGACCCAGGAGCTGCGCGCCGAGGAGGAGCTCGGCTCTATCCTGAAATGGGAATAAAATCTCTGCGACTAGTCTCGCCAGCTGGGGGGCTGCGAGGCGCAGCTCCAGGACCAGAAACTCCGACTTCAAGAAGATCGGGCCACCCTCCAATCGCGGGCGACGAGTGTCATCGACCGGGAGGCGGCCCTCGTCCTCCATGAGCAGGAACTCAAGCGCCGGGAGGACCGCGTCAGCCAGGAGGCAGCCAATGCAGCGGTTGCCAACCAACGGGTGTTGGCAGCCCAGAAGGAAGCGAGCGACGGGATTGCTGCCGCACGCCTGAACGCGGCGAACAAGATCCGCGACGCCTGGGCCGCCTACGAGGCTGAGCTGCAGGAGGTCCGGGACACCCTTGGCGCTCAACTCTGGGACGTCGGTCTTCGCACGGACGCAGCGGAGAGAAGGCGGTTGCCACAGAGGCGCGCACCGTGGAAGCCGAGGCTCATGGTGACCAACTACAAGCCGACCTGAACGAGGCGCTAATGGCGGTGACTAAGTCAGATGTCAGCGTCCTCCGGGGCCGGCTTCACACCACGACTAGGGAGCTCCACATCTTCCTGCAATGGTGCCGGCAGGTGTGGGAGTCTGCCGGCCTTGGCTAGCTTGATCTCCCTCCCCGGGCATTGCCGACGGCCTGAGCCAGCTCTCGCCCCAATTGGTCGTCCTGGCGTAGTGGCTGGAGGAGCTGAGCGACACCATCCGGGAAGCCGTTGTGGTTGGCTCCCGGGAGCTGGCCGCCTAGGTGGTGGAGCATGTTCTGGCGAGCCTGAAGAGCCGGCTTCCGAACGTGCCCCTAGAGGTGGCGCTCGACGGCATCGTCCCCGGCAATGAGGAGACGGCCTGCGAGCAAGTCCGGGGCCTGGCCGCAGATGTGGTGGCCATGTTCATCCCCACCGCTGACGAGCCTCCACCTGCAGACAGGGATGGTGGTCCAACCGGCCCCGACCCACCTTCGGAAGGACGGTCAGATGCCTCTTCTAATGTTGGCCAGTAGGGCCATTTTGGTCCTTCTTTTTGTTATCCTTGGAGTGCGGCACCTTTGTGCGCCATGTAACAGAACTTTGGGAGGGTCCTGCCTTCCCCTTTTGCTTGTTAACCTTGTCATTTTTGGGTCACTTTTGTGTTCTCCTCTGTGCTGTGACCAGCCCCGCTTCTGCTTTTCCTTACGTGTCTCGCTCGGGCCGCTTTGCCAGGGCGCTCAGCGGGCGTCAGTGACAAGTCGGACGGCACACCGACGCCACAATAGAGCCTAGCTAGGTGCACCGGGTGGTGTGGTTCCCATGCCCCGCTCTTGGCCCTGTTGGTACGGCCACGCGGGGGCAAGGGCTGCCTCTGCGTCCGCCATGACCCTTTGTCATGCCAAACTAGGTTGAGTGGAGGTGGAGCAAGGAGATCCGGGACTTGTCTTGGACCAGCAGATGCTTCGATGGTCCCCCAGGAAATCCCTATCTGCCCTTTTGTCCGCCGGCCGACCTATAAATGGTAGGGAAGCTAGGGCTCTCTCTTCCTCAACGAGCCATGGGCCCTTCCAAGCTTCTCCAGTTCTCGGTGGATTCTGAGGGTTTTTCCCCGGGATCCCTTCCTGTAAAGAACGCCCTACCATCTGCGAGACGCGCAGAGGGCGCTGGCAAGGCTAGCTCCTCTTCCTTAGCGTAGTGGAGTTGAACGAAGATGCGTCGTGACCCCGTGTTGGGAGCATTGAGGAGGAAGCTCTCCGACGTCTTAAGCCTCGGCCCGGGAGCCTATCCCCTTCTCATTTCCTTCCCTCTCTCTAGCGTAGTCGAGAGGGATCGAAGGAGGGTTGGTTTCCTAGAAGCTTCCGGCAGCAATCCATCAATGACTTTCTCGAGGGCCCCTACCGGAACTGCTGCTGCTGGGACTGGAGAGTGCTTCTCTAGCGTTGCTGCACTGCTGCTTCGCCGGCTAGAGGTCCTAGTCTGCTTCCACACGGATGGGGCGAACCGGGCTGGATGCACAGCCAGGTTGGCTTGGGAGGCACCGAAGCTCTTGTTCCTGTTCTAGGGATGCTTCTCCGGCTGAGAGCTGGGGGCCCTTGATTCAGCAGGGCAAGGCTTGCCTCCTGCTGGTCGGCACCGACGCCGTCGAGCTCCACTTTCTCGAGGTGGCCTGGTGCTGGCCATGGTACCTCGGGATGTTGCTGCTGCTGCTGAGGGTTTTTATTGGTGGAGGAGGGGCTTGCAGCCCATCTTTCTCGTCCTCCCCAGTGGCGGCTGCTTCTCCAAGTACTGCCTGAGGTGCTCGGGCAGCGCCTTGCTCCTTCGCTGCGTTGAGGTTGTCAAATCTGGTTCCGGCTCCCCCATGCAGCTCCGACGAGGCCCCTCTCTGGGAAGTTGGGGTGGCTTCCTAGCTTTCTTTCCACCCATCCGACCCAAAGCTGCAGAGTGATCTCACCTTCCCCGCGCTCGTGGCTTGTACTCCATGGCACGGAGCCCACCCCCCTAGGTGCATAAAGGGGCATTCGGTCCGCTCGTGGCGGCGGGCGTACGCGCACCACCGCGCACTCGTCGGAGCCAGCCCATTATTGTCTCCTCCTCTAGCGTATTGGGTGGATTCCTCAAGACAGGTTCATGTATCCCTTCCACGGCCGTTCATCGCCCGTGCACGCAGTGCCTTCCCTGTGATCTGTGTATCTTTGCCAGGAAATATGTAAAGTTTCCCTTTTTTGGGATCCATAGGATCCTGGCCGTGGCTAGCCTTTCTGTAAGTGGAAGTTTGTTCCTTAACTAAGCTCAAGTCATTTTCCCAGGGTGAGCTGTTGTTCATTAATTGAGGCAATTTGCCGTGGAAGCGCGTGGTGGTGAGCGTAGGGTTAATGGAGACAACTGATTCCGGGGTCCGGAGACCAGGCCGAGAGTCGAAGTTGGCCAAGAAGAGCTTGTTAGCCCCCAGCCAGCGTGTCGCTTTTAGGCAAGACTGCTCTTTCATGGCGCAAGCCAGACGCCCCCAGCAAGTAACATTTGCTCAAAATTTTTAGAAATTGCATTATAAGGCCATAGTGTACTTAATACTAGAATGGAAAGAACGAGGTAGGTGTACATAGGTGGGAGCCCCGGCCAAGTATCCCAAGGAGGTTGTCCGCGGGGTACTTGGCCTTCATGCCGGGACACTGGGACCCCCCCTCTATCTACGGGTAAAACTTACAGAGATGCTCGATGTTCCAGACATTGGGGACGGGTACTCCGTCCTCGTCAGAGAGCCGGAATGATCCGGGCCGGTGTTCTTCCATAATACGTAACGATCCCTCCCACATGGGTGAGAGTTTGTTTTTCCCTTCGCTTGATTGGAACTGGCAGAGGACCAGGTCTCCGACTTGGAGGGTTCGTGGTCGTATGTGGTGCTGGTGGTAGCGTCGGAGGGCTTGCTGGTAACGAGCCACCCTAACCACCGCTCTGCACCATACGCCGCAGATGATCTTGATCTTGTTCGTTGTAGGTCCGCACCCGCAGGCTTCCCAATGTCACTTCGGTCGGGAGCACGGCTTTGGCTCCGTAGACGAGAAAGAAAGGTGTCTCGCCTATTGCGTGGCTCGGGGTGGTTTAGTTCGCCCAAACCACCATCGGTAGCTCGTCTATGCAGCTCGTTCCATGCTTCTTGAGCTCGTTGTAGGTCATGGTCTTCAACCCTTTGAGGATTTCTGTGTTGGCTCGCTCGGGTTGCCCATTGCTGTGTGGATGCGCCACGGAAGCGAAGCATGGCTTGATGCCCATGTCCTCACAATAATCCTGGAAGAGGTTGCTCTTGAACTGGGTCTCGTTGTCGGTGATGATACGATTTGGATCCCCGAACCGGGCCACTAGGTCCTTGATGAACTTGAGCGCAGAACCCTTGTTGGCCTTGATGACCGGGGTTACCTCTGGCCATTTTGTGAACTTGTCAATTGCCACGTACAACCATTCGTAACCTCCAACTGCCTTGGGGAAAGGTCCCAAGATGTCGAGCCCCCAAAACGCGAAAGGCCATGATAGGGGGATGGTGTTGAGCGTCTGTGCTGGCTGGTGAATCTGCTTTGCGTGGAGATGACACACCCTGTAGTGTCGAGCCAGTTCAGCTGCATCCTCGACGGTTGTCGGCCAGTAAAAGCCTTGCCGGTAGGCCTTCCCGACCATTGCGCGGGAGGATGATTGACTCCCACACTCGCCTTCGTGGATTTCCGCGAGCAGCTCACCGCCCTCCTCCCGAGAGATGCACCGGAGAAGAACCCCGTCTGTGCCGCGCCAATATAGATAACCATCTACCATGGCGTAGCGCTTGGACTGTCGTGCGATCTGTTCTATGATCACATTGTTCTCAGGAAGGATATTTTCTTTCAGGAAGCCATGGATGTCAACCATCCATGAGGGTTCCTGAGGACTGACTGGGAGCACAATGTTCCCGGCGGGTGGCATGGCCCTGTTTCCCCTCACTCGAAGGCGGGGTTCCCCCTTCGACACGATCGGCGGCCATGACGGTAGGTTGGCAGAGCTTCTCTTCGAACACCCCGGGGGGTAACGGAGCTCATGAGGACGCAAGCCAGGACAGCTTGTCAGCCTCAGCGTTCTCCTTGTGGGGAACTTGTCGCAGCTCCACTCCATCAAAATGCTGCTCAATGCACCGTACTTCGGCCTATGCAGCCATTTGTGGATCGGCGCATTGGTATTCCTTGGAGACCTGGTTGATCACGAGCTGGGAGTCCCTCTTCACCAGGAGGCGGCGAACTCCCAGCTCGGCCGCTGCTCGTAGCCCGGCCAGGAGACTCTCATATTCCGCCATGTTGTTCGTGGCCCGAAAGTTGAGCTGAACGGCGTACTTGAGGATTTGTCTGTCCGGGGAGGTCAGGACCACCCCGGCTCCGGCCCCCTAGAGGTTGAGTGTCAGACCCGGGCATACAGGACTGCACACATGGCCTACATCTCACAGGATAAGGGGTGGGACATGGCCCACACCCTACACTAGTTGTAACTACTCGTAGCCTAGTAGAACTACTCATACAGTAATAAACCTAGTCGGATACAGTACAAAACTACCCGAAAAGTACTCGAGTAGGACTCTGGGGCTTGTATGCGACTAGAAATTCCATGTAACCCTGTCCCGCCAGACTATATAAGAGTGGCCAGGGACCCTCCTTAAGGGGAAAGCGTGGGGAACAACTCGTGCCTCATGCAACAGATCACCAGAAGATCACCCGATCACCACCTAAGGCAATACAAACCACACAGGACGTAGGGAATTACGCTCGCGGCGGCCCGAACCTGTCTAAACTTTGTGTTCCTTGCACCTTCGAGTTCCTGATCTCAGTGACACCCTAGCTACAAACTCACCACCTCGGGGGTATCCCTCGGTGGGCATGGCGGTAAAACACCGACTCCCGCCTTGTGGCACAATCCACCCTTCGGCGTATCGACCCTAGGGAATCGGAAGATTTCGACTACTCCGCTACTCTTCATCGCGCGTCACAACATCGACGCGCTGCAGCGACGACCATGACTACTCGACTCGTGCTACAGTCACGACTGCTTCGACAAATCGGCAACGCCAATGACAACTTCAACAACTCGTCTCGACTAGAAACTAGTCGGAAACGAGCAGCAAACTACTCAGCGGCTAGCTCCGCTTGGTGAACAACTAGTCAGAATTAACTCCGAGTAGTTGGCTCCAACGACAAATCGCTCACGGATCAAAATCGGTTTGAGATGATTCAACCCGGGACCCTCTCCGCGTTGGAAGAGGATTTTGATCATCTACCACCACTCGAAGAAGGGGAAGCCACCACGCGTTGGGGGGCTATTGTTTCCGAACAACTACTCGGATTCACCCACTCATGTGACCCGTGGTCTGGTAAGGAGATCAGATTGGTCGAGCAGGTTTGGGCATCGGAAGGGCATGGAACCCTCCAGGTCTCTCATATCAAGTCCACCACGATTAATTTCCACACCCGGCGAGCTACCGTTTCAAGAAGGCAGACCCCTCCCTCCTTCCGACGACGAAGACGAGGGCCAGGTGGTGCGGAGTGCCAAACGCTTCACCCCCAATTGAGAAGTACTCATGATTCACTCCCACGAGGACTGTGAAGGCCTAGAGCGGGTCCAGCTAGACAACTACGACGACTACCTCCTTGATCCACTCAACAAAGATGTGGACGTAACAATGGATAGTGAATCCTCATCCAACATCAAGGTGGAAGACGTAGATGACATCGAGAAGGAACGCCGCATGCTCATCAATGCGAAGCGTGCCCAACGCAGGCACCGCGCGGTCGAGACGAACTAGAAGGGGAGCGGTAACCTCCACAACTCCTCCACGGGCGACCTCCGTGCCATATCAACGCTGGTCGGAATGCCTACCACAAGTCGGAGGAGGAATTGGATCGTCTACCACAAGTCGAAAGAGGATTTGGATCGTCTACGACAAGTCGGAGGAGGATTTGGATCATCTAAAATAGTCGAAGGAGGATTTGGATCGTTTACTACAAGTCGGAGAAGGACTAGCCAGCATCCATCAAAGGGCTCCCGTCCCCGCCGACTACTCAGACTTCATCAACGATGCCATACCTTTACCAAACGGCCACCACGGCCTGATGGCACCTCCATCTTGGTCGGGCGGGCCAGGGCATTGGAAGGGCACGAGTCCTCCAAGCTACCCGGCTCAGCCCACCTTTTTGCGCCTCCATCTTGGTCAAGCGGGCCCGGGCATTGGAAGGGCACGAGTCCTCCAAGCTACCTGGCTCAACCCACCGTTTTGCGCCTCCATCTAGGTCGGGCGGGCCCGGGCATAGGAAGGGCATGAGTCCTCCAAGCTACTCGGCTCAGCCCACCTTCCTGCGTTTTCAACCTGGTCGGGCAGGCTCCGGTATCGGAAGGGCACAGAGTCCTCCAAGCTACCTGGCTTAGCCCACATTTTTGCGCCATCAACCCCGACAACCTGTCGGGCCTAGCACCGTTCCAGAAACGGAGGACCCTCGACTCCTCGACGACTACTTCGCCATCGCGAGGGTACTCGGCGACCCACCGACAACTACTTCGAGTACACAACTAGTCGAGAGCAGGACTCACACCACCAGTGACTAGTTGGAATTGATTCCGATTAGTCAGGATCATCAACAAACCGGCGTAGCTTCATCAACAAGCGACACAGCTTTGTCGGCAAACACCAACGAATCAAGAGCGACAATTATCCATGCTCGTCTAGCTTCTACGCTCTGGGCCCAGGAGCAATAAGGAGGCTACCCATGTGAAGGCTGAGACTCGATTCAAGGAGGTTTTACGGAGATCTTTAGGAAACTTATTTAACCATTTTCTTGAGTTTTATCTCGACACAAGGGGTTTTTTCCAAAAGAATTCGTTCAACCACTCAGTTAGGGGATCAAGGAGTTTACCCAAAACAGGGCTTGTTCGTTCATCCATACTTCAGCGTCGTACGAACTGTCTTGGCCCGCCCAAGGAATTCCTTCGGGCTAACCAAGACATCTTCGCAAGGCAACATGCGACTTGTTTTGGCCCGCCCAAGGAATTCCTTTGGGCTAACCGATACATCTGCGCATGGCAACATGCGACTTGTTTTGGCCCACCCAAGGAGTTCCTTCGGGGTAACCGAGACATCTGCGCATGGCAACATACGTCTTGTCTTTGCCCCGCCCAAGGACTTCCTTTGTGCTAGCTTAGTCATCCTTGCTCAACAACTACTTCTGTAACAACGCATGTACAGGATTGCATTGTCACTTCCTTTGGGCCAACCGAGACATCTTTGCATGGCAACATATGACTTGTCTTGGGCTGCCCAAGGAACTGATCACCCCATGTGAAGGACCTCATCATCAATCCCTTCGGGCCAACCGTGACATTTTCGCAAGCCAACATGTGAATTCTCATGGTCCGCCCAAGGATACGACTGAAGCTACTAGCAAGATTTATTTCTCCCTCACTAATTGACTTCCAGTATAACTCCGTTTTATTGGTTTACGACTGGTATTACGCGCAAGTTTGTTGAAGGGGCCTCGCTCCCATACTTCTAGTAATAGATTACTAGTTTCCGACTAGTATGTTATGTTACTGAAGGGGCCTCGCTCCCATACTTCCTGTAACAGACTACTAGTTTCCGACTAGTATGCTATGTTACTGAAGGGGCTTCGCTCCCATAATTCCAGTATAACTCCGTTTACTGGTTCACGACTGGTACTACGCGCAAGTTTGCTGAAGGGGCCTCGCTCCCATACTTCCAGTAACAAACTATTAGTTTCCGACTATTATGCTATGTTACTGAAGGGGCCTCGCTCCCATAATTTCAGTATAACTCCATTTACTGGTTCACGACTGGTATCCGTGCGAGTTTACTGACGGGCCTCGCTCCCATACTTCCAATATAACTCCGTTTACTGCTTCACGACTGGTATCCGTGCGAGTTTACTGCAAGGGCACGCTCCCATACTCTCAGTATAACTCCGTTTACTGGTTAACGACTGGTATACGTGCAAGTTTGCTGAAGGGGCCTCGCTCCCATACTTCCAGTAACAGATTACTAGTTTCCGACTAGTATGTTACGTTACTGAAGGGGCTTCGCTCCCATATTTCCAGCACAACTCCGTTCTACTGGTTTACTATCGGTATTATGCGCAAGTTTGTTGAAGGGGCCTCACTCCCATACTTCCAGTACAACTCCGTTCTACTGGTTTACGACAGGTATTACGCGTAAGTTTGCTGAAGGGGCCTCGCTCTCATATTTCCAGTAACAGATTACTAGTTTTCGACTAGTATTCTATGTTACTGTAGGGGCTTAGCTCCCATACTTCGTTCCAGTACAACTCCATTTACTGGTTCACGACTGGTATCCATGCAAGTTTACTGAAGGGGCCTCGCTCCCATACTTCCAGTAACGCTCTGATTACTAGTTACCGACTAGTATTTTATGTTATTGAAGGGGCTTTAATCCCATACTTCCAATAACGTTCAGACTACTAGACTTGTACTCTATGTTACTGAAGGGGCCTCGCTCCCATACTTTCAGTATTTCTCCTTTTACTAGTTTTTGACTAGTTATACATGGAGTTTACTGCAAAGGCATTGCTCCCAACACGGTTTCATGTATATTAGTTACAACATACTTTTTATGTTTTCCTTGCAGGGGACCTGATCTGGACCGTGCTGCTGGGCGAGTCAGATTCAACTCCGATCAGTTGGCTTCGTCAACAGTCACCAATGACTACTCCGATTTTGCGAGAACGCTCGCCTACACGTCGCTGACTACAATGACTACTTGTCGGATTCGACTCTGACTAGTTGGGTTCATCAACAACCGTCAGTGACTACTGGACTTCGTGAAGAATGCGCGGAGACACGCTGGCGACTACTTCCACTACTCGTTTCGCCTACATGCTAGTTGGAATCGACTCTGCTCGGCGATACGTTAGCAACTACTTCGACTACTCGTCTCACCTACAAAACTAGTCGGAATCGACTCCGACTAGTCACTTCATCGACAGTACAAGATTCAACAGCAACTTGGCCAATACCTAGGCTCGGGGGTTGGCGCCACCGACTACTAGGCATATTCTATGCGACTCATCTAGCTCCCAGGCTCGGGGGCTGGATACGACATGCCTCTCAGCAACGAAGGTTTGATTTGAGCGGTAATTTAGGGCGTTGTTTGGTGAAGTTATTTGTTTAACCATTTTTCAGGGAAGTTATCCCGAAAAAAGAGGTTTTTGAATTTACTAAACCGATTTGCCCATCTTCACCATCAAAACTTTACCATCATATATTGCATGCCACGATTCTTTGGATCCTTTATTCCAAACCTTGAAAATTTGAATTCAAGGCTCGGGGCTGCGGGACACGTGTCATCAGCGACTTATTTTTCGAATCTGTTGGAAGATAAGGACAGAAGACTCAATATTAAATTGACCCTCAGCCTGATTCTACGAGTCAACCTAAGGCTCGGGGGGGGCTACTCCATATGGAGTGCGAGTTTAATCACACCCCATATAAAAGAAGACTTGACAACTACTCGGGGCATGAGCACCTCGCAGCCTCGATGCAGCAAAGGAAGTACTCGGAAGACACCTTCAAGATGGAGTTCGGGAGGACTCGAAGATGCCTTCAGAAGTACTCGGAAGCCTGCAGTACTCGACTATGAAGAGCTCGGGGGCTTGTTAGACCCGGGCACACGGGACTGCGCACGTGGCGTACTTTTCCTAGGATAATGGATGGGACATGGCCCACTCCGTACAACTGTTGTGACTACTCATTGTGTAGTAGGCCTACTCGTACAGTAGTAAAACTAGTCGGATATAGTAGGGAACTACCGGAAAAGTACTCGGGTAGGACTCTTAGGCTTGTACCCGACTAGGACTTCCATATAAACCTGTCCCCCTAGAGTATATAAGGGCGGACAAGGACCCCCTCCAAATAAGGAAATCACCCAGGAGATCACCCGATCACCACCTAAGGAAATACAAACCACATAGGATGTAGGGTATTACGCTGTCTGCGGACCGAACTTTTCTAAACCTTGTGTTCCTTGCACCTTCGAGTTCCAGATCTCGGCGACACCCTACCTACAAACTCACCACCTTGGGGGTATCCCTCGGTGGACGTGGTGGTAAAACACCGACAGGCAGGCTTTGTTGAGGTTTGTGTAATCCACGCACATGCAGAGCTTGCCGTTGGCCTTCGGACAATGATTGGGTTGGCTAGCCACTCGAGATGAAAGACTTCCTGGATGAAACCTGCTTCTAACATCTTCCGCACTTGCTCACGGATGAAGTCTTGCCTCTCCGGTGCCTGAAGCTGGACTTTCTCCAGGACGGGCCACGCTTCTGGGTGCACGGCCAGGCGGTGCTCGATCACCTCCCTGGGGACTCCGGGCATGTCCGATGGTTTCCATGCAAACATGTCGGCGTTAGCCCGGAGGAAGGAGATGAGCGCGCTTTCCTATTTATCGCCCAGCTGCGCTCCAATCGCCACTATCTTCTCGGGGTCGTCCCCGAGGCATATCGCCTTGGTGAGGGCCGCATCATCGGGGGCGATCCGTGTCCGAGCTGGGTGGAGTGCCGACGGCTCGGGGCGTTCGCCGTCGTCCGGGGAGATGGCCGCCATGGCCTCGTAGAGCCTCTCGGCGCAATGCACCGATACCTTGATGTCTGCCTTGACGGATGACCCCGAAAGGCCCCGGGATCTTCAGGGTGCTGTATGCATAGTGCATAGCTGCCATGAACTTAGCAAGCGCCGGACGACCGAGGATGGCATTGTATGGGAGGTCGAAGTGTGCCATGTCGAAGACAACGTGAAGTTGTCCCATTCTCCGAATGTGACGAGCAACTCGATCTGCCCCAGGGGAACCGTCCTTCCATCAGTGACACCATAAAAAGGCATCAATGGGAGCAGCTTGCGTTCCCCGATCTGCATCTTGTGGAACACCTCCGGGGAGAGGAGGTTCAGGCCCGCTCCTCCATCAACAAGGATTCTTCCCATCCCGAGGTTGCAGATCGTGGGAATCACAACCACGGGGAGGATGCCGACCCTGCCGTGTTGTCCGGGTGGTCGTTCTGGTCAAAGGTAATCGATGTACCCGACCACTTTAGGAGCTTGGAGTTCGCCGGCATAGGGGAGGCAGCCCAGACCTCCCTCCAGAGGAGCTTAGCTCTCCTCCGGAATGGAGGGGCGCTTGCTCCGCCGAAAATGGTGGCCACCGCATGCTGCGGCTCCTGGAAGCCTAGGCTCGTGCCACACAGAGCACCTCTGTTGCTGTCGCCACGCGATGATCTCCCCGCTTCTTCTGGTAGTTCTCCACGAGGCCCTTGACTAGCCGGCACTCAGTAAGATCGTGCCGATCGGTCCTGTGGATCTTGCACCACTTGCTGGCACCCTGCTTCGCTGGGACCAGCTTTTGGAAGCCCCCCGCGAGTTTTTCCCCCTAGGTGGCTTGTTACAGCCTTCTGTTGCCAGGGCGGCGGCGACCTTCCGCTTGTTCTTCTTGTTGCCGGGCTTGCTACGCTCTGAGGAGGCGGGCTCCTCGGGCGTGCTACGCCGTTCGGTGCAGCTCTGAGCCTTTGCCTCCCGGGCACACTTGTCCGCCAGGGCGAATAGCTCGGCAACAGTCTTGATGTTGTGCGTCTCGAGCTTCCCCACCAAATGCTTGTTGGTGACTCCCTCGCTAAACGCCATGATGATGGTGGATGGCAAGATGCGGGGAATGGTATTGCGCACCTGGCTAAAATGCCAGATGTACTGTTGCAGCGTTTCACCTTTGTGTTGCCTGACCACGAGGAGATCTCCCCGAGTCCCGGGTCGGTTAAACGACCCAAAAAAGTTGGCGACGAACTGTCGGTATAATTCGCCCCATGAGTCGACAGATCCCGGCGGGAGGTTCATCAGCCAGGACCTCGCAATACCCCTGAGGGCCACATGGAAGTAGTTGGCCATGACCTGAGGTCCCCCACCCGCAGCCTGGATGGCCGTGGTGTAGATCTGGAGGAACTCCTCAGGGTCGATGGTACCGTCATACATCTCCAGGATATCCGGCTGGAACTTGGTGGCCAGTGGACCCGCCGTAAGTTCGCAGCAAAGGCCCGGCCTGTAGGGTCCAATGTTGTCATAGCCGGCGCAGCCGCCCTGCCCCTGGTTTCCCTGCGTGGGGGAACCGAAGGAGGCGTGATCCTCCTCGGCCTCCCGGCGCTGCTCACGTGTATGCTCGAGGGTGGTCCGGGCATCTTCACCGGCTCTTTTCTCATCGAGGCGCAAGTCGTGCGACCCGCTGGTGCGTGACCGGCCTGGAGTGGGCTGCCGCGATGGCGGCCGGGAGTCCCCAAGGGAGGGACCCCCAGCGATAGCGTGGGAGCCCTGAGCGCCCGGCCTCGGGCACGCCTTCCCGATGAGACTGGCTAGCTCATCGAGCCACTTCCCCTCAGGTGTACCAGGCTCCACCCTCACCGGGGATGGCGCAGGAGCGCTCGGGTTGCCACTAGTGCTTCCCTAGGGGGAACGCCGCCAAGGTCGAGGCGCCCACGTGCCCAGGACGCCTGCAGGGCCCCCCGCCTCCGGGCGTCAACCCGGAACTAGGCCAACCTGACGTTGGTGGACGCAGTGCCTCCAGAGGCGAACTTGGGAGCGTCAAGTCAGGGCGGTGCCATGGCGATTGACGCCGGCCGGCGCCCGCCTGGTGCGAGGGGATGTGGTTCCACCGCCCCCGCGCTAGGCAATGCATTGGATGGCCCCCTTCTGGGGGCATGATCTCTGTTGCTCTCACCATCAGAACGGTTAGAGCGGTCAGAACGGAGATCCTACACGCCAACACCCACTACCTGGCGCGCCAGCTGACGGTGGGTGAGTACCGCAAGCAGGGATTCGTGGGAACCCCCGTTTAAAGATTTGGCCACGGGTGTAACACGCAGTAGGATTCCGACCGTGTGACGACCGGGTGACAAAGTGGTTTAGACAGGTTCGGGCCGCTTTGAGCGTAACACCCTACGTCCTGTGTGGTGTTGATAGTTGTATTCAGTTGGATCTGAGTTAGGGTCGACCAGATCCGATCACCTTTACACATTTCCCATCTATTCTATTTATAGCCTTCCACGTGGGCCCTAGGGAGAGGTGTACCGCTTTTGAGTGTGAATGCGGCGCCTTATAAGAGGCGCCGACATGCAAGTGGCGGCCGCCCGCTAGATAGTGTCCTGCACCGTGGGCCAGAACTTTCATCGCCCGAGGTCCTCCTTGAGAGACAGCGAGATACCATAAGGTCTCTCCCGGGGTTTCCACATCGCCCAGGGCTGCAAGTGGTGCCCGCCCGCCAGACAGGGTCTTGTGTTGTGGGCCGGGACTGTCGGGACCTAGGATCCACCTTGAGGGACCCCGGGATGCCCCAAGGTCCCTCCCGGGCTCTATGTGTTGCCCGGGGTCTTTCCCGCGCGCCGCTTGGGGTAGTCGGCACTCTTCTCCACGCCTGTCCGATATGATGGGCGGCGTAAGTGGCGGGGCTCCCCCAACCGTCCATTGCCAAATGACGGGATGTGACCCGGGTGGGGAGTCCCCCTCTGTTCCGATCGCCGTGCCATCTGAGAGCATGCTTCCCCTGTAATCATGTGGTTTTACGGGGAAGGCGCGCCACCAACGGGCCTCGCCCGGTTGTAGCAGGACGGGCGCATTAAATGCACCGTCAGGCGATCCCTTCCCCTCGAAGGAACCGCCCCATCCTGTAGAGGCGCTTAGCTTCCCCTGGTCTCGGGTCTCCTAGGAGGCGCCTCAGTTTGGCCCATTACTGCTAACGGGCCAGGAGGGCCTTTTAACCCACTTATCCTTGATTTGTCTATGGCTGGAGGGACCCCCGTCCCCGTGGCGCCGACAAGAACTGCTCTATCATCTTAATACCAGGCATGCACCATGAAACCATGAAATGGAAGCTTTTTCCGTTCTCTTTGATTGGTGCTGCCAAAGAATGGTATTTCCAAACCATAGGAAAGGTAGAGGGTGATTGGAATATTCTAAAAGAGAAGTTTTGTTTCCGTTTCTTCCCCTTACCTAGGGTCATTGCCCTTCGTATAGAAGCTGTAACTTTCAAGCAACGAGAGGAAGAACTTCTGGGAGCAGCTTGGGCTTGTTACACCGAGCTGATTTCTTCAGGGCCAGACTTGGGTATGCCTGAGGCTATGCACATACAGCACTTTGCCGGTGGCCTTAGAATAGATAGCGCAATCTTTTTAGACACGACCTCCGGGAGGTCCTTCTTGCACAAAACTATAAGGGCACGTTTGGTTCGCTGGTGAGGTGAGCCTGGCTCGCATCTACCAGCCAGGCCGTTCAGGACAAGGCTAGGGGCATGTAATGCCCCCTTGTTTGGTTGACTGCATGACATGAGACTAGATGCAAAGAGTATTTGTTTGGTTGGCTGGATGGTCTACTAAATGCACAGGAGAGAAACAAACCCACTTGTTTGGTTAGCTGCATCCAAAAGAGTTTGAATACCCTAAGGCTAAGCTTGGTAAGGTTACCAACTCAGTTTTTCTACATTCCAGGACCTCATACAACATAGATAAAAATAAGAACTAGTATGGTAATAATCTGAACTAAGATGATGACATCTTTGGATGAGAAGGAAATTGTCTTTTCATGTGCATTGCCTTGTAGTCTTTTGGCTCTTCTTTTTTATCACTTCATGACCATGGCGCTTGTGGTGAGCAGCAGAAGCTTCACCCTTTGTCTTGTAACCTTGGTAACAAGCTCCTTCGAAACCATTGATCTATGCATGGCATTCTTCCCATGTGGCAAAAACTCCAGTTTTGCGGCCATAGTAAACAATAAACCAAGTCATATTTAATTTTCTAAATATTTAAAATGATACAATGAAAACAAATAAGTGATAGCAGGTACGAAAGCAAATGTGAAAAAATTAGCAGCTATGAATGTGAAGGCATCAATAGCAATGGAGTTGTGCTTAGCAGGTACCACAATAGTAGGTATGAAAACAAACTAAGAGGTATGAATGTAAATGCATCATTGGCAATGGAGTTGTGCTCAGCAGGTAAGAAAACAACATGTATGAAAATGTCATCATAGGCAATAGAATTGTGCTCAACAACATGTAAGAAGATAAAAATAGCAAAGGCACAAGACAAATGGTCATGAAATAAAACCATGGTTATAGCTGCAACTATGATCAAGTATCCATCACATCATAGGCAATGTAACTAATTGATCGAATACATCATCAAAGAGCTAATGCATGTTCCAATGGCACTTGGCACTAGGGCCACTACTAGAACCACTTAGCCATGAGTTAACTGACCTACCAAACCAAAACAAATGGAGCTCAGTGTTGCTAGCTCCATTTAGCTCTATCCTGCACAAAAGGCACCAACTGCACAAAAGGAGTAAGCTGCAAGATAGCAGCTTCACTCGACAAAAGAAGAGTCAGTCAGTAAGAATGTGAGGATGTCTACATGTAGTAGTGCTTGGCAAGTCAAGTCCTGAGCCAGAGGACATGGTGTGGATCAGTCATCTTCACAAAGGCATCTCCCTGAGCCTTGTTGTCCACCAAATGAGAGAATGCACAGATCAGAGCCTCCTCAACGAAACCAGGCATGTACATCACTGCACCATAGAGCTCAGGATGAATCACCTCAACTTTAGTCTCACGAATAGCAGCTGCAACATCCTTCACTGCATCAGTCATGTTGGACAGGACCACAGTGTCCTCCTCGCTGAGGGCACACCTCCTCCTCTTGTTGCTAGGGCCAGAACCACTAGTGGCATCTTTCCCATCCTTAGATGCCTCACCCCACATCTTAGCAACATCATCTATGCTCTTGACAGTCTTCTCCTCATCATATGGTTCAGCCTTCACTGAGCTAACAGTACAGTCACAGGGGGAGCCTAAAGCCTCATTGCAACCCATAGCATACTTGTCAGTGGCCAGTCCTGTCCCAAATATGGTCATCATCTGCTTGTAGTTCTCTATGGGCTTGTTTAAGAGCTCTGCATCCTTAGGGTGTGCCTAACCCTCAGCCCACCGAGGGATACCCCGAGGTGGTGGATTTGTGGGCAGAGTGTCGCCGAGATCAGGAACTCGAAGGTGCAAGCAACATAATGTTTTGACAAGTTCGGCTCGTGAGTTGCGTAATACCATACGTCCTGTATGGTGGTTTGTATTGCCTGAGATTTAGATGATGTTTTGGAGGGGTCCCTACCCACCCTTATATACTCCGGGCGACAGGGTTAAAGCCTAGTCTGGTACGAGCTTAGCAGTCCTATTCTGGCCATACCGAGTAGTTTCCTTCTATACTACTCGAATCCAGGTACATTACAATAGATATAAGGTATGAGATATGCCCCATCCCGTATTCTATAATTATCATACACCACGTTAGCATTCCCGTGGTTCCGAATCTGATACTGAGGGCATGTTTGGTAGAGCTCCACGTCTAGCTGAAACGGCTCCAGCTCTGGCTTGTCTAGTGGAGCAGTTTTTCTAGCTTCATATTATCTACTTAGCGAATAGTTCGGTAAAATAGCTTCTCCATATTGCTTAAAATATATTGAGATGATGAAATATCCATATTGCTCTTTTTCCTTTTTTTTATTTTTCTTGCTGTTTCTTTTGCTTCTCTTTTCTTTCCTTCCCATTTTATTCCCCCCTTATCCACTTTCTTCCTCCTCGCATCGCTCCCGACGCCTCCTGCTGCTTCGCCTCCGCTTCCGTCGCCGGCCGTCCGCCCCGCCTCGAGCTCCCGCACCGGCCGGCCGCCTCCGCCCGGACCTCCCCGGCTCTTCCTCCTCGTCGCACGAGGCCAATCCACCTGAGGTGCGGGCGCAGATTATTTCCCAAGAATTTTTGGGGTTGGACTGAACCTCTATGCCCAACGTTGAGTCCGCCGCTGCTTCGGACGGGCCTCCGCCACAGGACGCATGGCACGCCGAGTTTCAACGCCTCGTCCCGCTGTGGGAGTCGCTGCGCGATACATCCAAGGTACAGATGCGTTTCCCCTGTGTTCTTGTGGTTGTTTTGTTGCATGGCGCTTGATATGCTACATAATTTGTCGTTGTATGGGATTTGAAATCCCACACAAGCATACGGGATTGTTGGTTTTGCTGTTCTAGGCTATGGTTTTGCATATGAAGTACATATACGAAATTTTGCGATTATCTGGAGCTCTCAAAAGCGTATTTATTGATTGCAATATTTGTTGTTAATTCTGATGTAGCTGTTGGTTCTTAGTTCTTTTACCAATAGAATGCTTAGTGGCTGTTAAATAGAAGAGAAATTTTGTGATCTGTCTGTCAGAATGGGCCTGATGATTGCAGGCATAAAAGTTTAATGTGGGATGGAACCTCTTTTTCTTGTGCAGGTCATTATCCCAATTTCAATATCTAGGGTGAACCAGTTTGATGCTGCAAGGCTGGATGTTGAGATGTCTGCCATGTTGAAAGAGCAGCTAGTCAAAGTGTTCTCTTTAATGAAGGTGCTTTCTTTACTAACCCCAGTGAATTGGATGCTCTTTTCAGCTTGCATAGAGCTTAAGGGCACTGCTAGTTGGTGCTTTCAGTTTTCATGCTTTTTCTTCATATCAGCCAGGACTCTTATTCCAATATGAGCCTGAACTCGATGCTTTCCTCGAATTCCTCATCTGGAGGTTCTCAATTTGGGTTGACAAGCCAACCCCAGGCAATGCACTGATGAACCTAAGGTATAGAGATGAGCGGGCAGCGCCCATCACTGGAAAAGAAGGTATTTTTCTATTAACTTTATGTCAATTGCTGTCAATTTTTTCATATGGTATGCACTTCATGCCTCTTTCTTCAACTAATCATGCTGGTTAAGTGTATGTGGTTGGTCTTCCTGAACATTTTTGCCTAAGATACATTGTTTTGCACATTTCCTGCACATTAGTAGACTCTTTGCTTGCATAATGTGGTTGAGGCACCTAGCTCTTGTAGGTCTAACTTTCCATGCAGAAGCTGCTTCTGCAATTATGTTCATTGTCTGTCCTTTTATTACCCCCAAAAGATTTAATCTGCAAATACACGGTGACCTTTAGCAATTTATTCAATGTCAAGGTCTCACTTGAGATGCTATGTTCTAAAATCACCACAGATTAAAAGTGCAAAAAGCATCTTTCCTGAGAAATCTTAGGCTCTGAAAATTATGATAACTATTTTTCTAATATTCATATGACTACTGTAGTTAATGAAACTTATTTTATTTGAAAACCCCAAGTCCATGTTGATGTTTTGGATCAACAAATTTATTTTGAAACAGGGTGATATTTTGCTGTTCTCGATTAGGGTCAAACTTTAGGCTTTTGCATGATATCCCCACCTAGTATGTTTTCATTATGAATTTCATGCCCTATTGAGTAGAACTGGCTGCTTATAGAAAAACCTAATACAAATACACAGTGGAGTGGTTTTCAATTATGATCATCTTATTTGGAGCAACCAGTTCCAGATTTTTTGGTTATTTTTCTAGCTGTTTTTTTCTCTGAACAGTGTTGATGAAGGATATTTCCTTGATTATATTTGGATCAAAGGAAAATCGCCCAGCTTTATATTGAAAGCTTTGCAAGCGTTTTACATCTGACCGAGAATGCTGGGGACTCCAGCAGCGTTACACAGGGGCCTAACTTGCACCCAGCTTTAGTTAGTATATTTCCTTGGCTATATGAGGGAAAATAGGGAAGTATTAACTATTTGGATGAAATAATTTATCAAACTATAATCTGATTATCAAATAGTGTGATAGATCTTATAACAACTACTTTCCACAGCCATCTTATATAAAGTGCATTGCAGCACAGGACAGCAATTGGAAATTGGTTATGCAATGAAACAAGTTGGACATCACGGATTTGTGCTAGTGGCGGACACTGTCAGGAGGCATAGCATGCATGCTGTTTTGCATATTATTGCATAATTGGGATATTACATGTATATCTCATAATCTGTTAGTTTGTTGTGACTCATGATTAGTTGCATATCTTTAGTATTTCCTTGTTTATAGATAAGTCTTTTCCACCATCTACAAAAAGGATAGGACTATCAAAACCATATCCTTTACGTTTAAACAATTACTTGACTAAGCATCAGGCTTCACCTTGTCTAAAGCCTTCTTCATCTATGCTCATCCTCTCCTCTTCTACCATGTTGTCCCCTCAAGATGTGCCCTTCTGGCCCCATTCCGCATGGTGTTAACCATTCAGGAACACAGTATATCATATTTACATGAACACATAAAAAATTACAGCTTGGTTGGAGGTTTTTTTTTTTCAGTGCATGCTATAGACAATCTCTTTTTCTTTATCAAACCGAATTTGAGGTCAAGCTCTTCAAATGAACTCAACAGCACCAAGGTTATCTGACATAGCAGAATAGCGGATATAGTTCCACCTAAATAGCTATTCAGAGCATCGATATGAATTACGGTCCATCTGTTGCTTATCTTTTTCAATCCCAAGTTCATACCATTATCTTCGCCAAGTTTAGCTCATTTGCCACATTCACAGGAGTCTGCTTTTTCATACTTATTTGTTTTGTTTGAGGGAGTGCTAGTGATATTTAGATGAGTATTTCTGAGCTACATCTGATGGATTCATTTTGCTTTTCAGTAAGAACAGGTTTGGAAGGACCTGGGCTTTCTGTTTCTCAAAAGATATTTTATTGTATTAGCTTTGTTGGTGGCCAATATATATGGTCAAGATTGCAGTCTTTTTCTGCTTTCCGTCGATGGGGTGCTTCTGAACAGGTGACCCTCATATCTTCTTTCTGAAAACTTACAATTGCTTTTCACTCTTATAACTTAAAATATCCATTTCATGTTGTAGAGACCACTAGCACGCCGCACCTGGAGCTTAGTGCAGAATGCTGAAGGATTGTACAGAGCCGCTTCATTCTTTAACCTGTTATTGTTCCTTTATGGTGGAAGGTACCTTCTTGTGCCTATTTGATTATGGGCATTTCCTCTTGCATCATGAGGATTGCAGAAATTATTCATGATTAACAGGATCTGGACATGGGATCAGACCGGTTTTGTGATTTGTTCCTTCCTGCTTCTTAATATAATGGTGGGCAACTCTCCTGTCATTTCATGACAAAAGAAATGATCAACAGGCCCCTAACAGGTGGCACCTAGTTTGGCATTGCTAACCATCTATCTAGAAATCTAACATAGTGAACGTGTACAGCATGTACCCTACACTGTGATAAGAAATTGACAAATAATGGTATGTTGTATTTGAATGAGCTAGATCAACATACGATGTGAAAAAATGGAAAGCTATTCTTTTTTTTATAAAAAAAGAATATTATTGTCATATTCACCTTTTAATTGTTATGAAGTCCACACGACACATCTATATTTGAGCCTTGCTTATGTACTTGTACAGGTACAAAACTATTGTAGATAGAATTCTGAAAGCAAGACTTGTTTACGAGAGCCCCAACATGAATAGAGCTGTTAGCTTTGAGTACATGAATCGGCAGCTAGTTTGGAATGAGTTTTCGGTAAATCTCTTTCTTGCAGCCCTGTTGTTATCTCACAATCAGTTGGTACCTAAAAAGTCGCTAGTTTAGGCAGTTATCAATTTTACAGTTTGATCTAGGCTTTTGATTGTGTATTTAGTTATATACTGATATTCCTAATGATAAGTTTAGCCAATGTGGATCACATATATTCTTGATGGATCATAACACCTACCAGTTTTCTGAATAATTAGTTGTCTGATATCCTCCACTGTTTGACATTGTAGACTGCATATGTTTGTGCACTTCCAGATAGTAGGATGCAAATTTGGGGAGGTTGAGGTTACCTTAACTGCACATATTTCAATTCCAAATGAAAAAAAGGATCTCTATTACATTTCCTTGAAATAAAAATTTTACCAAGTCAAACATGTTGCCTTGTTACCACTGTTCAAATGCAGTTTGCATGACAGTGGTGGCGTAAAAACTGTATGTCCTGTAAAGAAATCCTTGTAGGTGTAGTGAAATGTACTCAGGACTATCTAGTTAGGCACTTGCGAATAATGGATTGGTAATGTGGCTTTTATTGTAGAGTGAACAGAGGCTGATGTGCAGGTTTCTTTAGTTAGTTTCTGAGATTTCACACAAAAACTATTGGTGCCATTTGTGTCATTAAAAGCCGGCTGGCCAGCCATGTGGCCCGAGGAGTACTATGGCAGCAGCAAGAGTTCATCCAGCGTCCAGTAGTTTGTTAGGATATCTCTTTAGTTAGATTTCAAGGTAGTTGAATTAGAATGTTACCCCTACACAACTTGTCAGGAAAGTCAAGTTAGTAGATTGCATCCATTAGGGGCGGCTATATATGCATGCTGTTCTAATCTATTTGGAATGAACGAAAGAGTTATCAGGAGACATCCCCATCTACTCTGGGCCTTGAGTTTCAGCGCAGCTGTCTCCGGCGTGTTCGATCTCAAGTGTTCAGTTCGACATCCATTCGCCTCCCACCAAGTCCCCATTGTTCTGCACAACCTCTAATCCTGGCCATAACATTCTTCTACATTCGAAAACCCTGTATGTGTCATGTAAGATAAAGTTTCCTCTAATATGCATCAGAATGCTTGGACAGCAGTGAGTTTTGTAATTTGCAAGGTCATAGTCGCCTAACAGAATGTAAGTAAATAAAATGGGCTGATGGCTCCATTTCAATAAATTTGATAGTATATTAGTATAAGAACTCAAATGTAACGAAATGGGTGAAAGGGGCTTGACTGCACTAGACCACATTGTAAATGGGGTTTCTAATGTGATATGTTGTGTATGTATATACTTGTGTTTTTTAAGCTATTTAGGTTTATGAAAGCTAAGTATCACTAGTAACATTACCACTGTTCATCAAATTCTCCTTATTGCAAGATGACAAGATAAAAACCAACGAATTTATATTTACTATTTAAGCAAAAGTGTCATCCAGTCTGAAATTTGAACACATTTGAAAATGAGTAAAATGCACCCCAGGTCCCTAAACTTGTACCGCTGTGTCAGTTAGGTCCCTAAACTCTCAAAATGCATATTTGGATCCCAAGCTCGCCACACGAGCTCCCAGTATCGACGTGGCATGCCACGTGGTCGCCATGTTGGCGAACATTTATAAAAATCCCCCTGCATAGTGTTCTCTTCTCCTATTTACTCCTCTTTCTCTCTCTCCCTCTGAATGGCAACTCAAGGGCGAGCTGCCCAAGGCTAGGCCATGGCCGGCGGTGGCTTGGCCGGCCGTGGGCTGCCGGTGTCGGGCCGGATGGTAGTGGCACCGCGGCCAGCACGCCAAGGTGCAGCCGTGGCGTGTGGGGATGCGGTGTAGGGCTGCGTGGAGGTGGCCCGCGATGGGTGGAGCGGTGGTGGCGAGTTGGCCGCGGCGGCGCGAGGGGCGGCGGAGAGAAGGGCTAGGGAGGCGAGGGCGGCGCCATGGTGCTCACCGTGGGCTCAGCTCGGGTGGAGGAAGGCCGGAGGAGGTTTGTCGGCGTGCGGCTCGGAGCTCCGACGGACTTCAAAGGCGACCGGCCGGAGCGGAGGCGATTCCGGCCAGAAAATGGCCGGAACGGGTGGGGAAAGTGGTGGGAAAGGTGGAGGAGGAGGTGTGGGAGGCTATCGCAGAGAGAATCGAAGAGGGAAGGGGTGTGGCTAGCGTATTGCGGCCGGCGGCGGAGGCAGCTTGGCTCGGCCCGAGCTGGGAGAAGCGAGAAAGGGGAAGAGGGAGGGGAATGGCGCCGAGGAGGAGGGGAGCGCCGGCCCTAGGCGCCCGCGGCCCCACGCGGTGGTGACGCACCCGCCCGTGGCTGTCCGGTCCCTCGCAGGCCGGCAAGCCTCACGCCACAGGTGGAACTCGACCCGTCCGTGGCGTGCTTCGTGACGCATGGCGGGTGGAACTCGACCCTGGAGGGTGTGGCTTGCGGCGTGCTGCTGGTCGTGGCGCCGCAGTACTCGGACCCTGGCTCGTCGCGGAGCGGACGGGCGCCGGCGTCCACACGTGAGGTGGACGGCATCATGGAGGTTGAGGAGCTGGCGCGGTGCGTGGCGCCTGCAACGTCGAGGGCGGTTGCGTCCCGTGGAGGTAGGAGACGAGGGCGGCCATGGCCGCGGCGGGGGGGCGAGGGGCTCGAACTGGAGCCTGACGGAGTTCCTGAGGCGGATCACCGGCGGTGGTGGCAACTAGCAGATCACGCGTAGCTTGCTCCATTTCCAGTGAAAAACGAACGATAATTGAGTGCTATTTGGTCGAGTAATCGGTTGCTAGTTTTGAAAATGGGAATAAAACTCCGTTGAAGGAGATTGACACGGATGGCTCCAATCCAAAATGGCGCAGGCCGGAGAGAGAGAGAGAGATTGGAGGAGGAGAAGAGAGGGGGAAGGAGGGAGAGATAGAGGATGCGGAATGTGGAGGACTCTTTTGAGTATTGATGCCGTGGTGGCATGCCACGTCGGCGCTGGGAGCACGCGTGGCGTGTTTGGGACCCGAGATGGACCCCTTTAAACGGTTTAGGGACCCAAATGTGCATTTTGAGAGTTTAGGGACTCAACTGGAACAGCGGTACAAGTTTAGGGACCTGGGGTGCATTTTACTCTTTGAAAAACTAGGCAAGTATGGTACTACGAAGCAATCTCAAGCATTATTCTTATGGACATTGCTAAATGCTGATATTTATACTCTGGGGAACTTTTGTGTCATATCAGAGAACATTTTTCCTGTGTTCATTGATGTTTTTGCCAGCATCTTGATATTGAGATAGATTTTATTTTAATGTACTGTAGATAATAGAACATCGAATCCTGAACTTTGAGCTATGCATGACACTGCTTAATTCTGCAGGAAATGTTGCTTTTGCTTCTTCCGCTCTTGAACTCATCCTCAGTAAAGAAGTTCCTTCTCCCTTTCTCCAAAGATAACTCGGCAGGTTTTTCTGGTGATGAAGCAGATTGTCCTATATGTCGGTCCAGTCCTAGTATTCCTTTTGTAGCTGTTCCATGTCAACACAGGTATGTCGCTTCTCATTACTCTACCTTGATCATATCCCTTCAGTAGGTAAAGCTGGTAATGGTTTGGGCTGCGCCCAGTTTTAACGGTCTGGTTTTGCTATCTGGACTCCTTTGGTTCAGTGTCAAATGGGCTGAGGTGTCTATTGGTCTGGTTAGGTTTGGTTTTTCTTTCACCATGGGTTGGTTTGGTACGGATTGAGCTTTTGTTTTCGAGTTTATTTGTTGGCTCAGAGGGATCGTTCTGGCCAATTAGTGCAACTGGACAGGCCTGCAGCATGCACAGGCGAACGTGAACATCAGCTGCAGGCCTGCAACGTGCACAAACGGAGCTAGCTGGTGTAGTTAGCTAGTTGCATGATGCATGCGGCCTGGTTTAGTTTGGTTTTGAAATATGATGGTTTGGGATGGTGTGGTGTGGGATAGCATATATTAGTAAAATGGTTAGGTGCAGTTATGGTCTTAGTTCTCGGACCATTAGCACCTTGATCGGTAGGTTCCATCCTAACATCTTGCACAACAATGGAGCATGTTAGAAAAGACACATTTCCGATAACCATTACTAGATTAGTATTGCTGGGATGGTTTTGTTACTCTAGTTCACAGTAGTATTTTTTTTTTTGAGATTAGTTCACAGTAGTAGATATAGGATCAAAACAAAAGGAGAGGTACACAAGGAAAAGCATGTGCATAGATCTTAAAATTATGGAATGATAAGATCCTACCAGGGTTTCTAGACAACTGTTATTTATAATCATATTTCAGTCTAATATCTATGTCTTCTAAGAAATTAGAGTGTCTAAAAGTTAGTATGAGTTGTGCATGTGCGAGGTGAATATGCAATATCTGGCTTACATGTTGGTTTCAGACAAGTTTGATTTAGGGCTGACTTAATTTCTTCCTTACCTATTATGCTATTGGTATTGTATCTAAGCTTTGCTATGTCGATATTTGCGTTAGACATTCTTTGTTGTTTTCAGGTACTGCTATTATTGTCTACGCACACGGTGTTCAGCTACGAGTTCTTATAGATGCCCACGCTGTAACGAGGTGGTTGTTGCAATTCAAAGACAAGGATCAGTTTAGTTTACATAGTCGGGTTCAAGAATTCTTGCCCATGTACACTGACTACCCCATTGATCTTCATACTTAGAAGTTTAGATGCTCCCATCGAGAATGTGCATCATGACATGTACATGTAATGGCCCAAGTATGAAAAAGTTTGATGCCATGAATTGCTGGTTGTATTTGAATGTCACGTTTGTATTTTATTGAGTACACTCTGCATATTGTAGACAGCTGTTCGCCAAGGCTCAAGAGTTTTTCTTTGGGTAAGGGATTTCTTCTATTCTTAGTATTTATAGCCTGGTATTTGGAAAAAGAAAAGAGTGTTTAAAAAGCAAAAATAAAAAATAACTATAAGACTTATAAGACTATCGTCCCTACTTTTCTGTTTTACGAATGTGCAGCTGGCTCTCTAGATAAGAAATCTACTTGCTCCGATTACAGATATAAGTCAAAATATAAGTTGAATTTTGTTTGTCCTAAGTTAACATTATTGCCCTTCAAAAAAAAAGTTAACATTATTGTTTAATCGCCAATATGTATAAAATCATAGATAGATTGACAATACAAGGTTGAAGTTATATTGTTGTATAGTCATAAAATACACTTTCATAATATGTAACTCATTTAATTTAACATAATATATTGTCACTGATTTATTATAGTCAAAAGTGAAATAATGCAAATTGAGAGTCGAGGTGCGAAATAACTTATCTATATTATCTATATTTGTTATTGAAAAAAAGTGTGGTTCCAGCTATGGATCAAACGGCTCTATGGATCAAACGGCTCTGGCTGTGGCTTCTCTGGTAAAGGAATTTTTTAGCTCCGGATTATATGGTTAGCAAAACATTTGGTAAAACAGCTTCTCCAATTATTTAAAATGATAAAATATCCATATTAATCTTATATTTTCTATTATTTTCTTTTCTTTCTATTTCTTTTCTTCTTTTTTTCATCCCGTACTCTCTCCTCCTTATCCATTCGCCCAGTCCATGAGTCCAATCCACCCAGCAACCTTATCCGTTCTAGTTCCCGCTCCCAAACCCGTCTTCCTCAGCCCGCCTCCGTCTCCGTCCGCCGGCGCCACTTGCCCCCACCGGTCGCCGGCCCCACCCGCAGCCAGCGGCCGAGCCCCACCGCTCCTGCTTGTTGCGCCCGCCTCCACCTCCGTGCTTGAGCCGCCGATGCACCGGCCTCGGGCCGGTCGCTTCGACGCCGCGGGCTGGCTCCGCGTCGCCGGCCATGCTCCATGCGCGGGCCTCCACTTCCGCGTCGCCGGGCACCTCCCTGCTCCCTCCGCCTAGCTACGTCCCGAGGATAAGAATGGAAAATGCTGAAGACAAACAGCGAGAGCCAGTTTCTTTTGCCCCCGCTCTACCAAATAGCTCTAGTCACCGTGATTTTGGGAGCTTCGCCGCTGGAGCTAGTTTTCTTTAGCTCCTGCTCTACCAAATAAGCCCTCTAAGTGGAGAAGCCGCTCAAGGAGCTGCGGACTTGGGGGAGGCACCGCCTCCCGGGCTATCACTTGGCAGCACGCGGTGGCGTTCTTCCGCGTGGCTGCGGTGATTGGGACCGCGAGTTGGCCTGCAGCGCCGGGGGCGCTTCCCTGCGTTGCTGTGGCTGCCCAAGGGGGCACACTTGGTCTAGCATGCTCCTACTTGCAAGGGTGATGTTGTGGCTCGCAGTCGGTATCATGCCCCCTAGTGCTGTACGTCAACTGTCATCGGACGAGATTCGAAGGATATCAGGCGAAACCCCTTGCAACGGTGATGCCCTTCTGGTGCCACTCCCCTTCTTGGAGGTGTCGCGATGATGGCATCCTCCACCTCCTAATCTTCGATGGGATCCTCCAGGCTCTGGCTGGTCGGAGTGGCGATGGAGACGTTTGAGGATGCTGATTTTCTTGCTGGAGACAAGGATCTCTTTGTCAACGTAGTTTGGCTGTCCTGTGGTCGGCGGGCTTGCTTGTTCCTTGCGAAGTGGGCTTGCTTGTTCCTTGCGAAGTCCGGGAGAATGCTGTTTCCACGGGCGGGTAACGTGCCTACCCCTGAAAACGTGTCTTCAGAGGCGGGTCACCCACTCACCCGTTCCGGGCACCAAATTTTCAGAGGCGGGCCACCCACTCATCCGTCCCTGAAAATAGATTTATAGGGACGGGTCACCCCTCTATAAATTGATTTTCGGGGGGTGTGGGGGGAAGTTTGACCCGCCCTTACAAATCTGTTTCCAAGGGGGTGAGGGGTGACCCGCCCCTGAAAATGTGTTTCCAGCCCGCTAAAAAATCTACCGATTTGAATTTGAAATTTTCAATTATGTTTCTCGCTATTTTTTAAAATTTGAATTCCTGCCAATTTTGATCTATCAAGCTAGTTCGCGATCGAGACATGGAAAATGTGATCAATTTAAATACTTACGCATACAAAATTAAATCATATGAAAATAAAATATTATTATAAAGCATCATTAGAGTACATCATCAAAGTGCACATTGAATACATATTTTTTCCCCTATTCCCTACATACGCTACTAGAAGCGGCATGGTGCTCTTGATTATCCAACTCACGAAGGTCAATGTATTTAGGGTCCGTTGCTAATTCTTGTGCATCGTAAAACTATTTGCCCCTTGCGTTAACCACTTCATGTATAATAAAACGGCACAAATCGTCGACTATATTTAGAAGTTGTTTCTCATGGAGTCGGTCCTTGTGCATTTTCGGGTGAATTTGCAATTATTGTATCCACAGAAAAATTAAGCAAGTGTTAGTTAGAGTCAAAAACAATATACACATACACATCTGTCTATAATAAAGAGTAGCCCCTTACACGTTCGGAATCAGTAGTATATCTCCCTTGCATCCTTATATGCTCGCATGTATAGTACCCACAGTACACGGAATTGAAAGGCTGCTTGTGGCACGGGAAGTTTATGCGCGTAGTCATTTCATCTATTCTGTCGGTGGGATGAGCTCCTTCTTTGGCAACGTAGAGCTGGTAAGCCCTGTTTTAATAAAAAAGAAATGGGAAGTTAGTTTATATATATGTATACTTCTGTGGAGAAATTAGCATGATGTACATATGGAAGATAAGATATTCACTCACAATCTTAGGATAGTTGTGAATTCTTTGTATCTACTCTTTGGCCAATCCAAGGAGTCCAATACGAGGACTCTTTCACGCTTTGGCTGTAGTTGGAATGCAATCCAGTGATTCCTGCAAAAATATTATATACGATTTTTAGGCATGGATCAGAACAAGTGTTTATTATATCAAATGATTGAAATTAGACTTACTGGATGTGGTATGGTGCAAATATGCAATCCATATCTTGCCATCGTCGCATCATAAGCGATATGTAGGCCGCAGTCCTCTTCATGGTCTCTTTGTGAAATTCATTTCGTTGCTTTTGTTTTTCCTTGCACGTTTTAAACGGCTTTAGGAAGTCATCATCGTCCTTCATCCATCATGGCCCGGCGTGCAAGGACTCACAAATCGCTACTGGGTCAAGGTACCGGATCTTTTTCTTTAAAATAATAGCATCTCTTGTTGCAACCTGTAGAATATAATGTATGACAATTAAATATTTATGAATATATAGTAGTTTAGGCCATAATATACTAGATACTAGTATCGATGAGGCACTTACATGCACCAGAGTCTAACCATTTCAATGCCTAGTTCTTTGAGGCGGAACATATTTTGGATGTCTTCAAAATCGAACGTGATATCATGGATTTGAGGCCCTTTAACTCCGAATACCTCCGGATCGTGCGGAGCATATATGGTTTTGAGCCCAAGTCTACATGCCATCTTGTACCAACTATGCATGCTCTGCATGTAACTTGGAACCCCCTCGATTGCCTAGTCCGGTAGAAAGTCTTTACCGTACTGAAACTGTATAGGACAATTGTCTAAGTCTTGAATTTGATCAACCCCAATGTCTAGTTTGTGCTCCATGTCAGTGCGGGGCAAGGAAAAGTCCGATCGTCTGCTGGCACTAGAATTTGGATTATCCTTTGACTTAGACTTTTCAGCAGATTTCTTGTTTGTGGCGTGCCATCTATCCAAAATCTCTGACCCTTCCTTCTGGTCCTGGTAAGCCTGTAACACTCGAGGCAGATGTTGTTGTTGTGGTGCTGGCGGAGTCGGGGCCGATGCGGATTCGATGGAGTATGCTCTCGTAATCGGGCAACCGGAGCCGGTGGAGTATGCTCTCGTGGTGGTGGTGATGTTCGAAGTGGTGGTGACAGCGAGGCCTGTGGTGATGGCTCTCGTGGTGGTGGTGATGTTCGAGCCGGCGGTGATAGCGGGGCCTTGGGTGATAGCTCTTGTGGTGGTGGTGATGTTCTAGCCAGCGGTGATTGTGGGGCTTGCGGTGATGGCTCTCTTGGTGGTGGTGATAGCGGGGCCAGTAGAGATGGCAGAGCCGATAAAGTATGCTCTGGTGGCGCCCTCTGCTCTTGTGGTGGTGGCGAGATACGATCCAGAGAAGCCAAATGTACTAGACCGACCAATACGATATCTCGTTTATGCCACAGAATGGTAGTGCCGACGCATTCTCTAAGGTAATTCTTCCCATCTACGGTGGGAATGTCTATCTTGTTATCCTAATAGCTTGATTTCAAGAGTTGCTCCACTTGTACGCATGCATATAGTGGCGGGATCGGTTTTCCCTCAAATAAACCCCCAACAGGTTCCACCTAGGCCTTGGCAACTTCTTTTGTCTTCCTAACTCTGCCGATCGAATAGAGCAACAAGCAGGGAGTAGTACTCGTTATTTTATTCACCGGGTATGACTATGCTATGGTCGAGGCGACACTGCTCTGAGCACACGTACTCGCTTGGCCAAGTACCGATGGGGGCATGACCATTGCGACGGGTTGAACCAAAGTAGCCAGACTACTGCTACTCCGCAAGTGTTGCCATGAACAAATCCTTAAACTTTTCATGTAATGCTTTCTCTGCTGCTTCTCTCATTTCTTCTTTGTAGCAGTCATGGCTCCTGTACCTAGCCCGATCATTCTGGAATCCATCCTTGACGGCCAACTTAGAGGACACGCCTCTGACGCGGCCTCCATGCTCTTTGGACCCAATTGGCTTTGAACTTTCCTTGTTTCTGAAGCTCGGCAAGTTCCAACATCTTTTCTGCCACCACTTCGGTCTCGGATTGATCAAACTTCGGTTTTTCTTCAACTATCTTTGGCTTCTTTGATTGAACGCACCGCCAGCCACGTTCGTCCAAGCCTTGAAAAGGGTCGGGCTGCCCGGCAGCTATTGTCGCTTCTCTTTCACGCTGCCATTTGTCAACCTGCCTTTGGTATCCACCTGGCCCAAGGCGGACTCTATGCATGTTGCTCAGTGCTAGATCTTGATTCTTCTCGCTTAGGGCTAGAGCTTCCTCGGAGGTCTTTTGTCGAACAAACTCTTCCCATTGTGCTGGTGTGATGTGGTCGTAATCTACAAATGGCATTCGGCCCTTCTGGACATACATGGTATTCAGATCACTCTTCCACCGGCGGAAATTTTCACCCAGCATCTTCCGAGCAAAATGCTTTACTTTATCTTTAGTTCCTCTTGGCAGAATAAAAATTCTGATCAACAGTTGCCACATCGCTTCTTTCTTCCCCTCAGGAACCTGCGTCCATTTGGAGATTGTTGGATCCAAAACCACCTTTGTTCTGATTATAGCACCAATGGCATTCCGAAACTATGCTATAATCTTCGGAGGATCTATGGGCTCTCCAGCCACGGTAATTGCATTGACTGTCCATTGCCCTTCGGGGTATTGGTTTCTTCTTCGTTGATCCCGTTTCCTTTTGTTTTGGCTGCCAGAGGTTGTAGTTTTAGGTTCTGCACCCGAGCTTTCGTTGTTTTCCTCTGTGGGGCTTAGGGGACGGCGTCGGTGTTTACTCCTTCCTGTCTGAGCCGCCTAGAAAGATCATACGATTTGACAAGTTATTACGTGTAGTCTATGAAAATGTATAGTAAATGCTTGGTTGTAGTTAATCGCGGGTTCATTACCTGACTTGGATTCGGTTCGTAATCCGGATCAAACTCCTCCCTTGAACGGCTTTCTCTTGGTGGAAAAGGGTGTGGATCAAGCGGATTGTGCCACCTGTTTCCTACCCAAGCCCCTTGTCCAATCCTAGGGCCATTCTCGTCCCTAGATTTAGCACCAACGTCAGCCCCGTCACCCCACTCCATCTGGGATGCAATTTTATCAATATCATCATCTTGCTGTGCTACATCATCCCTTCATGGGGAAGATGATGACGGAGGATCCATTTATGACTTCTACATGACAGAGCAGTATATTTGAATTCATAACGAAAAAGAACTAACCACATAGAAATTTCACATTTAAATTACATTCACATTTAAATTATAATTATTTTGAATAAGAAATGCTAGAAATACACTCTTTCATATACTCACATTCACATGCATATCTTCAGCTTTCGTATCAATAAGTAGCAACTCACTTTCACATTCACTAATGAAAATAGCTTGAATAATTTGAAACTAAAATTGAATACACATACATATAACTAATGAAATTAACCCACAAATTATCTAATTCAATAATTTTAGACATAGATATTAACGAATCCACAAATTAACTAATTTGAAACTAATGGAACTAATGTAATTCATCAGAGAAATAATGGCAAAAGGATAAAAATTGAAAAAAAGGAAATCCACTGCCTACAAGAGGAGGCGCCACCGGGGAGCCTCAGGTGCGGGGAGGAGGAGGGCCGGGGTGGGCTGCGCCTGGAGGAGGAGGCCGGCGGCGCCGAAGGTCGGGGTCGGCCGGCGGGGAGGGAGGGAGGCGCCGCGTGGACGAGATGGAGGCGAGGCCCTGGGGATGGCCTTCGGGGCGGGCGGAACTCGGCCGAAGGAGGAGGAGGCAGCGTGGGAATGTCGAGGGGGGGGGGGGGGGGGGGATCCGCCGAGAGCGCGCTAGATCCTATGAGGAGGCCGGCCTGGGCGGAGGAGGCGGCACGCGGGGTCGAGGCCGGCGCGGGGAGCTCAGCGTGGCTGGAGCTCCACGCGGGGAGGGGCGGCGCGGCGAGCTCGGCACGGGCGGAGGAGCAGCGGCGGAGAGGAGCCCACGGGAAAATCCGGCAGGCTAACAACGCCCAAATCAAAATGCTGAAATTTTGCCAAGTCCCGCCTCCTCCCTCTGCTATATAGGGGGGCGGGTGGGGCATCACCCGCCCCTACAAATGCATTTTTAAGGGCAGGTGAGGCCCGCGCCCCTACAAATGATTTTCTTTTTATTTCAAAAAATCATTCAATTAAAAAATTGCAAAACACATAAAAAAGTGAAATATGCCTATTCTGAGCTGTAGAACTTAAAAATGTATCAAAACCATATTTCAGCATATATAATGGTTAAGAGTGTGGAACCATGATGTATAGCTCGCCCACGCTACTATTTCATATAACTCAAGGCTCACTTTGTGGTTTCCACACTCATAACCACTGTATACACTGAAATATGCATGTAGATTTTTTTCTAGTTCTATAGATCACAATACACTGAAATATACACAAATGCATTTTTAGGGGCGGGTGAGGTCCCCACCCGCCCCTACAAATAATTTTTCAAATTTATTCTGAAAATTTGAATAATTCAAAAAAAAATAGCAAAACACATCAAAAAGTGAAATTTGTACCATAAGCCTATTCTGAAATGTAGAACTTAAAAAATATTAAAACCATATTTCAGCGTATATAATAATTTATTTTAATTCTGAAAATTTATTTAATTGAAAAAATAGCAAAACACAGAAAAAGTGAAATTTGTAAAAAAATAGCAGAACCACAACATATTTCATCATATATATTGATTCCAAGTGTCATTATAGTGAGATCTGACACATCCAAACACACCTCAATTACTTGAATCTAAAAATAATTTACTTGCTAAATATTTAAGCGGCAAAAATTCTCGATTCTCCGTCCTTGGTGCCCATGGCTTGTCGTCTTTTCTTATGCTTGCTTCTATAATCCTCATCTTCTATGGTAGGTCTGCGAAGAGGTTCGTTTCATCATATTGATTATATCCTTCCATATCCTCAATGCCATCAACTCCTATGATATCTTGTTTTCTAGGGACCAAACATGTTTTGTCTTCTCTGCGGGATCAGCTACATACAGTACATGTGCGACCTGTGAAGCAAGTACCCATGTATCGTCTTTGTAACCAAAATTGTTGAGGTCAACAATCGTGAGCCCATAGCCGTCCACCTCAACACCTTTGGGTGTTTGACCCAACGACACCGAAAGACCGGGATTTGCATATTGGAACTATAATGCAGTTCCCATATATCCTCTATAACACCATAATATGTTGTACTTTGGCCCCTTCTCTTGTCTAAGGCCTTAATACGAACACCACTGTTCTGAGACACAGTCTTCTTGTCCTTTGCGGCAATATAAAATAGATATCCATTAATATTATACCCTTGCCATGATGTGACCTGGCTAGATGGGCCAGCAACCAATGTTTTGCTCGTTTGCTCATCCATGGTCTCCCCATCTGGTAGGTCAAGGTCCATCAACCATGCAGTCAGTCGACGATTGTGCTCTGTCATGATCCAATCATCCGAGCGACCATTACTTTCTACATGAATCATGCTGAAGTGTTCATTGACTAAAGGTGCCATTATCGTGAGGTACTGCGAGATGCTATAATGTGCTTGTTGCACACCTTTAAAATCCTTATCGATGAAGATTTTCCTCCCAACTGTGCCAACACCTTCCAACCTCCCCAAAAAGCACGGAATAGGCAAACCAAGGCCCACTTTATCCTTTAGGTAACCTAGACAACACTCGATGATTTCCTCAGAACTAGATCCCTCTATCATGGACCCCTCAGGATAAGCACGATGCAGTACATACCGGTTGAGAATGGACATGAAATGCTCATACGTCCACATTTTGTGTAGGTAAAGTGGACCTAGTGCCCGTATCTGGTCAACCATGTGAATCATTAGGTGTTCCGTTATATCAAAAAATCCCGGAGGGAAGCACATCTCGAGCTTCGCCATAGTCTCCCCAATAAATTCTTGGAGATCCTGTAATTCATCTTCGCCAACCACCTTTTGTGAAATCTTGTTGAAGAAGTAACACAACCGAGTGATTACCATATTTACATATACTGGCTTGATCACTCTGATTGCAATTGGGAGGAATACCGTCAGCAACACATGACAATCGTGACAGTTATAGCCGCATAGTGATAGGTCTTTCATCGAGACTAGTTTCCTTATGTTGGAGGAGAAACGACTTGGGACTCTGATCCCCCGTAAGCTCTCGCACATCATTTCCTTCTTCTCATCATGTGTCAAATTGTAGCTAGCCAGGGGGAGTTCATATCTGCCATTCCCTTTATCCACAGGGTGAAGATCTTTTCTTATCTTCATGGCTAGCAAGTCCTGGCGCGACTTCAAGGAATCCTTTGTCTTAGATGATGTCTCCAGAAGGAGCCTAATTGTGTTACCAAACGCATTCTTCTTCAGGTGCATACCATCGATTGCATGGCGGACCTCAAGATCCACCCAATATGGCAAGTACTTGTAGAAGATGGATTGTTTCCTGAATGGTACGCCATCGATAGGTGCCTTATCTCTCTTTCTCTTCTTCCCATCTTTCTTCATCTTCCCATAAGTGACCTGGATGGTCCGGACTATATCAAAAATGTAGTGCCCTTCTCGTTTTACTGGAGCAGAATGTAATTCAGGCATGCTATCAAAAAAATTATAGAAATTCTTTCTTCGGTACCTATGTCCTTCCACCAAGAAGCGCTTATACCCAAGGTAAACTACCTTTCGAGAACCTTCCAGGAAAGATGATACGGTGCCATCCACCCACACCATGCATCCCGTCCTACCTTTGATTTGTGTTGATAGGACAAACAATGCCTGGTAATCATGGATGGTGACGAATATAATGGCTCTAAGATTAAAGGGTTGCTGTGTAAACCATCAGTGATGTCGATACCGTCCTTCCATAAAGTTTCCATCTCTTGCATCAGAGGCTCAAGAAAAACATCTATATCGATGCCAGGATGCTTAGGGCCCTGTATAAGGACGGATAGCAAAGATACTTTCTCTTCTAGCACAGCCATGTAGGCAGGTTGTACATCGTCAATATCACTGGCCATGTGCAGTGGGTGCTAGTTTTTTCACCAAGCGGATTCATTCCATCCGTACTCAACGCAAACCGAACATTTCTTGGGTCCTTTCCAAATTCCAGATAGTACTTCTCATCGAATTTCTTCCACTAGCGAGCATCAGCTTGATGTTGAAGCTTTCCATCGCCCTTCTTGCGCTTATCTGAATCCCACCATCGCATCAGTTCAACATCCTTTGGGTTCGAGAAGAAACGCCTTAGGCGATCTGAAACAGGGAGGTACCATATAACCATGGCAGGAATTCTGCTCTGCTTCTTAGAAATGCCTAAAATACTGTCTGCTGGCTCAACAGAGGCAACACTATTCCTCGCAGTACCCTTCCTCTTCCTTTTATTCCCATCGGCTAGACCTTGATTGTTGCCATCACAGTAACCGACATTGTTTTTGTACCGACTTGCAAAACATACAGGGTGTAACACCCTAATTTTCAAATCAGGAACCTAAATAAATTTTGCTAGATTTCCGCAGGATCCATAAGGTTTTATTTCAAGTTCTTTTGAATTTAGAACATTTATCGTGAATTATAAATAATTTACTTAGCCATAAAAAGAAATATAAGGAAAATAGGTCTTGTGCATTTTCATGCCGCACTGCATTGTTTTATTGTTTGTTTTCTTTTGAATTCAAACTTTAGATTTAAATTCAATTGAGTTTGAGTGCAACTTTTTCTCTCCCTCTCTCTTTCTCCTCTTATCCCGGCCCAACTCCCCCTCCCCTTCCTTTTCTCCCACGCGGCCCAGCACACCCAGCCGCTTCGCCCCCCTCCTTTCCCAGCCAGCGGCCCAACCCGGCGCCCCCTCTTTCTCCCCCTCTCTCTCAACGCCAGGTGGGACCCACCTGTCGGGCCCGTCCCCGACCTCGCGCCAGGCTCAGACTTGAGCCCGAGTCCGGCCATGGCACGCCTCCCAGCGCCTAGGGCCTGCACTCCGAGACCGCCATATAAATACTGCCGCTCCCGCCCCCGCCTCCGTGCCCTTAACCCTCCATCAAACACGCCGCCTTTTACCCCTCGCAAACCCTAGCTCCCTGCCGCACTTCGTTCTCTCGGCGCCGCACGATGTGCCGCCGTTCCGCCGCCTCTCCTCCATGACAAGGCGCCGCCAGAGCTTCGCCGCGTGCTAGGGTCACTCGCCGACCTTGTCCCCTTCTCCCTCGTGCCCTCCCGTCGCGGCAATCGCTCGCCGTCGCCACCGTGCCACGCCTCGCCGCCGTCCGCCTCCTCTGGCCCTCGGCGCCCCGCCCCAAGCCCCTAGATGCATTTCTCGTAGCGCCCTCCATCTCCACGGCTTTTTCCTGAGCTGAGTAAAGCCCCGAAGCACCAAAAATGGTGAACTCCGACGGTCCCGCCGCCGTGCGCTGCCACCAGCACTCGCCAGCGCCGCCGCCCGAGGCCCCTCCTCGCGCCTGCGCCGCCCGATCGGGATCCGACAGTCTAGATTAGATCTAGACCGGGGTCAAACAGACCCATACCGGTCAACCCTAGCACGTTTTGCAAAAGAGCGCCCCTTGTTTTTATGAAATCAACCCGCAGTCCATGCTAGTTCAAAAGTATTTGCAAAACAGTCCTTTTTCTTCTGTTTTAACCCCTGAACTTTTCTAAAATATAACCCGCCGTCCTTAGCTTCTATGTTTTTCAATCTAAACCCTAGGTTTAAGGTCTATTTATGTTTTAGCCCTCAGTTTTTTTGTTCAGAGCCCTCTTAGTTTCAAATCTTTTACAAATAAGCCCCTGGAACCATGTTTTAGCCATAACTTTTCTGTTTTAACTCCGTTTTCATCGATTCTTGCGCTCATGCAATCCTTGCGACATGTACAGTAGCTTTATAACCTTGTTTTGCTCTATTTACATTATTTGGTATACTATTTATTATTTGTTGTACTTGTTTGCTTGTATGAACTTGTGTGGTGCGATAGACGATGCGCAATTCGTGGAGCTGCAAGAGCAAGGCTTTGAAGACGCCCCTGAGCAGCAGCAGAGCTTTGAGGAAGGCAAGTAGTCCTTGATCATACTTCGGTCCTAATAATCCTAATACTCACATTTACTTTATATGCATGCCTGTGTCTATAATATGATGGATCCCAAACTAAGGATATGCCTAGTTTCTATTGAACTTCCTTGACTAAACCTAGGTTGTTTACTTGATGTTGTAGCTATGCTAGTTTCTCATACACTTAGACTTTGGTTGGTTAACTTGGAAACAATGCTACACTTGTTTTACTTCATGTTCTGGAATACTTATGGTGATATTTATCAGATCTTTGCAATAATTGGAACATGGAGAACTACCTAGGAAAACAGTGCAACCACAATACTACATGGCTCTGGTCTTGGCTAATTAATTAGAAACTTTAGTTTATGATAATCTTACCAAAAGGGCAAGAGGGGTTGCATCGTCGGGGTATAGCTCAGTCCTCTTGAGGGTATGGTATGGTCCTGGTTAAGGCGTCTGTCTTATTAGGGAGAGTTATGACTGCTTTGACTTGAAACCTTAGCAGATTGTCATAAGTTAGGGAATCTTTGTAAAGGCCTCGCAGTGAATCCCTGCCACTCACCTCGGAAGTGTTTAAGGGCCTTGCAAACCCGGGCATGAAGGGAAACATGAGTTGTGGGTAAAGTGTACAACCTCTGCAGAGTGAAAGCTAATATATCACCCGTGCTCACGGTTAAGAGCTGCTTGGACCCTGTCAGACCCGGGCCCACGGGACTACGCACATGGCCTACATCTTACAAGATAAGGGGTGGGACATAGCCCATGCCCAACACCAGTTGTAACTACTCGTAGCATAGTAGAACTACTCATACAGTAGTAAAACTAGTCGGAGACAGTAGGAAACTACCCGAAAAGTACTCAATTAGGACTCCTGGGCTTGTATCCGACTAGGACTAGCATGTAACCCTGTCCCCCCCGGACTATATAAGGGCGGACAGGTACTCCCTCCAAACAGGAGATCACCCGATCACCACCTAAGGCAATACAAACCACACAGGATGTAGGGTATTACGCTCTCGGCGGCCTGAACCTGTCTAAACTTTGTGTTCCTTATACCTTCGAGTTCTTAATCTCAATGACACCGTACCTACAAACTCACTACCTTGGGGTTATCCCTCGGTGGGCGTGGCGGTAAAACACCGACAGCTGGCGCGCCAGGTAGGGGTGTTCATCGAGCATCCATCGGAGAACTCGATGGCATCTCTCAACTTCACCAGCACCGTGCTCGATGAGGGCACAACTTTCATCTTTGGCTCCTGGATCTGCATCGCCAATGGCTTGGTTGGCTTCAACAGCCACCTAGCCGACTCCAGGAAGCCGTAGGCCTCGACACCAACTCGAAGCAGCGACCTCGACGAGTTCATCGACAACCTCGACGAGTTGCTGCTCCCCGATCTAGCCAGGTAGACCGAGACTAAACGACTCACGCTGCTATCCTCGACGTATGCGTCATGCGAACCCGACCGTTCGCACCATATGAAAAGGTGCAGCCCGCTCAACCCTTCTCTCCCTTCTTTCTCTTTCCAGTTTGCTCTCCTGATCGGCCTAGTACCACTCGTCCGGTCTATCCTGCTCGCTAGCCCGCGCCTCTATTTTTCTTAGTCGACCCGTTTTCATGTTCGGTCCTAACCCGAACCTGTTTCAGCCCATAACCGAACTCGCTCGGCCACACTCGTTTCCTCTTTCCTTTACCTCTTCCTTCCTCTCTTTACTCGCTAATCTGTAGGCCCCGCTGGTCAGCCCAATCTCGTTTCGCCCCTCGCCCTGCTGCACAGCTGCACCCTGCCCCCTTGCAGCCACGCCCTCCCCCTGCATCGCTCCTACCCAGCGCCGCCACCCAGGACTGCTCACCTGTTCCGAGCAGTACGCCGCCCCCCCCCCCTTCTCGAGTCAAATCCGGCTGATTCCGTGCCTCTCCGTTGCAGGTAAGAGGTAAAATTGAATCCCCTCGTCATCCTCTTTCTTTTGCCCCGCTCCTCGCGATCTCCCGTGCCCTAGAACGTCGGGAATCAGCAAAACAGTAGCCACCGGACACCATGGCTGTGCTGCGAACCTTTTACAGATTAGCCCCTGAAGAAATCTGTAATTATCGTGTATTTTTCTATGTCTTGCAAACTTCGCAGGAAACCCCGTAGATCTATTGCATCTTTTCAACCTAGCCTCACCCGTGGTCTTTTATGGATCTAACCCTAGCTTTTGATTTATTCGTGAGCACTATTTTCTGTGTCTTGCCAAAATCAGCAGCTAATCCTTCGCATCTATAGTTAATCGCGACTAGGCCCCTGGAGCCTTGTTTCATGTGTAGTTCCCTCGTTTTAGATCCGTTTTGATCCATTCTTTTTGCGTTAGTTTTTTAAAAGCCTAAGCTATTGTTTTGTAGCATTGTTTTATCATAGTTTCTGTTTCTAAAATTAAATATAGATTTAATTTGATTAATGACCTCTCATCTAGTTTTTCAAATTAAAACCAATTAGATCTATACTCCAGTTTTCTTAATTAACGTAACTTGATTAATACCAACATAAATGTGTTGTAATTATAATTTTTTAGTTCAACATGAATCATATGAAGTTATGCGTTTAGATGTTCTCACAACTTCTTTGCTAATTAATTGTTTAACTAGTGTAATTTATACCTAGACAATTATAAATAAAATAGGACTATATTCTACTCCGCTTTTACAAATGCAAAATATAATATGAGTTAATTATTATTTTTAGATATCTCTTTCAAATATCCTTTACATGTGTTTTCTAAATTAAAATAAATGAAGCTTAGAGTTCTTTTGTTCTCTTTTATAACATAAATCTTTCCATAGCTGTTTCTTTTCAACCCTAGCTCTGTTTTTCGTGTTTCTTGCGCTTTCGTGACAATAGCAATGAGCCATATCCTTTAGTACGCTCTTTTTAAGCTTTCTTTTTGTTTGGTGTATCTGTCTTAGTTGTTCTTGTTTGTTTGTTTGCTTGTATGCTTGGGCCCGATGCTTGTGTGATGTTAGAAGGAGCGCGATCGAAGAGTTTTGAAGATTAAGAGGTTCAATAATAAGAGTTGAAGACTCTGAGCAGCTATTCTCTAAAAAGGCAAGTATTCCTTGATCATGCTTTTGTCCTAATAATTGCAATAAATATAACTTTTTTTATGCATGCATGTGTCTTAACCTAATGGATCCTAATTAAGGATATGCCTAGTCTTTATGATCATTTCTTGTCAACCTGGGTTTTATCTTCTTGTTGGGTAGCTTCTGCTTAGTTGCTATAGCTGGTTCTGGTTTGGGAATAATTTATAACCATGATAACAACAATGATGATGCTACACCTATTTTATCCATGTTCATGGATTATTTGTGTTGTTAATCACAAGATCATATCTGTTTAATCGGAACATGGAGAACCACCCAGGAAATCAGTGCAACCACAATACTATAGGGCTCTGGTCTTGGCAAATTAATTAGAAACTCTAGCTTGTGATGATCTTACCGAAAGGGCAAGAGGGGAGTGCATTGATGGGGTATATCCCGGTCCTCTTGAGGCTTAGATATGATCTTGGTTAAGGCGTCTTCCTCGTTAGGGAGGGTTATGACCACTGCGGCCTGAAACCTTAGCAGATTGTCATAAGTTAGCAGAGAATCGGCTTCCCATTGAGGCCACACTATGAAGCCTCCTTGTTCAGGAATGCTCAGCAGGAGGAGGAGTGGTTAGTGGCATTGGTGATCAGCGTTCCAGATGAGAGGTATGGCAGCCGGATGGAAGTTTATAAGCACTTTGATGACGTGCCCAGGAAGACCTTGGACGCAGGGACCAGCGAAGCTGCTAGGAGAGCTCTTTATGCTCTCTGCCATGTCTATCACGAGGAGCTGCAGGGCATAGAGTTCTAGCAGTTCCCTTGCCGCAGGAAGGGTGCCACCAGTGTGAAGATTCATGTTCCACCCCCTGGTGAGGGAAGCTTGCTCATGGACACCAGACAGGAGTTGGTCGCCGCCCTAAGCACCGACTTGGATGCCGCCGGGTTAGAGATCCAGGAAGTCAAGAGGAAGCTAAGGTAGACACTCAGGGAGAAGGCGATTCTGGAGACCCAGCTGAGAGGAGATCAGGAGCTACCCCCGGAGTACGACAGCGATGAGTCTACAGACTACTTGCCAGAGTCACCTCCACGCAAGCGCGTCCACTACTGAGAGCCCGGCTACCGCAGCCGCTACCGTTAGAGATGCTAGATCTAGGAGACTAAGTTAGGAGTGTCTTTTGGAGTGTTTTTTAATCGCTAGTTCAAACGTTCTTTAGAGTTTGCTTAGACTTAGTCAGTGTGCTTGTGTGCTTGGTTTTTTTAGAACAATTCAATTTGGATCTTTGTAATGATTGCATTGAATTGTGGAGTGATGACAACAATTACATCAAGTTTTAATAAAGTTAGATAGTTTAGTAAAGCTTGGGTTATCCATTTTATTTTATTGTCTCCATCTTATCCTTGTTCCTATCCTTTTTCATGATTTATTTCATGAGTCTCATATCCCTAACCGATCAGATGATGAACACCAGGTCCGGATTAAGGGTTGATTAGCCCGCCATGCCACGTCAGGGGGAAAGCAACAACTCCAACCCAGATCCTCAACAGAGTCAGCAGCACCAGGTGCAACCAGTAGAGATGGAGCAGTTCCTCGCCGCCCAGACTCAGCTGCTAACCAACATGGCGAACGCTATCGCCAACATGCAGGCCCAGATGAACCAAGCTCCACCACCGCCAGCTAGAGACAGACACAGGGAATTCATGAGTCACAAGCCCCCTTCATTTTCACACTCACCTGATCCTCTGCAAGATGATGACTGGATCAAGACTGTGGAGAAGATGCTAAACATCATCCAATGTACTGATAGGGAGAACGTCATGTATGCTTCAGGAAGACTGGAAGGAATCGCTGCAGATTGGTAGGATGCTTACATCGCAGCTCATGACACTCCCAACACCATCACCTGGCAGGAATTCAAGAACAAGTTCAGAGAGCAACACATACCCAAGGGTCTGATGAAGGTCAAGAAGCAAGAGTTCCTTGCACTGAAGCAGGGAGCAATGTCTGTGAGTGAGTACTGGGACAAGTTCATTCATCTGTCCTGCTATGCTCTCGCAGACATGGCAGATGATGAAGAGAAGCAGGATCACTTCAGGGATGGACTGATTGGTCCTATCAAGTATAAGTTGATGGTGCACACCTTTGAAAACTTCCAGAAGATGGTGGACAATGCTATCATGGTGGAGCATGCTTGCAAGGAGATGGGCGAGCAGAAGAGGAAATTTGAGTCGCTGGGGCAGTTCAGCAACAACTCACGCCCCCGCTTCACGCCCCCGCAAGGGACACCTTTTCGCATTGGAGGACAGAATGTCAACTACGGGCAGAATCAATACCAGCGCAGTAGGCTCAGCGTGCTGGTCAGTCAGCGCAGCGCCCCAGTTTTCCGCAAAACCGCCAGAACACCCCCACTGGAACACCTATGAGAAACAACACTCCTGCTCCCACAAGTGGTAACACATGCTTCAGGTGTGGTAAGACTGGTCACTACGCCAACCATTGCCTCAAGGGAAATGCCCAGAACACTCCAGGCCAGTTCAACTAAAGTGGACAGAAGCAGACTCCACAACAACAGCAGCCCAGAAACAACAACCAGACTCCACAGAACAACAAGAGCCAGCAGAACTACATCCGCGGGCGTGTGAATCATGTGGCCGCGGAGACCGCTCAAGAGGCTCAGGACATCGTGTTCGGTATGTTCCTAGTCAACTCAGCCCCTGCATCAGTTTTATTTGATTCTGGAGCATCGCATTCCTTTATTTCTGCTCAGTTTGTCACAAAATATGGCTTCCCCATGCATACTATGTTCAACCACATGCTAGTTAGTTCACCTGGGGGGGAATATGAAAGCCATGTACCAGTGTCTTGGTGTTAGTTTCAAGATCATGGGCAGGGATTTCTGTGCCAACTTCATAGTATTGGATTCTAAGGGAATTGACATCATACTCGGAATGGGATGGTTGAGCAAGGTTGATGCAGTTATTCATTGTGCCAAGAGGTCAGTGCTCCTCATGAGCCCAGATGGTGAACGATTTGAGTTCGTTGCAACACTTCCATCTGCAGCAGACTGTGTAGTGAACTAGCTGAAGGCAGATTTGATTGAGGACATCAGAGTGGTGTGTGAGTACCCAGATGTCTTCCCCGATGATTTGCCAGGTATGCCACCTGAACGCAACATTGCATTCCTTATAGATCTTTTACCTGGTATTGCACCTATTTCTAAGAGGCCATATAGAATGTCTGTGGGTGAATTAGAGGAACTAAAGAAACAATTGAAAGAGCTGATAGATAAGCGGTTCATTCGTCCTAGTTCTTCACCTTGTGGAGCACCTGTGATATTCGTTGGGAAGCAGGATGGTACACAGAGGATGTGTGCTGATTATAGAGCCTTGAATGACGTTACCATCAAGAACAAGTATCCGTTGCCTCGTATAGAAGACCTGTTTGATCAGATAAAGGGAGCCAGAGTATTCTCGAAGATTGACTTGAGGTCAGGGTATCATTAGCTGAGGATACAACCTTCACATATTGCCAAGACAACTTTCACTACCAGTTATGGGCTATATGAGTACACTATGATGTCTTTTGGGTTGACTAATGCTCCCGCCTACTTCATGTACCTGATGAATAAAGTGTTCATGGAATATCTTGACAAGTTTGTGGTGGTATTTATTGATGATATTCTGGTGTATTCCAAAAATGAGAAGGAACATGAGGAACATTTGAGGTTTGTTCTGCAGAAGCTTAGAGAGAATCAGTTGTATGCCAAGCTCAGCAAGTGTGAATTTTGGCTGAATGAGGTTTCGTTTCTTGGTCATGTCATCACCGATGGAGGTATTGCAGTTGACCCAAGGAAGGTCAGAGATGTGCTGAAGTGGGAACCGCCAACGACAATGTTAGAGATCCGGAGTTTCCTAGGACTCACAGGATATTACCGGAGGTTTACATAAGTCTTCTCTAAGATAGTGAAATCCCTTACTTCACTACTAGAGAAAGGAAAGGAGTTTGTATGGTCAGAGGCATGTCAGGATAGTTTTGATGAGTTGAAGAAAAGGTTAACTACGGCTCCAGTATTGGTTATGCCTGATAATCACAAGAGTTTCGACATCTATTGTGATGCTTCTAAACAAGGTCTTGGGTGTTTGCTGTTTCAAGAGGGACATGTGGTTGCTTATGCATCTCGCCAGTTGAGGGAACATGAGTAGAGCTATCCCACACATGATCTGGAGTTAGCAGCAGTGGTACATGCTTTGAAGATATGGAGGCACTATTGGTTTGGTCACAGATGTCACATATACACCGACCACAAGAGTCTGAAGTATATTTTCACTCAGAATGACCTCAACCTGAGACAACGAAGATGGTTAGAGCTCATCAAGGATTATGACCTGGAGATACATTATCATCCCGGGAAGGCCAATGCGGTTGCCGATGCCCTGAGTCACAAGAGCTATGTGAATGCAACAATGGCCGGTCAGATGCCTCGAGAATTGTATAAGGAATTCGAGTGACTCAATATCAGGTTCGTTGCTCATACTGAAGGGATCACTACAGGAGTGGAGCCGACTCTCGAATAGGAGATACAGATGGGTCAGCGAGGCAGCGACCACCGGCCACCTGGCCGGCGATGCCCGCCGGCCAACCACGCCGGAGGACAGCGCCCCGACAGGCCCCGACAAGCCCGCGGCCGAATCGCCCTCCAATGCCCCGAATCAACCCATGCCCGACACGCGCGCGCCACGCAGCCGTCGATTCTCGACGGCCGAGCTACGACGCGCTGGCGACGCCGCGCCCTTGTCCTGGCCGCACCTCCCTCAGCTTGGCCGTGCCCTGCCCCTCCTCCCATTCGCTATGCGCCTATAAAAGGGATCACCGAGCCCCTGCTCACACGCGTCTGAGTACGCCCACCACCACGCCATTAGCACCGCCGCTCGACCTCGCCGTCGAGTCCCACCTTTCGCTCCACTTCCACCTGAGTCAAGCCCCTGAATCGGTTTCCCATGGCCCCCTAAAGCTCCCCGACTTCACCAGGCCACCCCTACCTCGCCGGACGGCAGCCGGCGAGCCAACTCCACGCCGCCGCCACACTACTACCGTGGGCAGCCCAACCCCGCCATCTCCAGCCCGACCAAGCCTACCTACATGTAGCCCTCGTCGTCCTCGAGCTCCCCCACCCTTTCCCCTCGCCGCTGGCAAGCCTCAATGCTGGATTTCGGCTGGAAAACACCCATCCCCACCTAGGGACTACATTGCAATCGCCAAGTTCTTTTTAGGGTCCTTTCTGCTAGATCCAGGGACCTATCTTCTAGAACTCGAGTTAACTTTTGTTTTCAAGAGGCTGTCAATTGTAAAATCAATCTAAAATCATAGAAATATCAGAAAAACGCAAACTAAAATTTGTTGTGACCCTCTTGATGAATACTAAAACTTTTGCACAGAAGGATAACCAGTTACAAACTATAACTTGATCTAAAATTAATCATGTTTTAAATAGCCATTAAATGTATCTCTTGATCTAGGACAGTACTGTGGATGATATTTGGACTGTAAGCTAGTCCTTGCTTATTAAGACTTGTGTAAAAATCTCAAGGTTAGAACAAGTCTCTACAAGTAGTTCTTGTTGGATCTTGTTTGATGTGCTATTTTTCTAGAGTTATTTGTTCATGTTGTTCCACTGACATGTTAGGGTTGAGACTTTAACAGTAGAGTAAACTTGATGCATAAATGCTATGGAAAAAGTTTGGAATTCTTTACTTGTGTCTAACTTGCTCATATGTTTTTAGTTAGTAAAAACTATATTAAATCAAAGTAACTAGTTCTCGTGCTTAAAAAAATAAGAAATTTTAACCAGAGAGTACCTTTGAGTAGATCATCATGTTGAAAGGTTTGAGAAACAGAAACTTTGTGGAATTGCCTATAGAAATAAATTTTGATTAATGTAGATGTATATTGACTTATTTTCTATGCTCTGTATCTTGCACACTAAAATCTGAAAAATTTACAGTAGACTCACCATAAGATTTGGAGTACTCAGCAAAATGTTGAGCACCAGTTTTTGCATGGTTTGTTCTATATAAATGGATCTTGATCCTAAGAGTAGTTGTTTAATGTATTTTTCATGATTAATCTGCTGAATGAAAATGGCTGAAAATTTTACAGTGATCTTGTACTTAGGTAATGTGCTCGGCATAAAAATCTCAACACAAGAAAATATCTCTCGGAGTTTTTTTACTTTTAATCCATGCTTACTCTTGAAAAATGGCCGTTTATGAAATGACAAAACCCCTCACTTACTTAATGAAGTTAGTTAATCTAGATACTACTTGATAAATGACTGCCCAAGGAAAAGAAAATGAAGTGCTTTACAACTTAACTTGAGTTTTGTTGAATTATAACTTTATAGTGAAATAGTTATTTATCTTGTACCATTAAAACAACTTATACATATGCATTCATATAGAATCGATGACTCTCGCCGATGGAACCTACGAGCTGGTGCCGAAGCCCGAGAGTGAACAACACGAAGCTTGGATCAATCTAACTGAAGTCATCAAAAACCCGAACCAAGGTTCGGAAGAGCTTAAGGCTAGCTTTGCTCAGAAAGGCTAGCCCTGGAGCATAACCCCTATTTTTAAACTTATGCAACTTTTACTTATATATGATATTGTGCATTAAGTTTATAGGAGTGGATTGAAACCCTAGATGCATGATCCTAGGATCCTATGATATGAACACTAGTCTGTGTTGGTCTTTAGATTGCCACACTAATAGGACTCCGGTAAAAGTCGAGTGATTTCCTGTCACTCGTGAGATCTAGGAGTTGCTTGTTTTACTTATGTTGGAATCATAAGATCGACGGACGGGGCTATGTTACGATATTCCTGTTGATGATTGAGGCCCCGTCTGTTTAGCAAAAATGCTAAGGTCGCGGTGTATGGTAGTGGTGGTAAAGTTTTTGAACGTACTAACCACATGCCGAGAATATGGTAAAGTACCTTGTCTATCTATCAGTAACCACGTGATGTGTGTTTAGGTTTCCCCTTGCAAGGTTAAGAAATTCAATTCGAATCATCCGTTTCTCGTGGCCATTGAGACTGCTTAACCCTTTTACCACATAGAGTAAGAAGAGGAACAATGATGATGATTAATCCGGTTGGATGCTCAATTAATTATTTCCACCATGTGTGATTTGGATAGTTGCTTACCTAGAATGGTTAATCAACTAAAACTTAATGCTAAAACTTGGAAGCAAGGACTCACTCTTAGATGCTTTTTGGCAAAAATAACCCCTCAGTCAAAAGCCTTGCATGTCTGGGAGTCGACTAAGTATATATCACTAGTCGAGTAAGCCTTGCTGAGTAAACTTAAAGATGATCTAAATTGATGTTCATTATTTGGGCTAATGGTACCTATCTCTTTTACTTATTTAAGGGTTTTGGTATACACTTACACTTAGTAAATGCTTGCTAAATAAAACTTGACCAACTAAAACTGGTTATCGCAGTCAAACCATGTCAGCTATTCCTTGGTCTTGGCCTTGCATGTCATATAATTTACTCCACTTGCTGAGTACCAACCATAAGTGTACTCACGCTTGCTTCATTAAAACAAATGCTGCTCAGAACAAGATATTTGTCCGGAGTTTCCTGAAGATTTCGAGGAGTTCTAGGAGTATGTCTCCCAGTCATCTGTCTGTGAAGATGAAATTCCGCTGCTAGTTAAAGATGTTTATTTGTTTGCTTAAGATTAAGACTTTCAGTCATGTAATAAAGTACTTTAATACTCTCTTTCGTTATTACATTGTTTTGGATATACACTTGTATCGTCTATCATATGTGTGTGAACTTGATCCTAGCGCACATATGAGATGCATTCAGTTTATTTCTAGAACCAGGTTTGACATAGGACATTTGTCCAAGTCTTTGAAAGTATCCCCACGATACAAAATACAATGATTTGGACTTGCATGAATTCTTTCCACACCCATCGTGAATGGGCTGACAAGCTTCTTTGCTCGATATGTGTTGGTTGGCATTTTATTTGGCTTTGAAAGCAACCAAGCCAAGACACACAACAGATCGTTGAAACTATCGTCTGACCAACTATGCTTAGCCTTCAGAGTCAACAGGTCAAGTATGAAACGAAGCACCTTCCAGTGTTTCGGACATCCCTTTGATCGCTCGTATACATTTTCCTCTGCTGTTGTTTTCACCGTCTCGAAGTTTGCCAACCCTTTGACACTACCAACCAATAGCTCCGCTTTTGTGTGACGCAACAACTGGCTCATGAAATCACCGTCATCAAGTTCGTCATCACTACTATCACTATTTATGGGCCTCTCGTCGACAATGTCACCATGGAATCCATCAACACCATCATCATCGCCGCCACCAACATCAAAATCATCGTAAGCATCAAACATTCTATCAAACTGGACGTCTTGTATGATTTCATTGAGTGGATTATCAGTTGGAGGTGGAGAATTCTCGCCATGATACGTCCAGATCATGTAGTTCTTAACAAAACCACCCACCAACACATGCGATCTGATTGTAGTTGTGTCGGTGAATACTCTCATATTCTTGCATGTTTTGCATGGTTCAAGGTATCCTTTGTGTCTTCTCATTTCTTGCGTGGTTTTTCGCAACTTGCATGAATTTATTAAGTTCTCCACGGAAATAGGCATCTGTCCTTCGTGCTTTGTACATCCATGTCCTATCCATCTCTCAACATCAACAAATAATTTAAATAGATTAAAAAAAGTCAATTTAACATGTACTAAATAAAAAAATCAAAACCCAACCTATTATCGTACCACTAATTCTTGGGAAAAAACTATCATGCATTTATATAAATATAGAAAAGAAGTAAATCAAATCTTATTCTTGAAGGAAATGGAGCCCTAAATGGCCATAAATATATACTTCTATATATGCGTAGATGTTGAAAAAAGTCAATTTAACATGTACTAAATAAAAAATCAAAACCCAATCTATTATTGTGCCACTAAATCTTGGAAAAAATCTATCATGCATGTGTGTAAAGATAGAAAAAAATAAATCAAATCTTTTCCTCGAAGGAAATGGAGCCCCAAATGGCCATAAATATATACTTCTATATATGCGTTGATATTGCAAAAAATCAATTTAACTTGTACTAAATAAAAAAAATCAAAATCCAATCTATTATTGTACCACTAAATCTCGGGGAAAAAACTATCATGCATTTGTGTAAATATAGAAAAAAAAATAAATCCTTCCTCTCTCTCCTCCATGGATCTAGAAAATTATTTACATGGGAATGAGGATAAAACTTATTGATTGAGCCTAAATGATTTCATAATCATGTTCTCCTACTAAAATAGCACAACTTCGTCTGAAAGTTTGAGGCAAATGAAGCCTCAAATGGCAAATGCATACCATGGAGATCTAGATATAGCTAGAAGCAAAGAGACCTCCATTTGAACCTTAAAACTATCAAAATAGTATAGAAAAGATATGAGATTAGCATCAAATTACCTCCTACAGCCCTCAACTCGAAGGAAATCAAGTTTGAAACTTTCCCTCCCCTTTTCACTTTTTTCGATTTTCGGGAAGCACCTCCCCCGAGCAAACAATGGGTGATCGGGAGGAGGAAGAAGAGTGGTCTGCTACTTTTGTTGGGCATTTTTAGGGGCGGATGAGGGGATGACCAGCCCCTGAAAATGCTTTTCCAAGGATGGATCGGTTGCTACAGTAGCCCCGCTCCATTTGTAGCAACGGGTTACATTTTGACCCGCCCCTGGAAAAAAAGGGGCATTCCTATAAGTCATTATAAATTGTTTTTTAAGTAGTGTATTGATGTCCTAATCCAATCGTGCTCGTTGAGGTGTCTGACATGAACTCTACTCCCCTTAACGTTGCTTCTTGCCTGCTATCGGCATTCCTAGTCTAGATTGTGGAGGCAGAGTCGGAGCTCCTTGTTTGCTGGGGAGCAATGAACTTGGCAACCATGATGCTATGCGGTCTCTACTTGGTGTGTTGGTGCCTGCTGGTCGCAAGATTGGCAACTTGGTGGCGGTGGTTGCGGATCGCCATAGGAAGTAGGAGCTGTTTGATCGCTTATGTGATCAAGCTCAACAACGGTGTCACTTGGTGGACTTCATCGATTAGCTTGCCGTGTCATGTTGAGTGTATTGCAGTCTAACGTGTATTGTTGAGTGTTGTGTGGTGTGGCTCACGTTGACCCAATCCAATTGACCAGGTGTTACTTTTATCTTTTTTTTATTGCCCAATATGGATTTACTCTCCTTTTTAATATAATCGGCGGTACTCCTGTCTGATTTGTTAAAAAAAATCTTGAGTCCTGCATGTCTACTATGTCGTCAGGAGTGCAGCTTGAAAGTCATTCATATGGCATGAGTATGATCTTACTGAATGTGATATATGGAATATATGGCAAAGGTAGAGAATTTGAGTACTTTGTTTTATTGGTCATATAGGTATTATTCTGACATCACTATACCTTTGGTTTGCATTACCCATATGTCAAAATTGAAACAGACATGTTTAACCTATTTTCGTTAAATACCCACTGTGTTTCTCAATTTACTCTAACTGTCGACAAGATTAAGTTTAAATTTATAATGTCCCCTCAAAAAAGAAGGTTAAATGTTGCAGCGCATGCTTGTCTATATATTTTTTTCATTTTCTTTAATAAAATGCCCATATAGTACCTCCGTTCTTAAATATTTGTTGTTTAGGACAAATAAATTAGTTCATAAACATGTATTTGAGAAAGGAAAAAAAGTATTATGTTAGGACTACACCACCAGTCCATATGCTACAATCCTTTTTATTTTTGGATTTTTTATGGCGAATTGGAAAGTAAAGCAAAAGTCTGATTGCCTTATCTGATAGTGAATTAAGGAGACTTCTCATCTAGTATCTACATAATATTTTTAAAATAAAAGGTGTTCCTTCTGTCTATCATCAGTTCATAGTCCTTGGTTTCAGTAGTTCTCACATTTACACCCTCAAAACTTTACAATTTTGTAAAGTTATGCCCCTATACTATGTTTTTGCAGAAAGAATCTTATTGTCTTTATATTTTCAACCTGCACTCCTCGCTTTTAGTAACTTTCATGTTTAATTCCTTCACACTTTAAAATTATTTATAGACATGCCCTTGGAACCACAATTAGTTTATATCTTTATCGTTTTAGCTATGTTTTTAGCGACCATTTATCTCACGTGATCGTGGCAATGTGTCTAATAGTTTACCATGCTTTGTTTGTTCTGATATCTGATGATTGGTGTTCTATATATCTTTGTTTACTTGCTTGTACTTTTGCCATGAAGCTTGCATTGTGACGGGTCGTAGATGTTAAACAATACATCGAACAGTATAGTTCAAGTGCGTGACTTCAAATACTTTGAGCAGTAATAGTTTGAGGATGGCAAGCGTCGTCCTGTGAACATTTAATCACATTTTGCATGCCGTGTCTAATATGATTGGACCCAAATGTTAGGATTAGAGACAAGGCTGCGATTTATGGTAGAATGTGGTTGTAACTATATTTGTATCTAGGAATTCTCTTACTAAAATAAAAAATAGTGCTGCAATGAATACTTGAGAAGAAAAATACATATAGAGTCAAAATTCTATGGTTTCCTGTCAAACATGTACAGATCCATTAGGTGTACTGAGAAAGATACTGACAAAAATGAAAAACTCTGAGTTTGAAAAGAAATAATCAAACAATCAGCAGTATTTGACCATAGCAACACATGAATTTGCAAATGGGTAAGAAAACTATAGTCACACATTTCGAACTTGCTAGTTTTCAAATCAGATGAAACTCAGACGTCTCGGACAAATATAAGCATGCATATGGTTAATCATATCCCGTCCAAAACAGCTGGATGCTTAAACCCTAACACAAACTTTTAACAATTTAGCATTCCACAAAAGATCCTAGCTCGACAAAAGCTTTCTACTAGTTCCAAGGAAAACCCTGGAATTCCCACCATTAACACCGAGCTAGTCAAGTTTACGATAAGCTAAATCCACAGCGCGTGACATCTGGATGAAACACCTAGCCAGCATGTAGCTAGCTATTTCTTCTGGAACCCTCCTTGAAAGCAGGTGCTGCTGCTGCTGCTGCTGCTACCAGGCAGTACTGCGTAGCCATTCCTCTCCTGGAGCGCAGCAGCGTCCATGGGACCGGGGTTGTTATTCAGCCTACTCACAGGCAAAATGCCGGCGGGCAAGTAGTGCTCATGCTGGTAGCCGGCACCAGCATGCCCGGCAGCAAAGCTTTGCCCACCAGCAATAACATAGTCATCGACGTACACTCCACCTCCAGTGGCATCAAAACCTGGCATAAAATCATCATATAACTCGGGCCCGGTGGCGCCCCCGTGGGAGAAGTTCGTGGCGAAAGGCCGGAAGTCCACGGTGCCAGTGCCAGCCATACCCAAGTCAAGCGGCGGCGGCGGCATCTGAAAGGTGTAGCTCGGAAGCGGCATCTGATGATAGGCAGGGCACGGCGGCTGGAGGGGGAGTACTGGTTGTGGCAGCATGTCAAGAGGAGGGTAGTAGTACTGCGTTACCATGGAGCCGGCGTCCGGCACGCTGAACGCGCGGTCGAAGGAGTTGTAGTCCGCCAGCGGCATGGGCGCGGCGACCGTCGCGTTCGCCGACGGCACGTCGCCGTCGTCCTCGACGTGGCCACCGAGCGCGACGATCCGCTGCTGCGCCTTCCGCAGCGTCTCGTCCAGCGTGACGAGCAGGCCGTCGAGGTCGGCGGGGGAGAGGTCGGCGAGGCGGCAGTCCTGCAGGCTGAGCATGTCCGGGCCGCACTGCTCGATCTTGAGGAGCTTGCGCTGCTGCTTCGCCAGCTCCTCCTGGTAGTACGCGGCGGCGGTGAAACTGTGCCTGATCTTGTCCGCGGGCGTCTCGCGGTACTTCTTGATCAGTTCCAGCACGTCCTCGCGGTCGGCCGGCCACGTTGTGACAGCGTAAGCGCTGCCGCCACCGTCTTGCCCGGAGCCGGCGGGCTTCGGGTCGAAGCAGATGAGGAGGGCCTCGACGCCGCAGAGGGTGGCGAGCTGCGACGTCTTCTGGACGAGGCCGTCGCGGCGGTTCTTGTAGGTCGCCCTGCGCTTCTTAGGGTTCTCGATCAGCTTCATTCCAAGCTTCCCTCGAGGCATCGTCGTTCCTTCCCTACTAAGAATGAATTGTTGGAGGACACAAAGCAGGTCAATTTCATTGCGTGCATGCGTGCTCGGCTGCTCGCGATATATAGAAAGGCGAATGGCTGGTGTAATTTAGGAACTGCGGGCGTATCTTCCTGATTATATTTTGATTTTTAAGTTTCGTGAGAACCTTCTCTACAAGCAAATGCATATATAGAAAGTGTCTTTTAGTCAAGAATTTTTGTTTCTCTCTAAACATATAATAATATGCTGATCTGATTGATCGATGCATGCACCACCACCTATTAGATGGGAAAAAAGTATAACATGCGCCAATGCAAGATTAATTGATCTAAGAAAATGTTCATATATGTAGAATGCTAGTGTTACTTTGACAAATATAATGTTGCATTCGAAAAACTGATAGAGATCAAGATTTTGTTTATGAAACAGTGACAAGCGAAAAAGATATAACAAGAATAATCAGATGAAGTTTATTCTACGAACCATATCACGCCAAAAAGAATGCATCTGCAACAATCCAAATGTGTACATATCAATTGTATTAGCAACACAGCATTCGCATCAAGTTTGGGTCCATCCTGAAGGGAAAAAAAAACAGGTCAAAACGGAGCAAGAAGCTCTTACTGCGTGCGTCGCCGGCGATGGAAGAAGCAGCTGTTAAACCACGGTGACGGTATCGTCTCTCCTCCCTGCTGACTGCCTCCCAGTAAGGATTATATATATATAGCAAGGTTGTGCGGCATATATACGTCTTGCCTGCATGCCTCTGTTCATCACGTCTGTTCTCTTAATAAGGAAGGTGCGGATCGTGATGAGGCTTATTCATAGAAGCTCGGATCCCCACCATTTAATGCGCCAATGCGTAGGCCACACGATCGAGCCGCGGGATACAAATGTGATCGTCCGCTGATCTGATCGACCGTTGCCATCTCTTGATGGGATATATGCCTTGTGACGGTGCGAAGAATTGAGATGGCGACAATATCCATCAGAGCTCGGTATTACCTTAAGATGCAGTTGCGTTTCGAAATGATCTTTGGAAATAAGCTCTTTTCACCCTAGCTTATTTTGCAATCCCATATTCAAACACGACTTTTCACTAGCTTCTTCACTTGAAAATGTAGTGAAGAACCATGGAATACATTCCTCAGTCTTGTGTCAGGTTCTCAAGTTCTGAATACAAACTCTTTTCCTTGCCATAGCATGAAACACAAAATTATGGAACAAAATTACAAGAATATGGACCTCGTAGGCATGCGCATTGTGAAGATACGCCAATAAGCATCACTTTTGGTTCATGTCGATCGAGCTTTCATCGACCATGTTGCTATATATATATATCTGATTCACAGTGTAGCCTGAATTGAACATGAAGGTGTGCTCCTTTAGATATGGTATGCCTCAGTGCGAGGCAGGAAAACACCTGTACGTGCTTCTGCTGCTGCGCTTTGCCAGCGGCAGAACAGACCCAACTAGCGGTGCCCTAGGAGAAGCAGACCTCAGCAAAGCAAGGTAGTAATTTTTTTGATGAAACAACAGGGTATTCCCTAATGATTATATATAAAAAGAAAAAGGAAACAAAAGGAACAATAGATTGTTCTTCAAAAAAATAAAAAAGGAGATAAAGAAAATGAAATAGATTACAACAACGCTTCTAGCCATTCAAACAGGGGTCTTGTTTCTTGCTTTTGCTCGAAGGATAACTAGAGAAAGTTCCTTCTTGAAGTGCAAATAGCAAGATGGCTGAATTCCTTTGAAGATTAGGTCATTCCTTTGCATCCAAGTACACCAGCCCATGTGGATGAGTAGGTCATAGGCAAGGAGAGCAGCGTGGAAGGGATGGTGCAGGATGAAGGGAGGTCCACGTCATCGAGGCGTGGGGTGGAGCGGCACTGGGACGCGATGGTGCCCGGCAATCTGTGCTCAGGCAGCCAGAACCCACGTACAGAAGTGAAGCTGGATTGGAGGGAGGGAGGTGGAGCTGTTCTAGTGACTTTTCAGATGATATTGAAGAGGTGCAGGTGCTTGTTCAGGAGTTGAAGACTTGCTGCTGTTGGAGAGAGGAAGCAAAGTGAATGCTATTTCAGTTGTAGTTTCAGGGATGGATGAGATGCGATGTATTTAGTTGTTAGTTTCAAAACTGGATGCACTGCATCTCGGTTGTAATGTTCAGAATGTAATTAATTTTTCAAAGTTGATTAAAATAGTGAGACTATCAAAGCTGAGTGCTTGTAAATTTTAGAATGAACTCAGAGAGAAATGAGACATTTAAACCTGATTCAGATTAAGTTCACAGGTCAGAAACTTCTTTCAGTTCATAGCCTCACTGACATGAGTACACGTCACAAAATAAATGGGTTTAGAGTATTAGTTCACAGCCTCACTAAAATTATTTTTCAAAGCTCACAGAAACTGTAAGATAATTTGTAGCCTTCTTGGGTTCAGAGTATGAGGCAACTGCTCCTGATCGCTGCCTCCGAATCATGCTTAGTCAAAATAATTAAGGAACATGAACACAAAACTTAGTGTTATCAGGTAACTCTTTGAGATAGGAGGGGGCCACATCAGCTGGGCATTTATCAGGAATTGCAAAAGGAACATTCTGTATGTTGTGATCAGAGAAGTGATTCTAAGCTTGTGAAGATAGAAATTGTTTGGCCTAAACAAAACTTGTAGGGTTCAGCAGAATGGCAATAAAGAAAGTCAACCCAGATATGGAGGACTTGGATGGTAGCTTGAGCTGGTCCAAGGGCTAGAAACTTAGCCCATGACCTGACAGCCTCTGCATTGAGCTTGGGCTGAATCTGCCAGAACTCATGATATCTATAGATGAAAACAGGGTCCTGGCTTGGCTCTAACAATTTCACAAGCTCAGTTGGAGATGGTCCTCATTGACCTAATGATGTTGAGCATCTGCTACAGGGATAACTAGAATATTATCAAGAAGAGCATCATCTATGATTCGTTCAGGGATCTAATAGAGAGGGGCACCATCATGCATAGGGATGAACACCTCCATATCACTGTTAATAACATTGTCAAGGAAGCCAGGGGATACCATTATCCTCTGAATCATCTGTAAGGTTTCCTGCATCAATGATGTCTTCGGGAATGACAACTGCAGCATTTTGTTCTCCACCTTCTGCTTCCATAGTATCCGTAGACTGAATTAGATCCTTAATGCCCCCCCCCCCCCCACCCCCCAAGTCTTCCTCAAGAGCAGCATTAAAGTCAAAGTCATTGATGAGTTCTTGAAGGAGGTCATTGAGCTTAAGAAAGCTTCCCTTGGTTTGGGGTTGTGTTTGTGGAGGCACAATGGAAGCCAGTAGCCTATTCACAACTGGAGGCAGCCCATCATTTGTTGTTGTCTTCTGCTGCAGCAACAACATTCTCTGCTACAACAGCAGCAACATTTGGCCCATCTGGCCATAAACCCCCAGTCATCTACATCCATTGGCTTAATGTCATGTTGAACATTGTCATTATTCCCCCCATTAGGATGCTGACCAGGTTGTCTAAAGCCAAAAAACTCAAAAAGATGGGTTTGTAGATCATCTAGACTATTTGGGGGCTGCTCCTCATCATGTGTGCCTCCTCCTAGCATTTTTGGCTTGTAATATTTCACATTGGGTTGTCCAAGATTCTCCTTCAAAGTCTTCTCCACCAGAGCAAACAATGATCTACAATGAACCAGGGTATCTCAGACAAGTCGACAACCTTAGCTTTAACAATCATCCTGGCTAGATGATTAGGATCCTCCTCCCAAACAAGCAATTTCCCAAACTCTGCTTTGGTTTTTTCTGCATCGTACTGTTCCTAGAAATCAATGTTGTGCCCTAGGAGCATCAGCCAGACCTCATAATTCATAGTTGTGTCCTTATTGTTCAAACCCTTATTGTGAGCCACAAAAAAAATCCTATAGTTACCACAAGTGTGCGGGGCTGTTCTGAATCAAGAAATCCCTACCATGAAAATAGCTGAACCTGACATATGCCTGACCATAAGGGCAAGGTTGGGTGGTTCTAAACCCAACCTTCTTGTGATTGCGCAAGAAGTCATCCAGGAGTACGTGGATTGAAGGGAAAGATACATGATTCTCCGGAAGAGGCTCAATGGTGGCAATGGTGATGTCACTGTTTCATCCGCTCGAGCCTCCTAACACCACTCTAGACATCGGCTTACGATGGGCAACCTCTATCCGGTTGCAACCCTGTGGTATGAATGGGGTCGGGTCAATGAAGTGGAAGGCCATGACGCCTTCAGGCGATCCTTGGGGAAGAGAGGGTGCTACCCTAACACCTACTAGGGTTTTCTTGACCACGCCGGGCCCAGATCTGCCTCCCACAGGTGCAGACCGGAATATCCCACTCAGATTCCCTCGATAAATAGACCAATGAACGTGGTGCCTGGCCAACAAGGTAGGCATCGGACGGCTCACCTTCTCCAACCCAGACGGCTCGCTTGCGCGACCTAACTCGAAAGATACTCAAAGGCTCAGAGAGCCACTGCGAACAAACCACAGCATGACAAAGCATAAAAAGAACAATCTTTATTCCTAGACAACCGTTACAAAGAAACTGAGAATGGGAGGCTCGAGGCTCGCGTTGCCTTTGGTTGTCGTAACCGTAAAAGACAACAAATAAGAAAGATGCTAGCCATGCTGGAAGAGAGCCGTAAGAATCTCAGAGACCCTTTTGTAGCGTCTTCTCCCGCTCCCCCCGGGAGGTGAAGGTGAGGTCAACACCACCTTCACGCCACCACCCAAGTTGGACCTAGGAGGGTAGGGATGAAGCCGAAGGCAGAAAAAGGTGGGCTGCAGCAAAGCAGCCCATGTGAGCATGGCCTGGTCCACTGATGAGATGGAAAATAGCGACCGACCACAGGACAACTCCATTAGCCAGACTCAGACCTCGTATGGCTCGCTCTTCACAAAAACTCTTCTAGCATCGGGACAAAAGGATGCCGGTCGAGGCCCCAGAGCGGCAGGCCCAAACCCTCACCAGCCGAGGTGAAGAAAGAAGGGTAGTCATCCTTTGGAAGTGGAGAACTAGGGCACGGTACGATGAAGCTGATAGAGGGACCAAGCTATTAATAGGCGTCATAACGACCAGCCTAGTCATCCTATCCTTATCCGGCTGATGAAATTCTGAACGGACAAAACTACGCACCAAAAAATAGACAATCCAGTAGGAACCTCATATGTGAAAATGCGGGTGATGAAGCAATACTGACGCACTATGACCCCAGCATGAGGCAGGCGGTGCAGCAGAGGCCCACGTGACGAATCCTTACCCAAAAAACCCGCGTCGCTCGAGCTGGGCGACTTGGGTGGCTCTGCCTACCCCAGCCCCCAGCCCCGCCTACCTCTCTCCCCGCCTCCGCCGCCGCCGGAGTTGCCCACCGAAAGCCCGGCGAGCAGCGAGGAGGGCGGCGACGGGGTCATCCCACTCATCCCTTCTCTTTTTCCCTCTTGTTTTTCCTCCCTTCCTCCCCCTCCGCTCTTCTTGCTCGGCAAGAGGCCATGGCCGGCGGCCAGATCCGCGTGGGGATGGCCAGTTCCACTCAGACAGCGGCCGGATCTGCACAACCGGTGGTCAAATTTGTGCTCTACCGGTGGTTTTCGGCCGGTCCTGGTGGTGCCCGAGCGGTCCTGGTTTTCGGCCGGTCCTGGCCGGTCCTGGTCCTGCAGGGGGCTCTCCATCCTCCGTTCCCGTTCTGGCAGCCGGTGCTGCTCGTGCTGAGATGTTTTGGCATCATCGTAGTGGTGTGGGTGGTGGTGGTTTGCTAGGTTGCTTGTTAGAGGCGTCGTGGTGGCGTGGTTGGCAAAAACCAAGCAGGGATGTGCGCCGCGGCGCTATGGTGGCGTGGTTGGCAGCACCAGCCATCTCTTGCATCTCAGATCTGCTCTTGTTGGGGTTGGTGAGGTCAAGGTGAAAGCCTGGGCGACGACATCTGTGGACGCCACTTCCTCCTTGGAGGCGTCCTCTCTCGGTACCTCACCGTCCTACCAATGCTGTGAATATTCCGGGTGAAAATCTAATCCTTCTTGGAGTAGCATCGATGGCTCCATTGTCATCACATCCTTCCTGAGGGGGCGCTAGGCATTTTCAGCATGGCGGTCCGGCTTCTTCCAGCTGGATGTGGCAGGGGTTATTCTTCTTTTTACTTTTCTTGTTGCTTATTTTTTCTGCCATAAAAAGCAAAACAAAAAACAAAAAAAGATGGTGGTGGGCGCCGGGTGGTGTGTTGGTGGAGTCGTGGTGGATGTTGGTGAGGTGCCACAGCGATTGTGGTGGAGTTGAAGAGCTGCGTCTAAGCGATGGCGTTACGAGGTACAGGTTGATGTCCCAATCCAACCGATCCGTGTCGTTGAGTTGAGTTTGAGTGGTGTCTTGTGCAGCTTGTGTTGATATCCCAATCCAACCGGCCGGAGTTGTAATTTGATATCTATCCGGTCTCTGGATCTTCTTCTTTTTAATATAATCGGCAGCTCTCCTGCCTAGTTCGATTAAAAAAAAGAAAGAACGGAGCCCATGTTATGTCTCATGAACCTTATTGGGCAGCGCTGGATCAGCCATTTATGGCATCAGCAAAGGTCAAATCATAAGGAAAATGACAAAAGACCCTCCCAGCGATTCCTAAAAATCACTAGGAGGCTTGGGGGTTACACCAACGGGGTTCGCTCGCGTGAACCCCAAAGCATCAAGAAATTTACCATTCCACCGAACTACGGATACCAGGGAAATAATAACTAAAACCCTCTTACCGATTTTATTAATCGCTCGAAGGCTATGGGGCTAGCCCATCGGGTTTCGCTCACGCGAACCCCGCATATCCAGGCAGCAGCACCATGCCTGAGAGCCCTTAAGCGACCTCTACATAGTCTCTTAAGCTCTCGGGGGCTATTGTCGAAGACCTATATCACGGGTATAGAATACTAAGGGGAAAATGTAGCTAGAGCCCTTTGCACAAATGCCCGACCATCTGCAGTCAGGTTGACTCACAAACTAGGCACATTCGGCCAAGGTTGGATCCCTGATCTCCACTACAGAACCAATCAGAGAACGGGACCCACGAGCTTAATGATGGAGGCGACCGACCCCTACGTCCGCTAGGTCAGGAGAATGGTCTCACCTCCGTATAAGGCTCCACTTGGTCAAATCTCCTGTGTGAACGCCCCTTGCCGTCAACCACCATCATCACCACCTTAACGAGGCCACGTGCCCTCCTGCCGCTATCCACTCAGGCAGTAGGATGCGAAGGCACGGGCCTTAGCCTTGCATGACCTAAGCCGATAGGTCACGGCAATATAAGGGCGGGCCTGACATAGGCCTGCCTTTGTGCGCACCTGCCCCCCAAGGTTAGGTAAGTGCCCCTATATGCCCCATGAAGGTCGCATCAGGAAAATCGCAAGGCGACAAAGGAGGAGCTTCCGAAGGATGACATAAGCTACCCACCTTGACTTTGACCACTTCATTGTCTCATATTCTCCTTTAAGTGTATAAAAAGGATGAGCAGGTCTCTCTCTTCTCTCTCTCGCAACCAATTTACACATATGTGACCAGAGGCCTTCTTCGACCTTTGGACACATACCCATTTGTAAACCCTACTGCAAACTTTGAGCGCTCGAGCTCGGGAATACGATCAGACCAAAACTGGATGTAGGGTTTTAGATCATGAACTAGTATAAATCCTGAGTGTTCAAGAGCTAGGCCATACGAGCGTACACATGGCATAAATTTACTAGTCGGCATTACGAAACGTCGACATCAGACGTGGGGATGTGATCAGGGAGCCAAGAAGGGATCACATCTTGGATGAGAAGTCCACTCCATGATGAGGATTTAGGAATGGAGTGGCCAAAATGAAAGGCGGAGCAGGCCGATGAGCGATCAGGGAAGATAATGAGCCTCGCCAAGGGTCAGCTCAGAGGAGCGGAGCAGGAGGGACAAGGGAGCCATCTGTCGATAAACACTTTCCCCCTCTCATAAAAACCTAGTACTACGAATCACCAACTGTAGTAATTGGGCATGTTTATGTTGTTTTCCCTCCTATTTATATCCTGAGGCTCTACCTTTTTGCATGAGCTTATCTTTTGTGGTCATTCTTAACGTGTTTAGTGCGGATGTAGTGGAATAACCTAGAATGACCTATATTTAGGAATTTCCTGATGGGTTCGAATATCTATTTAATTTTTTGCTCTGGCAGCCAAATAAGAACTGATACTCATAACGGCTGGTCTCTGTTTTTCTGAAATCTTTGCAATAAAATTCTGATCTTGACATTGCTACTAAACTGCACAAGAATCTAGAATGTCAGTAACATCTTGCATGCATTTTTGCAATGACGAGATAAGCTACTAAAATAAGAGAAACTTAATGAAATAACAAACTCGGACCAATTGTTGAGGCAAAGTTATATACAACTCATCTAATGAACTATTCGAACTAATTAGGATCTTCAGATTCTTTACATCCTTTTGGAACATCCAGATATTTCCACATTTTGTGCTGAGCTCAGACTCCAGAACTTCAATAATAACTAATAAGTGAGCAGAACACAAGAAGTTTTCATTGCAGTTTTAGGTGGAACAGGATAATCAAATGTATCTCCAAATAGATTTCGCAGGTGTGAATTTTTATTGACAAGTTATTAACCAATCAACTGCCTGAAGTGAATGGAGCAAGAATAATGGAACTCTATGTCTCTATATGGCCATTGATCATGGATGTTAAGGTAACTTGGCATATAAATAGCTCCTTTATTCATGTGAAAAACTTTATTTTCACCACTAAGATCAATTTTTCACTTTGTTTTCTGTACACTTCTTTTATCTTAACTTCTGTTCTTTTTCTATTTTGGCCATGTTCTTTTAGTGAAAATCTAAACCATGGAATCTCTCATGTTTCAAAACTGGTGGCCCGTCCTATAATAGCTTGCAGACTTTCTCAAAGGCTGCACAACGGAAATAGCCTGCACCTCTTGTTGTGGGCCGGCAAATGCCCCCTGTCACTACAAAGCAATGCTTATGCACTCTTATTGCTTCTTAGGCTCCTGTTTTTCCTTTCTATGACAAGAGAATCAAAATCTATGTTATTCTTATCTCTAAATTCACGTGTAGGACAAGGATTTAAGTTCCTAACATGAACGGTTGGGTTATTAGAGATTGAATCTTAGTGGATACTATGGGAAACAAGGGTAGAGGGAAACTATCTATCTTTCACATCAAAAGCTAAGAATGTTCGACAAAATTGGATCATTTAGAGATATAAACGGATTGGATACAGATGGATATCACTGATATCATATTTTGCTTTGGACTGGGAGTCGGACACGGATACATATCGATACAAATAAAGATTTTCTTGGTTATAAATACGTCTTCCTCCGACTCCTTATGGACCAAATCCCGGGCTCCACCTCCGGCTTCTGCATCTTCCTCGGCGACAACCTGGTCTCATAGTCCTCAAAGCGTCAGACCATGGTCTCTCGTTCCAGTGCTGAGGCTGAGTACCGTGCGGTGGCACACGTGGTCGCCGAGTGCTGCTGGCTCCGCCAGCTTCTCCAGAAGCTCCACATCTCGCTTCCTTCAGCGACGTCTACTGCGACAACATCAATGTTGTCTACATGACAGCCAACCCTATCCATCACCACCGCACGAAGCACATCGAGATTAACATCCACTTCGTCCGCGAGAAGGTTGCCTTGGGGAAAGTCCGGGTGCTCCACGTGCCATCCTCCCACCAGTTCGTGGATATCATGACAAAAGAACTACTTGTATAGTTGTTCAATGACTATAGGTCCAATCTTTGCGTCCGGAATCCTCCCACTTAGACTGCGGGCGGATATTAGATATAGCTGTAAATGCTTGCCTTGTATACTTGATTACATTCCTTGTATACCAAGCCAATTGGCTATATATATAATTGGTCACCCCCTCATTGGGTGAGAGGTGTCTTCCCCATTTCTAGTCTTCAACAAAAACAATCATCTTAAAGGACGTTTAACTGGAAAATAATGAATCCAAATAATAGATTAGATAGAAAAATTAACTCACTTCATTTACCAATTTGAAAATCTTTTGGGTTTTTTATTAAAATAGAACAAGTCTTTGACCATCAAATTATTGCTAGAATTCCAGTTCAGTCCTCGAATTAGAGTAGAAATAAATAAGATCAAACTCCAAATAGAGCTCTCGTAGGTAGATCATATTTTTAGAAAATTTTTGGTGCTACTTTTGTATTTTTCTGATTTGAAATGAAGTAGTTATAAACTTTTGGAGATTAAATCAGATATTTATCAATGTACATATCTGGTATAATGCAACAATTCGGATCTGAGCTGACTTGACTATCCGGATTATTAAATCGGATATCCGATGGATATTACTTTTCTTACATTCGAATCTGATATCCGGATAAGCCGAATCCGTATCCCATATCCGAGAAAATATCCGCATATCCGAATCACTATCCAACCCATTTCGATCGGTCGGTCCGAAATATGTGTACCATTCACACCCCTAGGATCATTCTTGGTCTCATGGATAGATGAACTATTGCACTACCCAATCTCTACCTATTTCTAAAGAGAGGACCGCTTCCTTGATCGGTTGTTGACTTTCATGTATCTTGATGACCCTATGATGGTGGTGGGTCCATTGATAAAAAAGATCGAATAGAAATTGGAAAATCAAACCATATGTTGAGCTAATGGTCCGAAACCATATAGAATTAGTGTTTGCCAAGTGAAACCAAGAAAGACCAAAATCCTCAACCAACACGTACTAAATTATTACTCTTTTAATTATAATAAAAAATACTATTATAAGATATATATTATATAATATATTATATTTTATAAAATCACTTTTAATAGTATAGTATGGTAATCAATAATGGTTTCATCCGTAGCAACGCATGGGCATATGTGTGCACAATCACCGTCATGAAGATTTAAATAGCTCTCCACACCCCATCATGCTCTCATTATAAGAATCTAATTTCTAATTTCTTATATGAGTACACAATCGCCATCAAGGAAAACTCTAGAGAAATATCTTACCACACCACACCACCCATGCTTTTGTACATCATATCTTACATGTTTATCTTGTCTAGGTGAATATGGCCTCAATCCACTCGAAGCTTTATTCCTTCCCTTCTATCTATCAAATCTCAGGACGAGATTTTCTTAAGAGAGGGAGAATTGTCATGACCTAAATATGCTAAACATGCTTAACATTTAAACATCATCATCATGAGCATCATTAATGAAGCATCATGTGCATGTGAATGGCTTGAGTTATGTAAATTTTGTGCCTTGATTCAATGCATGATCGTGAAGTAAGTTTAATTTTCGCCTTAACAACTGTGCCTACAAAACACTGGTTTAAATACTAGACTTAACATGATGAATTTAAAATATTTTTGCTTAATTTTGTGGCAATCAAACCGAGGCATAAAATACATGGAAATTTTAAAAACTACTGTTTTGTTCTTTTTAATGTGGTCAATTTAGAAAAGCTTTTTAGTAATTTTTATTGCAGTGTAATCTTGGGGATTTTATCTTAGTCCTGTAAAATTTTGAGAATTTTTGGAGCTCAGGAAGATCTTGTTTTCAAATTTTGAAGTCGAACCATTTTTCCTCTTTTTTTCCCCTCGCCCGGACCCACCTGGCAGCCCTTCTCCTTCCTCTCGCTTCTCTCTCCCGCTCCTGTTGGGCGAGCAGAGGCTCCTCGCCACGTTGCTGCGCCTCACCAGCCGGTGAAGCCCCGGGCATGCAAGATCCCGCCCATGCCCTCACTCCGCTCCTCCTTTTTGAGCCCGTTCCCGGCCTCCCCGAAACCCTAGCCCCTCTCTGTTCCCCATCTCCTCCATTGCTGCGCCGCCATCCCCTTCGACCTCACCTCCGGCGGCCGCAATTCATCATCTCCGGTGAGTCTCTTCTCAATTCCTTGCGGCTACACCTTCTCCTTCCCTTCCTCGACCGATTTTGGCGCTCACTCGGTCCTTTCCCCCGCCGCACAGAGCCCCCGACAGAGCTCCTCCCGTTCGCCGTCGTTTCCGTCGCGCCACCTCCTGCCGCACTGTCCCGCCTCGGTGACCCCGTGATGAGCTTGCGGCCTCACTGCCTTCCTCCTGTGTGCAATCGCCCTGCCCCAGCTCTTCTCCCCGTCCGTTTCCCTCGCCGGCCTCGGCGCCGTGCCGCGGCGGCGTCGCACCGCGTGTGTCGCGGGCGCGCGCTCACGCTCGCGCTCTGGCCATGCCCTTGCCTTGGGTCAAGGCCAGTGGCCGGCCTTGACCCGGCCTGGGTCCGCCTAGCCCCTGGGGCCTGCTTGTCGGTGCCTGAGAGTGGTGGATCCGGGTGGATCCAGCGTTTTAAGGAGTCTTTGATGTGCTGTAATTTTGTAAAATGTGTATAAATTTGTGTAGAGCTCCAAAAAATATGAGATTTATTTTGTTGGACTTCTTTAGTTTAGGTATACCCTCTAAAAATGTTGGTTATGCTATGCTTTTGTAAAAGTGATTTAAATGCTTAATAAATGATCTGATGCTCTAAAAGTACCAAACTTAATTTTGTTAGATTCCTTGTTCAATTATCTATGCAGTGGTCAACTTGTTTGGCTGCAGACCAACCTTTTATTAGGGTTTTAGACTGTTTTCATGTTTGCTGCCTGTAAGATTGTGTATTGCATGGTAAATCCACTTGTGTTAGCTTCTGTTATCTGTCTAGTTCGTTTCTAGAAATTGTTTGAAATGATTTTCATGTCTTTTAAGATTTAACTTGTTTAAAGTTGCTGAAAATTGTTATGCTCATAAATAACTCTATAAAATTGCTTTTGCTGCAAATCCAACTCTCATGAATTTGTGTTGATGTTCTCTGTATGCTCAAATTAATTCATGATTTATGCTTGTTGTATAAAGTGTTAGTGATACTTGGGTATTTTTGTTAGTAGCTCATGTTTGTGTATCATTGCATGTTGTTCCATTCACTCTTCATCGCATATCATTTCATGCACAAACATAGCATCATGCTAACATATGCATCCATTCATGCATTTTAGTGACCGAAACACCGGAGAGCGAGCCCTTTGAGCCTACCGACACCGTTGAGCCTGAGTCCGGTATCGAGTTCCTGGTTGAGCTAGAAAAAAACAAAGGCAAGCAGCTAAGCATGATATTTTACCCGCCTAAATTGATTTAGCTTTAGTTATCTCATTTGGGTATCTATGGTTATATGTTATGTTTATTTATTGCATTGTTGTACCTATTCTTATGCATTACCCTTCCTTGAATTGTTATCCATATCCTTGTCACATGACATTTTGATTAACTAATTAATTTGACTAGTTGCTTAGCCATGCTTAGATTATGCTATAACTTGAAAGGAAAGAATGGAATAGGATCATACTACACTCACTTGGTTATCCTTGATTACACTTGTTCGGTTATGGTTATGTTGGAAAGGTAGTTTCATGGTTTGAGCGGAATGGTAGGGCCTAAAGAAAGGAGTCTCGGAGGCATAGTCTGCTTGGACCGATTAAGGACCGTCCGTGGATGACCTCGGTTTTGAGCAACTTAACGTTCTATCACATATCCAATCATGGTATGGATGAGCGTAATACCTTGTTTGTTTTAATCATTGAGGCACGTCCTAGATACGTGGCTAAGGGGCTATGTAGAGAGGCTTAGGGGTGTCTCCGGTGCATCTAGGTGACTCTTCGCGTAAGCTAGGCGTGATTTTCAATGGTTGAGACTTGTTGGAAAAGTTTGATACGAGTACCCCCTACCCAATGTGATCGGTTGGGTGAGCCGCATGGTCCTTGCATCGTGGGTAAAGAAGTACACCCTTGCAAGGTTAAATAATCAATTCGAATTGCCGCGCTCTCGGTTATGAGCAAGCTCAATATCCAATGAATTCTTCGTAGAAAGCTTAGGCTATGTTAGAAATGTTTCACGCCACCTTTATAAGTGATTACTCGTTCCTTCATTAATCAACTAAAATTTACATTTACGTTGGGTTGGGCAAGATTAATTAATTTTGACAAGAGCTAGTTGTTGGATTAGAATGCTTATGCTTATGCAATAATTACTTAACCTTAAAGCCACAACCTTGTTCGAGCCTTAATTGCATGATCCTTGTTTATATAATTGTATAAGTCTTGCGAGTACCTTTGTACTTATTTTTCTTTTTAACCTATACTTATGTTGCTTTTTAACCTAAGTTGCACGTGAGCCGAAAGTTGTTTGGGCCACTTCTACCCCGCCGATTCTGGCGCGGGGGAGGAGTAGGTTGTTGTGGCCGCAATGGTGCCCTTGAGCAAGATGCCATTGCTTTGTTGCACTTTTATCGATTTATCCGCTGCGTAGTTTATCTTTTGTGAGAGCGTGTTGAAACACTAAACTTTAACTCCATGTCTCTATTATGTCATTCGTGAGCCCAAGGCTTGTATTTGAAGCTTGAACCATTTTTATTCCATGATTTGAACCTCCTATGTCTTGAACTTGTAATATTTGAATGTTGAACTCATGTAATGCCTAAAATTGCTCTTTGTGGTTCTTTGGCGAAATGTGTATTTGAAAACGGTATGTGTATGCTTGATCTTGGGTATGTTGTGGAGCACATACCGAGACTACCGGATTTGCTTTCATTTTATATGAATTTGCATTGGTCAAACGACTCTAGATGTGGATTAGCACGTGGCGTGTCAAGAGACGGGCACGTGCCAGCTCTCATCTCGATGGATTAATCAATGATGTCACATAAACCGAGTGCAAATTGTTGATTGTTGGGTGGTTCTTACAGTGGGCATGGCGACAAATTTGCCTCCTAGCACCTTCCTCCTGTCCATGCTGGCATTGCTTTTGTCGGCATCGCTGTTTACTATGATAGAACTCCGCACGGCCGTTCCTTCAAGGCTTGGTACCCATGACCGTGTGGTGGTTCGGCGCCCCGGTGTGTGGCAGGAAAACTCCGGTGCCTACGCCTTTCGGCATTGCCAGAGGCAGAAGAGCCCCCACTAGCGGTGGCCTAGCTGGAGCAACCCTTTGAAGACCACCGGAGCACAATAATGGCTTGGCACATTGCCGGCGCTGGTGACGTGACCCGAGCTATGCAGCCCAATGAGCTGGGGTTGTGCGGGGCATTGGGGCATGTAGGAGTTGGCCAGCCTTGTTGGAGGAAGGGTCTGGCGCTGAACTCTTCTGTTGGCTACCAAGAACAGCGGTCAGACGGGTGGCAAGCTCCTCAAGGACAACCATGGTGCGCAGCTCTTCAGGGTTAGCAATATCAATGTCTTCAAGGATCTCCTGCGGCAGCCACCGGTGGATATCTTCAAGCTCCATCGAGCAGTGGACAGTCATTGTTCAGGTAAAAGAGAGAAGACTGGAAGCAGGTGAACTCTTATCGAAGCTAATGGTTGAGGGGAGGAGGGAGATGGAAGCTATGGCGACGACGAGACTGAGTGGTTGGTAAAGGAGGCAGAGTTTGGGAATAAATAATACATGGAGGCAAGGCAGTGATGGGGCACGGTTAGACTGTTTCCCTCTTTCTATTTTTGGGTTTCCGCTGTTTCACATGTGCTCATCATTTGAAATTTTAACTAACGTGTTTTGTGTGGAAGTGCTGTCGTAATCTTATAAAAGAAGCTATATTTAAGAACCTGCTAATGGGTCTGAACACCTTTTCATGTTTCTTGGCAGGCTCATACGTAGCCAAGCTCATAATTTGATGTTTCTTGGCAGGCTCATACGTAGTCAAGCTCATAATGTTTTGGTTCTATGTTTCTTTCTCTTCTCAGAAAAGAAGATTGTACTCTCTCTGTTCTAAATTATAGGTCGTTTTTAAAAATCTAGATACATAGATTTTGCTACGAACTGAGGGAGTACAAACTATTGGTATTAAGATACCAGAGAATCTGTCATTTTTCCCCCTTCATCCAGATGTCAGTAGCCGCCTCGTATGTCTTTTTTTTGTATGACGTGGTGGGCTACCTCATCAACAAGAAAAATCACAATCAAACAACAAATTTGATTGTCAGGCCAGAGCAAATATACCTGCCCTGACACGGATCAGTCCTATGAATTGCTTGAACTAAACAGAACCTTCAGGTTGTTTATATCCTTCAGAATATCTTTATATTCAGAAAACCTATACCGTAGCTCAGACTCCAGAACTGCAGCAGTCAAGAAAACAAGAGGTTTAGCTTTAGGTAGAATATGGTACTCAAGTGTGTATCAAATAGAATTTAATGACAAGTTATTAATAAATCAACTGATAGAGGAACAATGATATGAAAACTCTGGAGCACTGCGGATAGTATCTTTTTCGTCAAAAAATATTGTTTTTGCCACTATGGAAAGTTTAATTTCTTCATTTGGCATCTACAGTTATGCAATTCTCATATGCATTCCCCTTTGCTATTATTGTTTTCGCTATTTAGGCCAAATTCCATCAGTAAAAGCCTCTTGTCCAATACGCCCATTCACTGAAATAATTGGAAATATCCTCACCAAAGATTGCTACTACAGATATGATGTCGTCACGTCAATGACATCGCCAATGCATACCAGTCTCTTCCTGTCTCTGTGGGCGTGCCATGATTCCTTGTTCTTCTTTCCATCTAACAAGCAGCTACATTGACCAAAGCACTCTCATCCGTGTCCCAATGCTGACTCTGCTTCTACTGCAGCCTCACTCTTACTGGCTTCCGCAGGCTCGCAGCTGTACAACTAACCTCTAGGCTGTAACCTCCTGTCTGAAATATGAAGCAAGGGTTTCATTGATTCACTCTGATTTAGTAGACGCCAAATAAGTGTTCAGTTGATCTATCTCAGACTTGAGGATATTCATGTCTGTGTTTTATTGTGAGACCCCTGTTAGTCAAATGAGTTTTCCTATACTTTTGTGTTTTTGTGCGAGAACAATGGCAAAAATAAGGAGAGCCCTGACACAAGACAGGTGGGGTGGGGTGGGGTGGGGTAGGATGGATTCCAGTTGAAAGGTGAAGAATTGGAAGAAAAAATCTTGTAAGAATGAGTAAGATAGTCGTAGTTCATGGTCAAATAACTAGCTCTTTGATCAATAAACTAGTGAACATATATGAGCTGAACTGCACATTGCACACAGCATAGGCGAATAGCACATAAGTATATTCTTCTCTTGTCAAATGAGAAGATGATTGATGAGATAAGTGATCCCGTGCAACAATAAAAATTTTATGCATGATAACTAGAGGACCAAAAGGTGGATCACTAGGGTAAGAAGCTAGTGGACACAGTTGAATGAAATACAAGAAATACAGCCAGACATATAGCAGAACATTGGACTCAAAACAAAATACATAGTAAAACAAGAAGGAATGAAAACTAACAGAGTCCGAATTTTCAGCTAAAAAAAATTCCATGTTATCACTTACCTGAATTTTCTGTATTTACTTCATCAAGAATCTCTGCAATGTATTCCTTCGATGAACTATGTATAGTGTTGATCTTTATTTTCAGGTTCTCATTCTCATCATCCAGCAAACCTTTTTCCTTCAGTAAGATAACTAAATCTTCATTTGAACCTTTGACCATATTAGCTTGAAACCCCCTAGATTCGTTGATGAACCTTTCCCTGACAACATAGAACATCCAACAGTCAGAAACTTGGTCTGCGAGGGGCAAGCCGCCCCCCGAGCATTGTATAAGAGAAGGTCTCTCACGCAGACCGAGAAAACCCCCGAACCCCTACCCCACCCTTACACGGGGGCGCCGTTACCCGTGTGAGTGCGGGCCGGGACCTTCCTTTCGTGCTTTGGTGTGGTGGCAGGCAAAGGGATTTTTTTAACCCCAGGCTGAAATCCGCTCCCACGTCAAGTCGAACTCAGGATCTTGGGAGGTGCTACTTGAGCCCTCTAACCAAGTCAGCTAGAGGGTTGTTCGCAACATCCAACAGTCAGACAATACATACAACTAAACATACCACTGATTTAGAGCTCAGTTCAATGCGCCAAGGTAAACTAGAAACAAACATATTTACTCTCCCCCTATAAAGTAAGTTTACTGAGTTTTGTGATCTGCAATCAAAGATAATTTTAGAATCTGTCAGGGTAGTGAGGATCAATCAACAATAATACCTAGAGTAGTTAATTCAAGTGACGGATTCATACTTGTCTATCTTACACACTGAAGGATTTTTTTTCTCAAACACGCAGGAGAGCAGCGTTTCATTGTGCTAATAGGAGAAACGCACTGAAGATTTAAAAAATGGTTTTCAACTTAACAAGAGAATGTACTAATAGCAGCGTTTCATTGTACAATTTTTCGAGATGGTTTGATGCAAAGTAAAGCCTTAAAGATCAGTATTAGTGTAAATGTGTACCATACATCTTATCAGACAATCTTTTTCGAATCCCATTGAGAGCAACTTTCTGGAACTCCAAATTTCCCTCTGTCACTTTCAGTAAATCTGTTTCGGCAGCTGTTTGAGAAGTTAAAAATAGATTACTGAATGCAAATCCGAAGAGAATTTAAAAGCTCAATATTAAGATCATTCAGAATGAGATATATGCAACAGAGCGATAAATGGCATTTCAAAGACAACAATTCGGAAAATACTTCATTATCAACAAATAAGAACTAAAAAGATTCAATGCAATGGAGAACAGAAGTGGCTCATTCTTTTTTCTTTTGTTGTGGGCATAATTGAACCATTTTATCCTCCCTTCTATAATACAAAGACATGGATCCCCAACATTGTTCAATAGAAAAGAGAAGAGGCTGATTCGAGTCCAGAAATTCTTACAGTCAGCCCTAGTTCTCTAAGAATAGACATGATTCATCTAAATGTTGATGTCATTAGCTTTGGATTTCTTGTTTACATGGGAACTTGTACATGATGACATGAATGTGATGATATTTTGATCATCACAGGGTAAACAGCACTGAGATAATGACTGGCTGATGTAAGATGAGGGGAGTATAAATAAGAAAAGTGAATTAAGATGACAAAGTAGATTAGTTCATCCTCATTGTGCTGCAAAGAATAGTAGTGTGACTTACATGGCCAAAGGAAAGTTGATCAGCAATGAGGAAAGATAAAGGGTACAGAACTGAATTAATAAAATATTTCAATACTGAAAATGGAAACCAAAGGCAATAATTACCAGCAACTTGGATAAGGCCATTGAGTTCAAACTCAGCAACTGATACTTCTTTCAGTAACGCAGACTCCTTGTCAAGATAGTCTTTTTCTGTTTCAGAATGTTTCACTATTTCTGATTCTATTTCCCTGGTCCTTTGTATATTTTGTTCAATCTCCTCATTGACCTAATTCAAAGAGTAAATCAAAACATAAGCATGTTAAACATCACAAGGAGTTGAAATATGAAAATGCATGCTACTTAACACGACTTGGTAAATAGAAAGTTCAGCTCTCTGCAACCAACTCATGACATCAGTTATTCAGTTCACCACCGGATACAGCATGCACCACATAGAACACCTTTATATCATGCCAATTTCATATTTTTGTAGCATGTGCAAACCTTCAGATGATTTATCATAAAGGTGAAGCCCCGTCATCCATGACAGCAGTTTTACATTGTGTTCACAAAACTTCAATGGCAAGACATTCCTTCTAAAGCATAGCATCATTCTACATATGTGAAATATAATCACCCAGGAAGACATAATACACAGTACAAGAATGAGGCAAGATTTGGTGCCCAACCAATCAAATGCACCATACACATGATAGTCAACAGTTTGACCATCCATTCCGCATATACAATTTTTGACCTGTGCAGTTCATAATTTAATCATCAACTCCCCTGAGATTTATGTTAGTTAGTCAATAAATAGAAACTAGATGGTGGAGCCACATATTTTTCATTTAAAAACACATTCTTGTAAATAACAAGCATATTAATGTGACTCTCAAGGTCATGTCCCTCGAATGCTGAATGAAAGTCTATGACATGACACCAAGCATGCCTAATCAGATTTTGAGCAGAAAACTGGATCTTATAGCAGCATCAGAATACTGAAAATTAGTACAAGTTAAGTGACAAAGTAACAGGTAGCAAGCATCCATCAAAAGTACCAAGGGCCGTAAAAAATTTACTGACGACAATTGAAAACATAGCAGCAAATCAGCTTATCTGAACTCGCAGAAGTCTGTACTCTCAATTCTCAAATAAATACCAGTTCAATAGCCGCCGCGCTTCTACCAACCCGTTTCTCTGCAACTCGGGTCGAGTCGAAATCGAAACCCTAGTACGGTTGTAACTCGCCGTGGGGGATGCCTGGAGGACCCCAGGATAGGCGATTCGTCCATGTGGAGACCAGCTGACGCCGATTGAGGCGGCGCGGCGACGACACTGCCCCCAATTGCTTCGTTCTAGACCGAGTAGCAACAACGGAAGCACACGACTGTACGGATCAGAGGAGGTTAGTGGATTCTGGACCTTGTCGAGCATGTCCTTGAGGGAGGAGATGTGGCGGAGGATGGTGCCGGAGTCCTCCGCCATTGTGGAAACCCGCCGCTGCAGCGGCGCCCCTGGAGAGCCGAACCGAGCTCTCGCCGTCTCCCGTGATGGTTTGGAGGAGAGTGGAGAGACGGGTCGAAAACGGTCGGAATCAATCGGCATAGGCCATTATTATTTTGACTTTACGTTTTAACGAGTGGAGATGCACGTACCCCGGCTACGTATTTTTTTTAAAAATATTTTAAAAATAATTTAAAATTAACTTCTTTATTAATACCGACCCACCCCGCTTCAAAACCGGTACACAGATCTTTAAATATTATTCCATCATACATCCAACTAGATCATTCCGTCCATAACTAACACTATTGTTATGTAGCATCTGCGTGTCACACAATATTTAAATACTATTCTTTTGTGCTGTCGGTTCCGGAAATGACCGGCAGCTAAACCACTCGAAATGTGTACCGCGCGTCGTGATCTGATGTGGCCTAACATGCAATAACTCAAACTTTATATTGGTTCACGCAATCGAGCCCTACGTCCAGTCGGGGTCAGTCGGATGTATTACTTGAGCCTAGGTGCTCGTGAGAGTTGGGGAGTTACAAGATTTTGAGCGGAAGTTATGAGATTCGAGAGCCTATGGTTTAGGTCTATCGAGAGATAGCTTTTCTATACGGATGACCCTCCCTTTTATAGTCCAAGGGGGGCTCCATTATAGGGGATCTAAGGGTGTAAGGATAGAAAGAGAGGACTCGCGACCCCGCCCGCCGGTCGGGGTCATCAGCTTCGTGAGTCGGGTCTTCCTATCCCGTCAATCGGAGCCTTCCGGTGACCACCGTCCAAGCCCTGCATCGTGGGGGCAAGCGTCTTGTCTTGTCCCTGCGCGTCATGCGTCATGCTCCATCGGTCGGTGGTCGTGGGGGTGTCGATAGGTATGGTACGGCTATCACGCCCCATCCCTAGCACCTTACCCGGCCACTCCGTCATGACGGGGGGCATTCCGAACGTATCATGGTGACGTTTCGCCCCGTCCTTTTACGAGGACTTGCAGGTAGAATAGTGGCGCCCTGCTGCCACAACAAAGGGGACTGTAACCCCTGCGGAGGGAGTGGTTGGCCGTGTACGACAGGTTGACCGCGAGGTTCATCCTTATCCTTCGTACCTACTCCTCGGGGCCGCTAGTAAGCCGGGCTTGGCCTCCCGACCAGTCTGCCGGTCGAGGAGGCGGGCACGTGTAAGGCGGAGCCCAGTCGGAGTCCCCGGTCAGAGCCTTGGTACAGACCCGGCCTCTGACTGTCCCCACAGTTGGGGATATGGGCCTTAGTCATCCCGATCGAGTTGTCAGTCGGGGTTGTGGGCCGAGACAGCCCAGATGAAGTTGTCGCCTTATATAGATGGGTGCTTGTTCCAGGCGTGGTCTTGGACTGGTCAACGAGAAGCGAGCCCGCTGGGGACCCCGGGTTCCTAGACGTGTCACCTGCTATTTTTTTTACTATATAAAAGAATATGTGGTTGCTCTATTTGTGAACTGTGACTAAGCTTATGCATGTATATATATACACAAGGACCTGAATGCACTACTGACCCTCATATATAGCCTTATATAGCCTGGTTAGTTGGTCAATATATTTTCTAATTGGATGGGAGTTCAACTATAGAAGATATATATGTACACAGGGAGCCGTATGCACTATTAGTCCTCATATAGATAGCTTATTGGCCGGTCAATATATTTTCTAATTAGATGGGACGAAGATTATAGAAGTTAACCCCAAACATAGCCGGCCAATACCTTTCCTAATTGAGTTAGCCCCCACCTGGTCGCCCTCAACCCTAGGACGTTCTCCCCTTCGGTATAAACTCAATAGCAGCCACCACATTAGGGTTTGGTTTTTGTTTAGTTCTAGTTTTCCATTGAGAAACAAACATCTTCATTGTAACTATGATGTCGAGTCCTTTTGCTGTGAATTAGGACCCCCGTTCTTGTTCTTCACCACTGTGACGAATAGTCCTTTTGTGATCAGAGCTTGAACCCCATACTTGTTTTTGCTTTATACACATCTGCAATTTCAAATTGTGTGCTTATACTTTCTTGCTTGTGTTCTTCGATTCACTTGCAAGGAAAAACTTCCATAGCAAGGTCATTCAAGTTATGCTTGGTTGATAACTAACGGAGCAGCGGTGTAACGGTTGCAGGGGTTGGAATCGTGTCTGATTAGAAGCCCGGATCGCCAACGTCGAGTTCTCCACCAATCGAATCTATCATACTTATCGAAAGATCGGGCTAGTGCTATATCAAGTGGTATCAGGATTCAGGTTAACCGTGAGGTATACGTTCGTGTTCCCCTTTAGATTCATCTCGTTTTCATTACCTACCATCCACAAAAATCCAAAAAAATTTACACTTTCCGCTTCCTATCACCTGTTTTAGCCTTTGCAATTTTGTTTCAGATTTTTGTTGAGTTTGTGTCCATGGTCGAGTCGTTGTTGTTGGTTTAGTGTGTTCGTGGTCGTAGTTCAATCGCCCGTCGCTGTTTTTATTTTCGCCGCTATCCCATCAACCTTTGCCCAAACAACAAGTCGAGCCATCACGTTACTTGACTTGCCCCCACTAGCCGCCTTTTGTGAACTCTCGCCGCGCAAGCCCTAGATGGGTTGCAAGCCGCCGTGTGTTTTTCGCCTTGCATCGCAGCCCTCCTTATTTCATCTGGCGGTACCTATTGTTGCATACACCAGCGAAGCTTTGCCCTAGGTTGTTCGCTTGCTGAGAGGCTTTGCTGAGCCGTGTTTCTACGTTGGTGCACAGTGACGCTTTGCCCTAGCCATGCTTACGCGTTTTGCCTTGTTTTTGACCTCCAAAAACCCTGATTCGGAGGCCCTTCCTTAAAACAGGCATAACTTTTGCATACAAACTCAAAAAAGGGTGAATCTTTTTTTTTATATTGGCTGGAATTAAATTTTCTTTCTAAGTGGGAGATCTCAAGCTCCAAAGTTGCTACACGCTTTTCAGAGAACGTGCCTGATTTTCTGTGGACCGCATCTTAACTCTGTTCCGGATGAAACCTTTTGTGCTTCCATCCCGTGTGTTCCCTGTTTGGAGAAAAATATAAAAAAATAGTTGAAAAAATAAAAAATTTGCAAAAAAACAACGATAGGAGAAAAAATTAGGGAAATAGACAAAAATAATTGCATTAGTTGCTGGTTGCTTGTTCTTTGAGTTCTGTCCATCGTTCTTTGTTCCAACTTGTTGCGTTACGCCTAGGGACATATCTTAGCCAACAACAGTGACTAGTACTTTGGATACTTATTGAAATTTCCTAATCTGCTTTCTATAATTTGCTGATTCCTTGTTGTCATATTGTGCCTACCCAAGATACACATATACTTCTATCAGTACAGGTTCGCCTTGCAATTGTTACACTCAATCTTGACAACAAATTGTGCCACCCTGTTGGCTTTGGTAAGAACACTTGCAAGATAGTGGTAAGCCGCTTGAGCTATTGCACTCCGCTTTCACCACCACTCGATAGCTGTTAGTTGATAGGGATAATACCTTGCTGTTATCTTTTGCTATCTTCTAACCATGTCAGGATGAGTTTATGAGGCTTCTTGAAGACCAATGCACCTACATCAATAAGAAGTTTGAGGAGATGATGAAAACTGTTAACAATCTGATCACCCGGATTGAACATGTTGAACAACGGCCTCCTCCACGACGGTCCCGACATCAACTACCGGAGGGTGAGGAAGAAGAGGATGATGATGCTGACCTTGATGCTGATCATCTTCGACGTAATCGTCATGGTATGAGAGGTAATCATAATCATGGTAATAATGATCCGTTTTCTAAAACAAAGTTTACCATGATTCCTTTTGCTGGTATTGCTGACCCTGAGGCTTATAGATTGGGAACTTGCTGTTGAACAAAAGTTTTATTCTCATTTGGTTCCTACTGAGCATAGAGTTAGACTTGCTACTAGTGAGTTTGCTAGTTTTGCTCTTTTTTGGTGGAATGACCTTTGCACTGCTCCTAACAATGCCAATGTTATACCTCAGACTTGGAATGATTTAAAACAACATATGAAATCTCGCTTTGTGCTTCCTTATTATCAACGTGATTTGCGTTTAAAGTTGCAAACTTTAAATCATGGTGATAAAGGGGTAGAGGGATATTATCAAGAGCTAATCATTGTTTTAGCACGTTGTAATATACATGAGGATAATCAGGATACTGGTGCTGGATTTTTTAGTGGTTTGCATCGTGATATATAGGATATCCTTGATTATAAAGAATGGACCAGGTTCAGCCAGTTGTATTATCTTGCTCTTAAGGGTGAAAGAGAAAGTATAGGGACAACGACAACAACCGAATTTCAGGTCCAACCCTGGAAGATCTTTTCCGCAGCGTTCCGACCTCGACAATTGCTAAGCCACCAGAGATACCGCCGGCTACTACACCTACTTCCGAGGTAAGTAATGTGTCTTTTGTGCAGTTCCAACCGTAGAAGAAGGTTGTTTCTACTGGTGCTTCATCGAGCCACTCCACCAACATCGTGTACCACCGCTGCAAGGGCATGGGACACGTCATGAAGGATTGCCCGAGTCATCGTGCATTCATTGCTACCAATGATGGAGGGTATGTAAGTGCTAGTGATGTTGTAGATGATTTGGCTCGTGCTACTAACCATATTGTAGATTCGAAGAGCAAAGAAGAGGCCATTGATCCTATGACTGCTGCTGTGGGCTACAAATCTATTCTTGTGCAGCATGTGTTGAGTAAACTGCTTGAGCACGAGCTGGAGAAGCTACAACACCATAATTTGTTCAACATGTTCCTCATTGTCAAGGATTTTCATGTTCGTACAATAATTGATAGTGGGAGCTGCAACATCTTGGTTAGTTCGAATTTTGTCAAGAATCTTGGCTTGACCACACGTACTTATTCCAAACCTTATCACCTCGAATGGTTTAACAATAGTGGTAAGGCAAAAGTAACTCGATCAGCAAGAATATAATTTTTCATTGGTTCATATCATGATTATGCTGATTTTGATATTGTAGTATGCAAGCATGTTCTCTTTATTAGGTCGTCCAAAGAAATATGATACTGATGCTTTACATCATGGTAGAACTAATGCATATACTTTGATGCATAAGGGCAAGAAAATTGTTTTACTTCCTTTAATGCCTGCTAAAATTGTGAAATATGACAAAGAGCTTGCTAAAATTTTTAAGAATGATCATGCTTTAGACCCACCTGCCCAAGAGATTAAGTTGAAAGGAGGTGCTTTAGTTGCTAAGACATCTCTTAATACTGAAAATTATGTTGATGCAGCACCATGCCATACCATGCTTCGCAAACTTATTTCGTTTTCACATGATCCTACTCCTATGTCTAGCAAACTGCATGTTGCTGTCACTAACCTTTTGCAGGAGTTTGATGGTGGGATGGAGTCGAGGACGACTCCAATTCAAGAAGGGGAGGATGATGAGGACATCACCATGCTGGATACACCTGAGATTTGGTCTTCTATGAGTTACAAGTCGTCGCCAACTTGGTCTTCTCGTCCGGTTCGGACTCAGCCGACCACCCTGAATAGAAATGCCAATATCTCCTTCATACGACGGCGAAACGAGATGTTCTTTGATGCGTTGGAAAGAACAAAAATGAAAGCCTTCTTTTGGTTCTGATCCGAGATCCAGAAGTTTGATAGATCATTCTGTGTGACCATGATAAGGTTCTGTGTGACTGGGAATGTGGTCACTAAGACCGGGGGCGAGGAGGCTTAGGGTCAAGCGAACAAGTGTCTCGCCCAAGCAAGCAGTCCGCCGGCATAGCAGGCAGTGCTGGGGGGAAGTCAGGAGCGGGCAATGGTCCTCGTCTCCAGTCCGTCCGGCAGAGTGAGGCTCGATTTGTCCTACACGACGAGCGGGAGGTGAAACTTTGGGATCTTCTCGAGCACAGTGGGCAGTCGGCCCATGATGAGCTCACCGCCGTAGAGTTGGGGCTCGAGGAAGCCCTTCGTAGGGTCAAGGTAACTGCTGAGTCTTGCTGGGGTGAGTCTTAACGGCTCCTTCCTAGTTTTTGGTGGGTAGCCTGACTTGGCATTTTTGACTTCTTGTTTTGAAGAACTTGGAGAGGATTTCGTTGAATAAATCCCGGTTCCTCCTCCTGGGTCGTGGAGCTCCAACTTGGGTAAATTAAATGCTCGGCTTGGGCAGGAGGTGGTGGTGCAGCGACGGGTCGTGGAGCTGACCCACGAATTAGAGGCTGCCCGGGCGTTGGTGCTCCACGAGTGTGGCCGCCCGACTGCTGCCGAGCAGGAACTTGCCACGTCCTGATCAGCTCTGGGCGCAGAGCAGGCGGCGCTAGGAGTGGAGCGGGTGGCCCGAGCGTTTGCTGAAGGGCAGGCTCAGTCTAGGGGACAACGTATCACCGAGTTAGAGTTGACGCTATCCTAGAGGGAAGAGGGGCTCAAGATTATGGAGGCGGTCACAACCGGTGAGTGGTTCTTCCCATCCCTTCGTTTCTGTTTTGCATTTTGTGGCCTTTGACCTTTGCTTTGTTTATGTTCAGAGCTGGGAATGAGGAACGGTCTCCTGAAGAGCGCACTAATAAGGTCGGAAGACGCTTGCCGTGTTGCCAAATCTGAGCTAGCCTGCGCCAAAGAATCGATGGCACAGAACACGTAGGCGCTGGCAGAGTCTTTGGAGAGGAACAGGGTCCTCGAAGAAGAGTTTGGCCAGCTATGTGGCACAGCGCGATCGGTGGTCATGAAGGTGCTCGGGCCTCGTCCGGGGTCGAGAGCACTCGTCGCTGACCTCTCAGGGGTGTTGACGTTGGTGGCGTCGCACTACCCGACCTTGGACTTTGGGGCAGTCGGGAGGGGCTACACCGCTTGGTGGTCCACCGACTAGCTCAGTGAACTCGGACAGAGCTTGGAGCCGGTCACGACGGTGATAGCAGAGATGACCACCGCGGAGTGGGTGAAGGAGGCTCGACGCATGGAGAGGGAAGCGACTCGGGGCGGAGGCGGCGTCGAATCTACTGAAGCCGAGTCGAGCGCTGCCCTAGCTGAGCTGGCTCTTGATCTCGACCCTGCAACGTGGCTCCTCTCGTCCAATCATCGGCCAATGCGGATGAGGTGTCATAGTAGAAAGTTTTATGATTAGCTTTTGTTTTTACAAACTTGGTGCGGGAGGCTTAAAGGAGCCCTTAAGTGAACATCCTTAGGTGCTTGCAATTACTTTAGCTGATGTTGGTTTTAATGATGTTTGGGAAGCGTGTCCCACCTGTATCCCTTTGTTTCTTAGAATGATTTTGTTGGCACTAAAATCGGCCGGATAGGAATCGGCCAATGGGTCTTCAGCGTCGGACACACGACCCGAGAGAATCTGCTTAGCTCCTGTTCGGGTTATCGCCCTGGTGCGGTTCGCGCGGCGTGCCAGTCAATCTGACCTGTTGATTGACAAGGAAATAGAGTGTTAAATTCCAGGCGCGTCGATCGGCTGGAGTTCCGATCTGTCCTGAGGAGCGCATCGGCGGCGAATCGGCCGATTTGCTGTAGAGATGATCGGCTATGGATCAGCCGATGATCGTATAGTAATTGTAAAGAAGACTGCTAGAGCGATCTAAACAATTACTATAGAAGCAACACTTGAAATAGATCTAATCGGCTGTATGATGATAAATCGAGGAAGAACAATGACGAAGCCGATTACTCTGATCTCAAGCTGGATAACTGGTGATAATACTAGAATAACAGGCAAAACTTGCAATTCTAGTAAATATCGATAACTGGTGAATAAATCCAAACGAAACCACAGCGATGCTCTCGTAGTTAAAGCTCGGATATTACTCGGTAAGCGGAACCTACCAATTGGCCGGAGATCAAGTTGATGCAGCCCTGCCAATCCGTACGAACTCGTGAAAGAAGAAAAGATATTGGCGAAGTCGCCGACTTGAAAGTAAATTGCTGGAAAAGTAGAAGTATTGTTGTTGATTGATGTGTTATCTTTGGCAAAGCCCTGACGACTCCTATTTATACCCTAAAACTAGGACTCCTGGTCGATTACGACTTGTTACAACCTTATTTAAAAAACAGGAAAACTACTATATCTATAAGAACTTTTAAAGGAAACGGACTCTCGCAGAATCTTCCACCGCCGTTCCCTAACCCAATCAGGATTCCCTTCAATTGCTCCTTGACCGACTAGGCGTGCCCTGTTGACCAGCTTTTGACCAGGATCTTCCGGAATAATCCCATCCTGTTGGCATAGGCTGCGCCACCAATCGGTCGATTTTCAACTGTTACCTCAATCGGCCGATTCCTTACTGTAGCTTTCAGATCTGCTGCATCGGCCAATCTTCTCCTCCTGACGCCGACTCAACACGTGTCAAAATCTGGCGTCAACACATGCCCCCCAGTTTCGGAGTAAAACATAACATTTTCTTCGAAACTCTTTCTTTAATCCTTCTCTTTAAGCTTTCCAATTGTGACAGGAGTAAACCTCAAAGTCAATTGCGCTACTTTTCCCTCTGCATCTGATCCTCTCTCTAGAATCGGCTCAATGACATGAAATCCGGTAACAGGATAAACATCATGTTGGCGTGCAGACTCAAACTTTGACCATCTCCCCCGGCAGCTTTACATTTATCAACGCCTTCACTTCATTAATGTTCTTTCTGCAAGCGTGGCATCTCTCCTGGTAGCTTTACATTTACTGATGCCTTTACTCCGATGGTACACATCTTGCCAACCCTTTGTCTCTTCCTTTCTATAAATACGATTCTTCGTACTATTTCCAAAAATACTCATCTCGTTCGTCTTCTTTTCCTTCTGAATCCCGACCTTCGCCTTCTTCGGTCAGACATTAAAATGTCTTCTCGATCCTCTTCTTCTGTTAACCAGGTATTAATTCTCCCTCTATCCCTTCCTGAGATATCTTACTTTGTTCCGATATTTTTATCTGTTCTTCCTTTCAGCCGAACCATCTTAACCCTAGTTTGGAAAGAGCGATCGAAATCGTACATTCAGACAAACCATTATCGCAAGCTGATATAGATCTGATAAAAGCTCATTCTAAAGAACTCAAAGATCATGCTCCTGCCAATATCCGACCAATCTTGGATTATATGGAGCTCGCCTGCTTTGAACAAATGCCAACCTCTGACGAGAATTCCTCATCTTCACATCGACTTGCTGAAGCTGAAGCGGCCTTGAAAGATATAGAAAAGAAAAGTGCCCACCTCTTGAAGAAATTAGATCGGTTTGAGAAAGAGACCAAGAAGAAACGTAACCATTAGACATATCGGCATTTTTACTCTAAGGGCGACTTATACCAAGTCGGCCATGTAATCTTGACATATCTTGCTGTAAGTTATGCGTCTACCCAAATGCTTGGATAGTACCTCTTCAGATATCGTCCATTTAAAGCTCTTTGGAATTCCTCCCCTTCGACTGTCTCCAGAATATATGCATTTCCAGGGGCACATCGGCCGATTCTATACGGCCCTTCCCAAGTGGGTGACCATTTACCGAATTTGGGATCTTTAGACCCTATCGGCAGCACCAACTTCCATACCAAATCTCCTTGAGAGAACTGCTTAACCTTGACCTTTTTATCATACCATCTGGCCACCCTTTTCTTGTTTTCTTCTATACTAATCAGGGCTCTTAACCACAAACCTGCCGAATCGTCAAGTTCATCTTTCATGAGAAAGGAATAGTCATCGGCCGTTAACTGATCCTGTAGCGATATGCGTCTTGACCCTGTCCTTATCTCCCATGGTAAGACCGCTTCATGACCATAAACCAAATGATAAGGGGATATTTTAGTGGCCCCATGACAAGCCATGCGGTATGCCCATAAAGATTTAGCCAAAGACATATGCCACTTCTTAGGTTGCTCTTCTATCTTCCTCTTGATTAGCTTGATTATCCCCTTGTTAGACGATTCTGCTTGGCCATTGGCTTGAGCATAGTATGGAGAAGAATTTAATAATTTAATTCCCATATCAGCGGCGAACTCTCCGAATTCTCCAGAAGTGAACATCGTCCCTTGATCGGTTGTGATGGTTTGCTGAACGCCAAATCGATATATAATATGGCTTTTAACAAATTCAATCATATCGGCCGATGTCACGTTCCTTAAGAGAACTGCCTCCACCCACTTAGTAAAATAATATGTAGCCACCAATATGAACTTATGCCCTTTGCTGGATGGAGGATGAATCTGTCCGATGAGATCTATTCCCCAACCTCTGAACGGCCACGGCTTAATTATTGGATTCATAGCCGATGCCGGTGCGCGCTGCACATTGCCAAATCTCTGACAGTCTTGGCATCCTTTGTAGTACTTGAAACAATCTTCAAGGATGGTAGGCCAGTAATATCCATTGTTCCTGATCATCCATTTCATTTTGTGAGCCAATTGATGAGCTCCACACACGCCTTCATGGATTTCTCCCATCAGAACCTTTGCCTCTTCCGTTCCCAAGCATTTGAGAAGGACTCCATCAATCGTCCGATAAAATAAATCATCCTCAAGCAACACGTATTTTGTAGCCTGAAAACGTGTTCGCCGATTCACCTTTTGGGATGGATTGCTCAGGTAATCGGCGATATCCTTTCGCCAGTCATCGGCCGCGAGCTCTAGCGTCATCGCTCCCTGAATCGGCCGATATCCAGAAGCATGTTGGGCCAATCTGTTGGCTTCTTCATTATAATCCCTGGGGATATGCTCAATTATTGCAGACTTGAACTCTTTTAAAAGTTGAAGACAATCCTCATAATAAATCCTCAAGATATCATCCTTGCACTCAGATCGCCCCGTCAACTGATCCACAATGAGCTTGGAATCCCCAAAAATTTTGACTGCATCAGCTCTGACTTCCCTTAATAAGTGGATGCCTTTTAGAACAGCTCAATATTCCGCCTGGTTATTAGTTGCAGAGGCTTCTATTGGCAGAGAGAAATCATAAGTTGCCCCCCGAGGCGACACAAGAACGATGCCGATTCCTGATCCGACCCCACACGAAGAACCATCAAAATATAGAGTCCATGGAACTGGTTCAACAGTGGCAATTTCTGGTCCACAATGTTGAACTACGAAATCGGCCATCACTTGACCTTTGACGGCTTTGGCCGATTCGTACCTTAGATCGAACTTTGACAAAGCCAGGATCCATTTTCCAATCCGCCCCTTCAAAATCGGCAATGATAGCATATACTTCACCACATCATCCTTGCACACGACTATGCATTCTGCCGATAGCAAATAGTGCCTGAGCTTAGTACATGAAAAGTACAAGCACAAGCATAATCGCTCCACCGAGGAATATCTTGTTTCGGCGTCTAAAAGTCTTCTGCTGACGTAGTATACCACTCGTTCTTTTCCCTCAAACTCCTGTACCAACGCCGATCCAATAGCCTGTTCATCAGTCGATAAATATAACTTGAACGGCTTACCAGGCTGTGGCGGGGCTAACACCGGAGGTGAAACCAGATACTGCTTGATATTCTCCAGTGCCTTGCGCTGTCCTTCTCCCCACGTGAATTCCTGGTCGGGCTTTAATTTCAACAGAGGGGTAAAAGCCTGAATACGTCCTGATAGATTGGATATGAACCTTCTGATGAAATTGACCTTGCCGATGAGGGACTGCAGTTCAATTTTGTTTTGTGGGGCCACCACTTTGTTGATGGCGTCTATGGTTTTGCGGCTGACTTCTATCCCGCGCTCATGGACCATAAATCCTAAGAATTGTCCGGCCGATACACCAAATGCACACTTGTTTGGGTTCATCTTCAGCCCATGTTTCCTTGTGCACTCCAGCACTTCCTGTAAATCGGCCAGATGATCTTGGTGACCTTTTGACTTGACCACGACGTCATCTATATAAATTTCCACCGATGAACCAATGAGCTTGTGGAATATGTAGTTCATGGCCCGTTGATATGTAGCGCCGGCGTTCTTCAAGCCGAAAGTCATAACCACCCATTCAAATAAACCAAGATGGCCTGGGCACCTAAAAGCCGTTTTCGAAATATCTTCCTCGGCCATTAGTATCTGATTGTACCCGGCATTCCCATCCATGAAGCTTATGACTTTGTGGCCTGCGGCAGCATCCACCAAGATATCGGCCGTTGGCATCGGATATCCATCCATCGGCGTAGCCTGATTTAAGTTCCTGAAATCGATGCACACACGCAATTTTCCATTCTTTTTGTATACAGGCACAATGTTAGAAATCCATTCGGCGTAGCGGCACTGCCGAATAAATCCCGCCTCAATCAACTTTGTAATCTCGGCCTTTATGTCAGGTAGAATCTTGGGGTTACACCGTCGTGCAGATTGCTGATATGGCCGATATCCTGATTTTATAGGTCACCGGTGTTCAACAATAGACCGGTCTAGTCCTGGCATCTCGTGGTATTCCCAAGCTAAGCAATCCCTGAACTCTTTCAATAAACTTGTCAATTTACCTTTGTACTCAGAATCCAAATTGGCACTAATGTACGTCGGCCTTGATTTGCTGGTATCTCCCAAATCTACCATCTCTAATAAATCGGCCGACGTAAACCCATGTCCAAGCTTCCAATCTTCTCGGACGAGCTGATCCATTTATTCTGAATCTTCAGAGCCCACTGCTTGGATCGACTGTAGACCGAAATCGGACACTCTCAGGAAGTCGGTGTCCCAAGTCCTGCCAGATATACACTTGACGTGCTCGCAGCTCCATTGTTGCGTATCGGCCGCTGCAACGCTGTAGATGGAGTCGGCAGCGACTATCTCTGTACTGTCGCCGACCCATTGCACAAGGCATTGATGCATAGTAGATGGGACACAGCAGTTTGCGTGTATCCAGTCGCGACCAACTAGCATATTATAGGACCCCTTGCCATTAATGACGAAGAAAGTAGTAGGGAGGGTCTTACTGCCGATGGTGAGGTCGACGCAGAGCGCTCCGCGGGCGGGTGACACGTTGCCTTCGAAATCCTTCAGCATCATGTCCGTCTTGGTGAGGTCGTCGCCGCCCTTGCCCAGCTTGCGGAACATGGCATACGGCATGATGTTGACTGCCGCGCCTCCATCTACCAGTAATCTAGTGACGGGTCTCCCGTTGACATAGCCCTTGAGAAATAGCGCTTTAAGATGCTGTTGTTTTTCCTCTTCTGGTTTCTCAAACGTAGCCGTCATCGGCTCTAATACCAGCTGTGCCATTTGTTCCTCCTCTGTTCTTGTTACTTTATCCCGATCGCTTGGCGCCATGAACTCCATCGGCAGTATGAACACCATATTAATTTCGGCTGTCGATTCTTGAATGTTTGCCTCTTGATCGTGTTTCTTTGGGCGCCAAACTCGAGGTTTCACATTCCTTCTCTCTGGCACCTGTCTCTGTTCTTCTTCTTGATGTTCCCACTGGCGTAGGCGTTGGATCCTTCGCTTCTGGGATCTGGATAGGCCATCGGGACACCACCTGGGATTCACTGGTTTGGCCGATGATCTGGCGTGTTCCCAATCTGGTTCCCTCCCTAGGGGATCTTCGTCTGATACCCTGTCATCGGCCATCTCTTCCAGCCGATCGTGTGCGCTGATTCTGCCCCCCAGTCCATCTCGCTGGCCGATCTTGCTTTTTGACCTGCTGTACTGGTCAACTCTGCCCCCCAGCCGATCATGCACCGAAATGCGCCGTTCTTCGCGCCGATTTCTGCTGATCGGCTCTGATCCTCTGTCCCTAGAGTGTGGCCTCGGGCGATCATTGCACTCCGGACAGTCATCGGCGGATGGCAACCTGATATCGTTCTCCCAGCACTGGATGAAGAACGGACATTGCTAGTGATCTTCATGCCGGCGTATCGTCTCTTCCTGGTATCTTGCCTGTTCTTGCTGCTGTCGATATTTACTGAGTAAGAATTGGGAGGTGACAGGCCTGCGTGGTCGTTCTGGCCCTCGCCTGTTCCTTCTGATTTCTTCCGTCGTGATCTGCCTCTTGAGGTCGACAGCGCCGCCACTTCTCGCCGATTCTGACGTCAGCACCTTGGTTTGACTTGAGTCTCCTCCAGCGTTAACCGTGTTGGCCGGGAAGGGATGCTGATCTATCTTCATCGGCTTTGCTGATTTGGTTGGAGTGTCAAACTTAAGCCGCCCCTGTTCAATGGCCGATTGTATCTGCTGGCGGAAGACTTTACACTCATTCGTATCGTGAGAAGTAGCGTTGTGCCACTTGCAGTATTTCATCTTCTTAAGTTGATCGGCCGTAGGGATGGTGTGATGTTGAGACAGCTTAATTTGCCCCTTCTGAAGCAGTAGATCAAAAATTTTATCGGCCTTTGACGTGTCAAAGCCGAATGTCTCTGGCTCCTCCCTGCCAAAGGGGCAAGATATTGGTTTTTTCCCTTTTACCCATTCCGCCAGGCCGATTTCTTCCTCCGCATCGGATTCAGATCCCTCCAAGTATGCCACCTTCTTTTGGAAGCTCCTCCGCTGTTCAAACGGTCGGACCTCTTGCCCTGATAATCGGTGGACGATTTGGCTCAGGCTTTCAAATTCTTGGGCAGCATATCTCTCTTTGATTTGTGGCAAGAGGCCTTGAAAAGCGATATCGGCCAACTGTGCATCGGTCAGAGCCAGACTGTAGCATTTGTTCCTGATTTCTCTGAACCTCTGTATATACCCCGTCACTGGTTCATCGCTCCTCTGCCTGAGGCTGGTCAAATCCGAAATCTTCATCTCGTGTGCTCCTGCATAGAAGTATTTGTGGAATTGTTTCTCCAGATCGGCCCAAGTGACGATAGAATTTGGCGGTAAAGTGGTGAACCACTGGAAGGCCGATCCGGACAGAGATGATGAAAATAAACGCACCCTCAGAGCGTCTTGCGTGGCAGCTTCTCCGCACTGGATGATGAATCTGTTGATGTGCTCCACAGTGGATGTGTCGTCCGTCCCTGAGAACTTGGTGAAATCAGGAACTTTGTAGCGGTGTGGGAACGGCAGCGAGTCATAGGCCGATGGATACGGCGTCTTGTAGGTATAAGTCTGAACTTTCGGCTTCAGTCCAAACTGATCCTGGATTACTTCTGCTATTCTTGCTGTCTAGTCCACCTGCTGCTGATGAACAGCTGCTCGCGGCGCGGGCATGTGTTGAAGGGCTGGTACGGCCGGGTGATGAATCGGCGAATTTTGCTGAGCGGCCGATATTTGATGGCGAAACGAGTCCGCACCCCCTTCGTACGTCACTGCTGGCGCCGTGCCTCTGAATGCTTCCACCGTGTTTGCCCCCCTACCGATTTCTGATAAGATCGGCTGATACTGGGAGACCGTCGGCCGGGCGGCCAATTGGTATGGCACCTGAACCGGATAAGTGCCATGCCCGTTCGCTGGCTCGGGAAAATACGCTGTGGTTGACGTCCCCCAAGGCGTTGAGCTTGTAGGTAGTGTTTGCACAGAAGCCATCTGAACGGGTTGAAGCAGCGCTCGCGATGGGAGACATGGTGCACCGCTGTATCTTGGAGACGCCGGAAGTGGTGGAGAGCTGTACCCCTCGCGTTGCGTCAATATCGGGCTGAGAAGCCGATTGGGATGTATATGGTAGGCTTCTGGCCGGCAGAGTAGTTGGAGGGGCATATGCCGGTCCCTGATAGCCTTGAACGGCTCCGCTGGCCAGAGAGTTGACGACGGCGTTGTACACCGTGTTGCTCATCACCGAGGATTGGTCGATGAATGCTTGATACACGGACTGTTGAATCATCTCTGACATCTTGCCCGAGTCTTCAGCAATGGTGATGTGGCGAGGCGCTAGGATGGGAGCCTTCTTGACCGCCTCCCCGCTTCTGGTACGACTGAACGACTGGAGGTACATCTTCTTGTAATCTTCCAGATGTTTGGCCAATTCTTCTCTCTGGTCGTCCTTGAGATCAGCTTATGTGACCTCAATGATGTTGCTGTCAGAGATTTCTGCGTTGTTCGACATATCAGATCTTGGATGGTCCCACCGGGCGTGCCAAAAGTGTTTTTGCGCTAAAATCGGCCGGATAGGAATCGGCCGATGGGTCTTCAGCGTCGGACACACGACCCGGGAGAATCTGCTTAGCTCCTGTTCGGGTTATCGCCCTGGTGCGGTTCGCGCGGCGTGCCAGTCAATCTGACCTGTTGATTGACAAGGAAATAGAGTGTTAAATTCCAGGCGCGTCGATCGGCTGGAGTTCCGATCTGTCCTGAGGAGCGCGTCGGCGGCGAATCGGCCGATTTGCTGTAGAGATGATCGGCTATGGATCAGCCGATGATCGTATAGTAATTGTAAAGAAGACTGCTAGAGCGATCTAAACAATTACTACAGAAGCAACACTTGAAATAGATCTAATCCGCTGTATGATGATAAATCGAGGAAGAACAATGACGAAGCCGATTACTCTGATCTCAAGCTGGATAACTGGTGATAATACTAGAATAACAGGCAAAACTTGCAATTCTAGTAAATATCGATAACTGGTGAATAAATCCAAACGAAACCACAGCGATGCGCCCGTAGTTAAAGCTCGGATATTACTCGGTAAGCGGAACCTACCAATTGGCCGGAGATCAAGTTGATGCAGCCCTGCCAATCTGTACGAACTCGTGAAAGAAGAAAAGATATTGGCGAAGTCGCCGACTTGAAAGTAAATTGCTGGAAAAGTAGAAGTATTGTTGTTGATTGATGTGTTATCTTTGGCAAAGCCCTGACGACTCCTATTTATACCCTAAAACTAGGACTCCTAGTCGATTACGACTTGTTACAACCTTATTTAAAAAATAGGAAAACTACTATATCTATAAGAACTTTTAAAGGAAACGGACTCCCGCAGAATCTTCCGCCGCCGTTCCCTAACCCAATCAGGATTCCCTTCAATTGCTCCTTGACCGACTAGGCGTGCCCTGTTGACCAGCTTTTGACCAGGATCTTCCAGAATAATCCCATCCTGTTGGCATAGGCTGCGCCACCAATCGGTCGATTTTCAACTGTTACCTCAATCGGCCGATTCCTTACTGTAGCTTTCAGATCTGCTGCATCGGCCAATCTTCTCCTCCTGACGCCGACTCAACACGTGTCAAAATCTGGCGTCAACAGATTTTTTGCCTTCGCACTTTCCCTTTCAATCCTGCTTGCTAACCGTAGGTTGCAACATGTAGCCTGGGGCTGGCCCGAGTGGCGTCAGCTGCTAGTTTGTCGTAGGTTGTGATGAGGGCTCGGTAGGTTAGGTGGCCCAACAGAATCATTAAGGTATCATTGGAGGAATGGGTCGCCCTTTCATTCGGGCGTAAAGAGGTTGCCTTTCTGTACGTGAGTTTTAGAAGGAAAGAGGGGGTAATGGTGTGAGTGGCGGTGTACTCCCATGGGGCCCCTGAGCGACCCAGGCCGAGAGTGCTCGGGCCGGGGCGCTGTAGGAGTCGTCGTTTGAACAAAAGCGTATGAAAGGACTGAATTTATGGGAAGAAGCGACGTAACTGCTCAATGTTCCAAGTGTTGGCGAGGATGTTGCCGTCGCTGTCCTTTAGTCGGTAGGTTCCTGGCCGGACCACCTCCACGATCGTGTACGGTCCTTTCCAAGGCGGAGTGAGCTTGTGCTTGTCCTTGGTCGACTGCGCTCTCCTCAGCACCAAGTCACCGACTTCAAGGGTTCTTCCTCGGATCTTCCTCTCATGGTACCTGCGAAGGGTCTGCTGGTAGCTTGCCGAGCGGACCAGGGCTGTCACCTGGGCCTCGTCTAACAAGTTGACCGCGTCCTGTTGAGCCTCTGCGGCTTGGTCAGGGTCAAAAGCCTTGACCCTTGGGGCGCCATGGTCTAAGTCGGAGGGTAGCATGGCTTCCGCCCCGTAAGTTAGGAAGAACGGGGTGCATCCTGTGGATCGATTGGGAGTTGTCCTCAGACTCTAGAGGACGACTGCGAGCTCCTGGACCCACCGGCCAGCAAACTTGTTGAGCTGGTCAAAGATGCGAGGCTTGAGTCCTTGGAGGACCATGTCATTTGTCCTTTCTACCTACCCATTAGTGTGAGGGTGTCCGACTGATGCCCAGTCGATCTTGATCCCGCACCCCTCCGCGAAATCCAAGAACTTCTTGCCCATGAAGTTGGTCCCAATATCCATGATTATGGTGTTAGGCACACCAAACCAGTAGACGATGTCAGAAAAAACTTGCAGCTTCTTGGGAGCTGGGCTTGACGATCGGTTTTGCCTCAATCCATTTGGTGAACTTGTCCACCATGACAAGCAGATGGGTGAAACCGCCAGGAGCCTTCTTGAGAGGCCCGAACGGCCATGTGAGGGGGATGGTCTAAAGTGCCTGCGCTGGAAGGTGGGTCGGCCGGGCGTAGAATTGGCACCCCTTGCACGTGCGGATGACTTCTTCTGCGTCTTGTAGTGCAGTCAGCCAGTAAAAACCCTGGCGAAAGGCCTTGCTGACCAGAGACCGCGGGGCTGCATGGTGCCCACAGATGCCAGCGTGGATCTCCAAGAGGAGTTCCTTGCCTTGTTGGGTTGGGATGTATTTCATGAGCATCCCCATAGGCGACGGGCTTCGCTTGTATAGCTCACCGTCGATGGCGATGAACGTCTTGGCGCGCCAGGCGATCCTTCACACCGGGAGGACCTCATCGAGGTGGTAGGCCAAAAGAGGCACCCTCCAATTGGGGTCGGTTACCGCTGTGTCATCCGTGGAAGTCGCGACCTCGATCACAAGGCAGTTGGGGCCCCCAAGCGCTTGGTCGAGGGTCATCTGTTCGGGAGAGACCCGGCTGGGGCCCCCAAGTACCGGGACGGACGGCCCTGGAGGCGGATCCGGCTTAATGTAGATCGAAGATGCGTGGAGGGAGTTAACGAAGACCCCACTAGGGGCGGGATCCTGCTGGGCTGCCATCTTAGCGAGTGCATCAGCATCATTGTTGTCCTTCTGCGGGACATGATGCAACTTGATTCCTCGGAACTTGTCCTCCAGTTTGCAGACCTCCAAGCAGTACGCGTTCATGAGGGAGCTCTCGCAGTTGGACTCCTTCATGACATGGTCCACTACCAGCTTAGAGTCGCAGTAGGCGTAGAGCAAAGTGGTCCCCGAGCTCGATAGCAATGCAGAGGCCATTGATGAGGCCCTCGTATTCGGCGATGTTGTTTGAAGCTAGGAAGTGGAGGCGGATGGCATAGAAGAGCCTGCTCCCCTCGGGCGAGATCAGCACCACGCCGGCCCCCGCATCGGGTCCCATGACCAGCCCATCAAAGTACAGGGTCCAGTACTCGTGGGTGATGTCCGGAGTCGGGGTTTGGACCTCGGTCCACTAGGCGACGAAGTCGGCCAGGGCCTGTGACTTGATGGCGATGCGGGGGGCGTACTTGATATCGTAGCCCATGAGCTTGAGCGCCCATTTGGCGATGCGTCCCGTAGCATCGCGGATATGGATGACGTCGTCGAGTGGGAATGAGGTGACGACGGTAACCTCGTGGTCGGTGAAGTAATGCTGCAGCTTCTTAGTTACCATGAGCATGGCATATAAGAGCTTCTACACCTGCGTGTAGCGGGCTTTGGTCTCGATGAGTACTTCGCTGACGAAGTACACCGGTCGTTGGACCTTTAGCACATGGCCCGGCTCCTCCCTTTCGACCACAAGAGTGGCGCTGACCACGTGGGGGGTCGCTGCAAGGTAGAGTAGGAGGGGCTCTCGTCGCTCCGGAGCGACGAGGACTAGAGCCGAGGTTAGTAATGTCTTGAGGTTGTCTAAAGCCTGCTGGGCCTCTTCCGTCCAGACGAATGTGTCCGACTTCTTGAGGAGTTTGTACAGGGGCATTCGCCGCTTGCCCAGTCGGGAGATGAACCGACTCAGGGTGGCCAAACAGCCGGTGAGCTGCTGCACCCCTTTCACGTTGCGGATGGGGCCCATCCGGGTGATGGCATTGACCTTTTCGGGGTTGGCCTCGATGCCGCGCTCGGACACTATGTACCCAAGTAGCTTCCCCTTTGGAACTCCGAAAGTGCATTTTTCGGGATTCAATTTGACGCTAAACCTTCGGATGTTAGCGAACATGGCATCTAGCGTGGTGATCAAATCTCCGGCACGAGGTGCTTTCACCACTATGTCATCCGTGTAGACGGCTACCGTGGGCTTCGGTGGCTTGAGCTGGTCGGGCTGCTCGAGCGGGTCGATCTGATCAGCAAAACACTTCTGCATGCAACGCTGGTAGGTGGCGCCAGCGTTTTTCAGGCCGAACGACATGGTGAGGTGGCAGTACGTGCCGAACGAGGTGATGAAAGAGATCGCGAGCTGGTTGGACTCTTTCATCGCAATCTGGTGATAGACCGAGTAGGCATCCAGAAAAGACAGGATTTTGCATCCTAACGTGGAATCGACTATTTGGTCTATACGCGGCAAAAGAAAAGGATCCTTGGGACATGCCTTGTTAAGGCCAGTATAGTCAACACACATTCTCCATTTCCAATTCTTCTTTTTTACAAGGACGGGATTGGCAAGCCACTCGATGTGGTACACTTCCTTGATGAAACCGGTTGTCAGGAGCTTGGCGATCTCCTCGCCTATGGCCCTGCGCCTCTCGTCATCGAAGTGGCGAAGGCGTTGGTCCCACGGGTTTGGAACCCAGCTTGATGCGAAGCTCATGCTCGGCGACCTCCCTCGGAATGCTTGGCATGTCAGAGGGCTTCCATGCAAAGGCATCACGATTAGCACGTAGGAAGTCAACGAGCGCACTTTCCTATTTGGCTGGAAGCTGGGCCCCGATCTGCACGGTCTTGGTCGGGTCATTGGGGTCGACACCGATCGCCTTGGTGTCCTCGGGCGGGCGGAAGGCGCTGGACAAAGTCGGCTCGTTGGAGTTGGGGGCGCCCTCCGCCACCGTCCGGCAAAGCTTCTGAAGCTCGGCCGAGTTGGCGCTAGGCGACGAAGTCGGCCAGGGCCTGTGACTTGATGGCGATGCGGGGGGCGTACTTGATATCGTAGCCCACGAGCTTGAGCGCCCATTTGGAGATGCGTCCCGTAGCGTCGCGGATATGGATGACGTCGTCGAGTGGGAATGAGGTGACGACGGTAACCTCGTGGTCGGTGAAGTAATGCTGCAGCTTCTTAGTTACCATGAGCATGGCATATAAGAGCTTCTACACCTGCGTGTAGCGGGCTTTGGTCTCGTTGAGTACTTCGCTGACGAAGTACACCGGTCGTTGGACCTTTAGCACATGGCCCGGCTCGTCCCTTTCGACCACAAGAGTGGCGCTGACCACGTGGGTGGTCGCTGCAAGGTAGAGTAGGAGGGGCTCTCGTCGCTCCGGAGCGACGAGGACTAGAGCCGAGGTTAGTAATGTCTTGAGGTTGTCTAAAGCCTGCTGGGCCTCTTCCGTCCAGACGAATGTGTCCGACTTCTTGAGGAGTTTGTACAGGGGCATTCGCCGCTTGCCCAGTCGGGAGATGAACCGACTCAGGGTGGCCAAACAGCCGGTGAGCTGCTGCACCCCTTTCACGTTGTGGATGGGGCCCATCCGGGTGATGGCATTGACCTTTTCGGGGTTGGCCTCGATGCCGCGCTCGGACACTATGTACCCAAGTAGCTTCCCCTTTGGAACTCCGAAAGTGCATTTTTCGGGATTCAATTTGATGCTAAACCTTCGGATGTTAGCGAACATGGCATCTAGCGTGGTGATCAAATCTCCGGCACGAGGTGCTTTCACCACTATGTCATCCGTGTAGATGGCTACCGTGGGCTTCGGTGGCTTGAGCTGGTCGGGCTGCTCGAGCGGGTTGATCTGATCAGCAAAACACTTCTGCATGCAACGCTGGTAGGTGGCGCCAGCGTTTTTCAGGCCGAACGGCATGGTGAGGTGGCAGTACGTGCCGAACGAGGTGATGAAAGAGATCGCGAGCTGGTTGGACTCTTTCATCGCAATCTGGTGATAGACCGAGTAGGCATCCAGAAAAGACAGGATTTTGCATCCTAACGTGGAATCGACTATTTGGTCTATACGCGGCAAAAGAAAAGGATCCTTGGGACATGCCTTGTTAAGGCCAGTATAGTCAACACACATTCTCCATTTCCAATTCTTCTTTTTTACAAGGACGGGATTGGCAAGCCACTCGATGTGGTACACTTCCTTGATGAAACCGGTTGTCAGGAGCTTGGCGATCTCCTCGCATATGGCCCTGCGCCTCTCGTCATCGAAGTGGCGAAGGCGTTGGTCCCACGGGTTTGGAACCCAGCTTGATGCGAAGCTCATGCTCGGCGACCTCCCTCGGAATGCTTGGCATGTCAGAGGGCTTCCATGCAAAGGCATCACGATTAGCACGTAGGAAGTCAACGAGCGCACTTTCCTATTTGGCTGGAAGCTGGGTCCCGATCTGCACGGTCTTGGTCGGGTCATTGGGGTCGACACCGATCGCCTTGGTGTCCTCGGGCGGGCGGAAGGCGCTGGACAAAGTCGGCTCGTTGGAGTTGGGGGCGCCCTCCGCCACCGTCCGGCAAAGCTTCTGAAGCTCGGCCGAGTTGGCGATGGCGGTGGCGAGCTCGAAGTGCTCGTGATTGCAGGCGTACGCCTGCTCGAAACAGCCGCTGATCGTGATGACGCCATTCGGTCTCGGCATCTTCAGCTTGAGGTTGGTGTAGTTGGGGACCGCCATGAATTTGGCATAGCACGGACGCCCGAGGATGGCGTGGTACGATCCCTCAAAATCCAGTACCTCAAAGATCAGGGTCTCGGTGCGGATGTTGCTGCGGTCACTGAACTTGACTGGCAGCTCTATATTCCCCAAGGGGTACGCCCTCATGCTTGGGATGATCCCTAAGAAGGGGAAGATGGAAGTGTGGAGCTTGGACCACAAGATTCCCATGGCGTCGAAGGTCTCATCATATAGGATGTTGAGGCTGCTACCCCCGTCAGCACCTTGGTCAAGTGCTTGTTGCCGATGTTGGGGTCGACAAGGAGAGGGTAGCTCCCCGGTCGGGGAACACTGGGAGGGTGGTCACCCCGATCAAAGGTGATCGGAGTGCTTGACCAACGGAGAAACTTGGGAACAGAGCTCTTGGTGGCGCATACCTCCTGGAGGCGGACCTTGTGTTGGTGCTTGGTGCAGTCATCCTTAGGACCTCCAAAGATCATGAGGCAGCCGTCTGGGTCAGGGAAGGTGTTCCCATCCTTGGCTGGCGCTCCCTGCTCCTTGGGCGCCTCGTTGTCGCGGTCCCCGCCCTTGCGCTTGCTGGGCTGACCCAGCATCCATTTGAGGAGCTTGCAATCCTTGAGCTTGTGCTCGAAGGGGTAGCCGTGGTTGATGCACGGATTCTCCCGGAGCTGCTCGAAATGGTCATTGTTGCCTTATCGCTTGCCCGCTTGATCGGCCGCTGTGACCGTATTGGGGTTGGGGCGACGTCGGTCCCTCCTCTTCTTCTTCTCCTGTGCTGTGGATGGACCCTCATCCTGCTCCGCCCGCTTGTCCTTTCCCATGGTCCGGCCGTCGGTGAAGACCGCCCCGACCTCCTCCTCGCCGGAGCCGTGGTTCATGGCAATGTCAAGGAGCTCACGAGTGGTGCGTTTCGACAGCCGAGCTTGTGAATGAGGGACTTGCAGGTGGTTCTAGTGAGGAACGCGCCGATGACATCAGGTAGAGAATTGCACTGCCTGAAGAACATGCGGATGTAGTTCCGCAGGGACTCGCCAGGCTCCTGCTTGCAGCTCTTGAGGTCCCAGGAGTGTCCGGGGCGCATGTACGTCCCCTGGAAGTTCCCGACGAAGACCTACTTGAGCTCCACCCAACTACGAATGCTGTGGGTGTGAGGAATTCAAGCCATGTTCAAACGTGCTCCCAACACAGATGGGGAGGTACTGGATGATATTGTAGTCATCATTCGCCCCTCCGGCTTGGCAAGAGAGTCAGAAATCTTCCAGCCACACAGCGGGGTTCGTCTCCCGGGTGTACTTGGTGATGTTGGTGGGTGGTCGGAAGCGCGGCGGGAATGGCACTTTCTGGATGCGGCATCCGAAGGCCAGTGGGCCCGGGCCGTCCGGACTGGGGCTCCGGTCGTTGTCCCGGTCTCACGGTCGTCCACCTTGCCTGGGGGGCGCCTACTCGTGCTATCCCTCGGGCCGGTGAGCCTCGGCCACGTCCATGGCGGCCCGGTCAACATCAGCACCGTAGCGGGCCAGTTGCCGCGAGTGGATGATGCTGCGTGCATCCTAGTTGGGCCCGAGCCGGCCGTGCACTGGGGGGCGCTGTGCGGTGTGCCGCTTTGGGGCACGGTGCAGCCGCAGCATCGAGACCCACCTAGGGCGGAAGCCCTTGCCACTGGTGGACTGAGGGGTTGGGCTGCTGTGAGCGTGTCCCTCCTACTGGGCAAGAGGCGGCATGCTGGTGGCGTGATGTGGAGCTTTCCGCCTGCTGTATGGCGGCACGCTCCACCAACATCCGGATGTTGCGGTGGAGCTCTTGCTATTGAGGGTCTGCAAGCTCGAGCAGGCTGCATAGGAGCATCACCGCGGTGGCGATGTTCTGCCCGGGGGGCGGGTGGGGGGGAGGAGGGCGTTGGCTTCCGTGACGATGGCCTGCTGGACTTGATGGGCGCGCGCCCGTGAGCCGCCTGCCACGTGACGAGCATTAGCGTCGGAGTTGCGTCGGGGGTGCATCGACGCGGGTGGCGGCTGGTGCTCCGACCGCTGGCGTAGGTCCTCACTGTGAGCGTGGGCATTGGCCAAGGCCTGCGCGAGCGGGTCTGGTGGGGTGTGCGTGTCGCCGATTTCCACCGGGACCAGCCGTGGCCCCTGCACATCTGCCATGGCGCATTCCCGTAGCGCGGGACAATCGAGGGACCACACATCCCCGACGCTGGAGCTCTTAGTAAGGAGGTCATTGTCGGAGTGGAGATCGTGGAACGAGGCGGGGCCGTACCCCGTCATGCCCACGAGCTTGGTCACGAGCAAAGGTAGCGGCATGGTTCTCCAGAGCTCCCTAGCGTGTCCGCCTGCGGTGTTTGTGAGGCTGAACGAGAATTGGCTGCGTGGTGAGCGCGGCGGGGACAGCGGGGTCCCCATGGAAAGTTGGTAGAAAAAGTTGTGCAGTGAGAACAGGACCAGGTCCACGTTGCTCGATGAGGGGTCAGCACCGAGCATGAGCTCGATGCGCCGTGCCAGTGCCTTTGTGTCGAGATCGGCCAGCGGCCAGGTCGAGGTAGTGTCTCCCTCGAGCAATGTTAGAGGAATGGGCTCGTCGCGGAGGCGAAGCGTGCCGAGACGATCGGCAACAAAGTCCAGGCTTCCGAAGCGGAAGGCCTAGAAGGGCGCGAAGACGGGAGGTTCCTATAGCCCAATGCGCGAGGCCGCGGGAAACTCCAGCGAGCCAAAGCGAATCGTACCGCCCAGGCTCGCGAGGTCGGAGCTGTCGGAGATGGAGGCGATCCGATCGCCGGGATGGTGGACGCACGATGTCCTCCCCACGGACGGCACCAAACTATCAGATCCAAAAATGGCCGGCAGCTAAACCTACTCAAAGTGTGTACCGCGCGTCGTGATCGGATATGGCCTAGCACACAATGACTCAAGATTTATACTGATTCAGGCAATCGTGCCCTACGTCCAGTCGGGGGTCAGTCGGATGTATTACTTGAGCCCAGGTGCTCGTGAGAGTTGGGAAGTTACAAGCTTTTGAGCGAAAGCTATGAGATTCAAGGGTCTCTAGTTTAGGTCTATCGAGAGATAGCATTCCTAGGCGGATGACCCTCCCTTTTATAGTCCAAGGGGGGCTCCATTACAGGGGAGCTAAGTGTGTAAGGATAGAAAGAGCGGACTCCTAACCCCGCCGGTCGGGGTTGTCAGCTTCATCGGTCGGGTCTTCCCATCCTATCAGTCGGTGTTTTCCGGTGACCACCATCCAAGTCCTACGACGTGGGGGCAAGCGTCTTGTCTTGTCCCTACGTGTCATGCTCCATCGGTCAGTGGTCATGGGAGCGTAGATAGGTACGGTACCCCATCCCTAGCACCTTGCCCGGCCACTCCATCGTGACTGGGGGCGTTTCGGCCATATCATGATGACGTTTCACCCCGTCCTTTCGTGAGGATGGGTAGGTAGAATAGTGGCGCCCTGCTGCCGCAGCAGAGGCGGTAGCTGTGGCAGAACCGCCCGAATTAATCCGGCTCAAGTGCACTAACCATCATCCATAAAGACGAACCGGCTATCATGCACTTCAAATGGAGTAATCCGACAGTCTGTCGGGTAAATCCCGATGCGACCACTTAATATTTCGATAGAAACAAAGCATACATTTAACTCGCATGAAGGCAAGTCCAGAGATTACAACATTTCATAACTTTTACTTCACAAGTTTGCCATCAATTATTACAAGCCAAGTTCATAAAACGAGTACTTCAGAGTTCAAACATAAAAACTTTATTCAGAGTTCAAAAGCAGCGAAAAGAAAACACGATCATCTAGTGTCGATTTGGATACCACGAAGAAGCCCATACATGGCATCACTCGGTAGAGTCATTGTTGGCCGGGGACGGATCCCACTCCACAGACCAACCAGGCGGCAAAGTACACGGCCATGTCAAACCAGCTATCATATCTTTAAAAGACACACCTGAAAACATTGCCACAAGCAAGGCTGAGTATACTAATACTCAACAAGGCTTACCTGACTGGTGGTATGTAAATACTGACTCCTTAGCATGCATGGCTCTAAGGTTCTAGGGTTTCTTTTTGCTAAAATGCAGCAAGGAGTAAGTCCTTAATTTCATATATTAGCTTTCAATATTATAGTTCATTTAACCATTCTAAGTGAGCATCTATCTCTAACCAAACATGGTGGAAAACAATTAATCATCCAACAAGTTTCATCATAGCCATAGTTTCTCTTGTTACTCTATGTGGCAGAAGTATTAAGCAGTCTCAATTACCGTGAGAAATGGACGATTCGAATCGAATTTCTTAACCTTGCAAGGCAAACCTAACACACACGCCTGGAGCACCGAAGGGTCACCCCAAGCGACTTTTGCCCTTTCTTTCCGGGTTGTGGATCAGGGACACCCTCCCCGACTACAGAGCCAAGCTTTGCACTCGCATGTGTATACCCAACTGAACTTTGTTCAAGTAGGGTGAAAGTAAAATCCAACTTGCCGGGCCAATCAGGTACTTCAGCTTATCGAGTACCATATTTTCGACATGTGGTTAGTACGTTCAAACGCTTAACCACCACTACCACACACTGCAGCCTTAGCATTTTTCTCTACTTAGACGGGGCCTCAACCATGAGCATCGTACCACAGCCCCGCCCGTCGACCTTATAGTTGCAGTATGTGGTAAAACATTCAACTCCTATAATTCTCGTGAGTGGCAGGAAACCACTCGACTTTTACCGAACCTATTAGCAGAGCATCTACTTGAACTCCTAGTTTAGTATTCATTACATAGGTGCCTAGGATCATGCAGCTAGGGTTCTAATCAACTCCTATGAACTTAAATGCACAGATAAAAAGAAACAGTAGTTGCTGTGACAACCCTGGTAATTAAAATTCCAAAATCAATGTCATTAGCCTAACTCCATGATTAAACCAACTAATGAAAGGGTGGAAAGGATTAAAACGAGTTCAGTTGGAATTCAAATTTAATTTGAGCACATTGGTTACTTTTGAATATTTAATTTTAACTTTCAAACCATAAGCCAAATGAGATTTTTGCCTGAAACCAAAGTTGTAGAACTTTTTATTTTGAGCAACTTTCGTGTTCAAAAGTTTTTGAAATTCAAATCAGAAAGAGGAGAAAAACGCCCTGTTTGCACCCAGCCCCCTGAAGTTTTTCAAATTCTTGCACTTAGGTCCCTCCCTCACCCCTCCCTCCTCTGCTGCACCGCACGCTCGCCCGACCGCCGCCGGCCACCTGGCCCTCGACGCCTGCGCGGCACCAGGCGCCGAGCCAACCCACAGCGTCCTGCTGCACCGCCCCCGCTCGCCCAACCGCGGCCGCGCCTTCTTCTCCTCCCCCCCACGCCGTGTCTCTGCCCAATCCCCGGTGCGCCACCGTGCTGCCCAGTCGCTGGCCGCCGCCCCCCTCCACCAGTGCCCCGTCGTGCCGCCCCAGCTCGCCAGTAGCACGCCCACGCCGCTATCTCGCTCGCCCAGTCGCCTGCCCGCGTAGTCGCACGCGACACAGCACCCCGTGCACCGCCGCCTGCCCAATAGCGCCGCTGGTCACCGCCGGCCGCCCCCAATGGCGCCCAGCCTCGCCGGTCCCTCCACCTCGCGCCCCGGCCGTGCCACGCCCACCCCCACGAGCTCCACCGGCTATAAAGCCCGGCGCAGCGCCCCTCCCTCCTCTCCCTGTTCCTCTTTCTTCCCCGCAGAGCAGAGCCGAGCTCCGCCCCACGCCGCCGCCGTGGAACTCCCTCCTCCGCCCCTCCTCGACCCGAGCTAGGCCCCAAAATCGCTCTCCTACCTCCGCGCGAAGCTTCCCAGCCCAAGCCCCGCCGCCCAGCTCGCCGGAGCTCGCCGGAGCAGAGCTCCACCCGCCGCCGCCCCCCCGGTAGCCGTGGGCAGCCCTGCTCAGGCCGCCTCCGCCCCAACCGTGACCACCCAAAGGTAGCCCCCAACCTCCTCTTGCTCCTCCCCCACCTTGCCCTCGCCGCCGGCGACCCAGCTCGCCGGAATTCGGCCAGACAGGATGCTCCCCGCCGTGATTTGCGACCAGGGACTACATTGCAAACGCCCAAATCTTCCCAGGGGGTTTTCTGCTAATTTTCAGGGACCCCTCTGTAAAGAAAGTTTTAACCAAATCAGTGAACTTGTAAAATTCGTATAAAATCGTAGAAAATTCAGAAAAATGAAAACTCAACTGTTCTGGAATCCTTATAAGAAACTCTACAACTTTTGTTACATAAAGTTTTTCAGATTCTCAATATATTTTGCTCTAGATTAAATGGAAGGTTTAATGGACTTCTTTTGTACCCACTGTTGTAGATCATTGCTGACCCTAATTTTTGGGCAGTGAGTTACTTGCTTAATGTTTAGGGCTGTGTAAAAAGATCAGGACCAAAAGCCATCTCTAGATACACGTTTTGTCCAACATTGCTTTATGCCCTAAAGTGATAGAACTAATTATTCCTGCTGTTCTGTGATGTTTAATGTCATGAAACTTTTTCTGTGTTGTTGTAGTGATACCTAGAAGCCATAGAAAAATTTAGAAACATTTTTACTATATGTAACCTGATCATATGAATTTGTGGTAGGAAAACTTCACTAATCCAAAATAATTAGTAAAGCCCTTATAAAATGTTCATCGTTTTACTATGAAACACAATAGAGTAGCTCAACATGTACAAAAAGTTTCAAACATAGAAACCCTGTATAACATCCTGTAGAAAATAATCTTTAATAACATGAGCGTAGCTTGTCCCATTTATTATGCTCTAAATCATGTACAATAAAATCTGAAAAATTTACAGTAGCACAAATATGGTTATAGCAACACCCTGTAAAATTTGCAGCATCAATAATTGCATGGTTTGTTCTGTATAAAAATAACTAGATTCTAGCAGTGGCTGTGTATTACATTTTTCATATTTAACATGCTACACAAAAATGTCTGAAATTTTTACAGTGATCTTATCTCTGCATAATGTACTTTGAATAAAAATTTTATTACCAGAAGCTAACTAGATTAGTAATTGTGTTCAACTCATGTTTGTGTTTAAAAAGAAACTAAGTTTTCAATATAACACAACCCCTTCTTCTTTAATAAAGTTAAATAGATGAAGATAAACTCTATTAACGATTACCCACGATTGATGAAGTAACTCACTCCACAACAAACTCATGTTTTACAAACTGCAACTTTATCGTGAAGGAAATCATGTCATTTAACATCACCACTACTTAAACTTGTGCATTCATGTAGAAACAACGACTCTCGCCGACGGAACGTACGAGTTGGTGCCCGCGTCCGAGAGTGAGCAGCGTGAAGCTCAAGTGAATCTAACTGAAGTTGCCGAAGACCCGAGCCCAAGTTCGGAAGAGCCCCGGACTAACTTTTCGCAAGAAGGCAAGCCCCGGAGCATGAACCCTATTTTCTCAACTTATGCAACTTATTACTCTACTTTACTTGTGCATTAAGTTTATAGGAGTTGGATGAAAACTTAGTTGCATGATCCTAGGTACCCATGCTCTGAACACTAGATACAAGGTTCGATAGAATGCTATGCTAATAGGACTCGGTAAAAGTCGAGTGATTTCCTGTCACTCGCGAGAAATTAGGAGTTGATTGTTTACTACACGCTGCAATCATAAGGACGACGGACGGGCTGTGGTACGATGTTTATGTTGATGATTGAGGCCCGTCTGTCTAGTGAAAAATGCTAAGGCCGCAGTGTGTGGTAAGTGATGGTTAAGTCTTTGAACGTACTAACCACATGCCGAGAATATGGTAATCGGTAAGCTTAGTACTGGATTGAACCGGGGCCGGAATATACTCCCCACTGTCTTGAATTCGTTCACATCTAGCTAATGGCGGGTGCATCGGCCGCCATGGCCCGGCTGCGTCCGTGGTCCATGGGGAGGTGTAGTCGAGGGCGGTGGGCCTGTTCCGTGAAGCGGGAATTGAAGGGAAAAGTTGCACGTGTGACTCTAGGGAGTAACCACGTGACGTGTGTTTAGGTTTCCCTTGCAAGGTTAAGAAATTCGATTCGAATCGTCCGTTTCTCGCGGCTATTGAGACTGCTTAACCACTTTTACCCACAGAGTAAGAAGAGGAACAATGATGATGAATAAACTGGTTGGATGAAAATTTAATGCTTCACCATGTATGATATTGGATAGTTGCTTACCTAGAATGGTTAAAGAAAGCTAGAACTTGGAGCTAAAATCTGAAAGTAAGGACCTACTATATATGCTTTTTGGCAAAACAAACCCCTCAAGCCAAAAGCCTCGCATGTCTAGGAGTCGGCTAAGTATACCCCATTAGTCGGGTAAGCCTTGCTGAGTATTAGTATACTCAGCCTTGCTTGTGGCTTGTTTTCAGGTGAAACCTTCGAAGATTTGATTGCTAGGTTGACTTGGCCTTGTACTCTTCCCCCTGGTTGGTCGGTGGAATGGGATACGCCCCCGTCCAACGGTGAAAATGCCAAGTGATGTCTCGTACGGGCTTCATCGAGACATCCTTTATCGTCGAGTAGCTTTCATCATTTTATTTCCGCTGCAACTTAAACTCTGAAGAACTTATTTGTGATCATTGAAGTACTTGGTTTTTAAACCCGAAACTTGGTCTGTAATATTTACTTATGCTAATGTTGTAATATTTGCTGGAATGTGGTATTCTCTGGGCTCATCGTCGCGTGAGCATTTGTATGTATGGCGCTCGATCCGATTACCGTGGTGTATCGGGAGGTTATACCCGACAGACCAGTGGATTACTCCGTTTGAAGTGTAAGGTTAACCGAAATTGCCCTAATGGTGATGGTTAATACACTTGAGCCGGATTAATTCAGGTGGTTCTGCCACAGCTGGTATCAGAGCCGTAGCTGGTGCCACAGCTGGCAACAGCGGACACCAGAGCCGAAATACATACGCCAGAGAATGCTACAAGCCTTAAAAACTCATTTTTCTAAAACTTGACTAGAAGGTTGTGTTGCGAAATGCGTTGGTACGTTAAGGATGGTGCCTAGTTCGTAAAGCCCTAAGGGATTATGGGGAAAGTTACTAGGTGGCTATCTAACTTCTATATATTATCAACTGACTTCCAGCACATTACTTTCTGTCAAAACTTACTTTCATGTACAACCGACCTTAAATTCTGTAACGACGCACTCATCGCTAAGGTAAGAAGGTAAGGATCCTCAGCCAACTGAGAGAGCTTGGCCTTCCTGTCGGTGATGCGAACCGAACGCTGCCCTCAAGCAGTGGCTTACTTGAGGTGCTGCCAATATGCCAACTGTTAGTTGAACATATTGGGAGTAGAAGGTTTGGCGCAGGGTATGGCGATCGCTGTTCATACCCCCGTCTCATGACGGTACCCCCGTGAATACGCTATCTCGATAGCGTATGTTAACGTCGTCTGTACGGCGGAAATTGTACAGATATCGTTTCTATAAGTAAACGGTAATGAATACGGATGCTTTCATGAGTGCTGGCATGAAAGGTTCATGAAATATATATGCTTGTCAATCTTCTGCAGGTACACTAACCGCGATTACGATAAGTTAAGGGACGAGTAGAAAGACTCGACTAGATATTATAGGAGAGCCGTATTGTGTATGCCACCGAAACTATCTTCGTAAGACCAAAAGTATTTGGCGATTATTTTATTTTGTGAGGACGAATAGGACGTGCATGCATCATGGATATATATATCGGAAATTGAAAATACGTTGTATAAGAGTGGTAAGGTTCTTGCGTATCTAAGGGAGGTTTGCATAAGGACTATCTAGCGAATCTATCACAAATCTGCTATGACCGAAAAGAAAGATTTATTGACCCAAGAAAATGACCTTTTCTGGTAAAGTTCATGTGGAAAGAATTGTTCAAAATTTCGTGTTCTATCCCGTGTTCAAAAATCAAAAATTCTGAGCTCATGGATAGTAAGAAATAACAGAAACCACGGAATGTCAGAATTCTGCCCAGAATAAGCACTTCTGCCTCTTAAATTTTTAGGCCCCCTTCCTACAGTCTTCTGCAAAAGAGTACAACACAAAACTTGTTCCAAATTTATCCCAGTAGCTGCTGTTAAAATTTGGTAAATTTTGGCTGGGTAGATTTTCCCTGGTGCACGAAATATTGGCCCCCTGTTCACTGAAAATTCTGGGTAGACCGAGAAGTAAGACCTTAAGGGAACAGCCATCTTAGAGCCTAATCCAGCCAAAGTGTTGAATAGAAAAGTGGTGCACAAATACCTTAGAAATGCTCTGGTAAAAGTTGAGAATTTTTGGACCAGAACTTTTGAAGTTATAGGCCAGATACTATAACTCGTTCTGCTGAAAAACAGCCAACCAGCGAAGCGAAGAGCGAATCGTTTGACCATCTTAGCCATCAATTTAGCATCTTAACTGAATATCAAAGTTGTACATCCCTAAATTCCCTATCCACTGCCAAAATATGAGGAACTTTGGATGAACCTACCAGGAGTTATAAGGTTCTTATGGCAGACAGTTTTTATGCCCGTGATTCCATCCAGGACCTTTTGGAAGTCTACTATTCCGCGTTAGATCTTTTTGAGTCATGGAAGCAACATGGATCACGTTGCTAATGAAGAACCTTCGCCTTTTTAGATGGTTGGAGCAACCCGTGGTAACCCGGATGGTTTTGGTGCTAGCGCAAGTGGATCACAACCACAGCCGCCGCCACCACCCAGCTTGGTTGAAGTAATGGCCGCTCAAACCGAGTTGCTTCGCCAGCTCGTGCAAGGACAGCAACACCACCAGCGGGGTGGGCAAAATGTCCCCCACCCCCAAGTTGCAGGATACACGGATTTCCTAGGGACCCAGCCTCCCTTGTTTCACGAGACGGAGGAACCCTTGGATGCGGATGCTTGGATTCACACAATCGAGTCCAAGTTTTCTCTACTTGTGGCCCCATGTTCGGATGAAAACAAGGCCCGCTTTGCCGCGCAGCAGCTTCGCGGTACGGCTCGTCTATGGTGGGACCACTATTTTGCTATGCTCCCCGCTGATCACATTGTCACCTGGGATGAATTCAAGACTGCGTTCCGGGCACACCATATTCCCGAAGGTCTCATAGAAAGAAAGCTAAACGAGTTTTTAGCTCTCACTCAGGATAACCACACTGTACTTCAGTATGCTCAGGCCTTCAACAATCTGTGCCAATACGCGGGCTATCACGCAGACACAGATGCCAAGAAGCGTGATCGTTTCCGTAGAGGTCTGAGTACTAAACTCAAGGAACGACTGAATCTTGTCAAAGCCGACACATATAATGAGCTAGTCAACATGGCCATCACTCAAGAGGACTGTATTGAGGCTCATCGTGCTGAAAAGAAGAGGAAGGCTCTAGCTGGACCCTCGGGCGCTCAGCCACTGAGGTATCGCTTGGTGCGAAATGCTGCGCCTACAGCTCCACCGAAGGCCCCTCAGCCAGGGCGTTGGATTATCAGGCCCCCACAACAGCCAGGCATGGTACGACCCCCGATGCCTCCACAGAATGGTCCGAGGCCCACTCTGCAACAGCCTCTTCGACCCAGCCCCGCGAATCGTTGTTTCAAATGCGGGAGTTCCGGTCATTTCGCTCGCGAATGCCCTCAACCCAGGCTGCCAAATCAGGGCCAGGACTCTAACCAGAACAATAAGAACAAAGGCAAGAAGCAGACCCTCCAGGTCAAACAAGGACGGATCAACTTCACCACTCTTGCAGAACTTCCTGAAGGAGCACCTGTAATGACGGGTACATTCTCCATCCATAACAAGCCTGCAGTCATATTGTTTGATTCTGGTGCATCACATAGTTTCATTAGTGCAAAGTTTGGTGCAAAAGTAGGCTTGAATGTTTGGCACACCAAAGGGTCGTATATGATATCAACACCGGGTGGAAAAATTGCTTCCAACCAAATCATAAGGCTGGTACCGATAAAATTGGGAAGTAAAGTCATCAACATAGATCTCGTACTTTTACCCCTTGACGGCATGGATATTATTTTGGGAATGAACTGGATGACTAGGCATGGAGTCACACTGGACCTTTCTTCCCGAGCCGTTGAGATAAATTCACCTAGTCACGGAGCCACTACCCTTTACCTACCGTTACGGGAGTGCACAAATTCTTGCGCTTTCGTGATGGAAGGGACCAACCTAGAGAATATTCCAGTGGTATGCGAGTATGCCGATGTCTTTCCGGATGACTTACCCGGAATGCCACCGGATAGGGATATTGAGTTCGTTATTGAACTACAACCAGGCACTGCACCTATATCCAAAAGACCGTATAGGATGCCCCCTAAAGAATTGGCCGAGCTGAAACTTCAACTCCAAGAACTACTGGACAAAGGTTTTATTCGCCCTAGCGCGTCACCTTGGGGATGTCCAGCCCTATTCGTAAAGAAGAAGGATGACAGTTTGAGATTATGTGTGGACTACCGACCTCTCAATGCGGTAACAGTTAAAAGTAAATACCCCCTTCCTCGCATCGATGTACTCTTCGATCAATTAGCTGGAGCCAGAGTCTTCTCCAAGATTGATCTTCGTTCGGGATATCATCAGATCAAGATTCGCCCATGCGATATTCCTAAGACTGCCTTCTCCACACGATATGGACTATATGAATTCTTGGTCATGTCCTTTGGACTCACCAATGCCCCTGCCTACTTCATGTATCTCATGAATTCGGTATTCATGCCCGAACTGGACAAATTCGTCGTAGTGTTCATCGACGACATTCTTATCTATTCAAAGGATGAGGAAGAGCATGCCAAGCACCTTCGCATTGTTCTTCAGCGACTCAGAGACCATCAGCTCTATGCTAAGTTTTCTAAGTGTGAATTCTGGTTGGATACTGTAAAGTTCTTAGGTCACACGATCTCCAGTGAAGGCATAGCTGTTGACCCCAGCAAGGTACAAGAGGTGATGGATTGGAAACCCCCTACCTCTGTTCATCAGATTCGCAGTTTTCTCGGCTTAGCCGGTTACTACCGTCGCTTCATCCCGGATTTCTCTCGAATTGCTAAGCCCATGACCGAACTGTTAAAGAAGGAAGTAAAGTTCGTATGGAATGAGAAGTGTGAAGAAGCCTTCCACACTCTCAGAGAGCGTCTGACTACTGCACCTGTGTTAGCTCAACCCGATAATACCAAGCCATTCGATGTGTATTGTGACGCATCAGGTACTGGTCTAGGATGTGTGCTTATGCAAGAGAATCGAGTGATTGCATATGCCTCACGAGCCCTTCGGCCCCACGAACAGAATTATCCCACGCATGACCTTGAGCTCGCAGCCGTCATTCACGCTCTAAAGATATGGAGGCACTATCTCATGGGTACACAGTGCAATATCTACACGGATCATAAGAGTCTCAAGTACATCTTCACACAAGCCGATCTGAATATGAGACAACGAAGATGGCTAGAATTAATCAAAGATTATGACCTGGAAATGCACTATCACCCCGGTAAGGCTAATGTAGTCGCGGATGCACTAAGCCGCAAGTCCCATTGCCATTGCTTATCCATGGAGTCCTACCATGGGACATTATGTGCAGACATGAGGAAGCTTAACTTGGAAATGGTTTCCCAAGGCGCTCTAAATCACACCTCAGTTGAGCCCACTCTTCACGACCAAATCGTCATGGCGCAACTACATGATGAAGGAATCAAGATCATCAAACAAAAACTCTCTCTAGGTGAGGAGAAGTATAAGTGTTTCCGCCAGGACCATAAGGGAGTTCTATGGTTCGAAAGTCGTATAGTCGTTCCGAAGAATCGTGAACTCCGCAAGCAAATTCTTGATGAGGCACACCTTTCCAAATTCTCTATCCACCCCGGCAGTAGCAAAATGTATCAAGACCTAAGGCAAAACTTCTGGTGGACTAGAATGAAAAGGGAAATTGCTACGTATGTCTCGGAATGTGACACGTGCCAGAGAGTAAAAGCTAGCCACTTGAAAGTAGCCGGTACACTTCAACCATTACCTATACCATCATGGAAATGGGAAGACATAAGTATGGACTTCATCGTTGGACTACCAAACACTTCCCAGAAACATGATTCCATATGGGTTATCGTGGACAGACTCACGAAGACAGCACATTTTCTTCCGGTACACACCACCTATACCGCCAAGAAATATGCCGAGATCTACCTCGATCGTATTGTTTGCCTACATGGAATACCTAAGACAATTATTTCTGATCGTGGTCCTCAGTTTGTAGCACGCTTTTGGGAACAACTACAAACGTCTCTTGGTACTAAACTGATTCGCAGCTCAGCATACCATCCTCAGACTGATGGACAAACGGAAAGAGTAAACCAAATCCTTGAAGACATGCTGAGAGCTTGCGTCATCCACTATGACAAGAATTGGGACAAATGCCTACCCCTAGCAGAGTTCTCGTACAACAACAGCTATCAAACGAGTTTGAAAATGGCACCATTTGAGGCCCTGTACGGACGAAGGTGTCGAACTCCTTTGAGCTGGTCACAAACCGGAGAACGTCAAATAATTGGACCCGACCTGGTAATCGAGGCAGAGGAGAAAGTAAAAGTAATACAAGCAAATCTTAGAACCGCACAAGCTCGACAAAAGAGCTATTCTGACAAAAGGAGAAAGCCCCTAAAGTTCGAAGTTGGCGATCATGTCTATCTTCGAGTATCACCCACCAAGGGAGTGCGAAGATTTGGAATCAAAGGCAAACTAGCTCCCCGTTATATTGGTCCTTACGAAATCATTGAGAGCTGCGGACCCGTAGCCTACAAACTACGACTGCCCCCTCAGCTCACGGCCACCCATGATGTCTTCCACATATCTCAACTCAAGAAGTGTATTCGAGTCCCTACTGAGATTGTGGAACAACAAGAAATATCGTTGGAACCCGACCTCTTGTATGTCGAACACCCAGTTAAGATTTTGGATCAAAAAGAAAGAGAGACCAGGAGGAAAGTGATTAGAATGTATAAAATACAATGGAATCGCCACACGGAAGAAGAAGCCACCTGGGAAACGGAGAGCTACCTGAACCAACATTTCCCCGGGTTTCTTATCTCAACCACTGGTAGGTGCACCCACGCCCACACTAAGAATTACCGAATCTCGGGGCGAGATTCTTGTTAAGGGGGGAAGGCTGTGACAACCCTGGTAATTAAAATTCCAAAATCAATGTCATTAGCCTAACTCCATGATTAAACCAACTAATGAAAGGGTGGAAAGGATTAAAACGAGTTCAGTTGGAATTCAAATTTAATTTGAGCACATTGGTTACTTTTGAATATTTAATTTTAACTTTCAAACCATAAGCCAAATGAGATTTTTGCCTGAAACCAAAGTTGTAGAACTTTTTATTTTGAGCAACTTTCGTGTTCAAAAGTTTTTGAAATTCAAATCAGAAAGAAGAGAAAAACGCCCTGTTTGCACCCAGCCCCCTGAAGTTTTTCAAATTCTTGCACTTAGGTCCCTCCCTCACCCCTCCCTCCTCTGCTGCACCGCACGCTCGCCCGACCGCCGCCGGCCACCTGGCCCTCGACGCCTGCGCGGCACCAGGCGCCGAGCCAACCCACGGCGTCCTGCTGCACCGCCCCCGCTCGCCCAACCGCGGCCGCGCCTTCTTCTCCTCCCCCCCACGCCGTGTCTCTGCCCAATCCCCGGTGCGCCACCGTGCTGCCCAGTCGCTGGCCGCCGCCCCCCTCCACCAGTGCCCCGTCGTGCCGCCCCAACTCGCCAGTAGCACGCCCACGCCGCTATCTCGCTCGCCCAGTCGCCTGCCCGCGTAGTCGCACGCGACACAGCACCCCGTGCACCGCCGCCTGCCCAATAGCGCCGCTGGTCACCGCCGGCCGCCCCCAATGGCGCCCAGCCTCGCCGGTCCCTCCACCTCGCGCCCCGGCCGTGCCACGCCCACCCCCACGAGCTCCACCGGCTATAAAGCCCGGCGCAGCGCCCCTCCCTCCTCTCCCTGTTCCTCCTTCTTCCCCGCAGAGCAGAGCCGAGCTCCGCCCCACGCCGCCGCCGTGGAACTCCCTCCTCCGCCCCTCCTCGACCCGAGCTAGGCCCCAAAATCGCTCTCCTACCTCCGCGCGAAGCTTCCCAGCCCAAGCCCCGCCGCCCAGCTCGCCGGAGCTCGCCGGAGCAGAGCTCCACCCGCCGCCGCCCCCCCGGTAGCCGTGGGCAGCCCTGCTCAGGCCGCCTCCGCCCCAACCGTGACCACCCAAAGGTAGCCCCCAACCTCCTCTTGCTCCTCCCCCACCTTGCCCTCGCCGCCGGCGACCCAGCTCGCCGGAATTCGGCCGGACAGGATGCTCCCCGCCGTGATTTGCGACCAGGGACTACATTGCAAACGCCCAAATCTTCCCAGGGGGTTTTCTGCTAATTTTCAGGGACCCCTCTGTAAAGAAAGTTTTAACCAAATCAGTGAACTTGTAAAATTCGTATAAAATCGTAGAAATTTCAGAAAAATGCAAACTCAACTGTTCTGGAATCCTTATAAGAAACTCTACAACTTTTGTTACATAAAGTTTCTCAGATTCTCAATATATTTTGCTCTAGATTAAATGGAAGGTTTAATGGACTTCTTTTGTACCCACTGTTGTAGATCATTGCTGACCCTAATTTTTGGGCAGTGAGTTACTTGCTTAATGTTTAGGGCTGTGTAAAAAGATCAGGACCAAAAGCCATCTCTAGATACACGTTTTGTCCAACATTGCTTTATGCCATAAAGTGATAGAACTAATTATTCCTGCTTTTCTGTGATGTTTAATGTCATGAAACTTTTTCTGTGTTGTTGTAGTGATACCTAGAAGCCATAGAAAAATTTAGAAACATTTTTACTATATGTAACCTGTTCATATGAATTTGTGGTAGGAAAACTTCACTAATCCAAAATAATTAGTAAAGCCCTTATAAAATGTTCATCTTTTTACTATGAAACACAATAGAGTAGCTCAACATGTACAAAAAGTTTCAAACATAGAAACCCTGTATAACATCCTGTAGGAAATAATCTTTAATAACATGAGCGTAGCTTGTCCCATTTATTATGCTCTAAATCATGTACAATAAAATCTGAAAAATTTACAGTAGCACAAATATGGTTATAGCAACACCCTGTAAAATTTGCAGCATCAATAATTGCATGGTTTGTTCTGTATAAAAATAACTAGATTCTAGCAGTGGCTGTGTATTACATTTTTCATATTTAACATGCTACACAAAAATGTCTGAAATTTTTACAGTGATCTTATCTCTGCATAATGTACTTTGAATAAAAATTTTATTACCAGAAGCTAACTAGATTAGTAATTGTGTTCAACTCATGTTTGTGTTTAAAAAGAAACTAAGTTTTCAATATAACACAACCCCTTCTTCTTTAATAAAGTTAAATAGATGAAGATAAACTCTATTAACGATTACCCACGATTGATGAAGTAACTCACTCCACAACAAACTCATGTTTTACAAACTGCAACTTTATCGTGAAGGAAATCATGTCGTTTAACATCACCACTACTTAAACTTGTGCATTCATGTAGAAACAACGACTCTCGCCGACGGAACGTACGAGTTGGTGCCCGCGTCCGAGAGTGAGCAGCGTGAAGCTCAAGTGAATCTAACTGAAGTTGCCGAAGACCCGAGCCCAAGTTCGGAAGAGCCCCGGACTAACTTTTCGCAAGAAGGCAAGCCCTGGAGCATGAACCCTATTTTCTCAACTTATGCAACTTATTACTCTACTTTACTTGTGCATTAAGTTTATAGGAGTTGGATGAAAACTTAGTTGCATGATCCTAGGTACCCATGCTCTGAACACTAGATACAAGGTTCGATAGAATGCTATGCTAATAGGACTCGGTAAAAGTCGAGTGATTTCCTGTCACTCGCGAGAAATTAGGAGTTGATTGTTTACTACACGCTGCAATCATAAGGACGACGGACGGGCTGTGGTACGATGTTTATGTTGATGATTGAGGCCCGTCTGTCTAGTGAAAAATGCTAAGGCCGCAGTGTGTGGTAAGTGATGGTTAAGTCTTTGAACGTACTAACCACATGCCGAGAATATGGTAATCGGTAAGCTTAGTACTGGATTGAACCGGGGCCGGAATATACTCCCCACTGTCTTGAATTCGTTCACATCTAGCTAATGGCGGGTGCATCGGCCGCCATGGCCCGGCTGCGTCCGTGGTCCATGGGGAGGTGTAGTCGAGGGCGGTGGGCCTGTTCCGTGAAGCGGGAATTGAAGGGAAAAGTTGCACGTGTGACTCTAGGGAGTAACCACGTGACGTGTGTTTAGGTTTCCCTTGCAAGGTTAAGAAATTCGATTCGAATCGTCCGTTTCTCGCGGCTATTGAGACTGCTTAACCACTTTTACCCACAGAGTAAGAAGAGGAACAATGATGATGAATAAACTGGTTGGATGAAAATTTAATGCTTCACCATGTATGATATTGGATAGTTGCTTACCTAGAATGGTTAAAGAAAGCTAGAACTTGGAGCTAAAATCTGAAAGTAAGGACCTACTATATATGCTTTTTGGCAAAACAAACCCCTCAAGCCAAAAGCCTCGCATGTCTAGGAGTCGGCTAAGTATACCCCATTAGTCGGGTAAGCCTTGCTGAGTATTAGTATACTCAGCCTTGCTTGTGGCTTGTTTTCAGGTGAAACCTTCGAAGATTTGATTGCTAGGTTGACTTGGCCTTGTACTCTTCCCCCTGGTTGGTCGGTGGAATGGGATACGCCCCCGTCCAACGGTGAAAATGCCAAGTGATGTCTCGTACGGGCTTCATCGAGACATCCTTTATCGTCGAGTAGCTTTCATCATTTTATTTCCGCTGCAACTTAAACTCTGAAGAACTTATTTGTGATCATTGAAGTACTTGGTTTTTAAACCCGAAACTTGGTCTGTAATATTTACTTATGCTAATGTTGTAATATTTGCTGGAATGTGGTATTCTCTGGGCTCATCGTCGCGTGAGCATTTGTATGTATGGCGCTCGATCCGATTACCGTGGTGTATCGGGAGGTTATACCCGACAGACCAGTGGATTACTCCGTTTGAAGTGTAAGGTTAACCGAAATTGCCCTAATGGTGATGGTTAATACACTTGAGCCGGATTAATTCAGGTGGTTCTGCCACAGTTGCATCAATTGAAAATTTGGGATTATGCACCGGGGCTTGCCTTCTTGGGCAAAACTAGTCGGGGTTCTTCCGAACTTTGGTTCGGGTCTTCAGCGACTTCAGTTAGATTGACTTGAGCTTCGCGCTGCTCACTCTCGGACTCGGCGAGAGTAGTCGATTCTATATTAATGCACATGTATGAGTTGTTTTAATGATACAAGATAATAATCATTTCACTATAAAGTAGTCATTCAACAAAACTCAGGTCAAGTAGTCGAGCACTTCATTTTATTTTCCTTGGGTAGTCATTTATATAGTACTTATCTGGATTATCTGACTTCATTAAGTGAGTGAGTGGTTTTGTCATGTCGTAACAACCATTTTCAACAGTAAGCATTGTTTAAGCAAAACTACTCGTATAGGTAGTTTCTGGGGTTGAGATTTTTATGCAGAGCACGTTACTTAAGTACAAACGTACTATAAAATTTCCAGATTTTTTCATTCAGCATATTAATCATGCAAAATATATTAAATAGCTACTTCTAGAATCAAGATCATTTTATACTGAACAACTCTTGCAAGGACTAGAGCTCAAAGTTTTACTGAGTGCTCCTAAACTTATGGTGAGCCTACTGTAAATTTTTCAGGTTTTTTTGTGCAAGACTCAGAGCATAGAAAATAAGTTAATATACATCTACACTAATCAAGATTTGTTTCTACAGGTAGTTCCAAAAGGTTTTTGTGTCTCAAACTTTTCCAACATGATAATCTACTCAAAGGTAGTTTCTAGTTAAAATTTCTTATTTTTCTAAGCACCAGAACTAGTTAATTTGATTTAATGCGGTTTTCCTTAACAAAAACATATGAGCAAGTTAGACAGAAGTAAAAGGTTTCAAACTCTGTCCATAGCTTTTATGCATCAAAGTTACTCTACTGTAAAAGTTTTAACCCTAAAATATCAGTAAAACAGCATGAACAAATAACTCTAGCATAAATAGCACATCTTACAAGATCCAACAAAAACTATTCATAGGGACAGGTTCTGGTCTTGAGATTTTTACACAAGCTTTAACACGTAGAGACTAGCTTACAGTCCAAAAATCATTCAAAGTATGTCCTAGATCAATAGATACATTTATGGGCTATTTAAAACAAGATTAATTTTAGATCAAGTTTTTGTTTGTATCTAGTCATCCATCTATGCAAAAGTAGTCGGGTTCATCATGAGAGTCACAACAAATTTTAGTTTGCATTTTTCTGACTTTTCTGGGACTATAGATTGATTTTACAAGTGACAGCCTCTTGAAACACAAAGTACTCGGGTTCTCGCAGATAGGTCCCTGAATCTAGCAGGAAGGACCCTAACAAGAACTTGGCGAGTGCAATGTAGTCCCTAGGCAGGGCTGGGCTGTTTTTCGGCCAAAATCCGGCGAGAAAACTAATCGGCGGCGAGGAGGAAGTTGGGGGAAACGGAGAGGGGGCGAGGCATATCGATTTGTGGCGTTGGTGGGGCTCGGGGACGGCCGGAGGAGGGTCCTCCATGGTGGACAGTAGGAGGCGGTGGTTGGTGGCGGTGCTGACACTATTCCGGCAGTGCATGGGTGGCGTGTCCGGGCTTGGAAGCTTCAGTGGGAGGTGGGGAAGCTCGCTGGAGGGTCATTTTGGGCGGTGGGAGGTCGGGGGTGGGAGGTCCACGATGAACTCGAGTTTGCCAGTGGCAATGGCGGGTTGTTTCGGGTGTGCGTGCCGGAAGCGGCTCGGCTGCCCCTTTTATAGGCAGGGCGAGGGGAGGAGAAACAAGCTGGGCAGCTGGCGCTGCCTTAAGGGTGAAGGGAAGGGCCAGTCAGGCTGAGGGGATGCGTGGCAGCAGCTCGGTCGGCCGGCGGTCCTCGTGGCATGTGATTGGGGAAGTCTGCTGCGTGGCCAGTGCGAACTGGGGAGGGGAGGATTCGGGGATCGAGCGGTTGGGCTAGGTGAGGCCAAGTTGCGCCGGCGGCCAGGTGGCACCACGGTCGTGCTACAGGGAGGCAGGGGGCTAAGGAGGAGAGAGGAGGGAGAAGGTGATGGGACTTATGTGCAGGAAGCAAAAATAGCGGGGGCCTGGGTGAAAAAGGAGCTAAAACTCATTCTTCCCAAGGTCAAATAAAAAATATTTGAATACCATTTTTGCTCAACATTTCAAGATATACATTTTCTCTTTTATGCCTGTGTTCATTTGAGCAATGTATAAAAAGTTATTCTAAATTTCTAAAAATTAGTATTTAAATGACACGTCATTTCATGTGAATTTTTGTACTTTTAGCCCTTTAGTTCAACTTGACTTTTGTGGCCCTGGTTATGGTAGATGTGCCATTAAATTTTTAGAGTCATTTGTGATGAACTTTGAAAGTTACAAGGGTTTGTTTGCAAGAGTTCACATGTTTATGCATATATACATATACACATATTCATTTGATTGAAAGGTAGATTTTGATAAGTTGTTTTATATTTTTCTTGCTCTTTTATGCCTGATTTCATGGTTTGGATCTTTTTTTAGTCTTTTAGACACCTAGGGTGTCCCAGCAACCTCCGTGGAGGGAGTGGTTGGCTATGTACGACAGGTTGACCCCGAGGCTCATCCTTATCCTTCGTACCTACTCCTAGGGCTCGCTGGTAAGCCGGGCTTGGCCTCCCGACTAGCCTGCCGGTCGGGGAGGCAGGCACGTGTAAGGGGGGGCCCAGTCGGAGTCCCTGATCGGAGCCTTGGTACGGACCCAGCCTTTGACCGTTACCACAGTCGGGGATATGGGCCTTGGTCATCCCGACCGAGTTGTCAGTCGGGGTTCTGGGCCGACACGGCCTAGATGAAGTTGTTGCCTTATACGGACGGGTGATTGTTCTAGGCACGGCCTTGGACTGGTCAATGAGAAGCGAGCTTGCTGGGGAACCCGGGTCCCTGGACCCGTCACATGCTATTTTATTACTATATAAAAAGAATATGTGGTTGCTCTATTTGTGAACTGTGACTAAGCTTATGCATGTATATATATACACAAGGACCTGAATGCACTATTGACCCTCATATATAGCCTGAATGGCTTGTCAATATATTTTCTAATTGGATAGGAATTAAACTATAAAAGATATATACCTACACAGGGAGCCGTATGCACTATTAGCCCTCATATGGATAGCTTATTGGCCGGTCAATATATTTTCTAATTAGATGGGACCAAGATTATAGAGTTAACCCCAAACATAGCCGGCCAATACCATTCCTAATCGAGTTGAACCAATTATGAAGATTGATTGGCCGGCCACTATCTTTCCAAATCGAGTTGAATCAATTAGGATGATTGATTGACAGAATACATTTTCTAAATGTATTAGAGTACTTTATGGAAGGTTAAATAATACTAATATAATAATCTACTAAGAATGAAAAAGTTCCTTTCCTTTTACAAACATAGCCGCCCAATACATTTCCAATTAGATTGGTGCAATATTTAGAAGGCTAGCATGAATTTATTTCCCCCCACATACATGGTATCTTTATATCTATATATACACTTCCAATATATATACCATATATGTACTATAAAGCTACATGACCGTTCAATACTTTCCTAATTGATTGGAAATAATATTTAGAAGGAGACACTTAATTGTGCTCGTGTTAATTCCATAAAAGAAATCCCATATACATGATATCTTTCATTCAATCCGCTAACTTTAGAAAAAAAGACAAGTTATACCACAAAAAACATTAATTTTATTCAGACGTCGTCTACTCAAATTCTGCGCAAGAAATAAGTAAGATCAATATATTGGATATAATATGATGAGTGGAAAAAATACTTATAGTTATGGACAATAAAAATGGAACCAAACACACCTAATGACTCCAACACATCCCTATAGACAATATTCTTGGTGCTCTTTCCAGTCGGATCAATAGCCTTGTTAGTCCTTGCGAGCACCCAAGTAGTCCCACGAGAAAGACCCCTAGACAGGGCAACGTATAACTTCCCATGAGAAAAACCCAGCTCGGGGAGGTAGATACCAACATTAGGTATGGTCTGCCCTTGCGCTTTGTTAATAGTCATTGCAAAGCTCATACGGATTGGAAATTGCTTTCGCTTAAACTTGACCGGAAGAGTAAGATCATCTGATGGGACATAGGTATCCTAGGAATGAAGATCCTCTTTCCTTCGTGCTGATCATTAATGATCTCCGCATCAATTGCATTATTCTAAAATCCTCTGGCAACTAGTCGAGTACCGTTGCAAAGGCCATTATGAGGATCGAGATTACGGAGAAGGATAATAGGGAATTCTTCTTTACCTACTCATGAGGAGGCAACCCATTGAGTGTGATGAAACTGAGAAAGTCCGGGATAGTTATTCCTTGTGTCATCATTAACCGAATCAAAACTGTAACATACCTTCTCCTTCCCTGGGAATGTATCAATCATCAATGCATTAACCGCATCAACGTGCTCATTCCTTGCAAAAAGGATTGTGCATTGATGCATATGGTCTGCATGTGCAATTACATGCAAATTTAGGAATACATGATCAATAAGAATATCAATAGAATCATCTTCAGGAGGGGGTTGAATTAGTATATCATCAGGCATATGCACATAGTCATCAACAAATATTTCTTCAGTGACATTCCCAATACGTAGCAAGTACTTTGCAAACCATATATCAGATTGAGCCTGCATGTTTTGTGTCATTTGAATCTGTCGTACTCTTCCCCATATATACGACCTCAACAAAGTATCATCAGTGATCTGTGCTCTAGTCCCATGTGCCATCACAGGAAGGACCTGTCGGAAATCACCTCCAAACAACATAACCTTGCCACCAATCAACTCTCCGCAGCCCATTACGTCCTGCAATGTTCGATCAAGAGCCTTAACCGCTTGCCTCCTAGTCATAGCAACTTCATCCCATATTATTAAAGCTTCCCTCCTAAGCAACTCAGCAGTCCCACTTTGCTTTGTAAAGCTGCACATCGTATTGTCATCTAGTTTGATTGGAATCTTGAACCGGGAGTGAGCGGTGCGACCACCAGGCATGATAGATGCCGCTATACCAGATGTGGCTGTAGCAATAGCAATAAGATCCATAGAACACACTTTAGAAAGCAATGCCTCATACAAATATGTCTTACCAGTTCCTCCAGGACCATCTACAAAGAACACTTGACCTTTTTTTTCATCACATGATCAAGAATCTCCTCAAAACCAGCCCTTTGCTCCGCATTAAGAGTACCAATAATATTCAGGTGCTCCTCATCAAACCCAAGTTTTAGTTGTTCTGTAAGCTCTCTGTAATGGTCTCTTGAGTGTTCATCTGTTACCATTAAAAAATAATAGAAATATAATGTTATTTTATATAGATGTGTGCAATATTATAGATTTAACTGGCAAAGAGATGTGTCTTTCATCTATATTGAATCTATACTAATAAGATGTATTCAGTGACTTAAAATTTATTTCTATACACATCATTCAAGATTGCAATGTATTTAGTGCAGGCAAGAAGAATACCTAACTCATCAAGTTCTGGAAGACCACAGATTCTAATGTCCTTACCCATAGGTGGTTAGCAATATCTCTAAGCACCATCTGCTCAACATCTCCACTATTTTCATTTGAACGACGAAAATCCTCAGACATTGAATCAAACTGCTTATCCCATATACGGCATACATTGGTGCACTCACAAAAAACAATTACCGTTGCAAAAAGCTTTCTAAGAGCACAAGGCATCCTAAATGTTGCAGATTTCATCATGCAGGCATCAAGTGATTTATCAGTCTCCCCAAAACTCATAACCTCATAGGCTTCTCTGAAAGTTTCATATGTTACACCACGCCATGTTCTGAGACTCTCATACGAGGTTGCACCCCTCACAAAATTAAGTAGCACCCATAGATAATATCTCTCACCCTCAGCGGGATTTGCATATACCAGCCTCCCTATCTGAGTTCTTCTTTGTCTAGCTTTCCAACACCTTTTAGACTTATTCCAAATGAAGAACTCCGGAAACTCTCTGTACAGGTATTTATGTGCATCGGGATTGGTTGCATTCATATTGAAATACTCAGTAAGCATAGATCTTTGTGATTTCTCACGCTGCACCACATCATTCAAATTATTTGTAGACTTATATGCAACTATATGCATGCCAGGAAGATGAACCTGCATCTGTAATACAGGAGGAGACATTGAATACAACTTGAAACCATATATCCTATAAACAACCTCTATAGCAGTTATCATCTTGAATCCTTATACTGCTTTATCTCGTTAATTACCTTTTGCCCACCTTCTTTAGGTTCAACCGTGTATGACGCATGATCATGACCTTTCTTGTAGAGATATTTGACCGACTTGATGCTACTACACACCTCAACATTGATGTGACAATTATACCTCACATGAAGCACTGGGGATGAGAAAGCACAAAAGTAGTAGAGCTTGAATATAGAAATGAGAGGAAACACTTACATAAGAAATGCGCGACGAGGGACTTGTCTAGGGCGTCTTGATGGTATAGAAACCAAAGACTCACAAACTCGATCCATACGTCTTTAACCTAAGCTACGATCATTGTGTATCCATCTTCAGATGCCTTCAGGTACCATCGATGCAACTCATACATTCTCATCGGTAGCACCTTCAGCAACTATGGTCACATAAGAGGTTCACCCAATACAAATTGTTTTCTGCCTCCCCCTGGGTGAATTGGGATATGATCCTCCCCTTCGAGTTGAGCTTTTGTGAGTTTCATTTCCAGCACAAAGTCAGCGTAGCTTCATCCTCTTTTGAAAGCACTTGGAGTGGAGGTATCGATTGTTGGGATTGTTCTCTGAGCTGGAGAATGGTGGACCGACGAGTACCCTTGTTCTGATAAGACTTTGTGATTAAGTGGTCGTAGTGCTTGTGCTCCCAGTCTTGGTTCAGTGTTTGGATTTGCTGCATGCTGGCCGCAAGTATGTTGTCAGCGTCCTGCAGCAGCTTGGTCATAGTTTTATGCTCTTCAGCAAGGTCTACGTAAGTCATTTGAAAGCTCTCAAAGGCTTGTTGAAGGCATTCCTTTTTGTCTGAAAGGCGATGCATATCACACTTCCAGTCAGTAAGAGCTTTGTCTACTCTATTAAGTTCCGCGGAAAGTAAAGGGCAAAGTACTCAGCTAGACTACAGAATACGACTACTCTACACAAGGCAACAACTCTGAGACAAGCTGGCTATACTTACTCTTGTTGTGGGCAGCCAAGTCTTTGGCCTTTTTAAGTGATGCATCGTACTTTTGCTGGATGTCCATGATTTGGTTGCGGTGCAAAGATATGAGGCTCTCAAGTCGCTGCTGAAGTTGGGAGTTCTTCTGCTTCTCCTCAACGAGTTCTTTCTCTAGGACCTCAGCACGATGAAGTCTGTAGCCGACGGACCTCAGCACGATGAAGTCTGTCGCCGACGGCCCTCAACACTTCTCAACAACACCTATACTACAGACAGTATGACTACTTACATTGGTGTACTCAAAGAAGCGATGTCTGAACTCCATCATACAGGACACCTTGTCCGGATGTAGTAGAGGATCTAAAAGCAACTCCATAGTTGGATGAGGAACATCATTGATCGAAAATTCATCATAACTACCTTTAGAAGTTGAGATGGCTGCAGCAGGGCTTTCTGATGTATTCTGTTGCAGCTGCTCAGCCTCCTCCTCATTCTTCGGGTTCTCTGTCGCGCCTGCTGCAGTGGGTCCAGCGTTAGGGGCATCTGCAGGCACTGGCGGAGGCACTTCTACTTGCCCTAGGTCCTGAGACCCGGGGGCTGATGACTTGCTTGCCGGATCAGCCACCATGACATCCCTTCCTCCATCTTCTAGAACACCCTTGTTGATCAATGCTTCACTGGTCATGATGGGTGCAGGTTCCGCGGCCTCACGGGCAGGCTCCTCCAGCATCGCAACATCTATATTCTCCGTCGGCTAGGTGGTTGGAGTAGTCGAGACTGGTTGAGTCTGAGGCAAAGGGTCTTGACCCCTGCTGGTAGGCTCATTGCCAGACTTCTTCGAGCTTTCACCGGTAGAGGATTTTCTGCAGAAAGAAGTCAAGATTAGACAAGGCTACATCTATGGGCTCTCGATGATTACTACTCAGGTACTTACCCTACAAACATTGGGGCCATAATATTGGGGCTAGGGGGAGTAACTTCCTTGGCTACCGAGGGCGAATCCTGCCCCGATGCCTGGATTCCTTCCCTAGTTTCATCTTCTATGCGGTGGTACGCTGCCAACACGGTGGGCTCGTGATCGCCTCATCCCGGGGGGGGCTCGGCGTCTCTTGGGCGATTGGCTCATCATCCTTTGGAAGGGGCGGGTGCGAGACGAACCGCGCTAGATCATCCTGCATCGACAAACTGGGCAATCAAGCAACTGCCAACAAGAACTCTACAAAGTACTAAGCTCGACAAGGTCGCAAACACTTATCACATTTGGCGGATCCTTGGCACTGAATAGCTTCGGAACATACGGTTCCGAGTACACCTTGTCGAGGACGCGCTGTACTCGCCGCATGATTTCCTCCGTCGAGGTCACATCTTTGGCTATCCGGGATGGGTCGGCAGTGCCACGGTATTCATATCTGTAGATGACCCTCCTCTGGAGCCGCTAGATGTGGAAGCTCGAAGGAGTAAGCGACAGAAGCCTTGGTGACTCCTTTGGCCTTGAGAGCGCGGATCCTATGGACCAACTCAGGGATGTCGACAAGGTCGGCCACCGGAAGGTCCTCCACCCAGTAGCTCTCATACTTGGGGGGGGGGGGGGGGCATCTACTCTCTCAGGCAGCCTAGGTTTGTGGTTCCCTATATAGAACCACATGGTGTGCCACCCCGGTAAACTACCTAGAGTCAAGTACTCCAGATAATTCTCTGCAAGATTCTGACGAAGCTGGAACCCAGCTCCATTGACTAGTTTTGGATGATCCGCATCTGGCTGCGGCTTCAACTGAAAGAGGTACCAAAACAGATTGAAATGGGGTTGGATGCCTAGAAAAGCTTCACAAAAGTGAAGAAGAATGGAAATATGAACGATGGAATTCGGATTCAGATGAAAAAGTTTCAATTTATAAAAGTGGAGCAGGCCTCGGAAGAAATCAGAAGGAGGGAGGGCCAGTCCCCACTCGGCAAAATGAGTAAAACACACGGTTTTGCCGGAGAGTTCGTAAGGGGAATAATCTTTACTAACGGGACTCCACTCCACCATGCTTTTCTCCTGGAGGAGCCCCTCTGCAACTAGCCGAAAAAGGTCTTTCTCGGCACACTTGGATCGTCTCCATCCTCCATTGTCGCCAGCGTCAATTCTCCTAGCCTTAGAAGGCGGAGACTGATCCCCATCGTGCATTTTCCTCTTACTTCCGCCCCTCCTGGCAGTGCTGGCCCTCGGCATCTTTGCTCTAAAATTGATGAGTCGCTTCACGCGCATATGCTTGGTGACTTGCAGAGAAGAAGTTAATGGCTTGTGCAGATGCGGGACAAGGCGGTATAACTACTGATTCAAAGCGAGATGGCAGATCTGGCTGGATGATGGCGGTGCTAGGGTTCTTGCAAAAGTAGATCTAAAATGCGAGGGCAAGAAGTCTGGCAAGTGGAAGGGTGAAAACCCTAGGTTTACCATGCGGTTAAATAACCAGCGGGTGCTACTATGGAAGGCCAATGGTAACTGCGCAGAAGCTGAAGAGTTTTTCTTGGGATTAGATTGGATTTGAGCGGCAATTTGGGATTTCTTTGAGGAAGTTATTTGCTTAACCATTTTTTCAGGGATGTCATTTCCAAAAAAAAGGTTTTCAAATTTCTGATCCAATTTACCCATTTTAACCATCAAATCAAATTCTTTAACAACGCTTGCACGAAATCTTGGATCCTTTTTCCAAACCTTGGGATTTGGATTCAAGACTCCGGGGCTGCAGGACACATGTCATCAATTTCTTATTTTTCAAATTCTTTGGAAGATAAAGACCAGGAGATTTAAGACTAATTTGACCCTTAGCCTGATTCTTCGATTCAACCTAAGGCTCGTGGGGTATTCCATATGGAGTGCGAGTTTCATCGCACCCCATATAAAAGAATACTATCCTGGGCATGAGCACCTCACAGCCTCGAGGCAACCAAGGAAGTACTCGGAAGATATCTTCAACATGGAGTTTCAGCAGAACTCGAAGACGTCTTCAGAAGTACTCGGAAACCTGTAGTACTCGGCTACGAAGAGCTCCGAGGCTTGTCAGACCCGGGGCCACGGGGATACGCACATGTCATATACTTTCTAGAATAAGGGATGGGGCATGTCCCATACCTTATACCTATTGCAAACTACTCGGCAACGAGTAGGACTAGTAGAAATAGAAGGAAACTACCCGTGTAGTACTCGGGTAGGACTCCTGAGCTCGTATCTGGCTAGGATATCTATAACCCTGTCCCCCCAGACTATATAAGGGTGGGAAGGGACCCCCTCCAAACCAATCCACATCTAAGGCAATACAAACCACCACACAGGATGTAGGATATTATGCTCCTTGCGGTCCGAACCTGTCTAAACCCTTATGTTCCTTGCACCTTCAAGTTTCAGATCTTAGCGACACCCCACCTAAAACCTACCACCTCGGGGTATCCCTCGGTGGGCTTGGCGGTAAAACACCGACAAGCAGGCATAGGGTAATAATTTATGTGCATACTATGTTTGCGACAACATTCATGGTCTAGTATGTCCTCAAAAGACATATACTGCTTGGCAAATGGAAGTAAGTAAAAAACTTTTGTCAATGTTTCAACTAGTTTTGAAAATTTTCATAATTTATATTTTCACTTTTTATAGATCCATAGGATGTGGGATCAGCTCCTTCCACATGAAAGAGTTGAGGCGATTCAAGAATCCCTAGCAGGATTTATTTTTGAGCAGGTCGTCAACAAAGATGGTGAATTCCACTATGATGGAGGAAACTTAGATACAAGGATTAAATATTAGAAAATTTTTTATATAAAACTTTGTTGCACTTTAGTGGTGAATATATCACACTAAATGAATTTATATATATATGTATATATGTTAGTGGATTTCATACTCAGCTCGAATGTGTACGAACGTATAGCAGTACTGCAGTCCTACAGAAGAATATGTAATTTTGAATACGAAAATATAATTGAAATAAAAAAGAAATGAATGGAAGGAAAATAGGAAAAGAAAAAAGAGAAGAGGGCCTTTAGTATCGGTTGGTAAAGGGGACCCCTGCTAGGCTAGAGCTAGGAGCCCTACCAACCGGGACTAAAGGTGGCCATTAGCCCCGGTTACCGGACCCGGGACGAAAGGCCGGGGCCTTTAGTGCCGGAATGCCGGTTCTGGTTCGTGCTACCAACAGGGACTAATCAAGCGTTCTATACTAGTGTTCTTCCACAGCAGCCAACAGGAAAAAATTACCAAGGAATCGAAACATTTTCGACCATCCTTTCGAATTGTTTTCCTCGCTTGAGCCCACCAGTCAGCGAAGAAACTTGACTGTCCCAGCCCAACCTGTGCATTATATTCACGGCGAACGTAACAAAAGGAAGAAACTCCAACAGATTTTTAACTTTTCTGATCCACATGGAGACATGGATCTGCACTCCCATATCTCGTGCCCTCCCTCCCCCGGGTAAGTGCTACCATCATGGTTGGAGCTCGGTGAATTCCATTAGGTGAATTGGATTAGCATTACATTACTACAAAAATGATTATGATTTGTAGAAGTATCTTGGCTTTTTAGTGCTGTTGAGAAGTTCACCCGCACCAAATATTAACGGCGAACACTGTAGCACTCGATCCTTCCCGGAAAATTTGTTTCTATGGATGGATTGTGCAGCCAACCACTCTTGGAAATCGTTTCGCCGTGGAAAAGAAGATTTTATTTTTTCTATTATTCTTATTAAAAATACTATATTTTTTCTCAAATACCTCAAACATATTTGTTACCCGTAATATACTACATAAAAGTTGCAGTGTATAAGTCTCAATAATTTCTAAATTATTTTTACTATTTTCTATTGTCTACATGTATTCTTGTGTTCTTAGAGGAAGTAATTGAAATTTATAGGTACATCAAATAATATTCAAAAATATGTTTAAGGCATGTGTCTCAGTTTAGCTCATTTTCTGAAAATAGATGACAGATTTTATTATTTGTTATGTATCATATTGAGTTGCATGCACCAACCAATTTAATCCAAAAGCTTAGTCTGATGGAAAGATGTAGGCAATTAATTTATACTTCATTACTCCCTTTCACGTGCAGACTCCGCTAAGCCTCAAATGTGGAAGTAGGAGTTGGCTGCAATTATTTAATATAATCGCGCTCGTCAGGTTTCGAACATGAGACCTTTGGCTCTAATACCATATTGAGTTACATGCACTAACTAATTTAACCCAAAAGCTTAAGCTGATGGGCACAGGTGGAAAGTTCACTTATACTTCAACATCATTCAAACGCAAAATTAAATCTTTATTGCATATAATACTAATATCTAAACATCGTGTGAAAATTCAGTAAATTGGCTTGGATTCCTTTTATAGGTGTATAAGCTTGTCACAAAAACTTGAAAACATTTTACAAAGATTAGACTGTACATTGGAACTATATTTTTGTTCATATCAACCAAACACAATTTTTACACGTAATGTAGTACATAAAAGTTATCGTGTAGGAGTTCTAATGAAAGTTTGCTGGTGAAAATGTAACTCGTCCCTACAAATTGGGGCAACTGGAAAAGTCACAAGCCCCTAGAAATCCTTTTATACACAAACCAGAAGCCTCCCCTATGCGGGAGTGAAACCTCCTCAAGCGCGCCTAGGGGAAACTATGCTAAAATATTAGGGAGTCGCCTCCTCTTGAGCCGACAATCCTCTCTCACACCTCCAATCTCCTCCCGCACCGCCTCATCCATGCCACCACTCCTCCGCGGTGTTCCTCCTCTACACTGCACCCTCTTCCATGCCGCCCCCTCCTGAACCACCTCCTCCGCCATGTTGCCCCCTCCCGTGCCACCTCCTCTACTCCACCCCGGCCTTCGTGCTGCGCCTTCCAACACTGTCAAGGTGAGCCTTTTTTTTAGAAATTCATGATTAGTGGTGATTAGAATTTTGATAGAAATCCATGATTAGTGAACATTAGTGTTTTGAGTAAAAATTTGTGATTAGTGGTTATTAGAATTTTGACTAGAAATTCATGGTTAGAGGTGATTAGTATTTTGACTAGAAATATGGAGTGTTTATAAGAATTTTTACTAGAAATTTATGATTAGTGGTAATGAGTGTTTTGCTAAAAATTTGTGATTAGTAGTGATTAGAATTTTAACTAGAGATTCATGATTAGTGTGTGGTAGGCGGCAGGTGATGACAATCCTGTTCGTGATTTGTAGTCCACCACGTTTGGGTAGTATAATAATAGGAGTTGCAGTCTGTTGGCGTTTCTTCTACCCAATAGAATTGATATTCCGCAAGTGCACAGAATTACCGCCGTAGCATTTCACCTTGGAGTATTCCATAGTATCGTAAATTTCCTCAGGGAAGCACTATGGTTAAAGAGTATCGAAGAAGCAAATAATAAAGTTTACCAAAGATATCAACTAACTAATATAGTAGGGGTAAAGGATATGAAAACATCCGAACGTGGTTGACTACAAGGGACGGATAGGACTGTCACCACCTGCCGCCTTCCCCACTAATCCGTAGGGTGGAACACACTTCAAGCTAACACTAAGCCAAGACACCACGTCTGTACTCGGTGTTAGGATTTCTCTTGAGGCCTTCAAGAGAAATCCCCCTCAACCTAGGGAACTAACTTGGGCTTCCTAGTCCGAGTGAGAATACCCGCAAGGTAAGATCCTGATAAACAAGAAAGATAACAAAACCTAAGCTAGAGAAAAAGCACTTCCGCACATAAGCTGGATAACTTGGAAAGATAAATAAATATGAAAAGTAAAGCTGACTCGAAAGATAAAGAAGATAACATATATTGATAAAATGTCAAAGGGAAAGATACATGAGCTATACCAGACTTCCGATGACGACTCCTGAATCCCAAGATAAGCTCGACTCGACTCTAACTCCTAGACTACTAAACCTAACTCTAGAAAGTGAAAGCTGAGAGAACTCCGTGTGTGTGTTTACAAGTGAGGATGCTGGTCTATTTATAGTGCGGAGAGGCTGAAGAGGATGTCGGTAAAATGGTTGAGCAGTTACCATAAGTATGAGGCCAGCCGACCGGCCGTTGATCTACACCGACTTTGATCTCGCGGCTTGGATTGAGTCCTTGAGGTGGTTAGGATAACTGCCGAGGCTGCGTCGTCATCTTGGCGTGAAAGTAGAGGCCGGTCAGCCTAGGTGGGGTCGGCCGGCCTGGGACTTTGTCCCAGGATGTCTAATCAACCGCCATTAGTCTTCAACAGCCTTGATTACTCGCCCACAACCGGCATTGGTGACAATTGTGTTTGTTTTCCTATTGTTTGGGCCCTTCAATGCATGTGCTAAGCCTTTCGGTCCATTTGATCAAACCGATGTTGATTGCACGCCTTAGGGGTAAGCTAAGTGTGTTTTCTTCGCCCTCGGTTAGTGACATGGCCATTGGTGGAGGTGCCAGGCCAGCCGGCTTAGGGGAGGCCTGTCGGCCTCGGATTTTTCCCATTTTTCCTGAATTTTGTACCATGTGCTCCTGCATTCACATATCATCCATAACTTGTGGAACTTGGTCAGTTTAAATAAAATATGTACGGAACATGGTGCTAAGCTCTATTTATTCTCGAGAAGTTGATGGTCACGACGTGTTTCAATGGCCATCAACACACCCCAAGTTTAGACTTTTGCTTGTCCTCGAGCAAAGCTAGAACTTAGGTTCGGTGGATCAGGAGTTGCGTCAATGTTCACACCCTGAAGGTACCCTGTGCACAACCTACTACTCTTGTCCATATGTATCTTGAATAATTTGGCACTTATAAAGCTCATACCTTTGATTTCCGGCGTTTGGGGCTTACCTACAATTCATCCCTCATCTTGAGCAGTTGCGAGACCAAACAGTCTTTACCAGTGTATTAATCGCTTCCTGTTCAGGTTCTTTTCTCGGACTTTTTTGAAGATTTTTAAAAGAGGTTCAAGACTCCCCAATGGTACTCTCAAATCGCTCAAGGTTTATAGTCCTCACCATGATCGGAAATTTTGACCAACTTCTTCCTACTCTTAGGCTGATATGTGGAGTTTCATGGGTAGGAAGAGCGTAGTATACCTTGGTCACCGGTGTTGCCGAGCCGAAGAGTGGTTCGTAAGAGGTTGGTACCCGATCAAATACTGATCTTATGGAGTATAGATCTTTAGGGGAGAGGGAGGAAATAGACTCATATTTGGGAACTTTCGGTCTTTTATTTGTACTCCTTTTCAACTCCTCAGAGAGAAGAGAAAAAAAGGGAAAAGATAGTCCGTGTCCAAAAGGAAGAGAAAAAGGAGAGAGATGGAACCATATAGAAGGAGTTCGTACACCCATCCACCATATTTCATCCATACACTTGCACACCATGATCAGACTGTATGACTTATATTCTACTTGGATCTGGTCTTTGGTTTTACAAGATATGTGATGTAGGTATGCCTCATCTTTATCCCTATCTTGAGCTCCACATAAACCTTATTAAAAGTAGGGTGAAGAAAGGCAAGTTAATGCTTTGGTGAGGATTATACACATTGAGTGATCTGAGAGAATCATTTGAGGAGCTAGGTAAGATTATCTTTTGAAAAACATTGCCAAAAACCCCAAGTTACCGAGACAAGGAGTGGAGGGGATTTGAGTCAAGACCGTTCCAGTCATCAACCACACCCAAGATAACATGATAGACACTCCAAAAAGTTCACAAGTACAGGTATGGCTTGGAATATCTTATATGTTTGCTCCTTACCATACGAAGACATGTTCCACCTTAGACCTTATCCTTCACTCAAGGACGAGCAAATGCTAAGTGTGCGGGTGTTGTTTACGGCGCAGAAGTACCAAATTTAGGCCATCAAATTCTGCATGAACACATGAAAGATAAGCATCAACATTAGTAGTAGGGGTTATTACTAACAAATTCCACAAGTGTTGGTGAATATTTGTATGCAGGTCAATTAAAGGAGAAAACACACCTCAAGAGCAAGGAAACACACTCTTAATCCTAGGCAACACCCTTTCGGCGAATCAGGCGCAAACACATGGATTGGAGGGCCCACATCAGGGGTTAAACCGCCTAAACTTACCGCCAATCACTCTGTACCTACTGGGGGCCCACCTGGCAGTGTCCCGGATGAAAGGCGGCACGAGGGGAGCTAACCATGGGTCAGCGAACCCCCAATTCGGCGGAACCACTTTGGTAGCCCCTCGAGCCCATCTTCCACATGTCGGCTCCTTGTGACATCCCAAAGGCGGTTATGACCGCTGGGCTATGAAGTAACCGCCATAATCAGTGCTAGGTGGCACACGGAGAAGATTTGGAGGAGAATATTCCCCTTGATGCTCGGAGGAACTCCACTCTCCCAAGGCAAACCCCCTATAAATACTAGAGGAGGGGCTCATTATGAGGATACAAAACAAGCACCAACATTTGGAGAAGCACAACTCAAGAGTAGAATTAGTGCTCCAGTGCAAAGGTGAAGCTGCGTAGCTAGTGCTTAGAGTAGGGGGAGAGTGAGGGGTAGTTCGGGGAAGCGCCGGGTCTGTCGGTGCTCTTCTCCAAGCTTGTACCTCTACGGATGTTGGCTTCCTTCGAACTAAAGTAAGTTAGTATTCGTGATTTCTTAGTGCTTATATTTGAGTGAGATTGGTTCTCTTATTTGCGGGTTCATCACTTTGCATTTATACAGAGTGTCGTAGTTTGCTACGGGATATTAGACGTAGTTAGACTGCGGTAGTAATCAGTAGCGTAGACGTGGTGTCTAGGCTAAGGGTTATCCTTCATTTGCCTTATATCCCACAGATTGCTAGAGGTAGGTCGTAGGTGGTGACAGCCCTATTGGTCCTTTGTAACCCTCCATGTTCTGATATAGCGTAAAGCTGTTGGCCGGAGTCGCCTGGCAGACCAGGAGTAAGCCGGTGCCCAAAGCAAGTATTTTGCTTGAGAGATCGGCCTTTAACTCACCTATAGTGCTATCTCAGGAATCCTTTCTACCCTTGCCACCTATCTAGTGTGTCCTTGGGCTGACTAAATTAGAAGTTAGTACTCACATGTTCCCTTGGATTCGATACCCTTGAATACTCTGAGGTGAAAGCTACAACGGTATCTGTGTGCTTGCGGATTTATTCGCACATCGCTAAAATACCCAACACCTACGGATTGGGTGGATCCTGCATGGACTTTCCAGCCCGCGTAGTCACCGCATTCATACTTTCTTTCTGGTTCACTTCAGGTTGCCCGAGTAGCTTTCCCGTGTTATGGTTAGGGCAAGATAAGGCTAGCTGAGCTACTTGAGTTTCTATCATTTTATCACTGCTAGATTTTTGGCCTATCCCAAGGGTGAAAAAATGTGGCAATAGGTAGCATTTGTATCAATGTCAGTTTGGTTAGCAGCATTCGCAAAAAACTTTGTGGTAGTAGGTGCATTGCAACGGTTTTTTTTGTTTTTTTGCAATATTATGGTAGTTGCCGCACAATATAGCGTGGCATTAGAAAGTATTGCAACTTTTTTTATGTTACACACTATAGAAAAAAGAAATCTAGAGGCCTAACATTGCTTGTTAAAAAGAGAGTACAACGAACAGCAAAGATCATGCAGTGCGGGCAAATAGAAAATTGGAGCAGCCGCATGCACAAGACACCGGCCAGGCACACTTGCTTGCCCGCCGGCCGGTGATCTGCTTATCTGCGATCCTCACGAAGCCCCTCTGCCTGCTACCGTCCGACCACCTGTCGCCGGTCATCGCGGAACGTACGGCGCCGCCAGAGTACGTATCGATCGATATATCGCCAAAACAAGGAGTCCCGGCCGGTCTATTCTTTTTCTTCCTCACTAAACCAAATCCCTGGTGATCTCTATTATCAGCCATGGGCCAAAACCTGACTAAAATCAATTTCATTATCATCTCTACTATAATCTAAACTCACCTGCGTGCGTTCCTTTTGCCTTGCTACTGCTGCCGCCTTCACGTGTGCTCCTTTCGCTTGCTGCTGCCGCCGTGCTTGCTTGGTGATCAGGATGCGTGCCCACGAGAGAGGCACACCGGCCGGGCGCGCGGTTATACTATGCTGGCGACACTACGGCAGGCCGTCCGGCTCCTGGCACTGCCAGAAAACGGAGCATTCATCTGTGGCTGTTAGTACCGGCTGTCTCAGCCGGTACTAACACGTGCATTTAGTACCAGGCCGAAAGAACAGTGCACCGGGGAGCCATTTAGTACCGGATAAGAACAGCAGCCGGTACTAAATCGGCGGCACCGACAACGGCTAGCACTAAATTGACTAGCTGCAACTTAATACCGGCTGGTATTTCCAACTGGTACTAAATTGCCTCAGCTAGTACCGGTTGGAAATTCCAGCCGGTACTAAGTTGTCTGGCACAATAAAGCCACCTTCTTCCTCCCCGAACCTGAGCAACTCATTTGTTTCCATCCTCCAAAGTTCATCCAAGGCGCCATAGGGGAGGTGCCTCCCGGTTTCTCCATTTTTCTTGGAGATTTCACTCATCCAAGTGTTCTAATAGGTTAGCAACTCCATCCTCTCTTGATTCATGGTTAGTTTGCTATTTGTTTTGCTTTGTAGCTAGAGAAATTTGTTATTTTTGGAATGAGGAAGAATGGAGAGATTTTGTATTTATACATGTATTATAGATTAAATTTTAGAGAGAGTATTTTTGGATAGATTGCCACATCCTACATTTCAACCTTTATTTATGGTTAGTTTGCTATTTTTTATGCGATTTTTAGAATGAGGGATAATGGGGGCCGGGGGGGGGGGGGGATGGAGAGATTTTGATACTCTAATGATGTATATAATAGACTCTTTCTGAATGTGTCCTTGGTAACATTTAAATCTTTCATGATAAGTGTATATTTTTAGCATTTCTTATTGAAATACCGTAGTTTTAATATGTATTCAAATATGTGTGAAGTATGTATTCAAATATGTGTGATGACTAATTAATGTATACTTGGTATTTATTTTGTATCATAAATTATTTTAACACTCTAATGATATATTTATTCAGGCTCACATTGAAACCATCAAGAAGTAAAAAAAATGTTTGTTTAGGAACATGTATATGTCGTTAACCCAGATAATGCGGTGTGTTGGCACTCCTTAGCCTATATGAACTAATCCGCAAGCGCACAGATATCGATGTAGCTTTCACTAGGGAGTTTACATAGGATATCGAATCCAAGGAACGATACATGCAACCAGACCTAGAACTATTCAACCGGACCCACCGGGGGGGAAGAGGTAAGAGGATAGAGGGCCTAACTTCAGATAGCCAGCTTGTTACCCAGATAACTTGCTATTCACTAACTTGATCTCCTTTAGTGGCTAGAAGAGGAAGGACTTCAGAAAAGGATGAGAGGGAGTTCAACGGCAGCCTGCTACTACTGCTATGAAAGCACACGGATGTGGTGGACTACGAGGGATGGAAAGGACTGTCACCACCTGCCGACTACCACACTGTTCCGTAGGGTGGAACACAACCCAAGGTAACAAACCAAGTCTAAGCACCACGCCTAAACTATCGAGTTACTTACTCCTACCGTGTATTTAGGCAGAGAGCAAACTCAAATAGGTAGAACTTGCTACCTACGCAAACAGGGGATCCCGCAGATCAAAGAAAATAACTAAACAAATTACTGAAAGTAAAGAGAAGAACTAGCAAGATACTAAAGATAAACGGGGAACTTACTTAAAGAAGATTTATTCCTCCGAGGTGGCTACAGAGTTGGAGTAGGACAAAGGGAACCCGGCTCCTCTCCTAGCTTGGCTCTCACCCAAACTCTCACCTCACACTTTCCCTATTCTACACTAAGGTAGAGCAACAAAACTAAGAATTCTTATTCTCTCCAAGGATGGTGTGTTGAGAGTGGAGGTATGGGCAGCTATTTCTTGCTCTTCAAGGTCGGTTCTCGGACATGTGCTTAGCTTGTATGTTGCCTTGACAGTTGATGTAACTTCCACGCGAAGGGGGGCACGTGGCGCTTCAGTGGGAGGCCGGCCGGCCTCTCCTAGGCCGGCTGGCCTAGGAATGTTGCCACATGACACCGCCTTCGGTTCGACGCTCATGATCTCTTCCTGAAGTCGATAACAGTTACGTCTGTTTGAGGCTGAATAGTTAGAGGCCGGTTGGCCTAGGAGAGGCCAGTCGGCCTGGCTCTAGCTGTTCTTAGCCCTTCGTTGCACAAACTCGTCTATCAACGCGTGCATGTACTCCAGGAGGGCGGTGTTGAGCCTGAAGACCAAGTAGACGCTGCATGTGGGTCCATCAATCTATAGCTTGAGCCTTTCGACCGTAGGATGTGTTCCTTTGTGATTTGCCTGTCAGGATGCCTTGAACTTGTGTTTGTGAGGATGTAGGTGAAGATTGGCCCTAAAAGGCCACAGTGCCAGGCCGGCCGGCTTAGGGGAGACCGGCCGGCCTAGGATTTCTCCCATTTCGGCTAAATTTTTTACATTGATCTCCTAAAATCAAATAAACACCAAAACTAGTGGAGCTCATCAGGGTAAATGATTTTAGCATGATTATGGCCTTATAAGGATGAAATCTAGAGAAATGTTGGCGGTAAAAATCATGGAAATCGACCGCCAACACGCCCCCACACCTAGAGTTTGCTCATCTTGAGCAAAAGGGTTGAATTAGATCCAGAGGATCAAGCAAAGTCCATGGTCATGAAACCAAAGCATGCATAAGAGCTATTTCTAAGCTTTCCCTCATACCTTGGATTCCGGGTGGCTAACACCTTCACTTTCACCTATTGATCCTCAGAATAAATCAATGGAGAGCATTATTCCTCATATTCCTAGTACTTGGAGATTTTTGCATGATTTTTAAGATTTTGGAGGCATACTCTCATTGTCTCAAGCCACTCAGTTGCTCAAGGTGTTTGATCCTCACAAAAGCTTTTCATGAAGCCTCACCTATTTCTAGAAAGGCTGTATGTGGAGCTTAGGGTAGGGATAGAGAATTGCATTTCTTTTCCATCTATATCGCAAGATCAAATAACTTGTCTTTGAGAGATCATGTCAGCCATAGACTTTGGTCAAGTGTGAGTCAGTGTAGAGAATGTCCTTGAGTAATGTTTGAATCTATCCTCTGCCATCTTTCCCTTTCTCTTTTTTTTACTCAAGAAAGATGGTTTTCTCACTCTTTTTCTTTTTTTTTTCTTTCAGGGGGATGAAGAGCTGCTTGAGAACCACATTTGATGGACTTTGTTTGATAGATGTGTACATGAATGACCAAAGTATAGGGTGAGCATGCAATGTCTAAAAGGCAAATATGTTTGATCAAGCTCAAGAATGTAGAAGATAGCTATGTGGATTCAAAACTTATCATGCATATGTATGGCTCTAGATAGGACTTGCAAGGTTGAGCATGAATGAGAGTTGCCTCACTTTTCCATTTTAGAATAAAAATTCTCCAAGACTTTCAATCAGAAAGTGCATGTCTCACATGTCATTATATCATCAAGGTCAATAAGCAAAAGATCAAGTGATCAAAGTGCTTGCATGAGATATAAAACTTAGGAACCTTTGATAATCATGTGAAGATTTCATCTCTTTCTATGTGTCTCATTCAAATTTTAATTTCATTAATTCAGGTGTCAGTTTGAATGAAAACCAGGAAAGGATAAAGTCGAAGAGGTCGCAAACCTCCGTTTTGAGTTGGGGTGCGCAGGCGGCTGCCAGGTGGGGCCAGCCGGCCTGTAACTGTGGCATGAACTTCAGGTTTAGGTGCCACATGAACAGGCACGATTCCATGGTCGTGATGCAACTTGCACTTGATCGTTTTGGCTCGGGTGGAGGCCGACCAGTCTGGTAGAGGCCGCCCGGCTCAGGTTCGCTTCTGTTTGTGCTTGTTTTCGTCTAGGGACTCGTTGACGTGTCACTCGTTTCAGTTCTCTGCGCACTCAATGTAGAATTAGTGACAAGGCATGAAACAAAGCAACTTTTTTTTATTAAAATTCAAATGGAGGTGCTGCTGGAATACAAAAGATTGGAAACAAAATTTGAAAGGGAAAATTCATCACCTAAACCTAAACTAATCTAGCCTACCACCCATCTAATCCCTTGGGTCCAGGGCCCTGTAAAGGTCCTCATTCCCGGTCGCCTTCGCAAGGCGCTTGATCTTTGAACAAACGGCCTTGCGAAGGGTGTCGACCTTGTCATCAAGGTCCATCCTTTTGATCTCAGACTCTGCTAGGCGCTCATCCATATTATTAAGCTTTAACTTGAGCATGGCAAGCTACTTCCTTAGCTACTTGATGTCGGTGTTCTGATCCTCCTCGTCGTCGCTGTCAGTGTACGCCCAAATCTCTGGTGGGCCATGGATCGGTGGTGGCGAATGGGTGCGCCGCACCAAACCATCCTTGGGTCCAGGGGAGGTGATAGAACCTTCCCAATCCCAACCTTTCATCCATGCACGCGAGGGCATGGTGGACTTGAGCTGCCGGGAGTGTACTCCGGTGATGCTGGTGGCACCATCTGCAAGGCGGCGACGTGTGCGACGCACCCTCTCGAAGAGGACGGCACGGGGCGCTTGCCGATCACCTTCTTGGGGGGAAAGAATCCCCGTAGTCGGCCGTGTCGGCGTGCGCGCGCGAGTGCGCGTGTTCGCCGTCACCCCTGGACTCCTGGTGGGAGACCTGCTGCGAGATGGTGGCGATCGGACCGAAGGTGAGGCCGGCCGGCCTGAGGCTGAAGCCTCTGGCCAGAAGGCGGCAAGGAGAAGGCATCGGCCATCGCCAATGGCTCGATGATACGGACACCGCTTGAAGATGCGCGGCTTGGGTTGGATTTTGAGGGTGCCGAAGGGGAAGTGTTGGCCATGGTGAACGATTTTGGAGTCGTGGGGGTGGATTGCACGGCCATGGGCAAGGATCCTGGGATTGCACAAATGCTTTGAAGTTTCAGAGGGCGAGAGGTTTTTGGAGGAAGAAAAGGCGAGGCCTTTCGATTTAAAATGACACTCATCTCCCCAGTTCTCTCGGGTTTTCAAAAAGGGGATCAGATAGACTTCATTTAAAATTGAATTTTCAAAATCCGGCTCGGGACTAGGCCGGCCGGCCAGCCCCACCTTGTAAGATGTGGGTCCCGGTCTTCTGGAATGTTCTCCATCTTGCTTCTACTTCTGGTATTTGGGTGCACAATAGGCTAGAAAGGGGAAGAAAAAGAAAGGGAAGGAATAAGAAAGGAAATCTAGCCTAAGATACGACACGTTTAAGGTCCGGCGATGACCATAGACGAGGGCTCTAGCTCGGATAACTCGTAGACGTCTATTTCTTCGAGTTCTGGGTATATTGGGCTTGAGGAATATTTTCAAGGCCATTGGCCTTGAAAACATTCCCGTCATCATCCTGGAGAGTTATAGCGCCTTGATCGGCAGCGTTAATTACTAAGTAAGGCCCTTCCCACTTACTTCTAAGATTACCATGACCAAATAAACGAATGCGAGAGTTAAAGAGTAGTATCTCCCGCATTGAAGTGCTTGATCCTGATACGCTTGTTGTGCCATCATTTCATCCACTCCTTGTATAGCTTGGAGTTGTGGTAAGCCTTCTCCCTCCATTCATCCAATTCAGCTAGTTGAATTTGCCTTTTAACTCTGGCTGATTGGAGATCCATGTTCCACTTCTTGATCGCCCAGTGGGATTTGAACTCAAGTTCAATTGGCAAATGGCAAGTTTTGCGATAGACCAGCTGGTACGATGTCATTCCTATTGGCATCTTGAAAGCTGTTCGATAAGCCTAGAGTGCCTCGGGTAACTTTCTCTTCCATCCCTTCCCCATGGCATTCACTATTTTCTGCAGAATGTTCTTGATTTGTTTGTTGAATGTTTCTGCTTGGCCACTCGTCTGGGGATGGCATGGAGTTGCAATTCGTTGGTCTACTCCCAACTCGCTGAGACACTTCCTGAATATCTTATCAATGAAGTGCCTCCATCACTGATCACGACTCTGGAACTCAAAAGCGAGGAAATATGATTTCCTGGAACATTTTCTTGGAGTTCTTTGAGTCGGCTGCAACACAGGGAAGTGCTTCAACCCATTTGGACACGTAGTCCACTGCCACCAAGATATACTCAAACTGCTCTAACATAGGGAAAGGACCCATGAAGTCATACATTGAAGATTTCCACTTGAAGGTTGCTCTTTAGTGGCATAGCGTCTCGGGAATTGATATTCTCATGTTTTTGACATCTTGGGCATAGCCGCACAAACTGCTTAGTGTCTCTATACATGCATGGGTCCAGAATGCTCCGTAGTGCCCTCCATAGGGCGAGGAGTGACAACGCTCAAGAATCTCGCGGGTCTCACATAGCGGGATGCAGCGGCGGAGTAAACCATTAGCACAGACTTTGAAAAGATAGGGATCATCCCAAAGGTGATATCTACTAAGATGAATCAACTTCTTTCTATCTTCGCCCGGAGGTATATATCCAGTCACCATGAAATTCACTACATTTGCATACCATGGACTGGATGTAGTGACCTTCAAGAGAGTATCATCTCTCAAGTAGTAATCAATTGGTAAATCGGATCCTTTGACTTTCATCCTTGAGGGATGATCAGCCACACAATTGTCTACTCCTTTCTTATCTCTGATTTCCAGATCAAACTCTTGTAGGAGCAGAATCCAACGGATGAGTCATGGCTTGGCATTCTTCTTGGTGAAGAGGTACTTCAGTGTAGCATGATCCGTATATATTGTTGACGGCTCCTAAATACAAAATATATGCCGTCAACTCTTGCTTGAACACATAAAGAATGAACATCAACAATAGTGGTAGGAATTAATACTAACGAATTCCACAAGTGTTGGTGACTCATTGATTTCAAGAAGCATGTCTGAAATAAGAGGAAAACACGAAGAAGACACAGCATAAATGCACAGAAGATAGTCCGCTGCGCTACACAGGATTGAAGGGCCCACAAATCAGACCAAATGGGCGCGCCAAGGCACGAATCACCGAGGATCAACAAAGGGCCCACTTGTCAGCTATCTAGAGGAAGGCAGACCCAGGGGAGCACCATCTAGGCTTGGCCGATCCCTAGGTTCGGCCGAACTCGGACGGCTTCCCGGCTGCACAATCTTTGGCGGGAAGATCATCCTTATCTCTTTGAAGGTGGTGGCTAAGGTTTCCATACCAAGAGATGGTGGGAACCGCCCTTGGAAGCTATAAAAGGAGGCCTTCCCCCCTCATTCACACACACTACCAAGATCTCCAACACCTTCACTTGAAGATGTAGCGCTCCACTCCACGGCGAAGCCCTTCCTAGGCTAGTGCTTAAAATAAGGAGAGAGAGAGAGAGAGAGGAAGTAGCTCGGAAGAGTGCTGCTCAGCACTCTACTCCAGCCATGGACCTCTATGAATGCTGGCTTCCTCTGGTATGAGTAAGTTAGTATTTGTGACTCCTGTCTTGCATAGTACTTATATTTGAGTGAGATTAGTTCTCTTACTCGCGGGTTCGCCGCTCTATATTTATACCGAGTGTTGTAGTTTGCTACGGGAATTCAGACATAGTCAGACTGCAGTAGTAATCAGTAGCATGGACGTGGTGTCTAGGCTAAGGGTTACCTTCATTTGCCTTATATCCCAGGGTTTGTTAGAGGTAGGCCGCAGGTGGTGACAGCCCTGTTGATCCTTCGTAATCCTCCACGTTCGGATATAGCGTAGAGCTGTTGGCCGGAGTCTCCTGACCATTTCAAGAGTAAGCCGATGCCCGAAGCGAGTACTTCTGCCCGAGAGATCGACCTTTAACTCACCTCTAGTACTACCTCAGGAATCCTCTCCATCCTCACCACTTATCTTGGTGTGTCCTTGGACCCATTAAAGTAGAAGATAGTGCACACACGTTCCCTGTGGATTCGTGTAAATAAGCCTCATTAGCATAACAATATGCTTAACTAACTAAGAAAAATTTAAAGGAAATGAATTATAAATTGGTTTTGCCTTGAATTGAAAATAGTTGTGTATATGTGCATAAGTACATGCACTTTAATCAAGCCATTTAAATAACTTTCACATCGATACTACCATGGCTACAAAATTGAATACGGTATCGTTAATTGACTTGATAATCAAAAGTCTAGTTGAAGCCTAGGAGAGAATGCAAAGTTTTGCCCACGAAATGACGTACCCTTTGAACTATACTTTTTAAGTTTTTAAAATAACTTCTAAACTATAACTCAAATGAACTTTGGCCTGAAACAAACTTGTGTAACTTTTCATTTTGAACAACTTTCATGTTCAGAGATTTTTGAGATACAACACAAAAATTTGAGAAACACTTGGATTTGCAAACCAGACCCTGCCTTTTCTTCTATTTCCACTGCAGACCCTTCTTCTCGCTTCGCCCGACCCTCCGACGCGTAGCCGCTCGCCCAACCGTCGTTCGCCCGACCCTTTCACTCGCCCGACCCTCCGCTGCCGCGCAGTTGCCGCAGGCCACTTGGCCGGCGATGCCTGACGGCGCTAGGCGCCAAGCCAATGCCCGGCCGCGCCCGCACGCCGCGCTCCTCCCCAGTCCGCGCACGCCACGCGCGCGCCGGCGACGCGCGCCTCTGCTCGCCGCCCGCCGTGCCCAATGGACAAGCCGCGCCGTGCCGTGTCTCTGCCGCATCCCGCCAGTCGCCGCGCTCGCCGCCCGGCAAGACAGCTGCGGCCGCTCCTCGCCCAACCCGCGCGCCGCGTGATCTCCCGCTCCACATGCCAAATCTTCAGCACCTAATCCTCTGCCCGCGCCCGCCGCACGCCGCGCCGGCTCTGCTCGCCGCCCACCGCGGCCAATCACGCGCTCCCGTCGTGTCGCCCGCGCCCGCGTCTCACCGTCCAGTCCCGCCCCTCCTCCCACCTCTCTGCTGCCTACAAAAGGCCGCACTAAGTCCCCCTCGCGCGCCCAGACACCAGAATGCCGCCGCCGCCACCATTACCACCTCCGTGCACCACCTGCCCGTGGAGCCCCACTCCCCAGCCTCCCACTGCCCAAACCCATCGCCCAGCAAGTTTGCCCTCCATCTACTGAAGCTCACCGGCCTCTTCCCCCGGCCAGCTCAACCGCCAGAGCACCGCCAGCGCCGCTCGCGCCGCCGCCGCTCCCTTGCTGCTCCGTGGACAGCTCACTCCGAAGCTCCGCCGTCCAAGCCAAGCTTCAAAACGGGTTCCCCTCGACACCGCGAAGCTCATCGACCAGCCCACACTCACCCCTCCTCGCCGGAGCACCGTCACCGACGCTCCGCCCCGCCGCCGCCCCTGTGCTCCGCGCCGACAAGCCACCTCCGGCCACCCCCAACCCCGACCAAGGCCATCCTGAGGTAGCTCTCACCTCCCTGGATCTCCCCGACCCTTTTTCCCTCGCCGCCGATGAGCCCCGTCGCCGGAATCTGGCTGGCCACCATGCCAGCGCCGCCCAGGGACCAGATTGATTTGATTGCAATCTTCCCAGGAGTCTACACGTAAGTTCCCAGGGACCCCTCTGTAAAAGAAAGTTTAAACTTTGAATTCAAAAACAACAAATTTGTAAAATCCATATAACATTGTAGAAAAATCGAAAAAATAAAAACTCAACTGTTCTGGAATCTTTAGATGAAAATCTACAACTTTTGTTACATGCATTTCTTCAATTGCTTGCTAAATCTTGCTATAAATTAAATGGAATGTTTAATAGACTTTGATTGTACCCACTGTTGTAGACAAAGGCTAAACCTGAAAATTTAACAGTAGATTAGTTGCTTGATTTGTAGGCTAGTGTAAAAATATTAGGACCAAACCCCATCTCTGGCTAAACTTTTTGTTAAACTTTGTTTAGGCCATGAAATATAAAACTAATTTATAACTGCTGTTATGTTGTGATTCATGTGGTGAAACTTTTCAAGAGCTGTTAGATTGATGCCTAAATACCACAGAAAAAGTTTAGAACCTTTTTACACTCTGTAACCTATTTATATAATTTGGTGGTAGGAAAAGTGCACTAATTCAAATAATTAGTTTCTGTGCTTGGAAAAAGTTTCATACTCAGAAAACCTGTAAAACATCCTGTAGAAATTAATCTTTATTAAAATGGGTGTATCTTGTCCTATTTATTATGCTTTGTATCTTGCATAGTAAAATCTGAAAAATTTACAGTAACACATATATGGGTAGATTAATCCTCTGTAAAATTTTTAGTGTCAATACTTGAATGGTTTGTCCTGTATAAAAATAACTAGGTTCTAGCAGTGGTTGTGTTTTACCTTTTTCATAATTATTCTGCTGCGTGAAAATGCCTGAAATTTTTACAGTGCTTTTGCCTCTGCATAGTATTCTCTAAATAAAAATTTCATCACCAGAAGTTACTTAGTCCAGAAGTTGTGTTTAATCCATGTTGTGCTTAAAAAATTAAGTTTCCAATATAACACAACCCGCTTCTTGATTAATGAAGTTAATAGTTTAAGTCATACTCTATTAATAATTGCCCAAAGAAATCTTAACTCAGTAACTTCGCAACCAAATCGATGTTTTGTGGACTACAACTTTATCGTGAAGGAAAATAATCGTCATATACCATCGCTATAACTTACACTTGTGCATTCATATAGAATCGACTACTCTCACCGACGGAACGTACGAGTTGGTGCCCGCGTCCAAGAGTGAGCAGCGTGAAGCTCAAGTAAATCTAACTAAAGCTCTCGAAGACCTGAGCCCGAGTTCGGACGAGCCCCAAACTAGCTTTACCCAAGAAGGCAAGCCCCGGAGCATGAACCCTATTTTTTTCTAAACTTATGCAACTTATTACTCTACTTTACTTATGCATTAAGTTGTAGGAGTTGAATGGAAACTTAGTTGCATGATCCTAGGTACCCATGCTCTGAACACTAGATGAAAGGTTCGATAGAATGCTATGCTAATAGGACTCCGGTAAAAGACGAGTGATCTCCTGTCACTCGCAAGAATATAGGAGTTGAATGCTTACTACATGCTGCAATCATAAGGTCGACAGACGGGGCTATGGTACGATGTTTATGTTGATGATTGAGGCCCCGTCTGTTTAGTGAAAAATGCTAAGGCCGCAGTGTGTGGTAGTGGTGGTTAAGTCTTTGAACGTACTAACCACATGCCAAGAATATGATAATCGGTAAGCTTAAGTACCTAATCGGACCGGCAAGTGGACAGCATCCCACCATCTCAACTTCGGTTCCATGCGCGCACATGGTGGGTACCGAGCCGGGCTCTGTAGTCTCGGATGGTGGCCCTGATCCACAACCCAGGAAGAAAGGGGAAAAGTTGCACGTGTGACTCTGGGAGTAACCACGTGACATGTGTTTAGATTTACCTTGCAAGGTTAAGAAATTCGATTCGAATCGTCCGTTTCTCACGGTTATTGAGACTGCTTGACCCTTTTACCACATAGAGTAAGAAGAGGAACAATGATGATGATTAATCTTGTTGGATGAAAAATTAATCCTTCCACCATGTATGATATTGGATAGTTGCTTACCTAGAATGGTTTAAGAAAACTAGAACTTGGAGCTAAAATTTGAAAGTAAGGATCTACTTATATATGCTTTTCGGCAAAACAAACCCCTCAAGCCAAAAGCCTTGCATGTCTAGGAGTCGGCTAAGTATATTCCACTAGTCGGGTAAGCCTTGCTGAGTATTAGTATACTCAGCCTTGCTTGTGGCTTGTTTTCAGGTGAAACTTTCGAGGACATGATTGCTAGTTTGACTTGGCCGTGTACCCTTCCTCCTGGTTGGTCGGTGGAATGGGATACGCCCCCGGCCAACGGTGATAATGCCAAGTGATGTCTCGTACGGGCTTCATCGAGACATCCGTATCGTCGAGCAGTTATCGTTATTTTTCCGCTGCATTGAACTCTGAAGAACTCTATTATTTTGAACTCTGAAGTACCTTGTTTTACGAATTTGAACTCCTTTGTAATAATAATTTATGATGAACCCTGTGGTGTAAAACTTGTGGAATGTTGTATCCTCTGGGCTCACCTTCGTGTGAGTACATGTATGTGTAGTTTCGATCGGCAAAAACCGTGGTTGTATTGGGAGGTTACCCGAAAGACCAGTGGATTATTCTGTTTGAAGTGCGAGTTAGCCTTGATTGCCCTTGTGGTGATGGTTAGCGCGCTTGAGCCGGATTAATTCAGGTGGTTCTGCCACAACTGGTATCAGAGCCGAAATGCATACGCCAGAGAATGCAACAAGCCTTAAAAACTTGTTTTGATAAAACTTGACCACAAAAATTGTGTTTGGAAAATGTGTTGGTTCGTTAAGGATGGTGCCTAGTTCGTAAAGCCCTAAGGGATTATGGGAAAGTTACTAGGTGGCTATCTAACTTATGAATATGATCAACTGACTTCCAGCATATTACTTCTGTCAAAACTTACTTTTATGCACAATCGACCCTTAAATTATGTAACGACGCACTCATCGCTAAGGTAAGAAGGTAAGAATCCTCAGCCAACTGAGAGAGCTTGGCCTTCCTATCGGTGATGCGAGCCGAACGCTGCCCTCAAGCAGTGGCTTACTTGAGGTGCTGCCAATATACCAACTATTAGTTGATTATATTGGGAGTAGAAGGTTTGGCGCAGGGTATGGCGATCGCTGTTCATACCCCCGTCTCAAGATGGTACCCCCCGTGAATACGCTATCTCGATAGCGTATGTTAACGTCGTCTGTACGGCGGAAATTGTACGGATGCCGTTTTTATAGTGAACGGTAATGAATATGGACGCTTTCATGAGTGCTGGCATGAAAGGTTCAATGGATATATATAGGCTATATCAATCTTCTGCAGGTACACTAACCGCGATTACGATAAGTTTAAGAATGGCTAGCGATTTCTCGACTAGCTATTATAGTGAGAGCCGTATTGTGCATGCCACCAAAACTAACTTCGTAAGACCAATGCTATTTGGCAATTATTTTATTTTGTGAGGACGAATAGGACGTGCATGCATCATGACTAATCAAATCTGAAAAGATGGATTTATTAAGCTTAGAAAATGACCCTTTCTGAAGAAACTCATGTTGAAAATTTTGTTCCAAAACATATACTCTACCTCCTATCTAAATATGAAAAATTCTGGACATATGGATAATGAGAAACAACAAAGACTTTGAGATGTCAGTTTTCTGTCCAAAATGAGCAGTTCTTCCACATAAATTTTTATGCCCTCTTACTACAGTTTTCTGTAAAAGTGTTCAACATCAAACTTGTTGTAAATTTACTCAGGCAGCTACTGTTAAAATTTGGTAATTTTTGGCTAGGTAGATTTTCCCTGGTGCACGAAACATTGGCTCACTGTTCACTGAAATTTCTGGGTAGACAGTAAAGTAAAACCTTATGAGAAAGACCATCTTAGAGCCTTATCTAGCTCTGGAGTTGACTAGAAAAGTTGTTCACAAATACCTTAGGAATGTTCTGGTAAAAGTTGATAATTTTTGGACAAGAACTGTTGAAGTTATGGCTATTTTAGTGCACTATCCAGAACCTGTTCACTGTGTTGTTAACGGTTTTTCGCTATCTCACCCATTTGATCTTTTGTTCAGATGACCGAGCCTGTTGCCATGATGGTGGATGAGGATGGATGCGTGAATGCACTCTACCGACTTCAGACTCTCCAGATTCAGGCGCTTGTGCAGCTCACTGATCTTGCACAGGCCTACCACATGATGGCAGATACAGGGAGGGATGAGCAGATTAAGGAACTCAGTGAAGAACTTGAGGACCGAGACACCCGGATTGGCCAACTTGAGGGCCAAGTTCAGGAGCACGACACTCTCATGGGTGAGAGAGATGACATGATAGCACACTTGGAGGAGCAGCTCCATGATCTGAACCTTGAGTTGGAGGATGCTAATGAGCACATTCAGTGGCACCATGATCAGAATGCCCCTCCCGACGTGGTGGCTATGGAGGAAGATGAGGAGGAGCCACAGGAGATTGATGGAGTTTCCGGTATGGACTTTGAGGGTGAGGCACCGCAGCCACCTCCGATGGGAGCTCACTCTTCTACTCACAGCGAGTCGTCCGTCAACAACCTCGACGACTTCTAGCCGATGACCTAGGAGGACTTTTGCATATACTCCTCGATAGTGTAGCCTAACTTTTGGCAAGTGTTGTAATAGGCTAACTAAGAGTTGAGTACCTCTTTTGTGATGAGTACAACTTGACCATTGGATACTCTAATCATGTAGGCCATGGCTAAAAACTTGGTAGTTTGATTGTGATATTGGAAAGCAGTTGAATCTGCGATTGCAGAAACTTGTTGGAATTTTTACCCTTGTCTCCTTACATTTCTGGGCTGAGTATTGAATACCAAACTTGTCCTAAATTTTGTGATCTAGGTTCTCACAAAATTTCAGCACTATTGGATCTTGCTAGGTTGAGTTATAGGCAAGATACTATAACTCATTCTGCTGAAAAACAGCCAAACTAGCGAAGCAAAGAGTGAATCTTTCGGCCATCTTGGCCATCGATTTAGCGTCTAAGCTGAATACCAAAGTTTTACATCTCTAAATTCCGTACACACTGCCAAAATATGAGAAATTTTGGATGAACCTACCAGGAGTTATAAATTTCTAATGGAAGACAGTTTTATGCCAACGATTCTATCCATGATCTTTCGGAAGTCTACTGTTCCGCGTTGATCCTTTTGAATCATGGAAGCAATATGGATCACGTTGCTAATGATAAACATTCACATTTTCAGATGGTTGGAGCAACCCGTGGTAACCCGGATGGTTTTGGTGCTAGCGCAAGTGGATCACAACCACAGCCACCACCACCACCCAGCTTGGTGGAAGTAATGGCCGCTCAAACCGAGTTGCTTCGCCAGCTCGTGCAAGGACAGCACCAACAGTGGGGTGGACACAATGTTCACCAACCTCAAGCTGCCGGTTACACAGATTTCCTTGGGACCCAGCCTCCCTTGTTTCACAAGACGGAGGAACCCTTGGATACGGACGCTTGGATTCACACAATCGAGTCCAAGTTTTCTCTACTCATGGCCCCATGTTCGGATGCAAATAAGGCTCGCTTTGCCGCGCAGCAGCTTCGCGGTACAACTCGTCTTTGGTGGGACCACTACTTTGTTATGCTCCCTGCTGATCACGTTGTCATCTGGGACGAATTCAAAACTGCATTCCGGGCACACCATATCCCAGAAGGTCTCATAGAAAGAAAGCTAAATGAGTTTTTGGCGCTCACTCAGGGTACCCGCACTGTACTTCAGTATGCTCAGGCCTTCAACAATCTGTGCCAGTATGCGGGCTATCACGCAGACACGGATGCTAAGAAGCGTGATCGTTTCCGCAGAGGTCTGAGTACCAAACTCAAGGAACGACTGAATCTGGTCAAGGCCGATACATATAATGAGCTAGTCAACATGGCCATTACCCAAGAGGATTGTATTATGGCTCACCGTGCCGAGAAGAAGAGAAAGGCACCAGCTGGACCCTCGGGTGCTCAGCCACCGAGGTATCGATTAGTGCAAAATGCTACGTCAACAGCTCCACAGAAGGCCCCTCAGCCAGGGCGTTGGATTATCAGGCCCCCACATCAGCAAGGTGTAGTACGACCCCCTGTGCCTCAACAAACTGGACCAAGGCCCGCTACTCAGTAGTTTCTTCGACCGAGCATCACCAATCATTGTTTCAAGTGCGGGAGTTCCAGTCATTTTGCTCGAGAATGCCCTCAGCCTAGGCAGCCAAATCAGAGCCAAGACTCTAACCAGAACAATAAGAACAAAGGCAAGAGGCAGACCCTTCAGGTCAAACAAGGACGAATCAATTTCACCACCCTTGCGTAACTTCCTGAAGGAGCACCAGTGATGACGGGTACATTCTCTATCCATAACAAGCCTGCAGTTATATTGTTTGATTCTGGTGCATCACATAGTTTCATTAGTGTAAAGTTTGGTGCAAAAGTAGGCTTGGATGTTTGTCACACAAAAGGGTCGTATATGATATCAACACCGGGTGGTAAAATTGCTTCAAATCAAATGATAAGGCAAGTACCAATCAAGTTGGGTACTAAATTAATCAACACGGACCTTATTCTTTTACCCCTTGACGGCATGGACGTTATTTTGGGTATGAATTGGATGGCTCTACACGGAGTCACACTGGACCTTTTTTCCCGTGCTATTGAAATAAATTCACCTAGTCACGGAGCCACTACCCTTTACCTACCATTCTGGGAGTGCACGAATTCTTGTGCTTTCGTGATGGAAGGAATCAAGCTAGATGAGATTCCAGTGGTATGCGAGTATGCCGATGTTTTTTCGGGTGACTTACCAGGAATGCCACCAGATAGGGATATTGAGTTCGTTATTGAACTGCAACCAGGCACTGCACCTATCTCCAAAAGACCCTATAGGATGCCACCTAAGGAATTGGCTGAACTGAAAACACAACTCCAAGAACTACTGGACAAAGGTTTCATTCGTCCTAGCGCACCACCTTGGGGATGTCCGGCCCTTTTGTAAAGAAAAAGGATGACAGTTTAAGATTATGTGTGGACTACCGACCTCTCAATGCGGTGACCGTTAAGAATAAATACCCACTTCCCCGCATAGACATTCTCTTTGATCAATTATCTGGAGCTAGAGTCTTCTCAAAGATTGATCTTCGATCTGGATATCATCAGATCAAGATTTGTCCATGCGATATTCCTAAGACTGCGTTTTCCACACGATATGGACTATATGAATTCTTGGTCATGTCCTTTGGTCTCACCAATGCCCCTGCCTACTTCATGTATCTCATGAATTCGGTATTCATGCTCGAGCTCGACAAATTCGTTGTAGTTTTCATTGACGACATCCTTATCTATTCCAAGAATGAGGAAGAGCACGCTAAGCACCTGCACATTGTTCTTCAGCGTCTCAGAGACCATCAGCTCTATGCTAAATTTTTTAAGTGCGAATTCTGGTTGGATAGTGTGAAATTCTTAGGTCACACTATTTCCAGCGAAGGCATAGCCGTTGATCCCAGCAAGGTACAAGAAGTGATGGATTGGAAACCTCCTACCTCTGTGCACCAGATTCGCAGTTTTCTTGGTTTAGACGGTTACTATCGCCGTTTCATCCCGGATTTCTCCAGGATTGCTAAGCCTATGACTGAATTATTGAAAAAGGGAGTAAAGTTTGTATGGGATGAGAAGTGTGAAGAAGCTTTCCACACTCTCAGAGAACGTTTGACTACAGCCCCTTTGTTAGCTCAACCTGATAACACCAAGCCGTTCGGTGTTTACTGTGACGCATCTGGCACTGGTCTAGGTTGTGTGCTTATGCAAGAAAATCGAGTTATTGCCTATGCTTCACGAGCCCTTCGGCCCCATGAGCAGAATTATCCGACCCATGACCTCGAATTAGCAGCAGTCATTCATGCTCTAAAAATATGGAGACATTATCTAATGGGCACTCATTGTAATATATACACCGATCACAATTGTCTCAAATATATCTTCACCCAAGCCGATCTGAATATGAGACAAAGAAGATGGCTAGAATTAATCGAGGATTATGATCTCGAGGTGCACTATCACCCCGGCAAGTCAAATGTAGTCGCGGATGCGCTCAGCCGCAAGGCCCATTGCCATTGCCTATCAGTGGAAATCTATAATGAGACATTATGTTCAGAAATGAGGAAGCTTAGTTTGGAAATGATTTCCCAAGGCACTCTGAATCACATCTCAGTCGATCCCACTCTCCACGACCGAATCATCATGGCACAACTACACGATGAAGGAGTTAAGATCATCAAATAAAAACTCTCTCTAGGAGAAGAGAAATACAAATGTTTCCGCCAGGACCATAAGGTGGTTCTATGGTTTGAAAGTCGCATAGTCGTTCCGAAGAATCATGAGCTCCGTAAGAAAATTTTGGATGAGGCACACCTTTCCAAATTTTCTATTCACCCCGGCAGTAACAAAATGTATCAAGACCTTAGACAAAATTTCTGGTGGACTAGAATGAAAAGAGAAATCGCTAAATATGTCTCAGAATGCGACACATGCCAGAGAGTAAAAGCCAGCCACTTGAAAGTAGCCGGTACACTTCAACCTTTGCCTATACCCTCATGGAAATGGGAGGACATAAGTATGGATTTCATTGTTGGATTGCCAAGTACCGCATAGAAACATGATTCCATATGGGTTATCGTTGATAGGCTCACAAAGATGGCACATTTCCTTTCAGTACACACCACCTATACCGCCAAGAAATATGCCGAGATTTATCTCGATCGCATTGTTTGCCTACATGGAGTACCGAAGACTATTATTTCCAACCGTGGTACTCAGTTTGTAGCGCGCTTTTGGAAACAATTGCAAGCTTCTCTTGGTACTAAATTGATTCGAAGCTCAGCCTATCATCCTCAAATTGACGGACAAACTCAAAGGGTGAACCAAATTCTTGAAGACATGCTTAGAGCTTGCGTCATTCACTATGACAAGAGTTGGGACAAATGCCTATCCCTAGCAGAGTTCTCATATAACAATAGCTACCAAGCGAGTTTGAAAATGGCACCATTTGAGGCCTTATACGGACGAAGGTGTCGAACCCCTTTGAGTTGGTCACAGACCGGAGAATGCAAAATATTTGGACCAGACTTGGTAATTGAGGCAGAAGAAAAAGTGAGAGTAATACAGGAAAACCTTAGAGCCGCGCAATCCAGGCAAAAGAGCTATTTCGACAGAAGGAGAAAGCCACTAAAATTTGAAGTTGGTGACCATGTCTACCTTCGAGTTTCACCAACCAAGGGTGTACAACGATTCGGAGTCAAAGGAAAACTATCTCCCCGTTATGTTGGTCCCTACGAAATCATCGAGAGCTGTGGACCTGTAGCCTATAGAATTCGACTGCCCCCTCAGCTTGCAGCCATCCATGATGTCTTTCACGTATCTCAACTCAAGAAGTGTGTCCGAGTCCCTACCGAGGTTGTCGAACAACAGGAAATCTTAGTAGAGCCCGACCTCTCATATGTCGAGTATCCTATCAAAATCATGGATCAAAAAGAAAGAAGCACTAGGAGGAAAGTGATTAAAATGTACAAAATTCAATGGAATCATCACACTGAGGAAGAAGCCACATGGGAAACTGAAAGTTTTCTAAAACAAAATTTTCCGGGTTTTCTCAACTCTACCGAAGGTACACACACTGTCCACACTAGCCTATTGTCCGAATCTCGGGGCGAGATTCTTTTTAAGGGGGGAAGGCTGTAACACCTCAGGTGTTTAAATTATGAAATAAGCCTCATTAGTTCAACACAGGGCCCACTTGTCAGCTATCTAGAGGAAGGCAGACCCAGGGGAGCACCATCTAGGCTTGGCCGATCCCTAGGTTCGGCCGAACTCGGACGGCTTCCCGGCTGCACAATCTTTGGCGGGAAGATCATCCTTATCTCTTTGAAGGTGGTGGCTAAGGTTTCCATACCAAGAGATGGAGGGAACCGCCCTTGGAGGCTATAAAAGGAGGCCTTCCCCCCTCATTCACACACACTACAAAGATCTCCAACACCTTCACTTGAAGATGTAGCGCTCCACTCCATGGCGAAGCCCTGCCTAGGCTAGTGCTTAAAATAAGGAGAGAGAGAGAGAGAGAGAGGAAGTAGCTCGGAAGAGTGCTGCTCAGCACTCTACTCCAGCCATGGACCTCTACGAATGCTGGCTTCCTCTGGTATGAGTAAGTTAGTATTTGTGACTCCTGTCTTGCATAGTACTTATATTTGAGTGAGATTAGTTCTCTTACTCGCGGGTTCGCCGCTCTATATTTATACCGAGTGTTGTAGTTTGCTACGGGAATTCAGACATAGTCAGACTGCAGTAGTAATCAGTAGCATGGACGTGGTGTCTAGGCTAAGGGTTACCTTCATTTGCCTTATATCCCAGGGTTTGTTAGAGGTAGGCCGCAGGTGGTGACAGCCCTGTTGATCCTTCGTAATCCTCCACGTTCGGATATAGCGTAGAGCTGTTGGCCGGAGTCTCCTGACCATTTCAAGAGTAAGCCGATGCCCGAAGCGAGTACTTCTGCCCGAGAGATCGACCTTTAACTCACCTCTAGTACTACCTCAGGAATCCTCTCCATCCTCACCACTTATCTTGGTGTGTCCTTGGACCCATTAAAGTAGAAGATAGTGCACACACGTTCCCTGTGGATTCGTGTAACACCTCAGGTGTTTAATTTACGAAATAAGCCTCATTAGCGTAAAAATATGCTTAACTAACTAAGAAAAATTTAAAGGAAACGAATTATAAATTGGTTTTGCCTTGAATTGAAAATAGATGTGTATATGTGCATAAGTACATGTACGTTAATCAAAAAAATTAAATAACTTTTACATTGATACTAACATGGCTATGAAATTGAATAGGCGTATCGTTAATTGACTTGATAATCAAAAGTCTAGTTGAAGCCTAGGAGAGAATGTAAAGTTTTGCCCAGGAAATGACGTACCCTCTGAACTATACTTTTTAAGTTTATAAAATAACTTCTAAACTATAACTCAAATGAACTTTGGCCTGAAACAAAACTTGTGTAACTTTTCATTTTGAACAACTTTCATGTTCAGAGATATTTGAGTTACATCACAAAAATTTGAGAAACACTTGGATTTGCAAACCAGCCCTTGCCTTTTCTTCTATTTCCACTCCAGACCCTTCTTCTCGCTTCGCCCGACCCTCCGATGCGCAGCCGCTCGCCCGACCGTCGTTCGCCCGACCCTTTCACTCGCGCGACCCTCGGCTTCGCCCGACCCTCGCTCCGCCCGACCCTCCGCCGCCTTGCAGTCGCCGCAGGCCACTTGGCCGGCGATGCGTGACGGCGCTAGGCACCCAGCCAATGCCCGGCCGCGCCCGCACGCCGCGCTCCTCCCCAGTCCACGCACGCCACGCTCGCGCCGGCGACGCGCACCTCTGCTCGCCGCCCGCCGCACCCAATTTACAAGCCGCGCCGTGCCGTGTCTCCGCCGCGTCCCGCCAGTCGCCGCGCTCACCGCCCGGCAAGACAACTGCGGCAGCTCCTCGCCCAACCCGCGCGCCGCGTGATCTCCCGCTCCACACGCCAAATCTTCAGCACCCAATCCTCTGCCCGCGCCCGCCGCACGCCACGCCGGCTCTGCTCGCCGCCCACCGCGGCCAGTCACACGCTCCCGTCGTGTTGCCCGCGCCCACGTCTCACCGTCCTCTCTGCTGCCTACAAAAGGCCGCACTAAGTCCCCCTCGCGCGCCCAGACACCAGAACGCCGCCGCCGCCACCATTACCACCGCCGTGCACCACCTGCCCGTGGAGCCACACTCCCCAGCCTCCCACTGCCCAAACCCATCGCCCAGCAAGTTTGCCCTCCCTCCACTGAAGCTCACCGGCCTCTTCCCCGGCCAGCTCAACCGCCGGAGCACTGCCAGCGCCGCCCGCGCCGCCGCCGCTCCCTTGCTGCTCCGTGTACAGCTCACTCCGAAGCTCCACCGTCCAAGCCAAGCTTCGAAACGGGTTCCCCTCGACGCCGTGAAGCTCATCGACCAGCCCGCACCCTCCCCTCCTCGCCGAAGCATCGTCGCCGACGCTCCGCCCCGCTGCCGCCCCTTTGCTCCGCGCCGACGAGCCACCTCCGGCACCCCCAACCCCGACCAAGGCCATCCCGAGGTAGCTCTCACCTCCCGGGATCCCCCCGACCCTTTTCCCCTCGCCGCCGACGAGCCCCCTCGCCGGAATCTGGCCGGCCACCATGCCAGCACCAGGGACCACATTGCTTTGATTGCAATCTTCCCAGAACTCTGCACGCAAGTTCCATGGACCCCTCTGTAAAAGAAAGTTTAAACTTTGAATTCAAAAACAGCGAACTTGTAAAATCCATATAAAATCGTAGAAAATCGGAAAAATGCAAACTCAACTGTTCTGGAATCTTTAGATGAAAATCTACAACTTTTGTTACATGCATTTCTTCCGTTGCTTGCTAAATCTTGCTATAAATTAAATGGAAGTTTTAATAGACTTTGATTGTACCCACTGTTGTAGACAAAGGCTAAACCTGAAAATTTAACAGTAGATTAGTTGCTTGATTTCTAGGCCAGTGTAAAAATATTAGGACCAAACCCCATCTCTGGCTAAATTTTTTGTTAAACCTTGTTTAGGCCATGAAATAATAAAACTAATTTATAACTGCTGTTATGTTGTGATTCATGTGGTGAAACTTTTTAAGAGCTGTTAGATTGATGCCTAAATACCACAGAAAAAGTTTAGAACCTTTTTACACTATGTAACCTATTTATATAATTTGGTGGTAGGAAAAGTGCACTAATTCAAATAATTAGTTTCTATGCTTGGAAAAAGTTTCATACTCAGAAAACCTGTAAAACATCCTGTAGAAATTAATCTTTATTAAAGTAGGTGTATCTTGTCCTATTTATTATGCTTTGTATCTTACACAGTAAAATCTGAAAAAATTACAGTAACACATATATGGGTAGATAAATCCTCTGTAAAATTTTTGGAGTCAATACTTGAATGGTTTGTCCTGTATAAAAATAACTAGGTTCTAGCAGTGGTTGTGTTTTACCTTTTTCATAATTATTCTGCTGCGTGAAAATTCCTGAAATTTTTACAGTGCTTTTGCCTCTGCATAATGTTCTCTAAATAAAAATTTCATCACCAGAAGTTACTTAGTCTAGAAGTTGTGTTTAATCCATGTTGTGCTTAAAAAATTAAGTTTCCAATATAACACAACCCCCTTCTTGATTAATGAAGTTAATAGTTTAAGTCATACTCTATTAACAATTGCCCAAAGAAATCTTAACTCAGTAACTTCGCAACCAAATCGATGTTTTTTGGACTACAACTTTATCGTGAAGGAAAATAATCGTCATATACCATCGCTATAACTTACACTTGTGCATTCATATAGAATCGACTACTCTCGCCGATGGAACGTACGAGTTGGTGCCCGCGTCCAAGAGTGAGCACCGTGAAGCTCAAGTAAATCTAACTAAAGCTCTCGAAGACCTGAGCCCGAGTTCGGACGAGCCCCAAACTAGCTTTACCCAAGAGCAAGCCCCGGAGCATGAACCCTATTTTTTTCTAAACTTATGCAACTTATTACTCTACTTTACTTGTGCATTAAGTTGTAGGAGTTGAATGGAAACTTAGTTGCATGATCCTAGGTACCCATGCTCTGAACACTAGATGAAAGGTTCGATAGAATGCTATGCTAATAGGACTCCGGTAAAAGTTGAGTGATCTCCTGTGACTTGCGAGAATATAGGAGTTGAATGCTTACTACATGCTGCAATCATAAGGTCGACGGATGGGGCTATGGTACGATGTTTATGTTGATGATTGAGGCCCCGTCTGTTTAGTGAAAAATGCTAAGGCCGCAGTGTGTGGTAGTGGTGGTTAAGTCTTTGAACGTACTAACCACATGCCAAGAATATGATAATCGGTAAGCTTAAGTACCTAATCGGACCGGCAAGTGGACAGCATCCCACCATCTCAACTTCGGTTCCATGCGCGCACATGGTGGGTACAGAGCCGGGCTCTGTAGTCTCGGATGGTGGCCCTGATCCACAACCCAGGAAGAAAGGGGAAAAGTTGCACGTGTGACTCTGGGAGTAACCACGTGACGTGTGTTTAGGTTTACCTTGCAAGGTTTAGAAATTTGATTCGAATCGTCCGTTTCTCGCGGTTATTGAGACTGCTTGACCCTTTTACCACATAGAGTAAGAAGAGGAACAATGATGATGATTAATCTTGTTGGATGAAAAATTAATCCTTCCACCATGTATGATATTGGATAGTTGCTTACCTAGAATGGTTAAAGAAAACTAGAACTTGGAGGTAAAATTTGAAAGTAAGGACCTACTTATATATGCTTTTTGGCAAAACAAACCCCTCAAGCCAAAAGCCTTGCATGTCTAGGAGTCGGCTAAGTATATTCCACTAGTCGGGTAAGCCTTGCTGAGTATTAGTATACTCAGCCTTGCTTGTGGCTTGTTTTCAGGTGAAACTTTCGAGGACATGATTGCTAGTTTGACTTGGCCGTGTACCCTTCCTCCTGGTTGGTCGGTGGAATGGGATACGCCCCCGGCCAACGGTGATAATGCCAAGTGATGTCTCGTACGGGCTTCATCGAGACATCCGTATCGTCGAGCAGTTATCGTTATTTTTCCGCTGCATTGAACTCTGAAGAACTCTATTAATTTTCCGCTGCATTGAACTCTGAAGTACCTTGTTTTACGAATTTGAACTCCTTTGTAATAATAATTTATGATGAACCCTGTGGTGTAAAACTTATGGAATGTTGTATCCTCTGGGCTCACATTCGTGTGAGTACATGTATGTGTGGTTTCGATCGGCAAAAACCATGGTTGTATCGGGAGGTTACCCGACAGACCAGTGGATTATTCCGTTTGAAGTGCGAGTTAGCCCTGATTGCCCTTGTGGTGATGGTTAGCGCGCTTGAGCCAGATTAATTCAGGTGGTTCTGCCACAATTCGATACCCTTCAATACTCTCGGGTGAACGCTATGACGGTATCCGTGCGCTTACGGATTTATTCACAGTCCCTTGAATACTCTCGGGTGAAAGCTACGACGGTATCCATGTGCTTGCGGATTTATTCGCAGTCGTTAAAATACTCAACAAGCTTTCTGGCGCTGTTGTTGGTGAACGGTTGCTGTATCTTTCTTCGAACCTAGTTCGTTCTCGTATCTTTATCTTTTCTTTTCCAAAAAATCATATCCTTTGTTTTTCCTTACCCCTACCTTCACCCCCGTTACCCAATTCACCGTCGTATCTTTTTGCTTTTCTTTATCTCTACCTTTACCCCCACTATAGATGAAAGGTTATCGTCTACACACCTTTCGACCCTTTGGGGTGAGTATTTAGAGCCATCCTTTCTTGAACCCAATCCCTCATCCCACTACGAGATTCATCCCTCACTCATAGAGCTAGTTCAGGAAACTTCCTTCCCAGGGATGAGCTGTGAGAACCCCTACCATCACCTCAAGAGGAGGAATAGGTGTAGCATGGGCTTGTTTTATGTTCTTACGCAGATTTGCCTAGTCCTATCCAAACCCGAATGCATACTGCTTCAACACTTTCAGTTTGGACTTTCTGAGAATGCTGGCCTACAGCTTGACGCCCTCTCCGAAGGCTCATTTTTTCTTAAGGATCCGACTGAAGGGAAGGAAATCTTGGATCATATCCGAGAAACTACTCGATCTGCATAGCGATGCCCCATCAGGAGGAGAGCGCATTGAGCAACCGTGGACTATTGTCTGCAGAATTCGAGCTTTCATCTCAATTATATCTAAAATTCTGCTGAAGGTACCTCTGCTGAAAGGCAAAAATCTTGGGGAAAAAGCACTTCGTGCGAATCCTACCCCAGATTCACTTATGGTGTGTTGGTGGTCGTTAATTACAACATCACCACCAACATCTCAGTGAATAAAGTTGGTATAAATATATTTCTATGCATTATTAGCTTTGAACTAACAAATTTCGCAAGTTTTGGTGGTTTGAGATGTTTTGCAGGATTATGCTCGGAATATGCAGGAAACAACACTAGATGGAGCATATGCAAGAATGGTGAAACATGGAGATAAGATGACGCCATTATAAACATTATCAAATGCCAAATTGTACATTACCATGTTGAAGAGCTCGTTGAGATGATCGAATTGGATATTTGGTTCACCCAATTCGGAGTCCGGATGTAAAAGTTATGCAAATCGGAAGTTCTAGACTTGTGTCGTGCAGAAGTAGCAGGCCGGCCGGCCTCACCTAGGCCGCCTGGCCCTACACCTTTGCGAAGCACATCATACCTTGTCACAAGACCAATAGGGACCCCCTAATGGACCCATATGAACTGGAGGAACAAACAAATACAAAGGATACAACCGGAAGGCTTCCACCAAGGATCGGATGGCCACAACTCGGAGCAAACTCAATCAAATTCAGTGAAATTAGGTGTGGCGGATCCATGATGACCACCCACCACACAATGGAAGTTGGATGGATGGATTTTGTGGGCCGGCCGGCCTACTACATTGGCGAAATCCATCAAATCCAGTTCGGGCAACAAGCTGAAGGCCTCCAGAAGCTAAATTCGGGTGCATCAAGGCCAGATTGGAGAATCCTAGGCCGGCCGGCCCAGATTTTCCACGGAACCACCTCATCTTGCTCTGGCGGCAAGTAACCGACGTGAGGAGTGTGGAGGGGTTGCACTTCACGCTAGGTGGAAGCAGGAGAGTGCTTGGAGGGGGATATTGCCTTTGGCTTCCATGAGCATCTGCACTCTCCCAAGGCACCTCCAAGCTACAAATAGGACCCCTCTCCCTCATTCTCACTTGTACCTTCCTTCACCACTTCTCTCCCACTTGGGGAAGCACCCCTTTCGATGGTGCTTCCCCGTGTAATTCAAAGGTTAGTTCGGGAGTTAGAGTTAGGAGCTATCTTCGGTTCTGGAGTTGACTTCAGGAGTCTAGGTATGAGTTCCATTGTATCTTTTCTTTCTTGTAAGACTTTGTCTATTAAATATAGTGATATTATCCATGCCATGTTTTCATTCCACAGTACTTTCTAATGTAAAGATTAGTACCGGAATAATTGTAGAGCTAAGTAGCTGGGTTGCTCTCTAGCTTCCCTTCCTTTCACGGGATCCCTTGTCTACGTGGGTAGCAAGTTCTATCCATTTGGGGTTTCTTCTAGCCTTAGCGCAAGGCGGAAGTCGTTGACTTGATAGTGTAGGTGCGGTGCCTAGGCTAGATAGTTACCTTGGGTTGTGTTCCACCCCACGGAACATTGTGGTAGGCGGCAGGTGGTGACAGCCCTGTCCATCCCTTGTGGTCCACCACGTTTGGGTGCTTTCATAGCAATAGTAGCAGGTTGCGTTGGACTCCCCCTCTCACCCCTTTCTGAAGTCCTTCCTCTTCCAGCCGCTGAAGTGAATGAAAGGTGATGCTATTTACATTCCCACTGCCTTCGGGTTCTATAGTAAGCCGTCTCCGTCGCTGTTACTGTACCTCTCGAGCAGTGCTACTTTGGCCTACATTTCCTGCATCTTGGCATGAGAATTACCCATCATAGGAACCGTGCTCTTGTCTCGTTTATCTCTCGACTATCGTTATCCTTGTGGTGAGGTTGTGTGCCGTTATCTTTCCCTTTCTTCCATATCATTTATGTGGAAATAGTTGATAACATTTAGATGAATGATGAACTAGTATCCATTGCTCAACTGCTTCCCATGGGAAATACGATACTCCGGAGTACTCCTAGGTGAAATGCTACAATGGTGTCCGTGCACTTGCGGAATTATTCTAAAGGCTAAACAAACGCCAACATGGTGCTTTCTTCTTAATTTTCCTCGAGACCATGTCTAGGGAGGTTAAGGAAGGAGTGGATGAAATAAAAGGATCATCCTTTATGACTCATCTATTTCAACAACAATTTCTTTGGAGAGGTACTATAAGAAAGCCCATCTTGTTCCTGTGTCAAGGTAACATCCGAGGTGTTCCGCATATAACAAGGAATATGCCTCGACATTGACCATCGTTTTATAGTCTGTCGGGCACATCTTTTTGGTCAAGGGATCATAGGGGCCATGCCGATCGAATCGAGTGAACCAAACTCATATCCTCATCATCGATTGATGCCAATCAAATAAAGTGATTCAAAACTCACATCTTATTCCTTGATTTTGATTCATGCCCAATAGAAGCCACAATCACACCTCTTATGAATTGGACTTCTATTGGAAGTTTAGGATGGATTGCTTTGCTGACACATTCATCTTTGATGAAACACGAGGCTTTCCACCTAAGGAGGGGATAAGTTGAAAGAAACTCATTTCCCTCGTGAGCCTAGCTCGGATCGTTCCTTTGGCCCACAGAGTTACACATGTGTGGCAGAACCGCCCGAATTAATCTTGCTCAAGTGGACTAACCCTCATCCAAAAAGACGAACCGGCTACCATGCACTTCAAACGGAGTAATCCGACAGTCTGTCGGGTAAATCCCGATACGACCACTTAATATTTTGATCGAAACAAAGCGTACACTTAACTCGCACGAAGGCAAGTCCAGAGATTACAACATTCCATAGCTTTTATCTCACAAGTCTGACAATTATTTATTACAAACCCGAGTTCATCAACCGAGTATTTTAGAGTTCAAACATAAAAAATTTATTCAGAGTTTAACAGCAGCGGAAAGAAAAACATGATCATCTATCGTCGATCTGGATACCACGGTGAAGCCCATACGTGGCATCACTCTGCAGAGTCATTGTTGGCCGGGGACGGATCCCATTCCACGGACCAACCAGGCGGCAAAGTGCATGGCCAAGTCAACCCAGCTATCATATCTTCAAAAGTCACACCTGAAAACATTGCCACAAGCAAGGCTGAGTATACTAAAACTCAGCAAGGCTTACCCGACTGGTGGTATGTAAATACAGACTCCTAAGCATGCATGGGTCTAAGGTTCTAGGGCTTCTTTTTGCTGAAAAGCAACAAAGTGTAGGTCCTTAATTTCATATTTTAGCTTTCAATATTCTAGTTCGTTGAACCATTCTAAGTGAGCATCTATCTCTAACCAAACATGGTGGAAAACAATTAATCATCCAACAAGTTTCATCATAGCCATAGTTCCTCTTGTTACTCTATGTGGCAGAAGTATTAAGCAGTCTCAATTACCGCGAGAAACGGATGATTCGAATTGAATTTCTTAACCTTGCATGGTAAACCTAACACGCACGCCTGGAGTACCGATGGGTCACCCCAAGCAACTTTTCCCCTTTCTTTCCGGGTTTTGGATCAGGGTCACCTTACCCGACCATAGAGCCACGCTCTGCACTCGCATGTGTATACGCATCTGAACTTCGTTCAAGTAGGGTGAGAGTAAATTCCATTTACCGGGCCAATCAGGTACTTCGCTTATCGAGTACCATATTTTTGACATGTGGTTAGCACGTTCAAACGCTTAACCACCACTACCACACACTGCGGCCTTAGCATTTTTCTCTACTCAAACAGGGCCTCAACCATGAGTGTCGTACCACAGCCCCGCCCATCGACCTTATAGTTGCAGTATGTGGTAAATCAATCAACTCCTATAATTCTCGCGAGTGGCAGGAAACCACTCGACTTTTACCGAACCTATTAGCAGAGCATCTACTCGTACTTTCAGTTCTAGTATTCATTACATAGGTGCCTAGGATCATGTAGCTAGGGTTCCAATCCACTCCTATGAACTTAAATGCACAGGTAAAAGGGAACAATAGTTGCATAAATTGAAATACTTGGATCATGCACCGGGGCTTGCCTTCTTCGGCAAAACTAGTCGGGGGTTCTTCCGAACTTTGGTTCGGGTCTTCAGCGACTTTAGTTAGATTAACTTGAGCTTCGCTGCTCACTCTCGAACTCGGGCACCAGATCGTAGGTTCCGTCGGTGAGAGTAGTCGATTCTATATGAATGCACATGTATGACTGGTTTTAATGGTACAGATAAATAATTATTTCACTATAAAGTAGTCATTCAACAAAACTCAAGTTAAGTAGTCGAGCACTTTATTTTCTTTTTCTTGGACAGTCATTTATCGAGTACTTATCTGGATTAACTGACTTCATCAAGTAAGCGAGTGGTTTTGTCATGTCGTACGACCATTTTTAACAGTAAGTTTTGTTTAAGAAAAACTACTCGTAGAGGTAGTTTCTAGGGTTGAGATTTTTATGCAGAGCTCGTGCAAAACTACTCGTAGATGTAGTTTCTGGGGTTGAGATTTTTATGCAGAGCTCGTGCAAACTACTCGTAGAGGTAGTTTCTAGGGTTGAGATTTTTATGCAGAGCTCATGCAAAACTACTCGTAGAGGTAGTTTCTGGGGTTGAGATTTTTATGCAGAGCTCGTTCCTTAAGTGCAAACTCACTGTAAAACTTTTAGCCATTTTCATTCAGCAGGTTAATCATGAATAATTCATTAAATAGCTACTGCTATGATTAAGATCTATTTGTACAGAACAAACCATGCAAGAACTGGTGCTCAACATTTTACTGAACTAACTTACTTGCATAAGTGGGCTCTGTAAATTTTGTAGATTTTTCCTATGCAAGAATCAGAGGCTAACATTTTAGTTTAAAAGGATCTAGCATATAACAAAAAGTACTCGAAACATCTAGCTGTGCTTGGATTCAGTTCATGAAATTTTTATGAGAGACTATACTCTTCGTACTGAAGCTACCATCCAAATTTCATGAGTAGTTCTTTCCTAAAACTCTTGGAACAACTAAAAGACATTTAAACTTGATTTAAATCTATACCTAAAATTATGTGGAAGCAGCCCAAGATCCTTTTACAAAGTTGTAGATCTTAACTTAAGGAGTCCAGAACATCTTAGTTTGTATTTTTAGGATTTTTCTGTGAGTTGTTTTGCGTCTTCAAACTTAATAGATTCATTTTCAAAGTTCTAGTTTAAGGTTTACAAATGAGTCCCTGAGATTTTACCGAAATCTTCTCAAAAATATTGAAATCGAAGCAAATGGGTCCTTTGCGTAGGGGAACGGCGACTGCCGGCCAAATTCCGACAACTACGGTTGCCGGCGGAGAGGCGTGAAGGTGGGAGAGGCAAGAGGGGAACTAACCGCACCTGTTTGTGGTCTTGGGTGGGGAAGGGGGTGGACCGAGTCAGCATGCCGACGGTGGCACAGAGCTGGCGGCGGGTGCGGGTGCGGGTGGCGGCGCTCCTGTGAGGAAGAGGGCACGAGGACCGGCTGTGCAGCTTCGGTCTGAGGCGGAGAAGGTGGTGGGAGGCTAGGTTTGGACAATGTGGGGGCGGAGTGGTGCATCCACGCGTGAGTGACTGCTCGCCTGAGTTGGTGTTAGGGTAGTGAACTCAGGGGCCTCGGGTGGGGCTTTTATAGGTGCAAGGGGGAGGCTGGTGGCCTAGGCTCGAGCCGCTGGGGACGATGAGACCAGGGAGTAAAACCGGGGCCGCGGCTGCCTCGCTGGTGCTGGCGGGGGCTCGCCGTTGCGCCAGCAGCGCCAGCGGCAGAAGAAAGCCGCCGTGTGGAGGCTTCCTAAGGGGGAGGGCGAGATTTTGTGGGCCAGCGGGAGTTCTCCAGGTGCTGGCCCACTTGGCCGGGCGGCCTCAGCTGCGCCGGGGTGCGCCGGCCAGCTGGCCTGCCGGCGATGGGATAGGGCAGTGGGAGGAGAGAGGAGGGAGAAGATGATGGGACTTATGCGCGAGAAGCAAAAACAGTGGGGGCCTGGGTGAATAAGGAGCTAAAACACATTCTTCCTAAGGTTAAATAAAAAATATTTGAATACCATTTTTGCACAACTTTTCAAGATATACATTTTCTCTTTCATGACTGTGTTCCTTTGAGCAATGTATAAAAAGTTATTTTGAATTTCCGAAAACTAGTATTTAAATGACATGTCATTTCATGTGAATTTTTGTACTTTTAGCCCTTGAGTTCAACTAGGCTTTTATTGCTCTTGTTATGACAGACGTGCCATTAAATTTTTAGAGTCATTTATGATCAACTTTCAAAGTTACCAAGGCTTGTTTGCAAAGGTTCATATGTATATGCATATAAACATATACACATATTCATTTGCTTGAAAGGTAGATTTTGATAGGTTGTTTCATACTTCTCTTGCTCTTTTGTGACTGATTTCATATTGTGGATCTTTGTTTAGTCTTTTAGACACCTAGGGTGTCACATCCAACCCCCCTTAAAAAGAATCTCATCCCGAGATTCGGATAAAAACTAAGTGAGGAAAGTGTGTACCTTGGATGGAACCAAGAAAACCACGAAAAGTTTGATTGAGATAATTTTCAGTTTCCCATGTGGCTTCTTCTTCAGTGTGATGGTTCCACTGAATTTTATACATCTTACTCACCGCCCTCCGGGTACTTCTTTTCTTCTGGTCAAGGATTTTGATGGGTTGCTAAACATAAGAGAGGTCTGGTTCCACCATGATTTCTTGTTGTTCAACAATTTCGGTAGGAACTCTGACACATTTCTTTAGTTGAGAGATATGAAAAATGTCATGAATGGCTGCAAGCTGCAAAGGAAGTCGCACTCGATAGGCCACGGGTCCACATTCTTCAAAGATCTCATACGGACCAACATAACGAGGCGCTAACTTTCCTTTCATTCCAAATCACTGCACACCCTTGGTTGGTGAAACCCGAAGGTAGACATGATCACCAACGTCGAATTTCAAGGGTTTTCTCCTCTTGTCAAAATAACTCTTTTGTCTAGATTGGGCTGCTTTAAGATTGTCTTGGTAACTTTCACTTTTTCTTTTGCCTCGACTACCAAGTCTGGTCCAAAGATTTTGCGCTCTCCAGTTTGTGACCAGCTCAATGGAGTTCGACACCTTCGACCATACAATGCCTCGAATGGTGCCATTTTTAGGCTTGCTTGATAGCTGTTGTTATATGAGAACTTTGCTAAAGATAAGCAATTGTCCCAATTTTTGTCATAATGAATGAGACAAGCTCTAAGCATGTTTTCGAGAATTTGATTTACTCTTTCGGTTTGGCCGTCCGTTTGAGGATGATAAGCTGAGCTTCGGATTAGTTTGGTACCAAGAGATTCTTGCAATTGTTCCCAAAAGCGTGCTACGAACTGAGTGTCGCGATCAGAAATGATTGTCTTTGGTACACCGTGTAAACAAACAGTACGATCCAGATATATCTCAGCGTGGTGTGTACGGGAATAAAATGAGCGGTCTTTGTAAGCCTATTTACAATAACCCATATAGACTCGTGTTTCTGAGATGTATTGGGCAAACCAACAATGAAGTCCATACTAATGTCTTCCCATTTCCAAGATGGTATTGCCAGAGGTTGAAGTGTACCAGCTACTTTTAAGTGGCTAGCTTTCACACGCTGACAAGTGTCACACTCTGCAACATATTGGGCAATTTCCCTCTTCATCCTGGTTCACCAGAAATTTGGTTTGAGGTCCTGGTACATTTTGCTACTGCCTGGATGAATAGAGAATTTGGAAAGACGTGCTTCATCAAGAATCTATTTTCGGAAAGACAATGCGATTTCAAAACCATAAAATTCCTTTCTGATCCTGATGAAAACATTTGTACTTTTCCTCTCCTTGAGATAGTTTCTGCTTGATGATCTTAACACCCTCATCGTGTAATTGTGTCGTGATGATACAATCCTGAAGAGTGGGCTCAATAGAGATGTGATTCAAAGTTCCTTGAGGAATTATTTCCAATCTAAGTTTCCACATTTCAAAGCATAACGTCTCATTGTATGATGCGGCAGATAGGCAATTGCAATGAGCTTTGCGGCTGAGTGCATCCGCTACTACATTAGCTTTGCCTGGATGATAGTGCACCTCAAGATCGTAATCTTTGATTAATTCCAACCATATTCTTTGTCTCATATTCAAGTTGGCTTGTGTGAATATATATTTGAGACTCTTATGATTGGTATAAATATTGCAATGGGTGCCCATAAGATAGTGCCTCCAAATCTTGAGAGCGTGAATGACAGCTGCTAACTCAAGATCATGGGTTGGGTAATTCTTTTCATGGGGCCGAAGTGCTTGTGAAGCATAGACAATAACCCGATTGTCTTGCATAAGTACACATCCCAAACCAGTACCAGAAGCGTCACAGTAAACGTCAAATGGTTTGGTATTGTTAGGTTGAGCTAAGACTGGGGCTGCAGTCAAGTGTTCATGAAGAGTGTGGAAAGCTTTCTCACAATCTTCATCCCACAAAAATTTTACTCCTTTCTTCAACTGTTCGATCATAGGTTTAGCAATTCTGGAGAAATCCAGAATGAAGCGGCGATAATAACTGGCTAAACCAAGAAAACTACAAATCTGATGAACGGAAGTAGGAGGTTTCCAATCCATCACCTCTTGACTTTACTGGGGTCAACTGAGATACCATTACTGGAGATAGTATGGCCCAAAAATTTCACACTATCTAACTAGAATTCATATTTGGAGAACTTAGCATATAACTGATGGTCTCTGAGGCGTTGGAGAACAATGTGCAAATGTTTAGCATGGTCCTCCTCGTCCTTGGAATAAATAAGAATGTCGTCGATGAAAACCACGACAAACTTGTCAAGCTCCGGCATATAAACCGAATTCATGAGATACATGAAGTAGGAAGGAGCATTTGTGAGACCAAAAGACATAACTAAGTATTCATATAGTCCATATCGAGTGGAGAAAGCGGTCTTTGGAATATCACATGCTTGAATCTTGATTTGATGATAGCCCGAACGAAGATCAATCTTGGAGAATATTTTTGCTCCAGTCAACTGACATCACTGGTGCACCTTCTGGAAAATCAGCAAGTGTAGTAAAATTGATCCTTCCTTGCTGTCCTTATTCTTATTGTTCTGACTAGAACCTTGCCCCTGTTTTGGCCGCCTAGGCTGGGGGCATTCCCGTGCAAAGTGGCTAGAACTCCCATAATTAAAGCAACGATTTGTGTTGCTCGGACGACCAGGCTGTTTGTTTCCTAAGGATGTCCTTATTGGCATACCTACTGAGCTTTTCTTGGGTGTGGTGCATCTGGCATGGTCCATCTTTTCCCGGTCAGGCGAGCGAGTTCTTGCTCTTATGACTATGTTGGCGTTAATAGCACTGCTGGTTTGCCTTCTACCATGCGGAATGAATTCCGTGCATGTAATTTCCCATCCACTTAAGTCTACGTCGCAGATGTCGTGCTTGAGAGTTCGGCACTTTACTTGGGGATCCTTAAGTTCCATTGGAAGTCGTGCTAGTGGCATTAGGGAGTCCGAGTAAACATCCCTTGTCTCCTTTATTTCCTCATTGAGCCCTTGATAGCCCACCACCTGAGATTGGTGGACATTGCGGCCAGCCCGTTGATGGTGTTGCTGCTGCAGGAACTGATGAATCACTTGCTGCCCTTGAACAAGCTGTCGGAGCAATTCGGTTTGAGCGGCCATCACTTCCACCAGACTAGGTGGCGGTGGCGGCGGCATCTGTTGCGATCTACTACCGCTAGCTCTGAGCCCATCAAGATTTCCACGTGTTGCCCCGACCATCTGAAACTTGGAGGTTTATTATCAGCAAAGGCTTCATAATTCTCCCATGATTCAAAAAGATAGTACGGGAAGATGTAGAACTTGATAGGCTTGATACAAACGGGTGTGCGATCTGCGGCTGGTTATCAGAAGTGTCACAACTCACGTTCCATTTACCTGAACCCTTACAAATGTTGGTGGTGGTTAGGAATTTTAGTGGCCTAAAACTGTGGCATTCAATACACCTCCGACTACTATATCTCCGACTACTTTTCCGACTACCACAACTACAAATCCGACTACTATGGCTGCATCATCGACTACTTCATCTGCATTTCTGTATACCAAGACCACAACTCCGACTGCTATGGCTCATCGACTACATTTCCGACTGCATGGACTACCATAAAGCTTCTTTGACTACATCGCCGACTGCTTCATTACATCTACAATTCCTTCGACTACATTGTATCGATGACTGCTTCGACTGCATTTCCGACTGCTTCCACCTTATCTCTGGCTACTTTAGTTGCACCTCTATCTAGTACGACTACAACTTCGACTACACTGCATCTATGGTTGTTTCGACTGCTCTCCGAGTGCTTTCGTTACGCTTCCGTTTACTATGACTACATCATGGCCTGCTTTTACTGTATCTTTGACTAGTACGACTACTTTTTCGATACGTCGACCACATTTCCGGCTGCTTGGATGACAATTCCGACTACTTTGACTACATTTTTGACAACTTCAACTACATCTTCCACTGCTTCTCTGTTTTGGCAATTTTCAGATGAACTACTGCTTCATTGACTTCCAACTGCCTGCCAATATTCACATCCATCCATCAAGTCCTTCACTAAAGCCTACCTAATTCGTGTGTTCGAGCTTCTAGGCTACACTCCTTATATCTAATGGTACTCAACTCTAAGCTATCCTATTACCACCTATCCAAAAAGATAGGCTACACTAAGAGGAGTATATGCAAAAGTACTCCGAAGTCGTTGCCTAGTAGTAGTCAAGGTTGTTGACAGACGACTCGCTACGTGCGGGGGAGTGAGCTCCCATCTGTGTGGGCTGCGGGGCTACAACATCGTAGTCAAGGTCGGAGACACCCTCTATCTCCTCGGGCTCCTCGTCACTGTCAATGTCCATCACATCCGGTGGGGCGTGAAGGGTTGCCTGCTGTGCATGATGCATGTCGATATGTCCATTGGCATCCTCCAACTCGATGTTGTGGTCATGGATCTGCTCTTCCAAGAACTCAATCATCGCTTCGTGCTCACCCACGGTGGTCTCAAGTGTCTGAACTTGGCCTTCAAGCTGGCCAATTCTAGCATCTCGATCACCAATCTCCTCAACCAAGTCCTGCATCTGCTCATCCCTCAAACTAACTGTCCACTGGAAGGACCGAGCAAGGTCTATCACCTGTGCCATCCCCTTACTCTGAAGTGCTTGCAGTCGGTAGCGTGCATTCATGCACCGGACTGAAAAGACTATGGTCTCGACAGAAATCTGATCACCAAGTGGCCTAGATGTGCCAACCTGTAAATCCACAAAGGGTTGCTCTCGCTGATTGCCGAAAACAGCCCAGCTTGAGCCAAGATCACCTCCAATGGGTGCAGCTCACAAAATGTGGTGAGCGCCTTCATTGCTGCTGACTCCCATGAGTCAATGAGGCGATGTCCGACAACTTCTGTCTCGATGGCGAGCCACGCGGGATTGAGTGAGTGCTGGGGAATGGTCATGCGCACACGGCACCGACGGACACCCGTCTCCATGAATTCGTGCCCCACATAAAGAGGCGGATTCGGGTACACAGCGGCGCTCAACACTCCCCACAAGATGGAGGGGAAGCCCTCCTAATGTAGGCACGCTGCATGCGTATGTCCTTCCTCATCGACCACCATAAGAACCAGATCATCCATCTGATTCGAAAGCTTAAAGGGTGAGATAACAAAAACTGATGCTCAATCAAATAAACAGATTATGGATTGTGCACAAAACTTAGCATAACTTCTGCAGGTGATGTGCAAAAAGTCTCAAATGTTTCCAGAGCATACCAAAGATACTTGTGCACAACTTTGCTGGTCAACCCCAAAGCTAGATCAGACTCTAAGATAACTATATCCTTACATTTCTAACTTACTGTCCAGCTTGAAATTCCAGGAAACAGAGGCTAACATTTTGTAAACCTGAGCAAATCTATCTAGCCAACGATTACCAAATTTTAACAGTAGCTGATTTACTCAACTTTCATGTTGAACTCCTGTAGATAAGCTCATTTGTTATGGTTAATAAATTGATTTCCCTAGATTGGACAGAAAACAACAGGAACCAAGATGAGCTTTGGTTGGTGATTTAGCTATTTTTGGAGTGAATTTTTGTCCAGTTCATCCATAACTCAAATTTTAAGATATGTGTTGACGCCGGATTTTGACACGTGTTGAATCGGCGTCAGGAGGAGAAGATTGGCCGATGCGGCAGATCTGAAGGCTACAGTAAGGAATCGGCCGATTGAAGTAACAGTTGGAAATCGGCCGACTGGTGATACAACTTGCGCCACCAGGATGGAATTATTTCGGAGGGTCCTGGTCAAAAGTTGGTCAACAGGGCAACGCTAAGTCGGTCAAGGAGCAATTGAAAAGAATCCTGATTGGATTAGGGGACGGCGGCGGAAGATTCCGCGGGAGTCCGTTTCCTTTAAAAGTTATTATAGATATGGTAATTTTCTTGTTTTTTTAAATAAGATTGTAACAAGTCGTGATCGACCAGGAGTCCTAGTTTTAGGGTATAAATAGGAGCCGTCAGGGTTTTGCAGACACATCAACACATCAATCAACAACAATACTTCTACTTTTCCAGCAGTTTACTTTCAAGTCGGCGACTTCGCCAATATTTTTCTTCTTTCACGAGTTCATGCGGATTGGCAGGGCTGCATCAACCTGATCTCCGGCCAATTGGTAGGTTCCGCTTATCGAGTAATATCCGAGCTTTAACTACGGGCGCATCGCTGTGGTTTCATTTGGATTTATTCACCAGTTATCGATATTTACTAGAATTGCAAGTTTTACCTGTTATTCTAGTATTATCACCAGTTATCCAGCTTGAGATCAGAGTAATCGGCTTCATCATTATTCTTCTTCGATTTATCATCTTACAGCCTATTTCAAGTGTTGTCTCTGTAGTAATTGTTTAGATCGCTCCCGCAGTCTTCTTTACAATTACTACATGATTATCGGCTGATCCATAGCCGATCATCTCTACAGCAAATCGGCCGATTTGCCGCCGACGCGCTCCTCAGGACAGATCGGAACTCCAGCCGATCGAGGCGCCTGGAATTTAATACTTTCGTTCCTTCTCAATCAACAGGTTAGATTGACTGGCATGCCGCGCGAACCGCACCAGGGTGATAACCCGAACAGGAGCTAAGCAGATTCTCCCAGGTCGTGTGTCCGACGCTGAAGACCATCGGCCGATTCCTATCCGGCCGATTTTAGCGCCAATACACTTTTGGCACGCCCGGTGGGACCAATCCAAGATCTGATATGTCGAAGAACGCAGAAATATCCGACAGCAACATCATTGAGGTCACAGAAGCGGATCTCAAGGACGACCAGAGGGAAGAATTGGCCAAACATCTAGAAGATTACAAGAAGATGTACCTCTAGTCGTTCAGTCGTACCAGAAGCAGGGAGGCGGTCAAGAAGGCTCCTATTCTAGTTCCTAGCCACATCACCATTGCTGAGGACTCGGGCAAGATGTTAGAGATGATCCAACAATCCGTTTATCAGGCATTCATCGACCAATCCTCAGTGATGACCAACACGGTGTATAACGCCGTCGTCACCTCTCTGGCCAACGGAGCAGTCCAAGGCTATCAGGGACCAGCATATGCCCCGCCAACCACTCTGCCAGCCAGAAGCTTACCATACACGTCCCAATTGGCTCCTCAGCCGATATTGACACAACGCGAGGGGTACAACTCTCCATTGCCCCCAGCGTCTCCAAGATACAGCGGTGCACCATGTCTCCCATCACAAACACCGCTTCAACCCGTCCAGATTGCTTCTGTGCAATCGCTGCCCACAAGCTCAGCACCTTGGGGAACATCGGCGACGACGTATTTTCCCGAGCCAGCGAACGGGTATGGGAGTTATTCAATCCAGGTGCCACACCAATCGGCCGCCCGGCCGACGGTCCCCCAGTATCAGCCGATCTCATCAGAAATCTGCAGGGGGGCAAGCGCTGTAGAAGCATTCAGAGGCGCGGCGCCGACGATGACATACGATGGGGGGGCGGATTCACTTCGCCATCAACTATCGGCTGCTCAGCAAAATTCGCCGATTCATCACCCAGCCGTGCCAGCTCTTCAGCACATGCCCGCACCGCGAACAGCTGTTCATCAGCAACAGGTGGACTGGACAGCAAGAATAGCAGAAGTAATCCAGGATCAGTTTGGATTGAAGCCAAAAGTGGAAACTTACACCTACAAGACGCCATATCCATCAGCCTATGACTTGCTGCCGTTCCCACACCGCTACAAAGTTCCTGATTTCACCAAGTTTTCAGGGACGGACGATACATCCACTGCGGAGCATATCAACCGATTCATCATCCAGTGCGGGGAGGCTGCCACGCAAGATGCTCTGAGGGTGCGTTTGTTTCATCGTCTCTGTCTGGGTCGGCCTTCCAGTGGTTCACCACCTTGCCGCCAAATTCTATTGTTACGTTGGCCGATCTGGAGAAACAGTTCCACAAGTGCTTCTATGCAGGAGTACATGAGATGAAGCTCTCGGATTTGACCAGCCTCAGGCAGAGGAGCAATGAACCAGTGATGGGATATATACAGAGGTTCAGAGAAGTCAGGAACAAATGCTACAATCTGGCTCTCACCGATGCACAGTTGGCCGATATCGCTTTCCAAGGCCTCTTGCCACAAATCAAAGAAAGATATGCTGCCCAAGAGTTTGAAAGCCTGAGCCAAATCGTCCACCGATTGTCAGGGCAAGAGGTCCGACCGTTTGAACAGCGGAGGAGTTTCCAAAAGAAGGTGGCATACTTGGAAGGACCTGAATCCAATGGGGAAGAGGAAATCGGCCTGGCAGAATGGGTCAAAGGGAAAAAACCGATATCATGCCCTTTTGGGAAGAAGGAGCCAGAGACATTCGGCTTTGACACGTCAAAGGCCGATAAAATTTTCGATTTATTGCTTCAGGAAGGACAGATTAAGCTATCTCAGCATCACACCATCCCTTTAGCCGATCAACTTAAGAAGATGAAATACTGCAAGTGGCACAACGCCACTTCTCATGATACAAATGAATGCAAAGTCTTCCGTCAGCAGATACAATCGGCCATTGAGCAGGGGCGGCTTAAATTTGAAACTCCAGCTAAATCGGCAAAACCGATGAAGATAGATCAGCATCCCTTCCCGGCCAACATGGTTAACGCTGGAGGAAATTCACGTCAAACCAAGGTGCTGACATCAGAATCGGCGAGGAAGGGCGGCGTCGTCGATCCCAGGAGGCAGATCACGACAGAAGAAATCAAAAGGAACAGGCGGGGGCCAGAACGACCACGCAAGCCCGTCACCTCCCAGTTCTTACTCAGTAAGTACCGGCTGCAGCAAGAACAATCAAGATACCAGGAAGAGATGATACGTCGGCATGAAGATCACTGGCAATGTCCGTTCTTCATCCATTGCTGGGAAACGACATCAGATTGCCGCCTACCGATAACTGTCCGGAGTGTAACGGATTGAGCCGCAACGATCGCCCGAAGCCACACTCTAGGGACAGAGGATCAGAGCCGATCAGCAGAAATCAGCACGGACGAGAGGAACAGCGCGTTTCGGTGCATGATCGGCTGGGGGGCAGAGTTGACCAGTACCACCGGTCAAAAAGCAAGATCGACCAACAAGATGGACTGGGGGGCAGGATCAGCGTGTACGATCGGCTGGAAGAGATGGCCGATGACCGGGTGTCGGATGAAAATCCCCTAGGAAGAAAACCAGATTGGGAACACGCCAGATCATCGGCCAAACTAGCAAATCCCAGGTGGTGTCCCGATGGCCTATCCAGATCCCAGAAACGGAGAATCCAACGCCTACGCCAGTGGGAGCATCAAGAAGAAGAGCAGAGGCAGGTGCCAGAGAAAAGAAATGTTAAGTCTCGGATGTGGCGCCCAAAGAAAAATGATCAAGAAGCAAACAACCAAGAATCGGCAGCCGAGATCGATATGGTGTTCATACTACCGATGGAATTCATGGCGCCCAACGATCGGGATAAAGTAACAAGAACGAAGGAAGAACAAATGGCACAACTAGTGTTGGAGCCGATGACGGCTACGTTTGAGAAACCAGAAGAGGAAAAACGATAGCATCTTAAAGCACTATTTCTCAAAGGCTATGTCAATGGAAGACCCGTCACCAGATTACTAGTAGATGGAGGCGCTGCAGTTAACATCATGCCGTATGCCATGTTCCGCAAGCTAGGCAGACCTCACCAAGACGGACATGATGCTGAAGGATTTCGAAGGCAACGTGTCTCCTGCCCGCGGAGCGCTCTACGTCGACCTCACCATCGGAAGTAAGACCCTCCCTACCACTTTTTTCGTTATTAATGGCAAGGGGTCCTACAACATGCTGCTTGGTCGCGACTGGATACACGCAAACTGTTGTGTCCCATCTACAATGCATCAATGCCTTGTGCAATGGGTCGGCAACAGCATAGAGGTAGTCACTGCCGATTCCGTCTACAGCGTCGCAGCGGCCGACACGCAACAGTGGAGCTGCGAGCACGTCAAGTGTATACCTAGCAGGACTTGGGACACTGACTTCCTGAAAGTGTCCGATTTCAGTCTACAGCCGATCCAAGCAGTCGGCTCTGAAGATTCAGAATAAATGGATCAGCTCGTCCGAGAAGATGGGAAGCTTGGGCATCGGTTTATGTCGGCCGATTTATTGGAGATGGTAGATTTGGGAGATAGCAGCAAATCAAGGCCGACGTACATTAGTGCTAATTTGGATCCTGAGTACAAATGTAAATTGATAAGTTTATTAAAAGAGTTCAAGGATTGCTTTGCTTGGGAATATCATGTGATGCCAGGACTAGACCGGTCTATTGTTGAACACCGGTTACCTATAAAATCAAGATATCGGCCATATCAGCAACCTGCATGACGGTGTAACCCCAAAATTCTACCTGATATAAAGGCTCGAAATTACAAAGTTGATTGAAGCAGGATTTATTCGGCAGTGCTGCTACGCCGAATGGATTTCTAATATTGTGCCCGTATACAAAAAGAATGGAAAGTTACGTGTGTGCATCGATTTCAGGAACTTAAATCAGGCTACACCAATGGATGGATATCCGATGCCAACGGCCGATATCTTGGTAGATGCTGCCGCAGGACACAAAGTCATAAGTTTCATGGATTGGAATGCAGGGTACAATCAGATATTAATGGCCGAAGAAGATATCTCGAAAACAGCTTTCAGGTGCCCAGGTCATCTTGGTTTATTTGAATGGGTTGTTATGACTTTCGGGTTGAAGAACGCCGGTGCTACGTATCAACGGGCCATGAATTACATCTTCCACAAGCTCATTGGTTCATCGGTGGAAATTTATATAGATGACGTCGTGGTCAAGTCAAAAGGTCACCAAGATCATCTGGCCGATTTACAAGAAGTACTGGAGTGCACAAAGAAACATTGGTTGAAGATGAACCCAAACAAGTGTGCATTTGGTGTATCGGCTGGGCAATTCTTAGGATTCATGGTCCATGAGCGCAGGATAGAAGTCAACCGCAAGACCATAGACGCCATCAATAAAGTGGTGGCCCCACAAAATAAAACTGAGCTACAGTCCCTCATCGGCAAGGTCAATTTTATCAGAAGATTCATATCCAACCTGTCAGGACGTATTCAGGCTTTCACTCCTCTGTTGAAATTAAAGCCCGATCAGGGATTCATATGGGGAGAAGAACAACGCAAGGCATTGGAAAATATCAAGCAATACTTAGTTTCACCTCCAGTGTTGGTCCCGCCTCAGCCTGGTAAGCCGTTCATATTATATTTATCGGCTGACGAACAGGCTATTGGATCGGCGTTGGTACAGGAGTTTGAGGGAAAAGAGCGGGTGGTATATTATGTCAGCAGAAGACTCTTAGACGCCGAAACAAGATATTCCCCGGTGCAGCGGTTATGCTTGTGCTTATACTTCTCGTGTACCAAGCTCAGGCACTATTTGTTATCGGCAGAATGCATAGTCGTATGCAAGAATGATGTGGTGAAGTATATGCTATCATTGCCGATTTTGAAAGGATGGATTGGAAAATGGATCCTGGCTTTGTCAGAATTCGACTTAAGGTACGAATCGGCCAAAGCCGTTAAAGGTCAAGTGATGGCTGATTGCTGAGGCAGAACCACCTGAATTAATCCGGCTCAAGTGTATTAACCATCACCATTAAGGCATCCTCGGTTAACCTTACACTTCAAACGGAGTAATCCACTGGTCTGTCGGGTATAACCTCCCGATACAACCACGGTGAACGGATCGAGCGCCGTACATACAAATGCTCATGCGACGATGAGCCCAGAGAATACCACATTCCAGCAAATATTACATCATTAGCATAAGTAAATATTACAGACCTAGTTCTGAGTTTAGAAAACAAGTACTTCAATTAACATAAATAAGTTCTTCAGAGTTAAATTGCAGCGGAAATAAACAACGGAAGCCCGTACGAGACTATAAATAAGCTACTCGACGATAAGGATGTCTCGATGAAGCCCGTACGAGACATCACTCGGCCTTATCTCCGTTGGACGGGGGCGCATCCCATTCCACCGACCAACCAGGGGGAAGAGTGCAGGGCCAAGTCAAGCTAGCAATCATGTCTTCAAAGGGCTCACCTGAAAACGAGTCACAAGCAAGACTGAGTATACTAATACTCAGCAAGACTTACCCGTGTAGTGGAAACTACTCCACCGACTCTAGACATGCAAGGCTTTTTGGCTCAGGGGTTTGTTTTGCCGAAAAAGCATCTACAAGTGGGTCCTTACTTTCGACTTTTAGCTCCAGATTCTAGTTTCATTAACCAGTCTAGGTAAGCAACTATCTAAAGCATACATGGTGAAGCATTAAATTTTCCCATCCAGCCAGTTTATTCATCATCATTGTTCCTCTTCTTACTCTGTGGGTAAAAATGGTTAAGCAGTCTCAATAGCCATGAGAAACGGACGATTCGAATCGAATTACTTAACCTTGCAAGGGAAACCCAAACACACGTCACGTGGTTACTCCCTAGAGTCACACGTGCAACTTTTCCCCTTTCTTTCCGGGTCGTGGATCGGGGCTACCCTCCGAGAGTACAAGAGCCCCACGCCACGGTTCGGCGCCGGGTCGTGACCACTCTCTGCACTCGCCATATGCACATGGGACCGAAGTTCAAAGGGTAGGATGCCGTCCCATTGCCGGGCCAATCAGGTACTTAAGCTTACCGATTCCCATAATCTCGGCATGTGTTTAGTACGTTCAAAGACTTAACCATCACTACCACACCCTGCGGCCTTAGCATTTTTCACTAGACAGACGGGCCTCAATCGTAACCATCGTTACATAACCCGTCCGTGTCCTTATGATTGCAGCGTGTAGTAGCCATTCAACTCCTATTTTCTCGCGAGTGACAGGAAATCACTCGACTTTTACCGGAGTCCTATTAGCACAGCATTCTATCGAACCTTACATCTAGTTTTCAAGCAAGGGTTCCTGACATCATGCAACTAAGTTTTCATCCAACTCCTATAAACTTAATGCACAAGCAAAGAGTAATGAGTTGCATAATTTCGGAAAGAATGGGTTATGCTCCGGGGCTTGCCTTCGCAGTTCGCTTGCGGATCTTCCGAACTTGGGCTCGGGTCTTCAAAAGCTTCAGTTAGATTTGCTTGAGCTTCACGCTGCTCACTCTCGGACGCGGGCACCAGCTCGTAAGTTCCGTCAGCGAGAGTCGTCGATTCTACATGAGTGCACAAGTTTAAGTCGTGGAAATGGCACTTGATTACGATTTGAGAGTAATTACTACAAGGGATAGTTTCTGGTCATAAAATTTTGGATTTAGGCACATCAAGGAAAGATGTGCTTACTGTAAAATTTTCAGCCAATTTTATGTAACAGATTAATTCTGAAAAATATATTTCATTGTTTCTGTTAGATACTTGTTCTTTTTGTACAGAACAATTGGTGCAACAATTGTGTCTAAGATTTTTACAGAGCTCTCACTTGAGCATGCAGAAGCTACTGTAATTTTTGTAGGATTTATCATGCAGTATCCAGAGCATAGAAAATATGACATTCTACACCTAGGCTATTCAAAGATTCATTTTTACAGGACCCTACACAGGGTTTTTGTCAATGGAACTTTTTACACAGCAACCACTACCATAGTTTATCTCCCAGTAAAAATTTGAGAATTTTCCAAGCTAAGATACTACTTTCTTGATTTAATGTATGTTATTAGCACATAAATCAAATAAGTGGGTTACTGTGAGATAAAAATTCTCCTAATTTTTCTCTGGCTTCTAGGTACCAATACATTAGCATAGTAAAAGTTTCAATGGGTGACTAACCACCTATCTGCAGGGATAAAACATTCTACTTACACATGAATTAAAACTAAGTTTAACAAACAGTAGAGCTAGAGATGGAATTTGGGCCTGATCTTTTTATACAGTCCTAAACATCAAGCAACTAATTCACTGCCCAAAATCTAGGGTCAGAATTGTTCTAGAACAGTGGGTACAAAATAAGTCCATTAAAGCTTCTATTTAATGTAGAGCAAAATATTTTGAGATACTGAGAAAACTTTTGTAACAAAAGTGGTAGAGATTGTTCTGAGGATTCCAGAACAGTTGAGTTTGCATTTTTCTGAATTTTCTACGATTTTATACGAATTTTACAAGTTCACTGAATTTGAATCTAGGTTTGAAACTTTCTTTTACAACTAGGTCCTTGAATCTTACGCTCAGACCCTTCTAAAGATTTAAATTCTTGCAATTGGGTCCTCGGGCGGCTCGGGTACGGCGGCCGGCCGAAATTCCGGCGAGGGGGCTCGCCGGCGGCGAGGGGCGAGGGTCGGGGAAGGTTCAGGGGTGCGAGGGCTACCTTGTGGGGGTGTTGTTCAGGTGGGGGACGGCCGGGAAGGGCTCGCCGGCGTTGGAGCAGAGGCGGCGGCGGCGCGGCTCGCGTCGACGGCGGTGCTCCGGCGGGCTTGGGGCGGCGTGGTCCGGTCGGTGAGCTTCAGTGGCGCGTGGGGAAGCTACTCAGGGGCTCGGCTTGGACGGAGGGGGTCGGGGTCGTGCTATCCACGGCGAGCAGGGGCGGCGGCGGCGACGGCAGCGCGGGCGGCGGCGCTCCGGTGGCTCTGGGTGGCGTTGGGTGGGTCGGCGAGCTGCGGTGAGGTGATGTAGTGGTGGCTGGGGGCTCAGTTTGGGCAGTGGGCGGCTGTGGAGAGCTGTCCACGGGCGGGTGGTGCTCGGCGGCGGCGATGGCGACGGCGAGGCGTTCTGGTGGCCGGGGGCTCGCGCGTGTGGCCGGGCGGGGCTTTTATAGGGACAGGAGGGGGTGTGGAGGTGCCTGGGCGACGCGCGGGGCGGGGCACGGCAGCGGCGTGCACTGGCTGCGGCGGGCGGCGGCAGAACGCCGGCGCGGCGTGCGACGAGCGGGCGCGGGCGACTGGGCGGCCGCGATTTTGGCGTGGGCGCGAGGAGATAGCGCGGCGTGCGGATTGGGGAGCAGCTGCTGCAGCGGCTCGGGCGGAGGGCAGGCGCGGCAGCTGGCGGGGCGCGGGGGCCGGGGCGGCACGGCGGAGCGCGGCTACTGGGTGGCCGGGCGGCGGGCTGGGCGCGGCAGCACGCGCGGACTCTGACTGGCCGTGCGGCGTGGGGGCGGGGCAAAGCCGGCCGTGGCGGGGTGGTGCGGCGGCCACTGGCCTGGCGCTCCGCGCCGGTCAGGCGACGCCGGCCACCTGGCGCGCGGCGGGCGGGCGAGCGCGCGCGCGGTGCGGCAGAGGAGGGAGGGACCGAAGTGCAAAAATTCGGAAAACTTCAGGGGGCTGGGTGCAAACAGGGCGTTTTCTCCTCTTTCTGATTGGAATTTCAAAAACTTTTGAACACGAAAGTTGTTCAAAATAAAAAGTTCTACAACTTTGGTTTCAGGCAAAACCTCATTTGGCTTATGGTTTTAAAGTTATTTTAAAAGTTTCAAATGTGTCCAAATGTGCCCAAATTAAATTTGAATTCCAACTGAACCCGTTGTAATTCTTTCCACCCTCTCATTAGTTGGTTTAAAACATAGAGTTAGGCTAATGTCATTGATTTTTTTTTGGAATTGCAAATACCAGGGTTGTCACAGCCTTCCCCCCTTAACAAGAATCTCGCCCCGAGATTCGGTAATTCTTAGTGTGGGCGTGGGTGCACATACTAGTGGTTGAGACAAGAAACCCAGGGAAATGTTGGTTCAGGTAGCTCTCCGTTTCCCAGGTGGCTTCTCCTTCCGTGTGGCGATTCCATTGTATTTTATACATTCTAATCACTTTCCTCCTGGTCTCTCTTTCTTTTTGATCCAGGATCTTCACTGGGTATTCGACATACGAGAGGTCGGGTTCCAACGATATTTCTTGTTGTTCCACAATCTCGGTAGGGACTCGAATACACTTCTTGAGTTGAGATACGTGGAAGACATCATGGGTGGCCGTGAGTTGAGGGGGCAGTCGTAATTTGTAGGCTACGGGTCCGCGGCTCTCCATGATTTCGTAAGGACCAATATAACGGGGAGCTAGTTTGCCTTTGATTCCAAACCTTCGCACTCCCTTGGTCGGTGAAACTCGAAGATAGACATGATCGCCAACTTCGAACTTTAGGGGCTTTCTCCTTTTGTCAGAATAGCTCTTTTGTCGGGCTTGTGCGGCTTTAAGATTTGCTTGTATTACTTTTACTTTCTCCTCTGCCTCGATTACCAGGTCGGGTCCAATTATTTTACGTTCTCCGGTTTGTGACCAGCTCAAAGGGGTTCGACACCTTCGTCCGTACAGGGCCTCAAATGGTGCCATTTTCAAACTCGTTTGGTAGCTGTTGTTGTACGAGAACTCTGCCAGGGGTAGGCATTTGTCCCAATTCTTGTCATAATGAATGACACAAGCTCTCAGCATGTCTTCAAGAATTTGGTTTACTCTTTCCGTTTGTCCATCGGTCTGAGGATGGTATGCTGAGCTGCGAATCAGCTTAGTGCCAAGAGACGTTTGCAGTTGTTCCCAAAAGCGTGCTACAAACTGGGGACCACGATCGGAAATGATTGTCTTAGGTATTCCATGTAGGCAAACAATACGATCGAGGTAAATCTCGGCATATTTCTTGGCGGTATAGGTGGTGTGTACCGGAAGAAAATGTGCCGTCTTTGTGAGTCTATCAATGATAACCCATATGGAATCATGCTTCTGGGAAGTGTTTGGTAGTCCAACGATGAAGTCCATACTTATGTCTTCCCATTTCCATGATGGTATAGGTAACGGTTGAAGTGTACCGGCTACCTTTAAGTGGCTAGCTTTTACTCTCTGGCACGTGTCACATTCCGAGACATACGTAGCAATTTCCCTTTTCATTCTAGTCCACCAGAAGTTCTGCCTTAGGTCCTGATACATTTTGCTACTGCCGGGGTGGATAGAGAATTTGGAGAGGTGTGCCTCATCAAGAATTTGCTTGCGGAGTTCACGATTCTTCGGAACGACTATACGACTTTCGAACCATAGAACTCCCTTATGGTCCTGGCGGAAACACTTATACTTCTCCTCACCTAGAGAGAGTTTTTGTTTGATGATCTTGATTCCTTCATCATGTAGTTGTGCCATGACGATTTGGTCGTGAAGAGTGGGCTCAACTGAGATGTGATTTAGAGTGCCTTGGGAAACCATTTCCAAGTTAAGCTTCCTCATGTCTGCACATAATGTCTCATGGTAGGACTCCATGGATAAGCAATGGCAATGGGACTTGCGGCTTAGTGCATCCGCGACTACATTAGCCTTACCGGGGTGATAGTGCACTTCAAGGTCATAATCTTTGATTAATTCTAGCCATCTTCGTTGCCTCATATTCAGATCGGCTTGTGTGAAGATGTACTTGAGACTCTTATGATCCGTGTAGATATCGCACTGTGTACCCATGAGATAGTGCCTCCATATCTTCAGAGCGTGAATGACGGCTGCGAGCTCAAGGTCATGCGTGGGATAATTCTGTTCGTGGGGCCGAAGGGCTCGTGAGGCATATGCAATCACTCGATTCTCTTGCATAAGCACACATCCTAGACCAGTACCTGATGCGTCACAATACACATCGAATGACTTGGTATTATCGGGTTGAGCTAACACAGGTGCAGTAGTCAGATGCTCTCTGAGAGTGTGGAAGGCTTCCTCACACTTCTCATTCCATACAAACTTTACTTCCTTCTTCAATAGTTCCGTCATGGGCTTAGCAATTCGAGAGAAATCCGGGATGAAGCGACGGTAGTAACCGGCTAAGCCGAGAAAACTGCGAATCTGATGAACGGAGGTAGGGGGTTTCCAATCCATCACCTCTTGTACCTTGCTGGGGTCAACAGCTATGCCTTCGCTGGAGATCGTGTGACCTAAGAACTTTACAGTATCCAACCAGAATTCACACTTAGAAAACTTAGCATAGAGCTGATGGTCTCTGAGCCGCTGAAGAACAATGCAAAGGTGCTTGGCATGCTCTTCCTCATCCTTGGAATAGATAAGAATGTCGTCGATGAACACTACGACGAATTTGTCAAGTTCGGGCATGAATACCGAATTCATGAGATACATGAAGTAGGCAGGGGCATTGGTGAGTCCAAAGGACATGACCAAGAATTCATATAGTCCATATCGTGTGGAGAAGGCAGTCTTAGGAATATCACACGGGCGAATCTTGATCTGATGATATCCCGAACGAAGATCAATCTTTGAGAAGACTCTGGCTCCAGCTAATTGATCGAAGAGTACATCGATACGGGGAAGGGGGTATTTGTTTTTAACAGTTACCGCATTGAGAGGTCGGTAGTCCACACATAATCTTAAACTGTCATCCTTCTTCTTTACGAATAGGGCTGGACATCCCCAAGGTGACGCGCTAGGGCGAATGAAACCTTTGTCCAGTAGTTCTTGGAGTTGAAGTTTCAGCTCGGCCAATTCTTTAGGGGGCATCCTATATGGTCTTTTGGATATAGGTGCAGTGCCTGGTTGTAGTTCAATAACGAACTCAATATCCCTATCCGGTGGCATTCCTGGTAAGTCATCCGGGAAAACATCGGCATACTCGTTCACCACAAGAATATCATCTAGCTTAAGTCCTTCCATCTTATAAGCACAGGAATTTGTGCAATCTATGAATGGTAGGTAAAGGGTAGTGGCTCCGTGACTAGGTGAATTTATCTCAACGGCTCGGGAAGAAAGGTCCAGTGTGACTCCATGCATAGCCATCCAGTACATTCCCAAAATGATGTCCATGCCGTCAAGGGGTAAAAGGACAAGGTCCGTGTCAATGGTTTTACTACCCAATTTGACTGGTACTTGTCTGACCATTTGGTTTGAAGCAATTTTACCACCCGGTGTTGATATCATATATGACCCTTTTGTGTGACAAACATCCAAGCCTACTTTTGCACCGAATTTTGCACTTATGAAACTATGCGATGCACCAGAATCAAATAATATAACTGCAGGCTTGTTATGGATAGAGAATGTACCCGACATCACTGGGGCTCCTTCTGGAAGCTCTGCAAGCGTGGTGAAGTTAATCCGTCCTTGCTTGACTTGCAGGGTCTGTCTCTTGCCCCTGTTCTTGGTGTTCGGGTTGGATCCTTGACCTTGGTTGGGCTGTCCAGGCTGAGGGCATTCTCGTGCGATGTGGCTGGAACTCCCGCATTTGAAACAGCGATTCGCGGGGCTAGGTCGAAGAGACTGCTGAAGAATGGGCCTCGGACCATTCTGTGGAGGCATCGGGGGTCGTACCATGCCTGGCTGCTGTGGGGGTCTGGCAATCCATCTTCCTGGCTGCGGGGCCCTTGGTGGAGCTGTAGGTGCGGTATTTTGCACGATGCGATACCTTGGTGGTTGGGCACTTGATGGTCCTGCGGGTGCCTTTCTCTTCTTCTCTGCCCGGTGCGCCATGATACAGTCTTCCTGGGTAATGGCCATATTGACCAACTCGTTGTAGGTGTCAGCCCTGGCTAGGTTCAGACGTTCCTTGAGCTTGGTATTCAGACCTCGGCGGAAACGATCACGCTTCTTGGCATCCGTATCAGCGTGATAGCCCGCATACTGACATAAGTTGTTGAACGCTTGGGCGTACTGCAGCACGGTGCGGGTGCCCTGGGTAAGTGCCAGGAACTCGTTCAACTTCCTCTCCATGAGACCCTCGGGGATATGATGTGCCCGGAACGCGGTCTTGAACTCATCCCAGTCGACCACATGATCAGCCCGGAGCATCGCAAAATAGTGGTCCCACCACAGACGAGCGGTACCGCGAAGCTGTTGCGCGGCAAAACGAGCTTTGTTGGCTTCTGAGCATGGGGCCACAAGTAGTGTGAACTTGGATTCTATGGTGCGAATCCATGCATCTGCGTCCAGGGGTTCCTCGGTCTTATGGAACAAGGGCGGCTGGGTCCCCAAGAAATCCGTGTATCCTGCAGCTTGTGGTTGGTGAGCATTGTGCCCACCCCTCTGCTGGTGTTGTCCTTGCACAATCTGACGTAGCAGCTCGGTTTGAGCGGCCATCACTTCCACCAAACTGGGCGGGGGTGGTGGCGATTGTCGCGAGCGGCTGCCACCGGCACCAAAACCCTCGGGGTTGCCACGTGTTGATCCAACCATCTGAAACGTGAAAGGTTACCATTAGCAACGCGATCCATATTACTTCCTTGACTCATAAACAATTGGGTAGTCAGAGACTTCCGAAGTCTGAGCTAGAAGTATGGACAGAATCTCTGTTTGCTACGAGAAAAAATCATAGCCTGCTGTGGGTCCATTCAAAACATCTCAAACATTTGCAGTAGTCAGAGAATTTAGGAATGCACCACTTTGGTATTTAACTTCGGTGCTAGAACTATAGCTAAGGTGGTCGAAAAGCTCGTCCCTTGCCTTACTGTCTTAGCTGTTTTTCAGCAGATTGATTGGTACGGTTTCGCCTATATCTTAAACTAGCGAGGTCCAATGATGCTGAATTTTTGTGAGAACCTAGAGCACAAAATTTAGCACAAGTCTGGTATTCAACACTCAGCCAATAAATGCAAGGAGACATGGATAAAAATTCCGACAAGACTCAGCGATTGTGGATTTCATTGTTTACCAAGTTACAACGAAATCACCCAAGTTTATCGCCGTTCCTTACATGCTGAGGGTATCCACATGGTTCAGGTGTACCCAACACAAAAGAGTTACTCAACTCCTAGTTAGCCTATTACAACACTTGCCAAAAGTTAGGCTACCCTATCGAGGAGTATGTGCAAAAGTCCTCCTAGGTCGTCCTCTAGAAATCGTCCAAGTCGTTGACGGACGACTCGCTGTGAGCAGGAGAGTGGGCTCCCATCTGAGGTGCCTGGGGTACCTCACCCTCGAAATCCATACCTGAGATACCATCAATCTCCTGTGGCTCCTCCTCATCTTCCTCCATGTCGTCCTCATGGGGATGGTCATTCTGATCATGGTGCCACTGAATGTGCTCATTAGCATCCTCCAACTCGAGGTTCAGATCATGGAGCTGCTCCTCCAACTGTGCTATCGTGGTATCCCTCTCACCCATGAGAGTGTCCTGCTCCTGGATTTGGCCCTCCAGTTGGCCAATCTGAGCATCTCTGTCCTCAAGATCCTGACTGAGCTCCTTTATCTGCTCATCCCTGGTATCTGCCATCATATGGTAGGCCTGAGCAAGATCAGTGAGCTGCTCGAGTGCCTGACTCTGGAGAGTCTGAAGCCGGTAGAGTGCATTCATGCACCGCACGGAGGTATGGATAGTCTCCTGGGCATGGAAGTCTACCAAATACTGTGCGTGCTGCACCCTGTTGAGCCAAAAGGGGTCGTTGTCCTGGGCAGCAGGAAACAATCCAATGGGAGTGAGTGTGACAACCTCGGGACGCTGCGCACAAAACGTGGTGAGCGCCCTCATGGCTGCAAGCTCCCAAGTATCGGCCAAACGGCGACCAAAAGCCTCAAGCTCCAAGGCGGGCCACTCCGGGTGTAGCGGGTGCGGAAAGATAGTCACGTTGACATGGCACTGGGTAACTCCATTGTCTGCAAACTCCAGTCCGGCGTAACGTGGGGGAATTAGATAGCCCGCGGTACGCAGAACATCCCACAAAATAGAGGGAAAGCCCTCCCAGTGGAGACACTGCGAGTGTACGCGCCCATCCTCATCCACCATCATATCAACAGGCTCGGCCATCTGAACAAAAGATCAAATGGAGTGAGATAGCGAAAAACTTGTGAGCAGCACAAGGACAGATTCTGTATAGTGTGCAAAAATAATCATAACTCCCACATTTCTCATCCAAAAATTCTCAAATTTCACCAGATCACTCCTAAGGTATTTGTGAACAACTTTTCTAGTCAACTCCAGAGCTAACTGGGTCTCTAAGATGGTCTTTCTTTTCAGGTTTTACCTTACTGTCTACCCAGAATTTTCAGTGAACAGAGGGCTAGAGTTTCGTACACCAGGGAAAATCTACCCAGCCAAAATTTACCAAATTTTAACAGCAGCTTCCTGGGTAACTTTGGAACAAGTTTCGTGTTGTGCTCTTTTGCAGAAAACCGCAGGAAGGGGGCTTAAAAATTTAAGGGGCAGAAGTGCTTATTCCGGACAGAATTCTGACATTTCAAGGTTTCTGTTATTTCTTATTATCCATAAGTTTAGAATTTTTCATTTTTGAACAGGAGATAGAACACAAAATTTGGAACAATTCTTTCAACATGAAGTTCTCCAGAAAAGGTCATTTTCTTGGGTCAACAAATCGTTCTTTTTGGTCATGGCAGATTTGTGACAGATTCGCTAGATAGTCCTTATGCAAACCACGCTTAGATACGCAAGAACCTTACCACTCTCATACAACGCATTTTTGATTTCAGATACATATGTTTATGATGTATGCACGTCCTATTCGTCCTCACAAAATAAAATAATTGCCAAATAGCTTTGGTCTTACGAAGATAGTTTCGGTGGCTTACACAATACGGCTCTCCTATAATAGCTAGTCGAGTCTTTCTACTCGTCCCTTAACTTATCGTAATCGCGGTTAGTGTACCTGCAGAAGATTGACAAAACATATATATTTCATGAACCTTTCATGCCAGCACTCATGAAAGCGTCCGTATTCATTACCGTTTACTTATAGAAACGATATCTGTACAATTTCCGCCGTACAGACGACGTTAACATACGCTTATCGAGATAGCGTATTCACGGGGGTACCGTCATGAGACGGGGGTATGAACAGCAATCGCCATACCCTGCGCCGAACCTTCTACTCCCAATATGTTCAACTAACAGTTGGCATATTGGCAGCACCTCAAGTAAGCCACTGCTTGAGGGCAGCGTTCGGTTCGCATCACCGACAGGAAGGCCAAGCTCTCTCAGTTGGCTGAGGATCCTTACCTTCTTACCTTAGCGACGAGTGCGTCGTTACAGAATTTAGGGTCGGTTGTGCATGAAAGTAAGTTTCGACAGAAAGTAATGTGCTGGAAGTCAGTTGATACTATATATAGAAGTTAGATAGTCACCTAGTAACTTTCCCATAATCCCTTAGGGCTTTACGAACTAGGCACCATCCTTATCGTACTAACGCTTTTCGCAACACAACCTTCTAGTCAAGTTTTAGTAAAATGAGTTTTTAAGGCTTGTAGCATTCTCTGGCGTATGTATTTCGGCTCTGGTGTCCGCTGTTGCCAGCTGTGGCACCAGCTACGGCTCTGATACCAGCTGAGGCAGAACCACCTGAATTAATCCGGCTCAAGTGTATTAACCATCACCATTAAGGCATCCTCGGTTAACCTTACACTTCAAACGGAGTAATCCACTGGTCTGTCGGGTATAACCTCCCGATACAACCACGGTGAACGGATCGAGCGCCGTACATACAAATGCTCATGCGACGATGAGCCCAGAGAATACCACATTCCAGCAAATATTACATCATTAGCATAAGTAAATATTACAGACCTAGTTCTGAGTTTAGAAAACAAGTACTTCAATTAACATAAATAAGTTCTTCAGAGGCTGGTCAAATCCGAGAGCTTCATCTCGTGTACTCCTGCATAGAAGTACTTGTGGAACTGTTTCTCCAGATCGGCCCACGTAACAATAGAATTTGGCGGCAAGGTGGTGAACCACTGGAAGGCCGACCCGGACAGAGACGATGAAACAAACGCACCCTCAGAGCATCTTGCGTGGCAGCCTCCCCGCACTGGATGATGAATCGGTTGATATGCTCCACAGTGGATGTATCGTCCGTCCCTGAAAACTTGGTGAAATCAGGAACTTTGTAGCGGTGTGGGAACGGCAGCAAGTCATAGGCCGATGGATATGGCGTCTTGTAGGTGTAAGTTTGCACTTTTGGCTTCAATCCAAACTGATCCTGGATTACTTCTGCTATTCTTGCTGTCCAGTCCACCTGTTGCTGATGAACAGCTATTCGCGGTGCGGGCATGTGCTGAAGAGCTGGCACGGCTGGGTGATGAATCGGCGAATTTTGCTGAGCAGCCGATAGTTGATGGCGAAGTGAATCCGCCCCCCCATCGTATGTCATCGTTGGCGCCGCGCCTCTGAATGCTTCTACAGCGCTTGCCCCCCTGCCGATTTCTGATGAGATCGGCTGATACTGGGGGACCGTCGGCCGGGCGGCCGATTGGTGTGGCACCTGGATTGAATAACTCCCATACCCGTTCGCTGGCTCGGGAAAATACGTTGTCGTCGATGTTCCCCAAGGTGCTGAGCTTGTGGGAAGCGATTGCACAGAAGCAATCTGGACGGGTTGAAGAGGTGTTTGTGATGGGAGACATGGTGCACCGCTGTATCTTGGAGACGCTGGGGGCAATGGAGAGTTGTACCCCTCGCGTTGCGTCAATATCGGCTGAGGAGCCGATTGGGACGTGTATGGTAAGCTTCTGGCTAGCAGAGTGGTTGGCGGGGCATATGCTGGTCCCTGATAGCCTTTGTGGCAGAACCACCTGAATTAATCCGGCTCAAGTGTATTAACCATCACCATTAAGGCAATCTCGGTTAACCTTACACTTCAAACGGAGTAATCCACTGGTCTGTCGGGTATAACCTCCCGATACAACCACGGTAGGGCGGATCAAATGCCATACATACAAATGCTCATGCGACGATGAGCCCAGAGAATACCACATTCCAGCAAATATTACAACATTAACATAAGTAAATATTACAGACCAAGTTTGGAGTTTAGAAACCAAATACTTCAATGATCATACTAAGACGTTCTTCAGAGTTTAAGTTGCAGCGGAATATAAAACAACGAAAGCTACTCGACGATAAGGATGTCTCGATGAAGCCCGTACGAGACATCACTCGACATTATCTCCGTTGGACGGGGGCGTATCCCATTCCACCGACCAACCAGGGGGAAGAGTGCAGGGCCAAGTCAAGCTAGCAATCATGTCTTCGAAGGTCTCACCTGAAAACGAGCCACAAGCAAGGCTGAGTATACTAATACTCAGCAAGACTTACCCGAGTAGTGGAATCTACTCCACCGACTCTAAATATGCAAGGCTTTTGGCTCAGGGGTTTGTTTTGCCGAAAAGCTTCTACAAGTGGGTCCTTACTTTCAACTTTTAGCTCAAGATTCTAGTTTCGTTAACCATTCTAGATAAGCAGCTATCTAAAAGCATACATGGTGAAGCATTAAATTTTCATCCAACCAGTTCATTCATCCTCATTGTTCCTCTTCTTACTCTGTGGGTAAAAATGGTTAAGCAGTCTCAATAGCCGTGAGAAACGGACGATTCGAATCGAATTTCTTAACCTTGCAAGGGAAACCCAAACACACGTCACGTGGTTACTCCCTAGAGTCACATGTGCAACACACGTCATTTGCTTGAGCTTCACGCTGCTTACTCTCGGACGTGGGCACCAGCTCGTAAGTTCCGTCGGCGGTAGTCGTCGATTCTACATGAATGCACAAGTTTAAGTCGTGGTGATGGTAAACGACACGATTTAAGTGTAATTACTATAGTGGAAAGTTTCTGGTCATGAAACTTTGGATTTAGGCGCATCAGGGAAAGATGTGCTTACTGTAAAATTGTCAGACAATTTTATGTAACAGATTAATTATGAAAAATATATTACATAGTTGCTGTTAGATTTTTGTTCTTTTTGTACAGGACAAATGGTGCAACAACTGAGTCTAAGATTTTTACAGAGCTTTCATTTAAGCATGCGGGAGCTACTGTAATTGTTGTAGGATTTATTATGCAGTTTTTAGAGCATAGTAATTGTGACATTACACACCTAGGTTATTCAAGGATTCATTTTTACAGGACCCTACATAGGGTTTTTGTCCATGGAATGTTTTACATAGCAACCTCTACCACAGTGTATCTCCTAGTAAAAATTTGAGAATTTTCCAAGCTAAGATACTATTTTCTTGATTTAATGTATTTTATCAGCACATAATTCAAATAATTAGGTTCCTGTGAGATATAAATTCTCCCAATTTTTCTCTGGCATCTTTGTACAATTACACCAGCATAGAAAAAGTTTCATTGGGTGATTCATAACCTAACTGCAGGGATAAAAATATTTAGCCACTTATGGTATGAAACTAAGTTTGATAAACAGTGTAGCTAGAGATGGAATTTGGGCCTGATCTTTTTAAACAGTCCTAAACGTCAAGCAACTAATTCACTGTCCAAATTTTAGGGTCAGTACTGATTTACAACAGTGGGTACAAAATAAGTCCATTAAAGCTTCCATTTAATGTAGAGCAAAATATGTTGAGAACCTGAGAAACTTTTCGTAACAAAAGTTGTAGAGTTTCTTCTAAGGATTCCAGAACAGTTGAGTTTGCATTTTTCTGAGTTTTCTATGATTTTATACGAATTTTACAAGTTCACTAAATTTGAATCTAGATTTGAAACTTTCTTTTACAACTGGGTCCTTGAATCTTACGCGCAGACCCTTCTAAATATTTAAATTCTTGCAATTGGGTCCTCGCTCGGGTACGGCAGCCGGCCGAAATTCCGGCGAGGGGCTCGCCGGCGGCGAGGGGTGAGGGTCGGGGAAGGTTCAGGGGTGCGAGGGCTACCTCGTGGGGGTGTTGTTCAGGTGGGGGACGGCCGGGAATAGCTCGCCGGCGTTGGAGCAGAGGCGGCGGCGGCGGTGCTCCGGCGGGCTTGGGGCGGCCTGGTCCGGTCTGCGAGCTTCAGTGGCGCATGGGGAAGCTGCTCAGGGGCTTGACTGGGGCGGAGAAGGTCAGGGTCGAGCTGTCCACGGCGAGCAGGGGCGGCGGCGGCGGCGGCGGCGGCGGCAGCGCGGGCGGCGGCGCTCCGGTGGTTCTGGGCGGCGTTGGGCGGGTCGACGAGCTTCGGTGTGGTGATGTAGTGGTGGCTGGCGCTTCAATTTGGGCAGGGGGCGGCGGTGGAGGGCTGTCCACGGGCGGGCGGCGCTCGGCGGCGGCAATGGCGGCGGCGAGGCGTTCTGTTTGCGGTGGCTCGCGCGCGGGCGGCCGGGCGGGGCTTTTATAGGGGCAGGAGGGAGTGGAGGGGCCTGGGCGATGCGAGGGGCGGAGGCACGGCACGACGTGCACTGGCCACGGCGGGCGGCAGCAGGGCGCCGGCGCGGCGTGCGGCGAGCGGGCGTGGGCGACTGGGCGGCCAGGATTTGGCGTGGCAGAGAGGGGATAGCGTGGCGTGCGGATTGGAGAAGGAGCTGCTGCAGCGGCTCGGGCGGAGGGCAGACGCAGCGACGGGCGGGGCGCGGGAGCCGGGGTGGCACGGCGGGGTGCGGCGGTTGGGCGCGGTGGGCGGCGAGGCTGGGCGCGGCAGCGGCGTGCGCACGCGCGGGCGCGCACTGGGCAGCGCGGCGTGGGGAGGGGGCAAAGCCGGGCGTGGGGGAGTGGCGCGGCGGCCACTGGCCTGGCGCCTCGCGCCGGTCAGGCGTCGCCGACCACCTGGCGCGCGGTCGGACGGGGAGGAGAGAGAGTGGGGGGGAAGCGAGGGGCCTGATTGCAAGAATTTGAAAAACTTCAGGGGGCTGGGTGCAAACAGGGCGTTTTCTCCTCTTTCTAATTTGAATTTCAAAAACTTTTGAACATGAAAGTTGTTCAGAATAAAAAGTTCTACAAGTTTGGTTTCAGGCAACATCTCATTTGGCTTATGGCTTGAAAGTTAATTTAAAAATTCAAAAGTATCCAAATGTGCCTAAATTCAATTTGAATTTCAACTTAACTCGTTCTAATTCTTTTCACCCTTTTATTAGTTGGTTAAGCACAGGGTTAGGCTAATGACATTGATTTAGAAATGTAAATTATTAGGGTTGTCACAGCCTTCCCCCTTAACAAGAATCTCGCCCCGAGATTCGGTAAATCTTAGTGTGGACATGGGTGCACGTACCAGTGGTTGAGATAAGAAACCCAGGGAAATTTTGGTTTAGGTAGCTCTCGGTTTCCCAGGTGGCTTCTTCTTCCGTGTGGTGATTCCATTGTACTTTATACGTTCTAATCACTTTCCTCCTGGTCTCTCTTTCTTTTTGATCCAGAATTTTAACTGGGTGTTCGACATACGAGAGGTCGGGTTCCAACGATATTTCTTGTTGTTCCACAATCTCGGTAGGGACTCGAATACACTTCTTGAGTTGAGATACGTGGAAGACATCATGGGTGGCCGTGAGCTGAGGGGGCAGTCGTAATTTGTAGGCTACGGGTCCGCAACTCTCAATGATTTCGTAGGGACCAACATAACGGGGAGCTAGTTTGCCTTTGATTCCAAATCTTCGCACTCCCTTGGTGGGTGAACTCGAAGATAGACATGATCGCCAACTTCGAACTTTAGCGGCTTTCTCCTTTTGTCAGAATAGCTCTTTTGTCGGGCTTGTGCGGCTTTAAGATTTGCTTGTATTACTTTTACTTTCTCCTCTGCCTCGATTACCAGGTCGGGTCCAATTATTTTGCGTTCTCCGGTTTGTGACCAGCTCAAAGGAGTTCGACACCTTCGTCCGTACAGGGCCTCGAATGGTGCCATCTTCAAACTCGTTTGATAGCTATTGTTGTACGAGAACTCTGCTAGGGCTAGGCATTTGTCCCAATTCTTGTCATAGTGAATGACGCAAGCTCTCAGCATGTCTTCAAGAATTTGGTTTACTCTTTCTGTTTGTCCGTCAGTCTGAGGATGGTATGCTGAGCTGCGAATCAGTTTTGTGCCAAGAGACGTTTGCAGTTGTTCCCAAAAGCGTGCTACAAACTGAGGACCACGATCGGAAATAATTGTCTTAGGTATTCCATGTAGGCAAACAATACGATCGAGGTAAATCTCGGCATATTTCTTTGTAGAATTGGTGGTGTGTACCGGAAGAAAATGTACCGTCTTTGTGAGTCTATCAACGATAACCCATATGGAATCATGTTTCTGGGAAGTGTTTGGTAGTCCAACGATGAAGTCCATACTTATGTCTTCCCATTTCCATGATGGTATAGGTAACGGTTGTAGTGTACCGGCTACCTTCAAGTGGCTAGCTTTTACTCTCTGGCACGTGTCACATTTTGAGACATACGTAGCAATTTCTCTTTTCATTCTAGTCCACCAGAAGTTTGCCTTAGGTCCTGATACATTTTGCTACTGCCGGGGTGGATAGAGAATTTGGAAAGGTGTGCCTCATCAAAAATTTGCTTGCGGAGTTCGCGATTCTTTGGAACGACTATACGACTTTCGAACCATAGAACTCCCTTATGGTCCTGGCGGAAACATTTATACTTCTCCTCTCCTAGAGAGAGTTTTTGTTTGATGATCTTAATTCCTTCATCATGTAGTTGTGCCATGATGATTTGGTCGTGAAGAGCGGGCTCAACTGAGATGTGATCTAGAGTGCCTTGGGAAACCATTTCCATGTTAAGCTTCCTCATTTCTGCACACAATGTCTCATGGTAGGACTCCATGGATAAGCAATGGCAATGGGACTTGCGGCTTAGTGCATCCGCGACTACGTTAGCCTTGCCGGGGTGATAGTGCACTTCAAGGTCATAATCCTTGATTAATTCTAACCATCTTCGTTGTCTCATATTCAGATCGGCTTGTGTGAAGATATACTTGAGACTCTTATGATCCGTTTAGATATTGCACTGTGTACCCATGAGATAGTGCCTCCATATCTTCAGAGCGTGAATGACGGCCGCAAGCTCAAGATCATGAGTGGGATAATTCTGTTCGTGGGGCCGAAGGACTCGTGAGGCATATGCAATCACTCGATTCTCTTGCATAAGCACACATCCTAGACCAGTACCTGATGCGTCACAATACACATCGAATGATTTGGTATTATCGGGTTGAGCTAACACAGGTGCAGTAGTCAGATGCTCTCTAAGAGTGTGGAAAGCTTCTTCACATTTCTCATTCCATACAAACTTTACTTCCTTCTTTAACAGTTCAGTCATGGGCTTAGCAATTCGAGAGAAATCCGGGATGAAGCGGCGGTAGTAACCGGCTAACCCGAGAAAACTGCGAATCTGATGAACGGAGGTAGGGGGTTTCCAATCCATCACCTCTTGTACCTTGCTGGGGTCAACGACTATGCCTTCGCTGGAGATCGTGTGACCTAAGAACTTTACAGTATCCAACCAGAATTATCACTTCGAAAACTTAGCATAGAGCTGATGGTCTCTTAGACGCTAAAGAACAATGCGCAGGTGCTTAGCATGCTCTTCCTCACCCTTGGAATAGATAAGGATGTCGTCGATGAACACTACGACGAATTTGTCAAGTTCGGGCATGAATACCGAATTCATGAGATACATGAAGTAGGCAGGGGCATTGGTGAGTCCAAAGGACATGACCAAGAATTCATATAATCCATATCGTGTGGAGAAGGCAGTCTTAGGAATATCGCACGGGCGAATCTTGATTTGATGATATCCCGAACGAAGATCAATCTTTGAGAAGACTCTGGCTCCAGCTAATTGATCGAAGAGTACATCGATTTGAGGAAGTGGGTATTTATTTTTAACAGTTACCGCATTGAGAGGTCGGTAGTCCACACATAATCTTAAACTGTCATCCTTCTTCTTTACAAAAAGGGCCGGACATCCCCAAGGTGACGCGCTAGGGCGAATGAAACCTTTGTCCAGCAGTTCTTGAAGTTGAATTTTCAGCTCCGCCAACTCTTTAGGGGGCATCCTATATGGTCGTTTGGATATAGGTGCAGTGCCTGGTTGTAGTTCAATGATGAACTCAATATCCCTATCCGGTGGCATTCCTGGTAAGACATCCGGAAAAACATCGGCATACTCGTTGACGACAGGAATATCCTCTAGCTTAAGTCCTTCCATCTTGTAGGCACAGGAATTCGTGCAATCTAGGAATGGTAGGTAAAGGGTAGTGGCTCCGTGACTAGGTGAATTTATCTCAACGGCTCGGGAAGAAAGGTCCAGTGTGACTCCATGCATAGTCATCCAGTTCATTCCCAAAATAATATCCATGCCGTCAAGAGGTAAAAGGACAAGGTCTGTGTCGATGGTTTTACTACCCAACTTGACTGGTACTTGTCTGACCATTTGGTTTGAAGCAATTTTACCACCCGGTGTTGATATCATATATGACCCTTTTGTGTGACAAACATCCACGCCTACTTTTGCACCGAATTTTGCGCTCATGAAACTATGCGATGCACCAGAATCAAATAATATAACTGCAGGCTTGTTAAGGATAGAGAATGTACCCGACATCACTGGGGCTCCTTCAGGAAGCTCTGCAAGCGTGGTGAAGTTAATCCGTCCTTGCTTGACTTGCAGGGTCTGTCTCTTGCCCCTGTTCTTGTTGTTCGGGTTGGATCCCTGACCTTGGTTGGGCGGCCCAGACTGAGGGCATTCTCGTGCAAAGTGGTTGGAACTCCCGCATTTGAAGCAACGATTCGCGGGGCTAGGTCGAAGAGACTATTGAAGAATGGGCCTCGGACCATTCTGTGGAGGCATCGGGGGTCGTACCATGCCTGGCTGCTGTGGGGGTCTGGCAATCCATCTCCCTGGCTGAGGGGCCCTAGGTGGAGCTGTGGGTGCGGCATTTTGCACGATGCGATACCTTGGTGGTTGGGCACTTGATGGTCCAGCGGGTGCCTTTCTCTTCTTCTCTGCCCGGTGTGCCATGATACAGTCTTCCTGGGTAATGGCCATATTGACCAATTCGTTGTAGGTGTCAGCCCTGGCTAGGTTCAGACGCTCCTTGAGCTTGGTATTCAGACCTCGGCGGAAACGATCACGCTTCTTGGCATCCGTATCAGCGTGATAGCCCGCATACTGGCATAAGTTGTTGAACGCCTGGGCGTACTGCAGCACGGTGCGGGTGCCCTGGGTGAGTGCCAGGAACTCGTTCAACTTCCTCTCCATGAGACCCTCGGGAATATGATGTGCCCGGAATGCGGTCTTGAATTCATCCCAGATGACAATGTGATCAGCGGGGAGCATAGCAAAATAGTGGTCCCACCACAGACGAGCGGTACCGCGAAGCTGTTGCGCGGCAAAACGAGCTTTGTTGGCCTCTGAGCATGGGGTCACAAGTAGCGTGAACTTGGATTCAATGGTGCGAATCCATGCATCTGCGTCCAGGGGTTCCTCGGTCTTATGGAACAAGGGCGGCTGGGTCCCCAGGAAATCCGTGTATCCTGCAGCTTGGGGTTGGTGAGCATTGTGCCCACCCCTCTGCTGGTGCTGTCCTTGCACGATCTGACGTAGCAGCTCGGTTTGAGCGGCCATCACTTCCACCAAACTGGGTGGGGGTGGTGGCGATTGTCGCGAGCGGCTGCCACCGGCACCAAAACCCTCGGGGTTGCCACGTGTAGATCCAACCATCTGAAACGTGAACGGTTACCATTAGCAACGCGATCCATAATACTTCCTCGATTCATAAATGATTGGTGTAGTCAAAGACTTCCGAAATCACAGCTAGAAGTATGGACAGAATCTCTGTTTGCTACGAGAAAAATCATAGCTTGCTGTGGGTCCATCTGAAACATCTCACACTTTGGCAGTAGTCAGAGAATTTAGGAATGCACCACTTTGGTATTTAACGTCGGCGCTAGAACTATAGCTAAGGTGGTCGAAAGGCTCGTCCTTTGCCTTACTGTCTTAGCTGTTTTTCAGCAGATCGATAGGTAGTGTTTCGCCTATAACTTAAGCTAGCAAGATCCAATGGGGTTGAAATTTTGTGAGAACCTAGATCACAGAATTTAGCACAAATTTGGTATTCAACACTCAGCAAAGAAATGTAAGGAGACATGGATAAAAATTCCGACAAGTCTCAGCGATTGTGGATTTCATCGTTTACCAACTTACAACGAAATCACCCAAGTTTATCGCCGTTCCTTACAAGCTGAGGGTATCCACATGGTTCAGGTGTACCCATCACAAAAGAGTTACTCAACTCCTAGTTAGCCTATTACAACACTTGCCAAAAGTTAGGCTACCCTATCGAGGAGTATGTACAAAAGTCCTTCTAGGTCGTCATCTAGAAGTCATCCAAGTCGTTGACGGACGACTCGCTGTGAGCAGGAGAGTGAGCTCCCATCTGAGGTGCCTGTGGTACCTCACCCTCGAAATCCATACCGGAAATACCATCAATCTCCTGTGGCTCCTCCTCATCTTCCTCCATGTCCTCCTCATGGGGATGGTCATTCTGATCATGGTGCCACTGAATGTGCTCATTAGCATCCTCCAACTCAAGGCTCAGATCATGGAGCTGTTCCTCCAACTGTGCTACCGTGGCATCTCTCTCACCCATGAGAGTGTCCTGCTCCTGAATTTGGCCTTCAAGTTGGCCAATCTGAGCATCTCTGTCCTCAAGATCCTGACTGAGCTCCTTAATCTGCTCATCCCTGGTATCTGCCATCATGTGGTAGGCCTGAGCAAGATCAGTGAGCTGCTCAAGCGCCTGACTCTGGAGAGTCTGAAGTCGGTAGAGTGCACTCATGCACCGCACGGAGGTATGAATAGTTTCTTGGGCGTGAAAGTCTACCAAGTACTGTGCGTGCTGCACCCTGTTGAGCCAAAAGGGGTCGTTGTCCTGGGCAGCAGGAAACAAACCAATGGGAGTGAGTGTGACAACCTCGGGACGCTGCGCACAAAAAGTGGTGAGCGCCCTCATGGCTGCAAGCTCCCAAGTATCGGCCAAACGGCGACCAACAGCCTCAAGCTCCAAGGCGGGCCACTCCGGGTATAGCGGTTGTGGAGAGACAGTTACGTTGACACGGCACTGGGTAACTCTATTCTCTGCAAACTCCAGTCCGGCGTAACGTGGGGGAATTAGATAGCCCGCGGTACGCAGAACATCCCACAAAATAGAGGGGAAGCCCTCCCAGTGGAGACACTGCGAGTGTACGCGTCCATCCTCATCCACCATCATAGCAACAGGCTCAGCCATCTGAAAAAAAGATCAAATGGAGTGAGATAGCGAAAGACTGTGAACAGCACAAGGACAGATTCTGTATAGTGTGCAAAAATAACCATAACTTTCACAGTTCTAATCCAAAAATTCTCAATTTCACCAGATCACTCCTAAGGTATTTGTGAACAACTTTGCTAGTCAACTCCAGAGCTAGATAGGTCTCTAAGATGGTCTTTCTTTTCAGGTTTTACCTCTCTGTCTACCCAGAATTTTCAGTGAACAGAGGGCTAGAGTTTCGTGCACCAGGGAAAATCTACCCAGCCAAAATTTACCAAATTTTAACAGAAGCTTCCTGGGTAAATTTGGAACAGGTTTTGTGTTGTGCTCTTTTGCAGAAAACCGCAGGAATGGGGCCTAAAATTTTAAGAGGCAGAAGTGCTTATTCTGGACAGAATTCTGACGTTCCAAGGTTTCTGTTATTTCTTATTATCCAGAAGTTCAGAATTTTTGATTTTTGAACAGAAGATAGAACACAAAATTTGGAACAATTCTTTCAACATGAACTTTACCAGAAAAGGTCATTTTCTTTGGTCAATAAATCGCTCTTTTCGGTCATGGCAGATTTCTGACAGATTCGCTAGATAGTCCTTATGCAAACCACGCTTAGATACGCAAGAACCTTACCACCCTCATACAACGTATTTTCACTTTCTGATATATATGGTTATAATGCATGCACGTCCTATTCGTCTTCACAAAATAAAATAACTACCAAATACTTTTGGTCTTACGAAGATAGTCTCGGTGGCATACACAATACGGCTCTCACTATAATAGCTAGTCGAGCTTTTCTAACCGTTCTTTAACTTATCATAATCGCGGTTAGTGTACCTGCAGAAGATTGACAAAGCATATATATTTCATGAACCTTTCATGCCAGCACTCATGAAAGCGTCCGTATTCATTACCGTTTACTTATAGAAACGATATATGTACAATTTCCGCCGTACAGACGACGTTAACATACGCTATCGAGATAGCGTATTCACGGGGGTACCGTCATGAGACGGGGGTATGAACAGCGATCGCCATACCCTGCGCCAAACCTTCTACTCCCAATATGTTCAACTAGCAGTTGGCATATTGGCAGCACCTCAAGTAAGCCACTGCTTGAGGGCAACGTTCGGTTCGCATCACCGACAGGAAGGCCAAGCTCTCTCAGTTGGCTGAGGATCCTTACCTTCTTACCTTAGCGATGAGTGCGTCGTTACAGAATTTAAGGTCGGTTGTGCATAAAAGTAAGTTTTGACAGAAAGTAATGTGCTGGAAGTCAGTCGATAATATATAGAAGTTAGATAGCCACCTAGTAAACTTTCCCATAATCCCTTAGGGCTTTACGAACTAGGCACCATCCTTAACGCACCAACATATTTCGCAACACATCCTTCTAGTCAAGTTTTAGTAAACGAGTTTTTAAGGCTTGTCGCATTCTCTAGCGTATGTATTTTGGCTCTGGTGTCAGCTGTTGCTAGCTGTGGCACCAGCTACGGCTCTGATACCAGCTGTGGCAGAACCACCTGAATTAATCCGGCTCAAGTGTATTAACCATCACCATTAAGGCAATCTCGGTTAACCTTACACTTCAAACGGAGTAATCCACTGGTCTGTCGGGTATAACCTCCCGATACAACCACGGTAGGGCGGATCGAATGCCATACATACAAATGCTCATGCGACGATGAGCCCAGAGAATACCACATTCCAGCAAATATTACAACATTAACATAAGTAAATATTACAGACCAAGTTTGGAGTTTAGAAACCAAATACTTCAATGATCATACTAAGACGTTCTTCAGAGTTTAAGTTGCAGCGGAAAATAAAACAACGAAAGCTACTCGACGATAAGGATGTCTCGATGAAGCCAGTACGAGACATCACTCGACATTATCTCCGTTGGACGGGGGCGTATCCCATTCCACCGACCAACCAGGGGGAAGAGTGCAGGGCCAAGTCAAGCTAGCAATCATGTCTTCGAAGGTCTCACCTGAAAACGAGCCACAAGCAAGGCTGAGTATACTAATACTCAGCAAGACTTACCCGAGTAGTGGAATCTACTCCACCGACTCTAAATATGCAAGGCTTTTGGCTCAGGGGTTTGTTTTGCCGAAAAGCTTCTACAAGTGGGTCCTTACTTTCAACTTTTAGCTCAAGATTCTAGTTTCGTTAACCATTCTAGATAAGCAGCTATCTAAAAGCATACATGGTGAAGCATTAAATTTTCATCCAACTAGTTCATTCATCCTCATTGTTCCTCTTCTTACTCTGTGGGTAAAAAATGGTTAAGCAGTCTCAATAGCCGTGAGAAACGGACGATTCGAATCGAATTTCTTAACCTTGCAAGGGAAACCCAAACACACGTCACGTGGTTACTCCCTAGAGTCACACGTGCAACTTTTCCCCTTTCTTTCCGGGTCGTGGATCGGGGCTACCCTCCGAGAGTACAAGAGCCCCACGCCACGGTTCGGCGTCGGGTCGTGACCACTCTCTGCACTCGCCATATGCACATGGGACCGAAGTTCAAAGGGCAGGATGCCGTCCCCTTGCCGGGCCAATCAGGTACTTAAGCTTACCGATTCCCATAATCTCGGCATGTGTTTAGTACGTTCAAAGACTTAACCATCACTACCACACCCTGCAGCCTTAGCATTTTTCACTAGACAGACGGGCCTCAATCGTAACCATCGTTCCATAGCCCGTCCGTGCCCTTATGATTTCAGCGTGTAGTAAACATTCAACTCCTATTTTCTCGCGAGTGACAGGAAATCACTCGGCTTTTACCGGAGTCCTATTAGCACAGCATTCTATCGAACCTTACGTCAAGTTTTCAAGCATGGAATCCTAACATCATGCAACTAAGTTTTCATTCAACTCCTATAAACTTAATGCACAAGCAGAGAGTAATGAGTTGCATAATTTAGGAAAGAAATGGGTTATGCTCTGGGGCTTGCCTTCTTGCGAAAAGTTAGCTTGGGGCTCTTCCGTACTTAGGATCGGGTCTTCAAGAGCTTCAGTTAGATTTGCTTGAGCTTCACGCTGCTCACTCTCGGACGTGGGCACCAGCTCGTAAGTTCCGTCGGCGAGAGTCGTCGATTCTACATGAATGCACAAGTTTAAGTCGTGGTGATGGTAAACGACACGATTTAAGTGTAATTACTACAGTGGATAGTTTCTGGTCATGAAACTTTGGATTTAGGCGCATCAGGGAAAGATGTGCTTACTGTAAAATTTTCAGACAATTTTATGTAACAGATTAATTATGAAAAATATATTACATAGTTGCTGTTAGACTTTTGTTCTTTTTGTACAGGACAAATGGTGCAACAACTGAGTCTAAGATTTTTACAGAGCTTTCATTTAAGCATGCAGGAGCTACTGTAATTTTTGTAGGATTTATTATGCAGTTTTCAGAGCATAGTAATTGTGACATGACACAACTAGGTTATTCAAGGATTCATTTTTACAGGACCCTACACAGGGTTTTTGTCCATGGAACTTTTTATATAGCAACCTCTACCACAGTGTATCTCCTAGTAAACATTTGAGAATTTTCCAAACTAAGATACGATTTTCCTGATTTAATGAATATTATTAGCACATAATTCAAATAATTAGGTTCCTTTGAGATATAAATTCTCCCAATTTTTCTCTGGCATCTATGTACCATTACACCAGCATATAAAAAGTTTCATTGGGTGATTCATAACCTAACTGCAGGGATAAAAATATTTAGCCACTTATGGTATGAAACTAAGTTTGATAAACAGTGTAGCTAGAGAAGGAATTTGGGCCTGATCTTTTGAAACAGCCCTAAACGTCAAGCAACTAATTCACTGTCCAAATTTTAGGGTCAGTACTGATTTACAACAGTGGGTACAAAATAAGTCCATTAAATCTTCCATTTAATGTAGAGCAAAATATGTTGAGAACCTGAGAAACTTTTCGTAACAAAAGTTGTAGAGTTTCTTCTAAGGATTCCAGAACAGTTGGGTTTGCATTTTTCTGAATTTTCTACGATTTTATACGAATTTTACAAGTTCACTGATTTTGAATCTAGATTTGAAACTTTCTTTTACAACTGGGTCCTTGAATCTTACGCGCAGACCCTTCTAAAGATTTAAATTCTTGCAATTGGGTCCTCGGGCGGCTCGGGTACGGCGGCCGGCCAAAATTCCGGCGAGGGGCTCGCCGGCGGCGAGGGGTGAGGGTCGGGGAAGGTTCAGGGGTGCGAGGGCTACCTCGTGGGGGTGTTGTTCAGGTGGGGGACGGTCGGGAATAGCTCGCTGGCGTTGGAGCAGAGGCGACGGCGGCGGTGGTGCGCGTCGACGGCGGTGCTCCGGCGGGCTTGGGGCGGCCTGGTCCGGTCTGCGAGCTTCAGTGGCGCGTGGGGAAGCTGCTCAGGGGCTTGGCTGGGGCGGAGAAGGTCGGGGTCGAGCTGTCCACGGCGAGCAGGGGCGGCGGCGGCGGCGGCAGCGCGGGCGGCGGCGCTCCGGTGGTTCTGGGCGGCGTTGGGCGGGTCGGCGAGCTTCGGTGTGGTGATGTAGTGGTGGCTGGCGCTTCAATTTGGGCAGGGGGCGGCGGTGGAGGGCTGTCCACGGGCGGGCGGCGCTCGGCGGCGGCAATGGCGGCGGCGAGGCGTTCTGTTTGCGGTGGCTCGCGCACGGGCGGCCGGGCGGGGCTTTTATAGCGGCAGGAGGGAGTGGAGGGGCCTGGGCGATGCGCGGGGTGAAGGCACGGCACGGCGTGCACTGGCCACGGCGGGCGGCAGCAGGGCGCCGGCGCAGCGTGCGGCGAGCGAGCGCGGGCGACTGGGCGGCCGGGATTTGGCGTGGCAGAGAGGGGATAGCGTGGCGCGCGGATTGGAGAAGGAGCTGCTGCAGCGGCTCGGGCGGAGGGCAGACGCAGCGACGGGCGGGGCGCGGGAGCCGGGGTGGCACGGCGGGGTGCGGCGGTTGGGCGCGGTGCGCGGCGAGGCTGGGCGCGGCAGCGGCGTGCGCACGCACGGGCGCGCACTGGGCAGCGCGGCGTGTGGAGGGGGCAAAGCCGGGCGTGGGGGAGTGGCGCGGCGGCCACTGGCCTGGCGCCTCGCGCTGGTCAGGCATCGCCGGCCACCTGGCGCGCGGTCGGGCGGGGAGGAGAGAGAGGGGGGGGGGGAGCGAGGGGCCTGATTGCAACAATTTGAAAAACTTCAGGGGGCTGGGTGCAAACAGGGCGTTTTCTCCTCTTTCTAATTTGAATTTCAAAAACTTTTGAACATGAAAGTTATTCAGAATAAAAAGTTCTACAAGTTTGGTTTCAGGCAACATCTCATTTGGCTTATGGTTTGAAAGTTAATTTAAAAATTCAAAAGTATCCAAATGTGCCCAAATTCAATTTGAATTTCAACTTAACTCGTTCTAATTCTTTTCACCCTTTTATTAGTTGGTTAAGCACAGGGTTAGGCTAATGACATTGATTTAGAAATGTAAATTATTAGGGTTGTCACAGCCTTGGACTGCTAAAATCGGCCGGATAGGAATCGGCCGATGGTCTTCAGCGTCGGACACACGACCCAGGAGAATCTGCTTAGCTCCTGTTCGGGTTATCGCCCTGGTGCGGTTCGCGCGGCGTGCCAGTCAATCTGACCTGTTGATTGACAAGGAAATAAAGTATTAAATTCCAAGCGCCTCGATCGGCTGGAGTTCCGATCTGTCCTGAGGAGCGCGTCGGCGGCGAATCGGCCGATTTGCTGTAGAGATGATCGGCTATGGATAAGCCGATAATCGTGTAGTAATTGTAAAGAAGACTGCGGGAGCGATCTAAATAATTACTACAGAGACAACACTTGCAATAGGCTGTAAGATGATAAATCGAAGAAGAATAATGACGAAGCCGATTACTCTGATCTCAAGCTGGATAACTGGTGATAATACTAGAATAACAGGTAAAACTTGCAATTCTAGTAAATATCGATAACTGGTGAATAAATCCAAACGAAACCACAACGATGTGCCCATAGTTAAAGCTCGGATATTACTCGATAAGCGGAACCTACCAATTGGCCGGAGATCAGGTTGATGCAGCCCTGCCGATCCGCACGAACTCGTGAAAGAAGAAAAATATTGGCGAAGTCGCCGACTTGAAAGTAAACTGCTGGAAAAGTAGAAGTATTGTTGTTGATTGATGTGTTGATGTGTCTGCAAAACCCTGACGACTCCTATTTATACCCTAAAACTAGAACTCCTGGTCGATCACGACTTGTTACAATCTTATTTAAAAAAACAAGAAAATTACCATATCTATAATAACTTTTAAAGGAAACAGACTCCCGCGGAATCTTCCGCCGCCGTCCCCTAATCCAATCAGGATTCTTTTCAATTGCTCCTTGACCGACATAGCGTTGCCCTGTTGACCAACTTTTGACCAGGACCCTCGGAAATAATTCCATCCTGGTGACGCAAGTTGTATCACCAATCGGCCGATTTCCAACTGTTACTTCAATCGGCCGATTCCTTACGGTAGCCTTCAGATCTGCCGCATCGGCCAATCTTCTCCTCCTGACGCCAATTCAACACGTGTCAAAATCCGGCGTCAACAATATGTAGCATGCACGACCTTCCCGTCCTCACAACTTCACAGTTGCCATTAACTTGGCCTTACGGAGTTAATGCGGTGGCTTAATTTAGTACGTCTCTCCCTATAATAACTAGTCGAGCTCTCTTCGTTCTTAAGCTATCGTACTCGCGGTACTCGTGGTTAGTGTACCTGGAGAAAACTCACATAGGTATATACATCCTAATTTATATTGCCACCTAGTTATATTCCCATATTACCATAGAGCTTTACGAGCTAGATATAATCCTTAACGAGTCCAACGCATTTTTCAAATATGAGTTTTGTGATAATGTCTTATAAAACTTATTTTGCTTACTCTAGTGTACACTTTTCGCTCTGATACCAGCTGTGGCAGAACCACCCGAATTAATCCGGCTCAAGTCCACTAACTATCATCCATAAAGATGAACCGACTACCATGCACTTCGAACGGAGTAATCCGACAGTCTGTCGGTAAATCCCGATGCGACCACTTAATATTTCGATCGAAACAAAGCATACACTTAACTCGCACGAAGGCAAGTCCATAGATTACAACATTCCATAGCTTTTGTCCCACAAGTCTGACAATTATTTATTACAAACCGAGTTCATCAACCGATTACTTCAGAGTTCAAACATAAAAACTTTATTCAGAGTTTAACAGCAGCAGAAAGAAAACAAGATCATCTATCGTCGATCTGGATACCACGGTGAAGCCCGTACATGGCATGACTCGGCAGAGTCATTGTTGGCCGAGGACGGATCCCATTCCACGGACCAACCAGGCGGCAAAGTGCACGGCCAAGTCAACCCAGCTATCATATCTTCAAAAGACACACCTGAAAACATTACCACAAGCAAGGCTGAGTATACTAATACTCAGCAAGGCTTACCCGACTGGTGGTATGTAAATACCGACTCCTAAGCATGCATGGCTCTAAGGTTCTACGGTTTATTTTTGCTGAAAAGCAACAAAGAGTAGGTCCTCATATTTTAGCTTTCAATATTCTAGTTCATTTAACCATTCTAAGTGAGCATCTATCTCTAACCAAACATGGTGGAAAATAATTAATCATCCAACAAGTTTCATCATAGCCATAGTTCCTCTTGTTACTCTATGTGGCAGACGTATTAAGCAGTCTCAATTACCGCGAGAAACGGATGATTCGAATCGAATTTCTTAACCTTGCAAGGTAAATCTAACACACACGCCTGGAGTACCGAAGGGTCACCCCAAACAACTTTTCCCCTTTCTTTCCGGGTTGTAGATTAGGGTCACCTTACCCGACTACAGAACCACGCTCTGCACACGCATGTGTATACGCATCTGAACTTCGTTCAAGTAGGGTGAGAGTAAAGTCCACTTGACGGGCCAATCAGGTACTTAGCTTATCGAGTACCCTATTTTCGACATGTGGTTAGCACGTTCAAACGCTTAACCACCACTACCACACACTGCGGCCTTAGCATTTTCTCTACTCAGACGGGGCCTCAACCATGTGTTGGCGCTAAAAATCGGCCGGGAATTGGCCAATGACCTTCAGCGTCGGACACACGACCCTCGAGAATCTGCTTAACTCCTGTTCGGGTGATCTCCCTGGTGCGGTACGCGCGGCGTGCCAGTCAATCTGACCTGTTGATTGACAAGGAAAACAATGTATTAAATTCCGGGATCTCGATCGGCTAAAGTTCCGATCTATCCCGAAAAGCGTATCGGCGAATCGGCCGATTTTCTATGAAGATGGCCGGCTATGGATCAGCCGATAATCACGTAGCGATTGTAGAGAAACTACTGGAGTAACTTAAACAACTGCCACAGATGCAACACTCGAAATAGATCTAATCGGCTATATGATGATAAACAAGGAAAAATAATGATAAAGCCGACAGTTCGATCTCAAGCTGGATAACTGGTGATAAAACTAGAACAATAGGTAAAACCTATAATTCTAGTAAATATCGATAACTGGTGAATAAATCTAAACGAAACAACGGCGATGCGCCCGAAGATAAAGCTTAGATGTTATTCGATAAACAGAACCTACCAATTGGCCGGAGATCGTGTCGATGGAGCCCTGCCAATCCGTACGAACTCGTGAAAGAAAAAGAAGTATTGGCGAAGTCGCCGACTTGAAAGTAAAGTACGATGAAAAAGTAGATTGTTTGCATTGATTGATGTATATCCCCTACAAAACCATGACTGCTGCTATTTATACCCTAGGACTAAGACTCCTGATCTATTACGATCCGTTACAAACTTGATTTGAATAAAAACTACTATATCTATAAAACTTTCCTAAAGGAAACAGGCTCCCGCAGAATCTTCTGCTGCCATCTCCTAGTCCAATCTGGACTCCTTCCATTGCTCCTCGACCGAGTCGGCATCGTTCTTTGACTAACGTCAGGTCATCTTTGACTGGGATCCTCTATTGCGATTCCATTGGCTTCATCCCCTATCTGTTGGCGCAAGCCCACATTGGCCCAAACGCTCTAGCATTACAATCGGCCGACCCCTACCAACTCCATTTGTCAATCGCACGAAACACTACAGCGCCAATCGGCCGATTCCTAGTTGTAGCGTCAATCGGCCGATTCCCAACTGTAGCCTTTAAATCTGCCGCATCGGCCAATCTCTTCCTCTCCTGACGCCGATTCAACACATGTCAAAATCTGGCGTCAACACCATGAGTATCGTACCACAGCCCCGTCCGTCGACCTTATAGTTGCAGTATGTGGTAAATCAATCAACTCCTATAATTCTTGCGAGTGGCAAAAAACCACTCGACTTTTACCGAACCTATTAACAGAGGATCTACGCAAACTTTCAGTTCTAGTATTCATTACATAGGTGCCTAGGATCATGCAGCTAGGGTTCCAATCAACTCCTATGAACTTAAATGCACAGGTAAAAAGGAACACTAGTTGCATAAATTGAAATACTGGGATCATGCACCGGGGCTTGCCTTCTTAGGCAAAACTAGTCGGGGGTTCTTCCGAACTTTGGTTCGGATCTTCAGCGACTTCAGTTAGATTAACTTGAGCTTCGCGCTGCTCACTCTTGGACTCGGGCACCAGATCGTAGGTTCCGTCGACGAGAGTAGTTGATTCTATATGAATGCACATGTATGAGTGGTTTTAATGGTACAGATAAATAATTATTTCACTATAAAGTAGTCATTCAACAAAACTCAAGTTAAGTAGTCGAGCACTTTATTTTCTTTTCCCTGAACAGTCATTTATCGAGTACTCATTTAGATTAACTGACTTCATTAAGTAAGCGAGTGGTTTTGTCATGTCGTACGGCCATTTTTAACAGTAAGTTGTTTAAGCAAAACTACTCGTAGAGGTAGTTTCTGGGGTTGAGATTTTTATGCAGAGCTTGTGCAAAACTACTCGTAGATGTAGTTTCTGGGGTTGAGATTTCTATGCAGAGCTCATGCAAAACTACTCGTAGAGGTAGTTTCTGGGGTTGAGATTTTTATGCAGAGCTCGTGCAAAACTACTCGTAGAGGTAGTTTCTGGGGTTGAGATTTTTATGCAGAGCTCGTTACTTAAGTGCAAACTCACTGTAAAACTTTTAGCCATTTTCATTCAATAGGTTAATCATGAATAATTTATTAAGCACCTACTGCTATGATTAAGATCTATTTGTACAGAAGAAACCTTGCAAGAACTGGTGCTCAACATTTTACTGAACAAACTTACTTGCATGAGTGGGTAACTATAAATTTTGTAGATTTTTCCTATGCAAGAATCAGAGGCTAACATTTTAGTTTAAAAGGATCTAGCATATAACAAAAAGTACTCGAAACATCTAGCTGTGCTTGGATTCAGTTCATGAAATTTTTATGTGCGACTATACTCTTTGTACTGAAGCTACCATCCAAATTTCATGAGTAGTTCTTTCCTGAAACTCTTGGAACAACTAATAGACATTTAAACTTGATTCAAATCTACAACTAAAATTATGTGGAAAGAGCCCAAGATCCTTTTACAAAGTTGTAGATCTTAACTTAAGGAGTCCATAACATCTTAGTTTGTATTTTTAAGATTTTTCTGTGAGTTGTTTTGCATCTTCAAAGTTAATAGATTCGTTTACAATGTTCTAGTTTTCGGTTTACAAATGAGTCCCTGAGATTTTACTGAAATCTTCTCGGAAATATTGAAATCGAAGCAAATGGGTCCTTTGTGTAGGGGAACGGCGACTGTCGGCCAAATTCCGACGACTAGGGTTGCCGGCGGTGAGGTGTGAAGGTGGGAGAGGCAAGAGGGTAACAAACCGCACCTGTTTGTGGCCTTGGGTGGGGAAGGGGTGGAGCGAGGCGACTTGCCAATGGTGGCACAGAGTCGGCAGCGGGTGCGGGTGGTGGTGGTGGCGCTCTGGTGAGGAAGAGGGCGCGGGCACCGGCTGTGCAGCTTCGGTGTGAGGCGGAGAAGGTGGTGGGATGGTTGGTTTGGACAATGTGGGGGCGGAGTGGTGCGTCCATGCGCGATTGACTGCTCGTCGGAGTTGGTGTTGGGACGGCGAACTCAGGGGCCTCGGGTGGGGCTTTTATAGGCGCGAGGGGGAGGCTGGTGGCCTGGGCTCGAGCCGCTGGGGAAGACGAGACTAGGGGGCAAAACTAGGGGTGAGGCTGCCTTACTGGCGCCGGCGGGGGCTCGCTGTGGTGACAGCAGCGCCCGTGGCAGAAGAAAGCCGCCGCGTGGATGCTTCCTGAGGGGGAGGACAAGATTTTGTGGGCCAGCGGGAGATCTCCAGGTGCTGGCAACCCCACTTGGCCAGGTGGCCTCAGCTGCGCTAGGGTGCGCCGGCCACCTGGCCTGCCGGCAACGGGACAGGGCTGTGGGAGGAGAGAGGAGGGAGAAGATGATGGGACTTATGAGCGAGAAGAAAAACAATGGCGGCCTGGGTGAAAAAGGAGCTAAAACTCATTCTTCCCAAGGTTAAATCAAAAACATTTAAATACCATTTTTGCACAACTTTTCAAGATATACATTTTCTCTTTCATGACTGGTTTCCTTTGAGCAATGTATAAAAAGTTATTTTAAATTTCTGAAAACTAGTATTTAAATGACATGTCATTTCATGTGAATTTTTGTACTTTTAGCCCTTGAGTTCAACTAGACTTTTGTTGCTCTTGTTATGACAGATGTGCCGTTAAATTTTTAGAGTCATTTGTGATCAACTTTGAAAGTTACAAGGGTTTGTTTGCAAGAGTTCACATGTTTATGCATATATACATATACACATATTCATTTGCTTGAAAGGTAGATTTTGATAGGTTGTTTCATATTTCTCTTGCTCTTTTGTGACTGATTTCATATTGTCGATCTTTGTTTAGTCTTTTAGAAACCTAGGGTGTCACAACATGCTCTTTCACTACGGGGCCATAAACGTTCTTGAGTTGTTCTACCGAGAGATTAAGCCACTCACCCCATGAGCACGAAGTTTTGTCTTGATTCATCACAAGGATCATGCTCATCTGAGATATCTCCAAAATCCATCGTCCTTTGTGCCAAGGAACTGCGAGTCATACGATCATCTCAGGGTTTCCCATCATAGCGCCCTTTAGGATGGTTGTGTTTGGTTCTACTTATCATAACATCTATGCAGGGCTGTGTAACACCTCAGGTGTTTAAATTATGAAATAAGCCTCATTAGTTTAACACGATGCATAGATAACTAAGAAAAGTTTAAACGAAACGAATTATAAATTGGTTTTACATTGAATTGAAAATTGTTGGGTATATGTGCATAAGTACATGTACGTTAATCAAACAAATTAAATAACTTTCACATCGATGCAAACATGGCTACAAAATTTGAATAGGCACATCGTTTTTGGCATGATAAACAAAAGTCTAGTTGAAGCCTAGGAGCGAATGCAAATTTTTGCCCAGGAAATGACGTGCCCTCCGAATCATACTTTTTGAGTTTTTAAAATAAATGCTAAACTAAAACTCAAATGAACTTGGGCCTGAAACAAAACTTGTGTAACTTTTCATTTTGAACAACTTTCATGTTCAAGGATTGAGAAACACTTGAAATTGCAAACCAGCCCCTGCCTGTTCTTCTATTTCCACTGCAGACCCTTCTTTCTCCGCCCCGCCCGACCCTCCGACGCGCCGTCACTGTGGACCCTTCCTTCTCCGTTCCGCCCAACTCTTCGACGCGCCGCCGCTTCGCCCGACCCTCCGCTTCACCCGACCCTCCGTTTCGCCCGACCCTCCGCTTCGCCGACCCTCCGCCCGCCGCGCAGTCGCCGCGCCTCTGCTCGCCGCCTGCCTCGCCCAATGGACAAGCCGTGCCATGCCCGTGTCCCCGCCGCGTCTCGCCAGTTGCCGCGCTCGCCGCCCGACAAGCCATCTGCTGCAGCTCCTCGCCCAACCCGCGCGCCACGTGATCTCCCGCTCCCCACGCCAAATCCTCAGCGCCCAATCCCCTACCCGCGCCCGCCGCACGCCGTGCCGGCTCTGCTCGCCGCCCACCGCGACCAGTAACGCACCCCCGTCGTGCCGCCCCTCCCCAGCGTTGCCCGGTCCTCTCCCTCCCTCCTGGAGCCTATAAAAGGTGACACAAGGCCACTCGCGCGCGCCTCAACCCCCAGAACGCCGCCGCCGCTGCCATTGCCACCGTCGTGCACCACCCGCCGTGGAGTCCCATCCTCCAGCCTCCCACTGCCCAAACCCATCGCCCAGGGAGCTTGCCCTCCCTCCACTGAAGCTCACCGGCCTCTTCCCCGGCCACCTCGACCGCCGGAGCACCACCAGCGCAGCCCGCGCCGCCGCCGCTCCCTTGCTGCTCCGTGGACAGCCCACTCCAAAGCTCCTCTGTCCAAGCCAAGCCGCGAAGCTCATCGACCAGCCCACACCCTTCTCTCCTTGCCGGAGCACCGTCGCCGACGCTCCGCACCGCCGCCGCCCCAATGCTCCGCGCCGATGAGCCACCTCCAGTCACCCCCAACCCCGACCAAGCCCACCCCAAGGTAGCTCTCACCTCCCTGGATCTCCCCGACCCTTTTCCCCTCGCCGCCGACGAGGCCCCTCGCCGGAGTCTGGCCGGCCGCCATGCCAGCGCCGCCCAGGGACCCAATTGCAATGATTGAAATCTTTAAAAGAGTCTGCACGCAAGTTTCCAAGGGCATATCTGTAAACCTGTGTTTAAACTTTGATTTCAAAAATAGCGAATTGTAAAATTCATATAAAATCATAGAAAAATCAGAAAAATACAAACTCAACTGTTCTGGAATCTTTAGAAGAAAATCTACAACTTTAGTTACATGTTTTTCTTCAGTTACATGCTAAATCTTACTCTAAATTAAATGGAAAGTTTAATAGACTTTAAATAAACCCACTGTTGAAGACCAAGTTCTGAACCTGATTTTTGGATAGTAGATTGGTTGCTTGATGTGTAGGCCAGTGTAAAAATATTAGGACCAGAACCCATCTCTAACTAAACTTTTTGTTAAACCTTGTTTATGCCATGAAGTAATAAAACTAATTTGTAACTCCTGTTATATTGTGATTCATGTTGCCAAACTATTCCAGAGTTGTTATATTGATGCCTAAATACCACAGAAAAGTTTAGAACCTTTTTCCTCTCTACAACCTATTTATATAATTTTGTGGTGGGAAAAATGCACTAAATAAAGATAATTAGTTTCTGTGCTTGGAAAATGTTCATCTTTTTACTGAGGGACACTTTAGAGTAGCTCTTGCTGTATAAAAAGTTTCATACTCAGAAACCCTGTGAAACATCCTGTAGAAATTAATCTTTATTCAAATAAGTGTAACTTATCCTATTTATTATGCCTTGTATCTTGCACAATAAAATCTGAAAAATTTACAGTAACACATATATGGATAGATTAACCCCCTGTAACATTTGTGGCATCAACACTTGCATGGTTTGTTCTGTATAGAAATAAGTAGGTTCTAGCAGTAGCTGTGTATTACATTTTTTCATAATTATTCTTCTTCACAAAAATGTCTGAAATTTTTATAGTAGTCTTATCACTGCATAATGTACTCTGAATAAACATTTCATCACCAAAAGTTATCTAAATCAGTGTTTGTGCTTAATCCATGCTTATACTTCAAAAATTAAGTTTCCAATACAACACCACCCGCTTCTGTTAAGGATTGTCCAAAAAATCATAACTAAGTAACTTTACAATGAAATCTATGTTATTGTGGACTGCAACTTTATCGTGAAGGAAAATGATCATCATATACCCTCACTACAACTTACACTTGTGCATTCATATAGAATTGACTACTCTCTCCGACGGAACGTACGAGCTAGTGCCCGCGTCCGAGAGTGAGCAGCGTGAAGCTCAAGTGAATCTAACTGAAGCTTTCGAAGATCCGAACCCGAGTTCGGATGAGCCCCAAACTAACTTTACCCAAGAAGGCAAGCCCCGGAGCATGAACCCTATTTTTCTAATCTTATGCAACTTATTACTCTATTCTACTTGTACATTAAGTTTATAGGAGTTGGATGAAAACTTAGTTGCATGATCCTAGGTACCCATGCTCTGAACACTAGATGTAAGGTTCGATAGAATGCTATGCTAAAAGGACTCAGTAAAAGTGTAGGGATTTAGGAGTTGAATGTTTACTACATGCTGCAATCATAAGGTCGACGGACGGGGCTATGGTACGATGTTTATGTTGCTGATTGAGGCCCCGTCTGTTTAGTGAAAAATGCTAAGTCCGCAGTGTGTGGTAGTGGTGATTAAGTCTTTGAACGTACTAACCACATGCCGAGAATATGGTAATCGGTAAGCTTAAGTACCTAATCGGACCGGCAAGTGGACAGCATCCCACCCTCTCAACTTCGGTTCCATGCGCGCACATGGTGGGTGCAGAGCTAGGCTCTGTAGTCTTGGAGGGTGGCCCTAATCCACAACCCAGGAAGAAAGGGGAAAAGTTGCATGTGTGACTCTCTGAGTAACCACGTGACGTGTGTTTAGTTTCCCTTGCAAGGTTAAGAAATTTGATTCGAATCGTCCGTTTCTCGCGGTTATTGAGACTGCTTGACCCTTTTACCACATAGAGTAAGAAGAGGAACAATGATGATGATTAATCTTATTGGATGAGAAATTAATTCTTTCACCATGTATGATATTGGATAGTTGCTTACCAAGAATGGTTAAGGAAAACTAGAATCTGGAGCTAAATTTTGAAAGTAAGGACCTACTTGTATATGCTTTTCGGCAAAATAAACCCCTCAAGCCAAAAGCCTTGCATGTCTAGGAGTCGGCTAAGTATATTCCATTAGTCGGGTAAGCCTTGCTGAGTATTAGTATACTCAGCCTTGCTTGTGGCTTGTTTTCGGGTGTTACTTTCGAGGATATGATCGCTAGTTTGTCTTGGCTGTGTACCCTTCCTCATGGTTGGTCGGTGGAATGGGATACGCCCCCGGCCAACAATGATAATGCCAAGTGATGTCTCGTAGGGGCTTCATCGAGACATCGTCTATCGTCGAGTAGTTTATCGTTATTTTTCCACTGCATTGAACTCTGAAGAACTCAATTATTTTGAACTCTAAAGTACCTGGTTTTACGAATTCGAACTCATTTGTAATAATAATTTATGATGAATCCTGTGGTGTAAAATTTGTGGAATGTTGTATCCTTTGGGCTCACCTTCGTGTGAGTACATGTATGTGTGGTTTCGATCAGCAAAAACCGTGGTTGTATCGGGAGGTTACCCGACAGACCAATGGATTATTCCGTTTGAAGTGCGAGTAAGCCCTAATTGCCCTCGTGGTGATGGTTAGCGCGCTTGAGCCGGATTAATTCCGGTGGTTCTGCCACAGCTGGTACTAGAGCCGAAATGCATATGCCAGAGAATGCAACAAGCCTTAAAAACTTGTTTTCATAAAACTTGACCAGAAAAATGCATTTTGCAAAATGCGTTGGTTCGTTAAGGATGGTACCTAGTTCGTAAAGCCCTAAGGGATTATGGGAAAGTTACTAGGTGGCTATCTAACTTATGAATATTATCAACTGACTTCCAGCATATTACTTTCTATCAAAACTTACTTTTATGCACAATTGACCCTTAATTTCTGTAACGACGCACTCACCGCTAAGGTAAGAAGGTAAGAATCCTCAGCCAACTGAGAGAGCTTGGCCTTCCTGTCGGTGATGCGAGCCGAACGCTGCCCTCAAGCAGTGGCTTACTTGAGGTGCTGCCAATATACCAACTATTAGTTGATTATATTGGGAGTAGAAGGTTTGGCGCAGGGTATGGCGATCGCTGTTCATAGCCCCGTCTCAAGCCGGTACCCCCGTGAATATGCTATCTCGATAGCGTATGTCAACATCGTCTGTACGGCGGGAATTGTACGGATGCCGTTTCTATAGTGAACGGTAATGAATACGAACGCTTTCATGAGTGCTGGCATGAAAGGTTCAATGGATATATATATGCTATATCAATCTTCTGCAGGTACACTAACCGCGATTGCGATAGGTTTAAGAACGGGAAGAGAATTCTCGACTAGCTGTTATAGTGAGACGTATTGTGTATGCCACCGAAACTAACTTCGTAAGACCAAAGCTATTTGGCAATTATTTTATTTTGTGTGGACGAATAGGACGTGCATGCATCATGACTATATAAATCTGAAATTGAAAATGCGATGGTTGAGAGTGGTAAGGTTCATGCGTGCACAAGATTGTCTTTGCATAATGATTATCTTGCAAATCTGTCACATTTTTGCCTTATCTGAAAAGATGAATTTATTGAGCTTAGAAAATGATCCTTTCTAGAGAAATTCATGTTGAAAGTTTTGTTCCAAAAATTTTATTCGACCTCCTGTTTAAATATGAAAGATTCTGAACATATGGATAATAAGAAACAACAAAGACCTTGAGATGTCAGTTTTCTGTCCAAAATGAGCGCTTCTACCACATAAATTTTTATGCCCCCTTGCTACAGTTTTCTGCAAAAGTGTTCAACACAAAACTTGTTATAAATTTACTCAGGCAGCTACGGTTAAAATTTGCTAATTTTTTGCTGGGTAGATTTTCCCTGGAGCATGAAATCTTGGCCCAGTGTTCACTGAAATTTCTGGGTAGACAGAAAAGTAAAACCTTAAGAGAAAGACCATCTTAGAGCCTGATCTAGCTCTGGAGTTGACTAGCAAAGTTATTTGCTAATACCAAAGGAATGTTTTGGTGAAGTTTGAGAATTTCTGGATTACTCAAATTGGAGTTATGGAGTTTTGAAGTTGCTTCCAGAAATATTCAACTTCCATCCTCTAGTTCATATCCTATGGCATGATCTTGTGAAAACATTTACCCTTTGGAGATGATCCTTCTGAGCAGCAAGTTAAATACCAAAGTTGTCAAGAATTTCATGTCCTGACAGCTCACAAAATTTTAGCACTGTTGGACTTTGATAGTTTGAGTTATAGGCACGATACTATAACTCGTTCTGCTGAAAAACAGCCGAGACAGAGAAGCAAAGAATACCAAAGTTGAAACTCGCCCATCTTGGCCATCGATTTAGCGTCTTAGTTGAATACCAAAGTTGTGCATCTTTAAAATTCCTACTCACTGCCAAAATATGAGCTATTTTGGATGAACCTACCAGGAGCTATGAGTTTTCTTGTAGCGAACAGTATTCTGTCCACGATTCTATCCATGATCTTTCGGAACTCTACTCTTTTCCGCCCTAATCCTTTTTAATCGTGGAAGCAATATAGATCACGTTGATAATGATAAACCTTCACATTTCAGATGGTTGGAGCAACCCGTGGTAACCCTGAAGGTTTCGGTGCTAGCGCTAGTGAATCACAACAACAGCCACCGCCACCACCCAGTTTAGTGGAAGTAATGGCCGCTCAAACCGAGTTGCTTCGCCAGCTCGTGCAAGGACAACACCATCAGCGTGGTGGGCACAATGTTCACCAACCTCAAGTTGCTGGTTACACGGATTTCCTTGGGACCCAGCCTCCCTTGTTTCACAAAACGGAGGAACCCTTGGATGCGGACGCTTGGATTCGCACAATCGAGTCCAAGTTTTCTCTACTCGTGGCCCCATGTTCGGATGCAAACAAGGCTCGCTTTGCCACGCAGCAGCTTCGCGGTACAACTCGTCTTTGGTGGGACCACTACTTTGCTATGCTCCCTGCTGATCACGTTGTCACCTGGGACGAATTCAAAACTGCGTTCCGGGCACACCATATCCCAGAAGGTCTCATAGAAAGAAAGTTAAATGAGTTTTTGGCACTCACTCAGGGTACCCGCACTGTACTTCAGTATGCTCAGGGCTTCAACAATCTGTGCCAGTACGCAGGCTATCACGTAGACACGGATGCTAAGAAGCGTGATCGTTTCCGTAGAGGTCTAAGTACCAAACTCAAGGAACGGCTGAATCTTGTCAAGGCCGATACATATAATGAGCAAGTCAATATGGCCATCACTCAAGAGGATTGTATTGAGGCTCATCGTGCTGAAAAGAAGAGGAAGGCGCCAGCTGGACCGTCGGGTGCTCAGCCACCGAGGTATCGCTTGGTGCAAAATGCTGCGCCTACAGCTCCTCAGAAGGCCCCTCAGCCAGGACGTTGGATTATCAGGCCCCCGCAGCAACAAGCTATTGTACGACCCCTTGTGCCTCAGCAAACTGGCCCAAGGCCCGCTACTCAGCAGTTTCTTCGCCCGAGCATCACCAAAATCGTTGTTTCAAGTGCGGGAGTTCCAGTCATTTTACTCGCGAATGCCCTCAGTCCAGGTAGCCAAATCAGGGCCAGGACTCTAACCAGAGCAATAAGAACAAATGCAAGAGGCAGACCCTTCAGGTCAAACAAGGATGGATCAATTTCACCACTCTTGCAGAACTTCCTCAAGGAGCACCAGTGATGACGGGTACATTCTCTATCCATAACAAGCCTGCAGTTATATTGTTTGATTCTGGTGCATCACATAGTTTCATTAGTACAAAGTTGGGTGCAAAAGTAGGCTTGGATGTTTGTCACACAAAAGTGTCGTATATGATATCAACACCGGGTGGTAAAATTTCTTCAAATCAAATGATAAGGCAAGTACCAATCAAGATGGGTAGTAAAACTATCAACACGGACCTTGTTCTTTTACCCCTTGACGGCATGGACGTTATTTTGGGTGTGAATTGGATGGCTCTACACGGAGTCACACTGGACCTTTCTTCTCGAGCAGTTGAAATAAATTCACCTAGTCACGGAGCCACTACACTTTACCTACCATTCCGGGAGTGCACGAATTCTTGTGCTTTCGTGATGGAAGGAATCAAACTAGAAGATATTCCAGTGGTATGCGAGTATGCCGATGTTTTTCCGGATGACTTACCAGGAATGCCACCAGATAGGGATATTGAGTTCGTTATTGAACTACAACCAGGCACTGCACCTATCTCCAAAAGACCCTACAGAATGCCACCTAAGGAATTGGCCGAACTAAAAACACAACTCCAAGAACTACTGGACAAAGGCTTCATTCGTCCTAGCGCATCACCTTGGGGATGTCCAGCCCTTTTTGTAAAGAAAAAGGATGATAGTTTAAGATTATGTGTGGACTACCGACCTCTCAATGCGGTGACCGTTAAGAATAAATACCCACTTCCCTGCATCGACGTTCTCTTTGATCAATTATCTAGAGCTAGAGTTTTCTCAAAGATTGATCTTCGATCTGGATATCATCAGATAAAGATTCATCCATGTGATATTCCTAAGACCGTCTTTTCCACACGATATGGACTATATGAATTCTTGGTCATGTCCTTTGGTCTCACCAATGCCCCTGCCTACTTCATGTATCTCATGAATTCGGTATTCATGCCCGAGCTTGACAAATTCATCGTAGTTTTCATTGACGACATCCTGATCTATTCCAATAATAAGGAAGAGCACGCTAAGCACCTACACATTGTTCTTCAGCGTCTCAGAGACCATCAGCTCTATGCTAAATTTTCTAAGTGCGAATTCTGGTTGGATAGTGTGAAATTCTTGGGTCACACTATTTCCAGCGAAAGCATAGCCGTTGACCCCAACAAGGTACAAGAAGTGATGGATTGGAAACCTCCTACCTCTGTTCATCAGATTCGTAGTTTTCTTGGTTTAGCCGGTTACTATCGCCGTTTCATTCCGGATTTCTCCAGGATTGCTAAACCTATGACTGAACTATTGAAAAAGGGAGTAAAGTTTGTGTGGGATGAGAAATGTGAAGAAGCTTTCCACACACTTATAGAACATTTGACTACAGCCCCTGTGTTAGCTCAACCCGATAACACCAAGCCGTTCGATGTTTACTGTGACGCTTCTAGCACTGGTCTTGGTTGTGTGCTTATACAAGAAAATCGAGTTATCGCCTATGCTTCACGAGCCCTCTGGCCCCATGAGTAGAATTATCCAACCCATCATCTTGAATTAGCACCAGTCATTCATGCTCTAAAAATATGGAGACATTATCTCATGGGCACTCATTGTAATATCTACACCGATCACAAGAGTCTCAAATATATCTTCACCCAAGCCGATCTGAATATGAGACAAAGAAGATGGCTAGAATTAATCAAGGATTATGACCTCGAGGTGCACTATCACCCCGGCAAGGCCAATGTAGTCGCGGATGCACTAAGCCGCAAGGCCTATTGCCATTGCCTATCAGTGGAATTCTATAATAAGACATTATGTTCAGAAATGAGGAAGCTTAGTTTCGAAATGATTTCCCAAAGCACCTTGCATCACATCTCAGTTGAGCCCACTCTCCAAGATCAAATCATTATGGCACAACTACATGATGAAGGAGTTAAGATCATCAAACAAAAAATCTCTCTAGGAGAAGAGAAATATAAATGTTTCCGCAAGGACCATAAGGGAGTTCTATGGTTCGAAAGTCGCATAGTCGTTCCGAAGAATCATGACCTCCGTAAGAAAATTCTTGATGAGACACATCTTTCAAAATTTTCTATTCACCCCGGCAGCAGCAAAATGTATCAAGATCTTAGGCAAAACTTTTGGTGGACTAGAATGAAAAGGGAATTGCTAAATATGTCTCGAAATGTGACACATGTCAGAGAGTAAAAGCCAGCCACTTGAAAGTAGCCGGTACACTTCAACCTTTGCCTATACCCTCATGGAAATGGGAAGACATAAGTACGGATTTCATTGTTGGATTGCCAAGTACCGCACAGAAACATGATTCCATATGAGTTATCGTTGATAGGCTCACAAAGATGGCACATTTTCTTCCGGTACACACCACCTATACTGCCAAGAAATATGCCGAGATTTATCTCGATCGCATCGTTTGCCTACATGGAGTACCGAAGACTATTATTTCCGATCGTGGTACTCAGTTTGTAGTGCGCTTTTGGGAACAATTGCAAGCTTCTCTTGGTACTAAATTGATTCGAAGCTGAGCCTGTCATCCTCAAACTGACGGACAAACTGAAAGAGTGAACCAAATTCTTGAAGACATGCTTAGAGCTTGCGTCATTCACTATGACAAGAATTGGGACAAATGCCTATCCCTAGCAGAGTTCTCATATAACAATAGCTATCAAGCGAGTTTGAAAATGGCACCATTTGAGGCCTTATACGGACGAAGGTGTCGAACCCCTTTGAGTTGGTCACAGACCGGAGAACGCAAAATATTTGGACCAAACTTGGTAATCGAGGCAGAAGAAAAAGTTAGAGTAATACAAGAAAACCTCAGAGCCGCACAATCCAGGCAAAAGAGCTATTTCGACAGAAGGAGAAAGCCACTAAAATTTGAAGTTGGTGGCCATGTCTACCTTCGCGTTTCACCAACCAAGGGTGTACAACGATTCGGAGTCAAAGGAAAACAATCTCCCCGTTATGTTGGTCCCTACGAAACCATCGAGAGCTGTGGACCCGTAGCCTATAGAATTTGACTGCCCTCTCAGCTTGCAGCCATCCATGATGTCTTTCACGTGTCTCAGCTCAAGAAGTGTGTTCAAGTCCCTACCGAGGTTGTGGAACAACAAGAAATATTGGTAGAGCCCGACCTCTCGTATGTTGAGTACCCTATCAAAATCATGGATCAAAAAGAAAGAAGCAGTAGAAGGAAAGTGATTAAAATGTATAAAATTCAAATGGAATCATCACACTGAGGAAGAAGCCACGTGGGAAACTGAAAGCTATCTAAACCAAAATTTTCCGGGTTTTCTCAACTCCACCGAAGGTACACACACTGCCCACACTAAGCTTATTGTCCGAATCTCGGGGCGAGATTCTTTTTAAGGGGGGAAGGCTGTAACACCTCAGGTGTTTAAATTATGAAATAAGCCTCATTAGTTTAACACGAGGCATAAATAACTAACAAAAGTTTAAAAGAAATGAATTATAAATTGGTTTTTCTTTGAATTGAAACTATTTAGGTATATGTGCATAAGTACATGTACGTTAATCAAACAAATTAAATAACTTTCACATCGATGCAAACATGGCTACGAAATTTAAATAGGCACATCATTTTTGGCATAATAAACAAAAGTCTAGTTGAAGCCTAGGAGTGAATGCAAACTTTTGCCCAGGAAATGACGTGCCCTCCGAATCATACCTTTTGAGTTTTTAAAATAACTGCTAAACTAAAACTCAAATGAACTTGGGCCTGAAACAAAACTTGTGTAACTTTTTATTTTGACAAACTTTCATGTTCAAGAATTTTTGAGTTGCAACGCGAAAAATTGAGAAACACATGAAATTGCAAACCAGCCCCTGCCTTTTATTCTATTTCCACTGCAGACCCTTCTTTCTCCGCCCCGCCCGACCCTCCGACGCGCCGTCACTGCGGACCCTTCCTTCTCCATTCTGCCTGACCCTCCGACGCGCCGCCGCTTTGCCCGACTCTACGCTTCGCCCGACCCTCCGTTTCGCCCGACCCTCCGTTCGCCGACCCTCCGCTTCGCCGGACCCTACGCTTTGCCCGACCCTCCGCCCGCCGCGTAGTCGCCGCAGGCCACCTGGCCGGCGATGCCTGACCGGCGCTAGGCACCAAGCCAATGCCTGGCCACGCCCTGCTCGCCGCGCTCCTCCCCAGTCCGCACACGCCACGTGCACACCGGCGACGCACGCCTCTGCTCGCCGCCCGCCGCGCCCAATGGACAAGCCGCGGCGTGCCCGTGTCCCCGCCGCGTCCCGCCAGTCGCCGCGCTCGCCGCCCAACAAGCCAACTGCTGCAGCTCCTCGACCAACCCGCGCGCCGCGTGATCTCCCGCTCCCCACGCCAAATCCTCAGCGCCCAATCCCCTGCCCGTGCCCGCCGCACGCCGTGCTGGCTCTGCTCGCCGCCCACTACGACCAGTACAGCGCCCCCGTTGTGCCGCCCCCGCCCAGCGTTGCCCGGTCCTCTCCCTCCCTCCTGCAGCCTATAAAAGGCGACACAAGGCCACTCGCGCGCGCCACAACCCCCAGAACGCCGCCGCTGCTGCCATTGCCGCCGCCGTGCACCACCCACCGTGGAGTCCCATCCTCGAGCCTCCCACTGCCCAAACCCATCGCCCAGCGAGCTTGCCCTCCCTCCACTGAAGCTCACCGGCCTCTTCTCCGGCCAGCTCGACCGCTGGAGCACTACCAGCGCTGCCTGCGCCGCCGCCGCTCCCTTGCTGCTCCGTGGACAGCCCACTCCGAAGCTCCTCTGTCCAAGCCAAGCCTGAAACGGTTTTCCCTCGACGCCGCGAAGCTCATCGACCAGCCCACACCCTCCCCTCCTCGCCGGAGCACCGTCGCCAACGCTCCGCACCGCCGCCACCCCTCTGCTCCGCGCCGACGAGCCACCTCCGATCACCCCCAACCTCGACCAAGCCCACCTCAAGGTAGCTCTCACCTCCCTGGATCTCCCCGACCCTTTTCCCCTCGCCGCCGACGAGCCCCCTTGCCGGAATCTGGCCGGCCGCCATACCAGCGCCGCCAAGGGACGCAATTGCAACGATTGAAATCTTTAAAAGAGTCTGCACGCAAATTTCCAGGGGCATATCTGTGAACATGTGTTTAAACTTTGATTTCAAAAACAACGAACTTGTAAAATTCATATAAAATCATAGAAAAATCAGAAAAATACAAACTCAACTGTTCTGGAATCTTTAGAAGAAAATCTACAACTTTTGTTACATGTTTTTCTTAAGTTACATGCTAAATCTTGCTCTAAATGAAATGGAAAATTTAATAGACTTTAAATAAACCCACTGTTGTAGACCAAGTTCTGAACCTGATTTTTGGACAGTAGATTGGTTGCTTGATGTGTAGGCCAGTGTAAAATTATTAGGACCAGAACCCATCTCTAGCTAAACTTTTTGTTAAACCTTGTTTATGCCATAAAGTAATAAAACTAATTTGTAACTCCTGTTATATTGTGATTCATGTTGCCAAACGATTCCAGAGTTGTTATATTGATGCCGAAATACCACAGAAAAATTTTAGAACCTTTTTCCTCTCTACAACCTATTTATATAATTTTGTGGTGGGAAAAATGCACTAAATAAAGATAATTAGTTTCTTTGCTTGGAAAATGTTCATCTTTTTACAAAGGGACACTTTAGAGTAGCTCTTGCTGTATAAAATGTTTCATACTCAGAAACCCTGTAAAACATCCTGTAGAAATTAATCTTTATTAAAATAAGTGTAACTTATCCTATTTATTATGCCTTGTATCTTGCACAATAAAATCTGAAAAATTTACAGTAACACATATATGGATAGATTAACCCCCTGTAATATTTGTGGCATCAACACTTGCATGGTTTGTTCTATATAGAAATAACTAGGTTCTAGGAGTAGCTGTGTATTACATTTTTTCATAATTATTCTTCTTCACAAAAATGTCTGAAATTTTTATAGTAGTCTTATCTCTGCATAATGTACTCTGAATAAATATTTCATCACCAAAAGTTACCTTAATCAGTGTTTGTGCTTAATCCATGCTTATACTTCAAAAATTAAGTTTCCATTACAACACCACCCCCTTCTGTTAAGGATTGTCCAAAAAATCGTAACTAAGTAACTTTACAACCAAATCTAGGTTATTGTAGACCGCAACTTTATCGTGAAGGAAAATGATCGTCATATACCCTCACTACAACTTACACTTGTGCATTCATATAAAATCGACTACTCTCACCGACGGAACATACGAGCTGGTGCCCGCGTCCGAGAGTGAGCAGCGTGAAGCTCAAGTGAATCTAACTGAAGCTTTCGAAGACCCGAACCTGAGTTCGGACGAGCCCCAAACTAACTTTACCCAAGAAGGCAAGCCCCGGAGCATGAACCCTATTTTTCTAATCTTATGCAACTTATTATTCTATTCTACTTGTACATTAAGTTTATAGGAGTTGGATGAAAACTTAGTTGCATGATCCTAGGTACCCATGCTCTGAACACTAGATGTAAGGTACCCAAGCTACTTGACCACCCTAATTGTCCTGGTTGCACTGGCGATTGTAGCCCCCCCCCCCCCCCCCCGGGGTCTGAGTCCACCTCCGGGGGTGCGACTGACTTGTGCAGAGTCACCGCGACGCTCAGATCTCAAGAGGGTGTTCCATGTTGAAGACATGGGGTTTTGCTCATCGAGTTCCTTGAGCGCACGCTGAGTCAGGTACTACAGCCTTTGCACCTGGGGGTTTGGTAGTAGTTGTTGAACTATTAGCACTGCCTCTGCAATGGCGGCTTGCGGTACTCCCGGTCTTCGGCCGCTGCGAAGGCATGGTTGAGGTTCCTGCAGTACAGCGGGTTGCCTGTGCGGTTTTCCGTGTTCCACCTGCACTTGGCGTTCTTCAACCGCCAGATTCTCCTATGCTCTTCGTTCTCATCCTGGAGAGTGTTCGTCGTGCACTCGTCGCCGGATACATCCGCAAGTAGTTCGGCTTTGTACTCTGGACCTGGCTCATCGTCCTCCACATTGCGGAGGGAAGCCATGTAGACTTAGCCATCCGGCGAGGTCTCAGCCATATGGTTGTACTCATCTAGCTCTATGCTGCCCTCTTCCTCTTTAGTGATGCGAGAAAGGGGCTTGCCTTCCTGCAAAGGCAGTTCTTGCATGAAGGCCACAAGGCGGCAGTCATATTCGAGTAGCTCAGAGGGCTCCATGCCCTTCCAGTACACGAACCGGCATTGCGGCGTAGTAGTGATGGTCAGACCCACGTGACTACCCGGAAAGGATTCGGAGTCGTCGTCTGAATCCGAGTATTTGTCGAAGAAAGGGGCCCCCTGGCAAGCGGTGGCTCCCTCATCTTCGATCTTGAGAAGATGATCTGAGTCACCCAACAAGTCAAAGAGGAACTTGAACTGATGGGGACGCGAGGGTGCTCAATCTTCCATCAGGAGGATAACTATCGATTTATCGACAACCCGACACAAGCGATCCGGCTTCCGATCAACAAGACCCGAGCCTGCAATCGAAGCACCACATCGTCTCTTGGTTATCAACCATGCGTTGCCCGCTTGACCTTGCCACGAAGGCTAATTCTTGCCTGCGAATCGAAGAACACAAAGCAAGGGCAAGGAAGAACGCAACTGAATTTGCAGAATCCTTGGATTAACTCACAAAGTTGGGGGTCTCATAAACCGATGAACGGCGACTGTTCGATGACACATTGAGTCTAAGCTAAATTCCAAACCCTAACATGTGCAGTGGATACTGATTATATAGTCTAAGGGGCGTGCAGGTACCCCTGTTCGCGTACCTAAGGAGTCCCAACATGTTACAAGGCCTAAACAGCCCAAAAGACGGTGACACATGACCCTGACAGATTCTGGATGCTGAGATGTTTCGATGATTCCCGTTGAATCCAATGAAATTTGGACCTCAAACCAAAGCCATTGGTTAGCTTATGAAATTATCTTTCCATCCACATGTGGATTGTCAAAAAATGGAGTCCGTATGTGACCTGGGCGTCCGTTTTACCACAGACTGCTCCTGGAGTCCGAGATGGACTCGACTTGACATGGATTGGGCCTCCAACTTGAATTGGACGCCCTTGCTGGCCTCATAAGGAGGTGTCCAAGGTGAAGGACGTCCAAGGGATTCATTGTTGTGTTCCCCATCTCCTTGGGGCGGGCTCCAACTTGGGCCAAGGTACTAAGGATGAATAACAAGCCCATGACGATGCAGAAATAGCGACAGCTAGTCTTGATTATTTGGAGACCTTGCCAACGTGATATTGAAGTGGGACAAGATCTATTTGAAATATTATGAAGCAAGATTTCCATAAAGTGCTCATTGACCTCAATCGCACTCCAGATGGATGAGTTATGACCTTCCCAATGAAGCAATGTTGGCCTGCCGACGAACTGACTGTTCAACTTTGATGGACTTGCACTTTGAGACACATTTGTACCTACAAGCAAATAATGACATGTACATGTGGAACAAAGTTAATTGTACCAAAAATCACTATGCAAAAGTGGGAACGAGCTCACCTTATAATCAATGATCGTATCCGAGGTTGTGATGTTCTCATCATCCTCTCCTTCTTAACAGCAAACCGTCATCGGTTTGGTCTTAGTTGTAGGATATGTAGTAGGTAATAACCAATAGTGCTCTCCTTCTTATGACTTATCCTATTTCTGTAAAACAAAACTAGGGGGTCTCAAAATAACACGATTATAACTATTGCAGCCCTCTAGTTGATCATATTCTCGCATAGTAAAAGGAGAAATCAGATTTGAACAAATATAAAATCGGTGTACCATGTAGTCTCCTTTACTTTAAGCTTGATTGAACAAATATAAAATCGGAGTACCATGTAGTCTCCTTTACTTTAAGTTTGATTGGCTTGCATATGTTTTATTTCCCGCTAAACTTGAGCTTGTGAATAATACCCTAGGGAACCTATAATTGTTAAGTTGTTGAAAAGTGAGATATGGTTTGATGAAGAAATCCTTGCTTTCTCTGCTTTTATGTTTGGGAAATTTTATATCAAAAAGAGAACCCTCCATAGCTTTACAAACTCCTTGTGTTTGTCCTACCAAAGCCATATGTCAATCTTCATGAAAGAAACCATATACATATGTGCCTTGTTATTACTTTGAGCTTCATCAAATTTTGTGACCCTAGTGAGATACTTCTCATACTTGATTGATAAAGATCATGTACACTCCACATGCTAAACTTCTACTCTGGAAGTTAGCTATTCCATTCCATGTATCCACGGAATAAAACTCCATGTGTAATGATCTCTCTCTCCAGTATTGTTACAAAAGGGACATGGGCCTTAAAAACAAGAGAAAAAATATATATGGGCACCTAAAGGTCCAAGTATTGAAAAAAAAAATTTGGACACATGAAGGTACAAGAAAAAAATAATATATATTGCCATGTCCTTATGTTTTCCAAATAAAGGAGAGAGATTCATGAAAGGAGTGGTATATTTTCATCATCCACTTTCCATACACTTGCACAATCTTGATCAGCTCCTATGATATGTCATCTCCATGGATCCAAGCTTTCATTTTGCAATATATGTGAAACAAGTGCATGCTTCCAAATCTCCTACCATGAGCTCCACATAAGCTATCTTTAGAAGTAGGATTAAAAGAGGCAATACCTTGGTAAGGATACATACACACTGAGTGACTTGAGCGATCCTATGGACGAGTAAAGCTATGGTTGGTCTTTTCAAAAAAATCCATCGACCACCCAGTCATACAACAGAGAAGTGGAGGAGACTCGAGTCAATACTGTTCCACGCTTCAACTACCCAAACCATTATGGTAGACACATCAAGATTAACAGGTAAAGGTGAAGTTTGGAATAATTTGTATGCAGGTATCATATCAAGAGGAAGTGGTGTTCCACCTTAGTCCTAACCTTTACTTGAGGACGAGCAAAGACTAAGTATGGGGGTGTTGTTGATGGTTGTTATGGACCAATTTTGACCGTCAATTTGATCAGAAAATTTGGAGAATTAACATATCTTGCATGCATATTTATCTAGAATAATATCAACTCCACATGTCCCTTGGAAAATAGTGCTATGCAGGAATTTGAGCAAATAATGGAGGGAAAACACACCCTTGAATCCAAGGCACAAAACATTGACCAATCATAACACGTCATTCAGCCTCCCATGGATCAAAGGGCCCTCCAGAGCAAGCAACCAACTTAGGACAGCACCAAGCCATGCACATGAGTCATCAGGGCCCACCTACCAGCCACTCAGAGAAGGCTGAAGTGGGTTGGTGGCCTGGTTGGTTACCAGTTCGGCCGAACCAGGACCAAGGCCACCGACTTATCTCTTGCACGTGGAGCTTCCCCATTGGTCCTCAAGGTCGGTTCAAGCTGATCCTGCTGATTTACCGGCTGTAAGCTGCTGTGACACATCTATAAATATGATGGGAGGGGCTCCTAATGAGACATACAACACCTTTGCCCTCTCTTGCTCTCTCACATCCAAATCTGAGCTTTAGGCTCATCCTAGAGGTGTTAGAAAATAGGGAGAAAGTGAGGGTAAGTCAGGAAAGTGCCGGGTTTGTCGGCACTCTTCTCCAGCTTGTACCTCGACCGATGCTTATCAATCAAAGTAAGTGTTCGTGATTCCTTCTATGTTCTAGTTTTGTAGTTAAGCAATAGTTTTAGTTCCTTAGTTGTTTACTGGATCAATGATTCACTAGATAAGTGGGTGCTCTAGTCTAAAGCTAAGCCTAGAGTAAGTAGAAGATGGTATAGATGTGATGTCTAGATCAGTCACTACCTGTTGGTTGTGGTATATCCCATGGTTACATGAGGTAGGTAGCAGGTGGTGATAGCCCTATCTATTCAGTGTAACCCTCCCCGTTCGAGTATATTCTAGTGCCGTATTACAGGAGCTAGGCAGGTCTTATACTGAGGAAGCCAGTAGCCCGAAGTAGACAACTAGGATGGTTCTATCTTACCTTTCATTCTAAGCCTTAGGAATCATCTCTACCCCTTTCCTCTAGCCAGTGTGGTGCCCTGGACGAACCTGAATCCTAGAGAATATACACAGGTTCCTCAGTGGATACGATACCCTGGAATACTCTTGGGTGAAAGTTACAATGGTATCTGTATGCTTGCAGATTTATTTGTGATCGTCAAAAAACCCAACAAATGCCATGAGCGTAGCGGTTGCCATTAATGACTTCTCGCAAGTCGCGGTTGCCTTGCCTCCTAGGGGGTAATTCCCACCACGTGGCCGCGGGGGTTGTTGGTGGTTGCCTTGTCCATGTGGGGACTGTTGGACTCCTGGTCGCCCAGCCACCTGCGGACTGATGGGCGGTGGCCGTGGCTGGCCTGGCGGTCGTGCCCCCTCGTGAGATTGGGTCCACCTCCTGGTGTACGACTAGCCTGAGCGTCTACGCTTGCACTCCTAGATTGGCTGCGCTGGATCGATGGCATGGGGTTTGCCGATCCAGCTGGATGAGCGCGCGTTGTGTCACTTGCATCACCATTTGAGTCTCCGGATTTTGGGGTAGTTGCTGGACCGCATCACCAGCAATGTTCCCCATCCGAGTAGCATAATTGGAGTCGGCGACTGCCGCGAAAGCACCGTTGAGGTTGCGCTGAGGTGGTTGTCAGGCGGGGGCCTCTGCATTCCGCCTGCGTTTGGCTTGCTTGGCGTTCTTCGCCCTGCGCACCCTCCTGCTCTCCTCATCTTCGTCCGGGGGTCGTTCGCGGTGTTCTCATCGCCGGAGATGTCCGCGAGTAGTTTGTTGTCGTACTCTCTTCCTAGCTCGTCATTGTCTTCTGCATGGTCGTGGATTGAAGCCATGCAGACTTGGCCCTCCGGAGAGTACTTGTCGGTGTTGGAGCTGTAATCGACCAACACGATGTGGCCCTCTCCCTCAGCGATGGAGGCAAGGGGCCTGCCTTCCTGATAAGTCACCTCTTGGGTGTAGGCCACAAGGCGGGCGTCGATATCAAGTAGCTCAGAAGGATCCATGCCCTTCCAGTACACGAACTGACCTTGTGGTGTGGATGTGATCATCAGGCCCAGGTGACTAACCGTAAAGGGTTCAGGGTCGTCATCTGAGTCCGAGTATTTTTCAAAGATGGGAGCCTCCCGGCAGGCGGTGGTATCCTCATCTCCGATCTTGAGAATGCGATCCAAGTCCTTTTGCAATGAAGAGAGGGTTTCGATTCGCATGACCTTCTAGTGAACAGTGGCCATGTTGCATAGCCCGAAAGATAATTGGGTACATAGATCCTCGGACCGAATTAGATCCGATCTGAGGAGCCATGATGCGGCACTAGGAAGTCACGTCGAAAATGGAGCAGCATGGAGCAGCATCCCGTCAGAGTAGTCAGTAGACTCGTCGAGATTGCTGCATGAAGTTGTCGCTGAAGCCTCCGGCTTTGAGTTGTCAACGAGGTGCCGACGGAAGCTGCCTACGCCATCCGCGATACAGACCCACGAGCCAAAGACGATAGTTGCACCCTCGTCGGGCACGGCGCTGGTGAAGTTGAATGATGCCATCGAGTTCACCTGGTGATCATTGATGATGTCCCCTACATGGCGCACCAGTTGTCGGTGCTTTACCGCCAAGCCCACTGAGGGATACCCCAAGGTGGTAGGTTTTAGGTGGGGGTGTCGCCAAGATCTGGAACTTGAAGGTGCAAGGAACACAAGGGTATAGACAGGTTCGGGCCGCAAGGAGCGTAATATCCTACGTCCTGTGTGGTAGTTTGTATTGCCTTCGATGTTGATTGGTTTGGAGGGGGTCCCTGCCCACCCTTATATAGTCTGGGGGGACAGGGTTACAGATATCCTAGCCAGATACGAGCTCAGAAGTCCTACCCAAGTACTACACGGGCAGTTTCCTTCTGTTCCGACTAGACCTACTCGTTGCCGAGTAGCTTACAACAGGTATAAGGTATGGCACATGCCCCATCCTTTATACTAGAAAGTCTATGCCATGTGCGCAGTCCCGTGGCCCCGGGTCTGACACTGCCTCAAACACTCTAAAAGAAAAGAAGTCATTAGGTATCCATATGAATATATAACAAAACAAATGAAACATGGAGAATGAGCATCCAGTACGTACTAGAAATTCTTTCTTCCATCTAAGTTCATCCTTGAACTGACCTACATTGTTTTCACAGAACTTTTTCAAAACCCTGCGCATGATCGAGAATGAATAAATATATTTCTCGAATGATTGAGGTATAACAGTGCGATGACCAGAATTGCCTATTCAACATCTCAGTCATACTTGCGTACTCTGATGGATCTTTCCTCAATGAGTCCATAACCACTACTAAGCTCATGTTAGGACTTATCACAAATAGTATCGAGTGATTCCTGCAAGATTATACAGACCCAACTCATATTAGGGTTAAAAAATCCAATTATACAAAAGTAAACGGGTTACATGGTAGAAAACACTCACCTAACGTTGTAAGGAAACAATATCATGTGCTTGTAATACTGAACGGTTAAGAACTTGTATAAGTTATTAAATGGATCTTGAGGTTGGTCCTTTAGAGTAACGCAATTCACAACCACTGGGTCGACAAAGCCCAAGTGATAGTGCCCATTCTTCCAGCACCTTTGAATCTCCATTCTACATGATACAAAAGAAACAAGGAATAGATTGAGGTCGTGTAATAAGATTCATTAATTATGCTGTTGAGAATTAAAGAACACCACTTACAGATGCCAGGTACTAACGAAAGAGATGTTGAGGGCGCCTTGATGGTATAGTTCGTACAATTCTTCGAATCTCAACCATATCACATCCTCTCAACGAAAGTAATCATCATCTTTAACCTTTACACCCTCCATGATCTGGTCTTTGTTGCTCGACCCATCCAAGCCATTTATGTAGCCTGCGCATTTGCGTTGGAAGCTCACAAATGAGCTCAGGGAGAACAAGGCTTCAACCCATGACAAATGGCCAGGTAGCAACTACGGGAGCGAACGGTATTTCCTTACAACCTGCAACCTCATCCGCCGAGAGACGAGTTTCTTTCATTAATGTAACTAGCTCTTGTTGTTTGGTTGACAGCACTATGAGCATTTCAATTGATTGTGTCTTTTGGGCTCCGAGCTGCAGAACATCAGATGACGACCTAGCAGATTTCTTCTTCTTGTACGACTTAGTAATCGAGCGGTCGTAGTCTAAAGGCGGAATAAATTTCTTCCTATTTACATTGGTCATTTTTCAAAAAAGGCAAAATCTTTTGGATCTACGGGTGCCCTCTTCTCTGGCTCCATTGGTTTGAAGTGCTCTTTAACATTGGCCATACTTCTCTTATTGCATTCATCATAAGGAAGGTCCCACAGTTTCGTAGGAGCCTCCTTAGCTTTCTTCTTCGGCTGATGCTTCTTCCGTGTTTGCTTCTTTGGCTGTCCCTTTTGTTTTGTTGCAAGCAGCAGAGGAGGTGAAGGAGAAGACGGCTGCCCAGGAGGTGAAGCAAGTGACTGTGGACTCATACAAGGTGACCTTGAAGGAGAATTTTGTGGTGCAGCTGTGGGACATGGTGGACTCATGCTAGGTGCCCTTGGAGGAGGTTGCAGAGATGCTGGCCTCGATGCTTGATTAGTAGGCTTGAGGATGATGTAGCGCTCCTCCCAAAGGATGTAACCATGTATGGCCTACGCTAGTGTCTGCTCCCCGTCACCTCCAGGAATGTCGAGCTCGAGCGTCTCATAACCATTGCACACCACCTCCACGCCAACTCTAGTGTATCCAGCCGGAATCGGCTGTCCATGGCAGACCTCACCTGGTTGGGTTGGCATAGCGCTAGCGAAGGCAACCATGTTGATTAAGTTCTTATATTGAATTTGCAGCTCACAAGGTGTCCGCTAAGTGATATCTTCCACAGGATAGCGCTGCTAGCCTGTTTCAATTGCGGGGATTGCATTGTCGACAAGGAGACCCGTGGATGCGCAGCTACTTCTTCGCTGAGACACATTAGCTTCATTGCCATTACACTCTGGAGTTGGTTGTGATTGCTGTTGCTGGCTCACTGCTGTGGCAACTTGTCATTTTACTTCATCCACCATCCTTGCATCGTGAGATAACAACTGTTCTTCAAACATTCTAAAGTGCGCTTCCTCCTCGTGCTTCCTTCTTTGTTGACTACTGTCAGAGTCGATGTACCCACTGAACCCATATTTCCACGGAATCACGCCTTTGCCTCGAGCTCGTGTTCGACACGGATGTTCTTGATTCTGAAGGGCATAAGTCAACTGTGGCAGAACCGCCCGAATTAACCCGGCTCAAGTGCACTAACCATCATCCTTGTAGATGAACTGGCCATCATGCACTTCAAACGGATTAATCCGACAGTCTGTCGGGTAGATCCCGATGCAACCACTCAATATTTCGATTGAACCCAAGCATACACATAACTCGCACAAAGGCAAGTCCAGAGATTACAACATTACACAGATTTTATAAACACCAGCCGGACATGAATTATTACAAGTCGAAAATATCACTCGAGTACTTTTAAAGTTCAACATACAAACTTTATTCAGAGTTTTACTGTAGCGGAAAGAAAAACACGATCAACTATCGTCGGCAGGGTCATTACTATTCGGGGAAGGATCCCATTCCACTGTCCAACCAGTCGGCAAAGCACTCGGCCAAGCCAAACCGGCTAACATATCTTCAATAGGCATACCTGAAAACATTGCCACAAGTAAGGCTGAGTATACTAATACTCAGCATGGCTTACCCGACTAGTGGTATGGAAATACCGACTACTAATCATGCAAGGCTCTAAGGTTCTAGGGTTTTCTTTTTGCTGAAAAGCAACAAAGAGTAGGTCCTTAATTTCATATTTTAGCTTTCCATATTCTAGTTCATTTAACCAGTCTAGATGAGCATCTATCTCTAAGCAAACATGGTGGAAAACATTTAATCATCCAACAAGTTTCATCATATCCATAGTTCCTCTTGTTACTCTATGTGGCAAGAGTATTAAGCAGTCTCAATCACCGCGAGAAATGGATGATTCGAATCGAATTTCTTAACCTTGCAAGGGAAACCTAAACACACGTCACGTGGTTACTCCAAGAGTCACACGTGCAACTTTTCCCCTTTATCTCCGTTTTATGGATCAAGGCCACCAGCCTTGAGTACAAAAGGTCCATGAACCACGGACAATGCCGGAACATGACCCCTCTTACACTCACCATTGGGCCCATGGGACAGCGTCAAAACGGTAGAGCCTGTCCAAGCACCGGTTCAATCGGGTACTTAAGCTTACCGATTACCATATTCTCGGCATGTGGTTAGTACTTTCAAACGCTTAACCACTGCTACCACACACTGCGGCCTTAGCATTTTTCACTACTCAGATGGGGCTTCAACCACGAGTACTTACCACAGCCCCGCCTGCCAACCTTATAGTTGCAGTATGCGGTAAACATTCAACTCCTATAATTCTCGCGAGTAGTAGGAAACTACTCGACTTTTATCGTACCTATTAGCATAGCATCTACTCGATCTTCCTGTTCTAGTAATCATTACAAAGGTATCTATGATCATGCAGCTAGGGTTCCAATCAACTCTTATGAACTTTAAATGCACAGGAAAAAGGAAGAACAGTTGCATAATTTAAAAACTGGGATCATGCACCGGGGCTTGCCTTCTTGTGAAAAACTAGTCGGGGGTTCCTCTGAACGTTGGTCTGGGTCTTCAGCGACTGCTGTTAGATTCACTTGAGCTTCGTGCTGCTCACTCTCGGACTCGGGCACCAGATTGTAGATCCTGTCAGCGAGAGTAGTCGAATCTATATTAATGCATATGTATGAGTGGTTTTACTGGTACAAGATTACATTATAAAGTAGTCAAAACTTAAGTTAAGTTGCCGAGTACTTCATTTTCTTTTCCCTAGGCAGTCATTTATAGAGTACTTGTTTGTATTAACTGACTTCATTAAGCAAGCGGGTGGTTGTGCATATTGTTCGGTTATTTTTAACAGGGAGCATTGGTTAACCGAAACTACTCGCAGGGGTAGTTTTTGGGTTGAACAACCACTCATAAAGGTAGCTCCTGAGTTGGGATTTTTGTGTAGAGTTTGTTGCTTACGTATAACCTTACATGTAAAAGTTTCATTTATTTTTATTCAGCAAGTTAACATGAAAAGCTTATTACACGGCCACTACTAGATTCAAGATCTATTTTGAACAGAACAAACCATGCAAGAACTGGTGTTCCATCTTTTACTGAACAAACCTACTCGCATGAGTAGTTTACTGCATATTTTTGTAGGATTTTCCTAAGCAAGAACCATAGGTTAACATTTTAGATTAAAAGGGATCTAGCTTATAACAAAAGCACTCGAAACCACTGGTTGTGCTTGGATTTAGAGTATGAAATTTTTATGAAAGGCTAAACTCTTAACACTAAAGCTACCATCTAAGTTTCATGAGCAGTTCTTTCTTAAATCTCTTGGAACAATTAAAAGCCATTTAAACTTGATTTAAATCCACATCTAAAATCATGTGGAAAAAGATCCAAGTTCCTGTTACAAAGTTGTAGATCTACACTTAAGAATTCCAGCACATCATAGCTTGTGTTTTTAGGATTTTTCTGTGAGTTGTTATGCAATTTTAAAGTTAGTAGATTGGTTTTCAAGTTCTTGTTCCAGGTTTACAGATGATTCCCTGAGATTTACAGAAAACTTCTCAGAAAGATTGCAATCCACGTAGATGGGTCCTTGGTACAGGGGAAACGGCTACTGCCGGCCAAAATCCGGCGACTAGGGTTGCCGATGGTGAGGGGTGAAGGTGGGAGATGCAAGAGAGGAACAAACCACACCTGTTTGAGATCTTGGGTTGGGAAGGGACGGACCGAGGCGGCCTGCTAACAGTGGCACAGAGCCGGCGGCTGGGGCGGATGGCGGGGGTGACGGTCCGGTGAGGGAAACGGCGCGGGGAACGGCTGTGCAGCTTTGGGGTGAGGTGGAGAAGGTGGGGGAAGGGTTGTTTTGGGCAATGTGGGGGCGGAGTGGTGCGTCCACGCACGGGTGACTGCTCGCCGGAGTTGGAGGTTGGGGGTGACGAACTTAGGTGCCCCGGCGTGGCTTTTATAGGTGCTGGGGAGGAAAGGGCGGAGGGGTTGGTCGCGACATAATGGAGGGAGGTGGTGCAACCGGGACAGGGTTGTGGCAAGGGCTGGCGGAGGAGTTGGGCGCGACACAACGGAGGGAGGCGTAGCTGGGACAAGGTCGCGGCAAGGGCGCGGCTTTACCGACGCGTCATGGCTCGACCTTCGGGAATCGTCGGCCGCATGGCACGCGTGGGCTGGCCGGGGCGGGATACGGGGAGGGGCAAATCGCCTGTAGCAGGCTCGGTCGGTGGCTAGTCAGGCCCGTTGGGGTTGGCGCCTTGGCGCAGCTCGCCAGCGCAGGGATACCCTGCCGCATGGCGGCGCCTCACTGCCGGCTAGAGCCGAACAGGAGAGGGCAGAGAAGGCAGAGGGATTCAAATTAAATTTTTCTAAAATTTCAAATCGGAACTTGAAAAACTCTAAACACGAAAGTTGTAGGGAACTTGAAAATATAGAACTTTTGTTTTAGCCCAAAGCTCATTTAAGCTACGCTTTAAAAGTTATTTTGAAATTAAAAAAATAAGCATTTAAAAGACACGTCATTTCATGTGAATTTTTGCACTGTTAGCCTATGAGTTCAACTAGACTTTTGTTGCTTTTGTTAGGACAAAGGTGCCATTAAAATTATAGGTTCAAATGTGATCCATTTTGAAAGTTACAAGGGTTTGACTGCACGGGGTCAATTGTTTATGCATGAACACATATTCATTTGACTGCAAGGTATATTTGATAGGTTGTTTCATACTTCTCTTGGTTTGGATCTTTATTTAATCTTTTAGACACCTAGGGTGTCATATCAACTCATTATTTTCTCTATCAGGCATGAATGTTCCCTAGGCAACTGCTTCTATTGCCTCCTGTAGCCTATTGGCTGCTTCCAGAATTGCTTGGCAAAAAATGCACTCGCCACTCTCTGGGTTCAAGCTTCTGCTATGAGCATAATACCAGTTCCTTGAACGTTTAGGCCAGTTGATTGTTGTAGGTGTGATACCTCTAGCAAGCAAATCTCGCTCCATCTTCTCCCATTTAGGGATTGCGCGCTTGTAGCCACCTTGCCTTAGAGTGTGGTTATATACTTTCTTCGATGCATTTTTTTGTTCCTTTGCACCCACTAAATACCAAGATCCGAACACTAACTATTCATGTAACATAACCCTAGGTATTAGCCCTATAAAATTTCTAAGAACTTATACGTAATTAACTATAAACTTCAGGGTTACTTATGTAAAATAACGCAAAGTATTAGCCCTATACAATTTCTAAGGACTTATACGTAATTAACTATAGACTACCGGGTTAGTTATGTAAAATAACGCTAAGTATTAGCCCTATACAATTTCTAAGGACTTATACGCAATTAACTATAGACTTCATGGTTAGATATGTAAAATAACATAAGTAACTTCTAATGACTTAAACCAACTAATTAAAACTAACAATTTCCAAGGACTTAAATACTCAAAACTAATAACTCTAACTAATTAAAAGTAATATAAAAAACTAACTCTAACTAACTTAAATTTTCATAACAAATAAACCCTAAGGAATTGAAATCATAATCCAAGAATCATGAGTGAAATCATAATCCAAAAATCATAACTGAAATCCTAAATTAAAATCATAATTGGAACTATTAAGTAGTAAACATCTAACTCTAGTAGCAATATAAAATTACCTTAAAAAACCTAACTACTACACATGCACTACCCCTAACTACATCATAAGAAAAACCATATACCCAAGACACTGATCGGGTATATCGGGTTTGGGGTTTGAGGAATTGAAATCTACTTATGATTATTAGAATGGAATTGAGGCGTAATTGAAATGTAGTTAAACTTAAAGAAAATATAAATTAAACCGAAAGGAAATCTAATATAGCGCATGGGCATATTTGCTAGTTATCCCTAAAGTACTCAAACTAATTATTAATTAACCAAATTATCAAACTAAATTATCAAACTAATTAACAAAATAACCTAACTAACTAATTATCTAATGTAAGTAAAAACTAACAAAATAATAATAACCGAACTAACTAATGTAAAGAAAAAACGAACTGATTAACTAATTAACAAAGAAAAAAGTAACAACACACGCACCCACACAACACACGCACACACCACTACTGCGAGTGCAGTGGCGCACGGGCTGGCCGGTGAGGGCGAGGACGAGGACGGCGCACCGGCGAGGGCGAGGATGGCGACGCACCGGCGAGGGCAAGGATGGTGAGGGCAAGGACGGCGAGGGCGATGATCGAGGACGGAAAGTGCGGGGATGACGGCCGGCGAGAGAGGGTGAGGACAGCCCCAAGAAGAGGGCGCAGCGCACTAGTGAGGGCGAGGACGGTGAGGGAAAGGACGGCGAGGGTGATGATCGAGGACGGCAGGTGCGGGGATGACTTTCAGCGAGATAGGGTGAGGACAGCCCCCAGAAAAGGGCGCAGCGCACTGGCGAGGGCAAGGACAGCGACGCATCGGTGAGTGCGAGGATGGTTAGGGCAAGGATGGCGAGGGCGAGTACGACAAGCATGGGGACGGCCGGCGAGCGAGGGCGAGGACGCGGTGCATGTGGCAGAACCGCCCGAATTAATCCAGTTTAAGTGCACTAACCATCACCATAGAGGCAATCCAGGCTAACACGCACTTAAAACAGAGTTAAACGACAGTCTGTTGGGTAACATCCCGATGCAACCACTGGAATTTTGATCGAAACAATGCATATATAAAACCCACACGAAGGTGAGCCTAGAGATTACAACAATCCACAATTTTACATCACAGAGTTCAACAAGAATTATTATTACAAACCAAGTTCAAATTCATGGATAAGCGAGTACTTTTAGAGTTTAATAGTGCAGCGGAAAATAAATGATAGTTCTAATCGACGATACAAGATATCATGATGAAGCCCGTACATGACATCATTCAACATTACCACCGTTGGCCGGGGATAGATCCCATTCCACCGACCAACCAGGAGGAAGAGTACACAGGCAAGTCAAACTAGCAATCATGTCCTCAAAGGTCTCACCTGAAAACAAGCCACAAGCAAGGCTGAGTATACTAATACTCAGCAAGGCTTACCCGACTAGTGGTATATAATTAGCTGACTCCTAAACATGCAAGACTTTTGGCTGAGGGTAGTTTTTGGCAAAAAGAGTCTAAGAATGAGTCCTTGCTTTCAAGTTTTAGCATCAAGTTCTAGTCGATTAACCATTCTAGGTAAGCAACTATTTAAATCACACATGGTGGAGAAATTAACTGAGCATCCAACCAGATTAATCATCATCATTGTTCGTCTTCTTACTCTATGTGGTAAAAGGGTTAAGCAGTCTCAATGGCCATGAGAAATAGATGATTTGAATTGAATTTCTTAACCTTGCAAGGGAAACCTAAACACACGTCACGTGGTTACTCCCAGAGTCACACGTGCAACCTCATGGATCAGGGCCACCATCCTCGAGTACAGAGGTCCATGAACCACGGTACGGCGCCGGGCCGTGGCTGCTCTTGCACTCACCATGTGCCCATGGGAACAGCGTCAAGACGGTGGGAGGTATGTCCACGCACCAGTTCAATCAGGTACTTAAGCTTACCGATTACCATATTCTTGGCATGTGGTTAGTATGTTCAAAAACTTAACCACCACTACCACACACCGCGACCTTAGCATTTTCGCTAAAAAGATAGGGCCTCAATCATCAACAGGAATATCGTAACATAGCCCCATCCGTCGACCTTATGATTCCAACATAAGTAAAACAAGCAACTCCTATATCTCGCGAGTGGCAGGAAACCACTCGGCTTTTACCGGAGTCCTATTAGCATGGCAATCTAGCGACCGACACAAACTATTCTTCATATCATAGGTACTAGGATCATGCAACTAGGGTTTCAATCAACTCTCAAAAACTTAATGCACAATACCATATATATAAATAAAGTTGCATAAGTTTAAAAGTAGGGGTTATGCTCCGGGGTTTGCCTTCTTGAGAAAAACTAGTCGGGAGTACCTCCGAACTTAGGTTCAGGTCTTCAGCAACTTCAGTTAGATTGACTTGAGCTTCGTGCTACTCACTCTCGGACTCCGGCACCAGCTCGTAATTCCCATCAGCGAGAGTCGTCGATTATATATGAATGCACATGTATGAGTGGTTTTAATGGTACAAGATAAATAACTATTTCACTATAAGTAGTCATTCAACACAACTCAAGTTAAGTTATCAAGCACTTCATTTTCTTTTCCTTGGCAGTCATTAATCGAGGGTGCTCGGTTGGGGCTGGGGGTGGCCGGAGTTGGGCTACCGGCTTGTGAGCAGGAGCTCCGGCGAGATGCGGGCGATTGGCGGCAGTGGTCCGGCGAGGGAGGGCGGCGTGGGGAAGTTGGGCAGAACCAGCAGGTCGAGGGCGACCCGTTTAGAGCCTCGGTTTGGGCCGAGGAGGAGCGGAATGTGCGGCTCGACGGCGAGGTCGTGTGGCGGCATTAATGGCGGGGTGGTCATGGTTCTCAAGCACGTGTGAGCAGGGGCTCAGTGCAGCCCTTTTATGGGCACATAGGGGAGGAAGAGGAGATGGGCGTGACACAACGGAGGGAGGTGCAGCCGGGACAAGGTCGTGGCAAGGGCGCGGCATCGCCGGCGCATCGTGGCTCGACTATCGGGAATCGTCGGCCGCGTGGCACGCATGAGCTGGCCGGGGCGGGATACGGGAGGGGCAAATCGCCGGCAGCAGGCTCGGTCGGCGGCTGGTCGGGGCCCGTTGGGGGTCGCGCCTTCGCGCGGCTCGCCGGCGCAGGGATGCCCTGCCGCGTGGCGGCGCTTCTCTGCCGGATGGAGCAGAGCAAGGGAGGGGAGAGAAGGCAGAGGGAGGGAGAGAGAAAAGGGCCGAGATTCAAATTAAATTTTCTCAAAATTTCACACCAAAACAAGAAAAACTCTAAACATGAAAGTTGTAGGGAATTTGAAAATCTACAACTTTTGTTTTAGCCCAAAGTTCATTTGAGCCACAGTTTAAAGTTATTTTAAATTCAAGACTACTAGGATTTGAATTACTAGTCATTTCCTGTGTTAAATTTTGAATTTGCAATTGGTGTTTTGAAGTACACATTGTAAGTTACTAAAATCTGAGTGTGTTTTTATACTAAATTTGTCATGAAATGTGGAGCATGAAAAGGTTATAAACACAACATAACAGGACTCGCATACACGCATACATATACATGCACATGCACATTCCTACACATGCATATGCACACACATAATTAGATGCATTGTTTCAATGATTCTAGTTTATTATGCATGATGCTATGTTTAGATTTTTCTTGTTTAGGATTTTAAACTCCTAGGGTGTTACAGCGCACTGGCGAGGGTGTGGACTGCGGCGCACCGGAGAGGGCGTGGACAAGGACGGCGCGCTGCGAAGGAGGACGGCGGCGGCGGCGGAGATCAAGAAAATGTCCAAGTGCCACAACAATAACAGTTCTTTGACCAAGTGCCTTAGGTACACGTCAATATCGTTCCCAGGTTGCTTTGGACCTGAGCTAAGCACTAGCATCATGATGAATTTCCGCTTCATGCAGAGCCATGGTGGGAGATTGTACATACATAGAGTCACAGGCCAAGTGCTGTGGCTACTGCTCATTTCACCGAAAGGATTCATGCCATTTGTACTCAAAGCGGACCTTGTGTTCCTCGCATCTGTTGACATTTCTGAGCACCATCGGTAGGACTGTTAGTCCTCAACAACGGCGCCAGAAATGCTCACTAGTATTTCTTACATCATAGATAAATCCGCAAGCACACGGAATATCATTGTAGCATTTTACCCGTGAGTAATCTCGGGTGTCGTATTTATATTTCTGCAGGGAAGGCGGCGATTATAGAATAGGTAAGTTAATGATCAATTCTTGGTTGAATATTCGATTGCATAAATAGGTAAAGATAATATATGGATAATGAGGTAGTGTGACACACAAGTTACTCAAGCTCAAACTCAAGAAAGACTTAGGCATGGAGAAAGGAAGAAGAAAGCTACTCGGGACTTATATACTTCTATCTAGATATACAATTCATAGTATACACTCATATACATACACATGATTATCCTCAGCTCTAGGATCCCAGGCACTACCGGAGAACCACATGACTGGCAGAGGAGCCGCCAGCCAACTCGGCTACTTTATGGACCTCCTACAACCACTACCCGAACGGGGAGGGTTACGCTGGATGGACAGGGCTGTCACCACCTGCTGCCTACCTCATCTAATCATGGGATAGGACAGCATCCGGCAACACTAATTAACCCAGACCACATGACTACATTAATGAGCGATACTTTAGTATCCCGCACGAAGCCCCCACCCTGCGGATAGACAGACGTTGTACTAGAGCAAACATACGAATACTAGAACCGTTGTCGTGGCACCAGATTTACTCTTCTATCATGCAAGGTATAAGGTATGAATATAAACTAATCATAACATACATGTCTGACACCGTAGAAGATAAACTATGCAAATATATAAATCTAGAATATAACTCTATTAAAGATATCCGAGAATTACAAAGGAGAGGAAGAGATAAACTCATACCGAATACTCCTAGGAAACCTCGGGAACCCGAAGAAGAGCTACTTCAGCCTAAACTCCCTAAGCCTGAGGACTAAGCAAGAGACAAACTTGAGAAAGAGAAACTTGAGGTGTCTTTTCATTTGGAGCCCCTCCCCTCATATTTATAGCTTTGTCCAGGGATGCCTCGGCCGGCAATTTAGGGGGATTCACCTGGAACCGACCTTGAGGATGAAGGAGGAGCTGCCACGTGCAAGAGGTAAGTCGGTGGCATTGGTCCTGGTTCGGCCGAACTGGCTGGTTCAGCTGAACCAACCAGGCCACCAACTGACCTTAGCCTCCTCTAAGAGGCTGGCAGGTGGGCCCTGATGACTCCTGTGCAAGGCTTGGCGCTGTCCTAAGGTGGTTGCTTGCTCTGGTGGGCCCTTTGATCCATGTAAGGCTGAATGGTGCGTTCTGATTGGTTGATGGTTTTTGCCTTGGATTCAAGGGTGTGTTTTGCCTCAAATTCTGCTCAAATTCTTGCATAGCACTAACTTCCAAGGGACATGTGAAAATGATATTATTTTAGATAAATATGCATCTAAGGAATGTTAGTTCTCCCAATTTTTTGATCAAGTTGACGGTCAAAATTGGTTCGTAACGAGTGTCAACAGTATCCAGTGCAAAGCTTTTGTAAGTTCTATCTATTTTTCTCCACTAGAAGCCATCGACTGGGTCTCTCAACATCGTGCCTTTCTTGTATTCTTCTTTCTGCCATCGCATCATTTTAGCATGCTCTTTGTTTCTAAATAGATGCTTCAAACATGGTATTATAGGAGAGTACCACATGACCTTCGCAGGAACTCTCTTCCTAGGATGCTCTCCCTCGACTTCCCCAGGATCCTCTCTCCTCATCTTATACCGCAATGCACCACATACAAGACATGCATCTAAATTCTCATACTCGTCATCGCAGTAGAAGATGCAGTCATTGGGACATGCATCCATCTTTTGTACTTCCAAACCTAGAGGGCAAACAAGTTGTTTGCTTCGTATGTTGTGGTATTGTTATCCTTAGGAAGCATATTTTTTAAATGTTTCAGTAATTCACCAAATCCCTTGTCGGATACACCATGCGTTGCCTTCCATTGTAGCAACTCCATCTTCGCATCCTGGGTACAACAACTTGCGGTGGTCCTCTAACATCTGCTGGAACTTCATCCTCTTCTTCTCACTTTCACAATCTTCCCTCGTATTGCGCAACGTTAGCCCAAGATCGTCGGTGGGGTCATCATCTGCTGCCTCTCCTTCGGGCTCTGCCATTGCAGTATCATCATCAAAGGCACCGAATCTGGTGTCGCTAGGAAAGGTGTCTTCACACTCCTCTTCTTCATTGTCCTCCATTATAACCCCTTTTTCGCCGTCACTTGTCCAACAAATGTAATTGGATATGAATCCATAGGCAAAAATATGGCTGTGAAGCGTCCTTGAAGAGGAGTAATCCTTCTTGTTCTTGCAATCTCAGCACGGGCAGCACATGAAACATTTCGCTTGTTTGCCTCAGCCACATCCAAAAAATGATACAGGCCATCAATGAACTCCTTGGAACGTCGATCAGCACTGTACATCCATTGCCGGTCCATCTACATTTCACGATATGGTATTTAAAAAATCCATCACACACCATGATTAATTAAAAGGTCTAAATTAAAAATACAATATTATTCAACAATCTCCAGAATTAAAAGGTCCAAATATCCATCACACACCATGATTAATTAAAAGGTCTAAATTATCCATTACATAGCATGATTAATTAAAATGTATAAATTACCAAATAAGCTACATGCTAATACAAACTACTCATGAGAATTATTGACCGATGCCTCGTGAACCGCCTTGCAAACTCTGAACACCGAACGGTCAATTTCTGCCATCCCCGACGCTTCGCGCCTCGCATTGTGTCGAGCCATCAACCGGCGATCATCATCCGTACTAAGACGCTCTTCCGTGCGGAATTCAAGGGAATGTCCCATGCTCTTCAAATGATTGCATAACGACGCCCGAGCAAACGCACGAATCTGTAATGCATCATGTTGCAAAGCCATTTCTATGGATTAAACATTAATTACTCATTAATCAATAATTGAATACACACATGTAACAATTATTGTAAAAATTTGCTAACTACATCAACTAATATCAACAATAATAAACATTAATTAGTCATTAGCCATTAATAATTCCTCCATACGTGTATGTGTGTATATGCCCGTGCTTTGCTACGGGAAGCCATATCTGCTATTTCACCATATAAGTATATATATATATATATTATACGTCATATGTATTTTATAATAATATAGTACGTGTCGGTCAAGGACTTCAGTCTTTTTTCTATTTTACACATCAAGCGCTAATTCTAAATGGATTCGGACCCTTAACTCAATATACGGTCACCCGGATTCCTATTAGAACTCTGATTGACGGACCAAGGAATCATTGCTTGCTTTAGTAATATTATATATATATGTGTGTGTGTGTGTACTCCCAGTCTAAAAATAAAATTCTACTCTATATACTCATTTTGATATCTATATTTTTTCATACTCCCATTGTATATGCTCATTTTAATATCTACATTTTCTCTAAATAGTGTTCCTCTCTCTATATATGTACTCCCATTCAAAAAAATAACATTCTACTCTATATACTCATTTTGATCAACTAATACAAGTAAATCACATCTACACATACAAACCTTAAGTAAATTTGAGCTCAAATGTTGTATAAATCAAAAAAATTCCAACATTTTTCCCAATTTAAAAACCCTCAAAATCTTTATTTCTAAACCATGAAGTGAACTAAACTAGCAATGGAAGATTTGAGGATGAAGTTTGTAACCTTTAGAACTGTTGGATGGACGGGGGAATCAAAAGCCTTCACAAATCGTTGAGAAAATGGGCATGACCTCCCCTCAACTGAGCCAAGAACAGGAAGAGTACGAATGGAGGAATGGCTCAGGCAGGGGAGCAAGAGGGGGCTAAAAGGGGCTTGGGAATTTAGTCCCTGTTGGAGCAATCAACCGGGACTAAAGGCCCATCATTTGTCCCGGTTAGTGCCTCCAACTGGGACAAATGAGGGACTTTTAGTCCCAGTTGGTAGCTCCAACCGGGACTAAATGTCCCTCACCCCTCCCAACCGGCCCCTAGCCGTTGGACCCGGGACTAATGTCAAAAACGAATGACCTGTTCTGTACCAGTGGGAGCGTAATATGAGAACTTTTAAGCGGGTTTCTGTGATTGATGATATGTTATGCCCATGATGTCTACTCATTGCGCACGTGGCTGCGACGTGTGCTGTTGCTAAAGGCCAAGCAAGGGCAACACCGGAGCTTGTCACACCCGGTTTTAAGGACAAAACCGAATGCATAACTATATGTATGCTATGATCAAGTTTCATACATAAAGTGACTTCATCAGTGAACAATCAATAACAGTATCACGAAAAGAGAACTAAAAGACTATAAAGATTATCAGAGTTATACAGCTTATCCTGGAAACGAAGACTCTAAACTTCACAGGCAATCGATCGGGGGTTGCGTAGACCTAGAACTCAGCGTCATCTTCGACAGACTTCACATCAACTTTCTCTTCTGAGCAGCAACTATAACAAGCATGAGTACACTTAGGGTTGGTACTCAGCAAGTGTTGGGAATTATATGATATGAAGGCAATTTTAGTTGGTCAAGTTTTATTAGCACCTGATTACTAAAGTATAAGTTCAAACCAAAACCCACATTAAAAGAAATAGAAGAGGTATAGAAGAAGCATGACCATAACCATAAACATGGTTCACGATTTAATTCATCTTCAAGTTTGGTAATCATGTGAGGGTCCAAGCCGCTCTTAACCGTGAGCACGGCTGATATATCAGTTTTCACTCTGCAGAGGTTGTACACTTTACCCACAAGTCGTGTCTCCCAACATGCTCGGGGTAGCTAGCTTCTTAAACACTTCCAAGGTGAGTGGCAAGGGATTCACTATGAGGCCTTTGCAAAGATTCCCTAACTTATGACAACCCGCTAAGGTTTCAAGTCAAAGCGGTCATAAATCTCCCTAATCAGGAAGTTCCTTAGCCAAGGACCACATATCATAGCCTCAAGAGGACCGAGCTATACCCCGTCGATGCAACCTCCCTTGCTCTTTCGGTAAGATTATGATAAGCTAGAGTCTCTAATTAATTAGCCAAGACCAGAGCCATATAGTATTGTGGTAGCACTATTTTCTTGGGTGGTTTTCCATGTTCCGATTATAAACATATGATCTTGTAACTAACAACAAAAAGAGCATGAACATGGATAAAACAGGTGTAGCATCATCGTTGCTGTCATCATGGTTATATATTATTCCCAAACCAAAACCAGTTATGGCAACTAAGCAATAGCTACCCAACATAAAGGTAAACCCCAGGTTGACAAGGAATGATCATAAAGACTAGGCATATCCTTAATTAGGATCCATCAGGTTAAGACATATGCATGCATAAAGAAAACTTGTATTTATTATGATTATTAGGACAAAAGAATGATCAAGGAACACTTGCCTTTCTTTCAAAGAACAGCTGCTCAGAGTCTTCAACTCTTGTTCTTGAAACTCTTAATCTTCAAAACTTTTCGATTGCGCTCCTTCTAACTTCACACAAGCATCGGGCAAGCATACAACAAACAAACAAACAAGAACAACTAAGAACAGATACACCAAACAAAAGGAAAGCTTTAAAAGAGCGTACAAAAGGACAAAAGGATAGAGCTTGTTGCTACGGTCACAAGAACGCAAGAAACACAGAAAACGGAGCGACGATCAAAAAGAAACAACTATCGGAAGATTTATGTTATAAAAGAGAACAAAGAAACTGTAAACTTCATTTATTTTATTTGGAAAACAAATATGAAGGATATTTAAAAGAAATATCTAGGTTATAATTAACTTAAATTACACTAATTAAAAAATTAATTAGAACTTAGTCAAATTTTAGTTCTACTCTCCTTCTGAGTCATATCGTTTGAATCCTTGAAAATCTTGCTTCAGCTTGTATTTCAGATCACTTCAGCTTAAGATTGACCTGGGCGGTAGATAGGAGTACCAGGTGGAGGCAAGACCTTCGCAGGCCATGATGAATGATTTGGTCATGATGGGATCGTCCCCTCCAGCAGATGCTATTGTGGCTTTGTATGTCATGAGAAATTGGGTTGGGTCTACAGAGCCGTTGTATTTTGGCAGTGGGGTAGGCCTATAGCTTTGGGGCCATGGGAGCTGCTGCAGTGCCATTGATAGGGGCGAGGTGGGATCGAAGGTTTGTGGTGGCGGTGAAGGTGGGCGGGTATTTCTGTGCAAATGGTAACCTTTGTTGCGAAGGTTGTGGTTTTCTGTATGGCAGTTTTGGTTGTTGGGTATGATTTCACCTTGCTCGTATTCTTCCTGAGCCCTATGAAGGTCCTCGAGTTCCGCTTGCACCTCTGCTAGCTTCCGCTTGGCATCTGCTAGCTGTTTGGCTTCCTGGGCTTCTTTTTGCCTTGCTACTACTTGAGCATTGACTTTGCCCTTTGCTTTTTCCAAGGCCTTGATTTTTTGCCATGATCTCCGCTAAGGTGGGTTCGGTTGACGGTTGTTGCTCAGTGGTGTCTCGAAGAGTGGTCTTTGTTTGGCCATCGGCGATTCGCTCTTGTATGGGAGGTAGAGTCTCTTCATTGGGGTTGATAGTGCTGGGAGCCGTGAGCTCGGGGTCGGTGTTTGTCCCGAAGCTCGCGGCCTTCTTCTTTTGTGGTTTTGTGGTGCCATCGAAGGTTGTTTACTCGAGCTAAGAACACGGTGGGCATCTCTGTTGTAATCTGGTTCCCAAGCAGAAAATGAGAATGAAAAAGTGCTCAATGAATCAACCTTGCATGTACTCATGAAATCTTAAAAAATCATCCCTTGTACAGTGAAAATTGGGGGTATTTATACCCTCTATCTCTGTTACATGATGTCTGAAATGCCCCTACCTGCCCGGAATATCCTCATGAGATTCCAATCTAAAGGGCATTTTGCTAGTTTGTAGTGTACAAATTGACTACTCTGAGTCAGTCACGTTGTTTGCGTGATCCTGAAGCTTGCTCCCGACCTACAATCATCAGTGACCTTCGCCGTCGCCCGGGTTCGAAGGTCACCCATGCTGGTCAGTGGACACCATCAAGAAGTCCGTCGTTGGCGCGCCATGTGCTGCCCAGAGGCTTCTCCAGACCTTCGGACTTGCAGGCTCCTCCCAGCGAAGGTTAGACATGGTCTCGTGCTCGCTTGTCCAGCCACTCGGCACCATCGATCGCAGGCGGCGGGACTTTCCCTGCACAAAAGAATGAAGTGGGCCGGCTAACCTTCGGCGAGACCTTCGCGGAGGTTTCAATCCCCAGCAAGAGCTACGGACGTGTGTGTATAAAATGGAAAGGTACCAGGTACCATGGTTGGTTAGTTGCACCGGCAGCGTTAAGGCACTTGAATCCTATTTTAACAACCAATCCAACACCCCCACCCCCCCCCCCCACCCCCCATGCGTGCATCCGACTGGTATATGAGTGCCCAGACGAATTTTTTCGAGTCCAACACCTGCACCGGTGTCGGAGTAACACTCAGTTAGAGCTGTATCCCAGAGTGGCCAGGTCAGGTAAATTCAGATTTTATTGGTACCCAGGAGATGAAGGAAAGAAAGATAACAGCAAATTAGACAGAAAGCTGGGGACATCCAACAGAAGCCTTTGTAGTGTAATGTTACCTTACTTCCAACCACAAAGGGACGGACGTCGATGCTGAGAGGTCGCCAGTCACCAGTTCCACAGCCATCATATCTCCAGACGGAGTGCGGACCGCTCGCTAGCTGCATCTCTATCTTCTCCTACACTGTGCAAGACAAAATTATTTTCTGTTATACATAAACATGGAACTATATCTATGCTCAGAAAAAAAGGCTTTTGAATCTGTGAAACACATGACGCTGCCTGACTTTGATCTCTTTCTGCGAACTAATGTCATGCTATCCGTGCCACTTTTTAAAATGAGCTTTCGTATATTTCTGGGCTATGATCCCAGCGCCTTCGGTTTCCCATGAAACCGGGGCAGGCCATGTTTTTCTTTCCATTCTTTTTCAAGCATAGAAAGTGTACCATTTTGTTCATGGATAGTATCGCCACAACTGTATGGTTCTATTCCACGGCCTGATCCCAACAAACAACGGCTAAACCTCAAGTGTAAATCATGTGGATGGGTATTACAAAACATTCTTAGCATGTTAGTGCAGTGAAAAAACTTTGTGACGACTGACCTTACGGACCAACTGATAGGGAAAGGAGGGTACACTAGTTATTCCTGGGCCAACCACCCCCCCCCCCCCCTCTCTCTCTCTCTGCGCGTGCGTGTGATGACGCTCGATCTCTCTGTACGAAAGATCGATTGCTCACGCGCTAAGCACATAAAGCTTAATTTTTTGGAAGATTCTCTCTCTAAACCTGGGGGTAAGCGGTTTCAGGTTCAGCGCTCGGTCTCTCAACATGCGGGCCCCACCGACGCCACTTCTCCATCGCCGCACAACTTTGCTTCGCCATGGCGCCCCTCTCAGCTTATATAGTAAAGAGACCTCTCTTCTTCCTCTCATCGACAGGGCATCAGTGCGAGCTTCTTCTCAACTCGGTCCAAGAGCTCTACCCTTTCCAGCTCCCCTTGTCTGTAAGCTCTCTCTCTCTCTCTCTCTCTCTCTCTCTCTCTCTCTCTCTCTCTCTCTCTCTCTCTGGGGATTGCATCCAGTAAACAAATAAGTTTGATCAACAAAACCTGAAAGTCAGCAATGTTCTTCAACTAGACACGCACACAAGGATATCTTTTTCTAATAATGTCAAATAGGATCTTAGAGGAGCTATAAACTCTGAAATAGTCTTCCGTGGGAGCTTCCTCTCCTCACTACTATTCAACTCCATGCTTAGTAGATTTTTTCTCTCTTTTACTTAGCACATACGAAACTTTCAGTTCACACAATTTTTTGGTTCAATTACTGTACTTCAAATACATCTTTTAAGGGAGTCACAGAGTCACAGAATCCAAAGTTCTGAGAGGAACTAACCTTGAGTTCTGGATGTTAGAGGCTTTGACGCCATCCTAAGAGATGGAGGCGAATCCGAAGAACATCTTCACGATTAAAGTGGAAGATGGGAAGCCCGGCACAGACGGCCACCCAGTAATTGTGAAGATGTTCTTCGGATTCGCCTCCATCTCTTAGGATGGCGTCAAAGCCTCTAACATCCAGAACTCAAGGTTAGTTCCTCTCAGAACTTTGGATTCTGTGACTCTGTGACTCCCTTAAAAGATGTATTTGAAGTACAGTAATTGAACCAAAAAATTGTGTGAACTGAAAGTTTCGTATGTGCTAAGTAAAAGAGAGAAAAAATCTACTAAGCATGGAGTTGAATAGTTGTGAGGAGAGGAAGCTCCCACGGAAGACTATTTCAGAGTTTATAGCTCCTCTAAGATCCTATTTGACATTATTAGAAAAAGATATCCTTGTGTGCGTGTCTAGTTGAAGAACATTGCTGACTTTCAGGTTTTGTTGATCAAACTTATTTGTTTACTGGATGCAATCCCCAGAGAGAGAGAGAGAGAGAGAGAGAGAGAGAGAGAGAGAGAGAGAGAGAGAGAGAGAGAGAGAGAGAGAGCTTACAGACAAGGGGAGCTGGAAAGGGTAGAGCTCTTGGACCGAGTTGAGAAGAAGCTCGCACTGATGCCCTGTCGATGAGAGGAAGAAGAGAGGTCTCTTTACTATATAAGCTGAGAGGGGCGCCATGGCGAAGCAAAGTTGTGCGGCGATGGAGAAGTGGCGTCGGTGGGGCCCGCATGTTGAGAGACCGAGCGCTGAACCTGAAACCGCTTACCCCCAGGTTTAGAGAGAGAATCTTCCAAAAAATTAAGCTTTATGTGCTTAGCGCGTGAGCAATCGATCTTTCGTACAGAGAGATCGAGCGTCATCACACGCACGCGCAGAGAGAGAGAGAGGGGGGGGGGGGTGGTTGGCCCAGGAATAACTAGTGTACCCTCCTTTCCCTATCAGTTGGTCCGTAAGGTCAGTCGTCACAAAGTTTTTTCACTGCACTAACATGCTAAGAATGTTTTGTAATACCCATCCACATGATTTACACTTGAGGTTTAGCCGTTGTTTGTTGGGATCAGGCCGTGGAATAGAACCATACAGTTGTGGCGATACTATCCATGAACAAAATGGTACACTTTCTATGCTTGAAAAAGAATGGAAAGAAAAACATGGCCTGCCCCGGTTTCATGGGAAACCGAAGGCGCTGGGATCATAGCCCAGAAATATACGAAAGCTCATTTTAAAAAGTGGCACGGATAGCATGACATTAGTTCGCAGAAAGAGATCAAAGTCAGGCAGCGTCATGTGTTTCACAGATTCAAAAGCCTTTTTTTCTGAGCATAGATATAGTTCCATGTTTATGTATAACAGAAAATAATTTTGTCTTGCACAGTGTAGGAGAAGATAGAGATGCAGCTAGCGAGCGGTCCGCACTCCGTCTGGAGATATGATGGCTGTGGAACTGGTGACTGGCGACCTCTCAGCATCGACGTCCGTCCCTTTGTGGTTGGAAGTAAGGTAACATTACACTACAAAGGCTTCTGTTGGATGTCCCCAGCTTTCTGTCTAATTTGCTGTTATCTTTCTTTCCTTCATCTCCTGGGTACCAATAAAATCTGAATTTACCTGACCTGGCCACTCTGGGATACAGCTCTAACTGAGTGTTACTCCGACACCGGTGCAGGTGTTGGACTCGAAAAAATTCGTCTGGGCACTCATATACCAGTCGGATGCACGCATGGGGGGTGGGGGGGGGGGGGGTGGGGGTGTTGGATTGGTTGTTAAAATAGGATTCAAGTGCCTTAACGCTGCCGGTGCAACTAACCAACCATGGTACCTGGTACCTTTCCATTTTATACACACACGTCCGTAGCTCTTGCTGGGGATTGAAACCTCCGCGAAGGTCTCGCCGAAGGTTAGCCGGCCCACTTCATTCTTTTGTGCAGGGAAAGTCCCGCCGCCTGCGATCGATGGTGCCGAGTGGCTGGACAAGCGAGCACGAGACCATGTCTAACCTTCGCTGGGAGGAGCCTGCAAGTCCGAAGGTCTGGAGAAGCCTCTGGGCAGCACATGGCGCGCCAACGACGGACTTCTTGATGGTGTCCACTGACCAGCATGGGTGACCTTCGAACCCGGGCGACGGCGAAGGTCACTGATGATTGTAGGTCGGGAGCAAGCTTCAGGATCACGCAAACAACGTGACTGACTCAGAGTAGTCAATTTGTACACTACAAACTAGCAAAATGCCCTTTAGATTGGAATCTCATGAGGATATTCCGGGCAGGTAGGGGCATTTCGGACATCATGTAACAGAGATAGAGGGTATAAATACCCCCAATTTTCACTGTACAAGGGATGATTTTTTAAGATTTCATGAGTACATGCAAGGTTGATTCATTGAGCACTTTTTCATTCTCATTTTCTGCTTGGGAACCAGATTACAACAGAGATGCCCACCGTGTTCTTAGCTCGAGTAAACAACCTTCGATGGCACCACAAAACCACAAAAGAAGAAGGCCGCGAGCTTCGGGACAAACACCGACCCCGAGCTCACGGCTCCCAGCACTATCAACCCCAATGAAGAGACTCTACCTCCCATACAAGAGCGAATCGCCGATGGCCAAACAAAGACCACTCTTCGAGACACCACTGAGCAACAGCCGTCAACCGAACCCACCTTAGCGGAGATCATGGCAAAAATCAAGGCCTTGGAAAAAGCAAAGGGCAAAGTCAATGCTCAAGTAGTAGCAAGGCAAAAAGAAGCCCAGGAAGCCAAACAGCTAGCAGATGCCAAGCGGAAGCTAGCAGAGGTGCAAGCGGAACTCGAGGACCTTCATAGGGCTCAGGAAGAATACGAGCAAGGTGAAATCATACCCAACAACCAAAACTGCCATACAGAAAACCACAACCTTCGCAACAAAGGTTACCATTTGCACAGAAATACCCGCCCACCTTCACCGCCACCACAAACCTTCGATCCCACCTCGCCCCTATCAATGGCACTGCAGCAGCTCCCATGGCCCCAAAGCTATAGGCCTACCCCACTGCCAAAATACAACGGCTCTGTAGACCCAACCCAATTTCTCATGACATACGAAGCCACAATAGCATCTGCTGGAGGGGACGATCCCATCATGACCAAATCATTCATCATGGCCTGCGAAGGTCTTGCCTCCACCTGGTACTCCTATCTACCGCCCAGGTCAATCTTAAGCTGAAGTGATCTGAAATACAAGCTGAAGCAAGATTTTCAAGGATTCAAACGATATGACTCAGAAGGAGAGTAGAACTTGGTCAAATTTTATTTGTGATTGTCTATGTATAAATTACACTAATTAAACAATTAATTAGAAAAAAAACAGGCGAGAGCATCTAAACGTCGAACTTTATGGTTCGTGTTGAACTAAACAATTTAAATTACAAACACATTTGAGTTGATATTAATCATGTTACATTAATTATGAAAACCTGAGTATGGACTTAATTGGATTTTATTTAGGAAAACTAGATCAGAGGACATTAATAAAATTAAATCTATTTTTAATTTTAAAACAGGAACTATGGTACAACAACACTACTAAACAATAGCTTAGGTGTGACACCCTAGTTGTCTAAAATATTAAATAAAGATCCAAAACCTTGAAATCAGTCACCAAAGAGCAAGAAAAGTTTGAAACAACCTTTCAAATATACCTTGCAGGCAAATGAATTTGGGTTCATGCATAAGCAATTGAAACCGTGCAATCAAACTCTTGTAACTTTCAAAATTGTTCACATTTGAACCCGTGATTTTAATTGCACCTTTGTCATAACAACAACAACAAAAGTCTAGTGGAACTCAAAGGCTAACAGTGCTAAAATTCACATAAAATGACGGGTCTTTTAAATGCATGTTTTCGGAAATTCAAAATAACGCTTAAACCATACCTTAAATGAACTTTGGGCTAAAACAAAAGTTGTAGTTTTTCAAGTTCCCTACAACTTTCGTGTTTAGAGTTTTTCAAGTTCCTGTTGAAATTTTAAGGAAATTCATTTTGAATTCCAGACCTTTCTCTCTTCCTCCCTCTGCCTTCTCTCCCCTCCCATATTTTTGCCCCCGCCGGCTGTGAGGCGCCACCACACGGCAGGGAATCCCTGCGCAGGCGAGCCGTGCCAAGGCGCGACTCCCAAACCGGGCCGACCAGCCCCCAACCGACCCCCGTGCGCGCCACGCGGCCGATGATGCCCGGCAGGCGAGCCGCGACGCGCCGACGAAGCCACACCCTTGCCTCGACCCTGTCCCGGTTGCGCCCCCTCCCTCCATTCTGTCGCGACCAGCCCCTCTGCCCTTTCCTCCCCAGTGCCTATAAAAGCCACCTTTGGCACCTCAGTTCGTTGCCCCAACCTCCAACTCTGGCAAGTCACCCCCTGTACGTGGACGCGCCACTCCGCCCCCACATTGCCCAAAACAACCCTTCCCCCACCTTCTCCGCCTCACCCCAAGGCTACACGGCCGTTCCCCGTGCCGTTCTCCTCTCTGGACCGTCGCCCCAGCCATCCGCCCCCGCCGCCGGCTCTATGCCACCGTCGGCAGGCCGCCTCGGTCCATCCCTTCCCCAACCGAGACCTCAAACAGGTGCGGTTTATCCCTCTCTTGCATCTCCCTCCTTCACCCCGCACCCCCAGCCATCCTAGTCGTCGGATTTTGGCGGGCAGTAGCCGTTTTCCCTGTACCAAGGACCCATCTGCATCGTTTTAAATCTTCTGAGAAGTTTTCCGTAAATAACAAGGACTCATGTGTAAACCTAGAACAAGAACTCGCAAACCAATCTGTTAACTTTGAAGATGTAGAATGACTCACAGGAAAATCCTAAAAATATAAGCTAAGCTGTACTGGAACCCTTAAGAGTAGATCTACAACTTTGTAACAGAACTTTGGATCTGTTTCCACATAATTTTAGATGTGGATTTAAATCAAGTTTAAATGACTTTTAATTGTTCCAAGAGATTCAAGTAAGAACTGCTCATGAAACTTGGATGGTAGTTTCGGAACTAGGAGTGTAGTCTCTCATAAAAATTTCATGCTCTAAATCCAAGCACAACCAGGGTTTCGAGTACTTCTGCCATCAGCTAGATTCCTTTTAATCTAAAAATGATAACCTCTGGCTCTTGCTTAGGAAAAATCTACAAAAATGTGCAGTAAACTACTCATTCGAGTAAGTTTGTTCAGTAAGGAGTTGAGCACCAATGACTTGCATGGTTGTTCTGTGCAAGTAAATTTTAATAACTGTTTAATAAGCTTTTCATGAGTAACATGCTGAATAAAAATGACTAAATCTGTTACAGTAAGGTTATACTTAAGTAACAAACTCTACATAAAAATCCCAACTCAGAACCTACCTGTACGAGTAGTTCTGCAAACTAGAAACTACCCCTGCAAGTAGTTTTGGTTAAACAATGCTTTCTGTTTAAAATAGCCGTACAACATGCACAACCACCCACTCACTTAATGGGGTCAGTTAATACAAATAAGTACTCGATAAATGACTGCCTAGGGTAAAGAAAATGAAGTACTCGACTACTTAACTTAAGTTTTGACTACTTTATAAAGCAATCTTGTACCAGTAAAACCACTCATACTTGTGCATTCATATAGACTCGACTACTCTCACCGACGGGATCTACAATCTAGTACCCGAGTCCGAGAGTGAGCAGCAAGAAGCTCAGGGAAATCCAGCAGCAGCCACTGAAGAACCGGACCAACGTTTGGAGGAGCTCTCAGCTAGTTTCACACAAGAAGGCAAGCCCCGGTGCATGATCCCAGTGTTCAAATTATGCAACTGTTATTCCTTTTTTTCCATGCATTAAAGTTCATAGGAGTTGATTAAAACCACTAGCTGCATGATCCTAGGTACCTTTGTAATCACTACTAGAACAGGCATATCAGGTAGAGGCTATGCTAATAGGTACGGTAAAAGTTGAGTAGTTTCCTACTACTCACGAGAACTATAGGAGTTGATTGATTTACCGCATTCTGCAACTATAAGGTTGGCAGGCGGGGCTGTGGTAAAGCACTCATAGTTGGAGCCCCGTCTGAGTAGTGAAAAATGCTAAGGCCGCGGTGTGTGGTAGCAGTGGTTAAGCGTTTGAAAATACTAACCACATGCCGAAAATATGGTAATCGGTAAGCTTAAGTACTCGATTGAACCAGTGCATGAACAGGCTACATCATCTTGACGTTGTCCCATAGGCCAATGGTGAGTGCAAGAGGGGTCATGTTCCGGCATCGTCCGTGGTTCATGGACTTCTTGTACTTGAGGCCGGTGGCCCTGATCCATAACCCGGGAATAAAGGGGAAAAGTTGCACGTTTGACTCTAGGAGTAACCACGTGACGTGTGTTTAGGTTTCCCTTGCAAGGTTAAGAAATTCGATTTGAATCGTCCATTTCTCGCGGTAATTGAGACTGCTTAACACTCTTGCCACATAGAGTAACAAGAGGAACTATGCTTATGATGAAACTTGTTGGATGATTAATTGTTTTTCACCATGTTTGATTAGAATTAGAAGCTCATCTAGACTGGATAAATGAACTAGAATATGGAAAGCTAAACTATGAAATTAAGGACTTACTCTTTGTTGCCTTTCAGCAAAAAGAAAAACCTAGAACCTTAGAGCCATGCATGCTTAGTAGTCGGTCTGTACATAGAACCAGTCGGGTAAGCCTTCCTGAGTATTAGTATACTTAGCCTTGCTTGTGGCATTGTTTTCAGGTATGCCTGTTGAAGATTTGGTAGCTGGTTTGGCTTGGCCGAGTGCCTTGCCGACTGGTTGGACGTTGGAATGGGAGCCATCCCCGACTAGTACTGACCCTGCCGATGAGTAGTTGATCGTGTTGTTTTTCCGCTGCAGAAAAATTCTGAATAAAGTTTTGTGATGAACTTCAAAAGTACTCGAGCGGTACTTCCAACTTGTAATAATTCCCGACCGACTTGTGCTTTTAACATCTTGTGGAATGTTTTATTCTCTTGGCTTGCCTTCGTGCGAGTTATGTGTATGCTTGGTTTCGATCGAGATATTTTGAGTGGTTGCATCGGGATCTACCCGACAGACTGTCGGATTAACCCGTTTGAAGTGCATGGTGGCAAGTTCATCCACAAGGATGATGGTTAGTGCACTTGAGCCGGGTTAATTTGGGCAGTTCTGCCACATTAGGGTTCTAGAAGACTAACACAAAAAGAACAGATCAAAACGGATCTAAAACGAGGAAACTACACATGAAACAAGGTTGCAGGGACCTAGTAGCGATTAACTGTAGAATTTAGGGACTACCAGGAAAGATTTGCAAGACAAAGAAACAGTGCTCGCAAATAGATCAAAGTTTAGGGTTAGATCTGTAAAATATCAGGGCTAGGTTAGGGTTGAACAGATCTAAACTTATAGGGGGTTTTCTGCAGATTTGGCAAGACACAAGAAAGAACATGAAAATTACATGATTCTCAAGGGGCTAATCTGCAAAAAGCTTTGCAGCACATCCATGGTGACCGGCGCCCACTGTTGGCCGGATTCCCGGCAGTTCCGGGCATGGGAGATCGCGAGGAGCGGGGCAAAAGAAATAGGAGAGGGAGGGGAACACGTTTTATACCTTACTTGTAGCAGAGATGCATCGTGGTGGCCAGATTTCGCCGGAGAAGATGCGGCGGCGGTCTGCTTCGTGCAGGAGCTGTGGTAGCCGGGGTCATGGCGCGCTCCTGTGACCAGGCAAGTGGCGATGGCGCTGGCTATCGTGTGGGAGGATGCGAGACGCGGCAAGGCTGGCGGCGGCGATGCAGGGGCTCGGGCGCGGGGTCGCGTGCGTGCAGGGGGCGAGGGACAGCAGCGCTTCTGCTGCCTCGCAAGTTGAAGGGGGCGCAGGTGCAGAGGCTGGCGGCGGCGCTGGTTTTGACACTGGGAGGAGGAGCAAACGCGAGCACCTTGGGGCGATGGGAGGGCTAGGGTCGGTGATGAAGAGGGAGGTCGTAGGGGGCACGGCCGCTCGCGATTTATAGCGCTAGGGCAACCGAGTTGGCGTGCTGTGCACACCCAGGATGGCAGCGTGCACGGCTTAGACTCTGCTTGAGTCCATGTTGTCCACGAGAGAAACAAGATGGGGCTGAACGGCGGGCCCACAAGTCAGGAAGAGAAAGGGTCAAGCGGGCTGCACCTTTTTATACGGTGCAGATATCCGTGTTTGCATGACGCACTAGTCGACGACAAAAGGAAGAGCCATCCGGTCTCGAACGAAGTCCAAAATGTAGAGAAAAGCTAGCTCAGCCTGCAGGTGGGGTACGGTGAGGTTGAGCATGCATGACCAGAGTAGACTCGACTAAAGCATCCTGGAGCGCGCGCACACAGGAAAGCCGAGCTTCACACGTCATGGTTGTTGATGACCGAACTGGGTCAGATCAGGTTAGGGTGGAGGTAGGTTTGGCTCATTAGCGAGGATGGCCCATTCGAGAGCTCGAGAGAGAAAGAGAGAGGGATCTGCACCTATGGTGCTAGGTTTTAGAGCTAGTGGTGGCTGCAGCGGAGCTTCGTCTGAAAACACTGAAGACAAGGCATGGGCCATTGTTTTGAACACGATTTGGTCGGGGAGAAATGTTAGAGAACGGGGAACTTGTTGGGGCATCTTAGTGTGTCGGAGCAGATAGAGGAAAAAAGACGGATACTGAAGAAACGAATTGGTCCGACTACGACGAGATATTAGGAACTATACAGAGAAAGAAAGAAAGAAAGGGGCAAAGATGATCGACGGCGAGTGGCGGTCAGTAGCTTCGTCGAGCTATTAAGCTTCGGAAAGGAAAGGCAAAAGGCGAAAACAAGGGTGTTTCTTTCGGTGCATAAAAGAGAAGCTTTTGATTTACTTTTTGTTGACAAAACACGACAGAAGAAGAAAGAAAGGCTTCTAGATAACTCCAGCTTGGTGAAGAAAGATGATCGACGGCGAGTGGCGGTCAGTAGCTTTATCGAGCTATTAAGCTTTGGAAAGGAAAGGCAAAAGGCGAAAACAAGGGTGTTTCTTTCGGTGCATCAAAGAGAAGCTTTTGATTTACTTTTTGTCGACAAAACACGACAGATGACGAGATTATGGCGGTGGTCAAGCTCAAGCTTTTGCATGGCATGGTTCTAGGATCTAAGGCGGACTAGACCTAAATCGAGTTGAATCCAGCTCGAGATGAAAAGAAAAGAATTTATTTTCCAAAATTTATTTTCAAGCTTAAAATAAATCTAAAAAAGTCTAGATAAATATTTTAAACCACAAAAAATTATATCTTGAAGAATCCCAAAAATTCCAAGAAAAGCTTTAGAGATAATTCAGGACACGAGGAATCCAAATAAAATATTTAGAATTTCAGAAAAATATTTTTAGAACTTTCCAATAAATGGATTTAGCACTACGGAAAAAGAGAATAATTTCCAGAAAAATCTGTAAAATTCTAAGAAAACCCTATTTATAGATGACACATTCTAAAAGATACTCACATAGTAAAATAAAATATTTTAGGGTGTGACAGAGCTCCGCCACCGCCGTCGGGTTAGGGCCTTAGGGGTTAGTGTGGCAGAACCACCTGAATTAATCCGGCTCAAGCGCGCTAACCATCACCACAAGGGCAATCAGGGCTAACTCGCACTTCAAACGGAATAATCCACTCGTCTGTCGGGTAACCTCCCGATACAACCACGGTTTTTGCCGATCGAAAACATATATACTTGTACTCACACGAAGGTGAGCCCAGAGGATACAACATTCTACAAATTATACAACACAGGTTCATCACAGATTGTTATTACAATGGAGTTCAAATTCGTAAACAAGGTACTTTAGAGTTCAAAATAAATGAGTTCTTCAGAGTTCAAAGCAGCGGAAAAAAATGATAACTACTCGACGATACAGGATGTCACGATGAAGCCCGTACGAGACATCACTCAGCATTATCACCGTTGGCCGGGGGCGTATCCCATTCCACCGACCAACCAGGAGGAAGGGTACAAGGCCAAGTCAAACTAGCGATCATATCCTCGAAAGTTTCACCTGAAAACAAGACACAAGCAAGGCTTAGTATACTAATACTCAGCAAGGCTTACCCGACTAGTGGAATATACTTAGCTGACTCCTAGACATGCAAGGCTTTTGGCTTGAGGGGTTTGTTTTGCCGAAAAGCCTATATGAGTAGGTCCTTACTTTCAAATTTTAGCTCCAAGTTCTAGCTTTCTTTAACCATTCTAGGTAAGCAACTATCCAATATCATACATGGTGGAAGAGTTATTTTGCATCCAACAAGATTAATCATCATCATTGTTCCTCTTCTTACTCTATGTGGTAAAAGGGTCAAGCAGTCTAAATAACCGCGAGAAACGGACGATTCAAATCGAATTTCTTAACCTTGCAAGGGAAACCTAAACACACGTCACGTGGTTACTCACCGAGTCACACGTGCAACTTTTCCCTTCAATTCCCGCTTCACGGAACAGGCCCACCACCCTCGACTACACATCCCCATGGCCCGGCCATGGCGGCACATGCACCCGCCATTAGCTAAATGTGAACGAATTCAAGACGGTGGGGAGTATATTCCATCCTCGGTTCAATCCGGTACTTAAGCTTATCGATTACCATATTCTCGGCATGTGGTTAGTACGTTCAAAGACTTAACCACCACTACCACACACTGCGGCCTTAACAATTTTTCACTAAACCGACGGGGCCTCAATCATCAACATAAACATCGTATCATAGCCCTGTCCGTCGACCTTATGATTGCAGCATGTAGTAAACATTCAACTCCTAAATTCTCGCGAGTGACAGAAAATCACTCGACTTTTACCGAGTCCTATTAGCATAGCATTCTATCGAACCTTACATCTAGTGTTCAGAACATGGGTACCTAGGATCATGCGACTAAGTTTTCATTCAACTCCTATAAACTTAATGCACAAGTAAAGTAGAGTAAAAAGTTGCATAAGTTTAGGAAAATAGGGTTCATGCTCCGGGGCTTGCCTTCTTGGGAAAAGCTAGCTTGGGGCTCGTCCGAACTCGGGCTCGGGTCTTCGAGAGCTTCCGTTAGATTTACTTTAGCTTCATGCTGCTCACTCTCGGACGCGGGCACCAGCTCGTACATTCCGTCGGCGAGAGTAGTCGATTCTATATGAATACACAAGTGTAAGCTATAGCGATGGTATAAGACGATTATTTTCCTTCACGACAAAGTTGCAATCCACAAAACATCGATTTGCTTGTGAAGTTACTTAGTTAAGTTTTCTTTGGGCAATTGTTAATAGTGTATAACCTAAACTATTAACTTCATTAAATAAAAGGGGTCGTGTTATAATGGAAACTTAATTTTCTAAGAACAACATGGATTAAACACAACTTCTGGATTAGGTAACTTATGGTGATGAAATTTTTATTTAGAGCACATTATGCAGAGAAAAAAGCACTGAAAAAATTTCAGACATTTTCACGTAGCAGAAAAATTATGAAAAAGGTGATACACAACTACTACTAGAACTTAGTTATTTTTATATAGAACCAACCATTCATGTATTGAAGCTAAAACTTTTACAGGGTGTTAATCTATTCCTATATGTGCTACTGTAAAGTTTTCAGATTTTATTGTGCAAGATACAAAGCTTAATAAATAGGACAAGATACACCTAGTTTAATAAAGATTAATTTCTACAGGATGTTTTACAGGGTTTCTGTGTATGAAACTTTTTTATACAGTAAGAGCTACTCTAAAGTGTGCTACAGCAAAACGTTGAACATTTTCCAAGCACAGAAACTAATTATTTGAATTAGTGAAATTTTTCCTACCACAAAATTATATAAATAGGTTACAGAAAGGAAAAAGGTTCTCAACTTTTTCTGTGGTATTTAGGCATTAATACAACAACTCTGAAAAAGTTTCACCACATGAATCACAACATAACAGCAGTTACAATTTAGTTTTATTACTTCATGTCATAAACAAGTTTTATTAAGAAGTTTAGCTAGACATGGGTTCTGGCCCTAATATTTTTACACTGGTCTATAAATCAAGCAACTAAACTTTGTCTACAACAGGGGGTACATTTTAAGTCTATTAAACATTCCATTTAACTTATAGCAATATTTAGCAAGCAACTGAAGGAAAGCATGTAACAAAAGTTGTAGATTTTCATCTAAAGATTCCAGAACAGTTGAGTTGGTATTTTTCCGATTTTTCTACGATTTTACATGAATTTTACAAGTTCACTGATTTTGAATCTAGAGTTAAAACTTTCTTTTACAGAGGGGTCCCTGGAAACTTGCGTGCAGACTCTTTTAACGATTGCAATCATTGCAATTGGGTCCTTGGGCGGCGCTGGCATGGCGACCGGCCAGATTCCGGCAAGGGGGCTCGTCGGCGGCGAGGGGAAAAGGGTCGGGGAGATCCAGGGAGGTGAGAGCTACCTCGGGATGGCCTTGGTCGGGGTTGGGGGTGGCCGGAGGTGGCTCGTCGGCGCGGAGCAGAGGGGCGGCGGCGGGGCGGAACGTCGGCGATGGTGCTCCAGCGAGGAGGGGAGAGCGTGGGCTGGTCGATGAGCTTCACGGCGTCGAGGGGAACCCGTTTCGAAGCTTTGCTAGGACGGAGGAGCTTCGGCGTGGGCCGTCCACGGAGCAGCAAGGAGCGGCGGCGGCGCAGGCGGCGCTGGCGGTGCTCCGGCGGTTCTGGGCAACGATGGGTGGGGCAGTCAGCTGCGGTGGGGTGCTGTGGTGGTGGTGGAAGACTCAGCTCTGGCAAGGGGTGGCCGGAGAGATGAGCTCCACGGTGAGCTGGCACGACGACGGTAATGGTGGCGGTGGCGGCGTTCTGGTGTCTGGGCGCGCGAGGAGGACTCAGTGCGGCCTTTTGTAGGCAGCAGAGATGCGAGAGTAGGGCGGGACTTGACTGTGAGACGCGGGCGCGGGCGACACGACGGGAGCGCGTGACTGTCCGTGGTGGGCGGCAAGCAGAGCCGGCGCGGCGTGCGGTGGGCGCGGGCAGAGGGGATTGGGCGCTGAGGATTTGGCGTGGGGAGCGGGAGATCACGCGGCGCGCGGGTTGGGCGACGAGCTGCAGCAGCTGTCTTGCCGGGCGGCGAGCGCGGCGACTGGCGGGACGCGGCGGAGACATGGGCACGGCACGACTTGCCCATTGGGCGCGGCGGGCGGCGAGCAGGGGCGCGCGTTGCCGGCGTGCGCGTGGCGTGCGCGGACTAGGGAGGAACGCGGCGTGCGGGCGCGTGTGCGGGCGCGGCGAGGCATTGGCTAGGCGCCTAGCACTGTCAGGCATCGCTGGCCAAGTGGCCTGCAGCGACTGCGCGACAGGCGAGGGTCGGGCGAAGCGATGGTCGGGCGAGTGAAAGGGTCGGGCGAAGCCGAGGGTCGAGCGAGTGAAAGGGTCGGGCGACGCGAGGGTCGGACAAGCGGCTGCGCGTCGTAGGGTCGGGCGAGGCGGAGAAGAAGGGTCTGCAGTGAAAATAGAAGAAAAGGCAGGGAGTGATTTGCAATTTCAAGTGTTTCTCAAATTTTTGTGTTGTAACTCAAAAATCCTTGAACACGAAAGTTATTCAAAAAGAAAAGTTACACAAGTTTTGTTTCAGGCCAAAGTTCATTTGAGTTGTAGTTTAGAAGTTATTTTAAACGGCTTGATTAAAGTACATGTACTTACGCACATATACACAAATATTTTCAATTCAAGGCAGAACCAATTTATAATTCGTTTTCTTTAAATTTTTCTTAGTTATTTATGCATCGTGACAAGCTAATGAGGCTTATTTCGTAATTTAAACACCTGAGGTGTTACAGTTAGGGGTTGCCGGGGTTGAGGTTGGGGTCACCGGGTTCCGAGGTATAGAGGGTCGCCGGGGGGTCGCTTGTCAGACCCGAGACCACGCGACTGCGCACATGGCATAGAACATACTGGAATAAGGGATGGGGCATGTCCCATACCTTATATCTGTTGTAAGCTACTCAAACATGAGTAGGACCAGTCAGAACAGAAGGAAACTACCCGAGTAGTACTCAGGTAAGACTCCTAAGCTCGTATCTAGCTAGGATATCTATGATCCTGTCCCCCCAAACTTTATAACTGTGGGCAGGGACCGCCTACAAAGCATAACCAACCTAAGGCAATACAAACCACCATACAGGACGTAGGGTATTACGTTCCTAGCAGCCAGAGCCTATCAAAATCTTTGTGTTCCTTGCACCTTCGAGTTCCTGATCTCGGCGACACCTCACCTACAACCTACCACCTCGGGGGTATCCCTCGGTGGGCTTGGCAGTAAAACACTGAAAGCTCGCACACCAGGTAGGGGTGCTCATCGAAGATCCACAAGTGAACTCGAAGGCATCGTTCAACTTTACCAACGCCGTGCTCGAAGAGGGCACAACGGTCATCTTTGATTACTGGTTCTGCATCGCCAACGGCTCAGGTGGTTTCAACAGCCACCTGACCGATACCAGGAGGCCGGAGGCATCCGCGGCAAACTGACGTAGTGATCTCGATGAGTTCATCGACAATCACAACGAGATACTTCTCCCTAACTTAGCCAGGGAGATCGAGGAAGAGTCTGTTTTCAACTCGTGTTGCTCGTGCTGCACTAGGACTTCTCGGATTGGATCCAATCCAGTCTAAGGAGCAACGTACCCGATCCCCGTTCGGGCTATGTAATGCGACCACTGTTTAGAGGCCACATGGTTCAAGTCCCTCTCCACATTGGAGGACTTGGATCGCCTACTCTGAGAAGCCACTGCATGCCGGGAGGCTCCCGTCTTTGACAACTACTCGGATTCAGACAATGACTCCGAACCCTCTTCGGGAAGTAATCTGGGTCTGACGTTCACATCGACACCACAGGGCCGGTTCGTGTACTGGAAGGGCTTGGAGCCCTCTTGATGAGGACATCAACACCAACGATACATCCACTCCGACACAAGTACCTATTGCTGGTCCTATTACTCGTACTCGTGCGCATCAACTTAATCATCAGGTGAGTTCAAATCTAAGCTCATGTACATCATGTTTAGACCATGGAGACCCATGTACTCTTGTTTTTCTTAGGAACCAAGGAGGCGACCGAAAGGGAAACGGATTCGCGCAGGCTGGATTCGGACTGTAGAACAGTACCAACTTGTGACGGATACCACGGTCGCATATGAACTCGGATTGGGGCGTTCAAGTACTTCGTGGAAAGTTTATGAAGTCTTCTTTCAAACGGATCCGGCCTCATATCCATATCTGTTACGAGTCGGCCGCAATCGTAAAATTAATACAGAGTCCTTTTCTGCACATGGTGTTGCGTCACCCTGTTTTGGCCCAATGGGCCATGTATCAAGTTGAGTCCATTACGGACGCGTCCTAGGGTTGGAGTACGACCCCAGCACCCCTGTGGTCGTCCTCCCACGTACTTATACCCCTTAGCCACCACCAAGGATGCTTGGGTTTTGTTTAGATCAAGTTTAGCCTTCGCTACTTGCTTGCAAGCGCGCGTGCTGGATCAGCCGCCCGTCTTCTTGTCCTCGGAACCCCACCATTATTGAGATTGCGTGTGAAACCTTCATTTACATCTAGTAAATTCAGTACTTGTCATACTTGTTCGTGCTAGTTCTTCGATTGCTTGCAGGACGAGTGCCCTAGTGGCCGGGTGCCGCGCTCCACAAGATCGCGACAGCCATTGGAGGGGGTGTATCGGTTGCTAAGGCGCAGCTTGGAAGGCTGTAGTCGGGCCGTGAACGTCGCCTCCATCGACCAATCAAGTTATCCACGCCTCTCATCGAAAGATCGGGAATCAAACCCTAGCGGGTCGCCATTACCTCTGAGCTACTCGAAGACAATACCCGTCTTGTGGCCTACATCCAAGAGCTGCCTTCTCAAGAAAGCAGCCCCCTCTGCCCCATCGCCGAGGGAGGGGAAGGCACCACAGTACTGGTCAACTACAGCTCCATCTCCGGCGAGTGCTCACCGGAACGCCACGTCTACATGGCCATCATTGTGGTCGATGAGGAATCCGGAAGCCAGTACGATAACGAGCTACTCATGGATGTCTTCGCCAATGAGCTCATGGCGGACGCCCCTCAGAATGAAGATGAGGAATGCAGGAGGGTGCGCCGGGCAAAAAATGCCAAGAGCGCTTTATATAGGCGAAACGCAGAGGCTTGCGCACGAAACCCACCCCGCCACAACCTACACAACACTTTCGCGGCAGCCGATGACCGCGAGTACGCTACTCCAATCGGGAACATCGCTAAAGCAACAATAATACTCCAGCGACTACCACAAAACCCGAAGACCGCAAGGTGATGCAGCTCGCTCAATGTTCACTCATCAAGCTGGATTAGCGGGACCCATGCCATTGGCACACCGCAGTCATTCAAGAAGGTTGCCAGAGCATTAGGTCATGTACTTTGATGGTTCACTCAAGCTCGGAGGCGGCGGCGCAGGAGTTCTCTTCATCTCACCCAAAGGACAACAACTCAAATACGTATCACAAATACTATTTGAGGTATCAAACAATGATGCCGAGTATGAGGCATTATTGCATGGGCTACGCCTGGCAGTCTCCCTTGGCATCAAGCGACTACTTATCTACAGTGACTCCTTTCTGGTTGTTCAACATGTCAACAAGGAGTGGGACATCAACAAGGACACCATGGATGCGTATGTCATGGAGATACGCAAACTGGAGAACAAGTTCTTAGGCCTGGAGATTCACAATGTAATCCAAGACAACAACGTGGGGGCTGATTTACCCTCAAAGGTGGGCTCTGATCAAGAAGACGTCCCTCCGGGAGTATTCGTACACGATTTACACCACCCGTCCATCAAGAAACTAGATCAAGCCACCATCGGTCAGGTCCTACAGAACCCGAACGAGAGGTCAGGATGATCGAGGTTGATTGGCGGGTACCCTTCATCGACTTCATCATGGATCAAAAACTACCCCCACCCCCCGACGTGGACGAAAAGAGCGCTGACGCTGCACGCGTCATCAAGTGGAGCAAAGGGTACATCCTGGTCGGTGACAAGCTATGCAAGCGTGGATCCACAACAGGGGTACTCATGAAGTGTGTCCTCATCAAGGAGGGCAAAGACATACTCCAAGAGATTCACAAAGGCACCTGTGGCAACCACGCGGTGTCAAGTACACTATTCGGGAAAGCATTCAGATCAGGGTACCTGTACCAACAGCTTTGGCAGATGCCGAAGACCTCGTTCGCTAGTGTACCAACTGCCAGTTCTTCAGCAACCAAGCTCACGTTCCGGCGCACAGCCTCATCACCATACCACCTTTCTGGCCATTCGCATGCTGGGGACTGGACATGATTGGGCCTTTAACAATAGCGCCAGGAGGTTTTACTCACGTGTTGGTAGTCATCGACAAGTTTACAAAGTGGATCGAGTGCAAGCCGATTATAAAGCTCTCAGCAGACAGAGTAGTCGACTTTATCTGCGACATCCTGCATCGGTTCAGCTTCCCTAACACTATCATCACAAACCTGGGATCGAATTTCCACTCTCACAAGTTCTAGGAATTCTGTGAGAGAAGCGCCATTGCGGTCAAATAAGTTTCGGTGGCTCACTCACAGGATAATGGCAAGGTTGAGCGTGCTAACGGCTTGATGCTTGATGGATTGAACAAAAGACTCTATGATGCAAACAACAAAAAAGGTGGCAAGTGGATCCACGAGTTACCACTAGTCATCTGGGGGCTTCGCAGTCAACCAAGTTGTTGGGTAATTTAGCGATGTGCGAATAAATCCGCAAGCGCACGGATAACATTGTAGCTTTCACCTCAGAGTATTCCAAGGGTTATCGTATCCAAGGGAACATGTGTGCACTAACTTCTATTCTAGTCGGTCCAAGGACACACCACGATAGATGGCGAAGGTAGAGAGCATTCCTAAGATAGCACTACAGGTGAGTTAAAGGTCGATCTCTCGGGCAAAATACTCACTTCGGGCATCGGCTTACTCTTGGTCTGCCAAGCGAATCTGGCCGACAGCTCTACGCTATATCCGAACATGGAGGATTACAATGGACCAAAAGGGTTGTCACTACCTACGACCTACCTCTAGCAATCCGTGGGATATAAGGCAAATGAAGGATAACCCTTAGCCTAGACACCACGTCTACGCTACTGATTACTATTGCAGTCTAACAATGTCTGAGCTCTTGTAGCAAACTACAACACTCTGTATAAATACGGAGCGATGAAACCACGAGTAAGGGAACTGATCTCACTCAGATATACGCACTACTAGTGTATACTATATACATACATGAGAGCATACAAGCCTATATAAGATAGCAAAGGTAATAGACTACTCATGCATATGAAGAGAACCAAGTAGAACACTATAAGAAGGAATCATGAATACAAACTTACTTAACTCTGAAGGAAGCCAGCATTCGTAGAGGTACAAACTGGGAGGAGAGTGCCGACACCCCGACACTCCACCCAGCTACCCCTCACTCCCACCTTATTTCCTAAGCACTACCTAGGTAGCACTAAGCCTCTAAGGAGCCTAAAGCTCAAATGTTAGAGTGTAAGCACAAGAGAGGAATGGTGAAGTGTGTCCTCATTCTTACCCCCTCCTCTACTATTCATAGGAGTGGCACATGGGTTGGTCTGCCGAGAAAATAGCTGCAAGCTCTTGGAACCGCCATTGGGAGCCAATACTCCACGTGGAAGATGAAGGTCATTGGCACTAACCTTGGTTCAGCCGAACCAGCACCGCTTCCAAAACCATCGCCCTTTGGTAGGGTGGCTGCCAAGTGGGTCCCACATGCAGGTAGGCGTGCATGCCAAGTTTTCTTCATGGTTTAGGCTGTCAAGTGGGCCCTTCAATCCATGTGCTTGTCTCTGATTGGCTGAGCTTTTGTGCCTTGCATTGGGTGGTGTGTTTCCTTGAAGATGGCACGCACCATCTTCTTTAGCGGGCCCTTGAAGATGGCATGCACCATCATCTCGAGTGGGTTTTGCTTGGGAACAGGCTTCACCATAGAATTTTCTACACAAGAGGTAGCGGTGGCAGAAGCGGTTTCCCTAGGCTTTTCATCTAGGCTCCCTTGAGGTGCATCGAGAAGTTTTTCTAGCGGGTAGGCTAGGAGAAGATCATAATCAAGGATGTCGAAGACATGGAAGTCTAGGTTGACCTTGATTCTTTCTATTGTGAGTGGCAAGGCACTTACGACCCCCTGACATTCAAGGATGTGTCCACCACTTCTAAGGAGCTTGTCGGATGGTCTTATCGTTACATTGCCCAAAAGAGTGTACGCTAAGTGCCATGGCATGATGTTGACCTCCATGATGGGGTTAAGATGGGCTTCTATGATATTTCTCCTTATAGAGCAAGGAATGATCGTAGATGGTGAACTAATGCAAATCGCTTCGGAAAAGCGTCTCACTCCATCCGACCATTCCTCCTCTATGGCCTCCTTGAGAATTTCTTCGTTGGGAGGATCAGGAGGACAAGGAGGTACCGTACGCCTAAGAGAAGGTTCTGTCAAGGGATTTCTAGATTGATCGGTGTGTAAGAAGAAGGTTCCTCCCCTAATTGGGCATCAAAGGCATTTGAGGTGTTTCTCTGGTTTCTAGATGGATCATCCTTGAATTGAGAAGGGAACTTCGGGGGTCGAATTTCTTCTCCCTCCAATGTTCCTGGATCGGACGAGGGTTCTATGGCTAAATCTGAGGATGTGGAATGTAATGGATCAGATTCGGCCGCTAGAAGATCCTCATGGCTTGATTCACACTCTTCTCGGAGAGGTTTAGACTCGACTATGAAGGAGGTGTTCTTCGAGATACGATCTAAGATTTTACTACCTTCAGCCGGAACCTCATGGAGAGATGCCGCTCCAGTGAGGAAATTGAGATAATCGGCGAAATCCTTATCGAGACTCTGGTAAAACTTGTGAAGCAACAAAGGATTGAGTATCGATAAGTGAGGGTCGGATTTCACTAAGAGAGAAAATCTAGCCCAAGCTGCGCCTATAGTTTCCTTCTCATTCTGCTGAAAGAAAGTGATAGAGAATCTCTTTCTAAGTTTGTCCCTGCTGCCATTCGCGACGCCTGCGGCAAACATGTACCATCGCTCAGCCTTCCCTTTAAGAGAGAAGGTGAACAACTTCCACCTGTGGACATCTAGTGTCATGTTTGCAAAGGCAAAGTGTGAACACACCTTCTCAAACTCATGCAGATGGTGGTCTAGGTTTTCGCTAATTAACCCACAGAAGGAAAACTTTCGAACCAAAGCGATAACGTCGGGATAGAGTTCACAGCCGGATGTAGAAGATGATTGCGGCTCATAGAACTCGCCCCTTGGGGTAGAGATGCGGTAAAAGGATGTCTTCTCCATGGGTAGCGGGGGTAAGGGTAGAAGGAAAGAAAAGCAAAAGATACAAGGACGACTAGGTATGAAGAAAGATACAACAACCGTTCCCCGGCAACGGCGCCAGAAAGCTTATAGGGCATTTTTTAGCGATGTGCGAATAAATCCGCAAGCGCACAGATATCGTTGTAGCTTTCACTTCAGAGTATTCCAAGGGTTATCGAATCTAAGGGAACGTGTGTGCACTAACTTTTATTCTAGTCGGTCCAAGGACACACTACGATAAATGGCGAAGGTAGAGAGGATTCCTAAGGTAGCACTACGGGTGAGTTATAGGTCGATCTCTCGGGCAAAATACTCACTTCGAGCACCCGTTTACTCTTGGTCTGCCAAGCGAATCCGGCCGACAGCTCTACGCTATATCCGAACATGGAGGATTACAATGGACCAAAAGGGTTGTCACCACCTACGACCTACCTCTAGCAATCCGTGGGATATAAGGCAAACGAAGGATAACCCTTAGCCTAGACACCACGTCTACGCTACTGATTACTACTGCAGTCTAACAATGTCTGAGCTCTTGTAGCAAACTACAACACTCTGTATAAATACGGAGCGGCAAACTCACGAGTAAGGGAACTGATCTCACTCAGATATACGCACTACTAGTGTATATACTATATACATACATGAGAGCATACAAGCCTATATAAGATAGCAAAGGTAATAGACTACTCATGCATATGAAGAGAACCAAGTATAACACTATAAGAAGGAATCACGAATACAAACTTACTTAACTCCGAAGGAAGCCAGCATTCGTAGAGGTACAAGCTGGGAGGAGAGTGCCGACACCCCGGCACTCCACCCAGCTACCCCTCACTCCCTCTCTATTTCCTAAGCACTACCTAGGTAGCACTAAGCCTCTATGGAGCCTATAGCTCAAATGTAAGAGTGTAAGCACAAGAGAGGAATAGTGCAGTGTGTCCTCATTCTTACCCCCTCCACTACTATTTATAGGAGTGGCACATAGGTTGGTCTGCCGAGAAAACAGCTGCAAGCTCTTGGAACCGCCATTGGGAGCCAATGAGGAAGTTCCACATGGAAGATGAAGGTCGGTGGCACCAACCTTGGTTCGGTCGAACCAGGGGTTCGGCCAAACCAGCACCGCCTCCAAAACCGCCACCCTTTGGTAGGGGGGATGCCAAGTGGGTCCCACATGCAGGTAGGCGTGCATGCCAAGTTTTCTTCACGGTCTAGGCTGTCAAGTGGGCCCTTCAATCTGTGTGCTTGTCTTTTATTTGCTTGACTTTTGTGCCTTGGATTGGTGGGTGTGCTTCCTTGCTATTGAGGTGTGTTTTCTACTCTAATTGACCTGCATACAAATATTTACCAACAATTGTGGAATTTGATAGTAATAACCCCTATGACTAATGTTGATGCTTGTCTTTCCGATGTTTATGCAGGAGTTGATGGCCTAAATTTGGTACTTAAGCGCCGTCAACACAAGCAAAGCCACATGACAGTCACCCTTCGTTCTCGTCTACGGGTCAGAAGCTATCCTCCCTGCAGACATCATAGGGAAATCTCCAAGATTGGAGATGTATGAAGAGGGCGAGGCAGACGCAGCACGACAACTCGAGCTCGACTCTACTGAAGAGGTCAGATGCAACGCTCTAGTTCAGTCAGCCCGCTACCTACAAGGCATACGACGATACCATGACCGAACATCCAAGAGAGATCCTTCAACATCGGTGATTTAGTCCTCCATCGCATCCAAGACGAGACTGGGCTGCACAAGCTCAACTCGCGATGGGAAGGGCCTTTCATCGTCTACAAGATTACAATACTAGGGTCATATCGACTACAATACCCCGATGGCCAGGAGGTTCTAAACTCCTGGAATATCGAGCACCTACGCCGTTTCTACCCTTAGATAACTTGTACACAAAGTTGTCAACTGCAGCGCAACATTTTTTCATCAATAAAGAGTTGGTTTGGTACCCAAATGACTATTTTCGTCTCTTAGCTTGCTTGTAGAACTCAGGGCTCAGGCCATGAGTACTAACAACGTGCTAACTATGATAAGTCACCAGGAAACACTCGGGGGCTACCGCCATGAGTTCTATCTGTACGACTGCTACCCACAAGCTGCTAAGGCCTAAAGCTGCAAAGACTACTTGTGCACATCCCAACTACTTTGAGTACCTGCCTACATGGTTCACCAGAACCAATAGCCAAGTCACGATGAAAATGTCGTAGAGGTCCTCATGCCTATAACACGCAAGAAATCCAGAGTGTCACACGACGCGAGTATGCCCTGATTCGCTTATGTCCCTACGTGGGGCCCACCATCAAACGGCAAGCTATTGACTACATCTAGGGTTGCCACACTTTTTGTAGCACAATCTAAGCATCTCGTGCCTTCTCCTAAGTCCTACGATTGTCAAGTACTCTGGGTATTTTGAACCAATCAACAGGCATAACACACGATATATTACAAGGCCAAACAAACTGTTTTTGTTACACGGTTAACTAAAACAAGTCCAGGTCATCTACAATTTCATGGGCCACAGGCTCCACTTCGTGATGGTACTTGTTGAATCATTCTTCTATGCAGTCTCCAGCACCAAGCGGCCTCACGTCCATGGTCGGATGATATGACTTGACCAGCCCCAAGACGTGCGCCAGCACCACTTTGGCTGTCCTAGATGCGTAGCCGGCAATACTTCATGGAGCATCACGAATACCATATTTCAGGGATGTCATCTCAAAAAAATGGGTTTTCGAATGTCTGAGCCAATTTGCCTATTTTAACCATCAATTCAAAATCTTAATATATTCTACAATGCATGCCACAACCTTTTGACCTTTTTTTCAAACCTTGGGATTTTGATTCAAGACTCGGGGGCTACGGGAAACGTGGCATCAATGGCTTATTTTTCAAATTTTGGAAGATAAAGACTGCAAGATTCAAGACTAAGTTGACCCTCAGCCTCATTCTTCGATTCAACCTAAGGCTTAGGGGCTACTCCATATGGAGTGCGATTTTCATCGCACCCCATATAAAAGAAGACATAAGACTACTCGGGGAATGAGCACCTCACAGCCTAGAGGCAGCCAAGGAAGTACACGGAAGACACATTCAAGACGGAGTTTCAGAAGATCTTGAAGATGCCTTCAGAAGTACTCGAAAGCTTGCAGCACTCGGCTATGACGAGCTCGGAGGCTTGTCAGACCCGGGGCCATGGGACTGCGCACATGGCATAGAATATACTGGAATAAGGGATTGGGCATATATCATACCTTATATCTGTTGTAAGCTACTTGGATACGAGTAGGACTAGTTGGAACTGAAGGAAACTACTCGTGTACTCCTAAGCTCATATCTAGCTAGGATATCTGTAACCCTGTCCCCCCAAACTATATAATGGTGGGCAGGGACCCCCTCCAAAGCATAACCAACCTAAGGCAATACAAACCACCACACAGAACATAGGGTATTACGCTCTCGGTGGCCCGAACTTGTCTAAATCTTGTGTTCCTTGCACGTTCGAGTTCCTGATCTACCTCGGGGGTATCTTCGGTGGGCTTGGCGGTAAAACACCAACATCTGGCGTGCCAGGTAGGGGTAATCATTGGTGCTCCCCAGGAGAGCTCGAGGGCATTGTTCAACTTCACTAGCGTTGTTCTTGACGAGGGCGCGACATTCATCTCCGACTCGTGATCATCAGCGAGGCGATGGCAGAATTCAAAACCTATCTCCGATTCATCTACTATGGCGGCAGCGACGCGATCTTCGGAGGAAAAAATGCATCCCCTTCGAATAAATCATCAAAAGTTATTGTACCTATCTATGACATCAGTTGCGCAAGCATGTAGGGAAGATTTTTCTTCTCGTTTATCTTCTATATCAGATCCGATCTGATCGGTTGTATATTTTATTCTTGGCAAGGATTATTCTATCGATCTTTCTTCTAATTGAGCATGCAAGACAGATACGACGCATGCAATTTCCATTGTTGTACGCACGCATGCATCAAAGAGGTCGGAGAAGTACGCACGCACGGACTGCCCTCTGATCAAACGCTGCTTGTGCCGTCAATCAAGGCCACCACAACCTATGTCGATTGATGCACCGTCAAGGATCTTGACTACTCGGACTCCTACCGCAGCTCGCACTGCAATACCGAAATGCCGCAACTACTTTGACTTTGCGAGGATGCTCGGTGACCCACCGATGACTACTTTGACGACTCGTCTTGACTACAAAACTAGTCGGGAGCGGGCCTCACACCGTCAACAACTAATCGGAATCGATTCCGACTAGTTGGCTTCATTGGCAAATCGCCTGCAAATCAAGCTAAGTCATTTATTGATAAATATTTATCAATTAAACACTCCTGAGCTCCGTGGCTATATTCTTTAGTCTCTGCGACTACTTCCGACAATGTCAACCATGCTCCCGACTGCATAGGTGGTCCGCCCACTACAGAGGTAGTCGGGCCGCCCCATGCTTTGGTGCGTTGCACGCGCGCGATCTGCTTTCTCACTATGGCTCACTACAAAGCTGTCTGGGAGGGTCAACACCGACCCTAACTTTCGAGTCCTTGCCTGACCCCATGTTCCTCTAGGAATTCCCGAGTTAACTCATGCGGCTCAAGTCCTAAATCGCGAAACCTCGACTCTTTCTACGCGCTACCTACATGTAAGCCTCGGTCCGCCCAAGCACTGTAGTCGAGGCAAGCCGCTCTCTCCCTAAGCAGTGATTAGCAGGGCTAGGTGCCTAGCGACTAAAGGCAACGGCCGCACGAAGTCCTACTCGGCGTTTTGCTAAGGAAAGGGGATTACACACATGTGCACCTTGCATCCTTCAAATATATGAGTTTGATACATTTACTACATAATGTTTGCCATGTACTTTTACAGATCAAGATTTAGCGATGACTCGACCGACCTCAGGCTCGGGGGCTGGCGTCGCCGACTACTCGGTGTACCTTTGGTGGCTCGTCTGGCTCCCATGCTCAGGAGCTGGGCGCAACAAGGCACTCGGCGTACTTTCGGTGGCTCGTCTGGCTCCCATGCTCGGGGGCGAGGAGCAACAAGGAACTCGGCATAACTTTGGCGGCTCGTCTGGCTCCCATGCTCAGGGGCTGGGCGTAACAAGGCACTCGGTATACTCTCGGCGACTCGTCTGGCTCCCACGCTCGGAGCTGGGCGCAGGAGGTGTTTTTCGCGACATAAGATTTGATTTGAGCGGTAATTTAGGCCTCTTTGGGGAAGTTATTTGTTTAAACCATTTTTTCTAGAATTTTATTCAGAAAAAGAGGGTTTTTGAATTTCTGAACTAATTTGCCCATCTTAACCATCAAGTCAAACTCTTAAATGCATGCCACGAGTTATTGGATCTTTTTCTCCAAATCTTGGTATTAGGATTCTAGGCTTGAGGGCTGCGGGATACGTGACTTATTTTTTAAATCTGTTGGAAGATAAGGAGAGAAGATTCAAGACTAATTTGACCCTCAGCCTGATTCTTCGATTCAACCTAAGGCTCGGGGGCTACTCCATATGGAGTGCGAGTTTAATCGGACCCCATATAAAAGAAGACTTGAAGACTACTCGGGGCATGAGCACCTCATAGCCTTGATGCAGCTAAGGAAGTACTCGGAAGACACCTTCAAGATGGAGTTTTGAAGAACTCGAAGACGACTTCGGAAGTATTCGGAAGCATGCAGTACTCGACTACGAAGAGCTCGGGGGCTTGTCAGGCCTAGGGCCACGGGACTTTCCACATGGCGAACATATTCTAGAATAAGGGATGGGGCATGGTCCATACCTTATATCTGTTGTAACTACTCATGCTTGAGTAGGACTAGACGGAACAGAAGGAAACTATCCGAAACGTACTCGGATAGGCTTGTCAGGCCTAGGGCCACGGGACTTTCCACATGGCGAACATATTCTAGAATAAGGGATGGGGCATGGTCCATACCTTATATCTGTTGTAACTACTCATGCTTGAGTAGGACTAGACGGAACAGAAGGAAACTATCCGAAACGTACTCGGATAGGACTCCTAAGCTAGTATCGGGCTATGACATCCATGTAACCCTGTCCCCCAGACTATGTAAGGGCGGGCAGGGACCCCCTGCAAAGCAATGTACACATCTAAGGCAATACAAACCACTATACATAGGGTATTACGCTCTCAGTGACCTAAACCTGTCTAAATGTTGTGTTCCTTGCACCTTCAAGTTCCAGATCTCGGCGACAACCCACCTACAATCTACCACCTCGGGATACCATAGGGTATTACGCTCTCGACGGCCCGAACCTATCTAATTGTTGTGTTTCTTGCACCATGAAGTTCAAGATCTCGGTGACATCCCATCTACAATCTACCACCTCGGGGGTATCCCTCGGTAGGCTTGGTGGTAAAATACCGACACGGTCCGAACCTTTCTAAATCTTTGCGTTCCTTGCACCTTCAAGTTCCTGATCTCGGCAACACCTCACCTACAACCTATCACCTCGGGGGTATCTCTTGGTGGTCAAGACGGTGGCGAGACGGGGCGGTGGGGGCCCCGTCCGCCCGGGCGGCGGGGGATGGTGGCGGGGGAGGTGGGAGCATATTAATTAGCGACGGCAGCGGTGAAGGTCGGCGGCGGAGGTGCCGGAGGCAGCGCCGGAGCCTGGGGAGGCGGGGGAAGGCGGGGGAGCAGCAGCTGCGGGCGCGCTCATCCGCTCATGAAAATTAACTGCGATTCAATCATTGTAATTTGCTGAAAGCAAAGAATAGACGCCCGTTATGCCGGTGGCAGATGAGGTCGTTGCTTGGTTCCAAGCGGAGCTAAAACATCTGAATTTGGTAGTGGCTGCGCTATGTAGATTGCCGGGTCGCGCAACAACAACTTTGTAATAGTTTTGTTAGCTTGTGTGCAGGTTGGTTTCACGTCTCCGAAACCAACTTTTGTAACCAATAAACTTGCTCAGGCACGGTCGGAAAAAAAAAGAATATAATGCGCATGACATCGGATGTCTGACCTATTCTTGTTTACGTCTTCGTGTTATCTTTTTTGTACGGATGTTTCACGTCTCGCACTAATGTACCAGCGTTTTCCATTGTGTTCTTGTGATTGGTCAGAGAAAAGAACAGAGCTAGAGATTCCTTTTGGCATTCTGTGGTGCCTTTTAAAACCATTTTCTTTCCCAATCCAGCCATCATGCATGCAGTAGGGTTGTAGCAATTAGAGACCGGTACAACTGTTTACCTCCAATAAGAAGCACCAAAACGAGAAGCCCATAAATACAATCGATTAATACAGATGCTAATAAGACTATTAATAATAAGTGACTCCTTACGGTTACAAAACTATACCTCTTTCTCTACCTAGGCAAGTTAACTCACCATATTTGGATCCTGACAAGCGACAACTCATGCCATGAATCCTCATAATCTCATCTCTCTCCAAGCCACCTAGCGGATATATAAGATGAACCTCTGTGCTTAGCTAGAGGAACCTCTCATGAATACAGTCGATTGAATACGCTCTAATAGGCGTAGAAATGAAAAGTTACTCCTTATGTTACCAAATTAATACCTCTCTCCTTAATCACATCCCTGATTTAGCATTTGCACTGTTTCATTTTGTTATTTCATGCCTAAATGACATTTAATTTTAGGACTCGTTAACAATTAGAAATCGTGTCACTACTACAGATTAGTGCTTTGCAAATGGGTCATCACTGCTAGTTTAACCCAAACTCGTCAAGAGTTAGAAATCAATTAATGGTCTTGTATCATATTTTAATGTTGTCTATAACGTGAACCGATGGTGATGGCTTTAATTATCACCGCTGGTTTGGATTACGGATCGGTGGTGATAATTCTTTCACCGCCGGTTAGAAAAATGATATGGTGATAACCGAAACCATCACTATCGACCCTGATCCAACGCCCCCCTCCAAAAGAAAGAAGCGGTGAAGGGCGGTTATGGACCGGCCCTGAAGGGGGGTGGGTTGTTTACATCGTTTCATCCAGAAGAAACTTATCTGTTCTGTCTTGTTTACTTTTTTTCCATATTATCGAAAAATCCTAGGTGGCATGAATGAAATTCCCATTAGGAGACAAGTCATTTTATTAAACTTGAATGTGGCTGAAGAAAGAAAGAAAAACTCCCATTAGGTGACGAGTTATTTTATTAAACTTGAATATGGGTGAAAAGAAAGAAGGAGAGGGTAGGAGCTGGGAGATTGTATTTGGCATTGTGGTGCCCCTTTTAAAAACATGTATCAGTTTTTTTCTAGATCTAGACATTTAGATCAAGTTAAGAGAATCGGGATTCTAGGAACCATATAATTGTGAAGTCTTACCTGGATTAGTAAAGGTTCATACAATAGATTAGATTCGACAACACAGCGAACTGTAAATTATATGCATAAGTCTTTTTTTTTTCAAAATCATGGATGTCAAGTCAGAGGTGGTAGATCAGTGAGCTGGCATACACCCAGGTGTTAGGTGTATAGAATAAACCTCTTAGCCTTGTTGTTCCCGTCTTTTTCCAATCGTCAAAGCATTTGGTATCCAGTCTAAGAATCAATTAGCAATGCTGCACTGGTTCTTAAACCATACACCATTGTTTCCCGGAGAGATTGTGATATGGGAGAAAAAGAAGTTGGTACCATACAACTAGATGTGCCAGCCTCCTGATGAGCCAGCCAGCATGAATGCAGCAGCAGCTGTTTACCTCCAGATAAGAAGCTCCAGAACGGGAATCATATAAATACAGTCGATTTATACACCATCAGTAATATTAAGTTACTTCCTATATTACGAAATTAATACCTACTTAAATTACACCTATAGTGGTAGCTAGCAAGTTAACTCGCTGTATTTGTTGGATGCTCACAAGCGACAACTCATGCCATCGAATTTTCATAATATCATCTCTCCAAGCCACCTAGTAACTGTATAATAATTGATTTTAAACTACACCTAAAGAAGTAGCTAGCTAGCAACTTAATTCACTAGAATCCTCACCAGCGACAACTCGTGCCATCGAATCCTATTAACCTCATCTCTCCGATAGCTATATAAGATGAACCTCCAATGATCTATCCAAACCAACTGCATTGACACATTGGTAAGGCAACATTTCTCCGACGACCAATCCACCGGTGACGTGCTTAGGTACGTAGCAGCAATGGCGCCTCCACGCCGGCCGAGCATGGGGCGGCAGAAGATCGAGATCCGGCGCATCGAGAGCGACGAGGCGCGTCAGGTGTGCTTCTCCAAGCGCCGCGCGGGGCTTTTCAAGAAGGCCAGCGAGCTCTCCATCCTCTGTGGTGCCGACGTCGCCGCCGTCGTCTTTTCCCCCGCCGGCAAGGCCTTCTCCTTCGGCCACCCCTCCGTCGAGTCCATCCTCGACCGGTTCCTCGACACCTCGCCTGGGGCGGGGCCCGGCCTCTCCTCCGCGGGGGACTGCGCCGTCTCCGAGCTGAACCGCCAGTATGGCGAGCTGCGTGCGCAGCTGGATGCCGAGAAGGTGCGGCAGGAGCGCGCCGTCGAGACCATCAGGAAAGAGCGCGCCGCGAGGAGCCAAGCGATGGCGTGGGTCGACGCGGACCTAGGCGCCATGGGCCATGACGACCTGGTCGCGTTCTGGGGCGCGCTGATAGGCGTGCAGGCCGCTGTGGCGGCGAGCGCCGACCAGCTGCTGCGTGACGCGCTGCTCGTCGGGCGCACGGGGCGGCAACCGGCCCAGCTCGCCGGTGGCGCGGCCTTCGATGTCGCTGCGTTCGGCGTTGGCAGGCAGCCGCCTCCAGGGCTCGCCGGATTCGACATGCATGGATTCGGAGGACAAGCTACAATCCTCGGCTCCTCCTTCTGAAATAATGGAATGCATCTGCACTCTAGTTATTGGATTGGTCATCGTGTTTGTGTTAGCTTCGGAGATCCATCATCACAAACATTTGTTGTATGGTTCTTCTATAATGAATGATCGTGATGCATTGTTCTTACCTTGCTGCGTAGCACATTCATGCTATGTGACACTTAGGACAATTTGTCAATGTCAGAGGAACGGATCGGATGCCATCTCCATAACCTGAAAAAGAACAGTTTGTCTTGAGTAACAAATTAAGTTGCGTTTATTAGCAATAGACTAGATAATATACTCGTGCCTTGCTACGGAAAAGATACTTCATGCAAAACCATGTACATCTTTTTCATATTGACTTGTCACAGTACCATAGAAGCATCTTATGCATCTATAATCAAATCTGAAAGTTAAATTTGGAAGTGTCTTGTGGGATAAATCTATACTTAATCAGAAAAAAAAAACTAGAAGTGATGAAGCCAATTTTACGCATCTCAGTTGCTGCTTCAAAATCATTTAGATCATTAGATGTAACATGCATTGGCAGCACAAAGAACCATTCACCAAGTCCTCATAGGTCTTTATTCTGCCCCTCTGCAAGAAAGAACCGAAGACATGAATTGTCAGTGGAAGCTCCATGTATTTAGTTGAACTGATTAAGATAATCTCAGAAACAGTAAAATGTTATATAAAGGATAATGGTCGCGCTCGTGAAACCAAGCTAAGTAGCTAACGATACCCAGTTTGTATCTGGACCCGAACAAAATGCAAAAAGACACACATAAAAAATTCACAGGCTTACCTTATTCCTCTGTTTCACGCATTCTGTTGAGCATATGGCCTGCCAGCCTTCAAATAATTTTGCCTGCAGCCTTGCTCCCTCCCGATGATGAGCAATCGACCATACAGGCCACCACGGCGAAGCCAACAGAACAACCTCGTACACACATACGCACAGCAAACACGTTGGGCAACACAATGGGAGAACTACTACAGCATGCCGGGGAGTTTGCTCACCGGTGACGTTGCTGCCTCTGCAGATGGACCAACAACGGCTGCTCCTCTTTGGCCGCGCCTGGCCGTGGCCGCGTCCGACGCCGATGGACTACCTCCAGCTCACCTGCGCACGGCGGCTCGATATGGGACTCCTGCTATTTACATGAACAAGAAGGCAACCTTGACTCTGAGTCGGCCAAGACTTTGATCCCGACGCACCGACAATTCGCTTCCGATTCGGATAGGAGGCTACAGGGCGCCGCCGCACAAGACGCATGGTGGGGGAAGGCGCCGCGAGGATGAGCATGGAAGGCACCTGCTGTCGCCACCGCCGCTACAGGCCAGAACCATGGCCGCCACCGCTGATTGCCAATGCCGCAGAAGACGCATGGCAGGTGCGTGTGAGCGCAGGAGGACGGCAGTGCTGGTGATATGCCCAGGAAGCAATTATGAGTGGGCCGGATATTGATCCGAGAAGGATTAGAACCCTAATGGGCTTCCAGCATGAAGGTCCAATAAGTGAGATCTATATAATGAGAGGTGGGGCTGTGGGCGGCCAATACTCTTGTGCCACAAACCCTACCTGCCGTCGTCTCTCTTCTCCATGCAACCCTAGCCGAGCGCGTGGTGCTAGTACACCGGTGACCGGCGTTCCCGCCCCGTACCTGTGGACTTTGAGGAGGCGCTGGTGCGTTATTGTGGTGCTGATCGGTGGGACAAGGAGGAGCTGCGAGACGTGATCTGCTTCCTCTTCACCGCCGCGCGACTACGTTGGGGTAAGCTACCCAACTCTACTTCTGCTATGCTACGCGTCTAGTGGTAATGATTCATGATTATCCACTTACATAAGATCCTTGTTGAACGCAGTAGCTAGCGTAGCGTCCCCGTTTCCTGTAAGGCAAGTACTGCCATGGAGAGGGCGTAGGCATGGGCAGTAAGGGGTGGTGCTAGCGGCGGATTCTGAGATGGTGAGCAGACGCGTGAGATGCAACACGACGCAGACGAAGAACATCGGAGTGGAGAGGGTAGCTTGCGTGGGAGAAAAAAAAAGAAAGGAGCCGCGGGCTGTGGACGAAATAGAGATCAGGTCGGCCCATCAAATAAAATACGGCCCAATCCCAAAACGGACCAAAAATCAATCCTTGTTTTAGAAATACTAGCAAATACGCTCGTGTGTTGCTACGGGAATCTGTATAAATATATTGATTAGTATATAAAAATATATATATTATGTATTTTATAATAATATAGTACGTGTCGCCGAGAACTTCAGTTTTTTTCTATTTTACTTGTCAAACACTAATTCTAAACGGTTTTGGATACTTAACTAATGTACGGCCACCCGGATTCCGATTAGAACTTCAATTGACGGACCAAAGAATCATTGCTTGCTTTAGTAATAGTAGAGATAGACATAGAGATAGAGACTAGCAAATATGCTCGTGGGTCGCTACGAAAAACTATATAGATATATTGATTTCTATATATTGATTAGCATATGAAAATATATATAACCATATGTGTTTTATAATAACATAGTACGTGTCTGTCGAGAAATTCAGTCATTTTCTATTACTAGACAAGTGTTAATTCTAAATGGTTTCCGACCCTTAATTCAACATACGGTCATCTGGATTCTGATTAGAACTCTGATTGAGGGACCACAGAATCATTGCTTGCTTTAGTAATTAGAAATACTAGTAAATATGTTCGTGCGTTGCTATGGGAATCCGTTGCTATGATAATCTATATAAATATATTGATTAGCATATAATTATATATATATATACACACACACACCATATGTATTTTGTAACAACATAGTACGTGTCGGCTGTGGACTTCAGTCTTTTCCTCTTTTACTCACCAAACCCTAATTCTAAATGATTTCGGATCCCTAACTCAACGTACGGCCACCCAGATTGCGATTAGGACTCCGATTGATGGACCAAGAAATCATCGCTTGCTTTAGTAATAGTAGAGATAAAGATTACCACAACGCTACACTAAAAAGTTTTTTTAGATAACGTAGTATTGGTAACGGGCATAAGATGTTCGGTACAAGAAAATTAAAGATAGCGGACGTTGATAATGCCCGTTACCATTAAGGCTCCGAGGTCCTTGCCCGATCTGGGCAACAATGATGTCCGTTACCAATAACAAGCTAATGGTAACAGACTTTATCTACGTCCGTTACCCATGTGGATGTTGTTAACCCCTGTTACCAATGTGGTGAATAAAAGTAACGGGCATTTGTTGCCCGTTCCAAATTGTTGCTTATTTGTAATGGGCACTTATTGCTCGTTATAAATGAGTTCACTCCAGGATATATGGTGGCGCTTTTTCATTTCGGAATCCCCAGTCCAACAGTCACCACAAATCCTAGCCTCATCTCATCGCCGCCGCTCAACTCTTGTGCGCGTGCTGTTGATGTTGTGCCCCGGTCTCGCCGCGCCTCCTTAGTAACATCCCCGGTTTCTACGGAATGTTATAAATGCGCAAAATTTTGATTTCTTTTAAAAACTTTTCATGTATGTGCGTTAGCTAGTTCCAAATAGAAGCATGGGTTCTCTTTATCTCGAAATCTTAGTAATTCAACACAATATTTTTAATTAAGAACCATCAAAATATTAGTGTGAAATAATTTGGACTTAATCGAATCTCGTTTGAACTTGTTATTTCGAATTTAGTTTGGTTTGTTTGAAATTTTGTGGAATTTAATTTGAATTGAACCATTCAAATTAAATTTAAAAGCTAAACTTAAACCCTCGGCCCAGCCCAGCTGGCCATCCCAGCCTGCCTCGCGCCTACTGCACCCTTTTTCCCGGCCTACTGCACCCTTTTTCCGGCTCGCTCAGCCAGCCCACGTCGCAGCCCAGCCCAGCTCGCTGCCCCGCCACCCACACGCCGCGCGACCCTCCGCCTTCCTCACCGTTGCCGCTGCCGCCCCGACCCCACGCGTCAGACGCGCCTCCCCTGTTTCCCTTTCTTCTTCCTCGCCGCTTTATCGCCCGCCGTCCGCGTGCTCACGCCTCTGCCCGCTCACGTCACCGCTCCGCCCTGCGCCGCTCCACCCTCGCTCCGCAACAAAGGAGCGCAACCGCCCGGCGCCCCCTTTCGACCTCGCCCTGACCGCTCCGCGCCCTGGAAACCCTAGCCCCATTCCCGCAGCCGCCGGATGTGTGCCCCGGCCGTGGCACAGAAGCCAAGCATCGCCGCCGTTCGGGGCGCCGCAAGCCCTAGCGCCGCATCTATAAGAGCCCCGGCCACCATGACCCGAAACCCTAGAGCTACCATGAACCGAAACCCTAGAGCCGCCTCGGGATTTCTCCATCTACAACCACCGCCGCCACTTCACCCGGGCAAGAGAGGGAGAAGGAGAAGGAGAAGGGGAGAAGCCGAGGAGGAGGAGTGCGAGGAGGAGGAGGCCCGCCGTCGCCGTCGTCCGAGGGAACTTTGATGAGCCTACGCCCGTACGTCGATGCCACCGTTGCCGCGCGCCCTGCATGGCCTCGACTCGCCTGCATCGACCCGCCACCGCACCGTGACCCTCACCTGCAAGCCCGACGGGTAAGCGCCGCCGCCTTTCCCGTCCTTCCTCCTGCTGCCGACATGCTACCCTTAGCCAACCTAGGACCACTCGTCCCGCTTTCTTGCAGGGGCCCTGCCGTTGCCCTCGTCCACCCTTGCAATCACGACGTTGCAGCGGCCCGGCTTGCCAGAGCACCGCACGCGTCAGGGTTGTGCCGCGGCCCTGGGTTCAACGTGCCCGCCCGCACGCACTCGCGTCTTGCACCGGCCAGCCACCCGTGTCATGGCCGTTGCTCCACCACCTCACTGTCGTCCTACCCCTGCTCCTCGCTTGAGCCCAGCCGCTCTACCCGCCCTTGCCGCCCGCCGTCGCCTTGCCTCACGCCGTCGTGCCGCGTCGCGGGTCCGGAACGTCGGCGCCCCGCATGCGCCACGAACACGCGCGAACAAGGAAAGCTGGGAGCCTACGCGTGGGAGGACTGCCGCTGGATCTAGCTGCGTGCGCCTCTCGCCTTGCCTGCCCCACCATCGTCCTGCCGCCACCACGCCTCGACCCCGCCATGGCCTTACCGTGCGCGGTGACCACGCACCAACGCCACGGCGTCGCACGCATCGCGGCCAAGCCCTTTCAGGCATTTGATCGAACACGCACTGGGCGCACGCCACACACACAGCAGCCCTCATGCACACAGACCCGCATGGGCCCGAGCCACACCGGATCTGGTCACCACACCAGATCCGATGGGAGACCGACAAGAGGGCCCCGCCTATCGGGGGGAACGAGGGGCGCTGCCCCCTGGGCCCGCTTTGTCACAGAGAGAGAGGAGGAGGATTTGGACCGTGGGCCGGCCTGCTGAGTCGAGCCGGCCTACCACGCCTAGCAAGCCCGTGAGCCCGAGCCGGCCTGCTGAGCCGTAGGCCGAGCTGACCCGTTCGAGCCGAGCCAGGCAGAGTTGGGCCTTGAGCCGGCCCAACCGCTTTTGGCCAAAAAACCGAAGCCGAGCCTCTTTTTCCTTTTCTTTTACCTGGCCTGACCGAGGGCCACACCAGTCAGGCTCGGGGTGAGGCTGACCAGTGGGTCCCACTAACCCGCTGACCCCATTGACCGTTGACTAGTCAGCGTTGACCTGTCAACGCAGACGTCAGCAGGGCTCACTGCTGACGACAGCATGCCACGTGGCACACTCTAATGCTGCCACGTGTCACTGCTATGTGTTTTTCTTTTCCGAAATTCTTTTATTAATTTTAGAAATAGGTTTTTCCTTGGAAACTTCATAATAAATCAACCAGATCTCCGAAAATTATGAAACCACTTCCATAATTCTTCTAAAATCATGAACTACCCGTTAGAGTAGGTTTTATAGTGATTTGGATCTTATTTGGAGACTTTTGTGGACTTTTGATTGTTGGTGTGGCAGAACCGCCCAAATTAATCCAGCTCAAGTGCACTAACCATCATCCATAAAGATGAACCGGCTACCATGCACTTCAAACGGAGTAATCCGACAGCCTGTCTGGTAAATCCCGATGCAACCACTTAATATTTCGATCGAAACAAAGCGTACACTTAACCTGCACGAAGGCAAGTCCAGAGATTACAATATTTCATAGCTTTTATCTCACAAGTCTGACCATTATTTATTACAAGCCAAGTTCATCAAATGAGTACTTTAGAGTTCAAACATAGAAACTTTAATCAGAGTTTAAAAGCAGCGGAAAGGAAACACGTTCATTTATCGTCGATTTGGATACCACAATGAAGCCCATACGTGGCATCACTCGGCAGAGTTATCGTTGGCCGGGGACGGATCCCACTCCACGGACCAACCAGTCGGCAAGGTACACGGCCAAGTCAAACCAGCCATCATATCTTCAAAAGACACACCTGAAAACATTGCCACAAGCAAGGCTGAGTATACTAATACTCAGCAAGGCTTACCCGACTAGTGGTATGCAAATACCGACTACTAAGCATGCATGGCTACAAGGTTCTAGGGTTTCTTTTGCTGAGAAGCAACAAAGAGTAAGTCCTTAATTTCATATTTTAGCTTTTAATATTCTAGTTCATTTAACCATTCTAAGTGAGCATCTATCTCTAAGCAAATATGGTGGAAAACATTTAAGCATCCAACAAGTTTCATCATAGCCATAGTTTCTCTTGTTACTCTATGTGGCAGAAGTATGAAGCAGTCTCAATTACCGTGAGAAACGGACGATTCGAATCGAATTTCTTAACCTTCCAAGGCAAACCTGACACACCCACCTGGAGTACCGAAGGGTCACCCCAAACAACTTTTCCCCTTTCTTTTCGGGTTGTGGATCAGGGTCACCCTACTCGACTACAGAGCCATGCTCTGCACTCGCATGTGTATACCCATCTGAACTTCGTTCAAGTAGGGTGAAAGTAAAGTCCACTTGCCGGGCCAATCGAGTACTTAGCTTATCGAGTACCATATTTTCGACATATGGTTAGTACGTTCAAACGCTTAACCACCACTACTACACACTGCGGCCTTAGCATTTTTCTATACTCAGACGGGGCCTCAACCATGAGCATCATACCATAGCCCCGCCCATCGACCTTATAGTTGCAGTATACGGTAAATCATTCAACTCCTATAATTCTCGCGAGTGGCAGGAAACCACTCGACTTTTACCGAACCTATTAGCAGAGCATCTACTCGAACTTCCAATTCTAGTATTCAATACATAGGTGCCTAGGATCATGCAGCTAGGGTTCCAATCAGCTCCTATGAACTTAAATGCACAAATAAAAAGAAACAGTAGTTGCATAAATTGAAAAATGGGGATCACGCACCGTGGCTTGCCTTCTTGAGCAAAACTTGTCGGGAGTTCTTCCGAACGATGGTTCGGGTCTTCAGCGACTTCAGTTAGATTGACTTGAGGTTCACGCTGCTCACTTTCGGACTCGGGCACCAGATCGTAGGTTCCATCGGCGAGAGTAGTCGATTCTATATGAATGCACATGTATGAGTGGTTTTAACGGTACAAGATAAAATTTATTGCACTATAACGTAGTCATTAAACAAAACTGAAGTTAAGTAGTCGAGTACTTCATTTTTTGTTTTTGGGCAGTCATTTATCGAGTACTTATCTAGATTAACTAACTTCATTAAGTGAGTGAGTGGTTTTGCTATGTCGTACGGCCATTTTTTATAGTAAGCATGGGTTAACCAAAACTACTCGTAGAAGTAGTTTCTGGGGTTGAGATTTTTATGTAGAGCACGTTACTTAAGTGCAATCTCACTGCAAAATTTTTAGCCATTTTCATATAGGAAGTTAATCATGAAAAATATTTTAAACGGCTACTGCTAGGATCAAGATCTATTTGTATAGAACAACCCATGCAAGAACTGGTGCTCAACTTATTATGGAGCAAACTTACTTGCATGAGTAGTTTATTATAAATTTTGCAGATTTTTCCTATGCAAGAATCAGAGGTTAAAATTCTAGTCTAACTGGATCTAGCATATAACAAAAGTACTCGAAACAACTGGTTGTGATTGGATTCAGCGCATGGAATTATCATGAAAGACTATACTCTTAGTATAGAAGCTACCATCCAAAATTCATGAGCAGTTTTTTCCTGAAACTCTTGGAACAATTAAAAGACATTTAAACTTAATTTAAATCTACAGCTAAAATTATGTGGAAACAGTTCAAGACCCTTTTAAAAAACTTGTAGATCTTAACTTAAGGAGTCCAGAACATCTTAGTGTGTGTATTTAGGATTTTTCTGTGAGTTGTTTTGCATTTTCACTATTAATAGATTGGTTTTTAAAGTTCTAGTTCTGGTTTACAAATGAGTCCCTGAGATTTTACAGAAATATTCTTGGAAAGATTGAAATCGAAGCAAAAGGGTCCTTTGTGTAGGGGAACGGCGACTGCTGGCCAAATTCCGGTGGCAAGGGTTGCCGGCGGTGAGAGGTGAAGGTGGGAGAGGCAAGAGGGGAATAAACCGCACCTGTTTGAGGCCTTGGGTGGGGAAGGGGTGGACCAAGGCGGCTTGCCGGCGGTGGCACAGAGCTGGCGGCGGGTGCGGGTGGTGGTGGCGGCGCTCTGGTGAGAAAGAGGATGCGGGGACCGGCCATTCAGCTTCGGTGTGAGGTGGGGAAGGTGATTGGTGGGTTGGTTTGGGCAATGTGGGGGCGGAGTGGTGCGTCTACGCGCGAGTGACTGCTCGCCGGAGTTGGTGTTGGGGCATCGAGCTCAAAGGCCTCGGGTGGGGCTTTTATAGGCGCGAGGGGGAGGATGGTGGCCTAGGCTCGAGCCGCTGGGGAAGGCCTGACCAGGGGTCAAAATCGGGGGTGCAGCTGCATTGATGGCATCGGCGGGGCTCGCCGTGGCGCCAGCAGCGCCCGCGGTAGAATAAAACCGTCGCGTGGAGGCTTCCTGAAGGGGAGAGCGGGATTTTATGGGCCCGTGCAAGATTTCCAGGGTGCTGGCAGGCCCACTTGGCCGGGCGGCCTCAGCTGCGCTGGGTAGCGCCAGCCAGCTAGCCTGCCGACGATGGGACAGGGCAGTGGGAGGAGAGAGGAGGGAGAAGATGATGGGACTTAAGCGTGAAAAACAAAAACAATATGGGTGTGGGTCGAAAAGGGAGCTAAAACCCATTCTTCCCAAGGTCTAATCAAAAACATTTGAATACCATTTTTGTTCAACTTTTCAAGATACACATTTCTCTTCTATGACTATGTTCATTTGAGCAACATATAAAAAGTTATTTTGAATTTCCGAAAACTAGTATTTGAATGACACGTCATTTCATGTGAATTTTTGCACTGTTTGCCCTTGAGTTCAACTAGACTTTTGTTGCTCTTGTTATGACAGATGTGCCATTAAATTTTTATAGTAATTTGTGATCAATTTTGAAAGTTACAATAGTTTGTTTGTAAGAGTTCAAATGTTTATGCATATACATATACACATATTCATTTGCTTGAAAGGTAGATTTTGATAGGTTGTTTCATACTTCTCTTGCTCTTTTGTGACTAGTTTCATCTTGTGGTTCTTTGTTTAGTCTTTAAGACACCTAGAGTGTCATAGCCAAACTCCCTTAAAAAGAATCTCGTCCCGAGATTCGGATAAAAACTAAGTGCGGAAAGTGTGTACCTTGGATGGAACCAAGAAAACCAGGAAAAGTTTGATTGAGATAACTTTCAGTTTCCCATGTGGCTTCTTGTTCAGTGTGATGGTTCCACTGAATTTTATACATTTTAATCACCGCCCTTCGGGTACTTCTTTCCTTCTGGTCAAGGATTTTGATGGGTTTCTCAACATAAGAGAGATCTGATTCCACCGTGATTTCTTGTTGTTCAACAATTTCGGTAGGAACTCTGACACATTTCTTTAGTTGAGAGACATGAAAAACGTCATGAATGGCTGCAAGGTGCGAAGGAGGTTGCACTCTATAGGCCACGGGTCCACATTCTTCAATGATTTCATACGGACCAACATAACGAGGGGCTAACTTTCCTTTCACTCCAAAACGTTGCACACCCTTGGTTGGTGAAACCCGAAAGTAAACATGATCACTAACGTTGAATTTCAAGGGTTTTCTCCTCTTGTCAAAATAGCTCTTTTGCCTAGATTGGGCTGCTTTAAGATTTTCTTGGATAACTCTCACTTGTTCTTCTGCCTCGACTACCAAGTCTGGTCCAAAGATTTTGCGCTCTCCAGTTTGTGACCAGCTCAATGGAGTTCGACACCTTCATTCATACAATGCCTCGAATGGTGCCATTTTTAGGCTTGCTTGATAGCTCTTGTTATAGGAGAACTCTACTAAAGGTAAACATTGGTCCCAATTCTTGTCATAATGAATGACAAGAATCTGATTTACTCTTTCGGTTTGCCCGTCAGTCTGAGGATGATAAGCTGAGCTTCGGATTAGTTTGGTACTAAGAGATTCTTGCAATTGTTCCCAAAAGCGTGCTACGAACTGAGTGCCGCGATCAGAAATGATTGCCTTTGGGACACCATGTACACAAACAATACGATCCAGATATATCTCAGCGTATCTCTTGGCCTTATAAGTGGTGTGTACAGGAATAAAATGAGTGGTTTTTTGTAAGCCTATCTACAGTAACCCATATAGAATCGTGTTTCTGAGATGTATTGGGCAAACCAACAATAAAGTCCATACTGATATCTTCCCATTTCCAGGATGGTATTGGGAGAGGTTGAAGTGAACCAGCAACTTTTAAGTGGCTAGCTTTCACTCGCTAACAAGTGTCACACTCTGCTACATATTGGGCAATTTCCCTCTTCATCCTGGTCTACCAAAAATTTTGTTTAAGGTCCTGAATCATTTTGCTACTGCTTTGATGAATAGAGAATTTGGAAAGATGTGCTTCATCAAGAATTTGCTTTCGGAGTTCGTGATTTTTCGGAACGATAATGCGACTTTTAAACCATAAAATTCCCTTGTGATCCTGATGAAAATATTTGTACTTCTCCTCTCCTTGAGATAGTTTCTGCTTGATGATCCTAACACCCTCATCATGTAATTGTTCCATGATGATACGGTCATGAAGAGTGGGTTCAATAGAGATGTGATTCAAAGTTCCCCGAGCAATCATTTCCAACCTAAGTTTCCGCATTTCAAAGCATAACGTCTCATTGCATAATGTGGCAGATAGGCAATTGCAATGAGCTTTGCGGCTGAGTGCATCCGCTACTACATTTGCTTTGCCTGCATGATAGTGCACCTCAAGATCATAATCTTTGATTAATTCCAACCATCGTCTTTGTCTCATATTCAGGTCGGCTTGTGTGAATATATATTTGAGACTCTTATGGTCGGTATGAATATTGCAATGGGTGCCCATAAGATAGTGCCTCCGAATCTTGAGAGCGTGAATGACAGCTGCTAGCTCAAGATCATGGGTTGGGTAATTCTTTTCATGGGGCCGAAGTGCTCGTGAAGCATAGGAAATAACTCGATTGTCTTGCATAAGTACACAGCCCAAACCCATACCGGAAGCGTCACAGTAAATGTCAAATGGTTTGGTATTGTCAGGTTGAGCTAAGACTAGGGCTGTAGTCAAGTGTTCACGTAGAGTGTGCAAAGCTTTTTCACAATCCTTATCCCACACAAATTTTACTCCTTTCTTCAATAGTTTGGTCATAGGTTTAGCAATTCTGGAGAAATCCGAAATGAAGCGACGATAATAACCGGCTAAACCAAGAAATCTACGAATCTGATGAACGGAAGTGGGAGTTTTCCAATCCATCACCTCTTGAACTTTACTGGGGTCAACTGAGATACCATTACTGGAGATAGTATGGACCAAAATTTTCATACTATCCAACCAGAATTCACATTTGGAGAACTTAGCGTATAACTGATGGTCTCTGAGGCGTTGGAGAACAATGTGCAAATGTTTAGCATGGTCCTCCTTGTCCTTGGAATAAATAAGAATGTCGTCGATGAAAACCACGACAAACTTGTCAAGCTCCGGCATAAAAACCGAATTTATGAGATACATGAAGTAGGCAGGAGCATTTGTGAGACCAAAAGACATGACTAAGTATTCATATAGTCCATATCAAGTGGAGAAAGCGGTCTTTGGAATATCATATGGTCGAATCTTGATTTGATGATATCCAGAACGAAGATCACTCTTGGAAAAGATTTTTGCCCCAGACAACTGATGGAAAAGAAAATCATTGCGAGGAAGTGGATATTTGTTTTTGATTGTCACCGCATTGAGAGGCCGGTAGTCTACACATAAGCTCAAACTATTATCTTTCTTCTTCACAAATAGGGCTGGGCAACCCCAAGGTGAGGCACTTGGACGAATATAGCCTTTGTCTAGAAGTTCTTGCAATTGTATTTTTAATTCTGCTAATTCCTTTGGTGGCATTCGATAGGGTCGTTTAGAGATAGGTGCAGTTCCTGGCTGCAGTTCAATGAGAAACTCTATATCTCGATCTGGTGGCATGCCGGGTAAGCATCTGGGAAAACATCGGCATACTCGCATACCACCGGAATTTCTTCTATTTCGGAGCGGACCTCAATGAGAGCACATGAATTTGTGCAATCTCGGAAAGGCAAATATAGAGTGATAGCTCCTTGGGTTGGGGAATTGATTTCAACGGCTCGGGAGGGAAGATCTAAGGTTACTCCATGCCGAGTCATCCAATCTACTCCCAAAATAATATCGATGCCTTCAAGTGCCAAAAGAATCAAGTCAGTTTTGTTGATTTTGCTACCCAATTTAATTGGCACGTTTCTTATGAGTTGATTTGAAGCAATATTACCACCCGATGTAGCTATCATGTAAGACCCTTTTGTGTGCCAGAAATCCAAACCCACTTTTGCACCGAATTTTGCGCTAATGAAACTATGTGACGCACGAGCGTCAAATAATATAACAACGGGCTTGCGGTGGATAAAAATGTACCCGTCATTACTGGTGCGCCATCAAGAAGCTCTGCAAGGGTGGTGACATTGATCTGCCCTCGCTTGACTTGAATAGTCTGTTTCTTGCCCTGGTTTTTGTTGTTGGCATTGGAATCTTAGCCTTGAGCTTGCTGTCTGGATTAAGGGCAATCTTGAACAAAGTGAGTAGAACTCCCACAATTGAAACATCGGTTTTGTGTTACTCTGGCGGGGTGGCTGCTGTATATTCGGCCTTGGACCATTTGGCTGTGGAGCAGGGGGTCTTGCCACACCCTATTGCTGAGGGTTCTTGAAAATCCAACGCCTTGGCTGAGGGGCATTTTGAAGAGCTTTAGGTGCTGCATTCTGCACTAAATGATACCTCGGTGGCTGAGCACTAGAGGGTCTAGCTAGAGCCTTCCTCTTCTTTTCTGCACGATTGGCCAAAATGCAATCCTCTTGGGTGATTTCCAAATTAACCAACTCATTGTAAGTGTCCGTTCTGATAGGATTTAAACGTTCCTTGAGCTTGGAATTAAGACCTCTACAGAAACGATCACGTTTCTTGGCATCCGAGTCAGCATGATAACCCGCGTACTGAGAAAGGTTGTTGAACGCCTGAGCGTACTGAAGTATAGTACGGGTACCCTGAGTAAGAGCCAAAAACTCATTCAACTTCCTTTCCATGAGACCTTCAGGGATATGGTGGGCTCGGAACGCATTCTTGAATTCATCCCAAGTGACAACATGATCCGCCGGAAGCATGGCAAAATATTTGTCCCACCATATACGCGCAGTACCGCGAAGCTGCTGCGCGGCAAATCGAGCTTCGTTGGCTTCAGAACATGGCAGTGTCAATAAGGCAAACTTGGATTCAATGGTACGAATCCAAGCGTTTGCATCCAATGGTTCTTCCGTCTTGCTAAACAGAGGGGGTTGCGTTCCAAAGAATTCCGAGTAACCAGCAACTTGAGGTTGGGGTGCATTGTGCACACCCCGTTGCTGATGATGGGATTGCTGCCCCTGGACAATCTGTTGGAGCAACTTGGTTTGAGCGGCCATCACTTCCACTAGACTAGGTGGCGGTGGCGGTGGCGGTGGCGGCGTCTGCTGCGACCTGCTGCCGCTAGCTCCGAACCCATCAAGATTTCCACATGTTGCCCCAACCATCTGAAACATTGAGGTTTAATATTAGCAAAGGCTTCATAATTCTCCCATGGTTCAAAAATATAGTACAAGAAAATGTAGAACTTGATACGTTTGATACAAACGGGTGTGCGATCTACGGCTGGTTATGAAAATTTTCATAACTCACGTTCTGTTTATCTGAATGCTTTCAAAGGTTGGTGGCGATTAGGAAATTTAGTGGCCTAAAACTGTGGTATTCAAAACACCTCCGACTACTCCATCTCCGACTGCATTTCCAACTACCAGGACTACTAATCCGACTACTATGGCTGCATCACCAACTACTTCGTGTGCATTTCCGTATGCCAGGACCACAACTCCGACTGCTACGGCTCCCTCATCGACTACCTCGACTACTTCTCCGACTGCATCGACTACCATACGGCTTCATTGACTACATCGCCGACTGCTTCGACAACATCTACCACGACTTCAATTATATCTTCGACTGCTTGAAGTATTCCATCATCTGGTACGGCTACAGTTCAACTACCCGGTATCTTGGACTACCTCGACTGCACATCCGACTGTTTCCCTTGTCTCTAGCTACTACGACTATACCTCCGACTGCATCTGTTGCACCTCTGTCTAATACGAGTACAACTTCATCTTCACTGTATCCATGACTGCTTCGACTGCATCTCTGACTGCCTAAGTTATACTTCCGCTTACTACGACTACACCCTAGCCTGCTTTTACTGTATCTCTGAGTAGTACGACTACTTTTTTGATACGTCGACTATATTTCCGACCGCTTGAGCCTCACATCCGACTACTGCATCATTGATTTCCAACTACGTGCCAATATTCACATACATCCAGTCCTTCACTAAAGCCTACATAAATCAAGTGCTCTAGCTTCTAGGCTACACTCCTTATATATGGTGGTACTCAACTCTAAGCTAACCTATTACCACCTGTCCAAAAAGTTAGGCTACACTAAGAGGAGTATAAACAAAAGTACTCCAAAGTTGTCGCCTAGTTGTCGTCAAGGTTGTTGACAGATGACTCGCTACGCGCGGGGGAGTGAGCTCCCATCTGTGCGAGCTGTGGGACTACAACATCGTAGTCAAGGTCAAAGACACCCTCTATCTCCTCGAGCTCCTCGTCACTGTCAATGTCCATCACATCCGGTGGGACGTGAAGGGCTGCCTGCTGTGTGTGATGCATGTCGATATGTCCATTGGCATCCTCCAAATCGATGTTGAGGTCATGGATCTGCTCTTCCATGAACTCAATCATTGCCTCGTGCTCACCCACGGTGGTCTCTAGTGTCTGCATTTGGCCTTCAAGCTGGCCAATCCTAGCATCTCGATCACCAATCTCCTCAACCAAGTCCTGCATCTGCTCGTCCCTCAAATTAACTGCCCACTGGAAGGACTGAGCAAGGTCTATCACCTGTGCCATTCCCTTACTCTGAAGTGCCTGCAGTCGGTAGAGTGCATTCATGCACCGAACTGAAAAGACTATGGTCTCGACAGGAACTTGATCTACCAAGTGGCCTAGATGTACCAACCTGTCCAGCCACAGAGGGTCGCTCTCGCTAACTGCCGGAAACAGCCCAGCTAGAGCCAAGATCACCTCTAATGGGTGCTGCTCACAAAATGTGGTGAGGGCCTTCATTGCTGCTGCCTTCCACGAGTCAATAAGGCGGTGTTCGACTACTTCTGTCTCAATGGCGAGCCATGCGGGGTTGAGTGGGTGCTGGGGAATGGTCATGCGCACACGGCACTGATGGACACCCGTCTCCATGAATTCCCGCCCCACATAAAGAGGCGGATTAGGGTACCCAGCGGCGCTCAACATGTCCCACAAGATGGAGGGGAAGCCCTCCCAGTGTAGGCACGCTGAGTACACATGTCCTTCCTCATCAACCACCATAAGAACCGGACCAGTCATCTGATTCAAAAGCTTAAAGGGTGAGATAATGAAAACTGATTCTCAATCAAATTAACAGATTCTTGATAGTGCACAAAACTGAGCATAACTTCTGCAGGTGATGTGCAAAATTTTTTTTTCAAGAGTTACTAGACCATACCTAAGGTACTCGTGCACAACTTTGCTGGTCAAACCCAAAGCTAGATCAGCATCTAAGATAACTATATCCTTACATTTCTAACTTACTGTCTAGTCATTCCAAAAAACCGAGGGCTAGTGTTTTGTAAATATGGAAAAATCTATCTGGCCAAAGGTTACCAAATTTTAACAAGAGCTTATATACTCAATTTACAACAACTTTCGTGTTGAACTTGTGTAGATAAGGTCATTTGTTATGGTTAAAAAAATTGATTTCCTTAGATTGGATAGAAAACAACAGGAACCAAAGCGAGCTTTGGTTAGTGATTTAGCTATTTTGGGTGTGAATTTTTGTTCAGTTCATCCATAACTCAATTTTTTATTCGAATTTAATGATATGCAGCATGCACGACCTTTCCGTCCTCACAACTTCACAGTTGCCTTTAACTTGGCCTTACGGAGTTAATTCGGTGACTTAATTTAGTATGTCTCTCCCTATAATAACTAGTCGAGCTCTCTTCGTTCTTAGCAGTCGTACTCGCGGTACTTGCAGTTAGTGTACCTGCTGAAAACTCTCATAGATATATAATGCCACCTAGCTATATTCCCATAGGGCTTTACGAGCTAGATATAATCCTTAACGAGTCCAACGCATTTTTCAAATAGGAGTTTTGTGGTCAAGTCTTATAAACCTTATTTTTAAGGTTTGTTGCATACTCTGGTGTACACTTTTCACTGTGATACTAGCTGTGGCAGAACCGTCCGAATTAATCCGGCTCAAGTGCACTAACCATCATCCATAAAGATGAACTAGCTACCATGCATTTCAAACAGAGTAATCCGACAGTCTGTCCGGTAAATCCCGATGCGACCACTTAGTATTTCGATCGAAACAAAGCATACACTTAACATGCATGAAGGCAAGTCGAGAGATTACAACATTTCATAGCTTTTATCTCACAAATTTGACCATTATTTATTACAAGCCAAGTTCATCAAATGAGTACTTTAGAGTTCAAACATAGAAACTTTAATCAGAGTTTAAAAGCAGCAGAAAGGAAACACGTTCATCTATCGTCGATTCGGATACCACGATGAAGCCCATACATGGCATCACTCGGCAGAGTTATCATTGGCCGGGGACGGATCCCACTCCACGGACCAACCAGTCGGCAAGGTACACAGCCAAGTAAAACCAGCCATCATATCTTCAAAAGACACACCTGAAAACATTGCCACAAGCAAGGCTGAGTATACTAATACTTAGCAAGGCGTACCTGCCAGTGGTATGCAAATACCGACTACTAAGCATGCATGGCTCTAAGGTTCTAGGGTTTCTTTTGCCGAAAAGCAACAAAGAGTAAGTCCTTAATTTCATATTTTAGCTTTCAATATTCTAGTTCATTTAACCATTCTAAGTGAGCATCTATCTCTAAGCAAACATGGTGGAAACATTTAAGCGTCCAACAATTTCCATCATAGCCATAGTTCCGCTTGTTACTCTATGTGGCAGAAGTATTAAGCAATCTCAATTACCATGAGAAACGGATGATTCGAATCGAATTTCTTAACCTTGCAAGGCAAACCTAACACACCCGCCTGGAGTACCGAAGGGTCACCCCAAGCAACTTTTCCCCTTTCTTTTCGAGTTGTGGATCAGGGTCACCCTCCCTGACTACAGAGCCACGCTCTGCACTCGCATGTGTATACCCTTCTGAACTTCGTTCAAGTAGGGTGAAAGTAAAGTCCACTTGCCGGGCCAATCGAGTACTTAGCTTATCAAGTACCATATTTTCGACATGTGGTTAGTACGTTCAAACGGTTAACCACCACTACCACACACTGCGGCCTCAGCATTTTTCTCTACTCAGACGGGGCCTCAACCATGAGCATCATACCACAGCCCTGCCCGTCAACCTTATAGTTGCAGTATGCGGTAAATCATTCAACTCCTATAACTCTCGCGAGTGGCAGGAAACCACTCGACTTTTACCGAACCTATTAGCAGAGCATCTACTCAAACTTCCAATTCTAGTATTCAATACATACGCGCCTAGGATCATGCAGCTAGGGTTCCAATCAACTCCTATGAACTTAAATGCACAGGTAAAAAGGAACATTAGTTGCATCAATTGAAAAACTGGGATTATGCACCGGGGCTTGCCTTCATGGGCAAAACTAGTCGGGGTTCTTCCGAACTTTGGTTCGGGTCTTTAGCGACTTCAGTTAGATTGACTTGAGTTTTGCGCTGCTCACTCTCGGACTCGGGCACCAGATCGTAGGTTCCGTCGGCGAGAGTAGTTGATTCTATATGAACGCACATGTATGAGTGGTTTTTAACGGTACAAGATAAAAGTTATTGCACTATAAAGTAGTCATTCAACAAAACTCAAGTTAAGTAGTCTAGTACTTCATTTTCTTGTCCTTGGGTAGTCATTTATTGAGAACTTATCTGGATTAACTAACTTCATTAAGTGAGTGAGTGGGTTAACCAAAACTACTCATAGAAGTTGTTTCTGGGGTTGACATTTTTATGCAGAGCATGTTACTCAAGTACCAACTCACTGTAAAATTTTTAGCCATTTTCATTCAGCAGGTTAATAATAAAAAATATATTAAACAGCTACTGCTACGATCAAGATCTATTTGTACAAAATAACGCATGCAAGAACTGGTGTTCAACTTTTTACATAACAAACTTACTTGAATGAGTAGTTTATTGTAAATTTTACAGTACTTTCCTGTGCAAGAATCGGAGGTTAAAATTCTAGTCTAACTGGATCTAGCATATAACAAAAGTACTCGAAACAACTGATTGTGATTGGATTCAGCGCATTAAATTTTTCTGAAAGACTATAATCTTAGTATAGAAGCTACAATCCCAAATTCATGAGCAGTTCTTTCCTGAAATTCTTGGAACAATTAAAAGACATTTATACTTGATTTAAATCTACAGCTAAAATTATGTGGAAACAGTTCAAGATCCTTTTACAAAGTTGTAGATCTTAACTTAAGGAGTCCACAACTTCTTAGTTTGTGTATTTAGGATTTTTCTGTGAGTTGTTTTGCATTTTCACTGTTAATAGATTGGGTTTTAAAGTTCTAGTTCTGGTTTACAAATGAGTCCCTGAGATTTTAGAGAAATCTTCTCGGAAAGATTGAAATCGAAGCAAAAGGGTCCTTTGTGTAGGGGAATGGCGACTGCCGGCTAAATTCCGGAGGGAAGGGTTGCCTGCGGTGAGGGGTGAAGGTGGGAGAGGCAAGAGGGCAACAAACCGCACCTGTTTGAGGCCTTGGGTGGGAAACGGGTGGACCGAGGTGGCTTGCCGGCGGTGGCACAGAGCCGGCGGCGGGTGCGGGTGGTGGTGGCGGCGCTCTGGTGAGAAAGAGGGCGCGGGGACCGGCCATTCAGCTTTCGGTGTGAGGTGGGGAAGGTGGTGGGAGGCTTGGTTTGGGCAATGTGGGGGCGGAGTGGTGCGTCCACGCGCGAGTGACTGCTCGCCGCAGTTGGTGTTGGGGCGTCGAGCTCAGGGTCCTCGGGTGGGGCTTTTATAGGTGCGAGAGGGAGGATGGTGGCCTGGGCTCGAGCTACTGGAGAAGGCCCGACCAGGGGGCAAAACTGGGGGCGTAGCTGTCTTGCTGGCGCCGGCGGGGCTCGCCGTGGCGCCAGCAGCACCCGCGGCAGAAGAAAACCGCCGCGTGGAGGCTTCCTGAGGGGGAGAGCGAGATTTTGTGGGCCCGTGGAAGATTTCCAAGGGGCTGGCAGGCCCACTTGGCCGGGCGGCCTTAGCTGCGCCGGGTTGCGCCGGCCAGCTAGCCTGCCGGCGATGGGACAGGGCAGTGGGAGGAGAGAGGAGGGAGAAGATGATGGGACTTAAGCGTGAAAAATAAAAATAGTAGGGGTCTAGGTGGAAAAGGGAGCTAAAACTCATTCTTCCCAATGTCAAATCAAAGATATTTGAATACCATTTTTGTTCAGCTTTTCAAGATACACATTTTCTCTTTTATGACTATGTTCATTTGAGCAATGTATAAAAATTTATTTTGAATTTCCAAAAACTAGTATTTGAATAACACGTCATTTCATGTGAATTTTTGCACTGTTAGCCCTTGAGTTCAACTAGACTTTTGTTGCTCTTGTTATGACAGATGTGCCATTACATTTTTAGAGTCATTTGTGTTCAATTTTTAAAGTTACAAGGGTTTGTTTGCAAGAGTTCAAATGTTTATGCATATATACATATACACATATTCATTTGCTTGAAAGGTAGATTTTGATAGGTTGTTTCATACTTCTCTTGCTCTTTTGTGACTGATTTCATGTTGTGGTTCTTTGTTTAGTTTTTTAGACTCCTAGGGTGTCACAGTTGGTCCTTGCCCTTACTTGTATTTACGAATAGGACCCGACTACGAGGAGCTGACCGACGGCCAGGACCACCCGGAAGCCCAGGAGGACTTCCACTTTAAAGCTTGCATTCGGATGGTGACGTGAACCTATCCTTTTGGGGATAGTCTGGTACGATGCAGGATCCGATCCGGAGTTCGACCCCAACAATGACGGTTGGTACGATTGAAGCCCGTGCTATGCTCGAGTTGCCTATGAAGGAGATCCCAGAAGATGAAGGATGGCCAGAAGCCTAGCTACCACTTTCCGTTTTCTGTTTATTCGCTCTAGCCGAGAGGCTTGTAATGAATCCCGTACTACAAATCCTATGGATTTATATAATAATTAAACCCGTGTTTGACCTTATGCGAAGTATGACTATGATATCGCTTGATCCAGGGACTATCACGATGATACAGGGAGTCAGATTCTCGATTTGGGAATCCGGTTCATTTCATCCTCCACCGGCTCGGCCTCCTCCACCGAAGCGCCTCCTCCACCGCCGTGCCTCCTCCACCGGCTCGGACTCCACCGACGTGCCTCCTCCACCGTCATGCCTCCTCCACCTGCTCGGCCTCCTCCACCGACACCCCTCCTCCACCGTCGCTCCTCCTCCTCCACCGGTGTACCTCCCGGGCCTTGGCGTCCTCCATCGAGGCGAGCCCTCCTCCTTATGCCCTATGGATGCATGGATTGATGAATGTGCTGTGATATGATGGATGAATGTGGTATGATATGGGGCTGGATGAATGTACTATGCATGATATGGTTAGAACAGTGTTAGTTTATGGATGCATGATATTGATGAATATGAATATCCTCAATTCGATTATAAGAAAGAATCTTCAATGTCTACATTCTTTCTCTCTTTCATTAAAGATGAACATAGAGAGACACACATAAAGAGAAACATAGAGAGAGTGATAATGTGGACATTGCAGACTTCTTGTTGTAGTCCTTGATTCGATTAAAAGAAGGAGTCTGTGATGTCCACATCCTTTCTCTCTCTCTTTCGTGAGAGACAAATACATAGACACACATACATAGAGAGACGGATAATATGGACATCGTAGACTCCTTTTTTAATCAAGTATGAGGTTTGTCTATTAATCTTGTTGTTATTTATTAACTTTCACATATATGAATGAAGAAATGAATGTTAACTTTCATATATTAATCTTGTTGTTATTTATTTAAAGCAATGATTTGGCCCCGAGCATTGCACCGTCGTTGTGGCAGAATCGCCCAAATTAATCCGGCTTAAGTGCACTAACCATCACCATAGAGGCAATCCAAGCTAACACGCACTTAAAACGGAGTAAAACAACAGTCTGTCGGGAAACATCCCGATGCAACCACTGGAACTTTGATCGAAACAATGCATACATACAACCCACATGAAGGTGAGCTCAGAGATTACAGCAATCCACCATTTTACATCACAGAGTTCAACATGAATTATTATTACAAACCAAGTTCGAATTCATGCATAAACGAGTACTTTCAAAGTTTAATAGTGCAGCGGAAAATAAACGATAGTTCTAATCGACGATACAAGATATCATAATGAAGCCCGTACATGACATCATTCAGCGTTATCATTGTTGACCGGGGACGGATCCCATTCCACCGACCAACTAGGAGGAAGAATACACGGCCAAGTCAAACTAGCAATCATGTCCTCAAAGGTCTCACCCAAAAACAAACCACAAGCAAGGCTTACCCGACTAGTGGTATATACTTATCCGACTCCTAAACATGCAAGGCTTTTGGCTGAGGGTAGTTTTTGCCAAAAAGCATCTAAGAGTTTGTCCTTGCTTTCAAGTTTTAGCATCAAGTTCTAGTCGATTAACCATTCTAGGTAAGCAACTATCCAATTCAAACATGGTGGAGAAATAATTAACTAAGCATCCAACCAGATTAATCATCATCATTGTTCCTCTACTTACTCTGTGGTAAAAGGGTTAAGCAGTCTCAATGGCCGCAAGAAATGGATGATTCGAATCGAATTTCTTAACCTTGCAAGGGAAACCTAAACACACGTCACGTGGTAACTCCAAGAGTTACACGTGCAACTTTTCCCCTTTATTCCCGTTTCATAGATCAGGGCCACCGTCCTCGAGTACAGAGGTCCACGAACCACGGTATGGCGCCGGGCCATGGCTGCTCTTGCACTCACCCTGTGCCCATGGGAACAACGTCAAGACGGTGGGAGGTATGTCCACGCACCGGTTCAATCAGGTACTTAAGCGTACCGATTACCATATTCTCGGCATGTGGTTAGTACGTTCAAAAACTTATCCACCACTACCACACACCGCGACCTTAGCATTTTCGGTAAACAGATGGGGCTTCAATCATCAATAGGAATATCGTAACATAGCCCCATCCGTAGACCTTATGATTCCAACATAAGTAAAATAAGCAACTCCTATATCTTGCGAGTGGCAGGAAACCACTCGACTTTTATCGGAGTCCTATTAGCATGGCAATCTAGCAACCCACACAACTAGTGTTCATATCATAGGTACTAGGATCATGCAACTAGGGTCTCAATCAACTCCTAAGAACTTAATGAACTATATCATATTTAAAAGTAGGGGTTATTCTCCGGGGCTTGCCTTCCTGAGCAAAACTAGCTGGGGGTACTTCCGAACATTGGTTCGGGTCTTCAGCAACTTCAATTAGATGGACTTGAGCTTCTTGCTGCTCACTCTCGGACTCTGGCACCAGCTCATATGTGCCGTCGGCAAGAGTCGTCGATTCTATATGAATGCACATGTATGAGTGGTTTTAATGGTACAAGATAAATAACTATTTCACTAAAAAGTAGTCATTCAACAAAACTCAAGTTAAGCTGTAAAGCACTTCATTTTCTTCTCCTTGGGTACTCATTTATCGAGTACTTATCTGGGTTAACTACTTCATTAAGTAAGTGAGTGGTTTTGTCATTTCATAAACGGCCATTTTCAACAGTAAGCATGGATTCAACAAAACTACTCGCAGAGGTAGTTTCTGGGGTTGAGATTTTTATGCAGAGCACATTACTTAGGTACAAACCTACTGTAAAAGTTTTAGCCATTTTCATTGAGTAGATTAATCATGAAAAATACAGTAAACAGCTACCGCTAGGATCAAGATTTATTTATACAAAATAAACCATGCAAGAACTAGTGTTCAACATTTTACTAAGTACTCATAAACTTATGGTGAGTCTACTGTAAATTTTTCAGATTTTATTTTGCAAGGTACAGGGCATAGAAAATAAGTCAAGATACATCTACATAAATCAAGATTTGTTTCTGTAGGTAGTTCCACAAGGTTTCTGTGTCTCAAAGTGTCCAACATGATAATCTCCTCAAAGGTAGTCTCTGATTACATTTTTATATTTTTCTAAGCACTAGAACTAGTTACTTGATTTAATGTATTTTTTCTTAACTAAAAACATATGAGTAAGTTAGATAGAAGTAAAAGGTTCCAAACTTTGCCCATGGCTTTTATGCATCCAGGTTACTCTACTGTAAAAGTTTCAACCCTAAAATATATGTAAAACAGCATGAACAAACCACTCTAGCAACATAGCACATCAAACAAGATACCACAAAAACTACTCGTAGAGACATGTTCTGGCCTTGAAATTTTTACACAAGTTTTAACAAGCAGAGACTAGTTTACCATCAGAAAATCATCGATAGTACTGTCCTAGATCAAGAGATACATTTATGGGCCATTTGAAACAAGATTCATCTTAGCCCAGGTTATAGCATGTAACTAGTCATCCCACTGTGCCAAAGTAGTCGGGTTCATCAATAGGGTTACAATAAATTTTAGTTTGCATTTTTTTGATTTTTCTATGATTTTAGATTGATTTTACAAGTGACAGCCTTTTGAAAACAAAAGTATTCGGGCTCTCGCAGATAGTTCCCTGGATCTAGCAGAAAAGACCCTAAAAAGAACTTGGTGATTGCAATGTAGTCCCTGGGCGGGGCTGGGCTGTTCCCGGCCAAAATCCAGCGAGAAAGCAAGTCGGCGGCGAGGGGAAAGGGGTGGGGGAGCACGAGGAGGTCGAGGGGAACTTGTTGGTGTGCTTGGTTGGTGCTGGGGTGGCCGGAGTTGGGCTGCCGGCGGTGAGCAGAAGCTCCGCCGAGGTGCGGGCGATGGGCGGCATGGGGAAGTTTGGGGAGGACCAGCAGGTCGAGGGCGACCTGTTTAGAGCCTTGGTTTGGGTGGAGGAGGAGCGGAAAGTGGGGCTCGACGGCGAGGTCGTGTGGCAGCATTAATGGCAGGGTGGTGGTGGTTCTCGGGCATGTGTGACGAGGGGTTCAGTGCACCCCCTTTTATAGGCGCACAGGGGGAGGAGGTGGAGCTGGGCGCGACACAACGGAGGGAGGCGCAGCCGGGACAAGGCCGCGGCAAGGGCGCGGCGTTGCCGGCGCTTCGTGGCTCGGCCGTAGGGAATCGACGGCCGCGTGGCGCTCGTGCATCGGGCATAGGTGGATTCGGGGCAGGGGAGGGCGATTTGGTCACGGGCCGGTCGGGGCCTGCCGCGTGGCGGCGCTTCCCTGCTGGCTTGAGCAGAACAGGGGAGGGGAGAGAAGGCAGAGGGAGGGAGAGAGAAAAAGGGCCGTGATTCAAATTAAATATTTTTAAAATTTCAGACTGAAACTTGAAAAACTTTAAACACAAAAGTTGTAGGGAATTTGAAAATCTACAACTTTTATTTTAGCCCAAAGTTCATTTGAGCCATGGTTTAAAAGTTATTTTAAATTCAAGACTGCTAGGATTTGAATTACTAGTCATTTCCTGTGTTAAATTTTGAATTTGTAATTGGTGTTTTGAAGTACGCATTGTATGGTACTAAAATCTGAGTGTGTTTTTATACTAAATTTGTCATGAAATGTGGAGCATGAAAAGGTTATAAACACAACAGAACAGAACTCACATGCACGCATACATACACATGCACATGCACATCCTACACATGCATATGCACACAAATAATTAGATGCATTGTTTCAATGATTCTAGTTTATTATGCATGATGCTATGTTTAGATTTTTCTTGTTTGGGATTTTAAACACCTAGGGTGTTACAGCCTTCCCCCCTTAAAAAGAATCTCATCCTGAGATTCGGAAAAGTACGCCTAGTGTGGAAAGTGCGTGTACCTTTGGGCGAATTTAGGAAACCGCAGAAATTTTGATTTAGATTTCTTTCAGCTTCCCATGTGGCTTCCTCTTCAGTGTGATGGCTCCCTTGGATTTTATACATTTTAACCACTTTTCTTCTAGTGACCCTTTCCTTTTCATCAAGAACTTTGATAGGATATTCAACATAAGAGAGGTCCGGTTCTACCAATATTTCCTTTTGTTCAACTATTTCCGCTGGAACTCAAATACACTTCTTGAGTTGAGAGACATGAAAAATATCATGGATGGCTGTAAGCTGTGGGGGTAGTCGCACTCTATAGGCCATGGGTCCGCAAATTTCGGTGATTTCGTAAGGACCAACATATCGGGGAGCTAACTTCCCTCTCACTACAAACCTTTGCACACCCTTGGTTGGTGAAACCCGAAGGTAGACATGGTCACCAATTTCAAATTGCAAAGGCTTTCTCCTTTTATCAAAATAACTCTTTTATCTAGACTATGCAACTCTTAGATTCCCTTGTATTATTCTTACTTTTTCCTCTGCCTCAATTACCAAGTCTGGCCCAAGTATTTTACGTTCTCCAGTTTGGGACCAACTCAAAGGAGTTCGACACCTCCGACCATACAAGGCCTCAAACGGTGCCATTTTCAAACTTGCTTGGTAGCTATTGTTGTATGAGAACTCTGCTAGAGGTAAGCATTTGTCCCAACTTTTGTCATAATGGATGACACAAGCTCTAAGCATGTCTTCGATTATTTGATTTACTCTCTCGGTTTGCCCATTTGTTTGAGGATGGTAAGCTGAGGTTTGAATCAGTTTGGTGCCAAGAGAAGCTTGTAAGTGTTCCCAAAAATGTGCTATGAATTGAGCACCACAATCTGAAATAATCGTCTTGGGTACTCCATGTAAGCAAACAATGCGATCGAGGTAAATCCCGACATATTTCTTGGCAGTGAATGTAGTGTGTACCGGAATAAAATATGCCATTTTCGTGAGTCTATCCACGATAACCCATATGGAATCGTGCTTTTGGGAGGTGTTGGGTAATCCAACAATGAAATCCATACTTATGTCTTCCCATTTCCATGATGGTATAGGCAAAGCTTGAAGTGTACCGGCTACCTTCAAGTGGCTAGCTTTAACCCTCTGACATGTGTTACATTGCGAGGCATACTTGGCAATTTCCCTTTTCATTCTAGTCCACCAAAAGTTTTGCCTAAGATCTTGATTCATTTTGCCACTACCCAGGTGAATAGAGAACTTGGAAAGATGCTGTAGCAGAACCACCTGAATTAATCCGGCTCAAGCGCGCTAACCATCACCACAAGGGCAATCAGGGCTAACTCGCACTTCAAACGGAATAATCCACTGGTCTATCGGGTAACCTCCCGATACAACCACGGTTTTTGCCGATCGAAACCACACATACATGTACTCACACGAAGGTGAGCCCAGAGGATACAACACTCCACAAATTTTACATCACAGGTTCATCATAAATTATTATTACAACGGAGTTCAAATTCGTAAAACAAGGTACTTCAGAGTTCAAAATAATTGAGTTCTTCAGAGTTCAATGCAGCGGAAAAATAACGATAAACTACTCGACTATACACGATGTCTCGATGAAGCCCGTACGAGACATCACTCGGCATTATCATCGTTGGCCGGGGGCGCATCCCATTCCACCGACCAACCAGGAGGAAGGGTACAAGGCCAAGTCAAACTAGCGATCATATCCTCGAAAGTATCACCTGAAAACAAGCCACAAGCAAGGCTGAGTATACTAATACTCAGCAAGGCTTACCCGACTAGTGGAATATACTTAGCCGACTCCTAGACATGCAAGGCTTTTGGCTTGAGGGGTTTGTTTTGCCGAAAAGCATATATAAGTAGGTCCTTACTTTCAATTTTAGCTCCAAGTTCTAGTTTTCTTTAACCATTCTAGGTAAGCAACTATCCAATATCATACATGGTGGAAGAATTAATTTGCATCCAACAATATTAATCATCATCATTGTTCCTCTTCTTACTCTATATGGTAAAAGGGTCAAGCAGTCTCAATAACCGCGAGAAACGGACGATTCGAATCGAATTTCTTAACCTTGCAAGGGAAACCTAAACACACGTCATGTGGTTACTCCTAGAGTCACACGTGCAACTTTTCCCCTTTCTTCCTGGGTTGTGGATCAAGGCCACCCTTCGAGACTACAGAGCCTAGCTCTGCACCCACCATGTGCGCGCATGGAACCGAAGTTGAGAGGGTGGAATGCTGTCCACTTGCCGGTCCGATTAGGTACTTAAGCTTACCGATTATCATATTCTCGGCATGTGGATAGTACGGTCAAAGACTTAACCACCACTAACACACACTGCGACCTTAGCATTTTTCACTAAACAGACGGGGCCTCAATTACCAACATGAACATCGCACCATAGCCCCGTCCGTCGACCTTATGATTGCAGTATGTAGTAAACATTCAACTCCTATATTCTCGCAAGTGACAGGGAATCACTCGACTTTTACCGGAGTCCTATTAGTATAGCATTCTATCGAACCTTACATCTAGTGTTCAGAGCATGGGTACCTAGGATCATGCGACTAAGTTTTCATTCAACTCCTATAAACTTAATGCACAAGTAAAGTAGAGTAATAAGTTGCATAAGTTTAGGAAAATAGGGTTCATGCTCCGGGGCTTGACTTCTTGGGTAAAGTTTGCTTGGGGCTCATCCGAACTCGGGTTCGGGTCTTCGAAAGCTCCAGTTAGATTCACTTGGGCTTCACGCTGCTCGCTCTCGGACGCAGGCACCAGCTCGTACGTTCCGTCGGCGAGAGTAGTCGATTCTATATGAATGCACAAGTGTAAGTTGTAGTGATGGTATATGACGATCATTTTCCTTAACGAAAAAGTTTCAGTCCACAATAACATAGATTTGGTTGTAAAGTTACTTAGTCACGATTTCTTTGGCAATCGTTAATAGAGGGGGTTGTGTTGTATTGGAAATATAATTTTCGCAGTATAAGCATGGATTAAGCATAAACACTGATCTAGATAACTTCTGGTGATGAAATTTTTATTCGGTGTACACTATGCAGAGATAAGACTACAGTAAAAATTTCAAAAATTTTCACGCAGCAGAATAATTATGAAAAATGTAATACACAACCACTAATAGAACATAGTTATTTTTATACAGAACAAACCATTCATGTATTGACGCTAAAACTTTTACAGGGTGTTAATATATCCATATATGTGTTAGTGTAAATTTTTCAGATTTTATTTTGCACGATACAAGGCATAATAAATAGGACAAGATACACTTATGTTAATAAATATTAATTTCTACAGGACGTTTTACAGTGTTTCTGTGTATGAAACTTTTTATACAGAAAGAGCTACTATAAAGTGTCACACAGTAAAAAGTTGAACATTTTCCAAGCACAGAAACTAATTATTTGAATTAGTACATTTTCCCACCACAAAATTATTTAAGTAGGCTACAGAAAGGAAAAAGGTTCTAAACTTTTTTTGTGGTATTTAGGCATGACTATAACAGCTCTGGAAAAGTTTCACAGCATGAAACACAATATAACAGCAGTTACAAATTAGTTTTATTATTTCATGGCATAGACAAAGTTTAAAAAAAGTATAGCTAGAGATGGGTTCTGGTCCTAATAATTTTACAATGTCCTACACATCAAGGAACTAATCTACTGTTAAATTTTCAGGTTTATCCTTTGTCTACAATAGTGGGTACAATTAAAGTCTATTAAACCTTCCATCTAATTTAGAGCAAGGTATAGCAAACAAATGAAGAAAAACATGTAACAAAAGTTGTAGATTTTCATCTAAAGATTCCAGAACAGTTAGTTTATATTTTTCTGAATTTTCTACGATTTTATATGAATTTTACAAGTTCGCTGCTTTTGAAATCAAAGTTTGTTGACGCCAGATTTTGACACGTGTTGAATCGGCGTCAGGAGGAGAAGATTGGCCGATGCGGCAGATCTGAAGGCTACAGAAAGGAATCAGCCGATTGAAGTAACAGTTGGAAATCGGCCGATTGGTGGCACAGCCTATGCCAATAGGATGGGATTATTCCAGAGGATCCTGGTCAAAAGCTGGTCAAAGGGAGCACGCTAAGTCGGTCGAGGAGCAATTGAAGGAAATCTTGATTGGATTAGGGAACGGTGGCGGAAGATTCTGCGGGAGTCCGTTTCCTTTTTAAGGTCCGTATAGATATAGTAATTTAAATAAGGTTGTTACGAGTCGTGATCGACCAGGAGTCCTAGCTTTAGGGTATAAATAGGAGTCGTCAGGGTCTTGAAAAAATATCAACACATCAATCAACAACAGTACTTCTACTTTTCCAGCAATTTACTTTCAAGTCGGCGACTTCGCCAATATTTTCTTCTTCCACGAGTTCATACGGATTGGCAGGGCTGCATCAACTTGATCTCCGGCCAATTGGTAGGTTCCGCTTACCGAGTAATATCCGAGCTTTAACTACGGGCGCATCGCTGTGGTTTCGTTTGGATTTATTCACCAGTTATCGATATTTACTAGAATTGCAAGTTTTACTTGTTATTCTAGTATTATCACCAGTTATCCAGCTTGAGATCAGGGTAATCGGCTTCGTCATTGTTCTCCTTCGATTTATCATCTCACAGCCGATTAGATCTATTTCAAGTGTTGCTTCTGTAGTAATTGTTTAGATCGCTCCAGCAGTTTTCTTTACAATTACTATACGATCATCGGCTGATCCATAGCCGATCATCTCTACAGCAAATCGGCCGATTCGCCGCCGACGCGCTCCTCAGGACAGATCGGAACTCCAGCCGATCGACGCGCCTGGAATTTAATACTCTATTTCCTTGTCAATCAACAGGTCAGATTGACTGGCACGCCGCGCGAACTGCACCAGGGCGATAACCCAAACAGGAGCTAAGCAGATTCTCCCGGGTCGTGTGTCCGACGCTGAAGACCCATCGGCCGATTCCTATCCGGCCGATTTTAGCGCCAACACACTTTTGGCACGCCCAGTGGGATGATCCAAGATCTGATATGTCGAAGAACGCAGAAATCTCCGACAGCAACATCATTGAGGTCACAGAAGCGGACCTCAAGGACGACCAGAGGGAAGAATTGGCCAAACATCTAGAAGATTATAAGAAGATGTACCTCCAGTCGTTCAGTCGTACCAAAAGCGGGGAGGCAGTCAAGAAGGCTCCTATTCTAGCACCTCGCCACATCACCATTGCTGAGGACTCGGGCAAGATGTCAGAGATGATTCAACAGTCCGTGTATCAGGCGTTCATCGACCAATCCTCGGTGATGACCAACACGGTGTATAACGCCGTCGTCAACTCTCTGGCCAGCGGAGCCATTCAAGGCTATCAGGGACCGGCATATGCCCCCCCAACTACTCTGCCAGCCAGAAGCCTACCATACATATCCCAATCGGCTCCTCAGCCGATATTGACGCAACGCGAGGGGTACAACTCTCCACCACCCTCGGCGTCTCCAAGATACAGCGGTGCACCATGTCTCCCATCACAAACACCGCTTCAACCCGTTCAGATTGCTTCTGTGCAGTCACTGCCTACAAGCTCAGCACCTTGGGGAACATCAGCGACAGCGTATTTTCCCGAGCTAGCGAACGGGTATGGAGGTTATTCAACCCAGGCTCCATGCCAATCGGCCGCCCGGCCGACGGTTCCCCAGTATCAGCCGATCTTATCAGAAATCGGCAGGGGGGCACATACTGTAGAAGCATTCAGAGGCACGGCGCCAGCAGTGACGTACGAAGGGGGTGCGGACTCGTTTCGCCATCAACTATCGGTCGCTTAGCAAAATTCACCGATTCATCACCCGGCCGTACCAGCCCTTCAGCACATGCCCGCGCCGCGAACAGCTGTTCATCAGCAGCAGGTGGACTGGATGGCAAGAATAGCAGAAGTAATCCAGGATCAGTTTGGACTGAAGCCGAAAGTTCAAACTTATACTTACAAGACGCCGGATCCATCGGCCTATGACTCGCTGCCGTTCCCACACCGCTACAAAGTTCCTGATTTCACCAATTTCTCAGGGATGGACGATACATCCACTGTGGAGCATATCAACCGATTCATCATCCAGTGCGGAGAAGCTGCCACGCAAGATGCTCTGAGAGTGTGTTTATTTTCATCGTCTCTGTCCGGATCGGCCTTCCAATGGTTCACAACCTTACCGCCAAATTCTATCGTTACTTGGGCCGATCTGGAGAAACAATTCCACAAGTACTTCTATGCAGGAGTACACGAGATGAAGATCTCGGATTTGACCAATCTCAGGCAGAGGAGCGATGAACCAGTAACGGGGTATATATAGAGGTTCAGAGAAGTCAGGAACAAATGCTATAGTCTGGCTCTGACCGATGCACAGTTGGCCAATATCGCTTTCCAAGGCCTCTTGCCACAGATCAAAGAAAGTTATGCTGCCCAAGAGTTTGAAAGCCTGAGCCAAATCGTCCACCGATTGTCAGGACAAGAGGTCCGACCGTTTGAACAGCGGAGGAACTTCCAAAAGATGGTGGCATACTTGGAAGGATCTGAATCCGATGCGGAAGAGGAAATCGGCCAGGCAGAATGGGTCAAAGGGAAAAAACCGGTATCATGCCCTTTTGGGAAGAAAGAGCCGGAAACATTCGGTTTTGACACATCAAAAGCCGATAAAATTTTTGATCTATTGCTTCAGGAAGGACAGATCAAACTATCTCAACATCACACCATCCCTACGGCCGATCAACTTAAGAAGATGAAGTACTGCAAGTGGCACAACGCTACTTCCCATGACACAAATGAATGTAAAGTCTTCCGCCAGCAGATACAATCGGCCATCGAGCAGGGATGGCTTAAATTTGAAACCCCAACTAAATCGGCAAAGCCGATGAAGATAGATCAGCATCCCTTCCCGGCCAACATGGTCAACGCTGAAGGAGACTCAAGTCAAACCAGCGTGCTGACGTCAGAATCGGCGGGAAGAAGCGGCGCCGTCGACCCTAGGAGGCAGATCACGTCGGAAGAAATCAGAAGGAACGGGCGAGGACCAGAACGACCATGCAAGCCCGTCACCTCCCAATTCTTACTCAGTAAATATCGGCAGCAGCAAGAACAAGCACGATACCAGGAAGAGATGATACGCCGGCATGAAGATCATTGGCAATGTCCGTTCTTCATCCACTGCTGGGAGAACGACATCAGGTTGCCGTCTGCCAATAACTATCCGGAGTGTAACGGATTGAGCTACAACGATCGCCCGAGGCCACACTCTAGGGACAGAAGATCAGAGCCGATCAGCAGAAATCGGCGCGAGGAACGGCGCATTTTGGTGCATGATCGGCTGGGGGGCAAAGTTGACCGGTACAGCAGGTCAAAAAGCAAGATCGGCCAGCGAGATGGACTGGGGGGCAGGATCAGCGCGCACGATCGGCTGGAAGAGATGGCCGATGATAGGGTATCAGACGAAGATCCCCTAGGAAGGGAACCGGATTGGGAACACGCCAGATCATCGGCCAAACCAGTGAATCCCAGGTGGTGTCCCGATGGCCTATCCAGATCCCAGAAGCGAAGGATCCAACGCCTACGCCAGTGGGAACATCAAGAAGAAGAATAGAGACAGGTGCCAGAGAGAAGGAATGTGAAACCTCGAGTTTGGCGCCCAAAGAAACACGATCAAGAGGCAAACAATCAAGAATCGACAGCCGAAATTAATATGGTGTTCATACTGCCGATGGAGTTCATGGCGCCAAGCGATCGGGATAAAGTAACAAGAACAGAGGAGGAACAAATGGCACAGCTGGTATTAGAGCCGATGACGGCTACGTTTGAGAAACCAGAAGAGGAAAAACAACAGCATCTTAAAGCGTTGTTTCTCAAAGGCTATGTCAACGGAAGACCCGTCACCAGATTACTGGTAGATGGAGGCGCGGTAGTTAACATCATGTCGTATGCCATGTTCCGCAAGGTGGGCAAGGGCGATGATGACCTCACCAAGACGGACATGATGCTGAAGGATTTCGAAGGCAACGTGTCACCCGCCCGCGGAGCGCTCTGCGTCGACCTCACCATCGGCAGTAAGACCCTCCCTACCACTTTCTTCGTTATTAATGGCAAGGGGTCCTATAATATGCTGCTTGGTCGCAACTGGATACACGCAAACTGCTGTGTCCCATCTACAATGCATCAATGCCTTGTACAATGGGTCGACGACAGTATAGAGATAGTCGCTGCCGATTCCGTCTACAGCGTTGCAGCGGCCGACGCGCAACAGTGGAGCTGCGAGCACGTCAAGTGTATACCTGGCAGAACTTGGGACACTGACTTCCTGAGAGTGTCCGATTTCGGTCTACAGCCGATCCAAGCAGTCGGCTCTGATGATTCAGAATAAATGGATCAGCTCGTCCGAGAAGATGGGAAGCTTGGGCATGGGTTTACGTCGGCCGATTTATTAGAGATGGTAGATTTGGGAGATAGCAGCAAATCAAGGCCGACGTACATTAGTGCCAATTTGGATTCTGAGTACAAATGTAAATTGATAAGTTTATTAAAAGAGTTCAAGGATTGCTTTGCTTGGGAATACCATGAGATGCCAGGACTAGACCGGTCTATTGTTGAACACCGGTTACCTATAAAATCAGGATATCGGCCATATCAGCAACCTGCACGACGGTGTAACCCCAAGATTCTACCTGACATAAAGGCCGAGATTACAAAGTTGATTGAGGCAGGATATATTCGGCAGTGCCGCTACGCCGAATGGATTTGTAACATTGTGCCTGTATACAAAAAGAATGGAAAATTGCGTGTGTGCATCGATTTCAGGAACCTAAATTAGGCTACGCCGATGGATGGATATCCCATGCCAACGGCCGATATCTTGGTGGATGCTGCCGCAGGCCACAAAGTCATAAGCTTCATGGATGGGCATGCTGGGTACAATCAGATATTAATGGCCGAGGAAGATATTTCGAAAACGGCTTTTAGGTGCCCAGGCCATCTTGGTTTATTTGAATGGGTGGTTATGACTTTCGGCTTGAAGAACGCCGGCGCTACATATCAACGGGCCATGAACTACATCTTCCCCAAGCTCATTGGTTCATCGGTGGAAATTTATATAGATGACGTCGTGGTCAAGTCAAAAGGTCACCAAGATCATCTGGCCGATTTACAGGAAGTGCTGGAGTGCACAAGGAAACATGGGCTGAAGATGAACCCAAACAAGTGTGCATTTGGTGTATCGGCCGGGCAATTCTTAGGATTTATGGTCCATGAGCGCGGGATAGAAGTCAACTGCAGGACCATAGACGCCATCAACAAAGTGGTGGCCCCACAAAATAAAACTGAACTACAGTCCCTCATTGGCAAAGTCAATTTCATTAGAAGATTCATATCCAATTTGTCAGGACGTATTCAGGCTTTTACCCCTCTGTTGAAATTAAAGCCCGACCAGGAATTCATATGGGGAGAAGGACAGCGCAAGGCACTGGAAAATATCAAGCAGTATCTGGTTTCACCTCCAGTATTAGCCCCACCACAGCCTGGTAAGCCGTTCAAGTTATATTTATCGGCTGATGAACAGGCTATTGGATCGGTGTTGGTACAGGAGTTTGAGGGGAAAGAACGAGTGGTATACTACGTCAGCAGAAGACTTTTAGACGCCAAAACAAGATATTCCTCGTTGGAGCGACTATGCTTGTGCTTGTATTTTTCATGTACTAAGCTCAGGCACTATTTGCTGTCGGCAGAATGCACAGTCGTGTGCAAGGACGATGTGGTGAAGTATATGCTATCATTGCCGATTTTGAAAGGGCGGATTGGAAAATGGATCCTGGCCTTGTCAGAATTCGATTTAAGGTACGAATCGGCCAAAGCCGTCAAAGGTCAAGTGATGGCCGATTTCGTAGTTCAGCATTGTGGACCAGAAATTGTCACCGTCGATCCAGTTCCATGGACACTATATTTTGATGGTTCTTCGTGTGGGGTCGGATCAGGAATCGGCATTGTTCTTGTGTCGCCTCGGGGGGCAACTTATGATTTCTCTCTGCCGATAGAAGCCTCTGCAACTAATAACCAGGCGGAATATCGAGCTATTCTAAAAGGCATCCAATTATTAAGGGAAGTTAGAGCTGACGCAGTCGAAATCTTTGGGGATTCCATGCTCATTGTGGATCAGTTGACGGGGCGATCTGAGTGCAAGGATGATATCTTGAGAATTTATTATGAGAATTGTCTTCAACTTTTAAAAGAGTTCAAGTCTGCAATAATTGAGCATATCCCCAGGAATTATAATGAAGAAGCCCACAGACTGGCCCAACATGCTTCGGGGTATCGGCCGATTCAGGGAGCGATGACGCTAGAGCTCGCGGCCGATGATTGGCGAAAGGAGATCGCCGATTACTTGAAAAATCCATCCCAAAAGATGGATCAGCGAACACGTTTTCAGGCTACAAAGTATGTGTTGCTTGAGGATGATTTATTTTATCGGACGATTGATGGAGTTCTTCTCAAATGCCTGGGAACAGAAGAGGCAAAGGTTCTGATGGGAGAAATCCATGAAGGCGTGTGTGGAGCTCAACAATCGGCTCACAAAATGAAATGGATGATCAGGAACAATGGATATTATTGGCCGACCATTCTTGAAGATTGTTTCAGGTACTACAAAGGATGCCAAGACGGTCAGAGGTTTGGCAATGTGCAGCGTGCACCGGCATCGGCTATGAATCCGATAATTAAGCCGTGGCCATTCAGAGGTTGGGGAATAGATCTCATCGGACAGATCCATGCTCCATCTAGCAAAGGGCATAAGTTCATATTGGTGGCTACAGATTATTTTACTAAGTGGGTGGAGGCAGTTCCTTTAAGGAACATGACATCGGCCGATATGATTGAATTTGTTAAAAGCCATATTATATATCGATTTAGCATTCCTCAGACCATCACAACTGATCAAGGGACAATGTTCACTTCTGGAGAGTTCGCTGCCGATATGGGAATTAAATTATTAAATTCTTCTCCATACTATGCTCAAGCCAATGGCCAAGCAGAATCGTCTAACAAGGGGATAATCAAGCTAATCAAGAGGAAGATAGAAGAGCAACCCAAGAAGTGGCATATGTCTTTGGCTGAATCTTTATGGGCATACAGGATGGCTTGTCATGGAGCCACTAAAATATCCCCTTATCATTTGGTTTATGGTCATGAGGCGGTCTTGCCATGGGAAATAAGGACAGGGTCAAGACGTATATCGTTACAGGATCAGTTAACAGCCGATGACTATTCCTTTCTCATGAAAGATGAACTTGACGATTCGGTGAGTTTACGGTTGAGAGCCCTGATTAGTATAGAAGAAAACAAGAAAAGGGTAGCCAGATGGTATGACAAAAAGGTCAAGGTTAAATAGTTCTCTCAGGGGGATTTGGTATGGAAGTTGGTGCTGCCGATAGGATCTAAAGATCCCAAATTCGGTAAATGGTCACCCACTTGGGAAGGGCCGTATAGAATCGGCCGATGTGCCCCTGGAAATGCATATATTCTGGAGACAGTCGAAGGGGAGGAATTCCCAAGAGCTTTAAATGGACGATATCTGAAAAGGTACTATCCAAGCATTTGGGTAGACGCATAACTTACAGCAAAATATGTCAAGGTAACATGGCCGATTTCTCATCGGTTTTCTGGCTACACATCTGGTGAAAGAAACATTGGGATTCATTATTGAATGGAAATTACAGATTACATGGCCGACATGGTATAAGTCGCTCTTAGAATAAAAATACTGGTGTGTCTACTGACTACGCCTACGCTGGATTTCTCTCTCGATGCGACCCAGTTTTATCATAAGGGTGAGCCTTTTCTCTTTTGAGTCCTCTGCAGTGGCTCTAGTTTCAGCTTGGTTGCAGAGTTCTTTCAGCAGGCGGGTCTTCTCCTCTTCCAGATCTTCCATGGCGACTTCAGTTTTGGCTTTACAAGGAAGTGAAGAACCTTTTTCGGAAGATGGTCACTTGCGGACCAAAAGATGAGCATTTATGAGGTCCAAATATTCCTGGACAGCGGCAGGGATATGATCTCTGAGTTCCTCAGCATGAGTTCTTATCAGATTTCTGTCTGCTTGTGATAATGGCTCTTCTGAATGCATGATTTCTATCGCTCGTTCTAGATCAGAGCTGAGACGGTTTGGCTAAACAGAGATAAAAGGAGTTACCCAGTATCGGAGCGATTGAAATGCTTAAGAAAAAGGTAGAGGGGGAGTTCATACCTGGTTGACACAGGAAGAGGATGAAGAGGACGAACAAGACATCTTGCTGTTCAGTTGGGACAGTAAAGGAAGGAGAGGAGATAAGTAATGCGTGTGCCTCTAGAGATGGTGAACGGTCTGCGTATAAATGAAGAGGAGGTAGATGGATGGTGAGATACGTCCTATCAGAGTAAATACATACATAAATGCAAGGCAGACTGAAGGAGCAGTTCAAAACCAAATCAGCGCAGTAACATTAAAGGAGCAGTAATGTTTAACATATTTTTTTTTACAGCCCAAGGAAAGCATCTATGGCCACAATCGCTCGTCGTCTAATTTGATCGGCCGAGTCTACTATTCTCTGATCATTGTCGGCCGATCCTGGTACTTTTAACACGCGGCGACGGAGCCTTATTGTTTCACGGGCCAGATGTTGTCTTTCTTGCTTCAGCTCGCCGATGATGGTTGGGAGCTCTTGGAGCTTCTTCTCTTCAGCGGCTATCTCTTTGGTTATCTGTTCCATCTCCTTGGCTAGTTCTGCTCTCCTCCGTTTCAGCCGATCTATTGCGCCGACGATGTCCGGACGGCAGTTCTCGAGGAAATTGATCCTGTGGTGTACTTCCTGAGTCCGATGCTTGTACGAGTCGACCTCCTCCTGAGTTTTGGCCATCTGAGCACGATCGGCCATATGTTGCAGCGCCCTGGAAACCGGAATCTGCATGCCCTCTATATAGGTAGCATACCCCAAGTTTTCCGATACTTCATCCGGGATGTGATCTTTGACCTCGTTGAAAAGTCGTCGGATCGGCGATGCATCTTCCACCAATCGGCCGATGTCACCTTGGAGGAGAGTACGAATGCTTTCGAGTTTGGAGCGGACATCGTCGGAGGTAGAGCTCGATGGAACTGCGTGTGAGGCGATTTCTTCTTCATCGGCCAAGGAGACAGCAAAGGAAAAGATGCTATTGTTGGGGGTATCTTGCTCCTATAAGGAAACAAAGTAAAGGGTAAGCAAGCGGTGAAGGGAAATCGGCCGATTCTAATGGTAAGATTGTTACCTCTTTGAAACGAATCTCTCTTGCCTGCGCCGGTGGAAGTGTTTCCCTTGTTTCAGGGACTGGTACACTCGGTTCGCTGGAAGAAGAGGATTCAATCGTTATTAATGCTCCGCTTGGGCCAGCTTCCTGAGAAGGACATAAATTCCCGTGAGAATACTATGGGGAACTGAAATAAGATGGTAATGGGAATTTGCCATGCCTCTGTGGGTCTTCCGGCCGATGCCTGTTGTGGAGTTATAATCGGCGTACCCAAATCGACCTACATCAAAATTGGTTAAGTTTTATGAATATTAAGGATTCAGGGTAAGAGATTGTGTACCTCGGCGACAGGAGCTGCTGGAATCTCAGTCCCCACTTGAGATGTGGCCGATAGTTGCAGGGACTGCGGTGGGACAACTTGTGCAGCCTGGCAAAGGAGTAGAATTGATGTCAGTAGAGGATTTGGAGAATATATGAGATAAATAAGAGTACCTGAACAACTTCTACTAATAGTGGTGCTGCAGCAGCCCCGACTTCGGCGGTGACTTGGGGATCGGCCATAACGATAAACGGTAAGGGTAAAGGACCCGAGGTTTCGGCGGGTGTCACCTCTACTTGATCGGCCGATCCAACGCGGGGAGTCTCGGCCGATACCACTGCCATCTGGCTGGCCGATCCGATGCGGGAGACTTCAGCCGATGCTATTGCCGCCTGATCGGCCGATCCAATGCGAGCTCGCACCCGACGGCTGGTTATCTTTGATGTTGGCCTTTTTGGTGCTCGCCTTGATCGGCCGGTGGAGATATCTCTGATAGTTGGAGCATGGAAGCCGATGAGTGGATACGGCGTGTATTGGTGATGGCTATCAATCGGCCAGCCGCTTCAGCTCCGCATCGGGGGAACATGGCTTTCAGACTGAAGGGATAAACATAAGTTAACAACAAGATGATAATGCAATATTGGAATCGGCTAAGGAAAAAGGACATAACGCTGCATTTGGGTCGATGTTCTCTGGGTTCAGAATGTTGCAGTAAGATGATGGAGATTTAAAGAAAAGATGCTGCTTCCATTCTGCCCACCATAATTTATACTGTTGGGTGGCGAAAGAGGCAACTGACCAGCCATTCAAGTCAATGGTGCTGGAGTCGGGTACTAGATCGCACAACCGGCTGTAATCAAGACTTGAAGTTATTCCATCTCTGAATTTTGCCTGGCCGGCGAAATAGACTCGAATCGGCAGTTGGCCAAAACCCAGTTGCTTTGCCGCAGCCGATGAACAGTAGAACTCATAGGTGGGTGAGTCCTTTCCTGAGAAGAAGTTGGCCGGCAGAATTCCCGGCTTGATCAAGACGTCCATTAATTCTCTGTCAAATTTATGAGTGGAGAAATCAAAGCATATGGGCAATTCGAAAATCGGCTCTGCGGTCTGATATGGATGCCAGATGATCATCTCTTCACTAAGGCCATTGTAGAAACATCTGAAATATTCAGTTGTGCGGGTGGCAGTGAATTGGCAACCGGGAAAGGCCGATACCGCTTCCCCAAAAGATCTGCAGCGGCGATGGACCGATGGACTCTCCTCTGACTCGATGTTGGGGAAGGTCTTTGTCTCTATCCGCTGCTGAGAGACCTTGCTCATGTGTAAATTGAGCCAGAGGGTGATGAACCACCAAGGACCGCCTAGGTTCCCTATCGGCTCCGCCTTCGACAGCTTGACGCCAATTTGGTGCATCAGATGGTACGCCGATCCCAGCAAATGTTTACCGAGGGGGATGGCCGATCCTTGTGAAAGAGCCTCTGCCAAAGCTTGAGTGTTGGAAGAGGGGCCGACCGCTCTGCCACAGAAGAAATGCTTCTCCAGCCACATCATCAAGAAGGCAGTATGCTCCCTCTGCGAGATTGTCCCTGTCTTCATGTGTTTACTGATGTATCCTTTCCACCCGCCGATTCCTTTGGTCTCCAGCCGATGAGATGGCTTGAAAAGATAATTGAAAGGGGTATCGGCGGAGGAAACATCGAGGCCAGTCAACAGCAGAACATCGGCCAAGGTCGGGGTCATGGGTCCGTGTCCGAAAAGGAATGCGTTAAGTGCATCGGAGCAGAAGTAAGAGGCTGCCATAACCAAAGGTTCGTTCCTTTCCATCTGGGATAGGGATAAGTCTATGCACTGGCCGATTTTGAGTTCTTCCCATTGAACCTTCCAAGACCCGGCTACCCTCTGGTACCATTCTCTCCACCCGGGTGTTTCATTCGGCCAGGATCTGAAAGTGCCTACCCAATGGTCTAAATCCATGGATGACTGCTTAAAGGGGATCCTATGGGTTTCTAAACTAATCAGATCCGTTGGATCAGGGCTCCCCATAGGGCCCAGACAGATGAGGTCAGGGGATTCTGAAAGAGGAATGGTGATTCGATGCCTAAGTGCCTAAAAAAGGGAAAAAGGAAGAAACTGAGGCAGTAAAAAGGCAAAAAGGAAAAAATTTCGAGCGTTTACCTCTGGGATGGAAGCCATCGTCGCCGATGACGCCGCTGGGGAAGCCGCCGATTGGGCCGCCGCCGCCAAAGGAGTAGCCGATGGAGCCTCTGTAGATAGGGTGGTCGCCGATGGAGACGCCGTTGGGGATCGGAGCAGGCTGCGGATGAGATCGCCGGAAAAGGGGAAGCACTTGAAAATCGAAAGAGCTTGGAGGAAGACGAACAGTGACGCAACGGAGAGAATGCTAGATTCGTGGGGAAGGGTGGGCGGAGAAAGCCAGTACTTAAGAGAGATCAGGGAAGCGAGGGCAAAGATGGTATTTTTACCGTGCCGTCTACACGAGTTCCAGAGGAGCGGTCGTTTCGCGCGCCCAGTTCGAGGAAATTGCAATCATTGTGCCGCGGAACGGAAGGAGATTTTTACTGCGCCCGTTTCGGAGGAGAGGATTAAAGAAAAGAGTTTCGAAGGAAAAGTTATATTTTACTCCGAAACTGGGGGGCATGTGTTGACGCCAGATTTTGACACGTGTTGAATCGGCGTCAGGAGGAGAAGATTGGCCAATGCGGCAAATCTGAAGGCTACAGAAAGGAATCGGCCGATTGAAGTAACAGTTGGAAATCGGCCGATTGGTGGCACAGCCTATGCCTACAGGATGAGATTATTCCAGAGGATCCTGATCAAAAGCTGGTCAAAGGGAGCACACTAAGTCGGTCGAGGAGCAATTGAAGGAAATCTTGATTGGATTAGGGAACGGCGGCGGAAGATTCTGCGGGAGTCCGTTTCCTTTTTAAGGTCCGTATAGATATAGTAATTTAAATAAGGTTGTAACGAGTCGTGATCGACCAGGAGTCCTAGCTTTAGGGTATAAATAGGAGTCGTCAGGGTCTTGAAAAAATATCAACACATCAATCAAGAACAGTACTTCTACTTTTCCAGCAATTTACTTTCAAGTCGGCGACTTTGCCAATATTTTCTTCTTCCACGAGTTCGTACGGATTGGCAGGGCTGCATCAACTTGATCTCCGGCCAATTGGTAGGTTCCGCTTACCGAGTAATATCCGAGCTTTAACTACGGGCGCATCGCTGTGGTTTCGTTTGGATTTATTCACCAGTTATCGATATTTACTAGAATTGCAAGTTTTACCTGTTATTCTAGTATTATCACCAGTTATCCAGCTTGAGATCAGGGTAATCGGCTTCGTCATTGTTCTCCTTCGATTTATCATCTCACAGCCGATTAGATCTATTTCAAGTGTTGCTTCTGTAGTAATTGTTTAGATCGCTCCAACAGTTTTCTTTACAATTACTATACGATCATCGGCTGATCCATAGCCGATCATCTCTATAGCAAATCAGCCGATTCGCCGCCGACGCCCTCCTCAGGATAGATCGGAACTCCAGCCGATCGACGCGCCTGGAATTTAATACTCTATTTTCTTGTCAATCAACAGGTCAGATTGACTGGCACGCCGGGCGAGACAACGGCAGTGCACGGCGAGAGGAGGGGTGACACCCTAAAAATTTAGCTGTGTTTCTCTTAGGCGTGCGTGGAAACGGTTTCACTCACGCCCGGGGAAGAAGGCAGCATTTTATGTAGAAGGATTTGTAGGGGGCATTCATCCACCCGCCCGTACAAATGAAATTCTAGGGGTGGGTGACATTTCCACCCATGCCAACAAATGCATTTCCAGGGGCGTGTGACATTTCTACCCACCCCCAAAAATCCATTTCCAGGGTGGTGGAAATATTTATCTCATTTTGTATTTGAACTATAAAAAATATATTTAAACCATAAAAAATAGCAAATGAGTTTGTTGACAACCAAAATTAGCTCGGCTATGCACACCGGTCTGACCGGTGTGCACAAACCGGGTGACTTTGCTAGAATGCATATTTGACTTCACCATTATGTAGCTCTCATCGAGACAATCAAAATTCATATGTAGAACGTCCGATTTGGAGTTCGGATAAGTGAGTTATGACTTCTAGAAAACTTGATCCACACCGGGCCATTCAAACCGGTTGGTTAGGGCGATCAGACCGGTTTTGACAGCGCAGACCGAGTTAGGAGTTTTATTTTGACATGGAATTTGTATAGATTTCAACTCCTAATGGGGTAAGACCTCCGGGGTGGCTATATATCGCCTATGCTACAAATTTTATTTCCATCACCTGAAGGAGATTGCTGGAGTGGCTCAGCTCCAATTCAGTCCAACAAACCGTTTTGGCCCAACAGCCTTTCGCTTCCACACGCACCGAGCGGCCTTCGCGTAATATTCCGTAGATGCTTTGCATGCATGCAGCCTTGGAGATACATTAATTCTCTAGTTGATTTATTATGCATGCATGCACCCTATGGAGACTCATTTTTTCAGCACTATGCAGACACATTGATTCCAGCCCATGCAGCTCATGTTTGGGATTTGATGGTAGTTCTTTTTTCTTTTTCCTTTCTTTATTTTTATATTTATTCCTTTCCTTCATCTTTTTTCTTTTTACTTTACTTTTTCCTATTTTTCCTATAAGTCTGCATATGCAAAAACTTTTTCTTTTCTCTGCTTTTCTTTCATTTTATCTTCTAATTATCTAGGCAATATTATTTCTTTAGAGTGTAATATTTATTTTGATTATATTTTTCTTCTCCATATATTATATTTTTTCTTTTCTTCTCTTTCCGTTCTATTTCCTAATTTTATTTTCTTGTACCTTTTATGTTTATTTACTTTTATATTTATTTAATTTTTGTTTTTTAGCATTAAACGATTTTGAACTTTTTATTCATAATATATTATCTTTATTTCTTTATTGATTATGAACCTCATGTACCATAATTTATATTTGAATTTGAATTTATTCTTTTTGTAATTCATATCAATCGCGATTGATTTTTATATAAGTGAATGTTAACATATTTATACTTACATGTTACAATAGTATAATACTATTTGTTCAAATTTAAGAATGAGTCATGCTCAATGTATACTAATTTATTTGTATTGTAGACTCATTAATTAGTGATTAGTTAGCATGTTAAATGATTTATTTACTTTATATAGTAACTTGTTTAGCTCGTGTATGATTATAAGATAGCTTTTTTAATGTTGAAGTATTTGTTTTTCAATTAAAATTTATTGTATGCGCGTAATTAATTTGTTCGTAATGTCAAATTATTTGTTCGTGTTTGTTGACTAATTTGTTCGGTGATGTTGACTCATTTGTTCGCGATATTCATTTTTAATTAGTTATCTTGTACAATGAAATATCACGATGTTTAATATTTTTCTTTGTATTACACTATTATTTTGTTCGTCATGTTTAATTTTTTGCTCGTAGAAAGTAATAATTTGTTCATGTTGTTAAAATATTTATTTCCAGTACCTGAGATTAATTATTTAGTATTAAAAAATACTTTTAAAAAATATCGTGCAAACATAGGTAAGTGTGGTGTTGTTTTGAAGATCTTGTCATAAGAAAGATAATGGTGCAATTCAAATTTAATTTTGATGCTTTGTATAATAGTTATAGCTTTTTTTAGTTTTGTAATTGCATGCATATCGATGATGTTAGCATCATTGTCTTCTTCTGCATGCATGCACAGATTTTCTCTCGTATTTGGGAGGCAACGCAGGCAAATAGTATATGGATTCTATATTATTCGGCTGGGGGTCCATCTAAATTCCGCTTTGATTAATCTTTTCAGGTGATGGTTGGTGGGACTGTCACCCGTAAGACGTCTCCTCCCTATAAATATAAAGGGTCACCGCCGATTGAGGGTATCCAATCGATCAAACACATATCAATCTATTACTTTTCTTTACTTTTTGTTTCTTCCGAACCCTAGCTCTTCCAACCACCGTACCTGCTGTTCTTCTCTCGTCTCGACGGTGTTTGAGGAGGTTCCAGGTAGACTGCCGACCCTAGAACAACCCACGGTGCGCCTACCCTGACGGGGTCCCTCCCGGGCGGGCGTTCATTGGATCCTCGTCAGGGTACCCCGACGAGACCGGTTTGACCGGTCCACCATACCGATCTGACCGATTGGCATAGAGGCACTACGAGGTGCGCTGTTGTGCGCCGCACATTCAAGTGCTCGGTATTTGGCGCGTGCATGGCACGTCTCCACGTCAACGTACTTTTTGGCGACTCCATTGGGGAAGGAAGAAAAGGGATCTGCTACTATGGTGAATCTACCAAAACGTCATTAAGTTGATCCCGACAACATCGCTAAGCTAGCTTTTGGTAAATTGTCGACCGAGGATCGTGAAGCATATGAAGCCTACATGAAGGAACGTGAAAGGAGAACATACGATGCAAAGGAAAAGAAGATGAAGAAGGAAGTCGATGGTTCTTATCTCACTTCTCCATAGATCAGAAAGGGCGCCATCTCCAAGGACAAGGAGGTGGTCATTCTTTCGAGCGAGAACAAGCAAGCTAAGGTAAAAGCCAATGTGAATACTGCAGCAGCACCCGTTACTTTGGAGCAAGTTAATCGCTTATTAGTTGATGATCAAGAACAAATGCTTGCTACTGTTCAAAACATGATTGATAGATCATTAGGGAAGCAAACCTTGGCCAATGATAGTAATGCTCCTAAGTGTGGTAGAACTGCCAGAATTAATCCGTCTTAAGTGCGCTAACCATCACCATAGAGGCAATCCAGGCTTACACGCACTTAAAACAGAGTAAAATGACAGTCTGTCGGGTAACATCCCGATGCAACCACTGGAATTTTGATCGAAACAATGCATACATACAACCCACACGATGGTGAGCCCAGAGATTACAACATTCCACAAATTTTATATCATAGAGTTTAACATGAATTATTATTACAAACCAACTTCGAATTCATGCATAAACAAGTACTTTCAAAGTTTAATAGTTCAGCGGAAAATAAACGATAGTTCTAACGATGATACAAGAAATCATGATAAAGCCCGTACAAGACATCATTCAGCATTATCATGGTTGGCCGGGGACGTATCCCATTCCACCGACCAACCAGAAGGAAGAGTACACGGCCAAGTCAAACTAGCAACCATGTCCTCAAAGGTCTTACCTCAAAACAAAGCCACAAGCAAGGCTGGGTATACTAATACTCAGCAAGGCTTACCCGACTAGTGGTATATACTTAGCCGACTAGGGTAGTTTTTACCAAAAAAATATCTAAGAGTGAGTCCTTGCTTTCAAGTTTTAGCATCAAGTTCTAGTTGATTAACCATTCTAGGTAAGCAACTATCCAAATCACACATGGTGGAAAAATAATTAACTGACCATCCAACCAGATTAATCATCATCATTGTTGCTCTTCTTACTCTATGTCGTAAAAGGGTTAAGCAGTCTCAATGGCCGCGAGAAACAGACGATTCGAATAGAATTCCTTAACAAATCGTAATCAATCAGGAGTCCTGGTCTTAGGGTATAAATAGGAGTCATCAGGGCTTTGTAAAAAAAAGGGAATCAATCAACAAAACAATCTACTTTTTCATCGCAATTTACTTTCAAGTCGGCGACTTCGCCATTACTTCTTTTTCTTTCACGAAATCGTACGGATTGGCGGGGCTGCATCAACTCGATCTCCGGCCAATTGGTAGGTTTCGCTTATCGAATAACATCTGAGCTTTAACTTCGGACGCATCGCCGTGGTTTCATTTGGATTTATTCACCAGTTATCGATATTTGCTAGAATTAAAGGTTTTACCTGTTGTTCTAGTATTATCACCAGTTATCCAGCTTGAGATTGAAACTATCAGCTTTATCATCGCTCTTCCTCGTTCATTATTATACAACCGATTAGATCTATTTCAAGTGTTGCATCTGTAATAATTGTTTAAGTTGCTCCAGCAGTTTTCTTTGCAATTATTACGTGATCATCGGCTGATCCATAGCCGGTCATCTTCATAGCAAATCGTCCGATTCGCCGATACGCTTCTGGGACAGATCGGAACCTCAGCCGATCGGAGCACCTGGAATTTAATACGTTTATTTCCTTGTCAATCAACAGGTCAGATTGACTGGTACGCCGCACGAACCGCACCAGGGCAATAACCCGAACAGGAGCTAAGCAGATTCTCCCGGGTCGTGTGTCCGACGCTGAAAGCCATCGGCTGATTCCTGGCCGATTTTTAGCGCCAACACACTTTTGGCATGCCTGGTGGGACGACCTCAAGATCCAGTATGTCAAAGACCACCGAAGTTTCCGAGAACAACATCATTGAGGTCACAGAAGGAGATCTCAAGGACGACCAGAAAGAAGAACTGGCAAAACATCTAGAGGACTACAAAAGGATGTATCTGCAATCTTTTAGTCGTACCAGAAGCAGGGAGGCAATCAAAAAAGCTCCTCTTCCTGTTCCCCGCCACATCACCATCGTTGAGGATTCGGGCAAGATGTCCGATATGATTCAACAGTCCGTCTATCAGGCTTTCATCAACCAATCCTCAGTAGTGACCAACACGGTGTATAACGCCGTCATCAGCTCTCTGGTCAGTGGAGCAGGTCAAGGATATCAGGGGCCAGCATACGCCCCACCTACTGTACCTCCAGCCAGAAGCTTACCAGGCACGTCCCACTCGGCTCCTCAGCCGATGTCAATGCAACACGGAGGATACAACACTTCGTTGCCTCCAGTGTCTCCGGGGTATAACGGCACACCGTGTTTTCGATCGCAAGCGCCGCTTCAGCCTGTCCAGATTGCTTATGTGCAATCGCTGCCTTCAAATTCAGTGCCTTGGGGGGCACCAGCAACGGCGGTTTTTCCCGATCAATCAATCGGACATGGGAGCTGTCCGATCCAGGAGTCGTTCCAATCGGCCGTTCAGCCGACGGTCCCTCAGTATCAACCCACCACGTCGGAAATCGGCAGGGGGCAGATGCCGCAGAAGCACTCAGAAGCTCAGCGCCGATGACGATGTACGATGGGGCGGCAGATTCGCTTCGCCATCAACTGTCAGCTGCTCAGACGGCCGTAACGCAACAGAATCGGCCGCACGCTTCGATCCATCACTCAGCCGTACCACCGCCAATTCACCAACATATGCCGGCACCTTGAACAACTGTTCATCAGCAGCAAGTGGATTGGACGGCAAGGATAGCGGAAGTAATTTAGGACCAATTCGGGTTGAAGCCGAAAGTGCAGACTTACACGTACAAGATGCCATACCCATCGGCCTACGACCTGTTGCCGCTTCCCCATCGGTACAAAGTTCCTGACTTTACCTAGTTTTCAGGGCTGGACGACACCTCTACCGTGGAGCACATTAACAGATTCATCATCCAGTTCGGGGAAGCCGCCACGCAAGATGCTCTAAGGGTGCGCCTGTTTTCATCGTCTCTGTCTGGATTGGCCTTCCAGTGGTTCACTACTTTACCACCCAACTCCATCGTCACTTGGGCCGATCTAGAAAAGCAATTCCATAAGTACTTCTACGCGGGAGTACACGAGATGAAGCTCTCAGATTTGACCAGCCTCAGGCAAAGGAGCGACGAACCAGTGACTGGCTACATACAGAGGTTCAGAGAGGTCAGAAACAAATACTATACCCTGGCTCTGACCGATGCCTAGTTGGCCGATATCGCTTTCCAAGGCCTCCTGCCACATATCAAGGAGAGGTATGCCTCACAAGAATTTGAAAGCTTAAGCCAGATCGTTCACTGATTGGCCGGTCAGGGAGTGCGTCCGTTTGAGCAGCGGAGGAATTTCCAGAAAAAGGTGGCATATGTGAAAGGATCCGAATCGGAGGAAGAGGAAGAAATCGGCCTAGCAGAATGGGTTAAAGGGAAGAAGCCAATATCGTGTCCTTTTTGAAAGAAGGAACCAGAAACGTTCGGCTTTGACACATCAAAGGCCGATAAAATTTTTGACTTACTGCTCCAGGAAGGGCAGATCAAGCTCTCACCATACCATACCATTCTTTCAGCCGATCAGCTCAAGAAGATGAAGTACTGAAAATGGCACAACGCTACATCTCATGACACAAATGAGTGCAAGATCTTCCGTCAGCAGATACAATCGGCCATTGAGCAAGGAAGACTCAAGTTCGAAATCCCGGCAAAGCCGATGAAGATTGATTAGCATCCTTTCCCGGCTCACATGGTTGACCCGGGAAGAAACTCACTTCAAACCAAGGTGCTGACATCGGAATCGGCTAGAAGAAGCGGCGCCATGGATCCCAGGAAGCAAGTCACGGTGGACGATGTCAAGGGGAAAAGATGGGCTGAAGACAAGGGCGAGGCATCAGAACGATCACGTAAACCCGTCACATCCCAACTCTTACTCAACAAATATCGGCGACAGCAGGAAAGGTCAAGACACCACGATGAGATGATACGCCGACATGAAGATCATTGGCGATGTCCGTTCTTCATCCATTGCTGGGAAAATGACCTCAGATTGCCATCAGCCGATGATTGCCCTGAGTGCAGTGGATCCAGTCGCAATGATCGCCCGTTCAAAAGATCACGCTCTAGAGACAGAGGATTAGAGCCGATCAGCAGAAACTGGCGCGAACAAGAAGGTCGGCGCCTTTCAGTGCATGATCGGCTGGGGGGCAGAGTTGACCGGTATGACCGGTCGAAGGGCAGGATCAACCAGCAGGAGCGACTGGGGGGCAGAACCAGCGTACATGATCGGCTGGAAGAAATGGCTGATGCTAGGGCGTCGGATGAAAACCCTCTAGGAAGGGAACCAGACTGGGAGCACGCCAAACCGTCGGCCAGACCAGTAAACCCCAGGTTGTGCCCTGATGGATTGTCTAAATCTCAAAAATGAAGAATCCAACGCCTGCGCCAATGGGAACAACAAGAGGAAGAGCAGAGGCAGGTGCTGGGTAAGAAAAATGTCAAGTCTCGGGTCTGGCGCTCCAAGAAAAACAACAGCAAGGAGGGCGACAACCAAGAATTGGCAGCTGATGTCAACATGGTGTTCATATTGCCGATGGAGTTCATGGCGCCCGCCGACCGTGACAAAGCGACAAGGATGGGGGAGCAGATGGTGCAGCTGGTGTTGGAACCGATGATAGCCACCTTTGAGAAACCAGAAGACGAAAAATGGCAACATCTCAAGGCACTGTTTCTCAAAGGACACGTTAACGGACGACCCGTTACCAGGCTGCTAGTGGACGGAGGCGCCGCAATCAACATCATGCCATATGCCATGTTCCGGAAGTTAGGCAAAAGTGATGAGGACCTGACCAAGACGGACATGATGCTCAAGGACTTCGAAGGCAACGTGTCTCCCGCCCGCGGAGCGCTCTGCGTCGACCTCACCATCCGCAGTAAGACCCTTCCCACCACCTACAGTGTTGCGACGGCCGACACGCAACAATGGAGTTGTGAACACGTCAAGTGTATATCTTGCAGAACTTGGGACACTGATTTCCTGAAAGTGTCTGATTTCGGTCTACAGTCAATCCAAACAGTCGGCTCTGAAGATTCAGAATAGATGGATCAGTTCGTCCGAGAAGACGGGAAGCTTGGGCATGGATTTACGTCGGCCGATTCATTGGAAATGGTGGATTTAGGAGATGGTAGCAAGCCAAGGCCGACGTATATTAGTACTAGCTTAGATCCCGAATACAAGTGTAAATTGACAAGTTTATTGAAAGAATTCAAAGATTGCTTTGCTTGGGAATACCATGAGATGCCTGGTCTAGACCGGTCCATTGTTGAACACCGGTTGCCTATAAAATCAGGATATCGGCCATATCAGCAACCTGCACGATGGTGTAATCCTAAAATTCTACCTGATATAAAGGCCGAGATCACAAGACTGATTGAAGCAGGATTTATTCGGCAGTGCCGTTACGCCGAATGGATTTCTAACATTGTGCCCGTATATAAGAAGAACGGAAAGTTGCTGTGGCAGAACCACCTGAATTAATCCAGCTCAAGTGTGTTAACCATCACCATTAAGGCATTCTTGGTTAACCTTACACTTCAAACGGAGTAATCCACTGGTCTGTCGGGTATAACCTCCCGATACAACCACGGTGAACGGATCGAGCGCCATACATACAAATGCTCATGCGACGATGGGCCCAGAGAATACAACATTCCAGCAAATATTACATCATTAGCATAAGTGAATATTACAGGCCAAGTTTTGAGTTTAGAAAACAAGTACTTCAATTAACATAAATAAGTTCTTCAGAGTTAAGTTGCAGCGGAAATAAACAACGGAAACTACTCGACGATACAGGATGTCTCGATGAAGCCCGTACGAGACATCACTCGGCCTTATCTCCGTTGGACGGGGGCGCATCCCATTCCACCGACCAACCAGGGGGAAGAGTGCAGGGCCAAGTCAAGCCAGCAATCATGTCTTCGAAGGGCTCACCTGAAAACGAGTCACAAGCAAGACTGAGTATACTAATACTCAGCAAGACTTACCCGTGTAGTGGAAACTACTCCACCGACTCTAGACATGCCAGGCTTTTTGGCTCAGGGGTTTGTTTTGCCGAAAAGCATCTACAAGTGGGTCCTTACTTTCAACTTTTAGCTCAAGATTCTAGTTTCGTTAACCAGTCTAGGTAAGCAGCTATCTAAAGCATACATGGTGAAGCATTAAATTTTCCATCCAACCAGTTCATTCATCATCATTGTTCCTCTTCTTACTCTGTGGGTAAAAATGGTTAAGCAGTCTCAATAGCCGTGAGAAACGGACGATTCGAATCGAATTTCTTAACCTTGCAAGGGAAAACCCAAACACACGTCACGTGGTTACTCCCTAGAGTCACACGTGCAACTTTTCCCCTTTCTTTCCGGGTCGTGGATCGGGGCTACCCTCCGAGAGTACAAGAGCTCCACGCCACGGTTCGGCGCCGGGTCGTGACCACTCTCTGCACTCGCCATATGCACATGGGACCGAAGTTCAAAGGGTAGGATGTCGTCCCCTTGCCGGGCCAATCAGGTACTTAAGCTTACCGATTCCCATAATCTCGGCATGTGTTTAGTACGTTCAAAGACTTAACCATCACTACCACACCCTGCGGCCTTAGCATTTTTCACTAGACAGACGGGCCTCGATCGTAACCATCGTTACGCAACCCGTCCGTGTCCTTATGATTGCAGCGTGTAGTAGTCATTCAACTCCTATTTTCTCGCGAGTGACAGGAAATCACTCGACTTTTACCGGAGTCCTATTAGCACAGCATTCTATCGAACCTTACATCTAGTTTTCAAGCAAGGGTTCCTGACATCATGCAACTAAGTTTTCATCCAACTCCTATAAACTTAATGCACAAGCAGAGAGTAATGAGTTGCATAATTTCGGAAAGAATGGGTTATGCTCCGGGGCTTGCCTTCGCAGTTCGCTTGGGGATCTTCCGAACCTGGGCTCGGGTCTTCAAAAGCTTCAGTTAGATTTGCTTGAGCTTCACGCTGCTCACTCTCGGACGCGGGCACCAGCTCGTAAGTTCCGTCGGCGAGAGTCGTCGATTCTACATGAGTGCACAAGTTTAAGTTGTGGTAACGGTACTTGATACGATTTAAGAGTGATTACTACAATGGATAGTTTCTGGTCATAAAATTTTGGATTTAGGCACATCAAGGAAAGATGTGCTTACTGTAAAATTTTCAGCCAATTTTATGTAACAGATTAATTATGAAAAATACATTACATAGTTGCTGTTAGATCCTTGTTCTTTTTGTACAGAACAATTAGTGCAACAAATGAGTCTAAGATTTTTACAGAGCTCTCACTTAAGCATGCAGAAGCTACGGTAATTGTTGTAGGATTTATCATGCAGTATCCAGAGCATAGAAAATATGACATTCTACACCTAGGCTATTCAAATATTCATTTTTACAGGACCCTACACAGGGTTTTTGTCCATGAAACTTTTTACACAGCAACCTCTACCATAGTTTATATCCCAGTAAAAATTTTAGAATTTTCCAATCTAAGATACTATTTTCTTGATTTAATGTATGTTATTAGCACATAAATCAATTAAGTAGGTTACAGTGAGATAAAAAGTCTCCTAATTTTTCTCTGGCTTCTAGGTACCAATACATTAGCAAAGGAAAAGTTTCAATGGGTGACTCACCACCTAACTGCAGGGATAAAACATTCTACTTGCACATGAATTAAAACTAAGTTTAACAAACAGTAGAGCTAGAGATGGAATTTGGGCCTGATCTTTTTACACAGTCCTAAACATCAAGCAACTAATTCACTGCCCAAAATTTAGGGTCAGAATTGTTCTAGAACAGTGGGTACAAAATAAGTCCATTAAAGCTTCTATTTAAAGTAGAGCAAAATATTTTGAGATTCTGAGAAAACGTTTGTAACAAAAGTGGTAGAGTTTGTTTTGTGGATTCCAGAACAGTTGAGTTTGCATTTTTCTGAATTTTCCACGATTTTATACGAATTTTACAAATTCACTGAATTTGAATCTAGGTTTGAAACTTTCTTTTACAACCAGGTCCTTGAATCTTAAGCTCAGACCCTTCTAAAGATTTAAATTCTTGCAATTGGGTCCTCGGGCGGCTCGGGTACGGCGGCCGGCCGAAATTCCGGCGAGGGGGCTCGCCGGCGGCGAGGGGCGAGGGTCGGGGAAGGTTCAGGGGTGCGAGGGCTACCTTGTGGGGGTGTTGTTCAGGTGGGGGACGGCCGGGAAAGGCTCGCCGGCGTTGGAGCAGAGGCGGCGGCGGCGCGGCTCGCGTCGACGGCGGTGCTCCGGCGGGCTTGGGGCGGCGTGGTCCGGTCGGTGAGCTTCAGTGGCGCGTGGGGAAGCTACTCAGGGGCTCGGCTTGGACGGAGGGGGTCGGGGTCGTGCTGTCCACGGCGAGCAGGGGCGGCGGCGGCGGCAGTGCGGGCGGCGGCGCTCCGGTGGCTCTAGGTGGCGTTGGGTGGGTCGGCGAGCTGCGGTGGGGAGATGTAGTGGTGGCTGGGGGCTCAGTTTGGGCAGTGGGCGGCGGCGGAGGGCTGTCCACGGGCGGATGGTGCTCGGCGGCGGCGATGGCGACGGCGAGGCGTTCTGGGCTGCGGTGGCTCGCGCGCGTGGCCGGGCGGGGCTTTTATAGGGGCAGGAGGGGGTGTGGAGGTGCCTGGGCGACGCGCGGGCCGGGGCACGGCAGCGGCGTGCACTGGCCGCGGCGGGCGGCGGCAGAACGCCGGCGCGACGTGCGGCAGCGCGGGCGCGGTGACTGGGCGGCCGCGATATGGCGTGAGCGCGGTGAGATAGTGCCGGGCGCGGAGTGGGGAAGCAGCAGCGGCAGCGGCTCGGGTGGAGGGCGGGCGCGGCGACTGGTGGGGCGCGGGGGCCGGGGCGGCACGGCGGAGCGCGGCGACTGGGCGACCGGGCGGCGGGCTGGGCGCGGCAGCACGCGCGGGCGCTGACTGGCCGCGCGGCGTGGGGGCGGGGCAAAGCCGGCCGTGGGAGCGGGCGAGCGCGCGCGGTGCGGCAGAGGAGGGGGGGAAAAACGAGGGACCTGGATGCAAGAATTTGGAAAACTTCAGGGGGCTGGGTGCAAACAGGGCGTTTTCTCCTCTTTCTGATTTGAATTTCAAAAACTTTTGAACACGAAAGTTGTTCAAAATAAAAAGTTCTACAACTTTGGTTTCAGGCAAAATCTCATTTGGCTTATGGTTTGAAAGTTAAATTTAAAAGTTCAAAAGTAACCAAATGTGCTCAAATTAAATTTGAATTCCAACTGAACTCGTTTTAATTCTTTCCACCCTTTCATTAGTTGGTTTAATCATAGAGTTAGGCTAATGACATTGATTTCGGAAATGTAATTACCAGGGTTGTCACAGCCTTCCCCCCTTAACAAGAATCTCGCCCCGAGATTCGGTAATTCTTAGTGTGGGCGTGGGTGCACATACCAGTGGTTGAGATAAGAAACCCAGGGAAATATTGGTTCAGGTAGCTCTCCGTTTCCCAGGTGGCTTCTTCTTCCGTGTGGTGATTCCATTGTATTTTATACATTCTAATTACATTCCTCCTGGTCTTTCTTTCTTTTTGATCCAAAATCTTAACTGGGTGTTCGACATACGAGAGGTCGGGCTCCAACGATATTTCTTGTTGTTCCACAATCTCAGTAGGGACTCGAATACACTTCCTGAGTTGAGATACGTGGAAGACATCATGGGTGGCCGTGAGCTGAGGGGGCAGTCGTAATTTGTAGGCTACGGGTCCGCAGCTCTCAATGATTTCGTAGGGACCAATATAGCGGGGAGCTAGTTTGCCTTTGATTCCAAATCTTCGCACTCCCTTGGTTGGTGAAACTCGAAGATAGACATGATCGCCAACTTCGAACTTTAGAGGCTTTCGACTTTTGTCAGAATAGCTCTTTTGTCGGGCTTGTGCGGCTTTAAGATTTGCTTGTATTACTTTTACTTTCTCCTCTGCCTCGATTACCAGGTCGAGTCCAATTATGTTACGTTCTCCGGTTTGCGACCAGCTCAAAGGAGTTCGACACCTTCGTCCGTACAGGGCCTCAAATGGTGCCATTTTCAAACTCGTTTGGTAGCTGTTGTTGTACGAGAACTCTGCCGGGGGTAGGCATTTGTCCCAATTCTTGTCATAATGAATGACACAGGCTCTCAGCATGTCTTCAAGAATTTGGTTTACTCTTTCCGTTTGTCCATCGGTCTGGGGATGGTATGCTGAGCTGCGAATCAGCTTGGTGCCAAGAGACGTTTGCAGTTGTTCCCAAAAGCGTGCTACGAACTGGGGACCACGATCGGAAATAATTGTCTTAGGTATTCCATGCAGGCAAACAATACGATCGAGGTAAATCTCGGCATATTTCTTGGTAGAATAGGTGGTGTGTACCGGAAGAAAATGTGCCGTCTTCGTGAGTCTATCAACGATAACCCATATGGAATCATGTCACTGGGACGTGTTTGGTAGTCCAACGATGAAGTCCATACTTATGTCTTCCCATTTCCATGATGGTATAGGTAACGGTTGAAGTGTACCGGCTACCTTTAAGTGGCTAGCCTTCACTCTCTGGCACGTGTCATATTCTGAGACATACGTAGCAATTTCTCTTTTCATTCTAGTCCACCAGAAGTTTTGCCTTAGGTCTTGATACATTTTGCTACTGCCGGGGTGGATAGAGAATTTGGAAAGGTGTGCCTCATCGAGAATTTTCTTGCGGAGTTCACGATTCTTCGGAACGACTATACGACCTTCGAACCAAAGAACTCCCTTATGGTCCTGGCGGACACATTTGTACTTCTCCTCACCTAGAGAGAGTTTCTGTTTGATGATCTTAATTCCTTCATCCTGTAGTTGTGCCATGACGATTTGGTCGTGAAGAGTGGGCTCAACTGAGATGTGATTTAGAGTGCCTTGGGAAACCATTTCCAAGTTAAGCTTCCTCATGTCTGCACATAATGTCTCCTGGTAGAACTCCATGGATAAGCAATGGCAATGGGACTTGCGGCTTAGTGCATCAGCGACTACGTTAGCCTTGCCGGGGTGATAGTGCACTTCAAGGTCATAATCCTTGATTAGTTCTAGCCATCTCCGTTGTCTCATATTCAGATCGGCTTGTGTGAAGATATACTTGAGACTCTTATGATCCGTGTAGATATTGCACTGTGTACCCATGAGATAGTGCCTCCATATCTTCAGAGCGTGAATGACGGCTGCAAGCTCAAGGTCATGCGTGGGATAATTCTGTTCGTGGGGCCGAAGGGCTCGTGAGGCATATGCAATCACTCGATTCTCTTGCATAAGCACACATCCTAGACCAGTACCTGATGCGTCACAATACACATCGAATGGCTTGGTATTATCGGGTTGAGCTAACACAGGTGCAGTAGTCAGATGCTCTCTGAGAGTGTGGAAGGCTTCCTCACACTTCTCATTCCATACAAACTTTACTTCCTTCTTTAACAGTTCAGTCATGGGCTTAGCAATTCGAGAGAAATCCGGGATGAAGCGGCGGTAGTAACCGGCTAAGCCGAGAAAACTGCGAATCTGATGAACAGAGGTAGGGGGTTTCCAATCCATCACCTCTTGTACCTTGCTGGGGTCAACAGCTATGCCTTCGCTGGAGATCGTGTGACCTAAGAACTTTACAGTATCCAACCAGAATTCACACCTAGAAAACTTAGCATAAAGCTGATGGTCCCTGAGTCGCCGAAGAACAACGCGAAGGTGCTTGGCATGCTCTTCCTCATCCTTGGAATAGATAAGAATGTCGTCGATGAACACTACGACGAATTTGTCAAGTTCGGGCATGAATACCGAATTCATGAGATACATGAAGTAGGCAGGGGCATTGGTGAGTCCAAAGGACATGACCAAAAATTCATATAGTCCATATCGTGTGGAGAAGGCAGTCTTAGGAATATCGCACGGGCGAATCTTGATCTGATGATATCCCGAACGAAGATCAATCTTTGAGAAGACTCTGGCTCCAGCTAATTGATCGAAGAGCACATCGATGCGAGGAAGGGGGTATTTATTTTTAACAGTTACCGCATTGAGAGGTCGGTAGTCCACACATAATCTCAAACTGTCATCCTTCTTCTTTACGAATAGGGCTGGACATCCCCAAGGTGACGCGCTAGGGCGAATAAAACCTTTGTCCAGTAGTTCTTGGAGTTGAATTTTCAGCTCTGCCAATTCTTTAGGGGGCATCCTATATGGTCTTTTGGATATAGGTGCAGTGCCTGGTTGTAGTTCAATAACGAACTCAATGTCCCTATCCGGTGGCATTCCTGGTAAGTCATCCGGGAAAACATCGGCATACTCGTTTACCACAGGAATATTATCTGGTTTAAGTCCTTCCATCTTATAAGCACAGGAATTAGTACAATCTAGGAACGGTAGGTAAAGGGTAGTGGCTCCGTGACTAGGTGAATTTATCTCCACGGCTCGGGAAGAAAGGTCCAGTGTGACTCCATGCATAGCCATCCAGTTCATTCCCAAAATAATGTCCATGCCGTCAAGAGGTAAAAGGACAAGGTCCGTGTCGATGGTTTTACTACCCAATTTGACTGGTACTTGTCTGATCATTTGGTTTGAAGCAATTTTACCACCCGGTGTTGATATCATATATGACCCTTTGGTGTGACAAACATCCAAGCCTACTTTTGCACCGAATTTTGCACTTATGAAACTATGCGATGCACCAGAATCAAATAATATAACTGCAGGCTTGTTATGGATAGAGAATGTACCCGACATCACTGGGGCTCCTTCTGGAAGCTCTGCAAGCGTGGTGAAGTTAATCCGTCCTTGCTTGACTTGCAGGGTCTGTCTCTTGCCCCTGTTCTTGGTGTTCGGGTTGGATCCTTGACCTTGGTTGGGCTGTCCAGGCTGAGGGCATTCTCGTGCGAAGTGGCTGGAACTCCCGCATTTGAAACAGCGATTCGCGGGGCTAGGTCGAAGAGACTGTTGAAGAATGGGCCTCGGACCATTCTGTGAAGGCATCGGGGGTCGTACCATGCCTGGCTGCTGTGGGGGTCTGGCAATCCATCTTCCTGGCTGCGGGGCCCTTGGTGGAGCTGTGGGTGCGGTATTTTGCACGATGCGATACCTTGGTGGTTGGACAGTTGATGGTCCCGCAGGTGCCTTTCTCTTCTTCTCTGCCCGGTGCGCCATGATACAGTCCTCCTGGGTAATGGCCATATTGACCAACTCGTTGTAGGTGTCAGCCCTGGCTAGGTTCAGACGTTCCTTGAGCTTGGTACTCAGACCTCGGCGGAAACGATCACGCTTCTTGGCATCCGTATCAGCGTGATAGCCCGCATACTGACATAAGTTGTTGAACGCCTGGGCGTACTGCAGCACGGTGCGGGTGCCCTGGGTGAGTGCCAGGAACTCGTTCATCTTCCTCTCCATGAGACCCTCGGGGATATGATGTGCCCGGAACGCGGTCTTGAATTCATCCCAGTCGACCACATGATCAGCCGGGAGCATCGCAAAATAGTGGTCCCACCACAGTCGAGCGGTACCGCGAAGCTGTTGCGCGGCAAAACGAGCTTTGTTGGCTTCTGAGCATGGGGCCACAAGTAGTGTGAACTTGGATTCTATGGTGCGAATCCATGCATCTGCGTCCAGGGGTTCCTCGGTCTTATGGAACAAGGGAGGCTGGGTCCCTAGGAAATCCGTGTATCCTGCGGCTTGTGGTTGGTGAGCATTGTGCCCACCCCTCTGCTGGTGTTGTCCTTGCACAATCTGACGCAGCAGCTCGGTTTGAGCGGCCATCACTTCCACCAAACTGGGAGGGGGTGGTGGCGACTGTCGCGAGCGGCTGCCACCGGCACCAAAACCCTCGGGGTTGCCACGTGTTGATCCAACCATCTGAAACGTAAAAGGTTACCATTAGCAACGCGATCCATATTACTTCCTTGATTCATAAATGATTGGTGTAGTCAAAGACTTCCGAAATCACAGCTAGAAGTATGGACAGAATCCCTGTTTGCTACGAGGAAAATCATAGCTTGCTGTGGGTCCATCTAAAACATCTCAGACTTTTGCAGTAGTCAGAGAATTTAGGAATGCACCACTTTGGTATTTAACTTCGGTGCTAGAACTGTAGCTAAGGTGGTCGAAAGGCTCGTCCTTTGCCTTACTGTCTTAGCTGTTTTTCAGCAGATTGACCGGTACGGTTTCGCCTATATCTTAAACTAGCGAGGTCCAATGATGCTGAATTTTTGTGAGACCCTAGATCACAAGATTTAGCACAAGTCTGGTATTCAACACTCAGCCAAGAAATGCAAGGAGACATGGGTAAAAATTCCGACAAGTCTCAGCGATTGTGGATTTCATCGTTTACCAAATTACAACGAAATCACCCAAGTTTATCACCGTTCCTTACATGCTGAGGGTATCCACATGGTTCAGGTGTACCCAACACAAAAGAGTTACTCAACTCCTAGTTAGCCTATTACAACACTTGCCAAAAGTTAGGCTACCCTATCGAGGAGTATGTGCAAAAGTCCTCCTAGGTCATCCTCTAGAAATCATCCAAGTCGTTGACGGACGACTCGCTGTGAGCAGGAGAGTGGGCTCCCATCTGAGGTGCCTGTGGTACCTCACCCTCGAAATCCATACCTGAGATACCATCAATCTCCTGTGGCTCCTCCTCATCCTCCTCCATGTCGTCCTCATGGGGATGGTCATTCTGATCATGATGCCACTGAATGTGCTCATTAGCGTCTTCCAACTCAAGGTTCAGATCATGGAGCTGCTCCTCCAACTGTGCTATCGTGGCATCTCTCTCCCCCATGATAGTGTCCTGCTCCTGGATTTGGCCCTCAAGTTGGCCAATCTGAGCATCACTGTCCTTAAGATCCTGACTGAGCTCCTTTATCTGCTCATCCCTGGTATCTGCCATCATATGGTAGGCCTGAGCAAGATCAGTGAGCTGCTCAAGTGCCTGACTCTGGAGAGTCTGAAGCCGGTAGAGTGCACTCATGCACCGCACGGAGGTATGGATAGTCTCCTGGGCATGAAAGTCTACCAAGTACTGTGCGTGCTGCACCCTGTTGAGCCAAAAGGGGTCGTTGTCCTGGGCAGCAGGAAACAATCCAATGGGAGTGAGTGTGACAACCTCGGGACGCTGCGCACAAAACGTGGTGAGCGCCCTCATGGCTGCAAGCTCCCAAGTATCGGCCAAACGGCGACCAACAGCCTCAAGCTCCAAGGCGGGCCACTCCGGGTGTAGCGGGTGCGGAAAGATAGTCACGTCGACACGGCACTGGGTAACTCCATTTTCCGCAAACTCCAGTCCGGCGTAACGTGGGGGAATTAGATAGCCCACGGTACGCAGAACATCCCACAAAATAGAGGGAAAGCCCTCCCAGTGGAGACACTGCGAGTGTACGCGTCCATCCTCATCCACCATCATATCAACAGGCTCGGCCATCTGAACAAAAGATCAAATGGAGTGAGATAGCGAAAAACTGTGAACAGCACAAGGACAGATTCTGTATAGTGTGCAAAAATAATCATAAATCCCACAGTTCTCATCCAAAAATTCCCAAATTTCACCAGATCACTCCTAAGATATTTGTGAACAACTTTGCTAGTCAACTCCAGAGCTAATTAGGTCTCTAAGATGGTCTTTCTTTTCAGGTTTTACCTTACTGTCCACCCAGAATTTTCAGTGAACAGAGGGCTAGAGTTTCGTACACCAGGGAAAATCTACCCAGCCAAAATTTACCAAATTTTAACAGAAGCTACCTGGGCAAATTTGGAACAAGTTTTGTGTTGTGCTCTTTTGCAGAAAACTGCGGGAAGGGGGCCTAAAAATTTAAGAGGCAGAAGGGCTTATTCTGGACAGAATTCTGACATTCCAATGTTTCTGTTATTTCTCACTATCCATAAGTTCAGAATTTTTCATTTTTGAACAGAAGGTAGAACACGAAATTTGGAACAATTTCTTCAACATGAACTTTATCAGAAATGGTCATTTTCTTTGGCCAATAAATCGCTCTTTTTGGTCACGGCAGAATTCGGACAGTTTTGCTAGATGGTCCTTATGCAAACCACGCTTAGATACGCAAGAACCTTACCACTCTTATACAACGCATTTTCAACTTCCGATATATATATTCATGATGCATGCACGTCCTATTCGTCCTCACAAAATAAAATAATCGCCAAATACTTTTGGTCTTACGAAGATAGTTTCGGTGGCATACACAATACGGCTCTCCTATAATAGCTAGTCGAGTCTTTCTACTCGTCCCTTAACTTATCGTAATCGCGGTTAGTGTACCTGCAGAAGACTGACAAAGCATATATATTTCATGAACCTTTCATGCCAGCACTCATGAAAGCGTCCGTATTCATTACCGTTTACTTATAGAAACGATATCTGTACAATTTCCGCCGTACAGACGACGTTAACATACGCTATCGAGATAGCGTATTCACGGGGGTACCGTCATGAGACGGGGGTATCAACAGCGATCGCCATACCCTGCGCCGAACCTTCTACTCCCAATATGTTCAACTAACAGTTGGCATATTGGCAGCACCTCAAGTAAGCCACTGCTTGAGGGCAGCGTTCGGTTCGCATCACCGACAGGAAGGCCAAGCTCTCTCAGTTGGCTGAGGATCCTTACCTTCTTACCTTAGCGATGAGTGCGTCGTTACAGAATTTAAGGTCGGTTGTGCACGAAAGTAAGTTTTGACAGAAGGTAATGTGCTGGAAGTCAGTTGATACTATATATAGAAGTTAGATAGCCACCTAGTAACTTTCCCATAATCCCTTAGGGCTTTACGAACTAGGCACCATCCTTAACTTACCAACGCATTTCGCAACATATCCTTCTAGTCAAGTTTTATGAAAACAAGTTTTTAAGGCTTGTCGCGTTCTCTGGCGTACGTATTTTGGCTCCGGTGTCCGCTGTTGCCAGCTGTGGCACCAGTTACGGCTCTGATACCAGCTGTGGCAGAACCACCTGAATTAATCCGGCTCAAGTGTGTTAACCATCACCATTAAGGCATTCTTGGTTAACCTTACACTTCAAACGGAGTAATCCACTGGTCTGTCGGGTATAACCTCCCGATACAACCACGGTGAACGGATCGAGCGCCATACATACAAATGCTCATGCGACGATGGGCCCAGAGAATACCACATTCCAGCAAATATTACATCATTAGCATAAGTGAATATTACAGGCCAAGTTTTGAGTTTAGAAAACAAGTACTTCAATTAACATAAATAAGTTCTTCAGAGTTAAGTTGCAGCGGAAATAAACAACGGAAACTACTCGACGATACAGGATGTCTCGATGAAGCCCGTACGAGACATCACTCGGCCTTATCTCCGTTGGACGGGGGCGCATCCCATTCCACCGACCAACCAGGGGGAAGAGTGCAGGGCCAAGTCAAGCCAGCAATCATGTCTTCGAAGGGCTCACCTGAAAACGAGTCACAAGCAAGACTGAGTATACTAATACTCAGCAAGACTTACCCGTGTAGTGGAAACTACTCCACCGACTCTAGACATGCCAGGCTTTTTGGCTCAGGGGTTTGTTTTGCCGAAAAGCATCTACAAGTGGGTCCTTACTTTCAACTTTTAGCTCAAGATTCTAGTTTCGTTAACCAGTCTAGGTAAGCAGCTATCTAAAGCATACATGGTGAAGCATTAAATTTTCCATCCAACCAGTTCATTCATCATCATTGTTCCTCTTCTTACTCTGTGGGTAAAAATGGTTAAGCAGTCTCAATAGCCGAGAGAAACGGACGATTCGAATCGAATTTCTTAACCTTGCAAGGGAAAACCCAAACACACGTCACGTGGTTACTCCCTAGAGTCACACGTGCAACTTTTCCCCTTTCTTTCCGGGTCGTGGATCGGGGCTACCCTCCGAGAGTACAAGAGCTCCACGCCACGGTTCGGCGCCGGGTCGTGACCACTCTCTGCACTCGCCATATGCACATGGGACCGAAGTTCAAAGGGTAGGATGCCGTCCCCTTGCCGGGCCAATCAGGTACTTAAGCTTACCGATTCCCATAATCTCGGCATGTGTTTAGTACGTTCAAAGACTTAACCATCACTACCACACCCTGCGGCCTTAGCATTTTTCACCAGACAGACGGGCCTCGATCGTAACCATCGTTACGCAACCCGTCCGTGTCCTTATGATTGCAGCGTGTAGTAGTCATTCAACTCCTATTTTCTCGCGAGTGACAGGAAATCACTCGACTTTTACCGGAGTCCTATTAGCACAGCATTCTATCGAACCTTACATCTAGTTTTCAAGCAAGGGTTCCTGACATCATGCAACTAAGTTTTCATCCAACTCCTATAAACTTAATGCACAAGCAGAGAGTAATGAGTTGCATAATTTCGGAAAGAATGGGTTATGCTCCGGGGCTTGCCTTCGCAGTTCGCTTGGGGATCTTCCGAACCTGGGCTCGGGTCTTCAAAAGCTTCAGTTAGATTTGCTTGAGCTTCACGCTGCTCACTCTCGGACGCGGGCACCAGCTCGTAAGTTCCGTCGGCGAGAGTCGTCGATTCTACATGAGTGCACAAGTTTAAGTTGTGGTAACGGTACTTGATACGATTTAAGAGTGATTACTACAATGGATAGTTTCTGGTCATAAAATTTTGGATTTAGGCACATCAAGGAAAGATGTGCTTACTGTAAAATTTTCAGCCAATTTTATGTAACAGATTAATTATGAAAAATACATTACATAGTTGCTGTTAGATCCTTGTTCTTTTTGTACAGAACAATTAGTGCAACAAATGAGTCTAAGCTTTTTACAGAGCTCTCACTTAAGCATGCAGAAGCTACGGTAATTTTTGTAGGATTTATCATGCAGTATCCAGAGCATAGAAAATATGAAATTCTACACCTAGGCTATTCAAAGATTCATTTTTACAGGACCCTAAACAGGGTTTTTGTCCATGAAACCTTTTACACAGCAACCTCTACCACAGTTTATCTCCCAGTAAAAATTTTAGAATTTTCCAAGCTAAGATACTATTTTCTTGATTTAATGTATGTTATTAGCACATAAATCAATTAAGTAGGTTACATTGAGATAAAAAGTCTCCTAATTTTTCTCTGGCTTCTAGGTACCAATACATTAGCATAGGAAAAGTTTCAATGGGTGACTCACCACCTAACTGCAGGGATAAAATATTCTACTTGCACATGAATTAAAACTAAGTTTAACAAACAGTAGAGCTAGAGATGGAATTTGGGCCTGATCTTTTTACACAGTCCTAAACATCAAGCAACTAATTCACTGCCCAAAATTTAGGGTCAGCATTGTTCTAGAACAGTGGGTACAAAATAAGTCCATTAAAGCTTCTATTTAAAGTAGAGCAAAATATTTTGAGATTCTGAGAAAACTTTTGTAACAAAAGTGGTAGAGTTTGTTCTGAGGATTCCAGAACAGTTGAGTTTGCATTTTTCTGAAGTTTCTACGATTTTATACGAATTTTAAAAATTCACTGAATTTGAATCTAGGTTTGAAACTTTCTTTTACAACCAGGTCCTTGAATCTTACGCTCAGACCCTTCTAAAGATTTAAATTCTTGCAATTGGGTCCTCGGGTGGCTCGGGTACGGCGGCCGGCCGAAATTCCGGCGAGGGGGCTCGCCGGCGGCGAGGGGCGAGGGTCGGGGAAGGTTCAGGGGTGCGAGGGCTACCTTGTGGGGGTGTTGTTCAGGTGGGGGACGGCCGGGAAAGGCTCGCCGGCGTTGGAGCAGAGGCGGCGGCGGCGCGGCTCGCGTCGACGGCGGTGCTCCGGCGGGCTTGGAGCGGCGTGGTCCGGTCGGTGAGCTTCAGTGGCGCGTGGGGAAGCTACTCAGGGGCTCGGCTTGGACGGAGGGGGTCGGGGTCGTGCTGTCCACGGCGAGCAGGGGTGGCGGCGGCGGCGGCAGTGCGGGCGGCGGCGCTCCGGTGGCTCTGGGTGGCGTTGGGTGGGTCGGCGAGCTGCGGTGGGGAGATGTAGTGGTGGCTGGGGGCTCAGTTTGGGCAGTGGGCGGCGGCGGAGGGCTGTCCACGGGCGGATGGTGCTCGGCGGCGGCGATGGCGACGGCGAGGCGTTCTGGGCTGCGGTGGCTCGCGCGCGTGGCCGGGCGGGGCTTTTATAGGGGCAGGAAGGGGTGTGGAGGTGCCTGGGCGACGCGCGGGGCGGGGCACGGCAGCGGCGTGCACTGGCCGCAGCGGGCGGCGGCAGAACGCCGGCGCGACGTGCGGCAGCGCGGGCGCGGTGACTGGGCGGCCGCGATATGGCGTGAGCGCGGTGAGATAGTGCCGGGCGCGGAGTGGGGAAGTAGCAGCGGCAGCGGCTCGGGCGGAGGGCGGGCGCGGCGACTGGTGGGGCGCGGGGGCCGGGGCGGCACGGCGGAGCGCGGCGACTGGGCGACCGGGCGGCGGGCTGGGCACGGTAGCACGCGCGGGCGCTGGCTGGCCGCGCGGCGTGGGGGCGGGGCAAAGCCGGCCGTGGCGGGGTGGTGCGGCGGCCACTGGCCTGGCGCTTCGCGCCGGTCAGGCGACGCCGGCCACCTGGCGCGCGGCGGGCGGGCGAGCGCGCGCGGTGCGGCAGAGCAGGGGGGTAAAAACGAGGGACCTGGATGCAAGAATTTGGAAAACTTCAGGGGGCTGGGTGCAAACAGGGCGTTTTCTCCTCTTTCTGATTTGAATTTCAAAAACTTTTGAACACGAAAGTTGTTCAAAATAAAAAGTTCTACAACTTTGGTGTCAGGCAAAATCTCATTTGGCTTATGGTTTGAAAGTTAAATTTAAAAGTTCAAAAGTAACCAAATGTGCTCAAATTAAATTTGAATTCCAACTGAACTCGTTTTAATTCTTTCCACCCTTTCATTAGTTGGTTTAATCATAGAGTTAGGCTAATGACATTGATTTCGGAAATGTAATTACCAGGGTTGTCACAGTTGCGCGTATGCATCGACTTCAGGAACCTAAATCAGGCTACACCAATGAACGGATATCCGATGCCGACGGCCGATGTCTTGATAGATGCTGCCGCAGAACACAAAGTCATCAGTTTCATGGATGGTAATGCTGGGTACAATCAAATATTAATGGCTGAAGAAGATATTTCGAAGACGGCTTTCAGGTGTCCGGGCCACCTCGGTTTATTCGAGTGGGTTGTAATGACTTTTGGGTTAAAGAACGCCGGTGCTACATATCAGCGGGCCATGAACTATATCTTTCACAAGCTCATTGGTGTATCTGTGGAAATTTACATCGACGATGTTGTGGTCAAGTCGAAAGGTCATCAGGAACATCTAGCCGATTTGCAAGAAGTATTGGAGTGCACAAGGAAGCATGGGTTGAAAATGAACCCGAACAAGTGTGCATTCGGTGTATCGGCCGGGCAATTCTTAGGATTCATGGTCCATGAGCGCGGAATAGAGGTTAACCGGAAGACCATAGATGCCATCAACAAGGTTGTAGCCCCGCAGAATAAAACTGAGCTGCAATCCCTCATCGGCAAGGTCAATTTCATTAGAAGATTCAAATCCAACTTGTCCCGGCGTATTCAAGCTTTCACTCCTTTGTTAAAATTGAAGCCCGATCAGGAATTCGTGTGGGGAGAAGAACAGCGCAAAGCGTTAGAAAATATCAAGCAATATCTGATTTTGCCACCGGTGTTAGTCCCGCCACAGCCCGGTAAGCCGTTCAAATTATACTTATCAGCTGATGAACAAGCTATTGGATCGGTGTTGGTACAGGAGTTCGAAGGGAAGGAACGAGTGGTATATTATGTCAGCAGAAGACTCCTGGACGCCGAAACAAGATATTCCCCGGTGGAACGGTTGTGCCTGTGTCTATACTTCTCGTGTACCAAGCTCAGGCACTATTTGTTATCGGTAGAGTGCATAGTCGTATGCAAAGATGATGTGGTGAAATATATGCTATCACTGCCGATTTTGAAAGGAAGGATTGGAAAATGGATCCTTGCTCTGTCAGAGTTCGACTTAAGGTACGAATCGGCTAAGGCTGTCAAGGGTCAGGTCATGGCCAATTTCGTGGCTCAACATTGTGGACCGGAAATTGCTGTCATTGAACCGGTGCCATGGACTTTGTATTTAGATGGTTCTTCGTGTGGAGCCCGATCGGGAATCGGCATCGTTCTTGTATCGCCTCGGGGGGCAAGCTATTATTTCTCTCTGACGATAGAAGCATCTGCAACCAACAACTAGGCGGAATACCGAGCCATCCTAAAAGGTATTCAATTGTTGAGGGAAGTCAAAGCTGATGCAGTCGAGATTTTTGGGGATTCCATGCTCATCGTAGATCAGTTAACGGGGAAATCTGAATGCAAAGATGATATCTTAAGGATTTAGTATGAAGATTGCCTCTAGTTGTTAAAGGAATTCAAGTCTGCAATAGTCAAGCACATCCCTAGAAATTACAATGAAGAGGCCAGCAGGCTGGCCCAACACGCGTCCGGATATCGGCCGATTCAAGGAGCTATGATTTTAGAGCTCGTGGCCGATGATTGGCGAAAGGAGATTGGCGATTACTTAAAGGATCCGCCCCAGAAGGTGGATCGGCGAGTGCGTTTTCAGGCCACGAGATATGTGTTACTTGAAGATGATTTGTTTTACCAGACGATTGATGGGGTTCTTCTCAAATGCTTGGGAACGGAAGAAGCAAAGGTCCTGATGGAGGAAATCCATGAAGGTGTATGCGGAGCCCATCAATCGGCTCACAAGATGAAGTGGATGATAAAAAACAATGGGTATTATTGGCCGACGATTCTCGAAGATTGTTTCAAATATTATAAAGGTTGCCAAGACTGTCAGAAGTTTGGCAATGTGCAGCGCGCGCCAGCTTCGGCCATGAATCTGGTAATCGAGCCGTGGCTATTCAGAGGTTGGGGAATAGATCTCATCGGGCAGATTCACCCTCCATCAAGCAAAGGGCATAAGTTTATATTGGTAGCCACTGATTATTTTACTAAATGGGTGGAGGCAGTTCCATTAAGGACAGTGACATCGGCCGATATGATCGATTTCGTTAAAAACCACATTGTTTATCGGTTCGGTATTCCTCAGACTATCACAACTGATCAAGGAACGATGTTCACCTCAGGAGGATTCGGAGAATTCGCCGCCGATATGGGGATTAAATTGCTGAATTCTTCTCCGTACTATGCTCAAGCCAACGGCCAGGCCGAATCGTCCAATAAGGGGATAATCAAGTTGATCAAGAGGAAGATAAAGGAACAACCCAAGAAGTGGCACATGTCTTTGGCTGAATCTCTATGGGTTTATAGAATGGCTTGCCACGGGGCCACTAAGATATCTCCTTATCAGTTGGTATATGGTCACGAGGCAGTCTTGCCTTGGGAATTAAGGACGGGGTCAAGGCGTATATCGCTTCAAGATCAATTGACGGCCGATGACTATTCCTTCCTCATGAAGGATGAGCTCGATGATTCGGCAAGTCAGCGATTGAGGGCCCTGATTAGCATCGAAGAAAACAAGAAAAGGGTGGCTAGGTGGTATGAAAAGAAGGTCAAGGTTAAACAATTCTCCCAAGGAGATCTGGTATGGAAGTTGGTGCTGCCGATAGGGTCTAAGGATCCCAAATTCGGTAAATGGTCGCCCACCTGGGAAGGGCCGTATAGAATAGGCCGATGTGCTCCGGGAAATGCATATATACTAGAAACTATTGAAGGAGAAGAGTTCACAAGAGCCTTAAACGGGAGATATCTGAAGAGGTACTATCCAAGCATATGGGTAGGTGCATAACTTGCGGTAAGATGCATCAAGACAACATGGCCGACTCCTATCGGCTTTTGTCTTCATAGCCGATGTAAAAATGACATCGCCTTAAGGAGGAAACATTTTGATTTGGTCTGACTGATCCATTATTCGGTGAAAACAGCAGAGTACATGGCCGACATGGTCCAAGTCGCCCTCAGAATAAAAAGTACCAATATATCTACTGATCACGCTTTTTCTTGAACTCTCTCTCGATCCGGCCTAGTTTTATCAGAAGGCGGATGCTCTTCTCCTCCAGATCCTCCATGGCGGCTTCAGCCTTGACATGATGAGGAAGTGGATGGCTCCTGTCAAGAGGTGGTCGGGATGTTCTTGCCGCGGCGTCTTCAAGGGCAACTGAGCGAGGGAGTGGATGACTCCTTTCAGTTGGCGCTTAGCGTTTATATGGTCCCAGATTTTCTGGACGTCGGTAGGAACATGACCTTTGAGTTCTTCGGAGTGAGCTCTTATCAGATCTATGTCCGCCTGCGACAGTGGTTCGTCTGAATGCATAACTTCAATCGCTCGTTCCAGACTGGGACTAAGGTGTTTTGGCTAAGAAGGGGCAAACAACTACTCAATATCAGAGCGATTAAGATGTCAAGAGAGGAAATAGAAGAGGGTTCGTACCTGGTTGACAGAGAAGGAGGAAGATGAAGAAGACATCTTGATGTCCAGCCTGGGAAGATAGAGATCGAATTATTGGAGGGGAAGAAGATGGGTAATGCAGATGCCTCTAGAAACGATGTGGGATCTCGTACTTATAGAAGGAAGGGGGTAAAGAGATGGTAGGATGCGTCCCATCAGAGTAAAAGCATTCATAAATGAAAAGCTGCTAAAGAAGACGGTCCAAGTTCGAATCGGCACGTCAACATTAAGAGGGCATTGAATGTTTACAGGATTCTTTACAATTCACCCAAGGAGGGCATCAATGGTCGCAATCGCTCTTTGCCTAATCTGATCGGCCGAGTCTAATACTCTTTGGTCATCATCGGCCGATCCGGGAATTTCTGGCATATGACGATGAAGTTTTATTGCTTCACGGGCCAGGTTGTGTCTTTCTTGCTTCAGCTCGGCGATGACAGATGGAAGGTCATTGAGTCTCTTTTCTTCAGCAGCTATATCCTTGGTCACCTGCTCCATTTCTTTGGCTAACTCTGCCCTTCGCCGTTTGAGGCGATCTATGGTGCCGACGATATCTGGGCGGGAGTTCTCGAGGAGGTTGATCCGTTGATGCACTTCTTGGGCTCGGTGTTTGTAAGAATCAGCTTCCTCCCGGGTCTTCGCTAGCTTGGCACGATCGGCCACATGGCGCAGGGCCCTGAACACTGAAGTCTTTATCGACTCTATGTATGCAGCAGGTTCTAGAGTCTCTGTCGCTTCCTCTGGAATTCGGCCTCTGATGTCATTGAGAAGTCGCCGAATCGATGAGGCATCTCCGACTAATCGGCCGATATCGTCTTGAAGGAGAGTTCGCATACTCTCGAGCTTGGTACAGACGTCATCAGGAATTGAGCTCGATGTGACTTGGTGTGAAGCGACTTCTTCATTGTCAGACAGGGGAACCGCGAAAGAGAAAAGACTGTTATTAGGAGTATCTTGTTCCTGCGAAAGAATAAAGACAAGGATTAGCAGACAGTAAAAGGGAATCGGCCAATTTGGGTGATAAGTTTCTTACCTCTTTGAAGCGGATTTCTCTTATTTGTGTCGGCGGGAGTGCCACCCTCATCTCAGGAACTGGTGCGATCGGCTCATCAGAAGAGGAGGACTTGACGATTATCAATGCCCTGCTCGGGCCAGCTTCCTGAAAAGGTATGGGAAACAGATTTTATGAGTATACTGCGAATAATTAAGTCTGATGATATGAGATACCTGCCATACCTCGGTGAGTCTTCCGGTCGATGTTTGTTGGGGAGGTACAATTGACGCACCTAGATTGGTCTGCATCGAAATCGGTTAGTTTTTGTTGAATATCAAGAGATTGAGTTAAGGGATTCTCTAGCTCGGTGAGGAGAGTCGCTGGCGTTTCGGCTTCCGCTCGGGACGTGGCCGATTGCTGCGGAGACTGCGCTGGAGCAATTTGTGCAGCCTGGTAGAAGGGAGAGGTTAATATTGATAGAATACTTAAAGGTATGTGAAGTATGCGAGGTTACCTGAACAGCTTCTACCAGCAGTGATGCAGCGGCCGCTCCAACTTCTGTGGCAGTCTGGGGGTCTACCTCCTCGGCAATCGGCAAAGCTGGCACAGTTGGAATTTCAGCCAATGCCGCCGCCGATTGATCAGCCGATCCTATGCGGGCACGTACTCGGCGGCTTGTCTTCTTCAAAGTAGGCCTTTTAGGCGTTTGCTTCAATCGGCCGCTGGTGATGTCTTTGATAGTCGGGGCGTGATGGCCGATAAGTGGAAATGGTGTGTATGGGCGATTTCTCTCTATCGGCCTACCACTTCGACTCCGCGTCAGGGGAATTTGACTTTCGGACTGAAAAGAGAAAAACAAGTTTGCAGCGAGATTGTAGCATGAAAAGGGACAATGTTGAAATCGGCTGGGAGAAAGGTAATACCGCTGCACTTCAATCGACGTTGTCTGGGTCCAAACTGTTACAATATATTGATGGAGATGAACAGAAGAGGTACTGCTTCCATTCCGCCCACCATAGCTTGAATTGTTGGACAGCAAAAGGAGCCACTATCCAGTTGTTTAAATCGATAGTACTGGAGTCTGGCATCAGATTGCATAACCGACTGTAGTCGAGGCTCTTGGTCAGTTCATCTCGAAATTTTGCACAGCTGGCAAAGTAGACTTGAATCGGCAGCTGACCGAAGCCGAATTGTCGTGCTGCGACTGATGGATTGTAGAATTCATAGGCTGGGAAATCTTTTCCAGAAAAGAAGTTGGCCGGTAAAATCCCTGGCTTGATCAGGATATCCATGAGATCAGCGTCAAAAGTATTGGATGATGAATCATAACAGACGGGAAGCTCGAAAATTGGCCCGGTTGTTTGATATGGATACCAGCTGATAGTCTCTTCACTGAAGCCATTGTAGAAACATCTGAAGTATTCGGCCGTTCGAGTGGCAGTGAACTGACAACCAGGGAAGGTCGATGCTGCTTCTCCAAAAGAAGTACACCGTCGTCGTATGGTGGGGTTTTCCTCTGACTCGATATTGGGAAATGTTTTGGTCTCTATTTGCTGCTGGGAGATCTTGCTCATGTATAGGTTGAGCCAGAGGGTGATGAACCACCAGGGACCACCAGGATTACCAATCGGCTCTACTTTTGATAATTTGATGCCGATTTGGTACATCATATGGTAGGCCGATCCTAACAGATGCTTTCCAAGGGGGATGGCCGATCCTAGTGACAGAGCTTCTGCCAGAGCTTGTGTATTGGATGAAGGACCAACTGCTCTGCAACAGAAGAAGTGTTTCTCTAGCCACATCATTAAGAACATTGTATGTCCTCTCTCTGAAATCGTCCCGGTCTCATATTTTTGATGATATACCCCTTCCACCCGCCGATTCCTTTTGTCTCTAGCCGATGGGTTGGTTTGATCAGATAATCAAAGGGTGTATCAAGGGAGGAGATATCAAGGCCGGTCAGCATCAGAACATCGGCCAGGGTTGGAGTCATAGGTCCGTGCCCAAAGAGAAATGCGTTGAGCGCGTCGGACCAGAAATAAGAGGCCGCTATTACTAAGGGTTCAGTTTTCTCCATTTGGGACAGAGAGAGATTGATGCACTGGCCGATTTTTAGCTCATCCCACTGAACTCTCTTGGACTTGGCTAATCTGTGGCACCATTCTTTCCAGCCAGGGGTCTCATTCGGCCAAGATCTAAAAGCACCTGCCCACTGACCCAAATCCATAGGTGATTGCTTGAAAGGAATTCTATGAGTTTCTAAGTTAATCAAATCAGTTGGGTCTGGATTCCCCATGGGACCTAAGCAGATGAGACCGGGGGTTTCGGAAAGGGGAATAGTAATCTGGTGCCTAAATGCCTAAAAAATAGAGGGAAAAAGGAGAAAACAGAGAATGGATCTAAAAAGTACTTGAGCAGTAAAAAGTAAAAGAGGAAAATTTTGGATGATTACCTCCAGAATGAAACTCATCGTCGCCGATGGAGTCACCACTGGAGCCGCCGATTGGACCGCCGTTGCCGAGGAAGTTGTCGGCGGAACTTCCGCGGTTGGTGAAGTTGTCGATGGCGCCGCCATTGGAGGGATAAAGCAGGTTGCAGGCACGAGAGAAATCGCCGGAGGATGCGGTTGGAGACCGAGAGGGTGCAGGGAGAAGATGAACAGTGATTCGCTGGGAGGAGATTACTAGGCTTGTGGAGAAGGAGTGGCAGAGAACGCCGGTACTTAAGGAAAATCCGAGAGAGAAAGGGTAAAGGCGGGATTTTTGCCGCGCCGTCTACACGAATTTCGGGGGAACAGTTGTCTCAAGCGCCCGATTCGAGAAGATTGCAATCATTATGTAGAAGACTGCAAAACGGAGGGAGATTTTTGCTGCGCTTGTTTCGGAAGAAAGATTAAAGAAAAGAGTTTCGAAGTAAAAATTATGTTTTACTCCGAAACTGGGGGGCATGTGTTGACGCCAGATTTTGACACGTGTTGAATCGGCATCAGGAGAGGAAGAGATTGGCCGATGCGGCAGATCTAAAGGCTACGGTGAGGAATCGGCCAATTGAGGCTACAGTTGGGAATCGGCCGATAGGCGATGCAACTTGCGCCAACAGATAGGAGGGATGAAGCCATTGGAATCACAACAGAGGATCCTGGTCAAAAGTGGCCTGATGTTGGTCAAAGGAACGATGCCAACTCGGTCGAGAAGCAATGGAAAGAATCCTGATTGGACTAGGAGATGGCGGCAGAAGATTCTGCGGGAGCCCGTTTCCTTTATAAAAATATTATAGATATAGTAATTTTCTATTTAAATCAAGTTTGTAACAAATCGTAATCGATCAGGAGTCCTGGTCCTAGGGTATAAATAGGAGTCGTCAGGGCTTTGTAAAAAAATAGGAATCAATCAACAAAACAATCTACTTTTTCATCGCAATTTACTTTCAAGTCGGCGACTTCGCCATTACTTCTTTTTCTTTCACGAGTTCGTACGGATTGGCAGGGCTGCATCAACTCAATCTCCGGCCAATTGGTAGGTTCCGCTTATCGAATAACATCTGAGCTTTAACTTCGGGCGCATCGCCGTGGTTTCATTTGGATTTATTCACCAGTTATCGATATTTGCTAGAATTAAAGGTTTTACCTGTTGTTCTAGTATTATCACCAGTTATCCAGCTTGAGATTGAAACTATCGGCTTTATCATCGCTCTTCTTTGTTCATTATTATACAGCCGATTAGATCTATTTCAAGTGTTGCATCTGTAATAATTGTTTAAGTTGCTCCAGCAGTTTTCTTTGCAATTATTACGTGATCATCAGCTGATCCATAGCCGGTCATCTTTATAGCAAATGGGCCGATTCGCCGATACGCTTCTGGGACGATCGGAACCTCAGCCGATCGGAGCGCCTGGAATTTAATACGTTTATTTTCTTGTCAATCAACAGGTCAGATTGACTGGCACGCCGCGCGAACCGCACCAGGGCAATAACCCGAACAAGAGCTAATCAGATTCTCCCGGGTCGTGTGTCCGACGCTGAAAGCTATCGGCCGATTCCTGGCCAATTTTTAGCTCCAACACCGGGCCATGGCTGCTCTTGCACTCACCATGTGCCCATGGGAACGATGTCAAGACGGTGGGAGGTATGTCCACGCACCGGTTCAATTAGGTACTTAAGCTTACTGATTACCATGTTCTTGTCATGTGGTTAGTACGTTCAAAAACTTAACCACCACTACCACACACCGCGACCTTAGAATATTCGCTAAACAGACGGGGCCTCAATCATCAACACGAATATTGTAACATAGTCCTGTCCATCGACCTTATGATTCCAACATAGGTAAAACAAGCAACTCCTATATCTCACGAGTGACAGGAAATCACTCAACTTTTACCGGAGTCCTATTAGCATGGCAATCTAGCGACCGACACCAGACTAGTGTTCATATCATAGGTACTAGGATCATGCAACAAGGGTTTCAATCAACTCCTACAAACTTAATGCACAATACCATATATAAATGAAAGTCGCATAAGCTTAAAAGTAGGGGTTATGCTCCGGGGCTTGCCTTCCTGAGCAAAGCTAGCCGTGGGCTCTTTCGAACTTTGGTTCGGATCTTTAGAACCTTCAGTTAGATTAATTTGAGCTTCGCGCTGCTCACTCTCGGACTTTGGCACCAGCTCATAGGTTCCGTCGGTGAGAGCCGTAAATTCTATATGAATGCATATGTATGTGTTATTTTAATGGTACAAGATAAATAACTATTTCACTATAAAGTTGTAATTCAACAAAACTCAAGTTAAGTTGTAAAGCACTTCATTTTCTTTTCCTTGGGCAGCCATTTATCAAGTAGTATCTTGATTAACTAACTTCATTAAGTAAGTGAGTGGTTTCGTCATTTCATAAACGGCCATTTTTCAAAAGTAAGCATGGATTAAAATAAAACAACTCGTAATGATAGTTTCTGGTGTTGAGATTTTTATGCAGAGCACATTACTTAAGTACAAATTCACTGTAGAATTTTCAGCCATTTTCATTCAGCAGATTAATCATAAAAAATACATTAAATAGCTACTGCTAGGATCAAGATCCATTTATATAGAACAAACCATGCAAAATCTGGCGCTCAACATTTTACTGTGTATTCCTAAACTTATGGTGAGTCTACTGTAAATTTTAGTGTGCAAGATACAGGGCATAAAAAATAAGTCAAGATTCATCTACATTAATCAAGATTTGTTTCTACAGGTAGTTCCACAAAGTTTCTGTGTCTCAAACTTTTCCAACATGATAATATACTCAAAGGTAGTTTCTGTTTAGAATTTCTTATTTTTCTAAGCACCAGAAATAGTTAATTTGATTTAATGTAGTTTTTCTTAACTAAAAACATTTGAGCAAGTTAGACAGAAGTAAAAAGTTCCAAACTTTGCCCATAGCATTTATGCATCAATGTTACTATATTGTAAAAGTTTCAACCCTAAAATATCAGTAGAACAGTATGAACAAATAACTCTAGCAAAATAGCACATCAAACAAGATCCCACAAAAACTACTCATAGAGACATGTTGTGGCTTTGAAATTTTTACACGAGTCTTAAAAAGCAGAGACAAGCTTACAGTCCAAAAATCATTACCGGTACTATCCTAGATCAAGAGATACATTTATAGGCTATTTAAAAAGATTAACTTTAGATCAAGTTTTAGTTTGTAACTGGTCATCCATCTGTGCAAAAGTAGTTGGATGCATCAAGAGGGTCACAACAAATTTTAGTTTGTATTTTTCTGATTTTTCTATGATTTTAGATTGATTTTTCAAGTGACAGCATCTTGAAAGCAAAAGTACTCGAGTTCTCGCAGATAGTACTCGACAATTGCAATGTAGTCCCTAGGCGGGGCTGGGCTGTTCCCGGCCAAAATCCGGTGAGGGAGCTAGTCGGTGGTGAGGGGAAAGTGGTGGGGAAGCACGTGGAGGTCGAGGGAAACCTGTTGGTCTGCTCGGTTGGGGCTGGGGTGGCCGCAGTTGGGCTGCAGGCTGTGAGCAGGAGCTCCGGCTCGATGCGGGCGTTGGGCTGTGGTGGTCCGATGAGGGAGGGCGGTGTGGGGAAGTAGGGGAGAACCAGCATGTCGAGGGCGACCCGTTTAGAGCCTCGGTTTGGGCGGAGGAGGAGCGGAAAGTCGACGGCGAGGTCGAGTGGCGGCGCAAATGGCGGGGTGGTGGTGGTACTCGGGCGCCTGTGAGCAGGGGCTCGGTGCAGCCCTTTTATAGGCGCACAGGGAAGGGGAGGTGGAGCTGGGCGCGACACAACGGAGGCAGGCACAGCCGGGACAAGGTCGTGGCAAGGGCGCGGCATTGCCGGCGCGTCGTGGCTCGGCTGTCGGGAATCGACGATCGTGTGGTGCGCGCGCGTCGGGCATGGCTGGATTCGGAGCAGGGGAGGGCGATTTAGTCGTGGGCCGGTCGGGGCGCTGTCCTTTGGCGTGGCTCGCCGGCGCAGGGATGCCCCACCGCGTGGCGGTGCTTCTCTGCTGGCCGGAGCAGAGCAAGGGAGGGGAGAGAAGAGAGAGGGAGGGAGAGAGAAAAGGGCCCCGATTCAAATTAAATTTTCTCAAAAGTTTGAACAGAAACTTGAAAAACTTTGAACACAAAAGTTGTAGGAATTTTAAAATCTACAACTTTTGTTTTAGCCAAAAGTTCATTTGAGCCACGGTTTAAAAGTTATTTTAAATTGAAGACTACTAGGATTTGAATTACTAGTCATTTCTTGTGTTAAATTTTGAATTTGCAAATGGTGTTTGAAGTACACTTTGTAAGGTACTAATAAAATATAAGTGTGCTTTTATACTAAACTTTTCATGAGCATGAAACATTATAAACACAAAAGGAAAAATCTCACATACACACAAACATACACATGCACATACACATTCATACACATGCATATGCACACACATAATTAGATGCATTGTTTCAATGATTCTGGGTTATTATGCATGATGCTATGTTTAGATTTTCTTGCTTAGGATTTTGAACACCTAGGGTGTTACAGCCTTTCCCCCTTAAAAAGAATCTCGTCCCGAGATTCGGATAAGTACGCCTAGTGTGATATCTTCGGTGTGATGGCTCCATTGGATTTTATATATTTTAAGCACTTTTCTTCTAGTGACCCTTTCCTTTTAATCAAGAACTTTGATAGGATATTCAGCATAAGAGAGGTCCGGTTCTACCAATATTTCCTTTTATTCAAAAATTTTTGTTGGAACTCAAATACACTTCTTGACTTGAGAGACATGAAAGATATCATGGATGGCTACAAGCTGTGGGGGTAGTCGCACTCTATAGGCCACGGGTCCGCAAATTTCGGTGATTTCATAAGGACCAACATATCGGGGAGCTAACTTCCCTCTCACTCCAAACGTTTGCACACCCTTGGTTGGTGAAACCCGAAGGTAGACATGATCACCAACTTCAAATTACAAAGGCTTTCTCCTTTTATCAAAATAGCTCTTTTGTCTAGACTGTGCAACTCTTAGATTCTCTTGTATTACTCTTACTTTTTCCTCTGCCTCGATTACCAAGTCTGATCCAAATATTTTACGTTCTCCGGTTTGGGACCAACTCAAAGGAGTTCGACACCTTCGACCATACAAGGCCTCAAACGGTGCCTTTTGAAACTTGCTTGATAGCTATTAATGTATGAGAACTCTGCTAGAGGTAAGCATTTGTCGCAACTTTTGTCATAATGGATGACACAAGCTCTAAGCATGTCTTCGAGTATTTGATTTACTCTATCACTTTGCCCATCCGTTTGAGGTTGGTAAGCTGAGCTTCGAATAAGTTTGGTGCCAAGAGAAGCTTGTAAGTGTTCCCAAAAATGTGCTACGAATTGAGCAACATGATCTGAAATAATTGTCTTGCGTACTCCACGTAAGCAAATGATGCGATCGAGGTAAATCTCATCATATTTCCTGGCAGTGAAGGTAGTGTGTACCAGAATAAAATGTGCCATTTTTTTGTGTCTATCCACGATAACCCATATGGAATCATGCTTTTGGGAGGTGTTGGGCAATCCAACAATGAAATCCATACTTATGTTTTCCTATTTCCACGATGGTATAGGCAAGGGTTGAAGTGTACCGGCTACCTTCAAGTGGCTAGCTTTAACCCTCTGACATGTGTCACATTCCGAGACATACTTGGCAATTTCCCTTTTTATTCTAGTCCACCATAAGTTTTGCCTAAGATCTTGATACATTTTGCTACTACTCGGGTGAATAGTGAACTTGGAAAGATGTGCCTCGTCAAGAATTTGTTTTCGGAGCTCATGATTCTTTGGAACCACTATGCGAGATTCAAACCATAGAACTCCATTCTTGTCTTGGCAAAAACATTTATATTTCTCCTCTCCTTGAGAGAGTTTTTGCTTGATGATTTTAACACCTTCATCATGTAATTGTGCCATGATGATTCGATCGTGGAGGGTTGGTTCAATGGAAATGTGGTTTAGAGTGCCTTGGGGAATCATTTCCAAATTGAGTTTCCTCACCTCATGACATAACGTTCCATTAAAGAATTCTGCGGACAAGCAATTGCAATGAGCCTTGCAGCTTAGCGCATCTGCGACTACATTAGCCTTTCCTGGGTGATAGTGCACCTCAAGATCATAATCTTTGATCAATTCCAACCATCTTCTTTGTCTCATATTCAGATCGGCTTGAGTGAAGATATATTTGAAACTTTTATGGTCAGTGTAGATATTGCAATGAGTGCCCATAAGATAGTGTCTCCATATCTTTAGAGCATGAATGACAGCTGCTAGCTCGAGATCATGTGTTGGATAATTTTGCTCATGAGGTCGAAGAGCTCATGAAGCATAGGCAATGACTCGATTGTCTTGCATAAGCACACAACAAAGACCAGTGCCAAATGCGTCACAATAAACATCGAATGGCTTGGTGTTATCGGGTTGAGCTAAGACTGGGGCTGTAGTCAGGTGTTCCCAAAGAGTGTGGAAAGCTTTTTCACATTTCTCGCTCCACACAAACTTTACTCCTTTCTTCAATAGTTCAGTCATAGGCTTAGCAATTCTGGAGAAGTCCGGAATAAAACGGCGATAATAACCAACTAAACCAAGAAAACTGCGAATCTGTTGGACGGAGGTGGGAGGTTGCCATTCCATCACCTCTGGTACTTTGCTAGGATCAACGGCTATGCCTTCGCTGGAAATAGTGTGGCCCAAAAATTTTACACTATCCAGCCAGAATTCACACTTGGAAAACTTAGCATAGAGCTGATGGTCTCTAAGATGCTGGAGAACAATGTGCAGGTGCTTAGCATGGTCTTCCTCATTCTTGGGATAAATAAGGATGTCATCAATAAAAACCATAACAAACTTGTCAAGTTCGGGCATGAATACCGAATTCATGAGATACATGAAGTAGGCAGGAGCATTTGTGAGCCCGAAAGACATGACCAGATACTCATATAGCCCGTATCATGTGGAAAAGGCAGTCATAGGGATATCACATGGACGAATCTTGATCTAATGATAGCCAGAGCGAAGATCAATTTTTAAGAAGACTCTAGCTCCCACTAATTGATCAAAGAGAACATCAATGCGGGGAAGTGGATATTTATTTTTGATTGTCACCGTATTGAGAGGTCGGTAGTCCACACACAACCGCAAGCTATCATCCTTTTTCTTCACAAATAGGGCTGGGCAACCCCAAGGTGATGCACTAGGACGAATGAAACCTTTATCTAAAAGTTCCTGCAGTTGTAGTTTCAATTCGGCCAACTCCTTGGGTGGCATTCTATAGGGTCTTTTTGAGATAGGTGCAGTGCCTGGCTGCAGTTCGATAATGAACTCAATGTCCCTATCTGGTGGCATTCCTGGCAAGTCATCCGGAAAACATTGGCATACTCACACACCACTGGAATATCTTCTAATTTGACTCCTTCCATCAAGAAAGCACAGGAATTTATGCATTCCCGAGAAGGTAGGTAAAGAGTAGTGGCTCCGTGACTAGGTGAGTTTATTTCCACGGCTTGGGAAGAAATATCTAATGTAACCCCGTGCAGATCCATCCAATTCATCCCCAAAATAATGTCCATGCCTTCAAGTGCCAAAAGGATAAGGTCAGTTTTGATAGTTTTACTACCCAACTTGATCGGTACGTGCCTTATGATTTGGTTGGAAGCAATTTTAACACCTGGTGTTGATATCATGTATGACCCTTTTGTGTGACAAAAATCGAAGCCCACTTTGGCACCAAATTTTGCACTAATAAAACTATGGGATGCACTAGAATCAAATAATATAATTGTAGGCTTGTTGTGGATAGGGAATGTACCCGACATCACTGGTGCACCTCTTGGATGATCAGCAAGTGTAGCGAAATTGATCCTTCCCTGCTGAACTTGAACAGTCTGTCCTTGTTCTTATTGTTCTGATTAGAACCTTGCCCCTGATTTGGCTGCCTAGGCTGGGGGCATTCTCGTGCAAAGTGGGTAGAACTCTCATAATAAAGCAATGATTTGCATTTCTCGGACGAGCTGGCTGCTAAGCAATCGGCCTTGGGCCAGTCTGCTGAGGCATAGGGGGTCGTGCAATGCCCTGTTGTTGTGGGGGCCTAAAAACCCAACGCCCTTATTGAGGGGCCTTCTAAGGAGTTTTGGAAGTAGCATTCTGCACCAAACGATACCTCTGTGGCGGAGTACTAGAGGGTCCAGCTGGTGCCTTCCTCTTCTTCTTAGCACAGTGAGCCAAAGTACAGTCTTCCTAAGTGATTGCTAGATTGACCAGCTCATTATAAGTGTCTACCTTGATGGGGTTTAAGTTGTCCTTGATTTTGGTACTAAGGCCTCTGCGGAAGCGATCACGCTTCTTAGTATCGGAGTCAGCATGATAGCCCGCGTACTGACAAAGGTTATTGAAAGCTTGGGCATACTAGAGTACGGTGCGGGTACCCTGAGTAAGAGCAAGAAATTCATTCAACTTCCTCTCCATAAGCCCTTCTGGAATATGGTGGGCTCTGAATGCATTCTTGAATTCCTCCCAAGTGACAACATGATCGGCTGGGAGCATGGTGAAATAGTTGTCCCACCAAAGGCGCGCGGTACCGCGAAGTTGTTGCGCGGCAAAACGAGCCTTATTTGCATTGGAACATGGCACCACAAGTAGAGAAAACTTGGAGTCGATTGTGCGAATCCAAGCGTCCGCATCCAAGGGCTCCTCCGTCTTGTGAAAGAGAGGGGCCTGAGTGCCCAAGAAGTCCAAGTAGCCAGCAGCTTGAGGTTGGTGGACATTGTGCCCACCCCGCTGCAGCTGGAATTGCTGAAACGCTTGCTGCCCTTGAACAAGCTGGCGGAGCAACTCGGTCTGGGTGGCCATTACTTTAGCCATGTTGGGCGGTGGTGGTGGTTGCTGCGGTTGTTCACTACCACTAGCACCAAAACCGCTTGGGGTGTTGCGGGTCCCTTGAACCATCTACAATGTGCAATTTTTTCATAAATTCGGGAATCCACAATACCTCCAAGGCTGAGTGTCCTAAGTGCGGAAGATTTAGAGCTCAAGGACTCATAGGTAAACTGTGGACAGAATACTGTTGGTTGCAAGAAAATTCATAACTCCCAGTCTGTTCATCCAAACCCTTACAAATTTTGGCAGTGACTGGAAAATTTAGTGGCCTACAACTTTGGTATTCAACTACACCTCCGACTACTACATCTCCGACTATTTGACTACATTTCTGACTACTACGGTTACATCTCCGACTGCTACGGCTACATCATCGACTACTTCGACTACATCTCCGACAACATCGGCTGCTACTATGGCTTCTTTGACAACATTTCCGACAGCTTCACTACATCAACGACTACGTCGACTACATCTCCAACTGCTTCGACTACATCTCCAACTACTTCAACTGTACCTTCGTCTACTACGACTTCAGTTTCGATTACACTGCATTTTTTTTACTATCTCGACTGCATCTTCGACTACACTGCATCATTGACTACATCGACTGCATCTCCGACTACTTCAACTATATGTATGACTACTAAGACTTCGGCTCCAACTGCTTCAGTTACACCTCCGACTACAAGGAGTACATCTTCGACTACACTGCATTTTTTTACTACTACGACAGCATCTCTGACTGCTTCAACTACATCTCTGACTACTACGACTATAGCTTTGACTGCTTCAACTATACCTCCGACTACAAGGACTACATCTAAGACTACACCGCATCCTTGAGTACTTCGACTGCATCTCCAACTGCCTCAACTTTATCTCTGACTACTACGACTACGTCTTCGACTGCTTCAGTTACGACTACCTCTTCGACTACTTAGACTGCATCTCTGACTATATCGACTACATATCCGACACCTCGACTACATTTTGGACTACTTCAACTACACCTCCGTCTACTACGACTACTTCTTCGACCACTTCGACTATATCTCCGACTGCTTCTCTGTTTTGGCGGTTTTTCAGTGTACAGAGAGCTAGTATTTAGATCACTAGGGAAAATCTACTCGGCCCAAAAATTTCCAAATTCGAGCAGTAGCTGATTGAGTAAGTTTGCAGCAAGTTTAATGTTGAATACGTCTGCAGAAAACTTCACTAAGAAGGTCTAAGAATTTATTTGTAACAGGGGTGCTCGAAACAGGCAAAAAACTGAGGTGTTGAAGTTTCTAGTGTTGCCCACTGAGTACTAGTCCAAAAATTCTCAAAATTTAGCAGCATAAAGGGGGCAAAATTTAAAGCAACTTCCTTGTTGAGCTTCTCTTCAGATAAGGTCATTCCCTAAGCCTAATTAATTCCTCTATCTAGATATGGCAGAAAAAGACAGATTTCTAGATAGCCCTTAAGTGAGTGCTCAAATGTGCTCTAGTGCAACTTACTCCCTTATAAACCCAAGGCAATGTTTCATTCAATTTTCATGTATGATCATGATGCATGCATGTCCTATTCGTCCTCACAAAGCAAAACAATTGCGAAATAGCTTTGGTCTTACGTGGTTAATTTCGGTGGCATACATAATATGTCTCTCCTTATATTAACTAGCCGAATTTTTCTAGCCGTTCTTAGCTTCATGTAAAAGCGGCTAGTGTACCTACAGAAGATTGATAGAATATAAATTGAACCTTCCATGCCAGCAAAAGTACTCGAGTTCTCGCAGATAGGTCCCTGGATCTAGCAGAAAGGACCCTAAAAAGAACTCGACGAGTGCAATGTCTTCCCTGGGCGGGGCTGGGCTGTTCCCGGCCAAAATCTGGCGAGGGAACTAGTCGGCCGTGAGGGGAAAATGGTGGGGGAGCACGAGGAGGTTGAGGGAATCCTGTTGGTGTGCTCGTTTGGGGCTGGGGTGGCTGGAGTTGGGTTGCCAGCTATGAGCAAGAGCTCCGGCGAGATGCGGGTGGTGGGTGGCGGTGGTCCGACAAGAGAGAGTGTCGTGGGGAAGTCGGGGAGAACCAGCAGGTCGAGGGCGACCCGTTTAGAGCCTCGGTTTGGGCGGAGGAGGAGCGGAAAGTGGGGCTCAACGTGAGGTGGAGTGGCGGCGCAAATGGTGGGGTGGTGGAGGTACTCGAGCGCGTGTGAGCAGGGGCTCAGTGCAGCTCTTTTATAGGCGCACAGGGAAGGGGAGGTGGAGCTAGGTGTAACAAAATGGAGGCAGGCCCAGCCGGGACAAGGTCGCGGCAAGGGCGCGGTGTCGCCGGCGCGTCGCGGTGTCATCGGGGCAGGGGAGGGTGATTTGGTCGCGGACCGGTCGGGGCCTGTCGGGGTGCTGTCCTTTGGCGTGGCTCACCGGCGCAAGGATGCCCCGCCGCGTGGCGGTGCTTCTCTGCCGGCCGGAGCAGAGCAGGGGAGGGGAGAGAAGAGAGAGGGAGGGGGAGAGAGAGAAAAGGGCCGGGATTCAAATTATATTTTCTCAAAATTTTGAATAGAAACTTGAAAAACTTTGAACATGAAAGTTGTAGCGAATTTGAAAATCTACAACTTTTGTTTTAGACAAAAGTTCATTTGAGCCACGGTTTAAAATTTATTTTAAATTCAAGACTACTAGGATTTTAATTACTAGTCATTTCTCATGTTAAATTTTGTATTTGCAAATGGTGTTTGAAGTACACTTTGTAAGGTACTAAAATATGAGTGTGCTTTTATACTATATTTTTCATGAAAAGTGGAGCATGAAAGATTATAAACACAAAAGGAAAAATCTCACATACACACATACATACACATGCACATACACATACATATGCATACACATAATTAGATGCATTGTTTCAATGATTCTAGGTTATTATGCATGATGCTATGTTTAGATTTTCTTGCTTAGGATTTTAAATACCTAGGGTGTTACACTAAGACTAATGTTGCTGGTACTTCACAACATACCGCTATGCCTCCTGAGTCATTGGCAGCACCCATGCCTCAATTTGGCATGCCATTGAACTATTTCGAAGGTCAAAAAACTTCAGAACACTACAGTGCGAACAAAATGGCCGGACCAGTTTCACAAACCAGTCAGACCAGTTATGGTGGACCAGTTTCAACCGGTATGACCGGTTCTAGTGCTTTAGTTGTGTATCAGTTGTCTCCTAAACCAATTGCTAGTATACCTCATGTTCATGCTGATCCTAGTCGAACAAATGATTTGTTGGTTATTGTGTTCCTCCATACACTGCCATGACATATAATACATATCATATTCCTCCCCAAACTTCAGTTTTTCATACGGTCTAGTGCCAAGCAGTGGTTATTTGCAACAACCACCGTATGGACAACCCAACCATGCACCACATCATATGTCAAATACTAGTAACTCCAATACGCAAAAGCCAAATGATCCTTATTATAAGGAAATGCTTGAAAAACATAAAAGAAATTTGGCTATTATGTTTAAAGAAACTTTCGGTGTAGAGCTTAAAGACAAAACTCTAGTGTGTCAAAAATCTTATCCTGAGAGTTTTGATGCTATACCATTTCCCCACAATTTCAAGGTGCCGGAATTTATTAAATTCACTGGAGAGGATTGTAGAACTACATGGGAGCATGTTAGCCAATTTAATGCACAATTTGGTATTCATGGTAGTCTTGATCATTTAAAAATCAGCATGTTAGCCAATTTAATGCACAATTGGGTATTCATGGTCATTATCTGGTACTGGTTTTTTATGGTTTTCAGCACTATCTCCTAACTCTATTCATACATGGTCTCAATTAGAGCATAAATTTCATGAGCATTTTTACAACGGCGATAATGAATTGAGACTATCTCATTTGACATTAGTTAGGCAAAAGCTTGATGAGCCTATTGCTAAATACATTAGAAGATTTAGAGATACAAAAAACCAATGTTATAACTTGATTATTTCTGAAAAGCATCTTGCTGAATTAGCTCTTAATGGTTTGAGATCTCACATTAAAGAAACACTAGAAGGCTATGAGTTTCTAACCATTAATCAAGTGTTGCAGAGAGCTTTGGCTCAAGAAAGCCGAGGTAAGGATTCTGAACCTAAATCTTATTGTCTTGGTATGCATGGCTAGATTGTGATTCCTCAAACAATGAGAGTAAATAGGTTTATGCTGCTGAATTTTCATGGTCATCTAAAAATAAGCCAAGAACTTGTGCTTCTCTCAAGCCGATTCACAAAAATTAGCATTATGAAGTTAAATTCACTTTTGATGTATCTAAGTGTGATAGGATCTTTGATGAGCTATCAAAGATTGGGAAGATTAAATTCTCTCATACTATGCCGCCGATGGATGAATTGAAGTGGCGTGCTTATTGTAAGTTTCATAATAATGTCTCTCATGCTACTAATGATTACAATGTTTTCTGTAGACAAATACAATCGGCCATAAATGAAGGACGATTGGTTATCAATACAATGCAAGTTGATCAAAGCCCTTCTCCCGTACATGTACTTGAGTTGATGAATCCAAAAGTGTTGATTTGGCTGGACCAAGCCGGAAAAAAAATGATAATTGGTAAAGAAAGGTCTACAGATTCAAAGAAGGACATGAAAGTGCGAAATAAAGTGTCAACAGAAAAAGACCCCTCATTCTACATTGGAGACTTTAACACTTGGGGGGGGGCATGATAGAAACAAAGACGTCGGTTCTGTGTGACCCAGTCCGACCGGTCATCCCGGGAATTCTAAGAACAGATCCCAATTTGAGAATAAAGTGAGGTCGAGCTTTGAAGAGCTCCTAGCCAAATATAAGAAGAAGGGAGCTACTTAGAAGCAAAAGAGTCGGCTAAGTAAAGCTAAAGGTGCATCAAAATCATCACCAAAACATCAGGAGCAACCGGAATTTTGCCAAAATAAAGGTAATTGTGCAGCTGCACCATATTCATTCATTGGACTAGTCATGCCATGGTTTTGGTCATATCCTTGCTATTATTCACCTTTGGATTATAGTAGAATGCATATGTGTTAGACCCGGGGTCATGGGACTACGCACATGGCATACTTATTCCAGGATAAGGGATGGGACATGGCCCATGCCCTACATCAGTTGTAACCACTCGTACCATAGTAGAACTACTCGTACTGTAGTAGAACTAGTTGGAACAGATGGAAACTACCCGAGTAGTACTCGGGTAGGACTCCTGAGCTCGTATCTGGCTAGGATTTCCATGTAACCCTATCCCCCCAAACTATATAAGGGCTGGCAGGGACCCCCTTTAAACAGATCAACACCTAAGGCAATACAAACCACCACACAGGACGTAGGGTATTACGCTCTCGACGGCCCGAACTTGTCTAACCTTTGTGTTCCTTGCACCTTCGAGTTCCTAATCTTGGCGACACCCCACCTACAACTCACCACCTCGGGGGTATCCCTCGGTGGGCTTGGCGGTAGAACACCGATAGTTGGCACGCCAGGTAGGGGTGTTCATCGATGAAAGGACCTCAAGATGCCTAGAGGGGGTGAATAGGCTAATCTGAAACTTAAAACCCTTTGAAAACTGTCAGAAACACAGATGTCCGGATACTCCGGATATATGTTCGGAGTTTCTGGAGATATTGTCCGGAGAGTCCGGGTATGAAACGATCTACACAAAAACAAAGATACTGATGATGTAATTTAGATCGAGTCAATTTATAAGAGCTAGTGGTACCTTTGGAGTGTTTCTCACCAGTTGTCTTACTCTAGAGACTTATATAATAGTAGATCGATCACAAACCCTAAAATGTTAGTCTCACAAGCAAATAACCATTAGTTCAAAGTAAGGTGACACAGAGATGCAAGGATTTGTTTCCCGGAGTTCACTCCCAAAGGAGCTACATCTCCATTGAGGAAGAGTTGAAGAGACGGTGCTCAAGAACCTGTGGTAGAACCGCCCGAATTAATCTGGCTCAAGTGCACTAACCATCATCCATAAAAGCGAAACGGCTACCATGCACTTCAAACGGAGTAATCCGATAGTCTGTCGGGTAATTCCCGATGCGACTACTAAAAATTTCGATCGAAACAAAGCGTACACTTAACTCGCACGAAGGCAAGTCCAGAGATTACAACATTTCATAGATTTTACCTCACAAGTCTGACAATTATTTATTACAAGCCGAGTTAAGAAAACAAGTACTTTAGAGTTTAAACATAAAAACTTTATTCAGAGTTTAAAAGTAGCGGAAAGAAAACACGATCATCTATCATCGATTCGGATAGCACGATGAAGCCCGTACGTGGCATCACTCGACAGAGTCATCGTTGGCCCGAGGATGGATCCCACTCCACGGACCAACAGGTGGCAAGGTACAAGGTGAAGTCAAACCAGCTATCATTTTATCAAAAGACGTACCTGAAAACATAGCCACTCGCAAGGCTGAGTATACTAATACTCAGCAAGGCTTACCCAACTATTGGTATGCAAACAACTAACTCCTATGCATGCATGGCTCTAAGGCTCTAGGTTTTATTTTTCCTCAAAAGCAACAAAGAGTAAGTCCTTAATTTCATATTTTAGCTTTCAATATTCTAGTTCATTTAACCATTCTAAGTGGGCATCTATCTCTAACCAAAAATGGTGGAAAACAATTAATCATTCAACAAGTTTTATCATAACCATGGTTCCTCTTGTTACTCTATGTGGCAGAGGTATTAAGCAGTCTCAATTACCGTGAGAAACGGATGATTCGAATCGAATTTCTTAACCTTGCAAGGTAAACCTAACACACACGCCTGGAGTACCGAAGAGTCACCCCAAGCGACTTTTCCCCTTTCTTTCCCGAGTTCCTGATCTCAGCGACACCCTACCTACAAACTCACCACCTCGGGGGTATCCCTCAGTGGGTGTGGCAGTAAAACACCGACAATATGCAACCATATATCATTCAATATCCTTCTACATATCCAAATTGTGGAGCATTGCAAAGATCGATTGTTACTGACGATAATTTGTTCAAAAGCGAGTTTGTTGACAGCAAAGAGGATGAGAAAAATATGAAGCAAGATTCAATATATCTACAGCCGAGGTGGTGTCCCTTGGGCTTAACTCATACTCAAAAGAGGAAGTTGCAACAATTACGCAAACAAGAACCGTTGGAGCATCAATCTGATATAAAGCTAGCAAGGTCTACACCAATCAGGTAGGAGTGGAGGCCGAAGATGGTAACTTCAGCATCAACTTGAGCAAAATCAAGTTGTATGGCCAATGCATAGATTCATCACCCCTGGAAACAATATATGGCTGATGCGTTGTTCATCATCGTCCTTAGACAGTTTTGGTCCAGAAGATTATTTTTTGGCTTACAAGCTTTGCCAAAAAACAGGATGTCATATATTTACGACCAAAATATGGTGACTTTGCCAGAATGCATATTTGACATCACCATTACATAGCTCTCGCAACGATAAAAATTCATATGTAGAACGTCTGATTTGGAGTTCTTGTGAGAGAGTTATGACTTCTGGAAAATATGACCCAGGCCGGACTGGTCAGACCGGTTGGTTAGGATGGTTAGACCAGTTTTGACAGCCCAGTCCGAGTTAGGAGTTGTATTTTGACACGGGATTTGTATATATTTCGACTCCTAATGGGCTAAGACCTCCCCTACCTATAAATAAAAAGGGCCACGGCCGAATAAGGGTATCCAATCAATCAAACACATATCAATCTATTACTTTTCTTTATTTTTTGTCTCTTCCAAACTCTAGCTCTTCCAACCCTGTACCTGCTATTCTTCTCTCGTCTCGACGGTGTTTGAGGATGTTCTAGGTGGCCTACCAACCCTAGAATGATCCAAGGTGTGCCTGCCCTGACGAGGTCCCTCCAAGGTCTAACCGGTTGGTATAGAGGCGTTGCGAGGTGCGCCACTTGGAGCCACTCATTCGTGTGCTCGGTTTTTGGCGCGTGCGTGGCACATCTCCGCATCAACAGAGTCAAAAAATTATTGAACTATAAAAATTAAAAATAGCAGACCAGTTCAAAAATTATTGACACTACTGCATAACAACTTTTATGTACGACATGACATGTAAAGTTATGTTTGGTGTATGTGAGAAGAAATATAGTTCTAGTGTGTATTGTTATGTGTAGCAAGGCCCACCTATATTATAGACCCATATGGCCTATAAAGACTCCATATATGTCATATTCCTAATGGACAGCATTATCACTTTAAATCCCATGTTAGTTATATGGAATCACAGCAAGGATTAGGGTTAGGGTTAGACTAATATAAGCCAACCAAGATCCATTTCCCCGCCTTAGTTTTACTCTGCAACTGCCTGTTCTATGGCTCGTTCTAGTCTTCAGGCTGCATCAGAGCGGCCGTCGCCCCCTTCTCGCATCCCTGTGGCCTCCCGTCCGATACCGTCGGCCGCAGTTGCGGCTCTATCTTTGTAGCCGCCTGTCGTGAAGCTCCAGGCATTTGTCGTGGCCCTCCCCCACCATGCCCTTCGTGGCCCTCCTCATCCGTGGTGCGCCATTCGCATTTCGCCATCATGGGCCTACCTGTCTGCCATGGTTGCCGCCCATTGTGGCCGGTGCTCATCTATAGCGGCTGCCGCCCGTTGCAGCCAGGGCCCATTGGAAGCGTTCGGGGTCCGTCGCGGCTTCCACCCATCACAACAGTTTTTGGGGCTGCCTGCTTCCACGCGAGGCTTCTTCCGCTGTTGATGATGTCTATCTGGTGCAGACCGTATAATGCTGAAGTCCTCCATGATCTGATGTTGTGCTCTCTGTTGTGGTTGTGTGCTCCTCCTCTTCTACTCGTGGTGAGATCTGCTCTTCATTTCTCTACTTAATTGTGCTGGTAGTCAAAATCTGGTGGTTTTCAACATGTCACAACTCAATGCTATCATTGTCCGTATTCTTCTTGATGGCCAGAATTATCCTGAGTGGGCTTTCTTTGAAGAGACTATATTACGGGGTCCCGGTCTGCTTTTTCACTTAACTGATGATTCTCCTACACATAAGGCTGATGGTACTAATGCTAAAGAAATTAGAGATTGACAAATTAATGATGGGAAAGTGATGGCTACCATGGTGAATAGTACTAAACAATCTATGATTATGAGTGTTGTCGATAATTAATGTGGCAGAACCGCCCGAATTAGTCCAGCTCAAGTGCACTAACCATCATCCATAAAGATGAACCGGCTACCATGCACTTCAAATGGAGTAATCCGACAGTCTATCGGGTAAATCCCGATACGACCACTTAATATTTTCGATCGAAACAAAGCGTACACATAACTCGCACGAAGGCAAGTCCAGAGATTACAACATTCCATAGCTTTTATCTCACAAGTCAGTAATTAATTATTACAAGTCGAGTTCATCGAACGAGTACTTTAGAGTTCAACATAAAACTTTATTCAGAGTTTGTCAGCAGCGGAAAGAAATCACGATCATCTAGCATCGATTTGGATACCACGATGAAGCCCGTACGTGGCATCACTCGGCAGGATCTTTGTTGGCCGGGGACGGATCCCACTCCACGGACCAACCAGGTGGCAAAGTACACGACCAAGTCAAACCAGCTATCATATCTTCAAAAGACACAACTGAAAATATTGCCACAAGCAAGGCTGAGTATACTAATACTCAGCAAGGCTATCCCGACTAGTGGTATGTAAATACCGACTACTAAGCATGCATGGCTCTAAGGTTCTAGGGTTTCTTTTTGCTGAAAAGCAACAAAGAGTAAGTCCTTAATTTCATATTTTATCTTTCCATATTCTAGTTCATTTAACCATTCTAAGTGAGCATCTATCTCTAAGGAAACATGGTGGAAAACAATTAATCATCCAACAAGTTTCATCATAGCCATAGTTCCTCTTGTTACTCTATGTGGCAAGAGTATTAAGCAGTCTCAATTACCACAAGAAACGGACGATTCAAATCGAATTTCTTAACTTTGCAAGGTAAACCTAACACACACGCATGCAGTACCGAAGGGTCACCCCAAGCAACTTTTCCCCTTTTTTTTGGTTGTCGATCAGGGTCCACCCTCCCCGACTACAGAGCCACGCTCTGCACCCGCATGTATATATCCATCTGAACTTCGTTCAAGTAGGGTGGAAGTAAAGTCCACTTGCCGGGCCAATCAGGTACGTAAGCTTATTGAGTACCATATTTTCGACATGTGGTTAATACATTCAAACGCTTAACCACTGCTACCACAAACTGTGGCCTTAGCATTTTTCTCTACTCGGACGGGGCCTCAACCATGAGTACTTTACCACAGCCCTGCCCGTCGACCTTATAGTTGCAGTATGCGGTAAATCAATCAACTCCTATAATTCTCGCGAGTGGCAGGAAACCACTCGACTTTTACCGTACCTATTAGCAGAGCAACTACTCGAACTTCCTGTTCTAATATTCATTACATTGGTGCCTAGGATCATGTAGCTAGGGTTCCAATCAACTCCTATGAATTTAAATGCACAGGTAAAAAGGAACAGCAGTTGCGTTAATTAAATACTGGGATCATGCACCGGGGCTTGCCTTCTTGAGCAAAACTAGTCGAGAGTTCTTCCGAACGTTGGTTCGGGTCTTCGGCGTCTTCCGTTAGATTAACCTGAGCTTCGTGCTGCTCACTCTTGGACTCGGGCACCAGATTGTAGGTTCAGTCAGCGAGAGTAATAAACAATTATTTCACCATAAAGTAGTCAAAACTTAAGTTAAGTAGTCGACCACTTTATTTTCTTTTCCCTGGGTAGTCATTTATCGAGTACTTATCTGGATTAACTGACTTGCATAAGTAAGTTTTGTTTAAGCAAAACTACTCATAGAGGTAGTTTCTGGGTTGCAAAACTACTCGTAGAGGTAGTTCTGGATTGAGATTTTTATGCAAAACTACTCGTAGAGGTAGTTTGAGATTGTTATGCAGAGCATGTTACTTAAGTACAACTCACTGTAAAAGTTTTAGCCATTTTTATTCAGCAAGCTAATCATAAAAAGTTCATTATACGGCTACTGCTAGGATCAAGATCCATTTGCACAGAACAAACTATGCAAGAACTGGTGCTCAACTTTTTAGTGAACAAACCTACTCGCATGGGTAGTTTTCTGTAAATTTTGCAGATTTTTCTTATGCAAGAAACAGAGGCTAATATTTTAGTTTAAAAGGATCTAGCCTATCAAAAGTACTCAAACAACTAGCTGTGCTTGGATTCAGTGCATGAAATTTTTATGAGAGACTACACTCCTAGTACTGAAGCTACCATCCAAAACTCATGAGCAGTTCTTTCCTGAAATTCTTGGAACAACTAAAAGACATTTTAACTTGATTTAAGTCTACAGTTAAAATTATGTGGAAACAGTTCAAGATCCTTTTATCAAGTTGTAGACCTTAACTTAAGGAGTCCAGAACACCTTAGTTTGTTTTCTTAGGATTCTTCTGTGAGTTGTTTTGCATCTTCAAAGTTAATAGATTGGTTTTCAAAGTTCTAGTTTCAGATTTACATATGAGTCCCTGAGATTTACAGAAAGCTTCTTGGAAAGATTGAAATCGAAGCAATTGAGTCCTTTGCACAGGGGAACGTCGACTGCCGGCCAAATTCCGGGGAGGAAACTAGTCGGCGGCGAGGAGGAAGGTGGGCCAAACAGAGAGGGGGCCAGGGTGCACCGATTTCTGGCGTTGATGGGGCTCAGGGACGGCCGGAGTAGGGTCCTCCATGGTGGACAGTATGCGGCGGTAGTTGGTGGCGGCGCTGGCACTGTTCCGGCGGGGCACGGGTGGCGTGGCTAGGCTTGGAAGCTTCAGCGGGAGGTGGGGAAGCTCGCTGGAGGGTCATTTTGGGCGGAGGGAGGTCGGCGGTGAGAGATCCACGATGAACTCGAGCTTGCCAGCGACAATGGCGGGTTGTTCGGGCGTGCGTGCAGGAAGGGGCCCGGCTGCCCCTTTTATAGGCAGGGTGAGGGGAGGAGAAACGAGCTGGGCAGCTGGCGCTGCCTTAAGGGCGAAGGGAAGGGCCGGTCGGGCGGAGGGGGCGCGTGGCAGCGGCTTGGTCGGCCGGCGGACCTCGTGGCACGCGATTGGGGCAGTCTGTCGTGTGGTTAGTGCGAACTGGGGAGGGGAGGATTCGGGGATCGAGCGGTCGAGCTAGGTGAGGCCAAGTGGTGCCGGCGGCCAGGTGGCGCCGCGGTCGTGCGACAGGGAGGCAGGGGGCTGAGGAGGAGAGATGAGGGAGAAGGTCATGGGACTTATGCGTGAGAAGCAAAAACAGCGGGGGCCTGGGTGAAAAAAAAAGCTAAAACTCATTCTTCCCAAGGTCAAAACAAAAACATTTGAATACCAATTTTGTTCAAATTATCAAGATATATATTTTCTCTTTTATGACTATGTTCATTTGAGCAATGTATAAAAAGTTATTTTGAATTTCTAAAAATTAGGATTTAAATGACATGTCATTTCATGTGAAGTTTTGCACTTTTAGCACTTGAGTTCAACTAGACTTTTGTTGCTCTTGTTATGACAGATGTGCCATTAAATTTTTAGAGTCATTTGTGATCAACTTTGAAAGTTACAAAGGTTTGTTTGCAAGGGTTTCACAAGTTTATGCATATATACACATATTCATTTGCTTGAAAGGTAGATTTGATAGGGTGTTTTATATTTCTCTTGCTCTTTTCTGACTGATTTCATGTTAAGGATCTTTGTTTTAACTTTTAGATACCTAGGGTGTCACAGTTAGTGCACTTGAGCCAGATTAATTCGGGTTGTTCTGCCACAGGTTCTTGAGCACCGTCTCTTGAGCTCTTCCTCAACGGAGACATAGCTCCTTTGGGAGTGAACTTCGGGAAACAAATCCTTGCCTCTCCGTGTCACCTTACTTTGAACTATTGGTCATTTGCTTGTGAGACTAACATTTTAGGGTTTGTGATCGATCTACTATTATACAAGTCTGAGTAAGACAACTGGTGAGAAACACTCCAAAGGTACCACTAGCTCTTCTAAATTTACTCGATCTAAATTACAGCATCAGTATCTTTATTTTTGTGTAGATCGTTTCATACCCGGACTCTCCATACAATATCTCCGGAAACTCCGGACACAAAGTCCGGAGTATCCAGACATATATCCGGAGTATCTGGACATCTGTGTTACTGATAGTTTTCAAAGCGTTTTAAGTTTCAGATTAGCCTATTCACCCCCCTCTAGGCATCTTGAGGTCCTTTCATCGATGAACATCCCTACCTGGCGCGCCAGCTATCGGTGTTTTACCACCAAGCCCACCGAGGGATACCCCCGAGGTGGTTAGTTGTAGGTGGGGTGTCGCCGAGATCAGGAACTCAAAGGTGCAAGGAACACAAAGTTTAGACAGGTTCGGGCCGCCGAGAGCGTAATACCCTACGTCTTGTGTGGTGGTTTGTATTGCCTTAGGTGTTGATCTGTTTGGAGGGGGTCCCTGCCGGCCCTTGTATAGTTTGGGGGGATAGAGTTACATGGAAATCCTAGCCAGATACGAGCTCAGGAGTCCTATTCGAGTATTACTCAGGTAGTTTCCTTCTGTTCTGACTAGTTCTACTACGGTACGAGTAGTTACAACTTATGTAGGGCATGGGCCATATCCCATCCCTTATCCTGGAATATGTACACCATGTGCGCAGTCCCGTGGCCCCGGATCTGACAGTAAGAGCAAGGTATGTTCATCTCCATATTTTCAATTGGTATCTTTGCATATTTCAATTAGCATATGTTCATATGTTCTTGCTCTTGCATTGTATCCAAGCAAGTAGTTGTTTTATTTTCACATTTTTATCTCTCTTTGGTTATAATGTCATCAATCACCAAAAAGGGGGAGATCGTAAGGAAAATGGCCCTTAAGCCATTGTTTGTGATTTTGTTGATTAAATAACAATATAACCATTGGGACTAATGATTTGTCAAGATATACCTTTGAAGGTGTTTGTTAGGTTCCAAGGATGTAATGGAAGCCATTCAAATGATCAAGTATGAAAAGATTGCGAAGAAACGAAGCAAAACAAGCACAGCTTCCTCACCGACGCAATTGACCGATTAATACTGTCAACTGAATGACTAAATCGGTCAGGAGAAGTGGGGATCACCAAATTAGTCGGTCTGTACTGAGATTCGGAATCCTTGTTTTGCCTGACCGATTAATTCGGTCCTCCTCAAGTGCACTGAGAGTATTTATCGGTGGTACGGAGCTGAAGTGGTTGAGAATGCATTCACAGATTAATTCAGTCCTCTCAAGTGCACATGACCGAATTAGTCAGTGATGGTATTCAACCTTCCAGACCTCTCTAGATTGACAGTAAGGTTCGGTGATTGTGAAGAAAAGGCTTAGACCAAATCAATTGGTCAGGTGTCAATGACCATTAGCACTATTTGAGAAGGGATCACCGATTAATACTATGAGGCAAATATTGCCTGACCGATTTAGTCGGTCAGTGCTGCATTTGCAACATAAAGGGCAACGGCTAGTTTCTTTGTTGTGGCTATATATACACCATATGCCCAGCTATTTGAGGTGCGCTTGAACTCAGCGAAGATATTGTCTTGTGTTCCACACACTTTTTAATGCTCAATCCACCAAAGTGATTAAGAGAAGATTAAGGAAATTAGCATAAGGCTTAGGTCTTGATTAGTGCTAGTTTAGGCCTTTTAGCGTATTTGCTTTAGGTTTTAGCCTAGAGTTAGGCGAGGTTTGCACACCTCCATTGTATCGGTGCTTGCGCGCACCAAGAGTTGTAAATTCGGGGCTTGTATGTCTTGCGAGACCCTCCAACCGTGTTTGTGGAGTGGCCGCCGGTAGTTGTGAGAGGGAGGAGAGGCCCTTGGCATTTGGCCGAAGCTCTACCTAGTGAAGACGGCGGGGAGCATCCTGGAGAAGTTAGACGGACACCGACTTGCACGTGGGAAGGCCCATCGGCTATCCTACGGAGTTACTCGACCAGGGAGTTTATGCCCTTGCGCGGGCATTCCCTTGAGAGGGGCTCCAACAACGAGGACTAGTGGAAACCGTTGCTTTCCGATACCTCGGTAAAAATCATCGTGTCGCTACATCGGGAGTTTGCCTTCTCTACCTCATTTACTTCGACACTTACTTTGCACTTACATTCCATGTTTACCTTTCCTAGATTTCCCATGTGTAGTTTGTATGATTGGAACCTAGGGTGCAAAAGTTTTGTGCGGTAGAGACAACAACACATAGAAAAACCTAGTGCACATCTAGATAGATTTTGGAATAGGTTTTTATATGTTCTTGGATCCTTAGTTTTTAGAACACCTAATTCACTCCCACCCCTCTTAGGGTGTCACGGTCCTTTCAGTCGTCTCGTCCATGTGGATCGTCTTGCTGCCCTCTTAGTTTGTGCGTGACCACGCCCGTTATTGTTCCCAGCCGGCAGCTGTCAGAAGGCCCATCACCGCTGCCCCCTAGCACCATCGCGCAAGCGCTCTTCTTCTTCAACTCAAGCTGACTCCCCCCCCCCCCCCCCCCCCCTCCTTCTCTACCCGACCGCCATCCTCCACCATAACGGCAGGCGGCACCGGGGGCTGTTAGGAGTCACATGTGTGACTGGCAGTGAAGGCATCGCAGAAGCCCAAACAAACCAAACTGGGCACATGGCCATGAAGAAAGAAAAGATATAATAAGCAAAAAAGATTGTATTTCTTAAACTGTATATCCAAATAAAATCAAAATCTAATTGCACCATTGTATTTGTTATGAAAAAAATCTTTAAAATAAGATCACACTTGAATATGTTTAGATGATTTTTTGTGAAAGATTTTTTTATGAATGTATACAATTTTGTTATGAACCGGGAACAATTATTCCAACGTAATAAAAAATTTCTTCTGCAACAATGTCAACTCCAGGTAATCCGGCAACCCCAAACCCTACCACAATTGCCCTGGAACCATAACACGAGCAGCCCGAGCGGCGTGGCGAGCAGCGGCGGCGGGACGTCCACAGTGCACCATTGCCGAGCCTTTTATGACGGATCGAGTCAAGGTCGCACGCGCGACCTTCATTGTTCTCGAGCCCTTCTGCCTCCCTCCCAGGGGTTGTTCCCAATCGCAGCTGTGACTGGGATACGCCGCATCGCAGAGATTTTTTATTATTTTTAACCCTTTTTTAAATAATATTTTAAAATTAACCTGTGCTGGATTTTATTTCCACGGCGTGACCCTTTTGGTCATGCCGGGCTGAGTGGTGCAGTAGGACAACGTTGTCGCGCCACATGCGATGGCGCTGGCTGGGCCCCGGCGTGCCGCGCCACCGCATGTGGCGCGACAAGGCTATCGTGCCAAGCGGGGTGGCGCGACAAGTCTTATGCACTTTGAGCAACGGTTTCTAGACTTGTCCTCTTCAAAATCACCAGTGCCATAATCGGAACTAAACCGACCTTGATAGGCATCCATATCACCTTTCAGCCGCTTAGTTTTCCTCCTTCTCTTCTTGTCCTTAACAAGGTCACTATCTGGAATATAGTCCAAGCCATTGTAGTCAGGCCATTGAGTTGGATCAAGGTATGGTTTGAAGCTAGATTCCCAAACTCTCAAAGTGTTCGATCTATCGTACCGCGGGCACAAATAACTCGGTCCCTTTTAGTTAATGCCTTTACACCTACAAGCTATTATCAGATGGAAGCATGGCATGTGTAATAATTGGGGCAGCATGCATGTGCACTCCCCGGTTCTTAGGTCAACTTTATAGTTCCTACCTCCATGACTCTCACCACCTATATTGGTTCCACCAGCCCCCACAAATACTATATATCATCTTTTCGGGCCCAAAAGTGATTCCAATTTGATTAACAGATCTTAGTTCAGCAGCCTCGATGTGTTCATGTGCAATTTTACCCAACACTAGGCCAGTTTCAAGGGCACTTCTTGCCTTGTTCCACCTATCCACAAAGTTCTCATTGCATTTCTGAAAGGAGTACTCAATTATGCCGGCTACTGGTATACTACGGATACCTTTGAACACATTGTTCAAGGACTCCGAATTCTCGGTAGTTGTAATGCCATAACGCTTCCCTCCCTCGTAGAAAGCTAGGGCCCATTTGCTCTTGTCGGGCATTTCTACCTTCAGCCATTCTTTGCCTCTATCATTCAAAATTTTCTCCAAATCTTTAAGTTTCTCATCAAACTCCTTTTCCTCGTGCACACAACACAATATTTTCAACTTTTCAATGACCTCCTTTTTCTTGTGACGGCACCACATATTGGCTGCAAAGTGCCTCATGCACCACCTATGGACAAGCGGTGGGAAACCATCCAAGTGAACCTTCACGCAGTTCAATTGCCCATGGTGTCGGTCACATATCATACAAACTTGCCTAGATGGACCTAGTACATTGCGTCGAACTAGCTTCATGAACCATGACCAGCTACCATTGTTCTCACTCTCTGCCAAGGCAAATGCAAGAGGTACAAGCTGCCCCTCTGGATCAACAGCCACAGCCATCATCAATGTGCCTCTACACTTGCCCATCAAGAAGGTAGCATCTACTAGAATAACTGGACGACAATGCTGGAATGCGATAGCGCACTGGGCGAAGCACCAAAACACCCTCCGCAAAACATGCTTGTAAACACCATTGTCGGGGAGCATCAACCCTCCAGGGAAAGGAAACCATCTAATTCCGGGATTGAAATAGGCCATAGCACTAAGTACCCAAGGCACCCTGCCATATGATTCTTTCCAATCACCCCAAAGCAATGCAATGGCATGCTGCTTCACCCTCCAGGCTTTAGAGTACTTTACACGGTACCCACTAAAAGCAAATATGGACTCCACGAGAGAAGGAACTGATATATCGCAGTCCGCATGAACTATAACAAGGATACGACAACCGAGATATCTTGCCGTGCGTTGGGCATGTACTTGCTTAGGTTTAGCCGATGAACATGTGTGAGGTTGCACAACTCTTATGATCTTCCACTTCCTCGTGTTCTTCACCACATGAGACCAAACATGCCAAAGGCAACCTTGCTTGCACATGATATCGTACCTTAGATTCTTATCCGAATGAACAACAGTGAATGACCAATGATATCTGACTGCATAATCTGCCAAGAAATATTGCAATTCTTGAAGAGTGTCGAAGATCATGCCCATCTCAATTTGCGGATTCTCACTTTCATTATTGCCCTCCCATGGTACGAATGAAGAAGTGCATACGGCCTTGTGGGTCTTGCTAATATCCTTAGCATTAGGCACCGATGGAAGATCAACATCAACTTGCTTCAAAATCCGCAACTCATTTTGCGTGTAAGAATGGAAAGCTTCATCATCATTATGTGGTCTAGAGGGAGAGCCATACAAGACATCCCCGTCCTCATCCCCTATATCACTTGGTTCCCATGCTATGCCGCCATCTTCTACATTCACTTCCAAGTCACCATCTTCATCTTCAGACCCTAACGATATCTCATCATCGTCTTGATTACGTTGCTCATCCTCAAAAATACCATTGTCAAAATCATCGGCAACAATGGTCAAATCAAAACTAGGTTCACTTTAAGGACTATTTGATGCAAAAATAGGTGTATCATGAGACAGAGCTGGCTCCTGGGTCATGTTCTCGACACAAAGGGTGGGTGATTTTCATATGTACTAGGCATACACGATATATCAACGGCAACCTCCCAACATACCATATTTGACCGTTCTACCACCTCCTTGTATTGATTCCAATGTGACTCCGAGTTTAGCTTCATCATTACATAGTGCGGCCTAGCTTTTCCACAATCAAAATGGCCCCTCAATTGAACTTCATCCCCACGGCGAACAAATTTTGATGTGACACGACCAATAAGATCTCTAAAACAAGGAGGGTCATCAAATAATTCTAAGTCTTCACTCATATTCTCAAACTCCCTATTTTCTTTCACAGTTCCACAATGAAACAAACGGATTAAACGGTCCATCTACAAAATACAATCACTATAAGCTAGAGTGATTATTGCTATAATTGCTAAAGATTGTGGTACTACATCTCCATTTCTTAGATTGTTAAACAATATTCTAACCTTGTGCCTTCATTTTTCAAATTTTAGAAAATATAGCCCAACTATATATGATATATATGCATATCCAAAAGAAAGTAATTACAATTCAATTTAATCCGAGTATCTTCAATAAATATATACAAGTATGCACAGCAACATACCATGATAACCTAACTCTCCTTGAAAAAACCCCACCATACCATGTATACCTAGAAACCCACTAATAATTACAAAAACTAATACATGCAACTAATTTTATACGTCAAATCTGCGGGCGGTACGAATATTACGTCCAAAGCAAACATCTAATAACATTCATCTACTATGAAATTTTTCCATCACAACATCCTAACCCTAGGTCACCTAACAATCCAAGGAACTAAGAAATCCATGGATGAAATTGAGTTTTTTAGGATTATCTTCCTTGAAGGTAGGAGATCGATTCCTCTACTTTTTCCACCCCAAATCAGCCTATTTGGGGTGGAATCTGGGGCGGTGGGCGGCTGGCGGCGAGAGAGGCGGCGGCGTCGGGCAGGAGGAAGGAAATAAGAGAGGGAGGATGAAGGGAAAGGCTGAGCCTGGCTGTTAAATCGGCCTTGTCACGCCATCCCGCTTTGCGTGATGCGTTGGCGCGGCACGCCCGGGCCAGCCAGCGCCACACTGGCTGCCGCGCCCCCCCAATCGGCCACCGTGGCAGTAGCGCGGCGGCGCTGTCCAGTGACCAAAAGCTCACGTCATGGAAATAAAATCCGGCGCCGGTTAATTTTAAAATATTTTTTAAAAGAGTTAAAAATAAAAAAATTCCATGGCAGAAAGCTGCGATCGTGGGCTGTCGGTGGGCCGGCCGCGCTCCCCCGCCTCCCCTGCCGCCCGCCTGCTCCGGCGCCTCCGCCACCACCCTCCAGCGCGGCCACCACTAACCCGAACCGTCTTCTTCAACTCCGGTCAAGCTCCTCCACTTGCCCCACCTCCTCCGACTCCGCCGCAGCCCTGGCGCCTCTACCGCCGTCATCCGCCACCGCCATCGGAGCTCCCCCGCCACCCATCCCTGTCCTGCCGCCATCCCCGCCGCCCAGCGGGCAGCGCCCCACTGCCTCGCCGCTGTCTCGTCTGACCCCACCGCCGGTCCGGCAACACCCCCATCCCCGGCGATCTTCTAAAGGTCCGGCTGACTTGGACCCCAGCAACCCTCCATCCCTAATCCCGGCAGCCCCTAAACTCTAACCTGGCGGCGCGACAGGCGGCGGCGGCGGCGGAAGCTCCTCCGGACCGCCGGTCGGCCCCCGGTGGGCCTTCTGCGACGCATCTACTCCCTAACATTCGCGTCCCTCCCCAGGTCCGCCGCCCCATCCTCGTCCTCACAGGCTGATCCGTACGGATTTGGCTTCCATATCTCCATTCCAATCTCCCGCTCCAAACCCTAGCAAGCACCATGGCGCCGGCGGCTCTCCCGGACGACGTGGTCACCGAGATCCTTATCCGCCTCCCTCAGGACGACCCGTCCTGCCTCCTCCGCGCCTCCCTCGTCTGCAAGCCGTGGCTAGGAATCGTCTCCGGCCCTGACTTCCGCCGTCGCCTCGGGGCGTTCCACCGAACACCTCCCATGCTGGGCCTCCTCCGTGACTACTGCTGCGCGCACACCCCTCGCTTCACGGCCACCACCGCCTCCGCCTTCTCCTTGCCTGGTGCCAGCGGGCCGGACGACTGCCTCGGAACCGCCCTTGACTGCCGCCACGGCCGCGTCCTCCTCCTAGCCTCCAATGAGCTGCTGATCATCTGGGAGCCGATGACCGGCGACCTGCGGCACGTGCCCACGCCCGTGGCGTTCGATAACATCTATTTCATGCCTAACGCAGCGCTAGTTTGCACGGCGAGCGGTTGCGACCACCGTGCCTGCACTGGAGGGCCCTTCCAGATCGTCTTCGTGTTCAGCAAATCCAATGGTGGCCCAATGATCATCGAATCTGAAACGGTGGCTGAGCTGTGCGTGTACTCATCTGAGACTCAAGCGTGGGATGAAGAGCTGACCACAATCTACATCGACTCCATTGTCACAACTAAGCGCAGCGTCCTTGTCGGGAGAACTCTTTACTTCCTGTTCAACTTGGGCTACATCCTAGAGTACGACTTGTGTGGGCATGACCTGGTGGTGATCCAAATACCGGACCTTTTGCTTGCTGAATTCAAGGGAAATCTTATGCTTATGCTGGTGCAGGGCAGTGGGGTGGGAATCGCTGGCATTAAGGAGTCAACTCTATCTGTGTGGTCGAGGGAGGCAAGTGGCCACGGTGATGTAGTATGGGAACAGAGCAGGTTATTGACCTGGACTCTCTGCTCCCAGCTGCAGACGATATGGAGCTACTTGGATTCGCTGAACAGGTCAATGTCATTTTTCTTGGGACATGTGATGGCATCTTCACAATCAAGCTCAACTCGGAGCTGGTTAGTAAAGTGTGCGAGAGGGGTGACTCTGAAATGTTGCTTCCGTTTATCAGCTTCTATACTCCAGGTACTATGACAGTCCTTGGCCATAAGTGTTTGTAGTTGTTAAATTAGTCAGTAATTTCTTGTCAAGTTCAACTTCTCCTAATTTTTGTAGTGTGGGTTTGATAAGGGATAGTATGTGTATATCTTTTACTACACTGCTAAGCCCATTTGATAACTTACTTTTCTAGCGTACCATGTCAGTCATCGTTGGAGCCAACTCAAAAGTTTCAGGGGGCTATTTTTGTGCCCTGCTAGATTAGAGGAATGAATTATGGGTTCTTCCATCCTTAAGCATTGATATAGATCACAATGTTCTAACTGCTTTTATTTGTTTTTCATAAAAAGAGAGAGAATCCTGCCCTGTAGTTAGAGAAGAAAGTTCATAACAAATCTCTCACAAGAAATATGGGGAAACCACCTTAGCTGATTACACAATATACCACCCAGCTTAGGCAGAGACAAATGGGACATACACAGTTGAAAAACAAGACAAGAACGAGAAGCGACCGCTAAATTCAGAACTACTAAGAAAAAATGCATGATTTCTAAACTGCCAAGAAAGCATAATTTTGTTGTTGAATGGTTTCCTTCCTCTTCAGTGCCACCAGGGCATTATGCAATGTGCACTTTTTCCTAAAAGATGTGAGCATTTTCTTTTTCTTTCCATGCATTCTAATTCTAATTTCTAAAAGATTTGCGCATGTCCTGAAGAAGGAACTAAAACATTACAAGGGATGTTGAGACAAATCTCATACAGATTGGGCCTCACATTATTTATGTCCGGTCAGCTGATCTAGTAGCCAGTTGAAAGACTCAATGTGTTTCATCACAAGAGATGTTTGAGGCCTTCCGTGATTGCCCTGTGACCATCTCAGACATAAGGGTCGTTAAGTCTTTGATTCCCAATCCTCCCATCAATTTGGGCTAGCACACCATGTTTTAGTTGACAAGACCCCACCATGCCCTTGTATGAGGGCCCTTCATCGCCAATCGGTTCTTTCTGAAGCTCTGACCAGCAAATGGGAGATGATAGGAAGTATGTGGAAATAGAGGATAGCGCAAAATTCATTAGTGTCTATCTTCCTGACAGTCATGTGACACTTAATTTTACATGTGTGTTTGATGGAAGGTTTTGCTATTTACATGGAAAATTCAATCTTTATGCTATTGAGGATGTCATATATGTCCATCTCTTTGTCTTCGCAAGGTTTGTACTTAATCTAGATGCTTCACCAAACATTTGCAGCATTTCTTGGATTGCTCTTACTTTTGTGTCCAGGGTGTGAAGAGTGCAGTGTGATTGGCATAACCACATAAGTGTGACTCAGTTTTAGGATGTTTTTCTTCATCAGTTTTAGGATTCATACTGCTGGAATTGTTAGCGAAGATGAAAAGAGGAGGAAGTCTGTCTACTGTCCTTAAGTCACGCATGAAAGATTGGTCTCCTATATTTTCTGTTTTCTTTTTCTCAAATCTCCCTGATTTTCTGTTAAGTAGCACTTCTGTATTTGATGAGATGATGGAGATCCAACCTCCCCGTGTTTGGGCAAAGCCTTGGTTACTTGAGACATACAATAGGATAGCCCCAATCATAGTCAAATGTTTTGAAACCATCCAATTTCATGAATAACAGGGTTGGTTCTTTGATTGGATTTTGGACTTTCAAGAAATTATCATGGATGCTCTGCTTTCTTATAAAGGCACTTTGGTTGACAGCTGCTAAGCTCTGCAAGTGTCAAACTATTATGTTTGCTAGCAGTCTTCAAAATTTTTGGGCGGAACTGTGCCACAAGCTATTTTGTTGATAGCAATCACCTTTCATGGCGCATCTCCTTTAAGATTGATAGTGGCATTGTTCACCTGGAAATGGTGGTCTGTAAATGGAAAAGCTGATTGATTGCGGCTATGCTTCTTAGCTTCTATCAGTTCGTTTCTAATTATATATCTGAGATGTATGAAACATCTGGACTGCTTGTCCGGTAACCTATATAGTCTGTCTTGCAGGTACTGGCTCTTTCCTGGCAGCATACACAGAGGCTTGACTCAATTAAAGGAGAGAAACTACAGCAGTTCCTCAGGGTGTCTGTAATTTTGCAGCACATACAGTCCACCTAATGGGTTAAACTCAAAATGTAGCGGCTATTATTCTTAGATGATGAGAACACAGTTGCTGATAACAATTTACTATTTTCCTTGCAAAAAAAGATAACAATTTACTATTATATAACTTCGAGAGCTAGGCCAGGAGTAAAGCCTTTAGGCTTGTTGGGTGCCCGCAACTTTGGCTTGGCTTTTGGAGCCTACTACGACCTTATCCGATCCTAATTTCTCCAGCACTACATTGGCAGCCTGGATCTCTGTAGGCCGCATCAGGTTTGGAATATCTGCAATATCTATGGCTCAAGAGTTTTTTCAGGTTTGTTGTGTGTCTGTAAGCAACCAATCACATAAGATTTTGTCTGGATACTGGTATCTCTGACTCCCTCCGTTCTAAGAAATAAGTCATTGTAGGGTTTAAAGTTTGATCTAGAAAACAAGTCATTTTATCCTTTTTAAAAAATGCATATGCATGGAAGAATCAATTAGTACTAAATATAAGTAATAAATACGGGCAAATATGGTTATTTTACTTTCTTGTTAATCTATCATAGAATTTCTAGAATGACTTGTATTTTGGAACTATTTTGGAACGGAGGGAGCATGCTTTTCAGCAGGAAATTGAGCGTAGGATGAGCACAGTGGAGATGTTCTATCTGTATGACTGTATGCCTGTCTCTGTGTTAACAGGTCGTGAAAAACGTCATTGTGGAGTGTTTTACTGCTCAAACTTGTGGGTGCTCTCGTTTGTAACTGGAGTGTTTAAATCCTAATGCACAAAAGTACTAAATATTAGCATTAGCACTTTTAAGGAGTGCTAATGAGGGCGCTAAAATTTAGCCAAAATTTTAAAATACGGGCAAAATATTTGATGGAAAAAATGCTAATGGGTGCTAAACTTCAGCATTTGGCACACCTCCAAACAAGACCTATAATAGCAGACTCTACCGTGGAAACCCAGTCAAATCGAAGGCTAGCTTTCTACTTTACGGCCATTTGATATGCGGAAGAAATAAATAGTGACCAACTGGCTTTTTTATTGTAGCCACCGGTGCCAGAAGGCACAATTATTCAATACTACGTATTCTGTTTTTTGTACATGTGATGAAGCTGTGTATAAACTACGATCGAAGTCCGATCATGTCATTGTTTGACCTGACCAACGGAAGTTCCACTATGTATTGCGTTGCAGCGCGAGCGCGAGGCCGGCGGGCATATGCAACACGTTTCCCCACATGTCAGCGCATCACGTTGACTCGCTCGCTTGTCATCGGTCGTCGCAGTGGTCTTATACAAAAGGAAGAGAGGGTTCCAACGACAGGGCTTCTAATTCCCCACCAGGCACCTGAAGCCGCAGCTGTGCACGTCTTGCCCGAGTGCTCGTTGCTAGTGCTGCGCCTGCCTGATGCGTTGACGACGTCGTCCCTTCATATGGTTCCTCCTGCTGGTCCCTGACCTCAGGCGTCACGGGCCGCCGCCGATCATCACATATATATTCGGATAGATCCAAGGTATTTAATATTTTGCCACGTGAGAAAATTGAAACGAAATGTCAACGCCACATGCACGGTGCAGTGCTTCCTTTTGTTTTTTCGTTGCATTGTTGTCCCGGTCAGGAACTTAAAACACGGCGTTCTGTCACGACTCATCCCGTAGCAGCCCTAAAACATACGTTCGTTACTGAGAAACACGGCTTCCTTCTTTCAGTAATATACATCTGTGCGCTCCAACGGATGGGACGAGCATCTCAACGGCCACAAGACACGGCACGGTTCATGTGCGCAAGCGTGCAGCACGCCCGGTTGGCTGCGAACCGCCACACGCGATGCTCGATTCGCCTCCAACCAACACGGCTCCCGATCCCCACTAGCTGCGGCCGATAAGAGGACACGCGCACACCCCACTCTCGGTGCTCATCACATCGCTTGACACCTCTCCCTGTCCCAATCCAACAGTGCTTTCAATTCGTTGTGCCCCCCTCCCTCCGATCCTGCACGCGCACCAAAATAAAGCCGGTCCCGTGGTGTCACGTATCTGTCCATGGTCATAGCCTGCCTCTGCGAGCTCTGCTCCTGCTGCTGCCCCGACGACGACTCCGAGCCTGTCAGCCAAGAGACGCCGTCGACGATGGCGCCCCCGGCCGCCACCGCCGGCGTCGACGACCAGACCGCCGCCGCCGCCGCCATCACGCACCGCACCCTGGAGGTGGGCACCGGCGTGCGCCTGCACGTGGCGGAGGCCGGACCGGCGGGCGCGCCCACGGTGCTGCTGCTCCACGGCTTCCCGGAGCTGTGGTACACCTGGCGCCACCAGATGCGCGCGCTGGCCGCGGGGGGCTACCGCGCCGTGGCGCCCGACCTGCGCGGCTACGGCGGCTCCGACGCGCCCGCCGCCGGGCAGTACACGGCGCTGCACGTGGTGGGCGACCTGGTGGGGCTCATCGACGCCCTCGGCGAGGAGCGGGTGTTCGTGGCCGCGCACGACTGGGGCGCGCTCACGGCGTGGAGCCTCTGCCTGTTCCGCCCCGACAGGGTGCGCGCGCTCCTCGCGCTCAGCGTCGCCTACACGCCCCGGAGTGCCGCGCGGAGGCCCGTCGACGGGCTCAGGGCCCTCTTCGGCGACGACTACTACATCTGCCGGATCCAGGTACTGTGTATACGTGTTCGCGCACTTAATTATTACGACATGTCATGCACGGATGCACCTCAGCTCGCCGCCATGATGCTTCCTGTTCGAGCTACCTTTGGGTTTCCCCTTGATCTTTGTCGTCAATCTATCGCCTGTGTTTAGTTTTTACAAAATAAAAACGTTGTGTGAATGTGTGATGTGATAGAATCACTAACCTTGCACTGTTGTGTGCTGTTCACTACTCTGTATTGGTAATTGAGCTGATCCATGCAGTTATACTTTGCTTTGTCCGCTCTGTGGTTCCTTTCAAACGGTAGCTTTCATATGTGCTTTTGCAAGTCTCCAACTATGTACAGCTAAGTATGGCCCTTGGCCCCTTCATCTCCATCACCATCCACTCCACTACTTCATAGGGAATCCAAAAGCTTACTGATATTTTTGAATGGGACTGTCTATTTTCCAGGTGTCCTGTTTCTTTAGTTTAATCATGACTCACGTTATCATCTACTACTAGTAGAGACATAGGGGCGCCCTGCCATGCTAATCTACCTCCTCCTTTTGCTTATTATATATACTTTTTTTAATATTCCGATTCTTTGGGGCAACCATATCATCCTACTCCAAATTAAATACCGCTTGCATGCCAATCCAAAGGTTCATGTGGAAAGCACGTTCCATATATTAGTTAGTTTTTGGCTTTCAATGATCTCCAAAGTGGCAGTGGTTGTGAACTGTGACCACATCAAGCAACGCATGCATGTTGTTAATCTCTTTCCTTCATCTTCTCGACATGAAAAAGCGTGTGATGTGAAGCATCAACCAAAAAACAATCAGCCTTTATTAACATGTTGCGCGTTAGTGCTATGTACGCTTTAGTTTGTCCGTTCTCCCCAGTTCCTTGCACGCTTTAGCCTTTATACATTCTTTCAGGTATAGTATGGTGTTAAGCCTTTGCCAATGTTTTACTATGCTATACTTTGCTTAACCACTACTGTACCGACAGCTATAGACTCGATCCGTATCTCTCGTCTCCATCTATCACACCATCATCCTTTTCATTGGAAACCTGAAAGAAGCCACAATATTTACGACATCTCCATCCTTTAGCAAGCTACAAGACGTGTGCTAAAGTGGTCCAACAATCCTCTGTTCCTAGCTATAAACATCTCCATTTCTCCATATTCCATTTAATTTTCTCCATCCTTTAGCATACCAGTATCATATTCATATATTTTAACCCACTACTTATTAACAACTAATTCTGAACCCTAAACAACTAATTTATTCTAGTCACAAGTGCTTTAGTCATTTTGCCAATATTCGTCCATCACATGCAATATCATCACATTATATATTTTTCTGATTTCATACAATTATTCCGATGGCCGCCAAAGTTATGTTTTGAATATAATATGCGTTGATGCAAAAAGGTCAAGTATTCGTGTTGGACAAGGGACTCACTTTGAGATGAAATAAATGTTATACCTCTCCCTTTAATTCTTCTTGTCACGGACACCAATATATATAGTTTTTTTTTTCTCTCTCAGTAGCTTATTAACACGAGTCAAACTCGCAATACCTAATGTCTAGGGATGCAAGTTATATATATTTTGGGTCATTGGGTTGACCCAAAATGTTGATAAAATGAACTAGAATGGCATTTTACGTAAATAATTTGAGAGGAAAAATGAACTAGAGTGGTATGCAGCGTAATTAATTAGTTGATCCAAAAAATACTATTGGGTACCCACTTGCATCCTTAGTAATGTCACATGCTACCACATTACGACTTCAAGGCTCCCAGCGAGCGACTCTTGTCTGACTGTACATGGCCTTACACATAGTACAAGAGAAATTGTCTCCAATGAATCAACTCTAACTTGTGCATTTCTACACAAGCTTTCAGTGTTCCATTTCGGCAAAAAATCTCTTCTATCTCTTTTTCATGCAACTGTCGTCAAAATGTGTGTTACCTAGAGAAATCAATTTTTCCCTCTAGTACGAATATCACATCAGATATTCTTGCTTAGCCTTGTTCATGTGCTCAAGCAGTCTCTTTGCACAACTCGACCCATCATGCCGTCCTTTTTGCTCAACTACAAAGAATACCATACATTGATGGAAAATCTTGGTATTTGAGGCACAAAAATGGTACCATGTGGCATTGTGGACATGCCAGGAAGGTTACTAGAGCTTTTAATTAGTAACTAAAAGCAATGGATATGATAAACAGGAGCCTGGAGCAATTGAAGCTGAATTCGGACGCCTTGGCACGGAGCTGGTGCTCAGGAAGTTCCTAAGTTACCGGAGCCCCGGACCGCTGTTCATCCCGAAGAGCGGGTGGGGTTCCCCAGATGATGAGGTGCCATTGCCGAGCTGGGTAACTGAGGAGGACCTCAAGTACTACAGTAGCGAGTTTGAGAGGACCGGCTTCACCGGGGGACTCAGCTACTACCGTGCCCTGAATAAGTAAGTTGGCAAATTTAATTTATTGCTCCCTCCATTCCATTATAATTTTAGAAGTGAAGAAAGCACATACATCTACAAAACTGAAGTGTTGGTTCTTATTACTATTTATTATTTGTTGTTAACCATGAGCTACTTAAAGTTATACCATATTGTACATTATGTGAATTGTCATTTTCACATGCCAAGATAATAAAATGGGGCCCTTTTATGCATTTAGGACATGGGAGCTCACATCACCCTGGACTGGAGCTGAGATAAATGTCCCAGTCAAGTTCATCATTGGAGACTTGGATTTGACATATCATAGTCCTGGCATACAAGATTTCATTCACAAGGGTGGCTTTAAGAAGTTCGTTCCACTTCTTGATGATGTTGTTGTCATGAAAGATGTTGGGCACTTCATCAATGAAGAAAAACCAAAGGAAGTCAGCGAGCACATAATAAGCTTCATAAAGAAATTCAATTGATGCTAATTTTTTAATGATGGTTGTAATTAGAAATTTGGAATTGATTTTCAGCTTGTTGTGTCGTTGATCTAATGCCATTAAATGCCTGTCAAAACTGTCCTGTTTCTCTCAGTGGTGGATCTGTATAAATTTATGATGTTTGATTGAGAACCTTGGGGTGAAGTTAAATTATTATGATATGAATAAAACTTTGTCTTGTCCATCTTGTATTCATTCCACGCAGCAGCACATTCATATATTCTTTCAAGTCTCACGGAACCATACCCATATAATAGCTAGGCTTGACCCTTGAGTTTCCGTCACTATTGTTCTCCTTTTAGTTTAACCATAATTCACTTGAGTTTCCGTCACTATTATTAGGTTGACATGGTGCGCCATGCCATGCTAATTTAGCACCCTTTTGCTTACTGCCGTACGCGTTCAGTAAAAATAGACGCTGACTCATATTTTTGCTAATCTCCTGTGTTCCAATCTACTTAACAAATGTGAAGTGTTTCCTGCTGTATTAATCGTCAAAATATCATATTTTGCAGACCAGAAAACGTCTGAATTTGGGGAACTCAACATAGATATTGAAATGCTTGAGAGCAGTTCAGACACCGCATTCGCTCTGAAGGGTCTTCAGCTCCCGGTCGATGATCACAGAGAGCCAACATCCAAAAGAATGCTGAGCCCGCCCCGCCCCCCCCCCCCCCCCCCCCCCCCCCTCCCCCCCGACACACACACACACAAACGGCAGCGGTAAATTACCCTGAAGGAGAAATCTTGATCGTTTTTACTGGTACCGTCATCGTCCTTGGAATTACTTGCACGCCGATCCAATGGTTCATTTTGAAAGCACGTTTCACTAGTTTTTGGTTTTCAGAATACTCCAGAGTGCTAGTAGTTGTGAGATGCCACCACATAAAGCAACATGCTTGCTGTTAATATCTTTTATCTATCTTTATAACATGAAAAAGCATGTGGTACCTTGGATTACACAAAAACAATCTGCCTTGGTTAACATGTCGTGTGATGTGTGTTTTTCTTTGTATGGTTCTTCACACGCTTGCACTTTTATATTCTTGCAAGTCCTTCATGTTACATCACTTCAGTAGTGAGACTGTGACATTCGGTATATACTACTGTGCCGATAGCTAGGTAATAAACTCCGTATGTTCTTTTGTATATTGCCGTACATTTCACAGGAAACCTCGAAACATCCACGATATTTGTTTTAGACATCTCCATCCATTAGCTGCAACTCAGGCCTAAAGAGGTCATCTATTATAATCCATTTTATCTAGCGCTGTTCAACACCTCCATAATCCATTTTATCCATCCCTTATAATAAATATCAATATTATATAACAAAACCCACTACTTTACTATGACTTCCATTAATTTCCAAGCAAGAATTGTCATTTTGGACATGTTTCTTTCTAAATTTAACTATCAATATATTTTAATGAATCTTTAGTCCGCAAGCATAAAAATTTATAAATATAAATTCGTCCTTGACATGTACAATCATCATTTAAAATTTACTCGGTTGATCGTATCATAACAAGACTATTGGTGGTCGAAGTTGTGCTTTTTCTAGAATGTTTCATATAAAAGATAAAAGATATTTGTGGCAAAAATAAAATATTTTGAGATAAAAAACCACTATACCACAACCCCATATTAGTGTTAGACATCTGACGGTATAACTAGAAAATCACTATTGAATATTTGGTCGGTATAGATTTTCATCAGACCATTGGTCGGTATTTTAAGCATGTGTTTGGTTAGGAGATGGGTTGGGTCCATCCCTATTTTTTGGGTTGGGAGGATCGACGTTGTGCTGCCCGACTACAACCGCCTTCGATTTGTGTTGTTCTTGCTGTGCCAACAACAACCTTGAACCTAAAAGCAAATCGAAGAACAAGTGGACAAGAAAACAGCACACAAACCTTGCCCAAGGGATAAATCAGATACACACAAAGTTGGGGTTCTGAATCAAGCAAATCGGATGGTTTGATCGACACACGTGTTTACAAGGAAGTAGCAGAAGCTCAACTTGCAACAAAAAAAATCCAAGTCTCAAATGGTGGCTGCTACTTCTATTTATAGGGAGGCTGCTACCAGGACGTGCTGGATGAGCCATCCAAACCCTAGGACGCTCCCCTCGTGGGCTCTACAGAAAACAAGGCCCAAAGGCCCAACAACTGGGGTTCTGTTCAGCCTGGAGGTCCAAACGTTCTTTGGCTGATTGTGCTCAGCTCCGGATGAATCTTGATGAGGACATCACCATGCTGGATACACCTGAGATTTGGTCTTCTACGAGTTACAAGTTGTCTCCAACTTGGTCTTCACGTCCAGTTCAGACTCAGCCGACCACCCTAAACGGAAATGCTGATATCTCCTTTATACGACGTCGAAACAAGGCGTTCTTTGATGCGTTGGAAAGAAGATGATTAAAGCTTTCTTTTGGTTCGGGTCCGAGCTCGAGAAGATTCATGGATCATTCTGTGTGACCATGACAAGGTATTGTGTCACCTATTTTGGGCCAAGTTGGCCTTGTATCATGTCGGTCCTTAAGCCCAAGTTGAGGACGCCCCCACCTAGTCGCCCTCAACCCTAGGAAGTCCCCCCTTTGATATAAACTCAATAGCAGCTACCATATTAGGGTTTGAGTTTTGTTTAGTTCTAGTTTTCCATTGAGAAACAGACATCTTCATTGCAACTGTGACGTGAAGTCCTTTTGCGGTGAATCAGAGCCCCCGTTCTTGTTCTTCACCACTGTGGCGATTAGTCCTTTTGTGATTAGAGCTTGAACCACATACTTGTCTTTGCTTCATACACATCTGCAATTTTATATTGCGTACTTATACTTTCTTACTTGTGTTCTTCGATTCGCTTGCAGGATTAGCCTTCTTGGCGAGGTCAATCAAGTTGTGCTTGGTTGATAACCAACGGAGCAATGGTGTAACGGCTGCAAGGGTTCGAATAGTGAGTGATTAGAAGCCCGGATCGCCAACGTCATGACTCCACCAATCAAATTTACCATACCTATCAGAAGATCAGGCCAGTGCTACATCAAGTGGTATCAGGATTCAGGTTAACCGTGAGGTATACGTTCGTATTCTCCTTTAAATTCATCTCGTTTTCATTACCTACCATCCACAAAAAGCTAAAAAAAATTTACACTTTCCGCTATCCTATCACCTGTTTTAGCCTTTACAATTTCATTTCAGATTCGCTTTGTTGAGTTTGTGTCCGTGGTCGAGTCGTTGTTGCTGGTTTAGTGTGTTCGTGGTCGTAGTTTAATCGCCCGTCGCTGTTTTTGTAACCGCCGCTATCCCATCCACCTTTACCCAAACAACAAGTCGAGCCCTCATGTTACTTGACTTGCCCTCGCTAGCCGCCTTGTGTGAACTCTCGCCGGGCAAGCCCTAGATAGGTTGCAAGCCGCCGTGTGTTTTTCGCCTTGCATCGCAGCTCTTCTTATTTTCATCTGGCGATACCTATTGCTGCATAGACCAGGGACGCTTTGCCCTAGGTTGTTCACTTGCTGAGACACTTTGCTCAGCCATGTTTCTGCGTTGGAGGATAGGGATGCTTTGCCCTAGCCATGCCGACATGTTCTACCTTGTTTTTGCCCTCCAAAAACCCTGATTCGGAGGCCCTTTCTTAAAACAAGCATAACTTATTGCTCGTAACTCGGATTGGGGCAAACTTCCTTTTGAAATCATGTGAAATTTAATTTTGCATCCAACCGTGACCGGAAATTCTGGTTGGGGCAAAAATAGAATCCCAAAATTCGCTTTCTAAGTGGGAGATCTCAAGCTCCAAAGTTGTTGCACGCTTTTCAGAGAACGTGCCTGATTTTCTGTAGACCACATCTTAACTCTGTTCAGGATGAAACTTTTTGTGCTTCTATCCCGTGTGTTCCCTGTTCGGAGAAAAATATAAAAAATAGTTAAAAAAATAAAAAAATTGCAAAAAACAACAACAGGAGGAAAAATCAGGGAAATAGACAAAAACGATTGCATGAGTTGCTGGTTGCTTTTTCTTTGAGTTCTATCCATCGTTCTAGTTCCAACTTGCTATGCTACGCCTAGAGACATATCTTAGCCAGCAACGGTGACTAGTACTTTGGATACTTATTGAACTTTACTAATCTGATTTCGATAATTGCTGATTCATTGCTGTCATATTGTGCCTACCCAAGACACACATATACTTCTGTCAGTACAGATTCGCCTTGCAACTGTTATACTCAAGCTTGACAACAGATTGAATCGCCTTGTTGGCTTTGGTAAGAACACTTGCAAGATGGTGGTAAGCCTCTTGAGCTATTGCACTCCGCTTTCACCACTACCTCATAGCTGTTAGTTGATAGGGATAATACTTTGCTGCTATATTTTGTTGTCTTCTAACCATGTCAGGAGGATCAGGGAAAGGAGTGGAGTCTCCTTCAGACTTCAATGAGTGTGTGTCCAAGGATGAGCTTACGAGGCTTCTTGATGACCAGCGCACCTACATAAATGGGAAATTTTGTAACACCTCAGGTGTTTTAATTATTAAACAAGTCTTATTGGCATAATAAAATGCATCTCTAACTAAGAAAATAAAAAGAATGGATTAAGTTTGGTTTTGCTTTTACCTTTAAAAGTTTGTATGTGCATAAATGCATGTACTTTAATGAAGCAAATTGGATAACTTTCACATCAAAGCAAATATGGCTATGAAATTAGATGAGCACACCAGTATTCGCATGACCAATAAAAGTTTAGTTGAAGCCTAGGGAAGAAAATGAAATTTTGAAATAAAATGACGCGCCCTCCGATTAGAGTTTTCTTTAAATTTTTAAAATAACTTTAGAACTAAAGCTCAAATGAACTTTGGCCTGAAACGAAACTTGTAGAACTTTTTATTCTGAACAACTTTCATGTTCAAGAGATTTTGAAATTCAAATTAGAAAGTGGAGAAAACGTCCTGTTTGCAACCAGCCCCCTGGAAATTTTCGAATTCTCGCAGTTAGGCCCTTACCCCTCCTCTGCTGCACCGCCCAGCTCGCCCGACCGCCGCCGGCCACCTGGCCCTCGACGCCTGCGCGGCACCAGGCGCCGAGCCAACCCCCGGCGCCCTGCCTGCTGCCCGCCCCCGCTCGCCCAACCGCGGCCGCGCTTTCTTCTGCCTCCCGCACGGCATGCCCCTGCCCAACCCGCGGCTCCCTGCAGCACCGCACTGCCTCCCAGTCTCTGGCCGCCGCCCCCTCCACCCAGTGCCCCGTCGTGCCGCCCCAGCTCGCTAGTAGCACGCCCGCGTCGCCCGCACGCGACGTCGTGCCCCGGTGCACGCCCAGCGCACGCACGCCACGCGCACGGTGCGCCTCTGGCCACTGGTCACCGCCGGCCGCCCCCAATGGCGCCCAGCCTCGCCGCCCCCTCCACCCAGCGCCCCGGCCGTGCCACGCCCGCCCTATGAGCTCCACCAGCTATAAAGCCCGGCGCAGCGCCCCTCCCTCCTCTCCCTGTTCCCCTTTCTTCCCCGCAGAACAGAGCAAAGCAGAGCCGAGCTCCGCCCCACGCCGCCGCCGTGGAACTCCCTCCTCCGCCCCTCCTCGACCCGAGACAAGCGCTGAAACGGATCCTCCTCAGTGCGCTGAAGCTTCCCAGCCCGAGCCCCGCCGCCCCCATTGCCGGAGCGCCGCCGTCCGCGCCGCCCCACCGCCGCCGCCCCTTCTCTCCGCGGCCAGCCCGCCACCAGCCACCCCGAGCCACTCCAAGACCACCAATAGGTGCGCCCTGGTTCCCTCTCCGTGCTCCCCCACCTTGCCCTCGCCGCCGGCGACCCAGCTCACCGGTATTTGGCCGGACAGGATGACCCCGCCGTGATTTTGCGACCAGGGACTACATTGCAAACGCCCAAATCTTTCTAGGGGGTTTTCTGCTAGTTTTCAGGGACCCCTCTGTAAAGAAAGTTTTAACCAAATCAGTGAACTTGTAAAATTCGTATAAACTCGTAGAAAATTCAGAAAAATGCAAACTCAACTGTTATGGAATCCTTAGAAGAAACTCTACAACTTTTGTTACATAAAGTTTCTCAGATTCTCAATATATTTTGCACTATATTAAATGGAAGGTTTAATGGACTTCTTTTGTACCCACTGTTGTAGATCATTGCTGACCCTAAATTTTGGGCAGTGAGTTAGTTGCTTGATGTTTAGGACTGTGTAAAAAGAGCAGGACCAAAAGCCATCTCTAGATACACCTTTTGTCCAACCTTGTTTTATGCCATAAAGTGTTAGAACTAATTTTTCCTGCTGTTCTGTGATGTTTAATGTCATGAAACTTTTTATGTGTTGTTGTATTAACACCTAGAGGCCATAGAAAAATTTAGAAATATTTTTACTATATGTAACCTGTTCATATGAATTTGTAGTAGGAAAACTTCACTAATTCAAAATAATTAGTAAAGCGCTTAGAAAATGTTCATCTTTTTGCTACGAAACACATTAGAGTAGCTCAAGCTGTACAAAAAGTTTCATACATATAAACCCTGTATAACATCCTGTAGAAAATAATCTTTAATAATATGGGTGTAGCTTGTCCCATTTATTATGCTCTATATCATCTACAATAAAATCTTTAATAATATGGGTGTAACACAACAATGGTTATAGCAACACCCTGCAAAATTTTTAGCATCAATACTTGCATGGGTTGTTCTGTAGAAAAATAACTATATTCTAGCAGTGGCTGTGTATTACATTTTTCATATTTAACGTGCTGCACAAAAATGTCTGAAATTTTTACAGTGACCTTATCTCTGCATAATGTACTTTGAATAAAAATTTTATTACCAGAAGCTAACTAGATTAGTAATTGTGTTCAACTCATGTTTGTGTTTAAAAAGAAACTAAGTTTTCAATATAACACAACCCCTTCTTCTTTAATGAAGTTAAATAGATTAAGATAAACTCTATTAACGATTGCCCAGGAAATGTTAAAGTAAATAACTTCACAGCAAAACTTATGTCTTATGAACTGCAACTTTATCGTGAAGGAAATAATGTCGTTTACTATCACCACTACTTAAACTTGTGCATTCATGTAGCAACGACGACTCTCACCGACGGAACGTACGAGTTGGTGCCCGCGTCCGAGAGTGAGCAGCGTGAAGCTCAAGTGAATCTAACTGAAGTTGCCGAAGACCCGAGCCCAAGTTTGGAAGAGCCCCGGACTAACTTTTCGCAAGAAGGCAAGCCCCGGAGCATGAACCCTATTTTCTAAACTTATGCAACTTATTACTCTACTTTACTTGTGCATTAAGTTTATAGGAGTTGGATGAAAACTTAGTTGCATGATCCTAGGTTCCCATGCTCTGAACACTAGATGCAAGGTTCGATAGAATGCTATGCTAATAGGACTCGGTAAAAGTCGAGTGATTTCCTGTCACTCGCGAGAAATTAGGAGTTGATTGTTTACTACACGCTGCAATCATAAGGACGACGGACGGGCTATGGTACGATGTTTATGTTGATGATTGAGGCCCGTCTGTCTAGTGAAAAATGCTAAGGCCGCAGTGTGTGGTAAGTGATGGTTAAGTCTTTGAACGTACTAACCACATGCCGAGAATATGGTAATCGGTAAGCTTAAGTACCGGATTGAACCGAGGCCGGAACATACTCCCCACTGTCTTGAATTCGTTCACATCTAGCTAATGGCGGGTGCATGTGCCGCCATGGCCCGGCTGCGTCCGTGGTCCATGGGGACGTGTAGTCGAGGGCGGTGGGCCTGTTCCGTGAAGGGGGAATTGAAGGGAAAAGTTGCACGTGTGACTCTAGGGAGTAACCACGTGACGTGTGTTTAGGTTTCCCTTGCAAAGTTAAGAAATTCGATTCGAATCGTCCGTTTCTCACGGCTATTGAGACTGCTTAACCACTTTTACCCACAGAGTAAGAAGAGGAACAATGATGATGAATAAACTTGTTGGATGAAAATTTAATGCTTCACCATGTATGATATTGGATAGTTGCTTACCTAGAATGGTTAAAGAAAGCTAGAACTTGGAGCTAAAATCTGAAAGTAAGGACCTACTATATATGCTTTTTGGCAAAACAAACCCCTCAAGCCAAAAGCCTCGCATGTCTAGGAGTCGGCTAAGTATACCCCATTAGTCGGGTAAGCCTTGCTGAGTATTAGTATACTCAGCCTTGCTTGTGGCTCGTTTTCAGGTGAAACCTTCGAAGATACGATTGCTAGCTTGACTTGGCCCTGCACTCTTCCCCCTGGTTGGTCGGTGGAATGGGATACGCCCCCGTCCAATGGAGATGATGCCGAGTGATGTCTCGTACGGGCTTCATCGATACATCCTGTATCGTCGAGTAGCTATCGCTGTTTTATTTTCCGCTGCAACTTAAACTCTGAAGAACTTCTTAGTATGATCATTGAAGTACTTGGTTTCTAAACCCGAAACTTGGTCTGTAATATTTACTTATGCTAATGTGGTAATATTTGCTGGAATGTGGTATTCTCTGGGCTCATCTTCGCATGAGCATTTGTATGTATGGCATTCGATCCGCTCTACCGTGGTTGTATCGGGAGGTTATACCCGACAGACCAGTGGATTACTCCGTTTGAAGTGTAAGGTTAACCGAGATTGCCTTAATGGTGATGGTTAATACACTTGAGCCGGATTAATTCAGGTGGTTCTGCCACAAATTTGATGAGTTGATGCGCACTATCAACAGGTCACCCGAGTTGAACATGTTGAACAACGACCTCCTCCACGGCGGCCGCATCAAGTACCACCTGAAGGTGAGGAGGATGAGAAGTACGCTGATAATGATGCTGATGCACGCAATGAGGACCATCTTCGGCGTAATCGTCATGGTATGGGAGGTAACCATAATCGTGGTAATAATGGTCCTTTTGCTAAAATAAAGTTTACCATGATTCCTTTTGGGGCTTACTTAGATTAGGAACTTGCTGTTGAATAAAGATTTAATTCTCATTTGGTTCCTACTGAGCATAGAGTTAGACCTGCTACTAGTGAGTTTACTGGTTTTGCTCTATTTTGGTGGAATGATCTTTGCACTATGCCTAACAATGTTGTACCTCAGACTTGGGATGCTTTAAAACAATGTATGAAATCTCGCTTTGTGCCTTTTATTATCAACGTGATTCGCATTTAAAGTTGCAAACTTTAAATCAGGGTGATAAAGGGGTAGAGGAATATTATCAGGAGCTAATCATTGCTTTATCCCGTAATAATATACATGAGCATAATCAGGATACTTGTGCTAGATTTTTTGTTGGTTTGCATCGTGATATATTGGATATCCTTGATTATAAAGAATGGACCAGGTTTAGCCAATTGTATCATCTTGCTCTTAAGGCTGAAAGAGAAGTATAGGGACGACAACAACAACTGAATTTCAGGTCCAACCCTGGAAGATCTTTTCCGCAGCGTTTCAACCTCGACAAGCCCAAGGCACATGTTGCTAAGCCACCAGCGATACCGCCTGCTACTATACCTACTTTCGAGGTAAGTAATGTGTCTTCTATGCAGTTCTAACCGGAGAAGAAGGTTGTTTCTACTGGTGCTTCATCGAGCCGCTCCACCAACATCGTGTGCCACCGCTTCAAGGGCATGTGACACGTCATGAAGGATTGCCCGAGTCGTCGTGCATTCATTGCTACCAATGATGGAGGGTATGTAAGTGCTAGTGATGTTGAAGATGATTTGGCTCTTGTTGCTAACCATGTTGCAGATTTGGAGAGCGAAGAAGAGGCCATTGATCCTATGACTGCTGCTGTGGGCTACAAATCTATTCTTGTGCAGTGCGTGTTGAGGATACAGCTTGAGCACGAGCGAGAGAAGCTACAACGCCATAATTTGTTCAACATGTTCCTAATTGTCAAGGATTGTCGTATTCGTACAATAATTTCTAGTGGGAGCTGCAACAACTTGGTTAGTTCGGATTTGGTCAAGAAGCTTGGCTTGATCACACGTTCTCATCCCAAATCTTATCACTTCAAATGGTTTAACAATAGTGGTAAGGCAAAGGTAACTCGATAAGCAAGAATACACTTTTTCATTGGTTCATATCATGATTATGCTGATTTTGATATTGTTCCTATGTAAGCATGTTCGCTTTTATTAGATCATCCACAGGAATATGATACTGATGCTTTACAACATGGTAGAACTAATACATATACTTTGATGCATAAGGGCAAGAAAATTATTTTACTTCCTTTAACGCCTGCTCAAATTGTGAAATGTGACAAACAGTTTGCTGAAATTTCTAAGAATGATCATGCTTTAGACCCACCTGTTGCTACATCCCAAGAGATTAAGTTTCAAGGAGGTGCTTTACTTGCTAAGACATCTCTTAATGCTGAAAATTATGTTGATGCAGCACCATGTCGCACCATGCTTTGCAAACATGTTTCGTTTTCACATGATCCTACTCCTATGTCTAGCAAATTGTGTGCTGCTTGTCACTAACCTTTTGCAGAAGTTTGATGGTGGGATGGAGTCAAGGATGACTCTAATTCAAGAAGGGGAGGATGATGAGGACATCACCATGCTGGATACACCCAAGATTTGGTCTTCCACGAGTTACAAGTTGTCTCCAATTTGGTCTTCACGTCCAGTTCAGACTCAGCCGACCACCCTAAATGGAAACGCTGAAAAGAAGATGATTAAAGCTTTCTTTTGGTTCTGGTCCAAGCTTTAGAAGATTTGTGGATCATTCTGTGTGACCATGACAAGGTGTTGCATCACCTATTTTGGGCCAAGTCGGCCTTCTATCGTGTCGGGACTTAAGCCCAGATTGAGGACGCCCCCACCTGGTCGCCCTCAACCCTAGAACGTCCCCCCTTCGATATAAACTCAGTAGCAGCCGCCACATTAGGGTTTGAGTTTTGTTTAGTTCTAGTTTTCCATTGAGAAACAGACATCTTCATTTTAACTGTGACGTCGAGTCCTTTTGCTGTGAATCAGGGCCCCTTTCTTGTTCTTCACCACTGTGGTGATTATTCCTTTTTTGAACAAAGCTTGAACCCCATACTTGTCATTGCTTCATACACATGCGCAATTTCAGATTGCATGCTTATAATTTCTTGCTTGTGTTCTTCAATTCACTTGCAGGATTAGCCTTCTTGGCGAGGTCAATCAAGTTGTACTTGGTTGATAACCAACGGAGAAGTGGTGTAACGGTTGCAGGGGTTCGAATTGTGACTGATTATAAGCCCGGATCGCCAACATCATAATTCCACCAATCGAACTTACCATACCTATCAGAAGATCAGGCAAGTGCTAAGTCAAATCTGATGGTGAGGTTTGATCCATCTGAAAGTAAACTGAACCACGAGTTGGGGTCTTGAATCAAGCAAACGGGTGGTCTAATCGACACACGCTCTCACCAGGAAGTAGCTGAAGCTAAACTTACAACAAAACAAAACCCAAGTCTCAAATGGTGGCTGCTACTTCTATTTATAGGGAGGTTGCTACCAGGACGTGCTGGATGAGCCATCCAAACCCTAGGACGCTCCCCTCATGGGCTCTACTGAAAACAAGGCCCAAAGGCCCAACAACTGGGGTTCTATTCAGCCTAAAGGTCCGAACGTTCTTTGGCTGATTGTGCTCAGATCCAGATGAATCTGATGATGAGGTTTGATCCATCTGAAAGTAGACTTCAAGATCTTTCCAATGAGCACTGATGGGCCTCAAGAAACCTCCGGAGTGAAGAATTATGGCCATCTCAATCTAGCGCTTCCTGCAGGTCCGAATGCATGGTCCGAAAGGCTGGTCCGAATTTGCTTCCTCTAGGTTCGAACTTGTTGATCGCACCCTCACACTTGGCTGGTTCTTAACTCATGTTTCTAAATATAAATAAACAATCACCATAATTTAGTAGCATCCAATTCTGAGAACTATATGTTTGGACAGCTAGAAATGAATTTACCTGAGAATTAGGCATGTAAGCTCGATCTCTAGTTATGTGGCTTTGTTCTCCTTGTTGTCCCATAAGTATGGTTGTATGGGATCTCTGATCCTATCTGACGGGCTTTTCGTTCTCTGAGGGGAGAAGCGGCCCAAAAGGATTGTTTATTTTTTCTTTTCATTTTTCTGATCTTCTTAGCTATAGATCAACTTCGATTATGTACACCAAATGTACGCAGCATGTTGCCATTTTCCTGAGGTGGCGTTTGGATACTGGGAACTATAGGGTGGGAAAGGGAAAATGAGGGTATAGGGATATTCCTTCCCAAGAGCCATGAAGTTCTTGTTCCTTCTATTTGTATGCATCGACCTCCAGCTGAAGCTCTCGTTCCTTCTTTTTGTATGCATCAACCTCCAACCTCAATTCATCCACTCTGTCTCGCATGTCCAGTCCCTTGGCGACCTGCTCTCACGCATTGGCGGCAACCGCGGCTGGAAGCCCCTCCACCCTGGCGACTGTTGGTGTTTCTTAGCATCATCACTAGGATTGTTAGTCCTTGGCAATGACACCAAGAAATGCGTATTGGTATGTCTTAACGTTTACAGAATAAATCCGCAAGCGCACGGATATACCGTTGTAGCATTTCATCCGGAAGTATTCAGGGTATCGTAATTTATATTTTCCCAAGGGATGGCATGGTGTAAAAGGGTTTACTGAGTCCATAATCAAGACAAGATGCTTAAGCTATAAACTATAACTCAAACAGGGATAAGTTATGATAAATGAAGTATAGGGGTAATGTGACACACACACAAGCCAATCTCATGAATAAAGAATAACAAATAAACCAAAGATTAGCGGGAGCATAGGCATAAAAGAGGGTCTTAGTGATATCTACTCAAGTTAGCAAGGGTTATACAACACATGGTTAGGATTAGCATTAAGCCACCAACATTACAGGGAGACTACCTAGTACTGGTTTGCCAGCAACCTGGAGTAGCACTTTAGACTCCTACACCACATCCGAACGTGGGGGGCTACGAAGGACGGACAGTGCTGTTACCACCTGCCGCCTACCCCGACAGACCGTGGGATGCAGTCTTATTCGATGGATCCTTCGTGCCCTGGGCACCACGCCCGTGCACAAGATCACTACTCTAGCCCCTCTGGAACCCCCACCATGATGATGGACAGGCATAGAACTAGAGCAAGCCCGAAAGCACACCAAATTGATGTTGATACTTAAAGCTAAGCTAAACATGGTTGTATAACTTGAGGGAGCATAAGATATGGCATACCAAACTATAAATATAGCAAGATAACCATGAATCAACTCTATATTATGAGTAGAATACCGACGAGTCGAATACAAAGCCATACCAAGGCCGAAGGTTGCTCAATTACCCGAGGACGACTTGGATTCGCTAAGAGACATAACTAGCCTAGCTCCCCTAGCCTAAGGACTACAAGTCACAACTAGAGAGTAGGAGAGAGGCTTCAAGTGTGTTGTGTGTATATGAGGGGGGTGGAGTCCTCCTTTTATAGTCTCTAAGGGCGGTTCCTGCCATCCCTTCGTAAGGAAACCTTAGCCACCGGGATCAAGAAGAGTAGACGCCACTCCACGTCAAAAGGCACTTGGACGGGAACCCATCTGGGTTCGACCGACCCCAGGTGGGGCTCCCCCAGGTGCACCTTCCTCTGGCTGGTTGGCAGGTGGGCCCAGGCTCTGATCCTCGGTGATTCATGCCTTGGCGCGCCCGTTTGGTTTGTCTGGTGGGTCCTCCTTGTAAGTGTGATGCAGCGGACGATCTTTTGTGCATTGTTTGCTGTATATTCTCCATGTTTTCTTATTTCAGACTTGCATCCCTGAAATGGCTAGATAGGCAAAATAACTGTGGAACTAGGTTAGTGATACAAATATGCGAGTAAGAGGTATGGTTTTCCTTTATTTGTGAGTATAGTTGACAGTCGGATTTCGCACTTAAGGACCGTCAACAACGACCTGCTCTCCCCTATCGGCGATCTGCTCCCCTCCAGCAGCGACCCGCTCCTCTATGGAACCGACTCACCAGCCCCACCAATCCCACTTCTTATTCTATACTATGTTTCTTTCCATATCCCAATGTCTATCCACATGCCACATGAAGTGGCATGGAAGAAGATTAGAAAGGAGAAGAGCTTACCATGGTCAAAGAGTCTTGATCTTGTCACTTTGTTGAATCAGCGATGTAGTAGGAGGCACGCTGAGTAGTTCCTGGTGCCCAGGCCCCGAGCCTGGAAGCCAGCCGAGTCGTGGAGAGCCAAGTGGTACCCCGAGCAAGGAGCTACGCCGACTACTTTGCGGAGTTGTTTTTGGCGCCCAGCCCCCGAGCGAGGAGCTGCGCCGACTGCTTTGCGGAGTTGTTTACGGCGCCTAGCCCCTTGCGAGGAGCTGCACCGAGTGCTTTGCAGGTTGTTTACGGCGCCCAGCCCACGAATGAGGGGCTGTGCCGAGTGCTTTGCGGAGTTGTTTACGACACCCAGCCGCTGAGCGAGGAGCCCCGACTAGCCCGCTGAGACGTTTGTGGTGCCCAACCCCCGAGGGAGGAGCTGGTTGAGCCGCGGAGGCGCGCTGACTTGTTTGCCGAGTCATTTGCAGCGCCCAGCCCCCGAGCGAGGAGCTGGCTGAGTCACAGTGATGCGCTGACTTGTTCGCCGAGTACCTCGTGGCAAAACTCGAATTGATTCATAGTACAGGTAGCCGCTGGCTGAGTCACAGTGATGCGCTGACTTGTTCGCCGAGTACCTCGTGGCAAAACTCGAATTGATTCATAGTAGAGGTAGCCGAGTCGAGGCGGTCGTCGCCGAGTCGAAGTAGTCGGCTGCATGGTCAGCGTAGTCGAGCAAGCGACTGCCGAAGTAGTCTGCGTGGTCACCGTAGCCGAGTAGGCGGCTGTCGAAGTAGTCGATGTGGTCGCCGTAGCTGAGCAGGCGGCTGTCGAAGTAGTCGGCGTGGTCGAGCGGACCGTACTTTTTACATTTTGGCCTTTTTTTAAAGAAAATTCACGTTTGGACCTCTAGGGGAAGTATTCTCGGTTTTGTACCCGGATGGTTGGTGCCGTGACTCACGGCGCCGTGGTAACACATCTCGGCGCTGTGAGTCATGGCGCCGAGGTTGCAGCCTCCGGTAAACGTGGCTGCAGCGGTGGCGCTGACATGGCAGGGAGCTCAGCGCTAAGATCCGTGGCGCTGAGCTCCCTACCACGTGGGGTCCGCGGTTCCTCCTTCTCTCACTCAGTTCTCTCTCTTCCCTCCGCCCTCTCTCTTGGATCTCCGGCGCCACCGCCGTAGCTTCCCCTCACCAGCGCCCGCCTCCTCACCGTTGTCGCTGCCGCCACCGCTATTTCCGCTGACCGGCGCGGCCGCCGGCTCCGCTCACCGCCGCCACGCTATCTGAGCCCCACGCGCGGGCCTCGGGGTGGGGCTCAGCTCCCGCGCCCCCACTCCGCTCATCGCGGGCCTCGTGGCCGCCATCGGCGGGGAGGCCACGCCTATGCCGGCGCCGGCGCCGGCGGCGCCCGGTAGAAGGGGGTGGGATTGTTAAAAGCAGGCTTGGCGCCGAGATCTATGGCGTTGAGCTCGGCGCCATGGCCTATGGCGCCGAGCTCCCTGCCACGTCGGCACCACGTTTACCCGGGACGTGTTACCTCAGCGTCATGACTCACGGCGTCGAGACGTGTTACCTCGGCGCCGTGACTCACGGCACCGACCCCCAGGGTCCCCTAGAGATCCAAATGTGAATTTTCTTCAAAAGAAGGGTCAAAATATAAAAAATACGGGTCGAGCGAACGCTTGTTGATGAAGCTAGCTAGTCGGAAGTCGTTCCCTACTAGTTCGTCTAGTTTGAGTGGTCGTTGCTGAATCGAAGATGTAGTCAGCATTGCTCCATGATGAACTCGAGGATAGCGGAGGATAGCGAGCCGGAACAGGCTGACATTCGGCACTACGACAACACCAAGCCTTGCCTTCGTCGACGACAGCGTCGACAACGATCCTCCTCTCTCTATAGCCTATCAATATGGTGTATCATGTTGGTGTTCGTCGATCAAGTGTTCTGTACCACCTGGTATAGGAGTTTGAGCCTTTCAACATAGAGCCTTTCTCTGTGTAGTTGGCAAGTTTATAGGAGCCATACCTCTTTTCCCCAAGGTGCCCGTTAAAAGTGCAAACTGTTTATGACTCATCTACGGCTGACACAAATACCACAGGATTCAGACGGATGGTGCACTAACTATTCACGTACACGGTTTTGTCGGCCATCGGATTAATCGAACGCCGCACGAGCTTGCTTATACTTGGCTCTAGCAGTAGCAGCAGCCAGTGCGTGGTGAACTGCTGCTGATCAATTTCACAGTTATGAGGCATTGTTGCACCCCTCACTCTGCACGTGGCCACGTGGCCACGCGGCAATTGTCGTGTTGTCCTTCCGGATTCCCATTCGCACCATGCGGCTCCATCTCCAATAACCTCCCACTCCAGTGCCGCCTCCGGCTCCAATAACCGTACAAGTGCCGCCGCCGCTTCCCCAAGCGCCACGCCATCTGAAATCCTAAACAGTTAACGCATCTCTCCGTTTACCTCCTCGTCTCCTTAACACGAACCACCAGCGCATTTTTGAGAGACGCCAATGCATGCATAAAGCAGGGGGCCAGGGCCGGGGATGTCGTTTGTCCCATCACTTTCCCTTTTGTCTTCTCCTTTCTCGGTCTGTCTCTCCTCTCCCTACGTACCGCCGCCATTCTTCTCGCCGGCAAGCCGCCGTCGTCTCTATCCAGCAAATTATCTCGATGGTGAATCCTTCGCCTGAAAAGAACACCCGCAGGGGAAACACCACCTGGGATTCTCTTCCGCACGATTTAGTTGTGAAGATTTCTGACTTGATCACGGATGCAATGGATTTCATCAGATTCAGGGCAGTCTGCCATGGTTGTAGGATACCTCGTTCTGATAATCGGTCGTTTACCCCGTGGATTCTGAGAAGCGATGATGTTGACGACTCTGGAGCCGTGGAATTCGTGTCCATGGCGGACAACAATCCGTTTCGCATCACTTTTCCTACGCTGGTTGGGGAAAGATGTTCGCTGATTGGCTGCTGCGGCGAATATGGCCGCCTTCTCGCCATTGATCACGACGACAAGCAAGCCACGCCGATCCTGTTGAATCCGCTATCTACTCAGCAGTACATTGTCGTGCCACGACTTCCCACATGGTGCAGCGATCCGACATTTGTTCCATCTGCTCATATATTTTCCTTGAAAACAGAAGACGATCGTAACGTGGAATCTTTCCTCATCTTATCAAACTTGGCGCCATGGGAACCAAACTCGCTACCGTCATCATTTCTGTGCATGTGTCACCTAGCGGCGGGAAGACTATCCGACTGGAGCAGCATTCCTTCAGTAGTGTTCTGGAGTAGGCCGTTTGAACACATGAGAAGCTTCTTGTTGGCGCAGGATCCCCCTCCACAAGCACCACCAAGTAATTATCTTCCCATGGTAACCGGGCTACTAGCATGGGATCCTCACAAGGACTGCCTGGAGCGCTACTCATTCGTGCTCGAAGGGGACCATGGCCGGATATACTTCCTCATCGTGGAAAGGAAGAGCGCGCCCGGCTGGGGATCCAGCAGACCCGACGTAATGTGTTACCCACCTATGTTATTACGACGAGGGTGGCATATGGAAGCGGATACCCTGGGAGGAGGCAGCTGCTGAGTCGTTCCACAACAAGATTATCCTATTCGAACCATTCCGTGTCGGCAAGCGCATTCTACTCTGACCCGAGCATGCCAATTCATATGGTGTCCTGGCCAACGAAATAAAGGAAGACCACATCTCTACTTCACAGATACAAGCAGGCATGGTTTCCTCCCCCCCCCCCCCCCCCCCCCCCCGAATTTTACCGATATTTCCTGCCTATCCATGGGTGCCGATAAGAAATAATCTAGCCTTTTTATCCTTTTTTTAAATCTTGTTTAAATTCATTTTGAATTTTGTTTGAATTTATTTAAATTTAATTTGAATTTGTTCGATATTTCCGATATACCATGTTTATCTTGGTTATTTGTGACCTCCTATGAATTTTATTTATCGATAGTGGAAACCTTGCAAGCAGGTCCTGGGACGAGGAAGGTAATGGATTGTCGTACTGGGTGTACCAGGCACGCATGGGATCAATCGTCGAAGAACCCCCTATCAATATTCTGCGGGTTCCAGGGAAGTGGGATTTGAGAGACGGAGGATGGTTCTTGCCAAAATATTAGATAAAATATTTGAGAACATGGTACAAGTTAAAGGAGTACACAATAGTAGTACTTTGGTGATTATGAGCTGAATCTGATATGTAGTTTAACTTAGCTGCTTGTGGCAGATGTCCACCTTGGTTCTGTTATGTGTTCATACAATTCTATGGAAACAGATGGTTCGTCGCTGTTTTTCTTTTTCGTCGGGATAGGTGGTTTTTGACATGGATTCTTATTTCTTTTAAGCGGATTCGTGTTTTATATGACATGGATTCCTGCATTCGTGTTTTTATATGGATTCCTGTTTATGAGCAAAAATAAAATACTATTGATAAAACTAGTGACCGCGCGCGCTCATATTTAATCCGTATAGTTGTGGATTTTCACAGTTATCAGCATAACTTATTTGTTAATTAGTTATTGGTTTGAATTATAGGATTTGTAAATTTAGTAGATCCATATTAAGAAGGAGAAGGGCAAATAAAAATCCACATTTTACATTATAACGAAATATAAGAGTTTTTGACAAGGAGTTCTAGCACTTGCGGTTATATTAAAATGGAACACAGGACACTTGCTGAGAGAGTAGCTGTCAGAATTTATAGTTAAAAAAAGAAGAATCAATCACAAATTAACTTGCCTTTATATACTACAATGAAGAAGAGATAAAAATGCATGTAGTCTAATTTTTGTATCTTTTCAATTACAGTAAGCCATGCTCTTGCTTTGCCTCAAGTCATAGTCAGTGTTGTCGTATATGAAAAGTTACGTTGCAACTTGAGCTGTAGATACCAAGTGAGAATAAGAAGTGACAATAAGAAAATAAAACTCACTTACAGTTTACTGAAAATGGTGGCTGTTGTTGTCTACATAGCATTGCTTTGACTACTGCCAACTTTTTTTTTAAAAAAAAAAGGAGATTCATCTACAGCTTAAAGTTGTTCCAAGTTGACTCTGCTCTACATTAAATTAGGTAGCATGTAACAAAATAATAATCAGTTATTGCTTCCAAAGTAATGAAAAAGATGAGAGGGGGAAATTTATCTACTTTAACAACTGTGATCAGAAGGATAAAGTGCACCAACTTCACCATATTCCAGTTGGTTAGTTCCTTGGGAGATGAGAAGTTCAGATTCCATTGCAAAGAGAAGGAGAAATGGGAACAGAGGCCATAGTTGAAGGAGAAGTACTTGTACAAACCTGGCACGCTGTTTCTTTGTGCTCATAATGGAGCTGCAGCTGACAGAACACGGTGTTTAAATGAAGGAGCAGGCGCAGGCTTCAAACGTCCTGTGTTCATATACCGTTTGGCTTCTTGTGGTTGATGCACCTGTGAAGGCAGTGGCTGAGTCTATAAGAAGTAGGTAGAGGTCTTTGCGATGCGTAGGAGATGGTAGGCGCAGATAGGACGGCGATAGATGCAATGTTATGGCTGGCGGCAGGCAGCGGCTTGACCTTTTTGTATGTGTTCAAACATTGTTAGGTAGTAAAGAAGAAGAAATGGGAAAAGATTAAAGGAAAGTAAAGAGGAAAAAGGATTAGCAATATACAAACTCTGAGTGGAACAATATGAGATTAGGGAGCATGCAATTTGATCGAAGCAGATTTAGGAAAAGGATCCCATCATATTAATTTCGAAGAATCACAAAGTACTAACATGTAATGCAGTAACATATTCAAAAAAAAAGGTATGCAAGTGGATAAGAAATCAATTTGAATAGGAAGAGAAGGAGAAAATAACAAATATATCAAAATACTAATCATAGAAGAGGAAAGAGACCATTTTGTTTTAAGAGAAAATATCCTAGGGATTTAGAGAACAATGCCAGCCCAATAGCCATCCTTAATTTTCAAACTGTACCTATTAAAAGGGTTGAGGAAAAAATAAAACATATATACCTTAATATTTGTATAGGCACACACAAATACATGTATGGGCATATGAACATATATATATATATACCTTGTTGTCTTATGTTTGCATATTACTATATATGTGTATATATGTTGGAACAAAGGAAATACTGCATCATAAAACCAACATCACATAGGAAAGGAGGAATATGATAGCACAACAACAGTAGCTTACCAGATCAATGATCGATGAGACAATAGCAGTTCCTTACCAGACAACAATTACTTTATAGAAGTTTAACAATTTCATTACGCTCTTGACAAACCAACCAATCTAACCCAAGATTTTCTCTGCAAAGGAAAATAGGATTTAGGGTTCACAATCAAATCACAGGCACAGCCAATCAACCTAAAACAAATACATGTTCACAATGGGAAAAATGCATTAGAAATAAAGAAAACAATCCACCACCTTAGCACAGAGCAAGATAATACTCCAGATCTGCAGTACCACAGTAAAGCTGTAGGCAAATCAAATTTTCTTTCACATGGCAGAACCTGCATTATAAAAAGCAAACCAATAAAGTTTGAACATGGAAATATATAGCAAAAATGAACTTGCCGATGAAAGGCGAATCAATTAGTACATGAATTTGCAACACTTTCATTAGATCTATAAACACACGAATTATATGAGGAACCATAATAGAGGTTGGAATGCTAACAGAGAAGCGATATACATAAATGCACAGCAATGAAATTGGATGTACAACCAGGTATTGATATATACTGAAGTTAGATCTACAAGCAGGGAAATGAATTCTTGGATGCTAATGCTTAAAAGGGTAAACAAAAAGCAAAAGTATAAAAAACCTAGGCACAATGGCAAACAAAACAGGTAAGATGAAATTAGGTTGAGACCAAGGCACAGCATGTAGTAGCAGCACATCAGTACATCTTAGAATGTAATAATAGCAAAGCTATACACCTAGCTATGGGCACGGGAAAGACAAAATATCCTCACCTAGGAGTAGCACAGCGCAGGAAGCGAGCACAGCTTCGCTTGATCCAGCAGCACCACCAACAAGCGTGCATCACCAGGGAAGAAAACAAGAACAAAGAGATCAAACCACAGTAGGGAGGAAGAGGGAGGGGAAGTGGGGGAATGGAGAGACGAAGCAAACCTGAAGCAGGCAGCAGCAGCGAAGCCGGAACAGGAAACGTGCAGTGAAAGCCCCCAACAGCAACAGCACAAGAACACCCAGCAGCGATGGTGATGCCTTAGGGCAAAGCCGGCGTGGCAACAACGGCGGTCGAGGTGACGCAAACCAGGTTGCGGCGGAAAGAGGAAGTATCAGCGCGAGAAGTGGCGAGAGAGCGAGAGAGGATGGGGTGAGGAAATGAATAAGGCTGGTACGATACCGACGGGAAGATTGTGCGCATCCTGCTCTTTAGGAGCTGCAGCACTGAGTTGGCCACAGGCGAGGAGCAGCGGCACCAGCAACACCACCTGCGCGGGCGAGAATCAACGGCGCCAGTCTGGCCGCAGGCGGGGAGCAACGGCCGCCGCCTAGCCGGCCGTGGGCGAAGAGCCGGGGCGCAGGGCAGGCCACAGGCAGGCGACGGCGCCGCCAGACCGGCTGTGGGCGAGGAGCGGCGAAGCCGAGCTGGCCGCGCGCGCCGCCTTGCCAGACCGGACGCGGGTAGGGAGCAACAACGCCGGTATGGCCGCCTCGCCCAGATCCGGCGGGTCGACGGTGGCGTGAGGGCAGGGTCACGGCCAGCAGCGCGCGGGACGGCGGGTATGCGCACCGGCGAGGCACGCGGCCCGCAGTGCCGCTGAACACCCGCGGCGGCCGCCGCCTGACCCCGCGCCTCGCCCGCCGCTGTCGGTGTGGGGAGGGGAAGATATTTTCAAGGTAAGGACTGGGGGTTCCATTTGCCGGAAATGCAGGGGCCTAAACGTAAAATGTTGGCGGCAACGGTCCATCACTAGCCGTGGGATTGCGATCGGACGGGCGAAATAATTTTTGACGATGTGGATACCCTCATAGCCCCGCCGAGGCGTAAAATAAGCCCGCAGGCTTGTGTTTCTTTTTTCAGATGTGTGTTTCTTTGAGCACACAACATGAGAAGTATATCAAGTAGCATTGGTCACACGACGTGAGAAGTTCATCAGTAACATTCAAAATAATATTATAGACGGATTGATATACTTAATAAAAAGTAGTATGGGGCACACAACATGACAAGTTCATAAGTTCCGTTCAGAAAGCTCCCAGAATCAGTCAGTCCAGAAGCTCCCACAATATTCCGTAGCAAGCCTACATGGAGTCACCGAGCAATAACTAGATTAACCACTAAACCTTTTGCTTGGTGAAGGCAGTCATTTGCCGATCGCTCAACAACTCCTACTTCTGGGTCATTTTATATCAGCTACAAAGCTTTTGAACCAGTTAGTGCAGCTAGATGTGGTACTGCTACTAGTGTTGCCGCTACTTGACTAGAGGTGGCACACGCATTGATTTCTTAGACTTTGAAGTTTTTTTCTGAGGCTCTTTAGTATCCAATATCACTACCTTGTACACTGGGTGCTCTATGTATATATTTCCACTTCTAGGTACAATTTTCCCCTCAGTTGCATGGTCAATCAGCAACATGATGTACGGGGCATATGGGATCAAAATTCTTGTGTCACTGCAAGTTTTTTTTATGTCCCTGAACATGAAGTCTACAATGTCGAAAGGCTTCCCGAACAAAATATGACCAAGTTGTCATTGTGAACCTCACCTTTGTCTCCAGCCCTAGGGTAGATTGTTTTTCTCAGCAGCCGAGTTGCTGCACTAAAATGCACATCTCCATCATTTAGTCTATAACTATCGAGCTCTTTTTGTTCTGTGTCACCCAAACTGTCCTCAATCTTAATCCTGCAAAACTTGCTATGTTGCAATGGAGGATCAAGTAGAACGTTCTCACAAAATCTCTTATTGATGGTAATCTTCCTATTTATGCCACTCATCCACGTCAATGAGGTCCTATTTGGATTTATGTAGACTGTGAAGAACTGTCTGACTATCTCTTCATGCCAATCCTGTCTTGTACCCATCAATTTATGAAGACCAATATCAAGACATCTTCTCTCGACATAATCCATCTCTTTGGAATGGTTGATATTTTTCCAATTGATCCATGTGCTGTCAGCAAAGCTCTTCATTTTATAAACATTGTTGTACATGTCCTCTTGCTCGGTGGTCCAAAAATGGCCATCTCTTGCAGTTCTGGCCTGTTCATAGAAATTAGATCTTTTTACTCTTTTAGGCAAGGATTTTCAGGTTTTCGTCGCATGTGATCCCTCAGCGGGATGAGGTAACCCTTCTAGAATCTCAATTGTAATGGAACCCTCATCTACTTCCACTACTGCAGGCTCTCCATCTTGTGGTACTTCTTGTCTCGCAAGCTGGTCCTAACACAAAGAATGGGGCCTGTTCCTTGAAGGAGCATGGCAAATGGGGCCTCTTCCTTGTGGAGATGGACTTGAAAGCTGGTTCTGACCTGTATCTGATTTTTTTCCCCATAGATTTGAAGTCATCAATTGCTTTAGCAAGATCAAAATCAGTACGAGCATCAAAGAAACAGAAACGATCCTTTGCATTTAGGACTAGCTTAGACCATATTGAATTACTCTTAGTGAGAGTTCGTTCATGTCCAAGGATCTACAGGTAGTTCATGTTGGGAAAATAATTTAAATAAAAATTTAGTGGGAGATTGAAGTGTCAAAGGATTTAAAGGTAGTTCCTTTGCCAATAGAAAAGGAAAAGTTAACATACCTTGCTCTTGTCAAGGCCACATTAGCTCTCCTATTAGAATCGGCAAATCCTATGTTCCCATCATCATTGCATCTAACTGTTCAAAGTATTATTATGTCCTTCTCATCACCTTGAACTGAATCCATAGTTTGTACTTTAATAGAAAGAAACTTGTTCTTACGGCATCCAAGTCTTTCTTACAAAGCAGTCACTTGGGCAGAATATTGAGATATTACACCAATGCTGGTTTTCTTCTCCTGCTTGGAGCATGCTCCAGTAGTTTTGGACCAAATATACAAGGATCAGCCCTGAACTAATTATATTTAATAAAATCATAAAAATTTACATACTATACCTTCAGCAAGTTTGGCAACAATATTGGCTACTACAACAACTTCAACCATATTTTTTGGACTTCGACCAATGCGCTCTTCTATACCGTCTTCAACATTAATGAATGAATAGTTACCAAACATATGACCGATAAAAATGTCAAAAGGGTCCTTGCCTTTATAGCAATTTCAATTTTTCCATCATAAAAATTTGCAATTGGAAACTTGCTGATATAAGGATGCATTCTATATTGCAAATTTAACAAATGCTTGTGGTAACCAATTTCACACAATCTCTCAAAGCGGCTTCATCCATACTTAGCCTCTTCTGCAATCTAGAAATTAGAGCAAACTAGAAATTAGGAAATAATCACCGATAACGTAAGGATACATTCAAATGGTCTTATAACAAAGACATACCGGGCTCATTACCACTAATTCTAGCTGATTGTCATCCCCAACAAGCACCACATATTTTATCCCATCAATTGTGAGAGGGATCATTGATTCACATTCTTTTAGGTTTGGTGCCTCATCAATAACCAAGATATCAAATCGCTGATTTTTCAACCTAGATGACTTAAAAGGAGTGCAAATTACAAGTTTTGCATCTTGTAAGTGGATGTTCTCTCTAGTATGCATACTATATTTCTTCATCTCCAAGTTTCCGGCAACATGATCTCTCAACAATATTTTAGATAGGTCCTTATAAGTCTTCGCAGTAAGCTTCTCACTACCAAACATAATGATGTCATCAGTGGAAGGACTGGTTTCAGTGGACTTTTCAAGTAGGGAAACAAGATGAGAAGCCAATTGCAAGAGAGCTATGTTGGTTGGAGCACATACAAGACTTCTAGATTTGCTTGGAGTCATTAAAAGCTTTTGCAGAATCATTGAAACTGTTTTAGTTTTACCTGTGCCAGGTGGGCCCCAAATTAGATGTACAGAACATTTCTCAGAACATTTAGTTGCTGAAATACAACTTGCTACTGCATCACTCTGTGATTCATTCAGTTCAAAATCAGCACGCACAGCCTTTGCAATTTTTGCTTTATCTGCGAATCGTCCACATTCTCTATCAGCCTGCAACATATATTAAAAAACATCGGTGCACAATAAGAGAGATAAATGTTCCTCAAACTAAGAGAGAGAAATTTAGTACATACACCATTATTTTTAGTCAATATGAGATTGCTTATTTGTGGACTTGCTTTAGAATCTCTCATCATGACTTCACAACTACATTCACAAGTTGCCAGATTAGTCAGGCGCATAACCTGGTAGGAACTTTGCTCATTAATGCTTCCATATGGCGACTGCGATAGCCAGACATCCATTGATGCTTCAACAGCTTCATCATAAGTGTTGACCTTCATAACCTCCAGGATGGTGCAAAAGGAGACGTTCTTGATAATCTGGTCTCTAGAATTCAATTCCGATAATAACATGAGATCTCCTTTTTTTGGCATATTATCCCCCCCCCCCCTCGCTTGGGTACTTTGAGCTTGATGTTGTACACATTTGGCCACGAAGAATCTTGCTTATCCTCATAGAAATCCACATATAAGCCTCCGAAAATAGTATCCATGCCCAAGTCGATTTGATGCCAGATCTCCACCAGTGTTGGATTGCGAAATGCATTTGTGTAGTCCGCCCAAGTTTCAAATTCATTGGGGATCATCTCAACTTGTAAGAACATGGCAACCTTGAAATACAGATGTGGTGCAAAATAAGGAATGTTGCCTGTTGGGAGAGGCTCATTTTACCTTAAAAGGGCACTGTTTCCCCTTCAAAATATCATAAACTGACCATGATAGCACATGTTGGAAAAATGTTTGGCCAGCTTTGTCTAAGTGAAGCATTTTGATGCTGGTGCAATCTGCTACACAAACGGTTCAGCTTTTCATAAAACTGGATTTGACTCCAGGCAAGTAATAAATCGAATATCGGATTCACTTAACACTTTCCCCTTCACTTAACACTTGCTCAGGCGGCGACCGCAGAAAAGAGCTGCGACGGTGCGGGTCGGACAATGCCATTAATCCCCTTAACTTAACACTTTCCCCTTCACTCAACACTTTGCCCTTCACTCAACACTTCATCAGGAAAAGAAAACATGCCTGTCTGAACTTATTTTCTATGCTCTGAGTCCTGCACACAAAAACCTAAAAAATTTACAGTAGGCTCGCCATAAGTTTAGGAGCACTCAATAAAATTTTAAGCTCTAGTCCTTGCAATAGTTGTTCAGTATAAAATGATCTTGGTTCTAGAAGTAGTTGTTTAATATATTTTGCATGATTAATATGCTGAATGAAAGTATCTGAAATTTTACAGTAAGTTTGTACTTAAGTAACGTGCTCTTCATAAAAATCTCAACCCTAGAAACTACCTCTATGAGTAGTTTTGCTTAAACAATGCTTACTGTTGAAAATGGCCGTTACGACATGACAAAACCACTCAATCACTTAATGAAGTCAGATAATCCAGATAAGTACTCAATAAATGACTGCCCAAGGACAAGAAAATGAAGTGCTCAACTACTTAACTTGAGTTTTGTTGAATGACTACTTTATAGTGAAATGATTATTATCTTGTATCATTAAAATCACTCATACATGTGCATTCATATAGAATCGACTACTCTCGCCGACGAAACCTACGATCTGGTGCCCGAGTCCGAGAGTGAGCAGCACGAAGCTCAAGTCAATCTAACTGAAGTCGCTGAAGATCTGAACCAAAGTTCGGAAGAACCCCGACTAGTTTTGCCCAAGAAGGCAAGCCCCGATGCATAATCCCAGTTTTTCAATTGATGCAACTACTGTTCCTTTTTACCTGTGCATTTAAGTTCATAGGAGTTGATTGGAACCCTAGCTGCATGATCCTAGGCACCTATGTAATGAATACTAGAACTAGGAGTTCGAGTAGATGCTCTGCTAATAGGTTCGGTAAAACTCGAGTGTGCCACTTGTGAGAATTATAAGAGTTGAATGTTTTACTACATACTGCAACTATAAGGTCGACGGGCGGTGCTGTGGTAAAGTACTCATGGTTGAGACCCCGTCCGAGTAGACAAAAATGCTAAGGCCGCAGTGTGTGGTAGTGGTGGTTAAGCGTTTGAACATACTAACCATATGTCGAAAATATGGTACTCGATAAGCTTAAGTACCTGATTGGCCCGGCAGGTGGACTTTACTTTCACCCTACTTGAACGAAGTTCAGATGGGTATACACATGCGAGTGCAGAGCGTGGCTCTATAGTCGGGGAGGGTGACCCTGATCCACAACCCGGAAAGAAAGGGGAAAAGTTGCTTGGGGTGACCCTTCGGTGCTCCAGGTGTATGTGTTAGGTTTGCCTTGCAAGGTTAAGAAATTCGATTCGAATCGTCTGTTTCTCGCGGTAATTGAGACTACTTAATACTTCTGCCACATAGAGTAACAAGAGGAACTATGGCTATGATGAAACTTGTTGGATGATTAATTGTTTTCCACCATGTTTGGTTAGAGATAGATGCTCACTTATAATGGTTAAATGAACTAGAATATTGAAAGCTAAAATATTAAAATTAAGGACTTACTCCTTGTTGCTTTTCAAAAAAAAACCCTAGAACCTTATAGCCATGCATGCTTAGGAGTCGGTATTTACATACCACCAGTCGGGTAAGCCTTACTGAGTATCAGTATATTCAGCCTTGCTTGTGATAATATTTTCAGATGTGTCTTTTGAAGATATGATAGCTGGTTTGACATGGCCGTGTACTTTGCCGCCTGGTTGGTCCATAGAGTGGGGTCCGTCCCCGGCCAACAATGACTCTGCCGAGTGATGCCACATATGGACTTCTTCGTGGTATCCAAATCGATGCTAGATGATTGTGTTTTCTTTCCGCTGCTTTTGAACTCTGAATAAAGTTTTGATGTTTGAACTCTGAAGTACTCATTTTATAAACTCGGCTTGTAATAATTGATGGCAGACTTGTGAAGTAAAAGTTATGGAATGTTGTAATTTCTAGACTTGCCATCATGCGATTTAAGTGTACGCTTTGTTTCGATCGAAATATTAAGTGGTCGCATCGGGATTTACCCGACAGTCTGTCGGATTACTCCATTTGAAGTGCATGATAGCCGGTTCATCTTTATGGATGATGGTCAGTGCATTTGAGCCGGATTAATTCGGGCGGTTCTGCCAGAGCTGGTATTAGAGCGAAAAGTGTACACCAGAGTATACAACAAACCTTAAAAATAAGTTTTATAAGACTTGACCACAAAACTCCTATTTGAAAAATATGTTGGACTCGTTAAGGATTATATCTAGCTCGTAAAGCCCTATGGGAATATAGCTAGGTGGCAATATAAACTAGGATATATATATCTATGTGAGTTTTCTGCAGGTACAGTAACCGCGAGTACCGCGAGTACGATAGGTTAAGAACGAGGAGAGCTCGACTAATTATTGTCGGGAGAGACATACTAAATTAAGCCACCGAATTAACTCTGTAAGGCCAAGTTAATGGCAACTGTGAAGTTGTGAGGACGGAAAGGTCGTGCATGGTGCATATCTTTAAATTTGAATAAAAATTGAGTTATGGATGAACTGGACAAAATTCACCCCAAAATAGCTAAATCACTAAGCAAAGCTCATCTTGGTTCATGATGTTTTCTATCCAGTCTAGGGAAATAAATTTATTGACCATAACAAATGAACTTATCTACAGGAGTTCACCGCGAAAGTTGTTGTAAATTGGGTAAATAATCTCCTGTTAAAAGTTGGTAATTTCTGGCAGATAGATTTTTCCCAGGTTTACAATATGTTAGCGCTCGGTTTCTTGGAATTTCTGGCTGGACAGCAAGTTAGAAATGTAAGGATATAGTTATCTTTGAGTCTGATCTAGCTTTGGGGTTGACCAGCAAGTTGTGCACAAGTACCTTAGGTATGTTCTGGTAACTTTTGAGACATTTTACACATCACCTGCAAACGTTATGCTCAGTTTTGTGCACTGTCCAGAATATGTTTATTTGATTGAGCATCAGTTTTCGTTATCTCACCCTTTAAGCTTTTGAATCTGATGGCTGACCCGGTTCTTATGGTGGTGGACGAGGAAGGACATGCGCACTCAGCGTACCTGCACTAGGAGGGCTTTCCCTCCATCTTGTGGGGCGTGTTGAGCGTCGATGGGTACCCGGATCCACCTCTTTATGTGGGGCAGGAGTTCATGGAGACGGGTTGTGGCAGAACCGCTCGAATTAATCCGGCTCAAGTGCACTAACCATCATCCGTAAAGATGAACCGGCTATAATGCACTTCAAACGGAGTAATCCGACAGTCTGTCAGGTAAATCCCGATGCGACCACTTAATATTTCGATCAAAACAAAGTGTACACATAACTCGCATGAAGGCAAGTCCAGAGATTACAACATGCCATAGTTTTTATCTCACAAGTTTGACATCAATTATTACAAGTCAAGTTCATCAAACGAGTACTTTTAAGTTCACATAAAAACTTTATTCAGAGTTTAAGTAGCAGCAGAAAGAAAAACACGATCCTCTATCGTCGATTGGGACACCACGATGAAGCCCATACGTGGCATCACTCGGCAGAGTCATTGTTAGCTGGGGACGGATCCCACTCTTTTCCAACCAGTCGGAAAAGCACTCGTCCAAGCCAAACCCGCTATCATATCTTCAAACGACACACCTAAAAATATTGCCACAAGCAAGGTTGAGTATACTAATACTCAGCAAGGCTTACCCGACTAGTGGTATGTAAATACCGACTACTAAGCATGCATGGCTCTAAGGTTTCAGAGTTTCTTTTTGCTGAAAAGAAATAAAGAGTAAGTCCTTAATTCCATATTTTAGCTTTCAATATTCTAGTTTATTTAACCAGTCTAAGTGAGCATCAATCTCTAAGCAAACATGGTGGAAAACATATAATCATCCAACAAGTTTCATCATAGCCATAGTTCCTCTTATTACTCTATGTGGCAGAAGTATTAAGCAGTCTCAATTACCACGAGAAACGGATGATTCGAATCGAATTTCTTAACCTTGCAAGATAAACCTAAACACACGTCACGTGGTTACTCCAAGAGTCACACGTGCAACTTTTCCCCTTTATTCCCGTTTCATGGATCAAGGCCACCGTCCTCGAGTACAAGAGGTCCACGAACCACAGACGACGCTGGGCCATGGCTGCTCTTGCACCCACCATTGGGCCCATGGGAACAGTGTCAAGACGATGCAATCTGTCCACGCACCAGTTCAATCGAGTACTTAAGCTTACCGATTACCATATTTTCGGCATGTGGTTAGTACGTTCAAAACGCTTAACCACCACTACCACACACTGCGGCCTTAGCATTTTTGTCTACTCGGACGGGGCCTCAACCATGAGTACTTTACCACAGCACCGCCCGTCGATCTTATAGTTGCAGTATGCGGTAAGACATTCAACTCCTATAATTCTCGCGAGTGGCAGGAAACCACTCGACTTTTACCGTACCTATTAGCAGAGCAACTACTCGAACTTCCTGTTCTAGTATTCAATACATTGGTGCCTAGGATCATGCAGCTAGGGTTCCAATCAACTCCTGTGAACATAAATGCAAAGGCAAAAAGGAACAGTAGTTGCATAAATTAAATACTGGGATCATGCACCAGGGCTTGCCTTCTTGAGCAAAACTAGCCGGGGGTTCTTCCGAACGTTGGTTTGGGTCTTCAGCGACTTCTGTTAGATTAACCTGAGCTTCTCGTTGCTCACTCTCAGACTCAGGCACCAGATTGTAGGTTCCATCGGCAAGAGTAGTCGAGTCTATATGAATGCACATGTATGAGTGGTTTTGAGGTACAAGATAAACAACTATTTCACCAAAGTAGTCAAAACTTAAGTTAAGTAGTCGAGTACTTTATTTTCTTTTCCCTAGGCAGTCATTTATCGAGTACTTATCTAGATTAACTGATATCATTAAGTGAGCGAGTGGTTTTGCATGTTGTACAACCATTTTTAACTGTAAGCATTGGTTAACCAAAACTACTCGTAAAGGTAGTTTCTGGGTTGAGATTTTTATGCAGAACTACTCATATAGATAGTTTGAGATTTTTATGCAGAGCCTGTTACTTAAGAACAACTCACTGCAAAATTTTTAGTTATTTTTATTCAGCAAGTTAGACATGAAAAGTTCATTAAACGGCTACTGCTAAGATCAAGATCTATTTGCACAGAACCCATGTAAGAACTGGTGCTCAACTTTTTACTGAACCAACCTACTCGCATGAGTAGTTTACTATAAACTTTGCAGATTTTTCTTGTGCAAGAAACAGAGGCTAACATTTTAGTTTGAACTGGATCTAGCCTATAACAAAAGTACTCAAAACATCTAGCTGTGCTTGGATTCAGAGCATGAGATTTTTATGAAAGACTTTACTCCTAGCACTGAAGCTACCAACAAAGTTTCATGAGCAGTTCTTTCTTGAAACTCTTGGAACAATTAAAATACATTTAAACTTGATTTAAATCTACAACAAAAAATTATGTGGAAACAGTTCAAGGTCCTTTTGCAAAGTTGTAAATCTTAACTTAAGGAGTCCAGAACATTTTAGTTTGTGTTCTTAGGATTTTTCTGTGAGTTGTTTTGCATCTTCAAAGTTAATGGATTGGTTTTCAAAGTTCTTGTTCCTGGTTTACAGATGAGTCCCTGAGATTTTACAGAAAGCTTCTCGGAAAGATTGAAATCGAAGCACAAGGGTCCTTTGCAAAGGGGAACGGCGACTGCCGGCCAAAATCCGGCGACTAGGGTTGCCGGCGCTGAGGGGCGAAGGTGGGAGAGGCAAGAGGGGAACAAACCGCACCTGTTTGAGCTCTTGGGTGGGGAAGGGGTGGACCGAGGCGGCTTGTCGACGGTGGCACAGAGCCGGCGGCGGGTGCGGATGGTGGTGGCGACGGTCCGGTGAGGAAGATGGCGCGGGGATCGGCTGTGCAGCTTCGGGGTGAGGCGGAGAAGGTGGTGGGAAGGTTGGTTTGGACAATGTGGGGGCGGAGTGGTGCGTCCACGTGCAGGTGACTGCTCGCCGGAGTTGGTGTTGGGGCGACCAGCTCAGGGGGCCTCGGGTTGGCTTTTAAAGGTGCGAGGGGAGAATGGCGGCCTGGGCATGAGCCTCTGGGAAAGGCCCGTCCAGGGGGCAAAACTGGGGGCGCACCTGCCGCGCTGGCGCCGGCGCGGGCTCGCCATGGCGCCAGCAGCGCTTGCGGCAGAAGGAAGCCGCCGCGTGGAGAGTTCCTAAGGGGAAGACGAGATTTTGCGGGCCAGCTGGAGATCTTCCGATTGCTGGCAGGACCATATGACCGGTGGGCTCGGTTGCGCCGGCCAGCTGGCCTGCCGGCGATGGGACAGGGCAGAGGGACGAGAGAGGAGGGAGAAGATGATGGGACTTGAGCGTGAAAAATAAAAACAGCAGGGGTCTAGGTGGAAAAAGCAGCTAAAACTCATTCTTCCCAAGGTCAAATCAAAAATATTTGAATACCATGTTTGTTCAGCTTTTCAAGACAAACATTTTATCTTTTATGACTATGTCCATTTGAGCAATGTATAAAAAGTTAATTTTGAATTTCCAAAAATAAGTATTTAAATAACACGTCATTTCATGTCAATTTTTGCACTGTTAGCCCTTGAGTTCAACTAGACTTTTGTTGCTCTTGTTATGACAGATGTGCCATTAAATTTTTAGAGTCAGTTGTGATCAACTTTGAAAGTTACAAGGGTTTGCTTGCACGGGTTCGCATGTATATGCCTATATACATACAGACATATTTATTTGCTTGAAAAGTAGATTTGATTGGCTGTTTCATATTTCTCTTGCTCTTTATGCCTGATTTCATGGTTTGGATCTTTGTTTAGTATTTTAGACACCTAAGGTGTCATAGCCAACCCCCCTTAAAAAAAATCTCGTCCCGAGATTCGGATAAAAACTAAGTGCGGAAAGTGTGTACCTTGGATGGAACCAAGAAAACCAGGAAAAGTTTGATTGAGATAACTTTCAGTTTCCCATGTGGCTTCTTCTTCAGCGTGATGGTTCCACTAGATTTTATACATTTTAATCACCGCCCTTCGGGTACTTCTTTCCTTCTGGTCAAGGATTTTTTATGGGTTGCTCAACATAAGAGAGGTCTAGTTCCACCATGATTTCTTGTTGTTCAACAATTTCGGTAGGAACTCTGACACATTTCTTTAGTTGAGAGACATGAAAAACGTCATGAATGGCTGCAAGCTGCGAAGGAAGTCGCAATCTATAGGCCACGGGTCCACATTCTTCAATGATTTCATACGGACCAACACAACGAGGGGCTAACTTTCCTTTCATTCCAAAACGTTCCACACCCCTGGTTGGTGAAACCCGAAGGTAGACATGATCACCAACGTCGAATTTCAAGGGTTTTCTTCTCTTGTCAAAATAACTCTTTTGTCTAGATTGGGATGCTTTAAGATTTTCTTGAATAACTCTCACTTTTTCTTCTGCCTCGACTACCAAGTCTGGTCCAAAGATTTTGCGCTCTTCAGTTTGTGACCAGCTCAACAGAGTTCGACACGTTCGTCCATACAATGCCTCAAATGGTGCCATCTTTAGGCTTGCTTGATAGCTGTTGTTATATGAGAACTCTGCTAAAGGTGAATATTTGTCCCAATTCTTGTCATAATTAATGACACAAGCTCTAAGCATGTCTTCGAGAATTTGATTTACTCTTTTGGTTGGCTGTCGGTCTGAGGATGATAAGTTGAGCTTCGAATTAGTTTGGTACCAAGGGATTCTTGCAATTGTTCCCAAAAGCATGCTACGAACTGAGTGCCGCGATCAGAAATGATTGTCTTTGGGACACCGTGTAGACAAACAATTCGGTCCAGATATATCTTAGAGTATCTCTTGGCATTATAAGTGGTGTGTACGGGAATAAAATGAGCGGTCTTTGTAAGCCTATCTACAACAAATCATATAGAATCGTGTTTCTGAGATGTATTGGGCAAACCAACAATAAAGTCCATACTGATATCTTCCCATTTCCAGGATGGTATTGGCAGAGGTTGAAGTGAACCAGCTACTTTTAAGTGGCTAGCTTTCACTCGCTGACAAGTGTCACACTCTACAACATATTGGCCAATTTCCCTCTTCATCCTGGTCCACCAAAAATTTTGCTTGAGATCCTTATACATTTTTCTACTGCCTGGATGAATAGAGAATTTGGAAAGATATGCTTCATCAAGAATTTGCTTTCGGAGTTCGTGATTCTTCGGAACGACAATGCGACTTTCAAACCATAAAATTTCCTTGTGATCCTGATGAAAACATTTGTACTTCTTCTCTCCTTGAGATAGTTTCTGCTTGATGATCTTAACACCCTCATCATGTAATTGTGCCATGATGATACAATCATGAAGAGTGGGTTCAATAGTGATGTGATTCAAGGTTCCTTGAGGAATCATTTCCAACCTAAGTTTCCACATTTCGGAGCATATCGTCTCATTGTATGATACGGCAGATAGGCAGTTGCAATGAGCTTTGCGGCTGAGTGCATCCGCGACTACATTAGCTTTGCCTAGATGATAGTGCACCTCAAGATCATAATCTTTGATTAATTCCAACCATCGTCTTTGTCTCATATTCAGGTCGGCTTGTGTGAATATATACTTGAGACTCTTATGATTGGTATAAATATTGCAATGGGTGCCCATAAGGTAGTGCCTCCAAATCTTGAGAGCGTGAATGATAGCTTCTAACTCAAGATCATGGATTGGGTAATTCTTTTCATGGGGTCGAAGTGCTCGTGAAGCATAGGCAATAACCCGATTGTCTTGCATAAGTACACAACCCAAACCCGTACCGGAAGCGTCAGAGTAAACGTCAAATGGTTTGGTATTGTCAGGTTGAGCTAAGACTGGGGCTGTAGTCAAGTGTTCACGAAGAGTGTGGAAAGCTTTTTCACAATCTTCATCCCACACAAATTTTACTCCTTTCTTCAACAGTTCGGTCATAGGTTTAGCAATTCTGGAGAAATCTGGAATGAAGCGGTGATAATAACTGGCTAAATCAAGAAAACTACGAATCTGATGAACAGACGTGGGAGGTTTCCCATCCATCACCTCTTGAACTTTACTGGGGTCAACTGAGATACCATTACTGGAGATAGTATGGCCCAAAAATTTCACACTATCCAACCAGAATTCACATTTGGAGAACTTAGCATATAACTAATGGTCTCTGAGGCGTTGGAGAACAATGTGCAAATGTTTAGCATGGTCCTCCTCGTCCTTGGAATAAATAAGAATGTCGTTGATGAAAACCACGACAAACTTGTCAAGCTCCGGCATAAAAACCGAATTCATGAGATACATGAAGTTGGCAGGAGCATTTGTGAGACCAAAAGACATGACTAAGTACTCATATAGTCCATATCAAGTGGAGAAAGCGGTCTTTGGAATATAACATGGTCGAATCTTGATTTGATGATATCCAGAACGAAGATCAATCTTGGAAAAGATTTTTGCTCCAGACAACTGATCGAATAGAACATCAAAGCGAGGAAGTGGATATTTGTTTTTGATTGTCACCACATTGAGAGGCCGGTAGTCTACACATAACCTCAAACTATTATCTTTATTCTTCACAAATAGGGCTGGGCAACCCCAAGGTGAGGCACTTGGACAAATATAGCCTTTGTCTAGAAGTTTTTGCAACTGTATTTTTAGTTCTGCTAATTCCTTGGGTGGCATTCGATAGGGCCATTTAAAGATAGGTGCAGTGCGAGGCTGCAGTTAACAAACTCTATATCTCGATCTGGTGGCATGCCTGGTAAGTCATCCAATCTACTCCCAAAATGATATCGATGCCTTCAAGTGCCAAAAGGATCAAGTCGGTGTTGATGACTTTGCTACCCAATTTAATTGGCACGTTTCTTATGAGTTGATTTGAAGCAATTTTTCCACCCGGTGTAGTTATTATATACGATTTTCTCATGTGACAGAAATCCAAACCCACTTTTGCACCGAACTTTGCACTAATGAAACTATGTGATGCACCAGAGTCAAATAATATAACAACGAGCTTGCGGTGGATACAAAATGGACCCGTCATTACTGGTGCACCATCAGGAAGCTCTGCAAAGGGTGATGAAATTGATCCGCCCACGCTTGACTTGTACAATCTGTTTCATGCCCTGGTTTCTGTTGTTGGTATTGGAGCCTTGGCCCTGAGCTTGCAGTCTTGACTGAGGGCAATCTCGAACAAAGTGAGTAGAACTCCCATAGTTGAAACATCGGTTGCTGTTATTCTGGCGGGGTGGCTGCTGTGTATTCAGCCTTGGATTATTTGGCATTCTGAAGAGCTTTAGGTGCTGCATTCTGCACTAAACGATACCTCGGTGGTGTAACACCTCGGGTGTTTAAATTACGAAATAAGCCTCATTAGCTTAACACGATGCATAAATAACTAAGAAAAGTTTAAAAGAAAAGAATTATAAATTGGTTTTGCTTTGAATTAAAAATAGATGTGTATATGTGCACAAGTACATGTACGTTAATCAAACAAATTAAATAACTTTCACATCGTTATTAACATGATAATCAAAAGTCTAGTTGAAGCCTAGGAGAGAATACAAATTTTTGCCCAGGAAATGACGTGCCCTCCGAATCATACTTTTTGAGTTTTCAAAATAACTTCTAAACTAGAACTCAAATGAACTTTGGCCTGAAACAAAACTTGTGTAACTTTTCAATTTGAACAACTTTCACGTTCAGAGATTTTTGAGTTGCAACACGAAAATTTAAGAAACACTTGAATTTGCAAACCAGCCCCTGCCTTTTCTTCTATTTTCACTACACACCCTTCTTTCTCCGCCCCGCCCGACCTTCCGACGCGCAGTCGCTGCAGACCCGTCTTTCTCCGTTCAGCCCGACCCTCCGCTTTGCCGACCCTCCGCTTCGCCCGACCCTCTGCCCGCCGCGCAGTCGCCGCTGGCCACTTGGCCGGCGATGCCTGACCGGCGCTGGGCGCCAAGCCAATGCCTGGACGCGCCCCAGTCGCACGCGCTCCTCCCCACGCCGCGACCATGCCCAGTCCACGCACGCCACGCGCACGCCGGCGACGCACGCCTCTGCTTGCCGCCCGCCGCACCCAATGGCCAGTCCGCGTCGTGCCCGTGTCCCCGCCGTGTCCCGCTAGTCGCCGCGCTCGCCGCCCGGCAAGCCAGCTGCTACAGCTACTCGCCCAACCCGTGCGCCGCGTGATCTCCCCCTCCCTCACGCCAAATCCCCGGCGTCCAATCCCCTGCCCGCGCCCGCCGCATGCCGCGCCGGCTCTGCTCGCCACCCACCGCGACCAGTAACGCGCCCCCGTCGTGCCGCCCCTCCCCAGCGTTGCCCGGTCCTCTCCCTCCCTCCTGCAGCCTATAAAAGGCGACACAAGGCCACTCGCGCGCGCCTCAACCCACCAGAACTCCGCCGCCGCTGCCATTGCCGCTGTCGTGCACCACCCGCCCGTGGAGCCCCATCCTCCAGCCTCCCACTGCCCAAACCCATCACCCAACGAGCTTGCCCTCCCTCCACTGAAGCTCACCGGCCTATTCCCCGACCATCTCTACCGTCGGAGCACCGCCAGCGCCGCTCGCGCCGCCGCCGCTCCCCTGCTGCTCCGTGGACAGCTCGCTCCGAAGCTCCTCCGTCCAAGCCAAGCCTCGAAACGGGTTCCCCTCGACGCCGCGAAGCTCATCAACCAGCCCACGCCCTCCCCTCCTCGCCGGAGCACCGTCACCAACGCTTCGCACCGCTGCCGCCCCTCTGCTCCGCGCCGACGAGCCACCTCCGGCCACCCCCAACCCCGACCAAGGCCACCCCAAGGTAGCTCTCACCTCCCTGGATCTCCCTGACCCTTTTCCCATCGCCGCCGACGAGCCCCCTCGCCGGAATTCTGGCGGCCGCCATGCCAGCGCCGCCCAGGGACCCAATTGCAACATTTGAAATCTTTAAAAGAGTCTGCACACAAGTTTCCAGGGGCATAACTGTAAACCTATGTTTAAACTTTGAATTCAAAAACAACGAACTTGTAAAATTCATATAAAATCATAGAAAAATCAGAAAAATACAAACTCAACTGTTCTGGAATTGTTAGAAGAAAATCTATAACTTTGTTACATGGTTTTCTTCAGTTGCTTGCTAAATCTTGCACTAAATTAAATGGAATGTTTAATAGACTTTAATTGTACCCACTGTTGTAGACTAGTTCTGAATCTGATTTTTGGATAGTAGATTAGTTGCTTGATTTGTAGGCCAGTGTAAGAATATTAGGACCAGAACCCATATCTAGCTAAACTAATTTGTTAAACTTTCTTTATGCCATGAAGTAATAGAACTAGTTTGTACCGGGTGGTATATTGTGTTTCATGCTGTGAAACTTTTCCAAAGCTGTTATAGTGATGCCTAAATACCACAGAAAAAGTTTATAACCTTTTTCCTCTCTGTAACCAAATTATATATTTTTGTGGTAGGCAAAATTCACTAATTCAAATAATTAGTTTCTGTCCTTGGAAAATGTTCAACTTTTTAATGTGGGAAACCTTAGAGTACCTCTTACTGTATAAAAAATTTCATACATAGAAACCCTGTAAAACGTCGTGTAGAAATTAATCTTTATTAAAATAGGTGTATCTTGTCCTATTTATTATGCTTTGTATCCTACACAATAAAATCTGAAAAATCTACAGTAACACATATGTGGATAGGTTAAACCCCTGTAAAATTTTTGGAATCAACACTTGCATGGTTCGTCCTGTATAAAAATAACTATGTTCTAGCAATAGCTGTGTATTACATTTTTCATAATTATTCTGCTGCATGAAAATGTCTGAAATTTTTACAGTAGTCTTATCTCCGCATAATGTATTCTGAATAAAAATTTCATCACCAGAAGTTACCTAGATCAGTGTTTGTGCTTAATCCATGCTTATACTGCGAAAATTAAATTTCCAATACAACACCACCCCCTTCTGTTAAACATTGCCCAAGAAATCGTAACTAAGTAACTTTACAACCAAATCTATGTTTTTGTGGACTGCAACTTTATCTTGAAGAAAATAAATATCACGTGCCATCACTACAACTTACACTTGTGCATTCATATAGAATTGATTACTCTCGCCGACGGGACGTACAAGCTGGTGCCCGCATCCGAGAGTGAGCAGCGTGAAGCTTAAGTGAATCTAACTGAAGCTTTCGAAGACCCGGACCCAAGTTCGGACGAGCCCCAAGCTAACTTTACCCAAGAAGGCAAGCCCCGGAGCATGAACCCTATTTTCTAAATTATGCAACTTATTACTCTACTTTACTTGTGCATTAAGTTTATAGGAGTTGAATGAAAACAAAGTTGCATGATCCTAGGTACCCATGCTCTGAACCCTAGATGTAAGGTTCGATAGAATGCTATGCTAATAGGACTCCGGTAAAAGTGGAGTAATTTCCTATCACTCGCGAGAATATAGTTGTTGAATGTTTACTACATGCTGCAGTCATAAGGTCGACGGACGGGGCTATGGTGCAATGTTCATGTTGGTGATTGAGGCCCCATCTGTTTAGTGAAAAATGCTAAGGCTGCAGTGTGTGGTAGTGGTGGTTAAGTCTTTGAACATACTAACCACATGCCGAGAATATGGTAATCGATAAGCTTAAGTACCTAATTGGACCGGCAAGTAGACAACATCCTACCCTCTCTACTTCGGTTCCATGCGCGCACATGGTGGGTGCAGAGCTAGGCTCTGTAGTCTCGGAGGGTAGCCCTGATCCACAACCTAGGAAGAAAGGGGAAAAGTTGCACGTGTGACTCTAGGAGTAACCACGTGATGTGTGTTTAGGTTTCCCTTGCAAGGTTAAGAAATTCGATTCGAATCGTCCGTTTCTCACGGTTATTGAGACTGCTTGACCCTTTTACCACATAGAGTAAGAACAGGAACAATGATGATGATTAATCTTGTTGGATGAAAAATTAATTCTTTCACCATGTATGATATTAGATAGTTGCTTACCTAGAATGGTTAAAGAAAACTAGAATCTGGCGCTAAAATTTGAAAGTAAGGACCTACTTGTATATGCTTTTCGGCAAAACAAACCCCTCAAGCCAAAAAGCCTTGCATGTCTAGGAGTCGTCAAAGTATATACCCATAGTCGGGTAAGCCTTGCTGAGTATTAGTATACTCAGCCTTGCTTGTGGCTCGTTTTCAAGTGATACTTTCGAGGATATGATCGCTAGTTTGACTTGGCCGTGTACCCTTCCTCCTGGTTGGTCGGTGGAATGGGATGCGCCCCCGGCCAACAATGATAATGCCGAGTGATGTCTCATACGGGTTTCATCCAGACATCGTGTATCGTCGAGTAGTTTATGATTATTTTTCCGCTGCATTGAACTCTGAAGAACTCAATTATTTTGAACTCGGAAGTACCTGGTTTTACGAATTCGAACTCAGTTGTAATAATAATTTATGATGAACCCTGTGGTGTAAAATTTGTGGAATGTTGTATCCTCTGGGCTCACCTTCGTGTGAGTACATGTATGTGTGGTTTCGATCGACAAAAACCGTGGTTGTATCGGGAGGTTACCCGACAGACCAATGGATCATTCCATTTGAAGTCCGAGTTAGCCCTGATTGCCCTCGTGGTGATGGTTAGCGCGCTTGAGCAGGATTAATTCAGGTAGTTCTGCCACAGGTGGCTGAGCACTCGAGGGTCCAGCTGGAGCCTTCCTCTTCTTTTCTGCACGATGAGCCAGGATGCAATCCTCTTGGGTGATTGCCAAATTAACTAGCTCATTGTATGCTTCCGTTCTGATGGGATTTAGACATTCCTTGAGCTTGGTATTAAGACCTCTGCGGAATCGATCATGTTTCTTGCTATCCGTGTCAGCATGATAACCCGCGTACTAAGAAAGATTGTTGAACGACTGAGCGTACTGAAGTACGGTGCGGGTACCTTGCGTAAGAACCAGAAACTCATTCAACTTTCTTTCCATGAGACCTTCAGGAATATGGTGGGCTCGGAACGCATCCTTGAATTCATCCCAAGTGACAACATGATCTGCCGGAAGCATGGCAAAAAAGTTGTCCCACCATATACGCGCAGTACCGCGAAGCTGCTGCGCGGCAAATCGAGCTTTGTTGGCTTCAGAACATGGTAATGTCAGTAAGGTAAACTTGGATTCAATGGTACGAATCCAGGCGTCCGCATCCAATGGTTCCTTCGTCTTGTTAAACTGAGGGGGCTGCGTTCCAAAGAAATTCGGGTAACCAGCAACTTGAGGTTGGGGTGCATTGTGCACACCCCGCTGCTGATGATTTGATTGCTGCCCCTGAACAAGCTATCAGAGCAATTCGGTTTGAGCGACCATCACCTCCACCAGACTAGGTGGCCGTGGCCGTGGCGGTGGTGGCATCTGCTGTGACATGCTGCCGCTCGCTCTAAATCCATCAGGATTGCCACGTGTTGCCCCAACCATCTGAAACATTGAGGTTTAATACCAGCAAAGGCTTCATAATTCTCCCATGATTCAAAAAGATAGTACGAGATAAATGCAGAACTTGATAGAGTTGATACAAATAGGTGTGCGATCTGCAACTGGTTACGAGAAATGTTATAACTCACGTTCTGTTTATCTGAACCCTTACGAAGGTTGGTGGTGATTAGGAAATTTTGTGGCCTAAAACTGTAGCATTCAAAACACCTCCGACTACTCCATCTCTGACTACATTTCCGACTACCAGGACTACTAGTCCGACTACTATGGCTGCATCACCGACTACTTCGTCTGCATTTCCGTATGCCAGGACCACAACTCCACCTGCTACGGCTTCCTCATCGACTACATCGATTATATTTCCGACTGCATCAACTACCATACGGCTTCTTTAACTTCAACGCCGACTGCTTCATTACATCTACAACTCCTTATACTACATCTTTGACTGCTTCAACAACATCTACTACTCCTTCGACTACATCTTCGACTGCTTGAACTGTACCATCATCTGCTACGGCTACAGTTCAACTACATTGTACCTCCGACTACCTCGACTGCATATCCAACTGCTTCCACCTTATCTCCGCCTACTACAACCATACCTTCGGCTACTTTAAGCGTGCCTCTGTCTAGTACGACTACAACTTCGTCTACATTGTATCCTTTACTGGTTCAACCGCCTCTGTTACACTTCCGTTGACTACGACTACATTATGGCCGACTTTGACTGCATCTCCAACTAGTACGACTACTTTTTCGGTTGCTTGAGTGACACTTATATCTGCAGATTCGACCACTTTGACTACTACATCTCTGATTTCCAACTGCTTGCCATTATACACATACATCCAATCCTGCACTAAAGCCTACTTGCTTTCGAGTGCTCTAGCTTCTAGGCTATACTCCTTATATCTAGTGGTACTCAACTCTAGCTAGCCTATTACTACCTGCACAAAAGTTAGGCTACACTAAGAGTATATACAAAAGTATTCCCAAGGTTGTCGCCTAGTAGTCATCAAGGTTGTTGACAGACGACTTGCTGCACGTGTGGGAGTGAGCTCCCATCAGTGCAGGCTGTGGGACTACTACATCGTAGTCAAGGTCAGAGACACCCTCTATCTCCTCGAGCTCTTCATCACTGTCAATGTCCATCACATCTGGTGGGACGTGAAGGGCTGCCTGTTGTGCATGATGCATGTCAATATGTCCATTGGCATCCTCCAAGTCAATGTTGAGGTCATGGATCTGCTCTTCCAAGAACACGATCATTGCCTCGTGCTCACCGACGGTGATCTCTAGTGTCTGCACTAGGCCTTCAAGCTGGCCAATTCTAGCATCACGATCACCAATCTCCTCAACCAAATCTTGCATCTGCTTGTCCCTCAAATTAACTGCCCACTAGAAGGATAGAGCAAGGTCTATCACCTATGCCATCCCTTTACTCTGAAGTGCCTACAGGCGGTAGAGTGCATTCAAGCACTAGGCTGAAAAGAGTATGGTCTCGACTGGATTCTGATCTGCCAAGTGGCCTAGATGTGCAAATTTGTCTAGCCACAGAGGGTCGCTCTCGCTGACTGCCGGAAACAGCCCAGCTGGAGCCAAGATCACCTCCAAGGGGTGCTGCTCACAAAATGTGGTGAGCACCTTCATTGCTGCTGCCTCCCACGAGTCAATGAGGCGGTGTCCGACTACTTCTGTCCCAATGGCGAGCCACGCGGGATTGAGTGGGTGCTGGGGAATGGTCATGCGCACACGGCACCGACGGACACCCGTCTCCATGAATTCCTGACCCACATAAAGAGGCGGATTCGGGTAACCAGTGGTGCTCAATACGCACCACAAGATGGAGGGGAAGCCGTCCCAGTGCAGGCACGCTGAGTGTGCATGTCCTTCCTCATCAATCACCATAAGAACCAGATCAGCCATCTGATTTACAAGCTGAAAGGGTGAGATAATGAAAACTGATGCTCAATCAAATAAACAAAATCTGGATAGTGCACAAAACTGAGCATAACTTTTGTAGGTGATATGCAACAAGTCGCAAAAGTTATCAAAGCATTCTTAAGGTACTCGTGCACAACTTTGTTGGTCAAACCCAAAGCTAGATCATACTCTAAGATAACTATATCCTTAGATTGGACTGAAGACAACATGAACTTAGTTGAACTTTGGGAAATGATTTAGCTATTTTGGGGGTGGATTTTTGTACAATTCATCCATAACTCAATTTCTTTATTTGAATTTAAAGATATGCAGCATGTACAACCTTTTCATCCTCACAACTTCATAGTTGCCATTAACTTGGCCTTACAGAGTTATTTCGATAGCTTAATTAGTACGTCTGTCCATATAATAACTAGTCGAGCTCTCTTCGTTCTTAATCTATCGTACTCGCGGTTAGTGTAGAAAACTCACATAGATATCCTAATTGATATTGCCACCTTAACGAGTCCAACGCATTTTTCAGGAGTTTTGTGGTCAAGTTTTAGAAAACTTATTTTTAAGGTTTGTTGCATACTCTGGTGTACACTTTTCGCTCTGATACCAGCTGTGGCAGAACCGCTCGAATTAATCCAGCTCAAGTGCACTAACCATCATCCATAAAGATGAATCGGCTACCATGCACTTCAAACGGAGTAATCCGACAGTCTATCGGGTAAATCCCGATGCGACCACTTAATATTTTGATTGAAACAAAGCTTACACATAACTCGCACAAAGGCAAGTCCAGAGATTACAACATGCCATAGCTTTTATCACACAAGTCTGACATCAATTATTACAAATCAAGTTCATCAAACGAGTACTTTTAAGTTCACATAAAAGCTTTATTCAGAGTTTAAGTAGCAGCGGAAAGAAAAACACGATCCTCTATCATCGAGTTGGACACCACGATTAAGCCCATACGTGGCATCACTCGGTAGAGTCATTGTTAGCCGGGGACGGATCCCACTACACTGTCCAACTAGTCGGAAAAGCACTCGGCTAAGCCAAACTCGCTATCATATCTTCAAACGACACACCTGAAAATATTTCCACAAGCAAGACTGAGTATACTAATACTCAGCAAGGCTTACCCGACTAGTGGTATGTAAGTACCGACTACTAAGCATGCATGGCTCTAAGGTTCCAGGGTTTCTTTTTGCTGAAAAGCAACAAAGAGTAAGTCCTTAATTCCATATTTTAGCAGGGGTCTGGGTGGAAAAATGAGCCTAAACTCATTCTTCCCAAGATCAAATCAAAAATATTTGAATACCATTTTTGTTCAGCTTTTCAAGACAAACATTTTCTCCTTCATGACTATGTCCATTGGAGCAATGTATAAAAATTTAATTTAGAATTTCCAAAAACATGTATTTAAATGACACGTCCTTTTATGTGAATTTTTGCACTGTTAGTCCTTGAGTTCAACTAGACGTTTGTTGCTCTTATTATGATAGATGTGCCATTAAACTTTTAGAGTCAGTTGTGATCAACTTTGACAGTTACAAGGGTTTGCTTGCCCGGGTTCACATGTATATGCCTATATACATACACGCATATTCATTTGCTTGCAAAGTAGATTTGATTGGCTGTTTTATATTTTTCTTGCTCTTTATGCCTGATTTCATGGTTTGGATCTTTGTTTAGTCTTTTAGACACCTAGGGTGTCACATGGGTGTCCGTCGGTGCCGTGTGCGCATGACCATTCCTCAGCACCCACTCAACTCCATGTGGCTCGCCATTGAGACAGAAGTTGTCGGACACCGCCTCATTGACTCGTGGGAGGCAGCAGCAATGAATGCGCTCACCACATTTTGTGAGAAGCACCCATTGTAGGTGATCTTGGCTCCAGCTGGGCTGTTTTCGGCAGTCAGCGAGAGCGACCCTCTGTGGCTTGACAGGTTGGCACATCTAGGCCACTTGGTAGATCAGATTCCTATCGAGACCATAGTCTTTTCAGTCCGGTGCATGAATGCACTCTACCGCCTACAGGCACTTCAGAGTAAGGGGATGGCACAGGTGATAGACCTTGCTCAGTCCTTCCAATGGACAGTTAATTTGAGGGACAAGCAGATGCATGACTTGGTTGAGGAGATTGGTGATCGAGATGCTAGGATTGGCCAGCTTGAAGGCCAAGTTCAGACAATTGAGACCACCGTGGGTGAGCACAAGGTGATGATTGAGTTCTTGGAAGAGCAGATCCATGACCTCAACATCAAGTTGGAGGATGCCAATGGACATATCGACATGCATCATGCACAGCAGGCAGCCCTTCACGCCCCACCGGATGTGATGGACGTTGACAGTGACGAGGAGCCCGAGGAGATAGAGGGTGTCTCCGACATTGACTACGATGTTGTAGCCCCGCAGCCCGCACAGATGGGAGCTCACTCCCCCGCGCGCAGCGACTCGTCTGTCAACAACCTTGTCGACTAGTAGGCAATGAGTTTGGAGCACTTTTGCATATACTCCTCTTAGTGTAGCCTAACTTTTGGGCAGGTGGTAATAGGCTAGCTTAGAGTTGAGTACCACCTGATATAAGGAGTGTAGCCTAGAAGCTGGAGCACTCGAATTATGTAGGCTTTAGAGAAGTACTTGATGAATGTATATTGGCAGACAGTTGGAAATCAATGATGCAGTAGTTCATCTAAAAATGGCCAAAACTGAGAAGCAGTGGAAGAGGTAGTCGAAGTGGTCGAAACTGTAGTCAGAATAGTCGGAAGTGTCGTCCAAGCAGTGGGAAATATAGTCGACGTATCGAAAAAGTAGTCGTACTAGTCGGAGATACAGTAAAAGCAGGCCATGATGTAGTCGTAGTAAACGGAAGTGTAACGGAGGCAGTCAGAGATGCAGTCGAAGCAGCCATAGATGCAGTGTAGTCGAAGTTGTAGTCGTACAAGACAGAGGTGCCGCTAAAGCAGCCGTAGGTTTAGTCGTAGTAGTCGGAGATATGGTGGAAGCAGTCGGATGTGCAATCGAGGTAGTCGAAGATACAGTGTAGTCAAAGTTGTAGTCGTACTAGACAGAGGTGCAACTGGAGCAGCCGGAGGTATAGCCATAGTAGCCGGAGACAAGGTGGAAGCAGTCGGATGTGCACTTGAGGTAGTCGAAGATACCGTCTAGTTGAACTGTAGCCATAGTAGATGATGGTACAGTTCAAGCAGTCAAAGATGTAGTTGAAGTCGCAGTAAATGTTGTCAAAGCAGTCGAATATGTAGTTGAAGTCGAAGTAAATGTTGTCGAAGAAGTCGAAGACGTAGTCGAAGGAGTAGTAGATGTTGTCGAAGCAGTCGGCAATGTAGTCAAAGAAGCCATATGGTAGTTGATGCAGTTGGAGATGTAGTCGATGTAGTCGATGAGGGAGCCATAGCAGTCGGAGTTGTGGTTCTGGTATACGAAAACGCAGACGAAGTAGTCGATGATGCAGCAATAGTAGTCGGATTAGTAGTCCTGGTAGTCGGAAATGTAGTCGGAGATATAGTAGTCGGAGGTGTTCTGAATGCCACAGTGTTAGGCCACTAAATTTCCCAATGACCACCAACTTTTGAAAGGGTTCAAATAGACAGAACATGAGTTATAAAATTTCCCATAACCAACCGTAGATCGCACACCCGATAGTATCAAGCCTTTCAAGTTCTACATTTTCATGTACTATCTTTTTGAATCATGGGAGAATTATGAAGCCTTTGCTGATAATAAACTTCCAGGTTTCAGATGGTTGGGGCAACACGTGGCAATCCTGATGGGTTCAGAGCTAGCGGTAGCAAGTCGCCGCCGATGCCACCACCACCTAGTCTGGTGGAAGTGATGGCCCCTCAAACCGAATTGCTCCGACAGCTTGTTCAAGGGTAGCAAGCGATTCATCAATTCCTGCAGCAGAACACCATCAACGGGGTGGCCGCAATGTCCACCAATCTCAGGTGGCGGACTATCAAAAGCTCAATGAGGAAATAAAGGAGACAAAGTATGTTTACTCGGACTCCCTAATGCCACTAGCACGACTTCCAATGGAACTTAAGGATCCCCAAGTAAAGTGTCGGACTCTCAAGCACGACACCTGCGATGTAGACTTAAGTGGATGGGAAATTACATGCACGGAATTCATTCCACGTGGTAGAAGGCAAACCAGCAATACTACTAACGCTAACACAGTCATAAGAGCAGGAACTCGCTCGCCTGTCCGGGAAAAGATGAACTATGTCAGATGCAAGAAAAGCTCAGTAGGTATGCCAGTAAGGACATCCTTAGGTAACAAACAGCTTGGTCATCCGAGCAACACAAATCATTGCTTTAATTGCGGGAGTTCAAACCACTTTGCATGAGAATGCCCCAGTCTAGGCGGCCAAAATAGGGGCAAGGTTCTAGTCAGAACAATAAGAACAAGAGAAAAAGATAGATTGTTCAAGTTCAGCAAGGAAGGATCAATTTCACTACACTTGCTGATTTTCCAGAAGGTGCACCAGTGATGTCGGTTGACTGGAGAAAAAATCTTAAAATCTTAAAGCAGAAGAAAAGGTGAAAGTTATCCAAAAAAATCTTAAAGCAGCCCAATCTAGGCAAAAGAGCTATTTTGACAAGAGAAGAAAACCCTTGAAATTCGACGTTGGTGATCATGTCTCCCTTCGGGTTTCACCAACCAAGGGTGTGCAACGATTTGGAGTGAAAGGAAAGTTAGCCCCTCGTTATGTTGGTCTGTATGAAATCATTGAGGAATATGGACTCGTGGCCTATAGATTGCGACTTCCTTCACAACTTGCAGCCATTCATGACGTTTTTCATGTCTCTCAACTAAAGAAATGTGTCAGTGTTCCTACCGAAATTGTTGAACAACAAGAAATCATGGTGGAACCAGACCTCTCTTATGTTGAGCAACCCATCAAAATCCTTGACCAGAAGGAAAGAAGTACCCGGAGGGAGGTGATTAAAATGTATAAAATTCAGTGGAACCATCACACTAAAGAAGAAGCCACATGGGAAACTGAAAGTTATCTCAATAAACATTTTCCTAGTTTTCTTGGTCCCATCCAAGGTACGCACTTTCCGCACTTAGTTATTTATCTGAATCTCGGGACGAGATTCTTTTTAACGGGTGTTGGCTATGACACCCTAGGTGTCTAAAAGACTAAACAAAGATCCAAACCATGAAATCAGGCATAAAAGAGCAAGAAAAATATAAAACAACCTATCAAAATCTACCTTTCAGGCAAATGAATATGTGTATATGTATATATGCATAAACATGTGAACTCTTGCAAACAAACCATTGTAAGGTATTTAAATTTGAATTCAAACACAACCATTTTAAATAAGACAGACTAAAACTCTGAATTTCAACTGAAACTGCATAAACAATGTCGGAGAAAAGCAACAGGGTAGTAAAAAGCAACACTATGGGAAAAGAGTGACAAAATATAAACAGGAACATTATCCGCTAAAGGGCAACACCGTAGGGGAAAGCAACAGACTCCGAAAAACAACATTAAGTGGTAAATAGCAACACCGTAGGGAAAAGCAACAAGGTGGGAAAAGAGTGACACAAATACAAATAGGAACATTATCCGCTAAAGAGCCGCATACTCCGAAAAAACAACACTAAGTGCTAAACAGCAACACCGTAGGGAAAAGTAACAGACTACAAAAAAGCAACATTTAGTGCTAAACAGCAACATCGTAGGGAAAAGCCACAGGGTCCGAGTGCCTTGGAATGGCGATTTGGAAGTTTACCAATGTCATGAAAAGTTTACCGTAGGGAAGAGCCGAGAACCTGGAAATGAACTGAAGTCCCAATAAAACCCTGGCTTTTAACCCGTGAAAGTTACTTTTTCCCTTCATGTTTCGTTTCTTTTGATCCTTGCACGTTTCCCCCCCTACATGTTTCTTTTGACCCGAGCATGTTACGTTTTCCCTACATGTTTCTTTGGACATATCATGTTTCTTTTCCTGTGGATGTCTTCTTTGTTGCGGTCCGATCCGGACGATATTCCTCTTCGCCCTGGTCCGATCTGCACTAGGCATGTTTCTTTTGACCCTTGAATGTTACTTTTTCCCTTCATCTTTCGTTTCTTTTGATCCTTTGATGTTTCTTTTCCACCTGCATGTTTCTTTTGACCCGTGCATGTTATTGTTTCTCTTCATGTTCATGTTTCTTTTCCTATTCCTCTTCATTTCTTTTGACCCGTGCAAGTTACTTTTCCCCTGTAGCTTTCACTGGTAGCGCACGCTAGCGGTGACAAGGATGGTTCAGCATTCCTCCTAGCAATGCCAAGCCATGGGGAGGGCAGGAGATGGGAAGCGCTAGCGCCATGAACCGTATAGGCATGGGCTGATTTGCCATGTTTAACAGTGCTTAGTTTGAAATTCTGATCTTACAGCGCTTGGCACCAATGTTCTTACGCTTCCATTCTTCGTCTTCCTCGCTGTCCTCTTTTGAAGCCAAGCTATGTAACATTTCTAAATTTCTATCCAACCTTAACTTAGCGGTTCGTCCCGCCATTAGCAGCTGCTAATGAAGACGTGAATGACGTGTCTGTTGCCAAAAGGGCCTGTTCGGAAGGGGCAACCGGCGGTTTATCGAGAAGACGTGTGGAGATGTGTCGTCCGTCCTTTTTTGTTGTGCTAGAGTTCTTGCGGTTCCTTTGTTCTCGTTCTTCTTTCCAAAATGGCGACCCCTACAAGGTTCTTAGAGGAACTTGTGACACCCTAGGTGTCTAAAAGACTAAACAAAGATCCAAACCATGAAATTAGGCATAAAAGAGCAAGAAAAATATAAAACAACCATTCAGAATCTACCTTTCAAGCAAATGAATATGTGTATATGTATATATGCATAAACATGTGGACTCTTGAAAACAAACCTTTGTAACTTTCAAAGTTGATCACAAATGACTCTAAAAATTTAATGGCATATCTATCATAACCAGGGCCACAAAAGTCTAGTTGAACTCAGGGGCTAAAAGTACAAAAATTCACATTAAATGACGTGTCATTTAAATATTAGTTTTTGGAAATTCAGAATAACTTTTTATAAATTGCTCAAATGAACACAGGCATAAAAGAGAAAATGTATATCTTGAAAAGTTGAGCAAAAATGGTCTTCAAATATTTTTGATTTGACCTTGGGAAGAATGAGTTTTACCTCCTTTTTCACCCAGGCCCCCGCTACTTTTGCTTCCTACACATAGGTCCCATCACCTTCTCCCTCCTCTCTCCTCCTCAGCCCCCTGCCTCCCTGTCGCACGACCGCGGCGCCACCTGGCCGCCGGCGCCACTTGGCCTCACCTAGCACGAATCCTCCCCTCCCTAGTTCGCACTAGCCACACGACAGACTGCCCCAATCGCATGCCACGAGGACCGCCGGCCGACCGAGCCGCTACCACGCGCCCCCTCCGCCCGACCGGCCCTTCCCTTCGCCCTTAATGCAGCGCCAGCTGCCCAGCTCGTTTCTCCTCCCCTCGCCCTGCCTATAAAATGTGCAGCCGATCCCCTTCCTGCACGCACACCCGAAACAGCCCGCCATTGCCGCTGGCAAAGTTGAGTTCATCGTGGAGCTCCCATCTCCGACCTCCCTCCGCCCAAAATGACCATCCAGCGAGCTTCCCCACCTCCCACTGAAGCTTCCAAGCCCGGCCACGCCACTCCTGCCCCGCCGGAACAGTGCCAGCGCCGCCACTAACCGCCGCCGCCTACTATCCACCGTGGAGGACCCTCCTCCAGCCGCCCCGAGCCCCACCAACGCCACAAATCGGTGCGCCCCGGCCCCCTCTCCATTTCCCCCACCTTCCTCCTCGTCGCCGACTAGTTTTCTCGCTAGATTCAGGGACCTATCTGCGAGAACCCGAGTACTTTGTGTTTCAAGAGGCTGTCACTTGTAAAATCAATCTAAAATCCAAGAAAAGTCAGAAAAATGCAAACTAAAATTTGTTGTGACCCTCTTGATGAACCCGACTACTTTTGCACAGATGGATGACTAGTTACAAACAAAAACTTGATCTAAAATTAATCTTGTTTTAAATAGCCCATAAATGTATCTATTGATCTAGGATAGTACTGAGAATGATTTTTGGACGGTAAGCTAGTCTCTGCGTGTTAAGGCTTGTGTAAAAATCTCAAGGCCAGAACCTATCCCTACAAGTAGTTTTTGTTGGATCTTGTTTGATGTGCTATTTTTGCTAGAGTTATTTGTTCATGCTGTTTTACTGATATTTTAGGGTTAAAACTTTTATAGTAGAGTAACAAAAAGCTATGGACAAAGTTTGAAACCTTTTACTTCTATCTAACTTGCTCATATATTTTTAGTTAAGAAAAATGTATTAAATCAAAGTAACTAGTTTTGGTGCTTAGAAAAATATGAAATTTTAACGAGAAACTACCTTTCAGTAGATTATCATGTTGAAAAAGTATTAGGCATAGAAACCTTGTGAAACTACCTGTAGAAATAAATCTTGATTAGTGTAGATGTATCTTAACTTATTTTCTATGCTCTGAGTCCTACACACAAAAACCTAAAAAATTTACGGTAGGCTCGCCATAAGTTTAGGAGCACTCAATAAAATTTTAAGCTCTAGTCCTTGCAAGAGTTGTTCAGTATAAAATGATCTTGATTCTAGAAGTAGTTGTTTAATATATTTTGCATGATTAATATGCTGAATGAATCTTCATTTATTAAGTACTTATCTGGAATTTTACAGTAAGTTTGTACTTAAGTAACGTGCTCTGCATAAAAATCTCAACCCCAAAAACTACCTCTACGAGTAGTTTTGCTTAAACAATGCTTACTGTTGAAAATGGCCGTTACGACATGACAAAACCACTCACTCACTTAATGAAGTCAGATAATCCAGATAAGTACTCGATAAATGACTGCCCAAGGACAAGAAAATGAAGTGCTCGACTACTTAACTTGAGTTTTGTTGAATGACTACTTTATAGTAAAATGATTATTATCTTGTATCATTAAAACCACTCATACATGTGCATTCATATAGAATTGACTACTCTCACCGACGGAATCTACGATCTGGTGCCTGAATTCGAGAGTGAGCAGCGCAAAACTCAAGTCAATCTAACTGAAGTCGCTAAAGACCCGAACCAAAGTTCGGAAGAACCCCGACTAGTTTTGCCCACGAAGGCAAGCCCCGGTGCATAATCCCAGTTTTTCAATTGATGCAACTACTGTTCCTTTTTACCTGTGCATTTAAGTTCATAGGAGTTGATTGGAACCCTAGTTGCATGATCCTAGGCACCTATGTAATGAATACTAGAATTGGAGTTCGAGTAGATGCTCTGCTAATAGGTTCGGTAAAAGTCGAGTGACTTCCTATCACTCACGAGAATTATAGGAGTTGAATGATTTACCACATACTGCAACTATAAGGTCGACGGGTGGGGTTATGGTACAATGCTCATGGTTGAGGCCCCATCTAAGTAGAGGAAAAATGTTAAGGCCACAGTGTGTGGCAGTGGTGGTTAAGCGTTTGAACGTACTAACCACATGTCGAAAATATGGTACTCGATAAGCTTAAGTACCTAATTGGCCCGGCAGGTGGACTTTACTTTCACCCTACTTGAACGAAGTTCAGATGGGTATACACATGCGAGTGCAGAGCGTGGCTCTGTAGTCGGGGAGGGTGACCCTGATCCACAACCCGGAAAGAAAGGGAAAAAGTTGCTTGGGGTGACCCTTCGGTGCTCCAGACGTGTGTATTAGGTTTGCCTTGCAAGGTTAAGAAATTTGATTCGAATCGTCCGTTTCTCGCGGTAATTGAGACTGCTTAATACTTCTGCCACATAGAGTAACAAGAGAAACTATGGCTACTATGGCTATGATGAAACTTGTTGGATGATTAATTATTTTCCACCATGTTTGTTTAGAGATAGATGCTCACTTAGAATGGTCAAATGAACTAGAATATGGAAAGCGAAAATATGAAATTAAGGACTTACTCCTTGTTGATTTTAAGCAAAAAGAAACCCTAGAACCTTAGAGCCATGCATGCTTAGGAGTCGGTATTTACATACCACTAGTCGGATAAGCCTTGCTGAGTATTAGTATACTCAGCCTTGCTTGTGGTAGTGTTTTCAGGTGTGTCTTTTAAAGATATGATAGCTGGTTTGACATGGCCGTGTACTTTGCCGCCGCCTGGTTGGTCCGTGGAGTGGCATCCGTCCCCGGCCAACAATGACTCTGCCGAGTGATGCCACGTATGGGCTTCTTCGTGGTATCCAAATCAACGCTAGATGATCGTGTTTTCTTTCCGTTGCTTTTGAACTCTGAATAAAGTTTTTATGTTTGAACTCTGAAGTACTCATTTTATGAACTCGGCTTGTAATAATTGATGGCAGACTTGTGAAGTAAAAGTTATGGAATATTGTAATCTCTGGACTTGCCTTCGTGCGAGTTAAGTGTACACTTTGTTTCGATCGAAATATTAAGTGATCGCATCGGGATTTACCCGACAGACTATCGGATTACTCCGTTTGAAGTGCATGATAGCCGATTCGTCTTTATGGATGATGGTTAGTGCACTTGAGCTGGATTAATTCGGACGGTTCTGCCACAGAACTCCAACCCAATTCCTCCTTTTGGCCCCCTGTTTCATCTAAATGAGCGTCTCTCATCCAATTTTTCTCTCCTATTTCACAATAAACTCCAACAAAACTCTCATTCTTGTCCCCCTATATCAACTCTACCATATTGTATTCATATCAAGTAACAACTATGGTCATGATTTTAAGTGAAACGGTAAAAGCTCCTCTCTCTCCAGTACTCCCCTCTCTAGATCATCTCGAAATCCATATGCTAGTGCTAAGCTATCTTCCAAGCAAGGGGGAATAGCAGCAGCAGCCAGAGCATGGCGCCTCTACCTTGGCGCCAGCGGCATCACATCCTGCTGCTCAGGCATTGCCTGCTTGCATCGGTAGCTCGTAGTGCGTGGATATGTGACAACGATCTATGTGGTTACAACGGCAACTTTTGTTATATTTCAATCTTGGCATGCATTGCATTTGTTACGTATCTTCCTTTTTCTGGATGTTTTTTTTTTTGCTCGATTGAGCTGAGTTAACCCACAACGCGCCTTCATTATTCCATCATTAGCACCTGGGCGATCGAGACAAAGGTTTTATTTTTTGTTTTACTTTGGCTATGCATAATTATTGTTTTTCTTTGTTTCAGCATTGATTTGTTAGTTTTCAGAGATAGCGGCGAAGATTGCGTGGAAGTTAGGCTCAGCAAGGGGGTTGCGGGAGAGCATCGCGTGCATCAGGGTGTGATGCCGCTGACGCCAAGGCAAGGGCGCCATGCTCTAGCAGCACCGCCTCGCTTGGATGAAAAATGGACTAGTGACGATTGACTGCTACAAAGGGCTGCAAAGCTCAGATGAAGTAATGGTTGGCAGTGGCACATATGGTCTTTCCAGCTTCCGTAGGATGAGATGAGATGCAGCCCATCCCTGCGACCAAATCGCACCCCAAAATAGCCTAACGCAATCGCAGTAAACTGCCACTGAAACCAGACATATATCAGTCTGTTCTTGGCATTTTTTCCCTCGTGCCTGCAACGACAATGAAACCGCGCAAAGTGACCATTCGTTTTCATTTTTTCAAAATTTTAGAAAATGAATGTGGTACAGCTCTTGGATAAATGTTGCACAGCCTCGCCTCTTCCTCCGCCGTAGATAAATGTGGCACAGCCCTTAGACATCTATTGCAACAAAGTACTTAACCCTAACATTAACATCATAAGACACAAGTTCATATGATATCGCCAGCGAGGTAGTAAGAAGTTATGATTTCGCTAAATAAAGCTAGATGTACACACGAAAGTGGCGTGTCAAAACAGAGATCACAATCAGCACAAATACAATCCGGCTGAAACAAAGCAAATACATAACATGACTGCATGGAAAGGAGGCTTGTCACATTACATAGATTGTTCGGAAAAAGTATCCAAATGAAATAGACAACACAGCATTACACTACATAGAAATTGAGGACTAGCGGATTATTTAGCTTGTAACCTGAAAGGTTAAGTTCGTGACAAAGTAGTTGAACTTCACAGCCGAAATTATCGTGAATGCGGGCGATCATCGCGATTGGACAGGCACATCACTCCTCCACTAAAGCAACACACTGAATTGCTTAGAAAACAATCAGAACTAATTGGCTGTGGGAACTGAAGAGGTAGAAAAGAATGCAAAGACATGATAGACTGAGATGATCTATATTATTTGTCATTATCTATAATAAAATGCAGGCAAATACGTATATCCAAAGTGAAAAAGGTTACGAACAATGAATAAACCTAACCTGGAAGGCAGCCAGCTCTTGACAAGCGCTGTCAGCTGCAACCTTTTCCTACCGTAGCTTAAAGACAAGTTTACCAATCAAGGGTCCAAATCCTTCATGCGATGACAGCACATCATCATTAATTCCAAACGATTGAAGGAGTGCTGAGAAGGCAGCAAATGAAATGGACATAGCATCCCTTTTCTGGGAGCCAGTAGCCTTGATAATGCAAATGTCAGACTCAAGGCTACGTACCTTGGAGTCCATTTGAGCAAGCATGTCATATGTTAAATCATGCACAACAAAATTGCTGGTGTCATCAACAAAGCGAATCCCTTTCAACATCGCTTGAACCTTGGCACCAAACTGTGTGGAGCTTTCATCACCGGCCAGTGAAACACCAGCGCATTCAAGCTCAGCACGGAACTTGTTGTGTGCAAGCTTACAAGTGCGAACAACAGGAGAAGACCCATTCACGCGTTTCATTACTCTGTCAAAGATAAACCGAATGAGGAAAAATGATGCCTCATCATTAAACTGCAATATATAGTAGAAAGGAAAAAAACACTCGTAACGATGGCAATTGAAAAAGAGTTTACAAATAAAACAAATTAGATCAGAAACTGCCATCACTATCTAGTGGGTATGGACTATAAAACTGACAGTACCGTATACAAAAGTTATGTTAAATGCAAACATTAATATCATGTGCCAAAGCTCATATGTAGGACTCAAAACAAAAATAATATAGAGGTTACCAATGCAAAGTGTGAAAAACGGAATAGTATTTACTTACCATTGGAACAGAAATGCCATCAAAGAAGGATGCCGCATCGGCCATGATGTTAGGAGGTGCTGTCAGCTTCGTGACCTCAATTTCAGCTGAGTCAAAAGCATAGGCCAGCAGATATACAACAGCAGACAAAAGACTGATCCAATTTGGACCAAGATGAGTAGCACCAGCAGATTCTGATAGAATGCCAACTAAGGTACTACGGTATTGATCCGCTGCATCATGAAACTTTGAATATATGCTTAATGCAGCTTTTACTTGAGCATGAGCATGCATGAATGGCCTGTACTTCGTTATCCTCTTGGTGTAACTAAAATCCCCAATAGAAATGTCGAACATCTGCCGTATCCCAACCATACTGCACACCAGTGCATACTTAAGGGCCACAACAGAGTTAGTATGAGCCTCACCAATTGCAACCAGTTTCTCCTTTTCATCACCATCACCCCCGCTTTTAGGCTCAAAGCAGATATGGAAAACAGTTCCCCTGTCACCTGCTGGGATCTCGTGAAGCTCAATGTGGCCTTCCCCAATCCCAGCAAAAATATTAGGCATCATCTCAGTTGGCATGAAAAATACAGAGTAATCCATGGAACCTGCATGACCGAAACACACAAAAAAAATAAGAAAAAACAACACATGTAACTAGTATTTGCACTGATCAAAGCAGTTAGCAACTAGCGTAACATACATGAACACAAGCACTTCTGTCAGTGGACTTAACCTTCTTCTACTATTGTAATCCCCTAAAATAGATTGGATATCAGGATATCGATGCAGGAGATAAAACATATGTAGCATCGAAAACACTAATAACATTGAATAGATAGATATCATCTGCACATCTACAAGCAGCTAGTTTGTGAGGTGTGAAAATGTGGGTAACTGTTCATATCATAACTTCATTAAGCCAAACAGCATGCTATGTTCTGGAGCCCTTGGGTTCGCATCAGACAAATTGCTTAACACGCAAAAAAAGGGAGCCGCTATGCTAAATTAGGCAACCTTCCATACTGCAAGTTGTATTGTACGGGGGAATCTAGGTACTAATCCATTCTTATTAAAATATGGGTCCACTAAACAAACAGGCAATCAGACAAATCTAGAAAGCAGGCATGCCTTGACCCTACAGCCACATCTGAATCGGACAAAGAATGCAGTACGGACAAAAGGAACAAAGCATAACGACAGCACAATAACTGAAGGAAAGCCAACCAGATATGCCTTGACCCTACAACCACATCTGAATCGGACAAAGAATGCAGTACGGACAAAAAGAACAAAGCATAACGACGGCACAATAACTGAAGGAAAGCCGACCAGATGATATTACATAGTACATAATCCAATGGAAACATGGTACGTCACTAGCCTTTCAGTGGACCTAAGAAAATCCAGGGACCACATGAAATCGCAAAAAGTTGCATCTGCTAACCTAGGACTGGAGAGAGAGCAAAAGAGGCCACCCACCAGACCGAGCGGCGAGGCCCCACTTGATTCCGCCCGTCGACGGGGTGTGGGGCTGGATGGAGGAGCGAACGGCCGGCGACGCTTGAGGTATACTATTCCTGAAGTTGAGCAGCAGCGAATGGATAAGAACAGTGTCGGCGGAGGAAGGGGGTGAAAGGGAATGGTGAGAAGGTGCGAGACGAAAGGGTTGTGTAAGTTAATAGTTGGCCGTGCGTTTATAGAGATGCGAGTGGCATAGTGGCTACTACGGTGGGGGTTTGATCAGGAGATCTTTTGTTCGATTCCTCTCCATGCCCTCTGTATTTGTTTTTATTTTTTCTATTTTTTGCATGACACCTGTGACATCTTTATTTGTTTTATTTTGGCCACTTATCGTCGTCCACTCCAAGGACCGGCTCCATTTTCGCGTGAAACCCCAACTCTAAACCTTCAACCCATTGGAAAGTCCAAATGATGCTCCATTTGTTGCATTACTTTTACCAAGGAGATAAGAAATCCAAGAATTGCATTCAAGCTTATGAAATCCCTCAGCACTACCATCCCCATGGTACAACGAAAGGCGAAAGAGATCGAGAGGAGGATCAATGTTGACGCCGTCACTACCAAATGAAGGGTACCGGGCTGAAAAGGAGGAGTGGGGCATGGGCACAACATTGGTAAGAGTAGGTTGCACGGCTAAGTCAGAAGAGAGGGGCAAGGGCATGATGCCGTTGAATGTAGGGAGCACGGTGTTCACGCTGTCACCAGTCTTGGAACTTGGAACGCAACAGCTCAAGGGTTCGTCCTTTTTGCAGTCTGTTGAAATACGGAATCAACACCGATGAAGTTAGTGCGTCGGATTGAGGTTGAGGAGTAGGAGAGGAGCACGAGCACTAGGCCGGTGAAGATGAAGACGGAGGCGAGCGGCACCTCCTTCCGCCGCACCGCTGCCCCCAACCCTCCTCCTGCCGCGCGGCCGCCTCTTGTGAATAGGAATTTGGGTGCTGGAGAGGTCATCTTAATGTTATTTTTTACAAACGAGTCAAGAACTTCGAGACATGCATTCAAGCTCATGAAATTTTGCAGAATCGCCGCTGCCACGGTACAGTGAAAGGCGCAGTGGATTGAGATGCTGGCCGTTAATAGGCGGTCAAATTAGTCTGGTGAAGGTTAGGAGCAGGGCTGAGTAGGAGAGGGGCACGGGGATGACGTCGGTGAAGGTAGTAGGCTACTCCCTCCCTTCTGTGTTTCCCTCACTGATGCGTGGGACGCGAGGTCTACATCCAAATAAGCGGTCAGGGTTCCACTATCTTTCCACCATCGCCGTCGCCGGCTCGCAGCTAGCACCATAATGGAACTCCATCCATCCGCATGCACTCTGCTTCTCTTCTCTCAATCGTGGCTCCCGAGGCTGTCAAATCGCCATTGCTACTACTCGCACGAAGCCCTCTGCATCCCCTCCCCATTGGTACTATACATAAATTACCAGCTCGCACATGAAGACTCGGAAGCAACCGGAGCGGCAGGCTCACCAAAGCAGATCGAAATCCGATCGGCAGATCAAGCAACCCAAGGTTTGTTCCTTTTTTATTTTTCAATCTTTCCGAGTATATGGTCTCCGGAGGTGTGAGATTAGTGACTGGATTTGAACCATGGGGCGTGTTTGGATATTGCCCGTAGCAGGGGATGCATGTTTGAATCCCCAGATTCAGATTCTGCAGGTTTGTTCCTTTTTTATTTTTCAATCTTTCCAAGTATATGGTCTCCGGAGGTGTGAGATTAGTGACTAGATTTGAACCATGGGGCATGTTTGGATATTGCCCGTAGGAGGGGATGCATATTTGAATCCCTAGATTCAGATTCTGCTGTATTTACGTTTGAAGGAATGCACGTTTGGATATAGATGCACAAAATTTATCACAAATTGTATGCATTTAAGCCCCTTTCTTCATGGCTGCAACTGAAGCAACAGATTCAGCCAAGGAGTGTGAGCACATCCTGTTCTTCCAGTCACCCCGGTCAGCTGAGCAAGAACCGCGAGGTTTGTTCCTTTTTTTCAACTTAACATTTTATGGCCATTGACCGTAGGAGGAACGCACTTTTGGATCCCTAGATGCACAAAACTTTAAGCCCCTTTCTTCATGGAAGTTTTCATCATTGCCTTGTCACAAACTTATCACGTTTGGATCATCTGGAAGCAGAGAAATGGCTACATCTTCAGGCAGATCAGACCTTTTCAATGTTGGAAAAATGAGTTTTCCAAGAAGTTACTGTTTTATTCTGCTAAAAGAAAACAAATTGTATGCATTGCCTCTAATAATAGCCAGACCATTACACTTCTCGACACTTAGCTATGTTTCATCTTCCAACTCTGGTATAGAATCATTCAGCAGATATTGACTCGCCAACTTCTTTACTGTTTTTTCTGCTAAAAGAAAACAAACTGTATGCATTGCCTCTAATATTGACTCTGGTTTTGATATATAGAGTCGTCTAGCAAATATGCCAACTTCTTTACTGTTTTTTCTGCTAAATAAAACAAACTGTATGCACTGCCTCTAATATTGACTCTGGTTTTGATATATAGAGTCGTCTAGCAAATATGGCAGGGACAAAACATATATGGTCGACAATGGAAGACGAGTTTCTGTTGAAATGTTCTAAGGATCCTTCTATGATGCAACTGTATAAGATCTACAAAAGCCATTTTTATGGTCGTCTTGCAGAGGCAATGAATAGCCGTGAGGGTCTGCCTCCCGAATATGTTCCTTTGACTGTTGACAAGGTTAAGACAAAATTTAAAAAATTTGGTACATCATGGAAAGCACACTGCTCTTCAGCTACAGAGATGGTATTTGCCCCACTCCTGCTCGTTCTTTGCCCCACTCCTGCTCGTTCACTATTCGTTTTGTCTGTTAACTTGAACTGAAACTTTGCATCCCAGGGTACATCCTCGGGCTTCAATCTCCTTGGTAATCTCCTTGATAAGTATAGTACGCAATTCAATTCATTATTCAGTGGTAATGAAGCCACAAGTTCAGGTTCAGTGCGGACAAATAAAAAGAAACCCACAGTTCCCTTTGACTTACATTCTGCACTGATATGGTTGCGATGGCTATGAGTTTTATAAATATACAGTTGCACTGGAGAACCTAAGTATTCTGCGTGGGTTTATAGCTATGGAAACCTTTGGAGAAAGTAAAAAATACCTCGCTAACTTGTTGGTAAGCAGTAAAGGGCTGTTTGGAAAATACAGTATTTATGGAGCCTATAATTTCCCTTGATATGAACATTGCGTTTCTCATCTTTGTAGGAAAGTGGAGTGGTGAAGATCTTCATGCAAGCTGGCGGAGACACCTCCAGGGGAGCAGTAATGTCTTCCTGCTGGTGCCTCTTCCTGCTCTTCCTGCTGATGTGTATCAAGGGAGCTTGTTGTGGCACGACTTACCCGAAGGCTAGAGCATTGGCGATTTGGAGATCTCCCGTAAAGTTTATCTTGTGAACTTAATATGTTGTGCTTAGCTTGTGTTGTGAGCTTAAGACTGTGCTGATGTTTTGTGCTTGTGTTGTAGACTTAAGACTCTGCTGATGTACTGATGAACTTCTCATGCCGTGTGACCAATGCTACTTGATGTACTTCTCATGTTGTGTGCTCAATTCTACTTTTCTTAAGATAAGGATGTTACGTTTGTGAAAAAGCAACATCTCAAGAAACAGCAATACCTTCGGAAAAGCAACACGGTAGGAAAACAGTGATAGAATGGTAAAAAACAACATTACAAATGTGTGTTACTTTACATTGATGTGTCGAAAAGCCCCGAGCTTTCTCGACACCGCGCTTTGTGAGTTCTAGCCTTCCAGGATCTAGTGCCTACGGTTTGGGACGGCGGCGCGGAGCACGGCTGCCAGCGGCAAGCCGAGTCCAGCGGCACGGAGCACGGCTGCCAGCGGCAAGCCGAGTCCGACAAGGCGGAAAGAAACATTCTCAGAAAAAAGTAACAAGTAGGAAAACAGTGACAGAATATTAAAAAGCAACATTATCAATAAACAACAACACCTTAGGAAAAGCAACAAGGTAGAAAACAGTGACATAATGGTAAAAGCAGCATTCTAAAGAAACAGCAACACCTTAGGAAAAGCAACACGGTACACCTTAGGAAAAGCAACACAGTAGAAAACAGTGATATAATGGTAAAAGCAGCATTCTAAAGAACAGCAACACCTTAGGAAAAGCAACAATGTAGGAAAATAGTTCCAGAATGGTAAAAAGCAACGGCCTTGCCCTCTTTTTCCATCGGCTTCTCTTCAGTTCTCTCCCGGTCACGGGCAAAGCAGGCAGGGCTCTCCTCTACGGTTTGGAGGCCGGCCACCATCCAGCGACTCGCCGTCCGTGAAGGATTTCTGCGCAGCCCATCCAGCCCTCCCAGGTGAGCACCCTCACTAATCTTTGCCATAGGCATTGTGTTATCGGGTTAGTGACGCCTCCACCTCTTCATTCCCCACCAGCAGCGGGCGTTTTTGTGCGGCGACGGCGACCCCGCGCAGCCGAAGCTCCGCCTCCGGCCTCACCTCCAATCGTTCTCAGCTCCTAATGCCCACCTCCGCCAACTCGTGCAGACCGATCCAGCCCTCCCAGGTGAGCACCCTCTCTAATCTCATGTCTCCATTGATTTGGTACTGTTGCAGTAGGCATTGTGTTATTGTATTCTGTCGAGAACACGAATCTACTTGATTCTGCTGTAGTGGCTGCTGCAGCAGTGGCTGCTAGCTGCAGCGCTGTACAGTGGCAAATCTAGAATTTGAAGTTAGGGTGGTCCAACAAGATAATTTTTTTAGTATTAAATTTGCACCAAAAAGAAGCTAATACCAGGGCTAATTGGCTAGAAGCTTACGAATTACGATCCTGCAGTACAACATCACTTATTCCTAATAGGTCTAATTGGCTACCAATCTAGAACTACAATTAAAAAATGCAAATTTGGAGTCTGGTAGTGCGAGGCTGGAAGCTAATTACCATGGTGGATTGCTCTAGCTTGTCGATTAGTGGTTTTGTTGCTTGCAAATTGCAGTGCGAATCATACTCTGGACCCTGACTGCCTTCTTCACTGTGGCCTGCACGCTACCGAGTGGCGAGTCCGCCCCTGCTGCTGTAGCGGCAGCTGCAGCTGCTGTAGCGCTGCTGCTGCTGTAGCGGCTACCATCATTTGAAATCTGGCTCCGCATGGTGCTTTCTAGGTAAAATAATCTTCATTTTTCTCAGGCTCTCGATGAGTTCTTCGATCTGTAGCGAGTCATCACGGGCCAAACGTGGCCTGGTCCTGTGCCATACCGGCAATGGTTACCGCCGGGCCAGACCGTACTTTGCTACTGCCAAAAAGAGGTGCTGCAGCTGACAGCGTGGACCGATAGGCACCCAGGTAGAGGATTCATTCGCTGCAAAAACCATGGCAAGGTTTGTTTTGGTTCCACTATTTCTTTATGAGGTGTAATGTTACTCCACAATTTAGTTTTGATTCCGTTTTCTGTTTGTAGGCGAACGGTTGTAAGTTTTTTGAATTTGTCAGGAATGACCCCTCGCCCTTTGAGAAAGCCCTCCTGCTGGAGTTGCGAGATAAGATTTATACTCTGAGAAGAACGAATATGGAATTGACTACATCACTTCGTGAAGCTAGTGAAACTTTGAAAGCGCAGGAAGCTGAGATTAACAAGCTGAAAATGCTGCTGGAAGAGAAGGTTGGTGAGACAAGACTGAAGATGCTGAAGGAAACCACTCAAGCTGCTGGTTTGAAGAACAGATACTTCAAGACAGCAATGATTTAAGCTGTTATGTGCATTTTAGCAGTCTTGTTTGTTGCCAGGGAATCCTCCTAAGGGCAACAATGGTGCTTTTGTAGCTGCAGTGTTACTGTTGTGGGATATGAGCTTCTCATGTTGTGTGACCATGGTGCTTTTGTAGCTACAGTGTTAATGTTGTGGGATATGAACTTCTCCTGTGTGCCCAACAGGCTGCTGAACTTCTTAGGAAGGTTTCGCTGCTGAACTTTTTCTAAGTAAAATAAACTACTATTAATAAAACCACCATCTGGTAAAATACAAATAAAAACGACAAAATAAACAACTAATGATAAAACCAGCTGCAGTGTCACACCCTAAAATATTTAATTTTAGGATGTGAATAATGATAAAACCAGCCGCAGTGTCGCACCCTAAACTTAGGATGTGAATATCTTTTAGAACGTGTTCATCCATATTTAAAGTTTTCGAGAATTTTTTTGGTAAATATTCTCATTTTTCTATAGCTAAATCCTTTTATTGGAAAGTTCTAAAATCTTTTCTCAAATTCCAAGTATTTTATTTGGATTCCTCGTATCCCAAATTATCTCTAGAGTTTTCCTCTACATTTTTGGGATTCTTCAGGATATATTTTTCGTGGTTTAAAAGATTTATCTGGACATTTATAGATTTATTTTAAGCCTGAAAATATGTTTTCAAAAATGAATTCTTTTTCTTTTCATCTCGAGCTGGATTCAACTCGTTTTGGGTCTACTCCGCCTTAAATCCTAGAATCGTGCCGCGTGCAAGCTTGAGCTTGACCACCGCCATAATCTCGTCATCTGTCGCGTTTTGTCGACAAAAAGTAAATCAAAAGTTTCTCCTTGAGGTACCGAAGCGAACACCCTTGTTTTCGCCTTTTGCCTTTTCTTTCCGAAGCTTAATAGCTCATCCTGACCGACACTTACCGTCGATCGCCTTCCTTCGCCAAGTTGGTTTATCAAGAAGTTCTCCCGTGAGATGATGAAACTCCCAAGGCCATTTCCCACTTCTTTCTTTCTTTCTCATTCTGATGCTCTCAAATTTCTCATCGTAGTCGAACCGAATCGTTGCTTCATTGTCTGTCCTTTTTCCTTTGCTCTTTCGCCATCCAGCCTTTTTCCCTCTATCTTTACTCCCGGAGGATCGATTTCTACCCGTCGGCGGGAATCAGTCTTGGTCCAGCCAAGCCCCTCACTTTTCTCTCTTTTCCTCGACACAACGGGCAGCCAATCGCTTATCTCCCTTGTCATTTCTTCCTATGACGTCATTGTCAGACCCGAGCACACGTGACTGTCCACGGCACACTTCTCCTAGGATACGGGATGGGACATGGCCCACACCCTACATCTGTTGTAACTACTAGTAATGCAGTAGGATTACTCGTACAATAGTGAAACTAGTCGGACACGATAGGAAACTACCCGAGAAGTACTCGGGTAGGACTCCTGGGCTTGTACCCGACTAGGACTTCCATGTAAACCTGTCCTCCCAGACTATATAAAGGCGGACAAGGACCCCCTCAAGGACAATTATCATCAAAGGCAACACAAAACCACACAGGACGTAGGGTATTACGCTCTCGGCGGCCCGAACCTATCTAAATCTTGTGTTCCTTTGCACCTTCGAGTTCCTGATCTCGACGACACCCAACCTGCAAACTCACCACCTCGGGTGTATCCCTCGGTAGGCGTGGTGGTAAAACACCGACGACTGGCGCACCAGGTAGGGGTGTTCATTGAGCATCCACCGGAGAATTCGATGGCATCTTTCAACATCACCAGTGTTGTGCTCGACGAGGGCACAACTTTCATCTTCGGTTCCTGGATCTGCGTCGCCAACGGTTTGGGTGGCTTCAACAGCCACCTAGCCAACTCCAAGGAGCCGGAAGCATCTCCATCAACTCCAAGTAGCGATCTCGACGAGTTCATCGACAACCTCGACGATCTATTGCTTCCCGATCTGGCCCAGCAGATCGAAAAGATGTCCGTTTTCAACGCGACTTCCACTCGTGACGCAACAGATCTAGTCGGGTCGGATTCAAACCGATCTGAAAAGACCACACGATCTAAATCCCTCTCCGACTTGGAGGAGAATTTGGATCTACTGCTCAAGATCAAGGACGTGGGCGCCACCGCTTGCCCGGGGCCCCCCATTTTCGACACTTACTCGGACTCCAACGAAGAGTACTCCCCATGCAGTGATACACCTTCAAGCCAATTCCGAAAAGGACTCGGAGATGAGGGATCCACCGCTCGTCAGGCGGCCCCCACCCTTGAAAACCACTCGCAACCCAACAGCCACACCGAATCTTTTTCTGGCACCCTTCCGGGTTTAACCATCACATCAACGCCGCAAGGACGTTTCGTGTACTGGAAGGGCTTTGAGCCCTCCGAACTACTCGATTACGAGTCCTGCCTTGTGGCCTTCACGCAGGAACTACCCTTCCAGGAGGGTAGACCCCTCTCTCCTATTGCGAAAGAAGGAGAAAGTAGCACAGAGCTACTCGAGTACAGCCTTTACCACTCGCCGGATCGTCAAGTCTGCATGGCCTCCCTTCGCAACACGGAGGACGACGAGCTGGACCCCCAGTACGACAACGAACAACTCGCGGATGTCTCAGCCGACGAGCCCACATCTGACGCTCCCAAGATGAAGACGAGGAGCACCAAAGGATCCGGCGGGTACAGAACGCCAAGCGCGCTCAATGCAGGCGCAACACTTTTGCAGCAGTCGCGGATCGCGAGTACTGCACGCCGATTGGCGCCATCGCAGAAGCAGCACTCCTTGCTCAACAACTCGCACCCAATCCTCAAATACAAAGGCTACAGTACCTGACCCAGCGCGCGCTCGTGCAACTCGATGGGAAACATCCAATGTCTTCCACTCGGAATCAGCCCTCCAGGTCTGAGCGCCATGGTGATACTGTGCTAGTTAGTCGCACCCCTAGAGGAGGCCCCGAGAGCCGGAGGAACGACAACCGCCAGCGCAACGAGGGCCACCTGTCCGCGCGTGGCAACGATGAACAAGAAGTACAACAACCCACTCGCAACCAGCATGGGGCAAGGCATCAAGGCCAAGATCCACTCGAGGCCAACCTTCATGATGCTCCCACGATCGACCTCAGGCAGAAGATCAATGAAGGCCGCGACGCGTGGCTTGTTATTGAAGTGAGGAGAAGGGACCGTACCGGTAGGCGCCACGACGACGACTACAACCACCACTTCTCCGTCTTCACCACCAGCATCACCGACAAGTCCTATCCAAAGGACTTCAAACCGGTCGGAATCCCCAAGTACGACGGTAAGCAGGATCCGCGCTAGTGGATTCGATGCTACTCCGTTGCCATTGAAGTTTCAGGGGCATCCAACTCCACCAAATCTCTCTACTTCCCAGTGGCTTCGGAGTCCGCACCCCTCACGTGGCTTGAAAGCCTCAAGCCAAACTCCATCGACTCGTGGGAGGAACTCAAGCGGGCCTTCATCGACAACTTTCAGGGATCCATGATCAGGGCGGGCACTCACCACGACCTGTCCCAGGTGAAGCAGGAGATGAACGAGACCCTGAGGTCCTACACATGGTGTTTCTTCGAGACGCGCGCCACCATCGCCAACATCATCGACGAAGATGTCATCCGCTTCTTCCAGGACGAGCTCTTCTCGAAGCACACATACCACAACTTCGGGCGCAATCGCCTGACTACTGCCGTGGACTTGCGTGACATGATGGCATGGTGGGCTGACCAGGAGGACGAGGAGAATGACCGCTTTCCCAAGCACAACCAGGACAAGCAAGCTAATGGCAACGACCACTTCGACAAAAGCCAGCGGAACCACTCGGGGAACACCCGAAAGCGCAAGCCAGACCAAGAAGTCGCGGCCATTGAGCGCATTCCGCATGGCAGGAAGTCGGGGAACGACCAAGCACAATACGAGCAAGTCATGCACAAATAGTGCCAGATACACCCGAAGTTGAGACACACGCTCTTCGAGTGCGTCACCATCCGCAAGACACTCAATGCACCACCCCCCCTCAATGAGGCAAGCGAAAAGACCAGGAGGATGACGAGGGAGATGTCAAGTCAGGGGCTCAAGACTTCCAAAACCCGAAGAACGTTGTCAACGTCATCTTCGGCAGAGACGGCGGATTCCCCTCCAAGCGCGCGCAGAAGTTAGCCCTGCGCGAAATACTCTCTGTGGAGCCGGCCACGACACGGCCTTTGAGATATAGCGAGGTCCTGATCTCCTTTTCCAGGGATGATCAAAGGACCAGCTTCTACGAGCCGGGAAAATTCCCGCTCATCCTAGACCCTGTCATGGCGGGCTCACAGCTAACCCGAGTACTCATCAACGGCGGGAGCGGCCTCAACCTGCTTTTCGCGAGTACTCTGAAGAAGATGGGCCTGGACATCTCCACGATGCTCACCCCCAGCAAAGCTCCCTTCTATAGCATTGTCCTAAGTTACGCGGCCACACCACTCGTATCAGTGGTCCTGCCAGTCATCTTTGGGACGAAAGACAACTACCGCATCGAGTACATCAAGTTCGAGGTGGCGGATTTCGACTCGTCATACCATGCCATCCTTGGCAGACTGGCACTAGCCAAATTCATGGTCGTGCCCCACTACGTCTAATGCCAGGCAAGATAGGCGTACTCACACTCCGTGGCGACCTGAAGAAGTCATTCAACTGCGATCAGGAAGCGATCGAGTACGCCACGACATCATGCGTGCCAGAGCCGTCTGTAGAAGTACTCGCGACCGCGCTGAAGTTGACCAACTCAGAGATGGAAATCTCCAACCAGCGGCCTAGCCAGTCGAGGGTTAAACCCAACCCCAGCGATATTGACATCAAGGCCATCCAGCTGCAAGAAGGCGACCCGTCCAAGACTGCTTTAATTGGGGGCGGCTTAGGCGACAAATAGGAAAGTGCGCTCATCAGCTTCCTTAGGGCTAACCGGGACATATTCGTGTGGAAACCAGCGGATATGCCAGGAGTGCCCAAGGAGTTGATTGAGCACTGCCTAAAAGTTGACCCAAAAGCCACTCTGAAGAAGCAACGACTATGATGCTTCGCCCCCGATAAGAGGGAGACCATCAAGAAAGAGCTAGTAAAACTACTCACGGCTGGTTTTATTAAAGAAGTGTACCACCCTGAGTGGTTAGCTAACCCTTTACTAGTCTTGAAAAAGGATAATAATGAATGGAGGATGTGTGTGGATTATACTGATCTCAATAAACACCGCCCAAAGGACCCCTTCGCGCTCCCACGCATCGACCAAGTCATCGACTCTACGGCCGGCTGCGTCTTGCTCTCATTCCTCGACTGCTACTCGGGCTACCATCAGATAGCTCTCAAGGAAGAAGACCATATCAAAATGGCGTTCATCACCCCCTTTGGAGCTTACGCATACACTACAATGTCATTTGGGTTGAAGAACGCAGAAGCCACCTACCAACGGGCCATCCAACTGTGCCTTGCGGACCAGCTACGTCGAAGCCTATGTGGATGACGAGGTAATCAAGACCAGATCCCACGACGAGCTCATCACTGATCTCGAGGAGACATTCAACAGCTTGCGACGGTTTCGATGGAAGCTTAATCCGACAAAGTGCGTCTTTGAAGTGCCTCAAGGAAAACTATTCGGGTTCATTGTTAGTCACCGAGAAATTGAAGCAAACCCGGAGAAGATCAACGCCATCACAACCATGGACGCTCCAAAGACGATCAAAGACGTCCAGAAGCTCACAGGCTGCATGGCAGCTTTGAATCGATTCATCTCCCGACTTGGACAAAGGGGACTACCCTTCTTCAAATTACTCAAACTCCACAATATGTTCCAGTGGACCGAGGAGGCAAACCAGGCGCTGCAAGATCTCAAGCACCATTTGCAGTCGCCACCTATTCTGATGGCTCCCCAACCAGGCAAGAATCTGCTACTCTACATTGCCGCGACTACTCACGTTGTTATTACGGCAATCGTGGTGGAATGACAGGAAGAAGGCCACACCTTCGGGGTGTAGCGACCAGTTTACTTCATCAGCGAAATCCTCTCTGAATCTAAGGTTCGTTACCCAACGATTTGGAAAATACTTTACGGTATACTCATCACTTCCAGGAAGCTTTGCCACTACTTCAATGCATACAATATCCTAGTGGTCTCCAACTTCCCATTGGCGGATATCCTCCACAATCGGGACGCTACCGGGCGCATCTCCAAGTGGGTAGCGGAGCTGGGAGCTCTCACACACGACTTCAAGCCCTGGACAACCATCAAGTCGCAGGCACTAGTCGATTTCATGGCAGAGTGGTGAGAAAACCAAGTGGAAGCCCCAACCAACCAGCCAGAGCACTGGGTCATGTACTTTGACGGCTCACTCAAGCTCAGTGGCGGTGGTGCGGGAGTACTCTTTATCAGCCCGAGAGGAGAACAGCTCAAGTACGTGTTTCAGATACTATTCGAGGTCTCCAACAATGAAGCTGAGTACGAGGCACTATTGCATGGGCTACGCCTGGCAGCCTCCCTGGGCATCAAGCGACTACTCGTCTACGGTGACTCCTTACTGGTGGTTCAACAAGTTAACAAGGAGTGGGACATCAACAAGGACACCATGGACGCCTACGTTATGAAAATATGCAAGCTCGAGAACAAGTTCTCGGGGTTGGAAATTCACCATGTGATTCGCGACAACAATGTGGGCGCGGATGTGCTCTCCAGACTGGGCTCTGATCGAGCTAACGTCCCACCGGGAGTTTTCGTTCACGAGTTGCATCACCCTTCCATCAGGGTACCAGACTCAAGTTCCATCGCTCAGGGTCCCAAGGAACCCGATCGAGAGGTCTTGATGATCGAGGTCGACCGGAGGGTGGCCTTCATCGACTACATCCAGGAGCACAAACTACCCCCCGACGTCGACCCAAAAAGCGCTGAAGCTACTCGCATCCTACGGCGCAGCAAAGGGTATGTTCTAGTCGGGGGTAGCCTGTACAAGCGTGGATCAGCATCAGGCATACTCATGAAGTGTGTCAGCACGGAGGAGGGCAAAGAGATACTCCAAGAGATTCACAAAGGCGTGTGTGGGAACCACGCTGCTTCTCGCACACTAGTCGGCAAGGCATTTCGTTCTAGTTTCTACTGGCCGACTGCTTTGGCAGATGCCAAAGCACTCGTTCGCCGGTGCACCAACTGCCAATTCTTTGGCAAACAGCCCCATGTTCCGGCTCATAACCTCATCACTATAACACCCTCATGGCCGTTTGCATGCTAGGGCCTGGACATGATAGGGCCCTTAACAACTGCGCCAGGAGGTTTCACACACGTGTTGGTGTCCATCGACAAGTTTACCAAGTGGATCGAGTACAAGCCAATCGCATCGCTCTCGGCGGATCGAGTGGTTACTTTCATCTGCGACATCTACATTATTTTGGCTTCCCCAACACCATCATTACAGATCTGGGATCCAATTTCCACTCGCATCAGTTTTGGGATTTCTGTGAATGCAGTTCCATTGAAGTCAAATATGTTTCAGTGGCTCACCCTTGGGCCAATGGCCAGGTTGAGCGCGCCAACGGCTTGATTCTTGATAGATTGAAGAAAAGACTCTACAACAAGAACAACAAAAAGGGCGGCAAGTGGATCGATGAGATCTCATCAGTAGTCTGGGGGCTTCGCACACAACCAAGCAAAGGCACAGGACAGTCCCCTTTCTTTCTCGTATACGGGTCTGAAGCTATATTACCAGTTGGCTGTGACACCCTGGGTGTCTAAACGGCTAAACGAAGATCCATAATATGGAATCAGGCATAAAAGGACAAGAAAAGTATAAAACAACTTATCAAAATCTACCTTTCAAGCAAATGTATATGTGTATATGTATATATGCATATACATGTGAACCCTTGCAAACAAACCCTTGTAACTTTCAAAGTTGATCACAAATGACCCTAAAAATTTAATGGCACATCTTTCATAACAAGAGCAACAAAAGTCAAGTTGAACTCAAGGGCTAAAAGTGCAAAAATTCATATGGAATGACATGTCATTTAAATACTAGTTTTTGGAAACTCAAAATAACTTTTTATACATTGCTCATATGAACATAGTCATGAAAGAGAAAATGTATATCTTGAAAAGTTGAGCAAAAATGGTATTCAAATGTTTTTATTTGACCTTGGAAAGAATGAGTTTGAGCTCCTTTTTCACCCAGGCCCTGTTGTTTCTGCTTCTTGCGCTTAAGTCCCATCACTTTCTCCCTCCTCTCTCCTCCCTTTGCCCTGTCCCATCGCCGGCAGGCCAGCTGGCCGGCGCAACCGAGCCCGCCCGGCCATGTGGGCCCGCCAGCACCATGTAGATCCCCCGCTGGCAAAAAAGATCCCGCTCTCCCCCTCAGGAATCCTCCACGCGGCGGCATTTTTTGGCCGCGGGCGCTGCTGGCGCCACGGCGAGCCTCAGCAGTGACAGCGACGCAGTCGCGCCCCCAGATTTGTAACCCCTGGTCGCACCTTCCCCAGCAGCTCGTGCCCAGGCCGCCATCCTCCCTCTTGCACCTATAAAAGCCCCACCCGAGGCCCAGAGCTCGCCGCCCCCAACCCAACTCCAGCGAGTCGCCACCCGCGCGTGGACGCGCCGCTCCGCCCCCACATTGCCCAAACCAACCCTCCCATCACCTTCTCCGCCTCACACCAAAGCTGCACGACTGGTCCCCGTGCCCTCTTCCTCACTGGAGCGCCGCCACCACCACCCGCACCCGCCGCCAGCTCTGTGCCACCGCCGGCGAGCTGCCTTGGGCCACCACTTCCCTACCCAAGGCCACAATAAGGTGCAGTTTGGTCCCATCTTGCCTCTCCCATCCTCTCCCCTCGCCGCCGCCGACCCTAGTCACCGGAATTTGGCCGACCGTCATCGTCCCCCTGCACAAAGGACCCATTTGCATCGATTTCAATATTTCCGGGGAGATTTCCGTAAAATCTCAGGGACTCATTTGTAAACTAAACTAGAACTTAAAAACCAATCTATGAACTTTGAAAATGCAAAACAATTCATATATAAATCCTAAAAATACAAACTAAAATGTTCTGGACTCCTTAATTTAAGATCTACAACTTTGTAAAAGGATCTTGGACTGTTTCCACATAATTTTAGCTGTAGATTTAAATCAAGTTTAAATGTCTTTTAAGTGTTCCAAGAGTTCCAGGAAAGAACTGCTCAGGAGAGATGGTAGCTTCTGTAGTAAGAGTACAGTCTTTCATAAAAATTTCATGCACTGAATCCCATCACAACTAGATGCTTTGAGTACCTTTTGTTATATGCTAGATCAAAGTGATTGCATTTTTATTCTTACTGTTGTAGTACTTGTTTTGAGCTACAATTTTTATGGCACACTGGTACTACTAGATAGAAGCTATAGTAAAAATTTGAACTAGAATCCTTCAGTAGAACTTGCTAAATCTTTTATTCCTTTGTTAGCTAAACAAAATCCAAACCTATAGCTTCTGTTCTAGAAAAATTGTAATTTTTCTACATAAGTACCCACTTAAAGTTTTGATGCTAGGTACTAAGTTTGAGAGTCAGCTACCGAATAGAACTCTCTGTAAAATTTATTCATGATGGGTATAGATCCATTTAAACTAGAACTTTTAGCCTCTAATTCTTGCATAGGAAAAATCTACAAAATTTGCAGCAGCCTACTCATGCAAGTAAGTTTGTTCAGTAAAATGTTGAGCACCAATTCTTGCATGGTTTGTTCTATACAAATAGATCTTGATCCTAGCAGTAGCTATTTAATGTATTTTTCATGATTAACCTGCTAAATGAAAATGGCTAAAAATTTTACAGTGAGTTTGCACTTAAGTAACGTGCTCTGCATAAAAATCTCAACCCCAGAAACTGCCTCTACGAGTAGTTTGGTTTAATCCATGCTTACTGTTGAAAATGGCCATTTACGAAATGATAAAACCACTCACTTATTTAATGAAGTTAATTAATCTAGATAAGTACTCGATAAATGACTGCCCAAGGAAAAGAAAATGAAGTGCTTGACAACTTAACTTGAGTTTTGTTGAATGACTACTTTACAGTGAAATAGCTATTTATCTTGTACCAGTAAAACCGTTCATACATGTGCATTCATATAGAATCGACGACTCTCGCCGACGGAACCTACGAGCTGGTGCTCGAGTTCGAGAGTGAGCAGCGCGAAGCTTAAGTTAATCTAACTGAAGTTGCTAAAGACCCGAACCAAAGTTCGGAAGAACCCCCGACTAGTTTTGCCCAAGAAGGCAAGCCCCGGTGCATGATCCCAGTATTTCAGATTGATTCAACTACTGTTCCTTTTTACTTGTGCATTTAAGTTCATCGGAGTTGATTGGAACCCTAGCTGCATAATCTTAGGCACCTATGTAATGAATACTAGAACTGGAGTTCGTGTAGATGCTCTGCTAATAGGTTCGTTAAAAGTCAAGTGACTTCCTATCACTCACGAGATTTATAGGAGTTGAATGATTTACCACATACTGCAACTATAAGGTCGATGGGTGGGGTTGTGGTACGATGCTCATGGTTGAGGCCCCGTCTGAGTAGAGAAAAAATGTTAAGGCCACAGTGTGTGGCAGTGGTGGTTAAGCGTTTGAACGTACTAACCACATGTCGAAAATATGGTACTCGATAAGCTTAAGTACCTGATTGGCTCGGCAAGTGGACTTTACTTTCACCCTACTTGAACGAAGTTCAGATGCGTATACACATGCGAGTGCAGAGTGTGGCTCTGTAATCGGGGAGGGTGACCCTGATCCACAACCCGGAAAGAAACGGGAAAAGTCGCTTGGGGTGACCCTTCGGTACTCTAGGTGTTTGTGTTAGGTTTACCTTGCAATGTTAAGAAATTCAACTCGAATCATCCGTTTCTCGCGGTAATTGAGACTGTTTAATACCTCTGCCACATAGAGTAACAAGAGGAACCATGGTTATGATAAAACTTGTTGGATGATTAATTGTTTTCCACAATTTTTGGTTAGAGATAGATGCCCACTTACAATGGTTAAATGAACTAGAATATTGAAAGCTAAAATATGAAATTAAGGACTTACTCTTTGTTGCTTTTGAGCAAAAAGAAAACCTAGATCCTTAGAGCCATGCATGCATAGGAGTCGGTTGTTTGCATACCAATAGTTGGGTAAGCCTTGCTGAGTATTAGTATACTCAACCTTGCTTGTGGCTATGTTTTCAGGTACGTCTTTTGAAGAAATGATAGCTGGTTTGACTTGGCCTTGTACCTTGCCTCCTGGTTGGTCCGTGGAGTGGGATCCATCCTCGGCCAACGATAACTCTGTCGAGTGATGCCACGTACGGGCTTCATCGTGGCATCCGAATCGATGATAGATGATCGTATTTTCTTTCCACTACTTTTAAACTCTGAATAAAGTTTTTATGTTTGAACTCTAAAGTACTTGTTTTCTGAACTCGGCTTGTAATGAATAATTGTCAGACTTGTGAGGTAAAAGCTATGGAATGTTGTAATCTCTGGACTTGCCTTCGTGCGAGTTAAGTGTAGGCTTTGTTTCGATCGAAATTTTTAGTGGTCGCATCGGGACTTACCCGACAGACTGTCGGATTACTCCGTTTGAAGTGCATGGTAGCCGTTTCGCCTTTATGGATGATGGTTAGTGCACTTGAGCCGGATTCATTCGGGCGGTTCTGCCACACTGACGTGATGTGGAAGTCTCCACGACTGGAGATGTTTGAAGAAGGCGAGGGTGACACTGCAAGACATCTCGAGCTTGTCTCAGCATAGGAAATCCGATGCAACATATTGTTCCAGTCGGCTCGCTACCTACAAGGAGTTCGTCGTTACCACGGCACGAACGTTCAACAACGATCTTTCAACGTTGGAGATATGGTTCTTCGACGAATCCAGGATGATACCAGACTACACAAGCTTAACTCACGATGGGAAGGACCTCTCATTGTGCACAAGGTTACAGGCCCTGGATCTTATCGCTTACAATACCTTGATGGCCAGGAGGTACCAAATTCTTGGAATATTGAGCATTTATGTCGTTTTCATCCTTGATCAATTGGGGACATCTTTTATTGATGCCTGGAGATGGATACTTACAGTACAACTCCGTTTTACCAGTTCACGACTGGTATTACGCGCAAGTTTGCTGAAGGGACCTCGCTCCCATATTTCCAGTACCTAATTACTAGTTTCCGACTAGTCTCTTGGGTTACTGAAGGGGCTTTGTGCTCATACTTCCAGTACAACTCCGTTTTACTGGTTTACGATTGGTACTACGAGCAAGTTTGCTGAAGGGGCCTCGCTCCCTTATTTCCAGTAACATATTACTAGTTTTTGACTTGTACACTACGTTATTGAAGGGGCCTCGCTCCCATGACAAGAAGTTTACTAGTTTACGACTAGTTCTACACATGTTCGACTACTTGTTTTGTCTACAACCCTAGTCGAGATTGACTCCGGCTAGATGGCTTGATCGACTGTTCAAGCACCAGCAGCTACTTGCTCGATGTCTGGGTTCGGGGGCTGACGTCACCGACTGCTATGTATACTCTACGATACTTATCTGGTCCCTCGGCTCGAGGGCTTGATGGAACAAGGCACTCAGCGTGCCTCAAGTGACAGCTCTCATGTTTACATGCTGGATGCTGTAAAACTACTCGACAATACCCAATCCAAGAGGCTTTTTAAGATTTATCTTGGGTAGATGTTTGTTAACCATTATTTCAGGGATGCTATTCCGAAATAGGAGGTTTGTTCAAATTATTACCCAGAGTTCTTATTTAGTCATTGGCTCTGGGCACAAAGATCGATTTGAGAGGTAATTTTGGGTGTTTGTTGGGGATGTTATTTGTTTCACCATTTTTTCAGGGAATTCATCCCGAAAAAAGAGGTCTTCAAATTTACTACACCAATTTGCTCATGTTCACCATCAAATCTTTGCCGTCATTTATTGCATGTCACGATTCTTTGGATCCTTTATTCCAAAACCTTGGGGACTTGGATTCAAAGCTTGGGGGCTGCGGGACACGTGTCATCAGCGACTTATGTTTCAAATCTACTTGAAGATAAGGATAGAAGACTCAAGATTAAATTGACCCTCAGCCTGATTCTACGAGTCAACCTAAGACTTGGGGGCTACTCCATATGGAGTGCGAGTTTAATCGCAGCCCATATAAAGAAGACTGGACAACTACTCGGGGCATGAGCACCTCACAGCCTCGACGCAGCCAAGGAAGTACTCGGAGGACACCTTCAAGACGAAGTTCGGGAGAACTCGAAGACAACTTTAGAAGTACTCGGACGCCTGCAGTACTCGGCTACGAAGAGCTCGGGGGCTTGTCAGACCCGGGCACATGGGACTGTCCACGTGGCACACTTCTCCTGGGATACGGGATGGGACATGGCCCACGCTCTACATCTGTTGTAACTACACGTAATGCAGTAGGATTACTCGTACAGTAGTGAAACTAGTCGGACACGGTAGGAAACTACCCGAGAAGTACTCGGGTAGGACTCCTGGGCTTGTACCCGACTAGGACTTCCATGTAAACCTGTCCCCCCAGACTATATAAGGGCGGACAGGGACCCCCTCGGGGAAAATCATCATCAAAGGCAACACAAACCACATAGGACGTAGGGTATTACGCTCTCAGTGGCCCGAACCTGTCTAAACCTTGTGTTCCTTTGCACCTTCGAGTTCCTGGTCTCGGCAACACCCTACCTACAAACTCACCACCTCGGGGGTATCCCTTGGTGGGCGTGGTGGTAAAAGACCGACAGTCATGGTCCCACTTGTCATCCCCCTCATCTTCCTTTCATTTTCACCACGACAGCCATGCCATGCCTAGCTCAGTTTTCCTATGTGAGCACGCTAGGACTCATTGATCAAGTCTGATCTTGCCACACATGCCCGATCTCATCATATGCCCATACACCATCTGTAAGGCTGAGCTAGTTGTTTGCTCCGTGTCTATTTTGGACTTCATCATCCGAGATCAGACGGCTCATGTTGCTATATTTTGCGTGTGCATCACGCAAGCCTTGCCATCCGCATCGCATGAAAAGATTTTGGTCTGCCTGATCTGTCTCTCGTTTGTTCTCCTTATCTTCAATTCCTGCTCTCAAGTAGCCCTTTCGTCTTTGGTCAACACGTTTTCTTTTTCGGCCCAAGACCGAACCTACTTCGGCCACACGAATCTATCTGTCTTGCCTAACGCGATCCTGCCAATAGCTTCCAGCCCAGATCGGCCTGCACAGACTGCATCGCTGCTCTGTCTCGTGCAGCACGGTGACACCCAGGCGCAGCACCGCTACTAGAGGCGAGCGACCAGGCTTCCCCGTGCCCCTGGTGCCCGCCCCTCCCTGCAGCCCCACGCACTGCAGGCCTCCGCGACCCGCCCTATAAAACTCATGCGCGCAACCCTAGGCCCATATCCCCTCTGCTTGCGCTCTCTGCTCCGCCGCCGCTGTATCTCCCACAGCCCCTGCCTCGCGAAGCAGGAACCCTCAGTGCTGCGCCCCCCCTCCTGCGCCGCCGCACGTTCCCCTGCCGCGGCTCGGCGTCCCCCACCTGCATGCGCCCCTCCCTTGTGCTGCACGCGACAACCAGGAGTGCCGCCGCCCCTCGCACCCCTGCTGGTGCAGCGCCTCCCCGCCCTGCGTGCCCCTGCGCTGCACGCCAGCCCTCCTCGCATCGCCTCCTGCGCAGCGTCGCTGACACCCAAGATCCAGCGCCGCCGAACCCCTGCGTGCACCAGCCCCCGTGCGCTCTGCGCTCCATGCCTGCTGCCTGCGCCCTTCTCCCAAGTGTGCGCCACCACCAAAAGTGCCCAGCCCTGCGTGCCGTCGCCCCCTGCAGCCGCGCCTCAGCCCCTGTGCGCATCCCGTAGCTCCCAGCGCCGCCCAGTTTTGCTCGGCAAGGAAGCAGAGCGCCGCCACCATGGCACAGACCACCGCCGTCCCTTCCGGCTTCAATTCCGGCCGCCTCGGTGAGTCCCGCCGCCGGTAAGCCCCAAAATCGAATCCCCTCGTCGTCCTCTTTCTTTTCCCCCGCTCCCATTTGATCTTCCATGCCCAAAATCGCCGGGAATCTCGCCAACAGTGGGCGCCGACCACCATGGGAGCTATTCCCGAGCTTTTGTAGATTAGTCCCTGAAGAGACATGTAATTTTCAAGTTCTTTTTTGTGTCTTTTAAAATCTGCAGAAAACCCCCTATAAGTTTAGATTTCAACCCTAACGCAGCCCTAATGTTTTACAGATCTATCCCTAAACTTTTGATTTATTTGTGAGCACTGTTTCTGTGTCTTGAAAATCTTCCCTGCTAGCCCCTAAAATCTATAGTTAATCGTGACTAGGTCCTTGTAACCTTGTTTCATGTTTACTTTCCTCGTTTTTGTTCCGTTTCAATCCGTTCTTTTTGTGTTAGAGAATTATAAATAAAATTTGACTAAGTTGTACCTCATCTTTATAAATGCAAATATAATATGAGTTAATTATAATCAGGGATATTCTCTTTTGAATATCTTTTACATTAGTTTTCTAAATTAAAATAAACGAAGCTTATAGTTGTTTGTTTTCTTTTATAATATAAATCTTTCGATAGCTGTTTCTTTTCAATCGTAGCTCCGTTTTCCGTATTTCTTGCGCTCTTGTGACCGTAGCAACGAGCCCTATCCTTTAGCATGCTCTTTTTTAAGCTTTCCTTTTGTTTGGTGTGTTGTTCTTAGTTCTTCTTGTTTGTTTGTTGTTGTGCTTTGGTCCAATGCTCGTTTTACGTTAGAAGGAGCGCAATCCAAGAGCTTTGAAGATTAAGAGTTTCAAGAACAAGAGTTGAAGACACTGAGCAGCTATTCTTTAGAAGAAAGGCAAGTGTTTCCTTGATCATTCTTTTGTCGTAATAATCACAATAAATATAACTTTTCTTTTATGCATGCATGTGTCTTAACCTGATGGATCCTAATTAAGGATATGCCTAGCCTTTATGATCATTCCTTGTCAACCTTGGTTTTACCTTTATGTTGGGTAGCTTTTGCTTAGTTGCTATAACTGGTTCTGGTTTGGGAATAATTTACAACCATGATGATAACAATGATGATGCTACACCTGTTTTACTTCATGTTCTTGGATAATTTGTGTTGTTAATCGCAAGATCATATGTTTAATCGGAACATGGAGAATCACTCAGGAAAACAGTGCAACCACAATACTATATGGCTCTGGTATTGGCTGATTAATTAGAAACACTAGCTTATGACGATCTTACCGAAAGGGCAAGAGAGGTTGCATCGTCGGGGTATAGCTCGGTCCTCTTGAGGCTTTGATATGTGGTCCTTGGTTAAGGCACTTCCTCATTAGGGAGAGTTGTGACCGCTTTGACTTGAAACCTTAGCGAATTGTCACAAGTTAGGGAATCTTTGTAAAGGCCTCGTAGTGAATCCCTTGCCACTCACCTCAGAAGTGTTTAAGAGGCTAGCTACCTCAGGAAAATCGGGAGACATGAATTGTGGGTAAAGTGTACAATCTCTTCAGAGTGAAAACTGATATAACAGCCGTCTCACGGTTAAGAGCGACTTGGACCCTCACATGATTAACGAGCTTGAAGATGAATTAAATCGTGAATCATGTTTATGGTTATGGTCATGCTCCTGCTATACCTCTTCTGTTTCTTTTAATGTGGGTTTTGGTATGAACTTATACTTTAGTAATCAGGTGCTAATAAAACTTGACCAATTAAAATTGCTTATCGCAGTAAGCCAGTCAGCCTTTCCTTGATTTTGGCCTTCATGTCATATAATTCCCAACACTTGCTGAGTACCAACCATAAGTATACTCACGTTTGTTATAATTGCTGCTCAGAAGAGAAAGTTTCCGTGAAGTCTTTTGAAGATGATGCCTGAGTTCTAGGCCTACGCAACCCCGGTCGATTGCATGTGAAGTTTGGAGTCTTCGTTTCCAGGATAAGCTGTATATCTCTAATAATCTTTATAGTCTTTTAATTCTCTTTTCGTGATATTGTTGCTGATTATTCACTGATGAAGTTACTATATGTATGGAACTTGATCCTGGCATACATATAGTTATGCATTCGGTTTTGTCCTTAAAACCGGGTGTGACATGCAGCCAGGAGATAAAACTGATGTGATGATAGAATGCTGCATGAACGAGGCCAACGCCACACAGTGTTCACTTCAGCCAACCGTGGTTCCTAGCGACACAGCGGTGATGGCTCTAGTATTTGTCGTCGTACCGCTCCTTGTTGTTGTGGTGCACGATGTCAAGAACATGCTTCCTAGCGGCGAGCATGATCCATCCACGGTGCATCCTGGAGGGGCAGACTGGGCAACACATGTTATTTGGAGGGCTGGTGATCCGCAGCGCCCCGCCTCTAGGTATCAGCTTCCTGTAGCCGCGCCGCCTGTCATCCTCCGAGACGGTGCTGATGTAGCCGGACAACACCAAGGAAGCGCGCTCTGGTGACGCCGAAGGTGGAGAGGGAGAACGTTGTTGCGGCGCCGGAGGTGCAGAGGGCGGTGTGATGCCACTGGCGCCAAGGCAAGGGCGCCATGCTGTGGCTGCCCCCCCCCCCCCCCCCCCCCCCCCTCCCCCCCCCTCCCACACACTTGGAGGTAGTGCTCTGACGACGCCGGAGGTGGAGATCGAAAATATTGCGGCAGCGGCGGAGGTGGAGAGGGCGGTGCAATGCCGCTGGCGCCAAGGCAAGGGCACCATGCTCTGGCTGCTCCCCCTCGCTTGGAGCAGTTAGATCTCTTAAAGAAACTAGTGGGATAAGAGGGAAAAGTACTCCGTACCTGCATGGCAGATGGAATCAATCCATTGCTCTATTGAAGAAAGATAGTGTTCAATTAAATATGTATGCACCGTGAAGAGGAAATTATGGTGTTCAATTCAATATTTATGCATTTTATATATTATACATAAAAAAATCCCGTGGGGGATTCCCATGTTGTTCGGTCAAAATTGAAAAACACAGGAAATCCCCATAAGAAGCAAGAAAGGGGAGATAAAGATAAAAGGTGAAATGGATGAAACCACAAATAATATGAGTGTGTGTGTGGCTGTGGGCCGTTTCTGCGGTTTTCTCAATATCTAGCCTACTAACTTATGAAGCCCCCATAAAGCCAACAAACTCACCCTAGCGGGCGGCGGGCGAGGCTCTCCGTTTCAAAATTAAAAAAAAATACTCATGTTGCCTGCACACACGAAATTTCCAATATCCTCTCCTTCCACCTCCGGAGCCCGACCTTCTCCCAGCCGTCGCCCGACCAGCCCGCCCCCTCTCGCCGGAGCCCGAACTCCTCCCATGGAGAAGATCCCCGTCGCCGTCCGCTTACAGCCGCCCAGCCCCAGCCCCAGACCCGCTGGCGCTTCCTAAACCTCAGGCTGCGGCGACCACGGGTGGCGAATCGACGACACCCGCGTCTCCCTCCCCCACCTCCGGCGCGTGTTCCCGTGGCTGGATGATTTGATTCTGCGCGTGCTCCCGCGACTGGCTGATTTGATTCGGCGCGTAGGCCACGTGTTCGACGGGGCAGCGACCAACGCGCGGATCTGCAGCGCGCTCGTCCGGTCCATCATCCGCGCGGCCATCGACGGGTTCAACAGCACCGTCTTCGCCTACGGCCAGACCAGCAGCGGCAAGACGTACACCATGAGCGACTGTGACGCCGACCCGGGCATCATCCCGCTCACCGTGCGTGACCTCTTCGAAACCGCGTCCCAGCTGATTGTATCATTTTTTTTTGGTTATAGCGTGAAGCATGTGTTCAAGGTCTGCGGGAGGATATTGTGGAAAGCGCTGAGCAAACACTTCAGCTCCTCAACCTTGGAGAAGGTACCGTTTCAGCGTTTCTCACATGCTTTGTTTTCACTTATGTAAAACCCTGCATTAGGAAATGATTATCTCTCTTTTTTTCCAGCAAATAGGCATTTTGGGCAGACCAACATGAATGCACGAAGCAGTTGGTCCCGTACTATTTTCAGGATGGTACAAAATTCTAAATTCGAATGCAGTTTTTCCATGATCATTTTGCACAATTGAATGAAAGTGATGGTAAAATAGTTAATTTTATTGTTCTTTTGATCTTAGGTCGTTGAAAGCAGGACCAAGAACCAGATGGACTCTTGGGATGCGATTCGAGTGTCTATCCTGGTATGTGCCACTGATTCTATATTTTTGTTGTAAAGAAAATGATGTGTAGGTAAAGATAACTAGAGAATTGATCATCCTTTTTTGTGGTGTGCAGCATATAACTTCTTATCTGTATTTTCCCTTGTAGTATGAACTTAAGCATGATCAACTGGCAATGGAACTCGATCAAGAGAGGAAATTGCAGGAAGAGGAAAGAAAAGTATGGGAGACTCTTGAGCACCAACTGGTTGGGGAAAAGAAAATGCTAGAGGACCTCAACAAGATAAGCATATCCTCATAACAGTTTACTGATCCTATCCAGGTACATGTGACAGAAGCAGCATATTGGAATTGTGCCTTGCCCTTCTGTTTGCAGTTCGAATTTGCTACTATTCATTGTAATCAGCTGTTGACCTGCCTGAATCCCTTTGTCGTTTTCTTATGCTCTGCCCTCAGGCTCTGCTATTGGAGCAGCCTACTGATGTGAGGTGCCAGAGGCTGGAGCAGGACTGCAGCTCTGATCGGCAGGCGCTTGTGATGGAACTGGACCAGTTGAAGAAAAAGAACTCGTATCTACTCCAGGAGCTCTCGAGGTCCAAGGAGGAGGCTGACCGTGCCATCGCCGAGAAGCATGACCTGCTCAAGAAGCTCGACATGAGGTGCCACAGGCTGAAAAAAGACTGCAGCGCCGATCGGCAGTTGATCGAGGAGGAATGCAACCTGCTGAGGGAGGAGGCCTCGTGCCTGCTCCTAGAGCTTTCCAGGTCCAAGGAGAATAGCGGCCGCCTCATTGCCGAGAAGTAGGAGCAGCTCGAGGACGCGCTGGCAAGATGCGCCACGCTCTGGGAGGATAAGACGTCCCTGGCGCAAAAGCTCTCCAGGTTCGCGCAGGAAGACGCCGAGAGGCTCGGGCGTTGGAGGGCGATGCGTGAAGTAGCCCAGAAGCTCTCCGGGTCCAGCAAGGAGACGCGTGAGCTGCTGGCGCAGCTGCAGGCCATGTCCCAGGCCATCATAGCGCACTGCAAGGCGGGCCCGGTTGCTGTGCTGTGACCGTGACGTCGAGACGCGTCGTCCACTAGTCCTGATCGCTCGCAGCCATGGCGGTACTTAGCATGCAGCTCTAGATGCCTGCACTCACTGAAGATTGTGATCATGGCCAGATTAAAATATCAGACCATCTTTATTTCTGTGCGATCAGACCATACTTGTAATCTGCGATCTCTATCGTTTCATTTCTGTTTTGGATCTTTTCTATCCTTTCTTATCTCTTAAGTAAAACCTTAAAATTTTACTCAAAATCAACGATGGTGCCCATCAATATAGAGGTGGACAGAGTAAACCTTTTAGCCCATCAATATAGAGGTGGACAGAATGAACATTTTTGCCCAAACCTTTGGCTGCTCAATTGGATCCCTTCCTTTTGCCTACCTTGGTTTGCCTCTAGGCGTCACCAAGCCAAAGATTGACGAATTCCTCCCTTTAGTCTCTATAAATGGACGCTCGGCACCCGTTTATCTCGAAGCAACTCACATGATGAATGCGGATTGAGTTGGAAACTGCCTTACCTATTGGGGTGCTCATATGTGATTTCATAGAAATCCTCTGCGCACTCTAACCATATACGAAAGTAACTTGAATTCAAAGGTCAACATCTTCACCAACAGCTAGCCCGAACGGCCTTCGAGGATCCGCTATGTGCTCGCCAGTTACACTATACATTCAATGTTTAGGCCATGTTACACCATCGTATTATGTGAATTATATGTGATTTCATACCATACCTCTGCACACTCTAACCATATATGAAAGTAACTTGAATTCAAAGGTCAACATCTTAACCAACATCAACACCGAACGGACTCTGGCAGTCCGTTCACTGACTCGCCATTTAACATGAGGAACAAATGATCAACGGACTCCCTTACCTATTGGGATGCTTCTTGTAGAATTCACCCTGCATATCTGCGCACTCTAACCATAAATAAAAGTTGGTATAGTGATTCTATGTGATCCTACTATCGGCGCACTCTAACGATACGAAAAAGCAACACTTGTGAGGCTGTGATGTACAATTCCAGTAAAGTATTTCAAAAGCTAAAGTATCTTGTTCCAACTCATGTACACTTAATCAATCATCCAGTCATTTTTCTTGCCACCTTTCTGAGCTCGTGCTTTGGCAATGAAATCTGAAAGTTCTGTGGCCAAGTTGGCTTTGTTTGCTTTATGAGTTACAAGGTAAGTCGTAACTGTTGCCTTGTATTGTTGCAACCATTTGTCCAACAAACTCTGCAAAGAAGGTTGAAAGCAGGTTATAGTCAGTATTTTTTTGCACGTCATAACAGGTTAAAAGGAGATTAATTTCTAGAAAGTACACTAACCTTGTCGTGATTCAGCTCTTTGAGACTTGATGAATTACCTTCGAATTTTTGAAAAAAATACATGACAGCAACACAATCATTGTGAATTGTTTCTTTGAAAAACATTGCTCCCATCCTTGTCTTGTCATCAAAACCTTCCTTTTTGTGGCCCTTTTGTTATAAGACTTCATCTATTTTGCGTGCGACAAAAATGCCCAAAGTTTGAACCTTCCTTTGATCTAGAGCCTTGTCGTACAAAGCATGGATCTAGGCTTGTCCTCCAACTTGGATACAATACCCAATCCATTTTTTAGAGAAGACAATGCAAAATATCTGAAAAAACAAACATGTAACACATCTTGTATCACTGCCCCTAAACCCTAAAACAAACATGTAATAAAATGTGGCACAACTTACGTCAGTTAAGGGCATTTTGGTGCTTTTTGCGGGGAGTGCGGGTACAGTATTTTCTACAGTATATATGTTGTCCTGCACTCAAGGAGAAATAAGTGCAAGTTATTTCCTATCATTCTTAAAGTTTTCTACAGAATACTTACCACATTCACTGGCGGGAGAAAGATCTTGGTCGTCCTATCAGCATCATGCTTGAAGCATTCCACGAATCCCCAGAGAATGTCTAGGGCATTTTAACCTCCCTCTAATGACTGCTTCATTTGAGTGGCAGTCAGTGATATCTCACCCAAACTAAATATTACCTGTTCATCACTTTTTCAAATTGAAAACATAATGTCAGTCAGTATAGGAAGTTCTACAACTCCCAAGAAAACATCATGTAAGTCTCAAGAAACTTACTAGTTCAAGGTCATTTCAGAGATCTTTGCAACCGCTTTTTCATTCTCTGTTTTTTTATTTAAACACCTCTCTAGTATCTTATTCTCTGTGTCTTTTGTAGCTGGGTTTGGCCTTTTCTTTATGGCCCTCTTTGTCACTAAAGGAAGTACCAACCCTTGGTCAAGTTCCTTCATAGCTCGCTTCTGCTTTTCATGGACATCTTTGCTGCGTTGACGATTCTCAATAGTCTTGTCTTCCATCTCGTCCTCCACATCCTCACCAGTCTTGTCTTCCATCTTCTTCTCATTGCTATTCTCAGCAGTCTTCCGGCTTTCCACTTCCTCATCCTCTTCCATCTTCTTTCCTGTGTCAGTCTTCTCAGAAGTCTTCTCGCTTTCCATTTTCTCTTCACTGTCCTCACCCTCTTCCATACTCTTGCTGCCTCGAACCTCACTGTCCTCTTCACTGTACTTCTCAGAAGTTTTCTTGCTGCTATTCTCAGAAGTTTTCTCGCTTTCCATTTCCTCTGCAGTACGGTCACCCTTGCTGCCTCCACCATGATCCATGTCGGCATTGCTCTTTTCTGTTTCAGTGTCAGTGTCCTTGTTATTCTTAGAAGTTTTCTTGCTGCTCTCAAAAGTTTTCTCGCTTTTCATTTCCTCTTCAGTACGGTCACCCTTGCTGCCTCCACCATGATCCATGTCGGCATTTCTCTTTTCTGTTTCAGTGTCAATATTTTTGTTATTCTCAGAAGTTTTCTTGCTGCTCTCAGAAGTTTTCTCGCTTTCCATTTCCTCTTCAGGACAGTAACCCTTGCTCCCTCCACCATTATCCATGTCGGCATTGTCATATTCCGCCCCTTGAAAGGCACCGCTGAACTGTTCCAACTGATACGTGAAACCTTCATCCACCATGATCAGATCATCATCAGCAGCAGGAGCTTCATTGTGATCTCTTGTAGCTGTTTTTTTGTTGCGACTGTCGGTGAGGAGGTCCGCTGCAAGTGTTATCCAAAACATTTCCAACTTTTCCTGCAATTTTAAGGTATAAGTAATTCTGGAGGATGTTCATACATGAATAGAAATGTTATAGTTATTGAAAGGGCATTTACCTTATCATAGTATAATATTTCACCTTTTTCAAATCCTTTTATGTATAACAAAACATGGAAACCACAGTCGTGGCTGCAAAAATCGACCACAAAATTTGAGGAAGCAGCAGCAGCAAAGAACTGATGGCAACACATTAGGAAAAAGTAACATTGTCAGGAAATTAAAGACATTAGGAAAAAGAGTACATGTTCCCTTGTTTTTGAACTGGTGGTATTCTAAACTTGTAATCGAAGATATTGATCATGGGTATAGATTCATTGATGATGTTTCTCAGTACAGAAAGCACATCTAAAACCAACTTAACTCGGGATGCTGTAGGCAAGGAGTCAAACAATCAAGAACCAATGTTTAGAATGAAGAAGCGGGATGAATATCTGGAAAATAAACTATTGTCAAACTCAGTAATATATATATAAAAATAAAACTGTGCTAAGTTGAATTAGTACATACCCACGTCGCCTTCTCTAGCTTTTCTTCTTTAAGCTCTAATTTTAGTGATCATATACTAGACCCAGTAGTGATCAATTCTCTCTAGAATAAAATCAAAAAAATTGAAATCATGGATAAAGAAATCACAACATGAAATAAGTTGAATTAGTACTTACAGCAGCAGAATGAGAAAGGATAATAATTTCATCCCATTCTTCACCCCACAAGCAGTACTGTAAATCTAATATTGCGGAATCAATATATCCTCCTGGCTTAAAGTGTTCAACAAATCTTGATTCCGACACAATATGGTCAAACATATCCAAATATATGTTGTCCCTTATTTTTTTAAAACAAATTCTTCATACTTGAAGCAGAGGTTAAGAAAATTAGATAACGGAGGCAACATGTTCCTTTTAAAACTGCAGTGAGACCACCTTACCTCTGCTTAGGCTCAAACACAGGCTCATCTAGATCATCCTCATGCACGTCACCCAGGTCCTCCACCAGCTCATCCTCTTGCACCTTATCCTTGTTGTTGTAGCATGTGTTTTCCCATTCTATTAACTGAAAAGGGAAAGCGATATGTTATGTTATGAGAAAGGGACAGGGATATAAACTGAAAAGGGACAATTAATTTTTACTTAGTTGAATGTTGTCGTACTCATCGTCTGTCAGGGCCTTAATCAACTTGTAGCTATATGTGCAGATTCTTGGGATGCGGAAGGGATTGCTATCCGCCACAATGCCATCAGGTCTCTTGATGTTGTCTAAAAAAAGAATCTGTGGAGCATGATTCTACAGTCAGTGGCGTAGACAGAATGTGTGCTAACTTAAGTTTGAAAAACATTAGTTCAAATATAATACACTAACATAAGACTATATATTAGGATTAGAAATACAATATATGTGTTATAGTTAATATCAACTTCACAAGTCTACAACACACAGCGATGACCAATAATCATTCAATTAATCACTAATTTGTGTGTTTGTCTACTAGAAATACATTAGCACTTAGTACATCATACAAGTTTGCTCAAACTTTAGGGCCCTTGGCTATGCCGCTGTCTACAGTAAGACCATGGTTTTCTACCCAAAATGAGAAAAAGTTAGTAAGATACTTACCATTAGTAGCTGTGTACAGCCTACCATGGTTGTATCTGCTTTTTTCTGCCATTTCAAAATAGATTCCTTCAAACAGTTGAAGACTAAATTGCATCAGTCAACGGTCTTGAACACTTCAAGGTCGTCTATTGCCTTTACCATCATTGCGTTTGCATAATTGCAGCTTGTAGGGATCAGCAGCTTGTTCAACACCACTATCAAAAAAAATTTGGCCGCCATGGTATCATCAAGTCGTCCATCCAGCTTTTCATCTTATGCATGTTTAAGAAATTTTTGAATATAATTCCCAATGAACAATTTCCTTTTCTGTTCCATTTTGTCTGAAGCCTGAATACTTTTGATTGGTCATTTTTGTTTTTTTGGCTGCTTTAAATCCACCACCTCCTCCTCCTTGTCCTTGTCCTTCTCCTTCTCTTTCGCCTTCTCATTCTTCTTCTCAGCCTGGTCATCGTCATCGTCCTTGTCCTGGTCATTGTCATCGTCCTCATCTTTGTCTTGGTAATTGTCATCGTCATTGTCCTCATCCTCATCCTCGTCTTCCTCCTCGTCATCCAGTTTTCTTTTCTGTAGATCTTTAGCTGCAGCCACAAAAATTTGGATTGGTTGTTTTTTTGCTTGCCTACTTCTGATCCCGCTTCTCTGTTCTCATTGTCTGCCATTTTTCTTTTCTGTGCAACTTTATCTGCAGGCCTAATACTTTGGATTGGTCACTTTTGTTTTTTGTTTGGCTTCTTCTGACCCCGCTTGTCCTCGTCGTCATCGTCATCCTCCTCGTCCTCCTCGTCCTCCTCTGCCATGTCACTCCAATTGTCAACAACAATTTTCAAGAGATCGAACATTTTATCAAATCCTCCTCCACGTGGCAGCTTCTTACTAGTCCCACACCCCTTTACATTGCCCAGAATCAGATGCACATCATATGGTGTCAGGTGCAGTGACGCATCGCCAACGTTTAGTGTAATTCGGTTGGGATTGTTCTTCACTTCTGCTTTACTCATTAGCCATGCAGGTAACATCCTTGTTGGTATCCTTTGCAGCATTTTTCTTAACATATGCCCAAAACCGATTTGTCTGACCAACTTCTTTGCTTAAGATGACAGTAGTTTAGTAGTTTTATACACAACACCTGGTTCACAATGCATCTGGGGTTGTTTTTGGGTGCCATGGCTCCTGCGACTTTGCCCACTGAATCAAGCATCCAAAAGAATCAAAGCGAAAAATTAGATCAAGATGTCAACTGAATGAAGCATCCACAAGAGACAAAGCAAAAAATCAGATCAAGATAATTACTAATGCAAATCAAATCATTGGAATTACTAATGCAGTATTGGGTTAATTTCTAGGGCAATCAATGTCAGTGAGGCGTTTCTGCCATGACTCCTGCGATTTTGCCCACTGAATCAAGCATCCAGAAGAATCAAAGCGAAAAATTAGATCAAGATGTCAACTGAATGAAGAATGCACAAGAAACAAAGCGAAAAATCAGATCAAGATGATTACTAATGCAAAACTAATCATTGGAATTACTAATGCAATCAAATAATTAACAGTACTAGGTTAATTTCTAGGGCAATCAATGTCAGTGAGGAAAAGGAAACTAAAATACAGGCTCGGGCAATCAATTAACAGTTCTGGAACCCTAAATAGTGACAAAGTGGGGCAAAAATCTTTACCATTGAAAGCCTGGACAATGATCGAGGCGAGTATGGACAGCTTCACGTCGCTCAGGTGGCGTGCGAGTCGTGAAGCGCGGCAATGACAGAAGCGGCGAAGGGGAAGGCAGCGAAGGGCGCTGGCTAGTGGGGAAGAGGAAGATTTTGCTTGTTCGGTTGCGTAGCAGGGAAGCGGTTGGGAGTAGCAGCAGTAGTAGCAGGGGAAGGGGAACGCGAAGGGAAAGCGGTTTGTATTTTTCCGTGCCGTGTCTCTTTTGTCACTCTTTTCCAATTGTGAATAAATGGAAAAATACATCTGCTAAATACCACTCTATCACTCTTTTCCGAACGTGTCACTCTTTACACCCCCCTTTCACTCTGATAATGTTGTTTTTCCCTAAGATGTTGCACTCTTTTTCCACAGTGTTGATTTTTCACAGTCTGTTGCCTTTTCCACTTAATATTCCTTTTTACGCTCGATTACTCTTTTCCTGATAGTGTTCCCCGACCCCAAGAAATCCCTAGCCGACGCAGCGCCGCCAGCCTTTCTGGGTCCGCCCCTTCCTGCGAGCATCTGAACACCACGCGCCATTATGGAAGTCCAAACACCACGCGCCATTGTGGAAGTCCAAACACCTCGATCCCCTCGATCGCTTTCCTCGCCTCCCCGCAATATATCTCACTCACCCTCGATCGCTTTCCTCGCCTCGCTTGCCGCAATGGTGCGAATACACAAGACCGCGAGGCCTTCCTATGCTTCCTCGCCTCGCAACCCCCGCGCTCCCCAACGCCACCGCTGCCACCGCCAACACCGAATTCAACGCCACCGCCACCATCGAATTCACCACCACACAGAAACTCCTATGTAGGCAGCTCCCCAATGCCACCACCGAGCGAGTTCATCCGCCCATCGCGCTCAAGGAGGTGCCCCAGCCTCTCCCGACGACGAGGAACTTGCCCGCGTGCTCCAATGGGGAGCTTGTTCCTACTCCTCAATGCCGCGTTGTGCCGGTGGGGCGCTCCCTATCCCTGGTCTGCCTCGGCCGGCGCCGCGATGGGAACGCCGAGATCAACTACAAGATGGAGGTGCGTGCGGCTGTGAGCCGGGCTCGCTCTAGCTGGCGGAGACTGGTGTTTTGGGCCGACTCTTAGGGTTGGGTGGCCCAACCTTATCTGGGCCTCTATCCAGACCAGTCCGATCTTCCTTAGGATCAGGTCAACACCTAATGCGAACAGAGCGTTATCATCCGTTTTCTCGTAGCGGGCCTACCGCTAGATCGGAGCCAATTCTTTGGCGGCCTTTCAACTGAAACGTCGCGGAGCTACACACGCAACTGCGCTGCTCGCGAACCTCGTCGTCGACCCCCACGCCGTCGCACACTATCATAAGCAGACATGGAAACCTGAACCATGAAAAGAAACATGACCAATGCAAATAAACATCCAGTGTCAAGAAACATGCACGGGAAAAGAAACATCGAGTGGGAAAAATGAAGATTAACATGCACGATGTCAAAAGAAACATGCGGATGGAAAAAAACATGAAGAGGTCAAAAGAAACATCCCGAAGGGAAAGAAATATGCATGGGATAAAATAACATGTGAAAATCCTCAGGAAAAGAAACATGCAGGGGAACAATAACATGGACGGGTCAAAAGTAACATTCAAGGGTCAAAAGAAATATGCCTAGTGCAGATCGGACCAGGTCGAAGAGGAATATCATCTGGATCGGACTGCAACGAAGAAGACATCCACAGGAAAAGAAACATGCTATGTCAAAAGAAATATGAAGATAAAAAGTAACATGATGGGTCAAAAGAAACATGTTGTGACACCGACTGGATGGGCCTCCCTGGCAGTGGCTAAGCGGCTCAGGGCACGATTTGCGGACAGGTGGGGCCTCCCTGACACCGACAGGTTGGGCCTCCCTCTTGGATGTTTCATTTCCTCGTGCATGTCACTGTTTCTCTACATGTTTTTTTTTGACATAGCATGTTTCTTTTCATGTTCCTCTTCACCCTGGTCCGATCTGGACTGGGAATTTTTATTTTGACCCGTGCACGTTATTTTCCCCCTGCATGTTTCTTTTCCCATGCATGTTTCTTTCCCTCTGGGATTTTTCTTTTGACGTCTTCATGTTCCTTTTTCCTGCTTTTTCCCATGCATGTTTATTTTGATGCTGGATGTTTCTTTGCATTGTGTTTCTTTTCATGGTTCAGGTTCTCATGTCTGCTTGTGACAGTGGATTTCTTTTCGTCGCATGATAACCGATGATCAATTTTCCATAAAAATAAAATGTGTACAGTCGCATGATAACACAAGACAATATAAATTGCAACGGTCAGTGGCATCTGCGAGAATGCGCTCCTTCCTAATCCTGCAGTCCTCGCTACGAAACACGCACATGTCGGGGGCACTCCATGGGTGTTCTCATACAACGCATCGGCTGGCCGTGCACCTGTGGTGAGCCGGCACCATCATCCAAACTGGCGCCGCTTGGTGGTGATTTGGAGAAGCACCTCTTCCCTTGCTGGGGCAAGTGGACAGTTGCCAGAACTGAACAGCCCCAACGCCCGCCACTAGCCCCATCGGAGTCTCCTACCATTGACACAAACCATGGAGGAACTGAGGCCATCTGCATCCATGGTATTCCACATGCCAGCCGCGGATATCTTTGAGGGGGGCGCGTCGTCGGCGAATTCATATCGTCAGGTGAGTTCGTTCTCGGTGGTCACCGATGGAGGATCAAGGTTTTCCCGACTGGAGTTCAGATGGAGAAGAAGGCCATTAGGAGCGTCGCAGTTTGGCTGGAGATTATGGAGGACGCTCATGAAATCAAGGTCAAGCTTAGGCTGCTTATCGGGGAGGCCAATAATTGGAAGTATCGTAGTATGGTTATGTAGAGCTACGTCAGCATGAAGAAAGGGCGTATCGTGGAGAACCAGGCACTTGATCATGAAGATGAATTGCGCATTCTCTGGTGGACAGCGAGGGCAACGTGCAGATCAAGTGTATCATGGTGATCCTCCATGACGACACTATCGTTCCGCCCCCGTTAGCAAAGGTACTGCTAGTTCTTGGATCGGATGATCACGGTGCCTTGTTTGGGGATTGAGACGTGTTGTTGTTGGCTGCAGGAGAGGTGGGCCGCGCTCACAAATCAGTACTTGCAGCGCGGTCTGATTATTTCAAATCCTTGTTATTTAACGGGATGTCTAAAACTTCTGCTAAAGAAGTTCCAATTCTAGGCGTGAGCGGCGAAGAGATTGATGCATTCAAGGCGACGGTAGAGTTTTTGTATGCAGAAACATTGCCACTTGAAAATCTATGGACTTCAGTCGATGAGGCACTGGCTTCACTGATGAAGCTTGCTGATAAGTTCCTGATGGATAGCCTAAAGCTATATTGTGCTAGGAAAATGTGGGATAGGGTTGAGCAGTCCAATGTCATTTCGGTCCTCAGCTTATCACTCCAAAGAAACTGCGTGAAGCTTCAAGATAAATGCAACGAGTTCATCAGCCGTCACGAGAACTTTGAAGACGTGACTTTGACACACAAGTTCTCCAATCTCGGACATTATTACCTAAAAATTCTGGATTGTCTGAGAAAGAAACGTTATCCTGCTGAGGTTACTCATCCTTGGTGACTTCCGTGCCTGGGAGTCTCTAGATGATGATATATACTGCCTGCCTCATCATCATTGTATGTGCCAGTCTTAGGTTGTGTAGTGGTTTCATGCTTCATGTACATGCATGTGACTAAGAAAAAAATTATGTGCTCAAGTCTTTGGTTGTGTAGTGGCTTCATGCTTCATGTGCGTGTGACTAAGAAAAAAATATGACAAAAAGATGGACTGCAGTTCTATTACATTTACAGTTGACACTTTTGATATATACGTACCATCGAATAAATGCATACATCAATACATGCCAAGTTTTCAGTCTTCAGTTGAATAGGCGAAGACGAACCCAAATTTCATTACTCAGAGCACCGAAATTACAACAAGAGTTTTAGTATGTGTAGATTTCAACATCCCCCTATCTCTCACGGACCCAGCCATCTCCAGCAGGAGAGAACAATTACAAAAGGAGCCGCACCAAGGGCGACAGCGAAGGGGGGAACATCTAGGCATCGTAAAGGATGCAAACATCCTGCAACACACATTTGTAATGTTGCTTTTTACCATTCTGTCACTTCAAAATAAGATTAGTACAGACCGATTGATACAATAACATCCTTAATAAAAGTAGCATTGGGCACACAACATGATAAGTCCAGAAGCTCCCACAACAGTCCACAGCAGGCATGCATGGAGTCACCGAGCAATAACTAGATTAACCACTAAACCTATACAGCAGCTTGCAAAATTATGTGGTTCAGAATATTATAAACCTGGAAGCATCAAAACTCTTATCGCTTATAGTGCCAGCAAAGATCAATAACTGTCCCATACAGTTAGGCCATCAATTTTTCTTAGTTCTTCCAATTTTTCTACAGATTTAAAGCTATATTAGTTGATGGCATCACCTGATTAAGAAGCACCTAAAATTTCGAACAATACCTTTTTCTCTTGAATGCAGGACCTGAAAAATTCAAACAATACATATTTAAAGCCAGTAACATCACCTGATGATCAACAACACATGACAAACAGCACATAAAATTTCTAATACCTAAGTCATGAATGATCATCTCATCAACATACACGAACTCCGTGATAGTCGAAAACCTAAAGCTTGACATATGTGAATCTTTGAAGATTGGGGTACACCAATGATTTACCATTAACCGATATACTTGTTGGCGTGATTCCAGCCATTCAGGGACATGCTGCATAAATAATTTGCTAAATTTGTTAGAGCATGCTGCATAAACAAAACATTTATTCTAAGTGACATCATGAATTCTTCTTCAGCCAATAGTTTACCCTAAGATATTCTTCTTCAGTGACGTCATGTATACACATTGCTTCTTCAAGGGTTGGTACCCTAGGCATGCGGTCACGGTATACTTTTTGGACACATATGCAACGAGTGTTCTCTATTATTGCAATCAGGATACCCGAAACCCATGAAGATAACGTTAAGACAATACTTACTTTATCCTCATTCAAACATATAAACTTCTCCTGAAGTCAAAAAATAATGAGAATTAGTCAACTAACCAACCATAGTTAATGTTTAATTCTAAGGGATTTGCACTCACCCAAAACTCATTTAATATTTTTTCCCATGTTGTTGGATGATAATGGAGAAACCTGGTGGCATATACATCATAAGGAGATTCTGCTCTAGTTGGATAGTGCTTCATTAAAAGATCTTTCAGCACTATTTTGGGACGCAAGGAAGGTTGTGCATCGTTCTTGCAATAAACCTTTTTAGATAAAGGTACATCAAGGTGAAACAGGAACATTAGATAATAGTTCTCAAGAAACAGCAACACCCAAGGAAAAGCAACACCTAGGAAAACAGTCACAGAATGGTAAAAAATCATTAAAAGATCTTTCAACACTATTTTGGGATGCAAGGAAGGTTGTGCATGGTTCTTGCAATAAACCTTTTTAGATAAAGGTACATCAAGGCGAAACAGAAACATTAGATAATAGTTCTCAAGAAACAGCAACACCCAAGGAAATGCAACACGCTAGGAAAACAGAGACAGACTGGTAAAAAGTAACACTGTACAAGAAAAGAGTGTAAAAGAAAAAGTCTCAGAAAAAAGCAACACAGTTAAAAGCAACATTCTCAAGAAACAGCAACAGTAATAAACCTTTTTAGATAAAGTTACATCAAGGCAAAATAGGAATATTGGATAATAGAAAGCAACATTAGAGATGGAAACAAATGCAACTACTGTAAGAGAAGTAAAAATTGCTAACCTTGAGCTGTCCATCGAAAACGACAATCATTACCTTATCCATGAGTGATAAGGAGCAAGATTAAGGAGAAAGTAAGATAGGGAGAGAGCTGGGGAGGGAGAAAGCAAGACAGGGAGAGAGAGCAGGAGAGGGAGCAAGCGAGTGAATGTAGGAGAAACCAGACATACAGAGCACAAGGAGAAAGTAAGACTGGGAGAGGGCTGGGGAGGGAGAAAGCAGGACAGGGAGAGAGCAAGGAGAGGGCAAGCGAGTGAATGCAGGAGAAACCAGACATACAGAGCAAGAGCAAGGAGAAAGAAAGACTGGGAGAGGGCTGGGGAGGGAGAAAGCAAGACAGGTAGAGAGCAGGAGAGGGAGCGGAGAGGGAGGGAGAAGAAACCAGACGAGTGAATGCAATTCAATGCATGGGAGAAACCAGACGGCAATTCAATTCAACTCTGGAGAGGGAGGGAGAAACCAAACAAGTGAATGCAGGAGTGAGAGGGAGGGAGAAACCAGACGAGTGAATGCAGCCCTAGAGTCAGCTCTTCGGTGAGGAGAAACCAGACGAATGAATGCAGCCCTGGAGTCAGCTCGGTGAGACAATATTACTTTTCGCTCCATGTGTTACTTTACTATCTGTCACTTTGTTACGTTTTGCACTAAATGTTTCCACTGATGCTAGATATTACTTTGGGAGAAACATTTATTATAGAGAAACATACATGAAGACATGAAAAGTAACAACTTGCACAAATGGTGAAAAACGCTCGAGCGCTCTTGAGGAAGATGAATTAGAAGCTCTCGAGGGATGAAGTAGCTGAAAAATTCCTGGAACAACAAAACTATATTAGAACTGAATTTTTTGATGTCTTGACTAATGTAAAGAAGCGCCTCTGGTAACATACCCGAAAATAACATGAAAAGTAACAACTTGCACAGATGGTGAAAAACGCTCGAGCTAACAGGTGAAGATGCTCCTCGAGGAAGATGAATTCATTGTAGAAGCTCTCGAGGGATGAAGTAGCTGAAAAATTCCTGGAACAACAAAATTGTATACTGATTTTTTTTTATGTCTTGACTAATGTAAAGAAGCACCTCTGATAACATACCTGAAAATAAGTCATCTCTGCATCTCTATCACCCTCTGATTAGAAAATGTTAATGAGAAGCATTCGCAGGAGGTTTGAAATATGTAAGAAATTTCTGAAAACAAGACAGCATTACGACAATTTATATGTAAGAAAATTTGGAAATGGCAAAAGATCACATACACGGACAACTCTCAGCATATCCTTTGCCTCTGCAAATGCATCATGCATTTCTTAAGCTTCACACTTCAGCGTAAATATTTTCTGCTTCAGTTTACTTATCTCCTCTTGAAGCGATTGGCGGAGCATTCATCTCGAGTGCTGGTAGGCACAATCCTGCAGTAGTTATGCACAATGCTGGATTAAGCAACATTTTGAGCATGAAAGAATGAATAGAATTTCCGAAGTGCCAGGGTAAGATAGAACACATACCACAATCTACAGGGTAGCGAGTTAAGATAGGCTGCCATTGTGACTGCCAGATGAATCACTCTCCGTACTGCCATGGTGACCGGCCGTGGTAGCGCACGATCGGGAAAGCAGATAGGCAAGGTGGGCCCGTGGAGGGAGGGGAGAGAGAGAGAGAGAGCGGCGGCGGTGGTGAGACCGTGGTCAGGAGAGAGAGAGAGAGAAGTAGATAGGGAAGAGGGGGGAGATCAGAGAGAAGATAGGGAAGACGACATGTGCTGGTGAGATAGGGAAGAACGCGTGGGCCGGTGGTAGGAATTCAGCCCAAACAAGCTTAGCTGGGAGCATGAGACAGACTTCGCTTTGTTATCTCCAGCGCTTTTTGAAATTTCTTTGGTGCTCAACCAATGGCTAGGGGTGGTAACGCATCATGACTCTAATGCTTTCTTCACAATCCAACTTAGTCCTTAATATTTTTAGCTTAAAATTGAATAAGATCAGAGCCCGGCCCTAAAAGCGCCCGGCCCTTAGATTATCTAGGCTAAAAATCAAGGCCCTTTACCACTCCTACCAACGATTAGGCAGATACAAGCACACAGCCAAATAAAAGGACTCAGCAAAACCGACGGCTATGTGGAGGCCACATCAGAATATGCAGAGTACACATCCACTTGCCGGCACTAACCGATGGGACAGGTTTTGATCTTTGCCAGCAGATAAAAAAAGACTTGCCCTTACCAATCTTCTTACGCTTCCGTTCTTCTTCCTCTCTGTCTACTTCTGAAGCCAAACTGTCTAACATTTCCAATTTTCTATCCAATTTTCTTACAAATGTACCATTTTATTTTCCAGAAAGGATTAGTAAGGCATTTAAATTTGAATTCAAACACAGCTAGTTTGAATAAGACAGACTGAATGGGTACATGAGGACAACTGCTGCTTTCGTGACAACATCATGACATTTACAGGAACATAGTTTACAACAGAAAGCTGACAGCATCAGTATCAACATTTCAACTCAGATGAACTGTAGCGAGGCCAACTGCTGCTTTCATCAATAACATGTTGACAACTGCTGCTTTCATCAATAACATGTTGACAAAAGAAGAATTTCTGCAATAACATGTTGACCATGTTAGTGATCACATACTCGAAATCACCATGCAGATTTCAGCAATAACAAATGACCTACGAGAGAGAGATGATATTTACATACCTTCAAATCATCGATCCCTGCTGCTACTTCCAGCTAAAGTTCGGTAATTACCTCTAATTTCTGCTCCATCATCATCACTTCCAGGCGGAGTGTTTCATTGTACCTCTCGAATTCTTGGATCTTCCTAGAGTGCCAAGAATGTTTCAGCCTGTTATTTGATTGCTCCATAGGGCATACATCTGGGAACCTTGCATCACTAACTGATGAGAACCTATGCTAAAAGAAGAATGAAACAAGAAGATATTCAGTCTTGCTCAAAATCCTACGCTAACAAATCGCATATCGAAATAACAATCAAGAACCGATCTCCTCATCCACCATACATTTGTGCCCTCCATCGCCTCCATCTGAAATAGACTTGTCGAATCCTTGTCCGTCATCCAGTATCCACTCTCTGAGATCGTACATCTGAAATGACTCGTGTAAGCAATAAAAGAGATAAGAAAAATCAGAAAACAAGCTCCAAACAATTTGTTGCGCCAACCTTTTTAGGGAGTAAAAGGTGAAAGCCTGTGCCAACTCCCAAACAAGCTCGGACCAGGCCAATAATTTTCCGTTGCACCAACCCACAAGCAAACATTCCTACCAGTTGATGCTACCAGTAATTGGCTACCAATCAGGAATTAGAAGCTACCTACTGCAAATTCGTAGTCATGTAGTGCGAGACTGCGAGCTAATTACCTTCCAACTTTTCGATTGGTGTCTTGATGCTAGCAATTTGCAAATGGTAGTGCGAATGGAGCCTTTCGGTTCTTCCTGGTGGCCTGCATGCTACTGAGGGGCGAAGTGCGCCGCGCCGCCGCAGTGCCGGCCGAGCCACCAAGTGGCGATCGTGCCGAGCCGCCGCACTGCCGCAGGCCGCAGCGCCGGCAGAGCTTTGGAGGGTGCTGTCGTGCGTCGCAGCGGCTCGCTCGCGCACGCCGCCGGCCCGCCGCGTCGGAACCAATCCGCCGCCGTCGAAGCTCGCGGCAATGCCTCCAGACTCCCTCCCTGCCTAGCTCTCCGTTGTCGCCTTGTCGGACTCGGCTTCCCGCTGTCAGCCATGCTCCGTGCCGCCGTCCCAAACCCTAGGCGCAGATCCTGGAGGGCTAGAACTCGCGAAGCGTGCTGTCGAAAAAGCTCGGCGGTTTCTGAGGACAGCTGCTTTTCAAAGCGACACATCAATGTAAAGTAACACACATTTGTAATGTTGCTTTTTTACCATTCTGTCACTTTTTTCTATCGTGTTGCTTTTCCTAAGGTGTTGCTGTTTCTTGAGATGTTGCTTTTCACAAACGGATTGAGGACGACAGGCGGCGCGGCAACAGGAAGCCGGTGCCTAGCCTAGGGGTGGGGCGCTGCGGATCACTGGCCCTCCAAATAACCTGTGTTGCCAAGTCTGCCCCTCCCGGATACACCGCGGTTGGACGGCAACGCGGAGCGGTACGGTGACCAAAAGAAGAGTCGCCACCGCTACCGCTGCATCGCCAGGAACCACGGTTGGCTGAAATGAACACCGTGTCGTGTCGGCCTCGTTTATGCAGCGTTCTATCGTCACAACGGTTCTATCAACAGCCTGCGCGCTGGTTTTATCATTAGAAGTTTATTTTACTTAGAAAAAGCCTATACGTGAAACCTTCCTCATAAGTTCAGCAGCCTGTTGGGCACACAACATGAGAAGTTCATATCCCACAACAGTACAAACGGATTGGTACAATAACATCCTTATCTTAAGAAAAGTAGAATTGGGCACACAACATGAGAAGTATATCAAGTAGCATTGGTCAAGGAACAGCTAGGCATCGTAAAGGATCAAGAAACAGCTCCTCACATCGACCAATGTCACACCACGATGTACAATTCTAGTAAAGTATTTCAAAAGCTAAAGTATTTTGTTCCAACTCATGTACGCTCTTTGAGTCGTAATGAATCACTCTTGCAAGCTCCAGTCGCTCTTTTTCCTGCTACCTTTCTCAGCTCGTCCTTTGGCAATGCAATCTGAAAGTTCTGTAGGAAACTTTGCTTTGTTTGCTTCATGAGCTACAAGGTATGTCGTAACTGTTGCCTTGTATTGTTGCAACTATTTGTCCAACAAACACTGCAAAGAAGTTTGAAAGCAGGTTAGTCAGTATTTTTGTGCACTTCATAGCAAGTTAAAAGGAGATTAATTTCTAGAAAGTACACCAACCTTTTGGTTATTCAGCTCTTTGGGTCCTGATGAATTACCTTGTAATTTTTGAAAAAAATACACGACAACAACACAGTCATTGGGAATTGTTTCTTTGAAAAACATTGCTCCCATCCTTGTCTTGTCATCAAAACCTTCCTTTTTGTGGCCCTTTTGTTCTAAGACTTCATCTATTTTGCGTGCGACAGAAATGCCCAAAGTTTGAACCTTCCTTTGATCTAGAGCCTTGTGGTACAAAGCATGGATCTGGGCTTGTCCTCCAACTTGGATACAATACCCAATCCATTTTTCAGAGAAGACAGCGCAAAATATCTGAAAAAACAAACATGTAACACATCTTGTATCACTGCCCCTAAACCCTAAAACAAGCATGTAATAAAATGTGGCACAACTTACGTCAGTTAAGGACATATTGGTGCCTCTTGCGGGGAGTGCGGGTACAATATTTCTAAAGTATACATGTTGTCCTGCACTCAGGGTGAAATAATAAGTGCAAGTTATTTGCTATCATTCTTAAAGTTTTCTACAGAATACTTACCACATTCACCACATTCACTGACGGGAGAAAGATCTTGGTCCTATCAGCATCATGCTCGAAGCATTCCACGAATCCCCAGAGAAGGTCTATGGCATTTTCACCTCCCTCTAATGACTGCTTCATTTGAGTGCCAGTCAGTGACATCTCACCCAAACTAAATATTAATTGTTCATCACTTTTTCAAATTGAAAACATAATGTCAGTCAGTATAGGAAGTTCTACAACTCCCAAGAAAACATCATGTAAGTCTCGAGAAACTTACTAGTTCAAGGCCATTCCAGAGATCTTTGCAACCGCTTTTTCATTCTCTGTTTTTTTATTTAAACACCTCTCTAGTATCTTATTCTCTGTGTCTGTTGTAGCTCGGTTTGGCCTTTTCTTTGTGGCCCTCTTTGTCACTGAAGGAAGTACCAACCCTTGGTCAAGTTCCTTCGTAGCTCGCTTCTGCTTTTTACGGACATCTTTGCTGCATTGATGATTCTCAAAACTCTTGTCTTCCATCTTCTCCTCGTTCCTATTCTCAGCAGTCTTCCAGCTCTCCGCTTTCACTTCACTGCCCTCCTCATCCACTTCCATATTGTTTTCGTTGTCAGTGTCAGTGTCCTTGTTGCTATTCTCACTTTCCGTATTCTCTTCACGTTCCTCATCCACTTCCATGCTCTCTTTACGGTCACCCTTGCTGCCTCTAGGAATATCCTCATCAGGATCCATGTCTTCTATTGTGAGGACGTTTTGGTCTCTGGATTGTATTGGGAGGACGTCTTGCATGGCATCCAAGTCAGATCCTTTGCTACCTTTAGCTTCCTCATCATCAAGATCTCTGCTTTCAAATTTTGGGTCGTCTTGATTAACATCATGGTCATATTCCATGCCTTGAAAAACACTGATGAACGGGTCGGCTGTTAGACCCAGGGCCACGGGATTGCGCACATGGCGTACATATTCTAGGATAAGGGATGGGACATGGCTCACGCTGATGAAGACATCCTCCACTATTACCCGCTGGCAAAGACGCAACAAAGGTTTATCGGTGAGAGACTTCTAATTCTTCGTTGTTTTTATTTTTTCTATAGTCCAGAAAAGCCAAAAAAAAAGTAGATTAGTTTACCTTGAATCCTATAAACTCGTCTGAGCCTTTGCTAGCACTGCTTAGTTAGGGCTTGTTGAACTTTCGGTTGCATCGGTTGCGTCGAGTTGCTGGTCTTAGTTTTAGTCCTTTAGAGTTTCGATTTCTTGTCACGTTCTAGTCACAACCGTGTGCTACCATACATACTCCGTGTTGGCGGAATCCGAGTCCATATTCGTGTTCAAGTCCGAGTTAGATTCTGTGTTGGTTTGTGACCGAATCGCACGTGGTGCTGTGATTCAAGTAGGAATCGGTTTCCGAGTCCGAATTAGTTATTGCGCCGTGTTATAAAATTTCATTGCTATTCGCACTTGTATTGCATATTTTGTAGCGTTCCAGAAAGGCAGAAGTAGTCTCGGCTTACTCAAACCGCAACTTTGCACGCATACATATAGTCTCGGCTTACTCCTGAGAGAGAGAGAGAAGTAATCTTTTTTTTACCGAAATACCCCTACCCTTTCGGGAAAAGTTTGTGTGGTGTGTGGCTCTTTTGAAGTCTTTTAGGTTATATAACCAGTTTTGAGGATCCCCTAAAAAAAGAAAAAAAAAGAAAAGAACAAAAAAAAGAAGAAAAAAAAGGGAAGAAAAGGGGTTGTTCTTTGTGCATAATTTTTGTTCTTTGGTGGTGTCTCGTGACTTCATTTGTGTTCAGGCTCGCGTCTCTAGCATGGTCTAGGCTAGGACCAGCATAGTGCCGCCGTTGAACAATTTTTCAGCTTGCTTTTGTAACTAACGTGGTGCTAGTTCATCCTTGCTTCAGCCCACCTATAGCTCCACATATTCGACTACAGCTTGACAGGTCCTGTTGTTGCGGCACCTATACACTTCATCCCATGGTTGAAGACTTGTTGGTTGCCGTCCCCTCCTGTTGAGCAAGGTAAGAATTAGTAAGAGCTTGTGTAACAGGTTGAGAGTGAGCGCCTTGTAGTAGCTACATCCCATTAGTTGTAGGATCTTATTTCTTCACCTATTTTCGTGTTTCCTTTGTTCATCTAACCATGACAGGATCAGAGGATGATGGGAGTTTAGGTCACTCTCCTCGTACAAAGGGAATCATACAATATTTTGAAAATATGATGAGAAGGTATGTAGATGGGCTTGCTGAAGATATGCTGGTGTCAAATGATAAGATTGGGCAGTTGGAGGCCACGCAGCTTGCCACCAACACCAAGCTTATAAGTCTGGAGAGATCGGTCGCTCATATTGACCAAAGTCTTGCTGCTCTTTTGAGGCGTTTTGATGAGATGCATGCTAGAACTGCAAATGGGCATGAGGGAGAAAACAAGAAGGATGAGTGTGTCGAGGATAAATGGGATGATTATGTCGCTGATACTGAACAAGATGACCAAGATGCTCCTAGTCGCCGACGACTGCGAACTAATCGGAGAGCTATGGGTGGACATCGACGACGTGAGGTACAAAATAATGATGATGCTTTCAGTAAAATAAAATTTAAGATACCTTCTTTCGATGGAAAATACGATCCTGATGAATACATTACTTGGGAAATTGTTGTTGATCAAAAGTTTGCATGTCATGAATTTCTTGAGAATATACGTGTTAGGGCTGCTACTAGTGAGTTTACTGATTTTGCCTCTGTTTGGTGGATAGAACATGCTAAGAAAAATCCTAATAATATTCCACAAACCTGGGATTGTGGCAGAACCACCTGAATTAATCCGGCTCAAGTGTATTAACCATCACCATTAAGGCATCCTCGGTTAACCTTACACTTCAAACGGAGTAATCCACTGGTCTGTCGGGTATAACCTCCCGATACAACCACGGTGAACGGATCGAGCGCCGTACATACAAACGCTCATGCGACGATGAGCTCAGAGAATACCACATTCCAGCAAATATTACAACATTAACATAAGTAAATATTACAGGCCTAATTCTGAGTTTAGAAAACAAGTACTTCAATTAACATTAATAAGTTCTTCAGAGTTAAATTGCAGCGGAAATAAACATCGGAAACTACTCGACGATACAGGATGTCTCGATGAAGCCCGTACGAGACATCACTCGGCCTTATCTCCGTTGGACGGGGGCGCATCCCATTCCACCGACCAACCAGGGGGAAGAGTGCAGGGCCAAGTCAAGCTAGCAATCATGTCTTCGAAGGGTTCACCTGAAAACGAGTCACAAGCAAGGCTGAGTATACTAATACTCAGCAAGACTTACCCGTGTAGTGGGAACTACTCCACCGACTCTAGGTATGCAAGGCCTTTTGGCTCAGGGGTTTGTTTTGCCGAAAAGCATCTACAAGTGGGTCCTTACTTTCAACTTTTAGCTCAAGATTCTAGTTTCGTTAGCCAGTCTAGGTAAGCAGCTATTTAAAGCATACATGGTGAAGCAGTAAACTTTCCATCCAACCAGTTCATTCATCATCATTGTTCCTCTTCTTACTCTGTGGGTAAAAATGGTTAAGCAGTCTCAATAGCCGTGAGAAACGGACGATTCGAATCGAATTTCTTAACCTTGCAAGGGAAACCCAAACACACGTCACGTGGTTACTCCCTAGAGTCACACGTGCAACTTTTCCCCTTTCTTTCCGGGTCGTGGATCGGGGCTACCCTCCGAGAGTACAAGAGCCCCACGCCACGGTTCGGCGCCGGGTCGTGACCACTCTCTGCACTCGCCATATGCACATGGGACCGAAGTTCAAAGGGTAGGATGCCGTCCCCTTGCCGGGCCAATCAGGTACTTAAGCTTACCGATTCCCATAATCTCGGCATGTGTTTAGTACGTTCAAAGACTTAACCATCACTACCACACCCTGCGGCCTTAGCATTTTTCACTAGACAGACGGGCCTCAATCGTAACCATCGTTACATAACCCGTCCGTGTCCTTATGATTGCAGCGTGTAGTAGTCATTCAACTCCTATTTTCTCGCGAGTGACAGGAAATCACTCGACTTTTACCGGAGTCCTATTAGCACAGCATTCTAACGAACCTTACATCTAGTTTTCAAACAAGGGTTCCTGACATCATGCAACTAAGTTTTCATCCAACTCCTATAAACTTAATGCACAAGCAAGGAGTAAAGAGTTGCATCATTTCGGAAAGAATGGGTTATGCTCCGGGGCTTGCCTTCGCAGTTCGCTTGGGGATCTTCCGAACTTGGGCTCGGGTCTTCAAAAGCTTCAGTTAGATTTGCTTGAGCTTCGCGTTGTTCACTCTCGGACGCGGGCACCAGCTCGTAGGTTCCGTCGGCGAGAGTCGTCGATTCTACATGAGTGCACAGTTTAAGTCGTGGAAATAGCACTTGATTACGATTTGAGAGTCATTACTACAAGGGATAATTTCTGGTCATGAAATTTTGGATTTAGGCACATCAAGGAAAGATGTGCTTACTGTACAATTTTCAGCCAATTTTATGTGACAGGTTAATTCTGAAAAATAGATTTCATTGTTGCTGTTAGATACTTGTTCTTTTTGTACAGATCAATTGGTGCAACAATTGTGGCTAAGATTTTTACAGAGCTCTCACTTGAGCATGCAGAAGCTACTGTAATTTTTGTAGGATTTATCATGCAGTATTTAGATCATAGAAAATATAACATTCTACACCTAGGCTTTTCAAAGATTCATTTTTACAGGGCCCTACATAGGGTTTTTGTCCATGAAACTTTTTACACAGCAACTTCTACCAAATTGTAACTCCCAGTAATAATTTGGGGATTTTCCAAGCTAAGACACTATTTTCTTGATTTAATGTATGTTATTAGCACATAAATCAAATAAATAGGTTACTGTGAGATAAAAATTCTCCTAATTTTTCTCTGGCTTCTTGTTACCAATACATTAGCATAGGAAAAATTTCAAGGGGTGACTCTCCACCTAACTACAGGGATAAAACATTCCTTTTACACATGATATAAAACTAAGTTTATTAAACAGTAAATCTAGAGATGGAATTTGGGCCTAATCTTTTTACACAGTCCTAATCATCCAGCATCTAATTCACTGCCCAAAATTCAGGGTCAGCATTGCTCTAGAACAATGGGTATAAAATATGTCTATTTAAGCTTCTATTTAATGTAGAGCGAAATATTTTGAGATTCTGAGAAAATTTTTGTAACAAAAGTGGTAGAGTTTGTTCTGAGGATTCCAGAACAGTTGAGTTTGCATTTTTCCGAATTTTCTACGATTTTATACGAATTTTACAAGTTCACTGAATTTGAATCTAGGTTTGAAATTTTCTTTTACAACTAGGTCCTTGAATCTTACGCTCAGACCCTTCTAAAGATTCAAATCCTTGCAATTGGGTCCTCGGCGGCTCGGGTGCGGCGGCCGGCCGAAATTCCGGCGAGGGGGCTCACCGGCGGCGAGGGGCGGGGGTCGGGGAAGGTTCAGGGGCGCGAGGGCTACCTTGTGGGGGTGTTGTCCAGGTGGGGGACGGCCGGGAAAGGCTCGCCGGCGTTGGAGCAGAGGCGGCGGCGGCGCGGCTCGCGTCGACGGCGGTGCTCCGGCGGGCTTGGGGCGGCGTGGTCCGGTCGGTGAGCTTCACTGGTGCGTGGGGAAGCTACTCCGGGGCTCGGCTTGGACGGAGGGGGCCGGGGTCGTGCTGTCCACGGCGAGCAGGGGCGGCGGCGGCGACGGTAGCGCGGGCGGCGGTGCTCCGGTGGCTTTGGGTGGCGTTGGGTGGGTCGGTGAGCTGCGGTGGGGTGATGTAGTGGTGGCTGGGTGCTCGGTTTGGGCAGTGGGCGGCTGTGGAGGGCTGCCCACGGGCGGGTGGTGCTCGGCGGCGGCGATGGCGCGGCGAGGCGTTCTGGTGGCGGGGTTTCGCGCGGGCGGTCGGGGGTGGCGGTTTTGTAGGGACAGGAGGGTGCGTGGGGATGCCTGGGTGACGCGCGGGGCGGGGCACGGCAGCGGCGTGCACTGGGCGCGGCGGGCGGCGGCAGAACGCCGGCGCGGCGTGCGGGCGAGCGGGCGCGGCGACTGGGCGGCCGCGATTGTGGCGTGGGCGTGGCGAGATAGCGCCGGGCGCGGAGTGGGGAGCAGCAGCGGCAGCGGCTCGGGCGGAGGGCAGGCGCGGCGACTGGTGGGGCGCGGGGGCCGGGGCGGCACGGCGGAGCGCGGGTACTGGCCGGGCGGGCGGCGGCCGGGGCGCGGCAGCACGCGCGCGCGGGGACTGGGCGGCGCGGCGTCGGGGCGGGGGAAAGCCGGCCGTGGCGGGGTGGTGTGGCGGCCACTGGCCTGGCGCTCCGCGCCGGTCAGGCGACGCCGGCCACCTGGCGCGCGGCGGGCGGGCGCGTGCGCGCGGCGCGGCAGCAGAGGGGGGAGACGCCAGGGACTAAAATGCAAGAATTCGAAAAAGTTCAGGGGGCTGGGTGCAAACAGGGCGTTTTCCCCTCTTTCTGATTTGAATTTCAAAAACTTTTGAACACGAAAGTTGTTCAAAATAAAAAGTTCTACAACTTTGGTTTCAGGCAAAATTTCATTTGGCTTATGGTTTTAAAGTTATTTTAAAAGTTTCAAATGTGCCCAAATGTGCCCAAATTTAATTTGAATTCCAACTGAACTCGTTTTAAAATCTTTCCACCCTCTCATTAGTTGGTTTAACACATAGAGTTAGGCTAATGACATTTGATTTCAGAATTTTAATTACCAGGGTTGTCACAGCCTTCCCCCCTTAACAAGAATCTCGCCCCGAGATTCGGTAATTCTTAGTGTGGGCGTGGGTGCACATACCAGTGGTTGAGACCAGAAACCCAGGGAAATGTTGGTTCAGGTAGCTTTCCGTTTCCCAGGTGGCTTCTTCTTCCGTGTGGCGATTCCATTGTATCTTATACATTCTAATCACTTTCTTCCTGGTCTCTCTTTCCTTTTGATCCAGAATTTTAATTGGGTGTTCGACATACGAGAGATCGGGTTCCAACGATATTTCTTGTTGTTCCACAACCTCGGTAGGGACTCGAATACACTTCTTGAGTTGAGATACGTGGAAGACATCATGGGTGGCCGTGAGCTGAGGGGGCAGTCGTAATTTGTAGGCTACGGGTCCGCAGCTCTCCATGATTTCGTAAGGACCAATATAACGGGGAGCTAGTTTGCCTTTGATTCCGAATCTTCGCACTCCCTTGGTGGGTGAAACGCGAAGGTAGACATGATCGCCAACTTCGAACTTTAGGGGCTTTCTCCTTTTGTCAGAATAGCTCTTTTGTCGGGCTTGTGCGGCTTTAAGATTTGCTTGTATTACTCTTACTTTCTCCTCTGCCTCGATTACCAGGTCGGGTCCAATTATTTTACGTTCTCCGGTTTGTGACCAGCTCAAAGGGGTTCGACACCTTCGTCCGTACAGTGCCTCAAATGGTGCCATTTTCAAACTCGTTTGGTAGCTGTTGTTGTAAGAGAACTCTGCCAGGGGTAGGCATTTGTCCCAATTCTTGTCATAATGAATGACACAAGCTCTCAGCATGTCTTCAAGAATTTGGTTTACTCTTTCTGTTTGTCCATCGGTCTGAGGATGGTATGCTGAGCTGCGAATCAGCTTAGTGCCAAGAGACGTTTGCAGATGTTCCCAAAAGCGTGCTACAAACTGAGGACCACGATCGGAGATAATTTGTCTTAGGTATTCCATGCAGGCAAACAATACGATCGAGGTAAATCTCGGCATATTTCTTGGTAGAATAGGTGGTGTGCACCGGAAGAAAATGTGCCGTCTTCGTGAGTCTATCAACGATAACCCATATGGAATCATGTCTCTGGGACGTGTTTGGTAGTCCAACGATGAAGTCCATACTTATGTCCTCCCATTTCCATGATGGTATAGGTAGCGGTTGAAGTGTACCGGCCACCTTTATGTGGCTAGCCTTTACTCTCTGGCACGTGTCACATTCCGAGACATACGTAGCAATTTCCCTTTTCATTCTAGTCCACCAGAAGTTTTGCCTTAGGTCCTGATACATTTTGCTACTGCCGGGGTGGATAGAGAATTTGGAGAGGTGTGCCTCATCAAGAATTTGCTTGCGGAGTTCACGATCCTTCGGAACGACTATCCGACTTTCGAACCATAGAACTCCCTTATGGTCCTGGCGGAAACACTTATACTTCTCTTCACCTAGAGAGAGTTTTTGTTTGATGATCTTGATTCCTTCATCATGTAGTTGTGCCATGACGATTTGGTCGTGAAGAGTGGGCTCAACTGAGATGTGATTTAGAGTGCCTTGGGAAACCATTTCCAAGTTAAGCTTCCTCATGTCTGCACATAATGTCTCATGGTAGGACTCCATGGATAAGCAATGGCAATGGGACTTGCGGCTTAGTGCATCCGCGACTACATTAGCCTTACCGGGGTGATAGTGCACTTCAAGGTCATAATCTTTGATTAATTCTAGCCATCTTCGTTGTCTCATATTCAGATCGGCTTGTGTGAAGATGTACTTGAGACTCTTATGATCCGTGTAGATATTGCACTGTGTACCCATGAGATAGTGTCTCCATATCTTCAGAGCGTGAATGACGGCTGCGAGCTCAAGGTCATGCGTGGGATAATTCCGTTCGTGGGGCCGAAGGGCTCGTGAGGCATATGCAATCACTCGATTCTCTTGCATGAGCACACATCCTAGACCAGTACCTGATGCGTCACAATACACATCGAATGACTTGGTATTATCGGGTTGAGCTAACACAGGTGCCGTAGTCAGATGCTCTCTGAGAGTGTGGAAGGCTTCCTCACACTTCTCATTCCATACAAACTTTACTTCCTTCTTCAATAGTTCCGTCATGGGCTTAGCGATTCGAGAGAAATCCGGGATGAAGCGACGGTAGTAACCGGCTAAGCCGAGAAAACTGCGAATCTGATGAACAGAGGTAGGGGGTTTCCAATCCATCACCTCTTGTACCTTGCTGGGGTCAACCGCTGTGCCTTTGCTGGAGATCGTGTGACCTAAGAACTTTACAGTATCCAACCAGAATTCACACTTAGAAAACTTAGCATAGAGCTGATGGTCTCTGAGTCGCTGAAGAACAATGCGAAGGTGCTTGGCATGCTCTTCCTCATCCTTGGAATAGACAAGAATGTCGTCGATGAACACTACGACGAATTTGTCGAGTTCGGGCATGAATACCGAATTCATGAGATACATGAAGTAGGCAGGGGCATTGGTGAGTCCAAAGGACATGACCAAGAATTCATATAGTCCATATCGTGTGGAGAAGGCAGTCTTAGGAATATCGCACGGGCGAATCTTGATCTGATGATATCCTGAACGAAGATCAATCTTTGAGAAGACTCTGGCTCCAGCTAATTGATCGAAGAGTACATCGATGCGAGGAAGTGGGTATTTATTTTTAACTGTTACCGCATTGAGAGGTCGGTAGTCCACACATAATCTCAAACTGTCATCCTTCTTCTTTACGAATAGGGCTGGACATCCCCAAGGTGACGCGCTAGGGCGAATGAAACCTTTGTCCAGTAGTTCTTGGAGTTGAAGTTTCAACTCGGCCAATTCTTTAGGGGGCATCCTATATGGTCTTTTGGATATAGGTGCAGTGCCTGGTTGTAGTTCGATAACGAACTCAATATCCCTATCCGGTGGCATTCCTGGTAGGTCATCCGGGAAAACATCGGCATACTCGTTCACCACAAGAATCTCATCTAGCTTAAGTCCTTCCATCTTATAAGCACAGGAATTCGTGCAATCTATGAATGGTAGGTAAAGGGTAGTGGCTCCGTGACTAGGTGAATTTATCTCAACGGCTCGGGAAGAAAGGTCCAGTGTGACTCCATGCATAGCCATCCAGTTCATTCCCAAAATAATGTCCATGCCGTCAAGGGGTAAAAGGACAAGGTCCGTGTCGATGGTTTTACTACCCAATTTGACTGGTACTTGTCTGACCATTTGGTTTGAAGCAATTTTACCACCCGGTGTTGATATCATATATGACCCTTTTGTGTGACAAATATCCAAGCCTACTTTTGCACCGAATTTTGCACTTATGAAACTATGCGATGCACCAGAATCAAATAATATAACGGCGGGCTTGTTATGGATAGAGAATGTACCCGACATTACTGGGGCTCCTTCTGGAAGCTCTGCAAGCGTGGTGAAGTTAATCCGTCCTTGCTTGACTTGCAGGGTTTGTCTCTTGCCCCTGTTCTTAGCGTTCGGGTTGGATCCTTGACCTTGGTTGGGCTGTCCAGGCTGAGGGCATTCTCGCGCGAAGTGGCTGGAACTCCCGCACTTGAAACAGCGATTCATGGGGCTAGGTCGAAGAGACTGCTGAAGAATGGGCCTCGGACCATTCTGTGGAGGCATCGGGGGTCGTACCATGCCTGGCTGCTGTGGGGGTCTGGCAATCCATCTACCTGGCTGCGGGGCCCTTGGTGGAGCTGTAGGTGCGGTATTTTGCACGATGCGATACCTTGGTGGTTGGGCACTTGATGGTCCTGCGGGTGCCTTTCTCTTCTTCTCTGCCCGGTGTGCCATGATACAGTCCTCCTGGGTAATGGCCATATTGACCAACTCATTGTAGGTGTCAACCCTGGCTAGGTTCAGACGTTCCTTGAGCTTGGTATTCAGACCTCGGCGGAAACGATCACGCTTCTTGGCATCCGTATCAGCGTGATAGCCCGCATACTGGCATAGGTTGTTGAACGCCTGGGCGTACTGCAACACGGTGCGGGTGCCCTGGGTAAGTGCCAGAAACTCATTCAACTTCCTCTCCAAGAGACCCTCGGGAATATGATGTGCCCGGAATGCGGTCTTGAATTCGTTCCAGTCGACCACATGATCAGCCGGGAGCATCGCAAAATAGTGGTCCCACCACAGTCGAGCGGTACCGCGAAGCTGTTGCGCGGCAAAACGAGCCTTGTTGGCCTCTGAGCATGGGGCCACAAGTAGTGTGAACTTGGATTCTATGGTGCGAATCCATGCATCTGCGTCCAGGGGTTCCTCGGTCTTATGGAACAATGGAGGCTGGGTCCCTAGGAAATCCGTGTATCCTGCAGCTTGTGGTTGGTGAGCATGGTGCCCACCTCTCTGCTGGTGTTGCCCTTGCACAATCTGACGCAGCAGCTCGGTTTGAGCGGCCATCACTTCCACCAAACTGGGCGGGGGTGGTGGCGATTGTCGCGAGCGGCTGCCACCGGCACCAAAACCCTCGGGGTTGCCACGTGTTGATCCAACCATCTGAAACGTGAAAGGTTACCATTAGCAACGCGATCCATATTACTTCCTTGATTCATAATTAATTGGTGTAGTCATAGACTTCCGAAGTCTGAGCTAGAAGTATGGACAGAATCTCTGTTTGCTACGAGAAACATCATAGCCTGCTGTGGGTCCATCCAAAACATCTCAAACATTTGTGGTAGTCAGAGAATTTAGGACTGCCCCACTTTGGTATTTACTTCGGTGCTAGAACTATGGCTAAGGTGGTTGAAAAGCTCTTCCTTTGCCTTGCTGTCTTAGCTGTTTTTCAGCAGAATGATCGGTACTGTTTCGCCTATATCTTAAACTAGCGAGGTCCAATGAAGCTGAATTTTTGTGAGAACCTAGATCACAAAATTTAGCACAAGTCTGGTATTCAACACTCAGCCAAGAAATGCAAGGAGACATGGGTAAAAATTCCGACAAGTCTCAGCGATTGTGGATTCCATCGTTTACCAACTTACAACGAAATCACCAAGTTTATCGCCGTTCCTTACATGTTGTGGGTATCCACATGGTTCAGATATACCCAACACAAAAGAGTTACTCAACTCCTAGTTAGCCTATCACAACACTTGCCAAAAGTTAGGCTACCCTATCGAGGAGTATGTGCAAAAGTCCTCCTAGGTCGTCCTCTAGAAATCATCCAAGTCGTTGACAGACGACTCGCTGTGAGCCGGAGAGTGGGCTCCCATCTGAGGTGCCTGTGGTACCTCACCCTCGAAATCCATACCTGAGATACCATCAATCTCCTGTGGCTCCTCCTCATCCTCCTCCATGTCGTCCTCATGGGGATGGTCATTCTGATCATGATGCCACTGAATATGCTCATTAGCATCCTCCAACTCAAGGTTCAGATCATGGAGCTGCTCCTCCAACTGTGCTATCGTGGTATCTCTCTCACCCATGAGAGTGTCCTGCTCCTGGATTTGGCCCTCAAGTTGGCCAATCTGAGCATCTCTGTCCTCAAGATCCTGACTGAGCTCCTTTATCTGCTCGTCCCTGGTATCTGCCATCATATGGTAGGCCTGAGCAAGATCAGTGAGCTGCTCGAGTGCCTGACTCTGGAGAGTCTGAAGCCGGTAGAGTGCACTCATGCACCGCACGGAGGTATGGATAGTCTCCTGGGCATGGAAGTCTACCAAATACTGTGCGTGCTGCACCCTGTTGAGCCAAAAGGGGTCGTTGTCCTGGGCAGCAGGAAACAATCCAATGGGAGTGAGTGTGACAACCTCGGGACGCTGCGCACAAAATGTGGTGAGCGCCCTCATGGCTGCAAGCTCCCAAGTATCGGCCAAACGGCGACCAACAGCCTCAAGCTCCAAGGCGGGCCACTCCGGGTGTAGCGGGTGCGGAAAGATAGTCACGTTGACACGGCACTGGGTAACTCCATTTTCTGCAAACTCCAGTCCGGCGTAACGTGGGGGAATTAGATAGCCCGCGGTACGCAGAACATCCCACAAAATAGAGGGAAAGCCCTCCCAGTGGAGGCACTGCGAGTGCACGCGTCCATCCTCATTCACCATCATCTCAACAGGCTCGGCCATCTGAACAAAAGATCAAATGGAGTGAGATAGCGAAAACTGTGAGCAGCACAAGGACAGATTCTGTATAGTGTGCAAAAATAATCATAACTCCCACAGTTCTCGTCCAAAAATTCTCAAATTTCACCAGGTCACTCCTAAGGTATTTGTGAACAACTTTTCTAGTCAACTCCAGAGCTAATTGGGTCTCTAAGATGGTCTTTCTTTTCAGGTTTTACCTTACTGTCTACCCAGAATTTTCAGTGAACAGAAGGCTAGAGTTTCGTGCACCAGGAAAAATCTACCCAGCCAAAATTTACCAAATTTTAACAGCAGCTTCTGGGATAAATTTGGAACAAGTTTTGTGTTGTACTCCCTTGCAGAAAACCGCAGGAAGGGGGCCTAAAAATTTAAGAGGCAGAAGTGCTTATTCCGGACAGAATTCTGACATTTCGAGGTTTCTGTTATTTCTTATTATCCATAAGTTCAGAATTTTTCGTTTTTGAATAGAAGATAGGGCACAAGATTTGGAACAATTTCTTTAACATGAACTTTATCAGAAATGGTCGTTTTCTTTGGTCAATAATTCGCTCCTTTCGATCGTGGCAGATTTGGGACAGTTTCTCTAGATAATCCTTACGCAACCATGCTTAGATACGCAAGAACCTTTCCACTCTCACATAACGCATTTTTTTTTGATTTCAGATACACATGTTCATGATGTATGCACGTCCTATTCGTCCTCACAAATAAAACAATTGCCAAATAGCTTTGGTCTTACGATGATAGTTTCGGTGGCTTACACAATACGGCTCTCCTATAATAGCTAGTCGAGTCTTTCTACTCGTTCCTTAACTCATCGTAATCGCGGTTAGTGTACCTGCAGAAAATCGACAAGCATTTATATCTCATGAAACTTTCATGCCAGCACTCATGAAAGCGTCCGTATTCATTACCGTTTGCTTATAGAAACGATATCTGTACAATTTCCGCCGTACAGACGACGTTAACATACGCTATCGAGATAGCGTATTCACGGGGGTACCGTCATGAGACGGGGGTATGAACAGCGATCGCCATACCCTGCGCCGAACCTTCTACTCCCAATATGTCCAACTAACAGTTGTCATATAGTCTCGGCTTACTCAAACCGCAACTTTGCACGCATACATATAGTCTCGGCTTACTCCTGAGAGAGAGAGAGAGAAGTAATCTTTTTTTTACCGAAATACCCCTACCCTTTCGGGAAAAGTTTGTGTGGTGTGTGGCTCTTTTGAAGTCTTTTAGGTTATATAACCAGTTTTGAGGATCCCCTAAAAAAAGAAAAAAAAAGAAAAGAACAAAAAAAAGAAGAAAAAAAAGGGAAGAAAAGGGGTTGTTCTTTGTGCATAATTTTTGTTCTTTGGTGGTGTCTCGTGACTTCATTTGTGTTCAGGCTCGCGTCTCTAGCATGGTCTAGGCTAGGACCAGCATAGTGCCGCCGTTGAACAATTTTTCAGCTTGCTTTTGTAACTAACGTGGTGCTAGTTCATCCTTGCTTCAGCCCACCTATAGCTCCACATATTCGACTACAGCTTGACAGGTCCTGTTGTTGCGGCACCTATACACTTCATCCCATGGTTGAAGACTTGTTGGTTGCCGTCCCCTCCTGTTGAGCAAGGTAAGAATTAGTAAGAGCTTGTGTAACAGGTTGAGAGTGAGCGCCTTGTAGTAGCTACATCCCATTAGTTGTAGGATCTTATTTCTTCACCTATTTTCGTGTTTCCTTTGTTCATCTAACCATGACAGGATCAGAGGATGATGGGAGTTTAGGTCACTCTCCTCGTACAAAGGGAATCATACAATATTTTGAAAATATGATGAGAAGGTATGTAGATGGGCTTGCTGAAGATATGCTGGTGTCAAATGATAAGATTGGGCAGTTGGAGGCCACGCAGCTTGCCACCAACACCAAGCTTATAAGTCTGGAGAGATCGGTCGCTCATATTGACCAAAGTCTTGCTGCTCTTTTGAGGCGTTTTGATGAGATGCATGCTAGAACTGCAAATGGGCATGAGGGAGAAAACAAGAAGGATGAGTGTGTCGAGGATAAATGGGATGATTATGTCGCTGATACTGAACAAGATGACCAAGATGCTCCTAGTCGCCGACGACTGCGAACTAATCGGAGAGCTATGGGTGGACATCGACGACGTGAGGTACAAAATAATGATGATGCTTTCAGTAAAATAAAATTTAAGATACCTTCTTTCGATGGAAAATACGATCCTGATGAATACATTACTTGGGAAATTGTTGTTGATCAAAAGTTTGCATGTCATGAATTTCTTGAGAATATACGTGTTAGGGCTGCTACTAGTGAGTTTACTGATTTTGCCTCTGTTTGGTGGATAGAACATGCTAAGAAAAATCCTAATAATATTCCACAAACCTGGGATTGTGGCAGAACCACCTGAATTAATCCGGCTCAAGTGTATTAACCATCACCATTAAGGCATCCTCGGTTAACCTTACACTTCAAACGGAGTAATCCACTGGTCTGTCGGGTATAACCTCCCGATACAACCACGGTGAACGGATCGAGCGCCGTACATACAAACGCTCATGCGACGATGAGCTCAGAGAATACCACATTCCAGCAAATATTACAACATTAACATAAGTAAATATTACAGGCCTAATTCTGAGTTTAGAAAACAAGTACTTCAATTAACATTAATAAGTTCTTCAGAGTTAAATTGCAGCGGAAATAAACATCGGAAACTACTCGACGATACAGGATGTCTCGATGAAGCCCGTACGAGACATCACTCGGCCTTATCTCCGTTGGACGGGGGCGCATCCCATTCCACCGACCAACCAGGGGGAAGAGTGCAGGGCCAAGTCAAGCTAGCAATCATGTCTTCGAAGGGTTCACCTGAAAACGAGTCACAAGCAAGGCTGAGTATACTAATACTCAGCAAGACTTACCCGTGTAGTGGGAACTACTCCACCGACTCTAGGTATGCAAGGCCTTTTGGCTCAGGGGTTTGTTTTGCCGAAAAGCATCTACAAGTGGGTCCTTACTTTCAACTTTTAGCTCAAGATTCTAGTTTCGTTAGCCAGTCTAGGTAAGCAGCTATTTAAAGCATACATGGTGAAGCAGTAAACTTTCCATCCAACCAGTTCATTCATCATCATTGTTCCTCTTCTTACTCTGTGGGTAAAAATGGTTAAGCAGTCTCAATAGCCGTGAGAAACGGACGATTCGAATCGAATTTCTTAACCTTGCAAGGGAAACCCAAACACACGTCACGTGGTTACTCCCTAGAGTCACACGTGCAACTTTTCCCCTTTCTTTCCGGGTCGTGGATCGGGGCTACCCTCCGAGAGTACAAGAGCCCCACGCCACGGTTCGGCGCCGGGTCGTGACCACTCTCTGCACTCGCCATATGCACATGGGACCGAAGTTCAAAGGGTAGGATGCCGTCCCCTTGCCGGGCCAATCAGGTACTTAAGCTTACCGATTCCCATAATCTCGGCATGTGTTTAGTACGTTCAAAGACTTAACCATCACTACCACACCCTGCGGCCTTAGCATTTTTCACTAGACAAACGGGCCTCAATCGTAACCATCGTTACATAACCCGTCCGTGTCCTTATGATTGCAGCGTGTAGTAGTCATTCAACTCCTATTTTCTCGCGAGTGACAGGAAATCACTCGACTTTTACCGGAGTCCTATTAGCACAGCATTCTAACGAACCTTACATCTAGTTTTCAAACAAGGGTTCCTGACATCATGCAACTAAGTTTTCATCCAACTCCTATAAACTTAATGCACAAGCAAGGAGTAAAGAGTTGCATCATTTCGGAAAGAATGGGTTATGCTCCGGGGCTTGCCTTCGCAGTTCGCTTGGGGATCTTCCGAACTTGGGCTCGGGTCTTCAAAAGCTTCAGTTAGATTTGCTTGAGCTTCGCGTTGTTCACTCTCGGACGCGGGCACCAGCTCGTAGGTTCCGTCGGCGAGAGTCGTCGATTCTACATGAGTGCACAGTTTAAGTCGTGGAAATAGCACTTGATTACGATTTGAGAGTCATTACTACAAGGGATAATTTCTGGTCATGAAATTTTGGATTTAGGCACATCAAGGAAAGATGTGCTTACTGTACAATTTTCAGCCAATTTTATGTGACAGGTTAATTCTGAAAAATAGATTTCATTGTTGCTGTTAGATACTTGTTCTTTTTGTACAGATCAATTGGTGCAACAATTGTGGCTAAGATTTTTACAGAGCTCTCACTTGAGCATGCAGAAGCTACTGTAATTTTTGTAGGATTTATCATGCAGTATTTAGATCATAGAAAATATAACATTCTACACCTAGGCTTTTCAAAGATTCATTTTTACAGGGCCCTACATAGGGTTTTTGTCCATGAAACTTTTTACACAGCAACTTCTACCAAATTGTAACTCCCAGTAATAATTTGGGGATTTTCCAAGCTAAGACACTATTTTCTTGATTTAATGTATATTATTAGCACATAAATCAAATAAATAGGTTACTGTGAGATAAAAATTCTCCTAATTTTTCTCTGGCTTCTTGTTACCAATACATTAGCATAGGAAAAATTTCAAGGGGTGACTCTCCACCTAACTACAGGGATAAAACATTCCTTTTACACATGATATAAAACTAAGTTTATTAAACAGTAAATCTAGAGATGGAATTTGGGCCTAATCTTTTTACACAGTCCTAATCATCCAGCATCTAATTCACTGCCCAAAATTCAGGGTCAGCATTGCTCTAGAACAATGGGTATAAAATATGTCTATTTAAGCTTCTATTTAATGTAGAGCGAAATATTTTGAGATTCTGAGAAAATTTTTGTAACAAAAGTGGTAGAGTTTGTTCTGAGGATTCCAGAACAGTTGAGTTTGCATTTTTCCGAATTTTCTACGATTTTATACGAATTTTACAAGTTCACTGAATTTGAATCTAGGTTTGAAATTTTCTTTTACAACTAGGTCCTTGAATCTTACGCTCAGACCCTTCTAAAGATTCAAATCCTTGCAATTGGGTCCTCGGCGGCTCGGGTGCGGCGGCCGGCCGAAATTCCGGCGAGGGGGCTCACCGGCGGCGAGGGGCGGGGGTCGGGGAAGGTTCAGGGGCGCGAGGGCTACCTTGTGGGGGTGTTGTCCAGGTGGGGGACGGCCGGGAAAGGCTCGCCGGCGTTGGAGCAGAGGCGGCGGCGGCGCGGCTCGCGTCGACGGCGGTGCTCCGGCGGGCTTGGGGCGGCGTGGTCCGGTCGGTGAGCTTCACTGGTGCGTGGGGAAGCTACTCCGGGGCTCGGCTTGGACGGAGGGGGCCGGGGTCGTGCTGTCCACGGCGAGCAGGGGCGGCGGCGGCGACGGTAGCGCGGGCGGCGGTGCTCCGGTGGCTTTGGGTGGCGTTGGGTGGGTCGGTGAGCTGCGGTGGGGTGATGTAGTGGTGGCTGGGTGCTCGGTTTGGGCAGTGGGCGGCTGTGGAGGGCTGCCCACGGGCGGGTGGTGCTCGGCGGCGGCGATGGCGCGGCGAGGCGTTCTGGTGGCGGGGTTTCGCGCGGGCGGTCGGGGTGGCGGTTTTGTAGGGACAGGAGGGTGCGTGGGGATGCCTGGGTGACGCGCGGGGCGGGGCACGGCAGCGGCGTGCACTGGGCGCGGCGGGCGGCGGCAGAACGCCGGCGCGGCGTGCGGGCGAGCGGGCGCGGCGACTGGGCGGCCGCGATTGTGGCGTGGGCGTGGCGAGATAGCGCCGGGCGCGGAGTGGGGAGCAGCAGCGGCAGCGGCTCGGGCGGAGGGCAGGCGCGGCGACTGGTGGGGCGCGGGGGCCGGGGCGGCACGGCGGAGCGCGGGTACTGGCCGGGCGGGCGGCGGCCGGGGCGCGGCAGCACGCGCGCGCGGGGACTGGGCGGCGCGGCGTCGGGGCGGGGGAAAGCCGGCCGTGGCGGGGTGGTGCGGCGGCCACTGGCCTGGCGCTCCGCGCCGGTCAGGCGACGCCGGCCACCTGGCGCGCGGCGGGCGGGCGCGTGCGCGCGGCGCGGCAGCAGAGGGGGGAGACGCCAGGGACTAAAATGCAAGAATTCGAAAAAGTTCAGGGGGCTGGGTGCAAACAGGGCGTTTTCCCCTCTTTCTGATTTGAATTTCAAAAACTTTTGAACACGAAAGTTGTTCAAAATAAAAAGTTCTACAACTTTGGTTTCAGGCAAAATTTCATTTGGCTTATGGTTTTAAAGTTATTTTAAAAGTTTCAAATGTGCCCAAATGTGCCCAAATTTAATTTGAATTCCAACTGAACTCGTTTTAAAATCTTTCCACCCTCTCATTAGTTGGTTTAACACATAGAGTTAGGCTAATGACATTTGATTTCAGAATTTTAATTACCAGGGTTGTCACAGGGATGCTTTAAAACAGGTCATGCGGGCTAGATTTGTTCCTTCTTACTATGCGCGTGATCTGTTACATAGATTGCAACAATTGAGATAGGGTAATAAAAGTGTAGAAGAATACTATCAGGAATTACAAATGGGTGTGTTGCGTTGTAATTTAGTGGAGGATGAGGAACCTACTATGGATAGATTTTTGGGAGGTTTGAACCGAGAAATTCAGGACATCCTTGCTTATAAAGATTATACTAACATAACCCGTTTGTTCCATCTTGCTTGTAAAGCTGAAAGGGAAGTGTTGGGACGACGTGCTAGTACAAGAACTAATATTTCTGCAGCAAAACCTTCATCATGGCAGCCGCGCACATCTACCTCACTAACCGGACGAGCTTCTGCACCTTCTACATTCCCGAGTCAGCCGACAATACCCGCTCCATCCAACGACAAGACACGTGCTCCCCCGACAAATTCAGCAACTACGACTGTCCAGAAACCAGCCACGAGTGCATCTTCGGTTGCCTCCACAGGAAGGACAAGAGATGTTCAGTTCCATCGATGCAAGGACTTTGGACACGTGTAACGTGACTGCCCTAACAAGCACGTTTTGGTGGTCAAAGGAGATGGTGGGTATTCATCTGCTAGTGATTTTGATGAAGATACACTTGCTTTGCTTGCTGTTGACCATGCAGGTACTGAGGAACAACAAGAAGAGCAGATTGGTGCAGAGGATGCAGATCATTATGAGAGCCTCATTGTGCAGCGTGTACTTAGTGCACAAATGGAAAATGCGGAGCAAAATCAATGGCATACACTGTTCCAAACAAAGTGTGTTATTAAAGAGCGTTCGTACTGTTTGATAATTGATGGAGGTAGCTGCAAAAATTTGGCTAGCAGCGATATGGTCGAGAAGCTTGCACTTACAACAAAACCGCACCCACATCCATATCACATTCGGTGGCTCAACAATAGTGGTAAGGTCAAGGTAACGAGATTGGTACGAATTAATGTCGCTATTGGTTCATATCATGATGTTGTTGAATGCGATATTGTGCCTATGGAAACTTGTCATATTCTGCTAGGTAGACCATGGCAATTTGATACCGATAGCATGCATCATGGTAGATCAAATCAATATTCTCTTATACATCATGATAAGAAAATCGTTTTTCTTCCTATGTCACCTGAATCTATTGTGCGTGATGATGTTGCTAAAGCTAAGAGAACTAAAACTTAGATCGATAAGAATGCCAAATCTGTTAGTAGCAGGAAAGATGAGATAAGATTGAAAGGATATTGCTTGCTTGCTACTAAGTCTAGTATTAATGAATTGATTGCTTCCACTTCTGTTGCCTATGCTTTGGTATGCAAGGATGCTTTGATTTCAGTTCACGATATGCAGCATTATTTGGCCCCGGCTGTTGCTAACCTTTTGCAGGAGTATTCTGATATGTTTCCAAGTGAGATACCAGCGGGGCTGCCACCAATACGAGGGATTGAGCACCAAATTGACCTTATTCCTGGTGCATCGTTGCCAAACCGTGCGCCATACAGGACAAATTCGGAAGAAACTAAAGAAATTCAGCGACAAGTGCAAGAACTACTCGACAAAGGTTATGTGTGTGAGTCTCTTAGTCCTTGTGCTATTCTGATTATTTTAGTGCCTAAAAAAGATGGAACATGGCATATGTGTGTTGATTGTAGGGCTATTAATAATATCACAATTCGATATCGATACCCTATCCCACGTTTGGATGATATGCTTGATGAATTGAGTGGTGCTGTTGTGTTTTCCAAAGTTGATTTGCGTAGTGGGTACCACCAGATTCGTATGAAATTGGGAGATGAATGGAAAACAGATTTCAAAACTAAGTTCGGGTTATATGAGTTGTTAGTCATGCCTTTTGGGTTAACTAATGCACCTAGTACTTTCATGAGATTAATTAACGAGGTTCTGCGTGCTTTCATTGGGAAATTTGTTGTTGTCTACTTTGATGATATATAAATTTACAACAAATCTTTCGATGAACATTTTGATCACTTACGTGCTATTTTTAATGCTTTACGAGATGCACTTTTATTTGGTAACCTTGAGAAGTGCACCTTTTGCACCGATCGAGTGTCTTTTCTTGGCTATGTCGTGACTCCACAGGGAATCGAGGTTGATCAAGCTAAGGTGGAAGCTATACAGGGATGGCCTATACCGAAGACTATCACGTAAGTGCGGAGTTTCCTAGGACTTGCTGGTTTCTATCGTCGTTTTGTGAAAGACTTCAGCACCATTGCCGCGCCTTTGAATGAGCTTATAAAGAAGGGAGTGCCTTTTAGTTGGGGTAAAACACAAGAGAACTCCTTCAACACGCTGAAAGATAAGTTGACACATGCACCTCTCCTCCAACTCCCTGATTTTAATAAAACTTTTGAGCTTGAATGTGATGCTAGTGGCATTGGTTTGGGTGGTGTTTTGTTACAAGAAGGCAAACCTGTTGCTTATTTCAGTGAAAAATTGAGCGGGCCTGTTCTAAATTATTCTACTTATGATAAGGAATTGTATGCTCTTGTTCGCACATTAGAAACATGGCAGCATTATCTATGGCCCAAAGAGTTTGTTATTCATTCAAATCATGAATCTTTAAAACATATTCGTAGTCAAGGAAAATTGAACCGTAGACATGCTAAGTGGGTTGAATTTATTGAATCTTTTCCTTATGTTATTAAGCACAAGGAAGGGAAAGAGAATATAATTGCTGATGCATTGTCTAGGAGATACACCTTGCTGAACCAACTTGATTACAAAATCTTTGGATTGGAAACGATTAAAGATCAATATGTTAATGATGCTGATTTTAAAGATGTGTTGTTGCATTGTAAAGATGGGAAGGGATGGAAAAAATTCATCATTAGTGATGGGTTTGTCTTTAGAGCTAACAAGCTATGCATTCCAGCTAGTTTCGTTCGCTTGTTATTGTTGCAGGAATCGCATGGAGGTGGCTTAATGGGGCATTTTGGAGCAAAGAAAATGGAAGATATACTTGCTGGTCATTTCTTTTAGCCAAAGATGAGAAGAGATGTGGAGAGATTTGTTGCTCGCTGCACGACATGTCAAAAGGCTAAATCACGATTGAATCCACACAGTTTGTAATTGCCTCTACCTATTCCTAGTGCTCCTTGGGAAGATATTTTTATGGATTTTGTGTTGGGATTGCCTAGGACTAGGAAGGGACGTGACAGTGTATTTGTGGTTGTTGATAGATTTTCTAAGATGTCTCATTTCATACCATGTCATAAAACTGATGATGCTACTCACATTGCTGATTTGTTCTTTCGGGAAATTATTCGTTTGCATGGTGTGCCCAACACAATTGTTTCTGATCGTGATGCTAAATTTCTTAGTCATTTTTGGAAGACTTTATGGGCTAAATTGGGGACTAAGTTGTTGTTTTCTACTACATGTCATCCGCAAACTGATGGTCAAATTGAAGTGGTTAATAGAACTTTGTCTACTATCTTAAGGGCTGTTTTAAAGAAGAACATTAAGATGTGGGAAAATTGTTTGCATCATATTGAATTCGCTTATAATCGATCGTTGCATTCTACTACAAAGATGTGCCCATTTTAGATTGTATATGGTTTCTTGCCTCGTGCTCCTATTGATTTAATACCTTTGCCATCTTGTGAAAAACTGAATTTTGATGCTACTAAGCGTGCTGAATTGATGTTACAACTGCATGAAACAACTAAAGAAAACATAGAGTGCTTGAATGCTAAATATAAGATTACTGGTGATAAAGATAGGAAGGAACTAAAGTTTGAACCTGCACATTTAGTTTGGCTGCATTTGAGAAAGGAAAGGTTTCCTGAATTGAGAAAATCTAAATTGCTACCTCGGGCTGATGGACCATTTAAAGTGTTAGAGAAAGTCAATGATAATGCATATAAGCTCGATCTGCCTGCCGATTTTGGGGTTAGTCCCACATTTAACATTGCAGATTTGAAACCATATTTGGGAGGAGGAAGCCACTTTAAAAGGGAGAGCCACCCTTCCCCTATTGGACTAGTCTTTTAGGGAGATTGGGCCTTTCCCCGAGTGGGTGTGCCTAAGAACTGTTGGGGTCCGGGCAACCTTAATTTATTGGGCCTCGGCCAACCCCACCTGGGCCGGATCCATCATTTGGTATCAGAGCTGGGCCTTTGTTTAAGGGGGTGGGAATGATGAGGACATCCTCCACTATTACCCGCTGGCAAAGACGCAACAAAGGGGACCAAGTGGCCCAGTTGTAGTCGGGCGGCGACCGTGTGAGCCTCTGAATAATCCCACCTTGCTTAGCTTGGGAGGAGGAAGCCTCTTTAAAAGGAAAGTCACCCTTCCCCTATTGGACTAGTCTTTTAGGGAGATTGGAGCTTTCCCCGAGTGGGTGTGCCTAAGAACTGTTGGGGGTCCGGGCAACCTTAATTTATTGGGCCTCGGCCAACCCCACCTGGGCCGGATGCATCACACGCCCAACATCAGTCGTAACTACTCATACCGCACTAGAACTAGTCAGAACAGTAGGAAACTACCCGAGAAGTACTCGGTAGGACTCCTGAGCTCGTATCTGGCTAGGATTTCCATGTAACCCTGTCCCCTCGAACTATATAAGGGCGGGCAGGGACCCCCTCCATATACACACCTAAGGCAATACAAACCACCACACAGGACGTAGGGTATTACACTCTCGGTGGCCCGAACCTGTCTAAACTTTGTGTTCCTTGCACCTTCGAGTTCCTGATCTCGGCGACACCCCACCTACAATTCACCACCTCGGGGGTATCCCTCGGTGGGCTTGGCGGTAAAACATCGACAGATGGCGCGGCAGGTAGGGGTGTTCATCGAGCATCCACCGAAGAACTCGATGGCATCTTTCGACTTCACCAGCATCATGCTCGACGAGGGCACAACTTTCATTTTCGGCTCCTGGGTCTGCATCACCAACGGTTCAGGTGGGTACAACAGCCGCCTGGCCGACACCAAGGAGCCAGAGGCGCCAACTACACCATCACGTCGCGACGCCGACGATCCCGACGACGGTCTCGGCGGAATTCAATTTTCTGATCTAATCAGAAACCACACGAGTCACCTCAGAGCGATCCCATGTCCACAGGTCAACGCTCCAAGTTCTAGTTTTCTTTAGCCATTCTAGGTAAGCAACTATCCAATATCATACATGGTGAAAGAATTAATTTTTCATCCAACAAGATTAATCATCATCATTGTTCCTCTTCTTACTCTATGTGGTAAAAGGGTCAAGCAGTCTCAATAACCACGAGAAACGGACGATTCGAATCGAATTTCTTAACCTTGCAAGGGGAACCTAAACACACGTCACGTGGTTACTCCCAAAATCACACGTGCAACTTTTCTCCTTTTTTCCTTGGTTGTGGATCAAGGCCACCATCCGAGACTACAGAGCCCGGCTCTGTACCCACCATGTGCGCGCATGGAACCGAAGTTGAGATGGTGGGATGTTATCCACTTGCCAGTCCGATTAGGTACTTAAGCTTACCGATTACCATATTCTCGGCATGTGGTTAATACGTTCAAAGACTTAACCACCACTACCACACACTGCGCCCTTAGCATTTTTCACTAAATAGACGGGGCCTCAATCATCAACATAAACATCATACCATAGCCCCGTCCGTCGACCTTATGATTGCAGCATGTAGTAAACATTCAACTCCTAAATTCTCGCGTGTGACAGGAAATCACTCGACTTTTACTGGAGTCCTATTAGCATAGCATTCTATCAAACCTTACATCTAGTGTTCAGAGCATGGGTACCTAGGATCATGCAACTAAGTTTCCATTCAACTCCTACAAACTTAATGCACAAGTAAAGTAGAGTAATAAGTTGCATAAGTTTAGAAAAATAGGGTTCATGCTCCGGGGCTTGCCTTCTTGGGTAAAGCTAGCTTGGGGCTCGTCCGAACTTGGGCTCGGGTCTTCGAAAGCTTCAGTTAGATTCGCTTGAGCTTCACGCTGCTCACTCTCGGACGCGGGCACCAGCTCGTACGTTCCATCGGCGAGAGTAGTCAATTCTATATGAATGCACAAGTGTAAGTTATGGCGATGGTATATGACGATTATTTTCCTTCACGATAAAGTTGTAGTCCACAAAACATCGATTTGGTTGCGGAGTTGCTGAGTTAAGATTTCTTAGGGCAATTGTTAATAAAGTATGACTTAAACTATTAACTTCATTAATCAAGAAGGGGGTTGTGTTATATTGGAAACTTAATTTTTTTAAGCACAACATGGATTAAACACAACTTCTGGACTAAGTAACTTCTGGTGATGAAATTTTTATTTAGAGAACATTATGCAGAGACAAAAGCACTGTAAAAATTTCATGCATTTTCACGCAGCAGAATAATTATGAAAAAGGTAAAATACAACCACTGCTAGAATCTAGTTATTTTTATACAGGACAAACCATTCAAGTATTGACACCAAAACTTTTACAGGGCATTAATCTACCCATATATTTGTTACCGTAAATTTTCAGATTTTACTGTGCAATATACAAAGCATAATAAATAGGACAAGGTACACATACTTTAATAAAGACTAGTTTCTACAGCATGTTTTACAGGTTTTCTAAGTATGAAACTTTTTATACAGCAAGAGCTACTCTAAAGCATGCTATAGTAAAAAGTTGAACATTTCCAAGCACAGAAACTAATTATTTGAATTAGTGCATTTCTCCTACCACAAAATTATATAAATAGGTTACAGAGAGGAAAAAGGTTCTAAACTTTTTCTGTGGTATTTAGGCATCAATATAACAGCTCTGGAAAAGTCTCACCACATGAATCACAATATAACACCAGTTACAAATTAGTTTTATTATTTCATATCATAAACAAGTTGTATTAAAAAGTTTAGCTAGAGAAGGGTTCTGGTCCTAATATTTTTACACTGGCCTACAAATCAAGCAACTAATCTACTTTTAAATTTTCAGATTTAGCCTTTGTCTACAACAGTGGGTACAATTAAAGTCTATTAAACCTTCCATTTAATTTAGAGCAAGGTTTAGCAAGCAAATGAAGAAAAGCATGTAACAAAAGTTTTAGATTTTCATCTAAAGATTCCAGAACAGTTGAGTTTTTAATATTCCGATTTTTCTACGATTTTATATGAATTTTACAAATCCGCTATTTTTGAATTCAAAGTTTTAACACAGGTTTACAGTTATGCCCCTGGAAACTTGCGTGCAGACTCTTTTAAAGATTTTAATCGTTGCAATTGGGTCCCTGGGCGGCGCTGGCATGGCGGCCGGCCCGATTCCGGCGAGGGGGCTCGTCGGCGGCGAGGGGAAAAGAGTCGGGGAGATCCAGGGAGGTGAGAGCTACCTTGGGGTGGCCTTGGTCCGGGTTGGGGGTGGCCGGAGGTGGCTCGTCGGCGCGGAGCAGAGGGGCGGCGGCGGGGCGGAGCGTCGGCGACGGTGCTCCGGCGAGGAGGGGAGGGTATGGGCTGGTCGATGAGCTTCGCGGCGTCGAGGGGAACCCGTTTCGAAGCTTGGCTTGGACGGAGGAGCTTCGAAGTGGGCCGTCCACGGAGGTCAGGGGCGGTGGCAGTGGAGGCGGCGCTGGCAACGAGCGCCAGCGGTTCTGGGCGACGATGGGTGGGGCAGTGAGCTGCGGTGGGGTGCTGTGGTGGTGGTCGGAGACTCAGCTCTGGCAAGGGGTGGCCGGAGAGGTGAGCTCCACGGTGAGCTGGGCACAACGGCGGTAATAGTCGCGGCGGCGGCGTTCTGGTGTCTAGGCGCGCGAGGGGGACTCAGTGCGGCCTTTTGTAGGCAACAGAGAGGCGGGAGGAGGGACGGGACTTGGACTGCGAGGCGCGGGCACGGGCGGCACGACGGGGGCGCGTGACTGGTCGCGGCGGGCGGCGAACATAGCCGGCGCGGCGTGCAGCGGGTGCGGGCAGGGGATTGGGCGCTGAAGATTTGGCGTGTGGAGCGGGAGATCACGCGGCGCGCGGGTTGGGCGAGGAGCTGCCGCAACTGTCTTGCCGGGCGGCGAGCGCGGCGACTGGCGGAACGCGATGGAGACACGGGCACGGCGCGGCTTGTCCATTGGGTGCGGCGGGCGGCGAGCAGAGGCGCGCGTCGCCGGCGCACGCGTGGCGTGCGCGGACTGGGGAGGAGCGAGGCGTGCGGGCGCGGACAGGCATTGGCTTGGCGCCTAGCGCCGGTCAGGCATCGCCGGCCAAGTGGCCTGCAGCGACTACGCGGCGGCGGAGGGTCGGGCGAAGCGCCAGGGTCGGGCGAAGCGAAAGGGTCGGGCGAGCGTAGGGTCGGGCGAAGCGAAAGGGTCGGGCGAGGCGTAGAGAGAAGGGTCTGCAGTGTAAATAGAAGAAAAGGCAGGGGCTGGTTTGCAAATCCAAGTGTTCCTCAAATTTTTGTTTTCTAACTCAAAAATCTCTGAACATGAAAGTTGTTCAAAATGAAAAGTTACACAAGTTTTGTTTTAGGCCAAAGTTCATTTGAGTTGTAGTTTAGAAGTTATTTTAAAAACTCGAAAATGATAATTCGGAGGGTACGTCATTTCCTGGGCAAAACTTTGCATTCACTTCTAGGCTTCAACTAGACTTTTGTTTAACATGTCAATAATGACGTGCCTATTCAATTTCGTAGCCATATTTTCCTCAAAGTGAAAGTTATTTAAATGTCTTGATTAAAGTACATGTACTTATGCACATATACACAACTATTTTCAAGTCAAGCCAAAAACCAATTTATAACTCATCTCATTGAAACATCTCTTAATTATTTATGCACCGTGTTAAGCTAAAGAGGCTTATTTTGTAATTTAAACACCTGAGGTGTTACAGCTCGCGGAAACAAGTCTTCAGCTTTCCAATTAGAAGCAGCCCGAAGCACCTGCCATGGACGTCAACCGTGCAATCGACGACTTTATCGACAACCTAGAACCCCTCGAACCGAGTCCGCCTCAGTCCGAGGTCCCATACCACAAGTCCCTCTCTGAGTCGGAGGAGGATTTGGATCGTCTACTACAAGTCGGAGGAGGACTAGCCACCGTCTATTGGAGGGCTCCCATCTCCGTTGACTACTCGGACTTCAACGATGATGCATCGCCCTTATCAAGCGGCCACCAGGGCCTGAAGGCGCCATCAACTTGGTCGGGCGGGCTCGGGTATCGGAAGGGCATGGAGTCCTCCAAGCTACCCGACCTCAGCCCACCTTCCCGCGCCATCAACTTGGTCGGGCGGGCTCGGGTATCGGAAGGGCACAGTGTCCTCCAAGCTACCCGACCTCAGCCCACCTTTCTGCGCCACCACCTTGGTCGGGTGGGCTCGGGCATTGGAAGGGCATGGAGTCCTCCAAGCTACTTGACCTCAGCCCACCTTCCTACGCCATCAGCTTGGTCGGGTGGGCTCGGGCATCGGAAGGGCACGGAGTCCTCCAAGCTACCCGACCTCAGCCACCTTTTTGCGCCATCAACCCCGACGAACTACCGTTCCAGGAAGGAGGTTTTTCGAAGAATCTTTAGGGAACATATTTAACCATTGTCTTGAGTTTTATCTCGAAACAAGGGGTTTTTTCCCAAAGAACCCGTTCAACCACTCAGTCAGGGAATCAATGAATTTACACAAAACAGGGCCTTTGTCCGTTCATCCACATTTCAGCTAGCCCGCCCAAGGAATTCCTTCGGGCCAACCGAGTCATCTTCGCACGACGACCGCTTTCGTAACAACGCATGTGAAGGATTGCGTAATCTATTCCTTCAAGCCAACCGAGACATCTTCGCATGGCAACATACGACCTGTCTTGGCCCGCCCAAGAAACTGATCAAAATCACGTGAAGGGCATCGTTGTCACTTCCTTCGGGCCAACCGTGAAGTTTTCGCATGGCAACATGTGAATTCTCATGGCCCGCCCAAGGAATCGACTAAGCTACCAGCAAGATTGATTTCTCCTTTGTCAATTGATCTCCAGTCACCTATCTCTAGTTCCAGTAACACTCAGATTACTAGTTCCCGACTAGTATTCTATGTTACGGAAGGGGGTTCGTTCCCATACTTCCAGTAACACTCTGTTTACTAGTTCTCGACTAGTACTACGCGTAGTTTACTGAAGGAGTCTCGCTCCCATACTTCCAGTAACACTATGATTACTAGTTCCCGACTAGTATTCTAGGTTACTGAAGGGGCCTCGCTTCCATACTACCAGTAACACTTCGTTTACTAGTTCTCGACTAGTACTACATGTAGTTTACTGAAGGGTCATCGCTCCCATACTTCAAGTAACACTATGTTTACTAGTTCTCGACGAGTACTACGCGTAGTTTACTGAAGGAGCCTCGCTCCCAACTTCCACTAACGCTCAGATTACTAGTTCCCGATTAGTATTCTATGTTACTGAAGTGGCTTCGCTCCCATACTTCCAGTAATACTCCATTTACTAGTTCTCGACTAGTCTTACGCATAATTTACTAAAGGGGTCTCGCTCCCATACTTCCAGTAACACTCCGTTTACTAGTTCTCGACTAGTACTACGTGTAGTTTACTGAAGGGGCCTCGCTCCCTACTTCTAGTAACACTCAGATTACTAGTTCCCAACTAGTATTCTATGTTACTAAAGGGGCTTCGCTCCCATACTTTTAGTAACACTTTGATTATTAGTTCCTGACTAATATTCTAGGTTGCTGAACGGGCCTCGTTCCCATACTTCCAGTAACACTCCGTTTACTAGTTCTCGACTAGTCTTACGCGTAGTTTACTGAACAGACCTCGCTCCCATACTTTCAGTAACGCTCAGTTTACTAGTTCTCGACTAGTACTACGTGTAGTTTACTAAAGGGGTCTCGCTCTCATACTTCCAGTAACACTAAGATTACTAGTTCCCGACTAGTATTCTAGGTCACTGAACGGACCTCGTTCTCATACTTCCAGTAACACTCCGTTTACTAGTTCTCGACTAGTACTATGTGTAGTTTACTGAAGTTGCATCGCTCCCTACTCCAGTAACGCTCAGATTACTAGTTCCCGACTAGTATTCTATGTTACTGAAGGGGCTTCGCTCCCATACTTCCAGTAATACTCCATTTACTAGTTCTAGACTAGTCTTACGCGTAGTTTACTGAAGGGGTCTCGCTCCCATACTTCTAGTAACACTCCGTTTACTAGTTCTCTACTAGTACTACGCGTAGTTTACTGAAGGGGCCTCGCTCCCTACTTCCAGTAACGCTCAGATTACTAGTTTCCGACTAGTATTCTAAGTTACTGAAGGGGTTTCGCTCCCATACTTCCAATAACACTCTAATTACTAGTTCCCGACTAGTATTCTAGGTTACTGAACGGGCCTCGCTCCCATACTTCCAGTAACACTTCGTTTACTAGTTCTCGACTAGTCTTACGCGCAGTGTACTGAACGGGCCTCGCTCCCATACTTCCAGTAACACTCTGTTTACTAATTCTCGACTAGTCTTACGCGTAGTTTACTGAATGGGCCTGGCTCCCATACTCCCAGTAACACTCCGTTTACTAGTTCTCGACTAGTCTTTCGCGTAGTTTACTGAAAGGGCCTCGGTCCCAAACTTCCAGTAACACTCCGTTTACTAGTTCTCGACTAGTACTACGAGTAGTTTACTGAAGGGGCCTCGCTCCAATAACACTGCATTTACTAGTTCCCGACTAGTATTACGCGCCGTCAGCAACCTCGACTCCTCGTCTCGACTACAAACAAGATATTCAGCGTTCGGCGGCTCATCTAGCTCCCATGCTTAGGGGCTGGGCGCAATATGGTTACTTGGTGTACCTTCACCGACTCATCTAGCTCCCATGCTCGGGGGCTAGGCTCGACAGGTCACTCAGCATGCTTTTTGTGGATCGTTTAGCTCTCACGCTCGAAGGCTGGACGCTGCAAAACTACTCGGAAGATTCATAGAAGAACCCGATTTAAGAGGCTTTTGAGGATTTATCTCGGGAAGATAATTGTTTAACCATTATTTCAGGGATTTTATTCCGAATAAGGGGTTTTTCAAATTTTTAACCCAGAGGTCTTATCTAGCCATTAAATCAAGGGAAAATGTTTGATTTGAGAGGTAATTTAGGGCACTTTTTGGAGAAGTTATTTGTTCAACCATTTATTCAGGGAATTCATTCCCAAAAATGCGGTTTTCAATTTTCTAAACCAATTTGCCTATCTTAACCATCAAATTCTTACCGTCATATATTGCATGCCATGATTCTTTGGATCCTTTTTCCAAACCTTGGGGATTTGGATTCAAGGCTCGGGGGCTACGGGACACGTGTCATCAGCGACTTATTTTTGCAAATCTTTTGGAAGATAAAGATAGAAGATTCAAGACTAATTTGACCCTCAGCCTGATTCTTTGATTCAACCTAAGGTTGGGGGGCTATTCCATATGGAGTGCGAGTTTAATCGCACCCTATATAAAAGAAGACTTGACAACTACTCGGTGCATGAGCACCTCACAGCCTCGATGCAACCAAGGAAGTACTCGGGAGACACCTTCAAGATGGAGTTCGGGAGAACTTGAAGACGCCTTCAGAAGTACTCGGAAGCCTGCAGTACTTGACTACGAAGAACTGGGGGGTTTGTCAGACCCGGGGCCACGGGACTGCGCACATGGCGTACATATTCTAGGATAAGGGATGGGACATGGCCCACGCCCTACATCAGTTGTAACTACTCATACCGTAGTAGAACTAATCGGAACAGAAGGAAACTACCCGAGTAGTACTCAGGTAGGACTCCTGAGCTCGTATCTGGCTAGGATTTCCATGTAACCCTGTCCCCCCAGACTATATAAGGGTGGGCAGGGACCCCCTCCATATACACACCTGAGGCAATACAAACCACCACACAGGACGTAGAGTATTACGCTCTCGGCGGCCCGAACCTGTCTAAACTTTGTGTTCCTTGCACCTTCGAGTTCCTAATCTCGGCGACACCCCACCTACAACTCACCACCTCGGGGGTATCCCTTGGTGGGCTTGGCGGTAAAACACCGACATCGGCATTGTCATATTCCATGCTTTGAAAAAAAACTGATGAACTGGTCGGCATTGTCATATTCGGCGTCTTGAAAGGCACTGATGAACTATTCCAATTGATACGTGAAATCCTCATCCATGATGATCAGATCATCAGCAGCAGCAGCAGCAGCTTCACCCTAATCTCTTGTAGCTGTTTTTTTGTTGCGACTGTCAGTGCGGAGGTCCGTTGCAAGTGTTTTCCTAAACATTTCCAACTTTTCCTACAATTTTAAGGTAGAAGTAATTATGTAGGATGTGCATACATGAATAGAAATGTTATAGTTATTGAAAGGGCATACATGAATAGAAATGTTATAGTTATTGAAAGGGCATTTACCTTGTCAAAGTTTAATATTTCACTTTGTTCAAATCCTTTTATGTATAACAAAACATGGAAACCGCAATCATAGCTGCAAAAATCGACCACAAAATTTGAGGAAGCAGCAGCAGCAAAGAACTGATAGCAACACATTAGGAAAAAGGAGTAACTGATAGCAACACATTAGGAAAAAGGAGTAACACTAAAATAAAAAGAAACATTGTCAGGAAAAGAGTATATGTTCCCTTGTTTCTGAACTGGTGGTATTCTAAACTTGTAATTGAAGATATTCATCATGGGTACAGATTCTTTGATGATGTTCCTCAGTACTGAAAGCACATCTAAAACCAACTTAACTCAGGATGGTGTAGGCAAGGAGTCAACAAAATGTACGGTTTCATCCACAATCAAGAACCAATGTTTGGAATGAAGAAGCGGGATGAATATCTGGAAAAAAAACTATTGTCAAACTCAGTAATATATATAAAAATTAAATATGTGCTATGTTGAATTAATACATACACGTGCCGCCTTCTCTAGCTTTTCTTCTTTAAGCTCTAATCTTAGTGATCGTCTACTAGATTGAGACCCAGTAGTGATCAATCCTCTCTAGAATAAAATCAAACAAATTGAAATCATGGATAAAGAAATCACAACATGAAATAAGTTGAATTAGTACTTATAGCAGCAGACTAAGAAAAGATAATTCGGTCATCCCTTTCTTCACCCCACAAGCGACATTGTAAATCTAATATTGTGGAATCTATATATCCTCCTAGCTTAAAGCATTCAACAAATCTTGATTCCAACATAGTATGGTCAAACATATCCAAATATATGTTGTCCCTTGTTTTATTTAAAAAAAATTCTTCATACACAACTGTTGGGTCCCTGAAAAGTTGAAGCAGAGGTTAAGAAAATTAGATAACTGAGGCAACATGTTCCTTTTAAAAGTGCAGTGAGACCACCTTACCTCTGCTTAGGCTCAGGCTCATCCAGATCATCCTCATGCACATCACCCAGGTCCTCCACCAGCTCATCCTCTTGCACCTTATCCTTGTTGTTGTAGCATGTTTTTTCCCATTCTATTAACTGAAAAGGGAAAGGGATATGTTATGTTATGAGAAAGGGACAGGGATATAAATTGAAAAGAGACAGTTGATCTTTACTTATTTGAATGTTGTCATACTCATTGTCTGTCAGGGCCTTAATCAACTTGTAGCTATATGTGCAGATTCTTGGGATGCGGAAGGGATTGCTATCCGCCACAACGCCATGAGGTCTCCTGATGTTGTCTAAGAAAAGAATTTGTGGAGCATGATTCTACAGTCAGTGGCGTAGACAGAATGTGTACTAACTTAAGTTTGAAAAACATTAGTTCAAATATAATGCATTAACATAAGACTATATATTGGGATTAGAAATACAGTGTATGTATGTATAGTTAATATTAGCTTCACAAGTCTACAACACACAGCGATGACCAATAATCATTCAATGAATCACTAATTTGTGTGTTTGTCTACTAGAAATATATAGCACTTAGTACATCATACAAGTTTGCTCAAACTTTAGGGCCCTTGGCTACGCCACTGTCTATAGTAAGACCATGGTTTTCTACCCAAAATGAGAAAAAAGTTAGTAAGGTACTTACCATTAGCAGTTGTACACCTACCATGGTTGTGTCTGCTTTTTTTCTGCCATTTCAAAATAGATTCCTTCAAACAGTTGAAGACTAAATTGCACCAGTCAACGGTCTTCAACGCTTCAAGGTTGTCTACTGCCTTTACCATCATTGTTTTTGCATAATGGCAGCTTGTAGGGATCAGCAGCTTGTTCAACACCACTACTAAAAAAATTTGGCAGTAATGGTGGCATCAAGTTGTCCACCCAGCTTTTCATCTTTTGCATGTTTAAGCAATATTTGAATATACCTCGCGGTGAGCAGTCTCCTTTTCTCTGCAATTTTATCTGAATCCTGAATACTTTTGTTGGTCTTTTTTTTTTGCTTGTCTGCTTCAGATCCACCACCACCACCTCCTTCTCCTTCTTCCCCTTGTCCTCGTCCTCGCTCAGGCAAAATCTTACCTTTGAAAGCCTAAACAATGATCGGGGCGAGTATGGACAGCTTCGCGTCGCTCAGGCAGCGTGCGAGTCAGGAAGCGCGGCAATGACAGAGGCAGCGAAGGGCGGCGGTGTAGCGGGGAAGGGGAAGATTTTGCTTGTTCGGCGGCATAGCAGGGCACCGGTTTGTAGAATGAGTACAGTGACAAAGTGGGGCAAAAAAAATGAAGGGCCAAGTATGACTGAGGCAAAATCTTACCTTTGAAAGCCTAAACAATGATCGAGGCGAGTATGACAGCTTCGCGTCGCTCATGCGGCGTGCGAGTCGGGAAGCGCGGCAATGACAGAGGTGGCGAAGGGGAAGGCAGCGAAGGGCGGCGGCGTAGCGGGGAAGGGGAAGATTTTGCTTGTTCGGCGGCGTAGCAGGGTAGCAGTTTGTAGAATGAGTACTCTTGTAGAATAAGGGGAAGGGGAAGGGGTTTGTATTTTTTCGTACCGTGTGTCTTTTGTCACCCTTTTCCAATTGCGAATAAATGTTCCTATTTGTATACTGTCACTCTTCTCCCTAAACCCTAATGTTCCCATTTCCATTCCGTTACTTTTTCCCCACCGTGTTGTTGTTTTGCACTTAATGTTGCTTTTACCCACTGTCACTCTTCTCCTACCGTGTTGATTTTCTCTGGTACTGTTGCTCTTTCCGAAACCTGTTTCTTTTCCGTTCGGTGTTGCTGTTTATCACTTAATGTTGCTTTTCCTTACGGTGTTGCTCTTTAGGGGATAATGTTCCTGTTTACTTACTGACCCTCTTCTCCCACCGTATTGCTTTTCCCTACGATGTTGTTGTTTAGCACTTAATGTTGCTTTTCCCTACGGTGTTGCTGTTTAGCCCTTGATGTTGCTTTTCCGTACGATGTTGCTGTTTAGCACTTAATGTTCTTCTCCCAACCTGTTGCTTTTCCCTACGATGTTGTTGTTTAGCACTAAATGTTGATGTTCCCTACGGTGTTGTTGTTTAGTACTTAATGTTGCTTTTCCCTACGATGTTGCTGTTTAGCACTAAATGTTGCTATTCCCTACGGTGTTATTGTTTAGTACTTAATGTTGTTTTTCCTACCGTGTTGCTTTTTCCTACGATGTTATTGTTTAGCACTTAATGTTGTTGTTCCCAACGATGTTGTTGTTTAGCACTAATGTTGCTTTTCCCTACGGTGTTGCTGTTTAGGACTTAATGTTGCTTTTACCCAACGTGTTGTTGTTTAGCCTTTAATGTTGCTTTTCCTTAAGATGTTGTTGTTTAGCACTTATTGTTCCTCTTTGTATACTGTCACTCTTCTCCCACCGTGTTGGGTTAACATGTCGTGCGTTGTGTGATGTGTGTTTTCCTTTATCTGTTCTATGGTTGTTCACACGCTTGCACTTTTCATATTCTTGCAAGTCCTTCATGCTACGTGATTTTAGTGAGACTGTAATATTCGTTATACTACTGTGCCGATAGCTAGCTAATAAACTCTGTATCTTCTTTTGTATATCGCCATACATTTCACAAGAAACCTGGAAGCATCCACGATATTTATTTCAGACATCTCCATCCATTAGCTGCAACTCATGCCTAAAGAGGTCCAATCATCATCTAGCGCTGTTTAACACCTCCATCATCCATTTTATCCATCCCTTATAATCAATATCAATATTATATAACAAAACCCACTACTTTACTATGACTTCCATTAATTTCCAAGCAAGAATTATCATTTTGGACATGTTGCTTTCTAAATTTAACTATCAATATATTTTAATGAATCTTTAGTCCGCAAGCATAAAAATTTATAAATGTAAATTCATCCTTGACATGTACAATCATCATTTAAAATTTACTCAGTTGATCGTATCATAATAAAACTATTGGTGATCGAAGTTGTGCTTTTTCAAGAATGTTTCATATAAAAGATAAAAGATATTTGTGGCAAAAATAAAATATTTTGAGATAAAAAATCACCATACCACAGCCCCATATTAGTATTAGACATCTGACAGTTTAACTAGAAAATAACTGTTGAATATTTGGTTTGGTCGGTATAACGGTATAACTATAACTGTTGAATATTTGGTCGGTATAATTTCTCATCAGATCATTGGTCAGTATTTTAAGCATGTGTTTGGTTAGGAGATAGATCAAATCCATTCTTATTTTGGGTTGGGTTCAATCCGGGTTCAACCAACCTGTTCGGTTGAGAGGTTGGATGCAACCTAATTTTTTATTTGATTCAAAAAATATGAATCTGGGTTGAGATATTTTCGCATCGTTAGCCAGCCTTACTTTTGGTACCCGCATGTCAATGTCTCGTGCTCATCTTCTTCTGCTTTCATCCCCAACTTCTTCCTCTGCTCTTCTTCCCCCCAGGACGCGCATCTCCTCCGCTCGCCGCGCGCCGGCCTCCTCCGCCCGCCGCGCGATGACGCCTCCGCCCGCAGCGCTGCCCCCTCTGTTCGCCGCGCGCCGGCCACCTCCGCCTACCGCATGACGCCGCCTCCGCCCGCAGCGCTGGCCCCTCCATTCGCCGCGCGCCGGCCACCACCGCCCTCCGCGCGAGGTCCGCCGCCGAATCCCCTCCTGCAGCTCGCCCCGCGCCGCGTCGTCGCTAGCCCTGACGCCGGCCGCCTCCGCCCGTCCTCACGCGCGAGCAACTCGCGTGACCCCGCGCCGCTCCTCCGCCCGAGCCTCGGGCCGCGCTTCTCCTCCGCCGGAGCTAGCCTCCGCGCCGTCTCGCGCGGAGCTCGGCCCCGCCGCCTGCGCCGCCCTCGAGCGGAGCTCGGCGCCTCTGCCCGCGCCGCACTTGCGCGGAGCTCGGCCCCGCCGCCCTCACGCGGAGCTCGACCGTGCCGCCCTCGCGCGGAGCTCGCGCCCACGCCGCCCGTGGACGGACTCGAGACGGCGTCGACGGGGCTCGAAGTGGGCTGAGGTGGTCCCCTCGAATCGGAGGGGGATGAATCCAATCCAACTTCAAATGTAACCAAACATGGGTCGAAGTGCGTTGAATCCATCCCGATCTATTTCGATCCACCGTCCAAATACAACTTAAATTTCGTCGAACAAGAATCTATTATATATTCATCGGACAACCATCAGTCGGTAAATTTAAATATTTTCGAACAACCATCAGTTAGTAAATCCAAATATTTAAAGTGAACCATCAGCCGGCCCAACTCTCATGCACAAAATTTGCCAAAAGGCTCATAGATCAGTCTATTGTTAAACTCACGGTCCTCACGGCCCAACTCTTATGCACAAAATTTGTCAAAAGGCTCATAGATCAGTCTATTGTTAAACTCTAGCTTCACACCACCGCCACCTCCTCCTCCTCCAGTTCACCCATTTCCCTACAACCACGCTAGTTCATCATCTCACATTGCCATCCGCGCGCTCTCCCTCTCCAGATAAATCACAGCACAGCGTGCTCCAAATATAGATTGTCCGTCATTTGCTCCAAATATTGCACGCTCCAAGCTCCCAGTGCCTCTTCCTCTCCCGCTCATCCAGGGGCAGCCACCTAAATGTTGCCCCCCACTCCGCCCCAAAGCTGTCGGCCCGGCCAGGCCACCACCCGATGCTCAAAGGTTGCCACCCCAACGTTGCACGCCCTAACATGACCGACTCACGCTGACGCGTCACCCCCCCCCCCCCCCCCCCCCCGACGCTGCCCCGAACGTCCGACCCCTCAAATGGAAGTTTTGGCTCGTTGAAAGTGAGAAATCAGCTTTACAACAACCCATAGTAGAAATCGAGGAGGCAAATGAAGAGGAAAGGCTGGTAAGGCGTAATGTTGAAAGCATCTCAAAGAATGGTTGTAATTCACGAGCCTAGACACAAGTGTGGTGCTATACATAGTTTTGATTTTAGAGTGTTAGTAGGCTACATTTCTTAACATGTGTATGTCAAATTATTTTAAATCTTATATATTATCTTGGGCAGATTTATTTCTTACAATTCCAATGTTTGATGTAGAGCCCAAGGTCCAAAGAACATGTTGGAGAGGCAAACATGATGCTGAATGTGAAGAAGATGACGTATAACGATGATTGGTCCAATGAGGATCAATTCTTGCTTGTCAATAGGCGTCCTGCAGCCCCATCAGTGTCTATCAGTTTCGTCAGTGCAGCCCTATCAATGCAGACCCATCAGCCCCAGCAAGGAATGATGACACTAACTCACCACATGATGAGAACTTGTAATCTTCACATCCATCCTACTCTCTCCGTTACAAAATGTAGGTCGTTTTGGCTTTTCTAGATTCACAATGTTTGCTATGCTCCTAGATATAATATATGTCTAGATGCATAGCAAAAGTTATAAATCTAGAAAAGTTAAAACGACCTATATTTTGAAATAGAGGGAGTATAAAGTTTTTATTTTTGATTTCATATGAGTCTACACGTTGATTCAACTCTCATGAGTGCATCATTTCCTTTAGGTTGGAAAGAATGTGATATTATATGTCATGTTGAGATCTGACCTATCTGTGGCTAAGGAAACAATTATTTCAACTAATCCAACCACCTTGGTAGAAGGTTAGGCTCTTGGAAAGCAATTTTGTGAAGTCATTGTGAATTTAGTTTTGAAAAAGGGATGTGATTCTGTCTCGCCCTCATGTTGAGATGAACATTATAGCTGATGCTCATATAATGTCAATTGCATGGCCATACGGAAAAGTAATAACCTAAACTTTTCTTTGTTTATTTTTAGCACTTGTGGTGGCTGATCAAGTTTCTAACTAATGATGTGTACGCTAGTTGAAGGTTAGCAAGGCATCAAAAATCTTCCTGAGGTACTGTAGGTATTTAGTATGAATTTTTCTTTCAACAAATAACATAGAGTAATCTGCCCCAATTATGTTGATGGGATAAATGTGAAATGATAAATTTAGATAGCATGTGATCTGCATAGCAATTAGCTTCTCTTTGGAGCTAGAATTATCGAAATATCTTTGGAGCTGGAATTGTCGAAATAGTGTGAAAATTCTACAAAATGAGTACTATTTGAAGTGAGAAACAACAGGGGATAGATGAGAAATTGTTTCTTTCATGTTAATTTGTGTTGAAATATAAACTCACTATGACTCTATTGAGCATCTAAATAGATTAGTTTTTTTGTTTGCATAAATCTTGTTCTAAGCTAGATGCTGCTCCGATGACTAAATTTATAAGATTCTTGTGTAGTGTGTACATAAGTAAGAAACTACACTGGTATGCTTTAGTTAGGTGCTGCTCAAATGAATAAACAATTAAGACCACTTGTGTTCTGTGATATCCACTAATATAGCACTAATAGTATTTTAAGTGGTTGTATGTCATTTCCATTTCTCATACTATGCTGAAAATTGTCATTGATTCCATGCTATATTTACTTTTAGATAATTCTGGAAGAAATGCTAAGAAGGACACTTAGCTTGAAGCCGGTTGCATGCTGGAGAAAAGTGTTCATGCAAGGTTTTGTGTTTGCTTTGTTTTAGAGTTTCTAGAGATGAATATTTTGCACAACCTTAATGGTTGCGAGCTTGGTTTTGGCAAAGTGTGATACTTTGGTCTGTAATGGTAGGTGTGGAAATGCTGACAGCTTGCTCATCATATGCAACTTGATGCAAACTTGATGGCTTTTGGTCACAAATGATGAATGTTCTTGATTGTTTGCTCATAGATGCAGACCTGACGGCTGTGAGCAAGTTTAGTTTGTAGTGTTGTAGTGTGCAATGTGACATTACATTGGAGTAGCTTATAGCTCATGTATGGATAACTTAGTATCAATGCAAGCTTTTGTGAATGTTTCAGTTGTTGATTTATCTTGTGATGGCTATTTATCCACTGTTAACATGATAATTTTAAGACATATATATACTGAATAACAATATATTACATTGTGTCCATTTAAATAGTTGCCGTTGATTGTTGGTCGGTATTTTTTTCCTGCGCATCAGATGGACGGTCGGTAAAAATATGTCGATCGGTATAGATTTATCCCGACACCACTTTTTCCGACAAATAATTAGGATTGGCATAAAATTATACCGACCGATGATTCATCGCTGGAATGACTTTGTAACGAAAACGTGGGCATTTGGGGCTGTGATATAGTGAACTTAACTTTCTCTTTTGAAGCATGAGTCTCCTTACCTATTGTTGCTATCACTCCTGCATTTTCCCTCTAGCCATCGTATCTTGACTGCTCGAAGACATATATATGTATCATGTTGCTAGCGCTTAGGGTCATCAGATCATATTGTTATGATGCACCACTTCAAACATTTATTTATGTGGCTAATATGCTCATATTCATACCTTATATGTTACTTGGTGACTACCATTAGACCCATCTTATATGTAATTGTTTTGTATAGTTTTTGATGTATTAGAGGAAACATGGTGTATCAGCACATTAATATAGGAAACGGCCTGCATGGACAGTCAAGCATCCTCATAGGGGTTTTAACCTCACCAGCGTCTGCACATTATTACCTGGAAGGAACCATTCAGGAACGCACCATGGATAGTCAAGTACGATAACAGAGAGAGGGCCAAAGGACAGAGAATATGTAGGGTGCCCCCGTACCTTTAGGTACTCCCATGCAACTATCACTAATTCACATACTAAATGACTTATTGTATGATTTTTTATTCAACTTCAAATCTTGAATATGGATGCTTGCATGATTTGTTAATCCAGATTCAGGTTCACGACGGCAACTAGGCAGTGGTAACAGTCAATGACAAGATCTACTGGCTGTACATGGCGACGACGATTACCGGAGTACACATTGATCGAAGTGGACCATAGAGAGGTTTGACAGGGCCCTGCTATATATTCCGAGGATTATACTACGACTAGACAATGACGGGCTGCGTGATGCTGGAGAAGAAACGAGTTTATTTTGACATTATGGGAGAGAAGACAATGTGTTGGAGAATTTTTTTTTTATTTGGGTATGGGAACCACCGCTCACTTCAATGAAGGTTAGAAATCAAATGAATTTGCGATGCATGGATGCCTACCACGGGCCTGTTGGCTTGTGATTTTCCAACACTCAAAAGTCGTTGCATTTGTTGCTGGAGCTCCTGCAGCTGCACTCTGGCTGCTGTGCCGGTAGCTGCAACGCTGCAGCAGCCATCTTCCGAACGCTCCTCTTTGTGTCTATTCACCGTGGCTGATGTTTTTTCTTATCTTGATAGATGCAACAAATCAACAATATTGACTGGACTGAATATTGATTGAACGTTTTGTTTCCTAGAGCAAGATTACTTGTTGTCTCCTTAATCTTCCTACACAAAACTAAAATGCCCAATGAAAAGAAGTAGAGGTAGTAATATTTCTTCAACCAACATGATCTGTAGTCCACGTCTTCATACGTGTGTAATTTGGTGATCCTTAGGTGCACCTACAACCCCTTTAGTTTAAATATTTGTACTACTTCTTCAAAAATAAATAGTACAAAAGGGTTGGAGGTACATCTAAGTATCACCAATTTGCACCCCTAATATTGCAGTTTCTTAACCACGGATTGATCACCACACCGATCAGTCGTCTATATTATGTATACTTCAAGTTGTACAACCGTCCGTACGCAGACTATCTGTCACTTGGGCTACAGCTAGCACTGCAACTAACTTATTCGTTTACGCATATGTTTTGTTCATATCAAACAATAATTTCTTCGTGATGTAGACACATTTATTTTTATACAAAATTATTTATTCATCTTTGGTGCTATTTTTGTTCACTTTTGTAGACTAATTTGCTTGCAATATTAAATTTATTTGTTTTTTTTGTTGAATAATTCATACAATACATATCTAAAATATTCAACATAACTGACGCATTATTTTCCTTCAGCTTTTATTTTATTTTTTTTCAATTCATCGTGTAAGCCCATTGTTCCATCCGGGATGGATCTTTGTGGGCTGTAAAACAGTATGCATGCCGAGGCAAAAACTAGCTAGGCCAGCCCACGCTGGCTTCACCCAGTCGCTAATGGATTGGGCCGAAATACATTACACAAATGGTGATGACGAGCATGTTCGTTTCCTTAATTGTCAAATTTATTATTTTGAGTGATATGTAACCGTGTCCGTCCTTACATGCATTCCCCTTTTTTTTATGATGAAACTATTAAATAGCTCCCTTTCGATATATATCTTCCTCAAATGCTTTTTATCTGACGATTCCTACATCTTTATTTTATTTCATTTTTTTAGTGTTGAATTTGGACTTCTTTTAGAATTTTGAATAGTTTATCTAAAATTCTAGAACTTCAGTTTCACGTTCCAATTGGGAACTTGAAATAAAATCCCATACTATAAATATGATCGGAAACAGTGTGCATCCTGATTTTCTTGTACGCGGCCTCAACCTCGCATATCAGCTAAGCGGACGCTTTTTCCCTCCGTGCCCTTCCTCTCGTGCTCGTCCTCCCTCCGACCTGGGGCCTGCGCCGCCGCCCAGCCTGCCTGCGCCGCTCTCATCCCTTCCCCGCGCGTCGCCGCCCAGCCTGCCTTCCCCACGCCGCGCGCGGGGCCCGTCCGCTGCCGTGCCGCCACCCGCCATCCAGCTGCTGCGCGCCGCCGCCCAGCCTGCCTTCCCCTGCGCCGCGCGCGGGGCCGTCCGCTGCCACGCCGCCGCCCGCCCTCCAGCTGCTGCCGTGCCGGCGCCTGCAGCTGCTAATCCTCTTTTGCCGGCAACGTTTGGGGATTAGCGCTCGAGGAGCCGGCGCGTGTTCGTCCGGTGGGCTCTGATCTGCATTGACTTGAGTAAAGGGTGGCAGCCAGTTAACCATGTACAATGTAACCCTTCAAAATGCAGCTAGAGCTGTTAATCATCATGTTTAATGGATAATAAGTACATCAATTTCATTGCCGGTCGTTGCTTATTACCGCTCCAACGGATGAAATGTAAGCTTCTTTGACCACCGATAGCTGAATGCGACGAGTTTGATGATTGATGGTTCTGTCTATCACTAATGTACTTCGAATTAGACAATAATATATTATGGGTATTTTAAATATTTTACCAATTCATCACAGAGAATCGATTAAAAATAATCAGAATTATTAAACATCTAGTTTATTCAAGCAGTCGATTCTGCGAACAGCTAGATAAGCGAGGTCCAGATAAGCAAAATCAAACAGAGCCTCCTGGTAAGCTGCTTACCAGATAAGCAAAATTTAAGCAATCCATTTGGGTGGGTTTTAGCTTATTTCCACCGATAATCCATTTATAATCGAAAACAAACACATTAGTTTTTTATTTTTCGAAACTTACAGTAGTCTTAGTTAATCGGGCTCGACAATCGTCGTTCCGGTTGCACGCCTGATGGGTGGTGGGTAATGGGCTAAGCCCAAATTACCGCCTTGGTGCCGTTGGAAGGCTTCGGCCCCAATTCCCCAAAACCCATTTCGCCGGCGCTTCCCTCCCCCATTTCTCCGTTGATCCGCTTCGCTGGCCGCCACCGCCACCGCCGCCGCCGCCGCCGCCGCCGCTTGGCGCTTCCTCTATACCGTTCGCCGGCCATCGCCGTGTGCTGCTTAAGCTTTCCCATTCACCGCCGCCGCCACACTCCTCCCCCAGTTCCCCCCCCCTCCCGCCAAAGAGGCACCCCCACGTGTCTCACCGGCCAGCACATGCACCAGAGATGCTGCCGCCGCCTCCGACCACTCTACTTCCTCCGCCGCGGCATCCATTCCACCTACGTGCCCACTCCGGCCGACGCCGCCACAGATACCACCCTCCTGGGCCGCCTCACCCGCCTCCTCCTCCTCCATCGCTTCTCTGCCGCCGCCCGCCTCCTCTCCTCCTCCGCCCCCCTCACCCCTGCACTCCTCCATGCGGCCCTGAGCCGGGTCCGCCTCGACCCCGACGCCGCGCTGCATCTCTTCCGCCTGGCCCCGTCCCGCCCATCGCTCCTCGCGCACGCCCAGCTGCTCCACATCCTGGCCCGCGCTCGCCGCTCCGCCGACGCCCGCGCCCTCCTGGCTTCCCTTCTCTCCGCGCAGCCTCCGGCCCCGCCCCTCTTTCCGCACCTCGTCGAGGTCTACAAGGACTTCACCTTCTCCGCGGCCTCCTTTGACCTGCTCCTGCGCACACTCGCCAACGCTGGCCACCTGGATGGCGCCCTCAAGGTGTTTGACGAAATGACGAATCTCGGGTGCCGCCCCACAGTGCGGTCCTGCAACAGCATGCTCAACAAGCTAACGGAGGCTGGGGACCTGGGCACCGTGATGTCCGTGTTTGAGCAGATGCAGCGTGCTGGGACTCTGCCAGACGAATTCACGGTGGCGATCATGGCGAAGGCGTACTGCAGGGATAGGTTGGTGGCACATGCTGTGGAGTTTGTGGAGGAGATGAAGAAGATGGGTGTTGAGGTGAACCTGGTGGCCTATCATGCGGTGATGAATGGGTACTGTGAGGTTGGACGGACTGAGGATGCAAGAAGGGTATTTGAGTCACTGCCCAGCAGGGGTTTATCACCAAATGTAGTGACATATACCTTGCTTGTGAAGGGATACTGTAAAGAAGATAAGGTGGAGGAGGCTGAGGGTATCATAAGGGAGATTAGGGAAAATAAGCAGATTTCTGTTGATGAAGTTGCCTATGGTGCAGTGATTAATGGCTACTGCCGAAGGGGACGAATGGAGGATGCAGCTAGATTACAGAATGAGATGACTAATGTTGGGCTCCAGGTAAATTTGTTTGTCTATAACACAGTCATTAATGGCTACTGCAAGTTGGGCAGAATGGTAGAAGCACATAAGGTTTTGCATGAAATGGAAGATGCTGGTGTGACGCCAGACACATACAGTTACAATAGTCTAGTTGATGGGTATTGCAGAAAGGGTTTGATGAGCAATGCTTTTGAAATTTGTGATACGATGGTAAGGAATGGATTCGCAGTGACGACAGTAACATATAATGCACTTTTGAAAGGTTTTTGCTTACTTGGCTCTATTGACGATGCACTTAGACTCTGGTTTTTTATGTTGAAGAGGGGTATTGCACCTGATGAGATTAGTTGTAGCACCATGGTTGATGGTTTTTTCGAGGCAGGTAAAACTCAGAAGGCCTTGAACCTTTGGAAGGAAACCTTAGCAAGGGGATTAGCAAAAAACACAACTACATTTAATACGGTTATCAATGGGTTGTGTAATAATGGAAGGATGCATGAAGCAGAAGAGCTTCTTGGCTGCATGAAGGAATGGAGATGTTCTCCTGATATTATAACTTACAGAACAATAGTGAGCGGTTATTGTAAGACAGGTGATATGGATAGAGCTATTCGCGTTATGCATGAAATGGAAAGTTTAGGTTTTGCTCCTTCAATCGAATTGTTCAATTCTTTGATAACTGGACTCTTCATAGCCAAACAATGTGGAAAGGTGAATGATATACTCTTTGAGATGAGTAAAAGGGGACTTTCTCCTAACACAGTCACTTATGGAGCTCTGATAGCTGGATGGTGTAAAGAGGGAGATCTGCAAAAAGCCTATAACCTGTATCTTGAAATGGCCGGGAAAGGCCTGACTCCAAATCTTTTTATTTGTAGTTCTTTAGTGAGCTGGTTCTATAGAAAGGGGAAGGTTGATGAGGCAAATATGGTGCTGCAAAAACTTGTCGAAAGTGACATGATTCCAGATATCACTGCAACCAGACTTGAGACTGGGAAAATAGCAAATGTACTCGATACTGTTGCTGGTGGAAATCGTCATTCTGCAAAAATAATGTGGAACATTGTTATTTTTGGTTTATGCAAATTGGGAAGGATTGAAGATGCTAAAAACTTGTTTGCAGATTTAAAAAGCAAGGGATTTGTTGCTGATACTTTCACTTATTCTAGCCTCATCCATGGTTGTTCCACTTCAGGATTTTTTGACGTAGCTTTTGATCTGAGAGATGAGATGTTAAGTGTTGGTCTTACTCCAAATATCGTAACCTACAATTCTCTCATATATGGCCTTTGCAAGTCTGGGGAGTTATCAAGGGCAGTTAATCTTTTTAAGAAGTTGCAGTCAAAGGGTATATCCCCTAATGCTATCACCTACAATACACTAATTGATAAGCATTGCAAGGATGGTCACATAACTGAAGCCTTTAAGTTAAAACAAAGGATGATAGAGGACGGTATTAAGCCTACTGTGTTCACCTATTCTATACTGATTCATGGTCTTTGTACTCAAGGTTATATGGAAGAAGCAATCAAGCTTCTTGGCCAAATGATTGAGAATAATGTAGATCCAAATTATGTTACATATTGGACACTGATTCAAGGTTACATTAGATGCGGTAACATGAAAGAGATTTCAAAGCTTTATGATGAGATGCATATCCGTGGACTTCTTCCCGCCTACGTGGCTGGAGATGTAAAGCAAGCATCTCCTGTTGAACGTAACCAAAATGGAAAAACATGTCATGTGAAGATGTACGGCTAGTGCTAACACAATCCTTGCATGTCTTCTTTCTTGTGGAACATGCTGATGACTTATGGTTTGTATGATGAAGCAAATCATGAGGATCCATTTATAACTTGAGATTATTTAGTAAGTTACTTTTATCTGGTATTCTTCTATATCACTGATGTAATTATCAAAACTCTGTTTATAGTCATTGCTCATATCAAATTATGTATTGTTTGAAATGCTTTTCACAAATCAGTGCTGTTGGAGATGTGTTCCACAAACCTGATATGATTCTACTCATTAACCAATTTGAAGATCAATTCGATCAAGGGGAATCTTAGTGGATTTATTTTATTATGACACTGGGTCAAGATGCAAGAATTCGAGGTGTGGACAAGCATACCAGCTTCTGCAATCAGAAAATGAAGGTAGCGCATTTTCCTGTGATATTTAAGAGAAAAAAAAGATGTGGTATTTTGTCTACCCTTTTTCTTTCCAGATTATGTAAGGACTTATTTATATTTCATCCAGTATTTTCAGGATTGTGGCTGAGAGAAAAGGACAAAGACACAAAGGATTGAATTTGGAAGAGTTGACCAAAATCTTATGTGCCATAATTGAAGGTCTGTACTGATTTTCATTTTCTTTTCAATTCACATGCTTTTGGTAAACTTTACATTTGCAATTCATCTGCAAATCAGGGTATAATTTTTCCAGCTATGATGAGAAACTGTTGCAGTATTTTGCTTATGTCACTCTAATGATATTGAATACAACGGGATTAAAATGTAATTTTGTGATCTGATTGTACAGCCCTGGAAGATCAGAAGTTGAACAATACATATGAGGTGCAAATTTAACTTGTACACAAATTTTGAGGGTAGAAAAGAAAATATATATCGAATGTTCTCATATTTATTCTAGTTCTTATAACTTTAGTCCTCTAGATATGCAGTTATGCACCATTAGATCTTTTACTTGTCATTATGTTAAAATGTGACGATTTTCCCAACTGATCTACTCCTTCCATTCTCTTTTGATAGTCCTATTTCCATGGTTTTCGTGGCGTCGCCTAGGCGTCGCCTAGGTGACAAGGCGCTCCCATTGTTTTGGGCTAAGGCGCCTTAGCCCGCCTAGGCGGCTGGGCGGTGGTGACTCGCCACGCCTCGCCTTACCGCCGTAAGAACCATGCCTATTTCATCTTGGTACAATGACCAAGAAGAAGCACCTTACTTATCATCTCATATACATGCACCAATCTTTTGTCTAGAGAAGTTACTCTACACGGAAATCGAAGGGCCATCTATACTATTCCAAGATATCAACCCAAATAGGACTATCAACTGAGAATAATTCAATTTTGGAAATAGGACTATCAAAAGAGAATGGAGGGAGTGTTACTAACGACCACTAATCAATCATGTTTCAGATGGGCACTAAATTTTTCAATGCATTTTTAAAGGTGTTGGTGTATAGTTTTTAGTTTGCTATGCATGTGTTTGGTAGGACAACCCAGATGAGATGGTTCTGCCCCTCCTTTTGGGATGGTACCATCTCAATTGGGTGTTTGGTTCACCGGATGGGATCATCGCAGTTTCTATGTCTATCAGCTACCGTTAACCAAAGGGCCCACCAATTCCACTCAGAACGGAGTAGAGGTCGGAGGATAAAGACATGGCAGCTCCTCCATTCGCGCAAAAACAACGAGCCCAACCAACGAAATCTCTCCCCAAATCGCCCCCTCACCGGCGCCCGGCGACATGTCCAACAATGCCTGATCGCCCTAGCCAGGCCGCAGTCGGCTTTGGCGACAGGACTTGGCGGCCGGAGGCCGTGGCCGCCAGCTTTTTGCGGTAGGTTGACCTGGACCGGGGCACCAACGGCAAGGCCTCACCGCTTGAAGACCTCTTCCACCTATGCGTGTGGGGCTACTTCTTCGGCGGGGTCGGGAAGCATGGCAAGGTGCCCGCTGTCATGGAGTGGTTGCTCCGGCCCCTACGTCGACTGGCTCTACTCCCACACCACTGGGCCATGATGACAACCGTGTAGCCGCCGCTATCTGTCGCGTGCCTTAGGAAGGACCCCACCATGCAATTCCTCCATAATGTCGCTGGAGCTTGAGCCATCTCCGTCGCTTGCCATCGCCTGGTGCCACTTGCCGTTAGCTGGATGCCGCCCCAACTTATCCTACAGTTCACCATCGCCGAATCCTGCCGCCACCCTGAGCTCCTGCTCCTGCAGCTAGCCGTGTTCCCCCTGCGTGGAAGAGGACATGCTGACGCCATGGTTGGGTTGGGGGGGGGGGGGGGGGGGGGGGTTGGATCGACGACCACCCACTCACACACACCCACAAAACCAAACACATGCTAAATGCATGTTATAATGAATAATTTCTACTGAATTTTGATATCATCAGCCTTGCATTTATGTGTGGCATCATATGCGGAGTTTGAAGTAATGGTTATCCTGGCAAGAAAGTTACAAATGTCCAAGAGGTGTCTGTTCGAATCATTTTGTTAGTTCGATTTTTTTTTTTGGAAAGAGCACCCATGCCTTCATTGGAGGCCAGGTGCAGGACTGGGGAGGGAACCCTTGCGGCCTTGCCGTCTCAACTCCACACCCCTAGCATTGCCATTAGCCTGTCCGAAAAGAATACAATAAGAACAACAACAACAAAGCCTTTTAGTCCCAAGTAAGTTGGGGTGGGCTGGAACTGAAACCCAACGTTAGCCACCTCAAGTTGCTTGGGATAACTTTGTTGTTATTGTTGTATTCTCTGTGCTTGATCACACGAAAAATAAACTAACAAAATGTTGCTATCTCTCCCCGGATGCCAAAGAACTGTTGCGATCATGTATGTCAAAATAGGTTGTGATAACAAATATCCTAGTTTAAGTTCTAATCAGATTTCAGATTAGTATATAATTTGACAATTTATTGTTTACTCTTTGATTTTAGAAATTCACATTGTCCCTTCCAGGGTAGACTTCTGCTGTGTATTTGAGAATGTATGCAGAGGGCATTAAGAGATACTCCTGTTACAATTCATTTATGTCAGATTGCAAGGTGTGAATACTGCGGAACATGTATTCTGTAAGTTGATTTTCTAACATAATGGTCCTGTAGCCCAATTTTACCTGTTATGTGCTTCCTACCTTTGTTTGCTGCGTCACCTTTTCTAATCTAGTATCGCTTATTGGACTAAGCACACAGGCAATCAATGTACTGCCCGTGGTTTGAATGTGAGATAATTCACAGTTCACGTTGACGATGGTCCCATATGCAGTTTGATGTCAGCAATAGTGGTTGTGCTTGTCATGAATTATTATGCTGAATATTGATGCCAGTTGTGTCATCTACCATCATCCACCACTATTGTGAATAAGGCTTTTCTTTTTTGTATAGGCATTTGTTGGGATAATAGTGGTTTTCCATAGATAGATAATTCTACTCAGAAACTGCTGAAGTCTCTAAGTATGCTTTCTCATTTATTTATCTCTGGCCATTTACACTTCTGAGCACTACTTCTGGTTTTTGAATTAGTATTTTATGTAAGATTTGAATGGACAACTGATGACTTGTTTTCATGTATTGTATTTCATCCATGTATGTGATACTTTCCATGATTGTCTGAAATGTTACCTCTGCTTTTCTGGATGTCCTTCCAAGGTGTTCTAATTTGCCTTCTTCCCACGCTTCTCCATGCCTATAGCACGAATGACTAAATGACCAATGGCACGCTACCACAATCTAGCTCTTGCTATACTGCTCTACTTTTAAGTTCTCGTATTCTGTCAGGTTTTGTTGCCTCCGTAAAGAATAAAAATTGGTCATTTGGCACAATTATAAAATCATTATAAAAAAACTGTTCTTTTGTTTAATTTCAGCTTTTAGATGTTCCATAGCCGATGTTCTTTGGCCTGCCAAGTTAATACATGTTTTATTCATTCTGAATTCTGATCCTTAGTCCAGCAGCTGAAAGATGGATCAATTATGTGCCAATTGGAAATTGAGCAATTCTGCAATTGTTGGCTGCCAGGCAATATCCTCAGCAAATTGCAAATGCAGCTAGAGCTGTTAATACTATCTTATTTTTGGTTCAATCATTTGCAAACTAAGCGTAACATCATAAAGAAAGTGCCTCACGCAGGAGTTCTTTTCAGAACATTTAATTGAAATCATCCATTATTACAGTTTTTTATTGAACAGTGTATCAACCTCTAGTTTGTGGCATTGCCTTTGGCATGTCCTAGTACTTTACGCATCTTTCCCGCAGTCGAGTGCTTTCTTTTACGTGTCAGGCCATGCCATCAAACTCTTTCTCTACATGTCAGTTAATTGAACAAATTTGCACATAGCAACCTAAGTGGAAAAGAAAAGCTGAGACTTCTATTTCCTTTGTCGGAGTTGCTAAACATGTTCCATTCTGAAGCATTTTGTACAGAAATATCTGGCTAGCTTTCAAAAGATATTATCAGCAATTATGCAGCTCATAAGCAAAGAAATATACTTTTCTGGACTTTCAGTGGGCATGGCTCCGGCAAGCAAAAGAAGGGGGCAGAGAACTAAATTGGTTAGCATCGTGCCCAGATGGAGGCTTAACCCTATGGGAAGGTTGCAGAGGTATGTACACCAACCCATCATCTCTTACTCATTTGTTAATAAAATTAAACGACCTTCTACATTGTCATTTCCAGAGCAACGGTGATTCTGATGGGAATGTCAAACTCCTTGTTTGGCAGCGGCAAAAATTGAACAGCTCGATCGATAGGTCTGCATGTATCTTCCCTGAATCCCTGATGTCATTCAGATGCTTTGGAGACATATCACCTATGTGAGGAACTGAGCATTGCTAGGACCGAGTTTTATTGAGTTGCATCCTTATTGCAACTGCGATACCTTAGGTCACATTTGACTGCAACAATGAATGAATAGTAAAGTTAATATTGCTGCATTCACTTTTGTTGGATACCCAGTCATGTGCTCTGGAGAATTTCTCCCTATTATGCATTTTCGTTTTTGAGAACCTAAATAGAACTCTATTTCTTCAGGGCTGATGTAGCTAGCTATCCACCCTATATTCCTTAAGGAACAAAGAACTTTGTGAATTCTATTTCCTTCGCAAAATGGATTACATGAGTCTAACACATTTTCTTTTCCACATTGTTGGGTATGGACCAGACTCTGAAATTAGCATAAAAGGTTCATTATACTCCCTCCCTCCGTTCCAAAATGTTCCCTCCCTCCGTTCCAAAATGTAGTTCATTTCGATTTTTGTAGATTCATAGATTTTGATATGCACTTAGACTAGATGCATAGCAAATCCTATGAATCTAAAAAAGCCAAAACGAACTACATTTTGCGCAAAAGTTTGTCAGATTATGGCATTGGAAGACTACCACGTGTATGATAAAGTGCTTTTATTTTTATTTTTTTATTTATTTTTGGGGTGGGGGGGGGGGGGGCAACTTATGCTAATGATAAAGTGCTTTAACAATACAAACAAGGCACAATACGCGGGGTCCTGCTGTGATGGAAAACCTAACATAATATAAAGTTCCTTAACAATACGTCCGGCCAATATATACAAGCATGTATGATAGAAACAGGATTGAGTGTCTTGCATATATGCTAATGATAAAGTGCTTTAACAATACAAACAAGGCACAATACATGGGGTCCTGGTGTAATGGAAAACCTAACATTGCTAGCTAAAGAAGGCGAGAGACATAGCTACAATCGCAGCAATTTATCTGAAAATCGAAGCAGAAGGATCATGATGCAGAGGAAAATAATGGTGGCTTCGATGACTGCATCTAAGGCCATCAACCGCTCTGCTGCGTTCTTCAAAGTTTCACGCCCACGCACCTGCCCAATATGAGCTTTGTTGTAAGTAACAGTCCAGGAAATCTTTTTATTTTACAGAACGATCTAACAAATCTAAATTCTGACAAACGACAGGCATGGCAAGAAAGTGAAAAGTATCACAAGGTGCTAACATGTCAAACCTGCTAGTGTATGAAAAATAAAGCAAGACTACCTACTTACATGTGTCTCTAACTAGACATAACATGTCGAGGTAGAAAATAAACAATGCACGTTTAGTTCTCCTTTAGATTTATATGGACTATTGATAGAATGATAGTTAATACTCATGGAAGACTATGGTTTAACAACACAATTCAAGTTATCAACTGCTACTGCCTAGTGACCAATAGCTTGTTTAGGAAAGGTGCGAGAAGCGCTAAATCATTTGCAGTCCTCTTTACTACTAATCACTGAGATTTTGCTTGGTTGATGTTAAAAAAACTGTAGCGGTACTGCAGGAGAAGCTCTGTCACAAGAATTAGGAAGGCAAAGTTGCTGAGTAGTCTCACCCACTACGTTGGGAACTGAGAGATCAAGAAGCTAGCGACAGGTCAGGTAATAGTTATTTATTGCTCCATATACATCAGTTCCAATTGGTAGAGAACTCCTCTTTGTTAAAGCAAGGACATAATCCATAGTCAAGCAAGAAATATAAGGATAAATCCTGCCATGCCGAGGGAGCCTGGCCCCTGGCTGGCTGTCCCCCCAATCCAGCACTACCTTTTCTTACTGAAACAGGAGGGGAGGCCCCTACTGCACAATTTTGTAGAAGAATAAAATAAGAAAGTATGTACAGGGAGAAGTTGTAGACTCAAAAAGGAGATCTCTTAGCTAAATAAAACGAAGCCTTAGGTTACTGTCTCGAGCCAAGCTTCTAACAACATTACATTTCCTTAAATAAAGTTAAATTATGATAATTTGATGGAAAATTAGTGTTTCTGGGCAAAACGAAAATGGATATCTAAATTACCCTGTAAAGACAATGGGTGTTTTTTTTTAAGAAAAAAGAGCCTACGTGGGACTGCTAACTTTTTATGCTGTATGAAAAGAAGTTATTGATCCATGATACGAGGGAAGAAATTCAAACCTCTAAAAGATAATTCAATTTAATGGGGAGGTTCTGCTCTGCATGTTGGATACAGTAATGTAGCATATCCAATATAGCCAGATCAGTTTGGTAATCATCAGATCCTGTGTAGAATATATCAGATGTAGTACATTCATAATACTGCATACTAAAAGTTTGAAACATGATACAAGCAAATGTAATACCTGGTATATCAAAAATTTGCTGGACAGGAATGCCAAGTACTTCTGCTAACTCGTTTTGAACATGTGCGCGCTGGAGCATCGATAGTCTATCACCATGTGTGATCACAACAACAGGTTTGTCATCTGCAGTAATGTTTGTCATAATCACATACATGTCTACAATAGCTAGTTTTAAATATCAATGCAAAACGAACATTGTTCACAAATCAAGTTAACAATGCAAACCAATAATTTATATACAGATATATTATTACGAAAATCAATAATATGTATATGTACCTTTTATCTAACAAGAATCATACCAGTACCAGTTACAGGAATATGGAGTTAACTAAATGTATATTTATTCAACTATGTGAAAAAAAAACTGTATTAGTAAAATTCCTATTATAAAAGGGATGCATAAGGCTAAAAACATCTTAGCAGTCCCTACCTCCAATTGATAAAAATAGATACATAAATGTTTCGTGCAGTATGTCAATATATCCTTTCTTGTTGCTTTCAATTCCATCAAGGATAGAAACACCATCAACAACAAATATAACAAAGTTGACCTTCCTAGTTTTGCAACTAAGAAAACTGAATTGTCTCCCCAATGGTTTGATATGCTTAGTCTTATTGCCTTCATCAGTATCCCTGCTACTGTAGAACAAATTCATTAAGGTAGGTGATGTTGAGTAGTCTTGATATGCTACTTCTGCAACTTAAGGCTACAAGAAAATTAAGAAAATGAAACAGAAATACCAAGCAATATTACCACATAAAAATACCCTGAATGTGATGTTACCAATGGTTTTTTTTCATGATTTTTCTTGAAATAACTTTTTGTCATGATTTTTCTATTACCAATGGTTTGAGCAAAACTCAAGCATTGCTTTTCAAGTATAATTAATTGGGGATCAAGAAGCATGAGGTAAAAATAGAAATAATATGAAAAAATGAGGACTTCTTTGGATGACTACAACACTGTCACATCCAAAATCAAAAGATATCATGATCCTGGCTACAATCTGCTCAGATAGGTTGGCAGAAAAAAAGAGGAGCATTTTGAGTTTTGCTCACTCATAATAAATCACTATTCTTTCAACATCATTCAGTGTATAGTGTTTTGATAAATTCTGCACAAGAAACAAAAGGCTACCAAGTTTTAAGTGATGACTCAAAAGTTGTCACAAATGTAAAGCCAAATAAATGCAAAAAAAATGCAAAGATAAGAGAATGTAATTACAAACTGCTTACCACGTCGTTGTCTCCGCATGGCTGATTCCCTTTGTCATCCACTGCTGCAGCATCTTGAAATTATTCTGTTGATTGCTTGACAAGCTCTGTGTATCATAAATACATATAGCAGTTGAATTCCTCGGAATTGGGTACTCCCGAAGAAAAAGTGTACCATATGATTTTGAATTTCCTGACAAAATAAAACAGTAATAGATAAAATCAAGTTCAGTTGCACATTGCCATGAAACAGCATCCTAAAAAACAATAAAGAAACTTACGTGACACCTGCGCTCGATCTGGTGCAAAAGGATCATCATCCTTGTCAAAGACCCTTGTAATTCGGTTCACAAGTGTACTCTTGCCTGCACCTCTAGGGCCCACTAACAGTAGTGTAGCGATCTCGGGCAAGATATAATCCCCAGCTTTTGTGCCGCCAGCTCCCTCAATGCAATCCCCAGGCTTATACCTGCTCATAGACTGAGTTTCTAATAACACCCTTACTGGGTCGAAGATTAATAAAGTGAACTTAGGGACTTGTGGCGCATCACAACACTGCACTGTTAGGTGACGGTTATTAATCTTTTCTAGTAATTAGATTCGGTGGTTTAATTGATAAAACCAGAAATTTCAGTATAAAACAAATCTTGTTTGTTTGATAAACAGTTAAAATATTATGTTCAAGATGCGATCCTTGTATTTTGTATTAAAAACTGTAATTTGATTATCGCTGTATTCTACATTAGAAACCGTAATTAGACACCAAAAACATAGTTTTGGGAAAGACGGGCGGAAAGGGAGAGATTTATTTTTTGAATTTCGGACTCTGCCGATTGTGTTGTTCCAAAGAAAAGGTTAAGGAAAAATCAGGTTACCTCCTGATGAACTCTTTCGCCTCCCGCAGGCGGTCCTGCAGCCGGCGGCCGAAGTAGAGAGCCTCCACCTCGGCGTCGTCGCAGTCACAGCACTCATCGGATGCTTCGTCGTCGCAAACCGGTGAGATGGCCACGTACTCGGCGAACTCTACACCCTTACAAACAGGTCAAGTTCAATAAAGTGATCGTTCCAGATTGGGAACTGTGAGATCATAGGGTGGTGGCAGAGCAATCACCAGGAGGAACCTCCGACGAGCACGACGGTGAGGAGAGGATACTGGTGGTGGTGATGTCGCCGCCGCCGCCCATGGAATTTACCTCGAATTTCGCGGAGTCCGGGGTTTTCTCGTGGGGGCGGTTTGGGGGGCGGCGAAGACTGAAAGGAGAGGGGAAAGAGGGTGACTGTCAGGGAACAATCTTTGATTCTGGATGTTATAATAAAACTGGAATTTGCATCTTGCTCATCGACTTTGTTGCAAATTTATGATACAACCTTTCTAGGCCCATGTGACTATGTGAGACAAATGAAAAGTTTGGAAATCCAGAGTAAATTTACCACGCGGTTCAAACCTCACGAACGGTTTCCCGTATCTACCTCCGACTATTTTGAATATTTTCTATGGACTAAGTTCCATTCAACGATTTCTACGCTCAAGATTATCTACTGTATTTGATTAGATATGGCATTTCAGTAATGTCTACCAATCAAGATTTTCAAATAACAGAGCTATTTGGATATTAGATCAATATAAGAGTTTGTTTTATAGCTAAGTTAAAATCCTCTCAAAGCTATATGTATTTTACCCAATGTGTTTATTAATGTTCCTTATAGCAACGTACAACTCCCTCCCCGCCTCCCACACCACCCCACCCCGAGATACCCCCCTCCCCCCCCCCCCCCCCCCACCTTCAAATAAATTTTACAATTTATGTTTGGATTAAACACAAATATCTAAGCAACCATTGGGTGCATATGACACCCTAGGTATTTAAAATGCTAAAGCAAGGATCATCATGGATAATAAACAACAACTACCCCGTTTACTAGTTCTCGACTAGTACTACGTAGAGTTTACTGAAGGGTCATCGCTCCCAGATTTTCAGTACTACTCCGTTTACTAGTTCCCGACTAGTACTACGTAGAGTCTACTGAAGGGGCATCGTTCCCACACTTACGGTACTACTCCGTTTACTTACTCTGTTTACTAGTTCTCGACTAGTACTACGAAGAGTTTACTGAAGGGGCATCGCTCCCATACCTCCAGTACTACTCCATTTACTAGTTCCGACTAGTACTATATAGAGTTTACTGAAGGGGCATCGCTCCCATACTTCCATTACTACTCCGTTTACTAGTTCTCGACTAGTACTACATAGAGTTTACTGAAGGGGCATCGTTTCCCATACTTCCAGTACTACTCTGTTTACTAGTTCCCGACTAGTACTACATAGAGTTTACTTGAAGGGGCATCGTTCCCATACTTTCAATACTACTCCGTTTACTAGTTCCCAACTAGTACTACGTAGAGTTTACTGAAGGGGCATCGTTCCCACACTTCCAGTACTACTCCGTTTACTAGTTCTTGACTAGTACTACGTAGAGTTTACTGAAGGGGCATCATTCTCATACTTCCAGTACTACTCTGTTTACTAGTTCTCGACTAGTACTACTTAGAGTTTACTGAAGGAGCATCGTTCCCATACTTCCAGTACTACTCCGTTTACTAGTTGCTCGACTTGTACTACGTGTAGTTTACTGAAGGGGCCTCGCTCCCATACACTACGTTTACTAGTTTCTGACTAGTTCTACGCATCGTGAGCTACTTCGACTACTCGTCTCACCTACAAAACTAGTCGGAATCGATTCTGACTAGTCGGCTTCATCGACAATTCAAGATCCAGCGGCAACTTGGCCAAAGCCTAGGCTCGGGGGCTGGTGCCACCGATTACAAGGTGTATCTCGTGCGACTCATCTAGCTCCCAGGCTCGGGGGCTAGATACGACACAACACTCGGGGAACAAGGTTTGATTTGAGCGGTAATTTAGGGCGCTTTTTGAGAAGTTATTTGTTTAACAATTTTTTCAGGGAATTCATCCCGAAAAAAGCGGTTTTCAAATTTCTAAACCAATTTGCCCATCTTAACCATCAAATCTTTACCGTCACATATTGCATGCCACGATTCTTTGGATCCTTTTATTCCAAATCTTGGGGATTTGGATTCAAGGCTCTGGGGCTGCGGGACACGTGTCATTAGCGATGTATTTTTGGAATCTTTTGGAAGATATGGACAGAAGATTCAAGACTAAATTGACCCTCAGCCTGATTCTACGAGTCAACCTATGGATCGAGGGCTACTCCATATGGAGTGCGAGTTCAATCGCACCTCATATAAAAGAAGACTTGACAACTACTCGGGGCATGAGCACCTCGCAGCCTCGATGCAGCCAAGGAAGTACTCGGAGGACACCTTCAAGATGGAGTTCGGGAGAATTTCAAGACGGCTTCAGAAGTACTCGAAAGCATGCAGTACTCGACTACGAAGAGCTCGAGGGCTTATCAGACCCCGGCCCACGGGACTATGCACATGGCGTACATCTTACAGGATAAGGGGTGGGACATGGCCCACGCCCTACACCAGTTGTAACTACTTTTAACGTAGTAGAACTACTCATACCGTAATAGAACTAGTCGGATTTCCATGTAACCTTGTCCCCCCAGACTATATAAGGGCGGGCAGGGACCCCCTCCAAATAGGAGCATGAGGGACAACTCCTGCCTCATGCAGGAGATCACCCCGCAACATCTATGGCAATACAAACCACACAGGATGTAGGGTATTACGCTCTCGGCGGCCCAAACCTGTCTAAACATTGTGTTCCTTACACCTTTGAGTTCCTGATCTCAGCGACACCCTACCTACAAACTCACCACCTCGGGGGTATCCCTCGGTGGGTGTGGCGGTAAAACACCGATAAACAATTCAAATCATGCATCTCTTTTAGGAATACATGTGTATGTATGTGTGCATATAAGGTTTTTCATAAATATGTTCATAACCATACATGCTCAACTCGTCATAAAAAAATGTAACATAAAACACACTCATATTTTAGTACGTTGCAAGTGTACTTCAAACACCATTTGCAAATTCAAATTTTAAACACATGAGATGAATAGGAATTCAAATCCTAGTAGTCTTAAATATAAAATAACTTCTAAACTAAAGGTCAAATGAACTTTGATCCAAAATGAAAGTCGTAGATTTTCAAATTTTCTACAACTTTTATGTTCAAAGTTTTCAAGTTTATGTTCAAAATTTCAAGAAAATTTAATTTTAATCTTGGCCCTTTTCTCTCTCCCTCCCTCTCTCTTCTCTCCCCTCCCCCAACGGGCCACAACCGGCCACCGAACGGGCCTGCTACCGGCAATTTGCCATGCCCCGTGTCCCACCCCTACCCAATTCTCACGCACCACGCGGCCGGACAAGCCCGACGCCGCGCCCTCGCCGGCCCCTTGCCGTGGCCTTGTCCCGGCCACACCTCCCTTGGCTTGGCCGCGCCCAGCTCCTCCTCCTCTCCCTCGCGTGCCTATAGAAGGCCACCCGAGCCCTTGCCTGCATGTGCACCCGAGCTCCCACAGCTGCTATTGCCGCCGGCGAGCCCCTCCACATCAAACTCGCCCCTCCGGCCCTCCTCCGCTCGAGCTAGACCCCGGAATCGGTTCCCCTCGAGCCACTAAACTTCTCCGGCCTTGCCCCGTACGCCCAGCCTCGTCGGACCACCACCGCCCACCACCGCCGGCCGCCGGCGAGCAAGCCTACCGCGGCTAGCCCTCCTCCGGCCACCCCAGCCCCAACGGAGTACACCGACAGGTTTCCCTGACCTCTGTCGTGCTTCCCCACCCTTTCCCCTCGCTGCCGGCGAGCTCCCTCGCCGGATTTCTCCTCCAACCATGGCAGCCGCACCTAGGGATGACATTGCGACAATCGAGTTCTTTCTAGGGTCCCTAACACAAAAACCAGGGACCTATCTGCGAAACCCTTTTAAATTCGTTTAAAAACCGTAGAAAAATCTTAAAAATTCAAACTAAAATATTTTGGAATCCTTGCAATAAGATCTACCACTTTGCTTACATGACCATGTGCAGTTTCTGTATATTTTTAGCTCTAGATTAAGAACTAGTTTTATTAGCACTTAATTGGATCTCAAGTTATGGATATGCACTGGTGGAGATTTTTTGACAGTAGTTTAGTATCTAGGAGATGAGCTTTGTATAAAAAGTTCAAGGCCAGATCACAACTCTAGCTATAGCTTTTATTAGATCTTGTTCTATGCCATGTGTAAATAAATCTATTTGTTCTAAGTGTTATAATGTGATTCATGGAGTTCAACTTTTTACAGTAGTGTTATAGTGATGGCTAGATACTGTAGGAAAAGTTTAGAGCTTTATGCTCCACAGGATCTATCTCTAGTAATTATTGAAATGAATAAAGACATTAAATCAGTATAAATAGTTTCTGTACTTAGAAACTTTGTGGAACTGCCTGTAGAAATAAATCTTGATTAATATAGATGTATCTTGACTTATTTTCTATGCTCTGTATTTTACACAATAAAACCTAAAAATCTTATAGTAGACTCACCATGAGTTTAGGAGTAGTCAGTAAAATGTTGAGCATCAGTTTTTGCATGGTTTGTTCTGTATAAATGGATCTTGATCTTCGCAGTAGCTGTACAATGTATTTTTCATGATTAATATGCTAAATGAAAACGGCTGGAAATTTTACAGTGAGTTTGTACTTGAGTAATGTGCTCTGTATAAAAATCTCAACACCAGAAACTATCTCTAGTAGTTGTTTTTTTAATCCATACTTACTTTTGAAAAATGGCCGTTTATGAAATGACAAAACCCCTCACTTATTTAATGAAGTTAGTTAATCTAGATAATACTCGATAAATGACTGCCCAAGGAAAAGAAAATGAAGTGCTTTACAACCTAACTTGAATGTTGTTGAATTACAACTTTACAGTGAAATAGTTATTTATATTGTACCATTAAAACAACTCATACATATGCATTCATATAGAATCGACGACTCTCGCCAACGGAACCTACAAGCTGATGCTGGAGCCCGAGAGTGAGCAGAGCCGAAGCTCAGATCAATCTAACTGAAGTCATCGAAGACCCGAACCAAAGTTTAGAAGAGCCCAAGGCTAGCACTGCTGAAGAAGGCAAGCCTCGGAGCATAACCCCTACTTTTAAACTTATGCAACTTTTATTTATATATGGTATTGTGCATTAAGTTTGTAGGAGTTGATTGAAATCCTAGTTGCGTGATCCTAGGTACCTATGCTATGAACACTAGTTTATGTTAGTCGCTAGATGCCATGCTAATAGGGTTTCGGTAAAAGTCGAGTGATTGCCTGTCACTCGCGAGATATAGGAGTTGTTTGTTTACTTATGTTGGAATCATAAGGTCGACGGGCGGGGCTGTTTACAATATTCATGTTAATGATTGAGGCTCCGTCTATGTAGCGAAACTGGCTAAGGTCGCGGTGTGTGGTAGTGGTGGTTAAGTTTTTGAACGTACTAACCACATGCCGAGAATATGGTAATCGGTAAGCTTAAGTACCTGATTGGACCGGCGAGTTGACTTTACCACCCTCTTGACTTCATTCCCATGGGCACATGGTGAGTGCAAGAGCAGCCATGGCCCGACTTCGTTCCGTGGTTCATGGACCCCTGTACTCGAGGGTGGTGGCCCTGATCCACAACCCGGAAAGAAAGGGGAAAAGTTGTATGGGTGACTCGCCTGGACCCATGCGTGCGTTTAGGTTTCCCCTTGCAAGGTTAAGAAATTCGATTCGAATCGCCCGCTTTCGCAGCCATTTAGACAGATTAACCCTTTTACCACATAGAGGAAGAAGAGGAACATTGATGACGATTAATCTTGTTGGATGCTCAATTAATATTTCCACCATGCGTGATTTGGATAGTTGCTTACCTAGAATGGTTAATCAACTAGAACTTGATGCTAAAACTTAGAAGCAAGGACTCACTCTTAGATGCTTTTTGGCAAAAACAACCCCTCAGCCAAAAGCCTTGAATGTCTAGGAGTCGGCTAAGTATATTCTACTAGTCGGATAAGCCTTACTGAGTATTAATATACTCAGCCTTGCTTGTAGCTTTGTTTTCTGGTGAGATCTTTGAGAACATGGTTGCTAGTTTGACTTGACCGTGTACTCTTCCTCCTGGTTGGTCGGTGGAATGGGATGCATCCCCGGCCAACAATGATAACGCTGAATGATGTCATGTACGAGCTTCATCATGATATCTTGTATCGTCGTTAGAACTATCATTTTTTTCTGTTGGACTATTAAACTCTGAAAGTACTTGTTTATGAATATTTTTGAACTTGATTTGTAATAATAATTCATGTTGAACACTATGATGTAAAATTTGTGGATTGTTGTAATCTCTGGGCTCACCTTCGTGTGGGTTGTATGTATGCATTGTTTCGATCAAAATTCCAGTGGTTGCATCGGGATGTTACCCGACAGACTGTCATTTTACTCCATTTTAAGTGCGTGTTAGCCCGGATTGCCACTATGGTGATGGTTAGCGCACTTAAGCCGGATTAATTCAGGCAGTTCTACCACAGCTAGTATCAGAACTGAAATGCATAGAGTACAACAAGCCTTAAACAAATATTTTCATAAAACTTGACCACAAAAATCGCGTTTGAAAAATACGTTGGTTCGTTATGGATGGCGCCTAGTTTGTAAAGCCCTAGGGGATGATGGAAAGTAACTAGGTGGATATCTTAACTATATTACATATAACAGACTTCCAGCTCATTACTTTCTGTTAAAACTTACTTTTGCGTACAACTGACCTTTAATTTCTGTAACCACGCACTCATCGCTAAGGTAAGAAGGTAAGGATCCTCAGTCAACTGAGAGAGCTTGACCCTCACATCTGTGACGTGAGCCGAACGCGGCCTCAAGTAGTGGCTTACTTAAGGTGCTGCGAATATACCAACTATTTGTTGATTATATTGGGAGTAAAGGTTTGGCGTAGGGTATGGCGATTGTTGTTCATACCCCCGTCTCATTAAATGACGGTACCCCCGTGAATACGCTATCTCGGTAGTATATGCTAACGTTGTCCGTACGATGGGAATTGTATGGATGCTGTTTCTATAGTGAATGGTAATGAATGTGGTTCGTGAGTGCTGGCACGGAAGGTTTGATATATATATATATATATATATATATATATATATATATATATATATATATATATATATATATATTTGGTCAATCTTCTACAGGTACACTAACCGCACATACGTTAAGTTAACAACGGTTAGATTTCGGCTAGTTAATATAGGGAGAGATGTACTATAAATGCCACCGGTGCTAACCCCGTAAGTCCAAAGTTATTTGGCAATTGTTTTATTTTGCGAGGATGGATAAGACGTGCATGCCTCATGTTACATTGAAACTGAATCAAATTGGTTGAGAAATGGTTGAGAACGATAAGGTTTACACTTGTGCATGATTATCACTCACATAAGGCTTATCTAGAAATCTGTCACTTTATGCCATACCTGGATAGATGAATTAATTAAGATTATCAAATAACCTTATCTGTAGAAAAGTTCAAAGATAAAGTTGCTTCAAACATTGTCTTCTACTTGCTGTAAAATTTTGGAAATGTTTTTTTGGACTAGTACACAGTAGGCAACACTAGAAACTTCCACACCTCTATTTTCTGCCTGTTTTGAGCACTTCTGCCATATAAATTTTTAGACCCTCTTAGTAGAAATTTTCTGCAGAAGTGCTCACCATCAAACTTGTTGCAAACTTACTCAATCAGCTACTGTTAAAATTTGGTAATTTTTGGCTGAGTAGATTTTCCCTAGTGATCAAAATACTAGCTCTCTGTCCACCGAAAATCTGGGTAAACAGAAACTGAAAAACTTAAGGATATGACTACCTTAGATCCTGTTCTAGCAAAAGGGTTGAATAGAAAAGTTATGCACAAATATCTTAGGAATGTTCTGGTAAAATTTGGGAGTTTTTGGACATCAACTTCTTAAGTTATGACTGTTTTAGTACCCTGAGAACAGAATCTGTTCATTCATCTTGTGCATAAATTTTTCCTATATCTCACCCATTTGATCTTTTGTTCAGATGACTGACCCTGTTGTCATGGTAGTGGATGAGGACGGACGCGTGCACTCAGAGTGCCTCCACTGGGAGGGTTTTCCCTCTATTTTGTGGGACGTTATGAGCGCCGCGGGCTATCCCAGTCGTCCCCGCTACGTGGGACAGGAGTTCGTGGAGATGGGAGTTACTCAGTGCCAAGTGCACATGACTCTTCTTCTGCCTTGAGCACACCCGGAGTGTCCCACCTTGGAGATCGAGGCTATTGGTCGCCACCTTGCTGACACTTGGGATATTGCCGCCATGAGGGCGCTCACCAACTTTTGTGAGTAGCACCCCGTGGAGGTCACCTTGGCTCCCATTGGCTTGTTTCCTGCTGTCCAGGACGACGATCCCATGTGGCTTGACAGGGTGCAGCACATGGACTACCTGGTGGACTTTCGCGCTCAGGAGACCGTCCTGACTTCTGTGCGGTGCATGAATGCATTGTACCGTCTCCAGGCTCTTCTGAGTCAGGGGCTTGCGCAGGCCACTGTCCTTGCTCAGGCCTACTACATGATGGCAGACACAAGGGTTGGGCAGATTCAGGAGCTTGCCGAGGATCTCGAGGATAGGGATCCTCGTATTGGCCAACTTGAGGGCCAAATCCAGGAGCATGACACTGTCATGGGCGAGAGAGATGCCATGATTGAGTTCTTGGAGGAGCAGATTCATGACCTGAACATTAAGTTGGATGATGCCAATGAGCACATTGCGATGCACCACGCACAGGAGGAAGCTCAGAATGCCCATCCTGATGTGATGGATGTGGATGGTAATGAGGAGGACCTTGAGGAGATGGAGGGAGTCTCTGACGTTGACTACGAGGGTGAGGCCCCGCAGCCACCACCAATGGGAGCTCACTCTTCCATGAGCAGCGTGTTGTCCGTCAACGACCTCGACGACTTTTAGATGATGATCGTTGGAAGACTTTTGCACATACTCCTCGATAGTGTAGCATAACTTTTGGCAAGTGTTGCAGCTCGACCTTATGACCACCCTAATCGTGTAGGCCATGGTTAAGGACTTGGTGGTTTGGTTGTAAATGCTGGATCTGCTGTTGCAGAAACTTGTCTGAATTTTAATCCATATTTGCTTGCATTTCTGGGCTGTGTGATGAATACCAAAGTTGTTATAAATTTTATGATCTAGGTGCTCGTAAATGTTTAGCGTCATTGGACTTTTGTAGCCAGAGTTATAGGCAAAATACTATAGCTCGGTCTGCTGAAAAACAGCTAAAACAGAGAAGCAAAGATTGAATTTTTCAACCATCTTAACCATCGATTTAGCCTCTGAGTTGAATACAAAAGTTGTAGAGCACTAAATTTCCTAGTTACTGGTAAAATTTGAAAGTATTTGGACGCATAGAATGGGAGTTATGAATTTTCCTGTAACAAACTGTATCCTGTCCACATTGTAGCTATGATCTTTCGAATTATGCACCTTTCCGCACTTATCCTATTGAACTTTGGATCTATTACGAATCACCTTGCTAATGAAAAACTTCCGCATTTCAGATGATTGGAGCAAAACATGGTAACCCTGATGGGTTTGGTGCTAGTGGTAGCGGACAACCGTGGCAACCGCCACCACCACCACCCAATCTGGCGGAAGTGATGGCCGCCCAAACCGAGTTGCTCCACCAACTTGTTCAAGGGAAGCAGCTCCAATAGCAGCAGCAAGGTGGGCACAATGTCCACCAACCTCAGGCTGCCGCTTACTCGGATTTCTTGGGCACTCAGCCCCCTCTGTTTAACAAGACAGAGGAGCCCTTGGATGCGGACGCTTGGATTCTTACAATTGAATCCAAGTTTTCTCTACTTGTGGTACCTTGCACTGATGCAAATAAGGTCTGTTTTGCCGTGCAACAACTTCGCGGTACAGCACGTTTGTGGTGGGACAATTACTTCGCTATGCTCCCGTCTGATCATGTTGTCACTTGGGAGGAATTCAAGAATGCATTCAGAGCCCACCATATTCCAGAAGGGCTTATGGAGAGGAAGTTGAATGAATTTCTGGCTCTTACTCAGGGTACCCGCACTGTACTCCAGTATGCCCAGGCGTTCAATAACCTTTGTCAGTACGCGGGCTATCATGCTGACACCGATGCTAAGAAGCGTGATCGCTTCCGTAGAGGCCTTAGTACCAAGCTCAAGGACCGCTTGAACCCCATCAAGGTAGACACTTATAATGAGCTGGTCAATCTGGCAATCACTCAGGAAGACTGTATCTTGGCTCACCGAGCTGAGAAGAAGAGGAAGGCACCAGCTGGACCCTCTAGTGCTCCGGCACAGAGGTATCGTTTGGTGCAGAATGTTACTTCTAAAGCTCCTCAGAAGGCTCCTCAACAAGGGCGTTGGGTTTCAGGCCCCACAGTAGCAGGGTGTTGCACGACCCCCTATGCCTCAGCAGACTGGCCCAAGACCGATTGCTCAGCAGCCAGCTCGACCAAGCAATGCAAATTGTTATTTTAATTGTGAGAGTTCCACTAACTTCGCTTGAGAATGACCCCAGGCCAGACAGCCAAATCAGGGCCAAGGCTCTAACCAGAACAATAAGAACAAAGGCAAGATGCAGACTATGCAGGTCAAGCAAGGGCGGATTAATTTCACCACTCTTGCAGAACTTCCAGAAGGAGCACAGGTGATGTCAGGTACATTCTCTATCCACAACAAGCCTGCAGTTATATTATTTGATTCTGGTGCATCCCATAGTTTTATTAGTGCAAAATTTGGTGCAAAAGTGGGCTTGGATTTTTGTCACACAAAAGGGTCATACATGATATCAACACCGGGTGGTAAAATTGCTTCCAACCAAATCATAAGGCATGTACCGATCAAGTTGGGTAGTAAAACTATCAAAACCGACCTCATCCTTTTGGCACTTGAAGTCATGGACATTATTTTAGGAATGGACTGGATGACTCAACATGGGGTGACATTAGATATTCCTTCAAGGGCTATTGAAATCAACTCCCCAACCCAGGGATCCACTATTCTTTATTTGCCATTCCAAGAATGCACAAATACATGCGCCTTCATCAAGATCGAATCCAAGTTAGAGGAAATTCCGGTGGTGTGCGAGTATGCTGATGTTTTTCCGGATGACTTGCCAGGAATGCCACCAGATAGGGATATTGAGTTCATTATTGAACTGCAGCCAGGCATGATCGAATAATGAACTCTAATGGAACGTGGAGTTCCACATTTCTCAATCTCCAGCCACGCATAACTCTAAACCACATTTCCATTGAACCAACCCTCCACGATCGAATCTTCAGGGCACAATTACATGATGAAGGTGTTAAAATCATCAAGCAAAAACTCTCTCAAGGAGAGGAGAAGTCTAAATATTTTCGCCAAGACCATAACGGGGTTCTATGGTTTGAAAGTCGCATAGTCGTTCCAAAGAATCCCGAGCTCAGAAAGCAAATTCTTGACGAAGCCCACCTTTCCAAATTCTCTATTCATCCGGCAGTAGCAAAATATATCAAGATCTTAGGCAAAATTTCTGGTGGACTAGAATGAAAAGAGAAATTGCTAAATATATCTCAAAATATGACACATGTCAAAGAGTAAAAGCTAGCCACTTGAAAGTAGCCGGTACAGTTCAATCTTTGTCTATACCATCGTGGAAATAAGAAGACATAAGTATGGATTTCATTGTTGGAATGCCCAGCACGATTCCATATGAGTTATCGTGGATAGACTCACGAAGATGGCATATTTTATACCGGTACACACTACCTACATGCCAAGAAATATGCCGAGATTTACCTCGATCGCATTGTTTGCTTACATGGAGTACCCAAGATGATTATTTCAGATCGTGGTGCTCAATTCGTAGCACATTTTTTGGAACACTTACAAGCTTCTCTTGGCACCAAACTGATTCGAAGCTTAGCTTATCATTCTCAAACGGATGGGAAAACTAAGAGAGTAAATCAAATACTCGAAGACATGCTTAGAGCTTGTGCCATCCATTATGACAAAAGTTGGGACAAATGCTTACCTCTAGCAGAGTTCTCATACAACAATAGCTATCAAGCAAGTTTGAAAATGGCACCGTTTGAGGCCTTGCATGGTCGAAGGTGTCAAACTCCTTTGAGTTGGTCCCAAACCGGACAACATAAAATATTTGGACCAGACTTAGTAATCGAGGCAGAGGAAAAATTAACAGTAATACAAGAGAATCTTAGAGCCGCACAGTCTAGACAAAAGAGCTATTTTGATAAGAGAAGAAAGTTCTTGCAATTTGAAGTTGGTGATCATGTCTACCTTCGGGTTTCACCGACCAAGGGTGTACAAAGATTTGGAGTGAGAGGAAAATTAGCCCCTTGATATGTCGGTCCTTATGAAATCACCGAAATTTACGGATCTGTGACCTATAGAGTGGGACTTCCTCTGCAACTTGCAGCCATCCATGATATCTTTCATGTCTCTCAACTCAAGAAGTGTATTCGAGTTCCGACCGAAATTGTTGAACAAAAGAAAATATTGGTAGAACCGGACCTCTCCTATGTTGAATATCCTATCAAGGTTCTTGATAAAAAGAAAGGGTCACTAGAAGAAAAGTTGTTAAAATGTATAAAATCCAATGGAGTCATCATACTGAAGAAGAGGCAACATGGGAAATAGAAAGCTATCTGAATCAAAATTTCCGCAGTTTTCTAAACTCAACCAAAGGTACACGCACTTCCCACACTAAGTTTAATTATCCGAATCTCGAGACAAGATTCTTTTTAAGGGGGGTAGACTGTGACACCCTAGGTATTTAAAATGCTAAAGCAAGGGTCATGAATTTAGCATCATGCATAATAAATAAGAACAATTCAAATCATGCATCTCTTCTAGGAATACATGTGTATGTATATGTGCATATAAGTTTTTCATAAATATGTTCATAACCATACATGCTCAACTTGTCATAAAAAATGTAGCATAAAAACACACTCATATTTTAGTACCTTGCAAGTGTACTTCAAACACCATTTGCAAATTCAAATTTTAAACACATGAAATGAATAGAAATTCAAATACTAGTAGTCTTAAATTTGTAATAACTTCTGAACTAAAGCTCAAATGAACTTTAATCCAAAACGAAAGTAGTAGATTTTAAAATTTCCTACAACTTTCGTGTTCAAAGTTTTTCATGTTTATGTTCAAAATTTTGAGAAAATTTAATTTGAATCCCGACCCTTTTCTCTCTCCTTCCCTCCCTCTTCTCTCTCCTCCCGTGTGCTGCTCCGGCCGGCAGAGAAGCACCGCCACGCGACCATCCACCGACCGGGCCTGCTACCGGCGATTTGCCGCGCCCCTGCCCAGCTCGCACGCACCACGCGGCCGGACAAGCAAGATGCCGCGCCCTCGCCGGCCCCTTGCCACAGCCTTGTCCCGGCCGCACCTCCCTTGGCTTGGCCACGCCCAGCCCCTCCTCTCCTCCCTCGTGCACCTATAAAAGGCCACTCGAGCCCCTGCCTGCACGCGCACCCGAGCTCCCACGGCTGCCATTGCTGCTGGCGAGCCCCTCCGCGTCGAACTTGCCCCTCCGGCTCTCCTCCGCCCGAGCTAGCCCCCGGAATCGGTTTCCCTCGAGCAATTGAACCTCTCCGGCCTAGCCCGTACGCCCAGCCTCGTCAGACCACCACCGCCCACCACCGCCGGCCGCCAGCGAGCAAGGCTGCCGCGGCCAGCCCTCCTTCGGCCACCCTAACCCCAACCGAGCACACCAACAGATTTCCCTCGCCTCTCTCGTGCTTCCCCACCCCTTTCCCCTCGCCGCTGGTGAGCTCCCTCGCCGGATGTCACCCCCAACCACGGCAGCCTATCACACCCTAAAATATCTAATTTTAGGACATGAGTATCTTTTAGAATATGTTCATCTATCAATAGGGTTTTCCGAGATTTTTCTGGCAATTATTCTCATTTATCCTAGAGCTAGATCCATTTTTTTGGAAGGCTCTAAAATCTTTTCTTATGTCCCAAATATTTTATTTGGATTCCTCGTGTCCCAAATTATCTCCAGAGTTTTCCTCAGAATTTTTGGGATTCTTCTGGATATATATTTTTGTGGTTTAAAAGATTTACCTAGACTTTTCTAGATTTATTTAAGCCTGAAAATATCTTTTGGAAAGCGAATTCGTTTTCTTTCATCTCGAGCTGGATTCAACTCGTTTTGAGTCTACTCCGCCTTAAATCCTAGAATCGTGCCGTGTGCAAGCTTGAGCTTGACCACCGCCATAATCTCATCATCTGTCGTGTTTTGTCGACAAAAAGTAAATCAAAAGCTTCTCCTTGAGGTACCGAAGCGAACACTCATGTTTTCACCTTTTGCCTTTTCTTTCCGAAGCTTAATAGCTCGTCAAAGCTACCTGACCGACACTCACCGTTGATCGTCTTCCTTCACCAAATTGGAGTTATCCAGAACCTTTTCCGCTTCCCCTTTCTTTCTTTCTTCTTTTTTTCTTTCTTTATCTCCTCATAGTCGGACCGAGCCGTTTCTTTGTTGTCCATCCTTTTAACTCTGTCCTCTCTGAATCCTTAAGATGCCCCATCGAGCTCCCGATTCTCTAATCTTTCTTCCCGAACAAGTCATGCTTGAAACGGTGTCTCGTGGCTCGTCTTCAGTGTTTTTCCGACGATGTTCGATCACCGTCAGCTCTAGCGACTAGCACCGTCGCTCTGAAATCCTAGACTCAACCCAATCTTTCTCAACAGCCCAACCTTTTTGCCTCTCTCTTTACCCTTCTCTTCGCGATCCGAATTCTATCCATCGGCCCGAATCAATATCGGCCCTGCCGAGCGTTCCTTTTCGGCTTTCTACGATGACACGGTCCCGCTTGTCAGCTCTCCTCCACTCCCTTTTGTTTTCACCGTAACAGCCAGCGCATGTCGACTCAATTTCCTCCCTGAGGTCACACCATGCATGTGTCACTCTTCAAGTACTCGTGCCCCACCTGCAGGCTGAGCTAGTTGTTTGCTCTGTGTCTATTTTGGAGTTCATAATCCGAGATCTATGTTGCTATCTTTTGCGTGTGCATCACGCAAGCCTTGCCATCCGCATCCTATGAAAAGATTTCCGTCTGCCTGATCCGTCTCTCGTTCATTTTCCTTATCTTCAATTCCTGCTCCCAAGTAGCCCTTTCATCTTTGGTCAGCATGTTTTCTTTTCGGCCAAAGACCGAACCTACTTCGGCTACACGAATCTATCTGTCTCAGCCTGACCCAACCCGATCAGCCCCCATGCCCTTCACTGCTGCATCCTTGACCTTGTGCTTCGTTGCCCTAGTCCTGTTGCAGCAGCGCCGCCATTTTGGCGTGCTTTGCACGACTCCTGCTGCAGCAGCGCCGCCGTTTTGGCGTGCTTTGCACGACTCCTGCCGCACATCGCTCCTATAAATAGTGAGCCCGAACCTTCCCGCGATCCCTGATCCCTTCGCCCCCTCCGGCTCGCCCAACGCTGCCAGGATGCAGCGCTGCCCTCCCCCGTTCTGCTGCGTCGGCACCCCTGCTAGTTTCTTTGATTCCACTTGGTGTTCCTTTTCCATTTGCTTCCAATAGTTCGACCTATCCAGAAAAATTGTCGGCCTACGAATGTGGACGAGGAATTGAGGTAGGGAAAAGAATCCTTACTCGGAACGAGCCCAAGATAAAAGGTCTAGTCCAATTTGAGTCTTGGTTGTACATCGGTACTACGCACGGTAGGCATTTCTTCCGGTTATCGGGACTTGCACTTGCTTTTTCCGGCCTTAGTGGTATTTTAATAATTTTCTTCCCCACGTTTTAAATCTTAATGCTGGCATATTTCGTTGAATCAGTCTTTTTCGCCGACCAACTCATTCTTAAAGGAAGTTGTGGATTGAACATCTGAAAAAGAGATGCTATTTGTGTAGACAGAAGGGAAGAAAAGAGGGTGCTAGATTCTATGCCCTGTAAGCTCTTAGAATAGAATATATGAAAAGAATAAGAATCTTTTCATTTTGGAATTGATAAGCGTCCCTTTGCTTTGCACAAAACGCATATTTATCCACCAGTTGCTCCGCATGTTCGATATCTGCGCTAATCTCCCCAAAATCTTACAAAGCGGCACCCAACAGCATTTCACGCGCCGACAGCTCTTCGGCTTGCTTGAGAAGAGTTTCACCTGCACGTATGCGGCATGCCAGCCCAGCCGCAGCCCTAGCCCCATAAAACGCAGGGCAATTCCTCCCCTTGCCCTTGCTGCAGGCGCCCCCAACCCGACGCGTTCCGTGCGCAACCGCCTCCTCGGGTGCGCCCTCCGCTCGCTCCCTCGCGCCTCTGCCCTGCACGGCGCCACCAGGGGCCGAACAGACCGCCGTCGCGCAGTTCCACGGCGCCAAGCCGCACCTGCCCCGCATCCTCCCGACCGTGCACCCAGGCCTCCCCTGCGTGCATCGCCCAGCCTAGCGCCGCCCAAGCCTGCTCCCGCAGCCCTGCTCGCCTCGCTCCCTCGCTGCTGCTGCCGCACCTCAACCAGTGCCGCCACCCTGTGCGCTCCCGCACGCCCCTGCTGCCTGCGCCCCTGCCCCTGTGCGCCGCCACCAGATGTGCCGCCCCTGCAGCGCCGCCGCCCTCCTGCTCGTGGGCCTCCCCGTCGCCCTCTCCCTCGAGCGCCGCCATCAGCAGAGCGCCACCGCCATGGTACAAAACCGCCGCCGCCCCTTCCGGCTTCGATTTCGGCAACCACGATGCATCCCCGCGGCAAGTAAGGTATAAAATCGAATCCCCTCGTCGTCCTCTTTCTTTTCCCCCGCTCCCCGCGATATCCCGTGCCCGGAATCGCCGGGAATCCGGCCAACAATGGGCGCCGGCCACCATGGGAGCCTGTTGCCCGAGCTTTTGCAATTTAGCCCCCGGAAAATCTTGTAATTTCTGCAGTTTTCTTGTGTCTTGTGAAATATGCAGAAAACCCCTCAGATCTGTTGCACCTTTTCAACCCAGCCCCACCCGTGATCTTTTATGGATCTAACCCTAGCAGTTGATTTATTTGCGACAGCTTTCTGAGTCTTTCGAAAATCAGCAGCTAGTCCTTCGCGTCTATAGTTAATCGCAACTAGGTTCCTGCAACCTTGTTTCATGTGCAGTTTTCGCATTTTAGATCTATTTTGATCCGTTCTTTTTTGTTAGTCTTCTGAAACCCTAAGCTATCGTTTATTAGTGTCATTGTACCATATTTACTATTTTTAAAATTAAATATAGATTTAATTTGATTAATATCCTCTCACCTAGTTTTCCTAAATAAAATCCAATTAAGTCTATACTCCGGTTTTCATAATTAATGTAACTTGATTAACATCAACTAAAATATGTTTGTAATTTAATTTTTTTAGTTCAACACGAATCATGAAGTTCGACGTTTAGATGCTCTCGCTTGTTTCTTTTCTAATTAATTATTTAATTAGTGTAATTTGTATATAGATAATTATATATAAAATTTGACTAAGTTGTACCTCATCTTTATAAATGCAAATATAATATGAGTTAATTATAACGAAGGATAATTCCTTTCAAATATCTTTTACATTAGTTTTCTAAATTAAAATAAATAAAAGCTTATAGTTCTTTTATTTCTTTTATAATACAAATCTTCTAATAGCCGTTTCTTTTCGACCGTAGCTCCGTTTTTCGCGTTTCTTGCGTTCTCGTGACCGTAGCAATGAGCCCTATCCTTTTGTACGCTCTTTTAAAGCTTTTCTTTTGCTGGTGTATCTGTTCTTAGTTGTTCTTGTTTGTTTGCTTGCTTGTATGCTTCGGCCCGATGCTTGTGTGACGTTAGAAGGAGCGCGATCGAAGAGTTTTGAAGATTAAGAGTTTCAAGAACAAAAGTTGAAGACTCTGAGCAGCTATTCTTTGAAAGAAAGGCAAGTGTTTCCTTGATCATTCTTTTATCCTAATAATCACAATAAATACAACTTTCTTGATGCATGCATGTGTCTTAACCTGATGGATCCTAATTAAGGATGTGCCTAGTATTTATGATCATTCCTTGTCAACCTAGGTTTTATCTTTTTTGTTGGGTAGCTTTTGCTTAGTTGCTATAACTGGTTCCGATTTAGGAATATCAATAACCATGATGATAACAATGATGATGCTACACCTGTTTTATCCATGTTCACAGATAATTTGTGTTGTTAATCACAGGATCATTTCTGTTTAATCGGAACATGGAGAACCACCCAGGAAAATAGTGCAACCACAATACTATATGCCTCTGGTCTTGGCTAATTAATTAGAAACTCTGGCTTGTGATGATCTTACCGAAAGGGCAAGAGAGGTAGCTTTTGCTTAGTTGCTATAACTGGTTCTGGTTTGGGAATAATTTACAACCATGATGATAACAATGATGATGCTACACCTGTTTTACTTCATGTTCTTGGACAATTTGTGTTGTTAATCGCAAAATCATATGTTTAATCGGGACATGGAGAACCACTCAGAAAAACAGTGCAACCACAGTACTATATGGCTCTGGTCTTGGCTGATTAATTAGAAACTAGCTTATGACGATCTTACCGAAAGGGCAAGAGAGGTTGCATCGTCGGGGTATAGCTCGGTCCTCTTGAGGCTTTGATATGTGGTCCTTGGTTAAGGCACTTCCTTATTAGGGAGAGTTGTGACAACTTTGACTTAGAAACCTTAGCGGATTGTCACAAGTTAGGGAATCTTTGTAAAGGCCTCGTAGTGAATCCCTTGCCACTCTCCTCGGAAGTGTTTAAGAGGCTAGCTCCCTCGGGCAAATCGGGAGACACGAATTGTGGGTAAAGTGTACAACCTCTGCAGAGTGAAAACTGATATATCAGTCGTGCTCACGGTTACAAGCGGCTTGGACCCTCACATGATTAATGAACTTGAAGATAAATTAAATCGTGGACCATGTTTATAGTTATGGTTATGATTCTGTTATATCTGTTCTCTTTATTTAATGTGGGTTTTGGTATATACTCATACCTTAGTAATCAGGTGCTAATAAAACTTGACCAACTAAAATTGCTTATCACAGTAAGCCAGTCAGCCTTTCCTTGACTTTAGCCTTCATGTCATATAATTCCCAACACTTGCTGAGTACCAACCATAAGTGTACTCATGCTTGTTATAATTGTTGCACAGAAGAGAAAGTTGATGTGAAGTCTGTTGAAGATGATGCTAAGTTCTAGGCCTACAGAACCCCCGGTCGATTGCCTGTGAAGTTTGGAGTCTTCGTTTCCAGGATAAGCTGTATAACTCTGATAATCTTTGTAGTCCTTTATTTCTCTTTTCGTGATAGTGTTACTGATTATTCACTGATGAAGTCACTATATGTATGGAACTTGATCCTGGCATACATATAGTTATGCATTCGGTTTTGTCCTTAAAATCGGGTGTGACACAGCCGCACCCAGGGTCGACATTGCGACAATTGAGTTCTTTCTTGGGTCCCCAATGCAAAAAACAGGGACCTATCTGCGAGACCCTATTTTCATTTTGTTTTAAAAAATAGTGAATTTGTAAATTCATTTAAAAATCGTAGAAAAATCCTAAAAATGCAAACTAGAATGTTTTGGAATCCTTGCAACAAGATCCACCACTTTGCTTACATGACCATGTGCAGTTTTTGTATATTTTTAGCTCAACATTAAGAACTAGTTTTATTAGCACTTAATTGGATCTCAAGTTATGGACATGCACTGGTGGAGGATTTTGGACAGTAGTTTAGTATCTAGGAGATGAGCTCTGTATAAACATTTTAGGGCCAGATCACAACTCTAGCTATAGCTTTTATTAGATCTTGTTCTATGCCATGTGTAAATAAATCTATTTGTTCTAGGTGTTATAATGTGATTCATGAAGTTCAAATTTTTACAGTACAGCTATAGTGATGGCTAGATACTGTAGGAAAAGTTTAGAGCTTTATGCTCCACTGGATCTTGCTCAAGTAATTTTTGTAATGAATAAATACATTAAATCAATATAAATAGTTTATATACTTAGAAAATTATGATATTTTTACCAGAAGACATTTTGAGTAGATTATCAAGTTGGAAAAGTTTGACATATAGAAACTTTGTGGAACTGCGTGTAGAAATAAATCTTGATTAATGTAGATGTATTTTGACTTATTTTCTATGCTCTATATTTTACACAATTGTGACAACCCTTGTAAATTACATTTCTAAAATCAATGTCATTAGCCTAACCCTATGCTTAACCAACTAATAAAAGGGTGAGAAGAAATAGAATGAGTTAAAATTCAAATTGAATTTGGGCACATTTGGATACTTTTGAACTTTTAAATTAACTTTCAAACCATAAGCCAAATGAGATGTTGCCTGAAACCAAACTTGTAGAACTTTTTATTCTGAACAACTTTCATGTTCAAAAGTTTTTGAAATTCGAATTAGAAAGAGGAGAAAAAGCCCTGTTTGCACCCAGCCCCCTGAAACTTTTCAAATTCTTGCATTCAGGCCCTCGCCCCTCCCTCTCTCTCTCCCCTCCCCGCCCGACAGCCCGCCAGGTGGCCGGCGACGCCTGACCGGCGCGAGGCGCCAGGCCAGTGGCCGCCGCGCCTCTCCCCCACGCGCGGCTTTGCCCCCTCCCCACCGCCGCGCTGCCCAGTGAGCGTCCGCGCGTGCGCACGCCGTGCCGCGCCCAGCCTCGCCGCCCGCCGCGCCCAACCGCCGCACCCCGCCGTGCCACCCTGGCTCCCGCGCCCCGCCCGTCGCTGCGTCTGCCCTCCGCCCGAGCCGCTGCAGCAGCTCCTTCTCCAATCCGCGCGCCACGCTATCTCCTCTCTGCCACGCCAAGTCCCCGGCCACCAGTAGCTCGCGCCCGCTCGCCGCACGCCGCGCCGGCGTCCTGCTGCCGCCCGCCGTGGCCAGTGCACGCCGTTGCCGTGCCCCGCCCCGCGCGTCGCCCAGGCACCTCCACACCCCCTCCTGCCCCTATAAAAGCCCCGCCCCGGCCGCCCGCGCGAGCCCCAGCCACCAGAACGCCTCGCCGCCGCCATTGCCGCCGCCGAGCGCCGCCCGCCCGTGGACAGCCCTCCACAGCCGCCCCCTACCCAAATTGAAGCGCCAGCCACCACTACATCACCACACCGAAGCTCGCCGACCCACCCAACGCCGCCCAGAACCACCGGAGCGCCGCCGCCCGCGCTGTCACCGCCGCCGCCGCCCCTGCTCGCCGTGGACAGCTCGACTCCGACCTCCTCCGCCCAAGCCAAGCCCCTGAGCAGCTTCCCCACGCGCCACTGAAGCTCGCCGACCAGACCACACCGCCCCAAGCCCGCCGGAGCACCGCCGTCGACGCGTGCCGCGCCGCCGCCGCCTCTGCTCCAACGCCGGCGAGCCCTTCCCGGCCGTCAACCACCCGAACAAGACCCCCCCCCCCCCCCCCGAGGTAGCCCTCGCACCCCTGAACCTTCCCCGACCCTCACCCCTCGCCGCCGGCGAGCCCCTCGCCGGAATTTCAGCCGGCCGCCGTACCCGACCCGCCCGAGGACCCAATTGCAAGAATTTAAATCTTTAGAAGGGTCTGCACGTAAGATTCAAGGACCCAGTTGTAAAAGAAAGTTTCAAATCTAGATTCAAATTCAGTGAAATTGTAAAATCCGTATAAATTCGTAGAAAATTCAGAAAAATGCAAACTCAACTGTTCTGGAATCCATAAAATAAACTCTACAACTTTCGTTACAAAAAGTTTCTCAGATACTCAACATATTTTGCTCTACATTAAATGGAAGCTTTAATGGACTTATTTTGTGCCCACTGTTGTAAATCAGTACTGACCCTAAATTTTGGGCAGTAAGTTAGTTGCTTGATGTTTAGGACTGTGTAAAAAGATCAGGCCCAAATTCCATCTCTAGCTACACTGTTTATTTAAATTAGTTTCATACCTTAAGTGGCTAGATATTTCTATCCCTGCAGTTAGGTTATGAATCACCTAATAAAACTTTTTCTGTACTGGTGTAATGGTACCTAGATGCCAGAGAAAAATTGGGAGACTTTATATCTCACAGGAACCTAATTATTTGATTTATGTGCTAATAACATACATTAAATCAAGAGAATAGTATCTTAGCTTGGAAAATTCTCAAATTTTTACTAGGAGATACACTGTGGTAGAGGTTGCTGTGTAAACAGTTTCATGGACAAAAACTCTATGTAGGGTCCTGTAAAAATAAATCCTTGAATAAACTAGGTGTGTAATGTCATATTTTTCAATGCTCTGAAAACTGCATAATAAATCCTACAAAAATTACAGTAGCTTCTGCATGCTTAAATGAAAGCTCTGTAAAAATCGTAGATTCATTTTTTGCACCATTTGTTTTGTACAAAAAGAACAAAGATCTAACAGCAACTATGTAATATATTTTTCATAATTAATCTGCTACATGAAATTGTCTGCAAATTTTACAGTAAGCACTTTCCCTGATGTGCCTAAATCCAAAGTTTCATGACCAGAAACTATCCACTGTAGTAGATACACTTAAATCGTGTCGTTTACCATCACCACGACTTAAACTTGTGCATTCATGTAGAATCGACGACTCTCGCCGACGGATCTTACGAGCTGGTGCCCGCGTCCGAGAGTGAGCAGCGTGAAGCTCAAGTAAATCTAACTGAAGCTCTTGAAGACCCGAGCCCAAGTTCGGAAGAGCCCCAAGCTAACTGCGAAGGCAAGCCCCGGAGCATAACCCATCTCTTTCCTAAATTATGCAACTCATTACTCCTTGCTTGTGCATTAAGTTTATAGGAGTTGAATGAAAACTTAGTTGCATGATATTAGGTACCCTTGCTTGAAAACTAGACGTAAGGATCGATAGAATGCTGTGCTAATAGGACTCCGGTAAAAGCCGAGTGATTTCCTGTCACTCGCGAGAAAATAGGAGTTGAATGTTTACTACACGCTGCAATCATAAGGACAACGGACGGGCTATGGTACGATGTTTACGATTGAGGCCTGTCTGTCTAGTGAAAAATGCTAAGGCCGCAGTGTGTGGTAGTGATGGTTAAGTCTTTGAACGTACTAAACACATGCCGAGATTATGGGAATCGGTAAGCTTAAGTACCCGATTGGCCCGGCAAGGGGACGGCATCCTACCCTTTGAACTTCGGTCCCATGTGCATATGGCGAGTGCAGAGAGTGGTCACGACCCGGCGCCGAACCGTGGCGTGGGGCTCTTGTACTCTCGGAGGGTAGCCCCGATCCACGACCCGGAAAGAAAGGGGAAAAGTTGCACGTGTGACTCTAGGGGAAAAGTTTGGGTTTCCCTTGCAAGGTTAAGAAATTCGATTCGAATCGTCCGTTTCTCACGGCTATTGAGACTGCTTAACCATTTTTACCCACAGAGTAAGAAGAGGAACAATGAGGATGAATGAACTGGTTGGATGAAAATTTAATGCTTCACCATGTATGCTATTGGATAGCTGCTTATCTAGAATGGTTAATGAAACTAGAATCTTGAGCTAAAAGTTGAAAGTAAGGACTCACTTGTAGATGCTTTTTGGCAAAACAAACCCCTGAGCCAAAAAGCCTTGCATGTCTAGAGTCGGTGGAGTAGATTCCACTACACGGGTAAGTCTTGCTGAGTATTAGTATACTCAGCCTTGCTTGTGGCTCGTTTTCAGGTGAGACCTTCGAAGATATGATTGCTAGCTTGACTTGGCCCTGCACTCTTCCCCCTGGTTGGTCGGTGGAATGGGATACGCCCCCGTCCAATGGAGATAATGCCGAGTGATGTCTCGTACGGGCTTCATCGAGACATCTTTATCGTCGAAGTAGCTTTCGTTGTTTTATTTTCCGCTGCAACTTAAACTCTGAAGAACTTATTAGTTATGATCACTGAAGTACTTGGTTTCTAAACTCAAACTTGGTCTGTAATATTCACTTATGACAATGTTGTAATATTTGCTGGTATGTGGTATTCTTTGGGCTCATCGTCGTGTGAGCATTCGTATGTATGGCACTCGATCCGCTTTACCGTGGTTGTATCGGGAGGTTATACCCGACAGGCCAGTGGATTACTCCGTTTGAAGTGTAAGGTTAACCGAGATTGCCCTAATGGTGATGGTTAATACACTTGAGCCGGATTAATTCAGGTGGTTCTGCCACAACAATAAAACCTGAAAAATTTATAATAGATTCACCTTAAGTTTAGGAGTACTCAGTAAAATATTGAGCACCAGTTTTTGCATGGTTTGTTCTGTATAAATGGATCTTGATCTTAACAGTAGTTCTTTAATATTTTTTTCATGATTAATCTGCTGAATCAAAATGGCTATAAATTTTATAGTGAGTTTGTACTTAACAAATGTGCTCTGCATAAAAATTTTAGCACCAGAAACTATCTCTAGTAGTTGTTTATTTAATCCATGCTTACTTTTGAAAAATAGCCGTTTATGAAATGACAAAACCCCTCACTTACTTAATGAAGTTAGTTAATCTAGATAATACTCGATAAATGACTGCCCAAGGAAAAGAAAATGAAGTGTTTTACAACTTAACTTGAGTCTTGTTGAATTACAACTTTATAGTGAAATAGTTATTTATATTGTACCATTAAAACAAGTCATACGTATGCAATCATATAGCATCAACGACTCTTGCCGACGGAACCTACGAGCTGGTGCCGGAGCCCGAGAGTGAGCAGCGCGAAGCTCAGATCAATCTAACTGAAGTCATCGAAGACCCGAACCAAAGTTCGGAAGAGCTCAAGGCTAGCACTGCTCAGGAAGGCAAGCCCCGGAGCATAACCCCTACTTTTAAACTTATGCAAATTTTATTTATATATGGTATTGTGCATTAAGTTTGTAGGAGTTGATTGAAACCCTAATTGCATGATCCTAGGTACTTATGCTATGAACACTAGTTTATGTTAGTTGCTAGATGCCATGCTAATAGGATTTCAGTAAAAGTCAAGTGATTGCCTGTCACTCGCGAGATATAGGAGTTGTTTGTTTACTTATGTTGGAATCATAAGGTCGGCGGGCGGGGCTGTTTACGATATTCATGTTAATTATTGAGGCCCCGTTTGTGTAGCGAAACTGGCTATGGTCTCGGTGTGTGGTAGTGGTGGTTAAGTTTTTGAACGTACTAACCAAATGCCGAGAATATGGTAATCAGTAAGCTTAAGTAACTGATTGGGCCAGCGAGTGTACTTTACCCTCCCCCTCTTGACTTCGTTCCCATGGGCACATGGTGAGTGTAAGAGCAGCCACGGCCCAGCTGTCAGACCCGGGCCTACGGGACTGTGCACATGGCGTACATCTTACAGGATAAGGGGTGGGACATGGCCCACGCCCTACACCAGTTGTAATTACTCGTACTGTAGTAAAACTACTCGAGCAGTAGAACTAGTTGGAAACGGTAGGAAACTACCCGAAAAGTACTTAGGTAGGACTCCTAAGCTCGTATGTGGCTAGGATTTCCATGTAACCCTTTCCCTCCAAACTGTATAAGGGCGGACAGGGAACCCCTCCAAACAGAAGATCACCCGATGACCACCTAAGGCAATACAAACCACACAGGACGTAGGATATTATGCTCTCAGCGGCCCCCGTTTTCGACAACTACTCGGACTCCAACGAAGAGTACTTCTCGTTCAGTACTACACCTTCAAGCTAGAGCCGAGGAGAACTCGGAGACGAGGGAGCCACCGCTTGTCGGGGGGCCCCCGCTCTTGAAAACCACTCGCAACCCGATGACTACCCCGAATCTTTTTTGGGCAACCACCTGGGTTTAACAATAACATCTACGCCGCAAGGCCGTTTCGTGTACTGGAAGGGCTTAGAGCCCTCCAATCTACTCGACTACGATTCCCGCCTTGTGGCCTTCACGCAGGAACTGCCCTTCCAGGAGGGCAAACCTCTCTCTCCCATCGCAGAAGAGGGAGACAGTAGCACAGAGCTACTCGAATACAGCCATACGGCTAACAACTTGCCAGATCGTCAAGTCTACATGGCCTCCCTTCGTGACGCAGATGACGACGAGCTGGGTCCCGAGTACAACGATGAACAACTCGCAGACGTGCCTGCCGACGAGCCCACGATAAATGCCCCCCAAGACGAGAATGAGGAGCACCGAAGGATCCGGTGGTTGAAGAACGCCAAGTGCGCCCAGCGCAGGCGGAACGCGGAAAATCGCGCTCACAACCCAATCTACCAAAGGAACCTCAACAATGCTTTTGCAGTAGCCACAGATCGGGAGTATCGTACACCGATTGGCGCCATTGCAGAAGTAGCGCTCCTAGCCCAGCAATTACCACCCAACCCCCAGATTCAAAGGCTGCAGTATCTGACCCAGCGCGCTCGTGCAACTTGATGGGCAACATCAAGTGTCCTTCACTCGGAATCTGCCCTCGAGGTTTTAGCGCCATGGCGAAACTGCGCTGATCAGTCGCACCCTCGGAGGAGGCCCCGGGAACAGGAGGAATGACAGTTGCTAGCGCAACAAGGGCCACCAGTCCGCGCGTGGCAACGCTGAACAAGAAGTACAACAATCTACTAGCCATCCTCGCAACCAGCATGGCGCAAGGCCTCAAGGCCAAGCTCCACTCGAGGCCAGCCTTCACGACGCTCCCATGATCGACCTCAAGCAGAAGATCAATGACAGCCGCGACGCGCGGCGTATTACCGAAGTAAGGAGAAGGGACCGTCCCGACAGATACCACGACGATGACAACAACGACTGCTTCCCCGCATTCACGTCCAACATCACTGAAAAATCGTATCCCAAGGAGTTTGAACTAGTCGGAATCCCCAAGTACGACGGCAAGCAGGACCCGCGCCAGTGGATCTGATGCTACTCCGTTGCCATCGAGGTTTCAGGGGGGTACCAAAGCTCTCTACTTCCCGGTAGCTTTGGAATCCGCGCCCCTCACTTGGCTTGAAAGCCTCAAGCCAAACTCCATCGACTCCTAGGAAGACCTCAAGCGGGCCTTCATTGACAACTTCCACGGATCCATGATCAGAGCAGGCACTCGCCACTATCTGTCCCAGGTCAAGCAAAAGATGAACGAGACCTTGAGGTCCTACACCTGGCGTTTCTTCAAGATGCGCACCACCATCGCCAACATCACCAACGAGGACGTTATCCGCTACTTCCAGAACGGTCTCTTCTTGAAGCACATGTACCACGACTTCGGACGCAATCGCCCGACTACTACCACGGAGCTATGTGACATGATGGCACAGTGGGCTGAACAGGAGGACGACCGCTTCCCCAAGCGCAAAAGCGACAAGCAAGGCAACGGCAACGACCATTTCGACAAGGTCCAGAGGAACCACTCGGGGAACCCCCGAAAGCGCAAGCCAGACCAAGAAGTTGCGGTTGTTGAGCGCAATCCGCGTGGCAAGAAGTCGGGGAAACATGACACATAATTTGAGAAAGTCTTGCACAAACAATGCCCGATGCACCCGAAGTCACGACACACGCTCTTCGAGTGCGTCAGCCTCTGCAAGTCACTCAATGCCCCACCCCTTCCCCAAGCAGGAAAGCGAAAGGACCAGGAGGATGACGATGAGGGTGACAAGTTGGGGGCTCAGGATTTCTAGGACCCGAAGAACGTCGTCGATTTCATCTTCAGCGGAGAAGGCGGATTCCCCTCCAAGCGTGCGCAGAAGTTGACCCTGCGCAAAATCCTCTCTATAGACCCGGCCACGCAAAAGGCTCTGAGATAAAGCGAGGTCCCGATCTCCTTCTCTAGGGATGATCAATGGACCAGCTTCTCCGAGCCGGGAAAATTCCCGCTCGTCCTAGACCCTGTCGTGGCGGGTTCACAGCTGACTCGAGTACTCATCGATGGCGGGAGCGGCCTCAACCTGCTTTTCACGAGTACTATAAAGAAGATGGGCCTGGACATCTCCAAGATGCTCACCCCTAGCAGAGCTCCGTTCTACGGCATCGTCCCAGGAAACGCGGCTACTCCACTCGGCTCAGTGGTCCTGCCAGTTACCTTTGGGATGAAGGATAACTACCGCACCGAGTACATCAAGTTCGAGATGGCTGACTTCGAGTCATCGTACCATGCCATCCTCGGCAGACCAGCACTAGCCAAGTTCATGGTCGTGCCCCACTACGTCTACCTGCTACTCAAGATGCCACGCAATACAGGCATACTCACGCTCCATGGTGACCTGAAGAAGTCGTACGACTGCGACCAGGAGGCGATTGAGTACGCTGCGACATCCCGCGTGCCAGAGCCTTCTGCAGAAGTACTCACGACCGCGCAAAAGCTCACTGACTCGGACATGGAGATCTCCAGCCAGAGGCCTAGCCGGTCGAGGGTTAAACCTAACCCCAACGACGTCGGCATCAAGGCCATCCAGCTGCAAGAAGGTGACCCGTCCAAGACTGCTTTGATCGGAGGCGGCTTGAGTGACAAATAGGAAAGCGCGCTCGTCAGCTTCCTTAGGGCTAACCGAGACATATTCGCGTGGAAACCAGCGGATATGCCAGGGGTGCCCAAGGAGTTGATCGAGCATTGCCTAAAAGTTGATCCTAAAGCCATTCCTAAGAAGCGACGACTACGATGCTTCACTCCCGACAAGAGGGAGGCCATCAAGAAAGAGCTAGCAAAACTACTCGCGGCTGGTTTTATTAAAGAAGTGTACCACCCCGAGTGGTTAGCTAACCCTGTAATAGTCTTGAAAAAGAATAATAATGAATGGAGGATGTGTGTGGATTATACTGATCTCAACAAACACTGCCCGAAGGATCCCTTCGCGCTCCCACGCATCGACCAGGTCATCGACTCTACGGCTGGCTGCGTCCTGCTCTCCTTCCTCATCTGCTACTCAGGTTACCACCAGATCGCTCTTAAGGAAGAAGACCATATCAAAATGGCGTTCATCACCCCCTTTGGAGCATATGCATACACAACAATGTCCTTCGGATTGAAGAACGCAGGAGCCACCTATCAGCGGGCCATCCAACTGTGCCTTGCGGATCATCTACATCGCAACGTTGAAGCTTACGTGGACGACGGGGTCATCAAGACCAGATCCCACGATGAGTTCATCCCGGATCTCGAGGAGACATTCAACAGCTTACACAAGTTTCGATGGAAGCTTAACCCAACGAAGTGCATCTTCGAGTGCGACAAGGAAAACTACTCGGTTTCATCATTAGTCACCAAGGAATTGAAGCAAACCCGAAGAAGATCACCGCCATCACAGCCATGGATGCTCCACGGACGATCAAGGATGTCCAGAAGCTCACAGGCTGCATGGCAGGCTTGAACAGATTCATCTCCCGACTTGGAGAAAGGAGACTACCCTTCTTCAAATTCCTCAAGAGACACGACAAGTTCCAGTGGACCGAGGAGGCAAAGCAGGCGCTGCAAGATCTCAAGCACCAAGTGGGTAGTGGAACTGGGGGCTCTCACCCTTGACTTCAAGCCATGGACGGCCATCAAGTCGCAGGCACCAGTCAATTTCATGGCGGAGCGGCGAGAAAACCAAGTGGAAGCCGTAGCCAACCAGCCAGAGCATTGGGTCATGTACTTTGATGGCTCACTCAAGCTCGGCCGCGGTGGCGCGGGAGTACTTTTCATCAGTCCGAGAGGAGAACAACTCATGTACGTGTTCTAAATACTATTTGAGGTCTCTAACAACGAAGCCGAGTATGAGGCACTATTGCACGGGCTACGCCTGGCAGTCTCTCTAGGCATCAAGCGACTACTCATCTATGGTGACTCCTTACGGGTGGTCCAACAAGTCAACAAGGAGTGGGACATCAACAAGGACACCATGGACGCGTACGTTACGGAGATATGCAAGCTCGAGAACAAGTTCTCGGGGTTGAAAATCCACCATGTGATTCGCGACAACAACGTGGGAGCAGATGTGCTCTCCAAACTGGGTTCTGATTGAGCTAACGTCCCACCGGGAGTTTTCGTTCACGAGTTGCATCACCCTTCCATCAAGGCACCAGACTCAAGTTCCATCGCTCAGGGTCCCAAGGAACCCGACCGAGAGGTCTTGATGATCGAGGTCGACTGGAGGATGACCTTCATCGACTACGTCCATGAGCACAAACTACCCCCCGGCGTCGACCCAAAAAGCGCTGAGGCTACTCGCATCCTAAGGCGTAGTAAAGGGTACGTTCTAGTCGGGGGGTAACCTGTACAAACGTGGATCAGCGTCAGGCATACTCATGAAGTGTGTCCGCACAGGGGAGGGCAGAGAGATACTCCAAGAGATTCATGAAGGCGTGTGCGGGAACCACGCTGCTTCTCGCATACTAGTCGGCAAGGCTTTTAGATCTGGTTTCTACTAGCCGACTGCTTTGGCAGACGCCAAAATACTCATTCGCCGGTGTACAAAATGTCAGTTCTTTAGCGAACAGCCCCATGTCCCAGCTCATAACCTCATCACCATACCACCCTCATGGCCCTTAACAACTGCGCCTGGAGGTTTTGCACACGTGTTGGTGGCCATCGACAAGTTTACCAAGTGGATCGAGTACAAGCCAATCACAACGCTCTCTGCAGATCGAGTGATTACCTTCATCTGCGACATCTTGCACCATTTTGGCTTCCCCAACACCATCATTATGGACCTAGGATCTAATTTTCAATCGCATCAGTTTTAGGATTTATATGAACGCAGTTCCATTGAAGTCAAGTACGTTTCAGTGGCTCATCCGCGAGCCAACGGCCAGGTTGAGGGCGCCAACGACTTGATTCTTGATGGCTTGAAGAAAAGACTCTGACAAAAACAACAAAAAGAGCGGCAAGTGGATTGACGAGATCTCGTCAGTAATCTGGGGGCTTCGCACACAACCAAGCAAAGCCACAGGACAGTCACCTTTCTTCCTCGTATATGGGTCTGAAGCTATATTACCAGCTGACGTGATGTGGAAGTCTCCCCGACTGGAGATGTTTGAAGAAGGCGAGGCTGACACCGCAAGGCATCTCGAGCTCGACTCAGCACAGGAAATCAGATGCAATGTCTTGCTCAAGTGGGCTCGCTACTTACAAGGAGTTCGTCGTTACCACGACCAGAACGTTCAACGATGTTCTTTCAATGTTGGAGATATTGTTCTTCAATGAATCTAGGATGACACCGGGTTACACAAGCTTAACTCGTGATGGAAAGGGCCTTTCATCGTGCACAAGGTTACAGGCCTGGGTCGTATTGCTTACAGTACCCTAATGGCCAAGAGGTTCCTAATTCCTTGAATATCAAGCATCTACGCTGTTTTCATCCTTAATCAACCAAGACATCTTCTGTTTCAAGATGAAGTTTGGGAGAACTCGAAGCCTTCAGAACTATGAAGACTCAGGGGCTTATCGGACCCGGGCCCACGGGACTGTGCACATGGCGTACAACTTACAGGATGAGGGGTGAGACATGGCCCACGCCCCACACCAGTTGTAACTACTCGTACTATAGTAGAACTACTCGAGCAGTAGTAGAACTAGTTGGAAACGGTAGGAAACTACCCGAAAAGTACTTAGGTAGGACTCCTAAGCTCGTATCTGGTTAGGATTTCCATGTAACACTGTCCCCCCAAACTGTATAAGGGCGGACAGGGATACCCTCCAAACAGGAGATCACCCGATCACCACCTAAGGCAATACAAACCACACAGGACGTAGGGTATTACGCTCTTGGCGGCCCGAACCTGTCTAAACTGATTGTTCCTTGCACCTTCGAGTTCCTGATCTCGGCGACACCCTACCTACAAACTCACCACCTCAGGGGTATCCCTTGGTGGGCGTGGCGGTAAAACACCAACACCTGCTTCGTTCTGTGGTTCATGGACCTCTGTACTCGAGAGGGGTGGCCCTGATCCACAACCCGAAAAGAAAGGGGAAAAGTTGTATGGGTGACTCGCCTGGGCCCATGCATGTGTTTAGGTTTCCCTTTGCAAGGTTAAGAAATTCGACTCGAATCGTCCGTTTCTCACGGCCATTGAGACTGCTTAACCCTTTTACCACATAGAGTAAGAAGAGGAACAATGATAACAATTAATCTTGTTGGATGCTCAATTAATTATTTCCACCATGCGTGATTTGGATAGTTGCTTACCTAAAATGGTTAATCAACTAGAACTTGATGCTAAAACGTGGAAGCTAGGACTCACTCTTAGATGCTTTTTGACAAAAACAACCCCTCAGCCAAAAGCCTTGCATGTCTAGAAGTTGGCTAAGTATATTCCACTAGTTGGGTAAGCCTTGCTGAGTATTAGTATACTCAGCCTTGCTTGTGACTTTGTTTTCAGGTGAGATCTTTGATGATATGGTTGCTAGTTTGACTTGGCCGTGTACTCTTCCTCCTGTTTGGTCGGTGGAATGGGATGGGTCCCTGGCCAGCGATGATAACGCTGAATGATGTCGTGTATGGGCTTCATCATGATATCTTATATCGTCGTTAGAACTATCTTTTTTTCGCTGCACTATAAAATTCTGAAAGTACTTGTTTATGAATATTTTCGAATTTGATTTGTAATAATAATTCCTGTTGAACACTGTGATGTAAAATTTATGGATTGTTGTAATCTCTGGGCTCACCTTCGTGTGGGTTGTACGTATGCATTGTTTTGATCGAAATTCCAGTGGTTGCATCGGGATTTACCCGACAGACTGTCGTTTTACTCTATTTTAAGTGCGTCTTAGCCCGGATTGCCTCTATGGTAATGGTTAGCGCACTTAAACCGGATGAATTCAGGCGGTTCTGCCATAGTGCACCAATCAAAAAAGGGTCGGTTTCAGAAAGCACCATGGCCAAGTTAACAGTATATTGTGAGCGTGAGAGTATGTGCGTATTTGTGAGTATCTGCGTATGTACTGTGTTTCGAAAGAAAAGGTTAACAGTATATATATTGATTAGTGTGTTTTCTTTTCCATTTTCTTGAAGGTTCCATATTTAAAAATCATCGTTCTAGTTCATCCTTTTGGTCCTTATTTTGTTAGTGGTAAATTGGAAATTGACCTTGTTGAATTTGAAATTTTCCATCTGTTCATTATATAAATTGTGAGATTACTTGGAGGGAGTTGGAAGAGTGATAGGGCAATGCTTCCTCCATTTTAAATTATAGGACAATTTAGATTTGTTATAAATCAAACCCCTCTAACTTTGACTAAGTTTAAAGAAAAATATGTTAATTTGTACAATATCAAATAAATATACTATTACTTCATGGTGGATTTAATGCTACTAACAGATGATGAAATATGCTATTGATACTTGGTCAAAATAAGTTGACTTAGGAAAAAAGAATTTGAATATGCAGAAGAGATGCAGGTCATTATGTTAAGATAGGAAGGAAAGGTCAAAATAGTTGTACAACACCCCCCCCCCCCCCCCCCCCCGAGCTTTTAGACTGGATCGCACCTTAAAAAAACTAACACAACGACCCTAGACCGTAACACAATGCTATGGTCTAACACAACCAGCGCCCTGAGCCCTTTGCCGCCTGCAAGCATTCAGAGATCGGCTTCTTGTGCCAAGAGAAGTGCCTGATCAATCCTTGGAGATGCCCCATTGAACACCACATCGTTCCTTGTTTTCAAAGTATATCGCGCGCCCTACCATTTGAACAATCAAATGTCAGTAACTATAAGATAATAAAGAGTGAGAATTAAACTATATGCATGGTAATACGAAAACACCACATTCGGTAGTAAGCACATCATGAACATATTAATATAGGTGTCTATCCGTCATTTGAATCATAAATATTACAGCACACCCGAGCACCAAGCTATCCTAGCCATTAGGTGTCTGTCCGGCATCTGAATAATGAATATTACAGCACATCCGAGCAGCAGGCTATGCTATCCATCAGCTGTCTGTCCAGCATCTCAATCATCAACATCACAGTACATCTGATTACCATGTTACATCCGAGCACCGATTTATCCTATCATTAGGTGTCTGTCCGGCATTTGGAGCATCAATATTACAGCACATCCGAGCACCATAAATCCAAATGCAACAACAAGTATGCATAGCTACCAAACAACCTAGCTGGAAGCTTTGATACTAACTGACCATGCTACACAGTTTGCGTGCGGAGGTCGATGCAGACTCTAGATCCCATGCATCGGACTCTTCTTGCCGGAGACGAAGGGCACACAAAAGCCGGCCGCAACTGGTAGAGGCAAATCAATATGAGCTTGACTTCTCATGCATCCAAGCTTGGGCTGCAAAAGGAAAATAATTTAATGTCTAGCATGTGTCATGGACATGCGACAATGGTTTCTAAAATGAGGATGGCGGGATGCTAATTAAAAAAGAGCAAAAAAATAGTAACATTGCATATCAAAGGAGGCCAAACAAAAAAAATACATGGCTGTGCTGGTACAAGCAAGCTAATCATGGACAAACAATCATCTTAGGCTGTAATGGTATCTACTATGTTCAGGTCCATGTAGGGTAGCATGATTCTGTTACTAATATTTAGGAGTGGACCTAGTGAGGAGGAGCTGATGGTAGGTTAAGATCTTAACCTGAGTTGAATCATGCAGCCAATTCAGGTATTTTCTCAGCTAATGAAAGTATTATTCAGATTATGTTCTGAGGTAATCATGCAGCTTGAATGATTTTACCCCTTAAATCTTTTCACAGTTCACATATAAGATAAGGTAATAAATACTCAGAAGCTAGGCTGTATCACTTTGCACTGGTATAAACCAAACCTATTCGAAAGTATGAATGCCAAAAAAATCTCTATTGCAAGAGTTCTATACTACTCTGATCTGTCACATGCAGGAGCTTGATGAAAGTAGCTAAATACCTGTTCTGATCAGAGGTGGCTGCACCACTGTCACTGCCACCACTGCCATCTGCAGCTTCTTCACCAGTAAATAGCTTCTTAGCAACTTTCTTGTTAGGGGATGGACGGGACCTAGAAGTACATATTTAAGTTTTATGTTGAATAACCAACTGGCAGAAGTAAAAACCAGGGGTTGCTGGTGGGGATAACCTTTTATTTGTAGTGCTTTTCCGTGTCTTTGTAGAGGAATTACCAGGTGCATCTACAGCAGCAGCCAAGGTCTTGTCCTGTGTCAAAATATACCAAAATTAGGAAGCAAGGCTGCTGAAGAGAACATCATCCACTTGCTACATTTCAATCTACATAAGTGTGGGGATGCAGCTGTAATAACAGTAAAAGAGTTAATTACCTGATCATGAGCATTGTTCCTTTTACTCTGTGGAGTGTCCACTGGACCAGAACCACCCAATGCTGTTTTGGTTGGTGTGGTGCTTGAGGCAAGGCTAGCTTCAGGAGCAGCAGGCAAAGAGGATACAGTCAAGGTATTACCAGTGTTCTGCAAGCTGGTGCCTGCACCTCCTGAGAACATGATAGATGATGTCTGGGATGCTCCTGATGTTGCTGGAATGACAGCACCACCATCATTCACCTCTCCCACTACCGCATTAACTTGAAAGGTGATATTGTCCGAGTCTGTTGTGCTATCTGTAAAACTAACACTCCATGTGAAAGTCCTTTCAAGAAGCCTTGTAAGTTCATGTGGGATAAAACCAGCTAGGTTATTAGCAACAAGGGTATCAGCTATTTTTTTGACAAGCCGCTGAGCTTGACGCCCAAAGACAATGAACCTACAAAGTTAGAATTATTAGAAAATATCCTGAACACATGCTAAATAAGGAGCGAACATGCTAAATAAGGAGCGAACAGTGACAGTCACAAACTGACCTTTGAGATGGCACTCCAATGGCACCACATTTAGAATTAGTGCACTTATATGAATCACCATGACGCGTAGCTGTTTTCATACATTTCTTGCACGCATTGTACCACTGTGAACTGTCAATTTTCTTTACTGTAACTGTAACCAAGAATCCATTTTTCTGCACCAGAGAATCTATAAGCAACGATGCTATGATAAGAGGCACACCACATATGAAATTCTGCGGTAACAATAGTACCTGGCATTCAAACGGATTGAGGTTCAAGATTTCAGACACCTTCTTCTCTTCAGCAGGCTTTTTCTGTTGAGAGGAGCCTGCACTATCAACCTAGGTAATTGGCTCATGGACGGCCTCAGCACTGCCCAGGAAAGTGAGGAGAAGATCCTTTGTTAGAAATAATAAAAATATCCTTAAAGGTAAAGCACATGCAGGAAGGCAATGCTTAGATGAATTTGTTACCTGGCCATAAGCCTTTTTGCCTCGGGGACTTCAGGGTTTATGTACCACTTTCACGATGAACCGCCAGAGAGTGACATACCTCCAAAGCTTTTCACAAGAGTACCAACAAAGATCACTATCTGTGGAGAAGCCTGCCCATCCCTATGGATGTCCTCGGCTGGGAATGAAGTTGTCCGGTCTGACCAAAGCACGACATCCAGCATAACATTGCTATTAAACCAGGAAAACTAGATGTTAGTGTGCAGTATAGCGTACAATCATAGGGATAGAAGGCACGATGAACAGCAACAGTATATATCTAACCATGGGAGGCGTATAGTGATAGCTCTCCTTGCGCTTTCATCCTACCTCATGGTTGTTCGTATTGCCCCAACATTTGAGATAGCAGTTATCACTCCAATGACATCTATTTTAAGAAATAACAATGCATAAGCTAATGTCATAGACAGTAAGTTTAAAGCACACTCACAAGACAGTAAGAATGTTCCTCACCTGTAAAGAGCACTCTGCTGTCTAGACGTGCCTGTAATTTCTCCATGGAAGCAAGGAAGTAGGCATAGACTGGGAAAGCAGGGGGGACATTAACCACTTCTTCAAACTTTGTCCATTTTGAAAAGATAAGCATTAGATCATTTTCAACTGGTTTGTAGTAGTCATTGGAGTTCTTGACTCAAAAATAGAAGAAGACATAAATATTTCCTTCCTTTATGCACTGCTTGAACCGCTCACTGACACCAGGATAGATCTGGACATGGATGGTGTTATCCTGTCCAAATGAATAAAACCATAGCTAATAAGCTCAATTTGAAAGGCAGTATGCATCCATCAACCCAACAAAGTAAAATTGAAATTGGGCTTTCCTACCTCTTCATCAGTAAGAACCATATCAGTGTGCAGCAACTTTGGTTTCATCTGCAGGATCACAAAAGTCCCAGAATCTAGAGACGCGTATGCAAATGCAATGATGGCAGTTTCCAACCATAAGGTTGGGAAGGAGCATTTGTCCCATGTGCAGATACAGGAAAGTTATCCAATCTCTGAGAATTCAAATCAATAATCTGAACATATTAAATTTAATTGCTGTAAAAAGAATTAGCTAAGAAAGATGTGAAACCTTAGATCAAAATACACAATATATACCAAAGCAGATCAGCCAATCAACAATTAAAAGCGACAAAAGTCTCAGCAGGCAGGCACATTCAAAGCATATAAGAACACAAAAATATGTACAGCAAAAGAACCAAGGGCATGGTGGGAGTGCTAAGCCGATGCCGCATCAGCGGCATCAAGAACCTCCCGGTACACCATGTTTCGAGTCTGTGAGTCACATGAACCGTCATCGCTTTCAATCAAAATCCTAAGGCCGCTTCTAGATGTAGCTCTCGAAACTGCAACATAAAGTTGCCCATGTGTAAAGACAGGTATTTTCAGGTAAAAGCCTACCCTTGATAGGGTCTGATCCTGGCTTTTATTTATTGTCATCACATAGCACACTCGTACAGGAAACTGCCTTCTTTGCAATGTGAAGGGCCATTTTACATCTGTTGTGTTAAGAGCTGTCCTAGGTATAAAGACAGCTTCGCCAATATTTGATCCTATTAGCACCACACATTGCATTAGGCGTTGTCATAGTTCGGTAATAAGCAGTCTAGTTCCATTGCAAAGGCCCATATTCTGGTTAAGGTTTCGTAAGAGCATCACTATAACACCCTTCTTAAGCACAAGCTTATGAGAAGGAAAATTGTTTGATTCAATCGAGTTAAGAAACTCAGCAGGGTAGAGTATATCAAAATCTGGAATGTGTTCAGATGTTTTCGATATGGTGTCACAGCTTATGTAGTGCACACTATCACCAGGGAGCATTGAGACAACATATTCATTTATTTCATCAATCGTCACATTATTTGGGCAGACAATGGCTCGTGAGGCTAAATAGGTAGGATCCTGATAGTTCGACAACAAATTTGGGTACACCTCACGCACAAGGGCAGCAACTTTGTCACCATCGTTAGGATTAGTAGATCGTCAGGAATGGTAACCTAGGAGGCTTCACGTTCCTCCCCCCTCTTTTCAACAGGAGCAGTGCCATCGCTAATAGCTAAGACCCACTTGCTAAACCGCTCAAGCTCATCGCGCTGGTTTCCTTCTAACGTAGGGTTCACGAGCTGCATGTTTATATGCAGCTTTAACAGTACTACATGCTGCCATAGTTTAGAATTCGTGATAGATGCACCAACCACAGCGGACCGTGAGCCCTTGCGCACTACGGGTAGAATCTATCGGAAATCGCCACCAAGAACAACAGGCTTGCCTCCAAACAGAAGCATCGCATTGCCAGGGTTATGCTCTGAAAGGATGTCCCTCATAGTTCTGTCTAACGCCTCAAAACATCGACGGTGAGTCATTGGAGCTTCGTCCCATATAATGAGTGCTGCCACTTGTTAAAGCTCAGCAAGCATGGTACCTCTTTTTACACTACATGTGGCAGTCTCAGTTATGTCGAAAGGTATTTTGAACCTAGAGTGCGCAGTTCGTCCTCTAGGTAACAGCAGAGATGCTACACCAGATGATGCAACTGCAAGCACTATTTTCTTTTCAGACCATAATCTTGAAATTATGGCATTCCATAAGAATGTTTTTCCAGTTCCACCATGGCCACACACAAAGAAAAAACCAGCAGATCCACTAAGGACACGTTCAGTGACAGCATCAAACACTTTTTTTTGGTCAATGTTCAACTGTGACACCAAAGACGAAGCATGCATGGACAGCATTAAGGGTTCGGGATCGAGCTCATCATTAATTAGTCTGTTATCAGTCATGCTATAATCCTGCCCGTCCAGTTTTGGCAAGTTGTAGTTATTTATGTTGCCACCACTATTAGCAAATAGATCTGTTAACTTTTGTACAAGCAAGTTTCAATTGCTCGTGTGGAACAACATAATTTGGGTTTGCAAGCGCATTTCTTAGCCGTTTCTGTATGTCATCCGTGAAGTAAAGCCAGTACGTATCAAACAAAGCACGTACATCACTAACAAAACAGTAAAGCACCACAGTGACAAACAAATGCCTAAGCTGATGTGCCGATGAAGACACTATGGCCTCATCAAACAGAATGTTCCATTCATTATCACTTTCAAGCAAACCTCTTGCCTCACACGCTTCTTGGAATGTAATGTATACTCTATCGTTGAAGGTCCTCACACCAACATAGTTGGTCGCGCCTTTAACTATCATTAAGAGCATGCGCTGATAATAAAGTTCACCTGCGGTTGGATGAACGTAGTACATACGGCCAATCTTTTTGCAAGGCGCTCTTTTTCTCCAGCATCGGTTAGAAGCATCCCAAGTCCATTGTTTTGGAAAATCATAGTATGTCAGCTGCCTAGCATCGTCATGTTTCTCATTTGCATCAAACCAGGCGGTCAGCATTGTGCTTTTTGCTGCTGGGCTAGAAAGCAACTCTTCTAGTTCAGCCCCAGGCTCGTACCGCACATGATTCGTTCTACCGGACGCATTCTATAGTGAATATCAAATTCAAAAGCACACCATAGAGCTTCACAAGAAGATAGAAATCTGCCATCAATGTATTCTTGGATTTCATTGCGTGGGGCTAATTGAGGTCCAGGAGATGCATTAGTTGTCTTCGCAGCAACCTCAAAGTAAATTTTTGCCCTATCGCTCCCCTTTGTAACGTATTTAAACAGGTATTTGATCATGTTGGATTTATTATACCATTCAACATTGATGTGTGCATTGTATTTTTTTAGAAGGTCCATGTTATAAGGAACAACATTTCTGTTATCTAGCCTGACACCATTCTTCACAACATGCCTACCATCGTTTCTACGCCTATAGATAGTAAAGCCAAAGTCATCTATTATCGTCTCATCTTGGAATGATTTAGGAAAGTTCTTTGAACACTTGTTATCTTTCAGGCATGGGCATTTTTTGTTGTCATCGCCACATGGACCGTGTATCATGAACTCATCAACCAAAGCATAACCTAGTGGGTCAATGTTTATGCCAGGGATTTCTGCGCAGATAAAACCATCAATGGTAGAAGGACTAAACTCTGAGCGTGCATCAGCCAGCCAGACAAGGCAGTGTATATGGGGCAGGCCACGCTTTTGGAACTCTACAGTGTAGAGAACTGCATAGGCAACAACTTAGCTCAGACACACCAACAACAAAAGCTAAAGAGCAACATGAGATGCTAGCCCATATTCTATATCTCACCTGCACGTATTGCACCAAAGGTCCTACCCTCCTTGATATCATCTATGAATTCATCGACTTTCATATGGAACACTCGCACAATCAAATCAGATCGATCACAAGGCTGCTGGCCTAGCTCATATCGCAAAGCATCGGCAATCTCTCTCCACTTAGTGTTGCATGTAAACGTCACAAAAAGATCAGGTGGGCCATATACTCTACATATGGCCATTGCATCCTGATAGTTCATGACATGATATCTTCTCCCACCAGTAAAACTAGCAGGCACAACAAATCTACCGCCAACAGAATCTGCATTAGTAAAACCCCTATCAATCGCATCGGCTATTCCCTGAACAGACTCGTATCTTAGCTCTTTTTGGTGATCACCTATGAACTTTAGCCTAGACCCTTCGACTGTTGAGTAGAAATCAACATTTATTTGGTCACTTAACCTGCCATAGCAAGTAAATGGGTTCGCTTCATTTAATCTATAATGCATATGAAACCTACCGAACTCAAGCATAGTGACATATTTACGGGCAATACCTTCCTCGTCAGCATCTGAATACCTAATGCCAAGATGGTAGCCACGGTCACCATAAGGGAAAAGCAACGGATACTGCAGAGCCATGTAGCATGGGTGCAAACAGGAAACGCGTTTTAGCCCATGTTCTCGATCATGCACAAGTACGTCGTAAGTGTACTGATCAGCTGAGTAGTCACCCACTATTATCGCTGCAATCTCACCACTCGTTGGTAGACTGTACTGAACATCATGCCTAGTGTTACAGCCCAACAGTCTTAGTGTCACTTTTTGGTCACCCTCTTGTTCCAAACGCTCCCTAGCATATCGGAATGCCTTCACAAGGCTGTTATGCTCATTTAGCATCTCTAACAGGGACAGTGCCACCCCTGGGTCTGGCTGGTTAGCAGCACCACCATCTACCTCAAACATGCGTAGACGGTTTTGTGCCTCGTGTTCAGTATCGTATATATATAGCTGTGCAAATTTGGGTCGAGAGCCATGGTGCGGCATGAGGGAACCAATACGATGGTGAACAGCTCCATTTATTTTGAAGACATAAGGAGCAGTGCCATTATTTATGGTCTTATCGACCGCTGCACCTATAGAGGTGAATGCAAATAACGAATTATACGATCGAATCTGCTTAAGAAATCGCTTTGAACGTGCATCGCCATCAAATCTTAACAGGTCTGCTAGGGGGGTAGGTGGTTTCTTGTAAGGTCTCAGGTTAATCTTGGCCCCCCTACAGCAAAGGTTGTACACAATTTTTCTTTTTGATAAATTAGAAGCGCTCTTGACTCGTTCTTGAAACCAAAAGATAACCCCGCAGTATGGACACTCACGTGTTGGGCCACCATAGTAGGACCGTCCTGGGTAGGCTTCTACAGATGGACAGAAAAAAATTAGGGCTGCAAGCATACCAGAAACAAAAAACAATCTCCTAGGAAGTCGAAAATGCGGACATTTCATTTCTTCTATGCGGGCTTTATCAAGAGGAAGTGTCACAGACATAGGAACATCACGGTCAGGGGATCTCTTACAGCGTAGCACACACATACGACGTCTTCGGTTCGATGCAGCAATGTCTGCAGGGAAGTCCATCAAGGATCTCTCTCCTGTTTAGGCCAGGACATTAGAACTTATGTCTTCCTAATCAACGCCATGGAGTGGGCAGGTCTAAAATCCACTCACTCGTTCTTTTTCGAGAAACCAACAGCGGACCACATGTTCCCGGCAGCTGAAATGGGCACGACTGGGAGGATGGGCCTGGCAAGTCAGTAAGGCACGAGGGTCCACTACTGCCAGCAAGGTTAGTCTGGCCAGGAGAGCCTAACAAAGAATGATCCAATGCAAACAACAACACCATCAGAAAAGAGAAGGACACCCCTTCTATCATAAAACAATCAGCAACAATCCTAGGGACCTTGCGTAAGAGCAAGTTTTTTTCTCTGCGCCTTCTCACGACACCGCGCGACCCTCTGGCATGGAGGCCCAACCATCACTAAACAGCCAACACAGCACAAAAGGACCACAACCAACATGGAGCATCAAAGGAGGGCACACACTCTTCTCCAACACAGCACATAAAGCTCACAATGAACACTACATATCAAAGGAGGCCAAACAAAAAAAATAACAACAATAAGATAGAAAGCACGTCACTATTACCGCGCAAACAAAACCAAACTGCATGGATCACTTACGCTCATATATGAATGCAACAAAAAAGGCCTTAATGCAGAGGAAAGTAGGAAATAGACACTAAGGCTACCTATAGAGAAGAAAAGGACATATATATGGTATGGCCGATATACAAGGCCTACAGCAAGCTACAGAAAGAAAGATAGGAGAATGTGAACATGAAGGTCTAGAGAGGGATTTTTCAACTGCATATGAAGCAAAATAAGAAAAGAATAGATAATCAGGAAAGAGGAGAAGAAGCACAGCACCTAGCAGCAGTCACAGAAAAGGGATAAAGAGGGGTCCAAACTGTATATAAAGCAAGATAAGGGACGGATAGGTACTTAGTTTAGAGAATAAGAAGCACAAAATCTAGTAGTATTAGAGAGCAAAGCTAGCAGATGAATTAGTAGTTAGAAGAGACTCTGCAAGGCCCTTTCTATGCAGATCGGACTATGGATGTCAAATCAAAGGAAACGCAATGCATGGAAAGGAAACAAGCAGCCAGAGCAAACTGACCTCTGCAGGTCCTTGGAGCACACACAACCAAAAGCAGCAGCAATGGGACAGAAACCCTGGTTGCTTCAGCAGGAGACGATCTATCAACCAGCAACAAACCTGATTAGCATGTTGGAAAGCAAATGCATTCGTCAAATTGAAAGAGGCCATGCAAACATAAAAAAAAACACCAGAAAAGGGACAAGCTTACCCTGAGAACTTGCTGCTCAAACACAGGAAGATTGCTGCAGGCACAAGAAAATGCATAAGATATAAATTCAGAGTAGTCAACTGATGGCATTCATTAATTCAGAAACTGGAATGATGGTAGGAAACACCGAATAGCCAATTGAGGGCCTCAACACCACATCACAGATCCAGCAATCAAAGATGAAGCTTTCAGTACAAAATCATTCCATTTTGTAACAAAATTATCTATTTGTCTATTAGTATTCTAAAAAGTACAAGGCTGCATTTTTTAGGCCGTTTGCCTCTGCATAAGTACAGATACCTAATTCTGGTCATGCTAAACAGGATAGGGGAAAAACACAGTGCAGTTTTGTGTTCCTCTCAACACCGAAACGGTTCTAAAGATATAAATCACTGCAAAAATTTTCCATGAATCAGATAAGGTAACATTTTCTCTTGCTACTCACCAGTCAGCTACCCAGCTCCGAAAAGCAAACGATATGCCTTTATTGCAAACTAAGAGAGGACATATCAACCAAACCAGGAGGACATTATTATAATCTCTAAACTAAAGCAAACATGTAGTATGGATCAGTTTATTTAGCTAAAGACTAAATCAACAATATGTGGGCTATTTTGATATATCTTTGGGAAAATATTTATCTCCCAAGCCCTATGTCTAAGTTCAGAAAAAGGGAATCACCAAAAAGTGCATCCATGCATGTGTGCAGAAGAGAAGTCCCTAATGGCGATTTCTCAGTTTTAACTTCAGCTTGTAGGCTATTTTTGCACACTGAAAAACTAGGACGACATTATTATATTCTCTAAACTAAAGCAAACATGTAGTATGGATCAGTTTATTTAGCTAAAGACTAAATCAACAATATGTGGGCTATTTTGATATATCTTTGGGAAAATATTTATCTCCCAAGCCCTATGTCTAAGTTCAGAAAAAGGAAATCACCAAAAAGTGCATCCATGCAAGTGCACAGAAGAGCAGTTCCTAATGGTGATTTCTCAGTTTTGACTTCAGCTTGTAGGCTATTTTTGCACACTCAAAAACTTGCTAACTTGCTATCATTACACATAATATACTTTGCTCCACACCTAAAATATATCCACTCTGTCATCTTTGAAACTATTGTTAGCTTCAATGCATAAGAAAGGCACCTCTGATTCAATGCTATAGAAATCAGATTTATCTATCCAATCAAGTTAATTTCGTGGGATCTGACATCTTTCATGAGTTTTATATTTTTAAGCAATGTATACTGACCAACTTGGTCACCCAATGAGACTATATCAATTTCAGGATGGTGTATTCATAATATATACATGGATGCTGCTAATCTATAGCAGAAATTTCACCTCTAAAGGTTTTAGAAATTTGAAAGGAATAGAGGAGGGACAAACTCACCCTAAGATGCTGCTGCTCAAGCCAAGAAGACTGCTACAGGCATGCAACGGGCGTTCCTAGACCTAGGTCACCGAATCCATGGCCGCCTCTGCACCTGCACTGGAAGAACAAGAACTGGCGGCTTAGGTCAAGGCACGGAAGATTCAAAGCAGCACAAAGAGAAGTGCGCAAAGGGCTGGAGCTCACAGATCTACACGTAGGGGTTTGACAGGGAAACAGGAGGAGGAATGTAGATGGCGAATGGCAAGGTAGAGCTCGTAACCGGGACGAGAGGAAGAAGAAAGCGGGGAATGATATGCGATGAGCAGGGAGAAGAGGGAAACTTATCTCGACACCAAATGGGAGCACGCGCCGATGGGACTGGCCGTCCTCGCAACCTGCTCAGACGGGAGGGGTAGCGCACGCGCGGTGCCGCCTGGGACTGTTCCGACGGGGGGCCGGATAGATGAGGCGACACGCCTGCACGGCCTGGCGCGCCTGGCTCCATCGCCTCCTTGCCGCGGCAACACCCAGGGCCGAGGCCGGCCACTGCGAATCGGGCCCAGCTGAGCGGTGGCCCACCGCTCAGCAGCACAGGGCGCCGCACGCCGGCGCACAGGCGCCGCCGCCAACCGCCCCATCCCGTGCGCGCCTAGCCCCCTCGCCTCCTTGCCGCGGCAACACCCAGAGGCCAAGGCCGGCCACGGCGAAGCGGGCCCAGCTGCTCGGCAGCACGGGGCGTCGGACGCCGGCGTATAGGCGCCACCGCTGGCCGCCCTATCCCGCTTGCTGCCCTCGCCAGAATCGAAGGGGCGGAGGCCTACGGCTCAGCCCATCGACCGCCCCGCCCCCTCTTCTGCTGGCTGGCACCATTTGCGCCCGCGCCACCCACTGACAAGAGGGCCAACCGCAGCACGCGGCCCCACTGGCCAGCGCCACGGGCAGCCGCACGGGCGGTCAGCAGCCGCCGCGCACAGCAGCCCACCCCACCGCCGGACAGCAGTGCACCAAGCACTCACCTAGCCACAGGAGCTGACAGCGGGCCATGGCTCGAAACAAGGCCCACCGGTCAGCAGGGTGGAGCCAAGGCTGGTCGCGCGCTGCCGGACCGCTCACCGCCGCTGGCGCCGGATGCTTCAACACACTTTCTATGTTTTTGCCGTGGGATGCGGGGAGAAGAGCAGAACGCAGTGGATTTTAATCAAGCTGATAAGGCCCCTAGCATGACCAAGGTGTTCCTCGCCGAGCGTCTTTTTTTATTGCAACACAGGCCTGCAGCCACCAAACAAAAAAGATCAGCCGAGTGGGCTTGAGGTGTGATGTCCGGGAGACCAAAAAGGCGCATCATCCTATGCCAAAACTGTTGAGTAAATAGAAAATCTCTATATTAAATTTTATATAAAATAAATCAGGATGAACACAAGAACTAACATAACAGCATAAACAACAAAGTTAGTTAGAATCTCCGGATTCATGCTTAAGGAATAGATCACATCACAAATTACATACTGAGGTCTGGCTGGAGGATTGACGACGACGAACCGCCGCTGCCGGAGACGACGAAGACGGTTGATCCATGAGGCGACAGAGTTGGGTGGAAGGCGCGCCGTTGTGAAGACCTTGAGCTGTCGCGCGAAGCGCTTCCAAAAAACTTATTTGCCCTCTCCAGGTGCAGGATCCCAAAGGTGAAGGGTTCCGGAGACCTGCTCTCCTATTCGCCAGTGCACGTCGGCGCTCGGGATGGAGAAGGCTACGGTAGCGGCGCAGCAGTGAGAAGAAGCAAAACCCTAGCTTGTTTAGATGTATTTTTGGTGGATGCCGATGGGTCATATATATATATATATGGAAGCCAAACCGATCTCACGTCGTGTTAACGATCAAACCGATTAGGTTTAGGGTCTAGATTTCCATATCTCGCAGACTTAGAGCCGAAGTCGTTAAAAAATAAAAGCTGCAAAAGGAAACTACGCCCCGGCAAGGCGAGGGGACGGATTTCAGCGGACCATTCAGGTAAGTGTCATGCGCCCGCGCCCTTCGCTCCGCCCGGTCCGGGTGCGCAGGTGTGTGGTGTTTCTCTTCTCTCTCCCATCACATAGCTTCAAGGAGTGAAGATAGCTTCTATATTTATATTGGTCATCCTACTCCACTAGTAATGTGGGACTCTTACACACATATGCCTTTGAGATTTATTGAAATTTTTGAAATTATTAATGGGCCAAGCACACGAATGGGCCTAAAATTCCAGCAAAAACTGCTGCGGGAAGACACATGCTGACAGGAGGTGTTCGATTGTTACCTCCTGATCGCGAAGAGGGCAACACACTGGGTGGGGGAGGCTGCGCTTTGCAAGTCTGTCCGCCATCCAACAGCGATTGTAAGCAGCAAGTCAAAGAAAAAATTTGCATTTCCTCGGTGCCCACCACGTATTCCAGATCAATTTGCTCGGCGCAAAGAAAGTTGAGCAATTGAACAATGCCTCGTAAGCAGATTTGGTTGTGAATTGTCCTGTCGTCCTGATGGATCCAGACGCCACTTGTGTACATCATCATCAGGTTGGAATAGCACTTCCTGTAGCAAGTCCTAAATGTCCAAGAACTTAGAGAGGACAGCCACGAGTAATGCCCCTGAATATCCTGTAACCAACAATTCTCAAGGAGAGCATCCTGCACAGGACGCCTTTTAGCTCGCCGCTTTGGTACACAAGCCAAGAGGTGGGGGGCAGTAGGGCAATAGAGCAACCATGCAGCCATTTATCTGTCCAAAATTTAGTATTTGCCCCATTATCGACATCTGTAAGCACTGCAGGATCAAAGAGGGCCTAAGATCAGTTATGGACTGAAACTTGAAATGCTACCCAGGGCTTTCCAGGTTCAGTTTAGAAAGGTCGTCTTGAAATGCTGCCCAGGGCTTCTACTTCTGTACGGCTAGGTCTTGCTACTTTTAGAAGGTTTGAGGAACTATACATAGTTCCATACTTCTTCCTGTATCGATTCAGTAGGACTACGTCGATCAAGTTCAACCCATTAGGATGACTAATCAAGTTAGGAACGGTGCATCTAGTGCCTCCAGGATCACCCGGCCGGCTTCAAGGTACCTCGTGAACTTCTGGGCTTCGCTAATCCGCGGGCGAGCGCCAGGAGGCCTACTAACGATCGGTCTCTAACTGCACGCAACTTTTTTTTCAGGAAAATTTCTTTGTCCACAATTTTCTATATTTAGAAGTGAACAACTTATATGTACAACTTTAACATATAGTGAACAACTAATACGTACAACTTTAACATACAGTTTTTTTTCTGTACAACTTACAATAAGATGATATTTTAGTATAACTTTTTGTGCAAAAGTATAACTTCTTCCCATCAACTTTTTAGAAGGATAATCTTTTAGCACAAATTTCATGATAGATGTAACTTTTATTCATAGCTTTTTTAGAAATCCTATGGAAGAAAAGTTTTGAGCACAATCTAGTTTGCACACAAAGTTTTATGCAAAACTTTTGCAATCAAATCTGAAACAAAGTTGTATGTAAGGAAGAAAAAGAAATTGAAGGAGAAAAAAAACAGCGATGTGTCTCCACGCCGGCATCGCTGCTTCCATCGGTGGGAAACTGGGGATAAAATAGAAGGAGAAAAGATAAAGGAATGAGAGAACGCGAATAGAAGGAGTGGATAAGGCCAAAAATCCACCGATCAAATAGAAGTGGCGGTAGGTCCCACAGGTGGCACGTGCGCACCCGGCTCGTATGACCGATTGCCACGAAGCGTCTGTTGGCGCTAAAAATCGGACAGGAATCGGACGATGGTCTTCAGCGTCGGACACACGACCCGGAAAAATCTGCTTAGCTCCTGTTCGGGTTATTGCCCTGGTGCGGTTCGCGCGGCGTGCCAGTCAATCTGACCTGTTGATTGACAAGGAAATAAAAGTATTAAATTTCGGACGTCCCGATCGGCTGGGTTTCCGATCTGTCCCGAAGAGTGTATCGGCGAATCGGCCGATTTGCTATAAAGATGACCGGCTATGGATCAGCCGATAATCACGTAATAATTGCAAAGAGAACTACTGGAGCGTCTTAAACAATTATTACAGATGCAACACTTGAAAATAGATCTAATCGGCTATATGACAATGAATGAAGAAGAGCGATGATAAAGCCGATAGTTCCAATCTCAAGCTGGATAACTGGTGATAATACTAGAACAACAGGTAAAACCTATAATTCTAGTAAATATCGATAACTGGTGAATAAATCCGAACGAAACCACAGCGATGCGCCCGAGGAAAGCTCAGATGTTACTCGGTAAGCGGAACCTACCAATTGGCCGGAGATCAAGTTGATGCAATCCTGCCAATCCGTATGAACTCGTGAAAGAAGAAAAAGTATGGCGAAGTCGCCGACTTGAAAGTAAAGTACTAGGAAAAAGTAGAAGTATTTTGTTGATTGATGTGTTGATCTTTACAAAGCCCTGGCGACTCCTATTTATACCCTAGAACCAGGACTCCTGGTCGATTACGACTTGTTATAATCTTATTTTAAACAGAAAAACTACTATATCTATAATATTTTTATAAAGCAAACGGACTCCCGCAGAATCTTCCGCCGCCGTCTCCTAATCCAATCAGGACTTTTTCCCTTGCTTCTCGACCGAATCAGCATCGCTCCGTTGACCAACATCAGGCCACTTTTGACCGGGATCCTCTGTTGTGGCTCCAATCTGTTGGCGCAACCTGCATCACCAATCGGCCGATTTCCAACTGTTACCTCGATCGGCCGATTCTTTACTGTAGCCTTTAGACCTCCTGCATCGGCCAATCCTCTCCTCCTGACGCCGATTCAACACGTGTCAAAATCTGGCGTCAACACATGCTCCCCAGTATCGGAGTAAAACATAACTTTTACTTCGAAACTCTTTTCTTTAATCTTTTTCTCTGAAACGGGCGCAATAAAAATCTCCTTCCGTTTCGCGGTCTTCTGCATAATGATTGCAATTTCCTCGGACCGGACGCTCGAGACGGCTGTTCCCCTGGAATTCGTGTAGACGGCGCGGTAAAAATCCCGCCTTTACCCTTTCTCTCTCGGATTATCCTTAAGTACTGGCATTCTTCGCCCACTTTTCTCCACGAGCCTAGTATTTTCCTCCAGCGAACCACTGTTCATCTTCTTCCCGAGCCCTCTCGATTTCCAACCGCTCCCTCCGGCAATCTCGCTTGCGACCTGCTCCAACCTCCAATGGCGGCACCATCAGCAACCTCTCCAACCACGGAGGCTCTGTCGGCAACCCCCTCAGCGATGGCGGCCCCATCAGCGGCTCAACTGGCGGCTCCATCGGCGACGATGAGCTTCATCCTAGAGGTAATCATCCGAAATTTTCCCCTTTTGCTCTTCTACTGTTCAAGTATTTTCTAGACCCATTCTCAGTTTTCCCCTTTTTCCTTCTTTTTAGACATTTAGGCACCGGATTACTATTCCTCTTTCCGAATCCTCCGAACTTATCTGCCTAGGCCTCATGGGGAATCGAGATCCAACTGACTTGATCAATCTAGAAACTCATAGAATTCCGTTCAAGCAGTCGCCCATGGATTTAGGTCAGTGGGCAGGTGCCTTTAGGTCTTGGCCGAATGAGACCCCTGGCTGGAGAGAATGGTACCATAGAGTAGCCAGGTCTAGGAGAGTTCAGTGGGATGAACTGAAAATCGGCCAGTGCATAGACCTCTCTCTGTCCCAGATAGAGAAAAACGAGCCCTTGGTCATAGCAGCTTCTTACTTCTGGTCCGACGCACTCAATGCGTTCCTTTTTGGACATGGACCCATGACTCCAACTTTGGCCGATGTCCTGTTATTGACCGGCCTTGATATCTCCTCTTCTGACACCCCCTTCGATTATCTGATCAAACCATCTCATCGGCTAGAAACCAAAGGAATCGGCGGATGAAAGGGGTATATCAGCAAGAATATGAGGACTGGGACAGTTTCAGAGAGAGAACATACAACATTCCTGATGATGTGGCTGGAGAAGCACTTTTTCTGTGGCAGAGCAGTTGGCCCTTCTTCTAACACCCAAGCCCTGGCAGAAGCTCTGTCACTAGGATCGGCCGTCCCCCTTGGGAAACATCTGTTAGGATCGGCCTTTTATATGATGCATCAAATCGGCGTCAGACTGTCAAAAGGGGAGCCGATTGGGAATCCTGGCGGTCCCTGGTGGTTCATCACTCTCTGGCTCAACTTATATATGAGCAAGGTCTATCAGCAACAAATAGAGACCAAGACTTTTCCCAACATTGAGTCAGAGGAAAACCCCACCATCCGACGACGCTGCACATCTTTTGGAGAAGCAGCATCGGCCTTCCCTGGCTGCCAATTCACTGCTACCCGAACGGCCGAATACTTCAGATGCTTCTACAACGGCTTCAGTGAAGAGACGATCAGTTGGTATCCATATCAGATAGTAGGGCCGATTTTCGAGCTTCCTGTCTGCTATGATTCATCTTCCCATACCTTTGACAGTGATCTTATGGATATCTTGATCAAGCCAGGAATTCTACCGACCAATTTCTTCTCTGGAAAGGACTCCCCCACCTACGAGTTTTACAATCCATCGGCCGTAGCAAGGCAACTGGGTTTTGGCCAACTGCCGATTCAGGTCTACTTTGCTGGTCAAGCAAAATTTCGAGATGAGCTGACCAAGAGCCTCGATTACAGTCGGCTATGCAACTTGGTGCCAGATTCTAGCACCATTGACCTGAACAACTGGACAGTGGCCCCTTTTGCCGTTCAGCAATTCAAACTGTGGTGGGCAGAATGGAAGCAATACCTCTTCTGCATATCCCCATCAACATATTGCAACATTCTGGACCTAGAAAACATCGATCCAAGTGCAGCGGTACGTCCTTTCTCCCAGCCGATTTCAATACTGTCTCTTTCCATACTACCATCTTACCGTTAACCTGTATTTATCTTCTTAGTCTGAAAGCCAAGTCCCTCCGATGCGGAGCCAAAGTGGCAGGCTGATAGAGAGCGATCGTCCATATACGCCATATCCACTCATCGGCTATCACGCTCCAACCATCAAGGACATCACTAGCGGCCGATCGAAACGAATGCCGAAACGGCCAACTTTGAAGACAACGAGCCGTTGAGTGCGTTCCCTCATCGGATCCACTGACCAATCGGCGATAGTATCGGCTGAAACTTCAATTCCTCCATCCTTGCCGACTACCGAGATGGCCGATCCCCAAATTGCCGCAGAAGTCGGATCGGCCGCGGCATCGCTGCTGGTGGAAGCTGTTCAGGTAATCTCGCAAACCTCACATGTCTTTAAGTGCTCTATCAATATTAACTTCCTCCTTCTGTCAGGCTGCACAAGTCGCTCCAATGCAGTCCCCACAGCAATCGGCCACATCCCAAGTGGAAGCCGAAACTCCAGCGACCCTTCTCATCAAGGTAGATAATCTCTTAACTCAATTTCTCGACATTCAGAAGACTTAACTGATTCTGATGCAGGCCGATTTGGGTACGTCGACTGTACCCCCACAACAAACATCGGCCGGAAGACCAACAGAGGCATGGCAAATATCTCATATCATCTTATTCAATTATCCATAGCATACTCATAGGATCTGTTTTCCATACCTTTTCAGGAAGCTGGTCCAAGCAGAGCATTAATAGTTGTCGAGTCCTCTTCTTCTGACGAGCCGATCGTACCGGTCCCTGAGATGAGGGAGGCGCTCCCATCAGCGCAAGCAAGAGAGATCCGCTTCAAGGAGGTAATAAACTTATCACCGGAATAGGCCAATTCCCTTTTACTGCTTGCTAATCCTTTTCTTTATTCTCCCGCAGGAACAAGACAATCCAAATAACAGCCTTTTCTCCTTCGCGGTTTCTTTGCCTGATGATGAAGAAGTCGCCTCGCGCCAAGTTCCGTCAAGCTCAATTTCTGATGATGTCCGCGCCAAGCTCGAGAGCATGCGGATTCTCCTCCAAGATGATATCGACCGATTGGTGGAAGATGCTTCGCCGATTCGGCGGCTTCTCAGTGACATCAAGGGCCGAAAACCGGAAGAAACAACAGAAACTTTGGAACCTGCTGCATATATAGAATCGATACAGACTTCAGTTTTCAGGGCCGTGCGTCGTATGGCCGATCGTGCCCAGCTAGCAAAGACCCGGGAGAAAGCCGATTCCTACAAGCACCGAGCCCAAGAGGTACACCAACGGATCAACTTCCTCAAGAGCTCTCGCCCGGATATCGTCGGCATGATAGATCGCCTTAAACGGAGGAGAGCAGAGCTAGCCAAAGAGATGGAGCAAGTAACCAAAGATATAGCTGCTGAAGAAAAGAAACTTCAAGAGCTCCCATCCGTCATCACCGGGCTGAAACAAGAAAGACAGAACCTGGCCTGTGAAGCGATAAGACTCCGTCGCCATATGCCAGAAATTCCAGGATCGGCCGACGACGACCAAAGAGTATTAGATTCGGCCGATCAGATTAGGCAATGAGCTATCGCGGCCATAGATGCCCTCCTTGGGTTGTAAAGAATGTTGTAAACATTTAATGCTCCTTTAATGTTAATGCGCCGATTTGATCCTGGACCACTTCCTTTGGCAGATTTGCATTTATGAATGCTTTTACTCCGATAGGACGTGTCCCACTATCTTTTTACCTCCTTCTCTTTATAAGTATGAGACCCCACACCGTCTTCAGAGGCATATGCATTACCCATCTTTCTCTCCCTCCAACAACTGGATCTTTATTCTCCCAAACTGAACATCAAGATGTCTTCTTCATCTTCATCCTCTGTCAACCAGGTACGAACCTTCCTCCGTTTCTCCCCTTGACATTTCAATCGCTCTAATGCTGGGTAGCTTTTCATCTCTGTTTAGTCAAAACGTCTCAGTCCCAGCCTATAACGAGCAATCGAGGTTATGCATTCAGACGAACCACTGTCGCAGGCAGACATAGATCTGATAAGAGCTCACTCTGAAGAACTTAAAGATCATGTTTCTGCTGTTGTCCAGAAGTATTGGGACCTTATAGACGCTCACTGCCTAGTCCCCAAGCGACTGCCATCTGAAAAGAGTCCTCCACTCCCTCATCAAGTCGAGACTGAAGCCGCCATGGAGAATCTAGAGGAGAAGAAGACCCGCCTCCTGATAGAACTATGCCATCAATTTGAGACTTAAGCCACCATGGAGAATCCGAAGGAGAATAGGACCCGCCTTCTAATAGAATTGGGCCGGATCGAGAGAGAAATCAAGAGCAAGCGTAATCAATAAATATATTGGTATTTTTATTCTAAGGACGACTTGTACCATGCCGGCCATGTACTCTGTTATTTTCATCGAATAATGAATTGGTCAGACCACACGGAAAATATTTTCCTCCTCAAGGCGATGTCATTCCTGCATCGGCTATCTAGACAAAAACCGATAGAAGCCAGCCATGTTGTCTTGATGTATCTTACTGCAAGTTATGCATCTACCCAAATGCTTGGATAGTACCTCTTCAGATATCGTCCATTTAAAGCTCTTGGAATTCTTTCCCTTCGATAGTTTCTAGAATATATGCATTTCCTGGAGCACATCGGCCGATTCTATACGGTCCTTCCCAAGTAGGTGACCATTTACCGAATTTGGGATCCTTAGACCCTATCGGCAGCACCAACTTCCATACCAAATCTCCTTAGGAGAATTGTTTAACCTTGACCTTTTTATCATACCATCTGGCCACCCTTTTCTTGTTTTCTTCGATGCTAATCAAGGCTCTCAAACGCTGACCCGCCGAGTCATCGAGCTCATCCTTCATGAGGAAGGAATAGTCATCGGCCGTCAACTAATCTTGAAGCGATATACGCCTTGACCCCATCCTTAATTCCCAAGGCAGGACTGCCTCGTGACCATATACCAGCTGATAAGGAGATATCTTAGTGGCTCCGTGGCAAGCCATCCCGTAAGCCCATAGAGATTCAGCCAAAGACATGTGCCACTTTTTGGGTTGTTCCTCTATCTTCCTCTTGATCAACTTGATTATCCCCTTATTGGACGATTCGGCCTGGCCATTGGCTTGAGCATAGTATGGAGAAGAATTTAATAATTTAATCCCCATATCGGCGGCGAATTCCCCAAATTCTCCAGAGGTGAACATCGTTCCTTGGTCAGTTGTGATAGTCTGAGGAATACCGAATCGATAAACAATATGGTTCTTAACGAACTCGATCATATCGGCCGATGTCACGTTCCTTAAAGGAACTGCCTCCACCCACTTAGTAAAATAATCGGTGGCTACCAATATGAACTTATGCCCTTTGCTCGATGGAGGGTGAATCTGTCCGATGAGATCTATTCCCCAACCTCTGAACGGGCACGGCTTGATTACTGGATTCATAGCCGAAGCTAGCGCGTGCTGTACATTGCCAAACTTCTAGCAGTCTTGGCATCCTTTATACTACTTGAAACAATCCTCAAGAATCGTTGGCCAATAATACCCATTGTTTCTGATCATCCATTTCATCTTGTGAGCCGATTGATGGGCTCCACATACGCCTTCATGAATTTCCCCCATCAGAACCTTTGCTTATTCTGTTCCCAGGCACTTGAGAAGAACCCCATCAATCATCCGGTAAAATAAATCATCTTCAAGTAACACATATTTTGTGGCCTGGAAACGCACTCGCCGATCCACCTTCTGGGACGGATCCCTCAAGTAATCGGCAATCTCCTTTCGCCAGTCATCGGCCACGAGTTCTGAAACCAAAGCTCCCTGAATCGGCCGATATCCGGACGCGTGTTGTGCCAGCCTATTGGCCTCTTCATTATAATTTCTGGGGTATGCTCAATTATCGCAGACTTGAATTCCTTTAACAACTGGAGACAATCTTCATAATAAATCCTCAAGATATCATCTTTGCATTCAGATTTCCCCGTTAACTGATCCACGATGAGCATGGAATCTCCAAAAATCTAGACTGCATCGGCTTTGACTTCCCTTAATAATTGGATACCTTTTAGGACGGCTCGATATTCCGCCTGGTTATTGGTCGCGGATGCTTCTATCGGCAGAGAGAAATCATAACTTGCCCCCCGAGGCGATACAAGAACGATGCTGATTCCCGATCCGGCCCCACAAGAAGAACCGTCGAAGTATAGAGTCCATGGAACCGGTTCAACGACAACAATTTCCGGTCCATAATGTTGAGCTACGAAATCGGCCATGACTTGACCCTTGACAACTTTGGCCGATTCGTACCTTAAGTCAAATTCTGACAGAGCCAGGATCCATTTTCCAATCCGCCCCTTCAAAATCAGCAATAATAGCATATATTTCACCACATCATCTTTGCATACAACTATGCATTCTGCCGATAACAAATAGTGTCTGAGCTTGGTACACGAGAAGTATAGACACAAGCACAGCCGCTCCACCGGGGAATATCTTGTTTCGGCGTCCAGGAGTCTTCTGCTGACATAATATACCACCTGTTCTTTCCCTTCGAACTCCTGTACCAACGCCGATCCAATAGCCTATTCATCAGCCGATAAATATAATTTGAACGGCTTACCAGGCTGTGGCGGGACTAACACCGGAGGTGAAACCAGATATTGCTTGATATCTTCCAATGCTCTGCGTTGTTATTCTCCCCATACAAACTCCTGGTCGGGTTTCAATTTCAACAAAGGAGTGAAAGCTCGAATACGCCTGGACAGGTTGGATATGAACCTTCTGATAAAATTAACCTTGCCGATGAAGGACTGCAGCTCAATTTTATTCTGTGGGGCTACAACTTTGTTGATGGCGTCTATGGTCTTCCGGTTGACTTCTATCCCGCGATCATGGACCATGAATCCTAAGAATTGCCCGGCCGATACACCGAATGCACACTTGTTCGGGTTCATTTTTAACCCATGCTTCCTTGTGCACTCCAGTACTTCTTGTAAATCGGCCAGATGTTCCTGATGACCTTTTGACTTGACCACCACATCGTCGATGTAAATTTCCACCGATGCACCAATGAGCTTGTGAAAGATATAATTAATGGCCCGCTGATATGTAGCACCGGCGTTCTTTAACCCAAAGGTCATGACAACCCACTCGAATAAACCAAGGTGACCCGGATACCTGAAAGCCGTTTTTGAGATATCTTCTTCGGCCATTAATATCTGATTGTACGCAGCGTTACCATCCATGAAACTGATGACTTTGTGTCCTGCGGCAGCATCTATCAACACATCGGCCGTCGGCATTGGATATTCGTCCATTGGTGTAGCCTGATTTAGGTTCCTAAAGTCGATGCATACGCGCAGCTTTCCGTTTTTCTTATACACGGGCACAATATTAGAAATCCATTCGGCGTATCGGCACTTCCGAATAAATCCTGCTTCAATCAATCTTGTGATCTCGGCCTTTATATCAGGTAGGATTTTGGGGTTGCACCGTCGTGCAGGCTGCTAATATGGCCGATATCCTGATTTTATAGGTAACTGGTGCTCAACAATGGACCGGTCTAGACCAGGCATCTCATGGTATTCCCAAGCAAAGCAATCCTTGAATTCTTTTAATAAACTTATCAATTTACACTTATGCTCAGGATCCAAGTTAGCACTAATATACGTTGGCCTTGGTTTGCTACTATCTCCCAAATCCACCATCTCTAATGACTCGACCGACGTAAACCCATGCCCAAGCTTTCCGTCTTCTCGAACGAACTGATCCATCTATTCGGAATCTTCAGAGCCGACTGCTTGGATCGGCTGTAGACCGAAATCGAACACCTTCAGGAAATCAGTGTCCTAAGTCCTGCCGGATACGCACCTGACGTGTTCACAGCTCCACTGTTGCGTGTCGGCCGCTGCGACGCTGTAGGCGGAATCGGCGATGTCTATCTCTGTACTGTCGCCGACCCATTGCACGAGGCACTGGTGCATTGTAGATGGGACACAACAATTCGCATGTATTGAGTCGCGACCGAGCAACATGTTGTAGGACCCCTTACCATTAATAACGAAAAAGGTAGTAGGAAGGGTCTTACTGCCGATGGTGAGGTCGACGCAGAGCGCTCCACGAGCGGGAGACACGTTGCCCTCGAAGTCCTTGAGCATCATGTCCATCTTGGTCAGGTCTTCATCGCTTTTGCCTAACTTGCGGAACATGGCATACGACATGATGTTGACTGCGGCGCCTCCATCCACTAGTAGTCTGGTAACGGGCCGTCCGTTATCGTACCCTTTGAGAGATAACGCCTTGAGATGTTGTCGTTTTTCATCTTCTGGTTTCTCAAAGGTGGCCGTCATCGGCTCTAACACTAATTGCGCCATTTGCTCTTCCACCCTTGCCGCCTTGTCTCGATCGGCAGGCGCCATGAACTCGATCGGCAATATGAATACCATGTTGACATCGACTGCCGATTCTTGACTGTCCCTTTCCTTGCTGTTATTTTTCTTGGGGCGCCAGGCCCGAGATTTGACGTTTCTCTTTTCCACCGCCTGCTTTTGCTCTTCTTCTTGTTGCTCCCATTGGCGCACGCGTTGGATCCTCCATTTCTGGGATTTGGATAGACCATCAGGGCACCACCTGGGGTTCACTGGCTTGGCCGACGATCTGGCGTGCTCCCAATCTAGCTCCCTTCCTAGGGGGTTTTCATCTGATACCCTGTCATCAGCCATCTCTTCCAGCCCATCGTGTACGCTGATTCTGCCCCCCAGTCGATCGTGTTGGTTGATCCTGCCTTTTGACCGGTGATACCGGTCAACTCTGCCCCCCAGCCGATCATGCACTGAAAGGCGCTGTCCTTCTTGTTCGCGCCGATTTCTGCTGATCGGCTCTAATTCTCTGACTATGGAGTGTGATCTTTTAAACGGGCGATCGTTGCGGCTTAATCCGTTGCACTCAGGACAGTTATCGGCTGACGGCAATCAGAGATCATTTTCCCAGCAATGGATGAAGAACGGACATTGCCAATGATCCTCATGTCGGTGTATCATCTCATCGCGGTATCTTGATTGCTCCTATTGCCGCCGATATTTACTGAGCAAGAACTGGGAGGTGACGGGTCTGCGCGATCGTCTTGATCCTTCGCCCTTATCTTCAGCCCGCCTTTTCCCTTTGACCTCATCCGCCGTGACTTGCGTCCTGGGATCTACGACGCTGCTTCTCATTGCCGATTCCAACGTCAGCACCTTGGTTTGAAGTGAATTTCTTCCCGTGTCAACAATGTTGGCCGGGAAAGGATGTTGGTCTATCTTCATCGGCTTTGTTGGTTTGGCCGGGGTTTCAAACTTGAGCCTTCCCTGCTCGATGGCCGATTGTATCTGCTGACGAAAAATCTTGCATTCATTCGTGTCATGAGACGTGGCATTGTGCCACTTGCAGTACTTCATCTTCTTGAGCTGATCGGCCGAAGGGATGGTATGGTACTGAGATAGCTTGATCTGCCCTTCCTGGAGTAATAAGTCGAAAATCTTATCGGCTTTTGATGTGTCAAAGCCGAATACTTCTGGTTCTTTCTTTCCAAAAGGGCACGATATTGGTTTCTTGCCTTTCACCCACTCTGCTAGGCCGATTTCTTCCTCTCCATCCAATTCAGACCCTTCTACATATGCCACCTTCTTCTGGAAATTCCTCCGCTGCTCAAACGGACGGACTTCCTGACCTGCCAATCGGTGAACGATCTGGCTTAAGCTTTCAAATTCTTGCGAGGCATACCTTTCCTTGATGTGTGGTAAGAGGCCTTGGAAAGCGATATCGGCCAGCTGGGCATCAGTAAGAGCCAGACTATACATTTGTTTCTGATTTCTCTGAACCTTTGTATGTATGCAGTTACTGGTTTGTCGCTTCTCTGGCCGAGGCTAGTCAAGTCTGAGAGCTTCATCTCATGTACTCTTGCGTAGAAATACTTATGGAACTGCTTCTCTAGATCGGCCCAAGTAACAATGGAGTTAGGTGGTAAAGTGGTGAACCACTGGAAGGCTGATCCAGACAGAGATGATGAAAACAGACGCACCCTCAGAGCATCTTGCATGGCGGCCTCCCCGCACTGGATGATGAATCTGTTGATGTGCTTCACGGTAGATGTGTCGTCCAGCCTCGAAAACTTGGTAAAATCAGGCACCTTGTACCGGTGGGGAAACGACAGCAAATCATAGGCAGATGGATATGGTGTCTTGTATGTGTAAGTCTGTACTTTCGGCTTCAAGCCGAACTGGTCTTGGATTACCTCTGCTATTCTCGCTGTCCAATCCACCTGCTGCTGATGAACAGCCATCCGAGGTGCCGGCATATGTTGGAGGACTGGCGGTGGTACGGCCGGGTGATGGATCGAAGCATGCGGCGAAGTTTGTTGCGTCATGGCCGTCTGAGCAGTCGACAGTTGATGGCGAAGCGAATCCGCCGCCCCGTCGTACATCGTCATCGGCGCCGTGCTTCGGAGTGCCTCTACAGCGCCTGCCCCCCTGCTGATTTCTGTCGGGGCTGGTTGATACTGAGGGACCGTCGGCCGGACGGCCGATTGGAACGGCGCCTGGATTGGGTAGCTCCCATATCCGGTTGATTGATCGGGAAAAGCAGCCGTTGCGATGGGAAACATGGTGCACCGCTATATCTTGGAGACACTGGAGGCAACGGAGTGTTGTATCCCTCGCGTTGCGTCGACATCGGCTGAGGAGCCGAGTGGGACGTGTCTGGTGAGCTTCTGGCTGGAAGTGCAATCGGCGGGGCATACGCTGGCCCCTGGTATCCTTGAACTGCTCCGCTGGCCAGAGAGCTGATGACGGCGTTATACACCGTATTGGTCATCACCGAGGACTGGTCGATGAAAGCCTGGTAGACGGACTGTTGGATCATATCGGACATCTTGCCCAAATTCTCAGTGATGGTGATGTGGCGGGGAGCTGGAAGAGGAGCTTTCTTGACTGCCTCTCCGCTTCTGGTACGACTGAACGACTGCAGATACATCCTTTTGTAATCTTCCAGATGTTTAGCCAATTCTTCCTTCTGGTCGTCCTTGAGATCCGCTTCTGTGACCTCAATGATGTTGTCCTCGGAAACTTCTGCGTTTCTTGACATATTGGATCTCGAAGTTGGTCCCACTGGGCGTGCCAAAAGTGTGTTGGCACTAAAAATCGGCCAGGAATCGGCCGATGGTCTTCAGCGTCGGACACACGACCCGGGAGAATCTGCTTAGCTCCTGTTCGGGTTATTGCCCTGGTGCGGTTCGCGCGGCGTGCCAGTCAATCTGACCTGTTGATTGACAAGGAAATAAAAGTATTAAATTCCGGATGTCCCGATCGGCTGGGTTTCCGATCTGTCCCGAAGAGCGTATCGGCGAATCGGCCGATTTGCTATAAAGATGACCGGCTATGGATCAGCCGATAATCACGTAATAATTGCAAAGAGAACTGCTGGAGCGTCTTAAACAATTATTACAGATGCAACACTTGAAAATAGATCTAATCAGCTATATGACAATGAACGAAGAAGAGTGATGATAAAGCCGATAGTTCCAATCTCAAGCTGGATAACTGGTGATAATACTAGAACAACAGGTAAAACCTTTAATTCTAGTAAATATCGATAACTGGTGAATAAATCCGAACGAAACCACAGCGATACACCCGAGGTTAAAGCTCAGATGTTACTCGGTAAGCGGAACCTACCAATTGGCCGGAGATCAAGTTGATGCAGCCCTGCCAATCCGTATGAACTCGTGAAAGAAGAAAAAGTATTGGCGAAGTCGCCGACTTGAAAGTAAAGTACTAGGAAAAAGTAGAACTGTTTTGTTGATTGATATGTTGATCTTTACAAAGCCCTGGCGACTCCTTTTTATACCCTAGAACCAGGACTCCTGGTCGATTACGACTTGTTATAATCTTATTTTAAACATAAAACCTACTATATCTATAATATTTTTATAAAGGAAACGGACTCTCGCAGAATCTTCCGCCGCCGTCTCCTAATCCAATCAGGACTTTTTCCATTGCTTCTCGACCGAATCAGCATCGCTCCGTTGACCAACATCAGGCCACTTTTGACCGGGATCCTCTGTTGTGGCTCCAATCTGTTGACGCAAGCTGCATCACCAATCGGCCGATTTCCAACTGTTACCTCGATCGGCCGATTCTTTACTGTAGCCTTTAGACCTGCTGCATCGGCCAATCCTCTCCTCCTGACGCCGATTCAACACGTGTCAAAATCTGGCGTCAACAGCGTCCTAGGGGGTGCTCTTGGAATTAGCTTCGTGTGAACTTCTTGTGGTTCATTTTTTTTTCATATTAAATAGGAGTTTAAGTATGAACATGCACATATGCTACGTTCTGATAATATCATGATTTACCTAATATATTTCAAAATCAAATTATATTGTAGAATAATGCCTATATTTCTCGCCATAACGATTTCTAAAATAAAAAAAACTTTTGAATGAGACTGAATGCCAACTCAACTAGACTTGTGTTAATTCTCAGGTATATATGATACATGTACAGCACACCTAGCACTAACAGAAACGCTAACAGCTTTAGCTAAAAGACCGGGTCAGGCAGATTACAAGGAGAATGTGAGGCAGTCGGTTAGGAGACCGGGTCCTCCCCTAACACCCCACCGCAGTCGATGCTTTGTTCTTGTCGATGCAGAGGCTGGACCGAGAATTATTGAACAAGACAGTGGCCAACCCTTTTGTCATAATATCTGCAAGCTGTTGGCCGGTAGGGACACGAAGAACACGCACAGCTCCTATGGCAACCTTTTCCTGTACAAAGTGAATATCTAGCTTAATATGTTTGGTTCGCCGATGATGCACCGGATTTGAGGCCATATATACAGCTGAGATGTTGCCACAATACACGATTGTAGCTTTACCAATTGGAGCTTGAAGTTCGTCAAGTAGCTGCTTCAGCCATGAGCATTCAGCAACACAGTTTGCAACTGCACGATATTCAGCTTCGGCTGATGATCGGCTGACAGTGGTTTGCCTTTTGGATGACCAAGAAATCAGCGAATTTCCCAAGAAGACACGGTAGCTTGATGTCGATCGTCGAGTGTCCGGACATCCCGCCCAATCCGCGTCTGATTACGCCACAATATCATTGTTGAAGCCATGGAGATGAAGACCGTGATCAGAAGTACCACGAATGTACCGTAGAACTCTCTTTGCCAGTGACCAATGTGCATCTCGTGGAGCATGCATATGAAGGCAAATTTGTTGAACAGCATATGTGATATCTGGACGAGTAATCGTCAGGTATTGTAGAGCCCCTGCAATGCTGCGATAATATGAAGGATCTGAGAGAAGATTTCCATCCGACGAAGATAACTTAGGCTTCGTATCAACAGTGGTTGGCAACAGCTTGCAATTTGCCATGCCAGCGCGTTCAAGCACATCTTCAGCATATTGACTTTGGCAGAGAAAGAACCCAGAGGAAGAACGTTGGACATCCACGCCAAGAAAGAAGTGCAGAGGCCCCATATCTTTGATCTTGAACTCTTGCTGCAGCTGTGCAATGATAGCCCAAAGCAGTGCATCAGTTGAAGCAATCAGCACCATGTCATCAACGTACAGAAGAAGGAAAGCTATCTCTGCACCCCGCCGTAGTACAAACAGCGAAGACCGTGTTGCCGTGAAACCCAGCGTCTTGATGTGCCTTGTGAACCGAAGGAACCAGGCACGAGGCGCTTGCTTTAGTCCATACAATGATTTGGACAACGAGCAGAGATAATGTGGCCGAGCTGGATCAACAAAGCCGACTGGCTGCTGTGCAAACACTTGCTTCTGAAGATGCCCATGAAGAAAGGCATTAGAGACATCAAGTTGATGCGCTGGCCAATTCTTGGAGGTAATGATAGACAACACGGTACGAATTGTTGCTGGCTTCACCACTGGGCTAAATGTGTCACCAAAATCAATGCCGGAGCGTTGAGAGAACCCACGGACAACCCATCGTGCCTTATACCGATCAAGGGAGCCATCAGGATTAAGCTTGTGATGAAAAACCCACTTTCCACTGACAACATTGACACCAGCAGGCCGTGGCACCAATGCCCAGGTCTCATTGGCTCGTAGAGCATCAAACTCAGCTTGCATAGCTGCAAACCAGTTCGGATCCTGGAGGGCAGCACGAGCAGGCTTGGGAATAGGAGAGATGGCAGCCGTAGAGACTGTGTGAGCATACCGTGGGTTGGGTTTATAAACCCCAGCACGAGCTCGGGTGAGCATATGATGGCGAGGATGATCATCAGATGTCGAGGTGTCGGTGCTGGCGGGAGGCTTGCCATCAGGGGCAACAAGAGGCATTGACGATACCCCAGGAGTCGGTGGAGGCGCAGCTGATGCCGGCGAGTCCATCGTCGCGGGTGCTGGTGAGTTCGACGTCGACATGAGCGCTGGCGAACGCAGTGTCGAGGGCGGGAGCGAGCTCGGCGTCGTGGGCGCAGGCAGGCTCAGCATTGCGCGCGCGGGCGAGCTGGACGTCGGCATGGTTGCCGGCGAGCTCGACGTCGTGGCTGCATGCGGGGGCAACGTCGTGGGCGCGGGCGAATGCGACGTCGTGGGCACGGGTGGTGTCGACGTCGTGGGCGCGGGCGAGATCGGCGTCGTGGGCGTTGGCGAACGCAGTGATGGAGATGCCGGAGAGCGCGACGTCGTCCGTGCGGCCGACATGGTGCGCGGAGTCGTGGCCGGAGAAGCGCGCTGCGTAGCACGTGTTGGCCGTGCCGGCCGTCGATGTGCCTGTGGCATGTCAGTAACAAGAGCGCCAGGGTGGATGGATGTGCCAGGAGCAGATGATGGCAAGCCATCGGCCGGACGAAAGGGGAAACGAAGCTCATCAAACACGACGTGGCGAGACGTATGAACTTTGCGAGTGGCCCGATCATAGCACCGATAGCCACGATGATCAGGTGAATAGCCCAAGAAGACACACGGTGTGGAGCGTGGCGCGAGCTTGTGCGGCGTGTTCGTGAGAGGTTCGGGAAGCACAGACACCCAAAAACCCTGAGGTGCTCATAGGCGGGCGGCACACCAATAAGAAGCTCGTATGGTGTTGTTGGCATAGTGGAGGAGCACGGTCGGTGATTAAGGAGGTAGGTTGCTGTGGCGAGAGCCTCAGCCCAGAAGGATGGGGGCACAGAGGCGTGGAAGAGGAGTGCACGAACACCGTCGTTAAGAGTACGCAACATACGCTCAGCCTTCCCATTTTGTGCTGATGTGTAAGGACAAGAGAGGCGAAGAACGATGCCATGCGCAGCAAAGAACGACCGTAAGGCATGATTATCAAATTCCCTACCATTGTCAGTTTGCAACGTCAAGATAGGTCGTTGAAATTGTGTCTGAACAAAAGCATGAAAAGAGAGTAACAGCGGTAAAACGTCAGACTTGTTGCGCATGGGAAAAGTCCATACATAGTGAGTAAAATCATCCAATATAACAAGATAATATGTAAAGCCGGAATTGCTTGCAATTGGAGATGTCCAAACATCGGAGTGCAACAGTTGAAAGGGGAACTGAGTTTGTGTTGTGGAAGTAGTGAAAGGCAGCCTCTTATGCTTACCAAGCTAACATGCATGACAAAGATGCTCAGCTGATTTATTACATGTGAAATCAAAGGAAGCTAGAATAGAAGCCAAGGAGGGACAGCTAGGATGGCCGAGCCGCTGACGCCAGAGCTCGACAGTGGTCGTGGCCGACAGGTTATGTGGTGGAGAAGGCCGGAACGGGTAGAGATCACCGGAGCTCTCGCCGCGATGAATCACCTCCCGTGTGTGCGAAGATCCTTGATGGAAAATTCAAAAGGGTCAAACTCCACAGAAACATTATTATCTCTTGTAACTGAGTGCACAGATACAAGATTCTTAAGAAGGGTTGGAGAGTATAAAATGTTCTGCAAGGATAAAGAAGTAGAAGTTGTGGAGAGGGCACTATTTCCGGTCTTGACAATGGGAGGAGCAGTGCCATTTCCGACAATAATGCAAGATGGAGAATTAGAGGAGCAAGGAGAATGGAGTATACCGGAGTTATTGGTCATGTGTGATGAGGCACCGGTATCAAAGAACCATTCAGAGGTCCCGCCGGCCGATGGAGGGGCAGAGGAGTTTAGAGCCGTCAGGAGAGCCAAGTGATCCCAAGGGTTCATGCTTGGTGCCTGAGTGGATCCAGCAGAGTTGGCGCCATGGGCTAGGTAGGCTTGCTGGTTGGAAACAGCAGGCCGAGACCCAAGAAGCCCAGTAGTCGGTGGATGCCAGTTGACAGGCCAGGCCTGAACCAGGCCCGTCCAAGAGTTGACGCCGGTGGCCCACGGTCCAGTGGGGGAAGGACCAGCACCGCCGCCTGTCGTTCCAGAGGGGGCGCCGCCGGCTGCGGCAGTCGATGTGCCGCCGCCGCGCCCCTTCTTCTTCTTGCCGTAGGTGTTCAAGCGATTGCCAGTGGCGTGGCCACCGGTGTTGGATCCATCAACATCGGGCGCAGTCGGGGACGGCGCGGTGGAGCGGCAGGCAGTGCGGCCGGCTTACATGGCCTGAGCAGCAGCCTGGCGAGCTTCCTAGTCCTTGCGAAATTCCTCCATGACGAAGAAGGAACTCCCCTCCATGAATGAGGGGAGCGGGTTTTGTGACATGATGGAGGGGATAGAGGCGCTGAGCTTGGGATTCACACCGCGAATGAGATTCAGCACTTGGTCAGTGTTGCTGATGGGCTTGCCGACGTCGCGAAGATTATCGGCGAGATCCTTCAGGCGGGTGCAGTACTCATTGATGGTGAGATCCCCTTGGAAGAGAGTGCAAAACTCAGCCTCGAGGTAGACCACGCGGGAGTTGGTGTTGTCGCGGAAGACGCCGCGGATCGTGCGCCAAACATCACGGGCAGTGTGGTCAGGGTCCATGATCATCTTGAAGAGGGGGGATGGAGACGGAGGTGTACAGCCAATTGACGATGCATTCGTCAACCTTGACCCAATCAGGGTCATTGCGACGAGGACGGCCGGTGGAGGAGATGTGGTCGCGCAGCCCGAACTTGCTGAAGACGGTGTCGAAGAGCCGGCGCCACTGGGAGTAGTTGGAGTCGCCGAGATCAAGGACCAGAAGTACGTGTGCCTCGATGTTGACCATCTGAACGGTGCTGGCAACGGAAGATGGAGGTGGGGCAGAATCGTGGTTGCCGGCGGAGGCGTCGCGGGCAGCGCGTGAACTGGAGGCGTTCGGGTCGCCGTGGCGAGCGCGATGCAGGATGTCGCGATGTTGATCCGGCGAGCTGGGAGGAGAGGATTCCGGAGAGAGGTTGAAGGAGGCATCCATGACAGCGGAAGCGATCGGAGAGGATCGAGAAGCAAATGGATTGGTGAATGGTTCCTCAAAACCGTCTGATACCATGAATGAGACTGAATGCCAACTCAACTAGACTTGTGTTGATTCTTAGGTATATATGATACATGTACGGTACACCTAGCACTAACAGAAACGCTAACAGCTATAGCTAAAGACCGGTCAGGCAGATTACAAGGAAAACGTGATGCAGTCCGTTAGGAGACCGAGTCCTCAGCTAACAACTTTCTATAATATAAATATCCTCATAAAAAAGAGCCCGTAATTTGCTTTTATATATTGGAGCTATTGTTTTACACTAATTTGTGATTCGTGGTACCATCGATTTCATTCTGAACAAAAAAAGAAATATGACGCAACCGGCAATCCTGATCAGTTCTGCCGATAAGCGATGAACCGCGCCAGGTGACGCAGTGGCGCCGCGCGGCCGCGGTCGAACCGGTCGAGCTCGGCCTCCGCGCTTGCCACGAGCTCGGCGGCGTATGCGCGCGCCCCGTCGATGCCCATGAGCTTCGGGTACGTGGCCTTGTCCGCCGCGAGATCCTTGCCGGCCGTCTTCCCCAACTGCTCGGACGTGCGCGTGACGTCGAGCACGTCGTCCACAACCTGGAACAGCAGGCCGATGCACCGCGCGTACCTACGAATGCTCTCGACCTCCTCGTCGGTGCCACCGCCGACAATGGCGCCGCACACGGCCGCGGCCTCCAGGAGCCGCGCCGTCTTGTGCACGTGGATGTACTCCAGGGTGGCCAGCCCGACGGCCGCGCCCTCGCTGGCGAGGTCCACCACCTGGCCGGCGGCCAGCCCCTCAGCGCCCACGGCGTTGCCGAGCTCGGCCACAGCCCGGAGCGCGCGCTCGGCGGGGACGCCGCCCGCGCAGCCACGGGCCACGTGCTCGAACGCGAGCGCCAGGAGCGCGTCCCCGGCGAGCAGCGCCGTGCTGACCCCGAACGCGACGTGGTTGGCGGGGCGGCCGCGGCGGAGGTCGTCATCGTCCATGCAGGGCAGGTCGTCGTGGACGAGCGACATGGCGTGGACCATCTCGACGGCGTAGGCCACGGGCGCCGCCGCGGCCTCGTCGCCGCCCATCAGCTCGCAGGCCGCGATCGCGAGCACGGGGCGCACGCGCTTGCCCCCGGCGAGGAGGGAGTAGCGCATGGACTCGTGGAGCCGCTCCTGGTGCCGGAGCGGCAGCGCGCGGTCCAGTGCCTCGTCCACGGCCGCGACCTTGGACGCCATGTACTGCTTGAAGTCGTCGAAGCCGAAGCACTCCTTGTCGGGTTGCAGTTGCGACACGCTGCTGCTGGCCGTGCTCGTCGGATCCGCTGCGGCGCACCGGAAGGAGACGGCCGAGTGCTTAGTTTTGAGTGGAGCGGTTCTTGGAGGGATGTGGAGCTTGAGGTTGGGCGCCATGGGAGCAGCATGGTGCAGGAGACCGCAGGGTCCAAACTTGGCCATCCTTTTGTGTGTTACAGAGAGTGGTGTAGGAGAGTACAAGTTCCTGTAGGCTGCAGGATGGCACTTACTTGGTGGTATATATAGCATTACACGCTAAAGGAAAGGCACACAATGGATGATTTCTCAGTTTTTCTCTCTATAAATCTGATTAGTCCATGTCAATTACTGACACACCTGCACACCACTATATAATGTTGAAGATTATCTATAATTACTAATAAGTAATAATTATATCTGCTGAATCACAAATGCGTATCCTTCCTTACGACATTAGAAGTGCAAAGGATATTTTTTTATTATGTTTTAGACGATCTCCAAAATCAAGTGTGTCATAGTGAATTTGAGATTATACATGATCCTTGCAACTTACAAGATTAGCATCTGATTGTGTAGGTGTGAGGATCTACCTGGGTACCTCGTCTGTTTAGGGTGTTTAGGGTGTTTGGTTCGTCGGGACTAAACTTTAGTCCCATCACATCGGATGTATGGACATCAATTAGAAGTATTAAATATAGTCTAATTATAAAACCAATTGTATAAATAGAGGCTAATTCGCGAGACAATCCATTAAGCCTAATTAGTCAATGATTGGATCATGTTGTGCTACAGTAAATATGTGCTAATGATGGATTAATTAGGCTTAATAGATTCATCTCGTGAATTAGCACCAGCTTATACTAGTTAGCTCATATTTAATCCCTCTATTTTGTATCCAAACATCATATATGATCCGGACTAAAATTTAGTCCCTGCATCCAAACACTCCCTCCTTAAAAGCTGTTAATTATTGCTGTCGACGAATTCAATAGTTGAGCCAAGGAAGATGCCTTTGGCAGTAACCAGGGAGCAGATAATATTCCCTCGAGAGCAGTTTTGTAGGCACGTGGTCAAGTAGCTTGCTCTGTTTTCTTTCGGAGACAGGAACACAGGGCATCTGTCTTGGGAATCATGTGATGGTTGGTCCAGCTAGATACCCACTTGGGGATATGCATACTAAAATGGCATCAATTTCTGCTGCTCCTGGGGCTCTGTTTGTTCCATCTTACGATCGATTTTGAAGTTTTGATTTTGAAAAATTCAAAAGTCAGATGACTTTTAGAATCTAGAATCGAGAATTCATAATCAGTTAGATTTTAGATTCTAGGGTCATCTGACTTTTAGATTTTCCAAAATCGAGCCTTCAAAATCAAGCTGAAACAAATAGCACCTATGTTGATATTCTGAAAATCAAACTACCCGTAACCCCTAGATTAAGAAAAGCCGAGGTCTTGGAGAGCAGAGGGCCACTAGTTGGCTGATGCCGGGGGAGGGACGCCCAATGAGCTAAGAAGACGGGAAGAATGACAATGAGCTTCCACGAGAGGAAGAAGAAAGAAGGCTGTCTGATGGTGATCGAAAGGTCCCAGACCATTGAGGGTTTCTCTAATTTTAATCCGTTAACGCTTCCATCACCTTATTTCTTTTCTTATTGAGATAGAACGGTCGCAAGTTAGTTTCAAAAGAAAAAAACAAAGGAACATTTGGAAGTTCATAAATTGATAATTTAGTGGCCAAGGTTCACGGAACCACGTGAGCTTGTTTAGCGTTCGTTTTCTTTTGTCTGCCAGCAAACCCCTCCTTAATTGAACCAAACTTCTCTTACCTATTTCCCTTTCAAAATACATAGTACTCTCCTAACGGAAAACTTTGAACTGTAACGGTTATCTGCATGTGATGCCCGTGCAGTACAATATCTAAGCCCGATTACATGAGCAAATCCATTTTGAACTGTGACATATCTTCAGCATAACCATTTTGACCAACATCTTCAAATGTTGCGTGCAACAAAATAAAATCACGAAAGAACTGTTTGTGATGTACCTAGTTTTATAAATTTTCTTTGGCCAAAACAAAACATATCTTACCGGCATGGTAAATGCTTGTTATTGCGAAAGGATGGAGTAATGGCAATCTTTCTTATGGGTCCAAAATGGTTGCCAGTGACACATTATCTGAATTTTTATAAACCAATTCTATGACTTTTTTTTTTAGAAATGGGAGGGGTTTGCCAATATTATTGTGGGGGCAATGCAGTCATCTTCATTTACCTTTTGCCCAACAAGCATCAACAGGTGCCATGAGTCTACCTTGGGAGTCCTAGCAATCCACGATACTCTGCCAGCCTGCCTGCTGCACAAGCAGTAATTTTAAGCTTCGACGAGAGTTGCACAGCAGGACCTTTCACGGCTGTGCACAATGCCGTGCAATCACAAAGACAAGACAAACAATGAGTAACTGCAGCCGATTAAGCATTTAGCAGGAGCCACGCCAACGCGACATGTAGACATGGTTTTTCGCAGGTCGTTTTGCCTAGCCTACTACTTGTTCAATTAAGGCTAGAGAATAATATACGCCAACGCATATTAACAAAAATGGATCAGGAGATCCTAGCACCAGCATAGTTCTCTAACGGTTTTACCTTAACGAAATCAGACTAATTCGCTTCAGACGAACTGCTGAAGCCAAGGATTGTCAGCTGCATCTTTCTGCAAGTCAGCTTTCAGTTTGGTGGCTATCTCCATGGTCTTGCTCCCATCCATCTCATCTATAGGCAACGCTGCCATTTCCTCCAGGAAAAGCCGAGCTCGAGCAGCCCCTCTGGTCACGTCATCTGGGCTAAATACCCTCTTGCGCTTTGACCCAACCTGTACAGGACAACACTCACTATCTTAGGTCAAGTTTCAGCACAGTATGGGTAGGATACCCCAAGCAACCTGTCACCACCGAAGCTTCCATTAATTATGCAGTGGATCAAAGTAATTATTTTACCGTATTTGCAGATACACCGATAGGAACTCCCAAAATTTAGTAAAGCGAGAATTCTGAATCCAATATTCAATTGTTTATGCTAAGATCGCTCGCATAGGAAGCAGGTGCATTTTAATTGATTATTGAATCTATAGCATCTATTTTGAATTTTTTAGTTGTACATACCTCGTCTTTTGAGTTGTCAGAAAACGCGGGTGTAGTAGAAAAGTCTTCTAACTCTGCTGCTTTGATTTTTGCAAGAGCAACAACAGCTTGTGGAAAATTAGCAAATTCTGCAACGTGAATACCAAAACTTTGGTCGCATGCCCCAGGTTCAACCTACAACACAAACAGGAAATATCCATAGAGGCATCAGTTCACACGCCTAATGCTGACTTGCTTCTGAAAGCTAAAAAAGGGAATTTCAAATGTGGTTCAGAATTTCACACATGAAATACCTTGTAAAGCATAGTTAACTTCCGACTTGATGGGTCTATGTGAGCACCCACGTGATAATTTGAAATTCCAATATCAGAAACATGTCGGTGCTCATCATCATTTCTATGTGCTAATGCAGTTAATTCATGGAAATGGGTTGCAAACAAGGTAGGCGCTCGAGTCACTTCCACTAGATGCTCACATATAGCCCATGCGAGACCTGATAAAAAAAATATATCAATCCCAATAAGAATTAAAAGTTCCAGTTTTCTGGAAGTCTGAGCATATTGCAGCATTAAGAAAACAACGCTGATTAACTAGTATCTCCATTGGAGCATGAAAAGGGAAATCCTTGTAGTTTTTAACTATTCATCCAGTAATGTCTCTGATAACAAGTAGATTGACAAAAATGGATGCAACAAACTTCACGATTTTCTAAAACATGCAATGCTAGTAGAACGACTTTATAAGTATGTGGATTGCCTGCTTCAAATCAAGTACTAACATCAGGAGCGGAACCAGGCCCTACTCAAAAAATTGAATACACACACAAAAAAAAAGTTTTGCCCTGGGTCCACCCCTGACTAACATGATTTTAAAAGTCAATATAGCTTTAGTAGTAATGCAGATGAAAGTTTGCACATGCAAAAAGAAACAAAACCAAAGATGATTATCAAACTTGAAAGAGAAAAATGATGAAAGGTTTCCAACACTTACCAAATCCATCATATGTGGAAGTTCCACGTCCCAGCTCGTCAATAATAATAAGAGACTTGTCAGTGGCGCCTTTCAGGATGGATGCTGTTTCAAGCATTTCTTGCATAAAGGTTGATACACCACGAAGCTGTCAAAAAAAGTAAAAGTAACAGTTTGTGACATTAACATTTTGCATAAATATATAAACTTAATGCTTGCTCAAAAGTAACAGAAAGTTTCCATCTTCCTATTAGAAAAGACTCTGACATTATTATCCATATAATTTAAATAAAAAGGAATTTTTACACAAATGGTATATGAGGATTTGTATGCTCTAATGTGCCAAGTCAATTTTCGAATTCTATTTAGGATCAAGGGCTTTAGAGGAAGAAAGTATTGAGAATTGTACAATTTTTAGTCATTAGAAAAACAACAAACTTGATTGATATAGCAAAGGTGCTACTCATCTAATATGTGCTATTTTTTCCTGCTCATGTGCATCTTTAATTTGCTACATTTGTACGACTATGAGTAGCTAAAGCAAGAGAATATGCTGTACAGTATGAGTGATTGCAACAGAAGTTTATATAAGAACAAAACGCATTTCCAATATAAAGCTTAAATAACAAAATATTTTGATAGTGGAACCAGCTTACTTGGCAATCACCAGCACCAACACGAGCAAAAATACAATCTCTCACACTAACACTTGCTTGATCGCAAGGAACAAAGGAACCAACTTGTGCCATCAAAACATTTACACCGACCTGGTTCCCATATGAAAAGTAATGAAGCAGTGAAAGGTATTATTCGTTGCTTTAAATAATATGTTTGAAACAATATAAATTAAATTTCAGTAGCCAATGTCCAAGAATGAGAAGACCGAGGAGCTATGACAACATGGAGGAAATTCAAATTATATGTTTGAACATGTCCAAATGTACTCAAGCTGAATCAAACTGGTTTGCGGTCGATTAACTAAAATGCACTGATCAAGGAGTTACAGAGTAATGCTCACACTCTTTACTTTATTGTATTCTTGGGATAACAGATCACAGAAACATGATCACATAACAAAGTTTGTACCAACAGCATTTTAAATAGCTGAGGTCCTGGTGAAACCCTTCTTTAGCAATTATGAAAAATTTAATTTCTGGGCAATCCATCTGCTACAAGAAGTTGTGAAATGTTCTAGCATCAAATATGTATGAATAGAACTACTGAATAAGTCACCCACATGGCTATCCAGAAAACAAGAAAACGGATGAATTGAGGCGTGAAGCACACCAACACATTATTATAGTATTGCATTGTAATGCATTTGTCGTGCATATAGGGTGGAAGTGTTGAATAATCATCGCAGACAGTTGGTACTTGGTAGCTCAATATATATGGTTATAAGAATGAAACAACACATCAAGATGTGGATGCAAGTATAGCAATAAATTACATATCTATACATTTTAAGTACATAGATGTTTTGTGTGTCTTATTTTAGTGCAGACATAAATGAAGAGCTCTACTGAAATTAGTAAAATAACTATATGCAAAATTTTGCACAACTGAAAAGAAACGCTGAATTATTCACTCTTAGTCATGCATGATTGGTCATAGTAACCCTTCTCGGTTACTAGACTTTACAAATTGTGCATAAGTTGGCTTATCATCTCACAAGGTCCCCATTCTCTCTGCCAATATATGTAATACATATTCACAGAGATGAAGGTATCTACATAATTTCTTTAAAAGGAAGAACTACTGTAATTAGATTATGATAACAGTAGGGACCAATCATCCAAGAACTTATTGGTCTGGCGTTTTTCTTTCCTGAAGAATGTTGGTCTGCTATTTAAATTATAAACATAGATTGAATAATGTCATAAAATTAAACAGCATTTTAGAATATTCTAGTGCTGATAACTCTTATGAACCAGTATGCATAATGCAACAAGTACCATCCATGCACAATAAAAGATATTTTTATATACGCCCAACTTGTCACCAATGTGCAACTGACTACCCAACCTTTTGCAGAAATATGATAATAAGAACTTATAAAATTACTATATTATCAAAAGTATTTTACACAACAGATTCAATGACACATTTTCAACTGATCAATACAAATAGCTTTACTCAAAATCAATGGTCAAAGCTAGAGAGGTTTGATTGCATGCATTCTAAATACATTTATGAACAGAGATAGTATCATACAGTACTGGACAGGCCATGTTTCATATAGATGAATCCATAACATTTATAAATAAATTCCTTGAATGGGTCATCATAAATTTTATCATGAAAGTACAAATCTAACCTGTCTTATAAACGTGGATTTTCCTCCCATGTTTGGCCCAGTAATGATCTGAAACCAACTTTTCCCTCTTACCTGTTTAGGGCAATTGAAGCATCACTAATTTCACTGACTAAGTGCTGTAATTGCATATATCATAACACACAATACTTACCAGAGTGCAATCATTGGGTATAAAGTAAACACCATCTTGTGCTTCCAGACAAGGATGTCTGCTACCTTGTAGAATAATATCTCCTTCATCCTGTTTTATGCTCTCAAGATTAGATCTGCATTTCAAATTTCTCCTTTCATAGGGTTTTTAGCAAGTGATTTTCTTACCGACGCTGTAATGTCTGGCCTTACATAAGGAACTGGGCAACTAGTTGCCAAATCAGCAAAACTTTGTAAAACATCCAACTCCGAAAGAACCGCAGCAAAATTTTCAAATACCTGTACCAAGAATTGACAATTTATCGCAATCATGTACAAAGGAAAAAATGAATCCTGAAGGTAAAAGAATTATTAATGTACCTCTGAGAAGGTGCCTGAAACCCTCACTACATCATCAACAACCTTTTTCTGACAACTTGTGTACTCACTAAGCAGTGCCTGGTATTGATCACCTAGCTTTTTCAGCTTCGGACTAGTGAACTTCACGCCATCTTTACGAGTTTCTATGATTATGTAGTTGCTAGTCAGTTTCTTCCTGACTTTCTGCTCCTCTTTCTTTGAGATTCTGAACACATGTCCAAATGGTCCTTTTTCTAGCTTCAGATGCTTATCAGCAGAAAGATCCAGATCATTAGCTGTATGCATGTGCAAATTATTTATGTGATCTTCGACAACAGAAAGCTCATCCTTCAGCACTGCTAAGTCAGAAGAATATAGGGGAGATATTCTGTACTCTCCATTGTCCAGCTGATCAAGGTCAATAGCTGTCTCAACAAGAGAAGCGAACCTACCAAATCGATTCTCTGTCATCCATTCTTCCAATGGGTCAAGAAACTTTGTCCTTATCAATGTGGAAAATTGGCCATTGTATTGCTGAAGAACACCCTTGACGATTGAGATTCTAGAACAAGACTGCAAAACCAATGAGTAAATGAGTTAAAAAAAATTGAGGTAAAAGGCATGATCTTAGAAGGTGCTTCCCTTGCTTAAGAAACCTAGTCTACTCTGTTTCCTGCAAGGCTATGCACAAATACAGAGCAACACAAGTACAACAAAGGTTCAGTGCACTCCTTTCATAACATGTTACTGGCTTTGAACTAGCAGCTAATAAACCAATATTACAAAATATTTACTGTATTAAATCTATTTCCCAAATACATTTTTAGGCAAACAATCATCTTTGCATGTCATTAACAGAAAATAATAGTAGGTTGCAGCAAAAACCTGGTAAAGCTTAACAACAGGTTGTAGATTAGTTGATTTCTTGCGGAGTGAATGCGTTAGACGACCAATATCTGATATCCTTTTAAGTTGTTGCCTGAGTCCCTGACGAAGCTCTGGGTCTTCTACGATAGCCTGAACCATATCTAATCTGTTATTGATTTCATTTACATCTAATAGAGGTTGTTTCAGCCATCTGTTCAGCAATCTCTTTCCCATCCCAACAGTACAGGTTCTGTTCATCAAACCAAACAAACTGAAGTTCTTGTTCGCATCAGTTTTCCCTTCTGCAATGTTTAATGCTCGCACCGCAGCAGAATCAAGTCTCATGTAGCAGTTCAAATTGTACTTCTCAATTGTGTAATTTCCATAGTTAGTATCATCTGCTAGCAACTCAGCATAAGATATCAGAGCTCCAAGGGCACCAAGAGCATAGTCAAACTGAGATAGCAGGTCACGAACTGGCTCAACAGAACCCCTGATTATTCTACCAAGATCTTGTGCAAGATCTCTGGATTTGAAGTCAGCCTTCTTTTTTTCAGTCAACAGAACATTACAATTCCTAATGGCACTTTGAAGGGGATTCAAATCAATGAATTTCTCACAATCTGCTGGGAGAAGACACTCCTTGCAACCTAATGCAACAAGTGCTGATTCAACATTTGTGAATTGGCTATCTTCAGGAAACTCAGCTAACCCAAGCTTCCTGTTGGTCATATCCAAAAAACTAAGCCCTACATACAGCTGACTTTCCCGGAACACTGGAAACAAAGCAACAATTATTGGTGAATCTTGCATGTCATTATTTGCAAACAGAATGTCTTCAAAACTACTAATATTTCCAGGTGTTCCAGACTTTGTTAACCTCCAACTCGACCCACTTCCCTCATAGAGCTCCAATGTACGGTCAGTCCGCTCCAACAAAATGTTGCGGGCAATGGTCTCAAACATAGCCTTGCTCACACTGGCACTTGAGATTCCCTCAGAGCTGCTACCTAGTTGACGCAAGGCTGACATTGTGTGGTAGTATGTCCTTGCAATAAACGTGGCATTCTCACCATGAACAGTGTAATAATCCTGAACCACATTTAAGCACTAGTTATAGCATGCCATTCTACAGTAGAAGGTCAATGCACATAGGGATCAAATTCCCAAAGAATAAAAAGCTAAATTTAACTCTACCCGAACATGGTATGCCTCAACAATTGTGATTGTTGTAGTATGAAGATAGCAACGGCATGCAAACATAATGCAGGAAAGGGTGCCAATAGTAGAAACAAGTCCAGAAGAAAATGCCAATTTAAATTTGCATGAGTTTCACGAACTTCCTTTTACAAAACATTTATGGCCCCTTCCGAGAAAATATTTCTGGAGTGTTAATCATTTCTTTAAAAGCACTTTCAAAAAGAGAAATAAATCCTATTGGACACACAAAAAAAATTGTTCATATAATATGTAACCCAAAGTATGCTGCGTTACTCCAAAATGTCAAACAGTTCCCTCCTTAGGTACCTCATAATTACCAGCTTTAAGTTATTGATGACATTGAAAAATGTATGCATGGAACTGATACTAGGATTAAATCCATTAATTTTGGCTGAGACCAATTCGTATGATACATAGACTGTCAAGAAAATTGAGTTACTGTAGTAACAGTATCATTGTGATCTATGGTTTATCTGCAATGTATGTGTTCACTTACCAGGTGAATAAAAAGCGCAATATTCCATATTTCCGTACAGTAGTGACACAACCAGAGCTATCACCCCCCCCCCCCCCCACACACACACACAAACCCCCATTCCTCTAGTCCATCCTATTGCTCATGAAAAGAACGACATGTATTGGAATAGTATGGCACCATCAGCGCTACGCACTTACCCTGCGATCGAAGAGACGAACGGCCCGGGGGTCCTACCAGACCAAAATTAGAATAAATCAGAAAAGGGGGAAATAAATAAATCAGCCAACAAAAAGTATTATCCTCCAAAATAGTCGCCCAAAACTAGGACCCAAAAGGAGAAATCGAGGGAGGCGCACCTGCGGCAGTTTCTTGAAGAAGGAGATGAAACCCTGCGCTTGCCTCGCATCTGTCCAACCAAGAGAAAATAGGACGGAAACAGTGTGAGTGGCCCGACGAATCGAACGAAACCAATAAGGGGGCCGCGCACGCGCGGGGGTCGGACGGACGGACCTAGCTTCAACTCCGGGAGCTTGCCGCCCTCCGGCGTGAAGTCGTCTCCATCCATCGCCACGCCGTCCCTCGCCCGGAGCGCGGAGGTTGTAGTGGTGGTGGTGCGGGGCGCGCGCGCGGGCGGCGGGAAAAGTTGGGGTTTTCGCGGGAGACGAGGGGGGGTGCCCGCGCGCGGGGACTGGTGTGGGGGCTGCCGCCACGGTGAGGAAGGACCTTTTGTGGGTGAAGCGCGGGCGCGCAGAGCAGAGGTGCCGCAATCGGGAAATGTTGCGCCGGGAGATGTGCAGCCACTATCAGCGCATTTACAACGGGTTTATCCCATGATTTCGCTTTGTGCTAGACAAAGTTTAAAAATAAATACAATTTCACTTTGCGGTAGATAAATTAGAATGTGGAAAACGAAATAAGAAAAATATGAAAAACGACGGGCATCAGGCATCAGCCTCGGCGCCCGTGCCTACTAGAAGTGACGTGCGCGCTGCGAGCGAACTCATCACGAGGCGATGCAGGTGTACCCAGACTACTGGTCTTCTTCCCCCTCGCAACATCCACCGCGGGAAGGGGAGCTGCCAGGGGTGTTTAATCTGTCACCGCCGGAAATAGAAGGAGGTCGGAGGATGGTAGGGAGGTCCGGCTGCGGTGACAGGTCAAGGGGGGCGGCGCGGCGAGGCGAGGCGGCGGAAGCTGTCGTCCGCCAGTGGTCGGGAAGACAATCGGTGGGCTAGGCATTAGGCGGGGGAGCGTGAGATGCTGTTGGAGGTGGTTGCTCGGCGGCGGATCCGATAGCTCCCTAGCCGCAGATGGAGAAGGTGGTAGTGGCAGGGCGAGCTGCTCGTGGACAGTAGATGGGCCTTTTGCCTCGCACCTACGAACCCGAGCAGCCTCCTGTGCCTTGTTTGCTGAACTTCGTGACCCATTAAAAGACAACAATAAATAGCGGTCCACGGCTCGATGATGATATATTTTAGAATTTCGGTCTCAATTCGCATGTCTTTCATTATTTAACACCTAATTCGTAAGGCCTTTTAAAATTTAACACGGAGACATCCGAATTCTTGTGTCTCTTCTCATTTTCTTTATTTTTCTTTCTCCAGATCACACGAAAGGATTCTTTCTCCAGCTCACACGAAAGGACAAATTTGCCCCCACCTTATCGTTTTCTTCCTCCTCTCCTACCCGTCAGTTTCCGGCCGGCGGCTCGCCGTAGCACGTGCTGCTCTCTACGGGCCGCGTCGAGGCCGCCGCTGCCATCCTACTTCCCTTGCTCGCATTCCTCCTAGCATCATCGCTCAACCCCGCCTTGGCACCATCGTCAGCATCCCCCATCCTCGACGGCTCCATTTTCTCCATGTTGACGAGCCGAGCAGGACACAACCATGGTTCTACGGGGGCATGGGTCGTGTTGATTTGGCAAATGGGAGGTTGGAGATGACGATGGTGCTACTGTTCAGGATGTGGAGCAAGAGATTCATGGTGGGGAAGAACAGATGGGGAGCCGGTCGCTCGCGAGCGATTGGAGCGGCGGTGCTTTTCGGCTTGCTTGCTTTGGTGGATTGGATGGCGGAGGACAAAGATGTCCTGCTCTTGCCTCGTGGATTAGAAAACAACAAAGAGAAAAGGGTGATGGTTTGGATCTAGAGCCCGTTCGGTAGATGTTTGGTATTCTGATTCATTGAGGGAAATAATTATGTGGCTAAAAATAATTCTCTTTCATTCTTTAGCATAAACTCTTCAAATCAGGATGTAGAATCACTCCACATAATCAGAAGTTACTTTTTTTCAGCTTCCAGTCTATTAGTTCATTTCACAGAATCAGCAGAGAATCGCTTCTCCCTGAAAAACTGTTTGGCAGAGCTCCTGCTGGATTCAACGGAGAATCAGCACTGGAAGTTCTGCCAAAGGCACCCTTAGGCTCTTAGCCGTTGAGCATCAGGTAGCCATGGATGGTGTTTCCGTGCTCTGCTCTGAACTTGAGGGGCAAGCAGCCATGGATGGTGATGGCCTTGACTGCATATTTTTGCATGTGCCGTTTGACGGCACCGCGCTTGCATGCTGGTCCAGGTACCGTCACAAGGTCAGGAGCCTCGCCGTCGTTCCGCTCCTCGCCACCGGCGAGCCCGTCAGGAGCAAAACTGTCCGCTCATATGATCTGAAAGAGAAAAGAAAAGAGAAGAAAAGAAAATAAGTAGAAACACCCAAAACGAAGAATTCACAGATCTTGGTGTTAAATTTTGAAAGACTTGCGATCTGGTTGTCAAATAATGAAAGCCGTGCGAATTGAGATCCAAATACTGAAATTTCTCCTAGATAATGGTTCAGTCGCCGGTCACCTCTTTCTATAATTCTCTCTCTATCACTGAAAATTAACAAAATTCTCTACTGGAAAATTACTAAGGCTTCATGCCATGGAAACTACTTTTTGCATCTTTGTGTGCCATTGGCGTATAAAGTTGGTCCAAAGCCGCTAACTGCAATGGAAAAGGACGGTCTTATACTTCTCCTATATCGTACCTCTTCATCCACATAGAAGCAATCACACAACAGCAGCTCCCTCCCCTCTCTCAGCTCTCCCTTGATCCCATAAACTAGGACAAAATGGCGATTTCATGAGAGGAGGCGTATTTTCGTGAGAGGAATGAACGACCCTATAAAAATGGTATTTTAGCGAAGCCTGATCTGTGAGAGAGAGTTGAACTTCATGAATCATTTTCTTGACGGATTTTGTTATTTTTTGACTATTTTCAGCTCACGGGATCTCCAGACTCTGGTGGTGACAGAAGCAATCACGCGCACCCAACCCTTGCCCCACCCCAACGTTCCTCACTGCAGCACGAGGTGATGCCATCCGGGAAGTCGGGAATGCGCTGGCAGTGGAAACAAACCTCAACACTTTTGCACTCCCCGCCGCCCTGTACATACCGATCCACAGTTCTATGTCCTCCATGAGGATGAGCAACCACAGGGTGGTGTGTCGGAGCAGCATGCCGAGGTACAGTTCCATGGCTACCATGTCCAACGTGGTTGGGTGAGTGAACGGCGAAGATTCGTAACTCGCGACGCCGCTACTCCATCTCGTGGGCTGCAGGTAAGGGCGCAGCACATGCGTCTGGCTGTGGCGGCACACATGCAGCACCAGGTGCTCGCGACCGCCGCCACGAATGTCCTCGGCATTGGTCCACGTGAGCCACGGACCGAGGAACGTGTCCCGTGTTGTGTCCAGGATGAGCTGGAGCGAGAAGCTATTGTTGATCATGGATGCGGGCGAGAGCACTCCGCGACGCTGGCCGTGCAAATGACACCATCGCCGCGAAAAGGTGTTCCTATGCCGGGTGTGGCGAGCGATGCGAAAAGTCTAGGGTGGCAATGGTGGGGGGTGTGTGGGAGGTAAAGGCGGGGCATCTTGTCCGCCGTAGAAGACAACTGGCGCCAGACCTTCTCGAGCTCCTTCCTATTCCCCCTCACTTTCCCTCTCTGTTCTCCCTTGGTGTAGGCGTGACTCTACATTTTTCAAGGGTAAAATGGTAATTGTCCAAAAAATGATGAGCTAACGGAGTCACGACCTAACACTCGTGACGGCAGGGGCACAACAAGTTGGAAGAAATAGATTTGATGGCATGGAGGGTGTCAGCAATTTTTTAATGGCCTATAGAGAATTTCGCTAACATCAAGCGGTGCGGAGAGAATTGTTTCTTTCTTATTAAACGCGGAGCAGCGGGACTGCTCATAGTCATAGAAATATCTAGAATAAGGGATGAGACATGTCACATAACTTATATTTATATTTATTGTAAAGTACTCAAATACGAGTAGGACTAATCGGTACGAAAGAAAACTACCCGAGTAGTACTCGGGTAAGACTCCTAAGCTAGTATCGGGCTAGAATTTCATATAACCCTATCCTCCGAAGTATATAATGGCGGGCAGGGACCCTAAACCAATTCAAGGCAGTACAAACCACCATACAAGGAACATCACGGCCCGAACCTGTCTACACCTTGTGTTGCTTGCATCTTCGAGTTCCTGATCTTGGCGACACTCTGCCTACAAGTCTACCACCTTAGGGTACCCCTAGGTAGGCTTGCCGGTAAAACATCGACAGCTAGCGCGCCAGGTAGGGGGTTCATCGAAGATACCTTAGCGAACTCGATGGCATCGTTGAACTTCACCACCATTGCGCTTGAGGAAGGCACGACTTTCGTCTTCGGCTCATGGGTCTGCGTCGCCAACGGCGCAGGCGACTTCCGTCGGCACCTCGTCGACACCAAAAAGCCGGAGGCATTAGCACCAACATCCCGTTGCAACATCGACGACCTCGCCGGTGATCTCGGCGAAATTTGACTTTATTGGCAACCATGAGGGTAGATCGTCGAGATCATCGGGCAAGCTGGAAGGACCTCCTCGTCAAGATCAATCCACTTAACGCAACGTATTGCCACTTTGTACACATGAATTAGCGGATCAATTCGTCAAGTTTGAGACCGGAACTCTGAGTGAACGACTACATCGACGTTCGACTTCATCGACTCGCCGACGGCTACCTCGACTACTTGTCTCGACTAGATACTAGTCGGGGACAAGTCTTAAACTACTCAACGATGAATTCCGCACGATCAATAACTAGTCGGAATCGCCTCCGACTAGTTGGCTTCATCAACAACCATCACGGCTTCATCGTTAAATCGTCCGCGAATCAAGCTAAGTCACTTATACCTTCTCCAACTTGTTCTCCACATGGTTGGCCAATGCGCCGACTACTTATCTGTGTACCTCTCTCGATGGGCATGAAACCCTCCAGAGCTACACTTCGCCGCCTACTTTTTACGCAACGCGCATTCTCTTTATCACAATGTCGACTACTTATTTTTGCACGTTGTCTTCTCTTAACGGTTGCTAATCTACTCGAGTAGCAAATGCCTTAATCCGTAAAACCTCGGATCTTCAGTCTTGACCTAAGCGATTCATACACGTTATGAACGAAGGCCAGAACGGGACTAGGTGTCGGTGTTTAACCTCCAAACCCACCGAGGGATACACCCGAGGTGGTAGATTGTAGGTGGGGTGTCGCCGAGATCAGAAACTCGAAGGTGCAAGGAACACGAAACTTTAGACAGGTTCGGACCGCCGAGAGCGTAATACCCTACGTCCTGTGTGGTGGTTTGTATTGACTTAGATGATGTGTTGTTGGATGATGCTTTGAAGGGGGTCCCTGCCCGCCCTTATATAGTCTGGGGGACGGGGTTACATGGAAATCCTAGCCAAATACGAGCTTAGCAGTCCTACCCGAGTTGTAGTTTCCTTCTGTTCCGACTAGTCCTACTCTTGTACGAGTAGTTACAACTGGTGTAGGGTGTGGGCCATGTCCCATCCCTTATCCTAAAATATGTACGCCATGTGCGCAGTCCCGTGGCTCCAGGTCTGACAAGCCCCGAGCTCTTCGTAGTTGAGTACTGCAGGCTTCCGAGTACTTTTGAAGGCATCTTCGAGTTCTCCCGAACTCCGTCTTGAAGGTGTCTTCCGAGTACTTTCTTGGCTGCATCGAGCTGTGAGGTGTTCATGCCCTGAGTAGTTGTCAAGTCTTCTTTTACATAGGATGCGATGAAACTCGTACTCCATATAGAGTAGCCCCCGAGCCTTAGGTTGAATCGAAGAATCAGGCTGAGGGTCAAATTAGTCTTGAATCTTCTGCTCTTATCTTCCAAAAATTTGAAAAATAAGCCGTCGATGACACGTGTCCTGCAGCTCCCGAGACTTGAATCCAAATCCCAAGATTTGGATAAAAGGATCCAAAGAGTCGTGGCATACATTGTATAAAAAATTAAGAATTTAAATTGATGGTTAAAATGGGCAAATTGGTTCAGAAATTTGAAAATCTCTTTTTTCGGAATGAGATCCCTAAAAAAGTGGTTAAACAAATAACTTCCCCAAAGGAACCCTAAATTAGCGCTCAAAACAAATCTTATCCCGAGAAAATCTCTTCAGCTTACGCATAGTGATACATCGAGTTGTTTCCTGCGCCCAGCCCCATGTATGGGAGCCAGACAAGCCGTCGAAAATATGCTGAGTGCCCAGTTGCATCTAGCCCCCGAGCATGGGAGCTAGACGAGCCAACGAAGGTACGCCGAGTAGCGTAGGTACCGACCGAGTCCGAGGAGATACGCCACATGGTCGACGGTGCCAGCCCTCGAGCCTGGGGTCAGCCGAGTGGCCGCGAGCACGCCGAGTGGTCTGTGCCGATGAAGTGATGGCCAAGCAAGGTAGCTCTCAGGAGCATACCTCACCCAATGGAATGATCCAGGTCTGGTCCCCTGCAAGGTAAACATAAAAATATGTTGTAACTGATATACATGATATCTAGTCGGGAGCGAATCCCAGCATTGTAAAATGCATGTAAAATTTTTCGCGTATTGCTCTTGCTAGATCACATTATTTCCCCAGGTAGATAGCCTTTTATGTTTAGCACCTGATCTCTGACAAACGTAGCCCATAGCGCAGAGAGCATGGCCGCATGCACGCGTAGGAACATAGGTGAACAGAAGAGTCGAGGTCTCACGGATTAAAGCGTGTGCTACCCGGGTATTTTAGCGGCCGTTAAGAGAAGACAACGAATGCAGAAAAAGGTAGTCGGCATGCGACAAAGAGAATGTGTGTTGCGCATATAGTAGTCGACGAGAGCGCGTGTTGCGGCGCGCATGTCTGTAGGGTGTAGCCGCTGTGAGCCCGACACAACTCGGTGTACCAAGCGCGTGGGTTGTTAGTCAGCAAACCCTAGAAGTAGTCGACCATGGCGTAGCCCCTCGAGGGTAACTCCCGTCAAGAGGCGTACCCAAAATAGTAGCCGATCTTGTGAAGAACAAGTCAAAAAGGGTATAAGTGACTTAGCTTGATTTGTGGACGATTGTCGACGAAACCATGGCGTCGGTGGAGCTGTGGCAGTTTGTTGATGAAGCTCGAGTAGTCGGAGTAGATTCCGACTAGTTATTGACGGTGTGAGGCCTGCTCTTGACTAGTTTTCTAGTCGAGATGAGTAGTCAAAGTAGTCGTCGGTGGGTCACCGAGCGTCCTCGTGAAGTCAAAGTAGTAGCAGCATGATCCTTGCTGGTAGCTTCCGTGTAGTAGTCGGAGCAGTCGTCTCCGATCTTGAGCAGGCGATCCAAGTCCTCCTCCAATGCGTAGAGGGTCTTGAATTACATGGCCTTCTGGTAAACATTGGTCGTGTTGTGTAGCCCAAAAGGTAATCGGGTACGCAGATCCTTAGACCAAATCAGATCCGATCTGAGGAGTCCTAGTTGTTGGCACTCCTTAGCCTATACGAACTAATCCGCAAGCGCACGGATACCGATGTAGCTTTCAGTTGGGAGTTTACCTGAGATATCGAATCCAAGGAATGATAAGCACGACCAGACCTAGAAATATTCAACCAGACCCACCAGGGGAGAAGAGGTAAGAGGGTAGAGGGCTTAACTTCAATTAGCCAACTCGTTACCCAGACAACTTGCTATCTACTACCTTGATGTGCTTCGGCGGCTGGAAGAGGAAGGACTTCAGAAAGGGGTGAGAGGGGAGTCCAACGGCAACCTGCTACTACTACTATGAAAACACCCGAACGTGGTGGACTACGAGGGACGGACAGGGCTGTAACACCTGCCACCTGCCACACCGTTCCGTGGGGTGGAACACAACCCGAGGAAACTAACCAAGTCTAAGCACCACGCCTAAACTATCGAGTCACTGACTTCCGCCTCACATTAAGGCTGGAAGAAACCCCAAATGGATAGAGCTTTCTAAGCACGCAGACAAGGGATCCTATAGATCAACAAAAGTAAATAAACAAATTACTGAAAATAAGAGAAGAACTAGCGAGACACTGAAGATAAACGAGGAATTTACTTACGTAAACTCTATTCCTCCAAGGTGGCTACAGAGTCGGAGTAGGACCGAGGGAACCCGGCTCCTCTCAACTTCTCTCCAAGGATGGTGTGTTGTGAATGGAAGTTTGGGCAACTATTTATAGCCTCTCAAGGTCTATACTCGCTGCTTAGCCTATCTCGTAAATAGGTATGACGGTTAACATAGCTTGTACGCGAAGATGGACACGTGGCGTTGCAGGGCCGGGCCGGCCGGCCTCCCCTAGGCCGGCCAGCCTAGGGATGCCGCCACGTGTCACCGCCTTTCTTGTGGACATCTCTGATCACTCCAGGAGGTCGGTAACAGTTGCGTCGCTTTGAGGCATAGAAGTTAGAGGCCGGCCAGCCTGGATGAGGCCGACCGGCCTGTCTCTGGCTTCTCTCAGCCCTTTGATGCACCGACGCGTTGATCAACGTGTGCAAATGGCTCAGGAAGGTGGTTTTGAGCCTGGAGACCTCGGTAGTCATTGTAAGTGGGCCCATCAATCCCTAGATCAAGCCTTCGACCGTAGGATGTTTTACTTCATGATGTGCCAGTCAAGGTTGATTGGATTTGTGTTTGAGGCCCTGCAGGTGAAGTTTGGCACGTGTTCGCCTCAGTGCCAGGCCGGCCGGCCTAAGGGAGGCCAGTCGGTCTGGGTTTCTCCCAATTGAGCCGAAATTTATGTAGTGAGCTCCTGAAATCAAATAATCACCAAAACTAGTGGAACTCATCACGATAAATAATTTAAGCATGATTTTGGCAATAAAAGTATGAAATCCAGGGAAATGCTGGCGGTAAAAATCATGGAAATCGACCGCCAACACTGGTGCAACACGAGTTGAAGTTGCGTTGGAAACGGACTCCTCCTCGATCTCCTTGCCGAGATCAGAGAGCAGCATCTCGTCGAGGCCGCTGCGTTGGCTTGCCGCATATGCCTCAGGCTTCGTGTCGTCGATGAGGTGCCGACGAAAGCTGTGCACGCCATCAGCGATGCAGACCCACGAGCCGGAGATGAAAGTTGTGCCCTCGTCGAGCACAGCGCTGGTAAAGTTGAAAAATGCCATCGAGTTCTCCGGTGGATGCTCGATGTACATCCTTACCTAGCGCGCCAGCTATTGGGGTTTAACCTCCAAGCCCACCGAGGGATACCCCCGAGGTGGTAGATTGTAGGTGGGGAGTTGCCGAGATGAGGAACTCGAAGGTGCAAGGAACACAAAACTTTAGACGCCGAGAGCATAATTCCCTACGTCTTGTGTGGTGGTTTGTATTGCCTTAGATGATGTGTTATTGGATGATGCTTTGGAGGGGGTCCCTGCCCGCCCTTATATAGTTAGGGGGATAGGGTTACATAGAAATTCTATCCAAATACGAGTTTAGGAGTCCTACCCGAGTACTACTCCGATAGTTTCCTTCTATCCCGACTAGTCCTACTCTTGTACGAGTAGTTACAACTGGTGTAGGGTGTGGGCCATGTCCCATCCATTATCCTAGAATATGTACGCCGTGTGTGCAAGTCTCGTGACCCCGGGTTTGACACCATGTGATTAAACGTAAAAGGTGGACTACTCGGGAGTTTTAACTGGCTTACACAAGAGCTTGACATAGCAAATTTATTTTTACACCGAATAAATTTTGGTATCTTCGCATTATGCTACATAATGTGTATATCTCCTATTTCAGGTCAAGCTTACGGACTCTTCAGGACGCTCAACGTACCTCCAGTGATTCCGCTAGCTCCCATGCTTGGGGGCTGCACGCCAAAAACTACTCCACGTGGCTCCAACGACTCACTTGGATCATAAGCTCGGGGGTTGGACTCCGCAAAACTACTTGGAAGACTCGAAGAAGAACCTGATTTAAGAGGCTTTTGAGGATTTATCTCGTGAAGATAATTATTTAACTATTATTTCAGGGATTTTATTCTGAAATAAGGGGTTTTTTAAATTTTTAACCCAGAGGTCTTATCTAGCCATTAAATCAGGGATAAGATTTATTTTGAGCGGTAATTTAGAGTTTGTTTGGGGTAGTTATTTGTTTAACCATTTCTTCAGGCATTTTATCCCGAAAAAATAGGTTTTCAAATTTCCAATCAACCACTCTATTTTAACCATCAATTCAATTTCTTCAAAATATTCTACAATGCATGCCACGTTCTTTTGGATCCTTTTCCAAACCTTGGGATTTGGATTCAAAACTCGGGGGTTGCAGGACACGTGTTATCATCGACTTGTACGTTTTTCAAATCTATTGGAAGACAGACAAGGAAGATTCAAGACTAATTTGACCCTCAGCCCAATTCTTCGATTCAACCTAAGGCTCAGGGGCTAATCCATATGGATTGCGATTTTCATCGCACCCCATATAAAAGATTTAAACTACTCGGGTATGAGCACCTCATAGCCTCAAAACAGCCAAAGAAGTACTCAAATGACACCTTCAAGACGGAGTTTCAAAAGAACTCGACTACAACTTCAGAAGTACTTGGAAGCATGCAGTACTCGGCTACAAAAAACTCGGGTGCTTGTCAGACCCGGGGAAGTGGGACTGCTCATAAGTCATAGAAATATCTAGAATAAGGGATGGAGCATGTCCCATACCTTATATCTATTGTAAAGTACTCGGATACAAGTTGGACTAGTCGGTATGGAAGGAAACTACCCGAGTAGTACTCGGGTAGGACTCCTAAGCTAGTATCGGGTTAGGATTCCATGTAACCCTATCCCCCAGAGTATATAAGGGTGGGCAGGGACCCCTCCAAAGGACAACACAAACAATAATCAATCCAAGCCAATACAAACCACCATACAGGATGTAGGGTATCAAGCAACATCGCGGCCCGAACCTGTCTACACCTTGTGTTGCTTGCACCTTCGAGTTCCTGATCTCGGCGACACCCTACCTACAAGTCTACTACCTTAGGGTACCTCTAGGTAGGCTTGCTGGTAAAACACTAACATTTCTTTCTCTTGCTTGTCTCCTTTAGCTCATCTTGAACAAAACCATGGCAGTGGCGAAACAAACTCATGATTTGATTCCACGCCATCAGCACTCGTAAACGGCCCCTGCTTTTGTGCTGCAGCTGATCCAAATTAGTAAAAGGCTGCAAGCGGCACGACGGAGGGCGCAGCAGCGCGCGGCCGTATCGAGCTCGCAGTTGACGGATGAGAGCACGCAGCCAGATATGGTGGGAGTAGTGTATATAGTTTGAGATAATTCGGTCGAATTACAAGTTTCTCGGCCGCAGCCGCCGCCAACTCGCCGCCGGAGCACCGGACGACGCCTAACAGGTTCTACAACCACACGATGGATCGTTACAACAGAACAGCTCCAGATAAAAGAGAAAGCTACACGCACACGCTAGCAAATTGCTGGGCCTCAGATGTCAACCCATTGTTCGCCAATGTAACGTGGATTGGGCTTGATGGTGCGCGTATTCCTCCTTCCAGGCTCACGAATGCCTTTCTCCTTCGAGCTTGCCTGCGCCAGTCTGCTGACATCTTCCCCTCCTTTACAACCAGCTTGTCCCCAAGCGGGACCCGCTGGAAACTGTTCCTTGACCACCTGTTCATCCTCCCATGTAGCCATCGATTCAGGCCATCCTGACCACTGAATCAACACTTGAGGTACTATCTTGCCAGCTCTTGAACATAGGCGCTTGTCCAACACAGCAACAAGATACTGCAAGTTAGCGGTACGATCAGGAATATCAACACTTACCTGAACCTCTACACCCACAGCCGGCTTAAGTTGCGACGCATGGAAAACCAGATGAACCGAACTTGAACTGGCAACTGAAGTTCAAAAGCCACTTCATTGATCTTCCTGATAATCTTATAAGGGCCGAAGTAATGAAAAGCCAGCTTGTAATTGGCTCGAGCAGCCACTGATGTCTGCACATAGGGTTGAAGTTTAAAAAACACCATGTCCCCTACTACAAAAGTTCTCTCCATTCTCTTCTTATCTTTCCTGCAGTTTCATTTTTTGCTGAGCACGCTGCAAATGTAACTTAACCAAGGCTATCATCTTTTGCCGTTCAGTTAGCCATTCTTGTAAATCCGGCAAAGCACAACTGTCAAACGACTCAGCCCCAAAATGTTTGGGCGAATGTTCATAGAGTAACACAAAAGGAGATTTACCCAGAGAAAAATGTGGGCAGGTTTTATACCAATACTCAGCTAAATGCAGCCACTAACACCACTGCTTTGGACAGCTGTGTACAAAACATCTGAGATGGGCTTCAAGACCCTGGTTCACACTTTCTGTCTGCCCATCCGTTTGTGGATGGTAAGAAGTACTCGTTCTCAACTGAGTATCTGCCAGCTTAAACAATTCTTGCCAAAAGTGAGTGGTAAAAACTCGATCTCTATCAGAAATGATAGCCGTAGGCAATCCATGTAACTTATATATGTTGCTCATGTATGCTTTTGGTACTGCAATGGCTGTGAATGGATGGGCTAAAGGTATAAAGTATGTTTGGAAAACTTATCTACCACCACCAAAATGCAATTGTACTGTTTAGAGGAGGGCAAACCTTCTATGAAATCCATTGATATAACTTGCCAACTATGGTCAGGCACTTAGCTTATTGGCATATGATTGTTGGCATTTCTTAACGTCGCTACCAGAATTGTTAGTCCTTGGCAAGGTCGCTAGAAATGTCGTGGTGGTATGTCTTAACGATTAGAGAATGAATCCGCAAGCGCACAGATATACCGTTGTAGCATTTCACTAGGAGAGTATTCAGGTATCGTTATTTATATTTTCCCGTAGGATGGCATGGTGTAAAAGAGTTTACTAGGTACATAATCGGGACAAAACGATTAAGCTATAGACTATATTTCATACAGGGGTAAATCATGAAAAATGATAGATATGGGTAATGTGACACACAAACAAGCCAATCTTAAGAATAAAGAATAACGAATAAACCAAAGGTTAGCGGGAGCATAGGTATACAAATAAAGTCCTAATAGCATCTATTCATACAAGCAAGGGTTAAATAAGATAAATGATCAGGGCTTAGAGCTAAGACTCCAGATATCAGGGAGAATGTCTCGCACCGGTGTACAACCAGTCCCGTTACATCTTTCAGAACTCCTACACCATACCCAAACGTGGGGGAGTTCACAATCCATGGCAAAGCCGTGGCAGATGGACAGGGCTGTCACCACTTGCCGCCTACCCCTACAATACCGTGGAGCATGGTCATATCCGAAGGATCCCGCATACCCAGACACCACGGCCGTGTATGAGGTCACTATCCTAGCGCCCCCAGGTCTCCCACCATTTAGATGGACAAGTAAAGCGCTAAAGCAAGTCCAAAGGCACAACGAACCGATATCCTTACTTAGTTCATCTAGCCTAACCACATATATTGGATAACTTGTGATAAAGCAAGGCATGGTATGATAAACTATCAAGATAGCATAACAACCATGACTGAACTTTGAATTATGAATAAGATACTGAAAAGTCAAATACAATGCCATATCAGAGGCCGAAGATTGCTCAACGACCTCGAGGACGACTTGGATTCACTAAAGAGAAGTTCTAGCCTAGCTCCACTAGCCTAAGGATTACAAGTCACAAGAGTAGAGAGGGAGAGAGACTTCAATGTGTGGCGCGTGTGGAATGAGGGCTCCTCCTCCTCCTTTTATTGCTTCCAAGGGCGGCCCCCGGCGGAGGTAAGTATGGAAACATTGGCAACCGACTTCAGGAGGATAAGATCAAATCTCCCGCCAAGCTGCACCTGGATGGGAGCTCGTCCTGGTTCGGCCAACCCTAGGGTTCGACCGAACCCTAGATGGACCTTCTGGCCACCGCCTTCGGGTGTTTGCCGCCTTTGTACATCGGTTTGCCCTATGTTGACGCTCGTTACGGCTCAATTTTGATCGTCAATTTGATCAGAAAATTGGGAGAACTAGCATTTCTTGCATGTATATTTATTTAGAATAATTTCATTCCACATGTCCCTAGGAAAATAGTGCTATGCAGGGATTTGAGCAGAAATGGAGAGAAAACACACCCTTAAATCTAAGGCAAAAGCTATCGAACAATCAGAACGCACTGTTCAACCTCACATGGATCAAAGGGCCCACTAGGACATGCAACCGCCTTAGGACAACACCAAACCGTGCACCATTGGCCTGAGGGCCCATCTGTCAGCCACCTAGCCAAAGATCAGGCCGGTTGGAGCCAGGCTTGGGTCCGCCGAACCAGGTGGTTCGGCCGAACCAGGACCAGCTCCACCCGACTTAGTTCTTCAACATGACGCCTCCTCATTGGTCCCCAACGTCGGTTCTCCAAGGCTCCAGCTATTTGCACGGCATGAACACCCCTTGGACACACCTATAAATATGAGGGGAGGGGGGGGGGGGGTAGAATTAAGACACACCTCAAGTTGCTCTCTCTCAAGTTCCTGTCTTGCTTAGTCCATAGGTTAGTGGAGTTTAGGCTGAAGTAGCTCTCTTCGGGTTCTTGTCTTGCTTAGTCCATAGGTTAGTGGAGTTTAGGCTGAAGTAACTCTCTTCGGGTTCCCGAGGTTGCTTAGGAGTTTTCGGTATGGGTTTATCTCTTCCTCTTATTTGTAATTCTCGGATATCTTTAATAGAGTTATCTTCTAGATTTATATACTTACATAGTTTATATATTGCGGTGCCAGACATGTATGCTATGATTAGTTTGTATTCATACCTTATGCCTTGCATGACTAGAAGAGTAAATCTAGTGCTACGGTAATGGTTTCGGTATTCGTATGTTTGCTCTAGTGTGATGTCTATCCGTCCGGAGGGTGGGGGTTCCGCGCGGGATGCTAGAGTATCGCTCATTAGCGTAGACGTGGTGTCTGGTCTAGTTAGTGTTGCCGGATGCAGTCCTATCCCATGGTTTGATGAGGTAGGCGGCAGGTGGTGATAGCCCTGTTCGTCCAGCGTAACCCTCCCCGTACAGGTAGTGGCTGTAGGAGGTCTATAAAGTTGCCGCGTTGTCTGGTGGCTCCTCTGCCAGTCATGTGCGGTTCTCCCGATAGTGTCTGGGAGCCTAGAGTTGAGGATAATCATGTGTATGTGTATGAGTGTATAGTACAAGCTGTATATCTAGATAGAAGTACATAAGTCTCTAGTAGCTTTCTTCTTCCTTTCTCCCTGCCTATATCTTTGCTTTGCTTGAGTTTGAGCTTGAGTAACTTGTGTGTCACACTACCTCATTATCAATATATATCTTACTTCTGTTTATACAATCGAATACTCAACCAAGATTTGATCATAAACTTACTTATTCTGTGACCGCCGCATTCCTGCGGAAATATAAATACGACACCCGAGATTACTCACGGGTAAAATGCTACAACGGTATTCCGTGCACTTGCGGATTTATCTGTGACGTAAGAAATAGCACATGGCGTTTCAGGGACCATTGCTAGGGATTAACGATCCTAGTGATGACGCTAACAAACGCCAACACCCTACCAAGTGGGCCCTCTTTGTAAGTGCGACACAGGATATGATCTTCTGTGTTTTTCTGTCGCGTCTTCTACGTGTTTTCTTCTTATTCCGAACTTGCATCCCTGAAATGGCTTATTGTCTGAAACAACTGTGGAACTAGGTTAGTGATACTGATATGTGAGTAAGGTGCATAGTTTTCCTTTATTTATGATTAAGGTTGACGGTCAGATTTGGTACTTAAGGACCGTCAACAATGATACACTAGGCTACAAATTCTTTGACTGACCTCTTCAGTTTGGGCCATGCAATAACTGCTTGATGCGTTTATAGGTAATAGGGAAGCCTGAGTGACCCCTCAGAGCACTACTATGCAAACTAGAGAGTATTTGAGTCTGCAGCTCCTGATTATGACCAATCCATATCTTGCCTTTGAATCTGATTACTCCATTAGTGAGAGAAAAATCCTTCAGTTTTGTCCCCACAGATAGCTCTGTTAACAGCTTCTTGGTTTGATCATCTTTTCCATAGCCCAACACCACTTGTTCCAGCCACACAGGTGTTGCTTGAGAAACAGCAAATATTTCCAAGGGATGAGAATCTGACTGCAAGTTAGGCCTTCTAGACAATGCATCAGCAGCTTTGTTATCCAACCCTTTGTTGTACACAATCTGAAATTGTAATCCCATCAACTTGGTGGGTGCCTTATGTTGCCAAGGAGTAGTTAACCTTTGATCATCCAAATGGATAAGGCTTTTATGGTCAGTCCTGATCTGAAATTCAGCATGTTGTATGTATGATCTCCACTGATCCACTGCAATCGGTATGGCCAAACATTCTTTTTCATAGGCTGATAACCCTTGATGCAGCAATTGGATGTCCCCCTTGATGCAGCATAGCCCCAATACCTCTGTCACTAGCATCCGTCTCAATTACAAAGGGATGATCAAAATATGGCAAAGCTAACACAGGAGCAGAAGTTAAAGCTTGCTTGAGAGCCAAAAATGAGTCCTGAGTTTCAGCTGCCCACAAATTGCTGCCCTTTCTTTAACAAATTTGTTAGAGGTTTACTGATAATACCAAACCCTCTAACAAATTTCCTATAGTATCCAGCCATACCTAGGAACCTTCTCACATCTTTGACACATTCTGGTATGGGCCAATTCTGCACAATGGAGACCTTGGTAGGATCAGTAGCTACTCCTTCCTTACTAATCACATGACCCAAAAGAACAATTGGACAGCTTGAGATGTAGATTGTGAGCTTTCAACAATTGAAACACTTGCTTAAGATGGTCCTTGTGTTCCTCCATGTTTCTGCTATAAATCAACACATCATCCAGAAAAACTACCACACACTTCCTCAGTAAAGGAGCTAACACAAAGTTCATGAATTCTTGAAATGTAGCAGGGGCCCAATCAGACCAAAGGACATGACCTTGTACTCAAAGTGGCCATTGTGAGTCTGGAAAGCTGTTTTATATTCATCTCCTTCCCTTATGCGTACTTGGTGGTAAACTGATCTATGATCCAATATATAAAACACAGATGCTCCAAATAGTTCATCAAGCAACTCATCAATAATAGGCATAGGGTACTTGTTTTTTAGTGTATAGGCATTCAACTTTCTATAGTCCACACAAAGACGTCATTCCCCATCCTTCTTATTTACCAACAGAACTGGGGAAGCAAAAGGGCTAGAACTATGTTGTATAATACCATTTTGCAACATTTCTCGTATCTGCTGCTCAATTTTATTTTTTTGCTTTGGAGTGTATCTGTAGGGTCTCAGCCTAAAAGGTTGAGCTCCAGGTAATAAAGGAATGGCATGATAAAAAATTCTCTTGGGTGGCAAACCCTTGGGCTCTGAAAACAAACAAGCAAATTCTTCAAGAAGATGCTCAACTTCAGCAGGAACAGAACTAGGGTCAGCACAGCTGGATAACATGGACAGTTCCAATATTTGTTCCACAGCTTCCCTCCTTATCAGCCCCTCAAACTGCTCTTTACTTATCAAATTGCATTGAGACTGTTTGGGTTTGACCCCTTGCAATTTCAGTTGGCTGCCCTTGTACTCAAAAGAAAGCCATTTGTCTGCCCAATGAATTTCCATAGGATTAAACTGCTCCAACCAGTCCATTCCTAGAATAATGTCATAACACCCTAAGGGTAGCACCTTGAGATCAGACACAAATGTGTGCCCCTGACACCACCAAGAGCACTTAGAAATTTGATACTGACAGCTCAACACTCCCCCATCAGCCACTTGCACTTTCACAGGCTGGGACAACTTCTCCAATTGAGGAAACAGAGGCATAAGATGGCTGCCAACATAACTCGAAGAGCTGCCAGAATCTACAAGCATAAGGACTTCCTGACAATGAATGGACCCCTTCAACCTGATGGTCTTGCTGCCTTCAGAGCCATCCTAAGCATTTTTTGATATAGCCATCAAATGTTCTGCATCAGAGGAAACAGACTGCTCATCCAGTACCTCACCTTCTTTCACCAGTGCCCACATTTCTTCCACCAAGTGTAGAGGAACAGCTGTTGCACACTTATGGGATGGATTCCACCTCTCCCCACACTTGTAACATAAGCCTTTAGCTTTTCTATAGGCCATCAGGACTGCCATTCTATCATCATCTTGAGAACGGCCTCTGGAATTGGGAGCAGAAGGACTGACCACTGGTTTTCTATCTTCAGTAGCTGGGGTCAGAGAAACTCTCGGAGGTGGTGGTGGTAGAGGCATGGGTGAAGCTCTGACGAAAGGCTTCGCATAAGAATTGCCTTCATTTCGACGGCCATCCCTCCTGGGAGCATGGGCCAGGACCTCCTCCTGCAAAATGGTGAGAGAGCAAGCAGTGTCCAAGTCTTTTGGTCTTTGAATGACAACTACAACTCTAATCTCTTCTTTTAAACCATCAATAAAACGAGCAGTGAGAAATTCAGCACTCATGGTGTCATCATAAGCTAGCAGCTGATGCACAAGGGCATCAAACCGCTCAATGTAATCCCATACATCACCTGACTGGAAAATATGAAAGAATTGCCGAATCAAGGTACTGTACTGGTCTCTACCAAACCTATTAGCCAAAGCAAGACCCAATTCTTCCCAATTCATATACATGACCTTGTTCCATGGATTGCAGCCAGAAAACTGTAGGACCATCAAAGTGCATTGTAGCCAATTTTACCCACATATCACAAGGAACTGCATAGAAACTAAAGAATGTCTCACAGCGTTTCTTCCACATTTTTGGATTCGAACCATCAAAAGTGGGAAAACTGACTTGAGGCAAGTTAGCACCTAGACTCGCGACAAGGAAGCAAAGCTGGCACCCGACTCCAGGACTCGCGACGAAGGAACAAGTGGGGAAGGAGTCATGAACTGGTTACCTGTGACCGGAGGTGGCACTGGAGTCGCACCAATCGAATCGAAGCACTGGAGTTATCACCTAGACTCCTCGTCCTTCTTCACGTTCTCCTCCAGCTTCGCGAGAATCGAAGCCATTGGGTCTTCAGTCCGTGGCGGCGACATCGCACCAATCTTCACATGGAACCAAGTTCGATGCTCGTGAACTAGATCCAGGCTGAATACGGAAGGCTCTGATTACCAGATGTGAGCACGTGGCCAGATATGGTGCGAGTAGTGTATATAGTTCGAGATAATTAGGTCGAATTACAAGTTTCTCGGCCGCAGCCGCCGCCACTCGCCGCCGGGGCACCGGACGACGCCTAACAGGTTATACAACCACACGATGGATCGTTACAACAGAACAGCTCCAGATAAAAGAGAAAGCTACACGCACACGCCAGCAAGTAGCTGGACCTTGGATGTCAACCCATTGTCCGCCAATATAACGTGGATTGGGCTTGATGGCGCGCGCACTCCTCCTTCCAGGCCCACGAACGCCTTTCTCCTTCGAGCTTGCCTGCGCCGGTCTGCTGACATCCGGGTCAGGTCGACCGCGGAGAGCATCTAATAGGCAATTGATTTCGGCCACCATGTTGAGTTTTCATGGATGAGCATCGATTCCTGCGAGACCGCGGTGGCAGGCGGCGAGCTGCGCACACTCTCAACGGCGACGGGGCCGCGAGTGCACGCGAGCATGCCCGATGACGGCGGGACCGCGAGCGCACTCGCGAAAGACGGCAACGAGGTCCCGTGGCCGGCACGAGCGAGCGTGTGCAGCGACGTTGAGCTCCACCCCGTCCACCGCGAGCCGCTGTTGGCCGGCGCACGACATCAGCGCGAGAAAGCGGTGCGCGACGCAAGCGGCGGCCGGCACGGCAGAGCCTAGCTCTTCGGCTTGGAGAGCGCTGGGCCCCACAAACTTGCGGGGAAGAAACGCCCCCTCGCCTCCAACGCGGGTCGGCCGGTTTCCTCGCTGCTTGGTTCCCGTGTCAACACCGTTTCCTGCGGGAGAAACCGTTTCTCCGAATTTTCTCCCCTCTCTTCGTTAACCCTCTCTTCGTTAATTCATCTACCGCATGACACCCTGCTAAATGCTATGAAAACCCGCTGAGTTGGAGGGTTGGAACTGTCCTGAAGAATGAATAACTAAAGGAGCCCCGTGGCAAAATCTAGAAATGGCGACCATCTTTCTCAGCAATACTTAACCTTTCACCTTGCTTATTGACAATGCGAGAGAGGAAGTGCTGCAACCAAAATAGCTTTTCAACTCTTCATTCCAAGTGTAAGTCCTTTTTGTCGCAATTTTTATTTGTCTCAATGCGCGCAATCACCGCTAGAAAATGAGTTATTGGTCCACCCTAAATATACAGGTATTAATAGTAGTAGCAACGAGTCTAACTCATACCGATATATTTAGTATGGATGTAAGCCTACAGAAATTTTTAGTACTAGATGGTAATACCAACCAGTACTAAAAGGTCCATATTAGTACCGGCAAGTGGTATTATCACCTGGTACTAAAGGGTCCCCCACAGGTTACTTCAAAATGAAAGCATCTCTCTCCCAATCACAACTGTTGTGTAGATACACGCGAGGCAAAGAGGTCTCGAGTTCGAATCCCATCCACCACATGCGCGCGTATTTGCGTGACTCGCGACTTGACATAACAAGGTATATCACGTTGAAGCGCGTGAGAGGGGTCTGCCAGCGCATATTCCACATATCAAGTTTGTCACGCCACTCCTGTTGGCGTGCCTTTTCACGTTGCTCCCGCCAGCGTGACAAGATCTTACCTTAGAAAAATTATATCCTTTTTATACGAACTCGGATGAAGATGTTTTTATATAAAAATTGTAGTTCTCGATTAGATCTAGGTTAGAAGTTTTTATTTGAAGTCACAAAGATGCTTAAATAATTGATTTAAATTGTAGACAACATATTAAGCACTTGTGTCTCTATCAGCTCATCTCCAACTTGATATGTTCATCATGGTTCCACCAAGAAAATTCTATATAATATTTAATATATAAAAATATATAGAATAACTAATAATAATTTGATGAAGACTAATACAATGAAAAATCAAACTACATAATCGTATAATTGTCATGTATGGAATATAATGTAACACTCTAGATGTTAATGATAGCTTTAAGCTAGATCAAGTATCTTGATGAAAGATTAAGACCCTAAAATATGGCTATGATGGTGAGAATGGTTGTTGTTCATTCTTCTTCGAAGGGCGTTTCTACAACAAGATTAATGTTATACTAAGAGTTACTAAGCAATACTTACCCTACTAATCAATATAAATAAGCATTTTGTGGACTTGCTGACTCAGATTTTGTTGTAAAAGTACACTAAGAGTTCGTTTTTCAATATTTTATCTTAAAGCTTTCTTACGTCGCGGTTAGAGTAGAACAACAATGGTTTACTGGTTTCATATACCAGCATGCGATTAGTATGTTCAAGCTTGATCAACGGGCAAATATTCCATACTTTCTACTTCACTTAGGTGTGCTTGTTGTTCAAATTTCATTCACAAACTTTTACTTAAAATCCATTCAAACTTCCACTTTTTTCACTGCATTCCAACACTTAGGATATTTCAGCTTCATCTTAAAATTGGCGATCATATCCTATTTTGGCTATTTGATACCAACTCAAATACTTCAAATATTATTTATTCAAACTTTTTCCATGTAGCACATGATTCATACTACAACTTTCATATTGGCTCCTACTTCACTGTTCAACTAAATTTCAAAATGGCTAATAGCTTGATCTTTCTGCTCACAGTTTTTTTTGGTGATTCATGTTGTCTCCTGTATCCTCGCAGATGAATTACGTTATGGTGCCATCTGACTTTTCATGATCGGGCAACCTTGAAGCACCCGGGTCATCCTCGCCTTCTCAAGGTACAGTCAATCGTCATGGTGAAGGAAGCAGAGCCACATGCACCTGAGAAGCTGAAGGCTGAAGTTGCCGTTATTCCAATAAATGAAGCTCCAGTTGGAGAACCTGCATGGTCTTTTGTCAGTAGTAATCTGCAGGCAAGAAGATGCTCAAGAGTTTTTAAGTTTTGCAATTGATAGAATACATGTTGAATAGAAGTTGGATGAAAGAATTGCTGTTTCACAATAAATGATGTTTCAAGAGATTCCACGTGTCTATTTTATAATCATTGTAGGGGTGGCTCGCTATAAGATTATATGATAAATGCCATAATTTAAGCACCACTAACAATAAGATTATATGTGCTACAGGTCTATGTTTTCATTATAAGGCGCGCGAACTAGCTAAGGGCCTGATTAGTTCGCTTGCAAAATGTGCCGTATCAAAATATAGGCAGGCTCATAATTTTTGGCACTCAGGTCAAAAAAAGTAGCCCATATAATCTTAAGATGCCTATTTGCCAAAGTTTTGGTAAAAAAAATAGACATGCCTAGATTTTGGTATACCCATATTTTAAGATGCCTATATATATTTTGGCATCCAACCAAATATGCTCTAAATGTTCTGATGCTCCTCTTCGCTAGGATATGACGGTTCATTTTTCTTGCATCCCATTCCAAGAGGGAAGAGACAAATGTTAAGGTGGCAGACTTGCCGCTAACTCCATTTGCCCTGAATGGTTGGCAAATTAGTGTTCTCGATTCAGTGTACTTTTCTTTACAATGATGTAAGTTGTTTGTAATTAATTAACGCGGAGCTACTAGCGCTCGGACGTCCGATGATAGATTTTACACCGGATGCTCCGTTGCAACATTAAAAATTAACTAATATAACATCGAAAATCACTGCTTGCAACACTAAAAAAGTATCCATCCAATTTAGGGATGGAAAATTCCCACCGCAATATGGCACCATATTTCATGCAACATTCATGGATAGCAGCAACGTGCACAAACAAAGTTCGCAACATCGATGTGTTCTTTTTGCAACATCCAAAATAAGATAAAAATAACAGCTCATTAACATTGGATCTCAAGAGATCTTAAGAAAAATAAACTTCGATTGTAACAAATAGAGATTCGTAATTTTTTTCTTTAGCAGAGGGAAAGATGTGGATGGAACCAGTGGGGGAAGTATACGGTAACCATGTACCATCGGTGGGAACAAAATACGATTGGAGGGGTGGGCCTGGTGGAAGGTCCGAGCGTCCGGACGACTGAGGCCCACCATTACCGATTAATTAATGGTCTATTTACAGTAAAAGTCTTGCCACAAAGGGTGAAAAAATGGCACGGCGTGATGTGTGCTCTAGGACCTCTGGATCACACGTCACTCGGAAAGGACAAGATCTGTGGTTGCTAAATCGTAGCAGGAGTCCTGCGTCCGGACCTAATCACGCTATAATAAAATTTCATCTGGCGCTACTCTCGTATGTCCATCCATTTTATATCTACCAGGACCCGTGATGCTTTTTGCCTCCACACAGTCACACACCACATAATCTCAGAGTAGATTTACTGGCGCCTGAGATCCAATCATCCAGACCAATGGCTTGACTAAACTTGGTGTGTAACCTTCTGTGCCATTGGCTCTGATGGCAAAGCGAAGTAGCGAGCAGAGTGACCACGCCATTTGTTTCCACGGACAAGTTTGCCCTCGTCGCTCTGCGGGAACCGCATCTCTCCGGCCGCAGGCCAGCCACACGCATGCGCCAAGCGCGCGCGTCAACTGCCCGTTTTGGAGAGTAGCGTCGTGACCCGTCGCGGATTTGGGGACGGGCGGCGCGGCGTGGGCGGGGCCCGGGGGTAGGACGAGGAGCGGTGAGAGGAGCAGCAGCGATGCGGCCAGCCGGGGCACGGCACGTCGGCGTCCGCACCGCGCCGGGCGCGACGACGCCAGCAGTGACCGAAGCACCCCGTGCGCTCAAGAACCGGCCCGGTCCCCTCCTTCCGCCTCCACTTCCCGCTGGAGTATAAAGCAGCCCGGCGCCTGTGACAACTCTTTTCATCTCTTCAGTGCAGTAGTGCACGAGAGTAAGTACGCTGAGGCCTCTTCATTCCATTACCTGAATCTTTTCATGAATCTGAGATCTTCCTATCCGTAGTTCTTGCCCTCACGAGATCCTGTTCGTGCTTGGTGCCTTGGTGGCACCAAAGATTGTGCAGACCTGACCCACGCCACGGTGCCATAAAGATTGGATGGGACTCATGGGTTCCCTCACAAGTCAGTACTCCTCTCACATTTCTCATCGTGCATGGTGCATTTCGACAGTGAATTTCGTAGCTGTAAGGACTCCCAACCTGGGATATTTCTTACCGATTCTCTGTAACGATGTTTCAGGTTCTTGGATGATGAACTTGTGCGGGAGCCCAATTTGCTCCAGGCAAGCTGCAGTCTCGTGCGCATGGAAGGAAGTTTTCGACTCCTCCACTTGCTTGAACCATCTGCTGGTGTCTGGTATCGCCACGCTGATCGTCATCATCCTTGCACTCCAGCTGCTCGTCAGAATTCCTAAGAGCAGAGCATCCACGGGGCAGCTCATCGTGCTCGGTTCACCGCTGCATTTGGCAGCTGTGGTGTTCGATGGATGCCTGGGGCTGGTTTATCTTTGCCTAGGACTGTGGATGCTGTGGAGTAGTAGCTTCAATCAAGGTGCTTCTGTTTACCTGCCGCACTGGTGGCTGGTAAACTTGGCTCAAGGATTCAGTTTGATCCTTGTCAGTTTTGCTTTCAGCATCCGAGGACGGATTCTCGGAGCGGCATTTGTCCGGTTTTGGTCAGTTTTTCTGACCATTTATGCTGCATACATTTGTTGCTCCTCGGTTGTTTACATGCTCGTGGATAAGGCGGTCACCATGAAGGCTTGTTTGGATGTTCTGTTCCTACCAGCCACACTACTACTTGTCTATGGAATTTGGCACATTAAGGATGATGGTTATGAAGGAATCGAAAATGCTTTATGTAAGGCCCTGAACACCGAGACTGTTGCGGAGGCAACTGATTTCGAGGGTCATGTGACCCCTTTTGCTAATGCTGGGTTTTTCAGTACGATTTCATTTTGGTGGTTGAATCCACTGATGAAGATGGGTTATGAGAAGCCCCTTGAGGAGAAAGACCTACCACTTTTAGGCACCACAGATCAAGCATATAACCAGTACTTGATATTCTTGGAGAAGCTGAATAGCAAGAAACGGTTGCATCCACATGGGACTCCTTCAGTCTTTTGGACTATCATTTCTTGTCACAAAAGTGGGATAATCGTCTCAGGTTTCTTCGCATTGCTCAAGGTGCTCACGCTGTCTTCAGGTCCGGTGCTTTTGAAGGCGTTCATTAACGTTTCGCTTGGGAAAGGGACCTTTAAATATGAAGGCTATGTGCTGGCTGCAGCATTGTTCTTTTGCAAATGTTGTGAATCTTTGTCAGAGAGGCAGTGGTTTTTCCGCGCTCGGAGGTTAGGACTTCAAGTGAGGACATTCCTATCAGCTGCTATCTATAAGAAACAACAGAGGCTATCAAACTCAGCAAAAATGAAGCATTCTTCTGGAGAGATCATGAACTATGTCACTGTTGATGCCTATCGGATTGGGGAATTTCCATACTGGTTCCATCAATCATGGACAACAAGTGTCCAACTTTGCATTGCTTTGGCAATTCTATATAATGCAGTTGGTCTTGCTATGATTGCATCACTGCTTGTCATCATTATCACTGTACTTTGCAATGCTCCACTAGCCAAACTGCAACACAAATTTCAGAGTAAACTTATGGAAGCGCAAGATGTGAGACTGAAGGCCATGTCAGAGTCCTTAATTCATATGAAGATCTTGAAACTATATGCATGGGAAACTCATTTCAAGAAAGTCATTGAGGGGTTAAGGGAGGTTGAATACAAGTGGTTATCAGCATTCCAGCTTAGGAGAGGATACAACAGTCTCCTCTTCTGGTCATCACCTGTTTTGGTTTCAGCCGCGACCTTCCTTGCATGCTATCTTTTAAAAATTCCTCTTGATGCTAGCAACGTCTTCACCTTTGTTGCAACTCTGCGCCTTGTTCAAAACCCGATTCGGCAGATACCAGAGGTAATTGGAATTGTGATACAAGCTAAAGTTGCTTTCACTAGGATAGCAAAGTTTCTTGATGCACCTGAGCTGGATGAACAAGTGAGGAACAAATACCATGTTGGGTCTGAGCATCCGATAGAGATAAACTCCTGCAGTTTCTCATGGAATGAGAGCCCATCAAAACCAACTCTAAAGAATATAAATTTCGTTGTCAGAACCGGAAAGAAGGTTGCAATATGTGGCGAGGTAGGGTCAGGAAAGTCAACACTTTTGGCTGCAGTACTTGGAGAGGTTCCAAAAACTGAAGGCAAGGTATGCCTTTTATGTTACCTTACAATTTATGAAACAAAAAATCATAGGGCTCTCTACTTGTTGGGTTATGATACACACATCTAAAAAATGGCACATTGATTGAATTTGTTTTGTGCTTGATAGCAAATTTTTAAAAATATACCTCTCTGTTGTAACTACAAGATGGGTCATATTCAAAGTTTGTTGCCTAATAGTTAGGCAATACAATATTACTTTGTGCAGTTGGGAAGCTTCGTTGCTAATCGTTTTCTCAAAATACAGTCTGCAGACTACTGCATCGTGTTATGTTCTACGAAGTTATGTTTAATTTACTTGGTAATCAAATTTTCATAATCCCAATCTTGAATAGATCAGAGAATCTTTGATGTCAATGGAGATCATAGGATCGATATAATATCTAAGATTCTTTTTATTCTACATAGTAAATATTCCTTAAATCTTCATGCATTTTTAACATTAGTATAATTTTCAAATTACTCTAGGACTCGTATAAAAATGTGCTGAAAATGAAAAATCTAACATTAGAATTATACACAAGTGACTATTCATAGTAGTTACTGGAGTTGGTAGAATCAAGTAGATTGTATGAAAGTTTGGATTATGATGATACAATATTTTTGGTAGGTATCAGTCGCCAACATGAATGATGGTTAGATCCTTATTAGAACTTAATATCAATTGATTCTTCCTTAAATCTCCAGATCCAAGTTTGTGGCAAAATTGCATATGTTTCTCAGAATGCATGGATCCAAACAGGAACTGTCCAAGATAATATTCTCTTTGGATCTTCAATGGACAAGCAAAGATACCAAGAAACACTGCTGAAGTGCTCTTTGGTTAAGGACCTTGAACTGTTGCCATATGGAGACCATACTCAAATTGGGGAGAGAGGGGTAAATCTTAGTGGTGGTCAGAAGCAACGTGTTCAGCTTGCTCGTGCACTATACCAAAATGCTGACATCTATCTCCTTGATGATCCTTTCAGTGCTGTCGATGCCCACACAGCAACAAGTCTCTTTAATGTAAGGAACACACAACAGCACTCAACTGCAACATATTTGATTATAAACAGTTTTAGAAACCTTTTTTTTGTCTAACAGGAATATGTTATGGGAGCTCTATCAGACAAGACTGTTCTTCTGGTGACCCACCAAGTGGATTTCCTTCCTGTATTTGATTGCATCCTGGTTAGTTTTTACACCTCAGGAGGGAGGGAAGGCTGGGACTGGCCCCCCTCATGTTCCTAATAAACTTTTAGTAGCTATGTTATATAGCCCCTCAATAAACGCTATCTCTTCTAGGTCTTTTTAGCCCCTATTATTATGTCAAATTGGGTTCTGCCACTCATCCTAATCAACCTCTGTGCGTGTGTGTGCCGCAGCCGGTTTTTCATACTGAAACTAGCTTTTAATGGTTCATCCTTCTAGCTGATAATTGGATGAATTTTTTTCTCTGAAAGATGCATGAACAATATTCTGCTTAGATATAGTTATCTCTCCAGCTGCCACTTAGGACAAAATTGATATGCAATGATACTGGTTCGTTTTGTGCAGTTAATGTCAGATGGGGAGATTATTCGATCTGCACCTTATCAAGAGCTATTGGCACATTGCCAAGAATTTCAGGGCCTTGTAAATGCCCATAAAGATACTATTGGTATTTCTGATCACAAGAATGTGCTGCCCCAAAGAGCAAAGGAAATATCAACCAAGGAGATAAATGACATTCATGGAAGCAGATATAGAAAACCTGTGAAGCCATCACCAGCAGATCAATTGATCAAACGAGAGGAAAGGGAAATAGGGGATGCAGGTCTGAAACCTTATATGATCTACCTGTCCCAGAAAAAAGGCTTCTTATATGCCTTTCTTTGTGTTACTTCCCATATGATTTTCTTAGCTGCACAAATATCGCAGAATTCATGGATGGCCGCTAATGTCCAAAATCCTAGTGTTAGCACATTGAAGTTGATTTCTGTGTACATATTTATCGGAGTTTGCTCAGTGTTCTTCATACTTTCTAGAACTTTATCAGCCATTGTTCTTGGGCTCCAGACATCAAGATCCCTATTTTCCCAGTTACTAAACTCATTATTCCGTGCACCAATGTCATTTTTTGATTCTACTCCTCTTGGAAGGGTGCTTAGCCGGGTAAGAATTCTTACCAAATTGGAAACCAAAATTCCATCTAATCTGGAGATTTTCTATTGATGGATTAACTTATCTTTTTTTTCATGCAGGTTTCTTTAGATCTGAGTATTATTGACCTTGATGTTCCAATGGTCTTCATGTTTACCAGTAGTGCCAGCTTAAATGCATATAGTAATCTAGGGGTATTAGCTGTTGTTACATGGCAAGTTCTGTTTGTTTCAGTACCAATGATAGTTTTAGCAATCACATTGCAGGTAATTTAGATAGGTTTTGTTGGTTAGATCATATTTTGTGGGTTATCTTAGTTACCAATCAAATCCACAGTTCCCTCTTGAATGAAATATGCTTTATTTGATTGTGCAGAGGTACTATTTAGCCTCAGCTAAGGAATTGATGCGGATAAATGGCACTTCAAAATCTGCTCTGGCTAATCACATAGGTGAATCGATTTTGGGGGCAGTGACTATAAGAGCCTTTGAAGAAGAAGATCGTTTCTTTGCTAAAAATTTGGAGCTTGTTGACAAGAATGCCTGTCCCTTCTTTTATAATTTTGCAGCAACTGAATGGCTGATTCAACGCTTGGAGACAATGAGTGCTGTGGTTCTTTCATTTTCTGCCTTTGTCATGGCTCTTCTTCCTACAGGAACTTTCAGCCCTGGTGAGTAATAGTAGTTGCAAATTTCACCTAAATTGTCTCAGGTATTGGTAAATGTTAAAAGAAAGAAAAACAGCTTGCAAACTCCATAAACTTTAGTTATTGTGTCTGATTTTCAATGAATTGTTAAATGCAATGCCAATGAAATTTTGCTTTTCCCTTCATGGCCTCCTATTGGAGCCATGAAAAGTTAAGGCAAAAGTAAATTGGTTACTCCCCAAGCTGGGCTAGGTATCTTGCGAAGATGAATACAGTTTTCAAGCTACCATTTCTGATGATTTTATATAATATTTGGTGCCTTTCATGTCTATACGCAGATTTAGTGACAGTTTTTAGTGTAGGGAATTTTTCTGGCTACTAAACCTGGTGAAATATGGTTTTGGCTATTGTTCTTTTCTGTGTCACCTTGTCTTAGTGACATACACAACTTGTGCATTTGATATATTCATGTTATGAAGAGTGAATACTCCCATCTGAAACACTAAATACTTTTGTTCATTCTCTAACAGGTTTTGTAGGAATGGCATTGTCCTATGGTCTATCCCTAAATGTGTCATTTGTTAACTCCATTCAAAGACAATGCAGCCTGGCAAATCAAATTATCTCTGTGGAAAGGGTGAATCAGTACATGGACATACAAAGTGAAGCAGCAGAAGTTATTGAAGAAAACCGGCCAGCTCCATACTGGCCCCAAATTGGCAGGGTGGAGCTTAAAGATTTAAAAGTAATCCAAGACAAATATTACATGTATTCCTTGCATGGCCGAACCCTTTATTTTTATAACATTTTTTTGGTTCATTTTCATTCAACAGATTAGGTATAGGCAAGATTCTCCCCTTGTACTACATGGAATCTCTTGTACCTTTGAAGGTGGTCATAAGATTGGTATAGTTGGCCGGACAGGAAGTGGAAAGACGACTTTAATTGGTGCATTGTTTCGTCTTGTGGAGCCAGCTGGAGGGACAATTATTATAGACTCTATAGATGTCACCACAATAGGCTTACACGACCTGCGTTCATGTTTGGGTATCATTCCACAAGATCCGACACTCTTTCAGGGTACTGTAAGATATAATTTAGACCCTCTTGGGCAATTCTCAGATCAACAAATATGGGAGGTAAAGAAGTTTTATAGTATGCAAAGTTATTCATGTTTTTCTTTCTCACTGTATTCAGTTTTTATATAAATATATGGAAATGAATAGGCAGGAGAGCTGATTAGTCTCAGAGCAGATTAGTTTACCATGTAAAGGTTATTCTGAAAGAACCTGATGTAATGTTGAAATAGTGACGCCCTTTCCTCTTTTGACAACAATGAAAAATTCAGCTCAGCCACTGTGGTATAATGCCCAAAAAAATTCAGCATTTCTGATACATGACGATTGCACAAATAAATTGTTTCAGGGGTATTCAAATTCAACAAGGTTGTCTCTATTTTTTTGACATATGTAAATGTTAGAACTTCAAAGGAATCATGTTTCTACTCTGATGTAGGTTCTTGACAAATGTCAGCTGCTTGAAGCCATGCAGGAGAAGGAACATGGATTGGATTCACTGGGTAGGTCACTTTGCTGCATCTATACTTCGAATTCTGGAATCCTTGTACAAATTTCAACCCTTAACATGTCCCCACACTAAAGGTTTTCAAACTGTCCAGAATTCAGACTAGGAATGATTGCACATGTGGTACTATGACAACCTGCTTTGCACAATCTTGCTTTGAAATGCATGGCCGGAGCTCCTGCCATTTCTTTTTCGAAAAAACTCTTCATAGGTAAATTCCCATGTCGATGAGGTCTGAGTAGCATAAAGAACTTTTTGCGAGGAACTCCGGGTTTTCCATTTGAAAAACACATCATGAGTAATACTGTTTATTTAGAATGATATCTGGAATTGTCATATTTGCTGTACTGACTGATATCTTTTTGTGTAGTTGTGGAAGACGGTTCCAACTGGAGCATGGGCCAACGGCAGCTCTTCTGTTTGGGACGTGCACTTTTGAGAAGATGTCGTATCTTAGTTCTCGATGAGGCCACGGCATCTATAGACAACACAACTGATGCTATCCTTCAAAAAACGATCAGAACAGAATTCAAAGATTCCACTGTTATTACTGTCGCACACCGTATACCAACAGTTATGGACTGCACTATGGTACTCGCAATGAGTGATGGTATGTTTCCTCTCATTTAACTTGCTAGAAATACTGCAATCCTCTTGTATAGTTACTCTCATGAATCAGCATATTTAGATCTAAAATATGGGGTTTATATAACTTATTGTTGATACAAGAGAACGATTCTTTTTCCACCTTCCTACTGATTTACGCAGTTCAGTTCCGTCGCACTTTAGAAAATACCATCGCCCATACTTATAAGTTCAACCTATCTCCAGGGAAAGTGGTCGAGTATGACAAACCTATGAAGCTCATGGAAACTGAAGGATCCCTGTTCCACGAGCTCGTCAAAGAGTACTGGTCATATGCATCAAGTGGAAATATTTAGGATAAAGGGAAATTATCGATTATGTGTGCTTACTCTTTGCAGTCTGCCTTGGTGTGTGTGCCGGGGGGGGTGGGGGGGGGGGGGGGGGGGTGGCAGCCGTCGTTCAAGAAATGCTTTTGTCATCTGGGCAGCTTCTGTTTACGCGCCCGTGCTGCCTTCAAGTGCTAAACAGAAAACGGGGTGTGTAACATGAAAAATTGAGCACCTAAAGCATGCAGCTGTGGGTGCTTGGTTAGGCATTGAGTTATTATTCCAACTGCTTAGAAGGAAATTTAACACGCTTTGCTGTCTGGTGCATGTATGAGAGGAGCTGTCAAAGAGTAGGCCCAGTGACTCTACTGACATGGGACCTGCTATGAGTACAAATTTTATATGTTCTATGGATTTCTGTTAACGTATGTATTCAACTTTTGGATTCTTTTAACTTGAACACGACAAGCTTTCTTTGTTCGTACTTAATATGGAAAAAGAATCGGGACATGCCATCTGAATATCTGACACGCAGAAATTTTTTCGATACGTGGTTTTAAAGTTTCTCAATTTCAGGTTCAAAAGTTTTAGATGTGTTACTTCAAGGTTGGAGATGTAGGAAGTTTTAATGTATGATTTTAATGTTCCTGAATATTGATGGTAGAAAGATTTTAATAAGTAATTTTAAAGTAGGAAATGTGGTAAGTTATGAAAATGTTGTTTGAAAGTTTTTGACTTCTGGATACAAAGGTTTTGATACGTGACATGAAAGCTAGAGATATCGGAAGTGTTAAATATATCATTTGAATGTTTTGAAGTACTGGTGCAAAGGTTTTGATTCATGGGCGGGGCTTGAAAGCTATAGATGTATGAAGTTTTAAATATGTGATTTGAGAGTTTATAAATCTATAATACAGAGTAGGTTTTAATATGGGTCTTGAAAGATGAAGATGTAGGGAGTTTTGAATATATATGGGATTTGAAAGTTTGTGAATATTGGACACAAGTTGAATATATAGCTTGAATGTTTTTTAGTCCCTTGTATAAATATTTTGATATGTGGCTTGAAAGCTAAAGTTGCAGGAAGTTTGAACATAGGGTTTAAATGTCTTAAATTCGGTGCACAAAGGTTTTAATGCGTGCCTTAATAAGCAAGAGACATAGAAAGGCTCGAATATGTGATAGATTCTAATGTTTTTGAATTCTGGTTACAAAGATTTTGATATGCAACTTGAAAGTTAGAGATGCATAATGTTTTGGACATGTGTTTTGAAAGTTTCTTTTGTATATCAGCTATAAAGGTTTTGATTAGATCTTTAATAATATTGTGAAATATAAAAATTTGTAGAATACATCATGATATATAGTTGAGAAACTAAAAATTTGTTGAATACGTCATGATATATCATGGATGGCGGTGAGTAATGGCCGGAGGCCCGGAGTTGCGGGCAACAAGTTAGAAACAGGGAATTCAGTTTTGGGGCTTCAACTTGAGTTTTCTAGGCTTGGGGTGGCTCTAGTGCGGTGCCTAGAGGGGATCCGCGGCTAGTGCGCCGATAGCAAGTTCTGGATGACGGGCGACAGAGTTCAGGGAGGGGTTAGTGTGGAGCGGCTTGGGTGAGAATGGGTATTCGAGCATGCAGATTTGGCTTCGGAGTAGCTCACCTTGGAGTTGCAGGGTGTGATTGGATACTTAGCTTACTCCTAGCCTGGCTTATAGTTATGCAGGATCAAGCCCAAGCCAGGCTTAGCTAGTACCGCTGGGCCTTGTTGGTTGGCTGCATTAGCAGTTAGGCTGTATTGGTAGAGCTGGACCTGGATTGTTTGGTTGCCTGCTTATGGCCGTTCTCTTTCCCCAAGCTTTCCTTCTGTTCATCCCGAGCTCGAGCAGAACCGCCGCCGCCGGCCAAAATTCGGCCAACTCCGGCCACATCTCTCCAATCCCTTGCACCCATAGCACCGCAAACTTCCTATCTCTCTCCCCAACGCATTCCCTCTCCAACTCAGCTGCTCCCTTGCCGTGAATTTTAGATCGTGCGCCACCATTGCCGCCCAAGCCGAGCTCCACCCGCCACCGCTACCGGACACCTCCGGCCCTTGTCGTCGTTGTCCAATCCCTCAAACGGAACTCCGGTGAGCTCCTCCTCATAGCTTTGCTAGCTCGTGTCGTTCGCCATCATAGCATCGGGAACGCAGCACGCGGGGGGGAGGAGGGGGGGGGGGGGGGGGGGGGAACGGAGTAGGGCGCGCCGGCACTGTGCTCGACGGCGGGGGAGGTTGCCAGCCGCAGCATGGCCGACGCGTACGCGTCTCGGAGCCGCACGAGCCACCGGCACGGCGACATTTTCGGCGCGGAGAGGCACCGCCCAAGCTGGCCACGGCGCACGCTCCCGCGGCGCCGTCCTCCGGCTTCGACTGGGCAACGCCACCTCCGAGCTCCGCAGTGGGGAGCGGCGGGCGTCGACTTGTTGTGCGACGGCGGCTTCGACAGTACGCAAGATGCGACGGCGGCGGGCGATGGCGGTGTCGGCGAACGAGCGAGGCAGGAGCGCGGTGGGACGAGGGTGGCCAGGCGGGGCACAATGCAGCCTGCATAATCGGAGACGGAGCTCAAATGCGTCTCCCACAATGCAGGCCGTACCGGTCGTTTTGCACAACACAAGCCTGGCTATGCAAGCCTAGCTAGCCCCTAATGCACCCTACCAATCACAACCGCAGTGGCTAGCCAATGCTTGAATCAGTAGTCATGGTGTCAGCGGGTTGAGGTGGATCTCGGGCTGTGGCTAGCATAAGAAGGGATCCGGTTCCTCTGAAGTTGCTGAATCTACCTCAGAGGGACGTCGTTGCTGCTGGCTATCTGTTCAGCATTGACGGTCCTGTAGAGAAACAAGGGACTTAGTCTATAGTTCAGCCCAATTGATTATTTGTCATACGGCCCATAAACAAATAGCCTGACTGCCACACGAGGAGAAAGTTGCATCTCTTTGCGGAAGCAAATCCTCTGACCTACTCCGTGGGTCACTGCGCGTGGCTCCGGATCCACGCGTCAATGACGCGGGGGTACGTTGGAGGATCCTCGTCCCTATTTGCAGCGGTTTGCTGGGCGCCGCACATCTGGCCGCCGCCCGCAACACCTGTGTCGCAGCTCGCTCATCGCCGTTCACCGTCGCCGAGTGCCACAACCCGCTCTCCGTCGTGCATCGACACCTGGTTGAATTGAATTGAAAATTTATGTGAAAGTGCTAAACTTTAGCGCTAGATCATCCAAACAAGAGTACTAATGGAGTGGTCTAAATTTTAGTCAAGATTTAAAAATTTTAGCATATATACGAGTGTTAATATGTGATAAAGTTTTGCACTCAACTTTAGTTCCTACAAACAAACCCTTAATATTAGTAGTCTATGCCTATTTCTAAAGTATGTAATATTTCCATCTAAAATTTTGGTTTGGTCCGCCTTGTGTCACTGACAGGTGTGGTCCATCCCGTATGCGAGTTGGACCAGCCCTCCGTTCACGACTCAATCACGTAGATCCCTATAAATTAACACATAGACAACTATACATATTTAATACTTATACAAATCTAGTTTAGAATAAAATTTCAATGGGCTGCTTCTTCCACGAGAAAAGATGGATGAAGAGAGGAAGATTACTCATACTACGTATAAGTTTGTAGTGCAGAGAAACTAAGCAAGCCGATAGTCAGCTCGCTCCTCCGGCCCGTTTCCGTTGGTCTCGCACCATCGTCCTGATGCCTTTTCATCGGTCTCGCAAGTTTTTCTATCCCTCTGATCTGTCTGCAAATGGGCAGCAAGCAGGTTGGCAGCACGTTTTCCGGCCAAACTAGGTGAACGCTCGTTCCTGTATGCTGCCGTCGGATGCAGATTGAACGGTGCCGCAGCTCCGACGTCCCTCTCAGGTAACTCGAACAACTTCAGAGGAACCGGATCCGAAGGGAGAGGGGTGAGGTGAAAGTGAAGGCGTCCGAGTACTTTTATAACTTTTATAAGCCAAGACATAGGAGCATGGGCGAGCTTATTAGCGAGAATCCAATTCTACAAGCGCGCGCTGCAGCTTCGTGGCGCGCGATGGACAGCCACGACGGAGCTGTATTGCACCACCCACGTGACGGCCCAGGTATTGATTTATTTTCTCTTTTCATTTCTATTTTTTTCCTTTTACGTTCCATAATAGCATCTATTATGTGTTACCATTTCTTTTCTTTTCCAGATTTTCCCTTTTACCTTCTAATATGTTTGAAGTTTTCTTGACAACTTTTATATGAAAATCAGACTAAAAATTATACCGAGGATTATATTTAAAAGTTGTATATGCTGAATTTGTGTGTAAAATATTGTGGTAGAAATTTTCCCGATAAACATCTTCATACAATATATACTAAAAAGTTGTCCTCCGTAAGTTATTTGAAAAACTATGCATTAATTTGTATGTATTATGAAAGTTGTGCTAAAAAATTATTCTTTAAATTGTTAGGAAAGAGTTATACGTGAAAGTTACGTATATCATAAAAGGTTATGATGAGAATTTATCCTCGAAGAAGGTGTGCAAAAAGTTATACGTAAAAATTGTCTTTATAAGTTGTAATTTTCCGAAAGTAGGAAGTTACAGAGAAATAAACTTTCTAGAAAATCAAAGAGAACCATTGTCGGAGATCGCTCGCCGTGAGCTCTCCCGGCGCGTGCTCGGCCGCTCGCCGATTAGTAGGCCCCGCTTATTAGCCGCGCATGAGCACCGAGATGGAGGTGGCGAGCACGCACGACTGATTAAATGTGGGAGGGAGCACATAAAGTGAAGGTGGTCGTGGTTGAAAGGATCTTGGTGATGTCCAGAGGGGGGTGAATAGGCGTAACTGTAAAATTTGAAAAATTCTTCGCAGCAATTAAATCTGTCAGAACTTCCGACACTGGACCGGAACTTCTGAAAAAAGAAAAGTTCTTATACGAAATTCAAAATTAAACTTGAAAATACAGAACCTGGCTATATCAAAAGTTGCGCAGGTGATCTTTGCAAGCACAACAACTCGAATACGTAGATCGGCACAAAACAAACTCTAGGGCAACAAGAACTAAATAAATGCAATAAGTATAAGACATAAGAGATTTGTTTCCGAAGTTCACTTCCACTAACGAAGCTACGTCTCCGTTGAGGAGCTCACAAAGAGCCGGATCTTCTACTAACCCTTTACCTCACTTAATCAACCACAAAGGAGTATTGAGTCACTTACTATGAAATCCACAAAGGATAGGTAATACAAACTTTCCTAGGCGCACACACACGAGAGGACGCTCCACATGCGATACTAAACCGTCTAGAAGTAAGCTTCAAGAGTAACAAACGTGAATCGAAGGATGAAGATGCTTCAAGTGCTCTTGAGATGAACTTGGCTGCCCTCTCACTTAAATGGTTGAGTCTCACACCTCAATCTTGCTCTCACCTAAGCCCTAACTCAAATCAACTAAAGGATTAGCTCAAGGAGGGATTGGGGAGGAGTAATAAATGCTCTTGGAGGTGTTTGTCTCGGGTTAGGTCAGCAGCAAATGAAGGAGGGGCTGAGGGGGTATAAATACCCGAACCCCAAAAACTAGCCGTTAGTGCACTGGTTAAGTGATTGTCGGTACTTCCGATACAGGGTCAGAACTTCCAACCTAGCTAAAATCAGCTGGCCGAGAACCCCCTGTCGGAAGATACAGGGAACTTCCGACAGTGTCGGAACTTCTGACACAGGGTCGGAACTTGCGACCCACACTGAAACACTTAGAAAACTAGGTGCACAAGTGTGTGATTCTGTGTCTCTCCTTGATGCTTAGCATCTCAAATAAACACTTTGACACCTTCATGGTATCCATTCGCATCCCTCTTAATAGTACGGTGTTTCGTATACTCAAATTCAAAATAGAAAGTAATAAAAGATCTTGTTTAAGCCCAGCATCGTCCTTTAAGCAAATTTGGTATCTTTTCTTGCTCTTTTTCATTTCATTGAATTTTAACCTGTCCATAACTCGATAAACTCATTAGATACTTAATTTTGTATGTCATCAACACCAAAACCCACTTAGGGGGCCAAATGCACTTTTATATGTGTGCACACAAGGGCCATTATAGTGCGGTGCGCTATCTCCAATGCAATGCGGTGGCCAAGCGAAGGAGGCACTCTGACAAGCTATCAAAGTTGCACTAGGGAAGGATGACGTGTCTAGGGGAAACAAAGACCAAAAGATGGGTTGGACCTAGCCGAGCGGGCCGTTATAAGGCCGATGGGGAGTTGGTTTCCACTAGGGAGGGTGTTGGGTCGGTGGCACTGATGGGTTGATCTAGGGAATAGCTATGGGAGAAGAGACGCTAATCTTCGCAGTCAGGCGCGTGGGTGCCTGCCGTTTCATTGCAGAAGGATTTTCTTCGCGTGCGGCTTGCGGCCCACAGTTTCGGCCCAAAGCTTCGTGTGCGGCCTACTTCTTCCCCTTCTCCCTTTTTATGTTCCATGGCAACAATATTATTTCTTTTCTATTAAACAAATTTATTCATTTGTTTGTTTAGAGACAACAAATTTTATTTTTGATCAGAATTTATTATGTTCCAAGTTAATAATTTTTTGTTCCACAACAACATAGTTGATTTGTTTCTATTAAACAATTATTTTTACCAAACAAATTTTATGTTCTAAACCGTATTTTGGAAAACAAACTCAATTTTTTCCAAGTAAACATTTTTTATGTTCCAGGGCAACAATGTTGTTTCGTTTCTATTAAACATTTTCATTCATTTGTTTGTTTAGAGGCAACAATTTTTATTTTTGATCAAATTTTATTTTATTTCCAAGTATTAAAAATTAGCATCTGTAAACCCAAAATATTCATCCTTCTATTTTTGTACTTTTATGGGAGAACCCTTTTGACCCCGTGAATGAATGGTTCTTTCTTATGTACCAGAGTTTTTTTCTTGTTTTTGCGGAATCTACTGTGGATTCATTTTTCGGTTTTGTTTGTTCTCAGTTCACTTGTCCAGTTCAGCAATCAGCAGGTAACAACGAACAGTTGATGCGCGCGGATCGGCCGCGCGGTGTGCGGGAACAAACTGTCAGGTCTTGAGGATCTTATCTTCAGTTCTTCACAGCTTTGGAGGAGCTAGCGGATGCAGCGTTGTCTTCACGCGCTCGAGAAACGAATTGGGCCTCGTCGAAATTACGGCCTAGAAATTAATTTGCGTCCCCGAACCAGCTTCCTGCGATGGATCACATCACAGTCACACGGGTTACCCCTAATGGGACCCAGAAGAGAGGGGGAACTTTGTGGGACGGGTTAAATCGACCAAGGGAAGGTTTTAAAGGTTGAAAAGGATTTTACTATTTTTGTAAGGTTTAAATGCAATACTATGTTGGGCTCTAGGGATAAAATTTGTTACGTTTAAATGCTTTGAAAGTTGGATGTTATATCACAGCTCGACATAAAGGCGGTGTTGAACCAACAAGCCAAATGCGGTTCGAGCCCTGAGGTCCTCAGAGATGCCTATATATTGGGGTGGGGGTCTAGGGAAGTTGTGGAGGATCGGATCTTTTGAGTTATAATTAAATTACTTCCATACATGATGTAGGTCCGAACCTGTCTAAAACTCTCTATCACCCTATTTTTTGCATTCCCTTGTCAAATTGAACGCATCACGTACTCTCCCCAGACCAAATCTCTAAATGGTGGTACCTCCGGACATCTACTCTAGGTGTTTACACACCAACAGATGAGTTCACCAAAACAGTGTATGCAACTCAGCAATGCAACTTGCCGTTGGAACCTCCTCGACAACACAAACTTCTCATTGGATACTGTTGACGCCAGATTTTGACACGTGTTGAATCGGCGTCAGGAGAAGAGATTGGCCGATGCGGCAGATCTAAAGGCTACAGTAAAGAATCGGCCGATTGAGGTTACAGTTGGGAATCGGCCGATTGGCGATGCAACTTGCGCCAACAAGATTGGGACCACAACAGAGGATCCCGATTAAAAGTGGCCTAATTTGGTCAACGGAATAATGCTGATTCGGTCAAGAGGCAAAAAAAAGAGTCCTGATTGGATTGAGAGACGGCGCCAGAAGATTCTGCAGGAGTCCGTTTCCTTTATTAAGAATATTATAGATATAGCAGTTTTTCTATTTAAAATAAAATTATAACAAGTCGTAATCGACCAGGAGTCCTGGTTTTAGGGTATAAATAGGAGTCGTCAGGGCTTTGTAAGGATATCAACAAATCAATCAACAAAACACATCTACTTTTTCCTAGTACTTTACTTTCAAGTCGGCGACTTCGCCAATACTTTTTCTTGTTTCACGAGTTCGTACGGATTGGCAGGGCTGCATCAACTTTATCTCCGGCCAATTGGTAGGTTCCGCTTATCGAATAACATCTGAGCTTTAATCTCGGGCGCATCGCTGTGGTTTCGTTTGGATTTATTCACCAGTTATCGATATTTACTAGAATTATAGATTTTATCTGTTGTTCTAGTATTATCACCAGTTATCCAGCTTGAGATTGGAACTATCGGCTTTATCATCGCTCTTCTTCGTTCATCGTCATATAGCCGATTAGATCTGTTTCAAGTGTTGCATCTGCAATAATTGTTTAAGTCGCTCCAGCAGTTTTCTTTGCAATTATTGCGCGATTATCGGCTAATCCATATCCGGTCATCGTCATAGCAAATCGGCCGATTCGCCGACGCACTCCTAGGGACAGATCGGAACCCCAGCCAATCAGGACACCCTGAATTTAATACTCTTATTTCCTTGTCAATCAACAGGTCAGATTGACTGGCACGCCGCGCGAACTGCACCAGGGCAAATAACCCGAACAGGAGCTAAGCAGATTCTCCCGGGTTGTGTGTCCGACGCTGAAGACCATCGGCCGATTCCTGGCCGATTTTAGCGCCAACACACTTTTGGCACGCCCGGTGGGACCCAACTTCAAAACCCAATATGTCAAAGAACGCAGAAGTTTCCGAGAGCAATATCATTGAGGTCACAGAAGCGGATCTCAAGGACGACCAGAAGGAAGAATTGGCTAAACATCTGGAAGATTACAAAAAGATGTATCTGCAGTCGTTTGGTCGTACCAGAAGCGGGGAAGCAGTCAAGAAAGCTCCTCTTCCTGTTCCCCGCCACATCACCATCGCTGAGGATTCGGGCAAGATGTCCGATATGATCCAGCAGTCTGTCTATCAGGCTTTTATCGACCAATCCTCGATGATGACCAACACGGTGTATAACGCCGTCATTAGCTCTCTGGTCAGCGGAGCAGCTCAAGGATATCAGGGGCCAGCGTATGCCCCACCTATTGCACCTCCAGCCAGAAGCTCACCAGTCACGTCCCACTCGGCTCCTCAGCCGATGTCGACGCAACGTGAGGGATACAACACTCCGTTGCCTCCAACGTCTCCAAGGTATAACGGTGCACCATGTTTCCCATCGCAGGCACCGCTTCAGCCTGTCCAGATTGCTTCTATGCAATCGCTGCCCACAAACTCAGTACCCTGCGGGGCATCGGCAACAACCGCTTTTCCCGATCAATCAACCGGGCATGTGAGCTATCCAATTCAGGCGCCGTTCCACTCGGCCGTCTGGCCGACGGTCCCTCAGTATCAACCAGCCCCGTCAGAAATCGGGAGGGGGGCAGGCGCTGTAGAGGCACTCCGAAGCACGGCACCAATGACAATGTACGACGGGGCGGCGGATTCGCTTCGCTATCAACTGTCAACTGCTCAGACGGCCATAACACAACAGAATTCGCCGCATGCTTCGATCCATCACCCGGCCGCACCGCCGCCAATCCTCCAACACATGCCGGCACCTCGAATGCCCGTTCATGGGCAGCAGGTGGACTGGACGGCAAGAATAGCAGAGGTAATTCAGGACCAGTTTGGGTTGAAGCCGAAAGTGCAGACTTATACATACAAGACGCCATACCCATCGGCCTACGACCTGCTGCCGTTTCCCCACCGGTACAAGGTTCCTGATTTTACCAAGTTTTCGGGGCTGGACAACACATCTACCGTGGAGCATATTAATAGATTCATCATCCAGTGCGGGGATGCCGCCACGCAAGATGCTCTGAGGGTGCGCCTGTTTTCATCATCTCTGTCTGGATCGGCCTTCCAATGGTTCACCACTTTACCACCTAATTCCATTGTCACTTGGGCCGATCTAGAAAAGCAGTTCCATAAGTATTTCTACGCGGGAGTACACGAGATGAAGCTCTCAGATTTGACCAGCCTCAGGCAGAGGAGCAATGAACCAGTAACTGGATACATACAGAGGTTCAGGGAAATCAGGAACAAATGCTACAGTCTGGCTCTGACCGACGCCCAGTTGGCCGATATCGCTTTCCAAGGCCTCTTGCCACAAATCAAGGAAAGGTATGCCTCACAGGAATTTGAAAGCCTAAGCCAGATTGTTCACCGATTGGCAGGTCAGGAAGTCCGTCCGTTTGAGCAGCGGAGGAATTTCCAGAAGAAGGTGGCGTACCTGGAAGGGTCTGAATCGGAGGGAGAGGAAGAAATCGGCCTAGCAGAATGGGTAAAAGGCAAGAAGCCAATATCGTGCCCTTTCGGAAAGAAAGAACCAGAGACATTCGGCTTTGATACGACAAAGGCCGATAAGATTTTTGACTTACTACTTCAGGAAGGGCAGATCAAGCTATCACCATACCATACCATTCCTTCGGCCGATCAGCTCAAGAACATAAAATACTGCAAGTGGCACAACGCCACGTCTCATCACATGAATGAATGCAAGATCTTCCGCCAGCAGATACAGTTGGCCATCGAGTAGGGAAGACTCAAGTTTGAAACCCCGGCAAACCCGGCGAAGCCGATGAAGATTGACCAGCATCCTTTCCCAGCCAACATGGTTGACACGGGAAGAAACTCACTTCAAACCAAGGTGCTGACGTCGGAATCGGCAAGAAGGAGCGGCGCCGTAGATCCCAGGAAGCAGGTCATGGTGGATGAAGTCAAAGGGAAAAGGCGGGCTGAAGACAAGGGCGAATGGTCGGGATGATCACATAGACCCATCACTTCCCAATTCTTGCTCAGCAAATATCGACGGCAGCAAGAACAGTCACGATTCCACGAGGAGATGATACGCCGACACGAGAATCATTGGCAATGTCCGTTCTTCATCCATTGCTGGGAAAACGACCTCCGATTGCCCTCAACCGATAACTGTCCTGAGTGCAATGGATTGAGCCGCAACGATCGCCCGTTCAAAAGATCACGCTCCAGAGATAGAGAATCAGAGCTGATCAGCAGAAATCGGCGCGAACAAGGAGCACAGCGCCTTTCAGTGCATGATCGGCTGGGGGGCAGAGTTGACCGGTAAAATTATTGAGACTGCTTGGCCCTTTTACCACATAGAGTAAGAAGAGGAACAATGATAATGATTAATCTTGTTGGATGAAAAATTAATTCTTTCACCATGTATGATATTGGATAGTTGCTTACTTAGAATGGATAAAGAAAACTAGAATCTGGAGCTAAAATATGAAAGTAAGGACCTACTTGTATATGCTTTTCGGCAAAACAAACCCCTCAAGCAAGGCTGGAAGAGATGGCTAATGACAGGGTGTCGGACGAAAACCCCTTAGGAAGGGAACCAGATTGGGAGCACGCCAAATCATCGGCCAGACCAGTGAACCCCAGATGGTGCCCTGAAGGATTGTCTAAATCCCAGAAGCGGAGAATCCAACGCCTGCGCCAATGGGAGCAACAAGAAGAAGAGCAGAGGCAGGCGCTGGAAAAGAGAAACGTCAAGTCTCGGGTCTGGCGCCCCAAGAAAAACAACAGCAAGGAAGCAGACAGTCAAGAATCGGCAGCTGATGTCAACATGGTATTCATATTGCCGATGGAGTTCATGGCGCCTGCCGATCGAGACAAGGCAGCAAGGGTGGAAGAGCAAATGGCACAATTGGTGTTAGAGCCGATGACGGCCACCTTTGAGAAACCAGAAGACGAAAAACGGCAACATCTCAAGGCATTATTTCTCAAAGGGTACGTTAACGGACGACCCGTTACTAGGCTACTAGTGGATGGAGGCGCCGCAGTCAACATCATGCCGTATGCCATGTTCCGCAAGCTAGGCAAAAGCGATGAAGACCTTACCAAGACGGACATGATGCTTAAGGACTTCGAGGGCAACGTGTCTCCCGCCCATGGAGCGCTCTGCGTCGACCTCACCATCGGTAGTAAGACCCTTCCTACCACCTTTTTTGTTATTAATGGTAAGGGGTCCTAGAACATGTTGCTCGATCGCGACTGGATACATGCGAATTGCTGTGTCCCATCTACAATGCACTAGTGCCTCGTGCAATGGGTCGGCGACAGTACAGAGATAGTCATCGCCGATTCCGCCTACAGCGTCGCAGCGGCCGACACGCAACAGTGGAGCTGTGAACATGTCAGGTGTATATCCGGCAGGATTTGGGACACTGATTTCCTGAAGGTGTCCGATTTCGGTCTACAGCCGATCCAAGCAGTCGGCTCTAAAGATTTAGAATAGATGGATCAGCTTGTCCGAGAAGACAGAAAGCTTGGGCATGGGTTTACGTCGGCCGATTTATTAGAGATGGTGGATTTGGGAGATGGTAGCAAACCAAGGCCGACGTATATTAGTGCTAACTCTGATCCTGGATATAAGTGTAAATTGATAAGTTTATTAAAAGAATTCAAGGATTGCTTTGCTTGGGAATACCATGAGATGCCTGGCCTAGACCGGTCTATTGTTGAACACCGGTTACCTATAAAATCAGGATATCGGCCATATCAGCAACCTGCACGACGGTGCAACCCAAAAATTCTACCTGTTAAAGGCCGAGATCACAAGATTGATTGAAGCAGGATTTATTCGGCAGTGCCGATACGCCGAATGGATTTCTAATATTGTGCCCGTGTATAAGAAAAATGGAAAGCTGCGCGTATGCATCGATTTTAGGAACCTAAATCAGGCTACACCAATGGACGGATATCCGATGCCGACGGCCGATGTCTTGATAGATGCTGCCGCAGGACACAAAGTCATCAGTTTCATGGATGGCAATGCTGGATACAATCAAATATTAATGGCTGAAGAAGATATCTTGAAAACAACTTTCAGGTGTCCGGGTCACCTTGATTTATTCGAGTGGGTTGTAATGACCTTTGGGTTAAAAGACGCCGGTGCTACATATCAGCGGGCCATGAACTATATCTTTCACAAGCTCATTGGTGCATCGGTGGAAATCTACATAGATGATTTTGTGGTCAAGTCAAAAGGTCATCAGGAACATCTGGCCAATTTACAAGAAGTACTGGGGTGCACAAGGAAGCATGGGTTGAAAATGAACCCGAACAAGTGTGCATTCGGTGTATCGGCCGGGCAATTCTTAGGATTCATGGTCCATGAGCGCGGGATAGAAGTTAGCCGGAAGACCATAGACGACATCAACAAAGTTGTAGCCCCACAGAATAAAACTGAGCTGCAATCCCTCATCGGCAAGGTCAATTTTATCAGAAGATTCATATCCAACCTGTCCGGACGTATTTGAGCTTTTACCCCTCTGTTCAAATTCGTGTGGGGAGAAGAACAACACAGAGCATTAGAAGATATCAAGCAATATCTGGTTTCACCTCCGGTGTTAGTCCTACCACAGCCTGGTAAGCCGTTCAAATTATACTTATCAGCTGATGAACAAGCTATTGGATCGGCGTTGGTACAGGAGTTCGAAGGGAAAGAACGGGTGGTATATTATGTCAGCAGAAGACTCCTGGACGCCGAAACAAGATATTCCCCGGTGGAAAGGCTGTGCTTGTGTCTATACTTCTCGTGTACCAAGCTCAGGCACTATTTGTTATCGGCAGAGTGCACAGTTGTATGCAATCATGATGTGGTAAAATATATGCTATCACTGCCGATTCTGAAAGGACGAATTGGAAAATGGATCCTGGCTCTGTCAGAATTTGACTTAAGGTATGAATCGGCCAAAGTTGTCAAGGGTCAAGTCATGGCCGATTTCGTAGCTCAGCATTGTGGACCGGAAATTGCTGTCGTTGAACCGGTTCCATGGACTCTATACTTCGACGGTTCTTCGTGTGGGGCCGGATCCGGAATCGGCATCGTTCTTGTATCGCCTCGGGGGGCAAGTTATGATTTCTCTCTGCCGATAGAAGCATCCACAACCAATAACCAGGTGGAATATCGAGCCGCCCTAAAAGGTATCCAATTATTAAGGGAAGTCAAAGCTGATGCAGTCGAAATTTTTGGGGATTCCATGTTCATCGTAGATCAGTTAACAGGGAAATCTGAATGCAAAGATGATATCTTGAGGATTTATTATGAAGATTGCCTCCAGCTGTTAAAGGAATTCAAGTCTGCAATAATTGAGCATATACCCAGAAATTACAATGAAGAGGCCAATAGGCTGACCCAACACGCGTCCGGATATCGGCTGATTCAAGGAGCTTTGATTTTAGAGCTCGTGGCCGATGATTGGCGAAAGGAGATTGCCGATTACTTGAGAGATCCGTCCCAGAAGGTGGATCGGCGAGTGCGGTTCCAGGCCACAAAGTATGTGTTGCTTGAAGACGATTTGTTTTACCGGACGATTGATGGAGTTCTTCTCAAATGCCTGGGAACAGAAGAAGCAAAAGTCCTGATGGGGGAAATCCATGAAGGCGTATGTGGAGCCCATCAATCGGCTCACAAGATGAAATGGATGATCAGAAACAATGGGTATTACTGGCCAACGATTCTTGAGGATTGTTTCAAATATTATAAAGGATGCCAAGACTGTCAGAAGTTTGGCAATGTGCAACGCGCGCCAGCTTCGGCTATGAATCCAGTAATCAAGCCGTGGCCGTTCAGAGGTTGGGGAATAGATCTCATCGGACAGATTCACCCTCCATCGAGCAAAGGGCATAAGTTTATATTGGTAGCCACCGATTATTTTACTAAGTGGGTGGAGGCAGTTCCTTTAAAGAACGTGACATCGGCCGATATGATCGAGTTCGTTAAGAACCATATTGTTTATCGATTCGGTATTCCTCAGACTATCACAACTGATCAAGGAACGATGTTCACTTCTGGAGAATTTGAAGAATTCGCCGCCGATATGGGGATTAAATTATTAAATTCTTCTCCGTACTATGCTCAAGCCAATGGCCAGGTCGAATCGTCCAATAAGGGGATAATCAAGTTGATCAAAAAAAAGATAGAGGAACAACCCAAAAAATGGCACATGTCTCTGGCTGAATCTCTTTGGGTTTATAGGATGGCTCGTCACGGAGCCACTAAGATATCTCCTTATCAGCTGGTATATGGTCACGAGGCAGTCTTGCCTTGGGAATTAAGGACGGGGTCAAGGCGTACATCGCTTCAAGATCAGTTGACGGCCGATGACTATTCCTTCCTCATGAAGGATGAGCTCGAGGACTTGGCGGGTCAGCGGTTGAGGGCCCTGATTAGCATCGAAGAAAACAAGAAAAGGGTGGCCAGATGGTATGACAAAAAGGTCAAAGTTAAACAATTCTCCCAAGGAGATTTGGTATGGAAGTTGGTACTGCCGATAGGGTCTAAGGATCCCAAATTCGGTAAATGGTCGCCCACTTGGGAAGGGCCGTATAGAATCGGCCGATGTGCTCCGGGAAATGCATATATTTTGGAAACTATTGAAGGGGAAGAATTTTCAAGAGCTTTAAATGGAAGATATCTGAAGAGGTACTGTCCAAGCATTTGGGTAGATGCATAACTTGCAGTAAGATACATCAAGACAACATGGCCGACTCCTATCGACTTTTGTCCGCATAGCCGATGTAGAAATGACGTCGCCTTGAGGAGGGAAATATTTTCCGTTTGTTCTGACCAATTCATTATTCGATGAAAACAACAGAGTACATGGCCGACATGGTACAAGTCGCCCTTAGAATAAAAAATACCAATATATCTATTGATTACGCTTGCTCTTGATTTCTCTCTCGATCCGGCCCAGTTCTATCAGAAGGCGGGTCTTCTTCTCCTTCAGATTCTCCATGGTGGCTTCAGTCTCAACTTGATGGCCCAGTTCTATCAGAAGGCAGGTCTTCTTCTCCTTCAGATTCTCCATGGTGGCTTCAGTCTCAACTTGATGAGGGAGTGGAGTACTCTTTTCAGTTGGCAATCGCTTGGAGCAGTGAGCGTTTATACGGTCCCAATTGTTCTGGACATTAGCAGGAACATGACCTTTAAGTTCTTCAGAGTGAGCTCTTATCAGATCTATGTCTGCCTGCGACAGTGGTTCGTCTGAATGCATAACCTCAATCGCTCGTTCCAGGCTGGGACTGAGACGTTTTGGCTAAAGAAAGATGAAAAGCTACCCAGCATCAGAGTGATTGAGATGTCAAGGGGAGAAATAGAGGAAGGTTCGTACCTGGTTGACAGAGGAGGAGGAGGAAGAAGAAGGCATCTTGATGTCCAGCTTAGGAAGATGAAGATCCAGTTATTGGAGGAGGAGAAGATGGGTAATGCATATGCCTCTGAAAAAGGTGTGGGATCTCATACTTATAGAGAGAAGGAGGTAAATAGATGGTGGGACACGTCCTATCAGAGTAAAAGCATTCATAAATGCAAAGCTGTCAAAAGAAGTGGTCCAAGACCAAATCGGCGCATTAACATTAAAGGAGCATTAAATGTTTACAACATTCTTTACAACCCAAGGAGGGCATCTATGGCCGCGATAGCTCGTTGCCTAATCTGATCGGCCGAGTCTAATACTCTTTGGTCGTCGTCGGCCGATCCGGGAATTTCTGGCATATGGCGATGAAGTCTTATCGCTTCACAGGCCAGGTTCTGTCTTTCTTATTTCAGCCCGACGATGACGGATGGGAGCTCTTGAAGCTTCTTTTCTTCAGCAGCTATGTCTTTGGTTACTTGCTCCATCTCTTTGGATAGTTCTACTCTCCTCCGTTTGAGGTGATCTATCGTGCCAATGATATCCGGGCGAGAGCTCTCGAGGAAGTTGATCCGTTGGTGTACCTCTTGGGCTCGGTGCTTGTAGGAATCGGCTTCCTCCCGGGTCTTTGCTAGCTGGGCACGATCGGCCATATGACGCAGAGCCCTGAAAACTGAGGTCTGTATCGATTCTATATATGCAGCAGGTTCCAAAGTTTCTGTTGTTTCCTCCGGAATTCGGCCTCTGATGTCATTGAGAAGCCGCCGGATCGGTGAGGCATCTCCCACTAATCGGCCGATATCATCTTGGAGGAGGGTCCGCATGCTCTCGAGCTTGGCGCGGACATCATCAGAAATCGAGCCCGATGGAACTTGGCGTGAAGCGACTTCTTCACCGTCGAGCAAGGAGACCGCAAAGGAGAAAAGGCTATTGTTGGGAGTGGCTTGTTCCTGCGGAAGAATAAAGACAAGGATCAACAAGCAGTAAAAGGGAATCGGCCGATTCCGGTGATAAGTTTATTACCTCCTTGAAGCGGATCTCTCTTGCTTGCGCCGATGGGAGTGTCTCCCACGTCTCAGGAACCGGTACGATTGGCTCGTCAGAAGAAGAGGACTCGACCACTATTAATGCTCTGCTTGGGCCAGCTTCCTGGAAAGGTATGACAAATAGATTCTGTGAGTATACTACGATAATTGAATAGGATGATATGAGGTATTTGCCATACTTCTGTTGGTCTTTCGGCCGATGTTCGTTGAGGGAGTACAGTCGACACACCCAGATCGGTCTGCATCAGAGTCAGTTAGTTTTCTGAAAATTGAGTTAAGAGATTATCTACCTCGATGAGGAGGGTCGCTGGTGCTTCGGCTTCCGCTTGGGATGTGGCCGATTGCTGTGGAGATTGTGCTGGAGCGGGCTGTGCAGCCTGGTAGAAGGAAAAAGTTAGTATTGGTAGAGCACTTAAAGGTATGTGAAGTGTGCGAGATTACCTGAACAGCTTCCACTAGCAGTGATGCCGCAGCCGCTCTGACTTCTGCGGTGATTTGGGGATCGGCCATCTCGGTAGTCGGCAAGGCTAGGGGAGTTGGAGTTTTAGCCAATACTACCGCTGATTGGTCAGTTGGTCCTATGCGGGCTCGCACTCGACGGCTTGTTGTCTTCAAAGTGGGCTTTTTCGGCGTTTGTCTCCATTGGCCGCTAGTGATGTCCTTGATGGTCGGAGCGTGATAGCCGATAAGTGGAAATGATGTATATGGACGATCGCTCTCTATCGGCCTACCACTTCGGCTCCGCATCGGAGGAACTTGGCTTTCAGACTGAAAAAATAAACACAGGTTAACGGTAAGATTGTAGCATGAAAAGAGACAATATTGAAATCGGCTGGGAGAAAGATCATACCGCTGCACTTGAATCGATGTTTTCTGGGTCCAAACTGTTGCAATATGTTGATGGAGATAAACAGAAGAGGTGTTGCTTCCATTTTGCCCACCACCGTTTGAATTGTTGAATGGCAAAAGGGGCCACCGTCCAGTTGTTCAGGTTGATCGTGCTGGAGTCTGGCACTAAGTTGCACAGTCGATTGTAGTCAAGGCTCTTGGTCAGTTCATCTCTAAATTTCGCTTTCCCGGAAAAGTAGACCTGAATCGGCAATTGACCAAAGCCCAGTTGCCTTGCTACGGCTGATGGATTATAGAACTCATATGTGGGAGAATCCTTTCCAGAGAAGAAATTAGCCGGTAAAATCCCTGGCTTAATCAGGGTATCCATAAGTTCACTATCAAAAGTGTGAGTGGACGAGTCGTAGCAGACAGGAAGCTCGAAAATCGGCCCTATTGTTTGATATGGATACCAACTGACAGTCTTCACTGAAGCCGTTGTAGAAGCATCTGAAGTATTCGGCCGTTCGAGTGGCAGTGAGTTGACAACCAGGGAAGGCCGATGCCACTTCTCCGAAAGATGTACAACGTCGTCTGATGGTGGGGTTTTCCTCTGACTCAATGTTGGGAAAAGTCTTGGTCTCTATTTGTTGCTGGGAGACCTTGCTCATATATAGATTGATCCAGAGTGTGATAAACCACCAGGGACCACCAGGATTGCCGATCGGCTCCCCTTTTGATAGTCTGGTGCCGATTTGGTGCATCATGTGATAGGCCGATCCCAACAGATGCTTCCCAAGGGGGACGACCGATCCTAGTGACAGAGCTTCTGCCAGGGCTTGGGTATTAGAAGAAGGGCCAACTGCTCTGCCACAGAAAAAGTGTTTCTCCAGCCACATCATCAGGAACGCCGTATGTTCTCTCTCTGAAACTGTCCCAGTCCTCATATTCTTGCTGATATACCCCTTCCATCCGTCGATTCTTTTTGTTTCTAGCCGATGAGATGGTTTGATCAGATAATCAAAGGGGGTGTCAGAAGAGGAGATATCAAGGCCGATCAACAACAAGACATCGCCCAAGGTTGGAGTCATGGGTCCATGTCCAAAAAGGAACGCATTGAGTGCGTCGGACCAGAAGTAAGAAGCCGCTATTACTAAGGGCTCGTTTTTCTCCATCTGGGACAGAGAGAGGTCAATGCACTGGCCGATTTTCAGTTCATCCCACTGAACTCTCCTAGACCTGGCTACTCTATGGTACCATTCTCTCCAGCCAGGGGTCTCGTTCGGCCAAGACCTAAAGGCACCTGCCCACTGACCTAAATCCATGGGCGATTGCTTGAACGGAATTCTTTGAGTCTCTAGGTTGATCAAGTCAGTTGGATCGGGATTCCCCATGGGGCCTAAGCAGATGAGTTCGGAGGATTCGGAAAGAGGAATAGTAATCTGGTGCCTAAATGCCTAAAAAGAAGGAAAAAGGGGAAAACTGAGAATGGGTCTAGAAAATACTTGAATAGTAGAAGAGCGAAAGGGGAAAATTTCGGATGATTACCTCCGGGATGAAGCTCATCGTCGCCGATGGAGCCGCCAGTTGAGCCGCCGATGGGGCCGCCGTCGCTGAGGGGGTTGCCGATAGAGCCTCCGTGGTTGGAGAGGTTGCTGATGGTGCCGCCATTGGGAGGTTGGAGTAGGTCGCAAGCGAGATCGCCGGAGGGAGCGGTTGGAGATCGAGAGGGCTTGGGAAGAAGATGAACAGTGGCTCGCTGGAGGAAAATACTAGGCTCGTGGAGAAAAGTAGGCGGAGAATGCCAGTACTTAAGGATAATCCGAGAGAGAAAGGGCAAAGGCGGGATTTTTGCCGCGCCGTCTACACGAATTCCAGGGGAACAGTTGTCTCGAGTTCCCGGTCTGAGGAAATTGCAATCATTATGCAGAAGACTGCAAAATGGAAGGAGGTTTTTACTGCGCCCGTTTCGTAGAAAAAGATTAAAGAAAAGAGTTTTGAAGTAAAAATTATGTTTTACTCCGAAACTGGGGGGCATGTGTTGACGCCAGATTTTTACACATGTTGAATCGGCGTCAGGAGAAGAGATTGGCCGATGCGGCAGATCTAAAGGCTACAGTAAAGAATCGGCCGATTGAGGTTACAGTTGGGAATCGGCCGATTGGCGATGCAATTTGCGCCAACAAGATTGGGACCACAACAGAGGATCCCGGTTAAAAGTGGCCTAATGTTGGTCAACGGAATAATGCTGATTCGGTCAAGAGGCAAAAGAAAAGAGTCCTGATTGGATTAAGAGACGGCGGCAGAAGATTCTGCGGGAGTCCGTTTCCTTTATTAAGAATATTATAGATATAGCAGTTTTTCTGTTTAAAATAAGATTGTAACAAGTCGTAATCGACTAGGAGTCCTGGTTTTAGGGTATAAATAGGAGTCGTCAGGGCTTTGTAAGAATATCAACAAATCAATCAACAAAACACATATACGTTTTCCTAGTAGTTTACTTTCAAGTCGGCGACTTCGCCAATACTTTTTCTTGTTTCACGAGTTCGTACGGATTGGCAGGGCTGCATCAACTTGATCTCCGGCCAATTGGTAGGTTCCGCTTATCGAATAACATCTGAGCTTTAACCTCGGGCGCATCGCTGTGGTTTCGTTTGGATTTATTCACCAGTTATCGATATTTACTAGAATTATAGGTTTTATCTGTTGTTCTAGTATTATCACCAGTTATCCAGCTTGAGATTGGAACTATCGGCTTTATCATCGCTCTTCTTCGTTCATCGTCGTATAGCCGATTAGATCTGTTTCAAGTGTTGCATCTGCAATAATTGTTTAAGTCGCTCCAGCAGTTTTCTTTGCAATTATTGCGCGATTATCGGCTAATCCATAGCCGGTCATCGTCATAGCAAATCGGCCGATTCGCCGACGCACTCCTAGGGACAAGTCGGAACCTTAGCCGATCGGGACACCCTGAATTTAATACTGTTATTTCCTTGTCAATCAGCAGGTCAGATTGACTGGCACGCCGCGCGAACCGCACCAGGGCAAATAACCCGAACAGGAGCTAAGCAGATTCTCCCGGGTCGTGTGTCCGACGCTGAAGACCATCGGCCGATTCCTGGCCGATTTTAGCGCCAACAGATACTATGGTGTTCTTCACATGTCATCATCACAACATCTGGTGCTAATGATCACAGGATGCCTATCACAGAGAATGAACATCGAAGATCAACATCTTAATAGAATTTATTTTTTCTTTTTCGAATTATAGTTCACTTTGATTTTTGTCCTATGTCAAGCTTGTCTTACTTTAATCAAGATTATAATAAAAGATGGTAGCATTTACGATGCTAATTAACTGCATTATAAGATACATTTTAAGATGAAGTCAATGAAACTAATTTGATATTTTACTTTTTTTAATTTTTTTGGAGAAGTTCAATTTATAACAAAACTAAAGGTAAACAACACGCTTTATAGCGTACTCAAATATTTTTCCCTATAAACGCGTACTATGGGTCCTGCGGAAGCATCCATACGGATTTCTCAGGCAAGTAGGCTCGATGTAAATCAAATCTCAGCAGTCCAGTCGGCATCGGTTGGGTTTTTTCCTCGGCGCCTAGGGTTCCCTAGGTGACTCAAGGCGATCGCCGTCGTCGCCATAGTTTCCCCTGTCTCTTGTTGTCCTCGTCCTAAGATCCACACCGTCGTGGTGTTCTGGATCTCTCCCCATCCCTGTGCCTACGTGTCCACCCTCATATTCTGCGTTTTGCAGCCCTAAGCCCCCTACTAACCTAGATTTTACGGCAACAGCGGCCAAACACATCGGCCCTCACAAGGTGCTAATCCTTGGAAAGGGTGGTGCCATGGAAGGCGAGGAGGGTCAGATGTGGAACCTGAAGTTGTCGGCGGCGGAGAAGAACGCATTGGTTCTACTGGGAAGGCGGTGGAGGCTAAGGGTGGACAGGCTCAAGTGTTGGGGAAGGTCCTCTCGGAGAAACTGATTCATGCGGAGACGGTGGAGCAGGTGCTAGGGAGGGTGTGGTGCCCCATCAAAGGGATTGGGTGCAAGGCGTTGGGTGATAACAAATTTCTGATCACATTCCTTTAGGAGTCGGGGAAGAGGAAGGCACTAGAGGAGGGGTCATGGATGATTTCAAAAGAGTTAGTTGTGGTGGCTGATGTGGATTGGCGGAAGACTTTGGATGAGATTGAATTTGTGTTTGTCCCTATATGGGTCAGGATTCTGAATCTGCCAATTGGTATGATGAACAAGGAGGCGGGTGTGACCATTGGCAAGGAGGTGGGCAAGTTCATGATGGTTGATCCGGAGGATGGAGATGTGCCGATCCGGCGTTTCTTGAGGGTTCGTGTCCGACTTGATATCCGCAAACCCCTGACGTGAGGTGTGACGGTGCAAGATGAGGATGGTAAGCAGGATCGATGGTGTCCGCTGATGTATGTGTACCTCCCTGATTTCCGCTACACTAGTGGGATTATTGGGCACACTAAGAAGGGGTGTTCTATCCATCTTCAGGAAGGTATGGCCCAACAGTTTGATAAATCACTACGCTTCATTCCCTCGAGGGGGAGATTTGAGGGTGATGTACAGAGGCGACCTGAGATGGGGAAGAGCAGTGGTTGGCGCCCTACGTTGAGTGTAAACCATGGAGATCTGATGGCTCACGCAGCGATGCGCCGTCTTGGAAGAAGAGCGGCGAAGAAGGTGTGAAGGTGTCTGGTCGGAAGGATGGTGAAGAAGATGAGGTGACTAGCCCTCTCAAGTTGGGAGGGACGGATCTGCCTGTTGCTGATGGGCGAAGCACAACAGCAAAAAAGATTATGGACATGCACGAAAGTCATATCGCCGCTGTGAATGGGACTGATGCAGACCGAATGGATGTTGTGTTGGCTGATGGTGACAGCAAGAAGGGGAGCGGATTGCACCGGCACATGTCATTGTGGAGAAGAGTGGCGATGTGGGGAAGGGGCACGTGAACAGTGACATGCATCCCATGAACGTCGATCAAGTTGTGGTGGGAAAGGCGGCAGCTGCTGCAGTTGTGGGGGAAAGCGTTGGTGACACGGTGAACACGAACAATAAGGTGGCTTGTAGGACGTACAAAAAGAAGGCACGTCCGGTGTCTGATGTGGAGGATTTACCCAAACTAGCACCTGAGGAGACAAGGAAGCATGTGTTGGATGAGGAGATGGAAGAGGAGGTGGGGGTGGTGAAGAAGAGCAGGAGAACAGAGCAGGGAGTGTATGCTACCTATGAAAATGTTATGGCGGGGCTCCCGAAGCAGTCCTGCGAGGACCAATGAAACTCATTGCGTGGAATTGCCGGGGGTTGGGAAACTCCTCGGCAATTCGGAGCCTTCTGAATCTTCAGAAGGAGGAGGATCCAGACGTTCTCTTTTTGTCCGAAACAAAAATGGACGAATGGAGGATAGAGGGGTTGAGATGGAAACTCGGTTTGACGAATTTGGTAGTCAAGGATTGGAGGGGAAGAGTGGTGGACTTGCGATCTTTTGGAAGGAGGTTAATCTTCAGCTTCGAGGTATTTCTCGCTTTTACATCGATGCTGATGTGGTGGAGAGGGATGGGTTTGTGTGGTGGTTTACAGGTTTCTATGGTGAATCTAAAACCGATCGCAAAGAACTATCTTGGAAGGCACTCAGAACACTGAGTGCTTCCCAGCGGCGATCGTGGTTGTGTGTGTGTGTGTGGGGGGGGGGGGGGGGGTGGGGGGGGTACTTCATTGAAGTTCTGCTGGGGTGTGAGAAGGACGGCGGGCAGCCAAAATCGCAGTGCAGTATGGATCGCTTTCAGGGGGCGTTGGAGTACTGTGCTCTGACTGATTTGGGGTTTGTGGGTGAACCTTTCACTTGGCGGAATAACTGTCACAATAGTGACAATTACATTAGGGAATGCTTGGACAGGGCGGCGGCGGATGATGCTTGGTGTGCTCGGTTCCCAGATTTTCGTGTCATAAATGGCGATCCACATCACTCGGATCATAGACCAATCATTGTGGTAATCAACGAGGATGTGGGTGAGAGGAGGAAGCCAGGAGGAAAGTCCTTTCATTTTGAGACCGGTTGGATTCAGGAAGAGCATTGGCAAACGATTGTTGACAATGCTTGGCATCTCACAATGCTTTTGTGTGCCCTTCGTCTCCGGCAAGAAGAGTCTGATGCACGGGATCAGGAGTCTGCATTGACCTCCGCCTGCAAACTGTGTAGCATGGTGATTAGCTTTGGTTTCATTTAGTATTCAAAGCTACCAGCTAGGTTGTTTGGTAGCTATGCATGCTTGTTGTTGCATGTAGATTTATGGTGCTCGGATATGCTGTAATATTGATGCTCCAAATGCCGGACATGATGATAGGATAAATTGGTGCTCGGATGTAACCATGGTGATCGGATGTATTGTGATGTTGATGATTGAGATGACGGCCAGACACCTGATGGATAGGATAGCCTGGCGCTTGGATGTGTTGTAATATTTCATTAATCAGATGCCGGACAGACACCTGATGGCTACGATAGATTGGTGCTTGGATGATATTTATGATTCAAATACCGGATAGACACCTATGTTAACATGTTGATGATGCGCTTGCTGCCGGATGTGGTGGTTTTGTATTGAATTTATCTTATACCATGTATATAGTTTAATTGTTACTTTTTATTGTCTTATGGTTACTTACATTTGATTGCTCAAACGGTAGGGCGCGCATCGCGCCGAATGTTCTAGTTCTATCTATGCACGAGGAAAAGAAGTTGTTGATCGTTGGCTTACTGTGGGCGTGGTGGGATGCTCGTAACAAAGCAAATGTGGGGGAGCAGAGGAGGACGACTGAAGAAGTTATTTACAGAGCACGTTCAGTAATGCATCATGAGGAGAGTTGCGGACTCGATGCAGGCAAATGTAAGAGGCCAGGCTCGGAGCTGGACCCCGCCGCCGCCGGATGTCGCGAAGATAAATGTGGATGCTGCGTTCTGGATGGAGGAATTGGCAGGTGCTTGGGGCTTTGTTATCCGTGACAGTGATGCAACAGCAGCCTTGGCAGGGGCAGGGCGTTTGGCGGTGGTGAGCGATGCTCTGTGTTCAGAGACGCAGGCCTACCTTGCAGCTCTTGAAGCCGCGGCAGCCCAGGGTATGCAGCATATTATTCTGGAGACTGATTCCCAGAGTTTAGTGAAGGCCCTGCAGACAAATGAACATGATCTGTCTCGAGGAGGTGTGTTGTTCAGGGAAGCAAAGTTTGTCTTAGCTACGATGTTTAGTTCATGGTCGATTGTCCACGTTCTTCGTTCTGGTAACTCTGTAGCTCATGATTTGGCTCGTCTTGGTCGTGGTCGAGACCCGGATCATCCGATTGTTTGGATGCATCCCCTCCCAGCCGTTTGCAAGCGACTTGCTGGTCCGTGATTCTACGTTCTTTTTTCCTCGACACCTCCTCCCATAAAGCTGCGCGATCCAGCTCTCCAATCTCCCCGTCGTTCTCAATTCCACCCGAAACTCCGACGGCCTCGCGCAAAATCCCCCAAACCCCCGCGCCGCCGCAGGCAACAACCGGCGAGGATCCCATGACGCCGGCACACACCTCCCGCAAGCGCGGCCCGCCGGCTCCACCTCCACCTCCACCCGCGGCCCGCCCCGCCCCGCCCGTCAAGCTCCCACCGCCGGGCTTCGTCGCCGACCGCGCGGAGGCCGCGGCGCGCGTGGAGTGCCTGCTGCGCTACCAGTTCCGCGACCGCGCCCTCATTGAGGAGGCGCTCACGCACCAGTCCTTCTCCGACACCGTGACCTCCTACCAGCGGCTCGAGTTCGTCGGGGATGCCACACTCGGCCTCGCCTTCACCAACTTCCTCTACCTCACCAACCCCACCCTTGGCCCCGGCGCGCTATCCACGCTCCGCGCCGCTAACGTCTCCACCGACTGAACATGAGGCCACGTGCCGTTGGCGTGACACGGAGCTTTCTGCCTACTGCACGGCGGCACGCTCCACCAACATCCAGATATTGCGGTGGAGCTCCTACTGTTTAGGGTCTGCAGGCTCAGGTAGGTTGCGCAGGAGCATCGCTGCGGCGGCGATGTTCTGCCAAGCCTGCGCAAACTGTGGGGGGCCGTTGGCGTCTGCGACGATGGCATGCTGCACTTGACAGGCACGTGCCCGCGCGCCGCCCGCAACGTTACAGGCATTCGGCTCGGAGTTGCGCTGGGGATGCACCAACGCGGGTGGCTGCTGGTGCCGCCGCCTATGGTGTAAGTCCTCGCCATGCGCCTGGGCGTTAGCCAGGGCCTGCGCGCGTGGGTCTGGCGGGGTGTGCCTATCCTCAGTCTCCATCAAGACCGGCTGTCGCCCCTGCACGTCCGCCATGGCGCATTCCCGCAGCGCGGGACAACCAAGGGGTGACAGGTCGCCGACGCTTGACCCTTCGCTCAGGAGGTCGTCATCGGAGAAGAGGTCGTGGAGCGAGGCGGGACCGTACCCCGTCATGCCCACGAACTCGGTCGCGGATGGGGCTAATGTAGGGCCCTCCGGAGCTCCATGGCGTAAATGCTTACGGTGTTTGTGAGGCCAAACAGGGACTGACCGCGCGGTCGGCGCGGTGGGACAGCTGGGTCCCTCCAGAGAGCTGGTGGAAGACGATGAGCAGCTAGAACTGGAGCAAGTCCACACCACTCGCTGGGGGGTTGGCACCAAGCATGAGCTCGATGTGACGCGCGAGCGGCTCAGTGTCGAGGTCAGCAAGCGGCCCGTTCGAGGGAGTGTCTCCCTCGAGCGACATCAGAGGGGTGGCCTCCTCGCGGAGGTGAAGCGTACAGAGATGATCGGCGATGAAGTCCAAGCTTCCGAAGTCGAAGGCCTGGAAGGGCGCGAAGACGGGAGGTGCCCATAGCCCAGCGCGTGGGGCTATGGGAAACTCCAAAGAGCTGAAGCGAATTGTATCGCACAGGCTCGTGAGGCTAGAGGTGTCGGAGATGAAGGCCATCCGATCGCCGGGACAGTGGACGCACGATGTCCTCCCCATGGACGGCGCCAAACTGTCTGTTTCGGAAATGGCCGACAGCTAAACCCACTCGAAGTGTGTATCGCACGTCGTGATCGGATGTGGCCTAACCACACAATGACTCAAGATTTATGCTGGAAATGCCCTACGTCCAGTCGGGGGTCAGTTGGTTGTATTTCTTGGGCACAGGTGCTCGAGAGAATTTGGGGAGTTACAAGCTTTCGAGTGGAGGATGTGATGAGTTTTCCGCCTTGTTTCCTAGGTGAAAGACCCTCCCTTTTACAGTCCAAGGGAGGCCTCCTTTACAGGGGAACTCAGAGGAGAAAAGTGAGGTAGAGAGAGAGAGAAAGTCCCAAGACCAGCTGGTTGAGGTCGTCTACTCTGTCAGTCGGGGCTGCCAACCCTATGAGTCAGAGCCCTCCGGCGACCACCGTCCAAGTCCTGCGCCATGGAGTGGCCGTCTCATCTCGTCCCTGTGTGTCATGCTTCATCGGTCGGGGGCGGGCGTGCGCCGATAAGTACGGTACGGCCGTCACGCCCCGTCCCTGGCGCCACGCCCTATCACTCCGTCATGACGGAGGCGTGCCCACCGGATCATGATGGTGTTGTGCCCCATCCCTTCGTGAGGACGGGCAGGTGGAATAGTGCCCCCTGCTGCCACAGCAGAGGGGACTGCACCTTCTGTGACTGGAGTGGTTGGCCCTGTACGGCAAGTTGAGTCCGGCGTCTGCCCTTATCCTCAGTACCTGCTCCCGAGGATCGTCAGTGCGCAAGGCCTGGCCGGCCTTCAACCTCGTCAGTCGGGGCCATCGACATGTGTATGGCGGAGTCCGATCGGCGCCTTAGTTCAAGACCATGATACGGACCTAGGCCCCGGTCATCCCATGGTCGGGGACGTGGGTCGAGGCTCCTGCCGACCGGCCGGCCGGTCGGGACCGTGGGCCTGGGCAGCCTGGAGAAAGCCACGGCCTTGGAGGGCGGTCGTTTGATCCATGCGTGGTCTTAGGCTATCCAGAGTTCCAGCAGGAAGTGGGCCCGTTGGGGATCTCGGGTCCCTGGACCCAGGATCTGAATTTGTATAGTTGCATATCATTTAGGCCCTGTTTGGGAACTTTGGATTGTTTTGCACCTGCAAATGAATTACACCTGTATCTTCCTGTGCACAAGAAAACAGACGTATTTTTTCCTCCCCTGAAAACTGCTGTTTGGGTGACTGGTAAATAGCTGTGCAAATTATCGAGTACTCCACAGCACTACCGGCTAAAATATCCTTGACTACAGCATTGCGGGCATAGCATGCGTCGAATTGGAGCTCAAAACTAATCAAATTTCATATCAGAGCTGATACAGGACCATGAAATTTCAGATCAATGTGTCAAAATTCAGATGAAATTATCGGATTCGACCTCAAGAGCAATGGAATTCAGATCAGAGCTGAACTTCAAGTGGCTGTGGACGCAGACCTCAGCATTGACGAGCCATGGAGTTGAGGTGCCAGTGTCATTGACGAGGCCATGGAGTGCTTAGGCACAACTATCTTAACGAGCGGCATGTCCGAGCCACACAAACACACATGTTTGAACAGAACAACTCCATGAGAGAGCTCCAAAGCACGATACTGCATACTGCAGTCCGCAGTAGAGCACGACGTGCGCTAATGATGCACACAGTAGGGAAGGACGATATCAGGAGAGGGGTAGAGGAAAATGAAGAGGTCTGCAAAGTGGCGTCGGATGACCGAGCACCTCTGCTGCATAAGAAGAGGAACCTGATGCCAGATCTGTGCAGACCAGATCCGGATGCAAGGACGCAGCGAATGGGGCTACCTCTTCTCAGCTGCGCTCGCTTCGACCTCATTCCGCTGCCACCTGGAATAAGTGCTCCTTCCCTTGTTCCACCACAAATCACTGCCATGTGGCGGAACTTGCCGCGATTGATCACGATGAGGAGGTGGAAGACGGATAGAGGGAGGTGAGCTTGCATAAGGTGCATCTCGGAGGGGAAGAAGGGACCTGGCAGGACAATAGGATACGGTAGTGCGGGAGGATAGAAGAGTTCGCCAGCCACTGCTGATCTTGATGCTGAGAAGGGAGTTGCGGCCAGCGGAAGGAGAAGGGGAGAGGCGAGCTCCGCCCCGATAAATGCCGGAAAAATAATGGAGCCTCTTGACATGATTATTTTTTTCCGGGTGTATTGTACCACATCGGCGGTAAAAAAAATAGCATCACCAGCCATCCAAATAGCCCTTTTATGTTCCACTCGGAAAAAAATTAGAGCCGGTAATTTACAACGGTTTTGGTTTCAATACCGGTCTTCCAAACAGCCCCTTAGATAAGTATCTTTCCTTTTGCAATTTGCAATATGATCAAATGGTTGAAAAGAATAATATTGGCACTTTCAGATGCTGCAATGTCAAAGTTGTGTGTTTAGATTGAACTGCTTGTCCACATAATATTCAGATTCCTCTTCCTATTCCCTTATAAATATATTGATTTTAACATATCTGGGCAGGAATTCTATATTATATGCATAGGCTTTTTTCAAAGGTTTGAAAGTTCAATGTACTAAAAGGAGAAACTTCACGTAAGTCAAACTTGAATCGCTCTTCGTAATTTGGGAATTCTTCTTCTTATATATTTGATTTTTTAAAATCTTATTACGTATATGATGCTACAGCCTACAGATATCAAAGGAAGGATGTCTACAGGAGTGGGAGAGTTGCCAGAGATCCAAGTTTGAAGCCAAATTGAGGCAGTCGAAATTTCTAGACTTTTATATTGTCTGAAATTGAGCAATGTTCAGACAACAAGTGGTTGGAAAAGCAAAGAAAAGAGTTGCAGGCGTAGCTGAGCAGATGATAGAACGGGCAATGCAGAACCTGGCCAAGAAGGCTGTCCGGCATGAGGCCCATGGTGAGCAACCAGGCGAGGGTAGAGGCACGCAGGAGCCGACAGGCGGCCCAGCTGACACAATAGTTGGAGCGCATCCACTGATATGCAGGACCGGCCGTGAGCTGCGCCAACCTGGGTTTTTTGTGATCGGCGTCAGGCTTCCTACCGTTAGTGGCTGTGCAGCTGACTGAAGCCTGAAATGGTTGCTTCGGGACAGGACAATATCATGGCATCAGCTTTTTACATGAAACCATCGCAAATCACTGCTATTTTTTTCCTCAGAAAGGTGTGATATTGTGTTGGAAATTTTTTGGCCATGGCAACGCACGGGCATAGACATAGCATTTATAAAAGTGATAAGGACATCACCAAGGTGGATATGCACGAGCCATGCCCTTCGCCAAGTTACAAGTCGTCATCAACTTGGACTCCGCGTTCGGTTCGGATTCAGCAGACCACCCTCGATGGAATCGGCCACATCTCCCTCATACGACATCGAAACGAGGCGTTCTTTGAAGTGTTGGAAAGCTAACGACGAAAGATTTCTTTTGGTTCTGGTCCTAGCTCCAGAAGTTTCGTGGATCATCTTGTGCGACCACGATAAGGTGCTGCGTCACCAGTTTTGGACTTAACGGCCTTTGTATCCTGTCAGGCCTTAAGCCCATGTTGTGGGCGCACCCCCTTTCTCCCCCAACCCTAGCTTCATCCTTCTTGGGTATAAACTCAGTAGCCACCACCACATTAGGGTTTGAGTTTTGGTTTGTCCTAGTTTTCCATCGAGAAACCGATGTCTTCATTGTAACTGTGACGTCGAGTCCTTTTACTGTGAATCAGGGCCCCGTTCTTGTTCTACACCACTGTGGCGATTAGTTCTTTTGTATTCAGAGCTTGAACCCCATATTCATCTTTGCTTAATACACATCTACAATTTCAGATTGCGTGTTTATCCTTTCTTGCTTGTGTTCTTCGATTCGCTTGCAGGAAAAAGCCTTCTTGTCGAGGTCAATCGAGTTGTGCTTGGTTGATAACCAGCGGAACAGCTGAAAGGATCTTGGTGATGCCTAGGGGGGGTTTGAATAGGCGTATCTGAAACATTCTTCACAGCAATTAAATCTGTCGGAACTTCCAATACTATGTAGGAAGTTCCGATGGACCGGAACTTCCAACGAAATGAAGTTCTTTTTGCAAAATTCAAAAGTAAACTCGAAATTGCAGAACCTGGCTGAATCAAAAGTTGCGTAGTGATGATAGAAGCCTTCAGCAAGTAATCTTTACAAGCACAAGAACTCAAGTACGTAGATCGGCACAAAACAAACTCTAGGTCAACAAGAACTAAATAAATACAATAAGCACAAGACGCAAGAGATTTGTTCACCAAAGTTCACTCCCACTAAGTAAGCTATATCTTCGTTGAGGAGCTCACAAAGAGCCGAGTCTTCCACTAACCCTTCACCTCAATGAATCAACCACAAAGGAGAATTGAGTCACTTACTATGAAATCCACAAAGAATGGGTAATACAAACTTCTGGGGGTGCACACACACAAGGGGACGCTCAACCGAGCGACGCCGAACCGTCTAGAAGCAAGCTTTAAGAGTAACAAACGCGAATCAATGGATGACGATGCTTCAAGTGCTCTTGAGATGAACGTGGCTGCCTTCTCACTCAAGTGCTCAAGCCTCACACCACAATCTTGCTCTCATCCAAGTCCTAGCTCGAATCAACTCATGGATTTGCTCAAAGGAAGGATTGGGAAGTGGAATAGAAACTTGTGGGGGTATTTTTCTCGGGGAAGAACAGCAGCACAAGAAGGAGGGGCTGAGGGGGTATAAATACCCGAGCCCCAAAAACTAGTCATTAGTGGGCTGGTTAAGTGATTGTCGGAACTTCCGACCCTATTAAAAATAGCCAGCCGAGGACGCCTTGTCGAAACTATCTAGCAACTTCCGGCTGGGGTCGTAACTTGCAACCCATGGTCGGAACTTCTGACACACACTGAGTCAGTGAGAAAACTATGTGCACAAGTGTGTGATGTTGTTTCTCTCTTTGGTAGTTAGCATCTCAATTAAGCAATTTGACATCTTCAAGCTATCCATTCGCCTCCCTCTTAATAGTACGGTGTTTCCTATACTCAAATTCAAAATAGAAAATAAATAAAGATCTTTTTTTGAGCTCCATCACCGTCTATCAAGTAGATTGGCGTCTTTTCACGCAAATATTTCATTTCATTGAACTTTAACCTGTCTATAGCTTGATAAACATATTAGCTTCTTAATTATGCATGTCATCAACACCAAAACCCACTTAGGGAGCCAAACGCACTTTTAATCTCCCCCTTTTTGGTGATTGATGACAACACAATTAAGGCTCACATGTAATCGTGTAAACCATCTTGAATTCAATCATATAGTTGAACTCCCCCTTAATATATGCATTTTTCAAGATAGGATAAAAAATGGCCTCAAATGCATTCGTGGGGTGCATGGTGTGTGAAATATCATCGTGATGCATATGATATGATATATCACAACAACAAAGTGGAAATAAACATTACATCAAGTCATGATCATCACATAGGCAATAAGTTCTAAGATCACACTAGCAGAGATAAACATAAATAAGTCTTACAAATTTAAGTCTCACTTGGCACACCACCACATATAACACAAATCCAAGTAGTTTCTCACATGTCCACAAGCACAAAAGATTCAAAGCTGCTAGATGCTAAGAAGGATAGATAAAGCACATATCCACCATATGGTCCTATGGTGAGCTCACTCCCCCATTGGCATCAAGCGCCAAAAAGGAGAGGCCCTGCCATAGCCACTACTCATCGTCCTCATCATCTTCATCATCATCTTCTTCTTCGTCCGTGGGTGTGTCGGCCGCTGGTACTTCCTCTTCTTCTTCATCCGACTCCTCACGCCCATCCAAGTCTTCGTCAATGTCGTCATCATCTACTTGGGAGCACCAAACATCATGGAGGGACCTCCCATCTCCTCCCAAGGATCGTAGAAGGTCGGTGGAGGAGGGAAGTTCATAGGAGCACGAATAGGAGAGTGTGGAATATCACTTTTGGCCATTATCTCCTTTTGCCTTGCCTCAATCTTGAGGAGCTGCTCATCAACATACTTCTTGTGGGCATGGATCTCCTCCGCAAAGCATGCAAATAACCCTTGAGATATAAAATTGAGAATCCCTTTCTTCTTTGGAGCACGAGGAGGAGGACCACGAGTGCTTGAAGGACCTTGTGAGCAAGATGGACCATGAGAGCTAGAAGGGGCATGCGATGGTCCTTGAGTGGAGCGGCGAGGTGCATGAGCTCCAAGCTTGAAGAGACGCTGAAGTTGACCTTTCTTTGACTTGTAAACTTGATGGCCCTTATCGGTCAAGATTTCTACACCTGTCACTTCTTTGATCATTGCAAAGATATATGGAGCATAGTGACAACTCTTCTTGGGTGACACTGAGCATATGATAATTTCCTCCCAAATGAAGTCAAAGACACTAAACTCATTTTGAATTGGAGCCATCCTTGCTAGCGGATTTTTGGACATGTTGGAGATGTTGTCCAAGTCACCTCCTTTGGGACATAGAGTGTAGCGGAAGAGTTGGTTGAGCAGCTTGTAGTAAGGTGTCAACCCATGTATAGTCCCAAACTTGATGTCACCATAAGCACTATCATACATGAAGTGGAGCTCGCCATCCTCTAACACATTCTCCATCTCATGTATCTTCTCCCTCGTGAGATCAGTATTAGAGAATCCAACAATGCTAGCAAAGTGTGCATACTCAATGGAGAAGGGCTTGCCTTGAATGGTCCAATGAAAGGTCTTAGTTGAGCGGTCAACATAGAGAGTTGCATAGAACTGAGCAATGACCTCCTCATTCTAATCACAGTTGAAGAACATGATTGAGGAGAGATTCATTCTTCTACAAGCATCTTCTACTTGCCTTACCACCGGCAAATCAATTTCAAACAAATAATCCCAGTTGATGGATTTCATATTGGTGATGGGATGAGATTTGCAAAGGATCATAGAGGCATACCTATCTGCATGAAAGTTCAACCAAATATGAACATCCCCTTGTTGCTCTTTGCCCTACCCAGAGGGATCGTCATACCTGAAAGCATATAGATTATGCTTTCCCTTTGTGTAGTCTACTGGACAAGTCCCATTGTACTGAGGATGAGTTTTCCTAATTGGTGGCTGCATCTGAATGATGATCCGCTCAAGATATTCTAATGACTCCCCTGCATCTACCATATGAGAACCTGGAGCGGAGGCACGCTTTATGCGAGGGCAAACACCTTGACCTGAAGTTCCTTGTGGGTTTGGCCTCCCACGACCACGAGAGCGCTGAGGAACCTTAGCAATCGCCTTTCTCTTTTCCATGCGGTGAGCAATGGGAGATGCTTCTGAGGTTGCCTTTGAATCTGATGAGGGTGATGATTCAATTTCTGGAGATGTTGTCCTCTGTTTTCCTCTCTTTTCACGAGCCATCTGATGAATGTATGAAGGAAATTAGGATGGCATGGATGGATGAAATCAATTAAGCCAGAACTGGGCAACTCAGGAGCCTGTCGGAAGTTCCGACAGAGCCCGAGCCGGCCAAGGAATCATGAATCAAGAGATTTAGCCCACCAAATTTGACAAGATCTTAGACATGAGTTATAGGAAGTATATGGAAGCTATCCCCTAAAGGAAATCATCTTACTCCTTCTACATTGAGAGATCGGGTGACGAGATTTTTGAATGATTTACCTTGAAGATTTCCTGCGCGAATCGGAAGAAAGATGAAAGGGATCGGATCTTCCGAGGAGTGGAGAATCCAAAGAACTCAACGGCAACGAAATCCCACGGTCAAATCTTGGAGTTCCCCTCGGGGAATTGAGTGGAGAGCGGTTGGGGCGTCTGTGGCTTTTGGAAGAAAGAGTTAGGGTTTGAGGGGCTGTCAACGGGTATATATAGGTTTAAGTGTATTGTCGGAAGTTCCGATTGGGCATCGAAAGTTCCGACGAGAATAAAATTCGAACCCGAGGACCCTCGGTCGGAAGAATGCTGATATTTCCGAGGGTCGTCGGAGGTTCCGATGAAAATTTATCTTTCCTCCCGAGAACCCTTGATCGAAACTTTGGTGAAACTTCAGATGGGCGTCGGAAGTTCCGACGGTAGCTTGCTTTCTCCATAAAGATAGATTTTGAGATTGAATAAATTTGGATATTTTGAGAGATATGGTTTGTAGACATATGAGACAACTTGACACTTAGTGATCAGCCACAATCAACAATACATAACTATGATCACAAGAGTCAAGTTTTGATCTAAAGATCAAAATCCAAATATTTTAAAACAACTCAACACAAGTAAAGTCATTTTTCCTACCTAGGCAACAATCAAGTATGTGCAACAAGTCAAGCCAAGTTACGAGAATCCAAGATATTTAGTTCATTCCTCAAAGCACAAAACCTTTGCTCATCTAGAGGCTCAGTGAAAGATATCGGCATTTTGTCGTTCGGTGCTCATATGACGTAAAGCAATATCTTCCTTAGCCTCATGATCCCGTAAGAAATGATGTCTTATATCTATGTGCTTTATTCGGGAGTGTTGCACCAGATTGTTAGCTAGCTTGATGGCACTCTCATTGTCACACAAGAGTGGAATCTTACTAAACTCACAACCGAAGTCACTCAAGGTTTGCTTCATCCATAAAAGTTGGGCACAACATGCACCCGCTGCAACATATTCCGCTTCCGCGGTGGATAAAACAACTGAATTTTGTTTCTTAGAGCTCCAAGATACTAGGGACCTTCCAAGGAATTGACAGGTCCCCGTTGTACTCTTTCTATCTACCTTACAACCGGCATAATTCGAATCGGAATAACCAAGTAGATCAAAAGTGGAGCCTTTGGGATACCACAAGCCAAGGTTAGGAGTGTGTACTAAATATCTCAAAATTCTCTTAGCAGCCATTAGATGACATTCCTTAGGATTGGCTTGAAATCTTGCACACATGCACACACTAAGCATAATATCCTGCCTAAATGCACAAAGATAAAGAAGAGAGCTGATCATGGAGTGATATACCTTTTGATCAATTGACTTCCCTTCTTCATTGAGATCAAGATGACCATTTAATGCCATGGGTGTCTTGATGGGGTTGGCATCGGCCATGTCAAACTTCTTGAGCATATCCTTCACAGACTTGGTTTGACATATGAAAGTCCCTTCCTTCATTTGCTAGACTTGAGATCCAAACAAGAACTTCAATTCACCCATCATGGACATCTCAAACTTCTTGGTCATGATCCTACTAAACTCCTCACAAAATTTCTTATCAGCAAACCGAATATAATATCATCGACATATATTTGGCAAACAAAGACCTTATCAACTTTGTGAGTAAAGAGGGTAGAATTGGCTTTGCTCATTACAAAGTCGTTCTTGAGATGAAAATTTTTAAGGCATTCATAACATGCTCTAGGAGCTTGCTTAAGCCCATAGAGCGTCTTATAGAGCGTGTACATATGATTTGGAAATCTTGGATCTTCAAATCCTGGCGGTTGTTCTACATACACCAACTTGGATAGGGGGCCATTCAAGAATGCACTTTTTACGTCCATTTGATAAAGCTTGAAATAATGGTGATTAGCATAGGCTAATAAAATACGAATTGATTCAAGCCTAGCTACGGGTGCAAAGGTTTCACCAAAATCGAAACCTTCAATTTGGGTGAAACCTTGTGCAACTAACCTTACCTTGTTCCTTGTGATGACACCATGCTCATCTTGCTTGTTTCGAAATACCCACTTGGTGCCAATCACATTTTACTTGGGTCTTTCAACCAACTCCCATACTTTATTTCTTGTGAAGTTGTTCAACTCCTTTTGCATGGCAATTACCCAATCCGAATCATCAAGTGCTTGATCTAACTTGAGAGGTTCCAAAGTGGAAACAAACGAGTAATAAACGAGTAATATCTACAAAAAGTTGCTAAACGTGAACTAGTAGTTACCCCTATTTGAATACTTCCAGGGATATTGTCAACGGGATGATCCCGTTGAACGCTTTGATGAACTCTTGGATGAGGCACTTGTGATTGAGGTTGAATGGGTCCATCATCATCATCATCTTCAACTTGTGGAGCATCTTCTTGAGCTTCCCCACCTTGTTCTCCCCCTTGATCAATGCCATGAACTTGATCGTGACTATGAACTTGACTTTGATCTTGAGGTTGTTGAGAGCTTGGTGGTGCAACTCTTGTGGATGATGATGGATCATTGTTTCTTTCTTCAACCGGAGTTTGAGTTTGAACTTCATGAGGCCTCACTTCACCCAAGCCCATCCTCATGATTGATAGATTTGGGGGTTTCTCCTCATCTACAAGGTTTTTATCAACTTGCTCTACTTGAGAGCCGTTGGATTCATCAAAAGTTAAGTCTATTATGACCTCAACACAACCGGTGGTTTTGTTGAAGATAGACGTGTTCGTTAGTAATATAACCAAGTAGAAAGCCTTCATCAACCTTTGGTGCAAACTTTGAACTTTTGGTTTTCTTGTTAAGTATGAAACACTTACTCCCAAAAACTCTAAAGTAGTGCACTTTGGGTTTGTTACCGGTGATTATCTCGGTTGGTGTCTTGCCCAAGTATTTGTGGAGGTATAGGCGGTTGATTGCATGGCAAGCCGTGTTGATTGCTTCAAGCATGGTTCTTGCAGCTTCAATCAATGTCCTATTCTTCCTCTCCACATTGACATTTTGTTGAGGAGTGTATGGAGCAGAGAATTATGCTTGATCCCTTCTTCATCAAGAAATTGCTCAATATTGGTGTTTCAGAATTCCGAGCCATTGTCACTTCTAATGTCCTTGATCTTCAACTCATAATCATTTTGAGCTCTTCTAATGAACTTTTTGACTATTCCTTGAGTCTCACTTTTGTCTTGCAAAAAGAATACCCAAGTGAATTGAGAAAAATCATCAACAATGACAAGATCATATTTATTACCGCCAATGCTTATGTATGCAATAGGTCCAAAAAAATCCATGTGTAGAAGCTTCAATGGTTTTGATGATGTCACGATGTTCTTGGCGGGGTGTGGAGCACCAACTTGCTTTCCGGCTTGGCATGCGCTACGCAATCTATCTTTCTCAAAAACAACATTGGTTAGTCCTAGGATGTGCTCGCCTTTTTGAAGTTTGGCCAAATTCCTCATCCCAACCTGGGTTAGTCGGCGATCCAAAGCCAACCCAAGTCGGATTTTGCCACTAAACAAGTATCGAGCTCAACCTTCTCTTTTGAGAAATCAACAAGGTAGAGTTTGCACTTCAAACAACCCGTAAAAGCAATAGAGGAATGCTCCCTTTTAAAGACGGTCACACCCTCATTAGTAAAGGGACAATTGAAGCTTTTCTCACAAAGTTGTGAGACCGACAACAAATTGTATCCCAAAGATTCAACCAAATAAACATTTGTAATTGAAGTGTCATGAGAGATAGCAATTTTACCCAAACCAATCACATCCCCTTTGCTACTGTCTCCAAAAACAATAGTTTCTTTAGGTACATCATGAAGCTCTAGAGATATGAACAAGTTTCTCTCCTCGGTCATATGATTTGAGCATCCACTATCAAGCAACCATACGGTGCCACCGGAGGAGTAGCCTTACAAAACAAGTTAAGCTTGGAATTTAGGTACCCAAAAAGATTTGGGCCCTTGTAGATTAGATGGATAAACTTTTGGAACCCACACACTTCTATGAATGGCCTTCTTAGTGTAAGCTCCAACATACTTGGCCACTATTTTACCATTGTGGTCCATTGTCACCATGTAATCGGTAGTGTAGCTCGGTGATGGATCATGCTTGACAACCTTGGCCTTAATGGGAGCCACAACACTTTTCTTGACTTGGGAGGGAATTGTGGTGGTCACGCCATGTGCAATGTTCATTACGTCCTCAAGATTTGCTCCTTTTGTTAACATGACACATTCCTTACCTTTGACCACCTTTCGATCATTTACCTTTTCTCCCTTATAATGTCCAAGCCCATCCCATTTGTTAGGATGTCTTCCATTTATGTAGTTAACCTTAGGCTTGGGCTTGACATTGCCTTCATATCCACTCTTTACTAACATGTTCATTCTCTCAAGTTGAGTATACTTTGCTTGGATCAACTTCACTAGCTTTGCCATGTTAGTAACACAAGCTTGCACATCAATTTTACAGCATTTGGAGCAACCTTCACTTGTGGAGACATTGGAGTTAAGAGTTGCTTTGGAATTGATTTTGGTACTTTCCCAAAGAGTATTATAGCTAGCTTCAAGACCATTGTATTTGGTCGTTAAGCATGAGAAGCTTTCTTGAAATTCAATATGAGTGGTCTTTAGGGAAGCTAGAGATTCATTTATCAAAGTGTTCTCCTTTTACATCCTCTCATTTGAATCATTAGCTAGAGACAAGTCAATAGCCAATTTTTCAACCTTCACCTTTTTTTGGCAAGATGTTTCTCTCCTTCTCAAGGATGACAAAGTCCTCTTGCCTATCAAGGCACTCCCTATTTTTTCCAATTTCTCCATAAGCTTTTTAATTTCTTTAAAACCTTTCTTTCCAAATTCTTTTATCATGTAAGCTCTATGTTGTTCTTCCTCATCTTCCAAATCATTTTGTGCACTATTAGATATGGAGGAAGGTCGGGAAGAAGAGGTTGATGATTCTTGTACTTTAGTCCCTCTTGCCATGAGACAAAAAGGAGCATGCTCTTCTCTTTGTACCTCTTCTCCTCCTTTTCTTTGTTCTTCAATTGTGGGCAATCGATAATGTAATGGCCCACTTCTTTGCACTCATAGCACCTTCTTTGTGATGGTTTTTTCTTATCATCACCACCTTTCTTATAATACTTCTTCTTCATGAACTTCTTGAAGTTTCTCAAGACCAAGGCCATTTCATCATTAGTGGAACCTTCATCACCTGAATCTTCCTTCTTTGACTTGAGGACCTTAGGACTTGATTCAGCCTTATCACTTGACCTAGCATTGAGTGCGACATTCTTGTTGATCTTGTGGCTAAGTGACTTGGCTTCATCTCTCTCAACCAACTCTTGATGGAGAATTTCACCAAGAACTTGATTGGGTGTTTTGGTCTTGAATTTTAGATCTCTTCTAATCATTGTTGTAAGAGTAATATATTTTGGTGTGAAAGCCCTAAACAACTTCTTTATCACTTTGTAATCATCCCATTCTGTGCTTTCAAGAGATCTAATGTTCGATACAAGGTCCATTAGTCTATCATACATTTGTCTCACAGTTTTTTCATCATGCATGACAAAGTGCTCCAACTCTCCTTGCAACAAGTCCATCTTACCTTCTCTAACTTCATCGGTCCCCTCATAAGCCTCTCTCAATGTGTCCCAAATTTTCTTGGTCACTTCAAAATTGCGGATTTTGTTGAATTCTTGGGCACAAAAAGAGCTTGTGATGACCCTCACGGCTTGCGCATTGCGGAAGTAGTCTTGAGCTTGTTCGGCCGTGGGTACACCATTTGTTGGAGGAGTCACACCTACAACATCAACTTCTCAAATAGAGAGGTGAAGCCCGTAGAGGTGTATTTTCATGTCATTTGACCACTTTGGATATTCCATCCTATTAAAGAAAGAGGATTTTCCCAAGTGAACTGATTGAAATTGAGAGGAAGGATATTGAGATGATGCATAATTATGAGGTACTTGATGTTACCCGAAGAAAGGATGCTTGTCACTTTCTTTCTTGATTTTTTTCTTCATCAATTTCTCGGCCTTCTTCTCAATTTTGGCCTTCATCTTCTCTTTTCTCCTTCTTGCTTCCGAGGTCTCACCCTCACTTTCATCACTTGAGCTTGAGTGATCATCATGAATAGAGGGTGGACGGCTTGCTTGATCAACGGGTTTTCCGGAACCTCCTTCAAGGCCCAAACCCCCGCTGGCTTGAGCGGAAGGATCTTTGGGTGGAGTGGTGCCATCCCCAACTTGGGATATCGTGATATCCCATAGCGGTTAAGCCTTAATCAAGAGATTAGCTCCGATACCAATTGAAAGGAGTTTGGTGATGCCTAGAGGGGGGGTTGAATAGGCGTATCTGAAAAATCTGAAAAAAATTCTTCGCAGCAATTAAATCTGTCTAAACTTCCGAAACCGGATCAGAACTTCCGACGAAATGAAGTTCTTTTTGCGAAATTCAAAAGTAAACTCAAAATTGCAGAACCTGGCTGAATCAAAAGTTGCATAGTGATGCTAGGAGCCTTCTGCAAGTGATCTTTACAAGCACAACAACTCGAGTACGTAGATCGGCACAAAACAAATACTATGTCAACAAAAACTAAATAAATGCAATAAGCATAAGACACAAGAGATTTGTTCACCAAAGTTCACTCCCACTAAGAAAGCTACGTCTCCGTTGAGGAGCTCACAAAGAGCGGGTCTTCCATTAACCTTTTACCTCACTCAATCAACCACAAAGGAGGATTGAGTCATTTACTATGAAATCCACAAAGGATGGGTAATACAAACTTCCCGGGGCGCGCGCACACACACAAGAGGACGCTCAACCGGGCGACGCCGAACTGTCTAGAAGAAGCTTCAAGAGTAACAAACGCGGATTGATGGATGGGAATGCTTCAAGTGCTCTTGAGATGAATATGGCTGCCTTCTCACTCAAATGCTTAAGCCTCACACCTCAATATTGCTCTCACCCAAGCCCTAGCTCGAATCAACTCACGGATTTGCTCAAAGGAAGGATTGGGAAGTGGCGTAGAAGCTTGTGGAGGTGTTTTTCTCAAGTAAGAACAGCAGCACAAGAAGGAGGGGCTGAGGGGGTATAAATATGCGAGCCCCAAAAACTAGCTGTTAGTGGGCTGGTTAAGTGATTGTCGGAACTTCCGACCCTATTAAAAACAACCGGCCGAGGACCACCTGTCGGAACTATTAAGCAACTTCCGGCAGGGGTCGGAACTTCCGACCCATGGTCAGAACTTCCGACATACACTGAGTCAGTGAGAAAATTAAGTGCATAAGTGTGTGATTTTATGTCTCTCTTGGGTAGTTAGCATCTCAATTAAATATTTTGACATATTCAAGCTATCCATTCACATCCCTCTTAATAGTACGGTGTTTTCTATACTCAAATTTAAAATAGAAAATAAATTAAGATCTTCTTTTGAGCTCCATCATCGTTTATCAAGTAGATTGGCGTTTTTTCACGCAAATATTTAATTTCATTAAACATTAACTTGTCCATAGCTCGATAAATACATTAGCTCCTTAATTATGCATGTCATCAACACTAAAACCCACTTAGGGGGGCCAAATGCACTTTCAGCAGCAGTGTAACGGTTGCAGGGGTTCAAATCGTGTCTGGTTAGAAGGTCGGATCGCCAACGTCAAGTTCTCCACCAATCGATCTATCGTACCTATCGAAAGATCGGGCCACTGCTACGTCAAAAATTTTGTACTCCATCATTTCGGTATTAAATTTGTGTCTACTGTGCAAACGTAGACCTTTTCTGTTGCCAGTTCCCTGCATCACCAAACACACGCTGACTTCGATTTAAAGAACAGATCAGGAGTCCTGATTTGCTGCGGGAGATCAGGGAGCTGCAATGTGCTCGTGCGCAGTTCAACGCGAGCACGAATCCGGCCTGTGGAATTGTTTTGCACCACGAATCTGAACACAGAAGTGCAGTGGAGGCTGCTGCTACTTGCAGGTGCCTGCAGAGTGCATGATTCCATGGTCGTCTGATTCTCGTCTCCTTGGTTTCGGTGTTTAGAAACGAAGGCACGTCCCTGTGCGCTCCACGCAGGGCAATTGGCTAGTGTGTGTTTGGGTTTTTGGGCGGCGTTCCTACACTTGGTTCTCTGTTCTTTTTTTGTGTTCAGGATCTCACGTCAACGTAAATCTTGCCTACCCATGTGAGGGCGGTATTCTAGAATATCTTGTCACCGTTTTTTTCAGGTCCGGAAAGGAAAACCTTACTTTGCTGGCCACGAAGTGAACGTTCAATGTTGCAGTAAGTTCCTCGCAAAAAAAAAAATGTTGCAGTAAGTTAAGAATGTTAGGTGCCGTGGATTTTCGAGCTCTTTTACAGCACACAATACTAACATTTTTATAGTACGTAGTACAGAGAAGATATAACCGTTCATTAAAAGGAATAAGATTATCATTAGTAATTTAATATAAATTGAGAAAAACTTTTATATTTTTTTTCGTTTTAGCCCCCCCTCCCACTCGTGCATCTGGCGCCGATCGCATCCGCCGCTGCCCGTCCTCGTCCAGGTCACCAGGACCGATCGCCTGTTCCCTTCCAAGCCGCCGCCCGTCCACATCGCCGCCGGCCGGAAGAGACTGCGGGCGACGCCGGCAACTCATTCTTGCGCCACCGCGGGCCTCGGCTTCCCTTGCTTCCCGCGTTTCCGCGGGCACCGCCGGGCGCCGTCGGCCTCCTGTTGTGGGCGTCGTCAGCGCTGCGGCCTCCTTTCCGGACGTCCGCCTGCACCGGCCGTCATCGTCGCCGCCAGCCATTACCGCGCGCGGGACTGTGGGCGACGCCGGCCACTCATTCTTGCGCCACCGCGGGCGCCGCCGGGCGCCGTCGGCCTCCTGGTTGTGGGCGTCCTCAGCGCTGTCCCATAACCGCGTGTGCCGCCGCTGGTGCTCGCTCCCTGACGCTCGCCGCCTAGCGTGTCCCCTGCTGCATCTCTTGAGCTTGCTCTCCATCGTCGGCATCCAGAAGCAGGCGAGGGAGGAACAGATTGGGCCACAAGGTGAGGTTTCCCCCGTGACCCATCAGGCAAGTTTGATGAATTCAAGGACTTCGTGAGATCAAATTTTGAGATATGTGAATGGGTAGGCCTCTCAGTGGTGGCTGCTCAGGTGAGATTCTTTTGCACCCCAACCCCAACTGCATAAAAATGCAATTTTCACCATTGTATAATTCTACCCTGCATATGAGCATAGCATGCTGTGAAAGTTCTTTTGAATGGAGATAGAAGACACTAGTATGCTAAGTATGGTGGCACTGTGTAGTAGGTTTTAACAGTCTGCCTTTGTAGAATCCTTAGAAACAAATCCGACCTCTGGCACATGCCCTGTTAAGAATGCTTGAGAAGCACCCAAACGTGACTGGCACAATGATCTACATTCATTTGTCTAACATTGTTAGTAATTGATTTTTTAAGTGACATCAGGGGCTGTCCTGTTCGGGGTAAAGAAAACTTTGTTTGACTTCCACCTCGGTTTGATTAGAGTAACTGCATCTGCAATTTTACCTTCTGAAGAGAAACCAAGCTTTTGAGCATGAGTGATCCTCTGTTAACACATTCAGTTAACTTTCACGTGTTATCAATCATTCTTGGGATGGTACTCAGCATTGTTGTTATGGCGTCGCCATAGCGTCGCCATAGCGTCGTGGCGGTTTTTTGCCTCTCGCCATGGCGACGCCACGACTTCGATGAGTATAGCGTCCGCCACAGAGCTATGGCATCCCCGTGGCGCCGATATGGCGTCCTGTGGCGCCGTGAAGCTCTGTGGCGGGTGCCATAGTGGTGCGTCTAGGTGTATGAGTTGAGACTTGAGAAGATTTCTGTTTACATCCTCTCGTTCCCCTGTTCAGCCGCCGCCGCCGCTATCTCCTTCCCCTGCCCGAGCCGCGGCCGCCGCGAGCGGAGGGGGCAGGGGATCCGGCCCGCGGAGCAGCGCCGAGACAAGCTCCGCGAGACCCGCCGCCGGCCTCTGTCCTTCCGCCGCGCCGGTGAGGGAGGGAGAGGGCGGAGCGAGGGAGGAGGACGGAGGAGGGGCGCGCTGGTGAGGGAGGAGGGCGGAGGGAGAGGGAGAGAGAGACGCGGCCGCCGCGAGCGGAGGGGGCCGGGGATCCGGCCCGCGGAGCAGCGCCGAGACAAGCTCCGCGAGGCCCGCCGCCGGCCTCTGTCCTTCCACCGCGCCGGTGAGGGAGGGAGAGGGCGGAGCGAGGGAGGAGGACGGAGGAGGGGCGCGCTGGTGAGGGAGGAGGGCGGAGGGAGAGGGAGAGAGAGACGCGGCGTGGGGAGAGGGAGTGGATGGGGGGTGGGAGATAAGGTTGGAGTGGGTCCCACTCGTCAGTCGCTATAGAAGAGGTGAGTAGCGTAGATTTGAGTAAAAGATATTTACTGCACTCGTCAGTCGGACGTGTTTTTTAAAAGTCGGAGCTCTCGCAAACGGAGCCTCGCTCTCACTCTACTGCACTGCTGGAGGAGGAAGAGGAAGAGGAAGAAGAGATCATTTTGGATGATGATGATATAGATGATTTTGGTGAACAACCAATGGATGCTACTGAAGATGGTGGAGAGAACGTGGATGCTTCTAATGATCTCGATGAGTTTGCATTGGACGACTTTTGAGAGATGAGGGATTTGGAAGTTTGAGAAATGAGAGAGTTCTATATCTTTTGTGCTACATTTACATTACTATTTTGAGTTGCTAATATTGTAGACTATACTTTTAACCTACATTTGCATTACTATTTGTCAGTATAATTTTCTAATATCCTAGACTATAATGTATGTATTCGCCACGCCGATGTGTGTATGGCGACGCCACGCCGCGCGCCATAGACGCTGTAAAGGTGTGAAGGTGGTGGGTCGCCGCGCCTCGCCGCGCCGCCGTAACAACTATGGTACTCAGGAACCTTGGACCTGACCGAGAGACTGACTATGACTATGACAGCAATGATGACATCATTGTGCCTACAAGGCTGCCTCTTCTCAGGGGGTGTTTGGATCCAGAGCTAAACTTTAGTCAATATCATATCGAATGTTTGGCTCATTAGGAGTATTAAATATAGACTAATTATAAAATAAATTGCACAGATGGAGGCTAATTTGCGAGATGAATCAATTAAGACTAATTAGGCTTAATAGATTCGTCTCGTGAAATAGCCTCAATCTGTGTAATTAGTTTTATAATTATTCTATATTTAATACTCCTAATTAGTAACCAAACATTCGATGTGATATGGGCTAAAGTTTAGCTTTAGATCCAAACACCCCCTAAGAAACCAGTCGCAACATGGTCCAGACTATGCTGAACCTAACACATCTCGTAGGAGTGATTCATGGAAACTGCGGATTTTAGACAAGGTGAGACGTTTCTAGACAAGTGCTTTCTTTTGCAGCTTCCAATGTTCTAAGTGTGTTCACCATTAGTAAAGGTTCGCAACCTTTTCATTTCAGGTCAGCAACTAAGATTTTACTGATCTCATATGACGAACCCTTAGGACATAATTTTGATCCAAGGGTTTCGGAAGGATGATAAGATTATACCTTTTTTCTTCTGGAGAGATGATCCTCATGATGGAGTAGCAGGAGCAATGGTAGAATAGTTTTGAATGGCTACTTTTGAATGCCTTTCAATATGGACAGATATTTGAGTAGCATGTGACTGACCCATATAACCCTAACAGTGTAGGGGAAGAATGTTGCATTGAAATGTTTCAGAAAGAGATGTGGGCATGACTGGTGCCTTCACTTACCAAACGCAGAAATATTTGATTTGTTTTTCATTTTCCATCAGCTGGTTCATCCATTTATTTCTATCTGATCTGTCCGTTGTTGGTATTCTAGTTTGCATCACCTGTCAATGCCAAAAGATGAAATACGAGGTATACCTATTTTGCACATAATACAGCCTGCATATACTGACATAATACAGCCCGCTGTACATGATGTCTCAACCGACACCGTTGAGTTCCTTGCTTGTAGCCTTTGCCATGAAGATTTCAGTATCATAGCTTTGCACCGATAGCAAGCAAAAAGGGTTGAAACACAAATATATCCAGTTGAAACCACAGAGCATTTCAAGCTTAAAATCGAACCCAATACATGCACCAAGTGTATCTCAACTAGAGCTTCCATACTTTGGAACACAACGCTTTTTCCCTAAAGATTTTTCAGTGCATCATAAATTTGTACAACACATTTACAAAAACCTAAACAGACTCTACACCCAGTCAGAGCTCTCAAGGTCTCTTGTCAGAGTCCACAGGCTGCTCCAAGATTAGCCACATCCTAGGAGGAGGAACACCCTCTGCATGAATCAATAAGCCATGCATCATCGCTCTCAGAAAACAATGGTGAGCAAGTCATCATGTGCAGCTCGAGCTATTTTATATGAGAATCATAGGCGTATAAGATGTTTCCCGGCGTGATCAGAGGCAGCTTCTCGATGTACATAAACAAGCGCCTGATGTTCTCTCTGGTCACTGTTGCCATGTCAACTAAGTCTCGGCAGTCAGTGAACATCCACAGGTCACCAGAATTTACTTGTCGCTTGAGGCTGTCTCGACAGAAGGGGCAGGACTGGGATCTTGAGCGCCTGCAAACCAGGATAAACAGCACATGATTCAATCAATACAGCTACTATATCTTTGCAGCAGATAGTTCAGTGAATGCATGTTTTCACAATTCATATCATACAGCAGAGAAAGGTGTCTTAAAGCTCAAGTAATGAGGCTGCTCAATAATTGGCTGTTTAGGGCCTTACTGGGTCTCTGTCTCTAAAAGTACAGTTAGGAACATGCAATCCAAAGGAGTAGACAGTAATTTCTTCGTTCCGTTAATTTCATGCAAGGTACTTGGCCGTTTTTCCTCAAAAGAAAGGCAGGAGTACTGCTGCTCAATTAAGGTGCTTATGCTTGACAGCAAAAACATCTTGAAGAGTTGCACAAGCCACCATCTTTGAACATAACAGCAAAAACCGATTGAATGACAGGGTTCAGTTCCGGGTTCTCACCATTGGTGGTAGCACTTCATGCACATAGCATGGCTGCAGGTGGGCAGCACCACCTTGCTATTCATCTCCATGCAAATAGCACATCCCTCCTCCCTCTCGACATCAATATCAGAAACTGGCCTCTTGCTCTCGTCCTCATCTCTCCTTCTGCATCTCTCTGTACAAACCGCCTTCTGCTTCAGGTCATCGACGTCGCTAATCCCCTTGGGCAGTTGCATTGCATGAGGGATGGAAATATAACAGCTCCAAATGCAAATTAGAGACAATCTACACAAGAAAAAAAAGAATGAAAAAAATGCTCACCTTGGCCGGAAGGGGCGGTGATGGAGGGGGCAGCGGCGCCAAGGCCATCGGTCTGGCCCCCAGGCCACCACCGCAGGGGAGGAGAGGTCCTCCGCACGGCACGGAGGGGGCAGCGGCGCCAAGGCCATTGGCCTGGCCCCCACGCCACCACCGCAGGGGAGGAGAGGGCCTCCGCAGGCTACGCGCGCCGGGGAGGCCGGCCGCCGGGGAGTCCGCTGCCGGGAAGGGGCCGGCGATGGGGTACAGGGAGGGGCTGATCCAGACGTCGCCGCGAGTCGAGCACCGAGCGGGGGCCCGATCCGAATCCCCGGCGGCGAGAGGAGGCAGCGGCGCCGGGGGGGGGGGGGGGGGGGGGGGTTGGGGAGGGGCGACTTCACGGCGGCGACCGGTGGCGGCGTGACACGGGACGATTCCCCGGCGGCGATTCCGGCGCGGGCGCTGGAAACTCTAGGCGTTGTGAAAGGAGAAGAAGAGTAAATGCTAAGGAGAACGAGATAAACAAGGGATAAAAAAATTATGAAAAAGAATGGTAATTAAAGAAAATAATAATCTTTCATAACAACCTATACTAGCTAGCTATACTATCTCATATCATTAATCAACGTTTGGTTAGTATAGAATAAATCTCGACCATACATATTTACACCATACATATTTACAAACGAGTCTTTTTAGACAGCAGAGTAGCGCCGTAAAAATACCCGTATTCTCTAGGGTGCTTAACATATCCAACTGTCCAACCGTAAGCATGAACTAGCGGGGCAAAAAACTGTTTGGCAACTGATGATCAATGATTATTTAATTATATTATTTTTGAAGCGAACCGAGGGTAGCTCAATTAGCAAGGTGCTTTGTGATCGAACCTACTCATCCGGATTCGAATCCTCAACTCAGTACGGATGCTCGTATTTTTCTGGATTATTCCAGAATTTAACCGGCGCTATTCTTTCAGTGGTATACGATGTGCCCCTGACAGCGAGGCGCCTGTAGTGACTTCGTCAATCTTGAGGATTGCCGGCTCAGTCTCTCAAGGTGCTTATAGGGGTAGGGTTGTGTGCGTGTGTTTGTGAGCGTCTAATGTGTTTCTAAAAAATATTATTTTTGAAATTTAAATACAAATTTAATAAAATTAAGAAAATAATTAGGTGCAACGAACGGTGGATAAGAGCGATATCTCGTATTCAAACCTCTGAGGTAACTTTAATAGGAGAACCAAGAAATAGATAAAAACTGGATGTGTGGCATGCCAATCGTGAGCGAGATATTTATGGCGACTTTGTTAATTTAAAGCTCTACAAACGAGTGTAGCTTTTCATATGGGTAGTTATCCTTGCAGAAGAGTTCATAGCCATGAGTATATATGTGCATTTGATAGCCATGAGTATATGTGCATTTGATGGGGGTAAATGTTTGACAATATTACCTCGTAGGTGCTGGTCCGATATTACCTCGTAGGTGCTGGTCCGATAGAAAGTCAGCTCTGCATGCTGGAGGGGAACAATGTACTAGCAAACGTGCAAAGGCATCTTAAAGGGCAACATGGGCGTCGTCTGAAGACTGATCTCGGCTTCACGTTAACCGTAATGCTGGAGGGACGGTATGACCGTGCTTATTGGCGCAACCATACTCCACGCAACGCACACGTTTCGCTTTCATCGGCTACTCGTTACACCTATTTTTATTGGTTTTATTAGTTACATGCTCTTTGCTTCGGGACTCACGTACTCAACCGGCGCATGCTTGCAACACGCTGCAGACTTTCATCTGCCATACGGCCCTCCCCCCCCTATATATAAGCTTTCCTTCCCCCCAAGACAAGAGCTCTACACTCAAACCAAGCTAGCCAGCTCCTCCATCCCCTCCTTCGATTCTTTCCCAATAATAAAGCGGGAACAGCAGGCCAGCTAATTAAACCAATCGCGTCATGATGAGAAGCTTCGCCGTGCTTTTGATCATGGCGCTCGCCGCCGTCGTCATCGTGCTGCCGGTCGCCACCGTCGGCCAAGCGGGGCTTCCGGCCAGGAGGAGCCAGTTCCTGGCGGCCAACGCCCTGCCCTCCTACGAGTGCTCCAAGAAATCGGCCTCCGTCTGCCTCGAGCCGGGGAGCCCAGGGGCGACGTGCTGCGGCGGCCAGTGCGTCGACACCGTCTCCAGCCCGTACCACTGCGGCGGCTGCAACAAGGTGTGCAAGAGCCGCCGCGGTACTTGCTGCGGCGGGCGCTGCGTCGACCTGGACTCCGACAAGGACAACTGCGGCAGGTGCGGGAACCAGTGCAGCAACAAGTGTAACTATGGTTTCTGTGACTACGCTTAATAATATACCAAGATCTGATTATGAAAGCTTTGTGAAGATCTTGTTTGCTGCAAATGATGACTAGCTATATTAATTCTTGACGGAAATCGCGAAAGTGGAAACACTTGTTGATTGGAGTTAAGTACACTGGCTGTGAGATGCCATCGGAACGAAGTTGAGGTTGTTTCTTGTAGTAGTACATTATTATTCAATTGTAACCGACGCTGTTATTATTATTCCTCAAATTCGACAGATAAATTGTTGCTGTGGGGTATATTGTCAAAAGGCCCAGTGGGCATCTTATATGTCAGCAAATAGATATCTTATATATCTTTATATATCTTTACATTCATGATCAGCGACTGCAATTTTGCTAAGGTGCGTTATGTTGACCATCAGATGCGATAGTCACGCAGTATGGCGGCACTCGCTCCATCAGGACTGAGTAGATGAGAATTAATGGCGATTGGCGAGCCATGAACATCAGGGTTTAATTTGATTTCATGAACATTATATGCACAACAATATAGTTAATCAGTGAATTTTTCTTAGGAAGGGGTGTGGTTGCTTTTCTTTATTAGTTGGTAAAAGACGTCTCCTTCGTACGTCTTCTTAGAGTCAACCTCTAACCACAGCATAACATGGAAATATTATTGCTTAACTGTATGGCCAACAGATACAACGTGTCAAGGCATAGCCATGCATGGTGTGGGAAAAAACCCATTTGGTCTCTGCATCACTTCCTTGTATATTTTAGGTTGGGTGCTCGCAAAAGGACTGGCGGTGAAGTGCAGAATTCATACATGGTTGGCTTTGGAAGGTTCCCGCCAACTTAAGCATAAAGTTCTCTTTTAGATCCTACTCAAAGATGTTACTAACACCAAGTCAACTGCTCTAATGAAAGAATTTCAGGATGGTTTCTTATAATTCTGACAAATGTGGTGGAAGGTCCAGGGAATAGTTTTCATATCTACAGGTCCTGTACTCGTATTTTGGGGACAAGTGAAGCCCAACGGTCAGCCCATCAAGTTTTTTCCCTTACTGATTCATCAAGTCTATTATTGATTTAACTGGTAAAATTCGAAATAGTATTAAAAATATTGAAACAGTGTATTTAAGATGTTCAAACAGTAAATCTGTTCAAACATGTTCAAACAGATTACAAAGGCTGTCTATCCATTGTTCCATGAAATCTATGAGAGCATTCTTTGCCCATAGTTGAACCAGGGCAAATTCTTTCTTGAACGTGAAGTGGCATGCTGATATAGATGGTTGCAAATTTCTGAAGATGAAGTCATTACGGATCATCCAAATTCCCCAATACTCTAAAATAATTACTTCCATGAAAAATGGTTTGTTGAATTGCCTTCTAAAACAGGATACCACAGTCGGGAGGCTTGCATCTTGTGGTATGAGAAGACCAATCGATTGCCAACAGAGTGTGGCAAAAGGACAACTCAAAAAAAGATGCTCAAGTGTTTCCTCATTAGCTTGGTTTGCAGAGGACACAGTTATAGCATTGAAGAGCCATGCCCTTTCTTTTTAAGAGCTCTCTGGTGCTAAGTCTATCTTTTAGAATGAGCTAAAAGAAAACCTTGTGCCCATGCTGACAAGAATTTTTCCATAGCCATTTGAATGGTGGAGGCACAAAAGCATGACCAGTTATCTGCTTGTAAGATTTGGAAGATGAGAACATTGGTGAGCCCCAGATATATGTCCAGAAATCTAGATCAGAGCAAAGATTTAGGGAGTCTAGTTTATCACACAAGGTGAACAGCTGTGAAAAGGCCTCGAAGATAAAGGGAGGTGGAAAAGCTCCTTAATGGAAGGAGTGCTCAAGGTTTTGTGAATGGTAATATTTTTGTTCTTAGAAAAGGAGAAGAGCTCAAAATAAGCTTGGAACACAGTTGTCCCTCCCAAAGGTCCAACTAGAATAAACAGGTTTTGCCATCTCTTAGTGATATAAAAGCAATACCTTTGAAGTGGTCTAGGAGTTTAAGATCATCTCTCCACCAGAAAGACCCTTTTCTATTGTGACTGGGTAGTTTATCATTTCTATAATGCTTCTCCCAAATTAGATGGACCTAGGAAATGTCCAATCTATTGAAAAACTTGTGTAGATTCTTGAGTAAGAGAGCTTCGTTTTGAGTTGCCAAATTTAAAAACCCCTAAACCTCCTTCTGTCTTGGGCAGGCAGACCATTTACCACGCAGCCTTTGGTGGTGTTTTAGCATTAACATCTGAACCTCTCCAAAGACAATGTTTCCTAAATTTGTCAATTTGCTTGATCACAGTTTTGTGAAGTCTGAAGGTCCACATATAGAAGTTGGGCAGGGCTGAGAACACTGAGTTTGTGAGCTGTAATCTGCTAGCTTGGGAGAGAAAGGTTGAGGTGGTAGCCAATGTTCTTTCACATCTGGAGACTAAAGGCCAGAAATCCTCAACTTTGGGTTTGACAAACTGAATGGAAGATAAGTAAAAGGCAAAGAGCCTAAAAAGCATATAAACGACTGAGCTAGAGCCTGGAGAGTAGCAGGTTCCAAGTTGATAGGGACCATCATTGATTTAGAAAAATTTACTTTCAAACCAGTGGATAGAGAGAACTGGCTAAGAATGGCTTTGAGTGAGGCAAGCTGGTTGGCTTTTCCTTCCATGACAATTAAAGTGTCATCATGCATATTGTAAGATTGGGAAATCATGAGAGCGAATTAGTGGAATAGGAAGGGCAAGGAGGCCTTGATCTTTGGCCTTGTTTAGAGCTGATTGAAGCAAATCTGCTGCTAGAACAAAAAGGAGGGAAAATAGAACAAAAAGAAGGGAAAATAGAGGATCTCTGTGTCTAACACCCCTTCTGAAGTGAAAGGTTTTTCCAGGCACTCCATTTAGAAGGACCGAGGAGGTACCTGATGAAAAAATATTTTCTATCCATTGCAGCCAAGTGTTACCAAAGCCCTTGTGCTCCATAATTTTTAACATAGCTTGATGCCCAATTTTCTCAAAGGACTTTTCTAAATCTAACTTTAGAATAATGATCTCTCTTTTTGATTGCTGACACAGATGTAGGTATTGAAATGCCCAGGCTTGGCTAACTTGTGTTGGTCTAGAATGAATGAAGCCATAATGGTTTTTGTGAATTAACCCCTGAATTATCTATTGTAGTCCATTGACTAGAAGCTTGGTGATTATTTTCATAGAATTGAGGAGGGAAATGGGCCTGAAATCAGATGCTCTGGTGGCACCATCCCCTTTTGGGATCAGCGTGATGTATGAACCATTTATACTTTGCAGACAAATTTCTCCTTCCTGAAATTCTTTGCAAAGCTCATAGAAATCAAATCTTACTATGGGCCAGGCTCTTTAAAAAGTCTGTGTTAAAACCATCAGGATTTGGTGATTTATTTGTTGGGAGATTTTTTACTAGTTGGTTAATTTCTTCCTATGTGAAGGGCTCCTCCAGGTAATCTAGACCGGCATTTGGGCCAATCAACTCATTTAAGTCTAACAACATTCCTTGAAACTCAGAAATATTCAATCTTTCTTTCAAAGTCTCCCAAAGGATAGAAGCTTTGTCACTGTGGATAAATTTTTTTCTGACCAGCATTATCTTGCAGAACAGTAATATGATTGTTTCTGCTTCTGATAGTGGCATTTGCATGGAAAAACTTAATTCCTTCATCACCAAATTTTACACATTTAATTGTTCCTCTTTGCTTCCAATAAATCTTTTGCCGCCTTAGGAGACTGAGTAGCTCTTACTCTATAGGATTTGCTTAAACTTCCATTCCACCAGAGTGAGATCCCTGTAGGCCTCCAGCAGATTGAAGAGCCAGAGGGTTAGCTTAACCTTTTCAATGTTGCTTTTCAGACTAGAAAGTAAGGACTGCCAGACCCTTAGTACTCTTCTTAAGTTTTTGAATTTTGCAGAGATCAGCTTGGCCTTATTGTTGGTGTTTTACTGCCAAGCCAACCGAGGGATGCCCCACGGTGGTGGTTTTGTAGGTAGGGTGTCGCTAAGATCAGGAACCCGAAGGTGCAAGCAACATAAGATTTAGATAGATTCGGGCCATGATATGCGTAATACCCTACATCCTGTATGATGGTTTGTATTGCCTTGGATTGGTTATACCTTGGAGGGCATCCCTGCCCGCCCTTATATACTCTGGGGGGACAGGGTTATAGGTATCCTAGTCTGATATGAACTTAGGAATCCTACTCTGGCTGTATCGAGTAGTTTCCTTCTGTACCAACTAGTCCTACTCGTATCCGAGTACATTACATTAGGTCTAAGGTATGTGACATGCACATCCTATAATTATCTATACCACGGAAGCATTCCCATGATCCCGGGTCTGACGAGCCCTCGAGCTCTTTGTAGCTGAGTACTGTAGGCTTCCGAGTACTTTTGGAGTCATCTTCGAGTTCCTCAGAACTTCGTCTGAAATATGTCTTCCCGAGTATATTTTAGGCTGCTTCGAGGCTATGAGGTGCTCTTTGCCCCGAATAACTTTAAGTCTTCAGAAATAATCTTCTTTATGGGGTGCGATTTTTATCGCACTCCATATGGAGTAGCCCCCGAGTCTTAGGTTGAATCGAAGAATCAAGCTGAGAATCAAATTAGTCTTGAATCTTCCTTCTTTATCTTCCAAAAAATTTGAAAAACATCTTGCAGATGACACATGTCTTGTAGCCCCTAGCCTTGAGGCCAAATCCATACATTCGAATTTTGATAAAAGGATCTAAACGTGGCTGTTTTTTTAAGTAATGGATTGGCCTAGATTTGATAGCAATGAACAAATCTCAGGTTCAAAATTTAAAAAGCCTCTTTTTTTAGAACAAACCCCTGAAAAAATAGCCAATTAAACAGATCTCCCTGAGACTTACCCTAGACGCCCCTCAAATCATGCGACTTGTGGGATTCCACTATAGCACCCACTAGTTATTTAACCCCGTGGTGACTTAGGGTTTTTTTTACCTTTTCACTCACTTGCTTACTTAGCCTTTCGCCTTCCACTTTAGATCTGTTCCCCAAGGACCCTAGCACCGCCGCCATTTTTGGATCTGTGCCACCACCTCTTTCTCCTCCCACTTGAGTTGTACTCACCACCATCTTTCCCATCCACCGCGCGTTTCCGCATCCTCTCTCCAAGCCCCCGAGCGCATGCGAGTGAAGCGTCTCATGACGAGGACAATGGGTAACAAGAAGTCCGCCGGCCGTGGTGAGAAGCGTAGGGGGGAAGAAAAGGAACCCAAGGTTGCAGAATCCACCTGGACCAAAAGTAAGTGCTCCAACTCCGATTTGTAGAGTTTGGCCAGTGAGGGTCTTCTCCAAGATAAGGACATGGTAAAGTGGTGTCCCTCCTTCCGCGAGTCTTTTCCTCACAAAAACACAGATGCAATTGTTCTTTTCCAACATTTTGTTGAAAGGAGATTGGCCCTCCCCACCTCCAACTTCTTTCGCGGCCTCCTTTATTTCTATGGTCTCCAGCTCCATCACCTCAATCCCAACTCCATCACCCATGTCGCCATCTTTGTCCACCTCTGTGAGGCATTCATTGGAATTGAACCTCATTTCGCTCTCTTCCGCTACCTCTTCTGGATAAAGCCTCAGCCCAGCGAAAATAATCAGTGTAGTCGGAGGAGCCGGTTTTCAACTGAGTAGAAGATGGACCAGAACTACATCGAGTACAGGTTCCCGAGTAGTTTGTTAGGCTGGAAAGATCGATGGTTCTATATTGGAAATCACAAGCCAACGCTGCCAGAGAGGAGTGAAGGAGTGCCTCAAGCTCAGCCTGAATGGAATCGGAATCCTATCGCGGCTGAAATGGATCAAGTGAAGAAGCTGGTCGATATCATCAAGACTTTGAAGGAGATGGGAGGCATTGGCACCTCACTGATGTTATCATTCTTCCAAAGGTGGATTCAGCCTCTATAGAAGAGGCATCAGTTTGGTTTCGAGTAACTCGGTACTGAAGATCCATCCTGTCTGTCTGCAGAGAAGTTGCCGGTAGAGGAAGCCTTGAAGCGAGTATAGCGTGTGCTGATGGACGTGCACACTGTACCATACGTTCCAAAGCTCTTCCGCGCCGGAATACCACCAAAACAGGTACAAGTAAGATGTATGCCTTGTGTCCTCCGAGTACTTTTAATGCTCCGCTTGTACTGACTCTGATGATCTTTGATCTCTTTGTAGGCTGATGTAAATCTTTATTGAAGTCCAGCTCCGCTGCCTGAGCTCATCGAGATTGTACAACCAGCATTGCAGAGAGATTTACAGCCTCGGGCAGCAAAAAATAGTTGACCAGCCCCCAGCGATGAAGGGGCTGAAGAAGAAGAAATCTGGAGCTCGTCCGGCGATGATGAGACACCTCTCGCCGAGCGACTCCATGACAAAAGCAAGGGCAAGGGTAAGGGGAAGGCTGCTGCCAAGGACGTTGAGGACTCGCCCTCAGGGTCCAAAGCCCGCCCTTATATACTCTAGGGGAACAGGGTTACAGGTATCCTAGTCTGATACGAGCTTAGGAATCCTACTCCGGTTGTACCGAGTAGTTTCCTTTTGTACCGACTAGTCCTACTCGTATCCGAGTACATTACATCATGTCTAAGGTATGGGACAACCCCATTCCTTATCTTAGAATTATCTATGCCAGGTAAGCAGCCCCGTGGTGCTGAGTCTGACACTTATCTGTTTGGAAGGTTGACAAGTTCCAACCATGCCTAACAACATCCAAAAAAATCTCATGTTCCATCCAGTAGTTTTCGAACCTAAAGATCTTCCCCTTTGGAATGTTTTTGGCAATAGCAATGATGCAAAGGACATGATAACTCTCCATGATCATTGAAGAAGCTCTAGTATTAGGGTAAGAAAGAGTCCAACTGTTTGAGGTAAAGAACCAATCTAATCTCTCCAAGAGAGGGGCAAATTGTTTATTAGGCTAGGTGTACTGTCTCCCTCGTAAGGGTAATTCTACAAGTCCAAGAGCACTGATTGCTTCATTAAAAAGGTACATTTCTACCAAATCACCACCTGATTTATTCCTGTCAGCATGACTTCTCATTAGATTAAAATAACCAACCAAAAGCCAATCCACATCATCAGGCATCTGAATATTATTTTAGCCAATTATCGAAAGTCCTCTTCCCATCAGCAGTAAAGTCTATAAACGTTGGTCAGAAGCCATTCAACATCGTTTTGGAGGGATCTAAAGTCCACAGTGGCAAAATCATTCTGAAAGACTAGATGACCCTCAAATATAGATGATTTCCAAATTATAATAATACCCTCTAATGGACCAACCAATGGCAAGAATTCAAACGTGTCAAAGGAAGGGGGTAGAAGTTTCTTAGGAACTGAGCATCAAAAGATTCAATTTTAGTTTCCTGCAGGCAAACAATATTACATTGACTCTCCACACTTTATCCCTGATGGAGTCCCATTTTTTAACTGAATTAAGATATCTAAGATTCTAGCACATGAGTTTCCAATCTTTAGCATTTCTGTTGTGTGCGATAAGATAAACAAACAAAGAGATAGAGGAATAACACATGCCCAACATGAGTACTAGAAGAAATAAACGTAGAGGTCCTGAAGAAGAGCAGGTAGGGAACAATCCCTACAGTCCGATTATTACAGTAAAGTAGAACAAAAGATGACCAAAATCATCTGCTAATCGACCAACTTCAGATATTGGGACTGAACTGCATCGTCACTTCTTGGCTTTTTTTGTTGTCTGGATTTCCATCATTATCACTCTTGTCTTTAGCATTTTGGGCTACCTATCCCGAGGGGCAACAACTTTTTTCTTCTTGAGGGAGACAATAATAAGCTTCTAAGGATCAATTTTACAGAAGGTGGCTCCAAGGTTATTGATGACAGAGGGTGAGATGGCTGGTGGGCTGGCTGTGCAAGCTATGCAGCTTTTATCAGAGCATGAAGGGTCTTTGTAGCCCTTGGATTCTTTCTACGAAGGCTTCCCCTAAGATCAGGATCACCCTCTGAGATCTTCAGTTTTCGTGCTTGAGCAAGTATGGCCTTTGACAAAGGGCCAATACTATTTGGCTCAACAGCTTGCTTGTCAGCCTTGGGAATAGAGGTCTGAGGGAAGTGTTGCTGGTTGTCAGGAGAAGCTGTAGGTGACTGCACTGTAGTTGATGGGTTATCCTGAACTGATCTGAGATATGATCATCTAGGTGATCCATATTAACTGAATCAACCATGCAAGTGCTTTTTTCTACAACAGGGTAGATATGAGGGATTGTAAAAATGATCTTGAGGACCGCATGGGCTTAGAGAAGATGTCCCAAGCTACTGATTCCATGAAGTTTTAGGATTCATGAGAATGGTAGTGAAAAATGGACTCCACTGAAGGGGTACATGCATAGGATGAGCCAGGGCCTGGGGCAAAATGTTTGGCCCATTGCCTATACTTCAGGAGGACATTTTTGCTGCATGGCTAGGAAGGATGCAAAAACAAGGTTAACAACAGGCTGTATCATCTCAACAAAGTCCAACTGCATGTGGTCATGCTATCCTTGTATGTCTTCATCCTGGTGGTGATCATTGACTAGTGGACATGAGGTGAACCTAGTAAATCTTCTACAGGGACTTCATCTAGCATGATCTACAAAGGAGCATCTCCTTCCATGGGTATGAACACTTCAACTATCTGGGGATTGTTATTCAGATCAGGTAAACCTGGTGGCACAAAATTATGCACTGAACCATTAGACTGACCTCCTTCATCAAGGACTTGCTCCTGCTGATCTAAAAAAGCATCATTGACTTGTTCTGCATCTAGAGCATCCGTTGTCTGAATAAGTTCTTCTATCCCTCCCAGATCATCTTCCTGTGGCTGATTAAGATCCAGAATTCTAGATTATCACCAATCCCTTCTCCCAAAAGTTGTAGGAAGTCATTCAGTTCTAAAAAAGGTTCTCCTTGAACTGGATCCTCAACAAGACCATCATTTACATTGACTGCAATAGCTGGTGCATCCTAGGCTGCATTGCATTTAGGCCCAGCATCATCCTGCTCATTGACAGGCTAGAAACCCCAATTATCAGCATTAAGATCATTATCATTGGCTTCTGAAGGAGCAGGTGGGCCTTGTCCTGGCTGACCATACCCAGAAAAATCAAATAAGTTTGGATTAATGTCATTTGGATCATTAGGTGGAAGGTCTTCATCTTAGGCCTCCTCCCATAACATTCTTGCCTGAATAATCTCACATTGCACTGACTAAGATTCACCTTCAAATCCATCCCCCTCAGAGCATACCATAAACCATGGTATTTTCCTCTAAAGAGACCACTCGGGCCTTAACAAGAACAAGTGCTAAATGGTTGGGATCCTCTTCCCAAGCTACCAACAGACCAAAATCTGCCAGAGATTTCTCTATGTGCTTTTGTGACCAATAATCAATATTAAAACCCAAAGGCATGAGCCAAACTGTGACTTCCCTATGATTCCAACCATTGTCCTGTGCCACAAAGGAAATATGTACATTGCCAAAAGTGTTGGGGCTAGAATGGATTAACATGTCTCTATCATGAAAATACATAAATCTGACATAAGCTTTCCCAAATGGGCAATGCTAAATCGAACGAAAGCCAACTCCCTTTTCATCACGTAAGAACTCCTCTAGAATATTTCTAATGCCAACAAAGGATACTTGGTGCTCTGGCATGGGTTCGATCATGGCGATGGCGAGGTCATTATTCCTCCCATTCGGTCGCCCCATCACAACCATGGACATCAACTTTCTTCCTTCAATCTCCACTCTTTGGTACCCCTCAGCATGAAAGGATTGGGGTCAACAAAGCAAAAGGCCATCTCCGAATCATGAACAGGAATATGAGCAGCTTTGCAGGTACTGTAGCCACTGTAGCCACTGTTCGCATACTGTCACACCCTAAAATTAATGGATTTTAGGATGTGATTAAATAATAATAATAATAATAATAATAATAATAATAATAAAGCAACGATTTTCTCATAATTATAAAAAATCTCAACATTTATTTTCTTTACAGAAAATCTAGTATAGGAAAAATAAATAACTGTCTTTCAGAATTAAATAAAATGGTTTTATGTATGTTGCATTCATGTCGTTGCATTGATTTTTGTTTGATTGCGTGTTTGAGTTTGCGAAATAAAAATACCTAAAAAACCACCCTAAAAATCTCTTTTTCTCTTCCCTATCTCTTTTAGCTCATCTTTCTCTCTCCCTTTTTCCCTCTTTCAGCCTGGCCCAAACCTCTCTCTCTTCTCCTTCTATTTTTCTTCTCCTCCTCTTCTTTTCTTTTCCTTCTCTTCTTTTTCTTTTTCCTTCCCTGCGGCCCAACTCGGTAGCCCAAACCGCCTACTCTCCCTCACCTCTCTTCCACCGCCAGCTGGGTCCCACCTGTCGGCGCCCCTCTCTCCCTTTCCTTTCTTCTTCCTCTCGCACCGCTCCCCTCTTTCCTTTTTCCGTCGCGACGCCAGACGCGCCGCTGCGCCGTCGTCCGCGCTCCTTCCCCTTCCTTTTTCCTTCTTCACCCCGAGTCCGGATCTACTCCGCGCCGTCGCCCGCGTCTCCTCTTTCCTTCCCCGCGACGCTGGTTGCCTTACTGGCCGCGGTACGCGTCCGCCCCTTTCCTTTGCCGCCCGCCGCCTTCCCTTTTCCCGGCCGCTCCGTCTTTTCTCCGCCCCTATAAAACCCACGCCGGAGCCCCGCTTTGCACTAGAGCCATCTTCAACCCTTTCCTCTACTCCACACCGCCGCACGCCGCTGGAAACCGCACACCAGAGGAACGCCGCCGCCCCGTGTCGCCGCCCCTCCGTCGACTCGCCGTCCCGCTGCTTCTCCGCCACCTTCAACTCTCGTCGGAGCTCCGCGAGTTGGTGAGCATCAAGCCGCCCCCGTTTCCCCTCTCTCTCTCTCGCTCTGTCGCAGCCCCGATTTCTAGCTGGACCTCTGTTTCCGCCCGCCGCCGTGGCCGCCGGTCTACAGTCGCCGCACGGCTATCCCGTGACCACCCTCGCCTTCGCCGTGTCGCTCTCTCTCTCCCCGGCGTAACCCCAGCCTGAATCGAGCCCTGGAACATCGGATTCGGTGAACTCCGGCCGTCCGCCGCCGCTCTCGCTCGCCGCCGGCGCTCAGCGCAGCGGAGCGATTCGCCCGACCCTTTTTACTCCGTCGAGCTGATCCTCGTCCCAACGCCCGATTTGGATCTCACGGCCAGAACGAATCTGAGCCGCGCGCGAGCCGTCGCCTTCGCCCGACCCTCACCCTGCCACTCGATCTAGATCTAACGGCCAGAATAGATCCGAGTCACGTCCGATTCGCTCGACCCTTACCCTGCCATCGGATCATGATCCAACGGACCAGATCTGCCCGACTGAGCCAAACCTAGCCGACCCCGGAACATTTGCAGAAAAGCCCTAGGTTTTTCAGGAATCAACCCGCAGTCCAGATCAGTAGAAAAATAATTAGAGTTGAGCCCTTTTTTTTTATGTCCCGACCCCTGATCTTTCGAGAATTAGTACCCGCCGTCCAGGATCTCCAGTTTTGCACCCCGACCCTCTGTTTAAGGTTTAATTATGTTTTACCCCCTAATTTCTTCAGATTAAACCCCTAGAAGTTCAGTTTCTTCCCAGATAAGTCCCTGGAGCCTTTTAGCCATATCTTCGTCGTTTTAGCTCCGTTTCGACTCGTTCTTGTTGCGTTAGTCTTCTAAAGCCCTAAGCTACCGTTTAGTCATGTCGTTGTGCCTTAGCTCCTGTCTTTTAATTAAAAATAGGTTAATTTGATTAAAGTTCTCTCACCTAGTTTTTCTAATTAAAATCTACCTAGGTCTTTACCTCCGGTTTTTCATAACTAATGTCAATTCAATTAATACCAACTCAAATGTGTTCTAAATATAATTTATTTAGTTGAACACCAAATATAAAGTTATGCGTTTAGATGCTCTCACAAGTTTCTTTCTAATTAATTATTAATTAGTGTAATTTGTACATAGACAATCATAAATAAAATATGACTAAGTTCTACTCCGCTTTTATAAATAAAAATATAATATAAGTTAATTATAATCAAGGATAATTTTTTTGAATATCTTTTACATTTGTTTTCCAATTAAAATAAATAAAACTTATAGTTCTTTTATTTCTTTTATAATACCAATCTTCCGATAGTTGTGTCTTTTCAACCCTAGCTCCGTTTTCTGTGTTTCTTGTGCTCTTGTAATCGTAGCAGCGAGCCTTATCCTTTAGCACGCTCTTTCAAAAGCTTTTGTTTTGTGATTGGTGTATTGTTCTTAGCTGTACTTGTTTGTTGTTTTGTATGTTTGTGCTCGATGTTTGCTTCGAGTAGAATGATCGCTATTGAAGCTTGAAGATCAAGGTTTTCAAGTAAGCAAGAGCTGAAGAGCAGTAAGATTAGCTTTTCGTTGGAAAAAGGCAAGTGACCCTAACCATCCTTCTATCTATGCTTATTTACAAGAATATCATGTATTAAATGGAACGTGGAGAACCACCCAGGAAAACAGTACAACGACGAGGACTATATAGCTCTGGTCTTGGCTAATTAATTAGAGACTATAGTTTGAAGCGGTCTTACCGAAAGGGCAAGGAGGGGGTTGGTGATAGGGGTCATAGCCCGGTCCTCTTGGGGTAGCAGCCTTCGCTAAGGTGCTGACCATTAGGGAGGTTTACGGACCACACTGCTACCGAAACTCTAGCGGACTACTTCTTATTAGGGAATCTTTGTAAAGGCCTCATAGCGTCCCTATGCAATCACACCTCGGAAGTGTGGTATTGTGCCTAGCTAGCACAGCATGGTTGGGTCCAAAGTTCTTTTGAACTTTTACGTGACTTGTGGTGAAAGTGTACAACCTCTGCAGAGTGTCTAAAACTGATATATCAGTCGTGCTCACGGTCAAGAGCGGCCTGGACCCTCACATGATTAATAAACTTAAAGATGGATTTAAATCGTTACTCTGGTTATTTCTTGTGGCCTTGCTGAGTACCAACCATAAGTGTACTCACCCTTGCTAACTGCTGCTCAGAAGAAAAAGGTGTGAAGCCTACTGAAGATGATGAAGAGTTCTAGGCGTACGCAACCCCCAGTCGTTTGCCTGTGAAGTTTGGAGCCTTCGTTTCCATTGTAAGCGCATATCTCTGATAGTCTTGTAAGTCCTTATTTATGTTTCTTTACGTGATACTGTTGCTGTTATTCACTGATGATGTCACTATATGTATGGAACTTGATCCTGGCATATATATAGTTATGCATTCGGTTTTGTCCTTAAAACCGGGTGTGACACATACACGGCTGTTTAGCCCGTGTACACGCCATGTACACGCTATATAGTGGCTTACCGTTTCCATTTAATCAGCCGTTTATCCAGTTTATTCACCATTTAGTCCGTTTAAATGGCCGTTTAGCCCGAATAAATAGCTAAACAGTAGGTGACCATTTAGTCCGTTTAAACGTTTAGGCTAACACTAACTGTAGCACTGATTGTGTTTTTTTATAGAGGGCGGTCGTGCTTAGGCGAGATGGTATGTAGCGGGGCTGCGGTCCGACTAGGAAGTTCTCGAGCAACTACAACAAAGGGGAAGGGCATTGACATTTCTTATGCCCAAAAGAATTGATATTCCGCAGCGCACAAAATTACTATTGTAGCATTCACTAGTGGAAATCAATGCTTCAGTGACGAGCGACTTTTGTCACTATAAAGGCCAAATACGTCATAAAGGGAGTTCTGTGACGAATTTGTGACAAAAATGACTTCGTCAGGACTCGTGTCAAGTTAGTTCTACCATGACAAAATTCCCAAAAATGTCACAAAACAGTTTTTTTTCTTTGATGAAAAAATATTCATCACGGAAGGATACTTTGGTTCTGTGATGCGTTGCATAATGTCACAAAACAACCGGATCCACGTGTTCCGGTCCTCGCTGGCAGCTGACATGGCGCCTTCCACGCTGGCAAGTGACGTGGCCTGGACACACTGGCACGCCACGTGGCTTCGTCCACGTTGGCAAGTGACATGTCGGGCGGCACGTGCAGCAAAGGGGACAAACACATGGCGAGCTAGCGTAAGGCCACGTAGTGCGCTAGCATTATGCCATGTGTCATAATTTTGCCCACCCACTTGTCCTCGCCTCGTTTGGACATGTGTCATTTTATATTCGGTCCACGTGTCGTCTCGCTAAGTGGCCACGTGTCGTGATCCGGTTCGTCCACGTGCACTTCTCTGGTTCGTCCACATGTCATTTTACTGTTTGCCCACGTGGCCTTTCCTAGTTCTGCCACGTGTCGGTTTCTTGTTTTTCCACGTATCAATTCCTGGTGCTGCATGTGTCTGTTTCCGGTTTGCCCCCGTGTCCTTTCTCTGTTCGCCCACGTGCCCTTTCACGGTGCTGCCACGTGTTTGTTTCTGGCTTCTCCACGTATCCTTTCTTGGTTAGCCCACATGTCTATTTCCTGTTTGCCTACGTGTCCATCCCTGGTTCTACCATGTGTCCTTTTACTGTTTGCCCGCGTGTTCTTTCCCGGTTCGCCCACGTGTCCTTTCCTTGTTCTGCCATGTGTCGGTTTCCAGTTTGTCCACGTCTCCTTTCCTGCTTCTGCCACATGTTGTTTTCCTGTTTGCCACGTGTCCTCTCCTAGTTCGCCCATGTGTCAGTTTTCTATTTGTCCACGTGTCAGTTTTGTGTTGGCCCACGTGTCCTTTCCTGGCTCGCCCGCCTGTCATTTTCCTGTTTGCCCACGTGTTATGCCCATGCTGGGCCACGTGGCGTTTTCATATGGGTCCACGTGTAGGACACATGTTCTTTTCTGAATGTTACACGTGCCATATCATACATGTCCATGCCATACAGAACCCGTCACAGAACAACAAATGATACAACAAAATTATTCCACAAATAAGTTCATGACACCACCACAATTAGTTAACTGACTGTTCAGAATCACATTACGACATAACATAATCACCTGAGGTCACGACAACAATTCCACACACATAGGATCAAGGCTAAGAAGGGATACAAGGGTTGTTCTGGGTCAGGAGCTGCGAAAGGATGCGATTGCTATCTTCATGTTGCTTCTTCAGCTCCTCATATTGTCTTTGAGTTCTCGTCAGTGCTTCATCATTTTCTTCACCTTGGAGTATTCTAGGGCCTCATAAATTTCCTTAGGGAAGCACTATGGTTAAAGAGTATTGAAGAAGCGAATGATAAACTTTACTAGCTATATGGTTATGAACATATTTATGAAAAACCTTATATGCACACATACATGCACATGTATTCCTAAAAGAGATGCATGATTTGAATTGTTCTTGTTTATTATTCATGATGCTAAATTCATGACCCTTGTTTTAGTATTATAAATACCTAGGGTGTCACACTCGACATCTTGGGACCTTTTCCCAAGGCAGTCAGAGGATACAAATGGTTGTACGTGGCGATCGACAAGTTCACAAAGTGGCCGGAGGTAACCCTAGTCATCAAGGCCAACAAGGGTTCTGCACTCAAGTTCATCAAAGACCTGGTGGCCCGGTTTGGGGTTCCTTATCCGATCATCACCGACAACGAGACCTAGTTCACGAGCAACCTCTTTGGGGATTATTGCTAGGACATGAGCATCAAACTATGCTTCATATCCATGGCACCTCCACGCAGCAACAGGCAAGCCGAGTGAGCCAATGCAAGGATCCTCAAAGGGTTGAAGACCAGGACCTACAACGTGCTCAAGAAGCATGGCACAGGCTGGATCGACGAGCTACCGGCGGTGGTTTGGGTGAACCGAACCACCCCGAGTCGGGCAACAGGTGAGACACCATTCTTTCTCATCTACAGAGCTGAAGCCGTGCTCGCGGCCGAAGTGACGTTGGGAAGCCCGCGGGTGTGGACCTACAACAAAGAAGATCAAGATCGTTTGCGGCAGCATGACGTCCTCTACCTCGAAGAAGTACAGTGCAGAGCAGCAGTTAGGGTGGCTCGCTACCAGCAAGCCCTCCGACGCTACCACCAGCACCACGTACAACCACGAACCCTCCAAGTCGGAGACCTGATCCTTCGTCGGTTCTAATCACGCGAAGGGAAAAACAAACTCTGACCCATGTGGGAGGAACCCTTCCGTGTCATGGAAGAACGCCGGCTCGGAGCGTTCTAGCTCTCTGACGAGGATAGAGTGCCTGTACCCAATGTCTGGAACATCGAGCATCTCCTTAAGTTTCACCCGTAGATAGGGGTTTCCTATTGTCCCGCATGAAGGCCAAGTACCTCGTGGACAGCCTCCCCGAGATACTTGGCCGGGGGCTCCCACCTATGTACACCTACTCTGTTCTTTCCATTCTAGCAAGTATATTGCAGTTTTCTTATGCAATTTCTAAAGTTTTCTTCGAGCGAAAGTTACTTGCCGGGGGCGTCTAGCTTGCGTCATGAAATAGCAGTCTTGCCTAAAAGCGACACGCTGGTTAGGGGCTAACAGTCTCTTCTTGGCCAACTTCGACTCTCGGCCTGGTCTCCGGACCCCGGGATCAGTTGTCTCCAGGAACCCTACGCTTACCCCCACGCGCTTCTACAGCAAGCATCCTCAATTAATGAACAACAACCCACCCCGGGATAACGATTTGAGTTTAATTAAGAAACAAACTTCCACTTACACAAAGGCCAGTCACGGCCGGGATCCCTTGGATCCCCAAAAAGGGAAATTTTACATATTTCCTAGCAAAGATACACCGATCAGAGGGAAGGCACCCCGTACACGAGAGATAAACAGCCGTGGAAGGGATACATGAGGCTTCTGCGAGGAATCCCCCCAATACGCCACAGGAGGAGGCGACGATGGGCCGGCTTTGACGAGTGTGCGGCGGTGCGCGCACGACCGCAGCCACGACCGGACCGAGTGCCTCTTCACGCACCTGTGGGGGAGGATCCGCACCATGGCGTACAAGCCACAAGCGGGGGGGTGGGGGGAGGCGAGATCACTCTGCAGCTCTGGGTCGGACGAGTGGAAAGAAAGCTAGGAAGCCCCGGCTTCCTACAACTTCGATTACCCTGACTTCCCAGAGCCACAAGAGGGGCCTCGCCGGAGCTGCATCGGGGAGCCGGAACCAGATCCGACAACCTCAACGCAGCGAAGGAGCAAGGCAGTGCCCAAACACCACGGACAGTACTTGGAGAAGCAGCCGCCACTGGGGAGGACGTGAAAGAGGGGCCGAATGACCCTCCTCCACTGACAAACCCCTCAACAGCAGCAGCAACATCCTGGGATACCATGGCCCAGACCAGACCACCTTAGGATGGCGGAGCTTGACGACATCGGTGCCGACCAGCGGGAGGCAAATCTCGCCCTACTGAACCGGGGGCCCCCCGGATCTCAGCCGGAGAGGCGCCCCCAGAACTGGAACAAGAGCTTCGGTGCCTCCCAAGCTACTCTGGCTATGCATCCGGCCCGGCTCGCCCTGTCTGCGCGGAAGCAGCAACGACGTCAAACTGACGAAGCAGCAGAGCAGCAATGCTGGAGAAGCATACTCTAGTCTCAGCAGCAGCAGTTCCGGCGAGGGCCCTCGAGAAAGCCCTTGATAGATCGCTGTCGGAAGCTCCTGGGAAACCAACCCTCCTTTGATCCCTCTCGGCTACACTAGAGAGAGGGAAGGAAATGAGGAGGGGGTGGGCTCCTGGGCCGGGGCTTAAGACGTTGAAGAGCTGCCTCCTCCATGCTCCCGACGCGCCGCGACTTCCTGGGGTCGCGGCACATCTTCGATCCAACTCCACTACGCTAAGTAAGGGGGTCTAGCTTTGTCAGCGCCCTCTGCGTGCCCCGCAGGTGGCAGGGTGCTCCTTACAGACAGGGGCCTCAGGAAAAACCCCTAGGATCCACTGAGAACTAGAGAAGCTGTGAAGGGCCCATGGCTCGTTGAAGAAGAAGGAGCCCTAGCCGCCCTGCCATTTACAGGCCGGCCGGCGCACAAAAGGGTAGATAGGGATTCCCTGGGGGCCATCGAAGCATCCGCTGGTCCAGGCCAAGTTCCGGATCTCCTGGCTCCACCTCCAGTCAACCTTGTTTACCGTGACATAGGGTCGTGAAGGGCGCAGAGGCAGTCCCTGCCTCCATGTGGCCGTACCAATAGGGCCAAGGGCAGGGCATGGGCACCACGCCACCCGGTGCACCTCGCTAGGCTCTATCATGGCATTGGTGTGTCATCCGACTCATCGCTGACGCCGGCTGAGCGCCCTTGCAAAGCTGCCCGAGCAAGAAACGTAAGGGAATGCAGATGCGGTGCTGGTCGCGGCACAAAAGAGAACACAGAAGTAATAAGCGATGAAGTTAACAAGCCAAAGGGGAGGGCAGGGCCCTCCCCTAAGGTTCTGATACATGGCACACGAAGGCGCCGCACTTCAGGAACAACAAAAAGAAAGACTGAAATGGCCCTACTGGCCAGCATCAGAAGAGGCTTCTGACTGCTCTCCCGCAGGCAGGTTGGATTCGGTTAGACCACCATCCCCGTCCGCTGGCGGAGACCCACCGACGGTTGGAACGAACATGGCCACCACGTTCATGGCCAGGTCCCAGACCTACTCGCGAGCCGTCTCCTCGTTGCCGGGGACGATGCCGTCGAGCGCCACTTCCAGGGGCACGTTCGAGAGCCAGCTCTTCAAGCTCACTAGGACGTGCTCCACCACCTCGGCGGTCAGTTCCAGGGAGCCCGCCACGACAGCTTCCTGGATGGTGTAGCCTAGCTCGTCCAGCCGGTTTGCCAGGGTGGCCAATTGGGGCGTGAACTAGCTCGGGCCATCGGTGATTGCCTGGGGAGGGTGCTTGAGCCAGCCAAAGCCAGCGGTGTGGAGTTCCCCGGACGTGGTGTGAAGCCGGCCTCAGAGGACACTGACTTCCAACTTCATCGCCGCCGTCAGCGCCTCATTCAAGGTGGCCTGCAGTCGGTCACCGTGAGCCTCGGCTTCCACAGCACGCGCCTCTGCGGTGACTGCCTTCACCTCCATTGCATCCGCGCGATCACCGGCGTCCGGGAGCTCGGCGCCAAGGGCGTTCTGGGCCTTCCGCAGCTCGGCCTCGTGGGCGGCCCGGGTGTCGTGCATCTTGTTTGCCACATGCAGACATGCGGTAGCGATCCCATCGCTCGCCTCATCTGGCATCGAGGCTGTCGGCCTTGCAGCCTCCAGAACGGGGGGCTGCCACACGCTGGGAGAACCCCTAGCGGCGTCGCCCTCCTGCGCGGTCCCCGCTGGAGCAACCGATTCGGGCGCTGGCGACGGCCGCAGCGACAGATCTTGTTTGGAGGCTGCGTCCAGGGTGGCTCCCCAGCGTCACGGCCACAACAACACCGTCTGGTCCTGCGACATCTCCCGCGACTTGGCGTGCCTTGATCGCTAGCGGACGCAATGAATCCGGCCTTGCCGTGGGAGAAGCCTTTTCCCCCGACGAGGTACCACGGCTCGACGCGCTCCTATCAATCAAAGGTGGCTGAATGTCAGAGCTAGAAGGAAGACAAGCATGTAGCAAAGACATGGAGTACAGTTTGTAAAACCTAACCTAGATCCTGGACTGGCGAACCGCCATACCGGGCACCGGATCTGGACCCGCTTGGGGGAAGAAGGATGCCCTAAGGTTGCCTCGGTCTCTGCCGTGGCCGAACGTCTCTGGCCAGTGTCCCCTGTGCACGAGGGCGGAGACAATAGGGGTGAAGAAGATGAGGAGTCTACCTGCACTGGGGAGGTCGAGCGCCTGCGCATCAACTTCCCCAGTGGGCCCGATGCGCCCTCCGGGGCACCGGGAGTCCGGCCCTCCCTGGCGGCAGGGGACATGGTGTGAGCAGCGGGATCAGAGCCGCCCTCGCAGGTGACAACACCACCCGACGGAGCCGCTGCGTCCCTCCGCCATGGCCGGAGGCCCTCCCGCAATCTTGCGGCGTGCGGGCGGGGACTAGTCGTAGCGCGTTAGTCGCCGGCAGGCCATCCAGGATGGCGTGGCGCTTTGAGTCCTCGCACAGGGCTTGGATCTCCTCGGGGACACCACGACTTCCTCGGAGTGGTTGAACTCGGCGCCGCGCGCGAGGCGGCACTCGTCGTCGTTGCCGGTGTAGAACCACGCCGGGTGGAGGCGAGCCTGGAGCGGAGCGAGGCGGTGACGAAAAAAATCCGTTCCTACCATCCCCGCTGACAACCCGCTCCGACACAGCTGGGCGAATCAGGCTAGGATCGGGTCCCATCCACCCTCCAGAGACGGAGCATCTGTCCGGGTAGGGGTGTTCAACACGGGGCCGGAGGGGAGGCAGAGGTGGGGTGAATCATTGGTGACCTCCACGTATAGCCACTACCGCTCCCAGTTCTCCCACTTGTTCCGCACCGAGAGCATGATGAACTCCTGGTGCCACCTTTGACAGATCTAGAAGTAGCATCCGCTCACCCTGCGGGCTTGGGGGCCAGCGCCCGGGCCTGGCAACACCGAGGCCGACTGGCAGAGGCTGAAGAAGTGGCGGAAGAGCTCCACCGACTGCTGCACACCGATGAACATCTTGTATGTGTGCGCGTAGAGCGCCAGTGTGATGAAGGCGTTGGGGACGAGGCGCACCATGTGGATGGCGTACGCCTCTAGCGTCTCCATGAAGAAAGGCGAGAATGGCGGCACCAGCCCCGCCATCAAAAACAGGAGGAAGATGATGACCTCCCCAAAGCACCGCGGGCTGGGATAGGCCATCCTAGCACGGAGGAGGGGGTGCCTGGGGACACGAGCCCTCTCACCCGGTCCACCGCGGCCACGGTGACCGACGACGGTCCAAAGTCGAGGACACGACGGCCACCATCTTGCCCGCTACGGCGCGCCATGGCGAAAGCTTGGGTGGCGGCGGCGAGAGGAAGATGGAAGGAGTTGTTGGTGAGAAGACAAGTGGACAAGGTGGCCAATGATGCCCTCCCCTCTGACAATATATACCTAATGGAAGGGGAACGGACACGATGCTCCAACTCCGTGAGAATCCCGCGGAGCCCGGACGCCAGCCCCCTCGAAAAGGCCAGCACGATCCCCGAAGTGGAAGGAATGGCCGTAGCCGCTGCGCGGCGAGGGCGCGTGGAGCCGAGAGTAACTCTTGTCCGCACGACCGACTCACCATTTCAGATTCGGACATGGGCCTGGGGGCTACTGTCAGCGCCACAGGAACGGGGGTCCCCCTAGCCTTGGACAAATCAAGGATAAGTGGGCTAAAAGGCCCTCTTGGCCCACTAGCAGTAATGGGCCAAACTGAGGCGCCTCCTTGAGGACCCAAGGCCGTGGGAGGCCAAGCGCCTCTCTGGGATGGGGCGGTACTCATGGTCCTCCTTGAAAGGTGATATGTGCCTTCTTTGTATGTTATGCAATTTTTTTTTGTTGAAGTGCGTCCCGAGCCTTGGTTTATCACCAGTATGGATTTGGCTTGACATCTTACCCGTCCGTTTGAAATCTTCCCTGTAGGGGTTAGTCCGCAAAAGATATGCATCCATTGCCTATGAAAGTATTGACTTTGACGGTTCACTAATCAAACTCGACACCATGTCTTATTTGATTAAAGAAGGCTATTTTAACCTAAGCACCATACTTAATCTAAAAAGCCTATGGATGCATCTAGCTGAAAGACATCCAAACCAGAGCATGTGAAAATAAACAAGGGAAGCATGAACTTGGAAGATCAATCTACGTTCAAAAGGAGATAAATATGAGTGAAGGATTGGTGAGCATTCAGTTACCTTGGCATGTACCCGAGTGTTACCGGCAGTGTATATGGACAGAAGTTTTGAAGTTGCTGCAGCGGTGGCATGGTCACATATGGTTGTCAATGACTCCTCCTTTTTGATGCAGGCTGAAGCGGAGGAAGGCATTCAGACCATGTCGACTCAAGCGAAGAACAAGGCTATACACACGGCTAGTGTGTAGGAACCATGGGCCTTGGTGGCGTGATCCGTTGGCGCAATGCTTTAGGATTCGAGACGCAAAATACATCTCCTTTTGTGCATGCGAGCAAGTGCCAATCGGAGTGGAGCACCAAAGGCCTAGGAACAAAGAGGAGCATTCCTCTTGCTTTATGTGCGTAGGAGGTGATGGAGCAAAGCTAAGCAAAACTGGGAGCGGATGAGGATTATGCCAAGGCTTTGCAAGCATAAGCGATAGCAAAGCTGGGTGGAGTCAGACGTCGAAATGATATAAATCAAGGTGCAATTCCATGGCTCGGAGGCACACTCATAGTGCAGCCTTTGATCAGTGTGGATCATGCTGGCTCACTCTCACTCTCTCTTTTTTCTTCTTCTTCTTTTGTTGTTTTTTCTTTTCATTTTTTTTTGCTTTCTTTTTTTCATGTTGTTTTTTTTTCATCTTCTCTTTTTTCTTTTTTTTTCTACAAGATAGAACCAACACCATACTTAGATGGATCCTATTGCAAGGTGCTCACCAAATCTGCCCCACACTTGGACTTTTGTGTCTCAAGACACCAAAAATCAAGTGTGCGATGTCGGTGTCTCCTTAAGAGTGTGTTCCATCACCAAGGTGTACCATGTGCGCAGTTGGTGTAGTTCTCATATTCTTGGCATCGCATGCCCTTCATTTTTTTTTAATCTCAACCTGAGATGGTTGGCGACCAAAAATACCGGAAAGTGCATACTATCCTAGAAACAAGTTCTTGCTTTTATTGAATAAAGGGAAAATTTATTGGAAAGGGAATTGAAAGTCCGGGCCATCTCCTGGTAGTGCTTTGTTTATGGTCGAAAGCTCGACCATGGGGAATCTTCCCATTGCAGCTACAATTGGCGATGTAGTTCCCACCTTCACTGCCATTTGTTGATCGTGCCATTAATGCTTAAGCTGCAAGGTTGGTGACATATTGCATCCACAGAATTTATGATGCTTATGATAAACATATGCATCTACAACCATCCTTCTAAACATTTTGCTAGAGAGGGCCTTAAGGTGGTTGTAGCCCTTGAATGCATTCGTGGTGCAAAGCGTGGGTGACTTTGGAGGGGTGCTATATGGGCATAGTCGTGGTGATTCAAGGATAAGGCTCCCATGCTCATGTACAAAAACATTTTCTTCGGACTCCAGAGTCAGTTCCTCACTAGATTTCATGACCTATCTGTTCTCCATCTCAAGAGGTTCATCATGGAAGATCATGGTCGTATCCCGATCATGATCGAGAACAACATAATGGTGGCCAGTGGGAAGAGGCTTAAACTCAATCGAGGATGATGAGGATAAAAGCTCGGATTTGGCTTTTGAGGGACTCTCCTGGCTCGATTTGGATTCCTTTCTGTGGGGTTCCTTATGATTGGTACGGGAGGAAGAGTTTTCTAAGAGGCTATCTAGGAATTTTCTTCCTCCCGTCGGATTTTTATGAGCAAATGACCCTCCGGCGGCGATGTCGAGATCTAGGCCAGCGTCCATGTCTAAATACGAGCAAAAATTGTATAATGATACATCATCGGGTATAGACATGTCTGGTAGATATGCCAAAATGCATAAGAACCTATCCCATGGTGCACCTATGAACTCCTTCTCTATTTGCTCGAAGTCAAGGATTTCAAAAAAGAGAGTCTATGCGATTTAGAAGAGAGAACGAGTAACAAAAATCAACTCGAAGCTCTTCCCAATCACCGTTCACACTCTCTACATTGTGGGTGTACCACTGCTCCGCCCTCTCCGTGAGAGAAAACGGAAACTACTTCCACCTCAAGGTTTCCTGTGTCATGCCTGGAATAACTAGGCACGAACACAGTTCATCGAATTCTTGCAGATGGTCGTGGGGGTTTTCATTAATAGCTCCGGAGAAGGGTCTATTCCGAACCATGGCTATAAAGTTAGGGCAGAGTTCAAAGCTAGATGAAGAAGAGGATGGTGCCTCTAAGAACTCGCCCTTGGGAGCAGAAAGTTTATGGGTAGAGATGTGCTGCATAGTAACAAAAGGATAAAAGAAAGAGAAAGATAAAAACAAGGATGCACGGGTAAACCAGGTTCGAAGACAACTACAGCAACATTCCCCGGCAATGGCACCAGAAATGCTTGTTGGTATTTCTTAACGTTCACGAATAGAATCCGCAAGCGCACGGATATACCGCTGTAGCACTTCACCCGGAGAGTATTTAGGGTATCGTATATTTCTCAGGGAACGAAGGTGTAATGGTCTCTACCCAGTTTACCCAGGAAAAGGAAGAGATAGGATGGTCCTGGGTAGTGTGGTTTACTAAGTATATAGATACTTAAGAAATATAAGTTTAGGTATTACCCGTTTGCTTCGGGCACCGGCTTACACCTGGTCTGCCAAGCGTGTCTGGCTATTAGCTCCACGCCTAATCCGAACATGGGGAACTACGAAGGATGGACATGTTTGTCACCACCTGCCTCCTACCCCGACAGACCGTGGGAAAGCGTAGCAAACAAAAGAGACTTCAAGCCTAGACACCACGTCTACTCTATCGATCACTACTTCTAACCCCGGCCAGACTCCGTCTTAAGACTCAAGTCCTTAGGATAGAAGCAAACGTTCGAGGGCGAACGATGATCCCGCAAGCTAATGATAACTAGAACTTAACCTTGATAAGTACTCACCACCATAGACGAACCCGGATCCTTACTCAAAAGAGGCTTGTATCCGCCGAGGTACAAGTAGAGGGAGGCCGACAACTCCGGCTCTCCTCCCAAACTTCTCCTCCACACACTCCCTAACCTACTCTACAAAGTAGCTCTAAAAGGGTGGAGTCCCCCTACTTCTTCTCTTCTCCAAGTGGTGTGTGTTGAATGAGGGGGAGAGGGCCTCCTTTTATAGCCTCCTAGGGCGGTTCCCACCATCTTTAAGTATGGAAACCTTAGTGTTGACGCCAGATTTTGACACGTGTTGAATCGGCGTCAGGAGAAGAGATTGGCCGATGCGGCAGATCTAAAGGCTACAGTAAAGAATCGGCCGATTGAGGTTACAGTTGGGAATCAGCCGATTGGCGACGCAACTTGCGCCAACAGATAAGGGGAGTGAGACTATTGGAACCACAACAGAGGATCCCGGTCAAAAGTGGCCTAATGTTGGTCAACGGAGCGATGCTGATTCCGTCGAGAAGCAATGGAAAAAGTCCTGATTGGATTAGGAGACGGCAGCGGAAGATTCTACGGGAATCCATTTCCTTTATAAAAATATTATAGATATAGTAGTTTTTCTGTTTAAAATAAAATTGTAACAAGTCGTAATCGATCAGGAGTCCTGGTTCTAGGGTATAAATAGGAGTCGTCAGGGCTTTGTAAAAGATGAATCAATCAACAAAACACATCTACTTTTTCATAGCACTTTACTTTCAAGTCAGCGACTTCGCCAATACTTTTTCTTCTCACGAGTTCGTACGGATTGGCAGGGCTGCATCGACTCGATCTCCGGCCAATTGGTAGGTTCCGCTTATCGAATAACATCCGAGCTTTAACCTCGGGCGCATCGCTGTGGTTTCGTTTGGATTTATTCACCAGTTATCGATATTTACTAGAATTATAGGTTTTACCTGTTGTTCTAGTATTATCACCAGTTATCCAGCTTGAGATTGGAATTATCGGCTTTATCATTGCGCTTCCTCGTTCATCGCCATATAGCCGATTAGATCTATCTCAAGTGTTGCATCTGTAATAATTGTTTAAGTTGCTCCAGCAGTTTTCTTTTGCAATTATTACATGATTATCGGCTGATCCATAGCCGGTCATCTTCATAGCAAATCGGCCGATTCGCCGATACGCTCTTCGGGACAGATCGGAACCCCAGCCGATCAGGACGCCCGGAATTTAATACTTTTATTTCCTTGTCAATCAACAGGTCAGATTGACTGGCACGCCGCGCGAACCGCACTAGGGCAATAACCCGAACAGGAGCTAAGCAGATTCTCCCGGGTCGTGTGTCCGACGCTGAAGGTCATCGGCCGATTCCTGGCCGATTTTTAGCGCCAACACACTTTTGGCACGCCCAGTGGGACCCAACTTGAAGATCCAATATGTCAAAGAACGCAGAAATTTCCGAAAACAACATCATTGAGGTCACGAAGCGGATCTCAAGGATGACCAGAAAGAAGAATTGGCTAAACATCTGGAAGATTACAAAAAGATGTATCTGCAGTCGTTCAGTCGTACCAGAAGCGGGGAGGCAGTCAAGAAAGCTCCTCTTCCTGTTCCCCGCCACATCTCCATCGCTGAGGATTCGGGCAAGATGTCCGATATGATCCAACAATCCGTCTATCAGGCTTTCATTGACCAATCCTCGGTGATGACCAACACGGTGTATAACGCCATCATCAGCTCTCTGGTCAGTGGAGCAGCTCAAGGATATCAGGGGCCAGCATACGCCCCACCTATTGCACCTCCAGCCAGAAACTCACTAGGCACGTCCCACTCGGCTCCTCAGCCAATGTCGACGCAACGCGAGGGATACAACACTCCGTTGCCTCCAGTGTCTCCAAGGTATAACGGTGCACCATGTTTCCAATCGCAAGCACCGCTTCAGCCTGTCCATATTGCTTTTGTGCAATCGTTGCCCACAAACTCAGTACCCTGGGGGGCATCGGCAACGATGGCTTTTCCCGATCAATCAACCGGACATGGGAGCTATCCAATCCAGGCGCCGTTCCATTCGCCGTCCGGCCGACGTTCCCTCAGTATCAACCAACCCTGTCAGAAATCGGCAGGGGGGCAGGCGCTGTAGAAGCACTCCGAAGCACGACGCCGATGACGATGTACGACGGGGCGGCGGATTCGCTTCGCCATCAACTGTCAACTACTTAGACGGCCATGACGCAAAAGAATTCGCCGCATGCTTCGATCCATCACCCGGCCGTACTACCGCCAATCCTCCAACATATGCCGGCACCTCGAACAGTTGTTCATCAGTAGCAAATGGATTGGACGGCAAGAATAGCGGAGGTAATTCAGGACCAATTCGGGTTGAAGCCGAAAGTGCAGACTTATACATACAAGACGCCATACCCATCGGCCTACGACCTGCTGCCGTTTCCCCACCGATACAAGGTTCCTGATTTTACCAAGTTTTCGGGGCTGGACGACACATCTACCGTGGAGCACATTAACAGATTCATCATCCAGTGCGTCTGTTCTCGTCGTCTCTTTCTGGATCGGCCTTTCAGTGGTTCACCACTTACCACCCAATTCCATTGTTACTTGGGCCGATCTGGAAAAGCAATTCCACAAGTACTTCTACGCAGGAGTACATGAGATGAAGCTCTCAGATTTGACCAGCCTCAGGCAGAGAAGCGACAAACTAATAACTGGATACATACAAAGGTTCAGAGAGATCAGGAACAAATGCTATAGTCTGGCTCTGACCGATGCCCAGTTGGCCGATATCGCTTTCCAAGGCCTCTTGCCACATATCAAGGAAAGGTATGCCTCACAAGAATTCGAAAGCCTAAGCCAGATCGTTCACCGATTGGCAGGTCAGGAAGTCCGTCCGTTTGAGCAGCGGAGGAATTTCCAGAAAAAGGTGGCATATCTGGAAGGGTCTGAATCGGAGGGAGAGGAAGAAATCGGCCTAGCAGAATGGGTAAAAGGCAAGAAGCCAATATCATGCCCTTTTGGAAAGAAAGAACCAGAAGCATTCGGCTTTGATACGACAAAGGCCGATAAGATTTTCGACTTACTACTCCAGGAAGGGCAGATCAAGGTATCACCATACCATACCATTCCTTCGGCCGATCAGCTCAAAAAGATGAAGTACTGCAAATGGCACAACGCCACGTCTCATGACACGAATGAATGCAAGATCTTCCGTCAGCAGATACAGTCGGCCATCAAGCAGGGAAGACTCAAGTTTGAAACTCCGGCAAGGCCGGCGAAGCCGATGAAGATTGACCAGCATCCTTTCCCGGCCAACATGGTTGACACGGGAAGAAACTCACTTCAAACCAAGGTGCTGACGTCGGAATTGGCAAGAAGAAGCGGCGCTGTAGATCCCAGGAAGCAGGTCACGGTGGATGAAGTCAAAGGGAAAAGGTGGGCTGAAGACAAGGGCGAAGGATTGGGACGATCACATAGACCCATCACTTCCCAATTCTTGCTCAGCAAATATCAGCGGCAGCAGGAACGGTCAAGATGCCACGAGGAGATGATACGCCGACATGAGGATCATTGGCAATGTTCGTTCTTCATCCATTGCTAGGAACACGACCTCCAATTGCCATCAGCCGATAACAGTCCTGAGTGCAACAGATTAAGCCGCAACGATCGCCCGTTCAAAAGATCACGCTCCAGAGACAGAGAATAAGAGCCGATCAGCAGAAATCAGCGTGAACAAGAAGGACGGCGCCTTTCAGTGCATGATCGGCTGGGGGGCAGAGTTGACCGGTATCACCGGTCGAAAGGTAGGATCAACCAGCAGGAGCGACTAGGGGGCAGAACCAGCGTACACAAGGTGTCGGATGAAAATCCCCTAGGAAGGGAACTAGATTTGAAACACGCCAAATCGTTGGCCATACCAGTGAACCCCAGATGGTGCCCTGAAGGATTGTCTAAGTCTCAGAAGCGGAGAATCCAACACCTGCGCCGGTGGGAGCAACAAGAAGCAGGTCACCGTGGAGCGCTCTGCGTCGACCTCACCATCGGCAGTAAGACCCTTCCTACTACCTTTTTCGTTATTAATGGTAAGGGGTCCTACAACATGTTGCTCGGTCGCGACTGGATACATGCGAATTGCTGTGTCCCATCTACAATGCACCAATGCCTCGTGCAATGGGTCGGCGACAGTACAGATATAGTCACCGCCGATTCCGCCTATAGCGTCGCAGCGGCCGACACGCAACAGTGGAGCTGTGAACACGTCAGGTGTATATCCGGCAGGACTTGGGACACTGATTTCCTGAAGGTGTCCGATTTTGGTCTACAGCCGATCCAAGCAGTCGGCTCTGAAAATTCGAGGGGAAAGAACGGGTGGTATATTATGTCAGCAGAAGACTCCTAGACGCCGAAACAAGATATTCCCCGGTAGAACGATTGTGCCTGTGTTTATACTTCTCGTGTACCAAGCTCAGGCACTATTTGTTATCGGCAGAGTTCATAGTTGTGTGCAAAGATGATGTGGTGCAGTATATGCTATCACTGCCGATTTTGAAAGGAAGGATTGGAAAAGATACTGGCTCTGTCAGAGTTTGACTTAAGGTACGAATTGGCCAAAGCTTTCAAGGGTCAAGTCATGGCTGATTTCGTAGCTTAGCATTGTGGACCGGAAATTGCTGTCGTTGAACTGGTTCCATGGACTCTGTACTTTGATGGTTCTTCATGTGGGGCCGGATCGGAAATCGGCATCGTTCTTGTATCGCCTCGGGGGGCAAGTTATGATTTCTCTCTGCCGATAGAAGCATCCGCAACCAATAACCAGGCGGAATATCGAGCCGTCCTAAAAGGTATCAAATTATTAAGGGAAGTCAAAGCTGATGCAGTCGAGATTTTTGGAGATTCCATGCTCATCGTAGATCAGTTAACGGGGAAATCTGAATGCAAAGATGATATCTTGAAGATTTATTATGAAGATTGCCTGCGGCTGTTAAAGGAATTCAAGTCTGCAATAATTGAGCACATCCCCAGAAATTACAATGAGGAGGCCAACAGGCTGGCCCAACACGCGTCCGGATATCGGCCGATTCAAGGAGCTATGATTTTGGAGCTCGCGGCCGATGATTGGCGAAAGGAGATTGCCGATTACTTGAAGGACCCGTCCCAGAAGGTGGATCGGCGAGTGCGTTTCCAGGCCACAAAATATGTGTTACTTGAAGATGATTTATTTTACCGTACGATTGATGGGGTTCTTCTCAAATGCCTGGGAACAGAAGAAGCAAAAGGTCCTGATGGGGGAAATCCATGAAGGCGTATGTGGAGCCCATCAATCGTCTCACAAGATGAAATGGATGATCAGAAACAATGGGTATTACTAGCCAACGATTCTTGAGGATTGTTTCAAATATTATAAAGGTTGCCAAGACTGTCAGAAGTTTGGCAATGTGCAGCGCGCGCCAGCTTTGGCTATGAATCCAGTAATCAAGCTGTGGCCGTTCAGGGGTTGGGGAATAGATCTCATCGGACAGATTCACCCTCCATCAAGCAAAGGGCATAAGTTTATATTGGTAGCCACTGATTATTTTACTAAGTGGGTGGAGACAGTTCCTTTAAGGACCGTGACATCAGCCGATATGATCGAGTTCGTTAAGAACCATATTGTTTATCGATTCGGTATTCCTCAGACTATCACAACTGATCAAGGAACGATTTTCACCTCTGGAGAATTTGGAGAATTCGCCGCCGATATGGGGATTAAATTATTAAATTCTTCTCCGTACTATGCTCAAGCCAATGGCCAGGCCGAATCGTCCAATAAGGGGATAATCAAGTTGATCAAGAGGAAGTTAGAGGAACAACCCAAAAAGTGGCACATGTCTTTGGCTGAATCTCTATGGGCTTAGAGGATGGCTTGCCACAGAGCCACTAAGATATCTCCTTATCAGCTGGTATATGGTCACGAGGCAGTCTTGCCTTGGGAATTAAGGATGGGGTCAAGGCGTATATCGCTTCAAGATCAGTTGACGGCCGATGACTATTCCTTCCTCATGAAGGATGAGCTCGATGACTCGGCTGGTCAGCGGTTGAGGGCCCTGATTAGCATCGAAGAAAACAAGAAAAGGGTGGCCAGATGGTATGACAAAAAGGTCAAAGTTAAACAATTCTCCCAAGGAGATTTGGTATGGAAGTTGGTGCTGCCGATAGGGTCTAAGGATCCCAAATTCGGTAAATGGTCGCCCACTTGGGAAGGGCCGTATAGAATCGGCCGGTGTGCTCCGGGAAATGCATATATTCTAGAAACTATTGAAGGGAAAGAATTCCCGAGAGCTTTAAATGGAAGATATCTGAAGAGGTACTATCCAAGCATTTGGGTAGATGCATAACTTGCAGTAAGGTACATCAAGACAACATGGCCGACTTCTATCGGCTTTTGTCTACATAGCCGATGTAAAAATGACATCACCTTAAGGAGGAAACATTTTGGTTTGGTCTGACCAATTCATTATTCGATGAGAACAACAAAGTACATGGCCGACATGGTACAAGTCGCCCTTAGAATAAAAAGTACCAATATATCTATTGATTACGCTTTCTCTTGATTTCTCTCTCGATCCGGCCCAGTTTTATCAGAAGGCAGGTGGTCTTCTCCTTCAGATTCTCCATGGTGGATTTAGTCTCGACGTGATGAGGGAGTGGAGGACTCTTTTCAGTTGGCAGTCGCTTGGGGCAGTGAGCGTTTATACGGTCCCAGTACTTCTGGACATCAGCAGGAACATGACCTTTAAGTTCTTCAGAGTGAGCTCTTATCACATCTATGTCTGCCTGCGACAGTGGTTCGTCTGAATGCATAACTTCGATCGCTCGTTCCAAACTGGGATTGAGATGTTTTGGCTAAAGAGAGATGAAAAGCTACCCAGCATCAGAGCGATTGAGATGTCAAGGGGAGAAATAAAGGAGGGTTCGTACCTGGTTGACAGAGGAGGAGGAAGATGAAGAAGACATCTTGATGTCCAGCTTGGAGAATAAAGATCCAGTTATTGGAGGGGGAGAAGATGGGTAATGCATATGCCTCTGGAGACGGTGTGGGATCTCGTACTTATAGAGAGAAGGAAGTAAAGAGATAGTGGGACACGTCCTATCAGAGTAAAAGCGTTCATAAATGCAAATCTGCCAAAGGAAGCGGTCCAAGATCGAATCAGCGTATCAACATTAAGGGAGCATTAAATGTTTACAAGATTCTTTACAACCCAAGGAGGGCATCTATAGTCGCAATAGCTCGTTGCCTAATCTGATCGGCCGAGTTTAATACTCTTTGATCATCATCGGCCGATCCGGGAATTTCCGGAATACGGCGATGAAGTCTTATCGCTTCACAGGCCAGGTTCTGTCTTTCTTGTTTCAGCCCGGCGATGACGGTTGGAAGCTCTTGAAGCTTCTTTTCTTCAGCAGCTATGTCTTTGGTTACCTGCTCCATCTGTTTGGCTAGCTCTGCTCTCCTCCGTTTGAGGCGATCTATTGTGCCGACGATATCCGGGCGGGAGCTCTCGAGGAAGTTGATCCGTTGGTGTACTTCTTGGGCTCGGTGTTTGTAGGAATCGGCTTCCTCCCGGGTCTTTGCTAGCTGGGCACGATCCGCCACATGACGCAGGGCCCTGAACACCGGAATCTGCATCCACTCTATGAATGCAGCAGGGTGTAGAGTCTCTGTCGCTTCCTCCGGAATTCGGCCCCTGATGTCATTGAGAAGCCGTCGAATCGGTGAAGCATCTTCCACTAATCGGCCAATATCATCTTGGAGGAGGATCCGCATGCTCTCGAGCTTGGCGCGGACATCATCAGAAATTGAGCTCGACGGAACTTGGCGTGAAGCGACTTCCTCATCGTCAGGCAAGGAAACTGCGAAGGAGAAAAGGCTGTTATTGGGAGTGTCTTGTTCCTGCGGAAGAACAAAGACAAGGATTAGCAAGCAGTAAAGGGGGATCAGCCGATCCGGTGATAAGTTTATTACCTCCTTGAAGCGGATCTCTCTTGCTTGCGCCGATGGGAGTGCCTCCCTCATCTCAGGAACCGGTGCGATCGGCTCATCAGAAGAAGAGGACTCAACCACTATCAATGCTCTGCTTGGGCCAGCTTCCTGAAAAGGTATGGGAAATAGATTCTATGAGTATACTGCAGATAATTGAATATGATGATATGAGATACTTGCCATACCTCTGTGAGTCTTCCGGCCGATGCTTGTTGAGGGGGTACAGTCGATGCGCCCAGATCGGTCTGCATCAGAATCAGTTAGTTTTCTGAATATCGAGAAATTGAGTTAAGAGATTATTTACCTCGATGGGGAGGGTCGCTGGTGTTTCGGCTTCCGCTCGAGATGTGGCCGATTGCTGTGGGGATTGCGCTGGGGCAGTCTGTGCAGCCTGGCAGAAGGGAGAAGTTAATATTGATAGAGTACTTAAAGATATGTGAAGTGTGCGAGGCTACCTGAACAGCTTCCACCAGCAGTGATGCCGCGGCCGCTCCGACTTCTGCGGCAGTTTGGGGATCGATCATCTCGGTAGTCGGCAAGGCTGGAGGAGTTGGGGTTTCGGCCGATACTACTGCCGATCGATTAGTCGATCCTATGCGGGCACGCACTCGACGGCTTGTCTTCTTCAAGGTTGGCTTTTTCGGCGTTTGTCTCCATTGGCCGCTAGTGATGTCCTTGATGGTCGGAGCGTGATAGCTGATAAGTGGTGTTGGCGCTAAAATCGGCCGGGTAGGAATCGACCGATGGATCTTCAGCGTCAGACACACGACCCGGGAGAATCTGCTTAGCTCCTGTTCGGGTTATCGCCCTGGTGCGGTTCGCGCGGCGTGCCAGTCAATCTGACCTGTTGATTGACAAGGAAATATAGTATTAAACTCCAGGCACGTCGATCGGCTGGATTTCCGATCTGTCCTGGGGAGTGCGTCGGCGGTAAATCGGCCGATTTGCTGTAGAGATGATCGGCTATGGGTCAGCCGCTGATTGTATAGTAATTGTAAAGAGGACTGCTGGAGCAATCTAAACAATTACTGTAGAAGCAACACTTGAAACAGATTTAATCGGCTATATGGCGATGAATCGAGGGAGAATAATGACGAAGCCGATTACCCTGATCTCAAGCTGGATAACTGGTGATAATACTAGAATAACAGGTAAAACTTGCAATTCCAGTAAATATCGATAACTTGTGAATAAATCCAAACGAAACCACAGCGATGCGCCCGTAGTTAAAGCTCGGATATTACTCGATAAGCGGAACCTACCAATTGGCCGGAGATCAGGTTGATGCAGCCCTGCCAATCCGTACGAACTCATAGAAGAAGAAAATATTGGCGAAGTCGCCGACTTGAAAAGTAAAGTACTGGTAAAAAGTAGAAGTGTTTTGTTGATTGATTTGATTGTTTTTTTCGCAAAGCCCTAGCGACTCCTATTTATACCCTGAAACTAGGACTCCTGGTCGATTACGACTTGTTACAACCTTATTTAAAACAGGAAAACTACTATATCTATAATAACTTTAAAAAGGAAATGGACTCCCGCAGAATCTTCCGCCGCCGTTTCCTAATCCAATCAGGACCTCTTCAATTGCTTTCCGGCCGACTTGGCATGCCGTGTTGACCAGCTTTTGACTAGGATCTTCTGGAATAATCCTATCCTGTTGGCATAGGCTGCGCCACCAATCGGCCGATTTTCAATTGTTACCCCGATCGGCCGATTCCTTACTGTAGCTTTCAGATCCGCTTCATCGGCCAACCTTCTCCTCCTGACGCCGATTCAATACGTGTCAAAATCTGGCGTCAACACATGCCCCCCAGTTTCGGAGTAAAATATAACTTTTTCTTCGAAACACTTTCTTCAATCCTTCTTTCTAAGCTTCCCCATTGTGACAGGAGTAAACCTCGGAATCAGTTGCGTTACCTTTTCCTCTGCATCTGATCCTTTCTCTAGAATCAGCTCTATGACATGGAATCTGGTAACAGGATAAACATTATGTTGGCGTGTAGACTCAGACTTTGACCATCTCCCCTGGCAGCTTTTCATTTACTGATGCCTTTACTCCGACGGTACACGTCTTGCCAACCCTTTGTCTCTTCCTTTCTATAAATACGACTCTTCGTATTATTTCCAAAAATGCTCATCTGGCTCGTCTTCTTTTCCTTCTGAAACCCGCCCCTCGCCGTCTTTGGTCAAGCATTAAAATGTCTTCTCGATCCTCCTCTTCCGTTAACCAGGTATCAATTTTCTCTCCATCCCTTCCTGGGATATCTTACTTTGTTCCAACATATTTGTCTATTCCTTCTTTCAGCCGAACCGTCTCAGCCCCGGTTTGGAAAGAGCGATCGAAATCATGCATTCAGGCAAGCCATTGTCGCAAGCTAATATAGATCTGATAAAAGTTCATTCTGAAGAACTCAAAGATCATGTTCCTGCCAATTTCCGACCAATCTTGGATTATATGGATCTCGTCTGCTTTGAACAAATGTCAACCTCTGACGAGAGTTCTTCATCTTCACATCGACTTGCTGAAGCTAAGACTGAAGTCACCATGAAAGATTTGGAAGAGGAGAAGGCCCGCCTACTGAAAGAACTCTGCAACCAAGCTAAAGCTGGAGCCACTGCAAAGGACTTGAAAGACGAAAGGCTCTCCCTCATGATAAGATTAGGTCGCGTCGAAAGAGAAATCCAACGCAGGCGTAACCAGTAGTGTTTTTACTCTAAGGGCGACTTACACCATGTCGGCCATATAATCTGTGATTTCCATTCGATAATGAATCCCAATGTTTCCTTCACCAGATGTATGACCAGAAAACCGATGAGAAATCGGCCACGTTACCTTGATATATCTTGCTGTAAGTTATGCATCTACCCAAATGCTTGGATAGTACCTTTTCAAATATCGTCCATTCAGAGCTCTTGGGAATTCCTCCCCTTCTATTGTCTCCAAAATGTACGCATTTTCGGGAGCACATCGGCCGATTCTATACGGCCCTTCCCAAGTGGGTGACCACTTACCGAATTTGGGATCCTTAGATCCTATCGGCAGCACCAGCTTCCATACCAGATCTCCCTGAGAGAACTGTTTGACTTTGACCTTCTTGTCATACCATCTGGCTACCCTTTTCTTGTTCTCCTCTATGCTGATCAGAGCTCTTAACCGCAAACCCGCCGAATCGTCAAGTTCATCTTTCATGAGAAAGGAATAATCATCGGCCGTTAACTGATCCTGTAGCGATATGCGTCTTGACCCTGTTCTTATCTCCCATGGTAAGACCGCCTCATGGCCATAAACCAAACGATAAGGGGATATTTTAGTGGCCCCATGACAAGCCATCCTGTACGCCCATAAAGATTCAGCCAAAGACATATGCCACTTCTTGGGCTGCTCCTCTACCTTCCTCTTGATTAGCTTGATTATCCCCTTGTTAGACGACTCTGCTTGGCCATTGGCTTGAGCATAGTACGGAGAAGAATTTAATAATTTAATTCCCATATCGGCGGCGAACTCTCCGAATTCTCCAGAAGTGAACATTGTCCCTTGATCAGTTGTGATGGTTTGAGGAATACCAAATCGATATATAATATGGCTTTTAACAAACTCAATCATATCGGCTGATGTCACGTTCCTCAAAGGAACTGCCTCCACCCATTTGGTAAAATAATCTGTAGCCACCAATATGAACTTATGCCCTTTGCTAGATGGAGGATGAATCTGCCCGATGAGATCTATTCCCCAACCTCTGAACGGCCACGGCTTAATTATTGGATTCATAGCCGACGCTGGTGCGCGCTGCACATTGCCAAACCTCTGACAGTCTTGGCATCCTCTGTAATACTTGAAACAATCTTCAAGGATGGTCGGCCAGTAATATCCATTGTTCCTGATCATCCACTTCATTTTGTGAGCCGATTGATGAGCTCCACACACGCCTTCATGGATCTCTCCCATTAGAATCTTTGCCTCTTCTGTTCCCAGGCATTTGAGAAGAACTCCATCAATCATTCGAAAAATAAGTCATCCTCAAGCAACACATACTTTGTAGCCTGAAAACGTGTTCGCCGATCCACCTTTTGGGATGGATTTTTCAAATAATCGGCGATCTCCTTCCGCCAGTCATCGGCCGCGAGTTCTAGCGCCATCGCTCCCTGAATCGGCCGATACCCAGAAGCATGTTGAGCCAGTCTGTTGGCTTCTTCATTATAATCTCTGGGGATGTGCTCAATTGTTGCAGATTTGAAGCCTTTCAAAAGTTGAAGACAATCTTCATAAAAAGTCCTCAAGATGTTGTCCTTGCATTCGGATCGTCCTGTTAACTGATCTACAATGAGCATGGAGTCCCCAAAGATCTCGACTGCATCCGCCCTGACTTCCCTTAACAATTGGATGCCTTTCAGAACAGCTCGATACTCCGCCTGGTTGTTGGTTGCAGAAGCTTCTATCGGCAGAGAGAAATCATAAGTTGCCCCCCGAGGCAACACAAGAATGATGCCGATTCCTGATCCGACCCCACACGAAGAACCATCAAAATATAGAGTCCATGGAACTGGTTCAACGGTGGCAATTTCTGGTCCACAATGCTGAACTACGAAATCGGCCATCACTTGACCTTTGACGGCTTTGGCCGATTCGTACCTTAGATCGAATTCTGACAAAGCCAGGATCCATTTTCCAATCCGCCCCTTCAAAATTGGCAATGATAGCATATACTTCACCACATCATCCTTGCATACGACTATGCATTCTGCCGATAGCAAATAGTGCCTGAGCTTAGTACATGAAAAGTACAAGCACAAGCATAATCGCTCCACCGAAGAATATCTTGTTTCGGCGTCTAAAAGTCTTCTGCTGACGTAGTACATCACTCATTCTTTCCCTTCAAACTCCTGTAGCAACGCCGATCCAATAGCCTGCTCGTCAGCCGATAAATATAACTTGAACGGCTTACCAGGCTGTGGCGGGGCTAACACCGGAGGTGAAACCAGATACTGCTTGATATTCTCCAGCGCCTTGCGTTGTTCTTCTCCCCATGTGAACTCTTGGTCGGGCTTTAATTTCAACAGAGGAGTAAAAGCCTGAATACGTCCCGATAGATTGGATATGAATCTTCTGATGAAATTGACCTTGCCGATGAGGGACTGCAGTTCAGTTTTATTTTGTGGGGCCACTACTTTATTGATGGCATCTATAGTCTTGCAGCTGACTTCTATCCCACGCTCATGGACCATAAATCCCAAGAATTGTCCGGCCGATACACCAAACGCACACTTGTTTGGGTTCATCTTCAGCCCATGCTTCCTTGTGCATTCCAGTACTTCCTGTAAATTGGCCAGATGATCCTGGTGACCTTTTGACTTGACCACGACGTCATCTATATAAATTTCCACTGATGAACCAATGAGTTTATGGAAGATGTAGTTCATGGCCCGTTGATATGTAGCACCGGCGTTTTTCAAGCCAAAAAGTCATAACCACCCATTCAAATAAACCAAGATGGCCTGGGCACCTAAAAGCCGTTTTCGAAATATCTTCTTCGGCCATTAATATCTGATTGTATCCGGCATTCCCATCCATGAAACTTATGACTTTGTGGCCTGCGGCAGCATCCACCAAGATATCGGCCGTTGGCATCGGATAACCATTCATTGGCGTAGCCTGATTTAAGTTCCTGAAATCGATACACACACGCAATTTTCCATTCTTCTTGTATACAGGCACAATGTTAGAAATCCATTCGGCGTAGCGGCACTGCCGAATAAATCCTGCCTCAATCAACTTTGTAATCTCAGCCTTTATATCAGGTAGAATCTTGGGATTACACCGCCGTGCAGGTTGCTGATACGGCCTATATCCTGATTTTATAGGTAACCGGTGTTCAACAATAGACCGGTCTAGTCCTGGCATCTCGTGGTATTCCCAAGCAAAGCAATCCCTGAACTCTTTCAATAATTTTATCAATTTGCATTTGTACTCAGAATCCAAATTGGCACTAACATACGTCGGCCTCGATTTGCTGCTATCTCCCAAATCTACCATCTCTAACAAATCGGCCGACTTGAACCCGTGCCCCAGCTTCCCATCTTCTCGGATGAGCTGATCCATTTATTCTGAATCTTCGGAGCCGACTGCTTGGATCGGCTGTAGACCGAAATCGGACACTCTCAGGAAGTCAGTGTCCCAAGTCCTGCCAGATATACACTTGACGTGCTCGCAACTCCACTGTTGTGTTTCGGCCGCTGCAACGCTGTAGACAGAATCGGCTGCGACTATCTCTGTACTGTTGCCGACCCATTGCACAAGACATTGATGCATTGTAGAGGGGACACAGCAATTTGCATGTATCCAGTCGCGACCAAGCAGCATATTATAGGACCCTTTGCCATTAATGACGAAGAAAGTAGTGGGGAGGGTCTTACTGCCGATGGTGAGGTCGACGCAGAATGCCCCGCGGGCAGGCTGTGGCAGAACCACCTGAATTAATCCGGCTCAAGTGTATTAACCATCACCATTAAGGCAATCTCGGTTAACCCTACACTTCAAACGGAGTAATCCACTGGTCTGTCGGGTATAACCTCCCGATACAACCACGGTAATCGGATCGAGCGCCATACATACAAATGCTCACGCGACGATGAGCCCAGAGAATACCACATTCCAGCAAATATTACAAAATTACCATAAGTGAATATTACAGACCAAGTTTGAGTTTAGAAACCAAGTACTTCAGTGATCAAATCCAAAAAGTTCTTCAGAGTTTAAATTGCAGCGGAAATAAAATAACGAAAGCTACTCGACGATAAAGGATGTCTCGATGAAGCCCGTACGAGACATCACTCGGTATTATCTTCGTTGGACGGGGGCGTATCCCATTCCACCGACCAACCAGGGGGAAGAGTACAAGGCCAAGTCAACCTAGCAATCAAATCTTCGAAGGTTTCACCTGAAAACAAGCCACAAGCAAGGCTGAGTATACTAATACTCAGCAAGGCTTACCCGTCTAATGGGGTATACTTAGCCGACTCCTAGACATGCGAGGCTTTTGGCTTGAGGGGTTTGTTTTGCCAAAAAGCATATATAGTAGGTCCTTACTTTCAGATTTTAGCTCCAAGTTCTAGCTTTCTTTAACCATTCTAGGTAAGCAACTATCCAATATCATACATGGTGAAGCATTAAATTTTCATCCAACAAGTTTATTCATCATCATTGTTCCTCTTCTTACTCTGTGGGTAAAAGTGGTTAAGCAGTCTCAATAGCCGCGAGAAACGGACGATTCGAATCGAATTTCTTAACCTTGCAAGGGAAACCTAAACACACGTCACGTGGTTACTCCCAGAGTCACACGTGCAACTTTTCCCTTCAATTCCCGCTTCACGGAACAGGCCCACCGCCCTCGACTACACCTCCCCACAGACCACGGTACGTCGGGCTGTGGCGGCCGATGCACCTGCCATTAGCTAGATGTGAACGAATTCAAGACAGTGGGGAGTATGTTCCGGCCTCGGTTCAATCCGGTACTTAAGCTTACCGATTACCATATTCTCGGCATGTGGTTAGTACGTTCAAAGACTTAACCATCACTTACCACACACTGCGGCCTTAGCATTTTTCACTAGACAGACGGGCCTCAATCATCAACATAAACATCGTACCATAGCCCGTCCGTCGTCCTTATGATTGCAGCGTGTAGTAAACAATCAACTCCTAATTTCTCGCGAGTGACAGGAAATCACTCGACTTTTACCGAGTCCTATTAGCATAGCATTCTATCGAACCTTGCATCTAGTGTTCAGAGCATGGGTACCTAGGGTCATGCAACTAAATTTTCATCAAACTCCTATAAACTTAATGCACAAGTAAAGTAGAGTAATAAGTTGCATAAGTTTAGAAAATAGGGTTCATGCTCCGGGGCTTGCCTTCTTGCGAAAAGTTAGTCCGGGGCTCTTCCGAACTCGGGCTCGGGTCTTCGGCAACTTCAGTTAGATTCACTTGAGCTTCACGCTGCTCACTCTCGGACGCGGGCACCAACTCGTACGTTCCGTCGGCGAGAGTCGTCGTTTCTACATGAATGCACAAGTTTAAGTAGTGGTGATGTTAAACGACATGATTTCCTTCACGATAAAGTTGTAGTTTGTAAAACATGAGTTTGTTGTGGAGTGAGTTACTTCATCAATCGTGGGCAATCGTTAATAGAGTTTATCTTAATCTATTTAACTTTATTAAAGAAGAAGGGGTTGTGTTATATTTAAACACCAACATGAGTTGGACACAAATACTAATCTAGTTAGCTTCTGGTAATAAAATTTTTATTCAAGGTACATTATGCACAGATAAGATCACTGTAAAAATTTCAGACATATTTGTGTAGCATGTTAAATATGAAAAATGTAATACACAGCCACTGGTAGAATCTAGTTATTTTTATACAGAACAAACCATGCAAGTATTGATGCTACAAATTTTACAGGGTGTTGCTATAACTATATTTGTGCTACTGTAAATTTTTCAGATTTTATTGTATATTATTTAGAGCATAATAAATGGGACAAGCTACGCTCATGTTATAAAAGATTATTTTCTACAGGATGTTATACAGGGTTTCTATGTTTGAAACTTTTTGTACAGGTTGAGCTACTCTATTGTGTTTCATAGTAAAAAGATGAACATTTTATAAGGGCTTTACTAATTATTTTGAATTAGTGAAGTTTTCCTACCACAAACTCATATGAACAGGTTACATATAGTAAAAATGTTTCTAAATTTTTCTATGGCCTCTAGGTATCACTACAACAACACAGAAAAAGTTTCATGACATTAAACATCAGAGAACAGCAGGAATAATTAGTTCTATCACTTTATGCAATAAAACAAGGTTGGACAAAAAGTGTATCTAGAGATGGCTTTTGGTCCTGATCTTTTTACACAGTCCTAAACATCAAGCAAGTAACTCACTGCCCAAAATTTAGGGTCAGAAATTATCTACAACAGTGGGTTCAAAAGAAGTCCATTAAACCTTCCATTTAATCTAGAGCAAAATATATTGATAATCTGAGAAACTTTATGTAACAAAAGTTGTAGAGTTTCTTCTAAAGATTCCAGAACAGTTGAGTTTGCATTTTTCTGAATTTTCTACGATTTTATACAAATTTTACAAGTTCACTGATTTGGTTAAAACTTTCTTTACAGAGGGGTCCCTGAAAATTAGCAGAAAACCCCCTAGAAAGATTTGGGCGTTTGCAATGTGGTCCCTGGTCGCAATTTCACGGCGGGGTCATCCTGTCCGGCCAAATTCCGGCGAGCTGGGTCGCCGGCGGCGAGGGCAAGGTGGGGGAGCACGGAGAGGGAACCAGGGCGCACCTATTGGTGGTCTTGGAGTGGCTCGGGGTGGCCGGTGGCGGGCTGGCCGCGGAGAGCAGAGGCGGCGGCGGTGGGGCGGCGCGGACGGCGGCGCTCCGGCGATGAGGGCGGCGGGGCTCGGGCTGGGGAGCTTCAGCGCACTGAGGGGGACCCGTTTCAGCGCTTGTCTCGGGCGGAGATGGGCCGGAGCAGGGGGTTCCACGGCGAGGTGGGGGCGCCGGCGGCAATGGAGCTCTCTGTTCTGCGGGGAAGAAGAAAGGAGGGGAGGGAGGGGCGCTGCGCCGGGCTTTATAGCCGGTGAAGCTCGTGGGGGCGGCTTGGCACGGCCAGAACGTGGGGTGGAGGGGCCGGCGAGGCTGGGCGCCATTGGGGGCGGCCGGCGGTGACCAGCGGCCAGAGGCGCGTCGTGCGCGTGGCGTGCGTGCGCTGGGCGCGCCTGGGGCGCGACGTCGCGTGTAGGCGACGCTGGCGGGTGGTTGGGGAGCTCGGGCGGCACGACGGAGCACTGGTGGAGGGGGCGGCGGCCAGCGACTGGGCGGCGGGGCGGTGCTGCAGGGAGCCGCGGGTTGAGCAGGGGCATGCCGTGCGGGAGGGAGAAGAAAAGGCGCGGCCGCGGTTGGGCAGCGGGGGCGGGCAGCAGGCAGGGCGTCGGGGGTTGGCTCGGCGTCTGGTGCTGCGCAGGCGTCGAGGGCCAGGTGGCCGGCGGCGGTCGGGCGAGCTTGCGGTGCAGCAGAGGAGGGAGGGGTGAGGGAGGGACCTAAGTGCAAAAATTTGAAAAACTTCAGGGGGCTGGGTGCAAACAGGGCGTTTTCTCCTCTTTCTGATTTGAATTTCAAAAACTTTTGAACACGAAAGTTGTTCAAAATAAAAAGTTCTACAACTTTGGTTTCAGGCAAAATCTCATTTGGCTTATGGTTTGAAAGTTAAATTTAAAAGTCCAACAGTAACCAATGTGCTCAAATTAAATTTTGAATTCCAACCGAACTCGTTCGAATTCTTTCCACCCTTTTATTAGTTGGTTCAAGCATAGGGTTAGGCTAATGACACTGATTTTAGAAATGAAATTTTTACCAGGGTTGTCACACAGGCGACACGTTGCCTTCGAAATCCTTCAGCATCATGTCCGTCTTGGTGAGGTCGTCATCGCCCTTGCCTAGCTTGCGGAACATGGCATACGGCATGATGTTGACTGCCGCGCCTCCATCTACCAGTAGTCTGGTGACGGGTCTTCCGTTGACATAGCCCTTGAGAAACAGCGCTTTGAGGTGCTGTCGTTTTTCTTCTTCTGGCTTCTCAAACATAGCCGTCATCGGCTCTAATACCAGTTGTGCCATTTGCTCTTCCTCTGTATTTGTCACTTTGTCCCGATCGCTTGGCGCCATGAACTCCATCGGTAGTATGAAAACCATATCGATCTCGGCCGCCGATTCTTGGCTGTTTGCTTCCTGATCATTCTTCTTTCGGCGCCAAATTCGAGACCTCACATTCCTTCTTTCTGGCACATGTCTTTGCTCTCCTTCTTGATGTTCTAACTGGCGTAGGCGTTGGATTCTCCGCTTTTGGGATCTGGATAAGCCATCGGGACACCACCTGGGATTCACTCGTTTGGCCGATGATCTGGCGTATTCCCAGTCTTGTTCCCTACCTAGGGGATCTTCGTCTGACACCCTATCATCGGCCATCTCTTCCAGCCGATCGTGTGCGCTGATCCTGCCCCCCAGCCCATCTTGCTGGCCGATCTTGCCCTCTGACCTGTTGCACTGGTCAACTCTGCCCCCCAGCCGATCATGCACCGAAACGCGCCGTTCTTCGCGCCGATTTCTGTTGATCGGCTCTGGTCCTCTGTTCCTAGAGTGCAGCCTCGGGCGATGGTTGTGGTTTGATCCGTTGCACTCCGGACAATTATCGGCAGATGGCAATCTGATATCGTTTTCCCAGCAGTGGATGAAGAACGGACATTGCCAGTGATCTTCACGCCGGCGCGTCATCTCTTCCTGGTGTTGCGCTTGTTCTTGCTGCCGCCGATATTTACGGAGTAGAAATTGGGAGGTGACAGGCCTGTGTGGTCGTTCTGGCCCTCGCCTATTCCTTCTGATTTCTTCCGTTGTGATCTGCCTCCTGAGGTCGACAGCGCCACCTCTTCTCGCCGATTCTGATGCCAGCACCTTGGTTTGACTTGAGTCCCCTTCAGCGTTGACCGTGTTGGCCGGGAAGGGATGTTGATCTGTCTTCATCGGCTTTGCTGATTGGCTTGGAGTTTCAAACTTGAGCCGCCCCTGTTCAATGGCTGATTGTATCTGCTGGCGGAAGACTTTACATTCATTGGTGTCATGACAAGTAGCGTTGTGCCACTTGCAGTACTTCATCTTCTTCAGCTGATCGGCCGTAGGGATGGTGTGATGTTGCGACAGCTTAATCTGTCCCTCCTGAAGCAGTAGATCAAAAATTTTATCGGCCTTGGACGTGTCAAAGCCGAATGTCTCTGGCTCCTTCTTGCCAAAGGGGCAGGATATTGGTTTTTTCCCTTTTACCCATTCCGCCAGGCCGATTTCTTCCTCCGCGTCAGATTCAGATCCCTCCAAGTACGCCACTTTCTTCTGGAAGCTCTTCCACTGTTCAAACGGTCGGACCTCCTACCCTGACAATCGGTGGACGATTTGACTCAGGCTCTCAAACTCTTGGGCGGCATATCTCTCTCTGATTTGCGGTAAGAGGCCCTGGAAAGCGATATCGGCCAACTGTGCATCGGTCAGAGCCAGACTGTAGCACTTGTTCTTGATTTCTCTGAACCTCTGTATATACCCTGTCACCGGCTCATCGCTCCTCTGCCTGAGGCTGGTTAGATCCGAAATCTTCATCTCGTGTACCCCTGCATAGAAGTACTTGTGGAATTGTTTCTCCAGATCGGCCCACGTGACGATAGACTTTGGCGGTAAAGTGGTGAACCACTGGAAGGCCAATCCAGATAGAGATGATGAAAATAACCGTACCCTCAGAGCGTCTTGTGTGGCAGCTTCACCGCACTGGATGATGAATCTATTGATGTGTTCCACAGTGGATGTGTCATCCGTCCCTAAGAACTTGGTGAAATTAGGAACCTTGTAGCGGTGTGGGAACGGCAACGAGTCATAGGCCGATTGATACGGCGTCTTGTAAGTATAAGTTTGAACTTTCGGCTTCAGCCCAAACTGATTTTGGATTACTTCTGCTATTCTTGCCATCCAATCCACCTGCTGCTGATGAATAGTTGTTCGCGGCGCGGGCACGTGTTGAAGGGCTGGTTCGGCCAGGTGATGGATCGGCGAAATTTGCTGAGCGGCCGATAACTGCTGGCGAAACGCGTCCGCACCCCCTTCGTACGTCGTTTCTGGCACCGTGCCTCTGAATGCCTCCACAATGCTTGCCCCCCTGCCAATTTCTGGTAAAATCGGCTGGTACTGAGAGACCACCGGCCGGACGGCCGATTGGTATGGCACCTGGAACGGATAAGTGCCATGCCCGTTCGCTGGCTCGGGAAAATGCGTCATGGCTGATGCCCCCCTGCCGATTTCTGGTAAAATCGGCTGGTACTGGGAGACCGTTGGCCGAGCGGCCGATTGGTACGGCACCTGGAACGGATAAGTGCGATGCCCGTTCGCTGGCTCGGGTAAATACGTCATGGCTGATGCCCCCCAAGGCACTGAGCTCGTAGGTAGTGTTTGCACAGAAGCCATTTGAACGGGTTGAAGCGGCGCTCGCGATGGGAGACATGGTGCACCGCTGTATCTTGGAGACGCCGGAAGTGGTGGAGAGCTGTATCCTTCGCGCTGCGTCAATATCGGCTGAGAAGCCGATTGGGATGTGTAGGGTAAGCTTCTGGCCGGCAGGGTAGTTGGAGGGGCATATGCCGGTCCCTGATAACCTTGAACGGCTCCGCTGGCCAGAGAGTTGACGACGGCGTTGTACACCGTGTTGCTCATCACCGAGGATTGGTCAATGAACGCTTGATACACGGACTGCTGAATCATCTCTGACATCTTGCCCGAGTCTTCAGGAATGGTGATGTGGCGAGGTGCTGGAATAGGAGCTTTCTTAACTGCTTCCCCGCTTCTGGTACGACTGAACGATTGGAGGTACATCTTCTTATAATCTTCCAGATATTTGGCCAATTCCTCCCTCTGGTCGTCCTTGAGGTCAGCTTCTGTGACCCCAATGATGTTGCTGTCAGAGATTTCTGCGTTGTTCGACATATCAGGTCTTGGATTGTCCCACTGGGCGTGCCAAAAGTGTGTTGGCGCTAAAATCGGCCGGGTAGGAATCGGCCGATGGATCTTCAGCGTCAGACACACGACCCAGGAGAATCTGCTTAGCTCCTGTTCGGGTTATCGCCCTGGTGCGGTTCGCGCGGCGTGCCAGTCAATCTGACCTGTTGATTGACAAGGAAATAGAGTATTAAACTCCAGGCACATCGATCGGCTGGATTTCCGATCTGTCCTGGGGAGCGCGTCGGCGGTAAATCGGCCGATTTGCTGTAGAGATGATCGGCTATGGGTCAGCCGATGATGGTATAGTAATTGTAAAGAGGACTGCTGGAGCAATCTAAACAATTACTGTAGAAGCAACACTTGAAACATATTTAATCGGCTATATGGCGATGAATCGAGGGAGAATAATGACGAAGCCGATTACCCTGATCTCAAGCTGGATAACTGGTGATAATACTAGAATAACACGTAAAACTTGCAATTCCAGTAAATATCGATAACTTGTGAATAAATCCAAACGAAACCACAACGATGCGCCCGTAGTTAAAGCTCGGATATTACTCGATAAGCGGAACCTACCAATTGGCCGGAGATCAGGTTGATGCAGCCCTGCCAATCCGTACGAACTCGTAGAAGAAGAAAATATTGGCGAAGTCGCCGACTTGAAAAGTAAAGTACTGGTAAAAAATAGAAGTGTTTTGTTGATTGATTTGATTGTTTTTTTCGCAAAGCCCTAGCGACTCCTATTTATACCCTGAAACTAGGACTCCTGGTCGATTACGACTTGTTACAACCTTATTTAAAACAGGAAAACTACTATATCTATAATAACTTTAAAAAGGAAACGGACTCCCGCAGAATCTTCCGCCGCCGTTTCCTAATCCAATCAGGACCTCTTCAATTGCTTTTCGGCCGACTTGGCATGCCGTGTTGACCAGCTTTTGACTAGGATCTTCTGGAATAATCCTATCCTGTTGGCATAGGCTGCGCCACCAATCGGCTGATTTTCAACTGTTACCCCGATCGGCCGATTCCTTACTGTAGCTTTCAGATCCGCTTCATCGGCCAACCTTCTCCTCCTGACGCCGATTCAATACGTGTCAAAATCTGGCGTCAACAAGTGGAAATGATGTATATGGACGATCGCTCTCTATCGGCTTACCACTTCGGCTCTGCATCGGAGGAACTTGGCTTTCAGACTGAAAAAATAAACACAAGTTAACGGTAAGATTGTAGCATGAAAAGAGACAATATTGAAATCGGCTGGGAGAAAGATCATACCGCTGCACTTGAATCGATGTTTTCTGGGTCCAAACTGTTGCAATATGTTGATGGAGATAGACAGAAGAGGTATTGCTTCCATTCTGCCCACCACAGTTTGAATTGTTGGACGGCAAAAGGGGCCACCGTCCAGTTGTTCAGGTCGATGGTACTGGAATCTGGCACCAAGTCGCACAACCGATTGTAGTCGAGGCTCTTGGTCAGTTCATCTCGAAATTTTCCTTGGCCGGCAAAGTAAACCTGAATCGGCAGTTGACCAAAGCCCAGTTGCCTTGCTGCGGCCGATGGATTATAAAACTCATAGGTGGGGGAATCCTTTCCAGAAAAGAAATTGGCCAGTAAAATCCCTGGCTTGATCAGGATATCCATAAGATCACTATCAAAAGTATGGGAGGATGAATCGTAGTAGACGGAAAGCTCGAAAATCGGCCCTACTGTCTGATATGGATACCAACTGATAGTCTCTTCACTGAAGCCGTTGTAGAAACATCTGAAGTATTCGGCCGTTCGGGTGGCAGTGAATTGACAGCCAGGGAAGGTCGACGCCGCTTCTCGAAAAGATGTATAGCGTCGTCGAATGGTGGGGTTTTCTTCTGACTCAATATTGGGAAAAGTCTTGGTCTCTATTTGTTGCTGGGAGACCTTGCTCATATATAAGTTGAGCCAGAGGGTGATAAACCACCAGGGACCACCAGGATTGCATATCGGCTCCCCTTTTGACAGTCTGACGCCGATTTGATGCATCATATGATAGGCCGATCCTAACAGATGCTTCCCAAGGGGGACGGCCGATCCTAGTGACAGAGCTTCTGCCAGGGCTTGGGTATTAGATGAAGGACCAACTGCTCTGCCACAGAAAAAATATTTCTCTAGCCACATCATCAGAAAAGCCGTATGTTCTCTCTCTGAAATCGTCCCAGTCCTCATATTCTTGCTGATATACCCCTTCCATCCGCCGATTCCTTTGGTTTCTAGCCGATGAGATGGTTTAATCAGATAATCAAAGGGGGTGTCAGGAGAGGTGATATTAAGGCCGGTCAACATCAGAACATCGGCCAAGGTTGGAGTCATGGGTCCATGCCCAAAAAGGAACGCGTCGAGCGCGTCGGACTAGAAGTAAGAGGCCGCTATTACTAAGGGCTCATTTTTCTCCACTTGGGACAGAGAGAGATCAATGCACTGGCCGATTTTCAGTTCATCCCACTGAACTCGCTTAGACTTGGCTACTCATTGGTACCATTCTTTCCAGCCAAGGGTCTCATTCGGCCAAGACCTAAAGGCACCTGCCCACTGACCTAAATCCATGGGCGATTGCTTGAACGGAATTCTGTGGGTCTCTAGGTTGATCAAATCGGTTGGATCTGGATTCCCCATAGGACCTAAGCAGATGAGTTCGGAGGATTCGGAAAGGGGAATAGTAATCTGGTGCCTAAATGCCTAAAAAAGAGGGGAAAAGGGGAAAAAATTGAGAATGGGTCTAGAAAATACTTGAGCCGTAAAAGAATAAAAGAGGAAAGTTTCGGATGATTACCTCCAGGATGAAGCTCATCGTCGCCGATGGAGCCGCCAGTGGAGCTGCTGATGGGGCCGCCGTCGCTGAGGGGGTTGCCGACAGAACCTCCGTGGTTGGAGAAGTTACTGATGGCGCCGCCATTGGAAGGGTGGAGCAGGTCGCGAGCAAGATTGCTGGGGGGAGCGGTTAGAGATCGAGAGGGCACAGGAAGAAGATGAACAGTGGTTCGCTGGAGGAGATTACCAGGCTCGTGGAGAAAGGAAGGCGGAGAATGCCAGTACTTAAGGACAATCCGAAAGAGAAAGGGCAAAGGCGGGATTTTTGCCGCGCCGTCTACACGAATTCCAGGGGAACAGTTGTCTCGAGCGTCCGGTCCGAGAAAATTGCAATCATTATGTTGAAGACCGCGAAACGGAAGGAGATTTTTACTGCCCCCGTTTCGGAGAAAAAGATTAAATAAAAGAGTTTCGAAGTAAAAATTATGTTTTACTCCGAAACTGGGGGGCATGTGTTGACGCCAGATTTTGACACGTGTTGAATCGGCGTCAGGAGAAGAGATTGGCCGATGCGGCAGATCTAAAGGCTACATTAAAGAATCGGCCGATTGAGGTTACATTTGGGAATCGGCCGATTGGCGATGCAACTTGCGCCAACAGATAAGGGGAGTGAGACTATTGGAACCACAACAGAGGATCCCGGTCAAAAGTGGCCTAATGTTGGTCAACAGAGTGATGCTGATTCGGTCGAGAAGCAATGGAAAAAGTCCTGATTGGATTAGGAGACGGCAGCAGAAGATTCTGCGGGAGTCCGTTTCCTTTATAAAAATATTATAGATATAGTAGTTTTTCTGTTTCAAATAAGATTGTAACAAGTCGTAATCGATCAGGAATCCTGGTTCTAGGGTATAAATATGAGTCGTCAGGGCTTTGTAAAGGATGAATCAATCAACAAAACACATCTACTTTTTCATAGCACTTTACTTTCAAGTCAGCGACTTCGCCAATACTTTTTCTTCTTTCACGAGTTCGTACGGATTGGCAGAGCTGCATCGACTCGATTTCCGGCCAATTGGTAGGTTCCGCTTATCGAATAACATCCGAGCTTTAACCTCGGGCGCATCGCTGTGGTTTCATTTGGATTTATTCACCAGTTATCGATATTTACTAGAATTATAGGTTTTACCTGTTGTTCTAGTATTATCACTAGTTATCCAGCTTGAGATTGGAATTATCGGCTTTATCATCGCGCTTCCTCGTTCATCGCCATATAGCCGATTAGATCTATCTCAAGTGTTGCATCTGTAATAATTGTTTAAGTTGTTTCAGCAGTTTTCTTTTGCAATTATTACATGATTATCGGCTGATCCATAGCCGGTCATCTTCATAGCAAATCGGCCGATTCGCCGATACGCTCTTCGGGACAGATCGGAACCCCAGCCGATCGGGATGCCCGGAATTTAATACTTTTATTTCCTTGTCAATCAACAGGTCAGATTGACTGGCACGCCGCGTGAACCGCACCAGGGCAATAACCTGAACAGGAGCTAAGCAGATTCTCCCGGGTCGTGTGTCCGACGCTGAAGGTCATCGGCCGATTCCTGGCCGATTTTTAGCGCCAACACTTATCCACGGCCTTGAGGAAGCATAGGGGTTACTCCACGTCAAAGTGCACCTGGACAGGAACCCATATGGTTCGGCCGAACTTGGGGTTTCGCCGCCCCCAGGTGAGCCTCCTCGGGCTCTGCCTTCCTCTGGCTGGCTGGTAGGTGGGCCCTGGTGTTGATTCTTGGTGATTCGTGCCTTGGCGCGCCCATTTGGTCTGCCAAATGGGCCCTTGAATCCGTGTGGCCGCCTCTGATTGGTTGGAGGTGTGTTTCTTGGCCTCTTGGGTTGATTTGCTTCAGGATGCGGGCCCTCCAATTCATGTGCTCGCATAGAACGCTCTGAAATATACTTTTTTCCTTTGTTTGAGCACAGTTTTTGTGACACCCCGGCCCTGGGCTTAATAGGATTAATAGGATACTCATACCAACAAGTTGCAACTTCTTTCTCGGAAGCCCAATTTTAAAGAACTCCAAAGTTAAGCGTGCTTGGCTTGGAGCAATTTGGGGATGGGTGACCGATCGGGAAATTCTTACTGGGTGCGCACGAGTGAGGACAAAGTGTGCAGAAAAGATTTGTGTTGTTATGTGAGGGCAGTCTATGTCCTAGGAAGCGGCCAGATGTAAGCGGGCCCGGCCGGGAAATTCTTACTGGTGAGGACAAAGTATGGTGAGGACAAAGTATGTAGAAAAGATTTGTGTTGGTATGTGAGGGCAGTCTATGTCCTAGGAAGCGGCCAGATATAAGCGGGCCCGGCCGGGAAATTCTTACTGGGTGCGCACGAGTGAGGACAAAGTGTGTAGAAAAAATTTGTGTTGGTATGTGAGGGCAGTCTATGTCCTAGGAAGCGGCCAGATGTAAGCGGGCCCGGCCGGGAAATTCTTACTGGTGAGGACAAAGTATGTAGAAAAGATTTGTGTTGGTATGTGAGGGCAGTCTATGTCCTAGGAAGCGGCCAGATATAAGCGGGCTCGGCCGGGAAATTCTTACTGGGTGCGCACGAGTGAGGACAAAGTGTGTAGAAAAGATTTGTGTTGGTATGTGAGGGCAGTCTATGTCCTAGGAAGCGGCCAGATGTAAGCGGGCCCGGCCTCGGGTAGGCGGGACGTTAGCCGACGGGTGCGGGATGTTACAGAATGGTATAAGCGCCGACGGGTGCGTGCGGGTCAGGTGCACATGTGGGCGGGCGCGTGGCAGGTCATGGGCATCAGGGATGCGCCGTTGGCACTGTGGACGTACGGACGTGGCCAAGAGGGAACGTTCCTGGCTTGGTAGGACAAACATGGGAAGTTTGTAAAGCTATGGAGGGCTCTCTTTTTGATAAAATTTCCTAGGCGTATAACAGAGAGTGCAAGGACTCTTTCATCAAACCATATCTCACATTTCAACAACTTAAACATTATGGGTTCCCTAAGATATGATTCACAAGTTCAAGTAGCCGACGGGTGCGGGATTTGTGTTGGTATGTGAGGGCAGTCTATGTCCTAGGAAGCGGCCAGATATAAGCGGGCCCGGCCGGGAAATTCTTACTGGGTGCGCACGAGTGAGGACAAAGTGTGTAGAAAAGATTTGTGTTGGTATGTGAGGGCAGTCTATGTCCTAGGAAGCGGCCAGATGTAAGCGGGCCCGGCCTCGGGTAGGCGGGACGTTAGCCGACGGGTGCGGGATGTTACAGAATGGTATAAGCGCCGACGGGTGCGTGCGGGTCAGGTGCACATGTGGGCGGGCGCGTGGCAGGTCATGGGCATCAGGGATGCGCCGTTGGCACTGTGGACGTACGGACGTGGCCAAGAGGGAACGTTCCTGGCTTGGTAGGACAAACATGGGAAGTTTGTAAAGCTATGGAGGGCTCTCTTTTTGATAAAATTTCCTAGGCGTATAACAGAGAGTGCAAGGACTCTTTCATCAAACCATATCTCACATTTCAACAACTTAAACATTATGGGTTCCCTAAGATATGATTCACAAGTTCAAGTAGCCGACGGGTGCGGGATGTTACAGAATGGTATAAGCGCCGACGGGTGCGTGCGGGTCAGGTGCACAGGCATGTGGGTGGGCGCGTGGCAGGTCATGGGCATCAGGGATGCGCCGTTGGCACTGTGGACGTACGGACGTGGCCAAGAGGGAACGTTCCTGGCTTGGTAGGACAAACATGGGAAGTTTGTAAAGCTATGGAGGGCTCTCTTTTTGATAAAATTTCCTAGGCGTATAACAGAGAGTGCAAGGACTCTTTCATCAAACCATATCTCACATTTCAACAACTTAAACATTATGGGTTCCCTAAGATATGATTCACAAGTTCAAGTCTAGCAAGGAATAAAATACATACAAGCCAATCAAGCTTGAAGTATGTGGTCAGAGAGCACCATTGAGTTTAATTTTAGTGATTAGCAACGAATTCCATTTAGACTCATGGATTAGAGAGATTTGAGGGGTAGAGTGCACAAACCGTCGCGATGAGGTCTATGCCTTTTGCATGCTGGTTCCTTCGGTCTTGTGCACATGTTTGTGGGTGATCTCGAGCATAAGCGCGCCAAAACTTCCGAGAGATCTCCCCCACACTTGTTCTTGTACCTGGTGCTTTATTCAAATAAAGTGGAAACAAAATAATGGCTCTGCCGGTTTTAAGAACCAGGGAGCCCTAAGCTTTATTGGAACTAAAATTTTATAGTAATTTGTCCACTAAGAAATGTGCGCTGCATAAAATGTTTAAGAACAGAACCTATGTCTAGCTTTACTTAAAGTGAGCCACATGTTGCCTTGTGTTGGGTAGAGAAAAAGAAAAATAGCTGCATGTTAATAACTTATGAAAACACCCCCCTCACCTAATGAAGCAAGTAAAGTTAATTAATACTCTATAAATGACTGACCAAGAAAGTGTAAATAAAATTCTTTACAACTTTATAATGAAATATTTATTTAATCTTTACCATCAAAATAACTCATGCATATGCATTACATGTAGACACTACCGCTCTCCCCGACGGAACATACAAGCTGGTGCCCGAGTCCGAGAGTGAGCATGTGGCAGAACCACCTGAATTAATCCGGCTCAAGCGCGCTAACCAACACCACGAGGGCAATCAGGGCTAACTCGCACTTCAAATGGAATAATCCATTGGTCATTCGGGTAACCTCCCGATACAACCACGGTTTTTGCCGATCAAAACCACACATACAAGTACTCACACGAAAGTGAGCCCAGAGGATACAACATTCCACAAATTTTACATCATCGAGTTCAACATAAATTTGTTAGTACAGACCAAGTTCAAATTCGTAAAAAGAAACGGCGTACTTCATAGTTCAAAAATAATGAGTTCTTCAGAGTTCATTGCAGTGGAAAACAACAATTACTACTCGACGATACATGGTGTCTCGATGAAGGACGTACAAGACATCACTCAGCATTATCGTCCTTGGCCGGGGGCGCATCCCATTCCACCGACCAACTAGGAGGAAGGGTACATGGCCAAGTCAAACTAGCGATCATATACTCGAAAGTCTCACCTGAAAACAAGCCACAAGCAAGGCTGAGTATACTAATACTCAGCAAGGCTTACCCGACTAGTGGAATATACTTAGCCGACTCCTAGACATGCAAGGCTTTTTGGCTTGAGGGGTTTATTTTGCCGAAAAGCATATACAAGTAGGTCCTTATTTTCAAATTTTAGCTCTAGATTTTAGTTTTCTTTGACCATTCTAGGTAAGCAACTATCCAATATCATACATGGTAAAAGAACTAATTTGCATCCAACAAGATTAATCATCATCATTGTTCCATTTCTTACTCTATGTGGTAAAAGGGTCAGGCAGTCTCAATAACCGCGAGAAATGGATGATTCGAATCGAATTTCTTAACCTTGCAAGGCAAACCTAAACACACGTCACGTGGTTACTCCCGGAGTCACACGTGCAACTTTTCCCTTCAATTCCCGCTGCACGGAACAGGCCCACCGCCCTCGACTATACGTCCCCATGGACCCCGGACCCAGCCGGGCCATGGTGGCACATGCACGTGTTACTGCAAGAACAAACCATGCAAGTATTGATGCTAAAAATTTTACAGGGTGTTAATCTATCCATATATGTGTTACTGTAAATTTTTCAGATTTTATTGTGCATGATACAGAGCATAATAAATAGGACAACATACACCTATTTTAATAAAGATTAATTTCTTCAGGATGTTTTACAGGGTTTCTGAGTATGAAACTTTTTATAAAGCATTTTATAACCCAAAGTATCCTATAGTAAAAAGATGAACATTTTTCAAGGACAGAAACTAATTACTTTTGTTTTAATGGATTTTTCCACCACAAAATCATAGAAGTGGCTACAGACAGGTAAAAAGTCTCTAATTCTTTTTGTGGGATCTAGACATCCATACAACAGCATATAAAAAGTTTCATTACATAAATCGCATTATAACAGCAGGAATAATTTGATTTATCTCTATATGGCATAAAAGAAGTTTAACCAAAAGTTTAGCTAGAGATGGGTTCTGGTCCTAATATTTTTACACTGGGCTACACATAAGGAAAAAAATCTACTGTCCAAAAATCAGATTCAATACTGGTCTACAACAGGGGGCACAAATAAAAGCTATTAAACCTTCCATTTAATTTAGAGAAACATATATTGAGAAACTGAGAAATTGCATGTAACAACAGTTGTATATTTTCTTCTATCGATTCTAGAACAGTTGAGTTTGTATTTTTCTATTTTTTTACGATTTTATATGAATTTTACATATTCACTGTTTTTGAATTCAAAGTTTAAACACAGGTTTACAGATATGCCCCTGGAAACTGGCGTGCAGACCCTTTTAAAGCTTTCAATCGTTGCAATGTGGTCCCTGGGAGGCGCTGGCACGGCGGCTGACCGAATTCCGGCGAGGGGGCTCGTCGGCGGTGAGGGGAAAAGGGTTAGGGAGATCCAGGGAGGCAAGAGCTACCTTGTGGGGCCTTGGTCGGGGTTGGGAGTGGCCGGAAAGGGCTCGTCGGCGTGGAGCAGGGGGCGGCGACGGTGCGGCGCGTCGGTGACGGTGCTCCGGCGGGGTTGGGGTAGCGCTGGCGGGTCGGGAAGCTCCGGTGGGGTAATTTAGTCCCGTTCCGAGCCTTGGTTCGGGCGGAGGAGGGCCGGAGGTGGGGTGTCCATGGCGGTCAGGGGCGGTGGCGGTGGAGGCAGCGCTGGCAACGGTGCTCCGGCGGTTCTGGGCGACGATGGGCGGGGCAGTGAGTGTCAGTGGGATGCTGTGGTGGTGGTTGGGGGCTCAGCTTGGGCGGTGGATGACCGGAGGGGTGAGGTCCACAGTGAGCTTGGCACGACGGTGGCAATGGTGGCGGCGGGGAGCTTTTGGGGTGTGGGGGCACGCGTGAGCGGCTTCGTGCTGCATTTTATAGGCCACAGGAGGGAGGGAGAGGGCCGGGCGAAGCTGGGCCGGGACGGCACGGCGGAGGTGTGCTATTGGGCGTCGGGGCGGCGGCTAGAGGCTCGGCGCGGCGAGCGGCAGGCGGGGGCGAGTAATTGGGCGTGCTGCAGCACAGCGCTTGTTGGGCGGCGAGCGCGGGGAGTGGCGGGACAGAGCGGAGGCTCGGGCACGTGCGGTGGCTGAGCGCCGGCATCGCGTGCGGCCAGCGGCGTGGCACGGTTGGCGGCCGGAGATCTTGGCGTGGGGAGGGAGGGATTGCGCGGCACGTGATTGGGCGCGGCAGGGCTTGGTCGGCGGAGTGGTGAGGAAGGCTGGCGACTGGCTTATCGCGGCGTGGGCGGCAAGCATCGCCGCCCAAGTGGCGGCCGCGTGCTGCCGGCGGGGCACGAAACAGGGCAGGGAGAGAGACCGAGAGGGAAAACGAGAAAAAAGCAGGGACTGAACTGTAAAGCTTTGCTTTTCTCCTATTTTTGTGTGGCAACTCAAAATTCTCTGAACATGAAAGTTGTTCAAAAAAAAGTTCTACAAGTTTTGTTTCAGGCTAAAGTTCATTTGAGCTCTAGTTTGAGAATTAAATTGAAGACTCAAAAATTTATGATTCGGAGGGCACGACATTTTATGGGCAAAATTTCCTATTCTTTCCGAGGTCTCAACTAGACTTTTGTTTATCATGTCACTGATGATGTGCCTATTTGATTTCGTAGCCATAAGTGCTTTGAGGTGAAAGTTATTCAATTTGTTCGATTAAAGTACATGTACTTGTGCACATATATACATCTATTTTCAATTCAAAGCAAAACCAATTTATAATTCATTTCTTTTAAACTTTTCTTAGTTATTTATGCATCTGGTTAAGCTGATCAGGCTTGTTTCATAATTTAAACACCTGAGGTATCACAGAGCAGCGCGAAGCTCATGTTAATCTAACTGAAGTTGCTGAAGACTCGAACCAAAGTTGGGAAGAGCCCAAGGCTAGCTTTGCTTAGGAAGGCAAGCCCCGAAGCATAACCCCTACTTTTAAACTTAAGCAACTTTTATTTATATATGGTATTGTGCATTAAATTTGTAGGAGTTGATTGAAACCCTAGTATCATGATCCTAGGTACTTATGATATGAACACTAGTCTGTGTCGGTCCCTAGATTGCCATGCTAATAGGACTCCGGTAAAAGTCTAGTGACTTGTTGTCACTCGCGAGTAAGAGGAATTGCTTGTTTTACTTATGTGTGACACCCTACGTGTCTAAAGACTATACGAAGATCCAAGACATGAAATCAGTCACAAATGAGCAAGAGAAGTATGAAACAACCTATCAAATATACCTTGCAGGCAAATGAATATGTGTATATATGTGTTTATGCATAAACAATTGCACCCGTGCAAGCAAACCCTTGTAACTTTAAAAATTGATAAAAAATGACTCTAAAAATTTAATGGCACGTCTATCATAACAAGAGCAACAAAAGTCTAGTTGAACTCAAAGGCTAACAGTACAAAAATTCACATGAAATGACGTGTCATTTAAATACTCATTTTTGGAGTTTGAAAATAACTTTTTATACATTGCTTAAATGAACATGGTCTTAAAAGAGAAAATGTATATCTTATAAAGTTGAACAAAATTGGTATTCAAATGTTTTCGATTTGAACCTGGAAAGAATGAGTTTTAGCTCCTTTTTCACCCAGGCCCCCTCTGTTTTTGTTTACTACACTTAAGTCCCATCATTTCTCCCTCCTCTCTCCTCCCCTGCCTTGTCCCATCGCCGGCAGGCCAGCTGGCCGGTTCAAACCGGCGCAACCGAGCCTGCCGGTCATGTGGTCCTGCCAACGCATCAGAAATCTTCCGAAGCCCCACCAAATCTTGCGCTACCCCCTCAGGAAGCTTCCACGCGACATTTTTCCTCTGCCGTGGGCGCTGCTGGTGCCACGGCGAGCCCCCACCGGCACTAGCTAGGCCAATGCACCTCCGGATTTGCCCTCTGTCTCGCCTTCCCTTGAGGCTCGAACCAAGGCCGCCATTCCCCGTCCCGCACCTATAAAAGCCAACCCGAGGCCCCTGAGTTCGTCGCCCCCAACCTCCAACTCCGGTGAGCAGTTCCCCGTTCGTGGACGCACCACTGCGCCCCCGCATTGCCCAAAACAACCCTTCCACCACCTTCTCCACCCCACCCCGAAGCTGCACAGCCGTTCCCCGTGCCATCTTCCTCACCGGATCGTCGCCCCCACCATCCGCGCCCGCCGCCGACTCTGTGCCACGTCTGCAGGCCGCCTCGGTCCATCCCTTCCCCACCCAAGACCTCAAAGAGGTACGGTTTGTTCCTCTCTTGCATCTCCCACCTTCACCCCTCACCATCGGCAACCCTAGTTGGATTTTGGCCGGCAGTAGCCGTTCCACTATACCAAGGACCCATCTGCATCGATTTCAATCTTTCTGAGAAGTTTTCTGTAAATCTCAGGGACTTATCTGTAAACCTGGAACAAGAACTTGAAAACCAATCTATTAACTTTGAAGATGCAAAACAACTCATAGAAAAATCCTAAAAATACAAGCTAAGATGTTCTATAATCCTTAAGTGGAGATCTACAACTTTGTAACAGGGCCTTGGAACTGTTTCCACATGTTTTTAGTTGTAGATTTGAATCAAGATTAAATGGCTTTTATTTTGTTCCAAGAGATTCAAGAAAGAGCTGCTCATGAATTTTGGATGGTAGCTTCAGTGCTAAGAGTAAAGTCTTTCATAAAAATCTCATGCTCTAAATCCAAGCACAACTGGATGTTTTGAGTACTTTTGTAATGCTAGATCCAGTTAATCTAAAATGTTAGCCTCTGTTTCTTGCACAAGAAAAATCTACAAAAATATGCTGTAAACTACTCATGCGAGTAGGTTTGTCTAGTAAAAAGTTGAGCACCAGTTCATACGTGGGTTGTTCTATGAAAATAGATCTAGAATCTAGCAGTAGCCGTGTAATGAACTTTTCATGTTTAACCTGCTGAATAAAAATGGCTAAAATTTTACAGCGAGTTTGTACTTAAGTGACAAGCTTTGGATAAAAATCTCAACCTAGAACCTACCTCTACGAGTAGTTCTGCAACCTAGAAAACTACCTCTGCGAGTAGTGTTGGTTAACCAATGCTTCCTGTTAAAAATGACATTTTACAACATGCAAAACCACTCGCTCACTTAATGAAATCAGTTAATCCAGATAAGTACTCGATAAATGACTGTCCAGGGAAAAGAAAATAAAGTGCTCGACTACTAAACTTAAAGTTTTGACTACTTTATAATGCAGTCTTGTACCTGTAAAACAACTCATACATGTGCATTCATATAGACTCGACTAGTCTCGCCGACGGGATCTACAATCTGGTGCCCGAGTCCGAGAGTGAGCAGCACGAAGCTCAGGTGAATCTAACAGCAGTCACTGAAGACCTGGACCAACGTTCGGAGGAACCCCCGACTAGTTTTACACAAGAAGGCAAGCCCCAGTGCATGATCCCAGTATTTAAATTATGCAACTGTTGTTCCTTTTTACCTGTGCATTTAAGTTTATAGAAGTTAATTGGAACCCTAGCTGCATGATCCTAGGCAGCTTTGTAATGACTACTAGAACAGGAAGTTGAGTAGTTGCTCTGCTAATAGGTACGGTAAAAGTTGAGTGGTTTCCTGCCACTCGTGAGAACTATAGGGGTTGAATGTTTTATCGTTTACTGCAACTATAAGGTCGACAGGCGGGGCTGTGGTAAAGTACTCGTGGTTGAGGCCCCATCTGAGTAGTGAAAAATGCTAAGGCCGCGGTGTGTGGTAGTGGTGGTTAAGCGTTTGAAAGTACTAACCACATGCTGACAATATGGTAAGCGCTAAGCTTAAGTACTCGATTGAACCGGTGCGTGGACAGGCTACACCGTCTTGACTCTGTCCCATGGGCCCAATGGTGAGTGCAAGAGGGGTCATGGCCCGGCGTCGCCGTGGTTCGTGGACCTCTTGTACTCGAGGCCAGTGGCCCTGATCCATAAAACGGGAATAAAGAGGAAAAAATGCACGTGTGACTCTAGGAGTAACTACGTGACGTGTGTTTAGATTTACCTTGCAAGGTTAAGAAATTCGATTCGAATCGTCCGGTTCTCGTGGTAAGTGAGACTGCTTAATACTTCTGCCACATAGAGTAACAAGAGAAACTATGGATATGATAAAACTTGTTGGATGATGAATTGTTTCCACCATGTTTGGTTAAAGATAGGTGCTCATCTAGACTGGTTAAATGAACTAGAACATTGAAAGCTAAAATATGAAATTTAGGACCTACTCTTTGTTGCTTTTTAGCAAAAAGAAAACCTTAGAACCTTAGAGTCGTGCATGCTTAGTAGTCGGTATTTGCATACCACTAGTCGGGTAAGCCTTGCTGAGTATTAGTATACTTAGCCTTGCTTGTGGTAATATTTACCTTGGCCGAGTGCTTTGCCGACTGGTTAGACAGTGGAGTGGGATCCGTCCCCGGCTAGCAATGACTCTGCGGACGCTAGTTGATCGTGCGTTTCTTTCCGCTGCAGTTAAAACCCTGAATAAAGTTTTATGTTGAACTTCAAAAGTACTCGAGTGATGATTTCAACTTGTAATAAATGATATCCGACTTGTGGATCTAAAATCTATGGAATGTTGTAATCTCTGGACTTGCCTTCGTGCGAGTTATGTGTATGCTTTGTTTCGATCGAAATATTAAGTCATTGCATCGGGATCTACTCGACAGACTGTCGGATTAATCCGTTTGAAGTGCATGGTAGCCCGTTCATCTTTAAGAATGATGGTTAGTGCACTTGAGCTGGGTTAATTCAGGTGGTTCTGCCACAGCTGGTATCAGAGCGAAAAGCATACACCAGAGTCTGCAACAAACCTTAAAAATAAGTTTTCTAAAACTTGACCACAAAACTCCTATTCAAAAAATGCGTTGGACTCGTTAAGGATTATATCTAGTTCGTAAAGCCTTATGTGAATATGTATAGGTGCCAATATATATTAGGAAACCTATGAGAGTTCCTGCAAGTACACTAACCGTGAGTACCGCAAGTACAATAGGTTAAGAATGAATAGAGCTCGACTAGTTTTTATAGGGAGAGACGTACTAATTAAGCCACCGAATTAACTCCGTAAGATCAAGTTAATGGCCACTGTGAAAGTGTGAGGACGGAAAGGTCGTTCATGCTGCATATCTTTAAATAAAATAAAGAAATTAAGTTATGGATGATCTATAAAAAATCCACCCCCAAAATAGCTAAATCACTACCCAAAGTTCAACTAGTTCCTGGTGTTTTCAGTCCAATCTACGAATATAGTTATCTTAGAGTATGATCTAGCTTTGGGTTTGACCAGTAAAGTGGTGCACGAGTACTTTAGGAATGTTTTGATGACTTTTGCGACTGGTTGCTTATCACCTGCAGAAGTTATGCTTTATGCACTGTCCAGAATTTGTTATTGATTGAGTGATTGAGCATAAGTTTTCATTATCTCACCTTTTAAGCTTGTGAATCAGATGGTCGATCCAGTTCTTATGGTGGTTGATCAGGTTGTCCAGTTCTTGTTGGATCTTGTTTGATGTGCTATTTTGCTAAAGTTATTTGTTCATGCTGTTCTACTGGTATGTTAGGGTTGAAACTTTTACAGTAGAGTAACCTTGGTGCATAAATACTATGGATAAAGTTTGGAACTTTTTACTTCTGTATAACTTGATCATATATTTTTAGCTATGAAAAACTATATTAAATCAAAGTAACTAGTTCTGCCACTTAGAAAAATAAGACATTTTAACCAGAAACTACCTTTGAGTATTTTATATTTATATTACTATATTTTCTATGCTCTGTATATTGCTCATAAAAATATGATAAATTTACAGAACATTAAATATAGGATAATAAACACTATGTAAAATTTTGAGCACCAGTAGTGGCATATTGGGACCTGCATAAAAGAGTATAGGTTCCAGCAGTAGCTATTTATTTTATTTTTTGTGTTTAATATACTGCATAAAAAATCTGAAAATTATAGTAATTTGTCCAATAAGAAATGTGCTCTGCATAAAATGTTCAAGAATAGAACCTATGTATACCTTTACTTAAAGAGTGCTACATGTTGCCTTGTGTTGGGTAGAGAAAAAGAAAAATGGTTGCATGTTAATAACTTATGAAAACACCCCTCTCACCTAATGAAGCAAGTAAAGTTAATTAATACTTTATATTAATACTCTATAATTAATACTCTATACTTTACAACTTTATAATGAAATATTTATTTAATCTTTACCATCAAAATAACTCATGCATATGCATTACATGTAGACACTACCGCTCTCGCCGACGGAACATACAAGCTAGTGCCCGAGTCCAAGAGTGAGCAGCGCGAAGCTCAAGTTAATCTAACTGAAGTTGCTGAAGCCCCGAACCAAAGTTCGGAAGAGCCCAGGCTACCTTCGCTCAGGAAGCCAAGCCCCAGACCATAACCCCTACTTTTAAACTTATGCAACTTTTATTTATATATGGTATTGGGCATTAAGTTTGTAGAAGTTGATTGAAACCCTAGTTGTATGATCCTAGGTACGTATGATATGAACACTAGTCTGTGTCGGTCGCTAGATTGCCATGCTAATAGGACTCCGGTAAAAGTCGAGTGATTTGTTGTCACTCGCGAGTTATAGGAGTTGCTTGTTTTACTTATGTTGGACTCATAAGGTCGATAGACGAGGCTATGTTACGATATTCCTATTGATGATTAAGGCTCCGTCTGTTTAGTGAAAATGTTAAGGTCACGGTGTCTGGTAGTGGTGGTTATGTTTTTGAACGTGCTAACCACATGCTGAGAATATGGTAATCGGTAAGCTTAAGTACCTGATTGGACTGGCGAGTGGACTTTACCCTCACCCTCATGACGTCGTTCCCATGGGCACATGGTGAGTGCAAATGCATCCACGGCCCAGTGTTGTTCCGTGGTTCGTGGACCTCTGTAGTCGAGGAGGGGGGGGGGGGCGGGCCTGACCCACAACCCAGGAAGAAAGGGGAAAAGTTGTATGGGTGACTTGTCCGGGCCCCATGCGTGTGTTTAGGTTTCCCATTGCAAGGTTAAGAAACTCGATTCAAATCGTCCGTTTCTCACAGCCATTGAGACTGCTTAGCCCTTTCACCACATAGACATCACTTGGAATATCTTTAGTGTGTGTTTCTGCAAAAAGGTCCGGAGTTTCCGAAGAATCTTCCAGAATCTCCGGACATAGGGTTTCTGCAGAATGTGTCTGGAGACTGGAATGTGCGGAGTCTTCGCCTATCTCTAGAGTCTTCGAAGTTGTCGTCCGGAATTTCTGAAGATTTCTTGGAGTCTCCCGAACTTAACCTTGTAAATGCTACTTTTGGGGGAAGGGGTATAGGGTATAAATACCCCTTCACCCCCTTCATTTACTCTCTCTCCAACCAAAAACTCATCTGCCTCATTCCTGAGCATTCAAGAGCCCTCCTCACTCCCTTCTTTGACTTCCAAGCAAGATTTGGTAAGGGGGTTGAGGGGAATTTGAGGGGAGAGCAAATGAGAATGCTAATGAGCTGATTTCCCATCTCTTGAGCATCTCGTTCTTCATCAAGCCAGTGGATTTTGTATTTGTTACTCTTGGAGCTTCAAGCTCCTAGCTGGCTAGGTGTTGCCCGTCGAGCACCCAAGCTTGTGGTGTACCCCGGAAAGTTTGTACAACCTCCACGTTCTAGTAAGTGACCTTAGCAACCTTGGGGCTACTAAGGGGAGGCTTCATAGCTCAAGAAATTAGTGTTCTTCTTGGGTGCCTCAACGGAGATGTAGGTTCCCTGTGTGGAACTGAACTTTGGGAAACAAATCCTTGTGTCTTAGTGCTTTTACTTTGTGATTTGTTGAAGTTCTTGTTTCTTGCTAGAATTCTAGGGTTTGCTCTCGATCTACTTGTTGGAAAGCTTTTGAATGCAGGTAGTGGAAGCAAAGGGGTAGAAACAAGTCTACAAACCTTGGAAATTCTTTCGATCTACTTTTGGTTGAGTTTGGTTTCAGTAGTTTTCTTGGAGTATCCGGACATTTCTTTGGAATCTCCGGAAGTTGCGAAAATTCCGGATAAATATCCGGAGACTCCGAAAGTTACTGATAAATTTGTTTTATGTGTTGTAAATTTTCAGTTTTGACTATTCACCCACCTCTTGTCGACATCTAGATCCTTTCACTTGGTATCAGAGCTTTGGCCTCCAGATTAAAACTTAACCGCTTCAAGAATCGACATGTCGACTTCACCCGGAGAAATTCCATCCAATGGTGGAGATGAAAAGAAAGTGGATGATGAGAAGAACAAGAACAAAGAGAAGGAGGTAGAGTCATCTGATGAGGACTCTGACTATGACACCAAATCGGTAAAGGTAACCAAAAAGGGAAGCTCCAAAACCTTTGCCAGGATTCTTTTCAATTATGGTCGGTTAAGTAGCTCCTCCCAAAGCGCATCGGTGAGAATGAGACACCACAAGAAATGTTCAACCGGTTGAACAAAATTGTGAACAAGATTAGAGCACTCGGTGGTGACAAGTGGAGTGATAAGGATGTAGTTGACAAGATCTTGACCGCATACATGGCTAGAGATGTCAACTTACCTACTTTGATAAGGGAGAAGAGAGGCTTCAAGAGATTTACTCCCGCCGATGTCATTGAAAGAATTGAGCAACATCTTACCACCATGAAGGAAGCCAAGATCTCTCAAGAGTTGTCAAGAATCCATGAGAAAATGGAGAAGAACAATGGTATTGCTCTCAAATCAAGCTTGAAGGAGAAAGCAAAGACAAAGGTTGAGAGCACATCATCAAAGAAGAAGGAAAGTGAAAGTGATAATGATAGTGATGATGACATGGTCTTGTTTATCAAGAGATTCAAGAAAGTCATGAAGGAAGATGGATACTTCAACAACTACAAGAGAAGAGGCAAGATCACAAGGAGGTCAAACAAGCCATGCTTTGAGTGTGGGGAAGTTGGCCATTTTATTGCCAATTGCCCCAACCCAAAGAACAAGAACAAGGGTGAGAAGAAGGAGAAAGGCAAAGGCAAAAAGAGGCACACATGTGAACCTCATCTTGGTGTGGAGTGGGACTCAAGTGAAGAATCATCCTCCGATGATGAAGGTGTGGCGACCATGGCCATGGAAGCTTACATCACCAAGTCATCGCTCTTTGGAGATCTCACCGATGATGAAGATGACTTCACTCCCACTTGCTTCATGGCAAAAGGGGCAAAGGTAGATTCCAAACCCATATCCAATGATGATGATACTCTTGATGATAATAAATGTGAAAACATGATAAAAGAACTTGGTAAAAAGGCAACGAATAAAATAATGAAGCTTATGATACAAATAGAGGCTAGGGATGAAACTCTTGAGGTGCAAGAAGAGTTAGTTAGGCTTGAGTGAGAGAAAACCGTAAGCCTTGAGAAATCTCTTTCCAAAGAAAGGAAGAGTTTCAAGGTGCAAGAGGACTTGCTCAAAGCTAAAATTGACAAACTTCTTGAGCTTGAAGAATCTCTAGCTAAGGAGAAAGAAAAGGTTGTGAAATGACCAAAGAGCTCTCTTTGGCCAATGAATCAAACGCTCAACTTAAGGGGGCAAATGAAACACTTCATAAAAACTTCTTATGTTTACATGCCAAACACATGGATCTTGAAGTGGAACATGATCTCCTTAAGGAAAGCACCTCTTCTAGCTCCAATGTTGCAACCAAATCTTTTGTTTCTATCACTAGCAATGGTTGTGCAAGGTGTAATAATATAAATGTTGAATCTTGTGCCACTAACCTTGCGGAGATGCATGTCATGAGAAGTGAGATTACAAGGCTCACAACTTTGATCAAGGAGGACAAGTCAACCCAAAGGATAGGTGAGTTTGAGAAACATACCAAAGCCTTTGGAAATGGCTACATGAAGAAGTATGGTTTTGTGAAAGGGAAGGGTTTAGGTAAGAACGAACAAGGTCGTGAAGAACCCATTCCTTTCATCAAGAACAACAAGACATCCGTTGTTGGGGCTAATGGGGCCATACTTGGAGGCATGGTGCCCATTAGGACAAAGGTTGATAGTAAGCAACCTAAGGGAAGCTCACCTCAAGTCAAAGTGAACAAGACCAACACCTCACAAGCAAGCAAGCCCAAGCCACATGCTCCTCAAAGTTCATTTTATGCCGATTATGTGCTTACTCGGTACTGCAAGGGTAAGGTGGTCGCCAAGTATGTTGAGCCTCGCAAAAAGAACACATTGGTGAAAAGGAATGTGTGGGTACCCAAAGTTCTTGTCACTAACACTCTAGGACCCAAATCTCTTTGGGTACCTAAAATTAGAGCCTAAACTTTTTTTGTATGCATATTCCTCCGGTGGATCAAAATGGGTGCTTGATAGTGGATGCACCAACCACATGACCGGAGAGAAGAAAATGTTCACATCATTTGAGCAAAATGAAAATGCAAGTGACAACATTGTGTTTGTCGATGGTAGTGAAGGAAAGGTACTTGAATTAGGTAAAATTGCTATCTTCACTGATCATTCAATTTCAAATGTTTTCTTGGTTGAATCTGTGAGCTACAATTTATTATCCGTGTCACAACTTTGTGAGATGGGTTACAATTGTTTGTTCACCAACGAGGGTGTGACCGTCTTTAGAAGAAGTGATGTTTTGGTGGCTTTCAAAGGTGTACTCAAGGGAAAGCTGTATCTTGTAGATTTTACAAAGGAAGAGCTCAAATTGACATATGTTTGTTGGCCAAATCCAACATGGGCTGGTTATGGCATCGCCGGCTAGCACATGTTGGAATAAGGAACCTTGATAAACTTCTAAAGGGGGAGCACATCCTCGGGCTCACTAATGTTTCCTTTGAAAAAAATAGAATTTGTAGTGCTTGTCAAGCGGGGAAACAAGTTGGAGTGCCACATCAACCGAAGAACATCGTCACCACCACAAGACCTCTAGAGCTCCTTCACATGGATCTCTTTGGACCCGTCACTTATATAAGCATTGATGGTAACAAATATGGTTTTATCATTATTTATGATTATTCTCATTTTACTTGGGTGTTATTTTTTTGCATGATAAGAGTGAGGTACAAGAAACATTCAAGAAATTTGCATAAAGAGCACAAAATGAGTTCGATGTGAAGATCAAGAAGGTTAGAAGTGACAATGGCTCCGAGTTCAAGAACACCAACATTGAAGAATACCTAGATGAAGAAGGTATTGCTCATGAGTTCTCGGTGCCATACACTCCTCAACAAAATGGCATTGTGGAGAGAAAGAATAGAACTCTCATTGAAGCCGATAAAACTATGCTTGATGAGTACAAGACTTCGGGTCAATTTTGGGTGGAGGCGGTTAACACGGCATGTCATGCAATCAACCTTCTCTACCTACACAAGATCTTGCAAAAGACCGTATACGAGCTTCTAACTGGTAAAAAGCCTAACGTGTCTTACTTTAGAGTTTTAGGAAGTAAGTGCTTCATTCTTAACAAGAAGCCCAAAAACTCTAAGTTTGCATCTAAAGTTGATGAAGGTTTTCTTCTTGGTTATGCTTCAAATGCTCATGGCTATCGTGTTTTCAACAATTCCTCAGGATGCGTTCAAATTGCGTGTGACGTGACATTTGATGAATCTAATGGCTCTCAAAAGGAGCAAGTTGATCTAAATGATGCAGATGATGAATTAGCACCTCAACAAGCCATTGAGAACCTAGCCACTCGAGAAATCAGGCCTCGAGAAAAGAATGATCAAGAGACACCTAAAGATGGGCCAAATACCGCTGCTGCTGAAAACTCCGGAGACTCCGGCCAAATCTTCGGAGACTCCGCAGGTTCCGAAGACTCCGGACATATCTCCGGAAACTCCGGAGATGCTGATGAAGATGCCTTTGATCAAGATAAAGCTGATGAGGATGATGATCCAGTGCAACATCAAGCTTAAGATCCTCACCCAAGAGTTCACCAAAGCGTGCAACGCGATCATCCAGTGGATAACATCCTTGGGAGCATTCAAAGAGGGGTAACAACTCGTTCGATATTAGCAAATTTTTGTGAACATTACTCGTGTGTCTACTCTTTGGAACCTCTTAAGGTAGAAAAAGCTTTGGGTGATGCGGATTGGGTGATGGCCATGCAAGAAGAGCTGAACAACTTCACTCGGAATCAAGTCTGGTCCTTGGTGGAATGCCCCAAGCAAAATGTGATTGGTACAAAATGGGTGTTTTGCAACAAACAAGATGAACATGGCGTGGTAACAAGAAACAAGGCTCGATTGGTGGCTCAAGGCTTCACACAAATCGAAGGTTTGGATTTTGGTAAGACGTATGCACCTGTAGCTAGGCTTGAGTCAATTCATATATTACTTTCCTATGCTACTCACCATAATTTCAAGCTATATCAAATGGATGTGAAGAGCGCATTTCTCAATTGCCCAATTTCCGAATTGGTCCATGTTGAGCAACCAACAGGGTTTGAAGATCCAAAATATCCTAACCACGATAAGGCGCTCTATGGGCTTAAACAAGCTCCAAGAGCATGGTATGAATGCCTTAAGGATTTTCTCATAAGGAAAGGCTTTAAGATAGGCAAAGCCGATCCTACTCTATTCACTCGCAAAGTTAAACATGATATCTTTGTGTGCCAAGTATATGTTGATGACATTATATTTGATTCTACTAATCAAGAATGGTGTGAAGATTTTAGTAGGATCATGACCAAGAGGTTCGAGATGTCTATGATGGGAGATTTGAAGTTTTTCCTAGGATTTCAAATCAAGCAACTCAAAGAAGGCACCCTTCATTTATCAAACCAAGTACACGAAAGATATGCTTAAGAAGTTTGACATGGAGAATGCTAAGCCCATCAAGACACCTATGCCAACAAATGGGCATCTCGACCTAAATGAAGATGGTAAGGCCGTGGATCAAAAGGTATATCGCTCCATGATTGGCTCTCTACTTTACCTTTGTGCATCTAGGCCCGATATCATGCTTAGTGTGTGCATGTGTGCAAGGTTTCAAGCTAATCCTAAGGAATGTCATCTTATGGCTGTTAAGAGAATTCTAAGATATTTGGTATACACCTCTCTGAAATCGTCCCAGTCCTCATATTCTTGCTGATATACCCCTTCCATCCGCCGATTCCTTTGGTTTCTAGCCGATGAGATGGTTTAATCAGATAATCAAAGGGGGTGTCAGGAGAGGAGATATCAAGGCCGGTCAACATCAGAACATCGGCCAAGGTTGGAGTCATGGGTCCATGCCCAAAAAGGAACGCGTCGAGCGCGTCGGACTAGAAGTAAGAGGCCGCTATTACTAAGGGCTCATTTTTCTCCACTTGGGACAGAGAGAGATCAATGCACTGGCCGATTTTCAGTTCATCCCACTGAACTCGCTTAGACTTGGCTACTCATTGGTACCATTCTTTCCAGCCAAGGGTCTCATTCGGCCAAGACCTAAAGGCACCTGCCCACTGACCTAAATCCATGGGCGATTGCTTGAACGGAATTCTGTGGGTCTCTAGGTTGATCAAATCGGTTGGATCTGGATTCCCCATAGGACCTAAGCAGATGAGTTCGGAGGATTCGGAAAGGGGAATAGTAATCTGGTGCCTAAATGCCTAAAAAAGAGGGGAAAAGGGGAAAAACTGAGAATGCCTAAAATCCTAAGGAATGTCATCTTATGGCTGTTAAGAGAATTCTAAGATATTTGGTATACACCTCATGTCTCGGCTTGTGGTATCCCAAGGGCTCCACTTTTGATTTGCTTGGCTATTCTTATTCGGATTATGCCGGTTGCAAGGTAGATCAAAAGAGTACATCGGGGACTTGCCAATTCCTTGGTCGATCTCTAGTATCTTGGAATTCTAAGAAACGAAATTCTGTTGCCCTATCCACCGCCGAGGCCGAGTATATTGCTGTCGGTGCTTGTTGTGCACAACTACCTTGGATGAGGTTCACCTTGAGCGACTTTGGGTGTAAGTTTAGTAAGATTCCACTCTTGTGTGACAATGAGAGTGTTATCAAGCTAGCTAACAATCTCGTGAACCATTCTAGAACCAAACACAAAGACATAAGACACCATTTCTTGAGAGACCACGAAGCCAAAGGAGATATCGCATTAAGCCATGTGAGCACGATAAACAACTTGCCGATATCTTCACAAAACCACTTGATGAGCAAAGGTTTTGAATTAAATATCTTGGATTCTCGTAACTTAGTTTGACATCATGCACACATTTCTTTGTCTCTAGAATAATCTTTGTAAAAATCTACTTTTAGATACTAGAAGTGTGTTTTCAAGAAAATGTTGGATCTTATGTTTGCTAACTTGAGACTATTGTTCCCTTTGATTGTTTGTTGGCTAGTATCAAGATAGTAAATCTCTCTTGCCACATAGAATTAACAGAGAAAGTCTATCTTCCATTAATATTAAGCTATATGTTTCAAATCTCCCAAATCATGCTCAGTCTCAGTGGGAGCGGAGACTCCGGAACTTTTTCCGAAGACTCTGTCTCCGGAGACTCCAGAACTTTTTCCGAAGACTCCAAAGATTCTAGGGTATTTACCCTACCTGGGGTAAAAGTGAACGGTTACTTCTTTTCACTTTCACCCGGCCACCTCTCTCTCTAGTTTTTCTCTCTAGACACCTCCTTTGGGCGATTTTCGCCTTCCACCATCAAAATTTGTCAAGTTTCATTAAGGAAGGCTCCTCCATTGCAAGGGAACATTGTGGAGGCCTTGGATTTGGTTTCTCAATCTTCGTTTTGAATTCCAAGGTACCCTAATCTTATCTTCGCCCGATCTCTCAATGTAGGATGTTCTAGATAGTTTCTTTTGGATAGAACTACTCTATAAGACATCTAGCACTAGGATCTCAAGTTTCATTAGATTCCCATGGTGGATTGTTGTGTTTGACAATCTTTAGGGGTTTTGCTGCAAGTTCCGTAATCTCCGGACAAATCACCAGAATCTCCGAACAAATGTTCGGAGACTCCGAAGAAATGTCCGGAGACTCCAAACCTTGTGCATAAAACCTAAAGAGGATGTCAAGCCATTGATTCATTAATCCAATCTTGACTCCATATCTATCATCTCTTGTTTAGGATGGGCAGAGACAGACATCCCAGCATGGGTGGTGAGTCCTCTAGGAGGACCAAGGCACAACATGATTGGAATCCACCACGTTATGTTGAGGAAAGTGAAGAGGAAGAGGAAGAAGAAGAAATTGAGGAGGTTCCTGAGCCTCAACCCAAGGGAAGAAGGGGTGGAAGAAGACTGGGAAAGGAGCCTGCCACTTCATAGTATGCTCTACATGCACAGCAACCTCCTAGGCAAGCACCTACATGAGGAGATCTATGTCAGTGCCTTGACCCATAGCTAGACGAAATCCGAGGACATAAGGAGCTGCTCATGACATATGCCTAGAAACCCTAGATCATTTGGTTGCCTCCTTCACCCATGAGCAAAGAAACTACCCAAATTGCCCAAAGCTCAGGCCAGTGACAACTGTTGAGGGATTTTCTACTTCAGCAACTCGTGACTACTTCAAACAATCCCTCACACTCAAGAATCAGAGGTCCATTGATGTGCATCGCTGTAGGAACAGTGAGGGTCTTGAGTACCGGTTTTGGTGTGACTTTCGCAGAGATTTTATACCTCTGTTATCCTACGGAAGCCGGAAGCTCCTATTGTGATCATGAAGTACATTGATTGCAAATACTTTGAGGACATGAACGACCCAAGTGTCAATGATGTGGTGGCCAAGTGTAGAGAGTTCGGCCTTCGAGAGATCATGGCTTTTAAGTACAATTGGAACAACGAGATCATTTCTCAGTTCTATTGTTCCTACTTCTACAAGGCTAGTGACAACACTATTCATTGGACTACCGAGGGGTAGCACTACTTCATTGACTACATGACCTTCTCTCACCTTCTTGGTCTTCGGTCACAGGATGAATCTCGTGACCCCATTCATGTGGAGAAGAAGCACAAGCTTGATCGTTGCCCGTTCATGTTCTACAATCCCATTGTGCCTTGGGAAGGGAAGTCCAAGAATTTGCTGCCTTACTACGACTATGCAAACTTCATTCTTAGGTGGACCATTGTCCCAAAGAAGGGTGATTCTTCAGCCCTCCATGTCTTTGCGATCAATCTTCTGAATTGGTTTGCTCCCGGTGGAAGACCCTTCAACATCTTTGATTACATTTGGAATGAGCTTAGAAGGGTGATGAATGACTCAAGGAAGCACCTCCCATATGCACCTTACGTCATGCATATGATAGAGAGAGTCACCAAGACCACTTTTCCCAAGGATGCTAAGCATGAACCTCTTCGTCTTCGTTCTAGGGGTGAGGATGCACCTCTTGCTCCTAGCCATGGTGGCCCTTCTAGTTCCACTCCTTCTCATGTGGAGCACCCTCGATAGTCTGCTCCATCATATGTTCCTACCTCTTCGCATCGTCGTGGTAACGGCTCCATGGTCAAGAGTGTGCTTCGTTCTATCTTTTGCATGTGCAAGGCCATGGTCCGTGAAGTCAATGAGAATCGTCATGACATTATTGAGATGAAGAGTGAGATGGGACTACCTTGTGACCCGCACCATGAGTTCCCGGAATGGGATGCTCAAGACGCACAAGCTGCTAGAGAAGAGGAAGAACCCACTCCTGCTCCACCTACTCGGCCCTCTAGGACTGCACCCTGTCGAACCTGCCGTGCCCGTGATGAGGAAGAAGACACTGAGGAGGATGTTCCCCAGCAGTACTTTGAGCATGACGATGATGACAACGATGATGATGAGGAGGAGGAGGATGACAACGAGTAGATGATTCGGATGCTACCTTTCATTCCTTTTTTGGTGCTTGTTGCCAAAGGGGGAGTGAAAGAGATTATTTATATATCGTCGTCTTGTATCTTAAAACTTTGTTTCAATTTCCTAGACTCATTTGTGTAAGACTTTGTGGCTTGAGGAATTCTAATGTGTGCTTTGTGTGTGTTAGGATCTCGTTTGAACCTTAAGTTACCAATGACACTTGTTAGTATGATGATTTCATTGTTTGATGACTTGTTTTTTCTGTGAAACGGCAGATTCTTCGGAGAATCTAGAGAAATGTCCGAAAACTCTGCAGGTTGCGGAGACTCCTGAGACTTCCTCGGAAACTTCGGAGAATGTGCCACTCCACTCTTCTTTGATCTTTTGATTGCATAACGTATCATATTGCATCACACTTGCTTTGTTGCACACACATAGGCACCCCACTACATGTTTGAGATGAATTCCTTTTTATGTGTGCAATATTTGACTTTTGTCTAAGTCATGAAGTTGTATTCAAAGCAAGATGCACACATTTAGGGGGAGGTTTTATTTCATTTGGTTATTTCATAATTGATCTATATCTTGTGAGCAACAAGTGTGTTGTCATCAATCACAGAAAACGGGGGAGATTGAAAGAACATCTAGGCCCGCTTAGTGGGTTTTGATTGATTAATGGCATACGCTTGTGGAACTAATATTATCTATGAGAATGATGAGCAGGTAATACAAGTGATAAATGAATTAATATGAGGAGATGACTACCAAAAAGGAAATGAAAGTTGCAAAGCGAAGAATCATGAGGATTTAATTTGTTTATATTTTGAAAATGAGTATAGGAATGTCGTACTATCAAGAAGGATATGAAATGTACTCGCTTTGTGTAGAATAAGCTGCTCAAGATGATCTAACAAACCTATGAGAAACACCTTTGCACTCACACATCACTTGGAATATCTTTAGTGTGTGTTTCTGCAGAAAGGTTCGGAGTTTCCGCAGAATCTTCCAGAATCTCCGGACATGAGGTTTCTGTGGAATGTGTGTGGAGACTGGAATGTGCGGAGTCTCCGCATATCCCCGGAGTCTCCGAAGTTGTTGTCCGGAATTTTTGAAGATCTCTTTGGAGTCTCCAAAACTTAACCCTGTAATGGCTAGTCTTAGGGGAAGGGGTATAGGGTATAAATACCCCTTCATCCCCTTCATTTACTCTCTCTCCGACAAAAAACTCACCTGCCTCATTCCTAAGCATTCAAGAGCCCTCCTCACTCCCTCCTTTAACTTCCAAGCAAGATTTTGTGAGGGGATTGAGGGGAATTTGAGGGGAGAGCAAGTGAGAGTGCCAGTGAGCTGATTTCCCATCTCTCGAGCATCTCGTTCTTCATCAAGCCAATGGATTTTGTGTTTGTTACTCTTGGAGCTTCAAGCTCCTAGCCGGCTAGGCGTTGCCCGTCGAGTACCCAAGCTTGTGGTGTGCCCTGGGAAGTTTATACAACCTCCACATTCTAGTAAATGACCTTAGAAACCTTGGCGTTGCTAAGGGGAGGCTTCATAGCTCAAGAAGTGTTCTTCTTGGGTTCCTCAATGGAGACGTAGGTTCCCTGTACGGAACTGAACTTCAGGAAACAAACCCTTGTGTCTTAGTGCTTTTACTTTATGATTTGTTGAAATTCTTATTTCTTGCTACAATTCTAGGGTTTGCTCCCGATCTACTTGTTGGAAAGGTTTTGGCTGCAGGTAGTGGAAGCAAAGGAGTAGAAATTACTCTCCAAACATTGGAAATTTCTTCGATCTACTTTTGGTTGAGGTTGGATTGGTCGAGTTTGGTTTTAGCACTTTTCTCCAGAGTATCCGGACATTTCTTCAGAATCTCTGAAAGTTGCAGAGATTCCGGACAAATATCTGGAGACTCCAAAAGTTACTGATAAATTTGTTTTAAGAGTTGTAAATTTTCAGTTTCGACTATTCACCCCCCTCCCTCTAGTCAATATCTAGATTCTTTCAAGCCCCCGAGCCTTAGGTCGAATCGAAGAATCTGGCTGAGGGCCAAATTAGTCTTGAATCTTTTGGTCTTTATCTTCCAAAATTTGAAAAATAAGCTGTTGATGACACGTGTCCTGCAGCCCCCGAGCCTTCAACCCAAATCCCAAGGTTTGGAAAAAAGGATCCAAAAATTCATAGCATGCATTGTGTAATGAATTAAGAGTTTGAATTGATGGTTAAAATAGACAAATTTGCTTAGAAATTTGAAAACCTCTTTTTCGGAATGAGATCCCTGAAAAAATGGTTAAACAAATAATTTCCCAAGGAAACCCTAAATTACCGCTCAAATCAAATCTTATCCCAAGATAATCTCTTCTCGCACATAGCCTCCGAGCATGGGAGCCAGATGAGTCGCATGAGATATGCAGAGTTGTTTCCTGCTCCTAGCCCCGAGCATTGGAGCTAGGCGAGCCATCACAAACACGCTGAGTGTTTTGTTGCGCCCAGCCACCGAGCATGGGAGCTAGACGAGCTGCCGAAAGCACGCCGAGTAGTCTGTGCCGATGAAGTGATAACCAAGTAAGGCAGATCTCGGGAGCATACCTTACAAAGCGGCATGGTCCAGCTTTGGTCTCCTACAAGGTACACAAAAAAATTTGTTGTAACTGATATACATGATATTGAGTTGGGAGCGAATCCCCGCATTGTAAAATTTTTTGCATCTTGCAATTGTTAGGTCACATAATTTCCCCGAGCAGATAGCCTATTACGTTTAAGCACCTGATCCCTGATAGTCGTAGCCGATAGCATAGGGAGCATGGCTACATGCACGTGCAGGAACATAGGCGTACAGAAGAGTCAAGGTCTCATGGATTAAAGCATGTGCTACCTTGGTATTTTAGTGACCGTTAAGAGAAAATTAGAGTAGTCGACGCTGCACGAAAAAAGATAACACTCGTGGAGCGCATATTAAGGTGTAGGCCCATCTACAAGCCTTAAGGTGCATGAGTAGTCATGAACGCAATTATGGTGTGGCCACGGAGGCACATGGTTAATATCTAGAGATATAAAAAAGGTATTAAAGCATGACTTAGCTTGATTCCTGGACGATTTGTCGATGAAGCCATAGTGCTCATCGATGGAGCCGCGATGGTTTGTTGATGATGCCCGACTAGTCAGAGTCGATTCCAACTAGTTATTGACGGTGTGAGGCCCGCTCCCGACTAGTTTTCTAGTTGAGACGAGTAGTCGCGGTAGTCGTTGGCAGGTTGTCGAGCGTCCTCGCGAAGTTGAAGTGGTAGTGGCGTGTCGATGTTGTGGCGCGAGCTGAGGTCGGAGTCCAAGTTGAAATAGATCATCCAAGTCCTTTTCCAATGCGGATAGGGACTCGGACTGTATCGCCTCCCGATAAACGGTGGTTATGATGTGAAGTCCGAACAAAGACATGAGTTCGGACCCATCACGAGTAGGAGCTAAGTTGGACCCGGATTCACTCTTGCGATTTCTGATTAGATCAAAAATTTGGATTTCGCCAGGATTGTCAGCAAGTTCATCGATGTCGTGGCTGGATGTTGGCGTTGATGCCTCTGACTCCCTAGGGTTGGCGAGGTGGCTGTCAAAGCCACCAGAGCCATTGGCAATGCAGACCCAGGAGCCGAAGATGAAAGCTGCGCCTTCTTCCAGCGTGACGGTGAGGTTGAAATGATGCCATCAAGCTCGCCAAGGGATCGTCGATGATCACCCTTACCTAGCGCGCCAGCTGTCGGTGTTTTACCGCCAAGCCCACCGAGGGATACCCCTAAGGTGGTAAGTGGTAGGTTGTAGGTAGGGTGTCGCCGAGATCTGGAACTCGAAGGTGTAAGAAACACGAAACTTTAGATAGGTTCGGGTAGCCGAGAGCGTAATATCCTACATTCTGTGTGGTGGTTTGTATTGCCTTAGATGTGGAATGATTTCGAGGGGGTCCCTGCCCGCCCTTATATAGTCTGGGGGGATAGGGTTACAGATATCCTAGCCAGATATGAGCTTAGGAGTCCTACCCGAGTACTACACTAGTGGTTTCCCTTTGTTCCGACTAGTCCTACTCGTGACCGAGTAGCGTACAACGGGTATAAGGTATCGGACATGCCCTATCCCTTATTCTAGAATATTCTTGACATGTGAGCAGTCTCGTGGCCCCCGGCCTGTCAAGCCCCTGAGCTCTTCGTAGCCGAGTACTGCAGGCTTTCGAGTACTTCTAAAGGGGTCTTCAAGTTCCGCTGAAACTCCATCTTGAAGGTGTCTTTCGAGTACTTCCTTGGCTACCTCGAGGCCATGAGGTGCTCATTCCCTGAGTAGTCTTCTTTTATATGGGGTGCTGAAAATCGCACTCCATATGGAGTAGCCCCCGAGCCTTAGGTTGAATCAAAGAATTAGGCCGAGGGTCAAATTAGTCTTGAATCTTCTGATCTTATGTTCCAAAATTTTAAAAACAAGCCATTGATGACACGTGTCCTGCAGCCCCCGAGCCTTGAATCCAAATCACAAGGTTTGGAAAAAAATTTACAAAAAGTCGTGCCATGCATTGTGTAATGAATTAAAAGTTTGATTTGATGGCTAAAATAGACAAATTGGCTAAGAAATTTGAAAACCTATTTTTTCAGAATGAGATCCCTAAAAAAATGGTTAAACAAATAACTTCCCCAAAAAAACCCTAAATTACCGCTCAAATCAAATCTTATCCCAAGACAATCTCTTCTCGTGCATAGCCTCCGAGCATGGGAGCCAAACGAGTCGCATGAGATACGCTGAGTTCTTTCCTTCGCCCAGCCCTGAGCATTGGTGCTAGGCGAGCCATCACAAACACGCTGAGTGCCTTGTTGCACCCATCCCCCGAGCATGGGAGCTAGATGAGCTGCCGAACTGATAACCAAGTAAGGTAGATCTCGGGAGCATACCTTACCCAGCAGCATGGTCCAGGTCTGATCTCCTGCAAGGTACACTAAAAAATATGTTGTAACTGATATACATGATATCGAACCGGGAGCAAATCCCCACATTGTAAAATGCATGTAAAATTTTTCGCGCCTTGCTGTTGTTATGTCACATAATTTCCCCGGGTAGTTAGCCTATTACGTTTAAGCACTTGATCCCTGATAGCCGTAGGCCATAGCGTAGGTAGCATGGCAGCATGCAACTGTAGGAACATAGGCGTACAGAAGAGTCGAGGTCTCATGGATTAAAGCATGTGCTACCTTTGTATTTTAGCGACCGTAAAGAGAAAATTAGAGCAATCGGCGTTGTGCAAAAAAAGAGAACGCTCGTGAAGAGCATATTATACTCCCGTTAGGTGTAGGCTCGACTACAAGCCCAAAGCTGCATGAGTTGTCAGGAATACAATTATGGTGTGGCCGTGGAGGCACATGGTTAATATCCAGAGATATAAAAAAAAGATATTAAAGCATGACATAGCTTGATTCATAGGCGATTTGTCGATGAAGCTGTAGCGCTCGTCACTGGAGCCGTGACGGTTTGTTGATGATGCCCGACCAGTCGGAGTCGATTACGACTAGTTATTGACGGTGTGAGGTCTGCTCCTGACTAGTTTTCTAGTCGAGACGAGTAGTCGAAGTAGTCATCGGCGGGTCGCCAAGCGTCCTCACGAAGTCGAAGTGGTAGTGGCGTGTCGATGTTGCAGCGCGAGATTAGGTCGGAGTCCGAGTTGAAATAGTACGTCCAAGAACTTTTCCAATGCAGATAGGGACTCGAAGTGTAGCGCCTCCTGATAAATGGTGGCTGTAATGTGAAGTCCGAATGGAGACTCGAGTTCGGACCCGTCACAAGTAGGAGCCGAGTAGGAGCCGAGTTGGACCCGGATTCACTCTTGCCAAGATTGTCAGCGAGATCGTCGATGTCGTGGCTGGATGTTGGCGTTGATACCTCCTGTTAGAAATATGCCCTAGAGGGTAATCATAGAGATGATCATATTTCATTGTATCCATGATGTATTATGTGTTCATTGAATATCCATGAAAGGCAACTTGTATTGATTGGCAATTATGTGAATTGTTTGTGAGACTCTTTACTTGTATGGTTATTCTAAAGTTGTTCCTAGTCGGAGTTCAGGTATGGACACACATGAATATTAGACTAGCACATGTATTAGTTTCTGTGTTTCACAAGTCATAGACATGGAGATGTCAAACTAATAATGTGGCCGCATGTATGACATGAGGCTGGACCGACCCAACTCGAGAAATAGTGGTTTATCATTACACAATATGTACGGTGTGTCCTGAGATCTGAGATTGTCGCATGTACTCAAGATGTGAACTGACTTACTTAGGAGCCAACAAACGCTACTCCATAACTGGGTAGTCATAAAGGTGCTTCTCGGGTTTGTCAAGAAGCATGCTGTGAGACATGGTCAGTCAAGATGGGATTTGCCCCTCTCTGCTTGAGAGAGATATCTCTGTTCCCCTCGAGTGATCGGATCAAGAAATGCATAGCCGTGCTAGGGTTAAGTGTTAACCAAGGATTTCGGATCACGGCATCGAGAAAGAGAGGTCAGCTTGGAGCTAGACCAAATATTGTGAGGTAAAGGGAATAGCATGTATATGAGATTGTGACAGCTCGTCTGATATGATCTTTGCGTATGCATAGGAGTTGACACGTCTTGCTAGAGGCCGCTGTCAACTATTGGTCGAGTAGGAGTACTCGGGCCATGTCTGTTCGCACGTGAGCCCATAGGGTCACACACATAAGGGGCTGGAAGCCTAATGAGGATATGATCCGATTTAACCTGGGCTTAGGTTCACTAATGAGCCTCGGTTAGGAAGCCAATTAGTGGGCGCCTATAAAAGAAGGGGTGGGGGCACATGGAGGAGCTAACCCTAATTCCATGCCTGCTGGCAGCCGCCTGTTCCCACGCCCGCGCCCACAGTTGCCCTCACGGACCTTGCACTCCAAAGTGCGACGCTTCTTCCCCATACGTGTGGATACCTTGGAGGTGTTGCATCTGCTTCACGAGGACGAGCCACACATGAGGAGGTCTTGCAACTACACTGCCGACGTCCGACTGCGCTACCCCGATGCACTACAGAAGTACCGCATCCGCGCGTCTATTGATAATTTCATGATCTATAACAGCAATTTTCCTGATTTATGCAGTGGATATTTTTGTTTATCGCTAGCGTATCCCACCTCATAACCCTTCAGTGGTATCAGAGCTGTAGCTACTTCGTTATAGGTTCAAATATGTGCATATGAAGATATGTGTGCATGTAGATGAAACCCTAATCCTGGTTCGTGTCCTCGCTACGATGGTCGTGTAACGACATACTCCTACCGGTCGGGTATCCACATCGGAGTTAAGTGATACACATAAACCCAGTCAAAGTAGGCGGAGATCAATGAGATTGGTCGAATCAAAACCTAGCATGAATCACCAGATGCATATGATGCGTGGGGTGGCAGATTAGATCTGCTACCGGGTTGAAGAAGTTGCAGAAACATGCTGTTTGATAAAATAGCCATAACTTTTGCATACAAACTCGGATTGAGGTGAATTTTATATGAAAATTCATCTACAAAAACGGTTTGGAAGATGGAGTTTCGGGCGTTCAAAGTTTAGACGTTGTTGCGCCAACTTGGTTTTGCGGGATCATGTGTGATTGGTATGGCCCTTATGTGTATGTGATGCATGTATGTAATTTTCATGACCTGCGTGTCATGAGTAATGCAATACGGCAGGAGCCAAATGTATTGCCAATTTGTATAATGGCCTGCATGCCAACCTGTGATGATCCGATCCGACAATGTAACTAGATTTCGGTAGTTATAGTTCTTGGAGGACTCGTCACCTGGAGGATGGCACACATGGAACATGGAGATGGAGATCATCATGGTGGACAGATTCTATGGATATGGAGATCACCATGTGAATATGGGCCATACTAATTCACAACTATGTGTTTGCTGTTCTTATCGTTATACTTCTACTTGCGATAATGTGTTTTCTACATACACTAGAAGTAGACCGATCGATCCCTCGCAATGTTTAAGTTTAAATGCCCTCCCAACTAAACCTTGATCCATCGCGTGTCTTGTACAATTAGTGGTGGGTCTATGAAATTAGGGTGCCACTAGTTTTCCTTGACTTTATGAGTTTGTATCGGATACTTACACGCATAAAGGGTTGGTAAACTTAAACAAGGTCATCTTAATGGTTAAGGACCTTGGGGCATAAAGGTTGGGAGATCATCTTAATGTCACCCAACAACAAGAGTCATATGTGATATGATTAGCAAAGAGTTGCTTACCGATCTACCTGTATTCTAGCGGTGATGCTAAAGCTCACTAGTCGACTTGATAGTTGTGGGTCTTGAATCACTAATTATCAATGGAGGGATATTGATTTTAGTGGGAGTAGATTCTGTTAAATGTTTAATGTGATTTACTCTATCATGGATACGTTTGTCTTAGTATTTTGCATTATTATTTTGTTGTAGATCAATGGCACCTAGCACCACCACATCTTTTACTTTGCGTTCAATCCTTGAGAAGGATAAGTTGAATGGGACTAACTATACGGATTGGATCCGTAACCTGAGAATTGTTCTCAGGGCTGAGAAAAAGGAAGATGTTCTGGATACTCCATTACCAGAAGAGCCTGCTGAGGATGCAACTGCTGCCGTCAAGAATGCTTACAAGAAAGCATGCGACAACAATCTTGAAGTGAGTTGCCTTATGCTCGCTTGCATGGAACCCGAGCTGCAGATGCAGTTTGAGACAAATCGTGGGGCGCACGATATGATTGTGGTGCTTCAGGACATGTTCCAGACATAGGCCAGGACTGAAAGGTTCAATGTGTCCAAGGCCTTTGTTGAGAACAAGCTGGCCGAGGGCGCAGCAGTGGGGCCGCATGTGATCAAGATGGTTGGTTACACGCAGAGGTTGGAGAAGCTGGGCTTCCCACTCGGCCAAGAGTTGGCCACTGATTTCATTCTTGCATCCTTACCGCTGAGCTATGGGAACTTCATCTTGAACTACCACATGCACAGGGCTGGAAAGGGCTTGAATGAGCTATGCGGCGTGCTCAAGATAGCAGAAAGTGACATCAAGAGAGCACGGGCGGCGGCCAAGTGATGGCGGTCCAAAACAAGCCTAACTTCAAGAAGAAGGGTACTTCTTGGAAGAAGAAGGGCAAGGCTAAGGTTGAGAACCTCACGCCAAACCTAGATCCTAAGGCTAAAACTGGACCAGCTGCTGACACTGAGTGTTTTCACTATCATGAAAAGGGTCACTTGAAGAGAAACTGCAAGGTGTACTTAGATTCTTTAAAGAACCGCGGAAGTAAGAGTACTTCCAAATCAGGTACCCTTACTGTTTATGTTCTGGATATTTTGATTGCTGATTCTTTCGTCAATTCTTGGGTATTTGATACCGGATCGGTTGCTCACATTTGCAATTCGATGCAGGGGCTGACAAGAAGTAGAAGCATGGCAAGAGGAGAAGTTGATTTCCGCGTGGGCAATAATGCAAGAGTTGCTGCATTGAGCATCGGGACGATGCAACTCCACCTCCCGTCAGGATTTATTATGGAGTTGAATAATTGATATTTGTTCCTAGTTTGAGTCGAAACATTATATCTCCTTCATGTTTGATGATGGATGGTTATTCGTTTGTGAGTGAAAACAATGGTTGTGTGATCTCTAAGAATGATATGTCTGTGGCTTCTGCGCCTATTAAGAATGGGTTGTTTGTTTTAAATCTTGATGATTCACCTATCTATAATGTAAGTGCTAAAAGGCTTCGGCCTAATGATTTGAGTCCTACCTATATGTGGCATTGTCGTTTGGGTCATATAAGTGAGAAGCGCATGAAGAAGCTCCATTTAGATGGGCTTTTAACTTCGTTTGATTTTGAATCATACGAGACATGCGAAGCTTATTTTCTAGGCAAGATGACCAAGACACCATTCATAGGTTTTCCTAAGAGAGCATCGGACTTGTTGGAACTCATACATACTGATGTGCGCGGACCAATGAGCACAACGGCTAGAGGAGGATTCTCATAACTTTCACTGATGATTTGAGTAGATATGGCTATGTCTATTTGATGAAACATAAGTCTAAAAGCTTTGAAAAGTTCAAGGAATTTCAGAATGAGGTTGAAAATCAACGTGGCAAGAAAATTAAGGCCTTGCGATCTGATCGAAGAGGCGAGTATTTGAGTATTGAGTTTAGCAATCATCTAACGAGTTGCGGAATTGTTCCACAACTCATGCCCCCTGGAACACCTAAGAGAAATGGTGTGTTCGAGCGACGTAATCAAACTTTGTTGGACATGGTTCGGTCGATGATGAGCTAGTCGGACCTACCGTTATCGTTTTGGGGTTACGCTCTAGAAACAACAGCTTTCACACTAAACAGGTAAATTTGTAGTTAAGACACCATATGAGATATGGACTGGGATGACTCCTAGCTTGTCTTTCTGAAAATTTGGGGATGTGATGTTTTTGTCAAGCGACTTCAGTCGGACAAGCTAACTCCCAAATTGGATAAGTGCATATTCATGGGATATCCAAAGGAAACTTTAGGGTATTAGTTCTACAACCGATCAGGGGGAAAAGTGTTTGTTGCTCGGAATAGTGTTTTCTTAGAGAAAGAGTTTCTCAAGAAGGAGAAAAGTGGAAACAAGGTGTATCTTGAAGAGGTTCAAGATGAGCCAATCGGGCAAGATTCAACAAGTGATGCTAATGTAGCAGAACAAGTTGAGATACCCGTGGCAAGAGAAGCACCACCGCAGCCACGAAGGTCGGCAAGGCTCCGCGCGGCGCGCGAGAGATTATTGTTGGACAGTGATGAGCCTGTGACATATGCAGAAGCAATGATGGACCCAGATTCCGAGAAATGGTAGAGTGCCATGAGATCTGAGATAGACTCCATGGGAGACAATCAAGTTTGGAACTTAGTTGACCCTCCTGATGGTGTTAAAGCCATATAGTGCAAATGGATCTATAAGAAGAAGAAAGATATGGATGGAAATATTCACATCTATAAGGCTCGACTTGTCGCAAGAGAGTTTAGACAAGTTCAAGGAGTTTACTACGACGAGACATTCTCTCCCGTTGCGATGCTTAAATCTATTTGGATCATTCTAGCAATAGTCGCGTATTTCAATTATGAGATATGGTAGATGGATGTCAAAACAGCTTCCTGAACGGAAACATGGATGAGGACGTGTATATGATACAGCCCGGAGGTTTTGTCGATCCGACCAATGTTGAAAAGGTATGCAAACTTCAGAAATCCATTTATGGGTTGAAGCAAGCATCTCGGAGTTGGAATATTTGTTTCAATGAAGTAGTCAAAGGGTTTGGTTTTCTTCAGAACAAAGAAGAAGCTTGTGTTTACAAGAAGGAAAGTGGGAGCCCTGTTGCATTTCTAATCCTGTATGTAGATGACATATTGCTGATTGGGAATGATATATCTATGCTGGAATCCGTAAAGACTTCACTGAAAAATAGTTTTTCCATGAAGGACTTAGGGGAAGCCGCATACATTCTGGACATAAGAATCTATAGAGATAGATCGAGAAGCCTTATTGGATTAAGCCAAGATACTTACATTGACAAGGTGTTGAAACGTTTCAGCATGGAACAATCAAAGAAAGGGTTCTTGCCTATGTCACACGGTATACATCTCAGCAAGACTCGGTGTCCTTCGACGACTGATGAGCTGGATCGCATGAGCAAGGTTCCATACGCTTCGGCAATTGGATCTATCATGTACGCTATGATAAGTACACGCCCAGATGTCTCATATGCTCTAAGTGCTACGAGTAGGTACCAGTCTGATCCAGGTGAGAGTCACTGGGCAGCGGTGAAAAACATTCTTAAGTACTTCAGAAGTACTAAATATGTGTTCCTAGTCTATGGAGGTGAGGAGGAGCTCACTGTAACGGGTTACACTGATGCTAGCTTGCAAACCGACAAAGATGATTCAAAATCGCAATCAAGATTTGTGTTCACATTGAATGGTGGTGCTATAAGTTGGAAAATTTCCAAGTAGGATACTGTGGCTGATTCTACAACGGAAGCCGAGTACATTGCAGCTTCCGAAGCTGCAAAGGAAGGTGTTTGGATGAGGAAGTTCCTCATTGAGCTCGGTGTGTTTCCGAATGCGTCCAGCCCATTGAACCATTACTGTGACAAAAATGGGGCAATAGCGCAAGCTAAGGAGCCAAGGAATCCCCAGAAGAACAAACATGTACTGCGGAAGTTTCACCTCATATGAGAGTTCGTCAGACGGGGTGAGATCAAGATACGCAAGATACACATGGATTTGAATGTTTTCTTATCCTTTGACAAAACCTCTTCCACAGCGTAAGCATGAAGCGCATGCAAGAGCTATGGGTATTAGATATCTTGTACATTAGACTCTAGTGCAAGTGGGAGACTATTAGAAATATGCCCTAGAGGTAACCATAGAGATTATCATATTTCGTTGTATCCACGATGTATTATGTGTTCATTGAATGTCCATGAAAGGCAACTTGTATTGATTGGCAATTATGTGAATTGTTTGTGAGACTCTTTAATTGTATGGTTATTCTAAAGTTGTTCCTAGTCGGAGTTCATGTATGGACACACATGAATATTAGACTAGCACATGTAATAGTTGATGATTGTGTTTCACAAGTCATAGACATGGAGATGTCAAACTAATAATGTGGACGCATGTATGACATGAGGCTAGACCGACCCAACTCGAGAAATAGTGGTTTCTCATTACACAATGTGTACGCTGTGTCCTTAGATCTGAGATTGTCGCATGTACTCAAGATGTGAACCGACCTACTTAGGAGCCATCAAACGCTACTCCATAACTGGGTAGTCATAAAGGTGCTTCTCGGGTTTGTCAAGAAGCATGCTGTGAGACATGGTCAGTCAAGATTGGATTTGCCCCTCTCTACTTGAGAGAGATATCTCTGGGCCCCTCGAATGATCGGATCAAGAAATGCATGGCCGTGCTACGGTTAAGTGTTAACCAAGGATCCCGGATCACGGCATCGAGAAAGAGAGGTCAGCTTGGAGCTAGACCAAATATCGTGAGGCAAAGGGAATAGCATGTATATGAGATTGTGACAGCTCGTCTGATATGATCTTTGCGTATGCATAGGAGTTGACACGTCTTGCTAGAGGCCGCTGTCAACTATTGGTCGAGTAGGAGTACTCGGGCCATGTCTGTTCGCACGTGAGCCCATAGGGTCACACACTTAAGGGGCTGGAAGCCTAATGAGGCTATGATCCGATTTAGACTGGGCTTAGGTGCACTAATGGGCCTCGGTTAGGAAGCCCATTAGTGGGCGCCTATAAAAGAAGGGGTGGGGGCGCATGGAGGGGCTAACCCTAATTCAACGCCTGCTGGTAGCCGCCTATTCCCACGCCCGCGCCCACGGTTGCCCTCGCGGACCTAGCAGTCCGGAGTGCGACGCTTCTTCCCCGTACATGTGGATACCTTGGAGGTGTTGCATCTGCTGCACGAGGACGAGCCGCACGTGAGGAGGTCTTGCAACTACACTGCTGGCGACTGACTGCACTACCCTGACGCGCTATAGAAGTTCCGCACCCGCGCGTCTAGTGGTAATTCCGTGATCTTTAACAACAGTTTTCCTGGCTTATGCGGTGGATATTTTTGTTTATCGCTAGCGTTGCCCACCTCATATCCCTTCACCTCCAACTCCCTAGGGTTGGCGAGGTGGCTGCTGAAGCCACCAGAGCCATTGGCGATGCAGACCCAAGAGCCAAAGATGAAAGCCGCTCCTTCTTCTTGTGCGACGGTGAGATTGAAACGATGCCATCGAACTCGCCAGGCGATCGTCGATGATCACCCCTACCTGGCGTGCCAGCTATCGGTATTTTACTGCCAATTCCACTGAGCGATACCCCTGAGGTGGTAGGTTGTAGTTAGGGTGTCACCAAAATCTGGAACTCAAAGGTGCAAGGAAATCTTCGATCGAGAACGTCGAAGAGGTCCTCACACCTAGTTAACTCAAACAATCCAAAGTTTCGCACGACGCGAGTAAATCTTGATTCATCCAAATCCCTGTGCGGGACCAATCACCGAACGCCAACCTATCGACTACACTCAGAATCGTTGCATTCATAGTCGCTCGACCTACGCGTCTTGAATTTTTTCCTAAGTCCTAGGATCGTCAAGTACCCTGAGCACTCTGCACATGATATATTTATATATACTAAGACAGACTGTTCCCTACTATTTTTTGAGCCACAGGACCAACTTCTTCAATGTACTCTACGAACTTCTCATCAGAGCAATCCGCAGCCATACCATCGGCCAATGGACTCAAGTTTACTTTGGGCCTAAATATTTGATGAGCCCGAGGACATGCGCTACATATGTCTTGGTGGTCTTCGAAAGATAGCCAGATATCTTCTACGGTGCCTCGCGAAGGCATTCCAGCAAACTCCTGTTATCAATCGCTCCTTCTTCTGAAGGGTGCACCATATCAACGACTACTCGCGCAGCACCCTTAAGCTCTTTGAGTTACTTTTGCTTCAAGTCTTTCTCCTCGGCCATTGACTTGACCTGCTGCAGGGACTCCCTGAGTTGTTTGTCAGTATCTTCAAGTTTCTTTGTCAGGGTTTCAACTTCACGTGAACAATGGTACAGCAAATTCTTTATGTCAGTCAGCAGTTTCTTCTATACTTTATTGAGCCTGGAGGCAAAAACGGCAAGAAGAAGTATTCGTACAAATTCATATAGTACCCGAGAGAGTATTACCTCGGTGTGCCTCGGCCAGGGATCTGTTCTTTTCCTCTAGGTTTTCAATCGCCTTTTTGAGGAGCCAGACTTCTCTTGTGCGCTCCAGCTTGATTGCATCAAGCTGGTTCCGCAGCTCGATATTCTTCATGATCTGCTCATCAATTTAGCGGTCCTTAGCTTGCAATTGATGAAGGCTATCCTCAACAACTCTCAGCTTATCGGATTTTTCCCTGGATTGATTGGCCATTGTCTGCACAACAAGATAAATGGCTAGTCAAGAAAGCAAGATACTTATCAAAACATGTTACAACAAAGACTAGCAAGCATACCGTAGAGAATTTGTACAACTCCTTAAAGGTATCTTGAAAGTGCTTCAAGACATCTGCAGTCAGCATTGGATCGTCAACAAGCTCCGTTGGGATAGCATATCACGACTTGGGAGGTGTGACCAGAATTCCACCTGATGTAGTACCCGCAGTGCGAGTTTCTTCAGCACTTGGCCTTTGCTGCGGACTACCTGCCACCTCACCCGTGGTAATTAGTCTCGCCTTTGGAAGAAAGGTACTCGCGGGTGGGGGTGGCATAATTGGCTCACCTGATGGGATCTCAGGGGTTGGTTCAACTACCCTGGGACCTTTCGCGGCGTCACGCCTTGCACCTGCAATGTTTTTTTCTCGACTTCAATAGCATCGGGTGCAAGAGACTTCGAAGGCGGTGGTGGAGGATCAACATGAGTAGCAGCAGCTACCGCAATTAATGCTGCAACATCAGACTCTTGCTCGGGGCTAGCCTAGTGTTGGCGCTAAAATCGGCCGGATAGGAATCGGCCGATGGGTCTTCAGCGTCGGACACACGACCCGGGAGAATCTGCTTAGCTCCTGTTCGGGTTATCGCCCTGGTGCGGTTCGCGCGGCGTGCCAGTCAACCTGACCTGTTGATTGACAAGGAAATAGAGTATTAAATTCCAGGCGCGTCGATCGGCTGGGGTTCCGATCTGTCCTGAGGAGCGTGTCGGCGGCGAATCGGCCGATTTGCTGTAGAGATGATCGGCTATGGATCAGCCGATGATCGTATAGTAATCGTAAAGAAAACTGCTGGAGCGATCTAGACGACTACTGCAAGGACAACACTTGAAATAGACCTAATCGGCTGTATGATGATAAATCGAGGAAGAACAATGACAAAGCTGATTACTCTGATCTCAAGCTGGATAACTGGTGATAATACTAGAATAACAGGCAAAACTTGCAATTCTAGTAAATATCAATAACTGGTGAATAAATCCAAATGAAACCACAGCGATGTGCCCGTAGTTAAAGCTCGGATATTACTCGGTAAGAGGAACCTACCAACTGGCCGGAGATCAAGTTGATGCAGCCCTACCAATCCGTACGAACTCGTGAAAGAAGAAAAGATATTGGCGAAGTCGCCGACTTGAAAGTAAATTGCTGGAAAAGTAGAAGTATTGTTGTTGATTGATGTGTTATATCTCAAGGCCCTAGCGACTCCTATTTATACCCTGAAACTAGGACTCCTGGTCGATTACGACTTGTTACAACCTTATTTAAAACAAGAAAACTACTATATCTATAATATCTTTAAAGAAGGAAACGGACTCCCGCAGAATCTTCTGCCGCCGTCTCCTAATCCAATCAGGGCTTTTCCAATTGCTTCCCGACCGACTTGGCATGCCCTGTTGACCAGCCTTTGATCAGGATCTTCTGGAATAATCCCATCCTGTTGGCATAGGCTGTGCCACCAATCGGCCGATTTTCCAACCGTTACTTCAATCGGCCGATTCCTTTCTGTAGCTTTCAGATCTGCCGCATCGGCCAATCTTCTCCTCCTGACGCCGATTCAACACGTGTCAAAATCTGGCGTCAACACATGCCCCCCAGTTTCGGAGTAAAACATAACTTTTCCTTCGAAACACTTTCTTTAATCTTTCTCTTTAAGCTTCCCAATTGTGACAGGAGTAAAACTCAAAGTCAATTGCGCTACTTTTTCCTCTGCATCTGATCCTCTCTCTAGAATCGGCTCAATGACATGAAATCCGGTAACAGGATAAACATCATGTTGGCGTGCAGACTCAAACTTTGACCATCTCCCCTGGCAGCTTTACATTTATCAACTCCTTCACTTCATTAACGTCCTTTCTGCAAGCGTGGCATCTCTCCTGGCAGCTTTATATTTACTGATGCCTTTACTCTGATGGTACACATCTTGCCAACCCTTTATCTCTTCCTTTCTATAAATACGATTCTTCGTACTATTTCGAAAAATACTCACCTCGTTCGTCTTCTTTTCCATCTGAATCCCGACCTTCGCCTTCTTCGGTCAGACATTAAAATGTCTTCTCGATCCTCTTCTTCTGTCAACCAGGTATTAATTTTCCCTCTATCCCTTCCTGCGATATCTTACTTTGTTCCGACATGTTTGTCTGTTCTTTCTTTCAGCCAAACCATCTTAACCCTAGTTTGAAAAGAGCGATCGAAATCTTACATTCAGACAAACCATTATCGCAAGCTGATATAGATCTGATAAAAGCTCATTCTGAAGAACTCAAAGATCATGCTCCTGCCAATATCCGACCAATCTTGGATTATATGGATCTCGCCTGCTTTGAACAAATGCCAACCTCTGACGAGAATCCCTCATTTTCACCTCGACTTGCTGAAGCTAAAACTGAAGTCGCCATGAAAGATCTGGAAGAGGAGAAGGCCCGCCTGCTGAAAGAACTCTGCAACCAAGCTGAAACTGGAGCCACTGCAGAGGACTTGAAAGAGAAAAGGCTCACCCTCATGATAAAACTAGGTCGCATCGAAAGAGAAATCCAGCGTAGGCGTAATCAGTAGACACACCAGTATTTTTTATTCTAAGGGCGACTTATACCATGTCGGCCATGTAATCTGGACATATTTTGCTGTAAGTTATGCGTCTACCCAAATGCTTGGATAGTACCTCTTCAGATATCGTCCATTTAAAGCTCTTGGGAATTCCTCCCCTTCGACTATCTCCAGAATATATGCATTTCCAGGGGCACATCGGCCGATTCTATACGGCCCTTCCCAAGTGGGTGACCATTTACCAAATTTGGGATCCTTAGATCCTATCGGCAGCACTAGCTTCCATACCAGATCTCCCTGAGAGAACTGTTTAACTTTGACCATTTTGTCATACCATCTGGCCACCCTTTTCTTGTTTTCTTCTATACTGATCAGGGCTCTTAACCGTAAACCCGCCGAATCGTCAAGTTCATCTTTCATGAGAAAGGAATAGTCATCGGCCGTTAACTGATCTTGTAGCGATATACGTCTTGACCCTGTCCTTATCTCCCATGGCAAGACCGCTTCATGACCATAAACCAAATGATAGGGGGATATTTTAGTGGCCCCATGACAAGCCATCCTGTATGCCCATAAAGATTCAGCCAAAGACATATGCCACTTCTTGGGTTGCTCTTCTATCTTCCTCTTGATTAGCTTGATTATCCCCTTGTTAGACGACTCTGCTTGGCCATTGGCTTGAGCATAGTATGGAGAAGAATTTAACAATTTAATCCCCATATCGGCGGCGAACTCTCCGAATTCTCCAGAAGTGAACATTGTCCCTTGATCAGTTGTGATGGTTTGAGGAATACCAAATCGATATATAATATGGCTTTTAACAAATTCAATCATATCGGCCGATGTCACGTTCCTTAAAGGAACTGCCTCCACCCACTTAGTAAAATAATCTGTAGCCACCAATATGAATTTATGCCCTTTGCCGGATGGAGGATGAATCTGTCCGATGAGATCTATTCCCCAACCTCTGAACGGCCACGGCTTAATTATTGGATTCATAGCCGATGCTGGTGCACGCTGCACATTGCCAAACCTCTGACAGTCTTGGCATCCTTTGTAGTACTTGAAACAATCTTCGAGGATGGTCGGCCAGTAATATCCATTGTTCCTGATCATCCATTTCATTTTGTGAGCCGATTGATGAGCTCCACACACGCCTTCATGGATTTCTCCCATCAGAACCTTTGCCTCTTCTGTTCCCAGGCATTTGAGAAGAACTCCATCAATCGTCCGATAAAATAAATCATCCTCAAGCAACACATACTTTGTAGCCTGAAAACGTGTTCGTCGATCCACCTTTTGGGATGGATTTTTCAAGTAATCGGCGATCTCCTTTCGCCAGTCATCGGCCGCGAGTTCTAGCGTCATCGCTCCCTGAATCGGCCGATACCCAGAAGCATGTTGAGCCAGTCTGTTGGCTTCTTCATTATAATTCCTAGGGATATGCTCAATTATTGCAGATTTGAATTCTTTCAAAAGTTGAAGACAATCCTCATAATAAATCCTCAAGATGTCATCCTTGCACTCAGATCGTCCTGTTAACTGATCCACAATAAGCATGGAGTCCCCAAAGATCTCGACTGCATCAGCTCTGACTTCCCTTAATAATTGGATGCCTTTAAGAACAGCTCGATATTCCGCCTGGTTATTAGTTGCAGAGGCTTCTATCGGCAGAGAGAAATCATAACTTGCCCCCCGAGGCGACACAAGAACAATGCCGATTCCCGATCCGACCCCACACGAAGAACCATCAAAATATAGAGTCCATGGAACGGTGGCAATTTCTGGTCCACAATGTTGAACTATGAAATCGGCCATCACTTGTCCTTTGACGGCTTTGGCCGATTCGTACCTTAGATCGAATTCTGACAAAGCCAGGATCCATTTTCCAATCCGCCCTTTCAAAATCGGCAATGATAGCATGTACTTCACCACATCATCCTTGCACACGACTATGCATTCTGCCGATAGCAAATAGTGCCTGAGCTTAGTACACGAAAAGTACAAGCACAAGCATAATCGCTCCACCGAGGAATATCTTGTTTCGGCGTCTAAAAGTCTTCTGCTGACGTAGTATACCACTCGTTCTTTCCCTTCAAACTCCTGTACCAACGCCGATCCAATAGCCTGTTCGTCAGCCGATAAATATAACTTGAACAGCTTACCAGGCTGTGGCGGGGCTAACACCGGAGGTGAAACCAGATACTGCTTGATATTCTCCAGTGCCTTGCGCTGTTCTTCTCCCCATGTGAATTCCTGGTCGGGCTTTAATTTCAACAGAGGGGTAAAAGCCTGAATACGTCCTGATAGATTGGATATGAACCTTCTGATGAAATTGACCTTGCCGATGAGGGACTGCAGTTCAGTTTTGTTTTGTGGGGCCACCACTTTATTGATGGCGTCTATGGTTTTGCGGTTGACTTCTATCCCGCGCTCATGGACCATAAATCCTAAGAATTGTCCGGCCGATACACCAAATGCACACTTGTTTGGGTTCATCTTCAGCCCATGTTTCCTTGTGCACTCCAGCACTTCCTATAAATCGGCCAGATGATCTTGGTGACCTTTTGACTTGACCACGACGTCATCTATATAAATTTCCACCGATGAACCAATGAGCTTGTGGAAGATGTAGTTCATGGCCCGCTGATATGTAGCGCCGGCGTTCTTCAAGCCGAAAGTCATAACCACCCATTCAAATAAACCAAGATGGCCTGGGCACCTAAAAGCCGTTTTCAAAATATCTTCCTCGGCCATTAATATCTGATTGTATCTGGCATTCCCATCCATGAAGCTTATGACTTTGTGGCCTGCGGCGGCATCTACCAAGATATCGGCCGTTGGCATCGGATATCCATCCATCGGCGTAGCCTGATTTAAGTTCCTTAAATCGATGCACACACGCAATTTTCCATTCTTTTTGTATACAGGCACAATGTTAGAAATCCATTCGGCGTAGCGGCACTGCCGAATAAATCCTGCCTCAATCAACTTTGTAATCTCGGCCTTTATGTCAGGTAAAATCTTGGGGTTACACCGTCGTGCGGGTTGCTGATACGGCCGATATCCTGATTTTATAGGTAACCGGTGTTCAACAATAGACCGGTCTAGTCCTGGCATCTCGTGGTATTCCCAAGCAAAGCAATCCCTGAACTCTTTCAATAAACTTATCAATTTATCTTTGTACTCAGAATCCAAACTGGCACTAATGTACGTCGGCCTTGATTTGCTGCTATCTCCCAAATCTACCATCTCCAATAAATCGGCCGACGTGAACCCATGCTCCAGCTTCCCATCTTCTCGGACGAGCTGATCCATTTATTCCGAATCTTCAGAGCCGACTGCTTGGATCGGCTGTAGACCGAAATCGGACACTCTCAGGAAGTCGGTGTCCCAAGTCCTGCCAGATATACACTTGACGTGCTCGCAGCTCCACTGTTGTGTGTCGGCCTCTGCAACGCTGTAGATGGAATCGGCAGCGACTATCTCTGTACTGTCGCCGACCCATTGCACAAGGCATTGATGCATAGTAGATGGGACACAACAGTTTGCGTGTATCCAGTCGCGACCAAGCAGCATATTATAGGACCCCTTGCCATTAATGACGAAGAAAGTAGTAGGGAGGGTCTTACTGCCGATGGTGAGGTCGACGCAGAACGCTCCGCGGGCGGGTGACACGTTGCCTTCGAAATCCTTCAGCATCATGTCCGTCTTGGTGAGGTTGTCGTCGCCCTTGCCCAGCTTGCGGAACATGGCATACGGCATGATGTTGACCGCCGTGCCTCCATCTACCAGTAATCTGGTGACGGGTCTCCCGTTGACATAGCCCTTGAGAAACAGCGCTTTGAGATGCTGCCGTTTTTCTTCTTCTGGTTTTTCAAACGTAGCCATCATCGGCTCTAATACCAGTTGTGCCATTTGTTCTTCTTCTGTTTTTGTTACTTTATCTCGATCGTTGGGCGCCATGAACTCCATCGGCAGTATGAATACCATATCAATTTCGGCTGCCGATCCTTGGTTGTTCGTTTCCTGACCGTTTTTCTTTGGGCGCCAAACTCGAGATTTAACATTCCTTCTCTCTGGCACATGTCTTTGTTCCTCTTCTTGATGCTCCCACTGGCGTAGGTGTTGGATCCTTCACTTCTGGGATCTGGATAGGCCATCGAGACACCACCTGGGATTCACTGGTTTGGCCGATGATCTGGCGTGTTCCCAATCTGGTTCCCTCCCTAGGGGATCTTCGTCTGATAACCTGTCATCGTCCATTTCTTCGAGCCGATCGTGTGCGCTGATCCTGCCCCCCAGTCCATCTTGCTGGCCGATCTTGCTTTTTGACCTGGTGTACTGGTCAACTCTGCCCCCCCAACCGATCATGCACCAAAACGCGCCGTCCTTCGCGCCGATTTCTGTTGATCGGCTCTGATCCTCTGTCCCTAGAATGTGGCTTCGGGCGATCGTTGCAGCTCAATCCATTACACTCCGGACAGTTGTCGGCAGATGGCAATCTGATATCGTTCTCCCAGAAGTGGATGAAGAACGGACATTGCCAGTGATCTTGATGCCGGCGTATCGTCTTTTCCTGGTATTGTGCTTGTTCTTGCTGCTGCCGATATTTACTTAGTAAGAATTGGGAGGTGACAGGCCTGCGTGGTCGTTCTGGCCCTCGCTTGTTCCTTCTGATTTCTTCCGTCATGATCTGCCTCCTGGGGTCGACAGCGCCGTCTCTTCTCGCCGATTCTGACGTCAGCACCTTGGTTTGACTTGAGGTTCCTTCAGCGTTAACCGTGTTGGCCGGGAAGGGATGCTGAATTATCTTCATCGGCTTTGCTGATTTGGTTGGAGTTTCAAACCTAAGCCGCCCCTGTTCAATGGCCGATTGTATCTGCTGGCGGATGACTTTACATTCATTTGTATCATGAGAAATAGCATTGTGCCACTTGCAGTATTTCCTCTTCTTAAGTTGATCGGCCGTAGGGATGGTGTGATGTTGAGACAGCTTAATCTGCCCCTCCTGAAGCAGTAGATCAAAAATTTTATCGGCCTTTGACGTGTCAAAGCCGAGTGTCTCTGGGTCCTTCTTGCCAAAGGGGCAAGATATTGGTTTTTTCCCTTTTACCCATTCTGCCAGGCCGATTTCTTCTTCCGCATCGGATTTAGATCCCTCCAAGTATGCCACCTTCTTTTGGAAGCTCCTCCGCTGTTCAAACGGTCGGACCTCTTGCCCTGATAATCGGTGGACGACTTGGCTCAGGCTTTCAAATTCTTGGGCAGCATATCTCTCTTTGATTTGTGGCAAGAGGCCTTGGAAAGCGATATCGGCCAACTGTGCATCGGTCAGAGCCAGACTGTAGCACTTGTTCCTGATTTCTCTGAACCTCTGTATATACCCTGTCACTGGTTCATCGCTCCTCTGCCTGAGGTTGGTCAAATCCGAGATCTTCATCTCGTGTACTCCCGCATAGAAGTACTTGTGGAATTGTTTCTCCAGATCGGCCCACGTGACGATAGAATTTGGCGGTAAAGTGGTGAACCACTGGAAGGCCGATCCGGACAGAGATGATGAAAATAAACGCACCCTCAAAGCATCTTGCGTGGCAGCTTCTCCGCACCGGATGATGAATCGGTTGATATGCTCCACAGTGGATGTGTCGTCCGTCCCTGAGAACTTGGTGAAATCAGGAACTTTGTAGCGGTGTGGGAACGACAGCGAGTCATAGGCCGATGGATACGGCGTCTTGTAAGTATAAGTTTGAACTTTCGGCTTCAGTCCAAACTGATCCTGGATCACTTCTGCTATTCTTGCCGTCCAGTCCACCTGCTGCTGATGAACAGCAATTCGCGGCGCGGGCATATGATGAAGGGCTGGTACGGCCGGGTGATGAATCGGCGAATTTTGCTGAGCGGCCGATAGTTGATGGCGAAACGAGTCCGCACCCCCTTCGTACGTCACCGCTGGCGCCGTGCCTCTGAATGCTTCCACAGTGTTTGCCCCCTGCCGATTTCTGATAAAATCGGCTGATACTGGGAAACCGTCGGCCGGGCGGCCGATTGGTATGGTACCTGAACCGAATAACTGCCATGCCCGTTCGCTGGCTCGGGAAAATACGCCATGGCTGACGTCCCCCAAGGCGCTGAGCTTGTAGGTAGTGTTTGCACAGAAGCCATCTGAACGGGTTGAAGCGGCGCTCGCGATGGGAGACATGGTGCACCACTGTATCTTGGAGACGCCGGAAGTGGTGGAGAGCTGTACCCCTCGCGTTGCGTCAATATCGGCTGAGAAGCCGATTGGGACGTATATGGTAGGCTCCTGGCCGGCAGAGCAGTTGGAGGGGCATATGCCGGTCCCTGATAGCCTTGAACGGCTCCGCTGGCCAGAGAGTTGACGACGGCGTTGTACACCGTGTTGCTCATCACCGAGGATTGGTCGATGAATGCTTGATACACGGACTGTTGAATCATCTCTGACATCTTGCCCGAGTCTTCAGCAATGGTGATGTGGCGAGGTGCTAGAATAGGAGCCTTCTTGACTGCCTCCCCGCTTCTGGTACGACTGAACGACTGGAGGTACATCTTCTTGTAATCTTCCAGATGTTTGGCCAATTCTTCCCTCTAGTCGTCCTTGAGATCAGCTTCTGTGACCTCAATGATGTTGCTGTCAGAGATTTCTGCGTTGTTCGACATATCAGATCTTGGATGGTCCCACTGGGCGTGCCAAAAGTGTGTTGGCGCTAAAATCGGCCGGATAGGAATCAGCCGATGGGTCTTCAGCGTCGGACACACGACCCGGGAGAATCTGCTTAGCTCTTGTTCGGGTTATCGCCCTGGTGCGGTTCGCGCGGCGTGCCAGTCAATCTGACCTGTTGATTGACAAGGAAATAGAGTATTAAATTCCAGGCGCGTCGATCGGCTGGGGTTCCGATTTGCTGTAGAGATGATCGGCTATGGATCAGCCGATGATCGTATAGTAATCGTAAAGAAAACTGCTGGAGCGATCTAGACGACTACTGCAAGGACAACACTTGAAATAGATCTAATCGGCTGTATGATGATAAATCGAGGAAGAACAATGACGAAGCCGATTACTCTGATCTCAAGCTGGATAACTGGTGATAATACTAGAATAACAGGCAAAACTTGCAATTCTAGTAAATATCGATAACTGGTGAATAAATCCAAATGAAACCACAGCGATGCGCCCGTAGTTAAAGCTCGGATATTACTCGGTAAGCGGAACCTACCAATTGGCCGGAGATCAAGTTGATGCAGCCCTGCCAATCCGTACGAACTCGTGAAAGAAGAAAAGATATTGGCGAAGTCGCCGACTTGAAAGTAAATTGCTGGAAAAGTAGAAGTATTGTTGTTGATTGATGTGTTATATCTCAAAGCCCTAGCGACTTCTATTTATACCCTGAAACTAGGACTCCTGGTCGATTACGACTTGTTACAACCTTATTTAAAACAAGAAAACTACTATATCTATAATATCTTTAAAGAAGGAAACGGACTCCCGCAGAATCTTCCGCCGCCGTCTCCTAATCCAATCAGGGCTTTTCCAATTGCTTCCCAACCGACTTGGCGTGCCCTGTTGACCAGCCTTTGATCAGGATCTTCTGGAATAATCCCATCCTGTTGGCATAGGCTGTGCCACCAATCGGCCGATTTTCCAACCGTTACTTCAATCGGCCGATTCCTTTCTGTAGCTTTCAGATCTGCCGCATCGGCCAATCTTCTCCTCCTGACGCCGATTCAACACGTGTCAAAATCTGGCGTCAACACCTAGTTGCATCGCTACTAGGTTGTTCCAAGCCCAGAGTAGAGGATTTCCTTCACACAAACAAGTGGTCAGATAGATACATACCATTACGAACCTACAAACTATGTCTGGAAAGTACTCGAGTACTTATTACAATGAGGATTTCTTGAAGCCAATTTTCTTTAACTTAAGTGCTTTAGGCGCTGGAGCAGCACCCAAAGCACTCGACAGCGCTGACTTGCCAATTAAGGGCAACGCTTGCGTCGGTGTGGCAGTTAGTGGAGTTGTTTGCAATATAGGGTCAGCCGAGGGCGGCACTTGTCCCGTCGTGGCCCTAGCAGACTCTGATAACGGGTCTACTATAATAGAGGGCATGTCTTGCCCCTTCACAACATCATCCTCGACTACTTCCCCGACCCTTCGCTTTGACTCCTCGGGGTTCGAGGAACTAGCATTGAAGATTCAAGAAAAAGGGAGGAATCTGTCAAAATCGGCAAATAGAAGCACTCGCATGTTCAAGAAAAGTACTGACATGGGTGTTTCTTCTTCATCACCACCCCATGAGGCGCTAGCCTTGCGCTTCCGGGTGGTGACCCTCTTTTTACTCGAGTAACTAGGCAAAAGCTCACCACCAGGAGAGCTTCCGCCCTCTTGGGAGGTCTTATCCTTCTTACTCTTGATTACCTCTGCTACCGTGCGGCCATTGTCAATTCCCTCATCTTCGTCCTCGCTCACTGGGTCGCGAGAAGGTCAGGAGATCTTGGGTGGTTGATGCGCCGACGATAGGGTATGGCTCGGACGATCAATTTTCGGCATGGGAGGCATGCTCCTATGGATATTCACATCATCCTATGACAAGATTTCAAGCTCTGTTAGTACAATTCAGATTCTGAAATATGACAAGTGCTCAATAGAAGTAAATGACTACTTACACTTACCTATTTTGGAGGATTCTTTACACTGAATAGCTTCAACAGATAAGGAACAGTATTTGCATTCAGAAGTACTCGGTTCACCCGCATCACAACTTCATCTTGGTGAATGCGTTCTGTAGTAAATTGAGATTGATCTGAGAGTCTGAGGTAGTTGAAGCCGAACCGATCACCCTTTGCAAGGGCTGGATGCGTCTGCCAATCCAAGAGTACATTACCGAAGCTCCGGTGACTCGCTCTGTTCTGAGTTTCATGATTCTCTCAAGCAGATCGTTGACATGACTCATATCTCGGGGGCTCACTGTCCACTCGCCAGTAATCTTGGGACTCCCAGCAGTCCTCTTTGGAATTGCGGGTTTGTGATTCCCGACGTAAAACCAGCGTTCTCTCCATTCAGACAGACTAGTTGGGAATTTGTATGGGATATATTTTCTCTCCATACCTTGCCTCAGTTGAAGGTCGGCTCCGCCCACCTTGGCAATGTTCTTTTCACGAGGCTGTGGTTTGAGATGGAAGAGATAACATAAGAGGTCGAAGTGGGGTTCTATTCCTAAGAAGGCCTCACAGAAATGAACAAAGATAGCAATGTGTAGAAAAGAGTTGGGGTTGAGGTGATGGAGTTGGATTCCATAATGGAAAAGCAAGCCGCACAGGAAATCACAAGTCGGGATGGCTAGCCCACGCTCGTCAAAAATGCTAGAATATAATAATTTCCTCGACTCCTTCATATGGTCTCACATTGCTAGTAGTAGAATGCCACTGAACAGTTTCCTTGCTCTGAAGAAGACACTCAACTACTAAAGATTGGATATCGGCTTCAGTGCACTTACCTTTCTTCCACGACTTGCAAGATGATGAAGCAGACTCGGATTCTTTCCCCTTCCCCTTTGTGGCGCCTTTCTTGCCGGCCATCCTCGATGTCACGAGTCTTTTCTTTCGCATACGCTCGGGGGTTGAGGAGGGACTGGCAGAAGAGAACTCTGAAGAGGGAGGAACCTCTAGCGACTACTTTTTGTAGGGATGAGGATGCAGAAAGGAGCTGGAGATGGTGTAGATCTAACTTTGGAAATTGCGGCGGCTATGAAACAGAGGAAGACGAAAGCCTCAAGGCAGTGAAGGGGTGAGTAAACCCTAGGTTCACCACGCGTTTAAATAACCAGCGGCTGCTATTATGAAGGCTGACGTTCGCTGAGCGGAAGCCGAAGAAATTTTTTTGGGATAAGATTATATTTGAGCGGTAATTTAGGGCTCTTTTAGGGAAGTTATTTCTTTAACCATTTTTTCAGGGATGTCAATCCAAAAAAAAGAGGTTTTTTAATTTTTGAACTAATTTGCCCATTTTAACCATAAATTCAAATTCTTTTATGATGTATGCCACGATATTTTGGATCCTTTTTCCAAACCTTGGAATTTGGATTCAAGGCTCGGAGGCTGTAGGACACGTGTCATCAATGGCTTATTTTTCAAAATTATTTGGAAGATAAAGACCGGAAGATTCAAGACTAATTTGACCCTCAGCCTGATTCTTCAATTCAACCTAAGGCTCGGGGGCTACTCCATATGGAGTGCAAGTTTCATCGCACCCCATATAAAAGAAGACTACTCGGGGCATGAGCACCTCACAGCCTCGAGGCAACCAAGGAAGTCCTCGGAAGACACCTTCAAGATGGAGTTTTAGACGAACTCGAAGACGCCTTCAGAAGTACTCGAAAGCCTGCAGTACTGGCTACGAAGAGCTCGGGGGCTTGTTAGGCCCGAGGCCACGGGACTGCGCACGTGGCACGAATATTCTATAATAAGGGATGGGGCATGTCCCATACCTTATACCTGTTGTACACTACTCAGCCACGAGTAGGACTAGTCGGAACAGAAGGAAAATACCCAAGTAGTACTCTGGTAGGACTTCTGAGCTTGTATCTAGCTAAGATATATGTAACCCTATCCCCCCAAACTTTATAATGGTGGGCAGGGACCCCCCCCCCCCTAAACCAATCCACATCTAAGGCAATACAAACCACCACATAGAACGTAGGGTGTTACACTCCTTGCGGCCTGAACCTATCTAAATCTTTGTGTTCCTTGCGCCTTGGAGTTCAAGATCTCGGCGACACCCTACCTAAAACCTACCACCTCGGGGTATCCCTCGGTGAGCTTGGTGGTAAAACACCGACATCTGACACGCTGGGGACAAACCTTCAACGCCTTTGGTAGCAGCCTTCTCCTTAGCCTTTTTCTGACGACGCTCCGCCAGAGTTGTGTCATCATCTCCCGATGAACACCAGCTTTCTTCCTCCTCAGCTCCTTCATCGCTTGGAGCTGGTCGATGACGCTGCACAGCGCGTGGCATCAAGTCTATCTGCACTTCAAGCTGCACAAGCTGGATGTGCTCTGGTAGTGGACTCAAACTTCTATATATATTTACATTATCCTGCAAGGGATCAAGACAGGATCAGAGCCAGTAAAGCAAAAAGGAGTAGAAAAGTACTCGAAGGAATGAAAGCTAGCAACTTCTTGTACCTGTTTTGGAGGATTTGATACGCTGAATAGCTGCGGGACATATGGAACAGTGTGTACATCCATCAGGACACAATATACTCGCTTCAAGGCCCTCAGGCAACCCCTCTGTAGACAGCCGAGGTGGATCTTCAGTTTCCAAGTACTCGAAACCAAAATGGTCTCTCTTTTATAGAGGTTGTACCCTTGTTGACGGTCCTTAAAGTCACAAAACAACCATCAACCTCTGCATCAATCAACACTAATTAAACACCAAAACCTAGAATAGGGATTTAACTCTAACCATTTCTACAAGCTTTGGTGAATTATGATATGCAGGCACCCATGACCAAATACAAGGAGAAAACACCAAAGAACGCAGAAGAATGCACAGAAGATCACATCATGCGTTGCACAAGGATAGAAGGGCCCACTTGGCAGATCAAACCGACGTAACTTTGTGGGAAACCTTGAGAATCAAGCCAAGGGTCCACCTACCAGTCTCACAGCCAAAGGCGGTGCCAGGAGGGCCCACCCAGGGGTCGGCCAAACCTAGACGGGTTCCTGGCCTACTCAATGTTGGCGGGAAGATCGATCTTATCCTCCTAAAGGTGGTTCCTGGTGTTTCCATACAAATCTCCCCCTGGAACCGACCTATCCAAGCTATAAAAGGAGGAGAGGAGACCCCCCACAAGACACACCACTTTGGAGAAGAAGAAGAGAAGGGAGGACTCCACCTTTTTGAGCTACTTTGTAGAGTAGGTTAGGGAGTATGTGGAGGAGAAGTCTAGGAGGAGAGCCGGAGTTGTCGGCCTCCCTCTACTTGTACCTCGGCGGATACGAACCTCTTTTGAGTAAGTATCCGGGTTCATCTACGGTGGTGAGTTCTTATTAAAGCTAAGTCTTTGTTATCATTCGTTTGCAGAATCATTGTCAGTTCTTGAATGGTTGCTTCTAGCCTAAGGACTTGAGTCTTAAGATGGAGCTTGGCCGGGGTCAGAAGTAGTAATCCATAGCATAGACGTGGTGTCTAGGCTTGAAGTTACCTTTGTTTGCTACCCTTACCCATGATCTGTCGGGGTAGGCAGCAGGTGGTGACAGTCCTGTCCGTCCTTCATAGTCCCCCATATTCAGATTGGGCGTAGAGCTAATAGCCGGATACGCTTGGCAGACCAGGTGTAAGCGGTGCCTGAAGCAAGCCAGTAGTAGCTAAGCTTATCTTTCCTAAGTATCTCTATCCTTAGACAACCACACTACCTACGACAATCCTATCTTCTCTCTTTTCCTAGGTAAATTAACTAGAAGACCGTTACACCTCCGTTCCCTGAGAAATACACAATACCTGAATACTCTCCGGGTGCAGTGCTACAGCAGTATATCCATGTGCCTGCGGATTTATTCTTGAACATTAAGAAATACCAACAACCCTCCTAGTGATCCACGAGTACATCACAGAGGCTCCGGTGACCCCTATCTCTTTCAAAGGTTTGATCAGATCGACTGGTTCCAGAACTTGGTCCATATCAGCAGGATTGGGGTTCTTGTTCCATTCAGGTTGAATCTTGGGTGTTGTGTTGCTCCACTTAGGCAGCGCCAGCTTGTGGTTTCCAATGTAAAACCAACAGTCCTTCCATCCTGACAAACTACTTGGGAATTTGTACTCAATATAGTTTTGATCCATTTTCTATTTCAATTGGAATCCAGCCCCTCCGACTACACTTATATTTTCCTTGCTGGGTTGAGGCTTCACTCGAAAAAGATAGCGGAACAGATTGAAATGGGGTTCGGTTCCAAGGAAAGCTTCACAAAGATGAATAAAAGTTGCAGCATGGGTGATGGAATTCGGGTTGAGATGATGGAGTTGGAGGCCGTAGAAATAAAGTAGGCCACGAAAGAAGTCGCAAGCAGGGAGGGCCAATCCCCTTTCGACAAAATGAAGGAATGACATAGTTACACCCTTGTTCTCAGAAGGAGAAGATTCTGAGTTGGTGGGACACCACTGTATCACATCCTTATCTTGAAGAAGACCCTCATCAACCAAACGCAGCAAATTGGAGTTGGAGCACTTACTCTTATTCTAGGCGGATTCCACAACCTTAGTTTCTTTTCCCTCCCTCTTCCACTTCTCTCCCCGGTTGGCGGTCTTCTTGTTGCCCATCTCCCTTGTCACGAGGCACTTCACTCGCATACGCTCGGGGCCTTGGAGAGGTGGTGCGGAGGCGTGCGATGGGTGGAGAAGATGGCGGCGAGTACAAATCGAGTGGGAGCAGGAGGAGGCGGCAGAGCAGATTTGGAAATGGCAGCGGCGCTAGGGTTCATGAGAAACAGATCTGAACAAGGAAGTGAAAAGGCCAAGTGAGCAAGTGAGTGAAAGGGTAAAAAACCCTTACCTCGGGATAAATAACTAGCGGATGCTACAGTGGAATTCCAAGAGTTGCCTGATTTGAGGAGCGGTTGGGGTAAATTTCAGGGAGATTTGTTTGATTAGCCATTTTTTAAGGGATCTGTCCCAAAAAAAGCGGCTTTTTAAAATTTGAACCCGAGATTTGCTTTGTGTCATCGAATGAGGGCATATCAGCTCCGTACAATTAGCCACATTCTTTGAGATTCTTTTTCCAAATTTTGAATTTGGATTCAAGGCTCAGGGACTACGGGACATATGTCATCTGCAAGATGTTTTTCAATTTTTTGGAAGATAAAAGAACAAAAGATTCAAGACTAATTTGACCCTCAACCTGATTCTTCGATTCACCCTAAGGCTCGGGGGCTACTCCATATGGAGTGCGATTTTCATCGCACCCCATAAAGAAGATTATTTCTAAAGACTTAAAGTTATTCGGGGCAAAGAGCGCCTCATAGCCTAGAAGCAGCCTAAAAGGTACTCGAGAAGATATATTCAAAATGAAGTTCTAAAGAACTCAAAGATGACTTCAGAAGTACTCGAAAGCCTACAGTAGTCGGCTACGAAGAGCTCGGGGGCTTGTTAGACCCAAGACCACGGGACTGCTTATGTGACATAGATATTTCTATGATAAGGGATGGGGCATATCCCATACCTTAGACCTGTTGTAATGTACTCGGATACGAGTAGGACTAGTCCGTATAGAAGGAAACTACTCGCTACGGTCAGAGTAGGACTCCTAAGCTCGTACTTGACTAGGATACCTGTGACCCTTTCCCCCTAGAGTATACAAGGACGGGCAGGGACCCCCTCCAAAACATAACCAATCCTAGGCAATACCATCCACCATACATGACGTAGGGTATTACGCAACTCGCGGTCCGAACCTAAACCTTGTGTTGCTTGCACCTTCGAGTTTCTGATCTCAGCGACACCCTTCCTACAAACCTACTACCTTAGAGTATCCCTCGGTAGGCTTGAGGGTAAAACACCGACACACTTTCTAGAGTTAGGTTTAGTAGTCTGCGAGTTAGAGTCGAGTCGAGGTTGTCTCGGCATTCTGGAGTCATCATCGGAAGTTTGGTATAAGCTCTTGTATCTTTCCCTTTCATATTTTATCAATATAAGTTATCTCCTTTATCTTTTGAGTCAGCTTTACTTTCCGCCTTTATTTATCTTTCCAAGTTATCTTGGCTTGAGTAGGTTAGGCTTTATTTTCCATCTTATTTATCGGGATCTTACCTTACGGGTATTCTTGCCCGGACTAGGCAGCTCAAGTCAGTTCCCTAGATTGAGGGGGATTTCTCGTGAAGGCTGTCAGACCTAGGGCCACGGAACTGCGCACATGGCGTACATATTTTAGGATAAGGGATACGACATGGCCCACGCCCTACATCAGTTGTAACTACTCGTACCGTAGTAGAACTAGTCAGAAAGGAAGAAAACTACCCGAAAAGTATTCGGGTAGGACTCCTGAGCTCGTATCTGGCTAGATTTTCCATGTAACTCTATCCCCCCAGACTATATAAGGGCGGGCAGGGACCCCCTCCAAATAGACACACCTAAGGCAATACAAGCCACCACACAGGACGTAGGATATTACGCTCTCGGCAGTCCGAACCTGTCTAAATTTTTTGTTCCTTGCACCTTTGAGTTCTTGATCTCGGCGACACCCCACCTACAACTTACAACCTCGAGGGTATCCCTCGGTGGGCTTGGCGGTAAAACACCGACAGCTGGCACGCCAGGTAGGGGTGTTCATCGAGCATCCACCGCAGAACTCGATGGCATCTTTCAGCTTCACCAGCACCATGCTCGATGAGGGCACAACGTTCATTTACGGCTCCTAGATCTGCGTCGCCAATGACTCGGGTGGTTTCAACGGCCACCTAGCCGACTCCAGGAAGCCGGAGGCCTCTGCAGCAAATCGATGCAGTGACCTCGACGAGTTCGTCGACAACCTCGACGAGTTGCTGCTCCCCGATCTCGCCGGGGAGATCAAGAGGATGTCCATTTTCGACGCGACTTCAACTCGTGCTGCACTAGGACTGCTCGGATTGGACTCAAACCGATCTGAGGAGGCGCGTGCCCTATTTCAATGAGGTGGCTACACGGTTTGAGTCCCTCTCCGACTTGGAAGACTTAGATCGACTGCTCAAGCTCGGAGACGAGGGAGCCACCGCCTATTGGGGGGCCCCTGTTTTCAACAACTACTCGGACTCAGATGACGACCCTGAATCCTTTTCAGGTAGTCACCTGGATCTAACCATAACATCTACGCCACAGGGCCGGTTCGTGTACTAGAAGGGCTTAGAGCCCTCCGAGTTACTCGAATACGACTCCCGCCTTGTGGCCTTCACGCAGGAACTGCCTTTTCAGGAAGGAAAACCCCTCTCTCGCATCTCTGAAGAGGGAGAGAGCAGCACAGAGCTAGTCGAGTACAGCTATATAGCTGAAAGCTCGCCGGATCATCAAGTCTACATGGCTTCCCTTCACAATGCAGATGACGACGAGCCAGGTCCTGAGTACGACGCCGAACTACTCGCGGACGTATTTGCCGATGAATGTACGGTGGACGCCCCTCAGGATGAGAACGAGGAGTACAGAAGGATCCAGCGGTTGAAGAACGCCAAGCGTGCGAAGCGCGGACGGAACATGGAAAACTGCGCACGCAACCCACTGTACCAGAGGAACCTCAACAACGCTTTCGCAGCAGCTGAAGATCAGGAGTATCGCACCTTGATCGGCGCCATTGCAGAAGCTGCGCTCCTAGCTCAACAACTACCACCAAATCCCTAGATACAAAGGTTGCAATACCTAACCCAGCGCACGCTCGTGCAACTCGATGGGCAACACCCAATGTTGTCAACTCGGAACACACTCTCGAGACCCGAGCGCCATGTTGACTCTGCGCAGGTTAGCCGCACCCTTGGAAGAGGTTTCGGATATCGGGGGAACGATAATCACCAGAGCAACCAGGACAATCCAGTCGGCCACGGCAATCACCAGGGCCAGCAGTCCGTGCGTGGCAACGTTGAACAAGAGGTGCAACAACCAATGCATCCACCCCGTAGCCGACACGATCCAAGGCCTCAGGGCGAAGCTCCACCCGAGGCTAGCCTTCAGAACGCTCCTACAATTGATCTAAGGCAGAAGATCAACGACGGTCGTGACGCGCGGCGCATCATTGAGGCAAGGAGAAGGGACCGACCCGACAGATATCACGATGCCGACGATAGTGACCGATTCCCAGCGTTCACCTCCAACATCACCGACCGGTCCTACCCCAAGGACTTCAAACCAGTCGGCATCCCCGTGTACAACGGCAAGCAAGACCCGCGCCAGTGGATTTGTTACTACTCCGTCGCCATCGAGGTATCTGGCGTATCCAACTCCACCAAGGCACTCTACTTCTCAGTAGCCTTGGAATCCGTGCCCCTCACTTGGCTCGAAAGCCTTAAACCAAACTCCATCGACTCCTGGGAGGACCTCAAGAGAGCCTTCATCGACAACTTCCAGGGATCCATGATCCGAGCAGGTACTCGTCATGATTTGTCCCAGGTTAAGCAGGAGTTGAACGAGATACTGAGGTCCTACACCCGGCATTTCTTCGAGATGCGAGCCACCATCGCCAACATCACCGACGAGGACGTCAAGAGAAATCCTAGCATCAAGTATAGACGTGGTGTCTAGGCTTAGTGCTAGTTTGAAGTGTGTTCCACCTCACGGAACTGTGTGGTAGACGACAGGTGGTGACAGCCCTATCCATCCTTTGTAGGCCACCATATTCGGGTGTTTCCATATGAGCAGTAGTCGACCATTTGGACTCCCTTCTCATCCCTATATGAATCCATTCTATAGATCCCAAGTAAGCTCTGGTTTCCCGGTAGCTAGTTAGAAGCATGTTATAGTCTAATGAGGCTCGCTCTTATAGTTTAGAAGTGTTCTAGGAATCTTCCTCGCTGGTTGTTCTCCCAGCTACCTACCGCTCTAAGGTTTAGAGTCTCATATGTCATGATCATTGCTTGACCCTTATCTTATTATATCCGTTTACCCTGCTAAATTAGTTGGTTGATACAGCTAGTAAAGTTTATCATTCGCTTCTTCGATACTCTTTAACCATAGTGTTTTCCCGAGGAAATTTACAATACCTTAGAATACATCAAGATGAAATGTTATAGCGGTAACTTTGTGCGCTTGCAGAATATAAATTCTTTTGGGCATAAGAAACACCAACAACTAGTGGGTGGCAAGAGGACCCTCGCTCTAAGACCCTCTCATTCTACTTTCCCTTCAGTAACTACCCGTGCAGCTGCTTATTGTAGTAGTGCTCACATATTCTTTGAATATAGTAGTTAATTTGTATGGAAAAATAATTCACATTAGATTATTCATCTTCCTATAAATGCTGGGAAATATAATTGAAAAGACAGTTGATTCTGTACATTCAATATATCTATTTTCCGCATTTTCAGCTCATGTCTAATTTCCTGCTTTAGTTTTGGCTATTTCTAGTCTCATAATCATCGTACTGAAGCTTGGATGTAGGCTTAGAAAGTGCCTACCATTTTTGACCCAATAGTTGCTACACACCCATCATGTCTCTCCTCGACCGATCTCCTACTGCTTCTGTTTTTTTTTTTTTTTTGAGAATGTGTGAAGAAGTAGTTCACTTGGAAGACAAGAGTACAACACCCTCGACCTTTTACTGCTTCTATTACAATAGTCTACTATAGACCTACAAATGTTTAGTGATGTTATATCATCGCGTCAAGATTATGCTCCTGATATATGATATTTCTAGTCAATCTTCCTATCGTGATGATTTCCATTTGGATTAAGGTCTATTTGGACGAGCTAAAGTAGAGTGCTAAACTTTAGCACTTATGCCTTTGCCAAAATTTTTGATTCTTGACTAAAATTTAGGTCCCCTTTAGCACTCCTATTTGGAGGAAATAGTGCTAAAGATTAACACTTTTGAACATTAGCACTTGGACCCAAACACTCTCTAAATTAAGCCTATTTAGATGTGCAAAAGTTGAATGATAAATTTTAGCACATATTAGCATTCATACCTTCATTAAATTTTTTGAGTTTTAGCTAAAGTTTAGCCTATCCTATTAGCACTCCTGCTTAGATAAACTAGTGCTAAACTTTAGCACTTTAGAGTATTATCACTTAAACACAAACACCCTAAATCTAAGAGTGCTAATTGTTTCAATAGAACCATCTAGTGCAGATTCATTACAAGAACCGCTAGTGATAGTCACATCTGAACTCCTTGCCTAACCATGCCACCACATGGCTGCACAATAATGTTGTCAAAAAACGTAGTCGCTCCGTCCCATGAAGAGTGCAATCCTACGTTTGAAAAAAAATCTTATAAAGAGTGCAATCCTAGATCTCAACTACCTGTCTAATTAAATGGTCAGATTTGATTTGCATGCCAAAACAAACTGCATGTGGCCAACAAATGAGGGTACGAGAGTCTTTTCATGTCACCGCTAATCTGTATGAGAAAAACTAGAATTGCACTCTTCATGGGATGGAGGGTGTAAATTTTTCATTCATCCGTGATTCACGGTAGTTGATCCGGCCACAACCTCATAGCTTCGCTGAAGCCCTCCTTCACTACGTAAGAAGCTCTCAAAGCCCTCCTTCACTACGTAAGAAGCTCTCAAAAAAGATACTAACATAGTAGATATAGTTTCTAGATGCTTCTCCAGTGATTTATTGGTGATGTGTATTAATAACCCACGTCTTTTATAAGTGTCGAAAACTCCCGCCTCTCCAATAAATTCGTACTATAAGAGACGTGCCTACCCAAGCCCTGCGTGTACTTTAAGTATATCCCGATCCGAACTTTTTATCCAACCCAGTTCAATCCCTCCTGCGTCCCCCGCACCCGTCCCTCTTCCCCTGCCGGCCCCTCCCCCCTCCCTTCCCTTCTCTCCCCCGCCTCCCCTCGCCGCCACCTCCTCCACTGCCAGCGGCAGGAGCTCAAGGCCCGGGCGGAGGTGGCCGGCCGGCGCACGGGAGCTCGACCGCGGACGGAGGCGGGCGGCCGGCAGCAGGAGCTCCACGCGCGGGCGGACGAGCCGTGGCCCAGCCGTAGGGCTCGGCGACTCATGCAGCGGAGGGCGAGCAGGAGCTCACCAACACGCCGCGCTGCCGGCCTGCTGCCCTGACGTGCCGCCTGCCGGACGCGCGGCCGACCTGTGCCGCCGGCCGTCTTTCCCGACACGCCGCGGCCCCAACGAGCCGTGGCCCAACCGCGCTGGCACACTGATGTGCGGCCGCCTCGCCACGCCGGCTTGCTGCCCCGACACGCTGCTTGGCCTGCTCTGACACCGACCCCGACGTGCCTTGTGCAGGAGTTCTTCACCACCACGCCCACCAAGTGCTCCACAGATTGCCTCAGCCAGGTATTTGAACATTCACTTTGGCCATGCTTATACTCGGTGACGTATTGGTTCTATCTTCCTTTGAAATTCCCTCTCCACAATTACGCCCTACTCAAAGGAGATACTTGTTAGTGATGGCAGTGGCGGCTCCTACAGTGGAGCAGGCGACATCTTGATTACTAGAACGGGTGAGCCTCTGTCCTCTAGTGAGCAATATGGTTCTATTTATACGGAAAAACAATCATTTCTGATGAATGGTATAGTGGCTTACATTACTGATAAATTTTCTGGTGAATGATATGGTTCCAGCACTGAATTTTATCATTACTGATGAATCATATTACTGCCAGGTACGTATGTATATTTTTAATTTGGAGCTGACCAGCTGTGGTAACTTGTAACATCAGACTGCAAATCAAATTAGGAAGATTTGTCTATCTTCAGCTTGGTACATTTTTAATAGTGGACTAGACGACCAACATTTCCTTTTTTGTGAATGTCAACCTAATCATGTATCTTGCCTTCTTCTTTGTAGTGGTTCTCTACACTTCTTGGCCTCAAACAATAATTGCGGAGTTAGAGACTTTGACATGGAAAAGTTTCGATCTGCAATGACTTCCTATTTGCTTGGTCTGTGAATGTAAAGCCTTCACCTAATTCTTTGATTGTCTATGTTAGTGTTGACTATGTTGCACATTTGTTGGATTTTCATTTTCTATGACGTTGGAGAACTATTATCTTATTTTGCCCCGTGTTTAATTTCTGCAGCATACATCACTGAGTCCTGATGGCAAACTTGCTATGATTGTGGGGGACAATCCTGATGGACCTCTGGTTGGATGCTAATTCAGGAAAAGTAAGAAGAATGCAATCTCCAGTCACTGACTTCAAATATAAAGTCCATAATACACACAAGCTTATGTTTGTTTGTTTCTCCCAGACGCTTCATGATCTCCACGGCCATTTGGATTACTCCTTCGCATCAGCATGGAACCCAGTTGGCCGAATATTGGCCACTGGAAACCAAGACAAGAGATGCAAAGTATGGGACATCAGAAATCTCCCCAAATCACTTGCTGTATTGGGTGGAAAGTATGGGACATCAGGAATCTCCCCAAATCACTTGCTGTATTGGGTGGATTTGTATAGGTTCATTAGATTAGGACTGCATTTGTAATGTATATAGTGGATAAACTATGTGAATTTGTGATGTAAAGAATATGAATTTGTGATGTAAAGAATGGATAAAATATATGTAATATATGATGTATATAAGGGTATATTCTGTCCTTCTTTTTCTTTTTTTGTTTTCTTAGCATCCCGTGTCTCCTATGTGAAGTCATAGGAGACGCGGGTTAACAACCTGCGTCGCCTATGTGGGGATCATTGGATCGCGTCTCCTATACCCGGGTTTGTAAAAACGCGTCTTCGATAACCTCTCATATAGGAGACGCGGAAAAACCGCGTCTCTTATGATTTCACATCAGAGATACAAATTTGAAGACGCGAAAAAACACGTCTTCTATGTGAGTTAACCCGCATCCCCTACGAGGCTTTTCTTACATAGTGCTTACCATCTGTCAACTAGCACTTGTTGTTCTAATAGTATATTTTTCCTTTTGATTCTTTATTCACGATTGTTTGGCATTTAATGAGTTCAAGTCTTCAAAGGAGAAGGTTGCCAATTGTAATGTTTTAACTCTCACTGAGAGCTACAAGTTCATCCGAAGTTCTTTTTTAACCCAAATACATATGAAAATTTATAAATTTCCAAATATGTTGGTATGAAAGGGCAGCTATACATCAATGCTGATACGAGCCAGCAGCGGTACATCCAAGCCGGTTGATACATCCGATGCATGCACAAATTGAAAAAGAATTCTACAGATTTCGTGGCTCTTTACAGACACCAATCATTGTCGTTTTCAAGTCAACAGAGAGTTTAGAGTCTCCTCAGATACAATTAGTTTAATTGCTTTTCGTACTTGTATAGATCTTAATAAAGTTCACTGTGCATAGTCGCAGAAGCCGTGGGTGCACTTGTTGTTGCACTGGTTGAAGCACTTGCCGCAGTTGTCCTTGTCGGCGAGCAGATCGACGCAGCGCCCGCCGCAGCAAATGCGACCATGCTTGCAGACCTTGTTGCAGCCTCCGCAGTGATCCACGCTGGCCACCGTGTCCACGCACTGCCCGTCGCAGCACGTCGGCCCGGGGCTGCCAGGCGCCAGGCACACGGCGGCCGTTTTCTTGGAGCAGTCGTACGACGGCAAGGGAGTGTTATAGACTGCGCTATTTGCTAGCAGGAAACGGCACCTTCTGGCTTTGAGCCCTGGGATGATTTTTTTAGAATATGGAAACATCCGGCCTTGATCATTCATATACGAATGACTACAGCCAATAAGAGCGAACACAGCACGTCACAGCATAGCTTAGAAACAGACTCAAAAGTGCTTAGCTGGTCTGAGCCAGGGAGCAATGGAAAACCGCAAAAAAAGACACTCTTAGGTAGCTATCCTGCTTCTAAAGTTCCAGCCACTTCTAGTAAACAACTCCATCACCAGTCCTTCTGGCCATTGGTAATTGTTTTTCATACATTTCCTTGCTTCCTCTTTAGACAGCTGCGATCAAAACATCGTCCAGTATGTCCCTCTGAAGATCACCTACAAATAAGAGTTAGGGATATAAAATACAACATCATTCCGTAAAGCCAAATGGCTCAGCACAAAGCAGAAGCGCCAACTAGCAGTTGTTTTTTAAGTTTTGCAGTATACCCATTAAGCCAAGACCCCAACATATTAGCAATACTTACAGGTGGGTTAATGCCAAACGTGAAGTACACAGCTTGCCAAACAAACCTTGCTAGATAGCAGTCAAAAAACAAATGTTGAATGCTTTCATCAAAGGTGCAGAAACAACATTTTCTTTCTCCTTTCCATTTTCTCTTAATCAAGTTATCTTTCGTGAGGATTACCCCTTTCATAAGATACCACAAGAAAACTTTAATTTTCAGTGGCACCCTTAACTTTCAGGCTGTACAGTTATCAGGTATACTATTTTCTTGTATTTTCTTGCATGAGGCTCATGTACATTGACTTAGAGCCCTGGGATGATGGTAGCATAGGTCGTGGAGACTTAGCGGTTGCAAGGAGTAGTGCCACAAGTAAGATGGTGAGCTTTGCCATGCCGACTGGAGATGTAACGACTGTATATGGAGGTGTTAGCTTGTTGATCTTTCTGATCTTGTGCCTTCTCCAATGCTGAATGAGTACGAAGCTGCGTGTTTGTGTGTGGTGAGAATAGCATCTGCAAAAGACGGCCTTATATAGAGGAGATGGCTAAAAGTCAGCCAGCTCAGTTACATATACATCTTGTGGTTGACTTGGGATGAAATTTGGAGTTCAAAGCAAGAGAATCATCATATTGGGCTCCTCGCGGCAAGGCGCAGCATCCTGACGAAATTACGGCCGCCCTCACATGCCCCCAAGGACAATATGCAATGATATCAAAACAGTAATGGGTACTCATGAGTCATGATGAGAAAATAATAAAGAACAGCATGAACTTCCAGGACACGTGGAACAGCGTAGTGTGATCCTTCCATTTGACACCCACAAATCATGCAAGGAGATGGCCGTACTGTCTACGTTTACAAGAATGTGCACCTTATTCATGGTACTGCGGATGTCCGGCAATAATAAGATTCATGCGGCCATGTACGCTTAAGGGTCACTGAACTTTTACACACTACAACAGTTATTTTGTTATTCCAAGGTCAGCTTACCTTTGATAAGGCATGAAGTAATGAGGACAGACAATATGCCTTGAATAACATAAATAAGAAGAAAAATTATATTTTACTAAATCAATGGTTTCTGTTCGTGTGGGCGAGGGCGATTCGTTTGCCTTTTGCTCTTTCTAACGTCCGTGAAATGCCTCCAAAAGAATATAGAAAACTTTGAACGAAGACTAATCCCTTGGATAAAATTGCCGTCGGGTCAGTAAAGACTCGTGGAACTAACTTATTGCTAACACCATGCATAACATAGAGATAAAATTAAGAATGATATATGTCGCGAAAATTACAAGTGCCATTAACAGAAGGATGAAATAAGCAATAACAGTAATGTGACAAAATAAACTCTTTACAATAGTAACCCTCTCTTATAATTGCATTCTACGATTATGACCCTCTGTATTCTGAAAGCGAACTATGACATCTTCATTTGGAATTGCATTAAGAGGTTCTTGTTCCGTTAAGCTAATGATTTGCCAACACGATTTCTTAGATCTGTCTTCGCAATTTTCAAGGCTGAAAAACACCTCTCCTCTAGTGTGATGGGACAATTTTTTGTACTGTTGGTCTTTATGGTCCTCGGCATGGTGGTCTTGCTGCCCCAACTAGAACATCATCTACCAGGACAACATTTAGCATCTTAGACTAGCTTTTAGGACACCATCTAGGACAGCATCTTAGACTAAGCATCACTAGCTTTTAGACTAGCATCTTGACATATGTTTGGCTGTCTTGACCAGCTATAAATATGTATCCCCAACCCCTCAGATTGGTATGGCATTGTGTGAGAAGTAAACCAGAAAATTGCTCCAACTCCTAGTGTCATCCTCTCAATGAGAGTAAGAATTTTGATACTAACAACTGGTATCAGAGCCGTTCTATCCTGTAGCTTAAACATCTCCTGCTCATCTCCTTCCCACGCCTCCCTTTGTCCTCAGCCGGCAGCAGGAACACCGGCTGTCCCTGCTCATCCCTCTTCCCCTGCGCAGACGGCCAGCCGCTCGTCTGTGGCAGCCTCTTCCCCACGCAGCAGCCCCCCACTAGCGCACAATGTTCGAAGGACAGTCTCAGCGCTCGGTCGCCTCAAGCGCGCGGCACGGCAAGAGGCCGAGCTCGTTACAGCAGAGGAACGCGAGTGAGCGGCGGCAGAGACCGCTGCGACAGCGGCGAGGGTGCCAAGGATGGCAGCGGCGGCGGCGGATGCAGCGCGTGCGGCGGCAGTAGAGTTCAAGGCTCTACGCGGCAGTAGCATCAGCAGCTCTACCTCTGCCGATGGCAGCACCGACGTGGAACTCAAGCAGGCGAGGGAAGTAGCGGGAGAGCGGGCGGCGCAGTGGGCAGCCGCGCACCCCCACGGGCGTGGTGGCGGCAGTCCAGACGGGTGTGGACGAGCCGACGGCGCTCCTGGCGATCACTCTTAAGTGGGTGTTCAAGCTAAAGAGGGATGAAGTCGATGCTATCGTCAAGCACAAGGCTCGCTTGGTGGCACGCGGTTTTGTGCAGCAGGAGGGGATCGACTTCGACGATGCCTTCGCCCCTGTGGCACGGATGGAGTCTGTGCGACTCCTCCTTGCGCTGGCTGTCCAGGAAGGCTGGCGAGTTCACCACATGGACGTCAAGTCAGCATTTCTTAATGGTGACTTGAAAGAGGAGGTCTATGTGCACCAGCCGCCAGGATTTGCGATCCCCGGTAAGGAGGGCAAGGTGCTACGCCTGCGCAAGGCCCTCTATGGCTTGCGGCAGGCACCGAGGGCGTGGAATGCCAAGTTGAATTCCACGCTCAAAGTGATGGGCTTCGAGCAAAGCCCGCATGAGACGGCCATCTACCGGCGGGGCAATGGAGAAAACGCCCTTCTAGTGGGTGTCTACGTCGATGACTTGGTGATCATCGGCACCAAGGATGCAGAGGTGGCGGCGTTCAAGGAAGAGATGAAGGCCACCTTCCAGATGAGTGACATGGGACCTCTCTCCTTCTACCTAGGGATCGAGGTGCACCAGAACGACTCCGGGATCACGCTTCGATAGACCACCTATGCCAAACGCGTTGTTGAGCTGGCTGGGCTCACCGACTGCAACCCAGCTCTCACTCCGATGGAGAGGCTGAAGCTGAGCCGCGACAGCACAACGGAGGAGGTGGACGCTACGTAGTACCAGCGTCTTGTGGGGAGCCTTCGCTACCTCATCCACACACGGCCGGACTTGGCATTCTCCGTTGGCTACGTTAGTCGGTTCATGCAGTGACAGACGACGGAGCACCAGCAGGCTGTGAAGAGGATCATCCGCTATGTTGCGGGGACTCTCGACCACGGTCTCTACTACCCGAGTGTCCTGGGGAGGCACACTTCATTGGGTATAGCGACAGCGACCACGCCGGCGACATCGACACCAGCAAGAGCACAAACGGGACCCTCTTCTTCCTCAGCAAGTGCCTCGTTAGCTGGCAGTCTGTCAAGCAGCAGGTGGTGGTCCTATCCAGCTATGAGGCCGAGTACATAGCGGCCTCCACCGCTTCGACTCAGGCGCTCTGGCTTGCTCGACTACTTGGTGTTCTCCTCGGCAGAGACACAGGAGCGGTGGAGCTCAGGGTGGACAGCAAGTCCGCTCTGGCCCAGGCAAAGAACCCCATTTTCCATGAATGGAGCAAGCACATCCGGGTGAGGTACCACTTCATCCGAGGCTGCTTGGAGGAAGGGAGCATCAAGGTGAGCTACATCAACACCAAGAACCAGCTTGCGGACCTGCTCACCAAGCCCCTTGGGAGGATCAAGTTCCTTGAGCTTTGTTCCTGGACCGAGATGGTCCAACTTTCCCACAAGACGACGCACGAGACTTAGGGGGAGAATGATGGCATAAGTCTTTGTATTGTTGGTCTTTGTGGTTTTCGGCATGGTGGTCTTACTGTCCCAACCAGGACAACATCTACCAGAACAACATTTAGCATCTTAGACTAGCTTTTAGTGCATCTAGGACAACATCTTAGACTAAGCATCACTAGCTTTTAGACTAGAATCTTGGTATATGCTTGGCTATCTTGGCCAGCTATAAATATGTATCCCCAACCCCTCAGATTGGTATAGCATTGTGTGAGAAGTAAACTAGAAAATTGCTCCAACTTCTAGTGTCATCCTCTCAATGAGACTAAGAATTTTGATACTAACATAATGCAGTGGCGATAGGAAGAACAAGCACAAGTTTGATGAGCCGATAGACCAATCGAAAACCAAGATGTTTATTCGTATCCACCATCAGCCTACCAAGCTCAGAGATAGTATCCAATTGGGCAAATCTTGCATCAGCGCAGCTCGCACATTATCTATATATGTAAATATGAAGCTCACCACTAAGACCTTTTGTAAGGAACATGGCCCCATTAGGCTATAATTGTGATTTTGGTGATTGTGTGACAACATAGTCAATTGGACTAACAAGTTTGTAAGATCTAGTTTGTAGGATTTCTAGGTCCCATGGATGGAGTCCAATCCATATACAAAGAAGGTCCAAATCGCTGTCAAGATGCCCAAGTTATAGTGAAAAACGATTTGGACAAGTGTCAGCTGAAAACAGGAGACCAGCTGGACCGACGGCATCAAATATGAACTGAGCGGTGCATTGGTAATTGCAACAGTGATCAAGTGAAGAAGAAGTCAGTAGCACTGGTTGAACCGACGTGGACAACAGGCGTCGGTGCAATTCTCAGTTCGTCTAGTGTTATGCACATAAGCTCCAGAAGATTTTGGGTAAAAGTTCCTTCAACACCGATTGAACTGACGCTCAAGAAGAAGGCGTCGGTGCATTGGTACTTCATGTGCCCGAGAGGTTTTTCAGATACAGAAGCATACATAAGCGTTCGAGGAACAAGGTCTTCAGCACTGGTTGAACCGACGGTGCGTCGGTGCATAGCATCGGTGCAATGACATCAGCAGAAGTGAATGTTGGAGTTCAACGGCTAGCAGGCAGGCCAAGTGTGACCGGTTAAACTGATAGTGGCGACCGGTTTAACCGACGCTTTATGTTTTTCTAGGTAAAAGCAAGCAACGGCTATGAGCTGCCCTCTAGCCTATATAAGGCCTCACCCCAGGTCATTTGAGTCTGCTGGAGTTCGTGAGAAGCTACAGAAATACTGAAGTAGTTCTCCAAGCCATCCAAGTGCATATTGATCAAATCCTTAGGTTTAGCACAAGCTTTGTGAAGTGCTCTGTTCACCTAAACGGCCGTTTAGTCTGTTTAAACAACGTTTAAACGGTAAACAGAGGTTACCCGTGTCGTTTAGGCCCTAAACAGTGAATTAAACAGCTGGACCATTTAAACCCGTTTAAACCGTAAAAACTGTCTAAACTGTCTAAACAGGGTCAAGTTAAACGTGATTAAATGAACTAAATAACTATTTAATTCATAATTTAGTCAATAGGAATATTACAACTACCACAATCAATATCGAACTATTTAGCATCGTAAGTATATGAAGTGTTGTGGGATTTAGATTTCTTCCAAAAAGATTATTTGGTAGCATACTTACTTTTTACATGTGCAAATATGTAGACTTTCTAGCATATTTGACATTTATGTACATAAATATGTATATTTTAGTGTTACTATGCCAAACCGTTTAGGCCGTTTAACTCCGTTTAAACGGCCTAAACGCTAAACAAAGGGTGACCGACTGTTAACCATTTAGCGTTTAGGATAACATTGGTGAAGTGTAGTGCTAGAGAGAGTGTGAGAGCAAGGTGTTGTGATCTTGTGCTGGTTCTTGAGTGAACCTCAGGCTTGTACCTCGGTGTGTCGGCCCCTTGGAGTCTTGATGGCTCGACGGTAAGTCATCGACATTCCGACTTGGTATGGAGCGGCGACAACGGCTTTGTGCGGGGGACATGGAGACCCCTTTCCTTCTTGGAGAAGCTCCTTAATGGAGACAACATCGAGGTGACCGGGGACTTGGCGAAAGTTTTGGTGGCTAAGTCTTGGTGGCGAGTCAAGAAGAGTCCCGGAAGAGACTTGGTGATCGGGAAACAATACTCTTAGTGAGTGCTTCAACAACGTGGACTACGGGTGGCTTTGTGCCTAACGATACCACAGGATAAATCTTCGTGTCGAGAGTTTGCTTCTCCACATCCCCTTCTTTTAAGCTTCCGCATTTCTTATTTCAATCTTGTGTGTCTTTACATTCTTAGTGTATTATCTTGTTAGGATTGGCTATAGGATGCAAAACTCTTTAGAATGAGATTTTCACACTAGTTGAACCCTAGTTGCACATCTAGATAATATGTTTTAGCTTATGTTTTGTGCTAACTAGTTTGAGCCATAGGTTAAGGTTTTAGAATTGCCTAATTCACCCCCTCCCCCTCTTAGGCTACGAGCACCGATTCCTCTCACCTTTCAATTCCTTTGGATTAAAGTCATCAGGATATGCCTTAGCCAATTCCATTAAACTCTCATATTTGAAAGCAGCAAAAGAATTCTTGGGACTAAAAGAAGCAATGTTGGTAAGTAATTGAGAATTTATCTCATGAACCGGTCACCAAATTCTGTGAGCTGCAGGTCAGTAACTTGGTTCAAGCAATCATATCTCTGTAGTGCTGATATATAGTTGGCGTGCTTGGTCCTTTTCCTTGGTTTGTGTGGATCAATGTACTGATCTTGTTCCATGTCCAACTTTGGTATGGCATGTTCTTCGCAAAAGCGTAACACATTATCTAATAGAGCATCCCAACCATCGTCCCTAATAGAGAGAGGTTCACGCCAAATCGTCGGGGTCAGCTGACCCCGACAAATTAACGTAGATCCGGATCCGCCGCTAATAAGAACTCTGCAGATTTCACGCGTGCTCACAATGATGACCCTTCAAGGCTAGATGGCCGCATGAATTTTTATTGCAAGACGTCTGCATGCAGTACGATGAATAAGCTACACATTCCTGTAAATACAGACAATTCTGCCATCTCTTAGCATGTTTTGTGGGTGTCAAATGGAAGGCATCGATCGCACAACGTACTACGCTATTCCACGTATATATCAAGCTGTTCCTTATTTTTCTCATCATATAAGAGTGTCCATTATTGTTTTGATCTTATGATGTTCTTGAGGCCGCGGCATGTGCGGGAGGCCGTAATTTCATCAGGAGAGTGCGGCCGGCCGTGGACAACCGGATATGTTTCTGTTGCAGCATTGATGAACTCCAAATTTCATGAGAAGTCAACCACCAAATATATAAGAGTATGGAGGAGCCGCTGACTTTTCTTCTAATCATCTCTTCTATATAAGGCCGTGTTTCCTCAGACACTAGTATCACCACGCAAACACACAGCCACTCTACTCATTCCAGCATAGGAGAAGGCACAACAAGCGCGCCCAACCAACAAGCTAACACCTCCATACAGTTGTTGTTACATCGTCTCCAGCTAGCCGCCATGGCAAAGCTCACCATCCTACTTGTGGCACTACTTCTTGCAGCCGCTACAGTCTCCACGGCCTATGCTACCATCATCCCAGGGCCTAAAGCCAGGAGGAGCCGTTTCCTGCTCGCTAACAGGGCAGTCTATAGCACGCCCTTGCCGTCGTACGACTGCTCCAAGAAAACGGCCGCCGTGTGCCTCGCGCCGGGCAGCCCCGGGCCGGCGTGCTGCGACGGGCAGTGCGTGGACACGGTGGCCAGCGCGGATCACTGCGGAGGCTGCAACAAGATCTGCAAGCACGGCCGCATTTGCTGCGGCGGGCGCTGCGTCGATCTGCTCGCCGACAAGGACAACTGCGGCAAGTGCTTCAACCAGTGCAACAACAAGTGCACCTACGGCTTCTGCGACTATGCACAGTGAACTTTATTAAGATCTATATATACAAGTATCAAAACCAATTAAAATAATTGTATGTAAGGAGTCTCGTAACTCTCTGTTGAGTGTTGACTTGAAAACGACACTTTATTTCATTTACCTTAACTGTTGGAGGCCGTAAACAGCGACAAAATCTGTAGTATTCTTCTTTAATTTGTGTGTGCATGGGACGATGTATGTACCGACATGGATGTTGTGCCGCTGCTGGCCCATATAGTCATATCAGCATTAACTGTTGTATAGATGCCATTTCACACCGGCATGGATAAATAATTTGCAGCTCTTATTTTAAAATCTATAGACTTTTCATATTGTTTTAGGTTAAGAATAATTTGGATGAAATTGTAGGTCTTGATGAGATTTAAAACATTGCAATTGACAACATTTTCCTTTGAAGTCATTTAGATGCCAAACAATCTTGCAAAATGATTGAAAGGAAAAATGCACTATCACAAAAATAAATGTTGGTTGTGAGATGGTAATGAGTAACATGCCATGTAAACAGTGTAAAAGTGCAGTATATATACACAAAACATGCATAAACAGATCACAAACTGTGTAAACGCTACTTGACGATCCAATCTATAAACTTAGAGATTAGCGGTTCGTCCTTGTGCAGACTTGTTGCAGGGGTTACTTGATGCACTGAAGATGAAGATGAGATAGCACATAATATAGTCGAGCTCAAACAAGATGAGGTAGCGCACAATATAGTCGAGCGGTCACGCAGCTGCGCTGCCCTCGTGCAAGCTTCGTGATGGCAATAGCTCTAAGTTACTGCTCACCTTCCTCCTTGATACAGGCCAAGAAGAAAAGCCGGCGAGATCCGGCAGCTTAGTACCACATCACAACACACCGGATGAAAAGCGGAAGCCGAGAATTGGTTCTTGGGATCTTCCACTGTATGACTTTGTATGACTTTGTGGATGTTTCCAGGACCTCGGGCGGCCCTCTATTGATCGTTTCTTCTGCCCCACTAATTGCAGTATAGTAACCTTCTAATTAAATTAGCTTGCATTGACTCACTACTGCAAAATGAGTTTCTAGGAGGGGATAAAAATCCATTTGTAGGGTCCGGTACGGTACCCGCTCCTGCTTTTCTCAGCTAGAAATAGTTGTTTGCAGGGACGGGTAATGTGTCTGCCAGCCCCGAAAATCTATTTTTCAGATGCAGGTTAGGGCATGAACCGCCCATGTAAATATATTTTTAGAGGCGGGCCATGCTCTAACCCACCCCCTAATCCACCCGTGCAAATTCCATTTCCAAGGGCGGATCATGGGCTCACCCGTCACTGGAAACATCTAGCCTGTCAAAAAATTCAGCGATGTGAATTTAAATTTTCGAAATCTGTTTCCCGCTATTTTTAAAAAGTTTGGTTCCCGCCAATTTCAACCTAACAAGCTAGTGCGCGATCGAATGTCATAGTGATTGATATAGAATATGTTCATAAATATAAATAATTAAGCATATAAAATTAAATCATATATAAATAGAATATATATATATCATTATATTGCATCATTAGAGTACGTCACCCATCCCTGAAAATGCATTTTCATGGACAGGTCGGATGCTACAGTAACATCGCTCCTTTTATGTAGGAGCGGTTTACCGATTGGGTCGTCCCTAGAAAAAAAAAGGGACATCCCTAAATATCATTTTTTAAGTAGTGACAACGTATTTATCACATCTAATAACCATTGTGAAAAGTTAATAAGTAGATGGCAAAAGACTATGTCGTCACACTATTGGTTGTGTGAAAAGAAATACGAACATGCGTGCACATGCATGCGTTGTGTAGAGACGAAGTTCATTCTCTCCTTCATTCACTCATTCGGAGAAGTGAGAAAGCTCTTCTATTTAAGTTAGTTTGCACTAGTTCAAACTAATAATACGAGACTATAGGATGCTATGAACTCGTGCTTTGAAATTTCAAAAATGGGCCTCAGCATGGGTTATTTTTCAAGCAGGTCAAAGTTCATGAAGTTCTAAGTCTTGAAACAGCTGCACGCAACATAATAAAAAAAAGAAATAGAGAGAGTTAGACAGTAGACTTTTCAGATTTCACAGTATAAAATAAACTGTCAGCCGTTTCCTTCCAATTTTATTGAACATAATAACAAGCTTATCCTTGAGTTGGTTATATGTATGCATTCAATGAATTCCCACGCGGTCCTCGAACGTTTTACACTTTGGAATTTCATTGCATGAATCTCGGGGAATATCCACACTAAGTACGATGAAAATCCTCTACATCTATGCTTAATAAATTGTTGTGTTGAGCAAAGTACGCACATGCTTCTACTTGCAGGCAACCAGACTATCTCCTGTCATGATTTGTGGGTGTCAAATGGAAGGTATCCGCCACGCTGTTCCACGTACGCTGGAGGTTCATGTCCTCTGCTTTTGTTTTCTCATGACGCATGCATGTCCATAACTCAAAGCGTGGCATGTGAGGGCGGCCGTAAATTCATCAGGAGATTGCACCCAACCGCAGCGAGCCGGCGAACCGACGACTCTCTTGCTCTCAACTCCAAATTTCATCAAAAGTCAACCGCCAATAGTTTATTAGCCGGCCGCTTACTTTCCTATGAACATGCATCATTTTCTTATATATAACAACCATACTTCCGAGACAATCCCAACAGACAAGTCGCTCCGATTCTCACGACAAGATCAGAATGTTGGAAATTTGTGATCTCAGAATAACAACTAAAGATTTGCATGGCAAACAATTCCACAAGTTAGAGATAACATACCAAATATAAATCATATACTGTGATTGGCAGGTACATCTAAGGTTTCCATCTAAAAGTCAGTCCCGGACCATAGAGCTATATATATAAGATGGAGGGATACCTTGTGTAACATTAATTCCAATCAAATCACGAGATTAGTCTAACACCAATCGATTAGGGCACTGGAGGGGTTGGAAGCACGACTTCCTCGTCTACTTCGTGACAGGCAACAACGGGAGTTGCTGCTCGTTATCGACAACAAGAACTTCTTTAACGGAGAGATCCAAACCTCTCTAATTGGTGAAGATCAGGTCTACTTCATCTGCATCAACAAATCTACAAGAACAGAGGCATCTATAACGACTACATGTTCTGGTTAGTCCTTAAGTAATTAATTTTGCATTAAGCATTAATTAGTGATCATGATTAGGCTATGTTAAGATCCTATTTAATGGTTAATTAGAACTAACAATCGGTACCACAAGCCTTTTTAGTTCCGACATGATCCTAATCATGAACCATCAAGTTTTATGCTTCTGTTAATATTAGATTAGATCTGTTCATGCATAATTACCTGTTTAGTGCATTGTAGATTGGTTTTTCACGTACCTTATGCCCTAATTTGATTATGTTTTATGCAAATCTGTGCTATGCAAATAATAGATTGATCTACTATACTTCACGTGCAAATTAATTATGCACAGATTAGTTTCTGCGGTAATATTTTCATGCGCAAAGTTTTTATCTGGTTAGGCTAAGTACCTCGGATTAGATCTAAGTGGTCATGTTAATACTAATTCATGTTTAGCCGAGGCACTTTACTGTTAATTAATGATTAAGCTAAGCAATTAGTGAATTAAGGTTTTGGGTTTTCCCCAATTAAGCCGCTGTTAATTATTTTTCCGCAAAAATAAAGTCAAGTTCATGCAATTTGATGCATCAGTAGCATAGGCGCATGCGGCGGCCAGCAAGCGCCCCACGCGGTCGCACGCGGCCTTGCGCCAGCGGTTGTCTGCGCATAAGCGGCGGCTGCGGGGCATGGGGCCCGTGCGGCAGCAGACGGCGCCTGCGGACACGCGGCAACATGCGGCCCGTGCGGCAGCACCTGCGCCTGCGGACGCGCGGCAGCACGTGGCCCGCGCGACAGCGGGCAGCCGGCGGCGCAGGCTGCCGGCGGCGGCGGCCGGTTCCCGGGCGGCGGCGTGGAGGAGCATGAGGAGCGGCCGCCAGTGGCTGCTGCCGGGAAGGATAAAGTGAAGGACCTAGGGTTTCCGGCCATTTCGTTTTTATATGGGACGGATGAAGTTTACAGCCGTTAGATCGCAATGAACGGTTCAGATCCACCCGGATTAGGGCTCCGGGCGGGCAGGCTGGTTTGGGCCAAGCGGCGGCTTTTGGGCCGCGCTGCTGGGCCGATTGCGCGCACACTGGGCCGCAGCGGGTGTGCTGGGCTGAGCCTAGCCGAGCCATGCGCTGCGAGCTGACGGGCCGAGCCGCTCTCGCAACTGTTCGCGTGAGCCTGCGAGCTGCTGGGCCGCGTGGCTGCCGAGCCGAGCCAGCTGAGCTGGGCCGTGAGCTTGGGCCGGGGATGGCTGGCCCTCGCGCTGCGCATGTAAGGAGCTCGGGGCGAATTTTGGTTTTTGGGCCATTTTGCGAGTTTTAACCCAGTTTTAGGATTTAAAGCTTTATCTTTAAAGTTTTAATATTTTAAGCTTTATTTCTTTTAGTGTTTTATGTTTGAAACCTTATTTATTTTATGATTGCTCTTCTAATTTCCAAGCATTAGTGTTTGTTTAATGCCCAAGAGTATTTAGTTCATGTTTATTCTTATTTAAGTTCCCATAAGTGTTTAACCATTAATCCTAATTGTGCATTAATTAATTTAATGTTATTTTCATATTTATCTACTGTTTATAATTGGCACATAAAGTTTATTGCTCAATTTATTTATGGTAGACACTTCTCCATTATGAATAGTGTTGTTTCTCGTAGTTTTGATGTTATAATAATAATTTTAAGAATAATTTTGTGATTACCACTAATAATGAGTTTAATTTCAGACAATTAGATTAATGAGTCTTCTTATTTCAGTGCAATTAATTTGTACAATGTTTTATGCGCTGATTAAATAAGGCAAAGTTTAAAGTTTTATGAGCCTTATTATTTACAGTGAAATTGCTTCTTTATGCTTTACATCTTATTTCACTGTTTAAGTTTAGATTTAATTCTAGAATAAGTTTATTTCTATAATATTTTATTATGCTTTATTGATAACGAATGCATTAGTTTGCATCATTCAAGCTGAAAAGTTATATGTTTTCCATCATGTACAACTAAGATGCTCTCTAATCAAAGGGAACCATCAAGAAGTTTGGTTAGAGTACACTTGTAGTTAATTCTAACCACGTTGTTTTAATTATGAGTTAATGATAAGTTTCATTTGTTTCCCCATTGGTGATGCAAATTGAGACTTATGGCATGATTTTAATCAGACCATCGTAGGGTTAATCTTGTACTTTTATATGCATCTTATTGTATAAGATTACTGAGACTTTATTTATAATTTTTCAGTGTGTTATAAGGACTTGCTAAGTACCATTGAGCCCTTTAATGGCACCAACTTTCCTAAGTGGAATAAAGAGATGCGTGTTGTTCTCAAAGTTCTGGACTTTAATTACGCACTTTATGAGAACAAACCTGTCAATCCTACTATCGATACTGAGAATCATAACGAGCAATTAAGGGAGTACAGCTCCAAGTTGGAAAAATAGGAAAAATCCAACGAATTTGCAAAATTAGTTATAAAACATTCGATCTCAGATGCTATAAGGGGAGCATCTCCCTTATAAGAATGATGATAGGGAACTAAGTGTTAAGGAGTTTCTAAACTCAATCAAGGAAAGTTATAAAGTTAATTATTCCAACTTCCTCATTAATAAGTTGTCTACCTCACGTTATGATGGGCAAAGTGGACTTAGTATGCACATTAAGAGCATGTACGATATGGCTGCTGAGTTGAAAACACTTGGCAGGTTCATCTCTGATGATCTGCTAGTACAATATCTTATGGCTTCTCTACCAGAGAATTATAATAAGCGTGCTCAAAATATGAATACTCCAGTATGATGGAAGTTCTGTGAGTCACCTAATCAAATGCAAAAGAAGGGTAATAAAATTGTCTCATAAGCTCTCTTAAGTTAAAGTTTTCCCTAAATTTTGGTGGATTGATTGAGATGCGTTCCCCTGCAGGTATTAAGTTTGAACCATAAGAAAAGGAGAGCTCAAGGGGAGCAAAGTCTACTAATGATAATGAAGACGGAGACGTCAAATGCTTTACATTAGTTTTAGCTATTAGTCTAGCTTTATTCTTCATATTGATGATGTCTCTTAGTTCAATGAAAGCCATATTTATTTTAGTCATAAGTGATTCTGAACATTTTGTTAAAGTTTTGAGATAATAAATGTATCATCATTGTTGATTTTGCTGTTTGTCAAGGAATTTTCATATATATGTTTCTTGCATATTGTTTAATGCTTCAATAAATTGTTGATGAGACCTTATCGAAATTGTGATATTATTAGTTAAAATCACATTTCGAAGGGGAGAATTGGAATGTCTCATCAAGAATAAGAATAAGAGATACTCCAATCATTAGTTGTAAGATAATAAAAGAGCTATAAGTTCTCAAAAAGGCCGAATTAGTAGATATGCATTTATAAAGGGTGAATATGATAAACCATGCTCAGAAACACCATTGTGATAGGAGAAATACTCCATAATTGCCAATTATCTCAAATGAAGTTAAGTGTGACTTTATTCGTTATTCTAGCCATCGCTGTCTAATGGATACATGTTCACAAATTTTGTTGTTCTAGTTCATTTCTCGCCATCGTTGTTTGACTAGTTCAATGAAGCTCGAGGCTTTTGAAGTATGGCTTATATTTATTGTTTCTAGCCATCGTTGTTTTGGTAAATGTTTGACCATAAGCTTTCCTGCTCTTGTTTATTTTCTGGCCATCGCTGATGTGGGCTTGATTAGTAAAGGAAGTTGATCAATGGTATGCAATAATCTTAAAATTACTGTTATACTAAAGATAAAGATAAAGAGCTGAAATCATAAGTCATAAAGAGCCACCATTTATGGATACCCAATAAGTCCGAGGAACACCATTCCTAGTGTTCTAGTTGTTTCAGCACTTGTGTTCCTAAAATAATGCAGAGATCAATGGGAGTCAGTGGGAGCTCAAAAAGGAGGAAGAGATACCTTGAAGAGATGCAGGCTTAGTTTCTTGTGCCTATGATTCAAATAAGTGTTTCTCATAATATTTTAATTCATGCCATCAGTTAAGTACACCTCCATCTCAAACTACTAAATATTTTGTTGAGGAGTCTCATAAGTTGATTTACCCCAACATCAAGATGTAGTATATAATAATTTGTTAATGTTGGCATAAAAGAAAGAACCTCATTTGTTTTGAAAATTACAATAAGGAGGACATAAATTGAGTCTATGAGCTTAAATCTATAAGTATGGATTTTGTATAATTAGTAGACTATAAAAGGGTCTATAACATAAACGTGATTCCCGAAGAAAATTAAAATACTAAGCTTATAGTTTACCATGATTTAGAATTTTCATGGATAAATGTATATATACGAAGATTAAGGTGGAAAAGTTACTATCCTAATACTTAAGTGGATGATGCTCTACTAAGTAAAGTGGTGGTTAGATTATGCTGCAAAATTTGAGAGCCTTTCTATCATTCAATTATATTAAAGTAATCTTGGTGAAAGCCTTTTATGTTTTGGGCATTAATTTACACTAAGATTGGACCAAGGAAGTGTTAGGATTATCAATAGAAGATATAAGTTGTCTAAAGTGATATAATAAGAATAAATGTTAAGTTACGCTATTGTTTTAATGTTATAAGAATAAAGTTAGAATAAGATAAAGGAAGATGTTCCTTATGCTTCAGTTATCAGAAGCTTATGCATGAGTCTCTAACTGACTGACTTGGCATTTGTAAGCCAGAAAGCTTTATGAAGATATTAATTTAATCCAAGAGAGGTCCACTGGATAATGTGCTAGACACCGTGATATGCTTATGTATTATGAACTATTCAGATAAGAATCTGTACAAGTGTATGGATGTAAAAGTGCACATTAGATTATGTCCTTCACTCTTGCAGAAAAGAGCAATTATATTGAGAGCTCTAATCAAGCTTAGCATAATGAAAGCTGAGATTGTGTAAGGCATGTTTTAACTTATCAAGTTTAAGAATTATATTCCGGTATAAAGTTGAGGACAGCAAATTGGTACTGCTATGATTGCGGTATTTATTCAAGTAACAACATAATAATTAATGGCGTCTAGACTATTGATGATTGTGTTGTGAAAGAAAGGTTCCAGGATCAAGTTACTAAAGTTAATGCTAGCAAAACTTGTTAAAGACTTGCCACTCATCCCATTTAAATTTTCACAAAATTAGTATGGGATTTTGAATGGTCTTGGATCTGATTCTGGGTACATGAAGCGTTCTATCAAGGTATTGCAGTGAATGGTGGGTAATGGAGTCCCAGTAGTGAATTAAAATACTGCTGACGACGCATTGGTCTGGTCTTACTGTTGTACTGAGTCTGAACATAAGTTTAAAGAGAACCTAAGTTGTTAGCCGATCAAGTGAGAGAATGTTGGAAATTTGTGATCTTAGGATAGCAACCAAAGATTTGCATGGCAATCAATCCCACAAATTAGAGATAACATACCAAATATAAGTTATGTACCGTGATTGCCAGGTACACCTAAGGTTTCCATCTATAAGTCGGTACCGGCCCCATAGTGCTATATATATAAGATGGAGGGGTACCCTGTGTAACCCTAATTCCAATCTAATCGCGAGATTAGTCTGACACCAATCGATTAGGGCATTGGAGGGGTTGGAAGCATGACTTCCTCATCTACTTCATGGCAGGCAACAACGGGAGTTGCTGCTCGTCATCGACAACAAGAGCTTCATCACCGGAGAGATCTAAACCTCTCTAATTGGTGAAGATCAAGTCTACTTCATCTACATCAACAAATCTACAAGAACAGAGGCATCTATGACGATTACATGCTCTGGCTAGTCCTTAAGTAATTAATTCCGCATTAAGCATTATTTAGTGATCATGATTAGGCTAAGTTAAGATCCTATTTAATGGTTAATTAGAACTAACACAGAAGTCTAGAGGCCTTAGCTTCTTCAGTCTTCACCAGTTGATCTTCTCCATGGCGAAACTCATGACACTATACCACAGCCCCAAATTAGCGTCACACGTGAGTCGGTAAAAGTCAGCTATCATCGACAGACTATCGGTCGGTAAAAATGCACATCGCACCATCAGTCGGTGATGCGAGTTTCTACATGCAACAATCAATCGCTATTTCTGTTTACTTTCATCATCGGATGATTTGTCGGCAAAAAGGTAATATAGTATCTAACCATCAGTCAGCAAATGTGTCTTTATTTTTGGGCCACACGAAGTCCGTGCACAAAATTTTGAAGGCCCAGCCCAATTTCCTCTTCTTGTATAGGAGGCCCAAGCTCAACCCTAGCTATCCAATCCTTCCCCAAATCCGCCGGCTGCCGTGAGCTTGCCTGCACCCCGCTGCCGCAGCTGGCACCTCCCTCGCAGCTCCGCCCCACGCTCGCCTGCGCCGCCACGGCCGCCACCACATCCTGCCGGAGCTCCGTCCCACGCTTGCCCGTGGCATTTTTGCCGATGCCTCCCTGCCTTAGACCGGCCGCGCTCGCCCGCGCCACCGCCGACGCATCGCTACCAGAGCTCCTTCCCTCGCTCGCCTGTGGCGCGGCCACCGACGCCTCCCTGCTACAGATCCGACCCGCGCTCGCCTGCATCGCCGCCGAGTCCTCCCCGCCAACGATGCAGTTCATCGTGCAGAACGCCGGGAGGTTCCCGCTCGTCACCTAGTCACCAAGCTGCTCGTCGGGTCCTCTTTGATGCCGTCTACATCAAAACTGCGCACTGCCTCCCCCACATCTCCATTGGAGGTACAGTACAGCTGATCCGCCTTTCTTCTTCCCCATTCTGCAGTTCATCTCCTTTTAGTCAATTTTTGTTCCTTGTGTTCTTGCGGCAAAACACAAATTGCAGTTAGCAATAATGTGCGAAATTGACCCAGTATCACTAGAGGACATACACCTTGCTTCATAATCCAATGTCCCTTCCATGTGTGAAAGTGCATTTGGCCCCCTAAGTGGGTTTTGGTGTCGATGACATACAAAATTAAGGAGCTAATGAGTTTATCGAGTTATGGACACACTAAAATTCAATAAAATGAAAAAGAGCAAGAAAAGACGCCAAATTTGCTTAAAGGACGGTGTTGGGCTCAAAAGAAGATCTTTATTTATTTTATATTTCGAATTTAAGTATAGGAAATATCGTACTGTTAAGAGGGATGTGTGGAGATGATTTGAAGATGTCAAAGTGCTTAATTGAGATGCTAACCATCAAGGAGAGACACATAATCACACACTTGTGCACCTAGTTTTCTGACTGTTTCAGTGTGTGTCGGAAGTTCCGACAGGGTGTCGATAGTTCCGACACCTGTCGGAAGTAACTTGATTCTTCCGAAACGGGGTCCTCTGCCAGTTGGTTTTAAAAGAGTCGGAAGTTCTGACCCTGTGTCGGAAGTTCCGACAATCACTTAACCAGTGCACTAACGGCTAGTTTTTTGGGCTTGGGTATTTATACCTCCTCAGCCCCTCCTTCATTTGCTGTTGACCTAACCCGAGACAAACACCTCCAAGAGCATTTACTACTCCTCTCCAATCCCTCCTTGAGCTAATCCTTTAGTTGATTTGAGCTAGGGCTTGGGTGAGAGCAAGATTGAGGTGTGAGACTCAACCATTTAAGTGAGAGGGCAGCCAAGTTCATCTCAAGAGCACTTGAAGCATCTTCATCCTTCGATTCGCGTTTGTTACTTGAAGCTTGCTTCTAGACGGTTTGGTGTCGCCCTTGGAGCGTCCTCTCGTGTGTGTGCGCCCCGGGAAGTTTGTATTACCCTATCATTCGTGGATTTCATAGTAAGTGACTCAATCCTCCTTTGTGGTTGATTGAGTGAGGTAAAGGGTTAGTGGAAGACCCAACTCTTTGTGAGCTCCTCAACGGAGACGTAGCTTCCTTAGTGGAAGTGAACTTCGGGAACAAATCTCTTGTGTCTTGTGCTTATTGCATTTATTTAGTTACTGTTGACCTAGAGTTTGTTTTGTGCCGATCTACGTACTCGAGTTGTTGTGCTTGCAAAGATCACCTGCAGAAGTCTCCTAGTATCATTGTGCAACTTTTGATTCAGCCAGGTTCTGCGGTTTCAAGTTTAATTTTGAATTTCGTATAAGAACTTTTCTTTTGTCAGAAGTTCCGATCCAGTGTCGGAAGTTCCGACAGATTTAATTGCTACGAAGAATTTTTCAGGTTTTACAGGTACGCCTATTCACCCCCCTCTAGGTATCACCAAGATCCTTTCAATTGGTATCAGAGCCTATTCTCTTGATTAAGGCATAACTGCTAAGGGATATCAAGGTGTCTATAGTTGGAGAAGGTGCCGAAGCCGCCACAACCGTCGCTGCTCAAGTCGATGCCGGTACCGGGTTAGATGGTGCCGGAAATCCCTTCGTACAGACAAGCCGTTCACCCTCCGTTCATGATGCCGACTCAAGTTCAAGTGATGAAAGCGAGGGTGAGACATCGGAAGCAAGAAGGAGAAAACACAAGATGAAGGCTAAAATTGAGAAGAAGGCCGAGAAGTTGATGATGAAGCGAATCAAGGAAGAAAGTGAGAAGCATCCTTCCTTCGGGCTACATCAAGTTCTTCATAACTATGCTTCATCTCAATATCCTACTTCTCAATTTCAATCGGTTCACTTGGGAAAACCTTCTTTCTTTGATGGGACGGATTATCTCAAGTGGTCTTATGACATGAAAATGCATCTCTACGGGCTTCACCCCTCTATTTGGAAAGTTGTGGTTGTAGGTGTGACTCCTCCTACAAACGGTGTACCCACAGCCGAACAAGCTTAAGACTACTTCCGCAATGCGCAAGCCATGAGGGTCATCCTTTGTGCCCAAGAATTCAACAAGGTCCGCAATGTTGAAGTAGCCAAGAAAATTTGGGACACGTTAAGAGAAGCTCATGAGGGGACCGATGAAGTTAGACAAGGCAAGATGGATTTGTTGCAAGGAGAGCTAGAGCACTTTGTCATGCATGATGAAGAAATCGTGAGGCAAATGTATGATAGACTAATGGTCCTTGTATCGGACATTAGATCTCTTGGAAGCACAGAGTGGGAAGATCACAAGGTGACAAAGAAGTTGCTTAGGGCTTTCACACCAAAGAACCCTACTCTTGCAACAATGATTAGAAGAGATCCCAAATTCAAGACCAAGACACCGAATCAACTTCTTGGTGAAATTCTTCATCAAGAGTTTGTTGGGAGGGATGTAGCCAAGTCACTTAGCCATAAAGTGAACAAGAATGTAGCACTCAATGCTAGCTCAAGTGACAAGGTTGAATCAAGCCCTAAGGCTCTAAAGTCAAGGAAAGAAGATTCAAGTGATGAAGGCTCCATCGATGAAGAGATGGCCTTGGTGTTGAGAAACTTTAAGAAGTTCATGAAGAAGAAGTACTATAAAAAGGGTGGTGATGACAAGAAGAAGCCATTACAAAGAAGATGCTATGAGTGCAGAGAAGTCGGTCACTACATTGCCGATTGCCCACAATTGAAGAACAAAGAAAAGGATGAGAAGAGGTACAAGGAGAAGAGCAAGGACTACAAGATGAAATATCAAGGTCATGCTCATGTTGGTCAAGAGTGAGAGTCTAGTCATGAAGACTATGATCATGAAGGTATGGCAACTCTAGCCATACCCAAGTCTTCAAGGAAACTCTTCAACAACATCTTCGATAATGAAGATGACGCCTCATTTTGTCTCATGGCAAGAGGGACTAAGGTACAACAATCATCCACCTCTTCCTTTCACCCTTCGACCACATCTAGTAGTACACAAAATGATTTTGATGATGAGGAAGAGCAACATCAAGCATTCACGATAAAAGAATATTGAAAGAAAGGCTTTAAAGAAATTAAAAAGCTTATGGAGAAAATAGAGAAAAAGAAGGAGTGTCTCATAGTCAAGAGGACTTGCTCATCCTTAAGAAGGAGAGAAACTTTGCCTTAGAGAAGGCTCTTGCCGAAGAAAAGGTGAAAGTTGAAAAATTAGCTATCGATTTATCTCTAGATAATGATTCAAAAGAGAGGATGTCAAAGGATACCACTTTGATAAATGAATCTCTAGCTTCTCTAAACGCCACTCATATTGAACTTCAAGAAAGCTTCTCATGCTTAACGACCAAGTACAAAGCTCTTGAATTTAGCTGTAATGCCCTTTGGGAAAGCACCAAAATCAATTCTAAAGCAACTTTTGACTCCAATGTCACCACAAGTGAAGGGTGCTCAAAATATTATAAAGTTGATGTACAAGCTTGTGTTACTAACATGGCTAAGCTAGAAAAGTTGATCCAAGCAAAGGATGCTCAACTTGAGAGATTGAACATGTTAGTAAAGAATGGATATGAAGATAATACCAAGCCTAAGCCTAAGGTAAACTACAAGGATGGAAGATATCCAAACAAAAAGGATGGACTTGGACATTACAAGGGAGATTAGGTAAATGACCGGAAGGTGGTCAAAGGTAAGAAATGTGTCACGTTCACAAAAGGAGCAAATCTTAAGGACTTGATGAACAGGCACATGGTATGACTACCACAACTCCTTCTGAAGTCAAAAAGAAGGTTGATGCTCCCATCAAGACTAAGGTTGTCACTCATGAGTCATCACCAAGCTACACAACCGACTACATGGTGATAATGGATCAAAATGGTAAAATAGTGGTCAATTATGTTGGAGCTTACACTAAGAGGGCAATTTTTAGGAGTGTATGGGTTCTAAAAGTGTATCCATCTAACCCTCAAGAACCCAAATTTTTAGTACCTAAATTCAAAGCTTAACTTGTTTTGTAGGCCTACTCCTCGGGTGGCACCGCATGGTTGCTTGATAGTGGATGCTCAAATCATATGACCGGGGAGAAGGATTTGTTCACATCCCTAGAGCTTCATGATATACCAAAAAAAACTATTATCTTTGGAGACAATAGCAAAGGAGATGTGATTGGTTTGGGTAAAATTGCACTCTCAAATGACAACTCTATTTCAAATTTTTATTTGGTTGAAACTTTGGGGGTACAATTTGTTGTCGGTCTCACAACTTTGTGAGATGGGCTACAACTGTCTCTTTACTAATGAGGGTGTGACCGTCTTTAGAAGGGAGGATTCCTCTATTGCTTTTACGGGTCGCTTGAAGGGCAAAGTCTATCTTGTTGATTTCTCAAAGGAGAAGGTTGAGCCCAAGACTTGTTTAGTGGCAAAATCTGATTTCGGTTGGCTTTGGCATCGCCGACTAGCCCATGTTGGGATGAGGAACTTGGCCAAACTTCAAAAAAGGCAAGCACATCCTAGGACTAACAAATGTTGTCTTTGAGAAAGATAGGTTGTGTAGTGCATGCCAAGCCGGGAAGCAAGTTGGTGCTCCACACCCCGCCAAGAACATCATGACTACATCAAGACCATTGAAGCTTCTACAAATGGATTTGTTTGGACCCATTGCCTACATTAGCATTGGTGGTAACAAATATGGTCTTGTCATTGTTGATGATTTTTCTCGTTTCACTTGGGTATTCTTTTTGCAAGATAAAAGTGAAGCTCAAGGAATTGTCAAGAAATTCATTAGAAGAGCTCAAAATGAATATGAGTTGAAGATCAAGAATGTAAGAAGTGACAATGGTTTAGAATTCCATAACACCAATGTTGAAGAATTTCTTGATGAAGAAGGAATTAAGCATGAATTCTGCACACCATACACACCTTAACAAAATGGCATTGTAGAAAGGAAGAATAGGACGTTGATTGAAGCCGCAAGAACAATGCTTGATGAGTACAAGAATTCAGATATCTTTTGGGCCGAAGCAATCAATACGGCGTGTCAGGCCATCAACCGCCTCTACCTCCACAAATACTTGGGCAAGACACCCTACAAGATAATCACCAGTAACAAACCCAAGGTACACTACTTTAGAGTTTTTTGGGAGTAAGTGTTTCATACTTAACAAGAAAATCAAAAGCTCAAAGTTTGATTCAAAGGTTGATGATGGCTTTCTACTTGGTTATGGTACTAACGAACATGTCTATCTTCAACAAAACCACCGGTTGTGTTGAGGCCACGGTGGACGTAACTTTTGATGAATCCAATGGCTCTCAAGTAGAGCAAGTTGATAAAAATATTGTAGATGAAGAGGAACCCCCGAGTCTATCAATCATGAGGATTGGCTTGGGAGAGGTGAGGCCTTGTGAAGTTCAAGCTCAAACTCCGGTTGAAGAAAGAAACAATGATCCATCATCATCCACAAGAGTTGAACCTCCAAGCGCTCAACAACCTCAAGATCAAAGTCAAGTTCATGGTCGCGATCAAGTTCATGGCATTAATCAAGGGGTAGAACAAGGTGGGGAAGCTCAAGAAGATGCTCCACAAGTTGAAAATGATGATGATTGGACCCATTCAACCTCAATCACAAGTGCCTCATCCAAGAGTTCATCAAAGTGTTCAACGGAATCATCCCATTGACAATATCCTTGGAAGTATTCAAAGAGGGGTAACTACACGTTCACGTCTAGCAACTTTTTGTGGACATTACTCATTTGTTTCTTCTTTGGAACCTCTCAAGGTAGATGAAGCACTTGATGATACGGATTGGGTAATTGCCATGCAAGAAAAGTTGAACAACTTCACAAGAAATGAGGTATGGGAGTTGGTTGAAACACCAAAGCAAAATATGATTGGCACCAAGTGGGTTTTCCGAAACAAACAAGATGAATATGGTGTCGTCACAAGAAACAAGGCAAGGTTAGTTGCACAAGGTTTCACCCAAATTGAAGGTTTGGATTTTGGTGAAACCTATGCACCTGTAGCTAGGCTTGAGTCAATTCATATACTATTAGCCTATGCCACTCACCATGATTTCAAGCTTTATCAAATGGATGTGAAAAGTGCATTCTTGAACAGCCCCCTATCCGAGTTGGTGTATGTAGAACAACCGCCGGGCTTTGAAGATTCAAGATTTCCAAATCATGTGTAAAAGCTCCATAAGATGCTCTATGAGCTTAAGCAAGCTCCTAGAGCATGGTATGAATGCCTTAAGGATTTTCTTCTCAAGACTACTTTGTAATGGGCAAAGCCGATTCTACCCTCTTTACTCACAAAGTTGATAAAGATATTTTTGTTTGCCAAACATATGTCGATGACATCATATTTGGTTCTACTGATAAGAAATTTTGTGAGGAGTTTAGTAGGATCATGACCAAGAGGTTTGAGATATCCATGATGGGTTAATTGAAATTCTTTCTTGGATTTCAAGTCAAGCAAATGAAGGAAGGGACTTTCATATGTCAAACCAAGTATGTGAAGGATATGCTTAAGAAGTTTGACATGGCCGATGCCAAACCCATCAAGACACCCATAGCATTAAATGGTCATCTTAATCTCAATGAAGAAGGGAAGTCGGTTGATCAAACGGTATATCGCTCCATGATCGGCTCTCTTCTTTACCTTTGTGCATCTAGGCCCGATATTATGCTTAGTGTGTGCATGTGTGCAAGATTTCAAGCTAATCCTAAGGAATGTCACTTAATAGTTGTTAAGAGAATTTTGAGATATTTAGTACACACTCCTAATCTTGACTTATGGTATCCCAAAGGCTCCACTTTCGATCTACTTGGCTATTCCGATTCGGATTATGCCGGTTACAAGGTAGACAGAAAGAGTACTACGGAGACTTGCCAATTTCTTGGAAGATCCCTATTGTCTTGGAGCTCTAAGAAATAAAATTTGGTTGCTTTATCCACCGCCGAAGCTGAGTATGTTGCAGCGAGTGCTTGTTGTGCCCAACTCTTGTGGATGAAGCAAACGTTGAGTGACTTCGGTTGTGAGTTTAGCAAGATTCCGCTCTTATGTGATAATGAGAGCGTTATCAATCTAGCAAACAATCTGGTGCAACACTCCCAAACAAAGCACATAGATATAAGACATCATTTCTTAAGGGATCATGAGGCTAAAGAAGATATTGCTTTACGTCATGTGAGCACCGAACGACAACTTGCCGATATCTTCACTAAGCCTCTAGATGAGCAAAGGTTTTATGCTTTGAGGAGTGAACTAAATATCTTGGATTCTCGTAACTTGGCTTGACTTGCTACACATATTTGATTGTTGCTTAGATAAGAAAAATGAATTTACTTGTGTTAAGTTATCTTGAAATATTTGGATTTTGATCTTCGGATCAAAGCTTCACTCTTGTGATCATTGTTATGTAATGTTGTTTGTGGCTGATCACTAAGCTTCAAATTGTCTCATATGTTTACAAATCATATCTCTTAATATCTCCAAGTTTATTCTTCTCAAAATCTATCTTTTTAGAGCTGAAAAGTATCTATTGGAACTTCTGACGCCTGGTCGGAACTTCCGACAATCCTCGGAAGTATCAGGTTTGTTCCGACAAAGGGTCCTCGGGAGGCCGTTTTTAATATTCATCGGAACTTCTGACGCCTGGTCAGAACTTCCGACAATCCTCGGAACTTTCTTCATTCTTCCGACCGAGGGTCCTCGGGTTTGAAATTTCTTTTTCGTCGGAGCTTGCAACCCCCCATCGGAACTTCCGACAATACACTTGAACCTATAAATACATGTTGAATAGCCCCTCAAACCCTAACTCTTTCATTCAAACACAACCAACGCCACCTCCTCCCCACTCTCAAACTCTTGAGGGGATTTCAAGTTTCAACCGTGGGATTTTGTTGCCATTGAGTTCTTTGGATTCCCCACTCCTCGGAAGATCTGATCCCATCACCTCTTCTCCGATTCGAGCGGGAATTCCCCAAGGTATTTCATTCAAAATCCCCATCGCCCAATCTCTAAATGTAGAAGGAGTTAGATGTTTCTTTCTTGGGGATAGCTTACTGGTACATCATTGATCATATGCCTAGAATCTTATCAAATTTGGTGAGAAAAATCTCTTGATTCATGATATTTTGGGTCTGCTCGGGCCCTGTCGGAAGTTCGGCCCCTATGTCAGAATTTCCGACAGGTGCCTTAACAGTCCCATCTGATTGAGTTTGATCACATCTATCGAGTCTATCCTATTTTTCTTCTTACATACTCAGATGGCTCATAAAAAGAGAGGAAAGCAGAGGGCTTCTTCACCGGAAATTGAATCATCTGATTCCAAAGCAACTCAAGAAGATATGCCTGTGGCTCATCGTACTGGCAAGAGAAAGGCGGTGGCCAAGGCTCCTTTGCATTCTCGTGGTCGTGGAAGACCTAATCCACAGGGCACTTCTGCTCATGGCGCTTATCCACGCATGAAGCGTACCTCTGCTCTGGAAACTCATAAGTCAGATGCCGGATGCAGCCCCCAATTAGAAAAACTGCTCCACAGTACAATGGGACTCGTCTAGTGGATTACGCAAAGGGCAAGCATTATCTCTATACTTTGAGATATGATGATCCATCTGAGTATGGCAAAGAGCAGCAAGGAGATGTCCGTTTTTGGATGAATTTTCATGCAGATTGGTATGTGTCTGTGATCCTTTGCAAATCTCATCCCAACACCGAGATGAAATCCATTAACTGGGATTACCTATTTGAAATTGACTTGCCGGTGGTTAGGGAAGTCTAAGATGCTTGTAGAAGGATGAATCTCACATCAATCATGTCCTTCAACTGTGATTGAAATGAGGAGGTGATTGCTCAGTTCTATTCCACTCTTTATGTCAACCGCTCAACCAAGACCTTTCATTGGACTATTCAGGGAAAGCCTTTCTATGTTGAATATGCTTACTTTGCAAGCATTCTTGGGTTTTCTAATGTTGATCTTATGAGAGAGAGGATACATGAGGAGGAAAACGTGCTTGATGATGGAGAACTTCACTTCATGTATGACAGTGCATATGGTGATATTAAATTTGGGATAATACATGGTTTAACACCTTACTACAAGCTGCTCAACCAACTCTTCCGCTACACTCTGTGTCCTAAAAGTGGTGATTCGGACAACATCTCCAACATGTCCAAGAATCTGCTTGCTATGATGGCTCCCAACAAGAATGAGTTCAACGTCTTTGAATTCATTTGGGAGGAAATCATCATCTGCTCTGTCTCACCAAACAAAGGCTGTCATTATGCATCATACATCTTTGCCATGATTAAAGAACTGACCGGTGTCAACATCTTGACCGACAAGGGCCATCAAGTATACAAGCCTAAGAAAGGTAAACTTCAGCGCCTTCTCAAGCTTGGAGCTCATGCACCTCACCGTTGCACTCAAGGACCCTCACATGCTCCTAGCTCTCATGGTCCTTCAAGCTCTCATGGTCCATCTAGCTCTCAAGGTCCTTCGAGCTCCCGTGGTCCTCCTCCTCATGCTCCAAAGAAGAAAGGAATTCTAAGTTTCATTTTTCAAAGCTTGTTTGCATGCTTCAATGTGGGTCGTCACAATGCGCAAGAAATCCATGACCATAAGAAGCATTTCGATGAGCAACTCCTCATGATTGAGGCAAGACAAAAGGAAATCATGGCCAAGTATGACATGCCTCACTCACCTCTTCGTGCTCACATGGACTTTCCTTCTCCACCGACTTTTTACAACCCTTGGGAAGAGATGGATGGACCTTTCATGATGTTTGGGGCTCCTCAAGTTGATGAGGATGAAATTGAAGAAGACTTGGGTGGCCATGAGGAGTCGGTGTAACAACCCTGATAAATTACATTTCTAAAGCAATGTCATTAGCCCAACCCTATACTTAACCAACTAATAAAAGGGTGAAAAGAATTAGAACAAGTTAAGTTGAAATTCAAATTGAAATTGGGCACATATGAATACCTTTGAATTTTAAATTAACTTTCAAACCACAAGCCAAATGAGGTGTTGCCTGAAACCAAACTTGTAGGACTTTTTATTCTGAACAACTTTCATGTTCAAAAGTTTTTGAAATTCAAATTAGAAAGTGCAGAAAACATCCTGTTTGCAACCAGCCCCTTGAAACTTTTCAAATTCTCGCAAATAGGCCCTTCTTCCCCCTCCTCTCTCTCCCCTCCCCGCCCGACACACCGGCCAGGTGGCCGGCGATGCCTGACCGGCGCAAGCCGCCAGGCCAGTGGCCGCCGGCCCTCGCCCCCGAACCCGGCTTTGCCCCCCCCTGCAGCGCTGCCCAGTCCGAGCTCGCCACGCGCACCATGCCAGCCGCGCCTCTGCTCGCCGCCCGCCGCGCCCAACGGTCGCGCCGCGCCGTGCCGCACCGCTCGCCGCGACCCGCCCGTCGCTGAGCTTGCCGCCCACCCGAGCCGCTGCTGCAGCTGTCCCCCAACCCCCGTGCCGCGCTATCTCCTCGCTCCCCCACGCAAAATCCCCGGCGCCCAGTCACGCGCCTCCGCCCTCCGCACGCCGCGCCGGTGAACCGAGCCGCCCACCGCGGCCAACCCCGCGCCATTACCGTGCCTCCACCCCCGCGCGTCGCCCGGCACCCCTCCCTCCCTCCTGTCCCTATAAAAGCCGCCCCAGGCCGCCCGCGCGAGCTACCAGCAACCAGAGAACACCCGCCGCCGCCATTGTCGCCGCCGAGCTCCACCCGCTCGTGGACATCCCTCTACAGCCATCCACCGCTCGAATTGAACCTCCAGCCACCACCACATCAACCCACCGGAGCTCACCGACCCGCTCAACGCCGCCCAGGACCGCCGGAGCACCGCCGCCCGCGCTGTCGCCGCCGCCACCGCCCCTGGCCATCGCGGACAGCTCGACTCCGACCTCCTCCGCCCAAGCCAAGTACCGGAGCAGCTTCCCCACGCGCCACTGATGCTCCCCGTCCAGACCAGACCGCCCCAAGCCCGCCGGAGCGCCGCCGTCAACGCGTACTGCCGCCGCCGCCCCTGCTCCAACACCGACGAGCTACTCCCGGTCGTCCCCCACCCGACCAAGACCCCCACGAGGTAGCCCTCGCACCCCTGGTCCTTCCCCGGCCCTCACCCCTCGCCGCCGGCGAGCCCCTCGCCGGAATTTTGGCCGGCCACCGCACCCGAGCCGCCTAAGGACCCAATTGCATCGATTGAATTCTTTAGAAGGTTCTGCCCGTAAGATTTCAAGGACCCAGATGTAAGAGAAAGTTTCAAACCTAGATTCAAAATCAGTGAAATTGTAAAATTCGTATAAAATCGTAGAAAATTTGGAAAAATGTAAACTCAACTGTTCTGGAACCTTTAGGATAAACTCCACAACTTTTGTTACATGAATCTCCTCAGATTCTAGCTAATTTATGCTCTAAATTAAATAGGCTGTTTAATGACCTTTATTCACAACCATTGTTGTAGAAAAGTACTGGTCCTGAAAATTTTACAGTAGGATATTTACTTGTTATATAAGCCAATGTAAAAAGATCAGGCCCAAATTCCATTTCCGTCTACACTGTTTATTAAACTTAGTTTCATACCATGTTTGGATAGAATTAATTGTCCCTGCAGTTAGGTTATGAATCACCTACTGGAACTTTTGCTGTACTTGTATGATAGTACCTAGATGCTAGAGAAAAATTTAGAGACTTTTTATCTCACAGGAACCTATTTATTTGATTTATGTGCTAATAATATACATTAAATCAAGAAAATAGTATCTTAGCTTGGAAAATTCTCATATTTTTACTAGAAGATACTCAGTGGTAGAGGATGCTGTGTAAAACGTTTCATGGACAAAAACCTTGTGTAGGATCCTGTAAAAATAAACACTTGAATAACCTAGGTGTGTAATGTCATTTTTACCATGCTCTGAAAACTGCATAATAAATCCTATAAAAATTACAGTAGCTCCTGCATGATTAAACGAAAGCCTGGTAAAAATCTTAGTCTCAGTTTTTACACCATTTGTTCTGTACAAAAAGAACAAGAATCTAGCAGCAACCATGTATTATATTTTTCATAATTAATCTGCTGCATGAAAATATCTGAAAATTTTACAGTAAGCTTAGCTTTCCCTGTTGTGCCTAGATCCAAGGTTTCATGACCAGAAACTACTCGCTGTAGTAGTTACACTTAAATCATGTTTCCATGAGGAACATAAGTTCCCATGAACACCCACCCCCCTGCTTAACGAAGTTACTTATTGTACTATTCTACTCTAATAACGATTGCCCACGAATGATAAAGTAACTCACTTCACAATAAAACTCATGTTTTACAGACTGCAACTTTATCGTGAAGGAAATCATGTCGTTTACCATCACCACTACTTACACTTGTGCATTCATGTAGAAACGACTACTCTCGCCGACGGGACTTACGAGCTGGTGCCCGAGTCCGAGAGTGAGCAACGAGAAGCCCAGGCAAATTTAACTGAAGCAGTTGAAGACCCGGGTCAACGTTCAGACGATCCCCAGACTAACTTTGCACAAGAAGGCAAGCCCCGGAGCATAACCCTATTCCTTTCCTAAAATATGCAACTCATTACTCTCTTGCTTGTGCATTAAGTTTATAGGAGTTGAATGAAAACTTAGTTGCATGATGTTAGGAACCCATGCTTGAAAACTAGATGTAAGGTTCGATAGAATGCTGTGCTAATAGGACTCCGGTAAAAGCCGAGTGATTTCCTGTCACTCGCGAGAAAATAGGAGTTGAATGTTTACTACACGCTGCAATCATAAGGACAATGGACGGGCTATGGTACGATGTTTACGATTGAGGCCCGTCTGTTTAGTGAAAAATGCTAAGGCCGCAGTGTGTGGTAGTGGTGGTTAAGTCTTTGAACGTACTAACCACATGCCGAGAATATGGTAATCGGTAAGCTTAAGTACCTGATTGGCCCAGCAAGTGGACGACAACCTACCCTTTGAACTTCGGTCCCATGTGCATATGGCGAGTGCACGAGTGGTCACGACCCGGCGCCGAACCGTGGCGTGGGGCTCTTGTACTCTCGGGGGGTAGCTCCGATCCATGTGCATATGGCGAGTGCACGAGTGGTCACAACCCGGCGCCGAACCGTGGCGTGGGGCTCTTGTACTCTCGGAGGGTAGCTCCGATCCACAACCCGGAAAGAAAGGGGAAAACTTGCACGTGTGACTCTAGGAGTAACCACGTGTCGTGTGTTTAGGTTTCCCTTGCAAGGTTAAGAAATTCGATTCGAATCGTCCGTTTCTCACGGCTATTGAGACTGCTTAATCCCTTTTACCACACAGAGTAAGAAGAGGAACAATGATGATGAATAAACTTGTTGGATGAAATTTAATGCTTCACCATGAATTATATTGGATAGCTGCTTATCTAGAATGGTTAATGAAACTAGAATCTTGAGCTAAAAGTTGAAAGTAAGGACCCACTCGTATATGCTTTTCGGCAAAACAAACCCCTGAGCCAAAAAGCCTTGCATGTCTAGAGTCGGTGGAGTAGATTCCACTACACGGGTAAGCCTTGCTGAGTATTAGTATACTCAGCCTTGCTTGTGGCTCGTTTTCAGGTGAGTCTTTCGAAGACATGATTGCTAGCTTGACTTGGCCCTGCACTCTGCCTCCGGGATGGTCGGTGGAATGGGATACGCCCCCAGCCAATGGAGATAATGCCGAGTGATGTCTCGTACGGGCTTCACCGAGACATCCTGTATCGTCGAGTAGCTTTCGTTATCTTATTTCCGCTGCAACTTAAACTCTGAAGAACTTATTGGTTATGATCACTGAAGTACTTGGTTACTAAACTCAAACATGGTTTGTAATATTCACTTATGATATTTTTTGTAATATCTGCTAGAATGTGGTATTCTCTGGGCTCATCTTCGCATGAGCATTTGTATGTATGGCTTCGATCGGCTTTACCGTGGTTGTATTGGGAGGTTACCCGACAGACCAATGGATTAATTCACTTGAGCCGGATTAATTCAGGTGGTTCTGCCACAGTCGGATGAGGAAGAAGAAGAGGATATTCCTACTGCCGATACACCCACCGATGAAGAAGAAGAAGATGACGACGACGATGATGGGTAGTGGCTATGGAAGGGCCTCTTCTTTTTGGTGCTTGATGCCAAAGGGGGAGTGAGCTCACCATAGGCGCCACCTGGGAAGGATTTGTGGCCGCTTTATCTATCTTAGCTTCGTCGTTGAACGTTGAACTTTAAACTCTTGTGCTTGTGGACATGTGAGACTTGTATTTGTGTAATGTGTGGTGTGCCAAGTGAGACTTTTAACTTTGTAAGACTTATTTGAGATTCTCTATGCTAGTGTGATCTTAGAACCTTATTGATTTTGTGATGCTCACGACTTGATGCTTGTTTATTTTCACTTTGTTGTTGTGATATATCTTGTCATATGCATCACGTTAATATTTATCACACATAGAACCCCACGAATGCAATAATATAGAAGAAATCTTTCTTAATATGTGCAAATGGCATTTGAGGCCATTTTTGAATTTATCTTGGAGAATGCACATATTAAGGGGAAGTTCAACTATATGATTGAATTTAGAATGTTTTATTAAATTTATTGTGAGCCTTAATTGTGTTGTCATCAGTCACCAAAAAGGGGGAGATTGAAAGTGCATTTGGCCCCCAAGTGGGCTTTGGTGTTGATGACATACAAAATTAAGGAGCTAACGAGTTATGGACAGGTTAAAATTCAATGAAATGAAAAAGAGCAAGAAAAGACGCCAAATTTGCTTAAAGGACGGTGTTGGGCTCAAAAGGAGATCCTTATTTATTTTATATTTTGAATTTGAGTATAGGAAACACCATACTATTAAGAGGGATGCGAGGAGATGATTTGAAGATGTCAAAGTGCTTAATTGAGATGCTAACCATCAAGGAGAGACATAATCACATACTTGTGCACCTAGTTTTCTGACTGTTTCAGTGTGTGTCGGAAGTTCTGATCGGGTGTCGGAAGTAACTTGATTCTTCCGACAGGGGGTCCTCGGCCAGCTGATTTCCGACAATCACTTACCCAATGCACTAACGGCTAGTTTTTGGGCTCGGGTATTGTTGGCGCTAAAATCGGCCGGATAAGAATCGGCCGAGGGGTCTTCAGCGTCGGACACACGACCCGGGAGAATCTGCTTAGCTCCTGTTCGGGTTATCGCCCTGGTGCAGTTCGCGCGGCGTGCCAGTCAATCTGACCTGTTGATTGACAAGGAAATAGAGTATTAAATTCCAGGCGCGTCGATCGGCTGGATTTCCGATCTGTCCTGAGGAGCGCGTCGGCGGCAAATCGGCCGATTTGCTGTAGAGATGATCGGCTATGGGTCAGCCGATGATCGTATAGTAATTGTAAAGAGAACTGCTGGAGCAATCTGAACAATCACTATAGAAGCAACACTTGAAACAGATCTAATTGGCTATATGGCGATGAATCGAAGGAGAACAATGACGAAGCCGATTACCCTGATCTCAAGCTGGATAACTGGTGATAATACTAGAATAACAGGTAAAACTTGCAATTCTAGTAAATATCGATAACTTGTGAATAAATCCAAACAAAACCACAGCGATGCGCCCGTAGTTAAAGCTTGGATATTACTCGATAAGCGGAACCTACCAATTGGCCGGAGATCAGGTTGATGCAGCCCTGCCAATCCGTACGAACTCGTGAAAGAAAAGAAAATATTGGCGAAGTCGCCGACTTGAAAGGTAAAGTACTGGTAAAAAGTAGAAGTTGTCTTTGTTGATTGATGTTTTTTCCTTGCAAAACCCTAGCGACTCCTATTTATACCCTGAAACTAGGACTCCTGGTCGATTACGACTTGTTACAACCTTATTTAAAACAGGAAAACTACTATATCTATAATAACTTAAAAAAGGAAACGGACTCCCGCAGAATCTTCCACCGCCGTTTCCTAATCCAATCAGGGCCTCTTCAATTGCTTTCCGGCTGACTTAGCATGCCGTGTTGACCAGCTTTTGACTAGGATCTTCTGGAATAATCCTATCCTGTTGGCATAGGCTGCGCCACCAATCGACCGATTTTCAACTGTTACCCCGATCGGCCGATTCCTTACTGTAGCTTTCAGATCCGCTTCGTCGACCAATCTTCTCCTCCTGACGCCGATTCAATACGTGTCAAAATCTAGCGTCAACACATGCCCCCCAGTTTCGGAGTAAAATATAACTTTTTCTTCGAAACTCCCTCTTTAACCTTTTTTCTCCAAAACGGGCGCAGTAAGAATCTCCTTCCGTTCCGCGGCACAATGATTGCAATTTCCTCGACCCGAGCGCGCGAAACGACCGCTCCCCTGGAACTCGAGTAGACGGTGCGGTAAAAATACCATCTTTGCCCTTACCCCCTTATCTCTCTTAAGTATTGGTTTTCTCCGCCTCTCCTCCTCCACGAATCCAGCATCCTTTCTGCCGCATTGCTGTTCATCTTCCTCCAAGTTCTTTCGATTTCAAGCGCTCCCCCTTCTCCGGTGACCTCGTCCGCAGCTTGCTCCGACCCCCAATGGCGTCTCCGTCGGCGACCACCCCATCTACAGAGGCTCCATCGGCTGCTCTTTTGGCGGCGGCGGCCCAATCGGCGGCTTCTCCAGCGGCGTCATCGGCGACGAGGGCTTCCATCCCAGAGGTAAATGCCCAAAAATTTTTTCCTTTTCGCCTTGCTGCTTCAGTATTTTCCGGTCCCTTTCTTAGTTTCTTCCCTCTTTCCCTTTCTTTTTAGGCCCTTAGGCACAGGATCACCATTCCTCTCTCAGAGTCTCCTGACCTCATCTGTCTAGGCCCTATGGGGAGCCCTGATCCAACGGATCTAATCAGTTTAGAAACTCACAGAATCCCCTTTAAGCAGTCACCCATGGATTTAGATCACTGGGTAGGCGCATTCAGATCCTGGCCGAATGAAACACCCGGGTGGAGAGAATGGTACCAGAGGGTAGCCGGGTCTTGGAAAGTTCAATGGGAAGAACTAAAAATCGGCCAGTGCATAGATTTGTCCCTGTCTCAGATGGAAAAGAACGAACCTTTGGTTATGGCAGCCTCTTACTTCTGGTCCGATGCACTTAACGCATTCCTTTTTGGACACGGACCCATGACCCCAACCTTGGCCGATGTCTTACTGCTGACCGGCCTAGATGTCTCCTCCGCCGATACCCCCTTCAATTACCTGTTCAAGCCATCTCATCGGCTAGACACTAAAGGAATCGGCGGGTGGAAAGGATACATCAGTAAGAACATGAAGACAGGAACAGTCTCACAGAGAGAGCACACCGCCTTCTTGATGATGTGGCTGGAGAAACACCTCTTCTGTGGCAGAGCGGTCGGCCCCTCTTCCAATACTCAAGCTTTGGCAGAGTCTCTCGCACAAGGATCGGCCGTCCCCCTGGGTAAACATTTGCTGGGATCGGCATACCATATGATGCATCAAATCGGCGCCAAGCTGTCGAAAGGAGAGCCGATAGGGAATCAGGCGGTCCCTGGTGGTTCATCACCCTCTGGCTCAATCTACACATGAGCAAGGTCTCTCAGCAGAGGATAGAGACAAAGACCTTTCCCAACATTGAGTCAGAGGAGAATCCATCGGTCCGTCGCCGCTGCAGATCTGTCGGAGAGGCGGCATCGGCCTTTCCTGGCTGCCAGTTCACCGCTACCCAGGTAGCCGAATATTTCAGATGCTTCTATAATGGACTTAGCGAGGAGATGATCACCTGGTATCCATATCAAACCGCGGAGCCGATTTTTGAGTTGCCTATATGCTTCGACTTCTCCACCCACACATTTGACAGAGAGTTGATGGATGTCTTGATTAAGCCGGGAATTCTGCCGGCTAACTTCTTCTCGGGGAAGGACTCACCCACTTATAAGTTCTACTGCCCGTCAGCTGCAGCAAGGCAACTAGGTTTTGGCCAATTGCCGATCCGAGTCTATTTCGCCGGCCAAGCAAAATTCAGAGACGGATTAACCTCTAGTCTCGACTACAGCCGATTGTGCGACTTAGTACCTGACTCCAGCACCATTGACTTGAACGGCTGGTCAGTTGCCTCTTTCGCCACCCAACAGTACAAATTATGGTGGGCAGAATGGAAGCAGCATCTTTTCTGTAAATCCCCATCAATTTACTGCAACATTCTGGACCCAGAGAACATCGACCCAAATGCTGCGGTATGTCCTTTTCTTTTCAGCCGATTTCAATGTTGCACTATCATCTTGCTATTAACTTATGTTTACCTCTTCAGTCTGAAAGCCATGCTCCCCCAACACGGAGCCGAAGCGGCCGGCCGATTGATAGCCATCATCAATACACAGTGCAGCCACTCATCGGCTTCCATGCTCCATCTATCAGAGATATCTCCACCGGCCGATCAAGACGAGCGCCCAAGAGACCAACACCAAAGATATCCAGCCGTCGGATGCGGGCTCGCATTGAATCGGCCGGTCAGACAACAATAGCATCGGCTGAAGTCTCTCGTATCGGATCGGCTAGCCAGATGGCAGCAGCATCGGCCGAGACCCCCCGTGTTGGATCGGCTGATCAGATGGGAGTAATGCGCACCGAGACCCCAGATCCTTCACCTCCATCAGTCGTCGAGACGGCCGATCCCCAAGTCGCCGCCGAAGCCGGGGCTGCTGCAGCATCACTCTTAGTAGAAGCTGTCCAGGTAACTTTATTTATCTCATGTATTCCCCAAAAACCTTCCGCTGACATCAATTTCATCCCTTTACCAGGCTGCACGAGTTGTCCCACCACAATCTCCACGGCTGTCGGCCACGTCTCAAGTAGGGACTGAAACTATAGCAGCTCCTGTTGCCGAGGTAAATGATCTCTTACCCTGCATCCTTAATATTCAGGAAACTTAACCAATTCTGATGCAGGTTGACTTGGGTACGCCGATTGTAACTCCACAGCTGGAATCGGCCGGAGAACCCGCAGAGGCATGTCAAATTCCCACTACCATCTTATCTCATTTTCCCATAGTATCCTCACGAGCATTTATATCTTTCTCAGGAAGCTGGCCCAAGCGGAGCACCAATAATGATCGAATCTTCTTCTTCTGGTGAACCCAGTGCACCAATCCCTGAAACAAGGGAAATACTTCCACCGGCGCAGGCAAGAGAGATTTGTTTCAAAGAGGTAACAATCTTACCATCAGAATCGGCCGATTTCCTTTCACTACTTGCTTACCCTTTGCTTCGTTCTCTTACAGGAGCAAGATTCTCCCAACAATAGTGTCTTTTCTTTCGCTGTCTCCTTGGCCGATGAAGAAGAAACTGCCTCACATGTGGTTCCACCGAGTTCTGCCTCCGACGACGTCCGCTCTAAGCTCGAGAGCATCCGTACTCTCCTCCAAGGTGACATCGGCCGACTGGTGAAAGATGCATCGCCGATCCGACAACTTTTCAATGAGGTCGTAGATCACATTCCAGAAGAAGTGTCGGAAGACTTGGGGTATGCCGCCTATATAGAGGGCATGCGGATTCCGGTCTCGAGGGCGCTGCGACGTATGGCCGATCACGCTCAGATGGCCAAAACTCAGGAGGAGGTTGACTCGTACAAGCACCAGGCCCAGGAGGTACATCACAAAATCAACTTCCTCGAGAACTGTCGTCCGGACATCGTTGGCACAATAGATCGGCTGAAACGGAGGAGAGCAGAACTAGCCAAGGATATGGAACAGATAACCAAAGAGATAGCCGCTGAAGAGAAAAAGCTCCAAGAACTCCCAACCATGATCAGCGAGCTGAAGCAAAAAAGACAACATCTGGCCCGTGAAGCAATAAGACTCCGTCGCCGCGTGTCAGAAGTGTCAGGATCGGTCGAACGTGATCAGAGGATAGTAGAATCGGCCGATCAAATCAGACGACGAGCGATTGTAGCCATAGATACTTTCCTTGGGCTGTAAACAATATGTTAAACATTGTTGTTCCTTAATGCCACCGCGCCGATTTGGTTTTGAACTGCTTCATGTAATCTGTAATTTCCACCTAACAATGAATCCCAATATCTCTTTCACCGGATGTGTAGCCAGAAAACCGATGAGAAGTTGGTCATGTTAACTCGACATATTTTCTTTTTGTGCTCAGAATCCCCATCGGTACCAACGTACGTCGGCCTTGATCTGATGCTATCTCTTAAATCTCCCATCTCTAATGAATTGGCCGACGTGAACCCATGCCTCAGCTTCTCATCCTTTCGAACGAGCTGAATCCTCAGAGCCGACTGCTTGGATCGGCTGTAGACCGAAATCGGACACTTTCAGGAAGTCAGTGTCCCAAGTCCTGCCAGATATACATTTGACGTGTTCGCAGCTCCACTGTTGTGTGTCGGCCGCTGCAACGCTGTAAACAGAATCGGCAGCTACTATCTCTGTACTGTCGCCGACCCATTGCACAAGGCATTGATGCATAGTAGATGGGACACAGCAGTTTGCATGTATCCAGTCGCGACCGAGCAGCATATTATAGGGCCCTTTGCCATTAATGACGAAGAAAGTAGTGGGGAGGGTCTTACTGCCGATGGTGAGGTCGACGCAGAATGCCCCGCGGGCAGGCGACATGTTGCCTTCGAAATCCTTCAGCATCATGTCCGTCTTGGTGAGGTCGTCATCGCCCTTGCCCAGCTTGCGGAACATGGCATACGGCATGATGTTGACTGCCGCGCCTCCATCTACCAGTAGTCTGGTGACGGGTCTTCCGTTGACATAGCCCTTGAGAAACAGCGCTTTGAGGTGCTGTCGTTTTTCTTCCTCTGGCTTCTCAAACATAGCCGTCATCGGCTCTAATACCAGTTGTGCCATTTGCTCTTCCTCTGTATTTGTCACTTTGTCCCGATCGCTTGGCGCCATGAACTCCATCGGCAATATGAAAACCATATCGATTTCGGCCACCGATTCTTGGCTGTTTGCTTCCTGATCATTTTTCTTTGGGCGCCAAATTCGAGATTTCACATTCCTTCTTTCTGGCACATGTCTTTGTTCTCCTTCTTGATGTTCTAACTGGCGTAGGCGTTGGATTCTCCGCTTTTGGGATCTGGATAGGCCATCGGGACACCACCTGGGGTTCACTGGTTTGGCCGATGGTTTAGCGTGTCCCCAATCTGGTTCCCTTCCTAGGGGATCTTCGTCTGACACCCTATCATCGGCCATCCCTTCCAGCCGATCGTGCGCGCTGATCCTGCCCCCCAGTCCATCTTGTTGGCCGATCTTGCTTTTTGACCTACCGTACTGGTCAACTCTGCCCCCCAGCCGATCATGCACCGAAACGCGCCGTTCTTCGCACCGATTTCTGTTGATCGGCTCTGATCCTCTGTCTCTAGAGTGTGGCTTCGGGCGATCATCGCGGTTTGATCCGTTGCACTCCGGACAGTTATCGGCAGAGGGCAATCTGATATCGTTCTCCCAGCAGTGGATGAAAAAGGGACACTGCCAGTGATCTTTGCGCCGGCGTATCATCTCTTCCTGGTGTTGCGCTTGTTCTTGCTGCCGCCGATATTTACTGAGTAGAAATCGGGAGGTGACAGGCCTGTGTGGTCATTCTGGTCCTCGCCTGTTCCTTCTGATTTCTTCCGTCGTGATCTGCCTCCTGGGATCGACAACGCCGTCTTTTCTCGCCGATTCTGACGTCAGCACCCTGGTTTGACTTGATTCTTCTCCAGCGTTGACCGTGTTGGCCGGGAAGGGGTGCTGGTCTATCTTCATCGGCATTGCCGATTTGGTTGGAGTCTCAAATCTGAGCTGCCCCTGTTCAATGGCCGATTGTATCTGCTGACGGAAGACTTTACATTCATTAGTGTCATGAGAAGTAGCGTTGTGCCACTTGCAGTACTTCATCTTCTTCAGCTGATCGGCCGTAGGGATGGTGCGATGTCGCGACAGCTTGATCTGTCCCTCCTGAAGCAGTAGATCAAAAATTTTATCAGCCTTGGACGTGTCAAAGCCGAATGTCTCTGGCTCCTTCTTGCCAAAGGGGCAGGATATTGGTTTTTTCCCTTTTACCCATTCCGCCAGGCCGATTTCTTCCTCCGCGTCAGATTCAGATCCCTCCAAGTACGCCACTTTCTTCTGGAAGCTCCTCCGCTGTTCAAGTGGTCGGATCTCCTGCCCTGACAATCGGTGGACGATTTGACTCAGGCTCTCAAATTCTTGGGCGGCATACCTCTCTCTGATTTGCGGCAAGAGACCTTGGAAAGCGATATCGGCCAACTGTGCATCGGTCAGAGCCAGACTGTAGCACTTGTTCTTGATTTCTCTGAACCTCTGTATATACCCTGTCACCGGCTCATCGCTTCTCTGCCTGAGGCTGGTTAAGTCCGAAATCTTCATCTCGTGTACCCCTGCATAGAAGTACTTGTGGAATTGTTTCTCCAGATCGGCCCACGTGACGATAGAATTTGGCGGTAAAGTGGTGAACCACTGGAAGGCCGATCCGGATAGAGATGATGAAAATAACCGTACCCTCAGAGCGTCTTGTGTGGCAGCTTCACCGCACTGGATGATGAATCTGTTGATGTGTTCCACAGTGGATGTGTCATCCGTCCCTGAGAACTTGGTGAAATCAGGAACCTTGTAGCGGTGTGGGAACGGCAACGAGTCATAGGCCGATGGATACGGCGTCTTGTAAGTATAAGTTTGAACTTTCGGCTTCAGCCCAAACTGATCTTGAATTACTTCTGCTATTCTTGCCGTCCAATCCACCTGCTGCTGATGAACAGTTGTTCGCGGCGCGGGCACGTGTTGAAGGGCTGGTTCGGCCAGGTGATGAATCGGCGAAGTTTGCTGAGCGGCCAACAACTGCTGGCGAAACGCGTCCGCACCCCCTTCGTACGTCGTTGCTGGCACCGCGCCTCTGAATGCCTCCATAGTGCTTGCCCCCCTGCCGATTTCTGGTAAAATCGGCTGGTACTGAGAGACCACCGGCCGGGCGGCCGATTGGTATGGCACCTGGAACGGATAAGTGTCATGCCCGTTCTCTGGCTCGGGAAAATGCGTCATGGCTGATGCCCCCCTGCCGATTTCTGGTAACATCGGCTGGTATTGGGAGATCGTTGGCCGGGCGGCCGATTGGTACGGCGCCTGGAACGGATAAGTGCGATGCCCGTTCGCTGGCTCGGGTAAATACGTCGTGGCTGATGCCCCCCAAGGCACTGAGCTCGTAGGTAGTGTTTGCACAGAAGCCATTTGAACGTGTTGAAGCGGCGCTCACGATGGGAGACATGGTGCACTGCTGTATCTTGGAGACGCCGGAAGTGGTGGAGAGCTGTATCCTTCGCGCTGCGTCAATATCGGCTGAGAAGCCGATTGGGATGTGTAGGGTAAGCTTCTGGCCGGCAGGGTATTTGGAGGGGCATACGCCGGTCCCTGATAACCTTGAACGGCTCCGCTGGCCAGAGAGTTGACGACGGCGTTGTACACCGTGTTGCTCATCACCGAGGATTGGTCAATGAACGCTTGATACACGGACTGCTGAATCATCTCTGACATCTTGCCCGAGTCTTCAGCGATGGTGATGTGGCGAGGTGCTGGAATAGGAGCTTTCTTAACTGCTTCCCCGCTTCTGGTACGACTGAACGATTGGAGGTACATCTTCTTATAATCTTCCAGATATTTGGCCAATTCCTCCCTCTGGTCGTCCTTGAGATCAGCTTCTGTGACCCCAATGATGTTGCTATCAGAGATTTCTGCGTTGTTCGACATATCAGGTCTTGGATGGTCCCACCGGGCGTGCCAAAAGTGTGTTGGCGCTAAAATCGGCCGGATAAGAATCGGCCGAGGGGTCTTCAGCGTCGGACACACGACCCGGGAGAATCTGCTTAGCTCCTGTTCGGGTTATCGCCCTGGTGCAGTTCGCGCGGCGTGCCAGTCAATCTGACCTGTTGATTGACAAGGAAATAGAGTATTAAATTCCAAGCGCGTCGATCGGCTGGATTTCCGATCTGTCCTGAGGAGCGCGTCGGCGGCAAATCGGCCGATTTGCTGTAGAGATGATCGGCTATGGGTCAGCCGATGATCGTATAGTAATTGTAAACAGAACTGCTGGAGCAATCTAAACAATCACTATAGAAGCAACACTTGAAACAGATCTAATCGGCTATATGGCGATGAATCGAAGGAGAACAATGACGAAGCCGATTACCCTGATCTCAAGCTGGATAACTGGTGATAATACTAGAATAACAGGTAAAACTTGCAATTCTAGTAAATATCGATAACTTGTGAATAAATCCAAATGAAACCACAGTGATGCGCCCGTAGTTAAAGCTCGGATATTACTCGATAAGCGGAACCTACCAATTGGCCGGAGATCAGGTTGATGCAGCCCTGCCAATCCGTACGAACTCGTGAAAGAAGAAAATATTGGCGAAGTCGCCGACTTGAAAGGTAAAGTACTGGTAAAAAGTAGAAGTTGTCTTTGTTGATTGATGTTTTTTCCTTGCAAAACCCTAGCGACTCCTATTTATACCCTGAAACTAGGACTCCTGGTCGATTACGACTTGTTACAACCTTATTTAAAACAGAAAAACTACTATATCTATAATAACTTAAAAAAGGAAACGGACTCCCGCAGAATCTTCCACCGCCGTTTCCTAATCCAATCAGGGCCTCTTCAATTGCTTTCCGGCTGACTTAGCATGCCGTGTTGACCAGCTTTTGACTAGGATCTTCTGGAATAATCCTATCCTGTTGGCATAGGCTGCGCCACCAATCGGCCGATTTTCAACTGTTACCCTGATCGGCCGATTCCTTACTGTAGCTTTCAGATCCGCTTCGTCGGCCAATCTTCTCCTCCTGACGCCGATTCAATACGTGTCAAAATCTGGCGTCAACAGGTATTTATACCCCCTCAGCCCCTCCTTCATTTACTGCTGATCTAACCCGAGACAAACACCTCCAAGAGCATTTACTACTACTCCCAATCCCTCCTTGAGCTAATCCTTTATTTGATTTGAGTTAGGACTTGGGTGAGAGCAAGATTGAGGTGTGAGACTCAACCATTTAAGTGAGAGGGCAGCCAAGTTCATCTCAAGAGTACTTGAAGCATCTTCATCCTTTGATTCGCGTTTGTTACTCTTGAAGCTTGATTCTAGACGGTTTGGTGTCGCCCGTGGAGCGTCCTCTCTTGTGTGCGCCCCGGGAAGTTTGTATTACCCTATCATTCGTGGATTTCATAATAAGTGACTCAATCCTCCTTTGTGGTTGATTGAGTGAGGTAAAGGGTTAGTGGAAGACCCGACTCTTTGTGAGCTCCTCAACGGAGACGTAGCTTCCTTAGTGGAAGTGAACTTCGGAAACAAATCTCTTGTGTCTTGTGCTTATTGCATTTATTTAGTTATTGTTGACCTAGAGTTTGTTTTGTGCCGATCTACGTACTCGAGTTGTTGTGCTTGCAAAGATCACCTGCAGAAGTCTCCTAGTATCATTGTGCAACTTTTGATTCAGCCAGGTTCTGCGGTTTCAAGTTTAATTTTGAATTTCGTATAAGAACTTTTCTTTTGTCGGAAGTTCCGATCCAGTGTCGGAAGTTCCAACCCGTCGGAACTTCCTATACAGTGTCAGAAGTTCCGACAGATTTAATTGCTGCGAAGCAGATTTTACAGGTATGCCTATTCACCCCTCCTCTAGGCATCACCAAGATCCTTTCAATGTGTCATGAGAAAATAAGAAAGAGTTTAACCAATTAGCTATGGAAAATTCTGAACCAAGGGGCTGCTATTTCACGTCTCTTTTCGCAATTGGAGATGCCCTGGTTATCGGAGCTCAACTACTGCAGTTAATTTGTTAGTACAATGTGCCTATAAAAATATTATCCAGCAACCAAGCAGAAACTATTCCACCGCAAGAAGAAAACTAGATATTAAACGAGGGCAGCTAAGCAATGTCACAGGTCTCCTGTAAGATTTCTATACAGAATAAATGCACACACAGATATGGTCTTTGTAGGATTGCTATGTGACAATCAAAGAACTGTGATCTTTTTACAAACTAGCAAAATGCAGCGAAGTTAGTTAATCCTTGAACACCGAATTTCTATTAATTATAGAAAGCTAGTGTTACTTGCAGTCATTAGTTAGATTCAAAATCTAACTGAATGTAATTTCAATAGTGTATATTGATTGCCCTGTGAACCAATATCCCTGCTTTTAACTTTTTACTGTAACTAGTATGAGTTCTCAAGTTATTTTGATACCGTGTTTATTGCTGCAAATGGAAGTTGCCTATCTGTTCTGTGAATGTATCACCTTGTGGCTGCTAAAGTTTGAGTAAATGACCCTTCTGTTTCCCCTCTATCAGTTTCCTTTGTCATTATATGATATGGAAATAACAACTGCACTTTAGATAGATAAGTATTGGTATTACTATTTTTCTATTTTATCCATTGACTTGACCACTTTAGATAGATATACTAAAGGCCAATCTGTTCTAGCATTGCATTGCAAGGGAAGTGACATTGTTAAGAGCTGAAATTGTGTGTAATACTCATTTCTGATTCACATCTTGCATATTTTATCTAAGTCGCTGATTGTATGTCAGTTTTGATTTTCAGGAACTTCTAGGAGAGGTGTTAGGCAAAAGTAAGCTAATCAAAGTGTTGAGCTGTTGATGGATGCCAATATGAGCTATGTTCATGTAGGATATGTATAATATAGTATCTAGTGTGATTCTATTTAATGCTACATTTTGGGCTTGCACTTTGAATAAATGAATCAATGTCATGATGAATGTTTGTATGATTAATATGGTTCGTGATATGGTTTAACCAGGTGTATCTTTTTTTTATTTTTGTCTGCTTGAATGGTGTTGAACCATCAGTCAGTAATGTCTCTAAAGGGTGTCAGACAGTCAGTCGGTGAAAACCTGTTGGTCGGTATAGACTTATACCAATGCCGCTTTTAGCGACAAATAGTTAGGGTCGGTATAACTTTATACCGACCGATGATTGGTTGTTGAAATGACTTATACCGACTACAATGAAGTTGATATTTTGGGGCTGTGGTACAGTGTGATCGCCCTTCTCCTCACGGTGCTCGCTGCCGCAACTGTTGCCACGGTCACTGATGCGGCGCCACCATGGCTGCAGGCCGCCATGCCAGGAGGAGCCGTTTCCTGCTTGCTAACCCGCCGCTGCCGTCGTACGCCTGTTCCAAGAAGTCGGCCGCCGTGTGCCTCGCTCCGGGCAGCCCTAGCCCGGCGTGCTGCGGCGGGCAGTGCGTGGACACGGTAGCTAGCGCCGACCACTGCGGCGGCTGCAACAAGGTCTGCAAGCACGATCGAAGCACGTGCTGTGGCGGGCGCTGCATCGACCTGCTCTCCGACAGGGACAACTGCGGCACGTGTGGGAACCAGTGCAACAAGAAATGCAACAACGGCTTCTGTGACTACGCCCGCCCGGTAAGGTCTTGTTCGGTTTGGCAGGGACTGGCTGGGTTTGCGGCTATAAGTTTAGTGTATGTCTATTGATATCTAATTGTGTGTGACACGTAGTACAATTGATTTACATCTGAGCCGACCGGAGCTGCTACAAAATTATGATTTCAATATACTAGTCCATCAATCCGTGCACCAGCACGGACTAGTGATTTATATTTGAGCTTGTGGGAGAGCTTCTGCAAATTGAACCATGATTTCAATATATATGAAATTATTAACTATATATATACACAGCAAATGGATCTCTGAGGTTTCCCGTTGTGCCCGGAAACATCATTGTATTTTTGAATGTATTTACGTGGAATAAACTGTTAGTGGTCTTAAATGTGTCAGTGAGTATTCAACCGAATCCTCCACTTGTATGAATATGGATCATAACGGTTAATGCTATAGAAATCCTGTTCCATGAGGGCTCCTAATCCTCATCCATACCGATATCTAATCACCAAAACACTGGTGACACGGATTCTCCCGTGCATCCGTGATGGTTGCACAGCCGGCACAGACAGCAAAAAATTGGCACATTGCACATGTAGGAATATCGATCCCATTGTGTCCTTCAACCAAGAAGGATGTGTCATGGCTAAAACTTGTCTGTTTGATCTGCTGCTCAGATGGACGACCGGATGCCATGGATGCATAGAATTCATTAAATGCATTTCATTTGACTACTCAGATGCCACGTTTAGAGTCTGTCTCATGAAGCTAACAGTTATCGTAAGATTCACGGCAGCTACAGTAATTCTCAGCTACATTAATCCAATGCGGCCGAGTCAACTGCTACAGTAATTCGCAGCTATAGTAATCCAATACGTTTGATGTAGCCGAACCGAGTCCATCAAGGCCATGCATTAGTTGAGCCAGGTTCGAGGCATGCATCGAACCAAACGCCTGCAAAACCAAAGATGCTGCATGTGTAAAGAGTGAAGGGTGAAGATTGACCCACAGGTAAGTAGTGCTTTGAGTCCCGCGCTAGCCTGGCTCGAGAGAAACGGCCTCCATCTGCGTTTATCTGCAGCACTACTAGAAAACATACTATTAATCCAATACGTTTGATGTAGCCGAACCGAGTCCATCACGTATGTGCACTACAAGAAAACAACAGTATATTTGTATCGGTTGGAAACGTCTTTTAGTACCGAATTCCCAACCGATACTAGGCAACCGAGAGAAAAACTCTCAACATTTACTCGTGAAGGGTCATTTGCCCATTTAGTACCAGATGCTAATACCAATCGGTTCAAAGGGTTCACATTAGTACCGGTTAGTATCACTAGCCACACTAATACGAATATAGGGTACCGGTTGGTGTTACCATCTAGTACTAAAGGCCTCCTGAGCCTTTCATCCATTACAAATATACCAGTATGAATTGGATCCGGTACTAATGCTAGCATTAGTATTTGGTTCAACCCAATCCGGTATATTTTGGGTGGATAAAGACTATTTTTCCAGTAGTGGTGGGCGGATTTTGTTTTTTTTCTATTTCCTTCACAGACGACGAAAGAGTTTGTATTTTATTATTACGAAAGATTTTATCTGTACCCTCCTAAAAAACCTCGTGAAACCCATAGCAAAAGTGCAGCCCCGGTCTTGAGATTTCTGGGGCCCGGGTGGAACGAAAAGTCGGGGCCCTATGATGACGATGACAACAAACATTATGCACAAAAGATATTCATATTGAATAATTTCTACATATTATCTTAAGTTTCATCTAATACTTGAAGATGTGAAGTTGTTGTTGATGATATACATCAATAATATCGATTTCATCCAATAACTAATAACTTTTTCTAGATGCATAAGCAGAACGTTATCATAACTTCTAGGTGATACGATTATTCCGAAAATTTAAAAAATTATAAGTAGTTCAAAGCTAGCTAGCTAGCGATAAACTACAAAGGTATCAAATCAACTACATAAAATTTTACTAATCACTATTACTGTGTAGGACTCTCGAATCCCAATATATATCTCACCACTATTCAAATGATCGATTTTGTAATGGTCGAGCAATAACATACTGATCTCATCGTCACTCACAAGTAAAACATGAAATACAAATTAATCTAATTACTTGAGCTGGTGAGGATTATGGCTAGCTTAAACTAAAAGTAAAAATACCTACCTTGCATTGGCTCCTATGCTTCCTACCTTGTTTGCTTGCTTTTGCTTACGATCGTACGCTTGTCTGCTGGAATTGACGACGGCTGTGGGACTGAGATATGAACTATGTAGACGGATCGACGGAGGCATGTTGCCAGCACGCCGCCAGGCGAGGGCGAGTGACGAGTCTGTGAATCGCAAGCTGCCGCCATGACACGCTGTCCATCACGCCAATCACGCCGAAAAACAAGGGACAATCAAGGAGACGCGCGGATGGAATCACGATTCACGAATATAGGAAACTCAAGGACGTAGCGTAGAAGTTGCATCATTTCGTTGCTTGAATCCTAGTACCTACAACGTATACATCTACTTACTACTACACTGTATACGTACCTGTGGACCGGGCCCTTTAATTTCAGGGGCCCGGGGCAGCCGCCCCTCTCGCCCCCCCCTTAAGGCCGGGCCTGCAAAAGTGGTTCCTCATAGGGACTTCTCTCACTGATGTATGGGACCTATCGCTGTCAGTTCACCAGACGTTACTGCATGAAGACTTGCCCCCACCCCAGAAAAATGAAAGGAAATGCAAAACAGAACTCGCACAACAAATCTGGATAATAAAAGAAAAGAATTTCAACCAACCCATGATCCATCCTAATAGGAAAAAGTTCATTTTACTCCCTTCAATAATTCACTTTATCCGCTTAACCCCCTAAGTAAAATTAGCTCAATTTACTCGCCCAACGATTTCAATTAGTCTAATCTACTCTCTAATGATATTTCTCTTTTTTTCCTCCGCGTACGCGTACGAATTGAATTTTAAGTTTAAATTTTGTGAGTGGATAGAGAACATGATGTCATATGTTAAAAAATACACTAAGAATTTTTCATGGTTATTTTCATAATTTGGAAATATTTAACACGAAATTTATCAAAAAATACAATTCTGCATGAAAAATATTCATGAAAAAAAATCATGGCATCATATTATAAGTTACATTGCAAAATTTAAAGTTAAAATTCCACTCGTAAGTGGAGAAATAAAAAAGAGGAATCTCATTAGGGGATAGATTGGACCAATTGAAATTGTTTAGGATAGTAGCTTGAGCCTAAATTTTGTTTAGAGGATTAAGTGGACAAAGTGAATTGTTAAGGAAAGTAAAATAGACTTTTTTCTAAAAATAATCCTCTACGCATAAGAGTGTGTTTGGTTGCTCGCAACGGATTTTGTAGGTCTGCATCGTAGATTCCTGACGAGGGAAGCATCCACCGAGTCTCTATGAGCGGAGACGGTTTATGTAGCGTATCCACCGGGCCAAGATGAGGACGTATTTTTGCATCCGCTTATGCAGCCTGCGTTCGCTAATGCAAACAACCAAACGCTCTTCTCTGTAAATTCATACAATACAATCAGAGCTCATGCGACCAACCAAACACATTCGACCCCGAATGGCTCCAAAATTGAGCTTCATCCGGCAATGAATCACGCTCGGCCTCACGGATAGACACTAGGGGATTGTAATCACCTCTGCAGTCAAAACAAAACCAGCCCTGAGAAAACAGAAATAACTACACGGTCCCGTTCCACTCAGACCTCGTTTGTTTGTGTAGGATTCAAACCGCAGTCGGAACGGTTTCTGAAGAGAAACCAGTTAATCCAGATGGTTCACTTGATCCGGCTGGTGGAGAGGCGGATGCGTTCCTGGCCTCAAAAGGTCAGGAAAGAAACCAGACCATAAAGTAACCAGAATGGTTGAAACAGGTCGGATTCCGTTCCTGGCCAGACGTAACTAAACAATATTTTTATGTTGGGCTGAATTCATTCTGGGCCGTTACAATCCGCCCGGATTGGACCTTGTTCCGGACCATTCGGGAGGAAAGGAACGAGGCCTCAAACAGGACAGGGGACCCGGAGCGCGAGAGGTCCCGTGAGTTGCGGCAACAAGCACATCTCCGCACGCCGCAGATGCTATCACCTATACCTATACGGATACGCCAGTTCGTGCGCACCCACCTTGTCTGTCTTCAATCTCACTACAGCGCGGCGGTGGGCTCCGCCGCGCCAACCACAGTGTGTGTCGTCCTCACCCGGGTTCCGCATCAGCAACTGCTGCTGCTGCCGAATAACCCCCCTTTCCCCAAAATGGCAGCGTGGCCGGCGGCGGCCGCCTCCCTCCTCGTCGCCGTTCTCTCGTGCTGCGCGGCAGCACGGGCCATCAGGACGCACGGCGGCGGCGGCTATGTGTCCGCGGTCGGGGACCCCGGCATGCGCCGCGACGGCCTCCGCGTGGCCTGGGAGGCATGGAACTTCTGCAACGAGGTCGGCCAGGAGGCCCCCGGCATGGGCAGCCCCCGCGGTGCCGACTGCTTCGATCTCGGTCGATCCATCCATTCCTGCTCCCATCTTTCTCCTCCCTCGCCATTCTTCCTCAGTCCTCAAACGCGCCCACCGCAGAGAGAGAGATTAGAAATTTAGGATTGCCAGTTCGGCTCTGCGTCAAGCATTGTTCCCGAGATTCGATTATTCAGGAAGGCTAAATCAAATCTTTGCAGAGACAAGCGCCGGCGAGGACGGCCAGCCGGCGTACGAGGTGGTGCACCGGGTGACGGACGCCGACAATAGCCTCCGCGCAGGGGACCCGTTCCCGGGGGCGCCAGCGAGCGCCACCGTCACCGACGTCGACCGCTACGCGGCGGCCAATGAGCTCTACCTCGGCGACCGGTGCCAGGTGCCCGACAGCCCGGCGCCGTGGCAGTTCTGGATGGTCATGCTCAAGAACGGCAACCTCGACAGCACCGCCGCCATCTGCCCGGAGAACGGCAGCCCGGCGCGCCCGTTCCCGCAGACGTCCCGGTTCCCTGCCCCGGGGGAACCGGGTGCATGAACCAGCCGCTGGTGTTCCACAACCGCACCGCGCTCGACGGCGACGTTCGGTGGCTGCGCGGCGGGGTGTTCGGCACGTACCAGCTCGACGCCGCGGATCCCGGCAGCGGCGACGTGTCGTACTACTCTGTCACGTGGGAGAAGGAGATCGGCGGCGGCGGGTGGCGTTCCACCACAAGCTGCGGACGTCCAAGAAGTACCCGTGGCTGATGCTGTACCTGCGCTCCGACGCCACCAGAGGATTCTCCGGCGGCTACCACTACGACACCAGGGGAATGACCAAGATCGTAAGCTCCAGCTCCTCTGCTTTTTACTCGCGTCCCACAAAGTTGTGTCCATTCTTTCTTGGTTTCTTCGCCATTGGGTTTTGACAGATTCTCCAAATTTGTTACTGTACATTGGAATTTACTACTTGCTTTTAAAAAGATAGTAGTATATACCATTTGTACCTACCACGAGGTGAACAAAACATGACAGCATATGTCCGTTCTATTTTGAACTTTTGATGTGGCCGGCAATGGCATCTTCGTCTCGGCTTCAGTTCCTAACTGAGAGGGTGGTGGTCCATGGTGTCGACCAGGTGCCAGAGTCGCCGGACTTCAAGGTGCGCGTGACGCTGGAGGTGAAGCAGGGCGGCGGGCCCAACAGCCAGTTCTACCTGATGGACATGGGCAGCTGCTGGAAGAACGACGGGCGGCCCTGCGACGGCGACACCGCCACCGACGTGACGCGGTACAGCGAGATGATCATCAACCCGGAGACGCCGGCGTGGTGCCGGCCGTCGAGGATCGACCAGTGCCCGCCGTGGCACACGTTCCGGAACGGCACCCGCGTCCACCGCACCGACGCCGCCCGCTTCCCCTACGCCGCCTACCGCGTCTACTGCTCCCCCGGGAACGCGCGGCGCGCCGAGCAGCCCACCACCTACTGCGACGCCTACAGCAACCCGCAGCCGCAGGAGATCCTGCAGCTCGTGCCGCACCCGGTGTGGGGCGAGTTCGGCTACCCGACGGCGAGGGGGCAGGGCTGGGTCGGCGACCCCAGGGCATGGGAGCTCGACGTCGGCGCCCTGTCGCTGGCGCTCTACTTCTACCAGGACCCGGGCACGCCGCCGGCCAAGAGGCGGTGGACGTCGCTCGACGTGGGCTCGGAGATATACGTCAGCGAGAAGGCTGAGGCCGAGTGGACGCTGAGCGGGTTCGACGTCCTTGTGCCGGACCACTGTACCAGGGCACAGCAAGGAACCAGCAATAGCTGCTGGTAGAGTAGTAGGTGAAGGGTGATTCTCGAGGATGGCATTCGCTTGCAAGCAACACGAATATCTGATACAAACATTTCTTTTAAGCAATTTTGGTTGAAATGTGTAAGCAAACGTGCAGACATGTAGGCGTGCGTCAAGAACCAAAGTCTTGGATTGGGATGGTTGGAGAGGTTGTCATACGCCCTATACATCAAGAATCAAATCCTATTGATGCGAAGATTTCTTTTATGGTAACTGATATGCCTACCGACTGCAAAACAAGAATCAAGTGGCGACTTCGTTAATCTTGAAATCTGTTGATCATGTCTTCTGTAAGCATTATTTGATGCTAATCCTACAGTTGTTGGTTGCGTAGGTGAAGGCCACAGACACATTCAAAGGATAAGCATCAGTGATTGTCTCTTCATTTAATCAATAGTCCTTTAATCAAATAGGCTTCTGAAGTATCCTTCTTTCGGACCGATGCAATGGTTCGTTGAGGTTGTTGTACAACGGAAGATGGCTATCTCTACTACTAAAAAGAGGTTAAAAGGGACGGAATCTTCCGTCGTGTGTCCCCCACGGTGCGATCCCGCACAAATCCTTCGTTCAGCCGCTAAGCACCGTCGTCCGTCCAGCCGATGGTTCCTCTGAGCTCTTCCTCCCTCCCGCCGTTCGTCGTACTTTGAGTCTGAAACTGCGTACACCTGGTGCCTCCCCTCATATTTAGCGGATCTGCACCTTTCCTTTTTCCCATCAGGTGCGTGATCCGCCGTCGCGCCGTCGTGATCCGCTGCCATCGCGCCCCACGCCTTGCTCCGTCGCGCCTGTCGTGTTCCCGCGCCCTCAGACTCTGCCGTCGTCACGCTGCCGTGATCCGCCGCCGTCGCGCCCCACGCCTTGCTCCGTCGCGCCTGCCGTGTTCCCGCGCCCTCGAACTCTGCCGCTCTCCGGTTCCGCCGCCGTCGTGATCCCGCGCTTGGCATGATCACTGCCGTCGCACCACACGCCTTGCTCCGTCGTGCGACCACCCGCGTTGATCCGGCGCCGAGTTGATCGCGCGTCGTTGTTCACTGTCTCCAGTCGCCTCCAACTGCGTCGTGTCCATCCTTTTCCTCTCGGCGATGATGGGGGCGTGCGGGTTGGTAGATAGGTGCGACGGGCCGGGATGACGCCCTTCCCTTCCCTTCTGGGAGCAGCGTGTGGACTGGTGGTCAGTGTCCCTCACTGGCAAGAGCATGTTCAACGTGGAGCCGGTGCGGCAGAACCTGGTGGCGTTGTACATCACCCCCATCGATCTCTTCTTCAAGAACAATGACAGCCCTAGCCCTCCTCGACGAAATCAACAGGATCTCGACTCGACTCTTAGCATTGTCCGTTCCTATCCGGAGGATCGTTGCCCTCATAATTCTTTATGCAGTATTGAGTAGTGGCTGCCCAATTGTTGGATGCGTGCCTGCTCTTACCATCACGTGGATGGATTTGCAGCTACTATATGACCATCGGTAGCCTCGCAGGTGGGCCGAGGCGACTTTCAAAGGATGACATCTGCTGGGTGGTGTGGTGCTCGCAGTGTTGTTCCGGCTTGCATCCCTTCTGTTCGATGGTATGCCTTGGAGGAGTACTAACATGTCCTGTCTGTAATCTCTATGCTTCCCTTCGTTTGTTTGGTTGCCGGAAGTTGCCAATGTACAATGTGCCACTTAGAAGGTGATATTCTAGATGTTTCAATAATGCATAGTGTGGATTCATGGAGCTGAATTGGTATTGGTATGACGTGATCCAGGTTGTACATGGAACAGGAAGACGGAGATGAGCCGGAGCAGGAAGGCCAGCGGCGTCGGCTGGGATTTTTGTCTTCTTGGAAATGGTTAGTAAGCCGGCGGTTGGTGGATATTGTGAGTTTGTGACTAACACAAGAGCGTGAATTGATCTAGGAAAATTGGATTCTCTCTGCTTTTATTAGCTGCTGGTTGTTGTTGTTTCATTAGTTACTTGATAAGGATGCAAGCACAAAGTTATTCTAGCAATTACATAATTATTTTGCAGACAACAGTCTGCTATATGATTTCTAAGTGCTTGGTTTTGATGTTGGTTGCAGAAAAAAAATATTTGCCGCAGGGTTATAATGGCTGTCAGTTCCACAGAGTGATCAAAGATTTCATAATTCAGGGTGGTGATTTCTTTAAGATTTAACTCATTCACCAAGAAACAAGCATGAATTTGTTTTTTTACATCTGCTCTGGCATTTATTCCTTAACCCTAATAAGTGACAGCAAGCAGAGTGCTCCTTCTTTTGGTTATTCTTGTTCCTGAAAAAAAAACTTCCTCTCCAAGAAGAATGTTTCTTTTTTACATTGGCATCAATAGTTTGCCAAGCTGCCTGCAGGATGTAGTTTCTGTGTATCATGTACGTAAATACTGAACTTTAGATTTCTTTGCAAAACAAAGCTCTATGGTTTGTGGTTCTGTAAATTAGGATACAGTTACGTATTTGAGCCTGCAACAGAAAGTCATGGTAGTGCAATTTGCTGAAATTTTTGCTAGTTGCTTAACGCTGATGAACACAGGACTGCAAGAAATGCATTAGAGAGGCAATGGGTGTGTCCAAGGAAACCTCAAACATGTTAAGAAATTGTATAGGCACAAGTGTCAGAGTTTCATACCTCATTGTCTAATTCTGAATTTTTTATTCCATAAATTTAAATATGAAGTTTAGAATTTTTTTATTGAACTGTGATAACAGATAAATGATGCCCATTTTTTATTGACTTGTACTAACTGAAGTATTAAGACCTTAGCTAAGCTATCCCTATATAAATGCATGTTTTTTTCATGAAATCCATAACCTCACCTAGATGGATGCAGATGTGAACTCTACTGAGGCCCATCTAGACTTTCAGAGGTAACAATCACAACACTTTTGTGGCCTATTTAGGTACTTTTTTATTCATTGAGTTCATCTTTTTTATTGCTGTATATACCAAGCTGAATGAATACAATTTCAGTCTGCTCTATGATTTCTAAGTGCTTGGTTTTGATGTTGGTTGCAGAAAAAAAAATGTTAGTTCCACAGGGTGATCAAAGATTTCAGGATTCAGGGTGGTTACTTCTTTAAGGTTTAACTCATTCACCAAGCAACAAGCATGGATTTGTCTTTTTATATCTGCTCTGGCATTTATTCCTTAACCCATATAAGTGATAGCAAGCAGTACTGTTCCTTCTTTTGGTTATTCTTGTTCATGAAAAAAACTTCCTCTCTAAGCAGTATGTAATTCACTCCAAAATTTATTGTTGCAAATGGAATTGTCTAGCATATGAACATAGCATTAAATCAGGATGACACCTAGAAGAAAACTATAATGGGTCATCAAGAGCAAGCAGCTTAACTGCCATATTCAGTATGTACATACTTGATTTCATACAAGCAGCTCACGTAGTTCTTCCACATGGAATTGTGGATGCATTAGCTCAGGCAGCCTCTGATTTACTCATAAAGCACCTGCACTTCAACAGCTTCTTGCACCTAGTTAAATTTGGCAGGACCTGCTACAACCACCAACATGTACTCTGCCTTTTTAGTTACAGTAGTCTCTCAACATGGATAGGTTAATAACAATATATGTCATGTGTTGTGTGACACTACTCACCACTTACAATTGCTCTATCAGGTTCTTCAAACAGACCACCAAAGAGACGACCCTGGTTACTGGGGCCATATGGATTAGGAGGCTGGAATGGCGAACTGCATATCACAACTTCTTATATCATAGATGAAGGGCTAACCTCCAACAGAGAGTTTCCATCTTCTTCTGCTACCTCAAGGTAGTAGGCCACTAACTTTAAAAGTAAACATTTTGGCTAGACACACTTTTGGGAGTGTAGTGTGATTCTTTGGCTGTAAGATTTGCAAAATAGGAGCATGATCTAGGACTGGCATGTTTTATAACATGGTTCCTTTTCCATTTCTTTTAACATTGAAGGAGCCATATATTATTTTTGCTCTAACTAATTATGCATCATTATTAGAATCTGAATGTTTTAGTAGTTGATAAATCCAGTCTTCAAGTCAGTTGGATGTTTAAATATGTATATTTTAAATCAATTGCTATATAATTTTACTTCGATTGTTGTATGATCTGGATGTATTTTGCTCATCTCACAAAATTCGTAGGAGCCTTTTCTCTTATTTTACGTATTACTAACTTCTTTCCTTCTTTAACTTTGTTTTTCTCTAATAATGGTTACTCTTAAGCTTTAGTTTAAGATGTGTTGAACTAATCAACAAGGCAAACATCTGAACATAGACAATTTAAAAAGCTTGCGAGAGCTATACGGCCAAGATGCTCAGCTGAGTCGTGGACAATAGCAAGAGCATTCTGGCTGTGGACTCTAGCAAGCTTTTCAGATGAGGAACCAAATGTATGGCCCGTTCTAGCAAGATGTGGGAAAGCTAAACATACGGCTCTATGCACATTGATGCTTATGGGGAAATTCGTTTCACCCATAGCAACGCACGGGCACATGCCTAGTTCAGTCAAAGAGCCAACCTGAAATATTATTTCATTGTGTGTAGTAGATCCTGAAACAACAACATTCTCCGCCTACAGACTTTTATCTTGTGGCATAGTTAACTTATCATGCAGCACCATAGTCATTCAATACAACATTTCCATTTTCAACCACGAAAGTGGGTCTCTATTTGATTTTCAACTTTGTACCATGGACTTTCCAATATTAAACTTTCAAAGGTAATCACAATTTTAGTGCCAAAACCAGGTAAAACCACCTTGATTGATCGCTGGTTGGGTTGATTGTGTCTAAACTTTGTCGTGGACGGATTTGGTAGTTCAAGGTTGCGGAATGGAAGTCTTCAGGAAATAAGCTTGGAATATCGATATTTCCCAGCAGCAACCCTCTTAGACACCCTAACGTGTTTCCTTTTGCTAACATATTAATTAAGCAGGAAAGAGCAGCCAGAACACAAGGACCAGTAATTAACTGCATGACTTCCCTGCAGGTTATGGCACTTAACCTCACTACTCGATTTTTGGTCTATTGCCACAGACCCCATTACAATAACAGGAAAAATGTTGCAATAGATGGGTGTTATTGCCACCATTTTATCATTCCGTTGCAAAAGATTGATTCTGCTGCCACCGGTAGAAAAATTGTTGTGATTTCCTGAAAAATGTGCCACATTTGTTTGTCCTTGTTATAAAGTTTGTTTTCGTTGCAATATGCAATGTTTATTGCCACTAAATTCAAAATGGTTGCAAGTCGTAACCAATATTGCCACGAATTTGTTGCTTTGTTTTAATCCGCATGTGCGTTGCGATTCGTTTGTCCATATAGCAACCAAAAACTAAGTGGTTGCATGAAAGAAGATGCTATTGCCACTAATTATGTTTGCTGGTATATGGTAGTTTATATGTGGCAATAATTCAAGATTTTGCCACAAAATTAATTTGGTTGGCTTTGCATGTGTGGACCCACTACGCTAAGGCCCACCAAAGATTGAATCGATCAAATCCTGTAGGCAGGTTTGGGAGAGATTATATTTCCCTAATTATGTATAGTTGTGGCCCATTAATAATTAAACAGAACTGCAGGTCCATGTACGTTAATCTCTCCAGGAGGAGGCCTCCATGTACGTATACCTGTTTCAATCTCTCAGGAGGCCTCATGACCTCGCGACGAGTCTGGCAGCAGCTTCGTGTGGTCGCAAATTACGGCCTGTGTGACGTCGGATCCCTCCGGCCGCCGTGTGCTCTATGCTGCACCGTAAATTGATCCGACCATAGGGCACGCGCGCGACGACCAGCAGCCGGCCGGCCCACTGTAGTGTCGCCGGCATCATATAACCGCGCGCCCGGCCTGTGCCCTCTCGTGGGCGCATCATATAACCAAGCGCGGCAGCAGCAGCAGGCGAAAGGAGCGCACGTGCGGCAGCAGCAGCAGGCGAAAGGATCGCACGCAGGTGAGTTTAGATTATACTAGTAGAGACGACCATGGAATTGATTTAGTAGAGATTACCATGGCAAAAGGATCGCATGCAGGTGAGATCACCAGGGAATTGGTTTAGTCAGGAAGAAAAAGAATAGACCGGCCGGGACTCCTTGTTTCGACGATATATCGATCTGCACGTACTTGGCGCCGCCGTACGTTTCCGCGACGACCGGCTACAGGTGGTCGGACGGCAGCAGGCATCAGAGGGGCATCGTGAGGATCGGAGATATGCAGATCACCGGCCGGAAGGCAGGCAAGTGTGCCCGGCCGGTGTCTTGTGCATGCATGCAGCTGCTGCTCCAATTTTCTTTTTGCCCGTACTGCATGATCTTTGGTGTTCGTTGTACTCTCTTTTCAACAAGCAACGGTAGGCCTCTAGATTTCTTTTTTTTTTTGAACTGTCGTCTTCTTTTTTGCCTTTCTCTGGATGAAGTCTTCTCATGAAGCTGATCCATGGATAGTTCACTTTGGTTAATTTCTACACGTTACGGTCCAGATCAGCGGTGTCCATTGTGCATGTGCGGCATGCATGCAGCAGAGAGGACGGCGTGAGGTCAGATTAGGGGTAGTAAATTAATCTGAGCAGGTGCTTATATTATCATTTTTTTGCTGCATCTTTAAATAGGAGATTATGCTTATGACTGATTGTTAGTTTTAATTTAGTTGAAAACTTGAACGGCAGCAAGAGATTCTGAGGAAGGCAAAGGACGGTCGTTCATCGTGTACTGGTGAGTTTAGATTAGGAAGTAAATTAAATCAGCTGCTAATTTAGCTAAATTTGTGTGGCTTGTGTTAAATAAAGTTGCTGTTTTTCAATAGAATTGAGATGTAGTGTACACGGTAAAGACCAGCAGAGAACATCTAATTGAGAAATTATAAACACACATTCTCTCTAACTGTTTTTCTGTTGGCAAAGAATTCAGAGGACTCCATGCATGTTGTATCTGAGAGTGATGTAACCTTTTAATTTATTGAAGCCTGTATAAGTGAAGATTTTATTGTAATTTTGCATAAAGTTGAATATTTTTTTACACGATGAATTCTTAAATTAGACTTCTAGTTACCTGTTGGTATTAGAGATTAATTTAATTGTGTGACTTTTCATTGTCTTATATGCAGGCCATTGATCACTTTAATTAGTGTGACATTTTAATTGAAAAGATTGGGAGCATGTCTTCGCGCGATGATACGTCTTGGATGCGCCTGCCACAATAAACAGAAGAGTGGCAAAAAGGATTCAAGCAATTCATAGAGACTAGATTTGCAGGCGCTTCAAACGGAGAAACGGCACCCTAGCCATGTACGAGATGCCGTTCCATGTCCTACAGAACAACTAATGGAGTTAGAAGTCATTTGATTTTTAGAGGATTTTCTGAAAGTTTCATCCAAGGGGAAGGAGAAGAAAAGGATTCATATGAGAGCATCACTGAAGGAGGTGGCAATGATGGTGAATTAGGTGATGGTCCTTCTATGAGGGATTTGGTTTCCTCACTAATCAGTGGTGCAATATATGCAGACATCGCAGGTAGTTGAATTGAAGAGCCAAATGAAAGCGCTAAGAAGTTCTTTAAATTATTAACAAAGGCGTAGAAGGAACTATATCTAGGTTGCAAGGAGGCTACTAAGGTCTCTTTCATTGTTAGACTATTTTAGATTAAGTGTATGTTTGGTCTTAGTAATAGTGCACTAGAGGCTGCACTTCAGCTATTCTCGCTTGTGCTCCCTGAAGGTCATTGTGTTCTAGATACTTTAGATAAAGTGCAAAAGGTAGTACGTGATCTTAGGCTGGACTACGAAAAGATACATATTTGTATCAATGATTGTGTTTTATTTAAAAAGCAATATGCTGACTTGGATAAATGTCCAACATGTGGTGAGTCTAGATGGAAAGCTGCTGGTTCAAGTGAGAAGGAGGCAGCAAGTGGTAGGCAGCAAGTGGTGATGCTGCACCCAAGAAGCGTGTTCCACAGAAAATCCTAAGGTATTTTCCAGTTACTCCTCATCTGTAGAGGTTGTACATGAGAGCTAACACATCTTAATATAGGGGTTGGCACAAGGAGGGACTGGTCGAAGATGAAAAAATCCGGCACCCTGCTAACTCCATGGCATGGAAGCATGTGGATAATAATTATAAGGAACTTGCTTTGGATCCTCGTAATGTAAGGATGGGTCTTGCATTCGATGATTTCAATGATTTTTGGATGTTGAATGTGACATACACTACATGGCCTATGATCCTGATCCTGATCCTAATCTCATGCTCGAGGTAAAAAAAGCCGAGAAATGGTGTGTTATGCATTGTTAATTTTTTTAATGTCATCTTCCCTACTGGAATTATCTGACCTTTTTTCACTTAATGGTTTTGTAGGAGACTCCGGTGGAGGGCGCAATAAAGGTGGACATGGTACCCTCAAGGGTTTATTAGCAGCCACAAAGAGAATAAGGAGCGGCTCTTAGAAATTGAAAGTTGAATTTTCCACAAGGCTGGGAGGTCCCGTAGGCCCTAACAACCGGTCATTTATGGATGAAGTGGTAATATTTATAAGGAAAAGGGCTCCACTTATTGGAGTTACAAAGTGGAAAGACATTGAGCAAAATGTGAAAAATTCTATAGCATCCGACATACTGGTACGTACGATGTTTAACTCTGTTGCCTGATTGCTATATAACATCTCAAGTAACCAAATACTACTCCTTTTGTATGTGTTCTCAAATATACAGAGTAGGTGGGAGCTTGTCAACATTGATGATGAAAAGGAAAAGATTTGGGCCATAGTGAAGGAGTCGTACAAAGGATGGAGATCAATATTTAGGGATACATACAAGGCGTACAATAGTTATGCTGCAAGAATGAAACACAAGCCAGAAGACGTTGACATTGCTGAATGGCACTACCTGATCTTGTACATTGGATCTCCGGATTTCAAGGTCTGATATCATTTCCTTTTTTTTCTTTTCATAAATCACATGTGATAATTATTGTTTTGATCAGTGCACTACTAATGTATTCTTTTACTTAAACCTTACCCAGAAAAAGAGCAACCAGAACTCCAAAAACCGTGGGGAACAAAAGACCAAGCATATCATGGGGTCCAAATCATTTTCCAAAATTAGCCATGAGCAGGTAATCATTCGACATACTATATGGTTTTTTTAATAGGTGTCAAACTAATGTGCTACATTCTTGCCATCTTAGAGAGAACCGGATACAGGTGAAAAACCAAGTGATATAAGTCTTTGGATGAGTACTCATATGAAGAATGGGCAATGGTCAGACGAAGCATCAAAGGCTGTCTATGTAAGTAATTTACTGAGTTCACTGGTAACAACATTATTTATAGTATTTTTTATGTCCAATGCTAACACGAGTGCTGCTGTTTCAAAAATGCATGCGTAATACTTTCAGAGAGAGAACTCAATGATGATACATATTTCATCTCGACTGCAGTGGAAAACAATGCGTTCCAGAAATCCTACAAGGAAAGAATAGGATGCAAAACCTCTAAAAAACATGGTCATGGGTACTTGTCTAAAAATCCAACACGGAGTGAATTGCTGAACGCTCAGATCCAAGAGCAAGCCCGTGCTAAAGGATGCAGCCAACCAGAGAAATAATGCGCTCCAAGATAAGGTTGACAAGTTAGAAGAACAACATGCAAATGAAAAGGCTGAAAGGGAAAGGATATTGGAAGAAAAATTGGTACAGATTCAAGAAGAAGAGAAAAAGAAAAGGGAAGCACTTAGGGAAGAAATCATGTCATAATTGCTATCAAAGACGGTAGAATAGAGAGAAACCCCATTACTTAAGGTAATAGCAATTTGGATATTTGTTGCACACATAAGCATATTGGAATGTGTTTTGTAGTTAAATTCCTTTCACTTATTTTTCCTATGCAGACTGAACCCACATAGCATCATCCCAAGTGCAGCTACGCCAACTGTTGACAAAAATGCTAACAAATCTAAAACTAGTAATGGGTCTCGAGGTCTTTTTCAAAACAGCAACAACAATGTGTCTGGAAATTTTATTACTTCACATCAACAGCTGAATGCTGCTATAAAACAACGCACTAGAAGCCAACAGGTACGGAAAAGCAAATCTAATTTATTACTCTTTAATGATCTAAATTGTGTCTCCATTACAACAAAAAGAAGTCACATCGCCTGATTAGAGCTGAAACTTCTTTACTGAATATATTAAAGTAATCGTAAAATCTGGATCATCTCTCTCATGTGCTAATAAACTAGCATGTCCTTGCTTCTCAACTATCACCATTACATCTTGGGTGGATTAGGGAGCTCCCTGTCCAATGTTGATTTCCTATTTGCCAATACCTTCCTAGCCTAATATATATGATAACTAGCAACTATAGCAGTACATCAGTGAACCCTCCTCCTAGGGATTGTCCTTATAATTTAGTTGCATCCACCAATTGTACAACTACTATTTAATAGCAGCACTAATGTTTTATTCTAATGACTTAATAGAAATTATGTGGCTGTGAATTAATAATAAAATTTCCTAATGCATATGAATTATTTTATGCAGTAGGAACCTTCATCTTGAATGGATCACTTGGAAATCGTCGACACAAGGAAGTGCAATACCTTTTGAGACAGATGTGCAGACTCCCACGTCTAAGATTGTTCATCACCCAACACTAGTTATGAACTATTTTTTATTCTGGAAAATATATTCGGCACTTTTACCAAATGATTGTATGGATGGCTTCATTTTATATTCATGGTGCCACAATCCATATTTTGTTCTTTTTGGAAAAATGATTCAACATCCAAATATATCATCTACAATATGCATTGTGAGATACCTGTCACCGTTTCAAAAAAAATGCAACAATGCAACAGTTCTAGTTCGTCGCATTGAGTTATTGCCACTATTGTATACCACAATCATTGCAAAAAAATTTCTTGCCATGGATGTTGAATGATGCTAAAGTACCTAGTAACCTTGGTAAATATTTTGTTGCAATATCTTTTCTTGCTTCTAAATATTTTCCATTGAAAAAGTAACTTATTGCCACCATAGTTGAATGATGCCATAATACTAAATAACCTTGATCTATCTTTTGTTGCGACATCTTTCCTTACCTCTAAATAATTTCTATTGCAAAAGAAATTATTGCCACCAAACATGTATCCATGGCACTATACACTATTACCATAAAACAATTTGTGTGGCCATAACATCTATCACAACGTAAAATATGTGTGGAAATATATCCTATTGCCACCATATCGGTCGTCGGCAAATACTATGAGCTTGTTTGGCTGGGCTCCCCCTCGCTCCCGAGGGGCGACTCTGGAGGAGCCGGAGCCCGAGCCCAGTAAAAGCTCTGCCAAACAAGACTTATATTGCCACGGTGTCCATCCCTTGCATCTAAACACTATAGGAATTCCTAGTTGCGTAGCAATATATGCTAATGCCACAACATAAAAAGTTGCAATACTCTCTAATGCAACACTAGAGTATGTGGCAATTACCATAATATTGCAACAAAACATAAAACATAAAAACCGTTGCAATGCTTATTGATGCAACAGGGTGAAAAAACCGTTGCAATGCACCTATTACAACAAAGTTTTTTTGCAAGCTGCCAACCAAACTAACATTGATGCAAATGCTACCTATTGCCACAATTTGAACCCTATTGCCACATTTTTTTCACCCTTGTAATAGGCCATAAATCTAGTAGTGCTCGGACAAAATTTATCAGAGAAACATCCAGAAAAGATAAGAGACGAGAAGAACGAAAAAAAAATTGAAGTCAAACATGCTATTTCACAAATACCTAGTAGTATCTGAAGAATGTCGAAAGCATCATAATGCAAAAGTGAAGTATATCTATAACAAGGCCATATAGAATAATGATCACCACATACATACATGTCATCCATCTACTCAATTTCATAAGTGATTATGAAACACTGGAATACCCGATACAAAACCGGGTCCAGTTAACCCTATAGGCCCAAAACTTATAGTACGTCAGGCTCTTCAAAATTGCAGAATTTCTGTTACGAATTCTTCTTCCCGTCAGAATGGGACATGCGGAGGTCAATTGACTGCAGCTGGTTCCTCAAATCCCCATTCTCTGCAATTAGACGGTCATACTCCATAAGTAAACCTTCAGATTGTTTCTGTAAAGCCACGGAATTCGCTTCCGCAGTTTTTAGTTCCTCTGTTTTCTTTTGTGACTGATCCTTGAGCATTTGCACTTGTTCCTTCAAACTTGCAATATCTTTCTGGTATACTTGAATCTCCTCCGCGCCTCCAAGTTTTGCTTCTTCTAATGTCCGGCTCTGTTTTGTGACAGCCTCCATGTTTTTCTTCATCGTTCTCAACTCTCTAATATAATGATGTAGCCTATCAATAATTAATCCAAGAAACAGAGAATATCCTGCAAGAAAAAGAGCAAGCATCTGAGATTTTGCTTATTATACAAAAAAAATCAAGTCTAGAAAGCTACATATAACATATTACTATAGTTCCAAAAATAAGCATGACTGAAAACAGGGGAAACGTGTCTATCTATTTACTTTAAAGGGCAAGCAACTCCTTTCCCATGTTACATTACACATACAACCTATTCGTACAGCTCCTTAACAACCATATAATCAAAGGGCTCAAATATCTTGGGTGGTCACTCACTTTTGAATAAATGGGCCAAAAAATCTGGTTGGAACAGACTTGTACAAATGGGTTGTATGTGAAGCATATTATATCATGGGGTAGTAGTACGGAGGAAAAGATTAGTATGAACCTGAATCATTTGTTCTGTGAAGTGCCTCAGTGGGAATGCTAAGATGTGAATGGACCTCTTATTCACTAACAAGAAGCAACAATTTGCGTGGGTTTGTAATGCAAAACATTTTTTTTGTATAACTAAAGCAATTGATAAATATACCAATCAATACAGCATGCTTTCCATATATTAGAGGAGGTACATAGGATGCTAAGATGACTGATCAATGAAAAAAGACTCGATAGTGAGTATTAGGGCTAAAATTTTACATATTCCTTCAGAAATATTTAATTTCTTTAAGCCGTCCCCGTAACCGTACCATATGTAAGTTGTAACCCATGTAACTTAAGGTTTATAGCCTTGTGAGTAATAAATATATTGAGGAAAGGAAACAAAAGCCCTAGATAATATAATTACAGAACCCATTTCGCTATCCCTTCCACTTTCAAAAGGCAGCATGAAGCACAGATAAACATGTCACAAAGAGGCTGGTAAATCATAAGGTAACCTGATCCAAAGTGCAGATATGATACAAGTATGCAATTAGTTTGACCTTTGGATTTACCAAGGAAAATAACATTGTTAATGGTATCAGCAACAAATATTAGGTAACAAGTAAATGGACATTAGACATTTGTTTAGACTTTAGTGTATCAACAAGATAGCTATTTAGCATCCACAAGTAACCTACATGGCCAAACCATGAATTTGATAATTTACCCCCGATAATACTGGGAATCTGCTCTACATAAGTGCCCAGTCCATGTCCAGATGGTGTTCAGTGTATCCACAAATATATTTTTCATTGTAACTTCAGATGTGGCCTTGCAGCTTGACTACTTGAACAATGGATCTTAGTCACCCATTGCAACTTCAAAATGATAATAGTGAACCTTTACCGAATTCTAACTTGGTGTTATGAATCGAGAATATTATGACCACAGCTTTACAAGTACAAGTAAAGCTCCAGCGAATAATATCTAAATCAACAATCCCACTGGGCCACTGCAATAGCCTGCAATTAGCATTACACCAAGGATAATATAGCAATAGCAAACTAAACTTGGGTTTGTTTACTTCCGTAGTGAATAGCCAATTTTTCTCTTTCCTTGAGAAAAAGTGCCTGCAATTCTCTATGATGTATCCAGTCAATAAGACCAAAACGAGACGCAATAATACGCGGTAATTACATATTTGATTTTATTATAACTTGCTGACAATCAAATTCGCCATTGGCACCGACAAATCCAGTAACATTGGCAGGAGTCGTAAGCGTCCTACCACGAGAACCACTCATAATCCAATCATCCACGGACCGTTTTGTTGCCCCCCTTTCGGTTACCTTAGCAAACCTCAAATCGCGATCCACGGATTATTAATAAGCAAAAACAAGAGGGGAACATACCCATGAGCGACGCCTCGAGGAGGTGCCGGCTTGCGAGCACCTGGTCGGTGGGCGTGAGCTGCCCGAGCTCCCCCGCGCGGCGCCTGATCTTGGCGACGCTGTACCCGGAGGAGGCGAGGACGAGGAGCATGGTGGCGGCGACGGTCCTGGCCATGACGGGCCCGCGGCCGCGCTTGGCGCGGTCGAGGGCGAGCAGCGCCAGGCGGCGCGCGGGCGTGCGGAACAGCAGCGACAGCGCCACCGCCGCCTCCGCGGCCAGCAGCGCGAACAGCAGCTGGAGCATCGCTGGGGGCGGGCGCCGGTTCCCGGTGGCGTTGGGAGACTGGGCGGGAGAGGGGAGCAGCGCGCGCGCGAGCGGGCGGGCGGGCGAGGAGGGCGGGGATCCTGAGGAGAGGAGGGAAACGGGGGGAGGCAGCTAGCTAGAAAGGGCTAGGAGATCAGATCGATGGCGATCAATCAAAGATGGTTTCTAGAAGCCCGTCGTTTGCCGCGGTGTTGAAGTGGGTTGCGCAGTGGCGGTTGCAGGAGCAGCTGGATCTGGCAAGGCCATTTATTGGGGGTCGGGAAGCCGTTGGATTGGAGCTCCGCGTGTGTGGTTTGCTTACGCGCGAAGCACCGGCGGCCAAACCGTGCGAGCCGTGCCCCAAGGTTGCCGACGCGGCCGCCGCAGACGGGGCCATGTGTGTGTCGCCCGCCATGCTATGCGTTGGACGGTGGAGGAGGAGGAAGCCTCCGTTTGTCGATGGTAGGAGACCGAATTCGATGGGAACAGGAGCGAGCACGACCGCAGAGAAGAGTTTCCAGGACTGGAACAAAATGGAACAGCTCGAGTGATAAACTCTTTTCTTTTGTTGGTCATCATCTCTACTCTCTAGCACGTGCACCCGCGGTGTGGTGAAAAAACGAGGTTTCATTTTTCTCTGCTTATGAAACATCGATTTTGACACTATGCTTACCGATGGTCAATTGAAAAATACTGGCATCGCAGCTTGTACATGTATTGATATCCAAGAAAGTGAATACTCGGTCTGTGCTAGAATATAGCTATGTTTAGTTTTTCTCAAATCAAAATCTTTAAGTTCTAACTATGGATAGTAAAAAAATTATAAAGATTGATAATATAAAAATAATAGTAGTTGATTATAATGAAATCAACTATCATAGCATGTATTTTTTTCTATTTAAGCGAAAAGGACTGTAGTCTACAAGAGCCTCAGTAGCATCTGAGGTCCTAGGTTCGACTCCCCGTGGGAGCGAATTTTCTAGGTGTTAACGGCGTTGTGCTTTTAGTGGTAGGCGACGTTCCCGTCGACAGCGAGGCGCCTATGGTGACTTCGTTAATCTTAAGGATATGCCGGCTCAGTCTCTCGGAGGTGCTCATAGGGGTAGGGTTGCGTACGTGTATTCATAGGGGTGAGTGTGCGTGCGTGTTCGTGAGCGTCTGCGTCTGTACTGTGTTTTCAAAATCTTTTCTTTTAAAATTAATTATTTTTGAAGATATTATTAGTTAAAGATGAAAATATTTAACTTTAATCAAATCTAAATTTGCTATATTTTGAGATGGATGTAGAAAAATTACTTTGTCCAAAGGAAGGAAAATGATGGTTAAAACGATAGTATTATACATAATCGGATGCATGATACGTGTCTGGACATTGGTGCCGACCATTGTGATAGAGAACGAGTTGAAGCATCGCGTGAACGGGACAATGAAATGATATCTCAAACCCCGCTCACATTAAGGGTGTGTTTGGTTGAACTGTGACTTTTGAAAAAGTTGTCGTGGATTGTGGACTGTGGAAAAGCTGCTGCGAATTATGGGTTGTGAAGAAGCTCAAAAGTCATTTGGTTGAACAACTATGGCTTATTGGAAAAGCTGCTGTCAGCGGGTCCCACGTGTCATCTGATCCCACCTGTCAATCTCTTCTCTCTCCCTCGTCTTTGGCAGAGCTCGCCTACGCCGGCAGAGGTCTCACCCGCGCCCACGGCGGCGGCGGCGCTCACCCGCAGCGGCCTGGAAGGACCAGATGGCTGGCAGCGGCAAGCCACTACGAACATGCCGAAGTGGTGCGCCGGCGACGTGGACCTTGGGCACGGGCGTGGCTGCGGACATTCGGGAGCGCGCCCTCGCGGACCATGCTGCGGAACGCCTCGATGGCGGCGGCGTGGTAGCCGTCCCGCGACGATGTTGTGCGCCTGCGCAGGGTGGTGTGGGGTGGCCGGGAGCGAGCCTAAGGCTTCGAGTGCGACGGCGAGGAGGCGAAGGTGTGCGAGCGGCGGGAAGGAGGCGAGGTGGGCGCGGAGGTCGGGGAGCACGGCGAGGGAGGCGAGGTGGGCAGCGAGGGCGTGGTAGAGCGGGAGCTGCGGCAGCGGCGCAGAGGGGAGCGCGCGAAAGAGGGAGAGCGTGGCCAAGTGATACTGGAGAAATTGACACCACCTCGACGACCTCCTCGACGATTTGTGTCCGTTTTTCCGGTCCCCGTCGGCAGAGGGCGGCACTGGAGGTCGGCGGTAGAGGGTGGCGCGGGAGGCTAGCGGTGGACGGCGGCGCAGGAGGCAGCGGCGGCGGACGGGAATAGAAGGGAAAAACGTACCGGTATCTTCATAACCAGTGGCAGCTGGGTAATACTTTTGAACTTGCTCACCTCCACAGCATGTAAAAGCATGTCATAACCAGTGGCAGCTGGGTAATACTTTTGAACTTGCTCACCTCCACAGCATGTAAAAGCATGGAGAGCTGCTTTGAGTTTTGTACTACAATCCTATCCGGACAATAGTCTCTTCTCACTGAAACAATAACTTTTAAGATTAACCACAAAATGGATTAATAATTACAGTAAAGGTCGACTCCGACCGGCTGGAGTGACACTGCTTGTTATTAATTTCACTAATGATTTTCAATTGCAGCCAAAAAATAAAAGAACTTAATTTGAAGAAAACAAATAATTTCATTGAAGTAAGGAGACCCCAAATTAGTCCTCGTGTTTTTCATCAAATGGATCTCTTATTAGTCTTCTTTCTCACTTTCTAGGCTTTTTTGCCTTCCAGTGGCGATGGTGACGTTGGTGCTACTTTGTTGGTTAAGTGCAGCTCGAGTTAGGATAGGCGTGGAGGAATAGCTCTAGCAGTGTGGATAACCGCCTCTACATGACTACATCCAAGCCAATTTTGTTTGCCGATCTTTTAATCTTTTCTCCATCTTCATCAATAACATAAAAGTTGAAAAATTAAACTAATTCCTATCTAGATCAGATTAGGTCACACTTGCCAGGTGAAAGGTTTGATGAAAGAGGTGTAGATCTATATTTTTGAATGAAGGAAAATATTTCCACTCAAAACAATACTTATTCACTCCTAGTGTAGACGACCTCTACTTTCCTTAAACATCCGCCAATCAAGTTTCCACTTTTCTTGTGTTGATGCCAATCAAGCATTCTCAGTTAACCAATCAATATTCCTCTTTCCTTTTAAGTGTTATCCTAAACGCTAAACGATAAATAGTCGGTCACCCGTAGTTTAGCCCATTATTCGAGCAAAACGGCCATTTAAACGGTCAAAACAACCGATTAAACGGAAACGGTGTACTATTATGTAGCGTTTAAACGGTGTGTAATTGGTGAATCTTGCGGAGCACGACACGCTAAGATCTGGGAGCTCTGCTTATCTCCAGTGCAGGTCCTGCAAATCGGGTTCAGGGCGTGCTAGTTAATTTGACCTATAATTGACAAGGGAAAAGAAATTTAATCAGTAAAACAATGAGGAACGTATCGGCTAGGATTCTAAATTGTTCCAACAAACGCATCGGCCAGGACGTCCGAAGCATAATACCGGGTATCGGCTACAAAGCTGATTTCGCGATGAAATAGGATTAAGAATAAAATCTCATAACTAAACACATGCATTTAATTAAGCTAAACTTATTATCACCGTTAGTCGGATCGGACCAAACCGAGACAACGCTAACAGCAGGGCAACAAGTTAAACATAATTAACCGATGCATAGAATTTACGCTTACCGTTGACCCCAGAATCGGCCAAGAAAGCCGATTGATACTACCGAACCACCACCATCATGCCACCGCAAACAAGTAAATAGATCCAGCCGATAAGACTCGACTTAGCATCATTAGTCAAGGATCGGACTTAACCGAGACAGCCTGAGATAACGACGACAAGGCTAACGAATTGTCCGGTCAGCTTACACGCAGCGAAAGACAAGATCGTAGATGATCTGGTAGTGGAAGCAATAATCACATAATGAATCGGCTATGAAATAACTGCATGAAAAGATTAGACAAAGTGATGTAGCACTGGCCCGATCTTCCGATATGTATGATAGATTTGATTGGTGGAGAACTCAATGTTGGCAATCCAGGCTTCTAATCAGACACGATTCAAACCCCTGCAATCGTTACACCGCTGCACCGTTGGTTATCAACCAAGCATAACTCGATTGGCTTGCTAAGAAGGCTTTTCCCTGCAAACGAATCGAAGAACATAAGCAAGAAAGGATAAGCACGCAATCTGAAATTGTAGATATATTTGAAGCAAAAATGAATATGGGGTTCAAGTTCTGGACACAAAAGAACTAATCGCCATAGTGGTGTAGAACAAGAACGGGGGCCCTGATTCACAGCAAAAGGACTCGACATCACAGTTACAATGAAAGATGTCTGTTTCTTGATGAAAAACTAGAACTAAATAAAATCCAAACCCTAATGTGGTGGCGGCTACTACGTTTATACCCAAGAAGGACGAAGCTAGGGTTGGGAAGACCAGGGGGTGCCCACAACATGGGTTTAAGGCCCGACACGATACAAAGGCTGTGAAAGCCCAAAAATAGTGACACAACACCTTGTCATGGACACACAGAATGATTCACGAATCTTCTGGTGGTGGGACAAGAACCAAAAGAAATCTTTCGTCGTTAGCTTTCAAACGCATCAAAGAACACCTCGTTTTCAATGTCATATGAGGGAGATGTGGCCAATTCCGTCCAGGATGGTCTACTGAATCCGAACCAAATGCAGTGTCCAAGTTGATGACAACTTGTAACTTGGTGAAGGGTATGGCTCATGCGTATCCACCTTGTTGATGCCCTCATCACAAAGCCGATGACCCGTTGACTACCACTTAATAAATTGTGAGATCTATTAAGAACTAGCAAGAGATCAAATGATGCAGCCTTGCAAGAACATGATAGAAATTGATAACTTGTAGATTGAACTAAGCGAAACTGCAGCGATGCGCCGGTAGTTAAAGCCTAGAAAATCTGATAAATACGAACTTACCAACAAGCCGTAGATTGATTCGATGCAGCTTTACTTGCTGAACAATTTGTCAGACCCGAGGCCACGGGACCACGCACATGGCGTATATATTCTAGGATAAGGGATGGGACATGGCCCACACCCTACACCAGTTGTAACTATTCGTACAGGAGTAGGACTAGTCGGAACAGAAGGAAACTACCCGAGTAGTACTCGGGTAGGACTCCTAAGCTCGTATTTGGCTAGAATTTTTATGTAACCCTGTCCCCCCAGACTATATAAGGGCGGGCAGGGAACCCCTTCGGACAATCCACATCTAAGGCAATACAAACCACCACACAGGACGTAGGGTATTACGCGTACTACGGCCTGAACCTGTCTAAAGTTTTGTATTCCTTGCACCTTCGAGTTCCCAATCTCGGCGACACCCTACCTACAATCTACCACCTCGGGGGTACCCCTCGGTGGGCTTGGAGGTTAAACACCGACAGTTGGCGCGCTAGGTAGGGGTGATCGTCGAGCATCCACCGGCGAACTCGATGGCATCTTTCGACTTAACCAGCGCTGTGCTCGATAAGGGCACAACCTTGGTCTTCGGCTCTTGGATCTGCATCGCCAACGGCTCAGGTGGCTTCAACAGCCATCTGGCCGACACCAGGGAGTCGGAGGCTTCTGGAGTAACCCAACACAGTCGTCTCGACGAGTTTGTCGACAACCTTGACGAGATGCTGCTCCCTGACCTTGCCAGGGAGGTCGAGGAAGAGTCCGTTTTCGACGCGATTTCGACTCGTGCTGCACCAGGACTTCTCGGGTCGGATTCAATCCGGTCTGGGAGGGGTGTACCCGATTCCTATTCGGCCTACGCAACGCGGCTTCTGTCTACCAGGAGCCCATGCGATTCAAGTCCCTCTTCGTTCTGGAGGAGGACTTGGATCACCTGCTCAAGATCAGAGAAGGGGGAGCCACCGCTTGTCGGGAGGCCCCCGTCTTCGACAAGTACTCAAACTCGGATGATGACTCCGAACCCTTATCGGGCAATCATCTGGGCCTGAGTATAATGTCAACGCCGCAAGGCCGATTCGTGTACTGGAAGGGCATGGAGCCCTCTGAGCTACTCGAATACGACTCCCGCCTTGTGGCCTTCACACAAGAATTGCCTTTTCAAGAAGACAAGTCTCTCTCTTCGATCGCTGAGGAGGGAGAAGACAGGACTGTTAGTGTTTTACCGCCACACCAACTGAGGGATACCCCCGAGGTGGTGAATTTTTAGGTAGGGTGTCACCGAGATCAGGAACTCGAAGGTGCAACGAACACAAGGTTTAGACAGGTTCGGACCGTCGAGAGCGTAATACCCTATGTCCTGTGTGGTTTTGTATTGCCTTAGGTGGTCATCGGGTGATCTCTTGGTGATCTTTTGTATGAGGCACGAGTTGTCCCTCATGCTTCCTTCTTGAGGAGGGTCCCTATCCGCCCTTATATAGTTAGGGAGACAGGGTTACATTGAAGTCCTAGTCGGATACAAGCCCTAGAGTCCTCCCCGAATACTTTCGGGTGGTTTTCTACTGTATCCGACTAGTTTTACTACTGTATGAGTAGTTGTACTAGGTTACGAGTAGTTACAACTAGTGTAGGGCGTGGGCCATGTCCCACCCCTTATCTTGTGAGATGTAGGCCATGTGCGCAGTCCCGTATACTCGGGTCTGACAAACCCCCGAGCTCTTCATAGTCGAGTATTGCAGGCTTCCGAGTACTTCTGAAGGCGTCTTCTTGTTCTCCCGAACTCCATCTTGAAGGTGTCTTCCGAGTACTTCCTTGAATGTATCGAGGCTGTGAGGTGCTCATGCCCCCGAATAGTTTTCAAGTCTTCTTTTATATGGGGTGCGATTAAACTCGCACTCCATATGGAGTAGCCCCTGAGCCTTAGGTTGACTCGTAGAATCAGGCTGAGGGTCAATTTAATCTTGAGTCTTCTGTTCTTATCTTCCAACAAATTTGAAAAATAAGTCGCTAATGACACGTGTCCCGCAGCCTCCGAGCCTTGAATTCAAATCCCCAAAGTTTGGAATAAAGGATCCAAAGAATCATGGCATGCAATATATGACAGTAAAGATTTGCTGGTGAAGATGGGCAAATTGGTTCAGTAAATTTGAAAACTTCTTTTTCAGGAATCATTCCCTGAAAAAATAGGTAAACAAATAACTTTACCAAAAAAACACCCTTAATTACCACTCAAATCAAACCTTCGTTGCTGAGAGCCATGTTGTATCCAGCCCCCGAGCCTGGGAGCTAGATGAATCGCATAGGATATGCCTAGTAGTCAGTGGCGCCATCCCCCGAGCCTAGGTATTGGCCAAGTTGACACTGAATCTTGATCTGTCGATGAAGCCGACTAGTTGGAGACGATTCCGACTAGTTTTGTAGGTGAGACGAGTAGTCGAAGTAGTCACCAACGCATCGTAAGGCATAGTCGTCTCCGACTAGTCTTGTAGGCGAAACGAATAGTCGAAGTAGTCGCCAACGGGTCGCCAAGCATAGTTGTCTCCGACTAGTCTTGTAGGCGTAACGAGTAGTCAAAGTAGTCGCCAAGCATAGTCTTCCCTGACTAGTCTTGTAGGCGTAACGAGTAGTCAAAGTAGTCGCCAACGTGTCGCCAAGCATAGTCGTCTCCGACTAGTCTTGTAGGCGAAACGAGTAGTCAAGCGTTCTCGCGAAGTCGAAGTAGTCGTTGGCGTTTGTTGCTGAAGCCAATTAGTCGGAGTTGAATGCAACTCGCCTGGCAGCATGGTCCAGGTCAGGTCCCCCGCAAGGTAAATATAAAAGTATGTTGTAACTGATATACATGATATCTTGTTGGGAGCAAATCCCAGCTTTGTAAAATGCATGTAAATTTTTTTGCGTTGTACTCTTGCTGGATCGCATAATGTCGCTGAGTAGGTAGCCTATTACGCTAGGCACGTGATCCCTGATTGCCGTAAACCATTGTGCAGGGAGCTTCGCCGCGTGCACGCGTAGTTGCATATGCGTACAGAAGAGTCGAGGTTTCATGAAAAGCGTACGCTACTCGGGTATTTTAGCAACCGTTGAGAGGAAACTAGAGTAGTCGGCGCTGCGCGAGAAAAAAGAGAACCTCGTGGAGTGCACTTATAGGGTGTAACCCGATCGCCCGTGTTGCAGGGCGGACCGTGCAGGCAATCGGGAACAGGAATGACATGGTCTGTGAAGAGAATGCGCATTGCACAAAAAGTATCCTATCCTGTGAAGAACTGTCACACCAGGTTTTAAGGACAAAACCGAATGCATAACTATATGTATGCCAGGATCAAGTTTCATACATATAGTGACTTCATAAGTGAATAATCAGTAACAGTATCACGAAAAAGAGAACTAAAAGACTATAAGGATTATCAGAGTTATATAGCTTATGCTGGAAACGAAGACTTCAAACTTCACAGGCAATCGACTGGAGGTTGCGTAGGCCTAGAACTCAGCATCATCTTCAACAGACTTCACATCAACTTTCTCATCTGAGCAGCAATTATAACAAGCATGAGTACACTTATGGTTGGTACTCAGCAAGTGTTAGGAATTATATGACATGAAGGCCAAAAGCAAGGAAAGGCTGACTAGCTTACTGCGATAAGCAATTTTAGTTGGTCAAGTTTTATAGCACCTGTTTACTAAGGTATAAGTTCATACCAAAACCCACATTAAAAGAAACCGATAAGATATAACAGAACCATAATGATAGCCATAAATATGGTCCACGATTTGTTTCATCTTCAAGTTTATTAATCATGTGAGGGTCCAAGCCGCTCTTAACCGTGAGCATGGCTGATATATCAGTTTTCACTCTGCAGAGGTTGTACACTTTACCCACAATTCGTGTCTCCTGATTTGCCCGAAGTAGCTAGCCTCTTAAACACTTCCGAGGTGAGTGCCAAGGGATTCACTACGAGGCCTTTACAATGATTCCCTAACTTATGACAATCCGCTAATGTTTCAGGCCGCAGTGGTCATAACCCTCCCTAGTGAGGTGGTACCTTAGCCAAGGACCATAAACAAAGCCTCCAAGAGGACCAGGCTATACCCCATAAACGCACTCCCATCTTGCCCTTTCGGTAAGATCATCACAAGCTACAGTTTCTAATTACTTAGCCAAGACCAGAGCCATATAGTATTGTGGTTGCACTGCTTTCCTGGGTGCTTCTCTATGTTCCGATTAAAGCATATGATCTTGTGATTAACAATACAAAGAGCATGAACATGGATAAAATAGGTGTGGCGTCATCATTGTTGTCATCATGGTTATAAATTATTCCCAAACCGGAACCAGTTATAGCAACTAAGCAGAAGCTACACAACAGAAAGGTAAAACCCAGGTTAACAAGGAATGATCATAAAGACTAGGCATATCCTTAATTAGGATCCATCAAAATTAAGACAAATGCATGCATAAGGAAAAAGTTATATTTACTGTGATTATTAGGATAAAAGCATGATCAAGGAAACACTTGCCTTTCTTCTAGAGAATAGCTGCTCAGAGTCTTCAACTCTTGTTCTTGAAACTCTTAATCTTCAAAACTATTCGATTGCGCTCCTTCTAACGTCAAATGAGCATCGGGCCAAAGAAAAACAACAAACAAACAAAAAAACAAGAACAACTAAGAACAGGTACACCAAATGAAAGGAAAACTTTAAAAGAGCATACTAAAGGATAGGGCTCGTTGCTACGGTCACGAGTGTGCAAGAACACGGAAAACGGAGCTAGGGTTGAAAAGAAACAACTATCGGAAGATTTGTGTTATAAAAGAAACAAAAGAAATATAAGCTTCATTTATTTTAATTTAGAAAACTAATGTAAAAGATATTTGAAAGAGAATATCCGTGATTATAATTAACTCATATTATATTTGCATTTATAAAGATGGAGTAGAACTTAGTCAAATTATATTTATAATTTTCTATGTATAAATTTCACTAATTAAACAATTAATTAGAAAAGAAACTGGTGAGAGCATCTAAACGTCAAACTATATGGTTCGTGTTGAACCAAACAAATTATAATCGAAAGCATTTTTAAGTTGGTATTAATCAAGTTAACATTAATTATGAAAACTAGAGTATAGGATCTAATTGGATTTTAATTAGAAAAACTAGATGAGAGGATATTAATCAAATTAAATCTATATTAAATTTTAAAATAGGAACTATGGTATAAAAGTATTGCTCAATGATAGCTTACACTAAAACAAGACTAGCGCAACAAAAACGGGTGGAAACGGATCTAAAACGCAGAAACTATGGAAGAAACAATGTTGCAGGAACCTAGTCACGATTAACTATAGATTTTAGGGGCTAGCAGGGAAGATCTGCAAGACATAGAAATAGTGCGCGCAAATAGATCAAAGTTTAGGGTTAGATCTATAAACATCAGGGTTAGGTTAGGGTTGAACAGATCTAAACTTACAGGGGTTTTTTTTGCAGATTTTGCAAGATACAAGAAAGAACATGAAAATTACATGTTTCTTTAGGGACTAATCTGGAAAAGCTTGGGAATAGCTCCCATGGTGGCCAGCGCCCACTGTTGGCCGAATTCGCGGCGATTCCGGGTATGGGAGATCGCGGGGAACGGGGGAAAAGAAAGAGGACGACGAGGGCATTCGATTTTCGGGCTTACCAGTGGCGGGGACTCACCGAGGCGGCTGGAATCTGGCCGGCAAGGAGCGGCGGCGGTCTGTACCAAGATGGCGGCGCTCTGCTGATTGTGGCACTCGAGAGAGAGGGCGATAGGGAGGTCCACGAGCAGGAGGGCGGCGGCGCTGCAGGAGAGGCGCAGATAGTGGCGGCGCGGGGCAGGGTTGCAGGCAGCAGGGGCGGCACTGGGGGACGGCACTGGGGGAGACTTGAGCGCTTGGGCTCCTGGTGGCGGCGAGCGCTCGGGAGAAGGACGCAGGCAGCAGGGGCGTGAGGGCAGTGCACAGGGGGCGGCGGCACTGGCCTGGGCAACGCGAGGAGGGGACTCGCGTAGGGGGCGCGAGATGAGGGCTCAGGGGCAGCGACGCTCTCGCAGGCACAGGAGGCACGAGCATGGGGGACGCAAAGGGAGGAGGGTGCTCAGCCAGGTTTTGTAGGGGCACTATAACCTGGCTTGGTGTGCTGCGCACGCCCAGGACGGCGGCGCATCGGGCTGGGAGCTGCAAGCAGGGTTGGGTTTGACCGAGATAGGTTCGGGTGTGGGACGAACAGTTTCAGCCATGGGCCGAGAGCTGAACCTGGGCTGGCCGAGCAGGTTCGGTTGGTGCTGGCCTGGAACACCGAATTGGGCCATGGAAAGAAGAAAAGACGGGGAGGTGGAACCGGACCAGCGCAAACCGACGGGCCAGTCGAGCGAGAGGATTGACCGTGGATAGAACGAGACAGAGAGATAGAGATAGAGAAAGGTCGAGCGGGCTGCACAAATCCTTTCATAAAGAGTGGATTGCCGGGCTTGCGTGACGCACACGCCGAGGACAACAACGTGAGCCATCCAGTCTCGAATGAAACCAAAATGGCACGTAGCAAACTACTAGCTCGGTCTGCATGTGACATACAAGAATATGATGAGATTGGGTATGTGAGGCCAGATCAGACTCGATCGACGAGTCCTAGCATGCACGCACAAGAAAGCTGAGTTTGGCATGACATAGCTGTTGTGTCGAGGAAGAAAAAAGAGAGGAGAGGGATGTTGATGGCTGAACTGGGTCGGATCAAGTTTACGTTTTGGCGAGTTAGAGGTCAAGGTCATGTAGTGACGACGTAGGTCGCCGTAGCTAGCATTTACGACACTGGAGCATCATCGGAAAACGTCAAAATCGAGCTATGGCTCCTTTTCGAGCGTGATTTGATCAAGGACAGATTAGAGAATGAGAAACTCGATGGGGCATCTTAGGGAGTAGGAGAGGACAAAGTTAAAAGGATGGACAACAAAGAAACGGCTCGGTCCGACTACAAGGAGATAAAGAAAGAAAGAAAGAAAGAAAGAAAGAAAGAAAGAAAGAAAGAAAGAAAGGGGAAGCGGGAAAGCTTATGGATAACTCCAACTTGGTGAAGGAAGGCGATCGACGGTGAGTGTCGGTCAGGTAGCTTTGACGAGCTATCAATCCTCGAAAAGGAAAGGCAAAATGCGAAAACAAGGGCGTTTGCTCTAGTACAACAACGAGGAGCTTTTGATTTATTTTTTTTGTCATCAAAATGCGACAGATGACCAGATAATGGCGATGGTCAAGCACAAGCTGGCATGCGGCATGATTCGAGGATTTAAGGCGGAAAAGACCCAAAACGAGTTGAATCCAGCTCGAGATGAAAAGAAAATGAATTCATTTCCCAGAACATATTTTTAAGCTTAAAATAAATCTAGAAAAGTCCAGATAAATATTTTAAACCATGAAAAATATATCGAGATGAATCCCAAAAATTCCAAGGAAATCTCGGGAGGTAATTTTGGACCCGAGGAATCCAAATAAAATACTTGGAATTTGAGAAAAAAGATTTTTAGAACTTTCCAACAAATGGATTTAGCTCTACGGAAAAAGAGAATAATTTCTAGAAAAATCTGGAAAATTCTTGAAAACCCTAAAGATGGATGAACACATTCTAAAAGATATTCACATCCTAAAATTAAATATTTTTTTGTGTGACATGAACAAGTCGGAAATGGTATAAATGACTTAGTTTGATTCGTGGATGATTGTTGACGTGCCGCAACGGCCGTCGATGGAGCCGCGACGGTTTGTTGATAAAGCCGTGTTGGCGCTAAAATCGGCCGGATAGGAATCGGCCGATGGTCTTCAGCGTCGGACACACGACCCGGGAGAATCTGCTTAGCTCCTGTTCGGGTTATCGCCCTGGTGCGGTTCGCGCGGCGTGCCAGTCAATCTGACCTGTTGATTGATAAGGAAATAAAGTATTAAATTCCAGGCACTCCGATCGGCTGGAGTTCTGATCCGTCCTGAAGAGTGCGTCGGCGGCGAATCGGCCAATTTGCTGTAGAGATAATCGGCTATGGATCTGCCGATAATCGTGTAGTAATTGTAAAGAAAACTGCTGGAGCGATCTAAACAATTACTACAGAGGCAACACTTGAAATATATCTAATCGGCTGTAAGATGATAAATCGAGGAGGAACGATGAGGAAGCCGATTACTCCGATCTCATGCTGGATAACTGGTGAATAAATCCAAACAAAACCACAGCGATGCGCCCATAGTTAAAGTTCGGATATTACTCGATAAGCGGAACCTACCAATTAGCCGGAGGTCAAGTTGATGCAGCCCTGCCAATCCGTACAAACTCGTGAAAGAAGAAAAGTATTGGCGAAGTCGCCGACTTGAAAATAAATTGCTGGAAAAGTAGAAGTATTGTTGTTGATTGATGTGTTGATGTTTTCTGCAATGCCTTGATGACTCCTATTTATACCCTAAAACTAGGACTCCTGGTCGATTACGACTCGTTACAACCTTATTTAAAAATAGGAAAACTACTATATCTATAATATCTTTTAAAAAGGAAACGGACTCCCGCAGAATCTTCCGCCGCCGTCTCCTAATCCAATCAGGACTTTTTCAATTGCTTCCCGATCGACTTAGCGTCGCTTTGTTGACCAACTTTTGACCGGGACCCTCCGAAGTAGTCCCATCCTGTTGGCGCAAGCTGCATCACCAATCGGCCGATTTCCAACTGTTACCTCAATCGGCCGATTCCTTACTGTAGCCTTCAGATCTGCCGCATCGGCCAATCTTCTCCTCCTGATGCCGATTCAACACGTGTCAAATTCTGGCGTCAAGACATGCCCCCCAGTTTCGGAGTAAAACATAACTTTTACTTCGAAACTCTTTTCTTTAATCTTTCCTTCGAAACGAGCGCAGTAAAAATCTCCTTTCGTTTAAAGCTCTTGTGAACTCTTCCCCTTCGATATATACATTTCCCGGAGCACATCGGCCGATTCTATACGGCCTTTCCCAGGTGGGCGACCATTTACCGAATTTGGGATCCTTAGACCCTATCGGCAGCACTAACTCCCATACCAAGTCTCCTCGGGAGAATTGTTTAACCTTGACCTTCTTATCATATCACCTGGCCACCCTTTTTCTTGACATTAGCTGCCGATTCTTGATTTTCAACCTCCTTGCTGTTATTTTGCTTGGGGCACCAAACCCGACGCTTGACGTTTCTCTTTTCCAGCGCCTGCCTCTGCTCTTCTTCTTGTTGCTCCCATCGGCGCAGGCGTTGGATCCTCCGTTTCTGCGATTTGGATAATCCACCAGGGCACCACCTGGGGTTTATTGGTTTGGCCGATGATTTGGCGTGCTCCCAATCTGATTCCCTTCCTAGGGGGTTTTCATCTGACAAAGCCGACCGTGTACGCTGACTCTGCTCCTCAGTCGATCCTGTTGGTCGATCCTGCCTTTCGACCGATCATATCGGTCAGCTTTGCCCTCCAACCGAACATGCACTAAAAGGCGCCGACCCTCTTGTTCGCGCCAGTTTCTGCCGATCGGCTCTGATCCTCTATCTCTGGAGCGCGATCTTTTGAGCGGGCGATCGCCGCAACTTGACCCGCTGCACTCAAGGCAATTATCGGCTGATGACAATCTGAGGTCATTTTCCCAGCAATGAATAAAAAACGAACATCGCCAATGATCTTTGTGTCAGCGTATCATCTCATCGTGGTGTCTCGTCCTTTCCTGCTGTTGCCGATATTTGCTGAGTAAGAATTGGGAAGTGATGGGTCTACGCGATCGCTCTGATCCTTCGCCTTCATCTTCCGTCCGTCTTTTCCCTTTAACACCGTCCACCATGACCTACTTTCTGGGATCCACGGCGGCGCTCCTCCTCGCCGATTCTGACGTCAGCACCTTGGTTTGAAGTGAATTTTTCCCCGTGTCAACCATGTTGGCCGGGAAAGGATGCTGATCTATCTTTGTCGGTTTTGCCGGTTTAGCCGGGGTTTCGAACTTGAGCCTTCCCTGCTCGATGGCCGATTGTATCTGTTGACGAAAGATTTTGCATTCATTCGTATCATGAGACGTGGCGTTGTGCCACTTGTAGTACTTCATCTTCTTGAGCTGATCGGCCGAAGGGATGGCATGATACTGAGATAGCTTGATCTGCCCTTCCTGGAATAATAAGTCGAAAATCTTATCGGCCTTTGATGTGTTAAAGCCGAATGTCTCTGGTTCTTTCTTTCCAAAAGGGCACGATATTGGCTTCTTCCCTTTGACCAATTCTACTAGGCCGATTTCTCCTCCTTCCTCAGATTCAGACCCTTCCAAATTCCTCTACTGATCAAACATGCGTACCTCCTGACCGGCCAACCGGTGAACGATCTGACTTAAGCTTTCAAATTCTTGTGAGGCGTACCTCTCCTTGATATGTGGCAGGAGGCCTTGGAAGGCGATATCGGCCAACTGGGCATCGGTCAGAGCTAGACTATAGCATTTGTTTCTGACTTCTCTGAACCTCTATATATATCCCATTACTGGTTCATCGCTCCTCTACCTGAGGCTGGTCAAATCTGAGAGCTTCATCTCGTGTACCACTGCGTAGAAGTACTTGTGGAACTGCTTTTCCAAATCGGCCCACGTAACAATAGAATTTGGTGGCAAAGTGGTGAACCATTGGAAGGCCGATCCGGATAGAGACGATGAAAATAGACGCACCCTCAGAGCATCTTGCGTGGCAGCTTCTCCGCACTGGATGATGAATCTGTTGACATGCTCAATGGTGGATGTGTTGTCCAGCCCCGAAAACTTGGTGAAATCAGGTACCTTGTAGCGGTGTGGGAACGGCAGTAAGTCATAGGCCAATGGGTATGGCGTCTTGTAGGTGTAGGTCTGCACTTTCGGCTTCAACCCAAACTGGTCCTGAATCACCTCTGCTATTCTAGCCGTCCAGTCCACCTGCTGCTGATGAACGACCGTTCGCGGTGCCGGCACATGTTGAAGGGCTGATGGTGGTACAGCTGGGTGATGAATCGAAGCATGCGGCGAATTTTGCTGATCAGCTGATAGTTGATGGCGAAGTGAATCCGCTGCCCCGTTGTACGTCATCATCGGCGCCGAGCTTCTGAGTGATTCTTCAGCACCTGCCCCCCTGCCGATTTCTGATAAGGTTGGCTGATACTGAGGGACCATCGGCCGGACGGCCGATTGGTGCGGCGCCTGGATTGGATAGCTCCTATATCCGATTGTCGGCTCAGGAAAAACCGTTGTCGCCGACGTCCCCCAGGGTACTGAGCTTGTGGGCAGCGATTGCACAGAAGCAACCTGGACAGGTTAAAGCGGTGTCTATGACGGGAGACATGGTGCACCGTTGTATCTTGGAGACGCTGGAGGCAACGGAGTGTTATACCCTTCGGGTTGCGTCAATATCGGCTGAGGAGCCGATTGGGACGTGTATGGTAAGCTTCTGGCTGGCAGCGTGGTTGGCGGGGCATACGCTGGTCCCTGATAGCCTTGGACTGCTCCGCTGGCCAGAGAGCTGATGACGGCGTTATACACCGTATTGGTCATCACTGAGGATTGGTCAATGAATGCCTGATAAATGGATTGTTGGATCATATCGGACATCTTGCCCGAGTCCTCAGCAATGGTGATGTGGCGGGAAACTGGAATAAGAGCCTTCTTGACAGCCTCCCCGCTTTTGGTACGACTGAAGGATTGAAGGTACATCTTTTTGTAATCTTCTAGATGTTTAGCTAATTCTTCCCTCTGGTCGTCCTTGAGATCCGATTCTGTGACCTCAATGATATTGCTATCGGAGATTTCTGCGTTCTTTGACATATCAGACCTTGGATTGGGTCCCACTGGGCGTGCCAAAAGTGTGTTGGCGCTAAAATCGGCCGGATAGGAATCGGCCGATGGTCTTCTGCGTCGGACACACGACCCGGGAGAATCTGCTTAGCTCCTATTCGGGTTATCGCCCTGGTGCGGTTCGCGCGGCGTGCCAGTCAATCTGACCTGTTGATTGACAAGGAAATAAAGTATTAAATTCTAGGCACTCCGATCGGCTGGAGTTCCGATCCGTCCTGAAGAGCGCGTCGGCGGCGAATCGGCCGATTTGCTGTAGAGATAATCGGCTATGGATCAGCCGATAATCGTGTAGTAATTGTAAAGAAAACTGCTGGAGCGATCTAAACAATTACTACAGAGGCAACACTTGAAATAGATCTAATTGGCTGTAAGATGATAAATCGAGAAGGAACGATGAGGAAGCCGATTACTCCGATCTCAAGCTGGATAACTGGTGATAATACTAGAATAACAAGTAAAACTCGTAATTCTAGTAAATATCGATAACTGGTGAATAAATCCAAACGAAACCACAGCGATGCGCCCATAGTTAAAGCTCGGATATTGCTCGATAAGCGGAACCTACCAATTGGCCGGAGGTCAAGTTGATGCAGCCCTGCCAATCCGTACGAACTCGTGAAAGAAGAAAAGTATTGGCGAAGTCGCCGACTTGAAAATAAATTGCTGGAAAAGTAGAAGTATTGTTGTTGATTGATGTGTTGATGTTTTCTGCAAAGCCCTGACGACTCCTATTTATACCCTAAAACTAGGACTCCTGGTCGATTACGACTCGTTACAACCTTATTTAAAAACAGGAAAACTACTATATCTATAATATCTTTTAAAAAGGAAACGGACTCCCGCAGAATCTTCCGCCGCCGTCTCCTAATCCAATCAGGACTTTTTCAATTGCTTCCCGATCGACTTAGCGTCGCTCTGTTGACCAACTTTTGACCGGGACCCTCCGAAGTAGTCCCATCCTGTTGGCGCAAGCTGAATCACCAATCGGCTGATTTCCAACTGTTACCTCAATGGGCCGATTCTTTACTGTAGCCTTCAGATCTGCCGCATCGGCCAATCTTCTCCTCCTGACGCCGATTCAACACGTGTCAAAATCTAGCGTCAACAAGCCGACTAATCGGAGTCGATTCCGACTAGTTGTTGATGTTGTGAAGCCCACTCCCAACTAGTTTTCTTGCCGAAATAAGTAGTCGGAGTAGTCGAAACACGCCCACTCGTGGACGGTTGCCGACGAAAGCGCAACAGTCGATGATGGAGCCGCGACGATTTGTTGATGGAGCCAACTAGTTGGAGTTGATCCCGACCAGTTGTTGACCGTGCAGATCTAGTCGTCAAGTAGTTTAAGGCTCATCCATGACTAGTTTCTAGTCGAGACGAGTAGTTGAGGTAATCGTTGGCGATGCAGATTTGTCGAAGTAGTTGTAGCCGGTGGCTGTCAGACCCGAGCACACGGGACCGTGCACGTGGTGTACTTCTCTTAGGATACGGGATGGGACATGGCCCACGCCCTACATCTGTTGTAACTACTCGTAGTGCAGTAGGACTACTCGTATAGTAGTGAAACTAGTTGGACACGGTAGGAAACTACCCGAGAAGTACTTGGGTAGGACTCTTGGGCTTATACCCGACTAGGACTTCCATGTAAACCTTTCACCCCAAACTATATAAGGGTGGACATGGACCCCCTCTAAACAAAGGAGATCACCCGATCACCATCAAAGGCAATACAAACCACAAAGGACGTAGGGTATTACGCTCTCGGCGGCCCGAACCTGTCTAAACCTTGTGTTCCTTGCATCTTCGACTTCCTGATCTCGGCGACACCCTACCTACAAACTCACCACCTCGGGGGTATCCCTCGGTGGGCGTGGTGGTAAAACACCGACCGCTGGCGCGCCACGTAGGATCCACCGGAGAATTCGATGGCATCCACCGGAGAATTCGATGGTGTCCTTCAACTTCACCAGCGCTATGCTCGACGAGGGCACAACTTTCAACTTCGGCTCCTGGATCTGCGTTGCCAACGGTTTGGGTGGCTTCAACAGCCACCTAGCCAACTCCAGGGAGCCGGAGGCCTCCTCATCAACTCAAAGCAGTGATCTCGACGAGTTCATCGACAACCTCGACGAGCTGTTGCTTCCCGATCTGGCCCTGTAGATCGAAAAGATGTCCGTTTTCGACGCGATTTCTACTCGTGATGCATCGGATCTTGTCGGATCAAACTAAAACTGATCGGAGGAGACCATACAATCTAAGTCCTTCTACTGCTCAAGCTCAAGGATGTGGGAGACACCGCTTGCTGGGGGCCTCCCGCTTTAGACAACTACTCGGACTCTAATGAATAGTACTCCTCGTTCAGTACTACACCTTCAAGCTAGTTCCGAGGAGGACTCGGAGACGGGGGAGCCACCGCCCGTCGGGCGGCCTCCGCTCTTGAAAACCACTCGCAACCTGATGGCCACACAGAATTATTTTTGGGCAGCCATCTGGGTTTAACCATAACATCAACGCCGCAAGGCCGTTTCGTGTACTAGAAGGGCTTTGAGCCCTCCGAATTACTCGATTACGAGTCCCGCCTTGTGGCCTTCACGCAGGAACTGCCCTTCCATGAGGGCAAACCACTCTCTTCAATCGCGGAAGAGGGAGAAAGTAGCACAGAGCTACTCGAGTACTGCCATACGGCTAACCACTCGCCGGATCGTCAAGTCCGCATGGCCTCCCTTCGCAACGCGGAGGACGACGAGCTGGACCCCGGGTACGACAACGACCAAGTCGCGGACATCTCAGCCGACGAGCCCACAGCTGACGCTCCCCAGGATGAAGACGAGGAGCACCGAAGGATCCGGCAGGTGAAGAACGCCAAGTGTGCCCAGCGCAGGCGCAATGCGCCGAATCACGCCCGCGAACCAAGGGATATAAACAACGCTTTTGCAGCAGTCGCGGATCGGGAGTACCGTACGCCGATTGGCGCCATCGCAGAAGCAGCCCTCTTAGCCCAACAACTCCCACCCAACCCTCAGATACAAAGGTTGCAGTATCTAACCCAGCGCGCGATCATGCAACTCGATGGGCAGCATCCAGTGTCTTCCACTCGGACACTGCGCTGATCAATCCCACCCCCGGAGGAGGCCCCGAGAGCCGAAGGAATGACAACCGCCAGCGCAACGAGGGCCACCCGTCCGCGCGCGGCAACAATGAACAAGAAGTACAACAATCCACTCGCAACCAGCGTGGTGCAAGGCATCAAGGCCAAGATCCACTCGCGGCCAGCCTTCACAACGCTCCCACGATCGACCTCAGGCAGAAGATCAATGAAGGCTGCAACGCGCGGCGTGTTATTGAAGCCAGGAGAAGGGACCGTACCAGCAGGTGCCACGATGACGACGACAGCGACCGCTTCCCTGCCTTCACCTCCAACATCACCGACAAGTCGTATCCAAAGGAGTTCAAACCAGTCGGAATACCCAAGTACGATAGTAAGCAGGACCCGCGCTAGTGGATTCGATGCTACTCCGTTGCTATTGAAGTCTCAGGGGGATCAAACTCCAGCAAAGCTCTCTACTTTCCGGTGGCTTTGGAGTCCGCACCCCTCACGTGGCTTGAAAGCCTCAAGCCTAACTCTATCGACTCGTGGGAGGACCTCAAGCGGGCCTTCATTGGCAACTTCCAAGGATCCATGATCAGAGCGGGTACTCGCCACGATCTATCCCAAGTGAAGCAAGAGATGAACAAGACCCTGAGGTCCTACACCCGGTGTTTCTTCGAGACGCGTGCCACCATCGCCAACATCACCGATGAGGATGTCATCCGCTGCTTCCAGAACGGGCTCTTCTTGAAGCACACGTACCACGACTTCGGACGCAATCGCCCGACTACTGACATGGAGCTGCGTGATATGATGGCACGGTGGGCTGACCAGGAGGACGAGGAGAACGACCGTTTCCCCAAGCGCAACCATGACAAGCAAAGCAATGGCAACAGCCACTTCGACAAGAGCCAGCGGAACCACTCGGTGAACACCCAAAAATGCAAGCCAGACCAAGAAGTTGTGGCTATCGAGCACAATCTGCATGGCAAGAAGTCGGGGAACAATGACACACAATTCGAGAAAGTCATGCACAAACAATGCCCGATACACCCGAAGTCGCGACACACGCTTTTCGAGTGCGTCACCATCCGCAAGTCACTCAATGCACCACCCCTCCCTCAAGAAGGAAAGCGGAAGGGCCAGGAGGACGACGAGGAGGGTGACAAGTCGGGGGCTCAAGACTTCCAAGATCCGAAGAACGTCATCAACATCATCTTCGTTGAAGACGGCGGATTTCCGTCCAAGCGCGAGCGCGGAAATTGACCCTACGCGAAATACTCTCTGTGGAGCCGGCCACGTCAAGGCCTCTAAGATACAGCGAGGTCCTGATCTCCTTCTCCAGGGACGATCAATGGACCAGCTTTTCCAAGCCGAAAAAATTCCCGCTCGTTCTAGACCCTGTCATGGCGGGCTCACAGCTAACCCGAGTACTCATTGGCAGCGGGAGCGGCCTCAACTTGCTTTTCGCGAGTACTCTGAAAAAGATGGGCCTGGACATCTCCAAGATGCGCACCCCCAGCAGAGCTCCTTTCTACGGCATTGTCTCGGGTAACGCAGCTACACCACTCGAGTCAGTGGTCTTGCCAGTCACCTTTGGGATGAAAGACAACTACCGCACCGAGTACATCAAGTTCGAGGTGGCAGATTTTGACTCGTCATATCATGCCATCTTTGGCAGACTGGCACTAGCCAAATTCATGGTCGTGCCCCACTACATCTACCTGCTACTTAAAATGCCAGGCAAGATAGGTGTACTCACTCTCCTTGGCGACCTGAAGAAGTTGTACGACTGCAACCAAGAAGCCATCAAGTACCCCACCACATCACGCGTGCCAGAGCCCTCTACAGAAATACTCGCGGCAGCGCTGAAGCTGACCAACTCGGAGATGGAGATCTCCAACGAGCGGCCTAGCCAGTCGAGGGTTAAACCCAACCCCAGTGACGTCGGCATAAAGGCCATCCAGCTGCAAGAAGGCGACCCGTCCAAGACTGCTTTGATCGGGGGCGGCTTAGGTGACAAATAGGAAAGCGCGCTCGTCAGCTTCTTTAGGGCTAACCGGGACATATTCGCGTGGAAACCAGCGGATATGCTAGGGGTGCCCAAGGAATTGATCGAGCATTGCCTAAAAGTCGACCCTAAAGCCACTCAGAAGAAGCAACGACTACGATGCTTCGCCGCCGACAAGAGGGAGGCCATCAAGATAGAGCAAGCAAAACTACTCGCGGCTGGTTTTATTAAAGAAGTGTACCACCCTGAGTGGTTAGCTAACCCTATACTAGTCTTGAAAAAGAATAATAATGAATGGAGGATGTGCGTGGATTATACTGATCTCAATAAACACTGCCCGAAGGACCCCTTCGCGCTCCCACGCATCAACCAAGTCATCGACTCTACGGCTGGTTGCGTCTTGCTCTCCTTCCTTGACTGCTACTCAGGCTACCACCAGATAGCTCTCAAGGAAGAAGATCAGATCAAAACGACATTCATCACCCCCTTTGGAGCATACACATACACTATAATGTCATTCGGGTTGAAGAACGCAAGAGCCACCTATCAATGGGCCATCCAACTGTGCCTTGCGGACCAGCTACACCGCAACGTTGAACCTTACGTGGATGACGTGGTCATCAAGACCAGATCCCCCGATGAGTTCAACGCCGACCTCGAGGAAACATTCAATGGCTTGCGGAAGTTTTGTTGGAAGCTTAACCCGACGAAATGCGTCTTTGGCGTGCCACAAGGAAAACTACTCGGGTTCATTGTTAGTCACCGAGGAATTGAAGCAAACCCATAGAAGATCAATGCCATCACAGCCATGGACGCTCCAAGGACAATGAAGGACGTCCAGAAGCTCACAGGCTGCATGGCAGCTTTGAATCGATTCATCTCTCAACTTGGAGAAAGGGGACTAGCCTTCTTCAAATTGCTCAAGCTGCACGACAAGTTCCAGTGGACCGAGGAGGCAAACCAGGTGCTGCAAGATCTGAAGCACCATTTGCAGCCGCCACCCATCCTGACGGCTCCCCAACCAGGCGAGAATCTGCTACTCTACATCACCCCGACTACTCACCTCATCAGTAAAACAATCGTGGTGGAACGACAGGAAGAAGGCCACGCCTTCGAGGTGCAACAACGAGTCTACTTCATCAGTGAAGTCCTCTCTGAATCCAAGGTTCCTTACCCGATAATTCAGAAACTACTTTATGGTATACTGATCACCTCCAGGAAGCTTCGCCATTATTTCAACGCATACAATATCCTGGTGGTCTCTGACTTCCCATTGGCGGATATCCTCCACAATCAGGACGCTACCGGACGCATCTCCAAGTGGGCAGTGGAGCTAGGAGCCCTCACACTCGACTTCAAGCCCCGGACAACCATCAAGTCGCGGGCACTAGTCGATTTCATGGTGGAGTGGCGAGAAAACCAGTGGAAGCCCCAACCAACCAGCCAGAGCATTGAGTCATGTACTTTGACGGCTCACTCAAGCTCTGTGGCGGTGGTGCGGGAGTACTTTTCATCAGCTCGAGAGGAGAACAGCTCAAATACGTGTTCCAAATACTATTCGAGGTTTCTAACAATGAAGCCGAGTACGAGGCATTATTGCACGGGCTACGCCTGACAGTCTCTCTGGGCATCAAGCGACTACTCGTCTACAATGAAGGACGTCCAGAAGCTCAACAAGTCAACAAGGAGTGGGACATCAACAAGGACACTATTGATGCGTACGTTACGGAAATACGCAAGCTCGAGAACAAGTTCTCGGGATTGGAAATTCACCTTGTTATTCGTGAAAACAATGTGGTCGCGGATGTGCTCTCCAAACTGGGTTCTGATCGAGCTAACGTCCCACCTAGAGTTTTCGTTCACGAGTTGCATCAGCCTTCCATCAATGCACCAGACTCAAGTTCAATCGCTAGGGGTCCAAAGGAACCCGACCGAGAGGTCTTGATGACCGAGGTCGACTGGAGGGTGGCCTTCTTCGACTACATCCAGGAGCACAAACTACCCCCCGGCGTCGACCCAAAAAGTGCTGAAGCTACTCGCATCCTAAGGCGCAGCAAATGGTATGTTCTAGTTGGGGGTAACCTGTACAAGTGTGGATCAGCATCAGGCATACTCATGAAGTGTGTCAGCACGGAGGAGGGAAAAGAGATACTCCAAGAGATCACGAAGGCGTGTGTGGGAACCACGTGGCTTCTCACACACTAGTCGGCAAGGCGTTTCGATCTGGTTTCTACTGGCCGACTGCTTTGGCAGACGCCGAAGCACTCGTTCGCCGGTGTACCAACTGCTAGTTCTTTGGCAAGCAGCCTCATGTTCCGGCTCACAACCTCATCACTATACCACCCTCGTGGCCGTTTGCATGCTGGGGCCTGGACATGATAGGGCCCTTAACAACTGCGCCAGGAGGTTTCACACACGTGTTGGTGGCCATCGACAAGTTTTCCAAGTGGATCGAGTACAAGCCAATCGCAACGCTCTCTGCAGATCGAATGGTTACTTTCATCTGCGACGACTTACATCGTTTTGGCTTCCCCAACACTATCATTACAGATCTGGGATCCAATTTCCACTCGCATCAGTTCTGGAATTTCTATGAACGCGGTTCCATTGAAGTCAAATATGTTTCAGTGCCTCACCCGCAGGCCAACGGCCAGGTTGGGCACGCCAACGGCTTGATTCTTGATGGATTGAAGAAAAGACTCCATAACGAGAACAGCAAAAAGGGCGGCAAGTGGATCGATGAGATCTCATTAGTAGTCTGGGTGCTTCGCACACAACCAAGCAAAGTGACAGGACAGTCACCTTTCTTTCTTGTATACGGGTCTAAAGCTATATTACTAGCTGACGTGATGTGGAAGTCTCCATGACTGGAGATGTTTGAAGAAGGTGAGGCTGACACCGCAAGACATCTCGAGCTTGACTCAGCTGAAGAAATTAGATGTAATGTCTCGTTCCAGTCGGCCCGCTACTTACAAGGAGTTCCTCGTTACCATGACAGGAATGTTCAACGACACTCTTTTAATGTTGGAGATATGATTCTTCGACGAATCCAGGATGATACCGGGCTACACAAGCTTAACTCGCGATGGGAAAGACCTTTCATTGTACACAAGGTTACAGGCCCTGAATCTTATCGCTTACAGTACCCTGATGGCTAGGAGGTTCTTAATTCTTGGAATATCGAGCATCTATGCCGTTTTCATCCTTGATCAACTGGGATATCTTCTATTGGGGCCTTGCGCTCATACTTCTAGTACAACTCTGTTTTACTGGTTTACGACTGGTATTACGTGCAAGTTTGCTGAAGGGGCCTCGCTTCCATACTTCCAGTAACCAATTACTATTTTTTGACTAGTATCTTGTGTTACGGAAGGGGCCTTGCGCTCATACATCCAGTACAACTCTGTTTTATTGGTTTACGACTGGTATTACGTGCAAGTTTGCTGAAGGGGCCTCACTCCGTTATGTCCAGTAACATATTACTAGTTTTCGACTTGTAAACTATGTCACTGAAGGGGCCTCGCTCCCACGGCAAGGGGTTTACTAGTTTACGACTAGTTCTATACCTGTTCGACTACTTCGACAACTCGTCGGGATCGATTCTGACTAGATGGCTTCATCGATTGTTCAAGATCCAGCGGCTACTTGCCTGATGCCTAGGCTCAGGGGCTGATGCCACCGATTGCTACGTGTACTCTATGCTTCTCATCTGGCTCCTTGACTCGGGGGCTCGATGGGACAAGGCACTCAGCGTGCTTCAAGGGACAACTCTCATGCTTAAACGCTGGATGCTGTAAAACTACTCGACAATACCCGATCCAAGAGGCTTTTTAAGATTTATTGGGTTGATGTTTGTTAACCATTATTTCTGAGATTTTATTCCGAAATAAGGGGTTTTTTCAGATTATTACCCAGAGGTCTTATTCAGTCATTGACTCAGGGAACAAAGATTGATTTGAGAGGTAATTTCGGGCGTTTGTTGGAGAAGTAATTTGTTTAACCATTTTTTCAGGGAATTCACCCTGAACAAAGAGGTTTTCAAATTTACTAAACCGATTTGCCCACATTCACCATCGAATCTTTGCCATCTTACATTGCATGCCACGATTCTTTGGATCCTTTATTCCAAACCTTGGGGATTTGGATTCAAGGCTCCGGGGCTGCGGGACACGTGTCATCAGCGACTTATTTTTCAAACTCGCTGGAAGATAAGGATAGAAGACTCAAGATTTAATTGACCCTCAGCCTGATTCTACGAGTCAACCCAATGCTCGGGGGCTACTCCATATGAAGTGTGAGTTCAATCGCACCCCATATAAAAGAAGATTTGACAAACTACTCAGGGCATGAGACCCTCACAGCCTCGACGCAGCCAAGGAAGTACTCGGAAGACACCTTCAGGATGAAGTTCGGGAGGACTCGGAGACGTCTTCAGAAGTACTCGGATGCCTGCAGGACTCGACTACGAAGAGCTTGGGGGCTTGTCAGACCCGGGCACACGGGATTGTGCATGTGGTGTACTTCTCCTAGGATACGGGATGTGATATGGCCCACGCCCTATATCTGTTGTAACTACTCGTAGTGCAGTAGGACTACTTGTACTGTTGTAAAACTAGTCGGAGACAGTAGGAAACTACCAGAGAAGTACTCAGGTACGACTCCTGGGCTTATACCCGACTAGGACTTCCATGTAAACCTGTCCCCCCAGACTATATAAGGGCGGACAGGGACCCCCTCTAAACAGAGGAGATCACCCGATCACCATCAAAGGCAATACAAACCACACAGGACATAGGGTACTACGCTCTCGGTGGCCGGAACCTGTCTAAACCTTGTGTTCCTTGCACCTTCGAGTTCTTGATCTCAGCGACGCCCTACCTACAAACTCACCACCTCAGGGGTATCCCTCGGTGGGCGTGGCGGTAAAACACCGACAGTGGCGCTAGCTGAAGTCAAGCCGCGTAGTCAGGGTTGGTGGTGACAGCGCGTCACCGGTGGGGCACGAGCTAAACTCGACTCGATTACGAGTAGGAGCCGGATTGGATCCAGACTCGTCCTTACGGTTTCCGATTAGATTGGAAAATCAAATTCCACCGAGATCTTCGGCGAGGTCGTCAATGTCGCGGCAGGATGCTGGAGCAGATGCCGTCGGCTCCCTGGTTTCAGCAAGGTGGCTGTTGAAGCCACCACCTCGTCGGTGATGCAGACCCAGGAGCCAAAGGTGAACGCCATGCCCTCATCGAGCACAACGCTGGTGAAATTGAACGATGCCATCGAGTTCTCTGGTGGATCTTCGATGAACACCCCTACCTGGCGCGCCAGCTGTCGGTGTTTTACCGCCACGCCCACTGTGGGATACCCCTGAGGTGGTGAATTTGTAGGTAGGGTGTCGCCAAGATCAGGAATTCGAAGGTGCAAGGAACACAAGGTTTTGATAGGTTCGGGCCACCGAGAGCGTAATACCCTACGTCCCGTGTGGTTTGTATTGCCTTAGGTGGTGATCGGGTGATCTCTTGGTGATCTATTGCATGAGGCACGATTTGTCCCTCATGCTTTTTGCTTGAGGAGGGTCCCTGTTCGCCCTTATATAGTCTCAGGGGACAGGGTAACATGGAAGTCCTAGTCGGATATGAGCCCTAGAGTCCCGAATACTTTACGGGTGGTTTTCTACTGTATCCGATTAGTTTTACTACTGTATGAGTAGTTCTACTAGGCTACGAGTAGTTACAACCAATGTAGGGTGTGGGCCATGTCCGACCCCTTATCCTGTGAGATGTAGGCCATGTGCGCAGTCCCGTATGCCCGGGTCTTACAAGGACCAAGCCAGTCGAATGCTCCTCCAGCGGTGAATTCTCGCCAGATCGTTGTTGGGTATTTTTATGATCACAAATAAATCTGCAAGCGCACAAATACCGTTGTAGCATTCACCCAAGAGTATTCTGGGGTATCGTATCCACTAAGGAACGTGTGCAAATTCTCTAAGGTTCAGGTTCATCCAAGGACACCACACAGGCTAGAGGCAAGGGGCAGAGAGGATTCCTAGGCTAAGAATCAAAGGTAAGATAGAGCTGTCCTAGTTGTTCGCGTCGGGCTACTGGCTTCCCATAGGACAAAACCTGGTGAGCTCCGGTAATACAGCACTAGGATATACCTGAACGGGGAGGATTACTCTGGATAGACATGACTGTCACCACCTGCTACCTACCTCAACTAACCACGGGATATACCACAACCAAAAGGTAAGTCTAGTCTAGACACCACGTCTATACTATCGTTACTACTCTAGCCTTTTGGCCTTAGACTAGAGCACCCACTAACTAGCGATCTAATGATCCGGCAAACAACTAATGAACTAGAACTATTACTTAACCAAGAAACTAAGCATAGAAGAAGTCACGAACACTTACTTTGATTGATAAGCATCCGTCAAGGTACAAGCTGGAGGAGAGTGCCGACAAGCCCGACACTTCCCCGACTTCACCTCACTCTCTTGCTATCTCCTAACACCTCTAAAAATGAGCCTAGAGCTCAAGTATGAAAGTGAAGGGTTGTGTGATGGTGTGTCATTTAGGAGCCCCTCCCCTCATATTTATAGATGTGTCCAAGGGGTGCTTCAGCCAGCAAACGAGGGGGGCTCACTTGGAACCGACCTTGAGATCCAATGGGGAGGCAGCACGTGAAGGAGGTAAGGTGGTGGCGCCAAAACTGGTTTGACCGAACCACCAGTTCGGCTGAACCAGGATAACCGTCTTTTTTTTTCTTTTTTTCTTATGGAGCAAGATGCAAGAACCAACACCATCTCCAAACCAAGATAAGAATTGGCATGAAAGGAACTTACCTGGATTCCTCACATACCTCCCCCACACTTGGAGTTTGCATTGCTCAGCAACACAACTCAATTGTGTGGAGTTCAAGCTTCCCTTTGTAATCGTTCTCTTGCCAAGAATTACCATGGTGTTGTAGTCGGTGTAGCTTTCATGTTCTTAGGCGTCGCTTGGCTTTCATTCTTTTTAATCTCCACCTAAAATGGATAGTGACCAAAAATACTCGAAGGAAAAGTTTATCTTAGAACATGAACTTGCTTTTATTCGAAAAGGGAAATAATGATCCGGGCTATCTCCTGGCAGTGTTTTTTCTATGGTCACAAGCTCGACCATGGGAATGTCCTCTTGCAGCTATCATTGGTGATGTGTTCCCCTCTCACCACCAATTGTTGATGTATTATTGAAGCTTTAGCTGCAAGGTTAGCGCCACAATGCATCCACGGAATTTGCAATGTTTATGATAAACAAATGCATCTACAACCAACCTCCTAAAGATTTTACAAGAGAGGGCCTTAAGATGGTAGCAGTCCTCATGGGTGCTCGGGGCACAAAGCATGGCTGACTCTGAAGAGGCATTGAACGAGCATGGTTCTTGTGGAATTTCGAGGATGAAGCTCCCATGCTCATTTATGGAATCCTTTTCATCGGACTGCAGAGTTGGCGCCTCACAAAATTCCATGGTCCATGGATTCTCCATATCAAGAGATTCATCATGAGAGATCATGGTTGGATCTCGATCATGGTCGAGAACAACGTACTCCGGGCCAGCGGGAAGAGGTTCAAACTTGATTGAGGGTGATGATGATCGTTCATCTTCACAAAGGTGAAGGATTTCTTCCGAGTCATACTTTTCATGAGTGGTAGGTTTTGCAACCTCAAAGAGAATGGGCTCGGACGATACAAACGGAGACACATGCATCATCTTCTCGAGGGGGTTTTGCTCAGGATGAGGCTTCGCCACAGGATTTTCTAAACAAGAGGTAGCGTTGGTAGAAGCAGTTTCCCTAAGCTTTCCATCTAGGCTCCCTCGAGATACATTTTTCCCGAGAAGTTTATCTAGAGGGTAGCCTAGGAGGAGATCAAAATCGATGATATTATAGATGTGAAAATCCAAAAGCACCTCGATTTTGTCTATGGTGATCCGCACGTCCCTTGTGATCCCCCGACATTCAAAGAAGAGTCCCGAGGGACTTCTGAGGTATTTGTCGATTGGGGTTAGAGGCTTGTTACCCACAAAAGTGTCCACGAGGCATTCGGATATGATACAAGCCTCGGCAGTAGGGTCATGAAGGGCTTCTACGGCATTTCCCCTCATAGAACAAGGGATGGTTGTCAAAGTTGAGCTAATCCAAATTGCTTCGGAAGTACGCTTTGCCTCCTTCAACTAATCCACTGTGTTTGCATGGTGGAAAACTTTATCGATGGTCTCATGAAGGCACGTTGATGCCGTAGGCTTCTCGTGCCTAAAATGATTCAAGGTTTTTTTATGTTTCCCGAAGGAGGATCCTCGAATTGGGAAGAGAACTCCAGAGGTTGAATTTCTTCCTCCTTCGGTGTTCGTGGTTCGGGAGAGGGCTCAACAGACGAATCTTGGGATGTGAAACGTAAAAGCTCAGATTTGGCCGTTGAGAGACTCTCATGGCTCGACTCAGATCCCCTCGACGGGGTTCGTTACGGTCGGTAGGGAGGGAAGAGTTTTCTAAGAGGAGATCTAGGATCTCTCTTCCTTCCGCTAGAGTTTTGTGCACAAATGAACCTTCGGTGGCACTGTCAAGGTCTATGGAAGATTTCATGTCTAATCCCGAGCAAAATATGTCCAATGATACATCATCCGGTATAGACAAATCTGGGCAAGATGCCAAAAGGCGTAAGAATATAGCCCATACCGCACCTTTGGACTCCTTCTCTAATTGCTCAAAGCTGAGGATGTCAATCGGTAGGGAGTCTATGCGTTCTATAAGGGAGAAAGAGTAACAAAAGTCAACTCGGAGTTCTTCCCAATCAATGCTCATACTCCCTATTGTGCGGGTGTACCATTGCTCCGCCCTCTTTGTGAGAGAGAAAGGAAACAGTTTCCACCGCAAGGTTTCCTGTGTCATGTCTGGGATTACCAAGCATTAACACAGTTCCTTGAACTCTTGCAAATGATCGTAGGGATCTTCGTTAATTGCTCCAGAGAAGGGTAGATTTCGAACCATGGCTATAAAGCCATGACGGACTTCATAGCCAGATGAAAGGATTTGTTTTGAATATTGTGATGGCTCATAGAACTCGCCCTTTGGGGTAGAGAGCTGTTGAATGGATAGCTGCTCCATGGATAGCGGGGGTAGAGATAGAATCAAAGAAAGTGAAAAAGACACGAGGGCGAACTAGGTCCGAAGAGAATATAGCAACCGTTCCCCGGCAACAGCGCCAAAAATCTTGTTGGGTATTTGTACGATCACAAATAAATCTGCAAGCGCACAGGTACCATTGTAGCTTTCACACAGGAGTATTCCGAGGTATCGTATCCACTGAGGAACGTGTGCAAATTCTCTAAGGTTCAGGTTCATCCAAGGGCACCACATAGGCTAGAGGCAAGGGGCAGAGAGGACTTCTAGGCTAAGAATCAAAGGTAAGATAGAACTATCCTAGTTGTTCGCGTCAGGCTACTGACTTCACACAGGACAAAACCTAGTGAGCTCTGGTAATACGGCACTAGGATATACCCGAACGGGGAGGATTACGCTGGATAGACATGGCTGTCACCACCTGCTACCTACCTCAACTAACCATGGGATATACCACAACCAAAAGGTAAGTCTAGTCTAGACACCACATTTATACTATTGTTACTACTCTAGCCTTTTGGCCTTAGACTAGAGCACCCACTAACTAGCGAACTAATGATCCAGCAAACAACTAAGGAACTAGAACTATTACTTAACCAAGAAACTAAGCACAAAAGAAGTCACGAACACTTACTTTGATTAATAAGCATCCGTCGAGGTACAAGCTGGAGGAGAGTGCCGACAAGCCCGGCACTTCCTCGACTTCACCTCACTCTCTCCCTATCTCCTAACACCTCTTGAAATGAGCCTAGAGCTCAAGTATGAAAGTGAAGGGTTGTGTGTGTTGTGTGATGGTGTGTCATTTAGGAGCCCCTCCCTAGATGTGTCCAAGGGGTGCTTCGGCCAGCAAACGAGGGGGGCTCACTTGGAACCGACCATGAGATCCAATGGGGAGGCAGCATGTGCAAGAGGTAAGGTCGTGGCGCCAAAACTAGTATGACCGAACCACCAGTTCGGCTGAACCAGGATAACCGCCTTTGGCCACCCCCTTTTGCAGGCACACCGGTAAGTGGGCCCTCTGGTCCATTGTGGATGAGTTGGCGCTGTCCTAAGTCGGTTGCATGCTCTGGTGGGCCCTTTGATCCATGGGAGGCTGAACGTCACGTTCTGATTGGCCGGAGAGGTGTTGCCTTGGATTGAGATTGTGTTTCCTTGCTCTTGAGGTTGTCATGTGGGTCCTTCAATTATCATGATTTCTTATGATTGGTCGGTGTTTTGTGCCTCGGATTCGAAGGTGTGTTTTCCCTCCATTTTAGCTCAAATTCCTGCATAGCTATATTTTCCAGGGGACATGTGGAATTGACATTACTTTGGATAAATATGCTTGCAAGAAATGTTAGTTCTCCCAATTTTCTTGTAAAATTCACGGTCGAAATTTGTCCGTATCGAGTGTCAACAAGATCCCCCACACTTAGTCTTTGCTTGTCCTCGAGTAAAGGTTAGGACTAAGATGAAACACCACTTCCTTTAGATATGATAACTGCATATAGATTATTCCAAGCTATTGTCCAACTGGACCAACGAGACCCCATGCCTTCGCTGCAGCACAGCCGCTCAAGATCCGAGCGCCACGCGATCTCCGTCCCTTAGGCCAGTCGCACTCTAGGAGGCAGACCCAACCCTCGAGGGAACGACAACCACGAGCACAACCAAGACAACCAGGGCAGCCACGGTCACCAGCACGCCCAGGACTCCGCGCGCGGCCACGCAGACCAAGAAGTCCAACAGCCTCCACGACAGGCGGGCAACCACTAAGTCGTCGTGCCTCAGGCCGGAGGTCACTCTACGGGGGGCCAAGGCCACCGCAGAGATCTTAATGAATTGCCCATAGTCGACCTGAGGCAGAAAATCAACGAAGGTCATGACGCTCAAGACATTATCGACTCGAGACACCGCGAGCGCTGTGGCAATCTCCACGACACGATGACAATGATCTCCTCCCAGCATTCACTCGCAACATCTCCACTCGTGATCAGCCAAAAGAGTTCAAACCAGTTGGCATCACCAAGTATGACAGGTAGCAAGACCCACGATAGTGGATTCATTTATAGTCCACCGCCATTGAAGTGTCAGGCGGCTCCAACACCACCAAGGTCGTCTACTTCCTGATGGCATTGGAGTTTGCACCACTCACCTGGCTCAAAAGCCTCAAGGAAAACTCCATTGACTTCTAGGTGGATCTGAAGAAGGTCTTCATCGACAAATTCCAGGGCTCCATGCTTCGACCAAGTACTCGTCATGACTTGTCTCAAGTCAAGCAGGAGGAAAATGAGACCCCGAGGTCATACACTCGGCGGTTCTTCGAGATGTGGGCCACCATCGCCAACATCACCAACGAGGACGTCATCCACTGCTTCCATAACAGCCACGCCTCAAAGAACATCTACCACGACATCAGGCGCAACCGCCCCAAGACGGTCGTGGAGCTCCATGATATGATGCGGCGATGGGCCGACCAGGAGGATGAGGAGAATGAGCGCTTCCCCAAGAGCAACAGCGACCACCGCTCCAACAAAGGCTCGCGGAACTACTCAGGATCCTCCTGAAAGTGCAAGACAGACGATGAAGTCGTGGCTGTTGAGCGCAACCCGCGCGGCAAGAAGTCAGGGAACGAGCAGGACCAGTACGAGAACATCTTGCACAAGCAATGCCCGATGCACCCAAAGTCCAAGCACACGCTCTCCCCGACCAGGATGGCAAGGGGAAGGACACGGAGGATGACGAAGGAGACAAATCGGGGGCGAAAGGTTTCCAAGACCCCAAAAACGACGTCAACTTCATCTTCGGCGACGACAGCGGCTTCCCCACCAAGCGCGTGCAGAAGCTTACTCTGCGCGAGATCTTGTCTGTCGAGCCAGCCATACAGCAGCCTCTGGGATACCGCAAGGTCCCAATCTCTTTCTCCTGAGAGGATTAGTTGACCAGTTCCTCCTTGCTGGGAAAGTTCCCACTCATTCTGGACCGTGTAGTAGCGGGCTCACAGCTCACCCATGTACTCATCGATGGCGGGAGCGGCCTCAACCTACTTTTTGTGAGTACATAGAAGAAGATGGGGCTGAACATATCCAAGATGCTCACCCCCAGCAAGGCTTCATTCTACGGCATCATCCCAGGAACGCGGCTACACCGATTGGCTCGGTGACCCTGCAAGTTACCTTTGGGACAAAAGAAAATTACCATATGGAGTACATCAAGTTCGTGGTGGCAGACTTCGAGTCATCGTACCACGCCATCCTCGGCAGACCCGCTTTGGGCAAGTTCATGGCCGTACCCCACTACATCTACCTGTTTCTTAAGATGCTAGGCAAGATAGGGGTGCTTACCTTTTGCAGCGACTTGAAAAAGTCATATGACTACGACCAAGAGGCAATTGAGTATGCCTCGACTACTCGTGTGCCAGAACCTTCAGCTGAAGTCTTCGCGGCCCCGCAGCAGCTCTCTTAGTCGGAGATTGAGATTCCAACCGTGCATCAGCAAAGGAAGCCCAACACCAGCAACATTGGCCTGAAGACCATTCAACTGCAGGAGGGCGACCCATCCAAGATGGCCCTGATCGGTGCAGGGCTGGACGACAAATAGGAAAGTGTGCTCATCAACTTCCTTAGGGCTAACCGAGACATATTGACGGGTCTAGGGACCTGGGGTCCCTAGCAGGCTCAATTCTCGTTGACCAGCCCAAGGCCACACCTGGAACAAGCGCCCGTTTGCATGAGGCGACAACTTCATTTGGGCCACCTCGGCCCACAACCCCGACTGATAGCTCGATCGGGATGACCAAGGCCCATGTCCCCGACTGTGGGAACGATCGGAGGTCGGGTTTGTACCAAGGCTCCGACCGAGGACTCCGACTGGGCTCTGCCTTGCACGTGTCCACCTCCCGATCGGCAGGCTGGTCGGGAGGCCAGGCACAGCGTACCAGCGAGCCCCAGGAGTAGGTGCGAAGGATAAGGATGAGCCTCGGGGTCAACTTGTTATACACGGCTAACCACTCCCTCCATAGGGGCCACAGTCCCCTCTGCTATGGCAGCAGGCCGCCACTATTCCACTTGCCCGTCCTCGCGAAGGGACAGGGCGCAACGTCATCATGACACGGCGGACATGCTTCCATCACAATGGAGTGACAAGGCGTGGCGCTAGGGACGGGGCATGACAGTCGTACCGTACCTATCGACATCCCCACGACGGAGCATGACGCACAGGGACAAGACAAGACGCTCGCCCCACAACGCAGGACTTGGACGGTGGTCACTGAAAGACTCTGACAGAAAGGATGGGCAGACCCGACTAACAAAGCTGACGACCCCGACCGGCGGGGTCGGGAGTTCTCTCTTTCTATAATTACACCCTTAGTTCCCCTGTAAAGAAGAACCCCCTTGGACTATAAAAGGGAGGGCCCTCCGTCTAGGACATGAAGGGACCATAGACTCTCAAATCTCACAACTTCTGCTCGAAAGTTTGTAACTCCCGAACTCTCACAAGCACTTAGGCTCAAGCAATACATCCGACTGACCTCCGACTGGACGTAGGGCACGATTGCCTAAACCAGTATAAACCGTGAGTCATTGTGTGCTAGGCCACATCTGATCACGATGCACGATACACGCTTCGAGTAGGTTTAGCTGCCGGCCATTTCCGGAACCGACATATATTCACGTGGAAACCAACGAGTGCCCAAGGAGTTGATCGAGCATTGCCTAAAAGTCGATCCAAAAGCCACCCGAAAGAAGCAACAACTACGTCGGTTCGCTCCAAACAAGAGGGAGGCGATCAAAAAAGAGTTGGCAAAACTACTCGTGGCGAGTTTTATTAAAGAAGTTTACCACCCAGAGTGGCTAGCTATCCCTTTTCCTATTTTTGAAAAAGAATAATAATGAATGGAGGATGTGTGTGGATTATACCGATCTCAACAGGCACTACCCGAAGGATCCCTTCGCACTCCCACGCATCGACCAAGTCATCGACTCCATGGCTGGCTGCGTCCTGCTCTCTTTTCTTGATTGTTACTCGGGCTACCATCAGATTGCCCTTAAGGAAGAAGACCGGATCAAGACGGCGTTCACACCCCGTTCGGGGCATATGCCTGCACGACTATGTTCTTTGGGATGATGAACGCAAGAGCCACATACCAGCGAGCCATCGAGTTATGCCTCGCCGACCAGCTACTCCACAATGTTAAAGCCTACGTGGACGATGTAGTCATCAAGACAAGAAGCCACGATGAGTTCATTTCCGACCTCGAGGAAATCTTCAACAGCTTGCTCAGATTCCAGTGGAAGCTTAATCTGACTAAATGTGTCTTCGGCGTACTGCAAGGGAAACTACTCAGTTTCATCGTCAATCACCAAGAAATTGAAGCCAACCCGAAAAAGATCACCGCCATCACCGATATGGGGGCTCCATAGATGATCAAGGATGTCCAGAAGCTTACAGGGTGCATGGCGGCCCTCAATAGATTCATCTTATGACTTGGGGAATGGGGACTACCCTTCTTCAAACTCCTGAAGCAGCAAGACAAGCTCTAGTGGACAGACGAGGCGGAACAAGCACTTTTAGACCTCAAGTATTATCTTCAGTCGCTCCCATCCTCATGGCTCCATTACCAGGTGAGAACCTGCTACTATACATTGAAGCGACTACTCACGTCATCAGCACGGCCATCATGGTTGAGCGCTTCGAGGAAGGCCATGCCTTTGGTGTGCAGCGGCCAGTGTATGTCGTTAGTGAAGTCCTTTTTGTATGTAAGGTTTGTTACCCGTCAATTCAGAAACTTCTCTACGCTATACTTATCACATCTAGGAACCTTCACCACTACTTCGACGAGTACAAGATCTCACTTGTCACCAATTTCCCATTGGCGGATATACTCCACAATCGGGATGCCACTAGATGTATCTCTAAGTGGGCAGTGGAACTGGGGGCTCTCAGCATCGACTTCAAGCCTCGCACCAGCATCAAGTCGCAAGCACTAGTCAATTTCATGGCAGAATGGCAAGAAAACCAAGTTGCAGCTCCAGCCAACATGCCAGAGCATTGGGTCCTCTACTTCGATGGTTCACTCAAGGTCGGAGGCGGCGGCGCAGGAGTCCTCTTCATCTTACCAAAGGGCGAACAACTTAAATACGTATTCTAGATACTATTTACAGTCTCCAACAACGAAGCTGAGTATGAGGCGTTGTTGCACGGGCTACATCTGGCAGTCTCCCTTGGCATTAAGTGACCACTTGTCTATGGCGACTCATTGCTAGTAGTCCAACAGGTCAACAAGGAGTGGGATATCAACAAAGAAACCATGGACACATATGTCATAGAAATCCGCAAGATGGAGAACAAATTCTCATGCCTGGAAATTCTCCTTGTGATCTGAGACAAAAATGTGGGGGGCTGGTGTGCTCTCCAAGCTAGGCTCCGATCAAGCAAATATCCCACCAGGTGTTTTCGTTCACGAGCTACACCACCCATCCATCAAAAGAGAAGATCCAATGATCATCGACCAAGCTCCACAAAAAGCTAGTCGAGAGGTCATGATGATCGAATTTGACTGGAGGCAAACCTTCATCGACTTTATCAAAGAGCAGAAACTACCCCCGGCGTCAAAGAAAAGAGCGCCGAGGCTGCACGTGGCATTAGGCGGAGCAAACGGTACGTTCTATTCTGCGATAAGCTCTACAAGCGTGGATCAACAACAGACATCCTCATGAAGTGTGTCCAAACTGAGGAGGGAAAAGCAATACTCTGGAAAATTCATGAAGGAACCTGCGGTAACCACGCAGCGTCCAGGACACTAGTTGGGAAGGCATTCAGATGAGGTTTTTACTGGCCAACGGCTTTGGCAAACGCAAAAGAAATCATCCACCGGTGTACCAACTGTTAGTTCTTTGACAAGCAAGCTCACGTCTCGGCACACAACCCCATCACCATACCACCTTCATGGTCGTTCGCATGCTGGGGTCTTGACATGATTGAGCCCCTAACAACAGCGCCAGGAGATTTCACTCATGTGTTGGTGGCTATCGACAAGTTTACAAAGTGGATCGAGTATAAGCCGATTACAAAGCTCTCTGTAGACCGAGTAGTTAGTTTCATCTGCGATATCTTGCATCGGTTCGGCTTCCCCAACACTATCATCATGAATCTGGGATCCAATTTGCACTCGCATTAGTTCCGGGAATTCGGCGAGAGAAGCGCCATTGAGGTCAAGTACGTCTCAGTAGCTCACCCGCAGGCCAATGGCTAGGTTGAGAGTGCTAACAACTTGGTTCTTGATGGATTGAAGAAAAGACTCTACGACAAGAACAATAAAAAGGGCGGCAAGTGGATACATGAGTTACCACTAGTCGTTTGGGGGCTACGCACTCAACCGAGTAAAGCCACAGGACAGTCAACTTTCTTTCTTGTCTACAGGTTAGAAGCTATCCTTCCCGCTGACATCATGTGGGAGTCTCCAAGGCTGGAGATGTATGAAGAAGGTGAGGTAGGCAAGGCAAGGCAAGACAGCTTGAACTCGACTCCACAGAAGAAGTCAGATGCGACGCCTTGATCCAGTCAACCCGCTACACGCAAAGCTTTTGAGGTTATCACGACCGCAATGTCCAAGAAAGATCCTTCAACATTGGCGATCTGGTCCAATGGCACAAGTAACTACGATAAAATTGAGGTGGCTCCAATGCCTACTTCAAGGTATCACACGACGCGAGCAAACCATAATTCATATAAACTCCTGTGTGAGTCTATGTCTTGAACGCAAAACCATAGAATACCTCCAGAAGCGTTGCCTTCTGGGTAGCCGTTCATGGGCATCTCAAGCATTGAATTTAAGTCCTACGATTACCAGCACTACTCAAGCAGACAACATCCGAGTACATCAAACAGGCAATATAAACATATGTATATTCCCCCATAGCTGGATGGATTGTTCAGTGGTCCGTCCATTGTTCTTACTCCTGCTCTAAGCTATCAACTAAGTAATGAGCCACTGGGTTCACTTCTTCGACAAACTCTGAGAAATTTTCCTCAGAGTAGTCAGCAGACATATCGTCGATCAGTGGACTCAGGTTGGCCTTGGACCAATAAGGACTTTACGAGTCCTAGGATGTGCGCCACATATGTCTTGATGGTCTCTGAGATGCAGCCGGTGATCTTTTGAGGGGCTTCGCGAAGTCGCTCCAATAGCTTCTTGTCGCTAACCACCCCTTCTTCTAGAAGATCCACCATGTTGATGACTACCTGCACAACACTCCTGAGCTCTTCAAGTTCCTTCTCTCTTGTTTCTTTCTCTTAAGTTTTGTTCTTGATCTGCTGCAAGCACTCTACGAGTTGCACATCAGCATCTTCAAGCTGTTTTGCTAGGAGTTCCACGTCTTCTGTGCAACGGTACAGCAGATTCTTCACTTCAGTCAGCAGATTTTGTTTATATGTTATTATATTATTGAGTTCTACGGGCAAGCGACAAGAAGAAGTACCCGTGCGAGTTCAGACAAAAACCATGGATACACCAAAACAAGGCAAAGCAGTCGACATATTGTTACCTCTGTGCGTTTTAGCCAGAGCCTTGGTCTTGTTTGACAGATTTTGTATCTCCTGCATCAAGAGCCAGACTTCCCGAGTGCGCTCTTGCTTAAGGGTGTCCAATTCATACCAAAGCTCGACATTTTTCATGGCTTGCTCACCAATCTGGCGTGGTTGTTAAGGGCCCTATCATGTCTAGGCCCCAGCATGCAAACGGCCATGAGGGTGGTATAGTGATGAGGTTATGAGCCAGAACATGAGACTGCTTGCCAAAGAACTGGCAGTTGGTACACCGGTGAACGAGTGCTTTAGCGTCTGCCGAAGCAGTCGGCTAGTAGAAACCAGATCGAAACGCCTTGCCGACTAGTGTTCGAGAAGCCGCATGGTTACTCCACACGCCTTCGTGAATCTCTTGGAGTATCTCTTTGCCCTCCTCCGTGCTGACACACTTCATGAGTATGTTTGATGTTGATCCACGCTTGTACAGGTTACCCCCGACTAGAACATACCCTTTGTTGCGCCTTAGGATGCGAGTACTTCAGCACGTTTTGGGTCGACGCCGTGGGGTAGTTTGTGCTCCTGGATGTAGTCGAAGAAGGCCACCCTCCAGTCGACCTCAATCATCAAGACCTCTCGGTCGGGTTCCTTTGGACCCTAAGCGATTGAACTTGAGTCTGGTGCCTTGATGGAAGGGTGATGCAACTCGTGAACGAAAACTCCAGATGGGACGTTAGCTCGATCAGAACCCAGTTTGGAGAGCACATCCGCGCCCACATTGTTGTCGCGAATCACATGGTGAATTTCCAACCTCGAGAACTTGTTCTCGAGCTTGCGTATTTGCATAACGTACGCGTCCATGGTGTCCTTGTTGATGTCCCACTCCTTGTTGACTTGTTGAACAACCAGTAAGGAGTCACCGTAGATGAGTAGTCGCTTGATGCCCAGAGAGACTGCCAGGCGTAGCCCGTGCAATAATGCCTCGTACTCGGCTTCGTTGTTAGAGACCTCGAATAGTATTAGGAACACGCATTTAAGCTGTTCTCCTCTCGGGCTGATGAAATGTACTCCCGCAAAACCGCCACAGAGCTTGAGTGAGCCGTCAAAGTACATGACCCAATGCTCTGGCTGGTTGGTTGGGGCTTCCACTTGGTTTTCTCGCCACTTCACCATGAAATCGACTAGTGCGTGCGACTTAATGGCTGTCCGGGGCTTGAAGTTGAGTGTGAGGGCTCCTAGCTCCACGGCCCACTTGGAGATGCGCCCGGTAGCATCCCGATTGTGGAGGATATCCGCCAATGGGAAGTCGGAGACCACTAGGATATTGTATGCGTCGAAATAATGGTGAAGCTTCCTGGAGGTGATGAGTATACCATAATGTAGTTTCTGAATTGTCGGGTAACGAACCTTGGATTCAGAGAGGACTTCACTGATGAAGTAGACTGGTCGTTGCACCTCGAAGGCGTGGCCTTCTTCCTGTCGTTCCACCATGATTGCCGTACTGACGACGTGAGTGGTCGTGGCGATGTAGAGTAGCAGATCCTCGCCTGGTTGGGGAGCCGTCAGGATGGGTGGCGACTGCAAATGATGTTTGAGATCTTGCAGTGCCTGGTTTGCCTCCTCGGTCCACTGGAACTTGTCATGGAGCTTGAGCAATTTGAAGAAGGGTAGTCCCCTTTCTCCAAGATGAGAGATGAATTGATTCAAAGCTGCCATGCAGCTTGTGAGCTTCTGGACGTCCTTGATGGTCCTTGGAGCGTCCATGGCTGTGATGGCATTGATCTTCTCTGGGTTTGCTCCAATTCATCGGTGACTAACAATGAACCCAAGTAGTTTTCCTTGTGGCATGCCAAAGACGCACTTCGCCGGGTTAAGCTTCCAACGAAACTTCTGCAAGCTGTTGAATGCTTCCTCAAGGTCGGTGATGAACTCGTCGTGGGATCTGGTCTTGATGACCACGTCATCCACGTAAGCTTCAACGTTGCGGTGTAACTGGTCCTCAAGGCATAGTTGGATGGCCCGCTGATAGGTGGCTCCCGTGTTCTTCAACCCGAATGACATTGTAGTGTATGCGTATGCTCCAAAGAGGGTGATGAATGCTGTTTTGATCTGATCTTCTTCCTTGAGAGCTATCTGGTGGTAGCCTGAGTAGCAGTCGAGGAAGGAGAGCAAGACGCAACCAGCTGTAGAGTTGATGACTTGGTCAATGCGTGGGAGCGCAAAGGGATCCTTCGGGCAATTTTTATTGAGATCAGTATAATCCACGCACAACCTCCATTCATTATTATTCTTTTTCAAGACTATTACAGGGTTAGCTAACCACTCAAGGTGGTACACTTCTTTAATAAAATCAGCCGCGAGTAGTTTTGCTATCTCTTTCTTGATGGCCTCCCTCTTGTCGGGGGTGAAGCGTCGTAGTCGTTGCTTTCTTCGGAGTGGCTTTAGGGTTGATGTAGTGGGGCACGGCCATGAATTTGGCTAGTGCCGGTCTGCCAAGGATGGCATGATATGACGAGTCGAAATCTGCCACCTCAAACTTGATGTACTCGGTGCGGTAGTTGTCTTTCGTCCCAAAGGTGACTGGCAGGACCACTGACCCGAGTGGTGTAGCCGCGTTACCCGGGACAATGCCGTAGAAAGGAGCTCTGCTGGGGGTGAGCATCTTGGAGATGTCCAGGCCCATCTTCTTTAGAGTACTCGAGAAAAGCATGACTTTCTCGAATTGTGTGTCGTTGTTCCCCGACTTCTTGCCATGTGGATTGTGCTCGACAGCCACAACTTCTTGGTCTGACTTGCATTTTCGGGTGTTCCCCGAGTGGTTCTGCTGGCTCTTGTCGAAGTGGCCGTTGCCATTGCTTTGCTTGTCATGGTTGCGCTTGGGGAAGCGGTCATTCTCCTCGTCCTCCTGGTCAGCCCACCGTGCCATCATATCATGCACCTCCACGACAGTAGTCGGGCGATTGCGTCCAAAGTTGTGGTACGTGTGCTTTGAGAAGAAACCATTCTGGAAGCAGTGGATGACGTCCTCGTCGGTGATGTTGGCGATGGTGGCGCGCGTCTCGAAGAAACACCGGGTGTAGGACATCAGGATCTCGTTCATCTCTTGCTTCACTTGGGATAGATCGTGGCGAGTACCCGCTCTGATCATGGATCCTTGGAAGTTGTCGATGAAGGTCTGCTTGAGGTCCTCCCACGAGTCGATGGAGTTAGGCTCTAGGCTTTCAAGCCACGTGAGGGGTGCGGACTCCAAAGCCACCGGAAAGTAGAGAGCTTTGGTGGAGTTGGATCCCCCTGAGACTTCAATAGCAACGAAGTAGCATCGAGTCCACTAGCATGGGTCCTGCTTACCGTCATACTTGGGGATTCCGACTGGTTTGAACTCCTTTGGATAAGACTTGTCGGTGATGTTGGAGGTGAAGATGGGGAAGCGGTCGCTGTCGTCGTGGTCGTGGCACCTACCGGTATGGTCCCTTCTCCTGGCATCAATAACACGCCGCGCGTCACGACCTTCATTGATCTTCAGCTTGAGGTCGATCGTGGGAGCGTCGTGAAGGCTGGCCTCGAGTGGATCTTGGCCTTGATGCCTTGCACCATACTGGTTGCGAGTGGATTGCTGTAGTTCTTGTTCATTGTTGCCGCGTGCGGATGGGTGGCCCTTGTTGCGCTGGCGGTTGTCGTTCCTCCGGCTCCCGGGGCCTCCTCCGGGGGTGTGACTGATCAGCGCGGTGTCGCCATGGAGCTCAGACCTCGAGGGCGGATTCCGAGTGGAAGACACTGGATGCTGCCCATCGAGTTGCACGAGCGCGCGCTGGGTCAGATACTGCAACCTTTGTATCTGAGGGTTGGGTGGGAGTTGTTGGGCTAAGAGGGCTGCTTCTGTGATGGTGCCAATCGTCGTACGGTACTCCCGATCCGCGATTGCTGCAAAAGCGTTGTTTAGATCCCTTGGTTCGCGGGCGCGATTCTGCGCATTGTGCCTGCGCTGGGCACGCTTGGCGTTCTTCACCCGCCGGATCCTTCGGTGCTCCTCGTCTTCGTCCTGGGGAGCGTCAGCTATGGGCTCGTCAGCTAACACGTCCGTGAGTTGCTTGTTGTCGTACTCGGGGTCCAGCTCGTCGTCCTCCATATTGTGAAGGGAGGCCATGCAGAATTGACGATCCGGCGAGTGGTTATCTATAAGGCTGTACTCGAGTAGCTCTGTGCTACTTTCTCCCTCTTCTGCGATTGGAGATAGTGGTTTGCCCTCCTGGAAGGGCAGTTTCTGCGTGAAGGCCACAAGGCAGGACTCAAAGCCCTTCCAGTACACGAAACGGTCTTGCGGCATTGATGTTATGGTTAAACCCAGATGGCTGCCCAAAAATGATTCGGTGTGGCCATCGGGTTGCGAGTGGTTTTCAAGAGCGAAGGCCACCCGACGGGCGGTGGCTCCCTCATCTCCATGTCCTCCTCAGAACTGGCTTGAAGGTGTAGTACTGAATGAGGAGTACTCTTCATTAGAGTCTGAGTAGTTGTCGAAAATGGGGGCCCCCAGGCAAGCGGTGGCTCCCACGTCCTTGAGCTTGAATAGCAGATCCAAATCCTCCGCTAAGTCGAAGGACTTAGATTGTTTGGTCTCCACAGATCGGTTTGAGTCCGATCTGACTAGATCTGATGCATCACGAGTGGAAATCGCGTTGAAGACGGACATCTTTTCGATTTGAAGGGCCAGATCAGGAAGCAACAGCTCATCGAGGTTGTCGATGAACTCGTCGAGATCACTGCTACGAGTTGATGAAGAGGCCTCCGGCTCCCTGGAGTTGGCTAGGTGGCTGTTAAAGCCACCCAAACCGTTGGCGACGCAGATCCAGGAGCCAAAGATGAAAGTTATGCCCTCGTTGAGCACAGCGCTGGTGAAGTTGAAGGATGCCTTCGAATTCTCCGGTGGATGCTCGATGAACACCCGTACCTGGCGCGCCAGCTGTCTGTGTTTTACCGCCATGCCCACCGAGGGATACCCCGAGGTGGTGAGTTTGTAGGTAGGGTGTCGCCGAGATCAGGAACTCGAAGGTGCAAGGAACACAAGGTTTAGAGAGGTTCGAGTCGCCAAGAGCGTAATACCCTACGTCCTGTGTGGTTTGTATTGCCTTTGATGGTGATCGGGTGATCTCCTCTGTTTAGAGGGGGTCCCTGTCCGCCCTTATATAGTCTGGGGGGACAGGTTTACATGGAAGTCAAAGTCAGGTATAAGCCCAGGAGTCCTACCCGAGTACTTCTCGGGTAGTTTCCTACCATGTCCGGCTAGTTTCACTACTTTACGAGTAGTCCTACTGCACTACGAGTAGTTACAACAGATGTAGGGCGTGGGCCAGGTCCCATCCTGTATCCTAGGAGAAGTACACCACATGCACAGTCTCGTGTGCCCGGGTCTGACACTCTACGTGTCCCGAACTATCTTCAAGAAATGTTTCGGGAATTTTCAGAACTTTGGGATATATTTTTGGTGGTTTAAAAGATTTATCTAGAATTTTCTTGATTTTTTAAGCCTAAAAATATCTTTCGAAAAATGAATTTTTTTCTTTTTATCTCAAGCTGGATTCAACTTGTTTTGGGTCTAGTCTGCTCTAAATCCTAGAATCATTTCGCACGCAAGCCCAAGCTCGGTCACCTCGTTGATCTTGTCGTCTTTCGCGTCTCGTCATCAAGAAGTAGACTTGAAGCAAACCCCCTCATTTTTCCCTTTATCTTTCCATCCCAAAGGTTGATTGCTCACCAAAGCAACCGCCACGCGTCATCGATCACCTTTATTCACAAAGTTGGACTTATCTAGAAGCTTTCCCGTTTCCCCTTTCTTTCTTTCTATCTATAGTTTCTAATATCTCATCATCGTCGGACCGAGCCATTTCTTCATTGTCTATCCTTTCCCCTATCCCCTCTAACACCCTAAGATGCCCCATTGAGTTCTTTATTCTCTAATTTTTCTCCTCGATCAAATCACGCTCGAAATGGTGCCCCATAGCGTGATCTAAATGTTTATGCCAATGATGCTCCGCCACAGCCACCGCCAACTCTAGCAACTATCACTATAGCTGTAGACCGTTCTCTCTCTCTTCCGTGCTTTTGATCAGCCCGTTTTCCTTTTCAGCCCTCATGTGAACCGATTCGACCTCGCTCTCTCGAACATGTTTCAGCCCATAACCGAACTCGCTCGCCACTCTAATCCCGACGTGAGGTCGTTTCCTCCCTCCTTTCCCTCTTCCTTCCTCTCTTTTTCTCGCTGACTTGTGGGGCCCTCTGGCCACCCCCTTCTTTCTCCCGTGGGCTAACCTGGACTCGAGGCCGAGTCCTAGGCTCCCAGCTCGGCATGCCCCCGTTTTGGGCGTGCGCAGCACGCCAAGCCGGGATCCTGAGCCCCTACAAAACCTGGCCGAGCACCCAGGCCCCGCGCATCCCGCTTCTGCATCGCCAGCGCTAGGCCTCCACTACGACCCCCTGCTCCCCCGCGTCCCCTACCTCTCACACAGCAGCGCCACCAGGAGCTGAGCAGAGGCCGCCGTCGCCCACTTCTGCCTCGTGTTTTCATCCTGCTCGCCCTCCCCCATCGCCCCCTGCAGCGCAGCCGCGCCCTGCCTCTCCACCGCACCCCGCCTTAGCCATCAGCCCTGCGGCAGCATGCCGCGCACCCTTGCCGCGCGTCGTGCACTCTGCAGCAGCGCCACCGCCCCTGTGTCGCCCTCTTTCGAGTGTCACCACCGTGCGCCAAGCCCAGCGCCACCGGCGGCCCTTGCTGACCGCGCCCCCACCCCTGCGCATGTCCCCTCCTCACGTCGCCTAGGCCAGCACCCTGTGCAGAGCGCTGCGCACGTGGTCCCGCAAAACACCGCCGACGTCCATTCTTTCGATCATAAATCTGGCTGAATCCAACCGTCTCCGCCACGGGTAAGAGGTAAAACGGAACCCCCTCATTGTCCTCTCTTTATTGCCCCACCCCTCGCGCTCTCTCATGCCCTAAATCGTTGGAATTTCAGCTAGCAGCGAGCTCTATTTTGCTAGCCATGGAGGTGCTCATGGATTTGCAGATTAGTCCCGAAGAAACATGCAATTTTCTGCTATTTTCTTGTGTCTTGCAAAATTTGCAGAAAACCCCTAGTAGATTAGATCTTTTCAACCAAGCCCCACCCATGACCTTTTAAGATCTAACCCATCCTTTGAAAAATGTGCGAGCACCGTTTCATGTGTCTTGCAAAAGGTTTCAGCTAGCCCTTGAAGTCTACGGTTAATCGCATATAGGTCCCTGCAGCCTTGTTCCTTTTGATTCCGCGTTTTAGATCCATTTCCGTTCATTCTTATCGCGTTAGTTTTGTTTTAGCGTAAGCTTTAGTTTAGTTGTGTTGTTGGGCCATAGTTCCTGTGTTAAAATTAAATCTAGATTTAATTTGATAAATATCTTCTCATCTAGTTTTTCAACTTAAAATCTAATTAGGTTTGTACCTCCGGTTTTCATAATTAATGTTTACTTGATTAATACCAACATAAATGTGTTTTAAATATGATGTGTTTAGTTCAACAAAAATCATATAAAGTAATGCATTTAGATGCTCTCACATGTCTCTTTCAAATTAATTATTTAATTAGTTTAATTAATACATAGACAATTATAAATAAAATTTGGCTAAGTTTTACTCCGCTTCTACAAATGCATAATATAATATGAGTTAATTATAACCAAGGTTAATTTCTTTCAAATATCCTTTACATTTCTAAACCAAAATAAATGAAGCTTATAGTTCTTTTGTTTTCTTTTATAACACAAATCTTCCGATAGGTGTTTCTTTCCTATTGTAGCACCATTTTCCGTGTTTCTTTGGTTCACGTGACCGTAGCAGCGAGCCCTCTCCTTTAGTACACTCTTTTTAAGCTTTCCTTTTGTTTGGTATGTTGTTCTTAGTTCTTCTTGTTTGTTTGTTTGTTGTTGTGTTTCGGTCCGATGCTCGTTTGACGTTAGAAGGAGCGTGATCGAAGAGTTTTCAAGAACAAGAGTTGAAGACTCTAAGCAGCTATTCTTTGGAAGAAAGGCAAGTGTTCCTTGATCATGCTTTTGTCCTAATAATCGCAATAAATATAACTTTGTTTTATGCATGCATGTGTCTTAACCTGATGGATCCTAATTAAGGATATGCCTAGTCTTTATGATCATTGCTTGTCAACCTGGGTTTTATCTTCTTGTTGGGTAGCTATGCTAGTTGCTTATACTCTTGGGATACGGTTGGTTACCTAAACACTGATATACCTATTTTACTTTGTGTTCTTGGTTAATTTGTGTTGTTAATCACAAGATCATATCTGTTTAATCGGAACATGGAGAACCACCTAGGAAAACAGTGCAACCACAATACTATATGGCTCTGGTCTTGGCTAATTAATTAGAAACCCTGGCTTGTCATGGTCTTACCGAAAGGGCAAGAGGGGAGTGCGTTGATGGGGTATAGCCAGGTCCTCTTGAGGGGTTATGTTTATGGATCTGGCTAAGGTACCACCTCATTAGGGAGTTATGACCACTGCGGCCTGAAACCTTAGCGGATTGTAACATGTTTGGGAATCTTTGTAAAGGCCTCGTAGTGGATCCCTAGCCACTCACCTTGGAAGTGTTTAAGAGGCTCGCAACCTCGGGCAACATGGGAGACGCGAATTGTGGGTAAAGTGTACAACCTCTGAAGAGTGAAAACTAATATATCAGTCGTGCTCACGGTTAAGAGCGGCTTGGACCCTCAGATGATTAATGAACTTGAAGATGAATTAAATTGTGGACCATATTTATGATTATGGTTATGCTTATGCTATATCTGTTCTCTTTCTTTTAGTATGGGTTTTGGTATATACTTATACCTTAGTAATCATGTGGTCTAGACGCTGAAGGTCCGGCATTGGAGGCATGCTCCTATATACATTCACATCATCCAGCAGTAAGATTTCAAGATCTGTCAGTACTAAATCAAAACAAAGGACATCAGAAGTACTCGACCGAAGCATACGACTACTTACCCCTACCTGTTTGGGAGGATTCTTCGGTGAATACAGGCTCGGCACATATGGCACGGCCTCATCAGCACCCATGAGTACCCGGCTTACTCGCAGCACGGCTTCATTTTTCTCAATGCGCTCTGCAGAAAACCGAGATGGATCTGAGAGGCCAAGGTACTCGAAGCCTAATCGTGCACGCTTCTGCAACGGCTGGATTCGCCTGCCTACCCACGAGTACACCACCGATGCCAAAGTGACTCCTGCATCTCTATGCTTCTCTATCATGCCGAGCAAGTCTTCAATTTGGCTCATGTCCTGGAATGCCAAGGTCCACTCGGCGGCAATCTTGAGCGCTCTAGCAGTTCTCTCAGGAAGCTAGGGCTCATGGTTTTCAAAATAGAACCATCGCTCCCTCCACCCCGACAGACTAGTCCGGAACTTGTAGGGGATGTACTTCTTTTCCATCCCTTGTTGCAACTAGATTCCGGCTCCACCGACTTCGTACATTTTGTCCTCGGTGGGCTATGGCTTGAGATGAATAAGGTAGCAGAAAAGATTGAAGTGGGGTTCTATCCCTAAGAGAGCCACACAGAAATGGACAAAGATGGCGATGTGAAGAATCGAACTAGGGTTGAGATGATGGAGCTGGATGACATAATGCAAGAGAAGACCGCGGAAGAAATTAGAAGTCAGGAGGGCCAACCCACGCTTGACAAAATATTGAAACAAAACTCTCTCTTCAGCCGTCTCGTATGACCTCTTATCACCAGTGGCAGGGTGCCACTGGATAATTTCCTTGGGCTGAATAATGCACTCATTTACCAGCCTTTTGAGGTCAGCCTCAAAACACTTACTTGTTTTCCACCTATCGCCCGCTGTGGCGGCGGGCTGGGAATCCTTCCCCTTCGTCTTGGTGGCGCTCTTCTTGCCGGCCATCCTTGTTGTCACGAGTCGATCCACTGACATGCGCTCAGGGGCGGAGGATTGGGGTGGTGGAGTAGTGCTCTAGAGGAGGAGGAAAGTCTCGACGACTACTCCTAATAGCAGAAGACCAACTGCGTTTGGCCTAGATCTGAATCTGGAGGCGGCGGCGGCTGCAAGACAGAGGAAGGCGAAAAGCTAGAGTAGTGAAAGCACAAGCAAAAGGGTGAGTAAACCCTAAGTCACCGCGTGGTTAAATAACCAGCGGTAGCCCTGCAATTTCTGTGTGGAATGCGAAGAGTTTTTCTCGGGATAAAATTTGTTTTGAGCGTTAATTTCGGGTTACGTTGGGAAAGTTATTTGCTTAACCATTTTTTCAGGGATGATGTCCCGAAGAAGGGGGGTTTTCGAATTTCAGAACCAGTTTACTCATTTTAACCATTAAATCAAACTCTTACTTTTTATACAACCCATGCCACGACTCTTTGGATCCTTTTTCCAAACCTTGGATTTGGATTCAAGGCTCGGGGGTTGCGGGACACGTGTCATCGACGGATTATTTTTCGAATTCATTTGAAAGATAAGGGCAAAAGATTCAAAACTAATTTGACCCTCAGCCTGATTCTTCGATTCAACATAAGGCTCGATGGCTACTCCATGTGGAGTGCGAGTTTCATCGCACTCCATATAAAAGAAGACTTGAAAACTACTCAGGGCACGAGCACCTCACAGCCTCAAAGCAGCCAAGGAAGCACTCGGAAGACACCTTCAAGATGGAGTTCAGGAGAACTCAAAGACGCCTTCAGAAGTCCTCGGAAACCTGCAGTACTCGACTACGAAGAGCTCGGGGGCTTGTCAGACCTGGGGCCACGAGACTGCGCACGTGGCATACATATTCTAGGATAAGGGATGGGACATGGACCACACCCTACTCCAGTTATAACTACTCGTACATGAGTAGGACTAGTCGGAACAGAAAGAAACTACCCGAGTAGTACTTGGGTAGGACTCCTAAGCTCATATTTGGCTAGGATTTCCATGTAACCCTGTCCCCCCAGACTATATAAGGGCAGGAAGGGACCCCCTCAAGACAATCCACATCCGAGGCAATACAAACCACCACACAGGATGTAGGGTATTATGCATAATGTGGCCCGAACATGTCTAAAGTTTCGTGTTCCTTGCACCTTCGAGTTCCTGATCTCGGCAACACCCTACCTACAATCTACCACCTCGGGGGGTACCCCTCGGTGGGCTTGGAGGTTAAACACTGATAGAATTTACTCCTACTCCTAGGATTTTGGCGAAGTGTTGAGAAAAGTTGTATTGATTTGATGGATGTCCTTTACAAAACCCTAAGGTCTGCTATTTATAGAATGAGGCTAAAACTCCTAACTTGTCACGACTTAACAAACTTGAATGAAAAGAAACAACTAAATCTACTATATTTACAGGATATCCTTGAAGGAGATCGGACTCCTAGATCTTCTGCTGACGTCATCTCCAAATCCGATGCGAACTGCCTCAAGCCGCACCTTTGACAAGTTCGTGCCAGCTTTGACTAGGACCCTTGACCATCATTGATGAGGACATCACCAAGGTGGATACGCACGAGCCATGGCCTTCGCCAAGTTACAAGTCGTCATCAACTTGGACTCCGTGCTCGGTTCGGATTTAGAAGACCGCCATTGAAATGAGACGTTCTTTGATGCATTGGAAAGCTAACAATGAAACCTTTCTTTTGGTTCTGGTCCTAGCTCCAGAAAGTTCATGGATCATTCTGTGTGACCATGATAAGGTGCTGCATCACTTATTTTGGGCCAAGTTGGTCTTTGTATTGTGTCGGGCCTTAAGCCCATGTTGTGGGCGCCCCCTTGGTCACCCCCAACCCTAGGTCATCCTCTTTCTACTATAAACTCAGTAGCCATTGCCATATTAGGGTTTGGGTTTTGTTTAGTTCTAGTTTTCCATTGAGAAACATACTTCTTTCATTGTAACTGTGACGTCGGGTCCTTTTGCTGTGAATCAGGTCCCCCGTTCTTGTTCTTCACCACAGTGGCGATTAGTCCTTTTGTGATCCGAGCTTGAACCCCATACTTGTCTTCGCTTCATACTTATCTGCAATTTCAGATTGCGTGTTTATACTTTCTTGCTTGTGTTCTTCGATTCGCTTGTAGGGAATAGCCTTTTTAGCGAGGTCAATCAAGTTGTGCTTGGTTGATAACCAATGGAGCAGCGGCGTAACGGTTGCAGGGGTTCGAATCATGTCTGATTAGAAGCTCGGATCGCCAACATCGAGACTCCACCAATCGAATTTACCATACCTATTAGAAGATCGGGCTAGTGCTACATCAAGTGGTATCAAAATTCAGGTTGCATTACCTACAGTCCACAAAAAGCCAAAAAAATTACACTTTCCGCTGTCCTATCACCTGTTTTAGCCTTTGCAATTTTGTTTCAGATTCGCTTTGTTGAGTTTGTGTCCGTGGTCGAGTCGTTGTTACTGGTTTAGTGTGTTCGTAGTTGTAGTCCAATCGCCCATCGCTGTTTTTGTTTCCGCCGCTATCCTTGTGTGAACTTGACTAGTCAAGCCCTCATGTTACTTGACTTTCCACCGCTAGCCACCTTGTGTGAACTCTCTCCGCGCAAGCCCTAGATTGGTTGCAAACCGCCTTGTGTTTTTCGCCTTGCATCGCAGCCTTTCTCGTTTATGCGATACCTATTGCTGCATAAACGAGGGAAGCTTTGCCCTAGGGTGTTTTGCTTGCTAAAACGCTTTGCTCAGCCATGTTTCTGCATTGGCGAATAGGGATGCTTTGCCCTAGCCGCGCTGACGTGTTCTACCTTATTTTTGCCCTCCAAAAACCCTAATTCGGAGGTCCTTCCTTAAAACAGGCATAACTTTTCGCTGGTAACATAGATTGAGGAAAACTTTTTTTTGAAATCGTGTGAAATTTAATTTTGCACCTGAATTTCCCCCGCACTGCCGGGTTTTCTATTCATAGATTTGCGAAATTTGCCTTCTAAGTGGGAGTACTCAAGCCCCAAAATTGTTGCACGCTTTTCTGAGAACGTGCCTGATTTTCTGTGAACCTCATCTTAACTCCGTTTAAGCTGAAACATTTTGTAGTACCATATCGTGTGATCCCTATTCGGAAAAAAATATAAAAAAAATAGTTGAAAAAATAAAAAGTTGCAAAAAATCAACAACCGGAGGAGAAATTAGGGAAAAAGAGAAAAATAATTGTGTGAGTTGCTGGTTGTTTGTTCTTTGAGTTTTGTCCATCGTTTCTTGTTCCAACTTGTTGTGCTACGCCTAGGGACACCTCTTAGCCAGCAACTTGACTAGTACTTTGGATACTTATTGAACTTTGCTAATCTGTTTTCGATAATTGTTGTGTCCTTGCTATCATACTGTGCCTGCCCAAAACTCCACATATACTTCCGTTAGTGCAGGTTCACCTTGCTGCGATGCAAGGGCATGGGACACATCATGCAGGATTGCCCAATTCGTCGTGCATTCATTGTACTAATGATGGAGGGTACGTAAGTGCTAGTGATGTTGAAGATGATTTGGCTCTTGCTGCTAACCATGTTGCAGATTCGGATAGTGAAGGAGAGGTCATTGATCCTATGACAGCTGTTGTGGGTTACAAATCTATTCTTGCGCAGCCTGTGTTGAGTACACAGGTTAAGAACGAACCAAAGAAGTTACAACACCATAATTTGTTCAACATATTTCGCATTGTCAAGGATTGTCATGTTCGTACAATAATTGATAGTGGGAGCTGCAACAACTTGGTTAGTTCAGATTTGGTCCACAAGCTTGGCTTGACCACATGTGCTCACCTCGGATGGTTTAACAATAGTGGTAAGGTAAAAGTAACTCAATAGCAAGAATACACTTTTTCATTGGTTCATATCATGATTATGCTGATTTTGATGTTGTACCTATGCAAGCATGTTCGCTTTTATTAGGTCGTCCATGGGAATATGATACTGATGCTTTACACCATGGTAAAACTAATACATATACTTTGGTGCATAAGGGAAAATATACTTTGATGCATAAGGGCAAGAAAATTGTTTTACTTCCCTTAACACTTGCTAAAATTGTAAATATGACAAAAAGCTTGCTAAAATTTTTACAAATGATCATGCTTTGCACCCATCTGATGCTACATCCCAAGAGATTAAGTTGAAAGGAGATGCTTTACTTGCTAAAATATCTCTTAATGCTGAAAATTATGTTGATGCAACACCATGTCGTACCATACTTTGCAGACATGTTTCACTTTCACATGATCCTACTCCTATGTCTAGCAAATTGTGTCCTGTTGTCACTAACCTTTCGCAAGAGTTTGATGGTGGGATGGCGTCGAGGACGACTCCAATTCAAGAAGGGGAGAATGATGAGAACATCACCAAGGTGGATACGCACAAGCCATGGCCTTCGCCATGCTACAAGTCGTCATCAACTTGGACTCCGCGTTCGGTTCGGATTCAGCAGACCACCCTGGACGGAATCGGCCACAACTCCCTCATATGACATAGAAACGAGGCGTTCTTGGATGCATTGGAAATCTAACAACGAAAGATTTCTTTTGGTTCTGATCCTAGCTCCAGAATGTTCGTGGATCATTCTGTGTGACCACGACAAGGTGCTGCGTCACCTATTTTGGGCCAAGTTGGCCTTTGTATCGCGTCAGGCCTTAAGCCCATGTTGTGGGCGCCCCCATGGTCTCCCCCAACCCTAGGTCATTCCCTTTCTGCTATAAACTCAGTAGCCACTGCCACATTAGGGTTTTGGTTTTGTTTAGTTCTAGTTTTCCATTGAGAAAAAGACTTTTTTCATTGTAACTGTGACGTCAAGTTATTTTGTTGTGAATCAGGGCCCCAATTCTTGTTGTTCACCACTGTGGCGATTAGTCCTTTTGTGATCCGAGCTTGAACCCCATACTTGTCTTCGCTTCATACTCATCTGCATTTTCAGATTGCGTGCTCATACTTTCTTGCTTGTGTTCTTCGATTCGCTTGCAAGGAATAGCCTTTTTGGCAAGGTCAATCAAGTTGTGCTTGGTTGATAACCAATGGATCGCCATGTCTGACTAGAAGCCTGGATCGCCAACGTCGAGACTAGAAGCCTGGATAACGGTTGCAGGGTTCGAATCATGTCTGACTAGAAGCCTGGATCGCCAACGTCGAGACTCCACCAATCAAATTTACCATACCTTCGGAAGGTCGATCCAGTGCTACATCAATCTTGACCCAAATAAACCTCTTCGGTATTCCATCAGCTTCCATAAATAAATCTACAAATTTTCAACGTCAATACATGCCCCCCAATTTCGGAATAAATAATTTTTTTCTAAATTCCCTGAATCATGATGATCCCTTGCCAAGCCGATGGCCGACTTCAAACGACGCCTCGATCTCCAACGTATGGACTGGTCTTTTCAAATTGCACCGTTAGGCTCCTCGATATACGTGTTGACCCCTCATCAACTCCTTCGGCGCTACGCCTCACCTTCTTCTTCCAGCAACCGATTCATATATCTCTTCCGGCTATAAATATGAGCCCTTGCTCACAAATCCAATCTCAACCATTGCCTCCATCTTCCTGGCTCCATCCTCTAAAATTTCTCGTAGGCTGTTGGCCGATGCCGACGCTAGAGTAGTACGTAAGATCCTCCCTCTGAACAAAACCTTCCTTTCTTTTCTTATCTGGAAGCTCTAGAGGCCCAACTCCACGCCCTTCACTAGGCGGCGAACAATGCACCACCATGGTGAATGCCAGGGGAGCCCTACTCACGGATCGAATGCAAGACATCCCCAATCGCGTCAGGGAGATTGCCAGCCACGAGGTCCGCCAAGGAGCTGCCATTGCGCTGGCTACGATGCAGACTCAGCTCGATCATGAGCTTCGTTCTCTGCAAACCATCTTTCTTGATAGGGATGGCTGGGCAGAATTTGAAGATCTTGTTGACGAGCTTGATAAAGGCACTGGTACCATTGACAATGTAGTTGATGCCGATAGTGATGTAAACAAGGTCTTCTTACACTAGTAGTTTGTACTGGGAAAACTTTCAATGAACAAACAATGAACTAGTAATCGATGCTTGTACTCCTCGTTCATATTCCTATCCTCAGTACTCTTAGTTTTTCTTGGACTTTTGCCCTGAAGGCGATACTTGTGGTATCAGCTATTTCCCAGTCGATGTTCCTTTTTTACATCGGCTCTCACGTACCAACCCAAACACTCGGAAAATATTTTTCAAGTATTTTCTGTTGAAGGCCTTAGGAAATTTCTCTCCCTCCAAAGTTTCTATGATGTACGCATTGCTAGGCAGACATTTCTTTATCCGATAGGGACCTTCCCAATTAGATGACCACTTCCCAAATCGGACATCCTTCGTCCCTATCGGCAATATCAGTTTCCACACCAAATCTTCTTCCTAAAAAACCTTCTTATCATAAGCCCTGGCAACTTTCTTCTTATTAATTTCAATGTTCTCCAATGCTCGTAGCTAATACCCTACCAAATCCTCATTTTCATTGATCACCAAGTTCATATAATCATCGGTTGTCAGTTGATTCTGGAGAGCCAATCATCTCGACCCTGTCTTCAACTCCCAAGGGAGCACAGCTTCATGACCATAAACCAATTGGTAAGGTGGTACTTGTGTAGCACCATGACAAGCCATCCAATAAGCCCATAAAGCTTCTAACAAGAAGTCATGCCACTTCCTCGGGTATTCATCAATCTTAAACTTAATCACCTTGATCAAGCTTTTATTTGACGCCTTGGCCTGCCCATTAGCTTGAGCGTAATACGGCGAAGAATTTAATTTAAATCCTAGCCCAGCAGCAAAGTTTTTGAATTCATCAGATGTAAACATCGTCCCCTGATTAGTGGTTATCGTTTGAGGAATCCCAAATCGGTAAACAATGTGCTCTCTGATAAATGCAATCACGTCCTTTGATGTAGCCGATTTCAGCGGGATTGCCTCCACCCACTTGGTGAAGTAGTCTGTTGCTGCCAGAATAAACTTGTGCCCTTTGCTTGATGACGGATATATCTGGCCGATCAAATCTATTCCCCATCCTCTGAACGGCCATGGCTTTACTATGGGATACATACCCGACGAAGGGGCCCTTTGAACGTCACCAAACCTCTGACATTCTTGACATCCGCTGTAATATTTAAAACAATCTTCCAACATCATCAGCCAAAAGTAACCACTTCATCGAATTACCATTTCATTTTATAAGCCGATTGATGTGCACCACAAATGCCCTCATGTACTTCATCCATAATTAATTTGGCCTCCTCCTCACTCAAACATTTGAGCAGGACAATGAGGGCAGCCTCAAGCCTTCGTTCCAGCAGTAAGTGAAGAAAGGGCGGCGCCATTGCCACTCTTGATCGCATTGTTCTACTTCATGGCGCCTCTGTTCCTTCTCCTGCTGATGCTTGTACTTGTTCAACAGCATCTATGATGTAATTCTTGGGCGGCGTGAAGCTCCAGACGTCCTTGCTACTTCATGCTGATGTGCGTGATGGCCACCATCTTTGACCTCATCAGCCAACACCTGGGCCCTAGGATCAACCGATCCGGAATCCCTTGCTCTTTCTGACGTCAGCACTTTGGTCTTTCCCCCTAACTCTACCATGTTGACATTCGCGGCAGGGAAGGGGTGCTGATCAATCTTCATGAGCTCCTTGCTTTTCTCTAGCTAGATTCTCCCTTGCTTGATAGCCAATTGGATTTGCTGATGGAAAACCTTGCATTCATTAGTACTGTGAGAATTGGAATTATGCCACTTACAGTACTTCTTGTTCTTTAACTCATCAGCCGATAGGATATCATGATTCGGGGAAAGCTGAATTTGTTTCTCCCTTAGTAGAAAATCAAATATCTTATCAGCTTTATTAATGTCAAAGCTGTACTTCTTTGTGTTGTCTTTGACCGATGGGCATAAAACCGGCTTTTTTTTTCTGGTCCATTCAGCTAAACCAATTTCATTGTCCTCCTCAGAATCCGACTCCGCGGAGCCCATGTAGGAAACCTTCTTCTGGTATCAGCCTCCCCTGGAATCTTGATAACGGCTTTCGTGAGCCGATACCCTCTGGATGATGTGTCCGAGGCTTTCAAATTCTTGAGCGGAGTATTTGTCTCTAATAGCCGGCAGCAACCCTTGAAAGGCCAGCTCTGCCAACTGCCCATCGGTCAGGTTCAAACTAAAACATCAGCTCCTCACATCTCGGAACCTCTGAATGTACTCCGGGATCGATTCATCATTCTTCTGTCTGATGACGATAAAATCCGCGAGACGCATTTCATGGAGGCTGATGAAGAGGTATTTATGGAACTGCTTCTCAAAATCGACCCAGTTGTGTATGGAGATAGCGGGCAATGACACAAACCATGTGAAGGCTGAACCAGACAGAGACAACGGGAACAGCCGAACCCTCAACGCATCCTCTGCAGCAGCTTCCCCGCATTGCGCAAGGAATCGACTGATATGCTCTATGGTCGACATATTGTCTTGGCTGGAAAACTTGGAGAAATCCGGCATTCTGTACCAATTCGGCAAGGGCACACGATCGAATGCCTCAAGGTAAGGGTGCCAATACATGTACGCTTGATCTTTGTTCTTCAAACTAAAGTGATTTTGTATCAAATTGGCTATTTTGCTAGGCAAATCTTCATTGTGCACCGCCGGCTAGGAATCGGCGATGCTGGGATCAGTATCGGCATCTGAGCAGTCCCTTGAGGTGGACCCTGATATCCTCTGTAGTCCGATGCCATATGACACCCTGCAGGCGGCCCTCCATTGGCTTGATAACACGCAGACCGAAAGTATGATTCATGGATGTCTTGAGCATAGAACTGCATGTTAGCGTGGGTCTGCGACTCATCCCTGAACTCCTGACTGGCTGAAGTTTGTTGTTGCCAAAACCCTTGTCCGTGTGGCATCGGCATCTGCTGGTGATGCCCCCCGTGCATGAGAGGCGTCATATTCTCCGGTGGTGGTGGAGGAGGTTGACGAGGGTAGCCACTCATCAGATGGGGAGTGGTGTACGGTGGCCCACTCGCCTGCTGTTGTGGTGTAGGGATTGGAGGCGGCATCTTGGGAAGCATTGTCTCATCCTCTGGGTTCTTGCCTTTGTCTTCAGTCGATAAGCGCACTTGAAAGTATGCGGGACCCGTTTGCTGACTTGGGCGCCCACCGGCTACTTGCTGGATCAGGTTCGCCAGCATTTTGACTAGAACTCTAGATTGCTTGATCAGTGTGTGGTGTACGGTTGTATCAACCGTGTCTTGAAAGCTCGCCGCACCAGAAGTTCCAGCCAACTGATCTGTTGGAGTCACCGTGACGGACGGAGTCAGCAGCTGACTCTTCTTGATCACCTTGCCCCTAATATTGCTGAAAGACTCGAGGCAGAGCTTGGTGAATGAATCCCTTTTGGCCTCAACTAGCTTCCTCTGTTCCTCGTTAAGGTCCTCCAAGGCGACCTCGATGACATCTTGTGGGTCATGGTCTTCTGGCATGATGAAGAAGTTGTAATCGTGTCCCACTGGGCGTGCCAAAAAGCATGTTGCCGCAAAAATCGGACGGTGAATCTTGGGAGCACGACACACTAAGGCCTGGGAGCTCTGCTTATCTCCAGTGCAGGTCCTGCAAATCGGGTTCAGAGCGTGCTAGTCAATTTGACCTACAATTGATAAGGGAAAAGAAATTTAATCAGTAAAACAATGAGGAACGTATCAACTGGGATTTTGAATAGTTCCAACAAACACATCGGCTAGGACATCCGAAGCATAATACCGGGTATCGACTACAAAGCCGATTTCGCGATGAAATAGGATTAAGAATAAAAACCTCACAACTAAACACATACGTTTAATTAAGCTAAACTTATTATCACCATTAGTCGGATTGGACCAAATCGAGAAAGCGTTAACAGCAAGGCAACAAGTTGAACATAATTAACTGATGCATCCAATTACTTAGATTTTACGCTTATCGTTGAGGCCAGAATTGGCCAAGAAAGCCGATTGATACTACAGAACCACCACCACCACCATCATGCCACCACTATCAGTAAACAGATACAGCTAATAAGACTCAACTTAGCATCATTACTCAAGGATCGGACTTAACCGAGACAGCCTGAGATAACGACGAGTAGGCAAGCGAATCGTCCGGTCAGCTTACACGCAGTGAAGGACAAGATCGTAGATAATCTGGTAGTAGAAGCAATAATCACAGAATGAATCGGCTATAAAATAACCGCATGAAAAGATTAGACAAAGCCGATGACCCGTTGACTACCACTTGATAAATTATGAGATCTATTAAAAACTAGCAAGAGATCAAACGATGCAACCTCGCAAAAACTTGATAGAAATCGATAACTTGTAGATTGAACTAAGTGAAACTACAGCGATGTGTCGATAGCTAAAGCCTTGAAAATCTAATAAATACGAACTTACCAAAAAGCTGGAGATTGATTCGATGCAGCCCTACTTGGTGAAGAATTCGCTGAGAAAGTACTCTACTCCTACTCCTAGGGTTTTGGCAAAGTACCTAGAAAAGTTGTATTGATTTGATGGATGTCCTTTACAAAACTCTAAGGTCTGCTATTTATAGCCTGAGGCTAAAACTCCTAACTTGTCACGACTTAACAAACTTGAATGAAAAGAAACAACTAAATCTACTTATATTTACAGGATATCCTTGAAGGAGATTGGACTCCTAGATCTTCTGTTGACGTCATCTCCAAATCCGATACGAACTGCCTGAAGCCGCACTTTTGACCGGTCTGTGCCAGCTTTGACCGGGACTGTTGACCATCTTGACCCAAATGAATCTCTCCGGAATTCCATTGGCTTCCATAAATGAATCTGCAAATTTTTGACGTCAACAGACTGTTTAGGCGAACAGTGTATTTTATAGATGTCAGTCAATCATCGATTTTATTTTCTAAGGATATTAATCATGTGCTGATATTTTTTAATCATGTGCTGATATCTTTTCATGTATATCGAGGCTTGTTTCTTTCCATGTAGATCATGATAATAAGGGAAATAACGACAATCAGTGATCATCTTGGTTAGTACTATTTTTTTCCGTTCCGGCACCGACCGTGCCTACAATCCTTCTACTTTCCATTTTTTTCTTCGTTTGTTAATCACGGTATACTTTTCATTACCAATCAGCGTTGACTGTCCCAATTATTTCCTTGTTTTATAAATATGTGAGATTTCAAAAATTAGTATGTTGAAATGAAGGATTGGATTAGTAATAGGTGCAACTAAGAATTGATACATGTCGAGATTACTTTCCTTATTTTATAGATGTATGCCATATGCATCAAAAGTTTCCCAAATTAGTGGCCCGAAATCAAGGATTGCGTTAGTGATTTGTGCAATCAAAGATTGATACCTGCACATATTTCTTTTCTTATTTTATAGATGTATGTCATATGCACCAAAGTTTTTCAAAATCAATGAGCGGAATCAAGTATTGGATTAATAATTTATACAATTAAGGATTGATACCTACCCGGATTATTTTCTTCTACAATTAATTGCCTTTAATATATTCTCTTTTTCTCTATATAAGTGAGGTCGCACCTCTACCCCAAACGCGCACATAAACGCGCACATAACATATCCCCTTCTCTGTTGTACGTGTTCCGGCATCTCCGTCCAGGCGACTTGCATCCACAAGTGTTGGGAGGCCAAGCCTCCAAAACCAACTCAGGCACAGGGACGTGCTATGTATGCATGCATCTAAAATAGATTTCTTTATAATAAAACATTTTAATATCTAGATGTCTTCATATAGATATTTAGAGTACTGGAACCACAAAGTTATAGGCATTAGTGAAAGATATACTAATCATATCAAGGTTTTCCCGTACAACTTTTTTTTGGAGAAATACGGTACAGCCGCTTACAAACACGCACTTACACTAGTTTTATGAATAAATTACAGTATAAACTTTAAAATATCTTAGTGTTGATTACAAAACCAACACTAGTTTCTCAGGTCCATCATCACACTAGAATTTTATAAAAGGTTCTGTCAAGCTAGACTTTTATAATTTTACATCGAAGTAATTAAAAAAGTATTTTTTACAAGTTTTAATGACTCTTAATAAAAAAGATGTAGAATCCCTTAAAAAGAAAAATAAGACAAATAGAACTGAAAATTTGCCCTATTAAATTTCTAATAAAACAATATCCTGAATCAGTACTTTATCCCACCAACATCAATTATAAATTTTCTTGCTATTTGATAGCTGCCTGAAATCGTATTCAACGTGAAAGATGAAGAGTTTTTAATGCCCTGACTATTATCGCAAATATGCAGCATGTTCTCTGGCACCTGTCCCAAAGTTTCCGTTCGCTGAATTGGCTCACGTGACATGATGACAATGTTCCTACTTTCCGTTTCTGAATGTAAACAAAAGTTGACAAATACCAAACTTATGATAAACACCTTTTTAAGTTATTGGCGTTAGTGGCGACACTAGGATCTGATCCTACTGATGGATTCCCTCACCTTCATTTCTTTCCGAACATACTTGCTGCCGATAAGCATCCATGACCCAACTTTACCTGAACCAGTCATGACATGATCCATCGAAATCCAGAGACTGAATTGATGTGTTAGCTTTTGACGACACCTCATCCCCCTCTAGGCACACCACCGGTAAACAGCTTGAATGCTTCTTGGCGGGCTCCACCTCCACCTCCACCTGCACGACCACAACACCCCCAAAATTTCAAACTATTGCATAACCAAACACGAAAAGAAGCCGTCTGCCCTTTACCGGGTTCGATTTTCCGGCTTTCGGCGTTGCACAAAAGCAAGCGATTAGCAGACAGAAAGAACTCAGGCCAATCATAGAATCTTCTCCCTTTGCAGACACGGGTTGCTTCTCTAGCATCTTTTCCGCGAACTGCTTCTCTAGCATCTCATGGCTTTGAGCTTGAGCAATGGTAGGAGGAGATGGGCGTGCAGAGCAGCGCGCAGAGGAGGAAAGGGAGGCGCAGGCTGCCGCCATTTCCACGTCCACTACCACGTCCCGCGCCAGGTCTGGGCATTCTCGCCTCTCCGGTTGCCGGCTCGCTTCTCGCTGTTGCCTTATCTGCTGATCCTTCCGGTGCTGTTCTTCGCCGTGCTTGCCTTTCTCGTGTGTTTCGGCTGGTTCACCCTAGTCTATTTCGTGTCATCCCTGTGGAGCAAAGGAAATGATCATCGTCGCACGGACTGCGGCAGCGATGCCGGTGAACCTCCCGGGGAAGACCAACGGGAGGAGAGAGCAGTGAAGCGTGTGACAGAGCAAGCTGGTGATTCTGGCCCGTCAGAAGATTGTGTTGGAACTCAGGAGATAAAAGAGGTGTTTGAAGATGGATTCTCTGAAGAATCTCGGCACATGTCAATGATGGCTTCACCTGGAATCTGTATCGACGACAAAGAGAATGCCGATGAGGAGAAAATTGTAACAGAAGTGATGATGTTTGAGACAAACAAGAAGGAGCTAAAAGCATTTGCTGAATTGGATGGCTGTTCAGAGAAGCATCAGCAGGTAATGGAACCTCCATTTGATTGTTTTCTCGAAGATCTTAATACCAGAGAGTTCAGCACCTCACTTTATACTGCAAAATTACTCGATGTGCCATATGGTGACGAATTTGTTGCAGACAGAAAGGAACTGTCACTTTTAAGTTCATTGGAAATTTTGGAATTTATTGACAAGCATGATACTGCAGAAATAGTAGTTAACGGAGCTGAGAGTGATTTTGAGATTCCAGAGGTATCGTGTTCAGATGATTCATCCCACCATGGTCTTGGAGATGAACAGAGGAAGGAGATCAAACAAGAGCAAAGCACAACAGAACTATCAGTTAATTGCGTTATTAACAGGCTACCTGAAGGCATCCTTGACGAATGGCAAGAAACAGAAAATCTAGCCATTCAGCACAAGAAGAAGCTAGCTGAAGATGACTCCATGGAAGAAGTCAGACAGCAGACTGTTAGTATTTCAGATGAAGCTCAAGAGTCTCAATGTGAAATGGCCGGGTTGCCACTAGATTCAGCCTGTGAAAACGAATCTGAAAATGTAGCAGCTTCGAACACTCCATTCCATCAAGCTATTAATGGCCAAGATGGTGAATTTAAAGAAGAGCTTATTAAGAACAAAAATGTAGAATCATCAACTTCTGCATCTGTCGTTTGTGATTTTGCCGATAAGCATTGGAGAATAATAGAACAACTTGATGGTTTTGAAAGTGAAGAAAGTGAAGATGAGAATGAAGACAGAGATGGTAACTGTACCTCCACGGTGAGTACAAAAGGACATTAACTTTATTTTCTTAGTCAGTGCTGATTAAGGTAATGTTGAATTTTCCCGGGCTTATGTCTCAACTTAATTTGAAAGGGAGCTTCACGTAGATTGCCGCTCATTAGGAGGTCCCCAACACAGTGGTGGAATTTATGTGGAGTCCTTGATGCGTTTGCTGGGGGTGAAGACTAAATTGAGGTGACAAGCTGGTCCCCGCCGTGGCCATTCATTCTTTTTCAGGCTCCCCATATTTGTTGTGTTTCTTTTTTTCTAGCTGCTGGTAACTATTCGTTTTGTTTTGTAAGTGTATAGACAAGGAACTGTGTTGAAACTAACAGACTCATAACACACCTTCAATTTAGTAATGAGATTTTTTTTCTAAAGTCATATGGCACATTTGTTTGAATAAAGTCAGTTTATTACGTTTTTCAGCATCGCTGATTATTGCAGAATATGTAGGCAGCTGACGAACCAATAATCTATTTTACTGGCTCACCTCATCTCACATTTGTCCTTTCCATTTCTCAGCCTACAATTTTAGTTGGTTGTAGTAAGAAACCCATACATTTAACTTTACTTCAGTATCAAAATTTATTACCTCACCTTCCAATTCATCCACATTTAACTTTACTTCTAATATATTACCCATTTTTTTGTGGATTTTCAGAGGTTGTCAAGGAAACATTAGGTCCACTAAAACTTCAGATATTTAAAGCTCATCCCGTTATGCTATCGACAATACTTCTCAAGGCTTGAGTTTTCTTTTCCCTCACCTGCTTTTGCTCTTGGCACTATTGCGTGCCGTGCTCTGGCTTTGACCATTTTTTTTTCCCATTCACTAGAATTTTGGGAGCTTTGGGCTTCTGCCTACTACTGGATATTGTTCAAAAACAGAAGGATTGGATTTTGTTTTTGTGTTTGTGGGCTGAGATATTGGATTTTTTAGGACTAAAGGATTGCATTAACTGTTTATGGTCAGCCCACAACTTTTTAAGTTTTTTTTACTGATTGTATATTTTTTACCGACAGTGGCTATTGTAATTCTTCCTTCTTCCTTCAAATTGAAGAAAGCTTGACTGATTGTAAATTGGTATGAAATGGAAGTACATCTTGTAAACGTGCTTTTGTTTCGGTCTGTCTATGGCCCTATTTGGATCCTTCCCAACTAATAATTAACTAGCTAATTGATAAAAGTCTCTTTTAGCTAGCTAAAGATTGGCTAACTAGCTATTAGCTGAGTGTGTTTGGATCCACCAATTAATTGCTACATGGTACCCCTGTGTTTGAGAATTTAACAGAAGGGTTGGGGGTAATACAGCCTTTTAACGTTTTTTAGCTAGGATTAGCTGGGTTCAGCAAGCTAATGAGATAATACTATTTCAATTAGCTAGAATATCATTAGCTAGTCCATTAGTTGACCTGTTTGGATTCATAATAGCTAAAATTAGCTAGCTAACCGTGAGCTAGAGGATCCAAACAGGACTTGTTACTCTCGTCGTTGTGACATTTCCGTAATGAGAGCTTCTGTCTCCTGATAAGAAGAGAGTTTATACTCCACAGATTGGTTGCCTTTGTAGACATACATATGTTTATCTTGTTTGAATAAGACTGGAGATTCAAACAACTACGGAGGGTGAGGGAATACGGTACCAAATAAATCCAAGCTTTTTTAAGGTTTGAATATGTTTGCACGACTGGAATGGCGGTGTCTCACTGCAAGTGAGGGGATGGCTCCAGCACCTAACCTTTCGAAGTTCAGAGTTCAGAGTAAGGAGCCGACCTGTTCAAATGGTGTTGGTGAAACGGATTAAGTTGACTTCCTCAATTGACTAGAATTTCTGTTTCGGTTTGCATCAAAGTGATTAAACATATTGGAAATGAGAATCAAAATTAGCGGATGAGAGAAGATTTGCGCAAAGAAATTTAGTTGAAATGGGTAGGCTTCTTACTCCAGTACATTATATTTCTCTGGTTCGTGTTCCTGATTTTTGATTGATTTGTTCACGTGTCAGCACCAGGACGAACACTCGGTGCCGGACGAAATCAGTAACCAACCCAACCACCATCGGTGACGGACGCCACCCAACTTTCATTCATCCGCCTCGTCGCATCAGCTAGTGACCCGGGAGGGCCGTTAGTGCTCTGTTCTGGAGGGAGAAACTATGGACAACATTGGCGTCAGCCCGTCGCTGGGGAATCGTTTGGCCGATGGCATAGGACTAGGCAGGCCTGCCTGCAGCAGAGAGTCAGGGCAAGGCCTATTTGGCCCATTCAGAAGCTCAGTTACTGTCCCGACTATCCTTTTTACCTCTCTGAACTTTGGGATGAATCCGTATTTACTCACTAGACAATAAAACTGAACATCTGGACTCCTTAAACTTGCGATACCGGACACATGACCTCCCTGGCTGATTTCTCTCAGTGGTTTTGCTCTTTTTCTTTTATATTTATTATAGATGAATCTTTGAAAAATCATAGTAAATTAAAAAAAAATCAAATGAAAAATCAAATTATGTTGGACTCCACATAGATCTTGAGAGTGATGAATTCTCTATAGATAGCCCTTCCATTGTCTGCAACTAAAAGAACAATTAAATTTGACCAACTAATTGAGTGTGATCCATATTTTGGCAAAGAGATTATGGTTTCAAAAACTGCACAAGGGGATGTTCGCTAGAATTTACATGCCTATATCACTCTTTCTAGCTTTCTTTTTACCAAGTACAAATAATTCATAGGAAAAAAATTGTACAGCTTAGCAGGGTTGTTAAATTTATGAAATCCTTGGTTGCATAAAGAAATTATATTATTCTATAATTTTATAATAATCCCGTACTCTTAAGAAATTATCAGGTTAATTAGAGAAAAAGAAAAACATATACCATCCGTCTTTCATATAGGATCAAGTTACAACCATTGAGATCAAAACATGAAAAATCCCCACATGGTTGTTGCTACAAACAGAAAAAAAAACTCTGCACGCACGTACAACCCCCTATACGTGGTTTACACAAGACTCTTGATATTATCGATGTAGTTTACACACGTGTATTAAAGTGATGAGATTTTAACTTGTAAAAGTACTGAAAGAAAACAAAGGCTCTTATGGAAAAAATGTATTATATTTACTAAAGTCCTAAAAGGAAAAAACATGTATTCTTTAAGCACTTCGTACGGGCGAAATTACTGAAAGTAGAATACAGGCTGGCCTCACAAAGTTATATGCGACGAATTTTGCGGAGAGACCAACACGTGCAAGAAACAAAATTTCATATTCTGCTCAAGATTTGGAGCATTGAACCTTCGACTTGCTCGAGCCTAGAATCTCATTTTGACCCCCTAACACTATCCTAGTGTTGCAGAAAAACTAGCTGGATAGCAAGGTTTCCAACTTGGCAAGAATCGCTACACATTTCTTGTTCTTTTCTTTGATGGATTTCTCTGACGACAACCCTGTAACTACTACAAGATGTCACGATCTCACTCTTTAGTTTTTTGTTGTCCTAGTCAAATTTTGACCAATAAATTGAAATTTAGTAGTAGGAAAGAAGATAACATCAGTAGAGCGTGCGGTCCAAACCAAACAATGATATGAAGCTCCTCTATTTATATACTCGCTGTACTTCCACATTTCTACTACGCCAAAGTGTCACAAAATTGCAATACAAATTTGTACTTCAGAAAGTTCTAATGGCCGTAGCTCCAGTACTCCTTGCCGTGCTCCTGGCATCGGCATGGCGGGCGGCGGCGGCGGTGAGCAGTAGCGCTGCTGCTGATGACCGCATCGACCGGCTGCCGGGGCAACCGGCCGTGGACTTCCCGATGTACTCAGGGTACGTCACTGTCGATGAGCTCGCCGGACGGGCGCTGTTCTATTGGCTGCAGGAGGTGCCCCCTGAGGCCCAGCCGGCGCCGCTGGTGCTGTGGCTAAACGGTGGGCCAGGGTGCTCGTCGGTGGCGTACGGCGCGTCGGAGGAGCTCGGCGCGTTCCGCATCCGGCCGGACGGCGCGACGCTCTTCCTCAACAAGTTCCGCTGGAACAGAGGTCTGCTACCTTGCTGCCATCTGAAAACTTGCCTTGTCGCTACAGGTAATGAACTGATGGTACTGAGATTGAACTGTGAATGGCTGCAGCGGCGAACATCCTGTTCCTGGACTCGCCGGCCGGCGTGGGGTTCTCGTACACCAACACCAGCTCCGACCTCTACACCTCCGGTGACAACAGAACAGGTACGTTTTCACGCACTTGGCGATGCCTTTGCTTTCACAATATTCTGTTGCTCAATCCGTGGCTTCAGCACCATGCGAAAATGTCATCGCAGCTCATGATTCCTACGCTTTCCTGGTGAAATGGTTCGAGAGGTTCCCGCAGTACAAGCACCAGGATTTCTACATCGCCGGGGAGAGCTACGCAGGTGCATGTAGTAGCAGTGCTTGCTTGCTCTCTTCATTTTACCGTGTCCTCGTGTATGCTTTACTACCACTTTCAGTCACGAAAATATCATTGCAAAAAATGAATAAAATCGGCAGGGCACTACGTCCCGCAGCTGTCCCAACTTGTTTACCGGAACAACATCGGCATCGCGAAACCCATCGTAAACTTCAAAGGCTTCATGGTACTTTGCTCCCAACGCCGCATCAATCCATCGTGTTCTTTTTTTCTGTCTGGAAGATGAACACCACACCCACCTGAAATCTTTTGCAGGTCGGGAACGCTGTGACCAACGACCACACCGACTACGCTGGCATGTTCGAGTCGTGGTGGAACCACGGGCTCATCTCCGACGCCACGTACCAACTCCTGCGGGCCACCTGCCTGGACGACTCCATCATACACCCCTCGCAGGCGTGCAACGCCGCCCAGGACGTTGCCGCCACGGAGCAGGGCGACATCGACATGTACAGCATCTACACGCCCCTGTGCAACCAGACGTCATCGTCGGCGGCGGCGGCGGCGACCAAGAGACGGAGAGTGAGTAACGCGAGGGTGTATCTTCCCATGCTCAAACAGTCTTTTTCCCCCCTTTCCTTTGTGTTCACTGATCATCGATCTTGACCGTCTACGCATATGATGCGGCCGGCCGGGTGCGTGCGCTTTCAGCCATGGATGAGGGGATCGTATGACCCGTGCACCAAAAGCCACTCAACGGTCTACTACAACCGGCCCGAGGTGCAGAGGGCCCTCCACTCCAACGTCACTGGCATAAACTACACTTGGGTCACCTGCAGGTTCCTACTTGTCTTGATGACCAAATTAATGCACCCTAGATTTAATTCTTACATGAAAGTTATGAGGTCTAAGTAGTGGGGTTCATGCATGTATGGTCGAATATGCTTATTCGTCTTGTTCCATGGTCCGCAGCGACACCTTGCATGAGCACTGGGGAGATTCACCAAGATCCATGCTTCCTATCTACCAGGAGCTGATTGCAGCTGGCCTTAGGATATGGGTCTTCAGGTCAGTTGTTCCTTGCACCTTGGTTTGCTTAAATCTAGGTAGATGCGCTATTTCCTTCTTATTATCGAGATTTTAGACCTTGCACGCATGCTAAGTTCGGATTCGGATCACATATTTTTTTTCTTGCAATTCTTACCGAAACTTAACAGTTTCCTATAAAGTTATAAATTGCGTACATATACTAGCTCAACCTTTAAATGTATGATGTGCAGGATATACAACAAATTGAACAAATTTGCTTGTTATAAACATCATATATCTATTTTTTTGAGAAAATAAACATCATATATGTAAGAACAGACAGAATATTTAACAGCATTGATATTGTGTGCATCATATGCGTCAGCAGAAATGATTGGAATGAATAATCACGTTAGCAGGTGATGTAGTTTTTGCATTATTGTGTCATCCGCAGAAGATTACATTGTTGACCCGCCATTTTCTTGAGTACTACCATGAGGTCACAAATGGACCAACTCGTTGTCTCTTGCTGCACAGCTCCTTGTCCGCCCCTGTGACGTTTGCGAAATTATTGTCATCTATGCGGAAAATTTCGGCATCTATTAAGAAATCATCTCTAGTTGAATTGAGCGGCACTGTCAACCTGTCAGTTGTCATCAAGAAGATTATGGCGAGAAAATCATGTTCGAAAGTGAAACAAATTAAAACTGCTTTTGGATTCAACTACTCGAACCAATTTTTTTCCCCTTGGACAGATAGGCTATAGTCCATGCCAGTAGGTATAGCACACTGCACACTCGCCTGTATGTTGATTTTGGACCAAGAGGTGTGGGCAGAAAAATATAGCGATCTGTCATCTTCTGCACTAAAAAGGCCACAATTATGCTGAATTTTGCTTGGCTGCATTAGCTACAAAATCTAAGAGAATGATTTGGTCCTTCATTTATTTCGCAGCGGAGATACTGATGCAGTAATCCCCTTGACATCAACAAGATACTCCATCGATGCTCTGGGCCTTTCAACTACCACGAGCTGGTACCCGTGGTATGATAACAAGCAGGTCAGCTTCATTCCACTCAACTTGGCTTCCTCATATGAACCTCATGGCGGACATTTCTGAATTGTAATTAGTAGGTCACATTGATTGTCAATTGTCATAACCAAATCGTTCAAGTATCCTCATATATCCTAAAAGGCAACAACCGACGTTGTGTTTAATCTTTCTTTTGTTCTGATTGGTTTTGAATAGGTTGGCGGATGGAGTCAAGTGTACAAGGGCCTGACCTTGGTGACCATTCGTGGCGCAGGGCATGAGGTTCCTCTCCACAGACCGCGACAGGGATTCATATTGTTTCAGCACTTCTTGCAGGGGAAGGCCATGCCGAAAAATGGAACCACCTCATAACTAGAAGCATTGTTTATTCTTGTTGGCATAAATAAAGTGAAATAGCATAGTAAGCATATTTGTGTAAGGAGATAAGACACTCCTTGAGCCCCTGCTGCTACTGACCACTGCTGTGCTTCCTCCCTAATAAAGGCCAAGATGACCTGAGTTACGTTAGGGGTCCCTCCATCAAATGCACCTTTTTCGCAACGGCTTGCAGCCCAAACGTCACAAGAATTCCGATGCTTCCAAATTAGCCAAGCTCCCAGGATAATGATGGAGTTGAACCCCTTTTTGGCTTGACCAGAAAACCTGCTGCTCGCTCCCTCCCACCAATCCACAAAAATCAGATCATCCAACTGTGGAGCCCAAAAAGTTGCAGAATGCTAAACCATGTTTGCCGGGTGAAAACACATGAGACCAGTAGGTGGTCTATTATTTCACCAACCTGATCACAGAGTGGACACTTTGGTGGATTGTTAAGACCCGGCGTGCTAGCCTGTCAGCTGTCCAACATCTATTTGAGCTGCTGTCCACATGAAGAACCTGCACTTCCCTGGGGCCAGCTCCTCCAAATCTGTTCCCAAGGTTTAAAACAGGTGGCTCCAATAAACAAGGCCTCATAAGCTGATTTCGTAGAGTATAAAGCAGAAGCTGAGAATTTCCAGATATGTGTATCTTTCACCTCAGGTTGCAGTACCACTTTTGAGAGTAGTTCCCAAAGGTGTAGGTATTCAATTAGGATAGGCGCATTCAATGCACCTTTTATATCTGAGATCCATCTTCCATCAGTGATAGCATCATAGACGGACCTTTTCTTTGCTCTGGCTGCCATAGAACTAAACAAATGTGGCAGGGCCTGTTCTAAGCTCTGGCTGAGTAGCCATTTATTTTTTCAGAAACGAGTGTTTTTCCCATTACCCACTACTGTCTCAACAGCCATAGCAAAGAAGGCTTAGACTTTGGGACTAAGCTTGGATGGGGAAGAAAGCCCAAGCTTTGTCAGGTTCTGTTTTCTGTAGCCACAACCACCTGAGCTTCAGAGCATACCCCAAGTTTTGAAGATTAGAGATACCGAGGCCCCCCAAATTCAGTGATCTGGCAACCTTTGGCCAAGCTAGCAAATAGTGTCCCCCCCAACATCTCTTCTCCCTTTCCACAGGAAACCCCTTCTTATCTTATCAATTGCCTTCAATGCCCACGGGGGAAAATCAATTGCCATGATGATGTAGATCAGCATGGAGGTGAGAACAAAACGAACCAAGACCATCCTTCCAGCTTTAGTAAGCAGATCAGCCTTCCAACTTGGTAGTCTGTCTGCAATTTTCTCAATGATTGGCTGAACCTGTTCTTTGGTTAGCTTATGAGGAGAAAGGGGCCCCCTAGGTACTTGCAAGGGAAGTTAGAGAGCTGGCAAGGCAAAGCTTCCTGTAAAGTTGCTTTGTCCTCATTACATCTTATAGGAAGAACACTGCTTTTTTGTAAGTTTGTTGTAAGGCCACATGCACTTCTAAAGAGCTGCAGGATATCCAAAGTGATTTCAATGTCACTTGCTGATGGTCTCAAGAATAGAACTACATCATCTGCATACAATGAGATCTTGTGCTGCAAGGCTCTCCTGGCAAATGGCTGCAATAGCTGTTCATCTGCAGCTTTCTTCACCAAGTGGCATAACACATCCATGACCAGAATAAAAAGCATCGGTGACAATGGATCACCTTGCCTTAGACCACGCTGATGTTGTATCTTCTCCCTCGAAGATCCATTCAAAAGCACTTGAGTAGAGGAAGTGGCAACCAATCCACTTATAATATCACACCAAACTGATCCAAAACCCAACTGTTTTAGAACTTCCAAAAGAAAAGGCCATGACACCAAATTAAATGCCTTATTGATGTCCAGCTTTAAGAGGATACAATCTTCTTTTTGTTGGTGTAGGAATTTTGTAGTATGATGGACCAGCATGAAGTTGTCTAGACTGAAACGTCTTTTGATGAAAGCACTCTGATTAGGAGAGACCAACTGATTTAATGTAGCATCAAGTCTGTTAGCAAGGATTTTTGTTATGAGTTTGGCTAAAGAGTGCACCAAGCTGATGGGTCTATAGTCCTTGATGTTTGAGGCATCCTCTTTCTTGGGCAGAAGGGTGATGAAGGCTGAATTGAGTAACTCAAAATTGGCAAACTTTCTGCTCCAAACAGCTGAGATTGCCTCCATTATATCCAATTTTATGGTCTGCCAGCATACCTTATAGAATTTGTGTGCGAAACCATCGGGACCAGGAGCTTTGTCTGAAGGTAGGGAGTTAATTGTTTTCCAGACTTCCTCTTCCGAAAAAGGTGCATCCAATTCAGTAAGAACAATGTTTGGCATGTCTAGTTCTGATAGGTTAACTGTCACTTCCCTATCAATGCTCGTTCCCAGCAGATTGCTGTAGAAATCAAACATAATCTGCTCTTTCTCATCATGATTGGTGAGAACTGTCCCATCATCAGTTGTGAGTTTACAAATAAAATTTTTCCTCTTCCGATGGCGAGCATGTGCATGAAACAAGGTTGTATTGGCATCTCCCTCGCTGAGCCAACTAATGCGAGACCTGCTCCTTGCTATATGCGCTATAGGGAGGAAAGAGCCAGACAGTGTGGCTTGAGTTTGTTTTTAAGCCAAAGCTCAAGCCTGGAGAGACCTCGTGAATCTTGTGCTATTTCCAGTTGATGGAGAATCTCCCTGGCTAAAGCTAACTGTGAGTTGACATGCACAACTTTCTTTTGACTCCAACATTGCAGACATCTCATGGTTGCTCTGAATTTTCTTGCTAGGGTGTCAAAAGGACAATGAGAGGCTAGTTCAGATGCCCATTCAGTTGCCACAACCTCCTGAAAGCCCTCCAACTTGGTCCAAAAAGCCTCAAAATGAAATCTAGCCGTCCCTAGTTGAACATCTTTCATCCCTAGGAGAAGGGGGCAGTAAAGTTTAGACTTACGTAAGGGCTACAAAATCCTTAAAACTTCCCTAGAGGTAAGGATGATGCAAAAGTAGTGTTGGGGATGTGCCTTAGGCTACCTAAGACTAGGGATCCCCTTTTGTGTATAAAAGAGGCTCAGTTGGAAGTCTAGAGACCTAGTTGAAATGATTAGGGATCTTGTTATAAAATGTAGGGACCTATTTGTAATATTCAGCCCCACCAGTGGAATAAACAGAAACAACCGCCTCCTCCTCCTTATAAATAGAGCCCTTGGAGGAGAGGACTTTTAGCCATTTGCTTACTTGCTCATTTGCCTTGCTCTCCCTCTCACTCTAAGGTTATTTCATTGAGCTTTGGCCCCCTCTTTACCTTTTTTGCTTGGTTTCGGCTTGTCCGACACCAACAGAGGTGCCCACCGTGGAGTTCTGCAAAAAAAATTTGTAAGTACAAAATGGCAGTAACTTTTATGAGAAACCCCACTTGGAGGGACACCAAAGAAAAACCTGAATTGCATCAAGTGTTTTAATCGCCCTTATAACTTGTTGCTTGCGAAGGTAAAAGTTCACATTTCTCTTTTAAAGATGAAAGGGTTAGTGCAAAACCATGATTAGATGAAGCACTTTGACAAGCAGTTGAGCATTGCAAAGTAGATGAGCATCTCTAGATGTGGTACCTTCGGGATATCTTGCTTGGACTTCCCTAACTCTTTCTTTGCTCGTAGAGGTTCTAAGCTTGATGAAATGACGATCTAAGGTCAGTGATGATTACCTTGCGAATAACTTAGTTGAGTGAGGACCTTCTAACTTTAGTTCCTTGAATATTTTCTTTACTTTTGGAGGTTTGTTGTTTGGAGAGAACACGATATGAGGTGAACAGAAATCACATTGTAGATGACTTGGTTCCTCAAGGAAATTGTAACCTCAATCTCTGAAATATATTCTTTGTTTGTAGTGGTCTTAACATGATGAGTCCATGATCTAAGGTGATGGGCAAACATCTTGTGGATGATCGGGTGAAACGAGGACCTTCTAAGTTGGACCTCTCAAAAACATTCCTTGTCGTTGAAGGTTCTTTGCTTGAAGGAGACCACCATCCATGAGGACTAAGGAAAGCCAGTTAAGTAAAGGATCTTCATCCCAACCTTCTCTAAAAATAGTGACCTTCTTCAGAGGTCATTAGAAATAAAGAATCAATAAGATGATGACCTTGATTATGACCTTTTTTGGAAACCATGAGTGGCCTTCTTCAGAATTCCATAGAGATGAAAAACCAATAAGGTAATAACCTATGTTATAACCTTCTTAAAAAAATTCTAGCATTTTCCAACAAAAATCCTGACCTTTTCTTGATATGATGAGTTCGTGATCTAAGGTGACAAACAAACATCTTGTGGATGGCCAGATTAAACGAGGACCTTCTAAGTTGGACCTCTCAAGTACATCACCTGTCATTAAAGGTTCTTTGTTTTGAAGAACCAATAAGGTGATAACCTTTGTGGAAAGCCAATTAAGTGAAGGACCTTCATCCCAAACTTCTCCAAGAGTTGTGACCTTCCTCAAAGGTTATTAAAGACAAAGAATCAATAAGATGATGATCTTAGTTATGACCTTCTTTTGAAAACCACGATTAGCCTTCTGCAAGATTCAATAGAGATGGAAAACCAATATGATGATAACCTTCGCCAAGAACTCTGATCTTCTCTAGAGGTCAATAAAGGTAAGAAACCAATAAGGTGATAACCTTTGTTATAACGTTCTCCGAAAACTCTGACCTTCTCTAGAGGTCAATAAAGGTAGAAAACCGATAAGGTGATAACCTTCTTCAAAAACTCTGACCTTCTCTAGAAGTCAATAGAGGTAGAAAACCAATAACCTTCATTATAACCTTCTCTAAAAACTCTAACCTTCTCTAGAGGTCAATAAAGGTAGAAAACCGATAAGGTGATAACCTTCGTTATAACCTTCTCCGAAAACCCTGACCTTCTCTACAGGTCAATAAAGGTAGAAAACCAATAAGATCATAACCTTCTCCAGGGGTCGATAGAGATCGAAAACCAATAAAATGATAACCTTCATTATAACCTTCTCTGAAAGCCCTGACCTTCTCTATATGTTAATGAAGGTGGAAAAGCAATAAGGTCATAACCTTCTCCGGGGGTCAATAGAGATCGAAAACCAATACGGTGAGAATCTTCTCCAAAAGCCCTGACCTTCTCTATAGGTCAATGAAGGTAGAAAACCAATAAGGTCATAACCTTCTCCGGGGGTCAATAGAGATCGAAAACCAATAAGGTGATAACCTTCGTTATAACCTTCTTTGAAAGACAATAAGGTGATAACCTTCGTTATAACCTTCTTCGAAAGCCCTGACCTTATCTATAGGTCAATTAAGGTAGAAAACTAATAAGGTCATAACCTTCTACTAGGGACTTTCTTCGAAAACCATGACCTTCGAACAAAGGAGGTGACGACAGCTTAATGCCTTGGACCACCTATGAACGGATTAAAGTATTTTATTTGTAGAGGTGGAACATAACCTTCTTGATCTTGACATCATCTCTCCAAATAAAATTAAAATGTGTCGAGCATGGTGCCATCTCTCTAAATAACCTTCTTCATCTTCTTTGTGGGTGCCATCGAAGGTTGTTTACTCGAGCTGAGACCATGGTGGGCACCTCTGTTGGTGTCGGACAAGCCGAAACCAAGCAAAAAAGGTTAAGAGGGGGCCAAAGCTCAATGAAATAACCTTAGAGTGAGAGGGAGAGCAAGATAAATGAGCAAGTAAGCAAGTGGCCAAAAGTCCTCTCCTCCAAGCCCTTGGGCTTTATTTATAGGGAGGAGGAGGAGGCGGTTGTTTATGTTTAATCCACTGGTGGGGCTGAATATAACAAATAGGTCCCTAGATTTTACAGTATGATCCCTAATCATTGGAACTAGGTCCCTAGACTTCCAACTTAGCCTCTTTTATATACAAAAGGGGGTCCCTAGCCTTAGGTAGCCTAAGGCGCACCCCAATAGTAGCCCCTCAGCTATTCGGTCTTGGCTGGCACAACGACACCAAATAGCTGCTTCTGTTAAAAGAGACCTAGCTGCGATCCGGACTCCGGTTGCAAGGAATGTCCTTTGCAACCTACACATGTGCTAGCTGCGTTCACCTTCGGCTCCTGGGATAGCATCGCCGATGAGGTGGTGGTTTCAGCAGCCACCTCGCTGAAACCAGGGAGCCGACAACATCTGCTCCAGCATCCTGCCGTGACATTGATGACCTCGCCGAAGATCTCGACGGAATTTGATTTTCCGATTTAATCGGAAACCGTAAGGACGAGTCTGGATCCAACCCGGCTCCTACTCGTGATCGAGTCGAATTTAGCTCGTGCCACAATGGCGATGCGCCGTCGCCGCTGACCCTGACGACGCGGCTCGACTTCAGCTAGCACCGCAACGCAGACGTGTGCTACCACCGGCTACGACTACTTCGACAAATCTGCATCGCCAACGATTACTTCAACTACTCATCTCGACTAAAAACTGGTCGTGGACGAGCCTTAAACTACTTGGCGAATAGCTCTTCACGGTCAACAACTGGTCGGGATCAACTCTGACTAGTTGGCTCCATCAACAAATCATCGCGGCTCCATCGACGATTGCTGCGGTTTCATCGACAACCGTCCACGAGTGGGCTTGTTTCGACTACTCCGACTACTTGTTTCGGCAAGAAAACTAGTTGGGAGTGGACTTCACACCGTCAACAACTAATCAGAATCGACTCTGACCAGTCGGCTTTATCAACAAACCGTGGCGGCTCCATCGACGGCCGCTGTGGCTCGTCGACAATCTTCCATGAATCAAGTTAAGTCACTTATACCTTTTTTGACTTGTTCTTCACAGGATCGGATACTTTTTGCGCAACGCGCATTCTCTTCACAGGCCATGTCATGCCTGTTCCCAATTGCCTGCACGGTCCGCCCTGCAACACGGGCGGTCGGGTTACACCCTATAAGTGCGCAGCACCGAATGCTCTAGTTTTCTCTCAACGGTTGCTACAATACCCGGGTAGCGTACGCTTTACGTGAAACTTCGACTCTTCTGTACACCTATGCAACTACGCGTGCACGAGGCCAAGCTCCCTGTGCAATGGTTTATGGCAATCAGGGATCAGGTGCCTAGCGTAATAGGCTACCTACCCGGCGACATTTTGCGATCTAGCAAGTGTACAACGCAAAAAATTTTACATGCATTTTACAATGCTAGGATTTACTCCCAACACGCTATCATGTATATCAGTTACAACATACTTTTATGTTTACCTTGCAGGGGACATGATCTAGACCGTGCTGCTGGGCAAGTCAGATTCAACTCCGACTAGTTGGCTTCATCAACAATCGCCCACGACTACTTCTACTTCGCGAGAACACTCGACTACACATCGCAGATTACAACGACTACTCGCCATATCCGACTCTAACTAGTTGGGCTCATTGCTAGCCATCGGCGACTACTTGACTTTGTGAAGAATGCACGGCGACACGCTAGCGACTACTTTGACTACTTGTTTCGCCTACAAGACTAGTCGAAGACGACTATGCTTGACGACGCGCGGGTGACTACCTTGACTACTCGTCTCGCCTACAAAACTAGTCGGAATTGACTCCGACTAGTCGGCTTCATTGACAGTTCAAGATTCAGCAACAACTTGGCCGATGCCTAGGCTTGGGGGCTGGTGCCACCGACAAGTAGGCATACACTATGTGACTCATCTAGCTCCCAGGCTTGGATATGACACAGCTCTCAGCGCATAAGCATGTCGTGACTCTTTGGATCCTTTATTCAAAATCCTGAGGATTTGGATTCAAGGCTCGGGGGCTGCAGGGACACGTGCCATCAGCGATTTATTTTTTAAATCTGTTGGAAGATAAGGATAGAAGACTCAAGATTAAATTGACCCTCAGCCTGATTCTACGAGCCAACCTAAGGCTCGGGGGCTACTCCATATGGAGTGCGAGTTTAATCTCACCCTATATAAAAGAAGACTTGACAACTACTCGGGGGCATGAGCACCTCACAGCCTCGACGCAATCAACGAAGTACTCGGCGCCTGCAGTACTCAACTACGAAGAGCTCGGGGGCTTGTCAGACCCAGGTACACGGGACTGTGCATGTGGCGTACTTTTCCTAGGATACGGGATGGGATATGGCCCACACCCTATATATGTTGTAACTACTCGTAGTGTAGTAGGACTACTCATACAGTAATGAAACTAGTCGAACAGGGTAGGAAACTACCCGAGAAGTACTCGGGTAGGACTCCTGGGCTTGTACCCGACTAGGACTTCCATGTAAACCTGTCCCCCTGGACTATATAAGGGCGGACAGGGACCCCTTCAAACACAGGAGATCACCCGATCACCACCTAAGGCAATACAAACCATACAGGACGTAGGGTATTACGCTCTCGGCGGTCCGAACCTGTCTAAACCTTGTGTTCCTTGCACCTTCGAGTTCCTGATCTCGGCGATACCCTACCTACAAACTCACCACCTCGGGGGTATCCCTCGGTGGGCGTGGCGGTAAAACACTGACAATGTACGCCTGGCTAAAAACTCCATCCAAAAAACCCAGTGGGAAGAAAGGGCATGGAGAAAAGAGCATGCACATATTTTGATTTACACAAGTGCCAACTTTAGATTCTACAGAACTTTGATTTTGCGGGCAGCTTCGCTCTTGAGTTTCAATCAGCGGATGGATCCATTTCCACGCTTCACTAACCTTGCTCCAAAAGCCGATATAGTCGAAGTAGCCGTAGCCGAAGGTGCCGCAACATCTTCAAGTCTTATCTCACGAGCGCCGATCAAGACTCCGCCTTCTAGGACAGACTAGTCCTCCAGTACACCCCCAGCAAGTAGAGAAAAAGGCAGAATTTCAATGACATATATATGACAGATCACAGATGGGTTTTATATAAGCAGCATGTAACGACTACCTATATTTGCAACGGTGTTAAATGAGAAATTGTCTTTGATGTTGACAATAAAACATTTTTAAACAGATCCATTTGCAATAATGCAATACAACTCTAGAAAGTTTTAATAACTGATGATAGAAGGTTTTTAAGTCCCTCCTATGATATTGACCCTATTTGGATACGCTTATAAGCCGATACAACTGAACTCCGATTTCCTCCAAGGTGTTCCCGAGCCCGCTTACCTGGTACCTGGTAAGCGAGGGCTGTTTCCTCGCCTGCCCTCCGCTCTCCCCGGTCTCCGGCCGAACCTCTCCCTGCGCCCCCTCCCTGCCTCCCCTCTCCCTACCTCTGCCGCACCTCCCTCTGCAGATAATCCTCCAGTAATTAGTGTTGGATTAACATATATTTAATATTATTGTAATATGTTGTATAGTAAAGATACACAAAAAAATATAAGAATTATTGACGTCTGCTCGTATTCAGTTAAAAAATGAGATATCATCAGCCTCAGTAGCACTTCAGACATTTTACCACTCAACTCAGAGAATCGACTCAAAATAATCGGGATTGCTAAACACCCAGCTTATCTAGATAGCCGATTCTCCAAACAACTAGCTAATCATAGAATCTTGCTTCTCAGAAAAGCGAGCTCCAGATAAGCAGAAACAAACAGGGCCATTGAATCATGAAAGCAGTTTTTTCACTGCACATATTTAAGTTTATTCAATCAACCCTATAACCTTCTATATTAGGTTTATTGTAAGCAGATTTTGACATAGTACTCTTTGGGGTTTCTGTGGCAGATTTTTTAAGCAACGTACTTAATTTCATTTACATAATTTCAGGGAAAGTACAGTAGACAAATATTTCGATTTCTTCTCTTTGGTCGCTTGCTCTGACCATCCGGCCTGTAACTGTCCTGATAATGTCACCATCTTGATCCGTATGGAGTTGGACAATTTCACAATCTTGCTCAACATTTTCTTGCCGTAGTCAGATTCGTCCAGCGAAAAATGAGCTTTGGAAAAGGAAAGTATCCTTAGGAAAGGGTGCAGGGCCAAACCAAAGAGTGACATCAACTCCTCTATTTATACTCACTGTTCTTCCGCACCCAGTGCTAAAGCGTCGAACGAATTGCAATACAGTTTTTTGTTTCATGATCAAACTGGCTGAAGAAGAGGTAAATTGTAATCCAAGAACCGGCACCATGGGCGGTCGCTTCCATCCAGCCAAAGTACACGTGGCTGTGCTTGTGGCATGGGCATGCCTGCTCCGGCCAACGGTGGCGGCCATTAGCATGGGGCATCAAGCAGACCGCATCGGCCGGCTGCCCACTTCCCGATGTACTCAGGGTACGTCACCGGCCGGCCGGCTGCCAGGGTGCTCGTCGGTGGCGTACGGCGCGTCGGAGGAGCTCGGCGCGTTCCGCATCCGGCCGGACGGCACGACGCCCTTCCTCAACAAGTTCCGGTGGAACAGAGGTACGCCCTTAATTAGTTGCTGCACCGGCGGCTTCTGTCGCTGTCAGTAGTGATAGATGTTGATGTTGGTTGAACTGTGAACGGCTGCAGCGGCGAACATCCTGTTCTTGGATTCGCCGGCCGGCGTGGGGTTCTCGTACACCAACACCACCTCCGATCTCTACAACTCCGGCGACAGGAGAACAGGTTCATCAGTTTCACGTCCCTTGCTCTGTCGTACCATCAGTTTGTTCCATGTCTTTGACGTTTTGCAAAACTTTTGCAGGCAGCGCATGATTCCTACACCTTTCTGGTGAAATGGTTCGAGAGGTTCCCAAAGAACAAGTACCGCGATTTCTACATTGCTGGGGAGAGCTACGCAGGTAACATATATATACTTGATTTTCTCCTTTGCTCTGTGCTATTCTGCTCAGTTTGCTGGATCTCTGTTTGATTTCATTGCAATATATAACATGTAAAATCGACAGGGCATTACGTTCCCGAGCTGTCCCAGCTGGTGTACCGGCACAACAAAGGCGTCCAGAAACCACACATAAACTTCAAAGGCTTCATGGTAATGAATAATGATACCGTGCATCCATCCATCCATCCATCCATCCATGGTGACAGATTTTATACCAGAAAGTCATCGTAGTGACCTGAAACCGAAACCCCATTCCATCAGGTCGGGAACGCGGTGACGGACGACTACCACGACCAGGTGGGCACATTCGAGTCGTGGTGGAACCACGGGCTTATCTCCGACGCCACGTACCGGCAGCTGGAGGCCGCCTGCGTGCACGGCAGCATCGAGCACATGTCCCCGCCATGCGACGCCGCGTACGACGCGGCGACGGCGGAGCAGGGCCACATCGACCCGTACAGCCTCTACACGCCCACGTGCAACCAGACGTCGCCGTCGACGGCGAGGAAGAACCGGAGGCTCAAGGGCCATTACGTGAGTATTAGAATAGCTAGCTAGCTATATCCTATCCTCCCAGCATATCGATCTGAATTCTCCTTCGTTGTCCGCGTCGTTTTTCCGTGTAAAGCAACGCTGCTTTTGCTATCGAAACGCCGCCGGCCCTTTGGACCTGGGACAAGTTAAGTTGGTGGGTGTTTGCTGTGGCAAAGTTTGCAACGTACGCTTTTGGTTTCACCTTTGTTTTCCCTTTCTGGTTTCGTGGTTTCGTCTGCTGATCAATTTTCTGGGGGTACGGTGTTGTTGACGCCAGATTTTGACACGTGTTGAATCGGCGTCAGGAGAAGAGATTGGCCGATGCAGCAGATCTAAAGGCTACAGTAAAGAATCGGCCGATTGAGGCTACAGTTGGGAGTCGGCCGATTGGCGATGCAACTTGCGCCAAACATATTGGAACCACAACAGAGGATCCTGGTTAAAAGTGGCCTGATGTTGGTCAAAGGAGCAATACCGATTCGGTCAAGAAGCAATGGAAAAAGTCCTGATAGGATTAGGAGATGGCGGCGAAAGATTCTGCGGGAGTCCGTTTCCTTTTTAAAGATATTATAGATATAGTGGTTTTCCTGTTTGAAATAAGGTTGTAACAAGTCGTAATCGACCAGGAGTCCTGGTTTTAGGGTATAAATAGGAGTCGCCAGGGCTTTGTATAATATGAACACATCAATCAACAAAAACACTTCTACTTTTTCCAGCACTTTACTTTCAAGTCGGCGACTTCGCCAATACTTTTTCTTCTTTCACGAGTTCGTACGGATTGGCAGGACTGCATCAACTTGATCTCCGGCCAATTGGTAGGTTCAGCTTATCGAGTAACATCCAAGCTTTAACTACGGGCGCATCGCTGTGTCGTTTGGATTTATTCACCAGTTATCGATATTTACTAGAATTATAGGTTTTACCTGTTGTTCTAGTATTATCACCAGTTATCCAGATTGAAATTGGAGTTATCGACTTTATCATCGCTTTTCCTTGATTTATCGTCGTACAGCCGATAAGATATATTTCAAGTGTTGCATCTGTAATAATTGTTTAAGTCGCTCTAGTAGTCTTCTTTGCAATTATTACGCGATTATCGGCTGATCCATAGCCGATCATCTTCATAGCAAATCGGCTGATTCGCCGACGCGCTCTTAGGGACAGATCGGAACCCCAGCCGATCGGAGCGCCCTGAATTTAATACTCTTATTTCCTTGTCAATCAACAGGTCAGATTGACTGGCACGCCGCGCGAACCGCACCAGGGCAAATAACCCGAACAGGAGCTAAGAAGATTCTCCCGGGTCGTGTGTCCGACGCTGAAGACCATCGGCCGATTCCTGTCTGGCCGATTTTAGCGCCAACACACTTTTGGCACGCCCAGTGGGACCAAAATTCAAGATCCGACATGTCAAAGAACGCAGAAATTTCCGACAGCAACATCATTGAGGTCACAGAAGCAGACCTCAAGGACGACCAGAAGGAAGAATTGGCTAAACATCTAGAAGATTACAAGAGGATGTATCTGCAGTCGTTCAGTCGTAGCAGAAGCGGAGAGACAGTCTAGAAAGCTCCTCTTCCAGTTCCCCGCCACATCACCATTGCTGAGGATTCGGGCAAGATGTCCGATATGATCCAACAGTCCGTCTACCAGGCGTTCATCGACCAATCCTCGGTGATGACCAATACAGTGTATAACGCCGTCATCAGCTCTCTGGCCAACGGAGCAGTACAAGGATATCAGGGGCCAGCGTACGCCCCGCCGATTTCACTTCCAGATAGAAGCTCACCAGGCGCGTCCCAATCGGTTCCTCAGCCGATATCGACGCAACGCGAGGGATACAACAATCCGTTGCCTCCAGCGTCTCCAAGGTATAGCGGTGCACCATGTTTTCCATCACAGACGCCGCTTCAGCCCGTCCAAATTGCTTCTGTGCAATCGCTGCCCACAAGCTCAGTACCTTGGGGGGCATCGGTAACGACGGCTTTCCCCGATCCATCAACCGAGCATGGGAGCTATCCAATCTAGGCTCCGTTCCAATCGGCCGTCCGGCCGACGGTCCCTCAGTATCAACCAGTCTCATCAGAGATCGGCAGGGGGGCAGGCGCTGTAGAGGCACTCAGAAGCACAGCGCTGGTGATGATGTACGACGGGACGGCGGATTCACTTCGCCATCAACTGTCAACTGCTCAGACGGCCATGACGCAACAGAATTCGCCGCATGCTTCGATCCATCACCCGGCTGTACTACCACCAGTCCTTCAACATATGCTGGCACCTCGAACGGTCGTTCATCAGCAGCAGGTGGACTGGACAGCAAGAATTGCAGAAGTAATTCAGGACCAATTCGGCTTGAAGCCGAAAATACAGACTTACACATACAAGACGCCATATCCATCTGCCTATGACTTGCTGCCGTTTCCACACCGGTATAAGGTGCCCGATTTCACCAAGTTTTCAGGGCTGGATGACACATCCACCGTGGAGCACATTAACAGATTCATCATCCAGTGCGGGGAAGCCGCCACGCAAGATGCTCTGAGGGTGCGTCTGTTTTCATCATCTCTGTCTTGATCGGCCTTCCAGTGGTTCACCACTTTGCCACCTAATTCCAGTGCGGGGAAGCCGCCACGCAAGATGCTCTGGAGAAGCAGTTCCATAAGTACTTCTATGCAGGAGTACATGAGATGAAGCTCTCAGATTTGACCAGCCTCAGGCAGAGGAGCGATGAACCTGTAACTGGATACATACAGAGGTTCAGAGAAGTTAGAAACAAATGCTACAGTCTGGCTCTAACCGATGCCCAGGTGGCCGATATTGCTTTCCAAGGCCTCCTACCACAAATAAAGGAAAGGTATGCTTCGCATGAATTTGAAAGCCTAAGCCAGATCGTTCACCGATTGGTAGGACAGGAAGTCCGTCTGTTTGAGCAGCGAAGGAATTTCCAGAAGAAGGTGGCATACCTAGAAGGGTTTGAATCTGATGGGGAGGAGGAAATCGGCCTAGCAAAAAGCCAATATCGTGCCCTTTCGGAAAGAAAGAACCGGAGACATTTGGCTTTGACACATCAAAAGCCGATAAGATTTTCGACTTATTACTCCAGGAAGGGCAGATCAAGCTATCTTAGTACCATACGATCCCTTCGGCCGATCAGCTCAAGAAGATGAAGTACTGCAAATGGCACAACGCCACGTCTCATGACACGAATGAGTGCAAGATCTTTCGTCAGCAGATACAATCGGCCATCGAGCAGGGAAGGCTTAAGTTTGAAACCCCGGCCAAACCGGCAAAGCCGATGAAGATAGACCAGCATCCTTTCCCGGCTAACATGGTTGACACGGGAAGAAATTCACTTCAAACCAAGGTGCTGACATCGGAATCGGCAAGAAGGAGTGGCACCGTAGACCCCAGGAAGCAAGTCATGGCGGCTGAAGTCAAAGGGAAAAGGCGGGCTGAAGACAAGGGCGAAGGATCGGAATGATCGCGCAGACCCGTCACCTTCCAGTTCTTGCTCAGCAAATATCGGCGGCAGCAGGAACAATCAAGATACCACGACGAGATGAGACGCCGGCACGAGGATCACTGGCAATGTCCGTTCTTCATCCATTGCTAGGAGAACGACCTCCGATTGCCGTCAGCCGATAACTGTCCTGAGTGCAACGGATTGAGCCGCAATGATCGCCCGTTTAAAAGATCGCGCTCCAGAGACAGAGGATCAGAACCGATCAGCACAAATCGGCGCGCACAAGAAGGACAGCGCCTTTCAGTGCATGATTGGCTGGGGGGCAGAGTTGACCGGTATCACTAGTCGAAAGGCAGAATCAGCGTACACGATCGGCTGGAAGAGATGGCTGATGACAGGGTGTCAAATGAAAACCCCCTAGGAAGGGAACCAGGAGGGGAGCACGCCAGAACATCGGCCAAACCAGTAAACCCCAGGTGGTGCCCTGATGGTTTATCCAGATCCCAGAAACGGAGGATCCAACGCCTGCGCCAAGGGGAACAACAACAAGAAGAGCAGAGGCAGGTGCCGGAAAAGCGAAACGTCAAGTCTCGGGTTTGGCGCCCCAAGAAAAACAACAGCCAGGAAGCAGACAATCAAGAATCGGCAGCTAACATCAACATGGTGTTCATATTGCCGATGGAATTCATGGCGCCTGACGATCGAGACAAAAAGACAAGAGTGGAAGAGCAAATGGCGCAACTGGTGTTAGAGCCGATGACGGCCACTTTTGAGAAACCAGAAGAAGAAAAACGGCAACATCTTAAGGCGTTGTTTCTCAAAGGCTACGTTAACGGACGACCTGTCAGCAGACTACTAGTGGATGGAGGCGCCGTAGTCAACATCATGCCGTATGCCATGTTCCGCAAGCTAGGCAAGAGCGATGAAGATCTGACTAAGACGGACATGATGCTCAAGGACTTCGAAGGCAACGTGTCTCCCGCCCGTGGAGCGCTCTGCGTCGACCTCACCATCGGCAGTAAGACCCTTCCTACTACCTTTTTCGTTATTAATGGTAAGGGGTCCTACAACATGCTGCTCGGTCGCGACTGGATACATGCAAACTGTTGTGTTCCATCTACAATGCACTAATGCCTCGTGCAATGGGTCGACGACAGTACAGAGATAGTCACCGCCGATTCCGCCTACAGCGTCGCAGCAGCCGACACGCAACAGTGGAGCTGTGAGCATGTCAAGTGTATATCTGGCAAGACTTGGGACACTGATTTCCTGAAGGTGTCCGATTTCGGTCTACAGCTGATCCAAACAGTCGGCTCTGAAGATTCAGAATAGATGGATTAGCTCGTCCGAGAAGACGGGAAGCTTGGGCATGGGTTTACATCTGCCGATTCATTGGAGATGGTGGATTTGGGAGATAGTAGCAAATCAAGGCCGACGTATATTAGTCCTAACTTGGATCCCGGGTATAAGTGTAAATTGATAAGTTTATTAAAAGAATTCAAGGATTGCTTTGCTTGGGAATACCATGAGATGCCAGGTCTAGACTGGTCCATTGTTGAACACCGGTTACCTATAAAGTCAGAATATCGGCCATATCAGCAACCTGCACGACGGTGCAACCCCAAGATTCTACCTGATATAAAGGCCGAGATCACAAAGTTAATTGAAGCAGGACTTATCCGGCAGTGCCGCTACGCCGAATGGATTTCTAATATTGTGCCCGTGTATAAGAAAAATGGAAAAATGCGCGTGTGCATCGACTTTAGGAACCTAAATCAGGCCACACCAATGGACGGATATCCAATGCCGACGGCAGATATCTTGATAGATGCTGCCGCAGGACACAAAGTCATCAGTTTCATGGATGGTAATGCCGGGTACAATCAGATATTAATGGGCGAAGAAGATATCTTGAAAACGGCTTTCAGGTGTCCAGGTCACTTTGGTTTATTCGAGTGGGTTGTAATGACCTTTGGGTTAAAGAACGCCGGTGCTACATATCAACGGGCCATGAACTATATCTTTCACAAGCGTATTGGTACATCGGTGGAAATTTATATAGATGACGTCGTGGTCAAGTCAAAAGGTCATCAAGAACATCTGGCCGATTTACAAGAAGTACTGGAGTGCACAAGGAAGCATGGGTTGAAAATGAACCCGAACAAGTGTGCATTTGGCGTATCGGCCGGGCAATTCTTAGGATTCATGGTCCATGAGCGCGGGATAGAGGTCAACCGGAAGACATAGACGCCATCAACAAAGTTGTGGCTTCGCAGAACAAAACTGAACTGCAGTCCCTCATTGGCAAGGTCAATTTTATCAGAAGATTCATATCCAACCTGTCAGGGCGTATTCGAGCTTTTACTCCTTTGTTGAAATTAAAGCCCGATCAGGAATTTGTATGGGGAGAAGAACAACGCAGAGCGTTGGAAGATATCAAGCAATATCTGATTTCACCTCTGGTGTTAGTCCCGCCACAACCTGGTAAGCCGTTCAAATTATACTTATCGGCTAATGAACAAGCTATTGGATCGGCGTTGGTACAGGAGTTCGAAGGGAAAGAACGGGTGGTATATTATGTCAGCAGAAGACTCCTGGATGCCGAAACAAGATTTTCCCCGGTGGAGCGGCTATGCTTTTGTTTATACTTCTCGTGTACCAAGCTCAGGCACTATTTGTTATCGGCAGAATGCATAGTTGTATGCAAAGATGATGTGGTGAAATATATGCTATCATTGCCGATTTTGAAAGGACGGATTGGAAAATGGATCCTGGCTCTGTCAGAATTTGACTTAAGGTACGAATTGGCCAAAGCTGTCAAGGGTCAAGTCATGGCCGATTTCGTAGCCCAGCATTGCGGACCAGAAATTGCTGTCGTTGAACCGGTTCCATGGACTCTGTATTTCGATGGTTCTTCGTGTGGGGCCGGATCAGGAATTGGCATTGTTCTTGTATCGCCTCGGGGGGCAGGTTATGATTTCTCTCTGCCGATAGAAGCATCCGCAACCAATAACCAGGTGGAATATCGAGCCGTCCTAAAAGGTATCCAATTATTAAGGGAAGTCAGAGCTGACGCAGTCGAGATTTTTGGAGATTCCATGCTCATCGTAGATCAGTTAACGGGGAAATTTGAATGCAAGGATAATATCTTGAGGATTTATTATGAAGATTGTCTCTGGTTGTTAAAGGAATTCAAGTCTGCGATAATTGAGCACATCTCCAGAAATTATAATGAAGAGGCCAACAGGCTGGCCCAGCATGCATCCGGATATCGGCCGATTCAGGGGGCTATGATTTTAGAGCTCGCGGCCGATGACTGGCGAAGGGAAATTGCCAATTACTTAAAGGACCCCTCCCGGAAAGTGGATCGGCGAGTACGTTTTTAAGCCACAAAATATGTGTTACTTGAAGATGATTTATTTTTCCGGACGATTGATGGAGTTCTTCTCAAATGCCTGGGAACAGAAGAAGCGAAGGTCCTAATGGGAGAAATCCATGAAGGTGTATGTGGAGCCCATCAATCGGCTCACAAAATGAAATGGATGATCAGAAATAATGGGTATTACTAGTCAACGATTCTTGAGGATTGTTTCAAATATTATAAAGGATGCCAAGACTGTCAGAAGTTTGGCAATGTACAGCGCGCGCCGGCATCGGCTATGAATCCAGTAATCAAGCCGTGGCCGTTCAGAGGTTGGGGAATAGATCTCATTGGACAGATTCACCCTCCATCGAGTAAAGGGCATAAGTTCATATTAGTGGCCACCGATTATTTTACTAAGTGGGCGGAGGCAGTTCCTTTAAGGAACGTGACATCGGCCGATATGATTGAGTTCGTTAAGAACCATATTGTCTATTGATTCGGTATTCCCTAGACTATCACAACTGATCACGGAACAATGTTCACCTCTGGAGAATTCAGAGAATTCGCCACCGATATGGGGATTAAATTACTAAATTCTTCTCCATACTATGCTCAAGCCAATGGCCAGGCCGAATCGTCCAATAAGGGGATAATCAAGTTGATCAAGAGGAAGATAGAGGAACAACCCAAAAAGTGGCACATGTCTTTGGCTGAATCTCTATGGGCTTATAGGATGGCTTGCCACGGAGCCACTAAGATATCTCCTTATCAGCTAGTTTATGGTCACGAGGCAGTTCTGCCTTGGGAATTAAGGACGGGGTCAAGGCGTATATCACTTCAAGATCAGTTGACGGCCGATGACTATTCCTTCCTCATGAAGGATGAGCTCGATGACTCGGCAGGTCAGCGGTTGAGGGCCCTGATTAGCATAGAAGAGAACAAGAAAAGGGTGGCCAGATGGTATGACAAGAAGGTCAAAGTTAAACAATTCTCCCAGGGAGATTTGGTATGGAAGTTGGTGCTGTCGATAGGGTCTAAGGATCCCAAATTCGGTAAATGGTCACCCACTTGGGAAGGGCCGTATAGAATCGGCCGATGTGCCCCTGGAAATGCATATATTCTGGAAACTATTAAAGAGGAAGAATTTCCAAGAGCTTTAAATGGACGATATCTGAAGAGGTACTATCTAAGCATTTGGGTAGATGCGTAACTTGCAGTAAGACATATCAAGACAACATGGCCGACCCCTATCGGCGTTTGTCCACACAGCAGATGTGGAAATGACATCGCCTTAAGAAAGAAACATTGTGATTCGGTTTGACCACCTCATTATTCGATGAAAACAATAGAGTACATGGCCGACATGATACAAGTCGCCCATAGAATAAAAATACCAATATATCTATTGATTACGCTTGCTCTGGATTTCTCTCTCGATCCGGCCCAGTTCTATCAGAAGGCGGGTCCTATTCTCCTTCGGATTCTCCATGGTGGCTCCAGTCTCAACTTGATGGCATAGTTCTATCAGGAGGCGGGTCTTCTTCTCCTCTAGATTCTCCATGGCGGCTTCAGTCTCAACTTGATGAGGGAGTGGAGGACTTTTTTCAGATGGTAGTCGCTTACGGACCAGGCAGTGAGCGTCTATAAGGTCCCAATACTTCTGGACAACAACAGGAACATAATCTTTAAGTTCTTCAGAATGAGCTCTTATCAAATCTATATCTGCCTGCGATAGTGGTTCGTTTGAATGCATAACTTCGATCGCTCGTTCCAGACTGGGGCTGATACGTTTTGACTAAACAGAGATGAAGAGCTACCCAGCATCAGAGCGATTGAGATGTCTAGGGGAGAAGCAGAGGAGAGTTCGTACCTGATTGACAGAGGAAGAAGACAAAGAAGACATCTTGTTGTTCGGTTTGGGAGAATAAAGATCCAGTTGTTGGAGGGAGAGAAGATGGGTAATGCATATACCTCTGCAGACGGTGTGGGATCTCATACTTATAAAGAGAAGGGAGTAAAAAGATAGTGGGACACGTCCTATCGGAGTAAAAGCATTCATAAATGCAAAGCTGTCAAAAGAAGTGGTCCAAGACCAAATCGGCGCATCAACATTAAAGGAGTATTAAATGTTTACAAGATCCTTTACAACCTAAGGAGGGTATCTATAGTAGCAATAGCTCGTCGCCTAATCTGATCGGCCGAGTCTAATACTCTTTGGTCGTCGTCGGCCGATCCAGGTATTTCCGGCATACGGCGATGAAGTCTTATTGCTTCACAGGCCAAGTTCTATCTTTCTTGTTTCAGCCCGGCGATGACGGATGGGAGCTCTCGAAGCTTCTTTTCTTCAGCAGCTATGTCTTTGGTTACTTGCTCCATCTCTTTGGCTAGCTCTGCTCTCCTCCGTTTGAGGCGATCTATTGTGCCGACGATATCCGGGCGAGCACTCTCGAGGAAGTTGATCCGTTGGTGTACTTCTTGAGCTCGGTGCTTGTAAGAATCAGCTTCCTCCCGGGTCTTTGCTAGCTGGGCACGATCGGCCATGTGACGCAGGGCCTTGGACACCGGAATCTGCATCCACTCTATGAACGCAGCAGGGTGCAGAGTTTCTGTCGCTTCTTCCGGGATTCGGCCCTTGATGTCACGAAAAAGCTGCCGAATCGGCGAGGCATCTTCTACCAATCGGCCGATATCATCTTGGAGGAGGACCCGCATACTCTCGAGCTTGGCACGGACATCGTCAGAAATTAAACTCGACGGAATTTGGCGCGAAGCAATTTCTTCATCATCAGGCAAAGAAACCACGAAGGAGAAAAGGCTATTATTCGGGGTATCTTGTTCCTGCAAAAGAATAAAGACAAAGATCAGTAAGCAGTAAAGGGGGATCGGCCGATTCCGGTGATAAGTTTTGTTACCTCCTTAAAACGGATCTCTTTTGCTTGCGCCGATGGGAGTGTTTCCCTCGTATCAGGAACTTGTATGATCGGCTCGTCAGAGGAAGAGGATTTGACCGCTATCAACGATCTGCTTGGGCCAGTTTCCTGAAAAGGTATGCGAAATAGATTCTATAAGTGTACTTTGGATAATTGAATGGGATGATGTGAGATATTTGCCATACCTCTGTTGGTCTTCCGGCCGATGTTTGTTGTGGGGATACAGTCGACGCTGGTGTTTGTTGAGGAAATGCAGTCGACGCACCCAGATCGGCCTGCATCAAAGTCCGTGAGTTTCTTGAATGTCAAGAGGTCAAGTTAAGAGATTATCTACCTCGATGAGAAAGGTCGCTGGAGTTTCGGCTTCCGCTTGGGATGTGGCCGATTGCTGTGGGGACTGCACTGGAGCGGCTTGTGCAGCCTGACAGAAAGAAAAAGTTAGTATTAGTGGAGCACTTAAAGATATATGAAGTGAGCAAGATTACCTGAACAGCTTCCACTAGCAGTGATGCCGCAGCTGCTCCGACTTCTGCGGTGACTTGAGGATCGGCCATCTCGGTAGTCGGCAAGGATAGAGGAGTCGGAGTTTCAGCCGATACTACCGCCGATTGGTCAGTTAGTCCGATGCGGGCACACACTCGACGGCTTGTTGTCTTCAAGGTTGGCCTTTTCGGTGTTTGTTTCAATCGGCCAATACCGATATCTTTGATGGTTGGAGCGTGAAAGCCGATGAGTGGATATGGCGTATATGGATGATCGTTCTCTATCGGCCTGCCGCTTCGGCTCCGCATCGGAGGGACTTGGCTTTCAGACTAAGAAGATAAATATAAGTTAACGGTAAGATGGTAGTATGGAAAGAGACATCATTGAAATCGGCTAGGAGAAAGGACATACCGTTGCACTTGGGTCGATGTTTTCTGGGTCTAGAATGTTGCAATATGTTGATGGGGATTTGCAGAAGAGGTATTGCTTCCATTCTGCCCACCATAGTTTAAATTGCTGAACGGCAAAAGGGGCCACTGTCCAATTGTTCAGGTTAATGGTGCTAGAATCTGGCACTAAGTTGCACAGCCGATTGTAGTCAAGACTTTTGGTCAGTTCATCTCGGAATTTTGCTTGACCGGCAAAGTAGACCCGAATCGACAGTTGACCAAAGCCCAGTTGCCTTGCTGCAGCCGATGGATTATAGAACTCATATGTGGGAGAGTCCTTTCCAGAAAAGAAATTGGCCGGCAAATCTGGCTTAATCAGGGTATCCATAAGTTCCCTATCAAAAGTATGAGTGGACGAGTCGTAGCAGACGGGAAGTTTGAAAATTGGCTCTACTGTCCGATATGGATACCAATTGACAGTCTCTTCACTGAAGCCGTTGTAGAAGCATCTGAAGTATTCGGCCGTTCGGGCAACAGTGAATTGACAGCCAGGGAAGGCAGCGTCGTCGGACGGTTGGATTTTCCTTTGACTCAATGTTGGGGAAAGTTTTGGTCTCTATTCGTTGCTGAGAGACCTTGCTCATATATAGGTTGAGCCAGAGAGTGATGAACCACCAGGGACCGCCAGGGTTCCCAATCGGCTCCCCTTTTGACAGTCTAGTGCCAATTTGGTGCATCATGTGGTAGGCCGATCCCAACAGATGCTTTTCAAGGGGAACGGCCGATCCTAGTGACAGAGCTTCTGCCAGGGCTTGGGTGTTAGAAGAAGAGCCAACTGCTCTGCCACAGAAAAAATGTTTTTCCAGCCACATCATCAAGAACGCAGTATGCTCTCTCTCTGAAACTGTCCCAGTCTTTATATTTCTGTTTATGTACCCCTTCCATCCGCCGATTCCTTTGGTTTCTAATCGATGTGATGGCTTAATCAGATAGTCAAAGGGGGTATCAGAGGAGGAGATGTCAAGGCCGGTCAACAACAAGACATCGGCCAAAGTTGGAGTCACGGGTCCATGTCCAAAAAGGAACGCATTGAGTGCGTCGGACCAGAAATAAGAAGCTGCTATGACCAAGGGCTCATTTTTCTCCATCTGGGACAGAGGGAGGTCTATGCACTGGCCGATTTTCAGTTCATCCCACTGAACTTTCCTAGACCTGGCTACTCTATGGTACCATTCTCTCCAGCCAGGGGTCTCATTCGGCAAGGACCTAAAGGCACCTGCCCACCGACCTAAATCCATGGGCGATTGCTTGAATGGGACTCTGTGAGTCTCTAGGTTGATTAGGTCAGTTGGATCGGGATTCCCCATGGGGCCTAAGCAGATAAGATCGGAGGGTTCTGAAAGAGGAATGGTAATCTGGAGCCTAAATGCCTAAAAAGGAGGAAAAAGGGGAAAAACTGAGAATGGATCCAGAAAATACTGGAGCAGTAGAAAATCAAAAGGGGAAAATTTCAGATGATTACCTCCGGGATGAAGCTCATCGTCGCCGATGAGGCTGCTAGTTGAGCCGCCGATCGGGCCGCCGTCGCTGAGGGGGATGCCGACGGAACCTCCGTGGTTGGAGAAGTTGCTGATGGTGCCGCCATTGGGAGGTTGGAGTAGGTCACAGGTGAAATCGCTGGGGGAGCAGTTGGAAATCGAGAAGGCTCAAGAAGAAGATGAATATTTGTTCGCAGGAGAAGATTACTAGGCTCGTGGAGAATGGAAGGCGGAGAATGCCGGTACTTAAAGACAATTCGAGAGAGAAAGGGCAAAGGCGGGATTTTTTCCGCGCCGTCTACACGAATTCCAGAGGGAACAGTTGTCTCGAGCTCCCGGTCCGAGAAAATCGCAATCATTATGTAGAAGACCGCGGAACGGAAGGAGATTTTTACTGCGCCTGTTTCAGAGAAAAGGATTAAAGAAAGAGTTTCGAAGTAAAAATTATGTTTTACTCCGAAACTGGGGGGCATGTGTTGACGCCAGATTTTGACACGTGTTGAATCGACGTCAGAAGAAGAGATTGGCCGATGCAGCAGATCTAAAGGCTACAGTAAAGAATCAGCCGATTGAGGCTACAGTTGGGAATCGGCCGATTGGCGATGCAACTTGCGCCAAACAGATTGGAACCACAACAGAGGATCCTGGTTAAAAGTGGTCTGATGTTGGTCAACGGAGCAATACCGATTCGGTCAAGAAGCAATGGAAAAAGTCCTGATTGGATTAAGAGATGGCGACGGAAGATTCTGCGGGAGTCCGTTTCCTTTTTAAAGATATTATAGATATAGTAGTTTTCCTGTTTGAAATAAGGTTGTAACAAGTCGTAATCGATCAGGAGTCCTGATTTTAGTATATAAATAGGAGTCGCCAGGGCTTTGTATCATATGAACACATCAATCAACAAAAACACTTCTACTTTTTCCAGCACTTTACTTTCAAGTCGGCGACTTCGCCAATACTTTTTCTTCTTTCACGAGTTCGTACGGATTGGCAGGGCTGCATCAACTTGATCTCCGGCCAATTGGTAGGTTCCGCTTATCGAGTAACATCCGAGCTTTAACTACGGGCGCATCGCTGTGGTTTCGTTTGGATTTATTCACCAGTTATCGATATTTACTAGAATTATAGGTTTTACCTGTTGTTCTAGTATTATCACCAGTTATCCAGCTTGAAATTGGAGTTATCGGCTTATCATCGCTTTTCCTTGATTTATCGTCGTAAAGCCGATAAGATCTATTTCAAGTGTTGCATCTGTAATAATTGTTTAAGTCGCTCTAGTAGTCTTCTTTGCAATTATTACGCGATTATCGGCTGATCCATAGCCGATCATCTTCATAGCAAATCGGCCGATTCGCTGACGCGCTCCTAGGGACAGATCGGAACCCCAGCCGATCGGAGCACCCTGAATTTAATACTCTTATTTCCTTGTCAATCAACAGGTCAGATTGACTGGCACGCCGCGCGAACCGCACCATGGCAAATAACCCGAACAAGAGCTAAGCAGATTCTCCCGGGTCGTGTATCCGACGCTGAAGACCATCGGCCGATTCCTGTCTGGCCGATTTTAGCGCCAACAGTGTGTACACATGTGCAGCCCTGGATGAGGGGTTCTTATGACCCGTGCACCGAAAGGCACTCCACGGTGTACTACAACCGGCCGGAGGTGCAACGGGCTCTCCACGCTAACGTCACCGGCATCAACTACACATGGACGACCTGCAGGTTTGTGCATGGCCACATGAAAATGTGCTCCAACTTTTCTTATGTAATAAATATATATAAAAACTGGTCTAGATGGGATCCATCTTTCATCAAAGAAAGGAATTTATTTTCGGGTATGTCGGAAAATTTTCGTAGGTTGATTGGTACTAGCTCCAAGTTCAAACCCACGGTTTGACTAGTCTTGAGGTTGTTTCGTATTTGGATTCTGAACCTGCAATATACAGCAAAATCAAAGGGTGTTATTCTTTTGAGTAGTGGCAAGTTTAATTTGGTTGATGTGGTTGTGCTCACATGCATGTGCTGATTATTAATGACCCGCAGTGAAACCATCAGCACCAGCTGGAGAGATTCGCCAAAATCAATGCTTCCTATCTATAAGGAGCTTATTGCAGCTGGCCTGAGGATATGGGTCTTCAGGTACGTCGTCTTTGTTTCCATTACTTGCATTGGAGCTTCATTGCTTGCTAGACGGTTCGATCTCGTCCAAAGTTCTAGTAGTACCCCCTTTTGCATGCCAAAGCAGCCGGTTATCACAAATATGTCAGCCCATGAATTTGATTTTTGTAGGTTAAAAACTTACTGTAATTTCGGAACCATTTTCAAAATTTGGGAAAAACCAATGCCATCGACGATACCCATAACCACTGAAATATCACCGATATGACTAGCACTAGTCCATGATGTAATCAGAGTTCTCTTGACAATTGGGAGATCATTGGGTCGTCCCTGCTTGTCTTAAATAGTCTGATAGGATTATGCTTCTCTGACTGATCGAAACTTCTGCATGGCATGCGACACGCAAGCGGCCAGGGATTGAAGTCACTCCATGACTCACGTGCAGTAGTGTGCTTTGACTGAATGATTATGGTCTGAGCAGGCTGTAGGTTCATGCGTCCAAAGAATATAAATATATAAAGATACAATACGTGTCATGCCAAAATTAAAATTACTCCTGTGTTCAGTAGTCATTTTCTCGAGGGAAAATGTGGAATAGCAGCAGGACACAAATTGACTACCCGTTGTCTTGTGCAGTGACTTCTGTGAACTTGTAGTCATCTACACCATAATTTGGTCAATTAGAGACAAGTTTTCCTTTGATACGATTAGTGTCACTGTCCATCTGTCACCAAGAAGACTACATTAGCGAGAAGAAAGTCGGAAAGTGACGTAAAACTGCATCTGCGTTCAAGCACTCAAAATCAAAATTTTCTTTTACTTCGCCCTAGACCATTTTGATATGCTGATAGCAAAATACAATGGCAGGAAATTATGATTCGATGCCTGAATTTTTTTTCCATTATCCAAACCTCTGACTCCGTGGTTGGTCTGGTCATCTTAGCTAGGAAACTAATAGAATGATTGGTTTTCTGTTTATTATTTGCAGTGGAGATACAGACTCAGTAGTCCCTTTGACAGCAACAAGATACTCCATCGACGCTCTGGGCCTTCCCACTGTTGTTAGTTGGTACCCGTAGTATGATAAGAAAGAGGTCAGCTTCTTCATTCCTCCCAACCTGCCTCCCTCAAATAAAACCGCTGGGCATACTATCTTATTTCTAAGTTAGAGTCATCTAGTCACATTGAAGGATTAGCAAATTAATTAGTCAACTACACTTGGTCAATACGCCAGTAATCGTACATGATAGACATCACACGACGAGTTTGTAACTGTGCTTGTGTTGTTGCTGGTTGGTTGGTTGATTGCTTTGAATAGGTTGGTGGATGGAGCCAAGTGTACAAGGGGCTGACCTTGGTGACCATCCGTGGGGCAGGGCATGAGGTACCTCTCCACCGCCCAAGACAGGCACTCATACTGTTTCAACACTTCCTGCGTGGGAAACCCATGCCTAAAAATGGAACTGTTGTGTAGTCTCCATTTATTTTTCATACCATGAATGAGATGAAATATCACAATGCGTGTAAGCGGATAAAGCAAGGAATGAATAAAGTTGCTTTGTGAAATTTATGACAACTAGGTAGTTTCTCGCTTTGCTGACGTACGTGCAGATTATACACACATAAAAGTAAGGCAAGAGCATGAACAATTAAGAATAGAAGGATGCAATTCCGACTCTTCCTTACAATACGATGAGATGTACATTTGTACTTGGAGACTTTGAGCGGTTCAAACTTCAGCTTAAAGAGGACACGGCTGAGCACGCAAGGAAGAGGTTTTCCAGGATTGTGAGGGAAACTATGAGGAGGCTTTTTTTTTTGCGACCGTGAACTATGAGGAGGCTTACAAAATAGGATTTGGATACGGGACCTCAACCTTTCAACTGGGATCACAGCCCAACATCTGGTAGAATTTGTAAATTTGTTGCGAGCATTGCGAGATGTAAATTCAGCCAGGAACCATTGATCATGTAACCTGGAAGCTAAAGCTCATGGCGAGTACACAATAACCTCTGCCTGTGGGGCCCAATTAATTGGCACTACCTCAATACCTTACAAGACTATGAATTGAAAATCTTGGACACCAAAAATATAATTTCATCTGATGGCTCGTCATACAAAGCCGAGTATGGATGTCAAATGACAGGCTAGAAGAGGTTGAGAACAGCCCTATATGCCCCCTATGCCGGCAAGAACAAGAGATAACAAACCACCTTATCACCGTGTGCAGCGGGTTTGGAACCTGATGGCTACTTGGGTTACTCTTCCTAAAGCCAAATCAGCAGAATGCCCACAAAGCACCACAGTTCAGGAATGGTGGTTGAATGTCACCAATATGCTAGATACCCTGGACAAGGCAATCTGGACATTAGTTATGCTCTTATATATCTTGGTGTCTATGGAAGGAAAGGAATGTGATGATTTTCGATCGAATGAAACAGCGATGTAGGTCCTGCATAAGAAGATCGAAGAGCAGCAAAAGGTTTTAGGGGAAAGTCAGGGCGCAAGCTTTAGACTAGTTCAAATTTTTGTGTTATATGTTCTCTATTTGTTTATATGACATTTTTCCATCTATAAGTGTAAGAGCATCCTTATCCCGGTAGTTTCCCAATAAACTGTTAATATTGGAAAAAGATGTGCTCCAGCATTTCCCCAATTCCTCTCCCTCTTTCCCCAATAATTATTGGTGTATCCCAATATTTCACCCGAACTTCCCTTAAATAAAGGGAGAAATTTGGCTCTCCTAATATATTAGTTGTACTGAGATGATATTATTGGCGAATTGTAAAAGCATCTTCCCAATTACCCATGAAAGTGGTATTGGGGTATCCCAATAACAAATGTTTATTGGGGGAGTGCTCGAGATGCTCTAACACCTCATTTTTAAAGCAATTTAAATTCACCAAAAGTTTAATCATTTTTTCTTTTTTGTCCACAAAATCTAATTCCTTTATTTCATTTATTAGCTATAAGAATATTAAACTATTCCTAATTTATTTTTTTCATGAAACATTTAAATTTTAGCATTTTCTATATGTTCCAGAAAATTAGATCTATCTAAACATAAAAAATTCATTTGAATTTGAATACGAAGTATATTCAAACTAAAAATAAATACTACATCCACCAAACACTTATCAATTTTGAATTTTATTCAAATTTCAATTCCGTAAATACCAACAAAAATCCCAACCTCAGCATTGGGCCAACACCAAAACAGTCCGGCCCACAAACTATTTTCTTCCCTTTAATTTGTTTTTAATCTAATCCGGCCCAATCCCAGCTCACTCCCCTCCTCTCTCCCTTCCAATCGGCTTGCTGCTACGAACCTGCTAGGCTGATGATGTCAGGCCCACCTACCCAAACTGGCCCAACATGACCCATCGCCTTCCTCTAATTCTTCTCGACATCCTCTTGCTCGCTCATCCGCCGTCGTGTGCCACGGCAACCCTAGCGCGCAAATACTATATGCCATTGAGTGGTCAGGAAACAGCCCTTCGACCACCCTCCCCACCCAATTTCTATTTTACAAGCAAACTAGTTAGATGGGTTATTGTGGGCTGAATCACCTCTCCCTTCGACAATATGCGTTTTGCCCTGGTGCTTTTTTTCCATATTTATTAGTTTGGCCCATATAAGGTACATGCAATATGTTTCGTTAGGCTAATTTCATTTTTCTACTCTTTTGGATTTGTTCCATTATTATATTGTATTTGGATTTGATCTGCTCATAAAATTTTCTCTGCTCATACAATATTTTTCTATCATTTTACAATATGTTCACATATCCACGATGTTTTGTTGCAAGCGTATAGAATTTTTTTCAAAAGTATAAATGATTCGTTCCAGGTATATAATATGTGTTTGTCTCTTGGTTGTATATCACAACATGTTTTTCTGGATGTATTATTTTTATTTAGTTTACATATATAATTGGTTCTTGTTATATGATTTTTTGGACATGAACAATATTTTTCTAGTTAAAGGAGTAGTATTTTGTGTCCAAGGTGTACAAACTTTGTTCCCCAAGTATGCATGATGTATTATAGATATATAATTTTTTTTAACTCTATGGTGTTGTTGGCGCTAAAATCGGCCGGATAGGAATCGGCCGATGGGTCTTCAGCGTCGGACACACGACCCGGGAGAATCTGCTTAGCTCCTGTTCGGGTTATCGCCCTGGTGCGGTTCGCGCGGCGTGCCAGTCAATCTGACCTGTTGATTGACAAGGAAATAGAGTATTAAATTTCAGGCGCGTCGATCGGCTGGATTTCCGATCTGTCTTGAGGAGTGCGTCGGCGGCAAATCGGCCGATTTGCTGTAGAGATGATCGGCTATGGGTCAGCCGATGATCGTATAGTAATTGTAAAGAGAACTGCTGGAGCAATCTAAACAATTACTATAGAAACAGCACTTGAAACAGATCTAATCGGCTGTATGGCGATGGGTTGAAGGAGAACAATGACGAAGCCGATTACCCTGATCTCAAGCTGGATAACTGGTGATAATACTAGAATAACAGGTAAAACTTGCAATTCTAGTAAATATCGATAACTTGTGAATAAATCCAAACGAAACCACAGCGATGCGCCCGTAGTTAAAGCTCGGATATTACTCGATAAACGGAACCTACCAATTGGCCGGAGATCAGGTTGATGCAGCCCTGCCAATCCGTACGAACTCGTGGAAGAAGAAAATATTGGCGAAGTCGCCGACTTGAAAAGTAAAGTACTGGTAAAAAGTAGAAGTGTTTTGTTGATTGATTTGATTCTTTCCGCAAAGCCCTAGCGACTCCTACTTATACCCTGAAAACTAGGACTCCTGGTCGATTACGACTTGTTACGTCCTTATTTAAAACAAGAAAACTACTATATCTACAATAACTTTTAAAGGAAACGGACTCCCATAGAATCTTCCGCCGCCGTTCCTCAATCCAATCAGGATCCCCTTCAATTTCTCTCTGACCGACTTGGCGTGCCGTGTTGACCAGCTTTTGACCAGGATCTTCTGGAATAATCCTACTGTCGGTATGGGCTGTGCCACCAATCGGCCGATTTTCAACTGTTACCTCGATCGGCCGATTCCTTACTGTAGCTTTCAGATCTGCTTCATCGGCCAATCTTCTCTTCCTGACGCCGATTCAATACGTGTCAAAATCTTGCGTCAACACATGCCCCCCAGTTTCGGAGTAAAATATAACTTTTCCTTCGAAACTCTTTTCTTTAACCTTCTTCTTCGAAACGGGCGTAGTAAAAATCTCCTTCCGTTCCGCGGCATAATGATTGCAACTTCCTCGAACCGAGCGCGCGAAACGACCGCTCCCCTGGAACTCGTGTAGACGGTGCGGTAAAAATACCATCTTTGCCCTTGCCCCTTTTATCTCTCTTAAGTACTGGTTTTCTCCGCCTCTCCTCCTCCACGAATCCAGCATCTTGTCCGCCGCATTACTGTTCATCTTCCTCCAAGTTCTTTCGATTTCCAAGCGCCCCCCCTTCTCCGGCGACCTCGTCCGCAGCTTGCTCCGACCCCAATGGCGTCTCCGTCAGCGACCACCCCATCTACAGAGGCTCCATCGGCTGCTCCTTTGGCGGCGGCGGCCCAATCGGCAGCTTCTCCAGCAGCGTCATCGGCGACGATGGCTTCCATCCCAGAGGTAAATGTTCGAAAAATCTCTTCCTTTTCGCCTTGCTGCTTCAATATTTTCCGGTCCCTCTCTTAGTTTCTTCCCTTTTCCCCTTTCTTTTTAGGCCCTTAGGCACAGGATCACCATTCCTCTCTCAGAGTCTCCTGACCTCATCTGTCTAGGCCCTATGGGGAGTCCTGATCCAACGGATCTAATCAGTTTAGAAACTCACAGAATCCCCTTTAAGCAGTTACCCATGGATTTAGATCACTGGGTAGGCGCATTCAGATCCTGGCCAAACGAAACACCCGGGGGGAGAGAGTGGTACCAGAGGGTAGCCGGGTCTTGGAAAGTCCAATGGGAAGAACTTAAAATCGACCAGTGCATAGATTTGTCCCTGTCTCAGATGGAAAAGAACGAACCTTTGGTTATGGCAGCCTCTTATTTCTGGTCCGATGCACTTAACGCATTCCTTTTTGGACACGGACCCATGACCCCGACCTTGGACGATGTCTTGCTGCTGACCGGCCTAGATGTTTCCTCCGCCGATACCCCCTTCAATTACCTGTTCAAGCCATCTCATCGGCTAGACACCAAAGGAATCGGCGGGTGGAAAGGATACATCAGTAAGAACATGAAGACAAGAACAGTCTCACAGAGAGAGCACACCGCCTTCTTGATGATGTGGCTGGAGAAACACCTCTTCTGTGGCAGAGCGGTCGGCCCCTCTTCCAACACTCAAGCTTTGGCAGAGTCTCTCGCACAAGGATCGGCCGTTCCCCTCGGTAAACATTTGCTGGGATCGGCATACCATATGATGCATCAAATCGGCGCCAAGCTGTCGAAAGGAGAGCCGATAGGGAATCCAGGCGGTCCTTGGTGGTTCATCACCCTCTCGCTCAATCTACACATGAGCAAGGTCTCTCAGCAGAGGATAGAGACAAAGACCTTCCCCAACATTGAGTCAGAGGAGAATCCATCGGTCCGTCGCCGCTGCAGATCTGTTGGAGAGGCGGCATCGGCCTTTCCCGGCTGCCAGTTCACCGCTACCCGCGTAGCTGAATATTTCAGATGCTTCTATAATGGACTTAGCGAGGAGATGATCACCTGGTACCCATATCAAACCGCGGAGCCAATTTTTGAATTGCCTGTATGCTTCGACTTCTCCACCCACACATTTGACAGAGAGTTGATGGATGTCTTGATTAAGCCGGGAATTCTGCCGGCTAACTTCTTCTCGGGAAAGGACTCACCCACTTATGAGTTCTACTGCCCGTCAGCTGCAGCAAGGCAACTAGGTTTTGGCCAATTGCCGATTCGAGTCTATTTCGCCGGCTAAGCAAAATTCAGAGACGGATTAACTTCAAGTCTTGACTACAGCCGATTATGCGATTTAGTACCCGACTCCAGCACTATTGACTTGAACGGCTGGTCAGTTGCTTCTTTTGCCACCCAACAGTATAAATTATGGTGGGCAGAATGGAAGCAGCATCTTTTCTGTAAATCCCCATCAATTTACTGTAATCTTCTAGACCCAGAGAACATCGACCCAAATGCTGCGGTATGTCCTTTTCTTCTCAGCCGATTTCACTGTTGCATTATCATTTCGCTGTTAACTTGTGTTTACTTCTTCAGTCTGAAAGCCATGCTCCCCCAACACGGAGCCGAAGCGGCCGGCCGATCGATAGCCATCATCAATACACAGTGTACCCACTCATCGGCTTCCATGCTCCATCTATCAGAGATATTTCCACCGGTCGATCAAGACGAGCGCCCAAAAGACCAACACCGAAGATATCCAGCCGTCGGATGCGGGCTCGCATTGAATCGTCCGGTCAGACAACAATAGCATCGGCTGAAGTCTCCCGTATCGGATCGGCTAGCCAGATGGCAGCAGCATCGGCCGAGACTCCCCGTGTTGGATCGGCTGATCAGATGGGAGTGATACGTGCCGAGACCCCAGATCCTTCACCTCCACCAGTGGCCGAGACGGCTGATCCCCAAGTCGCCGCCGAAGCCGGGGCTGCTGCAGCATCGCTCTTAGTAGAAGCTGTCCAGGTAACTTTATTTATCTCATGTATCCTCCAAGTCTTCTGCTGACATCAATTTCATCCCTTTGCCAGGCTGCACAGGTTGTCCCACCACAATCTCCACGACTATCGGCCGCGTCTCAAGTAGGGACTGAGGCTACGGCAGCTCCTGTTGCCGAGGTATATGATTTCTTACCCGGCATCCTCAATATTCAGGAAACTTAACCAATTTTGACGCAGGTCGACTTGGGTACGCCGATTGTAACTCCACAGCAGGAATCGGCCGGAGAACCCGCAGAGGCATGGCAAATTCCCATTACCATCTTATCTCATTTTCCCATAGTATTCTCACGAGCATTTATATCTTTCTCAGGAAGCTGGCCCAAGCGGAGCACCAATAATGATCGAATCTTCTTCTTCTGGCGAACCCAGTGCACCAATCCCTGAAACAAGGGAAATACTTCCACCGGCGCAGGCAAGAGAGATTAGTTTCAAAGAGGTAACAATCTTACCATCAGAATCGGCCGATTTCCTTTCACCACTTGCTTACCCTTTGCTTCGTTCCCTTACAGGAGCAAGATTCTCCCAACAATAGTATCTTTTCTTTCGCTGTCTCCTTGGCCGATGAAGAAGAAATCGCCTCACACGCGGTTCCACCGAGTTCTGCCTCCGACGATGTCCGCTCTAAGCTCGAGAGCATCCGTACTCTCCTCCAAGGTGACATCGGCCGATTGGTGAAAGATGCATCGCCGATCCGACAACTTTTCAATGAGGTCGCAGATCACCTTCCGGATGAAGTGTCGGAGGACTTGGGGTATGCTGCCTATATAGAGGGCATGCGGATTCCTGTCTCGCGGGCGCTGCAACGTATGGCCGATCGCTCTTAGATGGCCAAAATTCAGGAGGAGGTTGACTCGTACAACCACCAGACCCAGGAAGTACATCACAAAATCAACTTCCTCGATAACTGCCGTCCGGACATCGTTGGCACAATAGATCGGCTGAAACGGAGGAGAGCAGAACTAGCCAAGGAGATGGAACAGATAACCAAAGATATAGCCGCTGAGGAGAAAAAGCTCCAAGAACTCCCCACCATGATCAGCGAGCTGAAGCAAAAAAGATAGCATCTGGCTCGCGAAACAATAAGACTCCGTCGCCGTGCGTCAGAAGTACCAGGATCGGCCGAAAATGATCAGAGGATAGTAGAATCGGCCGATCAAATTAGACGACGAGCGATTGCAGCTATAGATACTTTCCTTGGGCTGTAAACAATATGTTAAACATTACTGTTCCTTTGATGTCACTGCGCCGATTCGGTTTTGAACTGCTTCATGTAATCCGTAATTTCCACTCAATAATGAATCCCAATATTTCTTTCACCAGATGTGTAGCCAGAAGACTGATGAGAAATCGGTCATGTCAACTTGATATATTTTCTTTTTGTGCTCGGAATCCCAATCGGTACCAACGTACGTCGGCCTTGATCTGATACTATTTCTCAAATTTCCCATCTCTAATGAATCAGCCGACGTGAACCCATGCCCCAGTTTCTCATCTTTTCGAACGAGTTGAATCTTCAGAGCCGACTGCTTGGATCGGCTGTAGACCGAAATCGGACACTTTCAGGAAGTCAGTGTCCCAAGTCCTGCCAGATATACACTTGACGTACTCGCAGCTCCACTGTTGTGTGTCGGCCGCTGCAACGCTGTAGGCAGAATCGGCAGCTACTACCTCTGTACTGTCGCCGATCCATTGCACAAGGCATTGATGCATAGTAGATGGGACACAACAGTTTGCATGTATCCAGTCGCGACCAAGCAGCATATTATAGGACCCCTTTCCATTAATGACGAAGAAAGTAGTAGGGAGGGTCTTACTGCCGATGGTGAGGTCGACGCAGAATGCCCCGCGGGCAGGCGACACGTTGCCTTCAAAATCCTTCAGCATCATGTCCGTCTTGGTGAGGTCGTCGTCGCCCTTGCCCAGCTTGCGGAACCTGGCATACGGCATGATGTTGACCGCCGCGCCTCCGTCAACCAGTAATTTGGTGACGGGTCTTCCGTTGACATACCCTTTGAGAAACAGCGCCTTAAGATGCTGTCGTTTTTCCTCTTCTGGTTTCTCAAACGTAGCCGTCATCGGCTCTAATACCAGTTATGCCATTTGCTCTTCCTCTGTTTTTGTCATTTTGTCCTGATCGCTTGGCGCCATGAACTCCATCGGCAGTATGAAAACCATATCAATCTCGGCTGCCGATTCTTGGTTATCCGTTTCTTGATCGCTTTTCTTTGGGCGCCAAATTCGAGATTTCACGTTCCTTTTCTCTGGCACCTGTCTCCGTTCTTCTTTTTGATGCTCCCACTGGCGTAGGCGTTGGATCCTTTGCTTTTGGGATCTGGATAGGCCGTCAGGACACCAACTGGGGTTCACTAGTTTGGTCGATGATCTGACGTGTTCCCAATCTGGTTCCCTTCCTAGGGGATCTTCGTCTGACACCCTATCATTGGCTATCTCTCCCAGCCGATCTTGTGCGCTGATCCTGCCCCCCAGTCCATCTTGCTGGCCGATCTTGCTTTTTGACCTGTTGCACTGGTCAACTCTGCCCCCCAGCCGATCATGCACTGAAACGCGCCGTTCTTCGCGTCGATTTCTGTTGATCGGCTCTGATCCTCTGTCCCTAGAGTGTGCCTTCGGGCGATCGTTGCGGTTTGATCCGTTGCACTCCGGACAGTTATCGGCAGATGGCAACCTGATATCGTTCTCCCAGCAGTGGATGAAGAAGGGACACTGCCAGTGATCTTCACGCCGGCGTATCATCTCTTCCTGGTGTTGTGCTTGTTCTTGCTGCCGCCGATATTTACTGAGTAGAAATCGGGAGGTGACAGGCCTGTGTGGTCGTTCTGGCCCTCGCCTATTCCTTCTGACTTCTTCCGTTGTGATCTGCCTCCTGAGGTCGACAGCGCCACCTCTTCTCGCCGATTCTGATGTCAGCACCTTGGTTTGACTTGAGTCTCCTTCAGCGTTGACCGTGTTGGCCGGGAAGGGATGTTGATCTATCTTCATCGGCTTTGCTGATTGGCTGGGAGTTTCAAACTTGAGCCGCCCCTGTTCAATGGCCGATTGTATCTGCTGGCGGAAGACTTTACATTCATTGGTGTCATGAGAAGTAGCGTTGTGCCACTTGCAGTACTTCATCTTCATAAGTTGATCGGCCGTAGGGATGGTGTGATGCTGCGACAACTTGATTTGCCCCTCCTGAAGCAGCAGATCAAAAATTTTATCGGACTTTGACGTGTCAAAGCCGAATGTCTCTGGCTCCTTCTTGCCAAAGGGGCAGGATATCGGTTTTTTCCCTTTTACCCATTCTGCCAGGCCGATTTCTTCCTCTGCATCGGATTCGGATCCTTCCAAGTATGCCACCTTCTTTTGGAAATTCCTCCGTTGTTCGAACGGTCAGACCTCCTGCCCTGATAATCGGTGGACGATCTGACTCAGGCTCTCAAACTCTTGGGCAGCATATCTCTCTCTGATTTGCGGTAAGAGGCCTTGGAAAGCGATATCGGCCAACTGCGCATCGGTCAGGGCCGGACTGTAGCACTTGTTCTTGATCTCTCTGAACCTTTGTATGTACCCTGTCACAGGTTCATCGCTCCTCTGCCTGAGGCTGGTTAAATCCGAAATCTTCATCTCGTGTACTCCTGCATAGAAGTACTTGTGGAATTGTTTCTCCAGATCGGCCCAAGTGACGATAGAATTTGGTGGTAAAGTGGTGAACCACTGGAAGGCCGATCCGGACAGAGATGATGAAAATAAACGCACCCTCAGAGCATCTTGCGTGGCAGCTTCTCCGCACTGGATGATGAATCTGTTGATATGCTCCACAGTGGATGTGTCATCCGTCCCTGAGAACTTGGTGAAATCAGGAACCTTGTAACGGTGCGGGAACGGCAACGAGTCATAGGCCGATGGATACGGCGTTTTGTAAGTATAAGTTTGAACTTTCGGCTTCAGCCCAAACTGATCTTGGATTACTTCTGCTATCTTTGCCGTCCAGTCCACTTGCTGCTGATGAACAGTTATTCGCGGCGCGGGCACGTGTTGAAGGGCTGGTTCGGCCAGGTGATGAATCGGTGAAGTTTGCTGAGCGGCCGATAACTGCTGGCGAAACACGTCCGCACCCTCTTCGTACGTCGTTGCCGGCACCGTGCCTCTGAATGTTTCCACAGTGCTTGCCCCCCTGCCGATTTCTGGTAAAATCGGCTGGTACTGGGAGACCGTCGGCCGGGCAGCCGATTGGTACGGCACCTGAAGCGGATAAGTGCCGTGCCCGTTCACTAGCTTGGGGAAATACGCCGTGGCTGATGCCCCCCAAGGTACCGAGCTCGTAGGTAGTGCTTGCACAGAAGCCATTTGAACGGGTTGAAACGGCGCTCGCGATGGGAGACATGGTGCACCGCTGTATCTTGGAGACGCCGGAAGTGGTGGAGAACTGTATCCCTCGCACTGCGTCAATATCGGCTGAGAAGCCGATCGGGATGTGTACGGTAAGCTTCTTGCCGGCAGGGTAGTTGGAGGGGCATATGCCGGTCCCTGATAACCTTGAACGGCTCCGCTGGCCAGAGAGTTGACGACGGCGTTGTACACCGTGTTGCTCATCACCGAGGATTGGTCAATGAATGCTTGATATACGGACTGTTGAATCATCTCTGACATCTTGCCTGAGTCTTCAGCGATGGTGATGTGGCGAGGTGCTGGAATAGGAGCCTTCCTAACTGCTTCCCCGCTTCTGGTACGACTGAACGACTGGAGGTATATCTTCTTGTAATCTTCTAGATGTTTGGCCAATTCCTCCCTCTGGTCGTCCTTGAGATCAGCCTCTGTGACCCCAATGATGTTGCTGTCAGAGATTTCTGCGTTGTTCGACATATCAGGTCTTGGATGGTCCCACCGGGCGTGCCAAAAGTGTGTTGGCGCTAAAATCGGCCGGATAGGAATCGGCCGATGGGTCTTCAGCGTCGGACACACGACCCGGGAGAATCTGCTTAGCTCCTGTTCGGGTTATCGCCCTGGTGCGGTTCGCGCGGCGTGCCAGTCAATCTGACCTGTTGATTGACAAGGAAATAGAGTATTAAATTTCAGGCGCATCGATCGGCTGGATTTCCGATCTATCCTAAGGAGCGCGTCGGCGGCAAATCGGCCGATTTGCTGTAGAGATGATCGGCTATGGGTCAGCCGATGATCGTATAGTAATTGTAAAGAGAACTGCTGGAGCAATCTAAACAATTACTATAGAAACAGCACTTGAAACAGATCTAATCGGCTGTATGGCGATGGGTTGAAGGAGAACAATGACGAAGCCGATTACCCTGATCTCAAGCTGGATAACTGGTGATAATACCAGAATAACAGGTAAAACTTGCAATTCTAGTAAATATCGATAACTTGTGAATAAATCCAAACGAAACCACAGCGATGCGCCCGTAGTTAAAGCTCGGATATTACTCGATAAACGGAACCTACCAATTGGCCGGAGATCAGGTTGATGCAGCCCTGCCAATCCGTACGAACTCGTGGAAGAAGAAAATATTAGCGAAGTCGCCGACTTGAAAAGTAAAGTACTGGTAAAAAGTAGAAGTGTTTTGTTGATTGATTTGATTCTTTCCGCAAAGCCCTAGCGACTCCTACTTATACCCTGAAAACTAGGACTCCTGGTCGATTACGACTTGTTACATCCTTATTTAAAACAAGAAAACTACTATATCTACAATACCTTTTAAAGGAAACGGACTCCCGCAGAATCTTCCGCCGTCGTTCCTCAATCCAATCAGGATCCCCTTCAATTTCTCTCTGACCGACTTGGCGTGCCCTGTTGACCAGCTTTTGACCAGGATCTTCTGGAATAATCCTACTGTCGGTATGGGCTGTGCCACCAATCGGCCGATTTTCAACTGTTACCTCGATCGATCGATTCCTTACTGTAGCTTTCAGATCTGCTTCATCGGCCAATCTTCTCTTCCTGACGCCGATTCAATACGTGTCAAAATCTGGCGTCAACAGGTGTATAGCTATAATATTTTTCCTAGGCGTGCATATTCCACATATTCCACTATGTGAGAGAAGTTCGTGCTATAGGACCTACCAATGGTTGCATCAATTCACCTTCTCATCCCTATCTAAGAAACTTTCCAACCCGGGCGACCTATGTATATAGACTATAGACACTGCTAGACAAACTAGCATTAGTACCGGGCATAGGGGTGTTTAGTATCGGTCGGGCAAACCAGTACCGCCTGGCCAGTACTAAATGGAGGGCCGTTTAAGTACCAGTCGTAGCAACCGCTACTAAACGTCACCTAGAAAAAAAAATATTACGAACCATCGGGAGGCCCGCACACGCACATAGTCACAAGTCACGTGAATTTTTCATGCATAAATACGCGCGCACGGCCACGAGGATTCAAACCCACAACCTCCAGTCTCGCGTGTAGCTTCCTTACCATCCCACCTACGCATCATATGTGACTAGATAGGAGATACTTTCCTTTTAAAATAACCCATGGAGGACCATTCAGTACCGGGTCAAGACACTGACCGGTACTGAATGGTGACATTTAGTACCGGGTGGTGTCATTGACCGGTACTAAATGGACGCGCCATTTTAGTACCGGACCAACACAATACACGGTACTAAAATGGCTCCGCGGACTTTTAAATTTGGACCCGGTACTAAAATGGCTCTATGACAGCTCTAGTACCGAACCAAATTATGTCCGGTGCTAAGGTGCATGATAAAATGTCGTTTATGTTGTAGTGAGAGCTAGCTACAATAGGATGTATTTTAGTCTATGTTGTGCAGAGTTTATTCGTCAATCGAGTTGGCTCAAGTACATCGGAAGTCTTCAGGCTTCCACTAGCTAGATCGCTCGTATTATTTATCTGTCCTGGGTCTCCTTGTGTGTCAAACATACCGCACATATCCTATCATCACCTCCGCTATGTTGCTGTTCATAAGTCATGATAGATTCTTAGGATTTATTTATCGATTGCCTTAGGCCTTAGCCATTAGTGATTCCCTATGAAAATATAAATGCGATAATCTAGAATACTCCTGAGTGAAATACTGCAACGGATATTAATCGTGTATTTAGAAATAACAACAGACATTACTGTTAGAATTCACTCAAATTGCTAACGGAAGGTGCAAAGACGCATTTTCCCTTGGTTCATATCCATTGAGAGGAGAGAATATCTTAGGGGATTTTGTAAAACATGGTCATGTCAAGTGCAAACCCTCGAGAACCTTCTCTGGACGAATGGTCGAAGTGGAAGGGAAAATATTAGGTGCAAACCAGGCGCTAGTGCAATCATGAAAACCTGAATTTCAGCCGTCGAAAGCGAAATGTGCGATCTAGATGAGCTACTGAAAGCCCAGCACGCCTTGCTTTGAAACACCCGCGCTCCACTTCGAACATTTGGCATAGAACACCCTGTATAATGAAATATTTGCAATGACCTCCTCTTTACCCCTCCGAGGAGTTGTTTTCGTCTGTTCGTCGACGACCAGCGGCCCCAAATTTCGGGCCACTCGGAGCTCTGGTCAGGACAGGCGACGGCTCCGCAATAGCTCTGCTCATCCACTCGAGCAATTGAGCCTCCAGCAACATTTCAGGAATGGGTGAGGTCAGGGATCTGCTCTTGTTGATGATTGTGCGACTTTCACATCGTGAGCAGGCATGGCTTTCATTCAATGGTTTAGGTGGCGGCAACGGGAACTTCGGCGACGGCAGCCCCCGACAACATCTGCAGCAGCCCACCTCGCGATTGATGTCTGGCCGCTGCTTATTTGCTCCCAGCTTTGCTTCACGGCTGCTACATCATCCAAGTCGTGTATTTGGAGATACATGTTATTTGTAGATGCAGCTATGTTATGTATTTTTACTCAACAAGATGTTTTTTTTTAGAATTCCAGGGATTAATCCCCTCTCCGAATGCATTCACAAGTACAACAGGTTCAAAGTTTTTTTTACAGTAAAACAGACCAAACAGCAAGCCCAACTTGCTGGAAAATGGCACATATGTCCTCCATCTGGGACAGAAAGAACACAGACTACTAACCAAACTACTTGTTTACACAAAATTGCTTGATATATAGTTAAATCCAGTTAGGCATCAAAGAAAATTAGGCTAACAACCATCAAAATGTACTCCAAAAAACAGCGATGCTGTTGTTGTTGCCTGGCCAGCAAGACAAGTTCACTGCCGACTTTTTCTATGCGGTGCTTAACTCCAGTTCCTTCAATCCTCCAGGTGCATCCAGCTTTTGTTCATTCTGGTTCAGTAAGCACCAGTCATTGATATCATCGCTGGATCCACCGCCGATGCAGCTATTGTCGCTGTCCAGTCCCTGAATATCTATAGATGTAGGACATAGATGCAACCAGCTTTTCAACATTGCAAGAGTAGGACTGTCATAGCTGCGACAATGTTCTCCACCTGCCATTCTGATAGTAAATCTGCTTAACTAAAATCATTTCAAAGTGCTGCCTTTTTTTGAGTGTGCCTATAGAAATATGTGAAAATAAACTGAATTAACTAGTCTATTAGTCATTAGTCGGTAAAATGCCAGTTTCAGGGCCATAGTCTGATACATTTAGTGTATATACAATATCTGTAATGTCTCTAACCATCAAAGTCTATTGTCAGTACATAAGTATTTGGTCCTGGGAACTGGACCTGTAATATATATAGGTCAGTCTAATGTAGTCTAATGTTTACGTATTTGGTGATTTTGTGTCCATATGCCAAAGTCCTGGAGTGAGACACTTTCCAAAAATACAAAGCAAAATAAAATGGCACTGTTCCAGTACTTTGTCATTGAAACACTTCATTGCATCAATATAGTTACAATGAGCACAATACAATTAATCATAAAAATATGTCTTGTCTAAGATATATAGTAGTACAGTCTACTAGCAATACTAAAGTTGGCCAACTTCATAGCGACAATACTTTTAACATAGCAGCAACCGAAATACCCTGCTCCCTCGAACCAGAACACTCAAGCAGAATTTTACATTACTAGCAGGAGATAATGTGCCAAATACTTAAAATAGAGTTATTGGTTAAGAATGATGAGATTAACCTAACTCATCCTTTGTTTGCTTTCTCAGGACAAGTTCTGCGATCATGCAATCCGACCACCTTGCATGCGCTGCATCTTCGTGGCTGTAGCACTTTCTTCTTTGCTCATTCTTATTTTGTTGTTGCCCCTTGTCAGCATGACCCTTGATTCTTTTGATTCTCTCCTTTGAACGGATATCATTTGGGGGGTGGATATCAACTTGCATAGGAATTGGACATCCTAAAAACTCTTCAAACTCTTCAATTCTACTTTGTTCTTTGGCTGGAACCATGTCAGTAATTCTGTCGCCAAGTGCATATACACCATCCCTCAAAAGTTGCATAGCATCAAGTAAATTTTTAGCTTGAATGAATAGAGATTCAATCTTATTGGATGTATCTGAAATTAATCTTTGCGGTACTGGGTCTACTAGATTTTTGGTCCTTTCCTCCAACAAGATACCATCTGGACTCAATACAACTTCTTTCTTACAGTCCTTCCTGAACCTTTTTCGTATATAGATGCTTGGGAGTTCATCAATCTTGGCACTTCTAAGGGCATGGATAATATGCCAACATGGAATGCCGTGTGTTTCGAAGAGCATGCATGAGCAGGAAGCAAACATTGTCGATGTATTGAGCTGTACCACCCTTCTTGGAATTATCAGCTACTCTCATGGTTCTCAACTCTCCATCTGTTTGCATGCTTTCAAAGATGCAATACTCTCTAGAAGCTAGTAGCTCCTGCTGAACTCCATGAAGACCTCATGGGTAAAGAGCTCACTACCATGTTTTTCCATTCCCCATGATGTCTTCGACACAGGGGTTGTGTGCAGGGTCACATTGTCAGCTTCCAGCTCCTTATGCCTTTGATCTTCCAAGCAGTATCAAACCTGAGCCAAAACTTAACCAAAGCATGCTTCAATGAACCGAGAAAAGTAAGAATTGGCACTTTCCGACCGTGAAGTAGTCCTCAGAAGTCCTGACAAAGGAATGTCTCTAAAGTAAGCTGGTACCCATGATGACCTGATATCAAACCTCCCAACAAACTAGTCATAGTTTTTCAAGTTGTAACTTATCATAATTTTTTCCCATCGTTCCTCAAATTCTTCTGGAGTTTCAGATGAACATACACATACGCTCAGAGAATTATGAAACTCATCATCCTCCTTGAGATCAGGACCAACCTTATCAGGAACCTTCCTCAGTATGTGCAGTTGGATTGATCTCTAACCTAAGACCCAAAGGCCTTAGCCTTGATCCGCGCCCTGATCGGGGGCGCCCAACCCAACTCACATTGGTGGGCCCCCGTCGCCAGCGCCACATAAATAGAGAGGTGGGGGCCGGGGGGCACGCACGCCAAGGACCGTCGTGCCCCGACTCCCCACCTACACCTAAACCCTAACCCAATCTCGAGGGGTGGTGTTGCGGCGGCGGGAAGTTCCACCGATCTGCACTGCACCGGCCATCGCCGCCCCAGAGCGGATCTGCTACGACCCGCTGCACTGCGCGACGCTGCCCGAGCGCAGACGCCACCAACGAACATGATGGCGTCGTCTTCCTCAGAGCTAGGTATACTACTCTATCCCTACCCTCGGTTTGATCTTATACACACGCACGCACACGTGCACAACTGTTTGATGCTAGAACTAGAACCAGAGATGGATTCACGAGTCGATCCCGCACCTAGTGATCCGCGAATGGACCTAACAATGGTATCAAAGCCTATCTAGATTGTGGTTTTGACTCGGTTGTGGAAGAGAAAGGGGAAGGGATCAAGAAATAGAGAAAACAGAGAACAAATCAAGAAAGAAATCGAGGAACAGAGCTCGGAAAACCCTAACCCTAACCCTAGATCTGAAATACCCGACTTACCTGGCCCTTCTCCTCTGCTCCTTCTTGCTGTTCTTCACTTTTCCTTCTCTTCCCTCCGCTTTCTCCCTCTTTTCCCGTACCCCAAAGATCCCCTCGACGGAGCCGCGCGCGAGACGCACGCGACTCCGGCGAGGAGGCCCATAGGGCACAGTATAGCTTCGTGTGGACGCACACCGAGCCAAGAAAAACAAGAGTATGGGTACTGGAGAAGTAGATCCGGCCATGGCATGGCCGCCGGCGTCAAGGACGAACGCGGCGGCGCAGCCCCTGGCCGGAACAGAGTTATGAGGGAGAGGGAGAGGGAACCAGAGAGAGAGGGAGAAGGAGAGGAAGCAAGCCAGATCAAGCACGCCGGCGGTTGGCCGGCGGCCATGCCGTCCGCCGCGCCGGAGTTCAAGCCAGCGGCGGAGGCAGCAGCCAGAGGCGAGGAGGAAGAGGGCGAGAGCAGGCGAGCGGGAGAGAGAACGAAATGAAATGAGCTAGGGTTTCCGATCGCGACGCCGGCCGCGGGGCTTTTATACGTCCCGAAACGCGCACTCAGCCGTCCGATCTGGATGGACGGCTGAGATCGACGCGGGGGGGGGGGGGGGGGGGGGGGGGCGGGCGGCCGGCGCGCACGCGGGTGGGCCGCTTTCGCGGCCCAGGCCCAGGTTGCGGCCCGTTAGCCGCGGGCCGCACAGTAGCAGGCCGTTTTCGCAAGAGGGCCGGGCCGCGGACGTGGTTTTTGGGCTGAAGAGTAACGGGCTGCACAGTAATAGATTTCCGGCCCGTTTTCACATATGAACAGTAACATTTGATATTTTAATTCTATTTTGAAGCAAATTTGAATATTTTTGCACAGAATTTGATCTCTTTTCATTTTGAACCAAAGGGATAAATGTTTAGAGAATAGATATACAGAATTTCACAGATCTTGCTTCGAAATAGAATTATTTTATTCATGTTTCCGCTGCATAGATAATTGTTTTGACTTGAGTTTAAATTTGAACCAAAGGGATAATTTAAATTTTGAGTCACAGATAATTTCAGATTAAATTGTAGTATTGTTATTTTCTGACCAAAGTTGATGATAACAATATTATGATTTTACAAAATATTTTTCCAGATTAAATTGTAATGTTGTTATTTTCTGACCAAAGTTGATAATGACAACATTATGACTTCCATGCATTCGTAATTATTGTTATATTGTTCTCACTTGGGCTAACCTGTTTCAGCTGGTTTTCCAATGATGGTTTGCATCAAGGATATTCCGATTCTGAAAGGCGACAATTATAATGAATGGTACAAGAAGTTGGATCTCTTCTTTACCATGGCTGAGCTAGATTGGGTCCTCACTGCACCGGTTCCAGTTGAACCTGAGAGACCGGTCAGAGGGGAAGATGTTACAGATACTTCTTGGAAGCAAACAGAGCTCGCTTATAAGGCGAGCAAACAGAGGTATGACGCTGATCATGCCAAGTGGCTACCTGCCAACAAGAAATGTTTGGCAGTGGTCAAGAACACTATAGAGCCCGCCATTCTAGGGGCAATCACAGATCTTCCTACTATCGTTGAGTACCTCGACAAGATAAGGAGCCAGTACACTGGCTCCTCAAAGACTTATGCTACCCAGTTGATCAAACAACTGGTGACAGAGAGGTACTTGGGAGGTGGGATAAGAGAACACATCCATTGCTTGGTGAATATTAACAACAAGTTTAAGCCAATGGATATGGAGTTCAAATTAGAACACATAGTTCATTTGGTTTTTGTTTCGTTGCCAAAAGAGTTTGACAACTTCGTTGTCAATTACAACATGAACCCTGAAAAATGGGATATTGAAAAGACCATAGCGATGTGTGTACAAGAAGAAGAGAGAATAAAGAATGCACATGGTGGATCCATAAACTATGTGAACAAGAAAAGATACAATAAAAAGACATTCCCTCTTCATCCAAAGGAAAGGGACCCCAGATGGCTCAGCCGCAGCACAGGCCCAAGTTTGGGCAACCTCTAGTGGAGAAGGATCAGTGCCTTCACTGTAAACAGAAGGGACACTACAAGACAAACTGTCCCGACTATCTAAAGATGATCATGGAGAAACGAGGTGAGAACAGTATCTCATTTGTAAATGAATCCTTGTATAAAGATTATTCTAAATCTACTTGGTGGATTGATTCAGGAGCAACAATTCATGTTGCAAACTCCTTACAGGGATTCCGTTCAACGAGAACTACAGGAAGAGGAGAAAACAGAATTAAAGTCGCAAATGGAGTCGAGCAGATGTTGAGGCGGTTGGAGACCTCCTCTTAGAGCTCGACACAGGCTTTAATTTATTTCTTAAAGATGTATTTTATTTTCCCGTAATTCAGAGAAACTTGATTAGTGTATCTCGTCTTGATGACGATGGATTTGCATGTCGTTTTGGAGACGGCATGTGTGTAATAGAATTTGATGATACAGTTGCTTCGATTGCATTTAGAAGAAATGATCTTTATTTATTATCGCTACGTGAAAGTGTGAATTCCGTATGTGATGTGAATGCAATTGTGTGTGAAACCACAGATAACAACAGAAAACGAAAGAGAACTCAAGACACGTCGTCGAAATTATGGCACTGTCGTTTAGGCCATATTTCGAGGGGGAGAATAGAAAGGCTGGTTAAGAATGGAATTCTACCTCCTCTTGAGTTCTCAGATTCTGACAAATGCATTGATTGCATTAAAGGAAAATATGTAAAGATAACAAAGAAAAATGCTGAGCACAGCGCAGGTATTTTAGAATTAATTCACACAGATATCTGCGGACCGTTCTCAGTTAAAAGCATAGACGGTTATGACTCTTTCATAACGTTCACAGACGATTATTCCCATTATGGATATATCTATCCAATAAAAGAGAAATCAGAGGCATTAGATAAATTTAAAGAATTCAATGCTGAAGTTGAAAATCAGCACAATTTAAAGATAAAAGTTGTCCGTTCTGACCGTGGAGGGGAATACTACGGTCGGCATATCCCATACGGACAGGTTCCAGGACCTTTTGCGAGGTTCCTAACAGAACAAGGAATAGTAGCCCAGTACTCTATGCCGGGCGAACCTCAGCAGAATGGAGTGGCTGAAAGACGGAATCGTACCTTGATGGACATGGTACGAAGCATGATCGGCTATTCTACACTGCCAGTGAGTTTATGGATGGAGGCGTTGAAAACCGCTGTCTATATTCTCAACAGAGTACCCAGTAAAGTGGTGCCTAAAACACCGTATGAACTGTGGACAGGAAAGATACCCTCACTGAATCACCTACGGGTGTGGGGGAGTCCTGCTGAGGCAAAGATATTCAACCCAAACATTGGGAAACTGGATCCCAAGACAGTGAGTTGCCATTTTATTGGTTACCCAGAAAGATCAAAAGGATATCGTTTCTACTGTCCAGACAGATTTACAAAGTTCGTAGAAACGAGACATGCTACCTTCCTAGAAGAAGAGATGATTCAGGGAAACACAGCAGTTCGAAAGATTGTTCTTGAGGAGAAGCGGGTTTGCGCACCCACTCCAATGATTCAGGAACCGTTTTTCTTGCTGCCTGCTGAGACTGCACCGGCGGTACGAGTTACTGCAATACCAGTTCCCGAATTGTCCCTTTTGTGGTGACACAGAATGAAAACGTGGAACCTGTCCTTCAGGATCCTATAGATAATAACGTTGCCACAGATCAGGGGGGGCCATCACAGGTTCCAGCAGATAACATTCGAACAGAAGAGGCTCCTAGGAGATCTCAAAGAGAAAGAAGATCAGCTATTCCTGTTGATTATGAATTGTATAACACAGAAGAGTTTCGAATGGAAGATGATCCCATCTCATTCGAAGAAGCCATGAGAAGCAGACATTCATTTAAATGGTTTGAAGCCATGGAAGATAAATGAAATCGATGAGGACCAACCGCGTTTGGGACCTAGAAGAAATTCCTGAAGGAGCCAAAACAGTAGGCTGTAAATGGGTCTACAAGACAAAATGTGACTCCAAAGGGAATATAGAAAGATACAAGGCTCGTCTTGTGGCAAAAGGATTTACACAGAAGGAAGGAATAGATTATAATGAGACCTTTTCTCCGGTCTCATGTAAAGATTCTTTCAGAATAATTATGGCCTTGGTTGCACATTTCGATCTGGAATTGCACCAAATGGATGTAAAGACAGCATTCCTGAATGGGGATCTCGAAGAAAGAGTTTACATGGCACAACCTAAAGGTTTTGTCGTAAAAGGAAAAGAAAATATGGGATGTCATTTAAAGAAATCCATTTATGGATTAAAGCAAGCTTCAAGACAGTGGTACTTGAAGTTCAACGAGACTATAAAGAAGTTTGGGTATACAGAGAATGTTGAGGATAATTGCATTTATGCAAAATTCAAGAAAGGGAAATATATTTTCCTGGTACTGTATGTGGATGACATTCTACTAGCGAGTAGTGATGTTAGTCTACTATTAGAAACAAAAGAATTCTTGTCATCAAATTTTGACATGAAAGACCTTGGTGAAGCCTCTTTTATGCTAGGGATTGAGATTCACCGAGATAGAAGAAATGGGGTGCTAGGTCTGTCACAAGAGACATACCTACAAAAGATTCTAGAAAAATACAGTATGCATGCGAGTAAACCTACTCCTGCTCCGATAGTCAAGGGTGAAAGATATGGAGACTTCAGAGTCCCAGAAATAAGTATGAAAAAGAACAGATGAAAACTGTTCCGTATGCCTCGGCAGTCGGAAGTTTGCAGTATGCTCAAGTGTGCACACGCCCTGACTTAGCCTTTGTCACTAACGTGCTTGGCAGATTTCAGAAAGATCCAGGTCTAGAACACTGGAAACTTGTAAAGAAAGCCTTGCGATATGTGAAAGGCACAAAAGGCCTCATGCTGATATACAGAAGAAGCGATTCTTTAGAGATTAAAGGATACGCAGATTCAAACTTTGCGGGAGATGAAGATGATAGAAAATCCACGACGGGTTACATCTTCACTCTCGCAGGGGGAGCTATTTCATGGAAAAGCTCTAAACAATCGGTCACAGCAACATCGACGATGTATGCTAAGTTTATAGCATGCTACGAGGCCTCCGGGCAGGTAGAATGGTTAAAGAAGATTATACCTGGCTTAAGAGTGGTGGACAGTATAGAAAGACCACTAAAGATGTACTGTGATAACCAGCCAGCAGTGTTTTATGCTCATAATAACAAGAAGAGCACGGCTACCAAGTCGATACAGATAAGATTTTATTCGATAAAAGATAGAATCCAGGATCATACCATAAGTCTCGAGCATATAAGAACAAAAGATATGCTTGCGGATCCGCTAACGAAAGGCCTACCACCCAGCGTGTACATGGAACACGTAGCCGGCATGGGAATGAGGTACAGCCTATGATCTCTGGATGATAGAGGCCCAAAAGGAATACAGAATCTATTTCTGAACAGAGGCGTGTATTGTGGCTATTGATTCTATCGGCAGTTGCGCGTGACGATGAGATATGCCCTATACATAAATCTGTGATGAGATAAGGAAAATAGAAAAGTGAAAGAGAAAGATAATGTGAGATCAAGGGGGAGATTGTTGGATTGATCTCTAACCTAAGGCCCAAAGGCCTTAGCCTTGATCCGCGCCCTGATCGGGGGCGCCCAACCCAACTCACGTTGGTGGGCCCCCGTCGCCAACGCCACATAAATAGAGAGGTGGGGGCCGGGGGGCACGCACGCCAAGGACCGTCGTGCCCCGACTCCCCACCTACACCTAAACCCTAACCCAATCTCGAGGGGTGGTGCTGCAGCGGCGGGAAGTTCCACCGATCTGCACTGCACCGGCCATCGCCGCCCCAGAGCGGATCTGTTACGACCCGCTGCACTGCGCGACGCTGCCCGAGCGCAGACGCCACCAACGAAAATGATGGCGTCGTCTTCCTCAGAGCAAGGTATACTACTCTATCCCTACCCTCGGTTTGATGTTATACACACGCACGCACACGTGCACAACTGTTTGATGCTAGAACTAGAACCAGAGATGGATTCACAAGTCGATCCCGCACCTAGTGATCCGCGAATGGACCTAACATGTGCCACAAGCATATCCTATTGGTAGATGTTAGGAAAATATTTTGTATTGCAACCTTCATGCTAGCATCTTCATCAGTTATAATTACAGTAGGTTCCACACCACCCATTGCATTCAAGAATGTCTTAAACAACCATGTGTAGGACTCTATCTTCTCATTAGATAACAATGCAGCCCCAAACAGCACATTTGCCTTGTGATGATTGACTCCAGTAAAGGGTGTGAATATCATGTTATACTCATTCGTGCTGTATGTAGAGTCGAAAGATACTAGATCCCCGAAATGAGAGTAATTCTTCCTACCAGTGGCATCAGCCCAAAATGCAGGGACTAACCTGCCCTTCTCATCGATGACATAATCAAAATAAAATGCTGGATTTGCAAGCGCCTTTATGCTCAGTTGGTCCACAAGCATTTGAGCATCCGATGACTTTATCAAGCACCTTAACTTCACGTGGTAATTCTGTAGGTCCCTTAGTGTGCACCCAACATTCTCAAACCCGCCAAGGCAGACACGAAGGAAACAATATGAATCTGAAGTGCCAATGCTAGCCCTATGAAAATTGAACAATGTATTCTTCACCATCTCACCAACTTCTCTATTTGATCTTATGAGATGCTGCTTATTAGGTGAGACAAGTGCATGTGTATGCTCTTCCACAAAAGTGGTTATGATGTACTTACTTTCCTTTGTCCGCTTGAGAGCAACCATTGTCAGACATCAACATCGAGTGATTTTCCTTTCACATTTCCTTTTCCCACTGCATTCAGGTTCTGATTGTATATCATCTTTAGCCTTACGAAATCCTTCCCTCGAGCAGTAGAAACGCTTATTTGTTACCAAACCATTCTTTGCCTTGTGCTGACCCACACGTACTGGAAACCCAACATGGGCAGCATAGGCTTTGTAGAACTCTTTGGCTGAATCTATGTCCTCAAATGTCATACCAACTGCTGGCTTTAAGGACTCGTCACATTCTGGTGTGTAAGATGATCCCTGCACAAAAACAACATTCGAATTATATCTTTGGTATAAATAAACTACTTTTTGTAACATAGAGACAACACATAGTTTGTTACACAGAATGGTACACTCCATGATTTTTGTGGTGTTGTACACGCCACACCCAAAGTGATATTCTCATATTTTGATGCCAAGGATGATCCCTGCACAAGAAAGCATGAACATATCACATAGTAGAGATGAACTATATCTTTGAAACAGATAGTACATTTTCTTACATTCAATGGTGCATTATGTGATTTGTTTGGAGTTATAGATCCCACGCCCAAAGTGGGTTTCACTTGGAGTACCATTTCCACATCAGACAATGTGTCAGGCAAGTCAAGTGCTCCAGCGTTGCTCATTTTCAGATTGAATTCAATCCTTTGTACAAGGTCAACACATTGAGGTCAGGCACATGTTGTCATGCACGTGCCCGGCAACACGAAAATAAAAGATATGATACATTATATGGTAATGCATATGTGTTGGGAGAACTCAATGTTTCAGTCTTCTTAATTTCGCTAAACCAAGCAGAGTGCAAACCCATGCTGCATTTTCTTGAAACCAAAACTTAAGTTCAAGTAAATTTCATACTGAGATGAAACATGTATGAGCGAAATAAATCATTTGGCTTCACCTTTACAGTAATTTTCACGCTGTTTTAACTTCATCAGTTTTGTTTCCTGAATTAAATTGAAGTTCAAAGTAACCAAGTATGCATCCCTGAAATCATAGTTCTAGCTGGCAGTTATTGAATTTTTCAGGCTGATGCTACTGACTAATAAATCATGAGTTCTGCATGTAAAGGTTCTCTAACAGCTATACGATGTCCAAAAGAATGTCCCAAGGTTGAATGACTCTCACATGATTTTACTGATTGTAGAATTTCAAGATTATACAACTAAATGTCAAACAGGGGCCTAGAAAACAAAATACGAAGCATAGCTGCATCCTAATAACATACTGCTACGGAACACCAAGCATCCCATGTACAATGCATACGAGGGGAGAATCAATACTGCAAAACTAAAGAATCCTCAGAAGAACAGGACTTGGATGAATCCATACCTACAGTGATGTTGGTGGAGCAAATCAACAGTGTAAGAGGAATTTGGGGACGACGGAGACGATAGAGAAGGGGGTTTCACCTAAATATTTATTTGGACAGGGTGTGCCATGCGAAATATTTCAAGTGGAGCGGATGGTTATTCATAAAGTATGCTGGGAGTATGGGAAGCTCATCTGAACCAACCATTTTGCATCCGACGGATATGGTTCAGGTTTCTACGTTTGCACTGGGTACCCGGTTCCACTGAATATTTCCCCGAAGTGGAAACCCTACTATCTTCATGGACTTCAATCTGATTGAGTGGGAGATCGATCAGGGACCTAATTGGGCTAAGCCGGTCAACCCAACGGGTTCCAGGCCAATCGGATGTTCATCTTCCTCGTTTAGGCTCTGCTCAATGACCTTGTGTTGGGTCCGATTTAGGACACTAATTTGTTAACCGCAAACACACATATCATTGTAGATTTTCCCTTAAAGTATTCTTTCAAAGGTTTATCAGTCAATGGAATAAGTTATTAAGAACTAATTCAACTAAGCATTGAGCACATGGATTCATATTTACAGTTGAGACAATTAATCTAAAATGAATATAAACATGAACATATAATAGATAGAAGCATGAGGTAACCAATCTAGAACAAGCCTACACTATACATATGTCGTAGCTCAGAGCATGAATCGCATGAAACACACGGCTCTTATTCAAACCATCTTTAAATCGCCAGCTCCGATTTGACCCTTGAAATGGTCAAATGGAACGGGTCGGGATATCTGCGCTGTACTGTTCATGCTTATCCTACCAACTGGTCTCATTGGCTTCCATTACCCGAATACTAACTACCATACAACTCATGGAGTTACACCATTTGAAGTAATCTATGGCCAGAAGCCTCGTCACTTTGGCATACAACAGCTATATGAATGTACAGTGCCTGATTTGGCATCTTGTCTCAAAGAAATAGAGGTCATGCAGTAACTCCTTCAGAACTTACTCAAAACTCAATAGAAGATGCAACAGCAAGTTGATAAGCACCGAACAGACCGCCAATTTTCAGTGGGTGATCAAGTGTGTCTCAAATTGCAACCTTACATTCAGATGACATCATTGACCGATCGTTCTAATCAGAAGCTGTCGTTTCGCTATGATGGACCTTACGAAGTGTTGGAACGGGTAGGAGCAGTGACTTACATGTTGGAATTTTTCGGTGGTCCAAAAGCCCGAAAATAAAAGGAGAAGAAACGGATAAGTAAAAGCTCGTTACGCGCCTTGATCGGAGGCCCAAACCCACTAGTGGTTGTTGTGGCAGAACCACCTGAATTAATCCGGCTCAAGCGCGCTAACCATCACCATGAGGACAATCAGGGCTAACACGCATAAAAGTAAGTTTTGACAGAAAGTAATGTGCCGAAGTCAGTTGATAATATTCATAAGTTAGATAGCCACCTAGTAACTTTCCCATAATCCCCTAGGGCTTTACGAACTAGGTACCATCCTTAACGAACCAACGCATTTTGCAAACGCATTTTTCTGATCAAGTTTTATGAAATCAAGTTTTTAAGGCTTGTTGTATTCTCTGGTGTATGCATTTCGGCTCTGGTACCAGCTGTGGCAGAACCACCTGAATTAATCCGGCTCAAGCGCGCTAACCATCACCATGAGGGCAATCGGGGCTAACTCTCACTTCAAACGGAATAATCCATTGGTCTGTCGGGTAACCTCCCGATACAACCACGGTTTTTGCCGATCGAAACCACACATACAAGTACTCACACGAAGGTGAGCCCAGAGGATACAACATTCCACAAATTTTACATCATCGAGTTCAACATAAATTATTATTACAACTGAGTTCAAATTCGTAAAATAAGGTACTTCAGAGTTCAAAGTAATTGAGTTCTTCAGAGTTCAATGCAGCAGAAAAATAACGATAAACTACTCGACGATACATGATGTCTCAATGAAGCCCGTACGAGACATCACTCGGCATTATCATCGTTGGCCGGGGGCGCATCCCATTCCACCGACCAACCAGGAGGAAGGGTAGACGGCCAAGTCAAACTAGCGATCATATCCTCAAAAGTATCACCTGAAAATAAGCCACAAGCAAGGCTGAGTATACTAATACTCAGCAAGGCTTACCCGACTAGTGGAATATACATAGCCGACTCCTAGACATGCAAGACTTTTTGGCTTGAGGGGTTTGTTTTGCCGAAAAGCATATATAAGTAGGTCCTTACTTTCAAATTTTAGCTCCAGATTCTAGTTTTCTTAACCATTCTAGGTAAGCAACTATCCAATATCATACATGGTGAAAGAATTAATTTGCATCCAACAAGATTAATCATCATCATTATTCCTCTATGTGGTAAAAGGGTCAAGCAGTCTCAATAATTGCGAGAAACAGACGATTCGAATCGAATTTCTTAACCTTGCAAGGGAAACCTAAACACACATCACGTGGTTACTCCCAGAGTCACACGTACAACTTTTTCCTTCAATTCCCGCTTCACGGAACAGGCCCACCGCCCTCGACTACACGTCCCCATGGACCACGGACCCGGCCGGGCCATGGCGGCACATGCACCCGCCATTAGCTAGATGTGAACGAATTCAAGACGGTGGGGAGTATATTCCGGCCTCGGTTCAATCCAGTACATAAGCTTACCGATTACCATATTCTCGGCATGTGGTTAGTACGTTCAAAGACTTAACCACCACTACCACACACTGCGGCCTTAGCATTTTTCACTAAACAGACGGGACCTCAATCATCGACATAAACATCGCACCATAGCCCCGTCCGTCGACCTTATGATTGCAGCATTTAGTAAACATTCAACTCCTATATTCTTGTGAGTGACAGGAAATCACTCGACTTTTACCGAGTCCTATTAGCATAGCATTCTATCGAACCTTACACCTGGTGTTCAGAGCATGGGTACCTAGGATCATGAAACTAAGTTTTCATTCAACTCCTATAAACTTAATGCACAAGTAAAATAGAGTAATAAGATGCATAATTTTAGAAAAATAGGGTTCATGCTCCGGGGTTGCCTTCTTGGGTAAAGTTAGCTTGGGGCTCGTCTAAACTTGGGTTCGGGTCTTCGAAAGCTTCAGTTAGATTCACTTGAGCTTTACGCCGCTCACTCTCGGACTCGGGCACCAGCTCGTACGTTCCGTCGGCGAGAGTAGTCGATTCTATATGAATGCACAAGTGTGAGTTGTAGTGATAGTATATGTCATTTATTTTCTTCACGACAAAGTTATAGTCCACAAAATATAGGTTTTGTTGTAAAGTTACTTTGCTATGTTTTCTTGGGCAATCGTTAACAGAAGCGATTGTGTTGTATTGGAAACTTAATTTTCTAAGCACAAGCATGGATTAAGCATAAACACTTGTCTGGGTAACTTCTAGTGATGACATTAGCACATTATGCAGAGACAAAAGCACTGTAAAAATTTCAGAAATTTCTGTGCAGCAGATTAATTTTGAAAAATATAATCCACAACCACTGCTAGAACCTAGTTATTTTTATACAGGACAAACCATGTATGTGTTGATGCTAAAACTTTTACAGGGTGTTAATCTATCCATATATGTGTTACTGTAAATTTTTCAGATTTTATTGTGTAAGATACAGAGCATAATAAATAGGACAAGGTACACCTATTTCTTTAAGGATTAATTTCTACAGGATGTTTTTCAGGGTTTCTGAGTATGAAAATTTTTATACAGCAAGAGCTACTCTAAAGTGTCCCACAGTAAAAAGTTGAACATTTTCCAAGCACAGAAACTAATTATTTGAATTAGTGTATTTTTCCTACCACAAAGTTATATAAATAGGTTATAGGAATGAAAAAGGTTCTAAACTTTTTCTGTGGTATTTAGGCATCACAATAACAGCTCTGGAAAAGTTTCGCAACATGAATCTGTTGGCGCAAAAAATCGGCCAGGAATCAGCCGATGACCTTCAGCGTCGGACACACGACCCGGGAGAATCTGCTTAGCTGTTGTTCGGGTTACTGCCCTGGTGCGGTTCGTGCGGCGTGCCAGTCAATCTGACCTGTTGATTGACAAGGAAATAAGAGTATTAAATTCCGGGCGTTCCGATCGGCTGGGGTTCCGATCTGTCCCGAAGAGCGTGTCGGCGAATCGGCCGATTTGCTATGAAGATGACCGGCTATGGATCAACCGATAATCACGTAATAATTGCAAAGAAAACTGCTGGAGCAACTTAAACAATTATTATACATGCAACACTTGAAATAGATCTAATCGGCTATATGACGATGAACGAGGAAGAGCGATGATAAAGCCGACAGTTCCAATCTCAAGCTGGATAACTGGTGATAATACTAGAACAACAGGTAAAACCTATGATTCTAGTAAATATCGATAACTGGTGAATAAATCCAAACGAAACCACAGCGATGCGCCCGAGGTTAAAGCTCAGATGTTATTCGATAAGCGGAACCTACCAATTGGCCGGAGATCGAGTCGATGCAGCCCTGCCAATCCGTACGAACTCGTGAAAGAAGAAAAAAGTATTGGCGAAGTCGCCGACTTAAAAGTAAAGTGCTATGAAAAAGTAGTTGTGTTTTGTTGATTGATTCGTTGTTTTTTTACAAAGCCCTGACGACTGCTATTTATACCCTAGGACCAGGACTCCTGATCGATTACGACTTGTTATAATCTTATTTTAAACAGAAAACTACTATATCTATAATATTTTTATAAAGGAAACGGACTCCCGCAGAATCTTCTGCCGCCATCTCCTAATCCAATCAAGATTCTTTCCATTGCTCCTCGACCGAGCCGGCATCATTCCGTTGACCAACATCAGGCCACTTTTGACCGGGATCCTCTGTTGTGGTTCCAATAGTTTCACCCTCCCTTTCTGTTAGCGCAAGTTACATCGCCAATCGGCCGATTCCCAACTGTAGTCTCAATCGGTCGATTCTCCACTGTAGCCTTTAGATGTGCCGCATCGGCCAATCTCTTCTTCTCCTGACGCCGATTCAACATGTGTCAAAATCTGGCATCAACACATGCCCCTCAGTTTCGGAGTAAACATAATTTTTACTTCGAAACTCTTTTCTTTAATCTTTCCTCCGAAACGAGCGCAGTAAAAATCTCTTTCCGTTTCGCGGTCTTCTACATGATGATTGCAATCTTCTCGGGCCGGGCGCTTGAGACAACTGTTCTCCTGGAATTCGTGTAGACGGCGCGGCAAAAAAATCCCGCCTTTGCCCTTTCTCTCTCGAATTGTTCTTAAGTACCGGCATTCTCCGCCTTCCTTTCTCCACGAGTCTAGTAATCTCCTCCAGCGAACCACTGCTCATCTTCTTCCTGCACCCTCTCAATCTCCAACCGCTCCCTCCGGCGATCTTGCCTGCGACCTGCTCCTCCCTTCCAATGGCGGCGCCATCGGCAACTTCACCAACCACGGAGGTTCCACCGGCAACCCCCTCAGCGACGGTGGCCCCATCGGCGGCTCCACTGGCGGCTCCATCGGCGACGATGAGGTTCATCCCGGAGGTTATCATCCGAAACTTTCCTCTTTTTTTCTTTTACCGCTCAAGTATTTTCTAGACCCATTCTCAATTTTTCTCCCTTTCCCTCTTTTTAGGCATTTAGGCATCAGATTACTATTCCTCTTTCCGAAACCTCCGGCCTCATCTGCTTAGGTCCCATGGGGAATCCAGATCCAACCGACTTGATCAACCTAGAAACCCACAGAATCTCTTTCAAGCAATCATCCATAGATTTGGGTCAGTGGGCAGGTGCCTTTAGGTCTTGGCCGAACGAAACCCCTGGCTGGAAAGAATGGTACCATAGATTATCCAAGTCTAAGAGAATTTAGTGGGATGAGCTGAAAATCGGCCAGTGCATTGATCTCTCTCTGTCCCAGATGGAGAAAAACGAGCTTAGTAATAGCGGCTTCTTATTTCTGGTCCGACGCGCTCAACGCGTTCCTCTTTGGGCACGGACCTATGACTCGCACCGTGGCCGATGTTCTGATGTTGACCTGCCTTGATATCTCCTCTCCTGATACCCCCTTTGATTATCTGATCAAACCATCCCATCGGCTAGAAACAAAAGGAATCGGCGGGTGGAAGGGGTATATCGGCAAGAATATGAGGACAGGGACGATTTCAGAGAGAGAACATACGGCATTCTTGATGATGTGGCTGGAGAAACAATTCTTCTGTGGCAGAGCAGTTGGTCCTTCATCCAATACACAAGCCCTGGCAGAAGCTCTGTCACTAGGATCGGCCATCCCCCTTGGGAAGCATCTATTAGGATCGGCCTATCATATGATGCACCAAATCGGCGTCAGATTGTCAAAAGGGGAGCCGATTGGCAATCCCGGTGGTCCTTGGTGGCTTATCACCCTCTGGCTCAAGTTATACATGAGCAAGGTCTCCTAGCAGCAAATAGAGACCAAGACCTTTCCCAATATTGAGTTAGAGGAAAACCCCACCATTCGACGACGTTGTACGTCTTTCGGAGAAGCAACATCGGCCTTCCCTGGCTGTCAATTCACTGCCAACCGAACAGCTGAATACTTCAGATGTTTCTACAACGGCTTCAGTGAAGAGACTATCAGTTGGTATCCATATCAGACAGTAGGGCCAATTTTTGAGCTTCCCGTCTGCTATGATTCATCATCCAATGCTTTTGACGGTGATCTCATGGATATCCTGATCAAGCCAGAGATTTTACTGGCCAATTTCTTTTCTGGAAAGGATTCCCCCACCTATGAATTTTATAATCCATCGGCCGCAGCAAGGCAACTGGGCTTTGGTCAATTGCCGATTCAGGTCTACTTTGCCGGCCAAGCAAAATTTCGAGACGATTTGACCAAAAGTTGAACTTAGTGCCAGACTCCAGTACCATCAACCTGAACAACTGGATGGTGGCCCCTTTTGCCGTCCAACAATTCAAACTGTGGTGGGCAAAATGGAAGCAATATCTCTTCTGTTTGTCTCCATCAACATATTGCAACAGTTTGGACCCAGAAAACATTGATTCAAGTGCAGCGGTATGACCTTTCTCCCAGCCGATTTCAGTATCATCTCTTTCCATGCTACAATCTTACCGCTAACTTGTGTTTATCTTTTCAGTCTGAAAGCCAAGTTCCTCCGATGCGGAGCCGAAGTGGTAAGCCGATAGAGAGCGATCGTCCATATACATCATTTGCACTTATCGGCTATCATGCTCCGACCATCAAGGACATCACTAGCAGCCGATGGAAACAAACGCCGAAAAGGCCAACCTTAAAGAAGACAAGCCGTCGAGTGCGTGCCCGCATAGGACCGACTGGCCAATCGGCGGTAGTATCGGCTGAAACCTCAACTCCTCCAGCCCTACCGATTACCGAGATGGTCGATCCCCAAACTGCCGCAGAAGTCGGAGCGGCCGCTGCATCACTGCTGGTGGAAGCTGTTCAAGTAACCTCGCATACTTCACATGTCTTTAAGTACTCTATCAATATTAACTTCTCCCTTCTGCCAGGCTGCACAGACCGCTCCAGCGCAATCCCCGCAGCAATCGGCCACATCCCGAGCGGAAGCCGAAACGCCAGCGACCCTCCTCACCGAGGTAGATAATCTCTTCACTCAATTTCTCGATATTCAGAGAACTAACCGATTCTGATGCAGACCGATCTAGGTGCGTCGACTGTACCCCCTCAACAAACATCAGCCGGAAGACTCACAGAGGTATGGCAAGTATCTCATATCATCATATTCAATTATTCGCAGTATACTCATAGAATCTATTTCCCATACCTTTTCAGGAAGCTGGCCCAAGCAAGGCATTGATAGTTGTCGAGTCCTCCTCTTCTGATGAGCCGATTGCACCGGTTCCTGAGACGAGGGTGGCACTCCCGTCGGTGCAAGCAAGAGAAATCCGCTTCAAGGAGGTAAGAAACTTATCACCGGAATCGGCCGATTCCCCTTTACTGCCTGCTAATCCTTGTCTTTATATTTTCGCAGGAACAAGACACTCCTAATAACAGTCTTTTCTCTTTCGCGGTCCCTCTATCTGACAATGAAGAAGTCGCTTCATGCCAAGTTCCATCTAGCTCAATTCCGGATGATGTCCGCGCCAAGCTTGAGAGTATGTGGACCCTCCTCCAAGATGATATCGGCCGATTAGTAGGAGATGCCTCACCGATTCGGCGGCTTCTCAATGACATCAGAGGCCGAATTCCGGAGGAAGCAACAGAGACTCTGGAACCTGCTGCATACATAGAATCGATACAGACCTCAGTGTTCAGGGCCCTGCGTCATGTGGCCGATCGTGCCCAGCTAGCAAAGACCTAGGAGGAAGCCGATTCTTACAAACACCGAGCTCAAGAAGTACATCAATGGATCAACTTCCTCGAGAACTCCCGCCCAGATATCGTCGGCACAATAGATCGCCTCAAACGGAGGAGGGCAGAGCTAGCCAAAGAGATGGAGCAGGTAACCAAGGACATAGCTGCTGAAGAAAAGAGACTTCAAGAGCTTCCATCTGTCATCGCCGGACTGAAGCAAGAAAGACAGAACCTGGCCCGTGAAGCGATAAGACTTCATTGTCATATGCCGGAAATTCCCGGATCGGCCGACGACGATCAAAGAGTGTTAGACTCCGATCAGATTAGGCAACGAGCTATTGCGACTATAGATGCCCTCCTTGGGTTGTAAAGAATCTTGTAAACATTTAATGCTCTCTTAATGTTGATGCGCCGATTCAAACTTGGACCGCCTCCTTTGGAAGTTTTGCATTTATGACCGCTTTTACTATGATAGGATGCATCCTACTATCTCCTTACCTCTTTCTTTCTACAAGTACGAGATCCCATATCGTTTCCAGAGGTGTCTGTATCATCCATCTCCTTCTCCTCCAATAATTCGATCTCTATCCTCCCAGGCTGGACATCAAGATGTCTCCCTCATCTTCCTCCTCCTCTGTCAACCAGGTATGAACCTTCTTTTATTTTTCCCCTTGACATCTCAATCACTCTGATACTGGGTAGTTGTTTATCCCTCTTTAGCCAAAGCGCCTTAGTCCCAGTCTGGAACGAGCGATTGAAGTTATGCATTCAGACGAACCACTGTCGCAGGCAGACATAGATCTGATAAGAGCTCACTCTGAAGAACTCAAAGGTCATTTTCCTGCTGATGTCCAGAAAATCTGGGACCAAATAGACGCTAACTGCACTAGGCGACCGCCAACTGAAAGGAGTCATCCACTCCCTCGCTCAGTTGCTCTGGAAGATGCCGCGGCAGGAACATCCCAACCACCTCTCGACAGGAGTCATCCACTCCCTCATCAAGTCGAGGCTGAAGCCGCCATGGAAGATCTGGAGGAGAAGACCATTCGCCTTCTGATAAAACTAGGCCGGATTGAGAGAGAGTTCAAGAAAAAGCGTGATCAGTAGATATATTGGTACTTTTTATTCTAAGGGCGACTTGTACCATGTCGGCCATGTACTCTGCTGTTTTTCACCGAATAATGAATCGGTCAGACCAAACCAAAATGTTTCCTCCTTAAGGCGATGTCATTTTTACATCGGCTATGTAGACAAAAGCCGATAGGAGTCGGCCACGTTGTCTTGATGCATCTTACTACGAGTTATGCACCTACCCAAATGCTTGGATAGTACCTCTTTAGATATCTTCCGTTTAAGGCTCTTGGGAATTCTTCCCCTTCGATAGTTTCTAGAATATATGCATTTCCCGGAGCACATCGGCCGATTCTATACGGCCCTTCCCAAGTGGGCGACCATTTATCGAATTTGGGATCCTTAGACCCTATCGGCAGCACCAACTTCCACACCAAATCTCCTTGGGAGAATTGTTTAACCTTGACCTTCTTGTCATACCACCTGGACACCCTTTTCTTGTTTTCTTCGATGCTAATCAGGGCCCTCAACCGCTGACCCGCCGAGTCATCGAGCTCATCCTTCATGAGGAAGGAATAGTCATCGGCCATCAACTGATCTTGAAGCGATATACGCCTTGACCCCGTCCTTAATTTCTTCGTGACCATATACCAACTTATAAGGAGATATCTTAGTGGCCCCGTGGCAAGCCATCCTATAAGCCCATAGAGATTTAGCCAAAGACATGTGCCACTTCTTGGGTTGTTCCTCTATCTTCCTCTTGATCAACTTGATTATCCCCTTATTGGACGATTCGGCCTGGCCATTGGCTTGACCATAGTACGGAGAAAAATTTAATAATTTAATCCCCATATCGGTGGCGAATTCTCCAAACTCTCCAGAGGTGAACATCGTTCCTTGATCAGTTGTGATAGTCTGAGGAATATCGAATCGATAAACAATGTGGTTCTTAACGAACTCGATCATATCGGCCGATGTCACGGTCCTTAACGGAACTGCCTCCACCCATTTAGTGAAATAATCAGTGGCTACCAATATAAACTTATGCCCTTTGCTCGATGGAGGGTGAATCTGTCCGATGAGATCTATTCCCCAACCTCTGAACGGCCACGGCTTGATTATTGGATTCATAGCCAAAGCTGGCATGCGCTGCACATTGCCAAACTTCAGACAGTCTTGGCAACCCTTATAATATTTGAAACAATCTTCAAGAATCGTTGGCCAGTAATACCCATTGTTTCTAATCATCCATTTCATCTTGTGAGCTGATTGATGGGCTCCACATACGCCTTCATGGATTTCCCCCATCAGGACCTTTGCTTCTTCCGTTCCCAGGCATTTGAGAAGGACCCCATCAATCGTTCGGTAAAACAAATCATCTTCAAGTAACAAATATTTTGTGGCCTAGAAACGCACTCGCCGATCCACCTTCTGGGACAGATCCTTCAAGTAATCGGCAATCTCTTTTTGCCAATCATCGGCCGCGAGCTCCAAAATCACAGCACGTTGAATCGGCCGATATTCGGACGCGTGTTGGGCCAGCCTATTGGCCTCCTCATTGTAATTTCTGGGATGTGCTCAATTATTGCAGATTCGAATTCCTTTAACAGCTGGAGTCAATCTTCATAGTAGATCCTTAAGATATCATCCTTGCATTCAGATTTCCCCGTTAACTGATCCACGATGAGCATGGAATCCCCAAAAATTTCGACTGCATCAGCTTTGACTTCCCTCAATAATTGGATACCTTTTAGGACGGCTCGGTATTCCGCCTGGTTATTGGTTGCGGATGCTTCTATCGGCAGAGAGAAATCATAACTTGCCCCCCGAGGCGATACAAGAACGATGCCGATTCCCGGTCCGGCTCCACACGAAGAACCATCGAAATACAAAGTCCATGGCACCGGTTCGACGACAGCAATTTCCGGTCCACAATGTTGAGCTACGAAATCAGCCATGACTTGACCCTTGACAGCTTTGGCGGATTCGTACCTTAAGTCAAACTCTAACAGAGCCAGGATCCATTTTCCAATCCGTCCTTTCAAAATCGGAAGTGATAGCATATATTTCACCACATCATCCTTGCATACGACTATGCACTCTTCCGATAACAAATAGTGCCTAAGCTTGGTTTACAAGAAGTACAAACACAGGCATAGCCGTTCCACCGGGGAATATCTTGTTTCGGCGTCCAGGAGTCTTCTGCTGACATAATATACGACCGGTTCTTTTCCTTTGAACTCCTGTACCAACGCCGATCCAATAGGTTGTTCATCAGCCGATAAGTATAATTTGAACGGCTTACCAGGCTGTGGCGGGACTAACACTGGAGGTGAAATCAGATATTGCTTGATATCTTCCAATGCTCCGCGTTGTTCTTCTCCCCATACGAATTCCTGATTGGGCTTCAATTTCAACAAAGGAGTGAAAGCTCGAATACGCCCGGACAGGTTGGATATGAATCTTCTGATAAAGTTGACCTTGCCGATGAGGGATTGCAGCTCAGTTTTATTCTGTGGGGCTACAACTTTGTTGATGGCGTCTATGGTCTTCCGGTTAACCTCTATGCCGCGCTCATGGACCATGAATCCTAAGAATTGCCCGGCCGATACACCAAATGCACACTTGTTCGGGTTCATTTTCAACCCATGCTTCCTTGTGCACTCCAGTACTTCTTGTAAATCGGCCAGATGTTCCTGATGACCTTTCGACTTGACCACAACATCGTCGATGTAAATTTCCACCGATGCGCCAATGAGCTTGTGGAAGATATAGTTCATGGCCCGCTGATACGTAGCACCGGTGTTTTTTAACCCGAAGGTCATTACCACCCCCTCGAATAAACCGAGGTGGCCCGGACACCTGAAAGCCGTTTTCGAAATATCTTCTTCGGCCATTAATATTTGATTGTACCCAGCATTACCATCCATGAAACTGATAACTTTGTGTCCTGCGGCAGCATCTATCAAGATATCGGCCGTCGGCATTGGATATCCGTCCATTGGTGTAGCCTGATTTAGGTTCCTAAAGTCGATGCATACGCGCAACTTTCCGTTCTTCTTATATACGGGCACAATATTAGAAATCCATTCGGCGTAACAGCACTGCCGAATAAATCCTGCTTCAATCAATCTTGTGATCTCAGCCTTTATATCAGGTAGAATTTTAGGATTGCACCGTCGCGCAGGATGCTGATATGGCCGATATCCTGATTTTATGGCCAACCGGTGTTCAACAATGGACCGGTCTAGACCAGGCATCTCATGATATTCCCAAGCAAAGCAATCCTTGAATTCTTTTAATAAACTTGTCAATTTACACTTGTATCCGAGATCCAAGCTAGCACTAATATACGTCGGCCTTGGCTTGCTACCATCTCCTAAATCCACTATCTCCAATGAATCGGCCGACGTAAAACCATGTCCAAGCTTTCCGTCTTCTCGGACGAACTGATCCATCTATTCTGAATCTTCAGAGCCGACTGCTTGGATCGGCCGTAGACCAAAATCGGACACTTTCAGGAAGTCAGTGTCCCAAGTCTTTCCGGATATACACCTGACGTGTTCACAGCTCCATTGTTGCGTGTGGGCCGCTGCAACACTGTAGGTGGAATCGGCGGTGACTATCTCTGTACTGTCGCCGACCCACTGCACGAGGCACTGGTGCATTGTAGATGGGACACAACAATTCGCGTGTATCCAATCACGACCGAGCAACATATTGTAGGACCCCTTACCATTAATAATGAAGAAGGTAGTGAGAAGGGTCTTACTACCGATGGTGAGGTCGACGCAGAGCGCTCCGCGGGCGGGAGACACGTTGCCTTCAAAGTCCTTGAGCATCATATCCATCTTGGTCAGGTCTTCATCACTTTTCCCTAACTTCCGGAACATGGCGTATGGCATGATGTTGACTGCGGGGCCTCCATCCACTAGTAGCCCGGTAATGGGTCGTCCGTTAACGTGCCCTTTGAGAAATAGCGCCTTGAGATGTTGCCGCTTTTCGTCTTCTGGTTTCTCAACGGTGGCTGTCATCGGCTCCAAGACCAACTGCGCCATCTGCTCCTCCATCCTCGTCGCCTTGTCTCGATCGGCAGGCGCCATGAACACCATATTGACATTAGCTGCCGATTCTTAATTTTCAACCTCCTTGCTGTTGTTTTTCTTGGGGCGCCAACCCGAGACTTGACATTTTTCTTATCCGGCACCTGCCTTTGCTCTTCTTCTTGTTGCTCCCATTGGCGTAGGCGTTGGACTCTCCGCTTCTGAGATTTAGTCAATCCCTCAGGGCACCACCTGGGGTTTACCGGTCTAGTCGACGGTTTGGCGTGCTCCCAGTCTGGCTCCCTTCTTAGGGGGTTTTCATCCGACATCCTAGCATCAGCCATCTCTTCCAGCCGATCGTGTACGCTGGTCCTGCCCCCCAGTCGCTCCTGCTGGTTGATCCTGCCTTTCGACCGGTGATGCCGGTCAACTCTGCCCCCCAGCCGATCATGCACTGAAAGGCGTCGTCCTTTTTGTTCGCGCTAATTTCTGCTGATCGGCTCTGATCCTCTGTCTCTGGAGCGCGATCTTTTGAACGGGCGATTAATGCAACCTGATCCACTGCACTCAGGACAGTCATCAGCTGATGGCAACCTGAGGTCGTTTTCCCAGCAATGGATGAAGAATGGACATCGCCAGTGATCCTCGTGTCGGCGTATCATCTCATCGCGGTATCTTGACTGCCCCTGCTGCCGCCGATATTTGCTGAGCAAGAATTGGGTAGTGACGGGTCTGCGCGATTATTCTGATCCTTCGCCTTCATCTTCAGCTTGCCTTTTCCCTTTGACTTTCATCCACCGTGACCTGCTTCCTGGGATCTACGGCGCCGCTCCTTCTAGCCGATTCCGACGTCAGCACCTTGGTTTGCAGTGAGTTTCTTCCCGTCTCAACCATGTTGGCGGGGAAAGGATGCTGGTCAATCTTCATCGGCTTCACCGGCTTTGCCGGGGTTTCAAACTTGAGTCTTCCCTGCTTGATGGCCGACTGTATCTGCTGACGGAAGATCTTGCATTCATTCGTGTCATGAGATGTGGCGTTGTGCCACTTGCAGTACTTCATCTTTTTGAGCTGATCGGCCGAAGGAATGGTATGGTATGGTGATAGCTTGATCTGCCCTGCCTAGAGTAGTAAGTCGAAAATCTTATCGGCCTTTAACGTGTCAAAGACGAATTCTTCTGGTTCTTTCTTTCCAAAAGGGCACGACATTGGTTTCTTTCCTTTTACCCATTCTGCTAGGCCGATTTCTTCCTCTTCCTCCGATTTAGACCCTTCCAGATATGCCACCTTTTTCTGGAAATTCCTCCGCTGCTCAAACGGACGGACTTCCTAACCGGCCAATCGGTGAACGATCTGGCTTAAACTTTCGAATTCTTGTGAGGCATACCTTTCCTTGATATGTGGCAAGAGGCCTTGGAAAGCGATATCGGCCAACTGGGCATCGGTCAGAGTCAGGGTATAGCATTTGTTTCTGATTTCTCTGAACCTCTATATGTATCCAGTTACTGGTTCGTCGCTCCTCTGCCTGAGGCTGGTCAAATCTGAGAGCTTCATCTCATGTACTCCTGCGTAGAAGTACTTATGGAATTTCTTTTCTAGATCGGCCCAAGTAACAATGGAATTGGGTGGTAAAGTGGTGAACCACTAGAAGGCCAATCCAGACAGAGACGATGAAAACAGGCGCACCCTCAGAGCATCTTGCGTGGCGGCTTCCCCGCACTTGATGATAAATCTGTTGACGTGCTCCACGGTAGAGGTGTCGTCTAGCCCCGAAAACTTGGTGAAGTCAGGAACCTTGTACCGGTGGGGAAACGGCAGCAGGTCATAGGTCGACGGATATGGCGTCTTGTACGTATAAGTCTGCACTTTCGGCTTCAACCCGAATTGGTCCTGAATTACTTCCACTATTCTCGTCGTCCAATCCACTTGCTGATGAACAGCTGTTCCGGGTGTTGGTATATGTTGGAGGACTGGCGACGGTACGACCGGGTGATGGATTGAAGCGTGCGGCGGATTCTGTTGCGTTACGGCCGTCTAAGCAGTTGACAGTTGATGGCGAAGCGAATCCGCCACTCCATCGTACATCGTCATCGGCGCCGTGCTTCTGAGTGCTTCTACAGCGTCTGCCCCGCTGCCGATTTCTGACGGGGTTGGTTGATACTGAGGGGCCGTCGGCCGAACGGCCGAATGGAACGGCGCCTGGATAGGATAGCCCCTATGTCCGGTTGATTGATCGGGGAAAGCCGTCGTTGCTGATGCCCCCCAAGGCACTGAGTTTGTGGGCAGTGACTGCACAGAAGTAATCTGGACAGGTCGAAGTGGTGCTTGCGATGGGGAACATGGTGCACCGTTATACCTTGGAGACACTGGAGGCAAAGACGTGTTGTATCCTTCGCGTTGCGTCGACATCGGCTGAGGAGCCGAGTGGGACATGCTTGGTAAGCTTCTAGATAGAGGTGCAATAGGTGGGGCGTATGCCGGCCCCTGATATCCTTGAGTTGCTCCGCTGACCAGAGAACTGATGACAGCGTGATACACCGTGTTGGTCATCACCGAGGATTGGTCGATGAAAGAATGGTAGACTGACTGTTTGATCATATCGGACATCTTGCCTGAATCCTCAGCAATGGTGATGTGGCGGGGAACAGGAAGAGGAGCTTTCTTGATTGCCTCCCCGCTTCTGGTACGACTGAAAGACTGCAAATACATCCTTTTGTAATCTTCCAGATGTTTAGCCAGTTCCTCTTTCTGGTCGTCCTTGAGATCTGCTTCTGTGACCTCAATGATTTTGTTCTCAGAAACTTCGGTGTTCTTCGACATCTTGGATCTTGAGGTGGTCCCACCGGGCGTGCCAAAAGTGTGTTGGCGCTAAAAATCAGCCAGGAATCAGCCGATGACCTTCAGCGTCGGACACACGACCCGGGAGAATCTGCTTAGCTCCTGTTCGGGTTACTGCCCTGGTGCAGTTCATGCGGCGTGCCAGTCAATCTGACCTGTTGATTGACAAGGAAATAAGAGTATTAAATTCCAGGCGTTCCGATCGGCTGGCGTTCCGATCTGTCCCGAAGAGCGTGTCGGCGAATCGGCCGATTTGCTATGAAGATGACCGGCTATGGATCAGCCGATAATCACGTAATAATTGCAAAGAAAACTGCTGGAGCAACTTAAACAATTATTATAGATGCAACACTTGAAATAGATCTAATCGGCTATATGACGATGAACGAGGAAGAGCGATGATAAAGCCGATAGTTCCAATCTCAAGCTGGATAACTGGTGATAATACTAGAACAACAGGTAAAACCTATGATTCTAGTAAATATCGATAACTGGTGAATAAATCCAAACGAAACCACAGCGATGCGCCCGAGGTTAAAGCTCAGATGTTATTCGTTAAGCGGAACCTACCAATTGGCTGGAGATCGAGTCGATGCAGCCCTGCCAATCCGTATGAACTCGTGAAAGAAGAAAAAAGTATTGGCGAAGTCGCCGACTTGAAAGTAAAGTGCTATGAAAAAGTAGATGTGTTTTGTTGATTGATTCGTTGTTTTTTTACAAAGCCCTGACGACTCCTACTTATACCCTAGGACCAGGACTCCTGATCAATTACGACTTGTTACAATCTTATTTTAAACAGAAAACTACTATATCTATAATATTTTTATAAAGGAAATGGACTCCCGCAAAATCTTCTGCCGCCATCTCCTAATCCAATCAGGATTCTTTCCATTGCTCCTCGACCGAGCGGCATCGTTCCGTTGACCAACATCAGGCCACTTTTGACCGGGATCCTCTGTTATGGTTCCAATAGTTTCACCCTCCCTTTCTGTTAGCGCAAGTTACATCGCCAATCGGCCGACTCCCAACTGTAGCCTCAATCGGTTGATTCTCCACTGTAGCCTTTAGATCTGCCGCATCGGCCAATCTCTTCTTCTCCTGACGCCGATTCAACACGTGTCAAAATCTGGCGTCAACAGAATCACAATATAACATCAGGTACAAATCAGTTCTTTTATTTCATGGCATAAACAAAGTTTAATAAAACATTTATCTACAAGTGGGTTCTGGTCCTAAACTTTTTCCACCGGACTACACCTCAAGCAACTAATCTACTGTCCGAAAATCAGATTCAGAACTGGTCTACAACAATGAGTACAATTAACGTCTATTAAACCTTTAATTTAATTTAGAGCAAGATTTAGCAAGCAACTGAAGAAAAGCATAGAAAGAAAGTTGAAGATTTTCTTCTAACGATTCCAGAACAGTTGAGTTTGTATTTTTCCAATTTTTCTACGATTTTATATGAATTGTACAAGTTTTTTGTTTTTGAATTCAAAGTTTAAACACAGGTTTATAGATATGCCCGTGGAAACTTGCGTGCAGACCCTTTTAAAGATTTCAATCGTTGCAATTGGGTCCCTGGGCGGCACTGGCATGGCGGCCGGCCAAATTCCGGCGAGGGGGCTCGTCGGCGGCGAGTGAAAAATGGTCAGGGAGAACCAGGGAGGTGAGAGCTACCTTGTGGTGGAACAGGGGGCGGCGGCGGTGCGGAGTGCCGGCGACAGTGCTCCGGCGGGGTTGGGGCAGCGCTGGCGGGTCGGGAAGCTCCGGTGGGGTGATGTAGTCCCGTTCCGAGCCTTGGTTCGGGCGGAGGAGGGCCAGGGGTGGGGTGTCTACGGCGGTCAGGGGCGGCGGCGGTGGAGGCGGCGCTGGCAACGAGCGCCGGTGGTTCTGGGCGACGATGGGCGGGGCAGTGAGCGTCAGTGGGATGCTGTGGTGGTGGTTGGGGGCTCAGCTTGGGCGGTGGATGACCGGAGGGGTGAGCTCCATGGTGAGTTGGGCACGACGGCGGTAATGGCGACAGTGGCGGCGTTCTGGTGGCTGGGCGCGCGAGTAGGGCTCAGGGCGGCTTTTATAGGGACAGGAGGGAGGGAGCGGGCCGGGCGAAGCTGGGGCCGGGATGGCACGGCGGAGGTGTGCTACTGGGTGCGGCGGGCGGCGAGCAAAGCCGGCGCGGCGTGCGGCAGGCGCGGCCGGAGGATTGGGCGCCAGGGATTTGGCGTGGGGAGCGGAGGATCACGCGGAGCGCGGTTGGGCGAGCAGCTGCAGCAGCTGGCTTGCCGGGCGGCGAGCGCGGCGACTTGCGGAACGCGGCAGAGGCTCGGGCACGGCGCGGCTTGTCCATTGGGCGCGGCGGCGGCGAGCAGAGGCGGCGACGGCGTGGCGCGCACGGGCTGGGCAGGGACGCGGCGTGGGGAGCAGCGCAGCTGGTCGGGCGGGGCTGGCCGGCCATTGGCTTGTCGCGGCATGGGCGGCAGGCATCGCCAGCCAGGTGGCCAGCGGCGATGGGCGCGGCGGCGGGGGGGGGGGGGGGGGGGGGGGGCTGTCGGGCGAAGAAGAGAGAGAAGGGAGGGACTGAAAGTGGGAATAGAAGAAAAGGCGGGGGCTGGTTTGCAAATTCACGTGTTTCTCAAATTTTTGTGTTGCAACTCAAATATCTCTGATCATGAAAGTTGTTCAAAATGAAAAGTTACACAAGTTTTGTTTCAGGCCAAAGTTCATTCGAGTTCTAGTTTAGAAGTTATTTTAAAAACTCAAAAAGTATGATTCGGAGGGCACATCATTTCCTGGGTAAAAATTTGTATTCTCTCCTGGCTTCAACTAGACTTTTGTTTATCCTATCATCAATGGTGTGCCTATTAAATTTCGCAGCCATATGTGCTTTGAGGTGAGAGTTATTTAATTTGTTTGATTAAATTACATGTAGTTATACACATATAGACATCTATTTTCAATTCAAAGCAAAACCAATTTATAATTCATTTTTTAAAACTTTTCTTAGTTATTTATGCATCTTGTTAAGCTAATGAGGCTTGTTTTGAAATTTAAACACCTGAGGTGTTACAACCTTCCCCCCTTAAAAAGAATCTCGCCCCGAGATTCGGACAATAGGCTTAGTGTGGATAGTATGTGTACCTCTGGTAGAGTTGACAAAACCGGGGAAATTTTGGTTTAGATAGCTTTCAGTTTCCCATGTGGCTTCTTCTTCAGTGTGGTGATTACAGTGAATTTTATACATTTTAATCGGTTTCTTTCTAGTGCTTCTTTCTTTTTGATCCATAATTTTGATAGGGTACTCAACATACGAGAGGTCGGGTTCTACCAATATCTCTTGTTGTTCCACAACCTCGGTAGGGACTCGAACACACTTCTTGAGTTGAGACACGTGAAAGACATCATGGATGACTGCAAGCTGAGGGGGTAGTCGAACTCTATAGGCTACGGGTCCACAGCTCTCCATGATTTCATAGGGGCAAACATAACGGGGAGCTAATTTTCCTTTGACTCTGAAACGTTGCACACCCTTGGTTGGTGAAACTCGAAGGTAGACGTGGTGACAAAATTCAAATTTTAGTGGCTTTCTCCTTCTGTCGAAATAGCTCTTTTGCCTGGATTGTGCGGCTCTAAGGTTTTCTTGTATTTGTTGACGCCAGATTTTGACAAGTGTTAAATCGGCGTCAGGAGAAGAGATTGGCCGATACGGCAGATCTTAAGGCTACAGTGAGGAATCAGCCGATTGAGGCTACAGTTGGAAATCGGCCGATTGGCGATGCAACTTGCGCCAACAGATAGGGAGGGTGAAACTATTGGAACCACAACAGGGGATCCCGGTCAAAAGTGGCCTAATATTGGTTAACGGAACGATGCTGATTCGGTCGAGAAGCAATGGAAAGAGTCCTGATTGGATTAGGAGATGGCGGCGGAAGATTCTGCGGGAGTCCGTTTCCTTTATAAAAATATTATAGATATAGTAGTTTTTCTGTTTAAAATAAGATTGTAACAAGTCGTAATCGATCAGGAGTCCTGGTTCTAGGGTATAAATAGGAGTCATCAGGGCTTTGTAGAAGGAATCAATCAATCAATCAACAAAGCACATCAACTTTTTCATAGCACTTTTACTTTCAAGTCGGCGACTTCGCCAATACTTTTTTCTTCTTTCATGAGTTCGTACGGATTGGCAGGGCTGCATCGACTCGATCTCCGCCAATTGGTAGGTTCCGCTTATTGAATAACATCTGAGCTTTAACCTCGGGCGCATCGCTGTGGTTTCGTTTGGATTTATTCACCAGTTATCAATATTTATTAGAATCATAGGTTTTACCTGTTGTTCTAATATTATCACCAGTTATCCAGCTTGAGATTGGAACTATCGGCTTTATCATCGCTCTTCCTCGTTCATCGTCATATAGCCGATTAGATCTATTTCAAGTGTTGCATCTGTAATAATTGTTTAAGTTGCTCCAGCAGTTTTCTTTGCAATTATTACGTGATTATTGGCTGATCCATAGCCGGTCATCATAGCAAATCGGCCGATTCGCCGACACGCTCTTCGGGACAGATCGGAACCCCAGCCGATCGGAACGCCCGGAATTTAATACTCTTATTTCCTTGTCAATCAACAGGTCAGATTGACTGGCACGCCGCACGAACCGCACCAGGGCAGTAACCCGAACAGGAGATAAGCAGATTCTCCCGGGTCGTGTGTCCGACGCTGAAGGTCATCGGCCGATTCCTGGCTGATTTTTAGCGCCAACACACTTTTGGCACGCCCGGTGGGACCAACCTCAAGATCCAATATGTCAAAGAACGCAGAAGTTTCTGAAAACAACATCATTGAGGTCACAGAAGTAGATCTCAAGGACAACCAGAAAGAAGAACTGGCAAAACATCTGGAGGATTAAAAAAGGATGTATCTACAGTCTTTCAGTTGTACCAGAAGCGAGGAGGCAATCAAGAAAGCTCCTCTTCCAGTTCCCCGCCACATCACCATTTCTGAGGATTCGGGCAAGATGTCCGATATGATCTAACAGTCCGTCTACCAGGCTTTCATCGACCAATCCTCGGTGACGACCAACATGGTGTATAACACCGTCATCAGTTCTCTGGTCAGCGGAGCAGCTCAAGGATATGAGGGGCCAGCATACGCCCCACCTATTACACCTCCAGCCAGAAGCTCACCAGGCACGTCCCACTCGGCTCCTCAGCCGATGTCGACGCAACACGAAGGATACAACACTTCGTTGCCTCTAGTGTCTCCAAGGTATAATGGTGCATCATGTTTCCCACTGCAAGCGCCGCTTCAGCCCGTCCATGTTGCTTCTATGCAATCGCTGCCCTCAAACTCAGTGCCTTGGGGGGCACCAACAATGATAGCTTTTCCCGATCAATCAACCGGACATGGGAGCTATCCGATCCAGGCGCCGTTCCACACGGTCGTTCGGCCGACGGTCTCTCAGTATCAACCAGCCACGTCAGAAATCGGCAGGAGGGCAGACGCTGTAGAAGCACTCAGAAGCACGGCGCCGATGACGATGTACGATGGAGCGGCGGATTCGCTTTGCCATCAACTATCAACTGCTCAGACGGCCGTAACGCAACAGAATCGGCCGCACGCTTCAATCCATCACCCGGCCGTACCACCGCCAATCCACCAACACATGCCGGCACCCCGAACAGTTGTTCATCAGCAGCAGGTGGATTGGACGGCAAGAATAGCGGAAGTAATTCAGGACCAATTCGGGTTGAAGCCGAAAGTGCAGACTTATACATACAAGACTCCATACCCATCGGCCTACGACCTGCTGCCGTTTCCCCACCGGTACAAGGTTCCTGACTTTACCAAGTTTTCGGGGCTGGACGATACCTCTACCGTGGAGCACATTAACAGATTCATCATCCAGTGCGGGGAAGCCGCCACGCAAGATGCTCTGAGGGTGCGCCTGTTTTCATCATCTCTGTCTGGATCGGCCTTCTAGTGGTTCACCACTTTACCACCCAATTCCATTGTTACTTGGGCCGATCTAGAAAAGCAATTCCATAAGTACTTCTACGTAGGAGTACATGAGATGAAGCTCTCAGATTTGACCAGCCTCAGGTAGAGAAGCGACGAACCAGTAACTGGATACATACAGAGGTTCAGAGAAATTAGGAACAAATGCTATAGTCTGGCTCTGACCGATGCCCAGTTGGCCGATATCTCTTTCCAAGGCCTCTTGCCACATATCAAGGAAAGGTATGCCTCAAAAGAATTTGAAAGCTTAAGCCAGATCGTTCACCGATTGGCCGGTCAGGAGGTGCGTCCATTTGAGCAGCAGAGGAACTTCCAGAAAAAGGTGGCATATCTGGAAGGATCTGAATCGGAGGAAGAGGAAGAAATCGGCCTAGCAGAGTGGGTGAAAGGCAAGAACCAGAGGCATTCGGCTTTGACACATCAAAGGCCGATAAGATTTTCGACTTATTACTCCAGGAAGGGCAAATCAAGCTATCACCATACCATACCATTCCTTCGGCCGATCAGCTCAAAAAGATGAAATACTGCAAATGGCACAACGCTACATCTCATGATACAAATGAATGTAAGATCTTCCGTCAGCAAATACAGTCGGCCATCGAGCAGGGAAGACTCAAGTTCGAAACCCCGGCAAATCCGGCAAAGCTGATGAAGATTGACCAGCATCCTTTCCCGGCCAACATGGTTGACACGGGAAGAAACTCACTTCAAACTAAGGTCCTGACGTCGGAATCGGCTAGAAGGAGCGGTGCCGTAGATCCCAGGAAGCAGGTCACGGTGGATTAAGTCAAAGGGAAAAGGCGGGCTGAAGACAAGGGCGAAGGATCAGAATGATCGCGCAGACCCGTCACTTCCCAATTCTTGCTCAGCAAATATCGGCGGCAGCAGGAACGATCAAGATACCACGATGAGATGATACGCCGACACGAGGATCACTGGCAATGTCCGTTCTTCATCCATTGCTGGGAAAATGACCTCCGATTGCCATCAGCCGATAACTATTCTGTGTGCAACGGATCAAGCCGCAACGATCGCCCGTTCAAAAGATCACGCTCTAGAGACAGAGAATCAGAGCCGATCAGCAGAAATCGGCGCGAACAAGAAGGACGGCGCTTTTCAGTGCATGATCGGCTGGGGGGCAGAGTTGACCGGTATCACCGGTCGAAAGACAGGATCAACCAGCAGGAGCGACTAGGGGGCAGAACCAGCATACACGATCGACTGGAAGAGATGGCTGATGACAGGGTGTCGGATGAAAACCCCCTAGGAAGGGAACCAGATTGGGAGCACGCCAAATCATCGGCCAGACCAGTAAACCCCAGATGGTGCCCTGAAGGATTGTCTAAATCTCAGAAGCAGAGAATCCAACGCCTGCGCCAATGGGAGCAACAAGAAGAAGAGCAGAGGCACGTGCTGGAAAAGAGAAACGTCAAGTCCCGGGTCTGGCAATCAAGAATTGGCAGCTGATGTCAATATGGTGTTCATATTGCCGATGGAGTTCATGGCGCCTGCGGATCGAGACAAGGCAACAAGGATGGAAGAGCAGATGGCACAGTTGGTATTAGAGCCGATGACAGCCACCTTTGAGAAACCAGAAGACGAAAAATGACAACATCTCAAGGCATTATTTCTCAAAGGGCACGTTAATGGACGACCCGTTACCAGGCTACTAGTGGATGGAGGCGCCGCAGTCAACATCATGCCATATGCCATGTTCCGGAAGTTAGGCAAAAGTGTTGAAGACCTGACCAAGACGGGCATGATGCTCAAGGACTTCAAAGGCAATGTGTCTCCCGCCCGTGGAGCGCTCTGCGTCGACCTCACCATCGGCAGTAAGACCCTTCCTACTACCTTTTTATTATTAATGGTAAAGGGTCCTACAACATGTTGCTCGGTCGCGATTGGATACACGCGAATTGCTGTGTCCCATCTACAATGCACCAATGCTTTGTGCAATGGGTCGGCGACAGTACAAAGATAGTCACCGCCGATTCCACCTACAGTGTTGCAGCAGCCGACACACAACAATAGAGCTGTGAACACGTCAAGTGTATATCCGGCAGGACTTGGGACACTGATTTTCCTGAAAGTGTCCGATTTTGGTCTACAGCCGATCCAAGCAGTCGCCTCTGAAGATTCAGAATAGATGGATCAATTCGTCCGAGAAGATGGAAAGCTTGGGCATTGATTTACGTCGGCCGATTCATTAGAGATGGTGGATTTGGGAGATGGTAGCAAACCAAGGCCGACGTATATTAGTGCTAGCTTGGATCCTGGATATAAATGTAAATTGATAAGTTTATTAAAAGAATTCAAGGATTGCTTTGCTTGGGAATATCATGAGATGCCTGGTCTAGACCGGTCCATTGTTGAACACCAGTTACCTATAAAATCAGGATATCAGCCATATCAGCAGCCTGCACAACGGTGCAACCCCAAAATTCTACCTGATATAAAGGCCGAGATCACAAGGTTGATTGAAGCAGGATTTATTCGGCAGTGCCGTTACGCCGAATGGATTTCTAATATTGTGCCCGTATATAAGAAGAACGGAAAGTTGCGCGTATGCATCGACTTTAGGAACCTAAATCAGGCTACACCAATGGACGGATATCCAATGCCGACGGCTGATATCTTGATAGATGCTGCCGCAGGACACAAAGTTATCAGTTTCATGGATGGTAATGTTGGGTACAATCAAATATTAATGGCCGAAGAAGATATTTCGAAAACGGCTTTCAGGTGTCCGGGCCACCTCGGTTTATTCGAGGGGGTGGTAATGACCTTCAGGTTAAAAAACGCCGGTGCTACGTATCAGCGGGCCATGAACTATATCTTCCACAAGCTCATTGGTGGATCGGTGGAAATTTACATCGACGATGTTGTGGTCAAGTCCAAAGGTCATCAGGAACATCTGGCCGATTTACAAGAAGTACTGGAGTGCACAAGGAAGCATGGGTTGAAAATGAACCCGAACAAGTGTGCATTCGGTGTATCGGCCGGGCAATTCTTAGGATTCATGGTCCATGAGCGCGGGATAGAGGTTAGCCGGAAGACCATTCATGCCATCAACAAAGTTGTAGCCCCACAGAATAAAACTGAGTTGCAATCCCTCATCGGCAAGGTCAATTTTATCAGAAAATTCATATCCAACCTGTCTGGGCGTATTCGAGCTTTCACTCCTTTGTTGAATTTGAAGCCCGATCAGGAATTCATACGGGGAGAAGAACAACGCAAAGCGTTAGAAGATATCAAGCAATATCTGGTTTCACCTCCGGTTTTAGTCCCGCCACAGCCCGGTAAGCCGTTCAAATTATACTTATCGGTTGATGAACAAGCTATTGGATCGACGTTGGTACAGGAGTTCGAAGGGAAAGAACGGGTGGTATATTATGTCAGCAGAAGACTCCTGGACACCGAAACAAGATATTCCCCGGTAGAACGATTGTGCCTGCATTTATACTTCTCGTGTACCAAGCTCAGGCACTATTTGTTATCGGCAGAGTGCATAGTTGTATGCAAAGATGATGTGGTGAAATATATGCTATCACTGCCGATTTTGAAAGGACGGATTGGAAAATGGATCCTGGCTCTATCAGAGTTTGACTTAAGGTACGAATCCGCCAAAGCTGTCAAGGGTCAAGTCATGGCTGATTTCGTAGCTCGGCATTGTGGACCGGAATTTGCTGTTGTTGAACCGGTTCCATGGAATCTGTATTTCGTTGGTTCTTCGTGTGGGGCCGGATCGGGAATCGGCATCATTCTCGTATCGCCTTGGGGGCAAAGTTATGATTTTTCTCTGTCGATAGAAGCATCCGCAACCAATAACCAGGCGGAATACCGAGCCGTCCTAAAAGGTATCCAATTATTAAGGGAAGTCAAAGCTGATGGAGTCGAGATTTTTGGAGATTCCTTGCTCATCGTAGATCAGTTAACGGGGAGATCTGAACGCAAAGATGATATCTTAAGGATTTACTATGAAGATTGCCTCCAGCTATTAAAGGAATTCAAGTCTGCAATAATCGAGCACATCCCCAGAAATTACAATGAAGAGGCCAATAGGCTGGCCCAACACGCGTCTGGATATCGGCCGATTCAGGGAGCTATGATTTTGGAGCTCATGGCCGATGATTGGCGAAAGGAGATTGCCGATTACTTGAAGGATCCGTCCCAGAAGGTGGATCAGCGAGTGCGGTTCCAGGCCACAAAATATGTTTTACTTGAAGATGATTTGTTTTACCGGACGATTGATGGGGTTCTTCTCAAATGCCAGGGAACAGAAGAAGCAAAGGTTCTAATGGGAGAAATCCATGAACGCGTATGTGGAGCCCATCAATCGGCTCACAAGATAAAATGGATGATCAGAAATAATGGGTATTACTGGCCAACGATTCTTGAAGATTGTTTCAAATATTATAAAGGTTGCCAAGACTGTCAGAAGTTTGGCAATGTGCAGCGCGCGCCAGCTTCGGCCATGAATCCGGTAATCAAGCCGTGGCCGTTTAGAGGTTGGGGAGTAGATCTCATCGGGCAGATTCACCCTCCATCGAGCAAGGGGCATAAGTTTATATTGGTAGCCACTGATTATTTTACTAAATAGGTGGAGGCAGTTCCGTTAAGGACCGTGACATCGGCCGATATGATCGAATTCGTTAAAAACCACATTGTTTATCGATTCGGTATTCCTCAGACTATCACAACTGATCAAGGAATGATGTTCACCTCAGGAGAAATTGGAGAATTCATCGCCGATATGGGGATTAAATTATCGAATTCTTCTCCGTACTATGCTCAAGCCAATGGCCAGGCCGAATCGTCCAATAAGGGGATAATCAAGTTGATCAAGAGGAAGATAGAGGAACAACCCAAGAAGTGGCACATGTCTTTGGCTGAATCTCTATGGGCTTATAGGATGGCTTGCCACGGGGCCACTAAGATATCTCCTTATCAGTTGGTATATGGTCACGCGGCAGTCTTGCCTTGGAAATTAAGGACGGGGTCAAGGCGTATATCGCTTCAAGATCAGTTGACGGCCGATGACTATTCCTTCCTCATGAAGGATGAGCTCGATGACTCAGCGGGTCAGCGGTTGAGGGCCCTGATTAGCATCGAAGAAAACAAGAAAAGGGTGGCCAGGTGGTATGACAAAAAGGTCAAGGTTAAGCAATTCTCCCAAGGAGATCTGGTATGGAAGTTGGTGCTGCCGATAGGGTCTAAAGATCCCAAATTCGGTAAATGGTCACCTACTTGTGAAGGGCCGTATAGAATCGGCCGATGTGCTCCGGGAAATGCATATATTCTAGAATTACCAAGAGCTTTAAACAGAAGATATCTGAAGAGATACTATCCAAGCATTTGGGTAGGTGCATAACTCGCAGTAAGATAGATCAAGACAACATGGCTGAATTCTATCGCTTTTGTCTACATAGCCGATGTAAAAGTGACATCGCCTTAAGGAGGAAACATTTTGGTTTTGTCTGACCGATTCATTATTCGGTGAAGAAGCAGCAGAGTACATGGCCGACATGGTACAAGTCGCCCTTAGAATAAAAAGTACCAATATATCTACCGATCACGCTTTTTCTTGAACTCTCTCTCAATCCGGCCTAATTTTATCAGAAGGCGGCTGGTCTTCTCCTCAAGATTTTCCATGGCGGCTTCAGCCTCAACTTGATGAGGGAGTGGATGACTCCTGTCGAGAGGTGGTTGGGATGTTCCTGCCGCGGCATCTTCAAGGGCAACTGAGCGAGGGAGTGGATGACTCCTTTCAGTTGGCGGTCGCTTGGTGCAGTTAGCGTCTATTTGGTCCTAGATTTTCTGGACATCAGCAGGAACATGACCTTTGAGTTCGTCAGAGTGAGCTCTTATCAGATCTATGTCTGTCTGCGACAGTGGTTTGTCTGAATGCATAACTTCAATTGCTCGTTCCAGACTGGGACTAAGGCGCTTTGGCTAAAGAGGGATAAACAACTACCCAATATCAGGGCGATTGAAATGTCAAGGGGAGAAATAGAAGAAGGTTCATACCTGGTTGACAGAGGAGGAGGAAGATGAGGAAGACATCTTGATGTCCAACCTGGAAGATTAGATCGAGTTATTGGAGGAGAAGGAAAGGGGTAATGCAGACGCCTCTAGAAACGGTGTGGGATCTCATACTTATAGAAAGAGGGAGGTGAGGAGATAGTAGGATGAGTCCCATCAGAGTAAAAGCGTTCATAAATACAAAGCTGCCAAAGGAAGCGGTCCAAGTTTGAATCGGCGCATCAACATTAAGGGAGAATTAAATATTTACAAGATTCTTTACAACCCAAGGAGGGTATCTATGGTCGCGATAGCTCGTTGCCTAATCTGATCGGCCGAGTCTAATACTCTTTGGTCGTCGTCGGCCGATCCGGGAATTTCTGGCATGTGGCGATGAAGTCTTATCGCTTCACGGGCCAGGTTCTGTCTTTCTTGTTTCAGCCCGGCGATGACGGATGGAAGCTCTTGAAGTTTCTTTTCTTTAGCAGCTATGTCTTTGGTTACCTGCTCCATCTCTTTGGCTAGCTCTGCCCTCCTCCGTTTGAGGCGATCTGTTGTGCCGACGATGTCTGGGCAGGAGCTCTCGAGGAAGTTGATCCATTGGTGCACTTCTTGGGCTTGGTGTTTGTAGGAATCGGCTTCCTCCCGGGTCTTTGCTAGCTGGGCACGATCGGCCACATGACGCAGGGCCCTGAACACCGGAATCTGTATCGACTCTATGAATGCAGCAGGTTGTAGATTCTCTATCGCTTCCTCCGAAATTCGGCCTCTGATGTCATTGAGAAGCCGCCGAATCGGTGAGGCATCTCCCACTAATCGGCCGATATCATCTTGGAGGAGGGTCCGCATACTCTCGAGCTTGGCGCGGACATCATCAGGAATTGAGCTCGACGGAACTTGGCGTGAAGCGACTTCTTCATCGTCAGATAGGGGAACCGCGAAGGAGAAAAGGCTGTTATTGGGAGTGTCTTGTTCCTGCGAAAGAATAAAGACAAGGATTAGCAGGCAGTAAAGGGGAATCGGCCGATTCCGGTGATAAGTTTCTTACCTCCTTGAAGCGGATTTCTCTTGCTTGCGCCGATGGGAGTGCCACCCTCGTCTCAGGAACCGGTGCAATCGGCTCATCAGAAGAGGAGGACTCGACAACTATCAATGCTCTGCTTGGGCCAGCTTCCTGAAAAGGTATGGGAAATAGATTCTATGAGTATACTGCGAATAATTGAATATGATGATACGAGATACTTGCCATACCTCTGCAAGTCTTCCGGCCGATGTTTGTTGAGGGGGTACAGTCGACGCACCCAGATCGGTCTGCATCAGAATCGGATTAGTTTTCTGAATATCGAGAAATTGAGTTAAGAGATTATCTACCTCGGTGAGGAGGGTCGCTGGTGTTTCGGCTTCCGCTCGGGATGTGGCCGATTGCTGCGGGGATTGCGCTGGAGCGGTCTGTGCAGCCTTGCACAAGGGAGAAGTTAATATTGATAGAGTACTTAAAGACATGTGAAGTATGTGAGGTTACCTGAACAGCTTCCACCAGCAGTAATGCAGCGGCCGCTCCGACTTCTGCGGCAGTTTGGGGATCGACCATCTCGGTAGTCGGCAGGGCTGGAGGAGTTGGGGTTTCAGCTGATACTACCGCCGATTGGCCAGTCGGTCCTATGCGGGCACACACTCGACGACTTGTCTTCTTTAAGGTTGGCCTTTTCGGCGTTTGTTTCCATCGGCTGCTAGTGATGTCCTTGATGGTCGGAGCATGATAGCCGATAAGTGGAAATGATGTATATGGACGATCGCTCTCTATCGGCCTACCACTTCGGCTCCGCATCGGAGGAACTTGGCTTTCAGACTGAAAAGATAAACACAAGTTAGTGGAAAGATTGTAGCATGGAAAGAAACCATATTAAAATCGGCTGGGAGAAAGGTCATACCGCTGCACTTGAATCGATGTTTTCTGGGTCCAAACTGTTGCAATATGTTGATGGAGATAGACAGAAGAGGTATTGCTTCCATTCTTCCCACCACAGTTTGAAATGTTGGACGGCAAAAGGGGCCACCATCTAGTTGTTCAGGTCGATGGTACTAGAGTTTGGCACTAAGTTGCACAGCCGATTTTAGTCGAGGCTCTTGGTCAGTTCATCTCGAAATTTTGCTTGGCCGGCAAAGTAGACCTGAATCGGCAGTTGACCAAAATCCAGTTGCCTTGCTGCGGCTGATGAATTATAAAACTCATAGGTGGGGGAATCCTTTCCAGAAAAGAAATTGGCCGGTAAAATCCCTGGCTTGATCAGGATATCCATAAGAATGGGTCTAGGAAATACTTGAGCAGTAAAAGAATAAAAGAGGAAAGTTTCGGATGATTACCTCCGGGATGAAGCTCATCGTCGCCGATGGAGCCGCTAGTGGAGCCGCCGATGGGGCCGCCGACGCTGAGGGGGTTGCCGGCGGAACCTCCGTAGTTGGAGAAGTTGCCGATGGCGCTGCCATTGGAAGGGTGGAGCAGGTCGCAGGCAAGATCGCTGGAGGGAGCGGTTCGAGATCGAGAGGGCGCAGGAAGAAGATGAACAGTGGTTCGCTAGAGGAGATTACTAGGCTTGTGGAGAAAGGAAAACGGAGAATGCCAATACTTAAGGACAATCCGAGAGAGAAAGGGCAAAGGCGGGATTTTTGCCGCGCCGTCTACATGAATTCCAGGAGAACAGTTGTCTCAAGCGCGTGGTTCGAGAAGATTGCAATCATCACGTAGAAGACTGCGAAACGGAAGGAGATTTTTACTGCGCTCGTTTCAGAGGAAAGATTAAAGAAAAGAGTTTCAAAGTAAAAATTATGTTTTACTCCGAAAGTGCGGGGCATGTGTTGACGCCAGATTTTGACACGTGTTAAATCAGCGTCAGGAAAAGAGATTGGCCGATACGGCAAATCTAAAGGCTACAGTGAGGAATCGGCCGATTGAGGCTACAGTTGGGAATCGGCCGATTGGCGATGCAACTTGCGCCAACAGATAGGGAGGGTGAAACTATTGGAACCATAACAGGGGATCCCAGTCAAAAGTGGCCTAATATTGGTCAATGGAACGATGCTGATTCGGTCGAGAAGCAATGGAAAGAGTCCTGATTGGATTAGGAGATGGCGTCGGAAGATTCTGCGGGAGTCCGTTTCCTTTATAAAAATATTATAGATATAGTAGTTTTTCTGTTTAAAATAAGATTGTAACAAGTCGTAATCGATCAGGAGTCCTGGTTCTAGGGTATAAATAGGATTCGCCAGGGCTTTGTAGGAGGAATCAATCAATCAATCAACAAAACACATCTACTTTTTCATAGCACTTTTACTTTCAAGTCGGCGACTTCGCCAATACTTTTTTCTTCTTTCATGAGTTCGTACGGATTGGCAGGGCTGCATCGACTCGATCTCCGCCAATTGGTAGGTTCCGCTTATTGAATAACATCTGAGCTTTAACCTCGGGCGCATCGCTGTGGTTTCGTTTGGATTTATTCACCAGTTATCAATATTTATTAGAATCATAGGTTTTACTTGTTGTTCTAGTATTATCACCAGTTATCCAGCTTGAGATTGGAACTATCGGCTTTATCATCGCTCTTCCTCGTTCATCGTCATATAGCCGATTAGATCTATTTCAAGTGTTGCATCTGTAATAATTGTTTAAGTTGCTCCAGCAGTTTTCGTTGCAATTATTACGTGATTATCGGCTGATCCATAGCCGGTCATCTTCGTAGCAAATCGGCCGATTTGCCGACACGCTCTTCGGGACAGATCGGAACCCCAGCCGATCGGAACGCCCGGAATTTAATACTCTTATTTCCTTGTCAATCAACAGGTCAGATTGACTTGCACGCCGCGCGAACCGCATCAGGGCAGTAACCCGAACAGGAGCTAAGCAGATTCTCCCGGGTCATGTGTCCGACGCTGAAGGTCATCGGCCAATTCCTGGCCGATTTTTAGCGCCAACAGTATTACTCTCACTTTTTCTCCGGCCTCGATTACCAAGTTTGGTCCAAATATTTTGCGTTCTCTGGTCTGTGACCAACTTAAAGGAGTTCGACACCTTCGTCCGTATAAGGCCTCAAATGGTGCCATTTTCAAACTCGCTTGATAGCTATTGTTATATGAGAACTCTGCTAGGGATAGGCATTTGTCCCAATTCTTGTCATAGTGAATGACGCAAGCTCTAAGCATGTCTTCAAGAATTTGGTTCACTCTTTCAGTTTGTCCGTCAGTCTGAGGATGATAGGCTGAGCTTCGAATCAATTTAGTACCAAGAGAAGCTTGCAATTGTTCCCAAAAGCGCGCTACAAACTGAGTACCACGATTGGAAATAATTGTCTTAGGTACTCCATGTAGGCAAACAATGCGATCAAGATAAATCTCGGCATATTTCTTGGCAGTATAGGTGGTGTGTACCGGAAGAAAAGTGCCGTCTTTGTGAGTCTATCAATGATAACCCATATGGAATCATGTTTCTGTGCGGTACTCGGCAATCCAACAATGAAATCCATACTTATGTCTTCCCATTTCCATGAGGGTATAGGCAAAGGTTGAAGTGTACCGGCTACTTTCAAGTGCCTGGCTTTTACTCTCTGACATGTGTCACATTCCGAGACATATTTAGCAATTTCCTTCTTCATTCTAGTCCACCAGAAGTTTTGCCTAAGATCTTGATACATTTTGCTACTGTCGGGGTGAATAGAAAATTTGGAAAGATGGGCCTCATCAAGAACGTGCTTACGGAGCACATGATTCTTCGGAACGACTATGCGACTTTCGAACCATAGAACTCCCTTATGGTCCTGGCGGAAACATTTGTATTTCTCTTCTCCTAGAGAGAGTTTTTGTTTGATGATCTTAACTCCTTCATCATGTAGTTATGCCGTGATGATCTAGTCGTGAAGAGTGAGCTCAACTGAGATGTGATGCAAGGTGTCTTGAGGAATCATTTCCAAACTAAGCTTTCTCATTTCCGAACATAATGTCTCATTATAGATTTCCACTGATAGGCAATGGCAATGAGCCTTGCGGCTTAGTGCATCTGCGACTACATTGGCCTTGCCGGGGTGATAGTGCACCTCGAGGTCATAATCCTTGATTAATTCTAGCCATCTTCTTTGTCTCATATTCAGATCGGCTTCAGTGAAGATATATTTGAGACTCTTGTGATCGGTGTAGATATTACAATGAGTGCCCATGAGATAATGTCTCCATATTTTTAGAGCATGAATGACAGCTGCTAATTCGAGATCGTGGGTTGGATAATTTTGCTCATGGGGCCTAAAGGCTTGTGAAGCATAAGCAATTACTCGATTTTCTTGCATAAGCACACAATCAAGACCGGTGCTAGATGCGTCACAGTAAAAATCGAACGGCTTGGTGTTATCGAGTTTAGCTAACACAGGGGCTGTAGTCAAATGTTCTCTAAGAGTGTGGAAAGCTTCTTCACATTTTTCATCCCACACAAACTTTACTCCCTTTTTCAATAGTTCAGTCATAGGCTTAGAAATTCTGGAGAAATCCGGAACGAAGCGGCGATAGTAGCCGGCTAAACCAAGAAAACTGCGAATCTGATGAACAGAGGTAGGAGGTTTCCAATCCATCACCTCTTGTACCTTGCTGGGGTCAACGGCTATGCCTTCGCTGGAAATAGTGTGACCCAAGAATTTCACACTATCCAATCAAAATTCGCACTAAGAAAATTTAGCATAGAGCTGATGGTCTCTAAGACGCTGAAGAATGATGTGCAGGTGCTTAGCGTGCTCTTCCTCATTCTTAGAATAGATAAGGATGTCGTCAATGAAAACTACGACAAATTTGTCGAGCTCGGGCATGAATACCGAATTCATGAGATACATGAATTTGGCAGGGGCATTTGTGAGACCAAACGACATGACCAAGAATTCATATAGTCCTATCGTGTGGAAAAGGCGATCTTAGGAATATCGCATGGACGAATGTTTATCTGGTGATATCCAGATCGAAGATCAATCTTTGAGAAAACTCTAGCTCCAGATAATTGATCAAAGAGAATGTTAATGCGGGGAAGTGGGTATTTATTCTTAACGGTCACCGCATTGAGAGGTCGGTAGTCAACGCATAACCTCAAACTGTCATCCTTTTTCTTTACAAATAGGGATGGACATCCCCAAGGTGATGCGCTAGGACGAATGAAGCCTTTGTCCAGTAGTTCTTGGAGTTGTGTTCTCAGTTCGGCCAATTCCTTAGCTGGCATTCTATAGGGTCTTTTGGAGATAGGTGCAGTGCCTGGTTGCAGTTCAATAACGAACTCAATATCCCTATCTGGTGGCATTCCTAGCAAATCGTCCGGAAAAACATCGGCATACTCGCATACCACTGGAATATCCTCTAGTTTGATTCCTTCCATCACGAAAGCACAAGAATTCGTGCACTCCCGGAACGGTAGGTAAAGGGTAGTGGCTCCGTGACTAGGTGAATTTATTTCAACAGCTTGGGAAGAAAGGTCCGGTATGACTCCGTGCATAGTCATCCAATTCATACCCAAAATAATATCCATTCCTTCAAGGGGTAAGAGAACAAGGTCCGTGTTGATGATTTTACTACCCAATTTTATCGGTACCAGTTTTATTATTTGGTTGGAATCAATTTTTCCACCCAGTGTTGATATCATATATGACCCTTTTGTGTGACAAAAATCCAAGCCTACTTTCGCACCGAACTTTGCACTAATGAAGCTATGTGATGCACCAGAATCAAACAATATAACTGCAGGCTTGTAATGGATAGAGAATGTATCCGTCATTACTGGTGCTCCTTCAAGAAGTTCTGCAAGAGTGGTGAAATTGATCCGTCCTTGTTTGACCTGAATGGTCTGCATCTTGCCTTTGTTCTTATTGTTCTGGTTAGAGCCTTCGCCCTGAATTGGCTGCCTAGGCCGAGGGCATTCTCGAGCAAAATGACGGGAACTTCCACAACTGAAACAACGATTGGCAATGTTTGGATGAAGGAATTGCTGAGTAGCGGGCCATGGTCCAGTTTGCTGAGGCACAGGGGGTCGTACAACACCTTGTTGCTGCGGGGGCCTGACAATCCAACGTCCTGGCTGAGGGGCCTTCTGTGGAGCCGTAGGCGCAGCATTTTGCACTAAGCGATACCTCGGTGGCTGAGCACCCGAGGGTCCAGTTGGCGCCTTTCACTTCTTTTCAGCACGATGAGCCACAATACAATCCTCTTGAGTGATTGCCATATTGACCAGCTCATTATATGTATCGGCCTTGACAAGGTTCAGTTGCTCATTGAGTTTGGTACTCAATCCTCTGCGGAAACAATCCCGCTTCTTAGCATCCGTGTCAGCGTGATAGCCCGCGTACTGGCACAGATGGTTGAAGGCCTGAGCATACTGAAGTACAGTGCGGGTGCCCTGACTGAGTGCCAGGAACTCATTTAACTTTCTTTCCATAAGACCTTCCGGGATATGGTGTGCCCAGAACGCAGTTTTGAATTCGTCCCAGGTGACGACGTGATCAGCCGGGAGCATAACAAAGTAATTGTCCCACCAAAGACGAGCTGTACCGCGAAGCTGCTGAGCGGCATAGCGAGCCTTGTTTTCATCCAAGCATGTGTTGGCGCTAAAATCGGCCAGACAGGAATCGGCCGATGGTCTTCAGCGTCGGACACATTACCCGGGAGAATCTGCTTAGCTCCTGTTCGGGTGATCGCCCTGGTGCGGTTCGCGCGGCGTGCCAGTCAATCTGACCTGTTGATTGACAAGGAAATAAGAGTATTAAATTCCAGGCGCTCCGATCGGCTGGAGTTCCGATCTGTCCTGAAGAGCGCATCGGCGAATCGGCCGATTTGCTGTAAAGATGATCGGCTATGGATCAGCCGATAATCGCATAATAATTGTAAAGAAGATTGTTGGAGCGATCTAAACAATTATTACGGATGCAACACTTGAAATAGATCTAATCGGCTGTAAGATGATAAATCGAAGAAGAACGATGACGAAGCCGATTACTCTCATCTCAAGCTGGATAACTGGTGATAATACTAGAACAACAGGTAAAACTTGGAATTCTAGTAAATGTCGATAACTGGTGAATAAATCCAAACGAAACCAATTGGCCAATGCGCTCGTAGTTAAAGCTCATAGTTAAAGCTCGGATATTACTCGATAAGCGGAACCTACCAATTGGCCAGAGATCAAGTTGATGCAGCCCTGCCAATCCGTACGAACTCATGAAAAAAGAAAAGTATTGGCGAAGTCGCCGACTTGAAAGTAAATTGCTGGAAAAGTAGAAGTATTGTTGTTGATTGATGTGTTGATTTCTTGCCAAGCCCTGACGACTCCTATTTATACCGTAAAAACTAGGACTCCGGGTCGATTACGACTTGTTACAACCTTATTTAAAAATAGGAAAATTACTATATCTATAATATCTTTTAAAAAGGACACGGACTCCCACAGAATCTTCCACCGCCGTCTCCTAATCCAATCTGGACTTTTTTTAATTGCTTCCTGACCGACTTAGCGTAGCTCTGTTGACCAACTTTTGACCGGGACCCTTCGAAGTAGTCCGATCCTGTTAGCGCAAGCTGCATCACCAATCGGCCGATTTCCAACTGTTACCTCAATCGGCCGATTTCTTACTGTAGCCTTCAGATCTGCCGCATCGGCCAATCTTCTCCTCCTGACGCCGATTCAACCCGTGTCAAAATCTGGCGTCAACACATGCCCCCCAGTTTCGGAGTAAAACATAACTTTTTCTTCGAAACTCTTTCTTTAATCCTTTTCTCCGAAACGGGCGTAGTAAAAATCTCTTTCCATTTCGCGGTCTTTCGCACAATGATTGCAATTTCCTCGGACCGAGCGCGCGAAACGACCGCTCCCCTAGAATTCGTGTAGATGGCACGGCAAGAATACCGTTTTTACCCTTGCCCTCCCGGTTTTTCCTTAAGTATTTGCATTCTCCGCCTACTCTTCCCCACAAATCTAGCATCTCCTTCCAGCAAACCACTGTTCGTCTTCCTCCGAGCCCTCTCGATCTCCAACTGCCCCCTCCGGCAATCTCACTCGAAACCTGCTCCAACCTCCCAATGGCGTCACCATCGGCGACCGCTCCAACCACGGAGGCTCTATCGGCGATCCCCTCAGCGGCGGCGGCCCAATCGGCGGCTCCACTGGCAACCCCATCGGCAACGATGATCTTCATCCCGGAGGTAAACACTTGAAATTTCCCCCTTTTATTTTTCTACTGCTCCAGTATTTTCCGGATCCTTCTTTAGGCACGTAGGCACCAGATCACCATCCCTCTTTCAGAATCCCCTGATCTTATCTGCTTAGGCCCCATGGGGAACCCCGATCCAACTGACCTGATCAATCTAGAGACTCACAGAGTCCCATTCAAGCAATCACCCATGGACCTAGATCAGTGGGTAGGTACCTTTAGATCCTGGCCAAATGAGACCCCCGGTTGGACAGAATGGTACCAAAGAATAGCCAGGTCTAGGAGGGTTCAGTGGGATGAACAAAAAATCGGCCAATGCATAGACCTCTCTCTGTCCCAGATGGAGAAAAATGGACCTCTGGTCATAGCAGCTTCTTACTTTTGGTCCGACGCACTCAATGCATTTCTTTTTGGACATGGACCCATAACCCCAACTTTGGCCGATGTCCTGCTGTTGACCGGCCTCAACATCTCCTCCGCCGATGTCCCTTTTAACTATCTGATTAAGCCATCACATCGGCTAGAGACCAAAAGAATCGGCGGGTGGAAGGGATACATCAGCAAAAATATGAAGACGGGGACAGTTTCAGAGAGAGAGCATACTGCTTTTCTGATGATGTGGCTGGAAAAGCACTTTTTCTGTGGCAGAGCAGTTGGACCCTCTTCAAACACCCAAGCTTTAGCGGAAGCTTTGTCACAAGGATCGGCCATCCCCCTTGGAAAACATCTACTGGGATCGGCCTACCACCTGATGCATCAAATCGGCACTAAGTTGTCAAAGGGGGAGCCGATTGGGAATCCTGGCGGTCCCTGGTGGTTCATCACCCTCTGGCTCAATTTATATATGAGTAAGGTCTCTCAGCAACGGATAGAGACCAAAACTTTCCCCAATATCGAGTCAGAGGAGAATCCAACTGTCCGACGACGCTGCAGATCCTTTGGAGTGGCGGCATCGGCCTTCCCAGGCTATCAGTTTACAGCTACCCGTACAGCTGAATATTTCAGATGCCTCTATAATGGCCTTAGTGAAGAAACTGTCAGCTGGCATCCGTATCAGGCAGTGGAGCCGATTTTTGAATTACCCATGAGCTACGACTTCTCCACTCATACCTTTGACAGGGAGCTTATGGATATCTTGATCAAGCCAGGGATTCTACCAGCCAATTTCTTCTCTGGAAAGGACTCTCCCACATATGAGTTCTACAATCCATCGGCTGCAGCAAGGCAACTGGGCTTTGGCCAACTGCCGATTCGGGTCTACTTCGCCGGTAAGCAAAATTCGGAGATGGATTGACTACAAGTCTTGACTACAATCGGCTGTGCGACCTAGTGCCAGATTCTAGCACTATTGACCTGAACAACTGGTCAGTGGCCCCTTTTGCCACTCAGCAATTTAAATTATGGTGGGCAGAATGGAAGCAATACCTTTTCTGCAAATCTCCATTAACTTATTGCAACATTCTGGACCTAGAAAACGTCGACCCAAATGCAGCGGTATGTCTTTTCTTCCATACTTTCATCTTGTCATTAACTCACATTTATCTTCTTAGTCTGAGAGTCAGGTCCCTCCGATGCGGAGCCGAAGCGGCAGGCCGATAGATAGTCATCATCCATATACACCATATCCACTCATCGGCTTCCATGCTCCAACCATCAAGGACATTTCCACTGGCCGATCGAAATGAGCACCGAAAAGGCCAACTTCGAAGATAACAAGCCGTCGAGTGCGAGCCCGCATCGGATCGGCCGACCAGACGGCGGTAGCATTGGCCAAGACTCCGATTCCTTTATCCTTGCCAGCTACCGAGATAGCCGATCCTCAAGTCACCGCCGAAGTCAGGGCAGCTGCGGCATCACTACTAGTAGAAGTTGTTCAGGTGATCTTGTTTATTTCATATATCCTTTAAGTGCTCCACTAACACAAACTCTCTCTCTCTCTGCCAGGCCGCACAAGCTGTTCCATCGCAGTCTCCACAGCGATCGGCCACGTCTCAAGTGGAAGCCGAAACTCCAGCAGCTCCTCCCGTCGAGGTAAATGATCTCTTACTTCAATTTCTTGATATTCAGAGGACTTAACCGATCCTGAAGCAGGCCGATATGGGTATGCTGGCTACAACCCCACAACAAACATCGGCCGGAAGATCAACAGAGGCATGGCAACTATCTCATACCATCTTATTTCATTTACCCATATTATACTCACAAAATCTGTTTTCCAGGTCTTTTCAGGAAGCTGGTCCGAGCAGAGCATTAATAGTTGTTGAATCTTCTTCTTCTGACGAGCCAACTGTACCAGCCCCTGAGACGAGGGAGACGCTTCCACCGGCGCAAGCAAGAGAAATTCGTTTTAATGAGGTAACAAACTTACCATTGGAATCGGCTGATTACCCTTTATTGCTTGCTAACCCTTCTCCTTATTTCCCCACAGGAGCAAGATACCCCGAACAACAGCATTTTCTCCTTTGCCGTCTCCTTGCCTGATGACGAGGAAATCGCTTCACACCCGATTTCGTCGAGCTCTGCTTCCGATGATGTCCGCGCCAAGCTTGAAAGCATGCGTATTCTCCTTCAAGACGACATCGGCCGATTGGTAGAAGACGCTTCGCCGATTCGACGACTTTTCAATGATATCAAGGGTCGAATCCCGGAAGAAAAAACAGAAAGCTTAGCGCATGCTGCTTATATAGAATTGTTGACGCCAGATTTTGACACGTGTTGAATCGGCGTCAGGAGGAGAAGATTGGCCGATGCGGCAGATCTGAGGGCTACAGTAAGGAATCGGCCGATTGAGGTAAGAGTTGAAAATCGGCCGATTGGTGATACAGCTTGCGCCACCTGGATGGAATTATTTCGGAGGGTCCTGGTCAAAAGTTGGTCAACAGGGCAACGCTAAGTCGGTCAAGGAGCAATTGAAAAGAATCCTGATTGGATTAGGGGACGGCGGCGGAAGATTCTGCGGAAGTCCGTTTCCTTTAAAAGTTATTATAGATATGGTAATTTTCCTGTTTTTTAAATAAGATTGTAACAAGTCGTGATCGACCAGGAGTCCTAGTTTTAGGGTATAAATAGGAGTCATCAGGGTCTTACAGAAAAAATCAACACATCAATCAACAACAATACCTCTACTTTTTCCAGCAATTTACTTTCAAGTCGGCGACTTCGCCAATATTTTTTCCTCTTTCACGAGTTCGTACGGATTGGCAGGGCTGCATCAACTTGATCTCCGGCCAATTGGTAGGTTCCGATTATCGAGTAATATCCGAGCTTTAACTACGGGCGCATCACTGTGGTTTCTTTTGGATTTATTCACCAGTTATCGATATTTACTAGAATTGCAAAGTTTACCTGTTATTCTAGTATTATCACAAGTTATCCAGCTTGAGATCGGGATAATCGGCTTCGTCATCGTTTTTCTTCAACTTATCATCATACAGCCGATTAGATCTATTTGAAGGGTTGCCTCTGTAGTAATCGTTTGGATCGCTCCAGCAGTTTTCTTTACAATTACTACGCGATTATCGGCTGATCCATAGCCGATCATCTCTACAGCAAATCGGCCGATTCGCCGCCGACGCGCTCCTCAGGACGGATCGGAACTCCAGCCGATCGGAGCGCTTGAAATTTAATACTTTATTTCCTTATCAATCAACAGTTGACTGGCACGCCACGCGAACCGCACCAGGGCGATAACCCGAATAGGAGCTAAGCAGATTCTCCCGGGTCGTGTGTCCGACGCTGAAGACCATCGGCCGATTCCTGTCTGGCCGATTTTAGCGCCAACAAGAATATATGCAGATTTCGGTTTCCAGGGCGCTGCGCCATATGGCCGATCGTGTCCAGCTGGCAAAAACCCGGGACGAGGCCGATTCATACAAGCACCGGGCTCAAGAGGTACATCAAAAGATCAACTTCCTCGAAAGCTGTGGCCCGGACGTCGTTGGCAAGATAGATCGGCTCAAACGGAGAAGAGCAGAGCTGGCCAAGGAGATGGAGCAAATAACCAAAGAGGTAGCCGCTGAAGAAAAGATGCTTCAAGAACTCCCATCCATCATCAGTGAGCTGAAGCAAGAAAGGCAGCACTTGGCCTGCGAAGCGATAAGGCTTCGTCGCCATATGTCAGAAGTTCCAGGATTGGCCGATGATGACCAGAGACTACTAGATTCGGCCGATCAAATTAGGCAACAAGCTATCGCGGCCATAGATGCTTTTCTTGGGCTGTAAAGAATATTGTAAACATTTATTGCCTCTTTAATGCCACTGCGCCGATTTGCTCCTTTAATGTTACTGCGCCAACTTGATCTTGAACCGTTTCTTTTGCCAGCTTTGCATTTATGTATGCTTTTACTCTGATAGGACGTGTCTCACCATCCATCTACCTCTCTTTCCTTTATAAGCAGACCCTTCACCGTCTCCAGAGGCATACGCATTACTTTTCTTCTCTCTCTCTCCAACACCAGATCTTTATCCTCCCAAACCAAACAGCAAGATGTCTTCTTCGTATTCTTCATCTTCTTCCTCTGTCAACCAGGTATGAACTGTCTTCTGCCTTTCCCCTAGACATCTCAATCGCTCTGATGTTGCACAGTCTTTTCGTCTTTGTTTAGCCAAAATGTCTCAGGCAGACGAAATCATGCATTCAGACGAACCATTGTCACAGGCAGACAAAGATCTGATAAGAGCTCATGCTGAGGAACTCAGAGATCATGTTCCCGCTGTTGTCCAGGAGTATTGGGACCTTATAGATGCTCACTGCTTGGTCCGTAAGCAACCACCTTCTGAAAAGAGTCCTCCACTCCCTCATCAAGTCAAGACTGAAGCTACCATGGAGAGTTTGGAGGAGAAGAAGACCCGCCTCCTGATAGAACTTTGCAATCAAGCTGAGACTGGAGCCACCGTAGAGAACCCGAAGGAGAATAGGATCCGTCTTATGATAGAACTGGGTCGCGTCGAGAGAGAAATCCAGACCAGGCGTAAATAGATGCATCGGTATTTTTATTCTAAGGGCGACTTGTACCATGTCGGCCATGTACTCTGTCATTTTCATCCAATAGTGAACTAGTCGAAATGAATCCCAATGTTTCTTTCTTCAGGCGATGTCATCTCTGCATTAGACGAAAGCCGATAGAAAATCGGCCATATTATCTTGATATATCTTATCGCAAGTTATGCATCTATCCAAATGCTTGGATAGTATCTCTTCAGATATCGTCCGTTTAAGGCTCTTGGGAACTCTTCCCCTTCAATTGTTTCCAGAATATATGCATTTCTAGGGGCACATCGGCTGATTCTGTACGGCCCTTCCCAAGTGGGTGACCATTTACCGAATTTGGGATCTTTAGATCCTATCGGCAGCACCAACTTCCACACCAAATCTCCCTGGGAGAATTGTTTAACTTTGACCTTTTTGTCATACCATCTGGCCACCCTTTTCTTGTTCTCTTCTATACTAATCAAGGCTCTCAACCGTAAACCTGCCGAATCATCAAGTTCGTCCTTCATGAGGAAGGAATAGTCATCGGCCGTCAACTGATCTTGAAACGATATACGTCTTGATCGTTGTTTTTCTTTGGGCGCCACACCCGAGACTTAACGTTTCTTTTCTCCGGCACCTGCTTCTGTTCTTCTTCTTGTTGTTCCCACTGGCGCAAGTGTTGGGTCCTCCGTTTCTGAGATCTGGAGAGGCCATCGGGACACCACCTGGGGTTTACTGGTTTGGCCGATGATCTTGCGTGTTCCCAATCTGGTTCCCTTCCTAGGGGGTTTTAATCTGACACCCTATCATCAGCCATCTCTTCCAACCGATCGTGCACGCTGATTCTGCCCCCCAGTCCATCCTGTTGGTTGATCCTGCCTTTTGACCGGTGGTACTGGTCAACTCTGCCCCCCAGCCGATCATGCACTGAAATGCGCTGTCCCTCTTGTTCGTGCCGATTTCTGCTGATCAGCTTTGATCCTCTATCCCTAGAGCGTGACCTCAGGCGATCGTTGCAACTTAATCCGTTACACTCAGGATAGTTATCGGCTGACGGCAATCAGATGTCGTTCTCCCAACAATGGATGAAGAACGGACATTGCCAGTGATCCTCATGCCGGCGTATCATCTCGTCGTGGTATCTTGATTGTTCCTGCTGCTGCCGATATTTGCTGAGCAAGAACTGGGAGGTGACGGGTTTGCGTGATCGTTCTAGCCCCCGCCTGTTCCTTTTGATGTCGCCCGCTGTAATCTGCCTTCTGGGATCGACGGCGCTGCCCCTTCTTGCCGATTCTGACGTTAGCACCTTGGTTTGACGTGAATTTTCTCCCATGTCAACCATGTTAGCCGGGAAGGGATGCTGATCTATCTTGATCAGCTTTGCCGATTTAGCCGGGATTTCAAATTTGAGCCTCCCCTGCTCGATGGCCGATTGTATCTGCTGACGAAAGACTTTGCATTCATTCGTATCATGAGATGTGGCGTTGTGCCACTTGCAGTACTTCATCTTCTTGAGCTGATCGGCCGTAGGGATGGTATGATACTGAGGAAGTTTAATCTGCCCTTCTTGGAGTAATAAGTCGAAAATTTTATCGGCTTTTGACGTGTCAAAGCCGAATGTCTTTGGCTCTTTCTTTACGAAAGGGCATGATATTGGTTTTTTGCCTTTCACCCACTCTGCCAGGCCGTTTTCCTCCTCCCCGTCAGATTTAGATCCTTCTAGGTATGCCACCTTCTTCTGGAAATTTGTCCGTTGCTCAAACGGACGGACTTCCTGTCCTGCCAATCGGTGAACGATCTGGCTTAGGCTTTCGAACTCTTGCGAAGCATACCTTTCCTTAATTTGTGGTAGGAGGCCTTGGAAAGCTATATCGGCCAACTGTGCATCGGTCAGAGCCAGGCTGTAACATTTATTCCTAACTTCTCTGAATCTCTGTATATACCCAGTTACTGGTTCATCGCTCCTCTGCCTGAGGCTGGTCAAATCTGAGAGCTTCATCTCGTGTACTCCTGCGTAGAAGTACTTATGGAACTGCTTCTCCAGATCGGCCCAAGTAACAATAGAATTTGGTGGCAAAGTGGTGAACCACTGGAAGGCCGATCCGGACAGAGATGATGAAAATAGACGCACCCTCAGAGCATCCTGCGTGGCAGCCTCCCCGCACTGGATGATGAATCTGTTGATGTGTTCAACGGTGGATGTGTCGTCCGACCCCGAAAACTTGGTGAAATCGGGTACCTTGTAGCGGTGTGGGAACGACAGCAAGTCATAGGCCGATGGGTATGGCATCTTGTATGTGTAAGTCTACACTTTTGGCTTCAACCCAAACTGGTCCTGAATCACTTCTGCTATTCTTGCCGTCCAGTCCACCTGTTGCTGATGAACGACCATTCGCGGTGCAGGCATATGTTCAAGGGCTGGTACGGTTGGGTGACGAATCGAAGCATGCGGCGAATTTTGCTGAGCAGTTGATAGTTGATGGCGAAGTGAATCCGCCGCTCCATCGTATGTCATCATTGGCGCCATGCTTCTGAATGCTTCTACAGCGCTTGCCCCCTGCCAATTTCTGATGAGATTGGCTGATACTGAGGGACCGTCGGCCGGACGGCCGATTGGTGAGACGCCTGGATTGGATAGCTTCCATGCCCGGTTGATGGATCGGGGAAGCCGTTGTCGCTGATATCCCCCAGGGTACTGAGCTTGTGGGCAGTGATTGTACAGAAGCAATCTGGACGGGTTGAAGCGGTGTCTGTGATGGGAAACATGGTGCACCGCTGTACCTTGGAGACGCTGGAGGCAACGGAGTGTTGTACCCCTCGCGTTGCGTCAATATCGGCTGAGGAGCCGATTGGGACGTGCATGGTAAGCTTCTGGCTGGCAGCGTGATCGGCGGGGCATACGCTAGTCCCTGATAGCCTTGAACTACTCCGCTGGCCAAAGAGCTGATGACGGCGTTATATACCGTGTTGGTCATCACTGAGGATTGGTCGATGAATGCCTGGTAGAAGGACTGTTGGATCATATCGAACAACTTGCCCGAATCCTCAGCAATGGTGATGTGGCGGGGAACTGGAATAGGAGCCTTCTTGACAGCCTCCCCGCTTCTGGTACGACTGAACGACTATAGGTATATCTTCTTGTAATCTTCTAGATGTTTAGCTAATTCTTCCCTCTGGTCGTCCTTGAGATCCGCTTCTGTGACCTCGATGATGTTGCTGTCGGTAATCTCTGCGTTCTTCGACATATCAGACCTTGAAGTGTCCCACCGGGCGTGCCAAAAGTGTGTTGGCGCTAAAATCGGCCAGACAGGAATCGGCCGATGGTCTTTAGCGTCGGACACACGACCCGGGAGAATCTGCTTAGCTCCTATTCGAGTTATCGCCCTGGTGTGGTTCGCGCGGCGTGCCAGTCAATCTGACCTGTTGATTGACAAGGAAATAAGAGTATTAAATTCCAGGCGCTCCGATCGGCTGGAGTTCCGATCTATCCTGAAGAGCGCGTCGGCGAATCGGCCGATTTGCTGTAAAGATGATCGGCTATGGATCAGCCGATAATCGCGTAATAATTGTAAAGAAGACTGCTGGAGCGATCTAAACAATTATTACGGATGCAACACTTGAAATAGATCTAATCGGCTGTAAGATGATAAATCGAAGAAGAACGATGACGAAGCCGATTACTCTGATCTCAAGCTGGATAACTGGTGATAATACTAGAACAACAGGTAAACTTGCAATTCTAGTAAATATCGATAACTGGTGAATAAATCCAAACGAAACCACAGCGATGCGCCCGTAGTTAAAGCTCGGATATTACTCGATAAGCGGAACCTACCAATTGGTCGGAGATCAAGTTGATGCAGCCCTGCCAATCCGTACGAACTCGTGAAAGAAGAAAAGTATTGGCGAAGTCGCCGACTTGAAAGTAAATTGCTGGAAAAGTAGAAGTATTGTTGTTGATTGATGTGTTGATTTCTTGCCAAGCCCTGACGACTCCTATTTATACCCTAAAAACTAGGACTCCTGGTCGATTACGACTTGTTACAACCTTATTTAAAAACAGGAAAACTACTATATCTATAATATCTTCGAAATAGTCCCGTCCTGTTAGCGCAAGCTGCATCACCAATTGGCCGATTTCCAACTGTTACCTCAATCGGCCGATTTCTTACTGTAGCCTTCTGTGGCAGAACCACCTGAATTAATCCGGCTCAAGTGTATTAACCATCACCATTAAGGCATCCTCGGTTAACCTTACACTTCAAACGGAGTAATCCACTGGTCTGTCGGGTATAACCTCCCGATACAACCACGGTGAACGGATCGAGCGCCGTACATACAAATGCTCATGCGACGATGAGCCCAGAGAATACCACATTCCAGCAAGTATTACATCATTTGCATAAGTCAATATTACAGACCTGGTTCTGAGTTTAGAAAACAAGTACTTCAATTAACATAAATAAGTTCTTCAGAGTTAAATTGCAGCGGAAATAAACAACGGAAACTACTCGACGATACAGGATGTCTCGATGAAGCCCGTACGAGACATCACTCGGCCTTATCTCCGTTGGACGGGGGCGCATCCCATTCCACCGACCAACCAGGGGGAAGAGTGCAGGGCCAAGTCAAGCTAGCAATCATGTCTTCGAAGGGCTCACCTGAAATCGAGTCACAAGCAAGACTGAGTATACTAATACTCAGCAAGACTTACCCGCGTAGTGGGAACTACTCCACCGACTCTAGATATGCAAGGCTTTTTGGCTCAGGGGTTTGTTTTGCCGAAAAGCATCTACAAGTGGGTCCTTACTTTCAACTTTTAGCTCAAGATTCTAGTTTCGTTAGCCAGTCTAGGTAAGCAGCTATCTAAAGCATACATGGTGAAGCATTAAATTTTCCATCCAACCAGTTCATTCATCATCCTTGTTCCTCTTCTTACTCTGTGGGTAAAAATGGTTAAGCAGTCTCAATAGCCGTGAGAAACGGACGATTCGAATCGAATTTCTTAACCTTGCAAGGGAAACCCAAACACACGTCACGTGGTTACTCCCTAGAGTCACACGTGCAACTTTTCCCCTTTCTTTCCGGGTCGTGGATCGGGGCTACCCTCCGAGAGTACAAGAGCTCCACGCCACGGTTCGGCGCCGGGTCGTGACCACTCTCTGCACTCGCCATATGCACATGGGACCGAAGTTCAAAGGGTAGGATGCCGTCCCCTTGCCGGGCCAATCAGGTACTTAAGCTTACCGATTCCCATAATCTCGGCATGTGTTTAGTACGTTCAAAGACTTAACCATCACTACCACACCCTGCGGCCTTAGCATTTTTCACTAGACAGACGGGCCTCAATCGTAACCATCGTTACATAACCCGTCCGTGTCCTTATGATTGCAGCGTGTAGTAGTCATTCAACTCCTATTTTCTCGCGAGTGACAGGAAATCACTCGACTTTTACCGGAGTCCTATTAGCACAGCATTCTATCGAACCTTACATCTAGTTTTCACGCAAGGGTTCCTGACATCATGCAACTAAGTTTTCATCCAACTCCTATAAACTTAATGCACAAGCAAAGAGTAATGAGTTGCATAATTTCGGAAAGAATGGGTTATGCTCCGGGGCTTGCCTTCGCAGTTCGCTTGGGGATCTTCCGAACTTGGGCTCGGGTCTTCAAAAGCTTCAGTTAGATTTGCTTGAGCTTCACGCTGCTCACTCTCGGACGCGGGCACTAGCTCGTAGGTTCCGTCGGCGAGAGTCGTCGATTCTACATGAGTGCACAAGTTTAAGTCGTGGAAATAGCACTTGATTACGATTTGAGAGTCATTACTACAAGGGATAGTTTCTGGTCATGAAATTTTGGATTTAGGCACATCAAGGAAAGGTGTGCTTACTGTAAAAGTTTCAGCCAATTTTATGTAACAGATTAATTCTGAAAAATATATTTCATTGTTGCTGTTAGATACTTGTTCTTTTTGTACAGATCAATTGGTGCAACAATTGTGGCTAAGATTTTTACAGAGCTCTCACTTGAGCATGCGGAAGCTACTGTAATTTTTGTAGGATTTATCATGCAGTATTTAGAGCATAGAAATTATGACATTCTACACCTAGGCTTTTTAAAGATTCATTTTTACAGGACCCTACACAGGGTTTTTGTCCATGAAACTTTTTACACAGCAACCCCTACCACAGTGTAACTCCCAGTAATAATTTGGGGATTTTCCAAACTAAGTTACTATTTTCTTGATTTAATGTATGTTATTAGCACATAAATCAAATAAATAGGTTACTGTGAGATAAAAGGTCTCCTAATTTTTCTCTGGCTTCTAGTTACCAATACATTAGCATAGGAAAAATTTCAATGGGTGACTTACCACCTAACTGCAGGGATAAAATATTCTTCTTACACATGATATGAAACTAAGTTTAACAAACAGTAAATCTAGAGATGGAATTTGGGCCTGATCTTTTTACACAGTCCTAATCATCCAGCAACTAGTTTACTGCCCAAAATTCAGGGTCAGCATTGTTCTAGAACAGTGGGTATGAAATATGTCCATTAAAGCTTCTATTTAATGTAGAGCAAAATATTTTGAGATTCTGAGAAAACTTTTGTAACAAAAGTGGTAGAGTTTGTTCTGAGGATTCCAGAACAGTTGAGTTTGCATTTTTTTGAATTTTCTACGATTTTATACGAATTTTACAAGTTCACTGAATTTGAATCTAGGTTTGAAATTTTCTTTTACAACTAGGTCCTTGAATCTTACGCTCAGACCCTTCTAAAGATTTAAATCCTTGCAATTGGGTCCTCGGCGGCTCGGGTACGGCGGCCGGCCGAAATTCCGGCGAGGGGGCTCGCCGGCGGCGAGGGCGGGGGTAGGGGAAGGTTCAGGGGTGCGAGGGCTACCTTGTGGGGGTGTTGTTCAGGTGGGGGACGGCCGGGAAGGGCTCGCCGGCGTTGGAGCAGAGGCGGCGGCGGCGTGGCTTGCGTCGACGGCGGTGCTCCGGCGGGCTTGGGGCGGCGTGGTCCGGTCGGTGAGCTTCAGTGACGCGTGGGGAAGCTACTCAGAGGCTCGGCTTGGACGGAGGGGGTCGGGGTCGTGCTGTCCACGGCGAGCAGGGGCGGCGGCGGCGACGGCAGCGCGGGCGGCGGCGCTCCGGTGGCTCTGGGTGGCGTTGGGTGGGTCGGCGAGCTGCGGTGAGGCGATGTAGTGGTGGCTGGGTGCTCAGTTTGGGCAGTGGGCGGCGGCAGTGGGCTGTCCACGGGCGGGTGGTGCTCGGCGGCGGCGATGGCGACGGCGGGGTATTCTGGTGGCCGGGGGCTCGCGCGCGTGGCCGGGGGTGGCGCTTTTATACGGACAGGAGGGGCCAGGTTAGCGTGCGGGGCGGAGCACGGCAGCGGCGGGCACTGGCTGCGGCGGGCGGCGGCAGAACGCCGGCGCGGCGTGCGGCGAGCGGGCGCGGGCGACTGGGCGGCCGCGATTGTGGCGTGGGCGCGAGGAGATAGCGCGGCGTGCGGATTGGGGAGCAGCTGCTGCAGCGGCTCAGGCGGAGGGCAGGCGCGGCAGCTGGCGGGGCGCGGGGGCCGGGGCGGCACGGCGGGGCGCGGGGGCCGGGGCGGCACGGCGGAGCGCGGCCACTGGGCGAGCGGGCGGCGGCCTGGGCGCGGCAGCACGCGCGGGCGGGGACTGGGCGGCGCGGCGTCGGGGCGGGGCAAAGCCGGCCGTGGCGGGGTGGTGCGGCGGCCACTGGCCTGGCGCTTCGCGCCGGTCAGGCGACGCCGGCCACCTGGCGCGCGGCGCGGCAGAGCAGAGGGGGAGACGCGAGGGACCGAAATGCAAAAATTCGAAAAAGTTCAGGGGGCTGGGTGCAAACAGGGCGTTTTCTCCTCTTTCTGATTTGAATTTCAAAAACTTTTGAACACGAAAGTTGCTCCAAATAAAAAGTTCTACAACTTTGGTTTCAGGCAAAATTTCATTTGGCTTATGGTTTTAAAGTTATTTTAAAAGTTTCAATTGTGTCCAAATGTGCCCAAATTAAATTTGAATTCCAACTGAACCCGTTTTAATTCTTTCCACCCTCTCATTAGTTGGTTTAACATAGAGTTAGGCTAAAGTCTTTGATTTTTGGAATTGAAATTACCAGGGTTGTCACAGCCTTCCCCCCTTAACAAGAATCTCGCCCCGAGATTCGGTAATTCTTAGTGTGGGCGTGGGTGCACATACCAGTGGTTGAGGCAAGAAACCCAGGGAAATGTCGGTTCAGGTAGCTTTCCGTTTCCCAGGTGGCTTCTTCTTCCGTGTGGCGATTCCATTGTATTTTATACATTCTAATCACTTTCCTCCTGGTCTCTCTTTCTTTTCGATCCAGAATCTTAATTGGGTGTTCGACATACGAGAGATCGGGTTCCAACGATATTTCTTGTTGTTCCACAATCTCGGTAGGGACTCGAATACACTTCTTGAGTTGAGATACGTGGAAAACATCATGGGTGGCCGTGAGCTGAGGGGGGCAGTCGTAATTTGTAGGCTACGGGTCCGCAGCTCTCCATGATTTCGTAAGGACCAATATAACGGGGGGCTAGTTTGCCTTTGATCCCAAATCTTCGCACTCCTTTGGTTGGTGAAACTCGAAGATAGACCTGATCGCCAACTTCGAACTTTAGAGGCTTTCTCCTTTTGTCAGCATAGCTCTTTTGTCGGGCTTGTGCGGCTTTAAGATTTGCTTGTATTACTTTTACCTTCTCCTCTGCCTCGATTACCAGGTCGGGTCCAATTATTTTACGTTCTCCGGTTTGTGACCAGCTCAAAGGGGTTCGACACCTTCGTCCGTACAGGGCCTCAAATGGTGCCATTTTCAAACTCGTTTGGTAGCTGTTGTTGTATGAGAACTCTGCCAGGGGTAGGCATTTGTCCCAATTCTTGTCATAGTGAATGACACAAGCTCTCAGCATGTCTTCAAGAATTTGGTTTACTCTTTCCGTTTGTCCATCGGTCTGAGGATGGTAGGCTGAGCTGCGAATCAGCTTTGTGCCAAGAGACGTTTGCAGTTGTTCCCAAAAGCGTGCTACAAACTGGGGACCACGATCGGAAATGATTGTTTTAGGTATTCCAGGCAGGCAAACAATATGATCGAGGTAAATCTCGGCATATTTCTTGGTAGAATAGGTGGTGTGCACCGGAAGAAAATGTGCCGTCTTCGTGAGTCTATCAACGATAACCCATATGGAATCATGTCTCTGGGATGTGTTTGGTAGTCCAACGATGAAGTCCATACTTATGTCTTCCCATTTCCATGATGGTATAGGTAACGGTTGAAGTGTACCGGCTACCTTTAAGTGGCTAGCTTTTACTCTCTGGCACGTGTCACATTCCGAGACATACGTAGCTATTTCCCTTTTCATTCTAGTCCACCAGAAGTTTTGCCTTAGGTCCTGATACATTTTGCTACTGCCGGGGTGGATAGAGAATTTGGAGAGGTGTGCCTCATCAAGAATTTGCTTGCGGAGTTCACGATTCTTCGGAACAACTATACGACTTTCGAACCATAGAACTCCCTTATGGTCCTGGCGGAAACACTTATACTTCTCCTCACCTAGAGAGAGTTTTTGTTTGATGATCTTGATTCCATCATCATGTAGTTGTGCCATGACGATTTGGTCGTGAAGAGTGGGCTCAACTGAGATGTGATTTAGAGTGCCTTGGGAAACCATTTCCAAGTTAAGCTTCCTCATGTCTGCACATAGTGTCTCATGGTAGGACCCCATGGATAAGCAATGGCAATGGGACTTGCGGCTTAGTGCATCCGCGACTACATTAGCCTTACCGGGGTGATAGTGCACCTCAAGGTCATAATCTTTGATTAATTCTAGCCATCTTCGTTGTCTCATATTCAGATCGGCTTGTGTGAAGATGTACTTGAGACTCTTATGATCCGTGTAGATATTGCACTGTGTACCCATGAGATAGTGCCTCCATATCTTCAGAGCGTGAATGACGGCTGCGAGCTCAAGGTCATGCGTGGGATAATTCTGTTCGTGGGGCCGAAGGGCTCGTGAGGCATAAGCAATCACTCGATTCTCTTGCATGAGCACACATCCTAGACCAGTACCTGATGCGTCACAATACACATCGAATGACTTGGTATTATCGGGTTGAGCTAACACAGGTGCAGTGCCTGGTTGTAGTTCAATAACGAACTCAATATCCCTATCCGGTGGCATTCCTGGTAAGTCATCCGGGAAAACATCGGCATACTCGTTCACCACAAGAATCTCATCTAGCTTAAGTCCTTCCATCTTATAAGCACAGGAATTCGTGCAATCTATGAATGGTAGGTAAAGGGTAGTGGCTCCGTGACTAGGTGAATTTATCTCAACGGCTCGGGAAGAAAGGTCTAGTGTGACTCCATGCATAGCCATCCAGTTCATTCCCAAAATAATGTCCATGCCGTCAAGGGGTAAAAGGACAAGGTCCGTGTCGATGGTTTTACTACCCAATTTGACTGGTACTTGTCTGACCATTTGGTTTGAAGCAATTTTACCACCCGGTGTTGATATCATATATGACCCTTTTGTGTGACAAACATCCAAGCCTACTTTTGCACCGAATTTTGCACTTATGAAACTATGCGATGCACCAGAATCAAATAATATAACGGCAGGCTTGTTATGGATAGAAAATGTACCCGACATCACTGGGGCTCCTTCAGGAAGCTCTGCAAGCGTGGTGAAGTTAATCCGTCCTTGCTTGACTTGCAGGGTCTGTCTCTTGCCCCTGTTCTTGGCGTTCGGGTTGGATCCTTGACCTTGGTTGGGCTGTCCAGGCTGAGGGCATTCTCGTGCGAAGTGGCTGGAACTCCCGCACTTGAAACAGCGATTCGTGGGGCTAGGTCGAAGAGACTGCTGGAGAATGGGCCTCGGACCATTCTGTGGAGGCATCGGGGGTCGTACCATGCCTGGCTGCTGTGGGGGTCTGGCAATCCATCTTCCTGGCTGCGGGGCCCTTGGTGGAGCTGTGGGTGCGGTATTTTGCACGATGCGATACCTTGGTGGTTGGACACTTGATGGTCCTACGGGTGCCTTTCTCTTCTTCTCTGCCCGGTGCGCCATGATACAGTCTTCCTGGGTAATGGCCATATTGACCAACTCGTTGTAGGTGTCAGCCCTGGCTAGGTTCAGACGTTCCTTGAGCTTGGTATTCAGACCTCGGCGGAAACGATCACGCTTCTTGGCATCCGTATCAGCGTGATAGCCCGCATACTGGCATAGGTTGTTGAACGCCTGGGCGTACTGCAACACGGTGCGGGTGCCTTGGGTGAGTGCCAGGAACTCGTTCAACTTTCTCTCCATGAGACCCTCGGGGATATGATGTGCCCGGAACGCGGTCTTGAATTCATTCCAGTCGACCACATGGTCAGCCGGGAGCATCGCAAAATAGTGGTCCCACCACAGACGAGCGGTACCGCGAAGCTGTTGCGCGGCAAAACGAGCTTTGTTGGCTTCTGAGCATGGGGCCACAAGTAGTGTGAACTTGGATTCTATGGTGCGAATCCATGCATCTGCGTCCAGGGGTTCCTCGGTCTTATGGAACAAGGGCGGCTGGGTCCCCAAGAAATTCGTGTATCCTGCAGCTTGTGGTTGGTGAGCATTGTGCCCACCCCTCTGCTGGTGTTGTCCTTGCACAATCTGACGTAGCAGCTCGGTTTGAGCGGCCATCACTTCCACCAAACTGGGCGGGGGTGGTGGCGATTGTCGCGAGCGGCTGCCACCGGCACCAAAACCCTCGGGGTTGCCACGTGTTGATCCAACCATCTGAAACGTGAAAGGTTACCATTAGCAACGCGATCCATATTACTTCCTTGATTCATAAATAATTGGTGTAGTCCTAGACTTCCGAAGTCTGAGCTAGAAGTATGGACAGAATCTCTGTTTGCTACGAGAAAAATCATAGCCTGCTGTGGGTCCATCCAAAACATCTCAACATTGGCAGTAGTCAGAGAATTTAGGAATGCACCACTTTGGTATTTAACTTCGGTGCTAGAACTGTAGCTAAGGTGGTCGAAAAGCTCGTCCTTTGCCTTACTGTTCTTGGCTGTTTTTCAGCAGATTGATCGGTACGGTTTCGCCTATATCTCAAACTAGCGAGGTCCAATGATGCTGAATTTTTGTGAGACCCTAGATCACAAAATTTAGCACAAGTCTGATATTCAACACTCAGCCAAGAAATGCAAGGAGACATGGGTAAAAATTCCGACAAGTCTCAGCGATTGTGGATTTCATTGTTTACCAAGTTACAACGAATTCACCCAAGTTTATCGCCGTTCCTTACATGCTGAGGGTATCCACACGGTTCAGGCGTTCCCAACACAAAAGAGTTACTCAACTCCTAGTTAGCCTATTACAACACTTGCCAAAAGTTAGGCTACCCTATCGAGGAGTATGTGCAAAAGTCCTCCTAGGTCGTCCTCTAGAAATCATCCAAGTCGTTGACGGACGACTCGCTGTGAGCAGGAGAGTGGGCTCCCATCCGAGGTGCCTGTGGTACCTCACCCTCGAAATCCATACCTGAGATACCATCAATCTCCTGTGACTCCTCCTCATCCTCCTCCATGTCGTCCTCAGGGGGATGGTTATTCTGATCATGATGCCACTGAATGTGCTCATTAGCGTCCTCCAACTCAAGGTTCAGATCATGGAGCTGCTCCTCCAACTGTGCTATCGTGGTATCTCTCTCACCCATGAGAGTGTCCTGCTCCTGGATTTGGCCCTCAAGTTGGCCAATCTGAGCATCTCTGTCCTCAAGATCCTGGCTGAGCTCCTTTATCTGCTCATCCCTGGTATCTGCCATCATATGGTAGGCCTGAGCAAGATCGGTGAGCTGCTCGAGTGCCTGACTCTGGAGAGTCTGAAGCCGGTAGAGTGCACTCATGCACCGTACGGAGGTATGGATAGTCTCCTGGGCATGGAAGTCTACCAAATACTGTGCGTGCTGCACCCTGTTGAGCCAAAAGGGGTCGTTGTCCTGGGCAGCAGGAAACAATCCAATGGGAGTGAGTGTGACAACCTCGGGACGCTGCGCACAAAATGTGGTGAGCGCCCTCATGGCTGCAAGCTCCCAAGTATCGGCCAAACGGCGACCAACAGCCTCAAGCTCTAAGGCGGGCCGCTCCGGGTGTAGCGGGTGCGGAAAGATAGTCACGTTGACACGGCACTGGGTAACTCCATTTTCTGCAAACTCCAGTCCGGCGTGACGTGGGGGAATTAGATAGCCCGCGGTACGCAGAACATCCCACAAAATAGAGGGAAAGCCCTCCCAGTGGAGACACTGCGAGTGCACGCGTCCATCCTCATTCACCATCATCTCAACAGGCTCGGCCATCTGAACAAAAGATCAAATGGAGTGAGATAGCGAAAAACTGTGAGCAGCACAAGGACAGATTCTGTATAGTGTGCAAAAATAATCATAACTCCCACAGTTCTCATCCAAAAATTCTCAAATTTCACCAGATCACTCCTAAGGTGTTTGTGAACAACTTTTCTAGTCAACTCCAGAGCTAATTGGGTCTCTAAGATGGTCTTTCTTTTCAGGTTTTACCTTACTGTCTACCCAGAATTTTCAGTGAACAGAGGGCTAGAGTTTCGTACACCAGGGGAAATCTACCCAGCCAAAATTTACCAAATTTTAACAGCAGCTTCCTGGGTAAGTTTGGAACAAGTTTCGTGCTGTGCTCTTTTGCAGAAAACCGCAGGAAGGGGGCCTAAAAATTTAAGGGGCAGAAGTGCTTATTCCTGACAGAATTCTGACGCTCCAAGGTTTCTGTTATTTCTTCTTATCCATAAGTTCAGAATTTTTTCATTTTTGAACAGAAGATAGAACACAAGATTTGGAACAGTTTCTTCAACATGAACTTCTCCAGAAAAGGTCATTTTCTTGGGTCAATAAATCGTTCTTTTTGGTGACGGCAGAATTTCGGACAGTTTCGCTAGATAGTCCTTATGCAAACCACGCTTAGATACGCAAGAACCTTACCACTCTCATACAACGCATTTTTTTGATTTCAGATACACAAGTTTATGATGTATGCACGTCCTATTCGTCCTCACAAATAAAACAATTGCCAAATAGCTTTGGTCTTACGATGATAGTTTCGGTGGCTTACACAATACGGCTCTCCTATAATATCTAGTCGAGTCTTTCTACTCGTCCCTTAACTTATTGTAATCGCGGTTAGTGTACCTGCAGAAAATCGACAAGCATATATATTTCATGAACCTTTCATGCCAGCACTCATGAAAGCGTCCGTATTCATTACCGTCTACTTATAGAAACGATATCTGTACAATTTCCGCCGTACAGACGACGTTAACATACGCTATCGAGATAGCGTATTCACGGGGGTACCGTCATGAGACGGGGGTATGAACAGCGATCGCCATACCCTGCGCCGAACCTTCTACTCCCAATATGTTCAACTAACAGTTGGCATATTGGCAGCACCTCAAGTAAGCCACTGCTTGAGGGCAGCGTTCGGTTCGCATCACCGACAGGAAGGCCAAGCTCCCTCAGTTGGCTGAGGATCCTTACCTTCTTACCTTAGCGACGAGTGCGTCGTTACAGAATTTAAGGTTGGTTGTGCATGAAAGTAAGTTTCGACAGAAAGTAATGTGCTGGAAGTCAGTTGATACTATATATAGAAGTTAGATAGCCACCTAGTAACTTTCCCATAATCCCTTAGGGCTTTACGAACTAGGCACCATCCTTAACGTACCAACGCATTTCGCAACACAACCTTCTAGTCAAGTTTTAGTAAAATGAGTTTTTAAGGCTTGTAGCATTCTCTGGCGTATGTATTTCGGCTCTGGTGTCCGCTGTTGCCAGCTGTGGCACCAGCTACGGCTCTGATACCAGCTGTGGCAGAACCACCTGAATTAATCCGGCTCAAGTGTATTAACCATCACCATTAAGGCATCCTCGGTTAACCTTACACTTCAAACGGAGTAATCCACTGGTCTGTCGGGTATAACCTCCCGATACAACCACGGTGAACGGATCGAGCGCCGTACATACAAATGCTCATGCGACGATGAGCCTAGAGAATACCACATTCCAACAAGTATTACATCATTTGCATAAGTCAATATTACAGACCTGGTTCTGAGTTTAGAAAACAAGTACTTCAATTAACATAAATAAGTTCTTCAGAGTTAAATTGCAGCGGAAATAAACAACGGAAACTACTCGACGATACAGGATGTCTCGATGAAGCCCGTACGAGACATCACTCGGCCTTATCTCCGTTGGACGGGGGCGCATCCCATTCCACCGACCAACCAGGGGGAAGAGTGCAGGGCCAAGTCAAGCTAGCAATCATGTCTTCGAAGGGCTCACCTGAAATCGAGTCACAAGCAAGACTGAGTATACTAATACTCAGCAAGACTTACCCGCGTAGTGGGAACTACTCCACCGACTCTAGATATGCAAGGCTTTTTGGCTCAGGGGTTTGTTTTACCGAAAAGCATCTACAAGTGGGTCCTTACTTTCAACTTTTAGCTCAAGATTCTAGTTTTGTTAGCCAGTCTAGGTAAGCAGCTATCTAAAGCATACATGGTGAAGCATTAAATTTTCCATCCAACCAGTTCATTCATCATCCTTGTTCCTCTTCTTACTCTGTGGGTAAAAATGGTTAAGCAGTCTCAATAGCCGTGAGAAACGGACGATTCGAATCGAATTTCTTAACCTTGCAAGGGAAACCCAAACACACGTCACGTGGTTACTCCCTAGAGTCACACGTGCAACTTTTCCCCTTTCTTTCCGGGTCGTGGATCGGGGCTACCCTCCGAGAGTACAAGAGCTCCACGCCACGGTTCGGCGCCGGGTCGTGACCACTCTCTGCACTCGCCATATGCACATGGGACCGAAGTTCAAAGGGTAGGATGCCGTCCCCTTGCCGGGCCAATCAGGTACTTAAGCTTACCGATTCCCATAATCTCGGCATGTGTTTAGTACGTTCAAAGACTTAACCATCACTACCACACCCTGCGGCCTTAGCATTTTTCACTAGACAGACGGGCCTCAATCGTAACCATCGTTACATAACCCGTCCGTGTCCTTATGATTGCAGCGTGTAGTAGTCATTCAACTCCTATTTTCTCGCGAGTGACAGGAAATCACTCGACTTTTACCGGAGTCCTATTAGCACAGCATTCTATCGAACCTTACATCTAGTTTTCACGCAAGGGTTCCTGACATCATGCAACTAAGTTTTCATCCAACTCCTACAAACATAATGCACAAGCAAAGAGTAATGAGTTGCATAATTTCGGAAAGAATGGGTTATGCTCCGGGGCTTGCCTTCGCAGTTCGCTTGGGGATCTTCCGAACTTGGGCTCGGGTCTTCAAAAGCTTCAGTTAGATTTGCTTGAGCTTCACGCTGCTCACTCGCGGACGCGGGCACTAGCTCGTAGGTTCCGTCGGCGAGAGTCGTCGATTCTACATGAGTGCACAAGTTTAAGTCGTGGAAATAGCACTTGATTACGATTTGAGAGTCATTACTACAAGGGATAGTTTCTGGTCATGAAATTTTGGATTTAGGCACATCAAGGAAAGGTGTGCTTACTGTAAAATTTTCAGCCAATTTTATGTAACAGATTAATTCTGAAAAATATATTTCATTGTTGCTGTTAGATACTTGTTCTTTTTGTACAGATCAATTTGTGCAACAATTGTGGCTAAGATTTTTACAGAGCTCTCACTTGAGCATGCAGAAGCTACTGTAATTTTTGTAGGATTTATCATGCAGTATTTAGAGCATAGAAATTATGACATTCTACACCTAGGCTTTTTAAAGATTCATTTTTACAGGACCCTACACAGGGTTTTTGTCCATGAAACTTTTTACACAGCAACCCCTACCACAGTGTAACTCCCAGTAATAATTTGGGGATTTTCCAAACTAAGGTACTATTTTCTTGATTTAATGTATGTTATTAGCACATAAATCAAATAAATAGGTTACTGTGAGATAAAAGGTCTCCTAATTTTTCTCTGGCTTCTAGTTACCAATACATTAGCATAGGAAAAATTTCAATGGGTGACTTACCACCTAACTGCAGGGATAAAATATTCTTCTTACACATGATATGAAACTAAGTTTAACAAACAGTAAATCTAGAGATGGAATTTGGGCCTGATCATTTTACACAGTCCTAATCATCCAGCAACTAGTTCACTGCCCAAAATTCAGGGTCAGTATTGTTCTAGAACAGTGGGTATGAAATATGTCCATTAAAGCTTCTATTTAATGTAGAGCAAAATATTTTGAGATTCTGAGAAAATTTTTGTAACAAAAGTGGTAGAGTTTGTTCTGAGGATTCCAGAACAGTTGAGTTTGCATTTTTCTGAATTTTCTACGATTTTATACGAATTTTACAAGTTCACTAAATTTGAATCTAGGTTTGAAATTTTCTTTTACAACTAGGTCCTTGAATCTTACGCTCAGACCCTTCTAAAGATTTAAATCCTTGCAATTGGGTCCTCGGCGGCTCGGGTACGGCGGCCGGCCGAAATTCCGGCGAGGGGGCTCGCCGGCGGCGAGGGCGGGGGTCGGGGAAGGTTCAGGGGTGCGAGGGCTACCTTGTGGGGGTGTTGTTCAGTTGGGGGACGGCCGGGAAGGGCTCGCCGGCGTTGGAGCAGAGGCGGCGGCGGCGCGGCTTGCGTCGACGGCGGTGCTCCGGCGGGCTTGGGGCGGCGTGGTCCGGTCGGTGAGCTTCAGTGACGCGTGGGGAAGCTACTCAGAGGCTCGGCTTGGACGGAGGGGGTCGGGGTCGTGCTGTCCACGGCGAGCAGGGGCGGCGGCGGCGACGGCAGCGCGGGCGGCGGCGCTCCGGTGGCTCTGGGTGGCGTTGGGTGGGTCGGCGAGCTGCGGTGAGGCGATGTAGTGGTGGCTGGGTGCTCAGTTTGGGCAGTGGGCGGCGGCAGTGGGCTGTCCACGGGCGGGTGGTGCTCGGCGGCGGCGATGGCGACGGCGGGGTGTTCTGGTGGCCGGGGGCTCGCGCGCGTGGCCGGGGTGGCGCTTTTATAGGGACAGGAGGGGCCTGGTTAGCGTGCGGGGCGGAGCACGGCAGCGGCGGGCACTGGCTGCGGCGGGCGGCGGCAGAACGCCGGCGCGGCGTGCGGCGAGCGGGCGCGGGCGACTGGGCGGCCGCGATTGTGGCGTGGGCGCGAGGAGATAGCGCGGCGTGCGGATTGGGGAGCAGCTGCTGCAGCGGCTCAGGCGGAGGGCAGGCGCAGCAGCTGGCGGGGCGCGGGGGCCGGGGCGGCACGGCGGAGCGCGGCCACTGGGCGAGCGGGCGGCGGCCTGGGCGCGGCAGCACGCGCGGGCGGGGACTGGGCGGCGCGGCGTCGGGGCGGGGCAAAGCCGGCCGTGGCGGGGTGGTGCGGCGGCCACTGGCCTGGCGCTTCGCGCCGGTCAGGCGACGCCGGCCACCTGGCGCGCGGCGGGCGGGCGAGCGCGCGCGGCGCGGCAGAGCAGAGGGGGAGACGCGAGGGACCGAAATGCAAAAATTCGAAAAAGTTCAGGGGGCTGGGTGCAAACAGGGCGTTTTCTCCTCTTTCTGATTTGAATTTCAAAAACTTTTGAACACGAAAGTTGCTCCAAATAAAAAGTTCTACAACTTTGGTTTCAGGCAAAATTTCATTTGGCTTATGGTTTTAAAGTTATTTTAAAAGTTTCAATTGTGTCCAAATGTGCCCAAATTAAATTTGAATTCCAACTGAACCCGTTTTAATTCTTTCCACCCTCTCATTAGTTGGTTTAACATAGAGTTAGGCTAAAGTCTTTGATTTTTGGAATTGAAATTACCAGGGTTGTCATACCTTCAGATCTGCCGCATCGGCCAATCTTCTCCTCCTGACGCCGATTCAACACGTGTCAAAATCTGGCGTCAACAGCATGGGACCACAAGTAGAGAAAATTTGGACTCGATTGTGCGAGTCCAAGCGTCCGCATCCAAGGGTTCCTCTGTCTTGTGAAACAAGGGAGGTTGAGTCCCAAGGAAATCTGTGTAACCGGCAACTTGAGGTTGGTGAACATTGTGCCCACCACGTTGATGGTGCTATCCTTGCACGAGCTGGCAAAGCAACTCGGTTTGAGCGGCCATTACTTCCACCAAACTGGGTGGTGGCGGTGGCTGCTGTTGTGATTCACTAGCGCTAGCACTGAAACCTTCCGGGATACCACGGGTTGCTCCAAGCATCTGAAATGTGAAGGTTTACCAATAGCAACGTGATCCATATTGCTTCCACGATTCAAAAGGATTAGCGCGGAAAAGTAGACTTCGGAAAGATCATGGATAGAATCGTGGACAGAATACTGTCTGCCATAAGAAACTTATAACTCCTGGTAGGTTCATCCAAAATTGCTCATATTTTGGCAGTGGGTAGAGAATTCAGAGATGTACAACTTTGGTATTCAGCTTAGATGCTAAATCGATGGCCAAGATGGTTGAAAGATTCACTCTTTGCTTCGCTGGTTTGGCTGTTTTTAGCAGAATGAGTTATAGTATCTTGCCTATAACTCAAACTAGCATGATCCAAAAGTGCTGAACTTTTGTGGGGACCTAGATCACAAAATTTGTGACAATTTTGGTATTCAACACTCAGTCCAGAAATGTAAGGAGACATAGGTAAAAATTCCGACAAGTCTCTGCAATAGCAGATTCAATTTCTTTCCAATATCACAATCAAACCACCAAGTTTTTAGCCATGGCCTACATGATTAGAGTATCCAATGGTCAAGTTGTACCCATCACAAAAGAGGTACTCAACTCTTAGTTAGCCTATTACAATACTTGCCAAAATTTAGGCTACACTATCGAGGAGTATATGCAAAAGTCCTCCCAGGTCATCAACTAGAAATCGTCGAGGTTGTTGACGGATGACTCGCTGCGAGTAGGAGAGTGAGCTCCCATCGGAGGTGGCTGCAGTGCTTCACCCTCACTGTCAATCTCCTGTGGCTCCTCATCATCTTCCTCCATAGCCACCACGTCGGGAGGGGCATAATGATCATGGTGCCACTGAATGTGCTCATTAGCATCCTCCAACTCAAGGTTCAGATCATGGAGCTGCTCCTCCAAGTGCGCTATCATGTCATCCCTCTCACCCATGAGAGTGTCCTGCTCCTGAATTTGACCCTCAAGTTGGCCAATCCGGGTGTCTCTTTCCTCAAGTTCCTCACTCAGCTCCTGAATCTGTGCATATCTGGTATCTGCCATCATGTAGTAGGCCTGTGCAAGATCAGCGAGCTGCACAAGCGCCTGACTCTGGAAGGTCTGAAGTCGGTACAGTGCATTCATGCACCGCACGGAGGTCTCGATGGTCTCCTGGGCGTGAAAGTCCACTAAATCTGTGAGTGCTGCACCCTGTTGAGCCAGAAGGGGTCGTTGTCCTGGGCAGCAGGAAACAAACCAATAGGAGTGAGCGTGACGGCCTCGGGGCACTGCGCACAGAAAGTGGTGAGCGCCCTCATGGCAGCAAGCTCCCAAGTATCGGCCAAACGATGACCAACAGCCTCAATCTCCAAGGCGGCCACTCCGGGTGTAGTGGGTGCGGAAAGATGGTCACGTTAATACGGCACTGGGTAACTCCATTCTTTGACTCCAATCCTGCGTAACGTGGGAAAATTGGATAGCCCGCGGTGCTCAGAACATCCCACAATATAGAGGGAAAGCCCTCCCAGTGGAGACACTGCGAGTGAACGCGTCCATCCTCATCCACCATCATGGCAACAGGCTCGGCCATCTGAACAAAAGATCAAATGGGTGAGATAGTGAAAATCTGTGAACAGCATAGTGAACGGGTTCTGGATAGTGCGCTAAAATAGCCATAACTTCAATAGTTTTTGTCCAAAAATTCTCAACTTTTACCAGACTATTCCTAAAGTAGTTGTGAATAACTTTGCTAGTCAACTCTAGAGCTAGATCAGGCTCTAAGATGGTCTTTCTCTTAAGGTTTTACTTTACTGTCTACCCAGAAATTTCAGTGAACAGTGGGCCAATATTTCGTGCACCAGGGAAAATCTACCTAGGAAAAAATTACCACATTTTAACAGTAGCTACCTGAGTAAATTTACAACAAGTTTTGTGTTGAACACGTTTGTAGAAAACTGTAGTAAGAGTACATAAAAATTTATGTGGCAGAAGTGCTTATTTTGGATAGAAAACTGACATCTCGAGGTTTCTGTTGTTTCTCATTATCCATATGTACAGAATTTTTCAAATTTAGAAAGGAGGTAGAATACAAATTTTGTAACAAAACTTTCAACATGAACTTCTCCAGAAAGGATCGTTCTTTAAGCTCAAAAAATCCATCTTTTCAAATAAGGCAGAAATGTGACAGATTTGCTAGATAATCCTTATGCAAAGACAAACTTGTGCACGCATGAACCTTACCACTCTCATTTAAGACATTTTCAATTTCAGATTTATATGGTCATGATGCATGCACGTCCTATTCGTCCTCACAAAATAAAATAATTGCCAAATAGATTTGGTTTTACGGAGTTAGTTTCGGTGGCATACACAATACGTCTCTCACTATAATAGCTAGTCGAGATTCTCTAACCGTTCTTTAAGTTATCGTAATCTCGGTTAGTGTACCAACAGAAGATTGATATAGCACATATATATATCCATTGAACCTTTCATGCCAGCACTCATGAAAGCGTCCGTATTCATTACCGTTCACTATAGAACGGCATCCGTACAATTCCCGCCGTACAGACGACGTTAACATACGCTATCGAGATAGCGTATTCAAGGGGGGTATCGTCTTGAGACAGGGGTATGAACAGCGATCGCCATACCCTGCGCCAAACCTTCTACTCCCAATATAATCAACTAATAGTTGGTATATTGGCAGCACCTCAAGTAAACCAATGCTTGAGGACAGCGTTCGGCTCGCATCACCGACAGGAAGGCCAAGCTCTCTCAGTTGGCTGAGGATTCCTACCTTCTTACCTTAGCGATGAGTGCGTCGTTACAGAATTTAAGGATCGGTTGTGCATAAAAGTAAGTTTTGACAGAAAGTAATGTGCTGGAAGTCAGTTGATAATATTCATAAGTTAGATAGCCACCTAGTAACTTTCCCATAATCCCCTAGGGCTTTACGAACTAGGTACCATCCTTAACGAACCAATGCATTTTGCAAACGCATTTTTCCGGTCAAGTTTTATGAAATCAAGTTTTTAAGGCTTGTTGCATTCTCTGGTGTATGCATTTCGGCTCTGATACCAGCTGTGGCAGAACCACCTGAATTAATCCGGCTCAAGCGCGCTAACCATCACCACGAGGGCAATCAGGGCTAACTCGCACTTCAAACGGAATAATCCATTGGTCTGTACGGTAACCTCCCGATACAACCACGGTTTTTGCCGATCGAAACCACACATACAAGTACTCACATGAAGGTGAGCCTAGAGGATACAACAATTCACAAATTTTACATCATCGAGTTCAACATAAATTATTATTACAACTGAGTTTGAATTCGTAAAATAAGGTACTTCAGAGTTCAAAGTAATTGAGTTCTTCAGAGTTCAATGCAGCGGAAAAATAACGATAAACTACTCAACGATACATGATGTCTCGATGAAGACCGTACGAGACATCACTCGGCATTATCATCGTTGGCCGGGGGCGCATCCCATTCCACCGACCAACCAGGAGGAAGGGTACACGATCAAGTCAAACTAGCGATCATATCCTCGAAAGTATCACCTGAAAATAAGCCACCAGCAAGGCTGAGTATACTAATACTTAGCAAGGCTTACCCGACTAGTGGAATATACATAGCCGACTCCTAGACATGCAAGGCTTTTTGGCTTGAGGGGTTTGTTTTGCCGAAAAGCATATACAAGTAGGTCCTTACTTTCAAATTTTAGCTCCAGATTCTAGTTTTCTTAACCATTCTAGGTAAGCAACTATCCAATATCATACATGGTGAAAGAATTAATTTGCATCCAACAAAATTAATCATCATCATTGTTCCTCTTCTTACTCTGTGGTAAAAGGGTCAAGCAGTCTCAATAACCGCGAGAAATGGACGATTCGAATCGAATTTCTTAACCTTACAAGGGAAACCTAAACACACATCACGTGGTTACTCCCAGAGTCACATGTGAAACTTTTCCCTTCAATTCCCGCTTCACGGAACAGGCCCACCGCCCTTGACTACACGTCCCCATGGACCACGGACCTGGCCGGGCTATGGCGGCACATGCACCCGCCATTAGCTAGATGTGAACGAATTCAAGACGGTGGGGAGTATATTCCAGCCTCGGTTCAATCCAGTACATAAGCTTACCGATTACCATATTCTCGGCATGTGGTTAGTACATTCAAAGACTTAACCACCACTACCACACACTGCGGCCATAGCATTTCACTAAACAGATGGGGCCTCAATCATCAACATAAACATCGCACCATAGCCCCGTTTGTCGACCTTATGATTGCAGCATGTAGTAAACATTAAACTCCTATATTCTCGCGAGTGACAGGAAATCACTCGACTTTTACCGAGTCCTATTAGCATAGCATTCCATCAAACCTTACATCTAGTGTTCAGAGCATGGGTACCTAGGATCATGCAACTAAGTTTTCATTCAACTCCTATAAACTTAATGCACAAGTAAAATAGAGTAATAAGTTGCATAATTTTAGAAAAATAGGGTTCATACTCCGGGGCTTGCCTTCTTGGGTAAAGTTAGCTTGGGGCTCGTCCAAACTTGGGTTCGGGTCTTCGAAAGCTTCAGTTAGATTAACTAGAGCTTCACGCCGCTCACTCTCGGACTCGGGCACCAGCTCGTACGTTCCGTCGGCGAGAGTAGTCGATGCTATATGAATGCACAAGTGTGAGTTGTAGTGATGGTATATGTCATTAATTTTCTTCACGATAAAGTTGCAGTCCAAAAAATATAGCTTTTGTTGTAAAGTTACTTAGCTACGTTTTCTTGGGCAATCGTTAACAGAAGGGGTTGTGTTGTATTGGAAACTTAATTTTCTAAGCACAAGCATGGATTAAGCATAAACACTTGTCTGGGTAACTTCTGGTGATGAAATTAGCACATTATGCAGAGACAAAAGCACTGTAAAAATTTCAGAAATTTCTGTGCGGCAGATTAATTTTGAAAAATATAATACACAACCACTGCTAGAACCTAGTTATTTTTATACAGGACAAACCTTGTATGTATTGATGCTAAAACTTTTACAGGGTGTTAATCTATCCATATATGTGTTACTGTAAATTTTTCAGATTTTATTGTGCAAAATATAGAGCATAATAAATAGGACAAGGTACACCTATTTCTTTAAGGATTAATTTCTACAGGATGTTTTACAGAGTTTCTAAGTATGAATCACAATATAACAGCAGGTACAAATCAGTTCCATTATTTCATGGCATAAACAAAGTTTAACAAAAAGTTTAGCTACAAGTGGGTTCTGGTCCTAAACCTCTTCCACTGGACTACACCTCAAGCAACTAATCTACTGTCCAAAAATCAGATTCAGAACTGGTCTAAAATAGTGGGTACACTTAAAGTCTATTAAACCTTCCATTTAATTTAGAGAAAGATTTAGCAAGAAACTGAAGAAAAGCATGTAATAAAAGTTGTAGATTTTCTTCTAACGATTCCAAAATAGTTGAGTTTGTATTTTTTTTGATTTTTCTACGATTTTATATGAATTTTACAAGTTCGCTATTTTTGAACTCAAAGTTTAAACACAGGTTTAAAGATATGCCCCTGGAAACTTGCGTGCAGACCCTTTTAAAGATTTCAATCGTTGCAATTGGGTTCCTGGGCGGCGCTGGCACGGCGGCCGGCAAAATTCCGGTGAGGGGGCTCGTCGGCGGCGAGGGAAAAAGGGTCGGGGAGAACCAAGGAGGTGAGACCTACCTTGTGGTGGCCTTGGTCGGGGTTGGGGTGGCCGAAAAGGGCTCGTCGGCGTAGAACAAGGGGCGGCGGCGGTGCGGAGCGTCGGCGATGGTGCTCCGGCGGGGTTGGGGCAGCGCTGGCGGGTCGGGAAGCTCCGGTGGGGTGATGTAGTCCCGTTCCGAGCCTTGGTTCGGGCGGAGGAGGGCCGGGGGTGGGGTATCCACGGCGGTCAGGGGCGGCGGCGGTGGAGGCGGTGCGGGCAACGAGCGCCGGTGGTTCTGGGCGACGATGGGGGGGGGGGCAGTGAGCGTCAGTGGGATGCTGTGGTGGTGATTGGGGGCTCAGCTTGGGCTTTGGATGACCGGAGGGTGAGCTCCACGGTGAGCTGGGCACGACGGCGGTAATGGCGACGGTGGCGGCGTTCTGGTGGCTGGGCGCGCGAGTAGGGCTCAGGGTGGCTTTTATAGGGACAGTAGGGAGGGAGCGGGCCGGGCGATGCTAGGGCCGGGATGGCACGGCGGAGGTGTGCCATTGGGCGCGGCGTGCGGTGGGCGCGGCCAGAGGATTGGGCGCCCGGGATTTGGCGTGGGGAGCGGAGAATCACGCGGCGCGCGGTTGGGCGAGCAGCTGGCTTGCCGGGGGTGAGCACGGCGACTGCGGAACGCGGCGGAGGCTCGGGCACGGCGCAGCTTGTCCATTGGGCGCGGCGGCGGCGACGGCGTCGCGCGCGTGGAGCGCACGGGCTGGGCAGGGACGCGGCGTGGGGAGCAGCGCAGCTGGTCGGGCGGGGCTGGCCGGCCATTGGCTTGTCGCGGCATGGGCGGCAGGCATCACCGGCCAGGTGGCCAGCAGCGACTGGCGCGGCAGCGGGGGGGGGGGGGGGGGGGGGGCTGTCGGGCGAAGCAGAGAGAGAAGGGAGGGACGGAAAGTGGGAATAGAAGAAAAGGTGGGGGCTGGTTTGTAAATTCATGTGTTTCTCAAATTTTTGTGTTGCAACTCAAAAATCTCTGAACATGAAAATTGTTCAAAATGAAAAGTTACACAAGTTTTGTTTCAGGCCAAAGTTGATTTGAGTTCTATTTTAGAAGTTATTTTAAAAACTTAAAAAGTATGATTCAGAGGGCACGTCATTTCCTGGGCAAAAATTTGTATTCTCTCGTGGCTTCAACTAGATTTTTGTTTATTCTGTCATCAATGATGTGCCTTAAATTTCGCAGCCATAAGTGCTTTGAGGTGAGAGTTATTTAATTTGTTTGATTAAAGTACATGTACTTATGCACATATACATATCTATTTTCAATTCAAAGCAAAACCAATTTATAATTTATTTTTTAAAACTTTTCTTAGTTATTTATGCATCTTGTTAAGCTAATGAGGCTTGTTTCAAAATTTAAACACCTGAGGTGTTACAATTGTGGCCTCAGGTCGTTCAGCGCCATATTAATTAGTGGGACCCGGCGTTTTTGTGATTAACCTAATCATACTGAGAAACCCTAGCCGCCCACTACAGCCGTCCCGATCTACGGCGGCGCTGGAGCCACCTGAAGGCCACCGCCTCCGCCTGCCGTCCAACACCGGACAGTGCCGGTATAGGCCAGAAGGAAGACGGTACCCGGCGAGATCGACTAGTTCATCTACGTCGGGAACACCTACGGGAACGACTAAGGAAGCGCCGTTTTCGTCCCCAACACAAACCACCGCCGAGATGTCGTCCTCAGCGGCTCCTACGATGATTGGCGGTCGAGATCTAAACACTTCTTTGTTATTCGTATCGTTCTATAGGTCGTGTTTATGTTTTAGGTGTTAGATCCTGTTAAGATTGAGTTTTAAGCCGTGTTTTATCTAACATTTGGTATCTTTCGCCTAAGCACCTAACTGTGAGCCTTAAGAGCCTGTAGATCTAGTCCAGTTTTAGATCTTGGTTGGTTATTTCACGTTTATCTCGGTTAAGTTTTATTTCTCGGTTTTATTCATGTTTTAGTTTAGATTTGTTAGTCCTAAGTTCGATTTCGCATGAATAAAGTCAGATCCGAGAGAAATAGAGCATAAGAAAGTGTAAGATCGAAAGGAATCCCACCCGAAAACCCCTCCAAACCCTCGGAATAAGCATAGAAACCCCACGGCGGTGCCCGGTTTTCCGCTAGATTTCAACGTACTTCTCGGGTACTCGCATGGCGGTTTTCGCATCCAGTGGCTCACATATCGCAACCGAAGAAGGCGGATACTCTTGGTATGCTGATTGCCGAGACACTTCCTCCAGCGACCTCAGTGTCGCAGAGAAACCAGGAACCAAAGAAGGTGCTTCAGCAAAAACTGACCAAACGAGGTAAGTCCATGATACCTCTTGTGTTGTTGGAGTGGAAATGACTGCCGGCTAACATGGCAACTTTGGAGGATCTTCGTGACATGAAACGTCGTTTCCCTGCTTCATCGACTTGGGGTCAAGTTGGTTTGGAAGCGAGGGGAATGTCACTACCTCTGCGCGTGCAGGCAGAAGAATGAAGCGGCTGAGGTGGCTGGAGCGGAAATGGCTTTCGCTGGAGGAAAGAGGATAGTGAGTACGTGTTCTCGGTGCAGGAAATGAGTTAGCATGTGGAGTCGGTGCGCTGCGTCACACGCGTGGGCTGGGCTGCGGCCAGCCGTGTAACACGAGTTGCGTGTGGAGTGGTTAAAGAGAGAAGAGGAATATTTTCAAGTTATATGAATAATTTTTCTTTCACAAATATTCCTTTCCGAAAACAAAAATATCTCCAACCTTCCATGCATTCACGTCCCATGCAATCAAAGTTTGATTCGTGAACAGACGATTGAAATATTTGTCCTGCGCGCCGTAGTCTCCGGTATCCTTTATTCCTCTTGGGACCCAAAGTCTCTCGCATGTCGTTGTTTGTTGTGAGTCTCTCGCATGTTAGTCGTTTGTTGTGTGCGGGTCTAGCACGTGGGAGGTAGCCTCGCACTAGCGTACAGCTGGTCGTCCATGGTAGCAGCACATACTCCCTCGTCTCTTCCTTCCAGGTCACCTTTAAATCCTAAATATCGATTGATAAAATAGTTATTGCATTTGATCCAACACAGCGATCAACTTGCTCTAAATATACTGCCAATAAATTCATAAGTAGTAGTTTTTCGAAAAATATAAGTAGCAGGTATGGTCAAGTCTAATGCCTAATAATTTTTCCGCTTTTTTTCCCAACCGATAGGCTTCACCATACCTGCTACTTATATTTTTCGAAAAAAGCAGGTATTTCGCTGGACGAATCTCGTTCTTCAGCCATTAAGAATCTCATGTTGCCGTCATAATTAATGTCCTCATATGACCATCTGTGTCAATCAGAAGAAAATTTATCCTCACCTTGTACCATGGACATCTAAAGGTTGATTTCTTTGGAATTCCCTAGCTAGAGCTATGTAGTTAATTTTAACTCTAGCTGATCTAATCAGGATCCAACTAAGGTAACATCTCTGTAGCTACCACTAGACTACTCCCTCCGTTCCAAATTATACATCATTTTGGTATTTCTAGGTTATGCATAGGTTTTGCTAAATATAGTGTATAGGTCGTCCGGTAGATGAGGATGTCTCGTGTTGCATTTTGTTTCCTTGTGATTTATCCTGAGAAATGCGAGAGACAGCAGCCGTACGTGTCTGTCGTCTTTACGATCACCGGCCAACTGCACCACCACGTCCATCCAAGAGGGGTCCCCTGAAATAGATCGGCGTCCTTTAATTCTGCAGGAACGACACGTATGTGTCAAGAACACAGGTAGCATTGGTTCATGGTTGAACACATTCAATGCTCGCGTTTATCCTCCATTGCTCAACTACCAGCTGCTCCCTTTACGATCTTCTCGCCCGTATCCCTATCTCTGCGCTGGATGTGGGAATGATACTCGAGAGACTCTATAAATCCTGTAGAAACTCCAGTGGATATGAGAAGGTATCCAAACCGTGTGTAGATCAGAAGCAATGAGTTACCTGCTCAAGACCAGGAGGGAGAGGGAACCACCCCTGCAGGAACATGCAGCTTCAGAAGAACAAGCAGCAAAGGTAAGAGTGTAAGACGACAAGCTCTGCCGTTTCCGCTGCTGTGTAGGATCGTTTTGAAAAGAGCATACAGTAGCTAGCAGTACTCGAAGTTAAACTATACTCTCCTTGATGCAAGTAACAATTCCTGCAGAAAACATATTATATGAATTTGTTGCCACGAGAGATTCATTTGGGTGTACGCCTGTCAGAGTACAGAAGTGGTTTTTGCATGTTGATCGTAGCGCGTTTCGAGACAGGAGTTTCATTAACCACATCGATATGACATGCAGATCAATAAGGTCCGGGAACTCCTGGGGGAGCTGCCGACGGAGATGCCGGGCTTCTTGTCGGACGCCACCATCCGCCGCTTTCTCCATGCAAGAAATTGGAGCACGATTCAGGCCACCAAGACTCTGAAAGAAGCTGTCAAATGGAGGCGTCAGTACAAGCCAGAAAAAATCCGTTGGGTAAGTATTGCAATTGCCCATCGGGGGTGACTTTTTTTTTCTGAGAGCACCTATCGGGGGGTGACTGGAGAGAAGATATATTTTTTTTTGTAAACGTCCTCAGTTTATATATGCCGTAATCTGAACCGAATTCTCGAAAACACCTAATGGACATGTTCGATCCAAACAGACACTAGTTTACCATTGTAAATTGTCTAGCTACAAACATGTACTATTCTTTGTGTTTTATTTTGTAACTCCAATATTCACAAAGAGCTTGCTTTTACTTTCTATGATAGGAAGACATTGCCGAACGGGAGAATGAGGTGAAGAGAGCCTATATAACCGACTACCTTGACAACAATGGGCGTACTGTGTTGGTTTCAAGGCCGTCAGTAAAGGTCAGTTTTAGTGGATGCACGAAGCAGAATGTTACAAATCCAGTGGTCCAAAATATTCTATAAATATGCACACATATTTTTCCAGTCAAATAAAAGTGACATTATCCTTTCTACTGCACATGCGAATATGCTATGGAGCTTTTTATGCTAGGGCCAGCAATATTATAGTTGTTTTTCAGATAAATGAACTTTATTGACTTCAGACTTTTATATCAAACTGATATAGTGGTTCAATGACCACTTCTAGCCTTTGCACAACTTTGACATACTCAACCTATAATAATTGAACATTCACGTCAACATAATCCTGAGTACCATGCACCACGGTAGCAACACTTGGACCGCGAGAAAGACACTCCAAATGCAACACTTCCAGAAGGGAAACGGTACACTCGTATGTTGTTGTTGCTATAATTCAATACCTTTAGAGTCAAAATCCACACAATGTTTTCAACAAGCAAAGAAACAACAGTGCCACCATCATATCCCTAGAAACAACCAACCAATACCACACACACCTAGGGATTTCTCCCCGAAGTCGAGGAATTGGTACTCAAAACAGACACCACCACATTGAAGTCCCCAATTGCTGCCTCTCCATACTTTCAGAGGTAATGCAGCCATACGCCATACCTCTGAGAGCTAGGACAATTACGATAGGTCACGAACTTTTCTTTAGCCGTACCATCTCGGGAAGACAGTATCGCAAACTAGCTAATAGGCACACGTCCAAAATATACAGGACCCATCAAAACGAATCTGTAAGTCAGTGTCAAGATGACTCCAACCTCTGAACCAATAAGGACGTATCTTATTGGAGATGAAGACAATATCACGAGGAGTAGCCGCACAACAGTCTTCCACTACCAGTTTCCTGAGGAGAAGTCGGCCCGCTGCTAGTGAGCAGGTCACCCGTGGCCATCCACCCAACCATGTTCAAACTGGACTAAACAGTCCTCCAACTCCCAGCCATTGGCCCGAGACTAATGCTTTCATTAGTTCCAGGTCCAACTCCGGCCGGGACAAATATCAAAAATCGATGAGAATTTCTATACTTAGTGGGAGTTGCCAGATCCGGCGACGGATGTGCATGATCTGATCATAGAGCCGTGGGATATGGGCTGTTGCTGTCGCATTGTGGGGCGCACTGATGGAGCTACATGCGGGCCAAAGAGGTCAGGCGCCCCATTGAAAAGAAATACATTAATCTGCTACTAAACTAATGGTTAGAAATTAAGAAATGTGCATGTTAAGCAACAGACTGGATAATCCCTGGGTTGGAGAAGATTTGCAGACGAAATAAGCCCCCTACTGCCGTCCTCATGCATGGAGTGTGCTCACTTACAGAAACCAGTACATTTTGCCGCGGAAAGGCAGAGTGGAGGGATAGAGGGCCTTGGTGCTGGTGGCGTTTGGCAACCTATGCCGCTCTAGCCACTAGAGTGACATGAGGGTCTCCGTCGAGAGAGTGATTAGCTACTAGCTAGTTGATATCAGCAATATTTAAATAGTGGGCTATAGGATTTAGCAGCAGGATCAAAAAATGCTATTAGCATCGCTATAGCCTGCTATAGCGGTTTTTTTTTACTGTAGTGGGCATAACGGCAGCTCCATGAAACCGCTATAGCGCCGCTATAGCACCGCTATTTTAAACATTGGATATCAGGGGATAACAAATTAATCTGAAAAAAATTGTATAGACTAATACTTCTATGGTGTATGATATCGTTTTTTTCTCAAACATCATGGACATAAGAATGTTATACTAACTCTGCATGTGTGAGGGTCAAACTTAGGGATGGTAAGTGGTCTTAAAATTTTACATAGATAATTTAATGCCTGAGTTAAAAAAGAGTCGGACCTATATTTTATAAAATTTTGAACTAAGAATACATAAGGGCCGCCTTGGATTGTGAAGATGATATTATCCATTACCACCCCGAGCCAAAACCCGAATCAATAGTCGTGTGTACTATTTTATGTAATTTATATTTTTACTTCTTTTATATTATATATACTAATCTTTGCTTGTTTAAACAGAGCGTAACTTCAGTGAAGGAACAGATCAAACAACTAGTGTACAACCTGGAAAATTTGACCATGGGCTCAGAGAATGCACCAGAAAATGCTGTTTGGGTAATTGACTTCCGAGGATGGACACTATCAAGTACGCCATTGGCAATGACCCGTCAGTCACTTGACATAATTCAGAACTATTATCCAGGGTTGGTAGCTGTTGCAATTCTTTGCAACCCACCAAAGATATTCGAATCTTTTTGGAAGGTATTCACGAACAAAAACATATTAAATTGCTGTTCATGACATTACCTAAACATTTAAGATACAAATTCTCAAGCATTCTTGACAACTACAAACTTTATATACTTGAAAGTATATATAGGTCCTATTTTTCCGAAAGGGGAGATTTTATTAATTTCAAGTAGAGTTACATAGAGGTGATACAACAATGCTTGAAAACACATACGAACTTTACTACATCAATTTTTAACTGTACTTCTAATGTATTATTTTTATATATTTTTATGACATAGTACAATGGAATAATGACAAAGATGCTTGTTGTAGAATGTGTCTTGTCCAAACCTTTGTATACTATTGCACCCAAAACACATAGAACAAATTTAGTAGTATATATTGTCCTACTGTAGGTTTAGCTGAACCTTGAAAGTGAGCATTTGAAGTCCTAAATTGTGCTTCCATGAGCTTTTGCATCCTAGATCTAAAAACTTCCTCTTTTTGTAGATAATGAGTTACTTCATCGAGCCAGAAATGAAAGAGAAAGTGAGATTTGTGTACTCTAACAATTCTGAGAGCCTGAGAATAATGACTGACATGTTTGACCCAGACAAGCTGGAGTCTGAATTTGGCGGACGAAACACATGGGGCCTCGACATTGTCGAGTATTCTGAGAGAATGCGAAGAAGAGATCAGGTTAGAGGAGCTTCGGCAAATGCAAATGAAAATACCTGTTCTACTTGACCATGGCAGGAATCATCTTGTGAACTGTATATGAACTCCACTCTAACCAGCAAAGAGGACATACGAAGAAGAGACTGGAGCCCTGTCTTTACTTTATACGCTGAGCACTGAACATAAGTGTTCAAATAACTTAATAAGCTCGATTAGTATGAAAGGATAGGAGGTTACTCATTATATTAGATACTCAGATAAGATCCTAATGACCTATACGATCAGATGCCATGTGGATTCATAAGTCAGTGTATTGTAGGTAATAAGATGTCGATATTTGAGAAGCACCAGTTGAAGATTAAGGCTAGTCGTTTCTTCCAAAAAAAAAAGATTAAGGCTAGTCATAAAAACTGGAGGTGGAAGATACTAGGTTACATGTATGGAAAGGATGGTCGATCAAATGCAGTGACACATCATGAACAAGGAGGTGAGCTATGGATTGAAGTGAGAAATACATGCTTTAAAAAGTTTTCAACATGGTTCAGGGGAACCTGGATTTGAAAAAGATATGGATTTTCTGGAGGTGCAAATGGCACGACTATGAAATATTTTATTTCTATGGAATCATCAATAAATTATGGATTTGTAAAGTTCCCTTTAATTTTCGTTCTTTTTCATGGACTACAACAAAATGCACTATCAATACATGGAAACCCACTATCGATACCAGTTTGTGGCTAAAAGCTACCATTTGTTCTCAGATAGGGCAACGGATTTCCCACATTTCCAACATAGCACAATAACATAATATTCTCAGACATCCACTCAAGCAAACAGACTCATTCCAAGCCAACACATAATAATCATTTAGTATCGGACACAATAACACAGTTGAAGCTACAGATTTTTCGTGACCGTACCGTAGCACATATTTCATTAAAAGGAGAAGAAATAAGTTACAAGGCCTCAAGTGGTTTCGGAGGAAGCGAAACCTGCCTTAGAGTCCAAAAAATAAAAGACAAAAGAAAGCTATTACACCATATCATTTGTGCGACCAAAAGCAAGCGCAACGCCCTCAAGCTGCTTGTGCCTAGCTTTCAGCCACATGACGGCCTCGTCCTCCACACAGACTAGCAGCTCGTCTGGACTACGTACAACATGATCAAAAGTCCTCCTGCTGCGTTCCTATAATATCAGCCAAGACGCCAAAACCACCAGCGTGTCGAAGCATTTCCTGTTCTCGCGTGCAACTTGCTTTCTTGCAAAGGCCCACCAGTCCGCGAAACAGGCCGAATTGTTAGGTGGCGTGAGCTGATGACATCCTAAGCGACGCAGGGTTTTGTGCCAAACCTCCCTAGAGATGGGACAGCCGATCAACAAGTGATCGATTGTCTCTGGCAGCTGATCGCAGAGCGCACAAGAGTCATCATCCTGTAGATTATGGCGCCTACGACGTTCCGCCGTCCAGCACCGATCATGAAGGACGAGCCAAATGAAAAACTTGCATTTCCCAGGCGCCCGGGCCTTGCGCCAGAGCTTAGCGCCAAGAACAGCCTGCTGTCCCACAAAGAATGCATGATAAGCCGACGAGGTGGAGAAAGATTTGTCCGCTGTCCATCTCCACCTCAAGGTAAGTTGTCATCAGTTCTTCGGCGGGATGCCAAGGTAAGTAATTTGGAATGGGTCGACCTTGCCACTTGCCAGGGAAAAAACTGAGCAGTGACACCATGGCCTCGAGATCACATTGGATCGGAGAAATAAGACACTTGTTGATGTTGGTAGCTAGCCCTGAGGTCCTGGCAAAGATTTCAAGAATACCTCTTGCGAGAATCAGATCCTGCTCCTTGGGTGAGAGAAATAATACCACGTCATCAGCGTACATGAACACCCTCTCCTTGATTCTTCTGTCCAGCGACTGGAAGGGTTCCTTGGTGTGTGCAAGCTGCAGTAACGTGTTGAGAACTTCCATTTCCAAGACAAAGAGGAGCGGAGAAAGTGGGTCGCCCTGACGCAGGCCCCTTGTATGGAAAATTCTACGACCTGGAGTGCCGTTCAGGATAATTGCTTGCCGAGGAGAGGAGGATTGACAGCCAGTTAATCCAACACATAGAAAATCCAAGGTGAGTCAGGAGGCTGAGCAAGAATCTCCAATTCACCGTATCGAACGCCTTGGCAATATCCACTCTAATCAGCGAGCAAGGTGTTCTGGACCGGTGGAGCAACTTGGCAGTGAGTTGCACTGCTTTGTAATTCTCGTGTATAAGCCGACCCTGGATGAACGCACTCTGATTCAGCCGAACCAGCGAGTGCATCAATGGAGCAAGTCTCCTGGCCAATACCTTTGTAAAGAGTTTGGCGAAGCTATGTATTAAGCTTATTGTCCTAAAGTCAACGATTGCAACTGCTTCTTTCTTTTTTCTTAGAAGGACCATGTTGAGTGCCTGATTTACCAAATAGAAGCTACGCCCGTTCACTTATAAAAATTCATTAATAAGCCCGTAAATATTCCTCGGCACACGTGATTTTCTTGAACATTTTCTCTAGTTCTAAATTTTTAAAATTTAAATCCAATTTTGACCCATGGCCACAGGCCACATAAACATCATCCGTGTCACCGAAAACGACTCCAAATTCACGTCTTGAGATGGGAACTGTTTTAATATGCGACTCCCTTGCATATCCTAGAGAAAAATAGAAGAACACAATCTTGAGCGGCGTGGTGACAATGTTACTCCAGCTCAAATAAACAAAAACTGTGTTGCTTCTTGTCCAACAAAGGGAACAGAAAATGTTGCTGGAGTACTTCTAGTCCTATACTACCGCACAGATCACGGAATTAACAGATATCAGAAGCCTGAATTAACTATCTTGACAGGGAGTATATAATCTATAACTCAGGCCACTTTCATTTATGGAACACAATAACTGTCTTGACAGAGCACTGAATCTCTCTGCTCTGGTGTAGATCAAATGGCATCGTCTTCTGCTTGCGAGTTGCGACTTAATTTTGTAATGGCCATCTTGTTCTGTAGTCGTTGAATGCGTGCGAGCGTGACTACCAGCTTGCTCCACTGAACTCTATGCGCATGGGGTAGAAATGCACTGAGCTCGTTGCTCTTTAATTGGCTGAACAGACGCCGAGTTCAATCAATCTGAGTATCTGACAGATCGAGTGACAGATTTCCGTGCACAATCTGGAAATGTTTGCTGAATTCAATCAATCAATCTGAAAATGTCTACGATCACTGCAGTGTCGATCAACTGATGAAGAAGCTAGCGTTGTTGTTGTGTCAATTTGCAGCTGAGCTGCTTGGGCTGCCCCTGGTGCCGCCCTATTCGCAAGCATCGTCCGTGCAGCAAGTCCTGCAGGGCGCCAACTACGCCTCCGCCGCCGCCGGGATCCTCGACGACAGCGGCGGCAACTTCGTAAGCAGACCAGCCATGCGGCATGTGTTCCCATTAATTTCAACCAGATCAAAGAACCGGTCGATCTGTACCTGCGAGTTGCGATGCAGGCCGGCCGGATCCCGTTCAACCAGCAGATCCAGAACTTCGAGTCGACGGTGGCCCAGATCGCCGGCGCGGCCGGCGCGTCGGCGGCGGCGGAGAGGCTCGCGCGCTCCATCGTCTTCGTGGAGATGGGGAGCAACGACTACCTCAACAACTACCTGGCGCCCAACTACGACACCAGGCGGCGCTACGGCCCGCGGCAGTTCGCCGACCTCCTCGCCCGCCAATTCGCCTCCCAGCTCACCGTAAGCTAGCTAGCACAAAGCCGTCGTCGTCATCGGCGATCGCCGTTCCCATCGTTACAACGACGTGTTGCTTGACGTACATGCGCATGCGGGTGCAGAGGCTGTACAGGGCCGGAGCCAGGAAGTTTGTGGTGAGCGGCGTGGGGTCGATGGGGTGCATCCCGACCGTGCTGGCGCAGAGCGTGGCGGGCCGGTGCTCGCCGGAGGTGGACGGCCTCGTGCTGCCGTTCAACGCCAACGTGAGGGTGATGCTCGACGGCCTCAACGCCAACCTCCCCGGCGCCCGGTTCACGTACCTCGACAACTTCCGGATCTTCAAAGCCATCCTCGCCAACCCGGCCGCCTTCGGTAATAACCAAGCACGCAGCTCTCGATCGTCGCCCGTCTTCTTGCATCAGATGATAGATAGATGATTACGACCGGCGGTCATGGCGATTGCGACAGGGTTCAGCGTTGTGGACAGGGGCTGCTGCGGCATCGGGAGGAACGGCGGGCAGATCACGTGCCTGCCGTTCATGCCGCCGTGCGCCGACCGGGAGCGCTACGTGTTCTGGGACGCGTACCACCCGACGGCGGCGGTGAACGTCATCATCGCCAGGGAGGCCTTCCGCGGCGGCGCCGACGTGATGGTGCCCATCAACGTTGGGCAGCTTGCCAGGCTCTGAGCCTCTGATCAAGATGATGACAACTTGATGGTCGGTTCCGTGCTCCTTGTTCAGTTGTTTGTACTGGTAGCGAGTATAAACCAATAAAATCTGGAGACCGCCTCCATGCATGAAGTGATCCGTACCTATGGGGGGCGTTTGGTTCCCTGTATATGCCTTGACCAGGCTCTGGAGATGGAGTGGTTGGAAGTTTGGTTGCCTGGGTAGAGGTTTGGGCCTGGCCGGCGGTGCAGCCAGCGAGCCTGGCTCACGGGATGCCAGGCTCTGGAGATTGAAATCCGTTTCTCCGGAGGCAGGCTCACGGGATGCAGCCTACTAGTAAGTTAATGATGGTATTAGTCAATAGTTAGTATATCTTAAGGTATATTAGTATACTTTAAAGTAGATTAACGTTTAATATGCTAATAATAAGTAATATGTTGTGGATTCAAGCAAAATATATATGATCTTAGTATTTATCTTTTTAAATCAAATCGATACAGAATATACAAGTGCAGCCAACGAAACAGCTGTTATGTTGATCAGTACATGGTTGTATTGATCTTGTACATGTTGATTCAGTCGACGGCTTCGCCGGCTACGAGGTCAGCGCCGACGCCGATCTCACGGTGACAAGACTCGACGACGGTTGTTCGCGGTACAGCATGGACATCCTCACTGGCGTCGACGCCTCAGCGGCCCACCACCACCACTCCGCGCACCGTCTTCAGGCGTCTGGGATCACACCATGGCAGCATCAACAGAGCAGGTGGATGTCAGTGTCAGCTGGGAGTTCCCAAGCTCCCTACTGGAAGAGCGGGCGCATTGTCCTCAAGAGGCCACCATCACTCCGGCAGATGCGCGTCCCTGGTCCCGGGACTAGCTTGTGAGTAGCCAAGCATCCATTTCGCTAAGCTAACGCATGAATGTTTAGTTGCGTTTTTTCATGCGTGAATGCAGTTCAGTAGTTCGATCCAGTAGCGTACGTGGGCGAATATGGCTTGATTGGATCAATTGGCATTTTAAACTACCCATTTTGTCTTCTACTTTTCTGATGTGGCTAGGCCTTTACCATCACTGTGCATAGACAACTTACAGTAGCTTAGATGTCACCATGATGATATTGTATTCGGAGTGAAACTTCATGAAACTTTACAGTATTGGCAGCGGAACTGTTTTGCGCTACTGTCAGATTACGTCGAATTTGTGTGTTGTTGTGTTTAGTTCAGATCATTATAATTTACTTGTATCCCCTCCCATGTTTATTCGGCGATGCATTCAAATGTTTGCACTGCTTGAGTTTTCGTATTCCTTTCTTAATACCTATTCATTCTTGAAATAAAGTATTGAAGATTCATTCAGTAGTATGGTCAGTAGTATGCATTGCATTTGCAGTTCAAATTTATGCAAAAATTAGTGAGAGGTGGTAACTTGATTCAATATTGTTTTGAGATTAGCGGGCAAAGATTATAATAATTCCATTTCATTTGTGCATTAGTGGTAAGCATTAGCTGTTCAAGTGGTCAAGTCTGTGCAAAATTTGTGAGAGGTAGCAAAAATAGTAGCATAGTACCGGTCTGAAATTACTGAGCAGAGATTATAAGAATAGCGTTTCCTTTGTGCAGAAAGATCTGGCGCACTGCTCAGAATGTTGATGGCGTAGTGCATGACCGCTGTATAGATTATAAGAATAGCGTTTCCTTTGTCCAGACCCTCCCCACAAGGAGTTGGGCGAAGGCGGAGCCCTCCGACCGCCTCCGCGGGGAGTTGAGCGAGGCGGTGGCTGGACCCCAATCCCCTCGGTGGGGGTTCGGGCGAGGTGGACATCCAGACCCTGTCCACGGAGGGCCGGGCGAGGCGGTGATCCCGACCTCCTCTGAGGAGGGGCCGGGTGGCGGTGCCTTCCAACCCCCTCTTCACCACCGTATGCTCCCGGTACTCTTCCTTCACTGTTCTGTTTTTTAATTTGTAACTGAATTTGTTCTCCTTTAGATACATATATGTAAATATAAACCAGCAATTAATTATCAATTTCACAACTTGTTCATGATCAAGATACGTTTAACTTTGTTTGTTTGTAGGGTGGTTGAATATTTAGCTTTCCATTACACGTTTGCATCTCTGCTATAAATATAAACGTATACATCTTTCTAAAAAATAAAACTATAATTTATTCATAAAAATTGGTTTGTAAGTTTTCTCGAAATACGCACACACGTGCACTTTACAAGTAAGAGTAAATAACTCTAACAATAGAGGCAGTCTCCTGTCCAGCCACGCGTCAGCACATAAAGAGGTCACCAAGTTTTAATCTCTCCGATATATGCCTGCACGAGGAAGAAGATACGAAGAAAATAAGTCTTTTTGGAAAAGGACATAAAATGGTAGGCCGCCCGGCCCTATTCGGCCAAATTTAGTACTCCGGCTTTCTTTGCATCTCTTCGCCGCTGCGAAAACAAAGGGCCCGCCGCCGCCCCCAATGCTTCTTCCCCTCCCCTGATCCCCCTACCCATTGCTAGGGTTTCGAAGGGAGGATGGCCTCCTAATTGTTTGGGTGGGGAATCGATGAGATTTGAGATCTCGAAGACGGAGTCTGTTTCTTCACCACCGTATGCTCCCGGTACTCTTCCTTCTCCACATGCTTATTTTTATTTTATCTGGACTCTAAAGCCTAAATGAACAGGAGGTCCATGATTCAGAAGATATAGCTCTTTTTTTTGTAGAAAGAAAAAATTAGGACGAGCACTGGGCAGGACGTTCGCCAAATCAGTTATAACGGAGAAGAATAATAGATCAGACAAGCAGAAGAGAGCAATAACCAACAGATGCTAGATCTGTATCACGGGGAGCCGAGGTTAATAATTCGATGGCAGTGATGAGTTTCCGGCGGTTGGTACATCTGGTGGTGGACGACGTGGGCCACCGCCGCACCTACAGCCTGCGCAGCATCGACATGTCCCACCTTTTCCGCCGCCCCCCAGCAGATTCCACCGGTGACTGTGGCCGCCCGGACCAGCCACCGCCGGCGGAGGAGCATCATGAGATGAAGCTGTGCCCCCTCCCCACCCCGATCATGACCTTCTACCCGCCCACGGGGCCGATCGCTGAACCCTCTCAGCGAATCTCTGATTCACTCAGAGGCTCGTCGGCGCGGAGCAGAGGGGCTTCCTGGCAGGGAGGCAGGCGGCCTGACCTGTCACGATCAACCCCGACGAACAACATCAGTAGGAGAGGACACGCCAAGGGCCGAAAGGCAAAAGATGCGCCCCGATCGGGCGGTCTCTGAAGCCCTTTGAGCGAATCTCTGATTCGCTCAGAGCCTCAGGGGCTACACCCACCTGAGCTACTTGTTGATCGGCCTGTCCAGCGTCGACCCCTGCCGTCCGGACGGCCAACAAGAACCCCCCTCTCGGTTATGGCGCAACCGTGACGGGGTCGGGGGCTACTGTTGGGGGAGAAGAGAACGGATACTCCTGGACCAAAGGACTAAAACACTTCATCCACTATGAGACGGTCAAACGGCCCACGAATGGCCCAACAGCCCAGGGGAGGGGGCCAGCCATCGGGCACACCCCCCGAGGGAAGGACCGCCTCGCCCGACCCTCCGTGGAGGGGTCGGGTTTCCGCCTCGCCCGCGCCCCGAATCATTCGTACCCTGATGGGACCGCAAACCAACCCCAGGGAAGCCACCTTCGGTCAAAGGGCCGGTACGAGTGGTCCCGTCGGACCAGGGGACAGGACGATGCCACTATTTGGGACGTGCCCCAATCCACATCGGTCCGACGGCCGCGACAGGGGAGGCGAACCTCCAACCAATCCCCCGAAAGGTCCAAGGACGTACATGCGCCAGGACTAACGTACGCCGCCCTGAACAGGGGAGCATGGGAGGCACCGCATACCCTACACACGGCGAGGAACAGGGGCCCACGCCACGACGACAGGGGTCGAGGACTTCCAGCCCCCGACCCTCGTCCCTCTCTTTCTCTTTCTTGTATCCAACCCCTTTCTCTCCTTGGAGGATAAAAGGGGAGAAAGGGGGCCCGAACTAGGGAGGAAAGAAACTCACGCACACTCACTCTCGCACGAACCCAGAGACTTGGGAGACCGTTTCCCTCTCTCGCCTATTTGTAACCCCTAAGAACTGAGTGCAGGAACACGAGTGCCACGAACTGGACGTAGGGACATTCGGCCCGGACCAGTATAGATCTTGTGTCTTTCCTTGCATTACCATCCGGGCCTTGACGCGCAAACAAATTCATTAGCCGGTGATTCGATACACCGACAGTTGGCACGCCAGGTAGGGGCCTTTGCGCGTCACCACTAGACTGCGGATGGCCAGCGCTCCAGGAGCGTGGGCTCCCGGAACGCGCGTGCGCTTCGGGATCCTGGACTTCATCGTCGCCATCGATGGGGAGCTGGAGCCGATCGGCTTTCCAGTTGCCTCCCAACCTCGCCTACCCGTCAAGCACCTTTACAAGGATTGCGGCTTCATGAGGAAGTGGTTGGTAGGCACCCCCAGAAGGGAGGGCAGAAGAAGAAGGAGGCCGAGCCGGCGGACGGCAACGCCGAAGGGAAGCAAGACGGTTTCCCTGAGGAGGATGGATGCCTCCTGATCTTTGGCGGGCCAACCGCTTGCAAGTCGAGACGCAAGCAGAAGGTCGCGCGTCGGGAGGTGTTTGCGGCTGAGCCAGCTAGACCCTCGTACCTGCGGTGGTCGGAATCCGCGGTCACCTTCGATTGTGCCGACCACCCCGATCACATCCCGCAACCGGGGAGGTACCCGCTGGTCGTCGACCCGATCGTCAGCACCAAGCGGCTCACCAAGGTGCTCATGGACGGCGGGAGCGACCTGAACATCCTGTACGCAGAGACCCTCGACGCCATGGGCATCGAGCGCTCCCGCCTTCGACCCTCGGGGGCTCCTTTCCATGGCGTCGTGCCGGGGAAGCAGGCGATCCCTTTGGAAAGCATCGACCTGCCGGTCACTTTTGGGGATCCGACCAACTACCGAAAGGAAACCCTCATGTTTGAGGTGGTAGGGTTCAATGGAACCTACCACTCCATATTGGGTTGGCCGTGTTACGTGAATTTCATGGCCATCCCCAACTACACCTACTTAAAGCTGAAGATGCCGGGTCCACACGGAATCATCACAATGAGGTCGACCTTCCTGCGCGCCTATCAGTGCGAGGTGGACAGCTGTGAGCTCGCCTCGGCGACCATCGCCTCCGAGGAGCTCGCCCTCATCAGAGCAGAGACCCCCGAGGCGGCCCTCGACTCGATGCGCACCGCCAGATCCTTTGAGCCCGTAGAAGGCGTCAAAGAGATCCTTATCGACCCTCAGGCGTCGGGGGAGAACAAAGTGAGGGTCGGCACGACACTGACCCCGAAATAGGAAAGCGTGCTCGTCGACTTCCTACGCGCCAACAAGGACATCTTCGGGTGGAGGTCGCCGAGCACGCCCTCAACATCAAGCAGGGCTCGCGCCCGGTCAAACAACGTCTGCGCCGCTTCGACGAGGAGAAGCGCAGGGCCATATGGGAGGAGATCGCCAGGCTCTTAGCCGCAGGCTTCATCAAGGAAGTGTTCCACCCCAATTGGCTTGCCAATCCCGTTCTTGTAGAAAAAAGAGTGGGAAATGGAGAATGTGTGTTGATTACACGAGTCTCAACAAAGCGTGCCCAAAGGATCCCTTTCCTTTGCAGCGCATAGACCAGATAGTCGATTCCATGTCTAGGTGCGAAAATCCTCTGCTTTCTTGATGCTTACTCCGGGTACCATCAGATCGCGATGAAAGAGTCCGACCAGCTCGCAACCTCTTTCATCAAACCGTTCGGATCGTATTGCTATGTCACCATGCCGTTCGGTTTGAAAAATGCCCGCACAACCTACCAGCGCTGCATGATCAAGTGCTTCGGGGACCTCATCAGGCGAACCGTCGAGGCTTATGTCGATGACATCAAAGTCAAGACTAAGCAGGACGACCAGCTCGTGGCTAACCTCGAGCAAACATTTGCCCGACTCCGAGCTCATCCACATACATTTCCCTGCATCCAACAATGCCCTGATCAATGGGCTGCGTATCGCCATGGAGCTGGGCATCCGCCGCCTCGAGATCAAGGGCGACTCTCGCCTTGTCGTCGACCAAGTGATGAAGGAATCGAGCTGCCTCAGCCCCGAGATGGCAGCGTATTGCTAGGCAGTACGCGAGCTAGAGGACAAGTTCGACGAGCTCGAGCTCATCCACATCCCCAGGAGGCTGAACGACGCCGATGACAGGCTGGCCAAGATGGCATCACAGCGGCAGCCCGTGCCGCACGGGGTCTTCGCCAGCGACCAGCGCAAACCCTCGATCCACTACGTTGAGGCAGAGCGCGCTGAGGCTGCAGCGTTGACGGCTGATGCGGGGGTTCAACAACCGACCCAAGCGGATGTCGGCCTCGACGTGCCTGCGACAAGTTCAGGGGCTCGATCGCCGACCCCGCTACCATCTGACCCCGAAGTCATGGAGATCGATGAGGGGTCGGTAGTCTCAGCCAACCCTGCCGAGGACGGGCGTAAGCCATTCGTTGATTGCCTGACTGACGGAACGCTCCCTGCCGACAAGACGGAAGCCCGCCGGCTTGCTTGTCGCGCTAAATCTTTCGTCCTCGTTAATGGAGAGCTTTACAAACGAAGTCACGCGAGAATCATGCAGCGGTGCATTCAGATTGAACAAGGGAGGCAGCTACTGATTGACATCCATGGCGGCGTGTGTGGGCACCATGCCACTCCTAGTACCCTGGTCAAAAACGCCTTCCGACATGGGTTATACTGGCCTACGGCAGTGGCCGACGCTGAGCAAATCGTGCGCACCTACGAAGGGTGCCAGTACTATGCTCGGCAGACCCATGTGCCGGCCCAAGCGCTCCAGACCATCCCCATCACATGGCCGTTCGCGGTTCGGGGACTCGACTTGGTTGGCCCTCTTAAGAAAGCGCCTAGGGGCTTCACGCATCTACTTGTCGCCGTAGACAAGTTCACTAAGTGGATCGAGGCTCGGCCGATCGCGACCATAAAGTCAACTCGTAGCCTTCTTCCAGGACATCATTCATCGGTTTGGGGTCCCCAATTCCATCATCACCAATAACGGAACGCAATTCACTGGGAAGGAATGCCTAGAGTTTTGCGAAGATTACCACATACGAGTGGATTGTGCTGCCGTGGCACACCCCCGCACGAACGGGCAGGTCGAGCGCGCCAACAGCATGGTTCTCCATCTTTTCAGCTAAGGCGCGCGCGAGGGGAGCAACATCATCTTCAATTTGGTCCAGCTCTTCCTCTTCATACCCACTCGCGAATCCTCGGCTCAACTCAGGCAGGTCGATGTTCCCATAGTGGGAACGGGCAACCGCAAACACACGACGAACGCCAAGGTAGATGCGCCTGGGTCACCACCCTCTGAATCCCCTCTGACAGGTGAAGCAGCTGGGGGATGAGCTCGTTACCCTCTGTGGCGGCCGACCCACCAAGCTCCCCCAGCGCTGCCTTCACGGCCACCTACAGATTGGTTAGCTCGACCTCCTTCTGCTCGAGAAACTCCTTCATCGAGATTAGTTCGGCTGTCAGTTGTTGTGACTTGGACTCCTCGTCCTTAAGTTTAGCACTGATGGCTACACAACAAAAGCAAAAAATATGTCAGCATGCCTGATCGCCGAAATACCAAAGGAAGAGGTGTGGGGACATCGTCACTTACCCGTTGCTCGATCGCGCATTGACGTCACCGTGGCGTTAAGGTTTTTGTTTGCCGAGCGAGCGTTCCCCAGGCTCTGGGTCAGAGCCGCCTCAGCCGCTTCAGCCTTTTCCTTCAAGCCTTCCATCGCGGTCAGCCTCTCGCGAAGAGCGGCTGTCTCCTTCTGGGCACCTGTGGAAAACAAAGGGTCAGACGGTTTCGACCCTTACGCCATGGATGCTCGATCGCCGATGGTTGAGTTCCTTACCTTGAAGCTCCTCCTGCACCGCCTGTGTCCTCACCATCGCCTCCTCCGAGGTCCTCAGTGCGGCGTCTCGCTCGCCGCGCAGTTCGTCACACTCCTTCCAAAGCTGCTCGAGTTCACGGTGCGCCGCGGCAAGTTCCCCAGACAACGCCTCGTGCTCGCGGGCGTCCTCGGCACGTCGAGCATGGTGCCGTCGCTCGAGAACCTGCAAAGAACAACTCAAGAGGCAAGAAGTCCTGACGGCCGAAACCGGAAAAACTTGACAGAATGCGGGGGTCGGAAGCTCCATACCTCGCATAACGGGGCAACGACATCACGCAGCACGTTCAGCGCAGAAGCCACGCCACTTCTGATGTCCCCCCATTCAGCGCTCTCCAGCGCGTCGCTCCTGGCCGGGAGAATGTCGGGGAGAACGCCGCCGCCCCCCAACAGGGCGAGATTGCCGCCGTGCAGAGCTAGGGAGGGCGACGACCGTCCAACTCGGCTTGATGGCGCGAACAGCGCAGCTGCCAGAAAGGAGGGCGTCTCCTACGTCATCACGATCGCCTGGGACGGGGGGACGGCCTCGTCGCCGGCCTTCCGCACCTCTGCATCCTGTCCCACCGAGGCATCGCTATGGATCGGGATTTCTGATCTTGCACTGGGGGTCGCGGCCGCCACATCTGACGCGGCAGCGTGGTCCTGCGATGTCTTCGCGTCCGCCCAATCTGTCGCGGCAGTCTCCGCCGAAGCCAAAGAGGCGGGATCCACGACCGTCTCCCCCTGAGGGGGGTCGGCCACGACATCCCGCTGTTCTTCCGTCGCCTCCGCGACAGGCTGCGATTCCTCCACGACAGAGGGCGTGGGCGGGCGCTGGACCGGCTCCTTTGCAGCAGTCTCCCCCGGAAGAGCCCCCTGTTTTGCGAGCATCTTCTTTGGGGCAAGCGACAGCGCGCCCGCTGCACCAGGGGGGCTGAGGCGAAATGCACGTTACCACCTCAGCGAGGAAAGAAGTAAGGCAGCGAAAAAGAAAAAAGAGAGACTGCCTACGCACCGGGTTGACATCATCTTCGCGCGCTTAGGGGTCCGACCGCCCGATCCCGGCCCTGACGCCTCGACGCGTCTTTTGGAGGGCCCCCGCCCCCCCGTCGAGATGGGGCCCACCATCGCCATCGCGTCCGCGGCCCCTCCTCCCAGTGCTGCTGAGGGCTGTGGGTCGGGCGCCGTCGCCGACACCATCTCTGTTGCGCCCTCGGCCCCTCCTCCTTGCGACACGAAGCGTCGGGGGTCGGGCGCCACCACGTCACCGACCGTTTCCTCTTGCGTCGCGGGGGGTAGGGGGTCGGACACCACCGCCGCGGACGAGGACGGCGGCTCCTCCTTGTCATCCGCCAGGAGGGCGTCCCACGCCACGTTTCCCTCAGCTTCCTCAGCGTCATCATCGTCGTCGTCGTCGGAACTCATGAAGTCGCTCCCGCTGGACACATCCTCTCCGGCCTTCCGGCGCCTCGCGCGCTCGCGCTTCGCTTCCTCCCAGTCCCTTTTCCTCTTTGCTTTCTCGTCCTTCCTCCTCTTGTACGCCTCGGCATCAAGCCCGTTTGCCCTCCACCAGTCTTCGTCCTCCGGCAACGGCGCCGGACTGGCCAAAAAGGGGCCGAACCAATCCTGCGGAACGCGACCCCCGAAAAGGTGAGGAGCGAATTGGAAAAAGGGTGCAAAGGAAGTGGGGAAGCGCTTACCAGCGCATCAGAGCGGGTTTCCGGCATCATCACCGGGTGGCCCGGGACCGGATACTCCACCTCCTTGGCATCAATCGCCTCGAGGACGCGCTGTCTGACCTCCGAGGTGCTAATCTCCCTGGGTACGAGCATGATTCCCGGATACGCGAGGAGGGGATGCATCGCGTACATGGGAATATCCCGCGCCATCAGCGGCATGACCCGCTTCCGGTGGTAAGCACCGATCACCCCGACCCCGGTGAGCCCGCGCTCCTTCAGGTGCCTGATGGCGCTCAGGAGCTCGGCGAGGCTCTTCTTGTATTTCCTCGGCGGCCCATCCTTCCACTCTCGAGGTGGCTCCTCGACGGGTTGGCCAGTGAAGATCGGCAAGGGGGCGTCGGCGTAGTTCCTGACGTAGAACCAAGTGGAGTGCCAGCCCCGGTTGCTCTTGGTGAGCGCGAGGTCCATGTACTCCCGAGCTCTCTTCCCTTGGCGGAGGTGGATGGAGGCGCAGCCAATCGGGGGCACCACCGACCTCGGTGGATTCGAATAGAGCACCTTGATCTTGAAAATATCCACCTGGAAAAAGTACCTCCAGAGATCGAAGTGGGGAGAAATCAACAGGAACCCCTCGCACAGAGCGATGAACGCCGTAATGTGCTGGATTCCGTTGGGATTCAAGTGCTGCACCTCGATCTTGTAGTGATGCAGCAGCCCGCGGAAGAAGGGATGGGGAGGCATACCAAATCCCCGCTCGTGAAAAAGAGCGAAGGACACGATGTAGCCATCGGGCGGGGACGGCACCCTCTCGTCGCCGGGGAGCTTCCACTCCCTCCTTGCGGTCAGGGAGCAGAGCAGCCCCTTGGCGACGAGCCCCTTCGCACGGGCGACAGTCATGTCGGAGCGCTGCCACTCCGACATCTCGCACCGCAGCGGGGAGGAAGACGACGCGAAGACGCGGGGTCTCGGGGGCTCGACGGCGGCGGCGGCGGCGCAGCGAATGAGGTCAGCACCGCGCGAGCTTCTCTCGTTTCTCTGTTTCTCTCTCTTTGAGCTGGCGGTGGTAGGGGAGGAGAACGCCGTTTCCCATCTAATCCTGGCTAAAATGGAGGCACGGGGGAAGGAGGCGAACCGCCCCCTCGATTCCCGTGGCCGCCGTCATGATGGCGGCCGCACACGACCGCATGCCCCGTGCCGTCAGGGCTGGACGACTGCCCCACGACCGCCAAGGCCCATCGGGAAGCGGGTTGACCGGCGAAAGGACGAACCTGCCCTCAAGGTAAGCTCGGGATACGGGGTCAAGACGCCCCGACAGCCCAATATGCTATTTAGTGAAAATTTTATTATTTATTTTGTTCAATCTGGACGGAAGGGACAAACTAGAAATTTAAAATGTAGTAGGGGCGATTTGGTCTATTTGTAAGCCAAAAAAATTGACCAGAAGTAAATAAAAGAGTGGAAAAAATTAGATGGAGTGTGCTTTTAAGATTCATTGGCGAAACCAATTCTATTCCATGGAGTGTGTTTTAGGGATGAAATTGAGCTTAAGTTTGAGGATGAAACCGACTATTCCGTACTTATTTCTAATGCTATTTCTTGAGCACATAGAGAAACTAGTAGATCTCCCTGCCGAACGAATGTCATAGATTAATAAAAGCAAGATCCAGAAGCAGACGCAAAGCCTGTCGATCTTGAAGGGAGGGAGGGAGGATGGTCTCGGTCCAGCCATTGGCCATTCGGTCTGCAGCCATTGGCCAAACGGTAGATGGTGCTTTTTTTTTACCGTGTGTATTTCGTTTTTGATACCCCTTCAAAAGAATGGTTTTTGATAGATAGTTTGTATATGTTTGACTTAAATTTGTTGTTTTTCTTTTCCAACTCAATCGCTGGCACTGCCCCTAGCTAATCTATGTCTCTATCTACAAAGTAGTAAATTTGTTGGTGTTCAGTTTGTACTCAAAAATCCTGGGGATGTTCATACCCTGTAAAAAGATTTGCATGCATGGGTGTGCCTGCTGCAGCTGTGCGGAGGAAAGGAAAAGCAGCAGTAAAAGCTAAAACCGCAAGGGCGAGCAAAGCCTATGCACATTAGCTGCCGAGAGGGGGGTAGAGAGAGAGAGAGAGAGACTGTTTACTTTTTATGGAGAAGAATGGCTTGCCGTTTGCCCTTTGCCAGGATGACTTTACCCGAAACGGCGAAGAGCACAATCAAACAAATCCTGCGGCCAGAGTGGGTGGGGTGTGTAGGACAGGAGGGAGGGATGGGACAGCAGCCTAGCTGCTCGATAGAACGGAGGAGGAGGATTGGGACCCTACTTGGGAGTTCTCCTCTCATCTCGAGGACAGGGAGGGACAGCAAGATCGACAGGAGATGGACAACAAATCCCCATTGCTGCCCTGCCCTGCCCTGCTCTGCACTGCACGCGCGCACAGCCGAAATGAAATGAACACGCTCTATATGGGATTAGGGTGTTTACAAGACAGCAAAAGAAGGCCCAACCAAAATGCTGGCTATATATGGCCAGTTCTAAGTAGCGACAAAATCTGTCTAAAAGACGATGTTAGGTTCATGGCCAAGCCAAAACTAGCTAGGATACTATTAAAACGGTGACTATGACATGTGGACCGATCGTAGATGTTACCATATTTTTTTCTATGTCAAAAACATAGGTAGTAAATTGGGCCTTGTTTTGTAGATTTAATTATAAGAAATATAATACTTTAAACTGATCGCAAATAAGATGCACAGTTTAGAGATTTATTTACTAGACAACGCATCAACAAGACAAGTAAGGCCCTAATATAATGGAGAGATGAATAATTATATTGAACTTCGTGTTCCTTTCCCTCATGACTTCCCCACCAGTCCCTTCGGTGAAAAGACGCATGCAGAAAAATTAAAGCTGCGAGCCACAGGACAGGCGGACAGGCAGGAGGAGGGAGGAGCTTGCGCAGACAAAGAGGGAGAGTAGCATGCAGGGATCGGAGAACTCCACCATTAAAAAGCTAACTTAAGGGACAAATGCATATGTGCGTGTGTCATCACTGATATTACATATATGTATATTGGACGCGATGGTAATACATATATTTCTACGTCAAACACATGATTTGATGAGCTAGCTAGTATGCGTAATTATTAAAATTTATCAGAGATTCACTGACCACAACAAGCTAAGACCTTGTTTAAATGCAATGCTATAAAATTTTTGAAGAATATCGGCACATATTTAAAGTATTAAATATAGACTAATTAAAAAACTAATTCCATAACTCACCTGTAAATTGTGATGTAAATTCATTAATCCTAATTAATCTATTATTAGCATATGTTTACTATAGCACAACATTGTCTAATTGCGGACTAATTAGGCTTATTAGATTTGTCTCCCAAAATACACTGATATAATTTTTTTTATCTCCATTTAATATGTCATGTATGTGCGAAAATATTTGATGTGATATTTTTAGGTGTAAAATTTTTGTATATGATTTGTGTTGTGTTATATATTGGCTGAGGCGGATAGCTCGTTGAAGCAAAATATTAAACCAGTGGCGAGAAGGTGCAAGGTTTTAATGTCCTGCAGAAAAGCTGCCAGTCTCCTGCATTGGGCGACTGGTCACCGAGCAGAGACAAAAGAAAAGAAAAGCAGCAGAAGCAAGCTGTACTTTGCATTGTCCTTCCTTCCCTTCCACCTCTCTCTCATTGGTTCATAGCTAGTTGAGCAGTGTAGTGTTGGGAGTAGGGGGAGCCAAGAAAGGATTGGAATGGCCGGAGATGGCGTCTGATTCTGGGGGCGAGGTGAGGCCGCAAGAACCGCTGCCGGCCGTGGATGAGATGCTGGAGCAGCACCGTCGCCCGCTCCTAGTCGACGCCCCGGTCCTGCAGGCACACGCACCGCAGCGTCGTCGTCTTCATGCCGCCTCCCGCGGCGGCGGCGCAGTGGTTCCGGGGACTGGAGCTCGCCCCGCGCCCGCCCAGCTCAGCATGGTGGTCACGCTCCCACGACGAGCCCCGACTCGTGAAGAAGAACAAGTTGATGTCGTCCACCATGGCGTCGCCGAAAAAGATGCCCTAACCGCCGAGGTACCCGGCCCCTTCATTCTGCTTGCCTCTTCGATCAACTACATATTTTGTCTGCTGGCCTTATTTCGTGAATCCGTGATCTTGGTCTTGGAATGCTGCCGTTTCGTCGGTGGCTTGGTTTTACGCCTGCGATTTAATTTCTTCCTTGGTTGATTCCGCCACCATGATCGATCCACCCTTGTAGTTCGTGGGTGTCCTTGGCATGCTATAGATCTCACTCGTGGCGATCTACTTGTTTGAGCAAGTTTATTTTCCTTGGCTTCCCTCTTTTTGTTCTTGTTCCATCACCCTTTCCTCAAGAACTAACAGAGAGCTTGCACTGATTCATCTTTCTTTGTTAGGTTCGAGACATGAATACCACAGGGATGCTTCTGAGGGGGGATGCTGATGTCAACCAAGTTAACGCCATAGGGAGCGCAGGGCTTTACTGGTACCTGTTAAGTTCTCTGCCACTGCTCTCGCAACCAAAGAGTGAACTTTCAGACTCAGATTATCAGTACCCAGTGTCTCCTCTTAATGCCAACATCACTGGGGACTCTCATGATATTGAATGTCGGCAGCTTGATCCATGCAATGAGAGCAATAATGTTGAGAGCCAGAAGGGCAATGATTGCAGACTAAGCAATGTTGACAGTCACGAGGATGGTGATTCCGCTAAAAATGATAACTCGGTGATACCTATTTTTGTGAGGCATGTCTCTAGGGAGTTGGTCTTAACAGTTAGTCTGGATCAACCTGTACAACATCTGATGAACCTGTATGCACAAAATCATACACAAAAGACGAAGACGAAACTTGAGTACCAATATTTTGTCCATGGGAGGAAAACATTTCAACCTGATCACACCTTTCTGTTTTATGGGGTAGAACGGGACACTACGATCCATGTCTGTACCAGGCTACTTGGAGGAATGTGAGTTCAAAACATTATTAGTGTGTCCCTTTTTTCTTGTGCCCCTTCATTTATGTTTTTCTGATCGATTGTTACATCGTATATATTTCAGAGTGACAATTGAAGTAATGTGAACCCGCTAGGGTTTGTTCCCGATTTTTCGATGAGAGGCGGGGGATAACTCGATTTGAGATGGAGGCGACGTTCACGGCCCGACTACAGCCTTCCAAGGACGCTGCGCCTTAGCAACCGATACACCACCTCTAATGGCTGCCGCGATCTTGTGGAGCGCGACACCCGGCCACTAGGGCACCTGTCCTGCAAGCAATCGAACAAGCAACTCAATTGCAAATATGGAGATAATAACCAATCTGGAATCAACAAGGTGGGGTTCCGAATCGAGTAGAACGGATGGTCTAGTCGACACACGCGTCTACAAGGAAGTAGCAATGGCTAAACTTTCAACAAAACAAAAACCCCCCAATCTGTTCATGGCGGCTCTAACCCTTATTAATACCTAGGAGGACGACCAAGAGGGTGTTTGAGTCGCACTCCAACCCTAGGACGCGTCCCTAATGGACCCGACTTGATACAAAGCCCATCGGGCCAAATTAAGATGTCGCAGCACCTTTAGACAGAAAACCAGTCGGTAGTATTTTGGTCATTGCGGACGAATCAGGAGAGATATGGACTTGAGTCCGGATCCATATGAAACTAGACTTCATAAGCTTTCCATGAAGTACTTGAACGTCCCTATCCGAGTCCGTATGCGACCGTGGTGTCCGTCACAAGTTGGTGCTGTTCTGCAGTCCGAATCCAGCCTCCAAAACGTGTTGGACATGGACTCTTTCTTTCCTTGCACCAAAAGTGACGTGGTGGCCTGATGGAGAACATTGGGAAGACTTAGGCTTGGTCCCCAATCAACTTCTTTGGTCCTCCATACCTTTCATGTGTGTTTATTACATGTGGGTGTATCCATTCTGGTGATGTCCACATCATTCTCCCCTTCTTGGCTGCAAGTCGTCCTCGACTTGCTCCAACGGCATTCAAAGGTGCTTGCTTTGTTGTTGGAACATGGAGCGACGACTATGCTGCATGGGCACAACAAACAATGCTCCCGTTCTTTAGGCTGATCCTGTTGCATAAGAGAAAAACTAGAAAAACTTTGCAAGATATTATTAGTGTTAATGCAGCCCCCTATTTGCTCATGGTATTGTAGCCCAAAAGGATATTTCAGATTAGAACAGATATACACTTTATGCACCAAATATTCTCCTTTGATGTCATTTTTTCCAATTGCATGAAGCGAACAAATATTTAAACTTGGCAAATTAGAATCTAATTGAACCTTCTCTTTTAGACAATTTAGATTACACAGAATATTAAATTCAATATAACCCAAAGTATTTAAAGAAGACAACAATTTCAGTTCATCTTGTACACAAGTAATAGGATGAGAAGGATTATCTACAGCACATTCGTATGGTTCCAAACCAAAAATATCACACTTATTCATTAATTCTGGTATATGAGTAAAAGAAGTATTAGCACACAAGTCCTCTTTATCATAAGAAACAACAAGTAATTCATCTTGTGAAAAAGTTGAATCAGCAGCAGGTTCCACTATTCGTTGCTCTTTGTTAGCATGTAGAGTGGACAAAGTTTGGACACTATGAGTCACATCATTCTTGCAAGTATTCACAAATGAAAGAATTTCTTTTTCAGCATGGAGAGCAAGACAAAACAATTGACCGATATAGCAATAGGACTTGCCAATTAACAAGTTTCGAATTTTAGAATTGAGCCCTCTCATGAACCTATTCATAACATCTTCCATGCATTCATCCAATCCACCAAACATGATGCAAATTTTAAAATCATGGTAGTATTGTTTCACAGTCCTACTACCCTGTTTTAATTTCTCTAGTTTGGTAAGCAAATGATCAACATAATATGCAGGAATATAGGCATCTCTAAAATGTATTTTGAATTCTTTCCAAGTTTGCGGAATAATGTTATGCCTACAAATATATTTCCATTCTAGCAAAGCATTTTCTGTTAAAATATTAGAGGCAATATAAATCATTTGTTTCTCCGACAGGTCATGCTCATCAAATTCATTATCTACTTTTAGCTCCCAATCAATGTAAGCTTTAGGATCAAACTCACCAGGATATAAAGGCAAGCATTGAATAATGTCCAGAATATTTTGTTATTGTTTGCTCCGCTCAAAAATCACTGTATCACCTGCCATGATCAGTAGAAAACAAGAACACAAAAATAATATGTATCCTCCTGTCAACTACTAGAATGTGTCGGTTGTAATTCTCTCAAACTCAACTTGTTTAATACGAGCTCTTACCAGTTCTTACCAAGCAAAACAGGATGAGTCGGCAACCAACAAGTCAAGCACCTTGAAAGAAGTGTATCGGTGCCTTAGCAACAGAAAACTGTCAAGCTATAGTCGAGTATGTGGAGCTGTAGGTGGGCTGATCAAGGGAAAATACTAGCACCACGTTAGTCAGAAAAGCAAGCTGAATAATTGTTCAACGGTGGTACTGTGCTGGTCCTCGCATAGACCGTACTAGAGGCGCGAGCCTGGACACAAATGAAGTCACAAAGCACCAACCGAAACAGCAGGAACACAAAAGATGGATCAGCCCCTTTCTTCTTTTTCTTTTCTTTTCTTTTCTTTTCTGTTTTTTTTTTCACTTTGTTTTCTTTTCTTCTTCTTCTTTTTTTTGTAGAGGACTAAAATCCTTTGTTTGACAAACAACGCAACAGGATTACTGCATATAGCTGCTACCAACTCAGATTGACGAAACTTGTTTCACGCAGCCAGACGCACAAATCTCCAAGTCGATTCTGGAGCACTTAGATGGAGTTTGTGACCCAGGTCAGATCCGTTGGAAAGATCACGAGTTACGCTTTCCAGATTGTACTAAAACTCGCAAATCGGAGACCGGACACAGAAACAATGAAAGTTTTCTTCCACTGATGAATTGAAACTCCGAGACAAAAAGAGGTGACAAGAACTCGAAACTCTAAAGGACTAAACTAAGACCAGCAACACGACGCAACCGATGCAACCGAAAACTCAACAAGCCCTAACTAAGTAGTACCAGCAAAGGCTCAAAGGATTTATAGGATTGGCGGCAAACTAATCTACCTTTTTTTTGGTTTTTCTGGACTATAGGAAAAAAAATAGCAAAGATAAGTCTCTCACCGATAAACCTTGCTCTGATTACCAACTAATGTGAACCCGCTAGGGTTTGTTCCCGATCTTTCGATGAGAGGCGGGGGATAACTCGATTTGAGATGGAGGCGACGTTCATGGCCCGACTACAGCCTTCCAAGGACGCTGCGCCTTAGCAACCGATACACCACCTCCAATGGCTGCCGCGATCTTGTGGAGCGCGACACCCGGCCACTAGGGCACCTGTCCTGCAAGCAATCGAAGAACCAGCAAGAACAAGTAGAACAAGCAACTCAATTGCAAATATAGAGATAATAACCAATCTGGAATCAACAAGGTGGGGTTCCGAATCGAGTAGAACGGATGGTCTAGTCGACACACGTGTCTACAAGGAAGTAGCAATGGCTAAACTTTCAACAAAACAAAAACCCCCCAATCTGTTCATGGCGGCTCTAACCCTTATTAATACCTAGGAGGACGACCAAGAGGGTGTTTGAGTCGCACTCCAACCCTAGGACGCGTCCCTAATGGACCCGACTTGATACAAAGCCCATCGGGCCAAATTAAGATGTCGCAGCACCTTTAGACAGAAAACCAGTCGGTAGTATTTTGGTCATTGCGGACGAATCAGGAGAGATATGGACTTGAGTCTGGATCCATATGAAACTAGACTTCATAAGCTTTCCACGAGTACTTGAACGTCCCTATCCGAGTGCGTATGCGACCGTGGTGTCCGTCACAAGTTGGTGCTGTTCTGCAGTCCGAATCCAGCCTCCAAAACGTGTTGGACATGGACTCTTTCTTTTCTTGCACCAAAAGTGACGTGGTGGCCTGATGGAGAACATTGGGAAGACTTAGGCTTGGTCCCCAATCAACTTCTTTGGTCCTCCATACCTTCCATGTGTGTTTATTATATGTGGGTGTATCCATTCTGGTGATGTCCACATCATGAAGAATATCTCATTCATAACAAAGAGAGGTTTTTAATAGAGGTTACTTTACCAGATAGAAGGGTTTCATTGAATATGACAAAGGAAGGATGTTTATTTCTTTCAACTTGGTTAAAATGCTTTACAAGTGCATTTGCTGATTTCAAGAGCTGGGACGGGAATTTCACTCTGAAAGATTTTAAAGTTGTCAATGGACATGTTCGGCCTATAACCAATGCTAAATATAGGCTTACCAGTAGCTCAATGCAAGCTGATTTGGTTAAGCTGGTTCAATATATAAGAACAATCTTCTTCAAGAACAAGTCAAATTTGGTTTCAAAATTTCCTCCCTATCTAGAAAACTTAACGACTTTCCTACGATCACATCAATATCCATTCTTATCTGCTAATGACAAGTTGTTCATTGAGACACATATGTGCTGTGTCGAATCAGCTTCTAGGGGTATGTTATTAGTTTGGTTGCGAAGAAAGTACAAGAGCTTGAGAATAGAAGTTCAGCATAAATGGGATTCAGCAATGCGAGACCAAATTGATATTATAAAATTTGCCAAATTCAGTGATCTCTCCGAAGTTGCAGTGTTTGAGGATATTTTAGCGCATGTTCAGCAGTCTGAACCATATACAGATTCGAAGAATAGCACGTTCAGACTGATGAGAGATGGATTCATGCCTGGCCCATCGAAGCGATTCGTGAGTTCAAACTCTCTTTTAAGTTCAAGTCTGCAAACTAATAGTGGAGTATTTATTTATTAATTGTCCTGGTCTCCTGGATTTTTACATGTTGGCAAATCTTCTCCTTTTTTATTGCCCCTGTGATCCACTTCGTTATCCTAATTTGGTTTTCTTTTCAGGACAAGTCTACTGAGCCGTGGACGGAAAAATTCAAGAATGATGATGGTATTGAACTGATGATACCTGCATACAATGAGGATTTGATTCCTAACATCCTTCACAACTGGATCAAGAGTAAAACAGTTGACATCACTCCTGAGTATGTTTTCAAACCTTTAGCTTACTTTATCCCATCGTTTAAAATAAAAGTCTAACTTGTATAACTTGTAGGCTTCTTGCAGTTCAGGTACGGTGTACCTGCGCCATGTGCCATCATCCTTCACATTCAGGTATTTATCTGAACCTTTTCCAATTTGTTGAAAAACATGTCTAGATATCCTTTGATACCATGCAAACCATTCCTAATATCAGGCTTAGATAAGGATAGTTCAAAATAATATATAGTTTACAACGTGGAGCATACTAGACAAACCACCAATTTATACTGTGCAAAAATACTGTCGGAACACTACAAATGTGAAAGCCTCGCAAACTTTACAAGAGGCTCAAGTGTCAGGTCAGCATATAACTTTTGGAGTGACAACTTAGATAACATATTCCCACTTGATCAACACTTTATATATAAATGCAATTTTTTATTCTTCCTTGCATGGACCTCATACTCCTTAAAATTGCATTTCGAGCAGTTTCATTGTTTCTTCAAGTGATTGGCTGCGGTTATAAGGTTAGAGTGGATGGGTGCTTTGACAGCTACCTTGCATTGTTGAAGTCAGACTGAAACTATCAAACAACTTTGATGAAATTTATTAGTCCATGTTTACTTGTCCAAAGGCAACAGTATCACCTGGTAGCATAGACTTTTATATCGGGCTACCCAATGGAGTAGAGCGGCAGCCTAGGTTCCTGATGTTTTGCACCCTTTAACTTTTGAGTGAATCGACTATTCGAAACAGTGGTGATCCCATGCCAATGCACTTTTTCTGTAATATGAGATTAGCTCTAATTATGGTTACCGATGATTAGTTATGTAGTTTAAAATTTCCAAAGACATCATCTACTCATTTATATAGATCCCCTCTATCCGGTGTTCCCAAGTACTTGTATTTTCTTTCTATGATTAAGATCGCAGACCAAGACATTGAAACACATTGAAATAAATGTCATAGTTCAGAATTCAGATCACAACCTGACTTTGCCTAGGGCTCATGCTTATTGTTGTTTGTCAAGCATTCTTGCTTATTATTTTTTCTTCATATTACTTGGGAAATGGAGTTTGCTCGCACCCTCTGTTTTGTTTCCTTTTTTTCTTATAGAGGCCTTATTAGATCCTTTTTTTAATTTTCCTCCTGTTTGCATGTTGTCTTGTACTGATCCTGCATCCAACCCAAGTCTCCTTGCATTAACACATGTTTTTCTTAATCAATAATTTACCGTGTACATCACTATAGTATGCATGTATATCCTCATCGGCCTCGGATGAACCACAGATTTGAGTTGCATATCATCATGCTTTCTATCAAATAGTTGTCGAAACTGCTTGTTCTATCTCATTATCACTACCTGTTAATTCTCTTATCTGTATCTGTTAGATTTGCACTTGCACCTGATGATGGTGACGATGATGTATATTTGTTTTCTTGGCCATATATAGGCTCCAAGGGTGGAGGAGAATCTTCAACGGCGGGGAAGGGGAAACAGCCTGCCCAAGCAGCCGCAAGTCCAGGGTTTTCACAGCCTGCATTGCCCGTCGGGAGATCGTTTCTAGACGCGGCCAAATCTGCTTCTCCTAGACCGCAGTCGTCATCACGATTCAGTTCACCAGCGTCATCACAAGACAAAGGGAAGCAGCGCAAGTGAGGGTTGACTAGTTGTCGTTTTCGATTTCTCCGAGGTTGACATTGCTACCTAACCTCGATCTTGGACTTATTTGACACCCACGGCGGCTTGCTTGTTAGGCGCTTGACCAACTCATCAGACTACTTGGGACTTACTTGACAGCCACAGTGGCTTGTTAAGCATTTGACGAAACTCTTCAGATTATGCATTTGAGCGCCCTTGGATTATATTGCCAATGCCAAGCTAGCATTTGGATGTTATTTGTCAGTTTAAATTTAATTTTAGGCCCTTGATACGGTATATATGGAAAAGTGTTTGCTGCACAACGAAATCTTGGAATCCTCCCCTCCATGGTCCATCCACATGACTGGTGGTTCTAAAATTGGACGCCCCTACCTTTATCCTACTTTGATTTGCTATTCGCATGCTAGTAGTACCTCATTCACTTACTCTGGTCCCTTACAAAAATCTTGAAGCACCAGGGATGGTTGGGCAAGTGCATTCGCATAGAAACATCACATAGATTTTTCAAAAAAATAGAAACATCACATATGCATATAGCATATTGCTTTTCTCCGGTTAGGTTAGCCTTCCGAGAATTCTCCAGGAAGACAAGGGTTATATGTTAGGACACAAACACAACCAAAAGCGCTCTCAAGTCACAGCTGAGTATCGAATAAGGGTTTCTCAAACACATGGCAAAAAGGCACAGGCGTGACTGTGGAGATGTTTAAAGTATCATCATCGATCCCCCGTAATGCCAAATTAGATCAATTCTCCAAAAGACTGTTTGTTAACCATCCAGGAAATCACTTCGATTGTGCTTTTGATCCACCCTTCTGCATCGCTCTCCGTTCCTCTGCCTTCTGCATCGCTCTCCGTTCCTTTACCTTCTGCATCACTATGCGTTCCTTAGCCTTCTGCATCTTTTCACTTAGTTCCCCACTGCACGGAAGAAATCAGAGTCACAAGGTAATCCATGTTCCCAACTTGAGTATATGAAAAGAAGCATGAGTAGAAAACAAAGACTAGTTAACTCATTTCATTCTCCATTCCATCACCTGATAACTGCCATCTATTTTTTTTACACATGTACAATTAACAAATCAAGCAAGTGCATCATCATGTTTATTTGAGGAAAAACATTGCGGCTATAAATTACTTAGGTGTTATTGAGATGCAACCATATTACTTCGACATTAGTTAGATGCTTCAGTTTCCAATAATAACTGCAGGCTTCACCAACTGAACATGGAAGCTCAGTCGGGGAAGGCATCTACACACACCATCCTGTTCAAGATAAATGGACGCAGCAATCCAACAATAAGAAGCTGCCTATCATGAACACCATTATTTAATTTGGAGCATGGCTGACTGTTTTTCAGTGCAACGGTCAATCTCAAGATTACTGACAAGGTTTCTTCGGTATCTAGACATTCCTGATCCCTGATTACCAGGAGCTAGCATAGGCTCCCTAATCCCTACTGTAGTAAATTGATTTGTGTGATCATAGGTATGCAAATGTTTATGTGACTGTAACTACACAAATGAATTAGCTAAAAGAAGAAACAAATGTATTTTTTATCAGAAACGGTATGCAAATCAAGTTGGTCTGTTCATAAAAGAAATTGTAAGGTGCTACTAAGGTGAGGGTCGCAAATTGTTTTTTTATAGGTTGCTCTGGTTTTGGTTTGGATCCCAAACAACTCGAATAGACCTACTGACTGGTCCAGAACACATAAATTGGAGTCATGGTGAAACAAAGTACGAACAGCACTTCTGTTGGCCTTTTTACAGCATAATGTTGCACTGTTGCATTGGCTTTAAACCAAGATAAGACTGGGTTACAGTTTGACAATGCAATTTAGCTGATAAATCTATTCATCGTCAAAGCACTGTTATGATATTGGCTAGTCATTCAACTTAGAAGGGAAATCATGGCGATGCCTCAACATGCTAAATACCTAGCCACTTAACAATCATAATGTTCTCTTCATGTTTTGGGATGTACCCTAGATGCTCTCTCAATATATGAAGTGCTGCTACAAGCAAGAAGCAACTGCAGAGGTAAACAGCGAATAAAAAGGAGACTGCGCAAAGTGCTAGGTAATAAACATTGAATGAACAGGAGATGCAGTAGTACCTTGTGATGGCATCCTCACTCAAGTAAGAGGAGAACTTTGTGGAGATAAAGTAGTGACCATAGAATCTGCACCTGAAGTCCATTTCAGAGGGAGGTCCTTCTTCTTCTGCATTGATATAGAGGGCACTAGACTGCAACACCTTGCTCCTCATGTTGACCTCAACCATCCAATAAAGTTTGCAGTCCTCTTCCTTGAGCAGGAAACATATGACATCAGGGTTTACCAAGCTCACAACAGGAAAAGTTGGCTGCACTCGTGGAAGGCAACTCTGGGTAGCACTGTAAAGACCGAAGAACTGATCAGCTCCCATAATGGTGCCCATATCTTTCGTCCAGCTGCCTTTCTTGATGTCAACCAAAGTCCATGTAATGATGGTGAAGTCAGGAGGAGAAGGAATCTTTGACAAAAATACAGACGAGCTTGATGCTGCCATTGTCAGTGACACATACACACCGGAACGGGTCAGGATCGCCTGCGTCCTTATAGATGCGGCGAGACTTGAGAGCCTGAGCAGGCAGCCGGATGCCGTGGGGCTGCTGCTGATCTGGGGTGTCAGCAAGGACATCAACGAGCAGCATGCCCTGGTAGTAGTCAACCCAGCACAAGCATCTGTCAGTGGGGACGACAACAACATCGGTCCTCCACGAGTGGAGATTGATCTTGTTGTCCGGAGGGAGCTGCAGCGTGCTAAGACTCCATCCCGCTGGAGCGCCAGCAGGAGGTGGATGGTGCAGCAAGCAGAGCTCGAGCCCATCGCTACCGTGCGCGAGATGTGCCACCGTGAACTCGCCATTGTCGCCGTGGCAGAGGATGCCCATCTCTTCGTCGAACATGATGCGCTGCTGCTGCCTCCGGTACGGCCGGAAGAAGTCATCGAGCTCGGGGTCGGTGACGCCGCCGTGGAAGCAAGGGGGGAGCGCAGTCAGAGACGGCGGCGAGGAGGTGGAGGAGGAGGAGGAGGAGCAGGAGTAGACCAAGTAGTCGACGGGGAAGTAGAAGATGTCATGGTGCTGCCAGTACATAGGGTCCTCGAAGGGGACGGTCATCCGGAAGAGGATGGAGTTGCGGTGGGCGGCGATGGCGGCGGGGTCCGGTAAGCCACGGATCTGCGGCCCGCCCGCCCAGTGGAGGTAGAGTCGGGACACCGCTGGGGGGTCGGCGATCCTGAGGGAGGCACGGATGTGCCGGCCGGCGCAGTCCTCGGCCAGCGACGAGGCGGTGGCGTCCCCTTCGACGACCCCACGCCGCCTCCTGCTGAGGTGGACGAAGCGGTCCAGGATCAGCCACCCTGGGGGCGGACGAGGCGAGGCAGAGGGCTTGCTCTGCTCCAGGCCAGGGGATCGCGCCGGAGAAGAGGGTAGCTTCCTCCTCTCTCCGTGGCCTTATGGCCTCGTCCGGGAGGGCTTCCTCTGGCTTCGGGTGCCTTGCACCATGGCGCCGCAGGAGGAAGGAGAAATCGGCGGAGTGCCCCCGATGGTTAGGGTTTCACGATGCGGCGGCGGTGTCACGGCGGGAGGAAGGGGATGGATGGATGAGGAAAGTGGGTGGGATCACGAGGAGCGTAGCGTCCCCCCCTCCACCGCACGCGAAATGACCTCTTTGTCCTCTGCAACTATAATACTTGGTCAGAAAAGTCAAAAGCACTATTTTTCTTTCAAATACGGAGTAGGAATACTCCGCAGACATTAGGGGCATAATAACGGGCATCGCTTTTAATATGAAATTGAATGTCCTAATAACCGTCTCTGAATTATTATATCAATTCATCCATCAATATTCAATAACCATCATATCAGTTGGCACCTCTTAGCACCAAGCAGTTGGCACAGTTGCAAAATAATTTCAGAAAAGCTTCTCTCTGAATTTGGCAAATCTTAGCAGAAAGCAATTGGCACAGTTGCAAATTTGAACTACAAACTAACAGCAAGAGGCAACAATGAACAATACAGTTGCAAAATTGAACTACAAACTAACAGCAGGAATCTTTTGCACACACTTTGCATTTGACTGCCTCTAGGTTCTTTGGATCAGGAAAATAACCATGTGGCCTCTACTCTACTGCCAGGAATAACAGGGTAGGGGGCAGAGGCACGCTACCTTGGGCCAGCGCCGAGTCGGGGAAGGGGGCTGGCGGCGGTCAGGGAATGTGGAGGAGAAGGGGGCCGGCGCCGAGTCGGGGAAGGGGCCCGGCGGCGGTCAGGGAACGAGGAGGAGAAGGGTGCCGACGCCGAGTCGGGGAAGGGGGCCGGTGGCGGTTGGGGAAGGATGAGGAGAAGGGGGCCGGCGCCACGTTGGGACGTAGGTCGAGGGTGAAGGTCCAGGGCGCCGCCGAAATCGGGGCTCCTCTGGCGGGCGCCGCGGAGGCCTGGGCGGGCGGCCGGTGGGGATGCTTGGGCGGAGGGCTGCCGCCGGAATCGGGTCCCTCCGTCAGGGCGCCGTGGAGGCCTGGGCGGGCGGGCGCAAGTGGGGGCGGCATGGAGGCATCAGGGGCAGGCGGAGGCCTGGGCGGCGTGGAGGCGTCGGGATGCCGGGAGCCCGGGGAAGCGCCGCGCACGGGGAACCAACTTCTCTGGTCAGGGTGAAAGCACGGGGAAGCCGCATTAAGTAAAGCACCTCGTGGTCTCTTCCTTTTGGCCAACCGAGACATCTTTGTGTGGCATCATACAACTTATTTTGGCTCGCCAACAAACTGATCACCCTACGTGGAGGACCTCATCATCAATCCCTTTGAGTCAATCGTGACATTTTCCCAAGTCAACATATGAATTCTCATGATCTGCCCAAGAATATGAATGAAGCTACCAACAAAATTTATTTCTTCCTCGCTAATTGACGTCCATTCAACTTCACATACTTCCAGTACAACTCCATTTACTGGTTCATGACTGGTATTACGTACTAGTTTGCTGAAGGGGTCTCGTTCCCATACTTCTAGTAACAGATTACTAGTTTCCGATTACTATGCTATGTTACTGAAGGGGTATCGCTCCCATACTTTCACGACAACTGTGTTATACTAGTTTATGACTAATATTACATGCAAGTTTAATGAAGGGGCCTCGCTCCTATATTTCCAGTAACAAATTACTAGTTTCTAACTAATAGGCTATGTTACTGAAGTGACATCGCTCCCATACTTCCAGTACAACTCCATTCTACTGGTTCACGACTAGTACTACGTGCAAGTTTACTAAAGGGGCCTCGCTCCCATACTTCCAACAGATTATTAGTTTCCGACTAGTATGCTATATTACTGAAGGGACTTCGCTCCTATACTTCCAGCACAACTCCGTTTACTGGTTTACGACCGGTATTACGTGCAAGTTTGCTGAAGGGACCTCGCTCCTATACTTCCACTAACAGATTACTAGTTTCCAACTAATTCTCTATATTACTGAAGGGGCCTCGCTCCCATACTTCCAGTACAACTCCATTCTACTGGTTCACGACCGGTACTACGTGCAAGTTTACTAAAGGGGCCTCACTCCCATATTTTCAGTAATGTTCGGACTACTAGTTTCCGACTAGTACTCTATATTACTGAAGTGGCCTCGCTCCCATACTTCCAGTACAACTCCGTTTACTAGTTCTCGACTAGTTATACATGCAATTTACTGCAAGGGCATTGTATTTCATGTATATCAGTTACAACATATTTCTATGTTTACCTTGCAGGGGACCTGATCTGGACCGTGCTGCTGGGCAAGTTGGATTCACCTCCGACTAGTTGGCTTCATCAACAATCGTCAACAACTATTTCGATTTTGCGAGAACGCTCGACTACACATCGCAGACTACAATGACTACTCCTTGGATTCGACTTCGACTAGTTGGGTTCATCAACAACCGTCGGCGACAACTTGACTTCGTGAAAATGGCACGGCGACACACTGGCAACTACTTCGACTACTCGTTTCGCTATCAAAACTAGTTGGAATCGACTCCGACTAGTCGGCTTGATCGATAGTTTAAGATTCAGCACAACTTGGCCGATGCTTAGGCTCGGGGGCTGGTGCCACCAACTACTAGGCATATACTATGCGACTCGTCTAGCTCCCAGCCTCGGGGGCTGGATGCGACAGGGCACTCAGCATGTTTTTAGCGTCAGCTCTTACGCTTTAAGGCTGGATGCTGTAAAACTACTCGGAAGATCCCAATTCAAGAGGCTTTTGAAGATTTATCTTGGGAAGATAATTGTTAACCATTATTTCTGGGATTCTATTATGAAATAAGGGGTTTTTCAAATTTTTAACCCAGAGATCTTATCTAGCCATTGACTAAGGGAACGAGATTTGATTTGAACGGTAATTTAGGGCGGTTTTTGGAGAAGTTATTTGTTTAACCATTTTTTAGGGAATTCATCCCAAAAAAAGAGGTTATCGAAATTCTGAACCAATTTGCCCATCTTAACCATCAAATCTATACCGTCATATATTGCATGCCACGATTCTTTGGATCCTCTATTCCAAACCTTGGGGATTTGGATCTTAGGCTCGGGGGCTGCGGGGACACGTGTCATCAGCAACTTACTTTTCAAATATTTTGGAAGATAAGGACAAAAAAGTTAAGACTAAATTGACCCTCAGCCTAATTCTATGAGTCAACCTAAGGCTTGGGGGCTACTCCATATGGAGTGCGAGTACAATCGCACCCCATATAAAAGAAGACTTGGCAACTACTCGGGGCATAAGCACCTCACAGCCTCGATGCAACCAAGGAGGTACTCGGAAGACACCTTCAAGATGGAGTTCAGGAGAACTCGAAGACGTCTTCAGAAGTACTCGGACGCTTGCAGTACTCGGCTACCGAGAGCTCGGGGGCTTGTCAGACCCGGGCCCACGGGACTGCGCACATGACATACATCTTATAGGATAAGGGGGGGGCATGGCCCACGCCCTACACCAGTTGTAACTACTCGTAGCGTAGTATAACTACTTATACAGTAATAAAACTAGTCAGAGACAGCAGGAAACTACCCAAAAAGTACTCGGGTAGGACTCCTGGGCTTGTATCCGATTAGGACTTCCATGTAACCATGTCCCCCCAGACTATATAAGGGCGGACAGGGACCCCCTCCAAACAGGAGATCTCCCGATCACCACCTAAGGCAATACGAACCACACAAGACGTAGGGTATTACGCTCTCGGTGGCCCGAACCTGTCTAAACCTTGTTTTCTTTGCACCTTCGAGTTCCTGATCTCGGTGACACCCTACCTACAAATTCACCACCTCGGGGATATCCCTCAGTGGGCGTGGCGGTAAAACACCGACACTGCCGGCCCGTGAAAGGATGCGGCGGTGAAAATAATTTTCACCGCCGGCCCCCATTACAAGCCGGTGGTGAAAATGGTTATCACCACCGCATCCATTCACGGGCTGGCGTTGAAATCATTTTCACCACCGCATCCATTCACGGGCTAGCAGTGAAAATCATTTTCGCAAGCCACCACTCCATCGTGCATATATACACATAAAGAGATTATGCAGTTCCATTATCAAAAAAGACTATGCAGTTCCATTTACTCTAAATATTACATAAATAGAAAGAAGTACCTTGATTAATCTTAAATAAAACAAAATTTAGCTAATACATAAAATACATAAAATTGATCCATGAATTTGAAATATTACGTAATTAAGCTACTATTACATTGAAACAAAGATAAGTAGGTTCGTTATCTTCAATTGACGATGAGGGCTTCATTATGATCTAGTCGCACATAAGCATGCACCTCACCCTCTTCATACAAAGGTAGGTCCACATCCACTCCGAGAGGAGGCATATCCAGATAGCTGTTTCCTTCATCCTCTCTTCTATTTTCAACACCGACGATCTTCCTTTTTCCCTGGAGTACCACATGTTTTCCCTCGTTAGCTAGATCCTTTGCATAGAAGACATGGACTACATCTTTAGCCCATACAAACAGATCGTCTCGATATCCGATGTTGGTGAGATCAACGACCGTCATACTTCATCTAATCTAGATTATCACTTACTTCATCATCAACCAACGTATCATTGCCGACTTCGCTCAAGGTTTCCTTGACTCGTTCATGGACTCTTTCAACGATGTTCTCATGCACGATTTTCTAGACGGTATCCTGCCGTGAAGCTTCCTGATGTAAGTTCTCCCCATCTTCTCCGTGCTTTTTCCAAATCTTATAGTTTGCCATAAAACCCCTAACCAACAGATGACAACGGAGATGATAACAAATTTGCTCGATGTTGCGAAACTATTTCTGATTGCGGCAATCAACACATGGGCAGTACACATGATCATCATCTTTTAACTTATCGATGCAGTATGCTCATGCAGTCTTCACAAATGAATCAACACCATCCACAAACATGGGATCAGGAGGCTTTGAACAATACATCCATCCTCGATCCATGTATAAATGACATATTAATGCAAAATTCATATCAAAATTAGTACAATGAAACAATAAATGAATTGCATGTGCATCTAGGTACCAACCTTAAAACATTTTGAATTTCTAGTTTGAATTTGTTTTCCTTTAGCATAAAACAAGTGGATAGTATCCATACATCAAAACTCATTAGCCTCCTTATGCATTTTGATATAAATTTTTCCTCTAGTACCATGAACAAAGCCTCGAGTCCATCAAATTCAAAATCTATCCAATGAAACAAGCAAAGAATTGAATGGGTTGCTAGCTACCAATCATAAAACAAGTGGGTGATGTCCGTACTTCAAATTCACTAGCTGTCAGGCCCAGGGTCACGGAACTGTACACATGGCGAACATATTTTAGAATAAGGGATGGAGCATGGCACATACCTTACATATGTTGTAACTACTCGTGCTTGAGTAGGACTAGTCAGAACTGAAGAAAACTACCCGGAACATACTCGGGTAGGACTCCTAAGCTAGTATCGAGCTAGGACTTCCATGTAATCCTGTCTCCCTAGACTATATAAGGGTGGGCAGGGACCCCCTCGAAGGCAATCCACATCTAAGGCAATACAAACCACCATACAGGATGTAGGGTATTACACTCTCGGCGGTCCGAACCTGTCTAAATCTTGTGTTTTTTAAAGGTGTAAGTTTCAGATCTCAGCGACACCCCACCTACAATTTGCCATCTCGGGGGTATCCCTCGGTGGGCTTGGCGGTAAAACACCGACACTAGCCTCCTTATGCATTTTGATGTGGATTTTGCCTCTACCATGAACAAAGTCTCTCCACCAAATTCAAACTAAGAAATCAAAATCTAGCCAATGAAACAAGCAAATAAATGAATGTGTTGCTAGTTACTAATCTCAAACGGAGTTGTTGATATTAATACTTAAAAAGAGAACCAAAATCTTGAACAACATGGTGAGAAATGGCTGCAAAAATGGTGAGAAGAAATGGAGAACTCCGGTAAGAGGAGGAGGGGGAGTTTGTTATATGCAGAGTCGTTTTCACTGCTGGCCCTAGCCACGGGCCGGCGGTGAAAACAGTTTTCACCGTAGGCCTATAGTGGTTGGGCGCAGTAGGATATAGGGCCTGCGGTGAAAATCATTTTCACCGCCAGCTCGTGACTAGAGCCGGCAGCGAAAACAGACTCATTTTCACTGCTGGCCCTAGCCACGGGCCGGTATTAAAAATTATTTTCACCGCCGGCCCTATAAACCACTAACACCCAACTATTATAGGGCCAGCGGTGATACACCACCGGTTCTTAAACAACCGACAGCGAAAATGCCGGTGTTGAAATCAGTTTCTATAGCAGTGAGTCTCTCGAACGGGAGGCAGGACAGCCTCCCCATCCGCGACACAACGGTTCCCCAGCATCCGTTTGACTTCGGATTCGAAAGCCATGGGGTTCAGTGACGAGCGACCCAGGCTCAAGGCGCTGATGGCAGCGTCATGCCGCACAGAGAGATCAAGCTTAGGCCCATACAGTGCGAGGGCCGCAGTAGCCGTAGGCAACCATTGGGCGACACGCAGGCACGCCTCACCGCTAGGGCCAGGGGTAGGGGCATCGGGAGGCGCGCCTCGGACCAGCGCCCGAAGCGTAACGGCAAGGGAAGCGACCATCCCAACTCCAGCGACCGGGGCACCATCGCCGGCCGAACCACCGCGCCGGCAACGAGGCCAGCGGCGCAAGAACCGCGACCCGTCCCCCCAGCCTATGGGCGACCCTCATTTGCGCCCACCGGATCACCGGAAGAGCCACCATACCTCGGCTGACGGAAGACTGTTCTCCTCGGCCATGGGTGAGAAAGAGAGCGCTGATGGAAACTAGGATAATCGTCCTCGTCGTCGGAGTCGCTCAGGTGATCTGGCAAATCATCGGAGTCATCCGACGAGTCCAGCTCCGTCCAATCCTGAACTTCAAGAATCTCAATCTTGACCTCATAGCGTAGCAGCAGATGGCTGGGGTGCCTGATCTGATCCGGGCGCAAGAACAGCTCTGCCCCAATGTTGGGGTTGACAGGTTCCGGAATCCGGATGGTGGCTGCATTTGGGATAGAATCCGGGTCACAGCACCAAACGACCGCCTGAAAGCAACGCGAGTCCGCCCGGGCCACGATGGTGGGCGCAGGTTCCAGGGCGGCGCAGGCGTCTCTCAGGATGGACTGCGTGGTGCGCGCCGAGCAGGCATGCGAGGGGATGCCGCGGATCTCCAGGAGCACCCGGAAGCGCATGGCGTCCGCCTCAGCCATGGCAAACCGGGTCCAACGCCGAAAACGGAGGACCATGTCCGCGACCGGCAGGGGGCTGCATTGAGCACCCGAAGAAGGTCCTCATGTCGGCGAAGGATCACCATGAAATCTTCAGGCCAATGCCGATGAAGCGTAAAATCACTTCCAGGCACCGCATAGTTATCCTGAATGAAGCGACGGACCCGGTAGGGAGCAAACGACGGCCGCGTGCCAACGACCAGAACGACCAGCGCACACTGAGATAGCATGTCCTCCTCCGCCTGTAGCTCGTCAGAGCGGGGAACGGTGCGGCATACCCGGGAGGGACGGCGAGACGGGTGCCCTCGCGGATATGCGGGCGGAGGCGAAGGAGAAAGCACACGACCTTCCGGGGAGACCGTGCAAATCGAAGGCAGGCCGGAGTATGGGCGGCCGGTGGAAGCTGAGCCCGAGGAGGCCGTAGAGGCAGAAGCGGCGGAGTGGTGCATACCCCGGGCGTTCGACGCCTCTTTCACATCCCTACCAGACCCGCGACGCACCAGGCGACCACGGCCGCGCGGCGGCGGCCTGGTAGGACTTGGTCTCTTGCAGTTTTGGGCGACATGTCCCTCCTCCTCGCACCTCAAGCAATGAGAGGGGAAAGTGCAGCGGGAGGCCACGTGGTCGGTGGCCAAACAGTTGAAGCAGCACCCGACCAGATCCGCCGGGACCGGGCGGCGAGCGCGCCGCTGCTCCACGCGGAGCCGGCGCCTGTTGACGACCATCTGGAACCCATCCTCGTCGACAAGAGGAAGGGCCCGCGAACCGTCCGGCACTCTGTCAGCATGGGGCGTAGATCGAGAGCGATGGGGCGCCGGGCGTCCGCCATGAAGGCCCCGGACTGCTCCTCGGGAGGACGGCGCGAACGGCTGTCCGAGGCGAGCTCCTTGCCCTTGGGCGACGCACAAGAAGGCAGCCAGTGAAGCTCCCCATCCTCGTCCTCGTCGGAGTCAGACGGAATGCTGAAACAGATACCCTCCGGGGTACCTGTAGAGAGGCGCGACGGGCCAGCTCCCGGCGACGGGGAGAAAGGCGCCGCACCCGGGTTAAGGGGACGGGAGGAAGAAGGCGGAGGCGGGACGCCGTCGGAGCCAGGGGGTACCGCCAGAGGGGGACGGTGGGTGTTCACTCATCTCGCCGGCACGTGGACGCCGCTGCCGGAGTGGCCAGCGGAGGTGGGGTTTGGTGGCCGCTGGTGACCAGGGTGGTCACCGGCGGAGGGGGCCTCTCATTTAGGAGAGAAACTAGAGAGAGACAGTTGAAGCTACAGATATTACTACCATTATAACCAAACTAAGGAAGAACATGTCTAGGGTAAGCTAAATATTTGATTCACGTTGACAGTGAAGCGGTATAGGGAGAAGGCATGGGTAGCAAATAGCAGGGTGGAGCTTCTACTACTAATGCAGTGACTCCACTCCACATCGTGTTGGTGAAGCAATATAGGGTCGAGTCTGGGTAGAAGATGACTAGGTGGATATGCATTCATGGATTTACATATGCGCCAACTCCCATGATGTGGCTGCCGGTAATGGCTGTTCGTCATGGTGGCGGCTGGCGAAGTTGTGAATCCAAAGAGCAACGTGGCCATGGGAATTATATCTATAAAAAGGAAAGATACGCGCATCACTTCACAGTTCATACCATAAAGCAGATGGATTTAGGAAAATCTAGCAGCCGTTAATGGTTGCAAAGAACGAAAGAAGCTCAGTCTCTCGATAACACACCTACATATACAAAGACGAAGTTGGTGAAAATTAAAAAGATTGCTTTTTAGCATAAAGTCATATGCAATCTTTTACAAAATTCTCATGGTCAAGCATATATAACCGTCTGGTATCAAGATCCTTATAGCTTTATTAAATACTTATGCCTAAACAGATGGTACATTTCCAAGCAGTGCTTTCAAAAAGATTCTATCCAACAGTCAAATATTGAGTCATCCTGTCGCATCCAAGTGACTGATGTGTTTTGTTCCGACGTTTAGAACATTTGGTTTGTATTGACCCATTTTTGGCATTGGGTTGTATGAAAAATTGTTTTAGAAATTTAGCTGATTTAGATTATTTTGGTTTACTTGGATTTGAAAAAAAAGCTACAAGGACAGGAATATCTATATGTAAGGATAATGAACGCCAAGCTAAAGAATCTAGAAACTCACAAAAGTTCAATGGTCAGTCATCCTATTTGCACATTTGGTTGTTAATCTAACAATGATGTCTATGCTATTGAATTAGTATGGTCAACTTAAGATAAGTCAAGCATTTGTATTTCTCTGAAGCTGGTTGATAATATATCGGTTTATATTGCCATAAATTTATAGCTTGGCCACATGTTCAATTTCTGTAGCAAGACATTGGCATCTATTGCAATAGAAAATTGTATTGTTGAATTAAGGTGATATTTTTTTCCACAATGTACCAGTGTGGAAATCTTCTCGCAGTGGGGCCTTTCTGTCAGGGTAGTCATGCCCCAGTCCCGGGACATGAAAAGCACCACCTCTGGCTGCAAATACGTTTAATCTTGCTCATTGTCATGTTTCCAACAAACACACTTTTATCCCTGTCATCATCGACAACAATCAGTGGTTGATGATCTAATTTGAATGCGAAACAGGGCAATGTATAATATGATGTTGCATTGACATATTAGCATTATCACAAGGTAAATAATTACAAGGGTATGCCCAAGACAGTGGGGTAATAATCCCAACATATGAATAAGGCATAGCTGCATGATTATCTTGCAAGTTTTGAAGATTTGACTGCTTTTGATGTCTTGGTGGTGATCCTAAATCCTATCTTATTAAACCGATTCCTTTGCTTCCAAAGTACATTTCTCCATTTTATATTTATTAGAAAGATCCTCGGAGCTTGGCCTTACCTTCTTCTAGTGCAAGTTTTATGTATTTAGACGTTTTGTAGGTTGTGAGCAACATACTTGGACATATCTGGCATGATTTTATTGATGACATAAAGAAGCACTTGGAACAGCAGTAATATAAGTTGAAATTATGTATTTTAGAGAATCAAGAGGAAGCCCTCAAACAGATGATCAAAATAGCCATATGAGTCATATATTTTGGAGTCTAGATGCAAAAGTTATGGCCGTCGAAAGGTGCTTATAGGCTGCAAAACTGGATCCTTCAGTTCTGTGAACCCTTTGGTCAGCCATGCAGATCAAGGAAACTAGGTACCCGATTTTAGAAACCAAGGTGTCTGGTTATGTCAACTCTAAGAGGAAAGCTTTAATTTGTCATGATTTATTATGGCAATCCATATAGGCAAGACCTCCCACCCTACATATATGAAGGGACATGGACAATTATACGGCTAAACAATCGACCAAAATCAATCTACATTTACCTTTTTATCCAATATTCAATTTCCTTTGCTCTAATTTTCCAAACCCTAAATTATTGTTCTTGCTCCATCTCAACAACGATTGAAGGTGCTCCCCCAAAAACAAACAACGGTTGAAGGTGCTCCATACTGCCTGTCGATCCTAGAACAACTTGAGGTGTGCCATGTCCCGATGAAGTCCCTTTCGGGTGAGTGTTAATTGGTCTGTGGAAACCAGGGTATCTAGGTATCACAGAGGCGGTGCAAGAGCTTGTCTTTGCGAATTGCATGTGATGTGCTTGTATATGATGGCTTGATTTTACGACAAAACATGAGCTAAATTTATGCCATTCGCCGCGATAACTCAGAGGACGCAAGCCGTTTTCGAATGATTGGGTATAAAGCATCTTTATGTGGCTTTTTATGCCCAGTGTCATATCTTGTGATAGAAAATTTTTAGTAGATTGGTGAAATGCTGAATTGGGTCTTTGAAGAGTGGTAATTTGGTCAGACTGTTTATAACTGATACTCAAACTAAATTCTGTATAGCCAGAGCTAGACGTGCACCAGTGTTGTTGTCGATATTGTGAAAGTGTCGACATCATCTTTGGACGGCTCGTCCTTCATTCATATCGGCTGATATGTAAACATGGTAGCAAATGCTCTTGTGATGTCAATGAAGAACCTACTGGCTTGGTCTGGCAAATGAGGTGTCGGAGTTGTTCAAAACCATTGTCACGTTTGGGATCAAACTTGGGTGCTGTTTGGTTTGGACATTTTAGGCTGTAATCGGTTTAGAGTGCCACACGTTACGGTTGTTTGATGTTTGGTTGGACCGCTTCGTAATTGATTGCAGCGTGAACGGATACAGACGCATAGAAACTAGATACCGCTTCTCACCTGGTGTGTTATCCGATCCGGTTCCTCTTCTTGCCTCCGCTCGACGGCTTTCCCTCGCGCGCGACCCTTCCCCCGCGAGCTCCGGCGTCTCTGTCGCCACAACTTGATCTGCATCGGCGGCATCGCTGCTCCCTGCTTGCCCTCGTGGAGCGGCACAGGGCCTCCCCTCCGGCGATGTCAAGCTTCTTCGAGAGTGCCCGGCGGTAGAGGTGTTCACCAGCAATGTCCTAGAAAAGCTTGATGTTTGTGTCAAGCATGAGTTGGCTCCTCCAGGTAGTCTGCTTCGGTTAAGGGAATGGAATACGTTACTACAGCAAATCAAACAAATCGGACTTTTGCTTCCACTATAACACACACCAGCGCAACCTGATTACATTAAGCCCCCTCCAATAATTGCATATAAGCTAGCTCATACAATATTTTCTCACATTTTAATAGGAGAGAGACGAGCTATCTCTTGATCAATAGATAGAATTATACACGCACTTCAAGATTGAAAGGAATCGGTGCTCGTAGCCTAAGAGGGGAGGGGGTGAATTAGGCAATTCTTAAATGCTTAACCTATGGCTCAAACTAGTTAGCACAAAACATAAGCTAAAACATATTATCTAGATGTGCAACTAGGGTTCAACTAGTGTGAAAAATCTTATCCCAAAGAGTCTTGCAACCTATAGCCAATTCTAGCAAGATACTATACTAAGAATGTAGAATGTAAAGGCACATAAGATTGCAATAAGAAATGCGAAAACGTAAAGAGAGGATGAGAGGAAGCAAACTCTTGACGCGTGATTTGTCCCGTGGTATCGGTAGGCACAAAGCCACCCTTAGTCCACGTTGTTGAAGCACTCACAAAAAGTAGTTTCCCGGTCACCAAGTCTCTTCTGGGGCACCTCTTGACTTGCCATAAAGGATAGACCACTAAGGCTCATGCCAAGGTGACAGGTGATGCCGCTTTCCACTAAGGAGCTTCTCCATGAAGGATCGGGACTTCACGTCCCCCGCACAAGGTCGTTGACTTGCCGGCGAGCCACCAAGACTCCAAGAGGCCTGCATACCGAGATATAACTTGTGGTTCACTCAAGAACTAGCACACAAGGTAGCAACACCTTACTATCTCACTCTCTCTAGAGCTAATCCTAGCAATAACACTCTCAAAGCTTGTGCTAAACCTAAGGATGTGATCAATGTGCTCTTCAATGGCTTGGAGAACATCTTCTGAGTATAAGAGGCTACTCACGAACTCCAGCTACCTCAAATAACCTAGGGTGAGGCCTTATATAGGCTAGAGATCCACTTCTAGCCGTTACTTACTTTTCTGCCAAAAAGCTTAAAGCGTCGGTTAAACCGGTCGTCACCGTCGGTTTACTCGATCACACTCAGCCTGCCTACTAGCTGTTGAATGTCTCTCTGCCACGCCTGAGCTTGCTTGCGTCATTGCACCGACGCACCGTCGGTTCAACCGGTGCTGAAGACTTTGCTTGGAAACCCTTCTAGAACCAAAACATGCGTACTGAGTAACCACAGCACGCTTGCACCAACGCCTTCATTTGCACCATCGGTTTAACCATTGCCTATAAGTTTTTCTGAACTTGATCATCATTGCTCCTACTAATGCGCCACTCGGTTCATTTTCTCGACCGTCGGTTTAACCGGTCGTCCTTTTTCTGCTGAACTCATTCAATTCGACATTTATTTGAGTTTTTTCTTCATTTCTTGCTTTGCTTGGGCTTTGTATTATATCCTTGGGACCTGATCACATTCACTTGACACTTTGTTAGTCCCAATGATCATGTTGTTACTCAATCACCAAAATCACAATAAATATGGCCTAAATGGGACCATATTCCTTACAATCTCCCCCCTTTTGGTGATTGATGACAACACAATCAAAGCAAGCATAAATTTACAAGTATTGACAAATTGAACCACTTACACTTGCTTGGATGCTTACCACCATCCAATCTTGAACTTGGCCTCCCCCTAAGTCCATGGTTTCTCCCTTTGTTTCTCCCAAAATTTTGAATTTGGTGTTGGGTTTATTTGTTGGATTTCTTGTACCACAAACATTGCTTGACCACTACTTCTCCCCCATATTTGCCCCATAATTTTCTTTGATTCCACATTTCTCCCCCTTTAGAATCAAATCACCTAAAACGGCCTAGCAAAACAATATAGCTCAAAGGGAAAAAATTAGTAGCCTAGGGAGTTAGCTTCATGAATCATGATCCAAATAATATGATATCAATAAGGTTACCATTTTGAAGCTCACTAGGGTGGATCACAAAATCATGAAACTAGCATGACATGAGCTAAGCTTTCCACAAATGTGTGCACGGAATGATAATGTGAAAATCAAGTGCACAACTAGATATTTTAATCAAGAAAGCTTAGATCATATCATGCACGGACGTAGCTCTAAAAGATCAAAGAATTGACAATGATACCAATGGAAAGAGTTCGAACCTTGCATACCTCTGGGGGTTGTACTAGTTACCTTGGTTTTACCACTTGAAAGAAGTTGAGTGAAGAAGCACTAGGGTACACCAAGGAGAGCAAATGTATGAGCACATAGCCTATGAACTTAGATATGGAATTTAAGTGTGGCAGAATCGCCCGAATTAACCCGGCTCAAGTGCACTAACCATCATCCATAAAGATGAACCGGCTACCATGCACTTCAAACGGAGTAATCCGACAGCCTATTGGGTAAATCCCGATGCGACCACTTAATATTTCGATCGAAACAAAGCGTACACTTAACTCGCACGAAGGCAAGTCCAGAGATTACAACATTCCACAACTTTTATCTCACAAGTCTAACATTATTTATTACAAACCGAATTCATCAAACGGTTACTATAAAGTTCAAAACATAAAATTTTTATTCAGAGTTTAATAGCAGCGGAAAAGGAAACACGTTCATCTATCGTCGATTTGGATACCACGATGAAGCCCATACGTGGCATCACTCGGTAGAGACATTGTTGGCCGGGGACGGATCCCACTCCACGGACTAACCAGTCGGCAAAGTACTTAGCCAAGCCAAACCAGCTATCATATCTTCAAAAGGCACACCTGAAAACATAGCCACAAGCAAGGCTGAGCATACTAATACTCAGTAAGGCTTACCTGACTAGTGGTATGTAACTTGCGACTACTAAGCATGCATGGCTCTAAGGTTCTAGGGTTTTTTTTTGTTGAAAAGCAACAAAGAGTAAGTCCTTAATTTCATATTTTAGCTTTCAATATTCTAGTTCATGTAACCGTTCTAAGTGAGCATCTATCTCTAAGCAAATATGGTGGAAAACAATTAATCATCCGATAAGTTTCATCATAGCCGAAGTTCCTCTTGTTACTCTATGTGGCAGAAGTATTAAGTAGTCTCAATTACCGCGAGAAACGGACGATTCGAATTGAATTTCTTAACCTTGCAAGGTAAACCTAACAAACACGCCTGGAGCACCGAAGGGTCACCCCAAGCAACTTTTCCCCTTTCTTTCCGGGTTGTGGATCAGGTTCACCCTCCCCGACTACAGAGCCACGCTCTGCACTCGTATGTGTATACCCATCTGAACTTCGTTCAAATAGGGTGAAAGTAAAGTCCACTTGCCGAGCCAATTGAGTACTTAGCTTATCGAGTACCATATTTTTGACATGTGGTTAGTACGTTCAAATGCTTAACCACCACTACGACACACTGCGGCCTTAGCATTTTTCTCTACTTAAACGGGGCCTCAACCATGAGCATCGTACCACAGCCCCACCCGTCGACCTTATAGTTGCAGCATGTGGTAAACATTCAACTCCTATAATTCTCGCGAGTGGCAGAAACCACTCGACTTTTACCGAACCTATTAGCAGAGCATCTACTTGAACTTCCAATTCTAGTATTCAATACATAGGTGCCTAGGATCATGCAGCTAGGGATCCAATCAACTCCTATGAACTTAGATGCACAGGTAAAAAGGAGCAGTAGTTGCATTTAAAAACTGGGATCATGCACCGGGACTTGCCTTCTTGAGCAAAACTAGTCAGGGGTTCTTCCGAACTTTGATTCGGGACTTCAGTGACTTCAGTTAGATTAACTTGAGCTTCGCACTGCTCACTCTCGGACTCGGGCACCAGATCGTAGGTTTCGTCGGCGAGAGTAGTCGCTTCTATATGAATGCACATGTATGAGTGGTTTTAACGGTACAAGATAAAAATTATTGCACTATAAAGTAGTCAAGACTCAAATTAAGTAGTCGAGCACTTCATTTTCTTTTCCCTGGGCAGTCATTTATCGAGTACTTATCTGGATTAACTGACTTCATTAAGTGAGTGAGTGGTTTTGTCATGTTGTACGGCCATTTTTAACAGTAAGCATGGGTTAACCAAAACTACTCGTAGAGGTAGTTTCTGGGGTTGAGATTTTTATGAAGAGCACATTACTTAAGTACAAACTTACTGTAAAAGTTTTAGCCATTTTCATTCAGCAGGTTAAACATGAAAATATATTAAACCGCTACTGCTAGGATCAAGATCTATTTGCACATAACAAACCATGCAAGAACTGATGCTCAACTTTTTACTGAACAAACTTACTCGCATGAGTAGTCTACTGTAAAATTTTACAGATTTTTCCTATGCAAGAACCAGAGGCTAACATTCTAGTTTAAAAGGATCTAGCCTATAACAAAAGTACTCGAAACATCTAGTTGTGATTGGATTCAAAGCATGAAATTTTTATGCAAGACTATACACTTAGTACAGAAGCTACCATCCAAAATTCATGAGTACCTCTTTCCTGTAACTCTTGGAATAACTAAAATACATTTAAGCTTGATTTAAATGTACAACAAAAATTATGTGGAAAACAATCCAAGATCCTTTTATAAAGTTGTAGATCTTAACTTAAGGAGTCCAGAACATCTTAGCTTGTATATTTACGAATTTTCTGTGAGTTGTTTTGCATTTTCACTGTTAATAGATTGGTTTTCAAAGTGCTAGTTCTGGTTTACAAATGAGTCCCTGAGATTTTATGGAAAACTTCTCGGGAAGATTGAAATCGAAGCAAAGGGGTCCTTTGTGTAGGGGAACGGTGACTGCCGGCCAAATTCCGGTGGCTAGGGTCGCCGACGGTGAGGGCGAAGGTGTGAGAGGCAAGAGGGGAACAAATCGCACCTGTTTGAGGCCTTGGGTGGGGAAGGGGTGGACTGAGGCGGCTTGCCGATGGTGGCACAGAGCCAGCGGCGGGTGCGGTTGGTAGTGGCGGTGCTCTGGTGAGGAAGAGGGCGCGGGGACCAGCTGTGCAGCTTCGGGGTGAGGCGGGGAAGGTGGTGGAAGGGTTGGTTTGTGCAATGTGGGGGCGGAGTAGTGCGTCCTCGCGCGAGTGACTGCTTGCCGGAGTTGGTGTTGGGGCCTCTGGTGGGGCTTTCATAGGCGTGAGAAGGGGAATGGCGGCCTGGGCTCGAGCTATAGGGGAGGGCATGACCAGGGGGCAAAACTGAGGGTGTAGCTGCCTCGCTGGCGCCGGCAGGGGCTCACCGTGGCGCCAATAGCACTCGCGGCAGATGCAAGCCACCGCGTGGAGGCTTCCTGAGTGGGAGAGCGAGATTTTGTGGGCCATCGGGGGATTTCCAGTGTGCTGGCAGGCCCACTTGGCCGGGCGGCCTCAGCTGCGCCAGGTTGCACCGGCCAGCTGGCCTGTCGGTGATGGGATAGGGCAGTGGGAGGAGAGAGGAGGGAGAAGATGATGGGACTTATGCATAGGAAGTAAAAACAGCAGGGGCCTAGGTGAAAAAGGAGCTAAAACTCATTCTTCCCAAGGTCAAAACAAAAACATTTGAATACCATTTTTGTTCAACTTTTCAAGATATATATTTTCTCTTTTATGACTATATTCATTTGAGCAATGTATAAAAAGTTATTTTGAAATTCCGAAAATAAGTATTTAAATGACCCGTCATTTCATGTGAATATTTGCACTGTTAGCCCTTGATTTCAACTAGACTTTTGTTGCCCTGGTTATGATAGATGTGCCATTAAAAATTGTAGAGTCATTTGTGGTCAACTTTGAAAGTTACAAGGGTTTGCTTTTAAAGGTTCACATGTATAAGCATATACAAATACACGTATTCAATTGCTTGAAAGGTAGATTTGATAGGGTGTTTTATATTTTTCTTGCTCTTTATGCCTGATTTCATGTTATGGACCTTTTTCAGTCTTTTAGACACCTAGGGTGTCACACTAAGTTCGATTGAGCATGACTCAATATGTATGAAAGCACAAAGATTACTCTTATCATGCCTATAGAGTTGTTAATTCACATTGAGAGTGAACAACATTCTCTTAGTGTGATTTCACCGGAAACGCGCTGTCGAGAGAAATCTCCAAAATTACAAATCAAATGTTAGTCTCCAAAATTACAAACCATAGAATGAACTCCCCCTAAATGTGTGCATTTAGTGTTTGAATCACCAATCAAATGTATGCACATTGTTCTCGACAACAATGGGAAGCTTATCCTATAGCTTGTGTTCATGGTACAAAAATGAAATACATATCTCATGAAGTCCATGTACCATGAAAGCGAACACCGTGTAGTTTTTCTACACACTTATCAAACCATGTAGGTTGCTCATGGGTTAGAGGAAAACACAAGGAACCTACCATATGTAGATAACACTAGGAAATTCAACGCATGCATACAACCTAGCAGGGCAATGAAGCTACATGATGCTTGAAATGAAATCTAGCTACCATTACCTTACAGGGGACTTGGGCAATGAATGTTCAATCTTGTGAGCTTGGCCTCTTTGCTTGTTTCTTCTCATCATCTTGTGAGCCAAACGTCCAAATCCCCCGTTGCTGATCTTCGGGATTCAAGTGTCTTTTGGAACCCACACCATTTGAGGCCCCTTCATGTTGGTGATGACTTCTTTGGATACCCAAATGGAGCGGTTCCAACTCCAATCTTTCTTGCTAACTTTGTGGGCAACCACCTTGCCATTGCTCTTCTTCTTGATGACATAGGAGGTGCTCTTGCTCTTGTTTCTCCGATTGGGCTTGGTGTAGATGAGAGAACTCTTGATGGTGAAGCTCTTCTTGTTCTTCTCAGCCGGAACTATCTTCTTGGGTTGAGGACACTTGTAGGACTTGTGGCCTTCTTGATGGCACTTGAAGCATGTCACGGTTGCTCCCTTCTCAAGCTTCTTCACCATGTCTTCACGGTTATCTTGAGAAGGTTGGACAATGCTCTTGCCCTTCAATCTTGCCAAGTCCCTCTTGAGCCTTTCTACTTCTTGCTTGAGCTCATCATTCTCCTTGGCAATAAGATCATCACATGATTCTACAACAACATTCTCATAGCATTTCTCATTGCAAGGGTTAGAGTAAGATTCATCAATTAAATGTCACACCCGGTTTTAAGGACAAAACGAAATGCATAACTACATGTATGTCAGGATCAAGTTCCATATATATAGTGACTTCATTAGTGAATAATCAGCAACAGTATCACGAAAAAAGAACTAAAAGATTAAAAGATTATCAGAGTTATACAGCTTATCCTGAAAACGAAGGCTTCAAACTTCACAGGAAATCGACCGGGGGTTGCATAGGCCTAAAACTCAGCATCATCTTCAAGAGACTTCACATCAACTTTCTCTTCTGAGCAGCAATTATAACAAGCGTGAGTACACTTATGGTTGGTACTCAGCAAGTGTTGGGAATTATATGACATGAAGGCCAAAAGCAAGAAAAGGCCGACTGGCTTACTGCGATAAGCAATTTTAGTTGGTCAAATTTTATTAGCACCTGATTACTAAGGTATGAGTTCATACCAAAATCCACATTAAAGAAACAAAAGAGATACAGCAGAAGCATAACCATAACCATAAACATGGTTCACGATTTATTCCATCTTCAAGTTTATTAATCATGTGAGGGTCCAAGACGCTCGTAACCATGAGCACGGCTGATATATCAGTTTTCACTCTGCAGAGGTTGTACACTTTACCCACAATTCATGTCTCTCGATTTGCCCGAGGTAGCTAGCTTCTTAAACACTTCCGAGGTGAGTGGCAAGAGATTCACTACGAGACCTTTACAAAGATTCCCTAACTTATGACAATCCGCTAAGGTTTTAGGCCGCAGTGGTCATAACCCTCCCTAATGAGGTGGTAGCTTAGCCAAGGACCATAAACAAAGCCTCCGAGAGGACCGGGCTATACCCCATCAACGCACTCCCCTCTTGCCCTTTTGGTAAGATCATCACAAGCTAGAGTTTCTAATTAATTAGGCAAGATCAAAGCCATATAGTATTGTGGTTCCACTATTTTCCTGGGTGGTTCTCCATATTTCGATTAAACAGATGATCTTGTGATTAACAACACAAATTATCCAAGAACATGAAGTAAAATAGGTGCAGCATCATCATTGTTATCATCATGGTTATTGATATTCCCAAACCGATACCATTTATAGCAACTAAGCAGTAGCTACCCAACAGAAAGGTAAAACCCAGGTTGACAAGGAATGATCATAAAGACTAGGCATATCCTTAATTAGGATCCATCAGGTTAAGACACATGCATGCATAAAGAAGGTTGTATTTATTATGATTATTAGGACAAAAGAATGATCAAGGAAACACTTGCCTTTCTTCTAGAGAATAGCTGCTCAAAGTCTTCAACTCTTGTTCTTGAAACTCTTAATCTTCAAAGCTCTTGGGTTGCGCTCCTTCTAACGTCACACAAGCATTGGGCCCAAGCATACAAGCAAACAAACAAACAAGAATAACTAAGAACATATACACCAAATAAAAAGAAAGCTTAAAAAGAGCGTACAAAAGGTGAGGGCTCGCTACTACGGTCATGAGAGCGCAAGAAACACGGAAAACGGAGCTTTGGTTGGAAAGAAACAACTATAGGAAGATTTATGTTATAAAAGAGAACAACAGAACTATAAGCTTCATTTATTTTAATTTAGAAAACAAATATAAAGGATATTTGAAAGAAAATATCCTTGAGTATAATTAACTCATATTATATTTGCATTTATAAAAAATGAAGTAGAACTTAGTCCAATTTATATATAATTGTCTAATGACAAATACACTAATTAAACAATTAATTAGAAAAGAAACAGGTGAGAACATCTGAACGTCAAAATTTATGGTTCGTGTTGAACTAAATAAATTAAATTACAAACACATTTCAGTTGGTATTAATCAAGTTACATTAATTATGAAAACCGGAGTAGAGACTTAATTAGATTTTATTTAGAAAAACTAGATGAGAGGATATTAATCAAATTAAATCTATATTTAATTTTAAAACAGGAACTATGATACAACAACGCTACTAAGCAATAGCTTACACTAAAACAAGACTAACGCAACAAGAACGGATCAAAATGGATCTAAAACGTGGAATGTACAAAACAAACAAGGTTGCAAGGACCTAGTCGCGATTAACTATAGATCTGGAGGGCTAGCAGCAAAGATTTACAAGGCACAGAAACAGTGCTCACAAATAAAGCAAAATCTAGGGTTGGATCCATAAAAGACCAGGTGTGGGGCTGGGTTGAAAAGATGCAATAGATCTAGGGGGTTTTCTGCAGATTTTGCAAGACACAAGAAAGAACTGGAAAATTACACCTTTTCTGAGGGGCTAATCTGCAAAAAGCTTTGCAGCACATCCATGGTGCCCGACGGCTACTGTTTTGCTGATTCCCAGCGTTCTAGGGCATAGGAGAGCGTGGGGAGTGGGGGAAAAGAAAGAGGACGACGGGGGGATTCGATTTTGGGGCTTACCGGCGGCGGGGACTCACCAGGGCGGCCGGAATCGAAGCCGGAAGGGGCGGCGGCAGTCTGCTCATCTTCCGTTCCTAGGCGGCGGCGCTGGGCAGGGGCGGCTTGCAGGGGGAGGGCGTGGCTGCAAAGGGGCAGGGCGCAGCTGTGCAGCAGGGCAAGGGGCGACGGGGAGGCTGGCAGGGGCACTTGCAGGGAGGCGCATAGAGGGGCGAGGTGCGTGCGATGCAGCGGCGGGCGTCGGCGGCTCTGGTCTGGCGAGCAGACCTGGTGGCGGCGTGCGCTCGGGAGAGGGGCAATGCAGGGGCCTGCTGGGAACAGGCGGTCGTGGAGGTCTAGGGTTTGGCGAGCAGAAGGGGGACGCGCGGGATTAGGTCTTTGCATGGTGGAGGGAGCGCAGCTGCAGTAGGGGGGTCGTGGGGGTGCGCGGCGTTGCCTTTTACAGGGTGAGGCGGCTGGGGTGGCCTGATGCAGCTGGGCTGGTGGATTGGGCAGCACGACGCGCTGGATTAGGTCTTTGCATGGTGGAGGGAGCGCAGCTGCAGTAGGGGGGTCGTGGGGGTGCGCGGCGTTGCCTTTTATAGGGTGAGGTGGCTGGTCGGGTCGGGCTGGGCCGAAGGCCGAAGCGGGTGTTGGGCAGAAATATCAAGCTGGGTCGGGGAGTTCGGGAGAGCGAGGTCGAAAAGAGAAACGAGCTGTTCGAAGCCGTACAGGATGTTTGAGAGCATGAAATAGAAAAGAGAGAAGGATCGAGTGAGCTGAATTTTTTTATTGAACGCGGACGGTTGGGCTTGCGTGATGCACAAACCGAGGATAGCAATGCTGACCATCGAGTCTCGGATGAAATCCAAAACAGGCACATGGCAAGCAGCTAGGTCAGGCTGCAGGTGGCGTACAGAAGTACGATGTGGATGTGGTTGGGCATGTGTGGCCAGACCGGACTCGATCGACGAGTTCTAGCACGCACATATAGGAAAGTGGGGATTGGCACGGTATGGCTGCCATGTGCAAGAAGGGAGAGAAGGAGGAGGATGGTGGTGGCCGAGCTAGGTCGGATCAGATTTGGATCGAGGTACATTCGGCTCATTAGCGAAGATGGTCCGTTTGAGAGCACGGAAGAGAGAGAGAAAGAGAGGTCTGCAGCTACGATGCTAGGTGCCGGAGCTGACGTTGACGACAATAGAGTATTACTGGAAAATGCAAAATCGAAGTACTACTTTGTTTTGAGCGAGATTTGATCGGGGGAGAAAGATTAGAGAATCAGGAGCTCGATGGAGCATCTTATGGTCTCGGATAGGATAGATGAAGCATGATAGATACTGAAGAAATAAAATGGTCCGACTACGATGAGATATTAGAAACTATACAGAGAAAGAAAGAAAGGGCAAATGGAAAGGCTTCTAGATAACTCCAGCTTGGTGAAGAAAGATGATCGATGGCGAGTGGCGGTCTGTAGCTTCGTCAAGGTATTAAGCTTCGGAAAGGAAAGGAAAACAAGGGTGTTTCTTTCGGTGCATCAAAGAGAAGCTTTTGATTTACTTTTTGTCGATGGAAAAGTAACGAACAACGAGATCAGGGCGGTGGTTGAGCTCAAGCTTTTGCATGGCACGGTTCTAGGATCTAAGGCGGACTAGACCCAAAACGAGTTGAATCCAGTTCGAGATGAAAAGAAAACGAATTCATTTTCTAGAACATATTTTCAAGCTTAATATCAATCTAGAAAAGTCCAGATAAATTTTTTAAACCATGAAAAATATATCCAGAAGAATCCCAAAAATTCCGAGGGAAACTGGGGAGGTAATTTGGGACATGAGGAATCCAAATAAATACTTGGAATTTGAGGAATAGATTTTTAGTACTTTCCAATAAATAGATTTAGCTCTACGGAAAAAGAGAATAATTGCCAGAAAAATTTGAGAAATTCTCGAAAAATTCTAAAGATGGAGAACACATTCTAAAAGATACTCACATCCTAAAATTAAATATTTTAGGGTGTGACATTAAATCAATGCAAGAAGTTGAAGCATCTACCTTGAAGATAGGGATTGCAAGGGATAGATTGCTCCATTTCTAAAGAGTCATTAGTTTCATTCTTAATGCTCTCAATTTTTAATTTGAGCTTTTCATGCTCCTTGCTAAGCAATTTGAATTTGCACAACAAATCATCATAATTTGTAGCAAGGGTAGCATTAAGATTATTAAGAGCATTAAGTTGTTTGATTTCTTTACATTGTCTTTCCATGACTCCTTGTTGCTCATGGATCAAGTCAAGAAGCTCATCAAATGAAGGAGAGTCGGAGTCATCATCACTTACATCGCTTTCACTCATACCTTTGGCCATAAGGCACATGTTTGAGGATGATGCGCCGATGTTGGTGCGGGTGGTGAATCTCTTCATTGATTCATCACTTGAGCTTGTGCTTGATTCTTCACCACCGCTCACCCACTTGGCAAAGATAGCAAGAGCTTCACGCTTGGGCTTCTTCTCCTGCTTCTCTTGCTTCTTCTTCTTCTTCTTCTTGTGCTCGATCTTCTCAACCTTCATGAGTTGAAGATGATGCCCATCTTTGAGGAAGACCATGTACTGCATCATGTTGATCTTGTTCAAGCTTTTGTTCAAGATCTTGGCTTGCTTGAGAAGCTTGGGGTCCATCTCTTTTTTTTCATCACTTGAGGAGCTCTTGGCCGCATCCTCTTCTTCCTCTTCACTTGAGCTTTCTTGGATCACCATCTTCTTCAACTTCTTGGCTTGCTTGCTAGCAAGGGCACTATGTGTCGGTGAAGAAGGTGGTTCTCTTGGCTTGATGCCGTTGCGAAGCTCGTGGGCGATCACCTTGTTGAGGACTTGATTTGGTGTCATGGTCTTGAGCTCTTTCTCATAGAGAATGGAGATCACCAAATCATAATCCGGCCTTCGAACTGAATGAAGGATCTTGCGATTGAGTTCTGTCTCTTTAATTTGCTTGACAGCTAGGGAATTAATCTCATTCACAAGAATATTCAAAGTGAGTACATGGCGCTGGTATCCTCATGATTAAATTGTTTGAAGCTATTAAGCTTATCTATGAGAACATGGTATCTTTCAACAACATCTTTTGTGCCACCATGATTCTCCCTGATAGTTGTCCAAAGCTTATTAGCATTTTCACAAGCAAACACATGATGGAACACATTGTCACAAAGAGAAGACAAGATTATACCTTTTGCAATAACATAATATTGTTTCTCTTTATGACCATCATTTTTTCATTCCATCACTCACTACTCTCCAAACATTTAGGCCCCATACTTGGAGAAAAACTTGCATTAACACCGTCCAACGTTGGAAGCCCGTGCCATCGAACCGTGGAGCCCTACCTAATGGATCTGTCCCTTCCTCGACGAGCTAAACTCACTAGGCGGTGAAGACTAACCATTCCAATGAGCCGGTTTTTACAATTTGCCAATGGAATTGGCATTTCTTTGTGAAAGAAGTGAGCCCTAACTCTGATACCACCTAAAAGAAATCGGAGCTCGTAACCTAAGAAGGGGAGGGAGTGAAATAGACAATTCTTAAATCCTTAACCTATGGCTCAAACTAGTTAGCACAAAACATAAACTAAAACATGTTATCTAGATGCGAAACTAGGGTTCAACTAGTGTGAAAACCTCATCCCAAAGAGTTTTGCAACCTATAGCCAATTCTAGCAAGATACTACACTAAGAATGTAAAGGCACATAAGATTGCAATAAGAAAGATGGAAACGTAAAGAGGGGATGAGAGGAACAAAACTCTTAACGGGTGATTTATCCCGTGGTATCGGTAGGCACAAAGTCATCTCCAGTCCATGTTGTTGAAGCACTCATAAAGAGTATTGCTTCCGGTTCACCAAGTCTCTTTCGAGGCACCTCTTGACTTGCCACAAAGGCTAGACCACTAAGGCTCACGCCAAGTTCCCGGTTACCTTGATGTCACTTTCCACTAAGGAGCTTCTCCATGAAGGATGGGGGTCTCCATGTCCCCTACACAAGGTCGTCGACGCCGCTCCACACCAAGCCGGAGGTTCGAAGACTTGCCGGCGAGCAACCAAGACTCCAAGGGGTCGACACACCGAGATACAACTTGTGGTTCACTCAAGAACCAGCATACAAGGCAGCAACACCTTGCTCTCTCACTCTTTCTAGAGCTAATCCTAGCACTAACACTCGCAAAGCTTGTGCTAAACTTAAGGATATGATCAATATGCTCTTCAATGGCTTGGAGAATTTCTTCTGAGTATAAGAGGTTTCTCACGAACTCCAGCTACCTCAAATGACCCGGGGTGAGGCCTTAGATCCACTCCTAGCCGTTACTTGCTTTTTTGCCAAAAAGCTTAAAGCGTCGGTTAAACCGGTCGTCAGCGTCGGTTTAACCGGTCACACTCAGCTTGCCTACTAGTCGTTGAATGTCTCTCTGCCACGCCTGAGCTTGCTTGCATCATTGCACCGACGCAATGCACCGACGCACCTTCGGTTCAACCGGTGCTGAAGACTTTGCTTAGAAACCCTTCTGGAACCAAAACATGCATACTGAGTAACCACAGCACGCTTGCACCAACGCCTTCATTTGCACCGTCGGTTTACCCGGTGCCTATGAGTTTTTCTAAACTTGATCGTCATTGCTCCTACCAATGCACTGCTCGATTCATTTTCTCGACCGTTGGTTTAACCGGTCGCCATTTTTCTGCTGAACTCATTCAATTCGACATTTCTTTGAGTTCTTTCTTCATTTCTTGCTTTGCTTGGGCTTTGTATTATATCCTTGGGATTTGATTACATTCACTTGATACTTTGTTAGTGCCAATGATCATGTTGTCACTCAATCACCAAAATTACAATAAATATGGCCTAAATGGGACCATATTCCTTACAAAAATTATGTGAGGATAGCGTGTGGGGTCATTCATATTATGAGCTATGTTCTAAAAGTTAGATTATTTTAAGGGTTATCGCTTAGAGTGCTTAGGGGCAGGTACTAGGTCATGCCATTGGAGAAGGTCTTAGTGTTACCGCTTGTAGTGCTGGACCAAACAGCACCTTAAAAGCAGCGGCGGAGAGAGAACCTGCAAATTTTACTGCACTAGCTGCTATTTCCACGCTAGCTCATGGCACATTTGCCGATGGCACGAGAGAGTGTGGAGCTATAGAAACCGAGAACAGGGAGGAGTTTTTCATTCCTCTATTGTCTCTCAGCTCCACCTTACCTAACGATTTCGTCATCGACTGGGCAATTGGAGGGGGCCTAACAAAATTACAATGCATTTTTATCTGGAATTTTCTCAGCATAGGCTTGGGTCTCCTCAGCAGCGAATAAGAATATACATACCTTACACATGTAGCCATGCTTATTAATCTCTTTTGATGACCATCGCTTTCAATCAGAACAGAAGTATCTTAGCCTGATACCATGAACGCATTTTTCTGTATTCTACTACTGTCATAGACCATGATTATTTGCTGACTTTTCCCTGAAATTCCTTGCTGCAAATGACCTATCCGAGCAATGGCCAATGGAAAATTAGTTGCGCTCTCTCTCTCCCTCACTCTCATTCTCTCCCTCTATTCATTAACGTTCACCAGCCAACAGCATGCCACTCTACAGAATCCAGTTCCTGGACGGTCCAATGCCACCAAAGGGTTGGTTGACGGAGAGGACGTCCACGTAAGCCATCTCGGCGTCCCTCAATCTAGAACCCACAGAAAGCATGGGCGTGTCGGCGAGACTGCATTCAGTGCTAACGTCGCGTCGCGTTTATCCATTATCATGACCGGAGTATTGCAACTACCAGCTACCCGTTGCTGCTTCATTCGCCTTCGTGTCCTCGTATCGGCGCCGGGACATGGAAATGTAACACTTGTGTACGAGCTCTATAAATCCAGAAGGTCGGGATATCTTTTTTAGTGGATGATTGCACTGCAGCCAGCCAGGAACCCATCCCTCATAATTTGGATGCCATGAGTTATCTCTTCAAGAGCAGGAGTGAACCAACGCCGCTCACACCAGCATCTTCAGAAGAACAACTGGCAAAGGTAAGGCAAGAACTTTGCCATTAAAAACTGCACTTAATGTGGTCAACAATTTTAAGAAATAATCAAATTGTATTTAAAAAATTCGTGAAAAAATAGTGGTATTACTATCATTTGTTGAAAACCAGCACATACTAAAGTTCTACACAAACTTCCCGCGCTTATATTGATATACCCACTTGTTGGCGCTAAAAATCATCCAATGACATTCAGCGTCGGACACACCACCGGGAGAATCTGCTTAACTCCTGTTCGGGTGATTGCCCTGGTGCGATTCGTGCGGCGTGCCAGTCAATCTGACCTGTTGATTGACAACGAAAGAAACGTATTAAATTCCGGGGGTCTCGATCGGCTAAAGTTCCGATCTGTCCCGAGAAGCGTATCAGCGAATCGGCCGATTTGCTATGAAGATGACCGGCTATAGATCAGCCGATAATCACGTAGTGATTTCAAAGAAACTCCTGGAGCAAATTAAACAATCGCCACAGATGCAACACTTGAAATAGATCTAATCGGCTATATGACGATAAACAAGAAAAAATAATAATAAAGCCGATAGTTCGATCTCAAGCTGGATAACTGGTGATAAAACTAGAGCAATAGATAAAACCTATAATTCTAGTAAATATCGATAACTGGTGAATAAATCTAAACGAAACAACAGCGATGCGCCCGAAGTTAAAGCTTAGATATTACTCGATAAACGGAACATACCAATCGGCCGGAGATCGTGTCGATGCAGCCCTGCCAACCCGTACGAACTCGTGAAAGAAAAAGATGTATTGGCGAAGTCGCCGACTTGAAAGTAAAGTACGATGAAAAAGTAGATTGTTTGTATTGATTGATGTCTATCCTTTACAAAACACTGACTACTTCTATTTATATCCTAGGACCAAGATTCCTGATCTGTCATGATCCGTTACAAACTTGACTTAAATATAACAACTACTATATCCATAAGACTCTCCTAAAGAAACGGACTCCCGCAGGATTTTCTGCTGCCATCTCCTAGTCCAATCCGAACTCCTTCCATTGCTCCTCGAGCGAGTCGGCGTCGCTCTTTGATCAACGTCATGTCATCTTTGACTGGGAGGTAAACATGTCAGCGACGATGAGCTTCATCCCGGAGGTAAACATCCGAAACTTTTTCTTTTTACTTTTTACCGCCCATGCATCTTTTAGATCTATTCTTAGTTCTTTCCTTTTTACCTTTTTTAGGCAGTCAGACACCAAATCACTATCCATCTTTCCGAAGCTCCTGGTCTCATCTGCTTAGGCCCTATGGGGAATCCAGACCTGACTGATCTGATTAACTTAGAAACCCATAGAATCCCTTTCAAACAATCACCTATGGATTTGGGCCAGTGGTCAGGCACTTTTAGATCTTGGCCGAACGAAACCCCCGGCTGGAAAGAGTGGTACCAAAGAATGGCCAACTCTAAGAGAGTTCAATGGGATGAATTAAAAATTGGCCAGTGCATCAATCTATCTTTGTCCCAAATGGAGAAGAATGAACCCCTGGTAATAGCAGCCTCCTATTTCTGGTCTGACGCGCTCAACGCGTTTTTCTTTGGGCACGGACCCATGACCCCAACTCTGGCTGATGTCCTGATGCTGACCGGCCTCAACATTTCCTCCCCCGATACACCCTTTAATTATCTGATCAAGCCAACCCATCGGCTAGAGACGAAAGGAATCGGTGGGTGGAAAGGGTATATCAACAGAAATATGAGGACCAGGATGATTTTGGAGAGAGAATATTCAGCATTCTTGATGATGTGGCTAGAGAAGCACCTCTTCTGCGGCAGAGCGGTTGGCCCTTCTTCCAACACACAAGCTCTGGCCGAAGCCCTGTCAAGAGGAGCCGCCATCCCTCTTGGGAAGCATCTGCTAGGATCGGTCTACCACATGATGCACCAGATCAGCGTCAAACTGTCAAAGGGAGAACCGATTGGTAACCCTGGTGGCCCCTGGTGGTTCATCACCCTCTGGCTCAACTTGTAAATGAGCAAAATCTCCCAGCAGCAGATAGAGACCAAGATATTCCCCAACATCGAGTTAGAGGAAAACCCTACAGTACAACGACGGTGCACCTCTTTCGGCGAAACGGCATCAGCTTTCCCTGGTTGCCAGTTCACCGCCACCCAGACAGCCGAGTATTTCAGATGCTTTTACAATGGCTTTAGTGAAGAAACTACCAGTTGGTACCTGTACCAGAGAATAGAGCCACTTTTTGAGCTTCCCTTCTGCTATGACTCGACGTCCAACTCCTTTGATAATGATCTCATGGACGCCTTGATCAAACCAGGGATCTTACTGGCGAACTTCTTCTCTGGGAAAGACTCCCCAACTTATGAATTTTATAACCCATCAGTTGCAGCATGGCAGTTCGGCCTTGGTCAGCTGCCGATTCAAGTTTACTTTGCCGGCCGCGCAAAATTTCGAGATGAGCTCACTAAGGGCCTTGACTACAATCGGCTGTGCAATTTAGTGCCGGACTCCAGTACCATTGATCTAAGAAATTGGATAGTGGCTCCTTTTGCTGTCCAACAATTCAAGTTATGGTGGGCAGAATGGAAGCAGCATCTCTTTTGTGTATCTCCTGCAACATATTGCAATGATCTGGATCCTGACAACATCGACCCAAACGCAGCGGTACTGCCCTTTTCTTGGCCGATTTCGATGTTATTTCTTTTTATGCTACAAATTTGCCGCTAACTCTTATTTCCCTTTTTAGTCCGAAAGTCGACTTCCTCCGACGCGGAGCCGAAGTGGTAGGCCGATAGAGAATAGCTACCCATACACACCATTCCCACTCATCGGCTACCATGCCCCAACCATCAAAGACATCACTACCGGCCGATCGAAACAAACACCGAAGAAACCCTCTTTAAAGAAGATGAGCCGCCGAGTGCGTGCCCGTATAGAACCGACCGATCAATCGGCGGCGGCATCGGCTGAACCTTTAGTTGCGCCGACTCTGCCAATTATTGAGGGAGTCAATCCCCAGGCTGCTACAGAAGCTGGAGCGGCTGCTGCATCATTGCTAGTAGAAGCTATTCAGGTAATTTCGCATACCTCACACCCTTCTAATTATTCTGTCGATATTAACTTCTTCTTTCAGTCAGGCTGCGCAAATCGCCCCAGTGCAATCTCCGCAGCAATCGGCTACATTCCAGGCGGAAACCGGAACGCCAGCAATTCCTCCCACCGAGGTAGAGAATCTCTTAACTCAATTTTTTGATACTTAACCAAAAACTAACCGATTTTTGATGCAGGCTACCCTGGGTGCATCGATTGTACCTTTCCAACAACCATCGGCCGGACGACTCACAGAGGTATGGCGGTCATTATATATCATCAGACTTAATCATTCGCATTATACTTATAAAAATCCGCTTCCCATATCTTTCCAGGAGGCTGGCCTGAGCAGGGCACCGATAATCGCCAAATCTTCTTCTTCCGATGAACCAATCATGCCGGTTCCTGAGATGAGGGTAGCACTCCCGTCGGCGCAAGCAGAAGAAATCCGTTTCAAAGAGGTAAGAAACTTGTCACCCAAATCAGCCGATTTCCCCATACCGTCGGCTAATCCGTATTTTTATTTTTTTCATTCTTTCGTAGGAGAAGGACACTCCCAACAATAGTCTTTTTTCCTTTGCGGTTGCACTTTCTGACGATGAAGAGGTCGCCTCGCGCCAAGTCACACTGAGCTCAATCCGTGATGACGTCCGTGCCAAGCTTGAGAGCATACGGACCCTCCTCCGAGACGACATCAGCCGACTAGTGGAAGACGCCTTGCGGATTCAGCAACTTCTTTGTGAAATTAGAGGACGAGTTCCAGAAGAAGAGGAAGAGGCTCTGGCACCCGCCGCATACATAGAGTCAATGCGGATTCCAGTGTTCAGGGCCTTGCGCCATATGGCCGATCACGCCAAACTAATGAAAGCCCGCGAGGAGGAAGACTCCTACAAACATCGAGCTCAAGAGATGCATCAACGAATCAGTTTCCTTGAAAGCTCTCGCCCAGATATCGTTGGTGCCATAGACCGCCTTAAACGGCGAAGGGCAGAGCAAGCCAAGGAGATGGAGAAAGTGACCAAGGCCATAGCTGCTGAAGAGAAAAGACTCCAAGACCTCCTATCCGTCATCGCCGAGCTGAAGCAGGAGAGGCAGAACCTGGCCCACGAAGCAATAAAAATCCATCGTCATATGCCAGAAGTCCCTGGATCGGCTGATGACGACCAGAGAACCTTAGACTCGTCCGATCAAGTTAGGCAACGAGCGATTGCGGCTATTAATGCCCTCCTTGGGTGAACTGTAAAAGTACTGAATATTCTGTAAACATTTAATGTCCTCTTGCCGTTGACGTGCGGATTCAAACTTGGACCGTCCTCTTCGGCAGCTTTTCATTTATTACCCCTTTTACTCCGATGGGACGCATCCTACCATTCCTTCACCCTCTTCCTTCTATAAGTATGAGGCCCCGTATCGTTTCCAAAGGCATTCGCATCGCCCGCCTTCTTTTCCTCTAACGACTTGATCTCCATCCTCCCAGACTAGACGCCAAGATGTCTTCTTCATCTTCTTCCTTCTCCGTCAACCAGGTACGAAATCTTCCTTTGTTCCCTCTCTTGACATTTCAATCAATCTGACGCTGGGTGGTTGTTTGCTCCCCTTTTAGCCGAAACGCCTTAGCCCCAGTCTGAAACGAGCGATTGAAGTCACGCATTCAGACGGACCATTGTCGCAGGCGGACAGAGATCTGATCAGGGCTCATCGCGAAGAACTCAAAGATCATGTCCCTGTTGACGTCCAGAAGATCTGGGACCATATAGACGCCAACTTCTCCAAGCGGCCGCCAAATGAAAGGAGTCATCCACTCTCTCGCCCAGTCGCCCTTGAAGATGTTGCGGCGGGGTCAATAAATATGTTGGTACTTTTGTTCTAACGGTGACTTGTACCGTGTCGGCCATGTACCCTGCTGTTCTTACCAAATAATAAATCTGGTAGACTAATCGAATGTTTCATCCTTAAGGCGATGTTATCTTTGCATCGGCTATATAGACAGGAGCCAATAGGAGTTGGCCACGTTGTCTTGATGCACCCTATCATAAGTTATGCACCCACCCATATACTAGGATAGTACCTCTTCAGATATCTTCTGTTTAAGGCTCTTGTGAATTCTTCCCCTTCGATAGTTTCTCGTATATATGCATTTCCCGGAGCATATCGGCCGATTTTATACGGCGCTTCCCAAGTGGGCGACCATTTATCGAATTTGGAATCCTTAGACCCTATCGGCAGCACCAACTTCCATACCAAATCTCCTTGGGAGAATTGTTTGACCTTGACCTTCTTATCGTACCACCTAGCCACCCTTTTCTTGTTTTCTTCAATGCTGATAACGGCCCTTAATCGCTGACCCACCAAATCGTCGAGCTCTCCCTTCATGAGGATGGAATAGTCATCGTCCGTCAACTGATCTTGAAGCGATGTGCACCTTGACCCTGTCCTTAATTTCCAAGGCAATACTGCCTCGTGACCATATACCAACTGATAAGGAGATATCTTAATGGCCCCGTGGCAGGCCATCCTGTAAGCCCATAGAGATTCGGTTAAAGACAGGTGCCACTTCTTTTGTTTTTCCTCTTGATCAACTTGATTATCCCCTTGATCAACTTGATTATCCCCTTGGACGATTCGGCCTGGCCGTTGGGTTGAGCATAATACGGAGAAGAATTCAACAATTTAATCCCCATATCGGCGGTGAATTCTTCGAACTCTCCTAAGGTGAACATCGTTCCTTGATCAGTAGTGATGGTTTGAGGGATGCCGAACCGATAAACAATATGGTCCCTCACGAAATCGATCATAGCGGCCGATGTCACGGCCCTTAACGGAACTGCCTCCACCCATTTGGTAAAATAGTCAGTGGCTACTAATATAAACTTGTGCCCTTTGCTTGATGGAGGGTAAATCTATCCGATGAGGTCTATCCCCCAACCTCTAAACGGCCATGGTTTGATTATCGGATTCATAGCCGAGGCTGGTGCGCGCTGCACATTGCCAAACTTCTGACAGTCTTGACAACCTTTATAATATTTAAAACAATCTTCGAGAATTGTCGGCCAATAATACCCATTGTTTCTGATCATCCACTTCATCTTGTGAGCCGATTGATGAGCTCCGCATACGCCCTCGTGGATTTCTCCCATCAGGACCTTTGCTTCTTCCGTTCCCAGGCATTTGAGTAGAACCCCATCCATCGTCCGGTAAAGCAAATCGTCTTCGAACAACACATATTCGTGGCCTGAAAACGCACTCGTCGATCCACTTTCTTGGACGGATCTTTCAAGTAATCGGCAATCTCCTTTCGCCAATCGTCGGCCGCAAGTTCCAGAGTCATGGCGCCTTGAATCGGCTGATACCCGGACGCGTGTTGGGCAAGCCTATTGGCCTCTAAATTGTAATTTCTGGGAATGTGCTCAATAACCGCAGACTTGAATTCCTTTAACAGTTGGAGGCAATCTTCGTAGTAGATCCTTAAGACATCATCTTTGCATTCAGATCTCCCCGTTAATTGATCCACAATGAGCATGGAATCTCCAAAAATTTCCACCGCATCGACTTTGATTTCTCTTAACAATTGGATACCTTTAAGGATGGCTCGGTATTCCGCCTGGTTGTTGGTCGCGGATGCCTCTATCGGCAGAGAGAATCATAACTTGCCCCCTGAGGCGATATGAGAACGATGCCGATTCCCGATCCGGCCGCACACGAGGAACCATCGAAGTATAGAGTCCATGGAACTGGTTCAACGACAGCGATTTCCAGTCCACAATACTGAGCCACGAAATCGGCCATGACTTGACCCTTGACAGCTTTGGCCGATTCGTACCTTAGGTCAAACTCTGACAAAGCCAGGATCCACTTTCCAATCCATCCTTTCAAAATTGGCAATGATAGCATGTATTTCACCACGTCATCCTTGCATACGACTATGCACTCTGCTGATAACAAGTAGTGCCTGAACTTGGAACACGAGAAATATAGACACAGGCACAGCCGTTCCACCAGGGAATATCTCGTTTCGGCCTCCAGGAGTCTTCTGCTGACATAATATATTACCCATTCTTTTCCTTCGGACTCCTGTGCCAGCGCCAATCCGATAGCCCGCTCGTCGGCTGATAAGTATAGTTTGAATGGCTTGTCAGCCTGTGGCGGGACTAATACAGGTGGCGAAGTTAGATATTGCTTGATGTCTTCTAATTCTTTGCGTTGTTCTTCTCCCCACACGAATTCCTGATCGGGTTTCAATTTCAACAAAGGAGTGAAAGCTTGAATACGCCCGGACAAGTTGGATATGAATCTTCTGATAAAGTTGACCTTGCCGATTAGGGACTGCAGCTCAGTTTTATTCTGCGGGGCTACAACCTTGTTGATGGCAGCTATGGTCTTCCGGTTGACTTCTATCCCGCGCTCCTAGGAATTATCCGGCTGACACATCGAATGTACATTTGTTCGGGTTCATTTTCAACCCATGCTTCCTTGTGCACTCCAACACCTCTCGTAAATCGGCCAGATGTTCCTGATGACCTTTTGACTTGACCACAACATCATCGATGTAGATTTCCACCAATACACCAATAAGCTTGTGAAAGATATAATTCATAGCCCGTTGGTATGTAGCGTCGGTGTTTTTTAATCCAAAGGTCATTACCACCCACTCGAATAAACTGAGGTGACCCGGACACCTGAAAGCTGTTTTCAAAATATCTTCTTCGGCCATTGATATTTGATTGTACCCAGCATTACCGTCCATGAAACTGATGACTTTATGTCCTACGGCGGCATCTATCAAAACATCGGCTGTCGGCATTGGATACCCGTCCATCGGTGTAGCCTGATTTAGGTTCCTGAAGTCGATGCATATGCGCAACTTTCCATTTTTCTTGTATACGGGTACAATATTAGAAATCCACTCGGCGTAACGGCACTGCCGAATAAATCTCGCTTCAATCAATCTTGTAATCTCGGCCTTTATATCAGGTAGAATTTTAGGGTTGCATCGTCGTGCAGGCTGCTGATACGACTGATATCCTAGTTTTATAGGCAACCGGTCTTCGACAATGGACCGGTCTAGACCAGGCATCTCATGGTACTCCCAAGCAAAACAATCTTTAAATTCTTTTAATAAACTTGTCAATTTACACTTGTACTCGGGATCCAAGCTAGCACTAATATACGTCGGCCTTGGCTTGCTACCATCTCCTAAATCCACCATCTCCAATGAATCGGCCGACGTAAATCCGAGCCCAAGCTTCCCGTCTTCTCGGACGAACTGATCCATCTAGTCTGAATCTTCAGAGCCGACTGCTCGTATCGGCTGTAGGCCAAAATCGGACACTTTCAGGAAATCGGTGTCCCAAGTTCCACCGGATATACACTTGACGTGTTCGCAGCTCCACTGTTGCGTATCGGCCGCAGCAACACTGTAGGCGGAATCGGCGGTGACTATCTCGGTATTGTCGCCGACCCACTGTACAAGGCATTGGTGCATTGTAGACGGGACGCAGCAATTCGCATGTATCCAATCGCGACCGAGTAACATGTTGTAGGACCCTTTGCCATTAATAATAAAGAAAGTAGTGGGAAGGGTCTTAGTGCCGATGGTGAGGTCGACGCAGAGCGCTCCACGGGCGGGAGACACGTTGCCTTCGAAGTCTTTGAGCATCATGTCTGTCTTGGTCAGATCTTCGTCGCTTTTGCCCAACTTCCGGAACATGGCATACGGCATGATGTTGACTGCAGCGCCTCCGTTTACTAGTAGCCTGGTGACAGGTCATCCGTTAACGTGTCCTTTGAGGAACAGAGCCTTGAGATGTTGTCGTTTTTTGTCTTCCGGTTTCTCAAAAGTGGCTGTCATTGGCTCCAAAACCAATTGCGCCATCTGCTCCTCCATACTTGTCGCGTCGTCTCATTTGGCGGGCGCCATGAACTCCATCGGCAAGATGAACACCATGCTGACATCAGCTGCTGATTCTTGATTGTCGCCTTCCTCATCGTTGTTTCTTTTGGGGCGCCAGACTCGAGACCTGTCATCTTTCTTATCCACCATCTGCCTCTGCTCTTCCTCTTGTTGTTCCCATTGGCACAGATGTTGGATCCTTCGTTTTTGGGATTTGGACAGTCCATCAGGGCACCACCTGGGGTTCACCAGTTTGGCCGGCGGTTTGGCACGCTCCCAGTCTGGTTCCCATCCTAGGGGGTTCTCATCTGACACCCTAGCGTCGGCCATTTCTTCTAGCCAATCGTGTGCGTTGGCTCTGCCCCCCAGTCGCTTGTGCTGGTCGATCCTGCCCCCCGGCCGATCATATTGTTCAAGCCTGCCCCTTGGCCGATCATACCGGTCAACTCTGCCCCCCAGCCGATCATGCACTGAAAGGCGCCGATCCTCTTGTTCGCGCCAGTTTCTGCTGATCGGCTCGGATCCTCTATCTCTGGAGCGTGACCTCTTGAGCGGGCGATCGTTGCAATATGGTCCGCTGCACTCAGGGCAATTATCAGCTGATGGTAATCTGAGGTTATTTTCCCAACAGTTGATGAAGAACGGGCATCACCAATGATCTTCGTATCGGCGTATCATCTCTTCGCGGTGTGTCAAACTTTCCTGCTGCCGCTGATATTTGTTAAGAAAGAATTGGGAGGTGACGGGTCTACGCGATCGCTCTGATCCTTCACCCTCGTCTTCAACCCGTCTTTTCCCCTTGACATCGTCCATCGTAGCCTGATTTCTGGGGTCCACGGCGCCGCTTCTTTTAGCCGATTCCGACGTCAGCACCTTAGTTTGAAGCGCGTTTCTTCCTGTGTCAACCATGTTAGTAGGGAAAGGATGCTGATCAATTTTCGCCGGGACTTCGAATTTGAGTCTGCCTTGCTCAATGGCCGACTGTATCTGTTGACGGAAGACTTTGCACTCGTTTGTGTCGTGAGACGTGGCATTGTGCCACTTGCAATATTTCATCTTTTTGAGCTTCGCGACCGACGGAATGGTGTGGTAAGGTGAGAGCTTGATCTGCCCCTCTTGGAGAAGTAAGTCAAAGATTTTGTCGGCCTTTGATGTGTCAAAACCGAACGCTTCTGGCTCTTTCTTCCCGAAAGGACATGATATCGGCTTCTTCCCATTGACCCATTCCGCTAGACCGATTTCCGCTTCCTCTTCAGATTCAGATCCCTCTAAATACGCCATCTTTTTCTGAAAATTTCTCCGCTGATCAAACGGACGTACTTCTTGACCGGCCAATCGGTGAACGATCTGACTTAAACTTTCAAACTCCTGTGAGGCGTACTTCTCCTTGATGTGTGGCAGGAGACCTTGGAAGGCAATATCGGCCAGCTGAGCGTCAGTCAGGGCTAGGGTATAGCATTTGTTTCTGACCTCTCTGAACCTCTGTACGTAATTAGTTACTGGTTCATCGCTCCTCTGCCTGAGACTAGTCAGATCTGAAAGCTTCATCTCGTGAACTCCCACGTAGAAGTACTTGTGGAATTGCTTCTCCAGATCAGCCCAAGTAATGATGGAATTGGGTGGTAGCGTAGTAAACCACTGGAAAGCCGACCCAGATAGAGACGACGAGAATAGACGCACCCGCAGAGCATCTTGTGTGGCAGCCTCCCCGCACTGGATGATGAATCTATTCACGTGCTCCACAGTTGAGGTGTCATCTAGCCCCGAAAACTTGGTAAAATCAGGAACTTTGTACCGATGGGGAAACGGCAGTAGATCGTAGGCAGGTGGGTATGGCGTTTTGTACGTATAGGTTTGTACCTTCGACTTCAACCCGAATCGGTCTTGAATCACCTCCGCTATCCTTGCTGTCCAATCCACTTGCTGCTGATGAACAACTGGTTGGGGGATCGGCACATGTTGATGGATCGGCGGTGTGACGGCCGGGTGATGGATCAAAGCGTGTGGCGGATTTTGCGGCAGCGTGGCCGGCTGAGCGGTTGACAGCTGGTGGCGTAGCGAATCTGCCATTCCATCGTACAGCATCATCGGCGCCGCGCTTCTGAGTGTTTTCACAGCATCTAGCCTCCTGCCGATTTCTGACGTGGCCGGTTGATATTGAGGGACCGTCGGCCGGATAGCCGATTGGAATGGTGCCTGGATCGGAGAGCCTCCATGACCGGCTGATTGGTCCAGAACAGCCGCCATTGCTTATGCACCCCAAGGCACTGAGTTTGAGGGCAGTGATTGCACGGAAGAAATCTGGGCAGACTGAGGCGGCGCTTGTGATTGAAAGCATGGCGCACCGTTGTATCCTAGAGGCATTGAAGGCAATGAAGTGTTGCATCCTCCGTGTTGTATTGATATCGGCTGAGGAGCCGAGTGAGACATGCCTGGTAAGCTTTTGACTGGAGCTACAATAGGCGGGGCGTATGCTGGCCCCTGATATCCCTGAGCTACTCCGCTGACCAGAGAATTGATGACGGCATTGTATACCGTGTCGGTCATCACTGAGGATTGGTCAATGAAAGCCTGATAAACGGACTGTTGAATCATATCGGACATCTTGCCCGAGTCCTCAGCGATGGTGATCTGGCGGGGAGTTGGAAGAGGAGCTTTCTTGATGGTCTCCCCGCTTCTGGTACGACTAAAAGATTGCAGGTATACCTTCTTGTAGTCTTCTAGGTGTCTTGCTAGTTCTTCTTTCTGGTCGTCCTTGAGATCTTCCTTCGTAACCTCGATGATGTTGTTTTCAGAGATTTCAACGGCCTTTGACATGTTGGATATTGAGGTGGTCCCACCAGGCGTGCCAAAAGTGTGCTGGCGCTAAAAATCGGTCGATGACCTTCAGTGTTGGACACACGACCCGGGAGAATCTGCTTAACTCCTATTCGGGTGATTGCCCTGGTGCGGTTCGCGCGGCGTGCCAGTCAATCTGACCTGTTGATTGACAAGGAAAGAAATGTATTAAATTCCAGGGGTCTCGATCAGCTAAAGTTCCGATCTGTCTCGAGAAGCGTATCAACGAATCAGCCGATTTGCTATGAAGATGACTGGCTATAGATCAGCCGATAATCACGTAGCGATTTCAAAGAAACTCCTGGAGCAAATTAAACAATCGCCACAGATGCAACACTTGAAATAGATCTAATTGGCTATATGACGATAAATAAGAAAAAATAATGATAAAGCCGACACTTCGATCTCAAGCTGGATAACTGGTGATAAAACTAGAGCAATAGATAAAACCTATAATTCTTGTAAATATCGATAACTGGTGAATGGATCTAAACGAAACAATAGCGATGCGCCCGAAGTTAAAGCTTAGATATTACTCGATAAACGGAACTTACCAATCGGCCGGAGATCGTGTCGATGCAGCCCTGCTAACCCGTACGAACTCGTGGAAGAAAAAGATGTATTGGCGAAGTCACCGACTTGAAAGTAAAGTACGATGAAAAAGTAGATTGTTTGTATTGATTGATGTCTGTCCTTTACAAAACCCTGACTACTTCTATTTATACCCTAGGACTAAGATTTCTGATCTATCACGATCAGTTACAAACTTGACTTAAATATAATAACTACCATATCTATAAGACTCTTCTAAAGGAAACGGACTCCCGCAGGATCTTCTGCTGCCATCTCCTAGTGCAATCCGAACTCCTTCCATTGCTCCTCGACCGAGTCGGCGTCGCTCTTTGACCAACGTCATGTCATCTTTGACTGGGATCCTCTGTCATCTTGACTCAACATCCCCTCTTGGGATTCCATTGGCTTCATCCCCCTTCTATAAATAATTTATCTGTTGGCGCAAGCCCATATTGGCCCAAATGCTCCAGCCTTTCAATCGGCTGACCCTCACCAACTCCATTCGCCAATCGCCTAAAACACTGCAGCACCAATCGGTCGATTCCTAACTGTAGCGCCAATCGGCCGATTCCCAATTGTAGCCTTTAAGTCTGCCGCATCGGCCAATTTCCTCCTTGCCTGACGCCGATTCAAAACGTGTCAAATCTGACGTCAACACCACTATATGACATTGCATAATTATGACACCCGGCTCAGTTTAGATGTGGTCCAGTTGATCCATAAGTACTACGTGCGCATGTTTAAAACTATTTGTTCTCCAACCATAGCACCTTTCGATTAACCCTTTTACACAAAATGATGACGTACATCGAACTATGGTGCTATGTGTATGCAGACCATACCCATCCCTCGGAAGAGCTGGAAGTTGCTGCTCGATGGGGTGTTACAATAATTGTGTAATTCGAAAATTAAAAAATCCAATTAAAGTATTTATCTCAATTTCGGCGTCAAAAAAATTTGCACTAAAATATGACCATGTATTTAATAATACATAACAAAAAAGTATTAAACATAATAGAAAATTTTCATGAATTTTTAAGCGCTCACAAATTTTCACTAAAATATGACTCTCTATTGAAATTCAATAGTATATGACCATAGTTCTCATGAATATTTAAGAACTCAAGAAAACTTCATAAGTGCTTTGTGTACTGATTTCTTTTTATATACATATATGTTCTAGCTGCTAGGAGGTGTGCCGCAATGTTTATCTGCTGATTATAGTATTTCTTAATATTGTAAAATAAGATTATTGAGTGAGCATATATGTGACGGACTCGAATAACACTTAAATGAAAAGGACATAAGGTTTCTCCTTATACAACATAAGCTGTATGTCAACAATAAGAGGTGTATATATATAAATTGCTTTTTAAAACACAATAAAGCATACATTTGTGTAATATTTTAGTTCCTAGCTTCCTTACATAAAATAGGCAGATTCGCAAAAAAAAATCATTTGTGATTTTTTTTCTAAAATACGAGGCATATTGGCTTTGGGATCTTGCCGACAAAATGCACACACCAAACTGATTCTGGAATCAAGATGGAAGTCACACATCAAACAATTTACTTTTTTTTTATGAAACATGAGGGGAAGAGTGTTCCCCTACTGATTATATATTTGTACACATACACACCGCACTCGCATACCCCCACGCCTCTAGCGTCAGGATTTGAATTCTGGTGCATCGAGTATATCCTCGCTCGCATCACACTAATTAAGAGGTTCAAACTTCATGGTCATGGGAAGAAAAGTCTATCGATGCGGAGATGATCATCAGCTTCTATATGCTCCTAAAGCTAGTAAGGATGCATTTTAAATCACCTCTCAGTTACATTCTTATGAGCATGCAGATAAATGAAGTCCGGGAGCTCCTTTGCAACCTACCGATGGAGATGCCGAAATTCCTGTCAGACGCCACTATCCGTCGGTTCCTAGCAAGAAACTGGACCACAGTGCAAGCTGCCAAGAGTCTGAAAGAAGCTGCCAGTTGGAGACGCCAGTATAAGCCAGAGAAAATTTGTTGGGTGAATAACTTTTTTTTCAACTCATATGTATAATACTTTACTTTGTTACTGCAAAGAAAAAAATCGTATTAAACATTTTACCTTATGCTGAATGACCGAAGCTTCTGTCTTGAACCAATTTAGGAGAACATCACGGATAGTGAGAATGAGGCTAGGAGAGCTTACATACCAGACTACGTCGACAAGAGCGGAAGAATGGTCTTCATAACACTGCCAACAATAAAGGTCTTCATAGCACTGCCAACAATAAATATAATGTAAATCGTTATGAAGCTAGTGAGAGATGGAAATTTGAGATGCATGCATGTTTACTGCTCTAGTAATATTTTGAAAGCATGAGGGGTTATATTCTCTGAGAAATAGCTGTAAGACATGGACATGGTTGTTTTTAACCTCTTTGTTAAATTGCATTTTAGCATCGTATTTACTAATCATCACTTGTGTAACAGACGAAAACTTCAGAGAGGGATCATATAAAATATCTAGTGTATAACCTGGAAAACCTAGTGCTGAATTCAGAAGGTGCACAAGAAGAGAGTGTTGTTTGGATGAGTGACTTCCGAGGTTGGGCAGTATCAAGTACGCCATTTTCATTGACCCGAGAATCGTTGCATATAATTCAAAAATATTATCCAGGACTGATAGCAGTTGCTATTCTAACCAACCCGCCAAGGATTTTTGAATCCTTTTGGAAGGTATTCGTGGACACTAATTATACCTTCTCTACCCAAAATTATAGGGTATACTTTATTTAATGAATTAGTGCATACAAATTATTGAATTAGCAATCTGCGTTATCCATGCATATGAGTTTTGTGGTGCATAATCAAGCATACTTTTTCTAACATATAGAATAAATCTGTTTAGCTTGGTTGTACTGTATTAAGATAGCACCGTGAGATTTATTATGGACTTTCCTGACTTGAGTTATATAAGTAGAGTAAATTGCACCCACCATGCAACAACTTGTATGGATGAATCACTCTAGTCCAACAAGTAGAAAAACATGCAAACTGATACACAAACTTGTCAAATGTGTGCATATATGGTCACATGTACTCCACGTAGATGTATTTTGCCAAATTAGCACGTGATGTGGATGGTTTTATGCATGTAACCTCCTATATCTGTCCCCTCTTCTCATCTATGTCTTCACCTACGTGCAACTCTTATTTCTTTAATATCAGTGAAAGAATTAAAAAAAACTTAATGAAAAGTATATATTTTTTAATTAAAGTTTGACCACAAGATCACGCTGGAGCCGTTGTTTCTACAATACACTTCATTAGTTCTTGTTTTGGAAGTAAAAGGATTAAAAGAAACATTTGCGCTTTGCGCAGTCCTTTCTCGATGATTTAATATGCACTTCATGAAACCAAAAACAATATCATCAACACTAGAACTGAAAAAAGTAATTAATAGTATTAATATACTAGTACTCGGTTTATCTGATTTGCAATAATCAACCATGTAAAGTCAGAGAAATTGCAAAATTTTAGACTTTACTGTTAGTATGCATATAAAATTTACACATCAAAGTTAGGTTAACACATAACTTGGATTAAAAAAATGATACACTTGTCACCCATCATTAAAGTTTTTAAACTTTTTTCACTGATGTCAAGACATACAAGAAATGCATGGTTAAAACTTAGATGAGAAGGGGATAAAAATAGGGGGTTACATGCATAAAACCGTCCACATCACGTGCTAATGTGGTAAAATACATCCACGTGAAGTATTTGTGACTGTATCTAAACACATTTGACAAGTTTGTGTATCAGTTTGCATGTTTTGTTACTTGTTGGATTAAAGTGATACAATTATACAAGTTGTTGTATGCTGAGTGTAATTTACTCTATAAAGTAGTATACAAAATATGACGTGTTCTGGTGAACTTGCTACTTAGTAGATAATTTTTTTCAAAGATTCTTATTTTGACAAGATCTTTACCCTAGAAAAGTATTTATAAATTAATATAAAAAGAGTATTTATTCAATATCCTACAGTATAGGTTACACATTGTACTGGCAGAGCCCACACAAACAGAATCCCACACAAACAGAGAATGTGGTGCTGATCAGTTGTTAGCTTAATTTGCAGAATGTTACTGAACACTTTTATGCATTTATTCATCTACAAATAGAATTCTGTCTTTATTCTATCTTTGGACTTATCAATTAATGACTAAAACAGCAAATTAAACAAGTTTTCTCTATGTTGATATAGATGCCTTTTTGTGAATGTGGTATTCCTATCCAATGAAAAATTTTAATAGTTTTTCTCTCTGTTGACTTTGCAGATAGTGAAGCACTTCCTCGAGCCAAAAATGAATGAGAAAGTGAAATTTGTGTACAACAACAATTCAGAGAGCCAGAGGATAATGGGTGATATGTTTGACCTGGACAAGCTGGAGTCTACCTTTGGAGGAAGAAACACAACCGGCCTGGACATCAACAAGTATGCCGAAAAAATGAGAAGACGAGATCAGATGAGGGGAGCTTGGACACAAGCCAATGGCAACACCTCTTCACCCTGATCTTGAATGAGTTCCTGTTCCGTGCTAAGAGCACATTAACACCACTGTCAGTAGTTAATTAAACTGGACGAAGATTGAACTCTATCTACCCTACATGCTCTGAGCCTCCGAGGCATGCCAGTTTAGTGATCCGATAAATTAAATAGGTTCATACTGATATATAGTTATGAACAAAAGGGGACGTTAACTTTAAAGTTCTGAATGATATTGTTCGAGATGTCAGGTTATGCTATATGTTAAAGATATGCCAACAAAATATTCAGCTTGAAGCTACTGGGTTAAAGCAAACCAAACCCAATGTATTATGTTGTATTTGGATTTGATTTGTCACTGTATTTGTCCTTATTACCAACAGCGTCGTAATTATTGGTCAGCAGAAGTCTCTTTCTTGAGCAATGAATTTGTCCGGTATTTGGCTCCGATAATTAAATATTCTGATGACCATCCCTGCCAACCCCAACAACATTAGTGTAGCCGTACTAAATAGCTGCATCTCGCATCTTCTATCATAGGTTCCGAGTATACACTGGCAAATGACTTTCCTGCAGCAACGTGTTGTACATCAACACAAGGAGACTGGGTGTGCTAGCGCTCACCCTCTCATGGAGAGCTACACATGGTTGTAATCAGGGACACTGGTTGGTAGCCCCCACTGCTGCCAACCTCCAATGAAACCATGTTGGTTGAAACTGTTGTAAAACAACGGTATCCGGAGTCTAGAAGGAAATAAGGATAAATGTTTTTAATCCTACTCCGATTGGTGATAAGCTCTTACCGAAACTGCAAGCAGAGTATATATATAATGGAAAATTTTATTGTAAATCATCAATGTTCAGATTAAAGAATAGTTTCTCATACTTGTATCTTTTACTACTTTGCTCTTGTGATTATCGCGAGAGGTGTGAGAGGGAGAGGATACAACCGCTCACGACCTGTTTTCCAACCGAAACGTGAATGAAATAGGTACCATGAGAGAGAGGTTATGCACACTGCTGCTTAAGCCAATTAGGAACTGCCCAATCTCGAAACGTGTCCCGCGCGCACCACGCGCAGCAGAACATGTGCACGGCGCTGAACCATTTACTGCCCCCGTCCGTCTTCATCTACCCATTATGGCGGCAGCAACTGCTAACCGCCCGACTTGCGTATTCGATCAATCGTGGCGTGTACGCGTGGTCTCCTTGTACCGATGCTCTCCGGCCACGGCCTCGAAATTCCACTGGATGGGAGAACGCGCGCGCGCTATAAATCCAGGGCAAGTTATCCCGAGTTTGTCGCTTGACATCTGCGTCTTACACTCTGCAGCAACAGTCGAAACGCCATGAGCTATCTGTTCCAGACCAGGCGTGAAGCGACGCAACAAAAGCCAGAGTCTTCAGCAGAACAGCAGCGAAAGGTACTAGGCGGAACCTGAAGATGTCCTTTGCTTAATTTTCTAATGCCTCATACTGTTGATGAAGGAGAGTGAGTTGTGTCCATCCGAACGCGCATGCAGATAGATGATGTTCGGGAGTTGCTGGGCGACCTGGCGACGGAGATGCCGAGCTTCTTGTCGGACGGCACCATCCGCCGGTTTCTCCGGTCAAGGAACTGGAGCACAGAGAAAGCAGCCAAGGCTCTGAAAGAAGCTGTCAAGTGGAGGCGTCAGTTCAAGCCTGAAACGATTTGTTGGGTACTCGAATCTTTCGTCACCATATATGGGGGGTGTTTAGAAACTTTTAAGTTACTATGCACTTGATCTAGTCTTGCGCTTTATGTTATACTTAAGTTGAGCATGGTTCTGCTTGGAATTAATTGTTAGGAAAACCTTGCTGGCATCGAGAACGAGGTTCGACGAGCGTACATGGCGGACTATCTCGACAAGAATGGCCGAACTGTGTTCGTGATTATGACGTCAATAAAGGTCAGTATGAGTTTGAACGCAGCATATATATCTCCTTAATATAATACAGTAGCTTAGGCCTGAAATATACATAGTTAACTTTTACACAATCAATAAAAAAGCATAAGTGCCCTTCTGAAATGCCATACATCAAAAGTTTCTTTTTCTTCGACTAAATTTTGATTATCAATATGAACAACATCAATATTGCTCAAGTAGAGTTGGGCAAAAAGATATTTCTGTAAATGTTATGAGTTTGTTGTGTATGTATAACTACGTTACGATAGCTACAATTATATCCTGGAGGCTATTTCTTTCGCTTTGAAACTTGAAGAAATCTAACAAAGAAATGGACTTCGTTTTAGTCTGAAAACTCTGTCACACACAGTTGCCCTTTAATTTGGCTCAAATTAATGTAAGCTTCGGAGTACCGACTCTATAAGTCCAAAAAAGTCACATGAGATTCGTGTACAAGAATCTAGTTTCAACAATTTATTTGGCCCCTACTTCCTCTGTGTGGTATGTTTTACCTTTACTCTTGAGCGATTCTATTTTTCTACTTCCTCTGCGTGGTATGGTTCCATCCTTGGTGGACAGGAATATTATTAGCATACGTTGTTTTTTGTCATAGTATGAAGAGGATTTCAGTAACCAAGCACAAAGATAGATCACTGCAAAAAAAAACTTGGACTCTGTTTCTTGGACTTTGTGTTGTAGCCTCGGTTTTGTTCATCTTATGTACTTAATTTGACATGTTCACAGAGCTTAACTTCAACAAAGGAACATATACGACAGCTAGTGTATAACCTGGAAAATTTGGCCATGAACTCAGAAGACGCACAAGAAGAGAACGTTGTTTGGATGTGTAATTTCAGTGGTTGGACACTATCATCTACGCCATTATGGGAAACCCGTGAATCGCTGCACATAATTCAGAAGTATTATCCAGGGTTGATTGGAGCCGCGATTCTCAGCAACCCGCCCAAGATATTTGAATCCTTCTGGAAGGTACTTGTGAACTATTTATCAACGTATCTGGATAAAACTAAGTATAAATCAATTCCTATCCAAACCATGAGGTTTTATTAGGAACATAGGTTGTCAACCATGTTTAACTTTTGTCCAGTAGTTTGAATCTGTCACTTTTGTTGCATGAAATAAATTGTCAGTTTATCACAATACTGTCGTTGCGACAAGTATATCATCAGTGTCTTGCTCAAATCATCATATGTTAGGAGGAGTTTTTTATTAGAACTGAACATGATGTATGAAGTATACTTTCTAAGACCTTATACGTTACTACATTAAATCAACACAATATTTTTTTTCCTTTTTGTCTATATTGACTGATGACTTGTTATGTGAAAATGTTAGTGCAATTTGACACACTTCCTTTTGCAGATTGTAAAGCAGTTCCTCGAACCAACATTGCAAGAGAAAATAAAATTTATTTACAGCAACAATGCAGAGAGGCAGAGGATAATGGCTGATATGTTTGACATGGACAAGCTGGAGTCTGCATTTGGTGGAAGAAACACAGCTAGCCTTGATATTACAACGTATGCTGAGAGAATGAGAAGAAGAGATCAGTTAAGGCGAACTTGCAACCACGCAAATGAAACACCTGATTTTCCTGACCAGGAATAAGATCATTTCCCTTGTGAACAGTAAAGAGTACTTGGAACTACACTGTCAACAGCTAATCTATACCAAGAACACTGAAACAATATATGAGCGATGGAAACTAGATTTCATCAAATAGCTTAAACTCGATAATTATGAGCGCCTAGGAGGTTAAATGTTGAAGATCTCCTTTACATTATTCATGATTTATTTTTTTGGGGTTCTGAGAAAATTTAACAGAACGTGAAGTATGTAACACTGGAATATAAGAAATCATTGATAATAATAATAATGCCTGTTTAATTGGATGCATGCCTGCTATGAAAGGTAGCTTATAGCTGCTTTCAAGATATGTACATGATTAGAATAGGGAAGAAGTTATTGCAATGCTGTCAGAAGTTCTGGATTTCCTGGACATTTGCCTAAATAAATTTCATAAAAGAAGGGTTGTTTGGTCTAATATGCACATACGTGAGATTACAATTTGATCTAATTAAGTTCACTACTACAAACATTGATAATATGGGACGCCTTGTCACTCAGATTCTTTTGATGTTGTGTTATCTCCAACCTTGAATTGAAAACAATCTTAGATGAACCTGTTTTTCTACAGTACTCACAAATAAACCATTCAGCCTGTTGATGACCAAAATTATCAGCGCCCAAATGATATGAGAACAAGATAGCAACAGTTTCCCAAACTGGTACATCCGGCGGGTACGTTTTCAGAACTATGTAAACCAGGAAAACTCGGAGTACCCTATTTGGAACCAGAGTGATTTTGACGAGTTCGAGACAGGACTTGTAATCCAGCATGATTTTGTAAAGATCTTGACTTGCACATGGGCAATACCTCCCCTCCCTATATATACGAAGGGCCATGGCCAATTGATGGTGTCCATTCAATCAAAACATAAGTACCTTTACTTTTTATCTTCAATCACAGGATTTGTCTTTTCCGTCGTCTCGATGGTGATTGAAGATGTTTCCTTCAAGGTTTTCACGGACTCATTACAAGGTGCATATTTATGATATGCACATTTAGCATTTAGAATGAGGCGTGTAATGCTTTTGCCGTCAACACACTTTTTTACTCTTCTTGGGAAGAAAGAGCCATCAGCCTCTTGGAAAATTGAACATGGATAAATCCACTCCAACAACATCATAAAGCCGTCTAATCTCTCAAATGATGATCTACAACTCTTTGACAAAGGAGGATTGTCTCTAAAATTTCAAGAAGGATGGACAGGGCAGGGACTAGTAACCCGAATCAAGGAATTTACGCCTTACAAGAACAATCAAGCAAATGTAATAAACAATTTAACTAATACATCATCTCCAGTCTCACTTGATCAAGTTAATGATATGATAAAAAATGTCAGATAAACAATAATTGATTCCATAAAGGGATATATATATATATATATATAGAAAATTCATTCTGCACGTACTTGTAGCTACTCCCACATATGTATTCCATAACGTATGACGTATCTGACCCAATGAAGAGTATGTACGTGAAGTATGTGATCATACTAGAACATCTATGATGGTATATACATTGGATATGTGACCATACATACAGTATGTGGACATACTAATTTTTATATACTAGTACTAAGGTATAATTATAATATATTTAAAAAATAGGGGTGCTTTTGAAATTTTTTTGTATATATCCTTTTGAAGTATCTTAGAATTAGTATATGAATATACTTAAAGTGATAAATGAGTATACGGATATACGCACAGTGATATAATGATGGTGAGAATAACTATACACGAGTGTAGATAAAATTTATATATATATATATATTATAGAAGCCTTTATCTATAGCCGGCTATATAATTAGTAATTCTGTGACCGGACCAAATAGCAGCATCCGGTCCGGCCAAACCCGAGCCCAATCCGTCCGCTGCCCGCCCCGCACAGCTCGGAACTAGCCTCGGCTCAACTCGGCTGTGAGCCTGGGCGTCCAGCGCACAGCACACCCACCCTAAAATTTCTCCCGTTTGCAATCCAGCCATCCCGCACGCACGCAGAAAATCCGCTGCCTTGATTCGTTCTCCGAGCAGGAAGCGCGATGCACAAACCACCGGAGACGGCGTCACTCTGGCATCGCAGGAAGAGATCCCCTGATTGCCGCAGCTTCTTCAATCGCTAGCACCCTCCCCTGCGTGTCTGCAACCATGGATCTCTACGTGCGGCGGCGGCTCCCATCGGTAGAAGCCACGGCGGCTCGGTGACGGCTCAGCGGCGGCCCTCTCCCTCTCGCGATAGTAGCACCCTCGCGAACTGGCAACCTTATTTGGAGCGGCCGTCCGACGATGTTGTCAGATCCCGGCTGCAGGCCACGAGAGACCCCGACCGTGCACGGGAGGCCATGTCACTCCGTCCCCACCGATTAGGCTGTTAATTCTGGTAAGCCTACTCTATCGCATTCTGTGTATTTCATCCGATTTGGTTGCGTAGTAGGAAGCTGAAATCAGATTAGGGATTTCCTATGAATGTTCACCAGGAATCATCTTTTTGTATCCCTGTTCCTACGAGAAAATTCTACTTTCTCGTGTTTCTTTCACGAGACCTGGTGACTCAGATGTTGACGAATTAGTATTGTGGGTGGATGCCTTGCCAAGAGCCAAGAAAGATTCAAAGGCGGCCTTGATCAGTATTGTGGGTGTTTATGGAGCAGCACAACCCGAATTTAAAGAAGTCTTCCTTACTGAGTTAGTACACACCTGCAGCAAAGAAAATTTACCAATTTTGCTTGGGAGTGATTTTAACATCATCTGGAACCCAAGTGAAAAGAACAACGACAAATACAATGACCGATGGCCTTTTCTTTTTAATGCAAGTATAGATGGCCTAAACCTGAGGGAATTGGAGATGTCGGGCCGTAAATTTACATGGGCAAATACATTGCAAACACCGACTTATGGGGTGCTTGTTAGCACCGAATGGGAGTGGAGATTTCCTCTAGCCACGGTTGTTGCTTTGAGTAGGGATATCTCGGATCATACTCCTTTGTTATTGAACACAGGGGAAGGTGTCGGTGTTTTACCGCCACGCCCACCGAGGGATACCCCCGAGGTGGTGAGTTTGTAGGTAGGGTATCGCCGAGATCAGGAACTCGAAGGTGCAAGGAACTCGAAGGCCGTCGAGAGCATAATACCCCACGTCCTATGTGGTTTGTATTGCCTTAAGTGTTGATCGGGGTGATCTTCTGCATGAGGCACGAGTTGTCCCTCATGCTCCTGTTCAAGGAGGGTCCCTGTCCGCCCTTATATAGTCTTGGGGGAAGGGTTACACAGAAATCCTAGCTAGATACGAGCTTAGAAGTCCTACCCGAGTACTTTTCGTGTAGTTTCCTACCGTTTCCGACTAGTTCTACTACTACTCGAGTAGTTCTACTACAATACGAGTAGTTACAACTGGTGTAGGGCGTGGGCCATGTCCCACCCCTTATCATGCAAGATGTACGCCATGTGCACAGTCCCGTGGAACCGAGTCTAACAGAAGGAGCGAATGCTAAGCGACAGTCTCAATTTAAATTTGTACTCGGCTGGCTTCTTAGAGAGGGTTTCTTTAATATGGTGGTAGAAATTTGGAATAAGGAAACTAGAGGTTCCACACCTATTCGAAAATGGCAAAACAAGATTAGAAAATTAAGGCAATTCCTGAGAGGGTGGGCAATAAACATGAACGGTGCTTATAAAAAAAGAAAAACAAGAACATCTAAGGAAGGCAAATGAGCTAGATAAAAAGGCGGAAGTGATGCTGCTAAGCCAGCAAGAGCTAGATCTTAAACAATGCGTTAAAGATCGTTTAGCCCAGCTCTTACAGTAAGAGAAAATAAAGTGGTTCCAACGGGGCAAAACAACAAAACTACTTGAAGGAGGTAGACATACGAAATATTTCCAACTGGTGGCTAACGGAAAGCGACGAAAAACTAGGATTTTTCATCTAGAGCAGGAGGATGGAACAATTGAGGGGGAGGAAAACTTGAAAAGATACATACATAACAAAATATTACAAGGGTTTGTTTGGTTCACCAGAGAGAAGCACTTTCTCAATGGTAGAATCATTGAAGGAGGATATTCCTCAAGTAAATGAGTTAGAAAATGAGTTGCTAGCTGAAGTGTTCTCAGAAAAGGAAGTCATGGAAGCCATTTTTCAAATGAAACACAATAAAGCTCCGGGTCCGGATGGATTCCCTGCGGAGTTCTATCAAGTGTTTTGGAGTATCATATAGGATGACCTCATGGCAATGTTTAGGGATTTTCATAGAAATGACCTACCTTTGTTTAGTTTAAACTTTGGAATCATATCTCTAATCCCAAAACAAAAGGAGATAAAGATGATCTAGCGGTACAGATCCATTTGTATGTTAAACGTGAGCTTTAAAATTTTCACAAAAGTGATTGCGAACAGACTCTCGTTGATTGCAAGTAAGGTGGTTAGACCATCTCAAACTGCTTTCATACCACAATGGTACATCATGGAAGGGGTAGTAATTTTACATGAAACATTACATGAGATGCATAGGAAAAAATTGAGTGGAGTGATTCTCAAACTAGATTTTGAGAAAGCTTACGACAAAGTCAGCTAGTCTTTTCTTCAACAAACGTTAAGGATGAAAGGGTTTTCTCCATTTTGGTGTAAGTGGATTGAAAATATTATCAGTGGTGAGAGTGAGGGAGTTAAAGTGAATGATGGCATAGGACATTATTTCCAAACAAGGAAGGGACTACGGCAAGGGGTTCCTCTCTCACCAGTGTTGTTAATTTAGTAGCTGATATGCTTGCTATGCTGATAACAAGAGCTAAGGAGCATGGACATTTCAGAGGCCTAATACCTTACTTGGTGGAAGGGGGAATCTCAATACTTTAATATGCCGATGACACGATTCTATTCATGGAAAACGACTTAGAGGAAGCTAAAAACCTGAAGCTAGTACTATGTGCTTTTGAGAAGCTATGAGGTCTTAAAATTAATTTCCATAAGAGTGAGTTGTTCTGCTTCGGCGAAGCATCAGAGGTAGCACAAGAGTATGTGGAACTTTTTGGGTGTAAGGAAGGCTCCACTCCTTCCAGGTACTTGGATGTGCAAATGAGCCCTCGAAAACTTTCAAACAAGGACTGGAGTGAAGTTGAAGAAAGGTTCCAAACAAAGCTAAGTAGCTGGAAAGATAAACTGCTTTCGGTGGGAGGAAGACTAGTTCTAATAAACTCCGTCCTATCCAGTTTACCAATGTTTATAATGTCAATCTTCCGAATACCTAAAGTTGTGCTGAAAAAACTTGATTATTATAGATCAAGATTTTTCTGGCAGAGGGATGGACATAAGAAGAGGTATAGGCTAGTTAAATGGAGTATTTTGTGCAGGCCAAAGAGTGTGGGTGGTATGGGCATAACTCACCTTGAAACTTAGAATATGCTTGTTAAGTAAATGGCTGTTTAAATTAATGAATGAAGATGGGCTCGGGCAGGATATTTTAAGAAAGAAGTACTTAAATAACAAGACTCTGGCTCAAGTAGAAAAGAAACCTGGAGACTCTCAATTTTGGTTGGGTTTAATGGGAGTTAAAAATGATTTCCTAGCAAGGGGCAGTTCTTGGTGCAAGATGGGAACCAGACCAGGTTTTGGGAGGATTTATGGGTAGGGGATAAACCTCTAATGCGAAAATACCCTACTTTATACAACATTGTAAGAAAGAAAAATATTACAGTGGCTCATGTGCTAAGCACGACACCACTCAACATATCTTTTAGACGTGCTATTGTAGGGAGGAACTTAACTCAATGGCTTGAGCTGGTAGGTAGAGTGGTGCTATTTCAATTTACAGAACTCAAGGATGAGTTTGTGTGGACTCTGAATAAGGGTTCTTTCTCAATTAGCTCACTCTACAAGGATCTGATGCAGGAAGTAAATGTCTTGGACAATTGCGCCTCCTGGAAGCTAAAACTTCCTTTGAAAATTAAAATTTTCTTGTGGTACTTAAAAAAGGGGGTTATTTTGACTAAGGCTAACTTGATTAAACGTAATTGGAAGGGTTGTACTAAATGTTGTTTCTGCAGTTCAGAAGAATCTATCCAACACCTGATTTTTTAATGCCATGTGGCTAGGTTTGTTTGGAACATTGTCTCCATTTCTTTTGGTATTCAGACTCCTAGTGCATCTGACATGCTTGGATCTTGGAGAAGAAGCTTTCCTTGTAAACAGAGAAGTAACATTCTAATCGGAGTGACTGCTCTTTGCTGGGCTTTATGGCTTAGTAGGAATGATGTCATCTTCAAAAATTCTATTTCTAACTCTCCTTTGAAGGTAACTTTCAGGGGGGGCTATTGGGCCAGGAGCTGGGCAATACTATCTAAACAAGAAGAGAGGCTCAACCTCATGAAAGGCAGCAAAAGTTTGGAGGTGATAGCAATGGAAGTCTTTAATAACTTTGGCTGGAATATTAGAAGCAGAATCAAGAACTAGTCTTTAGGCTTGTCTTGAGTCCTGGTTTTGCTTTTTGTGTTTTGTCAGAACTTTAGCGTGTATGGCGTATTGCAGTCTCAGTACTGCCTTCTTTTGTGCTCTTTGGCTGTAAGCATTCAGCCTGTGAATGCACAAGCCGAACTATCCTTAATCTAAAAAAATTTTCCTTCCTAGGAGATTTTCTCAAAATTGCCCATCTGCCTGCGCTAGATCCGGCAATGTGGGTTGCGCAAGAGCACCCTACTGCAATCGTGACTATCCTCAATTTTTCTTGCTGCTGCAGTTTGAACCCAGCATGCTTTCTTTATTTCGTTTGGCGAGTTCTCAGTGATTTTATTTATGTTTGTCACCCTTCTTGCACATTGAAGTCAATTTGTTCTTGAAACCGCAGATGGGCTAGCAGAATTCACTTTTGGTGGTTATGGTCATACTATAGAAATAAAATTAGAGATGAATACCTAATGGGTCAGGTAACTTGATGAAGATGTGATAAAAAAAGACCTTTTTTTGATGATGTTCATAGAAACAGAGTTACCTTGTTCCCGCATACTTTTTAAATTAAATACAGAATTATAAATCACAATATAAGGGACATAGATCTAGTACATCAATTACAAAATTCATGTATATCATAGTTGTTATATTAACAAGGTTAGTGGGCATGGATTCTAGTAATTCATATGTAAGGACATAGACTAGTAAATCATTTACGGAGATTATTGTCACAACTAAATGGCACCCAAGGGCCATACATGCACTCTAGTAAACCATTAAAAAGAACTTGAAAGCATAGCTGCTGGAATTAACATGGTCCACTAGAGACGGCAATTTTGCTCTCAGTTCTATTTTTTCTACTTAAAACATGTTGCTGTTGTGAGAACTGGTATATAAGATATATCTGTGGATGGATTTTCTGTCTGTAGGAGACTAACCAGAAATTTCCTCACTGCCTCCCATAGATCTGGTCTTCTGCATGCTTTACAATCAACTAAACATGATGAAGAAGCTTTCGGTCAGACTTGAGGCACACAGAGCTGGATCTTGATCTTGATCTTCGCAACTGATTATTTGTGTCAAAACACTATATAAAGAGGCCTAGTGTTTATTGTCCGTACCTTTTTCTTTTGTTTAGTTTTGGTGGACAAATGTATCAGTCTGGTAAAAAAGCATCCTGTTGTGATGATATTCGTACAAACAGTACCTATTAATTAAAATTATGCATGAAGTTGTAAATCACATATATGAGACATAGAATCTAGATTTTATTTACAAAATTCTCACGCATTATAGTTGTTAGATTTACAAAGGTAATATGTGGGGATTCTAGTAATTCAAATATAAGGGCATAGATTGTGGAAAACCATTTAGAAATTACCATAAAAATAAAATTGCCTACATGGGGCATCAACTCTAGTAAATCATTAAAGAGATTCTTGTAAATCACAATTGTCAGGATTTACGAGGTGCATGGACTCCAGTAGTCATGGTTTAGTAACTCGTATACAAGGGACAGATTGAAATAAATCATTTACAGAAATAACCATAGAAAATTAAACAGCATACAAAGGGCATAGAGTCATAGACAACCAACTCTGTTGGTTCTTGAATTCTCGTAACCTGTATGCAAGTGTCGTTAAAACCAGCCTTTCACGTATTCTCGTAATAAGACTGTATGCTGCTTGTACGCTCGTAAGCTGCAGTTGCGTGTACGCTCTCCGGCGATTATTACGGACCGATTAGCTGTAATGACATGCGGCTAATTAATTACCGGGGCACCTGCCGCTCGGCTCGAGCCGCTCCACCATATTGCATCCCGGTTGGCTTGTCAATACACGGAATGGAGCGAATTGGACGTGGGAGGTGTGATCGGTGGCCTGGCTATACAATAACCTATTCTATGGCTGGCTACAGAGTACTCCGGAGCCGGCTATAGAATAAGTTATTCTATATCCAGTCCATCCAACCGCACAAACGCTCGACAGAGAGATCGCAATCCAACCCGCGCAGCGCGTCCCCAGTCCGAGCTGGCTTTCCTGGCGCGAGCGCGTCCCCCGGACGAGGCTGCATGAGCCGAGCTGGCCGCTTGAGCCGAGCGGCCTCGAGCGCCAGTTTCCTTTGACTGCCATCAACGCCTGATCCGTAATCAACGCCGGACGACAATTCCTTCCATACACAGCTGCAGCTCATCCAGATAAGATGTACTTGGTACTTGCATGTACGATAATATCTGATTGCATGATCCACATTTGCGTAATCCACTTACTGTAAAATAAGTTAATTTCTTTTCGTCCAATGTCCTTGAATCTACCACACGGTAGTTCTCAATATACTACAAATAGCTGTGAAGAAATACGGTGGAATTTACCACAATGGAACATGACAGGTACAGGTGGCTTTTACCATAATGGTCTAATCAATCTACCAACAAAATTCACACTACAACATGGGAGAATAAAATACTGAACATGACAATTTGAATTGCTTTGCTTGCACATTCTATATGGCACCATTCCAACAAATTGTACAATCTGATTTTTACATGGACACCACACAACCTCCTGAAAGTTGTGCCAAACACCATTGGCGTAATTTTCAAAGAGATATTTACAATAATGTTGTGTACAATATACTAGAGGGAAAAGGTGCGAATCTACCAAAATGGCATCATCAGTTCATCAATTTACCACAAAAGGCATTTACCGCAATGGCGTGATAAAGTTACCAGAAAATGATGATTAGTAGAACCAAAATACCATAATCATAACATCAATGCCTTCAGATATGTACCAGAATTTATAGATTGGGTTACCATAATGGAAAAAAAAGAGTAGGACGTAACACAAAGCCACAATTGTTCTGCGGCAACAGAATCTCAAGATGACTAAAAGCTGGTGGTCAAATTGAAGTCGATCCAGAACACCTATTGGTTGTCCCAAAATGAAGTCAAGCAGACCTGGCCTACTATCTGCCCCGAGCTCCCCATGCCCATATTGCCTGAAATTGTCATAGTGAGAATGGTAGTAAAAAATATGGATTTATTCCAAGCCAACAAGGACATACACAAATTGTGCATTGGCATAATAATCACTGTATCTTATCTCTAGTATCTCTTTTCCGTTAGAAATATACGTAAAAGAAAATTTAGTAAGCAAGTAGAGTATGAGAAATTAGAGCATCATGCCACGTAGGAATGCAGCTTCTATATATCTAGAGCATAACCAGGAAACCATTTTTGTCAATTGTTGTTGCTGGGCGTGCAAGGCAGCAACAGTCATATGATATATCAATGATACAATTCTGGTAAACTATGGCTTCGGATTTGTAATAAAATAATTGAATGACAACTAGCAGACAGCTTTGCTCCTATGGAGGATGGCAAGCTCTTCTGCACAACAGAGCAAAAAATAGGGAAGGACTCACCTACGAAATAAGAAAGCATTCTTGTTTCAAGCTACAGCAGCAAGAAAAAACGGGGACTAGTCTGGCCTGCTCGTCTGCTTGTCTCCTTGTCAATCTGCAGAATGAAAAATTGAGGCAGTAGCACAACAACGATTGGCGTAATTTTCAGACTATGATTTACGAGAAGCAACAAATGGTAAATATTAACCACAGAATCGACGAATTTACTACAACATCGCGCCATCTCTAGATCTCTGCTCCAATGCCTCTCTGCAACAGGAACTCCCAACTCCTCACGCATAAATCAGAACACGGCAAAAAGATTAAACAAATTAAAGTAAAGTGAAACGATAATCCTAACACAGGGAATCAGATAAAGGTTGGTTGAGGGATGCGGATTTGCACGGGGCATGAGCTCCCAATTCGTTGCGAGTAATCAGTTCAATGGAAAACACTAAACAAATGGGTGTACAGTAAAGCAATAAACCAAATCCAAAGGGATTCGGCTCCTAATCCAAAGGGAATCTGCTCCAGATTGAATGTGTAACACTGGATTTTGCGGCTGCTTACCTCTGCATCCTGTTTCCGCTGGACTGGACGGGGATGGCTGGGTTACACGAGCAGCAAGAACTATGGCAGCCGCGACGACGATGCCCGGTTGCCCACGGTGTATGATGGCAACGACTGGCCCAAGGAATGGATGGCACCAGGAAATCGGCGGTGGAGGATTGGAGTATCGCCACGGACGGGAGTGTGAGCCTAATCGAAGCTGCGGATCTGACCCTCTCCGGCGGCGCAACTAGCGGCGAACGAATCAGGCGCTGTTTGGGGTGCCGCATGATGGCTCAAGCGCGTGGACTCTTGGAGCCGAGCCAGATGATGGAATGAGCCGAGCCGGATGGGACACGGGAGTGCTGCTGGGTGCTGCCCGCTGCGCGAGTGGGTCCACGTTCGGACGGTGCGGTTCGGTCGGTTGGACTCGGCTACACAATTACCTATTCCGTAGCCGGCTATAGATAAGTACTTCTATATATATATAATAACAATGAAAACCTTAAAAACAACCTTTAGCTGGAAATTACAATGCATCTACTTCGTACAGTCATTATGTTAAACAACATGAAGTAGTTCGTCTAAGTTCATCCAGTCCTGCTCGTAGATGAGAACAACCTCAATATGGCATATGCCCTTGAACTATTCAAATAATAAGACTAACCGAGTTCAGTATAAAAAGCGGAACAAAATCGGAGGTCTGGTTCAGGAACTTTATGAGGGATAAGAGGTACATAATACAGTGCAAAGTAGTGGATACAGTGAGCCGTCAATGAATTGATCGATTAAGTGGCCCATCTCGGAAACGCTGTACAGCTAGAAAAACTACCTATCATCGCGCACGTTGTTACCGGACATAATTTGGTTCGATACTAAAGCTATCACGGAGCCATTTTAGTAGCGGGTCCAAATTTGAAAGCCTCCAGAGCCATTTTAGTATCAGACCAAAATACCGACTGGTACTAAATGTCACCTTTTAGTACCGGTTATAGTTTTGACCCGATACTAAAATAGCAGCTATTTTATACAGGTTAAAGACACCACTCGGCACTAAAGAGTGCCATTTAGTACCAGTCGGTGTCTTGACCTGGTACTAAATGGTCCTCTACGGGTTACTTCAAAAGAAGGATCTCCCACCCAGTCACATATGATGAGTAGGTGGGATGGTAAGGAAGCTACTTGTGAGGTTGAAGATTGTGGGTTCGAATCCTCGCAGTGGGTTCGAATCCTCACGGCTGCGCATGCGCATTTACACGTGAAAAATTCGTGTGACTTGTGACTTGCGAGTTTGAATCATGGCTGCCGCACACGCGCGTATTCCGCGTGACTTATGGGCGACGATGCACGTGCGCGGGCCTCCTGGAGGTTCGTTATATTTTTTTGTTTTCTCTATGTGGCGTATTTAGTACCGTTTGCTACAACCAGTACTAAATGGTTCTCCATTTAGTACGGCCTGGTGGTACCATTTATCGCAGCCGGTACTAACCGCGGCATATGACCGGTACTAATGCTCCTTCTTCCAGCAGTGCTGTGACGGATAACAAGTAAAGCATTAATGCTCGCCAAAAATATTTTAGTGAGAACTAATCTCCCTTAGTAAAAAAAGCACCCCTCCAACGTGCTACTCCTTTTCATGAAGAACACATAGAGTAGCCAAACAAATGAGAAGTTGTACGAACCTGCTCAGCTTCTACATTCATAGGAATATGCTCACTTTTGTGGAAATGAATCCACTTTTTAGAAAGCATATCAAAAGAAATTAGCACTTTCTAAAGATTTGTTCAACTTATCAGAAAAGCAACATACTATTATCATATTGGAGGGAAATAATCCCCTTAGGCCTAAACTTACACGGCAGCCCCCAAGTCCCAAGATCAGGCCCACCTTTTGTTGCTTTATCTATCGTTTTTGTTAACTGTGACACCCCTTCCAAGGGCGGTCCTGTATATGCATACATATAATATCATACTTCCATTTTCGTCCTTACACTTTTATCCTCGCTTCATGTAAAATGCGCAAATAGAAAATAAACCATTGGTCCACCCCAAATATACCGGCAGATATTAGACCCGGTACAAATGGTAGCATTAGTCCCAGGTCTAATGTCCGCCGGTATATTTGGGTGGACCAAAGGGTATGGAGGCCTTTAGTACAGGGTGGTATTTCCACCCGGTACTAATGTGGCAGGAGGCATTAGTCACTACAAGTAACTATTTAATTTGTGACAGAATAAATTTGTCATAGATCGCTGAAAAACTGTCATAAAGCACTATCTGGGACGATTTCAGATAACTCCATGGAATGAGCGTCACGGATTAAATCGATCGGCGTTTCTTCCACAATCATCACAGATTAGCACGATCTATGACGTTTCTTAACCGTCACAAACCACTCTTAAGCCCACTTACCCCAACCCAAACCCAATATCTATGATGAAAATAAACGTCACATATGGTTGCCACGTATTCACACACAAGTGACATAAACAGTGATGTGGCGGCTGACATGGCTAGTGATGTGGATAATTACGCTGACGTGGCTACTGACATGGCTGGTACCAATGATGTGGCTGCTGACGAGGCAGCTGACGTGGCTGGTACCGATGATGCGGCTGCTGACGTGGCACACTTTTTTGAGAGGGCGTGGCCCACTTGTTAATGGGCCCATTTTAGAACTAGGCCAGTAAGATGGGCCATTTTCAGCTCACTATATTTTCACTTGAGTGTCAGATTTAAACCCAGTACACAACCCATCATACAAACCCATGAGAAATTCAGCCCATTTATCAGAATGATCAATTCAGCTCACAATACATACAAAATATATCATCCAATTCCCCAGAATTTTAGATTCAAATCAGGTACAATCTCAGTACCAAATTTAACAGAATTTAGCCCACTAGCAGTGCTCAACAGTAAAAAATTTTCAGTAGCAGTATAAAAATTCCTAGGTGTATCAAGCACCAGAAATCACTAGGAGTGCACACAAGGCACTCTAACACCAAAAACAACGGAAGATAGGTTTCAACTGCACAAGTTTGGTTCCAACCAAAAAAAGCATACCATCATGTCAGTTAGCTTGGTCAATTTTGACCTCCAAGTCAGCATACTTCTTGCTCATCTCTTGTTTGTCCCTTATCCTTGTCTGTTCAGCTTCCTCCAGTTGCTTTGATTGGTTGATGACAATTGATCGAAGCTCAGCATTTTGCATCTTCTCCGCTTCCAGTTGTGCTGCAGCATCTCATGCACCGAGCCTTGGTCGTCACGCAGTCTGGATCCCTACATTCTGAAGGAATTGATTCTTCTTGGTGTTGTGCTAAAGCACGTCAGCTACAACTTGAGCCTTTGACTTGGGTTCTTCACCTTTTGCTGGTTGTGCTGCTAGCTGGTTTTCCATTTTAGTCTAGCAACCAAGCAAGCAACAAACATGGTTCAAGATCATGGGGCAGTTTAAAATAAGCAATTCAGAATAGCACCATTAGAGAGGTGACTTACAATAGCCAATTGTAGAGTAGGTGTGAAGCCTTTTCTTTTCTTGCTGAAGTGGTACGCCTGAATACATGCAAAATAGCTTTTTGTGGTACGCCCTGAAAGAGTACTCAAAGCTGAGTAATCATGGAACTGCAGCATGAAGGCTAAATATTTTGCCAGTAATAGCATAATAAGTAGGCACACCTTTCCAAAAATCAAGTAAATCTTCTATAAGTGGCTCCAAAAAAAGATCAAAGTCCTTCCCGGGCGATTTAGGTCCTGGAATAAGCAAAGCCATCATGAAGTTTGACTCCTGCATGCATGCCCAAGGTGGAAGGTTGTATGGCACAACAAATATAGGCCACATGTTGTATCTTGAATTCTATTATGAAAAAGGATTGAATCCATCAGTAGCAAGTCCTAGTCTAAGGTTTGTTGGATCTTCTGCAAAATCTTGATATACTCGGTCAAAATCTTGCCATGCCTCACCGTCAGCTGGGTGGCTCATTTCCTTCTCACTACGCTGCCGCTTTAACTTGTGCTACTGTGCTTCTTCTGATGCTTCTTTGGTTGCAAACATCCTTCTTAGCCTAGGTGCCAATGGAAAATACCACAACAATTTTGTGTTATCTTTTTTCTTTCCAGGTCTTTCCATCTTGAGAGACCACAAATATGACAACTGTTATGGTTGGCATATTCCTTTCTGAACAACACACAATTATTGGAGCAGACATGTATTGATTCATATTCAAGATCTAACTCCTTTACAAGGCTTATTGCTTCATCATATGGTTTTGGGAGTGTATTGCATTCCGGGAATGCTTCAGCCAATAGCTTCATTACTGTAGAAAAAGCAGAATTTCTTATCCTATACAAAGACTTCATATGAAGAAGCTTTAGCACAAAGGAGAACCTTGAAAATTTGGTACAACCCAGATAAAGCTGGCGCTTTGCCTCCCTTATGCTATTTTGAAAAATGAATCTTGTTCATGAGGTTCTGAATCACCATCCAGATTTTCTTCATCATGTCTTGCTTGTTCTGCAGCGTGAAGGTCTCCTAAAACCTCTTCCAAAGGATAAGCACCATAGCCATAGTTGTCCTCCTCTGTCACACCATCAACATCAATAGCATCATGCACAACAGCACCATGATCAGTAACATCTACATTCAAGGACTTTCCATGGAATCCATCGAGCATAACTACTGTCCATGCCATTCATCAATATGTGCTTCTTCGCAACAGCCTTACGTTGATATTTCTGATTAAGGCATCTACTACATGGGCATAGAATTTCAACATTGTCATTGAATTTTCCTTGAACAAAGCTCATAAATTCCTTGACACCATCAATGTATTCAGGTGAAAACAATCTGCCATGCACCCAGCTTCGTTCCGTTTAATCAAACATTGCAGAACAACCCCAATGAACAACACCGCGCCAATTCAGAACCTAAATTCAACAAACTAAACAAAAGGATTACAGAGAGTCCATACCTTCGCTGTCGGTCGGTGTTGAGGTGGGGAAGAAGGTCTGCCTCCCAGGAGGAGTCAAGGCAGCATGACTATGATGCTGTCGGTGTCGTGCTCGAGCGGCCGTTGACGACGTTGGTGGTGCGGCAATGGCGGCAACGGTCATGCAAGATGTGGTGGCTGTGGCGCGCGGCTGGCGACGGTGCTGAGAGATGTGGCAGCGACTAATGGCGGCGGTTGTGATGGTGTGAGGTGTGGCGGCAGCGGTGCAAATGGTGCGAGCCTGAGGCAATGGGGAACGGCTGGGCTGCGGGGTGGCCCTGGTAGGCGGCGGCGACGGTTCGGGTGCGGGGTGGCGCTGGTAGGCGGCGGCGATGCAGAGCACGGTAATGGTGCGGAGCAGCGGCGGGATCTTGCCGATGTAGATATGTGCGAATCTCGCCTTCTAATTTTGTGGTTCGAGAAAAAAGCTGTTTTTTTCTTTATCAAAAGAGTTGAAATGCCAAGCATAACCACAATCGAGCTCGTGGTCCAGTGGTAAGGCGCGCTGGACTTGAGTGCTTGACCTTAGGTTCGAATCTCTCATACACGCCTTATTTTTTAGGTAAATACCGGCGGCTGATGACCTGGCTGTGAAGTGGCCCTGGCGCCAGATAAAAAGAATGAAGACCAATAAGATGAACATTTTTAGGCCCTATTTGGCATGACTCCAACTTCGGGTGTGGAGCTGCTCCACTCCAGAGGAGTTTGAGGGTAGATTGCCTTTCTTACCCCTGGTTCGACCTGAATTACTTATCACAAATATGAAATGAAAGTACATGCAGTGAAGTTCAAAATTACATATTCCAAAATTTCAAAATATGTTCATAGTTCCAAAATAAGGTCGTTACAATGATCATTGCACTAATTCCATGCTAGAGCGATGGATGTAGCCATACTATCACGAAAGGTATCCATAGTCACAAAGCTTGATTCTGAAGTAGATCCATCGGAGGTCATTTAAACTAACATTTAATCTAGAGAAAAAAATATTTTGAAACTGTAAACTACCCTGTAACAAAAGTGGTAGATCTCAGGTCAAGGAATCCAACAAATTTTAGTTTGCTTTTTTATGAATTCTCTATGATTTTATAATAATTTTACAAGTTCAAATATTCAAACCACAATACACAGTTTTAATCTTACGAACAAGCCCCTGGTTTTTGCACTAAAGACCTTGAAAAGAGCTCGAGGCTTGCAATGTGGCCCCTAAGCATGGCTGCAGCGGTGGAGGCCAAAATCCGGCGAGGGGAGGGCTCACCGGTGGCGGGGAAGTGGAAAGGAGCACGAGGGAGGCGGAGGTCTACCTGTGGGCGGGCTTGGTCGGGGCTGGGACAGTGGTGAAGACGGCGGTCGCGAGCGAATCGGTGGCGGGGTAGGGCCAGAGGAGGGCCGGTGGCGGGGTAGGGTGGCGCGGCAGGCAGAGAGGCCGGGCAGAGCCGACGCGCCCGGCGGCGCCGTGCAGGCCCCCACGCGTGCGGCCCGCGGTGAACGGCAGCATGGCAGCGTTTTGAAGATGGGGAAAGGAGTGGGGCGAATTTGGCCGGGAAGCGTAGCTGGCTCGGCTCGACCTGCTCTGCCCGAGGAAGTAGAAGTACACTAGGGGTGGCGGCGAAGGGGTGGTGCGAGGCGGCGGCGGCCACGAGCGCGAGGGTGAGCTCGCGGGCGTTGGCGGCCACCAGGAGGTGGCGGCCCTCGGCGGGGTCGCGCCACACGCCGTAGCCGTCCTGGAGGCAGTGCCCGAGCTCGCGGAGCGCGTCGACGTGGCCCAGCGCGGCGGCGCGCGCGCACAGCGCCGCGCCCGCGCGGAGGTCGCGGTCCGACTTGGCGGCGCCGCTACCGTTGAACTGGATTACTGCCAGCGAGTACAGCGCCGCGGCATGCCCGCCGACCGCCGCCCTCGCCAGCAGCGCCGCGCCGCTGCTCCGGCTCCGGAGCGACGCCGCGTCGGCGCCGGCGGCCGGGGCGGCACAGAGGAGGCCGACCCTGGAGCAGAGCGCGGGGAGGCGGGCGTGGATGTCGGGCAGCGCGGAGGGGAGAGGGGCGCGTTCGGGAGGGGAGAAATAAAAGAAAACGAACCGTTTTTTGTGTAATCGATGGCAGTGGTGGGTAATTACCCACGAACTCCACGAGGAGGTTCAAAAGTGGGGGTTTTGGAGCAGCAAAAGAGGTGCTCCAAAACTCCACCCCCATTTGCACTACAGCTCCATGGAGTTGGCAGCTCCATGGAGTTTTGGAGTTGGGGTGTTTGGCTATTTTTTTTGCTGGAGTCGCTGGAGTTGTGGAGTGGAGCTATGCCAAACAGGGCCTTAATTTAATGACTGTGATGAATTTGCTAAAACATGACAGCGTTCTGGGCTAGATTGTGATGAATTTAACAAAACGTCATATATGTAGTGCCGTTCGTGATGTTATCTGAAAATATCATAGAAAATCCATCACACATTACACAGTTTCTTGTAGTAAGTACCGGGACACCACCCGGTACTAATGTGGACCTTTTAGTACCGGATGGTGTTTCCATCCGGCACTAAAGGTTCTCCATGGGTTACATTAAAAGGAATGTATCCCTCTCCCAATCACAACCGCTGTGTATGTGAGATGGTAAGAAAGATACGTGCGAGGCAAGAGGTTCCGGGTTTAAATTTTTTATTTTTATTTTATTGGACTCGTACACTTTGGTAGTGGGTGGAAGGACCACCCGATACTAAAGCATTCTTTTAGTACTGGGTTAACTGGGTTAAGGCTAGAAGATAAAGGTTAATAAGTTGGCTCCATCCTTGCTCAACTAGCAAGGTGGTACTAAATGTGTGCACATAGCATTCATGGGCCACTATTGAGCCACATCCAAATTGTGCCGGGTGCCACATTAACATATCATATTAAACACCCATTTGGGAGGGCTGATCTTGGCTTTGGCTTTACCTATTATAAACAAATGGAGGTTAGGTAGCATGACACCATTTAGATGCCGGGTGAAGTTTTTCTTTTGCTTCACGGACTTTCATCGTTTTGGGAGGAACACTCCAAAACGGCCTTTAAACAAGAGTGGAGAATAGGGTCGCTCTGGGCCCTTTTCTAGTTTCAGTTAGACCTAACACTATTTTTTTTTCTCGAACGTGCAGAGGAGCTGCACATCAATATATTAAGAAGAACGGCGGAAAAAGAACCCCAGATTGTTACAGAATTAAGGGCATGAAACCCACCCTTTAACAGAATAACGACTCTTACAAAAGGAATAAAACTGGACCAAAACCACCTAAGTGGCTGGAGCTGCTAGAGCGAGGAGGTGAGAAACTCCTCGAGCCCTAGCAATAGACCACTGATGCATCTCTTCTTTGATGCTCGCGACGACACACGACAAGCTAGGAGTGATTCCATCAAACACCAAATCTCCTAGCACTGTTATTTATTTATTTCATTATTTGTCCACATAAATCTCCTTCATAGAATTAAAATGGCCTAACAATGCCATTTGTGTATTTTGTTAAAACAAGTCTCATTCACATAATTAATGCAGTCAAACAATTTTATTTTATTTCTTATTTGTCAACACACCTCACCGAAAAAACAAATAGGGTAATCAATCCTATCAATAAGACTAAACTTAATGTAGCGGTTATATGTAGTAATCTGATAATACATGGACCAAACCGAAAAGTAGCTATTTGCATGTAAATTCTACCTACAAAATTGTAAACTGCTGGCAAAAGACTAGTTACAGGTTATGTGTGAAGTAAACCTCTATATCAATTTGCTCAATGTTCCCTTCAATGTTTGCATGCTACATTAGCCTAGACTAGTTATGTTTGCAGTTGGTCTACCCTATCTGAACATGTGGTCTTCTTGCTATTTTGGTTCTTGAATGGTACTAGCCCGAAAGCCTTATAAATCAAGGTCAACAAGGTCTGCAACGATCCAGGATCCTTGGAACAGATGTTCTAATTATCTTTGTTCACAACCATTAGCCTTTGACTAGTTATGTTTAATTATTTACTTAGATTTCACACACATTTGCTTTTTTCGGTTAGTAGAATTAGTGCAATAGCTAAATCTCGGACTGTTTGTTCTATGGATTGATGAACCTTAGGGAATTACTCTAAGGCCCCGTTTGGAACCTTGGAATTGAATTCCATTCTAATAATCATAATTTAGACACAAATCTATTAAGCTAATATGACTATATATGGAATATATTTATATATTATTGTTGGCCATATGAGGGAGATATTTATGTATTATATTTCTACTATAGAGGAGTGAACCAAAGAGCGTGCTATAAGTTACGGAATAGAAACATAGCTTGGTGGTGTTTAGAATCAATTTCCATCTCTCATCCTATGAATTTAGGATAGACTTATATCTAAACTTTGAAAACTGGCTGGAAAGTGCTATGATGTCAAATTATAAGTCAAATAGCCTAATTTATTTAAGTAGATTTTAATTCTTCTAAAATGAGAGGATCCAAACGGCCCCTAAGGAAAATGCTAAAACTGATTCGTGCATTTTTTTAGTTCATGCCGGGTGTGTTTAAGTGGCACCAACAACACTTCATTTCACTAGAAGCACTTTGCGCAAACCTCATTTGAGACAATTCCATTAATCACTATGAGGGAATTAGGTATCTCTTGGGATTTCCTCAAGAGGCACCATCATATTTCAAGTTGAAGGCATTGAGATGAAGAATTTTTGGGAATACAAAGCCAAAGAAAATAATCATTAGAGGAAGAACATCTGCATCTCCAAGTGCTCCACTGGTGGATGACATGATGCATTTTGGTAAGAATGGAGGAGACGACGATAATTAAATTGGAATTAAACTGGTTATATAGTGTATTGCTGTGAAGCAACAGATAAATGCTTCAAGATTGATGGTGAATAGATGGATAAAGGCAAAATGGACGTTTTCATCCCTCAACTATCATGCGAGGGTCAAATTCGTCCCTCAACTTTAAATTGAACCAATTTAATCCTCAAACTTTTGTTTTTTTATCAATCTTGTCCCTCATCCTATGTAGCCGTCCATGTTTGCATGCCACATCATCCTAGACACTTGTTCCACGAAGTTATTAATACCAAAATATTCTATATGCCACTTGTTTGCATCTCCTCTCTCTTCCATCTCTTGTTGTGATCGCTGCCACCGTTTTATTTTCTCTGAAAACATGGTTTTCTCTCCGATTTACTCAATGTTAGGCTGAGTGTGAGATGAGAGAGAATAAGAAGATGGATGGAGCTTGAGTGACTTTGTAATTGATGGAGACACATATGACATTTGACAGTGACGAGTCAGCGAAAAACATGCTTAGGGTGATATAGCATGCCAACATGGACGACCAACTAGGATGAGGGAAGAGATTGGTCCGAAAATAGAAGTTAGTGGATTAAATTGGTCCAATTGAAAGTTGAGGGACGAACTTTACACTAGGATAATATTTCAGGGATAAATATGCCTATTTTGCAATAGATAAATGACTCCACATCGGGTTCCAGAAAAAATAGATTGACACTTATTTAACAATGATAGGCAAAATCTTACGCTCCTTCTAACCGAAGAGTCCACTATGATTTCTTCTTTCCTGTTTTTGTTCCTTTTCGCAGCTGACCTACAATCACCCAAAGTCTGTTCATAAGTGGGAGAAGGTGAGGAAGGTGGTGTTACGTCCTCAAGAACTGATTTCCCTTTCTTGTCTGTACTGGAAGGCTGAGCTTGTTTCCTCAACTAGAAAATTTACTGGAGGTATCGATGCTGTAGGGCTTGAACAATTGGAGGTACATCGTTGCATGTCCTGAGCAGGAACATCAGGCTCTGCAACATTCAGATTGATTTCTTCCTCTATAACATTAGGAATCTGGCCCAGTTATGGTTTGCGGATCATCAATCATATCAAGACTCGTAGTTTGCATTGACCACCAAAGAACAAAGTGAACTGTAGCATAGAGGCCCAAAGAGGTGGATGTTAGACAAAAAAAAAGAAGATATTCGCAATAGGCTAGTTTGCTATGGTAGGCTAGTTTATTTTCTATTTTAGTTGAATATCTATCCAGCTGTGTTATCCGCACTGCGTTTGATTTGTGCATCGGTGAGTATCTCCCATTCACGTTGTGGACTGGAATATTTCTTTTGCTTCCTTTGCTTTTAGTTTTAGGTGGTATGCATAAGATCCAGTTTCTATGGAGACGAGGGGCTGCAACGCTGCGTTGAGGCCGAACCTGGGAGGATGTACGACGGCGGCACTAAACCTCACAGAAGCTCGATCATCCACGTGATGCCACCAAAATAACGGAAGAATTACATAGGGATCAGGATTCTGTTGACATTTTGGCTCTTGAGAGCATAACTTGTATGAGGGCGGCACGACGAGTTGACGACACACTAAACTTGCACATCTTCTTTCTTCGAAATAAACGGGGGACATTTGCTCTAAAAGATGGAAATGGTTCTTGTAGTACTTTAAGGACAAATGTTTACATGTTAGTATGTCACCATGCAGCGCCTTGCTTCCATTACTGTGAGGCGGCGGTGGTGGCGTGCCTGCGCCATTCGGATCGACGCTCCTCCGCACCGGGGAGGCGGAGCCAGTTCCAGGGCCAGTGAGGCCGGATCCAGCCTATACGCTTAGGGAATTGGCGCGGCGGCGAGATGGGGACGGCAAGCTAGTTGGTGGAGGCTTCGCTGAGGCTCAGCCCTTAGGAGGCGGACTGCCGGTATGGGCGCTTGTGGTGGGCGCGCGCTCGGGGTTGTGGCCGGTGGCGTGTAGGCTGACTGCCTTATCGGTGTCCGGCCATCTAGTGTAGATGTACGGATGTGGCTTCAAGAAGCGTAGGGAGAAATCCTAGTCCAGGTTCAAGCCGGCCGGCAATGGCGACACTTTTTGTGCCGCTTTAATCCTTGGAGGTTTTGCCGATGCACTCCCTTACATGCAGATCCGTGTTGACGTTGGGTGCTATACGAAACTGTTAAGGAATTTTTGTCTGGTATATCCTGGTGTCGACATTGGTGACACATTTTGGTGCCACTCCCTCCCCGATGTTGATATCTCCTATCACCCATGCGCTAGACGGAGGTTTACGTGATAAGATTCGGCGAGCAACAGATAATCCGGATATCAAATTTCTAAGCGGACTAGAGATGTGGTGGATTGATGCTGTGCGAAGATATTGCAAGGTTGAAGTGGGAACGAAGAAGAAGAAGATTAAAGTTTAGTCTTCTAGGTTTCTTTCTTTGTTTTATAGCTTTTTTCTTATATTTGTAAAACTCCTCATTTGAGGTTTAGAGTCTAAGAACTCCCGTAACGTGTAGCCGTGTATATTAATGATGGATATAGAGGCCGGTTCAATCCTTTATTAAAAAAACATGAAGGAGTGGTGGAATATGTCCTTCCCTGGTATCGCGTGGCCCTGTTTTGTGCTATTTTCTTTGACCGAGTGCTTTTGAATTGGCGTTCCTATTTTTACCGGCCAGTTAGCCAGGCACTACCGTTGTGTTATCTATTACTCACTCCGTTCTAAAATGTAGATCGTTTTGGCAAATTTAGATACGTAAATTTTGTTACGCATCTAGATAAACATTGATATACAGTAAAAACTATGCATCTAGATTTGCTAAAACGACCTACATTATATTTTAGAACGGAGGGAGTACATACGAAGGATGCTGCAAGCTGCTGATCATTAAGGGAGACAAATATTGGAGTTTGCGTGCAGCAGCATGACACGGAAGAACGACGAAGGTATATATCCCGTATATCCTTTGTATCCCAATCTGTTTTTGTTTCGTTCCTCCAACTATCCCACTGGTAATTATCAAAAAAAAATCATCCCACTTGTGGTGATTTTCTGTTTGGGTACGTGGTCAGAGTTTAGACCATCTCCATCGATGGCTGTCACCCCCCGCCCCCACCCCACCCAACCCCCGCCCCCTGTTTTTGCATTCCTGGTGTTGGCAATTATACCAGAAGGGATTATAAGGTAAGATCCCCTTTTTTCTACTTTAGGAAATCTGAATAAATTTTGAGCACTACTAAAAAAAATATTTTTAGAGGTGGGTAGAGTAACATTTATAGAGGCAGGTATACCAATCGTCTCTACTTTTCGTAGCTAAAAATAAAATAATTGTAACAGCGGGTATGCCAACAAAATCGATTTCTACAGATGATCATTCCTAGATATCGATTCTGAAAATTGAAAAAAAACAGAGAAGAGTTCAAAAAATATGAATTTTTCCACACTACTTAAGTCATGGAGTTTTGCAATTTTTTACTCTTATGCGGTTTACAAACTCGAACCCACTAAAGTCAGTTGTTATCACTGCATGAGGTATGTTATTTTTTATCAACTTTGAAAAGGATTTTTAAGTGTGGGTAACACCATTACCCATGAGTAGAAATTATTTTCAGAAACAGGTGATGCCATCACCCCTATCGAATTATTTCTTTCATTTTTTATTTTTCATTTTTTCAAAATATAGACATATACGTGTGGATACTCACAAAACATATATTTTATATAATATATTTAATATTTCTAAGTGTTTTTTAAAATGATCAAACTTCACAATCTCAATACATATTATATTTGCATTCACATATACTTACACATTCGTACTATAGAGTCCAACACACATACTTCAATTATAGTGATTTTTTTGGACTACTAAACAATCTTAAGTGAAAAAGATCTAAAATTTTGTACAAAGTTTATCTTCATCCGAGATCATATGAAAAGTTATAAATTTATTTGTCCAAGACTATTTGTAGAGGTAGGCCACATCCTCACCCGAGACTTTTTCTACATATAGAACACATCATCATCCGTTTCTAAAAATTATTTTTCGGAGCGGGTGATACACATCATCCACTTCTAAAAATTATCCTTATTGACAGGGGCGGTTCTGAAAATGCTTATTTCTATGGTCAGGTGGTCCTTAAAAATAAAGACTATTTTTGGAGCCGTTTAACCCACAATCCTCCCTTAGAGCATCTCCTATCATTGCCCCAATAAATATCTTCCAATAATATATTATTGGAATTCCCAATACCACTTAATTTCATAAAGTTATTGAGGGAGTACTTTTGCAGTGCTTCAATAGTCTCAACCCAATACAACTAACATATTGGGAGAGCCAAAATTCTCACTTTATTTGAGAGAATTTAGAGCGAAATATTAGGACAATCCAATAATTATTGCGGAAAGAGAGCTGATGGAACTGATGGAGCATATATTTTCCTAACAGTGACAGTTTACTGGGAAAACTAATGGAGCATATCTTATCTGTAATCCATGAATTAATCATGTGACGTGTCACTTTATGGTTGGCTGCAAATCTGGATGATAACATCGAGAAAAATCACCCTGTCAGCACATAGACACACCCTCTTTTTATTACTTTAATTTTTTTTGGTTGAATTAATTATGCATAAGCTCAGTGCGGTATTAGGCTAGATATTTCCACTACGAACAACGCTAATGTGTGTAATTTAACAAAAGAATTACAGTAGTATTAGGCTAGATATTTCCACTACGAACAACGCTAATTGTAACGCTAATGTCGTCGAAGTCCCGGAAGATGAGTAGATATGGTGCCCAAATGACGTGCTGGCTTAAGGATCTGATGGGGATAGAATGTGTCCTCGATCGGATCTCTCCTCGATCAGTAACCGACCCCTCAAGTATTCATTCCGGTTTTCAATATGACCCCAGGATCCAGAAAAACAGAATATGTTCCGATCCACTTGCTCATAAACCATTGGAAGTAACGAATCTCCCATCCCCGTCGCGGCAATCTAGCTACGCCGGCGCCGACGTGTGGATCGGACATGCATGAACGAATGGCCCCGCCGCTAGCTCGCGCGATAATTATTTGGACGCCACGCAGAGAGCACATGCCCGGCCGGCCGGTCACTGATGCTCCGACGGACACGTCGCGAGCTCTCGCCACTCCGCCGCCCACCGCTTCGTCCGCACGCACGCGCGCGCATGTGCGAGCGGCTGCCGCTGCCCCCGGCCCGGCCGGCGCCGGCGGCAATCATTAGCCTTTCGCCCGTGGCCGTAAACGTCACGACGAAGCGGCGCCCACATTCATAGTACCGGCCGGCCACGATGCGTAACTAACCGTAAACAAATAAACAAGGAGTTCCATGAGAGAGCTGCCTGGACCGCACGTACGCTAGCAACAAGAGAGCGTCAACGTGGCCGTGTCTAAACTGCTTTTGTCGTGGCGAATATTGCACGCACGCTGCGCTAAGCCAGTAGCATGGACACGTATGGTTCCGTTTCAATTTTTTGCTACTAAAGAAATGCATCATCGCCTGGTTCGGTTGGTGCACAACCAATTAACCATGCGTCGAACATGTCCGGCGTCGTCTGCCTTGCACTGCTGAAAAACGATTCGGATAGACGTTATGTTTTTTTCGGGCGGTTCAAAAAGTAACCTATTTCTATAAATAGTGCAAGATTGCTATAAACTATAGCAATTCCTCCAATCCTAAAAAGTATTTTTAGCGGCCGGTGATACCATCATCCGTCCCTAAAAATAGACATCATTTGCAGAGGTGGTGATGACATCACCCGTCCATTTTCAGGGGCCGGATGACGCCATCACCCACCCCGAAAAGTTGCCATTTTCATACGCGGTGATAGAGTTACCCATCCTAAAATTAATTTTTAGGGGCGGGTGATTGCATGCCCTGCCCCTACAAATGGTCCAATACAAATAAATTTATAACTTTTTCATATGATCTCGAATGAAGTCAAACTTTATACCCAAAGTATAGAGGTTGACGAGATCTAAAACTTTGTAGTTGATAACTTTTTTATTTGAGGTTGTTTAATGGTCCAAAAAAGTATTATAAGTTCTCTAATTTTAAAATCAAGAAGTTTTGATTTTTTTCAACCAACCTCGGATGTAGAGTAGCTCCTACAAATTGATTTTTGAGTTAATACAAAAGAATAACATACTATATAGAGTCACAAGTAACTGTGTAGTGTGGTGGAGAGGAAAATACGTGCGAGGTCATAGATGGACAAGATCAATGATTATTGTGGTTGCATGAACGCAACTGAATACTAGTTTTTTCCTATATATAGATCCATATGATACACTAACTAGTTGCATCGGACATCAAAATACCACTACTACAAAAACATTTGTAGGGCGGGTAAAATAGCATTTATAGGTACGGGTGCGGTACCTGCTCATAATTTTCGCAGCTACAAATAGTTGTTTGCATAAGCAGGTAGCGTGCCTGTCCTTGTAAATGCATTTCTAAGAGCGGATGAGCCCGTCACCTGCCCTTATAAACCGATTTATAGGGGCTGGTCAATTTTCAAAAAATGAAAAAAATCAGAAAAGCTCTGAAAATAGCAAGCCTCTCTACTACAAAGGTACAATTTTTATGAAGACATATGCACACTTGCGTTAACCGGGGTTTGAACTGCTTACCTCTACTCTCCACCACACTACATAGTCATTTGTGTCTATGAGGTATGCCATTTTTTTTATTAACTCTGAAATTGATTTGTTGGAACGGGTGACGCCATCACTCGCCCCTATAAATCCATTTCCAGTACGCGCCCCTGAAAATATTTTTCTATTTTATTCCGAGAATTTGTTTAAATCTTAGAATATAGCAAAATAAATAAAAAAAGTTAAATTTCTACACTATGGTTATTGTGAACTATAAATACATAAAAATATGTCAAGTATATTTCAATATATATATATATAAAAGTTAAGATTGTGGATACCTCAAAGTATGACTTGAGTTGTATGCACAAGATGCTATATAGTACAACACACGTACTATAGAGTACAATAATTCAATCATGAGTATCCAAAACGGTCTTAAATGAATAATGTGTACACTACAAAATTTTAGATCTTACCACTACAACTTTGATACGGAGCTACTCTACATTCGAGGTTGTTTCTAGATTTGAAAATTAGAGAACTTTATAAGTTTTTTGGACTATTAAATGATCTCAAATCAAAAAGATATCAATTACAAAATTTTAGGTCTCACCAATCTCTACAATTTTCATATAAAGTTTGACTTCATCCGTGATTATATGAAAATATTATGAATTTATTTGTATAGGATCATTTGTAGGGGATCGTGCCATCACTCGCCCCTGGCGTCACCCGCCCCCCAAAATGAATGGTGACCATTTCCAAGGCGGTTGATGGCGTTACCCTTCCCTAAAAATACTTTTTCAGGGGCGGGTCGAATATTACAGTAACCCCGCTCCTTTTGTAGAAGCGGGTTAGCTTTTGGACCGTCCCTAGAAAAAAAAGCATCCTAAAAATCGTTTATTATAGTGTATAGCGCAGTCACAAAGTCAGTTGTCACCTTATTGCCCTATTTATTTTGCTTCCCTGCAGGAAGACACAAATGATCTACCAGCTGCGCAGCGGTTGAACAGAATAATATATACGGGAATTGAAAAGCTATGGATAGTGATTATCTTATGCATGGAGTACAGATTCAATGAATAACGTGGTTGTGTTAACTACCTTGATTCTCTGGCCTGTGCATACTGCACCATGTACAGATGACACGTATCATCAAAATTTCATCTTTCATTATCTTATACAGAGGAATAATCTGGTTCAAGGTTCCATTGGTCTAACATGTCTGGTGCCGTCTTGCTTCACAATCATTTGCATGTATGCTTCATAAATCCGTATGGGCTCCGATCCCAGGTGGTGGATCAAGAGGTTCGCTCTTGTTTTGCCTTCAAATAATTCTCTGGCAGCAGGAGAGTTGTTTTTGTTCGACTGGGAACAAGGGACCGGATTTCTCGTATCTCTCTACACGTGGTGCGATCCAAATATCCCGATTGTGTATCTCCTTTTCATTTCCCTGATTCCTTCTTTAGGAATGGGTGTCTTTGTCACCACACTTACTAATTACGTCTAGACATGCATGTAAGGTAGTTATTAGTCCCTTAAGGGAATAGGTATAATTCACACATGACTGGATAAGTTGTTAGGGAGGGTGTAACATCCCAAGTTTTTTCACGAATGTTATAGGTGCAAAAATGCGAGTTTTCAAAAACTTTTTCGTGCATGTGCGTATAACTAGGATCTCTTTTAAGTTTGGACTCTTCCCATCCCAAATTCTTAGTAATATTAGACAAATTTGAGATAAGGACCATTAAAATGCTAGTGTGACATATTTGGCTTTTTGTTTGAATTTATTTGAACCTATTTTTGTTTGAGTTCATTCGGTTGGATTTTGTGTGTTTAAATTGTGTGGAATTTGAATCCGAAGTGGACCCTTTGAATTCAAATTCAAAAAGACTAACAAACCTAACACTCTAACACCTAAACCCTCTAACCACCCTACCCAGCCCACCTAACCCTAACCCCGCGAACCAGCCCAAGCCAGCCCAGCCTGGCCGAGAGGCCAAGGTCCAAGATCGGCTAGCTAATGAACCCAGCTCGGCCTGCCTCGCGAGCGCGCCCCGCGCGGCTTGCACTAGTCCATAAACCAGTCAGCCCAACACCACCCGCACCCTCCACCCTTTCTTCACACAGGTCACTGACATATGGGTCCCGCATGTCAGCTTTTCCCCCTACCTCTCGACGCCGCCCGCGCCTCGCCTGATCCGCACCTTGCCCGCGTCGCAGCAGTGGAGCGTATCGACCGCGCTGTGCTCGCCTACGTCGCCCACGACCGAAGCCCTCGCCTCCAACACAAGCCACGCCCGGCCTGCACGCCAAGGTCCGTTGGCCGTCCGTGAGCCCCGACCTACGCAAAACCCTAGACGACGCCTATAAGGGCTCCCATCGGCTGCTGCCGCAGCCCTAGCGCCCTATTAGGGTTTCCCCTTGTCCCGCCGCCACCACCAAGATGAGGAGGAGAAGTAGGAAGAAGAGGAGGAGAAGTAGAGGAGGGAGCAGAAGAGAGGAAGGAGAGGAAGAGGGGGTGCGAGGAGGAGGCCGACGCTATCGCCGCCAAGCCAGGGAAGGAGGAGCCATGGAGCCGGACTTCACGACGCCAGCGCTCCGATTGACGACATCAGCGTAGCCGCGCACCCTGCACGACACCGAGGCACCTGCTTCAACTTGCCACCGCTCCGCCCCCTTCTCCCTCAGCCCTCCTGTAGGTTGCCATCACCAACCCGTCACACTCCTGCTGCCGGCCGAGGCCGCTGAGCCCTCTTTTAGCAAGACTAGGACCACCATCCCATGTTGCCCGGCCTTTGTGCCGCCATCATCTGCAGGAGCCTGTCGTGCCGCTTCCGTTCCCCGCAACCGCCTTCACACCTCGCCGCCGTGTCATTGCCGCGAGCACGGGAGGCCAGTGCCTCGCCAGTACAGCATGGCCACGCGCGGCCCTGGGATCCAGGGACCCGACCGTGAGCGTGCACCACACCGCGGCGAGCCAAAGGCCGAGCCTTTGGTCTCGCTCGCGCTCAGCCGCACCACCTCGCCGCCGACGTGACGTCGTGCGCACGTCGCCGCCGGCCCCTTTCGGGCATTCAGTTGAACACCCCGAGCGCGTCCGCCCTCACGCACAGCACACGCACATCCAACAGCACACGCACACCCACACGAGCCAGGTCCACTCCGGATCTACCCCTAGCCACACGCGATCCAGCTGAGACGGACACGTGGGCCCTACTTGTCAGTGTGAGGGAGAGCATCACTGACCCGTGGGCCCTAGCTGGTAGTGGGAGCAAGCGAGAGAGCCGAGCGGCCCAACCTGCCCATCCGAGCCGGCCTACTAACTAGCCCGAACCCGAGCCAGCCCGTGAAGACCTGTGAGTCGCAGGCCGTGCTAACCCAAGACCCAAGCCGGCCTGTTAGCCCGAGCCTAGACCTAAACCAACGTAGGCTTTCGGCCCGTTAACACCGCTGACCCTTTTCTTTTTCCTGGCTGAGAGCTGGCATGAGGGCCCCACTAGACGGTGGCCCTTTGTGACTGACCGGTGGGTCCTCTTTATTCACCTGAACTCCTTGCTTTCCTATACACTTGATGTATATGAGATGTCTTGCTATACTTTGCATGGGTATGTGTGGGAAGTGGATGGATAGTCTTGGCGTGAGTGGAGAATAAGGCTTATATCAGGGAGCGAGCAAACTTGCCTTGCTACACTTTGCGTGGGTATGTGTGTGTATCTTGGCAGACTCTACGGAGTGCCTATGGCGGGCAGAACTTTGTGGATACTTGGTGAGGAGTTGGGGGCACCAATAATGGGTGCAGCTGTGGACCACTGCGGTGGATACGCATGTGACGAAGATGCTCGCTTCGGCATATGAGGACCAGTTGAGAGTAACTATAATTTGTGGGACTATGTTAAGTGTGCACACCACTTACCCACTATGCGGGTGGGCCCGGTCCAGCGCTAGCAAGTGCGGTACCAAGACGGTAGGAGGATCAACTATCAGTGCAGGGGGAACAGGTGCTGACCTCATGTTGCCCGAGACGCAAGGGAGGCTTCATAGTCCCGGGCGACCTCTTGCGGGAGGATGCGCCCAAGACCGAGGCTACTAGTTTTTGTGTCAGTAGACTGGTGTCTCGTCATTCAGTTGGGTCGCTCCTGGCTGGCTTCGATTCGAGTGGGTCCAGGTGTACAACCCCTTCAGGGTGAAAACTATATATATAGCCATGTCCTGGGTCATAGACAACCTAGTCTTCTGTTGCTCTTATTAGTTAGTGTTACTCATGCTTTCTACCTCCCTTTAGTGGTTACTTCCTGCCTGGGGCAGCTAAGGTTCGAGGAGTGGGAGTTCTCACACCAACTTGGTGGTTTTGGAAGGTGTGAGTTGGACTGGGAGTCTGGAGTGCCGGAACGGCCCGAGTACGGAGATTGGATGATGACATATCTTATGATGCTGTTGTGCATAGGAAACCCTAGCTTATTTCCTTGAATAATTGTTATACCTTTAGTATAGTCCATCTTAAAGCTTGCATACGGATGGTGACTTGGACCTATCCCATTCCTTGGGGATAGCCTGGTACGATGCAGGATCTGACCCGGAGTTGGACCCCAACCTTGAAGAATGATGAGATGAAGGTCCGTGCTATGCTCGAGTTTGCCTGTGATGGAGGTTCCATTAGATGAAGGATGGGCTAGAAGCCTAGTTACCGCTTTTCGCTTTCTGTTTGTTCGATCAAGCCCAAGGGGCTTATAATAAAACCGTACCACAATCCTTTGGACTATGTATTAAATAAACACTTGTATCATCTTTTCGTGTTGTATGGCTATGATATATATCTGGAATGAGTTCTATACGTGATACCGCTTGATCCAGGGACTATCATGAAGGTACAGGGAGTCGGATTTTCATTTCGAAAATCCGGTTCGTTTCAGAAAGCCAAGGTGGGGAAAAATCAGCTGAATAAAAAAGTTTAATTTTAACCAATCATCACTGTATATTCATGTTTCTATAATTGTGCCTCACATGTATTGTTGGAATATAATGACCATCTATTGACTACACACACATGAACCATTGTTAGAATAGGAAACACACTCCACTTGATTCTCCTTTTCTCTCTACTTGTGGAGATGTACGTACCACTGGCACATGTTTTTAGAAACATAGTAATAAGTAAAAGATTTATATTTATAATAAATTAACAAATATTGAATGTCTTAAGTTAATACCATGAAAACTTGAAACTTTCCATATATTTCATCAATCAAGCGGGAGTTTTGTATTCAATTGGACCAAGCACAATTTGTATCGATCATTTCTACACCTTAAATAATTGTTAGCAAATCAGTAGTTCTCAAATTTAAAATTAAGGGATCTTTTAGAAATCACTTGATTATACGATAGGCGCAAATATGAAGAAAAAATACAACATTGAAATACAGGTCATCGTAAATGCAACAACAAATGAAAAAATATAATTGAAAGAATATCGTGCAAATCAATTCACCAGTTGATACCCAACCATTTGCATGACCAATTTTGCAATCAATTAACAATTGAGCACCATTTGTCGGTATAAATGCAATAAACAAAAAAACATGTAATTGAAATGACATTTCAGAGCAAATCAATTGCTCCATTTTTCATGTATATATACAGACTATTTTATAACCAGAAGTTACTAACAAACTATGAGATGGAGAGTTTGTTAACCAAATATTTGGTTAATAAACTCAGTTGATGTATGTTCATCAGAAGCTTCTTGGTGGTCAGCACTAAACTTTGCTAAATAAATAAATATGGACGAGCCAAATTAGCGTAGATGGTTATTGAAAACACATGTAAAGCAATTCAGTTGAAAAAGATTTAATAGATGCATGCTTACATATGTTTCGGAGGCATGTTATCCCAACATATGTGGATGCAAGTTGCTAGGATGGAGATGGCGGAACAACTAGAACAAATGAGATATGTGTGTGCATGTTTTTTGGGGTAAAGCTATAGCCTCACTTATATAGGAGCGGGGAGAAAGAACGAGTTAATAATGCTAAAGTTATTAGCATAGAAGAAAAAAATAATCCATGATTATTACAGGCTTACTTAATAGTAGAAGAAATCATTCATAAATAGAGTGTTCCTTAATTTTAAAAAGAATCATCCATGATTATAGCCTTCCTTAATCGTAGAAGGAATCATCCATGATTATAGCTCTTCTTCATTTACTTGCAAGACGTGGGAATTACCCAAAATAAAGGCACAAATAAGGGGCAACGCATGGGGGCGCACGTGGGGAAGGTTGTGGAGCCAGCGGTGGGAGTTTGGGTGAAAACTGTTTGGCTGCTTTGGTAGAACCAATTTCTAAAGAGTGTTTTTAAACTCTCCTCCACACTTTGGTATCCAATTAGTCCTGACAAGTGGGTCCTCTTTGACAGAACGGTGGGTCTAATTTGGGTGAGAAAACTTTTCATTTGTTTTGTTTTTTATATTATTGATGATTGATGTGGATTGCATGTACTTTTAATTCCAGTTTCAGTCGATTTTCAGTGAGGGAGAAATTTGAATTTGGTAATTGTGGGAAAAAATTGTGCATATTGTCTTCGTTAGAAACTTCTTGTGCAAGTGGACAAATTGTAGACCTTCTGTTTTTAGGAAAAACTATATATGGTGTTTCATATATGGATTTGAAATAAACAAGTAATAGTAGTCATTAAATTCTAAGACATTGTGTGTCCTCTTTTTATGCCTTAACAAATTGTTTTGTAAAATTGTATATGTGATATGTTATCACCTTTAATTGTTTTGTAGTATGTCTGCAATCGTTCAAGTGTAAAATAAAATGCCCATAAATGTCAAACTTGCAATAAACTACATGTGCAAGATATAAATCTCATTCAAGTTTGGCATGCACGTGGAACGCATATACGAAAAATCAGTCAAGTGTAGCCAATATACCTTTTCTCGGTTACGTGATGACAAACATGCACTGCTACAAAAATGATTTGTAGGGACATTTATTTTTTTCTAGGGCAGCTCAAAAGATAACCCGTTCCTACAAATAGAGCGGGGTTACTGTAGCAAATTCATCCACCCTTGGAAATGCATTTTTAGGGGTGGGTGATGGAGTCAACCGTCTCCAGAAATGACCATCATTTTTAGAGGCAGGTGGCGCTATCATAACTTTTTCAGATGATCTTGGCTGAAGTCAAATTTTATATCAAAATTGTAGAGATTGACGAGACCTACAATTTTGTAGTCGATAACTTTTTCATTTAAAGTCATTTAATAGTCCAAAAAATTATTATAAGTTGTCTACTAACTATGACTATATATAGTATCTCATACGACTCAAATCATATTTTGAGATTTCCACAATTTGAACCTTAATATATAGTGAAATATATTTAGTATATTTTTTAATCTAAAGTTCACAATAACCATAGTGTAGAAGTTTTATTTTTTTTATTTGTTTAGCTATATGTAAAAATTTAAATGAATTTTCGGAATAAAGTAGAAAAATATTTTAGGGGCGGGTGATGATGCCATCACCCGTCCCTAGAAATGATTTCTAGGCACCCACCCTACAAATCAATTTTAGAGTTAATATAAAATAATAGCATACTTCATAGAGTCACAAGTGACTGTGTATTGTGGTGGAGAGGAAAGTACGCGCGGGGCTTGAGGTATGCGGTTCGAACCCCGGGTGATGCAAGTGTCCATATTTCATAAAAAAATATTTTTTTTCTTTTTTATTTTGCTATTTTCGATTTTTTTTATTTACTAAAAATTGATTTGTAGGGGCGGATCATAGCATGACCCGCCTCTAGAAATCGATTTCTACCCGCCTCTAAAAATAGCATTTCTAGCTGCAAGAATTAGAGGCTGGTACTGCACCCGCCCCTAAAATAACATTTTTACCCGACTCTAAAAATCTTTTTTTATAGTGATGTACACCACACTCGCATGTACTTTCGAGTGCACGCATCACCCATCACACGTCTACAAATACAAAAAAAAACTTGTCTCTGTAATTCTTTAGGGACAGGGTCTGAACCCTAATAGGCAGATTCATATATATACCATCACGCCTCCATCTCACATTTAACCAATACCTTGGGTTGTTCCTTCAAGGGTAGGTTTGCCTCATGAAATTTATTCGTAACTGCTTTAGCTTCGATGCCTTCATATGCATAACAATTTGTTTTGCAGAAAAAGATATATACGAGTAAACCATTAGTCCCAGAAAACATTATCGCTTTGTCAAAGATCTAAATTGAAGTCAATGCTGTTGATTAAGTTGTCCATGTGTTTTAGTGATGTCCATGCTTGTATCATTAGTTTTTCAGTGGCTGAAGACGGTACTAAGGGCACTTTTTTGGCTGAAAGATCATCTTTTCTTATACAAACACCAATACGTGCTTCGGACGTGCACGGGCGTTGCTTACAAATAACATGTAGAAATAGCTAGCTGACCACCACCGGCCTTGGACATGGTTTATGGTTGAATATTAGTTGATCAGATTACGTTAGAGTTGGATTAGTTGCTGCTGCGCACCTATGCTTTTCTTTTTCGGAAATACATACTACATATATGTATACCCCTGCGTGCCATATATCCACCAAGATTTCCCCGCATGTAATGCGGTTATGCGGATCGATGAAATCGTTGGCCAGCATGGACCAGACAATTTATGATCACATCATGAGCATTGTTGGGTTCCCAAATCAGCGCCCGATCCTTCGCAATCTCACCTTTTATTTCGCTGTCGGGCTAGCTAACAAGGCAACTAATCAAAATTTGGTTGGCTATAATCCGGGGAATACATTAAATTGGTGTTGCCGGTGCACATGCGGGCAGATTCGCCGCTACTTTCTTGGTGTTGTCCTTTTGCAGGGCGTGGATCCATCTGCCACGCCGAATGTCCCTGCAGTGCCACCACTTGACCCTACAAGTTGCCCCCACGAAGAGACGATGAAACATGCTAGTGTAGTGTATTTGGAGGCCAGGACGCTTGCAAATCATTGGTCCATCACAAGCACTAGGGCAATGCTAGCTAGCTGTTTGGTTATTTATAAATATATTATATATACAAATAAATACAGTTGGTCCATGGGAAAAATGGGATATATATGATATAATCTCGTTGAACCCATAAAATAATGTGTGATTGGGTGGGCAAAGGAAAGGGACCAGAACGTGCAGCCACATCCATGGTCCAACCATATATGTGGTCGCCTGCAGGATCATCGTCGTGGACAGCTCTCTCCCCCTCTGTCTCTCTCTTCCATTGTTCCATTAGTAGCCACAGTCGTTTGAAGATTGATCGGTGTAGTTCACCATGAGGAAGGTGTGCGCCAACCTAGACCGAGAAGACGGCCTGGACACCGTGCTCGAGGTGCCTGTCCCGGAGTCCCACCACGAGCCGTCGTCTGGACGCGGCGGCCGGCGCCGGCGCCGCACGGTCAAGGCGTGGGTGCGGTCGCACATGGACCAGCGCCACCGGCGAGACGGCGCGCCGCCGCCGTCCCGGGCGGACGTGCAGCTCATGCTCGGCGTGATCGGCGCGCCGCTCGTGCCGCAGCCCGTGGAGGCGAGGAAAGCCATGACCGAACAGGGCATCAAGGAGGAGCCCATTGTATGTGACGTGAACCACATTTCATAACACTCAACGCGACATGTGGTGATCAACTGATCGCGATGGCTAATAAGTTCAAACAAATCTTTTTCGTTTTACAGGAGGTGTCTAGGGCGAAGTACATCGTCGAGCAGTACGTCGCGGCGGCAGGCGGCGAGCCGGCGCTGAGCGCGGCGACGAGCATGTACGCGATGGGCAAGGTGCGGATGAGGACCGCCAAGGGGCAGAAGGCCAAGACCGGAATGGGCGTGGTCAACGGCGGCGAGGTTGCCGGCGGCTTCGTGGTGTGGCAGAAGATGCCGGAGATGTGGTGCCTGGAGATGGTGGTGGCCGGCGGCACCAAGATGAGCGCGGGCAGCGATGGCAAGGTCGCCTGGCGCCAGACGCCCTGGCAGCAGGCCCACGCCTCCCGAGGACCCCCAAGGCCGCTTCGCCGATGCGTTCAGGTACCAATTAATTAATTGGCGGCGATTTCTTCTTCTCCATCACAAACAAAAACAAATCATGATTATGATCATAATTTGATATGAAAGTACAATATTCATTCCGTACTAGCAAAAATAAGAATTAGGCGATGCACTTGGATGCTTTGTCGAAAATGCGTCCATGTGCATCCATGTGCCATAGTATCTCCTAGTACACCGTAATTAACTCGTCCATGGCATGTGCTGCAGGGCCTTGATCCGAAGTCCACGGCGAACCTCTTCTCGACAGCCACGTGGGTCGGCGAGAAGTGCGTCGACGGCGACGACTGCTTCGTGCTCCGCGTCGACGCCGACCCATCGGCCCTCCGCTCCCGGAGCAGCGCCGACGTCGAGGTCGTCCGCCACGCCGTGTGGGGGTACTTCAGCCAGAGGACGGGGCTGCTGGTCCGCCTCGAGGACAGCCACTTGCTGCGCATCCGCGTGCAGGGCGAGGCCGCCGAGACCGCCTACTGGGAGACCTCCATGGAGTCATCCATCGGCGACTACTGCCCCGTCGACGGCATCAATGTCGCCCACGCCGGGCGCACCGTCGTTTCTCTGTCCCGTTTCGGTAGTGGCGGCGCCGATGACGACGGCTCCGATGCCGACGTGCGCGGTAAGAGGACGTGCACGTGCATGGAGGAGACGTGGAACATCGAGGAGCTGGACTTCAACATCATGGGTCTGTCCACCGAGTGTTTCTTGCCTCCCAGAGACATGATACCAGCTTGCAGCTCCAAACCAGTAGAGAAGGACCATGCCGCCGTCGACCTCAGCAGCAAGAAGGACGCTGCTGCCGTTCCTGCAAAGTGTCCAGTTGGAAGTTGCAAGAACAGTGACGGCGGCAGCGTCCGTCCGGCGGCGGCAAGAAAGGCGCTTGTTCCGGCGGCGACTGGGCTAGGCTGGTTCGGGCCGGCCAAGGTTGTGGCGGTGGAAACCGTCGAGGCCGCCGAGTAATTGTTGTCGGTCAGCGAGGAGGCTGTTTGTATGATGCATGCATAGTTCCGGAGGCGTGTGTTGCGGCGCCCCGTCCGCTAGCAGCAACAAGATCTGTATAGTTTTTCTTTTGCTCGGCCTAGTGCATAGTTGGAGGTCAGTTGAGAACCAGCATGGATCTTTTCCTCCACTGGAGTTCTCTTAATTATTTGAATAGTCTGCAGGAAAAAAAAGAATCATATGATCTGCGGTAACAATTAGTAATTTTATCCATCATAAACCAACGGTTTGATTTGTTTCTTCGACCTTACCATGCATAGCCACCGCATCATTCGTACTCAAGCTCACTCGTCCCGGCCGCGGCCCTGGGTATAGGTTGGGTGCAGGGAAGCTCCCACCCAACAAAAGACCATGGAGACGGTCTTTTGATTGGACTTATCATTTAATTTGTTCAATTGGAAGGGTCATGGAGGTAGACTCCGGGATATCCCTACGGAAGGGGGCCCTGGATCTTCACGAGATTGATGCGGGCAACGTTCCAAGCGTGCGAGGCACTAGGTCAGACATGTGCCGGGTCCTGCACGGATCGGATTTGTGTCGGACTCTATGATCTAGCTGTTGTAATCTAATCTGACTTGTTTCCTTGTAAAACAATTTCCTGGGTAGGTTCCTAACCTAACTTGTAACTCACGGCTGTCGGACTATATAAGGTGGCCATGCGGATACTTATAGAGATCGAACCAAATCAGTTGTAAACACTAGCCAACAATTCATCGTAGCCCCGTGCTTCGCCGAGTTCAAGTAATCCAATATAACAACCGACACAGGACATAAGATATTACACTCTGACGAAGGTAGACTCCCAGGTACCCTTAAGAACGGACTCAGGCCGAATACGTAAGGAAGGCATATTTTACCCGGATATAGTTGTAGTCCGGCTAGATCTAATGTATATTAATTGACCCAAAGATTTGCCTTGTAAACCCTATCCTCGGAGTATATATAGGAGGGGGCATGATTAGTTTCGACAGCTTCTAATCATGAGCCTTGACGGCTTAGCCGAAAACAAGTCAATACAGATCCATCCCTAACGGGATGTAGGGTATTACGCGCATTGTGGTACGAACCTATCTAAATCGTTGTCTTGTATTATCATCAAGTTCTTGTTTTTGCAACCATTCTCACCACAAATCTACCATCTGAAGATACCCTGGATGGACTTGTCGGACCACAAATCTGACACCCTCTGAGCAGCCCGAACCTGTTTGATCCCTGCGTCTTGTGCAACCATCAAGGTTCTTATCCCTACCATCTCCCTCACCTCAAATCTGATGATGAGAATACTCTCAGTGGACTTATGGGACTACAAATCCAACAAAGGATTGTGATGTTTATTAATTTCTTGTGAATATTCTAATCATGTAATATTCTAAAGCAAGCAATGATTTCTTGTCTGTCAATCGGAATCTAGATAAATGAATCGGAATTCTAATCGGAACCCAAACAAATCAATCGGAATCCCAATCGACCCCGGACAATCAAAGACAAAGCTAGTGGTCTCGCGTAGATCTGGGTAAAATTTATTACCTATAGGAACGCACGGGCACCATGCTAATCATGTAATAAGCATATAAAAATAGGATCTGCATAGCCTAGAATATGTTGATTTACTAATGCAGAAATTTCACGGTATTAGATCTTATACCAGTGTTAGGGTTAGTTCATGATGCTATAGGATGCTTCTGCATTGATGTTGATGACGTAGCTGTTGCAGACATGATGCAGTTCACCATTACAATTGTGGCAAGAGCTGAACAATGAAGATGAGGGCGTGCGGGGTAGCATCACCCTTCTGGTTGCCATCAAGATTGGCTTGGATGAGGTACTCAAACTTATACCCCTCCAACTCCCTTTGCAATCATTGTTGTGGCTAGGTTAAACTTCATTTTGAGATCAGAGCCTAGACCCCTGAGATACATATAGGAACGGGGAGGACTGAGTCTCATAAGGCTACTGTTGAAGGTCCTTATGTGCCAAATTTGACTGTCAAGATATGCAGAAAGGATATTGAAGGTAAGGACCAAACATAATAGGTAGGATTTATTATAACTATTTGCACAAGTATTGGTGAATATTTGTATGCAGGTGATTTACTAATTAGAAATAAACATAAAGTAAGAGAAGTAAGAAACACATGTCCAACAAATCTAAGGAAACCATACAGATTCATGGGCCCACAATGGGAAAACCGACTCAGTTCGACGCGAATCACACCGTACCCACTTGAGGACACACAGGGCAGTATCCCAAACGAATGACGGTGCGAGAGAGGGTGCCCGGGATTCGGCCGAACTACCCTTGGCTCGCCTCATCTGCTGCTGCCACGTGTTGCCTCATGGCTATAAATCTAGGAGCCAAATGAAAGGATTGGTTTCGATTAAAGGATATTTAAGGTTCAGATTCATCCAAGGATAACAATAGTTTGAAGGCAATGGTAGAGAGAATTTTCTATGGCTAAGAGTCTTAAGATAAGATAGAACTGTATCCGGATGTGCAGGATTACGAAGGACGAACAAGCCTGTCACCACCTGCCGTCTACCTCTGCAAACCGTGGGGCACACAACAAACAAAGGCAACCCTCTGTTGAGGTACAAGCTTGGAGAAGAGTGCCGACAAACCCGACACTTCCGCGAACTACTCCCCACTCTCTCCTTTTTGTTCTAAGCACTAAGGAGCAGTGCTATGCCTTTGGAATGGAGCTTTTGATTCTCTTCTGAGTTGTATCTTGAATGAGGCCCCTCCCCTTGTATTTATAGTTGTTCCAAGGCGATAACTGTCGGCCAAACCGCTACAACCGACTTCAGGATATCACGAGGAGACAACGTGGTGGCCAGGGGCGATGGTGCTAGAGGCGGTTTGGCCGACCCCTCAGCACCACCTCATCCACCGCCCTTTTGCTAGGTGGCTGCCAGGTGGACTCCAAGGCTAGGTAAGCGTGCACAACATGTTTTCATGTTGATTTAGTCTGGTTTGTGGGTCCTTGCATCCGCATGCTTGCCTCTGGTTTGCTAGAAGTGTGTTTCTCTAGATTTGAGTTGTGTTTTCTTCTTATTTTGTACATAAACACACCTGCATACAAATTTACACCACCACTTGTGGAAATGGTTAGAAATAAGCCCTATTGCTACGGTTGGTGTTTCATCTTCTATGCTTTTTATGCAGATTTTGATGGTCAAAAGTGGTGCTTAATGACTGTCAACAGCTTTTACCTTAGCCATTTGTTTACTAGTTTCTCGCTTTTCATAATCAGAAGGTGCTTGCTCGGATACTTCTATAAGCGCAATGCCACTAGTAGAGAAATGCTCAATAGTACTGGTCCGGGACTAAAGGTCCGGGATCTTTAGTTCTGGGTCCAGCAATCGGGACTAAAGGGCCTGCCAGCCCAAAATATAATTGGCGCAAGCACAACCAACGCTGAGGTCCACAGGATTCGAACTCAAAACCTCTTGCCTCGCGCATAGCTTCCTTACCACCCCACCTACACAGCACATGTGACTTTGAATGGGATGTCTTCCTTTTAAAACTAACCCGTGAAGGACTCTTTAGTCCTGGATGGAGCCACCAACCGGGATAAATATTTAGTCCCGGATGGTAACACCAACCGGGACTAAAGCTCCCCGCCGTCCCCTAGCCGTTGGACCCGAGACTAAAGCCTTCATAGTCCCAGGTCCAAAGCTGACTGGGACAAATGTGGAGGACGAAAGATCGCTTTTGTAGTAGTGTGCTTAGAGTCGTAGCCTAGCTAGAATTACACCGAGCCTCACGAGCAACTTGTAGTAGCCGGCAGGTGGTAACATCCATGTCCAGCCTATGTATCCCACCATGTCAGAGCAGTTTGTGGTAGCAGGCAGGTGGTAACATCCCTCTCCGGCCTACGTATTCCACCACATGAGAGAGCTAGAGTTATTGGCAACCATAGTCGCCCCCCTTCTCAACCCATTCTGTGGTCGGTGCGTATATTTCCCCTGACATAAGCAAATACTAGCTAAGATAGAATATTTATGTGTTTATCCTTCAATCTGCTTTAGCTCTGCTCTAGAGGCGACTCAAATCTTTAGAAATTCATAGGAATCAATCTCAGTCTTGTTGTCCTCCTGACTAGCTACACTGTATTTATCTTTCATCTTAGAGTTCTTGTGTATCATAATCTACCACTCTTATCATTTACCATTACCCCTGCTGGATAGTTGTTCATTGAATTGTGGTACGTTCAAGAGATTTAGTTATCATTCATGTTAGCCAGAGCTTCCCTGCAAAAAATACAAATACGATATCATGGAAAACTCTCGGATGATGTGCTACAGCGGTGATTCTATGCGCTCGCAAAATTAGTCTCAAATTAATAATCTTGGGAGCATAAGAAATACCAACAATCCTCTAGGACAGTAGAACCGGCATCCCTTTCACTTGTATCTGATAAAATGGCAGCTTATTTTTATCGAACCTAATTCCTTTTGCTATGAATTAAATAGCTTACCTTGAGGACAACCCCAAATACAACCCCAAGCACGCAAGTGATGAAGTGATGGTTTCTTCCAATGCACGATTCATAAGTTTTCTTGGGTACTGACTTGCTAGAAACCCGATTAAGTATTCGTGTACGTATTATTAAAGCTTCCATCCACAATTCCAATGGCAAGGTAGAATGACTAAGCATGTTACTCACCATGCCCATATGTGTGCGACTGCGATGCTCTCCACTCCATTTGTTGTGGTTCGCCTGGCATAGAATACTAAGCCTTGATAACATTTTCCTCAAGATACTTAGCGAACGGTCCAGGGATCTGGCCAGACAGAGCATGTCTCCCATAATATTCTCCTCCTCAATCTGATCTTACTGTTTTCATAGTAACATTATGCTGATTTTTCACTTCAACCCTAAATACACTAAATTTTTTGAATGACTTGGACCGATCCATTATGGGGTAAATATATCCATGATGAGAGAATTCATTAGTGAAGGTAATAAATAAATCATAACCATCAACTGAAGTTACTGGAGAAGGGGCACAAATGTCAGTGTAAATTATTTCTAAGAGGCTCATACTTCTAGTACCTCCTTTCTGAATTTTCTTAGTAAATTTCTCCTTGATACAATCGATGCACTGTTCTAAGTCTGATCTAGTGAATGTAGTATCTCTTCTCTAATGAGACAGATCAATTCTCCCCTTGAATTGTGGCCTAAATGACATGCCATAATTTTGAAGAAGTCTCATCATTTTTAGTTGTGCTTATTTGTCACATCACACACATTCATTGCAGTAATAACATTATCGAGAGAGAGAGAATAAAGTTGACCTTGCAAATAACCAAGGCCGACCGTAATATTATGAATACATTTATTGTTCTCAAACTCACACATGTGTCCAAAATTATCTAAGCTCGGAATAGAAATATGGTTTTTCTTTAAACTAAGAACATGAAGATCATCATCTAAGTGGAGACTGAAGCCGCTCGGTAGCTCGAAGACGAAGCTCCCAATGCCTTCAACTTTAACTTCATTGCCATCAGCCACTCTTAGACTTGGCTCCTCCTCTCTTATAGTTCACAACGAACAGTATACCTGCAATGAATTGAAAATGTGCATAGTGGCACCTAAATTAATCCACCAGGTATTAGGGGAAAGTTAACTGAAATAATTCATCGATAAATGAAACAACATCAATAACTTTGTTCTTCAGCCACTACTTAAAGCCAACAAAGTCTTTCCGAAGGTGCTTAGGTGACTTGCAAAACTTGCACCGTTTCTCATCATAAATTTTCTTATGTGAGATAGAATAGTTCACTTTATGCTTGTTATGCTTCCTCTTATTATGTTGCTTGCTGCTTCCTGATTCAGCTTGATTCTTAGGAGGGTTGAAAGCAACAAAGTTGATAGCGTCCTTCATCCTCTTAGCCTTCTGCCTTTCCTCTTCCTCAACACAATAGAAAGCCTCTGCATTAATGTAGAACAGGGATGTTGAAATTTGAATCAATTTCTCCTTATTTTCATTCATCTAGAAAGGTGCCTGGAATTCAATTTTCCAAACTGTCAAAGTTTGTCAAAAATGGAATATGACGAGCTCATCGTTGTGGAATAATGTCAACCATCAAAACAGGAGGTGGTTCACAGCAACTAATTCAGAAGTCTAAAAATAGAGAGATATGAGTACTGGAGTTAAAAAAATAACATAACATATGTGATGGTTCAGGATCTGAAATACGGGGGGAAATTATTAAAATCTGGTCGTTGCCGTAATATATGCATCGCTAAATTTGACAGCCTCACGTCACCCTACTCGCGTTTGAACTCTTCCTTTTGCTCACTGCTTACCACGTAATGGGAAACACCACCTCTCGCCCCAGCCAATATCTGCTGCGCATTCTATTTTTACTCTTCGCCTCGCTATACTACCTCTCGGCCTCTCAACACTACTCCCAACCCCATGCCTACCCTCCTAAAGAAACATTCTCCAACCGTAAACAGAAATACTAGCAATATCACAAGGAGAGCTTGAGCTCGAGCAAGCAGGCGCACCTCACCATGGATGCAACGATCAGAGAGTCCATGCCCTCCGTGGAGAGGGCATTTGAGGGGCAGCCATATCATGGGTTTTGGGGGTAGGTGACGGTGCGAGCCATGCTCGTAGCCATCGTGCTTGCGGGCCTCTTCTCTATGGTGACCCTGAAGATCTACATGAAAGTCGGGGTTGTAGGAGCATTCAACATGCCTATCAACATCCTCAGCTTTGTCGTACTCAGAAGCCTTGTTGGCCTGATACACACACATATATATATGAAGTAACATATAGTTTTAGCATATTGTTAACTTATATTCATAAAAAGGAGTCCATTCACACAGGACGCAGATCCTCTTCAGTTCTACCTGGTATTGCATAGGTGGAATTAAGCGCAATCCAACCATTTATTCCTATCTGGATGGCGCAACTATTTCTGAGATCTGTGAAAGCCACCATGTGCACTAGTTTGTTAGCGGGTGGAGTTACAGAGAACGGCATGAGCACAGTCATAGTTCTCAACAGCAGCGACCCGTAACATCGACATAGAGGAATATCAAGCTGGCTAGCAAGGGCGTGTGTGTGGGACTTAGTTGTGGGAGATCCATGGCGTTCACAATTACAGGCAAAGTGGAACCAGGGAACTCGCTCGGAGTAGTGGTGGCGATCATGATGGATGGCAGAGAGTACCCGTGGAGCTGAGGTCAAGGAGGTGCTTTCAGCTGTGCACATCGTCGAGTGGATAAGACAACAAAATATTCCTGATGGCCATTCGATTCAAATGGATCGACTGGATTGCGCTTAATCCCACTTGAACAGTAGGGCAACAACTGCAGATATTCGCCTCCGTTCACATTTGCCATGTGTCATACGACCTCGGATGGTCTAGATAACCAACACAGAACATGTATATCCTCACACCCAAGCTACGTACAGAGGATAGTACAGAAAAGGTTTTGTGTCTGGACATGGATAGCTTATTTTGTGGCCACCAAAATTTACTAGTTCAGGTTTATAAATTTAACTATAATATTTGAAGTACTAACTTGTTTTTTACACTTACAGATTCTTTTTTGATTTCTCAAACATTTTTGGGTGTTGGTATGATTGTCCCACATGTTGTAAACTTTGGATTGCTTTTTGGGGCCATCATCTCTGGAGCCATCTTATATCCTTACCTTGAAAGTAAAAGAGGGCAATGGTATTTCACTGACAGTCCAACTCTGAATGGAGTCAATGGATACAAGGTACCCATGACTAATGCATATGAATTTTATTTGAATCATCTTAATTTAGTTTCCCAACACAGATGGTGTCGATGATGAAGAATATGCTGTCTTAAAATCCTCTGTTTATCAAATTCAGATGAACCTCAAACTATATCATGCTCTCTTCTGTATGCAAGGAGAATTTTGTAGGAAACAATACATAAGCAATGGTGAAAAATCTTATGTCCTAAACACTTCCTAGGAAAATAGATGTTTCATACGTAAACTAATTCAACAACATCTAATATACTGCAAAGCTGTTTACAGTTCATTTTTTTTAGTTCAAGAACATCAAAACTACTGCACAATATCCGTGTGGTTTTCTCCCTAGATGTCCAAGTTAACATCACCTGATGTTCATAGGGCGACCTTCTAGTGTCTTCCTCCTTAGATGATTTATCAAACTGCTGAGTGCATTATTCATGTGAAATGGCAACGAATACATTTAACAGAAGGCGGTCAGTTTGGCAAGGTGAAATGGATGGTGCTAGGTACGGTTTTATGTTTTTGTGGGAATTTTGCTTATGAAATAGAGATGTTGCTCCAAATCACTTCTTTTATGCACTTGTAACTTGGTTCAAAAAGACTCCACATTTCCTGGGATTTACTCAACCAACACTGACAACTAATAGAAATGCTGCAGTAGGACTTGGAGAAATTGAGTACTCCCTCTATCCTAAAAAATAGCTACTTTTAGATTTTTTTGAAGTCAAACCTTTTAAACTTTGACTATGGGTAGAAAAAATAATAAAGATTGACAACATAAAAATGATATTAGTTTATTCAAAATGAAACATACTATCATAACATGTAACCTTTTCTATTTAAAATTATTTATTTTTGAAGATATTATTGAAAAAAGATCAAAATATTTAGAGATTTATTTATAAATTCATTGAGGATATTGTATACAATTATTTTAATGTTAGGATACATTTTGGTAATCATTTCATGACAAAGAATTCTTCTATGTTGTGTGGTAGATTTTCATGGGCTTAACAATGGTCGTCACCGAGGGAATATTCAATTTCATTACACTTACTACTGCATTTCTCAATAATGGGCTGGATTTGTGTTTTGGTTAGCTTGAGAGGAGAAAGTGGAACCCCTAGATACTTACAAGGAAAATCTGAGATCTAGCATGGCAAAGAATCCAGCAAGACTGCCTGGTCATCCTCACTACATCTGATGGGGAGCACACTGGCTTTTTTTTGCAGATTTGTTGTTAGGCCAGAGGCTGTACCAAAAAGCTGAAGGATATCCAAGGTAATTTCAATGTTGCTGGCTGAGGGCCTCAAGAATAGGACCACATCATATGCATACAAGGAGATCCTATGCTGCAAAGCTCTTCTGGCCAAAGGTTGCAATAACTGATCATCTGCAGCTTTTTTCACAAAATGACATAACACATCCTTGACCAGTATGAAAAGCATTGGTGACAGTGGGTCACCTTGTCTCAAACCTCGCTGATGATGTATTCTCTCCCCTGGAGAACCATTTAGCAGTACTTGAGTGGAGGAGGTTGCAAGGAGTCCACTGATAATATCACACCAAACAGGCCCAAATCCCAGCTACTTCAAAACTTCCAAGAAAAAAGCCATGATACCGAATCAAAGGCCTTGTTAATATCCAGTTTTAGAAGGATTCGGGCTTGCTTCTGCTGGTGTAGAAACTTGGTAATGTGGTGAACCAGCATGAAATTGTCTAGGATAAAGCGACCTTTGTTGAAAGCACTTTGATTAGGGGAAACCAACTGGTCCAGCCGACCTGCAAGTCTATTGGCAAGGATTTTTGTAACGAGCTTGGCAACAGAGTGAACCAAACTGATGGGTCTATACTACTTGATACTTGAAGCATCTTCTTTCTTTGGCAATAGAGTGATGAAGGCCGAGTTTAACAGCTCAAAATTAGCAAATTTTCTGCTCCACACAACTGATAAAGCAGCCATTATATCCACTTTTATAATCTGCCAGCACACCTTATAAAATTTCCCACGCCGCTTGTGGGTGCGTCGCCGCCGTTGTCCTGAATTAGCGCCATCCCCGAGCGGGGGAAACACGGTGGCAGGGGAGGTGGACATGGCTCCCAGGAGGGCCGGAGACATCGCCGGTTTGATGATCAACCGCCAGACCAGACGGGGGGCGTGGCTCGACGGAGGAGCCGTGCGCTGCATCAATCAGTTGTGGGAGCGGTGACCCAGTTCTCGGCAACGGAAACACCTCGTGATAGAACTGCAGGACGCCGCCCGGGGCGAGGGGGAGAAACAGTTGAAACACCTTCCACGGAGGTCGACCAGGACAGGGCGACGCGAGCGGCGTTACAGACGTCTAAGCATCTTGCGAGAACGCCGACTCACTGCGGCTTGCCAGCCTTCATCGTCGGTACCCGAACTGGAGACGAACACCACAACGCGGGGAGACGCGCCACCCGGACGGACCGAGAAGGTCGGCGGGGAACTCGCCGGCGGCGGCGAGGGCTTGATGGCAGCCAGCAGCACCTCCTTGAAAGATAGGGGGTAGAGCCGCCGCCAGACTGGCCCGGCGGCGGGGTATCACGATACCAGCGCTGAGCTTTACCGTGACCAGTCGAAGCGACGGGAGAAGGGGTCCCAGACGCCTGGAGGGGAAAACGGGACAGAGAGGTGGCCGCCGGACTCGGGGTGAGCAGCGGTGGGAGGCTGGTGGCTTGGCTTGGGGCGCCGGGGAGGGGAGGGGGCGGGGGAGAGGACGGGGGTGGCCATCCGTTCACTAAAATTTATTATACTATAATTGAATAACGTTGGGAACAAAGGTACAAGCAAATCATGACATAGATTATATATGAAAAAAACAAAATTCAAAATCAGAGATGTTCTTGGTCTGAATCATTCAACAATCAGATCATCATCTGAACCCTTGTTTGTTCTCACAACTGATCAGTTCCATCGGCCTATTAAATGCATGATGCTGATGGAATAACCAGCAAGGTCACAACTTATTAATAATCCAAAATTACCAAATCTTAAAAGACTTACACCTTGATTCCATAGGAATGACAGTAGCATGAATACTTGAATTTAATTTAGAATCAAGAAACCGTTAAGTACTTTAGCAGTTTTAAAAAGTTGAATTTATTCAACAGAATACGGTCGGTGGCATTCAAATGACAGTACAATTACCACTGCAACAAAATCAAGCTGAACTCTTAAGCATTGACCAAACGAAAAAGGTAGAGAAAACATACTTGAAAGAGAAAGACCACACCTGCAAAATATACTAGTGAAATAGACACGTGCCATTAAAGCAATAGATTGGTCCAAAACATTAGAAAGAAACAGTGTATATTAGATAAAATTAAAGATCTAACATAACTAGTAACATAAATAGGTCCCATTAATCACATGGCCAAAAAATGAGTTCTTGTACAGCATGATAATTACATATACTATAGTTAGCTAAAAAAAGAAGAGAAATGGGCTGCTTAAAAATACATAAGAAAATATAGATGAAAAGAGCTGCATATATCATCAAACAAGAAAAATGCAATCATGTTTTCATATTGTTCCTATGGTTATTCAAATGGCGGATACATACTTTGTGTAATGAGTGAAACCACGCAGGTGAAAATGAAACATATTCAGAATTTTTATTAATATGATAGTCACAACAATGAATTTGGGTCCTAAGTGAATCCATAAAGATGCAAAGAAAATTTTTCAAATTATTTCTATGACGTGTCAAACCAAAAATAGTTTGGGTCTTAAATGAAACATGAAAGATGCTAAAAAATGTAAGACTTAAATATTCACATTATTTCTATGGTCACTAAAATGACAAATAGTTTAGGTAATGATTGAAACCCCACAGATGCAGTCAGGCAAATTACAAATATTTGATTCATTTACTATGGTAGTCATAAACATAATTTGGGTCATAGGTGAATCCTAAAGATGCAAATGACAGAAGGCAAAGAATGTTTTGAATCACAAGTGAACGAATGGGGCAAAGAATGGAGCCAGGAAGCTTAGGAAGCAACTCTTATTTATATATGCAAGATACACAGGCCTAATATATTAAGGATAGAACTACCCAATCATTTTAGGTTTGAATTACATAACAACCAGATTGATCTTACATGTCAGACACATAGAAGTTACTGGTCACTATATAGTGTAAGTAATGTTATTATGTAACTTATCTGTGGATAAGTAGGAAAAAAACGAAGATATACCAATGGTATGTAAAAAAAATACATGAAAATGTGATAGAAAGGGTCACAAGAAGATATGATGAGCATACACGAATGGAACATAATAATTTTCAGATGAATGGGATGATGACAAGTAGAAAATGGATTTAATGTAGATAGAGTTTTAGACTGCTGGAAAATAGGCTCATGAAGAGGCTTATTTCAGAAATTCAAAAGCAAGAGTGCATGGCATCCAATAATCCCGTACTACTAGTTTAATTTAAGTTGGTGCAAGCCAACTTAAATAGGAGAGCTCTCTCCATTGGTTGAATATACAACAAAGGTACGAATGGGGCTGGTTTACACAATGCAGTGCGCGTGCATATGCGCTTATATTTTCACATGATGAACCGCGTGACTTGTTGATGGGAACATGATCAGAATCGATACAGCCACTACGCCCACAGAGATGCATGACTACACCGATATATGCAACAATTCCAGGCCCTCCCAAGTATGTGGAGGATGTGGCAGTGATGTTCTGTTCGGAATTTAAAGATAGAAAGATTTGAAGTCGGTTGGGACTCAGTTCGGCCAACCAGACAGACTTGAAATAAAACAGTCATATATCTCACATATGGAATCCAATTTTGGTGTATAAATACTCGTTGGAAAGCTTATTCCGAGCACTTTCTAATGCCACCAGCATCGCATCCAAATCCATTAGGAGTCGACAGGAATCATCAAAACAAGTCGTCCTTCTGAATCTGTCACGGTGTTGTGTCACCCTATTTTGGCCCAATGGGCCGTGTATCAAGTTGAGTCCATTAAGGACGCGTCCTAGGGTTGGAGTACGACACCAGCACTCCTATGGTCATCCTCCCACATCTTTATACCCCTTAGCCGCCGCCAAGAACACTTGGGTTTTATTTTATTGAAAGTTCAGCCATTGCTACTTGCTTGTAGACGCGTGTGTCGGCTAGACCATCCGTTCTACTTGATTCAGAACCCCACATTTGTGATTTTAGATTGGTTGTTATCTCCATATTTTCAATTGAGTTGCTTATTCTACTTGTTCTGTCTTGTTCTTGGATTGCTTGCAGGACAAGTGCCTTAATGGTCGGGTGTTGCGCTCTACAAGATCGAGGCAGCCATTGGAGGTGGTGTATCGGTTGCTAAGGTGCAACATCCTTGGAAGGCTGTAGTCGGGCCGCGAACGTGGTCTCCACCCACCAATCGAGTTATCCATCCCCTCTCACCGAAAAATCGGGAACAAACCCTAGCAGGTTCACATCAGTTGGTATCAGCAAACATGCCATGTCAAGTTCCCCTAGTTTTGTTTACCTGAAACAAGATTTGTCACAAGAAAGGGAGCCCTGTCAGCAGCAACAGAGCCGTACAATCTTTACTCTACATGGTGTACCAATGATGCAAACTTCTTCTACACACTCGAGCAAATCGAGGACGGTTTGCAGCCAAGAAAGGGAGAATGATGGGAACATGATCAGAATCGTTACAACCACTACGCCCACAGAGATGCATGACTACACCGACATATCCAACAATTCCAGACCCTCCCAAGTACGTGGAGGACGTGGCAGTGATTTCTGTTAAGACTCAAGTTTATTCAAGATCAGAATTTAAAGATAGAAAGATTTGAAGTCGGTTTGGACTCGGTTCGGCTAGACAGACAGACCCATAAAATAGTAATATATCTCACATATGGAATCCAATTTTGGTTTATAAATACTCGTTGGAAATATTATTCCAAGATCTTTCCAATGACACCAATATCACATCCAAATCCATTCAGAGTCGATGGGAATCATCAAAATAAGTCGGCCTTCAGAATCTGTCACGGTGCTGCGTCACCCTATTTTGGCCTCATGGGCCGTGTATCAAGTTGAGTCCATTACAGATACGTCCTAGGGTTGGAGTATGACACCAGCACCCCTGTGGTCGTCCTCCCACATCCTTATACCCCTTAGCCGCCGCCAAGAACACTTGGGTTTTGTTTTATTGAAAGATTAGCCATTGCTATTTGCTTGTAGACGCGTGTGTCGGCTAGACTATCCGTTCTACTCGACTCAGAACCCCACCTTTGTGATTTCAGATTGGTTGTTATCTCTATATTTGCAATTGAGTTGCTTATTATACTTGTTCTTGCTAGTTCTTTGATTGCTTGCAGGACGAGTGCCCTAGTGGCCGGGTGTTGCGCCCCACAAGATCGCGGCAGCCATTGGGGGTGGTGTATCAGTTGCTAAGGTACAGTATCCTCGGAAGGCTGTAGTCGGGCCGCGAACGTCGTCTCCATCCACCAATCGAGTTATCCATCCCCTCTCACCGAAAGATCGGGAACAAACCCTAGGGGGTTCACAACACTTGTGCCTTGCGACGCAACCAAATTGGTGTAAATCTTTTGCCATCTGCATATTAATCTTTTCATAATAATCATTAAACGTGATTACTATATAGTCAATGTCATAATCCCAAGTTAAATGGGTTGAATTAACCCAAGATATTATTTGGGCGGTTACTACTGCTAATAAGTGGATGAGTTTATAGGGGAAACGGTCAGCAGTGGGTGGCCTTCTCCTCTATAAGAAGTTCTGGAGACGTCCAGGAACACAGAACACGAAAAATCCATGAACTTCTCTTCTCTCCTTTTCCATCCGGTGAACTGTGATGTGGTATTGAGATGCTAAATCTTGCTGACTCTTCTCCTTGGCATGCACCGATGAGCAATGTTATCCTAAACGCTAAACAATCGGTCACCCTTTCTTTAGCGTTTAGGTAGTTTAAACGGTGTTTAAACAGAATTAAACGGCCTAAATGGTTTGGCATAGTAACACTAAAATATACATATTTATGTACCTAAATGTCAAATTGTTGACGCCAAATTTTGACACGTGTTGAATCAGTGTCAGGAGAAGAGATTGGAACCACAACAGAGGATCCCGGTCAAAAGTGGCCTAATGTTGGTCAACGGAACGATGCTGATTCGGTCGAGAAGTAATGGAAAGAGTTCTGATTGGATTAGGAGATGGCGGCAGAAGATTCTGCGGGAGTCCGTTTCCTTTATAAAAATATTATAGATATAGTAGTTTTTCTGTTTAAAATAAGATTGTAACAAGTCGTAATCGATCAGGAGTCCTGGTTCTAGGGTATAAATAGGAATCGTCAGGGCTTTTTAAAGGGAAAAAACAATCAATCAATCAACAATACAATCTACTTTTTCATCGCACTTTACTTTCAAGTCGGCGACTTCGCCAATACTTTTTCTTCTTTCACGAGTTCGTACGGATTGGCAGGGCTGCATCGACTCGATCTCCGGCCAATTGGTAGGTTCCGCTTATCGAGTAACATCTGAGCTTTGACTTCGGGCGCATCGCTGTGGTTTCGTTCGTATTTATTCACCAGTTATCGATATTTACTAGAATTATAGGTTTTACCTGTTGTTCTAGTATTGTCACCAGTTATCCAGCTTGAGATTGAAACTACCGGCTTTACCATCGCTCTCCCTCGTTCATTGTTATACAGCCGATTAGATCTATTTCAAGTGTTGCATCTGTAATAATTGTTTGAGTTGCTCCAGCAGTTTTCTTTGCAATTATTACGCGATTATCGACTGATCCTTAGCCGATCATCTTCATAGCAAATCGGCCGATTCGCCGACGCGCTTTTCGGGACAGATCGGAAACTCAGCCGATCAGGACGCCCGGAATTTAATACTCTTATTTCCTTGTCAATCAACAGGTCAGATTGACTGGCACGCCGCGCGAACCGCATCAGGGCAATAACCCGAACAGGAGCTAAGCCGATTCTCCCGGGTCGTGTGTCCGACGCTGAAGGTCATCGGCCGATTCTTGGCCGATTTTAGCGCCAACACACTTTTGGCACGCCCAGTGGGACCACCTCAAGATCCAAGATGTCGAAGAACACCGAAGTTTCTGAGAACAACATCATTGAGGTCACAGAAGCAGATCTCAAGGACGACCAGAAAGAGGAACTGGCTAAACATCTGGAAGATTACAAAAGGATGTATCTGCAGTCTTTCAGTAGTACCAGAAGCGGGAAGGCAATCAAGAAATCTCCTTTTCCTGTTCCCCGCCACATCACCATCGCAGAGGATTCGGGCAAGATGTCTGATATGATCCAACAGTCGGTCTACCAGGCTTTCATCGACCAATCCTCGGTGATGACCAATACGGTGTATAATGCCGTCATCAGTTCTCTGGTCAACGGAGCAACTCAAGGATATCAGGGGCCGGTATACGCCCCACCTATTGCACCTCCCGCCAGAAGCTTACCAGGCACGTCCCAGTCGGCTCCTCAGCCGATGTCGACGCAACGCGAAGGATACAACACGTCTTTGCCTCCAGTGTCTCCAAGGTATAACGGTGCACCATGTTCCCCATCGCAAGCACCGCTTCGACTCGTCCAGATTGCTTCTATGCAGTCGCTGCCACAAACTCAGTGCCTTGGGGGGCATCGGCAACGGCGGCTTTCCACGATCAATCAACCGAACATAGGGGCTATCCTATCCAGGCGCCCTTCCATTCGGCTGTTTGGCCGACGGTCCCTCAGTATCAACCAACCCCGTCAAAAATCGGCAGGGGTCAGGCGCTGTAGAAGCACTCAGAAGCACGACGCCAATGACGATGTACGATGGGGCGGCGGATTCACTTTTCCATCAACTGTCAACTGCTCAGACGGCCGCGGCGCAACAGAATCCGTCGCACGCTTCGATTCATCACCCGGCCGTACCGCCGCCAATCCTCCAATAGATGCCGGCACCTCGAATGGCTGTTCATCAGCAGCAGGTGGATTGGACGGCAAGAATAGCGGAGGTAATTCAGGACCAATTCGGCTTGAAGCCGAAAGTGCAGACTTATACATACAAGACGCCATACCCATCGGCCTACGATCTGTTGCCGTTTCCCCACCGATACAAGGTACCTAACTTTACCAAGTTTTCGGGGCTGGACGACACCTCTATTGTGGAGCACGTTAACAGATTTATCATCCAGTGCGGGGAAGCCGCCACGCAAGATGCTCTGAGGGTGCGCCTGTTTTCATCGTCTCTGTCTGGATCGGCCTTCCAGTGGTTCACCACGTTACCACCCAATTCCATCGTTACTTGGGTCGATCTAGAAAAGCAATTCCATAAATACTTCTACGCAGGAGTACATGAGATGAAACTCTCAGATTTGACATGCCTTAGGCAGAGGAGCGACGAACCAGTAACTGGATACATACAGAGGTTCAGGGAAATTAGAAACAAATGCTACACCCTGGCTCTGACCGATGCCCAGTTGGCCGATATCGCTTTCCAAGGCCTCTTGCCACATATCAAGGAGAGGTATGCCTCACAAGATTTTGAAAGCTTAAGTCAGATCGTGCACCGATTGGCCGGTCAGGAGATACGTCCGTTGCAACACACTCCTAAGCTAGACCACAAACAAGCTTTGGCCTGAAGCAAAGCTTGTAGAACTTTCCATTTTGAACAACTTTCGCGTTGAAGGATTTTCGTGTTGCAACACAAAAAGTTGAGAACCACTTGGATTTGCGAACCAGCCCCTACCTTTTCTTCTACTTCGCTGCAGACCCTTCCGTTTCGCCCGACCCCTGTTCGTTTCGCCCGACCCCTGTTCGTTTCGCCTGACCCCTGTTCGTTTCGCCCGACCCCTGTTCGTTTCGCCCGACCCTCGCCGCCGCGCAGTCGCCGCAGGCCACTTGGCCGGCGATGCCTGACCGCGCTAGGTGCCAAGCCAATGCCTGGCCGCGCCCGCACGCCGCGTTCCTCCCCAGTCCGCGCACGCCACGCGCAAGCCGGCGACCCGCGCCCCTGCTCGGCCGGCCCCCGTTGTTCCCTTCTCGCCGGAGCACCGCCGCCGACGTTCCGCCCCGCCACCGCCCCTCTGCCCCGCGCCAACGAGCCACCTCCGGCCATTCCCAACCCCGACCAAGGCCACCCAAGGTAGCTCTCACCTCCCTGGATCTTCCCGACCATTTTTCCCTCGCCGCCGACGAGACCCTTGCCGGAATCTGGACGGCCGCCATGCCAGCGCCGCCCAGAGACCCAATTGCTTTGGTTAGAATCTTTGAAAGAGTCTGCACGCAAGTTTCCAAGGGCATATCTGTAAACCTGTATTCAAACTTTAAAATCAAACACAGCGAACTCATAAAATTCATTTAAAATCATAGAAAAATCTAAAAAATACAAACTCCACTGTTCTGGAATCTTTAGATGAAAATCTACAACTTTTGTTGCATGCATTTCTTCAGTTGCTTACTAAATCTTGCTATAAGTTAAATGGAAGGTTTAATAGACTTTAAATGTACCCCCTGTGGTAGGCAAAGTCTAAATTTGAAAATTTTACAGTAACACACTTATGGATAGATTAACACCCTGTAAAAGTTTTAGCTTCAATACTTGAATGGTTTATTCTGTATAAAAATATCTAGGTGCTAGCAGTGGTTGTGTTTTACTTTTTTCATAATTAAATCTGCTACGTAAAAATGTTTGAAATCTTTACAGTGCTGTTGTCTCTGCTTATTGTGCTATAAATAAAAATTTCATCACCAGAAGTTACCTAATCCAGAAGTTGTGATTAATCCATGTGTGCTTGGAAAATTCAGTTTCTATTATAACACAACCCCTTCTTGCTTAATGAAGTTAATAGTTTAAGTTATACTCTTTAATAATTGCTCACAGAAATCTCAACTAAGTAAATTCACAACCAAATCGCTGTTTTGTGAACTACAACTGACGTGAACGAACATAATCGTCATATAACCTCACTATAACTTATATCGGTGCATTCATATAGAATCGACGACTCTCGCCGACGGAACGTACGAGCTGGTGCCCGCGTCCGAGAGTGAGCAGCGCGAAGCTCAAGTACATCTAACTGAAGCTCTTGAAGACCCGAGCCCAAGTTCGGAAGAGCCCCAAGCTAACTGTTCACAAGAAGGCAAGCCCCGGAGCATGCACCCTATTTTTCTAAACTTATGCAACTTATTACTCTACTTTGACTTGTGCATTAAGTTTATAGGAGTTGGATGAAAACTTAGTTGCATGATCCTAGGTACCCATGCTCTGAACACTAGATGCCAGGTTCGATAGAATGCTATGCTAATAGGACTCGGTAAAAGTCGAGTGATTTCCTGTCACTCGCGAGAAACCAGGAGTTGATTGTTTACTACATGCTGCAATCATAAGGTCGACGGACGGGGCTATGGTACGATGTTTATGTTGATGATTGAGGCCCCGTTTGTTTAGTGAAAAATGCTAAGGCCGCAGTGTGTGGTAGTGGTGGTTAAGTCTTTGAACGTACTAACCACATGCCGAGAATATGGTAATCGGTAAGCTTAAGTACTGGATTGAACCGAGGCCGGAATATACTCCCCACTGTCTTGAATTCGTTCACATCTAGCTAATGGCGGGTGCATCGGCCGCCACAGCCCGACGTACCGTGGTCTGTGGGGACGTGTAGTCGAGGGCGGTGGGCCTGTTCCGTGAAGCGGGAATTGAAGGGAAAAGTTGCACGTGTGACTCTGGGAATAACCATGTGACGTGTGTTTAGGTTTCCCTTGCAAGGTTAAGAAATTCGATTCGAATCGTCCGTTTCTCGCGGTTATTGAGACTGCTTGACCCTTTTACCACATAGAGTAAGAAGAGGAACAATGATAATGATTAATCTTGTTGGATGCAAAATAATTCTTCCACCATGTATGATATTGGATAGTTGCTTACCTAGAATGGTTATAGAAAGCTAGAACTTGGAGCTAAAATCTGAAAGTAAGGACCTACTATATATGCTTTTCGGCAAAACAAACCCCTCAAGCCAAAAGCCTCGCATGTCTAGGAGTCGGCTAAGTATACCCCACTAGTCGGGTAAGCCTTGCTGAGTATTAGTATACTCAACCTTGCTTGTGGCTTGTTTCAGGTGAAACTTTCGAGGACATGATTGCTAGTTTGACTTGGCCTTGTACCCTTCCTCCTGGTTGGTCGGTGGAATGGGATACGTCCCCGGCCAACGGTGGTGATACCGAGTGATGCCTCGTACGGGCTTCATCGAGACATCCTTTATCGTCGAGTAGTTGTCGTTATCTTTTCCGCTGCTTGAACTCTGAAGAACTCATTTATTTCGAAATCCGAAGTACCTTGTTTTACGAATTTGAACTCTATTGTAATGATAATTTATGATGAACTCCGTGGTGTAAAAAATGTGGAATGTTGTATACTTTGGGCTCACCTTCGTGTGAGTACGTGTATGTGTGGCTTCGATCCGTAAGAACCGTGGTTGTATCAGGAGGTTACCCGACAGACCAGTGGATTATTCCGTTTGAAGTGCGAGTTAGCCTTGATTGCCCTTGTGGTGATGAATAGCGCGCTTGAACCGGATTAATTCAGGTGGTTCTGCCACAGCTGGTATCAGAGCCGTAGCTGGTGCCATAGCTGGTAACAGCTGGCACCAGAGCCGAAATGCATACGCCAGGGAGTGCAACAAGCCTTGAAAACTCGTTTTCCTAAAACTTGACCACAAAAATTGTGTTGCAAAATGCGTTGGTTCGTTAAGGATGGTGCCTAGTTCGTAAAGCCCTAAGGGATTATTGGGAAAGTTACTAGGTGGCTATCTAACTTATAAAATATTATCAACTAACTTCCAGCACATTACTTTCTGTCCAAAACTTACTTTTATGCACAACCGACCCTTAAATTCCGTAACGACGCACTCATCGCTAAGGTAAGAAGGTAAGAATCCTCAGCCAACTGAGAGAGCTTGGCCTTCCTGTCGGTGATGCGAGCCGAACGCTGCCCTCAAGCAGTGGCTTACTTGAGGTGCTGCCAATATACCAACGTTTAGTTGATTATATTGGGAGTAGAAGGTTTGGCGCAGGGTATGGCGATCGCTGTTCATACTCCCGTCCCAAGACGGTACCCCCGTGAATACGCTATTTCGATAGCGTATGTTAACATCGTCTGTACGGCGGAAATTGTACGGATGCCGTTTCTATAGTGAACGGTAATGAATACGGACGCTTTCATGAGTGCTGGCATGAAAGATTCAGTGGATATATATATGCTATATCAATCTTCTGCAGGTACACTAACCGCGATTGCGATAAGTTTAAGAACGATTAGAGTTTTCTCGACTAGCTATTATAGGGAGAGCCGTATTGTGTATGCCACCGAAACTAACCTTGTAAGACCAAAGCTATTTGGCAATTGTTTATTTTGTGAGGACGAATAGGACGTGCATGCATCATGGCTATATAAATCTGAAATTGAAAAAAAAAACGATGCGTGAGAGTGGCAAGGTTCATGCGCCCACACGATTGTGTTGCCTAAGGATTATCTAGCAAACCGGTCACTTTCTGCCTTATCTGAAAAGATGAACTTATTAAGCTAAGAAAATGACGCTTTCTGAAGAAACTCAGGTTGAAAGCTTTGTTCCAAAATCCGTACTTGTTGTAAATATACTCAGGCGGCTACTGTTAAAATTTAGTGAATTTTGGCTGGATAGATTTTCCCTGGTGCACGAAATGTTGGCTGAATTTTTGGACCAGAACTGTTGAAGTTATGGCTATTTTAGTGCACGGTCCGGAACCTGTTCGCTATACTATTCACAGTTTTTCGCTCTCTCACTCCATTTGATCTTTTATTCAGATGGCCGAGCCTATTGCCATTATGGTGGATGAGGATGGACGCGTTCACTCGCAGTGTCTCCACTGGGAGGGCTTTCCCTCTATTTTGTGGGATGTTCTGCGCACCGTGGGCTATCCAATTCCCCCACGTTACGCCGGACTGGAGTTTGCGGAGAATGGAGTTACCCAGTGCCGTGTCAACGTGACCATTTTTCCGCACCCGCTACACCCGGAGTGGCCCGCCTTGGAGATTGAGGCTGTTGGTCGCCGTTTGGCCGATACTTGGGAGCTTGCTGCCATGAGGGCGCTCACCACTTTCTGTGCGCAGTGCCCCGAGGCTGTCACGCTCACTCCTATTGGGTTGTTTTCTGCTGCCCAGGACAATGACCCCTTTTGGCTCAACAGGGTGCAGCACTCACAGTACTTGGTGGACTTTCATGCCCAGGAGACCATCGAGACCTCCGTGCGGTGCATGAATGCACTCTACCGACTTCAGACTCTCCAGAGTCAGGCGCTTGTACAGCTCACTGATCTTGCACAGGCCTACCACATGATGGCAGATACTAGGGATGAGCAGATTAAGGAACTCAGTGAGGAACTCGAGGATAGAGACACCCGGATTGGCCAACTTGAGGGCCAAGTGCAGGAGCACGACACTCTCATGGGTGAGAGAAATGATATGATAGCACACTTGGAGGAGCAGCTCCATGATCTGAACCTTGAGTTGGAGGATGCTAATGAGCACATTCAGTGGCACCATGATCAGAATGCCCCTCCTGGCGTGGTGGCTATGGAGGAAGATGAGGAGGAGCCACAGGAGATTGATGGTATTTCAGGAATGGACTTTGAGGGTGAGGCACTGCAGCCACTTCCGATGGGAGCTCACTCTCCTACTCACAGCGAGTCGTCTGTCAACAACCTCGACGATTTCTAGCCGATGACCTAGGAGGACTTTTGCATATACTCCTCGATAGTGTAGCCTAACTTTTGGCAAGTGTTGTAATAGGCTAACTAAGAGTTGAGTACCTCTTTTGTGGTGGGTACAACTTGACCATTGGCTGCTCAAATCATGTAGGCCACGGCTAAAAACTTGGTGGTTTGATGGAGATATTGGAAGGCAGTTGAACCTGCGATTGCAGAAACTTGTCGGAATTTTTACCCATGTCTCTCTACATTTCCGGGCTGAGTGTTGAATACCAAACTTGTCCTAAATTCCGTGATCTAGGTTCTCACAAAATTTCAACCCTATTGGATCTTGCTAGTTTGAGTTATAGGCCAGATACTATAACTCGTTCTGCTGAAAAACAGCCAAACCAGCGAAGCAAAGAGTGAATCATTTGACCATCTTAGCCATCGATTTAGCATCTTGGCTGAATACCAAAGTTGTACATCTCTAAATTCCCTACCCCCTGCCAAAATATGAGAAATCTTGGATGAACCTACCAAGAGTTATAAATTTCTTATGGCAGGCAGTTTTATGCCCACGATTCTATCCATGACCTTTCGGAAGTCTACTATTCCGCGTTAAATCCTTGTGAATCATGGAAGCAATATGGATCACGTTGCTAATGAAGAACACTCGCCTTTTCAGATGGTTGGAGCAACCCGTGGTAACCCGGATGGTTTTGGTGCTAGCGCAAGTGGATCACAACCACAGCCGCCGCCACCACCCAGCTTGGTTGAATTAATGGCCGCTCAAACCGAGTTGCTTCGCCAGCTCGTGCAAGGACAACACCAATAGCGGGGTGGGCACAATGTTCACCAAACCCAAGCCGCCGGTTACACGGATTTCCTAGGGACCCAGCCTCCCTTGTTTCACAAGACGGAGGAACCCTTGGATGCGGACGCTTGGATTCGCACAATCGAGTCCAAGTTTTCTCTACTTGTGGCCCCATGTTCGGATGCAAACAAGGCCCGTTTTGCCGCGCAGCAGCTTCGCGGTACGGCTCGTCTATGGTGGGACCACTATTTTGCTATGCTCCCCGCTGATCACGTTGTCACCTGGGATGAATTCAAAACTGCGTTCCGGGCACATCATATCCCCGAAGGTCTCATGGAAAGAAAGCTAAATGAGTTTTTAGCTCTCACTCAGGGTAACCGTACTGTACTTCAGTATGCTCAGGCCTTCAACAACCTGTGCCAATACGCGGGCTATCACGCAGACACAGATGCCAAGAAGCGTGATCGTTTCCGTAGAGGTCTGAGTACTAAACTCAAGGAACGATTGAATCTTGTCAAAGCCGATACATATAATGAGCTAGTCAACATGGCCATCACTCAAGAGGACTGTATTGAGGCTCATCGTGCTGAAAAGAAGAGAAAGGCGCCAGCTGGACCCTCGGGTGCTCAGCCACCGAGGTATCGCTTGGTGCGAAATGCTGCGCCTACAGCTCCACCGAAGGCCCCCGCAGCAACAAGGTGTTGTACGACCCCCTATGCCTCAACAAACTGGACCCCGGCCCGTTACTCAGCAGTTTCTTCGACCGAGCATCACCAATCGTTGTTTCAAGTGCGGGAGTTCCAGTCATTTCGTTCGCGAATGCCCTCAACCCAGGCTGCCAAATCAGGGCCAGGACTCTAACCAGAACAATAAGAACAAAGGCAAGAGGCAGACCCTCCAGGTCAAACAAGGACGGATCAACTTCACCACCCTTGCAGAACTTCCTGAAGGAGCACCAGTGATGACGGGTACATTCTCTATCCATAACAAGCCTGCAGTCATATTGTTTGATTCTGGTGCATCACATAGTTTCATTAGTGCAAGGTTTGGTGCAAAAGTAGGGTTGAATGTTTGTCACACAAAAGGGTCGTATATGATATCAACACCGGGTGGAAAAATTGCTTCCAACCAAATAATAAGGCTGGTACCGATAAAATTGGGAAGTAAAGTCATCAACACAGACCTTGTTCTTTTACCCCTTGACGGCATGGATATTATTTTGGGAATGAACTGGATGACTATGCATGGAGTCACACTGGACCTTTCTTCCCGAGCCGTTGAGATAAATTCACCTAGTCACAGAGCCACTACCCTTTACCTACCGTTATGGGAGTGCACAAATTCTTGTGCTTTTGTAATGGAAGGGATCAACCTAGAGAATATTCCAGTGGTCTGCGAGTATGCCGATGTCTTCCCGGATGACTTACCCGGAATGCCACCAGATAGGGACATTGAGTTCGTTATTGAACTGCAGCCAGGCACTGCACCTATCTCCAAAAGACCATATAGGATGCCACCTAAGGAATTGGCCGAACTGAAAACACAACTCCAAGAACTACTGGACAAAGGCTTCATTCGTCCTAGCGCATCACCTAGGGGATGTCCGGCCCTTTTTGTAAAGAAAAAGGATGACAATTTAAGATTATGTGTGGACTACCGACCTCTCAATGCGGTAACTGTTAAAAATAAATACCCACTTCCCCGCATCAACGTTCTCTTTGATCAATTGTCTGGAGCTAGAGTTTTCTCCAAGATTGATCTTCGATCGGGATATCATCAGATAAAGATTCGCCATGCGATATTCCGAAGACTGCCTTTTCCACACGATATGGACTATATGAATTCTTGGTCATGTCCTTCGGACTCAGCAATGCCCCTGCCTATTTCATGTATCTCATGAATTCGGTATTCATGCCCGAACTCGACAAATTCGTCGTAGTTTTCATTGACGATATCCTGATCTATTCCAAGAATAAGGAAGAGCACGCTAAGCACCTGCACATTGTTCTTCAGCGTCTAAGAGACCATCAGCTCTATGCTAAATTTTCTAAGTGCGAATTCTGGTTGGATAGTGTGAAGTTCTTGGGTCACACTATTTCCAGCAAAGGCATAGCCGTTGACTCCAGCAAGGTACAAGAAGTGATGGATTGGAAACCTCCCACCTCTGTTCATCAGATTCGCAGTTTTCTTGGTTTAGCCGGCTACTATCGCCGTTTCATTCCGGATTTCTCCAGGATTGCTAAGCCTATGACTGAATTATTGAAAAAGGGAGTAAAGTTTGTGTGGGATGAGAAATGTGAATAAGCTTTCCACACTCTCAGAGAACGCTTGACTACAGCCCCTGTGTTAGCTCAACCCGATAACACCAAGACATTCGATGTTTACTGCGACGCATCTGGCACTGGTCTTGGTTGTGTGCTTATGCAAGAAAATCAAGTTATCGCCTATGCTTCACGAGCCCTTCGGCCCCATGAGCAGAATTATCCGACCCATGATCTCGAGTTAGCAGCAGTTATTCATGCGCTAAAAATATGGAGACATTATCTCATGGGCATTCGTTGTAATATCTACACCGATCACAAGAGTCTCAAATATATCTTCACCCAAGCCGATCTGAATATGAGGCAAAGGAGATGGCTAGAATTAATCAAGGATTATGATCTCGAGGTGCACTATCACCCCGGCAAGGCTAATGTAGTCGCGGATGCGCTCAGCCGCAAGGCCCATTGCCATTGCCTATCATTGGAAAACTATAATGAGACATTATGTTCAGAAATAAGGAAGCTTAGTTTGGAAATGATTTTCCAAGGCACTCTGAATCACATCTCAGTCGAGCCCACCCTTCACGACCAGATCATCATGGCACAACTACACGATGAAGGAGTTAAGATCATCAAACAGAAACTCTCTCTAGGAGAAGAGAAATACAAATGTTTTCGCCAGGACCATAAGGGAGTCCTATGGTTCGAAAGTCGCATGGTCGTTCCGAAGAATCATGAACTCCGCAAGAAAATTCTGGATGAGGCACACCTTTCCAAATTTTCCATTCACCCCGGCAGTAACAAAATGTATTAAGACCTTAGACAAAATTTCTGGTGGACTAGGATGAAAAGAGAAATCGCTAAATATGTCTCAAAATGCGACACATGTCAGAGAGTAAAGGCCAGTCACTTGAAAGTAGCCGGTACACTTCAACCATTGCCTATACCCTCATGGAAATGGGAGGACATAAGTATGGATTTCATTGTTGGATTGCCAAGTACCGCGCAGAAACACGATTCCATATGGGTTATCGTTGATAGGCTCACAAAGACGGCACATTTTCTTCCGGTACACACCACCTATACCGCCAAGAAATATGCTGAGATTTATCTCGATCGCATTGTTTGCCTACATGGAGTGCCGAAGACTATTATTTCCGATCGTGGTACTCAGTTTATAGCACGTTTTTGGGAACAATTGCAAGCTTCTCTTGGTACTAAATTGATTCGAAGCTCAGCTTATCATCCTCAAACTGACGGACAAACGGAAAGAGTAAACCAAATTCTCGAAGACATGCTTAGAGCTTGCGTCATTCACTATGACAAGAGTTGGGACAAATGCCTAACCCTAGCAGAGTTCTCATATAACAATAGCTATCAAGTGAGTTTGAAAATGGCACCATTCGAGGCCCTATACGGACGAAGGTGCCGAACCTCTTTGAGTTGGTCACAGACCGGAGAACGCAAAATATTTGGACCAGACTTGGTAATCGAGGCAGAAGAGAAAGTGAAAGTAATACAAGAACACCTTAGAGCCGCACAATCCAGACAAAAGAGCTATTTCGACAGAAGGAGAAAGCCACTGAAATTCGAAGTTGGTGACCACTGAAAGCCTTTGAGTTTCACCAACCAAGGGTGTCCAACAATTCGGAGTCAAAGGAAAACTATCTCCCCGTTATGTTGGTCCCTACGAAATCATCGAAAGCTGTGGACCCGTAGCCTATAGAATTCGACTGCCCCCTCAGCTTGTAGCCATCCACGATGTCTTTCACATATCTCAACTCAAGAAGTGTGTTCGAGTCCCTACCGAGGTTATTAAACAACAGGAAATCTTGGTAGAGCCCGACCTCTCATACGTTGAGTACCCTATCAAAATCATGGATCAAAAAGAAAGAAGCACTAGGAGGAAAGTGATTAAAATGTACAAAATTCAATGGAATCATCACACTGAGGAAGAAGCCACGTGGGAAACTGAAATTTTTCTAAAACAGAACTTCCCGGGTTTTCTCAACTCAACCGAAGGTACACACCCCCTCCACCTTAAGCATATTCTCCGAATCTCGGGGCGAGATTCTTTTAAGGGGGGAAGGCTGTAACACCCCAGGTGTTTAATTTGCGAAATAAGCCTCTTTACCTTAAAGCGGTGCGTAAATGATTAAGAGAAATTTCAACTAAATAAGTTTCTAAAATAACTCCTAAGCTAGACCTCAAACAAGCTTTGGCCTGAAGCAAAGCTTGTAGAACTTTCCATTTTGAACAACTTTCGCGTTGAAGGATTTTCGTGTTGCAACACAAAAAGTTGAGAACCACTTGGATTTGCGAACCAGCCCCTACCTTTTCTTCTACATCGCTGCAGACCCTTCCGTTTCGCCCGACCCCTGTTCGTTTCGCCCGACCCCTATTCGTTTCGCCCGACCCCTGTTCGTTTCGCCCGACCCCTGTTCGTTTCGCCCGACCCTCGCCGCCGCGCAGTCGCCGCAGGCCACTTGGCCGGCGATGCCTGACCGCGCTAGGTGCCAAGCCAATGCCTGGCCGCGCCCGCACGCCGCGTTCCTCCCCAGTCCGCGCACGCCACGCGCAAGCCGGCGACCCGCGCCCCTGCTCGGCCGGCCCCCCGTTGTTCCCTTCTCGCCGGAGCACCGCCGCCGACGTTCCGCCCCGCCACCGCCCCTCTGCCCCGCGCCAACGAGCCACCTCCGGCCATTCCCAACCCCGACCAAGGCCACCCAAGGTAGCTCTCACCTCCCTGGATCTTCCCGACCATTTTTCCCTCGCCGCCGACAAGCCCCTTGCCGGAATCTGGACGGCCGCCATGCCAGCGCCGCCCAGGGACCCAATTGCTTTGGTTAGAATCTTTGAAAGAGTGTGCACGCAAGTTTCCAAGGGCATATCTGTAAACCTGTATTCAAACTTTAAAATCAAACACAGCGAACTCATAAAATTCATTTAAAATCGTAGAAAAATCAGAAAAATACAAACTCCACTGTTCTGGAATCTTTAGATGAAAATCTACAACTTTTGTTGCATGCATTTCTTCAGTTGCTTACTAAATCTTGCTATAAGTTAAATGGAAGGTTTAATAGACTTTAAATGTACCCCCTGTGGTAGGCAAAGTCTAAATCTGAAAATTTTACAGTAACACACTTATGGATAGATTAACATCCTGTAAAAGTTTTAGCTTCAATACTTGAATGGTTTATTCTGTATAAAAATATCTAGGTGCTAGCAGTGGTTGTGTTTTACTTTTTTCATAATTAAATCTGCTACGTAAAAATGTTTGAAATCTTTACAGTGCTGTTGTCTCTGCTTATTGTGCTATAAATAAAAATTTCATCACCAGAAGTTACCTAATCCAGAAGTTGTGATTAATCCATGTGTGCTTGGAAAATTCAGTTTCTATTATAACACAACCCCTTCTTGCTTAATGAAGTTAATAGTTTAAGTTATACTCTTTAATAATTGCCCACAGAAATCTCAACTAAGTAAATTCACAACCAAATCGCTGTTTTGTGAACTACAACTGACGTGAACGAACATAATCGTCATATAACCTCACTATAACTTATATCGGTGCATTCATATAGAATCGACGACTCTCGCCGACGGAACGTACGAGCTGGTGCCCGCGTCCGAGAGTGAGCAGCGCGAAGCTCAAGTACATCTAACTGAAGCTCTTGAAGACCCGAGCCCAAGTTCGGAAGAGCCCCAAGCTAACTGTTCAAAAGAAGGCAAGCCCCGGAGCATGCACCCTATTTTTCTAAACTTATGCAACTTATTACTCTACTTTTACTTGTGCATTAAGTTTATAGGAGTTGGATGAAAACTTAGTTGCATGATCCTAGGTACCCATGCTCTGAACACTAGATGCCAGGTTCGATAGAATGCTATGCTAATAGGACTCGGTAAAAGTCGAGTGATTTCCTGTCACTCGCGAGAAATCAGGAGTTGATTGTTTACTACATGCTGCAATCATAAGGTCGACGGACGGGGCTATGGTACGATGTTTATGTTGATGATTGAGGCCCCGTCTGTTTAGTGAAAAATGCTAAGGCCGCAGTGTGTGGTAGTGGTGGTTAAGTCTTTGAACGTACTAACCACATGCCGAGAATATGGTAATCGGTAAGCTTAAGTACTGGATTGAACCGAGGCCAGAATATACTCCCCACTATCTTGAATTCGTTCACATCTAGCTAATGGCGGGTGCATCGGCCGCCACAGCCCGACGTATCGTGGTCTGTGGGGACGTGTAGTCGAGGGCGGTGGGCCTGTTCCGTGAAGCGGGAATTGAAGGGAAAAGTTGCACGTGTGACTCTGGGAGTAACCACGTGACGTGTGTTTAGGTTTCCCTTGCAAAGTTAAGAAATTCGATCCGAATCATCCGTTTCTCGCGGTTATTGAGACTGCTTGACCCTTTTACCACATAGAGTAAGAAGAGGAACAATGATAATGATTAATCTTGTTGGATGCAAAATAATTCTTCCACCATGTATGATATTGGATAGTTGCTTTCCTAGAATGGTTATAGAAAGCTAGAACTTGGAGCTAAAATCTGAAAGTAAGGACCTACTATATATGCTTTTCGGCAAAACAAACCCCTCAAGCCAAAAGCCTCGCATGTCTAGGAGTCGGCTAAGTATACCCCACTAGTCGGGTAAGCCTTGCTGAGTATTAGTATACTCATCCTTGCTTGTGGCTTGTTTCAGGTGAAACTTTCGAGGACATGATTGCTAGTTTGACTTGGCCTTGTACCCTTCCTCCTGGTTGGTCGGTGGAATGGGATACGTCCCCGGCCAACGGTGGTGATACCGAGTGATGCCTCGTACGGGTTTCATCGAGACATCCTTTATCGTCGAGTAGTTGTCGTTATCTTTTCCGCTGCTTGAACTCTGAAGAACTCATTTATTTCGAAATCCGAAGTACCTTGTTTTAAGAATTTGAACTCTATTGTAATGATAATTTATGATGAACTCCGTGGTGTAAAAAATGTGGAATGTTGTATACTCTGGGCTCACCTTCGTGTGAGTACGTGTATGTGTGGCTTCGATCCGTAAGAACCGTGGTTGTATCGGGAGGTTACCCGACAGACCAGTGGATTATTCCGTTTGAAGTGCGAGTTAGCCTTAATTGCCCTTGTGGTGATGAATAGCGCGCTTGAACCGGATTAATTCAGGTGGTTCTGCCACAAGAATGATCGCACAGACCCGTCACTTCCCAATTCTTGCTCAGCAAATATTGGCGGCAGCAGGAACGGTCAAGACACCACGGGGAGATGATACGCCGACACGAGGATCATTGGTGATGCCCGTTCTTCATCCATTGCTGGAAGAACGACCTCAGATTGCCATCAGCCGATGACTGTCCTGAGTGCAGCGGATCAAGCCGCAGCGATTGCCCGTTCAAAAGATCGCGCTCCAGAGATAGGAGATCAGAGCCGATCAGCAGAAATTGGCGCGAACAAGAAGGACGGCGCTTTTCAGTGCATGATCAGCTGGGGGGCAGAGTTGACCGGTATCACCGGTCGAAAAGCAGGATCAACCAGCAGGAGCGACTGGGGGGCAGAACCAGTGTACACGATCGGCTGGAAGAAACGGCCGATGCTAGGGTATCGAATGAAGACCCCCTAGGAAGAAAACCAGACTGGGAACGCGCCAAACCCTCGGCCAAACCAGTAAACCCCAGGTGGTGCCCTGATGGACTATCCAAATCCTAGAAACGGAGGATCCAACGCCTGCGCCAGTGGGAGCAACAAGAAGAAGAGCAGAGGCAGGTGCTGGACAAGAGAAACGTCAAGTCTCGGGTCTGGCGCCCCAAGAAAAACAACAGCAAAGAGGTTGAGAATCAAGAATCGGCAGCTGATGTCAACATGGTGTTCATATTGCCGATGGAGTTCATGGCGCCTGCCGATCGAGACAGGGCGACAAGGATGGAAGAGCAGATGGCGTAGTTGGTATTGGAGCCGATGACAGCCACTTTTGAGAAACCAGAAGATGAAAAACGGCAACATCTCAAGGCACTATTTCTCAAAGGGCACGTTAACGGCCGACCCGTTACCAGACTACTAGTGGATGGAGGCGCCGCAGTCAACATCATGCCATATGCCATGTTCCGAAAGTTGGGCAAAAGTGATGAAGACCTGACCAAGACGGACATGATGCTCAAGGACTTCGAAGGCAACGTGTCTCCCGCCCGCGGAGCGCCGTGCGTCGACCTCACCATCGGCAGTAAGACCCTTCCCACTACCTTCTTTATTATTAATGGTAAGGGGTCCTACAACATGTTGCTCGGTCGCGACTGGATACACGCGAATTGTTGTGTCCCATCTATGATGCACCAATGCCTTGTGCAGTGGGTCGGCGACAGTATAGAGATAGTCACCGCCGATTCCACCTACAGTGTTGCGGCGGCCGATAGGCAACAATGGAGCTGTGAACACGTCAAGTGTATATCCGGCAGGACTTGAGACAGTGATTTCCTGAAAGTGTCCGATTTTGGTCTACAGCCGATCCAAGCAGTCGGCTCTGAAGATTCAAAATAGATGGATCAATTCGACCGAGAGGATGGAAAGCTTGGGCATGGATTTACGTCGGCTGATTCATTGGAGATGGTGGATTTGGGAGATGGTAGCAAGCCAAGGCCGACATATATTAGTGCTAGCTTGGATCCTGGATATAAGTGTAAATTGATAAGTTTATTAAAAGAATTCAAGGATTGCTTTGCTTGGGAATACCATGAGATGCCTGGTCTAGACCGGTCCATTGTTGAACACCGTTTACCTATAAAATCAAGATATCGGCCATATCAGCAGCCTGCATGATGGTGCAACCCCAAAATTCTACCTGATATAAAGGCCGAGATCACAAGATTGATTGAAGCAGGATTTATTCGGCAGTGCCGTTATGCCGAATGGATTTCTAATATTGTGCCCGTATATAAGAAGAACGGAAAATTGCACGTATGCATCAACTTCAGGAACCTAAATCAGGCTACACCAATGGACGGATATCCGATGCCGACGGCCGATGTCTTGATAGATGCTGCCGCAGGACATAAAGTCATCAGTTTCATGAATGGTAATGCTAGGTACAATCAAATATTAATGGCCGAAGAAGATATCTCAAAAACGGCTTTCGGGTGTCCGGGTCACCTTGGTTTATTCGAGTGGGTTGTAATGACCTTTGGGTTATAGAACGCCGGTGCTACATATCAGCGGGCCATGAACTATATCTTTCACAAGCTCATTGGTGCATCGGTGGAAATCTACATCGACGATGTTGTGGTCAAATCGAAGGGTCATCAGGAACATCTGGCCGATTTACAAGAAGTACTGGAATGCACAAGGAAGCATGGGTTGAAAATGAACCCGAACCAGTGTGCATTCGGTGTATCGGCCGGGCAATTCTTAGGATTCATGGTCCATGAGCGCGGGATAGAGGTTAACCTGAAGACCATAGACGCCATCAACAAAGTTGTAGCCCCATAGAATAAAACTGAGCTGCAATCCCTCATCGGCAAGGTCAATTTTATTAGAAGATTCATATCCAACCTGTCCGGGCGTATTCGAGCTTTCACTCCTTTGTTGAAATTGAAGCCCGACCAGGAATTCGTGTGGGGAGAAGAACAACGCAGAGCGTTAGAAGATATCAAGCAATATCTGATTTCACCTCCGGTGTTAGTCCCGGCACAGCCTGGTAAGCCGTTCAAATTATACTTATCGGCTGGTGAGCAAGCTATTGGATCGGCGTTGGTACAGGAGTTCGAAGGGAAAGAACGGGTGGTATATTATGTCAGCAGAAGACTCCTGGACGCCGAAACAAGATATTCCCCGGTGGAACGACTGTGCCTGTGTTTATACTTCTCGCGTACCAAGCTCAGGCACTATTTGTTATCGGCAGAGTGCATAGTCGTATGCAAAGATGATGTGGTGAAATATATGCTATCACTGCCGATTTTGAAAGGACGGATTGGAAAATGGATCCTAGCTCTGTCAGAGTTTGACTTAAGGTACGAATCGGCCAAAGCTGTCAATGGTCAATTCATGGCTGATTTCGTAGCTCGGCATTGTGGACCGGAAATTGCTGTCGTTGAACCGGTTCCATGGACTCTGTATTTCGATAGTTCTTCGTGTGGGGCCGGATCGAGAATCGACATCGTTCTCGTATCGCCTCGGGGGGCAAGTTATGATTTTTCTCTACCGATAGAAGCATCCGCAACCAATAACCAGGCGGAATACCGAGCCGTCCTAAAAGGTATCCAATTATTAAGGGAAGTCAAAGTTGATGCAGTCAAGATTTTTGGAGATTCCTTGCTCATCGTAGATCAGTTAACGGGGAGATCTGAACGCAAAGATGATATCTTAAGGATTTACTATGAAGATTGCCTCCAGCTATTAAAGGAATTCAAGTCTGCAATAATCGAGCACATCCCCAGAAATTACAATGAAGAGGCCAATAGGCTGGCCCAACACGCGTCCGGATATCGGCTGATTCAGGGAGCTATGATTTTGGAGCTCATGGCCGATGATTGGCCAAAGGAGATTGCCGATTACTTGAAGGATCCGTCCCAGAAGGTGGATCAGTGAGTGCGTTTCCAGGCCACAAAATATGTGTTACTTGAAGATGATTTGTTTTACCGGACGATTGATGGGGTCCTTCTCAAATGCCTGGGATCGGAAGAAGCAAAGGTCCTGATGGGGGAAATCCATGAAGGCGTATGTGGAGCCCATCAATCGGCTCACAAGATGAAATGGATGATCAGAAACAATGGGTATTACTGGCCAACGATTCTTGAAGATTGTTTCAAATATTATAAAGGTTGCCAAGACTGTCAGAAGTTTGGCAATGTGCAGCGCGCGCCAGCTTCGGCTATGAATCCAGTAATCAAGCTGTGGCCGTTCAGAGGTTGGGGAATAGATCTCATCGGATAGATTCACCCTCCATCGAGCAAAGGGCATAAGTTTATATTGGTAGCCACTGATTATTTCACTAAATGGGTGGAGGCAGTTCCGTTAAGGACCGTGACATCGGCCGATATGATCGAGTTCGTTAAGAACCACATTGTTTATCGATTCGGTATTCCTCAGACTATCACAACTGATCAAGGAACGATGTTCACCTCTGGAGAATTTGGAGAATTCGCCGCCAATATGGGGATTAAATTATTGAATTCTTCTCCGTACTATGCTCAAGCCAATGGCCCGGCCGAATCGTCCAATAAGGGGATAATCAAGTTGGTCAAGAGGAAGATAGAAGAACAACCCAAGAAGTGGCACATGTCTTTGGCTGAATCTCTATGGGCTTATAGGATGGCTTGCCACGGGGCCACTAAGATATCTCCTTATCAGTTGGTATATGGTCACGAGGCAATTTTGCCTTGGGAATTAAGGATGGGGTCAAGGCGTATATCGCTTCAAGATCAGTTGACGGCCGATGACTATTCCTTCCTCATGAAGGATGAGCTCGATGACTCGGCTTGTCAGCGGTTGAGGGCCCCGATTAGCATCGAAGAAAACAAGAAAAGGGTGGCGAGGTGGTATGACAAGAAGGTCAAGGTTAAACAATTCTCCCAAGGAGATTTGGTGTGGAAGTTGGTTCTGCCGATAGGGTCTAAGGATCCCAAATTCGGTAAATGGTCGCCCACTTGGGAAGGGCCGTATAGAATCGGCCGATGTGCTTCGGGAAATGCATATATTCTAGAAACTAGCGAAGGGGAAGAATTCCCAAGAGCCTTAAACGGAAGATATCTTAAGAGGTACTATCCAAGCATTTGGGTAGGTGCATAACTCGCAGTAAGATGCATCAAGACAACATGGCCGACTCCTATCGGTTTTTGTCTACATAGCCGATGTAAAAATGGCATCGCCTTAAGGAGGAAACATTTTGGTTTGGTCTGATCGATTCATTATTCGGTGGAAAAAAAAGCAGAGTACATGGCCGACATGGTACAAGTCGCCCTTAGAATAAAAAGTACCAATACATCTACTGATCACGCTTTTTCTTGAACTCTCTCTCAATGCGGCCTAGTTTTATCAGAAGGCGAATGGTCTTCTCCTCCAGATCTTCCATGGTGGCTTCAGCCTCGACTTGATGAGGGAGTGGATGACTCCTGTCGAGAGGTGGTTGGGATATTCCTGCCGCAGCATCTTCCAGGGCAATTGAGCGAGGGAGTGGATGACTCCTTTCAGTTGGCGGTCACCTAGTGCAGTTAGCGTCTATTTGGTCCCAGATTTTCTGGACATCAGCAGGAACATGACCTTTGAGTTCTTCAAAGTGAGCTCTTATTAGATCTATGTCTGCCTGCGACATGGTTCGTCTGAATGCATAACTTCAATCGCTCGTTCCAGACTGGGACTAAGGCGCTTTGGCTAAAGAGGGATAAACAACTACCCAGTATCAGAGCGGATTGAGATGTCAAGGGGAAAAATAAAAGAAGGTTCATACCTGGTTGACAGAGGAGGAGGAAGATGAGGAAGACATCTTGATGTCCAGCCTGGGAGGATAGAGATAGAATTATTGGAGGAGAAGGAGATTGATGATACAGACGCCTCTGGAAACGATATGGGATCTCGTACTTGTAGAAAGAAAGAGGTAAGGAGATAGTCGGATGCGTCCTATCAGAGTAAAAGCGGTCATAAATGCAAAACTGCCAAAGGAGGCGGTCCAAGTTCGGATCGGCGCATCAACACTAAGAGAGCATTAAATGTTTACAAGATTCTTTACAACCCAAGGAGGGCATCTATAGTCGCAATAGCTCGTTGCCTAATCTGATCGGCCGAGTCTAATACTCTTTGATCGTCGTCGGTCGATCCGTGAATTTCCGGCATATGACGATGAAGTCTTATCGCTTCACGGGCTAGGTTCTGTCTTTCTTGCTTCAGCCCGGCGATGACAGATGGAAGCTCTTGAAGTCTCTTTTCTTCAGCAGCTATGTCCTTGGTTACCTGCTCCATCTCTTTGGCTAGCTCTGCCCTCCTCCGTTTGAGGCAATCTATTGTGCCGACGATATCTGGGCGGGAGTTCTCGAGGAAGTTGATCCGTTGATGTACTTCTTGAGCTCGGTGTTTGTAAGAATCGGCTTCCTCCCGGGTCTTTGCTAGCTGGGCACGATCGGCCACATGACGCAGGGCCCTGAACACTGAGGTCTGTATCGATTCTATGTATGCAGCAGGTTCTAGAGTCTCTGTTGCTTTCTCCGAAATTCGGCCTCTGATGTCATTGAGAAGCTGCCGAATCGGTGAGGCATCTCCTACTAATCGGCCGATATCATCTTGGAGGAGGGTCCGCATACTCTCAAGCTTGGCGCGGACATCGTCAGGAATCGAGCTAGATGGAACTTGGCGTGAAGCGACTTCTTCATCGTCAGATAGAGGGACCGCGAAAGAGAAAAGGCTGTTATTGGGAGTGTCTTGTTCCTGCGAATGAATAAAGACAAGGGTTAGCAGGCAGTAAAGGGGAATCGGCCGATTCCGGTGATAAGTTTCTTACCTCCTTGAAGCAGATTTCTCTTGCTTGCGCCGATGGGAGTGCTGCCCTCGTCTCAGGAACCGGTGCAATCGGCTCATCAGAGGAGGAGGACTCGACAACTATCAATGCCCTTCTTGGGCCAGCTTCCTGAAAAGGTATGGGAATTAGATTCTATGAGTATACCGCGGATAATTGAATATGATGATATGAGATACTTGCCATACCTCTGTGAGTCTTCCGGCCGATGTTTGTTGAGGGGGTACAGCTGACGCACCCAGATCGATCTACATCAAAATCGGTTAGTTTTCTGAATATCGAGAAATTGAGTTAAGATATTATCTACCTCGGTGAGGAGGGTCGCTGGCGTTTCGGCTTCCACTCGGGATGTGGCCGATTGCTGCGGGGATTGCGCTGGAGCGATCTGTGCAGCCTGGCAGAAGGGAGAAGTTAATATTGATAGAGTACTTAAAGATATGTGAAGTATGCGAGGTTACCTCAACAGCTTCCACCAGCAGTGATGCAGCGGCCGGTCCGACTTCTGCGGCAGTTTGGGGATCGACCATCTCGGTAGTCGGCAAGGCTGGAGGAGTTGGGGTTTCAGCCGATACTACCGCCGATTGGTCAGTCGGTCCTATGCGGGCACACACTCGACGGCTTGTCTTCTTTAAGGTTGGCCTTTTTGGCGTTTGTTTCCATCGGCCGCTAGTGATGCCCTTGATGGTCGGAGCGTGATAGCCGATAAGTGGGAATGATGTATATGGACGATCGCTCTCTATCGGCCTACCACTTCGGCTCCGCATCGGAGGAACTTGGCTTTCAGACTGAAAAGATAAACACAAGTTAACGGTAAGATTGTAGCATGGAAAGAGACAATATTGAAATCGGCTGGGAGAAAGGTCATACCGCTGCACTTGAATCGATGTTTTCTGGGTCCAAACTCTTGCAATATGTTGATGGAGATAGACAGAAGAGGTATTGCTTCCATTCTGCCCACCACAGTTTGAATTGTTGGATGGCAAAAGGGGCCACCATCCAGTTGTTCAGGTTGATGGTACTGGAGTCTGGCACTAAGTTGCACAGCCGATTGTAGTCGAGGCTCTTGGTCAGTTCATCTCAAAATTGTGCTTGGCCGGCAAAGTAGACCTGAATCGGCAGTTGACCAAAGCCCAGTTGCCTTGCTGCAGCCGATGGATTATAAAATTCATAGGTGGGGGAATCCTTTCCAGAAAAGAAATTGGCCGGTAAAATCCCTGGCTTGATCAGGATATCCATAAGATCACCGTCAAAAGTATGGGATGATGAATCGTAGCAGACGGGAAGCTCAAAAATCGGCCCTACTGTCTGATATGGATACCAACTGATAGTCTCTTCATTGAAGCCGTTCTAGAAACATCTGAAGTATTCGGCCGTTCGGGTGGCAGTGAATTGACAGCCAGGGAAGGCCGATGGCGCTTCTCCAAAAGATGTACAGCGTCGTCGAATGGTGGGGTTTTTCTCTGACTCAATATTGGGAAAAGTCTTGGTCTTTATTTGCTGCTGGGAGACCTTGCTCATATATAAGTTGAGCCAGAGGGTGATAAACCACCAAGGACCACCATGATTGCCGATCGACTCCCCTTTTGACAATCTGACGCCGATTTGGTGCATCATATGATAGGCCGATCCTAGTGATAGAGCTTCTGCCAGGGCTTGGGTATTAGATGAAGGACCAACTGCAGGCAAGATCGGAAATCGCAGGCAAGATCGCTGGAGGGAGCGGTTGGAGATCGAGAGGGCTCAGGAAGAAGATGAACAGTGGTTCGCTAGAGGAGATTACTAGGCTTGTGGAGAAAGGAAGGCGGAGAATGCCAGTACTTAAGGACAATCCGAGAGAGAAAGGGCAAAGGCGGAATTTTTGCCGCGCCGTCTACACGAATTCCAGGAGAACAGTTATCTCAAGCGCCCGGTCCGAGAAGATTGCAATCATCATGTAGAAAACCGCGAAACAGAAGGAGATTTTTACTGCGCTCATTTCGGAGGGAAGATTAAAGAAAAGAGTTTCGAAGTAAAAATTATGTTTTACTCCGAAACTGGGGGGCATGTGTTGACGCCAGATTTTGACACGTGTTGAATCAGCGTCAGGAGAAGAGATTGGCCGATGCGGCAGATTTAAAGGCTACAGTGAGGAATCGGCCGATTGAGGCTACAGTTGGGAATCGGTCGATTGGCGATGCAACTTGCGCCAACAGATAGGGAAGGTGAAACCATTGGAACCACAACAGAGGATCCCGGTCAAAAGTGGCCTAATGTTGGTCAACGGAATGATGCTGATTCGGTCGAGAAGTAATGGAAAGAGTTCTGATTGGATTAGGAGATGGCGGCAGAAGATTCTGCGGGAGTCCGTTTCCTTTATAAAAATATTATAGATATAGTAGTTTTTCTGTTTAAAATAAGATTGTAACAAGTCGTAATCGATCAGGAGTCCTGGTTCTAGGGTATAAATAGGAATCGTCAGGGCTTTTTAAAGGGAAAAAACAATCAATCAATCAACAATACAATCTACTTTTTCATCGCACTTTACTTTCAAGTCGGCGACTTCGCCAATACTTTTTCTTCTTTCACGAGTTCGTACGGATTGGCAGGGCTGCATCGACTCGATCTCCGGCCAATTGGTAGGTTCCGCTTATCGAGTAACATCTGAGCTTTGACTTCGGGCGCATCGCTGTGGTTTCGTTCGTATTTATTCACCAGTTATCGATATTTACTAGAATTATAGGTTTTACCTGTTGTTCTAGTATTATCACCAGTTATCCAGCTTGAGATTGAAACTATCGGCTTTACCATCACTCTCCCTCGTTCATTGTTATACAGCCGATTAGATCTATTTCAAGTGTTGCGTCTGTAATAATTGTTTGAGTTGCTCCAGCAGTTTTCTTTGCAATTATTACGCGATTATCGGCTAATCCTTAGCCGATCATCTTCATAGCAAATCGGCCGATTCGCCGACGCGCTTTTCAGGACAGATCAGAAATTCAGCGGATCAGGACGCCCGGAATTTAATACTCTTATTTCCTTGTCAATCAACAGGTCAGATTGACTGGCACGCCGCGCGAACCGCACCAGGGCAATAACCCGAACAGGAGCTAAGCAGATTCTCCCGGGTCGTGTGTCCGACGCTGAAGGTCATTGGCCGATTCTTGGCCGATTTTAGCGCCAACACAAATATGCTAGAAAGTCTACATATTTGCACATGTAAAAAGTAAGTATGCTACCAAATAATCTTTTTGGAAGAAATCTAAATCCCACGACACTTCATATACTTACGATGCTAAATAGTTCGGTATTGATTGTGGTAGTTGTAATATTCCTATTGACTAAATTATGAACTAAATAGTCATTTAGCTCGTTTAATCACGTTTAACTTGACCCTGTTTAGACAGTCTAGATGGTTTTTAATAGTTTAGACTATTTTTATCGGTTTAAACGGGTTTAAACGGTCCAACTGTTTAATTCACCGTTTAGGGCCTAAACAACACGGGTGACCTCTATTACCATTTAAATGTTGTTTAAACGGACTAAACAACCGTTTAGGCGAACAGAGCTGAGGAGAAGGGTGAGCTGTATCTTCGACCCATTGTCGTGATGAAGCCTGCACGAGGGATGACAATATTGTTTCTAGGCAGCGCAACTGCGCAACCGCTCAAGACCGATCGACTATATTCTGCACTACCTCGACTACGATCTGCACTTACACGAGGCCGGAGCGCTCATTTGTAAGTGTGAGGATTTATACACCCTTTACATGAGTTTGTTTCTGTTCTTTTTAATCTATCTGCTATTAGATCTGAAATACGTAGCAGTAGTATTGTTTCATGTAATTTGCCTCAAATTAAATCTAGTAGATTTAAATGCATATATCCAACATAGACATGCTCAACAAGCACAAGAGGAATGTAATATAATTATATACAGTAGCAGGTAAACAAATTAAACATTCAAAGAATCATGTCAACACAAAGGAGTAGAAACTATATGAAGGGCTTGATCTGAACGCATGCAAAGGACATCAGTGTCACCTCCTGACTACTAAAATGCTGCAAATATCGGATTGAACAATAACATGAACATGTAGCTAATACTCCATTTATCACCATAGAACAATAGTATATCCAAATACAATATTAATAGAACCGATTAGGATGATAACAATCTGAAGCTATATAAACATAGAGGAGAAAGGTCCATCCTCCAGCCCTCCTCTGTTCTCAGGCTAATCCAGTCGATGCAAGTTATATTGCATTGCAGGTACACTTTTCTCGCTCCCTATATTTTAGTTGAGATTCCCAATCTAAGATCATTTATTTTGTTAACTTGCCAAATTGGAGAATAAACCTTGTACACTAGAAATCAAGCTGACATGGATATCTAAGCAGGCAACACAACAGTACGCATCATAATAACAGAAGAAATTTAGTGCTCATCGTATCCAATAGAGGAAAACAGAGACGAATCCTGACAAATGCAACTGTAGAATAAACAGATTGTGGAGCATAAAAACTAGAACCAATTCCCTCAGTGGTATAGAAATTAACATGCCTTTCCCAATATCATAAAATTTTACGGAATTCCCTCGGTACCACAGCTTTAAAATTTAGTAATGACTTTGTTCCGGCCGACCATGCGTTTGCATCCACCCCGCATATAGTTTTTATCCTACTAGGCTAGTGGGCACATGCAAACAATTTTCATAACTTAAAAATATTATAGTTTTTAAACTATCAATCAAATTCTAATTCCGATTGCACAAATATATCTCTTTCGAAGAGACCTTCAAAACAAGATCTCACTTGCATATATTTCGACAATATTTTTCAAAGACACATAAATTGCTTTATGTATAATGAAAAATACCAAAATAAATTAGTTAAAATGCTCAACTGATCTGCTAAAGTTGCCTATTATTAATCATGCAATAAACATTCACCTACCCAACAAAGTTATTTACCCCCATCCACTAACCACACCAAACAATTTATCTTCACAACATGAACACCAATATCTACTTAACTAAACTCAGGCGTTTGAAGCAACATTCTGTAAAGGCATAAGCAATTTTTGCAAACATCATAAGCAAATTAGAATACACTAAAAATTATTTTTTCTCAAAAAAATATGTCATTGAAATATAGTGGTGTGAGATGTTGTTTTGAAGCTCCTATTGAAATAAACACAACTGTGTAATCAGATTTTGATTTCGATACTCAATTTTAAAATTACGATCTTTTTTATTTTAAAATTATGTGAATGTGCACGCCTACCCATCCATTCTTTTTCCAACTTACATTTGCGTGCATGGGCTTACGTCATTCCCTTTTTCCTTGAAGTGCTACGCATGTGTGTGGGTGTAGTCGCCCCCGGAGCAATTAGAATGGCTAATATGCAAAAAATGGAAGTGTCTTGATTACGTAGTTTCTTAATTAAGGTCGGCCGTTCAGACCGGCTAATTTAAAATTTTATCTCTTCAATACCAATTCCGTTAGGGGCTGTCGCTGGATACCCTTGTGTCCATATTTTCAATGACCAAAAGGCACACTAAAACAAGAAACCTATACCCTCTCCTGCGTCGCGCCGACGCCCCAGTAAGGACCCACCCATGACCCCGGCCCTTGCGGCCTAGCTCGCGCGCGTCCTCGCAGCTCGCGCCACCGACCCCACGTGGTCCCGCTCCCTCGCCGCGCTCCTCCTGCCCCCATTCTCCGACGCCCGCCTCGCCGCCGCCTTCTCCTCGCTCGCTGACCCCGACCTCTCACCCTCGCGCTCGTCTCTTGGTCCGGGCCCGCCGCCGCCATGACGCGCCGATCCCGCTCGCCCACTCCGCGCTGCTCCGCTTCCTCGCCCGCGCCCGCCGCTTCAATGCCGCGGACGCCACGCTTCAATCCATGTTCCCCGCCACGCCCACGTGCGCCTGCCTCGTCGCAATTGTCGCCGTACGCGGACGCCAGGATGGACGGGAAGGCCGCGGAGATGTGCACGCGCACCAGGGAGCTGCACGGCGCGCTCCCGAAGCCAAGGCACTGCAACCGCTTGCTCAGGCTTCTCGTATAATCCCAAGATGCATGTATGAGAAGATGATTTCAATTGATGTTGCATTGTTGCTTGGATAGTTGTCGATGCTATAATCTAAACTGCTAGTTCAGATTAAAAATATGAAACACACAATCGCTTTCTCCTTTGTGGTGGAATCATCCTGCTGTTCAGTATCATTCAGATTCAGAAATTCCAATATGGTCGGAAACACGTGATAACAAAATTTGTAGTTCAGAGGTCAACCAAATTAGAGGGGCCGCCACCAATTTTTCTTCCAAAAATACGGTCATAAAAAATACTACATCCGTCTCAAAATATAGCAACTTTTAAACTTGGTCAAAGTCAAATATTTTTATCTTGACCAATAGTATCTTCAAAAATAATTATTTTTTAAATAGAAAATATTACATGTTATGATAGTTGGTTTTATTATGAATATACTAATATTATTTTTATGTTGTCAGTCTTTATAGTTTTTTTACTTTACTATCCATAGTTAAAGTTTAAAAGGTTTGATTTTGAAAAATATCTAAAAGTAGCTATATCCTGGAACGGAGGTAGTATGATATATCACCAAATTTTTTATAAATCATGTCATTTGTGCCATCTTACAATGTATCTCAGTGACAAACACGCAATGGTACGATGGTAGTAAAGGGGAAGATTCAAATTTACTTTATTACATTAGAGGGGCAAATGTGTCTTTTCCAGGTTACTTAACAGTAACATAACACCTCGCGGACGGAATTGATATTGAGGGGATAAAATTTTGAAACCATGGCATTGAGGGAATTTTAGAAAAATCTATGGCACTGAAGGAAGCCATGTTAATTTCTATGGCACTTAGGGAAGGGAAATGGCTCTAAAAACTATCGGAGGCGAAGGGGAATCATTTGAAGCGCAGGTGAAATCCCTTGAGAACGGTAATGCAGATCGGCCCTCATCCGTGCTTCTAGGATGCCCAGTGATCTGTGCCTCGGCCCCATCATTCCTGCAAAGGCGCACGCGGACTGCTGCTGCTGCTGCCAATGGCGGCCTCAGGATGGAAGCTCGTCGCAGCATTCGGCACACCACACTGGCTGCAGCGGAGGATGGAGAATTTTTTTTTTAGACCAAAGACCTTTGACCCTGCTTTGTATTGAAAGCCTAGATAGTTTAGGCTGGGGTTACCAGCACTTAGATAGTTGGTTCACAAAAGGAAACTTCAAGCTGAGCCAGAAAGAACTACTCACTCATCTCCCTCTAAAGAAGAAACAATTAAAAACAAGTGAACTTTCATAAACGATATCTGTCATCCTTCGTCAGGCCACCATGATGATAGTAGGAGCTCCAGCTTTTGTCTTGCTTGGGCTAGGAAGATCCGGTATCATCACCTCCCATTTCTGCATGAAAGATAATACACGGTATACACTTACATCAGGCGAGGAAACTGTGACAACCCTGGTAATTACAAATCCAAAATCAATGACATAAGCCTAACTCCATGTGTTAAACCAACTAATGAGAGAGTGGAAAGAATTTAAAACGGGTTCAGTTGGAATTCAAATTAAATTTGGGCACATTTGGACACAATTGAAACTTTTAAAATAACTTTAAAACCATAAGCCAAATGAAATTTTGCCTGAAACCAAAGTTGTAGAACTTTTTATTTTGAACAACTTTCGTGTTCAAAAGTTTTTGAAATTCAAATCAGAAAGAGGAGAAAACGCCCTGTTTGCACCCAGCCCCCTGAACTTTTTCGAATTTTTGCATTCCAGTCCCTCGGCTGCTCTGCCGCGCCGCGCGCGCGCGCGCCCGCCCGCCGCGCGCCAGGTGGCCGGCGTTGCCTGACCGGCGCGGAGCGCCAGGCCAGTGGCCGCCGCACCACCCCGCCACGGCCGGCTTTGCCCCGCCCCGACGCCGCGCGGCCAGTCCCCGCCCGCGCGTGCGCTGCCGCGCCCAGGCCGCCGCCCGCTCGCCCAGTGGCCGCGCTCCGCCGTGCCGCCCCGGCCCCCGCGCCCCACCAGTCGTCGCGCCCGCCCTCCGCCCGAGCCGCTGCCGCTGCTGCTTCCCCACTCCGCGCCCGGCACTATCTCACCGCGCCCACGCCACAATCGCGGCCGCCCAGTCACCGCGCCCGCTCGCCGCACGCCGCGCCGGCGTTCTGCCGCCGCCCGCCGCGCCCAGTGCACTCCGTTGCCGTGCCCCGCCCCGCGCGTCGCCCAGGCACCTCCACGCCCCCTCCTGTCCCTATAAAACCCCCGCCCCGACCGCCCGCGCGAGCCCCCGGCCACCAGAACACCTCGCCGCGCCATCGCCGCCGCCGAGCACCACCCGCCCGTGGGCAGCCCTCCACAGCCGCCCACTGCCCAAACGGAGCCCCCAGCCACCACTACATCACCCCACCGCAGCTCACCGACCCGCCCAACGCCACCCAGAGCCACCGGAGCTCCGCCGCCCGCGCTGCCGTCGCCGCCGCCGCCCCTGCTCGCCGTGGACAGCACGACTCCGACCCCCTCCGTCCAAGCCGAGCCCCGGAGTAGCTTCCCCACGCACCACTGAAGCTCACCGACCGGACCACGCCGCCCCAAGCCCGCCGGAGCACCGCCGTCGACGCGAGCCGCGCCGCCGCCGCCTCTGCTCCAACGCCGGCGAGCCCTTCCCGGCCGTCCCCCACCTGAACAACACCCCCACAAGGTAGCCCTCGCACCCCTGAACCTTCCCCGACCCCCGCCCCTCGCCGCCGGCGAGCCCCCTCGCCGGAATTTCGGCCGGCCGCCGTACCCGAGCCGCCGAGGACCCAATTGCAAGGATTTAAATCTTTAGAAGGGTCTGAGCGTAAGATTCAAGGACCTAGTTGTAAAAGAAAATTTCAAACCTAGATTCAAATTCAGTGAACTTGTAAAATTCGTATAAAATCGTAGAAAATTCAGAAAAATGCAAACTCAACTGTTCTGGAATCCTAAGAACAAACTCTACCACTTTTGTTACAAAAATTTTCTCAGAATCTCAAAATATTTTGCTCTACATTAAATAGAATCTTTAATGGACATATTTTATACCCACTGTTCTAGAACAATGCTGACCCTGAATTTTGGGCAGTGAACTAGTTGCTGGATGATTAGGACTGTGTAAAAAGATTAGGCCCAAATTCCATCTCTAGATTTACTGTTTGTTAAACTTAGTTTCATATCATGTGTAAGAAGAATATTTTATCCCTGCAGTTAGGTGGTAAGTCACCCATTGGAATTTTTCCTATGCTAATGTATTGGTTACTAGAAGCCAGAGAAAAATTAGGAGACCTTTTATCTCACAGTAACCTATTTATTTGATTTATGTGCTAATAACATACATTAAATCAAGAAAATAGTACCTTAGTTTGGAAAATCCCCAAATTATTACTGGGAGTTACACTGTTGGAGGGGTTGCTGTGTAAAAAGTTTCATGGACAAAAACCCTGTGTAGGGTCCTGTAAAAATGAATCTTTAAAAAGCCTAGGTGTAGAATGTCATATTTTCTATGCTCTAAATACTGCATGATAAATCCTACAAACATTACAGTAGCTTCTGCATGCTCAAGTGAGAGCTCTGTAAAAATCTTAGCCACATTTGTTGCACCAATTGATCTGTACAAAAAAAACAAGTATCTAACAGCAACAATGAAATATATTTTTCAGAATTAATCTGTTACATAAAATTGGCTGAAAATTTTACAGTAAGCACATCTTTCCTTGATGTGCCTAAATCCAAAATTTCATGACCAGAAACTATCCCTTGTAGTAATTACTCTCAAATCGTAATCAAGTGCTATTTCCACGACTTAAACTTGTGCACTCATGTAGAATCGACGACTCTCGCCGACGGAACTTACGAGCTGGTGCCCGCGTCTGAGAGTGAGCAGCGTGAAGCTCAAGCAAATCTAACTGAAGCTTTTGAAGACCCGAGCCCAAGTTCGGAAGATCCCCAAGCGAACTGCGAAGGCAAGCCCCGGAGCATAACCCATTCTTTCCGAAATTATGCAACGCATTACTCTTTGCTTGTGCATTAAGTTTATAGGAGTTGGATGAAAACTTAGTTGCATGATGTCAGGAACCCTTGCGTGAAAACTAGATGTAAGGTTCGATAGAATGCTGTGCTAATAGGACTCCGGTAAAAGTCGAGTGATTTCCTGTCACTCGCGAGAAAATAGGAGTTGAATGACTACTACACGCTGCAATCATAAGGACACGGACGGGTTATGTAACGATGGTTACGATTGAGGCCCGTCTGTCTAGTGAAAAATGCTAAGGCCGCAGGGTGTGGTAGTGATGGTTAAGTCTTTGAACGTACTAAACACATGCCGAGATTATGGGAATCGGTAAGCTTAAGTACCTGATTGGCCCGGCAAGGGGACGGCATCCTACCCTTTGAACTTCGGTCCCATGTGCATATGGCGAGTGCAGAGAGTGGTCATGACCCGGCGCCGAACCGTGGCGTGGAGCTCTTGTACTCTCGGAGGGTAGCCCCGATCCACGACCCGGAAAGAAAGGGGAAAAGTTGCACGTGTGACTCTAGGGAGTAACCACGTGACGTGTGTTTGGGTTTCCCTTGCAAGGTTAAGAAATTCGATTCGAATCGTCCGTTTCTCACGGCTATTGAGACTGCTTAACCATTTTTACCCACAGAGTAAGAAGAGGAACAATGATGATGAATGAACTGGTTGGATGGAAAACTTAATGCTTCACCATGTATGCTTGGATAGCTGCTTACCTAGACTGGCTAACGAAACTAGAATCTTGAGCTAAAAGTTGAAAGTAAGGACCCACTTGTAGATGCTTTTCGGCAAAACAAACCCCTGAGCCAAAAAGCCTTGCATGTCTAGAGTCGGTGGAGTAGTTTCCACTACTCGGGTAAGTCTTGCTGAGTATTAGTATACTCAGTCTTGCTTGTGACTCGTTTTCAGGTGAGCCCTTTGAAGACATGATTGCTAGCTTGACTTGGCCCTGCACTCTTCCCCCTGGTTGGTCGGTGGAATGGGATGCGCCCCCGTCCAACGGAGATAAGGCCGAGTGATGTCTCGTACGGGCTTCATCGAGACATCCTGTATCGTCGAGTAGTTTCCGTTGTTTATTTCCGCTGCAAATTAACTCTGAAGAACTTATTTATGTTAATTGAAGTACTTGTTTTCTAAACTCAGAATTAGGTCTGTAATATTTACTTATGCTAATGATGTAATATTTGCTGGAATGTGGTATTCTCTGGGCTCATCGTCGCATGAGCATTTGTATGTACGGCGCTCGATCCGTTCACCGTGGTTGTATCGGGAGGTTATACCCGACAGACCAGTGGATTACTCCGTTTGAAGTGTAAGGTTAACCGAGGATGCCTTAATGGTGATGGTTAATACACTTGAGCCGGATTAATTCAGGTGGTTCTGCCACAGCTGGTATCAGAGCCGTAGCTGGTGCCACAGGTGGGCAACAACGGACACCAGAGCCGAAATACATACGCCAGAGAATGCTACAAGCCTTAAAAACTCATTTTACTAAAACTTGACTAGAAGGTTGTGTTGCGAAATGCGTTGGTACGTTAAGGATGGTGCCTAGTTCGTAAAGCCCTAAGGGTTTATGGGAAAGTTACTAGGTGGCTATCTAACTTCTATATATAGTATCAACTGACTTCCAGCACATTATTTTCTGTCAAAACTTACTTTCATGCACAACCGACCTTAAATTCTGTAACGACGCACTCGTCGCTAAGGTAAGAAGGTAAGGATCCTCAGCCAACTGAGGGAGCTTGGCCTTCCTGTCGGTGATGCGAACCGAACGCTGCCCTCAAGCAGTGGCTTACTTGAGGTGCTGCCAATATGCCAACTGTTAGTTGAGCATATTGGGAGTAGAAGGTTCGGCGCAGGGTATGGCGATCGCTGTTCATACCCCCGTCTCATGACGGTACCCCCGTGAATACGCTATCTCGATAGCGTATGTTAACGTCGTCTGTACGGCGGGAATTGTACAGATATCGTTTCTATAAGTAAACGGTAATGAATACGGACGCTTTCATGAGTGCTGGCATGAAAGGTTCATGATATATAAATGCTTGTCGATTTTCTGCAGGTACACTAACCACGATTACGATAAGTTAAGGAACGATTAGAAAGACTCGACTAGCTATTATAGCGAGAGCCGTATTGTGTAAGCCACCGAAACTATCTTCGTAAGACCAAAGCTATTTGGCGATTATTTTATTTTGTGAGGACGAATAGGACGTGCATACATCATGAACATGTGTATCTGAAATCAAAAATGCGATGTATGAGAGTGGTAGGGTTCTTGCGTATCTAAAGCATGGTTGCATAAGGATTATCTAGAGAAACTGTCCCAAATCTGCCACGACCGAAAAGAGCGAATTATTGACCAAAGAAAATGACCATTTCTGATAAAGTTCATGTTGAAGAAATTGTTTCAAATCTTGTGCCCTATCTTCTGTTCAAAAATGAGAAATTCTGAACTTATGGATAATAAGAAATAACAGAAACCTTAGAGCGTCAGATTTCTGTCCAGAATAAGCACTTCTGCCTCTTAAATTTTTAGGCCCCCTTCCTGCGGTTTTCTGCAAAAGAGCACAATACGAAACTTGTTCCAAATTCACCCAGGAAGCTTCTGTTAAAATTTGGTAAATTTTGGCTGGGTAGATTTTCCCTGGTATACGAAACTCTAGCCCTCTGTTCACTGAAAATTCTGGGTAGACAGTAAGGTAAAACCTGAAAAGAAAGACCATCTTAGAAACCCAATTAGCTCTGGAGTTGACTAGAAAAGTTGTTCACAAATACCTTAGGAGTGATCTGGTGAAATTTGAGAATTTTTGGATAAGAACTGTGGGAGTTATGATTATTTTTGCACACTATACAGAATCTGTCCTTGTGCTGCTCACAGTTTTTCGCTATCTCATTCCATTTGATCTTTTGTTCAGATGGCCGAGCCTGTTGAGATGATGGTGAATGAGGATGGACGCGTGCACTCGCAGTGTCTCCACTGGGAGGGCTTTCCCTCTATTTTGTGGGATGTTCTGCGTACCGCGGGCTATCTAATTCCCCCACGTTACGCCGGACTGGAGTTTGCAGAAAATGGAGTTACCCAGTGCCGTGTCAACGTGACTATCTTTCCGCACCCGCTACACCCGGAGCGGCCCGCCTTGGAGCTTGAGGCTGTTGGTCGCCGTTTGGCCGATACTTGGGAGCTTGCAGCCATGAGGGCGCTCACCACATTTTGTGCGCAGCGTCCCGAGGTTGTCACACTCACTCCCATTGGATTGTTTCCTGCTGCCCAGGACAACGACCCCTTTTGGCTCAACAGGGTGCAGCACGCACAGTATTTGGTAGACTTCCATGCCCAGGAGACTATCCATACCTCCGTGCGGTGCATGAGTGCACTCTACCGGCTTCAGATTCTCCAGAGTCAGGCACTCGAGCAGCTCACTGATCTTGCTCAGGCCTACCATATGATGGCAGATACCAGGGATGAGCAGATAAAGGAGCTCAGTCAGGATCTTGAGGACAGAGATGCTCAGATTGGCCAACTTGAGGGCCAAATTCAGGAGCAGGACACTCTCATGGGTGAGAGAGATACCACGATAGCACAGTTGGAGAAGCAGCTCCATGATCTGAACCTTGAGTTGGAGGATGCTAATGAGCACATTCAGTGGCATCATGATCAGAATGACCATCCCCATGAGGACGACATGGAGGAGGATGAGGAGGAGCCACAGGAGATTGATGGTATCTCAGGTATGGATTTCGAGGGTAAGGTACCACAGGCACCTCAGATGGGAGCCCACTCTCCGGCTCACAGCGAGTCGTCCGTCAACGACTTGGATGATTTCTAGAGGACGACCTAGGAGGACTTTTGCACATACTCCTCGATAGGGTAGCCTAACTTTTGGCAAGTGTTGTAATAGGCTAACTAGGAGTTGAGTAACTCTTTTGTGTTGGGTACACCTGAACCATGTGGGTACCCTCAGCATGTAAGGAACGGCGATAAAACTTGGTGATTTCGTTGTAAGTTGGTAAACGATGGAATCCACAATCGCTGAGACTTGTCGGAATTTTTACCCATGTCTCCTTGCATTTCTTGGCTGAGTGTTGAATACCAGACTTGTGCTAAATTTTGTGATCTGGGTTCTCACAAAAATTCAGCATCATTGGACCTCGCTAGTTTAAGATATAGGCGAAACAGTACCGATCAATCTGCTGAAAAACAGCTAAGACAGCAAGGCAAAGGACGAGCTTTTCGACCACCTTAGCCATAGTTCTAGCACCGAAGTAAATACCAAAGTGGTGCAGTCCTAAATTCTCTGACTACCACAAATGTTTGAGATGTTTTGGATGGACCCACAGCAGGCTATGATTTTTCTCGTAGCAAACAGAGATTCTGTTCATACTTCTGGCTCAGACTTCGGAAGTCTATGACTACACCAATTAATCCTGAATCAAGGAAGTAATACGGATCGCGATGCTAATGGTAACCTTTCACGTTTCAGATGGTTGGATCAACACGTGGCAACCCCGAGGGTTTTGGTGCCGGTGGCAGCCGCTCGCGACAATCGCCACCACCCCCGCCCAGTTTGGTGGAAGTGATGGCCGCTCAAACCGAGCTGCTACGTCAGATTGTGCAAGGGCAACACCAGCAGAGGGGTGGGCACAATGCTCACCAACCACAAGCTGCAGGATACACGGATTTCCTGGGGACCCAGCCTCCCTTGTTCCATAAGGCCGAGGAACCCCTGGACGCAGATGCATGGATTCGCACCATAGAATCCAAGTTCACGCTACTTGTGGCCCCATGCTCAGAAGCCAACAAAGCTCGTTTTGCCGCGCAACAGCTTCGCGGTACCGCTCGTCTGTGGTGGGACCACTATTTTGCGATGCTCCCGGCTGATCATGTGGTCGACTGGAATGAATTCAAGACCGCGTTCCGGGCACATCATATTCCCGAGGGTCTCATGGAGAGGAAGTTGAACGAGTTCCTGGCACTCACCCAGGGCACCCGCACCGTGTTGCAGTACGCCCAGGCGTTCAACAACCTATGCCAGTATGCGGGCTATCACGCGGATACGGATGCCAAGAAGCGTGATCGTTTCCGCCGAGGTCTGAATACCAAGGTCAAGGAACGTCTGAACCTAGCCAGGGCGGACACCTATAATGAGTTGGTCAATATGGCCATTACCCAGGAGGACTGTATCATGGCACACCGGGCAGAGAAGAAGAGAAAGGCACCCGCAGGGCCATCAAGTGCCCAACCACCAAGGTATCGCATCGTGCAAAATACCGCACCTACAGCTCCACCAAAGGCCCCGCAGCCAGGAAGATGGATTGCCAGACCCCCACAGCAGCCAGGCATGATACGACCCCCGATGCCTCCACAGAATGGTCCGAGGCCCATTCTTCAGCAGTCTCTTCGACCTAGCCCCGCAAATCGCTGTTTCAAATGCGGGAGTTCCAGCCACTTCGCACGCGAATGCCCTCAGCCTGGACAGCCCAACCAAGGTCAAGGATCCAACCCGAACACCAAGAACAGGGGCAAGAGACAGACCCTGCAAGTCAAGCAAGGACGGATTAACTTCACCACGCTTGCAGAGCTTCCTGAAGGCGCCCCAGTGATGTCGGGTACATTTTCTATCCATAACAAGCCTGCCGTTATATTATTTGATTCTGGTGCATCGCATAGTTTCATAAGTGCAAAATTCGGTGCAAAAGTAGGCTTGGATGTTTGTCACACAAAAGGGTCATATATGATATCTACACCGGGTGGTAAAATTGCTTCAAACCAAATGGTCAGACAAGTACTAGTCAAATTGGGTAGTAAAACCATCGACACGGACCTTGTCCTTTTACCCCTCGACGGCATGGACATTATTTTGGGAATGAACTGGATGGCTATGCATGGAGTCACACTGGACCTTTCTTCCCGAGCCGTTGAGATAAATTCACCTAGTCACGGAGCCACTACCCTTTACCTACCATTCATAGATTGCACGAATTCCTGTGCTTATAAGATGGAAGGACTTAAGCCAGATAATATTCCTGTGGTAAACGAGTATGCCGATGTTTTCCTGGAGGACTTACCCGGAATGCCCCCGGATAGGGATATTGAGTTCGTTATTGAACTACAGCCAGGCACTGCACCTATATCCAAAAGACCATATAAGATGCCCCCTAAAGAGTTGGCAGAGCTGAAAATTCAACTCCAAGAACTGCTGGACAAGGGTTTCATTCGCCCTAGCGCATCACCTTGGGGATGTCCAGCCCTATTCGTAAAGAAGAAGGATGACAGTTTGAGATTATGTGTGGACTACCGACCTCTCAATGCGGTAACAGTTAAAAATAAATACCCACTTCCTCGCATCGATGTGCTCTTCGATCAATTAGCTGGAGCCAGAGTCTTCTCAAAGATTGATCTTCGCTCGGGATATCATCAGATCAAGATTCGCCCATGCGATATTCCTAAGACTGCCTTCTCCACATGATATGGACTATATGAATTCTTGGTCATGTCCTTTGGACTCACCAATGCCCCTGCCTACTTCATGTATCTAATGAATTCGGTATTCATGCCCGAACTCGACAAATTCGTCGTAGTGTTCATCGACGACATTCTTATCTATTCAAAGGATGAGGAAGAGCATGCCAAGCACCTTCGCATTGTTCTTCAGCGACTCAGAGACCATCAGCTCTATGCTAAGTTTTCTAAGTGTGAATTCTGGTTGGATACTGTAAAGTTCTTAGGTCACACGATCTCCAGCGAAGGCATAGCTGTTGACCCCAACAAGGTACAAGAGGTGATGGATTGGAAACCCCCTTCCTCTGTTCATCAGATTCGCAGTTTTCTCGGCTTAGCCGGTTACTACCGTCGCTTCATCCCGGATTTCTCTCGAATTGCTAAGCCCATGACGGAACTATTGAAGAAGGAAGTAAAGTTTGTATGGAATGAGAAGTGTGAGGAAGCCTTCCACACTCTCAGAGAGCATCTGACTACTGCACCTGTGTTAGCTCAACCCGATAATACCAAATCATTCGATGTGTATTGTGACGCATCAGGTACTGGTCTAGGATGTGTGCTTATGCAAGAGAATCGAGTGATTGCATATGCCTCACGAGCCCTTCGGCCCCACGAACAGAATTATCCCACGCATGACCTTGAGCTCGCAGCCGTCATTCACGCTCTGAAGATATGGAGGCACTATCTCATGGGTACACAGTGCAATATCTACACGGATCATAAGAGTCTCAAGTACATCTTCACACAAGCCGATCTGAATATGAGACAACGAAGATGGCTAGAATTAATCAAAGATTATGACCTTGAAGTGCACTATCACCCCGGTAAGGCTAATGTAGTCGCGGATGCACTAAGCCGCAAGTCCCATTGCCATTGCTTATCCATGGAGTCCTACCATGAGACATTATGTGCAGACATGAGGAAGCTTAACTTGGAAATGGTTTCCCAAGGTACTCTAAATCACATCTCAGTTGAGCCCACTCTTCACGACCAAATCGTCATGGCACAACTACATGATGAAGGAATCAAGATCATCAAACAAAAACTCTCTCTAGGTGAGGAGAAGTATAAGTGTTTCCGCCAGGACCATAAGGGAGTTCTATGGTTCGAAGGTCGTATAGTCGTTCCGAAGAATTGTGAACTCCGCAAGCAAATTCTTGATGAGGCACACCTCTCCAAATTCTCTATCCACCCCGGCAGTAGCAAAATGTATCAGGACCTAAGGCAAAACTTCTGGTGGACTAGAATGAGAAGGGAAATTGCTACGTATGTCTCGGAATGTGACACGTGCCAGAGAGTAAAAGCTAGCCACTTAAAGGTAGCCGGTACACTTCAACCGTTACCTATACCATCATGGAAATGGGAAGACATAAGTATGGACTTCATCGTTGGACTACCAAACACGTCCCAGAGACATGATTCCATATGGGTTATCGTTGATAGACTCACGAAGACGGCACATTTTCTTCCGGTACACACCACCTATTCTACCAAGAAATATGCCGATATTTACCTCGATCGTATTGTTTGCCTGCATGGAATACCTAAGACAATCATTTCCGATCGTGGTCCCCAGTTTGTAGCACGCTTTTGGGAACATCTGCAAACGTCTATTGGCACAAAGCTGATTCGCAGCTCAGCATACCATCCTCAGACCGATGGACAAACAGAAAGAGTAAACCAAATTCTTGAAGACATGCTGAGAGCTTGTGTCATTCATTATGACAAGAATTGGGACAAATGCCTACCCCTGGCAGAGTTCTCATACAACAACAGCTACCAAACGAGTTTGAAAATGGCACCATTTGAGGCCCTGTACGGACGAAGGTGTCGAACCCCTTTGAGCTGGTCACAAACCGGAGAACGTAAAATAATGGGACCCGACCTGGTAATCGAGGCAGAGGAGAAAGTAAAAGTAATACAAGCAAATCTTAAAGCCGCACAAGCCCGACAAAAGAGCTATTCTGACAAAAGGAGAAAGCCTCTAAAGTTCGAAGTTGGCGATCATGTCTATCTTCGAGTTTCACCAACCAAAGGAGTGCGAAGATTTGGGATCAAAGGCAAACTAGCTCCCCGTTATATTGGTCCTTACGAAATCATGGAGAGCTGCGGACCCGTAGCCTACAAATTACGACTGCCCCCTCAGCTCACGGCTACCCATGATGTTTTCCACGTATCTCAACTCAAGAAGTGTATTCGAGTCCCTACCGAGATTGTGGAACAACAAGAAATATCGTTGGAACCCGATCTCTCGTATGTCGAACACCCAGTTAAGATTTTGGATCAAAAAGAAAGAGAGACCAGGAGGAAAGTGATTAGAATGTATAAAATACAATGGAATCGCCACACGGAAGAAGAGGCCACCTGGGAAACGGAAAGCTACCTGAACCAACATTTCCCTGGGTTTCTTGCCTCAACCACTGGTATGTGCACCCACGCCCACCCTAAGAACTACCGAATCTCGGGGCGAGATTCTTGTTAAGGGGGGAAGGCTGTGACAACCCTGGTAATTACAAATCCAAAATCAATGACATAAGCCTAACTCCATGTGTTAAACCAACTAATGAGAGAGTGGAAAGAATTTAAAACGGGTTCAGTTGGAATTCAAATTAAATTTGGGCACATTTGGACACAATTGAAACTTTTAAAATAACTTTAAAACCATAAGCCAAATGAAATTTTGCCTGAAACCAAAGTTGTAGAACTTTTTATTTTGAACAACTTTCGTGTTCAAAAGTTTTTGAAATTCAAATCAGAAAGAGGAGAAAACGCCCTGTTTGCACCCAGCCCCCTGAACTTTTTCAAATTTTTGCATTCCAGTCCCTCGGCTGCTCAACCGCGCCGCGCGCGCGCGCGCCCGCCCGCCGCGCGCCAGGTGGCCGGCGTTGCCTGACCGGCGCGGAGCGCCAGGCCAGTGGCCGCCGCACCATCCCGCCACGGCCGGCTTTGCCCCGCCCCGACGCCGCGCGGCCAGTCCCCGCCCGCGCGTGCGCTGCCGCGCCCAGGCCGCCGCCCGCTCGCCCAGTGGCCGCGCTCCGCCGTGCCGCCCCGGCCCCCGCGCCCCACCAGTCGTCGCGCCCGCCCTCCGCCCGAGCCGCTGCCGCTGCTGCTTCCCCACTCCGTGCCCGGCACTATCTCACCGCGCCCACGCCACAATCGCGGCCGCCCAGTCACCGCGCCCGCTCGCCGCACGCCGCGCCGGCGTTCTGCCGCCGCCCGCCGCGCCCAGTGCACTCCGTTGCTGTGCCCCGCCCCGCGCGTCGCCCAGGCACCTCCACGCCCCCTCCTGTCCCTATAAAACCCCCGCCCCGACCGCCCGCGCGAGCCCCCGGCCACCAGAACACCTCGCCGCGCCATCGCCGCCGCCGAGCACCACCCGCCCGTGGGCAGCCCTCCACAGCCGCCCACTGCCCAAACGTAGCCCCCAGCCACCACTACATCACCCCACCGCAGCTCACCGACCCGCCCAACGCCACCCAGAGCCACCGGAGCTCCGCCGCCCGCGCTGCCGTCGCCGCCGCCGCCCCTGCTCGCCGTGGACAGCACGACTCCGACCCCCTCCGTCCAAGCCGAGCCCCGGAGTAGCTTCCCCACGCACCACTGAAGCTCACCGACCGGACCACGCCGCCCCAAGCCCGCCGGAGCACCGCCGTCGACGCGAGCCGCGCCGCCGCCGCCTCTGCTCCAACGCCGGCGAGCCCTTCCCGGCCGTCCCCCACCTGAACAACACCCCCACAAGGTAGCCCTCGCACCCCTGAACCTTCCCCGACCCCCGCCCCTCGCCGCCGGCGAGCCCCCTCGCCGGAATTTCGGCCGGCCGCCGTACCCGAGCCGCCGAGGACCCAATTGCAAGGATTTAAATCTTTAGAAGGGTCTGAGCGTAAGATTCAAGGACCTAGTTGTAAAAGAAAATTTCAAACCTAGATTCAAATTCAGTGAACTTGTAAAATTCGTATAAAATCGTAGAAAATTCAGAAAAATACAAACTCAACTGTTCTGGAATCCTAAGAACAAACTCTACCACTTTTGTTACAAAAATTTTCTCAGAATCTCAAAATATTTTGCTCTACATTAAATAGAAGGTTTAATGGACATATTTTATACCCACTGTTCTAGAACAATGCTGACCCTGAATTTTGGGCAGTGAACTAGTTGCTGGATGATTAGGACTGTGTAAAAAGATTAGGCCCAAATTCCATCTCTAGATTTACTGTTTGTTAAACTTAGTTTCATATCATGTGTAAGAAGAATATTTTATCCCTGCAGTTAGGTGGTAAGTCACCCATTGGAATTTTTCCTATGCTAATGTATTGGTTACTAGAAGCCAGAGAAAAATTAGGAGACCTTTTATCTCACAGTAACCTATTTATTTGATTTATGTGCTAATAACATACATTAAATCAAGAAAATAGTAACTTAGTTTGGAAAATCCCCAAATTATTACTGGGAGTTACACTGTTGGAGAGGTTGCTGTGTAAAAAGTTTCATGGACAAAAACCCTGTGTAGGGTCCTGTAAAAATGAATCTTTAAAAAGCCTAGGTGTAGAATGTCATATTTTCTATGCTCTAAATACTGCATGATAAATCCTACAAGAATTACAGTAGCTTCTGCATGCTCAAGTGAGAGCTCTGTAAAAATCTTAGCCACATTTGTTGCACCAATTGATCTGTACAAAAAAAACAAGTATCTAACAGCAACAATGAAATATATTTTTCAGAATTAATCTGTTACATAAAATTGGCTGAAAATTTTACAGTAAGCACATCTTTCCTTGATGTGCCTAAATCCAAAATTTCATGACCAGAAACTATCCCTTGTAGTAATTACTCTCAAATCGTAATCAAGTGCTATTTCCACGACTTAAACTTGTGCACTCATGTAGAATCGACGACTCTCGCCGACGGAACTTACGAGCTGGTGCCCGCGTCTGAGAGTGAGCAGCGTGAAGCTCAAGCAAATCTAACTGAAGCTTTTGAAGACCCGAGCCCAAGTTCGGAAGATCCCCAAGCGAACTGCAAAGGCAAGCCCCGGAGCATAACCCATTCTTTCCGAAATTATGCAACGCATTACTCTTTGCTTGTGCATTAAGTTTATAGGAGTTGGATGAAAACTTAGTTGCATGATGTCAGGAACCCTTGCGTGAAAACTAGATGTAAGGTTCGATAGAATGCTGTGCTAATAGGACTCCGGTAAAAGTCGAGTGATTTCCTGTCACTCGCGAGAAAATAGGAGTTGAATGACTACTACACGCTGCAATCATAAGGACACGGACGGGTTATGTAACGATGGTTACGATTGAGGCCCGTCTGTCTAGTGAAAAATGCTAAGGCCGCAGGGTGTGGTAGTGATGGTTAAGTCTTTGAACGTACTAAACACATGCCGAGATTATGGGAATCGGTAAGCTTAAGTACCTGATTGGCCCGGCAAGGGGACGGCATCCTACCCTTTGAACTTCGGTCCCATGTGCATATGGCGAGTGCAGAGAGTGGTCATGACCCGGCGCCGAACCGTGGCGTGGAGCTCTTGTACTCTCGGAGGGTAGCCCCGATCCACGACCCGGAAAGAAAGGGGAAAAGTTGCACGTGTGACTCTAGGGAGTAACCACGTGACGTGTGTTTGGGTTTCCCTTGCAAGGTTAAGAAATTCGATTCGAATCGTCCGTTTCTCACGGCTATTGAGACTGCTTAACCATTTTTACCCACAGAGTAAGAAGAGGAACAATGATGATGAATGAACTGGTTGGATGGAAAACTTAATGCTTCACCATGTATGCTTGGATAGCTGCTTACCTAGACTGGCTAACGAAACTAGAATCTTGAGCTAAAAGTTGAAAGTAAGGACCCACTTGTAGATGCTTTTCGGCAAAACAAACCCCTGAGCCAAAAAGCCTTGCATGTCTAGAGTCGGTGGAGTAGTTTCCACTACTCGGGTAAGTCTTGCTGAGTATTAGTATACTCAGTCTTGCTTGTGACTCGTTTTCAGGTGAGCCCTTTGAAGACATGATTGCTAGCTTGACTTGGCCCTGCACTCTTCCCCCTGGTTGGTCGGTGGAATGGGATGCGCCCCCGTCCAACGGAGATAAGGCCGAGTGATGTCTCGTACGGGCTTCATCGAGACATCCTGTATCGTCGAGTAGTTTCCGTTGTTTATTTCCGCTGCAAATTAACTCTGAAGAACTTATTTATGTTAATTGAAGTACTTGTTTTCTAAACTCAGAATTAGGTCTGTAATATTTACTTATGCTAATGATGTAATATTTGCTGGAATGTGGTATTCTCTGGGCTCATCGTCGCATGAGCATTTGTATGTACGGCGCTCGATCCGTTCACCGTGGTTGTATCGGGAGGTTATACCCGACAGACCAGTGGATTACTCCGTTTGAAGTGTAAGGTTAACCGAGGATGCCTTAATGGTGATGGTTAATACACTTGAGCCGGATTAATTCAGGTGGTTCTGCCACAGAAACCACAATACTCCTAAACACGAAATTATTTCTAATGAGCCAGAGTCTCCAAGCTATACAACCAAACAGAAAAATTAGGAAATTCTTAGTTTTATTGTCCGCTCCCTCAAGGACACCCTCTTGAAAGCTTTCCACACCTGTGGGAATGCATGACCACTCATAAACATCTCGGCATAGGCACGTAAATTGTGCAAGCGCACAGTGGAAGATTCCACACAATTTACAGTTTATATCTCTCCGGCTAATTCCTCTTTACTAATTGTTCTGCAGATTGTATTCTGTCATTACACACTTACCACAAAAAGATTTTAATTTTCAATCGAATTTTTGCTTCCCAGATCATCATTAGCCAGTGGTATATCATTCTAGGAATGGCAAGCTCTCTATAAAGTATGGCTGTGGTGTAACTGGTGTAAGCCCCTGCTCTCTCAAAAACACTAGTCACAGAGTCTTTTGTGTTGGACAAAGTGACACCATTTATCTTATCTAGGAGTTCCTCGTCCTCCCATTCTTCTATTTCTGCTGCACTAAAATTCCTTCTAAAGGTGAGATTTATATCTCCATCTCCCAGTAACTGTCTCACTGTTTGATTTTGTTGGTTACAGATCTCATCAATGTGAGGAAAGGTAATCTTAAGTGGGCATTCATCCATCCATACATCCAGCCAGAAGCTGGTCTTTTCTCAATTGCCCAGAACATATTTGAGTCCCCATTTGCAATCTTGCCCAATCTCTTTTTCAAGCCCCTCCAAAACTGTGATCCACTTCTATCGTTGCAATTAAAGAAGCTCTTCCCCTGAAGATATTTCCGTCTTAATAAATTGCAGCACGGGCCTGGCCCAGCTCGTCCTTGGTAAATCTGTAGTATTTAGACTTAAAAATATGTGTTACAATTTATTAAGACGAAAATATCTTCAAGTGATACCAGAAAAAAAAATTGAAACAAACCAAGTCAAACCATCGGGCAGATCAAAACCATCAGGAGACCAGATCGGACGGGGTAACATTCGAGTGGGGAAGGGCTAAGAAATGCTCGGGTTCTCCCTCGTTTATAATTATATAAAGTTGTTCTACCAAATAGGACATACGCTATTTTTTTTTACACCAAAACTTCCATTTCCCATTTCCTTCCACCAATTACCCTCAACTAGATACAACACTTTAACTAGAAAATACGTTTTTAAGCACATGCGATAAATGTTTAAAACTTCAACTACCAATATCTTTTGAATATCTGTTAGATTGTAAAACAAGAATAATGTCATATTCCATGAATATCGCTAAAGATCTATTCAATTTATGGCTGAGACATTAAAAAGATTGACCTTTTGTGATGTACTCTCAAATAGGGCGATGAAATAGATATAGCTGTTCCTTTTAAGTTAGATATTTCCATATAACGTCATCAAATTAAACCCTGAGCGAGCTAGCACTGCTACAGATACCCCCATCACCGCCGAGGTCGAAACCGGCATCACCGCCGGTTCGGCCACCTGTTGGATTTGGGTCGACGGTGATGGGATGGCACATCACCGCCGGGTCAAGAACCGGCGGTGATACCCGTTGAAAAAAACCAAAAAAGAAAGAGAAAAAATTAGCCTCGCGTCCCCCCAGCGCCCGCCGCCACTGCCGCGCGTCGCTCCCCCGCACCGGCCGCCCACTACTACAGATTGGGTCTTTGCAAACGGGACTTTACCGCCGGTTCCAATGTTGGTGGCCGTAGTGGCCGTTGGAACTGGCGGTGATGTGCTTCATCACCGCGGGTTCATAAAACAATCCGGTGGTGATAGCCGGCGACACCATCACCGCCGGTTCCAACCACCAACCGGCGGTGATGAGGCCCATCATCGCCGGTTGGTGTTACGAACCCGCGGTAATGAGGTACAAAACCCCAACCCCTTCTTCCTCCCACCACCTTTCTTCCCCAACCCGACGGCCACACACCCTCTCCTCCATTGTTGCGGCTGTTTTTTTTTGCTGAAATTCACTTGAAACTTTGCCATACTTGATGTATGGACTCCACCGACTTGTTCTAAGGTTAGTAACCATCAATTCTTTGAATTTCTACCCATTTTCTTTGGATTAATCTTTCATTTTGTGATGGATTAATCATGGAGAGCTTTTTTCTTCATTTTAGGACTATTTCTCACCAAAACTCATCATGGGGCTCCTTTTTTTTGGTGTTTGAGTGCACCAACTTGTGCTAGGTAAGTGGCTAGCAATCCATTGGATTCATACTGTTTATCTTACGATTAATCATGCATTTTGTGATAAATTGATCATGGATAGTCTCTTTTTCTTCATTTTAGGACTATTTCTCATCAACATTCATCATGAGGGCTCCTCTTTTCTGGTGTTGGAGTGGAACAACTTGTGCTTGGTTAGTGGCTAGAAATCGATTGGATTCATACCCATTACCATAGAATTAATCATGCATTTTGTGATGAATTGTTCATGGAGAGTCTCTTTTTCTTTATTTTAGGACAATTTCTTATCAAAAGTTATCGGGGAGGCTCATTAAATTTTTAGGGTTGGACTGCACATACTTGATTCAAGGTACGGAACTAGCTATTTATGGTTTGATTGTTGTCAAAATTGTGATGAACGGGTTGTAGAGGATCCTTCTTAATTAATTTAGAGGGCAATTCTTAATTGCGATGATCGGCATGTAAAGGCTCTTTGTTAATTTAGAGGGTATTCTTTGATTGTAATGATCGGGTTGTAAAGGATCTTTCTTAATTATAGAGGACAATTCTTAATTGCGATGATCGGGATGTAAAGGCTCTTTGTTAATTTAGAGGGCATTTCTTAATTGTGATGATCGGGATGTTTTTATATTTCTTAAAGTATGATATTCTTATGAAACTTGAAAAACTAAAAATCTATATGTAGAGATACTATTTTTATTCAATTTAAATTCTTATGTGTTTTTTCGTGAATATAGATGAATCGAGGATGGATGGACGGTACGAAGGCTGAAAATTTGGATTTTATCGACAACGTTGACTCGTTTGTGCTGACCGCCAAGGCGTACAAGAACCTACAAGATGATGGCTACGTGTATTGCCCATGCATTGATTGCAAAAATCAGAAGCAGTTTGACAACGTTGAGCAGATTCGCTTCCATCTGCTGTTTAGGGGGTTTATGCCTAACTATCAGGTTTGGAACAAGCATGGTGAGGTTGATGAGAACGAACCTACTCAAGTCTCAATGCACACCGTCCAAGAGAACATGCATGAAACTGTGGAGGAAACAACTATCCCAGAAACAGTGGAGGTAACCGGACACGAAAGCGTCAATGAAACCATGCAGGAAACATTAGTTGCTGATGATGTTGGAGATGCGCTAGACCAGATGATACATGATGGGGAACCAGATTTCCTTGATGAAAAAAATTTGATGTAGTTGGAGCAGATGAGAATGGATGCAAAAACACCACTTTACCCAGGTTGCAGCGTGTCAAAACTTGAAGCGGATCTGATGCTATTGGAGATAAAGTCCAGGAATGGTTTATCGGACAAAGGATTTGACACATACCATGCCTGTAACACCCTAGGTGTTTACAATCCTAAGCAAGAAAACCTAAACATAGCTTCATGCATAATAACCTAGAATCATTAAAACAATGCATTTAATTATGTGTGTGCATGTGCATGTGTATGTATGTGTGTATGTGAGTTCTGTTCTTTTGTGTTTATAACCTTTTCATGCTCCACATTTCATGAAAAATGAAGTATATAAAGACACTCATATTTTAGTAACCTGCAACGTATACTGCAAACCCCATTTGCAAATTCAAAATTCACACAAGAAATGACTAGTAATTCCTATCTTAGTAGTTTTGAATTTTAAATAACTTTTAAACGGTGGCTCAATTGAGTTTTGGGCTAAAACAGAAGTTGTAGATTTTCAAATTCCCTATAACTTTCGTGTTTAGAGTTTTTCAAGTTTCTGTTTGAAATTTTGAGAAAATTTAATTTGAATCCCGGCCCTTCTCTCTCTCCCTCTCTCTTCTCTCCCCTCCCCTGTTCTGTCCCATCGAGGGGCAGCGGCCGCCGGCCACCTGGCCAACGATGCCTGCCACGGCAAGCCGCACCAAGGTGCGACCCCAAACGGGCCCCGACCAGTCGTCGACCGCGCCTGCTGCCGGCGATTTGCCCCGCCCCGTATCCCGCCCCTGCCAGCTCTCACACGCCACGCGACTATCGATTCCGGACGGCCGAGTCACGACGTGCCGGCGACGTCGCGCCCTTGTCCTGGCTGCACCTCCCTCCGTTGTGTCGCGCCCAGCTCCACCTCCCCTTCCATGCGCGCCTATAAAAGGGCTGCACCGAGCCCTTGCTCACATGCACCCGAGAACCACCACCACCCCACCATTAACACCGCCACTCGACCTCGCCGTCGAGCCACACTTTTCGCATCTACTCCGCCCAAATCGAGGCTCTAAACGGGTTGCCCTCGACCTGCTGGTTCTCCCTAACTTCCTGACGCCGCCCTCCCTCGCCGTACCACCACCGCCCATCGCCCGCATCTCGCCGGAGCTCCTGCTCACAAGCCGGCAGCCCAACTCCGACCACCCAAGCCCCAACCGAGCATAGCAACAGGTTCCCCTCGACCTCCTCGTGCTCCCCCACTCCTTTCCCCTCGTCGCCGACTAGTTCCCTCGCCGGATTTTGGCCGGGAACAGCCCAGCCCTGCCCAAGGACTACATTGCAATTGCCAAGTTCTTTTTATGGTCCTTTCTGCTAGATCCAGGGACATATCTGCGAGAACCCGAGAACTTTTGTTTTTCAAATGGCTGTTACTTGTAAAATCAATCTAAAATCATAGAAAAATCAGAAAAATGCAAACTACAATTTTTTGTAATCCTCTTGATGAATGCGACTACTTTTGCACAGATGGATGACTAGTTACAAAACATAACTAGGTCTAAAATGAATCTTGTTTTAAATAGCCCATAAATGTATCTCTTGATCGAGGATAGTGCTGTGCATGAATTTTGGACTGTAAACTAGTCTCTTCTTATTAAAACTTGTGTAAAAATTTCAAGGCCAGGACATGTCTCTTTGAGTGGTTTGTGTGGTTTCTTGTTTGATGTGCTATTTTGCTAGAGTTATTTGTTCATTCTGTTCTAATGATATTTTAGTGTTGAAACTTTTACAGTAGAGTAACATTGATGCATAAAAGCTATGGACAAAGTTTGGAACCTTTTACATTTGTCTAACTTGCTCATATGTTTTCAGTTAAGAAAAACTACATTAATTCAAGTAACTAGTTCTAGTGCTTCGAAAAATAAGAAGTTTATCATGTTGGAAAAGTTTGAGACATAGAAACATTGTGGAACTACCTGTAGAAATAAATCTTGATTAATGTAGATGTATCTTGACTTATTTTCTATGCTCTGAATCTGGCACACTAAAACCTGAAAAATTTACAGTAGACTCACCATAAGTATCCGAGTACTCTGTAAAATATTGAGCACCAGTTCTTGCATGGTTTGTTCTGTATAAATAGATCTTGATCGTAGCAATAGCTGTTTGATGTATTTTTCATGAATAATCTGCTGAATGAAAAAATGGCTAAAAATTTTACAATGGGTTTGTACTTAAGTAATGTGCTCTGCATAAAAATCTCAACCCCAGAAACGGTCTCTGCAAGTAGTTTTGTTAATCCATGCTTGCTTTTGAAAAGGGCCGTTGATGAAATGAAAAAACCACTCACTTACTTAATGAAGTTAGTTAATCCATATAAGTACTCGATAAATGACTGTCCAAGGAAAAGAAAATGAAGTGCTTGATAACTTAACTTGAGTTGTGTTGAGTGACTACTTTATCGTGAAATAGTTATTTATCTTGTACCATTAAAACCACTCATACATGTGCATTCATATAGAACCTACGACTCTCGCCGAGAGTGAGCAGCACAAAGCACAAGTCAATCTAACTGAAGTTGCCGAAGATCCAAACCAAAGTTCGGAAGAACCCCCGACTAGTTTTGCTCAGGAAGGCAAGCCCCGGAGCATAACCCCTACTTTTAAACTTAAATGAACACTAGTTGGTGTCGGTCACTAGATTGCCATGCTAATAGGACTCCGGTAAAAGTCGAGTGGTTTCCTGCCACTCGCGAGATATAGGAGTTGCTTGTTTTACTTATGTTGGAATCATAATGTCGACAGACTGGGCTATGTTACGATATTCCTGTTGATGATTGAGGCCCTGTCTGTTTAGCGAAAATGCTAAGGTTGTGGTGTGTGGTAGTGCTGGTTAAGTTCTTGAATGTACTAACCACATGCTGAGAATATGGTAATCGGTAAGCTTAAGTACCTAATCGGACGGCAAGTGGCCAACATCCTCACCCTCTTGACATGCGGAGTGCAAGAGCAGCCACGGCCCGACGCCATACCGTGGTTCGTGGACCTCTGTACTCGAGGGGGGTGGCCCTGATCCACAACCCGGGAAGAAAGGGGAAAAGTTGCACGTGTGACTTTGGGAGTAACCACGTGACGTGTGTTTAGGTTTCCCTTGCAAGGTTAAGAAATTTGATTCGAATCGTCCGTTTCTCGCGGCCATTGAGACTGCTTAACCCTTTTACCAAATAGAGTAAGAAGAGGAACAATGATGATGATTAATCTGGTTGGATGCTCAGTTAATTATTTCTCCACCTTGTGTGTTTTGGATAGTTGCTTACCTAGAATGGTTAATCGACTAGAACTTGATGCTAAAACTTGAAATCAAGGACTCATTCCTAGATACTTTTTGGCAAAAACTATCCTCAGCAAAAAGCCTTGCATGTCTAGGAGTCGGCTAAGTATATACCACTAGTCGGGTAAGCTTTGCTGAGTATTAGTATACTCAGCCTTGCTTATGGCTTTGTTTTCAGGTGAGACCTTTGAGGACATGATTGCTAGTTTGACTTGCCCGTGTACTCTTCCTCCTGGTTGGTCGGTGGAATGGGATCCGTCCCCGGCCAACGGTGATAATGTTGAATGATGTCATGTACGGGCTTCATCATGATATCTTGTATCGTCGATTAGAACTATCATTTATTTTCCGCTGCACTATTAAACTCTGAAAGTACTTGTTTATGCATGAATTTGAACTTGGTTTGTAATAATAATTCATGTTGAACTCTGTGATGTAAAATTGTGGATTGTTGTAATCTCTGGGCTCCTTTAATAACATAGTGTACAAGTCAAAAACAAGTAATATGTTACTGGAAAAAAGGGAGCAAGGCCCCTTCAGCAAACTTACGTGTAGTACCAGTCGTAAACCTGTAAAACGGAGTTGTAGTGGAAGTATGAGCGCATGGCCCATTCAGTAACCCAAGAGACTAGTCAGAAACTAGTAATTAGTTACTGGAAGTATGGGAGCGAGGCCCCTTCAGCAAACTTGCGTGTAATACCAGTCGTAAACCAGTAAAATAGAGTTGTACTGGAAGTATTAATCTCTAGGCACAAATAGAAGATGTACCAATTAATCAAGGATGAAAATGGCGTAGATGCTCGATATTCCAAGAATTAGGAACCTCCTGACCATCAAGATACTGTAGGCGATAAGATCCAGGGCCTGTAATCTTGTGCACGATGAAAGGTTCTTCGAATCGTGAGTTAAGCTTGTGTAGCCCAGTATCATCCTGGATTTGTCGAAGAACCATATCGCCAACATTGAAAGAATGTTGTTGAACATTCCTGTCGTGGTAACGAGGAACTCCTTGTAAGTAGTGGGCCGATTGGAACAAGACATTGCATATGATTTCTTCAGCTGAGTCAAGCTCGAGATGTCTTGCAGTGTCAGCCTCGCCTTCTTCAAACATCTCCAGTCATGGAGACCTCCACATCACATCAGATGGTAATATAGCATTAGACCCGTATACGAGAAAGAAAGGTGATTGTCTTGTGGCTTTGCTTAGTTGTGTGCGAAGCCCCGGAGTGCTGATGAGATCTCATCGATCCACTTGTCGCCCTTTTTGTTGTTCTCGTCATAAAGTCTTTTCTTCAATCCATCAAGAATCAAGCCGTTGGCGCGCTCAACCTAGCCGTTGGCCCGCGGGTGAGCCATTGAAACATATTTGACTTCAATGGAACTGCGTTCACAAAAATCCCAGAACTGATGCGAGTGGAAATTGGATCCCAGATCTGTAATGATAGTGTTGGGGAAGCCAAAACAATGTAAGATGTCGCAGATGAAAGTAACCAGTCGATCCGTAGAGAGCGTTGCGATTGGCTTGTACTCGATCCACTTAGTAAACTTGGCGATGGCCACCAACACGTGTGTAAAACCTCCTGGCGCAGTTGTTAAGGGCCCTATCGTGTCCAGGCCCTAGCATGAAAACAGCCATGAAGGTGGTATGGTGATGAGGTTATGAGCCGGAACATGAGGCTGTTTGCCAAAGAATTGGTAGTTGGTACACCGGCGGACGAGTGCTTCGGCATCTGCCAAAGCAGTCGGCCAATAGAAACCAGATTGAAACGCCTTGCCGACTAGTGTGCGAGAAGCTGCATGGTTCCCGCACACGCCTTCGTGAATTTGTTGGATTATCTCTTTGCCCTCCTCCGTGCTGACACACTTCATGAGTATGCCTGATGCTGATCCACGCTTGTACAGGTTACTCCCGACTAGAACATACCCTTTGCTGCGCCTTAGGATGCGAGTAGCTTCAGCGCATTTTGGGTCGATGCCGGGGAGTAGTTTGTGCTCCTGGATGTACTCGATGAAGGCCATTCTCCACTCGACCTCGATCATCAAGACCTCTCGGTCGGGTTCCTTGGGACTCTGAGCGGTGGAACTGGAGTCTGGTGCCTTGATGGAAGGGTGATGCAACTCGTGAACGAAAACTCCCGGTGGGACATTAGCTCGATCAGAACCCAGTTTTGAGAGCACATCCGCACCCACATTTTTGTCGCGAATCACATGGTGAATTTCCAACCCTGAGAACTTGTTCTCGACCTTGCGTATTTCCGTAACGTATGCGTCCATGGTGTCCTTGTTGATGGCCCACTTCTTGTTGACTTGTTGAACCACCAGTAAGGAGTCACCGTAGACGAGTAGTCGCTTGATGCCCAGGGAGACTGCCAAGCATAGCCCGTGCAATAATGCCTCGTACTCGGCTTCGTTGTTAGGGACCTCGAATAGTATTGGAAACACATACTTGAGCTGTTCTCCTCTCGGGCTGATGAAAAGTACTCTCGCACCACCGTCACTGAGCTTGAGTGAGCTGTCAAAGTACATGACCCAATGCTCTGGCTGGATGGTTGGGGCTTCCACTTGGTTTTCTTGCCACTCCTCCATAAAATCGACTAGAGCCTGCGACTTGATGGCTGTCCAGGGCTTGAAGTCGAGTGTGAGGGCTCCCAGCTCCACGGCCCACTTGGATATGTGCCCGGTAGCATCCCGATTGTGGAGGATATCCGCCAATGGGAAGTCGAAGACCACTAGGATATTGTATGCATCGAAATAATGGCGAAGCTTCCTGGAAGTGATGAGTATACCGTAAAGTAGTTTCTGAATCGTCGGGTAACAAACCTTGGATTCAGAGAGGACATTGCTAATGAAGTAGACTCATCGCTGCACTCCAAAGGCGTGGCCTTCTTCCTATTGTTCCACAACGATGGCTGTGCTGACGACATGAGTAGTCGCGGCGATGTACAGTAGCAGATTCTCGCCTGGTTGGGGAGCCGTCAGGATGGGTGGCGTCTGCAAATGGTGCTTGAGATCTTGCAGCACCTGGTTTGCCTCCTCGGTCCATTGGAACTTGTCGCAGCGCTTAAGTAACTTGAAGAAAGGTAGTCCCCTTTCTCCAAGTCGAGAGATGAATCGATTCAAAGCTGCCATGTAGCATGTGAGCTTCTAGACGTCCTTGATTGTCCTTGGAGCATCCATGGCTGTGATGGCATTGATCTTCTCCGGGTTGGCTTCAATTCCTCGGTGGCTGACAATGAACCCGAGTAGTTTTCCTTGAGGCACGCCAAAGACGCACTTTGTTGGGTTAAGCTTCCATCAAAACTTCCGCAAGCTGTTGAACGTTTCCTCGAGATTGGTGATGAACTCATCATGGGATCTGGTCTTGATGACCACGTCATCCACATAAGCTTCAACGTTGCGGTGTAGCTGGTCTGCAAGGCACAGTTGGATGGCCCGTTGATAGGTGGCTCCTGCGTTCTTCAACCCGAATGACATTGTAGTGTATGTGTATGCTCCAAATGGGGTGATGAACGCCGTTTTAATTTGTTCTTCTTCCTTGAGAGCTATCTGATGGTAGCCCGAGTAGCAGTCGAGGAAGGAGAGCAGGACGCAACCAGCCGTAGAGTCGACGACTTGGTCGATGCGTGGGAGCGCGAAGGGGTCCATCGGGCAATGTTTATTGAGATCAGTATAATCCACACACATCCTCCATTCATTGTTATTCTTTTTCAAGATAAGTACAGGGTTAGCTAACTACCCGGGGTGGTACACTTCTTTAATAAAACCAGCCGCGAGTAGTTTTGCTAGCTCTTTCTTGATGACCTCCCTCTTGTCGTGTGCGAAACATCGTTGTCGTTGCTTCTTTGGAGTGGCTTTAGGGTCGACTTTTAAGCAGTGCTCAATCAACTCCTTGGGCACCCCTAGCATATCCGCTGGTTTCCACATGAATATGTCATGGTTGGCCCTGAGGAAGCAAATGAGCGCGCATTCCTATTTGTCACCTAAGCCGTCCCCGATCAAAGCAGTCTTGGATGGGTCGCTGTGGCAGAACCACCTGAATTAATCCGGCTCAAGCGCGCTAGCCATCACCACAAGGGCAATCAGGGCTAACTTGCACTTCAAACGGAATAATCCACTTGTCTGTCGGGTAACCTCCTGATACAACCACGGTTTTTGCCGATCGAAACCACACATACATGTACTCACACGAAGGTGAGCCCAGAGTATACAACATTCCACAATTTTACACCACAGGGTTCATCATAAATTAATATTACAATGGAGTTCAAATTCTTAAAACAAGGTACTTCAGAGTTCAAAATAAATGAGTTCTTCAGAGTTCAAGAAGCGAAAAAATAATGACAACTACTCGACGATACAGGATATCTCGATGAACCCCGTACGGGACATCACTCGGCATCACCACCGTTAGCCGGGGGCGTATCCCATTCCACCGACCAACCAGGAGGAAGGGTACAAGGCCAAGTCAAACTAGCAATCATATCCTTGAAAGTTTCACCTGGAAACAAGCCACAAGCAAGGCTGAGTATACTAATACTCGGCAAGGCTTACCCGACTATTGGTATATACTTAGCCGACTCCTAGACATGCAAGGCTTTTGGCTTGAGGGGGTTTTGTTTTGCCGAAAAGCATATATCAGTAGGTCCTTACTTTCAGATTTTAGCTCCAAGTTCTAGCTTTCTTTAACCATTCTAGGTAAGCAACTATCTAATATCATACATGGTGGAAGAATTATTTTGCATCCAACAAGATTAATCATCATCATTGTTCCTCTTCTTACTCTATGTGGTAAAAGGGTCAAGCAGTCTCAATAACCACGAGAAACGGACGATTCGAATCGAATTTCTTAACCTTGCAAGGGAAAGCTAAACACACGTCACGTGGTTACTCCCAGAGTCACACGTGCAACTTTTCCCTTCAATTCCCGCTTCACGGAACAGGCCCACCGCCCTCGACTACACGTCCCCACAGACCACAGTACGTCGGGCTGTGGCGGCAAATGCACCTGCCATTAGCTAGATGTGAACGAATTCAAGACGGTGGGGAGTATATTCCAGCCTCGGTTCAGTCCAGTACTTAAGCTTACTGATTACCATATTCTCGGTTCCATCCAACTCCTACAAACTTAATGCACAAGTAAAGTAGAGTAATAAGTTGCATAAGTTTAGAAAAATAGGGTTCATGCTCTGGGGCTTGCCTTCTTGGGAAAAGCTAGCTTGGGGCTCGTCCGAACTTGGGCTCGGGTCTTCAAGAGCTTCAGTTAGATTTACTTGAGCTTCACGCTGCTCACTCTTGGACGCGGGCACTAGCTCGTACGTTCCGTCGGCGAGAGTCGTCGATTCTATATGAATGCACCAATATAAGTTATAGTGATGGTATAAGACGATTATTTCGTTTCACAACAAAGTGCCACAAACAAGTTTTATTAAGAAGTTTAGCTAGAGGTGGGTTCTGGTCCTAATATTTTTACACTGGATTACAAATCAAGGAACCACTCTACTGTTAAATTTTCAGGTTTAGACTTTGTCTACAACTGGAGGTACAATTACAGTCTATTAAACCTTCCATTTAATTTAGAGCAAGATTTATCAAGAAACTGAAGAAATGCATGTAACAAAAGTTGTAGATTTTCATCTAAAGATTCCCGAACAGTTGAGTTTGTATTTTTCCGATTTTTCTACGATTTTATACGATATTTACAAGTTTGTTGTTTTTGAAATCAAAGTTTAAACACAGGTTTACAGATATGCCCCTGGAAACATGCATTCAGACTCTTTTAAAGATTTTAATCGAAGCAATTGGGTCCCTGGGCGGCGCTGGCATGGCGGCCGGCAAGATTCCGGCGAGGGAGCTCGTCGGCGGCGAGGGAAAAAGGGTCGGGGAGATCCAGGGAGGTGAGGGCTACCTTGGGGTGGCCTTGGTCGGGGTTGGGAGTGGCCGGAGGGGGCTCGTCGGCGCGGAGCAGAGGGGCGGCAGCGGGGCGGAACGTCAACGACGGTGCTCCGGCGAGAAGGGGATAGCGTGGGCTGGTCGAGGAGCTTCGCGGCGTCGAGGGGAACCCGTTTCGAAGCTTGGCTTGGACGGCGAAGCTTCAGAGTGGGCTGTCGACAGAGCAGCAAGGAGCGGCGGCGCGGGCGGCGCTGGTGGTGCTCCAGCGGTTGAGCTGGCCGGGGAAGAGGCCGGTGAGCTTCAGTGGAGGGAGGGCAAGCTTGCTGGGCAATGGGTTTGAGCAGTGGGAGGCTGGGGAGTGGGGCTCCACGGGCAGGTGGTGCACGGCGGCAGTGATGGTGGCGGCGGCAGCGTTCTGGTGTCTGGGTGCGCGAGGGGGACTCAGTGCGGCCTTTGTAGGCAGCAGAGAGGCGGGAGGAGGGGCGGGACTTGATTGTGAGACGCGGGTGCGGGCGACACGATGGGGGCGCGTTACTGGTCGTGGCGGGCGGCGAACAGAGCCGGCGTGGCGTGCGGCGGGCGCGGGCAGGGGACTGGGCGCTGAGGATTTGGCGTGTGGAGCAGGAGATCACACGGCGCGCGGGTTGGGCGAGGAGCTGCAGCAGCGGCCTTGCCGGGCGTCGAGCGCGGCGACAGGCGGGACGCGGCAGAGACACGGGCATGGCGCGGCTCGTCCATTGGGCACGGCGGGCGGCGAGCAGGGGCGCGGGTCGCCGGCACGTGCGTGGCGTGCACGGACTGGGGAGGAACGCGGCATGCGGGCGCGCGTGCGGGCACAGCCAGGCATTGTCTTGGCGCCTAGCGCTGTCAGGCATCGCCGGCCAAGTGGCCTGCGTTGACTTAACGGCGGTGAGGGTCGGGCGAAGCGAGGGCCGCAGCGAAGCTGAGGGTCGGTCGAAGCGAAGGGTTGGGCAAGTGTAAGGGTCGGGCGAAATGAAAAGGGTCGGGCGAACGGCTACGTGTCGGAGGGTCGAGTGAGGCGGAGAAGAAGGGTCTACAGCGAAATAGAAGAAAAGGCAGGGGCTGGTTTGCAAATCCAAGTGTTTCTCAAATTTTTGTGTTGCAACTCAAAAATCCTTCAACACGAAAGTTGTTCAAAATGAAAAGTTCTACAAGTTTCATTTTCAGTCCAAGGTTTGTTTGAGTTCTATTTTAGAAGTTATTTTAGAAACTCATTTCGTTGAAACTTCTCCTAATTATTTATGCACCGTGTTAAGCTAAAGAGGCTTATTTCATAAATTAAACACCTGAGGTGTTACAGCTTTCCCCCCTTAAAAAGAGTCTCGCCCCGAGATTCAGACAATAGGCTTAGGGTGGAGGGGGTGTGTACCTTCTGTGGAGTTGAGAAAACCCGGGAAATTCTGTTTTAGAAAACTTTCAGTTTCCCATGTGGCTTCTTCCTCAGTGTGATGATTCCATTGAATTTTGTACATTTTAATCACTTTCCTCCTAGTGGTCCTTTCTTTTTGATCCATGATTTTGATACGATATTCGACATATGAGAGGTCGGGCTCTACTAAGAGTTCCTGTTGTTCGACAACCTCGGTAGGAACTCGGACACACTTCTTGAGTTGAGATACGTGAAAGACATCATGGATGGCTGCAAGCTGAGGGGGCAGTCGAATTCTATAGGCTACGGGTCCACAGCTCTCGATGATTTCGTAGGGACCAACATAACGGGGAGATAGTTTTCCTTTGACTCCGAATCATTGGACACCCTTGGTTGGTGAAACTCGAAGGTAGACATGGTCACCAACTTCAAAGTTCAGTGGCTTTCTCCTTCTGTGGAAATAGCTCTTTTGTCTGGATTGTGCGGCTCTAAGGTTTTCTTGTATTACTCTCACTTTTTCTTCTGCCTTGATTACCAAGTCTAGTCCAAATATTTTGCGTTCTCCGGTCTGTGACCAACTCAAAGGGGTTCGACACCTTCGTCCGTATAAGGCCTCAAATGGTGCCATTTTCAAACTTGCTTGATAGCTATTGTTATATGAGAACTCTGCTAGGGATAGGCATTTGTCCCAACTCTTGCCATAGTGAATGACACAAGCTCTAAGCATGTCTTCGAGAATTTGGTTTACTCTTTCAGTTTGTCCGTCAGTTTGAGGATGATAGGCTGAGCTTCGAATCAATTTAGTACCAAGAGAAGCTTGCAATTGTTCCCAAAAACGCGCTACAAACTGAGTACCACGATCGGAAATGATAGTCTTCGGTACTCCATGTAGGCAAACAATGCGATCGAGATAAATCTCAGCATATTTCTTGGCGGTATAGGTGGTGTGTACCGGAAGAAAATGTGCCATCTTTGTGAGCCTATCAACGATAACCCATATGGAATCATGTTTCTGTGCGGTACTTGGCAACCCAACAATGAAATCCATACTTATGTCCTCCCATTTCCATGAGGGTATAGGCAAAGGTTGAAGTGTACCGGCTACTTTCAAGTGGCTGGCTTTTACCCTCTGGCATGTGTCGCATTTTGAGACATATTTAGCGATTTCCCTTTTCATTCTAGTCCACCAGAAATTTTGCCTAAGGTCTTGATACATTTTGTTACTGCCGGGGTGAATCGAAAATTTGGAAAGGTGTGCCTCATCCAGAATTTGCTTACGGAGCTCATAATTCTTCGGAATGACTATGCGAATTTCGAACCATAGAACTCCCTTATGGTCCTGGCGGAAACATTTGTATTTCTCTTCTCCGAGAGAGAGTTTTTGTTTGATGATCTTAACTCCTTCATCGTGCAGTTATGCCATGATGATCTGGTCGTGAAGAGTGGGCTCGACTGAGATGTGATTCAGAGTGCCTTGGGAAATCATTTCCAAACTAAGTTTCCTCATTTCCGAACATAGTGTCTCATTATAGATTTCCACTGATAGGCAATGGCAATGGGCCTTGCGGCTGAGTGCATCCGCGACTACATTAGCCTTGCCGGGGTGATAGTGCACCTCGAGATCATAATCCTTGATTAATTCCAGCCATCTTCTTTGTCTCATAATCAGATTGGCTTGGGTGAAGATATATTTGAGACTCTTGTGATCGGTGTAGATGTTACAATGAGTGCCCATGAGATAATGTCTCCATATTTTTAGAGCATGAATGACTGCTGCTAATTCGAGATCATGGGTCGGATAATTCTGCTCATGGGGCCGAAGGGCTCGTGAAGCATAGGCGATAACTCAATTTTCTTGCATAAGCACACATCCAAGATTAGTGCCAGATGCGTCGCAGTAAACATCGAATGGCTTGGTGTTATCGGGTTGAGCTAACACAGGGGCTGTAGTCAAGCGTTCTCTGAGAGTGTGGAAAGCTTCTTCGCATTTCTCATCCCACACAAACTTTACTCCCTTTTTCAATAGTTCAGTCATAGGCTTAGCAATCCTGGAGAAATCCAGGATGAAACGGCAATAGTAACCGGCTAAGCCAAGAAAACTGCGAATCTGATGAACGGAGGTAGGAGGTTTCCAATCCATCACTTCTTGTACCTTGCTGGGGTCAACGGCTATGCCTTTGCTGGAAATTGTGTGACCCATGAATTTCACACTATCCAACCAGAATTCGCACTTAGAAAATTTAGCATAGAGCTGATGGTCTCTAAGACGCTGAAGAACAATGTGCAGGTGCTTAGCGTGCTCTTCCTCATTCTTGGAATAGATCAGGATGTCGTCAATGAAAACTACGATGAATTTGTCAAGCTCGGGCATGAATACCGAATTCATGAGATACATGAAGTAGGTAGGGGCATTGGTGAGACCAAAGGACATGACCAAGAATTCATATAGTCCATATCGTGTGGAAAAGGCGGTCTTAGGAATATCGCACGGATGAATCTTGATCTGATGATATCCAGAGCGAAGATCAATCTTCAAGAAGACTCTAGCTCCAGATAATTGATCAAAGAAAATGTCGATGCGGGGAAGTGGGTACTTATTCTTACCGGTTACCGCATTGAGAGGTCGGTAGTCCACACATAATCTTAAACTGTCATCCTTTTTCTTTACAAATAGGGCTTGACATCCCCAAGGTGATGCGCTAGGACGAATGAAGCCTTTGTCCAGTAGTTCTTGGAGTTGTGTTTTCAGTTCGGCCAATTCCTTAGGTGGCATCCTATAGGGTCTTTTGGAGATTGGTGCAGTGCCTGGCTGCAGTTCAATAACGAACTCAATGTCCCTATCTGGTGGCATTCATGGTAAGTCATCCGGAAAAATATCGGCATACTCGCATACCACTGGAATATCATCTATCTTGATTCCTTCCACCACGAAAGCACAAGAATTCGTGCACTCCCGGAACGGTAGGTAAATGGTAGTGGCTCCGTGACTAGGTGAATTTATTTCAACAACTCGGGAAGAAAAGTCCAGTGTGACTCGATACATGGTCATCCAATTCATTCCCAAAATAATATCCATGCCTTCAAGGGGTAAGAGGACAAGGTCCGTGTTGATGATTTTACTACCCAATTTTACCGGTACCAGCCTTATTATTTGGTTGGAAGCAATTTTTCCACCCGGTGTTGATATCATATACGACCCTTTTGTGTGACAATTCAAGCCTACTTTTGCACCAAACTTTGCACTAATGAAACTATGAGATGCGCCCGAATCAAATAATATAACTGCAGGCTTGTTATGGATAGAGAATGTACCCGTCATTACTGGTGCTCCTTCAGGAAGTTCCGCAAGGGTGGTGAAATTGATCCGTCCTTGTTTGACCTGAAGGGTCTGCCTCTTGCCTTTGTTCTTATTGTTCTGGTTAGGGTCGTTTTCCTGATTTGGCTGCCTAGGCCGAGGGCATTCGCGAGCAAAATGACTGGAACTCCCGCACTTGAAACAACGATTGGTGATGCTCAGTCGAAGAAACTGCTGAGTAGCGGGCCTTGGTCCAGTATGTTGAGGCACAGGGGGTCGTGCAACACCTTGCTGCTGCGAGGGCCTGATAATCCATCGCCCTGGCTGAGGGGCCTTCTGTGGAGCTGTAGGCGCAGGATTTGGCACTAATAGATACCTCGGTGGCTGAGCACCCGAGGGTCCAGCTGGCGCCTTTCTCTTCTTCTTGGCACGGTGAGCCATAATACAATCCTCTTGGGCAATGGCCATGTTGACTAGCTCATTATATGTATCGGCCTTGACCAGATTCAGCCGTTCCTTGAGTTTGGTACTCAGATCTCTACGTTAACGATCACGCTTCTTAGCCTCCGTGTCTGCGTGATAGCCCGCGTACTGGCACAGATTGTTAATGGCCTGAGCATACTGAAGTACCGTGCGGGTACCCTGAGTGAGTGCCAGAAACTCATTTAGTTTTCTTTCTATAAGACCTTCTGGGATATGGTGTGCCCGGAACGCAGTTTTGAATTCGTCCCAAGTGACAACGTGATCAGCGGGGAGCATAGCAAAATAGTGGTCCCACCAAAGAAGAGTTGTACCGCGAAGCTGCTGCGCGGCAAAGGGAGCCTTGTTTGCATCCGAACATGGGGCCACAAGTAGAGAAAACTTGGACTCGATTGTGCGAATCCAAGCGTCCGCATCCAAGGATTCCTCCGTCTTGTGAAACAAGGGAGGCTGGGTCCCAAGGAAATCCGTGTAACTGGCAGCTTGAGGTTGGTGAACATTGTGTCCACCCTGCTGTTGGTGCTGTCCTTGCACGAGCTGACGAAGCAACTCGGTTTGAGCGGCCATTACTTCTACCAAACTGGGTGGTGGTGGTGCCTGTGGTTGTGATCCACTTGTGCTAGCACCAAAACCATCCGGGTTTCCATGGGTTGCTCCAACCATCTGAAAGGTGAATTTTCATCATTAGCAATGTGATCTATATTTCTTCCATGATTAAAAAGGATTAACGCGGAAAAGTAGACTTCCGAAAGATCATGGATAGAATCATGGGCATAAAATTGTCTGCCATAAGAAATTTATAACTCCTGGTAGGTTCATCCAAAATTTCTCATATTTTGGCAGTGGGTATGGAATTTAGAGATGTACAACTTTGGTATTCAGCCAAGACGCTAAATCGATTGCTAAGATGGTCAAACGATTCACTCTTTGCTTCGCTGGTTTGGCTGTTTTTCAGCAGAACGAGTTATAGTATCTTGCCTATAACTCAAACTAGCAAGATCCAATAGTGTTGAAATTTTGTGAGAACCTAGATCACAAAATTTAGAACAAGTTTGGTATTCAACACTCATCCCAGAAATGAAAAGAGACATGGGTAAAAATTCTGACGAGTTTCTGCAATCGCAGATTCAACTGCTTTCCAATGTCACAATCAAACCACCAAGTTTATATAGCCATGGCCTACATGATTAGAGTACCCAATGGTCAAGTTGTACTCATCACAAAAGAGGTACTCAACTCTTAGTTAGCCTATTACAACACTTGCCTAAAGTTAGGCTACACTATCGAGGAGTATATGCAAAAGTCCTCCTAGGTCATCGGCTAGAAGTCGTCGAGGTCGTTGACGGACAACTTGCTGTGAGTAGGAGAGTGAGCTCCCATCGGAGGTGGCGGTAGTGCCTCACCCTCAAAGTCCATTCCTGAAACACCATCAATCTCCTGTGGCTCCTCTTCATCTTCCTCCATAGCCACCACGTCGGGAGGGGCATTCTGATCATGGTGCCACTGAATATGCTCATTAGCATCTTCCAACTCAAGGTTCAGATCATAGAGCTGTTCCTCCAAGTGTGCTATCATGTCATCTCTCTCACCCATGAGAGTGTCGTGCTCCTGAACTTAACCCTCAAGTTGGCCAATCCGGGTGTCTCTGTCCTCAAGTTCCTCACTGAGTTCCTTAATCTGCTCATCCCTGGTATCTGGCATCATATGGTAGGCCTGTGCAAGATCAGTGAGCTGCACAAGCGCCTGACTCTGGAGAGTCTGAAGTCGGTAGAGTGCATTCATGCACCGCACGGAGGTCTCGATAGTCTCCTGGGCATAAAAGTCCACCAAGTACTGTGAGTGCTGCACCCTGTTGAGCCAAAAAGGGTCGTTGTCCTGGGCAGCAGGAAACAAACCAATAGGAGTGAGCGTGACAGCCTCGGGGCACTGCGCACAGAAAGTGGTGAGCGCCCTCATGGCAGCAAGCTCCCAAGTATCGACCAAATGGCGACCAACAGCCTCAATCTCCAAGGCGGGCCACTCTGGGTGTAGCGGGTGCGGAAAGATGGTCACGTTGACACGGCACTGGGTAACTCCATTCTCTGCAAACTCCAGCCCGGTGTAACGCGGGGGAATTGAATAGCCCGCGGTGCGCAGAACATCCCACAAGATAGAGGGAAAGCCCACCCAGTGGAGACACTGCGAGTGAACGCGTCCATCCTCATCCACCATCATGGCAACAGGCTCGGCCATCTGAACAAAAGATCAAATGGGTGAGATAGCAAAAAACTGTGAACAGTATAGTGACAGACAGGTTCTGGATAGTGCACTAAAATAGCCATAACTTCAACAGTTCTTGCCCAAAAATTATCAACTTTTACCAGAACATTTCTAAGATATTTGTGAACAACTTTCCTAGTCAACTCCAGACCTATATAAGTCTCTAAAATGGTCTTTCTCTTCAGGTTTTACCTTACTGTCTACCCAGAAATTTCAGTGAACAGTGGGCCAATGTTTCGTGCACCAGGGAAAGTCTACCCAGCCAAAAATTACTAAATTTTAACAGTTGCTGCTTGAGTAAATTTATAACAAGTTTTGTGTTGAACACTTTTGCAGAAGACTGTATTAAGGGGGCATAAAAATTTATGTGGCTGAACTGCTCATTTTGAACAGAAAACTGACATCTCAAGGTCTTTGTTGTTTCTCATTATCCATATGTTCAGAATTTTTTGTATTTAGACAGGAGGTAGAAAATAAGTTTTGGAGCAAAACTTTCAACATGAAATTCTCCAGAAAGGATCATTTTCTAAGCTTAATAAATCCATCTTTTCAGATAAGGGAGAGATGTGACAGATTTGCTAGATAATCCTTATGCAAAGACAAATGTGTGGCGCATGAACCTTACCACTCTCACGCATCACATTCAAATTCAGATTTATATAGTCATGATGCATGCACGTCCTATTCGTCCTCACAAAATAAACAATTGCCAAATAGCTTTGGTCTTACGAAGTTAGTTTCGGTGGCATACACAATACGGCTCTCACTATAATAGCTAGTCGAGAAAACTCTAACCGTTCTTAAACTTATCGCAATCGCGGTTAGTGTACCTGCAGAAGATTGATATAGCATATATATATTCACTATAGAAAGCGTCCGTATTCATTACCTTTCACTATAGAAACGGCATCCGTACAATTCCCGCCGTACAGACGACGTTAACATACGCTATCGAGATAGCGTATTCACGGGGGGTACCGTCTTGAGACGGGGGTATGAACAGCGATCGCCATACCCTGCGCCAAACCTTCTACTCCCAATATAATCAACTAAAAGTTGGTATATTCCTCAAGTAAGCCACTGCTTGAGGGCAGCGTTCGGCTCGCATCACCGACGGGAAGGCCAAGCTCTCTCAGTTGGCTGAGGATTCTTACCTTCTTACCTTAGCGATGAGTGCGTCGTTAGAGAATTTAAGGGTCAATTGTGTATAAAAGTAAGTTTTGACAGAAGGTAATGTGCTGGAAGTCAGTTGGTAATATTCATAAGTTAGATAGCCACCTAGTAACTTTCCCATAATCCCTTAGGACTTTACGAACTAGGCACCATCATTAACGAACCAACGCATTTTCCAACACAATTTTTGTGGTCAAGTTTTAGGAAAATAAGTTTTTAAGGCTTGTTGCATTCTCTGGCGTATGCATTTCGGCTCTGATACCAGCTATGGCAGAACCACCTGAATTAATCCGGCTCAAGCGCGCTAACCATCACCACAAGGGCAATCAGGGCTAACTCGCACTTCAAACGGAATAATCCACTGGTCTGTCGGGTAACCTCCCGATACAACCACGGTTTTTGCCGATCGAAACCACACATACATGTACTCACACGAAGGTGAGCCCAGAGTATAAAACATTCCACAATTTTACACCACAGGGTTCATCATAAATTAATATTACAATGGAGTTTAAATTCTTAAAACAAGGTACTTCAGAGTTCAAAATAAATGAGTTCTTTAGAGTTCAAGCAGCGAAAAAATAACGACAACTACTCGACGATACAGGATGTCTCGATGAAGCCCGTACGAGACATCACTCGGCATCACCACCGTTAGCCGGGGGCGTATCCCATTCCACCGACCAACCAGGAGGAAGGGTACAAGGCCAAGTCAAACTAGCAATCATATCCTCGAAATTTTCACCTGAAAACAAGCCACAAGCATGGCTGAGTATACTAATACTCAGCAAGGCTTACCTGACTATTGGTATATACTTAGCCGACTCCTAGACATGCAAGGCTTTTGGCTTGAGGGGGTTTGTTTTGCCGAAAAGCATATATCAGTAGGTCCTTACTTTCATATTTTAGCTCCAAGTTCTAGCTTTCTTTAACCATTCTAGGTAAGCAACTATCCAATATCATACATGGTGGAAGAATTATTTTGCATCCAACAAGATTAATCATCATCATTGTTCCTCTTCTTACTCTATGTGGTAAAAGGGTCAAGCAGTCTCAATAACCGCGAGAAACGGACGATTCGAATCGAATTTCTTAACCTTGCAAGGGAAAGCTAAACACACGTCACGTGGTTACTCCCAGAGTCACACGTGCAACTTTTCCCTTCAATTCCCGCTTCCCGGAACAGGCCCACCGCCCTCGACTACACGTCCCCATAGACCACGGTTCGTCGGGCTGTGGCGGCAAATGCACCCACCATTAGCTAGATGTGAACGAATTCAAGATGGTGGGGAGTATATTCCGGCCTCGGTTCAATCCAGTACCTAAGCTTACCGATTACCATATTCTCGGCATATGGTTTGTACGTTCAAAGACTTAACCACCACTACCACACACTGCGGCCTTAGCATTTTTCACTAAACAGACGGGGCCTCAATCATCAACATAAACATCATACCATCGCCCTTTCCGTCGACCTTATGATTGCAGCATGTAGTAAACAATCGACTCCTAATTTCTCGCGAGTGACAGGAAATTACTCGACTTTTACCGAGTCCTATTAGCATAGCATTCTATCGAACCTTATATCTGGTGTTCAGAGCATGGGCACCTAGGATCATGCAACTACGTTTTCATCCAACTCCTATAAACTTAATGCACAAGTAAGGTAGTGTAATAAGTTGCATAAGTTTAGAAAAATAGGGTGCATGCTCCGGGGCTTGCCTTCTTGTGAACAGTTAGCTTGGGGCTCTTCCGAACTTGGGCTCGGGTCTTCAAGAGCTTCAGTTAGATGTACTTGAGCTTCACGCTGCTCACTCTCGGACGCGGGCACCACCTCGTATGTTCCGTCGGCGAGAGTCGTCGATTCTATATGAATGCACCAATATAAGTTATAGTGATGGTATAAGACGATTATTTCCTTTCACAACAAAGTGCAATCCACAAAACATCAATTTTTGTTGGGAAATTACTTAGTTAAGATTTCTTTGGGCAATTGTTAATAGAGTATGACTTATACTATTAACTTCATTAAACAAAAGGGGGCTGTGATATATTAGAAACTTAATTTTCTAAGCACAACATGGATTAAACACAACTTCTGGATTAGTTAACTTCTTGTGATGAAATTTTTATTTAAAGCACATTATGTAGAGACAAAAGCACTGGAAAAATTTTAGACATTTTCACGCAGCAGATTAATTATGAAAAATGCATAACACAACCACTACTAGAACATAGTTATTTTTATACAGGACAAGGCATGCAAGTATTGACATCAAAAGTTTAACAGGTGATTAATCTATCCATATATATGATACTGTATACTTTTCAGATTTTACTGTGCCAAATACAAAGCATAATAAATAGGACAATATACACCTAGTTTAATAAAGATTAATTTCTATAGGATGTTTTACAGGGTTTCTATCTATGAAACTTTTTACACAGCAAGAGTTACTCCAAAATGTTCCACAGTAAAAAGTTGAACATTTTCCAAGCACAGAAACTAATTATTTGAATTAGTGCAGTTTTTCCTACCACAAAATTATATAAATAGGTTACAGAGAGTATAAAGGTTCTAAACATTTTCTATGGTATTTAGGCCTTAATACAACAGTTCTGAAAAAGTTTTACTATAAGAATCACAACATAACCGCAGTTACAAATTATTTTTATTTCTTCATGCCACAAACAAGTTTTATTAAGAAGTTTAGCTAGATGTGGGTTCTGGTCCTAATATTTTTAAACTGGATTAAAAATCAAGCAACCACTCTACTGTTAAATTTTCAGGTTTAGACTTTGTCTACAACAGGGGGTACAATTGAAGTCTACTAAACCTTCCATTTAATTTAGAGCAAGATTTAGCAAGAAACTGAAGAAATGCATGTAATAAAAGTTGTAGATTTTCATCTAAAGATTCCCGAACAGTTGAGTTTGTAGTTTTCCGATTTTTCTACGATTTTATACGAATTTTACAATTCAGACTCTTTTAAAGATTTCAATTGAAGCAACTGGGTCCCTGGGCGGCGCTGGCATGGCGGCCGGCCAGATTCCGGCTAGGGGGCTCGTCGGTGGCGAGGTAAAAAGGGTCGGGAAGATCCAGGGAGGTGAGGGCTACCTTGGGGTGGCCTTAGTCGGGGTTGGGAGTGGCCGGAGGTGGCTCGTCGGCGCAGAGCAGAGGGGCGGAGGCGGGGCGGAACGTCGGCGATGGTGCTTCGGCGAGAAGCGGACAGCGTAGGCTGGTCGAGGAGCTTCGCGGCGTCGAGGGGAACCCGTTTTAAAGCTTGGCTTGGACGGCGGAGGTTCGGAGTGGGCTGTCGACAGAGCAGCAAGGAGCGGCGGCGGCGCAGGCGGTGCTGGCGGTGCTCTGGCGGTTGAGCTGGCCGGGGAAGAGGCCGGTGAGCTTCAGTGGAGGGAGGGCAAGCTTGCTGGGCAATGGGTTTGAGCAGTGGGAGGCTGGGGAGTGGGGCTCCACGGGCAGGTGGTGCACGGCGGCAGTGATGGTGGCGGCGACGGCGTTCTGATGTCTCGGCGTGCGAGGGGGACTCAGTGCGGCCTTTGTAGGCAGCAGAGAGTTGGGAGGAGGCGCAGGACTTGACTGTGAGATGCGGGTGCGGGCGACACGACGGGGGCGCGTTACTAGTCGTGGCGGGCGGCGAACAGAGCCGGTGCGGCGTGCGGCGGGTGCAGGCAGGGGACTGGGCGCTGAGGATTTGGCGTGTGGAGCGGGAGATCACGCGGCGCGCGGGTTGGGCGAGGAGCTGCAACAGCTGCCTTGCCGGGTGGCGAGCGCGGCGACTGGCGGGACACGGCGGAGACACGGGCATGGCGCGGCTCGTCCATTGGGCACGGCGGGCGACGAGCAGGGGCGCGGGTCGCCGGCGTGCGCGTGGCGTGCGCGGACTGGGGAGGAACGCGGCATGCGGGCGCGCGTGCGGGCACAGCCAGGCATTGTCTTGGCGCCTAGCGCTGTCAGGCATCGCCGGCCAAGTGGCCTGCGGCGTCTTAACGACGGTGAGGGTCGGGCGAAGCGAGGGCCGCAGCGAAGCTGAGGGCCGGTCGAAGCGAAGGGTCGGGCGAGTGAAAGGGTCGGGCAAAATGAAAAGGGTCGGGCGACGCGAGGGTCGGGCGAGCGGCTGCGCGTCGGAGTGTCGGGCAAGGCGGAGAAGAAGGGTCTGCAGCGAAATAGAAGAAAAGGCAGGGGCTGGTTTGCAAATCCATGTGTTTCTCAAATTTTTGTGTTGCAACTCGAAAATCCTTCAACATGAAAGTTGTTCAAAATGAAAAGTTCTACAAGTTTCGTTTCAGGCCAAGGTTTGTTTGAGTTCTATTTTAGAAGTTATTATAGAAACTCATTTTATTGAAACTTCTCCTAATTATTTTTGCACAGTGTTAAGCTAAAGAGGCTTATTTCGTAAATTAAACACCTGAGGTGTTACAGTCGCCTTCTTGCAGCTGGATGGCCTTGATGCCGATGTCGTTGGGGTTGGGTCTCCATGGTCTAAACATGATGTACATGAGCTTAGATTTGAACTCACCTGATGATTAAGTTGACGAGCATGAGCACGAGCACGAGTAATAGGACCAGCAATAGGTACTTGTGTCGGAGTGGATGTATCGTTGGTGTTGATGTCCTCATCAGAAGGGGTGGACCGAAACGGCTTGTCCGCGGTGGCTCAGAGCCGGCGGCGGGTGCGGATGGTGGAGGCGGCGCTCCGAAGAGGAAGATGGCGTGGGGAACGGCTGTGTAGCCTCGGGGTGAGGCGGAGAAGGTGGTGGGAGGGTTGGTTTGGACAATGTGGGGGCGGAATGGTGCGTCCACGCACAGGTGGTGACTCGCTGGAGTTGGAGATTGAGGCGTTGAGCTCAGGTGCCTCGGGTGGGCTTTTATAGGCGTTGGAGGGGGAATGGCGGCATTAATGGCATGGTGGTGGTGGTTCTCGGGCGCGGGTGAGCAGGGGCTCAGTGCAGCCCTTTTATAGGCGCACAGGGGAGGAGGAGGAGCTGGGCGCAACACAACGGAGGGAGGCGCAGCTGGGACAAGGTCGCAGCAAGGGCGCGGCATCGCCGACACGTTGTGGCTCGACCATCGGGAATCGTCGGCCGCGTGGCGCACGCGAGATGGCCGGGGCGGGATACGGGGAGGGGCAAATCGCCGGCAGCAGGCTCGGTCGGCGGCTGGTTGGGGCCAGTTGGGGGTCGCGCCTTGGCGCAGCTCGCTGGCGCAAGGATGCCCTGCCGCGTGGCGGCGCCTCTCTGCCGGCTGGAGCAGAACAGGGGAGGGGAGAGAAGGCAGAGGGAGGGAGAGAGAAAAGGGCCGGGATTCAAATTAAATTTTCCTAAAATTTCAAACAGGAACTTGAAAAACTCTAAACACGAAAGTTGTAGGGCACTTGAAAATCTACAACTTTTGTTTTAGGCCAAAGTTCATTTAAGCTACGGTTTAAAAGTTAATCAAAATTCAGTACTACTAGGACGGAAATTGTAGGGTTGGTTTGCAGTACACGTTGCAAGTTACTAAAATATAAGTATGTTTATATACTTCATTTGTCATGAAATGTGGAGCATGAAAAGGTTATAAACACAAACGAACAGAACTCACATACACGCATACATACACATGCACATGCACACACATAATTAAATGTATTGTTTTAATGATTCTAGGTTATTATGCATGAGGCTATGTTTGGTTTTTCTTGTTTAGGATTTTAAAGACCTAGGGTGTTACACCCTCAGGACTGTTGCGGGTGGTTTCACCCACATCTTCGTCATGATAGACAAGTTCACCAAGTGGATTGAGGTCAAACCAGTTATGGCAACTACTGCCACCTAGGCAGTCAAATTCATCTAGGAGATATCTCACAGGTTCAGGGTTAATAACCGGATCATCACCGACCTTGGCACATCATTCACTGGTAGCAAGTTCTAGGACCATTGCCAAGACAACTGCTTCGATGTCTACTACGCCTCCGTGGCCCATCCCCGATGCAACGGTCAGGTTGAACACGCTAATGGTATGATCGTCTAGGGGCTCAAGGCGCGTATCTTCAACCCAATCGAAAAATATGGTTCCAAGTGGCTCCAGGAGTTATCGCAAGTTGTCTAGGCCTTCATACCTAGAAAAGCCAAGCTACAGGATATTCTCCCTTCTTCCTGGTCTACGGTTCTAAGGCCATCCTTCCAAGTTTTATCGCCTTCGGTGCTCCACGCATCAAGAACTACAACGAGGGCGAAGCAGAAACTACTCGGCGCAAAGATATCAACTTGCTCGAGGAACACTGCATCACTGCGGCACCACAACATGCTCGATATGAACAGCAGCTCAGGTGCTACCACGACCGAAATGTGCAGGAGCGAGACTTCAACACCGAATCCCATCGACAACAGGCACGCACAAGGTATCTCCCTCCTAGGAAGGCTCCTTTATCGTAAGCGACGTCGTTGTCCCAGGAACCTATCGACTCCAGCATGAAGTCAGCACAACATGAAGTAGTGTCGTCGTCCTAGGAACCTATTGCTGGGTTTGTACTTCAGCAAGTCCACCCGAGGTATGCTCATGTAGTAGATTTGTAGGTGAAGGATATCGTAGAGCCAAGAACTTGATTGTAACACAAAGATGTAAGTGTTTTGACAGGTTTGGGCCGCTCAGAGCGTAACACACTACGTCCCGTGTTTGGTGTTATATTGATTGGTTTAGGGTTTCTGGAATGCGCAGGCTAGTTGCGTTGTCTTTTGTGGGTACCCCCACGGTTCCCTTATATAGCCGAGCAGCCGTGGGTTACAAGTTAGGTTAAGATCTACTCGGGTTGTTTATAAGGAATCAGGTCAGTTAAGATACACAATATCACGGTTATCCGATTGAGCCCTGATCCTGATCCCAAAGGACCCTTCCCGCCGTCCAGCCGAGAGCCTGTCCGCCGGGTTGTCAAGCGGAGTCGTTCCCTAAAGAATTGGGCTCCACTCGGCAGGGAGGCACCTGGGTCTACCTCCGTCAAACCTCCGAGCACCGAGTTGCTGAATGGGTTCCCACGGAAGTCATGAAGCTTGTCGGTCCTCATCATTGTAGTCAAAGCACCCCTCCGGATCCTCAAGCTCCCATGGCAGTCCTGACGTTAGTGAACTCCTTCCTATTCTTTAGTCTTCAACGGGATGCGCCCTTGGGCGCATGTTGGGTATTTTAACGACTGCGAATAAATCCGCAAGTGCATGGATACCATTGTAGCTTTCACCCGAGAGTATTCAAGGGTATCGAATCCAAGGGAACGTGTGTGCACTAACTTCTAACTCAGTCAGTCCAAGGACACACCAGAATAAGTGGTGAGGATGGAGAGGATTCCTGAGGTAGCACTAGATAAGAGTTAAAGGTCGATCTCTCGGGCAGAAATACTCGCTTGGAGCACCGGCTTACCCCTAAAATGGTCAGGAGACTCCGGCCAATGGCTCTACGCTATATCCAAACATGGAGGATTATGAAGGACCAACAAGGCTGTCACCACCTGCGGCCTACCTCTAACAAACTGTAACACCCTAGGTGTCTAAAAGACTAAACAAAGACCCAAACCATGAAATCAGTCACAAATGAGCAAGAGAAGTATAAAACAACCTATTCAAAAATACCTTGCAAGCAAATGAATATGTGTCTATATGTGTTTATGCATAAACAATCGAACCCGTGCAAGAAAACCCTTGTAACTTTAAAAATTGATAACAAATGACTCTGAAAATTTAATGGCACGACTGTCATAACAAGAGCAACAAAAGTCTAGTTGAACTCAAAGGCTAACAGTGCAAAAACTCACATAAAATGATGTGTCATTTAAATACTTGTTTTCAGAATTTCAAAATCACTTCTAAACCGTAGCTTAAATGAACTTGCTAAAACAAAAGTTGTAGATTTTCAAATTCCCTACAACTTTCGTGTTTAGAGTTTTTCAAGTTCCTGTTTGAAATTTTAAGAAAATTGAACTTGAATCCCGGTCCTTTTCTCTCTCCCTCCCTCTGCCTTCTCTCCCCTCCCCTGTTCTGCTCCAATCGGCAGTGAGGCGCCGCCACGCGGCAGGGCATCCCTGCGCCAGCGAGCCGCGCCAAGGCGCAACCCCCAACAGGCCCCGAACAGCCACCGACCGAGTCTGCTACCGGCGATTTGCCCCTCCCCGTATCCCGCCCCGGCCAGCCCGCACGCGCCATGTGGCCGATGATTCCTGACGGTTGAGCCACGACGCACCGGCGAAGCCGCGCCCTTGCCGCGACCTTGTCCCAGCTGCGCCTCCCTCCGTTGTGTCGCGTCCAGCTCCTCCGCCATTCCCCCTCGCGCTCCTATAAAAGCCAACCCGAGGCCCTTGAGTTCATTGCCCCCAACGTCCAACTTCGACGAGCAGTCACCCGTATGTGGACGCACCACTCCGCCCCCACATTGCCCAAAACAACCCTTCCACCACCTTCTCAACCTAATCCCGAAGCTGCACAGCCGTTCCCGGCGTCATCTTCCTCACCGGACTGTCACCCCCACCATACGTCCCCGCCGCCGGCTCTGCGCCAGCGTCGGCAGGCCGCCTCGGTCCATCCCTCCCCCACCCAAGACCTCAAACAGGTGCGGTTTGTTTCTCTCTTGCATGTTCCACCTTCATCCCTCACCACCGGCCACCCTAGTCGCCAAATTTTGGCTGGCAGTAGCCGTTTTCCCTGTGCAAAGGACCCATCTGCATCGATTGCAACTTATTCAAGAAGTTTTCTGTAAATCTCAGGGACTCATCTGTGAACGTGAAGCAAGAACTTGAAAACCAATCTATTAAGTTTGAAGATCCATAACAACTCATAGAAAAAAACTAAAAATACAAGCTATGATGTTATGGAATCCTTAAGTTGAGATCTACATCTTTGTAACAGGACCTTGGATCTGTTTCCACATGATTTTAGATGTGGATTTAAATCAAGTTTAAATGGCTTTTAGTTGTTCCAAGAGATTCAAGAAAGAACTGCTCATGAAACTTGGATGGTAGCTTTAGTGCTAAGAGTTTAGCCTTTCATAAAAATTTCATACTCTAAATCCAAGCACAACCAGTGGTTTCAAGTGCTTTTGTTATAAGCTAGACCCCTTTTGAAAACTAAAATGTTAACCTCTGCCTCTTGCGCAAGAAAACTCTCCAAAAATGCGCAGTAAAAAGTTGAGCACCAGTTTCTTGCATGGTTGTTCTGTGCGAGTAGATCTTGCTCATAGCAATAGCTGTTTAATAAGCTTTTTCATGAGTAACCGGTTGAATAAAAATGAATGAAGCTTTTACAAGTAATGTTATACGTAAGCAACAAACTCTACAAAAAAAAATCCCAACTCAGGATCTACCTTTACGAGTAGTTCTGCAACCCAGAAACTACCCCTGCGGGTTGTTTCGGTTAACCGATGCTCCCTATTAAAAATAACCGAACAACATGCACAACCACCCGCTCGCTTAATGAAGTCAGTTAATACAAATAAGTACTCGATAAATGACTGCCCAGAGAAAAGAAGTACTCGGCAACTTAACTTAAGTTTTGATTACTTTATAATGCAATCTTGTACCAGTAAAACCACTCATACATGTGCATTCATATAGACTCGACTACTCTCTCCGACGGGATCTACAATCTGGTGCTCGAGTCTGAGAGTGAGCAGCACGAAGCTCAGGTTAATCTAACAGGAGTCGCTGAAGACTCGGACCAACGTTCGGAGGAAGCCCCGACTAGTTTTACACAAGAAGGCAAGCCCTGGTGCATGATCCTAGTTTTTAAATTATGCAACTGTTTTCCCTTTTGCCTGTGCATTTAAAGTTCATAGGAGTTGATTGGAACCCTAGCTGCATGATCCTAGGTACCTTTGTAGTGACTATTAGAATTGGAAGTTCGAGTAGATGCTATGCTAATAGGTACGGTAAAAGTCGAGTAGTTTCCTGCTACTCGTGAGAATTATAGGAGTTGAATGTTTACCGCATACTACAACTATAAGGTTGGTAGGCGGGGCTGTGGTAAAGTACTCATGGTTGAAGCCCCGTCTGAGTAGTGAAAAATGCTAAGGTCGCAGTGTGTGATAGTGGTGGTTAAGCTTTTGAAAGTACTAACCACATGCCGTGAATATGGTAATCGGTAAGCTTAAGTACTTGATTGAACCGGTGCGTGGACAGGTTCCACTGTCTTGACATTGCCCCATGGGCCCAATGGTGAGTGCAAAAGGGGTCATGTTCCGGCATCGTCCATGGTTCATGGACCTTTTGTACTCGAGGCCGGTGGTCCTGATCCATAAAACGGGGATAGAGGGGAAAAGTTGCACGTGTGACTTTTGGAGTAACCACGTGAGGTGTGTTTAGGTTTCCCTTGCAAGGTTAAGAAATTCGATTCAAATCGTCCATTTCTCACGGTGATTGAGACTGCTTAATACTACTGCCACATAGAGTAACAAGAGGAACTATGCTTATGATGAAACTTGTTGGATGATTAATTGTTTTCCACCATGTTTGATTAGAATTAGATGCTCATCTAGATTTGTTAAATGAACTAGAATATGGAAAGCTAAAATATGAAATTAAGGACCTACTCTTTGTTGCTTTTCAACAAAAAGAAAACCCTAGAACCTTAGAGCCTTGCATGATTAGTAGTCGGTATTTCCATACCATTAGTTAGGTGAGCCTTGCTGAGTATTAGTATATTCAGCCTTGCTTGTGGCAATGTTTTCAGGTATGTCTGCTGAAGATATGGTAGCTGGTTTAGCTTGGCCGAGTGCTTTGCCGACTGGTTGGATAGTGGAATGGGATCCTTCCCCGACTAGTAATGAACCTGCCGACGTTAGTTGAGTGTGTTTTTCTTTCCGCTGCAGTAAAACTCTGAATAAAGTTTATATGTTGAACTTTAAAAGTACATGAGTGGTATTTTCGACTTGTAATAATTCATGTCCGGTTGGTGCTTATAAAATCTGTGGAATGTTGTAATCTCTGGACTTGCCTTCGTGCGAGTTATGTATATGCTTGGTTTCGATCGAAATATTGAGTGGTTGCATCGGGATCTACCCGACAAACTGTCGGATTAATATGTTTGAACTGCATGGTGGCTAGTTCATCTACAAGGATGATGGTTAGTGCACTTGAGCCGGGTTAATTCGGGCGGTTCTGCCACAGTATCAGAGCGAAAAGCATACACCAGAGTCTGCATCAAACCTTAAAAATAAGTTTTCTAAAACTTGACAACAAAACTCCTATTTGAAAAATACGTTGGACTCGTTAAGGATTATCTGTAGTTCGTAAAGCCCTATGAAAATATGCCTAGGTGGCAATATGTATTAGGATGTTTATGCGAGTGGTCTGCAGGAATGCTAACCATGAGTACCACGAGTACAATAGGCTAAGAACGAAGAGAGCTCAACTAGTTTTTATAGGGAGAGACGTGCTATTTAAGCCACCGAATTAACTCCGTAAGGTCAAGTTTATGGCCACGATGGAGCTGTGAGGACAGAAAGGACATTCATGCTGCATATCTTTAAATTCAAATAAAGAAATTGAGTATGGATGAACTGTGCAAAAATCCACCCAAAACAGCTAAACCATTAACCAAAGTTTCACTAAGTTCCTGTGTTTTAGTCCAATCTAAGGATATAGTTATCTTAGAGTATGATCCAGACTTGAGTTTGACCAGTAAAGTGGGCAAGAGTACTTTAGAAATGTTTTGATGACTGTTGCGACTGGTTGCTTATCACCTACAGAAGTTATGCTTTATGCGCTGTCCAGAATTTGTTATTGATTGAGCATCAATTTTCGTTATCTCACCTTTTAAGCTTGTGAATCAGATGGCCGATCCATTTCTTATGATGGTTGATGAGGAGGGCCATGCACACTCAGCGTGCCTGCACTGGGAGGGCTTCCCCTCCATCTTGTGGGGTGTGTTGAGCACCGCTGGTTACCCGAATCTGCCTCTTTATGTGGGGCAGGAAATTATGGAGACGGGTGTCCGTTGGTGCCGTGTGCGCATGACCATTCTCCAACACCCACTCAACCCCGCGTGGCTTGCCATTGAGACAGAAGTAGTCGGATATCACCTCATTGACTCGTGGGAGACAGCAGCAATGAAGGCGCTGACCTCATTTTGTGAGCAGCACCCATTGGAGGTGATATTGGCTCCAGCTGGTCTGTTTCTGGCAGTCAGCGAGAGCGACCCTCTATGGTTGGACAGATTTGCACATCTGGGCAACTTGGCAGATTAGAATCCAGTCGAGACCATACTCTTTTCAGCCCGGTGCATGAATGCACTATACCGACTACTGGCACTTCAGAGTAAAGGGATGGCACAGGTGATAGACCTGGCTCAGTCCTTCTAGTGGGCAGTTAACCTAAGGGACAAGCAGATGCAAGACTTAGTCGAGGAGATTGGTGATCGAGATACTAGAATTGGCCAGCTTGAAGGCCAAGTGCAGACACTAGAAACCACCGTGGGTGAACATGAGGCAATGATCGAGTTCTTGGAATAGCAGATCCATGACCTCAACATTGATTTGGAGGATGCCAATAGACATATCGACATGTATCACGCACAGCAGGCAACACTTCACATCCCACCGAATGTGATGGACATTGACAGTGATGAAGAGCCCAAGAAGATAGAGGGTGTCTCTGACCTTGACCATGATGTTGTAGTTCCACAACCCGCACAGATGAGAGCTCACTCCCCCGCGCGCAGCGAGTCGTCTGTCAACAACCTTAACGACTACTAGGCGACAACCTTGGAGTACTGTTGAATATACTCCTCTTAGTGTAGCCTAACTTTTGTGTAGGTAGTAATAGGCTAGCTTAGAGTTGAGTACCACAAGGTACCAGGAGTGTAGCCTAGAAGCTAGAACACTCAAAAATTAGGTAGGCTTTAGTGAAGAACGGGATGTATGTGTATATTGGCAAGCAGTTGGAAATCAGAGAAGCAGTAGTCGAGGTGGTCGATTCTGCAGACATAGTAGTCGGAAGTGTCACTCAAGCAGCCGGAAATATAGTCGACGTATCGATAAAGTAGTCGTACTAGTCGGAGATACAGTAAAAGCAGGCCATGATGTAGTCATAGTAAACGGAAGTATAACTAAAGCAGTCAGAGACGTAGTCGTCGTAGTCAGATGATGCAGTCGGTGGGCCCCAAGTGGCGGCCTCCCTAGTAGAACCTCCCTCAGGGAGTCGGTGGGAGACTCCACATTGAAGATGGGCCTGAATGGGCTCAGTAGGTGTTCTGCCACACCCTTTTTGAGACCATTTTGGGCCCATCTTTGGTTGGTATACTCTTTGTGGGCTCCTTATGTGGATCTTGAGGTGTTAGGCTGAAGTTAAGTTGGTTTAGCCTGTCATGAGGGTCCTCAATCCTTGTGTAGCGCAGGTTTGATCTTCTGCGCATTCTTCCGTGTTTGTGCATGTTTTCTCCCTTATGTAGATTTGTGTTCCTGAAATCAATGATTGACCAACACTTGTGGAATTCGTTAGTAATAACTCCTACCACTACTATTGATGTTGATTCTTTATATGATTATGCAGGAGTTGATGACACAGATTTGTTAGTTAAGGGCCGTCAACAACACCCCCACACTTAGCCTTTGCTCGTCCTCGAGTGAAGGAGAAAGGACTAAGATGACACAAAACTTCCAAAGGTATGAAGCGAGCATAAGAGATATTCCAAACCTTATCTTGCACTTGTGAACTTTGAAGTGTCTATCATGCCATCTTGGGTAGTTGAGGAATGGAACGGTCTTGAATCAAGTCACCTCAGCTCCTTATGTCAAGTAGCTTGGGATTTTTCAATGAGTTTTCAAAACAAACCTTGCTTAGCTCCTCATTTGATTCTCTCAGATCGCTCAATGTGTATATGTCCTTATCAAGGAATTTGACTTGCCTTTTTCTTCATCCTACTTCTAATGGTGGCTATATGTGGAGCTTAAGGTAGGTATGAAGGATAAGGAATACTTGCATCACATATATTGCAAAGTCAAAAAACTGGATCCAAGGAGAAAAACAATTATACAATCAGATCAAGTTGTGCACGTGTATGGACATAGTGGATGATAAATTGTGGATGGGAACTCCTTTTGTATGATCTCTCTCCCTTCATAAATCCTTTTGAGAACATGGCTATCTTTCTCTTTTTTTCTTTTCTTTTTTCTCTCTTATACCTTCATGTGTCCAACTTTTTTTGAATGCTTGGACGTCATGTGTCCGTATATTTTTTTTCGATAGCTCCATGTCCCTTTTGTAAGGATACTTTTGGAGAGAGAGGTCACGACACAAGTGGAGCTTTATTTGTGGAGTGGATGGATGGTACGATGCTAACTCTCATTTGAGCACAGCAAGGGGTATATGGTGTGCACGTGAATCTTGATCATGAAAGCATGAAATGAATTCTCTCTAGGGTCACAACAGTTTGACAAAGCTCAATGCAAAGACAAGTGGCATATGTGTATAAGGTTTTCAAGATATCTCATCATATGGTTTTGGTAGGACTTTGTCATATCAAAGGGAAGCTTGCAAAGGCTTTTTATGTTTTTCAAATAAATTTTCCCAAGCACTTAAGCATTAAGAGGGAACATCGGATCATCGAACCATATCACACACGTCAACTACTTAGATGAGCAGGCGGTCCTAAAGATATTTGTTCACAAGCATCAAGATGATAAGCATGGAATAGAACTTATGCAGGCCAACCATAGAAAGTATGTAGAGCAAGTGGACCATGTTGATTGATTTTATTTGAGTTTGATTTAAAGGATCAGATTTAAGATTCATCAAAACTCATGAATCAAGGAGATCAGGGAGATTAGAGACACAATCCAACGCGGTGGATAAAGATGGGCCTGAGTGGGCCACCCCCCGGGTCAGCTGCACCTTGGGTTAGGCCAAACCCTTGTGGGCCCGGTGCTGGCTCCCCTTTTGCGTACGTGCTGGTGCAGCATGATGTACTTTGTTTCCGGGTGTTGGTGTATCGTGTCAGCGCTACAGAGTCCATGGCTCTCCCCCACACTTATTCTTGTATCTTCCTTTTATTTTACAAAGGAAACAAAGGGTGGAAAACAAAAACTCTACCGGTTTGAATACCGGGGAGTTCAAACTTTTATTCAATCAAGGCGCATGAAGAGAGTGTGGCGGCTCCAATTTTTTTTTGTTATCATTATTTTATTTATTTTTGTGTTGTTTTTATCATGGCAAATTGGGCATGCAAAGTGTGGGTCTCAAAAAAATTGTTTGCCAAGTTTTTATTTTCTCAATTTGTTTTCGAGAGAGACTCTTTTATTTTTTTAAACTTTTTTAATCACCAATTTTATCTTTGCAACAAAGCTCAATCAAGGCTGGATATAGCAAGGAGCATTTTATCAAAGTACTCACAATACACCTTGGAAGGTGACTTATGCCTCCTTTGCATGTTGTGCAAATTATGTTGAAGTGTGCCTCGGGCCTTGGTTTATCTCCAGTATGAGTTGAACTTGAGGACTTACCCATCAATTTTGAATATTTTCTTGCAGGGGTTAGTCCACAAAAGATATGCATCCAATGTCTATGAAAATATTAACTCTGATGTTCATTAATCAAAATTTGACACCATTTCTAATTTTGATGAAAGAATGCTATTTAACCTAAGCACCATGTTTAATTTAAATAGTGTTGACGCCAGATTTTGACACGTGTTGAATCGGCATTAGGAAAGGAAGAGACTGGCCGATGCGGCAGATTTAAAGGCTACAGTTGGGAATCGGCCGATTGAGGCTACAGTTAGGGATTAGCCGATTGGCGATGCAGCTTGCGCCAACAGATAGGGGGATGAAGCCATTGGAATCCCAACAGAGGATCCCAGTCAAAAATAACCTGACGTTGGTCAAAAGAACGATGCCGACTCGGTCGTGAAGCAATGGAAAGAATCCGGATTGGACTAGGAGATGGCGGCAGAAGATTCTGCGGGAGCCCATTTCCTTTAGGAAAATATTATAGATACAGTAGTTTTCTATTTAAATCAAGTTTGTAACGGATCGTAATCGATCAAGAATCTTAGTCCTTGGGTATAAATAGGAGCCGTCAGGGTTTTGCAGAATATACATCAATCAATCAATAAAAACAATCTACTTTTCCATTGTACTTTACTTTCAAGTCGGCGACTTCGCCAATACTTCTTTTTCTTTCACGAGTTCGTACGGATTGGCAGGGCTACATCGACACGATCTCCGGCCAATTGGTAGGTTCCGCTTATCGAATAACATCTAAGCTTTAACTTTGGGCGCATCGCTGTTGTTTCGTTTAGATTTATTCACTAGTTATTGATATTTACTAGAATTATAGGTTTTACCTATCGTTCTAGTTTTATCACCAGTTATCCAGCTTGAGATCAAACTATCAGCTCTATCATTACTTTCCCTTATTCATTATCATACAGCCGATCAGATCTATTTCAAGTGTTGCATCTGTAATAATTGTTTAAGTTACCCCAATAGACTCTTAGCAATTGTTACATGATTATCGGCTGATCCATAGCCGGTCATCTTCATAGCAAATCGGGCGATTCGCTGATACGCTTTTCGGGACAGATCGGAACCTCAGCCGATCAGAACACCTAGAATTTAATACGTTTATTTTCTTGTCAATCAACAGGTCAGATTGACGGGCACGCCGCGCGAACCGCACCAGGGCAATCACCCGAACAGGAGTTAAGCAGATTCTCCCAGGTCGTGTGTCCGACGCTGAAGGTCATCGGCCGATTCTTGGCCGATTTTTAGCGCCAACACACTTTTGGCACGCCCGGTGGGACCACCTCAACATCCAATATGTCGAAGACCACCGAAGTTTCTGAGAACAACATCATTGAGGTCACGGAAGCAGATCTCAAGGACGACCAGAAAGAGGAACTAGCAAAACACCTAGAAGACTACAAAAGGGTGTATCTGCAATCTTTCAGTCGTACCAGAAGCGGGGAGGCAATCAAGAAAGCTCCTCTTCCAGTTCCCCGCCACATCACCATCGCTGAGGATTCGGGCAAGATGTCCGATATGATTCAACAGTCCGTCTATCAGGCTTTCATCGACCAATCCTTAGTAATGACCAACACGGTGTATAATGCCGTCATCAATTCTCTGGTCAGCGGAGTAGCTCAGGGATATCAGGGGCCAGCATACGCCCCACCTATTGTACCTCTAGCCAGAAGCTTACCAGGAACGTCTCACTCGGCTCCTCAGCCGATGTCGACGCAACATGAAGGGTACAACACTTCGTTGCCTTCAATGCCTCCGGGGTATAACGGTGCACCATGTTTTCGATCGCAAGCGCTGCTTCAACCTGTCCAGATTGCTTCCGTGCAATCGCTGCCCTCAAACTCAGTACCTTGGGGGGCACCAGCAACGGCGGCTTTTCCTGATCAATCAACCGGACATGGGAGCTATCCGATCCAGGCACCGTTCCATTCGGCCGTTCGGCCGACGATCCCTCAGTATCAACCGGCCACGTCAAAAATCGGTAGGGGGCAGATGCCGCAGAAGTACTCAGAAGCACGGCACTGATGACGATGTACGATGGGGCGGCAGATTCTCTTCGCCATCAGCTGTCAGCTGCTCAGACGATGCAACAGAATCCGCCACACGCTTCGATACATCACCCGGCTGTACCGCCGCCGATCCACCAACATACGCCGGCGCCCCGACCAGCTGTTCATCAGCAGCAAGTGGATTGGACAGCAAGAATAGCGGAGGTAATTCAAGACCAATTCGGGTTAAAGCCGAAGGTACAAACTTATACGTACAAGACACCATACCCATCGGCCTATGATCTACTGCCGTTTCCCCATCGGTACAAAGTTCCTGACTTCACCAAATTTTCGGGGCTGGATGACACCTCAACCGTGGAGCACATAAATAGGTTCATCGTCCAGTGCGGGGAAGCCGCCACACAAGATGCTCTGCGGGTGCGTCTGTTCTCGTCATCTCTATCTGGGTCGGCCTTCCAGTGGTTCACTACCTTACCACCCAATTCCATCGTCACTTGGGCTGATCTGGAGAAGCAATTTCATAAGTACTTCTACGCGGGAGTCCACGAGATGAAGCTTTCAGATTTGACCAGCCTCAGGCAAAGGAGCGACGAACCAGTAACTGGCTACATACAGAGGTTCAGAGAGGTCAGAAACAAATGCTATACCCTAGCCCTGACCGATGCTTAGTTGGCCGATATCGCCTTCCAAGGCCTCTTGCCACATATCAAGGAGAGGTACGCCTCACAAGAATTTGAAATCTTAAGTCACATCGTTCACCGATTGGCCGGTCAGGAAGTACGTCCGTTTGATCAGCGGAGGAATTTCCAGAAAAAGGTGGCATATTTGGAAGGGTCTGAATCTGATGAAGAAAAAGAAATCGGCCTAGCAGAATGGGTCAAAGGGAAAAAGCCGATATCGTGCCCTTTCGGCCAGAAAGAACCAGAGGCGTTCGGTTTTGATACGTCAAAGGCCGATAAAATCTTCGACTTACTTCTCCAAGAGGGACAGATTAAGCTCTCACCTTACCACTCCATCCCCTCGGCCAATCAGCTCAAAAAGATGAAGTATTGCAAATGGCACAATGCTACATCTCATGACACAAATGAGTGCAAGATCTTCCGTCAGCATATACAGTCGGCCATTGAATAAGGCAGACTCAAGTTCGAAGCCCCGGCGAAGCCGGTAAAGCCGATGAAGATTGATCAGCATCCTTTCCCTGCTAACATGGTTGACACGGGAAGAAACTCACTTCAAACCAAGATGCTGACATCGGAATCGGCTAGAAGAAGCGGCGCCGTGGATCCCAGAAAGCAGGTCACGGTGGACGATGTCAAAGGGAAAAGATGGGTTGAAGACGAGGGTGAAGGTGAGTTTGTAGGTAGGGTGTCGCCGAGATCTGGAACTCGAAGGTGCAAAGGAACGCAAGGTTTTAGATAGGTTCGGGCTGCGAGAGCGTAATACCCTACGTCCTATGTGGTTTGGATTGCCTTTGATGATGATTGTCCCGATGGGGTGCCTGTCCGCCCTTATATAGTCCTGGGGGACAGGTTTACAAGGGAGTCCTAGTCGGGTACCCAGGAGTCCTACCCGACTACTTCTCTGGTGGTTCCCAACCGTGTCCGGCTAGTCAAACTACTGTATGAGTAATCCTATTGCATTATGAGTAGTTACAATAGATGTAGGGCGTGGGCAATATCCCATCCCGTATCCTAGGAGAAGTGTGCCACGTGGGCAGTCCCGTGTGCCTGGGTCTGACATCTTCTTTTCCACACGATGGGCCAAAATGCAATCCTCTTGGGTGATTGCCAAATTAACCAGCTCATTGTAAGTGTCTGTTTTGATGGGATTTAGATGTTCCTTGAGCTTGGTATTAAGACCTTTGTGGAAATGATCATGTTTCTTGGCATTTGTGTGAGCATGATAACCCGCGTCCTGAGAAAGGTTGTTGAACGCCTGAGCGTACTGAAGTACAGTGCGGGTACCCTGAGTAAGAGTCAGAAACTCATTGAGCTTTCTTTCCATCAGAATATGGTGTGCCCTAAATACATTTTTAAACTCATCCCATGTGACGACGTGGTCCGCCGGAAGCATTGCAAAATAGTTGTCCCACCATATACGTGCAGTACCGTGAAGCTGCTGCGCGGCAAAATGAGCTTTGTTGGCTTCAGGACATGGCAGTGTCAATAAGGCAAACTCTGATTCAATGGTACGAATCCAAGCGTCCACATCTAATGGCTCCTCCATCTTGTTAAATAGAGGGGGCTACGTTCCAAAGAATTCCGGGTAACCAGCAACTTGAGGTTGGGGTGCATTGTGCACACCCCGCTGCTGATGATGGGGTTGCTGCCCCTGAACAATCTGTCAAAGCAACTAGGTTTGAGCGGCCATCACTTCCACCAGACTAGGTGGCGGTGGCGGTGACGGCGTCTGTTGCGACATGCTGCCGCTAGCTCCGAACCCATCAGGATTGCCACGTGTTGCCCCAACCATCTGAAACATGGAGGTTTATCATCAACAAAGGCTTCATAATTCTCCCATGATTCAAAAAGATAGTACGGGAAGATGTAGAACTTGAAAGGCTTGATACATTCGAGTGTGTGATCTGCGGCTGGTTATGAGAAATTTAATAACTCACATTCTGTTTATCTGAACCTTTTCAAATGGTTGTGGTGATTAGGAAATTTAGTGGCCTAAAACTGTGGCATTCAACACACCTCCGACTACTACATCTCCGACTACATTTCCGACTACTACAACTACTAATCCGACTACTATGGCTGCATCATCGACTACTTCATCTACATTTCCGTATACCAGGACCACAACTTCGACTACTACAGCTCCCTCATCGACTACATCTCTGACTGCATCGACTATCATACAACTTCGTTCACAACATCACCGATTGCTTCATTACATCTACAACTCCTTCGACTACATCTTCGACTGCTTCGACAACATCTACTACGACTTCAACTACATCTTCAACTGCTTGCTGTACCATCATCTACTACGGCTGCAGTTCAACTACACTGTATCTTTGACTACCTCGACTGCACATCCGACTGCTTCCACCTTACCTCCGGCTGCTATGACTATACCTCCGGCTGCTTCAACTATACCTCCAACTACTACAGCTTAAATTTTGACTGTACTGCAACTTTTGACTCTTCGACTGCTCTCCGATTGCATCAACTTTATCTCTGACTACGACGACTACGTCTTCGACTGCTTCAGTTGCACCTCTGTCTAGTACGACTACAACTTCGACTACACTACATCTATGACTGCTTCGACTGCATCTCCGACTGCCTCAGTTACACTTTCGTTTACTACGACTACATCATGGCCTGCTCTTACTGTATCTCCGACTAGTACGACTACTTTTGCGACACAACGACTACATTTCCGACTGCTTGAGCGACACTTCTAACTACTATGACTACATTTTTGACCACTTCGACTACATCCTCCACTGCTTCTCTATTTTGGCCATTTTTAGATGAACTACTGCATCATTGATTTGCAACTGCCTGCCAATATTCACATACATCCATCAAGTCCTTCACTAAGGCCTACATACTTTCATGTGTTCGAGCTTCCAGGCTACACTCCTTATATCAAGTGGTACTCAACTCTAAGCTAGCCTATTACCACCTGCCCAAAAGTTAGGCTACACTAAGAGGAGTATATGCAAAAGTACTTCCAAGTTGTTGCCTAGTAGTCATCAAGGTTGTTGAAAGACGACTCGCTGCGCGCGGGGGAGTGAGCTCCCATCCGTGCGGGCTGTGGGGCTACAACCTCGTAGTCAAGGTCGGAGACACCCTCTATCTCCTCGGGCTCCTCGTCACCGTCAACGTCCATCACATCCGGTGGGGCGTGAAGGGCTGCATACTGTGCATGATGCATGTCGATATGCCCATTGGCGTCCTCCAACTTGATGTTGAGGTCATGGATCTGCTCCTCCAAAAACTCAATCATCGACTCGTGCTCACCCATGGTGGTCTCAAGTGTCTAAACTTGACCTTCAAGCTGGCCAATCCTAGCATCTCGATCACCAATCTCCTCAACCAAGTCCTGCATCTGCTCGTCCCTCAAACTCACTGTCCACTGGAAGGACTGAGCAAGGTCTATCACCTGTGCTGTCCCCTTACTCTGAAGGGCCTGCAGGCGGTAAAGTGCATTCATACACCAGACTGAAAAGACTATGGTCTCGACAGGAATTTGATCTTCCAAGTGGCCTAGATGTGCCAACCTGTCAAGCCACAGAGGGTCGCTCTCGCTAACTGCCGGAAACAGACCAGCTGGAGCCAAGATCACCTCCAATGGGTGCTGCTCACAAAATATGGTGAGCGCCTTCATTGCTGCTGCTTCCCATGAGTCAATGAGCCGGTGTCCGACAACCTCGGTCTCGATGGCGAGCCACGCGGGGTGGAGTGGCTGCTTGGGAATGGTCATGCGCACACGGCACCGATGGACACCCATCTCCATGAACTCCTGCCCCACATAAAGAGGCGGATTCGGGTACCCAATGGCGCTCAACACGACCCACAAGATGGAGGGGAAGCCCTCCTAGTGCCGGCACGCTAAGTGCGCATGTCCTTCCTCGTCCACCACCATAAGAACCGGATCAGCCATCTGATTCAAAAGATTAAAGGGTGAGATAACGAAAACTGATGCTCAATCTAATAAATAGGTTCTGGACAGTGCACTAAACTGAGGATAACTTCTGCAGGTGATGTGCAAAAAGTCTCAAATGTTACCAGAGCATACCTAAGGTACTTGTGCACAACTTTGCTGGTCAACCCCAAAGCTAGATCAGACTCTAAGATAACTATATCCTTACATTTCTAACTTACTGTCCAGTATGAAACTCCAGGAAACAGAGGGCTAAAATTTTATAAATCTGGGAAAAATCTATCTGGCCAAAAATTACCAAATTTTAACAGTAGCTTATTTACTCAATTTACAACAATTTTCATGTTGAACTCCAGTAGATAAGGTCATTTGTTATGGTTAATAAATTGATTTTCCTAGATTGGACAGAAAACAATAGGAACCTAGATGAACTTTGGTTAGTGATTTAGCTATTTTGGGGGTGAATTTTGTCCAGTTCATCCATAACTTAATTTTTATTTGAATTTAAAGATATGCAGTATGCATGACCTTTCCTCATCTCATGACATAACGTTCCATTATAGAATTCTGCAATCAAGCAATTGCAATTAGCCTTGCGGCTTAGCGCATCTGTGACTACATTAGCCTTTCCTAGGTGATAGTGCACCTCAAGATCATAATCTTTGATCAATTCCAACCATCTTGTTTGTCTCATATTCAGATCGGCTTGGGTGAAGATATATTTGAGACTTTTATGGTCAGTGTAGATATTGCACTGAGTGCCCATAAGATAGTGTCTCCATATCTTTAGAGCATGAATGATAGCTGCTAGCTCGAGATCATGTGTTGGATAATATTGCTCATGAGGTCGAAGAGCTCGTGAAGCATAGGCAATGACTCGATTGTCTTGCATAAGCACACAACCAAGACCAATACCAGATGCGTCACAAAAAACATCAAATGGCTTGGTGTTATCAGGTTGAGCTAAGACTGGGGCTGTTGTCGGTGTTTTACCGCCACGCCCACTGAGGGATACCTCCGAGGTGGTGAGTATGTAGGTAGGGTGTTGCCGAGATGTGGAACTCGAAGGTGCAAAGGAACGCAAGGTTTTAGACAGGTTTGGGCTGCGAGAGCGCTATGTGGTTTGGATTGCCTTTGATGATGATTGTCCCGAGGGGGTGCCTGTCCGCCCTTATATAGTCTGGGGGGACAGGTTTACATGGGAGTCCTAGTCAGGTACAAGACCAAGAGTCCTACCCGACTACTTCTCAGGTGGTTCCCTACCATGTCCGACTAGTCTAACTACTATACGAGTAATCCTACCGCATTACGAGTAGTTACAATAGATGTAGGGCGTGGGCAATGTCCCATCCCGTATCTTAGGAGAAGTGTGCCACGTGGGCAGTCCTGTGTGTCCGGGTCTGACAAGCCCCCGAGCTCTTCGTAGCCGAGTACTGCAGGCATCCGAGTACTTTTGAAGGTGTCTTCGAGTTCTCCCAAACTCCATCATGAAGGTGTCCTCCGAGTACTTTCCTGGCTGCATCAAGGCAGTGAGGTGCTTATGCCCCGAGTAGTTGTCCAGTCTTCTTTATATTGTGTGCGGTTAAACTCGCACTCAATATGGAGTAGCCCCCGAGCCTTAGGTTGACTCATAGAATCAGGCTGAGGGTCAATTTAATGTTGAGTCTTCTGTCATTATCTTCCAGCAGTTTTGAAAAATAAGTCACTGATGACACGTGTCCCGCAGCCCCCGAGCCTTTCAATCCAAATCGCTAAGATTTTGGAATAAAGGATCCAAAGAATCATGGCATGCAATATGATAGTAAAGATTTGATGGTAAACGTGGGCAAATTGGTGTAATAAATTTGATAACCTCTCTTTTCAGGATGAGTTCCCTGAAAAGATGGTGAAACAAACAGCATTCCCAACAAATACCCTAATGTACCTCTCAAACCAGGCTTTGTGCCCTGAGCCAATGACTAAACAAGACCTCTGGGTAATAAATTGAACAAACCCCTTATTTCAGAATAAAATCCCTGAAATAATGGTTAACAAACATATACCCAAAACAAGTCTTAAAGAGCCTCTTGGATCGGGCATTATTGAGTGATTGTTCAGCGTCGAGCATGTAAGCATGAGAGGTGTCCTTTGAGGCATGTTGAGTGCCTTGTCGCATCAAGCCCCCGAGCCAGGGGCCAGATGATAGACATAAAGCAGTCGTATCTGACTGGTGGTGCAAGCCCCCGAGTCCAGGCATGGAGCTAGTAGCCGTTGGTGCTCGAGCAATCAATGAAGGCGTCTTGTCGGAGTCGCTTCGGACTAGAATTGTAGTCCAGACAAGTAGTCGAACTAGTCGTACATTAACAGAACTAGTCGTAAACTGATAAACTTCTTATCATGGGAGCGAGGCCCCTTCAATAACATAGTGTACAAGTCAAAAACAAGTAATATGTTACTGAAAATATGGAAGCAAGGTCCCTTCAGCAAACTTGCGCGTAGTACCAGTCGAAAACCACTAAAACGGAGTTGTACTGGAAATATGAACACAAAAGCCCTTCAGGAACCCAAGAAACTAGTCGGAGACTAGTAACTAGGTACTGAAAGTATGGGAGCAAGGCCCCTTCAGTAAACTTGCACGTTGTACCAGTTGTAAACCGGTAAAACGGAGTTGTACTGGTAGTATCAATCTCCAGGCGCCAATAGACGATGTCCCCATTAGACCAAGGATGAAACCGATGTAGATGTTCAATATTCCAAGAATTTGGTACCTCCTGGCCATCCGGATACTATAACCGATAAGATCCAGGGCTTGTGACCTTGTGCACAATGAAAGGTCCCTCCCATCATGAGTTAAGCTTGTGTAGACCAGTGTCATCCTGGATTCGTCAAAGAACCATATCTCCAACTTTGAATTCGGTGTGGCTATCGGGTTGCAGCTGGTTTTTAAGGGCGGGGGTGTGGCAGAACGACCTGAATTAATCTGGCTCAAGCACTCTAACCATCACCACAAGGGCAATCAGGGCTAACTCGCACTTCAAATGGAGTAATCCACTGGTCTGTCGGGTAACCTCCCGATACAACCACGGTTTTGCCGATCGAAACCACACATACAAAGTACTCACACGAAGGTGAGCCCAGAGGATACAACATTCCACGAATTTTTCATCACAGGGTTCATCATAAATTGTTATTACAACTGAGTTCGAATTCATAAAACAAGGTACTTCAGAGTTCAAAGTAATTGAGTTCTTCAGAGTTCAATGCAGCGGAAAATAGAAAACAACGATAACTACTCGACGATACATGATGCCTCGATGAAGCCTGTACGAGACATCACTCGGCATTATCATCATTGGCCGAGGACGCATCCCATTCCACCGAACAACCAGGAGGAAGAGTACACGGCCAAGTCAAACTAGCGATCATGTCCTCAAAAGTATCACCTGAAAATAAGCCACAAGCAAGGCTGAGTATACTAATACTCAGCAAGGCTTACCCGACTAGTGGAATATACTTAGCCGACTCCTACACATGCAAGGCTTTTGGCTTGAGGGGTTTGTTTTGCCGAAAAACATATACAAGTAGGTCCTTACTTTCAAATTTTAGCTCCAGATTCTAGTTTCCTTAACCATTCTAGGTAAGCAACTATCCAATATCATACATGGTGGAAGAATTACTTTGCATCCAACAAGATTAATCATCATCATTGTTCCTCTTCTTACTCTATATGGTAAAAGGGTCAAGCAGTCTCAATAACCATGAGAAACGGATGATTCGAATTGAATTTCTTAACCTTGCAAGGGAAACCTAAACACACGTCATGTGGTTACTCACAGAGTCACACGTGCAACCTTTCCCCTTTTTTCCCGGGTTGTGGATCAGTGCCACCATCCGAGACTACAGAGCCCGGCTCTGTACCCACCATGTGCGCGCATGGAACCGAAGTTGAGAGGGTGGGATGCTGTCCACTTGCTGGTCCGATCAGGTACTTAAGCTTACCAATTACCATATTCTCGGCATGTGGTTAGTACGTTCAAAGTCTTAACCACCACTACCACACACTGCGGCCTTAGCATTTTTCACTAAACATACGGGACATCAATCATCAACTTGAACATCGCACCATAGCCCCGTCCGTCGACCTTATGATTGCAGCATGTAGTAAACATTCAACTCCTATATTCTCGCGAGTGACAGGAAATCACTCGGCTTTTACCGAGTCCTATTAGCATAGCATTCCATCGAACCTTACATCTAGTGTTCAAAGCATGGGTACCTAGGATCATGCAACTAAGTTTTCATTCAACTCCTATAAGTAAAATAGAGTAATAAGTTGCATAATTTTAGAAAAATAGGGTTCATGCTCCGGGGCTTGCCTTCTTGGGTAAAGTTAGCTTGGGGCTCGTCCGAACTTTGGTTCGGGTCTTCAAAAACCTCAGTTAGATTTAATTGAGCTTCACGCTGCTCACTCTCGGACGCGGGCACCAGCTCGTACGTTCCGTCGGCGAGAGTAGTCGATTCTATATGAATGCACAAGTGTAAGTTGTAGTGAGGGTACGTGATATTTATTTTCTTCATGATAAAGTTGCAGTCCACAAAAACATAGATTTGGTTGTAAAGTTGCAGTCCGCAAAAACATAGATTTGGTTGTAGTGAGGGTGGTGTTGTATTGAAATTTTAATTTTTAACAGAAGGGGTGGTGTTGTATTGAAATTTTAATTTTCACAGTATAAGCATGGATTAAGCACAAACACTGATCTAGGTAACTTCTGGTGATGAAATTTTTATTCAGAGTACATTATGTAGAGATAAGACTACTGTAAAAATTTCAGACATTTTCATACAGCAGAATAATTATGAAAAATGTAATATATAGCCACTACTAGATCCTAGTTATTTTTATACAGAACAAACCATGCAATTATTGATGCCAAAAATTTTACTAGGGGTTAACCTATCCACATATTTGGTATTGTAAATGTGTCAGATTTTATTGTGCACGATACATAGCATAATAAATAGGACAAGCTACACTTATATTAATAAATATTAATTCCTACAGGATGTTCTACAGGGTTTCAGCATTTGAAAGTTTTTATACAGCATAAACTAATCCAAAGTATCCTATAGTAAAAAGATGAACATTTTCTAAGCATAGAAACTAATTATTTGAATTAGTGCATTTTTCCTACCACAAAATTATATAAATAGGTTATAGAAATGAAAAAGGATCTAAACTTTTTCTGTGGTATTTAGGCATCAATATAAAAGCTCTGGAAAAGTTTCACAACATGAATCACAATATAACAGCAGGTACAAATTAGTTCTATTATTTCATGGCCTAAACAAAGTTTAACAAAACGTTTAGCTAAAAATGGGTTCTAGTCCTAAACTTTTTACACTAGTCTACACATCAAGAAACTAACCTACTATCCAAAAATCAGATTCAGAACTGGTTTACAACAGTGGGTACAAATAAAGGCTATTCAACATTCCATTTAATCTAGAGAAAAATATAGCAAGCAAATGAAGAAATGCATGTAACAAAAGTTGTAGATCTTCTTCTAAGGATTACAGAACCGTGGAGTTTATATTTTTCCGATTTTTCTATGATTTTATATTAATTTTACAAGTTCACTGTTTTTGAATTTAAAGTTTAAACACAGGTTTGCAGATATGCCCCTAGAAACTTGCGTGCAGACCCTTTTAAAGATTTCAATCATTGCAATTGCATCCCTGGGCGGCGCTGGCACGGCGGCCGGCCAAATTCTAGCGAGGGGGCTCATCGGCGGCGAGAGAAAAAGGGTCGGGGAGAACCAGGGAGATGAGAGCTACCTTGTGGTGGCCTTGGTCGGGGTTGGGGGTGGCCGGAAAAGGCTCGTCGGCGTGGAGCAGGGGGCGACGGTGGTGCGACGCGTCGGTGACGGTGCTCCGGCAGGGTTGGGGCAGCGCTAGCGGGTAGGGAAGCTCCGGTGGGGTGATGTAGTCCCGTTCCGAGCCTTGGTTCGGGCGGAGGAGGGCCGGAGGTGGGGTGTCCACGGCGGTCAGGGGCGGCAGTGGTGGAGGCGGCGCTAGTGGCACTCCGGCGGGTCTGGGCGACGATGGGCGGGGCGGTGAGCTGCGGTGGGGCGGTGAGCTGGTGGTTGGAGACTCAGCTCTGGCAATGGGTGGGCGGAGGGGTGAGCTCCACGGCGGGCTCCTTACGACGGCGACAATGGCAGTGGCGGCGGCGTTCAGGTGGGTCGGGGCGCGCGCGAGCGGCTTTGTGCCGCCTTTTATAGGCTGCAGGAGGGAGGGAGAGGGCCGGGCGACGCTGGGGAGGAGCGGCACGATGGGGGTGCATTACTGGGCGCGGAGGGCCGCGAGCAAAGCCGGCGCGGCGTGCAGCGGGCGCGGCCAGGGGATTGGGCGCCGTGGATTTGGCGTGGGGAGCGGAAGATCTCACGGCGCGCGGTTCAGCGAGCAGCTGCAGTAGCTGGTTTGCCGGGCGGCGAGCACGGCGACTGGTGGGCGCGGCGGGGGCTCGGGCACGGCGCGGCTTGTCCATTGGGCGCGGCGGCGGCGAGTAGAGGCGGCGACGGCGTCGCGCGCGTGGCACGCGCGGGCTGGGCAGGAATGCGGCGTGGGAGCAGCGTAGCTGGTCGGGCGGGGCTTGGCCGGCCAATGGCTTGTCACGGCGTGGGCGGCAGGCATCGCCGGCCAGGTGGCCAGCAGTGACTGTGCGGCAGGCGGGGGGTGTCGGGCGAAGCAGAGAGAAGGGAGGGACTGAAAGTGGAAATAGAAGAAAAGGCAGGGGCTGATTTGCAAATTCAAGTGTTTCTCAAATTTTTGTGTTGCAACTCAAAAATCTCTGAACATGAAAGTTGTTCAAAATAAAAAGTTCTACAAGTTTTGTTTCAGGTTAAAGTTCATTTGAGCTATAGTTTAGAAGTTATTTAAAAAAAAACTCAAAAAGTATGTTTCGGAGGGCACGTCATTTCCTGGGCAAAAATTTGTATTCTCTCCTAGGCTTCAACTAGACTTTTGTTTATCCTGTCATCGATGATGTGCCTATTAAATTTCACAGCCATGTGCTTTGATGTGAAAGTTATTCAATTTGTTCGATTAAGTACATGTACTTGTGTACATATATACATCTATTTTCAATTCAAAGCAAAACTAATTTATAATTCATTTCTTTTAAACTTTTCTTAGTTATTTATGCATCTTGTCAAGCTAACGAAGCTTGTTTCGTAATTTAAACACCTGAGGTGTCACAGCCTTCCCCCTTTAAAAGAATCTCGCCCCGAGATTCGGACAATAGGCTTAGTTTGGATAGTGTGTGTACCTTCGGTAGAGTTGAGAAAACCGGGGAAATTTTGGGTTAGATAGCTTTCAGTTTCCCATGTGGCTTCTTCCTCACTGTGGTGATTCCATTGAATTTTATACATTTTAATTCCTTTCCTTCTAGTGCTCCTTTCTTTTTGATCCATGATTTTGATAGGATACTCAACATATGAGAGGTCGGGTTCTACCAATATTTCTTGTTGTTCCACAACCTCGGTAGGGACTCGAACACACTTCTTGAGTTGAGATACGTGAAAGACGTCATGGATGGCTGCAAGCTGAGGGGGCAGTCGAATTCTATAGGCTACGGGTCCACAGCTCTCGATGATTTCGTAGGGACCAACATATCGGGGAGATAGTTTTCCTTTGATTCCGAATCATTGTACTCCCTTGGTTGGTGAGACTCGAAGGTAGACGTGGTCACCAACTTCAAATTTTAGTGGCTTTCTCCTTCTGTCGAAATAGCTCTTTTGCCTGGATTGTGCGGCTCTAAGGTTTTCTTGTATTACTCTCACTTTTTCTTCTGCCTCGATTACCAAGTCTGGTCCAAATATTTTGTGTTCTCCGGTCTGTGACCAACTTAAAGGAGTTCGACACCTTCGTCCGTACAAGGCCTCAAATGGTGCCATTTTCAAACTCGCTTGGTAGCTATTGTTGTATGAGAACTCTGCAAGGGCTTGGCATTTGTCCCAATTCTTATCATAGTGGATGACGCAAGCTCTAAGCATGTCTTCAAGAATTTGGTTCACTCTTTCAGTTTGTCCATAAGTTTGAGGATGATAGGCTGAGCTTCGAATGAATTTAGTACCAAGAGAAGCTTGCAATTGTTCCCAAAAGCACGCTACAAACTGAGTACCACGATCGGAAATAATTATCTTAGGTACTCCATGTAGGAAAACAATGCGATCGAGATAAATCTCGGCATATTTTTTGGCAGTATAGGTGGTGTGTACCGGAAGAAAATGTGCCGTCTTTGTGAGTCTATCAACGATAACCCATATGGAATCATGTCTCTGTGCGGTACTCGACAATCCAACAATGAAATCCATACTTATGTCTTCCTATTTCCATGAGGGTATAGGCAAAGGTTGAAGTGTACCGGCTACTTTCAAGAGGCTGGCTTTTACTCTCTGACATGTGTCACATTCTGAGACATATTTAGCAATTTCTCTCTTCATTCTAGTCCACCAGAAGTTTTGCCTAAGATCTTGATACATTTTGCTACTGCCGGGGTGAATAGAAAATTTGGAAAGATGTGCCTCATCAAGAATTTGCTTACGGAGCTCATGATTCTTTGGAATGACTATGCGACTTTCGAACCATAGAACTCCCTTATGGTCCTGGCGGAAACATTTGTATTTCTCTTCAACTAGAGAGAGTTTTTGTTTGATGATCTTAACTCCTTCATCATGTAGTTGTGCCATGATGATCTAGTCGTGAAGAGTGGGCTCAACTGAGATGTGATTCAGAGTGCCTTGGGAAATCATTTCCAAACTAAGCTTCCTCATTTCTGAACATAATGTCTCATTATAGATTACCACTGATAGGCAATGGCAATGAGCCTTGCGGCTTAGTGCATCCGCGACTACATTGGCCTTGCTGGGGTGATAGTGCACCTCGAGGTCATAATCCATTAATTAATTCTAGCCATCTTCTTTGTCTCATATTCAGATCGGCTTGGGTGAAGATATATTTGAGACTCTTGTGATCGGTGTAAATATTACAATGAGTACCCATGAGATAATGTCTCCATATTTTTTGAGCATGAATGACAGCTGCTAATTCGAGATCGTGGGTCGGATAATTCTGCTCATGGGGCCGAAGGGCTCGTGAGGCATAAGCAATAACTCGGTTATCTTGCATAAGCACACAACCAACACCGATGCCAGATGCGTCACAGTAAACATCGAACGGCTTGGTGTTATCGGGTTGTGCTAACACAGGGGCTGTAGTCAAATGTTCTCTAAGAGTGTGGAAAGCTTCTTCACATTTCTCATCCGACACAAACTTTACTCCCTTCTTCAATAGTTCAGTCATAGGCTTAGCAATTCTGGAGAAATCCGGAATGAAACAGCGATAGTAACCGGCTAAACCAAGAAAACTGCAAATCTAATGAAAAGAGGTAGGAGGTCTCCAATCCATCACCTCTTGTATCTTGCTGGGGTCAACGGCTATACCTTTGCTGGAAATTGTGTGACCCAAGAATTTCACACTATCCAACCAGAATTCGCACTTAGAAAATTTAGCATAGAGCTGATGGTCTCTGAGACGCTGAAGAACGATGTGCAGGTGCTTAGCATGCTCCTCCTCATTCAGTGGCGCGGCTTGTCCATTGGGCACGGCACCGGCGAGCAGAGGCGGTGACATCGTCGCGCGCGTGGCACGCGCGGGCTGGGCACGGATGCGGCGTGGGGAGCAGCGCAGCTGGTCGGGCGGGGCTTGGCCGGCCATTGTCTTGTCGCGGCGTGGGCGGCAGCCATCGCCGGCCAGGTGGCCAGCGGCGACTGCGCGGCGGGCGGGGGGTGTCGGGCGAAGCAGAGATAAGGGAGGGACTGAAAGTAGAAATAGAAGAAAAGGCAGGGGCTGGTTTGCAAATTCATGAGTTTCTCAAATTTTTGTGTTGCAACTCAAAAATCTCTGAACATGAAAGTTTTTCAAAATAAAAAGTTCTACAAGTTTTGTTTTAGGCCAAAGTTCATTTGAGTTCTAGTTTAGAAGTTATTTTAAAAAAAAACTCAAAAAGTATGTTTCGGAGAGCACGTAATTTCCTGGGCAAAAATTTGTATTCTCTCCTAGGCTTCAACTAGACTTTTGCTTATCCTGTCATCGATGATGTGCCTATTAAATTTCGCAGCCAAGTGCTTTAATGTGAAAGTTATTCAATTTGTTCGATTAAGTTCATGTACTTGTGCACATATATACATCTATTTTCAATTCAAAGCAAAACCAATTTATAATTCATTTCTTTTAAACTTTTCTTAGTTATTTATGCATCTTGTTAAGCTAACGAGGCTTGTTTCGTAATTTAAACACCTGAGGTGTCACAGGGGGCCGCTCGGCAAGCGGTGGCTCCCGCATCTCCGAGTCCTTTTCGGGGCAGACTTGAAGTCCGAGTAGCAGTGGAATCCGAGTAGGAGTCAAAAACGGGGGCCCCCCAAAAGCAGAGCCTCCCGCTTCATTGGTCTTGAGCAGCAGATCCAAATTCTTCTCCAAGTTGGAGAGGGATTTAGATCGTGGGGTTTTTTCAGATCGGTTTGAATCCGATCCGAGTAGATCTGGTGCATGATGAGTGGAAGTCACGTCGAGAACTGACATCTTTTTGATCTGCTGGGCCAGATCGGGAAGCAGCATGTCGTCGAGGTTGTCGATGAAGTCGTCTAGATCACTGCTTGAATTTGGTGAAGAGGTCTCCGGCTCCTTGGAGTCAGCTAGGTGGCTGTTGAAGCCACCCAAACCGTTGGCGACGCAGATCCAAGAGTCGAAGATGAAGGTTGTGCCCTCATCGAGCATAGCGCTGGTGAAGTTGAACGATGCCATCGAGTTCTCCGGTGGATCTTCAATGAGCACCCCTACCTAGCGCGCCAGCTATCGGTGTTTTACCGCCACGCCCACCAAAGGATACCCCGGAGGTGGTGAGTTTGTAGGTAGGGTGTCGCCGAGATCTGGAACTCGAAGGTGCAAAGGAACGCAAGGTTTTAGATAGGTTCTTGCCGCGAGAGCGTAATACCCTACGTCCTATGTTGTTTGGATTGCCTTTGATGATGATTGTCCCCGAGGGGGTGCCTGTCCGCTCTTATATAGTCTAGGGGGATAGGTTTACATGGAAGTCCTAGTCAGGTACAAGCCTAGGAGTCCTACCCGAGTACTTCTCAGGTAGTTTCCTACCGACTTCGACTAGTCTAACTACCGTATGAGTAATCCTACTGCATTACAAGTAGTTACAACATATGTAGGGCGTGGGCCATATCCTCTCCCGTATCTTAGGAAAAGTATGCCACGTGTACATTCCCATGTACCCGGGTCTGATAGGGTAAGTCTTGCTGAGTATTAGTATACTAAGCCTTGCTTGTGGCTTTATTTTCAAGTGAGACCTTTGAGGACATGATTCCTAGTTTGACTTGGCCGTGTACTCTTCCTTCTGGTTGGTCTGTGGAATGGGATGCGTTACCGGCCAACGATGATAACGCTGAATGATGTCATGATATCTTGTATCGTCGTTAGAACTTTCGCTTATTTTTTGCTGCACTATTGAACTCTGAAAGTACTTGTTTATGAATATTTTCGAACTTGATTTGTAATAATAATTCTTGTTAAACTCTGTGATGTAAAATTTATGGATTGTTGTAATCTCTGAGCTCTCCTTCATGTGGGTTGTATGTATGCATTGTTTCGATTGAAATTCCAGTGGTTGCATCGGTATGTTACCTGACAGACTGTCGTTTTACTCCGTTTTAAGTGCGTGTTATCCCAGATTGCCTCTATGGTGATGGTTATCATACTTAAGCCAGATTAATTCGGGCGGTTCTGCCACAGCTGGTATCAGAGCCAAAATGCATACACCAGAGAATATAACGAGCCTTAAAAACTTATTTTCTTAAAACTTGACAACAAAATTGCGCTTCCAAAAATGTGTTGGTTCGTTAAGGATGATGCCTAGTTCGTAAAGCCCTAAGGGATTATGAAAATATGACTAGGTGGCTATCTAACTTATGTTTATTATAACTGACTTCCAACACAATACTTTCTATCAAAACTTACTTCAATGCACAATCAACCTTTAAATTCTGTAACGACACACTCATCGCTAAGGTAAGAAGGTAAGGATCCTCAGTCAACTGAGAGAGCTTGACCCTCACATCGGTGACGTGAGCCGAACGCTGCCCTCAAGCAGTGGCTTACTTGAGGTGCTGCCAATATACCAACTATTCGTTGATTATATTGGGAGTAAAGGTTTAGAGCAGGGTATGGCGATTGTTGTTCATATCCCCGTCTCATTAAGTGACGGTACCCCCATGAATACGCTATCTCGATAGCGTATGCTAACGTTGTCCGTATGACAGGAATTGTACGGATGCCATTTCTATAGTGAACGGTAATTTATGGGGACGCTTTCATGAGTGCTGGCATGAAAGGTTCAATTTATATTCTGTCAATCTCCTGCAGGTACGCTAACCGCGATTACATAAGCTAAGAACGGTTAGAAAAATTCGGCTAGTTAATATAAGGAGAGACGTATTATGTATGCCACCGAAATTAATCACGTAAGACCAAAGCTATTTGGCAATTGTTTTGCTTTGTGAGGATGAATTGGACATGCAAGCATCATGGTCATACATGATAATTGAATGAAACATTGTCCTTAGTTTATAAGGGAGTAAGTTACACTAGAGTACGTTTCAGCACTTACTTAAGGGCTATCTAGAAATCCATCTTTTTCTGCCATATCTAGATAGAGGAACTAATTAGGCTTAGGAAATGACCTTATCTGAAGAAAAGCTCAAAAGGGAAGTTGCTTCAAATTTGGCCCTTTCTGCTGCTAAATTTTGAGAATTTTTGGACTAGTTCTCAGTGGGCAACACTAGAAACTTCTACACCTCAGTTTTCTGCCTGTTTTGAGCACTACTGTTACAAATAAATTCTTAGACCTTCTTAGTGAAGTTTTCTGCAGAAGTGTTCAACATCAAACTTGCTGCAAACTTACTCAATCAGCTACTGTTCAAATTTGGAAATTTTTGGCTGAGTAGATTTTCCCTGGTGATCAAAATACTAGCTCTCTGTCCATTGAAAAACTGCCAAAACAGAGAAGTAGTCACAGATGTAGTCGAAGTGGTCGAAGAGGTAGTCATATTAGTCAGAGGTGTAGTTGAAGCTTTCGGAAATGTAGTCGAAGTTTCGGAGATTTTGTCAAAGTAGTCGTAGATGCAGTCTAAGTAGTCGATGATGCAGTCGTAAAAGTCGGAGGAGTAACTGAAGCAGTCAGAGACGTAATCGTAGGTGAAACTGAAGCAGTCGGAGACGTAGTCGTAGTAGTAAGCGATATAGTTGAAGCAGTTGGAGATGCAGTCGAAGTAGTCAAAGATGCAGTATAGTCGAAGATGTAGTCGTAGTAGTCGGAGGTACAGTTGAAGCAATCAAAGATATAGTCATACTAATTAGAAATGTAGTTGAAGCAGTAGGAGATGCAGTCGAGGAAGTCAAAGATGCAGTATAGCCGAAACTGTAGTCGAAGTAGAAGGAGGTATAGTTGAAGCAGTCAGAGATTTAGTCGAAGCAGATGGAGATGTTGTTAAAGCAGACGTAGATGTTGTTGAAGCAGGCGGAGATGTAGTCGAAGGAGTCGGATATGTAGTGAAGCAGTTGGAGATGTAGTCAAAGAAGTCGTTGTAGTAGTCGATGTAGTCGCAGTAGACGATGATTTGGCCGTAGCAGTCGAAGATGTAGTCATGGTAGTCGTAAATGTTGTGGAAACAGTCGGGGATGTAGTCGTAGTAGTCAAAAATGTAGTCGAAGTATTCGAAGATGTAGTAGTCGGAGGTGTAGTTGAATACCAAAGTTGTGGGCCACTAAATTTCCTAGTCACTGCCAAAATTTGTAAGGGCTTGGATGGACAGACTGGGAGTTACGAATTTTCTTGCAACCAGCAGTATTCTGTCCACAGTTTATCTATGAATCCTTGAGTTCTAACTCTTCCGCACTTATGGCACTCAGCCTTGGAGGTATTGGGGATTCCCAAATTAATGAAAAATATGCACATTGTAGATGGTTCAAGGGACCAGCAACACCCCGAGCGGTTTTGGTGATAGTGGTAGCGGACAATCGCAGCAGCCGCCACCACCGCCCAGCATGGCTGAACTAATGGCCGCCCAGACCGAGTTGCTCCGCAAGCTTGTTCAAGGGCAGCAAGCGTTTCAGCAGTTCCAGCAGCAGCGGGGTGGGCACAATTTCCACCAACCTCAGGCTGCTGGCTACCTGGACTTCTTGGGCACTCAGCCCCCTCTATTTCACAAGATGGAGGAGCCCTTGGATGCGGACGCTTGGATTCGCACAATCGAGTCCAAGTTTTCTCTACTTGTAGTGCCATGTTCCGATGCAAATAAGGCCCGTTTTGCCGCGCAGCAACTTCGCAGTACGGCATGTTTGTGGTGGGACAATTACTTTGCTATGCTCCCGGCTGATCATGCTATCACCTGGGAGGAATTCAACAATGCATTCAAAGCCCACCATATTCCAGAAGGGCTTATGGAGAGGAAGTTGAATGAATTTTTGGCTCTTACTCAGGGTACTGTCAGACACGGGTACACGGGACTGCCCACATGGCACACTTCTCCTAGGATACGGGATGGGATATTGCCCACGCCCTACATCTGTTGTAAATACTCGTAATGCAGTAGGATTACTTCAAGAGTAGTGAAACTAGTTGGACACGGTAGAAAACTACCCGAGAAGTACTTAGGTAGGACTCCTGTGCTTGTACCCGACTAGGACTTCAATGTAAACCTGTGCCCCCAGACTATATAAGGGCAGATAGGCACCCCCTCAGGGCAATAATCATCAAAGGCAATCCAAACCACACAGGACGTAGGGTATTACGCTCTCGCGGCCTGAACCTGTCTAAAACCTTGCGTTTCTTTGCACCTTCGAGTTCCAGATCTCGGCGACACCCTACCTACAAACTCACCACCTCGGGGGTATCCCTCAGTGGGCGTGGCGGTAAAACACCGACAGCTGGCGCGCTAGGTAGGGGTGTTCATCGAGCATCCATTGGAAAATTCGATGGCATCCTTCAACTTCACTAGCGCCGTGCTCGACGAGGGCACGACTTTCATCTTCAGCTCCTGGATCTGCGTCACCAACGGCTTGGGCGGCTTCAACAGCCACCTAGCCAAGTCCAAGGAGTCGGAGACTTCTTCACCAACTTGAAGCAGCGGTCTAGACGACTTCATCGACGACACGCTGCTTCCCGATCTGGCCCAGCAGATCGAGAAGTTGTCCATTTTCAACGCGACTTGCACTCGTGACGCGCTAGATCTATTCGGGTCGGATTCAAACCGATCTGTAAAGACCACACGATCTAAATCCCTCTCCGACTTGGAAGAGAATTTGGATCTGCTGCTCAAGATCAAGGACGTGGGCGCCACCGCTTGCCGGCAGGTCCCCGTTTTCGACTCCTACTCGGACTCCACCGCTACTCGGACTTCAAGCTGGCTCCGAGAAGGACTCGGAGACGCGGGAGCCACCGCCTGTCGGGCAGCCCCCGCCCTTAGAAACCAGTCGCAACCCGACGGCCACACCAAATTCTTTTCGGGCATCAATCTGGGTTTAACCATAACTTCAACACCGCAAGGACGTTCCGTGTACTGGAAGGGCTTTGAGCCCTCCGAACTACTCAATTACGAGTCCCGCCTAGTGGCCTTCACGCAGGAGCTACCCTTCCAGCAGGGTAACCCCTCTCTCCCATTGTGGAAGACGGTGAGAGTAGCACAGAGCTACTCGACTACAGCCTTAGGGCTAACCAGTCGCCAGATCGTCAAGTCTGCATGGTCTCCCTTCGCAACACCGAGGAAGATGAGCTGGGCACCTAGTACGACAATGAACAACTCGCAGACATCTCAGTCGACGAGCCCAAAGCTGATGCCCCCCAAGATGAAGACGAGGAGCACCGGAGGATCCGGTGGGTAAAGAATCGCGCTCGCGAACCAAGGGATCTCAACAACGCTTTTCCAGCTGTTGCGGATCACGAGTACCGTACACCGATTGGCGCCATCGCAGAAGCAGTTGTCCTAGCTCAACAACTCCCATCTAATCCTCAGATACAAAGGTTGCAGTACTTGACCCAGCGCACGCTTGGGCAACTCGATGGGCAACACCCAGTGCTTTCCACTCGGAATCAGCCCTCGAGGTCTTAGCAACACGGTGATACTGCGCTGGTCAGTCGAACCCCCAAAGGAGGCCACGGGAGTCCGAGGAACGACAACCGCTAGCGCAATAAGGGCCACCCATCCGCGTGTGGCAACAATGAACAAGAAGTACAACAACCCACTCGTAACTAGCGCGGTGCAAGGCATCAAGGCCAAAATCCAGTCGAGGCCATCCTCCATGATGCTCCCACGGTCGACCTCAGGCGGAAGATCAATGAAGACCGTGATGCGCGGCTTGTTATTGAAGTGAGGAGGAAGGACCTTACCGGCAGGCACTACGATGACGACGACAGCGACCGCTTCCCCGCCTTCACCACTAGCATCACCGACAAGTCCTATCCAAAGGACTTCAAACCAGTCAGAATCCCCAAGTATGATGGTAAGTAGGACCCATGCCAGTGGATTCGTTGCTACTCCGTCGCCATTGAAGTTTCAGGGGACTCCAACTCTACGAAAGCTCTCTACTTCCCGGTGGCATTGGAGTCCGCGCCCCTCATGTGGCTTGAAAGCCTCAAGCCAAACTCCATCGACTCGTGGGAGGACCTCAAGCGGGCCTTCATCGACAACTTCCAGGGATCCATGATCAAGGCGGGCACTCGCCACGACTTGTCCCAGGTGAAGCAGAAGATGAATGAGACCCTGAGGTCCTACACATGATGTTTCTTCGAGATGCGCGCCACCATCGCCAACATCACAGATGAGGATGTCATCCGTTGTTTCCAAAATGGCCTCTTCTCGAAGAGCATGGTGGACTGACCAGGAGGACGAGGAGAGTGACCATTTCCCCAGATGCAACCACGACAAGCAAGGATCTAGCAACGGCCACTTCGAAAAAAACTAGTGGAACCACTCGGGGAATACCCGAAAGCGCAAGCCAGACAATGAAGTCGCGGCTGTCGAGCGCAACCTGCGCGGCAAGAAGTCAGGGAAAACGACTCAGAATACGAGAAGATCATGCACAAACAATGCCCGATACATCCAAAGTCGCGGCACACGCTCTTCGAGTGCGTCACCATCCGCAAATCACTCAATGCACCACCCCTCCCTCAAGCAAGAAAACGAAAAGAGAAGGAGGATGATGAAGGAGGTGACAAGTTAGGGGCTAAAGACTTCCAAGATCCGAAGAACGTCATCAACGTCATCTTCAGTGGAGACGGCGGATTCCCCTCCAAGCGCGCGCAGAAGCTGACCCTGCGGGAAATCCTCTCTGTGGAGCTGGCCACGACAAGGCCTATGAGATACAAAGAGGTCCCGATCTCCTTTTCCAGGGATGATCGATGGACCAGCTTCTCCGAGCCGGGAAAATTCCCGCTCGTCCTAGATCCAGTCATGGTGGGCTCATAGCTCATCCGAGTACTCATTGACGGAGGAAGCGGCCTTAACCTGCTCTTCGCGAGTACTCTCAAGAAGATGGGACTAGACATCTCCAAGATGCTCACTCCCAGCAAAGCTCCTTTCTACGGCATCGTCCCGGGTAACGCGGCTACACCACTCGGATCAGTGGTTCTGCCAGTCACCTTTGGGACAAAACCCAACTACTGCACCGAGTACATCGAGTTCGAGGTGGTGGATTTCGACTCGTCGTACCATGCCATCCTTGGCAGACCGGCACTAGCCAAATTCATGGCCGTGCCCCATTACGTCTACCTGCTACTCAAGATGCCAGGCTAGACAGGCGTACTCACACTCTGTGATGACTTCACGCGTGCCAGAACCGTCTGCAGAAGTACTCGCAACCGCGCTGAAGCTAACCATACGGAGATGGAGATCTCCAACAGCGGCCAAGCCAGTCGAGGTTCAAACCCAACCCCAGCGACATCGGCATCAAGACCATCCAGCTGAAAGAAGGCGACTCGTCCAAGACTGCTTTGATCGGGGGCGGCTTAGGCGATAAATAGGAAAGCGCGATCATCAACTTCCCTAGGGCTAACCGGGACATATTCGCATGGAAACCATCGGATATGCCAGGGGTGCCCAAGGAGTTGATTGAGCATTGCCTAAAAGTCGACCCTAAAGCCACTCCGAAGAAGCAACGATAGTGACACTTCGCCCCCGACAAGAGGGAGGCCATCAAGAAGGAGCTAGCAGAACTACTCGCGGCTGGTTTTATTAAAGAAGTATACCACCCCTAGTGGTTAGCTAACCCCTTCGCGCTCCCACGCATCGACAAAGTCATCGACTCCACGGCTGGCTGCGTTTTGCTCTCCTTCCTCGACTGCTACTCGGGCTATCATCAAATAGCTCCCAAGGAGGAAGACCAGATCAAAACAGCGTTCATCACCCCCTTTGGAGCATATGCCTATACTACAATGTCTTTCGGGTCGAAGAATGCAGGAGCCATGTATCAACAGGCCATCCAACTGTTCCTCGCGGACCAACTACACCGCAATGTTGAAGCTTACGTGGATGATGTGGTCATCAAGACCAGACCCCACGATGAGTTCATCACTGATCTCGAGGAGACCTTCAACAGCTTGCGACGGTTTCGATGGAAGCTCAACCTCAAGGTAAACTACTCGGGTTAATTGTCAGTCACCACGGGATCGAGGTAAATCCAGGGAAGATCAACGCCATCACAGCCATGGATGCTCTAAAAATGATCAAGGACATCCAGAAGCTCACTGGCTGCATGGCAACTCTGAACCGATTCATCTCCCAACTTGGAGAAAGGGGACTACCCTTCTTCATGTTGCTCAAGCACCATGACAGGTTCAAGTGGACCGAGGAGGCAAACCAGGCGCTACAAGACCTCAAGTACCATTTGCAGTCGCCACCCATCCTGACTACCCCCCAACTAGGCAAGAACTTGCTCCTCTACATCGCCGCAACTACTCACGTCGTCAGCACGACAATCGTGGTGGAACGCCAGGAAGAAGGCCACGCTTTTGGGGTGCAGCAACCAGTTCACTTCATCAGCGACGTCCTTTCCGAATCTAAGGTTCATTACCCGACGATTCAAAAAATTCTTTATGGTATCCTCATCACTTCTAGGAAGCTTCGCCACTACTTCGATGCATACAATATCCTGGTGGTCTCCGACTTCCCATTGGCGGATATCCTCCACAATCGGGATGCTACCGGGCGCATCTCCAAGTGGGCGGTGGAGCTGGGAGCCCTTACACTCGACTTCACGGCCCGGACAGCCATCAAGTCACAAGCACTAGTCGATTTCATGGCGGAGTGGCAAGAAAACCAAGTGGAAGCCCCAACCAACCAGCCGGAGCATTGGGTCATGTACTTTGATGGTTCACTCAAGCTCGGTGGCGGTGGTGCGGGGGTACTTTTCATCAGCCCGAGAGGAGAACAACTCAAGTACGTGTTTCAAATACTGTTCGAGGTCTCCAACAATGAGGCTGAGTACGAGGCATTGCTGCACGGGCTACGCCTAGCAATCTCCCTGGGCATCAAGCGACTACTCGTCTATGGGGACTCCTTACTGGTGGTTCAACAAGTCAACAAGGAGTCGGACATCAACAAAGATACCATGGACGCCTATGTTATGGAAATACGCAAGCTCGAGAACAAGTTCTCAGGATTGGAAATCCACCATGTGGTTCGCGACAACAATGTGGGCGCAGACGTGCTTTCCAAGCTGGGTTCTAATCGAGCTAACATCCCACCGGGAGTCTTTGTTCATGAGTTGCATCACCCTTCCATCAGGGCACCAGACTCAAGTTCCATCGCTCAGGGTCCCAAGGAACCTGATCAAGAGGTCTTGATGATCGAGGTTCACTGGAGGGTGGCCTTCATCGACTACATCCAGGAGCACAAACTACACCCCGACATCGACCCAAAAAGCGTTGAAGCTACTCGTATCCGACGGCGCAGTAAAGGGTATGTTCTAGTCGGGGGCAATCTGTACAAGCATGGATTGGCATCAGGCATACTCATGAAGTGTGTCACCACGGAGGAGGGCAAAGAAATACTCCATGAGATTCATGAAGGCGTGTGTGGGAACCATGCTTCTCGCACACTAGTCGGCAAGGCGTTTCGTTCCGGTTTCTACTGGATGACTGCTTTGGCAAATGCCGAAGCACTCATTCGCCGGTGCACCAACTGCTAATTCTTTGGCAAACAGACTAATGTTCCGGCTCATAACCTGATCACTATACCACCCTCATGGCATCTTCTATTGGGGACATCTACGTCGGTTTCATTCTTGATCGATTGGGGACATCTTCTATTAGCGCCTAGAGATTGATACTACCAGTACAACTCCGTTTTACCAGTTTACGACTGGTACTACGTGCATGTTTACTGAATGGGCCTTGCTACCATATTTCCAGTACCTAGTTACTAGTCTCCGACTAGTTTCTTGGGTTCCTGAAGGGCTTTTGTGTTCATATTTCCAGTACAACTCCGTTTTACTTGTTTTCAACTGGTACTACACGCAAGTTTGCTGAAGGGACCGCGCTTCCATATTTCCAGTAACATATTACTTTTTTTAACTTGTACACTATGTTATTGAAGGGGCCTCGCTCCAATGATAAGAAGTTTATCAGTTTACGACTAGTTCTGTTAATGGACGACTAGTTCGACTACTTGTTTGGAATACAATTCTTGTCCGGAGCGACTCCGACAAGACGCCTTCATCAACTGCTCGAGCACCAGCGGCTACTGGCTCCATGCCTGGACTCGGGGGCTGGCACCACCAGTCGGATACGACTGCTTGATGTCTATCATCTGGCCCTGGCTCGGGGGCTTGATGTGGCAAGGCACTCAACGTGCCTCAAAGTACACCTCTCATGCTTACATGCTCAACGCTGAAAAATTACTCAACAATGCCAGACCCAAGAGGCTTTTTAAATTTTGTTTTGGGTATATGTTTGTTAACCATTATTTTAGGGATTTTATTCTGAAATAAGGGGTTTGTTCAATTTGTTACCCAGGGGTCTTGTTTAGTCATTGGCTCAGGGCACAAAGACTGGTTTGAGAGGTACTTTTGGGTATTTGTTGGGAATGTTGTTTGTTTCACCATCTTTTCAGGGAACTCATCCCGAAAAGAGCGGTTTTCAAATTTATTACACCAATTTGCCCACGTTTACCATCAAATCTTTACTATCATATTGCATGCCATGGTTCTTTGGATCCTTTATTCCAAAACGTTGGGGACTTGGATTCAAAGGCTCGGGGGCTGTGGAACACGTGTCATCGGTGACTTATTTTTCAAAACTATTGGAAGATAAGGACAAAAAACTCAAGATTAACCCTTAACCTGATTCTACAAGTCAACCTAAGGCTCGGGGGCTACTCCATATGGAGTGCGAGTTTAATCGCACCCTATATAAAGAAGACTGGACAACTAATCAGGGCATGAGCACTTCAATTCTCGACACAGCCAGGAAAGTACTCAGAGGACTCCTTCATGATGGAGTTTGGGAGAACTCAAAGACGCCTTTAAAGTACTCGGCTGCCTGCAGTACTTGGCTGCGAAGAGCTCGGGGGCTTGTCAGACCCGGGTACACGGGACTGCTCACGTGGCACACTTCTCCTAGGATACGGGATGGGACATTGTCCACACCCTACATTTGTTGTAACTACTCTTAATACAGTAGGATTACTCGTAGAGTAGTGAAACTAGTCGGACTCGGTGGGAAGCTACATGAGAAGTACTCAGGTAGAACTCCTGGTCTTGTACCCAACTAGGACTTCCATGTAAACCTGTGCCCCCAGACTATATAAGGGCGGACAGGCACCCCCTTGGGGCAATAATCATCAAAGGCAATCCAAACCACACAGGACATAGGGTATTACGCTCTCGCGGCCCGAACCTGTCTAAAACCTTGTGTTTCTTTGCACCTTCGAGTTCCAGATCTCGGCGACACCCTACCTACAAACTCACCACCTCGGGTGTATCCCTTAGTGGGCATGGTGGTAAAACACTGACAGGTACCTGCACCGTACTCCAGTATGCCCAGATCTTTAATAACCTTTGTCAGTACGCGGGCTATCATGCTGACCTTGATGCTAAGAAGTGTGATCACTTCCGCAGAGGCCTTAGTACCAAGCTCAAGGACCCTTGAACCCTATTAAGGTAGATACTTATAATGAGCTGGTTAACTTTGCCATCACTCAGGAAGATTGCATCATGACTCACCGAGCTGAAAAGAAGAGGAAGGCACCAGCTGGACCCTCTAGTGCTCCGCCACAGACGTATCGTTTGGTGTAGAATGCTACTTCTAAAGCCCCTGAGAAGGCCCCTCAACAACGGCATTGGGTTTTCAGGCCCCCACAGCAGCAAGGCGTTGCACGACCCCCTATGCCTCAGCAGACTGGCCCAAGGCCGATTGCTCAGCAGCCAGCTCGTCCGAGCAACGCAAATCGTTGCTTTAATTGTGGGAGTTCTAGACACTTTGCACAAGAATGCACCCAGCCTAGGCATCCAAGTCAGGGGCAAGTTTCTAATCAGAACAATAAGAACAAGGGAAAAAGATAGACTGTTCAAGTTCAGCAGGGAAGGATCAATTTCACTACACTTGCTGATCTTCCAAAAGGTGCACCAGTGATGTCGGGTACATTCTCTATCCACAATGAGCTTGCAATTATATTTTTTGATTCTAGTGCATCCCATAGTTTTGTTAGTGCAAAATTTTGTGCAAAAGTGGGCTTGGATTTTTGTCACACAAAAGGGTCATACATGATATCAACACCGGGTGGTAAATTTGCTTCCAACCAAAATCATAAGGAACGTACCGATCAAGTTGGGTAGTAAAACTATCAAAACTGACCTTATCCTTTTGGCACTTGAAGGCATGGACATTATTTTGGGGATGAATTGGATGGCTCCGCACGGTGTTACATTAGATATTTCTTCCCGAGCGGTGGAAATAAACTCACCCAGCCACGGAGCCACTACTCTTTACCTACCTTCTCGAGAATGCATAAATTTCTGTGCTTTCACGATGGAAGGAGTCAAACCAGAAGATATTCCAGTGGTATGGGAGTTCGCCGATGTTTTTTCGGATGACACGGATGACATGCTAGGAATGCCACCAGATAGGGACATTGAGTTCATTATCGAACTACAGCCAGGCATTGCACCTATCTCAAAAAGACCCTATAGAATGCCACCCAAGGAGTTGGCCGAATTGAAACTACAACTGCAGGAACTTTTAGATAAAGGTTTCATTCGTCCCAACACCTTGGGGTTGCCCAGCCCTATTTGTTAAGAAGAAGGATGATAGTTTGAGGCTGTGTGTGGACTACCGACCTCTCAATGTAGTGACAATCAAAAATAAATATCCACTTCCCGCATTGATGTTCTCTTCGATCAATTAGTGGGAGCTAGAGTCTTCTCAAAAATTGATCTTCACTCTTGCTATCATCAGATCAAGATTCGTCCATGTGATATCCAAAGGACTGCCTTTTCCACCTGATACGGGCTATATGAGTATCTAGTCATGTCTTTCGGTCTCACAATCCTGCCTACTTCATGTATCTCATGAATTCGGTATTCATGCCCGAACTTGACAAGATCGTTGTGGTTTTTATTGATGACATCCTTATTTATTCCAAGAATGAGGAAGATCATGCTAAGCACCTGCACATTGTTCTCCAGCGTCTTAAAGACCATCAGCTCTGCTAAGTTTTCCAAGTGTGAATCTTGGATGGATAGTTTAAAATCTTTGGGCCAACTATTTCCAGCGAAGGCATAGCCGTTGATCCTATCAAAGTACAAGAGGTGATGGAATGGAAACCTCCCACCTCCGTCCATCAAATTTGCAGTTTTCTTGGTTTGGCTGGTTATTATCACCGCTTTATTCCGGACTTCTCCAGAATTGCTAAGCCTATGACTGAACTATTGAAGAAAGGAGTAAAGTTTGTGTGGAGCGAGAAATACAGTCCCAGTCTTAGCTCAACCTGATAACACAAAGCCATTTGATGTTTATTGTGACGCGTCTGATACTGGTCTTGGTTGTGTGCTTATGCAAGACAATCGAGTCATTGCCTATGCTTTACGAGCTCTTTGACCTCATGAACAGAATTATCCAACACATGATCTCGAGCTAGCAGCTGCCATTCATGCTCTAAAGATTTGGAGAGATTGTCTTATGGGCACTCATTGCAATATCTACACTGATAACAAAAGTCTCAAATATATCTTCACCTAAGCTGATCTGAATATGACACAAAGAAGATGGTTGGAGTTAATCAAAGATTATGATCTCAAGTCGACCCCTAGTAGACCTCTCGCCGGATCATCAAGTCTGCATGGCCTCCCTTCGCAACGCGAAGGACGACGAGCTCGACCCCTAGTATGACAACGAGCAACTCGCGGACGTCTCAGCCGACGAGCCCACAGCTGATGCTCCCCAGGATGAAGATGAGGAGCACTGAAGGATCCGGCGGGTGAAGAACGCCAAGCGCGCCCAGCGCAGGCGCAATGCGCAGATCGCGCCCGCGAACCAAGGGATCTAAACAACGCTTTTGCAGCAATTGCGTACCGGGAGTACCGTACGCCGATTGGCGCCATCGCATAAGCATCCCTCTTAGCCCAACAATTCCGACCCAACCCCCAGATATAAAGGCTGCAGTATCTAACCCAGCGCGCGCTCGTGCAACTCGATGGGCAACATCCAGTGTCTTCCACTCGGAATCCGCCTTCGAGGTCTGAGTGCCATGGCGAAACCGCGCTGGTCAGCCACACCCCTGGAGGAGGCCCCGGGAGCCGGAGGAATGAAAACCGCCATCGTAACGTGGGCCACCCATCCGTGCGTGGCAATAATGAACAAGAAGTACAACAACCTACTCGCAACCAGCGTCGTGCAAGGCATCAAGGCCAAGATCCACTCGAGGCCAGCCTTCACGACGCTTCCACGATCGATCTTAGGCAGAAGATCAACGAAGGCCGCGGCGCGTGGCGTGTTATTGGATCAAGGAGGATTCGATCACCACCAGCATTACCGACAAGTTCTATCCAAAGGACTTCAAACTAGTCGGAATTCCCAAGTATGATGGTAAGCAGGATCCGCGCTAGTGGATTCGATGCTACTCTGTTGCTATTGAAGTTTCAGGGGGATCCAACTCCACCAAAGCTCTCTACTTCCCGGTGGCTCTAGAGTCCGCACCCCTCACGTGGCTGGAAAGCCTCAAGCCAAACTCTATCGACTCTTGGGAAGACCTCAAACGGGCCTTCATCGACAACTTCCAAGGATCCATGATCAGAGCGGGCACTCGCCACGATCTGTCTCAGGTGAAGCAAGAGATGAACGAGATCCTAAGGTCCTACACCCAGTGTTTCTTCGAGACACGTGCCACCATCGCCAACATCACCAACGAGGACGTCATCCGCTGCTTCCAGAAGGAGCTCTTCTCGAAGCACACGTACCCCGACTTCGGGCGCAACATGATAGCACGGTGGGCTGACCAAGAAGACAAGGAGAACGACCGCTTCCCCAAGCGCAACCACGACAAGCAAAGCAATGGCAACGGCCACTTGGACAAGAGCCAGCGGAACCACTCAGGGAATACCCGAAAGCGCAAGCCAGACCATGAAGTTGCGGCTGTCGAGCGTAATCCGCGAGGCAAGAAATAGGGGAACAACGACTCAGAATTTGAGAAAGACCCGCACAAACAATGCCCAATACACCCGAAGTCGCGACACACGCTCTTTGAGTGCATCACCATCCGCAAGTCACTCAATGCACCACCCCTCCCTCAAGCAGGAAAGCGAAAGGACAAGGAGGATGATGAGGGAGGTGACAAGTCGGGAGCTCAAGACATCCAGGATCCTAAGAATGTCGTCAACGTCATCTTTGGCGGAGACGGTGGGTTCCCCTCCAAGCGCGCGCAGAAGATGACCTTGCGCAAAATACTCTCTGTCGAGCCGGCCACGACAAGGCCTCTGAGATACAGCGAGGTCCCAATCTCCTTCTCCAGGGATGATCAATGGACCAGCTTCTCCAAGCTGGAAAAATTCCCGCTCGTCCTAGACCCTGTCGTGGAGGGCTCACAACTAACCCGAGTACTCATCGATGGTGGGAGTGGCCTCAACCTGCTTTTCGCAAGTACTCTGAAGAAGATGGGCCTGGACATCTCTAAGATTCTCACCCCCAGCAAAGCTCCTTTCTACGGCATTGTCCCGGGTAACGCGGCTACACCACTCGGGCCAGTCGTCCTGCCAATCACTTTTGGGACGATAGACAACTACCGCACCGAGTACATCAAGTTTGAGGTGGCGGATTTTGACTCATCATATCATGCTATCCTTGGCAGACCGGAAATGGCCAAATTCATGGCCGTGCCCAACTACGTCTACCTGCTACTTAAAATGCCAGGCAAGATAGGCGTACTCAGACTCCGTGGCAACTTGAAGAAATCGTACGACTGCGACCAAGAGACGATCGAGTACGCCACAACATCACGCGTGCCAGAGCCATCTGCAGAAGTACTCGCGGCCACGCAAAAGCTGACCAACATAGACATAGAGATCTCCAACCAGCGGCCTAGCCAGTCGAGGGTTAAACCCAACCCCAGCGACGTCGGCATCAAGGCCATCCAGCTGCAAGAAGTGACCCGACCAAGACTGCATTGATCGGGGGCGGCTAAGGAAACAAATAGGAAAGCGCGCTCGTCAGCTTCCTTAGGGCTAACCGGAACATATTCGCGTGGAAACCAGCGGTTATGCCAGGGGTGCCCAAGGAGTTGATTGAGAATTGCCTAAAAGTTGACCCTAAAGCCACCCGAAGAAGCAATGACTATGACGCTTCTGTGGCAGAACCGCTTGAATTAATCCGGCTTAAGTGCACTAACCATCACCATAGAGGCAATCCAAGCTAACACGCACTTAAAACGGAGTAAAATGACAGTCTGTCGGGTAACATCCCGATGCAACCACTGGAATTTCGATGGAAACAATGCATACATACAACCCACACGAAGGTGAACCCAGAGATTACAACAATCCATAAATTTTACATCACAGAGTTTAACAAGAATTATTGTTACAAATCAAGTTTGAAAATATTCATAAACAAGTACTTTCAGAGTTCAATAGTGCAGCAAAAAATAAGCGAAAGTTCTAATGACGATACAAGATATCATGACATCATTCAGCGTTATCATCGTTGGCCGGTGACGCATCATAGAGTTCAACATGAATTATTATTACAAACCAAGTTCAAATTCATGCATAAACAAGTACTTTCAAAGTTTAATAGTGTAGCGGAAATAAACGATAGTTCTAACGATGATACAAGATATCATGATGAAGCCTGTACATGACATCATTCAGCGTTACCATCGTTGGCCGGGGACGTATCCCATTCCACCGACCAACCAGAAGGAAGAGAACACAGCCAAGTCAAACTAGCAACCATGTCCTCAAAGGTCTCACCTGAAAACAAAGCCACAAGCAAGGCTGAGTATACTAATACTCAGCAAGGCTTACCCGACTATTGGTATATACTATGCCGACTCCTAGACATGCAAGGCTTTTGGCTAAGGGTTATTTTTGCCAAAAAACATCTAAGAGTGAGTCCTTGCTTTCAAGTTTTAGCTTAAAATTCTAGTTGATTAACCATTCTAGGTAATCAACTATCCAAATCACACATGGTGGAAAAATAATTAACTGAGCATGCAACCAGATTAGTCATCATCATTGTTCCTCTTCTTACTCTATGTGGTAAAAGGGTTAAGCAGTCTCAATGGCTGCGAGAAACGGACGATTTGAATCGAATTTCTTAACCTTGCAAGGGAAACCTAAAAACACGTCACGTGGTTAGTCACGGAGTCACACGCGCAACTTTTCCCCTTTATTCCCGTTTCATGGTTCAGGGCCACTGTCCTCGAGTACAGAGGTCCACGAACCACGGTATGGTGCCGGGCCATGGCTGCTCTTGCACTCACCATGTGTCCATGGGAACAACATCAAGACAATGGGAGGTATGTCCACGCACCGGTTCAATCAGGTACTTAAGCTTACCGATTACTATATTCTTGGCATGTGGTTAGTATGTTCAAAACCTTAACCACCACTACCACACACTGCGACCTTAGCATTTTCGCTAAACAGACGGGGCCTCAATCATCAACAGGAACATCATAACGTAGCCCCGTTCGTCAACCTTATGATTCCAACATAGGTAAAACAAGCAAATCCTATATCTGGCGAGTGACTGGGAATCACTCGACTTTTACCAGAGTCCTATTAGCATGGCAATCTAGCGACCGACACAAACTAGTGTTCATATCAAAGGTACTAGGATCATGCAACTAGGGTTTCAATCAACTCCTAAAAACTTAATGCACAATACCATATATAAATAAAAGTTGCATAACTTTAAAAGTAGGGGTTATGCTCCGGGGCTTGCCTTCTTGAGAAAAACTAGTCGGGGGCTCTTCTGAACATTGGTTCGGGTCATCAGCAACTTCAGATAGATTAACTTGAGCTTTGCACTGCTCACTCTCGGACTCGGGCACCAGCGCATAGGTTCCATCAGCAAGAGTCGTCGATTCTATATGAATGCATATGTATGAGTGGTTTTAAAGGTACAAGATAAACAACTATTTCACTGTAAAGTTGTAATTCAACAAAACTCAAGTTAAGTTGTAAAGCACTGCATGTTCTTTTCCTTGGGTAGTCATTTATCAAGTCCTTATCTGGATTAACTATCTTCATTAGGTAAGTGAGTGGTTTTGTCCTTCCATAAACGACTATTTTTCCAAAAGTAAGCATGGATTAAACAAAACTACTCGTAGGAATAAATTCTGGGGTTGAGATTTTTATGCAGAGCACATTACTTAAGTACAAACTCACTGTAAAATTTTTAGCCATTTTCATCCAGCTAATAAATTATGAAAAATACATTAAACAACTACTGCTAGGATCAAGATCTATTTATACAGAACAAACCATGCAAGAACTGGTGCTTAATATTTTACTGAGTACTTCTAAACTTATGGTAAGTCTACTGTAAATTTTTCAAGTTTTCGTGTGCAACATACCAGGCATAGAAAATAAGTCAAGATACATCTTCATTAATCAATATTTGTTTCTACAGGTAGTTCCACAAGGTTTCTGTGTCTCAAACTTTTCCAACATGATAATATACTCAAAAGTAGTCTCTGGTTAAAATTTCTTATTTTTCTAAGCACTAGAACTAGTTACTTTGATTTAATATTTTTTTTCTATACTAAAAATATATATGCAAGTTAGATAGAAGTAGAAAGTTCCAAACTTTGTCCAAAGCATTTATGAAGCAAAGTTACTCTACTGTAAAAGTTTCAACCCTAAAATATCAGTAGAACAGCATGAACAAATAACTCTTGCAAAATAGCACATCAAACAAGATCCCACAAAAACTACTTGTAGAGATATGTTCTGGACTTGAAATTTTTACACAAGTCTTAACAAGCAGAGACTAGCTTACAGTCCATAAAACATTCACAGTACTATCCTAGATCAGGAGATACATTTATGGGCTATTTAAAACAAGATTAATTTTAGATCAAGTTTTAATTCGTAACTAGTCATCCATCTGTGCAAAAGTAGTCAGGTTCATAAAGAGAGACACAACAAATTTTAATTTGCATTTTTCTGATTTTTCTATGATTTTAGATTGATTTTACAACTGACAGCCTCTTGAAAGCAAAAAGTACTTGGGTTCTCGCAGATAGGTCCCTGGATCTAGCAGAAAGGACCCTAAAAAGAACTCGATGATTGCAATGTAGTCCCTAGGCGGAGCTGGGCTGTTTTTCGGCCGAAATCTAGCGAGGAAACTTGTCGGCGGCAAGGGGAAAAGGGTGGGGGAGCATGAGGAGGTCGAGGGAAACCTGTAGGTGTGCTCGGTTGGGGCTGGGGTGGCCGGAGTTGGTCTGTCGGCGGTGGGCCGGCGAGGTAGGGCAGCGTGGGGATGTCGGGGAGTACCAGCAGGTCGAGGGCGACCCATTTAGAGCCTCAGTTTGGGTGGAGGAGGAGCGGATAGTGGGGCTCGACGGCGAGGTCAAGTGGCGGCGCTAATGGCGGGGTAGTGGTGGTACTCGGGCGCATGTGAGCAGGGGCTCGGTGCAGCCCTTTTATAGGCGCGCAGGGGGAGAAGGGGCTGGGTGCGAGCGGACCGGGGGAGGCGCGGCCGGGACAAGGCCGCGACAAGGGCGCAGCGTCGCCGGCGCGTCGTGGTTTGGCCGTCGGGAATCGACGGCCGCGTGGCGCGCACGCGTTGGGCATGGGGGATTCGGGGTAGGGGAGGGCGAATCGGTCACGGGCAGGTCGGGGCCTGTCGGGGCGCTGTCCTTTGGCGCGGCTCACCCGCGCAGGGATGCCCCGCCGCGTGGCGGTGCTTCTCTGCCGGCTGGAGCAGGGCAGGGGAGGGGAGAGAAGAGAGAGGGAGGGAGGGAGAAAAAGGGCCGGGATCCAAATCGAAATTTTCTTAAAATTTCGAACAGAAACTTGAAAATCTTTCAACTTTTGAAAATCTACAACTTTTTTTTTAGCCAAAAGTTCATTTGTGTGGCAGAACCGCCCAAATTAATCTGGCTCAAGTGCACTAACCATCATCCATAAAGGCGAAACGGCTACCATGCACTTCAAACGGAGTTATCCGATAGTCTGTCATGTAATTCCCGATGTGACCACTGAACATTTCAATCGAAGCAAAGCGTACACTTAACTCGCACGAAGGCAAGTCCAGAGATTACAACATTCCATAGCTTTTACCCCACAAGCCTGACAATTATTTATTACAAGCCAAGTTCATAAAACAAGTACTTCAGAGTTGAAACATAAAAACTTTATTCAGAGTTTAAAAACAGTGGAAAGCCCGTACATGGCATCACTCAGCAGAGTTATCGTTGGCCGTGGACGGATCCCACTCCACGGACCAACCAAGCAGCAAGGTACAAGGCCAAGTCAAACCAGCTATCAGTTCTTCAAAAGACACACCTGAAAACAATGCCACAAGCATGCATGGCTTTAAGGTTCTAGGTTTCTTTTTTGATGAAAAGCAACAAAGAGTAAGTCCTTAATTTCACATTTTAGCTTTCAATATTCTAGTTCATTTAACCATTCTAAGTGAGCATCTATCTCTAGCCAAACATGGTCGAAAACAGTTAATCATCCAACAAGTTTTATCATAGCCATGGTTCCTCTTGTTACTCTATGTGGCAGAAGTATTAAGCAGTCTCAATTACCACGAGAAACGGACGATTCGAATCGAGTTTCTTAACCTTGCAAGACAAACCTAACACACACGCCTGGAGCACCGAAGGGTCACCCCAAGAGACTTTTTCCCTTTCTTTCCGGGATGTGGATCAGGGTCACCCTCCCCGACTACAGAGCCACGCTCTGCACTCGCATGTGTATACGCATCTGAAATTCGTTCAAGTAGGGTGAAAGTAAATTCCACTTGCCTGGCCAATCAGGTACTTAAGCTTATCGAGTACCATATTTTCGACATGTGGTTAGTACGTTCAAATGCTTAACCACCCCTACCACACACTGCGGCCTTAGCATTTTTCTCTACTCAGACGGGGCCTCAACCATGAGCATCGTACCACAGCCCCACCCGTCGACCTTATAGTTGCAGTATGTGGTAAATCATTCAACTCCTATAATTCTCGCGAGTGACAGGAAATCACTCAACTTTTATCGAACCTATTAGCAAAGCATCTACTCAAGCTCCAGTTCTAGTATTCATTACATATGTGCCTAGGATCATGCAGCTAGGGTTCCAATCAACTCCTATGAACTTAAATGCACAGGTAAAAAGGAACAATAGTTGAATCAATTGAAATACTGGGATCATGCATCGGGGCTTGCCTTCTTGAGCAGGGTTAGTCAGCTGATATTCTGAACTTTGGTTCGGGTCTTCGATGACTTTAGTCACGTTTACTTGAGCTTCACAGGATTCGTTCTCTGGCTCCGGCACCAGGGTGTACGTTCCATCGGCGAGTTCGGTCGTTTCTATATGGATGCAAACATGTCGGAGTTATTGAGTGGACAATTTTTATCATTTCCTTGACGATAAAGTAGTAATCCAACAAAACATAGATTTTGTTGTGGAGTTTCTTAGTTAAGATAACTTGGGCAATAATTTATAGAATATACCTTAACTTAGTTATATTCATGAAGTGAGTTGGGGTCATTTATCAATTTTTCTCTTTAGCTTGTATACATCTATATTTGGTTTTTAATAAACCTTACTCTTAGAACTAGTTTCTAATGCTGGGATTTTGATACAAGGTACATTTCACTGTTCTAAAGCTACTGTGTAAAGATTATAGCTAAACAATATATAAACTCTACACACAAAATAATCTAACTATTTACTGCAGAAACAAACTTTCATTTTTACAGGACAAAGTATAGAAGTATTGGGTCTCAAACTTTTAGTGAACAATCTTACTTCTATGAGTAGGCTACTGTAGATTTTGTAGATTTTTCCTATCCAAGAACCAGAGGCTAAAATTCTAGTTTAAATGGATCTATACCCAACATGAATAAATTATATAGAGAGTTCTATTCAGTAGCTGATCCTCAAACTTTTTCCCTAGCATCAAAACTTTAAGTGGGTACTCATATAGAACAATTACAATTTTTCTAGTACAGAAGCTATAGGTTTGGATTTCTTTCAGCTAAAGAAGGAATAAAAGATTTAGCAAGTTCTACTAAAGAATTCTAGTTCAAATTTTTACTATAGTTTCTATCTAGTAGTACCAGTGCGTCACAAAAATTGTAGCTCAAAACAAGTACTACAACAGTAAGAATAAAAATGCAACACTTGGATCTAGCATATAACAAAAGGTGCTCAAAACATCTAGTTGTGATTGGATTCAGTATATGAAAATTTTATGACAGACTATGCTCTTAGTATAGAAGCTACCATCCAAATCTCATGAGTAGTTCTTTCATGAAATTCTTGGAACAATTAAAAGACATTTAAACTTGATTTAAATCTATAGCTAAAATTATGTGGAAACAGTCCAAGATCCTTTGTACAAGTTGTAGATCTTAACTTCAGGAGTCCAGAACATTTTAGTTTGTATTTTTAGGATTTTTCTATGAATTGTTTTGAATTTTTAAAATTCACAGATGCACTTTCAAAGTTCTAGCTTCTGGTTTACAAATGGGTCCCTGAAATTTTATGGAAATCTCCCTCGAAATATTGAAATTGAAGCAATTAGGTCCTCTTTGCTGGGGAACGGCGTCGGCCAGCCAAATTCCGGCGACCAGGGCCACCGGCGGTGAGGGGCGAGGGTGGGAGAGGCAAGAGGGGGCCAAACCGCACCTGATTGTGGCCTTGGGTGGGGAAGTGGTGGACTGAGGTGGTTCGCCGGCGTGGCACAGAGCCGGCGGCGGTTGCGGGTGGCGGTGGCGGTGCTCCGGTGAGGGAGAGGGCGTGGGGACCAGCCATGCAGCTTTGGTGTGAGGCGGAGAAGGTGATGGGAGGGTTGGTTTGGACAATGTGGGGGCGGAGCGGCGTGTCCACGCGCGGGTGGCAGCTCGCCGAAGTTGGGTTGGGGGCGGCGAACTCTAGGGGCCTCGGGTCGGGCTTTTATAGGTGCGAGAGGGAGGATGGTGACCTGGGCACGAGCTGCTGGGGAAGGCGCGACTAGGGGGTCCAAATCTGGGGGCGCGGCTGCCTCGCTGTTGCCGACGAGTCTCGCCGTGGCGCCAGCAGCGCGTGCGGCAGAAAAATGCCGCCGCGTGGAGGGTTCCTGAGGCGGAGAGCGGGATTTTGTGGGCCAGTGGGGGATCTCCAGGGTGCTGGCGGGCCTACATGGCCGGGCGGGCTCGGATGCACCGGGGTGCGCCGGCCAGCTGGCCTGCCGGCGATGGGACAGGGCAGAGGGAGGAGAGAGGAGGGAGAAGGTGAGGGACTTAAGCGCAAAAAGTAAAAACAGCAGGGGCCTGGGTGAAAAGGGAGCTAAAACTCATTCTTCCCAAGGTCAAATCAAAAATATTTGACTACCATTTTTGCTCAACTTTTCAAGGTATACATTTTCTCTTTCATGACTATGTTCATTTGAGCAATGTGTAAAAAGTTATTTTGAATTTCCAAAAACTAGTATTTAAATGACATGTCATTTCATGTGAATTTTTGCACTTTTAGCCCTTGAGTTCAACTAGACTTTTGTTGCTCTTGTTATGAAAGATGTGACATTAAATTTTTAGGGTCATTTGTGATCAACTTTGAAAGTTACAAGGGTTTTTCTGCAAGGGTTCACATGTATATGCATATATACATATACACATATACATTTGCTTGAAAGGTAGATTTTGATAGGTTGTTTAATACTTTTCTTGCTCTTTTATGCCTTACTTCATGTTATGGATCTTTGTTTGGATCCATAACTAAGTACGGAAAGTGTGTAGTTTGGATGGAATCAAGAAAACCAGGAAAATTTTTATTGAGATAACTTTTAGTTTCCCATGTGGCTTCTTCATTGTGATGGTTCTGCTGAATTTTATACATTTTAATCATCACTCTTGTTATGACAGATGTGCCATTAAATTTTTAGAGTCGGTTGTGATCAACATTGAAAGTTATAAGGGTTTCTTTGCAAGAGTTCACATGTATATGCATATATACATACACACATATTCATTTGCTTCAAAGGTAGATTTCATAGGTTGTTTCATACTTCTCTTGCTCTTTTGTGACTGATTTCAAGGGGTGGATCTTTGTTTAATATTTTAAACACCTAGGGTGTCACAGCCAACCCCCCTTAAAAAGAATCTCATCCCGAGATTCGGATAAAAACTAAGTGCGGAAAGTGTGTACCTTGGATGGAACCAAGAAAACCAGGAAACTTTTGATTGAGATAACTTTCAGTTTCCCATGTGGCTTCTTCTTCAGTGTGACGGTTCCACTTGGTTTTATACATCTTAATCACCGCCCTTCGGGTACTTCTTTCCTTCTGGTCAAGGATTTTGATGGGTTACTCAACATAAGAGAGGTCTGGTTCCACCATGATTTCTTTTTGCTCAACAATTTCGGAAGGAACTCTAACACATTTGTTTAGTTGAGAGACATGGAAAACATCATGAATGGCTGCAAGTTGCGAAGGAAGTCACGCTCTATAGGCCATGGGTCCACATTCTTCAATGATTTCATACGGGCCAACATAACGAGGGGCTAACTTTCCTTTCACTCCAAATCATTGCACACAGTTGGTTGGTGAAACCCGACGTTGAAGCTTACATGGATGACGTGGTCATCAAGACCAGATCCCACGACAAGTTCATCACCGATCTCGAGGAAACCTTCAACAGCCTGCGGAAGTTTTGATGGAAGCTTAACCCGACAAAGTGCGTCTTTCGCGTGCCTCAAGGAAAACTACTCGGGTTCATTGTCAGTCACCGAGGAATCGAAGCTAACCCAGAGAAGATCAATGCCATCATAGCCATGGATGCTCCAAGGACGATCAAGGATGTCCAGAAGCTCACAGGCTGCATGGCAGCATTGAATCGATTCATATCCCAACTTGGAGAAAGGGGACTACCCTTCTTCAAATTGCTCAAGCATCATGACAAGTTCCAATGGACCGAGGAGGCAAACCAGGCGCTGCAAGATCTAAAGCACCATTTGCAGTCACCCCCATCCTGATGGCTCCCCAACCAAGCGAGAATCTGCTACTCTACATCATCGCGACTACTCACGTTGTCAGTACGGCAATCATGGTGGAACGACAGGAAGAAGGCCACGCCTTCAGGGTGCAGCGACCAATCTACTTCATCAGCGAAGTCCTCTCTGAATCCAAGGTTCATCACCCGACGATTCAGAAACTACTTTATGGTATACTCATCACTTCTAGAAAGCTTCGTCATTATTTTGATGCATACAATATCCTGGTAGTCTCCGACTTCCCATTGGCGGATATCCTCCACAATCGGGATGCTACCGGGCGCATCTCCAAGTGGGCCGTGGAGCTAGGAGCCCACACACTCGACTTCAAGCCCAGGACAGCCATCAAGTCGCAGGCACTAGTCGATTTCATGGTGGAGTGGCGAGAAAACCAAGTGGAAGCCCCAACCAACCAGCTAGAGCATTGGGTCATGTACTTTGACGGCTCACTCAAGCTCGGTGGCGGTGGTGCGGGAGTACTTTTCATCAGCCCGAGAGGAGAATAGCTCAAGTACATGTTTCAAATATTGTTCAAGGTCTCCAACAACGAAGCCGAGTACGAGGCATTATTGCACGGGCTACGCCTGGCAGTCTCCCTGGGCATCAAGCAACTACTCGTCTATGGTGACTCCTTACTGGTGGTTCAACAAGTCAACAAGGAGTTGAAAATCAACAAGGATGCCATGGACGCATACATTACAGAAATACGCAAGCTCGAGAGCAAGTTCTCGGGGTTGGAAATTCACCATGTGATTCGCGACAACAATGTGCTCTCCAAACTGGGTTCGCTAACGTCCCACCGGGAGTTTTCGTTCACGAGTTGCATCACCCTTCCATCAGGGCACCAGACTCAAGTTCCATCGCTCTGGGTCCCAAGGAACCCGACCGAGAGGTCTTGATGATCGAGGTCGATTGGAGGGTGGCCTTCATCGACTACATCCAGGAGCACAAACTACCCCCCGGCGTCGACCCAAAGAGCGCTGAAGCTACTCGCATCCTAAGGCGCACCAAAGGGTATGTTTTAGTCGGGGGTAACCTGTACAAGCGTGGATCAGCATCAGGCATACTCATGAAGTGTGTCAGCACGGAGGAGGGCAAAGAGATACTCCAGGAGATTCACGAAGGCGTGTGCGGGAACCACGCGGCTTCCCGCATACTAGTCGGCAAGGCGTTTGATCTGGTTTCTACTGGCCGACTGCTTTGGCAGATGTCGAAGCACTCGTTCGCCGGTGTACCAACTACCAATTTTTTGGCAAACAGCCTCATGTCCCCGCTCACAACCTCATCACCATACCACCTTCATGGTCCTTTGCATGCTGGGGCCTGGACATGATAGGGCCCTTAACAACTGCGCCAGGAGGTTTCACACATGTGTTGGTGGCCATCGACAAGTTACCAAGTGGATCGAGTACAAGCCAATCACAACGCTCTCTGCGGATCGAGTGGTTACTTTCATCTGCGACATCTTACATCATTTTTGTTTCCCCAACGCTATCATTATAGATATGGGATCCAATTTCCACTCGCATCAATTTTGTGATTTTTGTGAACGCAGTTCCATTGAAGTCAAATATGTTTCAGTGGCTCACCCGCGGGCCAACGGCCAGGTTGAGCTCGCCAACGGCTTGATTCTTGATGGGTTGAAGAAAAGACTCTATGACGAGAACAGCAAAAAGGGCAACAAGTGGATCGATGAGATCTCATCAGTATCTAGGGGCTTCGCACACAACCAAGCAAAGCCACAGGAGAGTCACCTTTCTTTCTCGTATACGGGTCTGAAGCTATATTGCTAGCTAACATGATGTGGAACTCTCCACGACTTGAGATGTTTGAAGAAGGCGCGGCTAACACCGCAAGACATCTCAAGCTTGACTCAGCTGAGGAAATCAGATGCAATGTCTTGTTCGAGTCGACCCGCTACTTACAAGGAGTTCGTCGTTACCGCGACAAGAACATTCAATGACGCTCTTTTAATGTTGGCGATATGGTACTTCAACGAATCCAGGATGACACCGGGTTACACAAGCTTAACTCGCGATGGGAAGGGCCTTTCACCTACAGTACGCTGATGGCCACGAGTTTCCTAATTCTTGGAATATTGAGCATCTACGCTGTTTCATCCTCAATCAATTGGGACATCTTCTATTAGTTCCTGGAGATTAATACTTCCAGTACAACTCTATTTTACTAGTTTCCGACTGGTATTACAAGCAAGTTTACGGAAAGGGCCTCGCTCCCATACTTCCAGTAACTAATTACTAGTTTCCTACTAGTATCTTGGGTTACTGAAGGGGCATTGCGCTCATACTTCCAGTACAATGCCGTTCTAGTGGTTTACGACTAGTACTACGTGCAAGTTTGCTGAAGGGGCCTCGCTCCCTTATCTCCAGTAACATGTTACTTGTTTTCCACTTGTACACTATGTTATTGAAGGGGCCTCGCTCCCACGGCAAGAGGTTTACTAGTTTATGACTAGTTCTACACCTGTTCGACTACTTCGACTACTCATCTTGACTACAATCCTAGTCTGGATCGACTCCGACTAGATGGCTTCATCGACTATTCAAGACTCAGCGGCTACTTGCCCAATGCCTAGGCTCGGGGGCTAGCGCCGCCATTTGCTACGTCTACTCTATGCTTATCATCTGGCTCCTTGACTTGGGGGGCTCGATGGGACAAGGCACTCGGCGTGCCTCAAGGGACAGCTCTCATGTTTACATGCTGGACGCTGTAAAACTACTCGACAATACCCGATCTAAGAGGTTTTTTAAGATTTATCTTGGGTAGATGTTTGTTAACCATTATTTCATGGATTTTATTCCGAAATATGGGGTTTGTTCAGACTATTACCAAGAGGTCTTATTTAATCATTAGCTCAGGGCACAAAGATTGATTTGAGAGGTACTTTTGGATGTTTGTTGGATATGTTATTTGTTTAACCATTTTTTTCAGGAAATTCATCCCGAAAAAAGAGGTCTTCAAATTTACTAAACCGATTTGTCCATGTTTACCATCAAATCTTTACCATCATATATTGCATGCCACGATTCTTTGGATCCTTAATTCCAAATCTTGGGGATTTGGATTTAAGGCTCGGGGGCTGCGGGACACGTGTCATCAGCGACTTATTTTTCAAATCTACTGGAAGATAAGGACAAAAGACTCAAGATTAAATTGACCCTCAGCCTGATTCTACGAGTTAACCTAAGGCTCGAGGGCTACTCCATATGGAGTGCGAGTTTAATCGCACCCCATATAAAAGAAGATTGGACAACTACTCGGGGCATGAGCACCTCACAGCGTCGACGCAGCCAAGGAAGTACTCGGAGCACAACTTCAAGATGAAGTTCGGGAGAACTCGAAGACGCCTTCAGAAGTAGTCGGATGCATGCAGTACTCGGCTACGAAGAGCTCGGGGGCTTGTCAGAATCGGGCACACGGGACTGTCCACGTGGCATACTTTTCATAGGATACGGGATGGGACATGGCCCACGCCCTACCTCTGTTGTAACTACTCGTAGTGCAGTAGGACTACTCATCCGGTAGTGAAACTAGTCAAACACGGTAGGAAACTACCCGAGAAGTACTCGGGTAGGACTCCTGGGGTTGTACCCGACTAGGACTTCCATGTAAACCTGTTCCCCCAGACTATATTAGGGCGGACAGGGACCCGCTCTAGGAGAATCCCTATCAAAGGCAATACAAACCACACAAGACGTAGGGTATTACAGTCTCGGTGACCCGAACCTGTCTAAACCTTGTGTTTGCACCTTCGAGTTCCTGATCTCGGCGACACCCTACCTACAAACTCACCACCTCGGGGGTATCCCTCAATGGACATGGCGGTAAAACACCGACATATACCATCATGAAAATGGGAAGACATAAGTATGGAATTCATGGTTGGATTGCCCAACACCTCCGAAAAGCACGATTCCATATGGGTTATCATTGATATACTCACAAAGATGACACATTTTCTTCTGGTACAAAACACCTATACTGCCAAGAAATATGCCGAGATTTACCTCGATCGCATCGTTTGCTTACATGGAGTACCCAAGACGATTATTTCTGATCGTGGTGCTCAATTCGTAGCACGTTTTTGGGAACACTTACAAGCTACTCTTGGCACCAAACTGATTTGAAGCTCAGCTTACCATCCTCAATCAGATGGGCAAACCAAAGGAGTAAATCAAATACTCGAAGACATGCTTAGAGCTTGTGTCATCCATTATGAGAAAAGTTGGGACAAATGCTTATCTCTAGCAGAGTTCTCATACAACAATAGCTATCAAGCAAGTTTGAAAATGGCAACATTTGAGGCCTTATATGGTCGAAGGTGTCGAACTCCTTTGAGTTGGTCCCAAACCGGAGAACGTAAAATATTTGGACCAGACTTGGCAATCGAGGCAGAGGAAAAAGTAAGAGTAATACAAGAGAATCTAAGAGTTGCATAGTCTAGGCAAAAGATCTATTTTGATAAAAGGAGAAAGCTTTTGCAATTTGAAGTTGGTGATCATGTCTACCTTCGGGTTTCACCAACCTAGGGTATGCAAAGGTTTGGAGTAAGAGGGGAGTTAGCTCCCCGATATGTTGGTCCTTATGAAATCACCAAATTTACGGTCCCGTGACCTATAGAGTGCGACTACCCCCTCCGCCTGCAGTCATCCATGATATCTTTCATGTCTCTCAACTCAAGAAGTGTATTCGAGTTACGACCAAATTGTTGAACAAAAGGAAATATTGGTAGAACCAGACCCCTCTTATGTTGAATATCCTATCAAGGTTCTTGATCAAAAGGAAAGGGTCACTAGAAGGAAAGTGGTTAAAATGCACAAAATCCAATAGAGTCATTATACTGAAGAAGAAGCCACTTGGAAAACTGAAAGCTACCTAAATCAACATTTCTGCAGTTTTCTAAACTCACCCAAAGGGACAAGTTTCCAAACTAGGCGTTTAAGGGTGAAGGCCGTAACACCCTAGGTGTTTAAAAGCCTAAGCAAGAAAATCTAAACATAGCATCATGCATAATAACCCAGAATCATTGAAATAATGCATCTAATTATGTGTGTGCATATGCATGTGTATGAATGTGTATGTGCATGTGTATGTATGTGTGTATGTGAGATTTGTTCCTTTTGTGTTTATAACCTTTTCATGCTCCACTTTTCATGAAAAATGTAGCATAAAAACACACTCATATTTTAGTACCTTACAAAGTGTACATCAAACACCATTAGCAAATTCAAATTTTAAACACATGAGATGAATAGGAATTCAAATCCTAGTAGCCTTGAATTTAAAATAACTTCTAACCTAAAGCTCAAATGAACTTTAATCCAAAACAAAAGTCGTAGATTTTCAAATTCCCTACTACTTTCATGTTCAAAGTTATTCAAGTTTCTGTTTGAAATTTTGAGAAAAATTTAATTTGAATCCCGACCCTTCTCTCTCTCCCTCCCTGTTCTGTCCCGTCGAGGCGCCGCAGCCGCCGGCCACCTAGCCGACGATGCCTGCCAACCGCAAGCTACCAAAGGACAGCGCCCTGACAGGCCCCGACCGGGCCGCGGCCAAATCGCCCTCCCCTGCCCCGACGCGCGCGCGCCACGCGGCCGTCGATTCCCGATGGCCGAGCCACGACGCGCCGACGACACCGCGTCCTTGCCGTGGCCTTGTCCCGGCCATGCCTTCCTCCGTTGTGCCGCGCCCAAAACCTCCTCCCCTTCTCTGTGCGCCTATAAAAGGGCTGCACCAAGCCCCTGCTCACACGCTTCCGAGTACCATCACCACCGCGCCATTAGCGCCGCCACTCGACCTCGCCTTTGAGCCCCATTTTCCGCTCGTCCTCCACCCAAACTGAGGCTATAAACGGGTCACCCTCCACCTGCTGGTACTCTTCGACTTCCCCACACCGCCCTCCCTCGCCGGACCACCGCCGCCCACCGCTCGCACCTCAACGGAGCTCCTGCTCACCACCAGCAGTCCAACTCCGGCCACCCCAGCCCCAACCGAGCACACCAACAGGTTTCCTCGATCTCCTCGTGCTCCCCCACCCCTTTCCCTCGCCGCCGACTAGTTTCCTCGGTGGATTTCGGCCGGGAAACACCCAGCCCCACTCAAGGACTACGTTGCAATCGCCATGTTCTTTTTAGGGTCCTTTCTGCTAGATCCAGGGACCTATCTGCGAGAACTCGAGTACTTTTATTTTCAAAACGCTGTCAAGTGTAAAATAAATCTAAAATCTAGAAAAATCAGAAAAATGCAAATTAAATTTGTTGGGACCCTCTTGATGAATCCTACTACTTTTGCATAGAAGGATGACCAATTACAAACTATAACATGATCTAAAATTAATCTTATTTTAAATAGCCCATAAATTTATCTCTTGATCTAGGACAGTACTGTGGATGATTTTTGGAATTTAAGCTCTCTGCTTGCTAAGGCTTGTGTAAAAATCTCAAGGCCACAACATGTCTCCACGAGTACTTTTTGTTGGATCTTGATTTATGTGCTATTTTGCTAGAGTTATTTGTTCATGCTGTTCTAGTGATATTTTAGGGTTGAGACTTTTAAAGTAGAGTAACCTTGATGCATAAGTGCTATGGACAAAGTTTGGAACTTTTTACTTCTGTCTAACTTGCTCATATGTTTTTAGTTAAGAAAAATTACATTAAATAAAAGTAACTAGTTCTGGTGCTTAGAAAAATAAGAAATTTAACCACAGACTAACTTTGAGTAGATTATCATGTTGGAAAAGTTTGAGACACAGAACTATGTGGAACTGCCTATAGAAATAAATCTTGATTAATGTAGATGTATCTTAACTTATTTTCTATGCTCTATATCTTGCACACAAAAACCTGAAAAATTTACAGTAGACTCACCATAAGTTTAGGAGCACTCAGTAAAATGTTGATCCAATATTTTTGCATGGTTTATTCTGTATAAATGGATCTTGATCCTAGCAGTATCTTTTTAATGTATTTTTCATGATTAATCTGCTAAATGAAAATGGATGGAAATTTTACAGTGAGTTTGTACTTAAATAATGTGCTCTGCATAAAAATCTCAACATCAGAAACTATCTCTAGTAGTTGTTTTGTTTTTAAGCCATGCTTACTTTTGAAAAATGGCCATTTATGAAATGAAAAAACCCCTCACTTACTTAATAAAGTTAGTTAATCTAGATACTACTCAATAAATGACTGCCCAAGGAAAAGAAAATGAAGTACTTTACAACTTAACTTGAGTTTTGTTGAATTACAACTTTATAGTGAAATAGCTATTTATCTTGTACCATTAAAACAACTCATACATAAGCATTCATATAGAATCAACGACTCTTGCCGACGGAACCTACGAGCTGGTTCCGGAGCCTGAGAGTGAGCAGCACAAAGCTCGAATCAATCTAGCTGAAGTCATCAAAAATCCGAACCAAAGTACGGAAGAGCCCAAGGCTAGCTTTGCTCAGGAAGGCAAGCATCGGAGCATAAACCCTACTTTTAAACTTATGCAACTTTTATTTATGTATGGTGTTGTGCATTAAGTTTGTAGGAGTTGATTGAAACCCTAGTTGCATGATCCTAGTACCTATGATATGGGATTTGCCCCTCTCTGCTTGAGAGAGATATCTCTATGCCCCTCGAGTGATCGGATCAAGAAATACATGGCCATGCTAGGGTTAAGTGTTAACCAAGGATTCCGGATCACGGTATCAAGGAAGAGAGGTCAGCATGAAGCTAGACCAAATATCGTGAGGCAAAGGAAATAGCATGTATATGAGATTGTGATGGCTCGTCTGATATGATCTTTGCGCGCGCATAGGAGTTGACACGTCTTGCTAGAGGCCGTTGTCAACTACTGGTCGAGTAGGAGTACTCGGGCCATACAGGGCCTCAAATGGTGCCATTTTCAAACTCGTTTGATAGCTGTTGTTGTACGAGAACTCTGCTAGGGGTAGGCATTTTTCCCAATTCTTGTCATAGTGAATGACGCAAGCTCTCAGCATGTCTTCAAGAATTTGGTTTACTCTTTCCGTTTGTCCGTCAGTCTGAGGATGGTAGGCTGAGCTGCGAATCAGTTTGGTACCAAGAGACGTTTGCAGTTGTTCCCAAAAGCGTGCTACAAACTGAGGACCACGATCAGAAATAATTGTCTTAGGTATTCCATGTAGGAAAACAATACGATCGAGGTATATCTCGGCATATTTCTTGGTAGGATAGGTGGTGTGTACCGGAAGGAAATGTGCCGTCTTTGTGAGTCTATCAACGATAACCCATATGGAATCATGTTTCTGGGAAGTGTTAGGTAGTCCAACGATGAAGTCCATACTTATGTCTTTCCATTTCCAGGATGGTATAGGTAACGGTTGAAGTGTACCGGCTATCTTCAAGTGGCTAGCTTTTACTCTCTGGCACGTGTCACATTCTGAGACATACGTAGCAATTTCTCTTTTCATTCTAGTCCACCAGAAGTTTTGCCTTAGGTCTTGATACATTTTGCTACTGCCGGGGTGGATAGAGAATTTGGAAAGGTGTGCCTCATCTAGAATTTGCTTGCGGAGTTCACGATTCTTCGGAACGACTATACGACTTTCGAACCATAGAACTCCCTTATGGTCCTGGCGGAAACATTTATACTTCTCCTCACCTAGAGAGAGTTTTTGTTTGATGATCTTAATTCCTTCATCATGTAGTTGTGCCATGACGATTTGGTCGTGAAGAGTGGGCTCAACTGAAATGTGATTTAGAGTGCCTTGGGAAACCATTTCCATGTTAAGCTTCCTCATTTCTGCACACAATGTCTCATTGTAGGATTCCATGGATAAGCAATGGTAATGGGACTTGCGGCTTAGTGCATCCGCGACTACATTAGCCTTGCCGGGGTGATAGTGCACTTCAAGGTCATAATCCTTGATTAATTCTAGCCATCTTCGTTGTCTCATATTCAGATCGGCTTGTGTGAAGATATACTTGAGACTCTTATGATCAGTGTAGATATTGCACTGTGTACCCATGAGATAGTGCCTCCATATTTTCAGAGCGTGAATGACAGCTGCGAGCTCAAGATCATGAGTGGGATAATTCTGTTTGTGGGGCCGAAGGGCTCGTGAGGCATATGCAATCACTTGACTCTCTTGCATAAGCACACATCCTAGACCAGTACCCGATGCGTCACAATACACATCGAACGACTTGGTATTATCGGGTTGAGCTAACATAGGTGCAGTAGTCAGATGCTCTCTGAGAGTGTGGAAAGCTTCTTCACATTTCTCATTCCATACAAACTTTACTTCCTTCTTTAACAGTTCAGTCATGGGCTTAGCAATTCGGGAGAAATCCGGGATGAAGCGACGGTAGTAACCGGCTAAGCCGAGAAAACTACGAATCTGATGAACAGAGGTAGGGGATTTCCAATCCATCACCTCTCGTACCTTGCTGGGGTCGACAGCTATGCCTTCGCTGGAGATCGTGTGACCCAAGAACTTTACAGTATCCAACCAGAATTCACACTTAGAAAACTTAGCATAGAGCTGATGGTCTCTTAGTCACTGAAGAACAATGCGAAGGTGCTTGGCATGCCCTTCCTCATCCTTGGAATAGATAAGGATGTCGTCGATGAACACTATGACGAATTTGTCAAGTTCGGGCATGAATACCGAATTCATGAGATACATGAAGTAGGCAGGGGCATTTGTGAGTCCAAAGGACATGACCAAGAATTCATATAGTCCATATCGTGTGGAGAAGGCAGTCTTAGGAATATCGCACGGGCGTATCTTGATTTGATGATATCCCGAACGAAGGTCAACCTTTGAGAAGACTCTGGCTCCAGCTAATTGATCGAAGAGTACATTGATACGAGGAAGTGGGTATTTATTTTTAACAGTTACCGCATTGAGAGGTCGGTAGTCAACGCATAATCTTAAACTGTCATCCTTCTTCTTTACGAATAGGGCTGGACATCCCCAAGGTGACGCGCTAGGGCGAATGAAACCTTTGTCCAGCAGTTCTTGGAGTTGAAGTTTCAGCTCTGCCAATTCTTTAGGGGGCATCCTATATGGTCTCTTGGATATAGGTGCAGTGACTGGTTGTAGTTCAATGATGAACTCAATATCCCTATCTGGTGGCATTCCTGGTAAGTCATCCAGAAAAACATCGGCATACTCGTTTACCACAGGAATATCCTCTAGCTTAAGTCCTTCCATCTTGTAAGCACAGGAATTCGTGCAATCTAGGAATGGTAGGTAAAGGGTGGTGGCTCCGTGACTAGGTGAATTTATTTCCACAACTCGGGACGAGGGGTCTAGTGTGACTTTGTGCAAAACCATCCAATTCATGCCCAAAATAAGATCCATGTCGTCAAGGGGTAAAAGAATCAAGTTTGTGTTGATGGTTCTACTACCCAACTTGACTGGTACTTGTCTGATCATTTGATTCGAAGAAATTTTACCACCCGGTGTTGATATCATATATGACCCTTTTGTGTGACAAACATCCAAGCCTACTTTTGCACCAAATTTTGCACTTATGAAACTATGCGATGCACCAGAATCAAACAATATAACTGCAGGCTTGTTATGGATAGAGAATGTACACGACATCACTGGGGCTCCTTCACGAAGCTCTGCAAGCGTGGTGAAGTTAATCCGTCCTTGCTTGACCTGCAGGGTCTGTCTCTTGCCCCTGTTCTTGTTGTTCGGGTAGGATCCCTGACCTTGGTTGGGCGGCCCAGACTGAGGGCATGCTCGTGCAAAGTGGTTGGAACTCCCGCATTTGAAACAACGATTCGCGGGGCTAGGTTGAAGAGACTGTTGAAGGGTGGGCCTCGGACCATTCTGTGGAGGCATCGGGGGTCGTACCATGCCTGGCTGCTGTGGGGGTCTGGCAATCCATCTTCCTGGCTGAGGAGCCCTTGGTGGAGCTGTGGGTGCGGCACTTTGGTATTCAGCCAAGATGCTAAATCGATGGCTAGGATGGTCAAACGATTCACTCTTTGCTTCCCTGTTTTGGCTGTTTTTCAGCAGAACACGTTATGGTATCTGGCCTATAACTTAAACTAGCAAGATCCAATAGGGTTGAAATTTTGTGAGAACCTAGATCACAGAATTTAGGACAAGTTTGGTATTCAACACTCTGGCTGGATTAGGCTCTAAGACGGCTGTTCCCTTAAGGTCTCACTTCTCTGTCTACCCAGAATTTTCAGTGAACAGAGGGCTAGAGTTTCGTGCATCAGGGAAAATCTACCCAGCCAAAATTTACCAAATTTTAACAGCAGCTACCTGGGTAAATTTGGAACAAGTTTTGTGTTGTACTCTTTTGCAGAAAACTGTAGGAAGGGGGCCTAAAAATTTAAGAGGCAGAAGTGCTTATTCTGGACAGAATTCCGATATTCCATGGTTTCTGTTATTTCTTACTACCCATATGTCCAAAAATTTTCATATTTAGACAGGAGGTAGAACACAAAATTTGGAACAATTCTTTCAACATGAACTTTACTAGAAAAGGTCATTTTCTCTGATCAATAAATCTTTCTTTTCGGTCATGGCAGATTTGTGACAGATTTGCTAGATAGTCCTTATGCAAAATCACACTTAGATATGCAAGAACCTTACCACTCTCATACAACGCATTTTCAATTTCAGATATATATGGTCATGCTGCATGCACGTCCTATTCGTCCTCATAAAATGAATAATTGCCAAATACTTTTGGTCTTACGAAGATAGTTTCGGTGGCATACATGATACGCCTCTCACTATAATAGCTAGTCGAGATTTTCTAACCGTTCTTAACTTATCGTAATCGCGGTTAGTGTACCTGCAGAAGATTGATAGAGCACATATATTTAATGAACCTTTCATGCCAGCACTCATGAAAGCGTTCGTATTCATTACCGTTTGCTTATAGAAATGATATCTGTACAATTTCCGCCGTACAGACGACGTTAACATACGCTATCGAGATAGCGTATTCATGGGGGTCCCGTCATGAGACGGGGGTATGAACAGCGATCGCCATACCCTGCGCCAAACCTTCTACTCCCAATATATTCAACTAACAGTTGGCATATTGGCAGCACCTCAAGTAAGCCACTGCTTGAGGGCAGCGTTCGGTTCGCATCACCGACAGGAAGGCCAAGCTCTCTCAGTTGGCTGAGGATTCTTACCTTCTTACCTTAGCGATGAGTGCGTCGTTACAGAATTTAAGGTCGGTTGTGCATGAAAGTAAGTTTTGACAGAAAGTAATGTGCTGGAAGTCAGTTGATAATATTCATAAGTTAGATAGCCACCTAGTAACTTTCCCAATAATCCCTTAGGGCTTTACGAATTAGGCACCATCCTTAACGCACCAACGTATTTCGCAACACATCCTTCTAGTCAAGTTTTATGAAAATAAGTTTTTAAGACTTGTCGCATTCTCTGGCGTATGCATTTCGGCTCTGGTGCCAGTTGTTACCAACTATGGCACCAGCTTCGGCTCTGATACCAGCTGTGGCAGAACCACCTGAATTAATCCGGCTCAAGTGTATTAACCATCACCATTAGGGCGATCTCGGTTAACCTTACACTTCAAACGGAGTAATCCACTGGTCTGTCGGGTATAACCTCCCGATACAACCACGGTAGAGCGGATCGAATGCCATACATACAAATGCTCATGCGACGATGAGCCCAGAGAATACCACATTCCAGCAGATATTACAAAAATTATCATAAGTGAATATTACAGACCAAGTTTAAGTTTAGAAACCAAGTACTTCAGTGATCTTAACTAGGAAGTTCTTCAGAGTCTAAGTTGCAGCGGAAAATAAAACAACGAAAGCTACTCGACGATACAGGATGTCTCGGTGAAGCCCGTACGAGACATCACTCGGCATTATCTCCATTGGCCGGGGGCGTATCCCATTCCACCGACCAACCAGGGGGAAGAGTACACGGCCAAGTCAAACTAGCAATCATATCTTCGAAGGTCTCACCTGAAAACAAGCCACAAGCAAGGCTGAGTATACTAATACTCAGCAAGACTTACCCGTGTAGTGGAATCTACTCCACCGACTCTAGACATGCAAGGCTTTTTGGCTCAGGGGTTTGTTTTGCCGAAAAAGCATCTACAAGTGGATCCTTACTTTCAACTTTTAGCTCAAGATTCTAGTTTCATTGACCATTCTAGATAAGCAGCTATCCAATAGCATTCATGGTGAAGCATTAAATTTCATCCAACAAGATTATTCATCATCATTGTTCCCCTTCTTACTCTGTGGGTAAAAGTGGTTAAGCAGTCTCAATAGCCGTGAGAAATGGACGATTCGAATCGAATTTCTTAACCTTGCAAGGGAAACCTAAACACACGTCACGTGGTTACTCACAGAGTCACACGTGCAACTTTTCCCCTTTCTTTCCGGGTTGTGGATCGAGGCTACCCTCCGAGAGTACACGAGTCCCACGCCACGGTTCGCCGCCGGGTCGTGACCACTCGTGCACTCGCCATATAGTGGGACCGAAGTTCAAAGGGTAGGTTGCTGTCCACTTGCCGGGCCAATCAGGTACTTAAGCTTACCGATTACCATATTCTCGGCATGTGGTTAGTACGTTCAAAGACTTAACCACCACTACCACACACTGCGGCCTTAGCATTTTTCACTAAACAGACGGGCCTCAATCGTAAACATCGTACCATAGCCCGTCCGTTGTCCTTATGATTGCAGCGTGTAGTAAACATTCAACTCCTATTTTCTCGCGAGTGACAGGAAATCACTCGGCTTTTACCGGAGTCCTATTAGCACAACATTCTATCGAACCTTACGTCTAGTTTTCAAGCATGGGTTCCTAACATCATGCAACTAAGTTTTCATTCAACTTCTATAAACTTAATGCACAAGCAAAAGAGTAGTGAGTTGCATAATTTAGGAAAAGAAATGGTTTATGCTCCGGGGCTTGCCTTCTTGTGCAAAGTTAGTCCGGGGATCGTCTGAACGTTGACCCGGGTCTTCAACTGCTTCAGTTAAATTCGCTTGAGCTTCTTGCTGCTCACTCTCGGACTCGGGCACCCGCTCGTAAGTTCCGTCGGCGAGAGTAGTCGTTTCTACATGAATGCACAAGTTTAAGCAGTGGTGATGGTAAACGACATGATTTCCTTCACGATAAAGTTGCAGTTCATAAAACACGAGTTTGTTGTGAAGTGAGTTACTTTATCTTTCGTGGGCAATCGTTAATAGAGTAGAAAGGTACAATGAGTAACTTCGTTAAGCAAGGTGGGGTGTGTGTTCATGGGAACTTATGTTCCTCATGGAAATATGATTTAAGTGTAACTACTACGGCGAGTAGTTTCTGGTCATGAAATCTTGGATCTAGGCACAACAGAGAAAGATATGCTTACTGAAAAATTTTCAGACAATTTCATGCAGCAGATTAATTATGAAAAATATATTACATGGTTGCTGCTAGATCCTTGTTCATTTTATACAGAAGAAATCGTGCAAAAACTGAGTCTAAGATTTTTACAGGGCTTTCATATAATCATGCAGGAGCTACTTTAATTTTTATAGGATTTATTATGCAGTTTTCAGAGCGTAGTAAAAATGACATTATACACCTAGGTTAGTTAAGGATTTATTTTTACAGGACCCTACACAGGGTTTTTGTCCATGAAACATTTTACACAGCATCCCCTACCACTGAGTATCTTCTAGTAATAATTGGAGAATTTTCCATGCTAAGATACTATTTTCTTGATTTAATGCATGTTATAAGCACATAAATCAAATAAATAGGTTCCTGTGAGATAAAAAGTCTCCCAATTTTTCTCTGGCATCTAGGTATAACTAAAACAACACAGAAAACGTTTTATGACATTAAACATCACAGAACAGCAGGAAAAATTAGTTCTATCACTTTATGGCATAAAACAAGGTTGGACAAAAGGTGTATCTAGAGATGACTTTTGGTCCTGATCTTTTTACACAGTCCTAAACATCAAGAAACTAACTCGCTGTCCAAATTTTAGGGTCAGCATTGATCTACAACAGTGGGTACAAAAGAAGTCCATTAAAACTTCCATTTAATGTAGAGCAAAATATGTTGAGAATCTGAGAAACTTTTTTTAACAAAAGTTGTAGAGTTTCTTCTAAGGATTCCAGAACAGTTTATTTTGTATTTTTCTAAATTTTCTACGATTTTATACGAATTTTACAAGTTCACTGATTTGGTTAAAACTTTCTTTACAGAGGGGTCCCTGAAAACTAGCAGAAAACCCCCTGGGAAGATTTGGGCGATTGCAATGTGGTCCCTGGTCGCGATTCACGGCGGGGTACAGCAAATCCGGCCGAAATCCGGCGGGCTCGGTCGCCGGCGGCGAGGGCAAGGTGGGGGAGGAGCAAGAGGAGGTTGGGGGCTACCTTTGGGTGGGTTTTGTGCGAGTTGGGGCGGCTGGGAAGGGGTGCCGCGACGTGGAGCAGCGGCTCCGTCGAGGTGCGGCCGGAATTTCGGCGAACTCCGGCGAGCTGGGCGGCGGGGCTCGGGCTGGGGAGCTTCGTGCGGAGGTAGGAGAGCGATTTTGGGGCCTAGCTCGGGTCGAGGAGGGGCGGAGGAGGGGGTTCCACGGCGGCGGCGTGGGGTGGAGCTCGGCTCTGCTCTGCTCTGTTCTGGCGGGGAAGAAGGAGGAACAGGGAGAGGAGGGAGGGGCGCTGCGCCGGGCTTTATAGCCAGTGGAGCTCATGGGGGCGAGCTTGGCACGGCCGGGACGCTTGGTGGAGGGGGCGGCGAGGCTGGGCGTCATTGGGTGGCGGGGCGGCGGCCAGAGGCAGGCCATGCGCGTGGCGTGCGTGCGCTGGGCGCGCACCGGGGCGCGACGTCGCGTGCGGACGACGCGGGCGGGCGATTGCCGAGCTGGGGCGGCACGACGGGGGCACGCCGTTGGGTGGCGGGGCGGCGGCCAACGACTGGGCGGCGGTGCGGTGCTGCAGGGCGCCGGATTGGGCAGAGGCATTGCGTGGAGGGAGGGAGAAGAAGGCGCGGCCGCAGTTGGGCGAGCGGGGGCGGTGCAGCAGGGCGCCGGGGTTGGCTTGGCGCCTGTTGCCGCACAGGCGTCGATGGCCAGGTGGCCGGCGGCTGTCGGGCGAGGGAGCGGTGCAGCAGAGGAGGGGCAAGGGCCTAAATGCGAAAATTCGAAAATTTCCAGGGGGCTGGTTGCAAACAGGAAGTTTTCTCCACTTTCTAATTTGAATTTCAAAATCTTTTGAACATGAAAGTTGTTCAGAATAAAAAGTTCTACAAGTTTCGTTTCAGGCCAAAGTTCATTTGAGCTTTAGTTCCAAAGTTATTTTAAAAACTTAAAGAAAACTCTATTCGGAGGGCGCGTCATTTTATTTCAAAATTTCATTTTCTTCCCTAGGATTCAACTAAACTTTTATTTGTCGTGCTAATACTGGTGTGCTCATGTAATTTCATAGCCATATTTGCTTTGATGTGAAAGTTATCCAATTTGTTTCATTAAAGTACATGCATTTATGCACATACAAACTTTTAAAGGTAAAAGCAAAACCAAACTTAATCCATTCCTTTTATTTTCTTAGTTAGTGATGCATTTTATTATGCTAATAAGACTTGTTTAACAATTAAAACACCTGAGGTGTTACACACACCCCCTCCACCCTAAGCCTATTGTCCGAATCTCGGGGCGAGATTCTGTTTAAGGGGGGAAGGCTGTAACACCTAAGGTGTTTAAATTACAAAATAAGCCTCTTTACCTTAACGCGGTGCATAAATAATTAGGAGAACCTTCAATGAAATAAGTTTCTAAAATAACTTCTAAACTAGAACTCAAACAAACTTTGGCCTGAAACAAAACTTGTAGAACTTTCCATTTTGAACAACTTTCGCGTTGAAGGATTTTCGAGTTGCAACACAAAAATTTGAGAAACACTTGGATTTGCGAACCAGCCCCTGCCTTTTCTTCTATTTCGCTGCAGACCCCTTCCGTCTCGCCCGACTCTTTGACGCGCAGCCGCTCGCCCGACCCTCACGTCGCCCGACCCCTTTTCGTGTCGCCCGACCCTCGCTTCGCCCGACCCTCGCCGCCGCGTAGTCGCTGCAGGCCACTTGGCCGGCGATGCCTAACCGTGCGAGGCGCCAAGCCAATGCCTGGCCGCGCCCGCACGCGTGCCCGCACGCCGCGTTCCTCCCCAGTCCGCGCACGCCACGCGCGCGCCGGCGACCCGCGCCCCTGCTCGCCGCCCGCCGTGCCCAATGGATGAACCGCGCCGTGCCCGTGTCTCCGCAGCGTTCCGCCAGTCGCCGCGCTCGTCGCCCGATAAGGCAGCTGCTGCACCTCTTCGCCCAACCCGCGCGCCGCGTGATCTCCAGCTTCACACGCCAAATCCTCAGCACCCAGTCCCCTACCCGCGCCTGCCCCACGCCGCGCTGGCTTCTGTTCACCGCCCGCCGCGGCCAGTCGCGCGCCCCCGTCGTGCCGCCCGCACCCGCGTCTCACAGTCAAGTCCCGCCCCTCCTCCCGCCCCTCTGCTGCCTACAAAAGGCCGCGCTGAGTTCTCCCCCCCCCCCCCCCCTCGCGCGCCCAAACACCAGAACGCCGCCGTCGCCACCATTAACGCCGTCGTGCTCAGCTCACCGTGGAGCTCACCTTTCCGGCCACCCCCTTTTGCCAGAGCTGAGTCTTCCCCCACCACCACAGCACCCCACCGCAGCTCACTACACCACCCATCGTCGCCCAGAGCCACCGGAGCACCGCCAGCGCTGCCCGCGCCACCGCTGCTCCTTGCAGCTCCGTGGACAGCCCACGCCAAAGCTCCTCCGTCCAAGCCAAGCTTCAAAACGGGTTCCCCTCGACGCCGCGAAGCTACTCGACCAGCCCATGCTGTTCCCTTCCCGCCGGAGCACCACCGCCGACGTTCCGCCCCGTCGCCGCCCCTCTGCTCCGCGGCGACGAGCCACCTCCGGCCACTCCCACCCCCGACCAAGGCCACCCCAAGGTAGTTCTCACCTCTCTGGATCTCCCCGACCATTTTTCCCTTGCCGCCAACGAGCCCCCTCGCCGGAATCTGGACGGCCGCCAAGCCAGCGCCGCCCAGGGACCCAATTGCTTTGGTTGAAATCTTTAAAAGAGTCTGCACGCAAGTTTCCTGGGGCAAATCTGTAAACCTGTGTCCAAACTTTAAATTTCAAATACAGCAAACTTGTAAAATGCATATAAAATCGTAGAAAAATTGGAAAAATACAAACTCCACTGTTATGGCATCTTTAGATGAAAAGCTACAACTTTTGTTACATGCATTTCTTCAGTTTCTTGCTAAATCTTGCTCTAAATTAAATGGAAGGTTCAATAGACTTTAATTGTACCCCCTGTTGTGCACAAAGTCTAAGCCTGAAAATGTAACAGTAGAGTGGTTGCTTGATTTGTAATCCAGTGTAAAAATATTAGGACCAGAACCCACCTCTAAAATCTGAAAGTAAGGATCTACTATATATGCTTTTCGGCAAAACAAACCTCTCAAGCCAAAAGCCTTGCATGTCTAGGAGTCGGCTAAGTATACTCCACTAGTCGGGTAAGCCTTGCTGAGTATTAGTATACTCAACCTTGCTTGTGGCTTGTTTCAGGTGAATCTTTCGAGGACATGATTGCTAGTTTGACTTGGCCTTGTACCCTTCCTCCTGGTTGGTCAGTGGAATGGGATACGCCCCCGGCCAACGGTGCTGATGCCGAGTGATGTCTCGTACGGGCTTCATCGAGACATCCCTTTACCGTCGAGTAGTTGTTGTTATCTTTTCCGCTGCTTTGAACCCTGAAGAACTCATTTATTTCGAACTCTGAAGTACCTTGTTTTACGAATTTGAACTCCACTGTAATAATAAATTGTGATGAACCGGTGTTGTAAAATTTGTGGAATGTTGTATACTCTGGGCTCACCTTCGTGTGAGTACATGTATGTGTGGTGTTGACGCCAGATTTTGACAAGTGTTAAATCGGCGTCGGGAAAAGAAGGTCGGCCGATGCGGTAATAATTCGAAACCGGCCGATTGGTGATACAGCTTACGCCAACAGGATGGGGCTATTTCGGAGGGTCCTGGTCAAAAGTTGGTCAACAGGGCAACGCTAAGTCGGTCAAGGAGCAATTGAAAAGAATCCTGATTGGATTAGGGGACGGCGGCGGAAGATTCTGCGGGAGTCCGTTTCCTTTAAAAGTTATTATAGATATAGTAGTTTTCCTATTTTTAAAATAAGGTTGTAACAAGTCGTGATCGACCAGGAGTCCTAGTTTTAGGGTATAAATAGGAGTCGTTAGGGTCTTGCAAAACATCATCACATCAATCAACAACAATACTTCTACTTTTTCAGCAATTTACTTTCAAGTCGGCAACTTCGCCAATACTTTTCTTCTTTCACGAGTTCGTACGGATTGGCGGGGCTGCATCAACTTGATCTCCGGCCAATTGGTAGGTTCCGCTTAACGAGTAATATCCGAGCTTTAACTACGAGTGCATCGCTGTGGTTTCATTTGGATTTATTCACCAGTTATCGATATTTACTAGAATTGCAAGTTTTACCTGTTATTCTAGTATTATCACCAGTTATCCAGCTTGAGATCAAGGTAATCGGCTTCGTCATCGTTCTTCTTCGATTTATCATCTCACAGCCGATTAGATCTATTTCAAGTGTTGCCTCTATAGTAATTGTTTAGATCGCTCCAGCAGTTTTCTTTACAGATCGGAACTCCAGCCGATCGGAGCGCCTGGAATTTAATACTTTATTTCCTTGTCAATCAACAGGTCAGATTGACTGGCACGCCGCGCGAACCGTACCAGGGCGATAACCCGAACAGGAGCTAAGCAGATTCTCCCGGGTCGTGTGTCCGACGCTGAAGACCATCGGCCGATTCCTGTCTGGCCGATTTTAGCGCCAACACACTTTTGGCACGCTCGGTGGGATACAATCCAAGATCTGATATGTCGAAGAACGTAGAAATCTCTGATAGCAACATCATTGAGGTCACAGAAGCGGATCTCAAGGACGACCAGAGGGAAGAATTAGCTAAACATCTAGAAGATTACAAGAAGATGTACCTTCAGTCGTTCAGTCGTACCAGAAGCGGGGAGGCTATCAAGAAGGCTCCTATTCCAGTTCCCCGCCACATCACCATCGCTGAAGACTCGGGCAAGATGTCCGATATGATCCAACAGTCCGTCTACCAGGCTTTCATTGATCAATCCTCGGTGATGACCAACACGGTGTATAATGCCGTCGTCAGTTCTCTGGCCAGCGGAGCAATCCAAGGCTATCAGGGACCAGCGTATGCCCCGCCAGTCACGCTGCCAGCTAGAAGCTCACCATGCACGTCCCATTCGGCTCCTCAGCCGATATTAACGCAACGTGAGGGATACAACACTCCGTTGCCTCCAGTGTCTCCAAGGTACAGCAGTGCACCATGTTTCCCATCACAGACACCGTTTCAACCTGTCCAGGTCGTTTCTGTACAATCGCTGCCTACAAGCTCAGTACCCTGGGGATATCGGCGACAACGGCTTTCCCCGATCCATCAACCGGGCATGGAAGCTATCCAACCCAGGTGACTCAGCAATCGGCCGTCCGGCCGACGGTCCCTCAGTATCAGCCGGTCTCATCAGAAATCGGCAGGGGGGCAAGCGTTGTAGAAGCGTTCAGAGGCGCAGCGCCAATGATGACATATGATGGGGCGGCGGATTCACTTCGCCATCAACTATCAGTTGCTCAGCAGAATTCGCCGCATGCTTCGATTCATCACCCAGCCGTGCTAGCTCTTCAGCACATGCCCGCGCCGCGAACAGTCGTTCATCAGCAGCAGGTGGACTGGACGGCAAGAATAGCAGAAGTGATCCATGACCAGTTTGGATTGAAGCCAAAGGTGCAAACTTACACCTACAAGACACCATACCCATCGGCCTATGACTTGCTGCCATTCCCACACCGCTACAAAGTTCCCGATTTCACCAAGTTTTCGGGGACGGACGATACATCCACTGTAGAGCACATCAACCGATTAATCATCCAGTGCGGGGAGGCTGCCACACAAGATGCTCTGAGGGTGCGTTTGTTTTCATCGTCTCTGTCCGGATCGGCCTTCCAGTGGTTCACCACCTTGCCACCAAATTCTATTGTTACATGGGCCGATTTGGAAAAGCAGTTCCACAAGTACTTCTACGCAGGAGTACACGAGATGAAGCTCTCGGATTTGACCAGCCTCAGGCAGAGGAGCGATGAACCGGTAATAGGATATATACAGAGGTTCAGAGAAGTCAGGAACAAATGCTACAGTCTGGCTCTGACCGAGGCACAGTTGGCCGATATCGCTTTCCAAGGCCTCCTGCCACAAATCAAAGAAAGATATGCTGCGCAAGAGTTTGAAAGCCTAAGCCAGATCATCCACCGTTTGTTAGGACAGGAAGTCCGTTCGTTTGAACAGCGGAGGAATTTCCTAAAGAAGGTGGCATATCTAGAAGGGTCTGAATCCGATGGGGAGGAGGAAATCGGCCTGGCAGAATGGGTGAAAGGGAAAAAACCGATATCATGCCCTTTCGGAAAGAAAGAGCCAGAGACATTCGGCTTTGACACATCAAAGGCCGATAAAATTTTCGATTTATTGCTCCAGGAGGGACAGATTAAACTATCTCAACATCACACTATCCCTTCGGCCGACCAACTCAAGAAGATGAAATACTTCAAGTGGCACAATGCCACGTCTCATGATACGAATGAATGCAAAGTCTTCCGTCAGCAGATACAATCGGCCATCGAACAGGGGAGGCTTAAATTTGAAACCCCAGCTAAATCGGCAAAGCCGATGAAGATAGATCAGCATCCCTTCCCGGCCAACATGGTTGACACTGGAGGAAATTCACGCCAAACCAAGGTGCTGACGTCAAAATCGGCAAGAAGGGGCGGCGCCGTCGATCCCACGAGGCAGATCACGATGGAAGAAATCAAAAGGAGCAGGCGGGGGCCAGAACGATCACGCAAACCTGTCACCTCCCAGTTCTTGCTCAGCAAATATCGGCAGCAGCAAGAACAATCAAGATACCACGAAGAAATGATACGCCGGCATGAAGATCACTGGCAATGTCTGTTCTTCATCCATTGCTGGGAGAACGACATCAGATTGCCGTCTGCCGATAACTGTCCGGAGTGTAATGGATCGAGTTGCAACGATCGCCCGAGGCCACACTCTAGGGATAGAGGATCAGAGCCGATCAGCAGAAATCGGCGCGGACGAGAGGAACAACGCGTTTCAGTGCATGATCGGCTGGGGGGCAGAGTTGACCAGTACCACCGGTCAAAAGGCAGGATCAACCAACAAGATGGACTGGGGGGCAGAATCAGCGTGCACGATCGGCTAGAAGAGATGGCTGATAATAGGGTGTGAGATGAAAATCCCCTAGGAAGAGAACCAGATTGGGAACACGCCAGATCATCGGCCAAACTAGTAAATCCCAGGTGGTGTCCGGTGGCCTATCCAGATCCCAGAAACGGAGGATCCAACGCCTACGCCAGTGGGAGCATCAAGAAGAAGAACAGAGGCAGGTGCCAGAGAAAAGAAATGTTAAGTCTCGGGTCTGGCATCCAAAGAAAAACGATCAGGAAGCAAACAATCAAGAATCGGCAGCCGAAATCCACATGGTGTTCATATTGCCGATGGAATTCATGGCGCATGACGATCGAGACAAAGCAACAAGAATGGAAGAACAAATGGCACAACTGGTGTTAGAGCCGATGACGGCTACTTTTGAGAAACCAGAAGAAGAAAAACGGCAACATCTTAAAGCGCTGTTTCTCAAAGGCTATGTTAACGGATGACCCATCACCAGATTACTAGTAGATGGAGGTGCCGCAGTTAACATCATGCCGTATGCCATGTTCCGCAAGCTAGGCAAGGGAGATGAAGACCTCACCAAGACGGACATGATGCTAATGGATTTCGAAGGCAACGTGTCTCCCGCCCGTGGAGCGCTCTGCGTCGACCTCACCATCGGCAGTAAGACCCTTCCTACTACTTTTTTCGTTATTAATGGCAAGGGATCCTACAACATGCTGCTTGGTCGCGACTGGATACATGCAAACTATTGTGTCCCATCTACAATGCATCAATGCCTCGTGCAATGGGTCGGCGACAGCACAGAGATAGTCACCGCCGATTCCGCCTACAGCGTTGCAGCGGCCGACACGCAACAGTGGAGCTGCGAGCACGTCAGATGTATATCCAGCAGGACTTGGGACACTGACTTCCTAAAAGTGTCCGATTTCGGTCTACAGCCGATCCAAGCAGTCGGCTCTGAAGATTCAGAATAGATGGATCAGCTCGTCCGAGAAGACGGGAAGCTTGGGCATGGGTTTACGTCGGCCGATTTATTGGAGATGGTAGATTTGGTGATAGCAGCAAATCAAGGCCGACGTATATTAGTGCTAATTTGGATCCTGAGTATAAGTGTAAACTGATAAATTTATTAGAAGAGTTCAAGGATTGCTTTGCTTGGGAATATCATGAGATGCCAGGTCTAGACCGGTCCATTGTTGAACACTGGTTACCTATAAAATCAGGATATCGGCCATATCAGCAACCTGCACGACGGTGTAACCCCAAGATTCTACCTGATATAAAGGCCGAAATTACAAAGTTAATTGAAGCAGGATTTATTCGGCAGTGCCGCTACGCCGAATGGATTTCTAATATTGTGCCCGTATACAAGAAGAATGGAACATTACGCATGTGCATCGATTTCAGGAACTTAAATCAGGCTACGCCAATGGATGGATATCCGATGCCAACGGCCGATATCTTGATAGATGCTGCCAAAGGACACAAAGTCATAACTTTCATGGATGGGAATGCAGGGTACAATCAGATATTAATGGCCGAAGAAGATATCTCGAAAACGGCTTTCAGGTGTCCAGGTCATCTTGGTTTATTCGAATGGGTTGTTATGACTTTTGGGTTGAAGAACGCCGGTGCTACATATCAGCGGGCCATGAATTACATCTTCCACAAGCTCATTGGTACATCGGTGGAAATTTATATAGATGATGTTGTGGTCAAGTCAAAAGGTCACCAAGAACATCTGGCCGATTTACAAGAAGTACTGGAGTGCACAAGGAAGCATGGGTTGAAGATGAACCCAAACAAGTGTGCATTTGGTGTATCGGCTGGGCAATTCTTAGGAGTCATGGTTCATGAGCGCGGGATAGAAGTCAACCGCAAGACTATAGACGCCATCAACAAAGTCTTGGCCCCACAAAATAAAACTGAGCTACAGTCCCTCATCGGCAAGGTCAATTTTATCAGAAGATTCATATCCAACCTGTCAGGACGTATTCAGGCTTTTACCCCTCTATTGAAATTAAAGCCCGACCAGGAATTCATATGGGGAGAAGAACAACGCAAAGTATTAGAAAATATCAAGCAATATCTAGTTTCACCTCCAGTGTTGGTCCCACCACAGCCTGGTAAGCCGTTCAAATTATATTTATCGGCTGATGAACAGGCTATTGGATCGGCGTTGGTACAGGAGTTTGAGGGGAAAGAACGAGTGGTATATTACGTCAGCAGAAGACTCCTAGATGCCGAAACAAGATATTCCCCGGTGGAGCGGCTATGCTTGTGTTTATACTTCTTGTGTACCAAGCTCAGGCACTATTTGTTATCGGCAGAATACATAGTCATATGCAAGGATGATGTGGTGAAGTATATGCTATCATTGCTGATTTTGAAAGGATGGATTGGAAAATGGATCCTGGCTCTATCAGAATTCGACCTAAGGTACGAATCGGCCAAAGCTGTCAAAGGTCAAGTAATGGCCGATTTCGTAGCTCAGCATTGTGGACCTAAAATTGCCGCCGTTGAACCGGTTCCATGGACTCTATATTTTGATGGTTCTTCGTGTGGGGTCGGATCAGGAATCGGCATTGTTCTTGTGTTGCCTCGGGGAGCAAGTTATGATTTCTCTCTGCAAATAGAAGCTTCCGCAACTAATAATCAGGCGGAATATCTGTGACAACCCTGGTAATTAAAATTCCGAAATCAATGACATTAGCCTAACTCTATGTGTTAAACCAACTAATGAGAGGGTGGAAAGAATTTAAAACGGGTTCAGTTGGAATTCAAATTTAATTTGGGCACATTTGGGCACAATTGAAACTTTTAAATAACTTTAAAACCATAAGCCAAATGAAATTTTGCCTGAAACCAAAGTTGTAGAACTTTTTATTTTGAACAACTTTCGTGTTCAAAAGTTTTTGAAATTCAAATCAGAAAGAGGAGAAAACGCCCTGTTTGCACCCAGCCCCCTGAACTTTTTCGAATTTTTGCATTTCGGTCCCTGGCATCTCCCCCCTCTGCTCTGCGCGCCGCGCGCGCTCGCCCGCCCGCCGCGCGCCAGGTGGCCGGCGTCGCCTGACCGGCGCGAGGCGCCAGGCCAGTGGCCGCCGCGCCACCCCGCCACGGCCGGCTTTCCCCCGCCCCGACGCCGCGCCGCCCAGTCCCCGCCCGCGCGTGCTGCCGCGCCCCGGCCGCCGCCCGCCCGGCCAGTACCCGCGCTCCGCCGTGCCGCCCCGGCCCCCGCGCCCCACCAGTCGCCGCGCCTGCCCTCCGCCCGAGCCGCTGCCGCTGCTGCTTCCCCACTCCGCGCCCGGCACTATCTCACCGCGCCCACGCCACAATCCCGCCCGCCCAGTCACCGCGCCCGCTCGCCGCACGCCGCGCCGGCGTTCTGCCGCCGCCCGCCGCGCCCAGTGCACGCCGCTGCCGCGCCCCGCCCCGCGCGTCACCCAGGCATCTCCACGCCCCCTCCTGTCCCTATAGAAACGCCACCCCGACCGCCCGCGCGAAGCCCCGCCACCAGAACGCCTCGCCGCGCCATCGCCGCCGCCGAGCACCACCCGCCCGTGGGCAGCCCTCCACAGCCGCCCACTGCCCAAACCGAGCACCCAGCCACCACTACATCACCCCACCGCAGCTCACCGACCCACCCAACGCCACCCAGAGCCACCGGAGCACCGCCGCCCGCGCTGCCGTCGCCGCCTCCGCCCCTGCTCGCCGTGGACAGCACGACCCCGACCCCCTCCGTCCAAGCCGAGCCCCGGAGTAGCTTCCCCACGCGCCACTGAAGCTCACCGACCGGACCACGCCGCCCCAAGCCCGCCGGAGCACCGCCGTCGACGCGAGCCGCGCCGCCGCCGCCTCTGCTCCAACGCCGGCGAGCCCTTCCCGGCCGTCCCCCACCTGAACAACACCCCCACAAGGTAGCCCTCGCACCCCTGAACCTTCCCCGACCCCCGCCCCTCGCCGCCGGCGAGCCCCCTCGCCGGAATTTCGGCCGGCCGCCGCACCCGAGCCGCCGAGGACCCAATTGCAAGGATTTAAATCTTTAGAAGGGTCTGAGCGCAAGATTCAAGGACCTAGTTGTAAAAGAAAATTTCAAACCTAGATTCAAATTCAGTGAACTTGTAAAATTCGTATAAAATCGTAGAAAATTCAGAAAAATGCAAACTCAACTGTTCTGGAATCCTAAGAACAAACTCTACCACTTTTGTTACAAAAATTTTCTCAGAATCTCAAAATATTTTGCTCTACATTAAATAGAAGCTTTAATAGACATATTTTATACCCATTGTTCTAGAGCAATGCTGACCCTGAATTTTGGGCAGTGAATTAGTTGCTGGATGATTAGGACTGTGTAAAAATATCAGACCCAAATTCCATATCTAGCTCTGCTGTTTGTTAAACTTAGTTTTAATTCATGTGTAAATAGAATGTTTTATCCCTGTAGTTAGGTGGTGAGTCACCCCTTGAAATTTTTCCTATGCTAATGTATTGGTAACTAGAAGCCAGAGAAAAATTAGGAGACGTTTTATCTCACAGTAACCTATTTATTTGATTTATGTGCTAATAAAATACATTAAATCAAGAAAATAGTGTCTTAGCTTGGAAAATCCCCAAATTATTACTGGGAGTTACACTTTGGTAGAAGTTGCTGTGTAAAAAGTTTCATGGACAAAAACCCTGTGTAGGGTCCTGTAAAAATGAATCTTTAAAAAGCCTAGGTGTAGAATGTCATATTTTCTATGCTCTAAATACTGCAAGATAAATCCTACAAAAATTACAGTAGCTTCTGCATGCTCAAGTGAGAGCTCTGTAAAAATCTTAGCCACAATTGTTGCACCAATTGATCTGTACAAAAAGAACAAGTATCTAACAGCAACAATGAAATCTATTTTTCAGAATTAATCTGTTACATAAAATTTGCTGAAAATTTTACAGTAAGCACATCTTTCCTTGATGTGTCTAAATCCAAAATTTCATGACCAGAAACTATCCCTTGTAGTAATTACTCTCAAATCGTAATCAAGTGCTATTTCCACAACTTAAACTTGTGCACTCATGTAGAATCGACGACTCTCGCCGACGGAACCTACGAGCTGGTGCCCGCACCCGAGAGTGAACAGCGTGAAGCTCAAGCAAATCTAACTGAAGCTTTTGAAGACCCGAGCCCAAGTTCGGAAGATCCCCAAGCGAACTGCGAAGGCAAGCCCCGGAGCATAATCCATTCTTTCCGAAATGATGCAACTCTTTACTCCTTGCTTGTGCATTAAGTTTATAGGAGTTGGATGAAAACTTAGTTGCATGATGTCAGGAACCCTTGTTTGAAAACTAGATGTAAGGTTCGTTAGAATGCTGTGCTAATAGGACTCCGGTAAAAGTCGAGTGATTTCCTGTCACTCGCGAGAAAATAGGAGTTGAATGACTACTACACGCTGCAATCATAAGGACACGGACGGGTTATGTAACGATGGTTACGATTGAGGCCCGTCTGTCTAGTGAAAAATGCTAAGGCCGCAGGGTGTGGTAGTGATGGTTAAGTCTTTGAACGTACTAAACACATGCCGAGATTATGGGAATCGGTAAGCTTAAGTACCTGATTGGCCCGGCAAGGGGACGGCATCCTACCCTTTGAACTTCGGTCCCATGTGCATATGGCGAGTGCAGAGAGTGGTCACGACCCGGCGCCGAACCGTGGCGTGGGGCTCCTGTACTCTCGGAGGGTAGCCCCGATCCACGACCCGGAAAGAAAGGGGAAAAGTTGCACGTGTGACTCTAGGGAGTAACCACGTGACGTGTGTTTGGGTTTCCCTTGCAAGGTTAAGAAATTCGATTCGAATCGTCCGTTTCTCACGGCTATTGAGACTGCTTAACCATTTTTACCCACAGAGTAAGAAGAGGAACAATGATGATGAATGAACTGGTTGGATGGAAAATTTGATGTTTCACCATGTATGCATTAGATAGCTGCTTACCTAGACTGGCTAACGAAACTAGAATCTTGAGCTAAAAGTTGAAAGTAAGGACCCACTTGTAGATGCTTTTCGGCAAAACAAACCCCTGAGCCAAAAAGCCTGGCATGTCTAGAGTCGGTGGAGTAGTTCCCACCACTCGGGTAAGTCTTGCTGAGTATTAGTATACTCAGTCTTGCTTGTGACTCGTTTTCAGGTGAGCCCTTTGAAGACATGATTGCTAGCTTGACTTGGCCCTGCACTCTTCCCCCTGGTTGGTCGGTGGAATGGGATGCGCCCCCGTCCAACGGAGATGAGGCTGAGTGATGTCTCGTACGGGCTTCATCGAGACATCCTGTATCGTCGAGTAGTTTCCGTTATTTATTTCCGCTGCAATTTAACTCTGAAGAACTTATTTATGTTAATTGAAGTACTTGTTTTCTAAACTCAGAATTAGGTCTGTAATATTGACTTATGCAAATGATGTAATACTTGCTGGAATGTGGTATTCTCTGGGCTCATCGGCGCATGAGCATTTGTATGTACGGCGCTCGATCCGTTCACCGTGGTTGTATCGGGAGGTTATACCCGACAGACCAGTGGATTACTCCGTTTGAAGTGTAAGGTTAACCGAGGATGCCTTAATGGTGATGGTTAATACACTTGAGCCGGATTAATTCAGGTGGTTCTGCCACAGCTGGTATCAGAGCCGTAACTGGTGCCACTGCTGGCAACAGCGGACACTAGAGCCGAAATACGTACGCCAGAGAATGCTACAAGCCTTAAAAACTCATTTACTAAAACTTGACTAGAAGGTTGTGTTGCGAAATGCGTTGGTACGTTAAGGATGGTGCCTAGTTCGTAAAGCCCTAAGGGTCTATGGGAAAGTTACTAGGTGGCTATCTAACTTCTATATATAGTATCAACTGACTTCCAGCACATTATTTTCTGTCAAAACTTACTTTCATGCACAACCGACCTTAAATTCTGTAACGACGCACTCGTCGCTAAGGTAAGAAGGTAAGGATCCTCAGCCAACTGAGGGAGCTTGGCCTTCCTGTCGGTGATGCGAACCGAACGCTGCCCTCAAGCAGTGGCTTACTTGAGGTGCTGCCAATATGACAACTGTTAGTTGGACATATTGGGAGTAGAAGGTTCGGCGCAGGGTATGGCGATCGCTGTTCATACCCCCATCTCATGATGGTACCCCCGTGAATACGCTATCTCGATAGCGTATGTTAACGTCGTCTGTACGGCGGGAATTGTACAGATATCGTTTCTATAAGTAAACGGTAATGAATACGGACGCTTTCATGAGTGCTGGCATGAAAGGTTCATGATATATAAATGCTTGTCGATTTTCTGCAGGTACACTAACCGCGATTACGATAAGTTAAGGAACGATTAGAAAGACTCGACTAGCTATTATAGCGAGAGCCGTATTGGGTAAGCCACCGAAACTATCTTCGTAAGACCAAAGCTATTTGGCGATTATTTTATTTTGTGAGGACGAATAGGACGTGCATACATCATGAACATGTGTATCTGAAATCAAAAAAAAAATGCGTGGTGTGAGAGTGGAAAGGTTCTTGCGTATCTAAGCATGGTTGCATAAGGATTATCTAGAGAAAACTGTCCCAAATCTGCCACGACCGAAAAGAGCGAATTATTGACCAAAGAAAACGACCATTTCTGATAAAGTTCATGTTGAAGAAATTGTTCCAAATCTTGTGCCCTATCTTCTGTTCAAAAATGAAAAATTCTGAACTTATGGATAATAAGAAATAACAGAAACATCGAAATGTCAGAATTCTGTCCGGAATAAGCACTTCTGCCTCTTAAATTTTTAGGCCCCCCTTCCTGCGGTTTTCTGCAAAAGAGTACAACACAAAACTTGTTCCAAATTTATCCCAGAAGCTGCTGTTAAAATTCGGTAAATTTTGGCTGGGTAGATTTTCCCTGGTGCACGAAACTCTAGCCTTCTGTTCACTGAAAATTCTGGGTAGACAGTAAGGTAAAACCTGAAAAGAAAGACCATCTTAGAGACCCAATTAGCTCTGGAGTTGACTAGAAAAGTTGTTCACAAATACCTTAGGAGTGACCTGGTGAAATTTGAGAATTTTTGGACGAGAACTGTGGGAGTTATGATTATTTTTGCACACTATACAGAATCTGTCCTTGTGCTGCTCACAAGTTTTCGCTATCTCACTCCATTTGATCTTTTGTTCAGATGGCCGAGCCTGTTGAGATGATGGTGAATGAGGATGGACGCGTGCACTCGCAGTGCCTCCACTGGGAGGGCTTTCCCTCCATTTTGTGGGATGTTCTGCGTACCGCGGGCTATCTAATTCCCCCACGTTACGCCGGACTGGAGTTTGCAGAAAATGGAGTTACCCAGTGCCGTGTCAACGTGACTATCTTTCCGCACCCGCTACACCCGGAGTGGCCCGCCTTGGAGCTTGAGGCTGTTGGTCGCCGTTTGGCCGATACTTGGGAGCTTGCAGCCATGAGGGCGCTCACCACATTTTGTGCGCAGCGTCCCGAGGTTGTCACACTCACTCCCATTGGATTGTTTCCTGCTGCCCAGGACAACGACCCCTTTTGGCTCAACAGGGTGCAGCACGCACAGTATTTGGTAGACTTCCATGCCCAGGAGACTATCCATACCTCCGTGCGGTGCATGAGTGCACTCTACCGGCTTCAGACTCTCCAGAGTCAGGCACTCGAGCAGCTCACTGATCTTGCTCAGGCCTACCATATGATGGCAGATACCAGGGATGAGCAGATAAAGGAGCTCAGTCAGGATCTTGAGGACAGAGATGCTCAGATTGGCCAACTTGAGGGCCAAATCCAGGAGCAGGACACTCTCATGGGTGAGAGAGATACCACGATAGCACAGTTGGAGGAGCAGCTCCATGATCTGAACCTTGAGTTGGAGGATGCTAATGAGCATATTCAGTGGCATCATGATCAGAATGACCATCCCCATGAGGATGACATGGAGGAGGAGGAGGAGGAGCCACAGGAGATTGATGGTATCTCAGGTATGGATTTCGAGGGTGAGGTACCACAGGCACCTCAGATGGGAGCCCACTCTCCGGCTCACAGCGAGTCGTCCGTCAACGACTTGGATGATTTCTAGAGGACGACCTAGGAGGACTTTTGCACATACTCCTCGATAGAGTAGCCTAACTTTTGGCAAGTGTTGTAATAGGCTAACTAGGAGTTGAGTAACTCTTTTGTGTTGGGTACACCTGAACCATGTGGATACCCTCAGCCTGTAAGGAACGGCGATAAAACTTGGTGATTTCGTTGTAAGTTGGTAAACGATGGAATCCACAATCGCTGAGACTTGTCGGAATTTTTACCCATGTCTCCTTGCATTTCTTGGCTGAGTGTTGAATACCAGACTTGTGCTAAATTTTGTGATCTAGGTTCTCACAAAAATTCAGCATCATTGGACCTCGCTAGTTTAAGATATAGGCGAAACAGTACCGATCAATCTGCTGAAAAACAGCTAAGACAGCAAGGCAAAGGAAGAGCTTTTCGACCACCTTAGCCATAGTTCTAGCACCGAAGTAAATACCAAAGTGGGGCAGTCCTAAATTCTCTGACTACCACAAATGTTTGAGATGTTTTGGATGGACCCACGGCAGGCTATGATTTTTCTCGTAGCAAACAGAGATTCTGTCCATACTTCTAGCTCAGACTTCGGAAGTCTATGACTACACCAATTATTTATGAATCAAGGAAGTAATATGGATCGCGTTGCTAATGGTAACCTTTCACGTTTCAGATGGTTGGATCAACACGTGGCAACCCCGAGGGTTTTGGTGCCGGTGGCAGCCGCTCGCGACAATCGCCACCACCCCCGCCCAGTTTGGTGGAAGTAATGGCCGCTCAAACCGAGCTGCTGCGTCAGATTGTGCAAGGGCAACACCAGCAGAGAGGTGGGCACAATGCTCACCAGCCACAGGCTGCAGGATACACGGATTTCCTGGGGACCCAGCCTCCCTTGTTCCATAAGACCGAGGAACCCCTGGACGCAGATGCATGGATTCGCACCATAGAATCCAAGTTCACACTACTTGTGGCCCCGTGCTCAGAGGCCAACAAGGCCCGTTTTGCCGCGCAACAGCTTCGCGGTACCGCTCGACTGTGGTGGGACCACTATTTTGCGATGCTCCCGGCTGACCATGTGGTCGACTGGAATGAATTCAAGACCGCGTTCCGGGCACATCATATCCCCGAGGGTCTCATGGAGAGAAAGTTGAATGAGTTCCTGGCACTCACCCAAGGCACCCGCACCGTGTTGCAGTACGCCCAGGCGTTCAACAACCTATGCCAGTATGCGGGCTATCACGCTGATACGGATGCCAAGAAGCGTGATCGTTTCCGCCGAGGTCTGAATACCAAGCTCAAGGAACGTCTGAACCTAGCCAGGGCTGACACCTACAATGAGTTGGTCAATATGGCCATTACCCAGGAGGACTGTATCATGGCACACCGGGCAGAGAAGAAGAGAAAGGCACCCGCAGGGCCATCAAGTGCCCAACCACCAAGGTATCGCATCGTGCAAAATACCGCACCTACAGCTCCACCAAGGGCCCCGCAGCCAGGTAGATGGATTGCTAGACCCCCACAGCAGCCAGGCATGGTACGACCCCCGATGCCTCCACAGAATGGTCCGAGGCCCATTCTTCAGCAATCTCTTCGACCTAGCCCCGCAAATCGCTGTTTCAAATGCGGGAGTTCCAGCCACTTCGCACGCGAATGCCCTCAGCCTGGACAGCCCAACCAAGGTCAAGGATCCAACCCGAACGCTAAGAACAGGGGCAAGAGACAAACCCTGCAAGTCAAGCAAGGACGGATTAACTTCACCACGCTTGCAGAGCTTCCAGAAGGAGCCCCAGTAATGTCGGGTACATTCTCTATCCATAACAAGCCTGCCGTTATATTATTTGATTCTGGTGCATCGCATAGTTTCATAAGTGCAAAATTCGGTGCAAAAGTAGGCTTGGATGTTTGTCACACAAAAGGGTCATATATGATATCAACACCGGGTGGTAAAATTGCTTCAAACCAAATGGTCAGACAAGTACCAGTCAAATTGGGTAGTAAAACCATCGACACGGACCTGGTCCTTTTACCCCTTGACGGCATGGACATTATTTTGGGAATGAACTGGATGGCTATGCATGGAGTCACACTGGACCTTTCTTCCCGAGCCGTTGAGATAAATTCACCTAGTCACGGAGCCACTACCCTTTACCTACCATTCATAGATTGCACGAATTCCTGTGCTTATAAGATGGAAGGACTTAAGCTAGATGAGATTCTTGTGGTGAACGAGTATGCCGATGTTTTCCCGGATGACTTACCAGGAATGCCACCGGATAGGGATATTGAGTTCGTTATTGAACTACAACCAGGCACTGCCCCTATATCCAAAAGACCATATAGGATGCCCCCTAAGGAATTGGCCGAGCTGAAAATTCAACTCCAAGAACTACTGGACAAGGGTTTTATTCGCCCTAGCGCGTCACCTTGGGGATGTCCAGCCCTATTCGTAAAGAAGAAGGATGACAGTTTGAGATTATGTGTGGACTACCGACCTCTCAATGCGGTAACAGTTAAAAATAAATACCCCCTTCCCCGTATCGATGTACTCTTCGATCAATTAGCTGGAGCCAGAGTCTTCTCAAAGATTGATCTTCGCTCGGGATATCATCAGATCAAGATTCGCCCATGCGATATTCCTAAGACTGCCTTCTCCACACGATATGGACTATATGAATTCTTGGTCATGTCCTTTGGACTCACCAATGCCCCTGCCTACTTCATGTATCTCATGAATTCGGTATTCATGCCCGAACTGGACAAATTCGTCGTAGTGTTCATCGACGACATTCTTATCTATTCAAAGGATGAGGAAGAGCATGCCAAGCACCTTCGCATTGTTCTTCAGCGACTCAGAGACCATCAGCTCTATGCTAAGTTTTCTAAGTGTGAATTCTGGTTGGATACTGTAAAGTTCTTAGGTCACACGATCTCCAGCGAAGGCATAGCTGTTGACCCCAGCAAGGTACAAGAGGTGATGGATTGGAAACCCCCTACCTCTGTTCATCAGATTCGCAGTTTTCTCGGCTTAGCCGGTTACTACCGTCGCTTCATCCCAGATTTCTCTCGAATTGCTAAGCCCATGACTGAACTGTTAAAGAAGGAAGTAAAGTTTGTATGGGACGAGAAGTGTGAGGAAGCCTTCCACACTCTCAGAGAGCATCTGACTACTGCACCTGTGTTAGCTCAACCCGATAATACCAAGTCATTCGATGTGTATTGTGACGCATCAGGTACTGGTCTAGGATGTGTGCTTATGCAAGAGAATCGAGTGATTGCATATGCCTCACGAGCCCTTCGGCCCCACGAACGGAATTATCCCACGCATGACCTTGAGCTCGCAGCCGTCATTCACGCTCTGAAGATATGGAGGCACTATCTCATGGGTACACAGTGCAATATCTACACGGATCATAAGAGTCTCAAGTACATCTTCACACAAGCCGATCTGAATATGAGACAACGAAGATGGCTAGAATTAATCAAAGATTATGACCTTGAAGTGCACTATCACCCCGGTAAGGCTAATGTAGTCGCGGATGCACTAAGCCGCAAGTCCCATTGCCATTGCTTATCCATGGAGTCCTACCATGAGACATTATGTGCAGACATGAGGAAGCTTAACTTGGAAATGGTTTCCCAAGGCACTCTAGATCACATCTCAGTTGAGCCCACTCTTCACGACCAAATCGTCATGGCACAACTACATGATGAAGGAATCAAGATCATCAAACAAAAACTCTCTCTAGGTGAAGAGAAGTATAAGTGTTTCCGCCAGGACCATAAGGGAGTTCTATGGTTCGAAAGTCGGATAGTCGTTCCGAAGGATCGTAAACTCCGCAAGCAAATTCTTGATGAGGCACACCTCTCCAAATTCTCTATCCACCCCGGCAGTAGCAAAATGTATCAGGACCTAAGGCAAAACTTCTGGTGGACTAGAATGAGAAGGGAAATTGCTACGTATGTCTCGGAATGTGACACATGCCAGAGAGTAAAAGCTAGCCACTTAAAGGTGGCCGGTACACTTCAACCGTTACCTATACCATCGTGGAAATGGGAAGACATAAGTATGGACTTCATCGTTGGACTACCAAACACGTCCCAGAGACATGATTCCGTATGGGTTATCGTTGATAGACTCACGAAGACGGCACATTTTCTTCCGGTACATACCACCTATTCTACCAAGAAATATGCCGATATTTACCTCGATCGTATTGTTTGCCTGCATGGAATACCTAAGACAATCATTTCCGATCGTGGTCCCCAGTTTGTAGCACGCTTTTGGGAACAACTGCAAACGTCTCTTGGCACTAAGCTGATTCGCAGCTCAGCATACCATCCTCAGACCGATGGACAAACAGAAAGAGTAAACCAAATTCTTGAAGACATGCTGAGAGCTTGTGTCATTCATTATGACAAGAATTGGGACAAATGCCTACCCCTGGCAGAGTTCTCTTACAACAACAGCTACCAAACGAGTTTGAAAATGGCACCATTTGAGGCCCTGTACGGACGAAGGTGTCGAACCCCTTTGAGCTGGTCACAAACCGGAGAACGTAAAATAATTGGACCCGACCTGGTAATCGAGGCAGAGGAGAAAGTAAAAGTAATACAAGCAAATCTTAGAGCCGCACAAGCCCGACAAAAGAGCTATTCTGACAAACGGAGAAAGCCTCTAAAGTTCGAAGTTGGCGATCATGTCTATCTTCGAGTTTCACCAACCAAGGGAGTGCGAAGATTTGGAATCAAAGGCAAACTAGCTCCCCGTTATATTGGTCCTTACGAAATCATGGAGAGCTGCGGACCCGTAGCCTACAAATTACGACTGCCCCCTCAGCTCACGGCCACCCATGATGTCTTCCACGTATCTCAACTCAAGAAGTGTATTCGAGTCCCTACCGAGGTTGTGGAACAACAAGAAATATCGTTAGAACCCGATCTCTCGTATGTCGAACACCCAGTTAAGGTTTTGGATCAAAAAGAAAGAGAGACCAGGAGGAAAGTGATTAGAATGTATAAAATACAATGGAATCGCCACACGGAAGAAGAAGCCACCTGGGAAACGGAAAGCTACCTGAACCAACATTTCCCTGGGTTTCTTGCCTCAACCACTGGTATGTGCACCCACGCCCACACTAAGAATTACCGAATCTCGGGGCGAGATTCTTGTTAAGGGGGGAAGGCTGTGACAACCCTGGTAATTAAAATTCCGAAATCAATGACATTAGCCTAACTCTATGTGTTAAACCAACTAATGAGAGGGTGGAAAGAATTTAAAACGGGTTCAGTTGGAATTCAAATTTAATTTGGGCACATTTGGGCACAATTGAAACTTTTAAATAACTTTAAAACCATAAGCCAAATGAAATTTTGCCTGAAACCAAAGTTGTAGAACTTTTTATTTTGAACAACTTTCGTGTTCAAAAGTTTTTGAAATTCAAATCAGAAAGAGGAGAAAACGCCCTGTTTGCACCCAGCCCCCTGAACTTTTTCGAATTTTTGCATTTCGGTCCCTGGCATCTCCCCCCTCTGCTCTGCGCGCCGCGCGCGCTCGCCCGCCCGCCGCGCGCCAGGTGGCCGGCGTCGCCTGACCGGCGCGAGGCGCCAGGCCAGTGGCCGCCGCGCCACCCCGCCACGGCCGGCTTTCCCCCGCCCCGACGCCGCGCCGCCCAGTCCCCGCCCGCGCGTGCTGCCGCGCCCCGGCCGCCGCCCGCCCGGCCAGTACCCGCGCTCCGCCGTGCCGCCCCGGCCCCCGCGCCCCACCAGTCGCCGCGCCTGCCCTCCGCCCGAGCCGCTGCCGCTGCTGCTTCCCCACTCCGCGCCCGGCACTATCTCACCGCGCCCACGCCACAATCCCGCCCGCCCAGTCACCGCGCCCGCTCGCCGCACGCCGCGCCGGCGTTCTGCCGCCGCCCGCCGCGCCCCGCCCCGCGCGTCACCCAGGCATCTCCACGCCCCCTCCTGTCCCTATAGAAACGCCACCCCGACCGCCCGCGCGAAGCCCCGCCACCAGAACGCCTCGCCGCGCCATCGCCGCCGCCGAGCACCACCCGCCCGTGGGCAGCCCTCCACAGCCGCCCACTGCCCAAACCGAGCACCCAGCCACCACTACATCACCCCACCGCAGCTCACCGACCCACCCAACGCCACCCAGAGCCACCGGAGCACCGCCGCCCGCGCTGCCGTCGCCGCCGCCGCCCCTGCTCACCGTGGACAGCACGACCCCGACCCCCTCCGTCCAAGCCGAGCCCCGGAGTAGCTTCCCCACGCGCCACTGAAGCTCACCGACCGGACCACGCCGCCCCAAGCCCGCCGGAGCACCGCCGTCGACGCGAGCCGCGCCGCCGCCGCCACTGCTCCAACGCCGGCGAGCCCTTCCCGGCCGTCCCCCACCTGAACAACACCCCCACAAGGTAGCCCTCGCACCCCTGAACCTTCCCCGACCCCCGCCCCTCGCCGCCGGCGAGCCCCCTCGCCGGAATTTCGGCCGGCCGCCGCACCCGAGCCGCCGAGGACCCAATTGCAAGGATTTAAATCTTTAGAAGGGTCTGAGCGCAAGATTCAAGGACCTAGTTGTAAAAGAAAATTTCAAACCTAGATTCAAATTCAGTGAACTTGTAAAATTCGTATAAAATCGTAGAAAATTCAGAAAAATGCAAACTCAACTGTTCTGGAATCCTAAGAACAAACTCTACCACTTTTGTTACAAAAATATTCTCAGAATCTCAAAATATTTTGCTCTACATTAAATAGAAGCTTTAATAGACATATTTTATACCCATTGTTCTAGAGCAATGCTGACCCTGAATTTTGGGCAGTGAATTAGTTGCTGGATGATTAGGACTGTGTAAAAAGATCAGACCCAAATTCCATCTCTAGCTCTGCTGTTTGTTAAACTTAGTTTTAATTCATGTGTAAATAGAATGTTTTATCCCTGTAGTTAGGTGGTGAGTCACCCCTTGAAATTTTTCCTATGCTAATGTATTGGTAACTAGAAGCCAGAGAAAAATTAGGAGACGTTTTATCTCAGAGTAACCTATTTATTTGATTTATGTGCTAATAAAATACATTAAATCAAGAAAATAGTGTCTTAGCTTGGAAAATCCCCAAATTATTACTGGGAGTTACACTTTGGTAGAAGTTGCTGTGTAAAAAGTTTCATGGACAAAAACCCTGTGTAGGGTCCTGTAAAAATGAATCTTTAAAAAGCCTAGGTGTAGAATGTCATATTTTCTATGCTCTAAATACTGCAAGATAAATCCTACAAAAATTACAGTAGCTTCTGCATGCTCAAGTGAGAGCTCTGTAAAAATCTTAGCCACAATTGGTGCACCAATTGATCTGTACAAAAAGAACAAGTATCTAACAGCAACAATGAAATCTATTTTTCAGAATTAATCTGTTACATAAAATTTGCTGAAAATTTTACAGTAAGCACATCTTTCCTTGATGTGTCTAAATCCAAAATTTCATGACCAGAAACTATCCCTTGTAGTAATTACTCTCAAATCGTAATCAAGTGCTATTTCCACAACTTAAACTTGTGCACTCATGTAGAATCGACGACTCTCGCCGACGGAACCTACGAGCTGGTGCCCGCACCCGAGAGTGAACAGCGTGAAGCTCAAGCAAATCTAACTGAAGCTTTTGAAGACCCGAGCCCAAGTTCGGAAGATCCCCAAGCGAACTGCGAAGGCAAGCCCCGGAGCATAATCCATTCTTTCCGAAATGATGCAACTCTTTACTCCTTGCTTGTGCATTAAGTTTATAGGAGTTGGATGAAAACTTAGTTGCATGATGTCAGGAACCCTTGTTTGAAAACTAGATGTAAGGTTCGTTAGAATGCTGTGCTAATAGGACTCCGGTAAAAGTCGAGTGATTTCCTGTCACTCGCGAGAAAATAGGAGTTGAATGACTACTACACGCTGCAATCATAAGGACACGGACGGGTTATGTAACGATGGTTACGATTGAGGCCCGTCTGTCTAGTGAAAAATGCTAAGGCCGCAGGGTGTGGTAGTGATGGTTAAGTCTTTGAACGTACTAAACACATGCCGAGATTATGGGAATCGGTAAGCTTAAGTACCTGATTGGCCCGGCAAGGGGACGGCATCCTACCCTTTGAACTTCGGTCCCATGTGCATATGGCGAGTGCAGAGAGTGGTCACGACCCGGCGCCGAACCGTGGCGTGGGGCTCCTGTACTCTCGGAGGGTAGCCCCGATCCACGACCCGGAAAGAAAGGGGAAAAGTTGCACGTGTGACTCTAGGGAGTAACCACGTGACGTGTGTTTGGGTTTCCCTTGCAAGGTTAAGAAATTCGATTCGAATCGTCCGTTTCTCACGGCTATTGAGACTGCTTAACCATTTTTACCCACAGAGTAAGAAGAGGAACAATGATGATGAATGAACTGGTTGGATGGAAAATTTGATGTTTCACCATGTATGCATTAGATAGCTGCTTACCTAGACTGGCTAACGAAACTAGAATCTTGAGCTAAAAGTTGAAAGTAAGGACCCACTTGTAGATGCTTTTCGGCAAAACAAACCCCTGAGCCAAAAAGCCTGGCATGTCTAGAGTCGGTGGAGTAGTTCCCACCACTCGGGTAAGTCTTGCTGAGTATTAGTATACTCAGTCTTGCTTGTGACTCGTTTTCAGGTGAGCCCTTTGAAGACATGATTGCTAGCTTGACTTGGCCCTGCACTCTTCCCCCTGGTTGGTCGGTGGAATGGGATGCGCCCCCGTCCAACGGAGATGAGGCCGAGTGATGTCTCGTACGGGCTTCATCGAGACATCCTGTATCGTCGAGTAGTTTCCGTTATTTATTTCCGCTGCAATTTAACTCTGAAGAACTTATTTATGTTAATTGAAGTACTTGTTTTCTAAACTCAGAATTAGGTCTGTAATATTGACTTATGCAAATGATGTAATACTTGCTGGAATGTGGTATTCTCTGGGCTCATCGTCGCATGAGCATTTGTATGTACGGCGCTCGATCCGTTCACCGTGGTTGTATCGGGAGGTTATACCCGACAGACCAGTGGATTACTCCGTTTGAAGTGTAAGGTTAACCGAGGATGCCTTAATGGTGATGGTTAATACACTTGAGCCGGATTAATTCAGGTGGTTCTGCCACAATATCGAGCCGTTCTGAAGGGCATCCAATTATTAAGGGAAGTCAAAGCTGATGCAGTCGAAATTTTTGGAGATTCTATGCTCATTGTGGATCAGTTGACGGGGTGATCTGAGTGCAAGGATGGTATCTTGAGGATTTATTATGAAGATTGCCTTCAGCTTTTAAAAGAGTTCAAGTCTGCAATAATTGAGCATATCCCCAGGAATTATAATGAAGAGGCCAACAGACTGGCCAAACATGCCTCCGGCTATCGGCCGATTCAGGGAGCGATGATGCTAGAGCTCGCGGCCGATGATTGGCGAAAAGAAATTGCCGATTACTTGAAAAATCCATCCCAAAAAGTGGATCGGCGAATATGTTTTCAAGCTACAAAATATGTGCTGCTTGAGGATGATTTATTTTACCGGACGATTGATGGAGTTCTTCTCAAGTGCCTGGGAACAGAAGAGGCAAAGGTTCTGATGGGAGAGATCCATGAGGGCGTGTGTGGAGCTCATCAATCGGCTCACAAAATGAAATGGATGATCCAGAACAATGGGTATTATTGGCCAACTATTCTTGAAGATTGTTTCAAGTATTACAAAGGATGCCAAGACTGTCAGAAGTTTGGTAATGTACAGCATGCGCTAGCATCGGCTATGAATCCAATAATTAAGTCGTGGCCGTTCAGAGGTTGGGGAATAGATCTCATCGGACAGATTCATCCTCCATCAAGCAAAGGGCATAAGTTCATATTGGTGGCCATAGATTATTTTACTAAGTGGGTGGAGGTAGTTCCTTTAAGGAACGTGACATCGGCCGATATGATTGAATTTGTTAAAAGCCATATTATCTATCGATTTGGTATTCCTCAAACCATCACAACTGACCAAGGAACAATGTTTACTTCTGGAGAATTCGGAGAGTTTGCCGCCGATATGGGGATTAAATTATTAAATTCTTCTCCATACTATGCTCAAGCCAATGGCCAAGCAGAATCGTCCAATAAAGGGATAATCAAACTAATCAAGAGAAAGATAGAAGAGCAACCCAAAAAGTGGCATATGTCTTTGGCTGAATCTTTATGGGCATATAGGATGGCTCGTCATGGAGCCACAAAGATATCCCCTTATCAGTTGGTTTACGGGGTCAAAACGTATATCGTTACAAGACCAGTTAGCGGCCGATGACTATTCCTTTCTCATGAAGGACGAACTTGATGACTCGGCAGGTTTACGGTTGAGAGCCTTGATTAGTATAGAAGAAAACAAGGAAAGGGTGGCCAGATGGTATGACAAAAAGGTCAAAGTTAAACAATTCTCTCAGGGAGATTTGGTGTGGAAGTTGGTGCTGCCGATCGGGTCCAAAGATCCCAAATTCGGTAAATGGTCACCCACTTGGGAAGGGCCGTACAGAATCGGACGATGTGCCCCTGGGAATGCATATATTCTGGAGACAGTCGAAGGGGAGGAATTCCTAAGAGCTTTAAACGGACGATATCTGAAGAGGTACTATCCAAGCATTTGGGTAGATGCGTGACTTGCAGTAAAATATATCAAGATAATATGGCCGATTTTTCATCGGTTTTCGTCTACACACCTGATGAAGAAAAATGTTGGGATTCATTATTGGATGAAAATGACAGAGTACATGGCCGACATGGTACAAGTCGCCCTTAGAATAAAAATACCGATATGTCTACTGATTACGCCTACATTGGATTTCTCTCTCGATGCGACCCAGTTCTATCACAAGGCTGAGCCTTTTCTCCTTCGGGTCCTCGGCAGTGGCTCCAATTTCAGCTTGGTTGCAAAGTTCTATCAGCAGGCGGGTCTTCTTCTCCTCCAGATCCTCCATGGCAACTTCGGTCTTAGCTTTACAAGAAAGTGGAGGATTTTTTTCAGAAGATGGTCGCTTACGGACCAAAAAGTGAGCATCTATAAGGTCCCAGTATTCTTGGACAACAGCGGGGACATGATCTCTGAGTTCCTCAGCATGAGCTCTTATTAGATCTATGTCTGCCTGTGATAGTGGTTCTTCTGAATGCATGATTTCAATCGCTCGTTCTAGACCAGGGCTGAGACGTTTTGGCTAAACAGAGATAAAAGGAGTTACCCAATGTCAGAGCGATCGAGATGCTTAGGGAAAAGGCAGAGGAGAGTTCTTACCTGGTTGACAGAGGAAGAAGATGAATAGGACGAAGAAGACATCTTGCCGTTCAGTTTGGGACAGTAAAGAGGGAAAGAGAAGATAGGTGATGTGTATGCCTCTGGAGATGGTGAAGGGTCTACTTATAAAGGAAGAAGAGGTAGATGGATGGTGAGACACGTCCTATCAGAGTAAACACATACATAAATGCAAAGCTGACTAAAGAAACAGTTCAAGACCAAATCGGCGCAGTAACATTGAAGGAGCAATAAATGTTTACAATGTTCTTTACAACCCAAGGAAAGCATCTATGGCTACAATAGCTTGTCGTCTAATTTGATCGGCCGAGTCTAGTACTCTCTGATCATCATCGGCCGATCCTAGAACTTCTGACACACGGCGACGAAGCCTTATCATTTCACGGGCCAGGTGCTGTCTTTCTTGCTTCAGCTCACTGATGATGGATGGGAGTTCTTGGAGTTTCTTTTCTTCAGCGGCTATCTCTTTGGTAATCTGCTCCATCTCCTTGGCCAGCTCTACTCTTCTCCGTTTCAGCCGATCTATCGCGCCGACGATGTCCGGACGGCAGCTTTCGAGGAAGTTGATCTTGTGGTGTACCTCCTGAGTCCGGTGCTTGTATGAATCGACTTCCTCCCGAGTGTTTGCCATCTGGGCACGATCGGCCATGTGGCGCAGCGCCCTGGAAACCGGAATATGCATATGCTCTATATAGGCAGCATGAGCCAAGTTTTCTGACACTTCTTCCGGGATTCAACCCTTGATCTCGTTGAAAAGTCGTCGAATCGGCGAAGCATCTTCTACCAATCGGCCGATGTCGTCTTGAAGGAGAGTGCACATGCTTTCGAGCTTGGCGCGGACATCATCGGGGGTAGAGCTCGACGAAATCGGGTGTGAAGCAATTTCCTCGTCATCAGGCAAGGAGATGGCAAAGGAGAAGATGCTGTTGTTAGGGGTGTCTTGCTCCTGTGAGGAAATAAAGTAAAGGGTAGGCAAGCAGTAAAAGGAAATCGGCTAATTCTAGTGGTAAGTTTGTTACCTCCTTAAAACGAATTTCTCTTGCCTGCGCTGGTGGAAGCGTCTCCCTTGTCTCAGGGGCTGGTGCAGTTGGCTCGTCGGAAGAAGAGGATTCAACGATTATCAGTGCTCCGCTTGGACCAACTTCCTGAAAAAGACATAAAAGAAGATCCTGTGAGTATGCTATGGGAAATTGAAATAAGATGGTGTGGGAAATCTGTCATGCCTCTGTTGATTTTCCAGCCGATGTTTGTTGTGGGGTTATAGTCAGCATGCCAAAATCGGCCTGCATCAGGATCAGTTAAGTTCTCTGAAAATTAGGAGATCAAGGTAAGAGATCATTTACCTCGATGAGAGGAGCTGCTGGAGTTTCGGCTTCCACTTGGGACGTGGCCGATTGCTGCGGAAACTGCGGTGGAATAGCTTGTGCAGCTTGGTAGAGGAAGAGAGTTAATGTCAGTGGAAGATTTGAAGAATATATGAGATAAGTAAGATTACCTGAACAGCTTCTACTAATAGTGATGCTGCAGCTGCCCCGACTTCGGCGGTGTCTTGGGGATCGGCCATCTCGACAACCGGTAAAGGTAAAGGGATTGGAGTCTCGGCCGGTGCCACCGCCATCCGGTCGGCCGATCCGATACGGGGAGTCTCGACCGATGCCACTGCCATCTAGTCGGCCGATCCGATACGAGGAACCTCAGTCGATGCTATTGCCGTCTGATTGGCCGATCCGATATGAGCTCGCACTCGACGGCTGGTTATCTTCGATGTTGGCCTTTTTGGTGCTCGTTTCGATCGGCCAGTAGAGATATCCTTGATAGTTGGAGCATGGAAGCCAATAAGTGGATACGGCCAGTAAGATTACTACTCTCTAACTAGTATTCTATGTTACTGAAGGGGCCTCGCTCCGGTACTTCCAGTACAACTCCGTTCTACTGGTTTATGACCGGTATTACACGCAAGTTTGCTAAAGGGGCCTCGCTAGCATATTTCCAGTTACAGATTACTAGTTTCCGACTAGTATGCTATGTTACTGAAGGGGGCTCATTCTCGTACTTCTAGTACAACTACGTTTACTACTTCACGACTAGTATCTGTGCAAGTTTTCTGAAGGGGTCTCACTCCCATTGTTTCAGTAACGCTCAGATTACTACTCTCTAACTAGTATTCTATGTTACTAAAGGGGCCTCGCTCCTGTACTTCCAGTACAACTCCGTTGTACTAGTTTAATAACATAGCATTCTAGTCGGAAACTAGTAATATGTTACTGGAAGTATGGGAGGGAGGCCCCTTTAGCTAACTTGTGCGTAATACCAATCGTAAACTAGTAGAATGGAGTTGTACTGGAAGTATGGAGCGAGGCCCCTTTTGTAAACTTGCACGGATACCAGATGTGAACCAGTAAACAGATTTGTACTCGAAGTTTGGGAGCGAGGCCCCTTTAAAAAACTTGCACAGATACCAGTTGTGAACCAGCAAACGGAGTTGTACTGGAAGTCGGAAACTAGTAATCTGTAACTGTAAGTATGCGAGCGAGGACCCTTCAGCAAATTTGCGTGTAATACCGGTCGTAAACCAGTAGAACGGAGTTGTACTAGAAGTACGGGAGCGAGGCCCCTTCAGTAAAATAGAATATTAGTCAGAGTCTAGTAATCTGAATGTTACTGAAACAATGGGAGGGGCCTCGCACCCATAATTCAAGTACAACTCTTTTTACTTGTTCACACATGGTATCCGTGCAAGTTTACAAAAGGGGCCTCGCTCCATACTTCTAGTACAACTCCATTCTACTAGTTTACGACTGGTATTACGCACAAGTTAGCTAAAGGGGCCTCCCTCCCATACTTCCAGTAACATATTACTAGTTTCCGACTAGAATGCTATGTTATTGAAGGGGCCTCGCTCCCATACTTCCATTACAACTCCGTTTACTAGTTCACAACTGGTATCCGTGCAAGTTTACTGAAGGGGCCTCACTTACGTAGTTCTAGTAGCGCTCAGATTACTAGTTTCCGACTAGTACTCTATATTACTAAAGGGACCTCGCTCCCATACTTCCAGTACAACTAGGGATGAAAACGATCGGGAACGGTCGGGAAAAGCTCTTAACCGTTCCCGCTCCCGTATTTTTTTGCCGGGAACGGAAACAGGAACGGGAAGACCGGACGGGAAAACGAAACCGGTAATACGGGATATAGGGAACGGAATAATTCGAACGGGAACGTGTCGATTATGATCGGGAAGCGGTAACATAAAACGGGAATATCAGTATACGTAACCACTTAAAACAATCAACGCGCACACAACGAAACAAGTTGACAAGTAGCAACTTGAGTGCCAGATTCCCAGACTCCGAGTACCCAGCAATGAGTGCGTTCCAAGAGAAGGTATTCCACTGCGGCATTCCATCGAACACGCGGCGAGCATCGCTCAGGCAGCCACATTTCGCGTACATGTCGACCAACGCGCTGGCGGGGATGACGCTGTCGGCGAGGCCAGACTTGACGGCAAACGACTGCAGGTGGGCGCCGAGCGTGGGGCGGCGCGCCGCGGCGGCGGAGCGGAGCGCGGAGCTAAGGGCGAAGGTGCTGGCTGCGAGGCCCCGCGCGTGCATGGCCCGGAGCAGGCGCCATGCGTCCGGGTGCGCGCCAGCAGAGACGTGCGCGGCGAGGAGGGAGTTCCAGGAGACCGCGTCTGGGAGGGGGATCTCGTCGAACACCCGGCGCGCGGTGGCGAGGCCGGAGCCGAAGCCGGAGTACGCGGTGAGGAGCTGGTTCCCGGGCGTGGGGAAGGAGATGCCGGACTTGAGGAGGGCCACGTGGGACTTGGCCGCCGCAAGGGTGAGGTGGCGATGGTGGCGGCGCGGGCGTCGGGCGGGCCGGGGGCGCGGGCGCCTGGGCGCGGCCGGCGCGAGGAGGAGCTGGGGAGGAGGGGGGCGACCGGGCGACGGCGGAAGAGCCGAGGAGGGGGGGGCGGCGGCTGGGGGCGCGGGCGCCTGGGCTCGGCCGGCGCGAGGAGGAGCTGGGGAGGAGGGGGCGACCGGGCGACGGCGGAAGAGCCGAGGAGGGGGGGCGGCGGCCGGGGGCGCGGGCGCCTGGGCGCGGCCGGCGCGCGGAGGAGCTGGGGAGGAGGGGTGCGACCGGGCGACGGCGGAAGAGCCGAGGAGGGGGGGAGCGGCGGCCGGCAGGGGTGGGGGGGGGGGGGGTGCGGTGCAGCCTGCAGGGACTGACCGCCCGAGGGAGGAGGGGGGCACTGGGGTGGGGTGGCGCTACGGGCTGGGCCGCCAGAGAGGGGAAAGGGCGTGCGGGCCGGTAGTAGGCTGGGCCGCCAGAGGGGAAAGGGACGGGCTGAATACGGGAAATTCCCGCGGGAACATTCCCGGTAATATACGGGAACCGCGAATTCGGTCGGGAAATAGTCCTAACCATTTTCGTTCCCGTTCCCGCCGTATTTTCCCATTTTTTCCCGTTTTCCCGTTTTTCCTGTCTAAACGGTATTCGATCGGTTTACACGGTATACGGTCGCGGTCGGTACGGGATTTTCCCGTTCCCGCTTTCATCCCTAAGTACAACTCCGTTTACTGGTTCACAACTGGTATCTTTGCAAGTTTACTGAAGTGGCCTCACTCCCATACTTCTAGTACAACTCCGTTTACTGGTTTACGACCGGTATTACGTGCAAGTTTGCTGATGGGGCCTCGCTTGCATATTTCCATTTACAGATTACTAGTTTCTGAAGGGGCCTCGCTCCCATACTTCCAGTACAACTCTGTTTACTGGTTCACAATTGGTCTCTGTGCAAGTTTAATGAAGTGGCCTCGCTCCCATAGTTCCAGTAACACTCAGATTACTAGTTTCCATCTAGTACCCAATGTTACTGAAGGGGCCTCACTCTCATACTTCATGTACAACATCATTTACTGGTTTATGACCGTATTACGTGAAAGTTTGCTGAAGGGGCCTCACTTCCGTACTTCCAGTAATAGATTACTAGTTTCAGACTAGTACTGAAGAGGTCTCGTTCCTGTACTTCCAGTACAACTCCGTTTACTTGTTCACGACTTGTACCTATGCAAGTTTAGTAAAGGGGTCTGACTCCCAGTGTTTCAGTAACGCTCAGATTACTACTCTCTAACTAGTATTCTATGTTACTGAAGGGGCCTCAGTCCGGTACTTCCAGTACAACTCCGTTCTACTGGTTTACGACCGGTATTACACGCAAGTTTGCTGAAGGGGCCTCGCTAGCATACTTCCAGTTACAGATTACTAGTTTCCGACTAGTATGCTATGTTATTGAAGGGGCCTCATTCCCGTACTTCCAGTACAACTCCGTTTACTACTTCACGACTAGTATCCGTGCAAGTTTACTGAAGGAGCCTCGCTCCCATTGTTCAAGTAACACTCAGATTACTAGTTTCCGACTAGTACTCTATGTTACTGAAGGGTCCTGGCTCCCGTACTTCCAGTACAACTCCGTTTACTGGTTCACGACTGATATCTGTACAAGTTTACTGAAGGGGTCTCACTCCCATTGTTTCAATAACGCTCAGATTACTAGTCTCTGTCTAGTATTCTATGTTACTGAAGGGGCCTCTCTCCCGTAATTCCAATACAACTCCTTTCTACTGGTATACGATCGGTATTACACGCAAGTTTGCTGAAGGGTCCTTGCTCGCATACTTCCAGTTACAGATTACTAGTTTCCGACAAGTATGCTATGCTACTGAAGGGGCCTCGCTCCCATACTTCCAGTACAACTCTATTGGTTCACTACTGCTCTCCGTGCAAGTTTAATGAAGGGGCCTCGCTCCCATAGTTCCAGTAACACTCAGATTACTAGTTTCCGACTAGTACTTAATGTTACTGAAGGGGCCTCACTCCCATACTTCCAGTACAACTCAGTTTACTGGTCTACGACCAGCATTACGTGCAAGTTTGTTGAAGGGGCCTCGCACCCATACTTCCACTAACAGATTACTAGTTTCCAACTAGTATGCTATGTTACTGAAGGAGCCTCGCTCTCATACTGCATGTACAACATCATTTACTGGTTTATGACCGTATTACGTGGAATTTTGCTGAAGGGGCCTCGCTCCCGTACTTCTAGTAATAGATTACTAGTTTCAGACTAGTATAGTATGTTACTGAAGAGGTCTCGTTCCTGTACTTCCAGTACAACTCTGTTTATTGGTTCACGACTTGTATCTGTGCAAGTTTACTAAAGGGGTCTAACTCCCAGTGTTTCAGTAACACTCAGATTACTACTGTCTAACTAGTTTCAGACTAGTATAGTATGTTACTGAAGAGGTCTCGTTCCTCTACTTCCAGTACAACTCCGTTTACTACTTCACGACTAGTATCTGTGCAAGTTTACTGAAGGGGTCTTACTCCCATTGTTTCAGTAACACTAAGATTACTAGTCTCTAACTAATATTCTATTTTACTGAAGGGGACTCGCTCCCGTACTTCTAGTACAACTCCGTTCTACTGGTTTACGACCGGTATTACACGCAAATTTGTTGAAGGGTCCTCGCTCGCATACTTACAGTTATAGATTACTAGTTTCCGACTTCAAGTACAACTCCGTTTGCAGGTTCACAACTGGTATCCGTGCAAGTTTTTTAAAGGGGCCTCGCTCCCAAACTTCAAGTACAACTACGTGTACTGGTTTACGATCGGTATTACGTGCAAGTTTGCTGAAGGGTTCTCGCTCCCATACTTCCACTAAAAGATTACTAGTTTCTGACTAGTATGCTATGTTACTGAAGGAGTCTCGCTCCCATACTTCCAGTACAACTTCGTTTACTGGTTCACAACTGGTATCCATGTAAGTTTACTAAAGGGTCCTCGCTCCATACTTCCAGTACAACTCCATTCTACTAGTTTACGACTGGTATTACGCACAAGTTTGCGAAAGGGGCCTCCCTCCCATACTTCCAATAACATATTACTAGTTTCCGACTAGTATGTTATGTTATTGAAGGGGCCTCGCTCCCATACTTCCATTACAACTCCGTTTACTGGTTCACAACTGGTATCTGTGCAAGTTTACTAAAGGGGCCTCAATTACATAGTTCCAATAGCGCTCAGATTACTAGTTTCCGACTAGTACTCTATGTTACAAAAGGGACCTCGATCCCATACTTCCAATACAACTCCGTTTACTGGTTCACAACTGGTATCTTTGCAAGTTTACTGAAGGGGCATCACTCCCATTGTTCTAGTAACACATAGATTACTAGTCTCCGAGTAGTATTCTATGTTACCAAATGGGCCTCTCTACCATACTTCCAGTAGACCGGTACTACACAAAAGTTTGTTGAAGGGCCTCGCTCCCATACTTCCAGTAACAGATTACTAGTTTCTGACTAGTATGCTATGTTACTGAAGGGGCCTCATTCCCGTACTTCCAGAACAACTCTGTTCACTGGTTCACGGCTTTTATCCATGCAAGTTTACTGAAGGGGCCTCGCTCCCATTGTTCCTGTAACGCTCAGATTACTAGTTTCTGACTAGTACTCTATGTTACTGAAGGGGCCTCGCTCCCATACTTCCAGTACGATTCCGTTTACGGGTTTATGACTGGTATTTCGTGCAAGTTTGCTGAAGGGACCTCGTTCCCATACTTGTAGTAACAGGTTACTAGTTTCCGACTAGTATGCTATGTTAATGAAGGTGACTCCCTCTCATACTTCCAGTAGAACTCTGGTTGACTGGTTTACGACTGGTATTACGCGCAAGTTTGCTGAAAGGGGCCTCGCTACCATACTTCCTGTAACAGATTACTAGTTTCTGACTAGTATGCTATGTTATTGAAGGGGCCTCAATCCCGTACTTCCAGAACAACTCTGTTACTCGTTCACGACTGGTATTTGTGCAAAATTACTGAAGGGGCCTCACTCCCATTGTTCCAGTAACGCTCAGATTACTAGTCTCCGATTTGTATTCTATGTTATTGAAGGGGCCTCGCCCCCTTACTTGCAGTACAACCCCGTTTACATGTTTACGACCGGTATTACGTGCAATTTAACTGAAGGAGCCTCACTCCCATACTTCCAGTAACAGATTACCAGTTTCTATCTAGTATGCTATGTTCCTGTAGGGGCCTCGCTCCCATACTTCCAGTACATCTCTGTTCTACTTGTTTACGACCCGTATTACGCGCAAGTTTGCTGAAGGGCCTCGCTCCCATACTTCCAGTAATGGATTACTAGTTTCCGACTAGTACTCTATGTTACAAAAGGGACCTCGCTCCCGTACTTCCAATACAACTCCGTTTACTAGTTCACAACTGGTATCTTTGCAAGTTTACTGAAGGAGCTTCGCTCCCATTGTTCTAGTAACACATAGATTACTAGTCTCCGAGTAGTATTCTATGTTACTAAATGGGCCTCTCTACCATACTTCCAGTAGAATATGACCGGTATTACACAAAAGTTTGTTGAACTCGCTCCCATACTTCCAGTAATAGATTACTAGTTTCCGACTAGTATGCTATGTTACTGAAGGGGGCTCGCTCCCATACTTCCAGTACAACTTCGTTTACTGGTTCACGACTGGTATCTGTGCTAGTTTACTAAAGGGACATCACTCCCATTGTTCCAGTAACGCTCAGATTACTAGTCTCCGAATAGTATTCTATGTAACTGAAGGGCCTCGCTCCTGTACTTCCAGTTCAACTCCATTCTACTCGTTTAGGACCGGAATTACGCGCAAATTTGCTGAAGGGCCTCGCTCCCATACTTCCAGTAACAGATTACTAGTTTCCGACTAGTATGCTATGTTATTGAAGTGGCCACGCTCCCATACTTCCATTACAACTCCGTTTACTGGTTCGCAACTGGTATCCTTGCAAGTTTACAGAAGGGGCCTCTCTCCCATAGTTTCAAGAAAGCTCGAATTACTAGTTTCCGAGTAGTAGTCTATGTTACTGAAGGAGCGTCGCTCCCATAATTCCAGTACAACTCCGTTTACTGGTTTATGATCGGTATTACATGCAAGTTTGCTGAAGGGACCTCGCTCCAATACTTCCAGTAACACATAACTAGTTTGCTATGTTACTAAAGGGGCTTCGTTCATGTACTTCCAGTACAACTCCGTTTACTGGTTCACGAGTGGTATCTATGCAAGTTTACTAAAGGGGCATCACTCCCATTGTTCCAGTAACGCTCAGATTAATAGTCTCCGACTATTATTCTATGTTACTGAAGGGGCCTCGCTCACGTACTTCTACGACCGCTATTACGCCCAAGTTTGCTGAAGAGGCATTGCTCCCATCCTTCCAGTAACAGATTACTAGTTTTTGAGTAGTATGCTATGTTACTAATGGGCCCTCGCTCCCATACTTCCAGTACAACTCCGTTTACTGGTTTAGAACTAGTATCCGTGCAAGTTTACTGAAGGGGCCTCGCTCTCATAGTTCCAGTAACGCTCAGATTACTAGTTTCCTAGTAGTACCCTATGTTACTGAAGGGGCCTCGCTCCCATACTTCAAGTAAAACTCCGTTTATTGGTTTACGATAAGGTATTATGTGTATGTTTGCTGAAGGGGCCTCGCTCCCATACTCCCAGTAACAGATTACTAGTTTCTGACAACTATTCTATGTTAATAAAGGGCCTCGTTCCTGTACCTCTAGTACAACTCTGTTTACTGGTATGCGACTGGTATTTGTGCCTGTTTACTGAAGGGACATCACTCTCATTGTTCTAGTAACGCTCAGATTACTAGTCTCCGACTAGTATTCTATGTAACTAAAGGGGCCTCACTCCCATACTTCCAGTACAACTCTGTTCTACTCGTTTACTACCGGAATTACGCGCAAGTTTTCTGAAGGGGCCTCGCTCCCATACTTCCAGGAACAGATTAATAGTTTCTGACAAGTATGCTATGTTACTGAAGGAGCCTTGGTCCCATACTTCCAGTACAACTCTGTTTACTAGTTCACAACTTTTATCCGTGCAAGTTTACTGAAGGGGCCTCGCTCCCATTGTTCCAGTAACGCTCAGATTACTAGTTTCCGACTAGTACTCTATGTTACTGAAGGGGCCTTGCTCCCATACTTCCAGTATGATTCCGTTTACGGGTTTATGACCGGAATTTCGTGCAAGTTTGCTGAAGGGACCTCGCTCCCATACTTCTAGTAACAGGTTACTAGTTTCCGACTAGTATGCTATGTTACTGAAGGGGCCTCGCTCTCATACTTCAAGTACAACTCCATTTGACTGGTTTACGACTGGTATTACGCACAAGTTTGCTGAAAGGGGCCTCGCTACCATACTTCCAATAACAGATTACTAGTTTCTGACTAGTATGCTATGTTATTGAAGGGACCTCATTCCCGTACTTCCAGAACAACTCTGTTCACTGGTTCATGGCTTTTATCCATGCAAGTTTACTAAAGGGGCCTCGCTCCCATTGTTCCAGTAACGCTCAGATTACTAGTTTCTGACTAGTACTCTATGTTACTGAAGGGTCCTCGCTCCCATACTTCCAGTACGATTCCGTTTACGGGTTTATGACCGGTATTTCGTGCAAGTTTGCTGAAGGGACCTCGTTCCCATACTTGTAGTAACAGGTTACTAGTTTCCGACTAGTATGCTATGTTAATGAAGGGGCCTCGCTCTCATACTTCCAGTACAACTCTGTTTGACTGGTTTACGACTGGTATTACGCGCAAGTTTGCTGAAAGGGGCCTCGCTACCATACTTCCTGTAACAGATTACTAGTTTTCTGACTAGTATGCTTTGTTATTGAAGGGGCCTCGTTCCCGTACTTCTAGAACAACTCTGTTACTGGTTCACGACTGGTATTTGTGCAAAATTACTGAAGGGGCCTCACTCCCATTGTTCCAGTAACGCTCAGATTACTAGTCTCCGATTTGTATTCTATGTTATTGAAGGGGCCTCTCCCCCGTACTTGCAGTACAACCCCGTTTACATGTTTACGACCGGTATTACGTGCAATTTAACTGAAGGAGCCTCACTCCCATACTTCCAGCAACAGATTACTAGTTTCTGTCTCGTATGCTATGTTACTGTAGGGGCCTCGCTCCCATACTTCCAGTACAACTCTGTTCTACTTGTTTACGACCCGTATTACGCGCAAGTTTGCTGAAGGGCCTCGCTGCCATACTTCCAGTAACGGATTACTTGTTTCCGACTAGTATGCTATGTTACTTGAGGGGCCTCGCTCCCATACTTCCATTACAACTCCGTTTACTAGTTCACAACTAGTATCCTTGAAAGTTTAATGAAGGGGCCTCGCTCCCATAGTTTCAGTAACGCTCAGATTACTTGTTTCCGAGCAGTACTATATGTTACTCAAGGGGCCTCGCTCCCATACTTCCAGTACAACTTCGTTTATTGGTTTACGACCGGTATTACGTGCAAGTTTGCTGAAGGGGCCTTGCTCCCATACTTCTAGTAACAGATTACTAGTTTTCGATTAGTATGCTATGTTACTAAAGGGGCCTCGTTCCTGTACTTCCAGTACAACTTTGTTTACTGGTTCACGATGGGTATCTGTGCAAGTATACTAAATGGGTATCACTCCCATTGTTCCAGTAACGCTAAGATTACTAGTCTCCGACTAGTATTCTAATTTACTGAAGGGGCCTCGCTCACGTAGTTCCAGTACAACTCTGTTCTACTGGTTTACGACCGGTATTACGTACAAGTTTGCTGAAGAGGCCTCGCTCCCATACTTCCAGTTACAGATTACTAGTTTTCGACTAGTATGCTATTTTACTCAAGGGGCCCCGCTTCCATACTTACAGTACAACTCCGTTTACTGGTTCACAACTGGTATCCGTGCAAGTTTACTGAAGGGGCCTCGCTCCCATAGTTCAAGTAACGCTCCGACTAGTACTCTATGTTATTGAAGGGGCCTCGGTCCCGTACTTCCAGTAAAACTCCGTTTATGGGTTTACGACCAGTATTACGTGCAAGTTTGCAAATGGGGCCTCGCTCCCATAATTCCAGTAACAGATTACTAGTTTCTGACTAGTATGTTGTGTTAATGAAGGGGCCTCGCTCTCATACTTCTAGTACAACTCCATTCTACTGGTTTCCGACCGGTATTACGCGCAAATTTGCTGAAGGGGCCTCGCTCCCATACTTCCATTAACAGATTACTAGTTTCCGACTATTATGCTATGTTACTGAAGGGGCCTCGCTCCCATACTTCTAGTACAACTCCGTTTATTGGTTCACAACTTGTATCCGTGCAAGTTTATGAAGGGGCCTCGCTCCCATAGTTTCAGTAACGCTCAGATTACTAGTTTCCGACTAGTACTCTATGTTACTGAAGGAGCCTCGCTCCCATACTTCCAGTACAATTCCGTTTACGGGTTTATGACCGGTATTACTTGCAAGTTAGCTAAAGGGACCTCGCTCCCATACTTCTAGTAACAGATTACTAGTTTCCGACTAGTATGCTATGTTACTGAAGGGGCCTCATTCCTGTACTTCTAGTACAACTCCGTTTCACTGGTTTACGGCAGGTATTACGTGCAAGTTTGCTGAAAGGGGCCTCGCTCCCATAGTTCCAGTAACAGATTACTAGTTTCTGACTAGTATGCTATGTTACTGAAGGGGCCTCATTCCCGTACTTCCAGAACAACTCTGTTTGCTTGTTCACGACTGGTATTTGTGCAAGTTTATTGAAGGGGCCTCACTCCCATTTTTCCAGTAACGCTCAGATTACTAGTCTCCGACTAGTATTCTATGTTACTGAAGGGGCCTCGCTGCCGTACTTCCAGTACATCTCCATTCTACTGGTTTACGACCGGTATTACGTGCAAGTTTGTTGAAGGGGCCTCGCTCCCATACTTCCAGTAATAGATTATTAGTTTCCGACTAGTATGCTTTGTTACTGAAGGTGCCTCACTCCCATACTTCCAGTACAACTCTGTTTACTGGTTCACAACTGGTATCCGTGCAAGTTTACTGAAGGGGCCTCACTTACATAGTTCCAGTAACGCTCAGATTACTAGTTTCCGACTAGTACTCTATGTTATTAAAGGGGCCTCGCTCCCATACTTCTAGTACATCTACGTTTATGTTACAACATACTTTTATGTTTTCCTTGCAAGGGACCTGACCTGGACCGTGCTGCTGGGCGAGTCGAATTCAACTACAACTAGTTGGCTTCATCAACATCGCCCATGACTACTTAAACTTGGCGAGAACGCTCGACTACGTGTCACCGACTACAACGACTACTCGTCGGATTTGACTCCGACTAGTTGGGTTCGTCAACAACCATCGGCGACTACTTGACTTCATGAAGAATGCACGACGACACGCTAACAACTACTTCGACTACTCGTTTCTCCTACAAGACTAGTCGGAGATGACTATGCTCGGCGACACGCTAGTGACTACTTCGACTACTCGTCTTGCCTACAAAACTAGTCGACAGTTCAAGATTCAGCAGCTTGGCCGATGCCTAGGCTCAGGGGCTGGTGCCGCAGATACTAGGCATATAATATGCGACTCATCTAGCTCCCAGGCTCGGGGGCTGGATGCGACATGGCACTCAACGAACAAGGCTTGATTTGAGAGGTAGTTAAAGGGAGCTTTTTGGTGACGTTATTTGTTTAACAAATTTTCAGGTAATTCATCTCAAAAAAGCGGTATTGCATGCCCAATTTACCCATCTTAACCATCAAATCTTTATCGTCGTATATTGCATGCCACGATTCTTTGGATCCTTTGTTCAAACCCTTGAGGATTTGGATTCAAGGCTCGGGGGCTGCAGGGACACGTGTCATCAGCGACTTATTTTTCAAATCTTTTGGAAGATAAGGACAGAAGACTCAAGACTAAATTGACCCTTAGCTTGATTCTACGAGTCAACCTAAGGCTCGGGGGCTACTCCATAAAGAGTGTGAGTTCAATCGCACCCCATATAAAAGAAGACTTGACAACTACTCGGGGCATGAGCACCTCACAGCCTCGATGCAGCCAAGGAAGTACTCGAAAGACATATTCAAGATGGAGTTCGGGAGAACTCGAAGACGTCTTTAGAAGTACTTGGAAGCCTGCAGTACTGAACTACGAAGAGCTCGGGGGCTTGTCAGACCCGGGCCATGCCCTACACCAATTGTAACTACTCGTAGCATAGTAGAACTACTCATACAGTAGTAAAACTAGTCGGAGGCAATAGGAAACTAACCGAAAACCACTTGGGTAATACTCTAGGGCTCGTATCCAACAAGGACTTCCATGCAACCCTGTCCCCCCAGACTATGTAAGGGCGGACAGGGACCCTCCTCAAGAAGGAGCATTAGGAACATCTCGTGCCTCATGCAACAGATCACCCAGGAGATCACCCGATCACCACCTAAGGCAATACAAACCACACAAGACGTAGGGTATTACGTTCTCGGTGGCCCGAACCTGTCTAAAACTTTGTGTTCCTTGCACCTTCGAGTTCCTGATTTCGGCGACACCCTACCTACAAACTCACCACCTCGGGGGTATCCCTCGGTGGGCGTGGCGGTAAAACTCCGACACACCGCGCCATTAGCACCGCCGCTTGACCTCACCGCTGAGCCCCACCTTCCGCTCCACTTCCACCTTGGTCAAGCCCTTGAATCGGTTTCCTATGGCCCCCTGAAGCTCCCTGACTTCCCCACGCCGCCCCTACCTCACCGGACGGCCGCCGGCGAGCCACCTCCACGCCACCGCCCCACACCTCCCGCGGGCAGCCCAACTCCGGCCATATCCAGCAACAACGGAGCCCACCTACAGGTAGCCCTCGCCATCCTCGTGCTCCCCCACCACTTTCCCCTCGCCGCCGGCGAGCCTCCTCGCCGGATTTCAGCCTGGAAACACCCAGCCCTGCCCAGGGACTACATTGCAATCGCCAAGTTCTTTTTAAGGTCTTTTCTGCTAGATCCAGGGACCTATCTGCGAGAACTCGAGTTAACTTTTATGTTCAAGAGGTTGTCAATTGTAAAATCAATCTAAAATCATAGAAAAATCAGAAAAATGCAAACTAAAATTTTTTCTGACCCTCTTGATGAATTCTACAACTTTTGCACAGAAGGATGACCAGTTACAAACTATAACTTGATCTAAACTTAATCTTATTTTAAATAGCCCATAAATGTATATTTTGATCTAGGACAGTACTGTGGATGATTTTTGGACTATAAGCTAATCTCTACTTGTTAAGACTTGTGTAAAAATCTCAAGGCCAGAACAAGTCTCTACGAGTAGTTCTTGTTGGATCTTGTTTGATGTGCTATTTTGATAGAGTTATTTGTTCATGCAGTTCTTCTGATATGTTAGGGCTAAAACTTTTACAATAGAGTAACCTTGATGCATAAATGCTATGGACAAAGTTTGGAAATTTTTAGTTCTGTCTAACTTGCTCATATGTTTTTAATTAAGAAAAATTGCATTAAATAAAAGTAACTAGTTATGGTGCTTAGAAAAATAAGAAATTTTAACCAGAGGCTATCTTCGAGTGGACCAACATGTTGGAAAAGTTTGAGACACAGAAATTTTGCAGAACTGCCCGTAGAAATAAATCTTGATTAATGTAGATGTATCTTGACTCATTTTCTATGCTCTGTATCTTGCACACTAAAACCTAAAAAATTTACAATAGACTCACCATATATTTGGGAGTACTCGGTAAAATATTAAGCACCAATTTTTGCATGGTTTGTTCTGTATAAATAGATCTTGATTCTAGCAGTACCTGTTTAATGTATTTTTCATGATTAATCTACTGAATGAAAATGACTGGAAATTTTACAGTGAGTTTGTACTTAAGTAATGTGCTCTGCATAAAAAACTCAACACCAGAAATTATTTCTAGTAGTTATTTTATTTTTAATCCCTGCTTACTTTTGAAAAATGGCCGTTTATGAAATGACAAAACCTCTCACTTTCTTAATGAAGTTAGTTAATCTAGATACTGTCAGACCCGGGCACACGGGACTGCCCACGTGCCACACTTCTCCTAGGGTATAGGATGGGACATTACCCACGCCCTACATCTGTTGTAACTACTCGTAATGCAGTAGGATTACTCGTACAGGCACCCCCTCGGGACAATCATCATCAAAAGCAATCCAAACCACACAGGACGTAGGGTATTATGCTCTCGCGGCCCGAACTTGTCTAAAACCTTGCGTTCCTTTGCACCTTCGAGTTCCAGATCTCTGTGACACCCTACCTACAAACTCACCACCTCAGGGTTATCCCTCAGTGGGCGTGGCGGTAAAACACCGACAGCTGGCGTGCCAGGTAGGGGTGTTCATCGCGCATCCACAGGAGAATTCGATGGCATCCTTCAACTTCACCAGCGCCGTACCCGATGAGGGCATGACTTTCAACGCCACTTCCACTCGTGACGCACTAGATCTATTCGGGTCGGATTCAAACCGATCTGTAAAGACCACATGATCTAAATCCCTATCCGACTTGGAGGAGGATTTGGATCTGCTGCTCAATATCAAGGACGTGGGCGCCACCGCTTGCCGGGAGGTCCCCGTTTTCGACTCTGACTCGGACTCCCCCGCTACTCGGACTTCAAGCCGGCTCCGAAAAGGACTCGGAGACCCGACGGCCACACCGAATTCTTGTCGGGCAGCAATCTGGGTTTAACCATAACATCAACACCGCAAGGACGTTTCGTGTACTGGAAGGGCTTTGAGCCCTCCGAACTACTTGATTAGGAGTCCCGCCTTGTGGCCTTCATGCAGGAGCTACCCTTCCAGGAGGGTAGACCCCTCTCTTGCATTGTGGAAAAAGGTGAGAGTAGCACAGAGCTACCTCGACTACAGCCTTAGGGCTAACCAGTCACCGGATCATCAAGTCTGCATGGCCTCCCTTCGCAACGCGGAGGAAGACGAGCTGGGCATCCAGTACGACAACGAACAACTCATGGACGTCTCAACCGATGAGCCCACAGCTGATCCCCTGAAGATGAAGACGAGGAGCACCGGACGACCCAGCAGGTAAAGAACGCCAAGCGCGGTCAACGCAGGCGTAACGCTCAGAATCGCGCTCGTGAACCAAGGGATCTCAACAACGCTTTTGCAGCAGTCACGGATCGCGAGTACCGTGCGCCGATTGGTACCATAGCAGAAGCAGCAGTCCGAGCTCAACAACTCCCATCTAATCCTTAGATACAAAGGTCGCAGTACTTGACCCATCACGCACTTGTGCAACTCGATGGGCAACACCCAGCGCTTCCCACTCGGAATCAGCCCTCGAGGTCTGAGCAACACGGTGATACCACGTTGGTCAGTCGTACCCTCAGAGGAGGCCACGGGAGTAGGAGGAACCACAACCGCTAGCGCAATGAGGGCCACCCATCCGTGCGTGGCAACAATGAACAAGAAGTACAACAACCCACTCATAACCAGCACGGTGCAAGGCATCAAGGCCAAAATCCAGTCGAGGCCAACCTCCTTGACGCTCCCACGGTCGACCATAGGTGGAGGATCAATGAAGGCCGCGATGCGTGGCTTGTCATTGAAGCGAGGAGGAAGGACCGTACCGGCAGGCACTATAACGACGACAACAGCGACCGCTTTCCCGCCTTCACCACTAGCATCACCGACAAGTCCTATCCAAAGGACTTCAAACCAGTAGGAATCCCCAAGTATGACGGTAAGCAGGACCCACGCCAGTGGATTCGTTGCTACTCCGTCGCCATTGAAGTTTCAAGGGGCTCTAACTCTACGAAAGCTCTCTACTTCACGGTGGCTCTGGAGTCCGCGCCCCTCACGTGGCTTGAAAGCCTCAAGCCAAACTCCATCGACTCGTGGGAGGACCTCAAGCGGGCCTTCATCGACAACTTCCAGGGATCCATGATAAAGGCGGGCACTCGCCACAACTTTCCTAGGTGAAGCAGGAGTTGAACAAGACCCTGAGGTCCTACACATGGTGTTTCTTTGAGATGCGCACCACCATCGCTAACATCACAGATAAGGATGTCATCCGTTGTTTACAAAACGGCCTCTTCTCGAAGAGCACGTACCACGACTTCGGGCGCAACCGCCCGACTACTGCCGTGGAGCTGCGGGACATGATGGCACGGTGGGGTGACTAGGAGGACGAGGAGAATGACCGTTTCCCCAGATGCAACCACAACAAGCAAGGCTCGGGCAATGGCCACTTCAACAACTGCCAGTGGAACCACTCGGGGAATACCCGAAAGCGCAAGCCAGACAATGAAGTCGCGGCTATTGAGCGCAACCCGCACGACAAGAAGTCGGGGAACAACAATTCGGAATACGAGAAGATCATGCACAAACAATGCTCGATACACCCGAAGTCGCGGCACACGCTCTTCGAGTTTGTCACCATCCGCAAATCACTCAATCCACCACCCCTCCCTCAAGAAGGAAAGCGAAAGGACAAGGAGGATGATGAAGGAGGTGACAAGTCAAGGGCTCAAGACTTCCAGGATCCAAAGAACGTCGTCAACATCATCTTCGGCGGAGACGGCGGATTCCCCTCCAAGCACGCGGAGAAGCAAGCCTAGCGCGAAATACTCTCTGTGGAGCCGTCCACAACAAGGCCTCAGAGATACAGCAAGGTCTTGATCTCCTTCTCCAGGGGCGATCAATGGACTAGCTTCTCCGAGCCAGGAAAATTCCCGCTCGTCCTAGACCCTGTCGTGGTGGGCTCACAGTTAACCCGAGTACTCATCGACGGCGGAAGTGGCCTCAACCTTCTTTCCGTGAGTACTCTCAAGAAGATGGGACTGGACATCTCCAAGATGCTCACTCCCAGTAAAGCTCCTTTCTACGGCATCGTCCCGGGTAACGCGGCTACACCACTCGGGTCAGTGGTCCTGCAAGTCACCTTTGGGACAAAAGACAACTACCGCACTGAGTACATCAAGTTCGAGGTGGCAGATTTCAACTCATCGTACCATGCCATCCTTGGCAGACCGGCACTAGCTAAATTCATGGCCTTGGCTCATTACATCTACCTCCTACTCAAGATGCTAGGCAAGACAGGCGTACTCACACTCCGTGGCGACTTGAAGAAGTCGTATGAGTGCGACCAGAAGGCGATCGAGTACGCTATGACTTCACGCATGCTAGAACCATCTGTAGAAGTACTTGCGGCCGCGGTGAGGCTGACCAATACGGAGATGGAGATCTCCAACCAGCGGCCGAGCCAGTAGAGGGTTATTTCCAACCCCAGCGACGTCGGCATCAAGACCATCCAGCTGGAAGAAGGCGACTCGTCCAAGACCACTTTGATCGGGGGCGGCTTAGGCGACAAATAGGAAAGCGCGCTCATCAACATCCATAGGGCTAACCGGGACATATTCGCGTGGAAAACATGTAGATATTCCAAGGGTGCCCAAGGAGTTGATTGAGCATTGCCTAAAACTTGACCCTAAAGCCACTCCGAAGAAGCAACGACTGTGACGCTTCGCTCCCGACAAGAGGGAGGCCACCAAGAAGGAGCTAGCAAAACTACTCGCGGCTGGTTTTATTAAAGAAGTATACCACCTCGAGTGGTTAGCTAACCCCGTACCTGTACTGAAAAAGAATAATAATGAATGGAGGATGTGTGTGGATTATACTGATCTCAACAAACACTGCCCGAAGGACCCCTTCGCGCTCCCACGCAATCGACCAAGTCATCTACTCGATGGCTGGCTGCATTTTGCTCTCCTTCCTCGACTGCTACTCGGGCTATAATCACATAGTTCTCAAGGAGGAAGACCAGATCAAAACGGCGTTCATCACCCCCTTTAGAGCATATGCCTATACTAAAATGTCTTTTGGGTTGAAGAATGCAGGAGCCACCTATCAACGGGCCATCCAACTGTGTCTCGCGGACCAATTACACTGCAACATTGAACCTTACGTGGATGATGTGGTCACCAAGACCAGATCCCACGACGAGTTCATCACTGATCTCGAAGAGACCATCAATAGCTTGCAACGGTTTTGATGGAAACTCAACCCGACAAAGTGCGCCTTTGGCGTACTTGGGTTCATTGTCAGTCACCGCGGGATCGAGGCAAATCTAGAGAAGATCAACGCCATCACAACCATGGATGCTCCAAAAACGATCAAGGACATCCAGGAGCTCATTGGCTGCATGGCAGCTCTGAATCGATTCATCTCCCGACTTGGAGAAAGGGGACTACCCTTCTTCAAGTTGCTCAAGCACCACAACAAGTTCAAGTAGACCGAGGAGGCAAACCAGGCGCTACAAGACCTCAAGTACCATTTGCATTCGCCACCCATCGTGACTACCACCCAACTAGGCGAGAACCTGCTCCTCTATATCGCCGCGACTACTCACATCGCCAGCATGGCAATCGTGGTGGAACGCCAGGAAGAAGGCCACGCTTTTGGGGAGCAGCGATCAGTTTACTTCATCAGCGAAGTCCTCTCTGAGTCGAAGGTTCCTTACCCAACGATTCAAAAGATACTTTACGGTATACTTATCACTTCCAGGAAGCTTCGCCACTACTTTGATGCATACAATATCCTGGTTGTCTCGGACTTCCCATTGGCGGATATCCTCCACAATCCTGGAGGCCACCAAGAAGGACTAGCAAAACTATTAGCGGTTGGTTTTATTAAAGAAGTATACCACCCTGAGTGCTTAGCTAACCCCTTACTTGTACTGAAAAAGAATAATAATGAATGGAGAATGTGTGTGGATTATACTGATCTCAACAAACACTGCCCGAAGAACCCCTTCGCGCTCCCACGCATCGACCAAGTCATCGACTCGACGGCTGGCTGCGTTTTGCTCTCCTTCCTCGACTGCTACTCGGTCTATCATCAAATAGATCTCAAGGAGGAAGACCAGATCAAAACGGCGTTCATCACCCCCTTTAGAGCATATGCCTATACTACAATGTCTTTCGGGTTGAAGAATGCAGGAGCCACCTATCAACGGGCCATCCAACTGTGCCTCGCGGACCAATTACACCACAACGTTGAAGCTTACGTGGATGATGTGGTCATGAAGACCAGATCCCACGACATGTTCAACACTAATCTCGAGGAGACCTTCAATAGCTTGCGACGGTTTTGATGGAAGCTCAACCCGACAAAGTGTGTCTTTGGCGTGCCTCAAGGTAAACTACTCGGGTTCATTGTTAGTCACCACGGGATCGAGGCAAATCCAGAGAAGATCAATGCCATCACATTCATGGATGCTCCAAAAATGATCAAGGACATCTAGAAGCTCACTGGCTGCATGGCAACTCTGAAACGATTCATCTCCCGACTTGGAGAAAGGGGACTACCGTTCTTCAAGTTGCTCAAGCACCATGGCAAGTTCAAGTAGGCTTTGATGCATACGATACCCTGGTGGTCTCTGACTTCCCATTGGCGGATATCCTCCACAATCGAGACGCTACCGGGCGCATCTCCAAGTGGACGGTGGAGCTGGGAGCCCTTACACTCGACTTCAAGCCCCGGGCAGCCATCAAGTCGCAAGCACTAGTTGATTTCATGGCGGAGTGGCAAGAAAATCAAGTGGAAGCCCCAACCAACCAGCCGGAGCATTGGGTCATGTACTTTGACGGTTCACTCAAGCTCTGTGGTGGTGGTGCGGGAGTACTTTTCATCAGCCCGAGAGGAGAATAGCTCAAGTACGTGTTTCAAATACTGTTCGAGGTCTCCAACAATGAGGCTAAGTACGAGGCATTGCTGCATGGGCTACACCTTGCAATCTTCCTGGGCATCAAGCGACTACTCATCTATGGTGACTCCTTACTGGTGGTTCAGCAAGTCAACAAGGAGTGGGACATCAACAAGGATAATATGGACACCTACGTTATGGAAATACGCAAGCTCGAGAAAAAGTTCTCGGGGCTAGAAATCCACCATGTGGTTCGCGAGAACAATGTTGGCGCGAACGTGCTCTCCAAATTGGGTTCTGATCGAGCTAACATCCCCGGGAGTTTTCGTTCACGAGTTGCATCACCCTTCCATCAGGTCCCCGGACTCAAGTTCCATCGCTCAGGGTCCCAAGAAACCCGATCAAGAGGTCTTGATGGTCGAGGTTGACTGGAGGGAGGCCTTCATCGACTACATCCAGGAGCACAAACTACCCCTCGGCGTCGACCCAAAAAGCACTGAAGCTACTCGTATCCTACGGCGCAGTAAAGGGTATGTAGTCGGGGGCAATCTGTACAAGCGTGGATCGACATCAGGCATACTCATGAAGTGTGTCACCACGGATGAGGGCAAAGAAATACTCCAAGAGATTCATGAAGGCGTGTGTGGGAACCATGCTGCTTCTCGCACACTAGTCGGCAAGGCGTTTCGTTCTGGTTTCTACAGGCCGACTGCTTTGGCAGATGCCGAAGCACTCGTTCGCCGGTGCACCAACTGCCAATTCATTGGCAAACAGCCTCATGTTCTGGCTCATAACCTGATCACTATACCACCTTCATGGCCGTTTGCATGCTGGGGCCTGAACATGATAGGGCCTTTCACGACTGCGCCAGGAGGTTCCACTCACGTGTTGGTGGCCATCGACAAGTTTACTAAGTGGATCGAATACAAGCCAATTGCAACGCTAGTGCAAATCGAGTGGTTACTTTCATCTGCGACATCTTACACCGCTTTGGCTTCCCCAACACCATCATCACCGATTTGGGATCCAATTTTCATTTGCATCAGTTCTGGAATTTCTACGAACACAGCTCTATTGAAGTCAAATATGTTTCGGTGGCTCATCCGCGGGCCAATGGCCAGGTTGAGTGCGCCAACGGCTTGATTCTTGATGGATTGATGAGATCTCATCAGTAGTCTGGGGGCTTCGCACACAACCAAGCAAAGCCACAGGCCAGTCACCTTTCTTTCTCGTATACGGGTCTAAAGCCATACTACCAGCTGACATGATGCGGAAGTCTCCACGACTGGAGATGTTGGAAGAGGGCGAGGCTGACGCTGCAAGATATCTTGAACTTGACTCTGCTGAGGAAATCTGATGCAATGCATTATTGCAGTCAGCCCGATACTTACAAGGAGTTCTTCGTTACCACGACAGGAACGTTCAACGACACCCTTTCAATGTTGGAGAGATGGTTCTTTGACGAATCCAAGATGACACTGGTCTACACAAGCTTAACTCATGATGGGAGGGACATTTCATTGTGCACAAGGTCACATGCCCTGGATCTTATCGCTTACAATACCCAGATGGCCAGGAGGTACCAAATTCTTGGAATATTGAACATCTATGTTGGTTTCATCCTTGATTAACTAGGGACATCTTCTATTGGCGCCTGAAGATTGATACTACCAGTACAACTCTCTTTTACCGGTTTACGACTGGTACTACTTGCAAGTTTACTGAAGGGGCCTTGCTCCCATACTTCCAGCACCTAGTTACTAGTCTCCGACTAGTTTCTTGGGTTCCTAAAGGGCTTTTGTGTTCATATTTCCAGTACAACTTTGTTTTACTGGTTTTCGACTAGTACTATGCGTAAGTTTGCTGAAGGGACCTCACTTCCATATTTCCAGTAACATATTACTTGTTTTTGACTTGTACACTATGTTATTGAAGGGGCCTCGCTCCCATGATAAGATGTTTATCAGTTTACGACTATGTTATTGAAGGGGCCTGGACACGGGGGCTGGCGCCACCAGTCAAATACGACTGCTTTATGTCTATGATCTGGCCCCTGGCTCGGGGGCTTGATGCGACAAGGCACTCAACGTGCCACAAAGGACACCTCTCATGCTTACATGCTCGACGCTGATCAATCACTCAATAATGCCTGATCCAAGAGGCTCTTTAAGACTTGTTTTGGGTATATGTTTGTTAAACATTATTTGAGGGATTTTATTCTGAAATAAGGGGTTTGTTCAATGTATTACCCAGAGGTCTTGTTTAGTCATTGGCTCAAGGCACAAAGAATAAGGGGTTTGTTCAATGTATTACCTACGTCTTGTTGGGAAAGTTGTTTGTTTCACCATCTTTTCAGGGAACTCATCCCGAAAAGAGAGGTTTTCAAATTTATTACACCAATTTGCCCATGTTTACCATCAAATCTTTACTATCATATTGCATGCCACGATTCTTTGGATCCTATATTCCAAAACCTTGGGGATTTGGATACAAAGGCTCGGGGCTGCGGGACAAGTGTCATCAGTGACTTTTTTTTTCAAAACTGCTAGAAGATAAGGATAGAAGACTCAAGATTAAATTGACACTCAGCGTGATTCTATGAGTCAACCTAAGGCTCGAGGGCTACTCCATATGGAGGGCGAGTTTAATCGGGCCCTATATAAAGAAGACTGGAAAACTACTCGGGGCATGAGCACCTCACAGCCTCGACGCAGCCAGGAAAGTACTTAGAGGGCACCTCCATGATGGAGTTTGGGAGAACTCAAAGACGCCTTCAGAAGTACTCGGATGCCTGCAGTACTCGGCTACGAAGAGCTCGGGGGCTTATCAGACCCGGGCACACGGGACTGCCCACATGACACACTTCTCCTAGGATACGGGATGGGACATTGCCCACGCCCTACATCTGTTGTAACTACTCGTAATGCAGTAGGATTACTCGTACAGTAGTTAGACTAGTCGGACATGGTAGGGAACCACCCGAGAAGTAGTCGGGTAGGACTCCTGGGCTTCTACCCGACTAGGACTCCCATGTAAACCTGTCCCCCCAGACTATATAAGGGCGGACAGGTACCCCCTCGGGACAATCATCATCAAAGGCAATCCAAACCACACAAGACGTAGGGTATTACGCTCTCGCAGCCCGAACCTGTCTAAAACCTTGCGTTCCTTTGCACCTTCGAGTTGTAGATCTCGGCGACACCCTACCTACAAACTCACCACCTCGGGGGTATCCTCAGTGGGCGTGGCGGTAAAACACCGACAGATACTACTTCATAAATGACTGCCCAAGGAAAAGAAAATGAAGTGCTTTCCAACTTAACTTGAGTTTTGTTGAATGACAACTTTATAGTGAAATAGTTATTTATCTTGTTCTATTAAAACAACTGATACATATGCATTCATATAGAATCGACGACTCTTGCTGATGGAACCTACGAGCTGGTGCCAAAGCCCGAGAGTGAGCAGCGTGAAGCTCGGATCAATCTAACTAAAGTGATCAAAGATCCGAACAAAAGTTCGGAAGAGCCCAAGGCTCGCTTTGCTCAGGAAGGCAAGCCCCGGAACATAACCCCTATTTTTAAACTTATGCAACTTTTACTTATATATGGTATTGTGCATTAAGTTTGTAGGAGTGGATTGAAACCCTAGATGCATGATCCTAGGTATCTATGATATGAATACTAGTCTTTGTCGGTCGATGGATTGCCATGTTAATAGGACTCCGGTAAAAGTCGAGTGATTTCCTATCACTCGCGAGATATAGGAGTTTCTTGTTTTACTTATGTTGGAATCATAAGGTTGTCGGACGGGGCTATGTTATGATATTCCTGTTGATGATTGAGGCCCCATCTGTTTAGCAAAAATGCTAAGGTCGTGGTGTGTGGTAGTGGTGGTTAAGTTTTTGAACGTACTAACCACATCCTGAGAATATGGTAATCATTAAGCTTAAGTACCTGATTGGACCGGCGAGTGGAGTTTACTCTCACACTCTTGACGTTGTTCCCATGGGCACATGGTGAGTGCAAGAGCAGCCACGGCTCAGCTTCGTTCCGAGGTTCGTGGACCTCTGTACTCGATGGGGGTGGCCCAGATCCACAACCCGGAAAGAAAGGGGAAAAGTTGCACGTGTGACTCTGTGAGTAACCACGTGACGTGTGTTTAGGTTTCGCCTTGCAAGGTTAAGAAATTCGATTCAAATCATCCGTTTCTCGCAGCCATTGAGACTGCTTAACCCTTTTACCACACAGAGTAAGAAGTGGAACAATGATGATGGTGATTAATATTGTTGGCTGCTTAAGTTAATTCTATCCACCATGTGTGATGTTTGATAGTTGCTCATCTAGAATGGTTAATCAAACTAGAATCTTGAAGCTAAAATCTGAAATTAAGGAGCTACTCTTTGTTGTTTTTCGGCAAAAACAAACCCCTCAAGCCAAAAGCCTTGCATGTCTAGGAGTCGGCTAAGTATATACCAATAGTCGGGTAAGCCTTGCTGAGTATTAGTATACTCAGCCTTGCTTGTGGCTTTGTTTTCAGGTGAGACATTTGAGGACATAGTTGCTAGTTTGACCTGGCTGTGTACTCTTCCTCCATGTTAGTCGGTGGAATGGGATCCATCCCCGGCCAACGGTGATAACGTTGAATGATGTCATGTACGGGCTTCATCATGATATCTTGTATCGTCATTAGAACTTTCGCTTATTTTCCACTGCACTATTAAACTCTGGAAGTACTTGTTTATTAATATTTTTGAACTTGGCTATGTAGACTGCTTGACCCTTTTACCACATAGAGTAAGAAGAGGAACAATGATGATGATTAATCTGGTTGGATGCTCAATTAATTATTTCCACAATGCGTGATTTGGATAGTTGCTTACCTAGAATGGTTAATCAACTAGAACTTGATGCTAAAATATTAAAGCAAGGACTCACTCTTAGATGCTTTTTGGCACAAACAACCCTCAGCCAAAATCCTTGCATGTCTAGGAGTCGGCTAAGTATATACCACTAGTCGGGTAAGCCTTGGTGAGTATTAGTATACTCAACCTTGCTTGTGGCTTTATTTTAGGTGAGACCTTTGAGGACATGGTTGCTAGTTTGACTTGGCCATGTACTCTTCCTCCTGGTTGGTCGGTGGAATGGGATGTGTCCCCGGCCAACGATGATGTAAAATCTGAATGTACTTGAACATCATTTGTAATAATAATTCCTGTTGAACTCTGTGATGTAAAATTTGTGGATTGTTGTAATCTCAGGATGTTACCCGGCAGACTGTCGTTTTACTCCGTTTTAAGTGTGTGTCAGCCCAGATTGCCTCTATAGTGATGGTTAGTGCGCTTAAGCCATATTAATTCAGGCGGTTCTGCCACACTTATGCGGTCTACTCCTATGTCCTACAGCACCAACCGCTCTCACGTTGTGGAATACGTAGGCCGGACAGGGCTGTCACCATCTTCCGGCTACCACAACTATCCGTGGGGTTGGGTGCAAACCAAGGTAATCTAAAGCCTAGGCACCACGCCTACACTAGTCGATTACTACTTCACTCCACTTTAGAGCAAAGCACCCAGAGCTAGTAAGATAAACTTACTAATAAACAATGAACGAGGAACCCGTAGACAATGAAAGTAATTACTAATGCTCAATTAATTAGAAAGACTGGAGTTACCAGACAAGACCCGGAAGTTACTCGAAGCTGAGCTATAACACCCTAGGTGTTTAAAATCCTAAACAAGAAAAATCTAGACATAGCATCATGCATACTAAACTAGAATCATTGAAACAATGCATCTAATTATGTGTGTGCATATGCATGTGTAGGAATGTGCATGTGCATGTGTATGTATGCATCTATGTGAGTTCTGTTCTGTTGTGTTTATAACCTCTTCATGCTCCACATTTCATGACAAATTTAGTACAAAAACACACTCAGATTTTAGTATTACAATGTGTACTTCAAAACAACAATTGCAAATTCAAAATTCAACACAGGAAATGACTAGTAATTCAAATCCTAGTAGTCTTGAATTTAAAATAACTTTTAAACCGTGGCTCAAATAAACTTTAGGCTAAAACAAAAGTTGTAGACTTTCAAATTCCCTACAACTTTCGTTTTAAAAGTTTTTCAAGTTTCGATATGAAATTTTAAGAAAATTTAATTTCAATCCCGGCCCTTTTCTCTCTCCCTCCTTCTGCCTTCTCTCCCCTGCCAGCAGAGAAGCGCCGCCACGCGGCAGGGCATCCCTGAGCCAGCGAGCCGCGCCAAAGGAAAGCGCCCCGACAGGCCCCGACCGGCCCGCGACCAAATCGCCCTCCCCTGCCCCGAATCCACCAATGCCCGACGTGCGCGCGCCACGCGGCCGTCGATTCCCGACGGCCGAGCCACGACGCGCCGGCAACGCCGCGCCCTTGTCGCGGCCATGTCCCGGCTGCGTCTCCCTCAGTTCTGTCGCACCCAGCTCCACCTCCTCCCACTGTACGCCTATAAAAGGGCTGCACTGCGCCCGTGCTCACACACGCCCGAGAACCACCACCACCCCGCCATTAACGCCGCCACACGACCTCGCCGATGAGCCCCACTTTCCGCTCCTCTAAACGGGTCACACTCGACCTGCTGGTCCTCCCCAAACTTCCCCACGCTGCCCTCCCTCGCTGGACCACCGCCACCCATCGCCCGCACCTCGTCGGAGCTTCTGCTCACCGCCGGCAGCCCAACTCCGGCCACCCCAGCCCCAGCCAAGCACACCAACAGGTTCCCCTCGACCTCCACATGCTCTCCCAACCCTTTAACCTCGCCGCCTACTAGTTCCCTTACCGGATTTTGGACGGCAACAACCCAGCCCCTCCTAGGGACTACATTGCAATCGCCAAGTTTTTTTTAGGGTCTTTTCTGCTAGATCCAGGGACATATCTGCGAGAGCCCGAGTACTTTTGTTTTCAAAATGCTGTCACTTGTAAAATCAATCTAAAATCATAGAAAATTCAGAAAAATGCAAACTAAAATTTGTTGTAACCCTCTTGATGAACCCAACAACTTTGGTACAGTGGGATGACTAGTTACAAGCAATAACCTGGGCTAAGATGAATCTTGTTTCAAATGGGCCATAAATGTATCTCTTGATCTAGGACAGTACTATGGATGATTTTTGGATGGAAAACTAGTCTCTGCTTGTTAAAACTTGTGTAAAATTTCAAGGCCAGAACATGTCTCTATGAGTAGTTTTTGTGGTATCTTGTTGATGTGCTATTTTGCTAGAGTTGTTTGTTCATGCTGTTTTACATATATTTTAGGGTTGAAACTTTTACAGTAGAGTAACCTTGATGCATAAAAGCTGTGGGCGAAGTTTGGAAACTTTTACTTCTATCTAACTTGCTCATATGTTTTTGTTAAGAAAAACTACATTAAATCAAGTAACTAGTTCTAGTGCTTAGAAAAATAAGAATTTTAACCACAGACTACCTTTGACTAGTTTATCACATTCGAAAAGTTTGAGACACAGAAACATTGTGGAACTACCTGTAGAAACAAATCTTGATTAATGTAGATGCATCTTGACTTATTTTCTATGCCCTGTTTACAGTAGACTCACCACAAGTTTAGAAGTACTCGGTAAAATATTGAGCACTAGTTCTTGCATGGTTTGTTCTGTATAAATAGATCTTGATCCTAAAATTACCTGTTCAATGTATTTTTCATGATTAATCTACTAAATGAAAATGGCTAAAACTTTTACAGTAAGTTTGTACCTAAGTAATGTGCTCTGCATAAAAATCTCAATCCCAGAAACTACCTCTGCGAGTAGTTTTGTTTAAATCCATGCTTACTGTTGAAAATGGCCGTTTATGAAATGACAAAACAACTCAAATACTTAATGAAGTTAGTTAATCCAGATAAGTACTCGATAAATTACTGCCCAAGGAAAAGAAAATGAAGTGTTTGATAACTTAACTTGAGTTGTGTTGAATGACTACTTTTTAGTGAAATAGTTATTTATCTTGTACCATTAAAACCACTCATACATGTGCATTCATATAGAATCGACGACTCTCGCCGACGGAACATACAAGCTGGTGCCACAGTCCGAGAGTGAGCAGCATGAAGCTCAAGTCAATCTAACTAAAGTTGCTGAAGACCCGAATAAAAGTTCGGAAGTACTCCCGACTAGTTTTTCTCAAGAAGGCAAGCCCGGGAGCATAACCTCTACTTTTAAACTTATGCAACTTTATTTGTATATATATATGGTATTGTGCATTAAGTTCTTAGGAGTTGATTGAACCCTAGTTGCATGATCCTAGTACCTATGATATGAACACTAGTTTTTGTCGGTCGCTAGATTGCCATGCTAATAGGACTCCGGTAAAAGTCGAGTGGTTTCCTGCCACTCGCGAGATATTGGAATTGCTTGTTTTACTTATGTTGGAATCATAAGATCGGCGGACGGGGCTATGTTACGATATTCCTATTGATGTTTGAGGCCCCGTCTGTTCAGCAAAAATGCTAAGGTCGTGGTGTGTGGTAGTGGTGGTTAAGTTTTTGAACGTACTAACCACATGCCGAGAATATGGTAATCGGTAAGCTTAAGTACCTGATTGAACCGGTGCATGGACATACCTCCCACCGTCTTGATGTTGTTCCCATGGGCACATGGTGAGTGCAAGAGCAGCCACGGCCCGGCGCCGTACCGTGGTTCATGGACCTCTGTACTTGAGGATGGTGGCCCTGATCCAAGAAACGGGAATAAAGGGGAAAAGTTGCACGTGTGACTCTGGGAGTAACCACGTGACGTGTGTTTAGATTTCCCTTGCAAGGTTAAGAAATTCAATTCGAATCGTCCGTTTCTTGTGGCAATTGAGACTACTTAACCCTTTTACCACATAGAGTAAGAAGAGGAACAACGATGAGGATTAATCTGGTTGGATGCTTAGTTAAATTCTCCACCATGTGTGACTTAGATAGTTGCTTACCCAGAATGGTTAACCGACTAGAACTTGATGCTAAAACTTGAAAGGAAGGACTCATTCTTAGATGCTTTTTGGCAAAAGCTACCCTCAGCCAAAAGCCTTGCATGTTTAGGAGTCGGCTAAGTATATACCACTAGTCGGGTAAGCCTTGCTGAGTATTAGTATAGTCAGCCTTGCTTGTGGCTTTGTTTTCAAGTGAGACCTTTGAGGACATGATTGCTAGTTTGACTTGGCTGTGTACTCATCCTCCTGGTTGGTCGGTGGAATGGGATCCGTCCCCGGCCAACGGTGATAATGTTGAATGATGTCATGTACGGGCTTCATCATGATATCTTGTATCATCGATTAGAACTATCATTTATTTTCCGCTGCACTATTAAACTCTGAAAGTACTCGTTTATGCATGAATTCGAACTTGGTTTTTAATAATAATTATTTTTGAACTTTGTGATGTAAAATTGTGGATTGTTGTAATCTCTGGGCTCACCTTCATGTGGGTTGTATGTATGCATTGTTTCAATCGAAGTTCCAGTGGTTGCATCGGGATGTTACCCGACAGACTATCATTTTACTCCGTTTTAAGTGCGTGTTAGCCTGGATTGCCTCTTTGGTGATGGTTAGTGCACTTAAGCCGGATTAATTCGGGCGGTTTTGCCACATGAGCCGCATCCGTTGAGGTACAAGGTGGAAGAGGTGCCGACATTCTGGCGCCTTCCCAGCACTCCCACCTCGCCTCTCTCCCTATTTTCTATTTCTATTCTTGCAGGGCTTCGCCTTGGAGCTTCTCTTCACTTCTATGTCTTGCAAGTGGGAGGGATTTCTCTATTTATAGCTTGGAGCTGCCATGGGAGAGTGGAGATGCTCGTAGAAATATTCTCCCCCAATCCCTCTCGTCTAGCCACCTAGCACCTCCTAAGGTTGGTTTTGTGCTAATCCTCCGCAGCAAGAAACATCCCACCGCCTCCCTGCATGCATGTGTGAAAGGGGACCAGAAGACGCCGCCATTTGAGTTCGGGAAAACCATGGGGGTTCGGCCGACCTTCCATTCATGGGTTTGGCCAATTTGCAAGTTTCCATGGGCCTTGTGATGAATCATGAGGCTTCTGGCAAAACTCGAGGGTCATTGGGCTTGGTCCAGGTTCGGCCGAACTCCTTGTTGTCCAGCCCGCGGTGCAATTTTCCAGGAAGGGTAACTTTTGCATCCGGACTCCAAATTGGGTGAACCAAAACTCCAGTTCATTCATCTCAACGAGCTCTTCGACATGGTGAGGTCAAATATGTCAATGGAGGAATTCTTTCATCATGTCGAAAGTCACCTTTGTCCCTTGTCCGGAATCATGTCCGGATGCTAGGATAAGCCTTGGACATGTGGGCTGTTGTTGCTCCTCCGTCATCCATGATATTTGTGCACCAAATTACCTTTATTCCTTGCAAAACATGTTTAGGCACAAAACTTGTGGAACTCTTTAGTTTAAGCCCTATAACTATGGTGTTTCCATTCAAATGATCATTTCATTAACTTGTCGAAGGTTGGAAATTCAGAATTAACGACCGCCAACACAACCCACACTTGGACCTTTTCTCGTCCCGAGTAAAGGCTAGAATTATGAACATTGGGACTTCAAGCAGAGGCTAAGGTGGACTTGATGCATAGCTTCTCCTGATAGATAGCAAGAATAAATGTAATTCCGAAATGTTCCTCATACTTGTGGGTTTTGAAGTGGGTATGATCCTTACCTTCAGAGGTTGAATAATCTAATAGCTCGATTGAAGTGTTATCTTCATTTTTTCTTAGCATACTTGGAGTTTTTTTTAGAAGAGATACTCAGGTCACTTACTCCTCAGGTGGTACCCTAAAATCACTCAATTGGTACTTATATTCCTTCCTAGGGCCTTTGGCTAACTCTTCCCTACTATGTCTAGGCCTATGTGGAGCTTGGGTAGGGTAAAAGAGGCATACCTATGTTGTATATGTTGTTCAGTCAAAGATTAGTCCTATTGAAGGTTGTGCCACTTCCTTTTCTGATCATTGGGGGAGAGATGTTCAAGGATGAGGAAGAGAATGAACTCACACCAAGGTATGAAACAAACACAAGTAGAGAACTTGTGCTTGATGGATATGGTCTTTAATTGGGCTCTTTATTTTGAAAATCCCTTTCTTTGGAAATGTTTGAATTTTTGAGACCATGGAGCTATCCCTCTTTTTTTCATCTCCTTTTCTTCTATCTTTTTTTTCTCGTTTTCTTTTCTTTCTCTCCTTTCTCTTTTTTTTGAATAGCTCCATGCCTCTACATTGCCAGGGATTTGGTGAAGGAAGATATCAAAAGAAAAATAATAGAGCATTTATTTTGATACACCATATGAGTGGATGGGTTCAAGGATAGTCGAGGAAAAGAAGATAGGGTTTGAAGGAATGGAGGACCTGGAGAAGGTGGATGCATCAATCCAATGTGGATTTAGCATAACCAGGTATGATGAGGCTAGAAATTGAAGAGGTATGCAAAGGAAAATGATCAGAGTTTGAAGGGCACTACTTCATAAGGACATAAAATTTGACAAAACTCAACACAACTATTGGTAGCTTATATGGAGGTTTAAACAAGTAAGCATTTGGCTTCGGTAGGAATTTTAAACCACTGAGGTGTTGTGCGACTGAGGTTTTGAATTTGAGCTCAAAATAAAATTCTCCAAGCAGCACATGATCAAGAAAGGAAGAAACACTTCTATCTTGCTACATCACATTGTTCAACAACTTAGGCAATATCACCATAATTAAAATTTACACCACAAGAATTGAGTACTAATTAAGGAATAAGACTTATGCAAGCCAACATGTGAGGGACAAACCTATGTTCAAGTGATTATGTTTTATGCTCAGTTGATCATCATACCACAAGATGGGAGATAAAAGGTTAAAACCAGAGTGTACCACACATGGCTGAACATGTGTATAAGCAGGGGTGAGGTATGTTAGTACATGTGGGTCGGTCGATCACCTTGACCAATCCCCATGAGCGACTTTCATCGTGGTACATGACCCATTTCCACATTGGTGGAGAGGTGAATCGGCCGATCTGGATCCTAGTCATGCCATTCTTTTTCTTGTATATGTGCATTGACTTGCAAAGAATGTGAGATAAGAAATTCGGTCAGTGTAAGAATACACCGACCGAGGCAAAAACTTACCTCAATGAGTCGTCTAGCTCAGGTTACTCTTTTATTATAGGAAGAAGGAAGTAGATTTTATATTTTCTTTTCTAGTGGGAACAAGCAAAGCGGCAAGGCATAGGGATTGTCATTGCATCTAACCCAAGACAAAGCTTTTGAATGACGAAACATAGCATTTGATACTTATAGACTTTACTCCCCCACGCTTGGATTTTCTTGTCACTTGGTGCCACAGCGTGCAAGGTTGTAGTCTCCTTTTGATATGTTCCATCACCATGAATGATGTCCAGGTACTAGAGACCAAACATATTCATCCATCATAGGTTGTCTATGACATTCTATGGTTGTATCTCGCACCTCAAGATGGTATAAGTGACCCTCATCTTGAGTAAGCACACTATTGATGACCCTTTCAATGGGTCTTCCGATGAGAATGAATGGTGGATCATCTTGAGGGATATCAAAGATATGGAAATCTAAGAAGATCCCCCACTCTCTAATCTTCGTACTAATGACCCTAAGGACTCCCTGAGTCTCCAAAATTTTACCCGTGAACCATATGAGACATTTCTGAGAGAATGGAAAAGATTCTTCAAGGAAAGAATCTATTACCAAGGATTTAGAAATGATATTGATTCTGACCCTTGGGTTGTAGATCACATCTTGGTAAGATATTCCTCCTACTTGTCATTAGAGAACTTTTAGCTCGGGATATAGCTGCACAACTTGATCATTGCTTCCGACTTCTCTTAGCCATTCCTAGCTCGTAATAGCAGAGAGACATGCCAAGTTCTCTTTTTGTAGTCGTACTTCTTCTAAGTCAGGCGTATGGACCTCCTGATCCCCTTGCGCCATGTGTCTTTCCATTTTTGGTTGCTTTGAAGCATTACCGAAATCATGGAATAACTCATCATAAAAGGTGTAGGGAAGATCTAAAGGTGAATCATATGGGTCCAAAAATGGTTGAGAAGTGGGTTCGGAGAACGTGCTGGGTGTGGATACCGAAAAAGATTTGAAGGATATGGAATGTGAAGTAGTTGCTTCTTCGGGTACCGATGTTTCAAGTGCGTGCTCCGTGGGTTCTTCTTCAAGAGGTTCGTCATTAGGTCCTGATGATCGAGGTCGACTGGCGGGTGACATTTATCGACTCCATCAAGGGGCACAAACTACCTCCCGACGTCAACCCAAAAAGCGTTGAGGCCACACACATCCTAAGACGCAGCAAAGGGTACGTTCTATTCGGGGACAACTTATACAAGTGTGGATCAGCATCAGGCATACTCATGATGTGTGTCCGTATGGAGGAAGGCAGAGAAATACTCCAGGAGATTCACGAAGGAGTGTGTGGGAACCATGTTGCTTCTCGCACACTAGTCGGCAAAGCTTTCAGATCCGGGTTCTACTAGCCGACTACTTTGGTAGATGCCAAAGCACTCGTTCGTCGGTGCACAAACTGACAGTTCTTCAGCAAGCAGCCCCATGTCCCGGCCCACAACCTTATTACCATACCTCCTTCATGGCCGTTTGCATGCTGCGGCCTGGACATGATAGGGCCCTTGACAACTGCACCAGGTGGTTTTACTCACGTGTTGGTGGCCATCGACAAGTTTACGAAGTGGATCGAGTACAACCCAATCACAAAGCTCTCTGAAGATCGAGTGGTTAGCATCATCTGCGACATCTTGCACTGATTCGGCTTCCCCAACACTATCATCATGGACCTGGGATCAAATTTCCACTTGCATCAGTTTTGGGACTTCTGTGAACGCAGTGCCATTGAGGTTAAGTATGTTTCAGTGGCTCACCCGCGGGCCAACGGCCAGGTTGAGCGCACCAACAGCTTGATTCTTGATGGCTTGAAGAAAAGACTCTGTGATGAGTACAGCAAAAAGGACGGCAAGTGGATCAATGAGATCTCATCAGTAATCTGGGGGCTTCGCACACAACCAAGCAAAGCCACAGGACAGTCACCTTTCTTTCTCGTCTATGGGTACGAAGCTATATTACCGGCTGATGTCATGTGGCAATCTCCCCGACTGAAGATGTACGAAGAAGACGAGGTTGATGACGCAAGACATTTTGAATTTGATTCGGCAGAAGAAGTCCGATGCAATGTACCAGTCGGCCCGCTACTTACAAGGTGTTTGTCGTTACAACATCCGGAATATTCAACGATGATCTTTTAACATGGGAGATATGGTCCTTCGCCGCAACCAGGATGAAACCGGGCTGCATAAGCTTAATCCGCGATGGGAGGGACCTTTCATCGTGCACAAGGTTACAGGTTCAGGGTCGTATCCCTGATGTCCAGGAGGTCCCAAACTCCTGGAATATCGAGCATCTAAGCCGTTTTCATCCTTAGCCAACCAGAACATCATCGCATGGCAACATACAACATGTCGCGGCCCAACCAAGGAACTGATTAAACCCACGTGAAGGACCTCATCATCACTTCCTTCGGGCCAACCATGACGTTTTCGCATGGCAACATGTGAATTCTCATGGCCCGCCCAAGGAATCGTCTTCAGTAGGCGACTGGAGATCAACACTTCCAGTACTACTCTGTTCTACTGGTTCACGACTGGTACTACGTGCAAGTATACTGAAGGGGCCTCGCTCCCATACTTCCAGTATTACTCCGTTTACTGGTTCACGACTGGTATTACATGCAAGTATACTGAAGGGGCATCGCTCCCATACCTCCAGTAACACTCCGTTTACTAGTTTACGACTAGTACTACGTGTAGTTTACTGCATGGACCTCGCTTCCATACTTCCAGTAATACTCCATTTACTGGTTCACGACTAGTACTACGTGCAAGTATACTGAAGGCGCCTCATTGCCATACTTCCAGTACTACTCCGTTGACTGGTTCACGACTGGTATTACGTGCAAGTATACTGAAGGGGCATCGCTCCCATACTTCCAGCACTACTCTGTTTACTTGTTCACGACTGGTATTACATGCAAGTATACTGAAGGGGCATCGCTCCCATACCTCCAGTAACACTCCGTTTACTAGTTTACGACTAGTACTATGTGTAGTTTACTGAAGAGGCTTCGCTCCCATACTTCCAGTACTACTCCGGTTACTGGTTCACGACTGGTATTACGTGCAAGTTTATTGAAGGGACCTCGCTTCCATGCTTCCAATAACGCTCAAATTCCTAGTTCTCAACTAGTACTCTATATTACTGAAGGGGCTTCGTTCCCATACTTCCAGTACTACTCCGTTTACTGATTCACGACTGGTATTATGTGGAAGTTTACTGAAGGGGCCTCGCTCCCATGCTTCCAGTAACGCTCAGATTACTAGTTCACGACTAGTACTCTATGATACTAAAGGGGCTTCGCTCCCATACTTCCTGTACTACTCCATTTACTGGTTCACGAATGGTATTACGTGCAAGTTTATTGAATGGGCCTCGCTCCCATGCTTCGAGTAATACTCAGATTCCTAGTTCTTGACTAGTACTCTATGTTACTGAAGGGACTTCACTCCCATACTTCCAGTACTACTCCATTTACTGGTTCACGACTGGTATTACGTGCAAGTTTACTGAATGGGCCTCGCTCCCATGCTTCCAATAATGCTCAGATTACTAGTTCTCGACTAGTACTTTATGTTACTGAAGGGGCTTCGCTCCTATACTTCCAGTACTACTCCTTTTAATGTTTCACAACTGATATTACGTGCAAGTTTACTAAAGGGGCCTCACTCCCATGCTTCTAGTAACACTCAGATTACTAGTTCTCGACTAGTACTCTATGTTAATGAAGGGGCTTCGCTCCCATGTTTCCAGTACTACTCCATTTACTAGTTCACGACTGGTATTACGTGCAAGTTTACTGAAGGGGCCTCGCTCCCATGCTTCAAGTAACGCTCAGATTACTAGTTCTCGACTAGTACTCTATGTTACTGAAGGAGCTTCACTCCAATGACACTGCGTTTACTAATTCCCGACTAGTTTTCGCGTCGTCATCTATTTTGACTACTCGTTTCACCTGCAAAACTAGTCTGAATCGAATCCGACTAGTCGGCTTCATCGACAGTTCAAGGTCGAGCGGCAACTTGGCCAATGCCTAGTCTCGGGGGCTGGCGCCACAGACTACTAGGTGTATCTCATGTGACTCATCTAGCTCCCAGCTCAGGGGCTGGATACGACATGGCACTCAGTGAAAAAAGTTTGATTTGAGCAGTAATTTAGGGCACTTTTTGGAGAAGTTATTCGTTTAACCATTTTTCTAGGGAATTCATCTCGAAAAAAGCAGTTTTCGAATTTCTGAACCAATTTGCCCATCTTAACCATCAAATTTTTACCGTCATATATTGCATGCCACGATTCTTTGGATCCTTTATGCCAAACCTTGGGGATTTGGATTCAAGGCTCGGGGGCTGCGGGACACGTGTCATCAGGGACTTATTTTTCAAATCTTTTGGAAGATAAGGATAGAAGACTCAAGACTAAATTGACCCTCAGCCTGATTCTACGAGTCAACCTAAGGCTCGGGTGCTACTCCATATGGAGAGCGAGTTCAATCGCACCCACATAAAAGAAAACTTGACAACTACTCCGGGCATGAGCACCTCACAGCCTCGACGCAGCCAAGGAAGTACTCGGAAGACACCTTCAAGATGGAGTTCGGGAGAACTCGAAGACACCTTCAGAAGTACTCGGAAGCCTGCAGTACTCGACTACGAAGAGATCGGGGGCTTGTCAGACTCGGGCCCACGGGACTGCGCACATTGCCTACATCTTATAGTAGTTGCAACTATACCAGTTCTAACTACTCATAGCATAGTAGAACTACTCATACAGTAGTAAAACTAGTTGGAACAGAAGGAAACTACCCGAATACTACTCGGGTTGGACTCGTGAGCTTGTATCTAACTAGGACTCCCATGTAACCCTGTCCCCCCAAACTATATGAGGGCGGGCAGAGACCCTCTCCAAATAGGAGATCACCCCGGTCAACACCTAAGGCAATAGAAACCACACAGGACGTGGCGTATTACGCTCTCGGTGGCCCGAACCTATCTAAACTTTGTGTTCCTTGCGCCTTTGAGTTTCTGATCTCGGCGACACCCTACCTACAAACTCACCACCTCGGGGGTATCCCTCGTTGGGAGTGGCGGTAAAACACCGACACTGTCTACTTCGGGCGTCCGGACGGAACAAGCTCTAGAAACGGACGAGAAGGGGAGCTTGTGCGGTCTACTCCTAAGTCCTATAGCACCAACCGATCTCACATGGTGGAATACGTAGGCCGGACAGGGCTGTCACCACCTTCCGGCTACCACTACTATCCGTGGGGTTGGGTGCAAACCAAGGTAATCTAAAGCCTAGGCGCCACACCTACACTAGTCGATTACTACTTCACTCCACGTTAGAGCAAAGCACCTAGAGCCAGTAAGATAAACTTACTAAACAATGTACGAGAAACCCATAGACAATGAAAGTAATTACTAATGCTCAATTAATTAGAAAGACCGGAGTTACGAGATAAGACCCGGATGTTACTTGAAGCTGAGCCGCGTCTGCCGAGGTACCAACTGGAAGAGGTGCTGACACTCCGGTGCCTCCTGAGCACTCTCACCTCGCCTCTCTCCCTATTTTCTATTTCTATTCTTGCAGGGCTTCGCCTTGGAGCTTCTCTTCACTTCTGTGTCTTGCAAGTGGGAGGGAGTTTTCTATTTATAGCTTGGAGCTGCCTTGGGCTAGTGGAGATGCTCCCAAGAATATTCTCCCCCAATCCCTCTCCTCTTGCCACCTAGCACCTCCTAGTGTCGGTTTTGTGCTAATACTCGATAGCAAAAAACATCCCATTCCCTCCCTTCATGCATGTCTGAAAGGGGACTAGAAGACGCCGCCATTTGAGTTCGGCCGAACCATGGGGGTTCGACCGACCTTCCATTCATGGGTTTGGCCCATTTGCAAGTTTTCCTTGGCCTTGTGAGGAGTCATGATGCTTGTGGCAAAAGTTGAGGGTCATTGGGCTTGGTCCAGGTTCGGCCGAAGCAAGGAGGTTCAGCCGAACTCCTTCGTGTCCAGCCCGTGGTGAAGTTTTCCAGGATGGGTAACTTTTGCATTCGGACTCCAAATTGGGTGAACCAAAACTCCAGTTCATTCATCCCAATGAGCTCTTCGACATGGTGATTTCAAATATGTCAATGGAGGAAGTATTTCATTATGTCCAAAGTCACCTTTGTCCCTTATCCGGAATAATGTCATGATGCCAGGATAAGCCTTGGACATGTGGGCTGTTGTTGCTCCTCCGTCATCCATGATATTTGTGTACCAAATTACCTTTATTCCTTGCAAAACATGTTTAGGCAAAAAACTTGTGGAACTCTTTAGTTTAAGCCCTATAGCTATGGTGTTTCCATTCAAATCATCATTTCAGGCCAGTGTGTTGTGCGCGAGGAATCATCATCGGATCGATTTTTTTGCGGCAGCAGGAGTTCTTGACTCGTATTATCGAGTCCGCGAGCTGCACACACATGAGTGTTGGGGGGAAGAGCAGGGTATTGTAATTGTTCAAATATCACCTTGGGCACAATGTTCACGCTCGCCCCAAGGTCATTGAGGGCTTGATCAAAATAGCAGTTGTGAATCGAGCAGCTAATCATGGGGACCCCTGAGTCTTCCTTCCTTGCTTCTATCAGGCCTCCCCATGGATTCGTCCTTTGATATGTGGATCTTCCTACATGGTTAGTGCATGATGGCCTCTGAGATGGGTTAACCCATCCGGTGATCACCGTGCTAACATTTTCAACGGGAGCCTCAGGTTGCCACGGAATTTTCCTGGAATCCACCACAGGAACAACAACATCGATTTGAGCTAGTTGAGTTTCTATCATTTTATTGAAACTTAGTTGATTTTTCGGAGCAGAGAATAAAGTTTCAATTTTTATATTTATACTTTCTAGGGTTTTATCATTGGCCAGAAGCTTTTCATTTTAAGATTCATTAATTTTAGCTTGGCCAAGCACAAGGTCTTTCAAGTAAGGTTGATTGAAATTTGAATTGTAGTTATTACCTCCTTGATACGGTGGGCGCGACTGATTCCACCCTTGGCCTCCTTATGGACGATACTTGTTGTTGTTATTCATGAAGGCGACGTCTTCACGGGTCTCAGTGCAGTCATTCCCTGAGTGTCCACTATTTCCACAGACTTCGCATGCGGAGGGCGTCTATGGCTTGAGCGTAGTTGTTCATGTGTTCTTTGAATGTCGCCCTTTCGTCTAGGTGTTTCAGAAGAAGGTCCATCTTGGCCGCGAGCATGTCCGTTTCCTTGACGGTGTGCATGCCCTTGGTATGGGGTTGGAGTCGTTATTCGCTCCACCCTTGTCTGGAGACTATCTTCTCGACTAGTGTTGTAGCTTTTGGCGATGGTGAGGTCGATGTTGATGCTCATTACAGCTCGATTTCGACCATCAAATCCTACATAAAAGAGGAACAATATCACATGCCAACACTAGTATAGGATTATTATCTAACGAATTCCACAAGTGCTGGTCTAAATATGTATGCAGGTGCATTTGAGCTAAAAATTACAAGAGAAGAGCAAGCATGATCCAAGGCCAAGCAACTCCGACCAATCAAAACGCACTGTTCAGGCTCACACGGATCAAAGGGCCCACCAATGCAGGAAACCGACCCAAGAAAGTGCCAAGTCACTTAATAGGGACCAAAGGGCCCACCTGCCAGCCTCATGCGCGAAGCTGATGTCGATTGGTGCCCAACCTAGTTCGACCGAACCAGCCTTGGTGCCACCAACTTAATCCTTGCACATGGCACCTCTCTATTGGCTCCCAAAGGCGGTTCAATGGAGCTCCTGCTGTCTTCCTGGCCGTAGACCCCTAGTGCCACACCTATAAATATGAGGGGAGGGGGGTAGAATTAAGACACACTTCACACTTGCAACTTTTGCCATCTCCTCTCCCATTCCAAGCTCCAGGCTCTCCCTAGAGGTGTAGCGATGCCAAGGCAGTGTTAGAAGATAGGAGGAGAGTGAGGGGAAGTAGGGGAAGTGCCGGGGTTGTCGGCACTCTCCTCCAGCTTGTACCTCGACGGATGCTTATAAATCAAAGTAAGTATTCGTGACTTCCTTAGGTCTTTAGTTTCATAGTTAAGTAGTAGTTCTAGCTCTTTAGTTGTTTATTGGATCGATAGTTCACTAGCTTAGTGGGTGCTCTAGTCTAAGACTCCTGATAGAGACGGATGTTCTTGGCTAAGGCTAGAGTTAGTCGACGACAGCGTAGACATGGTGTCCAGGCTAGACTTTACCTGTTGGTTGTGGTATATCCCACGGTTTGATGAGGTAGGTGACAGGTGGTGACAGCCCTATTTAGTCAGCGTAACACTCCCCTTTCGGGTATATCCCAGTACCGTATTACTGGAGCGTCTTATTTTTATCCATACGGAGTTAGTAGCCGAAGTAAACAACTAGGATAGTTCTGCCTTACCTTTGATTCTTAGCCTTAGGAATCCTCTCCGCTCCTTGCCTCTAGCCAGTGTGGTGTCCTTGCATGAACCTGAACCTAAGAGAGTGTACACACGTTCCTCAGTGGATATGATACCCTGGAATACTCTCGGGTGAAAGATACAACAGTATTCCGTGCACTTGCGGATTTATTTATGACGCTAAAAATACCCAACAAACTTTCTGGCGCCGTTGCCTGGGAACGGTTGCTATATTCTCTGTGGACCTAGTTCGTCCTCGTATCTTTTATTTTCCTTTGATTCTATCTTTACCCCCGCTATCCGTGGAGTAGTCATTCACTCAACAGCTCTCCGCACCTAAGGGCGAGTTTTGTGAGCCACACCCTCCTGCTGATCCAATTCTTTTATCTGGCTACACAATCAGGCCCGGTTACATAGATAAGGTTTAGGAACATCCCTTATCAGGACGGGTCAAGGAAAATCCCTTATATCACCTGCGCGAATTCGAGCAAGTGTGCCCGCGCTTAAAAAATTAAGGCATGACACATGAAGCTCTCAAATTGAAGTTGTTCCCCTTCTCTCTTGTAAAGTCGGGGAAGCGATGGTACATAGCTAACGTAAGAAGTGCAAACGGGGTTTGGAACAATCATTGAGACCGTTTCTGTCTCGCATTCTTTCCACTCTCCCCGTGTCTGCGCCTTACAAGCAGAGATTCTGACCTTCTGTCAGAACGAGAAGGAATCTATCGGTGCCACTTGGGCCAGATTGTCCTCTCTAATCCCATCCGGTTCAGATTTGTCTCGCCCCGATCACTTACTTCTTCAACATCCCTACACGGGGTTGAGCAAGGACGATGCACACTACCTCGATGTCACCTCAGGAGGATCTTTTGTGCACAAGACTCCGGCCGAAGTTAGGGAAACCCTAAACAAAATCATGGAAAATACCTCCTTCATCTGCACACGCGACCCTCCTCAGGAAAATCCCAAGGTACACTACGAGGAAATTCTAGTAGCTGAATCCCGACTCATAGATACCCAATCTTTAGATTCCACTCCTGAATCCTCTCCTGAACCCGAAACACCAAAGGAAGAGGAACCTCCACCTTTAGAATTGTCACATTGTTATGAGGAAGATCTTTTTGAAGACTTCGGGAACACCTCGAACTATTCTTGTCAAAAGAGACCACTAGTCCCCATCGCTCCTCCTAAGCCTTGCGAAATAGAATTCCTTTGAGCAACCATTAAGGAGTTGACAACTTTAATGAGCGACGAATGGTTGAGGGAAGGAGAGTTATCTCTAGAACCATTTTAAATCAAACATCTTTCTTCTTCTATCTGATGCCACATAAGGGACCAAGATGTGATAGCTCTTTATAACCCCACTGTCGGAGCCAATATTATGTCGGATAATTTTGCACTAGCCTTCCTAGGCGGCGAAGCTTTTGCCCCGATAGGCAGAACTCTTAGAGGACCTTCAGGTTCCCTCTTGGGCAGTTATGGGGTGATCTAGAATGTGTCCATTGGGCACAAAGATGCTAAGGCAAGCCTCGATTTCCACATGTTCGAAGTTTCCCACTTTGACATCTTGATAGGGCATCCCATCGACAAGCTTCTCATAAATTTACCAGAGTCAGGGAGCCTTAGCATCAGACTAAGGAACGAATCTCTCGCTGTCCCAATCACTCGAATAATCAATACAATAGCAGAGATCTCCCCTATCACATAGTCAATTGAGGAAGTGTTATATATCACTCCTCTGGACTCACCATAATCACTCCTCGAGAAGGATGCAAAAAAATCCATCAAGGAAGAGGAAGATTCTGATGATGTCCTAGAACTCCCAAAGTTCAAAAAACCAACACGATCCCCAATTGAGCTAAAACCTCTTCCTTCTAGGCTCCGTTATGCTTTCTTGAACAACGATGTAGAGTCTCCCATGATCATTAGCGACAAATCAGAAGAGGAGACCGCAAAGCTCATCATTGTTCTAGAAAAGCATCGGGCTGTGCTAGGATATGCCCTCCAGAATCTCAAGGGCATCAGCCCTACTCTTTGTACTCATTGCCTCCCTATCGATCCTACCATAGCACCTTCCAGAATCTCAAAGAAGGTTGAACAATACGATGCGACAGATTGTAAAGAAGGAGGTCTTAAAGCTTCTACAAGCTGGGATCATTTATCCCGTCCCGTATAGCGAGTGGGTAAGTCCAGTGCAGGTGGTACCCAAGAAAGGAGGCATGATGGTCGTGGAAAATAGCAAGAATGAGCTAATTCCGCAACACACCGTCACGGGATGGAGGATGTGCATCGACTATAGGAAGCTGAACAAGGCCACCAAGAAAGACCACATCCCGCTACCCTTCATCGACAAGATGTTGGAAAGGTTAGCAAAGCACTCTTTCTTTTGTTTCCTTGATGGCTATTCCTATTATCATCAGATTCCTATCCATCCCGATTATCAAAGCAAGAGAACCTTCACATGCCCCTATGGAACCTACGCTTACCGAAGAATGTCATTCGGATTGTGCAATGCACCTGCATTGTTCCAAAGGTGCATGATGTCCATGTTCTCAGACATGATCGAAGATATCATGGAGGTCTTCATGGATGACTTCTCGGTTTACGGTAAAACCTTTGATCATTGCCTCAGAAACTTGGACAAGGTCTTGCAGAGATGCCAAGAAAAGGACCTGGTGCTGAACTGGGAGAAGTGCCACTTCATGGTCTGAGAGGGAATCATCCTTGGACACTTAGTCTCTAAGAGAGGAATAGAGGTGGACAAGGCGAAGATTGAGGTCATCGAACAACTATCGGTAACTTCTCTAGTATTGCTAGACCCCTTACGAGCTTACTAGCTAAGGATGTCCCCTTCCACTTTGATGATGAGTGCCTAAAATCCTTTAACACTCTCAAAGAGGCACTCATCTCATCTCGAATCATCCAACCCCCAGAGTGGAAGTTTCCTTTTGAGATCATGTGTGATGCTAGCGACTATGCGGTGGGGTCGTACTTGGGCAAACTAAGGATAAAAAGCATCACGCGATCGCCTATGATACCAAGACACTAACAGGAGCTCAACTTAATTACGCCACAACTAAAAAAGAGCTCCTGGCAGTCATCTTTACGATAGATAAGTTTAGATCTTACTTAGTGGGGGCAAAGGTCATTGTCTACGCAGACCATGCTGCTTTGAAGTACCTGCTCACTAAGAAAGATGCTAAACCAAGGCTCATAAGATGGATCCTTCTACTCCAAGAATTTGACTTGCAAATCAAAGATAAAAAAGGAGTAGAAAACTTAGTAGCAGATCATTTATCGTGTATGAATATCACTAACACGCAGGAACTTCCGACAAATGATTTCCTTCTAGACGACATCCTCCTCAAGGTGACGACGTCAAACCCCTGGTATTCAAATATTGTGAATTTCATGGTTTCAGGGTATGTACCACCAAGAGAAAGTAGGAGGAAACTGGCATACTAGAGCAGACGCCATCTATGGGATGAGCCGTATTTATATAGAGTATGTGCAGACGGATTATTGAGGAGGTGTGTACCTACGCCAGAAGGGATCAAGATCATTGAGAAGTGCCATGCAGCACCATATGGAGGACATTATGGTGTATTTTGCACACAAGCAAAAATCTGGCAGAGTGGTTTCTATTGGCCCACAATGTATGAGGACACTAAGGATTTCATCCGATGGTGTCACAGTTTCCAGAAGCACGGAGGGATCTCAGCTCGCGATTCTATGCCTCTAACATGCAATCTTCAAGTGGAACTCTTTGATGTATGGGGCATTGACTATATGGGGCTTTTTCCAAAATCTCATAACTGTCAGTATATCTTGGTCGTTGTGGATTACGTCTCCAAATTGGTGGAAGCCATGTCATGCAGAGCAGCCGATGCTAAGCATGCCCGGAAGATGTTCCAAGAAGTGATCTTTCCAAGGTTTGGAACATCGAGGACGGTGATCAGTGATGCAGGTTCTCATTTCATTGATACAACCTTCAAAAACTTCCTCAAGGAACTAGGGACTATGCACAACATCGCAACCCCTTATCATCCCCAGACAAGTGGTCAGGCAGAAACATCTAACAAGCAAATCAAGAATATTCTGCAAAAGACCGTCAATGAGATGGGCAAGGCATGGATGCTTTATGCGCATACCGTACAGCATACAAAACACCCATTGGCATGTCACCCTATCAACTCGTCTACGGGAAAACATGTCATCTACCCGTCGAGTTGGAGCACAGGGCACACTAGGCTATCTGGAGATGGAACATGGATCTCAATCAAGCTGGAGAGCACAGAAAATTGCAGTTCTCAGAACTGGACGAATGGAGAGACAAATCTTATCATAGTGCCTCGATATACAGAAAAAGAACTAAGAGATGGCATGATAGAAAGCTGAAACCGAAGGTCTTCAACCCAGGAGATAAGGTATTGCTTTTCAATTCCAGGGTGAAGCTATTTGGTTACGGGAAGCTACGGAGCAAGTGGTTAGGACAGTACCTCGTCGATGACACCTTAGCTCACGGGGCCATCACAATCCAAGATGAAGAAGGTAACCTTCATTAGGTAAGTGGTCATCGCTTGAAACTCTTCCTAGAGCATGATAAGGTAATTAATGAAGATATAAATGTGATTGAGATAGTCGATCATGAAAATATGCTTGATTAGAGGCTTTACACACCAAGACCATCAGTAATCCCCCTGTATATACCTTCTAGAACTCTTCATGTGCTACCCAGAAAAGACCTAGGGCAAGATGGGCCTAGACCAGTTCGGCCGAACCAGGGCAGGGACCCCAGCCGCCCAGACATGGCATGCCTAGACTCTTTCGCGTTCCAAACCCATCTACGGCAGGGTTTTTGATAGAAGAATTAGAGTTTAACCACATCCCTTCTAAACTATCCATAACCCTTCTTCTTCCTCAACTTTCCCATCTACTCCTGCACCTCCAACCCGCCAAAAACCTTTGCACTCTCTGCATCATCATGGCCGGCAATGGAATCCCCCAACGCTCCGCTATCAAAACCATCACCAACCCTGAAGGAGCACTGCTTCCGGTGAATGCTCAAACCCCAGCCAAGCACGTCACTGAGGAGGCTAGGGCACCCAATGTTGTGCCCCTGGCCATGCTATCGACTGTCGCGCACAACGGGGGGCCGATGGAAGCCGACCATGGGTCAGCCGAACCAAGGGGCTGGGCTCAAAGTCCATACCAAAGGCCATCCGTGGGGACATCGGCACTCCGGAAGCTAGTGGGACAGCAGCTATTCAGGGAGGACGGTCTGTCCGGACCACTCGCACCTCCAGTGGGCACACCAAAGAGCCCTCCACTCCACGAGCAAATCACAATGTTCACTCCATCCCGCACTGCAAAGGGGAAAGAGCAGGAGGGGCAGGTTAACTCATCACCAAGGCGAGCAAGGCGGCATCAGTCACACCCCCAACCAACAGGGCTAGAGGCCATGTTGGGGGTAGTGAGCAAGAGTCCGCCCCGGAGGTTTCTGTAGCTGATCTCTCAGCCATGATGAGAGAATTGCGCTTAGAAAATAAGTGGCTGAAGGATGAGCTAGCTGAGTGGAAGTTGGAGGTGGAAGACCTCTGAGACGACCTCCGTACGTTCCGCCATGGCCTGAGCGCTAAGCTGAAGCGCTTATTTAGGTCCTTAGGACAGGAAGAGCTCTACTATGAAGAATAGACAGAAGCCTTCCTTAGTTTAGTTCGTTGGGCGCTAGGTTAGGTTTATTTCCCCTTTCGTTTGCTTTACTTCATTTATTTCCATTAGTGTAAGAGCCATCATAATTTGGTTTGAATAAAACTTTGGCTCCCCAGTGTTAATGCCGCAGAGCCCCTTTCGCTTTACTCTTTTGTTTTGCTATGATTGAATCAGACAGGATCGAAAACAAGTGTGGGGAGATTCCCGCAATATCCTTATGTAATTACAATGAGAACACCCCTACATGTCACGTGCAACATAGGACAAACCGATACAAGACGGGACCAAACAGGCACATGCGTGGTTCGGCCCAACCACTGGTTTGGCCAACCCATGGCTGGACCCACTCAGCCTCTCCTCGCTCCAGTTCCTTGATTTGCATGCCCTTACTTGTTTTCTCCCTGATCCCTGAGTTTTAATCATACTTTCGATGACCAATCTTAATGAATTGAACTCAAATAAAAGTTAGAATGCTTGACTTGCTAATTTATTCATAAGTTTTATTCTCTACCAAACCTGGATATGTGAACATAATTCTTAGGGAACCCATGATGATCAAGTTGTTGATTAATGTGATATGGTTGGATACAAGTATCCATATGTGTTCTGCTTGATTGATTTGGGAATCTTATTTCAAAAAAAGATATTCCATGGCTTAAGTTCCCTTGCATCCATCCTACCAAAGCCATATGTCGATATGCCATGCTAACATTTTTTACATATGCGACTTGTCGATACATTGAGCTTTATCAAATGTTGCGATCCTATTGAGATATGCTTCATGCTTGTTTGATCAAGATCACACACACAAGGAACTTCTGCACTTAAAGTTAGCTACCATGCCAACACTCCACAAAGCCGGTCTTTCTCTTCCCCAAGATGTTACAAAGGAGCATGAGCTATCGAAAAAAATAAATATATGGACACATGAAGGTCTAAGTATTGAAAAAAAAGTGGGCGCATGAAGGTCCATGTATGAGAAAAGAAAAAGCGATAGCCATGCCCTCAAGAAATATTATCTCTAATGGGGGAAGGGAAGACCACTCAAATGGAGTCCACATCCATCACACACGCACAATCTTGATCTACTTGTATGATGTATTATCTCTATGGATACGACCTTTGATTTTGCAACAGATGTATCGCAAGTACGTATCCACACATTACCCACCGAGTCTCACTCTAGCCTGACATAAGAGAGGGAGTGAAGGATATATCTTTGGTAAGGTACATACAAATGAGCGACTGAGAGACATCACCAAGAAGGGCTAAGACCATCTTGGACCAACACCGTTCCATCACTCAACTGCCTGAGATATCATGGTAGACACTTCAAAGTTCACATATCAAGGTGAGGTCTAGAATAACTTTTATGCAGGAACCTCAGCATGTCAGCCGTGCTGCCTTAGTTCTATGCCTTCACTCGAGGATGAGCAAAGGACTAAGTGTGGGGATCTTGTTAACGCTCATTACAGCTCGATTTTGACCGTCAAATCCTGCATAAAAGAGGAGCAATATTACATGCCAACACTAGTATAGGATGATTATCTAACGAATTCCACAAGTGTTGGTCTAAATATGTATGCAGGTGCATTTGAGCTAAAAATTACAGGAAAAGAGCAAGCATGATCCAAGGCCAGGCAGCTCCGACCAATCAGAACGGACCATTCAGGCTCACACGGATCAAAGGGCCCACCAGCGCAGGAAACCGACCCAAGAAAGTGCCAAGTCACTTACCAGGGACCAGAGGGCCCACCTACCAGCCTCCTGCGCGAAGCTATGGTCGGTTGGTGCCCAACCTTGTTCGGCAAAACAAGCCTTGACGCCACTGACTTAATCTTTGCACATGGCGCCTCTCTAGTGGCTCCTAATGGCGGTTCAATGGAGCTCCTGCTGTTTTCCCGACCGTAGACCCCTGGTGCCACACCTATAAATATGAGGAGAGGGGCGGTAGAATTAAGGCACACTTCACACTTGCAACTTTTGCCTTCTCCTCTCCCATTCCGAGCTCTAGGCTCTCTCTAGAGGTGTAGCGCTGCTTAGGCGGTGTTCGAAGATAAGAGGGGAGTGAGGGGAAGTAGGGGAAGTACAGGGATTGTCGGCACTCTCCTCCAGCTTGTACCTTGATGGATGCTTATAAATCAAATTAAGTGTTCGTGAGTTCCTTAGTGCTTTAGTTTCATAGTTAAGTAGTAGTTCTAGCTCTTTAGTTGTTTACTGGATTGACAGTTCACTAGCTTAGTGGGTGCTCAAGTCTAAGACTCCTGATAGAGACGGATGTTCTTGGCCGAGGCTAGAGTTAGTAGACGACAGCATAGGCGTGGTGTCTAGTCTAGACTTTACCTGTTGGTTGTGGTATATCCCACGGTTTAATGAGGTAGGTTACAAGTGGTGATAGCCCTGTTTACTCAGTGTAACCCCCCCCCCCCCCCCCCCCCCCGTTCGGGTATATCCTAGTGCCGTATTACTGGGGCGTCTCGGTTTTATCCAGGCGGAGCCAGTAGCCCGAAGTAAACATCTAGGATAGTTCTAGCTTACCTTTAATTCTTAGCCTTAGGAATCCTGTCCACTCCTCGCCTCTAGCTAGTGTGTTGTTCTTGGACGAACCTGAACCTATGAGAGTGTAAGTTCCTCAATGGATACGATACCATGGGATACTCTCGGGTGAAAGATACAACAGTATTCCGTGCACTTGCAGATTTATCTGTGACGTTAAAAATACCCACCAGTTGAGGAAGGCTCCTCGACCAGCAGTATCGATATGGGCTCTCGAGGTTGGAGTCAGCCCATTGTAGAAGCTTTGGAGGACGAGTGTGTGGCAAAACCACCTGAATTAATCCGGCTCAAGCGCGCTAACCATCACCACGAGGGCAATTAGGGCTAACTCGCACTTCAAACGGAATAATCCATTGGTTTGTCGAGTAACCTCCCGATACAACCACGGTTTTTCCCGATCGAAACCACACATACATGTACTCACACGAAGGTGAGCCCAGAGGATACAACATTCCACAAGATTTTACACCACAGGGTTCATCACAACGGAGTTCAATTTCGTAAAACAAGTACTTCAGAGTTCGAAATAATTGAGTTCTTCAGAGTTCAATGCGGAGGAAAATAATAACGATAAACTACTCGACAATACAAGATGTCCCGATGAAGCCCGTACGAGACATCACTCGGCCTTATCACCGTTGGCCGGGGGCGTATCCCATTCCACCGACCAACCAAGAGGAAGGGTACACGGCCAAGTCAAACTAGCAATCATGTCCTCGAAAGTTTCACCTAAAAATAAGCCACAAGCAAGGCTGAGTATACTAATACTCAGCAAGGCTTACCCGACTAGTAGAATATACTTAGTCGACTCCTAGACATGCAAGGCTTTTGGCTTGAGGGGTTTGTTTCGCCGAAAAGCATATACAAGTAGGTCCTTACTGTCAAATTTTAGCTCCAAGTTCTAGTTTTCTTTAACCATTCTAGGTAAGCAACTATCCAATATCATACATGGTGGAAGAATTAATTTGCATCCAACAAGATTAAACATCATCATTGTTCCTCTTCTTACTCTATATGGTAAAAGGGTCAAGTAGTCTCAATAACCGCGAGAAACGGATGATTCGAATCGAATTTCTTAACCTTGCAAGGGAAACCTAAACACACGTCACGTGGTTACTCCTAGAGTCACACGTGCAACTTTTCCCCTTTCTTCCTGGGTTGTGGATCAGGGCCACCATCCGAGACTACAGAGCCCGGCTCTGTACCCACCATGTGCGCGCATGGAATCGAAGTTGAGATGGTGGCATGTTGTCCACTTGCCGGTCCGACTAGGTACTTAAGCTTACCGATTACCATATTCTCGGCATGTGGTTAGTACGTTCAAACGCTTAACCACCACTACCACACACTACGACCTTAGCATTTTTCACCAAACAGATGGGGCCTCAATCATCAACATAAACATCGTACCATAGCCCCGTCCGTCGGCCTTATGATTGCAGCATGTAGTAAACATTCAACTCCTAAATTCTCGCGAGTGACAGAGAATCACTCGACTTTTACCGGAGTCCTATTAGCATAGCATTCTATCAAAGCTTATATCTAGCGTTCAGATCATAGGAACCTAAGTTCATGCAACTAAGTTTCCATTCAACTCCTATAAACTTAATGCACAAGTAAAGTATAGTAATAAATTGCATAAGTTTAGAAAAATAGGGTTTATGCTCCGGGGCTTGCCTTCTTGGGTAAAGTTAGCCTGGGGCTCGTCCGAACTTGGGCTTGGGTCTTCGAAGGCTTCAGTTAGATTTACTTGAGCTTCTCGCTGCTCACTCTCGGACGCAGGCACCAACTCGTACGTTCCGTCAGCGAGAGTAGTCGATTCTATATGAATGCACAAGTTATAGTGATGGTATATGACGATTATTTTCTTTTACAATAAGGTTGAAGTCCACAAAACATCGATTTGGTTGCGAAGCTACTTAGTTAAGATTTCTTTGGGCAATTGTTGATAGAGTATAACTTAAACTATTAACTTCATTAAACAAGAAGAGGTTGTGTTATATTGGAAACTTAATTTTCTAAGTACAACATGGATTTAACACAACTTCTGGACTAGCTAACTTCTGGTGATGAAATTTTTATTTAGGGCACATTATGTAGAGACAAAAGCACTGTAAAAAGTTTAGATATTTTCACGGAGCAGAATGATTATGAAAAATATAATACATAGCCATTTCTAGAAACTAGTTATTTTTATACAAAACAAACCATGCATGTTTTGAAGCTAAAACTTTTACAGGGTGTTAATCTATCCATATATGTGTTACGCTAAATTGTTCAGATTTTACTGTGCAAGATACAACGCATAATAAATAGGACAAGATACACCTACTTTAATAAAGATTAATTTGTACAGGTTGTTTTACAAGGTTTCTGTGTATGAAACTTTTTATACAGCAAGAGCTACTCTAAAGTGTTCCACAGTAAAAAGATGAACATTTTCCAAGCACAAAAACTAATTATTTGAATTAGTGCCTTTTTCCTACCACAAAATTATATAAAAAGGTTACAGAAAGGAAAAAGGTTCTAAACTTTTTCCGTGGTATTTAGGCATCAATTTAACAGTTTTAGAAAAGTTTTACCGCATGAATCACAATATAACAGCAGTTACAATTTAGTTTTATTATTTCATGGCATAAACAAGTTTTATTAAAAAGTTTAGTTAGAGGTGGGTTCTGGTCCTAATATTTTTTTACACTGGCCTACAAAACAAGCAACCAATCTACTGTTAAATTTTCTGGTTTAGCCTTTGCCTACAATAGTGGGTACAATTAAAGTCCATTAAACCTTCCATTTAATTTATATCAAGATTTAGCAAGTAACTGAAGAAATGCAAGTAACAAAAGTTGTAGATATTCATCTAAAGATTCCAGAACAATTGAGTTTGTATTTTTCTGATTTTTCTACAATTTTATATGAATTTTACAAGTTCACTGATTTTTAATCTAGGGTTAAAACTTTCTTTTACAGAGGGGTCCCTGGAAACTTGCGTGCAGGCCCCTGGGAAGATTGCAATCAAAGCAATGTGGTCTCTGGCGGCGCTGGCATGGCGGCCGGTGTGGCAGAACCACCTGAATTAATCCGGCTCAAGTGTATTAACCATCACCATTAAGGCATCCTCGGTTAACCTTACACTTCAAACGGAGTAATCCACTGGTCTGTCGGGTATAACCTCCCGATACAACCACGGTGAACGGATCGAGCGCCGTACATACAAATTCTCATGCGACGATGAGCCCAGAGAATACCACATTCCAGCAAATATTACATCATTAGCATAAGTAAATATTACAGACCTAATTCTGAGTTTAGAAAACAAGTACTTCAATTAACATAAATAAGTTCTTCAGAGTTAAATTGCAGCGGAAATAAACAACGGAAACTACTCGACGATACAGGATGTCTCGATGAAGCCCGTACGAGACATCACTCGGCCTTATCTCCGTTGGACGGGGGCGCATCCCATTCCACCGACCAACCAGGGGGAAGAGTGCAGGGCCAAGTCAAGCTAGCAATCATGTCTTCAAAGGGTTCACCTGAAATCGAGTCACAAGCAAGACTGAGTATACTAATACTCAGCAAGACTTACCCGTGTAGTGGAAACTACTCCACCGACTCTAGACATGCCAGGATTTTTGGCTCAGGGGTTTGTTTTGCCGAAAAGCATCTACAAGTGGGTCCTTACTTTCAACTTTTAGCTCAAGATTCTAGTCTCGTTAGCCAGTCTAGGTAAGCAGCTATCTAAAGCATACATGGTGAAGCATTAAATTTTCCATCCAACCAGTTCATTCATCATCATTGTTCCTCTTCTTACTCTGTGGGTAAAAATGGTTAAGCAGTCTCAATAGCCGTGAGAAACGGACGATTCGAATCGAATTTCTTAACCTTGCAAGGGAAACCCAAACACACGTCACGTGGTTACTCCCTAGAGTCACACGTGCAACTTTTCCCCTTTCTTTCCGGGTCGTGGATCGGGGCTACCCTCCGAGAGTACAAGAGCTCCACGCCACGGTTCGGCGCCGGGTCGTGACCACTCTCTGCACTCGCCATATGCACATGGGACCGAAGTTCAAAGGGTAGGATGCCGTCCCCTTGCCGGGCCAATCAGGTACTTAAGCTTACCGATTCCCATAATCTCGGCATGTGTTTAGTACGTTCAAAGACTTAACCATCACTACCACACCCTGCGGCCTTAGCATTTTTCACTAGACAGACGGGCCTCAATCGTAACCATCGTTACATAACCCGTCCGTGTCCTTATGATTGCAGCGTGTAGTAGTCATTCAACTCCTATTTTCTCGCGAGTGACAGGAAATCACTCGACTTTTACCGGAGTCCTATTAGCACAGCATTCTATCGAACCTTACATCTAGTTTTCACGCAAGGGTTCCTGACATCATGCAACTAAGTTTTCATCCAACTCCTATAAACGTAATGCACAAGCAAAGAGTAATGAGTTGCATAATTTCGGAAAGAATGGGTTATGCTCCGGGGCTTGCCTTCGCAGTTCGCTTGGGGATCTTCCGAACTTGGGCTCGGGTCTTCAAAAGCTTCAGCTAGATTTGCTTGAGCTTCACGCTGCTCACTCTCGGACGCGGGCACCAGCTCGTAGGTTCCGTCGGCGAGAGTCGTCGATTCTACATGAGTGCACAAGTTTAAGTCGTGGAAATAGCACTTGATTACGATTTGAGAGTAATTACTACAAGGGATAGTTTCTGGTCATGAAATTTTGGATTTAGGTACATCAAGGAAAGGTGTGCTTACTGTAAAATTTTCAGCCAATTTTATGTAACAGATTAATTCTGAAAAATAGATTTCATTGTTGCTGTTAGATACTTGTTCTTTTTGTACAGATCAATTGGTGCAACAATTGTGGCTAAGATTTTTACAGAGCTCTCACTTGAGCATGCAGAAGCTACTGTAATTTTTGTAGGATTTATCATGCAGTATTTAGAGCATAGAAAATATGACATTCTACACCTAGGCTTTTTAAAGATTCATTTTTACAGGACCCTACACAGGGTTTTTGTCCATGAAACTTTTTACACAGCAACCACTACAACAGTGTAACTCCCAGTAATAATTTGGGGATTGTCCAAACTAAGGTACTATTTTCTTGATTTAATGTATGTTATTAGCACATAAATCAAATTAATAGGTTACTTTGAGATAAAAGGTCTCCTAATTTTTCTCTGGCTTCTAGTTACCAATACATTAGCATAGGAAAAATTTCAATGGGTGACTTACCACCTAACTGCAGGGATAAAATATTCTTCTTACACATGATATGAAACTAAGTTTAACAAACAGTAAATCTAGAGATGGAATTTGGGCCTGATCTTTTTACACAGTCCTAATCATCCAGCAACTAGTTCACTGCCCAAAATTCAGGGTCAGCATTGTTCTAGAACAGTGGGTATAAAATATGTCCATTAAAGCTTCTATTTAATGTAGAGCAAAATATTTTGAGATTCTGAGAAAATTTTTGTAACAAAAGTGGTAGAGTTTGTTCTTAGGATTCCAGAACAGTTGAGTTTGCATTTTTCTGAATTTTCTACGAGTTTATACGAATTTTACAAGTTCACTGAATTTGAATCTAGGTTTGAAATTTTCTTTTACAACTAGGTCCTTGAATCTTACGCTCAGACCCTTCTAAAGATTTAAATCCTTGCAATTGGGTCCTCGGCGGCTCGGGTACGGCGGCCGGCCGAAATTCCGGCGAGGGGGCTCGCCGGCGGCGAGGGGCGGGGGTCGGGGAAGGTTCAGGGGTGCGAGGGCTACCTTGTGGGGGTGTTGTTCAGGTGGGGGACGGCCGGGAAGGGCTCGCCGGCGTTGGAGCAGAGGCGGCGGCGGCGCGGCTCGCGTCGACGGCGGTGCTCCGGCGGGCTTGGGGCGGCGTGGTCCGGTCGGTGAGCTTCAGTGGCGCATGGGGAAGCTACCCAGAGGCTCGGCTTGGACGGAGGGGGTCGGTGTCGTGCTGTCCACGGCAAGCAGGGGCGGCGGCGGCGACGGCAGCGCGGGCGGCGGAGCTCCGGTGGCTCTGGGTGGCGTTGGGCGGGTCGGCGAGCTGCTGTGAGGTGATGTAGTGGTGGCTGGGTGCTCAGTTTGGGCAGTGGGCGGCTGTGGAGGGCTGCCCACGGGCGGGTGGTGCTCGGCGGCGGCGATGGCGCGGCGAGGTGTTCTGGTGGCCGGGGGCTCGCGCGGGCGGTCGGGGCGGGGCTTTTATAGGGTCAGGAGGGGGCGTGGAGATGCCTGGGCGACGCGCGGGGCGGGGCACGGCAGCGGCGTGCACTGGGCGCGGCGGGCGGCGGCAGAACGCCGGCGCGGCGTGCGGCGAGCGGGCGCGGCGACTGGGCGGCCGAGATACTGGCGTGGGCGCGAGGAGATAGTGCCGGGCGCGGAGTGGGGAAGCAGCAGCGGCAGCGGCTCGGGCGGAGGGCGGGCGCGACGACTGGTGGGGCGCGGGGGCCGGGGCGGCACGGCGGAGCGCGGAGACTGGCCGGGCGGGCGGCGGCCTGGGCGCGGCAGCGCACGCGCGGGCGGGGACTGGCCGCGCGGCGTCGGGGCGGGGCAAAGCCGGCCGTGGCGGGGTGGTGCGGCGGCCACTGGCCTGGCGCTCCGCGCCGGTCAGGCGACGCCGGCCACCTGGCGCGCGGCGGGCGGGCGAGCGCGCGCGGCGCGGCAGAGCAGAGGGGGAGACGCCAGGGACCGAAATGCAAAAATTCGAAAAAGTTCAGGGGGCTGGGTGCAAACAGGGCGTTTTCTCCTCTTTCTGATTTGAATTTCAAAAACTTTTGAACACGAAAGTTGTTCAAAATAAAAAGTTCTACAACTTTGGTTTCAGGGAAAATCTCATTTGGCTTATGGTTTTAAAGTTATTTTAAAAGTTTCAAATGTGCCCAAATGTGCCCAAATTAAATTTGAATTCTAACTGAACCCTTTTTAAATTCTTTCCACCCTCTCATTAGTGGGTTTAAAACATAGAGTTAGGCTAATGACATTGATTTTGAAATTTTAATTACCAGGGTTGTCACAGCCTTCCCCCCTTAACAAGAATCTCGCCTCGAGATTCGGTAGTTCTTAGTGTGGGCGTGGGTGCACATACCAGTGGTTGAGGCAAGAAACCCAGGGAAATGTTGGTTCAGGTAGCTTTCCGTTTCCCAGGTGGCTTCTTCTTCCGTGTGGCGATTCCATTGTATCTTATACATTCTAATCACTTTCCTCCTGGTCTCTCTTTCTTTTTGATCCAGAATCTTAATTGGGTGTTCGACATACGAGAGATCGGGTTCCAACGATATTTCTTGTTGTTCCACAACCTCGGTAGGGACTCGAATACACTTCTTGAGTTGAGATACATGGAAGACATCATGGGTGGCCGTGAGCTGAGGGGGGCAGTCGTAATTTGTAGGCTACGGGTCCGTAGCTCTCCATGATTTCGTAAGGACCAATATAACGGGGGGCTAGTTTGCCTTTGATCCCAAATCTTCGCACTCCTTTGGTTGGTGAAACTCGAAGATAGACCTGATCGCCAACTTCGAACTTTAGAGGCTTTCTCCTTTTGTCAGCATAGCTCTTTTGTCGGGCTTGTGCGGCTTTAAGATTTGCTTGTATCACTTTTACTTTCTCCTCTGCCTCGATTACCAGGTCGGGTCCAATTATTTTACGTTCTCCGGTTTGTGACCAGCTCAAAGGGGTTCGACACCTTCGTCCGTACAGGGCCTCAAATGGTGCCATTTTCAAACTCGCTTGGTAGCTGTTGTTGTAAGAGAACTCTGCCAAGGGTAGGCATTTGTCCCAATTCTTGTCATAATGAATGACACAAGCTCTCAGCATGTCTTCAAGAATTTGGTTTACTCTTTCTGTTTGTCCATCGGTCTGAGGATGGTATGCTGAGCTGCGAATCAGCTTTGTGCCAAGAGACGTTTGCAGATGTTCCCAAAAGCGTGCTACAAACTGGGGACCACGATCGGAAATGATTGTCTTAGGTATTCCATGCAGGCAAACAATACGATCGAGGTAAATATCGGCATATTTCTTGGTAGAATAGGTGGTGTGTACCGGAAGAAAATGTGCCGTCTTCGTGAGTCTATCAACGATAACCCATATGGAATCATGTCTCTGGGACGTGTTTGGTAGTCCAACGATGAAGTCCATACTTATGTCTTCCCATTTCCATGATGGTATAGGTAACGGTTGAAGTGTACCGGCTACCTTTAAGTGGCTAGCTTTTACTCTCTGGCACATGTCACATTCCGAGACATACGTAGCAATTTCCCTTCTCATTCTAGTCCACCAGAAGTTTTGCCTTAGGTCCTGATACATTTTGCTACTGCCGGGGTGGATAGAGAATTTGGAGAGGTGTGCCTCATCAAGAATTTGCTTGCGGAGTTCACGATTCTTCGGAACGACTATACGACCTTCGAACCATAGAACTCCCTTATGGTCCTGGCGGAAACACTTATACTTCTCCTCACCTAGAGAGAGTTTTTGTTTGATGATCTTGATTCCTTCATCATGTAGTTGTGCCATGACGATTTGGTCGTGAAGAGTGGGCTCAACTGAGATGTGATTTAGAGTGCCTTGGGAAACCATTTCCAAGTTAAGCTTCCTCATGTCTGCACATAATGTCTCATGGTAGGACTCCATGGATAAGCAATGGCAATGGGACTTGCGGCTTAGTGCATCCGCGACTACATTAGCCTTACCGGGGTGATAGTGCACTTCAAGGTCATAATCTTTGATTAATTCTAGCCATCTTCGTTGTCTCATATTCAGATCGGCTTGTGTGAAGATGTACTTGAGACTCTTATGATCCGTGTAGATATTGCACTGTGTACCCATGAGATAGTGCCTCCATATCTTCAGAGCGTGAATGACGGCTGCGAGCTCAAGGTCATGCGTGGGATAATTCTGTTCGTGGGGCCGAAGGGCTCGTGAGGCATATGCAATCACTCGATTCTCTTGCATAAGCACACATCCTAGACCAGTACCTGATGCGTCACAATACACATCGAATGACTTGGTATTATCGGGTTGAGCTAACACAGGTGCAGTGGTCAGATGCTCTCTGAGAGTGTGGAAGGCTTCCTCACACTTCTCATTCCATACAAACTTTACTTCCTTCTTCAATAGTTCCGTCATGGGCTTAGCAATTCGAGAGAAATCCGGGATGAAGCGACGGTAGTAACCGGCTAAGCCGAGAAAACTGCGAATCTGATGAACAGAGGTAGGGGGTTTCCAATCCATCACCTCTTGTACCTTGCTGGGGTCAACAGCTATGCCTTCGCTGGAGATCGTGTGACCTAAGAACTTTACAGTATCCAACCAGAATTCACACTTAGAAAACTTAGCATAGAGCTGATGGTCTCTGAGTCGCTGAAGAACAATGCGAAGGTGCTTGGCATGCTCTTCCTCATCCTTTGAATAGATAAGAATGTCGTCGATGAACACTACGACGAATTTGTCAAGCTCGGGCATGAATACCGAATTCATGAGATACATGAAGTAGGCAGGGGCATTGGTGAGTCCAAAGGACATGACCAAGAATTCATATAGTCCATATCGTATGGAGAAGGCAGTCTTAGGAATATCGCACGGGCGAATCTTGATCTGATGATATCCCGAGCGAAGATCAATCTTTGAGAAGACTCTGGCTCCAGCTAATTGATCGAAGAGCACATCGATGCGAGGAAGTGGGTATTTATTTTTAACTGTTACCGCATTGAGAGGTCGGTAGTCCACACATAATCTCAAACTGTCATCCTTCTTCTTTACGAATAGGGCTGGACATCCCCAAGGTGACGCGCTAGGGCGAATAAAACCTTTGTCCAGTAGTTCTTGGAGTTGAATTTTCAGCTCGGCCAATTCCTTAGGGGGCATCCTATATGGTCTTTTGGATATAGGTGCAGTGCCTGGTTGTAGCTCAATAACGAACTCAATATCCCTATCTGGTGGCATTCCTGGTAAGTCATCCGGGAAAACATCGGCGTACTCGTTCACCACAAGAATCTCATCTAGCTTAAGTCCTTCCATCTCATAAGCACAGGAATTCGTGCAATCTATGAATGGTAGGTAAAGGGTAGTGGCTCCGTGACTAGGTGAATTTATCTCAACGGCTCGGGAAGAAAGGTCCAGTGTGACTCCATGCATAGCCATCCAGTTCATTCCCAAAATAATGTCCATGCCGTCGAGGGGTAAAAGGACAAGGTCCGTGTCGATGGTTTTACTACCCAATTTGACTGGTACTTGTCTGACCATTTGGTTTGAAGCAATTTTACCACCCGGTGTTGATATCATATATGACCCTTTTGTGTGACAAACATCCAAGCCTACTTTTGCACCGAATTTTGCACTTATGAAACTATGCGATGCACCAAAATCAAATAATATAACGGCAGGCTTGTTATGGATAGAGAATGTACCCGACATTACTGGGCTCCTTCTGGAAGCTCTGCAAGCGTGGTGAAGTTAATCCGTCCTTGCTTGACTTGCAGGGTCTGTCTCTTGCCCCTGTTCTTGGCGTTCGGGTTGGATCCTTGACCTTGGTTGGGCTGTCCAGGCTGAGGGCATTCGCGTGCGAAGTGGCTGGAACTCCCACATTTGAAACAGCGATTCGCGGGGCTAGGTCGAAGAGACTGTTGAAGAACGGGCCTCGGACCATTCTGTGGAGGCATCGGGGGTCGTACCAGGCCTGGCTGCTGTGGGGGTCTGGCAATCCATCTTCCTGGCTGCGGGGCCTTTGGTGGAGCTGTAGGTGCGGTATTTTGCATGGTGCGATACCTTGGTGGTTGGACACTTGACGGTCCTGCGGGTGCCTTTCTCTTCTTCTCTGCCCGGTGCGCCATGATACAGTCTTCCTGGATAATGGCCATATTGACCAACTCATTGTAGGTGTCAGCCCTGGCTAGGTTCAGACGTTCCTTGAGCTTGGTATTCAGACCTCGGCGGAAACGATCACGCTTCTTGGCATCCGTATCAGCGTGATAGCCCGCATACTGGCATAGGTTGTTGAACGCCTGGGCGTACTGCAACACGGTGCGGGTGCCTTGGGTGAGTGCCAGGAACTCATTCAACTTTCTCTCCATGAGACCCTCGGGGATATGATGTGCCCGGAACGCGGTCTTGAATTCATTCCAGTCGACCACATGATCAGCCGGGAGCATCGCAAAATAGTGGTCCCACCACAGACGAGCGGTACCGCGAAGCTGTTGCGCGGCAAAACGAGCTTTGTTGGCTTCTGAGCATGGGGCCACAAGTAGCGTGAACTTGGATTCTATGGTGCGAATCCATGCATCTGCGTCCAGGGGTTCCTCGGCCTTATGGAACAAGGGAGGCTGGGTCCCCAGGAAATCCGTGTATCCTGCAGCTTGTGGTTGGTGAGCATTGTGCCCACCCCTCTGCTGGTGTTGCCCTTGCACAATCTGACGTAGCAGCTCGGTTTGAGCGGCCATCACTTCCACCAAACTGGGCGGGGGTGGTGGCGATTGTCGCGAGCGGCTTCCACCGGCACCAAAACCCTCGGGGTTGCCACGTGTTGATCCAACCATCTGAAACGTGAAAGGTTACCATTAGCATCGCGATCCATATTACTTCCTTGATTCATGATTAATTGGGTAGTCAGAGACTTCCGAAGTCATAGCTAGAAGTATGGACAGAATCTCTGTTTGCTACGAGAAAAATCATAGCCTGCTGTGGGTCCATCCAAAACATCTCAACATTGGCAGTAGTCAGAGAATTTAGGAATGCACCACTTTGGTATTTACTTCGGTGCTAGAACTATGGCTAAGGTGGTCGAAAAGCTCGTCCTTTGCCTTACTGTCTTAGCTGTTTTTCAGCAGATTGACCGGTACGGTCTCGCCTATATCTTAAACTAGCGAGGTCCAATGATGCTGAATTTTTGTGAGAACCTAGATCACAAAATTTAGCATAAGTCTGGTATTCAACACTCAGCCAAGAAATGCAAGGAGACATGGGTAAAAATTCCGACAAGTCTCAGCGATTGTGGATTCCATCGTTTACCAACTTACAACGAAATCACCAAGTTTTATCGCCGTTCCTTACAGGCTGAGGGTATCCACATGGTTCAGGTGTACCCAACACAAAAGAGTTACTCAACTCCTAGTTAGCCTATTACAACACTTGCCAAAAGTTAGGCTACCCTATCGAGGAGTATGTGCAAAAGTCCTCCTAGGTCGTCCTCTAGAAATCATCCAAGTCGTTGACGGACGACTCGCTGTGAGCCGGAGAGTGGGCTCCCATCTGAGGTGCCTGTGGTACCTCACCCTCGAAATCCATACCTGAGATACCATCAATCTCCTGTGGCTCCTCCTCATCCTCCTCCATGTCGTCCTCATGGGGATGGTCATTCTGATCATGATGCCACTGAATGTGCTCATTAGCGTCCTCCAACTCAAGGTTCAGATCATGGAGCTGCTCCTCCAACTGTGCTATCGTGGTATCTCTCTCACCCATGAGAGTGTCCTGCTCCTGGATTTGGCCCTCAAGTTGGCCAATCTGAGCATCTCTGTCCTCAAGATCCTGACTGAGCTCCTTTATCTGCTCATCCCTGGTATCTGCCATCATATGGTAGGCCTGAGCAAGATCAGTGAGCTGCTCGAGTGCCTGACTCTGGAGAGTCTGAAGCCGGTAGAGTGCACTCATGCACCGCACGGAGGTATGGATAGTCTCCTGGGCATGGAAGTCTACCAAATACTGTGCGTGCTGCACCCTGTTGAGCCAAAAGGGGTCGTTGTCCTGGGCAGCAGGAAACAATCCAATGGGAGTGAGTGTGACAACCTCGGGACGCTGCGCACAAAATGTGGTGAGCGCCCTCATGGCTGCAAGCTCCCAAGTATCGGCCAAACGGCGACCAACAGCCTCAAGCTCCAAGGCGGGCCACTCCGGGTGTAGCGGGTGCGAAAAGATAGTCACATTGACACGGCACTGGGTAACTCCATTTTCTGCAAACTCCAGTCCGGCGTAACGTGGGGGAATTAGATAGCCCGCGGTACGCAGAACATCCCACAAAATAGAGGGAAAGCTCTCCCAGTGGAGACACTGCGAGTGCACGCGTCCATCCTCATTCACCATCATCTCAACAGGCTCGGCCATCTGAACAAAAGATCAAATGGAATGAGATAGCGAAAAACTGTGAGCAGCACAAGGACAGATTCTGTATAGTGTGAAAAAATACTCATAACTCCCACAGTTCTCATCCAAAAATTCTCAAATTTCACCAGATCACTCCTAAGGTATTTGTGAACAACTTTTCTAGTCAACTCCAGAGCTAATTGGGTCTCTAAGATGGTCTTTCTTTTCAGGTTTTACCTTACTGTCTACCCAGAATTTTCAGTGAACAGAGGGCTAGAGTTTCGTGCACCAGGGAAAATCTACCCAGCCAAAATTTACCAAATTTTAACAGAAGCTTCCTGGGTGAATTTGGAACAAGTTTCGTGTTGTGCTCTTTTGCAGAAAACCGCAGGAAGGGGGCCTAAAAATTTAAGAGGCAGAAGTGCTTATTCTGGACAGAAATCTGACGCTCCAAGGTTTCTGTTATTTCTTATTATCCATAAGTTCAGAATTTTTCATTTTTGAACAGAAGATAGGGCACAAGATTTGGAACAATTTCTTCAACATGAACTTTATCAGAAATGGTCATTTTCTTTGGTCAATAATTCGCTCTTTTTGGTCACGGCAGATTTCGGGCAGCTTCACTAGATAGTCCTTATGCAAACCACGCTTAGATACGCAAGAACCTTTCCACTCTCACACAACGCATTTTTTTTTTTGATTTCAGATACACATGTTTATGATGTATGCACGTCCTATTCTTCCTCACAAATAAAACAATTGCCAAATAGCTTTGGTTTTACGATGATAGTTTCGGTGGCTTACACAATACGGCTCTCGCTATAATAGCTAGTCGAGTCTTTCTAATCGTTCCTTAACTTATCGTAATCGCGGTTAGTGTACCTGCAGAAAATCGACAAGCATTTATATATCATGAACCTTTCATGCCAGCACTCATGAAAGCGTCCGTATTCATTACCGTTTACTTATAGAAACGATATCTGTACAATTCCCGCCGTACAGACGACGTTAACATACGCTATCGAGATAGCGTATTCACGGGGGTACCGTCATGAGACGGGGGTATGAACAGCGATCGCCATACCCTGCGCCGAACCTTCTACTCCCAATATGTTCAACTAACAGTTGGCATATTGGCAGCACCTCAAGTAAGCCACTGCTTGAGGGCAGCGTTCGGTTCGCATCACCGACAGGAAGGCCAAGCTCCCTCAGTTGGCTGAGGATCCTTACCTTCTTACCTTAGCGACGAGTGCGTCGTTACAGAATTTAGGGTCGGTTGTGCATGAAAGTAAGTTTTGACAGAAAGTAATGTGCTGGAAGTCAGTTGATAATATATATAGAAGTTAGATAGCCACCTAGTAACTTTCCCATAATCCCTTAGGGCTTTACGAACTAGGCACCATCCTTAACGTACCAACGCATTTCGCAACACAACCTTCTAGTCAAGTTTTAGTAAAATGAGTTTTTAAGGCTTGTAGCATTCTCTGGCGTATGTATTTCGGCTCTGGTGTCCGCTGTTTGCCAGCTGTGGCACCAGCTACGGCTCTGATACCAGCTGTGGCAGAACCACCTGAATTAATCCGGCTCAAGTGTATTAACCATCACCATTAAGGCATCCTCGGTTAACCTTACACTTCAAACGGAGTAATCCACTGGTCTGTCGGGTATAACCTCCCGATACAACCACGGTGAACGGATCGAGCGCCGTACATACAAATGCTCATGCGACGATGAGCCCAGAGAATACCACATTCCAGCAAATATTACATCATTAGCATAAGTAAATATTACAGACCTAATTCTGAGTTTAGAAAACAAGTACTTCAATTAACATAAATAAGTTCTTCAGAGTTAAATTGCAGCGGAAATAAACAACGGAAACTACTCGACGATACAGGATGTCTCGATGAAGCCCGTACGAGACATCACTCGGCCTTATCTTCGTTGGACGGGGGCGCATCCCATTCCACCGACCAACCAGGGGGAAGAGTGCAGGGCCAAGTCAAGCTAGCAATCATGTCTTCAAAGGGTTCACCTGAAATCGAGTCACAAGCAAGACTGAGTATACTAATACTCAGCAAGACTTACCCGTGTAGTGGAAACTACTCCACCGACTCTAGACATGCCAGGCTTTTTGGCTCAGGGGTTTGTTTTGCCGAAAAGCATCTACAAGTGGGTCCTTACTTTCAACTTTTAGCTCAAGATTCTAGTCTCGTTAGCCAGTCTAGGTAAGCAGCTATCTAAAGCATACATGGTGAAGCATTAAATTTTCCATCCAACCAGTTCATTCATCATCATTGTTCCTCTTCTTACTCTGTGGGTAAAAATGGTTAAGCAGTCTCAATAGCCGTGAGAAACGGACGATTCGAATCAAATTTCTTAACCTTGCAAGGGAAACCCAAACACACGTCACGTGGTTACTCCCTAGAGTCACACGTGCAACTTTTCCCCTTTCTTTCCGGGTCGTGGATCGGGGCTACCCTCCGAGAGTACAAGAGCTCCACGCCACGGTTCGGCGCCGGGTCGTGACCACTCTCTGCACTCGCCATATGCACATGGGACCGAAGTTCAAAGGGTAGGATGCCGTCCCCTTGCCGGGCCAATCAGGTACTTAAGCTTACCGATTCCCATAATCTCGGCATGTGTTTAGTACGTTCAAAGACTTAACCATCACTACCACACCCTGCGGCCTTAGCATTTTTCACTAGACAGACGGGCCTCAATCGTAACCATCGTTACATAACCCGTCCGTGTCCTTATGATTGCAGCGTGTAGTAGTCATTCAACTCCTATTTTCTCGCGAGTGACAGGAAATCACTCGACTTTTACCGGAGTCCTATTAGCACAGCATTCTATCGAACCTTACATCTAGTTTTCACGCAAGGGTTCCTGACATCATGCAACTAAGTTTTCATCCAACTCCTATAAACGTAATGCACAAGCAAAGAGTAATGAGTTGCATAATTTCGGAAAGAATGGGTTATGCTCTGGGGCTTGCCTTCGCAGTTCGCTTGGGGATCTTCCGAACTTGGGCTCGGGTCTTCAAAAGCTTCAGTTAGATTTGCTTGAGCTTCACGCTGCTCACTCTCGGACGCGGGCACCAGCTCGTAGGTTCCGTCGGCGAGAGTCGTCGATTCTACATGAGTGCACAAGTTTAAGTCGTGGAAATAGCACTTGATTACGATTTGAGAGTAATTACTACAAGGGATAGTTTCTGGTCATGAAATTTTGGATTTAGGTACATCAAGGAAAGGTGTGCTTACTGTAAAATTTTCAGCCAATTTTATGTAACAGATTAATTCTGAAAAATAGATTTCATTGTTGCTGTTAGATACTTGTTCTTTTTGTACAGATCAATTGGTGCAAGAATTGTGGCTAAGATTTTTACAGAGCTCTCACTTGAGCATGCAGAAGCTACTGTAATTTTTGTAGGATTTATCATGCAGTATTTAGAGCATAGAAAATATGACATTCTACACCTAGGCTTTTTAAAGATTCATTTTTACAGGACCCTACACAGGGTTTTTGTCCATGAAACTTTTTACACAGCAACCTCTACAACAGTGTAACTCCCAGTAATAATTTGGGGATTTTCCAAACTAAGGTACTATTTTCTTGATTTAATGTATGTTATTAGCACATAAATCAAATAAATAGGTTACTGTGAGATAAAAGGTCTCCTAATTTTTCTCTGGCTTCTAGTTACCAATACATTAGCATAGGAAAAATTTCAATGGGTGACTTACCACCTAAATGCAGGGATAAAATATTCTTCTTACACATGATATGAAACTAAGTTTAACAAACAGTAAATCTAGAGATGGAATTTGGGCCTGATCTTTTTACACAGTCCTAATCATCCAGCAACTAGTTCACTGCCCAAAATTCAGGGTCAGCATTGTTCTAGAACAGTGGGTATAAAATATGTCCATTAAAGATTCTATTTAATGTAGAGCAAAATATTTTGAGATTCTGAGAAAATTTTTGTAACAAAAGTGGTAGAGTTTGTTCTTAGAATTCCAGAACAGTTGAGTTTGCATTTTTCTGAATTTTCTACGATTTTATACGAATTTTACAAGTTCACTGAATTTGAATCTAGGTTTGAAATTTTCTTTTACAACTAGGTCCTTGAATCTTACGCTCAGACCCTTCTAAAGATTTAAATCCTTGCAATTGGGTCCTCGGCGGCTCGGGTACGGCGGCCGGCCGAAATTCCGGCGAGGGGGCTCGCCGGCGGCGAGGGGCGGGGGTCGGGGAAGGTTCAGGGGTGCGAGGGCTACCTTGTGGGGGTGTTGTTCAGGTGGGGGACGGCCGGGAAGGGCTCGCCGGCGTTGGAGCAGAGGCGGCGGCGGCGCGGCTCGCGTCGACGGCGGTGCTCCGGCGGGCTTGGGGCGGCGTGGTCCGGTCGGTGAGCTTCAGTGGCGCATGGGGAAGCTACCCAGAGGCTCGGCTTGGACGGAGGGGGTCGGTGTCGTGCTGTCCACGGCGAGCAGGGGCGGCGGCGGCGACGGCAGCGCGGGCGGCGGAGCTCCGGTGGCTCTGGGTGGCGTTGGGCGGGTCGGCGAGCTGCGGTGAGGTGATGTAGTGGTGGCTGGGTGCTCAGTTTGGGTAGTGGGCGGCTGTGGAGGGCTGCCCACGGGCGGGTGGTGCTCGGCGGCGGCGATGGCGCGGCGAGGTGTTCTGGTGGCCGGGGGCTCGCGCGGGCGGTCGGGGCGGGGCTTTTATAGGGTCAGGAGGGGGCGTGGAGATGCCTGGGCGACGCGCGGGGCGGGGCACGGCAGCGGCGTGCACTGGGCACGGCGGGCGGCGGCAGAACGCCGGCGCGGCGTGCGGCGAGCGGGCGCGGCGACTGGGCGGCCGAGATACTGGCGTGGGCGCGAGGAGATAGTGCCGGGCGCGGAGTGGGGAAGCAGCAGCGGCAGCGGCTCGGGCGGAGGGCGGGCGCGACGACTGGTGGGGCGCGGGGGCCGGGGCGGCACGGCGGAGCGCGGAGACTGGCTGGGCGGGCGGCGGCCGGGGCGCGGCAGCGCACGCGCGGGCGGGGACGGGCCGCGCGGCGTCGGGGCGGGGCAAAGCCGGCCGTGGCGGGGTGGTGCGGCGGCCACTGGCCTGGCGCTCCGCGCCGGTCAGGCGACGCCGGCCACCTGGCGCGCGGCGGGCGGGCGAGCGCGCGCGGCGCGGCAGAGCAGAGGGGGAGACGCCAGGGACCGAAATGCAAAAATTCGAAAAAGTTCAGGGGGCTGGGTGCAAACAGGGCGTTTTCTCCTCTTTCTGATTTGAATTTCAAAAACTTTTGAACACGAAAGTTTTTCAAAATAAAAAGTTCTACAACTTTGGTTTCAGGCAAAATCTCATTTGGCTTATGGTTTTAAAGTTATTTTAAAAGTTTCAAATGTGCCCAAATGTGCCCAAATTAAATTTGAATTCTAACTGAACCCTTTTTAAATTCTTTCCACCCTCTCATTAGTGGGTTTAAAACATAGAGTTAGGCTAATGACATTGATTTTGAAATTTTAATTACCAGGGTTGTCACAGCCGGCCAGATTCCGGCGAGGGGAAAAGGGTCGTGGAGATCTAGGGAGGTGAGAGCTACCTTGGGGTGTCCTTGGTCGGGGTTGGGGGTGGCCGGAGGTGGCTCGTCGGCGCGGAGCAGAGGAGCGGCGGCAGGGCGCAGCGTCGGCGACGGTGCTCCGGCGAGGAGGGGAGGGTGTGGGCTGGTTGATGAGCTTCGCGACGTCGAGGGAAACCCGTTTCGAGGCTTGGCTTGGTCGGAGGAGCTTCGGAGTGGGCCGTCCACGAAGCAGCAAGGGAGCGGTGGCAGCGCGTGCGGCGCTGGCGGTGCTCCGGCGGTTCTGGGCGACGATATGATGGGGTGCTGTGGTGGTGGTTGGAGACTCAGCTCTGGCAATGGGTGGCCGGAGAGGTGAGCTCCACGGTGAGTTGGGCACGACGGCGGTAATGGTGGCGGCGGCGGTGTTCTGGTGTCTGGGCGCGCGAGGAGGGGCTCAGTGCGGCCTTTTGTAGGCAGCAGAGAGGCGGGAGGAGGGCGGGACTGGACTACAAGGCGCGGGCGCGTGCAGCACGACGGGGGCGCGTTACTGGCCGCGGCGGGCGGCGAGCAGAGCCGGAGCGGCGTGCGGAGGGGAGCGCTTTGGCGCCTAGCGCCGGTCAGAAATCGCTGGCCAAGTGGCCTGCGGCGACTGCGCGTCGGCGGAGGGTCGGGCGAGGCGATGGGTCGGGCAAAGCCGAGGGTCGGGCGAAGCGAAAGGGTCGGGCGAAGCGAAAGGGTAGGGCCAAGTGAAAGGGTCGGGCGAAGCGAAAGGGTCGGGTGAATGGCTGCGCGTCGGAGGGTCGGGCGGAACGAGAAGAAGGGTCTGCAGTGGAAATAGAAGAAAAGGCAGGGGCTGGTTTGCAAATCCAGGTGTTTCTCAAATTTTTGTGTTGCAACTCAAAAATCCTTGAACATGAAAGTTGTTCAAAATGAAAAGTTACACAAGTTTTGTTTCAGTCCAAAGTTCATTTGAGTTCTAGTTTAGAAATTATTTGAAAAACTCAAAAAGTACAATTCAGAGGGTACGTCATTTTCTGGGCAAAACTTAGCATTCACTCCTAGGCTTCAACTAGACTTTTGTTTAACATGTCAATAACGACGTGCCTATTCAATTTTTGTAGCCATGTTTGCATCAATGTGAAAGTTATTTGAATTGTTTGATTAAAGTACATGTACTTATGCACATGTACACCACTATTTTCAAACCAACGCAAACCAATTTATAACTCATTTCTTTTAAACTTTTCTTAGTTATTTATGCATCATGTCAAGCTAATGAGGCTTATTTCGTAATTTAAACACCTGAGGTGTTACAGAGTGAGTCATTCATCCCATGATAAGGATAGATGAGGATATATTCTTGCAGCCTCTCCCAAGCTTCAGGTATTGTCTCCATCCCTATCTGCTGGAAACTCGAGATCTTTCCGTGCAGGATGTTGGTCTTGCCTAGCAGGAAGAACTTTGCGAGGAATGCCATGGAGCTTTTGTTCCACGTGCTGACGGCTTCCTTGTCCTTGTAGTACCATTATTTCCCCTTCCCCAGGAGGGAGAAGGGAAACAAACAGAGTCTGATGGCATCACTTGAGACTCCTCTAATGACGACGTTCTCACAGAGCTCAAGGAAGTTCTGGAGGTGGGAGTTGGCGTCCTCTTTGGCTTGCCGCAGGCACCATGTTTATGAGACTCTATTTGAGCTCAAAGTTCACGTCCCCCACAGCGACATTGGGACTAGTGGCCACATTGGTGGCGGAAGGGATGGAAAACTCACGAAGAGTCTTTTTGACCATGACGGTTGATGGTGCTTGAAAGATGGATTCTTCTACCGAGAGAATGACTTGAGGAGGGATGATGTGCTGTTTGACCCTTCTCACGACTTTCTCTAGGTTCTCAACAAAGTTTGTCGGCAGAGAGAAACCAGTCATACACTACCATATTTACATCCATCAGGAGAAAACAAAAGCAACATTAGCCTGTATAAGCAGCAACTATTTCTTAATAAAATAGCCAAGATTATATATTTGTAAATTTTTTATTCTTTTAACCAGTGCCATCCCCGGCAACGGTGCCAGAAATGCTTGTTGGCATTTCTTCGCATCATCACCAGGATTGTCAGTCCATTGCAATGGTACCTGGAAACACCGTGTGGGTATATCTTAACGTTCATAGAATAAATCCGCAAATGTACGGATATACCATTGTAGTATTTCACCTAGAGAGTATTCAGGTATCAATATTTATATTTTCCCAAAGGATGGCATGAGTAAAAGAATTTACTAGGTACATAATCAGGACAATATGAATAAGATATAGACTACTTTTCATATAGGGGTAAGTGTCGATAAATGATATGAATAAGGGTAATGCGAAACACACAAGCCAATCTCTAGATAAAGAATAACGAATAAACTAAAGGTTAGCGGGAGCATAGGCATACAAACATGGTCCTAATGGAATATATCATGTTAGTAAGTTAAACAAAGCACATGGTGAGGACTAGACTTAAGCCTCCAGCAAACGGGAAGAGTACCCAGCATTGGTCTGCCAGCAAGCGAAGGTAGTACTTTAGACTCCTACACCATATCTGAACGTGGGGAACTGCGCAAACCACGCTTGAACATGGCGGACGGACAGGGCTGTCACCACCTGTCGCCTACCCCTACGACGCCGTGGGATATGGTAATATACAATGGATCCCATCTTACCCGAGCACAATGCTCGTGTATACAGAACATGCTCTAGTCCCCTCGGGTCTCCCACCCTTCGGATGGACATGTAATGAACTAGAGCAATCCTGAAAGGTACACCAAACCGTTGCTTTAGCATGGATTTCTAGTCTAAGCATATGAATTGTATAACATAAGAAGGCATATATCATGGTATGACATACTACTAAGACAACATAAAAACCATGAAGATACTCTAAATTATAGATATATTCCTGACAAGTCAAATACAAAGCCATACCAGAGGTCAAAGGTTGCTCAACGACCCTAAGGACGACTTGGACTCACTAAGAGAAGAACTAGCCTAGCTCCACTATCCTAAGTTGTCAAGGATAGATCCCTAGGTGTCAGACCTGGGCACACGGGACTGTCCACGTGGCACACTTCTCCTAGGATACGGGATGGGACATGAGCCCACGCTCTACATCTGTTGTAACTACTCGTAATGCAGTAGGATTACTCGTACAGTAGTTAGACTAGTCGGACACGGTAGGAAACTACCCGAGAAGTACTCGAGTAGGACTCCTGGGCTTGTACCCGACTAGGACTTCCATGTAAACCTATCCCCCCAGACGATATAATGGAAGACAGGGACCCCCTCGGGAACAATCATCATCAAAGGCAATACAAACCACACAGGACGTAGGGTATTACCCTCTCAGCGGCCCGAACCTGTTTAAAACCTTGCATTCCTTTGCACCTTCGAGTTCCTGATCCAGACGACTCTATCGACAGCCTCGACGACATGCTGCTTCCCGATCTGGCCCAACAGATCGAAAAGATGTCCGTTTTCAACACGACTTCCGCTCGTGACGCACCAGATCTACTCGGGTCGGATTCAAACCGATCTGAAAAGACCTCACGATCTAAGTCCCTCTCCGACTTGGACGAGGATTTGGATCTGCTACTCAAGATCAAGAATGTGGGTGCCACCTGTGACACCCTAGGTGTCTAAAAGATTAAATAAAGATCCATCACATGAAATCAGACACAAAAGAGCAAGAACACTATAAAACAGCCTATCACAATTTTCCTTTCAAGCAAATGTATATGTGTATATGTATATATGCGTAAACATTCAAACTCTTGCAAACAAACCCTTGTAACTTTAAGTTGATCACAAATGACTCTAAAAATTTAATGGCACATCTGTCATAACAAGAGCAACAAAAGTCTAGTTGAACTCAAGGGCTAACAGTGCAAAAATTGAAATGAAATGACGTGTCATTTAAATACTTATTTTCGGAAATTCAAAATAACTTTTTATACATTGCTCAAATGAACATAGTCATAAAACAGAAAATTTATATCTTGAAAAGTTGAACAAAAATAGTATTCAAATGTTTTTGATTTGACCTTGGGAAGAATGGGTTTTAGCACGCTTTCCACCCAGACCCCTTCTGTTTTTATTTTTCACGCTTAAGTCCCATCATCTTCTCCCTCCTCTCTCCTCCCACTGCCTTGTCCCATCGCTGGTAGGCTAGCGGGCCAGCGCGCCACGGCGCAACTGAGGCCACCCGGCCAAGTGGGCCTGCCAGCAACGGAAAATCCCCCGCTGGCCCACAAAATCTCGCCCTCCCCCTCTCGAAGCCTCCACGCGGCGATTTTCCTCTGCTGCGGGCGCGGCTGGCGCCACGGCGAGCCCCGCTAGCGCCAGCGAGGCAGCTGCGCCCCCGGTTTTGCCTCCTGGTCAGGCCTCCCTTGCGGCTCATGCCCAGGCCTCTATTCCCCCTCTCGTGCCTATAAAAGCCCCACCAGAGGCCCCTGAGCTCGCCGCCCCAACGCCAACTCCGACGAGCAGTCACTCGCGCGTGGACGCACCACATTGCCCAAACCAACCCTCCCACCACCTTCTCCGCCTCACACCGAAGCTTCACGGCCGGTCCCCGTGCCCTCTTCCTCACCGGAGCGACACCTCCATCACCCGCACCGCCGCCGGCAAGCCGCCTCGGTCCACCCCTTCCCCACCCACGGCCACAAACAGGTGCGGTTTGTTCCCCTCTTGGCTCTCCCACCTTCGCCCCTCACCGCCGGCAACCCTAGTCGCCGGAATTTGGCCGGCAGTCACTGTTCCCCTGTGCAAAGGACCTTTTTGCCTCGATTTCAATCTTTCCGAGAAGTTTTCTATAAAATCTCAGGGAGTCATTTGTAAACCAGAAACTAGAACTTTGAAAACCAATCTATTAACTTTGAAAATGCAAAAAAACTCGCAGAAAAATCCTAAAAATACAAACTAAGATGTTTTGGACTCCTTAAGTTAAGATCTACAACTTTGTAAAAAGGATATTGGACTGTTTCAACATAATTTTAGCTGTAGATTTAAATCAAGCTTAAATATCTTTTAATTGTTCCAAGAGTTTCATTAAAGAACTGCTCATGAGTTTTGGATGGTAGCTTCATTACTTAGACTAAAGTCTTTCATAAAAATTTCATGCTTTGAATCCAAGCACAGCTAGAAGTTTCGAGTACTTTTGGTTATGCTAGATCTAGTTTAAACTAAAATATTAGCCTTTGGTTCTTGCATAGGAAAAATCTACAAAATTTCCAGTAGCCTAATCATGAGTTGAGCACCAGTTCTTGCATGAGTTGTTCTGTACAAATAGATCTTGATCCTAGCATTAGCCGTTTAATATATTTTTTATGATTAACCCGCTGAATAAAAGTGGCTAAAACTTTTATAGTGAGTTTGTACTTAAGTAACTGTTGGCGCTAAAATCGGCCAGACAGGAATCGGCCGATGGTCTTCAGCGTCGGACACACGACCCGGGAGAATCTGCTTAGCTCATGTTCGGGTTATCGCCCTGGTACGGTTCGCGCGGCGTGCCAGTCAATCTGACCTGTTGATTGATAAGGAAATAAGAGTATTAAATTCCAGGCGCTCCGATCGGCTGGAGTTCCGATCTGTCCTGAAGAGCGCGTTGGCGAATCGGCCGATTTGCTGTAAAGATGACCGGCTATGGATCAGCCGATAATCGCGTAATAATTGTAAAGAAGACTGCTGGAGCGATCTAAACAATTATTACGGATGCAACACTTGAAATAGATCTAATCGGCTGTAAGATGATAAATCGAAGAAGAACGATAACGAAGCCGATTACTCTGATCTCAAGCTGGATAACTGGTGATAATACTAGAACAACAGGTAAAACTTGCAATTCTAGTAAATATCGGTAGCTGGTGAATAAATCCAAACGAAACCACAGCGATGCGCCCGTAGTTAAAGCTCAGATATTACTCGATAAGCGGAACCTACCAATTGGCTGGAGATCAAGTTGATGCAGCCCTGCCAATCCGTACGAACTCGTGAAAGAAGAAAAGTATTGGCGAAGTCGCCGACTTGAAAGTAAATTGCTGGAAAAAGTAGAAGTATTGTTGTTGATTGATGTGTTCTTTTTTTTTGCCAAGCCCTGACGACTCCTATTTATACCCTAAAAACTAGGACTCCTGGTCGATCACGACTTGTTACAACCTTATTTAAAAATAGGAAAACTACTATATCTATAACATCTTTTAAAAAGGAAATGGACTCCCGCAGAATCTTCCACCACCGTCTCCTAATCCAATCAGGACTTTTTCAATTGCTTCCAGACCGACTTAGCATAGCACTGTTGACCAACTTTTGACCGGGACGCTCCGAAGTAGTCCCATTCTGTTGGCGCAAGCTGCATCACCAATCGGCCGATTTCCAACTGTTACCTCAATCGGCCGATTCCTCACTGTTACCCTCAGATCTGCCGCATGGGCCAATCTTCTCCTCCTGACGCCAATTCAACACGTGTCAAAATCTGGCGTCAATAGTAACGAGCTCTGCATAAAAATCTCAACCCCAGAAACTACTTCTACAAGTAGTTTTGCTTAAGCAATGCTTACTATTAAAAATGGTCGTACGACATGACAAAACCACTCGATAAATGACTGCCCAAGGACAAGAAAATGAAGTACTCGACTACTTGACTTAAGTTTGTGGAATGACCACTTTCTAGTGAAATAATTATATCATGTATCAGTAAAACCACTCATACATGTCTATTCATATAGATTCGACTACTCTCGCCGACAGAACCTACGATCTGGTGCCCGAGTCCGAGAGTGAGCAGTGTGAAGCTCAGGTTAATCTAACAGAAGTCGCTGAAGACCCGAACCAACGTTCGGAAGAACTCTCGACTAGTTTTGCCCAAGAAGGCAAGCCCCGGTGCATGATCCCAGTATTTAATTAATGCAAATTGCTATTCCTTTTTACTTGTGCATTTAAGTTCATAGGAGTTGATTGGAACCCTAGCTGCATCATACTAGGCACCTATGCAATGAATACTAGAACTAGGAGTTCGAGTAGATGCTCTGCTAATAGGTTCGGTAAAAGTCGAGTGGTTTCCTGCCACTCGCGAGAATTATAGGAGTTGAATGTTTTACCACATGCTGCAACTATAAGGTCGACGGGTGGGGCTGTGGTACGATGCTCATGGTTAAGGCCCCGTCTCAGTAGAGAAAAATGCTAAGGCTGGAGTGTGTGGTAGAAGTGGTTAAGTGTTTAAACGTACTAACCACATGTCAAAAATATGGTACTCGATAAGCTAAGTCCCCGATTGGCCCGTCAAGTGGACTTTACTTTCACCCTACTTGAACGAAGTTCAGATGGGTATACACATGCGAGTGCAGAGCGTGGCTCTGTAGTCGGGGAGGGTGACCCTTATCCACAACCCGGAAAGAAAGGGGAAAAGTTGCTTGTGGTGACCTTTCAGTACTCCAGGCGTGTGTGTTGGGTTTACCTTGCAAGGTTAAGAAATTCGATTCGAGTCGTCTGTTTCTTGCGGTAATTGAGACTGCTTAATTCTCCTGCCACATAGAGTAACAAGAGGAACTATGGCTATGATGAAACTTGTCGGATGATTAATTATTTTCCACCATGTTTTCTTAGAGATAGATGCTCACTTAGAATGGTTAAATGAACTAGAATACTGAAAGCTAAAATATAAAATTAAGGACTTACTCTTTGTTGCTTTTCTGAAAAAAGAAACCCTATAACCTTAGAGCCATGCATGCTTAGTAGCCGGTATTTACATACCACTAGTCGGGTAAGCCTTGCTGAGTATTAGTATACTCAGCCTTGCTTGTGGCTATGTTTTCAGGTGTGTCTTTTGAAGATGTGATAACTGGTTTGGTTTGGCCAAGTACTTCGCCGACTGGTTGGTCTGTGGAGTAGGATCCGTCCCCGACCGACAATGACTCTGCCGAGCAATGCCACGTATGGGCTTCATCGTGGTATCCAAATCGACGATAGATGAACGTGTTTTCTTTCCGTTGTTGTTAAACTCTGAATAAAGTTTTTGATGTTTCAACTCTAAAGTACTCATTTGATGAACTCGACTTGTAATAATTGATGTCAGACTTGGAAGACAAAAGCTATGGAATGTTGTAATCTCTGGACTTGCCTTCGTGCGAGTTTAGTGTACGCTTTGTTTCGATCGAAATATTAAGTGGTCGCATCAGGATTTACCTGACAGACTGTCGGATTACTCCGTTTGAAGTGCATGATAGCCGGTTCATCTTTATGGATGATGGTTAGTGCACTTGAGCCGGAATAATTCGGGCGGTTCTACCACAGCCGGTATCAGAGCAAAAAGTATACACCAAAGTATGCAACAAACCTTAAAAATAAGTTTTATAAGACTTGACCACAAAACTCCTATTTGAAAAATATGTTGGACTCGTTAATGATTATATCTAGCTCGTAAAACCCTATGGGAATATGGGAATATAGCTAGGTGGCAATATGAGTTTTCTGCAGGTACACTAACCGCAAGTACGGCGAGTACGATAGGTTAAGAATGAAGAGAGCTCGACTAGTTATTATATGGAGAGATGTCCTAAATTAAGCCACCGCATTAACCCCGTAAGGCCAAATTGAAGGTAACTGTGAGGTTGTGAAGACGGAAAGGTCGTGCATGATGCATATCTTTAAAAATTGAGTTATGGATGAACTGTACAAAAATGCACACACAAAATTAGCTAAATCATTAACTAAAGTTCATCAAGGTTTCTGTTGTTTTTTGTCCAATCTAGGGAAATCAATTTATTAACCATAACAAATGACCTTATCTACAGGAGATCAACCCGAAGTTTGTTGTAAATTTAGTAAATAATCTCCTATTAATAGTTGGTAATTTTTGGCTAGATAGATTTTTCCCAGGTTTACAAAACGCTAGCCCTCTGTTTCCTCAAATTTTTGACTGGACAATGTAAGGATATAGTTATCTTAGAGGCTGATTTAGCTTCGGGTTTGACCAGCAAAGTTGTGCACGAGTACCTTAGGTATACTTTGGTAACTTTTGAGACATTTTGCACATCACCTACAGAAGTTATGCTCAGTTTGTCATGTTCAGAATCTGTTTATTTGGTTGAGCATCATTTTCATTATCTCACCCTTTAAGCGTTTGAATCAGTTGGCTGATGCGGTTCTTATGGTGGTGGATGAGGAACGATAGGCGCACTCAGAGTGCCTACATTGGGAGGGCTTTCCCTCCATCTTGTGGGGCGTGTTGAGCGCCGCTGGGTACCCGAATTCGCCTCTTTATGTGGGGCAGGAATTCATGGTGACGGGTGTCTGTCGGTGCCGTGTGCGCATGACCATTCCACAGCACCCACTCAACCCTGCGTGGCTCACCATTGAGACAGAAGTAGTCGGACACCGCCTCATTGACTCGTGGGAGGTAGCAGCAATGAAGGCGCTCACCACATTTTGTGAGCAGCACCCATTGGAGGTGATCTTGGCTCCAGCTGGGTTGTTTCCAGCAGTCAGCGAGAGCGACCCTTTGTGGCTTGACAGATTGGCACACCTAGGCCACTTGGTAGATCAGATTCCTGTCGAAACCATAGTCTTTTCAGTCCGGTGCATGAATGCACTCTATCGACTGCAGGCACTTCAGAGTAAGGGGATGGCACATGTGATAGACCTTGCTCAGTCCTTCCAGTGGGCCGTCAATTTGAGGGACAAGCAGATGCAGGACTTGGTTGAGGAGATTGGTGCCCGCGTCCGAGAGTGAGCGGCGTGAAGCTCAAGTAAATCTAACTGAAGCTCTTGAAGACCCGAGCCCAAATTCGGAAGAGCCCCAAGCTAACTTTTCGCAAGAAGGCAAGCCCCGAAGCATAACCTATTTCTTTCCTAAATTATGCAACTCATTACTCTCTGCTTGTGCATTAAGTTTATAGGAGTTGAATGAAAACTTAGTTGCATGATGTTAGGAACCCATGCTTGAAAACTAGACGTAAGGTTCGATAGAATGCTGTGCTAATAGGACTCCAGTAAAAGCCGAGTGATTTCCTGTCACTCGCGAGAAAATAGGAGTTGAATGTTTACTACACGCTGCAATCATAAGGACACGGACGGGCTATGGAACGATGGTTACGATTGATGCCCGTCTGTCTAGTGAAAAATGCTAAGGCCGCAGGGTGTGGTAGTGATGGTTAATTCTTTGAACGTACTAAACACATGCCGAGATTATGGGAATCGGTAAGCTTAAGTACCTGATTGGCCCGGCAAGGGGACGGCATCCTACCCTTTGAACTTCGGTCCCATGTGCATATGGCGAGTGCAGAGAGTGGTCACGACCCGGCGCCGAACCGTGGCGTGGGGCTCTTGTACTCTCGGAGGGTAGCCCCGATCCATGACCCGGAAAGAAAGGGGAAAAGTTGCACGTGTGACTCTAGGGAGTAACCACGTGACGTGTGTTTGGGTTTCCCTTGCAAGGTTAAGAAATTCGATTCGAATCGTCTGTTTCTCACGGCTATTGAGACTGCTTAACCATTTTTACCCACAGAGTAAGAAGAGGAACAATGAGGATGAATGAACTGGTTGGATGAAAATTTAATGCTTTACCATGTATGCTTTTGGATAGCTGCTTATCTAGAATGGTTAACGAAACTAGAATCTTGAGCTAAAAATTGAAAGTAAGGACCCACTTGTAGAAGCTTTTCGGCAAAACAAACCCTTGAGCCAAAAGCCTTGCATATCTAGAGTCGGTGGAGTAGATTCCACTACTCGGGTAAGTCTTGCTGAGTATTAGTATACTCAGCCTTGCTTGTGGCTCGTTTTCAGGTGAGACCTTCGAAGACATGATTGCTAGCTTGACTTGGCCCTGCACTCTTCCCCCTGGTTGGTCGGTGGAATGGGATACGCCCCCGTCCAACGGAGATAATGTCGAGTGATGTCTCGTACGGGCTTCATCGAGACATCCTTATCGTCGAAGTAGCTTCCGTTGTTTTATTTTCCGCTGCAACTTAAACTCTGAAGAACTTCCTAGTATGATCATTGAAGTACTTGGTTTCTAAACTCAAAACTTGGTCTGTAATATTTACTTATGTTAATGCTGTAATATTTGCTGGAATGTGGTATTCTGTGGGCTCATCGTCGCATGAGCATTTGTATGCATGGCATTCGATCCGCCCTACCGTGGTTGTATCGGGAGGTTATACCCGACAGACCAGTGGATTACTCCGTTTGAAGTGTAAGGTTAACCGAGATTGCCTTAATGGTGGTGGTTAATACACTTGAGCCGGATTAATTCAGGTGGTTCTGCCACAGCTGGTATCAGAGCCGTAGCTGGTGCCACAGCTGGCAACAGCTGGCGCCAAAGCCAAAATACATACGCCAGAGAATGCGACAAGCCTTAAAAACTTATTTTCATAAAATTTGACTAGAAGGATGTGTTGCGAAATACGTTGGTACGTTAAGGATGGTGCCTAGTTCGTAAAGCCCTAAGGGATTATGGGAAAAGTTACTAGGTGGCTATCTAACTTATGAAATATTATCAACTGACTTCTAGCACATTACTTTCTGTCAAAACTTACTTTTATGCACAACCGACCTTAAATTCTGTAACGACGCACTCTTCGCTAAGGTAAGAAGGTGAGAATCCTCAGCCAACTGAGAGAGCTTGGCCTTCCTGTCGGTGATGCGAACCGAACGCTGCCCTCAAGCAGTGGCTTACTTGAGGTGCTGCCAATATGCCAACTGTTAGTTGAACATATTGGGAGTAGAAGGTTTGGCGCAGGGTATGGCGATCGCTGTTCATACCCCCGTCTCATGACGGTACCCCCGTGAATACGCTATCTCGATAGCGTATGTTAACGTCGTCTGTACGGCGGAAATTGTACAGATATCGTTTCTATAAGTAAACGGTAATGAATACGGACGCTTTCATGAGTGCGGGCATGAAAGGTTCATGAAATATATATGCTTTGTCAATCTTCTGCAGGTACACTAACCGCGATTACAATAAGTTAAGGAACGATTAGAAAAACTCGACTAGCTATTATAGTGAGAGCCGTATTGTGTATGCCACCGAGACTATCTTCGTAAGACCAAAAGTATTTGGCAGTATTTTATTTTGTGAGGACGAATAGGACGTGCATGCATCATGACCATATGTAGCTGAAATTGAAAATGCGTTGTATGAGAGTGGTAAGGTTCTTGCGTATCTAAGCGTGATTTTGCATAAGGATTATCTAGAGAATCTGTCCCAAATCTGCCATGACCGAAAAGAGCGATTTATTGACCCAAGAAAATGACCTTTTCTGGTGAAGTTCATGTTGAAAGAATTGTTCCAAATTTCGTGGTCTATCCCCTGTTCAAAAATAAAAAATTCTGAACTTATGGATAGTAAGAAATAACAGAAAACATAAAATGTCAGATTTCTGTCCAGAATAAGCACTTCTGCCCCTTAAATTTTTAGGCCCCCTTCCTACAGTTTTCTGCAAAAGAGTACAACACAAAACTTGTTCCAAATTTACCCAAGTAGCTGCTGTTAAAATTTGGTAAATTTTGGCTGGGTAGATTTTCTCTGGTGCACGAAACTCTAGCCCTCTGTTCACTGAAAATTCTGGGTAGACAGAGAGGTAAAACCTGAAAAGAAAGACCATCTTAGAGACCTATCTAGCTCTGGAGTTGACTAGCAAAGTTGTTCACAAATACCTTAGGAGTGATCTGGTGAAATTTGAGAATTTTTGGGTTAGAACTGTGGAAGTTATGGTTATTTTTGCACACTATACAGAATCTGTCCTTGTGCTGTTCACAGTTTTTCACTATCTCACTCCATTTGATCTTTTGTTCAGATGGCCGAGCCTGTTGATATGATGGTGGATGAGGATGGACGCGTACACTCGCAGTGTCTCCACTGGGAGGGCTTCCCCTCTATTTTGTGGGATGTTCTGCGTACCGCGGGCTATCTAATTCCCCCACGTTACGCCGGACTGGAGTTTGCAGAGAATGGAGTTACCCAGTGCCGTGTCAACATAACTGTCTCTCCACACCCGCTACACCCCGAGTGGCCTGCCTTGGAGCTTGAGGCTGTTGGTCGCCGTTTGGCCGATACTTGGGAGCTTGCAGCCATGTGGGCGGTCACCACTTTTTGTGCGCAGCGTCCCGAGGTTGTCACACTCACTCCCATTGGTTGTTTCCTGCTGCCCAGGACAACGACCCCTTTTGGCTCAACAGGGTGCAGCACGCACAGTACTTGGTTGACTTTCACGCCCAGGAAACTATCCATACCTCCGTGCGGTGCATGAGTGCACTCTACCGACTTCAGACACTCCAGAGTCAGGCGCTTGAGCAGCTCACTGATCTTGCTCAGGCCTACCACATGATGGCAGATACCAGGGATGAGCAGATTAAGGAGCTCAGTCAGGATCTGGAGGACAGAGATACTCAGATTGGCCAACTTGAGGGCCAAATTCAGGAGCAAAACACTCTCATGGGTGAGAGAGATGCCACGATAGCACAGTTGGAGGAGCAGCTCCATGATCTGAGCCTTGAGTTGGAGGATGCTAATGAGCACATTCAGTGGCACCATGATCAGAATGACCATCCCCATGAGGAGGACATGGAGGAAGATGAGGAGGAGCCACAGGAGATTGATGGTATCTCTGGTATGGATTTCGAGGGTGAGGTACCACAGGCACCTCAGATGGGAGCTCACTCTCCTGCTCACAGCGAGTCGTCCGTCAACGACTTGGATGACTTCTAGATGACGACCTAGGAGGACTTTTGCACATACTCCTTGTTGGCGCTAAAAATCGGCCGGATAGGAATCGGCCGATGGGTCTTCAGCGTTGGACACACGACCCGGGAGAATCTGCTTAGCTCCTGTTCGGGTTATCGCCCTGGTGCAGTTCGCGCGGCGTGCCAGTCAATCTGACCTGTTGATTGACAAGGAAATAGAGTATTAAATTCCAGGCGCGTCGATCGGCTGGATTTCCGATCTGTCCTGAGGAGCGCGTCGGCGGGAAATCGGCCGATTTGCTGTAGAGATGATCGTCTATGAGTCAGCCGATGATCGTATAGTAATTGTAAAGAGAACTGCTGGAGCGATCTAAACAATTACTATAGAAGCAACACTTGAAACAGATCTAATCGGCTGTATGGCGATGAATCGAAGGAGAACGATGATGAAGCCGATTACCCTGATCTCAAGCTGGATAACTGGTGATAATACTAGAATAACAGGTAGAACTTGCAATTCTAGTAAATATCGATAACTTGTGAATAAATCCAAACGAAACCACAGCGATGCGCCCGTAGTTAAAGCTCGGATATTACTCGATAATCGGAACCTACCAATTGGCCGGAGATCAGGTTGATGCAGCCCTGCCAATCCGTACGAACTCGTGAAAGAAGAAAATATTGGCGAAGTCACCGACTTGAAAGGTAAAGTACTGGTAAAAAGTAGAAGTATTTTGTTGATTGATGTTGGTTGTCTTTTGCAAAACCCTAGCGACTCCTATTTATACCCTGAAACTAGGACTCCCGGTCGATTACGACTTGTTACAACCTTATTTAAAACAGGAAAACTACTATATCTATAATAACTTTAAAAAGGAAACGGACTCCCGCAGAATCTTCCACCGCCGTTTCCTAATCCAATCAGGACCTCTTCAATTGCTTTCCGGCCAACTTAGCATGCCGTGTTGACCAACTTTTGGCTAGGATCTTCTGGAATAATCCTATCCTGTTGGCATAGGCTGCGCCACCAATCGGCCGATTTTCAACTGTTACCCCGATCGGCCGATTCCTTACTGTAGCTTTCAGATCCGCTTCATCGGCCAACCTTCTCCTCCTGACGCCGATTCAATACGTGTCAAAATCTGGCGTCAACACATGCCCCCCAGTTTCGGAGTAAAACATAACTTTTTCTTCGAAACTCTTTCTTTAATCCTTTCCTCCGAAACGAGCGCAGTAAAAATTTTCTTTCGTTCAAAGCTCTTGTGAACTCTTCCCCTTCGATATATGCATTTCCCGGAGCACATCGGCCGATTCTATACGGCCCTTCCCAAGTGGGCGACCATTTACCGAATTTGGGATCCTTAGACCCTATCGGCAATTTCCATACCAAATCTCCTTGGGAGAATTGTTTAATCTTGACTTTCTTATCATACCACCTGGCCACCCTTTTTCTTGACATTAGCTGCCGATTCTTGATTTTCTATCTCCTTGCTGTTATTTTGCTTGGGGCGCCAGACCCGACACTTGACGTTTCTCTTTTCCAGCGTCTGCCTCTGCTCTTCTTCTTGTTGCTCCCATTGGCGCAGGCGTTGGATCCTCTGTTTCTGCGATTTGGATAATCCATCAGGGCACCACCTGGGGTTTATTGGTTTGGCCGATGATTTGGCGTGCTCCCAATCTGATTCCCTTCCTAGGGGGTTTTCATCTGACATCCTGCCATCAGCCATCTCTTCCAGCCGATCGTGTACGCTGATTCTGCCCCCTAGACGATCCTGTTGGTCGATCCTGCCTTTCGACCGATCATACCGGTCAGCTTTACCCTCCAACCGAACATGTACTGAAAGGTGCCGACCCTCTTGTTCGCGCCAGTTTCTGCTGATCGGCTCTGATCCTCTATCTCTGGAGCGCGATCTTTTGAGCGGGCGAACGCCGCAACTTGACCCGCTGCACTCAGGGCAGTTATCGGCTGATGGCAATCTGAGGTCACTTTCCCAGCAATGAATAAAAAACGGACATCGCCAATGATCTTTGTGTTGGCGTATCATCTCATCATGGTGTCTCGTCGTTTCCTGCTGTCGCCGATATTTGCTGAGTAAGAATTGGGAAGTAACGGGTCTACGCGACCGCTTTGATCCTTCGCCTTTGCCTTCCGTCCGTCTTTTCCCTTTAACACCATCCACCGTGACCTGCTTTCTGGGATCCACGGCGCCGCTTCTTCTAGCCGATTCTGATGTCAGCACCTTAGTTTGAAGTGAGTTCTTTCCCGTTTCAACCATGTTAGCAGGGAAAGGATGCTGATCAATCTTCATCGGCTCTACCGGCTTCGCCTGGACTTTGAGCTTGAGTCTTCCCTGCTCGATGGCCGACTGTATTTGCTGACGGAAGATCTTGCACTCATTTGTGTCATGAGACGTAGCGTTGCGCCATTTGTAGTACTTCATCTTTTTGGGCTGATCGGCCGAAGGAATGGTATGGTATGATGATAGCTTGATCTGCCCTTCCTGGAGTAGCAAGTCGAAAACCTTATCGGCTTTTGATGTGTCAAAGCCGAATGCTTCCGGTTCTTTCTTCCCTTTGACCCATTCTACTAGGCCGATTTCTTCTCCTTCCTCAGATTCAGACCCTTCCGAATTCCTCTGCTGATCAGACAGGTGTACCTCCTGACCGGCCAGCCGGTGAACGATCTGACTTAAGCTTTCAAATTCTTGCGAGGCATATCTTTCCTTGAGTTGTGGCAAGAGGCCTTGGAAAGCAATATCGGCCAACTGGGCATCGGTCAGAGCCAGACTGTAGCATTTGTTCCTGACTTCTCTGAACCTCTGTATATATCCAGTTATTGGTTCGTCGCTCCTCTGCCTGAGACTGGTCAAGTCCGAGATCTTCATCTCGTGTACTTCTGTATAGAAGTACTTGTGGAATTGTTTCTCCAGATCGGCCCACGTGACGATAGAATTTGGCGGTAAAGTGGTGAACCACTGGAAGGCCGATCCGGATAGAGATGATGAAAATAACCGTACCCTCAGAGCGTCTTGTGTGGCAGCTTCACCGCACTGGATGATGAATCTATTGATGTGTTCCACAGTGGATGTGTCATCCGTCCCTGAGAACTTGGTGAAATCAGGAACCTTGTAGCGGTGTGGGAACGGCAATGAGTCATAGGCCGATGGATACGACGTCTTGTAAGTATAAGTTTGAACTTTCGGCTTCAGCCCAAACTGATCTTGGATTACTTCTGCTATCCTTGCCGTCCAATCTACCTGCTGCTGATGAACAGTTGTTCGCGGCGCGGGCACGTGTTGAAGGGCTGGTTCGGTCCGGTGATGAACCGGCGAAGTTTGCTGAGCGGCCGATAACTGCTGGCGAAACGCGTCCGCGCCCCCTTCGTACATCGTTGCTGGCACCGTGCTTCTGAATGCCTCCACAGTGCTTGCCCCCCTGCCGATTTCTGGTAAAATCGGCTGGTACTGAGAGACCACCGGCCGAACGGCCGATTGGTATGGCCCCTGGAACGGATAAGTGCCATGCCCGTTCGCTGGCTCGGGAAAATGCGTCATGGCTGATGCCCCCCTGCCGATTTCCGGTAAAATCGGCTGGTACTGGGAGACCGTTGGCCGGGCTGCCGATTGGTACGGCACCTGGAACGGGTAAGTGCGATGCCCGTCCGCTGGCTCAGGGAAATACGTCGTGGCTGATGCCCCCCAAGGCACTGAGCTTGTAGGCAGTGTTTGCACCGAAGCCATTTGGACGGGTTGAAGCGGCGCTCGCGACGGGAGACATGGTGCACCGCTGTATCTTGGAGACGCCGGAAGTGGTGGAGAGCTGTACCCTTCGCGCTGCGTCACCATCGGCTGAGAAGCCGATTGGGATGTGTAGGGTAAGCTTCTGGCCGGCAGGGTAGTTGGAGGGGCATATGCCGGCCCCTGATAACCTTGAGCGGCTCCGCTGGCCAGAGAGTTGACGACGGCGTTGTACACCGTGTTGCTCATCACCGAGGATTGGTCAATGAACGCTTGATACACGGACTGCTGAATCATCTCTGACATCTTGCCCGAGTCTTCAGCAATGGTGATGTGGCGAGGTGCTGGAATAGGGGCCTTCCTAACTGCTTCCCCGCTTCTGGTACGACTGAACGACTGGAGGTATATCTTCTTGTAATCTTCTAGATGTTTGGCCAATTCCTCCCTCTGGTCGTCCTTGAGGTCAGCTTCTGTGACCCCAATGATGTTGCTGTCAGAGATTTCTGCGTTGTTCAACATATCAGGTCTTGGATGGTCCCACCAGGCGTGCCAAAAGTGTGTTGGCGCTAAAAATCGGCCGGATAGGAATCGGCCGATGGGTCTTCAGCGTCGGACACACGACCCGGGAGAATCTGCTTAGCTCCTGTTCGGGTTATCGCCCTGGTGCGGTTCGCGCGGCGTGCCAGTCAATCTGACCTGTTGATTGACAAGGAAATAGAGTATTAAATTCCAGGCGCGTCGATCGGCTGGATTTTCGATCTGTCCTGAGGAGCGCGTCGGCGGGAAATCGGCCGATTTGCTGTAGAGATGATCGGCTATGAGTCAGCCGATGATCGTATAGTAATTGTAAAGAGAACTGCTGGAGCGATCTAAACAATTACTATAGAAGCAACACTTGAAACAGATCTAATCGGCTGTATGGCGATGAATCGAAGGAGAACAATGATGAAGCCGATTACCCTGATCTCAAGCTGGATAACTGGTGATAATACTAGAATAACAGGTAGAACTTGCAATTCTAGTAAATATCGATAACTTGTGAATAAATCCAAACGAAACCACAGCGATGCGCCCGTAGTTAAAGCTCGGATATTACTCGATAATAGGAACCTACCAATTGGCCGGAGATCAGGTTGATGCAGCCCTGCCAATCCGTACGAACTCGTGAAAGAAGAAAATATTGGCGAAGTCGCCGACTTGAAAGGTAAAGTACTGGTAAAAAGTAGAAGTATTTTGTTGATTGATGTTGGTTGTCTTTTGCAAAACCCTAGCGACTCCTATTTATACCCTGAAACTAGGACTCCCGGTCGATTACGACTTGTTACAACCTTATTTAAAACAAGAAAACTACTATATCTATAATAACTTTAAAAAGGAAACGGACTCCCGTAGAATCTTCCACCGCCGTTCCCTAATCCAATCAGGACCTCTTCAATTGCTTTCCGGCCAACTTAGCATGCCGTGTTGACCAACTTTTGACTAGGATCTTCTGGAATAATCCTATTCTGTTGGTATAGGCTGCGCCACCAATCGGCCGATTTTCAACTGTTACCCCGATCGGCCGATTCCTTACTGTAGCTTTCAGATCCGCTTCATCGGCCAACCTTCTCCTCCTGACGCCGATTCAATACGTGTCAAAATCTGGCGTCAACACTCCTCGATAGGGTAGCCTAACTTTTGGCAAGTGCTGTAATAGGCTAACTGGGAGTTGAGTAACTCTTTTGTGATGGGTACACCTGAACCATGTGGATACCCTCAACTTGTAAGGAACGGCGATAAACTTGGGTGATTTCGTTGTAAGTTGGTAAACGATGAAATCCACAATCGCTGAGAATTGTCAGAATTTTTATCCATGTCTCCTTAAATTTCTTGGCTGAGTGTTGAATACCAAATTTGTGCTAAATTCTGTGATCTAGGTTCTCAAAAAATTTCAACCCCATTGGATCTTGCTAGCTTAAGTTATAGGCGAAACACTAACCTTCGATCTGCTGAAAAACAGCTAAGATAGTAAGGCAAAGGACGTGCCTTCCGACCACCTTAGCTATAGTTCTAGCGTCGAAGTTAAATACCAAAGTGGTGCATTCCTAAATTCTCTAACTACTGCCAAAGTATGAGATGTTTTAGATGGACCCACAACAAGCTATGATTTTTCTCGTAGCAAACAGAGATTCTGTCCATACTTCTAGCTGTGATTTCGGAAGTCTTTGACTGCACCAATCATTTATCAATCGAGGAAGTATTATGGATCGCGTTACTGATGGTAACCTTTCACGTTTCAGATGGTTGGATCAACACGTGGCAACCTTGAGGGTTTTGGAGCCGGTGGCAGCCGCTCGCGACAATCGCCACCACCCCCGCCCAGTTTGGTGGAAGTGATGGCCGCTCAAACCGAGCTGCTGCGTCAGATCGTGCAAGGACAGCACCAGCAGAGGGGTGGGCACAATGCTCACCAACCCCAAGCTGCAGGATACACGGATTTCCTGGGGACCCAGCCGCCCTTGTTCCATAAAACCGAGGAACCCCTGGACGCAGATGCATGGATTCGCACCATCGAATCCAAGTTCACGCTACTTGTGGCCCCATGCTCAGAAGCCAACAAAGCTCATTTTGCCGCGCAACAGCTTCGCGGTACTGCTCGTCTGTGGTGGGACCACTATTTTGCTATGCTCCCCGCTGATCACATTGTCACCTGGGATGAATTCAAGACCGCATTCCGGGCACATCATATTCCCGAGGGTCTCATGGAGAGGAAGTTGAACGAGTTCCTGGCACTTACCCAGGGCACCCGCACCGTGCTGCAGTACGCCCAGGCGTTCAACAACCTATGCCAGTATGCGGGCTATCACGCTGATACGGATGCCAAGAAGCGTGATCGTTTCCGCCGAGGTCTGAATACCAAGCTCAAGGAACGTCTGAACCTAGCCAGGGCTGACAACTACAACGAATTGGTCAATATGGCCATTACCCAGGAAGACTGTATCATGGCACACCGGGCAGAGAAGAAGAGAAAGGCACCCGCTGGACCATCAAGTGCCCAACCACCAAGGTATCGCATCGTGCAAACTGCCGCCCCCACAGCTCCACCAAGGGCCCCTCAGCCAGGGAGATGGATTGCCAGACCCCCACAGCAGCCAGGCATGGTACGACCCCCGATGCCTTCACAGAATGGTCCGAGGCCCATTCTTCAACAGTCTCTTCGACCTAGCCCCGCGAATCGTTGTTTCAAATGCGGGAGTTCCAACCACTTTGCACGAGAATGCCCTCAGTCTGGGCTGCCCAACCAAGGTCAGGGATCCAACCCGAACAACAAGAACAGGGGCAAGAGACAGACCCTGCAAGTCAAGCAAGGACGGATTAACTTCACCACGCTTGCAGAGCTTCCTGAAGGAGCCCCAGTGATGTCGGGTACATTCTCTATCCATAACAAGCCTGCAGTTATATTATTTGATTCTGGTGCATCGCATAGTTTCATAAGTGCAAAATTCGGTGCAAAAGTAGGCTTGGATGTTTGTCACACAAAAGGGTCATATATGATATCAACACCGGGTGGTAAAATTGCTTCAAACCAAATGGTCAGACAAGTACCAGTCAAGTTGGGTAGTAAAACCATCGACACAGACCTTGTCCTTTTACCTCTTGACGGCATGGATATTATTTTGGGAATGAACTGGATGACTATGCATGGAGTCACACTGGACCTTTCTTCCCGAGCCGTTGAGATAAATTCACCTAGTCACGGAGCCACTACCCTTTACCTACCATTCCTAGATTGTACGAATTCCTGTGCTTACAAGATGGAAGGACTTAAGCTAGAGGATATTCCTGTGGTAAACGAGTATGCCGATGTCTTTCCGGATGACTTACCAGGAATGCCACCGGATAGGGATATTGAGTTCATCATTGAACTACAACCAAGCACTGCACCTATATCCAAAAGACCATATAGGATGCCCCCTAAAGAGCTGGCAGAGCTAAAAATTCAACTCCAAGAACTACTGGACAAAGGTTTCATTCGCCCTAGCGCGTCACCTTGGGGATGTCCAGCCCTATTCGTAAAGAAGAAGGATGACAGTTTAAGATTATGTGTGGACTACCGACCTCTCAATGCGGTAACTGTTAAGAATAAATACCCACTTCCCCGTATCGATGTACTCTTCGATCAATTAGCGGGAGCCAGAGTCTTCTCAAAGATTGATCTTCGTTCGGGATATCATCAAATCAAGATTCGCCCGTGCGATATTCCTAAGACTGCCTTCTCCACACGATATGGATTATATGAATTCTTGGTCATGTCCTTTGGACTCACCAATGCCCCTGCCTACTTCATGTATCTCATGAATTCGGTATTCATGCCCGAACTTGACAAATTCGTCGTAGTGTTCATCGACGACATCCTTATCTATTCCAAGGATGAGGAAGAGCATGCTAAGCACCTGTGCATTGTTCTTCAGCGTCTAAGAGACCATCAGCTCTATGCTAAGTTTTCGAAGTGTGAATTCTGGTTGGATACTGTAAAGTTCTTAGGTCACACGATCTCCAGCGAAGGCATAGCTGTTGACCCCAGCAAGGTACAAGAGGTGATGGATTGGAAACCCCCTACCTCCGTTCATCAGATTCGCAGTTTTCTCGGCTTAGCCGGTTACTACCGCCGCTTCATCCCAGATTTCTCTCGAATTGCTAAGCCCATGACTGAACTGTTAAAGAAGGAAGTAAAGTTTGTATGGGATGAGAAATGTGAAGAAGCTTTCCACATTCTCAGAGAGCATCTGACTACTGCACCTGTGTTAGCTCAACCCGATAATACCAAGTCATTCGATGTGTATTGTGACGCATCAGGTACTGGTCTAGGATGTGTGCTTATGCAAGAGAATCGAGTGATTGCATATGCCTCACGAGCCCTTCGGCCTCACGAGCAAAATTATCCCACTCATGATCTTGAGCTTGCAGCTGTCATCCACGCTCTGAAAATATGGAGGCACTATCTCATGGGTACACAGTGCAATGTCTACACGGATCATAAGAGTCTCAAGTATATCTTCACACAAGCCGATCTGAATATGAGACAACGGAGATGTCTAGAATTAATCAAGGATTATGACCTTGAAATGCACTATCACCCCGGCAAGGCTAATGTAGTCGCAGATGCACTAAGCCGCAAGTCCCATTGCCATTGCTTATCCATGGAGTCCTACCATGAGACATTGTGTGGAGAAATGAGGAAGCTTAACATGGAAATGGTTTCCCAAGGCACTCTAGATCACATCTCAGTTGAGCCCACTCTTCACGACCAAATCGTCATGGCACAACTACATGATGAAGGAATTAAGATCATCAAACAAAAACTCTCTCTAGGAGAGGAGAAGTACAAATGTTTCCGCCAGGACCATAAGGGAGTTCTATGGTTCGAAAGTCGTATAGTCGTCCCGAAGATTCATGAACTCCGCAAGCAAATTCTTGATGAGGCACACCTTTCCAAATTTTCTATCCACCCCGGCAGTAGCAAAATGTATCAAGACCTAAGGCAAAACTTCTGGTGGACTAGAATGAAAAGAGAAATTGCTACGTATGTCTCAAAATGTGACACGTGCCAGAGAGTAAAAGCTAGCCACTTGAAGGTAGCCGGTACACTACAACCGTTACCTATACCATCCTGGAAATGGGAAGACATAAGTATGGACTTCGTCGTTGGACTACCAAACACTTCCCAGAAACATGATTCCATATGGGTTATCGTTGATAGACTCACAAAGACGGCACATTTTCTTCCGGTACACACCACCTATTCTACCAAGAAATATGCCGAGATTTACCTCGATCGTATTGTTTGCCTACATGGAATACCTAAGACAATTATTTCCGATCGTGGTCCTCAGTTTGTAGCACGCTTTTGGGAACAACTACAAACGTCTCTTGGTACTAAACTGATTCGCAGCTCAGCATACCATCCTCAGACTGACGGACAAACCGAAGGAGTAAACCAAATTCTTGAAGACATGCTGAGAGCCTGCGTCATTCACTATGACAAGAATTGGGACAAATGCCTACCCCTAGCAGAGTTCTCGTACAACAACAGCTATCAAACGAGTTTGAAAATGGCACCATTTGAGGCCCTGTACGGACGAAGGTGTCGAACTCCTTTGAGCTGGTCACAAACCGGAGAACGTAAGATAATTGGACCCGACCTGGTAATCGAGGCAGAGGAGAAAGTAAAAGTAATACAAGCAAATCTTAAAGCCGCACAAGCCCGACAAAAGAGCTATTCTGACAAAAGGAGGAAGCCCCTAAAATTCGAAGTTGGCGATCATGTCTATCTTCGAGTTTCACCAACCAAGGGAGTGCGAAGATTTGGAATCAAAGGCAAACTAGCTCCCCGTTATATTGGTCCTTACGAAATCATTGAGAGCTGCAGACCCGTAGCCTACAAATTACGACTGCCCCCTCAGCTCACGGCCACCCATGATGTCTTCCACGTATCTCAACTCAAGAAGTGTATTCGAGTCCCTACCGAGATTGTGGAACAACAAGAAATATCGTTGGAACCCGACCTCTCGTATGTCGAACACCCAGTTAAAATTCTGGATCAAAAAGAAAGAGAGACCAAGAGGAAAGTGATTAGAATGTATAAAGTACAACGGAATCACCACCGGAAGAAGAAGCCACCTGGGAAACCGAGAGCTACCTAAACCAAAATTTCCCTGGGTTTCTTATCTCAACCACTGGTATGTGCACCCACGCCCACACTAAGAATTACCGAATCTCGGGGCGAGATTCTTGTTAAGGGGGGAAGGCTGTGACAACCCTGGTAAAATTTCATTTCTAAAATCAAGGTCAGTAGCCTAACCCTATGCTTAACCAACTAATAAAAGGGTGAAAAGAATTAGAACGAGTTAAGTTGAAATTCAAATTGAATTTGGGCACATTTGGATACTTTTGAATTTTTAAATTAACTTTCAAACCATAAGCCAACTGAGATGTTGCCTGAAACCAAACTTGTAGAACTTTTTATTCTGAACAAATTTCATGTTCAAAAGTTTTTGAAATTCAAATTAGAAGGAGGAGAAAACGCCCTGTTTGCACCCAGCCCCCCGAAGTTTTTCAAATTCTTGCAATCAGGCCCCTCGCCCCCCCCCCTCTCTCTCTCCTCCCCGCCCGACCGCACGCCAGGTGGCCGGCGACGCCTGACCAGCGTGAGGCGCCAGGCCAGTGGCCGCCGCGCCACTCCCCCACGCCCGGCTTTGCCCCCTCCCCACGCCGCGCTGCCCAGTGCGCGCCCGCGCGTGCGCACGCCGCTGCCGCGCCCAGCCTCGCCGCCCACCGCGCCCAACCGCCGCACCCCGCCGTGCCACCCCGGCTCCCGCACCCCGCCCGTCGCTGCGTCTGCCCTCTGCCCGAGCCGCTGCAGCAGCCCCTTCCCCACTCCGCGCGCCACACTATCTCCTCTCTGCCACGCCAAAATCCCGGCCGCCCAGTAGCTCGCGCCCGCTCGCCGCACGCCGCGCCGGCGCCCTGCTGCCGCCCGCCGTGGCCAGTGCCGCGCCGTTGCCGTGCCTCCGCCCCGCGCATCGCCCAGGCCCCTCCACTCCCTCCTGCCCCTATAAAAGCCCCGCCCGGCCGCCCGCGCGCGAGCCACCGCAAACAGAACGCCTCGCCGTCGCCATTGCCGCCGCCGAGCGCTGCCCGCCCCGTGGACAGCCCTCCACCGCCGCCCACTGCCCAAATTGGAGTGACAGCAATCACTACATCATCCCCCTGAAGCTCGCCGACCCGCCCAACACCGCCCAGAACCGCCGGAGCGCCGCCGCCCACGCTGCCACCCGCCGCCGCCGCCCCCTGCTCGCCGTGGGCAGCTCGACCCCGACCTCCTCCGTCCAAGCCAAGCCTCTGAGCAGCTTTCCCACGCGCCACTGAAGCTCGCTGACCGAACCAGGCCGCCCCAAGCGCGCCGGAACACCGCCGTCGACGCGCGGCACCGCCGTCGCCGCCTCTGCTCCAACGCCGGCGAGCTATTCCCGGTCGTCCCCCACCTGAACAACGCCCCCACGAGGTTGCCCTCGCACCCCTGAACCTTCCCCGCCCCTCACCCCTCGCCGCCGGCGAGCCCCTCGCCGGAATTTCGGCCGGCCGCCGTACCCGAGCCGCCCGAGGACCCAATTGCAAGAATTTAAATCTTTAGAAGGGTCTGCGCGTAAGATTCAAGGACCCAGTTGTAAAAGAAAGTTTCAAATCTAGATTCAAATTCAGTGAACTTGTAAAATTCGTATAAAATCGTAGCAAATTCAGAAAAATGCAAACTCAACTGTTCTGGAATCCTTAGAAGAAACTCTACAACTTTTGTTACGAAACATTTCTCAGGTTCTCAACATATTTTGCTCTACATTAAATGGAAGCTTTAATGGACTTATTTTGTACCCATTGTTGTAGATCAGTACTGACCCTAAATTTTGGGCAGTAAGCTAGTTGCTTGATGTTTAGGACTTTGTGAAAAGATCAGGCCCAAATTCCACCTCTAGCTGCACTGTTTATTAAACTTAGTTTCATACCTTAAGTGGCTACATATTTTTATCCCTGCAGTTAGGTTATGAATCACCTATTGAAACTTTTTCTATGCTGGTGTAATGGTACCTAGATGCCAGAGAAAAATTGGGAGACTTTATATCTCACAGGAACCTAATTATTTGATTTATGTGCTAATAAAATACATTAAATCAAGGAAATAGTATCTTAGCTTTGGAAATTCTCAAATTTTAACTAGGAGATACACTATAGTAGAGGTTGCTATGTAAAAAGTTCCATGAACAAAAACCCTCTGTAGGGTCCTGTAAAAATGAATCCTTAAATAACCTAGGTGTGCAATGTCATATTTTCTATGCTCTGAATACTGCATAATAAATCCTACAAAAATTACAGTAGCTCCTGCATGCTTAATTGAAAGCTCTGTAAAAATCTTAGACTCAGTTGTTGCACCATTTGTCCTGTACAAAAAGAACAATAGTCTAACAGCAACTATGTAATATATTTTTCATAATTAATCTGTTACATAAAATTGTCTGAAAATTTTACAGTAAGCACATCTTTCCCCGATGTGCCGAAATCCAAAATTTCATGACCAGAAACTATCCACTGTAGTAATTACAATTAAATCATGTCGATTACCATTACCACGACTTAAACTTGTGCATTCATGTAGAATCGACGACTCTCGCCGACGGAACTTACGAGCTGGTGCCCGCGTCCGAGAGTGAGCGGCGTGAAGCTCAAGTAAATCTAACTGAAGCTCTTGAAGACCCGAGCCCAAATTCGGAAGAGCCCCAAGCTAACTTTTCGCAACAAGGCAAGCCCCGGAGCATAACCTATTTCTTTCCTAAATTATGCAACTCATTACTCTCTGCTTGTGCATTAAGTTTATAGGAGTTGAATGAAAACTTAGTTTCATGATGTTAGGAACCCATGCTTGAAAACTAGACGTAAGGTTCGATAGAATGCTGTGCTAATAGGACTCCGGTAAAAGCCGAGTGATTTCCTGTCACTCGCGAGAAAATAGGAGTTGAATGTTTACTACACGCTGCAATCATAAGGACACGGACGGGCTATGGAACGATGGTTACGATTGATGCCCGTCTGTCTAGTGAAAAATGCTAAGGCCGCAGGGTGTGGTAGTGATGGTTAAGTCTTTGAACGTACTAAACACATGCCGAGATTATGGGAATCTGTAAGCTTAAGTACCTGATTGGCCCGGCAAGGGGACGGCATCCTACCCTTTGAACTTCGGTCCCATGTGCATATGGCGAGTGCAGAGAGTGGTCACGACCCGGCGCCGAACCGTGGTGTGGGGCTCTTGTACTCTCGGAGGGTAGCCCCGATCCACGACCCAGAAAGAAAGGGGAAAAGTTGCACGTGTGACTATAGGGAGTAACCACGTGACGTGTGTTTGGGTTTCCCTTGCAAGGTTAAGAAATTCGATTCGAATCGTCCGTTTCTCACAGCTATTGAGACTGCTTAACTTTTTTTACCCACAGAGTAAGAAGAGGAACAATGAGGATGAATGAACTGGTTGGATGAAAATTTAATGCTTTACCATGTATGCTTTTGGATAGCTGCTTATCTAGAATGGTTAACGAAACTAGAATCTTGAGCTAAAAATTGAAAGTAAGGACCCACTTGTAGAAGCTTTTCGGCAAAACAAACCCCTGAGCCAAAAGCCTTGCATATCTAGAGTCGGTGGAGTAGATTCCACTACTCGGGTAAGTCTTGCTGAGTATTAGTATACTCAGCCTTGCTTGTGGCTCGTTTTCATGTGAGACCTTCGAAGACATGATTGCTAGCTTGACTTGGCCCTGCACTCTTCCCCCTGGTTGGTCGGTGGAATGGGATACGCCCCCGTCCAACGGAGATAATGTCGAGTGATGTCTCGTACGGGCTTCATCGAGACATCCTTATCGTCGAAGTAGCTTCCGTTGTTTTATTTTCCGCTGCAACTTAAACTCTGAAGAACTTCTTAGTATGATCATTGAAGTACTTGGTTTCTAAACTCAAAACTTGTTCTGTAATATTTACTTATGTTAATGCTGTAATATTTGCTGGAATGTGGTATTCTCTGGGATCATCGTCGCATGAGCATTTGTATGTATGGCATTCGATCCGCCCTACCGTGGTTGTATCGGGAGGTTATACCCGACAGACCAGTGGATTACTCCGTTTGAAGTGTAAGGTTAACCGAGATTGGCTTAATGGTGGCAGTTAATACACTTGAGTCGGATTAATTCAGGTGGTTCTGCCACAGAAACCAAAGGAATCGGCGGATGAAGACTAGGACGGTTTCAGAGAGAGAGCATACTGCATTCCTGATGATGTGGTTGGAGAAACACTTTTTCTGTGGCAGAGCAGTTGGACCTTCTTCTAACACCCAAGCCTTAGCGGAAGCTCTGTCACCAGGATCGGCCATCCCCCTTGGAAAACATCTGTTGGGATCGGCCTACCACATGATGCACCAAATCGGCACTAAGCTATCAAAGGGGGAGGCGATTGGGAACCCTGGCGGTCCCTGGTGGTTCATCACTCTCTGGCTCAATTTATATATGAGCAAGGTCTCTCAACAACGAATAGAGACCAAAACTTTCCCCAATATTGAGTCATAGGAGAATCCAACCGTCCGACGACGCTGCAGGTCTTTTGGAGAGGCGGCATCGGCCTTCCCTGGCTGTCAGTTTACTGCTGCCCGTACGGCTGAATATTTCAGATGCTTCTACAATGGCTCCAGTGAAGAGACTGTCAGTTTGCATCCATATCAGGCAGTAGAGCCGATTTTCGAACTTCCCATCAGCTACGACTTTTCTACTCATACTTTTGATAGGGAACTTATGGATACCCTGATTAAGCCAGGGATTTTGCCGGCTAACTTCTTCTCTTGAAAGGACTCTCCCACATATGAGTTCTATAATCCATCGGCTGTAGCAAGGCAACTGGGCTTTGGTCAACTGCCGATTCGGGTTTACTTCGCCAGTCAAGCAAAATTCAGAGATGGCCTGACCACAAGTCTTGACTACAATCGGCTGTGCGACTTAGTGCCAGATTCCAGCACCATTGACCTGAACAATTGGTCAGTGGCCCCTTTTGCCACTCAGCAATTTAAATTATGGTGGGCAGAATGGAAGCAACACCTCTTCTGCAAATCTCCATCATCATATTGCAACATTCTGGACCCAGAGAACATTGACCCAAATGCAGCGGTATGTCCTTTCTCCCAGCCGATTTTAATGTTATCTCTTTTCATACTATCATCTTACCGTTAACTTACATTCATCTTCTTAGTCTGAAAGCCAAGTCCCTCCGATGCGGAGCCGAAGCGGCAGGCCGATAGAGAACAATCATCCGTATACGCCATACTCACTCATCAGCTTTCACGCTCCAACCATCAAGGACATTGCCACTGGCCGATCGAAACGAACACCAAAAAGGCCAACCTTGAAAACGACAAGCCGTCGAGTGCGTGGCCGCATCGGATCGACTGACCAAACGGCGGTAGCATCGGCTGAAACTCCGATTCCTTTATCTTTGCCAGCTACCGAGATGGCCGATCCTCAAGTCACTGCAGAAGTCGGAGCAGCTGCGGCGTCACTGCTAGTGGAAGCTGTTCAGGTAATCTTGCTTGCTTCATATATCTTTAAGTGCTCCACTAATACTAACTTTTTCTTTTGTCAGGCTGCACAAGCCGTTCCAGTGCAGTCTCCACAGCAATCGGCCACATCCCAAGTGGAAGCCGAAGTTCCAGCAACTCCTCCCGTCGAGGTAGATAATCTCTTACCTTAATTTCTCGATATTCAGAAGATTAACTGATTATGATGCAGGCCGATTTGGGTACGTCAGTTGAACTTCCTCAACAAACATCAACCGAAAGACCAACAGAAGTATGGCAAATATCCCATATCATCTTATTCAATTATTGTAATATACTTACATGATCTGTTTTCCATACCTTTTCAGGAAGCTGGTCCAAGCAAAGCATTAATAGTTGTTGAGTCCTCTTCCTCTGACGAGCCGATTGTACCAGCCCCTGAGACGAGGGAGGCGCTTCCACCGGCGCAAGCAAGAGAGATACTCTTTAAGGAGGTAACAAACTTATCATTGGAATCGGCCGATTCCCCTTTACTGCTTGCTAACCCTTTTCTCTATTCTCTCACAGGAGCAAGACACCCCGAACAACAGCATTTTCTCCTTCGCTGTCTCTTTGTCTGATGATGAGGAAATCGCTTCACGCCAAACTCCATCAAGCTCTGTTTCTGATGATGTCCACGCCAAGCTTGAGAGCATGCGGATTCTTCTCCAAGACGATATCGGTCGATTAGTAGAAGATGCTTCGCCGATTCGATGACTTTTCAATGACATCAAGGGTCGAATCCCGGAAGAAACAATAGAAAGCTTGGAGCGTGCTGCATATATAGAACATATGCAAACCCCGGTTTCCAGGGCCCTGCGCCATATGGCCGATCGCGCCCAGCTGGCAAAAACCCGGGAAGAGGCCGACTCGTACAAGCACCGGGCTCAAGAGGTACATCAACGAATCAATTTCCTCGAGAGCTGTCACCCGGATGTTGTCGGCATGATAGATCGGCTCAAACGGAGGAGAGCAGAGCTAGCCAAGGAGATGGAGAAAATAACCAAGGACATAGCTGCTGAAGAAAAGAAGCTTCAAGAACTCCCATCCGTCATCACTGGGCTGAAGCAAGAAAGGCAGCACTTGGCCCGTGAAGCGATAAGACTTCGTCGCCATATGTCAGAAGTTCCCGGATCGGCCGATGATGACCAGAGAGTACAAGATTCGGCCGATCAGCTTAGGCAACGAGCTATCGTGGCCATAGATACTTTCCTTGAGCTGTAAAGAATGCTGTAAACATTTAATGCTCCTTTAATGTTACTGTGCTGACCTGATCTTGGACCACTTATTTTGCCAGCTTTGCATTTATGAATGTTTTTTACTCTGATGGGACGTGTCTTACCTTCTATCTACCTCCCTTTCCTTTATAAGTAGATCCTTTACCGTCTCCAGAGGCATACGCATTACCCATCTTCTCTCCCTCCAACAACTGGATCTTTATCCTTCCAGACCGGATCAGCAAGATGTCTTCTTCGTCTTCTCCGTCTTCTTCCCCTGTCAATCAGGTATGAACTCTCCTCTGCCTCTCCCCTAGACATCTCAATCGCTCTGATGCTGGGTAGCTTTTCATCTCTGTTTAGTCAAAACGTCTCAGCCCTGGTCTGGAACGAGCGATCGAAATCATGCATTCAGACGAACCACTGTCGCAGGCAGACAAAGATCTGATAAGAGCTCATGCTGAGGAACTCAGAGATCATGTTCCCGCTGTTGTCCAGGAGTATTGGGATCTTATAGATGCTCACTGCTTGGTCCGTAAGCGACCACCCTCTGAAAAGAGTCCTCCACTCCCTCATCAAGTCAAGACTGAAGCTGCCATGGAGAGTCTGGAAGAGAAGAAGACCCGCCTCCTGATAGAACTTTGCGATCAAGCTGAGACTGGAGCCACCGTAGAGAATCCAAAGGAGAATAGGACCCGCCTTCTGATAGAACTGGGTCGTGTCGAGAGAGAAATCCAGAACAGGCGTAATCAATAGATATATCGGTATTTTTATTCTAAGGGCGACTTGTACCATGTCGGCCATGTACTCCATCACTTTCATCCAGTAATGAACTAGTCAAAACGAATCACAATGTTTCTTTCTTCAGGCGATGTCATTCCTGCATCGGCTATGCAGACGAAAACCGATGGAAATCGGCCATGTTGTCTTGATATATCTTACTGCAAGTTATGCATCTACCAAAATGCTTGGATAGTACCTCTTCAGATATCGTCCGTTTAAAGCTCTTGGAAACTCTTCCCCTTCAATAGTTTCCAGAATATATGCATTTCCAGGGGCACATCGGCCGATTCTGTATGGCCCTTCCCAAGTGGGTGACCATTTACCGAATTTGGGATCCTTAGACCCTATCGGCAGCACCAACTTCCATACCAAATCTCCCTGGGAGAATTGTTTAACCTTGACCTTTTTGTCATACCATCTGGCCACCTTTTTCTTGTTTTCTTCTATACTAATCAGGGCTCTCAATCGCAGACCTACCGAGTCATCAAGTTCGTCCTTCATGAGGAAGGAATAGTCATCGGCCGTCAACTGATCTTGAAGTGATATACGTCTTGACCCCGTCCTTAATTCCCAAGGCAATACTGCCTCATGGCCATAAACCAGCTGATAAGGAGATATCTTGGTGGCTCCGTGGCAAGCCATCCTATAAGCCCATAGAGATTCAGCCAAAGATGCGTCCCACTTTTTGGGTTGTTCCTCTATCTTCCTCTTGATCAGCTTGATTATCCCTTTATTGGACGATTCTGCTTGACCATTGGCTTGAGCATAGTACGGAGAAGAATTTAATAATTTAATCCCCATATCGGCGGCAAATTCTCCGAATTCTCCAGAAGTGAACATTGTTCCCTGATCAGTTGTGATAGTCTTAGGAATACTGAATCGATAAATAATATGATTCTTAACAAACTCAATCATATCGGCCGATGTCACGTTCCTTAAAGGAACTGCCTCCACCCACTTAGTAAAATAATCTGTGGCTACCAATATGAACTTATGCCCTTTACTCGATGGAGGGTGAATCTGTCCGATAAGATCTATTCCCCAACCTCTGAACGGCCACGGCTTGATTACTGGATTCATAGCCGATGCTGGTCCGCGCTGTACATTGCCAAACTTCTGACAGTCTTGGCATCCTTTATAATATTTGAAACAATCCTCAAGAATCGTTGGCCAGTAATACCCATTGTTTCTGATCATCCATTTCATTTTGTGAGCCGATTGATGGGCTCCACATACGCCTTCATGGATTTCTCCCATCAGGACCTTTGCTTCTTCTGTTCCCAGGCACTTGAGAAGAACTCCATCAAACGTCCGGTAAAATAAATCATCTTCAAGTAACACATATTTTGTAGCTTGAAAACGTACTCGCCGATCCACTTTCCGGGAGGGATCCTTCAAGTAATCGGCGATTTCCTTTCGCCAGTCATCGGCCGCGAGCTCTAAAATCATAGCTCCCTGGATCGGCCGATATCCGGACGCGTGTTGGGCCAGCCTGTTGGCCTCTTCATTATAATTTCCGGGAATATGCTCAATTATTGCAGACTTTAATTCATTTAAAAGTTGAAGGCAATCTTCATAATAAATCCTCAGGATATCATCTTTGCACTCCGATCGCCCTGTTAACTGATCCACAATGAGCATGGAATCTCCAAAAATTTCGATTGCATCAGCTTTGACTTCCCTTAATAATTGGATGCCCTTCAGAAGGGCTCGATATTCCGCCTGATTATTGGTCGCGGAGGCTTCTATCGGTTGAGAGAAATCATAACTTGCCCCCCGAGGCGATACAAGAACGATGCCGGTTCCTGATCCGGCCCCACACGAAGTACCATCGAAGTATAGAGTCCATGGAACCGGCTCGACGACAGCAATTTCTGGCCCACAATGCTGAGCTACGAAATCGGCCATGACTTGACCCTTGACAGCTTTGGCCGATTCGTACCTTAAGTCAAATTCTGACAGAGCCAGGATCCATTTTCCAATCCGTCCTTTCAAAATCGGCAATAATTTGAACGGCTTACCAGGCTGTGGCGGGACTAACACCGGAGGTTACACCAAATATTGCTTAATATCTTCCAATGCTCTGCGTTGTTCTTCTCCCCATATAAATTCTTGATCGGGCTTTAATTTCAACAGAGGAGTAAAAGCTCGAATTCGCCCTGACAGGTTGGATATGAACATTCTGATAAAATTGACCTTGCCGATGAGGGACTGTAGCTCGGTTTTATTTTGTGGGGCCACAACTTTGTTGATGGCGTCTATGGTCTTCCGGTTGACTTCTATCCCGCGCTCATGGACCATGAATCCTAAGAATTGCCCGGCCGATACACCAAATGCACACTTGTTCGGGTTCATCTTCAACCCATGCTTCCTTGTGCACTCCAGTACTTCTTGTAAATCGGCCAGATGTTCTTGGTGACCATTTGACTTGACCACGACGTCATGTATATAAATTTCCACCGATGTGCCAATAAGTTTGTGGAAGATATAGTTCATGGCCCGCTGATATGTAGCACCGGCGTTCTTTAACCCAAAGGTCATCACAACCCATTCGAATAAACCAAGATGACCTGGACACCTGAAAGCCGTTTTCGAGATATCTTCTTCGGCCATTAATATCTGATTGTACCCGGCATTACCATCCATGAAACTAATAACTTTGTGTCCTGCGGCGGCATCTATCAAGATATCGGCCGTTGGCATCGGATATCCATCCATTGGAGTGGCCTGATTTAAGTTCCTGAAATCGATGCACACACGCAACTTTCCATTCTTTTTATACATGGGCACAATATTATAAATCCATTCGGCGTAGTGGAACTGCCGAATAAATCCTGCTTCAACTAACTTTGTGATCTCGGCCTTTATATCAGGTAGAATCTTTGGGTTGCACCGTCGTACTGGTTGCTGATATGGCCGATATCCTGATTTTATAGGTAACCGGTGTTCAACAATGGACCGGTCTAGACCTAGCATCTCATGGTATTCCCAAGCAAAGCAATCCTTAACTCTTTTAATAAACTTATCAGTTTACACTTATACTCAGGATCCAAATTAGCACTAATATACGTCGGCCTTGATTTGCTGCTATCTCCCAAATCTACCATCTCCAATGAATCGGCCGACGTAAATCCATGCCCAAGCTTCCCGTCTTCGCGAACGAGCTGATCCATCTATTCCGAATCTTCAGAGCCGACTGCTTGGATCGGCTGTAGACCGAAATCGAACACCTTCAGGAAGTCAGTGTGTCACACCCTAAAATTAATGGATTTTAGGATTTGATTAAAAATAATAATAATAATAATAATAATAATAATAATAATAATAATAATAATAATAATAGCAAAAGCAATGATTTTCTCATAATTATAAAAAAATTTACATTTTTTTTCTTTACAGAAAATCTAGTATAGGAAAAATAAATAATTGTCTTTCAGAATTAAATAAAACGGTTTTATGTTTGTTGCATTCATGTCGCTGCATTGGTTTTTGTTTGTTTGCGTGTTTGAGTTTGCAAAATAAAAATATCCAAAAACTACCCTAAATCTTTTCTCTCTCTTCCCTATCTCTTTTGGCTCATCCCATCTTTCTCTCTCCCTCTCCCTCTCTCTCACTGACACCGTGGCCCCACTCGTCGGCGCCTTCTTCAACCTTCCTTTCTTCTTCCTCTGTTCCTCCCCTCTTTACTTTCTCCGCCGCGCCGTCGTCCGTGCTTTCCCCTTCCTCTTTCCTTCCTCACCTCGAGTCCGGATTGACTCCGCGCCGTCGCCTGCGTCTCCTCTTTCCTTCCCCACGACGCAGGCTGCCTTACTGACCGCGGCATGCGTCCTCCCTTTCCTTCGCGGCCCGCCGCCTTCCCGTTTCCTAGCTACTCCGCCCCTATAAAACCCACGCCAGAGTCTCGCTTCGCACCCAGAGCTGTCCTCAATCCCTTACTCTACTCCACACCGTCGCACGCCGCTGGAGTTCGCACACCAGAGGAACGCCGCCGCCCCGTGTCGCCGCCTCTCCGCCGATTCGCCGTCCCGCTGCTTCTCCGCCGCCTGCAACTCTCGGTGGAGATCCGCGAAGTGGTGAGCACCAAGCCGCACCTGTTTTCCCCCCCTGTCTCTCGCTCTGTCGCAGCCCCGATTTCTCGCCGGACCTCTGTTTCCACCCGTCGCTGTGGCCGCCAGTTCACGCTCGCTGCAGGGCCTTCCTGTGGCCACCAACACTTTCACCGTGCCGCCCTCTCTCTCCCCGGCACAATCTCAGCCTGAACCGAGCCACGGAACACCGGATTCGGTGAACTCTGACCGTCCGCCGCCGCTCTTGCTCGCCGCCGGCGCGCAGCGCCGCTTACCGGTTCGCCCGACCCTTTACTCCGCGAGCCGCGTTCGACCCGAGTCGACCGATCTGGATCTCACGGCCAGAACCAATCTGAGCCGCACGCGAGACATCGCCTTCGCCCGACCCTTACCCCGCCGCACGATTCTGACCCAACGGACCAGATTCGCCCGACCCTAGCTGTCCCCGGAATCTTTGCAGAAAGACCCCTAGACTTTCTAGAAATCAACCCGCAGTCCAGATCAGTAGAAAAATAATTAGAGTTGAGCCCTTTCTTTTCTGTCCCGACCCCTGACCTTTCTAAAATTAGTACCCGCCGTCCAGGACCTAAAGTTTTGCACCCCGACCCTCTGTTTAAGGTTTAATTATGTTTTAGCCCTGATTTCTTCAATTTAGCTCCTGGAAGTTCAGTTTCTTCACAGATAAATCCCTGGAGCCTTGTTTTAGCCCTACCTTCGTCGTTTTAGCTCCGTTTCGACTCGTTCTTGTCGTGTAGTCATGTCGTTGTGCCTTAGTTCCTGTTTTCATTAAAGTTCATAGTTTTTCTAATTTGATTAAAGTTCTCTCACCTAGTTTTTCTAATTAAAATCTACCTAGGTCTTTACCTCCGGTTTTCATAACTAATGTCAATTCAATTAATACCAACTCAAATGTGTTCTAAATATAATTTGTTTAGTTGAACACCAAATATAAAGTTATGCGTTTAGATGCTCTCACAAGTTTTCTTTCTAATTAATTGTTAATTAGTGTAATTTGTACATAGACAATCATAAATAAAATATGACTAAATTCTACTCCGCTTTTATAAATAAAAATATAATATAAGTTAATTATAATCAAGGATATTTTGTCTTGAATATCTTTTATATTTATTTTCCAATTAAAATAAATAAAGCTCATAGTTCTTTTGTTTCGTTTATAATACCAATTTTCCGATAGCTGTGTCTTTTCAACCCTAGCTCCGTTTTCCGTGTTTCTTTTGCTCTTGTAACCGTAGCAGCGAGCCTTATCCTTTAGCACGCTCTTTTAAAAGGTTTTGTTTTGTGATTGGTGTATTGTTCTTAGCTGTACTTGTTTGTTGTTTTGTATGTTTGTGCTCGATGTTTGCTTCGAATAGAATGATCACTGTTGAAGCTTGAAGATCAAGTTTTCCAAGTGAGCAAGAACTAAAGAGCAGTAAGAGTAGCTTTTCATTGGAAAAAGGCAAGTGACCTTAACCATCCTTCTATCTATGCTTATTTACAAGAATACCATGTATTAAATGGAACGTGGAGAACCACCCAGGAAAACAGTACAACCACGAGGACTATATGGCTCTGGTCTTGGCTAATTAATTAGAGACTCTAGTTTGAAGCGGTCTTACTGAAAGTGCAAGGAGGGGGTAGGTGATAGGGGTCATAGCCCGGTCCTCTTGGGGTAGCAGCCTTCGCTAAGGTGCTGACCATTAGGGAGGTTTATGGACCACGCCACTACTGAAACTCTAGCGGACTACTTCTTATTAGGGAATCTTTGTAAAGGCGTCGTAGCGTCCCTATGCAATCACACCTCGGAAGTGTGGTATTGTGCCTAGCTAGCACAGCATGGTTGGGTCCAAAGTTCTTTTGAACTTTTACGCGTCTTGTGGTGAAAGTGTACAACCTTTGCAGAGTGTCTAAAACTGATATATCAGCCGTGCTCACGGTCAAGAGCGGCCTGGACCCTCACATGATTAATAAACATAAAGATGGATTTAAATTGTTACTCTGGTTATTTATTGTGGCCTTGCTGAGTACCAACCATAAGTGTACTCACCCTTGCTAACTGCTGCTCAGAAGAAAAAGGTGTGAAGTCTACTAAAGATGATGAAGAGTTCTAGGCGTACGCAACCCCCAGTCATTTGCTTGTGAAGTTTGGAGCCTTCATTTCCATGATAAGCGCATATCTTTGATAGTCTTGTAAGTCCTTATTTATGTTTCTTTACATGATACTGTTGCTGTTATTCACTGATGATGTCACTATATGTATGGAACTTGATCCTGGCATACATATAGTTATGCATTCGGTTTTGTCCTTAAATCGGGTGTAACACAGTGTCCCAAGTCCTGCCAGATATACACCTGACGTGCTCGCAACTCCATTGTTGTGTGTCGGCCGCTGCGACGCTATAGGCGGAATCGGCGGTGACTATTTCCGTACTGTCGCCGACCCATTGCACGAGGCATTGATGCATTGTAGATGGGACACAGCAGTTTGCATGTATCTAGTCACGACCGAGCAGCATGTTGTAGGATCCCTTGCCATTAATAACGAAAAAGGTAGTAGGAAGGGTCTTACTGCCGATGGTGAGGTCGACACAGAGAGCTCCACGGGCGGGAGACACGTTGCCTTCGAAATCCTTTAGCATCATGTCCGTCTTGGTGAGATCTTCATCGCTCTTGCCTAGCTTGTGGAACATGGCATACGGCATGATGTTGGCTGCGGCGCCTCCATCTACTAGTAGTCTGGTGACGGGTCGCCCGTCAATGTAGCCTTTGAGAAACAGCGCCTTAAGATGTTGCCGTTTTTCTTCTTCTGGTTTCTCAAAAGTAGCCATCATCGGCTCTAACACCAGCTGCGCCATTTGCTCTTCCATTCTTGTCGCTTTGTCTCGATCGTCAGGCGCCATGAATTCCATCGGCAATATGAACACCATGTTGATGTCGGCTTCCGATTCTTGATTGTCTGTTCCCTGGCTATTGTTTTTCTTGCGGCGCCAAACCTGAGAGTTAACGTTTCTTTTCTCCGGCACCTGCCTCTGTCCTTCTTCTTGTTGCTCCCACTGGCGCAGGCGTTGGATCCTCCATTTCTGGGATCTGGATAGGCCATCGGGACACCACCTAGGGTTTACTGGTTTGGCCGATGATCTGGCGTGTTCCCAATCTGGTTCCCTTCCTAGGGGGTTGTCATCTGACACCCTGTCATCAGCCATCTCTTCCAGCCGATCGTGCACACTGATTCTGCCCCCCAGTCCATCCTGTTGGTTGATCCTGCCTTTTGACCGGTGATGCTGGCCAACTCTGCCCCCCAGCCGATCATGCACTGTCCTTCTTGTTCGCGTCGATTTCTGCTGATCGGCTCTGATCCTCTGTCCCTAGAGCGTGATCTTTTAAATGGGCGATCATTGCAACTTAATCCGTTGCACTCAGGACAGTTATCGACTGACGGCAACCGGATGTCATTCTCCCAGCAGTGGATGAAGAACGGACATTGCCAGTGATCCTTATGCCGGCGCATCATCTCGTCGTGATATCTCGACCGTTCCTGCTGCCGCTGATATTTGCTGAGCAAGAATCGGGATGTGACGGGTCTGCGCAATGGTTCTGATCCTTTACTCTTGTCTTCAGCCCGCCTTTTCCCTTTGACCTCATCTGTTGTGACCTGCCTCCTGGGATCAACGGCACCGCTCCTTCTTGCCGATTCTGACGTCAGCACCTTGGTTTGAAGTGAATTTCTCCCCGTGTCAACCATGTTAGCTGGTCTATCTTCATCGGCTTTGCCGATTTAGCCGGGGTTTCAAATTTGAGCCTCCCCTGCTCGATGGCCGATTGTATCTGCTGACGAAAGATCTTGCATTCATTTGTGTCATGAGACGTGGCGTTGTGCCACTTGCAGTACTTCATCTTCTTAAGCTGATCGGCCGAAGGGATGGTATGATACTGAGATAGCATGATCTGCCCTTCCTGTAGTAATAAGTCAAAAATCTTATCGGATTTTGATGTGTCAAAGCCGAATGTTTCTGGTTCTTTCTTTCCGAAAGGAAATGATATTGGCTTTTTGCCCTTTACCCATTCTGCCAGGCCGATTTCCTCCTCCCCATAAGATTCAGATCCTTTGAAGTATGCCACCTTCTTCTGGAAATTCCTCCATTGCTCAAACGGACGGACTTCCTGTCCTGCCAATCGGTGCACGATCTGGCTTAGGCTTTCAAACTCCTGTGAAGCATACCTTTCCTTGATTTGTGGCAGGAGGCCTTGGAAAGCGATATCAGCCAACTGTGCATCGGTTAGAGCCAGACTGTAGCATTTGTTCCTGACCTCTCTGAACCTCTGTATATATCCAGTTACTGATTCATCGCTCCTCTGCCTGAGGCTGGTCAAATCCGAGAGTTTCATCTCATGTACTCCTGCATAGAAGTATTTGTGGAACTGCTTCTCCAGATCAGCCCAAGTAACAATAGAATTTGGCGGCAAAGTGGTGAACCATTGGAAGGCCGATCCAGACAGGAATGATGAAAATAGACGTACCCTCAGAGCATCTTGCGAGGCGGCTTCCCCGCACTGGATGATGAATTTGTTGATGTGCTCCACGGTGGATGTATCGTCCAGCCCTGAAAACTTGGTGAAATCGGGCACCTTGTAGCGGTGTGGAAACGGCAGTAAGTCATAGGCCGATGGGTATGGCGTTTTGTATGTGTAAGTCTGCACTTTTGGCTTCAACCCAAACTGGTCTTGAATCACCTCTGCTATTCTTGCCGTCTAGTCCACCTGTTGCTGATGAACGACCGTTCGCAGTGCCGGCATATGTTGAAGGGCTGGTGGTGGTACAGCTGAGTGATGAACCGAAGCATGCGGCGAATTTTGCTGAGCAGCTGACAGTTGATGGTGAAGTGAATCTGCCGCCCCGTCGTACGTCATCATCGGCGCCGTGCTTCTGAGTGCCTCTGCAGCGCCTGCCCCCGGCCAATCTCTTATGAGACTGGATGATACTGAGGGACCGTCGGCCGGACGGCCGATTGGAACGGTGCCTGGATTGGATAGCTTCCATGCCCGGTTGATGGATCGGGGAAAGCCGTCGTCACCGATGTCCCCCACGGTACTGAACTTGTGGGCAGCGATTGCACAGAAGCAATCTGGACGGGTTGAAGCGGTGCCTGTGATGGGAAACATGATGCACCGCTGTATCTTGGAGACGCTGGAGGCAACGGAGTGTTGTACTCCTCGCGTTGCGTCAATATCGGCTGAGGAGCCGATTGGGACGTGCCTGGTAAGCTTCTGTTTGGAAGTGCAATCGGCGGAGCATACGCCGGCCCCTGATAACCTTGAACTGCTCCACTGGCCAGAGAGCTGATGATGGCGTTGTACACCGTGTTGGTCACCACCGAGGATTGGTCGATGAACGCCTGGTAGACGGATTGTTGGATCATATCGGACATCTTGCCCGAATCCTCAGCAATGGTGATATGGTGGGAAACTGGAATAGGAGCTTTCTTGACAGCCTCCCCGCTTCTGGTTCGTCTAAACGACTGCAGATACATCTTCTTGTAATCCTCTAGATGTTTAGCTAATTCTTCCCTCTGGTCGTCCTTGAGATCCGCTTCTGTGATCTCAATGATGTTGCTGTCGGAAATTTCTGCATTCTTCGACATATCAGATCTTGAAGTGGTCCCACCGGGCGTGCCAAAAGTGTGTTGGCGCTAAAATCGGCCAGACAGGAATCGGCCGATGGTCTTCAGCGTCGGACACATGACCCGGGAGAATCTGCTTAGCTCCTGTTTGGGTTATCGCCCTGGTACAGTTCGCTCGGCGTGCAAGTCAATCTGACCTGTTGATTGACAAGGAAATAAAAGTATTAAATTCCATGCGCTCCGATCGGCTGGAGTTCCGATCTGTCCTGAAGAGCGTGTCGGCGAATCGGCCGAGTTGCTGTGAAGATGATCGGCTATGGATCAGCCGATAATTGCGTAACAATTGTAAAGAAAACCGCTGGAGCGATCTAAACAATTATTACAGATGCAACACTTGAAATAGATCTAATCGGCTGTACGGCGATGAACGAGAAAAAGCGATGATAGAGCCGATAGTTCTAATCTCAAGCTGGATAACAGGTGATAATACTAGAACAACAGGTAAAACTTGCAATTCTAGTAAATATCGATAACTGGTGAATAAATCCAAACGAAACCATAGCGATGCGCCCATGGTTAAAGCTCGGATGTTACTCGATAAGCGGAACCTACCAATTGGCCGGAGATCAAGTTGATGCAGCCCTGCCAATCCGTACGAACTCGTGAAAGAAGAAAAAGTATTGGCGAAGTCGCCGACTTGAAAGTAAAGTACTAGTAGAAAGTAAAAGTGTTTTGTTGATTGATGTGTTGATGATTTGCAAACCCCTGACGACTCCTATTTATACCCTAAAACTAGGACTCCTGGTCGATTACGACTTGTTACAACCTTATTTAAAAAATGAAAACTACTATATCTATAATATCTTTAAAAAGGAAACAGACTCCCACAGAACCTTCCGCCGCCGTCTCCTAATCCAATCAAGTCTTTTCCAATTGCTTCTTGACCGAATCGGCATCGCTCCGTTGACCAACATCAAGCCACTTTTGACCGGGACCCTCTGTCTTGGCTCCATTCCGCTGGCGCAAGCTGTATCACCAATCGGCCGATTTCCAACTGTCACCTCCATCGGCCGATTCCTTACTATAGCCTTCAGATCTACCACATCGGCCAATCTTCTTCTCCTGACGCCGATTCAACACGTGTCAAAATCTGGCGTCAACACATACCTGAAAACATTGCCAAAAGCAAGGCTGAGTATACTAATACTCAGCAAGGCTTACCCGACTAGTGGTATGTAAATACCGACTACTAAGCATGCATGGCTCTAAGGTTCTAGGGTTTCCTTTTTGCTGAAAAGCAACATAGATTAAGTCCTTAATTTCATATTTTAGCTTCCCATATTCTAGTTCATTTAACCAGTCTAGATGAGCATCTATCTCTAATCAAACATGGTGAAAAACATTTAATCATCCAACAAGTTTCATCATATCCATAGTTCCTCTTGTTACTCTATGTGGCAGAAGTATTAAGCAGTCTCAATCACCGCGAGAAACAAAAGATTCCAATCGAATTTCTTAACCTTGCAAGGGAAACCTAAACACACGTCACGTGGTTACTCCTACAGTCACACGTGCAACTTTTTTCCTTTATTCTTGGTTTATGGATCAGGGCCACCGGCCTCGAGTACAAGAGGTCCATGAACCACGTACGATGCCCGAACATGACCCCTCTTGCACTCACCATTGGCCCATGGGATAGAGTCAAGTCAGTGTAGCCTATCCATGCACCGGTTCAATCGAGTACTTAAGCTTACCGATTACCATATTCTCGGCATGTGGTTAGTACTTTCAAAAGCTTAACCACCACTACCACACACTGTGACCTCAGCATTTTTTTCACTACCCAGACGGGGATTCAACCATGAGTGCTTTACCACAGCCCCGCCTGCCAACCTTATAGTTGCAGTATGCGGTAAACATTCAACTCCTATAATTCTCGCGAGTAGCAGGAAACTACTCGACTTTTACCGTACCTATTAGCATAGCATCTACTCGATCTTTCTGTTCTAGTAGTCATTACAAAGGTACCTAGGATCATGCAGCTAGGGTTCCACTTAACTCCTATGAACATTAAATGTACAGGCAAAAGGAACAACAGTTGCATAATTTAAAAACTGGGATCATGCACCGGGGCTTACCTTCTTGTTAAAAACTAGCCGGGGGTTCATCCAAATGTTGGTCCCGATCTTCAGCGGCTGCTGCTGGATTACCCTGAGCTTCTTGCTGCTCACTCTCGGACTCAGGCACTAGATTGTAGATCCCGTTGGTGAGAGTAGTCAAGTTTATATGAATGCACATGTAAGAGTGGTTTTACTGGTACAAGATTGCATTATAAAGTAGTCAAAACTTAATTTAAGTAGTCGAGTACTTTATTTTCTTTTTCCTGGGTAGTCATTTATTGAGTATTTATCTGTATTAACTAACTCCATTAAGTGAGTAGGTGGTTGTGCATGTTGTACGGCCATTTTTAACAGGGAGCATTGGTTGACCCAAACTACCCATAGGGGTAGTTTCTGGGTTGAAAAACCACTCGTAAAGGTAGCTCCTGAGTTGACATTCTTAGGTAAAGCTTGTTACTTATTTACAACCTTACTGTAAAAGTTGTAGACATTTTTAATAATCAGGTTAATATGAAAAGCTTATTACATGGCTACTGCTAGATTCAAGATATGCTTTGCATAGAACAAACCATGCAAGAGACTGGTATTCAACTCCTTATTGATCAAACCTACTCGAATGAGTAGTTTACTGCACATTTTTGTAGATTTTTCCTAAGCAAGAACCAATTGTTAACATTTTAGATTAAAAGGGATCTAGCTGATAGCAAAAGCACTCGAAACCCTGGTTGTGCTTGGATTTAGAGCATAAAATTTTTATGAGAGACTTCACTCCTAGTTCTGAAACTACCATCCAAGTTTCATGAGCAGTTCTTACTTGAATCTCTTGGAACAATTAAAAGCCATTTAAACTTGATTTAAATCCACATCTAAAATCATGTGAAAACAGATCCAAGGTCCTGTTACAAAGTTGTAGATCTACACTTAAGGATTCCAGAACATCTTTGCTTGTATTTTTAGGATTTTTCTGTGAGTTGTTATGCATCTTCAAAGTTAATAGATTGGTTTTTGAGTTCTTATTCTAGGTTTACAGATGAGTCCTTGATATTTACAGAAAACATCTCAGAAGATTTAAATCGACGCAGATGGGTCCTTGGTACAGGGGAAACGGCTACTGCCGGCCAAAATCCGGCGACTAGGGTGGCTGGTGGTGCGTGGTGAAGGTGGGAGATGCAAGAGAGGGATAAACCGCACCTGTTTGAGGTCTTGGGTGGCGAAGGGATGGACCGAGGCGGCTTGCCGACAGTGGTACAGAGCCGGCGGCGGGGGCTGATGGCGGGGGCGACGGTCCGGTGAGGGAAACGACACGGGGAACGGCTGTGTAGCTTCGGGGTGAGGCAGAGAAGGTGGGGGAAGGGTAGTTTCGGGCAATGTGGGGGCGAAGTGGCGCGTCCATGTACTGGGGGTGACTTGCCGGAATTGGAGGTTGGTTGCGACGAACTAAGGTGCCCCGGGGTGGCCTTTATAGGCGCTGGAGGGAGGACTGGCGGAGGAGTTGGGCATGATTGAATGGAGGGAGGGGGCGCAGCCAGGACTTGGTCGCGGCAAGGGCGCGGCTACGCCGGCGCGTCGTGGCTCTACTGTCAAGAATCATCGGCGTGTGGCACGCACGGGCAGGCCGGGGCGGGATACGGGGAGGGGCAAATCGCCTGTAGCAGGCTCGGTCGGTGGCTGGTTGGCCCCGTTTGGGTTTCGTGCCTTAGCGCAGCTCGCCGGGCAGGGATGCCCTACCGCGTGGCGGCGCCTTACAGCCGGCGGGAGCAAAATAGGGGAGGGGAGAGAAGGCAGTGGGAGGGAGAAAGAAAGGGCCGGAACTCAAAGTGAAATTTTCCTAAAATTTTAAACAGGAACTTGAAAAACTCTAAACATGAAAGTTGTAGGGAACTTGAAAATCTACAACTTTTGTTTCAGCCCAAAGTTCATTTAAGCTATGGTTTAAAAGTTATTTTGAATTTCCGAAAATAGGCATTTAAATGACACATCATTTCATGTGAATTTTTGCACTGTTTGACTTTGAGTTCAACTAGACTTTTGTTGCTTTTTTTTGTGACAGAGGTGCCATTAAAATTACAGGTTCAAATGTGATCAATTTTGAAAGTTACAAGAGTTTGATTGCTCGGGTTCAATTGTTTATGCATGAACACAAATTCATTTGCCTGCAAGGTATATTTGACAGGTTGTTTCAAACTTTTCTTGCTCTTTTGTTACTGATTTCATGGTTTTGGAGCTTCATTTAATCTTTTAGACACCTAGGGTGTCATAGCCTACCCCCCTTAAAAAGAATCTTGTCCCGAGAATCGGATGAAAACTAAGTGCGGAAGGTGTGTACCTTAGATGGAATTGAGAAAACCAGGAATCTTTTGATTGAGATAACTTTCAGTCTCCCATGTGGCTTCTTCTTCAGTGTGATGGTTCCACTGGATTTTATACATTTTAACCACCGCTCTTCTGGTGCTCCTTTCCTTCAGGTCAAGGATTTTGATGGGTCGCTCAACATAAGAGAGGTCTGGTTCCACCGTGATTTCTTATTGTTGAACAATTTCGGTAGGGACTCTGACACATTTCATTAATTGAGAGACATGAAAAACATCGTGGATGGCTGCAAGCTGTGAAGGAAGTCGCAACCTATAGGCCACGGGTCCACATTCTTCAATGATTTCATACGGACGAACATACCGAGGGGCTAACTTTCCTTTCACTCCTGTGGCAGAACCGCCTAAATTAATCCGGCTCAAGTGCGCTAACCATCACCACGAGGGCAATCAGGGCTAACTCGCACTTCAAACGGAGTAATCCATAGGTCTGTCGGGTAACCTCCCGATACAAACACGGGTTTGCCGATCGAAACAACACATACAAAGTACTCACATGAAGGTGAGCCCAGAGAATACAACATTCCACAATTTTTACATCACAGGTTTCAACATAAATTTATTATTACAAGACCAAGTTGAAATTCGTAAAATGAGTAATTCAGAGTTTTAAAGTAAACGGGTTCTTCAGAGTTCATTGCAGCGGAAAAACAATGATAAACTACTCGACGATGCATGATGTCTCGATGAAGCCCATACGAGACATCACTCGGCATTATCATCATTGGCCGGGGACGCATCCCAATCCACCGACCAACCAGGAGAAAGAGTACACGGCCAAGTCAAACTAGCAACCATGTCCACAAAAGTATCACCTGAAAACAAGCCACAAGCAAGGCTGAGTATACTAATACTCAGCAAGGCTTACCCGACTAGTGGAATATACTTAGCCGACTCCTAGACATGCAAGGCTTTTTGGCTTGAGCGGTTTGTTTTGCCCAAAAGCATATACAAGTAGGTCCGTACTTTCAAATTTTAGCTCCAGATTCTAGTTTTCTTTAACCATTCAAGTTAGGCAACTATCCAATATCATACATGGTGAAAGAATTAATTTGCATCCAACAAGATTAATCATCATCATTGTTCCATTTCTTACTCTATGTGGTAAAAGGGTCAAGCAGTCTCAATAACCGCGAGAAACGGACGATTCGAATCGAATTTCTTAACCTTGCAAGGCAGACCTAAACACACGTCACGTGGTTACTCCCGGAGTCACACATTCAACTTTTACCTTCAATTCCCACTTCACAGAACAGGCCCACCGCCCTCGACTACACGTCCCCATGGACCACGGACCCAGCTGGGCCATGGCGGCACATGCACCTACCATTAGCTAGATGTGAACGAATTCAAGACGGTGGGGAGTATATTCCGGCCTCGGTACAATCCAGTACGTAAGCTTACCGATTACCATATTCTCGGCATGTGGTTAGTACGTTCAAAGACTTAACCACCACTACCACACACTGCGGCCTTAGCATTTTTCACTAAACAGATGGGGCCTCAATCAACAACATGAACATCGTACCATTGCCCCGTCCGTCGACCTTATGATTGCAGCATGTAGTAAACATTCAACTCCTATATTCTTGCGAGTGGCAGGAAATCACTCAACTTTTACCGAGTCCTATTAGCATAGCATTCTATCGAAACTTACATCTAGTGTTCAGAGCATAGGAACCTAAGATCATGCAACTAAGTTTTCATTCAACTCCTATAAACTTAATGCACAAGTAAATAGAGTAATAAGTTGCATAATTTTAGAAAAATAGGGTTCATGCTCTGGGGCTTGCCTTCTTGAGCTAAGTTAGCCTGGGGCTCATCCGAAAGCGGGTTCGGGTCTTCGAGACCTTCAGTTAGATTCACTTGAGCTTCATGCTGCTCACTCTCAGACTCAGGCACCAGCTCGTACGTTCCATCGGCGAGAGTAGTCGATTTTATATGAATGCATAAGTATGAGTTGTAGTGATAGTATATGACATTTATTTTCTTCACGATAAAGTTGCAGTCCTCAAAATATAGATTTGGTTGTGAAGTTACTTAGTTAAGATTTTTTTGGGCAATCGTTAATAGAGTATAAGTTAAACTAATTAACTCCATTAAACTAGAAAGGGGGGCGGGGTTGTGTTCTTTTGGAAACTAAATTTTCTAAGCACATCTTCGAGAATTTGATTTACTCTTTTTGTTTGGCCGTTGGTCTGAGGATGATAAGTTGAGCTTCAGATTAATTTAGTACCAAGGGATTCTTGGAATTGTTCCCAAAAGCGTGCTACGAACTAAGTGCCGCAATGAGAAATGATTGTCTTTTGTACACCGTGTAGACAAACAATTCGATCCAGATATATTTCCGTGTATCTCTTGGCGTTATAAGTGGTGTGTATGGGAATAAAATGGGCGGTCTTTGTGAGCCTATCTAAAACAACCCATATAGAATCGTGTTTCTGAGATGTATCGGGCAAACCAACGATGAAGTCCATACTGATATCTTCCCATTTCCAGGATGGTATTGGGAGAGGTTGAAGTGTACCAGCTACCTTTAAGTGGCTAGCTTTCACTCGCTGACAAGTGTCACACACTGCAACATATTGGGCAATTTCTCTCTTCATCCTGGTCCACCAAAAATTTTGCTTGAGATCCTGGTACATTTTGCTACTACCTGGATGAATGCTTCATCAAGAATCTATTTTCGGAGTTCGCGATCTTTCGGAATGACAATGCGATTTCCAAACCATAAAATTTCTTTGTGATCCTGATGAAAACATTTGTACTTTTCCTCTCCTTGAGATAGTTTCTGCTTGATGATCTTAACACCCTCATCGTGTAATTGTGCCGTGATGATACGGTCCTGAAGAGTGGGTTCAATAGAGATGTGATTCAAAGTCCCTTGAGGAATTATTTCCAACCTAAGTTTCCGTATTTCAGAGCATAACGTCTCATTGTATGATGCGGCAGATAGGCAATTGCAATGAGCTTTGCGGCTGAGTGCATCCGCGACTACACTAGCTTTGCCTAGATGGTAGTGCACCTCAAGATCGTAATCCTTGATTAATTCCAACCATCGTCTTTGTCTCATATTCAGATCGGCTTGTGTGAATATATACTTGAGACTCTTATGATCGGTGTAAATATTGCAATGGGTGCCCATAGGATAGTGCCTCCAGATCTTAAGAGTGTGAATGTCGGCTGCTAACTCTAGATCATGCGTTGGATAATTCTTTTCATGGGGCCGAAGTGCTCTTGAAGCATAGGCAATAACCCGATTGTCCTGCATAAGTACACAACCCAAACCCGTACCAGATGCGCCACAGTAAACTTCAAATGGTTTGGTAGTGTCAGGTTGAGCTAAGACTGGGGCTGTAGTCACGCGTTCACGAAGAGTGTGGAAAGCTTTTTCACAATCTTCATCCCACACAAATTTTTCTCCCTTTTTCAACAGTTCGGTCATAGGCTTAGCAATTCTGGAGAAATCCGGAATGAAACGGCGATAATAACCAGCTAAGCCAAGAAAATTACGAATTTGATGAACAGACGTGGGAGCTTTCCAATCCATCACCTCCTGAACTTTTCCGGGGTCAACTGAGATACCATTACTGGAGATAGTATGGCCCAAAAATTTCACACTATCCAAGCAGAATTCACATTTGGAGAACTTAGCATATAACTGATGGTCTCTAAGGCATTGGAGAACAATGTGCAAATGTTTAGCATGGTCCTCCTCGTCCTTGGAATAAATAAGAATGTCGTCGATGAAGACCACAACAAACTTGTCAAGCTCCGGCATAAAAACCGAATTCATGAGATACATGAAATAGGCTAGAGCATTCGTGAGACCAAAAGACATTACTAAGTACTCATATAGTCCATATCGAGTGGAGAAAGCAGTCTTTGGAATATCACAAGGTTGAATCTTGATTTGATGATATCCAGAATGAAGATCAATCTTGGAAAAGATTTTTGCTCTAGATAACTGATCAAAAAGAATATCTATGCGAGGAAGGGGATATTTGTTCTTGATAGTCACCGCATTGAGAGGTCGGTAGTCTACACATAACCTCAAACTATCATCTTTCTTCTTTACAAAAAGAGCTGGGCAACCCCAAGGTGATGCACTGGGACGAATATAGCCTTTGTCTAGAAGTTCTTGCAACTGTATTTTCAATTCGGCTAATTCTTTGGGTGGCATTTGATAGGGTCGTTTAGAGATAGGTGCTATGCCTGTCTGCAGTTTAATGACAAACTCTATGTCTCGATCAGGTGGCATGCCGGGTAAGTCATCAGGGAAAACATCGGCATACTCGCGTACTACCGGGATTTCTTCTAGTTCCGAATGGACCTTTGTAAGAGCACATGAATTTGTGCATTCTCGGAAAGGCAAATATAGAGTGGTGTTCATTGGGTCGGGGAATTGATTTCAACGGCTCGGGAGGCAAGATCTAAGGTTACTCCATGCTGAGTCTTCCAATCTACTCCCAAAATAACATCGATGTCTTCAAGTGCCAAGAGGATCAAATTTGTGTCGATGACTCTGCTACCCAATTTAATTGGTACGTTTCTTATGACTTGATTTGGAGCAATTTTACCACCCCGTTTAGTTATCATATATGACTTTCTCATGTGACAGGAATCCAAACCCACTTTTGTACTGAATTTTGCACTAATGAAACTATGTGATGCACCAGAGTCAAATAATATAACGGCGGGCTTGCGGTGGATAGAAAATGTACTCGTCATGACTGGTGCGCCATCAGGAAGTTCTGCCAGAGTGGTAAAATTTATCCGCCCACGCTTGACCTGAACAGTACGCTTCTTGCCTTGGTTTCTGTGGTTGGTATTGGAGCCTTGGCCTTGAGCATGCTGTTCGGGCTGAGGGCAATCTCGAACAAAGTGAGTGGAACTCCCACAATTGAAGCATCGGTTGTTGTTGTTCTGGCGGGGTGGCTGCTGGGTATTCGGCCATGGACCATTTTGCTGTGGAGCAGGGGGTCTTGCCACACTCTGTTGCTGTGGGGGCCTGATAATCCAACGCCCTGGCTGAGGGGCATTCTGAGGAGCTTTTGGTGCTGCATTCTACACAATTCGATACCTCGGTGGCTGAGCACTCGGGGGTCCGACTGGAGCCTTCCTCTTCTTCTCTGCATGATGGGCCAGAATGCAATTATCCTGGGTAATTGTCAAATTAACCAGCTCGTTGTATGTGTTGGTTCTGATAGAATTAAGTTGCTCCTTGAGCTTGGTATTCAGACCTCGACGGAAACGATCACACTTCTTGGTATCCGTATCAGCATGATAACCCGCGTACTGAGCAAGGTTGTTGAATGCCTGGGCGTATTGAAGCACGGTGCGGGCACCTTGTGTAAGGGACAGAAACTCATTCATCTTTCTTTCCATAAGACCTTCAGGGATATGGTGGGCTCGGAATGCACTCTTGAATTCATCCCAGGTAACAACATGATTTGCCGGAAGCATGGCAACGTAGCTGTCCCACCATATACACGTAGTACCGCGAAGCTGCTGCGCAGCAAAACGAGCTTTGTTGGCCTCAGAACATGGTAGTGTCAATAATGCAAACTTGGATTCAATGGTACAAATCTAGGCGTCCACATCCAAAGGTTCCTCCGTCCTGTTAAACAGAGGGGGCTACGTCCCAAAGAAAACCGAGTAACTAGTAGCTTGAGGTTGGGGTGCATGGTGCACACCCCGCTGCTGATGATGGTGCTGCTGCCCCTAAATGAGTTGTCGTAGCAATTCGGTTTGAGCGGCCATCACCTCCACCAGAGTGGGTGGTGGTGGTGGGGGCGGCGTCGGCTGTGACCTGCTGCCACTCGATCCGAATCTATCAGGGTTGCCACGAGTTGCCCCAACCATCTGAAACATGGTGGTTTAATATCAGCAAAGGCTTCATAAATCTCCCATGATCCAAAAAGATAGTACGGGAAAATAAAATATAAATCTTGATAGGCTTGTTACAAACTTTGTACACTCTGCGACTGGTTAGGAGACAATTCGTAGCTCACGTTCTGTTTATCTGAACCCTTCTAAAGGTTGGTAGTGACTAGAAAATGTAGTGACCTTAAAACCGTGGCATTCAAAACACCCCCAACTACAACATCTTCGACTGCATTTTCAACTACCAGGACTACCAATCCGACTACTATGGCTGCATCACCGACTACTTCGCCTGCGTTTCTATATGCTAGGACCACAACTCCGACTGCTATGGCTCCCTTATCGACTACATCGACTACCATACGGCTTCTTTGACTACCTTGCCAACTGTTCTGACAACATCTACTATTCCTTCGTCTACATCTTCGACTACCTGAACTGTACCATCATCGGCTATGGCTACAGTTTAACTATACTGTATTCGAGTACCTTAGCTACACATCCAACTGCTTCCACATTGTTTTCGACTACTACAATTATATCCCCGGCTGCTTCAATCGCACCTCTACTTAGCACGACTGCAACTTCGATTACTCTTTATCCACGACTGCTTCGACTACTGAAGTTATACGTCCGATTACTACGACTACCCATGGCCTGTTTTTAGCGCATCTACGACTCGTCCGACTACTTTTTTGATACAACGATTACTTTTTCGGCTGCCTGAGTGACACTTCGGACGACTCTATCTGCAATTTCAACCACTTCGACTACCTCTTCTCTGATTTCCAACTGCTTGCCAATATATCCATACTTCCAGTCTAAAGCCTACCTAATTTGAGTGCTCTTAGCTTCTAGGCTACACTCCTTGGAACTGGTGGTACTCAACTCTAAGCTAGCCTATTACCACCTGCACAAAAGTTAGGCTACACTAAGAGGAGTATAAACAAAAGTACTCCAAAGTCATCGCCTAATAGTCGTTAAGATTGTTGACAGACAACTCGCTGCGCGCTGGGGAGTGAGCTCCCATCTGTGCGGGCTGCGGGACTACCATATTGTAGTCAAGGTCAGATACACCCTCTATTTCCTCGGGTTCTTCCTCAATGTCAATGTCCATCACATCCGGTGGAGCATGAAGGGCTGCCTGCTGGGCGTGATGCATGTCGATACGTTCATTGGCATCCTCCAAATCGATGTTGAGGTCATTTATCTGTTCCTCCAAGAACTCGATCAGGGCCTCGCACTCCCCCATAGTGGTTTCTAATGTCTGCACTTGGCCTTCAAGCTGGCCAATTCTAGTGTCTTGATCCCCAATCTCAACTAAATCTTGCATCTACTCATCCCTTAGGTTAACTGCCCACTGGAAGGACTGAGCCAGGTCTATCACCTGTTCCATCCCTTTACTTTGAAGTGCATGTAGTTGGTACAATGCATTCATGCACCGGGCTGAAAAGATGATAGTCTCGACTGGAATTTCATCTGCCAAGTGACCTAGATGAGCAAACCTGTCCAGCCATAGCGGATCACTTTGGTTGACTGTCGGAAACAGACCCCCTAGAGCCAGAATCACCTCCAAGGAGTGCTGCTCACAAAATGTGGTTAGAGCCTTCATGGCTGCAGCCTCCCACGAGTCGATGAGGCGGTGGCCGACTACTTCCGTCTCAATAGCAAGCCACGCAGGGTTGAGTGGGTGCTGGGGAATGGTCATGCGCACCCAGCACCGACAGACACCCGTCTCCATGAACTCTTGCCCCACATAGAGAGGCGGGTTTGGGTAACCGGCGGTGCTCAACACACCCCACAAGATGGAGGGGAAGCCCTCCCAGTGCAGGCATGCTGAATGTGCATGGCCCTCCTCATCAACCACCATAAGAACTGGATCGGCCATCTGCTTCACTAGCTTAAAAGGTGAGATAACGAAAATTGATGCTCATTCAAATAAACAATTCTGGACAGTGCACAAAACTAAGCATAACTAGTCGCAAAGTAACCAGTGCATTCCTAAAATACTCGTGCCCACCTTACTGGTCAAACCCAAGGCTGAATCATACTCGAAGATACTATATCCTTAGATTGGACTGGAAACACAGGAATTAGTTGAACTTTAGCTAATGGTTTAGTTGTTTTGGGTGGATTTTTGCACAGTTCATCCATACTCAATTCCTTTATTTGAATTTAAAGATATGCAGCATGCACGTCCTGTCTGTCCTCACAACTTCTCAGTGGCCATCAACTTGACCTTACGGAGTTAATTCGGTGGCTTAATTAGCACGTCTCTCCCTATAAAAACTAGTCGAGCTCTCTTCGTTCTTAGCCTATTGTACTCGTGGTACTCGTGGTTAGTGTTCCTGCAGACCTCTCTCATAGATATCCTAATACATATTGCCACCTATACATATTCCCAAGGGCTTTACGACTAGATATAATCCTTAACGAGTCCAACGCATTTTTTGAAAAGTAGTTTTGTGGTCAAGTTTTAGAAAACTTATTTTTAAGGCACGAAGGCAAGTCCAGAGATTACAACATCCCACAAGATTTTAAAAGCACAAGTCGGTCATGAATTATTACAAGTCAAAAGTACCACTCGAGTACTTTTAATGTTCAACACACACACTTTATTTAGAGTTTCAAACTACAGTGGAAAGAAAAACACGATCAGCTATCGTCGGCAGGGTCATTACTAACCGGGGAAGGATCCCATTCCATTTTCCAACCAGTCGGCAAGGCACTCGGCCAAGCCAAACCAGCTACCAAATCTTCAACAAGCATACCTAGAAACATTACCACAAGCAAGGCTGAGTATACTAATACTCAGCAAGGCTTACCCGACTGGTTCTACGTACAGACCGACTACTAAGGATGCATGGCTCTAAGGTTCTAGGGTCTTCTTTTTGCTAAAAAGCAACAAAGATTAAGTCCTTAATTTCATATTTTAGCTTCCCATATTCTAGTTCATTTAACCAGTCTAGATGAGCATCTATCTCTAAGCAAACATGGTGAAAAACATTTAATCATCCAACAAGTTTCATCATATCCATAGTTCCTCTTGTTACTCTATGTGGCAGAAGTATTAAGCTGTCTCAATCATCGCGAGAAACAGACGATTCCAATCGAATTTCTTAACCTTGCAAGGGAAACCTAAACACACGTCACGTTGTTACTCCTAGATTCACACGTGCAACTCTTCCTCTTTATTCTCAGTTTATGGATCAGGGCCACCGGCCTCGAGTACAAGAGGTCCATGAACCACGGACGATGCCGGAACATGACCCCTCTTGCACTCACCATTGGCCCATGGGACAGAGTCAAGTCAGTGTAGCCTGTCCATTCACCGGTTCAATCAAGTACTTAAGCTTACCGATTACCATATTCTCGGCATGTGGTTAGTACTTTCAAAAGCTTAACCACCACTACCACACACTGCGACCTTAGCATTTTTTTCACTACTCAGATGGGGCTTCAACCATGAGTGCTTTACCACAGCCCCGCCTGCCAACCGTATAGTTGCCACTCAACTCATATGAACTTTAAATGCATAGGCAAAAGGAACAACAGTTGCATAATTTAAAAACTGGGATCATGCACCGGGGCTTGCCTTCTTGTGAAAAACTAGCCAAGGGTTCTTCCGATCCTTGGTCCGAGTCTCCAGCGGATGCTGCTGGATTACCCTGAGCTTCTTGCTGCTCAGTCTCGGACTCAGGCACTAGATTGTAGATCCCGTCGGCCAGAGTAGTCGAGTCTATATGAATGCACATGTATGAGTGGTTTTACTGGTACAAGATTGCATTATAAAGTAGTCAAAACTTAATTTAAGTAGTCGAGTACTTTATTTTCTTTTTTCTGGGCAGTCATTTATCGAGTATTTTTTATCTGTATTAACTGACTCCATTAAGTGAGAGGGTGGTTGTGCATGTTGTACGGCCATTTTTAACAGGGAGCATTGGTTGACCCAAACTACTCGCAGGGGTAGTTTCTGGGTTGAAAAACCACTCGTAAAGCTAGCTCCTGAGTTGAGATTCTTAGGTAGAGCTTGTTACTTATTTACAACCTTACTGTAAAAGTTTTAGACATTTTTAATCAGAGTTTATTACACGGCTACTGCTAGATTCAAGATCTGCCTTGCACAGAACAAACCATGCAAGAGACTGGTGTTCAACTCCTTATTGATCAAACCTACTCAAATGAGTAGTTTACTGCACATTTTTGTAGATTTTTCCTAAGCAAGAACCAGAGGTTAACATTTTAGATTAAAAGGGATCTAGCTGATAACAAAAGCACTCGAAACCCTGGTTGTGCTTGGATTTAGAGCATGGAATTTTTATGAGAGACTTCACTCCTAGTTCTGAAACTACCATCCAAGTTTCATGAGCAATTCTTACTTGAATCTCTTGGAACAATTAAAAGTCATTTAAACACTATTTAAATCCACATCTAAAATCATGTGGAAACAGATCCAAGGTCCCGTTACAAAGTTGTACATCTACATTTAAGGATTCCAGAACATCTTAGCTTGTATTTTTAGGATTTTTCTGTGAGTTGTTATGCATCTTAAGAGTTAATAGATTGGTTTTCGAGTTCTTGTTCCAGGTTTATAGATGAGTCCTTGATATTTACAGAAAACTTCTCAGAAGATTTAAATCGACGCAGTTGGGTCCTTGGTATAGGGGAAACGACTACTGCCGGCCAAAATCCGGCTACTAGGGTGGCCGGTGGTGCGGGGTGAAGGTGGGAGATGCAAGAGAGGGATAAACCGCACGTGTTTGAGGTCTTGGGAGGGGAAGGGATGGATCGAGGTGGCCTGCCGACGGTGGCACAGAGCCGGCGGCGAGGGCGGATGACGGGGGCGACGATCCGGTGAGGGAAACGGCATGGGGAACGACTGTGTAGCTTCGGGGTGAGGCAGAGAAGGTGGGGAAACGGTTGTTTCGAGCAATGTGGGGGCGGAGTGGCGCGTCCACGTACAGGGGGTGACTTGCCGGAGTTGGAGGTTGGGGGCAACGAACTGAGGTGCCCCGGGGTGGCTTTTATAGGCGCTGGAGGGGGTCTGGCGGAGGAGTTGGGCGCGACAGAATGGAGGGAGGGGGCGCAGCCAGGACAGGGTCGCGGCAAGCGCGCGGCTACGCCGGCGCGTCATGGCTCGACCGTCGGGACTTGTCAGCCGTGTGGTACGCACGGGTAGGCCGGGGCGGGATATGGGGAGGGGCAAATCGCTTGTAGCAGGCTTGGTCGGTGGTTGGTCAGCCCCGTTTGGGTTTTGCGCCTTTGCGCGGCTTGCCGGGCAGGGATGCCTGCCGTTACAGCCGGTGGGAGCAAAACACGGGAGGGGAGAAAAGGCAGAGGGAGGAGAAAGAAAGGGCCGGGACTCAAAGTGAAATTTTCCTAAAATTTCAAACAGGAACTTGAAATACCCTAAAAATGAAAGTTGTAGGGAACTTGAAAATCTACAACTTTTTTTTTAGCCCAAAGTTCATTTAAGCTATGGTTTAAAAGTTATTTTGAATTTCCAAAAACAAGCATTTAAATAACACCTCATTTCATGTGAATTTTTGGACTGTTTGACTTTGAGTTCAACTAGACTTTTGTTGCTTTTGTGGTGACAGAGGTGCCATTAAAATTACAGGTTCAAATGTGATCAATTTTGAAAGTTACAAGAGTTTGATTGCATGGGTTCAATTGTTTATGCATGAACACAAATTCATTTGCCTTCAACGTATATTTGATAGGTTGTTTCAAACTTTTCTTGCTCTTTTGTGACTGATTTCATGGTTTTGGATCTTCATTTAATCTTTTAGACACCTAGGGTGTCACAAGTATAACATAGGCAGTCGAAGATGGAGTCAAAGCAGTCATGGATACAGTGTAGACGAAGTTGTAGTCGTACTAGACAGAGGCGCAACTGAAGCAACCGGAGGTATAGTCGTAATAGTTGGAGATAAGGTGGAAGCAGTTGGATGTGCAGTCGAGGTAGTCGAAGGTACATGTAGTTGAACTGTAGTCATAGCAGATGATGGTACAGTTCAAGCAGTCGAAGATGTAGTCGAAGGAGTAGTAGATGTTGTTGAAGCAGTCAGCGATGTAGTCAAAGAAGCCGTATGGTAGTCGATGTAGTCAATAAGGGAGCCATAGCAGTCGGAATTGTGGTCCTGGCATACGGAAATGCAGACGAGGTAGTCGGTGATGCAGCCATAGTAGTCGGATTAGTAGTCCTGGTGGTCGGAAATGTAGTCGGAGATGTTGTAGTCGGAGGTGTTTTGAAAGCCACAGATTTAGGCCACTAAATTTTCTAATCACCACCAACCTTTGAAAGGGGTTAGATAAATAGAACGTGAGTTATGAAATTTCTCATAACCAGCCTATGGCAGAACCACCTGAATTAATCCGGCTCAAGCGCGCTAACCATCACCACGAGGGCAATCAGGGCTAACTCGCACTTCAAACGGAATAATCCATTGGTCTGTCGGGTAACCTCCCGATACAACCACGGTTTTGGCCGATCGAAACCACACATACATGTACTCACACGAAGGTGAGCCCAAAGGATACAGCATTCCACAAATTTTACACCACAGGGTTCATCATAAATTATTATTACAACTGAGTTCGAATTCGTAAAACAAAGTACTTCAGAGTTCAAAATAATTGAGTTCTTCAGAGTTCAATGCAGCGGAAAAATAACGAAAAACTACTCGACGATACATGATGTCTCGATGAAGCCCGTACGAGACATCACTCGACATTATCAGCATTGGCCGGGGGCGCATCCCATTCCACCGACCAACCAGGAGGAAGGGTACACGGCCAAGTCAAACTAGCGATCATATCCTCGAAAGTATCACCTGAAAACGAGCCACAAGCAAGGCTGAGTATACTAATACTCAGCAAGGCATACTCGACTATTGGTATATACTTAGCTGACTTCTAGACATGCAAGGCTTTTTGGCTTGAGGGGTTTGTTTTGCCGAAAAGCATAAACAAGTAGGTCCTTCCTTTCAAATTTTATCTCCAGATTCTAGTTTTCTGTAACCATTCTAGGTAAGTAACTGTCCAATATCATACATGGTGAAAGAATTAATTTTTCATCCAACAAGATTAATCATCATCATTGTTCCTCTTCTTACTCTATGTGGTGAAAGGGTCAAGCAGTCTCAATAACCGCGAGAAACGGACGATTCGAATCGAATTTCTTAACTTTGCAAGGGAAACCTAAACACACGTCACGTGGTTACTCCTAGAGTCACACGCGCAACGTTTTCCCTTTCTTCCTGGGTTGTGGATCAGGGCCACCCTCCGAGACTACAGAGCCTAGCTCTGCACCCACCATGTGCGCGCATGGAACCGAAGTTGAGAGGGTGGGATGCTGTTCACTTGCCGATCCGATTAGGTACTTAAGCTTACCGATTACCATATTCTCGGCATATGGTTAATACGTTCAAAGACTTAACCACCACTACCACACACTATGACCTTAGCATTTTTCACTAAACAGACGGGGTCTCAATCACCAACATGAACATCGCACCATAGCCCCGTCCGTCGACCTTATGATTGCAGCATGTAGTAAGCATTCAACTCCTATATTCTCGCGGGTGACAGGAAATCACTCGACTTTTACCGGAGTCCTATTAGCATAGCATTCTATCGAACCTTACATCTAGAGTTCAGAGCATGGGTACCTAGGATCATGCAACTAAGTTTTCATTCAACTCCTATAAACTTAATGCACAAGTAAAGTAGAGTAATAAGTTGCATAATTTAGAAAATAGGGTTGATGCTCCGGGGCTTGCCTTCTTGAGCAAAGCTAGCCTTGGGCTCTTCCGAACTCGGGTTTGGGTCTTCAAAAGCTTCAGTTAGATTCACTTGAGCTTCACGCTGCTCACACTCGGACGAGGGCACCAGCTCGTACATTCCGTCGGCGAGAGTAGTCGATTCTATATGAATGCACAAGTGTAAGTTGTAGTGATGGCACGTGATATTTATTTTCTTCAAGATAAAATTGCAGTCCACAAAAACATAGATTTGGTTGTAAAGTTACTTAGTTACGATTTCTTGGGCAATCTTTAACAGAAGGGGGTGGTGTTGTATTGGAAATTTAATTTTTGCAGTATAAGCATGGATTAAGCACAAACACTGATCTAGGTAACTTCTGGTGATGAAATTTTTATTCAGAGTACATTATGCAGAGATAAGACTACTGTAAAAATTTCAGACATTTTCATGCAGCAGAATAATTATGAAAAATGGAATACACAGCTACTGCTAGAACCTAGTTATTTTTATACAGGACAAACCATGCAGGTTTTGATGCTAAAACTTTTACAAGGTGTTAACCTATCCAGAAATATGTTACTGTAAATTGTTTGGATTTTATTTTACATGATACAGAGCATAATAAATAGGACAAGATAAACTTAGGTTAATGAAGATTAATTTTCTACAGGATGTTTTACAGGATTTCTAAGTATGAAACATCTTGTAATGCAAGAGCTACTCTAAAGTGTCCCACAGTAAAAAGTTGAATATTTTCCAAGCATAGAAACTAATTATTTGAATTAGTGCATTTTTCCTATCACAAAATTATATAAATAGGTTACAGAAAGGAAAAAGGTTCTAAACTTTTTCTGGGGTATTTAGGCATCACTATAACAGCTTTGGAAGAGTTTCACAACATGAATCACAATATAATAGATGGTAAAAATTAGTTCTATTATTTCATGGCATGAACAAAGTTTAACGGAAAGTATAGCTACAAATGGGTTCTAGTCCTAATATTTTTACACTAGCTTACACATCGAGCAGCCAATCTACTGTCCAAAAATTAGATTCCGAACTGGTCTACAACAGGGGGTACAATTAAAGTCTATTAAAATTTCCATTTAATTTAGAGCAAGGTTTAGCATAAAAATGAAGAAAACATGTAACAAAAGTTGTAGATTTTCTTCTAACGATTCCAGAACAGTTGAGTTTGTATTTTTCTGATTTTTCTATGATTTTATATGAATTTTACAAGTTCACTGTTTTTGAATTTAAGGTTTAAACCCAGGTTTACAGTTATGCCCCTGGAAACTTGCGTGCAGACTCTTTTAAAGATTTCAAACGTTGCAATTGGGTCCCTGGGCGGCGCTGGCAAGGCGGCCAGCCAGATTCCGGCGAGGGGGCTCATCGGCGGTGATGGGAAAAGGGTCGGGGAGATCCAGGGAGGTGAGAGCTACCTTGGGGTGGCCTTAGTCGGGGTTGGGGGTGGCCGGAGGTGGCTCGTTGGCATGGAGCAGAGGGGCGGCGGCGGTGCGGAGCGTTGGCGACGGTGCTCCGGCGAGCATGGCAGGGCGTGGGCTGGTCGATGAGCTTCGCGGCATCGAGGGGAACCCGTTTTGAGGTTTGGCTTGGACAGAGGAGCTTCGGAGCGGGCTGTCCACGGAGCAGCAAGGGAGCGGCGGCGGCGCGGGCAGTGCTGGCGGTGCTCCGGCGGTCGAGATGGTCGGGGAAGATGCCGGTGAGCTTCAGTGGAGGGAGGGCAAGCTCGCTAGGTGATGGGTTTGGGCAGTGGGAGGCTGGAGGATGGGGCTCCACCGGCGGGTGGTGCACGGCAGCGGCAATGGCAGCGGCGACGGGGTTCTGCTGGGTTGAGCCGCGCGCGAGTTGCCTTGTGTCACCTTTTATAGGCTGCAGGAGGGAGGGAGAGGACCGGGCAATGCTGGGGAGGGGCGGCACGACGGGGGAGCGTTAATGGTCGTGGTGGGCGGCGAGCAGAGCCGGCGGGGCGTGCGGCGGGCGTGGGCAAATCACGCGGCGCGCAGGTTGGGCGAGGAGCTGCAGTAGCTGGCTTGCCGGGCGGCGAGCGCGGCGAAAGGCGGGACGCGGCGGGGACACGGGCACGGCGCGGACTGGCCATTGGGCGCGGCGGGCGGTGAGCAGGGACGCACATCGCCGGCGCGCGCGTGGCGTGCGCGGACTGGGGAGGAGCGCGGCGTGGGGAGGAGCGCGTGCAAGCAGGGCGTGGCCAGGCATTGGCTTGGCGCCAAGCGCCGGTCAGGCATCGCCGGCCATGTGGCCAGCAGCGACCGCGCGGCGGGCGGAGGGTCGGGCGAAGCGGAGGGTCAGCGGCGACTATGCGGCGGATGGTCGGGCGGAACGGAGAAAGAAGGGTCTGAAGCGACTGCGCATCGGAGGGTCGGGCGGGGCGGAGAAAGAAGGGTCTGCAGTGAAAATAGAAGAAAAGGCAAGGGCTGGTTTGGAAATTCAAGTGTTTCTCAAATTTTCATGTTGCAACTCAAAAATCTCTGAACATGAAAGTTGTTCAAAATGAAAAGGTACACAAGTTTTGTTTCAGGTCAAAGTTCATTTGAGTTCTAGTTTAGAAGTTATTTTAAAAACTCAGAAAGTATGATTCGGAGGGCATGTCATTTCCTGGGCAAAAATTTGTATTCTCTCCTAGGCTTCAACTAGACTTTTGATTATCATATCAATAACGATGTGCCTATTCATTTCATAGCCATGTTAGCATCGATGTGAAAGTTATTTAATTTGTTTGATTAACGTACATGTACTTGTGCACATATACACATCTATTTTTAATTCAAAGCAAAACCAATTTATAATTCTTTTCTTTTAAAATTTTCTTAGTTATTTATGCATCGTGTTAAGCTAATGAGGCTTATTTCGTAATTTAAACACCCGAGGTTTTACAGCCTTCCCCCCTTTGAAAAGAATCTCACCCCGAGATTCGGACAATAAGCTTAGTGTGGGCAGTGTGTGTACCTTCGGTAGAGTTGAGAAAACCCGGGAAATTTTGGTTTAGATAGCTTTCAGTTTCCCACGTGGCTTCTTCCTCAGTGTGATGATTCCATTAAATTTTGTACATTTTAATCACTTTCTTTCTAGTGCTTCTTTCTTTTTGATCCATGATTTTGATAGGGTACCCAACGTAGGAGAGGTCGGGCTCTACCAATATTTCCTGTTGTTCGACAACCTCGGTAGGGACTCGAACACACTTCTTGAGTTGAGACACGTGAAAGACATCATGGATGGCTGCAAGCTGAGGGGGGGCAGTCGAATTCTATAGGCTACGGGTCCACAGTTCTCGATGACTTCATAGGGACCAACATATCGGGGATATATTTTTCTGTTGACTCCAAATCGTTGTACACCCTTGGTTGGTGAAACTCAAAGGTAGACGTGGTCACCGACTTCAAATTTTAGTGGCTTTCTCCTTCTGTCGGAATAGCTCTTTTGCCTGGATTGTGCGGCTCTAAGGTTCTCTTGTATTACTCTCACTTTTTGTTCTGCCTCGATTACCAAGTCTGGTCCAAATATTTTGCGTTCTTCGGTTTGTGACCAACTCAAAGGGGCTCAACACCTTCGTCCGTATAAGGCCTCAAAGGGTGCCATTTTCAAACTCGCTTGATAGCTCTTGTTATATTTGAACTCTGCTAGGGATAGGCATTTGTCCCAATTCTTGCCATAGTGAATGACGCAAGCTCTAAGCATCTCTTCAAGAATTTGGTTCACTCTTTCAGTTTGTCCGTCAGTTTGAGGATGATAGGCTAAGTTCTGAATCAATTTAGTACCAAGAGAAGATTGCAATTGTTCCCAAAAGCGCGCTACAAACTGAGTACCACGATCGGAAATAATAGTCTTTGGTACTCCATGTAGGCAAACGATACGATCGAGATAAATCTCGGCATATTTCTTGGCAGTATAGGTGGTGTGTACCGGAAGAAAATGTGCCGTCTTTGTGAGCCTATCAACGATAACCCATATGGAATCATGTCTTTGTGCGGTACTCGGCAATCCAACAATGAAATCCATACTTATGTCTTCCCATTTCCATGAGGGTATAGGCAAAGGTTGAAGTGTACCGGCTACTTTCAAGTGGCTGGCTTTTACTCTCTGGCATGTGTCACATTCTGAGACATATTTAGCGATTTCCATTTTCATTCTAGTCCACCAGAAATTTTGCCTAAGATCTTGATACATTTTGCTATTGCCGGGGTGAATAGAAAATTTAGAAAGGTGTGCCTCATGAAGAATTTGCTTACGGAGCTCATGATTCTTTGGAACGACGATGCGACTTTCGAACCATAGAACTCCCTTATGGTCCTGGCGGAAACATTTGTATTTCTCTTCTGCTAGAGAGAGTTTTTGTTTGATGATCTTAACTCCTTCATCATGTAGTTGTGTCATGATGATCTGGTCGTGAAGAGTGGGCTCGACTGAGATGTGATTCAGAGTGCCTTGGGAAATCATTTCCAAACTAAGCTTGCTCATTTCTGAACATAATGTCTCATTATAGAATTCCACTGATAGGCAATGGCAATGGGCCTTACTGCTGAGTGCATCTGCAACTACATTGGCCTTGCTGGGGTGATAGTATGGAGCAGAGGGGCGGCGGCGGTACGGAGCGTCAGCGATGGTGCTTCGGCGAGGAGGGGAGAGCGTGGGCTGGTCTATGAGCTTCGCGGCGTCGAGCGGAACCCGTTTCGAGGTTTGGCTTGGACGGAGGAGCTTCGGAGCGGGCTGTCCACGGAGCAGCAGGGGAGCGGCGGCGGCGCGGGCGGCGCTGGCGGTGCTCCGGCGTCGCGATGGTCGGGGAAGAGGCCAGTGAGCTTCAGTGGAGGGAGGGCAAGCTCGCTGGGTGATGGGTTTGGGCACTGGGAGGGTGGAGGATGGGGCTCCACGGGCGGGTGGTGCACGGCAGCGGTAATGGCAGCGGCGGCGGCGTTCTGGTGGGTTGAGGCGCGCGCGAGTGGCCTTGTGTCGCCTTTTATAGGCAGCAGGAGGGAGGAAGAGGACCAGGGAATGCTGGGAGGGGCGGTACGACGGGGGCGCGTTACTGGTCGCGGTGGGCGGCGAGCAGAGCCGGCATGTCGTGCGGCGGGCGTGGGCAGGGGATTGGGCGCCGGGGATTTGGCGTGGGGGAGGGGGAGATCACGCGGCGCGCGGGTTGGGCGAGGAGCTGCAGCAGCTGGCTTGCCGGGCGGCGAGCGCGGCGACTGGCGGGACGCGGCGTGGACACGGGCACGGCGCGGACTGGCCATTGGGTGCAGTGGGCCGTGAGCAGAGGCGCGCGTTGCCGGCGCGCGCGTGGCGTGTGCAGACTGGGGAGGAGCACGACGTGGGGAGGAGCGCGTGCGAGCAAGGCGCGGCCAGGCATTGGCTTGGCGCCAAGCGCCGGTCAGGCATCGCCGGCCAAGTGGCCAGCGGCGAGTGCGCGGCGGGCGGAGGGTCGGGCGAAACGAAGGGTCAGCGGCGACTGTGCGGCGGAGGTTCGGGCGGAACAGAGAAAGAAGGGTCTGCAGCGACTGCGCGTCGGAGGGTCGGGCGGGGCGGAGAAAGAAGGGTCTGCAGTGAAAATAGAAGAAAAGGCAGGGGCTGATTTGCAAATTCAAGTGTTTCTCAAATTTTCATGTTGCAACTCAAAAATCTCTAAACATGAAAGTTGTTCAAAATGAAAAGTTACACAAGTTTTGTTTCAGGCTAATGTTCATTTAAGTTCTAGTTTAGAAGTTATTTTAAATACTCAAAAAGTATGATTCGGAGGGCACGTCATTTCTTGGGCAAAAATTTGTATTCTCTCCTAGGCTTCAACTAGACTTTTGATTATCATGTCAATAACGATGTGCCTATTCAATTTTGTAGCCATGTTAGCATCGATGTGAAAGTTATTTAATTTGTTTGATTAACGTACATGTACTTGTGCACATATACACATATATTTTTAATTCAAAGCAAAACCAATTTATAATTCTTTTCTTTTAAACTTTTCTTAGTTATTTATGCATCGTGTTAAGCTAATGAGGCTTATTTCATAATTTAAACACCCGAGGTGTTACACAGCCGCAGATCGCACACCCGTTTGTATCAAGCCTATCAAGTTCTACATTTTTCCGTACTATCTTTTTGAATCATGGGAGAATTATGAAGCATTTGCTGATATTAAACCTCCATGTTTCAGATGGTTGGGGCAACATGTGGCAATCCTGATGGGTTCGGAGCGAGCGGCAGCAGGTCGCAGCAGACGCCACCACCGCCACCGCCACCTAGTCTGGTGGAGGTGATGGCCGCTCAAACCGAGTTACTCCGAGAGATTGTCCAGTGGCAGCAGCCCCATCATCAGCAGCGGGGTGTGCACAATGCATCCCAACCCAGATTTCTTTGGAGTGCATCCCCCTCTGTTTAATAAGATGGAGGAGCGATTGGATGCGGATGCTTGGATTCGTACCACTGAATCCAAGTTTGCCTTATTGACACTGCCATGTTCTGAAGCCAACAAAGCTCGATTTGCCGCGCAGCAGCTTCGCGGTACTGCACGTATATGGTGGGACAACTATTTTTCCATGCTTCCGACAGATCATGTTGTCACTTGGGATGAATTCAAGAATGAGTTCTGAGCCCACCATATCCCTGAAGGCCTCATGGAAAGGAAGTTGAATGAGTTTCTGGCTCTTACTCAAGGTACCCGCACTGTACTTTAGAATGCTCAGGCGTTCAACAACCTTTCTCAGTACACGGGTTATCATGCTAACTCGAATGCCAAGAAATGTGATCGTTTCCGCAGAGGTCTTAATACCAAGCTCAAGGAACGTCTAAATCCCATCAGAATGGACACATACAATGAGCTGGTTAATTTGGCAATCACCCAAGAGGATTGCGTTTTGGCCCATCGTGCAGAAAAGAAGAGGAAGGCTCCAGCTGACCCTCGAGTGCTCAGCCACATATCATTTAGTGGAGAATGCAGCACCTAAAGCTCTTCAGAATGCCCCTCAACCAGGGCTTTGGATTTTCAGGCCCCCTCAGCAACAGGGTGTGGCAAGATCCCCTACTCCACAGCCAAATAGTCCAAGGCTGAATACACAGTAGCCATCCCGCTCGAGTAACACCAACCGATGTTTCAATTGTGGGAGTTCTACTCACTTTTTTCTTGATTGCCCTCAGTCCAGACAGCAAGCTCAGGGCCAAGGCTCCAATATCAACAATAGAAACCAGGGCAAAAAGCAGACGATTCAGGTCAAGCGTGGGCGGATCAATTTCACCACCTTTGCAGAGCTTCCTGATGGCGCACCAGTGATAATGGGTACATTTTCTATCCACCACAAGCCCGTTGTTATATTATTTGACTCTGGTGCATCACATAGTTTCATTAGTGCAAAATTCGGTGCAGAAGTGGGTTTGGATTTCTGGCACACAAAAGGGTCATACATGATAGCTACACCGGGTGGTAATATTGCTTCAAAGCAACTCATAAGAAACGTGCCAATTAAATTGGGTAGCAAAATCATCAAAACCGACTTGATTCTTTTGGCACTTGAAGGCATCGATATTATTTTGGGAGTAGATTGGATGACTCGGCATGGAGTAACATTAGATCTTCCCTCCCGAGCCGTTGAAATCAATTCCCCAACCCAAGGAGCTACCACTCTATATTTGCCTTTCCAAGAATGCACAAATTTGTGTGCTCTCATTGAGGTCCGCTCTGAAATAGAAGGAATTCCGGTGGTACGTGAGTATGCCGATGTTTTTCCGGATGACTTACCCGGCATGCCACCAGATCGAGTTATAGAGTTTGTCATTGAACTGCAGCCAGGAACTGCACCTATCTCTTAACAACCCTATCAAATGCCACCCAAGGAATTAGCAAAATTTAAAATACAATTGCAAGAACTTCTAGACAAAGGCTATATTTGTCCAAGTGCTTCACCTTGGGGTTGCCCAGCCTTATTTGTGAAGAAGGAAGATCATAGTTTGAGGTTATGTGTAGACTACCGGCCTCTCAATGCGGTGACAATGAAAAACAAATATCCACTTCCTCACATTGATGTTCTTTTCGATCAGTTGTCTGGAGCAAAAATCTTTTCCAAGATTGATCTTTGTTCTGGATATCATCAAATCAAGATTCGACCATGTGATATTCCAAAGACCACTTTCTCCACTCGATATGGACTATACGAATACTTAGTCATGTCTTTTGGTCTCACAAATGCTCCTGCCTACTTCATGTATCTCATGAATTTGGTTTTTATGCCGGAGCTTGACAAGTTTGTCGTTGTTTTCATCGACAACATTCTTATTTATTCCAAGGACGAGAAGCAACATGCTAAACATTTGCACATTGTTCTCCAACGCCTCAGAGACCATCGGTTATATTCTAAGTTCTCCAAATGTGAATTCTGGTTGGATAGTGTGAAATTTTTGGGCCGTACTATCTCCAGTAATGGTATCTCAGTAGACCCCAGTAAAGTTCAAGAGGTGATAGATTGGAAAACTCCCACTTCCGTTCATTAGATTTGTAGTTTTCTTGGTTTAGCCGGTTATTATCACCGCTTCATTCCGGATTTCTCCAGAATTGCTAAACCTATGACCGAATTGCTGAAGAAGGGAGTTAAATTTCTATGGGATGAAGATTGTGAGAAAGCTTTCCACACTCTTCGTGAACACTTGACTACAGCCTCAGTCTTAGCTCAACCTGACAATACCAAACCATTTGACGTTTACTGTGATGCTTTTGGTACTAGTTTGGCTTGCGTACTTATGAAAGACAATCGGGTTATTGCCTATGCTTCACGAGTACTTCGGCCCCATGAGAAGAATTACCCAACCCATGATCTTGAGTTAGCAGCTGTCATTCACGCTCTCATGATTTGGAGGCACTATCTTATGGGCACCCATTGCAATATTTATACCGATCATAAGAGTCTCAAATATATATTCACAAAAGCCGGCCTGAATATGAGACAGAGACGATGGTTGGAAATAATGAAAGATTATGATCTCGAGGTGCACTATCATCGAGGCAAAGCTAATGTAGTAGCGGATGCACTCAGCCGCAAAGCTCATTGCAATTGCCTATCTGCCGCAGCATAGAATAAGACGTTATGCTCCAAAATGCGGAAACTTAGGTTGGAAATGATTCTTCATGGAACTTTGAATCACATCTCTATTGAACCCACTCTTCATGATCATATCATCATGGCATAATTACATGATGAGGGTGTTAAGATCGTCAAGCAGAAACTGTCTCAAGGAGAGGAGAAGTACAAATGTTTTCATCAGGATCACAAAGGAATTTTATAGTTTGGAAATTGCATTGTCGTTCCGAAACATCGCGAACTCCGAAAACAAATTCTTGATGAAGCACATCTTTCCAAATTCTCTATTCATCTAGGTAGTAGCAAAATGTACCAAGATCTCAAGCAAAATTTTTTGTGGACCAGGATGAAGAGAGAAATCGCCCAATATGTTGCAGAGTGTGACACTTGTCAGCGAGTGAAAGCTAGCCACTTAAAAGTAGCTGGTACACTTCAACCTCTGCCAATACCATCCTGGAAATGGGAAGACATCAGTATGGACTGCATTGTTGGTTTGCCCAATACATCAAAGAAACAAGATTTAATATGGGTTATTGTTTATAGACTTACAAAGATCGCTCATTTTATTCCCGTACACACCACTTATAAGGCCAAGAGATACATTGAGATATATTTGGATCGAATTGTTTGTCTACACGGTGTACCAAAGACAATCATTTCTGATCGCGGCACTCAGTTCGTAGCACGCTTTTGGGAACAATAGCAAGAATCTCTTGGTACCAAACTAATTCGAAGCTCAGCTTATCATCCTTAGACCGATGGCCAAACCGAAAGAGTAAGTAAAATTCTCGAAAACATGCTTAGAGCTCGTGTAATTCATTATGACAAGAATTGGGACAAATGCTTATCTTTAGCAGAGTTCTCATATAACAATAGCTATCAAGCGAGCCTAAAAATGGCACCATTCGAGGCATTGTATGGATGAAGGTGTCGGACTCTGTTGAGCTGGTCACAAACTGGAGAGCACAAAATCTTAGGACCAGATTTGGTAGTCGAGGCAGAAGAAAAAGTGAAAGTTATCCAAGAAAATCTTAAAGCAGCCCAATCTAGACAAAAGAGCTATTTAGACAAGAGGAGAAAACCCTTGAAATTCGAAGTTGGTGGTCATGTTTACCTTTGGATTTCACCAACCAAGGGTGTGCAATGATTTGGAATGAAAGGAAAGTTAGCCCCTTGTTATGTTGGTCCGTATGAAATCATTGAAGAATGTGGACCTGTGGCCTATAGAGTGCGACTTCCTTCACAACTTGCAGCCATTCATGACGTTTTTCATGTCTGAGAACTAAAGAAATGTGTCAGAGTTCCTGCCGAAATTGTTGAACAACAAGAAATCATTGTGGAACTAGACGTCTCTTATGTTGAGCAACCCATCAGAATCCTTGACCGCAAGGAAAGAAGTACCCGAAGAGCGATGATTAAAATGTATAAAACCCAATGGAACCATCACACTGAAGAAGAAGCCACATGGGAAACTGAAAGTTATCTCAATCAAAATTTTCCTGGTGTTGGTGCTGTCCTTGCACGAGCTGACGAAGCAACTCGGTTTGAGTGGCCATTACTTTCACCAAACTGGGTGGTGGCGGTGGCTGCTGTTGTGATTCACTAGCACTAGCACCAAAACCCTCCGGGTTACCACAGGTTGCTCTAACCATCTGAAATGTGAAGGTTTATCATTAGCAACGTGATCCATATTGCTTAAACGATTCAAAAGGAGAGCGAGGAAAATGTAGAATCTCAAAAGATCATGGGTCGAATCATGGTCAGAAAACTGTCTGCCATAAGAAACTTATAGCTCCTGGTAGGTTCATCCAAAATAGCTCATATTTTGGCAGTGGGTAGGGAATTTAGAGATGTACAACTTTGGTATTCAATTTAGACGCTAAATCGATGGCCAAGATGGTCGAAAGATTCACTCTTTGCTTCGCTGGTTTGGCTGTTTTCAGCAAAATGAGTTATAGTATCTTGCCTATAACTCAAACTAGCAAGATCCAATAGTGCTGAAATTTTGTGAGAACCCAGATCACAAAATTGTTGACAATTTTGGTATTCAACACACAGCCCAGAAATGTAAGGAGACATGGGTAAAAATTCCGATAAGTTTCTGCAATCGCAGATTCAACTGCTTTCCAACATCACAATCAAACCACCAAGTTTTTAGCCATGGCCTACACGATTAGAGTATCCAATAGTCGAGATGCACTCATCTCAAAAGAGGTACTCAACTCTCAGTTAGCCTATTACAACACTTGCCAAAAGTTACGCTACACTATCGAGGAGTATATGCAAAAATCCTCCTAGGTCATCAACTAGAAATCATCGAGGTCATTGACGGACGACTCGTTGCTAGTAGGAGAGTGAGCTCCCATCAGAGGTGGCTGCGGTGCTTCACCCTCAAAGTCCATGCCTGAAATACTGTCAATCTCCTGTGGCTCCTCAACATCTTCCTCCATAGCCACCACATCGGGATGGACATTCTAATCATGGTGCCACTGAATGTGCTCAGTAGCATCCTCCAACTCAAAGTTCAGATCATGGAGCTGCTCCTCCAAGTGCGCTATCATGTCATCTCTCTCACCCATGAGAGTGTCGTGCTCCTGAACTTGGCCCTCAAGTTGGCCAATCTTGGTGTCTCTGTCCTCAAGTTCCTCACTGAGCTCTTGAATCTGCTCGTCTCTGTTGTTTGACATCATGTGGTAGGCCTATGCAAGGTCGGTGAGCTGCACAAGCGCCTGACTCTGGAGGGTCTGAAGTCAGCATAGTGCATTCATGCACCGCACTGAGATCTCGATGGTCTCCTGAGCGTGAAAGTCCACCAAGTACTGACAGTGTTGCACTCTGTTGATCCAAAAGGGGTCGTTGTCCTGGGCAGCAGGAAACAAGCCAATAGGAGTGAGTGTGATGACCTCGGGGCGCTGCGCACAGAAAGTGGTGAGCGCCCTCATGGCAGCAAGCTCCCAAGTGTCAGCAAAACGGTGACCAACAGCCTCAATCTCCAAGGCGGGCCACTCCGGGTATAGTGGGTGCGGAAAGATGGTCAAGTTAACACGGCACTGGGTAACTCTATTCTCTGCAAACTCCAGCCCCGCGTAACGTGGGGGAATTGGATAGCCCGCGGTGCTCAGAACATCCCACAAGATAGAGGAAAAGCCCTCCTAGTGGAGACACTGCGAGTGAATGCGTCCATCCTCATCCACCATCATGGCAACAAGCTCGGCCATCTGAACAAAAGATCGAATGGGTGAGATAGTGAAAAACTGTGAACAACATAGTGGACAGGTTCTGGATAGTGCGCTAAAATAGCCATAGCTTCAACAGTTCTTGTCCAAAAATTCTCAACTTTTCTCAGAACATTCCTAAGATACTTGTGCACAACTTTGCTAGTCAACTCTAGAGCTAAATCAGACTCTAAGATGGTTTTTCTCTTAAGGTTTTACTTTACTGTCTACCCAGAAAATTCAGTGAACAGTGAGCCAATGTTTCATGCACCAGGGAAAATCTACCCAGCCAAAAATTACCAAATTTTAGCAGTAGCTGCCTGAGTAAATTAACAACAAGTTTTGTGTTGAACAGTTACGCAGAAAACTGTAATAAGAGGGCATAAAAATTTATGTGGCATAAGTGCTCATTTTGGACAGAAAACTGATATCTCAAGATCTTTGTTGTTTCTCATTATCCATATGTTCAAAATTTTTCATATTTAAACAGGAGGTGGAATACAATTTTTGGAACAAAACTTTCAATATGAGCTTCTTCAGAAGGGATCATTTTCTATGCTCAACAATTTTATATTTCCAGACACGACAGAAAGAGACAGATTGCTAGATAATCCTTACGTAAGACAATCTGGTGCACGCATGAACCTTACCACTCTCAAGCATTACATTTTCAATTTCAGATTTATATGGTCCTCACAAAATAAAATAATTGCCAAATAGCTTTGGTCTTACGGAGTTAGTTTCGGTGGCATACACAATACGTCTCTCACTATAATAGCTAGTCGAAAATTCTCTAACCGTTCTTTAACTTATCGTAATCGCGGTTAGTGTACCTGCAGAAAATTTGTAGAGTATATATATTTATTGAACCTTTCATGCCAGCACTCACGAAAGCGTCCGCATCCATTACCGTTCACTATAGAAACGGTCTCTCAGTTGGCTGAGGATTCTTACCTTCTTACCTTAGCGATGAGTGCGTCGTTACAAAATTTAACGGTCGGTTGTGCATAAAAGTAAGTCTTGACAGAAGTAATATGCTGAAAGTCAGTTGATAATATACATAAGTTAGATAGCCACCTAGTAACTTTCCCGTAATCCCCTAGGGCTTTACGAACTAGGTACCATCCTTAACGAACCAACGCATTTTGCAAACGCACTTTTCTAGTCAAGTTTTATGAAATCAAGTTTTTAAGGCTTGTCGCATTCTTTGGTGTATGCATTTTAGCTCTGATACCAGCTGTGGCAGAACCACCTGAATTAATCCGGCTCAAGTGCGCTAACCATCACCACGAGGGCAATCAGGGCTAACTCGCACTTCAAATGGAGTAATCCATAGGTCTGTCGGGTAGCCTCCCGATACAACCACGGGTTTGCCGATCGAAACAACACATACAAAGTACTCACACGAAGGTGAGCCCAGAGAATACAACATTTCACAAATTTTACATCACAGGTTTCAACATAAATTTATTATTGCACACCAAGTTGAAATTCATAAAATGAGTACTTCAGAGTTTAAAGTAAACGGGTTCTTCAGAGTTCATTGCAGCGGGAAAACAAAGATAAACTACTCGACGATACATGATGTCTCGATGAATCCCATACGAGACATCACTCGGCATTATCATCATTGGCCGAGGACGCATCCCATTCCACCGACCAACCAGGAGGAAGAGTAAACGGCCAAGTCAAACTAGCAACCATGTCCTCAAAAGTATCACCTGAAAACAAGCCACAAGAAAGACTGAGTATACTAATACTCAGCAAGGCTTACCCGACTAGTGGCATATTCTTAGCCGACTCCTAGACATGCATGGCTTTTTAGCTTGAGCAGTTCGTTTTGCCGAAAAGCATATACAAGTAGATCCTTACTTTCAAATTTTAGCTCCAAATTCTAGTTTTCCTTAACCATTCTAGGTAAGCAACTATCCAACATCATACATGGTGAAAGAATTAATTTGCATGCAACAAGATTAATCATCATCATCATTCCATTTCTTACTCTATGTGGTAAAAGGGTTAAGAAGTCTCAATAACCGCGAGAAACGGACGATTCGAATCGAATATCTTAACCTTGCAAGGCAGACCTAAACACACGTCACGTGGTTACTCCCATAGTCACACGTGCAACTTTTCCCTTCAATTCCCACTTCACGGAACAGGCCCACCGCCCTCGACTACACGTCCCCATGGACCACGGACCCAGCCGGGCCATGGCAGCACATGCACCCGCCATTAGCTAGATGTGAACGAATTAAAGATGGTGGGGAGTACATTCCGGCCTCGGTTCAATCCAGTATGTAAGCTTACCGATTACCATATTCTCGGCATGTGGTTAGTACGTTCAAAGACTTAACCACCACTACCACACACTGCGGCCTTAGCATTTTTCTCTAAACAGATGGGGCCTCAATCATCAACATAAACATCGCACCATAGCCCCGTCCGTCGACCTTATGATTGCAGCATGTAGTAAACATTCAACTCCTATATTCTCGCGAGTGATAGGAAATCACTCGACTTTTACCGGAGTCCTATTAGCATAGCATTCTATCGAACCTTATATCACAATATAACAGTAGGTGAAATTAAATCTACCCATTTATGGCATCAACCAAAGTCTAAGAAAAAGCTTTGCTAGAGATGGGTTTTGGTCTTGAGATTTTTACATTGGCCTAAACATCAAGAAACTAAGCCACTGTCCAAAAATCAGATTCAACACTGGTCTACAACAGTGGGCACAATTAAAATCTATTAAACCTTCCATTTAATGTAGAACAAAATATAGCAAGCATCTGAAGAAATGCATGTAACAAAAGTTGTAGACTTTCTTCTAAAGATACCAGAACAGTTAGTTTTGTATCTTTCCGATTTTTCTACTATTTTATATGAATTTTACAAGTTCGCTGTTTTTGAAACTTAAGTTAAAACACTGGTTTGCAGATATGCCCCTGGAAACTTGCGTGCAGACCCTTTTAAAGATTTCAATCGTTGCAATGTGGTCCCTGGGCAGTGCTGGCATGGCGGCCGGCCAAATTCCGGCGAGGGGGCTCGTCGGCGGCAAGGGTAAAAGGGTCGGGGAGAACCAGGGAGGTGAGAGCTACCGCGTGGGGGCCTTGGTCGGGGTTTGGCATTGCCGGAGGTGGCTTGTCGGCGCAGAGCAGGGGGCGGCGGCGGTGCGGCGCGTGGGCGACAATACTCCGGGGAGCTAGAGCCTGCGGGGGCGGGTCGGTGAGCTTCGCGGCGTCGAGGGGAACCCGTTCCGAGGCTTGGCTAGGACGGAGGAGGGTCGGAGGCGGTGTGCCCACAGCGGACAGGGGCGGCGGCGGCGGTTGCTGGTGGCGGCCTTGCTCCGGCGGGTCTGAGCGGCGATGGTGGGGTAGTGAGCTTCGGTGGGGCGGTGTGGGGGCGGTTGGAGGCTCAGCTCTGGCAATGGGTGGCCGGAGAGGTAAGCTCCACGGCGAGCTTGGCACGGCGGCGGCAATGGCAGCGGCGGGGAGCTTCTGGTGAGTCTAGGCGCGCGCGAGCGGTTTCGTGCTGCCTTTTATAGGCGGCAGGGGGGAGGGAGAGGGCCGGGCGATGCTGGGGAGGGGCGGCACAACGAGGGTGCGCTACTGGGCATGGCGGGCGGTGGCAGCGCCGGCGCGGCGTCTGGCGGGCGCGGGTAGGGGGTTGGGCGCTGAGGATTTTGCGTGGGGAGCGGGAGATCATGCGGCGCGCGGGTTGGGCAAGCAGCTGCAGCAGCGGGCTTGTCGGGCAGTGAGCGCGGGGACTGGTGGGGCATGGCGCACGGTGCTGGCCGCCCTGGGTGGCGAGCAGGGGCGCCTTGCCGGCGTGCGCGTGGCACCAGCGGGCTGGGCAGGCTTGCGGCGTGGGGAGGGAGGCGTGCGGCCGGGGGGGCGGGTTAGCGGGCTTAGCCCTGGTTGGCTTGTCGCGGTGCGGGCTGCAGGTATCGCCGGCGATGTGGCGGCCTGCTCTGCTGGCTGTCGGGGCAGAGCAGGGGAAGGGAGGGACTGAAAGGGAGAATAGAAGAAAACCGAGGGGCTTAACTATAAAACCATGTTTTTCTCCTATTTTTGTGTAGCAACTCGAAAATCTATGAACATGAAAGTTGTTGAAAATGAAAAGTTTCACAAGTTTGGTTTCAGGCCAAAGTTCATTTGAGTTCTAGTTTGAAAGTTAATTTGAAAACTCAAAAACCTTGATTCGTAGGGCACGTCATTTCCTGGGCAAAAATTTGTATTCTCTCCTAGGCTACAACTAGACTTTTGTTTATCATGTCACTGATGGTGTGCCTATTCAATTTCGTAGCCGTATTTTCTTTGATGTGAAAGTTGTTTAATTTGTTTGATTAAAGTACATGTACTTATGCACATATACACATACTTTCAAATCCAAGCAAAACCAACTCATAATTTATTTTCTTTAAGTTTTTCTTAGTTAGTTAAGCATATTTGTTATGCTAGTGAGACTTGTTTAGTAATTTAAACACCTGAGGTGTCACTGCTGGCCCACAAAATCTCGCACTCCCCCTCTGGAAGCCTCCACGCGGCGGTTTTCCTCTACCGCGGGCGCTGCTGGCGCCACGGCGAGCCCCGGCAGCACCAGCGAGGCAGCTGTGTCCCCGAATTTTACTCCTGGTCGGGCCTCCCCCGCGGCTCGTGCCCAGGCCACCATTCCCCCTCTCGCGCCTATAAAAGCCCCACCAGAGACCCCTGAGCTCCCCACCCCAACACCAACTCCGGCGAGCAGTCACTCGCGCATCGACGCACCACTCCGCCCCTACATTGCCCAAACCAACCCTCTCACCACCTTGTCCTCCTCACACCGAAGCTTCACGGTCGGTCCCCGCGCCCTCTTCCTCACCGAAGCGCTGCCTCCATCACCCGCACTGACGCCGGCTCTATGCCACTGCCGGCAAGCCGCCTCGGTCCACCCCTTCCCCACCCAAGGCCACAAACAGGTGCGGTTTGTTCCCCTCTTGCCTCTCCCACCTTCGCCCCTCACCATCGACAACCCTAGTCGCCTGAATTTGGCCGGCAGTCGCCGTTCCCCTGTGCAAAGGACCCTTTTGCTTCGATTTCAATCTTTCCGAGAAGTTTTCTATAAAATCTCAGGGACTCATTTGTAAACCAGAAACTAGAACTTTGAAAACCAATCTATTAACTTTGAAAATGCAAAACAACTCGTAGAAAATCCTAAAAATACAAACTAAGATGTTTTGTACTCCTTAAGTTAAGATCTACAACTTTGTAAAAAGGATCTTGGGCTGTTTCAACATAATTTTAGCTGAGATTTAAATCAAGCTTAAATGTCTTTTAGTTGTTCCAAGAGTTTCAGGAAAGAACTGCTCATGCGTTTTGGATAGTAGCTTCAGTACTAAGAGTAAAGTCTTTCATAAAAATTGCATGCTCTGAATCCAAGCACAGCTAGAAGTTTCGAGTACTTTTTGTTATGCTAGATCAAGTTTAAACTAAAATGTTAGCCTCTGGTTCTTGCATAGGAAAAATCTACAAAATTTACAGTAGCCTACTCATGCATGTAAGTTTGTTTAGTAAAAAGTTGAGCACCAATTCATGCATGAGTTGTTCTGTACAAGTAGATCTTGATCCTAGCATTAGCCAAATAATATATTTTTCATGATTAACCGGCTAAATAAAAATGGCTAAAACTTTTACAGTGAGTTTGTACTTAAGTAACGAGCTCTGCATAAAAATCTCAACCCCAGAAACTACTTCTACGAGTAGTTTTGCTTAAGCAATGCTTACTGTTAAAAATGGTCGAACGACATGACAAAACCACTCGCTCAGTTAATGAAGTCAGTTAATCTAGATAAGTACTCGATAAATGACTGCCCAAGGATAAGAAAATGAAGTACTCGACTACTAAACTTAAGTTTGTGGAATGACTACTTTCTAGTGAAATAATTATATCTTGTATCAGTAAAACCACTCACACATGTGCATTCATATAGATTCTACTACTCTCACCAACGGAACCTACGATCTGGTGCTCGAGTCTGAGACTGAGCAGCGCGAAGCTCAAGTTAATCTAAAAGAAGTCACTGATGACCCGAACCAACGTTCGGAAGAACTCTCGACTAGTTTTGCCCAAGAAGGCAAGCCCCGATGCATGATCCTAGTATTTAATGAATGCAAATTGTTGTTCCTTTTTACCTGTGCATTTATGTTTATAGGAGTTGATTGGAACCCTAGCTGCATGATCCTAGGCACCTATGAAATGAATACAAGAACTAGGAGTTCGAGTAGATGCTCTGCTAATAGGTTCGGTAAAAGTCGAGTGCTTTCCCACCACTCACGAGAATTATAGGAGTTGAATGTTTTACCACATGCTGCAACTTATGGTCGACGGGCTGGGCTGTGGTACAATGCTCATGGTTGAGGTCCCATCTGAGTAGAGAACAATGCTAAGGCCACAGTGTGTGGTAGCAGTGGTTAAGCATTTGAACGTACTAACCATATGTCGAAAATATGGTACTCGATAAGCTAAGTACCTGATTGGCCCGGCAAGTGGACTTTACTTTCACCCTACTTGAACAAAGTTCAAATGGGTATACACATGCGAGTGCAGAGCGTGGCTCTGTAGTCGGGGAGGGTGACCTAGATCCACAACCTGGAAAGAAAGGGGTAAAGTTGCTTGGGGTGACCCTTCAGTACTCCAGGAGTGTATATTGGGTTTACCTTGCAAGGTTAAGAAATTTGATTCAAATCGTTCGTTTCTCGCAGTAATTAAGACTGCTTAATACTCCTGCCACATAGAGTAACAAGAGGAACTATGGCTATGATGAAACTTGTTGGATGATTAATTGTTTTCCACCATGTTTGCTTAGAGATAGATGCTCACTTAGAATGGTTAAATGAACTAGAATATTGAAAGCTAAAATATAAAATTAAGGACTTACTCTTTGTTGATTTTCCGCAAAAAGAAACCCTAGAACCTTAGAGCCACACATGCTTATTAGTCGGTATTTACATACCACTAGTTGGGTAAGCCTTGCTGAGTATTAGTATACTCAGCCTTGCTTGTGGCTATGTTTTCAGGTGTGTCTTTTGAAGATGTGATAGCTGATTTGGCTTGGCCGAGTACTTTCCGACTGGTTGGTCCGTGGAGTAGGATCCGTCCCCGGCCAACAATGACTCTGCCGAGTGATGCCACATATGGGCTTTATCGTGGTATCCAAATCGACGATAGAGGAACGTGTTTTCTTTCCGCTGCTGTTAAACTCCGAATAAAGTTTTTGGTGTTTCAACTCTAAAGTACTCGTTTGATGAACTTGACTTGTAATAGTTGATGTCAGACTTGGAAGATAAAAGCTATGGAATATTGTAATCTCTAGACTTGCTTTCGTGCGAGTTAAGTGTATGCTTTGTTTCGATCGAAATATTAAGTGGTCGCATCGGGATTTACTCGACGGACTGTCGGATTACTCCGTTTGAAGTGCATGATAGCCGGTTCATCTTTATGGATGATGGTTAGTGCATTTGAGATGGACTAATTCGGGCGGTTCTGCCACACCACCACTTCCCGGGGGCCCCCGTTTTCGACACCTACTCGGACTCCAATGAAGAGTACTCCCCGTGTAGTACTACACCTTCAAGCCGGATCCGAAAAGAACTCGGAGACGAGGGAGTCACCGCTTATTGGGAGGCCCCGCCCTTGAAAACCACTCACAATCCGACGGCCACACCGAATCTTTTTTGGGTAGCCTTTAGGGTTTAACGATCACTTCAACGCTGCAAGGACATTTCTTGTACTGGAAGGGCTTTGAGCCCTCCGAACTAGTCGATTACGAGTCCCGCCTTGTGGCCTTCATGCAGGAACTACCCATCCAGGAGGGTAGACCCCTCTCTCATCTCGTGGATAAAGGAGAAAGTAGCACAGAGCTACACGAGTACAGCCTTAGGGCTAACCACTCGCCGGATCGTCAAGTCTGCATGGCTTCCCTTCACAACGCGGAGGATGTCGAGATGGGCACCCAGTACGACAACGAACAACTCGCGGACATCTCAGCCGAAGAGCCCACAGTTGACGGAGCACCGAAAGATCCGGCGGGCAAAGAATGCCAAGCGCGCTCAACGCAGGTGCAATGCGGAGAATCATGCCCGCGAACCAAGGGATCTTAACAACGCTTTTGTAGCAGTCGCGGATCGCGAGTACCGTACGCCGATTGGCGCCATCGCAGAAGCAGCACTTCTAGCTCAACAACTCCCATCCAATCCTCAGATTCAAAGGCTGCAGTACTTGACCCAGCGCGCGCTCGTGCAACTCGATGGGCAACATGGTGATACCGCACTGGTCAGTCACACCCCTGGAGGAGGCCTCGGGAGCCAGAGGAACGACAACCTCCAGCGCAACAAGGGCCACCCGTCCGCGCGTGGCAACAATGAACAAAAAGTACAACAACCCGCTCCCAACCAGCGTGGGGCAAGGCACCATGGCCAAGATCCACTCGAGGCCAACCTCCATGATGCTCCCACGGTCGACGTCAGGCAGAAAATCAATGAAGGCCATGACGCGCGGCTTGTTATTGAAGCAAGGTGAAGGGACCGTACCGGTAGGCACCACGACGATGACGACAGCGACCGTTTTCCCGCCTTCACCACCAGCATCACCGACAAGTCCTATCCAAAAGACTTCAAACCAGTCGGAACCCCAAGTATGACGGTAAACAGGACCCACGCCAGTGGATTTGTTCCTACTTCGTTGCTATTGAAGTTTCAGGGGGATCCAACTCTACAAAAGCTCTCTACTTCCCGGTGGCTCTGGAGTCCGTGCCCCTTACATGGCTTGAAACCCTCAAGCTAAACTCCACCGACTTGTGGGAGGACCTTAAGCGGGCCTTCATCGACAACTTCTAGGGATCCATGATCAGGGCGGGCAATCGCCAGGACCTTTCCTAGGTGAAGCATGAGATGAAGGAGACCCTGAGGTCCTACACGTGGAGTTTCTTCGAAACGCGCTCCACCATTGCCAACATCACTGATGAGGACGTCATTCGTTGCTTCCAAAATGGCCTCTTCTCGAAGAACACGTACCACGACTTCAGGCGCAACTGCCCGACTACTACCGCGGAGATACGTGACATGATGGCACGGTGGGCTGACCAGGAGGATGAGGAAAACGACTGCTTCCCCAAGCGCAATCACGACAAGCAAGGCAACGACAACGGCCACTTCGACAAAAGCAAACGGAACCACTCTAGGAATACTCGAAAGCGCAAGCCAGACCATGAAGTCGTGGCTGTCAAGCGCAACCCGCGTGGCAAGAAGTCGGGGAACAACGACTCAGAATACGAGAAGATCATGCACAAACAATGCCCGATACACCCGAAGTCACGGCACACGCTCTTCGAGTGCGTCACCATCCGCAAATACCTCAATGCACCACCCCTCCCTCAAGCAGGAAAGCGATAGGACAAGGAGGATGACGAATGAGGTGACAAGTCGGGGGCTCAAGACTTCCAGGATCCAAAGAATGTCGCCAACATCATCTTCGGAGGAGACGGCGGATTCCCCTCCAAGCACGCGGAGAAGCAAGCCTAGCGCGAAATACTCTCTGTGGAGCCGTCCACAACAAGGCCTCAGAGATACAGCAAGGTCTTGATCTCCTTCTCCAGGGGTGATCAATGGACTAGCTTCTCCGAGCCAGGAAAATTCCCGCTCGTCCTAGACCCGGTCGTGGCGGGCTCACAGTTAACCCGAGTACTCATCGACAGCGGAAGCGGCCTCAACCTGCTTTCCATGAGTACTCTCAAGAAGATGGGACTGGACATCTCCAAGATGCTCACTCCCAGTAAAGCTCCTTTCTACGGCATCGTCCCGGGTAACGCGGCTACACCACTCGAGTCAGTGGTCCTGCCAGTCATCTTTGGGACAAAAGACAACTACCGCACCGAGTACATCAAATTCGAGGTGGCGGATTTCGACTCATCGTACCATGCCATCCTTGGCAGGCCAGCACTAGCCAAATTCATGGTCGTGCCCCACTACGTCTACCTACTACTCAAGATGCTAGGCAAGACAGGCGTACTCATACTTCGTGGCAACCTGAAGAAGTCATACGACTTGGACCGAGGTGGTCGAGTACGCCACGACTTCACGCGTGCCAGAGCCATCTGCAGAAGTACTCGCGGCCACGCTGAAGCTGACCAACACAGAGATGGAGATCTCCAACCAACGGCCAAGCCAGTCGAGGGTTAAACCCAACCCCAGCAACGTCGGCATCAAGACCATCCAGCTGCAAGAAAGCGACCCATCCAAGACCGCTTTGATCAAGGGCAGCTTAGGCGACAAATAGGAAAGCGCGCTTATCAACATCCTTAGGGCTAACCGGGACATATTCGGGTGGAAACCAGCGGATATGCCACGGGTGCCCAAGGAGTTGATTGAGCATTGCCTAAAAGTTGACCCTAAGGCCACTCCAAAAAAGCAACAACTACGACGCTTCACCCCCGACAAGAGGGAGGCCATCAAGAAAGAGTTAGCAAAACTACTCGCGGCTGGTTTTATTAAACAAGTATACCACCCCGAGTGGTTAGCTAACCCTGTACTTGTATTGAAAAAGAATAATAATGAATGGAGGATGTGTATGGATTATACTGCCCGAAGGACCCCTTCGTGCTCCCACGCATCGACCAAGTCATCGACTCTACGGCTGGCTCTGTCTTGCTCTCCTTCCTCGACTTCTACTCGGGCTATCATCAGATAGCTCTCAAGGACGAAGACCAGATCAAAACAGCGTTCATCACCCCGTTTGGAGCATACTCTTATACTACAATGTCTTTCAGGTTGAAGAACGCAGGAGCCACCTATCAACGTGCCATCCAGCTGTGCCTTGAGGACCAACTACACCGCAATGTTGAAGCTTACATGGATGATGTAGTCATTAAGACCGGATCCCACGACGAGTTCCTCACTGATCTCGAGGAGACTTTCAATAGCTTGCGACGGTTTCGATGGATGCTCAACCCAACAAAGTGCGTCTTTGGCGTGCCTCAAGGCAAACTGCTCGGGTTCATTGTCAGCCACCGCAGGATCGAAGCAAATCAAGAGAAGATCAACGCCATCATAGCCATGGATGCTCCAAAGACGATCAAGGACGTCCAGAAGCTCACTGGCTGCATGGTAGCTTTGAATCGATTCATCTCCCGACTTGGAGAAAGGGGACTACCCTTCTTCAAGTTGCTCAAGCTCCACGACAAGTTCAAGTGGACCGAGGAGGCAAACCAGGCGCTACAAGATCTCAAGCACCATTTGCAGTCGCCACCCATCCTGACGGCTCCCCAACCAGGCAAGAACCTGCTACTCTACATGACCGCGACTACTCACGTCGTCAGTACGACAATCGTGGTTGAAAAATAGGAAGAAGGCCACGCCTTTGGGGTGCATCGACCAGTTTACTTCATCAGCTAAGTCCTCTCTAAATCTAAGGTTCGTTTCCAGACGATTCAGAAAATACTTTACGGTATACTCATCACTTCCAGGAAGCTTCGCCAATACTTCAATGCATATAATATCCTGGTGGTCTCTGACTTCCTATTGATGGATATCCTCCACAATCGGGATGCTACCGGGTGCATCTCCAAGTGGGCAGTGGAGCTGGGAGCCCTCACACTCGACTTCAAGCCCCGGAGAGCCATCAAGTCGTAGGCACTAGTCGATTTCATGGCGGAGTGGCGAGAAAACCAAGTGGAAGCCCCAACCAACTAGCCAGAGCATTGGATCATGTACTTTGATGGTTCACTGAAGCTCGGTGGCGGTGGTGCGGGAGTACTATTCGAGGTCTCTAACAACGAGGCCGAGTATGAGGCATTATTGCATGGGCTACGCCTGGCAATCTCTCTGGGCATCAAGCGATTACTCGTCTACGGTGATTCCTTACTGGTGGTTCAACAAGTCAACAAGGAGTGGGACATCAACAAGTATGCCATGGACGCCTACGTTATGGAAATATGCAAGCTCGAGAAAAAGTTCACGGGGCAGGAAATTCACCATGTAGATCGCGACAACAATGTGGGCGCGGATGTGCTCTCCAAACTGGGTTCTGATCGAGCTAACGTCCCACCGGGAGTTTTCGTTCACGAGCTGCATCACCCTTCCATCAGGACACCAGACTCAAGTTCCATCGCTCAGGGTCCCAAAGAACCCGAGCGAGAGGTCTTGATGATCAAGGTCGACTGGAGGGTGGCCTTCATCGACTACATCCAAGAGCACAAACTACCCCCCGGTGTTGACCCCAAAAGCGCCGAAGCTACTCGCATCCTACGGCGCGGCAAAGGGTATGTTCTAGTCGGGGCAATCTGTACAAGCATGGATCAGCATCAGGCATACTCATGAAGTGTGTCAGTACAGAGGAGGGCAAAGAAATACTCCAAGAGATTCATGAAGGGTGTGCGGGAACCACGCAGCTTCTCGCACACTAGTCGGCAAGGCATTTCGATCTGGTTTCTACTGGCCGACTGCTTTGGCAGATGCCGAAGCACTCGTTCGTCAGTGCACCAACTGCCAATTCTTTGGCAAACAGCCTTATGTTCCGACTCATAACCTCATCACTATACCACCTTCATGGTTGTTTGCATGCTGGGGCCTGGACATAATAGGGCCCTTCACAACTGCGCCAGGAGGTTTCACACACGTGTTGGTGGCCATCGACAAGTTTACTAAGTGGATCGAGTACAAGCCAATCGCAACGCTCAGTGCAGATCGAGTGGTTACTTTCATCTGCAACATCTTACACCACTTTGGCTTCCCTAACACCATCATCACAGATTTGGGATCCAATTTCCACTCGCATCAGTTCTGGGATTTTTGTGAATGCAACTCCATTGAAGTCAAATATATTTCGGTGGCTCATCCGCGGGCCAATGGCCAGGTGGAGCGCACTAACGGCTTGATTCTTAATGGACTGAAGAAAAGAATTTATGACGAGAGCAACAAAAAGGGCGGCAAGTGGATCAATGAGATCTCATCAGTTGTCTGGGGGCTTCGTAGACAACCAAGCAAAGCCACAGGCCAGTCACCTTTCTTCCTCGTATACGGGTCTGAAGCTATATTACCAGTTGACGTGATGTGGAAGTCTCCACGACTGGAAATGTTTGAAGAAGGCAAGGCTGACACTGCAAGACATCTTGAGCTTGATTCAGCTGAGGAGATCCGATGCAATGCATTGTTGCAGTCAGCCCGCTACTTACAAGGAGTTCGTAATTACCACGACAGGAACGTTCAACGATGCTCTTTCAACGTTGGAGATATGGTAATTCGATGAATCTAGGATGATACTGGACTACACAAGCTTAACGCACCATGGGAAGGACCTTTCATTGTACACAAGGTTACGGGCCCTAGATCTTATCGATTACAGTACCCGGATGGCCAGGAGGTACCAAACTCATGGAATATTGAACATCTACGTCGGTTTCATCCTTGATCAACTGGGGACATCTTCTATTAGTGCCTAGAGATTGATACTATCAGTACAACTCCATTTTACCGGTTTACGACTGGTGCTACGCGCAAGTTTGCTGAAGGGGCCTCGCTCCCATACTTCTAGTACCAGATTACTAGTGTACGACTAGTCTGTTGGGTTTGTGAAGGGCCTTTGTGCTAATACTTCCAGTACAACTCTGTTTTACCGGTTTACGACCGGTATCACGTGCAAGTTTACTGAAGGGGCCTTGCTCCCTTATTTTCTGTAACATATTACTTGTTTTGGACTTGTACACTATGTTTTTGAAGCGGCCTTGTTCCCATGACAAGAAGTCTACTAGTTTACGACTACCTCTGCACATGTTCGACTACTTGTCTTGACTACAACCCTAATTGGGATTGACTTCGGCTAGCTAGCTTTATCGACTGCTCAAGCACCAGCGGCTACTTGCTCAATGCTTGGACTCGGGGGCTAGTGCCACCGTTCTGCTATGACTACTTTATGCTTATCATTTGGCTCCTGGCTCGGGAGCTTGATGAGACAAGGCACTCAGCGTGCCTCGAGGGACAGCTTTCATGCTTATATACTGGACGTTGTACAATTACTCGACAACACCCGATTCAAGAGGCTTTTTAAGATTTGTCTTGGGTATATGTTTGTTAACCATTATTTTAGGGATTTTATTCCGAAATAAGGGGTTTGTTCAATTTATTACCCAAAGGACTTATTTAGTCTTTGGCTCAGAGAACAAAGATTGCTTTGAAGGTATTTTTGGGTGTTTGTTGGGGATGTTATTTGTTTCACCATTTTTTCAGGGAACTCATCACGAAAAAAGAGGTTTTCAAATTTACTACACCAATTTGCCTATGTTTACCATCAAATCTTTGCCGTCATATGTTGCATGCCACGACTCTTTGGATCCTTTATTCCAGACCTTAGGGATTTGGATTCAAGGCTTAGGGGCTGCGGGACACGTGTCATCAGTGACTTATTTTTCAAATAGGCTGGAAGATAAGGATAGAAGACTCAAGATTAAATTGACCCTCAGCTTGATTCTATGAGTCAACCTAAGGCTCGGGGGCTACTCCATATGCAGTGCGAGTTTGATCGCACCCCATATAAAGAAGACTAGACAACTACTTGGGGCATGAGCACCTCACAGCCTCAACGTAGCCAGGAAAATACTCGGAGGACACCTTCAAGATGAAGTTTGGGAGAACTCGAAGACGCCTTCAGAAGTACTCGGACGCCTGCAGTACTCGCCTACGAAGAGCTCGGGGGCTTGTCAGACCCGGGCACACGGGATTGTCCACATGGCACACTTCTCCTAGGATACAGGGATGGGACATGGCCCACACCCTACATCAATTGTAACTACTCATAATGCAGTAGGATTACTCATACAGTAGTTAGACTAGTCGGACACGGTAGGAAACTACCCGAGAAGTACTCAGGTAGGACTCCTAGGCTTGTACCCGACTAGGAATTCTATGTAAACCTGTTCCCCAGACTATATAAGGGCAGACAGGGACCCCGTCGGGAACAATCATCATCAAAGGCAATACAAACCACACAGGACGTAGGGTATTACGCTCTTAGCGGGCCGAACCTGTCGAAAACCTTGCGTTCCTTTGCACCTTCGAGTTCCTGATCTCGGCGACACCCTACCCACAAACTCACCACCTCGGGGGTATCCCTCGGTGGGCGTGGCGGTAAAACACCGATACTAGGTACTCGCAGGGAAAATAAAGTTGGACTCCTACTAGGATTCCTCTGTGATCCGACTAGGACTCTACCCTGTAATCCTACTAGGCCTCCTACCTTGTAACCGACTAGTAACCCGCCCCCTAGGATATATAAAGGAGGGCAGGGATACCTAGATCGGTAGAGGAGCCAACAGGCAACTCTACACCCAAGGGCAGGGCGCAATATACAATACTCCCAAATGTAGGGCATTACGCTAATTTGGCGGTCCTAACCTGTCAAAATCTATGTCTTGTGTCCTCGCTTTTACCTTCAAGTCCAGATCTGGCGATCCCTCACCAAATAATCTCCTACCTTAGGATATCCCTAGGTAGGCTGGTGGTAAAAACACCTTGGTGCCCACCGTGGGGCAGATCGACGAGATCATTGGGTGAGCTTGAAGGACCTCATCTTCAAACTACTTCGACTACGCGAGGACGCTCGGTGACGCACTGACAACTACTTTGAATGCGCGAGGACGCTCGGCGAACCGTCGACGACTACTTCGATTACTCATTTCGACTAGAAAACTAGTCGAGAACGAGCCTCACACCATCAATAACTAGTCAGAATCGATTCCGACTAGTCAGGCTTAATCAACAACCATCGCGGCTTCATCAATGACCACCACGACTTCATCGACAATCGCCCATGAATCAAGCTAAGTCACTTATACCTTTTTCAACTTGTTCTTCATAGGATCGGCTACTATTTTGGTTACGCCCCTCGACGGGAATTACCCTCTGAGGCTACACCATGATCGACTACCTCTAGGGTTTGCTGACTAACAGCCCACACACTTGGTACATCGAGTTCGTAGGGCACCACCCATGCGCTTGGTACATTGAGTTGTGTCGGGCTCATAGCGGCTACACCCTACGGACATGTGCACTGCAACACGTGCTCTCGTCGACTACTTTATGCCAACGATCATTCTCTTTGTTGCAATGCTGACTTCTTATTTCTGCATGTTGTTTTCTCTTAACGATCGCTAATCTTCTCGGGTAGCATATGCCTTAATCTGTGAAACCTTGGCCCTTCTGTCACGCCTGATGCCTCTACACGTACATGGGGACAAAGATCTCATACACGCTATGAGCAACGGCTAAAACAGGACCAGGTGCTTAAACGTAACAGGCGGACTACTTGGGAGATTTACATGGCCTAATCAAGAGCTCGACGTAGCAAATTTACTTTTACATCAAACAAATTCTGGTATATTCAATACCAAACATTATGCTACATAATGTTTGCATTGTCTTCTTTCAGGGGACAACTCTCCAGGCCGCTCGGCGCACCATCACGGCTTCGCTAGGCTTGGGGGATGGACACCAATAACCACTCGACGTGGCTTCTACGGCTCGCCTAGCTTGTAAGCTCGGGGGCTGGATGCCGCAAAACTACTCGGATGCTGACTCATGTGAAGACTGAAGGCGAAAAATGTAACCCTAGGTTACTGCGTGGTTAAAAAAACAGCGGTGGCCTAAGGGTTCTTTGGGATTAGATTTGTTTTGAGCGGTATTTTAACCATCAATTCAGATTCTTTTGGATCCTTTTTTCAAATTTGGGATTTGCATTCAAGGATCGGGGGCAGCAGGATACGTGTCATCAACGACTTGTTTTTTCAAATCTATATGGAAGATAAAAGAAAGAAGATTCAAGACTAATTGGACCCTCAGCCTGATTCTTCGATTCAACCTAAGACTCGGAGGCTACTCCATATGGAGTGCGATTTTCATCCCACCCCATACAGAAGATAATTTTTGAAGACTTGAAATCGACTCGGGCAAGAGCACCTCGCAGCCTCAAAACAGCCAGGAAAGTACTCGGGAAGACACATTCTAGGCGAAGTTCAGAAGCATGTGAAGATGACTCTAGAAGTACTCGGAAGCGTGTACTACTCGGCTACAAAGAGCTCGGGGGCTTGTCAGTGATAGATCCCCAGGTACCCATAGGGAAAACAAAGTCGGACTCCTACTAGGATTCCTCTCTATTCCTACTAGGATTCTACCCTGTAATCCTACTAGGACTCCTATCTTGTAACCAACTAGTAACCCACCCCCCTGGGATATATAACGGAGGGCAGGGATACTAGATCGGCAGAGCAGCCAACAAGCGACTCAGCACTATCGGTGTTTTACCGCCACGCCCACCGAGGGATTCCCCCGAGGTGATGAGTTTGTAGGTAGGGTGTCGCCAAGATCAGGAACTCGAAGGTGCAAGGAACACAAGGTCTTCTTTATATGGGGTGCGATTAACTCGCACTCCATATGTAGTAGCACTCGAGCCATAGGTTGACTCGTAGAATCAGGCTGAGGGTCAATTTAAACTTGAGTCTTCTATCTTAGTCTTCCAACAGATTTGAAAAATAACTCGCTGATGCCACGTGTCCCGCAGCCCCCGAGCCTTGAATCCAAATCCCCAGGTTTTGGAATCTAGGATCCAAAGAGTCGTGGCATGCAATATGGTAAATATTTGATGGTAAACATGGGCAAATTGGTGTAGTAAATTTGAAAACCACTCTTTTCGGGATGAGTTCCCTGAAAAGATGGTGAAACAAATAACATCTCCAACAAGCACACAAAATTACCGCTCAAACCAATTTTAGTGCCCTGAGCCAATGACCAAACAAGTCCTCTGGGTAATAAATTTAACAAACCCCTTATTCCGAAATAAATCCCTAAAATAATGATTAACAAACATCACCTAAGATAAATCTCAAAAGGCCTCTTGGATCGGGCATTGTTGTACAACATTGAGCATCTAAGCATGAGAGGTGTCCCTCGAGGCACGTTCAGTGCCTTGTCGCATCAAGCCCCCGAGCCCGGGGCCAGATGATAGTCATAAAGTATTCGTATCCGACCCGTGGCACCAGCCCCCGAGTCCATGCATGGAGCAAGTAGCCACTGGTGCTCGAGCAGTCAAAGAATGGCATCTTGTTAGAGTCCTTCCGGACTAAGATTGTAGTCGAGACTAGTAGTCGAAGTAGTCGAAATGGTATGGGACCAGTCGTAAACAAGTAAAATTCTTGGATTGGGAGCAAGGTCCCTTCAATAACATAGTGTACAAGTTGAAAACAAGTAATATGTTACTGGAAAATATGGGAGCGAGACCCCTTCAGCAAACTTGCACATGATACCGGTTGTAAACCAGTAAAACAGAGTTGTACGGGAAGTATAAGCACAAAGGCCCTTCAGAAACCCAAATACTAGTCATGCAGTAGTAATTAGGTACTGGGAGTATGGGAGCGAGGCCCCTTCAGTAAACTTGCACCAATATATGATAGCCCTAGTTGATTTAAGGATGAAACCGACGCAAGTGTTCAATATTCCATGAGTTTGGCACCTCCTGGCTGTCCGAGTACTGCAAGCGATAAGATCCGGGGCTGTAACTTTGTGTACAATGAAAGGTCCTTCCCAACGTGAATTGAGCTTGTGCAAGCCAGTGTCATCCTAGATCCGGCGAAGTACCATGTCTCCAACATTGAAAGAGCGTCATTGAATGTTCCTGTCGTGGTAACGATGAACTCCTTGTAGGTAACGAGCCGACTGCAATAGTGCATTGCATCTGACTTCCTCGGTTGAATTAAGTTCAAGTTGTCTTGCGGTGTCGGCCTCGCCTTCTTCAAGCATCTCTAGTCGTGGAGACCTCCACATCACGTCAGCTGGCAATATGGCCTCGGACCCATATACAAGAAAGAAAGGTGACTGGCCTGTGGCTTTGCTTGGTTGTGTGCGAAGCGCCCAGATTACTGATGAAATCTCGTTGATCCACTTGCCGCCCTTTTTGCTATTCTTGTCATAAAGTCTTTTCTTCAGTCCATCAAGAATCAAGCTGTTGGCACGCTCAACCTGGCCATTGGCCCGCAGATGAGCCACCAAAACATATTTGACTTCAATGGAGTTGCGTTCACAGAAATCTCAGAACTCATGCGAGTGGAAATTTGACCCCAAATCTGTGATAATTGTGTTGGGGAAGCCAAAGCGGTGTAGTATGTTGCAGATGAAAGTAACCACTCGATTAGCAGTGAGCGTTGCGATTGGTTTATACTCAATCCACTTTGTAAACTTGTCGATGGTCACCAATACGTGTGTGAAACCTCCTGGCGCAGTTGTAAAGGGCCCAATCATGTCCAAGCCCCAGCATGCAAACGACCATGAAGGTGGTATGGTTATCAAATTATAAGCCGGAACATGGTGCTGTTTGCCAAAAAATTGGCAATTGGTACACCGGCGAACGAGAGCTTCGGCATCTGCCAAAGCAGTCAGCTAGTAGAAACCAGAGCGAAATGCCTTGCCGACTAGTGTGCAAGAAGCAGCATGGTTCCCACACACGCCTTCGTGAATCTCTTGGAGTATTTCTTTGCCTTCCTCCATGATGACACACTTCATGAATATGCCTGATGCTGATCCACGCTTGTACAAATTGCCCCCGACTAGAACATACCCTTTGCTACGCCGTAGGATGCGAGTAGCTTCAGCACTTTTTGGGTCGACGCCGGGGGGTAGTTTGTGCTCCTGAAGGTAGTCGATAAAGGTCACCCTCAAGTCGACCTCGATCATCAAGACCTCTCGGTCCGGTTCCTTGGGACTCTGAACGATGGAACTTGAGTCTGGTGTCCTGATGGAGGGGTGATGCAACTCATGAACGAATACTCCCGGTGGGACGTTAGCACGATCATAACCCAGTTTGGAGAGCACTTCCGCGCCCACATTATTGTCACGAACCACATGATGAATCTCCAGCCCCGAGAACTTTTTCTCGAGCTTGCGTATTTCCATGACATAGGCATCCATGGTGTCGTTGCTGATGTCCCACTCCTTATTGACTTGTTGAACCACGAGTAGTGAGTCGCCATAGACTAGTAATCACTTGATGCCAAGGGAGATTGCCTAGTGTAGGCCATGCAGCAGTGCCTCGTACTCGGCCTCGTTGTTGGAGACCTCGAATAATATTTGAAACATGTACTTGAGCTGTTCTCCCCTCGGGCTGATGAAAAGTACTCCCGCACCACCGCCACCGAGCTTGAGTGAACCGTCAAAGTACATGACCCAATGCTCCGGCTGGTTGGTTGGGGCTTGTAACTTGATGTCTGTCCGGGGCTTGAAGTCGAGTGTGAGGGCTCCTAGCTGTCACACCCGATTCTAGAAAGAACCAGATGTATCTCATATGTGCGCCAGGATCTCGTTCACACACATATGGTAGACGGAAAGTGTAATATATCAAAGACAATGCTCAAAAGTAACTAAATAAAGTATGTAACAATATTACACTCCGTATAAAAGAGACACAAAGGTCTTTAACGATAAATCGTTATACCCTATACGAAGTCTGCAACAACTCCGTCTTCCACAGGCGATGACTGGTGAACGCAGGACCTAGAACTCCTTGAAGTCGTCGAAGATCTCCTCTTCAAAGTTCCCTTCTGAACAGCAGGGGGCAAGGGTGAGTACTCTTATGGTTGGTACTCAGCAAGTGGGGTGAATATGCAGGGCTATCAAGGATAGGCTAAGGTTTGCAGCAGCGGTTGCTTTTAGTTTGGTCAAATATTTATTATCAAGCACCTATTAACTAGGTTTAAGTTTATACCAATCCCACTTTAGCAAAAACATAACGGTACCATCAACCATAACATACACCACGAACCATAATTTAATTAATCTTCAAGTTTCATTATCATGTGAGGGTCCAAGCCACTCTTAACCATGAGTACGGCTGTTATGACAGTTTTACACTCTGCAGAGGTTGTACACTTTACCCACAAATCGTGTTTCCCTGAGTCGCCCAAGTTTGCAAGGCCCTTAAACACTTCCGAGGTGAGTGGCGAGGGTACACTACGAAGCCTTTACAAAGACATGTCGAGAGCTAGGCAGCCCGCTAGAGTTTCAGTAGCGGCGTGGTCCATAAACCTCCCTAATGGTCAGCTCCTTAGCAAAGGCAGCTACACAAAGAGGACCGGGCTATGACCCCTATCACCGACCCCCTCCTTGCCCTTTCGGTAAGGCCACCAGCAAACTACACATCTAATTAATTGGCTAAGGCCAGAACCATATGACTTTGTGGTTGCACTGTTCACTTGGGTGGTTCTCCATGTTCCCATTAAACAAAGTTGATCTTGAAATCACGCGATAAAACCACAATATGAAACGTGTTCAACATTAACAAAAGAGTAAACCAATACCAATCCCAAAGTTGGCAACTAAGCGAAAACTACCCAACAAAGTAGTAAACCCAGATGTTTCAAGGTTTGGGGTAAAAGACTAGGTATGTCCTTAGCATAGGTAACCCATCAAGTTTATGCAAGCAACAATAAAGTAAAGTGAATTTTCATGCTGTTGTTGGGTTCAAATAGAATATGCAGGGGAGGAAATCCACTTGCCTTCTTCAAGCAACTGCTGATTCTCTTCCTCGTAAGCTTGCTCTTGATTTGACTCGAACGTCACGTTGTCTACGCGATCACACAAACAAGCATACACAAACAAATAAGCAACAATACAACAAACAATACAAACAGAAAGTGAAAAGATGCTAAAGTTGTAGTTCATGATGCAAAGATCGTGTGGGCTCAAGAATCGCTGAAATCGGAATTGAAACGATGATGATATGGTTAAAACAGTGAGCTGGGGACCTAACTGCTAGAGTTTTAAGTCTCCTGAGGCTAGATCTGAAGAATTTAGGGGCTAAAACATAATTAAACCTTAAACTGAGGGTCGGGGTACAAAACCATAGGTTCTGGACGGCGGGTACTAATTCTAGAAAAGTCAGGGGTCGGAACAGAAAAAGAAAGGGCTCAACTCTAATTATTTTCTACTGATCTGGACTGCTGGTTGATTCCTGGAAAACTTAGGGATCTTCCTGCAAAAGTTTCGGGAACGGCTAGGGTCGGGTAAATCTGGTCCGTTGGATCAGAATCGGCTGTGGATCAGACGAATCGGCGGAGTAAGGGTTGGGCGAATCGGCGGAGTAAGGAAAAGGTCGGGTAAATCGGCCGGGTAAAGTGAAGATCGCCTCTGGCCGTTAGATCTAGATCGAGCGGCAGAGGAAGGGTCGGCTCGACAGAACGAAAAGGGTCGGGCGAGGCGGAGTTTTACTGGGTGTCAGCGGTGAGCGATTGCGGCGGCGGACGGCCGGAGCTTCACCGATTTCGGTGTTCCGGGGCTCAATTCAAGCTGGATCTATGACGGGAAGTGAGTGGGCGGTACGGTGAAGGTGAGGGTGGGTACGGGTTGGCTGTGCGACGGCTGTAAACTGACGGCCACGGCGGTGGGCGGAAACAGGGGTCCGGCGAGGAATCTGATTTGCGGCGGAGCAAGAGAGAGAGGGGAATCAGGTGCAGCTTGATGCTCACCAATTCGCGGAGCTCTGGCGAGAGTTGAAGACACCAGGGAAGCTGCAGACCAGCGAGTCGACGGAGAATCGGCGACACGGGTCGGCGGCGTTCCTCCGAGGTGCAACTTCCGGCGGTGTGCGACAATGTTGTGTAGAGGAAAAGATTTGAGCTCGGCTCTGGTTGCAAAGCGGGGCTTCAGCGGGATTTTATAGGGGCGGATCGGCCTGGATTAGGAAGGCGGTGCTGCGGATTCGATCAGGACTCGGGGTAAGAAGAAAGAAAGAGAACGGGACACGAACGACAGCACGGAGTCGTTCTGGACTCTGGGTAACGAAAGAAGAGAGAAGAAGAAGAAGAAGAAGGCGCCGACAGGTGGGTCCTAGCTGTCGGTGAAAGCAACGGTCGACTGAGGGAATCGGCCGCTGGGTTTGCCGCAGGAAAAGAAAAAGGAGAAGAAGAGAAGAAGGATTGGGCTGGCTGTAAGAAAGAAATAGGAGAAGAAAAGAAATAAAGATGCATGCACAATTTTAGTTTATGATTTTTATGAAAATACTTTTAGAAGTTTCAACTCCTATATTTTGGGTGTTACACTAGCTCCACCACCCACTTGGAGATGCGCCCGGTAGCATCCCGATTGTGAAGGATATCCGCCAATGGGAAGTCGGAGACCACCAGGATGTTGTAGGTATCAAAGTAGTGGCGAAGCTTCCTGGAAATGATGAGGATAGCATAAAGAATTTTTTGAATCATCGGGTAACGAAGCTTAGATTCTGAGAGGACTTCGCTGATGAAGTAAACCGGTCGCTGCACCCCGAAGGCGTGGCCTTCTTCCTGTCGATTCACCATGATTGTTGTGCTGACGACGTGGGTAGTCGCGGCGATGTAAAGCAGCAGGTTCTCGCCTGGTTGGGGAGCCATCAGGATGGGTGGCGAGTGCAAGTGATGTTTGAGGTCTTGTAGTGCCTGATTAGCCTCCTCCGTCCACTTAAACTTGTCGTGGTGCTTGAGCAACTTGAAGAAGGGTAGTCCCCTTTCTCCAAGTCGTGAAATGAAGCGGTTCAAAGCTACCGTGCAGCCGGTTAGCTTCTGGACGTCTTTGACTGTCTTTGGGGCATCCATGGCTTTGATGGCATTAATCTTCCCTGGATTAGCTTCAATCCCGCGATGGCCGACGATGAAGCCAAGTAGTTTGCCCTGCAGGACGCCAAAGACGCACTTTGTCGGGTTGACCTTCCATCGAAACCGTCGCAAGCTGTTGAAGGTCTCCTCAAGGTCAGTGATGAACTCGTCGTGGGATCTGGTCTTGATGACCACATCATCCACGTAAGCCTCAACGTTGCGATGAAGTTGATTTGCAAGGCACAATTGGATGGCTCGTTGATAAGTGGCTCCTGCGTTCTTCAACCCAAAAGACATTGTAGTATAAGCATATGCTCCAAAGGGGGTGATGAATGCCGTTTTGATCTGGTCTTCCTCCTTGAGAGTTATCGGCCGAGTAGCAGTCGAGGAAGGAGAGCAAAACGCAGCCAACCATGGAGTCGATGACTTGATCGATGCATGGGAGCGCGCAGGTGTGACAACCCTGGTAATTACATTTCCAAAATCAATGTCATTAGCCTAACTCTATGATTAAACCAACTAATGAAAGGGTGGAAAGAATTAAAACGAGTTCAGTTGGAATTCAAATTTAATTTGAGCACATTGGGTTACTTTTGAACTTTTAAATTTAACTTTCAAACCATAAGCCAAATGAGATTTTGCCTGAAACCAAAGTTGTAGAACTTTGTATTTTGAACAACTTTCGTGTTCAAAAGTTTTTGAAATTCAAATCAGAAAGAGGAGAAAACGCCCTGTTTGCACCCAGCCCCCTGAAACTTTTCGAATTCTTGCATCCAGGCCCCTCGCCCCTCGCCCCCCCCCCCCCCCCCCCCCCCGTCTCTCTCCTCCGCGCCCGACCGCCGCGCGCCAGGTGGCCGGCGTCGCCTGACCGGCGCGAGGCGCCAGGCCAGTGGCCGCCGCACCACCCCGCCACGGCCGGCTTTGCCCCGCCCCCACGCCGCGCGGCCAGTAAGCGCCCGCGCGTGCTGCCGCGCCCAGCCGCCGCCCGTCGCGCCCAGTCGCCGCGCTCCGCCGTGCCGCCCCGGCCCCCGCGCCCCGCCAGTTGCCGCGCCCGCCCTCCGCCCGAGCCGCTGCCGCTGCTGCTCCACCACTCCGCGCCCCGCGCTATCCCACCATGCCCGCGCCGTATCTCGGCCGCCCAGTCGCCGCGCCCGCGCTGCCGCACGTCGCGCCGGCGTTCTGCCGCCGCCCGCCGCGCCCAGTGCGCACCGTGCCGTGCCCCCGCCCCACGCGCTGCCCAGGCCTCTCCGCACCCCCTCCGGCCCCTATAAAAGCCGAGCTCCGACCGCCCCGCGCGAGCCACGCACCGGAACGCACTCGCCGTCGCCATTGTCGCCGCCGAGCACCGCCCGCCCGTGGACAGCCCTCCGCCGCCGCCCACTGTCCAAACTAAGCCCCCAGCCACCACTACATCACCCCACTGAAGCTCGCCGACCCGCCCAACGCCACCCAGAGCCACCGGAGCGCCGCCGCCCACGCTGCCGTCGCCGCCGCCGCCCCTGCTCGCCGTGGACAGCACGACCCCGACCCCCTCCGTCCAAGCCGAGCCCCTGTGCAGCTTCCCCATGCGCCACTGAAGCTCACCGACCGAACCACACCGCCCCAAGCCCGCCGGAGCACCGCCGTCGACGCGTGCCGCGCCGCCGCCGCCTCTGCTCCAACGCCGGCGAGCCCTTCCCGGCCGTCCCCCACCTGAACAACACCCCCACAAGGTAGCCCTTGCACCCCTGAACCTTTCCCGACCCTCGCCCCTCGCCGCCGGCGAGCCCCCTCGCCGGAATTTCGGCCGGCCGCCGTACCCGAGCCGCCCGAGGACCCAATTGCAAGAATTTAAATCTTTAGAAGGGTCTGCGCGTAAGATTCAAGGACCTAGTTGTAAAAGAAAGTTTCAAACCTAGATTCAAATTCAGTGAACTTATAAAATTCGTATAAAATCGTAGAAAATTCGGAAAAATGCAAACTCAACTGGTCTGGAATCCTCAGAACAAACTCTACGACTTTTGTTACAAAAGGTTTCTCAGAATCTCAAAATATTTTGCTCTACATTAAATAGAAGCTTTAATGGACTTATTTTGTACCCACTGTTCTAGAACAATTCTGACCCTAAATTTTGGGCAGTGAATTAGTTGCTTGATGATTAGGACTGTGTAAAAAGATCAGGCCCAAATTCCATCTCTAGCTTTACTGTTTGTTAAACTTAGTTTGATTTTATGTGTAAGTAGAATGTTTTATCCCTGCAGTTAGGTGGTGAGTCACCCATTGAAACTTTTCCTATGCTAATGTATTGGTACCTAGAAGCTAGAGAAAAATTAGGAGACTTTTTATCTCAGAGTAACCTACTTATTTGATTTATGTGCTAATAACAAACATTAAATCAAGAAAATAGTATCTTAGCTTGGAAAATTCTCAAATTTTTACTAGGAGTTACACTGTGGCGGTGGTTACTGTGTAAAAAGTTCCATGGACAAACACCCTGTGTAGGGTCCTGTAAAAATGAATCTTTGAATAGCCTAGGTATAGAATGTCATATTTTCTATGCTCTGAATACTGCATGATAAATCCTACCACAATTACAGTAGCTTCTGCATGATTAAGTGAGAGCTCTGTAAAAATCTTAGACTCATTTGTTACACCAATTGTTCTGTACAAAAAGAACAAGGATCTAACAGCAACTATGTAATGTATTTTTCATAATTAATCTGTTACATAAAATTGGCTGAAAATTTTACAGTAAGCACATATTTCCTTGATGTGCCTAAATCCAAAATTTCATGACCAGAAACTATCCATTATAGTAATTACTCGTAAATCGTATCAAGTACCATTACCACAACTTAAACTTGTGCATTCATGTAGAATCGACGACTCTCGCCGACGGAACTTACGAACTGGTGCCCGCGTCCGAGAGTGAGCAGCGTGAAGCTCAAGCGAATCTAACTGAAGCTCTTGAAGACCCGAGCACAAGTTCGGAAGATCCCCAAGCGAACTGCGAAGGCAAGCCCCGGAGCATGACCCATTCTTTCCGAAATTATGCAACTCATTACTCTTGCTTGTGCAGTAAGTTTATAGGAGTTGGATGAAAACTTAGTTGCATGATGTCAGGAACCCTTGCTTGAAAACTAGATGTAAGGTTCGATAGAATGCTGTGCTAATAGGACTCCGGTAAAAGTCGAGTGATTTCCTGTCACTCGCGAGAAAATAGGAGTTGAATGGCTACTACACGCTGCAATCATAAGGACACGGACGGGCTACGGAACGATGGTTACGATTGAGGCCCGTCTGTCTAGTGAAAAATGCTAAGGCCGCAGGGTGTGGTAGTGATGGTTAAGTCTTTGAACGTACTAAACACATGCCGAGATTATGGGAATCGGTAAGCTTAAGTACCTGATTGGCCCGGCAAGGGGACGGCATCCTACCCTTTGAACTTCGGTCCCATGTGCATATGGCGAGTGCAGAGAGTGGTCACGACCCGGCGCCGAACCGTGGCGTGGGGCTCTTGTACTCTCGGAGGGTAGCCCCGATCCACGACCCGGAAAGAAAGGGGAAAAGTTGCACGTGTGACTCTAGGGAGTAACCACGTGACGTGTGTTTGGGTTTCCCTTGCAAGGTTAAGAAATTCGATTCGAATCGTCCGTTTCTCACGGCTATTGAGACTGCTTAACCATTTTTACCCACAGAGTAAGAAGAGGAACAATGATGGTGAATGAACAGGTTGGATGAAAAATTTAATGCTTCACCATGTATGCTTTAGATAGCTGCTTATCTAGAAGGGTTAATGAAACTAGAATCTGGAGCTAAAAGTTGAAAGTAAGGACCCACTTGTAGATGCTTTTCGGCAAAACAAACCTCTGAGCCAAAAAGCCTTGCATGTCTAGAGTCGGTGGAGTAGTTTCCACTACACGGGTAAGTCTTGCTGAGTATTAGTATATTCAGTCTTGCTTGTGACTCGTTTTCAGGTGAGACCTTCGAAGACATGATTGCTAGCTTGACTTGGCCCTGCACTCTTCCCCCTGGTTGGTCGGTGGAATGGGATGCGCCCCCGCCCAACGGAGATAAGACCGAGTGATGTCTCGTACGGGCTTCATCGAGACATCCTGTATCGTCGAGTAGTTCTCGTTGTTTATTTCCGCTGCAACTTAAAACTCTGAAGAACATATTTGTGATCATTGAAGTACTTGATTTCTAAACTCAAAACTTGGTCTGTAATATTTACTTATGCTAATGTTGTAATATTTGCTGGAATGTGGTATTCTCTGGGCTCATCGTCGCATGAGCATTTGTATGTATGGCGCTCGATCCGTCCACCGTGGTTGTATCGGGAGGTTATACCCGACAGACCAGTGGATTACTCCGTTTGAAGTGTAAGGTTAACCGAGAATGCCTAAATGGTGATGGTTAATATACTTGAGCCGGATTAATTCAGGTGGTTCTACCACAGCTGGTATGAGAGCCGTAGCTGGTGCCACAGCTGGCAACAGCGGACACCAGAGCCGAAATACATACGCCAGAGAATGCGACAAGCCTTAAAAACTTATTTTACTAAAACTTGACTAGAAGGATGTGTTGCGAAATGCGTTGGTACGTTAAGGATGGTGCCTAGTTCGTAAAGCCCTAAGGGATTATGGGAAAGTTACTAGGTGGCTATCTAACTTCAATATATATTATCAACTGACTTCCAGCACATTACCTTCTGTCAAAACTTACTTTCATGCACAACCGACCTTAAATTCTGTAACGACGCACTCGTCGCTAAGGTAAGAAGGTAAGGATCCTCAGCCAACTGAGGGAGCTTGGCCTTCCTGTCGGTGATGCGAACCGAACGCTGCCCTCAAGCAGTGGCTTACTTGAGGTGCTGCCAATATGCCAACTATTAGTTGAACATATTGGGAGTAGAAGGTTTGGCGCAGGGTATGGCGATCGCTGTTCATACCCCCGTCTCATGACGGTACCCCCGTGAATACGCTATCTCGATAGCGTATGTTAACGTCGTCTGTACGGCGGAAATTGTACAGATATCGTTTCTATAAGTAAACGGTAATGGATACGGACGCTTTCATGAGTGCTGGCATGAAAGGTTCATGAAATATATATGCTTTGTCAATCTTCTGCAGGTACACTAACCGCGATTACGATAAGTTAAGGGACGAGTAGAAAGACTCGACTAGCTATTATAGGAGAGCCGTATTGTGTAAGCCACCGAAACTATCTTTGTAAGACCAAAGCTATTTGGCAATTATTTTATTTTGTGAGGACGAATAGGACGTGCATACATCATAAACATATGTATCTGAAATCAAAAATGCGTTGAATGAGAGTGGTAAGGTTCTTGCGTATCTAAGCGTGGTTTGCATAAGGACTATCTAGCGAATCTATCACAAATCTGCCATGACCAAAAAGAGCGATTTATTGACCCAAGAAAATGACCTTTTCTGGAGAAGTTCATGTTGAAAGAATTGTTCCAAATTTCGTGTTCTATCTTCTGTTCAAAAATGAAAAATTCTGAACTTATGAATAGTAAGAAATAACAGAAACCTTGGAATGTCAGAATTCTGTCCAGAATAAGCCCTTCTGCCTCTTAAATTTTTAGGCCCCCTTCCCGCCGTTTTCTGCAAAAGAGCACAACACAAAACTTGTTCCAAATTTACCCAGGTAGCTTCTGTTAAAATTTGGTAAATTTTGGCTGGGTAGATTTTCCCTGGTGCACGAAACTCTAGCCCTCTGTTCACTGAAAATTCTGGGTAGACAGTAAGGTAAAACCTGAAAAGAAAGACCATCTTAGAGACCTCATTAGCTCTGTAGTTGACTAGCAAAGTTGTTCACAAATATCTTAGGAGTGATCTGGTGAAATTTGAGAATTTTTGGATGAGAACTGTGGGAGTTATGGTTATTTTTGCACACTATACAGGATCTGTCCTTGTGCTATTCACAGTTTTTCGCTATCTCACTCCATTTGATCTTTTGTTCAGATGGCCGAGCCTGTTGATATGATGGTGGATGAGGATGGACGCGTACACTCGCAGTGTCTCCACTGGGAGGGCTTTCCCTCTATTTTGTGGGATGTTCTGCGTACCGCGGGCTATCTAATTCCCCCACGTTACGCCGGACTGGAATTTGCAGAAAATGGAGTTACCCAGTGCCGTGTCAACGTGACTATCTTTCCGCACCCGCTACACCCGGAGTGGCCCGCCTTGGAGCTTGAGGCTGTTGGTCGCCGTTTGGCTGATACTTGGGAGCTTGCAGCCATGAGGGCGCTCACCACGTTTTGTGCGCAGCGTCCCGAGGTTGTCACACTCACTCCCATTGGATTGTTTCCTGCTGCCCAGGACAACGACCCCTTTTGGCTCAACAGGGTGCAGCACGCACAGTATTTGGTAGACTTTCATGCCCAGGAAACTATTCATACCTCCGTGCGGTGCATGAGTGCACTCTACCGGCTTCAGACTCTCCAGAGTCAGGCACTTGAACAGCTCACTGATCTTGCTCAGGCCTACCATATGATGGCAGATACCAGGGATGAGCAGATAAAGGAGCTCAGTAAGGATCTTGAGGACAGAGATGCTCAGATTGGCCAACTTGAGGGCCAAATCCAGGAGCAGGACACTCTCATGGGTGAGAGAGATGCCACGATAGCACAGTTGGAGGAGCAGCTCCATGATCTGAGCCTTGAGTTGGAAGATGCTAATGAGCACATTTAGTGGCATCATGATCAGAATGACCATCCCCATGAGGACGACATGGAGGAGGATGAGGAGGAGCCACAGGAGATTGATGGTATCTCAGGTATGGATTTCGGGGGTGAGGTACCACAGGCACCTCAGATGGGAGCTCACTCTCCTGCTTACAGCGAGTCGTCCGTCAACGACTTGGATGATTTCTAGAGGACGACCTAGGAGGACTTTTGCACATACTCCTCGATAGGGTGGCCTAACTTTTGGCAAGTGTTGTAATAGGCTAACTAGGAGTTGAGTAACTCTTTTGTGTTGGGTACACCTGGACCATGTGGATACCCTCAGCATGTAAGGAACGGCGATAAACTTGGGTGATTTCGTTGTAATTTGGTAAACGATGAAATCCACAATCGCTGAGACTTGTCGGAATTTTTACCCATGTCTCCTTGCATTTCTTGGCTGAGTGTTGAATACCAGACTTGTGCTAAATTTTGTGATTTGGGTGCTCACAAAAATTCAGCATCATTGGACCTCGCTAGTTTAAGATATAGGCGAAACCGTACCGATCAGTCTGCTGAAAAACAGCTAAGACAGTAAGGCAAAGGACGAGCTTTTCGACCACCTTAGCTATAGTTCTAGCACCGAAGTTAAATACCAAAGTGGTGCATTCCTAAATCCGCTGACTACTGCGAAAGTTTGAGATGTTTTGGATGGACCCACAGCAGGCTATGATTTCTCTCGTAGAAAACAGAGATTCTGTCCATACTTCTAGCTGTGACGTCGGAAGTCTATGACTACACCAATTATTTATGAATCAAGGAAGTAACATGGATCGCGTTGCTAATGGTAACCTTTCACGTTTCAGATGGTTGGATCAACCCGTGGCAACCCCGAGGGTTTTGGTGCCGGTGGCAGCCGCACGCGACAATCGCCACCACCCCCGCCCAGTTTGGTGGAAGTGATGGCCGCTCAAACCGAGCTGCTGCGTCAGATTGTGCAAGGACAACACCAGCAGAGGGGTGGGCACAATGCTCACCAACCACAAGCTGCAGGATACACGGATTTCCTAGGGACCCAGCCGCCCTTGTTCCATAAGACCGAGGAACCCCTGGACGCAGATGCATGGATTCGCACTATCGAATCCAAGTTCACACTACTTGTGGCCCCATGCTCAGAGGCCAACAAGGCTCGTTTTGCCGCGCAACAGCTTCGCGGTACCGCTCGTCTGTGGTGGGACCACTATTCTGCGATGCTCCCGGCTGACCATGTGGTCGACTGGGATGAATTCAAGACCGCGTTTCGGGCACATCATATCCCCGAGGGTCTCATGGAGAGGAAGTTGAATGAGTTCCTGGCACTCACCCAGGGCACCCGCACCGTGCTGTAGTACGCCAAGGCGTTCAACAACTTATGTCAGTATGCGGGCTATCACGCTGATACGGATGCCAAGAAGCGTGATCGTTTCCGCCGAGGTCTGAATACCAAGCTCAAGGAACGTCTGAACCTAGCCAGGGCTGACACCTACAACGAATTGGTCAATATGGCCATTACCCAGGAAGACTGTATCATGGCACACCGGGCAGAGAAGAAGAGAAAGGCACCCACAGGACCATCAAGTGCCCAACCACCAAGGTATCGCATCGTGCAAAATGCCGCACCCACAGCTCCACCAAGGGCCTCGCAGCCAGGAAGATGGATTGCCAGACCCCCACAGCAGCCAGGCACGGTACGACCCCCGATGCCTCCACAGAATGGTCCGAGGCCCATTCTTCAGCAGTCTCTTCGACCTAGCCCCGCGAATCGCTGTTTCAGATGCGGGAGTTCCAACCATTTCGCACGAGAATGCCCTCAGCCTGGACAGCCCAACCAAGGTCAAGGATCCAACCCGAACACCAAGAACAGGGGCAAGAGACAGACCCTGCAAGTCAAGCAAGGACGGATTAACTTCACCACGCTTGCAGAGCTTCCTGAAGGAGCCCCAGTGATGTCGGGTACATTCTCTATCCATAACAAGCCTGCAGTTATATTATTTGATTCTGGTGCATCGCATAGTTTCATAAGTGCAAAATTCGGTGCAAAAGTAGGCTTGGATGTTTGTCACGCCAAAGGGTCGTATATGATATCAACACCGGGTGGTAAAATTGCTTCAAACCAAATGATCAGACAAGTACCAGTCAAATTGGGTAGTAAAACCATCGACACGGACCTTGTCCTTTTACCCCTTGACGGCATGGACATTATTTTGGGAATGAACTGGATGGCTATGCATGGAGTCACACTGGACCTTTCTTCCCGAGCCGTTGAGATAAATTCACCTAGTCACGGAGCCACTACCCTTTACCTACCGTTCCTAGATTGCACGAATTCCTGTGCTTATAAGATGGAAGGACTTAAGCTAGATGATATTCTTGTGGTAAACGAGTATGCCGATGTTTTCCTGGATGACTTACCCGGAATGCCACCGGATAGGGACATTGAGTTCGTTATTGAACTACAACCAGGCACTGCACCTATATCCAAAAGACCATATAGGATGCCCCCTACAGAATTGGCAGAGCTGAAAATTCAACTCCAAGAACTACTGGACAAAGGTTTCATTCGCCCTAGCGCGTCACCTTGGGGATGTCCAGCCCTATTCGTAAGGAAGAAGGATGACAGTTTAAGATTATGTGTGGACTACCGACCCCTCAATGCGGTAACTGTTAAAAATAAATACCCCCTTCCTCGCATCGACGTACTCTTCGATCAATTAGCTGGAGCCAGAGTCTTCTCCAAGATTGATCTTCGTTCGGGATACCATCAGATCAAGATTCGCCCATGCGATATTCCTGAGACTGCCTTCTCCACACGATATGGACTATATGAATTCTTAGTCATGTCCTTTGGACTCACCAATGCCCCTGCTTACTTCATGTATCTCATGAATTCGGTATTCATGCCCGAACTTGACAAATTCGTCGTAGTGTTCATCGACGACATCCTTATCTATTCCAAGGATGACGAAGAGCATGCCAAGCACCTTCGCATTGTTCTTCAGCGACTTAGAGACCATCAGCTCTATGCTAAGTTTTCTAAGTGTGAATTCTGGTTGGATACTGTAAAGTTCTTAGGTCACACGATCTCCAGCGAAGGCATAGCTGTTGACCCCAGCAAGGTACAAGAGGTGATGGATTGGAAACCCCCTACCTCTGTTCATCAGATTCGCAGTTTTCTCGGCTTAGCCGGTTACTACCGCCGCTTCATCCCGGATTTCTCTCGAATTGCTAAGCCCATGACTGAACTGTTAAAGAAGGAAGTAAAGTTTGTATGGGACGAGAAATGTGAAGAAGCTTTCCACACTCTCAGAGAGCATCTGACTACTGCACCTGTGTTAGCTCAACCCGATAATACCAAGTCATTTGATGTGTATTGTGACGCATCGGGTACTGGTCTAGGATGTGTGCTTATGCAAGAGAATCGAGTAATTGCATATGCCTCACGAGCCCTTCGGCCCCACGAACAGAATTATCCCACGCATGACCTTGAGCTTGCAGCCGTCATTCACGCTCTGAAGATATGGAGGCACTATCTCATGGGTACACAGTGCAATATCTACACGGATCATAAGAGTCTCAAGTATATCTTCACACAAGCCGATCTGAATATGAGACAACGGAGATGGCTAGAACTAATCAAGGATTATGACCTTGAAGTGCACTATCACCCCGGCAAGGCTAACGTAGTCGCTGATGCACTAAGCCGCAAGTCCCATTTGCCATTGCTTATCCATGGAGTTCTACCATGAGACATTATGTGCAGACATGAGGAAGCTTAACTTGGAAATGGTTTCCCAAGGCACTCTAAATCACATCTCAGTTGAGCCCACTCTTCACGACCAAATCGTCATGGCACAACTACAGGATGAAGGAATTAAGATCATCAAACAGAAACTCTCTCTAGGTGAGGAGAAGTACAAATGTTTCCTCCAGGACCATAAGGGAGTTCTATGGTTCGAAGGTCGTATAGTCGTTCCGAAGAATCGTGAACTCCGCAAGAAAATTCTCGATGAGGCACACCTTTCCAAATTCTCTATCCACCCCGGCAGTAGCAACACGTGCCAGAGAGTGAAGGCTAGCCACTTAAAGGTAGCCGGTACACTTCAACCGTTACCTATACCATCATGGAAATGGGAAGACATAAGTATGGACTTCATCGTTGGACTACCAAACACGTCCCAGAGGCATGATTCCATATGGGTTATCGTTGATAGACTCACGAAGACGGCACATTTTCTTCCGGTACACACCACCTATTCTACCAAGAAATATGCCGAGATTTACCTCGATCGTATTGTTTGCCTGCATGGAATACCTAAGACAATTATCTCCGATCGTGGTCCTCAGTTTGTAGCACGCTTTTGGGAACAACTGCAAACGTCTCTTGGCACTAAGCTGATTCGCAGCTCAGCATACCATCCTCAGACCGATGGACAAACGGAAAGAGTAAACCAAATTCTTGAGGACATGCTGAGAGCTTGTGTCATTCATTATGACAAGAATTGGGACAAATGCCTACCCCTGGCAGAGTTCTCGTACAACAACAGCTATCAAACGAGTTTGAAAATGGCACCATTTGAGGCCCTGTACGGACGAAGGTGTCGAACTCCTTTGAGCTGGTCACAAACCGGAGAACGTAAAATAATTGGACCCGACCTGGTAATCGAGGCAGAGGAGAAAGTAAAAGTAATACAAGCAAATCTTAAAGCCGCACAAGCCCGACAAAAGAGCTATTCTGACAAAAGGAGAAAGCCCCTAAAGTTCGAAGTTGGCGATCACGTCTATCTTCGAGTTTCACCAACCAAGGGAGTGCGAAGATTTGGAATCAAAGGCAAACTAGCTCCCCGTTATATTGGTCCCTACGAAATCATTGAGAGCTGCGGACCCGTAGCCTACAAATTACGACTGCCCCCTCAGCTCACGGCCACCCATGATGTCTTCCACGTATCTCAACTCAAGAAGTGTATTCGAGTCCCTACCGAGATTGTGGAACAACAAGAAATATCGTTGGAACCCGACCTCTCGTATGTCGAACACCCAGTTAAGATTTTGGATCAAAAAGAAAGAGAGACCAGGAGGAAAGTGATTAGAATGTATAAAATACAATGGAATCACCACACGGAAGAAGAAGCCACCTGGGAAACGGAGAGCTACCTGAACCAACATTTCTCTGGGTTTCTGGTCTCAACCACTGGTATGTGCACCCACGCCCACACTAAGAATTACCGAATCTCGGGGCGAGATTCTTGTTAAGGGGGGAAGGCTGTGACAACCCTGGTAATTACATTTCCAAAATCAATGTCATTAGCCTAACTCTATGATTAAACCAACTAATGAAAGGGTGGAAAGAATTAAAACGAGTTCAGTTGGAATTCAAATTTAATTTGAGCACATTGGGTTACTTTTGAACTTTTAAATTTAACTTTCAAACCATAAGCCAAATGAGATTTTGCCTGAAACCAAAGTTGTAGAACTTTGTATTTTGAACAACTTTCGTGTTCAAAAGTTTTTGAACTTCAAATCAGAAAGAGGAGAAAACGCCCTGTTTGCACCCAGCCCCCTGAAACTTTTCGAATTCTTGCATCCAGGCCCCTCGCCCCTCGCCCCCCCCCCCCCCTCTCTCTCCTCCGCGCCCGACCGCCGCGCGCCAGGTGGCCGGCGTCGCCTGACCGGCGCGAGGCGCCAGGCCAGTGACCGCCGCACCACCCCGCCACGGCCGGCTTTGCCCCGCCCCCACGCCGCGCGGCCAGTAAGCGCCCGCGCGTGCTGCCGCGCCCAGCCGCCGCCCGTCGCGTCCAGTCGCCGCGCTCCGCCGTGCCGCCCCGGCCCCCGCGCCCCGCCAGTTGCCACGCCCGCCCTCCGCCCGAGCCGCTGCCGCTGCTGCTCCACCACTCCGCGCCCCGCGCTATCCCACCGCGCCCGCGCCGTATCTCGGCCGCCCAGTCGCCGCGCCCGCGCTGCCGCACGTCGCGCCGGCGTTCTGCCGCCGCCCGCCGCGCCCAGTGCGCACCGTGCCGTGCCCCCGCCCCGCACGCTGCCCAGGCCTCTCCGCACCCCCTCCGGCCCCTATAAAAGCCGAGCTCCGACCGCCCCGCGCGAGCCACGCACCGGAACGCACTCGCCGTCGCCATTGTCGCCGCCGAGCACCGCCCGCCCGTGGACAGCCCTCCGCCGCCGCCCACTGTCCAAACTAAGCCCCCAGCCACCACTACATCACCCCACTGAAGCTCGCCGACCCGCCCAACGCCACCCAGAGCCACCGGAGCGCCGCCGCCCGCGCTGCCGTCGCCGCCGCCGCCCCTGCTCGCCGTGGACAGCACGACCCCGACCCCCTCCGTCCAAGCCGAGCCCCTGTGCAGCTTCCCCACGCGCCACTGAAGCTCACCGACCGGACCACACCGCCCCAAGCCCGCCGGAGCACCGCCGTCGACGCGTGCCGCGCCGCCGCCGCCTCTGCTCCAACGCCGGCGAGCCCTTCCCGGCCGTCCCCCACCTGAACAACACCCCCACAAGGTAGCCCTTGCACCCCTGAACCTTTCCCGACCCTCGCCCCTCGCCGCCGGCGAGCCCCCTCGCCGGAATTTCGGCCGGCCGCCGTACCCGAGCCGCCCGAGGACCCAATTGCAAGAATTTAAATCTTTAGAAGGGTCTGCGCGTAAGATTCAAGGACCTAGTTGTAAAAGAAAGTTTCAAACCTAGATTCAAATTCAGTGAACTTGTAAAATTCGTATAAAATCGTAGAAAATTCAGAAAAATGCAAACTCAACTGTTCTGGAATCCTCAGAACAAACTCAGAATCTCAAAATATTTTGCTCTACATTAAATAGAAGCTTTAATGGACTTATTTTGTACCCACTGTTCTAGAATAATGCTGACCCTAAATTTTGGGCAGTGAATTAGTTGCTTGATGATTATGACTGTGTAAAAAGATCAGGCCCAAATTCCATCTCTAGCTTTACTGTTTGTTAAACTTAGTTTGATGTCATGTGTAAGTAGAATGTTTTATCCCTGCAGTTAGGTGGTGAGTCACCCATTGAAACTTTTCCTATGCTAATGTATTGGTACCTAGAAGCCAGAGAAAAATTAGGAGACTTTTTATCTCACAGTAACCTACTTATTTGATTTATGTGCTAATAACATACATTAAATCAAGAAAATAGTATCTTAGCTTGGAAAATTCTCAAATTTTTACTAGGAGTTACACTGTGGTGGAGGTTACTGTGTAAAAAGTTCCATGGACAAACACCCTGTGTAGGGTCCTGTAAAAATGAATCTTTGAATAGCCTAGGTGTAGAATGTCATATTTTCTATGCTCTGAATACTGCATGATAAATCCTACAAAAATTACAGTAGCTTCTGCATGCTTAAGTGAGAGCTCTGTAAAAATCTTAGACTCATTTGTTGCACCAATTGTTCTGTACAAAAAGAACAAGGATCTAACAGCAACTATGTAATGTATTTTTCATAATTAATCTGTTACTCTCGGAGGGTAGCCCCGATCCACGACCCGGAAAGAAAGGGGAAAAGTTGCACGTGTGACTCTAGGGAGTAACCACGTGACGTGTGTTTGGGTTTCCCTTGCAAGGTTAAGAAATTCGATTCGAATCGTCCGTTTCTCACGGCTATTGAGACTGCTTAACCATTTTAACCCACAGAGTAAGAAGAGGAACAATGATGGTGAATGAACAGGTTGGATGAAAAATTTAATGCTTCACCATGTATGCTTTAGATAGCTGCTTATCTAGAAGGGTTAATGAAACTAGAATCTGGAGCTAAAAGTTGAAAGTAAGGACCCACTTGTAGATGCTTTTCGGCAAAACAAACCCCTGAGCCAAAAAGCCTTGCATGTCTAGAGTCGGTGGAGTAGTTTTCACTACACGGTTAAGTCTTGTCAGGGGCAAAACGACGCAGTCATTGCTTCTTCGGAGTGGTCTTAGGGTCGACTTTTAGGCAATGCTCGATCAACTCCTTGGGCACCCCTAGCATATCCGCTGGTTTCCAAGCGAACATGTCGTGGTTAGCCCTAAGGAAATTGATGAGCGCGCTTTCCTATTTGTCACCTAGGCCGCCCCCAATCAGAGCAGTCTTGGACGAGTCGCCTTCCTGCAGCTGGATGGTCTTGATGCCGATGTCGCTGGGGTTAGGCTTAACCCTCGACTAGCTTGGCCGCTGGTTGGAGATCTCCATCTCTGTGTTGGTCAGCTTCAGCGCAGCCACGAGTACTTCTGCAGATGGCTCTGGAACGCATGAAGTCGTTGCGTACTTGATTGCCTCCTGGTCGCAATCGTATGACTTCTTGAGGTGGTCGCAAGCTTCAGCGCAGCCGCGAGTACTTCTTCGATGAGCTCCCCTACCTGGCACGCTAGCTGTCGGTGTTTTACCGCCACGCCCACCGAGGGATACCCCCGAGGTGGTGAGTTTGGTTGGTTGGGTGTCGCCGAGATGAGGAACTCGAAGGTGCAAAGGAACACAAGGTTTTAGACAGGTTCGGGCCGCCGAGAGCGTAATACCCTACGTCCTGTGTGGTCTGTATTTCCTTTGATGGTGATTGTCCCTGAGGGGGTGCTTGTCCGCCCTTATATAGTTTGGGGGACAGGTCTACATGGGAGTCCTTGTCGGGTACATTCCAAGGAATCCTATCCGAGTACTTCTCGGGTAGTCTCCTGCCGTGTCCGACTAGTCTAAGTACTGTACAAGTAATCCTACTGCTTTACGAGTAGTTACAATAGATTTAGGGCGTGGGCCATGTCCCATCCCGAATCCTAGGTGAAGTGTGCCACGTGGCTAGTCCTGTGTTCCCGGGTCTGACATGAGGTGTACAATGAAATCATTACCAAAATACTTTGCAGTCCTATGTCTCTTTCTCTTTCTAGGAGCTTCATTATTATCCTCCTCAGGATGATCAATAGGTGTAAATTCATTATGCACTATCGACTCGGTAGAAATATCCTCCTCGATCATCTCTTGCCAAGATGAACTTGCTTCATCTCTCATGGGAAAAATATTTTTAAAAAATGTAGCATCTCTGGACTCCATAATTGTACCAACATGCATGTCAGGTACTCCAGATTTTACTATTAAAAATCTATAACCAACACTGTGAAAAATATAACCTAGAAAGACACAATCCATAGTTTTAGGTCCAAGCTTACGTTTCTTGGTTATTGGCACACTAACCATTGCCAAACAACCCCATGTACGTAAGTATGAAAGGGTTGGCCTTTTCTTCTCCCATTCCTCGAATGGTGTTTTCTCTTTATTCTTTGTAGGAACACGGTTTAGGATATGACATGCAGTCAATATAGCCTCACCCCACCATTCCTTGGAAAGTCTCGCTGAATCCAACATGGCATTAACCAAATCAGTTAGAGTATGATTCTTTCTTTCGGCAACCCCACTTGAGTGAGGTGAATAAGGAGGCGTCCTCTCATGAATAATACCATGTTCTTCGCAGAATGAAGTGAAAATATTTAAGAAGTACTCGCCACCACGATCCAACCTAACTCTTTTGATCTTTCTCTCAAGTTGGTTTTCTACCTCAGCTTTATAGATTTTAAAATAGTGCAAAGCTTCATCTTTTGACTTCAACAAATAGATGTGACAAAATCTAGTACAATCATCAATCAATATCATGAAATATTTTTACCACATTTTATCAACACGCCATTCATTTCGCACAAATCAGAATGAATTAATTCTAAAGGAGCCAAGTCTCTCACCTCCGTAGTCTTATGAGGCTTGCGAGTTTGTTTTGATTCAACACATACATGGCACTTAGAATTTTTGAAAAAGGTAAATTTTGGAATTAAATTCAAGTTTGCTAACCGCATCATGCAACCAAGATTAACGTGACAAAGCCTCGAATGCCGCACATTAGATTCATCAATGTCAACCATGTTGTTCACAACTTTATTACAATCATCCAAAGAGAAGCGAAACAAGCCTCCGCTATCATAACCTTTTCCAACAAATATTCCAAACTTAGATAAAATACATTTATTGGACTCAAAGACTAATTTAAAACCACCTCTACACAGTAGAGAGCCGCTGACTAGATTCTTCTTGATGGTGGGGACATGCTGCACATTCTTCAACTGCACGGTCTTGCCCGAAGTAAACTTCAGATTGACCGTACCAACACCAAGAACACGCGCATGTGAACGGTTCCCCATCAACAAGGAGGCAGTCCCTCCGACCTGGTAAGAAGAAAACAAGGAAATATCAGCACACACATGAATATTAGCCCCAGTGTCAACCCACCACTCGGGTAGACAAAATACTGAAAGAACTGTAGATAATAAATTACCATTCGCTGATGTTCCTCTAGCCTCGCTAATGACCATGTTGGCAGATTTCATGCCCTTGCGATGCGAACATTTTCCAGCGAAGTGGTCCGGAGTCTTGCACACATAGCATTTTCCTTTCTTCTTCTTCTTGAAAGTGGTTGTCTGTTTAGTCTTTGTTTGGTTTGGTAGCTTCTTCTTATTCTTGTTGGAGTTGTTGTTTTCAACAAAGTTGGCACTAGCTCCGATAACTCCTTTTCCACGTGTGTCTTTTGCTCTCACCTTCTCTTCAATATCAAGACAACCGATGAGCCCATCAATGGTGAACTCTTACCTCCTGTGTTTCAGTGAGGTAGCAAAGTCTTTCCAAGAAGGTGGCAACTTGGAGATAATACTTCCAGCCACAAACTTGTTAGGTAACACACATAGACTCTCCTTACTGCAACTACGAAGATCTTTTGATAGCGTATGTATCTCATGGGCTTGTTCCACCATAGAACGGTCTTCCACTATCCTGTAGTCTAGGAACTGTTCCATACCATACAACTTGCTGCCAGCGTCAGAAACTCCGTATTGAGCCTCAAGAGCATCCCACATTTCTTTCCCCGTTTTGAGACGGATGTATGAGTCCACTAGGTTTTCAGCTAGAACACCTATTATGCAGCCTCGAAAAAAGTTATTGGCAGCCTCGAATGCACTCCCTTCCTCTGGAGTGAATTGTTCGAGCTTCCCCTTTGCCACATGCATAATGTTCAAAGCCATCAACCACAATATCACCTGCTCACGCCAACGGTTAAAGTTGGAACCATAAAAAATGTTTGATCTTATTGTTGCAGCAAAGTTAGCTACCGTAAGCCTATCAACAGAATCAGGTTTTTGTATTGTTAGATAAATAGGCATTTTCAGGTATATTTTAATTCCGAAATTACAAGTACAATTTATTAATAATTTCATGACTATGATGAGTGAAACAAGACATGTGCACTTGTTTAAATTTAACATGAATTTGATCAAATAAAGGAGTATCAGACTATAGCCCGAGGTGGGTCCAGTGCCGGAGGCACCGGATGCACCGTTACCACCTGGAGTAGACATGCTCGACTAGCCTACTTGAAGTAGTCGAACGAAATCGGTGCAGTGCAGATGTCCTTCAGTAAGTAGTCATACGAGTTGTTGGAGTAGTCGATCGAGCTTCAAGAGGTACTCGATTGAGGCACCGAGTAGTTGTACTCATTGAGGAAGCAGTAGTACTTGTTGAGTTAGTAGTCGCACAGCTTCAGGAAGTAGTCGTACACAGTGACGATGTCGACAGATGGAGTTGGTGCACCGGGATGAATGGTGAACAGTACGCCGGTGAAGACGTCACAGTTCTAGGCGAGCAGTCGTGTAAAGACGCTCCCCAAAAACCTGATTGCCCCGCTATCCCATGTAGGACCTTCAGCGGACAATGGTTCCGGAGGCACCTGCTCTCGCCGGAGATGTACGCGCAGCACTGGCGATGGGAATGCAGGAAAGCATCAAAGGGAGGAAGAGAGTTGTGTTCTCGTGTTTTAAAAGAGGAGAAGACACTGGGTGATATACATGAGAGTCTGGGGACGAGAAGATGCACTTGGACGTCATCAACACCATCAAATAGAGTAATAGCAATTAACTCGCGCAGAATCAATCACAAGAATGAATCGTTGTGAATGAATCGCGGTCATAATATCCATTACTTGGTTCAAAACATCCACCCCACACCACAGCACTTCACGGTTGAAATTCTCTTCCTCTTTCATTACGGAATTACACAATAACTCTCTAGCATTTAATGGTGGGCTTTTAATTCTTTAATTGCAAATATTGGGCCAAAGGCTCACATATGACAACATCGGGCACGACGAGCAGGGGCTTTGGGCACGGCCCGAGCAGTGGTCTGTGGCAGTAGCGCGGCCGATCGGAGCGTCGTGTTGTGCATGCGCAAGGATGCCAAGCCGCGTGGAGGCCGGCAGGGGCGTCACAGTTGTTTGCTGGGAGGAGAAGCGCGACTGGGGTAGCAGCTTGTCAGGGCCGGTCGGGGCCGAGCCCTTGGCGCGGCGCGATGCTCAGGCATCGCCGCCCAAGTGGCCGGCAGCCATGGCCCCCGACGGGACTGAGCAGGGAAGGGAGAGAGAGCGGGAGAGAGAGAGAGAGAGAGAGAGAGAGACCGAGGTTAAATAAGTTTGACTGCGAATTTTTTCTAATTTTTTAAAGAAACTTGAAAAACTTTGAATACAAAAGTTGTTCAAATTTAAAATCCTACAAATTTCATTTATGGTGAAATTTCATTTGAGCTATAGTTTAAAAGTTAATTTAAATTTTCAAAAACTGAGATTTAAAGGACTTGTCATTTCATGTGTAATTTTTTTTACTTCTCTCCTAGACTTCAACTAGACATTTGTTGATCATGACAAGAGGGATGTGTCTACTCATTTGCTAGACTTTTTTGGTTTTATTTAGAAGCTATACAACGGTACTTTGTAATGCACACATACATACATATATATAATAAATGCATATTTTGAATTTTTCTTGCTCATTATATATGATGAAATGTTCATGTTTATGTCACCAGGGTGTTACAGTTTTAAGAAGATAACCGAATGCATAGCTATATGTATGGCAGGATCAAGTTGCATATATATAGTAGTGAATAATCAGTAACAGTATCACGAAAAGAGAATTAAATGACCAAATAGACTATCAGAGATACACAGATTATCCTAGAAATCAAGGCTCCAAACTTCACAGGCAATCGACCGGAGGTTGCGTAGGCCTAGAACTCAGCATCATCTTCAAGAGACTTCACATGAACTTTCTCTTCTGAGCAGCAATTATAACAAGTGTGAGTACACATATGGTTGGTATTGAGCAAGTGTTGGCAATTATATGACATGAAGGCTAAAAAAAAACAAGGCTAACTGGCTTACTGTGATAAGGAAATTTTAGTTGGTCAAGTTTTATTAGCTCTTGATTACTAAGGTATAAGTATATACCTACCCACATTAAAAGGAACATAACAGATATAAAGAAACATAACCAAAAGCATAAACATGGTTCATGATTTAATTCATCTTCAATCATTAATCATGTGAGGGTCGAATCCTCTCTTAACCGTGAGCATGACTGATATATTAGTTTTCACTCTACAGAGGTCGTACACTTTACCCACAAATCCTGTTTCCCATGTAGCCCGAGGTCACGAGCCTCTTAAACACTGCCAAGGTGAGTGGCTAGGGACTCACTATGAGGCCTTTACAAAGGTTCCCTAACATGTAACATTTCGCTAAAGTTTCAGGCCGCAGTGGTCATAAACCTCCCTAATGAGGTGGTACCTTAGCCAAGGACCACAAATAAAATCTCTCTAGGCTATACCCCATCAGCGCACTCCCCTCTTGCCCTTTCGGTAACACTGTCACAAGCCAGAGCTTCTAATTAATTAGCCAAGACCAGAGCCATATAGTATTGCGGTTGCACTGTTTTCCTGGGTGGTTCTCCATGTTCCGATTAAAGCATATGATCTTGTGATTAACAACATAAAGCATGAACCGGAATTTGGTGTAACATCATCATTATTGTCATCATGGTTATAAGCATTCCCAAACTAGAACCAATTAAAGCAACTAAGCAATAGCTACCCAACAAAAAGATAAAATCTAGGTTCACAAGGTATGATCATAAAGACTAGGTATATCCTTAACTAGGATTTCTCAACATTAAGACAAATGTATGCATAAAAAAATAGTATTTATTGAGATTATTGGGATAAAAGCATGATCAAGGAACATATATCTTTCTTGTAGAGGATAGCTGCTTGGAGTCTTCAATTTTTGTTCTCGAAACTCTTAATCTTTAAAGAACTTGGACTGCGCTTCTTCTAACATCATACAAGAATTAGAACCAAACACAACAACAAACAAACAAGAACAAACTAAGAATAGATACACCAAACAGAAGGAAAGCTTTAAAGAAGCGTACTAAAGGATAGGGCTCATTGCTACGGTCACGCTAGTGCAAGAAACATGAAAAACGGAGCTACGATTGAAAATAAACAGCTATTGGAAGATTTGTATTATAAAAAAGACAACTATGAGCTTCATTTATTTTAGTTAGGAAACAAATGTAAAGAATATTTGAAAGAAAATATCCTTGCTTATAATTGACTCACATTATATCTACACTTATAAAAACAAAGTAGAACTTAGTCAAACTTTATTTATAATTATCTATATTTAAATTACACTAATTAAACAATTAATTAGAAAGAAACTTGTGAGAACATCTAAACGCATAACTTTATAGGATTCATGTCCAACTAAATAAATTATGTTAGAAACACATTTAAGTTGGTATTAATCATGTTCACATATTAATCAAGAAAACATTAGGTAAAGACTTAAATAGATTTTAATTAGAAAACACACTAGTTGAGAGAACATTTATCAAATTAAATCTATATTTAATTTCAAAATAGGAACTGTCAGACCCTGGTACATGGGACTATACACATGTCATACTTTACCTAGGATAAGGGTTGGGACATGGCCCACGCCCTACATCTGTGTAACTACTCGTAGCCTAGTAGAACTGCTCCTACAGTAGTCAAAGTAGTCGGATACAGTAGGGAACTACCAGAAAACCACTCGGGGTAGGACTCTAAGGCATGTATCCAACTAGGACTTCCATGTAAACCTGTCCCCCAAGACTATATAAGGGCGGATAGGACCCCCTCCAGGGGAAAAATAGAGCGATCCTCCAGGGAATCACCCAGGAGATCACCCAATCATCATAAAAGGCAATACAAACCACACAGGACGTAGGGTATTACTCTCTCGGTGGCCCGAACCTGTCTAAACCTTGTGTTCCTTGCACCTTCGAGTTCTTGATCTCGGCGACAATCTACCTACAAACTCACCACCTCGGGGGTATCCCTCGGTGGGCGTGGTGGTAAAACACCGATGGCATCTCTCAGCTTCACCAGCAACGTGCTCGATGAGGGCACAACCTTCATCTTCAGCTCCTAGATCTGCTTTGCTAACGGTTTGGGTGGCTTCAACAGCCACCTAATCGACTCCAGGAAGCCGGAGCCTTCGCAGCAACTCGACGCAGCAACCTCGACTCCTTCATCGTCGATCTCGACGAGTTGCTGCTCCCCGATCTGCCCAGGCAGATCGAAAACACGTCCGTTTTCGACGTGACTCCAAGTTGTGCTGCACCAGGACTCGAATCGGATTCAAACTGATCTGAGGAAGCTTCGCGTTCCAAGTCCCTCCCCGAGTCGGAGGAAGACTTGTATCACCTCTTCAAGATTCGAGACGAGGGAGACACCGCGCGTCAGGGGCCCCCCGTTCTCGACTACGACTCTGACTCAAACAAAAAGTACCCATCAATCACAATTCTGGACCGAGGAGGACTCGGGGACAGGGGAGCCACCGCTTGTCGTGAGGCCCCAGTTCTTGTTATCCACTCACAACCCAATGACTACTCCGAGTCATTTTCGGGTAGTCATCCGGGTCTAACTATAACATCCATGCCGCAAGGTTGTTTACGGTATTGGAACGGTCTAGAGCCCTCTGAGGTACTCGAATCCGACTCCCACCTTGTGGCACAATCCACCCTTCGGCGAATCGACCCCAGGGAGCTGGAAATTTTTGACTACTCCTCCCAACATTGACGCGCTGTCGCAACAACTTCGACTACTCGACTCGCGCTGCAATCACAACTGCCTCGACAAATCGGCAGCGCCAACGACAACTTCGACAACCCGTCTCGACTAGAAACCAGTCAGGACCGAGCCGCAAACTACTCAGCGACTAGCTCCGCTCTGTCAACAACTAGTTGGAATCAACTCCAACTAGTTGGCTCCATCAACAAATCGGTCACGGATCAAGATCGGGTTGAGAAGGTTCAACCCAGGACCCTCTCCACATTGGAGGAGGATTTTGATTATCCTCCACCTCTCGAAGAAGGGGAAGCCACTGCTCGTCAGGGGGCTATGGTTTCCGACAACCACTCGGATCAATCTACTCATGTGACCTAGGGTCTGGTAAGGGGATTAGATTGGTCGGGCAGGCTTGGGTAGCGGAAGGACAAGAAACCCTCCAGGTCTCTCAAATCAAGTCCACCACGATTCATTGCCACAACCGGGGAACTCCCCTTTCAAGAGGGCAGACCCCTCCCCACATCTGATGACGAAGGCGAGGGCCAAGTGGTGTGGCATGCCAAATTCTTCAATCGAGAAGTACTCATGATTCACGCCGACAAGGATTGTGAAGGCCTAGAGCGGGTCCAGCAAGACGACTACGACGACTACCTCCTTGATCCACTCAACGACGTGGACGAAACAATGGATAGGGAATCCTCATCCAACATCAAGGTGGAAGACGCAGATAAGATCAAGAAGGAACACCACAGGCTCATCAATGCGAAGCGCGCCCAATGTAGGCACCGCACCGTCAAGACAAACCAGCAGGGAAGTCGTAAGCTCCATGACTTCTCAACAGGTGACCTTCAAGCTATCATCAATGCTGGCCGGGGCGCCCGCAATGTCATCATTGCTAGGCAGCAGGAGCGCAAAGATGTGGAAGCCGACAGCTCCATCCGCAACCAACACCCTCTCGAGTACTTGGAGACTACTCGGAAGCGCAAGCCAAAAGCCAGGGAACAATCCACCTACAAAAAAAAGACTCCCAGTTCAAAGAAACGACTCGAGGAGGTCCTCCACGGGCAATGCATGTACGACCCGAAGAGCAAGCATTCAACTTTTGAATGTCAAGCCCTTTGGAGGGCCTTTGGAGCTCCGCCAAGTCCACGAAGAAAGGCGACGGGACTAGCCGACTAATGATTTACTCATAAATTTCGTACCTGATTTAAGGAAGTTTTCTAAGAGTCTTTTTGGTGTTTCGTTTGTTTAAACCATTGTTTTGGAACCTTATCTTGAAACAAGAGGTTACGTACACCCAAAAGCACCCCTTTTTACCACTTAGTCAGGGTCGCTATTTATGTTCTTCTACTCAGGTTAATCATGACTCCCTTGCTAAACTCAGGGAACCCTGTCACAGCCGATCCATGCGACTGCCAAGAGTGGTTGCCTCATTTGGCAATGACTAGTGGGACACGTCAATTAATCAAATACAGCACCTACATGATTGTCTATCAAACACTTCCAGTAACGCACAGACTACTAGTTCCCAACTCGTTTGTTGTGTTACTGAAGGGGCCTTGCTCCCAAACATCCAGTAACACTCCGTTTACTAGTTTCCGACTAGTATTATGCGTAGTTTACTGAAGGGGCCTTGCTCCCGCACAACTTTGCCAATGGTTTCGACGGAATTCAATTTTTCCCGATCAGAAGCAGCATGAAGCAACCGCACCACCCGCATGGAAATCAAACGTGCAATCAATGACTCGATCGATGACTCGGAACCCCCTCCCTCTCAGTCGAAGGTCCTCTACACAAGTCGGAGAAGAATTTGGATCGTCTAGGACAAGTCAAAGAAGAACTTGGATTGCCTACGACAAGAAGAACTTGGATCATCTACAACAAGTCGGAGGAGCATTTGGATCGCCTACTACAAGTCGGAGGAGGATTTGGATCGCCTACTTTAAGTCAGAGAAGGACCAGCCAGCATCTATCGAATGGTTCCCATCCCCGCCGACTACTCGGACTTCATCAAACAACGCCATACTTTTACCAAATGGCCACCATGGCCTGATGGCGCCTCAATCTTGGTAGGGAGGGCCAGGGCATTGTAAGGGCATGAGTCCTCCAAGCTACCCGACTCAGCCCACCCTTTTTGTGCCTCCATCTTTGTAGGGAAGGCCTGGGCATAGGAAGGGCACGAGTCCTCCAAGCTACCCGGCTCAGACCACCTTTCTTCGCCTACAACTTGGTTGGGCGGGCCTGGGTATTGGAAGGGCACGAGTCCTCTAAAGTACCCGGCTCAACCCACCTTTTTGCGCTACAATCTTGGAAGGGCAGGCCAGGGTATCGGAAGGGCATGGAGCCATCCAAGCTACCCGGCATAGCCCACCTTTTTGCGCTAGCAACCCCAACAACTTGTCGGGCCTAGCACCACTCCACGCAGGCACAACCCTCGACTCCTCGATGATTACTTCGCAATCGCCAGGGCACTCGGTGACCCGCCGACGTCTACTTCGACTACACAACTAGCCGGAAGAATTGATTCCGACTAGTCGGGATCTTCAACAAACCGGCGCAGCTTCATCAACTCGCGACACAGCTTCATCGACAATCACCAACGAATCAAGATCGCCAATCACCTACGAGAAGACCCTGACCCTATTCAAGGAGGTTTTACGGAGATCTTTAGGGAATTTGTTTCACCATTGTCTCGAGGTTCATCTCGACACAAGGGGTTTTCTCCCAAAGAATTCCTTCAACCGCTCGGTCAGGGGATCAAGGAGTTTACCCAAAATAGGGCATGTTCGTTCATCCTTACTTCAGCGTTGTACAACTTGTTTTGGCCCACCGAAGGACTCCCTTAGGGCTAATCGAGACATCTTCGCATGGCAACTTACGACTTGTCTTGGCCCGCCCAAGGACTCCCTTAGGGCTAGCCGAGTCATCCTTGCTCAACGACTACTTCTGTATCAATGAAAGTACAGGATCGCGTTGTCCCTTCCTTTGGGCCAACCGAGACTTGTCTTGGCACACCCAAGGAACTTATCGCCTCACGTGAAAGATCTCGTCATCAATCCCTCAGGGCCAACCGTTATGTTTTCACAAGTCAACATGTGCATCCTCATGGTCCGCCCAAGGATGTGACTGACGCTACCACCGAGATTTATTTCTCCCTCATTGACTTCTAGTCACCTTCCCATACTTTCCGCAACAGATTACTCGTTTTCGACTAGTATTCTTCGTTACTGAAGGGGCTTTGCTCCCCAACTTCCAGTAACACTCGGTTCTACTAGTTCACGACCAGTATTACGTGCAAGTTTACTGAAGGGGCATCGCTCCCATACTTCCAGAAAAACTCCATCTTACTAGTCCGCGACTAGTACTACGCGTAGTTTACTGAAGGGGCATCGCTCCCATACTTCCAGTAAAACTCCGTCTTACTAGTCCGCGACTAGTACTACGCGTAGTTTATTAAAGGGGCATCGCAACCATACTTCCAGTAATGCTCTGATTACTAGTTACCGACTAGTATTCTATATTATTGAAGTAGTTTTAATCCCATACTTCCAGTAACGTTCAGACTACTAGTCTCCGACTAGTGCTTTATGTTCCTGACGGGACCTCGCTCCCTTACTTTTAATATTTCTCCGTTTACTAGTTTTCAACTAGCTATACATGGAGTTTACTGCATGGGCATTGCTCCCAACACGGTTTCATGTATATCAGTTACAACATACTTTTATGTTTACTTTGCAGGGGACCTGATCTAGACCGTGCCGCTGGCCGAGTCGGATTCAACGATCAGTTGGCTTCATCAACATTTGCGAACGACTACTCCGATTTCGCGAGAACGCTTGCCTACACGTCATTGACTACAACGACTACTCGTCGGATTCAACTCCGACTAGTTGGGTTCATCAACTACCATCGGCGACTACTTGCCTTCATGAACAATGCACGGCGACGCGCTGGCGGCTACTTCGACTACTCGTTTCGTCTACAAGCTACTCGGAATCGACTCGGCTCGGTGTTACGCTTGTGACTACTTCGACTACTCATTTCACCTACAAGCTAGTTGGCATAGACTGTGCTTGGCGACACGATGGAGGCTGCATCGACCACTCATCTCGCTTACAAAACTAGTCGGAATCGACTCCGACTAGTATGCTTCATTGACAGTTCAAGATTCAGCGGCTACTTGGCCAATATCTAGCTTGGGGGCTGACGCCACTAACTCCTGGGCATATCCTATGCGACTCATCTAGCTCCTAGGCTCGGGGGTTGGATACGACATGGCTCTCAGCAATGAAGATTGCATGCCACGATTCTTTGGACCCTTTATTCCAAAACTTGGGAATTTGGATTCAAGGCTCGGGGGCTGCAGGACACGTGGAAGATAAAGATAGAAGATTCAAGATTGAATTGACCCTCAGCCTGATTCTGCGAGTCAATCTAAGGCTCGGGGGCTACTCCATATGGAGTGCGAGTTTAATCGCACGCCATATAAAAGAAGACAACTACTCGGAGCATGAGCACCTCACAGCCTCGACGCACCCAAGGAAGTACTCGGAAGACATCTTCAAAAAAAAGTTCGGGAGAACTCGAAGATGCTTTCAGAAGTACTTGAACACCTGCAGTACTCGGCTACGAAGAGCTCGGGGGCTTGTCAGACCCGAGTACACGGGACTGTACACATGGCATATTTTTCCTAGGATAAGGGTTGGGACATGTCCCATGCCCTACATCTGTGTAACTACTCGTAGCCTAGTAGAACTGCTCCTACAGTAGTCAAACTAGTCGGATATAGTCGGGAACTACCAGAAAACCACTCGGGGTAGGACTCTAGGGCATGTATGTGGCAGAACCACCTGAATTAATCCGGCTCAAGCGCGCTAACCATCACCACAAAGGCAATCAGGGCTAACTCGCACTTCAAACGGAATAATCCACTGGTTTGTCGGGTAACCTCCCGATACAACCACGGTTTTTGCCGATCAAAACCACACATACATGTACTCACACGCAGGTGAGCCCAGGGGATACAACATTCCACAAATTTTACACCACAGGGTTCATCATGAATTATTATTACAACGGGGTTCAAATTTGTAAAACAGGGTACTTCAGAGTTCAAAATAACTGAGTTCTTCAGAGTTCAATGCTGCAGAAAAAAAATAACGATAACTACTCGACGATACAGGATGTCTCGATGAAGCCCGTACGAGACATCACTCGGCCTTATCACCGTTGGCCGGGGGCGTATCCCATTCCACCGACCAACCAGGAGGAAGGGTACACGGCCAAGTCAAACTAGCAATCATATCTTCGAAAGTTTCACCTGAAAACAAGCCACAAGCAAGGCTGAGTATACTAATACTCAGCAAGGCTTACCCGACTAGTGGAATATACGTAGCCGACTCCTAGACATGCAAGGGTTTTGGCTTGAGGGGTTTGTTTTGCCGAAAAGCATATACAGGTAGGTCCTTACTTTCAAATTTTAGCTCCAAGTTCTAGTTTTCTTTAACCATTCTAGGTAAGCAACTATCCAATATCATACATGGTGGAAGAATTAATTTGCATCCAACAAGATTAATCATCATCATTGTTCCTCTTCTTACTCTATGTGGTAAAATGGTCAAGCAGTCTCAATAACCACGAGAAACGGACGATTCGAATTGAATTTCTTAACCTTGCAAGGGAAACCTAAACACACGTCACGTGGTTACTCACCGTGTCACACGTGCAACTTTTCCCCTTTCTTCCTGGGTTGTGGATCAGGGCCAACATCCAAGACTACAGAGCCCAGCTCTGTACCCACCATGTGCGCGCATGGAACCGAAGTTGAGATGGTGGGATGCTGTCCACTTGCCGGTCCGATTAGGTAGTTAAGCTTACCGATTACCATATTCTCGGCATGTGGTTAGTACGTTCAAACGCTTAACCACCACTACCACACACTGCGGCCTTAGCATTTTTCACTAAACAGACGGGGCCTCAATCATCAACATAAACATCGTACCATAGCCGCGTCCGTCGACCTTATGATTGCAGCATGTAGTAAACATTCAACTCCTAAATTCTCGCGAGTGACTGGGAATCACTCGACTTTTACCGAAGTCCTATTAGCATAGCATTCTATCGAACCTTATATCTAGTGTTCAGATCATAGGAACCTAAGTTCATGCAACTAAGTTTTCATTCACCTCCTATAAACTTAATGCACAAGTAAAGTAGAGTAATAAATTGCATAAGTTTGGAAAAATAGGGTTCATGCTCCGGGGCTTGCCTTCTTGGGTAAAGTTAGCCTGGGGCTCGTCCAAACTTGGGTTCGGGTCTTCGAAGGCTTCAGTTAGATTTACTTGAGCTTCACGCTGCTCACTTGAAACTTTTTATACAGCAAGAGCTACTTTAAAGAGTGCTATAGTAAAAAGTTGAACACTTTCCAAGCAAAGAAACTAATTATTTGAATTAGTGCCTTTTTCCTACCACAAATTTATTTAAATAGGTTACAGAAAGGAAAAAGGTTCTAAATTTTTTTCAGTGGTATTTAGGCATCAAGATAACAATTCTGGAGAAGTTTTACTACATGAATCACAATATAACAGCAGTTACAATTTAGTTTTATTATTTCATGGCATAAACAAGTTTTATTAAAAGTTTAGCTAGAGGTGGGTTCTGGTCCTAATATTTTTACACTGGCCTACAAATCAAGCAACCAATCTACTGTCAAATTTTCAGGTTTAGCCTTTGGCTACAACAGTGGGTACAATTAAAGTCCATTAAACCTTCTATTTAACTTATAGCAAGATTTAGCAAGCAACTAAAGAAATGCATGTAACAAAAGTTGTAGATTTTCATCTAAAGCTTGCAGAACAGTTGAGCTTTTATTTTTCCGATTTTTCTACCATTTTATATGAATTTTACAAGTTCACTGATTTTTAATCTAGGGTTAAAACATTCTTTTACAGAGGGGTCCCTTGAAACTTGCGTGCAGGCCCCTGGGAAGATTGCAATCAAAGCAATGTGGTCCCTGGCGGCGCTGGCATGGCGGCCGGCCAGATTCCGGTGAGGGGGCTTGTTGGTGGCGAGGGGAAAAGGGTCGTGGAGATCCAGCGACGTGAGAGCTACCTTGGGGTGGCCTTGGTAGGGGTTGGGGGTGGCCGGAGGTGGCTCATCGGCGCGGAGAAGAGGAGCGTTGACGACGGTGCTCCGGCGAGGAGGGGAGGATGTGGGCTGGTTGATGAGCTTCGCGGCATCGAGGGAAACCCGTTTTGAGGCTTGGCTTGGACGCAGGAGCTTCGGAGTGGGCTGTCCACGGAGCAGCAAGGGAGCGGCGGCGGCGCGGGCGGCACTGGCGGTGCTCTAGCGGTCGAGATAGCCGGGGAAGAGGCCGGTGAGCTTCAGTGGACGGAGGGCAAGCTCGCTGGGCGATGGGTTTGGAAAGTGGGAGGCTGGGGAGTGGGGTTCCACGGGCGGTGGTGCACGGCGGCGGTAATGGTGGCGGCGGCGGCGTTCTGGTGTCTGGGCGCGCGAGGGGGGGCTCAGTGCGGCCTTTTGTAGGCAGCAGAGAGGCGGGAGGAGGGCGGGACTGGACTGCGAGGCGCGGGCGCGTGCGGCACGACCGGGGCGCGTTACTGGCCGCGGAGGGCGGTGAGCAGAGCCGGCGCGGTGTGCGGCGGGCGCGGGCAGGGGATTGGGCGCTGAGGATTTGGCGTGGGGAGCGGGAGATCACGCGGCGCACGGGTTGGGCGAGGAGCTGCAGCAGCTGGCTTGCCGGGAGGTGAGCGCGGCGACTGGCCTGACGCGACGGGGACACGGGCATGGCGCGGCTCGTCCATTGGGCGCGGCGGGCGGCGAGCAGAGGCGCGCGTGCGGCGGCGTGCGCGGACTGGGGAGGAGCGCAGCGTGCGAGCGCGGCCAGGCATTGGCTTGGCGCCTAGCGTCGGTTAGGTATCGCCGGCCAAGTGGCCTGCGACGACTGCGCGGCAGCAGAGGGTCGGGCGAAGCGAAAGGGTCGGGCGAACGGCTGCGCGTCGGAGGGACGGGCGAAACGAGAAGAAGGGTCTGCACTGGAAATAGAAGAAAAGGCAGGGGTTGGTTTGCAAATCCAAGTGTTTCTCAAATTTTTGTGTTGCAACTCAAAAATCCTTGAACTTGAAAGTTGTTCAAAATGAAAAGTTACACAAGTTTTGTTTCAGGCCAAAGTTCATTTGAGTTCTAGTTTAGAAGTTATTTGAAAAACTCAAAAAGTACAATTTAGAGGGTACATCATTCCCTGGGCAAAACTTAGTATTCACTCCTAGGCTTCAACTAGACTTTTGTTTAACATGTCAATAACGACGTGCCTATTCAAGTTTTGTAGCCATGTTTGCATCAATGTGAATGTTCTTTGAATTTTTTGATTAAAGCACATGTACTTATGCACATATACGCAACTATTTTCAAACCAACGCAAACCAATTTATAACTCATTTCTTTTAAACTTTCCTTAGTTATTTATGCATCGTGTTAAGCTAATGAGGCTTATTTCGTAATTTAAACACCTGAGGTGTTACAGCGTATCCGACTAGGACTCCTGTCCCCCAAGACTATATAAGGGCGGACAGGACCCCCTCCAGGGGAAAAACAGAGCGATCCTCTAGAGAATCACCCACGAGATCACCCAATCATCATCAAAGGCAATACAAACCACACAATACAAACCACACAGGACGTAGGTGTGGCAGAACCACCTGAATTAATCTGGCTCAACCGCGCTAACCATCACCCCAAGGGCAATCAGGGCTAACTCGCACTTCAAATGGAATAATCCACTGGTCTGTCGGGTAACCTCCCGATACAACCACGGTTTTTGCCGATAGAAACCACACATACATGTACTCACACGAAGGTGAGCCCAGAGTATACAACATTCCACAATTTTACACCACAGGGTTCATCATAAATTAGTATTACAATGGAGTTCAAATTCTTAAACAAGGCACTTCAGAGTTCAAAATAAAAGAGTTCTTCAGAGTTCAAAGTAAATGAGTTCTTCAAAGTTCAAAGTAAATGAGTTCTTCAGAGTTCAAACAGCGGAAAAGATAGCGACAACTACTCAACGATAAAGGATGTCTCGATGAAGCCCGTACGAGACATCACTCGTCATCACTGCCATTAGCCGGGGGTGTATCCCATTCCACCGACCAACCAGGAGGAAGGGTACAAGGCCAAGTCAAACTAGCAATCATATCCTCGAAGGTTTCACCTGAAAACAAGCCACAAGCAAGGCTTAGTATACTAATACTCAGCAAGGCTTACCCGACTAGTGGAATATACTTAGCCAACTCCTAGACATGCAAGGCTTTTGGCTTGAGGGGTTTGTTTTGCCGAAAAGCATATATAAGTCGGTCCTTACTTTCAGATTTTATCTCCAAGTTCTAGCTTTCTTTAACCATTCTAGGTAAGCAACTATCCAATATCATACATGGTGGAAGAATTATTTTACATCCAACAAGATTAATCATCATCATTGTTCCTCTTCTTACTCTATGTGGTAAAAGGGTCAAGCAGTCTCAATAACCGCGAGAAACGGACGATTCGAATCGAATTTCTTAACCTTACAAGGGAAACCTAAACACACGTCACGTGGTTACTCTCAGAGTCACATGTGCAACTTTTCCATTCAATTCCTGCTTCACGGAACAGGCCCACCGCCCTCGACTACACGTCCCCACAGACCACGGTACGTCGGGCTGTGGCAGCAAATGCACCCGCCATTAGCTAGATGTGAATGAATTCAAGACGGCGGGGAGTATATTCCGGCCTCGGTTCAATCTAGTACTTAAGCTTATCGTTACCATATTCTCGGCATGTGGTTAGTACATTCAAAGACTTAACCACCACTACCACACACTGCGGCCTTAGCATTTTTCACTAAACAGACGGGGCATCAGTCATCAACATAAACCTCGCACCATAGCCCCATCCGTCGACCTTATGATTGCAGCATGTAGTAAACATTCAACTCCTATATTCTCGCGAGTGACAGGAAATCACTCGACTTTTACCGAGTCCTATTAGCATAGCATTCTATCGAACCTTACATCTATTGTTCAGAGCATGGGTAGCTAGGATCATGCAACTAAGTTTCCATTCAACTCCCACAAACTTAATGCACAAGTAAAGTAGAGTAATAAGTTGCATAAGTTTAGAAAATAGGGTTCATGATCCGGGGCTTGCCTTCTTGGGAAAAGCTAGCTTGGGGCTCGTCCGAACATAGGCTCGGGTCTTTGAGAGCTTCAGTTAGATTTACTTGACCTTCACGCTGCTCACTCTTGGACGCGGGCACCAGCTCGTATGTTCCGTCGGCGAGAGTCGTCGATTCTATATGAATGCACAAATATAAGTTATAGTGATGATATATGACGATTATTTTCATTCACATCAAAGTTGTAGTTCACAAAATATCGATTTGATTGTGAAGTTACTTACTTGAGATTTCTATGGGCAATTGTTAAAAGAGTATAACTTAAACCATTAACTTCATTAAACAAAAGGGGGTTGCGTTATATTAGAAACTGAATTTTCCAAGCACAACATGGATTAATCGCAACTTCTGGATTAGGTAACTTCTGGTAATGAAATTTTTATTTAGAGCACAATAAGTAGAGGCAAAAGCACTGTAAAAATTTCAGACATTTTTACACAGCAGATTAATTATGAAAAATGCATTACACAGCCACTTCTAGAACCTAGTTATTTTTATACAGAACAAACCATTCAAGCATTGAAGCTAAAACTTTTACATGGTGTTAATCTATCCATTAGTGTGTTACTGCAAATGTTTCAGATTTTACAGAGCAAGACACAATGCATAATAAATAGAGCAAAATACACCTAGTTTAATAAAGATTAATTTCTACAGGATGTTTTACAGAGTTTCTATGTATGAAACTTTTTACACGGCAAGAGTTACTCCAAAGAGTTCCGTAGTAAAAAGTTGAACATTTTCCAAGCACAGAAACTAATTATTTGTATAAGTTAAATTTTTCCTACCACAAAATTATATAAATAGGTTACAAAGAGTATAAAGGTTCTAAACATGTTCTGTGGTATTTAGGCCTTAAAACAACAGTTCTGAGAAAGTTTCACCACATGAATCACAACAGAACAGCAGTTATATTTAGTTTTATTATCCCAAGTCATCAACAAGTTTTATTAAGAAGTTTAGCTAGAGATGGGTCCTGGTCCTAATATTTTTACGCTGGATTACAAATCAAGCACACAATCTACTGTTAAATTTTCAGGTTTAGACTTTGTCTACAACAGGGGGTACAATTAAAGTCTATTAAACCTTCCATTTAATTTAGAGCAAGATTTAGCAAGAAACTGAAGAAATGCATGTAACCAAAGTTGTAGATTTTCATCTAAAGATTCCATAACAGTTAGGTTTGTATTTTCCTGATTTTTCTATGATTTTTTTATGGATTTTACAAGTTCGCTATTTTTGAAATCAAGTTTAAACACAGGTTTACAGATATGTCCCTGGAAACTTGCGTGCAGACTCTTTTAAAGATTTAAATCAAAGCAATTGGGTCCCTGGGCGGCGCTGGCATGGCGGCCGGGCAGATTCCGGCGAGGGGGCTCGTCGGCGGCGAGGGAAAAAGGGTCGGGGAGATCCAAGGAGGTGAGGGCTACCTTGGGGTGGCCTTGGTCGGGGTTGGGAGTGGCCGGAGGTGGCTCGCCGGCGCGGAGCAGAGGGGCGGCGACGGGGCGGAACGTCGGCGACGGTGCTCCGGCGAGAAGGGGACAGCGTGGGCTGGTCGAGGAGCTTTGCGGCGTCGAGGGGAAACCGTTTCGAAGCTTGCCCGGGACGGAGGAGCTTCGGCGTGGGCTGCCCACGGAGCAGCAAGGAGCGGCGGCGGCGCGGGCGGCACTGGCTGTGCTCCGGCGGTTCTGGGCGACGATGGGTGGGGCAGTGAGCTGCGGTGGGGTGCTGTGGTGGTGGTGGAAGACTCAGCTCTGGCAAGGGGTGGCCGGAGAGGTGAGCTCCACGGTGAGCTAAGCACGACGGCGTTAATGGTGGCGGCGGCGGTGTTCTGGCGTCTGGGCGCGCGAGGGGAACTCCGTGCGGCCTTTTGTAGGCAGCAGAGAGGCAGAAGGAAATGTGGGACTTGACTGCGAGGCGCGGGCGCGGGCGCCACGACGGAAACGCGTGACTAGCCGCGGCGGGCGGCCAACAGAGCCGGCGCGGCGTGCGGCAGGCGCGGGCAGGGGACTAGGCGCTGAGGATTTGGCGTGTGGAGCATGAGATCACGTGGCACGTGGTTGGGCGAGGAGCTGCAGCAGCTGCCTTGCCGGGCGGCGAGCGCAGCGACTGGCGGGACGCTGCGGAGCCACGGGCACGGCGCGGTTCGTCCATTAGGCACGGCGGGCGGCAAGCAGCGGCGCGGGTCGCCAGCGCGCGCGTGGCGTGCGCGGACTGGGGAAAACGTGGCGTGCGGGCGCGCATGCGGGCGCGGCCAGGCATTGGCTTGGCACCTAGCGCCGTCAGGCATCTCCGGCCATGTGGCCTGCGGCGACTGCGCGGCGGCGAGGGTCGGGCGAAGCAAAGGGTCGGGCGAGTGAAAGGGTCGGGCGACGCGGCTGCGCGCTGGAGGGTCGGGCGAGACGGAAGGGTCGCGCGATGCGAGGGTCGGGCGAAGTAAGGGTCGGGCGAGACGGAGGGGTCTGCAGAGAAATAGAAGAAAAGGCAGGGGCTAGTTTGCAAATCCAAGTGTTTCACAAATTTTTGTGTTGGAACTTGAAAATCCTTCAACGCGAAAGTTGTTCAAAAAGAAAAGTTCTACAAGTTTCGTTTCAGGACAAAGTTTGTTTGAGTTCTAGTTTAGAAGTTATTTTAGAAACTTATTTCATTGAAGCTTCTCCTAATTATTTATGCACCGTGTTAAGCTAAAGAGGCTTATTTCGTAAATTAAACACCTGGGGTGTTACAGCAGGGTATTACACTCTCGGCGGCCCGAACCTGTCTACACCTTGTGTTCCTTGCACCTTTGAGTTCTTGATCTCAGCGACACCCTATCTACAAACTCACCACCTCGAGGGTATCCATCGGTGGGCGTGGCGGTAAAACACCGACAGGTACTATTGTACAACAACACTTCTAAACTATAGCTTAGAGTTTTAGAACACTTCTAAACTATAGCTTAGAGTTTCAGAAGATTAACGCAAAAAGAACAGACTGAAACGGGTGTAAAACGCGGAAACTATGGAACAAAATGTTGCAGGGACATAGTCATGATTAACAATAGCTTTCAGGGGCTAGCATGGAAGATTTGCAAGGCATAGTAAACTATGCTCGCAAATTTAGAAAAGACAGGGTTAGATTAAAAATTCAAGGTTAGAGCTAGGTTAAAAAGATCTAATAGATCTAGGGGGTTTTCAGTGAAGTTTGCAAGACACGGGAAAAACATCGAAAATCAAGAATTGGATCGCGTTGTCCCTTCCTTTGGGCCAACCGAGACTTGTCTTGGCACACCCAAGGAACTTATCGCCTCACATGAAATATCTCATCATCAATCCCTCAGGGCCAACCGTGATGTTTTCACAAGTCAACATGTGCATCCTCATGGTCCGCCCAAGGATGTGACTGACGCTACCACCGAGATTTATTTCTCCCTCATTGACTTCTAGTCACCTTCCCATACTTTCCGCAACAGATTACTCGTTTTTGACTAGTATTCTTCATTACTGAAGGGGCTTTGCTCCCCAACTTCCAGTAACACTCCGTTCTACTAGTTCACGACCAATATTACGTGCAAGTTTACTGAAGGGGCATCGCTCCCATACATCTAGTAAAACTCCGTCTTACTAGTCCGTGACTAGTACTACGCGTAGTTTACTGAAGGGGCATCGCTCCCATACTTCCAGTAAAACTCCATCTTACTATTCCGCGACTAGTACTACGCGTAGTTTACTGAAGGGGCATCGCACCCATACTTCCAGTAATGCTCTGATTACTAGTTACCGACTACTATTCTATGTTACTGAAGTAGTTTTAATCCCAAACATCCAATAACGTTCAGACTACTAGTCTCAACTAGTGGTTCATGTTCCTGATGGGGCCTCGCTCCCGTACTTTCAATATTTCTCCGTTTACTAGTTTTCAACTAGCTATACATGGAGTTTACTACAAGGGCATTGCTCCCAACACGGTTTCATGTATATCAGTTACAACATACTTTTATGTTTACTTTGCCGGGAACCTGATCTAGACCGTGCCGCTGGGCGAGTCGGATTCTCAGTTGGCTTCATCAATATTTGCCAACGACTACTCTGATTTCGCGAGAACGCTCGCCTACACGTCATTGACTACAATGACTACTCGTCGGATTCGACTCCGACTAGTTGGGTTCATCAACTACCATCGGCGACTACTTGCCTTCATGAACAATGCACGGTGACACGCTGGCGACTACTTCGACTACTCGTTTCGTCTACAAGCTAGTCGGAATCGACTCGGCTCGGTGTTATGCTTGTGACTACTTCGACTACTCGTTTCACCTACAAGCTAGTCGGCATAGATTGTGCTTGGTGACATGCTGGAGGCTACATCGACCACTCATCTCGCTTACAAAACTAGTCGGAATCGACTCCGACTAGTATGCTTCATTAACAGTTCAAGATTCAGCGGCTACTTGGCCAATATCTGGCTCGGGGGCTGACGCCACTGACTCCTAGGCATATCCTATGCGACTCATCTAGCTCCCAGGCTCGGGGGTTGGATACGACATGGCTCTCAGTAATGAAGATTGCATGCCACGATTCTTTGGACCCTTTATTCCAAAACATGGGGATTTGGATACAAGGCTCGGGGGCTGCAGGACACGTGTCATCAGCGACATATTTTTCGAATCTGGTGGAAGATAAAGACAGAAGACTCAAGATTGAATTGACCCTCAGCCTGATTCTGCGAGTCAATCTAAGGCTCGGGGGCTACTCCATATGGAGTGCGAGTTTAATCGCACCCCATATAAAAGAAGACAACTACTCGGAGCATGAGCACCTCACAGCCTCGACGCACCCAAGGAAGTACTCAGAAGACATCTTCAAAAAAAAGTTCGGGAGAACTCGAAGACGCTTTCAGAAGTACTTGGACGCCTGCAGTACTCGGCTACGAAGAGCTCGGGGGCTTGTCAGACCCAGGTACACGGGACTGTACACATGGCATACTTTTCCTAGGATAAGGGTTGGGACATGGCCCACGCCCTACATCTGTGTAACTACTCGTAGCCTAGTAGAACTGCTCCTACAATAGTCAAACTTGTCGGATATAGTAGGGAACTACCAGAAAACAACTCGGGGTAGGACTCTAGGGCATGTATCCGACTAGAACTTCCATGTAAACCTGTCCCCCAAGACTATATAAGGGCGGACAGGACCCCCTCCAGGGGAAAAACAGAGCGATCCTCCAGAGAATCACCCAGGAGATCACCCAATCATCATCAAAGACAATACAAACCACACAGGACGTAGGTTATTACGCTCTCCGTGGCCCGAACCTGTCTACACCTTGTGTTCCTTGCACCTTCAAGTTCTTGATCTCGGCGACACCCTATCTACAAACTCACCACCTAGGGGGTGTATCCCTCGGTGGGCATGGCGGTAAAACACCGACAGGAACTATTGTACAACAACACTTCTAAACTATAGCTTAGAGTTTTAGAACACTTCTAAACTATAGCTTAGAGTTTTAGAAGATTAACGCAAAAAGAACAGACTGGAACGGGTGTAAAACGCGGAAACTATGGAACAAAATGTTGCAGGGACCTAGTCACGATTAACCATAGCTTTCAGGGGCTAGCATGGAAGATTTGCAAGGCACAGTAAACTATGCTCGCAAATTTAGAAAAGATAGGGTTAGATTAAAAAATCAAGGTTAGGGCTAGGTTAAAAAGATCTAATAGATCTAGCGGTTTTCGGTGAAGTTTGCAAGACACGGGAAAGACCGAGGGTTCACATGCTGCGCACGCCCAGAACAATGGTGTCCGGGGCTTGGACTCTGTTTGAGTCCAGATTGTCCACGGGAGAAAGGATATGGGGCTGACATGTGGGCCTCACGAGTTAGTGAGAAAAAGAGAGGAAGAGGGAAAGGAGGGAGGAAACAACTTCATATCGGGACTAAAGTAACCAAGTGAGTTTGAGAGAGTGAGGCCGAAACAGTTTTGGGTGATGGCCGAAAAGAGAAACAGGTTAGCCAAAGGAGAATTGCCGTTTGACAGCTCGAACCGAAGGGAGGGGGAGGGATCGGGCAGGCCCAAACCTTTTATAGTACGCAACAGCAGGGCTTGCATGACACATATGTTGAGGATAGCAACAGGAGCCATCCAGGCGAATAGGATACTAGGGAGAGCAGACCGAAAAGAGAAAGAAAGGAGAGAGGGGTCGCACGGTGGGCTGCAGAGGACGGACGACCGGGCTTGCGTGGTTCACACGCTGAGGATAGCAGAATGAGTCGTACGATCTCGGATGAAGATCGAAATGGCACGGGGTGAAAAGCTAGGTTAGCGCGCAGGTTGGGTACGGGTGTACGGGAAGGTAAGGCATGTGTGCCTAGATCAGACTCGATAAATGAGTCCCAGTGCACACACAGAGGAAGGCCGAGCTTGGCACAGCATGGTTGCCGTGTCGAGAAAGGAAAAGAGAGGATGGGGATGGTGATGGCCGAACTGGGTCGGATCAAGTTTGGGTCGAGGTAGGTTCAGCTCATTAGCGAAGATGGCTCGTTCGAGAGCATAAAAGAGAGAGAGGGGTCCGCAGCTATAGTGTCGGAAAATACTGAAGATGAGCCACGGGGCCTCGCTTCAAGCACGATTTGGTCAAGGAGAAAGGTTAGAGAGCGGATCATTCGATGGGGCATCTAAGGTTTTCGGATATGAAGAGGAAAAATGGTGGACGGTGATTAAATAGCTCAGTCTGACTATGACAAGATATTTGGACTAAAGAACGAGATAAAGAAAGGGAAACTTGCTTGGGGGCTTTCTCACCTTACAAGGAAAAGGTTCGAGTCAATTTTGTTGACGGAAAGCGAGTGACGATGAGATCATGGCGATGGTCGAGCTCAAACTTGCATGTGGTGCGGTTCTAGGGTTTAGGTTGGATTGGACAAAACCAAGTTGAATCCATCCTGAGAAGAAAATAAAAAGGATTTCAATTTTCCAGAATATATTTTCAGGTTTGAAATAAATATAGAAAATCTAGATAAGTATTTTAAACCACGAAAAATATCCTGTAGATCCAAAAATTCTGGAAAAATCCTGAAGATAGTTTGGGACACAAGGAGTCCAAATAAAATACTTGAAACTTGTAAAAAAACTTTTAGAACCCTCCAATAAAATCCTAGAGATAAACGGTGTCCCAAGACTATTTCCCTTTCCTTTTCTCGTTCTATAGTTCCCAGTTTCTCATCTTTGTCGGACTGAGCTGTTTCTTCACCGTTCGCCCTTGCCCCTTATCCTATCCGACACCGTAAGATGCCCCATCGAGTTCCCCATTCTCTAATCATTGTCTTTGATCAAATCACGCTCGAAACGGAGTCATGTCACCATTTCGGTATTTTTCGGCGATACTGCATTGTCGTCAATGTTAGCTCCAGTGACTAGTACCAATCTCCCTCAACAGCCCAGCCCTTTTATCTCCCTCTTTACCCTTCTCTTTGCGTCCCAAATTCTATCCATCGACCTAGATCAATCTCGGCTTATCCGAGTGCCCCTCGCTTCCTACTCTCTTCCTCAGCACAATGGCCAGCCTATCACTCCTCTTCCTCTCTGTCTCTCCGATGTCATGGTCCCACCTATCATTTCCCCTCCATTCTTCCTCTTTCCGGTCCGCTCTTCCGATCGGCATGTTCGCTTGAATCTTTCCCTTAGCCCAACACTACTAAGTCAACCCGTCCATCTTAAGCCAACCAAAGTTCATTTTGGGCCACAATCGATCAGACCCGTCGAAACCCCAAACCCAACCCGCACTCACCAACCCTCTTAGCGGTTTTCTTTTGTCGTTTTCCTCAGCTCAACTCGTTTCAACCTGTTCTTTTCCGGCTGAACCGATCTATCTCTCTCGTTTGTTCATGCTCTCGAACAGCCTATGTTTGGCCAGCCCATTTTTCTTTTTGGCCCACACCTAAGTGGCCTTTGGCCCATCCCGACCCAACCTATGTGTTCACTAGTACAAAAATACTCATTAGCCCCGGTTGGGAAACCCCCAACCGGGACCGCCAATCCGGGACTAAAAGCCTCGGTCTTTAGTCCTGGGTCAGGCAACCGGGACTAATGGGGACCTTTACCAACCGGGACTAAAGGGGCTCCCAGCCCCGTGCCTGGCAGGGGCCCCCTTTAGTCACCGAGGCTAAAGGTTTACTATAGAAGACTACGTAATTTCGAATATCAAAATATAACTAAAACAAAAAAGAAATTAATGGAAATGAACACATACAAAGTGATATATATATATACATACAAAGTGGGATTCACCACTAATAAAGTGCAACAATGTGCAACATAGATATATACATATACATACAAAGTGCAACAAAGTTTTATATAACATCTATGCTATATTTACTACTTGTATCAAGATTGTGTCCATCACAGTGGAATTCACCATCTGGTTTGATGACTTGCTCATAAATAAATCCTGGTAGGACATCTTGAATCGCAAAAACTTTTTCCCATGGAAGGAGCTTATCCCGCATCCTAGCAATCTATAAAAAAGTGAAAAATACTAATTATGACCATTTTCAAAATTAGTTGAAATATTGCTAGATGTTGTTTATTACTTACTTCCGCTTCCCAAGAAGTATATGTCTTGTAAGGACCTACAAAATTGTGAATGTTCTCGCAAACATAGTATGCGCATAAATTATTGCCCTGCGCCTGCCTCAAACACTTTAATTCCTCAAACACTTTAATACAAAAGAAGTCATCAGGTATTCATATGAATATATAATAAAACAAATGAAATGTGCAAAGCAGCATCCAGTATGTACTGGAAAGTTTGTCTTGAATCTGAGCTCGCCTATGAAATTATCTGATTCTTTTTCACTTAACTTTTCCCAAACCTTGCGCATGACCGAGAATGAATAAATATATTTATCGATAAGCGCATGTCTGGAATTATCACAATTAGTAATTACCTTTTCAACAAGTCGGTCATGGTTTTGTAATCTTTTGGATCTTTCTTTAATGAGTCCATAACAATCGCTAAGCGCATGTCAGGTTTTATCACAATGAGTATCCAGTGATTTCTGCAAGATTATATAGAGCCACTTTTTGTTAGGGTTAAAATATTCAATTATACAAAAGTAAAAGGATTCCACGATAGAAAACACTCACTGAAAGTTGTAAGGAAACAATATATTCTGCTTGTAATGCTAAATTGATAAGAACTTGTATAAGTTATCAAATATTTCTTGAGGGTTGTCCTTTAGAGTAACGCAATTCACAACCACTGGGTCGACGAAGCTCAAGTGAAAGTAGTCATTATACCTGCATGTTTGAATCTCCATTCTACAAGATACAAAAGAAACAAGAAACTGATTGAGGGCATGTAATAAGATTCGCTAATTATGTAAATAAAAATTAAAGAACACCCCTTAGAGAAGCCAGATGCTGACGAAAGAGATGTCGAGGGCAGCTTGATGGTATAGTTAGTATAATTCTTCGAAATTCAACAATATCACATCCTCACCACGAAAGTAATCTTCGTCTTTAATCCGTACACCCAGCATGATGTTGCCATGGCTAGATGCGATCATGTAGTAAAAAAATATTTATTTCGGAACATGTATCTGTTGTTAACCTTGACCCTATAGTGATGATGTGGCAGAACCACCTGAATTAATCCGGCTCAAGTGTATTAACCATCACCATTAAGGCATCCTCGGTTAACCTTACACTTCAAACGGAGTAATCCACTGGTCTGTCGGGTATAACCTCCCGATACAACCACGGTGAACGGATCGAGCGCCGTACATACAAATGCTCATGCGACGATGAGCCCAGAGAATACCACATTCCAGCAAGTATTACATCATTTGCATAAGTCAATATTACAGACCTAGTTCTGAGTTTAGAAAACAAGTACTTCAATTAACATAAATAAGTTCTTCAGAGTTAAAATGCAGCGGAAATAAACAACGGAAACTACTCGACGATACAGGATGTCTCGATGAAGCCCGTACGAGACATCACTCGGCCTTATCTCCGTTGGACGGGGGCGCATCCCATTCCACCGACCAACCAGGGGGAAGAGTGCAGGGCCAAGTCAAGCTAGCAATCATGTCTTCAAAGGGTTCACCTGAAATCGAGTCACAAGCAAGACTGAGTATACTAATACTCAGCAAGACTTACCCGTGTAGTGGAAACTACTCCACCGACTCTAGACATGCCAGGCTTTTTGGCTCAGGGGTTTGTTTTGCCGAAAAGCATCTACAAGTGGGTCCTTACTTTCAACTTTTAGCTCAAGATTCTAGTCTCGTTAGCCAGTCTAGGTAAGCAGCTATCTAAAGCATACATGGTGAAGCATTAAATTTTCCATCCAACCAGTTCATTCATCATCATTGTTCCTCTTCTTACTCTGTGGGTAAAAATGGTTAAGCAGTCTCAATAGCCGTGAGAAACGGACGATTCGAATCGAATTTCTTAACCTTGCAAGGGAAACCCAAACACACGTCACGTGGTTACTCCCTAGAGTCACACGTGCAACTGTTCCCCTTTCTTTCCGGGTCGTGGATCGGGGCTACCCTCCGAGAGTACAAGAGCTCCACGCCACGGTTCGGCGCCGGGTCGTGACCACTCTCTGCACTCGCCATATGCACATGGGACCGAAGTTCAAAGGGTAGGATGCCGTCCCCTTGCCGGGCCAATCAGGTACTTAAGCTTACCGATTCCCATAATCTCGGCATGTGTTTAGTACGTTCAAAGACTTAACCATCACTACCACACCCTGCGGCCTTAGCATTTTTCACTAGACAGACGGGCCTCAATCGTAACTATCGTTACATAACCCGTCCGTGTCCTTATGATTGCAGCGTGTAGTAGTCATTCAACTCCTATTTTCTCGCGAGTGATAGGAAATCACTCGACTTTTACCGGAGTCCTATTAGCACAGCATTCTATCGAACCTTACATCTAGTTTTCCAAGCAAGGGTTCCTGACATCATGCATCTAAGTTTTCATCCAACTCCTATAAACTTAATGCACAAGCAAAGAGTAATGAGTTGCATAATTTCGGGAAGAATGGGTTATGCTCCGGGGCTTGCCTTCGCAGTTCGCTTGGGGATCTTCCGAACTTGGGCTCGGGTCTTCAAAAGCTTCAGTTAGATTTGCTTGAGCTTCACGCTGCTCACTCTCGGACGCGGGCACCAGCTCGTAGGTTCCGTCGGCGAGAGTCGTCGATTCTACATGAGTGCACAAGTTTAAGTCGTGGAAATAGCACTTGATTACGATTTGAGAGTAATTACTACAAGGGATAGTTTCTGGTCATGAAATTTTGGATTTAGGCACATCAAGGAAGGGTGTGCTTACTGTAAAATTTTCAGCCAATTTTATGTAACAGATTAATTCTGAAAAATAGATTTCATTGTTGCTGTTAGATACTTGTTCTTTTTGTACAGATCAATTGGTGCAACAATTGTGGCTAAGATTTTTACAGAGCTCTCACTTGAGCATGCAGAAGCTACTGTAATTTTTGTAGGATTTATCATGCAGTATTTAGAGCATAGAAAATATGAAATTCTACACCTAGGCTTTTTAAACATTCATTTTTACAGGACCCTACACAGGGTTTTTGTCCATGAAACTTTTTACACAGAAACCACTACAACAGTGTAACTCCCAGTAATAATTTGGGGATTTTCCAAACTAAGGTACTATTTTCTTGATTTAATGTATGTTATTAGCACATAAATCAAATAAATAGGTTACTGTGAGATAAAAGGTCTCCTAATTTTTCTCTGGCTTCTAGTTACCAACACATTAGCATAGGAAAAATTTCAATGGGTGACTTACCACCTAACTGCAGGGATAAAATATTCTTCTTACACATGATATAAAACTAAGTTTAACAAACAGCAGAGCTAGAGATGGAATTTGGGTCTGATCTTTTTACACAGTCCTAATCATCCAGCAACTAATTCACTGCCCAAAATTCAGGGTCAGCATTGCTCTAGAACAGTGGGTATGAAATATGTCCATTAAAGCTTCTATTTAATGTAGAGCAAAATATTTTGAGATTATGAGAAAACTTTTGTAACAAAAGTGGTAGAGATTGTTCTGAGGATTCCAGAACAGTTGAGTTTGCATTTTTCTGAATTTTCTACGATTTTATACGAATTTTACAAGTTCACTGAATTTGAATCTAGGTTTGAAATTTTCTTTTACAACTAGGTCCTTGAATCTTGCGCTCAGACCCTTCTAAAGATTTAAATCCTTGCAATTGGGTCCTCGGCGGCTCGGGTGCGGCGGCCGGCCGAAATTCCGGCGAGGGGGCTCGCCGGCGGCGAGGGGCGGGGGTCGGGGAAGGTTCAGGGGTGCGAGGGCTACCTTGTGGGGGTGTTGTTCAGGTGGGGGACGGCCGGGAAGGGCTCGCCGGCGTTGGAGCAGAGGCGGCGGCGGCGCGGCTCGCGTCGACGGCGGTGCTCCGGCGGGCTTGGGGCGGCGTGGTCCGGTCGGTGAGCTTCAGTGACGCGTGGGGAAGCTACTCAGAGGCTCGGCTTGGACGGAGGGGGTCGGTGTCGTGCTGTCCACGGCGAGCAGGGGCGGCGGCGGCGACGGCAGCGCGGGCGGCGGAGCTCCGGTGGCTCTGGGTGGCGTTGGGCGGGTCGGCGAGCTGCGGTGAGGTGATGTAGTGGTGGCTGGGTGCTCAGTTTGGGCAGTGGGCGGCTGTGGAGGGCTGCCCACGGGCGGGTGGTGCTCGGCGGCGGCGATGGCGCGGCGAGGTGTTCTGGTGGCCGGGGGCTCGCGCGGGCGGTCGGGGCGGGGCTTTTATAGGGTCAGGAGGGGGCGTGGAGATGCCTGGGCGACGCGCGGGGCGGGGCACGGCAGCGGCGTGCACTGGGCGCGGCGGGCGGCGGCAGAACGCCGGCGCGGCGTGCGGCGAGCGGGCGCGGCGACTGGGCGGCCGAGATACTGGCGTGGGCGCGAGGAGATAGTGCCGGGCGCGGAGTGGGGAAGCAGCAGCGGCAGCGGCTCGGGCGGAGGGCGGGCGCGACGACTGGTGGGGCGCGGGGGCCGGGGCGGCACGGCGGAGCGCGGAGACGGGCCGGGCGGGCGGCGGCCTGGGCGCGGCAGCGCACGCGCGGGCGGGGACTGGCCGCGCGGCGTCGGGGCGGGGCAAAGCCGGCCGTGGCGGGGTGGTGCGGCGGCCACTGGCCGGGCGCTCCGTGCCGGTCAGGCGACGCCGGCCACCTGGCGCGCGGCGGGCGGGCGAGCGCGCGCGGCGCGGCAGAGCAGAGGGGGAGACGCCAGGGACCGAAATGCAAAAATTCGAAAAAGTTCAGGGGGCTGGGTGCAAACAGGGCGTTTTCTCCTCTTTCTGATTTGAATTTCAAAAACTTTTGAACACGAAAGTTGTTCAAAATAAAAAGTTCTACAACTTTAGTTTCAGGAAAAATCTCATTTGGCTTATGGTTTTAAAGTTATTTTAAAAGTTTCAAATGTGCCCAAATGTGCCCAAATTAAATTTGAATTCTAACTGAACCCTTTTTAAATTCTTTCCACCCTCTCATTAGTGGGTTTAAAACATAGAGTTAGGCTAATGACATTGATTTTGAAATTTTAATTACCAGGGTTGTCACAGCCTTCCCCCCTTAACAAGAATCTCGCCCCGAGATTCGGTAGTTCTTAGTGTGGGCGTGGGTGCACATACCAGTGGTTGAGGCAAGAAACCCAGGGAAATGTTGGTTCAGGTAGCTTTCCGTTTCCCAGGTGGCTTCTTCTTCCGTGTGGCGATTCCATTGTATCTTATACATTCTAATCACTTTCCTCCTGGTCTCTCTTTCTTTTTGATCCAGAATCTTAATTGGGTGTTCGACATACGAGAGATCGGGTTCCAACGATATTTCTTGTTGTTCCACAACCTCGGTAGGGACTCGAATACACTTCTTGAGTTGAGATACGTGGAAGACATCATGGGTGGCCGTGAGCTGAGGGGGGCAGTCGTAATTTGTAGGCTACGGGTCCGTAGCTCTCCATGATTTCGTAAGGACCAATATAACGGGGGGCTAGTTTGCCTTTGATCCCAAATCTTCGCACTCCTTTGGTTGGTGAAACTCGAAGATAGACCTGATCGCCAACTTCGAACTTTAGAGGCTTTCTCCTTTTGTCAGCATAGCTCTTTTGTCGGGCTTGTGCGGCTTTAAGATTTGCTTGTATCACTTTTACTTTCTCCTCTGCCTCGATTACCAGGTCGGGTCCAATTATTTTACGTTCTCCGGTTTGTGACCAGCTCAAAGGGGTTCGACACCTTCGTCCGTACAGGGCCTCAAATGGTGCCATTTTCAAACTCGTTTGGTAGCTGTTGTTGTAAGAGAACTCTGCCAGGGGTAGGCATTTGTCCCAATTCTTGTCATAATGAATGACACAAGCTCTCAGCATGTCTTCAAGAATTTGGTTTACTCTTTCTGTTTGTCCATCGGTCTGAGGATGGTATGCTGAGCTGCGAATCAGCTTTGTGCCAAGAGACGTTTGCAGATGTTCCCAAAAGCGTGCTACAAACTGGGGACCACGATCGGAAATGATTGTCTTAGGTATTCCATGCAGGCAAACAATACGATCGAGGTAAATATCGGCATATTTCTTGGTAGAATAGGTGGTGTGTACCGGAAGAAAATGTGCCGTCTTCGTGAGTCTATCAACGATAACCCATATGGAATCATGTCTCTGGGACGTGTTTGGTAGTCCAACGATGAAGTCCATACTTATGTCTTCCCATTTCCATGATGGTATAGGTAACGGTTGAAGTGTACCGGCTACCTTTAAGTGGCTAGCTTTTACTCTCTGGCACGTGTCACATTCCGAGACATACGTAGCAATTTCCCTTCTCATTCTAGTCCACCAGAAGTTTTGCCTTAGGTCCTGATACATTTTGCTACTGCCGGGGTGGATAGAGAATTTGGAGAGGTGTGCCTCATCAAGAATTTGCTTGCGGAGTTCACGATTCTTCGGAACGACTATACGACCTTCGAACCATAGAACTCCCTTATGGTCCTGGCGGAAACACTTATACTTCTCCTCACCTAGAGAGAGTTTTTGTTTGATGATCTTGATTCCTTCATCATGTAGTTGTGCCATGATGATTTGGTCGTGAAGAGTGGGCTCAACTGAGATGTGATTTAGAGTGCCTTGGGAAACCATTTCCAAGTTAAGCTTCCTCATGTCTGCACATAATGTCTCATGGTAGGACTCCATGGATAAGCAATGGCAATGGGACTTGCGGCTTAGTGCATCCGCGACTACATTAGCCTTACCGGGGTGATAGTGCACTTCAAGGTCATAATCTTTGATTAATTCTAGCCATCTTCGTTGTCTCATATTCAGATCGGCTTGTGTGAAGATGTACTTGAGACTCTTATGATCCGTGTAGATATTGCACTGTGTACCCATGAGATAGTGCCTCCATATCTTCAGAGCGTGAATGACGGCTGCGAGCTCAAGGTCATGCGTGGGATAATTCTGTTCGTGGGGCCGAAGGGCTCGTGAGGCATATGCAATCACTCGATTCTCTTGCATAAGCACACATCCTAGACCAGTACCTGATGCGTCACAATACACATCGAATGACTTGGTATTATCGGGTTGAGCTAACACAGGTGCAGTGGTCAGATGCTCTCTGAGAGTGTGGAAGGCTTCCTCACACTTCTCATTCCATACAAACTTTACTTCCTTCTTCAATAGTTCCGTCATGGGCTTAGCAATTCGAGAGAAATCCGGGATGAAGCGACGGTAGTAACCGGCTAAGCCGAGAAAACTGCGAATCTGATGAACAGAGGTAGGGGGTTTCCAATCCATCACCTCTTGTACCTTGCTGGGGTCAACAGCTATGCCTTCGCTGGAGATCGTGTGACCTAAGAACTTTACAGTATCCAACCAGAATTCACACTTAGAAAACTTAGCATAGAGCTGATGGTCTCTGAGTCGCTGAAGAACAATGCGAAGGTGCTTGGCATGCTCTTCCTCATCCTTTGAATAGATAAGAATGTCGTCGATGAACACTACGACGAATTTGTCAAGCTCGGGCATGAATACCGAATTCATGAGATACATGAAGTAGGCAGGGGCATTGGTGAGTCCAAAGGACATGACCAAGAATTCATATAGTCCATATCGTGTGGAGAAGGCAGTCTTAGGAATATCGCACGGGCGAATCTTGATCTGATGATATCCCGAGCGAAGATCAATCTTTGAGAAGACTCTGGCTCCAGCTAATTGATCGAAGAGCACATCGATGCGAGGAAGTGGGTATTTATTTTTAACTGTTACCGCATTGAGAGGTCGGTAGTCCACACATAATCTCAAACTGTCATCCTTCTTCTTTACGAATAGGGCTGGACATCCCCAAGGTGACGCGCTAGGGCGAATAAAACCTTTGTCCAGTAGTTCTTGGAGTTGAATTTTCAGCTCGGCCAATTCCTTAGGGGGCATCCTATATGGTCTTTTGGATATAGGTGCAGTGCCTGGTTGTAGCTCAATAATGAACTCAATATCCCTATCCGGTGGCATTCCTGGTAAGTCATCCGGGAAAACATCGGCGTACTCGTTCACCACAAGAATCTCATCTAGCTTAAGTCCTTCCATCTCATAAGCACAGGAATTCGTGCAATCTATGAATGGTAGGTAAAGGGTAGTGGCTCCGTGACTAGGTGAATTTATCTCAACGGCTCGGGAAGAAAGGTCCAGTGTGACTCCATGCATAGCCATCCAGTTCATTCCCAAAATAATGTCCATGCCGTCGAGGGGTAAAAGGACAAGGTCCGTGTCGATGGTTTTACTACCCAATTTCACTGGTACTTGTCTGACCATTTGGCTTGAAGCAATTTTACCACCCGGTGTTGATATCATATATGACCCTTTTGTGTGACAAACATCCAAGCCTACTTTTGCACCGAATTTTGCACTTATGAAACTATGCGATGCACCAGAATCAAATAATATAACGGCAGGCTTGTTATGGATAGAGAATGTACCCGACATTACTGGGGCTCCTTCTGGAAGCTCTGCAAGCGTGGTGAAGTTAATCCGTCCTTGCTTGACTTGCAGGGTCTGTCTCTTGCCCCTGTTCTTGGCGTTCGGGTTGGATCCTTGACCTTGGTTGGCTGTCCAGGCTGAGGGCATTCGCGTGCGAAGTGGCTGGAACTCCCGCATTTGAAACAGCGATTCGCGGGGCTAGGTCGAAGAGACTGTTGAAGAACGGGCCTCGGACCATTCTGTGGAGGCATCGGGGGTCGTACCAGGCCTGGCTGCTGTGGGGGTCTGGCAATCCATCTTCCTGGCTGCGGGGCCTTTGGTGGAGCTGTAGGTGCGGTATTTTGCACGATGCGATACCTTGGTGGTTGGACACTTGACGGTCCTGCGGGTGCCTTTCTCTTCTTCTCTGCCCGGTGCGCCATGATACAGTCTTCCTGGGTAATGGCCATATTGACCAACTCATTGTAGGTGTCAGCCCTGGCTTGGTATTCAGACCTCGGCGGAAACGATCACGCTTCTTGGCATCCGTATCAGCGTGATAGCCCGCATACTGGCATAGGTTGTTGAACGCCTGGGCGTACTGCAACACGGTGCGGGTGCCTTGGGTGAGTGCCAGGAACTCATTCAACTTTCTCTCCATGAGACCCTCGGGGATATGATGTGCCCGGAACGCGGTCTTGAATTCATTCCAGTCGACCACATGATCAGCCGGGAGCATCGCAAAATAGTGGTCCCACCACAGACGAGCGGTACCGCGAAGCTGTTGCGCGGCAAAACGAGCTTTGTTGGCTTCTGAGCATGGGGCCACAAGTAGCGTGAACTTGGATTCTATGGTGCGAATCCATGCATCTGCGTCCAGGGGTTCCTCGGCCTTATGGAACAAGGGAGGCTGGGTCCCCAGGAAATCCGTGTATCCTGCAGCTTGTGGTTGGTGAGCATTGTGCCCACCCCTCTGCTGGTGTTGCCCTTGCACAATCTGACGTAGCAGCTCGGTTTGAGCGGCCATCACTTCCACCAAACTGGGCGGGGGTGGTGGCGATTGTCGCGAGCGGCTTCCACCGGCACCAAAACCCTCGGGGTTGCCACGTGTTGATCCAACCATCTGAAACGTGAAAGGTTACCATTAGCATCGCGATCCATATTACTTCCTTGATTCATGATTAATTGGGTAGTCAGAGACTTCCGAAGTCATAGCTAGAAGTATGGACAGAATCTCTGTTTGCTACGAGAAAAATCATAGCCTGCTGTGGGTCCATCCAAAACATCTCAACATTGGCAGTAGTCAGAGAATTTAGGAATGCACCACTTTGGTATTTACTTCGGTGCTAGAACTATGGCTAAGGTGGTCGAAAAGCTCGTCCTTTGCCTTACTGTCTTAGCTGTTTTTCAGCAGATTGACCGGTACGGTCTCGCCTATATCTTAAACTAGCGAGGTCCAATGATGCTGAATTTTTGTGAGAACCTAGATCACAAAATTTAGCATAAGTCTGGTATTCAACACTCAGCCAAGAAATGCAAGGAGACATGGGTAAAAATTCCGACAAGTCTCAGCGATTGTGGATTCCATCGTTTACCAACTTACAACGAAATCACCAAGTTTTATCGCCGTTCCTTACAGGCTGAGGGTATCCACATGGTTCAGGTGTACCCAACACAAAAGAGTTACTCAACTCCTAGTTAGCCTATTACAACACTTGCCAAAAGTTAGGCTACCCTATCGAGGAGTATGTGCAAAAGTCCTCCTAGGTCGTCCTCTAGAAATCATCCAAGTCGTTGACGGACGACTCGCTGTGAGCCGGAGAGTGGGCTCCCATCTGAGGTGCCTGTGGTACCTCACCCTCGAAATCCATACCTGAGATACCATCAATCTCCTGTGGCTCCTCCTCATCCTCCTCCATGTCGTCCTCATGGGGATGGTCATTCTGATCATGATGCCACTGAATGTGCTCATTAGCGTCCTCCAACTCAAGGTTCAGATCATGGAGCTGCTCCTCCAACTGTGCTATCGTGGTATCTCTCTCACCCATGAGAGTGTCCTGCTCCTGGATTTGGCCCTCAAGTTGGCCAATCTGAGCATCTCTGTCCTCAAGATCCTGACTGAGCTCCTTTATCTGCTCATCCCTGGTATCTGCCATCATATGGTAGGCCTGAGCAAGATCAGTGAGCTGCTCGAGTGCCTGACTCTGGAGAGTCTGAAGCCGGTAGAGTGCACTCATGCACCGCACGGAGGTATGGATAGTCTCCTGGGCATGGAAGTCTACCAAATACTGTGCGTGCTGCACCCTGTTGAGCCAAAAGGGGTCGTTGTCCTGGGCAGCAGGAAACAATCCAATGGGAGTGAGTGTGACAACCTCGGGACGCTGCGCACAAAATGTGGTGAGCGCCCTCATGGCTGCAAGCTCCCAAGTATCGGCCAAACGGCGACCAACAGCCTCAAGCTCCAAGGCGGGCCACTCCGGGTGTAGCGGGTGCGAAAAGATAGTCACATTGACACGGCACTGGGTAACTCCATTTTCTGCAAACTCCAGTCCGGCGTAACGTGGGGGAATTAGATAGCCCGCGGTACGCAGAACATCCCACAAAATAGAGGGAAAGCCCTCCCAGTGGAGACACTGCGAGTGCACGCGTCCATCCTCATTCACCATCATCTCAACAGGCTCGGCCATCTGAACAAAAGATCAAATGGAATGAGATAGCGAAAAACTGTGAGCAGCACAAGGACAGATTCTGTATAGTGTGCAAAAATACTCATAACTCCCACAGTTCTCATCCAAAAATTCTCAAATTTCACCAGATCACTCCTAAGGTATTTGTGAACAACTTTTCTAGTCAACTCCAGAGCTAATTGGGTCTCTAAGATGGTCTTTCTTTTCAGGTTTTACCTTACTGTCTACCCAGAATTTTCAGTGAACAGAGGGCTAGAGTTTCGTGCACCAGGGAAAATCTACCCAGCCAAAATTTACCAAATTTTAACAGAAGCTTCCTGGGTGAATTTGGAACAAGTTTCGTGTTGTGCTCTTTTGCAGAAAACCGCAGGAAGGGGGCCTAAAAATTTAAGAGGCAGAAGTGCTTATTCTGGACAGAAATCTGACGCTCCAAGGTTTTTGTTATTTCTTATTATCCATAAGTTCAGAATTTTTCATTTTTGAACAGAAGATAGGGCACAAGATTTGGAACAATTTCTTCAACATGAACTTTATCAGAAATGGTCATTTTCTTTGGTCAATAATTCGCTCTTTTTGGTCACGGCAGATTTCGGGCAGCTTCACTAGATAGTCCTTATGCAAACCACGCTTAGATACGCAAGAACCTTTCCACTCTCACACAACGCATTTTTTTTTTGATTTCAGATACACATGTTTATGATGTATGCACGTCCTATTCGTCCTCACAAATAAAACAATTGCCAAATAGCTTTGGTCTTACGATGATAGTTTCGGTGGCTTACACAATACGGCTCTCGCTATAATAGCTAGTCGAGTCTTTCTAATCGTTCCTTAACTTATCATAATCGCGGTTAGTGTACCTGCAGAAAATCGACAAGCATTTATATATCATGAACCTTTCATGCCAGCACTCATGAAAGCGTCCGTATTCATTACCGTTTACTTATAGAAACGATATCTGTACAATTCCCGCCGTACAGACGACGTTAACATACGCTATCGAGATAGCGTATTCACGGGGGTACCGTCATGAGACGGGGGTATGAACAGCGATCGCCATACCCTGCGCCGAACCTTCTACTCCCAATATGTTCAACTAACAGTTGGCATATTGGCAGCACCTCAAGTAAGCCACTGCTTGAGGGCAGCGTTCGGTTCGCATCACCGACAGGAAGGCCAAGCTCCCTCAGTTGGCTGAGGATCCTTACCTTCTTACCTTAGCGACGAGTGCGTCGTTACAGAATTTAGGGTCGGTTGTGCATGAAAGTAAGTTTTGACAGAAAGTAATGTGCTGGAAGTCAGTTGATAATATATATAGAAGTTAGATAGCCACCTAGTAACTTTCCCATAATCCCTTAGGGCTTTACGAACTAGGCACCATCCTTAACGTACCAACGCATTTCGCAACACAACCTTCTAGTCATGTTTTAGTAAAATGAGTTTTTAAGGCTTGTAGCATTCTCTGGCGTATGTATTTCGGCTCTGGTGTCCGCTGTTGCCAGCTGTGGCACCAGCTACGGCTCTGATACCAGCTGTGGCAGAACCACCTGAATTAATCCGGCTCAAGTGTATTAACCATCACCATTAAGGCATCCTCGGTTAACCTTACACTTCAAACGGAGTAATCCACTGGTCTGTCGGGTATAACCTCCCGATACAACCACGGTGAACGGATCGAGCGCCGTACATACAAATGCTCATGCGACGATGAGCCCAGAGAATACCACATTCCAGCAAGTATTACATCATTTGCATAAGTCAATATTACAAACCTAGTTCTGAGTTTAGAAAACAAGTACTTCAATTAACATAAATAAGTTCTTCAGAGTTAAAATGCAGCGGAAATAAACAACGGAAACTACTCGACGATACAGGATGTCTCGATGAAGCCCGTACGAGACATCACTCGGCCTTATCTCCGTTGGACGGGGGCGCATCCCATTCCACCGACCAACCAGGGGGAAGAGTGCAGGGCCAAGTCAAGCTAGCAATCATGTCTTCAAAGGGTTCACCTGAAATCGAGTCACAAGCAAGACTGAGTATACTAATACTCAGCAAGACTTACCCGTGTAGTGGAAACTACTCCACCGACTCTAGACATGCCAGGCTTTTTGGCTCAGGGGTTTGTTTTGCCGAAAAGCATCTACAAGTGGGTCCTTACTTTCAACTTTTAGCTCAAGATTCTAGTCTCGTTAGCCAGTCTAGGTAAGCAGCTATCTAAAGCATACATGGTGAAGCATTAAATTTTCCATCCAACCAGTTCATTCATCATCATTGTTCCTCTTCTTACTCTGTGGGTAAAAATGGTTAAGCAGTCTCAATAGCCGTGAGAAACGGACGATTCGAATCGAATTTCTTAACCTTGCAAGGGAAACCCAAACACACGTCACGTGGTTACTCCCTAGAGTCACACGTGCAACTGTTCCCCTTTCTTTCCGGGTCGTGGATCGGGCCTACCCTCCGAGAGTACAAGAGCTCCACGCCACGGTTCGGCGCCGGGTCGTGACCACTCTCTGCACTCGCCATATGCACATGGGACCGAAGTTCAAAGGGTAGGATGCCGTCCCCTTGCCGGGCCAATCAGGTACTTAAGCTTACCGATTCCCATAATCTCGGCATGTGTTTAGTACGTTCAAAGACTTAACCATCACTACCACACCCTGCGGCCTTAGCATTTTTCACTAGACAGACGGGCCTCAATCGTAACTATCGTTACATAACCCGTCCGTGTCCTTATGATTGCAGCGTGTAGTAGTCATTCAACTCCTATTTTCTCGCGAGTGACAGGAAATCACTCGACTTTTACCGGAGTCCTATTAGCACAGCATTCTATCGAACCTTACATCTAGTTTTCCAAGCAAGGGTTCCTGACATCATGCATCTAAGTTTTCATCCAACTCCTATAAACTTAATGCACAAGCAAAGAGTAATGAGTTGCATAATTTCGGGAAGAATGGGTTATGCTCCGGGGCTTGCCTTCGCAGTTCGCTTGGGGATCTTCCGAACTTGGGCTCGGGTCTTCAAAAGCTTCAGTTAGATTTGCTTGAGCTTCACGCTGCTCACTCTCGGACGCGGGCACCAGCTCGTAGGTTCCGTCGGCGAGAGTCGTCGATTCTACATGAGTGCACAAGTTTAAGTCGTGGAAATAGCACTTGATTACGATTTGAGAGTAATTACTACAAGGGATAGTTTCTGGTCATGAAATTTTGGATTTAGGCACATCAAGGAAGGGTGTGCTTACTGTAAAATTTTCAGCCAATTTTATGTAACAGATTAATTCTGAAAAATAGATTTCATTGTTGCTGTTAGATACTTGTTCTTTTTGTACAGATCAATTGGTGCAACAATTGTGTCTAAGATTTTTACAGAGCTCTCACTTGAGCATGCAGAAGCTACTGTAATTTTTGTAGGATTTATCATGCAGTATTTAGAGCATAGAAAATATGAAATTCTACACCTAGGCTTTTTAAACATTCATTTTTACAGGACCCTACACAGGGTTTTTGTCCATGAAACTTTTTACACAGCAACCTCTACAACAGTGTAACTCCCAGTAATAATTTGGGGATTTTCCAAACTAAGGTAATATTTTCTTGATTTAATGTATGTTATTAGCACATAAATCAAATAAATAGGTTACTGTGAGATAAAAGGTCTCCTAATTTTTGTCTGGCTTCTAGTTACCAATACATTAGCATAGGAAAAATTTCAATGGGTGACTTACCACCTAACTGCAGGGATAAAATATTCTTCTTACACATGATATAAAACTAAGTTTAACAAACAGCAGAGCTAGAGATGGAATTTGGGTCTGATCTTTTTACACAGTCCTAATCATCCAGCAACTAATTCACTGCCCAAAATTCAGGGTCAGCATTGCTCTAGAACAGTGGGTATGAAATATGTCCATTAAAGCTTCTATTTAATGTAGAGCAAAATATTTTGAGATTATAAGAAAACTTTTGTAACAAAAGTGGTAGAGTTTGTTCCGAGGATTCCAGAACAGTTGAGTTTGCATTTTTCTGAATTTTCTACGATTTTATACGAATTTTACAAGTTCACTGAATTTGAATCTAGGTTTGAAATTTTCTTTTACAACTAGGTCCTTGAATCTTGCGCTCAGACCCTTCTAAAGATTTAAATCCTTGCAATTGGGTCCTCGGCGGCTCGGGTGCGGCGGCCGGCCAAAATTCCGACGAGGGGGCTCGCCGGCGGCGAGGGGCGGGGGTCGGGGAAGGTTCAGGGGTGCGAGGGCTACCTTGTGGGGGTGTTGTTCAGGTGGGGGACGGCCGGGAAGGGCTCGCCGGCGTTGGAGCAGAGGCGGTGGCGGTGCGGCTCGCGTCGACGGCGGTGCTCCGGCGGGCTTGGGGCGGCGTGGTCCGGTCGGTGAGCTTCAGTGACGCGTGGGGAAGCTACTCAGAGGCTCGGCTTGGACGGAGGGGGTCGGTGTCGTGCTGTCCACGGCGAGCAGGGGCGGCGGCGGCGACGGCAGCGCGGGCGGCGGAGCTCCGGTGGCTCTGGGTGGCGTTGGGCGGGTCGGCGAGCTGCGGTGAGGTGATGTAGTGGTGGCTGGGTGCTCAGTTTGGGCAGTGGGCGGCTGTGGAGGGCTGCCCACGGGCGGGTGGTGCTCGGCGGCGGCGATGGCGCGGCGAGGTGTTCTGGTGGCCGGGGGCTCGCGCGGGCGGTCGGGGCGGGGCTTTTATAGGGTCAGGAGGGGGCGTGGAGATGCCTGGGCGACGCGCGGGGCGGGGCACGGCAGCGGCGTGCACTGGGCGCGGCGGGCGGCGGCAGAACGCCGGCGCGGCGTGCGGCGAGCGGGCGCGGCGACTGGGCGGCCGAGATACTGGCGTGGGCGCGAGGAGATAGTGCCGGGCGCGGAGTGGGGAAGCAGCAGCGGCAGCGGCTCGGGCGGAGGGCGGGCGCGACGACTGGTGGGGCGCGGGGGCCGGGGCGGCACGGCGGAGCGCGGAGACTGGCCGGGCGGGCGGCGGCCTGGGCGCGGCAGCGCACGCGCGGGCGGGGACTGGCCGCGCGGCGTCGGGGCGGGGCAAAGCCGGCCGTGGCGGGGTGGTGCGGCGGCCACTGGCCTGGCGCTCCGCGCCGGTCAGGCGACGCCGGCCACCCGGCGCGCGGCGGGCGGGCGAGCGCGCGGCGGGCGGGCGAGCGCGCGCGGCGCGGCAGAGCAGAGGGGGAGACGCCAGGGACCGAAATGCAAAAATTCGAAAAAGTTCAGGGGGCTGGGTGCAAACAGGGCGTTTTCTCCTCTTTCTGATTTGAATTTCAAAAACTTTTGAACACGAAAGTTGTTCAAAATAAAAAGTTCTACAACTTTGGTTTCAGGCAAAATCTCATTTGGCTTATGGTTTTAAAGTTATTTTAAAAGTTTCAAATGTGCCCAAATGTGCCCAAATTAAATTTGAATTCTAACTGAACCCTTTTTAAATTCTTTCCACCCTCTCATTAGTGGGTTTAAAACATAGAGTTAGGCTAATGACATTGATTTTGAAATTTTAATTACCAGGGTTGTCACAGATGACACTGCCATTCGGGGCCAACATTGATATCTGCGACACGGTGCAAGGAAGTGATGAAATAGTACGGCCTTAGTCTGAATGGTGGCATCCTCACCTCGCTCAAAGGTGAGGATTTCTTAATTGGGACCAAGGCCGTACTTGTTCATCACGTCCTTATACCGCGACGTGTCGTGAATATCAATGTTGGCCCCGAATGGCAGGTCATCACCGTAGGGTCAAAGGTTAATGACAGATACATATTATGAAACTAAGATTTTTTTCCTCGATGGTTTCAATGTGAGCCTGAATAAATACATCATTAGAGTGTCAAAATAATTCATTCATAATACAAAATAAATACCAAGTATACATCTTTTTTTCACTAATTATTCAATTTGAAATTTCACATTCACACATTCACATTTCACTTTTAAAATGAGAGTATGTATGTATGGTCATATATACATACTCTTATTTTAAAAATAAAAAATTTCTAAGATACTCATTGTCATATCCTTATTTTTTCTAAATAGTATTCCCCTCTCTATATATATACTCCCATTCCAAAAAATAACATTCTACTCTATATACTCATTTAATGAACTAATACAAGTAAATCACATCTAGACATACAAACCTTAAGTAAATTTGAGCTCAAATGGTGTATAAATCAAAAAAATTACAACATTTAATCCAATCTAAAAAAACCTCAAAATCTCTATTTCTAAACCATAAAATGAGCTCCACTAGCAATGGAAGTTGAGAGGATGAAATTTCTAACCTTCAGAACTGTTGGATGGAGGGGAAATCTGTGGTAGAACAGCCTAAATTAATCTGGCTTAAGTGCGCTAACCATCACCATGAACGCAATCCGGGCTAACACGCACTTAAAATGGAGTAAAACGACAGTGTGTCGGGTAACATACCAATGCAGCCACTGGTTTTCCGAACGAAACAAAGCATACATACTACCCACACGAAGGTGAGCCCAGAGATTACAACAATCCATAATTTTACATCATACAGTTCAACATTAATTATTATTACAATTCAAGTTCGTATTCATAAACAAGTACTTTCAGAGTTCAACACTGCAGTGAAAAATAAGCGAAAGTTCTAACGACTATAAGAGATATCATGATGAAGCCCGTACATGACATCATTCAATGTTATCATTGTTCGTTGGGGATGCATCCCATTCCACCGACCAACCAGGAGGAAGAGTACACGGCCAAGTAAAACTAGCAACCATGTCCTCAAAGGTCTCACCTGAAAACAAAGCCTCAAGCAAGGCTGAGTATACTAATACTCGGCAAGGCTTACCCGACTAATGGAATATACTTAGCCGACTCCTAACATGCAAGGCTTTTGGCTTGAGGGGTTTGTTTTGCCAAAAATCAACTAAGAGTGAGTCCTTGCTTTCAAGTTTTAGCATCAAGTTCTAGTTCATTAACCAATTTAGATGAGCAACTATACAACATCACACATGGTGGAAAGAATTAATTTAAGCAGCCAACAATATTAATCACTATCATCATTGTTCAACTTCTTACTCTATGTAGTAAAAGGGTGAAGCAGTCTCAATGGCCGCGAGAAACGGATGATTCAAATTGAATTTCTTAACCTTGCAAAGAAAACCTAAACACACATCACGTGGTTACTCACAGAGTCACACGTGCAACTTTTCCCGTTTATTCCCATTTTGCGGAACAGCGCCACCCCCCCTCGAGTACAGAGCCTTGCTCTAGACCAACCATGTGCCGATGGGAACGAAGTCAAGAGGGTGGGGATAAAGTCCACGTACCGGTTCAATCAGGTACTTAAGCTTACCAATTACCATATTCTCGGCATGTGGCTAGTACGTTCAAAAACTAGACCACATGCTACCACACACCGCGACCTTAGCTATTTTTGCTACACAGACGAGGCCTCAATCATCAACATGAATATCATAAACAGAACCGCCCATCGACCTTATGATTGCAACATAAGTAAACAAGCAACTCCTATATCTCGTGAGTGACAGAATATCACTCGACTTTTATCAGAGTCCTATTAGCATGGCAATCTAACGTCCTACATATACTAGTGTTCAGACATAGGTACTAGGATCATGCAACTGAGGTTTCAATAAACACCTATAAACTTAAATGCATAAATACATAGAAGTAATAGCATTGCATAAGTTGAAAAATAGCGTTCATGCTCCAGGGCTTGCCTTCCTGAGCAAAGTTAGCCTTGGGCTCTTCCGAACTTTGGTTCGGGTCTCAGCAACTTCACTTAGATTAAGGTTGCCTTCGTACTACTCACTCTCGGACTCGGAAATCAGCTTCCGTCTGCGAGAGTAGTCAATTCTATATGAAATGCACATGCATAAGTTGTGTTGATGGAACAAGATAAATAAATATTTCACGATAAAGTTGCAATCCAACAAAACTCGAGTTATACATATGAAACAACTTAACTAACTTTACATGGGAAATCATTAATTGAGTAGAATTTCAGTATTACTACTTCATTAAGTAAATAGGGTGTCTTTCCTCATTTGTTTAATATGCAGGAATTTCTATTTTTCAACAATAAATACAATACAATGATGTGACACCCATAACTAAAACTAAGCAAAGTTTCTGGCAGGCAAATGTTTACACACAGTACCACTCCTAGTGACCAAGTTACGGTTAAAAATTCAGCCATTTTTACCCAGCAGATTAATCATGAAAAATAAAGTAATCAACTACTACTAGAAACTAGATTCATTTATACAGATCAAACTAAGCTATTACTGTTTTTCAAAATTTTACAGAGTATGCGAACATCTATAGTGAAGCTACTGTAAAGTTTCATGATTTTTCTGAGCAACATACCGAGCATAGAAAATACAACAATTTATATCTACATGCATCAAGATTCATTTTTATTGGCATATATACTGAGCTTCTATACCCCACAATTTTTCTAGAATGTCCAACTACTCAACTATGTCCTCTGGTAAAAATATCAAAGCTTTCTAAGAACAGAAGATATTTATCTTGATTTAATGCACCTATACCAGAACAAAAATCCAAAGAGCAGGCTAGACAGTAGCAATGTGCCTCAAAATTTTACCCTAGCATCCATGCAACAAGTAGGTCCTACTGTAAAAAAATTCATCCTTAGGTCTATATCACAACATCATGAACAAGTACAGCTAGCAAACTAGAGCATGAAACAAGATTCAACAAGAACTATAGCTAGAGACCTTTGCTAGCTCTGAAATTTTTACACAAGAATCAACATCTACACACTAGTCTACTTCCCAAAATCCAAGCACAGAACTAGCCTAGAACATTAGTTATATTTAAAAGCCATTAAAACTAACATTTATTGTAGACAAATATTTATTTAGAATCTGGTCACGGTCCTGTATAAAAGTTGTAGATCATGTTATAAGGAGCTCAAAACAATATATTTTATATTTTTCTGATTTTTTTACGATTTTTAATCCATTTTACAAGTTTGCAAATTTGAAATAGGGGTTGAACTTTAGTCCTTACAGATAGGTCCTCAGGTTTTTGTTTCAGGGACCCTAGAAAGAGTTCTAGGTTCGCAATGTAGCCCTTGGCCGGGGATGTGCCGGTCTTCGGCCAAAATCCGGCGAGGGGGCTCGCCGGTGTGACACCCCAGGTGTCTAAAAGACTAAACAAACGATCCAAACCATGAAATAAGTCACCAAAGAGCAAGAACCTTTCAAGCAAATGAATATGTGTATATGTATATATGCATAAACATTTGAACTCTTGCAAACAAACCCTTGTAGCTTTCGAAGTTGATCACAAATGACTCTAAAATTTTAATGGCACATCTGCTATATCAAGAGCAACAAAAGTCTAGTTGAACTCAAAGGATAACAGTGCAAAAATTCACATGAAATAATGTGTCATTTAAATACTTGTTTTCAGAATTTCAAAATAACTTTTTATACACTGCACAAATGGACATAGTCATAAAACAGAAAATGTTTGTCTTGAAAAGTTGAATAAAAATGATATGCAAATGATTTTTGTTTTGACCTTGGGAAGAATGAGTTTTAGCTCCTTTTTCCACCCAGACCCCTGTTGTTTTTGTTTTTCACGCTCAAGTCCCATCATCTTCTCCCTTCTCTCTCCTCCCCTGCCCTGTCCCATCGCCGGTAGGCCAACCGGTGCAACCGAGCCCGCCGGTCATGTGGTCCTACCAGCAACCGGAAGATCTTCAGCCGGCCCATAAAATCTCGCTCTCCCCCTCAGGAAGCCTCCACGCGGTGACTTTCCTCTGCCGCGGGCGCTGCTGGCGCCACGGCGAGCCCCCGCCGGCGCCAGCAAGGCGGCTCTGCCCTCGGTTTTGCCCCTGGTCTCGCCTCCCCCCTGCAGCTCGAGCCCAGGCCACCATCCTTCCCCTCGCGTCTATAAATGCCCGCTAGAGGTCCCTACGCTCGTCGCCCCCAACCTCCAACTCCAGCGAGTCACCACCTGCGCGTGGACACACCACTCCGCCCCCACATTGTCCAAACCAACCTTTCCGCCACCTTCTCCGCCTCAACCCAAGGCCACACAGTCGGTCCCCGCGCCATCTTCCTCACCGGACCGTCGCCGCCGCCATCTGCACCCGCCGCCGGCTCTGTGCCATTGTCGGCAAGCCGCCTCGGTCCACCCCTTCCCCACCCAAGACCTCAAACAGGTGCGGTTTCTTCCCCTCTTGCCTCTTCCGCCTTCACCCCTCACCACCGGCCACCCTAGTCACCGGATTTTGGCCGGCAGTAGCCGTTCCCCGGTGCAAAGGACCCAATTGCTTTGATTTTAATCTTTCCGAGAAGCTTTCTGTAAATCTTAGGGGCTCATCTGTAAATATGAACGAAGAACTTTGAAAACCAATCTATTAACTTTGTAGATGCATAACAACTCACAAAAAAATCCTAAGAACACGAACTAAGATGTTCTGGAATCCTTAAGTTTAGATCTACAACTTGGTAAAAGGAACTTGAACTGTTTCCCCATGATTTTAGATGTGGATTTAAATCAAGTTTAAATGGCTTTCATTTTGTTCCAAGAGTTTTAGTAAAGATGTGCTCATGAAATGTTAATGGTAGCTTCAGTGCTAGGAGTAAAGTCTTTCATAAAATTTTTATGCTCTGAATCCAAGCACAACCGGTGGTTTTGAGTACTTTTGTTATAAGCTAGATCCCTTTAAAACTAAAATGTTAACCTCTGGTTCTTGCTTAGAAAAAATCTACAAAAATGTGCAGTAAACTACTCATGTGAGTAGGTTTGTTCAGTAAAAAGTGGTACACCAGTTCTTGCATGCTTTGTTCTGTGCAAAATAGATCTTGAATCTAGCAGTAGCCGTGTAATGAACTTTTCATGATTAACCTGCTAAATAAAAATGGCTAAAACTTTTACAGTGAGTTTGTACTTATGTATCAAGCTCTGCATAAAAATCTCAACACGGGAACTATCTATACGAGTAGTTTTGCAACCTAAAAACTACCTCTATGAGTAGTTTTGGTTAAACAATGCTTCCTGTGGGAAAGGACGTTTACAACATGCAAAACCACTCACTCACTTAATGAAGTCAGTTAATCCAGATAAGTACTTCATAAATGACTGCCCAGGGAAAATAAAATAAAGTACTCGACTACTTAACTTAAGTTTTGACTACTTTATAATGCAATCTTGGACCAGTAAAACCACTCATACATATGCATTCATATAGACTACTCTTGCTGACGGGATCTACAATCTGGTGCCCGAGTCCGAGAGTGAGCAGCACGAAGCTCAGGTTAATCTAACAGAAGTCGCTGAAGACCCGGACCAACGTTCAGAGGAAGCCCCGACTAGTTTTACACAAGAAGGCAAGCCCCGGTGTATGATCCCAGTATTTAAATTATGCAACTGCTGTTCCTTTTGCCTGTGCATTTAAGTTCATAGGAGTTGATTGGAACCCTAGATGCAGGATCCTAGGCACCAATGTATTGAATACTAGAACAGGAAGTTTGAGTAGTTGCTCTGCTAATAGGTACGGTAAAAGTCGAGTGGTTTCCTGCCACTCGCGAGAATTATAGGAGTTGAATGTTTTACCGAATACTGCAACTATAAGGTCAACAGGCGGGGCTGTGGTACGGTACTCATGGTTGAGGCCCCGTCTGAGTAGTGAAAAATGCTAAGGCCACAATGTGTGGTAGTGGTGGTTAAGCGTTTGAACGTACTAACCACATGCCGAGAATATGGTAATCGGTAAGCTTAAGTACCTAATTGAACCGGTGCGTGAACAGGTTCCCACCATCTTGACACTATTCCCATGGGCCCAATGGTGAGTGCAAGAGTAGCCAAGGCCCGACGTAGTCCGTGGTTCATGGATCTCTTGTACTCGAGGACGGTGACCCTAATCCATGAAACGGGAATAAAGGGGAAAAGTTGCACGTGTGACTTTTGGAGTAACCACGTGACATGTGTTTAGGTTTACCTTGCAAGGTTAAGAAATTTGATTCGAATCGTCCGTTTCTCGCGATAATTGAGACTACTTAATACTTCTGCCACATAGAGAAACAAGAGGAACTATGGCTATGATGAAATTTGTTGGATGATTAAATGTTTTCCACCATGTTTGCTTAGAGATAGATGCTCATCTAGACTGGTTAAATGAACAAGAATATTGAAAGCTAAAATATGAAATTAAGGACCTACTCTTTGTTGCTTTTCAGCAAAAATAAAACCCTAGAACCTTAGACCCATGCATGCTTAAGTAGTCGGTATTTGCATACCACTAGTCGGGTAAGCCTTGCTGAGTATTAGTATACTCGCCTTGCTTGTGGCAATGTTTTCAGGTGTGTTTTTTAAAGATGTGATATCTGGTTTGGCCTGGCCGAGTGCTTTGCTGACTGGTTGGACAGTGGAGAGGGATCCGTCCCTGGCTATCAATGACTCTGCCGAGTGATGCCACGTATGGGCTTCATCGTGGTACCCAGATCAACGCTAGATGATCGTGTTTTCTTTCTGTTGTGGTTAAACTCTAAAAAATGTTTTTGTTTAACACTAAAGTACTCGAGTGTGATTTCAAATTGTAATAAATGATGTCCGACTTGTGAAAATAAAACCTGTGGAATGTTGTAAGCTCTGGACCTGCCTTCGTGTGAGTTATTTGTATGCTTTGTTTCGATCAAAATCTTAAATGGTGGCATCGGGATTTACCCGATAGACTGTCGGATTACTCCGTTTGAAGTGCAGGGTAGCCGGTTCATCGTTATGGATGATGGTTAGTGCACTTGTGCTGGGTTAATTCGAGCGGTTCTGCCACAGCCGGCGGCAAGGGTAAAGAGGGCGGGGAGCCCGAGTGAGGCATGGGATACCTTCCGTTGGTCTAGGTCGGGGCTAGGACGACCGGAGGAGGGCTGCCCGCGGGAGCAGTGGCTGGCGACGGCGAGTGTGGCGGTGCGGGGGAGGTCCGGCGAGGCAAGGCCGGTGAGGTCGGGCCGAAAAGATGTTCTGGGCCAGGAGGAAGGTGTTTTGGGGGTGGGTTGAGGTGGTGGTGGCGCCGGAGTGGGGGCTCGGCGTGGAGCTTTAGGCGGCAGCGGTCGTGGCCAGCGGAGGAGCTCGAACGCGAGTTGGGAGGGCTCGTGCCCCTTTTATAGTCGAGAGAGGAGGGGGAGGGAGGGACTGGGCATGGCAGAGCAAGGGGAGGGGGCGCAGACGGGCAGGCGCACGACCGGGGAAGGCCGGCGGCCATTGCCTTGTGCCAGGCGCGGTCGGGAATCGCCCACTGCATGGTGCTCGGCTGTAGGCGCGCGAAGATTTTGCTTGGAGAGGGGAAGACTGCGGCACACTTTCGGCAGCCGGTCGGGGGCGAGGCCCCTGGCACCTAGCGCCGGATAGGCATCACCGGGCAGGGGGCCGGCGGCCGCTGCCTTTTGACGGGATAGAACAGGGGAGGAAGAGAGAGGGAGAGAAGGAAGAGAGAAAGAGTGAAGCCGCCGGCTTGGATTCAAGTTTTCTCAAGATTTTGCAAGGAAACTCGAAAAATTTTGAATACGAAAGTTATAGAGAAATTAAAAATCTACAACTTTTATGTCAGGCAAAAGTTCATTTGAGACCTGGTTTTGAAGTTATTTTAAAGTTATAGCTACTAGGATATTTTATGGGTTTGAAATTTGAATTTGCAAATGGACCCTTAAGCAAACTTGTAAAGCACTGAAATATGGGTGCTGTGATATACTACACTTGTCATGACAAGTTGAGCAAGTACAAGGTCACAACATACTTATGCAAGCCTTATATACAACAATACATACATATGCATGTACACATGTAAAAATGCATGGTTTCAATAATTATTATTGATCATGTATGATGTCATGTTTAAGTTTTCTTGCTTAGGATTTTAAACACCTAGGGTGTTAAAAAATCAAAAACCTTCACAAATATTGGAGAAAATGGGCATGAACTCCCCACTCCTGAGCCAAGAACAAAAAGAACACGACTGGAAGAATGGCTCGGGCAGGGGAGGAAGAAGGGGCTAAAAAGACCTGGGGAATTTAGTCCCGGTTGGAGCCACCAACCGGGACTAAAGGGTCGTCTTTAGTCCCGGTTGGAGGCTACCACCGGAACTAACTGTGCTGCGCACCATGAGTCCCGGTTGGAGCCACCAACCGGGACTAATGATGGACATTTAGTCTCCGTTGGTGGCTCCAACCGGGACAAAAGGCCCCTCCCTGCTCCCCCGTCCCTAGCTGTTGGACTCGGGACTAATGCATTGATTAGTTCCGGGCCCAACCCCAGCTGGGACTAGAAGGGGTGGATAAAAGGCCTGTTCTGTAATAGTGGTTGCCCGATCCACCATCAGCGGGACCCAGCCAAGACCAGGCATGGCACGCCGCACGATGCACACCGCCATCTTGGGCAGCGCAGCTCGCCAACCCTGCCTCTCTTCCCCTCTCTTTCTTTTCCCTCATGGGGTGTTTGGTTCCGAAGCGCTAAACTTTAGCCCTATCACATCAAAAACAATCTTATCATTCAGGAGTATTAAATAAAGTCTAACTATAAAACTAATTGCAGAACCCCTGGACTAATTCGTGCGACGAATCTAATAAGGTATATTAATCCATCATTAGCGGATGGTCACTGTAGCATCACTGTTGCAAATCATGGATTAATTAGGCTCATCAAATACGTCTCGCGAATTAGCACTCATATGTGAAAAAAAAATTAAAAATATTTTATTTAATACTCCTAAATAGCAAGATTCTTTTAATGTATTGGGGCTAAAGTTTAGCCATTCGGGACCAAACAGGGCCTCCAGGACCTAAGGCGCTTCAGCCCACCCGAACTCATTTCAGCCAGACTCGAACCGCACACGCTTGTCTCCCTGTCGAGCGAGACCAAGACTCAATGCTGCCGCCAGGGGCCTTGGCGTGCGCGCCACGCCGTCCTAGCATCGTGTTTTCCCTATAAAGGGCGAGCGTTCGAGCCCCTGTGCCCCCTGCTCGCACACCCTCGCATCCCTCATGTGTCGCACCTCACTCGAGCGTTGCCACCCTCATGTGTCGCCCCTCTCTTGAGCGCTGCCACCGAGCGCCCAGGCCTCCCCCGTTCCCCTGCTGCCGCGCCTTGCGCACTCTCTGCCCCCCCCCCCCCCCCCCCCCCCGCCCCACACACACACATCAAGCCCAGCGCCGCCGCTGGCCGCTGCTGACCGGCGCCTCCCTATGCGCGTCCCCTCCTACACCGCCCAGGCCTACACGCCACGAATAGAACCACCGCCGCCCCTGAGCAGTGCGCCACCGCCCTCGTCTCCGACCAAATCCAATAACCATAGTGATCCTCCGCCACCGGTGAGCACCAAAACGGAACCCCCTCCCTCTCCTCCTTCTTTTCCCCCGCTCCCCACGCTCTCCGGTGCCTGGAATCACCGGGAATTCGGCCAAACAGTGTCGCCGGCCACCATGGCTGTGCAGCCAAGCTTTTTGCAGATTAGCCCCTGGCGAAATCTGTAATTATCTTTTGTTCATCTTGATGTATTAGATCTTTTCAATCCAGCCCACCCTTGATCTTTTATAAATCTAATCCTAGCCTTTGGATGTTTTCGCGAGCACTTTTTGTTGTGTCTCGCAAAAATCAGCAGCTAGCCCCTAAAGTCTATATTTAATCGCAACAAGGACTCTGAATCACTGTTTAGCACACAGAATCGTCGTTTTAGATCCGTTCTTTTTGCGTTAGTCTTCTAAAACCTTAGGTTTTAGTTTAGAAGTGCCGTTGTGGTGTAGTTCCTGTTTTAAAACTAAATATAGATTTAATTTTACTAATGTCCTTTCATCTAGTTTTTCTAATTAAAATCTAATTAGATCTATACCTCTGGTTTTCATAATTAATGTTAATTTGATTAATACCAACTTAAATATATTTCCAATTATAATTTGTTCAGTTCAACACGAATCATAAATTATACGTTTGGATGCTCTCACATGTTTCTTTCAAATTAATCGTTTAATTAGTGTAATTTATACATAGTCAATCATAAGTAAAATTTGACTAAGTGCTACCCCATCTTTGTAAATATAAATATAATATGAGTTAAATATAATACATGATATTTCTTTTACATATCCTTCACCTTTGTTTTTCTAATTAAAATAAATGAAGCTTATAGTTCTTTTATTTTCTTTTATAACATAAATCTTTCGATAGCCGTTTCTTTTCGTCCGTAGCTCCGTCGTCCGTGTTTCTTGTGCTCACGTGACCGTACTAATGAGCCCTATCCCTTAGTACGCTCTTTTAAAGCTTTTATTTTGTTTGGTGTATCCGTGCTTGAGTACCTCCCAACACTTGCTGAGTACCAACCATAAATATACTCACGCATGTTATAATTGCTGCTCAGAAGAGAAACTTGATGTGGAGTCTCTTGAAGATGATGCTGAGTTCTAGGCGTATGCAACCCCCCCGGTTAATTGCCTGTGAAGTTTGGAGCCTTCATTTCTAGCATAAGTTGTATATCTCAGATAGTCTTTATAGTCGTTTAATTCTCTTTTTCGTGACATTGTTACCGATTATTCACTAATGAAGTTAGTGTATGTATGAAACTTGATCCTAGCATACATATAGTTATGCATTTGGTTTTATCCTTAAAATTAGGTGTCACTCCCCCTCGGTGATGACGGTGTCCTCCGCAGGCAGGATGGGAACCTCCCCCCCCCCCCAAAACTCCACGGAGGTGAAGGTGGCCGAGCTGGTCAGCCACGAACTCCAGGCTTCCAAAGCGAATGGCCTAGTTAGGATTAAAGCTAGGCACGTACATGAGCCCGCCGGTGCTGTTGATGACGAACTCGAGGTCCCAAAGCGGATGGAGTCCCCGAGAACCTTGGTCGTCGTGTTGATGCTGAGGGCCGCTATCGAGCGATCACGTGGCGGTGAGGGTGCGCGACTTCCCCTACCTGGCGTGCAACTGTCGGTGTTTCATATATCGGCTAGTAAGTTTTACGCCACGCTTCTCCATAGCTCGATAGCTAACACTCAAAGACAAGTGTTTAGACTGGTTCGGGCAACTGCCCTGCGTCCAGTATGGGTGATGTGCTTCATGTTCCTTGCGTTCGAGTGTTGGGTACTTACATCGGGGCGCTTGCAAGCGAGTGTGAGTGTGTGAATCGAAAGTGTTCAGAGAGAGAAAAAGAAAGCCCAGCTCCACCATATATAGTTCGGTGGGCCGGGCCACAATTAGAGGAAGGGGTGCCTCACCCTCTGGGATTAGCATCCCGGTGGGGAGGTTGGGAGCCCTACACATGTCCTAACTAGGGCCCGTAGTTGGTTGCGTTTTGTCTCATCCCCAAAGCCAAGTCTTGTCCGCCTGTCCCATGGCGCCGCCTGTCATGGCCTCGATCGTGTCCGCCATCCCTTTGGCAGGGCATGGCGCAAGCACATTCGTAGTATGGCCACCCCGGTCCACCGGGGCAGGCTTCTTTGTCCTGTTGGTGGGGTGAACCCTCCTCGCGGATGTCGGGGAGTCGGGCCTCCCTTTTCTTGGTTTTGGTAGTGTGCGGCGGGCCCCGCAAGCTCGGCGCGCCTACCTCACCCTACGCCTCATAGTGGAAGGTGACTGCTTATTGCCCGTCCTATCACCCTGATAGGGAGGACGTAGGCGGTGTGCTCGTGGGTCCGTGGCGCGATGGCTTGGCTGACCAGGGGCACGCCCGCCGGACCCTCGGTCTGTAGGCGGTGCCCCTATCCCGTTTGTCAGACTAGGGGTGTGAGTGCGCATGCGCATCACGTTAGTTTGGCACATTTAATGCTCCCAGCGGCCTGTCCTCACCACGCCCTCCCCGAGGGGTCGGGGGTCAGACTCGGCCGTTGTACTAGCGCTGGTTCACCGACCCCGCGGAGCTCATTCGGGGTCGGGATGGTGCCACGTGTCCAGGGATCACTTGTTGGGCTTCTAAGCTACCGTCCTGCTGAGTGGGCTGGCACCGTACGTGTAGCCTTCTTAACAGGCCATCTTGGGCGGTTACAACCATCTGGTTCTGGCCCCAGCCCAGGAGGGCCTTTCTTTGGGGTACCCGTGGTAGATGACCTCCACACATGCTGGCATCTGGAACCAGTACACCTACGTAACTTGGTTGACCTAAATTCTTGAACCAAGTTGTACCTCACTCGAAGTGGATATAGTAGGTGGCGGGGTCGTAGCCTGAAACTCGTATTGTGGTCAGGCCCGACGAGGGCCCAATACGTGGATGTGAACCCGGGTCTTAAGCTTGGTTCAGGGTTTAGTATCTGCCTCTTAAACGGTTGCCACGTGCGGTTTTCTAGAAACACGTACGTGTCGTGTGATCAGGGATCTCCTGCAGGATGTATAATGGATTTGAATCATCGCACTTCTCGGATATGAACACTGCTTGATCTCACTTGAACATCGTAGAATAAATACATTGGAACGATGTTAAAATCATGGACTTGCTGAACCTAGTTTAGTACATTCTAGTTTGATAAGTATCTAGAGGCTAGGTTTTACAGTTCTGTTGTTGTTTCATCTTAGAATGGAAGTGTATCTTTTGAGTCCAAATGTTTTCAGCCAACAGACTAGTCCACTCAACAAGCCTTGCAGATACTTGAATCCTACATTTAGACTTGTGTAGTCGGGTCAGTTTTGCTGAGTACCTTCATACTCAGTGTTTGTGCAATGTGTGAGTTCATCAGCAGCTTTGAAGAAGCCCGAAAGTCAAGACCTCAAGATCTCAAGACCTAGAGGGTATGTCAAGTCCATACGCCTCTGGACGTTTTCAAATCTTGCTATACTAAGACCTGTTTGACAATCAAACCCTACGACTGCAGGATCTATATTTGAAACTTTATAGACTTGGTTGCACACTAAGGTTCGTGCTTATTGTGTAATAAATCTCATCCTATTTTCCTGATCTACATTCAATGTCTGTGTGTAATATCTGATGCTCCGCAAAGCGATCCTGTATGCATGTCTGTGACATGGTTGTACGGTGGATGATTCGGGTGAAACCCGACGGACTACCGGATTTGTTCCGTTTTAAAAAGCGTTAGCTAGGTTATCTTTGAATAAGGTGATCAGACGCTCTTAATTCAGGATAAATTGGTCGGTTCCGCCACACAAGCTCTAAAACAACCATGTAATTTCTATGAACTATAGAGGTAAACCTCAATTTGAATTTTGATCCTAGTAATAATATCAGTTTTCTCTTCAAACTTTTAGTATCAAAATCTAGTTTAAGTCACATTATTTAGGACACTTGAATGCTCATGATCCATCTATATGATGTCCCTCATCGCTCGGGATGGAAGTTCCCGTTGCATGGGCTTTGAAACGGCTGGAGAATTTAACCTAGGGCTAATTTCCACGTGGATTTCCAATTCTGGAAAAAGTTCGAGTTTCCCTTGAAGTTATGGACTTCCAAACTAGCCGTAAGGCAATCATTGTTTCTTCCCCCTTGCTCCCCTTTGTTCCATCTCAGTTCTCTACTTCCTATGAAAAGGATGGATAATAATTGTGTGGTATGTTATTTAGATCAAGAGAGCTCAGCCGCTTAGGAGATAGGAACAAAATGATCTATGTCGGAAAAAAGTGTGTACCAACAAAAAGGATTACGTGTGGCCCGTGCCCGCAAGGTCTGTCGAAAAATAAAAAGGTGCCAGCGAGTTTCCAAAAAGCTATAAATCAGCCTGCAAGGGGTCCGGTTTGATCCGTTCGTGGACTCACTCCGCCCCTCAAATCAAGTAATTAGATCGGAGCGAATCAACCATGAAAGAAAGAGGTGCGACTGGGTTCGTGACCTATTACTCTAGGGTGGACCCGAACCTCTCGCTGTTCCCGTCTACATCGATCCCACCACAGAAGCCGCCTTTACCCCTTCGATCTGAATTTTCTTTGGCCTTCCCCAATTACCGGAGCTGATACCTCTGGCAGCAGCTTACGGGCATCGTCATTAGCTCAAAGCTTATTTGACGTGGCTAGGCAGCTGCTAGCCAACGACGTGCCGACGCAAGGCAGCATGGAGCAGTGCAACTGTGCAATTGGGTCGACCCCGGCTACCCGCAGGTTTGACGGGGCAGCTGTACCTACGGGACGGTTCGACACCGGAACCTCCTTAGAGGCTTAGACACCGGAGGAGCGGAGGGTCACGTTCAGGAGCGCACCGTTTGCAGGCTGAGCTATAAATACCGTTGTTTTACCAATATACTAGTCTCTAAAACTCCATATTTGTTACTTAAAACACCTCCTTTCTTTCCAACACCTGAGTATTTTATTTATAGAACTGTAGTATTTCTGTAAAACTATAAATACTTTGTATCAAAACAAAGCCTAACTTTTCTAATTGCTTGTAAATTGACACACCACCCACCAAGTGTGTCCTCTAGTCATGTCATCTTCCTCTGGAGTGCTTTCGATGCGCGTCTGTGACAAGACACGCACAATAACAGGCATACAAGAGGCAGCAAAGATTGCTGGAGCGGTACAACAGTCTTACAGAAAGAAAATGTATATCTGCATAAATCAGATAAGATAGTTCCGCGTAGGCTTTAAGAGACCATCTCAGCAAAATGTCCACACAGCAGTCCCAGGAGTGACTTTTTTACAGCGATAACAGTTGTGACAAACCAACTGGGCGAAGCAAAGCCTCAACAGGAAAACACAGCGCAATGTCATACTGACTAGACCTCACCAAGAAGACTTTTGTCACCCCCCATCCTTATGTCAAAGACATGTCCATACAGAAGCAGCTAAAATAGCTCTTGATCCCAAAATTCAAAAATCAAACTCTCCCGTCGCCTGCAACATGCATCAGTAGCATGTGAGAAATGCAACAGGTAGGGCACGCTGAAGCTTTGCAAGAACCACAAAACTATCTAGGAAAGAGAAACATCATTGTGCAATTAGTCAGTAAATTTAATTAACCAGAAAGTTCCCTCCCTCCGCCTTTGTGGTATTTCCTTGGTTGCATCACCATTTGGTAGGAATTTTTTTGGGACAATTAAGGTGCAGAAACAAAAATGTGATTTTGCTAACTTAAGAATGAGTCATCAGAATCTTGCAATTGACTACCTGACAGAACAAATCTGTGTCCACATCATCTAAAAACTATAGCTGGTGTATTGCTGTCCATATCTGATTAAGTTCTCATCTCACCAGATGCAAAAACTTGAGGCTCAAAGATAAGATTCACAAATTTTATGGAAAGATTATGCACACACCTTGTTAAATAGAACATCTCTCCCATTCAAATGCATGATTCCATCCTTCAAAGTGCACTTCCAACGATTCTTGGTTCTTGTCACCTATATGACACGGTGGACTCAAATTAGGGGGAAACCTGAACCTGGATAATAAATATTATCTTAAAGAAAGTGCACTACTTTGTCAAATTGTGCAAGTACAAGATGTTGTGTGTTTGGCTCATCCTCCCCTTGCTCAAGATCATCTAACTCATCATCGTCGTCGTCATCTTCATTAAGAGGAGGTTCATCATCATCATCATCATCCCCTGCATCATTTCTTGGTTTCGGAGTTGCAACAGCAGGTGTGGGAGCTCGATACTCCGCTGATAAACATAAAAACATGCTCAAGATAAGTAACGTGTATGAAATGTCAGCAACAGATGTAATTTGCACAGTTTGATGACAACTTACCAGATTCTCCAGGGGTATTATAATCTTCAGTTGGAACTCCTGGGAAGAAAAATTGCTGGAGAAAGAAATATCACAGTAAGTAAAGAGAACTCGAATATCTAAGATCAACCAATTAGTTTTAGAACAATACATCGTTATAGTCATCTTGAATCCCATCAAGCTGTGGAATAACTGGAGTGACTGTCTTGGTTGTTGTTTCTTGCTTGTTGATGATGGAACTCCAAAGTTGGTGCGCGATCTCCTAAAGACAAAATTAAGAAAAAAAAGGACTGAGTACTTCTCGCACAAGATATTGAATGTTCGAAAGAGTTCTTATAAGCAGGTAAGATGTGACCAGAGGAATATAATGCATAAATCAGTTAGATGGGAAAAAAAGTTAGTCCATGTTGATTACGCATATGCAATATATTCCATTAGGGTAACATATTCTCACTGACAAAATGAATATTTTAGTTACTTCAACAGAAGATTCAATCTATGAAGTATGAACCAAAATGACATTCTGAAATTTCAGTTTTCCTCCAATAGCATCAAAATAGTTTTGAATTGGACTTGTTTCATATTAGTTCATGAATTTCATACATCACCGTGCAATGTAAAGAAGGTGCACACTGCACCAGAAGTACAAAACATAAGTAGCTTCAAAATTGTGTTAGTGTTTAAACTTCAAATTGGACATGCAACATGACGGCAATAGATTCAAGTGAGTAGTCAACTAGTCAACAAAAGCATGCATCTTGAGGTCTAAGCAGAAGTCTAACAAACTCCATTAGATCATATCAGTAATCTAATAGCACGTAGTTATGTACGTTGTAATCATTCTACATCACAAGTACCGTGTCAAAGTATGCTTGCCACAGTTTCAGTAAAAGTTGGGTCAGGTGCTAAAGTGTGGCACACCAAAGTTACTTGCACGAAACAAACCCTAGACACATTCCATTGAATCTCCTAAAAAAGGCATGGCTGTGAACTGAACACTCTTTTCATTGTAAACTAAGGGATGAGGAACAAACCCTCCCAACTGTGCAACTGCAGTCCAAACATACCACTAAACTCCAAGTACAAATATCTTTTAAGTAGAAGATATATCAATATCAAGAAAGAGTAATGTTGAAAACAATGAATTGAACTTATCACTGATAGGTACCTTTGACACAACAAATTCAACTATCTGATCCCCACTTCCATCTTGTTGTGGTACAAAAGAACCAGAAGGGAGCTGACCAGGATACTCATCCCTCTTACGTTTTCCAGAAGACATCATCAGAAAATCCTGCAAAATTGAATGAACCGGATATGAAACTGTAAAAATAAGGACTCCGATATAATAAGGCAAATGGATAAGTTCCCTTGGACTAAATGTAATACAAGTAAAATGAGTTGGAACCAATTCAAACGCTGCTAATGACTAATGGTTTTGAACAGCACAAAGTTAAAAAAGTAACTGAATGATCACACTGCCTGAAGACATACTAACCCTCGTAACTGAATGATGCATCAATTACATTCAACTAGAAAATATGCCCGTGCATTGCTATGGACAAAGGCAATATAGATATATTTTGTTTTTTATCCATCATCAATTAAGTACCACTTTATTGAGAGGATTCACCATTTGTTAAAATACGACTTAGGGCTGTTAACACTACGCCAATCTCTAGGGCTTGATATAGCATAGAGGCCAATCCTTTTTGGTATTTGACTTTGATCTGAACTAAAGCAAGTGAATTTCTACTATAAAATTTGCTAGATTTTATTAAAATTAACACAAATCTAATGGGCTAAGTAAACCTCCCAAGCCATGATGCATCCGATTTGGAAATTTCTCTCCCACTCACGACACCCACAGGGGACTTAGCCCAGTAATTTGGGCCTGGACCGTCAAACCGCATCAAACAATGACTCTCGTAGGTCCAGTTAGTATTGACACGTTCTCAATCGCTTGATTATATATGATGGTTGTTCATCACACCTCGACCCAAACCCTGCATCCACAATGGAACAATGAAATCCCAGTTCATTTCTTCCTTTTATGCAGTGAGTGAATGAGAGTTCCGGCGCTGGAGTGTGGACGCAGCAAAGAAGATGGCACTGTCATCGGGCCATTTAGCAGAGGGCGCGTGTAACCAAAGCCGCACAAACTCTGTAGATCTCGTTTTCTCCGTGCCTTCCATAGATGGACTGGCAACGAGCGCAGGCCTTCAGCCATGAAGAAACAATCCTCTCTTTTATTTATATTAAAAAGTAGGTGTGGGCGCATTGCTCAGCCCAAGTAGCAGCAACGCGTGACCGGCCCATCTAAAGAAACATTATTTATTTCATAATAGTAGAGATAAGAAATTTTCTTACATGATGGTCATTGACGTCATGATCGTGTGGATCGTGCTTGCTAGCCAACTACGGCTGCAGCTGCTTGCTAGCCAAGTGCTAGCTTCTATTGCACAGGGCATGGTTGATTGCCAGCAGCTATGGGCACGCGCAGGCTGGCCTGCTCAACCTCTCTGCATATTAGGCATTGGCCCAGCGATCAGTTGTGCAGGCCGAAGCAGCATGCAAGCCGTGTGCTCAACGCGCGGGAAACAACATAGGTGGGTCCAGCGGTCTGTGTAGCTGAAGAGACAGCAGCAACTTTTTCATGAGATCGGCCACAGGCCCCCTTTGCCAGCAACGCAAACAGGAGGCTGGAGGCGGCAGGATTTGTCTCACGCAGGAATCCAACACGGATTAGCGAATCCGAAATGGATTAGCAAGCACAACGACAGACGAAACAGACATTAATATTAGGAGAGATAACCTCTTCATCTTCTAGTGAGGGAGGGAACATAGATATGAGAACATTCAAAACCAAGACATAAGCATATAAAAACTCCAAAGTTTAGCTTTAAATATCAAATGCTATGAAATATCCCTACCAAGAGACACCAGACAGCATTACAAAAACCTACATGCCTTGAAGTCCAACGATAGACTATGACTACCACAAGCACAGATAGCGCTACAAGAAGTAACTGAGCTAATTAATCCTACTAGCATCAGCTCAGATTACAAAATCCACTTTATTTAACAGTTTCCATAAACACAAAACACACTTAATCAATTCAACCAAACATTTCTCAACTTCTTTTTGAAAGAAAATATACTTTCCTATAGTTTGCTAATAGTTTATGCACTCAACCCAAATTCAGATATACATGGCATCATGGAAAGATGAACATCAATTGTCATATACATGTATCTTAAATAATGTAACTATTTCAACAGAATATGAGAACAACATTCTGAGTCTATTTTCAATCACAACATAATAGAAGTGCCATCAATTGTAAAAGCGTAACAAACATCTGATGATCCTAAAAGGTCATCTAGAGATGTAATGGACACATTCAATATAATAATTAATGGATAGGCTAATGTTTAGAGAAGGTTCAGTAACAGACTTCTAACTAAGGAAATGTATTCTGTTAATCTAGAGGCAATCTGAGCAATGTTGTAGAGAAATAAATTGATAGGCCAAAACAAATAGTGGATGAAAACCCCAATATAACATTACCCATGTTCTGTAAATGAGTTGTATCATATTTTACCTGAGTCAGTGGCTGAGGCTGCACACCCCTGTCAGGATCCTCGCGGCCCTCCACATAAGCTGTTAGTTACGGGAATCATACAAATCATTACTGCTTTATCAAATAATATTTTCTCCAAACAGACTAAACTGCATAACTCGCATGTGAACAACAAATGAAGGACATTAGCATGCACATACCGACATTCACATCAACACCCAGCGGCCTCTGGTTCATCCAAGGGGAAGGTGGTGGCTGCAAAAAGCTTACAAACATGACAAACAGCTAACACTAAGGGTGAAACTCCACACATGAAACAGCACAGTCCAAATTCACACTACCATGTAGGGACTTGGGCGGCCAGTTTTTGGATCCGCCCCATTTATCGACATCCCGTTCCTGACATCACTGATTGGTGATGGGGCGTAATCAGAAGGGCCGGTGGGTATATTGTACATCCCTGCGTCCGTCCCTGGCAGAGGAGTCTGGATCGGGGTCTGCAGCGGCGTCTGCAAACAAACACAACCAACCCCTTCAAAACCTCGCATCCCAAATTCCCAATTGCATAGATCAGGCAATTTTTAAGGGGCAATCGAGGGATTCGGCCTCACCGGTGGGAACAGCATGTCTGCCGTCGGGGTGGCGTACTCCTCGGATGTGGCCTCGTAGGGCACGTTGAGGTCGTGCACGGGCGGTGTCGTTCCGGTGGTGCCTCCGGCAGACGCGGCGGACGCCTTGGTGCGGTCGATGTTCCCCGAGATTGCGCCGCAGTGCAGCATCTTCATCTCCCAGAGCTAGGGTTTCCCGGGCCGGATCGGAAAGGTAACCATCAAATCAAGCACAAATTCGGGGCGATAATAGTCGGGGGGTCGAGAAATCAGCGGTACTTACAGCCTGGAGCTCGTTGAGGACGGCGTCGCCGACTCCGTAGGTGATGAAATCCTCCCTGACCTTGGAGATGACATCATCGATGACGGAGATGTAGACGGTGGAGACGTTGCTGCTCGCCATGGCGGTGGCGCAGATGACGGCTAGGGTTAGGGTTCCGGCGGCCGGACGAGAGGGGGAGCCGTCGGAGAACAGGAGGGGATGCGGAGGACGAAGCAGAGGCGGACCAGAGAGATGGGGAATTAAGGAGAGAATATAAATAGGTTTGCATCCGGTGGCGTCACGTGGCCCGGGTATTTGTAGCCCACCTCCGACCACTGACTGCTACCACGGCCTAGAGAGTTTCCGAAAAGGACCCTGTCCTCTCGGTCGGCTTGCTGTATGACCTCCTCCGGGGTTTAGGGGTATTATATATGTTTCCGAGAGCAGGATAGCAAAGATGGTAATGTTAGGAGTTTATGGCCACGCGTCCGTTTTATGCCGTTCAATCAAATCTACGGACTAACTTTTTGACCGTGCGTAGAGTCGCACAATATCGACTTTGTGTGGCCATTCTAGCATGCTCGTGACTGCGCCATTTGGGTCGTTTAGACCAGTATTTTAATTTACTCTAAATTGTGAACATTTAAAGATATTTTTCTCAAAACTTAAACGCTGACATATAGGCATGCATACTCGTCGCAATGAACGCTATGAAAAAACATCTAAACCTCTAATTCGATTTTGATGATTAATGACATCATAGTCGTTGCGACTAATGTATTTTTGCAACATCAATTATTAAATAGATCATAATAAAGGGATTTTATGGTATTATTGATCACTATGATGGGATATCTATGAAACATAAATATAAGAACCATATCTATATCTATACTATTATGATTCAAAATTTATAAAAATACTTCTCACCCAAAAATTTCTCACCTACCCCTCACAACGGTCTTGCTTGACAACCTAGGCAACAGTTTTAGGATGTTGAACAGATCTTATCTTTTTAAAGTACTTCTGCTTTTTAGCGCTATTTTTTCTCCGAGCGAATTAGTCTAACCGCCGAAATAAATAGAAATTTGTAGATTACATATGTCCCCTGGAAATTATTTTTATTATTTGACATTGAACAAATTAATTTGCTCATAATAACAAGATGAATAAATAATTTATTGTTATCTCTCCCACCAAGATACATGTACCAGCTCAAAAGTTTTGACCATGTGCTGCTTTTCAAGATTGATTTACTTTCTTTCTCCAACATCGAGCCTGAAAAATATAATAGAAATATCAATTATAATCAATTGCAACTGCAAGTCTATCTATCTATACTATAAAGAATGTGTTGCCGTAAAAATCAGACAGTGAATCTTGCGGAGCACAACACGCTAAGGCCTGGGAGCTCAGCTTATCTCTACTGGAGGTCCTGCAAATCAGATTCGGGGCATGCCAGTCAATTTGACATGCAATTGATAAGGGAATAGAAATTTTATAAGTAAAACAATGAGGAACATATCGGCTGGGATTCTAAATAGCTCCAAAAGACGCATCGGCCAGGATGTCCCAAGCGCAAAACCGAGCATCGGATATAAAGCCTATTCCACGATGAGCTAGGATTAAGAATAAAAACTTCATGAGTAAATACATGCATTTAGTTAAGCTAAACTCATTGTCACCATTAGTCGCATTGGACCTAGCTGGGCAACAAATCGAGCATAATTAACCGATGCATCTAGTTATATCAGAATTTATGCTTATTGTTGAATACAGAATCGGCCAAGAGAGCCGATTGATACTACTGAACCATCACCATCATGCTATTATTGGCCAATAGACAAATCCAGCCGATAAGACCTGACCCAGCATCATTACTCAAGCATCGGACTCTACCGAGACAGCCTGAGATAACAACGATGAGGCAAGCGAATCGATCAATCGGACCACATGCCTGAGATTGTAGATAGCTTGGCAGTAGAAGCGATAGTCAAAGAGTGAATTGAAAGTACCTAGATGTCGACTAGAGGGGGGTGAATAGTCAAAACTGAAAATTTACAACACTTAAAACAAATTTATCGGTAACCTTCGGAGTTTCCAGATATTTGTCTCTGCAACATCCGGAGATTCTGAAGAAATGTCCGGACACTCTGGAGAAATGAGCTGAAATGAAACTCGACCAATAAAACCTCAACCAAAAGTAGATCAAAGAATTTCCAAGGTTTGTGGGCTTGTTTCTACCCCTTTGCCTCCACTACCTGCAATCAAAACCTTTCCAACAAGTAGATCGAGAGCAAACCCTAGAATTCTAGTGAGGAACAAGAACTTCAACAAATCACAAATTATGAACACCAAGACACGAGGATTTATTTCCCGAAGTTCAGTTCCGCACAGGGAACCTACGTCTCCATTGAGGCACCCAAGAAGAACACTTACTTCTTGAGCTATCAAGCCTCCCCTTAGTAGCCCCAAGGTTGCTAAGGCAAACTTCCCAGGGCACACCACAAGCTTGGGTGCTCGACGGGCAACGCCTAGCCAGCTAGGAGCTTGAAGCTCCTAGAGTAACAAACACGAAATCGAACGGCTTGACGAAGAACGAAGTGCTCAAGAGATGGGAAATCAGCTCACTAGCACTTTCACTTGCTCTCACCTCAATTTGCCTTCAATCCCCTCACCAAATCTCACTTGGAATCAAAGGGGGGAGTAAAGAGGGCCTCTTGAATGCTCAGTGGGAGAGTGCAGGCGAGTTAGGTCGGAGAGAGGTAAATGAAGGGGATGAGGTGTATTTATACCCCTTCCCCAAAACTAGCCGTTACAGGGTTAAGTTTCAGAAACTCCGAAGATTTCTTCGGAGACTCTGGACAACTCTCCTCCGGAGACTCCGCACATGCCCAGAGACATGTAAACATTCCGTAGAAACCAAAATGTCCGGAGACTCCGAAAAATTTTTGCGGACATTCCGGAAATACTGCAGTTAGCTCTCCTAAGATATCCCAAGTGATGTGTGAGTGCAAAGGTGTCTCTCATGGGTTTGTTAGATCATCTTGAGCACCTTATTCTACGCAAAGCGAGTACATTTCATGTCTCTCTTGATAGTACGACATTCCTATACTCAATTTCAAAACATAAATAAATTAAATCCTCATGATTCTTCGCTTTGCTACTTTCATTTCCTTTTTGGTAGTCATCTCCTTATATTAATTCATCTATCACCTATAATATCTGCTCATCATGCTCATAGACAACATTAGTTCTACAAGCGTATGTTATTAATCAACCGAAACCCACTAAGCGGGCTTAGATGTTCTTTCAATCTTCCCCTTTTTGGTGATTGATGACAACACACTTGTGGCTTACAAGAGAAAGATCATTTATGAATTAACCAAATGAGATGAAGCTTCCCCCTTAATGTGTGCATCTTTCTTTGTATACAATCTCATGACTTAGAAAAAAGCCAAATATTACACACATATGAAAGACTTCATTTCAATCCGGTAGTGGGGTGCCTATGTGTGTGCAACAAAGCAAGTGTGATGTAATATGATAGGTTATGCACTCAAAAGATCAAAGAAGACTGGAGTGGTACATTCTCGGGAGTTTCCAAGGAAATCTCCGGAGTCTCCGCAACCTGCGGAGTTTCCGAACATTTCTCCGGATTCTCTGAAGAATCTGCCATTTCACAGAAAAACAAGTCATCAAACAACAAAATCATCACACTAGCAAAGGTCCTTGATAACTTAAGGTTCAAACGAGATCCTAGCACACACAATCCACGCATTACAAGTTTTCAAGCCACATAGTCTTACACAAATGAGTCTAGGAAATTGAAACGAAGTTTTAAGATACAAGACGACGATACATAAATGATCTCTTTCACTCCTCCTTTGGCAACAAGCACCAAAAAGTAAATGAAAGGCAGCAGCCGAAGCATTTATTCGTCGTCATCCTCCTCCTCCTCATCATCATTGTTGTCATCGTCGCCGTGCTCAAAGTACTGCTGGGGAACATATCGGTGTTTTACCGCCACGCCCACCAAGGGATACTCCCGAGGTGGTGAGTTTGTAGGTAGGGTGTCGCTGAGATCATGAACTCGAAGGTACAAGGAACACAAGGTTTAAACAGGTTTGGACCACCGAGAGCGTAATACCCTACGTCCTGTGTGGTTTGTATTGCCTTAGGTGGTGATCGGGTGATCTCCTAGGTGATCTGTTGCATGAGGCACGAGTTGTCCCTCATGCTCCCCCTTGAGGAGGGTCCCTGTCTGCCCTTATATAGTCTGGGGGACAGGGTTACATGGAAATTCTAGTCGGATACGAGCCCAGAGTCCTACCCGAGTACTTTTCGGGTAGTTTTCTACTGTTCCGATTAGTTTGTGGCGGCAGGTGCGGATGGTAGTGGCGACGGTCCGGTGAGAAAGATGGCGCGGGGACTGGCTGTGTAGCCTCGGGTTGAGGCGGAGAAGGTGTTGAAAAGGTTGGTTTGGACAATGTGGGGCCGGAGTGGTGTGTCCACGCGCAGGTGGTGACTCGCCGGAGTTGGAGGTTGGGGGCGACGAGCTTAGGGACCTCTAGTGGGTTTTTATAGGCGTGAGGGGAGGGATGGTGGCCTGAACTTGAGCCGCAGGGGGGAGGCGAGACCGGGGGCAAAACCGGGGGCGTAGCCGCCTTGCTGGCGCCAGCGGGGGCTCGCCGTGGCGCTAGCAGCGCCCGCGGCAGAGGAATGTCGCCGCGTGGAGGCTTCCTGAGGGGGAGAGCGAGATTTTGTGGGTCAGCTGGAGATCTTCCAGTTGCTAGCAGGACCACATGACCGGCTGGCTTGGTTGCACCGGTTTGCGCCGGCCAGCTGGCCTGCCGGCGATGGGACAGGGCAGGGGAGGAGAGAGGAGGGAGAACATGATGGGACTTGAGAGTGAAAAACAAAAACAACAGGGGTCTGGGTGGAAAAAGGAGCTAAAACTCATTCTTCCCTAGGTCAAAACAAAAATATTTGAATACCATTTTTGTTCAAATTTTCTAGACAAACATTTTCTCTTTTATGACTATGTCCATTTTAGCAATGTATAAAAAGTTATTTTGAAATTCCAAAAACATGTATTTAAATGACACGTCATTTCATGTGAATTTTTGTACTGTTATCCTTTGAGTTCAACTAGACTTTTGTTGCTCTTGATATTACAGATGTGCCATTAAAATTTCATAGTCATTTGTGATCAACTTTGAAAGTTACAAGGGTTTGTTTGCAAGAGTTCATATGTTTATGCATATATACATATACACATATTCATTTGCTTGAAAGGTAGATTTGATAGGTTGTTTCATACTTCTCTTGCTCTTTTGTGACTGATTTCATGGTTTGGATCTTTTGTTTAGTCTTTTAGACACCTGGGGTGTCACAGCTCCCAGGGCTCTCTGAAGGGTTTGACATTCAAACGCGGAATGCTTGCTCTTTGGGTGCCATGGGCATTGCCCGTGGAGGGCTGCCTCGAATCATTCCTTCGAACTAAGAGTCTTCTTTCTGCGAGTGGATTGTTCCCCAGCTTCTGGCTTGCACTTCCGAGTTGTCTCCAAGTAGTCGAGAGGGAGTTGATAGTGGGTGGGGCTGTAGGCTTCCACTTCTTCGCGCTCCTGCTGCCTAGAAATGATGACATTGCGGGCGTCCCTGCCAACGTTGATGATGGCGTGAAGGTCGCCCGCGGAGGAGTCGTGGAGGTTGCCGCTCCCCTGCTGGTCCATCTGGACCGCGCGGTGCCTGCGTTGGGCGCGCTATGCATTGATGAGCCTACGACGTTCCTTCTGGATGTCATCTACGTCTTCTGCCTTGATGCTGGCTAGGGATACACTATCCATTGTTGCGTCCATGTCTTTGTCGAGTGGATCAAGGAGGTAGTCGTCATAGTCGTCTAGCTGGACCCGCTCTAGGCCTTCACAGTCCTCGTCAACGTGAATCATGAGTACTTCTCGATCGGGGGCGAAGCGTGTGGGACTCCACACCACCTGGCCCTCGTCTTTGTCGTCGGAAGGAGGGAGGGGTCTGCCATCTTGAAAAGGGAGTTCGCCGGGTGTGGCAATGAATCATGGTGGACTTGATTTGAGAGACCTGGAGGGTGTCATGCCCTTCCGATGCCCAAACCTGCCCGACCGATCTGATCCCCTTACCAGACCCCAGGTAACATGAGTAGCTGAATTCGAGTAGTTATCAGAAGCAACAGCCCCCTGACACGCGGTGGCTTCTCCTTCTCCGAGTGGGGGTAGATGATCAAAATCCTCTTCCAATGCGAAGAGGGTCCTGGGTTGAACCGTCTCGAACCAATTTTGATCCGTGAGCGATTTATCGATGGAGCCAACTAGTCAGAGCTGATTCCGACTAGTTGTTGACCGTGCGGAGCTAGTTGCTGAGTAGTTTGAAGCTTGTTCCCGACTAGTTTCTAGTCGAGGCGAGTTGTTGAAGTTGTCCTTTGCGTTGCCGATTTGTCGAAACAGTCGTAACTGCGGTGCGAGTCGAGTAGTTGAGGTCGTCGCTGCAGCACGTCGAAGTTGAGCAGGGTAGTCGAAATCTTTTGGCTCCCTAGGGTTGATACGCCGAAGGGTGGATTCTTCCACAAGGCTGGAGTCGTATTCGAGTAACTCGGAGGTCTCTAGACCCTTCCACTATAGGAAACGGCTTTGCGGTGTAGATGTTATGGTTAAACCCGGATGATTATCCAAAAACAACTGGGGGTAGTCATCGGGTTGCGAGTGGTTGTCGAGAACTAGGGCCTCCCAACGAGCGGTGGCTCCCTCATCCTCGATTCCTCCATGGCTTGAACTTGTAGTTAACGGGTACTCTTCGTTTGAGTCTGAGTCGTAGTCGAGAACGGGGGGCCCCCGACGCGCGGTGGCTCTCTCGTCTCGAATCTTGAGAAGACTATCCAAGTCCTCCTCCAAGTCGGAGAGGGACTTGGATTCGTAGCCTCCTCAGATCGGTTTGAATCTGATACGAGTAGTTCTGGTGCAGCACGAATTGAAGTCGTGTCGAAAACAAACGTCATTTCGATCTGCCTGGGTAGATCGGGGAGCAGCAACTCGTCGAAGTTGTCGAAGAACTCGTCGAGGTGGCTGCTTCGAGTTGGTGCAGAGGCCTCCAGCTTCCTGGAGTCGACTAGGCGTCCGATGAAGCCACCCAAGCCGTTGGAGACACAGATCCAGGAGCCAAAGACGAAAGTTGTGCCCTCAACAAGCACGGTGCTGGTGAAGCTGAGAGATACCATCGAGTTCTCCGGCGGATGCTCGATGAACACCCCTACCTGACGCGCCAGCTGTCGGTGTTTTACCGCCACGCCCACCGAGGGATACCCCCGAGGTGGTGAGTTTGTAGGTAGGGTGTCGCCGAGATCAGGGACTCGAAGGTACAAGGAACATAAGGTTTAGACAGGTTCGGGCCGCCGAGATCATAATACCCTACGTCCTGTGTGGTTTGTATTGCCTTAGGTGGTGATCGGGTGATCTCCTGTGTGATCTGTTGCATGAGGCATGAGTTGTCCCTCATGCTCCCCCTTGAGGAGGGTCCCTGTCCGCCCTTATATAGACACTGGATGTTGCCCATCGAGTTGCACGAGCGCGCACTGGGTCAGATGCTGCAGCCTTTGTATCTGAGGATTGGGTGGGACTTGTTGAGCTAGGAGTGCTGCTTCTGCGATGGCGCTAATCGGTGTACGCTACTTGCGATCCGCGACTGCTGCAAAAGCGTTGTTGAGATCCCTTGGTTCGCGGGTGTGATTCTGCTTGTTGCGCCTGCGTTGGGCCCGCTTGGCGTTCTTTACCCGCTAGATCCTTCGGTGCTCCTTGTCTTCATCCTTGGGAGCGTCAGCTGTGGGCTCGTCGGCTGAGACGTTCGCGAGTTGCTCGTTGACGTACTCGGGGTCCAGCTCCTCGTCCCCCATGTTGTGAAGGGAGGCCATGCAGACTTGATGATCCGGCGAGTTGTTAGCCCTAAGGCTGTACTCGAGTGGCTCTAGGCTACTTTCCCCCTCTTCCGCGATGGGGGAGAGAGGTTTGCCCTCCTGGAAGGGCAATTCCTGCGTGAAGGCCACAAGGCGGGACTCGTAATCGAGTAGTTCGGAGAGCTCAAAGCCCTTCCAGTACATGAAACGTCCTTGCAACGTTGATGTGATGGTTAAACCCAGATGGCTGCCCGAAAAAGATTCGGTGTGGCCGTCAGGTTGCGAAGTGTTTTCAAGGGCGGGGGCCGCCCGACGAGCGGTGGCTCCCTTGTCTCCGAATCCTTCTCGGGACTGGCTTGAAGGTGTAGTACTACGCGGGGAGTACTCTTCGTTGGAGTGCAAATAGATGTTGAAAACGGGGGCCACCGGGCAAGCGGTGGCGCCCACGTCCTTGATCTTGAGCAGCGGATCCAAATCCTCCTCCAAGTCGGAGAGGGATTTAGATCGTGTGGTCTTTTCAGATCATTTTGAATCTGACCCGACTAGATCTGGTGCGTCATGAGAGGAAGTCGCGTTGAAAACGAACATCTTTTCGATCTGCTGGCCCAGATCGGGAAGCAATAGATCGTCGAGGTTGTCGATGAACTCATCGAGATTGCTGCTTGGAGTTGATGAAGAGGCCTTCGGCTCCTTGGAGTTGGCTAGGTGGCTGTTGAAGCCACGCAAACCGTTGGCGACGCAGATCGAGGAGCCGAAGATGAAGGTTGTGCCCTCGTCGAGCACAGCGCTGGTAAAGTTGAAAGATGCCATCGAATTCTCCGGTGGATGCTCGATGAACACCCCTACCTGGCACGCCAGCTGTCGGTGTTTTACCACCAGGCCCACCGAGGCATACCCCCGAGGTGGTGAATTTGTAGGTAGGGTGTCGCCGAGATCAGGAACTCGAAGGTGCAAAGGAACACAAGGTTTAGACAGGTTCGGGCCGCCGAGAGCGTAATACCCTACATCCTGTGTGGTTTGTATTGCCTTAGATGGTGATTGTCCCCGTGGGGGTCCCTGTTCGCCCTTATATAGTCGGGGGGGACAGGTTTACATAGGAGTACTAGTCGGGTACAAGCCCAGGAGTACTACCGAAGTACCCCTCGGGTAGTTTCCTACCGTGTCCGACTAGTTTTAATACGAGTAGTCCTACTACACTACGAGTAGTTACAACAGATGTAGGGCGTGGGCCATGTCCCATCCCATATCCTAGGAGAAGTATGCCACGTGTACAGTACCGTGTACCCGGGTCTGACATTTGGTGCTCCTCGTTCTTGTCATGGGGGGCATCAGCTATGGGCTTGTCGGTAGAGACATCTGCGAGTTGCTCGTCGTCGAACTCGGGACCCAGCTCGTCATCATCCGCTTGCGAAGGGAGGCCATATAGACTTGACGATCCGGCGAGTTGTTAGCCATATGGCTGTACTCGAGTAGCTCTGTGCTACTGTCTCCCTCTTCCGCAATGGGAGAAAGAGGTTTGGCCTCCTGGAAGGGCAGTTCCTTTGTGAAGGCCCCCAGGCGGTACTCGTAGTTGTCGAGTAGTTCGAAGGGCTCTAAGCCCTTCCAGTACACGAAACAGCCTTGCTGCATAGATGTTATGGTTAAAACCAGATGGTTGCCCAAAAACGATTCGGGGTAGCCATCGGGTTGCAAACGATTCGGGGTAGCCATCGGGTTGCGAGTGGTTTTCAAGAGCGGGGGCCACCGGACGGGTGGTAGCTCCCTCGTCTCCGAGTCCTCCTCGGCTCTAGCTTGAACGTGTAGTACTAAGCGATGAGTACTCTTTGTTGGAATCCGAGTAGTTGTCAAAAACAGGGGCCCCTCGGCAAGCGGTGGCTCCCACGTCCTTGAGCTTGAGCAGCAGGTCTAAGTCCTCCTCCAAGTCGGAGAGGGACTTAGATTGTGTGGTCCCTTCAGATCGGTTTGAGTCCAATCCGACTAGTTCTGGTGCATCACGTGTGGAAGTCGCATCGAAAACGGACATCTTTTCGATCTCCAGGGCCAGATCGGGGAGCAGCAAATCGTGGAGGTTGTCGATGAACTCGTCGAGGGTGCTGCTTCGAGTTGATGCAGAGATCTCAGGCTTCCTGGAATCGACTAGGTGGCTATTGAAGCCACCCAAGCCGTTGGCGACGCAGATCCAGGAGCCAAAGATGAAAGTTGTGCCCTTATCGAGCATGGTGCTGGTGAAGTTGAAAAACGCCATCGAATTCTCCAGTGGATGCTCGATGAACACCCCTACCTAGCGCCAGCTGTTGGTGTTTTACCGCCACACCCACCGAGGGATACCCCCGAGGTGATGAGTTTGTTGGTAGGGTGTCACCGAGATCAGGAACTCGAAAGTGCAAGGAACACAAGGTTTAGATAGGTTCGGGCCGCCGAGAGCGTAATATCCTACGTCCTGTGTGGTTTGTATTTCCTTAGGTGGTGATCGGGTGATCTCCTATTTGGAGGGGGTCCCTGTTTGCCCTTATATAGTATGGGGGGACAGGTTTACAAGCCCAAGAGTCCTACCCGAGTACTTTTTGGGTAGTTTCCTACCGTGTTCGACTAGTTTGACTACAGTATGAGTAGTCCTACTACACTGCGAGTAGTTACAACAGATGTAGAGCGTGGGTCATGTCCCATCCCTTATCCTAGGAAAAGTACGCCACGTGCACAGTCCCGTGTGCCCAGGTCTGACATCTGCTCCCCATGAAACTGAGCTGATATTGGATGATTTTTGAGTCTAAATATTGATCCAGAAGGAGGATAGACTTTCTCTGAGAATTCTATATGGCATGAGAGATTTACTTGTGTTGGCGCTAAAATCGGACAGACAGGAACCGGCCGATGGTCTTCAGCGTCGGACACACGACCTGTGAGAATCTGCTTAGCTCCTGTTCGGGTTATAGCCCTGGTACGGTTCGCGCGGCGTGCCAGTCAATCTGACCTGTTGATTGACAAGGAAATAAAGTATTAAATTCCAGGCGCTCCGATCGGCTGGTGTTCCGATCTGTCCTGAGGAGCGCGTCGACGGCGAATCGGCCGATTTGCTGTAGAGATGATCGGCTATGGATCAGCCGATAATCATGTAGTAATTGTAAAGAAAACTTGTGGAGCGATCTAAACAATTACTACAGAGGCAACACTTGAAATAGATCTAATCGGCTGTGAGATGATAAGTCGAAGAAGAACGATGACGAAGCCGATTACTCTGATCTCAATCTGGATAACTGGTGATAATACTAGAATAACAGGTAAAACTTGCAATTCTAGTAAATATCGGTAACTGGTGAATAAATCCAAACGAAACCACAACGATGCGCCCGTAGTTAAACCTCGGATATTACTCGATAAGCGGAACCTACCAATTGGCCGGAGATCAAGTTGATGCAGCCCTGCCAATCCGTACGAACTCGTGAAAGAAGAAAAGTATAGCGAAGTCGCCGACTTGAAAGTAAATTGTTGAAAAAATAGAAGTATTATTGTTGATTGATGTGTTGATCTTTTGCAAGACCCTGACGACTCCTATTTATACCTTAAAACTAGGACTCTTGGTCGACCACGACTTGTTACAACCTTATTTAAAAAACAGGAAAACTACTATATCTATAATAACTTTTAAAGGAAATGGACTCCCGCAGAATCTTCCGCCGCCGTCCCCTAATCCAATCAGGATTCTTTTCAATTGCTCCTTGACCGACTCAGCGTTGCCCTGTTGACCAACTTTTGACCAAGACCCTCCGAAATAGTCCCATCCTGTTGGCGCAAGCTGTATCACCAATCGGCCGATTTCCAACTATTACCTCAATCGGCCGATTCCTTACCGTAGCCTTTAGATCTGCCGCATCGACCGACCTTCTTTTCCCGACGCCGATTTAACACGTGTCAAAATTTGGCGTCAACACATGCCCCCCAGTTTCGGAGTAAAACATAACTTTTTCTTCGAAACTCTTTCTTTAATCCTTTCCTCCGAAACGGGCGCAGTAAAAACCTCCTTCCGTTCCGCGGCATAATGTTTGCAATTTCCTCGGACCGAGCGCGCGAAACGACTGCTCCCCTGGAATTCGTGTAGACGGCGTGGTAGGAATACCATCTTTGCCCTTGCTCTCCCGATTTTTCTTAAGTACTGGCCTTCTTCGCCTACTCTTCCCCACAAATCTAGCATTCTCCCCCAGCGAACCACTGTTCGTCTTCCTCCAAGCTCTCTTTGATCTCCAAGCGCTTCCCCTCTTCCGGCGATCTCATCCGCGACCTGCTCCAACCCTTCAATGGCGTCACCATCGGTGACCGCTCCCTCCACGGAAGCTCTATCGGCAACTCCTTCAGCGGCGGTGTCCCAATCGGTGGCTTCCCTAGCGGTCCCATCGGCGACGATGATATCCATCCCAGAGGTAAATGCTTGAAATTTTTTCCTTTTCGCTTTTCTACTACTTCAGTACTTTCCGGATCCTTTCTCAGTTTCTTCCCCTTTTCTCCCTTTTTAGGCACTTAGGCACCGAATCACCATCTCCCTCTCAGAATCCCCTGACCTTATCTGCTTGGGTCCTATGGGGAACCCCGATCCAACAGACCTAATCAGTCTAGAAACTCATAGAATCCCATTCAAGCAGTCGCCCATGGACCTAGATCAGTGGGTAGGTACTTTTAGATCCTGGCCAAATGAACCCCCGGCTGCAGAGAATGGTACCAAAGAGTGGCCAGATCCTGGAGAGTTCAGTGGGATGAACAGAAAATCGGCCAGTGTATAGACCTATCTTTGTCTCAGATGGAAAGAAATGAACCTCTGGTCATGGTAGCTTCTTATTTTTGGTCCGATGCACTCAATGCATTCCTTTTCGGACATGGACCAATGACCCCGACTCTGGCCGATGTTCTATTGTTGACCGGTCTTGATGTCTCCTCCGCCGATATCCCTTTCAACTATCTGTTCAAGCCATCACATCGGCTAGAGACCAAAGGAATCGGCGGGTGGAAAGGATATATTAGCAAAAATATGAAGACTGGGACAGTTTCAGAGAGGGAGCATACTGCTTTTCTGATAATGTGGCTAGAAAAGCACTTTTTCTGTGGCAGAGCAGTTGGACCCTCCTCAAACACCCAAGCTTTAGTGGAGGCTTTGTCACAAAGATCGGCCATCCCTCTTGGAAAACATCTGCTGGGATCGGCCTACTACCTGATGCACCAAATCGGCACCAAGCTGTCGAAGGGGGAGCCGATCGGGAACCCTGGCGGTCCCTGGTGGTTTATCACCCTCTGGCTCAATTTATACATGAGCAAGGTCTCTCAGCAACGGATAGAGACCAAAACGTTTCCTAATATTGAGTCAGAGGAGAATCCATCCGTCCGACGTCGCTGCAGATCTTTTGGAGAAGCGGCATCGGCCTTCCCCGGCTCCCAGTTTACTGCTACCCGCACAGCTGAGTACTTCATATGCTTTTATAATGGCCTTAGTGAAGAGACCGTCAGCTGTCATCCATATCAAGCAGTGGAGCCGATTTTCGAATTACCCATAAGCTACGACTTCTCCACCCATACTTTTGACAGAGAGCTTATGGATGTCTTGATCAAGCCGGGGATTCTGCCAGCCAATTTCTTCTCAGGAAAGGACTCTCCCACCTATGAGTTCTACAATCCATCGGCTGCAGCAAGGCAACTGGGTTTTGGCCAACTGCCGATTCGGGTCTACTTCGCCGGTCAAGCGAAATTCAGAGATGGACTGACTTCAAGTCTTGATTATAGTCGGCTGTGCGACCTAGTACCGGATTCCAGTACTATCGAACTGAGTAATTGGTCAGTTGCCTCTTTTGCCACCCAGCAATACAAATTATGGTGGGCAGAATGGAAGCAACACCTTTTCTGCAAATCTCCATCATCTTATTGCAACATTCTGGACCCAGAAAACATTGATCCAAATGCAGCGGTATGTCCTTTTTCTCAGTCGATTCCAATGTTATCTCTTTCCATATTGTCATCTTGTTATTAATTCACGTTCATCTTCTCAGTCTGAAAGCCATGTCCCTCCGATGCGGAGCCGAAGCGGCAGGCCGATAGATAGTCACCATCAATACACGCCGTATCCACTTATCAGCTTCCATGCTCCAACCGTTAAGGATATCTCTACTGGCCGATCGAAACAAGCACCGAAAAGGCCAACATCGAAGATAACCAGCCGTCGAGTGCGAGCTCGCATCGGATCGGCCGATCAGACGGCAATAACATCGGCTGAGGTTCCTCGTATTGGATCGGCCGATCAGATGGCAGTGGCATCGGCCGAGACTCCCCGTATCGGATCGGCCGACCAGATGGCGGTGACACCGGCCGAGACTCCAATCCCTTTACCTTTGCCGGTTGTCGAGATGGCCGATCCCCAAGTCACCACCGAAGTCGGGGCAGCTGCAGCATCGTTATTAGTAGAAGCTGTTCAGGTAATCTTACTTATCTCATATATTCTTCAAATCTTCTACTAACATTAACTCTCTTCCTCTGCCAGGCTGCACAAGCCATTCCACCACAGTCTTCGCAGCAATCGGCTACATCCCAAGTGGAAGCCGAAGCTCCAGCAACTCCTATCATCGAGGTAAATGATCTCTTACCTTGACCTCTTAACTTTCAGAAAACTTAACCGATCTTGATGCAGGCCGATTTGGGCATGCTAACTACAACCCCACAACAGATATCGGCCGGGAGATCCACAGAGGCATGGCAAACTTCTCACACTATCTTATTTCAATTTCCCATAGCGTACTTACCGGATCTCCTTTTATGTCTTTTTTAGGAAGCTGGTCCAAGCGAAGCACTGATAATCGTTGAAGTGAATCCTCTTCCTCCGATGAGCCAACTGCACCAGTCCCTGAGACAAGGGAGACGCTTCCACCGGCGCAGGCAAGAGAAATTCATTTTAAGGAGGTAACAAACTTACCATTAGAATCGGTCGATTCCCTTTTATTGCTTGCCTACCCTTTTTCTTTATTTCCTCACAGGAGCAAGACACCCCTAACAACAACATCTTCTCCTTTGCCGTCTCCTTGCCCGATGACGAGGAAATTTCTTCACACCCAATTCCATCGAGCTCTACCTCCGATGATGTCCGCGCCAAGCTTGAAAGCATGCGCACTCTCCTTCAAGACGACATCGGCCGATTGGTTGAAGATGCTTCGCCGATTCGACGACTTTTCAACGAGATCAAGGGTCGAATCCTGGAAGAAGTGTCAGAAAACTTGGCCCATGCTGCCTATATAGAGCATATGCATATTCCGGTTTCCAGGGCACTGCGCCACATGGCCGATCGTGCCCAGATGGCAAAAACTCGGAAAGAGGTCGACTCATACAAGCATCGGACTCAGGAGGTACACCACAAGATCAACTTCCTCGAAAGCTGCCGTCCGGACATCGTCGCCGCGATAGATCGGCTGAAATGGAGAAGAGCGGAGCTGGCCAAGGAGATGGAGCAGATAACCAAAGAGATAGCCGCTGAAGAAAAGAAACTCCAAGACTCCCATCCATCAACAGTGAGCTGAAGCAAGAAACACAGCATTTGGCCCGTGAAATGATAAGGCTTCGTCACCGTGTGTCAGAAGTCCCAGGATCGGCCGATGATGATCAGAGAGTACTAGACTCGGCCGATCAAATTAGACGACAAGCTATTGTAGCCATAGATGCCTTCCTTGGGTTGTAAAGAACATTGTCAACATTTATTGCTCCTTCAATGTTACTGCGCCGATTTGGTTTTGAACTGTTTCTTCAGTCAGCTTTGCATTTATGTATGTATTTACTTCGATAGGACGTGTCTCACCATCCATCTACCTCTCCTTCCTTTATAAGTAGACCCTTCAACATCTCCAGAGGCATACACATAACTTATCTTCTCTTTGCCTCTTTACTGTCCCAAACTGAACGGCAAGATGTCTTCTTCGTCCTCTTCATCTTCTTCCTCTGTCAACTAGGTATGAACTCTCCTCTGCCTTTCCCCTAAGCATCTTAATCGCTCTGATGTTGGGTAACCCCTTTTATCTCTGTTTAGCCAAAACGTCTCAGCCCTGGTCTAGAACGAGCGATTGAAATCATGCATTCAGAAGAGCCACAATCACAGGCAGACACAGATCTGATAAAAGCTCATGCTGAGGAACTCAGAGATCATGTCCCCGCTGTTGTCCAAGAATACTGGGACCTTATAGATGCTCACTTTTTGGTCCGTAAGCGATCATCTTCTGAAAAAAATCCTCCACTTCCTTGTAAAGCTAAGACCGAAATTGCCATGGAGGATCTGGAGGAGAAGAAGACCCGCCTACTGATAGAACTTTGCAACCAGGCTGAAATTGGAACCACTGCAGAGGACCCGAAGGAGAAAAGGCTCAGCCTTATGATAAAACTGGGTCGTATCGAGAGAGAAATCCTGCGTAGGCGTAATCAGTAGACATATCGGTATTTTTATTCTAAGGGCGACTTGTACCATGTCGGCCATGTACTCTGTCATTTTCTTCCAATAATGAATCCTAATGTTTTTCTTCATTAGATGTGTAGACGAAAACCGATGAAAAAATCGGCCATATTATCTTGATATATTTTACTGCAAGTTATGCATCTACCCAAATACTTGGATAGTACCTCTTCAGATATCGTCCGTTTAAAGCTCTTGGGAATTCCTCCGCTTCGTCTGTCTCCAGAATATATGCATTCCCAGGGGCACATCGGCCGATTCTGTACGGCCCTTCCCAAGTAGGTGACCATTTACCGAATTTGGGATCTTTGGACCCTATCGGTAGCACCAACTTCCACACCAAATCTCCCTGAGAGAATTGTTTAACTTTGACCTTTTTGTCATACCATCTGGCCACCCTTTTCTTGTTTTCTTCTATACTAATTAAGGCTCTCAACCTTAAACCTGCCGAATCATCAAGTTCGTCCTTCATGAGAAAGGAATTGTCATCGGCCGTTAACTGATCTTGTAACGATATCCGTCTTGACCCTGTCCTTATCTCCCAAGGAAAGACTGCCTCATGACCATAAACCAGCTAATAAGGGGATATCTTAGTGGTTCCATGACAAGCCATCTTATAAGCCCATAAAGATTCAGCCAAAGACATATGCTACTTTTTGGGTTGTTCTTCTATCTTCCTCTTGATTAGTTTGATTATCCCTTTATTGGACGATTCTGCTTGGCCATTGGCTTGAGCATAGTATGGAGAAGAATTTAATAATTTAATCCCCATATCGGCGGCAAACTCTCCGAATTCTCCCAAAGTAAACATTGTTCCTTGGTCAGTTGTGATGGTTTGAGGAATACCAAATCTATAATATGGCTTTTAACAAATTCAATCATATCGGCCGACGTGACGTTCCTTAAAGGAACTGCTTCCACCCACTTAGTAAAATAATCCGTGGCTACCAATATAAACTTATGCCCTTTGCTCGATGGAGGATGAATTTGTCCGATGAGATCTATTCCCCAACCTCTGAACGGCCACGGCTTAATTATTGGATTCATAGCCGATGCTGGCGCGCGCTGTACATTGCCAAACCTCTGACAGTCTTGGCATCCTTTGTAATACTTGAAACAATCCTCAAGAATAGTTGGCCAATAATACCCATTGTTCCGGATCATCCATTTCATTTTGTGAGCCGATTGATGAGTTCCACATACGCCTTCATGGATTTCTCCCATCAGAACCTTTGCCGCTTCTGTTCCCAGGCATTTGAGAAGAACCCCATGAATCGTACGGTAAAATAAATCATCCTCAAGCAACACATATTTTGTAGCTTGAAAACGTATTCGCCGATCCACTTTTTGGGATGGATCTTTCATGTAATCGGCGATTTCCTTTCGCCAGTCATCGGCCGCGAGCTCTAGCATCATCGCTCCCTGAATCGGCCGATACCCGGAGGCATGTTGGGCTAGCCTGTTGGCCTCTTCATTATAATTTATGGGGATATGCTCAATTATTGCAGACTTGAAATCTTTTAAAAGCTGAAGGCAGTCTTCATAATAAATCCTCAAGATATCATCCTTGCACTCTGATCGCCCCGTTAATTGATCCACAATGAGCATGGAATCTCCAAAAATTTTGACTGCATCAGCTTTGACTTCCTTTAATAATTGTATGCCTTTCAGAACGGCTCGATATTCTGCCTGATTATTAGTTGCGGAAGCTTCTATCGGCAGAGAGAAATTATAACTTGCCCCCCGAGGCGACACAAGAACAATGCCGATTCCTGATCCGACCCCACACGAAGAACCATCAAAATATAGAGTCCATGGAACTAGTTCAACGGCGGCAATTTCTGGTCCACAATGCTGAGCTACGAAATCGGCCATTACTTGTCCTTTGACAGCTTTGGCCGATTCGTACCTTAAGTTGAATTCTGACAGAACCAGGATCCATTTTCCAATCCGTCCTTTCAAAATCGGCAATGATAGCATATACTTCACCACATCATCCTTGCATACGACTATGCATTGTGCCGATAACAAATAGTGCCTGAGCTTGGTACACGAGAAGTATAAACACAAGCATAGTCGCTCCACCGAGGAATATCTTGTTTCGGCGTCTAGAAGTCTTCTGCTGATGTAATATACCACTCGTTCTTTACCCTCAAACTCTTGTACCAACGTCGATCCGATAGCCTGTTCATCAGCCGATAAGTATAGTTTGAACGGCTTACCAGGCTGTGGTGGGACCAACACTGGAGGTGAAACAAGATATTGCTTGATATTTTCCAATGCTTTGCGTTGTTCTTCTCCCCATATGAATTCCTGGTCGGGCTTTAATTTCAACAGAGGGGTAAAAGCCTGAATACGTCCTGACAGGTTGGATATGAATCTTCTGATAAAATTGACCTTGCCGATGAGGGACTGTAGCTCAGTTTTATTTTGTGGGGCCACAACTTTGTTGATGGCGTCTATGGTCTTGCGGTTGACTTCTATCCCGCGCTCATGAACCATGAATCCTAAGAATTGCCCAGCCGATACACCAAATGCACACTTGTTTGGGTTCATCTTCAACCCATGCTTCCTTGTGCACTCCAGTACTTGTTGTAAATCGGCCAGATGTTCTTGGTGACCTTTTGACTTGACCACGACGTCATCTATATAAATTTCCACCGATGTACCAATGAGATTGTGGAAGATGTAATTCATGGCCCGCTGATACGTAGCACCGGCGTTCTTCAACCCAAACGTCATAACAACCCATTCGAATAAACCAAGATGACCTGGGCACCTGAAATCCATTTTCGAGATATCTTCTTCGGCCATTAATATCTGATTGTACCCTGCATTTCCATCCATGAAACTTATGACTTTGTGTCCTGCGGCAGCATCTATCAAGATATCGGCCGTTGGCATCGGATATCCATCCATTGGCGTAGCCTGATTTAAGTTCCTGAAATCGATGCACACGCGCAACTTTCCATTCTTCTTGTATACAAGCACAATATTAGAAATCCATTCAGCGTAGCGGCACTGCCGAATAAATCCTGCTTCAATTAACTTTGTAATTTCGGCCTTTATATCAGGTAGAATCTTGGGGTTACACTGTCGTGCAGGTTGCTGATATGGCGGATATCCTAATTTTATAGGTAACCGGTGTTCAACAATTGACCGGTCTAGATCTGGCATCTCATGATATTCCCAAGCAAAGCAATCCTTGAACTGTTTTAATAAATTTATCAGTTTACACTTATACTCAGGATCCAAATTGGCACTAATATACGTCGGCCTTGATTTGCTGCTATCTCCCAAATCTACCATCTCCAATAAATCGGCTGACGCAAATCCATGTCCAAGCTTCCCGTCTTCTCGGACGAGCTGATCCATTTAATCTGAATCTTCAGAGCCGACTGCTTGGATCGGCTGTAGACCGAAATTGGACACTTTCAAGAAGTCAGTGTCCCAAGTCCTGCCAGATATGCACTTGACGTGCTCGCAGCTCCACTGTTGCGTGTCGGCCGCTGCAACGCTGTAGGCGGAATCAGCAGTGACTATCTCTGTGCTGTCGCCGACCCATTGCATGAGGCATTGATGCATTGTAGATGGGACACAGCAGTTTGCACGTATCCAGTCGCGACCAAGCAGCATGTTGTAGGATCCCTTGCCATTAATAACGTAAAAAGTGGTAGGAAGGGTCTTACTGCCGATGGTGAGGTCGACGCAGAGCGCTCCACGGGCGGGAGACACGTTGCCTTCGAAATCCTTTAGCATCATGTCCGTCTTGGTGAGGTCTTCATCGCCCTTGCCTAGCTTGCGGAACATGGCATATGGCATGATGTTAACTGCGGCACCTCCATCTACTAGTAACCTGGTGACGGGTCGTCCGTTAACATAGTCTTTGAGAAACAACGCTTTAAGATGTTGCTGTTTTTCTTCTTCTGGTTTCTCAAAAGTAGCCGTCATCGGCTCTAACACCAGTTGTGCCATTTGTTCTTCCATTCTTGTTGCTTTGTCTCGATCGTCAGGCGCCATGAATTCCATCGGCAATATGAACACCATGTTGATTTCGGCTGCCGATTCTTGATTGTTTGCTTCCTGATCGTTTTTCTTTGGACGCAAGACCCGAGACTTAACATTTCTTTTCTCTGGCACCTGCCTCTGTTCTTCTTCTTGGTGCTCCCACTGGCGTAGGCGTTGGATCCTCCGATTCTGGGATCTGGATAGGCCATATGGACACCACCTGGGATTTACTGGTTTGCCCGATGATCTGGCGTATTTCCTATCTGGTTCCCTTCCTAGGGGATCCTCGTCCGACACCCTGTCATCGGCCATCTCTTCCAGCCGATCGTGCACGCTGATCCTGCCCCCCAGTCCATCCTGTTGGTTGGTCCTGCCTTCTTGACCGGTGGTACTGGTCAACTCTGCCCCCCAGCTGATCATGCACCGAAACGCGCTGTTCCCCTCGTCCGCGCCGATTTCTGCTGATCGGCTCTGATCCTCTGTCCCTTGAGTGTGGCATCAGGCGATCGTTGTAACTCAATCCATTACACTCCGGACAGTTATCGGCAGACGACAATCTGATGTCGTTCTCCCAGCAATGGATGAAGAACGGACATTGCCAGTGATCATCATGCCGGCGTATCATCTCGTCGTGGTATCTTGATTGTTCTTGCTGCTGCCGATATTTACTGAGAAAGAACTGGGAGGTGACGGGTTTGCGTGGTCTTTCTGGCCCCCGCCTGCTCCTTTTGATTTCTTCCGTCGTGATCTGCCTCCTGGGGTCGACGGCGCCGCCCCTTGTTGCCGATTCTGACGTCAGCACCTTGGTCTGACGTGAATTTCCTCCAGTGTCAACCATGTTGGCCGGGAAGGGATGCTGATCTATTTTCATCGGTTTTTCCGATTTAGCTGGGGTTTCAAATTCAAGCCTCCCCTGTTCGATGGCTGGTTGTATCTGCTGACGGAAGACTTTGCATTCATTTGTATCATGAGAAGGGATGGTGTGATGCTGAGATAGTTTAATCTGTCCTTCCTGGAGCAATAAATCAAAAATTTTATCGGCCTTTGATGTGTCAAAGCCGAATGTCTCTGGCTCTTTCTTTCCGAAAGGGCATGATATCGGTTTTTCCCCTTTCACCCATTCTGCCAGGCCGATTTCCTCCTCCCCATCGGATTCAGATCCTTCTAGGTATGCTACCTTCTTTTGGAAATTCCTCCGCTGTTCAAACGGACGGACTTCTTGTCCTGACAAACGGTGGACGATCTGGCTTAGGCTTTCAAACTCTTGCGCAACATATCTTTTTCTTTGATTTGTGGCAGGAGGCCTTGGAAAGCGATATCGGCCAACTATGCATCGGTCAGAGTCAGACTGTAGCAGTTGTTCCTGACTTCTCTGAACCTCTGTATATATCCCATTACCGGTTCATCGCTCCTCTGCCTGAGGCTGGTCAAATCCGAGAGCTTCATCTCGTGCACTCCTGCGTAGAAGTACTTGTGGAACTGCTTTTCCAAATCGGCCCATGTAACAATAGAATTTAGTGGCAGGGTGGTGAACCACTGGAAGGCCGATCCGGACAGAGACGATGAAAACAAACGCACCCTCAGAGCATCTTGCGTGGCAGCCTCCCCGCACTGGATGATGAATCGGTTGATGTGCTCTACAGTGGATGTATCGTCCGTCCCCGAAAACTTGGTGAAGTCGGGAACTTTGTAGCGGTGTGGGAACGGCAGCAAGTCATAGGCCGATGGGTATGGCGTCTTGTAGGTGTAAGTTTGCACCTTTAGCTTCAATCCAAACTGGTCCTGGATCACTTCTGCTATTCTTGCCGTCCAGTCGACCTGCTGCTGATGAACGACTGTTCGCGGCGCGGGCATGTGCTGAAGAGCTGGCACGACTGGGTGATGAATCGAAGCATGCGGCGAATTCTGCTAAGCAGCTGATAGTTGATGGCGAAGTGAATCCGCCGCCCCATCATATGTCATCATTGGCGTTGCACCTCTGAACGCTTCTACAACGCTTGCCCCCCTGCCGATTTCTGATGAGATAGGCTGATACTGAGGGACCGTCAGCCGGACGGCCGATTGGTGTGGCACTTGGATTGGATAACTCCCGTATCCATTCGTTGGCTTGGGAAAAACCGTTGTCGCCGATGTCCCCCAGGGTACTGAGCTTGTGGGCAGCGATTGCATAGAAGCAATCTGGACGGGTTGAAGCGGTGTCTGTGATGGGAGACATGGTGCACCGCTGTATCTTGGAGACGCTGGAGGCAACAGAGTGTTGTACCCTTCGCGTTGCGTCAATATCGGCTGAGGAGTCAATTGGGACATGTATGGTAAGCTTTCGGCTGGCAGCGTGGTTGGCGGGGCATACGCTGGTCCCTGATAGCCTTGGACTGCTCCGCTGGCCAGAGAACTGACGACGGCATTATACACCGTGTTGGTCATCACCGAGGATTGAACAATGAATGCCTGGTAGACAGACTGTTGGATCATATCGGACATCTTGCCCGAGTCCTCAGCAATGGTGATGTGGCGGGGAACTGGAATAGGAGCCTTCTTGACAGCCTCCCCGCTTCTGGTACGACTGAACGACTGAAGGTACATCTTCTTGTAATCTTCCAGATGTTTAGCTAATTCTTCCCTCTGGTCGTCCTTGAGATCCGCTTCTGTGACTTCAATGATGTTGCTATCGGAGATCTCTGCGTTCTTTGACATATCAGATCTTGGATTGGTCCTACGGGGCGTGCCAAAAGTGTGTTGGCGCTAAAATCAGCCAGACAGGAATCGGCCGATGGTCTTCAGCGTCGGACACACGACCCGGGAAAATCTGCTTAGCTCCTATTCGGGTTATCGCCCTGGTACGGTTCGCGCGGCGTGCCAGTCAATCTGACCTGTGGATTGACAAGGAAATAAAGTATTAAATTCCAGGCGCTCCGATTGGCTGGTGTTCCGATCTGTCCTGAGGAGCGCGTCGGCGGCGAATCGGCTGATTTGCTGTAGAGATGATCGGCTATGGATCAGCCGATAATCGTGTAGTAATTGTAAAGAAAACTGCTGGAGCGATCTAAACAATTACTACAGAGGCAACACTTGAAATAGATCTAATCGGCTGTGAGATGATAAGTCGAAGAAGAACGATGATGAAGCCGATTACTCTGATCTCAAGCTGGATAACTGGTGATAATACTAGAATAACAGGTAAAACTTGCAATTCTAGTAAATATCGATAACTGGTGAATAAATCCAAACGAAACCACAGCGATGCGCCCGTAGTTAAAGCTCGGATATTACTCGATAAGCGGAACCTACCAATTGGCCGGAGATCAAGTTGATGCAGCCCTACCAATCCGTACGAACTCGTGAAAGAAGAAAAGTATTAGCGAAGTCGCCGACTTGAAAGTAAATTGCTGAAAAAGTAGAAGTATTGTTGTTGATTGATGTGTTGATCTTTTGCAAGACCCTAACGACTCCTATTTATACCTTAAAACTAGGACTCCTGGTCGACCACGACTTGTTACAACCTTATTTAAAAAACTGGAAAACTACTATATCTATAATAACTTTTAAAGGAAACGGACTCCCGCAGAATCTTCCGCCGCCGTCCCCTAATCCAATCAGGATTCTTTGCAATTGCTCCTTGACCGACTCAACGTTGGCCTGTTGACCAACTTTTGACCAAGACCCTCCGAAATAGTCCCATCCTGTTGGCGCAAGCTGTATCACCAATCGGCCGATTTCCAACTGTTACCTCAATCGGCCGATTCCTTACCGTAGCCTTTAGATCTGCCGCATCGGCCGACCTTCTTTTCCCGACGCCGATTTAACACGTGTCAAAATCTGGCGTCAACAACTTGCTCAAGACTAGCTAGCATACAAGCAATGGGAATACTAGTCTCAAGCAATCAAATACAAAATCCAATATTTTCCTCAAAAACACACTTCTAGCAACTGAAAAAGAAACATTTGCAAAGATCTATCCCAGCGGCAAACAAATGTGCACACGATGTCAAGCTAACTTACGAGAATCAAAGATATTTAATTCAATTCTCAAGGTGCAAAACCTTTGCTCATGTTGGCGCTAAAATCGGCCAGACACGAATCGGCCGATGGTCTTCAGCGTCGGACACACGACCGGGGAGAATCTGTTTAGCTCCTGTTCGGGTTATCGCCCTGGTGTGATTCGCGCGGCGTGCCAGTCAATCTGACCTGTTGATTGACAAGGAAATAAAGTATTAAGTTCCAGGCGCTCCGATCGGCATGAGTTCCGATCTGTTCTGAAGAGCGCGTCGGCGGCGAATCGGCCGATTTGCTGTAGAGATGATCGGCTATGGATCAGCCGATAATCGTGTAATAATTGTAAAGAAAACTGCTGGAGCGATCTAAACAATTACTACAGAGGCAACACTTGAAATAGATCTAATCGGCTGTGAGATGATAAATCGAAGAAGAACAATGACGAAGCCGATTACTGGTGATAATACTAGAATAACAGGTAAAACTTGCAATTATAGTAAATATCGATAGCAGGTGAATAAATCCAAACGAAACCACAGCGATGCGCCCGTAGTTAAAGCTCGGATATTACTCGTTAAGCGGAACCTACCAATTGGCCGGAGATCAAGTTGATGCAGCCCTGCCAATCCGTACGAACTTGTGAAAGAAGAAAAGTATTAGCGAAGTCGCCGACTTGAAAGTAAATTGCTGAAAAAGTAGAAGTATTGTTGTTGATTGATGTCATTATATTTTTTGGAAGACCCTGATGACTCCTATTTATATCCTAAAACTAGGACTCCTGGTCGATCACGACTTGTTACAATCTTATTTAAAAAAATAGGAAAACTACTATATCTATAATAACTTTTAAAGGAAACGGACTCCCGTAGAATCTTCCGCCGCCGTCCCCTAATCCAATCAGGATTCTTTTCAATTGCTCCTTGACCGACTTAGCGTTGCCCTGTTGACCAACTTTCGACCAGGACCCTCCGAAATAGTCCCATCCTGTTGGCGCAAGCTGTATCACCAATCGGCCGATTTTCAACTGTTACCTCAATCGGCTGTTTCTTTACTGTAGCCTTTAGATCTGCCGCATCGGCCGACCTTCTTTTCCCGACGCCAATTTAACACGTGTCAAAATCTGGCGTCAACACATGCCCCCCAGTTTCGGAGTAAAACATAACTTTTTCTTCGAAACTCTTTCTTTAACCCTTTCCTCCGAAACGGGCGCAGTAAAAATCTCCTTCCGTTCCGCGGCACAATGATTGCAATTTCCTTGGACCGAGCGCGCGAAACGACTGCTCCCCTGGAATTCGTGTAGACGGTGCGGTAAAAATACCATCTTTGCCCTTGCTCTCCCGATTTTTCTTAAGTATTGGCCCTCTCCGCCTACTCTTCCCCACAAATCTAGCATTCTCTTCTAGCGGACCACTGTTCGTCTTCCTCCAAGCTCTCTTTGATCTCCAAGCGCTTCCCCCCTTCCGGCGATCTCATCCGCGACCTGCTCCAACCCTCCAATGGCGTCACCATCGGCGACCGCTCCATCCACGGAAGCTCTATCGGCAAGCCCTTCAGCAGCGGCTCCCCTGGCAGTCCCATCGGCGATGATGATTTCCATCCCAGAGGTAAATGCTTGAAATTTTTTCCCCTTTTGCCTTTCTGCTGCTTTAGTACTTTCCGGATTTTTTCTCAGTTTCTTCCACTTTTCTCCTTTTTTAGGCACTTAGGCACCGAATCACCATCCCCCTCTCAGATCCCCTGACCTTATCTGCTTAGGCCCTATGGGAAACCCCGATCCAACTGACCTGATCAGTTTAGAGACTCACAGAATCCCATTCAAGCAATCGCCCATGGACCTAGATCAGTGGGTAGGTACCTTTAGATCCTGGCGAAATGAAACCCCCGGCTGGAGATAATGGTACCAGAGAATGGCCAGATCTAGGAAGGTTCAGTGGGAGGAACAAAAAATCGGCCAGTGCATAGACCTATCTTTGTCTCAGATGGAAAGAAATGAACCTCTGGTCATGGCAGCTTCTTATTTTTGGTCTCATGCACTCAATGCATTCCTTTTCGGACATGGACCTATGACCCCGACTCTGGCCGATGTTCTGTTGTTGACCGGCCTCGATGTCTCCTCCGCCGATACCCCTTTCAACTATCTGTTCAAGCCATCACATCGGCTAGAGACCAAAGGAATCGGCGGATGGAAAGGGTATATTAGCAAAAATATGAAGACCGGGACAGTTTTAGAGAGGGAGCATACTGCCTTTTTGATGATGTGGCTAGAAAAGCATTTTTTCTATGGCAGAGCAGTTGGACCCTCTTCAAACACCCAAGCTTTAGCGAAGGCTTTATCACAAGGATCGGCCATCCCCCTTGGAAAACATCTGCTGGGATCGGCCTATTACCTGATGCACCAAATCGGCACCAAGCTGTCAAAGGGGGAGCCGATTGGGAACCCTGGCGGTCCCTGGTGGTTCATCACCCTCTGGCTCAATTTACACATGCGCAAGGTCTCTCAACAACGGATAGAGACCAAAACTTTCCCTAACATTGAGTCAGAGGAGAATCCATCCGTCCGACGACGCTGCAGATCTTTTGGAGAAGCGGCATCGGCCTTCCCCGGCTGCTAGTTTACTGCTACCCGCACAGCTGAGTACTTCAGATGCTTTGATAATGGCCTTAGTGAAGAGACCGTCAGCTGGCATCCATATCAAGCAGTGGAGCCGATTTTTGAATTACCCATAAGCTACGACTTCTCCGCCCATACTTTTTACAGGGAGCTTATGGATGTCTTGATCAAGCCAGGGATTCTGCCAGCCAATTTCTTCTCACGAAAGGACTCTCCCACCTATGAGTTCTACAATCCATCGGCTGCAACAAGGCAACTAGGTTTTGGCCAACTGCCGATTCGGGTCTACTTCGCCGGTCAAGCAAAATTCAGGGATGGATTGACTTCAAGTCTTGATTACAGTCGGCTGTGCGACCTAGTACCCGATTCCAGTACTATTGATCTGAATAATTGGTCAGTTGCCTCTTTTGCCACCCAGCAATTTAAATTATGGTGGGTAGAATGGAAGCAATACCTAGTCTGCAAATCTCCATCGATTTATTGCAACATTCTGGATCCAGAAAATATTGACCCAAATGCAGCGGTATGCCCTCTTTCCCAGCCGATTCCAATACTATTTCTTTCCATATTGTCATCTTGTTATTAACTCACGTTCATCTCCTTAGTCTGAAAGCCAGGTCCCGCCGACGCGGAGTCGAAGCGGCAGGCCGATAGATAGTCACCATCAATACATGCCGTATCCACTTATCGGCTTCCATGCTCCAACTATCAAGGATATCTCTACTGGCCGATCGAAACGAGCACCGAAAAGGCCAACCTCGAAGATAACCAGCCATCGAGTGTGAGCTCGCATCGGATCGGCTGATCAGACGGTAATAGCATCGGCTGAGACTCCCCGTGTCGGATCGGCCGACAAGATGGCAGTGGCATCGGCCGAGACTCCCCGTATCGGATCGGCTGACCAGATGGCAGTGGCATCGGCCGAGACTCCAATCCCTTCACCTTTGCCGGTTGTCGAGATAGCCGATGCTCAAGTCACCGCCGAAGTCGGGGCAGCTGCAACATCGCTATTAGTAGAAGCTGTTCAGGTAATCTTACTTATCCCATATATTCTTCAAATCTTCCACTGACATTAACTCTCTTCCTCTGCCAGGCTGCACAAGCTATTCTACCGCAGTCTCCGCAGCAATCGGCTATGTCTCAAGTGGAAGCCGAAACTCCAGCAGCTCCTCTCGTCGAGGTAAATGACCTCTTGCCTTGATCTCTTAATTTTCAGAGAACTTAACCGATCCTGATGTCAGGCCGATTTGGGCATGCTGACTATAACCCCACAACAAACATCGGCCGGAAGATCAACAAAGGCATGACAGATTTCTCACACCATCTTATTTCAATTTCCCACATCATACTCACAGGATCTTCTTTTATGTCCTTTTCAGGAAGCTGGTCCAAGCGGAGCACTAATAATCGTTGAATCCTCTTCTTCCGATGAGCCAACTGCACCAGCCCCTGAGACAAGGGAGACGCTTCCACCGGCGCAGGCAAGAGAAATTCGTTTTAAGGAGGTAACGAACTTACCATTAGAACCGGCTGATTCCCTTTTACTGCTTGCCTACCCTTTTCTTTATCTCTTCACAGGAGCAAGACACCCCTAACAACAGCATCTTCTCCTTTGCCGTCTACTTGCCTGATGATGAGGAAATTGCTTCACACCCAATTTCGTCGAGCTCTACCCCCGATGATGTCCGCGCCAAGCTCGAAAGCATGCGCACTCTCCTTGAAGACGATATCGGCCGATTGGTAGAAGATGCTTCGCCGATTCGACGACTTTTCAACGAAATCAAGGGTCGAATCCCGGAAGAAGTGTCAGAAAACTTGGCTCATGCTGCCTATACAGAGCATATGCATATTCCGGTTTCCAGGGCGCAGCGCCATATGGCCGATCGTGCCCAGATAGCAAAAACTCAGGAAGAGGTCGATTCATACAAGCATCGGACTCAGGAGGTACACCACAAGATCAACTTCCTCAAAAGCTGCCGTCCGGACATCGTCGGCGCGATAGATGGGCTGAAACGGAGAAGAGCCGAGCTGGCCAAGGAGATGGAGCAGATAACCAAAGAGATAGTCGCTGAAGAAAAGAAACTCCAAGAACTCCCATCCATCATCAGTGAGCTGAAGCAAGAAAGACAACACTTGGCCCGTGAAACGATAAGGCTTCGTCGCCGTGTGTCAGAAGTTCCAGGATCGGCCGATGATGATCAGAGAGTACTAGACTCGGCCGATCAAATTAGATGACAAGCTATTGTAGCCATAGATGCTTTCCTTGGGTTGTAAAGAACATTGTAAACATTTATTGCTCCTTCAATGTTACTGCGCCGATTTGGTCTTGAACTGTTTCTTTAGTCAGCTTTGTATTTATGTATGTGTTTACTCCGATAGGACGTGTCTCACCATCCATCTACCTCTCTTTCCTTTATAAGTAGACCCTTTACCATCTCCAGAGGCATACGCACTACTTATCTTCTCTTTCCCTCTTTACTGTCCCAAACTGAACGGCAAGATGTCTTCTTCGTCCTCTTCATCTTCTTCTTCTGTCAACCAGGTATGAACTCTCCTCTGCCTTTCCCCTAAGCATCTCAATCGCTCTGATGTTGGGTAACCCCTTCTATTTCTATTTAGCCAAAACGTCTCAGCCCCGGTCTAGAACGAGCGATTGAAATCATGCATTTAGAAGAACCACTATCACAGGCAGACACAGATCTGATAAGAGCTCATGCTGAAGAACCACTGCAGAGGACCCGATGGAGAAAAGGCTCAGCCTTATGATAAAACTGGGTCGCATCGAGAGAGAAATCTAGCGTAGGCGTAATCAGTAGACATATCGGTATTTTTATTCTAAGGGCGACTTGTACCATGTCGGTCATGTACTCTGTCATTTTCATCCAATAATGAATCCCAATGTTTTTCTTCATTAGATGTGTAGACGAAAACCGATGAAAAAATCGGCCATATTATCTTGATATATTTTACTGCAAGTTATGCATCTACCCAAATACTTGGATAGTACCTCTTCAGATATCGTCCATTTAAAGCTCTTGGGAATTCCTCCCCTTCGTCTGTCTCCAGAATATATGCATTCCCAGGGGCACATCGGCCGATTCTGTACGGCCCTTCCCAAGTAGGTGACCATTTACCGAATTTGGGATCTTTGGACCCTATCGGTAGCACCAACTTCCACACCAAATCTCCCTGAGAGAATTGTTTAACTTTGACCTTTTTGTCATACCATCTGGCCACCTTTTTCTTGTTTTCTTCTATACTAATCAGGGCTCTTAACCTTAAACCTGCCGAATCATCAAGTTCGTTCTTCATGAGGAAAGAATAGTCATCGGCCGTTAACTGATCTTGAAACGATATACGTCTTGACCCTGTCCTTATCTCCCAAGGAAAGACTGCCTCATGACCATAAACCAGCTAATAAGGGGATATCTTAGTGGTTCCATGACAAGCCATCTTATAAGCCCATAAAGATTCAGCCAAAGACATATGCTACTTTTTGGGTTGTTCTTCTATCTTCCTCTTGATTAGTTTGATTATCCCTTTATTGGACGATTCTGCTTGGCCATTGGCTTGAGCATAGTATGGAGAAGAATTTAATAATTTAATCCCCATATCGGCGGCAAACTCTCCGAATTCTCCCAAAGTAAACATTGTTCCTTGGTCAGTTGTGATGGTTTGAGGAATACCAAATCTATAATATGGCTTTTAACAAATTCAATCATATCGGCCGACGTGACGTTCCTTAAAGGAACTGCTTCCACCCACTTAGTAAAATAATCCGTGGCTACCAATATAAACTTATGCCCTTTGCTCGATGGAGGATGAATTTGTCCGATGAGATCTATTCCCCAACCTCTGAACGGCCACGGCTTAATTATTGGATTCATAGCCGATGCTGGCGCGCGCTGTACATTGCCAAACCTCTGACAGTCTTGGCATCCTTTGTAATACTTGAAACAATCCTCAAGAATAGTTGGCCAATAATACCCATTGTTCCGGATCATCCATTTCATTTTGTGAGCCGATTGATGAGTTCCACATACGCCTTCATGGATTTCTCCCATCAGAACCTTTGCCGCTTCTGTTCCCAGGCATTTGAGAAGAACCCCATGAATCGTACGGTAAAATAAATCATCCTCAAGCAACACATATTTTGTAGCTTGAAAACGTATTCGCCGATCCACTTTTTGGGATGGATCTTTCATGTAATCGGCGATTTCCTTTCGCCAGTCATCGGCCGCGAGCTCTAGCATCATCGCTCCCTGAATCGGCCGATACCCGGAGGCATGTTGGGCTAGCCTGTTGGCCTCTTCATTATAATTTATGGGGATATGCTCAATTATTGCAGACTTGAAATCTTTTAAAAGCTGAAGGCAGTCTTCATAATAAATCCTCAAGATATCATCCTTGCACTCTGATCGCCCCGTTAATTGATCCACAATGAGCATGAAATCTCCAAAAATTTCGACCGCATCAGCTTTGACTTCCTTTAATATATGTATGCCTTTCAGAACGGCTCGATATTCCGCCTGATTATTAGTTGCGGAAGCTTCTATCGGCAGAGAGAAATTATAACTTGCCCCCCGAGGCGACACAAGAACAATGCCGATTCCTGATCCGACCCCACACGAAGAACCATCAAAATATAGAGTCCATGGAACTGGTTCAACGGCGGCAATTTCTGGTCCACAATGCTGAGCTACGAAATCGGCCATTACTTGTCCTTTGACAGCTTTGGCCGATTCGTACCTTAAGTCGAATTCTGACAGAGCCAGGATCCATTTTCCAATCCGTCCTTTCAAAATCGGCAATGATAGCATATACTTCACCACATCATCCTTGCATACGACTATGCATTGTGCCGATAAACAAATAGTGCCTGAGCTTGGTACACGAGAAGTATAAACACAAGCATAGCCGCTCCACCGGGGAATATCTTGTTTCGGCGTCTAGGAGTCTTCTGCTGATGTAATATACCACTCGCTCTTTCCCCTCAAACTCTTGTACCAACGTCGATCCGATAGCCTGTTCATCAGCCGATAAGTATAGTTTGAACGGCTTACCAGGCTGTGGTGGGACCAACACTGGAGGTGAAACTAGATATTGCTTGATATTTTCCAATACTTTGCGTTGTTCTTCTCCACATATGAATTCCTGGTCGGGCTTTAATTTCAACAGAGGGGTAAAAGCCTGAATACGTCCTGACAGGTTGGATATGAATCTTCTGATAAAATTGACCTTGCCGATGAGGGACTGTAGCTCAGTTTTATTTTGTGGGGCCACAACTTTGTTGATGGCATCTATGGTCTTGCGGTTGACTTCTATCCCGCGCTCATGAACCATGAATCCTAAGAATTGCCCAGTCGATACACCAAATGCACACTTGTTTGGGTTCATCTTCAACCCATGCTTCCTTGTGCACTCCAGTACTTCTTGTAAATTGGCCAGATATTCCTGGTGACCTTTTGACTTGACCACGACGTCATCTATATAAATTTCCACCGATGTACCAATGAGCTTGTGGAAGATGTAATTCATGGCCCGCCGATACGTAGCACCGGCGTTCTTCAACCCAAAAGTCATAACAACCCATTCGTATAAACCAAGATGACCTGGACACCTGAAAGCCGTTTTCGAGATATCTTCTTTGGCCATTAATATCTGATTGTACCCTGCATTCCCATCCATGAAACTTATGACTTTGTGTCCTGCGGCAGCATCCATCAAGATATCGGCTGATGGCATCGGATATCCATCCATTGGCGTAGCCTGATTTAAGTTCCTGAAATCGATGCACACGCGTAACTTCCCATTCTTCTTGTATACGGGCACAATATTAGAAATCCATTCGGCGTAGCGGCACTGCCGAATAAATCCAGCTTCAATTAACTTTGTAATTTCGGCCTTTATATCAGGTAGAATCTTGGGGTTACACCGTCGTGCAGGTTGCTGATATGGCCGATATCCTGATTTTATAGGTAACCGGTGTTCAACAATGGACCGGTCTAGACCTGGCATCTCATGATATTCCCAAGCAAAGCAATCCTTGAACTGTTTTAATAAATTTATCAGTTTACACTTATACTCAGGATCCAAATTAGCACTAATATACGTCGGCCTTGATTTGCTGCTATCTCCCAAATCTACCATCTCCAATAAATCGGCCGACGTAAACCCATGCCCAAGCTTCCCGTCTTCTCGGACGAGCTGATCCATCTATTCTGAATCTTCAGAGCCGACTGCTTGGATCGGCTGTAGACCGAAATCGGACACTTTTAGGAAGTCAGTGTCCCAAGTCCTGCCGGATATACATCTGACGTGCTCGCAGCTCCACTGTTGCGTGTCAGCCGCTGCAACGCTGTAGGCGGAATTGGCAGTGACTATCTCTGTGCTGTCGCTGACCCATTGCACGAGGCATTGATGCATTGTAGATGGGACACAGCAGTTTGCATGTATCCAGTCGCGACCAAGCAGCATGTTGTAGGATCCCTTGCCATTAATAACGAAAAAAGTGGTAGGAAGGGTCTTACTACCGATGGTGAGGTCGACGCAGAGCGTTCCACGGGCGGGAGACATGTTGCCTTCGAAATCCTTTAGCATCATGTCCGTCTTGGTGAGGTCTTCATCGCCTTTGCCTAGCTTGCGGAACATGGCATACGGCATGATGTTAACTGCGGCACCTCCATCTACTAGTAATCTGGTGACGGGTCGTCCGTTAACATAGCCTTTGAGAAACAACGCTTTAAGATGTTGCCGTTTTTCTTCTTCTGGTTTCTCAAAAGTAGCCGTCATCGGCTCTAACACCAGTTGTGCCATTTGTTCTTCCATTCTTGTTGCTTTGTCTCGATCGTCAGGCGCCATGAATTCCATCAGCAATATGAACACCATGTTGATTTCGGCTGCTGATTCTTGATTGTTTGCTTCCTGATCGTTTTTCTTTGGACGCCACACCCGAGACATAACATTTCTTTTCTCTGGCACCTGCCTCTGTTCTTCTTCTTGATGCTCCCACTGGCGTAGGTGTTGGATCCTCCGTTTCTGGGATTTGGATAGGCCATCGGGACACCACCTGGGATTTACTGGTTTGGCCGATGATCTGGCGTGTTCCCAATCTGGTTCTCTTCCTAGGGGATTTTCATCTGACACCCTATTATCAGCCATCTCTTCTAGCCGATCGTGCACGCTGATTCTGCCCCCTAGTCCATCTTGTTGGTTGATCCTGTCTTTTGACCGATGGTACTGGTCAACTCTGCCCCCCCAGCCGATCATGCACTGAAACGCGTTGTTCCTCTCGTCCGCGCCGATTTCTGTTGATCGGCTCTGATCCTCTGTCCCTAGAGTGTGGCCTCGGGCGATCGTTGCAACTCGATCCATTACACTCCGGACAGTTATCAGCAGACGGCAATCTGATGTCGTTCTCCCAGCAATGGATGAAGAACGGACATTGCCAGTGATCTTCATGCCGGCATATCATTTCTTCGTGGTATCTTGATTGTTCTTGCTGCTGCCGATATTTGCTGAGCAAGAACTGGGAGGTGACAGGTTTGCGTGATCGTTCTGGCCCCCGCCTGCTCCTTTTGATTTCTTCCATCGTGATCTGCCTCCTGGGATCGACGTCGCCGCCCCTTCATGCCGATTCTGACGTCAGCACCTTGGTTTGGCGTGAATTTCCTCCAGTGTCAACCATGTTGGCTGGGAAGGGATGCTGATCTATCTTCATCGGCTTCGCCGATTTAGCTGGGGTTTCAAATTTAAGCCTCCCCTGTTTGATGGCCGATTGTATCTGCTGACGGAAGACTTTGCATTCATTCGTATCATGAGATGTGGCGTTGCGCCACTTGCAGTATTTCATCTTCTTGAGTTGGTTGGCCGAGGGGATAGTGTGATGTTGAGATAGTTTAATCTGTCCTTCCTGGAGCAATAAATCGAAAATTTTATCGGCCTTTGATGTGTCAAAGCCGAATGTCTCTAGCTCTTTCTTTCCGAAAGGGCATGATATCGGTTTTTTCCCTTTCACCCATTCTGCCAGGCCGATTTCCTCCTCCCCATCGGATTCAGACCCTTCTAGGTATGCCACCTTCTTTTGGAAATTCTTCCGCTGTTCAAATGGATGGACTTCCTGTCCCAACAAACGGTGGACGATCTGGCTTAGGCTTTCAAACTCTTGCGCAGCATATCTTTCTTTGATTTGTGGCAGGAGGCCTTGGAAAGCGATATCGGCCAACTGTGCATCGGTCAGAGCCAGACTGTAGCATTTCTTCCTGACTTCTCTGAACCTCTGTATATATCCCATTACCGGTTCATCGCTCCTCTGCCTGAGGCTGGTCAAATCCGAGAGCTTCATCTCGTGTACTCCTGCGTAGAAGTACTTGTGGAACTGCTTTTCCAAATCGGCCCATGTAATAATAGAATTTGGTGGCAGGGTGGTGAACCACTGGAAGGCCGATCCGGACAGAGACGATGAAAACAAACGCACCCTCAGAGCATCTTTTGTGGCAGCCTCCCCGCACTGGATGATGAATCGGTTGATGTGCTCTACAGTGGATGTATCGTCCGTCCCCGAAAACTGGTGAAATCGGGAACTTTGTAGCGGTGTGGGAACGGCAGCAAGTCATAGGCCGATGGGTATGGCGTCTTGTAGGTGTAAGTTTGCACCTTTGGCTTCAATCCAAACTGGTCCTGGATCACTTCTGCTATTCTTGTCGTCCAGTCCACCTGCTGCTGATGAACGACTGTTCATGGCGCGGGCATGTGCTGAAGAGCTGGCACGGCTGGGTGATGATTCGAAACATGCGGTGAATTCTGCTGAGCAGCTGATAGTTGATGGCGAAGTGAATCCGCCGCCCCATCATATGTCATCATTGGCGCTGCGCCTCTGAATGCTTCTACAGCGCTTGCCCCCCTGCTGATTTCTGATGAGATCGGCTGATACTGAGGCACCGTCGGCCGGACGGCCGATTGGTGAGTCACCTGGGTTGGATAGCTTCCATGCCCAGCTGATGGATCGGGGAAAGCCGTTGTCACCGATATACCCCAAGGTACTGAGCTTGTAGGCAGCGATTGTACAGAAACGACCTGGACAGGTTGAAACGGTGTCTGTGATGGGAAACATGGTGCACCGCTGTACCTTGGAGATGCTGGAGGAACGGAGTGTTGTATCCCTCGCGTTGCGTTAATATCGGCTGAGGAGCCGATTGGGATGTGCATGGTGAGCTTCTAGCTGGCAGCGTGACTGGCGGGGCATACGCTGGTCCCTAATATCCTTGGATTGCTCCGCTGGCCAGAGAACTGACGACGGCATTATACACCGTGTTGGTCATCACCGAGGATTGATCAATGAATGCCTGGTAGACGGACTGTTGGATCATATCGGACATCTTGCCCGAGTCTTCAGCGATGGTGATGTGGCGGGGAACTGGAATAGGAGCCTTCTTGACAGCCTCCCCGCTTCTGGTACGACTGAACGACTGAAGGTACATCTTCTTGTAATCTTCTACATGTTTAGCTAATTCTTCCCTCTAGTCGTCCTTGAGATCCGCTTCTGTGACCTCAATGATGTTGCTATCGGAGATTTCTACGTTCTTCGACATATCAGATCTTGGATTGGTCCCACCAGGCGTGCCAAAAGTGTGTTGGTGCTAAAATCGGCCAGACAGGAATCGGCCGATGGTCTTCAGCGTCGGACCCACGACCCGGGAGAATCTGCTTAGCTCCTGTTCGGTTTATCGCCCTGGTGTGATTCGCGCGGCGTGCCAGTCAATCTGACCTGTTGATTGACAAGGACATAAAGTATTAAATTCCAGGCACTCCGATCGGCTGGAGTTCCGATCTGTCCTGAAGAGCGCGTCGGCGGCGAATCGGCCGATTTGCTGTAGAGATGATCGGCTATGGATCAGCCGATAATCGTGTAATAATTGTAAAGAAAACTGCTGGAGCGATCTAAACAATTACTACAGAGGCAACACATGAAATAGATCTAATCGGCTGTGAGATGATAAATCGAAGAAGAACAATGACGAAGCCGATTACTCTAATCTCAAGCTGGATAACTGGTGATAATACTAGAATAACAGGTAAAACTTGCAATTCTAGTAAATATCGATAGCAGGTGAATAAATCCAAACGAAACCACAGCGATGCGCCCGTAGTTAAAGCTCGGATATTACTCGTTAAGTGGAACCTACCAATTGGCCGGAGATCAAGTTGATGCAGCCCTGCCAATCCGTGCGAACTCGTGAAAGAAGAAAAGTATTGGCGAAGTCGCCGACTTGAAAGTAAATTGCTGAAAAAGTAGAAGTATTGTTGTTGATTGATGTCATTATATTTTTTGCAAGACCCTGACGACTCCTATTGATATCCTAAAACTAGGACTCCTGGGAGATAACGACTTGTTACAATCTTATTTAAAAAAAACAGGAAAACTACTATATCTATAATAACTTTTAAAGGAAACGGACTCCCGCAGAATCTTCCGCCGCCGTCCCCTAATCCAATCAGGATTCTTTTCAATTGCTCCTTGACCGACTTAGCGTTGCCCTGTTGACCAACTTTCGACCAGGACCCTCCGAAATAGTCCCATCCTGTTGGCGCAAGCTATATCACCAATCGGCCGATTTTCAACTGTTACCTCAATCGGCCGATTCTTTACTGTAGCCTTTAGATCTGCCGCATCGGCCGACCTTCTTTTCCCGATGCCGGTTTAACACGTGTCAAAATCTGGCGTCAATAGCTCATCAAGTGGTTTTGTGAAGATATCAGCTAGTTGCTTGTCAGTGCTCACATGGCTTAAAGCGGTATCTCCTTTTGGCCTCATGGTCTCTCAAGAAGTGGTGTCTTATGTTTATGTGTTTGGTTCTTGAGTGGTTCACGGGATTGTTAGCTAGCTTAAGAGGACTCTTATTGTCACACAAGAGTGGAATCTTACTAAACTTACAACCAAAGTCGCTCAAGGTGAACCTCATCTAGAGTAGTTGCGCACAACAAGCACTGGCAGCAACATACTCAGCCTCGGCAGTGGATAGGGCAACGGAATTTTGTTTTTTAGAACTCCAAGACACTAGAGACCGTCCAAGTAATTGGCAAGTCCCCAATGTACTCTTCCGATCTACCTTGCAATCGGTATAATCCAAATCGGAATAGCTAAGTAGATCAAAAGTGGGGCCCTTGGGATACCACAAGCCGAGACATGGAGTGTATATCAAATATCTTAGAATTCTCTTAACAGCCATAAGTTGACATTCCTTAGGATTAGCTTGAAACCTTGCACACATGCACACACTAAGCATGATATCGGGCATAGATGCACAAAGCTAAAGCAAGGAGCCAATCATGGAGCGATATACCTTTTGATCCACGACCTTACCATCTTTATTTAGGTCGAGATGCCCATTTGTTGGCATAGGTGTCTTAATGGGCTTGGCATTCTCCATGTCAAACTTCTTGAGCATTTCTTTTGTGTACATGGTTTGACAAATGAAGGTGCCTTCTTTGAGTTGCTTGATTTGAAATCCTAAGAAAAACTTCAACTCTCCCATCATAGACATCTCGAACCTCTTAGTCATGATCCTACTAAAATCTTCACACCATTCTTGATTAGTAGAACCAAATATGATGTCATTGACATATATTTGGCACACAAAGATATCATGTTTAACTTTGCGAGTGAAGAGAGTAGGATCGGCTTTGCCTATCTCCAAGCCTTTCCTTATGAGAAAATCCTTAAGGCATTCATACCATGCTCTAGAAGCTTGTTTAAGCCCATAAAGCACCTTATGGAGCTTGTAGATGTGGTTAGGATGTTTTGGATCTTTAAACCCTGTTGGTTGCTCAACATAGACCAATTCGGAAATTGGTCCATTGAGAAATGCACTCTTCACATCCATTTGGTACAACTTGAAATCATGGTGAGTAGCATAGGCTAGCAATATACGAATTGATTCAAGCCTAGCTACGGATGCATACGTCTCCCCAAAATCCAAACCTTCGATTTGAGTGAAGCCTTGTGCCACCAAACGAGCCTTGTTTCTTGTTACCACACCATATTCATCTTATTTGTTGCGAAACACCCATTTTCTACCTATCGCGTTTTGCTTAGGGCGTTCCACCAAGGACCAGACTTCATTTGGAGTGAAGTTGTTCAGCTCTTCTTGCATGGCCATCACCTAATCCGCATCACCCAAAGCTTCTTCTACCTTAAGAGGTTCCAAAGAGGAGACAAACGAGTAATGTTTACAAAAATTTTCTAATCTAGAATGTGTTGTTACCCCTCTTTGAATGCTCCCAAGGATGTTATCCACTAGATGATTGTGTTGCATGCTTTTGTGAACTCTTGGGTGAGGTGCTTGAGCTTGATGTTGTACTGGATCATCATCCTCATCAGCTTTATCTTGATCAAAAACATCTTCGCCAGCATCTCCGGAGTTTCCAAAGATATGTCTGCAGTCTCCGGAACCTGCGGAGTCTCCGCAGATTTGGCAGGAGTCTTTGGAGTTTTCAGCAGCAGTGGTATTTGGCCCATCTTTTGGTGTCTCTTGATCATTCTTTTCTCGAGGCCTGATTTCTCCAGTGGCTAGGTTCTCAATGGCTTGCTGACGTGCTAATTCATCATCTACATCATTTAGATCAACTTGCTCCTTTTGAGAGCCGTTAGATTCAGCAAATGTCACGTCACACGCAATTTCAACGCATCTGGAGGAATTATTGAAAACACGATAGCCATGAGCATTTGAAGCATAACCAAGAAGACAACCTTCATCAACTTTAGATGCAAACTTAGAGTTTTTGAGCTTCTTGTTTAGAATGAAGCACTTACTACCAAAAACTCTAAAGTAAGAGACGTTAGGCTTTTTACACATTAGAAGCTTGTATGCGGTCTTTTGCAAGATCTTGTGTTGGTATAGATGGTTGATTGCATGACATGTCGTGTTAACCGCCTCCACCCAAAACTGATCTGAAGTCTTGTACTCATCAAGCATGGTTCTTGCGGCTTCAATGAGTGTTCTATTCTTCCTTTCCACAATACCATTTTGTTGAGGAGTGTATGGCACCGAGAACTCATGAGCAATACCTTCTTCATCAAGGTACTCTTCATTGTTGGTGTTCTTGAACTCGGAGCCATTATCACTTCTCACTTTTTTGATTTTCACATCAAACTCATTTTGGGCACTTCTAGCAAATTTCTTGAATGTTTCTTGTACCTCACTCTTATCATGCAAAAAGAACACCCAAGTGAAATGAGAATAGTCATCAACAATTACAAAACCATATTTATTACCGCCAATGCTTATATAAGCGACAGGTCCAAATAGATCCATGTGAAGAAGCTCAAGAGGTCTTGTGGTGGTGATGATGTTCTTCGGTCGATGTGGTACTCCCACTTGTTTCTCGGCTTGACAAGCACTACAAACTCTATCTTTCTCAAAGGAAACATTAGTAAGCCCGAGGATGCGTTCCCCCTTTTGAAGTTTATCAAGGTTCCTCATCCCAACATGAGCTAGTCGGCGGTGCAATAACCAACCCATGCTAGATTTGGCTAACAAGCATGTATCAAGTTGAGCTCTTTCCTTTGTAAAGTCAACGAGATAGAGCTTTCCCTTGAGTACACCCTTGAAAGCCACCGATTCATCATTTCTTCTAAAGACGGTCACACCCTCATTAGTGAACAAACAATTGTAACCCATTTCACAAAGTTGTGACACGGATAACAAATTGTAGCTCACGGATTCAACCAAGAAAATATTTGAAATTGAATGATCGGTGGAGATAGCAATTTTACCTAATGGAAGTACCTTTCCTTCACTACCATCGGCAAACACAATGTTGTCACTTGCATTTTTGTTTTGCTCAAATGATGTGAACATTTTCTTCTCTCCTATCATATGGTTGGTGCATCCACCATCAAGCACCCATTTTGATTCGCCGGAGGAATATGCCTACAAAACAAGTTTAGGCTCTAATTTTAGGTACCAAAAGAGATTTGGGTCCTAGAGTGTTAGTGACAAGAACTTTGGGCACCCACACAATCCTTTTCACCAATGTGTTCTTTGTGCGAGGCCCAACATACTTGGTGACCCCCTTACCATTGCGGCCCCAAGTAAGCACATAATCGGCATAAAATGAACTTTGAGGTGCATGTGGCTTGGGCTTGCTTGCTTGTGGGGTGTTGGTTTTTTTCACCTTGACTTGAGAGCTAGCCTTAGGTTGCTTACCATCAACCTTTGGACGAATGGGTACCATTCCTCCAAGAATAGCTCCACTAGCTCCAATGCCGGATGTCTTGTTGTTCTTGATGAAAGGAATAGGTTCTTGCCGACCTTGTTAATACTTACCTAAACCTTTCCCTTTCATGAAGCCATACTTCTTCATATAGTCACTTCCAAAAGCTTTGGTGTCCTTCTCAAGCTCACCTATCTTGGGAGATGTTTTGTCTTTCTTGATTAAGCTTGTGAGCCTAGTGATCTCATTCTTCATGACATGCATCTCCGCAAGGTTAGTTGCACAAGATTCAACATTTACATTACAACATCTTGCACAACCATTGCTCATGGTAGAGATAGAGGAATTGGTTGCATCATTGGAATCCAAGGTAGTGTTCTCCAAAAGAGTAGCATGTTTCACTTCAAGAGCCATATGTTTGGCATGTAAACATGAGAAGTTTTCTTGAAGTGATTCATTCACGCTCTTAAGGTTAACATTTGATTCATTAACTAAGGATAGATCTCTAGTCAATGTTTCAACCTTTTACTTTTCCTTAGCCAAAGACTTCTCAAGTTCAAGAATTTTTGCTAATTTTGGCATTGAGCAAGTCCTCTTGCACCTTGAAACTATTCCTTTTTCTGATAGAGATTTCTCAAGGCCTACGGTTTTCTCAAGCTCAAGCCAAGTTAGTTCTTCTTGAGCCTCAAGAGTCTCATCCCTACCCTCTGTCTCTATCATAAGTTTCATTATTTTGTTTGATGCCTTTTTGCCAAGTTCTTTTACCATATTCTCACATTCATCATCATCAAGAGCATCATCATCATCATTGGGATTGGGTTTGGAGTCTACCTTTGTTCCTTTTGCCATGAGGCAAGTGTGAGTGAAGTCATCTTCATCATCGGTTAGATCTTCAAAGAGTGATGGCTTGCCGACGTGCGCCTCCATGGCCATGGTTGCAACACCCTCATCGTCGGATGATGATTCTTCACTTGAGTCCCACTCTATGCAAAGGTGAGCTTTACCGACATTCTTCTTCTTGCCTTTGTTCTTGTACTTTGGATTGAGGCAATCGGCAATGAAATGACCAACTTCTCCACACCCAAAGCATGGCTTGTTGGACTTTCTTGTGATCTTCCCTCTTCTCTTGTTGTTGAAGTATCCATCCCTCTTCATGACCTTCTTGAATCTCTTAATGAATAGAGCCATGTCTTCATCACTTTCACTATCACTTTCTTTCTTCTTTGATGATGTGCTATCCAAAATGCTTTTCCCTTTTTCCAAGCTTGATTTGAGAGCCACACCATTGTTCTTTTCCATTTGCTTATGGATTCTTGATAGTTCTTATAATATCTTAACTTCTTTCATAGTGGTGAGGTGTTGCTCTTTTCTTCCAATGACATCCGCGGGAGTAAATCTCTTGAAGCCTCTTTTCTCCCCTATCTAGGTGGGCAAGTTGACATCTCTAGCCATGTATGCGGTTAAGATCCCGTCAACCACATCCTTGTTACTCCACCTGTCACCACCGAGTTCTCTAATCTTGTTCACAATCTTGTTCAATCGGATGAACAATTCTTGTGGTGTTTCATTCTCACGGATGATGAACCGGTTGAGCTCTCCTTCAAGTGCACGAACCCTTACTTCACGCACTTTCCTTTTGCCTTCATGGTTGACTTGAAGTGTGTCCCATGTTTGCGTAGCCGAGTCCATTCCATCAACTTTATCAAACTCTTCCGGACTCAATGAGCTAAGGAGTTTTGAGGCGGCTTGCATGTTGCGCTGAATCTCAAACTCTTCATCTTGAGTAATGGGTTCATCTTCCTCGGGAATGTTGACACCTACACACATAATCTTCCAAAGATCTGGATTGACCCCGATCAAATACACACGCATCAAGTGTCGCCATGAGGAGTACCCCGTCCCGTCAAAGTGAGGGGGCTCCCTAGGTTAACCGATGCGCTTTGAGAAGACCCATTTAAGCGACCATAATTGAAAGGGATTTTAGTGAAGGTTTTGGTACTTCCTTTTTCGGGTACCTTTACCGATTTTGTGTCATAGTCGGAGTCCTCATCAGATGATTCTACTTCTCCCTTCTCCGTCTTCTTGTGGTCAACATTTTGCTCGTTTAGCTCATTGTCAACCTTGGCAATTGGATCTCCCTCTTGTGTGGTCGACATGTCGATTCTCCAAGCGGTTAAGCTTTAATCCAGAGACCAAAGCTCTGATACCAATTTAAAGGATCTAGATGTCGACTAGAGGGGGTGAATAGTCAAAACTAAAAATTTACAATATTTAAAACAAATTGATCAGTAACCTTCGAAGTTTATGGATATTTGTCCAGAATCTCCGCAACTTCTGGATATTCCGAAGAAATGTTCGGACACTCCGGAGAAATGAGCTGAAATCAAATTCGACCAATCAAACCTCAACCAAAAGTAGATCGAAGGAATTTTCAAGGTTTGTAGGCTTATTTCTACACGTTTGCCTCCACTACCTGCAATCAAAACCTTTCCAACAAGTAGATCTAGAGCAAGCCCTAGAATTCTAGTGAGGAACAAAAACTTCAACAAATCACAAATTATGAACACCAAGACACGAGGATTTGTTTCCGGAAGCTCAGTTCCGCACAAGGAACCTATGTCTCCGTTTGAGGCACTGTGGCAGAACTGCTTGAATTAATCCGGCTTAAGTGCGCTAACCATCACCATAGAAGCAATCCGGGCTAACACGCACTTAAATGGAGTAAAACGGTAGTTTGTCGGGTAACATCCCGATGCAACCACTAGAATTTCGATCGAAACAATGCATACATACAACCCACACGAAGGTGAGCCCAAAGATTACAACAATTCATAATTTTTGACACCATAGAGTTCGGCATGAATTATTATTACAAACAAAGTTCGAATTCATTCATAAATAAGTACTTTTAGAGTTTAATAGTGCAGTAGAAAATAAACGAAAGTTCTAATGACGATACAAGATATCATGATGATGCCCGTACATAACATCATTCAGCGTTATCATCGTTGGCCGGGAACGCATCGCAGTCCCCCGACCAACCAGAAGGCAGAGAACAAGGCCAAGCCAAACCAGCAATCATGTCCTCAAAGTTCTCACCTGAAAACATAGCTACAAGCAAGGCTGAGTATACTAATACTCAGCAAGGCTTACCCGACTAGTGGACTATACTTAGCCGACTCCTAGACATGCAAGGCCTTTGGCTGAGGGGTTGTTTTTGCCAAAAAGCATCTAAGAGTGAGTCCTTGCTTCCAAGTTTTAGCATCAAGTTCTAGTTGATTAACCATTCTAGGTAAGCAACTATCCAAATTACGCATGGTGGAAACAATTAATTTAATCATGCAACAAGATTAATCATCATCATTGTTCCTCTTCTTACTCTATGTGGTAAAAGGGTCAAGCAGTCTAAATGGCCATGAGAAACAGACGATTGGAATCGAATTTCTTAACCTTGCAAGGGGAAACCTAAACACACGCATGAGGCCTAGACGAGTCACCCATACAACTTTTCCCCTTTCTTCCCGATGTCGGTGTTTTACCGCCACACCCACCGAGGGATACCCCCGAGGTGGTGATTTTATAGGTAGGGTGTCACCGAGATCAGGAACTCAACGGTGCAAGGAACACAAAGTTTAGACAGGTTCGGGCCACCGAGAGCGTAATACCCTATGTCTTGTGTGTATTGCCTCAGGTGTTGATCGGGTGATCTCTTGCATGAGGCACGAGTTGTCCCTCATGCTCCTGTTCTAGGAGGGTCCCTGTCTGCCCTTATATAGTCTGGGGGATATAGGGTTACATGGAAATCCTAGCCAGATACGAGCTTAGGAGTCCAACCCGTGTACTTTTCGGGTAGTTTCCTACTGTCTCCAACTAGTTCTACTACGGTATGAGTTGTTCTTCTACGTTACGAGTAGTTACATCTGGTGTAGGGTGTGGGCCATGTCCCACCCCTTATCCTGTAAGATGGACGCCATGTGCACAGTCTCGTGGCCCCGGGTCTGACAAGCCCCTGAGCTCTTCGTAGTCAAGTACTGCAGGCTTCCGAGTACTTCTGAAGGCGTCTTCGAGTCCCCCCGAACTCCATCTTGAAAGTGTCTTCCGAGTACTTCCTTGGCTGCATCGAGGCTGTGAGATGCTCATGCCCCGAGTAGTTTTCAAGTCTTGTTTCATATGGGGTGCGATTGAACTCGCACTCCATATGGAGTAGCCCCCAAGCCTTAGGTTAACTCATAGAATCAGTTTGAGGGTCAATTTAGTCTTGAGTCTTCTGTCCTTATCTTACAAAAGATTTGAAAAATAAGTTGCTGATGACACGTGTCCCTGCAGCCCCCGAGCCTTGAATCCAAATCCTCAAGGTTTTGAATAAAGGATCCAAAGAATCGTGGCATGCAATATATGACGGCAAAAATTTGATGGTTAAGATGGGAAAATTGGTTCAGAAACTTGAAAACCGCATTTTCGGAATGACGTCCCTGAAAAAATGGTTAAACAAAACAACTTATTCAAAAAGCACCCTAAATTACCGCTCAAATCAAACCTTGTTCGCTGAGAGTCGTGTCATATCCAGCCCCCAAGCCTAGGAGCTAGATGAGTCGCACAACATACACCTAGTAGTCGGTGCCACCAGCCCCCGAGCCTAGGCATTTGCCAAGTGGCCGCTGGATATTGAACTGTTGATGAAGCCGACTAGTTGGAGTCGATTCCGACTAGTTTTGTAGGCGAAGTAGTCGTTGGCGGGTCGCCGAGTGCTCTCGCGAAGGTGATGTAGTCATCGAGTTCGATGCGATCCGATGCGTCCGCCTTCGTGAATGGGATTTCTTCAATGAAAACCAAAAAGACCATGCGATCCGGCGAGGAGCTTTTGGCGATCCACCCCTCTTCTTCGTCGGAGGAACGGTTCTATGCCCGATAACTATATCCTTAGATTGGACTGAAAAGAATAGGAAATTAGTTGAACTTTGCGTAGTAATTTATCTATTTTGGGGGTGGATTTTTGTACAGTTCAATTTCTTTATTTGAATTTAAAGATATGCAGCATGCACGACCTTTCCATCCTCATAATTTCAAAGTGGCCATTATCTTTATCTTACGGAGTTAATTCGGTGGCTTAATTAGTACGTCTCTCCCTATAATAACTAGTCGAGCTCTCTTCATTCTTATCCTATCGTACTCGCGGTACTCGCGGTTAGTGTTCCTGCAGGAACTCTCATAGGTATCCTAATTCATATTGCCACCTAGCTATATTCCTGTATTCCCATAGGGCTTTACGAACTATATATATTCCTTAACGAGTCCAAGGCATTTTTTTAAATAGGAGTTTTGTGGTCAAGTTTTAGAAAACTTATTTTTAAGATTCGTTGCATACTCTAGTGCATGCTTTTCACTCTGATACCAGTTTTGGCAGAACCGCCTGAATTATCCCGGCTCAAGTGCACTAACCATCATCCATAAAGATGAACCGGCTACCATGCACTTCAAACGGAGTAGTCCGATAGTCTGTCAGGTAGATCCCGATGCGACCACTTAATATTTTGATTGAAACAAAGCGTACACATAACTCGCACGAAGGCAAGTCCAGAGATTACAACATTCCATAGCTTTTATCTCACAAGTCTGACATCAATTAGTACAAGTCGAGTTCATCAAATGAGTACTTTTAAGTTCAACAAAAACTTTATTTAGAGTTTAACAATAGTGGAAAGAAAAGCACGATCATCTAGCGTCGATCTAGATACCACAGCCCATACGTGGCATCACTCGGCAGAGTCATTGTTGGTCGGGGATGGATCCCACTCCACGATCCAACCAGTTGGAAAAGAACTCGGCCAAGACAAACCCGCTATCATATCTTCCAAAGACACACCTGAAAATATTGCCACAAGCAAGGCTGAGTATACTAATACTCAGCTAGGCTTACCCGACTAGTGGTATATAAATACTGACTAATAAGTATGCATGGCTCTAAGGTTCTAGGGTTTTCTTTTTGCTGAAAAGCAACAAAGAGTAAGTCCTTAATTTCATATTTTATCTTTCAATATTCTAGATCATTTAACCATTCTAAGTGAGCCTCTATCTCTAGGCAAACATGGTGGAAAACATTTAATCATCCGACAAGTTTCATCATAGCCATAGTTCCTCTTGTTACTATATGTTGCAGAAGTGTTAAGTAGTCTCAATTACCGCGAGAAACGAACGATTCGAATTGAATTTCTTAACGTTGCAACGGAAACCTAAACACACGTCATGTGGTTACTCACTGAGTCACACGTGCAACATTTCCCCTTTATTCCCGTTTCATGGATCAGGGCCACCATCCTCGGGTACAAGAGGTCCACGAACCACGGACGACGCAGGGCCATGGCTGCTCTTGCACTCACCATTGGGCCCATGGGAACAGCGTCAAGACGGTGGGTGCTGTCCACGCACCGGTTCAATCAGGTACTTAAGCTTACTGATTACCATATTCGCGGCATGTGGTTAGTACGTTCAAACGCTTATCCACCACTACCACACACTGCGGCCTTAGCATTTTTCACTACTCAGATGGGGCCTCAACCATGAGTACCATACCACAGATCCGCCTGTCGACCTTATAGTTGCAGTGTACGGTTAAACATTCAACTCCTATAATTCTCGCGAGTTGCAGGAAACCACTCGACTTTTACCGTACCTATTAGCAGAGCAACTACTCGAGCTTCCTGTTCTAGTATTCATTACATTGGTGCCTAGGATCATGCAGCTAGGGTTCCAATCAAGTCCTATGAACTTAAATGCACAAGTAAAAAGGAACTACAGTTGTATAATTTAAATACTGGTATCATGCACCGGGGCTTGCGTTCTTGAGCAAAACTAGTCGGGGGTTCTTCCGAACGTTGGTTCAGGTCTTCAGCGACTTCTGTTAGATTAACCTGAGCTTCGTGCTGCTCACTCTCGGACTCGGGCACCAGATTGTAGATCCCGTCGGTGAGAGTAGTCGAGTCTATATGAATGCATAGGTATGTGTGGTTTTGAGGTACAAGTTAAACAACTATTTCTCCATAAAGTAGTCAAAACTTAAGTTAAGTAGTCGAGCACTTAATTTTCTTTTCCTTGGGCAGTCATTTATCGAGTACTTATCTGAATTAACTGACTTCATTAAGTGAGCGAGTGGTTTTGCATGTTGTAAACGGTCATTTTTAACAGTAAGCATTGGTTATCCAAAACTACTCGTAGAGATAGTTTCTGGGTTGAGATTTTTATGCAAAACTACTCGTAAAGGTAGTTTCTGGGTTGAGATTTTTATGCAAAACTACTTGTAGAGGTAGTTTCTGGGTTGAGATTTTATGCAAAACTACTCGTAGAGGTAGTTTGAGATTTTTATGCAGAGCTTGTTACTTAAGTACAAACTCACTGTAAAAGTTTTAGCCATTTTTATGCAAAGCTTGTTACTTAAGTACAAACTCATTAAACAGCTACTGCTAGGATCAGGATCTAGTTGCACAGAACAAACCATGCAAGAACTGGAGCTCAACTTTTTACTGAACAAACCTACTCACATGAGTAGTTTACTGCAAATTTTGCAGATTTTTCTGATGCAAGAAACAGAGGCTCACATTTTAGTTTAAAAGGATCTAGCCTATAACAAAAGTACTCGAAACATCTAGCTGTGCTTGGATTCAGAGCATGAAATTTTTATGAAAGACTTCAAGCACCGAAGCTACCATCAAAATTTCATGAGCAGTTCTTTCCTTAAACTCTTGGAACAAATAAAAGACATATAAACTTGATTTAAATCTTCAACTAAAATTATGTGGAAACAGCTCAAGATCCTTTTACCAAGTTGTAGATCTTAACTTAAGGAGTCCATAACAACTTAGTTTGTGTTCTTAGGATTATTCTGTGAGTTATTTTGCATCTTCAAAGTTAATAGATTGGTTTACAAATGAGTCCCTGTGATTTAAAGAAAGCTTCTCGGAAAGATTGAAATCGAAGCAAATGGGTCCTTTGCACAGGGGAACGTCGACTGCCGCCAAATTCCGGCGACTAGGGTTGCCGGTGGTGAGGGGAACAAACCACACCTGTTTGAGGCCTTGGGTGGGGAAGGGGTGGACCGAGGCGGGTTGCCTGCGGTGGCACACAGCCGGCGGCGGGTGTGGGTGGTGGTGGCGGCGCTCCGGTGAGGAAGAGGGCGCAGGGAGCGGCCGTGCAGCTTCGGTGTGAGGCGGAGAAGGTGCTGGAAGGGTTGGTTTGAGCAATGTGGGGGCGGAGTGGTGCGTCCACGCGCGGGTGGTGACTCGCCGGAGTTGGGGTTGGGGGCGACGAGCTCAAGGGTCTCTGGTGGGGATTTTATAGGCGCGAGGGGGAGAAAGGTGGCCTGAGCTCGAGCCGCAGGGGAAGGCGAGACCAGGGGGTAAAACTGGGGGTGCAACCGCCTCGCTGGCGCCGGCGGGGGCTCGCCGTAGCATCAGCAGCGCCCGCGTGGAGGCTTCCTGAAGGGGTAGTGCGAGATTTTGTGGGTCCGTGTAAGATTTCCAGTGCGCTGGCAGACCCACTTGGCCGGGCGGCCTCAACTGTGCCGGTTTGCGCCGGCCAGCTGGCCTGCGGCCGATGGGACAGGGCAGGGGGAGGAGAGAGGAGGGAGAAGATGATGGGACTTATGTGCAGGAAACAAAAATGAGCTAAAACTCATTCTTTCCAAGGTCAAATAAAAAACATTTGAGTACCATTTGTGTTCATCTTTTCAAGACAAACATTTTCTCTTTTATGACTATGTTCATCTTTTCATGTGAATTTTTGCACTGTTAGCCTTTGAGTTCAACTAGACTTTTGTTGCGCTCGATATGATAGATGTGCCATTAAACTTTTAGAGTCAGTTGTGATCAAGTTTGAAAGTTATAAGGGTTTGTTTGCAAGAGTTCACATGTGTATGCATATATACATACACACATATTCATTTGCTTAAAAGGTAGATTTGATAGGTTGTGTCCTACCTCTCTTGCTCTTTTGTGACTGATTTCAAGGGGTGGATCTTTGTTTAATCTTTTAGACACCTAGGGTGTCACAGCCAACCCCCCTTAAAAAGAATCTCGTCCCGAGATTCAGACAAAAACTAAGTGCGGAAAGTGTGTACCTTGGATGGAACCAAGAAAACCAGAAAACTTTTGATTGAGATAACTTTCAGTTTCCCATGTGGCTTCTTCTTTAGTGTGATGGTTCCACTGGGTTTTATACATTTTAATCACGGCCCTTTGGGTACTTCTTTCCTTTTGGTCAAGGATTTTGATGGGTTGCTCAACATAAGAGAGGTCTGGTTCCACCATGATTTCATGTTGCTCAACAATTTTGGTAGGAACTCTAACACATTTCTTTAGTTGAGGGATATGAAAAACATCATGAACGGCTGCAAGCTGCGAAGGAAGTCGCAATCTATAGGCACGGGTCCACATTCTTCAATGATTTCATACGGACCAACCTAACGAGGGGCTAACTTTCCTTTCACTCCAAAATGTTGCACACCCTTGGTTGGTGAAACCCATCACCAACGTCGAATTTCAAGGGTTTTCTCCTCTTGTCAAAGTTGCTCTTCTGCCTAGATTGGGCTGCTTTAAGATTTTCTTGGATAACTTTCACTTTTTCTTCTGCCTCTACTACCAAGTCTGGTCCAAAGATTTTGCGCTCTCCGATTTGTGACCAGCTCAACGGAGTTCAACACCTTCGTCCATACAATGCCTCGAATGGTGCTATTTTTAGGCTTGCTTGATAGCTGTTGTTGTATGAGAACTCTGCTAAGGATAAGCATTTGTCCCAATTCTTGTCATAATGAATGACACAAGCTCTAAGCATGTCTTCGAGAATTTGATTTACTCTTTCGGTTTGGCCGGCGGTCTGAGGATGATAAGCTGAGCTTTGGATTAGTTTGGTACCAAGAGATTCTTGCAACTGTTCCCAAAAGCGTGCTACGAACTGAGTGCCGTGATCAGAAATGATTGTCTTTGGTACACCGTGTAGACAAACAATTCGATCCAGATATATCTCAGCGTATCTTTTGGCATTATAAGTGGTGTGTACGGGAACAAAATGAGCGGTCTTTCTAAGCCTATCTACAACAACCCATATAGAGTCGTGTTTCTGAGATGTATTGCGCAAACCAACAATGAAGTCCATACTGATATCTTCCCATTTCCAGGATGGTATTGGCAGAGGTTGAAGTGTACCAGCTACTTTTAAGTGGCTAGCTTTGACTCGCTGACAAGTGTCACACTCTGCTACATATTGGGCAATTTCCCTCTTCATCCTGGTGCATCAGAAATTTTATTTGAGGTCCTGATACATTTTGCTACTGCCTGGATGAATAGAGAATTTGGAAAGATGTGCTTCATCAAGAATTTGCTTTCGGAGTTCGTGATTTTTCGGAACAACAATGCAACTTTCAAACCATAAAATTCCCTTGTGATCCTGATGAAAACATTTGTACTTCTCCTGTCCTTGAGATAGTTTCTGCTTGATGATCTTAACACCCTCATCATGTAATTGTGCCATGATGATACGGTCATGAAGAGTGGGTTCAATAGAGATGTGATTCAAAGTTCCTTGAGGAATCATTTCCAACCTAAGTTTCCGCATTTCAGAGCATAACGTCTCATTGTATGATGCGGCAGATAGGCAATTACAATGAGCTTTGCGGGTGAGTGTATCCGCTACTACATTTTCTTTGCCAGGATGGTAGTGCACCTCAAGATCATAATCTTTGATTAATTCCAACCATCGTCTTTGTCTCATATTCAGGTCGGCTTGTGTGAATATATATTTGAGACTCTTATGATCGGTATAAATATTGCAATGGGTGCCCATAAGGTAGTGCCTCCAAATCTTGAGAGCGTGAATGACAACTGCTAACTCAAGGTCATGGGTTGGGTAATTCTTTTCATAGGGCCGAAGTGCTCGGGAAGCATAGGCAATAACCCGATTGTCTTGCATAAGTACACAACCCAAACCCGTACCGGAAGCGTCACAGTAAACGTCAAATGGTTTGGTATTGTCAGGTTGAGCTAAGACTGTGGCTGTAGTCAAGTGTTCACGAAGAGTGTGGAAAGCTTTTTCACAATCTTCATCCCACACAAATTTTACTCCTTTCTTCAACAGTTTGGTCATAGGTTTAGCAATTCTGGAGAAATCCGGAATGAAGCGGCGATAATAACCAGCTAAACCAAGAAAACTACGAATCTGATGAACGGAAGTGGGAGTTTTCCAATCCATCACCTCTTGAACTTTACTGGGGTCAACTGAGATACCGTTACTAGAGATAGTATGGCCAAAAAATTTCACACTATCCAACCAGAATTCACATTTGGAGAACTTAGCATATAACTGATGGTCTCTGAGGCGTTGGAGAACAATGTGCGAATGTTTAGCATGGTCCTCCTCGTCCTTGGAATAAATAAGAATGTCGTCGATGAAAACCACGACAAACTTGTCAAGCTCCGGCATAAAAACCAAATTCAACGAGATACATGAAGTATGTAGGAGCATTTGTGAGACCAAAAGATATGACTAAGTACTCATATAGTCCATACCGAGTGGAGAAAGCGGTCTTTGGAATATCACATGGTTGAATCTTGATTTGATGATATCCAGAACGAAGATCAATCTTGGAAAAGATTTTTGCTCCAGATAACTGATCGAAAAGAACATCAATGCAAGGAAGTGGATATTTGTTTTTGATAGTCACCGAATTGAGAGGCCGGTAGTCTACACATAACCTCAAACTATTATCTTTCTTCTTCACAAATAGGGCTGGGCAACCCTAAGGTGAGCACTTGGACGAATATAGCCTCTGTCTAGGAGTTCTTGCAACTGTATTTTTAATTTTGCTAATTCCTTGGGTGGCATTCAATAGGGTCATTTAGAGATAGGTGCAGTGCCTGGTTGCAGTTCAATGATAAACTCTATATCTCGATCTGGTAGTATGCCGGGTAAGGCATCCAGGAAAACATCGGCATACTCGCGTACCACCGGAATTTCTTCTATTTCGGAGCGGACCTCAATGAAAGCACATGAATTTGTGCATTCTCGGAAAGGCAAATATAAAGTGGTAGCTCCTTGGGTCGGGGAATTGATTTCAACACCTCGGGAGGAAAGATCTAAGGTTACTCCATGGCGAGTCATCCTATCTACTCCCAAAATAATATCGATGCCTTCAAGTGCCAAGAGGATGAAGTCGGTGTTGATGACTTTGCTACCCAATTTAATTGGCACGTTTCTTATGAGTTGATTTGAAGCAATTTTACCAACGCCCTGGCTGAGGTGCATTCTAAAGAGCTTTAGGTGCTGCATTCTGCACTAAACGATACCTTGGTGGCTGAGCACTCGAGGGTCCAGCTGGAGCCTTCCTCTTCTTTTCTGCACGATGGGCCAAAATGCAATCCTCTTGGGTGATTTCCAAATTAACCAGCTCATTGTATGTGTCCGTTCTGATGGGATTTAGTCGTTCCTTGAGCTTGGTATTAAGACCTCTGAGGAAACGATCACGTTTCATGGTATCCGTGTCAGCATGATAACCCGCGTACTGAGAAAGATTGTTGAACGCCTGAGTGTACTGAAGTACAGTGCGGGTACCCTGAGTAAGAGCCAGAAACTCATTCAACTTCCTTTCCATGAGACCTTCAGGAATATGGTGGGCTCAGAACGCATTCTTGAATTCGTCCCAAGTGACAACATGATCTGCCGGAAGCATGGCAAAATAGTTATCCCACCATATACGTGCAGTACCGCAAAGCTGCTGCGCAGCAAATCGAGCTTTGTTGGCTTTAGAACATGGCAGTGTCAATAAGGCAAACTTGGATTCAATGGTACGAATCCAGGCGTTCGCATCCACTGGTTCCTCCGTCTTGTTAAACAGAGGGGGCTGCGTTCCAAAGAATTCCGAGTAACCAGCAACTTGAGGTTGGGGTGCATTGTGCACACCCCGCTGCTGATGATGGGGTTGCTGCCCTTGGACAAGGTGTCGGAGCAATTCGGTTTGAGCGGCTATCACCTCCACCAGACTAGGTGGCGGTGGCAGTGGTTGTGTCTGCTGCGACCTGCTGCCGCTCGCTCCGAATCCATCAGGATTTCCACGTGTTGCCCCAACCATCTGAAATATGGAGGTTTAATATCAGCAAAGGCTTCATAATTCTCCCATGATTCAAAAAGATAGTACGGGAAAATGTAGAACTTGATAGACTTGATACAAACGGGTGTGCGATTTGCGGCTGGTTATGAGAAATTTCATAACTCACGTTCTGTTTATCTGAACCCTTACAAAGGTTGGTGGTGATTAGGAAATTTAGTGGCCTAAAACTGTGGCATTCAAGACACCTCTGACTACTTCATCTCCGACTGCATTTCCGACTACCAGGACTACTAATCCGACTACTATGGTTGCATTATCGACTACATCGACTACCATACGGCTTCTTTGACTACATCGCCGACTGCTTCGACAACATCTACTACTCCTTCGACTACATCTTCGACTGCTTGAACTGTACCATCATCTGCTACGGCTACAGTTCAACTGCACGGTGTCTTCGACTACCTCGACTGCACATCCGACTACTTCCACCTTGTCTCCGGCTACTACGACTCTGCCTCCAGTTGCTTCAGTCGCGCCTCTATCTAGTACGACTACAACTTCAACTATACTGCATCTATGGCTGCTTTGATTGCATCTCCGACTGCCTCCGTTACACTTCCGTTTACTACGACTACATTATTGCCTACTTTGACTGCATCTCCAACTCGTACGACTACTTTTTCGATACGTCGACTACTTTTCCGGCTGCTTGAGTGACACTCCCGACTACTATGTCTGCAGTTTCAACCACTTCGACTACTACATCTCTGATTTCCATCTGCTTGCCAATATACACATACATCCAGTCCTTCACTAAAGCCTACCTAATCGAGTGCTCTAGCTTCTAGGCTACACTCCTTATATCTGGTGGTACTCAACCCTAAGCTAGCCTATTACTACCTGCACAAAACTTAGGCTACACTAAGAGGAGTATATACAAAAGTACTCCAAAGTTGTCGCCTACTAGTCGTCAAGGTTGTTGACAGACGACTACATCGTAGTCAAGGTCAGAGACACCCTCTATCTCCTCGGGCTCTTCATCACTGTCAATGTCCATCACATCCGGTGGGATGTGAAGGGCTGCTTGCTATGCGTGATGCATGTCGATATGTCCATTGGCATCCTCCAAATCGATGTTGAGGTCATCGATCTGCTCTTCCAAGAACTCGATCATTGCCTCATGCTCGCCCACAGTGGTCTCTAGTGTCTGCACTTGGCCTTCAAGCTGGCCAATTCTAGCATCTCGATCACCAATCTCCTCAACCAAATCTTGCATCTGCTCGTCCCTCAAATTAACTGCCCCTGGAAGGACTGAGCAAGATCTATCACCTATGCCATCCCTTTACTCTGAAGTGCCTGCAGTCGATATAGTGCATTTATGCACCGGGCTGAAAAGAGTATGGTCTCAACTGGAATCTGATATGCCAAGTGGCCTAGATGTGCAAATCTGTCCAGCCATAGAGGGTTGCTCTCGATGATTGCCGGAAACAGCCCAGCTGGAGCCAAGATCACCTCCAATGGGTGCTGCTCACAAAATGTGGTGAGCGCCTTCATTGCTGCCGCCTCCCACGAGTCAATGAGGCGGTGTCCGACTACTTCTGTCTCAATGGTGAGCCACGCGGGGTTGAGTGGGTGCTGGGGAATGGTCATGCGCACACGGCACCGACGGACACCCGTCTCCATGAATTCCTGCCCCACATAAAGCGGCGGATTCGGGTAACCAGCGGTGCTCAACACGCCCCACAAGATGGAGGGGAAGCCCTCCCAGTGGAGGCACGCTGAGTGTGCATGTCGTTCCTCATCAACCACCATAAGAACCGGATCAGCCATCTGACTCACAAGCTTAAAGGGTGAGACAATGAAAATTGATGCTCAATCAAATAAACAAATTCTAGACAGTGCACAAAACTGAGCATAACTTCTGTAGGTGATAAGTAACAAGTCGCAAAAGTTACCAGAGCATTCCTAAGGTACTCGCGCACAACTTTGCTAGTCAAACCCAAAGCTAGATCATACTCTAAGATAACTATATCCTTAGATTGGACTGAAAACAACAGGAAATTAGTTGAACTTTGGGTAGTGATTTAGCTATTTTGAGGGTGGATTTTTGTATGGTTCATCCATAACTCAATTTCTTTATTTGAATTTAAAGATATGTAGCATGCACGACCTTTCCGTCCTCACAACTTCACAGTGGCCATTATCTTGACCTTACAGAGTTAATTCGGTGGCTTAATTAGTACTCTGGTGCATTCCTGTATTCCCATAGGGCTTTACGAACTATTTATATTGCTTAGCGAGTCCAACACATTTTTTTAAATAGGAGTTTTGTGGTCAAGTTTTAGAAAACTTATTTTTAAGATTTGTTGCATACTCTGGTGCATGCTTTTCACTCTGATACCAGTTTTGGCAGAACCGCCTGAATTATCCCGGCTCAAGTGCACTAACCATCATCCACAAAGATGAACCGGCTACCATGCACTTCAAACGGAGTAATCCGATAGTCTGTCGGGTAGATCCCGATGCGACCACTAAATATTTCGATCGAAACAAAGCGTACACATAACTCGCACGAAGGCAAGTCCAGAGATTACAACATTCCATAGCTTTTATCTCACAAGTCTAACATCAATTATTACAAGTCGAGTTCATCAAACGAGTACTTTTAAGTTCAACAAAAACTTTATTCAGAGTTTAACAACAGCGGAAAGAAAAACACGATCATCTAGCGTCGATCTGGGTACCACGATGAAGCCCATACGTGGCATCACTCGGCAGAGTCATTGTTGGCCGGGGACGGATCCCACTCCAGGGTCCAACCAGTTGGAAAAGCATTCGGCAAAGCCAAACCCGCTATCATATCTTCAAAAGACACACCTGAAAACATTGCCACAAGCAAGGCTGAGTATAATAATACTCAGCAAGGATTACCCGACTAGTGGTATATAAATACCGACTACTAAGCATGCATGGCTCTACGGTTCTAGGGTTTTCTTTTTGCTGAAAAGCAACAAAGAGTAAGTCCTTAATTTCATATTTTAGCTTTCAATATTCTAGTTCATTTAACCATTCTAAGTGAGCCTCTATCTCTAAGCAAACATGGTGGAAAACATTTAATCATCCGACAAGTTTCGTCATAGCCAAAGTTCCTCTTGTTACTCTATGTGGTAGACGTGTTAACTAGTCTCAATTACCGCGAGAAATGGACGATTCGAATCGAATTTCTTAACCTTGCAAGGGAAACCTAAACACACGTCACGTGGTTACTCACCGAGTCACACGTGCAACTTTTCCCCTTTATTCCTGTTTCATGGATCAGGGCCACCGTCCTCGGTTACAAGAGGTCCACGAACCACGGATGACGCCAGGCCATGGCTGCTCTTGCACTCACCATTGGGCCCATGGGAACAGTGTCAAGATGGTGGGTGCTATCCACGCACCGGTTCAATCAGGTACTTAAGCTTACACATTACCATATTCGCGGCATGTGGTTAGGACGTTCAAAACCTTAACCACCACTACCACACACTGCAGCCTTAGAATTTTTCACTACTCGGACGGGGGCTCAACCACGAGTATTGTACCACAGCCCCGCATGCCGACCTTATAGTTGTAGTATGCGATAAAACATTCAACTCCTATAATTCTCGCGAGTGGTAGGAAACCACTCGACTTTTACCGTACCTATTAGTAGAGCAACTACTCGATATTATTCATTACATTGGTGCCTAGGATCATGCAGCTAGGGCTCCAATCAACTCCTATGAACTTCAATGCATAGGTAAAAGGAACAACAGTTGCATAATTTATTTACTGGGATCATGCACTGTGTGGCAGAACCGCCCGAATTAATCTGGCTTAAGTGCACTAACCATCACCATAGAGGCAATCCAGGCTAACACGCACTTAAAATGGAGTAAAACGACAGTCTGTCGGGTAACATCTCGATGCAACCACTGGAATTTCGATCGAAACGATGCATACATAAAACCCACACGAAGGTGAACCCAGAGATTACAACAATCCATAAATTTTACAACAAGAGTTCCACATTAATTGTTATTACAAACCAGGTTTGAAATCATGCATAACGAGTACTTTTAGAGTTTAATAGTGCAACAGAAAATAAACGATAGTTCTAATCGACGATACAAGATATCATGATGAAGCCCGTACATGACATCATTCAACATTATCACCGTTGGCTGGGGAGGGATCCCATTCCACCGACCAACCAGGAGGAAGAGTACATGGCAAAGTCAAACTAGCAATCATGTCCTCAAAGGTCTCACCTTAAAATAAAGCCACAAGCAAGGCTGAGTATACTAATACTCAGCAAGGTTTACCCAACTAGTGGTATATACTTAGCCGACTCCTAAACATGCAAGGCTTTTGGCTGAGGGTAGTTTTTGCCAAAAAGCATCTAAGAGTGAGTCCTTGATTTCCAATTTTAGCATCAAGTTCTAGTCGATTAACCATTTTGGGTAAACAACTATCCAATTCACACATGGTGGAGAAATAATTAATTGAGCATCCAACCAGATTAATCATCATCATTGTTCCTCTTCTTACTCTATGTGGTAAAAGGGTTAAACCGTCTGAATGGCCGCGAGAAACGGACGATTCGAATCGAATTTCTTAACCTTGCAAGGGAAACCTAAACACACGTCACGTGGTTACTCCCAGAGTCACACGTGCAACTTTTCCCCTTTCTTCCCAGGTTGTGGATCAGGGCCACCCCCCTCGTGTACAGAGGTCCACGAACCACGGTACGGTGCCGGGCCATGGCTGCTCTTGCACTCACCATATGCCCATAGGAATGACGTCAAGAGGGTGAGGATGTTGCCCACTTGCCGGTCCGATCAGGTACTTAAGCTTACCGATTACCATATTGTCGGCATGTGGTTAGTACGTTCAAAAACTTAACCACCACTACCACACACCGCGACCTTAGCATTTTCGCTAAACAGACGGGGCCCCAATCATCAACAGGAATATCGTAACATAGCCCGGTCCATTGACCTTATGATTCCAATATAAGTAAAACAAGCAACTCCTATATCTCGCGAGTGGCAGGAAACCACTCGTCTTTTACCGGAGTCCTATTAGCATGGCAATCTAGCGACCAACACAAACTAGTATTCATATCATAGGTACTAGAAGCATGCAACTAGGGTTTCAATCAACTCCTAAAACCTTAATGCACAATACCATATATAAATAAAGTTGCATAAGTTTAAAAGTAGGGGTTATGCTCCGGGGCTTGCCTTCTTGACAAAAACTAGTCGGGGGCTCTTCCGAACTTTGGTTCAGGTCTTCAGCAACTTCAGTTAGATTAACTTGAGCTTCGCGCTGCTCACTCTCGGGCTCGGGCACCAGCTCGTAGGTTCCGTCGGCAAGAGTCGTCGCTTCTATATGAATGCACATGTATGAGTGGTTTTAATGGTACAAGATAAATAACTATTTCACTATAAAGTAGTCATTCAACACAACTCAAGTTAAGTTATCAAGCACTTCATTTTCTTTTCCTTGGGCAGTCATTTATCGAGTAGTTATCTGGATTAACTAACTTCATTAAGTAAGTGACTGGTTTTGTCATTTCATCAACCATTTTCAAAAGCAAGCATAGATTAACAAAACTACTCGCAGAGATAGCTTCTGGGGTTGAAATTTTTATGCAGAGCACAATACTTAAGTACAAACCCACTGTAAAATTTTTAGCCGTTTTCATTCAGCAGATTATTCATGAAAAATACATTAAACAACTACTGCTAGGATCAAGATCTATTTATATAGAACAAACCATGCCTCAAACTTTTCAAACATGATAAACTACTCAAAGGTAGTCTCTGGTTAAAATTTCTTATTTTCCTAAGCACTAGAACTAGTTACTTGATTTAATATAGTTTTTCTAAACTAAAAACATATGAGCAAGTTAGACAGAAGTAAAAGGTTCAAAACTTTGTCCATAGCTTTTATGCATCATGGTTACTCTACTGTAAAAGTTTCAACCCTAAAATATCATTAGAATAGCATGAACAAATAACTCTAGCAAAATAGCACATCAAACAAGAAACCACAAAAACTACTCGTACAGACATGTTCCAGTCTTGAAATTTTTACAGAAGTCTTAACAAATAGAGACTAGCTTACAGTCCAAAAGTCATTCACAGTACTATCCTAGATCAAGAGATACATTTATGGGCTATTTAAAACAAGATTCTTTTTAGATCAAGTTTTAGTTTGTAACTAGTCATCCATTTGTGCAAAAGTAGTTGGGTTCATCAAGAGGACTACAACAAATTTTAGTTTGCATTTTTCTGATTTTTCTATGATTTTAGATTGATTTTAAAAGTGACAGCCTTTTGAAAAACAAAAGTACTCAGGTTATTGCAGATAGGTCCCTGGATCTAGCAGAAAGAACCCTAAAAAGAACTTGGCGATTGCAATGTAGTCCCTGGGCAGGGCTGGGCTGTTCCCGGCCAAAATCCGGCGAGGAAACTAGTCGGCAGCGAGGGGAAAGGGGTGGGGGAGCACGAGGAGGTCGAGGGGAACCTGTGGGTATGCCTGGTTGGGGATGGGACGGCTGGAGTTGGGCTGCCGGCTTGTGAGCAGGAGCTCCGGCGAGATGCGGGCGATGGGCGGTGGTGGTCCGGTGAGGGAGGGTGGCGTGGAGAAGTTGGGGAGAACCAGCTGGTCGAGGTCGACCCGTTTAGAGCCTCGGTTTGGGCGGAGGAGGAGCGGAAAGTGGGGCTCGACGGCGAGGTCGAGTGACGGCGTTAATGGCGAGGTGGTGGTGGTTCTCCGGCGCGTGTTAGTAGGGGCTCAATGCAGCCCTTTTATAGGCGCACATGGAAGGTGACGAGGAGCTGGGCACGACACAACGGAGGGAGGCGCAGCCGGGACAAGGTCGCGGCAAGGGCGCGCGAGCTGGCCGGGGCGGGATACGAGGCGGGGCAAATCGCCGGCAGCAGGGACGATCGGTGGCTGGTCGGGGCTCGTTGGGGGTCGCACCTTGGCATGGCTTGCCCGGGGCAGGCATCGTCGGCCAGGTGGCCGGCGGCCGCTGCCCCTCGATGGGACAGAACAGGGGAGGGGAGAGAAGAGAGAGGGAGAGTGAGAGAAAAAGGCCGAGATCCAAATTAAATTTTCTCAAAATTTCAAATCGAAATTTGAAAAACTCTAAACATAAAAGTTGTAGGGAATTTGAAAATCTACAACTTTTGTTTTAGCCCAGTGTTTATTCGAGATAGGGTTTAAAAGTTATTTTAAATTCAAAACTACTAGGATTTGAATTAATAGTCATTTCTTGTGTTACATTTTGAATTTGCAATTGGTGTTTTGATGTACACATTGTAAGGTACTAAAATCTGAGTGTGTTTTTATACTAAATTTGTCATGAAATGTGGAGCATGAAGAGGTTATAAACACAACAGAACAGAACTCACATACACGCATACATACACATGCGTATGCACATGTACATTCCCACACATGCATATGCACACACATAATTAAATGCATTGTTTTAATGATTCTAGGTTATTATGCATGATGCTATGTTTGGTTTTTCTTGTTTAGGATTTTAAACACCTAGGGTGTTACAGCCTTCCCCCCTTAAAAAGAATCTCGTTCCGAGATTCGGATAAGTACGCCTAATGTGGATAGTGTGTGTACCTTTGGGCGAAACTAGAAAACCGCAGAAATTTTGATTTAGATACCTTTCAGTTTCCCAAGTGGCTTCCTCTTTGGTGTGATGGCTCCATTAGATTTATACATTTTAACCACTTTTCTTCTAGTGACCCTTTCCTTTTGATCAAGAATCTTGATTGGATATTCAATATAAGAGAGGTCCGGTTCTACCAATATTTCCTTTTGTTCAATAATTTCGGTCGGAACTCGTATACACCTTTTGACTTGAGAGACATGAAAGATATCATGGATGGCTGCAAGTTGCGGAGGAAGTCGCACTCTAGAGGCCACGGTTCCGCAAATTTTGGTGATTTCATAAGGACCAACATATCGGGGAGCTAACTTCCCTCTCACTCCAAACCTTTGCACACCCTTGGTTGGTGAAACCCGAAGGTAGACATGATCACCAACTTCAAATTGCAAAGGCTTTCTCCATTTATCAAAATAGCTCTTTTGCATAGACTGCGCAACTCTTAGATTCTCCTGTATTACTCTTACTTTTTCCTCTACCTCGATTACCAAGTCTGGTCCAAATATTTTACGTTCTCCGGTTTGGGACCAACTCAAAGGAGTTCGACACCTTCGACCATACAAGGCCTCAAATGGTGCCATTTTCAAACATGCTTGGTAGCTATTGTTGTATGAGAACTCTGCTAGAGGTAAGCATTTGTCCCAACTTTTGTCATAATGGATGACACAAGCTCTAAGCATGTCTTCGAGTATTTGATTTACTCTCTCGGTTTGCCCATCCGTTTGAGGATGTTAAGCTGAGCTTCAAATTAGTTTGGTGCCAAGAGAAGCTTGTAAGTATTCCCAAAAACGTGCTACGAATTGAGCACCACGATCTGAAATAATCGTCTTGGGTACTCCATGTAAGCAAACAATGCGATCGAGGTAGATCTCGGCATATTTCTTGGAAGTGAAGGTAGTGTGTACCTGAATAAAATGTGCCGTTTTCGTGAGTCTATCCACGATAACCCATATGGAATCGTGCTTTTGGAAGGTGTTTGGTAATCCAACAATGAAATCCATACTTATATCCTCCCATTTCCATGATGGTATAGGCAAGGGTTGAAGTGTACCGGCTACCTTCAAGTAGCTAGCTTTAACCCTCTGACATGTGTCACATTCCGAGACATACTTGGCGATTTCCCTTTTCATTCTGGTCCACCAAAAATTTTGCCTAAGATCTTGATACATTTTGCTACTACCCGTGTGAATAGAGAACTTTTCCTCGTCAAGAATTTGTTTTCGGAGCTCATGATTCTTTGGAACCACTATGCGAGATTCATACCATAGAACTCCATTCTTGTCTTGGGGAAAACATTTATATTTCTCCTCTCCTTGAGAGAGTTTTTGCTTGATGATTTTAGCACCTTCATCATGTAATTGTGCCATGATGATTTGATCATGAAGGGTTGGTTCAACAGAGATATGATTTTAAGTGCCTTGGGGAATCATTTCCCAATTGAGTTTCCTCATCTCATGACATAACGTTCCATTATAGAATTCTGCAGTCAAGCAATTGCAATGAGCCTTGCGGCTGAGCGCATCTGCGACTACATTAGCCTTTCCTGGGTGATAGTGCACCTCAATATCATAATCTTTGATCAATTCCAACCATCTTCTTTGTCTCATATTCAGATCGGCTTGGGTGAAGATATATTTGAGACTTTTATGGTCGGTGTAGATATTGCAATGAGTGCCCATAAGATAGTGTCTCCATATCTGTAGAGCATGAATGACAGCTGCTAGCTCGAGATCATGTGTTGGATAATTTTGCTCATCAGGTCGAAGAGCTCATGAAGCGTAGGCAATGACTCGATTATCTTGCATAAGCACACAACCAAGACCAGTGCCGGATGCGTCACAATAAACATCGAATGGCTTGGTGTTATCGCGTTGAGCTAAGAATGGGGCTCTAGTCTGGTGTTCCCGAAGAGTGTGGAAAGCTTTTTCACATTTCTTGCTCCACACAAACTTCATTCCTTTCTTTAATAGTTTAGTCATAGGCTTGGTAATTCTGGAGAAGTCCGTTATAAAGCGGCGATAATAACCAGCTAAACCAAGAAAACTACGAATCTGATGGACGGAGGTGGGAGGTTTCCAATCCATCACCTCTTGTACTTTGCTAGGATCAACGGCTATGCCTTCGCTGGAAATAGTGTGGCCCAAAAATTTTACACTATCCAGCCAGAATTCACACTTGGAAAACTTAGCATAGAGCTGATGGTCTCTAAGACGCTTGAGGACAATGTGCAGGTGCTTAGCATGATCTTCCTCATTCTTGGAATAAATATGGATGTCATCAGTAAAAACCACAACAAACTTGTCAAGTTCGGGCCTGAGTACTGAATTCATGAGATACATGAAGTAGGCCGGAGCATTTGTGAGCCCGAAAGACATGACCAGATACTCATATAGCCTGTATCGTGTGGAAAAGGCAGGCTTAGGGATACATTGACAAATCTTGATGTGATGATAGCCAGAGCGAAGATCAATATTTGAGAAGACTCTAGCTCCCACTAATTGATTGAAGAGAACATCAATGCGGTGAAGTGGATATTTATTTTTGATTGTCACTGCATTGAGGGGTCGGTAGTCCACACACAACCGCAAACTATCATCCTTCTTCTTCACAAATAGGGCTGGGCAACCCCAAGGTGATGGACTAGGATGAATGAAACCTTTATCTAAAAGTTCCTGTAGTTGTAGTTTCAATTCGGCCAACTCCTTGGGTGGCATTCTATAGGGTCTTTTTGAGATAGGTGCAGTGCCCGACTGCAGTTTGATAATGAACTCAATGTCCCTATCTGGTGGCATTCCTGGCAAGTCATCTGGAAAAACATGGGCATACTCGCACACCACTGGAATGTCTTTTGGTTTGACTCCTTCCATCTTGAAAGCACAGGAATTTATGCATTCCCGAGAAGGTAGGTAAAGAGTAGTGGCTCCGTGACTGGGGGAGTTTATTTCCACGGCTCGGGAAGAAATATCTAATGTAACCCCGTGCAGAGCCATCCAATTCATCCCCAAAATAATGTCCATGCCTTCAAGTGCCAAAAGGATAAGGTCGGTTTGAATAGTTTTGCTACCCAACTTGATCAGTACGTGCCTTATGATTTGGTTGGAAGCAATTTTACCACCCGGTGTTGATATCATGTATGATCCTTTTGTGTGGCAAAAATCCAAGCCCACTTTTGCACCAAATTTTGCACTAATAAAACTATGGGATGCACTAGAATCAAATATTATAATTGCAGGCTAGTTGTGGATAGAGAGTGTACCCGACATCACTGGTGCACCTTCGGGAAGCTTAGCAAGTGTGGTGAAATTGATCCTTCCTTGCCTGACCAGATCAATCTGTCTTTTGTTCTTGTTCTTAATATTTTGGCTAGAACCTTGCCCCTGACTTGGCTGCCTAGGCTGGGGGCATTCTCGTGCAAAGTGGCTAGAACTCCCACAATTAAAAAAATGATTTGTGTTGCTCGGACGACCGGGCTGTTTATTACCTAAGGATGTCCTTACTGGCATACCTACTGAGCTTTTCTTGGGAATGGTGCATCTGGCAGGGTCCATCTTTTCCTGGATAGGCGAGCGAGTTCTTGCTCTTATGACTGTGTTGGCGTTAGTAGTACTTCTGGTTTGCCTTCTACCACATGGAATGAATTCCGTGCATGTAATTTTCCATCCACTTAAGTCTACGTCGCAGGTGTCGGGCTTGAGAATCCGACACTTTACTTGGGGATGCTTAAGTTCCATCAAAAGTTGTGATAGTGGCAATAGGGAGTCCGAGTAAAAATCCCTTGCCTCCTTTATTTCCTCACTGAGCTCTTGATAGCCCGCAACCTGAGGTTTGTGAACATTGCGGCCACCTCGTTGATGGTTCTGCTGCTGCAGGAATTGATGAAACGCTTGCTTCCCTTGAACAAGCTGGCAGAGCAACTCGGTCTGGGCGGCCATTAATTCAGCCATGTTGGGCGGTGGTGGCGGCTGCCGCGGTTGTCTGCTACCACTAGCACCAAAACCGCTGGGGGTGTTGCGAGTCCCTTGAACCATATGCAATGTGCAAATTTTTCATAAATTCGGGAATCCACAACACCACGAAGGTTGAGTGTCCTAAGTGCGGAACATTTAGAACTCAAGGATTCACAGATAAACTTTGGACAGAATACTGCTGGTTGCAAGAAAATTCATAACTCCCAGTTTGTTCATCCAAGTCCTTTCAAATTTTGGGAATGACTAGAAAATTTAGTGCCCTACAACTTTGGTATTCAATTACACCTCCAACTACTACATTTCCGACTACTTCGACTATATTTCCGATTACCACGACTACTTCTCCGACTACTTCGACTGCATCACCGACTACCTCAGTTAAACTTCCGACTACTACGACTACCTCATGGACTGCTTATACTGCATCTCCAACTAGTACGACTACTTTTTCGATACATCGACTACGTTTCCGACTGCTTGAGCTACAGCTCCGACTACTATGACTACATGTTCGACCACTTCGACTACATCTTTGCTTCTCTATTTTGGCGGTTCTTCAGCAGATTGAGCTATAGTATTTTGCCTATAACTCTGACTGCAAAAGTCCAATGATGCTGAAAATTTATAAGCACCTACATCAAGAAATTTATGACAACAATGGTATGCACTCATTACAAAAGAGGTACTCAACTCTCAGTTAGCCTAGTACAACACTTGCCAAAAGTTAGGCTACACTATTGAGGAGTACGTGCAAAAGTCCTCCAAGGTTATCATCTAGAAATCGTCGAGGTCGTTGACGGACGCCTTGCTGCGCATGGGGGAGTGAGCTCCCTGTGTTGGTGGTAGCGGGCTTCCAGCCTCATAGTCAATCTCGGAGACACCCTCCATCTCCTGGGGCTCCTCATCACCATACACATCCATTGCATCTGGTGTGGCATGCTGGGCTGCCTGCTGTGCATGGTGCATCTCAATGTGCTCATTGGCATCCTCCTACTCGTCGTTGAGATCATGGATCTGCTCCTCCAAGAACACAATCATGGCATCCCTCTCGCCCATGACAGTGTCATGCTCCTGGATTTGGCCCTCAAGTTGGCCAATACGAGCATGTCTATCCTCAAGATCCTTAGAAAGCTCCTGAATCTGCTCATCCCTTGTGTCTACCATCATGTAGTAGGCCTGAGCAAGGTCAGTAGCCTGCGCTAGTCCCTGACTTACAAGAGCCTGGAGGCGGTACAGTGCATTCATGCACCGCACAGAAGTCAGGATGGTCTCCTGAGCGCAAAAGTCTGCCAGGTAGTCCATGTGCTGCACCCTGTCAACCCACATGGGATCGTCGTCCTCGACGGCAGGGAACAAGCCAATGAGAGCTAAGGTGACCTCCACAGGGTGCTGCTCACAAAAGGTGGTGAGCGCCTTCATGGCGGCAGTCTCCCAAGTGTCAGCAAGGCGGCGACCCATAGCCTCGATCTCCAAGATGGGGCACTCCGGGTGTGCTGGGGGTGGAAGGAGAATCATGTGCACTTGGCACCAAGTAACTCCCAACTCCGTGAACTCCCGTCCCACATAGCGGGGAGGAATGGGGTAGCCCGCGATGCTCGTAATGTCCCACAAAATGGAGGAAAAACCCTCCTAGTAGAAGCACTCCGAGTGCACGCGTCCGTTCTCATCCACAACCATGACAACAGGGTCGGCCATTTGAACAAAAGATCAAATGGGTGAGATATAGAAAAAAATTGTTCATAAGATAAATGAACCGATTCTGTTCTCAGGGAACTAAGCAGTCATAACCTAAGAAGTGGATGTCCAAAAACTCTGAAATTTTACGAGAACCTTCCCAAGATATTTTTGCATAACTTTTCTAGTCAACCCTTTGGCTAGAACAGGCTCTAAGGTAGTCATATCCTTAAGTTTTTCAGTTGCTGTTTACCCAGATTTTTAATGGACAGAGAGCTGGTATTTGGACCACCAGGGAAAATCTACTCGGCCAACAATTTCCAAATTTGAATAGGAGCTGATTTAGTGAATTTGCAAAAGGTTTTGTATTGAACACTTCTGCAGAAAACTTCTCTAAGAGGTTTGAAGAATTTATTTGTAACAGGTGTGCTCAAACGTGCTCTAGTGCAGCTTACTCCCTTACAAACCCAGGACAATGTTTCATTCAATTTTTATGTATGATCATGATGCATGCACATCCTATTCGTCCTCACAAAGCAAAACAATTGCCACATAGCTTTGGCCTTACGTGGTTAATTTCGGGGCATACATAATATGTCTCTCCTTATATTAACTAGCCGAATTTTTTCTAACCGTTCTTAGCTTACGTAATCGCGGTTAGCGTACCTGCGGAAAATTGACAGAATATAAATTGAACCTTTCGTGCCAGCACTCACGAAAGCGTCCCCATACATTACCGCTCACTATAGTAGTGGCATCCATGCGTTCGACACTGCATGGACAGTGCTTCATACGTTACCGTGATAACGTATTCACTTCCTATATAAATCGCCTTACGGGACATTTGTACGTCGAAGCCACCGTACATGCAACATATTTTACTCCCAATATAATCAACGAGTGGTTGGTATATTGGCAGCACCTCAAGTAAGCCACTTCTTGAGGGAAGCGTTCGGTTCGCGACACCGACGTGAGGGTCAAGCTCTCTCAGTTGACTGAGGATCCTTACCTCCTTACCTTAGAGATGAGTGCGTCGTTACAGAAATTAAAGGTCAGTTGTGCACAAAAGTAAGTTTTGACAGAAAGTAATGTGCTGAAAGTCAGTTATATATAGTATAGTTAAGATAGCCACCTAGTTACTTCCCATAATCCCCTAGGGCTTTACAAACTAGGCGTCATCCTTAACGAACCAACGTATTTTTGCAAACACAATTTTGTTGTCAAATTTTAAGAAAACAAGTTTTTAAGGCTCGTTATACTCTCTAGTGTATGCAATTCCGCTCTGATACCAGCTATAGCAGAACCGTCTGAATTAATCCGGCTTAAGTGCACTAACCATCACCATAGAAGCAATCTGTCACACCCGATTCTAGAAAGAATCAGATGCATCTCATGTGTGCGCCAGGATCATGTTCACACACACATGATAGATAGAAAAGTGTAATATATCAAAGACAATGCTCAATAAGTAACTAAATAAAGTATTTAACAGTATTACACTCCGAATAAAAGAGACACAAAGGTCTTTAAACGATACACCGATATACCCTATATGAAGTCTGCAACAACTCCGTCTTCCACAGGCGATGACTGGTGAATGCAATGCCTAGAACTCCTCGAGGTCGTCGAAGTTCTCCTCTTCAAAGATCTCTTCTGAACAACAGTGGGCAAGGGTGAGTACTCTTATGGTTGGTACTTAGCAAGTGGGGTGAATATGTAAGGCCATCAAGGATAGGCTAAGGTTTGCAGCAGCGAGCACTTTTAGTTGGTCAAGTATTTATTAGTAAGCACCTATTAACTAGGTTTAAGTTTACACCATCCCACTTTAGCAAAATCATAAAGGTACCATCAACATAAACATAAACCATGAACCACAATTTAATTAATCTTCAAGTTTCATTATCATGTGAGGGTCCAAGCCACTCTTAACCGTGAGTACGGCTGTTATAACAGTTTTACACTCTACAGAGGTTGTACACTTTACCCACAAATCATGTTCCCCTGAGTTGCCCGGGTTTGCAAGGCCCTTAAACACTTCCGAGGTGAGTGGCGAGGGTACACTACGAAGCCTTTACAAAGACATGTCGAGAGCTAGGCAGCCCGCTAGAGTTTTAGTAGTAGTGTGGTCCATAAACCTCCCTAATGGTCAGCTCCGTAGCAAAGGCAGCTACCCCAAGAGGACCGGGCTATGACCCCTATCACCGACCCCCTCCTTGACCTTTCGGTAAGGCCACCAGCTAACTACACATCTAATTAATTGGCTAAGGTCAGAGCCATATGACTTTGTGGTTGCACTGTTCACTTGGGTGGTTCTCCATGTTCCCATTAAACAAAGTTGATCTTGAATTAACGTGGTATAACAACAAAACGTGATCAACATTGCCACAAGAGTAAACCAACACCAATCCCAAAGTTTGAAACTAAGCGCGAGTACCCAACACGAATAGTAAACCCAGGTGTTTCAAGGTTTGGGGTAAAAGACTAGGTATGTCCTTAGTATAGGTAACCCATCAAGTTTATGCAAGCAACATTAAAGTAAAGTGAATTATCATGCTGTTGTTGGGATAAAATAGAATATGTAGGGGAGGAAATCCACTTGCCTTCCTCAAACAGCTGCTGGTTCTCCTCCTCGTAAACTAGCTCTTGGTTTTGCTCGAACATCACGTTGTCTACGCGATCACACAAAAAGGAATACACAAACAAATAATAAAAAATACAATAAGCAGTACAAATAGAGAGTAAAAAGATGCTAAGTTGTAGTTCATGATGCAAGGATCGCGTTAGCGCAGGAATCGCTGAATCGGAGTTGAAACGATGAAGGTATGGCTAAAACAGTGATTCAGGGACCTAACTGCGAGAGTTTTGAACTTCCAGGGGCTAGATATGAAGAAATCATGGGCTAAAACATAATTAAACATTAAATAGAGGGTCGGGGTGCAAAACTAGATGTCCTGGACGGTGGGTACTAATTCTAAAAAAAGTCAGGGGTCGGGAAAGAAAAAGAAAGGGCTCAACTCTAATTATTTTTCTACTGATCTGGACTGCGGGTTGATTCTTGGAAAGCCTATGGGTTTTTCTGCAAAAGTTCCAGAGACGGCTAGGGTCGGGTGAATCTGGCCCGTTGGATCAGAATCGGGCGGCGGGGTAAGGGTCGGGCGAATCGGACGCGGCTCGGATCTGTTCTGGCCGTTAGATCTAGATCGAGCGGCAGGGTGAGGGTCGGGCGAAGGCAACGTCTCGTGCGCGGCTCAGAATGGTTCTGGCCGTGAGATCCAGATCGAGCGGTGGGACGAGGGTCAGCTCGACTGAGTAAAAAGGGTCGGGCGAATCAGACAGCTGCGCTGGGCGTCGGCGGCGAGCAAGAGCGGCGGCGCACGGCCGGAGTTCACCGAATCCGGTGTTCCGGGGCTCGGTTCAAGCTGGGGTTATTCCGGGGAGAGAGAGGGCGGCACGGCGAAAATGTTGGTGGTCACGGGACGGCCGTGCGGCGATTGTAAACCGGCGGCCACGGCAGTGGGCGGAAACAGAGGTCCGGCGAGAAATCGGAGCTGCGACAGAGCGAGAGAGACGGGGGAAACGGGGGCGGCTTGATGCTCACCACCACGCGGAACTCCGGCAAGAGTTGAAGGTGGCGAAGAAGTAGCGGGATGGTGAATCGACGGAGAGGCGGCGACACGGGGCGGCGGCGTTCCTCTGGTGTGCGGTTTCCAGCGGCGTGCGACGTTGTGGAGTAGAGGAAGAGATTGAAGATGGCTCTGGGTGCAAAGCGGGGCTCTGATGTGGGTTTATAGGGGAGGGGAAGAGGCGGAGCGGCCGGGAAAAGGGAAGGCGGCGGCTCACGAGGCGGCCTGCGAAGGAAAGGGCGGAGCGCGTACCGCGGCCAGTATGGCAGCCAGCGTCACGGGGAAGGAAAGAGGAGACGCGGGCGACGACGCGAAGTCGATCTGGATTCGGGGCGAGGAGGAAAAAGGAAACGGGAGGGAAGCACGAACGACGGCGCGGCGGCGCGTCTGGCGTCGCAACGGAAAAAGGAAAGAGGGGGAGCGGTGCGGGAGGAAGAAGAAAGGAAAGAAAGAGAGGGCGCCGACAGGTGGGACCCAGCTGGCGGTGAGAGAGAGGTGAGGGAGAGTATTAGGCGGTTTGGGCTGGCTGGTTTGGGCCGCAGGGAAGGAAAAAAGAAAAAGGAGAAGAGAAGGATTGGGCCAGCCGAGTTGGGCAGTGGGGAAGGGAAAAAGAAAAAAAAAGGAAAGGAGAAGAGAGAGAAGTTTGGGCTGGGCTGAAAGAAAAGAGTGGGAGAAGAAAAAGAAATAAAGATGCATGCAATAACTTCATTTTGTGATTTTTATAAAAATGTTTTTAAAATTTTATTTCCTATATTTTTGGGTGTTACACAATCCAGGCTAACACGCACTTAAAATGGAGTAAAATGATACTCTATCGGGTAACATCCTGATGCAACCACTGGAATTTCGATCAAAATGATGCATACATAAAACCCACACGAATTTTACAACAAGAGTTCCACATGAATTGTTATTACAAACCAGGTTTGAAATCATGCATAATGAGTACTTTCAGAGTTTAATAGTGCAGTGGAAAATAAACGATAGTTCTAATCGACGATACAAGATATCATGATGAAGCCCGTACATGACATCATTCAACATTATCACCGTTGGCCGGGGATGGATCCCATTCCACCGAACAACCAGGAGAAAGTGTACACGGCCAAGTCAAACTAGCAATCATGTCCACAAAGGTCTCACCTGAAAACAAAGCCACAAGCAAGCCTGAGTATACTAATACTCAGCAAGGCTTACCTGACTAGTGGTATATACTTAGCCGACTCCCAAACATGCAAGGTTTTTGGGTGAGGGTAGTTTTTTCCAAAAAGCATCTAAGAGTGAGTCCTTGCTTTCAAGTTTTAGCATCCAGTTCTAGTCGATTAACTATTCTAGGTTAGCAACTATCCAATTCACACATGGTGGAGAAATAATTAACTAAGCATCCAACCAGATTAATCATCATCGTTATTCCTCTTCTTACTCTATGTGGTAAAAGGGTGAAGCAGTCTCAATGGCCGCGAGAAACGGACGATTCGAATCGAATTTCTTAACCTTGCAAGGGAAACCTAAACACACGTCACGTGGTTACTCCAGAGTCACACGTGCAACTTTTCCCCTTTCCTAGGTTGTGGCGCCGGTACAGAGGTCCACGAACCACGGTATGGCGCCGGGCTGTGGCTGCTCTTGCACTCACCATGTGCCCATGGGAACGACGTCAAGAGGGTGAGGATGTTGTCCACTTGCCGGTCCGATTAGGTACTTAAGCTTACCAATTACCATATTCTAGGCATGTGGTTAGTAAGTTTAAAAACTTAACCACCACTACCAGACACCGCGACCTCAGCATCTTCGCTAAACAGATGGGGCCTCAATCACCAATAAGAATATCGTAACATAGCCCCGTCCATTGACCTTATGATTCAAACATAAGTAAAACAAGCAACTCCTATATCTCGCGAGTGGCAGGAAACTACTTGTAACACCTCAGGTGTTTAAATTATGAAATAAGCCTCGTTAGCTTTGCACGATGCATAAATAACTAAGAAAAATTTAAAGGAAACAAATTATAAATTGGTTCTGCCTTGAATTGAAAATAGTTGTGTATATGTGCGTAAGTACATGTACTTTAATCAAGCCGTTTAAAATAACTTCTAAACTACAACTCAAATGAACATTGGCCTAAACAAAACTTGTTTAACTTTTCTTTTTGAACAACTTTTGTGTTCAAGGATTTTTTAGTTACAACACAAAAATTTGAGAAACACTTGAAATTGCAAAGCAGTCCCTGCCTTTCTTCTATTTTCACTGCAGACCCTTCTTCTCCGCCTCGCCCGACCCTCCGACGCGCAGCCGCTCGTCCGAACTTCGCGTCGCACGACCCTTTCACACGCCCGACCCTCGGCTTCGCCGGACCCTTTCGTTTGCCCGACCCTCGCTTCGCTCGATCCTCGCCCGCCGCGCAGTCGCCGCAGGCCACTTGGCCGGCGATGCCTGACACCGCTAGGCGCCAAGCCAATGCCTCGCCGCGCCCGCACACGCGCCTGCACGCCGCGTTCCTCCCCAGTCCGCGCACGCCACGCGCACGCCGGCAACGCGCGCCCCTGCTCGCCGCCCGCCGCGCCCAATGGGCACGTCGCCCCGTGCCCGTGTCTCCGCCGCGTCCCGCCAGTCGCCGCGCTCGCCGCCCGGCAAGACAGCTGCTGCAGCTCGTCGCCCAACCCGCGCGCCGCGTGATCTCCCGCTCCCCACGCCAAATCCTCAGCGCCCAATCCCCTCTGCCCGTGCCCGCCGCACGCCGCGCCGGCTCTGCTCGCCGCCCACCGCGGCCAGTCACGCGCTCCCGTCGTGTCCCCCACGCCCGCATCTCACAGTCAAGTCCTGCCCTACTCCCGCCTCTCTGCTGCCTACGAAAGGCCGCACTGAGTCCCCCTCACGCGCCCAGACACCAGAACGCCGCCGCCGCCACCATTGCCACCTTCGTGCCCAGCTCACCGTGGAGCTCACCTCTCCGGCCACCCATTGCCAGAGCTGAGTCTCCCACCACGACCACAGCACCCCACCGCAGCTCACTGCCCCACCCATCATCGCCCAGAACCGCCGGAGGACCGCCAGTGCCGCCCGTGCCGCCGCCGCCCCTATGCTCCGCGCCGACGAGCCACCTCCGGCCACCCCCAACCCCGACCAAGGCCATCCCAAGGTAGTTCTCACCTCCCTGGATCTCCCCGACCCTTTTCCCCTTGCCGCTGACGAGCCCCCTCGCCGGAATCTGGCCGGCCGCCATGCCAGCGCCACCCAGGGACCCAATTGCATCGATTGAAATCTTTAAAAGAGCCTGCACGCAAGTTTCCAGGGACCCCTCTGTAAAATAAAGTTTTAACCCTAGATTCAAAATCAGTGAACTTGTAAAATTCATGTAAAATCGTAGAAAAATCGAAAAAAATACAAACTCAATTGTTCTGGAATCTTTAGATGAGAATCTACAACTTTTGTTACATGCATTTCCTCAGTTGCTTGCTAAATTTTGCTATAAATTAAATGGAAGGTTTAATAGACTTTAAATGTACCCCTTTTTGTAGACAAAGTCTAAACCTAAAAATATTAGGGCCATAACCCATCTCTAGCTAAACTTCTTAATAAAACTTGTTTATGACATGAAGTAATAAAACTAAATTGTAACTGCTGTTATGTTGTGATTCATGTGGTGAAACTTTTTCAGAACTGCTGTACTGATGCCTAAATACCACAGAAAAAGTTTAGAACATTTTTCCTTTCTGTAACCTATTTATATAATTTTGTGGTAGGAAACAATTCACTAATTCTAATAATTAGTTTCTGTGCTTGGAAAATGTTCAACTTTTTGCTGTAGCACTCTTTAGAGTAGGTCTTGCTGTATAAAAAGTTTCATACACGGAAACCCTATAAAACATCCTGTAGAAATTAATCTTTATTAAACTGTGTGTATCTTGTCCTATTTATTATGCTTTGTATCTTGCATAGTAAAATCCGAAAAATTTACAGTACGACATATTGGTATAGATTAACACCCTGTAAAAGTTTTAGCTTCAATACATGAATGGTTTGTCCTGTATAAAAATAACTAGGTTCTAGCAGTGGTTATGTTTTACCTTTTTCATAAATTTTCTCTGCTGCGTGAAAATGTCTGAAATTTTTACAGTGCTTTTGTCTCTGCATAATGTGCTCAAAATAAAAATTTCATCACCAGAAGTTAGCTAATACAGAAGTTGTGTTTAATCCATGTTGTGCTTAGAAAATTAAGTTTCCATTAAAACACGACCCCTTTTATTTAATGAAGTTAATAGTTTAAGTTATACACTATTAACAATTGCCCAAAGAAAACTTAACTAAGTAACTTTACAACCAAATCAATGTTTTATGGATTGCAACTTTGTCGTGAAGGAAAATAATCGTCTGACACCATCGCTATAACTTACACTTGTGCATTCATACAGAATCGACTACTCTCACCGACGGAACGTACGAGCTGGTGCCCGCGTCCGAGAGTGAGCAGCGTGAAGCTCAAGTAAATCTAACTGAAGCTCTCGAAGACCCGAGCCTGAGTTCGGACGAGCCCCAAGCTTAGTTTACCCAAGAAGGCAAGCCTCGGAGCATGAACCCTATTTTCCTAAACTTATGCAACTTATTACTCTACTTTACTTGTGCCTTAAGTTTATAGGAGTTGAATGAAAACTTAGTCGCATGATCCTAGTTACCCCTGCTTTGAACACTAGATGTAAGGATCGATAAAATGCTATGCTAATAGGACTCCGGTAAAAGCCGAGTGATTTCCTATCACTCGCGAGAATTTAGGAGTTGAATGTTTACTACATGCTGCAATCATAAGGTCGACGGACGGGGCTATGGTACGATGTTTATGTTGATGATTGAGGCCCCATCTGTTTAGTGAAAAATGCTAAGGCCGCAGTGTGTGGTAGTGGTGGTTAAGTCTTTGAACGTACTAACCACATGCCGAGAATATGGTAATCGGTAAGCTTAAGTACTGGATTGAACCGAGGCCGGAATATACTCCCCACCATCTTGAATTCGTTCACATCTAGCTAATGGCAGGTGCATATGCCGCCATGGCCGAGCCATGGGGACATGTAGTCGAGGGCGGTGGGCCTGTTCCGTGAAGCGGGAATTGAAGGGAAAAGTTGCACGTCTGACTCGGTGAGTAACCACGTGACGTGTGTTTAGGTTTCCCTTGCAAGGTTAAGAAATTCGATTCGAATCGTCCGATTCTCGCGGTTATTGAGACTGCTTGACCCTTTTACCACATAGAGTAAGAAGAGGAACAATGATGATGATTAATCTTGTTGGATGCAAAATAATTCTTCCACCATGTATGATATTGGATAGTTGCTTACCTAGAATGGTTAAAGAAAGCTAGAACTTGGAGCTAAAATTTGAAAGTAAGGACCTACTCCGTTGTAATAACAATCTTCGATGAACCTGTGTTGTATAATTTGTGGAATGTTGTATCCTCTGGGCTCACCTTCGTGTGAGTACATGTATGTGTGGTTTCGATTGGCAAAAACCGTGGTTGTATCGGGAGGTTACCCGACAGACCAGTGGATTATTCCGTTTGAAGTGCGAGTTAGTCCTGATTGCCCTTGTGGTGATGGTTAGCGCGCTTGAGCCGGATTAATTCAGGTGGTTCTGCCACAGCTAGTATCAGAGCCGAAATGCATACGCCAGAGAATGCAACAAGCCTTAAAAACATATTTTCATAAAACTTGACCACAAAAATTGTGTTGGAAAATGTGTTGGTTCGTTAAGGATGGTGCCTAGTTCGTAAAGCCCTAAGGGATTATGGGAAAGTTACTAGGTGGCTATCTAACTTATGAATATTATCAACTGACTTCCAGCATATTACTTTCTATCAAAACTTACTTTTATGCACAACCGACCCTTAAATTCTGTAACGACGCACTCATCGCTAAGGTAAGAAGGTAAGAATCCTCAGCCAACTGAGACAGCTTGGCCTTCCTGAAGGTGATGCGAGCCGAACGCTGCCCTCAAGGAGTGGCTTACTTGAGGTGCTGCCAATATACCAACTATGAGTTGATTATATTGGGAGTAGAAGGTTTGGCGCAGGGTATGGCGATCGCTGTTCATACCCCCGTCTCAAGACGGTACCCCCCCGTGAATACGCTATCGTGATAGCGTATGTTAACGTCGTCTGTACGGCGGAAATTGTACGGATGCCGTTTCTATAGTGAACGGTAATGAATACGGACGCTTTCATGAGTGCTGGCATGAAAGGTTCATTGGATATATCTATATGCTCTATCAATCTTCTGCAGGTACACTAACCGCAATTACGATAAGTTTAAGAACGGTTAGAGAATTCTCGACTAGCTATTATAGTAAGAGACGTATTGTGTATGCTACCGAAACTAACTTCGTAAGACCAAAAGCTATTGTCAATTATTTTATTTTGTGAGGATGAATAGGACGTGCATGCATCAGGACTGTATAAATCTGAAATTAAAAATGCGATGCGTGAGAGTGGTAAGGTTCATGCGCCACACATTTGTCTTTGCATAAGGATTATCTAGCAAATCTGTCACGTTCTGCCTTATCTGAAAAGATGGATTTATTAAGCTTAGAAAGTAACCCCTTCTGGAGAAGTTCATGTTGAAAGTTTTGTTCCAAAACTTATATTCTACCTCCTGACTAAATATGAAAAATTCTGGACATATGGATAATGAGAAACAACAAAGACCTTGAGATGTCAGTTTTCTGTCCAAAATAAGCAGTTCTGCCACATAACTTTTTATGCCACCTTAATACAGTTTTCTGCAAAAGTGTTCAACACAAAACTTGTTGTAAATTTACTCAGGCAGCTACTGTTAAAATTGGGTAATTTTTGGCTGGGTAGATTTTCCCTGGTGTACGAAACATTGGCCCACTGTTCACTGAAATTTCTGGGTAGACAGTAAAGTGAAACCTTAAGAGAAAGACCATCTTAGAGCCTTATCTAGCTCTGGAGTTGACTAGCAAAGATGTTCAAAAATACCTTAGGAATGTTCTAGTAAAATTTGAAAATTTTTGGACACGAACTGTTGAAGTTATGGCTATTTTAGTGCACTGTCCAGAACCTATCACTGTGTTGTTAACGGTTTTTCGCTATCTCACCCCTTTGATCTTTTGTTCAGATGACCGAGCCTGTTGCCATGATAGTGGATGAGGATGGACGCATTCACTCGCAGTATCTCCACTGGGAGGGCTTTCCCTCTATCTTGTGGGACGCTCTGCGCACCGCGGGCTATCCAATTCCCCCACGTTACATCGGACTGGAGTTTGCGGAGAATGGAGTTACCCAGTGCCGTGTCAACGTGACCATCTTTCCGCACCCGCTACACCCGGAGTGGCCCGCCTTGGAGATTGAGGCTGTTGGTCGCCGTTTGGCCGATACTTGGGAGCTTGCTGCCATGAGGGCGCTCACCACTTTTTGTGCGCAGTGCCCCGAGGCCGTCACGCTCACTCCTATTGGTTTGTTTCCTGCTGCCCAGGACAACAACCCCTTTTGGCTCAACAGGGTGCAGCACTCATAGCCCAGGAGACCATCGAGACCTCTGTGCGGTGCATGAATGCACTCTACCGACTTCAGACTCTCCAGAGTCAGGCGATTGTGCAGCTCACTGATCTTGCACAGGCCTACCACATGATGGTAGATACCAGGGATGAGCAGATTAAGGAACCCAGTGAGGAACTTGAGGACAGAGACACTCGGATTGGCCAACTTGAGGGCCAAGTTCAGGAGCACGACACTCTCATGGGTGAGAGAGATGATATGATAGCACACTTGGAGTAGCAGCTCCATGATCTAAGCCTTGAGTTGGAGGATGCTAATGAGCACATTCAGTGGCACCATGACCAGACTGCCCCTCCCGACGTGGTGGCTATGGAGGAAGATGAGGAGGAGCCACAAGATATTGATGGTGTTTCAGGAAATGGACTTTGAGGGTGAGGCACTGCAGCCACCTCCGATGGGAGCTCACTCTCCTACTCACAGCGAGTCGTCCGTCAACAACCTCGACGATTTCTAGACGATGACCTAGGAGGACTTTTGCATATACTCCTCGATAGTGTAGCCTAACTTTTGGCAAGTGTTGTAATAGGCTAACTAAGAGTTGAGTACCTCTTTTGTGATGGGTACAACTTGACCATTGGATATTCAAATCATGTAGGCCATGGCTAACTTGGTGGTTTGATTGTGATATTGGAAAGCAGTTGAATCTGCGATTGCAGAAACTTGTCGGAATTTTTACCCATGTCTCCTTACATTTCTGGACTGAGTATTGAATACAAAGATTGTCACAAATTTTGTGATCTAGGTTCTCACAAAATTTCAGCACTTTTGGATCTTGCTAGTTTGAGTTATAGGCAAGATACTATAACTCGTTCTGCTGAAAAACAGCCAAACCAGAGACGCAAAGAGTGAATCTTTCGACCATCATGGCCATCGATTTAGCGTCTAAGCTGAATACCAAAGTTGTACATATCTAAATTCCCTACCCACTGCCAAAATATGAGAAATTTTGGATGAACCTACCCGGAGTTATAAATTTCTTATGGCAGACAGTATTCTGTCCATGATTCTATCCATGATCTTTCGGAAGTATACTTTTCCACGTTAATCCTTTTTAATCATGGAAGCAATATGGATCACGTTGCTAATGATAAACCTTCACCTTTCAGATGGTTGGAGCAACCCGTGGAAACCCGGATGGTTTCGGTGCTAGTGCTAGTGGATCCCAACCACAGGCACCGCCACCACCCAGCTTGGTGGAAGTAATGGCCGCTCAAACCGAGTTGCTTCGCCAGCTCGTGCAAGGAGAGCACCAACAGCGGGGTGGACACAATATTCACCAACCTCAAGCTGCCGGTTACACGGATTTCCTTGGGACCCAGCCTCCCTTGTTTCACAAGACGGAGGAACCCTTGGATGCGGACGCTTGGATTCGCACAATTGAGTCCAAGTTTTCTCTACTCGTGGCCCCATGTTCGGATGCAAACAAGGCTCGCTTTGCCGCGCAACAGCTTCGCGGTACAGCTCGTCTTTGGTGGGACCACTACTTTGCTATGCTCCCAGCTGATCACGTTGTCACCTAGGACGAATTCAAAACTGCGTTCCGGGCACACCATATCCCAGAAGGTCTTATAGAAAGAAAGCTAAATGAGTTTCTGGCACTCACTCAGGGTACCCGCACGGTACATCAGTATGCTCAGGCCTTCAGCAATCTGTGCCAGTACGCGGGCTATCACGCAGACACGGAGGCTAAGAAGCGTGATCGTTTCCACAGAGGTCTGAGTACCAAACTCAAGGAAAAACTGAATCTGGTCAAGGCCGATACATATAATGAGCTAGTCAACATGGCCATTACCCAAGAGGATTGTATTATGGCTCACCGTGCCTAGAAGAAGAGAAAGGCACCAGCTGGACCCTCGGGTACTCAGCCACCGAGGTATCGATTAGTGCAAAATGCTGCGCCTACAGCTCCACAGAAGGCTCCTCAGCCAGGGCGATGGATTATCAGGCCCCCACAGCAGCAAGGTGTTGTACGACCCCCGGTGCCTCAACAAACTGGACCAAGGCCCGCTACGCAGCAGTTTCTTCGACCGAGCATCACTAATTGTTGTTTCAAGTGCGGGAGTTCTAGTCATTTTGCTCGCGAATGCCCTCAGCCTAGGCAGCCAAATCAGGGCCAGGACTCTAACAAAAACAATAAGAACAAAGGCAAGAGGTAGACCCTTCAGGTCAAACAAGAACGGATCAATTTCACCACCCTTGCGGAACTTCCTGAAGGAGCACCAGTAATGACGGGTACATTCTCTATCCATAACAAGCCTGCAGTTATATTGTTTGATTCTGGTGCATCATATAGTTTCATTAGTGCAAAGTTTGGTGCAAAAGTAGGCTTGGATGTTTGTCACACAAAAGGGTCATATATGATATCAACACCGGGTGGAAAAATTGCTTCCAACCAAATAATAAGGCTGGTACCGATAAAATTGGGTAGCAGAATCATCAACACAGACCTCGTTCTTTTACCCCTTGAAGGCATGGATATTATTTTGGGAATGAATTGGATGACCATGCATGGAGTCATACTGGACCTTTCTTCCCGGGCTGTTGAAATAAATTCACCTAGTCACGGAACCACTACCCTTTACCTACCATTCCGGGAGTGCACGAATTCTTGTGCTTTCGTGATGGAAGGAATCAAGCTAGATGATATTCCAGTAGTATGCGAGCATGCCGATGTTTTCCCGAATGATTTACCAGGAATGCCACCAGATAGGGACATTGAGTTCGTTATTAAACTGCAACCAGGCACTATAGCTATCTCCAAAAGACCCTATCGGATGCCACCTAAGGAATTGGCCGAACTGAAAACACAACTCCACAAGAACTACTGGACAAAGGTTTCATTCGTCCTAGCGCATCACCTTGGGGATGTCCAGCCCTTTTTGTAAAGAAAAAGGATGACAGTTTAAGATTATGTGTGGACTACCGACCTCTCAATGCGGTGACCATTAAGAATAAATACCCACTTCCTCGCATCGACGTTCTCTTTGATCAATTATCGGGAGCTAGAGTTTTCTCAAAGATTGATCTTCGATCTGGATATCATCAGATAAAGATTCATCCATGCGATATTCCTAAGACCGCCTTTTCCACACGATATGGACTATATGAATTCTTGGTCATGTCCTTTGGTCTCACCAATGCCCCTGCCTACTTCATGTATCTCATGAACTCGGTATTCATGCCCGAGCTCAAAAAATTTGTCGTAGTTTTTATTGACGACATCCTTATCTATTCCAAGAACGAGAAAGAGCACTCTAAGCACCTGCACATTGTTCTTCAGCGTCTCAGAGACCATCAGCTTTATGCTCAATTTTCTAAGTGCGAATTCTGGTTGGATAGTGTGAAATTCTTGGGTCACACTATTTCCAGTGAAGGCATAGCCGTTGACCCCAGCAAGGTACAAGAAGTGATGGATTGGAAACCTCCTACCTCTGTTCATCAGATTCGCAGTTTTCTTGGCTTAGCCGGTTACTATCGCCGTTTCATTCCTGATTTCTCCAGGATTGCTAAGCCTATGACCGATTTATTGAAAAAGGGAGTAAAGTTTGTGTGGGATGAGAAATGCGAAGAAGCTTTCCACACTCTCAGAGAACGTTTGACTACAGCCCCTGTGTTAGCTCAACCCGACAACACCAAGCCATTCGATGTTTACTGTGATGCATCTGGCACTAGTCTTGGTTGTGTGCTTATGCAAGAGAATCGAGTTATCGCCTATGCTTCACGAGCCCTTCGGCCCCATGAGCAGAATTATCCGACCCATGATCTCGAATTAGCAGAAGTCATTCATGCTCTAAAAATATGGAGGCATTATCTCATGGGCACTCATTGTAATATGTACACCGATCACAAGAGTCTCAAATATATCTTCACCCAAGCCGATCTGAATATGAGACAAAGAAGATGGCTAGAATTAATCAAGGATTATGATCTCGAGGTGCACTATCACCCCGGCAATGCAAATGTAGTCGCGGATGCGCTCAGCCATAAGGCCCATTGCCATTGCCTATCAGTGGAAATCTATAATGAGACATTATGTTCGGAAATGAGGAAGCTTAGTTTGGAAATGATTTCCCAAGGCACTCTGAATCACATCTCAGTCGAGCCCACACTTCATGACCAAATCATCATGGCACAACTACACAATGAAGGAGTTAAGATCATCAAACAAAAACTCTCTCTAGGAGAAGAGAAATACAAATGTTTCCGCCAGGACCATAAGGGAGTTCTATGGTTCGAAAGTTGCATAGTCATTCCGAAGAATCATGAGCTCCGTAAGAAAATTCTGGATGAGGCACACCTTTCCAAATTTTCTATTCACCCCGGCAGTAACAAAATGTATCAAGACCTTAGGCAAAATTTCTGGTGGACTAGAATGAAAATAGAAATCACTAAATATGTCTCAGAATGCGACACATGCCAGAGAGTAAAAGCCAGCCACTTGAAAGTAGCCGGTACACTTCAACCTTTGTCTATACCCTCATGGAAATGGGAGGACATAAGTATGGATTTCATTGTTCGATTGCCAAGTACCGCACAGAAACATGATTCCATATGGGTTATCGTTGATAGGCTCACAAAGACGACACATTTTCTTCTGGTACACACCACCTATACCGCCAAGAAATATGCTGAGATTTATCTCGATCACATTGTTTGCCTACATGGAGTACCGAAGACTATTATTTCGGATCGTGGTACTCAGTTTGTAGCGCGCTTTTGGGAACAATTGCACGCTTCTCTTGGTACTAAATTGATTCGAAGCTCAGCCTATCATCCTCAGACTGACGGACTGTTGGCGCTAAAATCAGTTGTGACAACCCTGGTAAATTACATTTCTAAAATCAATGTCATTAGCCTAACCCTATGCTTAACCAACAAATCAAAGGGTGAAAAGCATTAGAACAAGTTACGTTGAAATTCAAATTGAATTTGGGTACATTTGGATACTTTTGAATTTTTAAATTAACTTTCAAACCATAAGCCAAATGAGATGTTGCCTAAAACCGTCGCTGCGCCTGCCTCCCGCCTGAGCCGCTGCTGCAGCTGCTTCTCCAATCCACGCGCCGCGCTATCTCCTCGCGCCCACGCCAAATCCCCGGCCGCCAGTCGCTCGCGCCCGCCCGCCGCACGCTGCGCCGGCATCCTGCTGCCGCCCGCCGTGGCCAGTGGCACGCCCTCACCGTGTCTCCGCCCCGCGCGCCGCCCAGGCACCCCCACCCCCTCCTGCCCCTATAAAAGTCGCGCCCCCGGCCGCCCGCGTGAGCCACAGCAACCAGAGCACCTCGCCGCCGCCATTACCGCCGCCGAGCTCCGCCCGCTCGTGGACAGCCCTCCACAGCCGCCCCCTGCCCAAATTGGAGTGCCAGCCACCACTACATCACCCCACCTATGACAACCCTGGTAAAATTACATTTATAAAATCAATGTCATTAGCCTAACTCTATGCTTAACCAACTAATAAAAGGGTGAAAAGAATTAGAACGAACAAGGTTGAAATTCAAATTGAATTTGGGCACCGCGGACAGCTCGACTCCGACCTCCTCCGCCCAAGCCAAGCACCCGAGCAGCTTCCCCACGCGCCACTGAAGCTCGCCGACCAGACCAGACCGCCCCAAGCCGGCTGGAGCACCGCCGTCGACGCGTGCCGCCGCCGCCGCCTCTGCTCCAATGCCGGTGAGCTATTCCCGGCCGTCCCCCACCCGAACAAGACCCCCACGAGGTAACCCTCGCACCCCTGAACCTTCCCCGACCCTCACCCCTCGCCGCCGGCGAGCCCCTCACCGGAATTTCGGCCGGCCGCCGTACCCGAGCCGCCTGAGGACCCAATTGCAAGAATTTAAATCTTTAGAAGGGTCTGCACGTAAGATTCAAGGACCCAGTTGTAAAAGAAAGTTTCAAATCTAGATTCAAATTCAGTGAAGTTGTAAAATTCTTATAAAATAATAGAAAATTCATAAAAATGCAAACTAAACTGTTCTGGAATCCTTAGAAGAAACTCTACAACTTTTGTTACAAAAAGTTTCTCAGATTCTCAACATATTTTGCTCTACATTAAATGGAAGCTTTAATGGACTTCTTTTGTACCCATTGTTGTAGATCAATGCTGACCCTAAATTTTGGGCAGTGAGTTAGTTGCTTGATGTTTAGGACTGTATAAAAAGATCAGGCCCAAACTCCATCTCTATCTACACTGTTTATTAAACTTAGTTTCATACCATAAGTGGCTAAATATTTTTATCCCTGTAGTTAGGTTATGAATCACCTAATGAAACTTTTTCTATGCTGGTGTAATAGCACCTAGATGCCAGAGGAAAATTTAAAGACTTTTTATCTCACAGGAACCTATTTATTTGATTTATGTGCTAATAACATACATTAATTCAAGAAAATAGTATCTTAGCTTGGAAAATTCTCCAATTCTTACTAGGAGATATACAGTGGTAGAGGTTGCTGTGTAAAAAGTTTCATGGACGAAAACCCTATGTAGGGTCCTGTAAAAATAAATCCTTGAAAAACCTAGGTGTGTAATGTCACATTTACTATGCTCTGAAAACTGCATAATAAATCCTATAAAAATTACAGTAGCTCCTGCACGATTATATGAAAGCCCTGTAAAAATCTTAGACTCAGGTTTTGCACCAATTGTTCTATACAAAAAGAACAAGGATCTAACAACAACTATGTAATATATTTTTCATAATTAATCTGCTACATTAAATTGTCTGAAAATTTTACAGTAAGCACATCTTTCCCTGATGTGCCTAAATCCAAAATTTCATGACCAGAAACTATCCACTGTAATAATTACGCTTAAAATCGTGTCATTTACCATCACCACTACTTAAACTAGTGCATTCATGTAGAATCGACGACTCTCGCCGACGGAACATACGAGCTGGTGCCCACGTCCAAGAGTGAGCAGCGTGAAGCTCAAGTAAATCTAACTGAAGCTCTTGAAGACCCGAGCCCAAGTTCGGAAGAGCCCCAAGCTAACTGCGAAGGCAAGCCCCGGAGCATAAACCATTTCTTTTTCTAAATGATGCAACTCACTACTCTTTTGCTTGTGCATTAAGTTTATAGGAGTTGAATGAAAACTTAGTTGCATGATGTTAGGAACCCATGCTTGAAAACTAGATGTAAGGTTCGATAGAATGCTGTGATAATAGGACTCCGGTAAAAGCCGAGTGATTTCCTGTCACTCGAGAGAAAATAGGAGTTGAATGTTTACTACACGCTGCAATCATAAGGACAACGGACGGGCTATGGTATGATGTTTACGGTTGAGGCCCGTCTGTCTAGTGAAAAATGCTAAGGCCGCAGTGTGTGGTAGTGATGGTTAAGTCTTTGAACGTACTAAATACATGCCGAGATTATGGGAATCGGTAAGCTTAAGTACCTGATTGGACCGGCAAGGGGACGGCATCCTACCCTTTGAACTTCGGTCCAATGTGCATATGGCGAGTGCAGAGAGTGGTCACGACCCGACGCCGAACTGTGGCGTGGGGCACTTGTAGTCTCGGAGGGTAGCCCCAATCCACGACCCGGAAAGAAAGGGGAAAAGTTGCACGTGTGACTCTAGGGAGTAACCACGTGACGTGTGTTTGGGTTTCCCTTGCAAGGTTAAGAAATTCGATTCGAATCGTCCGTTTCTCACGGCTATTGAGACTGCTTAACCCCCTTTACCCACAGAGTAAGAAGAGGAACAATGATGAGGAATAAATTTGTTGGATGAAATGTAATGCTTCACCATGAATGCTATTGGATAGCTGCTTATCTAGAATGGCTAATGAAACTAGAATCTTGAGCTAAAAGTTGAAAGTAAGGACCCACTTGTAGACGCTTTTCGGCAAAACAAACCCCTGAGCCAAAAAGCCTTGCATATCTAGAGTCGGTGGAGTAGATTCCACTACTCGGGTAAGTCTTGCTGAGTATTAGTATACTCAGCCTTGCTTGTGGCTCGTTTTCAGGTGAGACGTTCGAAGATATGATTGCTAGCTTGACATGGCCCTGCACTCTTCCCCCTGGTTGGTCGGTGGAATGGGACACGCCCCCGGCCAATGGAGATAATACCAAGTGATGTCTCGTACGGGCTTCATCGAGACATCCTTATCGTCGAAGTAGCTTTTGTTGTTTTATTTTCCGCTGCAACTTAAACTCTGAAGAACTAATTAGTTATGATCACTGAAGTACTTGGTTTCTAAACTCAAACTTCGTCTGTAATATTCACTTATGGCAATGTTGTAATATTTGCTGGAATGTGGTATTCTCTGGGCTCATCGTCGTGTGAGCATTTGTATGTATGGCACTCGATCCGCTTCACCGTGGTTGTATCGGGAGGTTATACCCGACAGACCAGTGGATTACTCCGTTTGAAGTGTAAGGTTAACCGAGATTGCCCTAATGGTGATGGTTAATACACTTGAGCCGGATTAATTCAGGTGGTTCTGCCACAGCTGGTATCAGAGCCGTAGCTGGTGCCACAGCTGGTAACAGCTGGCACCAGAGCCGAAATGCATACGCCAGAGAATGCGACAAGCCTTAAAAACTTATTTTACTAAAACTTGACTAGAAGGATGTGTTGCGAAATACGTTGGTACGTTAAGGATGGTGCCTAGTTCGTAAAGCCCTAAGAGATTATTGGGAAAGTTACTAGGTGGCTATCTAACTTATGAAATACTATCAACTGACTTCCAGCACATTACATTCTGTCAAAACTTACTTTCATGCACAACCGACCTTAAATTCTGTAACGACACACTCATCGCTAAGGTAAGAAGGTAAGAATCCTCAGCCAACTGAGAGAGCTTGGCCTTCCTGTCGGTGATGCGAACCGAACGCTGCCCTCAAGCAGTGCCTTACTTGAGGTGCTGCCAATATGCCAATTGTTAGTTGAATATATTGGGAGTAGAAGGTTTGGCGCAGGGTATGGCGATCGCTGTTCATACCCCCGTCTCATGACGGTACCCCCGTGAATACGCTATCTCGATAGCGTATGATAACGTCGTCTGTACGGCGGAAATTGTACAGATATCGTTTCTATAAGTAAACGGTAATGAATACGGACGCTTTCATGAGTGCTGGCATGAAAGGTTCATGAAATATATATGCTTTGTCAATCTTCTGCAGGTACACTAACCGCGATTACGATAAGTTAAAGAACGGCTAGAAAGACTCGACTAGCTATTATAGCGAGAGCCGTATCATGTATGCCACCGAAACTATCTTCGTAAGACCAAAAGTATTTGGCGATTATTTTATTTTTTGAGGATGAATAGGACGTGCATGCATCATGACCATATGTAGCTGAAATTGAAAATGCGTTGTATGAGAGTGGTAAGGTTCTTGCGTATTTAAGCGTGATTTTGCATAAGGACTATCTAGCGAATCTGTCACAAATCTGCCATGACCGAAAAGAGAGATTTATTGATCAAAGAAAATGACCTTTTCTGGTAAAGTTCATGTTGAAAGAATTGTTCCAAATTTCGTGTTCTATCCCCTGTTCAAAAATCAAAAATTCTGAACTTATGGATAGTAAGAAATAACAAAAACCTTGGAATGTCAGATTTCTGTCCAGAATAAGCACTTCTGCCTTTTTAATTTTTAGGCCCTCTTCCTACAGTTTTCTGCAAAAGAGTACAACACAAAACTTGTTCCAAATTTACCCAGGTAGCTGCTGTTAAAATTTGGTAAATTTTGGCTGGGTAGATTTTCCCTGGTGCACGAAACTCTAGCTCTCTATTCACTGAAAATTCTGGGTAGACAGAGAGGTAAAACCTGAAAAGAAAGACCATCTTAGAGACCTATCTAGCTCTGGAGTTGACTAGCAAAGTTGTTCACAAATACCTTAGGAGTGATCTGGTGAAATTTGAGAATTTTTGGATTAGAACTGTGGAAGTTATGGTTATTTTTGCACACTATACAGAATCTGTCCCTGTGCTGTTCACAGTTTTTCACTATCTCACTCCATTTGATCCTTTGTTCAGATGGCCGAGCCTGTTGCTATGATGGTGGATGAGGATGGACGCGTTCACTCACAATGTCTCCACTGGGAGGGCTTTCCCTCTATTTTGTGGGATGTTCTGCACACCGCGGGCTATCAAATTCCCCCACGTTACGCCGGACTGAAGTTTGCAGAGAATGGAGTTACCCAGTGCCGTGTCGACGTGACTATCTTTCCGCACCCACTACACCCGGAGTGGCCCGCCTTGGAGATTGAGGCTGTTGGTCGCCTTTGGCCGATACTTGGGAGCTTGCAGCCATGAGGGCGCTCACCACTTTTTGTGCGCAGCGTCCCGAGGTTGTCACACTCACTCCCATTGGTTTGTTTCCTGCTGCCCAGGACAACGACCCCTTTTGGCTCAACAGGGTGCAGCACGCACAGTACGTGGTAGACTTTCACGCCCAGGAAACTATTCATACCTCCGTGCGGTGCATGAGTGCACTCTATCGACTTCAGACTCTCCAAAGTCAGGCGCTGGAGCAGCTCACTGATCTTGCTCACGCCTACCACATGATGGCAGATACCAGGGATGAGCAGATTAAGGAGCTCAGTAAGGATCTTGAGGATAGAGATGCTCAGGTTGGCCAACTTGAGGGCCAAATTCAGGAGCAGGACACTCTCATGGGTGAGAGAGATGCCACGATAGCACAGTTGGAGGAGCAGCTCCTTGATCTGAGCCTTGAGTTGGAGGATGCTAATGAGCACATTCAGTGGCACCATGATCAGAACGACCATCCCCATGAGGAGGACATGGAGGAAGATGAAGAGGAGCCACAGGAGATTGATGATATTTCAGGGATGGATTTTGAGGGTGAGGTACCACAGGCACCTTAGATGGGAGCTCACTCTCCCGCTCACAGCGAGTCGTCCGTCAACGACTTGGATGACTTCTAGATGACGACCTAGAAGGACTTTTGCACATACTCCTCGATAGGATAGCCTAACTTTTGGCAAGTGTTGTAATAGGCTAACTAGGACTTGAGTAACTCTTTTGTAATGGGTACACCTGAACCATGTGGATACCCTCAGCTTGTAAGGAACGGCGATAAACTTGGGTGATTTCGTTGTAAGTTGGTAAACGATGAAATCCACAATCCCTGAAACTTGTCGGAAATTTTATCCATGTTTCCTTACATTTCTGAGCTGTGAGTTGAATACCAAACCTGTCAGGAATTTTGTGATCGTGGTTCTCACAAAAATTCAGCATCATTGGACCTCGCTAGTTTAAGTTATAGGCGAGACATTACCTATCGATCTGCTGAGAAACAGCTAAGACAGTAAGGCAAAGGACGATCCTTCCGACCACCTTAGCTATTGTTCTAGCGCCAGAGTTAAATACCAAAGTGGTGCATTCCTAAATTCTCTGACTACTGCCAAAGTATGAGATGTTTTGGATGGACCCACAGCAAGCTATGATTTTCTCATAGCAAACGGAAATTCTATCCATACTTCTAGCCGTGATTTTGGAAGTCTATGACTACACCAATCATTTATGAATCGAGGAAGTAATATGGATCGCGTTGCTAATGGTAACCTTTCACGTTTCAGATGGTTGGATCAACACGTGGCAACCCCGAGGGTTTTGGTGCCGGTGGCAGCAGATCGCGACAGTCGCCACCACCCCCGCCCAGTTTGGTGGAAGTGATGGCCGCTCAAACCGAACTGCTGCGTCAGATCATGCAAGGACAGCACCAGCAGAGGGGTGGGCACAATGCTCACTACCCCCAAGCTGCAGGATACACGGATGTCCTAGGGACCCAGCCTCCCTTGTTCCATAAGACCGAGGAACCCCTGGACGCAGACGCGTGGATTCGCACCATCGAATCCAAGTTCACACTACTTGTGGCCCCATGCTCAGAGGCCAACAAAGCTCGTTTTGCCGCGCAACAGCTTCGCGGTACCGCTCGTCTGTGGTGGGACCACTATTTTGCTATGCTCCCCGCTGATCACATTGTCACCTGGGATGAATTCAAGACCGCATTCCGGGCACATCATATCCCCGAGGGTCTCATGGAGAGGAAGCTGAATGAGTTCCTGGCACTTACCCAGGGCACCCGCACCGTGCTGCAGTACGCCCAGGCGTTCAACAATCTATGCCAGTGTGCGGGCTATCATGCTAATACGGATGCTAACAAGCGTGACCATTTCCGCAGAGGACTGAGTACCAAGCTCAAGGAGCGTCTGAACCTAGCCAGGGCTGACACCTACAACGAATTGGTCAATATGGCCATTACCCAGGAAGACGGTATCATGGCACATCGGGCAGAGAAGAAGAGAAAGGCACCCGCTGGACCATCAAGTGCTCAACCACCAAGGTATCGCATCGTGCAAAATGCCGCACCCACAGCTCCACCAAGGGCCCCTCAGCCAGGGAGATGGATTGCCAGACCCCCACAGCAGCCAGGCATGGTACGACCCCCGATGCCTCCACAGAATGGTCCGAGGCCCACTCTACAACAATCTCTTCGACCCAGCCCCACGAATCGATGTTTCAAATGCGGGAGTTCTAACCACTTTGCACGAGAATGCCCTCAGTCTAGGCGGCCCAACCAAGGTCAGGGATCCAACCCGAACACCAAGAACAGGGGCAAGAGACACACCCTGCAAGTCAAGCAAGGACAGATTAACTTCACCACGCTTGCAGAGCTTCCTGAAGGAGCCCCAGTGATGTCGGGTACATTCTCTATCCATAACAAGCCTGCAGTTATATTATTTGATTCTGGTGCATCGCATAGCTTCATAAGTGCAAAATTCGGTGCAAAAGTAGGCTTGGATGTTTGTCACACCAAAGGGTCATATATGATATCAACACCGGGTGGTAAAATTGCTTCGAACCAAATGATCAGACAAGTACCAGTCAAGTTGGGTAGTAAAACCATCGACACAGACCTTGTCCTTTTACCCCTTGACGGCATGGATATCATTTTGGGAATGAACTGGATGACTATGCATGGAGTCACGCTGGACCTTTCTTCCCGAGCCGTTGAGATAAATTCACCTAGTCACGGAGCCACTACCCTTTACCTACCATTCCTAGATTGCACGAATTCCTGTGCTTACAAGATGGAAGGACTTAAGCTAGAAGATATTCCTGTGGTAAACGAGTATGCCGACGTTTTTCCGGATGACTTACCAGGAATGCCACCAGATAGGGATATTGAGTTCATCATTGAACTACAACTAGGCACTGCACCTATATCCAAGAGACCATATAGGATGCCCCCTAAAGAATTGGCAGAGCTGAAAATTCAACTCCAAGAACTGCTGGACAAAGGTTTCATTCGCCCTAGCGCGTCACCTTGGGGATGTCCAGCCCTATTCATAAAGAAGAAGGATGACAGTTTGAGGTTATGCGTTGACTACCGACCTCTCAATGCGGTAACTGTTAAAAATAAATACCCACTTCCTCGTATCGATGTACTCTTCGATCAATTAGCTGGAGCCAGAGTCTTCTCAAAGATTGACCTTCGTTCGGGCTATCATCAGATCAAGATTCGCCCGTGCGATATTCCTAAGACTGCCTTCTCCACACGATATGGACTATATGAATTCTTGGTCATGTCCTTTGGACTCACCAACGCCCCTGCCTATTTCATGTATCTCATGAATTCGGTATTCATGCCTGAGCTTGACAAATTCGTCGTAGTGTTCATCGACGACATCCTTATCTATTCCAAGGATGAAGAAGAGCATGCTAAGCACCTGCACATTGTTCTTCAGCGTCTAAGAGACCATCAGCTCTATGCTAAGTTTTCTAAGTGTGAATTCTGGTTGGATACTGTAAAGTTCTTGGGTCACACCATCTCCAGCGAAGGCATAGCTGTTGACCCCGGCAAGGTACAAGAGGTGATGGATTGGAAACCCCCTACCTCTGTTCATCAGATTCGCAGTTTTCTCGGCTTAGCCGGATACTACCGTCGCTTCATCCCGGATTTCTCTCGAATTGCTAAGCCCATGACTGAACTGTTAAAGAAGGAAGTAAAGTTTGTATGGAATGAGAAATGTGAAGAAACTTTCCACACTCTCAGAGAGCATCTGAATACTGCACCTGTGTTAGCTCAACCCGATAATACCAAGTCGTTTGATGTGTATTGTGACGCATCGGGTACTGGTCTAGGATGTGTGCTTATGCAAGAGAATCGAGTGATTGCATATGCCTCACGAGCCCTTCGGCCCCACGAACAGAATTATCCCACTCATGATCTTGAGCTTGCAGCTGTCATTCACGCTCTGAAAATATGGAGGCACTATCTCATGGGTACACAGTGCAATATCTACACGGATCATAAGAGTCTCAAGTATATCTTCACACAAGCCGATCTGAATATGAGACAACGGAGATGGCTAGAATTAATCAAGGATTATGACCATGAAGTGCACTATCACCCCGGCAAGGCTAATGTAGTCGCGGATGCACTAAGCCGCAAGTCCCATTGCCATTGCTTATCCATGGAATCCTACAATGAGACGTTGTGTGCAGAAATGAGGAAGCTTAACATGGAAATGGTTTCCCAAGGCGCTCTAAATCACATCTCAGTTGAGCCCACTCTTCACGACCAAATCGTCATGGCACAACTACATGATGAAGGAATTAAGATCATCAAACAAAAACTCTCTCTAGGTGAGGAGAAGTATAAATGTTTCCGCCAGGACCATAAGGGAGTTCTATGGTTCGAAAGTCGTATAGTCGTTCCGAAGAATCGTGAACTCCGCAAGCAAATTCTCGATGAGGCACACCTTTCCAAATTGTCTATCCACCCCGGTAGTAGCAAAATGTATCAAGACCTAAGGCAAAACTTCTGGTGGACTAGAATGAAAAGAGAAATTGCTACGTATGTCTCAGAATGTGACACGTGCCAGAGAGTAAAAGCTAGCCACTTGAAAGTAGCCGGTACACTTCAACCGTTACCTATACCATCCTGGAAATGGGAAGATATAAGTATGGACTTCATCGTTGGACTACCAAACACTTCCCAGAAACATGATTCCATATGGATTATCTTTGATAGACTCACAAAGACGGCACATTTTCTTCCGGTACACACCACCTATTCTACCAAGAAATATGCCGAGATTTACCTCGATCGTATTGTTTGCCTACATGGAATACCTAAGACAATTATTTCTGATCGTGGTCCCCAGTTTGTAGCACGCTTTTGGGAACAATTGCAAACGTCTCTTGGTACCAAACTGATTCGCAGCTCAGCATACCATCCTCAGACTGACGGACAAACGGAAAGAGTAAACCAAATTCTTGAAGACATGCTGAGAGCTTGCGTCATTCACTATGACAAGAATTGGGACAAATGCCTACCCTTAGCAGAGTTCTCGTACAACAACAGCTATCAAACGAGTTTGAAAATGGCACCATTTGAGGCCCTGTACGGACGAAGGTGTCGAACTCCTATGAGCTGGTCACAAACTGGAGAACGTAAAATAATTGGACCCGACCTGGTAATCGAGGCAGAGGAGAAAGTAAAAGTAATACAAGCAAATCTTAAAGCCGCACAAGCCCGACAAAAGAGCTATACTGAAAAAAGGAGAAAGCCCCTAAAATTCAAAGTTGGCAATCATGTCTATCTTTGAGTTTCACCCACCAAGGGAGTGCAAAGATTCGGAATCAAAGGCAAACTAGCTCCCAGTTACGTTGGTCCTTACGAAATCATTGAGAGCTGCGGACCCGTAGCCTACAAATTACGACTGCCCCCTCAGCTCACGGCCACCCATGATGTCTTCCACGTATCTCAACTCAAGAAGTGTATTCAAGTCCCTACCGAGATTGTGGAACAACAAGAAATATTGGTAGAACCCGATCTCTCGTATGTCGAACACCCAGTTAAAATTTTGGATCAAAAAGAAAGAGAGACCAGGAGGAAAGTGATTAGAATGTATAAAGTTCAATGGAATCATCTCACTGAACCACTGGTACCTAAACCGAGAGCTACCTAAACCAAAATTTCCCTGGTTTTCTTATCTAAACCACTGGTACGTGCACCCCTGTCCACACTAAGATTTACCGAATCTCGGGGCGAGATTCTTGTTAAGGGGGGAAGGCTGTGACAACCCTGGTAAATTACATTTCTAAAATCAATGTCATTAGCCTAACCCTATGCTTAACCAACAAATCAAAGGGTGAAAAGTATTAGAACAAGTTACGTTGAAATTCAAATTGAATTTGGGTACATTTGGATACTTTTGAATTTTTAAATTAACTTTCAAACCATAAGCCAAATGAGATGTTGCCTGAAACCAAACTTGTAGAACTTTTTATTCTGAACAACTTTTGTGTTCAAAAGTTTTTGAAATTCCAATTAGAAAGAGGAGAAAACGCCCTGTTTGCACCCAGCCCCCTGAAACTTTTCAAATTCTCGCGTTTAGGCCCCTCGCTCCTCCCTCTCTCTCCCCTCCCCGCCCGACAGCGCCGCCAGGTGGCCGGCGACGCCTGACCGGCGCGAGCCGCCAGGCCAGTGGCCGCCGTGCCTCTCCCCCACGCACGGCTTTGCGCCCCCCCCCCCCCCCCCCCCCCGCCGCGCTGCCCAGTCCGCGCCCGCGCGTGCGCACGCCGTGCCGTGCCCCGGCTCGCCGCCCGCCGCGCCCAACCGCCGCATCGCGCCGTGCCGTCCCGACCCCCGCGCCCCGCCCGTCGCTGCGCCTGCCTCCCGCCTGAGCCGCTGCTGCAGCTGCTTCTCCAATCCACGCGCCGCGCTATCTCCTCGCGCCGCGCTATCTCCTCGCGCCCACGCCAAATCCCCGGCCGCCAGTCGCTCGCGCCCGCCCGCCGCACGCGGCGCCGGCGTCCTGCTGCCGCCCGCCGTGGCTAGTGGCACGCCCTCGCCGTGTCTCCGCCCCGCGCGCCGCCCAGGCACCCCCACCCCCTCCTGCCCCTATAAAAGCCGCGCCCCCAGCCGCCCGCGCGAGCCACAGCAGCCAGAGCACCTCGCCGCCGCCATTACCACCGCCGAGCTCCGCCCGCTCGTGGACAGCCCTCCACAGCCGCCCCCTGCCCAAATTGGAGTGCCAGCCACCACTACATCACCCCACCTGTGACAACCCTGGTAAAATTACATTTATAAAATCAATGTCATTAGCCTAACCCTATGCTTAACCAACTAATAAAAGGGTGAAAAGAATTAGAACGAGTTAAGTTGAAATTCAAATTGAATTTGGGCACATTTGGATACTTTTGAATTATTAAAATTAACTTTCAAACCATAAGCCAAATGAGATGTTGCCTGAAACCAAACTTGTAGAACTTTTTATTCTAGACAACTTTCATGTTCAAAAGTTTTTGAAATTCAAATTAGAAAGAGGAGAAAACACCCTGTTTGCACCCAGCCCCCTGAAACTTTTCGAATTCTTGCATTCAGGCCCCTCGCTCCTCCCTCTCTCTCCCCTCCCCGCCCGACAGCCGCGCGCCAGGTGGCCGGCGACGCCTGACCGACGCGAGGCGCCAGACCAGTGGCCGCCGCGCCTCTCCCCCACGCCCGGCATTGCCCCTCCCCACCGCCGCGCTGCCCAGTGCGCGTCCGCGCGTGCGCACGCCGCTGCCGCGCCCCCGCCTCGCCGCCCGCCGCGCCCAACCGCCGCGACGCGCCGTGCCGCCCCAGCTCCCGCGCCCCGCCCGTCGCTACGCCTGTCCTCCGCCCGAGCCGCTGCAGCAGCTCCTTCTCCAATCCATGCGCCGCGCTATATCCTCGCGCCCACGCCAAATCTCCGGCCGCCAGTAGCTCGCGCCCGCTCGCCGCACGCCGCGCCGGCGTCCTGCTGCCGCCCGCCGTGGCCAGTGCCACGCCGTGCCGTGCCTCCGCCCCGCGCATCGCCCAGGCACCTCCACACCCCCTCCTGCCCCTATAAAAGCCGCGCCCCCGGCCGCCCGCGCGCGCCACCGCAGCCAGAACGCCTCGCCGTCGCCATTGCCGCCGCCGAGTGCCGCCCGTTCGTGGACAACCTCCAACAGCCGCCCCCTGCCCAAATTGGAGTGTCAGCCACCACTACATCATCCCCCTAAAGCTCACCGATCCGCCCAACACCGCCCAGGACCACCGGAGCGCCGCCGCCCGCGCTGTCACCGCCGCCGCCGCCCCTGCTCACCGCGGACAGCTCGACCCCGACCTCCTCCGCCCAAGCCAAGCCCCTGAGCAGCTTCCCCACGCGCCACGGAAGCTCGCCGACCAGACCAGACCGCCCCAAGCCCGCCGGAGCACCGCCGTCGACGCGTACCGCCGCCGCCGCCGCCTCTGCTCCAACGCCGGCGAGCCATTCCCGGCCGTCCCCACCCGAACAAGACCCCCACGAGGTAGCCCTCGCACCCCTGAACCTTCCCCGACCCTCACCCCTCGCCGCCGGCGAGCCCCTCGCCGGAATTTCGACCGGCCGCCGTACCCGACCCGCCCGAGGACCCAATTGCAAGAATTTAAATCTTTAGAAGGGTCTGCACGTAAAATTCAAGGACCCAGTTGTAAAAGAAAGTTTCAAATCTAGATTCAAATTCAGTGAATTTGTAAAATTTGTATAAAATCGTAGAAAATTCATAAAAATGCAAACTCAACTGTTCTGGAATCCTTGGAATAAACTCTAAAACTTTTGTTACAAAAAGTTTCTCAGATTCTCAACATATTTTGTTCTACATTAAATGGAAGCTTTAATGGACTTATTTTGTACCCACTGTTGTAAATCAGTACTGACCGTAAAATTTGGACAGTGTATTAGTTGCCTGACGTTTAGGACTGTGTCAAAAGATCAGGCCCAAATTCCATCTCTAGCTACACTGTTTATCAAACTTAGTTTCATACCATAAGTGGCTAAATATTTTTATCCCTGCAGTTAGGTTATGAATAACCCAATGAAACTTTTTCTATATTGGTGTAATGGTACCTAGATGCCAGAGAAAAATTAGGAGACTTTATATCTCACAGGAACCTAATTATTTGATTTATGTGCTAATCACATGCATTAAATCAAGAAAATAGTATCTTAGCTTGGAAAATTCTCAAATTTTTACTAGGAGATACAATTTGGTAGTGGTTGCTGTGTAAAAAGGTTCATGGACAAAAACCCTATGTGTGATCCGGTAAAAATAAATCCTTGAGTAACCTAGGAAAGTAATGTCATATTTTCTATGCTCTGAAAACTGCTTAATAAATCCTACAAAAATTACAGTAGCTCCTGCATGCTCAAAATGAAAGCTCTGTAAAAATCTTAGACTCAGTTGTGGCACCATTTGTTCTGTACAAAAAGAACAAGGATCTAATAGCAACTATGTAATATATTTTTCATAATTAATCTGCTACATGAAATTGTCTGAAAATTTTACAGTAAGCACATCTTTCCCTGATGTGCCTAAATCCGAAGTTTCATGACCAGAAACTATCCACTGTAGTAATTACACTTAAATCGTGTCGTTTACCATCACCACGACTTAAACTTGTGCATTCATGTAGAATCGATGACTCTCGCCGACGGAACTTACGAGCTGGTGCCCACGTCCGAGAGTGAGCAGCGTGAAGCTCAAGTAAATCTAACCGAAGCTCTTGAAGACCCGAGCCCAAGTTCGGAAGAGCCCCAAGCTAACTTTTTGCAAGAAGGCAAGCCCCGGAGCATAACCCATTTCTTTCCTAAATTATGCAACTCATTACTCTTTGCTTGTGCATTAAGTTTATAGGAGTTGAATGAAAACTTAGTTGCATAATATTAGGAACCCTTGCTTGAAAACTAGACGTAAGGATCGATAGAATGTTGTGCTAATAGGACTCCGGTAAAAGCCGAGTGATTTCCTGTCACTCGCGAGAAAATAGGAGTTGAATGTTTTCTACACGCTGCAATCATAAGGACAACGGACGGGCTATGGTATGATGTTTACGAATGAGGCCCGTCTGTCTAGTGAAAAATGCTAAGGCCGCAGTGTGTGGTAGTGATGGTTAAGTCTTTGAACGTACTAAACACATGCCGAGATTATGGGAATCAGTAAGCTTAAGTACCTGATTGGCCCGGCAAGGGGACGGCATCCTACCCTTTGAACTTCGGTCCCATGTGCATATGGCGAGTGCAGAGAGTGGTCACGACCCGGCGGCGAACCGTGGCGTGGGACTCTTGTACTCTCGGAGGGTAGCCCCGATCCACGACCCGGAAAGAAAGGGGAAAAGTTGCACGTGTGACTCTAGGGAGTAACCACGTGACGTGTGTTTAGGTTTTCCTTGCAAGGTTAAGAAATTCGATTCGAATCGTCCGTTTCTCACGGCTATTGAGACTGCTTAACCATTTTTACCCACAGAGTAAGAAGAGGAACAATGAGGATGAATGGACTGGTTGGATGAAAATTTAATGCTTCACCATGTATGCTATTGGATAGCTGCTTATCTAGAATGGTTAATGAAACTAGAATCTTGAGCTAAAAGTTGAAAGTAAGGACCCACTCGTAGATGCTTTTCGGAAAAACAAACCCCTGAGCCAAAAAGCCTTGCATGTCTAGAGTCGGTGGAGTAGATTCCACTACACGGGTAAGTCTTGCTGAGTATTAGTATACTCAGCCTTGCTTGTGGCTCGTTTTCAGGTGAGACCTTTGAAGATATGATTGCTAGCTTGACTTGGCCCTGCACTCTTCCCCCTGGTTGGTCGGTGGAATGGGATACGCCCCCGTCCAACGGAGATAATGCCGAGTGATGTCTCGTACGGGCTTCACCGAGACATCCTGTATCGTCGAGTAGCTTCCGTTCTTTTAATTTTCCGCTGCAACTTAAACTCTGAAGAACTTCTTAGTGATCATTGAAGTACTTGGTTTCTAAACTCAAAACTTGGTCTGTAATATTTACTTATGATAATATTGTAATATTTGCCGGAATGTGGTATTCTCTGGGCTTATCGTCGCATGAGCGTTTGTATGTATGGCATTCGATCCGCTCTACCGTGGTTGTATCGGGAGGTTATACCCGACAGACCAGTGGATTACTCCGTTTGAAGTGTAGGGTTAACCGAGATTGCCTTAATGGTGATGGTTAATACACTTGAGCCGGATTAATTCGGGTGGTTCTGCCACAGTTGGTATCAGAGCCGTAGCGGTGCCACAACTGGCAACAGCTGGCGCAAGAGCCGAAATGCATACACCAGAGAATGCGACAAGCCTTAAAAACTCGTTTTACTAAAACTTGACTAGAAGGATGTGTTGCGAAATACGTTGGTACGTTAAGGATGGTGCCTAGTTCGTAAAGCCCTAAGGGATTATGGGAAAGTTACTAGGTGGCTATCTAACTTATGAAATATTATCACTGACTCCCAGCACATTACTTTCTGTCAAAACTTACTTTCGTGCACAACCGACCTTAAATTCTGTAACGACGCACTCATCGCTAAGGTAAGAAGGTAAGAAACCTCAGCCAACTGAGAGAGCTTGGCCTTCCTGTCGGTGATGCGAACTGAACGCTGCCCTCAAGCAGTGGCTTACTTGAGGTGCTGCCAATATGCCAACTGTTAGTTGATCATATTGGGAGTAGAAGGTTTGGCGCAGGGTATGGCGATCGCTGTTCATACCCCCATCTCATGACGGTACCCCCGCGAATACGCTATCTCGATAGCGTATGTTAACGTCGTCTGTACGGCGGAAATTGTACAGATATCGTTTCTATAAGTAAACGGTAATGAATACGGACGCTTTCATGAGTGCTGGCATGAAAGGTTCATGAAATATATATGCTATATCAATCTTCTGCAGGTAGACTAACCGCGATTACGATAAGTTATAGAACGGTTAGAAAAACTCGACTAGCTATTATAGTGAGAGCCGTATTGTGTATGCCACCGAAACTAACTTCGTAAGACCAAAGGTTAGTTGGCAATTATTTTATTTTGTGAGGACGAATAGGACGTGCATGCATCATGAACATATATATCTGAAATTGAAAATGCGTTGTATGAGAGTGGCAAGGTTCATGCGCCCACACGATTGACTTGCCTAAGGATTATCTAGCAAACCGGTCACTTTCCGCCTTATCCGAAAAGATGAAATTATTAAGCTGAGAAAATGACCCTTTCGGAAGAAACTCAGGTTGAAAATTTTTGTTCCAAAATCCGTATTCTACCTCCTGTCTAAATACGAAAAATTCTGGACATATGGGTAATGAGAAACAACAAAGACCTTGGTGTGTTGGTTTCTGTCCAAAATGAGCAGTTCAGCCACTTTAATTTTTAGGCCCCCCTTCCTACAGTTTTCTACAAAAGAGTACAACACAAAACTTGTTCCAAATTTACCCAGGTAGCTGCTGTTAAAATTTGGTAAATTTTGGCTGGGTAGATTTTCCCTGGTGCACGAAATATTGGCCCTCTGTTCACTGAAAATTCTGGGTAGACAGAGAAGTGATACCTTAAGGGAACAGCCATCTTAGAGCCTAATCCAGCCAAAGTGTTGAATACCAAACTTGTTCTAAATTCTGTGATCTAGGTTCTCACAAAATTTCAGCCCTATTGGATCTTGCTAGTTTGAGTTATAGGCCAGATACTATAACTCGTTCTGCTGAAAAACAGCCAACTAGCGAAGCAAAGAGTGAATCGTTTGACCATCCTAGCCATCGATTTAGTATCTTGGCTGAATACCAAAGTGGTACATCTCTAAATTCCCTATCCACTGCCAAAATATGAAGAACTTTGGATGAACCTACCAGGAGTTATAAAATTCTTATGGCAGATAGTTTTTATGCCCGTGATTTCATCCAGGACCTTTTGGAAGTCTACTATTCTGCGTTAGATTTTTTTTGAGTCATGGAAGCAACATGGATCACGTTGCTAATGAAGAACATTCGCCTTTTCAGATGGTTGGAGCAACCCGTGGTAACCCGGATGGTTTTGGTGCTAGCGCAAGTGGATCACAACCACAGCCGCCGCCACCACCCAGCTTGGTTGAAGTAATGGCCGCTCAAACCGAGTTGCTTCGTCAGCTGGTGCAAGGACGGCAACACCACCAGCGGGGTGGGCAAAATGTTCCCCACCCCCAAGCTGCAGGATACACGGATTTCCTAGGGACCCAGCCTCCCTTGTTCCATAAGACAGAGGAACCCTTGGACGCAGACGCATGGATTCGCACCATCGAATCCAAGTTCACACTACTTGTGGCCCCATGCTCAGAGGCCAACAAGGCCCGCTTTGCCGCGCAGCAGCTTCGCGGTACAGCTCGTCTGTGGTGGGACCACTATTTTGCTATGCTCCCCGCTGATCACATTGTCACCTGGGATGAATTCAAGACCGCATTCCGGGCACATCATATCCCCGAGGGTCTCATGGAGAGGAAGCTAAACGAGTTCCTGGCACTTACCCAGGGCACCCGCACCGTGCTGCAGTACGCCCAGGCGTTCAACAATCTATGCCAGTATGCGGGCTATCACGCTGATACGGATGCTAAGAAGCGTGACCGTTTCCGCAGAGGACTGAGTACCAAGCTCAAGTAGCGTCTGAACCTAGCCAGGGCTGACACCTACAACGAATTGGTCAATATGGCCATTACCCAGGAAGACTGTATCATGGCACACCGGGCAGAGAAGAAAAGAAAGGCACCCGCTAGACCATCAAGTGCTCAACCACCAAGGTATCGCATCGTGCAAAATGCCGCACCCACAGCTCCACCAAGGGCCCCTCAGCCAGGAAGATGGATTTCCAAACCCCCACAGCAGCCAGGCATGGTACGACCCCCGATGCCTCCACAGAATGGTCCGAGACCCACCCTTCAACAGTCTCTTCAACCTAGCCCCGCGAATCGTTGTTTCAAATGCGGGAGTTCCAACCACTTTGCACGAGCATGCCCTCAGTCTGGGCCGCCCAACCAAGGTCAGGGATCCTACCCGAACAACAAGAACAGGGGCAAGAGACAGACGCTGCAGGTCAAGCAAGGACGGATTAACTTCACCACGCTTGCAGAGCTTCCTGAAGGAGCCCCAGTGATGTCGGGTACATTCTCTATCCATAACAAGCCTGCAGTTATATTGTTTGATTCTGGTGCATCGCATAGTTTCATAAGTGCAAAATTCGGTGCAAAAGTAGGCTTGGATGTTTGTCACACAAAAGGGTCATATATGATATCAACACCGGGTGGTAAAATTGCTTCGAATCAAATGATCAGACAAGTACCAGTCAAGTTGGGTAGTAGAACCATCAACACAAACTTGATTCTTTTACCCCTTGACGTCATGGATCTTATTTTGGGCATGAATTGGATGGTTTTGCACAAAGTCACACTAGACCCCTCGTCCCGAGTTGTGGAAATAAATTCACCTAGTCACGGAGCCACCACCCTTTACCTACCATTCCTAGATTGCACGAATTCCTGTGCTTACAAGATGGAAGGACTTAAGCTAGAGGATATTCCTGTGGTAAACGAGTATGCCGACGTTTTGCCGGATGACTTACCAGGAAATCCACCAGATAGGGACATTGAGTTCATCATTGAACTACAACCACGCACTGCACCTATATCCAAACGACCATATAGGATGCCCCTAAAGAGTTGGCAGAGCTGAAAATTCAACTCCAAGAACTGCTGGACAAAGGTTTCATTCGCCCTAGCGCGTCACCTTGGGGATGTCCAGCCCTATTCGTAAAGAAGAAGGATGACAGTTTGAGGTTATGCGTTGACTACCGACCTCTCAATGCGGTAACTGTTAAAAATAAATACCCACTTCCCCGTATCGATGTACTCTTCGATCAATTAGCTGGAGCCAGAGTCTTCTCAAAGATTGATCTTCGTTCGGGATATCATCAAATCAAGATTCGCCCGTGCGATATTCCTAAGACTGCCTTCTCCACACGATATGGACTATATGAATTCTTGGTCATGTCCTTTGGACTCACAAACGCCCCTGCCTATTTCATGTATCTCATGAATTCGGTATTCATGCCCGAACTGGACAAATTCATCGTAGTGTTCATCGACAACATCCTTATCTATTCCAAAGATGAGGAAGAGCATGCTAAGCACCTGCACATTGTTCTTCAGCGTCTAAGAGACCATCAGCTCTATGCTAAGTTTTCTAAGTGTGAATTCTGGTTGGATACTGTAAAGTTCTTGGGTCACACGATCTCCAGCGAAGGCATAGCTGTTGACCCCAGCAAGGTACAAGAGGTTATGGATTGGAAACCCCCTACCTCTGTTCATCAGATTCGTAGTTTTCTCGGCTTAGCCGGTTACTACCGTCGCTTCATCCCGTATTTCTCTCGAATTGCTAAGCCCATGACTGAACTGTTAAAGAAGGAAGTAAAGTTTGTATGGAATGAGAAATGTGAAGAAGCCTTCCACACTCTCAGAGAGCATCTGACTACTGCACCTGTGTTAGCTCAACCCGATAATACCAAGTCGTTCGATGTTTATTGTGACGCATCGGGTACTGGTCTAGGATGTGTGCTTATGCAAGAGAATCGAGTGATTGCATATGCCTCACGAGCCCTTCGGCCCCACGAGCAGAATTATCCCACTCATGATATTGAGCTTGCAGCTGTCATTCACGCTCTGAAAATATGGAGGCACTATCTCATGGGTACACAGTGCAATATCTACACGGATCATAAGTGTGACAACCCTGGTAATTACATTTCCAAAATCAATGTCATTAGCCTAACTCTATGATTAAACCAACTAATGAAAGGGTGGAATGAATTTGAACGAGTTCAGTTGGAATTCAAATTTAAATTGAGCACATTTGGTTACTTTTGAACTTTTGAATTTAACTTTCAAACCATAAGCCAAATGAGATTTTGCCTGAAACCAAAGTTGTAGAACTTTTTATTTTGAACAACTTTCGTGTTCAAAAGTTTTGGAAATTCCAATCATAAAGAGGAGAAATCGCCCTGTTTGCACCCAGCCCCCTGAAGTTTTTCAAATTTTTGCACTTCGGTCCCTCCCTCACCCCTCCCTCCTCTGCTGCACCGCGCGTGCGCCCGACCGCCGCGCGCCAGGTGGCCGGCGTCGCCTGACCGGCGCGAGGCGCCAGGCCAGTGGCCGCCGCACCACCCCGCCACGGCCGGCTTTGCTCCGCCCCCACGCCGCGCGGCCAGTCAGCACCCGCGCGTGCTGCCGCGCCCAGCCCGCCGCCCGGCCGCCCAGTCCCCGCGCTCCGCCGTGCCGCCCCGGCTCCCGCGCCCCGCCCGTCGCTGCGTCCGCCCTCCGCCCGAGCCGCTGCAGCAGCTCCTTCTCCAATCCGCGCGCCACGCTATCTCCTCTCTGCCACGCCAAATCCCCGGCCACCAGTAGCTCGCGCCCGCTCGCCACACGCCGCGCCGGCATCCTGCTACCGCCCGCCGTGGCCAGCGCACGCCGTTGCCGTGCCTCGCCCCGCGCGTCGCCCAGGCACCTCCACACCCCCTCCTGCCCCTATAAAAGCCCCGCCCCGGCCGCCCGCGCGAGCCCCAGCCACCAGAACGCCTCGCCGTTGCCATCGCCGCCGCCGAGCGCCGCCCGCCCGTGGACAGCTCTCCACCGCCGCCCACCGCCCAAACTGACGCTTCAGCCACCACTAAATCATCCCCCTGAAGCTCGCCGACCCGCCCAACGCCGCCCAGAGCCACCGGAGCGCCGCCGCCGCCACCGCCGCCCCTGCTCGCCGTGGACAGCACGACCCCGACCCCCTCCGTCCAAGCCGAGCCCCTGAGTAGCTTCCCCACGCGCCACTGAAGCTCGCCGACCGGACCACACCGCCCCAAGCCCGCCGGAGCACCGCCGTCGACGCGAGCCGCGCCGCCTCCGCCTCTGCTCCAACGCCGGCGAGCCCTTCCCGGCCGTCCCCCACCTGAACAACACCCCCACAAGGTAGCCCTCGCACCCCTGAACCTTCCCCGACCCTCGCCCCTCGCCGCCGGCGAGCCCCCTCGCCGGAATTTCGGCCGGCCACCGTACCCGAGCCGCCCGAGGACCCAATTGCAAGAATTTAAATCTTTAGAAGGGTCTGAGCGTAAGATTCAAAGACCTAGTTGTAAAAGAAAGTTTCAAACCTAGATTCAAATTCAGTGAACTTGTAAAATTCGTATAAAATCGTAGAAAATTCAGAAAAATGCAAACTCAACTGTTCTGGAATCCTCAGAGCAAACTCTACCACTTTTGTTACAAAAGGTTTCTCAGAATCTCAAAATATTTTGCTCTACATTAAATAGAAGCTTTAATGGACTTATTTTGTACCCACTGTCCTAGAGCAATGCTGACCCTAAATTTTGGGCAGTAAGTCAGTTGCTTGATGATTAGGACTGTGTAAAAAGATCTGGCCCAAATTCCATCTCTAGCGTTACTGTTTGTTAAACTTAGTTTTATCTCATGTGTAAGTAGAATGTTTTATCCCTGCAGTTAGGTGGTGAGTCACCCATTGAAATTTTTCCTATGCTAATGTATTGGTACCTAGAAGCCAGAGAAAAATTAGGAGACTTTTTATCTCATAGTAACCTATTTACTTGATTTATGTGCTAATAACATACCTTAAATCAAGAAAATAGTATCTTAGCTTAGAAAATTCTCAAATTTTTACTAGAAGTTGCACTATGGTAGAGGTTGCTATGTAAAACGTTCCAGGGACAAACACCCAGTGTAGGGTCCTGTAAAAATGAATCTTTGAATAGCCTAGGTGTAGAATGTCATATTTTCTATGCTCTGAATAATGCATGATAAATCCTACAAAAATTACAGTAGCTTTTGCATGCTTAAGTGAGAGCTCTGTAAAAATCTTAGACTCATTTGTTGCACCAATTGTTCTGTACAAAAATAACAAGGATCTAACAGCAACTATGTAATGTATTTTTCATAATTAATCTGTTACATAAAATTGGCTGAAAATTTTACAGTAAGCACATCTTTCCTTGATGTGCCTAAATCCAAAATTTCATGACCAGAAACTATACATTGGAGTGATTACTCTTAAATCGTATCAAGTACCATTACCACGACTTAAACGTGTGCATTCATGTAGATTCGACGACTCTCGCCGACGGAACCTACGAGCTGGTGCCCGCGTCCGAGAGTGAGCAGCGTGAAGCTCAAGCGAATCTAACTGAAGCTCTTGAAGACCCGAGCACAAGTTCGGAAGATCCCCAAGCGAACTGCGAAGGCAAGCCCCGGAGCATAACCCATTCTTTCCGAAATTATGCAACTCATTACTCTTGCTTGTGCATTAAGTTTATAGGAGTTGGATGAAAACTTAGTTGCATGATACCAGGAACCCTTGCTTGAAAACTAGACGTAAGGTTCGATAGAATGCTGTGCTAATAGGACTCCGGTAAAAGTCGAGTGATTTCCTGTCACTCGCGAGATAATAGGAGTTGAATGACTAGTACACGCTGCAATCATAAGGACACGGACGGGCTATGGAACGATGGTTACGATTGAGGCCCGTCTGTCTAGTGAAAAATGCTAAGGCCGCAGGGTGTGGTAGTGATGGTTAAGTCTTTGAACGTACTAAACACATGCCGAGATTATGGGAATCGGTAAGCTTAAGTACCTGATTGGCCCGGCAAGGGGACGGCATCCTACCCTTTGAACTTCGGTCCCATGTGCATATGGCGAGTGCAGAGATTGGTCACGACCCGGCGCCGAACCGTGGCGTGGAGCTCTTGTACTCTCGGAGGGTAGCCCCGATCCACGACCCGGAAAGAAAGGGGAAAAGTTGCACGTGTGACTCTAGGGAGTAACCACGTGACGTGTGTTTGGGTTTCCCTTGCAAGGTTAAGAAATTCGATTCGAATCGTCCGTTTCTCACGGCTATTGAGACTGCTTAACTATTTTTACCCACAGAGTAAGAAGAGGAACAATGATGATGAATGAACTGGTTGGATGAAAATTAAATGCTTCACCATGTATGCTTTTAGATAGCTGCTTATCTAGAATGGTTAATGCAACTAGAATCTTGAGCTAAAAAGATGAAAGTAAGGACCCACTTGTAGATGCTTTTCGGCAAAACAAACCCCTGAGCCAAAAAGCCTGGCATGTTTAGAGTCGGTGGAGTAGATTCCACTACTCGGGTAAGTCTTGCTGAGTATTAGTATACTCAGCCTTGCTTGTGACTCGTTTTCAGGTGAGCCCTTCGAAGAAATGATTGCTAGCTTGACTTGGCCCTGCACTCTTCCCCCTGGTTGGTCGGTGGAATGGGATGCGCCCCCGTCCAACGAAAATAAGGCCGAGTGATGTCTCGTACGGGCTTCATCGAGACATCCTGTATCGTCGAGTAGTTTCCGTTGTTTATTTCCGCTGCAACTTAACTCTGAAGAACTTATTATGTTAATTGAAGTACTTGATTTCTAAAACTCAAAACTTGGCCTGTAATATTTACTTATGCTATTGATGTAATATTTGCTGGAATGTGGTATTCTCTGGGCTCATCGTCGCATGAGCATTTGTATGTATGGCGCTCGATCCGTTCACCGTGGTTGTATCGGGAGGTTATACCCGACAGACCAGTGGGTTACTCCGTTTGAAGTGTAAGGTTAACCGAGAATGCCTTAATGGTGATGGTTAATACACTTGAGCCGGATTAATTCAGGTGGTTCTGCCACAGCTGGTATCAGAGCCGTAGCTGGTGCCACAGCTGGCAACAGCGGACACCAGAGCCGAAATACATACGCCAGAGAATGCGACAAGCCTTAAAAACTCATTTTACTAAAACTTGACTAGAAGGATGTGTTGCGAAATGCGTTGGTACGTTAAGGATGGTGCCTAGTTCGTAAAGCCCTAAGGGATTATGGGAAAGTTACTAGGTGGCTATCTAACTTCTATATATATTATCAACTGACTTCCAGCACATTACCTTCTGTCAAAACTTACTTTCATGCACAACCGACCTTAAATTCTGTAACGACGCACTCGTCGCTAAGGTAAGAAGGTAAGGATCCTCAGCCAACTGAGGGAGCTTGGCCTTCCTGTCGGTGATGCGAACCGAACGCTGCCCTCAAGCAGTGGCTTACTTGAGGTGCTGCCAATATGCCAACTGTTAGTTGAGCATATTGGGAGTAGAAGGTTTGGCGCAGGGTATGGCGATCGCTGTTCATACCCCCGTCTCATGATGGTACCCCCGTGAATACGCTATCTCGATAGCGTATGTTAACGTCGTCTGTACGGCGGAAATTGTACAGATATCATTTCTATAAGTAAACGGTAATGAATACGGACGCTTTCATGAGTGCTGGCATGAAAGGTTCATGAAATATATATGCTTTGTCGATTTTCTGCAGGTACACTAACCGCGATTACGATAAGTTAAGGGACGAGTAGGAAGACTCGGCTAGCTATTATAGGAGAGCCGTATTGTGTATGCCACCGAAACTATCTTCGTAAGACCAAAGCTATTTGGCAATTATTTTATTTTGTGAGGACGAATAGGACGTGCATACATCATAAACATACGTATCTGAAATCAAGAATGCGTTGTATGAGAGTGGTAAGGTTCTTGCGTATCTAAGCGTGGTTTGCATAAGGACTATCTAGCGAATCTGTCACAAATCTGCCATGACCAAAAAGAGCGATTTATTGACCCAAGAAAATGACCTTTTCTGGAGAAGTCCATTATGAAGAAATTGTTCCAAATTTCGTGTTCTATCTTCTGTTCAAAAAAGAAAAATTCTGAACTTATGGATAGTAAGAAATAACAGAAACCTTGGAATGTCAGAATTCTGTCCAGAATAAGCCTTTCTGACTCTTAAATTTTTAGGCCCCCCTTCCGCAGTTTTCTGCAAAAGAGCACAACACAAAACTTGTTCCAAATTTACCCAGGTAGCTTCTGTTAAAATTTGGTAAATTTTGGCTGGGTATATTTTCCCTGGTGCACGAAACTCTAGCCCTCTGTTCACTGAAAATCCTGGGTAGACAGTAAGGTAAAACCTGAAAGGAAAGACCATCTTAGAGACCTAATTAGCTCTGGAGTTGACTAGCAAAGTTGTTCACAAATAACTTAGGAGTGATCTGGTGAAATTTGAGAATTTTTAGATGAGAACTGTGGGAGTTATGGTTATTTTTGCACACTATACAGAATCTGCCCTATTGCTGTTCACAGTTTTTCACTATCTCACTCCATTTGATCTTTTGTTCAGATGGCCGAGCCTGTTGATATTATGGTGGATGAGGATGGACGCGTACACTCGCAGTGTCTCCACTGGGAGGGCTTTCCCTCTATTTTGTGGGATGTTCTGCGTACCGCGGGCTATCTAATTCCCCCACGTTACGCCGGACTGGAGTTTGCAGAAAATGGAGTTACCCAGTGCCGTGTCAACGTGACTATCTTTCCGCACCCGCTACACCCGGAGTGGCCCGCCTTGGAGCTTGAGGCTGTTGGTCGCCGTTTGGCCGATACTTGGGAGCTTGCAGCCATGAGGGCGCTCACCACGTTTTGTGCGCAGCGTCCCGAGGTTGTCACACTCACTCCCATTGGATTGTTTCCTGCTGCCCAGGACAACGACCCCTTTTGGCTCAACAGGGTGTAGCACGCACAGTATTTGGTAGACTTTCATGCCCAGGAAACTATTCATACCTCCGTGCGGTGCATGAGTGCACTCTACCGGCTTCAGACTCTCCAGAGTCAGGCACTCGAGCAGCTCACTGATCTTGCTCAGGCCTACCATATGATGGCAGATACCAGGGATGAGCAGATAAAGGAGCTCAGTCAGGATCTTGAGGACAGAGATGCGCAGATTGGCCAACTTGAGGGCCAAATTCAGGAGCAGGACACTCTTATGGGTGAGAGAGATGCCACGATAGCACAGTTGGAGGAACAGCTCCATGATCTGAGCCTTGAATTGGAGGATGCTAATGAGCACATTCAGTGGCACCATGATCAGAATGACCATCCCCATGAGGAGGACATGGAGGAGGATGAGGAGGAGCCACAGGAGATTGATGGTATCTCCGGTATGGATTTCGAGGGTGAGGTACCACAGGCACCTCAGATGGGAGCTCACTCTCCTGCTCACAGCGAGTCGTCCGTCAACGACTTGGATGATTTCTAGAGGACGACCTAGGAGGACTTTTGCACATACTCCTCGATAGGGTAGCCTAACTTTTGGCAAGTGTTGTAATAGGCTAACTAGGAGTTGAGTAACTCTTTTATGTTGGGTACACCTGAACCATGTGGATACCCTCAGCATGTAAGGAACGGTGATAAACTTGGGTGATTTCGTTGTAATTTGGTAAACGATGAAATCCACAATCGCTGAGACTTGTCGGAATTTTTACCTATGTCTCCTTGCATTTCTTGGCTGAGTGTTGAATACCAGACTTGTGCTAAATTTTGTGATCTAGGTTCTCACAAAAATTCAGCATCATTGGACCTCGCTAGTTTGAGATATAGGCGGAACCGTACCGATCAATCTGCTGAAAAACAGCCAAGACAGTAAGGCAAAGGACGAGCCTTTCGACCACCTTAGCTATAGTTCTAGCACCGAAGTTAAATACCAAAGTGGTGCATTCCTAAATTCTCTGACTACTGCGAAAGTTTGAGATGTTTTGGATGGACCCACAGCAGGCTATGATTTTTCTCGTAGAAAACAGAGATTCTGTCCATACTTCTAGCTGTGACGTCGGAAGTCTATGACTACACCAATTATTTATGAATCAAGGAAGTAATATGGATCGCGTTGCTAATGGTAACCTTTCACGTTTCAGATGGTTGGATCAACCCGTGGCAACCCCGAGGGTTTTGGTGCCGGTGGCAGCCGCTCGCGACAATCGCCACCACCCCCGCCCAGTTTGGTGGAAGTGATGGCCGCTCAAACCGAGCTGCTGCGACAGATTGTGCAAGGACAACACCAGCAGAGGGGTGGGCACAATGCTCACCAACCCCAAGCTGCAGGATACACGGATTTCCTAGGGACCCAGCCGCCCTTGTTCCATAAGACAGAGGAACCCTTGGACGCAGATGCATGGATTCGCACTATCGAATCCAAGTTCACACTACTTGTGGCCCCATGCTCAGAAGCCAACAAAGCTCGTTTTGCCGCGCAACAGCTTCGCGGTACCGCTCGACTGTGGTGGGACCACTATTTTGCGATGCTCCCGGCTGACCATGTGGTCGACTGGAATGAATTCAAGACCGCGTTCCGGGCACATCATATTCCCGAGGGTCTCATGGAGAGGAAGTTGAATGAGTTTCTGGCACTTACCCAGGGCACCCGCACCGTGCTGCAGTACGCCCAGGTGTTCAACAACTTATGCCAGTATGCGGGCTATCACGCTGATACGGATGCCAAGAAGCGTGATCGCTTCCGCCGAGGTCTGAATACCAAGCTCAAGGAACGTCTGAACCTAGCCAGGGCTGACACCTACAACGAGTTGGTCAATATGGCCATTACCCAGGAAGACTGTATCATGGCACACCGGGCAGAGAAGAAGAGAAAGGCACCCGCTGGACCATCAAGTGTCCAACCACCAAGGTATCGCATCGTGCAAAATACCGCACCCACAGCTCCACCAAGGGCCCCGCAGCCAGGAAGATGGATTGCCAGACCCCCACAGCAGCCAGGCATGGTACGACCCCCGATGCCTTCACTGAATGGTCCGAGGCCCATTCTTCAACAGTCTCTTCGACCTAGCCCCGCGAATCGCTGTTTCAAATGCGGGAGTTCCAGCCACTTCGCACGAGAATGCCCTCAGCCTGGACAGCCCAACCAAGGTCAAGGATCCAACCCGAACACCAAGAACAGGGGCAAGAGACAGACCCTGCAAGTCAAGCAAGGACGGATTAACTTCACCACGCTTGCAGAGCTTCCTGAAGGAGCCCCAGTGATGTCGGGTACATTCTCTATCCATAACAAGCCTGCAGTTATATTATTTGATTCTGGTGCATCGCATAGTTTCATAAGTGCAAAATTCGGTGCAAAAGTAGGCTTGGATGTTCGTCACACCAAAGGGTCGTATATGATATCAACACCGGGTGGTAAAATTGCTTCAAACCAAATGATCAGACAAGTACCAGTCAAATTGGGTAGTAAAACCATCGACACGGACCTTGTCCTTTTACCCCTTGACGGCATGGACATTATTTTGGGAATGAACTGGATGGCTATGCATGGAGTCACACTGGACCTTTCTTCCCGAGCCGTTGAGGTAAATTCACCTAGTCACGGAGCCACCACCCTTTACCTACCGTTCCTAGATTGCACGAATTCCTGTGCTTATAAGATGGAAGGACTTAAGCTAGATGATATTCTTGTGGTAAACGAGTATGCCGATGTTTTCCCGGATGACTTACCCGGAATGCCACCGGATAGGGACATTGAGTTCGTTATTGAACTACAACCAGGCACTGCACCTATATCCAAAAGACCATATAGGATGCCCCCTAAAGAATTGGCAGAGCTGAAAATTCAACTCCAAGAACTACTGGACAAAGGGTTCATTCGCCCTAGCGCGTCACCTTGGGGATGTCCAGCCCTATTCGTAAAGAAGAAGGATGACAGTTTGAGATTATGTGTGGACTACCGACCTATCAATGCGGTAACAGTTAAAAATAAATACCCACTTCCTCGCATCGATGTACTCTTCGATCAATTGGCTGGAGTCAGAGTCTTCTCAAAGATTGATCTTCGTTCGGGATATCATCAGATCAAGATTCGCCCGTGCGATATTCCTAAGACTGCCTTCTCCACACGATATGGACTATATGAATTCTTGGTCATGTCCTTTGGACTCACCAATGCCCCTGCCTACTTCATGTATCTCATGAATTCGGTATTCATGCCCGAACTGGACAAATTCGTCGTAGTGTTCATCGACGACATTCTTATCTATTCCAAGGATGAGGAAGAGCATGCCAAGCACCTTCGCATTGTTCTTCAGCGACTCAGAGACCATCAGCTCTATGCTAAGTTTTCTAAGTGTGAATTCTGGTTGGATACTGTAAAGTTCCTAGGTCACACGATCTCCAGCGAAGGCATAGCTGTTGACCCCAGCAAGGTACAAGAGGTGATGGATTGGAAACCCCCTACCTCTGTCCATCAGATTCGCAGTTTTCTCGGCTTAGCCGGTTACTACCGCCGCTTCATCCCGGATTTCTCTCGAATTGCTAAGCCCATGACTGAACTGTTAAAGAAGGAAGTAAAGTTTGTATGGGACGAGAAATGTGAAGAAGCTTTCCACACTCTCAGAGAGCATCTGACTACTGCACCTGTGTTAGCTCAACCCGATAATACCAAGTCATTCGATGTGTATTGTGACGCATCGGGTACTGGTCTAGGATGTGTGCTTATGCAAGAGAATCGAGTGATTGCATATGCCTCACGAGCCCTTCGGCCCCACGAACAGAATTATCCCACGCATGACCTTGAGCTTGCAGCCGTCATTCACGCTCTGAAGATATGGAGGCACTATCTCATGGGTACACAGTGCAATATCTACACGGATCATAAGAGTCTCAAGTATATCTTCACACAAGCCGATCTGAATATGAGACAACGGAGATGGCTAGAACTAATCAAGGATTATGACCTTGAAGTGCACTATCACCCCGGCAAGGCTAACGTAGTCGCTGATGCACTAAGCCGCAAGTCCCATTGCCATTGCTTATCCATGGAGTTCTACCATGAGACATTATGTGCAGACATGAGGAAGCTTAACTTGGAAATGGTTTCCCAAGGCACTCTAAATCACATCTCAGTTGAGCCCACTCTTCACGACCAAATCGTCATGGCACAACTACAGGATGAAGGAATTAAGATCATCAAACAGAAACTCTCTCTAGGTGAGGAGAAGTATAAATGTTTCCGCCAGGACCATAAGGGAGTTCTATGGTTCGAAAGTCGTATAGTCGTTCCGAAGAATCGTGAACTCCGCAAGAAAATTCTCGATGAGGCACACCTTTCCAAATTATCTATCCACCCCGGCAGTAGCAAAATGTATCAAGACCTAAGGCAAAACTTCTGGTGGACTAGAATGAAAAGGGAAATTGCCACGTATGTCTCGGAATGTGACACGTGCCAGAGAGTGAAAGCTAGCCACTTAAAAGTAGCCGGTACACTTCAACCGTTACCTATACCATCATTGAAATGGGAAGACATAAGTATGGACTTCATCGTTGGACTACCAAACACGTCCCAGAGACATGATTCCATATGGGTTATCGTTGATAGACTCACGAAGACGGCACATTTTCTTCCGGTACACACCACCTATTCTACCAAGAAATATGCCGAGATTTACCTCGATCGTATTGTTTGCCTGCATGGAATACCTAAGACAATTATCTCCGATCGTGGTCCTCAGTTTGTAGCACGCTTTTGGGAACAACTGCAAACGTCTCTTGGCACTAAGCTGATTCGCAGCTCAGCATACCATCCTCAGACCGATGGACAAACGGAAAGAGTAAACCAAATTCTTGAGGACATGCTGAGAGCTTGTGTCATTCATTATGACAAGAATTGGGACAAATGCCTACCCCTAGCAGAGTTCTCGTACAACAACAGCTATCAGACGAGTTTGAAAATGGCACCATTTGAGGCCCTGTATGGACGAAGGTGTCGAACTCCTTTGAGCTGGTCACAAACCGGAGAACGTAGAATAATTGGACCCGACCTGGTAATCGAGGCAGAGGAGAAAGTAAAAGTAATACAAGCAAATCTTAAAGCCGCACAAGCCCGACAAAAGAGCTATTCTGACAAAAGGAGAAAGCCCCTAAAGTTCGAAGTTGGCGATCATGTCTATCTTCGAGTTTCACCAACCAAGGGAGTGCGAAGATTTGGAATCAAAGGCAAACTAGCTCCCCGTTATATTGGTCCCTACGAAATCATTGAGAGCTGCGGACCCGTAGCCTACAAATTACGACTGCCCCCTCAGCTCACGGCCACCCATGATGTCTTCCACGTATCTCAACTCAAGAAGTGTATTCGAGTCCCTACTGAGATTGTGGAACAACAAGAAATATCGTTGGAACCCGACCTCTCGTATGTCGAACACCCAGTAAGGATTTTGGATCAAAAAGAAAGAGAGACCAGGAGGAAAGTGATTAGAATGTATAAAATACAATGGAATCACCACACGGAAGAAGAAGCCACCTGGGAAACGGAGAGCTACCTGAACCAACATTTCCCTGGGTTTCATACCTCAACCACTGGTATGTGCACCCACGCCCACACTAAGAATTACCGAATCTCGGGGCGAGATTCTTGTTAAGGGGGGGAGGCTGTGACAACCCTGGTAATTACATTTCCAAAATCAATGTCATTAGCCTAACTCTATGATTAAACCAACTAATGAAAGGGTGGAATGAATTTGAACGAGTTCAGTTGGAATTCAAATTTAAATTGAGCACATTTGGTTACTTTTGAACTTTTGAATTTAACTATCAAACCATAAGCCAAATGAGATTTTGCCTGAAACCAAAGTTGTAGAACTTTTTATTTTGAACAACTTTCGTGTTCAAAAGTTTTTGAAATCCCAATCAGAAAGAGGAGAAAACGCCCTGTTTGCACCCAGCCCCCTGAAGTTTTTCAAATTTTTGCACTTCGGTCCCTCCCTCACCCCTCCCTCCTCTGCTGCACCGCGCGCGCGCCCGACCGCCGCGCGCCAGGCGGCCGGCGTCGCCTGACCGGCGCGAGGCGCCAGGCCAGTGGCCGCCGCACCACCCCGCCACGGCCGGCTTTGCCCCGCCCCCACGCCGCGCGGCCAGTCAGCACCCGCGCGTGTTGCCGCGCCCAGCCCGCCGCCTGGCCGCCCAGTCCCCGCGCTCCGCCGTGCCGCCCCGGCTCCCGCGCCCCGCCCGTCGCTGCGTCCGCCCTCCGCCCGAGCCGCTGCAGCAGCTCCTTCTCCAATCCGCGCGCCACGCTATCTCCTCTCTGCCACGCCAAATCCCCGGCCACCAGTAGCTCGCGCCCGCTCGCCGCACGCCGCGCCGGCGTCCTGCTGCCGCCCGCCGTGGCCAGCGCACGCCGTTGCCGTGCCTCGCCCCGCGCGTCACCCAGGCACCTCCACACCCCCTCCTGCCCCTATAAAAGCCCCGCCCCGGCCGCCCGCGCGAGCCCCAGCCACCAGAACGCCTCGCCGTCGCCATCGCCGCCGCCGAGCGCCGCCCGCCCGTGGACAGCTCTCCACCGCCGCCCACCGCCCAAACTGACGCTTCAGCCACCACTACATCATCCCCCTGAAGCTCGCCGACCCGCCCAACGCCGCCCAGAGCCACCGGAGCGCCGCCGCCCGCGCTGCCGCCGCCGCCGCCGCCCCTGCTCGCCGTGGACAGCACGACCCCGACCCCCTCCGTCCAAGCCGAGCCCCTGAGTAGCTTCCCCACGCGCCACTGAAGCTCGCCGACCGGACCACACCGCCCCAAGCCCGCCGGAGCACCGCCGTCGACGCGAGCCGCGCCGCCTCCGCCTCTGCTCCAACGCCGGCGAGCCCTTCCCGGCCGTCCCCCACCTGAACAACACCCCCACAAGGTAGCCCTCGCACCCCTGAACCTTCCCCGACCCTCGCCCCTCGCCGCCGGCGAGCCCCCTCGCCGGAATTTCAGCCGGCCACCGTACCCGAGCCGCCCGAGGACCCAATTGCAAGAATTTAAATCTTTAGAAGGGTCTGAGCGTAAGATTCAAGGACCTAGTTGTAAAAGAAAGTTTCAAACCTAGATTCAAATTCAGTGAACTTGTAAAATTCGTATAAAATCGTAGAAAATTCAGAAAAATGCAAACTCAACTGTTCTGGAATCCTCAGAGCAAACTCTACCACTTTTGTTACAAAAGGTTTCTCAGAAACTCAAAATATTTTGCTCTACATTAAATAGAAGCTTTAATGGACTTATTTTGTACCCACTGTTCTAGAGCAATGCTGACCCTAAATTTTGGGCAATAAGTCAGTTGCTTGATGATTAGGACTGTGTAAAAAGATCAGGCCCAAATTCCATCTCTAGCTTTACTGTTTGTTAAACTTAGTTTTATCTCATGTGTAAGTAGAATGTTTTATCCCTGCAGTTAGGTGGTGAGTCACCCATTGAAATTTTTCCTATGCTAATGTATTGGTACCTAGAAGCCAGAGAAAAATTAGGAGACTTTTTATGTCACAGTAACCTATTTATTTGATTTATGTGCTAATAACATACCTTAAATCAAGAAAATAGTATCTTAGCTTGGAAAATTCTCAAATTTTTACTAGGAGTTACACTATGGTAGAGGTTGCTATGTAAAAAGTTCCAGGGACAAACACCCTGTGTAGGGTCCTGTAAAAATGAATCTTTGAATAGCCTAGGTGTAGAATGTCATATTTTCTATGCTCTGAATAATGCATGATAAATCCTACAAACATTACAGTAGCTTCTGCATGCTTAAGTGAGAGCTCTGTAAAAATATTAGACTCATTTGTTGCACCAATTGTTCTGTACAAAAAGAACAAGGATCTAACAGTAACTATGTAATGTATTTTTCATAATTAATCTGTTACATAAAATTGGCTGAAAATTTTACAGTAAGCACATCTTTCCTTGATGTGCCTAAATCCAAAATTTCATGACCAGAAACTATCCATTGGAGTGATTACTCTTAAATCGTATCAAGTACCATTACCACGACTTAAACGTGTGCATTCATGTAGATTCGACGACTCTCGCCGACGGAACCTACGAGCTTGTGCCCGCGTCCGAGAGTGAGCAGCGTGAAGCTCAAGCGAATCTAACTAAAGCTCTTGAAGACCCGAGCACAAGTTCGGAAGATCCCCAAGCGAACTGCGAAGGCAAGCCCCGGAGCATAACCCATTCTTTCAGAAATTATGCAACTCATTACTCTTGCTTGTGCATTAAGTTTATAGGAGTTGGATGAAAACTCAGTTGCATGATACCAGAAACCCTTGCTTGAAAACTAGACGTAAGGTTCGATAGAATGCTGTGCTAATAGGACTCCGGTAAAAGTCGAGTGATTTCCTGTCACTCGCGAGATAATAGGAGTTGAATGACTACTACACGCTGCAATCATAAGGACACGGACGGGCTATGGAACGATGGTTACGATTGAGGCCCGTCTGTCTAGTGAAAAATGCTAAGGCCGCAGGGTGTGGTAGTGATGGTTAAGTCTTTGAACGTACTAAACACATGCCGAGATTATGGGAATCGGTAAGCTTAAGTACCTGATTGGCCCGGCAAGGGGACGACATCCTACCCTTTGAACTTCGGTCCCATGTGCATATGGCGAGTGCAGAGAGTGGTCACGACCCGGCGCCGAACCGTGGCGTGGAGCTCTTGTACTCTCGGAGGGTAGCCCCGATCCACGACCCGGAAAGAAAGGGGAAAAGTTGCACGTGTGACTCTAGGGAGTAACCACGTGACGTGTGTTTGGGTTTCCCTTGCAAGGTTAAGAAATTCGATTCGAATCGTCCGTTTCTCACGGCTATTGAGACTGCTTAACCATTTTTACCCACAGAGTAAGAAGAGGAACAATGATGATGAATGAACTGGTTGGATGAAAATTAAATGCTTCACCATGTATGCTTTTAGATAGCTGCTTATCTAGAATGGTTAATGCAACTAGAATCTTGAGCTAAAAAGTTGAAAGTAAGGACCCACTTGTAGATGCTTTTCGGCAAAACAAACCCCTGAGCCAAAAAGCCTGGCATGTTTAGAGTCGGTGGAGTAGATTCCACTACTCGGGTAAGTCTTGCTGAGTATTAGTATACTCAGCCTTGCTTGTGACTCGTTTTCAGGTGAGCCCTTCGAAGACATGATTGCTAGCTTGACTTGGCCCTGCACTCTTCCCCCTGGTTGGTCGGTGGAATGGGATGCGCCCCCGTCCAACGGAAATAAGGCCGAGTGATGTCTCGTACGGGCTTCACCGAGACATCCTGTATCGTCGAGTAGCTTCCGTTGTTTTAATTTTCCGCTGCAACTTAAACTCTGAAGAACTTCTTAGTGATCATTGAAGTACTTGGTTTCTAAACTGAAAACTTGGTCTGTAATATTTACTTATGATAATATTGTAATATTTGCCGGAATGTGGTATTCTCTGGGCTCATCGTCGTATGAGCGTTTGTATGTATGGCATCCGATCCGCTCTACCGTGGTTGTATTGGGAGGTTATACCCGACAGACCAGTGGATTACTCTGTTTGATGTGTAGGGTTAACCGAGATTGCCTTAAGGGTGATGGTTAATACACTTGAGCCGGATTAATTCAGGTGGTTCTGCCACACCACCAGAGCTCGCCGACCCGCCCAACACCGCCCAGGACCACCGGAGCGCCGCCGCCCGCGCTGTCACCGCCGCCGCCGCCCCTGCTCACCGCGGACAGCTCGACCCCGACCTCCTCCGCCCAAGCCAAGCACCCGAGCAGCTTCCCCACGCGCCACCGAAGCTCGCCGACCAGACCAGACCGCCCCAAGCCCGCCGGAGCACCGCCGTCGACGCGTGCCGCCGCCGCCGCCGCCTCTGCTCCAACGCCGGCGAGCTATTCCCGGCCGTCCCTGTGACAACCCTGGTAATTAAAATTCTGAAATCAAATGTCATTAGCCTAACTCTATGTGTTAAACCAACTAATGAGAGGGTGGAAAGATTTTAAAACGGGTTCAGTTGGAATTCAAATTAAATTTGGGCACATTTGGGCACATTTGAAACTTTTAAAATAACTTTAAAACCATAAGCCAAATGAAATTTTGCCTGAAACCAAAGTTGTAGAACTTTTTATTTTGAACAACTTTCGTGTTCAAAAGTTTTTGAAATTCAAATCAGAAAGAGGGGAAAACGCCCTGTTTGCACCCAGCCCCCTGAACTTTTTCGAATTCTTGCATTTTAGTCCCTGGCGTCTCCCCCCTCTGCTGCCGCGCCGCGCGCACGCGCCCGCCCGCCGCGCGCCAGGTGGCCGGCGTCGCCTGACCGGCGCGGAGCGCCAGGCCAGTGGCCGCCGCACCACCCCGCCACGGCCGGCTTTCCCCCGCCCCGACGCCGCGCCGCCCAGTCCCCACCCGCGCGTGCTGCCGCGCCCCGGCCGCCGCCCGCCCGGCCAGTACCCGCGCTCCGCCGTGCCGCCCCGGCCCCCGCGCCCCACCAGTCGCCGCGCCTGCCCTCCGCCCGAGCCGCTGCCGCTGCTGCCCCCCCACTCCGCGCCCGGCGCTATCTCGCCACGCCCACGCCACAATCGCGGCCGCCCAGTCACCGCGCCCGCTCGCCCGCACGCCGCGCCGGCGTTCTGCCGCCGCCCGCCGCGCCCAGTGCACGCCGCTGCCGTGCCCCGCCCCGCGCGTCACCCAGGCATCCCCACGCACCCTCCTGTCCCTACAAAACCGCCACCCCGACCGCCCGCGCGAAACCCCGCCACCAGAACGCCTCGCCGCGCCATCGCCGCCGCCGAGCACCACCCGCCCGTGGGCAGCCCTCCACAGCCGCCCACTGCCCAAACCGAGCACCCAGCCACCACTACATCACCCCACCGCAGCTCACCGACCCACCCAACGCCACCCAAAGCCACCGGAGCACCGCCGCCCGCGCTACCGTCGCCGCCGCCGCCCCTGCTCGCCGTGGACAGCACGACCCCGGCCCCCTCCGTCCAAGCCGAGCCCCGGAGTAGCTTCCCCACGCACCAGTGAAGCTCACCGACCGGACCACGCCGCCCCAAGCCCGCCGGAGCACCGCCGTCGACGCGAGCCGCGCCGCCGCCGCCTCTGCTCCAACGCCGGCGAGCCTTTCCCGGCCGTCCCCCACCTGGACAACACCCCCACAAGGTAGCCCTCGCGCCCCTGAACCTTCCCCGACCCCCGCCCCTCGCCGCCGGTGAGCCCCCTCGCCGGAATTTCGGCCGGCCGCCGCACCCGAGCCGCCGAGGACCCAATTGCAAGGATTTAAATCTTTAGAAGGGTCTGAGCGTAAGATTCAAGGACCTAGTTGTAAAAGAAAATTTCAAACCTAGATTCAAATTCAGTGAACTTGTAAAATTCGTATAAAATCGTAGAAAATTCGGAAAAATGCAAACTCAACTGTTCTGGAATCCTCAGAACAAACTCTACCACTTTTGTTACAAAAATTTTCTCAGAATCTCAAAATATTTCGCTCTACATTAAATAGAAGCTTAAATAGACATATTTTATACCCATTGTTCTAGAGCAATGCTGACCCTGAATTTTGGGCAGTGAATTAGTTGCTGGATGATTAGGACTGTGTAAAAAGATTAGGCCCAAATTCCATCTCTAGATTTACTGTTTAATAAACTTAGTTTTATATCATGTGTAAAAGGAATGTTTTATCCCTGTAGTTAGGTGGTGAGTCACCCCTTGAAATTTTTCCTATGCTAATGTATTGGTAACAAGAAGCCAGAGAAAAATTAGGAGAATTTTTATCTCAGAGTAACCTATTTATTTGATTTATGTGCTAATAACATACATTAAATCAAGAAAATAGTGTCTTAGCTTGGAAAATCCCCAAATTATTACTGGGAGTTACAATTTGGTAGAAGTTGCTGTGTAAAAAGTTTCATGGACAAAAACCCTATGTAGGGCCCTGTAAAAATGAATCTTTGAAAAGCCTAGGTGTAGAATGTTATATTTTCTATGATCTAAATACTGCATGATAAATCCTACAAAAATTACAGTAGCTTCTGCATGCTCAAGTGAGAGCTCTGTAAAAATCTTAGCCACAATTGTTGCACCAATTGATCTGTACGAAAAGAACAAGTATCTAACAGCAACAATGAAATCTATTTTTCAGAATTAATCTGTTACATAACATTGGCTGAAAATTTTACAGTAAGCACATCTTTCCTTGAGGTGTCTAAATCCAAAATTTCATGACCAGAAACTATCCCTTGTAGTAATTACTCTCAAATCGTAATCAAGTGCTATTTCCACGACTTAAACTGTGCACTCATGTAGAATCGACGACTCTCGCCGACGGAACCTACGAGCTGGTGCCCGCGTCCGAGAGTGAACAGCGCGAAGCTCAAGCAAATCTAACTGAAGCTTTTGAAGACCCGAGCCCAAGTTCGGAAGACCCCCAAGCGAACTGCGAAGGCAAGCCCCGGAGCATAACCCATTCTTTCCGAAATGATGCAACCCTTTACTCCTTGCTTGTGCATTAAGTTTATAGGAGTTGGATGAAAACTTAGTTGCATGATGTCAGGAACCCTTGTTTGAAAACTAGATGTAAGGATCGTTAGAATGCTGTGCTAATAGGACTCCGGTAAAAGTCGAGTGATTTCCTGTCACTCGCGAGAAAATAGGAGTTGAATGACTACTACACGCTGCAATCATAAGGACACGGACGGGTTATGTAACGATGGTTACGATTGAGGCCCGTCTGTCTAGTGAAAAATGCTAAGGCCGCAGGGTGTGGTAGTGATGGTTAAGTCCTTGAACGTACTAAACACATGCCGAGATTATGGGAATCGGTAAGCTTAAGTACCTGATTGGCCCGGCAAGGGGACGGCATCCTACCCTTTGAACTTCGGTCCCATGTGCATATGGCGAGTGCAGAGAGTGGTCACGACCCGGCGCCGAACCGTGGCGTGGGGCTCTTGTACTCTCGGAGGGTAGCCCCGATCCACGACCCGGAAAGAAAGGGGAAAAGTTGCACGTGTGACTCTAGGGAGTAACCACGTGACGTGTGTTTGGGTTTCCCTTGCAAGGTTAAGAAATTCGATTCGAATCGTCCGTTTCTCACGGCTATTGAGACTGCTTAACCATTTTTACCCACAGAGTAAGAAGAGGAACAATGATGATGAATGAACTGGTTGGATGGAAAGTTTACTGCTTCACCATGTATGCTTTAAATAGCTGCTTACCTAGACTGGCTAACGAAACTAGAATCTTGAGCTAAAAGTTGAAAGTAAGGACCCACTTGTAGATGCTTTTCGGCAAAACAAACCCCTGAGCCAAAAGGCCTTGCATACCTAGAGTCGGTGGAGTAGTTCCCACTACACGGGTAAGTCTTGCTGAGTATTAGTATACTCAGCCTTGCTTGTGACTCGTTTTCAGGTGAACCCTTCGAAGACATGATTGCTAGCTTGACTTGGCCCTGCACTCTTCCCCCTGGTTGGTCGGTGGAATGGGATGCGCCCCCGTCCAACGGAGATAAGGCCGAGTGATGTCTCGTACGGGCTTCATCGAGACATCCTGTATCGTCGAGTAGTTTCCGATGTTTATTTCCGCTGCAATTTAACTCTGAAGAACTTATTAATGTTAATTGAAGTACTTGTTTTCTAAACTCAGAATTAGGCCTGTAATATTTACTTATGTTAATGTTGTAATATTTGCTGGAATGTGGTATTCTCTGAGCTCATCGTCGCATGAGCGTTTGTATGTACGGCGCTCGATCCGTTCACCGTGGTTGTATCGGGAGGTTATACCCGACAGACCAGTGGATTACTCCGTTTGAAGTGTAAGGTTAACCGAGGATGCCTTAATGGTGATGGTTAATACACTTGAGCCGGATTAATTCAGGTGGTTCTGCCACAGCTGGTATCAGAGCCGTAACTGGTGCCACAGCTGGCAACAGCGGACACCAGAGCCGAAATACATACGCCAGAGAATGCGACAAGCCTTAAAAACTTGTTTTCATAAAACTTGACTAGAAGGTTGTGTTGCGAAATGCGTTGGTACGTTAAGGATGGTGCCTAGTTCGTAAAGCCCTAAGGGTTTATGGGAAAGTTACTAGGTGGCTATCTAACTTCTATATAAAGTATCAACTGACTTCCAGCACATTATTTTCTGTCAAAACTTACTTTCACGCACAACCGACCTTAAATTCTGTAACGACGCACTCGTCGCTAAGGTAAGAAGGTAAGGATCCTCAGCCAACTGAGGGAGCTTGGCCTTCCTGTCGGTGATGCGAACCGAACGCTGCCCTCAAGCAGTGGCTTACTTGAGGTACTGCCAATATGCCAACTGTTAGTTGAACATATTGGGAGTAGAAGGTTCGGCGCAGGGTATGGCGATCGCTGTTCATACCCCCGTCTCATGACGGTACCCCCGTGAATACGCTATCTCGATAGCGTATGTTAACGTCGTCTGTACGGCGGAAATTGTACAGATATCGTTTCTATAAGCAAACGGTAATGAATACGGACGCTTTCATGAGTGCTGGCATGAAAGTTTCATGAGATATAAATGCTTGTCGATTTTCTGCAGGTACACTAACCGCGATTACGATGAGTTAGGGAACGAGTAGAAAGACTCGACTAGCTATTATAGGAGAGCCGTATTGTGTAAGCCACCGAAACTATCATCGTAAGACCAAAGCTATTTGGCAATTGTTTTATTTGTGAGGACGAATAGGACGTGCATACATCATGAACATGTGTATCTGAAATCAAAAAAAAAAATGCGTTATGTGAGAGTGGAAAGGTTCTTGCGTATCTAAGCATGGTTGCGTAAGGATTATCTAGAGAAACTGTCCCAAATCTGCCACGATCGAAAGGAGCGAATTATTGACCAAAGAAAACGACCATTTCTGATAAAGTTCATGTTAAAGAAATTGTTCCAAATCTTGTGCCCTATCTTCTATTCAAAAACGAAAAATTCTGAACTTATGGATAATAAGAAATAACAGAAACCTCGAAATGTCAGAATTCTGTCCGGAATAAGCACTTCTGCCTCTTAAATTTTTAGGCCCCCTTCCTGCGGTTTTCTGCAAGGGAGTACAACACAAAACTTGTTCCAAATTTATCCCAGAAGCTGCTGTTAAAATTTGGTAAATTTTGGCTGGGTAGATTTTTCCTGGTGCACGAAAACTCTAGCCTTCTGTTCACTGAAAATTCTGGGTAGACAGTAAGGTAAAACCTGAAAAGAAAGACCATCTTAGAGACCCAATTAGCTCTGGAGTTGACTAGAAAAGTTGTTCACAAATACCTTAGGAGTGACCTGGTGAAATTTGAGAATTTTTGGACGAGAACTGTGGGAGTTATGATTATTTTTGCACACTATACAGAATCTGTCCTTGTGCTGCTCACAGTTTTCGCTATCTCACTCCATTTGATCTTTTGTTCAGATGGCCGAGCCTGTTGAGATGATGGTGAATGAGGATGGACGCGTGCACTCGCAGTGCCTCCACTGGGAGGGCTTTCCCTCTATTTTGTGGGATGTTCTGCGTACCGCGGGCTATCTAATTCCCCCACGTTACGCCGGACTGGAGTTTGCAGAAAATGGAGTTACCCAGTGCCGTGTCAACGTGACTATCTTTCCGCACCCGCTACACCCGGAGTGGCCCGCCTTGGAGCTTGAGGCTGTTGGTCGCCGTTTGGCCGATACTTGGGAGCTTGCAGCCATGAGGGCGCTCACCACATTTTGTGCGCAGCGTCCCGAGGTTGTCACACTCACTCCCATTGGATTGTTTCCTGCTGCCCAGGACAACGACCCCTTTTGGCTCAACAGGGTGCAGCACGCACAGTATTTGGTAGACTTCCATGCCCAGGAGACTATCCATACCTCCGTGCGGTGCATGAGTGCACTCTACCGGCTTCAGACTCTCCAGAGTCAGGCACTCGAGCAGCTCACTGATCTTGCTCAGGCCTACCATATGATGGCAGATACCAGGGATGAGCAGATAAAGGAGCTCAGTCAGGATCTTGAGGACAGAGATGCTCAGATTGGCCAACTTGAGGGCCAAATCCAGGAGCAGGACACTCTCATGGGTGAGAGAGATACCACGATAGCACAGTTGGAGGAGCAGCTCCATGATCTGAACCTTGAGTTGGAGGATGCTAATGAGCATATTCAGTGGCATCATGATCAGAATGACCATCCCCATGAGGACGACATGGAGGAGGATGAGGAGGAGCCACAGGAGATTGATGGTATCTCAGGTATGGATTTCGAGGGTGAGGTACCACAGGCACCTCAGATGGGAGCCCACTCTCCGGCTCACAGCGAGTCGTCTGTCAACGACTTGGATGATTTCTAGAGGACGACCTAGGAGGACTTTTGCACATACTCCTCGATAGGGTAGCCTAACTTTTGGCAAGTGTTGTGATAGGCTAACTAGGAGTTGAGTAACTCTTTTGTGTTGGGTATATCTGAACCATGTGGATACCCACAACATGTAAGGAACGGCGATAAACTTGGTGATTTCGTTGTAAGTTGGTAAACGATGGAATCCACAATCGCTGAGACTTGTCGGAATTTTTACCCATGTCTCCTTGCATTTCTTGGCTGAGTGTTGAATACCAGACTTGTGCTAAATTTTGTGATCTAGGTTCTCACAAAAATTCAGCTTCATTGGACCTCGCTAGTTTAAGATATAGGCGAAACAGTACCGATCATTCTGCTGAAAAACAGCTAAGACAGCAAGGCAAAGGAAGAGCTTTTCGACCACCTTAGCCATAGTTCTAGCACCGAAGTAAATACCAAAGTGGGGCAGTCCTAAATTCTCTGACTACCACAAATGTTTGAGATGTTTTGGATGGACCCACAGCAGGCTATGATGTTTCTCGTAGCAAACAGAGATTCTGTCCATACTTCTAGCTCAGACTTCGGAAGTCTATGACTACACCAATTAATTATGAATCAAGGAAGTAATATGGATCGCGTTGCTAATGGTAACCTTTCACGTTTCAGATGGTTGGATCAACACGTGGCAACCCCGAGGGTTTTGGTGCCGGTGGCAGCCGCTCGCGACAATCGCCACCACCCCCGCCCAGTTTGGTGGAAGTGATGGCCGCTCAAACCGAGCTGCTGCGTCAGATTGTGCAAGGGCAACACCAGCAGAGAGGTGGGCACCATGCTCACCAACCACAAGCTGCAGGATACACGGATTTCCTAGGGACCCAGCCTCCATTGTTCCATAAGACCGAGGAACCCCTGGACGCAGATGCATGGATTCGCACCATAGAATCCAAGTTCACACTACTTGTGGCCCCATGCTCAGAGGCCAACAAGGCCCGTTTTGCCGCGCAACAGCTTCGCGGTACCGCTCGACTGTGGTGGGACCACTATTTTGCGATGCTCCCGGCTGATCATGTGGTCGACTGGAACGAATTCAAGACCGCATTCCGGGCACATCATATTCCCGAGGGTCTCTTGGAGAGGAAGTTGAATGAGTTTCTGGCACTTACCCAGGGCACCCGCACCGTGTTACAGTACGCGCAGGCGTTCAACAACCTATGCCAGTATGCGGGGTATCACGCTGATACGGATGCCAAGAAGCGTGATCGATTCCGTCGAGGTCTGAATACCAAGCTCAAGGAACGTCTGAACTTAGCCAGGGCGGACACCTACAACGAGTTGGTCAATATGGCCATTACCCAGGAGGACTGTATCATGGCACACCGGGCAGAGAAAAAGAGAAAGGCACCCGCAGGACCATCAAGTGCCCAACCACCAAGGTATCGCATCGTACAAAATACCGCACCCACAGCTCCACCAAGGGCCCCGCAGCCAGGCAGATGGATTGCCAGACCCCCACAGCAGCCAGGCATGGTACGACCCCCGATGCCTCCGCAGAATGGTCCGAGGCCCGTTCTCCAGCAGTCTCTTCGACCTAGCCCCATGAATCGCTGTTTCAAGTGCGGGAGTTCCAGCCACTTCGCGCGAGAATGCCCTCAGCCTGGACAGCCCAACCAAGGTCAAGGATCCAACCCGAACGCTAAGAACAGGGGCAAGAGACAAACCCTGCAAGTCAAGCAAGGACGGATTAACTTCACCACGCTTGCAGAGCTTCCAGAAGGAGCCCCAGTAATGTCGGGTACATTCTCTATCCATAACAAGCCCGCCGTTATATTATTTGATTCTGGTGCATCGCATAGTTTCATAAGTGCAAAATTCGGTGCAAAAGTAGGCTTGGATATTGTCACACAAAAGGGTCATATATGATATCAACACCGGGTGGTAAAATTGCTTCAAACCAAATGGTCAGACAAGTACCAGTCAAATTGGGTAGTAAAACCATCGACACGGACCTTGTCCTTTTACCCCTTGACGGCATGGACATTATTTTGGGAATGAACTGGATGGCTATGCATGGAGTCACACTGGACCTTTCTTCCCGAGCCGTTGAGATAAATTCACCTAGTCACGGAGCCACTACCCTTTACCTACCATTCATAGATTGCACGAATTCCTGTGCTTATAAGATGGAAGGACTTAAGCTAGATGAGATTCTTGTGGTGAACGAGTATGCCGATGTTTTCCCGGATGACCTACCAGGAATGCCACCGGATAGGGATATTGAGTTCGTTATCGAACTACAACCAGGCACTGCACCTATATCCAAAAGACCATATAGGATGCCCCCTAAAGAATTGGCCGAGTTGAAACTTCAACTCCAAGAACTACTGGACAAAGGTTTCATTCGCCCTAGCGCGTCACCTTGGGGATGTCCAGCCCTATTCGTAAAGAAGAAGGATGACAGTTTGAGATTATGTGTGGACTACCGACCTCTCAATGCGGTAACAGTTAAAAATAAATACCCACTTCCTCGCATCGATGTACTCTTCGATCAATTAGCTGGAGCCAGAGTCTTCTCAAAGATTGATCTTCGTTCGGGATATCATCAGATCAAGATTCGCCCGTGCGATATTCCTAAGACTGCCTTCTCCACACGATATGGACTATATGAATTCTTGGTCATGTCCTTTGGACTCACCAATGCCCCTGCCTACTTCATGTATCTCATGAATTCGGTATTCATGCCCGAACTCGACAAATTCGTCGTAGTGTTCATCGACGACATTCTTGTCTATTCCAAGGATGAGGAAGAGCATGCCAAGCACCTTCGCATTGTTCTTCAGCGACTCAGAGACCATCAGCTCTATGCTAAGTTTTCTAAGTGTGAATTCTGGTTGGATACTGTAAAGTTCTTAGGTCACACGATCTCCAGCAAAGGCATAGCGGTTGACCCCAGCAAGGTACAAGAGGTGATGGATTGGAAACCCCCTACCTCTGTTCATCAGATTCGCAGTTTTCTCGGCTTAGCCGGTTACTACCGTCGCTTCATCCCGGATTTCTCTCGAATCGCTAAGCCCATGACGGAACTATTGAAGAAGGAAGTAAAGTTTGTATGGAATGAGAAGTGTGAGGAAGCCTTCCACACTCTCAGAGAGCATCTGACTACGGCACCTGTGTTAGCTCAACCCGATAATACCAAGTCATTCGATGTGTATTGTGACGCATCAGGTACTGGTCTAGGATGTGTGCTCATGCAAGAGAATCGAGTGATTGCATATGCCTCACGAGCCCTTCGGCCCCACGAACGGAATTATCCCACGCATGACCTTGAGCTCGCAGCCGTCATTCACGCTCTGAAGATATGGAGACACTATCTCATGGGTACACAGTGCAATATCTACACGGATCATAAGAGTCTCAAGTACATCTTCACACAAGCCGATCTGAATATGAGACAACGAAGGTGGCTAGAATTAATCAAAGATTATGACCTTGAAGTGCACTATCACCCCGGTAAGGCTAATGTAGTCGCGGATGCACTAAGCCGCAAGTCCCATTGCCATTGCTTATCCATGGAGTCCTACCATGAGACATTATGTGCAGACATGAGGAAGCTTAACTTGGAAATGGTTTCCCAAGGCACTCTAAATCACATCTCAGTTGAGCCCACTCTTCACGACCAAATCGTCATGGCACAACTACATGATGAAGGAATCAAGATCATCAAACAAAAACTCTCTCTAGGTGAAGAGAAGTATAAGTGTTTCCGCCAGGACCATAAGGGAGTTCTATGGTTCGAAAGTCGGATAGTCGTTCCGAAGGATCGTGAACTCCGCAAGCAAATTCTCGATGAGGCACACCTCTCCAAATTCTCTATCCACCCCGGCAGTAGCAAAATGTATCAGGACCTAAGGCAAAACTTCTGGTGGACTAGAATGAAAAGGGAAATTGCTACGTATGTCTCGGAATGTGACACGTGCCAGAGAGTAAAGGCTAGCCACATAAAGGTGGCCGGTACACTTCAACCGCTACCTATACCATCATGGAAATGGGAGGACATAAGTATGGACTTCATCGTTGGACTACCAAACACGTCCCAGAGACATGATTCCATATGGGTTATCGTTGATAGACTCACGAAGACGGCACATTTTCTTCCGGTGCACACCACCTATTCTACCAAGAAATATGCCGAGATTTACCTCGATCGTATTGTTTGCCTGCATGGAATACCTAAGACAATTATCTCCGATCGTGGTCCTCAGTTTGTAGCACGCTTTTGGGAACATCTGCAAACGTCTCTTGGCACTAAGCTGATTCGCAGCTCAGCATACCATCCTCAGACCGATGGACAAACAGAAAGAGTAAACCAAATTCTTGAAGACATGCTGAGAGCTTGTGTCATTCATTATGACAAGAATTGGGACAAATGCCTACCCCTGGCAGAGTTCTCTTACAACAACAGCTACCAAACGAGTTTGAAAATGGCACCATTTGAGGCACTGTACGGACGAAGGTGTCGAACCCCTTTGAGCTGGTCACAAACCGGAGAACGTAAAATAATTGGACCCGACCTGGTAATCGAGGCAGAGGAGAAAGTAAGAGTAATACAAGCAAATCTTAAAGCCGCACAAGCCCGACAAAAGAGCTATTCTGACAAAAGGAGAAAGCCCCTAAAGTTCGAAGTTGGCGATCATGTCTACCTTCGCGTTTCACCCACCAAGGGAGTGCGAAGATTCGGAATCAAAGGCAAACTAGCTCCCCGTTATATTGGTCCTTACGAAATCATGGAGAGCTGCGGACCCGTAGCCTACAAATTACGACTGCCCCCTCAGCTCACGGCCACCCATGATGTCTTCCACGTATCTCAACTCAAGAAGTGTATTCGAGTCCCTACCGAGGTTGTGGAACAACAAGAAATATCGTTGGAACCCGATCTCTCGTATGTCGAACACCCAATTAAAATTCTGGATCAAAAGGAAAGAGAGACCAGGAAGAAAGTGATTAGAATGTATAAGATACAATGGAATCGCCACACGGAAGAAGAAGCCACCTGGGAAACGGAAAGCTACCTGAACCAACATTTCCCTGGGTTTCTGGTCTCAACCACTGGTATGTGCACCCACGCCCACACTAAGAATTACCGAATCTCGGGGCGAGATTCTTGTTAAGGGGGGAAGGCTGTGACAACCCTGGTAATTAAAATTCTGAAATCAAATGTCATTAGCCTAACTCTATGTGTTAAACCAACTAATGAGAGGGTGGAAAGATTTTAAAACGGGTTCAGTTGGAATTCAAATTAAATTTGGGCACATTTGGGCACATTTGAAACTTTTAAAATAACTTTAAAACCATAAGCCAAATGAAATTTTGCCTGAAACCAAAGTTGTAGAACTTTTTATTTTGAACAACTTTCGTGTTCAAAAGTTTTTGAAATTCAAATCAGAAAGAGGGGAAAACGCCCTGTTTGCACCCAGCCCCCTGAACTTTTTCGAATTCTTGCATTTTAGTCCCTGGCGTCTCCCCCCTCTGCTGCCGCGCCGCGCGCACGCGCCCGCCCGCCGCGCGCCAGGTGGCCGGCGTCGCCTGACCGGCGCGGAGCGCCAGGCCAGTGGCCGCCGCACCACCCCGCCACGGCCGGCTTTCCCCCGCCCCGACGCCGCGCCGCCCAGTCCCCACCCGCGCGTGCTGCCGCGCCCCGGCCGCCGCCCGCCCGGCCAGTACCCGCGCTCCGCCGTGCCGCCCCGGCCCCCGCGCCCCACCAGTCGCCGCGCCTGCCCTCCGCCCGAGCCGCTGCCGCTGCTGCCCCCCCACTCCGCGCCCGGCGCTATCTCGCCACGCCCACGCCACAATCGCGGCCGCCCAGTCACCGCGCCCGCTCGCCCGCACGCCGCGCCGGCGTTCTGCCGCCGCCCGCCGCGCCCAGTGCACGCCGCTGCCGTGCCCCGCCCCGCGCGTCACCCAGGCATCCCCACGCACCCTCCTGTCCCTACAAAACCGCCACCCCCGACCGCCCGCGCGAAACCCCGCCACCAGAACGCCTCGCCGCGCCATCGCCGCCGCCGAGCACCACCCGCCCGTGGGCAGCCCTCCACAGCCGCCCACTGCCCAAACCGAGCACCCAGCCACCACTACATCACCCCACCGCAGCTCACCGACCCACCCAACGCCACCCAAAGCCACCGGAGCACCGCCGCCCGCGCTACCGTCGCCGCCGCCGCCCCTGCTCGCCGTGGACAGCACGACCCCGGCCCCCTCCGTCCAAGCCGAGCCCCGGAGTAGCTTCCCCACGCACCAGTGAAGCTCACCGACCGGACCACGCCGCCCCAAGCCCGCCGGAGCACCGCCGTCGACGCGAGCCGCGCCGCCGCCGCCTCTGCTCCAACGCCGGCGAGCCTTTCCCGGCCGTCCCCCACCTGGACAACACCCCCACAAGGTAGCCCTCGCGCCCCTGAACCTTCCCCGACCCCCGCCCCTCGCCGCCGGTGAGCCCCCTCGCCGGAATTTCGGCCGGCCGCCGCACCCGAGCCGCCGAGGACCCAATTGCAAGGATTTAAATCTTTAGAAGGGTCTGAGCGTAAGATTCAAGGACCTAGTTGTAAAAGAAAATTTCAAACCTAGATTCAAATTCAGTGAACTTGTAAAATTCGTATAAAATCGTAGAAAATTCGGAAAAATGCAAACTCAACTGTTCTGGAATCCTCAGAACAAACTCTACCACTTTTGTTACAAAAATTTTCTCAGAATCTCAAAATATTTCGCTCTACATTAAATAGAAGCTTAAATAGACATATTTTATACCCATTGTTCTAGAGCAATGCTGACCCTGAATTTTGGGCAGTGAATTAGTTGCTGGATGATTAGGACTGTGTAAAAAGATTAGGCCCAAATTCCATCTCTAGATTTACTGTTTAATAAACTTAGTTTTATATCATGTGTAAAAGGAATGTTTTATCCCTGTAGTTAGGTGGTGAGTCACCCCTTGAAATTTTTCCTATGCTAATGTATTGGTAACAAGAAGCCAGAGAAAAATTAGGAGAATTTTTATCTCACAGTAACCTATTTATTTGATTTATGTGCTAATAACATACATTAAATCAAGAAAATAGTGTCTTAGCTTGGAAAATCCCCAAATTATTACTGGGAGTTACAATTTGGTAGAAGTTGCTGTGTAAAAAGTTTCATGGACAAAAACCCTATGTAGGGCCCTGTAAAAATGAATCTTTGAAAAGCCTAGGTGTAGAATGTTATATTTTCTATGATCTAAATACTGCATGATAAATCCTACAAAAATTACAGTAGCTTCTGCATGCTCAAGTGAGAGCTCTGTAAAAATCTTAGCCACAATTGTTGCACCAATTGATCTGTACGAAAAGAACAAGTATCTAACAGCAACAATGAAATCTATTTTTCAGAATTAATCTGTTACATAACATTGGCTGAAAATTTTACAGTAAGCACATCTTTCCTTGAGGTGTCTAAATCCAAAATTTCATGACCAGAAACTATCCCTTGTAGTAATTACTCTCAAATCGTAATCAAGTGCTATTTCCACGACTTAAACTGTGCACTCATGTAGAATCGACGACTCTCGCCGACGGAACCTACGAGCTGGTGCCCGCGTCCGAGAGTGAACAGCGCGAAGCTCAAGCAAATCTAACTGAAGCTTTTGAAGACCCGAGCCCAAGTTCGGAAGACCCCCAAGCGAACTGCGAAGGCAAGCCCCGGAGCATAACCCATTCTTTCCGAAATGATGCAACCCTTTACTCCTTGCTTGTGCATTAAGTTTATAGGAGTTGGATGAAAACTTAGTTGCATGATGTCAGGAACCCTTGTTTGAAAACTAGATGTAAGGATCGTTAGAATGCTGTGCTAATAGGACTCCGGTAAAAGTCGAGTGATTTCCTGTCACTCGCGAGAAAATAGGAGTTGAATGACTACTACACGCTGCAATCATAAGGACACGGACGGGTTATGTAACGATGGTTACGATTGAGGCCCGTCTGTCTAGTGAAAAATGCTAAGGCCGCAGGGTGTGGTAGTGATGGTTAAGTCCTTGAACGTACTAAACACATGCCGAGATTATGGGAATCGGTAAGCTTAAGTACCTGATTGGCCCGGCAAGGGGACGGCATCCTACCCTTTGAACTTCGGTCCCATGTGCATATGGCGAGTGCAGAGAGTGGTCACGACCCGGCGCCGAACCGTGGCGTGGGGCTCTTGTACTCTCGGAGGGTAGCCCCGATCCACGACCCGGAAAGAAAGGGGAAAAGTTGCACGTGTGACTCTAGGGAGTAACCACGTGACGTGTGTTTGGGTTTCCCTTGCAAGGTTAAGAAATTCGATTCGAATCGTCCGTTTCTCACGGCTATTGAGACTGCTTAACCATTTTTACCCACAGAGTAAGAAGAGGAACAATGATGATGAATGAACTGGTTGGATGGAAAGTTTACTGCTTCACCATGTATGCTTTAAATAGCTGCTTACCTAGACTGGCTAACGAAACTAGAATCTTGAGCTAAAAGTTGAAAGTAAGGACCCACTTGTAGATGCTTTTCGGCAAAACAAACCCCTGAGCCAAAAGGCCTTGCATACCTAGAGTCGGTGGAGTAGTTCCCACTACACGGGTAAGTCTTGCTGAGTATTAGTATACTCAGCCTTGCTTGTGACTCGTTTTCAGGTGAACCCTTCGAAGACATGATTGCTAGCTTGACTTGGCCCTGCACTCTTCCCCCTGGTTGGTCGGTGGAATGGGATGCGCCCCCGTCCAACGGAGATAAGGCCGAGTGATGTCTCGTACGGGCTTCATCGAGACATCCTGTATCGTCGAGTAGTTTCCGATGTTTATTTCCGCTGCAATTTAACTCTGAAGAACTTATTAATGTTAATTGAAGTACTTGTTTTCTAAACTCAGAATTAGGCCTGTAATATTTACTTATGTTAATGTTGTAATATTTGCTGGAATGTGGTATTCTCTGAGCTCATCGTCGCATGAGCGTTTGTATGTACGGCGCTCGATCCGTTCACCGTGGTTGTATCGGGAGGTTATACCCGACAGACCAGTGGATTACTCCGTTTGAAGTGTAAGGTTAACCGAGGATGCCTTAATGGTGATGGTTAATACACTTGAGCCGGATTAATTCAGGTGGTTCTGCCACAGTCCCCCACCCGAACAAGACCCCCACGAGGTAGCCCTCGCACCCCTGAACCTTCCCCGACCCTCACCCCTCGCCGCCGGCGAGCCCTCGCCGGAATTTCGGCCGGCCGCCGTACCTGAGCCGCCCGAGGACCCAATTGTAAGAATTTAAATCTTTAGAAGGGTTTGCACGTAAGATTCAAGGACCCAGTTGTAAAAGAAAGTTTCAAATCTAGATTCAAATTCAGTGAACTTGTAAAATTCGTATAAAATCGTAGATACTTCAGAAAAATGCAAACTAAACTGTTCTGGAATCCTTAGAAGAAACTCTACAACTTTTGTTACAAAAAGTTTCTTAGATTCTCAACATATTTTGCTCTACATTAAATGGAAGCTTTAATGGACTTCTTTTGTACCCACTGTTGTAGATCAATGCTGACCCTAAATTTTGGGAAGTGAGTTATTTGCTTGATGTTTAGGATTGTATATAAAGATCAGGCCCAAACTCCATCTCTATCTACACTGTTTATTAAGTGGCTAAATATTTTTATCCCTGCAGTTAGGTTATGAATCACCTAATGAAACTTTTTCTATGCTGGTGTAATAGCACCTAGATGCCATAGGAAAATTTAGAGACTTTTTATCTCACATTTGATTTATGTGCTAATAACATACATTAATTCAAGAAAATAGTATCTTAGCTTGGAAAATTCTCCAATTTTTACTAGGAGATACACAGTGGTAAAGGTTGCTGTGTAAAAAGTTTCATGGACAAAAACTTTGTGTAGGGTCCTATAAAAATAAATCCTTGAAAAACCTAGGTGTGTAATGTCACATTTACTATGCTCTGAAAACTGCATAATAAATCCTATAAAAATTACAGTAGCTCCTGCACGATTATATGAAAGCCCTGTAAAAATCTTAGACTCAGTTTTTGCACCAATTGTTCTGTAAAAAAAGAACAATGATCTAACAACAACTATGTAATATATTTTTCATAATTAATCTGCTACATTAAATTGTCTGAAAATTTTACAGTAAGCACATCTTTCCCTGATGTGCGTAAATCCAAAATTTCATGACCAGAAACTATCCACTGTAGTAATTACAATTAAAATCGTGTCGTTTACCATCACCACTACTTAAATTTGTGCATTCATGTAGAATCGACGACTCTCGCCGACGGAACATACGAGCTGGTGCCCGCGTCCGAGAGTGAGCAGCGTGAAGCTCAAGTAAATCTAACTGAAGCTCTTGAAGACCCGAGCCCATGTTCGGAAGAGCCCCAAGCTAACTGCGAAGGCAAGCCCCGGAGCATAAACCATTTCTTTTCCTAAATTATGCAACTCACTACTCTTTTGCTTGTGCATTAAGTTTATAGGAGTTGAATGAAAACTTAGTTGCATGATGTTAGGAACCCATGCTTGAAAACTAGATGTAAGGTTCGATAGAATGCTGTGCTAATAGGACTCCGGTAAAAGCCGAGTGATTTCCTGTCACTCGCGAGAAAATAGGAGTTGAATGTTTACTACACGCTGCAATCATAAGGACAACGGACGGGCTATGGTACGATGTTTACGGTTGAGGCCCGTCTGTCTAGTGAAAAATGCTAAGGCCGCAGTGTGTGGTAGTGATGGTTAAGTCTTTGAACGTACTAAATACATGCCGAGATTATGGGAATCGGTAAGCTTAAGTACCTGATTGGACCGGCAAGGGGACGGCATCCTACCCTTTGAACTTCGGTCCTATGTGCATATGGCGAGTGCAGAGAGTGGTCACGACCCGACGTCGAACCGTGGCGTGGGGCTCTTGTAGTCTCGGAGGGTAGCCCCGATCCACGACCCGGAAAGAAAGGGGAAAAGTTGCACGTGTGACTCTAGGGAGTAACCACGTGACGTGTGTTTGGGTTTCCCTTGCAAGGTTAAGAAATTCGATTCGAATCGTCCGTTTCTCACGGCTATTGAGACTGCTTAACCCCCTTTACCCACAGAGTAAGAAGAGGAACAATGATGAGGAATAAATTTGTTGGATGAAATGTAATGCTTCACCATGAATGCTATTGGATAGCTGCTTATCTAGAATGGCTAATGAAACTAGAATCTTGAGCTAAAAGTTGAAAGTAAGGACCCACTTGTAGACACTTTTCGGCAAAACAAACCCCTGAGCCAAAAAGCCTTGCATATCTAGAGTCGGTGGAGTAGATTCCACTACTCGGGTAAGTCTTGCTGAGTATTAGTATACTCAGCCTTGCTTGTGGCTCGTTTTCAGGTGAGACCTTCGAAGATATGATTGCTAGCTTGACATGGCCCTGCACTCTTCCCCCTGGTTGGTCGGTGGAATGGGACACGCCCCCGGCCAATGGAGATAATACCAAGTGATGTCTCGTACGGGCTTCATCGAGACATCCTTATCGTCGAAGTAGCTTTTGTTGTTTTATTTTCCGCTGCAACTTAAACTCTGAAGAACTTATTAGTTATGATCACTCAAGTACTTGGTTTCTAAACTCAAACTTGGTCTGTAATATTCACTTATGGCAATGTTGTAATATTTGCTGGAATGTGGTATTCTCTGGGCTCATCGTCGTGTGAGCATTTGTATGTATGGCACTCGATCCGCTTCACCATGGTTGTATCGGGAGGTTATACCCGACAGACCAGTGGATTACTCCGTTTGAAGTGTAAGGTTAACCGAGATTGCCCTAATGGTGATGGTTAATACACTTGAGCCGGATTAATTCAGGTGGTTCTGCCACATCGGCCAGACGGGAATCGGCCGATGGTCTTCAGCGTCGGACACACGACCCGGGAGATCTGCTTAGCTCCTGTTCGGGTTATCGCCCTGGTACGGTTCGCGCGGCGTGCCAGTCAATCTGACTTGTTGATTGACAAGGAAATAAGAGTATTAAATTCTAGGCGATCCGATCGGTTGGGATTCCGATCTGTCCTGAAGAGCGCGTTGGCGAATCGGCCGATCTGCTATGAACATGATCGGCTATGGATCAGCCGATAATCGCGTAATAATTGTAAAGAAGACTGCTGGAGCGATCTGAACAATTATTACAGATGCAACACTTGAAATAGATCTAATCGGCTATATGACAATAAATCGAGGAAAAGCGATGATGAAGCCGATTACTCTGATCTCAAGCTGGATAACTGGTGATAATACTAGAACAACAATAAAACTTGCAATTCTAGTAAATATCGATAACTGGTGAATAAATCCAAACGAAACCACAGCGATGCGCCTGTAGTTAAAGCTCGGATATTACTCGATAAGCGGAACCTACCAATTGGCCGGAGATCAAGTTGATGCAGCCCTGCCAACTCGTACGAACTCGTGAAAGAAGAAAAATATTGGCGAAGTCGCCGACTTGAAAGTAAATTGCTGGAAAAAAAGTAAAAGTATTGTTGTTGATTGATGTGTTGATGTCCTGCAAACCCCTGACGACTCCTATTTATACCCTAAAACTAGGACTCCTGGTCGATTACGACTTGTTACAACCTCATTTAAAACAGGAAAACTACTATATCTGTAATATCTTTAAAAAGGAAACGGACTCCTGCAGAATCTTCCGCTGCCGTCTCCTAATCCAATCAGGACTTTTCCAATTGCTTCTTGACCGACTTAGCATCGCTCCGCTGACCAATTTTTGACCGGGACCCTCTGAAGTAGCCCCAACCTGTTGGCGCAAGCTGTATCACCAATCGGCCGATTTCCAACTGTTACCTCAATCGGCCGATTCCTCATCGTGGCCTTCAGATCTGCCGTACCGGCCAATCATCTTCTCTTGACGCCGATTCAACACGTGTCAAAATCTGGCGTCAACACATGCCCCCCAGTTTCGGAGTAAAACATAACTTTTTCTTCGAAACTCTTTCTTTAATCTTCTTCTCCGAAACGGGCGCAGTAAAAATCTCCTTCCGGTCCGCGGTCTTCCGCACAATGATTGCAATTTCCTCGGACCGAGCACGTGAAACGACCGCTCCCCTGGAATTCGTGTAGACGGCGCGGCAAAAATACCGTTTTTACCCTTGCCTTCCCGGTTTATCCTTAAGTATTGGCATTCTCCACCTACTCTTCCTCACAAATCTAGCATCTCCTTCCAGCGAACCACTGTTCGTCTTCCTCTGAGCCCTCTCGATCTCCAACCGCCCCCTCCGGCAATCTCATTCGCGACCTGCTTCAACCTCCCAATGGCGTCACCATCGGTGACCACTCCAACCACGGAGGCTCTATCGGCGACCCCCTCAGCGGCGGCGGCCCAATCGGCGGCTCCACTGGCAGCCCCATCGGCAACGATGATCTTCATCCCAGAGGTAAATACTTGAAATTTTCCCCTTTTGCTTTCTTACTGCTCCAGTATTTTCCGGATCCTTTCTCAGTTTTTTCCCCTTTTCTTCCTCTTTTAGGCACTTAGGCATCAGATCACCATCCCTCTTCCAGAATCCCCTGACCTTATCTGCTTAGGCCTCATGGGGAACCCCGATCCAACTGACCTGATCAATCTAGAGACTCACAGAGTCCCGTTCAAGCAATCACCCATGGACCTAGATCAGTGGGTAGGTACCTTTAGATCCTGGCCAAATGAGACCCCTGGCTGGAGAGAATGGTACCAAAGAATAGCCAGGTCTAGGAGGGTTCAGTGGGATGAACAGAAAATCGGCCAATGCATAGACCTCTCCTTGTCCCAGATGGAGAAAAATGAACCTTTGGTCATAGCAGCTTCTTACTTTTGGTCCGACGCACTTAATGCGTTTCTTTTTGAACATGGACCCATGACCCCAACTCTGGCCGATGTCCTGCTGTTGACCGGCCTTGACATCTCCTCCGCCGATATCCCTTTTAACTATCTGATTAAGCCATCACATCGGCTGGAAACCAAAGGAATCGGCGGATGGAAGGGGTACATCAGTAAAAATATGAAGACTGGGACAGTTTCAGAGAGACAGCATACTGCATTCCTGATGATGTGGCTGGAAAACCACTTTTTCTGTGGCAGAGCAGTTGGACCCTCTTCTAACACCCAAGCTTTAGCGGAAGCTCTGTCACAAGGATCGGCCATCCCCCTTGGAAAACATCTGCTGGGATCGGCCTACCACCTGATGCATCAAATTGGCACTAAGCTGTCAAAGGGGGAGCCGATTGGGAACCCTGGCGGTCCCTGGTGGTTCATCACCCTCTGGCTCAATTTATATATGAGCAAGGTCTCTCAGCAACAGATAGAGACCAAAACTTTCCCCAATATCGAGTCAGAGGAGAATCCAACCGTCCGCGACGCTGCAGATCCTTTGGAGAGGCGGCATCGGCCTTCCCTGGCTGTCAGTTCACTGCTACCCGTACAGCTGAATATTTCAGATGCCTCTACAATGGCCTTAGTGAAGAGACTGTCAGCTGGCATCCGTATCAGGCAGTGGAGCCGATTTTTGAACTACCCATCAGCTACGACTTCTCCACTCATACTTTTGACAGGGAGCTTATGGATATCTTGATCAAGCCAGGGATTCTGCCAGCCAATTTCTTCTCTGGAAAGGACTCTCCCACATATGAGTTCTACAATCCATCGGCTGCAGCAAGGCAACTGGGCTTTGGCCAACTGCCGATTCGGGTCTATTTCGCCGGTCAAGCAAAATTCAGAGATGGACTGACTACAAGTCTTGACTACAATCAGCTGTGCGATCTAGTGCCAGATTCTAGCACTATTGACCTGAACAATTGGTCAGTGGCCCCTTTTGCCACTCAGCAATTTAAATTATGGTGGGCAGAATGGAAGCAATACCTTTTCTGCAAATCTCCATCAACTTATTGCAACATTCTAGACCCAGAAAACATCGACCCAAATGCAGCGGTATGTCTTTTCTCCCAGCCGATTTCAATGCTATCTCTTTCCATACTTTCACCTTGTCATTAACTCACATTTATCTTCTTAGTCTGAAAGCCAGGTCCCTCCGATGCGGAGCCGAAGCGGCAAGCCGATAGATAATCACCATCCATATACACCATATCCACTCATCGGCTTCCACGCTCCAACCATTAAGGACATTTCCACTGGCCGATCGAAACGAGCACCGAAAAGGCCAACCTCGAAGATAACAAGCCGTCGAGTGCGAGCCCGCATCGTATCGGCCGATCAAACGGTGGTAGCATCGGCCGAGACTCCGATTCCTTTATCCTTGCCAGCTACCGAGATAGCCGATCCTCAAGTCACCGTCGAAGTCGGGGCAGCTGCGGCATCAGTACTAGTAGAAGCTGTTCAGGTGATCTTGTTTATTTCATATATCCTTTAAGTGCTCCACTAACACTAACTCTCTCTCTCTGCCAGGCTGCACAAGCTGTTCCATCGCAGTCTCCACAGCAATTAGCCACGTCTCAAGTGGAAGCCGAAATTCCAGCAGCTCCTCCCGTCGAGGTAAATGATCTCTTACTTTAATTTCTTGATATTCAGAGGACTTAACCGATCCTGAAACAGGCCAATTTGGGTATGCTGGCTATAACCCCACAACAAACATCGGCCGGAAGATCAACAGAGGCATGGAAAATTTCTCATACCATCTTATTTCAATTACCCATAGCATACTCACAGGATCTGTTTTCCATGCCTTTTCAGGAAGCTGGTCCGAGCGGAGCATTAATAGTTGTTGAATCTTCTTCCTCTGACGAGCCAATTGTACCAGCCCCAGAGACAAGGGAGACGCCCCCACCGGCGCAAGCAAGAGAAATTCGTTTTAAGGAGGTAACAAACTTACCATTGGAATCGGCCGATTCCCCTTTACTGCTTGCCAACCCTTCTCTTTATTTCCCTACAGGAGCAAGACACCCCGAACAACAGCATTTTCTCCTTCGCTGTTTCTTTGCCTGATGATGAAGAGATCGCTTCACATCCGATTTCATCGAGCTCTGCTTCCGATGATGTCCGTGCCAAGCTTGAAAGCATGCGGATTCTCCTTCAGAACGACATCGGCCGATTGGTAGAAGACGCTTCGCCGATTCGACAACTGTTCAATGATATCAAGGGTCGAATCCCGGAAGAAAAAATAGAAAGCTTGGAGCGTGCTGCATATATAGAACATATGGCCGATTGCGCCCAGCTGGTGAAAACCCGGGAAGACGCCGATTCATACAAGCACCGGGCTCAAGAGGTACATCGACGGATCAATTTCCTCGAGAGCTGTCGCCCGGATGTCATCGGCACGATAGATCGGCTCAAGCGGAGGAGGGCAGAGCTGGCCAAGGAGATGGAGCAGATAACCAAAGATATAGCCACTGAAGAAAAGAAGCTCCAAGAGCTCCCGTCTGTCATCACTGGGCTGAAGCAAGAAAGGCGGAACTTGGCCCGTGAAGCGATAAGGCTTCGTCGCCATATGTCAGAGGTTCCAGGATCGGCCGATGATGACCAGAGAGTACTAGACTCGGCCGATCAGATTAGGCAACAAGCTATCGCGGCCATAGATGCTTTTCTCGGGCTGTAAAGAATACTGTAAACATTTAATACCCCTTTAATGTTACTGCACCGATTTGCTCCTTTAATGTCACTGTGCTGACTCGATTTTTGACCACTTCTTTTGCCAGCTTTGCATTTATGAATGCTTTTACTTTGACGGGACATGTCTCACCATCTATCTACTTCTCTTCCCTTTATAAGTAGATCCTTCAGAACGGCTCGATATTCTGCCTGATTATTGGTCGCGGAAGCCTCTATCGGCAGAGAGAAATCATAACTTGCCCCCCGAGGCGATACAAGAACAATGCCGATTCCTGATCCAGCCCCACACGAAGAACCATCAAAATACAGAGTCCATGGAACCGGTTCAACGACGGCAATCTCTGGTCCACAATGCTGAGCTACGAAATCGGCCATTACTTGACCTTTGACTGCTTTGGCCAATTCGTACCTTAAATCGAATTCTGACAGAGCCAGGATCCATTTTCCAATCCGCCCTTTCAAAATCGGCAATGATAGCATATACTTCACCACATCATCCTTGCATATAACTATGCATTCTTGTTTCGGCGTCCAGGAGTCTTCTGCTGACGCAATATACCACTCGTTCTTTCCCTTCGAACTCCTGTACCAACACCAATCCAATAGCCTGTTCATCAGCCGATAAATATAATTTGAACGGCTTACCAGGTTGTGGCGGGACGAACACCGGAGGTGAAACTAGATATTGCTTAATATATTCCAATGCTTTGCGTTGTTCTTCTCCCCATATACATTCTTGATCGGGCTTTAATTTCAACCGAGGGGTAAAAGCTCAAATTCGCCCTGACAGGTTGGATATGAACCTTCTGATAAAATTGACCTTGCCGAAGAGGGACTGCAGCTCAGTCTTATTCTGTGGGGCCACAACTTTATTGATGGCGTCTATGGTCTTCCGATTGACTTCTATTCCGCGCTCGTGAACCATGAACCCTAAGAATTGTCCGGCTGATACACCAAATGCACATTTGTTCGGGTTCATCTTCAGCCCATGCTTTCTTGTGCATTCCAGTACTTCTTGTAAATCGGCCAGATGTTCTTGGTGCCCTTTTGACTTGACCACGACATCATCTATATAAATTTCCACCGATGTACCAATAAGCTTGTGGAAGATATAGTTCATGGCCCGCTGATATGTAGCACCGGCGTTCGTCAACCCAAAAGTCATCACAACCCATTCGAATAAACCAAGATGACCTGGACACCTGAAAGCCGTTTTTGAGATATCTTTTTCGGCCATTAATATCTGATTGTACCCTGCATTACCATCCATGAAACTGATGACTTTGTGTCCTGCGGCAGCATCTATCAAGATATCAGCCGTTGGCATCGGATACCCATCCATTGGTGTGGCCTGATTTAAGTTCCTGAAATGCACACACGCAGCTTTCCATTCTTTTTATACACGGGCACAATGTTAGACATCCATTCGGCGTAGCGGCACTGCCGAATAAATCCTGCTTCAATTAACTTTGTGATCTCGGCCTTTATATCAGGTAGAATCTTGGGGTTGCATCGTTGTGCAGGTTGCTGATATGGCCGATATCCTAATTTTATAGGTAACCGGTGTTCAACAATGGACCGGTCTAGACCTGGCATCTCATGATATTCCCAAGCAAAACAATCCTTGAATTCCTTTAACAAACTTATCAATTTACACTTATATTCAGGACCCAAATTAGCACTAATGTATGTCGGCCTTGATTTGCTGCTATCTCCCAAATCTACCATCTCCAATAAATCGGCCGACGTAAATCCATGCCCAAGCTTCCCGTCTTCTCGAACGAGTTGATCCATCTATTCTGAATCTTCAGAGCCGACTGCTTGGATCGGCTGTAGACCGAAATCGGACACTTTCAGGAAGTCAGTGTCCCAAGTCCTGCCAGATATACATTTGACGTGCTCGCAGCTCCACTGTTGCGTGTCGGCCGCTGCGACGCTGTAGGCGGAATCGGCGGTGACTATCTCTGTGCTGTCGCCGACACATTGCACGAGGCATTGATGCATTGTAGATGGGACACAACAGTTTGCGTGTATCCAGTCATGACCGAGCAGCATGTTGTAGTATCCCTTACCATTAATAACGAAAAAGGTAGTAGGAAGGGTCTTACTGCCGATGGTGAGGTCAACGCAGAGCGCTCCGCGGGCGGGAGACACGTTGCCTTCGAAATCTTTTAGCATCATGTCCGTCTTGGTGAGATCTTCATCGTTCTTCCCTAGCTTGCGGAACATGGCATATGGCATGATGTTGACTGCGGCGCCTCAATCTACTAGTAGTCTGGTGACGGGTCGCCCGTCAACGTAGCCTTTGAGAAACAGCGCCTTAAGATGTTGCCATTTTTCTTCTTCTGGTTTCTCAAAAGTAGCCGTCATCGGCTCTAACACCAGTTGTGCCATTTGCTCTTCCATTCTTGTCACTTTGTCTCGATCGTCAGGCGCCATGAATTCCATCGGCAATATGAACACCATGTTGATGTCGGCTGCTGATTCTTGATTGTCTGCTTCTTGACTGTTGTTTTTCTTTGGGCGTGTTGACGCCAGATTTTGACACGTGTTGAATCGGCGTCAGGAGGAGAAGATTGGCCGATGCGGCAGATCTGAAAGCTACAGAAAGGAATCGGCCGATTGAAGTAACAGTTGGAAATCGGCCGATTGGTGGCACAGCCTATGCCAACAGGATGGGATTATTCCAGAGGATCCTGGTCAAAAGCTGGTCAAAGGGAGCACGCTAAGTCGGTCGAGGAGCAATTGAAGGAAATCTTGATTGGATAAGGGAACGGCGGCGGAAGATTCTGCGGGAGTCCGTTTCCTTTTTAAGGTCCGTATAGATATAGTAATTTAAATAAGGTTGTAACAAGTCATGATCGACCAGGAGTCCTAGCTTTAGGGTATAAATAGGAGTCGTTAGGGTCTTGAAAAGATATAGATCAATACATCAATCAACAACAGTACTTCTACTTTTCCAGCAATTTACTTTCAAGTCGGCGACTTCGCCAATATTTTCTTTTTCCACGAGTTCGTACGGATTGGCAGGGCTGCATCAACTTGATCTCCGGCCAATTGGTAGGTTCCGCTTACCGAGTAATATCCGAGCTTTAACTACGGGCGCATCGCTGTGGTTTCGTTTGGATTTATTCACCAGCTATCGATATTTACTAGAATTGCAAGTTTTACCTGTTATTCTAGTATTATCACCAGTTATCCAGCTTGAGATCAGGGTAATCGGCTTCGTTATTATTCTCCTTCGATTTATCATCTCACAGCCGATTAGATCTCTTTCAAGTGTTGCTTCTGTAGTAATTGTTTAGATCGCTCCAGCAGTTTTCTTTACAATTACTGGACGATCATCGGCTGATCCATAGCCGATCATCTCTACAGCAAATCGGCCGATTTGCCGCCGACGCGCTCCTCAGGACAAATCGGAACTCCAGCCGATCGACGCGCCTGGAATTTAATACTCTATTTCCTTGTCAATCAACAGGTCAGATTGACTGGCACGCCGCGCGAACTGCACCAAGGCGATAACCCGAACAGGAGCTAAGCAGATTCTCCCGGGTCGTGTGTCCGACGCTGAAGACCCATCGGCCGATTCCTATCCGGCCGATTTTAGCGCCAACACACTTTTGGCACGCCCAGTGGGACCGTCCAAGATCTGATATGTCGAAGAACGTAGAAATCTCCGACAGCAACATCATTGAGGTCACAGAAGCGGATCTCAAGGACGACCAGAGGGAAGAATTGGCCAAACATCTGGAAGATTACAAGAAGATGTACCTCCAGTCGTTCAGTCGTACCAGAAGCGGGGAGGCAGTCAAGAAGGCTCCTATTCTAGCACCTCGCCACATCACCATCGCTGAGGACTCGGGCAAGATGTCAGAGATGATTCAACAGTCCGTGTATCAGGCGTTCATGGACCAATCCTCGGTGATGACCAACACGGTGTACAACGCCGTCGTCAACTCTCTGGCCAGCGGAGCAGTCCAAGGCTATCAGGGACCGGCATATGCCCCTCCAACCACTCTGCCAGCCAGAAGCCTACCATACGCGTCCCAATCGGCTCCTCAGCCGATATTGACGCAACGCGAGGGGTACAATTCTCCATTGCCCCCGACGTCTCTAAGATGCAGCGGGGCACCATGTCTCTCATCACAGACACCGCTTTAACCCGTTCAGATTGCTTCTGTGCAGTCACTGCCTACAAGCTCAGCACCTTGGGGAACATCAGCGACAACGTATTTTCCCGAGCCAGCGAACGGGTATGGAGGTTATTCAACCCAGGCGCCATGCCAATCGGCCGCCCGGCCGACGGTTCCCCAGTATCAGCCGATCTTATCAGAAATCGGCAGGGGGGCAAACACTGTGGAAGCATTCAGAGGCACGGCGCCAGCAGTGACGTACGAAGGGGGTGCGGACTCGTTTCGCCATCAACTATCGGCCGCTCAGCAAAATTCGCCGATTCGTCACCCGGCCGTACCAGCCCTTCAGCACATGTCCGCGCCACGAACAGCTGTTCATCAGCAGCAGGTGGACTGGACGGCAAGAATAGCAGAAGTAATCCAGGATCAGTTTGGACTGAAGCCGAAAGTTCAAACTTATACTTACAAGACGCCGTATCCATCGGCCTATGACTCGCTGTCGTTCCCACACCGCTACAAAGTTCCTGATTTCACCAAGTTCTCAGGGACGGACGACACATCCACTGTGGAGCATATCAACCGATTCATCATCCAGTGCGGAGAAGCTGCCACGCAAGATGCTCTGAGGGTGCGTTTATTTTCATCATCTCTGTCCGGATCGGCCTTCCAGTGGTTCACCACTTTACCACCAAATTCTATCGTCACTTGGGCCGATCTGGAGAAACAATTCCACAAGTACTTCTATGCAGGAGTACACGAGATGAAGATCTCGGATTTGACCAGCCTCAGGCAGAGGAGCGATGAACCAGTGACGGGGTATATACAGAGGTTCAGAGAAATCAGGAACAAATGCTACAGTCTGGCTCTGACCGATGCACAGTTGGCCGATATCGCTTTCCAAGGCCTCTTGCCACAAATCAAAGAGAGATATGCTGCCCAAGAGTTTGAAAGCCTGAGCCAAATCGTCCACCGATTATCAGGGCAAGAGGTCCGACCGTTTGAACAGCGGAGGAACTTCCAAAAGAAGGTGGCATACTTGGAGGGATCTGAATCCGATGCGGAAGAAGAAATCGGCCTGGCAGAATGGGTAAAAGGGAAAAAAACCAATATCTTACCCCTTTGGCAAGAAGGGGCCAGAGACATTCGGCTTTGACACGTCAAAAGCCGATAAATTTTTGATCTACTGCTTCAGGAAGGGCAGATTAAGCTGTCTCAACATCACACCATCCCCACGGCCGATCAACTCAAGAAGATGAAATACTGCAAGTGGCACAACGCTACTTCTCATGACACAAATGAATGTAAAGTCTTCCGCCAGCAGATACAATCGGCCATTGAACAGGGGCGGCTTAAATTTGAAACTCCAAAGCCGATGAAGATAGATCAGCATCCCTTCCCGGCCAACACGGTTAATGCTGGAGGAGACTCAAGTCAAACCAAGGTGCTGACGTCAGAATCGGCGAGAAGAGGCGGCGTTGTCGACCCCAGGAGGCAGATCACGACGGAAGAAATCAGAAGGAACAGGCGAGGGCCAGAACGACCACGCAGGCCCGTCACCTCCCAATTCTTACTAAGTAAATATCGGCAGCAGCAAGAACAAGCACGATACCAGGAAGAGACGATACGCCGGCATGAAGATCACTGGCAATGTCCGTTCTTCATCCACTGCTGGGAGAACGATATCAGGTTGCCGTCTGCCGATAACTGTCCGGAGTGTAACGGATTAAGCCGCAGCAATCGCCCGAGGCCACACTCTAGGGACAGAGGGTCAGAGCCGATCAGCAGAAATCGGCGCGAGGAACGGCGCACTTCGGTGCATGATCGGCTGGGGGGCAGAGTTGACCAGTACAGCAGGTCAAAAAGCAAGATCGGCCAGCGACATGGACTGGGGGCCAGGATCAGCGCACACGATCGGCTGGAAGAGATGGCCGATGACAGGGTCACCAGATTGGGAACACGCCAGATCATCGGCCAAACCAGTGAACCCCAGGTGGTGTCCCGATGGCCTATCCAGATCCCAGAAGCGAAGGATCCAACGCCTACGCCAGTGGGAGCATCAAGAAGAAGAACAAAGACATGTGCCAGAGAGAAGGAATGTTAAATCTCGAGTTTGGCGCCCAAAGAAAAACGATCAGGAAATGAACAACCAAGAATCGGCAGCCGAAATTGATATGGTATTCATACTGCCGATGGAGTTCATGGCGCCCAACGATCGAGATAAAGTAACAAGAACAGAAGAAGAACAAATGGCACAACTGGTATTAGAGCCGATGACGGCTACGTTTGAGAAACCAGAAGAAGAAAAACGGCAGCATCTCAAAGCGCTGTTTCTGAAGGGCTATGTCAACGGGAGACCCGTCACCACATTACTTGTAGATGGAGGCGCGGCAGTCAACATCATGCCATACGCCATGTTCCGCAAGCTGGGCAAGGGCGATAATGACCTCACCAAGACGGACATGATGCTAAAGGATTTCGAAGGCAACGTGTCACCAGCCCGCGGAGCGTTCTGCGTCGACCTCACCATCGGCAGTAAGACCCTCCCTACTACTTTCTTCGTTATTAATGGCAAGGGGTCCTATAATATGCTACTTGGTCGCGACTGGATACACGCAAACTGCTGTGTCCCAACTACTATGCATCAATGCCTTGTGCAATGGGTCGGCGATAGTACGGAGATAGTCGCTGCCGATTCCGTCTACAACGTTGCAGCGGCCGACACGCAACAGTGGAGCTGCGAGCATGTCAAGTGTATATCTGGCAGGACTTGGGACACTGACTTCCTGAAAGTGTCCGATTTCGGTCTACAGCCGATCCAAGCAGTCGGCTCTGAAGATTTAGAATAAATGGATCAGCTCGTCCGAGAAGATGGGAAGCTTGGGCATGGGTTTACGTCGGCCGATTTATTAGAGATGGTAGATTTGGGAGATAGCAGCAAATCAAGGCCGACGTACATTAGTGCCAATTTGGATTCTGAGTACAAATGTAAATTGATAAGTTTATTAAAAGAGTTCAGGGATTGCTTTGCTTGGGAATACCACGAGATGCCAGGACTAGACCGGTCTATTGTTGAACACCGGTTACCTATAAAATCAGGATATTGGCCATATCAGCAACTTGCACGACGGTGTAACCCCAAAATTCTACCTGACATAAAGGCCGAGATTACAAAGTTGATTGAGGCAGGATTTATTCGGCAGTGCCGCTACGCCGAATGGATTTCTAACATTGTGCCTGTATACAAAAAGAATGGAAAATTGCGTGTGTGCATCGATTTCAGGAACTTAAATCAGGCTACGCCGATGGATGGATATCCGATGCCAACGGCCAATATCTTGGTGGATGCTACCGCAGGCCACAAAGTCATAAGCTTTATGGATGGGAATGCCGGATACAATCAGATATTAATGGCCGAGGAAGATATTTCGAAAACGGCTTTCAGGAGCCCAGGCCATCTTGGTTTATTTGAATGGGTGGTTTTGACTTTCGGCTTGAAGACCGCCGGCGCTACATATCAACGGGCCATGAACTACATCTTCCACAAGCTCATTGGTTCATCGGTGGAAATTTATATAGATGACGTCGTGGTCAAGTCAAAAGGTCACCAAGATCATCTGGCCGATTTACAGGAAGTGCTGGAGTGCACAAGGAAACATGGGCTGAAGATGAACCCAAACAAGTGTGCATTTGGTGTATCGGCCGGACAATTCTTAGGATTTATGGTCCATGACCGCGGGATAGAAGTCAACCGCAAGACCATAGACGCCATCAACAAAGTGGTGGCCCCACAAAATAAAACTGAACTGCAGTCCCTCGTCGGCAAGGTCAATTTCATCAGAAGATTCATATCCAATCTATCCGGACGTATTCAGGCTTTTACCCCTCTGTTGAAATTAAAGCCCGACCAGGAGTTCATATGGGGAGAAGGACAGCACAAGGCACTGGAGAATATCAAGCAGTATCTGGTTTCACCTCGGGTGTTAGCCCCGCCACAGCCTGGTAAGCCGTTCAAGTTATATTTATCGGCTGATGAACAGGCTATTGGATCGGCGTTGGTACAGGAGTTTGAGGGGAAAGAACGAGTGGTATACTACGTCAGCAGAAGACTTTTAGACGCCGAAACAAGATATTCCTCGGTGGAGCGACTATGCTTGTGCTTGTACTTTTCATGTACTAAGCTCAGGCACTATTTGTTGTCGGCAGAATGCATAGTCGTGTGCAAGGATGATGTGGTGAAGTATATGCTATCATTGCCGATTTTGAAAGGGCGGATTGGAAAATGGATCCTGGCCTTGTCAGAATTCGATTTAAGGTACGAATCGGCCAAAGCCGTCAAAGGTCAAGTGATGGCCGATTTCGTAGTTCAGCATTGTGGACCAGAAATTGTCACCGTCGATCCAGTTCCATGGACTCTATATTTTGATGGTTCTTCGTGTGGGGTCGGATCAGGAATCGGCATTGTTCTTGTGTCGGTCGCCTCGGGGGGAAACTTATGATTTCTCTCTGCCGATAGAAGCCTCTGCAACTAATAACCAGGCGGAATATCGAGCTGTTCTAAAAGGCATCAAATTATTAAGGGAAGTCAGAGCTGATGCAGTCAAAATTTTCGGGGACTCCAAGCTCATTGTGGATCAGTTGACGGGGCGATCTGAGTGCAAGGATGATATCTTGAGGATTTATTATGAGGATTGTCTTCAACTTTTAAAAGAGTTCAAGTCTGCGATAATTGAGCATATCCCCAGGGATTATAATGAAGAAGCCAACAGACTGGCTCAACATGCTTCTGGGTATCGGCTGATTCAGGGAGCCATGATGCTAGAACTCGCGGCCGATGACTGGCAAAAGGAGATCGCCGATTACTTGAAAGATCCATCCCAAAAGGTGGATCGGCGAACACGTTTTCAGGCTACAAAGTATGTGTTGCTTGAGGATGATTTATTTTATCGGACGATTGATGGAGTTCTTCTCAAATGCCTGGGAACAGAAGAGGCAAAAGTTCTGATGGGAGAAATCCATGAAGGCGTGTGTGGAGCTCATCAATCAGCTCATAAAATGAAATGGATGATCAGGAACAATGGATATTATTGGCCAACCATTCTTGAAGATTGTTTCAGGTACTACAAAGGATGCCAAGACTGTCAGAGGTTTGGCAATATGCAGCGCGCACCAGCATCGGCTATGAATCCGATAATTAAGTCGTGGCCGTTCAGAGGTTGGGGAATAGATCTCATCGGACAGATTCATCCTCCATCTAGCAAAGGGCATAAGTTCATATTGGTGGCTACAGATTATTTTACGAAGTGGGTGGAGGCAGTTCCTTTAAGGAACGTGACATCGGCCGATATGATTGAATTTGTTAAAAGCCATATTATATATCGATTTGGCATTCCTCAAACCATCACAACCGATCAAGGGACAATGTTCACTTCTTGAGAATTCGGAGAGTTCGCCGCCGATATGGGAATTAAATTATTAAATTCTTCTCCATACTATGCTCAAGCCAATGGCCAAGCAGAATCATCTAATAAGGGGATAATCAAGCTGTTGACGCCGGATTTTGACACGTCTTGAATCGGCATCAGGGGAAGAAGATTGGCCGATGCGGCAGATTTGAGAGCTACAGTAAGGAATCGGCCGATCAAGGTAACAGTTGAAAATCGGCCGATTGGTAGCACAGCCCATACCGACAGTAGGATTATTCCAGAAGATCCTGGTCAAAAGCTGGTCAACAGGGCACGCCAAGTCGGTCAGAGAGAAATTGAAGGGGATCCTGATTGGATTAAGGAACGGCGGCGGAAGATTCTGCGGGAGTCCGTTTCCTTTAAAAGTTATTGTAGATATAGTAGTTTTCTTGTTTTAAATAAGGATGTAACAAGTCGTAATCGACCAGGAGTCCTAGTTTTCAGGGTATAAATAGGAGTCGCTAGGGCTTTGCGAGGAACAATCAAATCAATCAACAAAACACTTCTACTTTTTACCAGTACTTTACTTTTCAAGTCGGCGACTTCGCCAATATTTTCTTCTTCCACGAGTTCGTACGGATTGGCAGGGCTGCATCAACCTGATCTCCGGCCAATTGTTAGGTTCCGCTTATCGAGTAATATCCGAGCTTTAACTACGGGCGCATCGCTGTGGTTTCGTTTGGATTTATTCACAAGTTATCGATATTTACTAGAATTGCAAGTTTTACCTGTTATTCTAGTATTATCACCAGTTATCCAGCTTGAGATCAGGCTAATCGGCTTCGTCATTATTCTCCTTCAACCCATCGCCATACAGCCGATTAGATCTGTTTCAAGTGTTGTTTCTATAGTAATTGTTTGGATTGCTCCAGCAGTTCTCTTTACAATTACTATACGATCATCGGCTGAGCCATAGCCGATCATCTCTACAGCAAATCGGCCGATTTGCCGCCGACGCACTCCTCAGGACAGATCGGAAATCCAGCCGATCGACACGCCTGGAATTTAATACTCTATTTCCTTGTCAATCAACAGGTCAGATTGACTGGCACGCCGCGCGAACCGCACCAGGGCGATAACCCGAACAGGAGCTAAGCAGATTCTCTCGGGTCGTGTGTCCGACGCTGAAGACCCATCGGCCGATTCCTATCCGGCCGATTTTAGCGCCAACACACTTTTGGCACGCCCGGTGGGACCATCCAAGACCTGATATGTCGAACAACGCAGAAATCTCTGACAGCAACATCATTGGGGTCACAGAAGCTAATCTCAAGGATGACCAGAGGGAGGAATTGGCCAAACATCTAGAAGATTACAAGAAGATATATCTCCAGTCGTTCAGTCGTACCAGAAGCGGGGAAGCAGTTAGGAAGGCTCCTATTCCAGCACCTCGCCACATCACCATTGCTGAGGACTCAGGCAAGATGTCAGAGATGATTCAACAGTCCGTGTATCAAGCATTCATTGACCAATCCTCGGTGATGAGCAACACGGTGTACAACGCCGTCGTCAACTCTCTGGCCAGCGGAGCCGTCCAAGGTTATCAGGGACCGGCATATGCTCCTCCGACTACCCTGCCGGCCAGAAGCTTACCGTACACATCCCAATCGGCTTCTCAGCCGATATTGACGCAGCGCGAGGGATACAGCTCTCCACCACTTCCGGCGTCTCCAAGATGCAGCGGTGCACCATGTCTCCCATCGCGAGCGCCGCTTCAACCCGTTCAAATGGCCTCTGTGCAAGCACTACCTACGAGCTCAGTGCCTTGGGGGGCATCAGCCACGGCGTATTTCCCCAAGCCAGTGAACGGGCATGGCACTTATCCGCTTCAGGTGCTGTACCAATCGGCTGCCCGGCCGACGGTCTCTCAGTACCAGCCGATTTTACCAGAAATCGGCAGGGGGGCAAGCACTATGGGAGCATTCGGAGGCACGGCGCCAGCAACGACGTACGAAGGGGGCGCGGACGCGTTTCGCCAGCAGTTATCGGCCGCTCAGCAAACTTCGCCGATTCATAACCTGGCCGAACCAGCCCTTCAACACGTGCCCGCGCCGCGAACAACTGTTCATCAGCAGCAGGTGGACTGGACGGCAAAGATAGCAGAAGTAATCCAAGATCAGTTTGGGCTGAAGCCGAAAGTTCAAACTTATACTTACAAAACGCCGTATCCATCGGCCTATGACTCGTTGCCGTTCCCGCACCGTTACAAGGTTCCTGATTTCACCAAGTTCTCAGGGACGGATGACACATCCACTGTGGAGCATATCAACAGATTCATCATCCAGTGCGGAGAAGCTGCTACGCAAGACGCTCTGAGGGTACGGCTATTTTCATCATCTCTGTCCGGATCGGTCTTCCAGTGGTTCACCACTTTACCACCAAATTCTATCATCACTTGGGCCGATCTGGAGAAACAATTCCACAAGTACTTCTATGCAGGAGTACACGAGATGAAGATTTTGGATTTAACCAGCCTCAGGCAGAGGAGCGATGAACCTGTGATAGGGTACATACAGAGGTTCAGAGAGATCAAGAACAAGTGCTACAGTCTGGCCCTGACCGATGCGCAGTTGGCCGATATCGCTTTCCAAGGCCTCTTACCGCAAATCAGAGAGAGATATGCTGCCCAAGAGTTTGAGAGCCTGAGTCAAATCGTCCACCGGTTGTCAGGGCAGGAGATCCGACCGCTTGAACAGCGGAGGAGCTTCCAGAAGAAGGTGGCGTACTTGGAGGGATCTGAATCTGACGCAGAGGAGGAAATCGGCCTGGCAGAATGGGTAAAAGGGAGAAAACCGATATCCTGCCCCTTTGGCAAGAAGGAGCCAGAGACATTCGGCTTTGACACGTCAAAGGCCGATAAAATTTTTGATCTGCTGCTTCAGGAGGGGCAAATCAAGCTGTCGCAGCATCACACCATCCCTACGGCCGATCAACTTAAGAAGATGAAGTACTGCAAGTGGCACAACGCTACTTCTCATGACACCAATGAATGTAAAGTCTTCCGCCAGCAGATACAATCGGCCATTGAACAGGGGCGGCTCAAGTTTGAAACTCCCAGCCAATCAGCAAAGCCGATGAAGATAGATCAACATCCCTTCCCGGCCAACACGGTCAACGCTGAAGGAGACTCAAGTCAAACTAAGGTGCTGACATCAGAATCGGCGAGAAGAGGTGGCGCTGTCGACCTCAGGAGGCAGATCACAACGGAAGAAGTCAGAAGGAATAGGCGAGGGCCAGAACGACCACACAGGCCTGTCACCTCCCGATTTCTACTCAGTAAATATCGGCGGCAGCAAGAACAAGCACAACACCAGGAAGAGATGATACGCCGGCGTGAAGATCACTGGCAGTGTCCCTTCTTCATCCACTGCTGGGAGAACGATATCAGGTTGCCATCTGCCGATAACTGTCCGGAGTGCAACGGATCAAACCGCAACGATCGCCCGAAGGCACACTCTAGGGACAGAGGATCAGAACCGATCAACAGAAATCGGCGCGAAGAACGGCGCGTTTCGGTGCATGATCAGCTGGGGGGCAGAGTTAACCAGTGCAACAGGTCAAAAAGCAAGATCGGCCAGCAAGATGGACTGGGGGGCAGGATCAGCGCACAAGATCGGCTGGAAGAGATAGCCGATGATAGGGTGTCAGATGAAGACCCCCTAGGAAGGGAACCAGATTGGGAACACGTCAGATCATCGACCAAGCCAGTGAATCCCAGGTGGTGTCCTGATGGCCTATCCAGATCCCAGAAGGGAAGGATCCAACGCCTACGCCAGTGGGAACATCAAGGAAAAGAACAGAGACAAGTGCCAGAGAGGAGGAATGTGAAATCTCGAATTTGGCGCCCAAAGAAAAGCGATCAAGAAACGGATAACCAAGAATCAGCAGCCGAGATTGATATGGTTTTCATACTACCGATGGAGTTCATGGCGCCAAGCGATCGGGACAAAATGACAAAAACAGAGGAAGAGCAAATGGCACAACTGGTATTAGAGCCGATGACGGCTACGTTTGAGAAACCAGAAGAGGAAAAACAACAGCATCTTAAGGCGCTGTTTCTCACAGGGTATTTCATCGGAAGACCCGTCACCAGACTACTGGTAGATGGAGGCGCGGCAGTCAACATCATGCCGTATGCCATGTTCCGCAAGCTGGGCAAGGGGGATGACGACCTCACCAAGACGGACATGATGCTGAAAGATTTCGAAGGCAACGTGTCACCCGCCCGCGGAGCATTCTGCGTCGACCTCACCATCGGCAGTAAGACCCTCCCTACTACTTTCTTCGTCATTAATGGCAAGGGGTCCTATAATATGCTGCTTGGTCACGACTGGATACATGCAAACTGCTGTGTCCCATCTACTATGCATCAATGCCTTGTGCAATGGGTCGGCGACAGTACAGAGATAGTCGCTGCCGATTCTGTCTACAGCATTGCGGCGGCCGACACACAACAGTGGAGCTGCGAGCATGTCAAGTGTATATCTGGCAGGACTTGGGACACTAACTTCCTAAAAGTGTCCGATTTCGGTTTACAGCCGATCCGAGCAGTCGGCTCTGAAGATTCAGAATAAATGGATCAGCTCGTCCGAGAAGATGGGAAGCTGGGGCACGGGTTCACGTCGGCCGATTTATTAGAGATGGTAGATTTGGGAGATAGCGGCAAATCGAGGCCGACGTACATTAGTGCCAATTCGGATTCTGAGTACAAATGCAAATTGTTAAGATTATTGAAAGAGTTCAGGGATTGCTTTGCTTGGGAATACCACGAGATGCCAGGACTAGACCGGTCTATTGTTGAACACCGGTTACCTATAAAATCAGGATATCGGCCGTATCAGCAACCTGCACGGCGGTGTAACCCCAAAATTCTACCTGACATAAAGGCCGAGATTACAAAGTTGATTGAGGCAGGATTTATTCGGCAGTGCCGCTACACCGAATGGATTTCTAACATTGTGCCTGTATATAAGAAGAATGGAAAGTTGCGTGTGTGCATCGATTTCAGGAACTTAAATCAGGCGACGCCAATGGATGGTTATCCGATGCCAACGGCCGATATCTTGGTGGATGCTGCCGCAGGCCATAAAGTCATAAGCTTCATGGATGGGAATGCCGGATACAATCAGATATTAATGGCCGAGGAGGATATTTCGAAAACGGCTTTTAGGTGCCCAGGCCATCTTGGTTTATTTGAATGGGTGGTTATGACTTTTTGCTTGAAAAACGCCGACGCTACATATCAACGAGCCATGAACTACATCTTCCACAAACTCATTGGTTCATCAGTGGAAGTTTATATAGATGACGTCGTGGTCAAGTCGAAGGGTCACCAGGATCATCTGGCCGATTTACAGGAAGTACAGGAAGTAAATCTAACTGAAGCTCTCGAAGACCCGAGCCCGAGTTCGGACGAGCCCGAAGCTAGCTTTACCCAAGAAGGCAAGCCCCGGAGCATGAACCCTATTTTCCTAAACTTATGCAACTTATTACTCTACTTTACTTGTGCCTTAAGTTTATAGGAGTTGAATGAAAACTTAGTTACATGATCCTAGGTACCCCTGCCTCTGAACACTAGATGTAAGGATCGATAGAATGCTATGCTAATAGGACTCCGGTAAAAGCCGAGTGATTTCCTGTCACTCGCGAGAATTTAGGAGTTGAATGTTTACTACATGCTGCAATCATAAGGTCGATGGACGGGGCTATGGTACGATGTTTATGTTGATGATTGAGGCCCCGTCTGTTTAGTGAAAAATGCTAAGGCCGCAGTGTGTGGTAGTGGTGGTTAAGTCTTTGAACGTACTAACCACATGCCGAGAATATGGTAATCGGTAAGCTTAAGTACTGGATTGAACCGAGGCCGGAATATACTCCCCACCATCTTGAATTCGTTCACATCTAGCTAATGGCGGGTGCATATGCCGCCATGGCCGGGCCATGGGGACATGTAGTCGAGGGCGGTGGGCCTGTTCCGTGAAGCGGGAATTGAAGGGAAAAGTTGCACGTGTGACTCGGTGAGTAAGCACGTGACGTGTGTTTAGGTTTCCCTTGCAAGGTTAAGAAATTCGATTCGAATCGTCTGTTTCTCGCGGTTATTGAGACTGCTTGACCCTTTTACCACATAGAGTAAGAAGAGGAACAATGATGATGATTAATCTTGTTGGATGCAAAATAATTCTTCCACCATGTATGATATTCGATAGTTGCTTACCTAGAATGGTTAAATAAAGCTAGAACTTGGAGCTAAAATTTGAAAGTAAGGACCTACTCATATATGCTTTTCGGCAAAACAAACCCCTCAAGCCAAAAGCCTTGCATGTCTTGGAGTCCGCTAAGTATATTCCACTAGTCGGGTAAGCCTTGCTGAGTATTAGTATACTCAGCCTAGCTTGTGGCTTGTTTTCAGGTGAAACTTTCAAGGACATGATCGCTAGTTTAACTTGGCCTTGTACCCTTCCTCCTGGTTGGTCGGTGGAATGGGATACGCCCCCGGCCAATGGTGATAATGCCAAGTGATGTCTCATACAGGCTTCATCGAGACATCCTGTATCGTCGAGTAGTTGTCGTATTTCTTTCCGCTGCATTGAACTCTGAAGAACTCATTTATTTTGAACTCTGAAGTACCTTGTTTACGAATTTCAACTCCGTTGTAATAACAATCTGTGATGAACCTGTGTTGTATAATTTGTGGAATGTTGTATCCTCTGGGCTCACCTTCGTGTGAGTACATGTATGTGTGGTTTCGATCGGCAAAAACTGTGGTTGTATCGGGAGGTTACCCGACAGAGCAGTGGATTATTCCGTTCGAAGTGCGAGTTAGCCCTGATTGCCCTTGTGGTGATGGTTAGCGCGCTTGACCCGGATTAATTCAGGTGGTTCTGCCACACTACTCGTCTTTTATCGGAGTCCTATTAGCATGGCAATCTAGCGACCAACACAAACAAGTGTTCATATCATAGGTACTAGGAGCATGCAACTAGGGTTTCAATCAACTCCTAAAAACTTAATGCACAATACCATATATAAATAAAGTTGCATAAGTTTAAAAGTAGGGGTTATGCTCCGGGGCTTGCCGTCTTGAGAAATACTAGTCGGGGGCTCTTCCGAACTTTAGTTCGGGTCTTTAGCAACTTCAGTTAGATTAACTTGAGCTTCGTGCTGCTTACTCTCGGGCTCGGGCACCAGCTCGTAGGTTCCGTCGGCGAGTGGTTTTAATGGTACAAGATCAATAACTATTTCACTATAAAGTAGTCATTCAACACAACTCAAGTTAAGTTATCAAGCACTTCATTTTCTTTTCCTTGGGTACTCATTTATCGAGTACTTATCTAGATTTACTAACTTCATTAAGTAAGTGACTGGTTTTGTCATTTCATCAATGTAGTTTGATTTAATGTAGTTTTTCTTAACTAAAAACATATGAGCAAGTTAGACAGAAGTAAAAGGTTCCAAACTTTGTCCATAGCTTTTATGCATCATGGTTACTCTACTGTAAAAGTTTCAACCCTAAAATATCATTAGAATAGCATGAACAAATAACTCTAGCAAAATAGCACATCAAACAAGAAACCACAAAAACTACTCATACAGACATGTTCGGGTCTTGAAATTTTTACAGAAGTCTTAACGAGTAGAGACTAGCTTACAGTCCAAAAGTCATTCACAGTACTTTCCTAGATAAAGAGATACATCTATGGGCTATTTAAAACAAGATTCTTTTTAGATCAAGTTTTAGTTTGTAACTAGTCATCCATTTGTGCAAAAGTAGTTGGGTTCATCAAGAGGACTACAACAAATTTTAGTTTGCATTTTTCTGATTTTTCTATGATTTCAGATTGATTTTACAAGTGACAGCCTTTTGAAAAACAAAAGTACTCGGGTTCTCGCAGATAGGTCTCTGGATCTAGCAGAAAGAACCCTAAAAAGAACTTGGCGATTGCAATGTAGTCCCTGGGCAGGGCTGGGCTGTTGCCGGCTAAAATCCGGCGAGGAAACTAGTCGGCGGCGAGGGGAAAGGGGTGGGGGAGCACGAGGAGGTCGAGGCGAACCTGTGGGTATGCTCGGTTGGGGCTAGGGCAGCCGGAGTTGGGTTGCCGGCTTGTGAGCAGGAGCTATGGCGAGATGCGGGCGATGGGCAGCGGTGGTCCGGCGAGGGAGGGAGGCGTGGGGAAGTTGGGGAGAACCAGCAGGTCGAGGGCGACCCGTTTAGAGCCTCGATTTGGGCGGAGGAGCGGAAAGTGGGGCTCGACGGTGAGGTCGAGTAGCGGCATTAATGGCCAGGTAGTGGTGGTTCTCGGGCGCGCGTGAGCAAGGGCTGAGTGCTGCCCTTTTACAGGCGCATAGGGGAGGGGAGGAGGAGCTGGGCGCGCGATCTGGTCGGGCTGGGATACGAGGCGGGGCAAATCGCCGGCAGCAGGCACGATCGGTGGCTGGTCGGGACCCGTTGGGGGTCACGCCTTGGCGCGGCTTGCCGGGGCAGGCATCGTCGGCCATGTGGCCGGCAGCCGCTGCCCCTCGATGGGACAGAACAGGGGAGGGGAGAGAAGAGAGAGGGAGAGTGAGAGAAAAGGGACGGGATTCAAATTAAATTTTCTCAAAATTTCAAACAGAAATTTGAAAAACTCTAAACACTAAAGTTGTAGGGAATTTGAAAATATACAACTTTTGTTTTAGCCCAATGTTTATTTGAGCTAGGGTTTAAAAGTTATTTTAAATTTAAGACTACTAGGATTTGAATTACTAGTCATTTTTTGTGTTACATTTTGAATTTGCAATTGGTGTTTTGAAGTACACATTGTAAGGTACTAAAATATGAGTGTGTTTTTATACTAAATTTGTCATGAAATGTGCAGCATGAAAAGGTTATAAACACAACAGAACAGAACTCACATACACGCATACATACAACATGCACATGCACATTCCCACACATGCATATGCACACACATAATTAAATGCATTGTTTTAATGATTCTAGGTTATTGTGCATGATGCTATGTTTGGTTTTTCTTGTTTAGGATTTTAAATACCTAGGGTGTCACACACTGGGGCTTGGCTTCTTGAGCAAAACTAGTCGGGGGTTCTTCCGAACGTTGTTTCGGGTCTTCAGCGACTTCTATTAGATTAACCTGAGCTTCGTGCTGCTCACTCTCGGACTCGGGCACTAGATTGTAGATCCCATCGGCAAGAGTAGTCGAGTCTATATGAATGCACATGTATGAGTGGTTTTGAGGTACAAGTTAAACAACTATTTCTCCATAAAGTAGTCAAAACTTAAGTTAAGTAGTTGAGCACTTTATTTTCTTTTCCCTAGGCAGTCATTTATTCAGTACTTATCTTAATTAACCGACTTCACTAAGTGAGCGAGTGGTTTTGCATGTTGTAAACGGTCATTTTTAACAGTAAGCATTGGTTAACCAAAACTACACGTAGAGGTAGTTTCTGGGTTGAGATTTTTATGCAAAACTACTCGTAAACGTAGTTTCTAGGTTGAGATTTTTATGCAAAGCTACTCGTAGAGGTAGTTTCTGGATTGAGATTTTTATGCAAAACTACTCGTAGAGATAGTTTCTGGGTTGAGATTTTTATGCAAAACTACTCATAGAGGTAGTTTGAGATTTTTATGCAAAGCTTGTTACTTAAGTACAAACTCACTGTAAAAGTTTTCGCCATTTTTATTCAGCAGGTTAAACATGAAAAGTTCATTAAACGGCTACTGCTAGGATCAAGATCTAGTTGCACAGAACAAACCAAGCAAGAACTAGTGCTCGACTTTTTACTGAACAAACCTACTCGCATGAGTAGTTTACTACAAATTTTGAAGATTTTTCTTATGCAAGAAACAGAGGCTCACATTTTAGTTTAAAAGGATCTAGCCTATAACAAAAGTACTCGAAACATCTAGCTGTGCTTGGATTCAGAGCATGAAATTTTTATGAAAGACTTTACTCCTAGCACTGAAGCTACCATCAAAATTTCATGAGCAGTTCTTTCCTGAAACTCTTGGAACAAATAAAAGACATATAAAATTGATTTCAATCTTCAGCTAAAATTATGTGGAAACATCTGAAGATCCTTTTACCATGTTGTAGATCTTAACTTAAGGAGTGCAGAACATCTTAGTTTGTGTTCTTAGGATTTTTCTGTGAGTTATTTTGCATCTTCAAAGTTAATAGATTGATTTTCAAAGTTCTAGTTTTAGGTTTACAAATGAGTCCCTGAGATTTACATAAAGCTTCTTGTAAAGATTGAAATCGAAGCAAATGGGTCCTTTGCACAGGGGAACAGCAACTGCTGGCCAAATTCCGGCGACTAGGGTTGCCGATGGTGAGGGGTGAAGGTGGGAGAGGCAAGAGGGGAACAAACCACACCTGTTTGAGGCCTTGGGTGGGGAAGGGTGGACCGAGGCGGCTTGCCCGTGGTGGCACAGAGCCGGCGGTGGGTGCGGGTGGTGGTGGCGGCGCTCCAGTGAGGAAGAGGGCGCAGGGAGTGGCTGTGCAGCTTTGGTGTGAGGTGGAGAAGGTGGGGGAAGGGTTTGTTTGAACAATATGGGGGCGGAGTGGTGTGTCCACGCGCGGGTGGTGACTCGCCGGAGTTGGGGTTGGGGGCGACGAGCTCAGGGGCCTCTGGTGGGGCTTTTATAGGCGCGAGGGGGAGAAAGGTGGCCTGGGCTCGAGCCGCAGGAGAAGGTGAGACCAGGGGGCAAAACCGGGGGCGCAGCCACCTCACTGGCGCCGGCGGGGGCTCGCCGTGGCGCTAGTAGTGCTTGCGGAAGAGGAATGCCGCCTCGTGGAGGCTTTCTGAGGGGTTAGCACGAGATTTTGTGGGTCCATGGAAAATTTCCAGTGCGCTGGCAGGCCCACATGGCCAGGCGGCCTCAGCTGCGCCGGTTTGCGCTGGCCAGCTGGCCTGCGGCCGATGGGACAGGGCAGGGGGAGGAGAGAGGAGGGAGAAGATGATGGGACTTATGCGCAGGAAACAAAAACAGCGGGGGCCTGGGTGAAAAAGGTACTAAAACTCATTCTTTCCAAGGTCAAATCAAAAACATTTGAATATCATTTTTGTTCAAGTTTTCAAGACAAACATTGTCTCTTTTATGACTATGTCCATTTGAGCAATGTATAAAATGTTATTTTGAAATTCCGAAAACAAGTATTTAATGACATGTCATTTCATGTGAATTTTTGCACTGTTAGCCTTTGAGTTCAACTAGACTTTTGTTGCTCTTGATATGACAGATGCACCAATAAATTTTTAGAGTCAATTGTGATCAACTTTGAAATTTATAAGAGTTTATTATCAAGAGTTCACATGTATATGCATATATACATACACACATATTCATTTGCTTGAAAGGTAGATTTGATAGGTTGTTTCATACTTCTCTCGCTCTTTTGTGACTGATTTCATGGGGTGGATCATTGTTTAATCTTTTAGACACCTAGGGTGTCACAGTGGACGATCCAAATCCTCCTCCGACTTGTGGTAGACGATCCAAATCCTTCTCCAACTAAGAGAAGAACTTGTGGTACAGGACCTTGGACCGACGCGGATTCGGTTCTAGGGGTTCCAGGTTGTCGATCAATTCATCAATTGCATGGTTAACATCCATGCGGATGGTACGGGTGCTTCAGGCTGCTTCTGGTTGGAAAATTGATTTCTGCCCAGACCGTTGACGAGGTCTTACGGGAGCCTGGTCCCTTCAGGAAACTACACGTAATACTATTTGAAAACTAGTAAACGGAGTGTTATTGGAAGTTTGGGAGCAAGGCCCCTTCAGTAACATAGAAAACTAGTCGAGAAGTAGCAAGTGCTCACATGAGAGAAGCGTTACTGGAAGTATTTTATAGACAATCACGTAGGTGCTTTATTTGGCTAATTAACAGGTTGCACTAGTCATTGCCAAACGAGGTGACCACTTTTGGCAGTCGCATGACTCGGCTGTAATAGGGTTCCCTGAGTTTAGCCTTGAAGAAATTGAATCATTATCTTCTCTCTCGAGTCCATCCCCACTGGCCCAATCCTTAGCCCCAGAGCGTTGGTAAAAAAGGCTCGTGACATGAGGAATAGGTGACAAGAGATTGGTTGGCAAAAGGTTGCACCAATTAGGCTGGACGTTCATTGGGCACATCTCAGAGTAGTATAGCGAGGAATTCATAATTAACCCGAACAATAAACATAAATGGCGACCCTGACTAAGTGGTAAAAAGGGGTGCTTTTAGGTGTACGGAACCCTTTTTTCGAGATATATTCCCAAAACAATGGTTTAAACAAACGAAACACCTAAAAGACCCTTAGAAAACCTCCTTGAATCGGGTACTTAGTTTATGAATAAATCATTATTCGGGTAGTCCCGCCGCCTTTCTTCGCAGTCTTTGTTGTGTGGCAGAGCTCCCAGGGCCCTTCATAGAGTTTGACTTTCAAACGCGGAATGCTTGCTCTTCGGGTGCCACGGGCATCTCCCGTGGAGTGCTTCCTCGAATCGTTCCTTCGAACTAAGAGTCTTCTTTCTATGGGTGGATTGTTCCCCGGCTTCTTGCTTGCGCTTTCAAGTTGTCTCCGGGTAGTCGAGAGGGATATGATAGTGGGTGGGGTTGTAGGCTTCCACTTCTTCGCGCTCATGCTGCCTGGCAATGATGACATTGCGAGCGTCCCGGCCAACGTTGATGATGGAGTGAAGGTTGCCTGTGGAGGAATCGTAGAGGTTGCCGCTCCCTTGCTGGTTCGTCTCGACCACATGGTGCCTGCGTTTGGCGTGCTAAGCATTGATGACCTTACGGCGTTCCTTCTGGATGTCATCTGCATATTCTACCTTGATGTTGTCTGGGAATTCAATACCCATAGTTGCGTCCACGTCTTCGTCGAGTGGATTAGGGAGGTAGTCGTTGTAGTCGTCTAGCTGAACCCGCTCTAGGCCTTCACAGTCCTCGTCAGCGTGAATCATAAAAACTTCTCGATTGGGGGCGAAGTGTTTGGCACTCCACACCACCTGGCCCTCGTCTTCGTCGTTGGAAGGAAGGAGGGGTCTGCCTTCTTGAAAAGGGAGCTCGCCGGGTGTGGTAATGGATCGTGGTGGACTTGATTTGAGAAACTTGGAGGGTTTCAGGCCCTTCTGATGCTCAAACCTGCCCAACCAATCTAATCCCCTTACCAGACCCCGGGGGTTAGTTATTATAGGTGTCATATGCGCAGCCGAATACGAGTGGTTGTCGGAAACAGTAGCCCCCCGACGCGCGGTGGCTTCTCCTTCTCCGAGTGGTAGTAGATGATCCAAATCCTCTTCCAATGCGGAGAGAGTCATGGGTTGAATCGCCTCAGACCAAACTGGACATGGCTTGGGGGTTTTAAGTTTGCCGATGGAGAGAGTGTGCATTGCGCAAATAGTTGGCGGCGAAGTGTAGCTTTGATCCGTGGGCGATTTGTCGACGAAGCCGACTAGTCGGAGCTGATTCCGACTAGTTGTTGACCGTGCGAAGCTAGTCGCTGAGTAGTTTAAGACTCATCCCCGACTAGTTTCTAGTCGAGATGAGTAGTTGAAGTAGTCGTTGGCGCTGCCAATTTGTTGAAGCAGTCGTAACTGCGGTGCGAGTCAAGTAATCGAGGTCGTCGCTGCAGCGCATCGATGTTGTGATGTGAGCTGAAGTTGAGCGGAGTAGTCAAAATCTTCCAGCTCCCTGCGGTTGATACGTCGAAGGGTGGATTCAGCCAGAGTAATGCAATCCGTGATACCTTTTTCTTTCTGAAAAGGTAGTTCCTGCATGAAGGCCACAAGGGGGGAGTCATACTCGAGTAGTTCAGAGGGCTCTAAACCCTTCCAGTACACGAAAAGGCCTTGTGGTGTAGAAGTTATGGTCAAACCCAGGTGACTACCCGAAAAGGATTTAGGGTGGTCATCAGGTTGCGAGTGGTTGTCGAGAGCGGGGGCCTCCTGACAAGCGGTGGCTCCCTCGTCCTTGAGTCCTCCTCAGCTCTGACTTGAAGGTGTAGTACTAGTCGACGAGTACTTTTCATCAGAGTTTGAGTAGTTGTCGAAAATGGGGGCCGCCCGACAGGCGGTGGCTCCCGCGTCCTTGAGCTTGAGCAGACGATCCAAGTCCTCCTCCATGTCGGAGAGGGACTTGGACTGTGTAGCCTCCTCAGATCGGCGCAGCGCGAGTTGAAGTTGCGTCGAAAACGAACATCCTCTCAATGTCCCCGACGAGATTGGGGAGAAGCAACTCGTCGTGTTTGTCGATGAACTCGTCGAGGTTGCTGCGTCGAGTTGCTGCAAAGGCCTCCAGCTTCCTGGAGTCGGCTAGGTGTCTGTTGAAGCCACCCGAGCCATTGGCGACGCAGATCTAGGAGCTGAAGATGAAAGTTGTGCTCTCATCGAGCACGGTGCTGGTGAAGCTGAAAGATGCCATCGAGTTCTCCGGTGGATGCTCGATGAACACCCCAACCTGGCGCGCCAGCTGTCAGTGTTTTACCGCCACGCCCACGGAGGGATACCCCCGAGGTGGTGAGTTTGTAGGTAGGGTGTCGCCGAGATCAGGAAATCGAAGGTGCAAGGAACACAAAGTTTAGACAGGTTCATGCTGCCGAGAGCGTAATGCCCTACGTCCTGTGTGGTTTGTATTGCCTTAGGTGTTGATCGGGTGATATCTTGCATGAGGCATGAGTTGTCCCTCATCCTCCTATTCTAGGAGGGTCCTTGTTCGCCCTTATATAGTCTGGGGGACAGGGTTACATGAAATCCTAGCCAGATATGAGCTTAGAAGTCCTACCCGAGTACTTTTCGGGTAGTTTCCTACTGTCTCCGAGTAGTTCTACTATGGTATGAGTAGTTCTACTACGTTACGAGTAGTTACAACTGGTGTAGGGCGTGGGTCATGTCCCGCCCCTTATCCTATAAGATGTACGCCATGTGCACAGTCCCGTGGCTCCAGGTCTGACACCCGGGTTGTGGATCAGGGCTACCCCCCTCCAGTACAGAGGTCCACGAACCACGGAATGAAGCCGGGTCATGGCTGCTCTTGCACTCACCATGTGCCCATGGGAACGAAGTCAAGAGGGTGAGGGTAAAGTCCACTCGCCGGTCCAATCAGGTACTTAAGCTTACCGATTACCATATTCTCACCATGTGGTTAGTAGGTTCAAAACTTAACCACCACTACCACACATCGTGACCTTAGCATTTTCTCTAAATAGATGAGGCCTCAATCATCAAAAGGAATATCGTAACATAGCCCCATCCGTCGACCTTATGATTCCAACATAAGTAAACAAACAACTCCTATATCTCGCGAGTGACAGGAAATCACTCGACTTTTACCGGAGTCCTATTAGCATGACAATCTAGCGACCGACACAGAGTAGTGTTCATATCATAGGTACCTAGGATCATCCATCTAGGGTTTCAATCCACTCCTACAAACTTAATGCACAATACCATATACAAGTAAAAGTTGCATAAATTTAAAAAATAGGGGTTATGCTCCGAGGCTTGCCTTCCTGAGCAAATCTAACCTTGGGCTGTTCCGAACTTTGGTTCGGGTCTTCAACTACTTCAGTTAGATTGATCTGAGCTTCGCGCTGCTCACTCCCGAGCTCCGGCACCAGCTCGTAGGTTCCATCGGCGAGAGTCGTCGATTCTATATGAATGCATAGATTTGCGTTATTTTGATGGTAAGATTTATTATTTATTTCACTATAAAGTTGTAATCCAATAAAACTCAAGTTAAGTTATAAAGCATTTCATTTACAATTCCTTGAGCAGTCGTTTACCGAGTACTATTTAGATTAACTAAGTCCCTTAAGTAAGTGGGGTTTTTCTCATTTCATTTACATGCAAAAACTTTTTATTTTCATATTTAGACACAAGACAGCATGTGGAATTCACATTTAAAGTTAGATAAAGTTTTTGATGTTGAAATTTTATACAGAGTACATTTCCTAGTGAAAAACTTACCGTAAAAATTTCAGTCATTTTTATCTAGTAGAAAAGTCATGAAAAAAATAAAGTAAACAACTACTGCTAGAACATGGATTCATTTATGAAGATCAAACCATACAAGCAATGGTGCTCACAATTTGACACAGAACTTAGCAACCTACATAGACTCTACTGTGAATTTTTCAGATTTTATTGAGTAACTATCAGAGCACACAAAATTGAACCAAATAGATCTACATTAGTCAAGATTCATTTTTATTGGCAGTTCTACTGAGCATCTGACCATCAAACTTTTCTAGCATGATTATCTACACACATATAGACTCTGGTAAAGGTTTCATATTTTTTCAAGCACAGGAACTATTTATATTGATTTAGTGCATCTATTCATGGACAAAATCAAAAGTGCACACTACGCAGAAGTAACAAGTTCCAAACTTTTTCTGTAGCATCTATATAATAAGGTAACAATACTGTAGAAGTTGTATCCTTATCCTGACTCTAGAACATGGTAAATAAATAAATCAACCAAACTAGTGCATGAATCAAGATTTAGTAGCAACTATAGCTAGGAGTCTGTTCTGGTCTTAAACTTTCTACACAAGTCTACTCATCTAAACACTAAGCCACTGCTCAAAAATTACCATCAGTATTTGCCTAGATTAAAAGATACATTCAAGAGTTAAATAAAATAATATTTATTCTAGAGCAAGATTTATGAAGAAAATCAAGATGTTCCTGTAATGAAAGTTATAGGTCTTCTTACAGGGAACTCAAAATATTTTAGTTTGTATTTTTCTGATTTTTCTTTGAGTTTTAGGGGATTTTACAAGTTGCAGATTCAAACCACATTACACAGCTTTGTGTCTTACGAACAGGTCCTTGGTTTTATGCACGGAGGACCCTAAAAAGAACTTGGCGATTGCAATGTAGTCCCTAGCCGTGGCTGCCATGGTTGGCGGTGGAATTCCGGCGAGGGTAAAGGGGGCAGGGAGCAAGAGTGAAGCGAGGGCTACCTTGTGATGGCTTCGGTTGGTGCTGGGGTGGTCGGAGTTGGGTTGCCGGCGGTGGCCGTGCTCGGCGGCGGGGGCAAGCTTGGCTCCGGCAAGCTCCAGCGAGGGAGAGCAATGGGGGCCGGGCTAGGGAGCTTTAGTGGATCGAGGGGAACCTATCCTGGGGGTTGATGGGGGCGGAGGGAGGCCGGAGGCAGGAGCTCAGCATGAGGGTGGTGCAGGCGGCAATGGTGGCCACCGTGCAAAGCTCGTGTGCGAGGTAGGGGAGGCCTGGGCGCTACTTTGATAAGCACGGGAGGAGGAGGAGAGAGGGTTAGGGAGGGCTGGGCGCGCTGCAGGGCTTGGGCGCGGCTCGGGCAGGCTGGCGGCACGTGCTCGGCGCCTCTGCTCATCGTCGTGCGGTGGCCGGGAATCGGCTGCCTCGTGGCGCGCGCGTGCTGGGCAGGGGAGGGCTTCGGGCAGGGGAGAGAGATCACGCTGTCGTGACTGAGGCTTAGCGGGCGGCTGCTACAGCCGATTTGCTGGACGGCGAGCTCGCCGACTAGCTTGTCCGGATGCGGCAGCCAGCATCGCGCGGCGCGTGGCATGCAGGCGCCAGGCAAGCGCGCGGCGTGCAGAGGATTGATGTGCGGGAGGGGCGTGACGTAGCTGATCGAAGAGGCAACACCGGCCATGGGCTTGGCGCCTCGCGCCGGCAGGCATTGCCGGCCAGGTGGCCGGCGGTTGCTTCTCCTTGACGGGACAGAACAGGGGAGGGAGAGGAGAGAGATAATAGAGAGAGAAAAAAACTGGGTTAAATTCAAATTGTTTTCAAAAATTTCAAGTGAAGCTTGGAACACTTTGAATACGAAAGTTGTGTAAAATTTCAAAATCTACAACCTTTGTTTCATGCAAAAGTTTGTTTGAGTAATGGTTTAAAAGTTATTTTAAATTTACTATTACTAGGATTTGAATTCCTATTCCTGAATTCTAAAATTCGAATTTGCAATTGGCCTTTCAAGTGAACTTGCTAGGCACTAAAAATATGCATGTGTTTATATGCTACATTTGTTGTGTCAAGTTGAGCATGAAAGATTTCAAACACAAAATAGAAAAGTCCCATATACACAAATACATATACATGCATACGTACATATATGACATGTATTATTTTAATTATTCTTGGTAATTATGCATGATGTTGTGTTTCTGATCCTTGTTTTAGCAATTTCAAACACCTAAGGTGTTAAAGGCACCCAAGAAGAACACTTACTTCTTGAGCTATGAATCCTCCCCTTAGCAGCCCCAAGGTTGCTAAGGTCGCTAACTAGAACGAGGAGGTTGTACAAACTTCATGGGGCACACCACAAGCTTGTGTGCTCGACGAGCAACGCCTAGCCGGCTAGGAGCTTGAAGCTCCAAGAGTAACAAATATGGGCTGCGCTGGCATGGCGGCCGTCCAGATTCCGGCAAGGGGGCTCGTTGGCGGTGAGGGAAAAATGGTCGGGGAGATCTAGGGAGGTGAGAACTACCTTGGGGTGGCCTTGGTCGGGGGTGGGAGTGGCCGGAGGTGGCTCGTCGGCGCGGAGCAGAGGGGCGCCGACGGGGCGGAACGTCGGCGGCGGTGCTCCGGCGGGAAGGGAACAACGTGGGCTGGTCGAGTAGCTTCGCGGCATCGAGGGGAACCCATTTTGAAGCTTGGCTTGGACAGAGGAGCTTCGGCGTGGGCTGTCCACGGAGCAGCAAGGAGCGGCGGTGGCGCAGGCAACGCTGGCGGTGCTCCGGTGGCTCTGGGCGACGATGGGTGGTGTAGTGAGCTGCGGTGGGGTGCTGTGGTGGTGGGGTAAGACTCAGCTCTGGCAAAAGGGGGTGGCCGGAAAGGTGAGCTCCACAGTGAGCTGAGCACGACGGCGTTAATGGTGGCGGCGGCGGCGGCATTCTGGTGTTTGGGCGCGTGAGGGGGGGGGGGGGGGAGAGAACTAAGCGCAGCCTTTTGTAGGCAGCAGAGGGGCGGGAGGAGGGGCGGGACTTGACTGTGAGACACGGGTGCGGGCGACACGACGGGGGGCGCGCGACTGGCCGCGACGGGCGGTGAACAGAAGCCAGCGCGGCGTGCGGCAGGCGCGGGCAGGGGACTGGGCGCTGAGGATTTGGCGTGTGAAGCTGGAGATCACGCGGCGCGCGGGTTGGGCGAAGAGGTGCAGCAGCTGCCTTGCCGGGCGACGAGCGTGGCGACTGGCGGAACGCTGCGGAGACACGAGCACGACGCGGTTCGTCCATTGGGCACGGCGGGCGGCAAGCAGGGGCGCGGGTCGCCGGCGCGCGCGTGGCGTGCGCAGACTGGGGAGGAACGCGGCGTGCGGGCGCGGCCAGGCATTGGCTTGGCGCCTCGCGCGGTCAGGCATCGCCGGCCAAGTGGCCTGCGGCGACTGCGCGGCGGCGAGGGTCGGGCGAAGCGAGGGTCGGGCGAGACGAAAAGGGGTCGGGCGACGCGAGGGTCGGGCGAGTGGCTGCGCGTCGGAGAGTCGAGCGAGACGGAAGGGGTCTGCAGCGAAATAGAAGAAAAGGCAGGGGCTGGTTCGCAAATCCAAGTGTTTCTCAAATTTTTGTGTTGCAACTCGAAAATCCTTCAACGCGAAAGTTGTTCAAAATGGAAAGTTCTACAAGTTTCGTTTCAGGCAAAAGTTTGAGTTCTAGTTTAAAAGTTATTTTAGAAACTTATTTCGTTGAAGGTTCTCCTAATTATTTATGCACCGTTTTAAGGTAAAGCGGCTTATTTCGTAATTTAAACACCTGAGGTGTTACAGCCCCTCCAGTAAACTTGTACGGATACCAGCTATGAACGAGTAAATGGAGGTGTACTAGAAGTATTGGAGTGAGACCCCTTCAGTAACCTAGCATACTAGTCTGAAACTAGTAATCTGTTACTGGAAGTATGGGAGCGAGGCCCCTTCACAAAACTTGCACGTAATACCGGTCGTAAACTAGTAGAATGGAGTTGTACTGGAAGTACGGGAGTGAGGCCCCTTCAGTAATATAGAATACTAGTCTGAGTGTTACTGGAACAATGGGAGCGAGGCCCCTTCAGTAAACTTGCACAGATACTAGTCGTGAACCAGTAAACTGAGTTGTACTTGAAGTACGGGAACGAGGCCCCTTCGGTAACATAGCATAATAGTCGGAAACTTGTAATCTGTTACTGGAAGTATGGGAGCGAGGCCCCTTCAGCAAATTTAGACATAATACCGGTCGTAAACTAGTAAACGGAGTTGTATTGGAAGTACCGGAGTGAGGCCCCTTTAGTAACATTGAGTACTAGTCTGGAAACTAGTAATCCGAGCGTTACTGGAACCATGGGAGCGAGGCCCCTTCATTAAATTTGCACGGACACCAGTTGTGAACCCGTAAACAGAGTTGTACTGGAAGTATGGGAGCGAGGCCCCTTCAGTAACATAGCATACTAGTCTAAAACTAGTAATCTGTAACTTGAAGTATGCGAGCGAGGCCCCTTCAGTAAACTTGCATGTAATACCGGCCGTAAACCAGTAGAACAGAGTTGTACTGGAAGTACGGGAGCGAGGCCCCTTCATTAACATAGAATACTAGTTAGAGAGTAGTAATCTGTTAGTGGAAGGATGGGAGCGAGGCCCCTTCAGAAAACTTCCATGTAATACGGTCATAAATCAGTAAACGGAGTTGTATTTGAAGTATGAGAGAGAGGCCCCTTCAGTAACATAGCATACTAGTCGGAAACTAGTAATCTGTTAGTGGAAGTATGGGAGCGAGGCCCCTTCAGCAAACTTGCACGTAATACCAGACGTAAACCAGTAATCGGAGTTCTACTAGAAGTATGAGAGCGAGGCCCCTTTAGTAAACTTGAACAGATACCAGTTGTGAACAAGTAAACTTTACTGGAAGTATGGGAGCGAGACCCCTTCATCAAACTTGAGTGTAATACCTTTTGTAAACTAGTAGAACGGAGTTGTACTGGAAGTACGGGAGCGAAGCCACTTCAGTAACATAGAATACTAGTCGGAGATTCGTAATCTGAGCGTTACTGGAACAAAGGGAGTGAGGCCCCTTAAGTAAGCTTGCAAAGATACCAGTCGTGAAACAGTAAACAAAGTTGTACTGGAAGTACTGGAACGAGACCCCTTCAGTAACATAGCATACTAGTCGGAAACTAGTAATTTGTTATCGGAAGTATGGGAGCGAGGCCCCTTTCAGCAAACTTGCGGATATAACCGGTCGTAAACCAGTAGAACGGTGTTGTACTGGAAGTATGAGAGCGAGGCCCCTTTAGTAACATAGCATACAAGTCGAAAATTAGTAATCTGTTACTAGAAGTATGGGAGCGAGGCCCCTTCAGCAAACTTGCACGTAATACCGGACGTAAACCAGTAAACGGAGTTGTACTGGAAGTATGGGAGCGAGGCCACTTCAGTAACATAGAGTACTAGTCGGAAACTAGTAATCTGAGTGTTACTGGAACTATGGGAGCGAGGCCCCTTCAGTAAATTTGCACGGATACCAGTTGTGAACTAGTAAATGGAGTTGTACTTCAATTATGGGAGCGAGGCCCCTTCAGTAACATAGCATACTAGTCGTAAAGTAGTAATCTGTAACTGGAAGTATGCGGTGAGGCCCGTTCAGCAAACTTGTGTGTAATACCGGTCGTAAACCAGTAGAATGGAGTTGTACTGAATGTACGGGAGCGAAGCCCCATCAGTAACAAAGAATACTAGTCGGAGACTAGTAATCTGAGCGTTTCTTTAACAATGGGAGTGAGACCCCTTCAGTAAAGTTGCACAGATACCAGTCGTGAACCAGTAAACAGAGTTGTACATGAAGTACAGGAACGAGGCCTCTTCAGCAACATAGCATACTAGTTGGAAAGTAGTAATCTATTACTGGAAATATGGGAGCGAGGCCCCTTTAGCAAACTTCCACGTAATAAGGTCATAAACCAGTAAACGGAGTTGTACATGAAGTATGAGAGCGAGGCCCCTTCGGTAACATAGGATACTAGTCGGAAACTAGTAATCTGTTAGTGGAAATATGGGAGCGAGGACCCTTCGGCAAACATGCGCATAATACCGGTCGTAAACCAGTAGAACGGAGTTGTACTGGAAGTACGGGAGCGAGGCTCCTTCAGTAACATAGAATACTAGTGTGAGACTTGTAATGTGAGCGTTACTGGAACAATGAGAGTGAGGCCCCTTGAGTAAATTTGCACAGATACCAGTCGTGAACCAGTAAACGGAGTTGTTCTAGAAGTACGGAAACGAGCGCCCTTCAGTAACATAGCATACTAGTCAGAAACTAGTAATCTGTTACTGTATGTATGGGAGCGAGGTCCCTTTTAGCAAACTTGCACGTAATACCAGACGTAAACCAATAATCGGAGTTCTACTAGAAGTATGGGAGCGAGGCCCCTTTAGTAAACTTGCACAGATACTAGTTGTGAACAAGTAAACAGAGTTGCACTGGAAGTATGGGAGCGAGGCCCCTTCAGCAAACTTGCGTGTAATACCTTTTGTAAACTAGTAGAACGGAGTTGTGCTTGAAGTACGGGAGCGAGGCCACTTCAGTAACATAGAATACTAGTCGGAGATTCGTAATCTGAGCGTTACTGGAACAAAGGGAGTGAGGCCCCTTAAGTAAGCTTGCAAAGATACCAGTCGTGAAACAGTAAACAAAGTTGTACTGGAAGTACTGGAACGAGACCACTTCAGTAACATAGCATACTAGTCAAAAACTAGTAATTTGTTATCGGAAGTATGGGAGCGAGGCCCCTTTCAACAAACTTGCGGATATAACCGGTCGTAAACCAGTAGAACGGTGTTGTACTGGAAGTATGAGAGTGAGGCCCCTTTAGTAAAATAGCACACAAGTCGAAAATTAGTAATCTGTTACTAGAAGTATGGGAGCGAGGCCCCTTCAGCAAACTTGCACGTAATACCGGTCGTAAACCAGTAAATGGAGTTGTATTGGAAGTATCGGAGTGAGGCCCTTTAGTAACATAGAGTACTAGTCGGAAACTAGTAATCTGAGTGTTACTGGAACTATGGGAGCGAGGCCCCTTCAGTAAATTTGCACGGATATCGGTTGTGAACTAGTAAATGGAGTTGTACTTGAAGTATGGGAGCGAGGCCCCTTCAGTAACATAGCATACTAGTCATAAACTAGTAATCTGTAACTGGAAGTATGCAGTGAGGCCCGTTCAGCAAACTTGTGTATAATACCGGTCGTAAACCAGTAGAACGGAGTTGTACTGAATGTACGGGAGCGAAGCCCCATCAGTAACAAAGAATACTAGTCGGAGGCTAGTAATCTGAGCGTTTCTTTAACAATGGGAGTGAGACCCCTTCAGTAAAATTGCACAGATACCAGTCGTGAACCAGTAAACAGAGTTGTACATGAAGTACAGGAACGAGGCCTCTTCAGTAACATAGCATACTAGTTGGAAAGTAGTAATCTATTACTGGAAATATGGGAGCGAGGCCCCTTTAGCAAACTTCCACGGAATAAGGTCATAAACCAGTAAACGGAGTTGTACATGAACTATGAGAGCGAGGCCTCTTCGGTAACATAGGATACTAGTCGGAAACTAGTAATCTGTTAGTGGAAATATGGGAGCGAGGACCCTTCGGCAAACATGCGCATAATACCGGTCGTAAACCAGTAGAACGGAGTTGTACTGGAAGTACGGGAGCGAGGCTCCTTCAGTAACATAGAATACTAGTGTGAGACTTGTAATGTGAGCGTTACTAGAACAATGAGAGTGAGGCCCCTTGACTAAATTTGCACAGATACCAGTCGTGAACCAGTAAACCGAGTTGTTCTAGAAGTACGGAAACGAGCGCCCTTCAGTAACATAGCATACTAGTCAGAAACTAGTAATCTGTTACTGTATGTATGGGAGCGAGGTCCCTTTTAGCAAACTTGCACGTAATACCAGACGTAAACCAGTAATCGGAGTTCTACTAGAAGTATGGGAGCGAGGCCCCTTTAGTAAACTTGCACAGATACCAGTTGTGAACAAGTAAACAGAGTTGCACTGGAAGTATGGGAGCGAGACCCCTTCAGCAAACTTGCGTGTAATACCTTTTGTAAACTAGTAGAACGGAGTTGTGCTTGAAGTACGGGAGCGAGGCCACTTCAGTAACATAGAATACTAGTCGGAGATTCGTAATCTGAGCGTTACTGGAACAAAGGGAGTGAGGCCCCTTAAGTAAGCTTGCAAAGATACCAGTCGTGAAACAGTAAACAAAGTTGTACTGGAAGTACTGGAACGAGACCCCTTCAGTAACATAGCATACTAGTCGTAAAGTAGTAATATGTAACTGGAAGTATGCGGTGAGGCCCGTTCAGCAAACTTGTGTGTAATACCGGTCGTAAACCAGTAGAATGGAGTTGTACTGAATGTACGGGAGCGAAGCCCCATCAGTAACAAAGAATACTAGTCGGAGACTAGTAATCTGAGCGTTTCTTTAACAATGGGAGTGAGACCCCTTCAGTAAAGTTGCACAGATACCAGTCGTGAACCAGTAAACAGAGTTGTACATGAAGTACCGGAACGAGGCCTCTTCAGCAACATAGCATACTAGTTGGAAAGTAGTAATCTATTACTGGAAATATGGGAGTGAGGCCCCTTTAGCAAACTTCCACGTAATAAGGTCATAAACCAGTAAACGGAGTTGTACATGAAGTATGAGAGCGAGGCCCCTTCGGTAACATAGGATACTAGTCGGAAACTAGTAATCTGTTAGTGGAAATATGGGAGCGAGGACCCTTCGGCAAACATGCGCATAATACCGGTCGTAAACCAGTAGAACGGAGTTGTACTGGAAGTACGGGAGCGAGGCTCCTTCAGTAACATAGAATACTAGTGTGAGACTTGTAATGTGAGCGTTACTAGAACAATGAGAGTGAGGCCCCTTGAGTAAATTTGCACAGATACCAGTCGTGAACCAGTAAACGGAGTTGTTCTAGAAGTACGGAAACGAGCGCCCTTCAGTAACATAGCATACTAGTCAGAAACTAGTAATCTGTTACTGTATGTATGGGAGCGAGGTCCCTTTTAGCAAACTTGCACGTAATACCAGACGTAAACCAGTAATCGGAGTTCTACTAGAAGTATGGGAGCGAGGCCCCTTTAGTAAACTTGCACAGATACCAGTTGTGAACAAGTAAACAGAGTTGCACTGGAAGTATGGGAGCGAGACCCCTTCAGCAAACTTGCGTGTAATACCTTTTGTAAACTAGTAGAACGGAGTTGTGCTTGAAGTACGGGAGCGAGGCCACTTCAGTAACATAGAATACTAGTCGGAGATTCGTAATCTGAGCGTTACTGGAACAAAGGAAGTGAGGCCCCTTAAGTAAGCTTGCAAAGATACCAGTCGTGAAACAGTAAACAAAGTTGTACTGGAAGTACTGGAACGAGACCCCTTCAGTAACATAGCATACTAGTCGGAAACTAGTAATTTGTTATCGGAAGTATGGGAGCGAGGCCCCTTTCAGCAAACTTGCGGATATAACCGGTCGTAAACCAGTAGAACGGTGTTGTACTGGAAGTATGAGACTGAGGCCCCTTTAGTAAAATAGCATACAAGTCGAAAATTAGTAATCTGTTACTAGAAGTATGGGAGCGAAGCCCCTTCAGCAAACTTGCACGTAATACCGGTCGTAAACCAGTAAACGGAGTTGTATTGGAAGTATCGGAGTGAGGCCCTTTAGTAACATAGATTACTAGTCGGAAACTAGTAATCTGAGTGTTACTGGAACTATGGGAGCGAGGCCCCTTCAGTAAATTTGCACGGATACCAGTTGTGAACTAGTAAATGGAGTTGTACTTGAAGTATGGGAGCGAGGCCCCTTCAGTAACATAGCATACTAGTCGTAAACTAGTAATCTGTAACTGGAAGTATGCGGTGAGGCCCGTTCAGCAAACTTGTGTGTAATACCGGTCGTAAACCAGTAGAACGGAGTTGTACTAAATGTACGGGAGCGAAGCCCCATCAGTAGCAAAGAATACTAGTCGGAGACTAGTAATCTGAGCGTTTCTTTAACAATGGGAGTGAGACCCCTTCAGTAAAATTGCACAGATACCAGTCGTGAACCAGTAAACAGAGTTGTACATGAAGTACAGGAACGAGGCCTCTTCAGTAACATAGCATACTAGTTGGAAAGTAGTAATCTATTACTGGAAATATGGGAGCGAGGCCCCTTTAGCAAACTTCCACGTAATAAGGTCATAAACCAGTAAACGGAGTTGTACATGAAGTATGAGAGCGAGGCCCCTTCGGTAACATAGGATATTAGTCGGAAACTAGTAATCTGTTAGTGGAAATATGGGAGCGAGGACCCTTCGGCAAACATGCGCATAAGACCGGTCATAAACCAGTAGAACGGAGTTGTACTGCAAGTACGGCAGCGAGGCTCCTTCAGTAACATAGAATACCAGTTTTAGACTTGTAATGTGAGCGTTACTGGAACAATGAGAGTGAGGCCCCTTGAGTAAATTTGCACAGATACCAGTCGTGAACCAGTAAACGGAGTTGTTCTAGAAGTACGGAAAGGAGCGCCCTTCAGTAACATAGCGTACTAGTCAGAAACTGGTAATCTGTTACTGTATGTATGGGAGCGAGGTCCCTTTTAGCAAACTTGCGCACCGGTCATAACGCAGTACAAAAGAGTTGTACTAGAATTAAGGGAGCAAGGTCCCTTCAGTAGCATAGCATACTAGTCAGAAACTAGTAATCTGTTACTGGATGTATGGGAGTGAGGCCCCTTCAACAAACTTGTACGTAATACCGGTTGTAAACAAGTAAACGGAGTTGTACTGGAAGTATGGGAGAGAGGCCCCTTCGGTAACATAGCATACTAGTCAGAAACTAGTAATCTCTTACAGGAAGTATTGGAGCGAGGCCCTTTCAGCAAACTTGCGCATAATACCGGTTGTCAACCAGTAGAACGGAGTTGTACTAGAAGTACGAGAGCGAGGCCCCTTTAGTAACATAGAATACTATTCGGAGACTAGTAATCTTAGCGTTACTGGAACAATGGGACTGAGGCCCCTTGAGTAAACTTGCACAGATAACAGTTGTGAACCAGTAAATGGAGTTGTACTTGAAGTAAGGGAACGAGATCCCTTCAGTAACATAGCATACTAGTCGAAAACTTGTAATCTATTACTGGAAGTATGGGAGCGAGGCCCCTTCAGCAAACTTACATTATAATACTGGTCGTAAACCAGTAAACAGAGTTATACTGGAAGTATGGAAGCGATGCCCCCTTCAGTAACATAGAGTACTAGTCGGAAACTAGTAATCTGAGTGTTACTGGAACTATGGGAGCGAGGCCCCTCCAATAAACTGGTACGGATACCAGCTATGAACGAGTAAATGGAGGTGTACTGGAAGTATGGGAGCGAGACCCCTTCAGTAACCTAGCATACTAGTCTGAAACTAGTAATCTGTTACTGGAAGTATGGGAGTGAGGCCCCTTCAGAAAACTTGCGCGTAATACCGGTCGTAAACTAGTAGAATGGAGTTGTACTAGAAGTACGGGAGTGAGGCCCCTTCAGTAATATAGAATACTAGTCTGAGTGTTACTGGAACAATGCGAGCGAGGCCCCTTCAGTAAACTTGCACAGATACTAGTCGTGAACCAGTAAACTGAGTTGTACTTGAAGTACGGGAATGAGGCCCCTTCGGTAACATAGCATAATAGTTGGAAACTTGTAATCTGTTACTGGAAGTATTGGAGCGAGGCCCCTTTAGCAAACTTGCACGTCATACCGGTCGTAAACCATTAAACGGAGTTGTACTGGAAGTATGGGAGCGAGGCTCCTTCAATAAACTTGCACGGATACCAGTCTTGAACTAGTAAACGGAGTTGTACTGGAAGTATGTGAAGGTGACTTGAAGTCAATTAGCAAGGGAGAAATAAATCTTGCTGGTAGCTTCAGTTGATTCCTTGGGCGGACCATGAGAATTCACATGTTGACTTGCGAAAACATCATGGTTGGCCCGAAGGAATTGATGACGAGGTCTTTCACGTGGGGTGATCAGTTCCTGGGGCGGGCCAAGACAAGTCGAATGTTGCCATGTGACGATGTCTCGGTTAGCCCAAAGGAAGTCATGACGAGGTTCTTCACTTGATCTTTATCAGTTCCTTGGGCGGGCCAAGACAAGTCGCATGTTGCCATGCGAAGATGTCTCGGTTAGCCCAAAGGAAGTGACAACACAATCCTTCACTTGCGATGTTAGAAAAGTGGTCGTTGTGTGAAGATGACATGGCTAGCCCGAAGGAATTCCTTGGGCGGGCTGAAACAAGTCATATGTTGCCATGCGAAGATGTCTCGGTTAGCCCAAAGGAATTCCTTGGGCGGGCCATGATAGTTCGTACGGCGCTGAAATGTGGATGAACGAACAAGCCCTATTTTGGGTAAACTCCTTGATTTCCTGACCGAGTGGTTGACCGAATTCTTTGGGAAAAAACCCCTTGTGTCGAGATAAAACTCAAGACAATGGTTAAATAAGTTCCCTAAAGATCTCCGTAAAACCTCCTTGAATCGGGTCTCAGTCTTCACGTGGGCAGCCGCCTTGTTGTGCCCAGCCCCAGAGCATAGAAACCAGACGAGCATGGATAGTTGTCAATCTTGATTCGTGGGTGATTACCGATGAAGCCGTGTCGCTCGTTGATGGAGCCGCAACGGCTTGATGATGAAACCCGACTAGTCGGAATCAATTCCAACTAGTCACTCATGGAGTAAGTCCCGCTCCCGACTAGTTGTGTAGCCGAAGTAGTCGTCGGTGGGCCACCGAGTGCCCTCGCGAGGGCGAAGTAGTCATCGAGGAATCGAGGATCCTGCCTTCCTGGAATGGTTCTAGGCACGACAGGTTGTCGGGTTTGATGGCGTAGAAAGGTGGGCTGAGCCGGGTAGCTTAGAGGATTCCGTGCCCTTCTGATGCCCGAGCCCACTCGACCAAGTTGGAGGCGCCCTCAGGCCATTTGATAAAATCCGAGTAGTCAGCGGAGAAGGGAGCCCTTCGATGGAGGGTGACTTGTCCTCCTCCGACTTGTGGTAGACTATCCAAATCCTTCTTTGACTTGTGGTAGACGATCCAAATCCTTCTCTGACTAAGAGAAGAACTTGTGGTACAGGACCTCGAACCGAGATGGATTCGGTTCGAGGAGTTCTAGGTTGTCGATCAAGTCATCGACTACACGGTTGACATCCATGCGGGTGGTACGGGTGCTTCAGGCTGCTTCTGGTCGAAAAATTGAATTCCGCTGAGATTGTTGGCAAGGTCATACAGGAGCAAGGCCCCTTTAGTAAACTACGCGTAACACTATTTGGGAACTAGTAAACGGAGTGTTACATGAAGTTTGGGAGCAATGCCCATGCCGTAACATAGACAACTAGTCGGAAACTAGTAATCTGAGGGTTACTGGTAGTTTGGGAGCAAGGCCCCTTCAGTAACATAGAAAACTATTCAGGAACTAGTAATCTGAGCGTTACTGGAAGTATTTGATAGATAATCACGTAGGTGCTTTATTTGACTAATTAACGGGTTCCACTAGTCATTGCCAAACGGGGCGACCGCTTTTGGTAGTCGCGTGGCTCGGCTGTGATAGGGTTCCTTGAATTTAGTGAGGGAGTCATGATTAACCCGAATAATAAACATAAATGGGGACCCTGACTAAGTGGTAAGAAGGGGTGCTTTTAGGTGTACGGAACCCCTTGTTTCGAGATATAATCCCAAAATAATGGTTTCAACAAACGAAACACCTAAAAGACCCTCAGAAAACTTCCTTGAATCGGGTACTTAGTTTATGAATAAATCATTATTCGAGTAGTCCTGTCGCCTTTCTTCGTAGACTTGGTGGAGCTCGCAGGGCCCTCCGAAGGGTTTGACATTCAAATGCGGAATGCTTGCTCTTCGGGTTCCACGGGCATTGCCTGTGGAGGGCTTCCTCGAATTGTTCCTTCGAACTGAGAGTCTTCTTTCTACGGGTGGATTGTTCACCAGCTTCTGGCTTGCGCTTCCGAGCTATCTCCAGGTAGTTGAGAGGGAGTTGATAGTGGTTGGGGCTTTAGGCTTCCGCCTCTTCACGCTCCTGCTGCCTGGCAATGATGACATTGCGAGCGTCCCGGCCAGCGTTGATGATGGCGCGATGGTCGCCCGTGGGGGCGTCGTGGAGGATGCCGCTCCCCTGCTGGTTCGTCTCGACCGTGCGGTGCCTGCGTTGGGCGCACTTAGCAGTGATGGGCCTACGACGCTCGTTCTGGATGTCATCTACATCTTCTATCTTGATACTGTCTGGGGATTCACTATCCATTGTTATGTCCACATCCTCGTCGAGTGGATCAACGAGGTAGTCGTCATAGTAGTCTAGCTGGACCCGCTCTAAGCCTTCACAGTCCTCACCAGCATGAATCATGAAAACTTTCAATTGTGCGCGAAGCGTTTGGCACTCCGCGCCAGTAGGCCCTCGTCTTCGTCGTAGGAATGGAGGAGGGGTCTGCCTTCTTGAAAAGGGAGTTCGCTGGGTAGGGTAATGGATCTTGGTGGACTTGATTTGAGAAACCTAGGGGATTTCATGTGAAGGGATATGAGGTGGGCTACGCTAGCGATAAACAAAATTTTCCACCGCATAAACCAGGAAAATTGCTGTTATAGATCACGGAATTACCACTAGACGCGCGGGTGCAGAACTTCTGTAGCGCGTCGGGGTAGTGCAGTCGGTTGCCGGCAGTGCAGTTGCAAGACCTTCTCACGTGCGGCTCATCCCCATGTAGCAGATGCAACACCTCCATGGTATCCACACGTACAGGGAAGAAGCATCGTACTATGGACTGCTAGGTCCGCGAGGGCTACTGTGGGCGCGAACGTGGGAACAGGTGGCTGCCAGCAGGCGTGGAATTAGGGTTGGCCCCTCCATGCGCCCTCACCCCTTCTTTTATAGGCGCCCAGTAATGGGCTTCCTAACCGAGGCCCATTAGTGAACCTAAGCCCAGTCTAATTTGGATCATATCCTCATTAGGCTTCCAGCCCCTTAAGTGTGTGACTCTATGGGCTCACATGCGAATAGACATAGCTCGTGTACTCCTACTCAACCAATAGTTGACAGTGGCCTCTAGCAAGACGTGTCAACTCCTATGCGCGTGCAAAGATCATATCAGACGAGCCGTCACAATCTCATATACATGCTATTCCCTTTGCCTCACGATATTTGGTCTAGCTCCAAGTTGACCTCTCTTTCTTGGTGCCATGATCCTGAATCCTTGGTTAACACTTAACCCTACCACGGCCATGCATTTCTTGATCCAATCACTCGAGGGGCCCAGAGATATCTCTCTCAAGTAGAGAGGGGCAAATCCCATCTTGACTAACCATGTCTCACAACATGCTTCTTGACAAACCCGAGAACCACCTTTATGACTACCCAGTTACGGAGTAGCGTTTGATGGCTCCTAAGTAGGTCGGTTCACATCTTGAGTACATGCGACAATCTCAGGTCTAAGGACACAACGTACACATTGTGTAATGAGAAATCACTATTTCTCGAGTTGGGTCAGTCCAGCCTCATGTCATACATGCGCCCAAACAGAGTCATCAACTAATACATGTGCTAGTCTAATATTCATGTGTGTCCATACATGAAATCCGACTAGGAACAACTTTAGAATAACTATACAAGTAAAGAGTATCACAAACAATTCACATATTTGCCAATCAATACAGGTTGCCTTTCATGGATATTCGTTGAACACATAATACATCATGGATACAACAAAATATGATCATCTCTATGATTACCTCTAGGGCATATTTCTAACATCATGCCCTTCCGATGCCCAAACCTGCCCGACCAATCTGATCCCCTTACCAGACCCCGAGTCATATGAGCAGCTGAATCCGAGTAGTTGTTAGAAATGATAGCCCCCCGACGCACGGTGGCTTCTCCTTCTCCGAGTGGTAGTAGGTGATCCAAATCTTCTTCCAATGCGGAGAGGGTTCTGGGTTGATCCGCCTCAGACCAAATTTGATCCGTGGGCGATTTGTTGATGAAGCCGACTAGTTGGAGCTGATTCCGACTAGTTGTTGACTGTGCGGAGCTAGTCGCCGAGTAGTTTAAGTCTCATCCTCGACCGGTTTCTAGTCGAGACGAGTAGTTGGTGTAGTCGTTAACGCTGCCGATTTGTTGAAGAAGTCATAACTATGGCGCAAGTCCAGTAGTCGAGGCTGTCACTGCAGCGCGTCGATGTCGTGACACGATGTGAAGTTGAGTGGAGTAGTCGAATTCTTCCGGCTCCCTAGGGTTGATAAACCGAAGGGTGGATTCTGCCACAAGGTGGGAGACATATTCAAGTAACTCAGAGGGCTCTAGACCCTTGAAGTACACGAAACGGCCTTGCGGCATAGATGTTATGGTTAAACCCAGATGATTACCCGAAAATGATTAGGGGTAATCATCGGGTTGCGAGTGGTTGTCGAGAATTGGGGCCTCCCGACGAGCGGTGGCTCCCTTGTCCTCGAGTCCTCCTCGGCTCCAACTTGTAGTTAATGGGTACTCTTTGTTTGAGTCCGAATAGTTGTCAAAAATGGAGGCCCCCGACAAGCAGTGGCTCCCTCGTCTCGAATCTTGAGAAGACGATCCAAGTCCTCCTCCAAGTCGAAGAGGGACCAGGATTACGTAACCTCCTCAGATCGGTTTGAATCCGATCCGAGTAGTCCTGGTGCAGAACAAGTTTAAGTCGCGTCAAAAACGGAGATCCTCTCAATCTGCCTGGCTAGATCGGGGAGCAGCAACTCGTCGAGGTTGTTGATGAACTCGTCGAGGTCGCTACTCGAGTTGCTGCAGAGGCCTTTGGCTCCTTGGAGTCGGCTAGGTGGCTGTTGAAGCCACCCAAGCCGTTGGCAACGCAGATCCAGGAGCCAAAGATGAAAGTTGTGCCCTAATCGAGCACGGTGCTGGTGAAGCTGAGAGATGCCATCGAGTTCTCTGGTGGATGCTCGATGAACACCCTTATCTGGCGCGCCAGCTGTCGGTGTTTTACCGCCACGCCCACCGAGGGATACCCCCGAAGTGGTGAGTTTGTAGGTAGGGTGTCGCCGAGATCAGGAACTTGAAGGTGCAAGGAACACAAAGTTTTAGACACGTTCAGGATGCCGAGAGCGTAATACCCTACATCCTGTCTTGTTTGTATTGCCTTAGGTGGTGATCGGGTGATCTCCTGGGTCATCTGTTGCATGAGGCACGAGTTGTCCCTCATGCTCCTGCTTGAGGAGGGTCCCTGTCCGACCTTATATAGTCTGGGGGATAGGGTTACATGGAAGTCCTAGTCGGATACGAGCTGAGTCCTACCTGAGTGATTTTCGGGTAGTTTCCTACTATCTCCGACTAGTTTTACAACGATATGAGTAGTTCTACTACGCTACGAGTAGTTACAACTGGTGTAGGGCGTGGGCCATCCCCACCCCTTATCCTGTAAGATGTAGGCCATGTGCGCAGTTCCGTGGGCCCGGGTCTAACACGGTGATGGTGGTACTCGGACGCGCCTGAGCAGGGGCTCGGTGCAGCACTTTTATAGGCGCGCGAGGAACAGAGGAGAGGGGAGGTGGAGCTGGGCGCGGCACAATGGAGGGAGGCGCGGCCAGGACAAGGCCGCGGCAAGGGTGCGGTATCACCGGCACGTCATGGCTCAACCGTCGAGAATCGACGCTGCGTGGCGCGCGCGCGTCGGGCATGGGTGGATTCGGGGTACGGGAGGGCGATTTGGCCGCGCGCCTGTCGGGGCGCTGTCCTTTGGCGTGGCTCGCCGGCAGGCATCGCTGGCTAGGTGACCGGCGGCCGCTCCCCCTCGACGGGACAGAACAGGGGAGGGAGAGAGAGAAGGAGAGTGAAGGAAGAGAGAGAAAGAGTGAGGGTCCGGGTTCAAATGAATTTTTCTCAAAATTTTGCAAGGAAACTTTGAAATCTGCTAACATGAAAGTTGTAGGGAATTTGAAACTCTACGACTTTCATTTTGGATCAAAGTTCATTTGAGTTTTAGTTTAGAAGTTATTTTAAATTTAGGACTACTAGGATTTGAATTCCTATTCATCTCATGTGTTTAAAATTTGAATTTTCAAATGGTGTTTGCAGTACACTTTGCAAGGTACTAAAATATGAGTGTGTTTTTATACACACACATAATTTAATGCATTGTTTCAATGATTCTGTGTTATTATGCATGATGCTATGTTTAGGTTTTCTTGATTAGGATTTTAAACACCTAGGGTGTTACAGCCTTCCCACCCTTAAAAAGAATCTCGTCCCGAGATTTGGATAAGTACGCCTAGTGTGGAAAGTGCGTGTACCTTTGGGTGAGTTTAGAAAACCGCAGAAATTTTGGTTTAAATAGCTTTCAGTTTCCCAAGTGGCTTCCTCTTCGGTGTGATGGCTCCATTGGAGTTTATACATTTTAACCAATTTTCTTCTAGTGACCCTTCCCTTTTGATCAAGAACTTTTATAGGATATTCAACATAAAAGAGGTCCGGTTCTACCAATATTTCCTTTTGTTCAAAAATTTTGGTTGGAACTCGAATACACTTCTTGAGTTGAGAGACATGAAAGATATCATGGATAGCTGCAAGCGGAGGGGGTAGTCGCACTCTATATGCCACGGGTCCGCAAATTTCGGTGATTTCATAAGGACCAACATATCGGGGAGTTAACCTCCCTCTCACTCCAAACCTTTGCACACCCTTGGTTGGTGAAACCCGAAGATAGACATGATCACCAACTTCAAATTGCAAAGGCTTTCTCCTTTTATCAAAATAGCTCTTTTGTCTTGACTGTGCAACTCTTATATTTTCTTGTATTACTCTTACTTTTTCCTCTGCCTCAATTACCAAGTTTGATCCAAATATATTACGTTCTCCAGTATGGGATCAACTCAAAGGAGTTCGACACCTTCGACCATACAAGACCTCAAACGGTGCCATTTTCAAACTTGCTTGATAGCTATTGTTGTATGAGAACTCTGCTAGAGGTAAGCATTTGTCCCAACTTTTGTCATAATGGATGACACAAGCTCTAAGCATGTCTTCAAGAATTTGGTTCACAATTTCGGTTTGCCCATCCGTTTGAGGATGGTAAGCTGAGCTTCAAATCAGTTTGGTGTCAAGAGTAGCTTGTAAGTGTTCCCAAAAACATGCTACAAACTGAGCACCACGGTGGGGAATAATTGTCTTGGGTACGCCATGTCAGCAAACAATGCGATCGAGATAAATCTTGGCATACTTCTTGGCAATATAGGTGGTGCGTACCGGAAAAAAATATGCCTTCTTTGTGAGTCTATCAACGATAACCCATACGGAATCATGCTTTTGGGAGGTGTTAGGCAATCCAACAACAAAAATCCATACTTATGTCTTCCCATTTCCATGATGGTATAGGCAAGGGTTGAAGTGTACCAGCTACTTTCAAGTGGCTAGCTTTAACCCTCTATCATGTGTCACATTCCGAGACATACTTGGCAATTTCCCTTTTCATTCTAGTCCACCAAAAGTTTTGCCTAAGATCTTGATACATTTTGCTACTAACCGGATGAATAGAGAACTTGGAAAGATGTGCCTCGTCAAGAATTTGTTTTCGGAGCTCATGATTCTTTGGAACCACTATGCGAGATTCAAACCATAGAACTCCATTCTTGTCTTGGCGAAAACATTTATATTTCTCCTCTCCTTGAGAGAGTTTTTGCTTGATGATTTTAACACCTTCATCATGTAATTGTGCCATGATGATTCGATCGTGGAGGGTTGGTTCAATGGAAATGTGGTTTAGAGTGCCTTGGGGAATCATTTCCAAATTGACTTTTCTCATCTCATGACATAACGTTTCATTATAGAATTCTGCGGACAAGCAATTGCAGTGAGCCTTGCGGCTTAGCGCATCTGCGACTACATTATCCTTTCCTGGGTGATTGTGCACCTCAAGATCATAATCTTTGATCAATTCCAACCATCTTCTTTGTCTCATATTCAGATCAGCTTGGGTGAAGATATATTTGAGACTTTTATGATCAGTGTAGATATTGCAATGAGTGCCCATAAGATAATGTCTCCAAATCTTTAAAGCATGAATGGCAGCTGCTAGTTCGAGATCATGTGTTGGATAATTCTGTTCATGAGGTCGAAGAGCTCATGAAGCATAGGCAATGACTCGGTTATCTTGCATAAGCACACAACCAAGACCAGTGATGGATGCGTCACAATAAACATTGTATGGCTTGGTGTTATTGGGTTGAGCCAAGACTGGGGCTGTAGTCAAGTGTTCATGAAGAGTGTGGAAAACTTTTTCATATTTCTTGCTCCACACAAACTTCACTCCTTTCTTCAATAGTTCAGCCATAAGCTTAGCAATTCTGAAGAAGTCCAAAATAAAGCAGCGATAATAACCAGCTAAACCAAGAAAACTGCGAATCTGTTGGACGGAGGTGGGAGGTTTCCATTCCATCACCTCTTGTACTTTGCTAGGATCAACAGCTATGCTTTCGCTGGAAATAGTGTGGCCTAAAAATTTTACACTATCCAACCAGAATTCACACTTGGAAAACTTAGCATAGAGCTGATGGTCTCTATGACGCTGGCGAACAATGTGCAGGTGCTTAGCATGATCTTCCTCATTCTTGGAATAAATAAGGATGATCCATAAAAACCACGACAAACTTGTCAAACTCGGGCATGAATATCGAATTCATGAGATACATGAAGTAGGAAGGAGCATTTGTGAGATGGAAAGACATGTCCAGATACTCATATAGCCCGTATTGTGTGGAAAATGTAGTCTTAGGGATATCACATGGACGAATCTTGATATGATGATAGCCAGAGCGAAGATCAATTTTTGAGAAGACTCTAGCTCCCACTAATTGATCGAAGAGAACATCAATGCGGGGAAGTGGATATTTATTTTTTATTATCACCGTATTGAGAGGTCGGTAGTCCACACACATCCTCAAACTATCATCCTTCTTCTTCACAAATAGGGCTCGGCAACCCCAAGGTGATGCACTAGGATGAAGCCTTTGTCTAGAAGTTCTTGAAGTTGTATTTTCAGTTCGGCTAATTCTTTGGGCGGCATTCTACAGGGTCTTTTTGTGATAGGTGTAGTATCTGGCTGCAGTTCAATAATGAACTCAATATCCCTATCTGGTGGCATTCCTGGCATGTCATCCAGAAAAACATTGACATACTCGCACACCATCGGAATTTCCTCTATCTTGGATTCGATCTTGATGAAGGCGCATGTATTTGTGCATTCTCGGAATGGCAAATAAAGATTAGAGGCTCCCTGGGTTGGGGAGTTGATTTCAACGGCCCTTGAAGGAATATCTAATGTCACCCCATGTCGAGTCATCCAGTCCATTCTTAAAATATTGTCCATGCCTTCAAGTGCCAAAAGGATGAGGTCGGTTTTGATAGTTTTACTACCCAACTTGATTGGTACGTGCCTTATGATTTGGTTGGAAGCAATTTTACCACCCGGGGTTGACATCATGTATGACCCTTTTGTGTGACAAAAATCCAAGCCCACTTTTGCACCAAATTTTGCACTAATAAAACTATGGGATGCACCAAAATCAAATACTATAATTGCATGCTTGTTGTGGATAGAGAATGTACCCGACATCACTGGTGCACCATCGGGAAGCTCGGGAAGTGTGGTGAAATTGATCCTTCCTTGTCTGACCTAATCAATCTGTCATTTGCTCTTGTTCTTATTGTTTTGGCTAGAACCCTGACCCTGATTTGGCTGTCTGGCCCGGGAGCAGTCTCGAGCAAAGTGGTTAGGACTCCCACAAATGAAGCAACGTTTTGTTTTGCTCGGACCACCAGGCTGTTTGTTACCTAAGGATGATATTACTGGCATACCTACTGAGCTTTTCTTGGGGGTGGTGCATTTGGCATGGTCCATGCTTTCCCGGACAGGCGAGCGAGATCTTGCTCTTATGACTCTGTTGGCGTTACTAGTACTGCTGGTTTGCCTTCTACCATGTGGAATGAATTCTGTGCATGTAATTTCCCTTCCACTTAAGTCCACGTCGCATGTATCGTGCTTGAGAGTCCGACACTCTACTTGGGGATCCTTAAGTTCCATCGAAAGTCGTGATAGTGGCATTAGAGAGTCCGAGTAACCATCCCTTGTCTCCTTTATTTCCTCATTGAGCTCTTGATAGCCCGCAACCTAATGTTGGTGGAAATTGCGGCCACCCCATTGATGGTGTTGCTGCTGCAGGAATTGCTGAAACGCTTGCTGCCCTTTGACAAGCTGACGAAGCAGTTCAGTCTGGGAGCCACTACTTCAGCCAGGTTGGGCGGTGGTGGGGGCTGCTGCGGTTGTCTGCTACCACTAGCACCAAAACCGCTTGGGGTGTTGCAGATCCCTTGAACCATCTGCAATGTGCAAATTTTTCATTAATTTGGAAATCCACAATACCTCCAAGGCTGAGTGTCATAAGCGTGGAAGATTAAGAACTTAAGGACTCATAGATAAACTGTGGACATAATACTGCTGGTTGCAAGAAAATTCGTAACTCCCAGTCTGTTCATCCAAACCCTTACAAATTTTGCCAGTGACTAGGAAATTTAGTGGCCTATAACTTTGGTATTCAACTACACCTCCGACTAATATGACTACATCTCCGACTACTTTGACTACATTTCGACTACGACGACTATATCCCCAACTGCTTCAACTACACCTCCGACTACCACGACTACATCTCGACTACTTCTACTATATGTCCGACTGCTTCAACTACATCTCTGACTACTACGACTACATCTCTGACTGTTACGGCTACATCATCGACTACTTCGACTACATCTCTGACTGCTTCAACTATATCTCTAACTACTACGGCTATATCTCCGACTGCTTCAATTATACCTCCGACTACTACGACTACATCTTCGACTACACTACATCTTTGACTACTTCAAGTGCTTTAACTATATCTCTAACTACTATGACTATATCTCTGACTGCTTCCACTATACCTCCGACTACTATGACTACATCTTCGACTACACTGTATCTTTGACTACTTCGACTGTATCTCCGACTGCTTCAACTATATCTCTGACTACTACAACTACGTCTTCAACTGCTTCAGTTACACCTCCAACTACTACGACTACATCTTCGACTATACTACATCTTCGACTATACTGCATCTTTGACTACTACGACTACATCTCTAACTGCTTCAACTACATCTCTGACTACTACGACTATATCTTTGACTGCTTCAACTATACCTCTGACTACTACGACTATATCTTGGACTGCTTCAACTATACCTCGGACTACTACGACTATATCTTCGACTACACCGCATCTTTGACTACTTTGACTGCATCTCCGACTGCCTCAACTATATCTCTGATTACTACGACTACATCTCCGACTGCTTCAGTTACACCTCCGACTACTACGACTACATCTTCAACTATTTAGACTACATCTCCGACTACTACGACTACATCTTCAACACTTCAATTACATTTCCGATTGCTTCAACTACACCTCTGACTACTACAAGTACATCTTCAACCACTTCGACGACATCTCCGACTGCTTCTTTGTTTTGGTGGTTTTTCAGTGGATAGAGAGCTAGTATTTTGATCACCAGGGAAAATCTACTCAGCCAAAAATTTCCAAATTTTAACAGTAGCTGATTGAGTAACATTGCAACAACTTTGATGTTGAACACTTCTGCAGAAAACTTCACTAAGAAGGTATAATAATTTATTTGTAACAGGAGTGCTCAAACAGGCAGAAAAGAATGGGGACAAAATTTCTGTGGAAGTTTCTAGTGTTGCCCACTGAGTACTAGTCCAAAAATTCTCAAAATTTAGCAAAAGAATGGGGACAAAATTTGAAGCAACATCCCTGTTGACCTTTTCTTTAGAAAAGGTTATTTTCTAAGCCTAATTAATTCATCTATCTAGATATGGCAGAAAAAGACAGATTTCTAGATAGCCCTTAAGTGAGTGCTTAAACGTGCTCTAGTGCAACTTACTCCCTTAGAAACCTAGGACAATGTTTCATTCAATTTTTATGTATGATCATGATGCATGCATGTCCGATGCATCCTCACAAAGTAAAACAATTCCCAAATAGCTTTGGTCTTACGTGGTTAATTTCGGTGGCATACATAATACGTCTCTTCTTATTAACTAGCCGAATTTTTCTAATCGTTCTTAGCTTAACGTAATCGCGGTTAGCGTACCTGCAGAAGATTGACAGAATATAACATTGAACCTTTCGTGCCAGTAGTGTGACACCCAGGTTGTCTAAACGGCTAAACAAAGATCCATAACATGAAATTAGGCATAAAAGAGCAAGAAAAGTATAAAACAACCTATCCAAATCTACCTTTCAAGCAAATGAATATGTGTAGATGTATATACGCATATACATGCGAACCCTTGCAAACAAACCCTTGTAACTTTCAAATTTGATCACAAATGACCCAAAAAATTTAATGGCACATCTGTCATAACAAGAGGAAAAAAAGTCTAGTTGAACTCAAGGGCTAAAAGTGCAAAAATTTACATGAAATGACATATCATTTAAATACTAGGTTTTGGAAATTCAAAATAACTTTTTATACATTGCTCAAATGAACATAGTCATAAAAGATAAAATGTATATCTTGCAAAGTTGATAAAAAATTGTATTCAAATGTTTTTGATTTGACCTTAGGAAGAATGAGTTTTAGCTCCCTTTGCACCCAGGCCCCTGCCGTTTTCGCTTCTTGCGCTTAAGTCCCATCACCTTCGCCCTCCTCTCTCCTCCCTCTGCCCTGTCCCATCACCGGCATACTAGCTGGCCGACGCACCCCGGCGCAATCGAGCCCGCACGGCCATGTGGGCCCGCCAGCACCCTGGAGATCCCCCGCTGGCCCACAAAATCCCGCTCTCCCCCTTAGAAACCCTCTACGCGGTGGCATTTTTCTGCCGCGGGCGCTGCTGGCGCCACAGCGAGCCTTGCTGGCGACAGATGGCGGCCTGGGCACAAGCTACTGGGGAAGGTGCGACCAGGGTTCCAAATTCGGGGGCGCGGCTGCCTCGCTGACAAAACAGAACTCATTTGTAGTGAGATTTCAATATTTCCAGTGAGATTTCCGTAAAATCTCAGGGACTCATTTGTAAACCAGAAACTAGAACTTTGAAAACCAATCTATGAACTTTGAAAATGCAAAACAATTCACAGAAAATTCCTAAAAATACAAACTAAGATGTCCTAGACTCCCTCAATTAAGATCTACAACTTTGTAAAAGGATCTTGGACTGTTTCCACATAATTTTAGTTGTAGATTTAAATCAAGTTTAAATGTCTTTTAAGTGTTCCAAGAGTTCCAGGAAAGAACTGCTCATGAGTTTTGGATGGTAGCTTCTGTACTAAGAGTATAGTCTTTCAAAAACATTTCATGCACTGAATCCCATCACAAGTAGATTTTGAGTATCTTTTGTTATGCTAGATCCAAGTGTTGCATTTTTATTCTTACTGTTGTAGTACTTGTTTTGAGCTACAATTTTTTTGGCACACTGGTACTACTAGATAGAAGCTATAGTAAATATTTGAACTAGAATCCCTTAGTAGAACTTGCTAAATCGTTTATTCCTTGTTTAGCTAAACAAAATCCATACCTATAGCTTCTGTACTAGAAAAAATGTAATTTTCCTACATGAGTACCCACTTAAAGTTTTGATGCTAGGGAAAAAGTTTGATAGTCAGCTATTGAATAGAACTCCGTATAAAATTTATTCATGTTGGGTATAGATCCTTTTAAACTAGAATTTTTAACCACTGATTTTGCATAGGAAAAATCTACAAAATTTGCAGTAGCCTACTCATGCAAGTAAGTTTGTCTAGTAACATGTTGAGCACCAGTTCTTGCATGGTTTGTTCTGTACAAATAGATCTTTATCCTAGCAGTAGCTGTTTAATGTATTTTTCATGATTAACCTGCTGAATGAAAATGGTTAAAAATTTTATAGTGAGTTTGCACTTAAGTAACATGCTCTGCATAAAAATCTCAACCCTAGAAACTGCCTCTACGAGTAGTTTGGTTTAATTCATGCTTACTGTTGAAAATGGCCATTTACGAAATGACAAAACTAGTCACTTACTTAATGAACTTAATTAATCGAGATAAGTACCCGATAAATGACTGCCCAAGGAAAAATAAATGGAGTGCTTGACAACTTAGCTTGAGTTTTGTTGAATGACTACATTATAGTGAAATAGTTATTTATCTTGTACTAGTAAAACCACTCATACATGTGCATTCATATAGAATCGACCACTCTCGCCGACGGAACCTACGAGCTGGTGCCCGAGTCCGAAAGTGAGCAGCGCGAAACTCGAGTTAGTCTAACGGAAGTTGCTGAAGACCCGAACCAAAGTTCAGAAGAACCCCCGACTAGATTTGCCAAAGAAGACAAGCCCAGTGCATGATCCCAGTATTTCAATTGATTTAACTACTATTCCTTTTTACATATGCATTTAAGTTCACAGGAATTGATTGGAACCCTAGCTGCATGATCCTAGGCACCTATGTAATGAATACTAGAACTGGAGTTTGAGTAGATGCTCTGCTAATAGGTTCGATAAAAGTCGAGTGATTCCTGTCACTCACGAGAATTATAGGAGTTGAATGATTTACCACATACTGCAACTATAAGGTCGACAGGCGGGGCTGTGGTGCAATGCTCATGGTTGAGGCTCCGTCTGAGTAGAGAAAAATGCAAAGGCCGCAGTGTGTGGTAGTGGTGGTTAAGCGTTTGAACGTACTAACCACATGTCAAAAATATGGTACTCGATAAGCTTAAGTACCTGATTGGCCCGGCAAGTGGACTTTACTTTCACTCTACTTGAACGAAGTTCAGATGCGGATACACATGCGAGTGCAGAGCGTGGGTCTGTAGTCGGGGAGGGTGACCCTGATCCACAACCCGGAAAGAAAGGGGAAACGTCGCTTGGAGTGACCCTTTGGTGCTCCAGGCGTGTGTGTTAGGTTTGCCTTGCAAGGTTAAGAAATTTGATTCGAATCGTCCGTTTCTCACGGTAATTGAGACTGTATAATACTTCTGCCACATAGAGTAACAAGAGGAACCATGGTTATTATAAAACTTGTTGGATGATTAATTGTTTTCCACCATGTTTGGTTAAAGATAGATGCTCACTTAGAATGGTTAAATGAACTAGAATATTGAAAGCTAAAATATGAAATTAAGGACTTACTCTTTGTCGCTTTTCAGTTAAAAGAAAACCTAAAGCCTTAGAACCATGCATGCTTATGAGTCGGTTATTCAAATATCACTAGTCAGGTAAGCCTTGCTGAGTATTAGTATACTCAGCCTTGCTTGTGCCATTTATTTTCAGGTATGTCTTTTGATGGAAATGATAGCTAGTTTGACTTGGCCTTGTACCTTGCTGCCTGGTTGGTCGTGGAGTGGGACCCGTCCCCGGCCAACGTTAACTCTGCTGAGTGATGCCACGTACGGGCTTCATCGTGGTATCTGAATCGACGATAGATGATCGTGTTTTCTTTCCGCTGCTTTTAAACTCTGAATAAAGTTTTTATGAACTCTAAAGTACTTGTTTTCTGAACTCGGCTTGTAATAAATATTGGTCAGACTTGTGTGGTAAAAGCTGTGAAATGTTGTAGTCACTAGACTAGCCTTCCTGCAAGTTAAGTGTACACTTTATTTCGATCGAAATTTTTAGTGGTCGCATCGGGAATTACCCAACAGACTGTCGGATTACTCCGTTTGAAGTGCATCGTAGCCATTTCGCCTTTATGGATCAGGGTTAGTGCACTTGACCCGGATTAATTCGGGCGGTTCTGCCACAACTAGTATCAGAGCGAAAAGTGCACACCAGAGTGTGCAACAAACCTTAAAAAGGGTGTGCAACAAACCTTAAAAATAAGTTTTAGAAAAATTGACCACAAAACTCATATTTGAAAATGCGTTGGACTCGTTAAGTATTATATCTAGCTCGTAAAGCCCTATGGGAATATGGGAATATAACTACGTGGCAATATAAATTAGAATTTATATATGTATGTGAGTTTTTCTGCAGGTACACTAACCGCGAGTACGATCGGTTAAGAATGAAGAGAGCTCGACTAGCTATTATAAGGAGAGACGCACTAAATTAAGCCACTGAGTTAACTCTGTAAGGCCAAGTTAATGGCAATTGTGAAGTTGTAAGGACGGATATCTTTAAATTCGAATAAAAATTGAGTTATGGATGAACTGGACAAAATTCACCACCAAAATAGCTAAATCACTAACAAAAGTTTATTAGGTTCCTGTTGTTTTCTATCCAATCTAGGAAAATCAGTTTATTAACCATAACAAATGACCTTATCTACAGGAGTTCAACAAGAAAACTGTTGTAAATTGAGTAAATAAGCTACTGTTAAAATTTGGTAATTTTTGGCCAGATAGATTTTTCCCAGATTTACAAAAAATTAGCTCTCTGTTTCCTGAAATTTCAGACTGGACAGTAAGTTAGAAATGTAAGGATATAGTTACCTTAGATTCTGATCTAGCTTTGGGGTTGACCAGCAAAGTTGTGCACAATTACCTTACGTATGCGCTGGTAAAATTTGAGAATTTTTGCACATCACCTGCAGAAGTTATGCTCAGTTTAGTGCACTGTCTAGAATCTGTTTATTAGATTGAGCATCAGTTTTCGTTATCTCACCCTTTAATCTTTCGAATCAGATGGCTGATCTGGTTCTCAAGGTAGTGGACGAGAAAGGACATGCGCACTCAGCGTGCCTACACTGGGAGGGCTTCCCCTCCATCTTGTGGGGCGTGTTGAGCGCCGCTGGGTACCCGAATCCGCCTCTTTATGTGGGGCAGGAGTTCATGGAGACGGTTGTCCATCGGTGCCGTGTGTGCATGACCATTCCCCAGCACCAACTCAACCCCGCGTGACTCGCCATCGAGACCGAGGTTGTCGGACATCGCCTCATTGACTTGTGGGAGGCAGCAGCGATGAAGGCGCTCACCACATTTTGTGAGCAGCACCCACTGGAGGTGATCTCCTCACCCTCTGTGGCTTGACAGGTTGGCACACCTAGGCCACTTGGTAGATCAGATTCCTATCGAGACCATAGTCTTTTCAGTTCGGTGCATGAATGCACTCTACCGCCTGCAGGCCCTTCAGAGTCAGGGGATGGCATAGGTGATAGACCTTGCTCAGTACTTCCAGTGGAAAGTCAGTTTGAGGGACGGGCAGATGCAGGACTTGGGTGAGGAGATTGGTGATCGAAATGCTAGGATTGGCCAGCTCGAAGGCCAAGTTCAGACACTTGAGACCACCTGGGGTGAGCACGAGACGATGATTGAGGTTTTGGAAGAGCAGATCCATGACGTTAACATCGATTTGGAGGATGCCAACGGGCATATCTATAACATAGGAGTCGAAACTTTTAAAATTATTTTCATAAAAATCATAAATTAAATTGGTGCATGCATCTTTATTTCTTTTCCCCTCCTATTTCTTTCTTACAGCCAGCCCAATCCTTCTTCTCTTCTTCTTCTTTTTCTTTTCCCGCGGCCAACCCAGCGGCCGTTTCCCTCAGCCGACCCTTGCTTTCACCGACAGCTAGGACCCACCTGTCGGCGCCTTCTTCTTCTCTCTTCTTTCCTTACCCAGAGTCCAGAACGACTCCGTGCTGTCGTTCGTGTCCCGTTCTCTTTCTTTCTTCTTACCCGAGTCTTGATCGACTCCGCAGCACCGCCTTCCTAATCCCGGCCGATCTGCCCCTATAAATCCTGCCAAAGCCCCGCTTTGCAACCAGAGCCAAGCTCAAATCTTTTCCCCTACACAACATTGTTGCGCGCCGCTGGAAGTTGTACCTCGGAGGAACGCCGCCGACCCGTGTTGCCGATTCTCCGTCGACTCGCCGATCTGCAGCTTCCCTGCTGGCTTCAACTCTCGCTAGAGCTCCGCCAGTTGGTGAGTATCAAGCCGCACCAGATTTCTCTCTCTCTTGCTCCGCCGCAAACCAGATTTCTCGCCGGACCCCTGTTTCCGCCCACCGCCGTGGCCGCCAGTTTACAGCCGCCGCACAGCCATCCCGTACCCACCCTCACCTTCACCATACCGCCCACTCACTCCCCAGCATAAATCCAGCTTGAATTGAGCCCCGGAACACCGGATTCGGTGAAGCTCCGGCCGTCCGCCGCCGCGCTCGCTCGCCGCCGACGCCCAGTGAAACTCCGCTTCACCCAACCCTTTTTCGTTCCGTCGAGCCGACCCTTCCTCTGCCGTGCGATCTAGATCTAACGGCCAGAATCAATCTTCACTTTACACTGCCGATTTACCCGACCTTTTCCGTACTCAGCCGACTCACCTGACCCACTCTTCATACTACCGATTCTGATCCAACGGACCAGATTCACCCGACCCTAGCCATTCCCGAAACTTTTGCAGGAAGATCCCTAAGTTTTCCAGGAACCAACCCGCAGTCCAGATCAGTAGAAAATAATAAGAGTTGAGCCCCTTCTTTTTCTGTTCCGACCCCTGACTTTTCTAGAATTAGAACCCGCCGTCCAGAACCTATAGTTTTGCACCCCGACCCTTTGTTTAAGGTCTAATTATGCTTTACTCCCTGAATCCTTTAGATCTAGCCTCGGGGGACTCAAAACTCTAGCAGTTAAGTCCCTAGATCACTATTTTAACCATATCTTCATCGTTCCAACTCCGATTTCAGCGATTCTTGAGCCCACACGATCTTTGCATCCTGAACTACAACTTTAGCATCTTTTCACTTTCTGTTTGTACTGTTTGTTGTATTGTTCCTTATTTGTTTGTGTATGCTTGTTTGTGTGATCGCGTAGACAACGTGTCGTTCGAGCCAAATCAAGAGCAAGCTTACGAGGAAGAGAATCAGCAGTTGCTTGAAGAAGGCAAGTGGATTTCCCCCTCTGCATATTCTATTTGAACCCAACAATAGCATGATAATTCACTTTACTTTATTGTTGCTTGCATAAACTTGATGGGTTACCTATGCTAAGGAAATACCTAGTCTTTTACCCCAAACCTTGAAACACGTGGGTTTACTATTTATGTTGGGTAGTTACGCTTAGTCGCAAACTTTGGGTTTGGTATTGGTTTACTCTTTTTGCAACGTTGAAAACGTTTTGTGGTTTTATCGCGTAATTTCAAAGATCAACTTTGTTTAATGGGAACATGGAGAACCACCCAAGTGAACAGTGCAACCACAAAGTCATATGGCTCTGACCTTAGCCAATTAATAATATGTGTAGTTTGCTGGTGGCCTTACTGAAAGGGCAAGGAGGGGGTCGGTGATAGGGGTCATAGCCCGGTCCTCTTGGGGTAGCTGCCTTTGCTAAGGAGCTGACCATTAGGGAGGTTTATGGACCACGCCGCTACTGAAACTCTAGCGGGCTGCCTAGCTCTCGACATGTCTTTGTAAAGGCTTCGTAGTGTACCCTCGCCACTCACCTCGGAAGTGTTTAAGGGCTTTGCAAACCCGGGCGACTCAGGGAAACATGATTTGTGGGTAAAGTGTACAACCTCTGCAGAGTGTAAAACTGTTATAACGGCCGTACTCACGGTTAAGAGTGGCTTGGACCCTCACATGATAATGAAACTTGAAGATTAATTAAATTGTGGTTCGTGGTTTAATGTTATTGTTGATGGTACCTTTATGTTTCTACTAAAGTGGGTTGGTATAAACCTAAATCTAGCTAATAGGTGCTTGATAATAAATAATTGACCAACTAAAAGCAACTGCTGCTGCAAACCCTAGCCTATCCTTGATGGCCTTGCATATTCACCCCACCTGCTGAGTACCAACCATAAGAGTACTCACCCTTGCCCCTGCTATTCAGAAGAGAACTTTGAAGAAGAGATCTTTGACGACTTCGAGGAGTTCTAGGTCCTGCGTTCACCAGTCATCGCCTGTGGCAGACGGAGTTGTTGAAGACTTCGTATAGGGTATAACGGTTTATCGTTTAAAGACAATCGTGTCTCTTTTATACGGAGTGTAATATTGTTAAATACTTTATTTAGTGCTTTTGAGCATTGTCTTTGATATATTACACTTTTCGTCTACCATATGTGTGTGAACGAGATCCTGGCGCACATATGAGATGCATCCGGTTCTTTCTAGAATCGGGTGTGACAGAAGTGGTATCAAAGCTATGTTGACTGTAGGACGCTAGCCTGATAGAAATGGTCGAAATTAAGGATTTATCTTCTAGAAAGCCATATCAGCATCAAAAAAATTCCTGTTATATTTCCACATAAAAACCTATGTTTACTTAAAACTTCTATCATCTTCCTTCTTAAAAAAAAATATCCTGAATTTTACTCCCGCTCTGCCAGATGGTCAGAATTTACCAAACTGCTCGCAAGCGTATCGGAGGTCGCCAAGTTCGCATTGCCCCAGCTGAGCCAACTTCTCCCACCCCAGTTCCGGCCCCTATTGAAGAGGAGGAAGCTACGGAGGAAGAACCCGAGGAAGTCTATTATTTCGTGGATGGTGAAGATGGTCGCATCATGGCGGTTGATGAAGAAGGAAATCAGTTCACACCACCGGCATCGCCAGTCATTGAGACATCGCCACCACCCTTAGTTGTCCCTGCTCCAGCCCCCTCCCCAGCACCGGACGTCGCTGAAGGAAGCCCGAGTAACTTCGAAGATAATAGAAGAGACGCTGACGAGGACAACAACAACGATGAAGACAACAACAATCAGAGTGATGAAACTACAGGGATGAGGCAGCTTTGCTGTGTTCGCACCTCGGACAGAGAACCCGGCCACTTGTCTCTGGTGCTACAAGGTGTTCTTCTAGAGTTGGGCAACCACGTGAGACCTCACTACCACACGCACCACTACACCGACCCCGCGCTCGGCGACTACTATCTCTCTCGCGTCCACATCAGGATGGAAAGTGCCAGAGGCCTGAGGACTCTCACTGCACACGACTCCACCACACCCCACGCTACTTATGACGCAGCCGTCAGCAGTGCCGCCAGGAGAGCTCTGTGGTCCATCTGCCACACCTACCGCCAGGAGCTTCAGAACACGGAGTATCGCCACCTTCCTCGCCGCCTCAGTGGAACTGAAGAGACTATGATTACTCTGGGTGAAGATGATGAAGACCGCCTCAACACTCTTGCTCGAGTCACCGCCGCTCTTAACACGGAGCTGGAAAGCATCATCACTGAGCTAGATGATACCCAGGACAAGCTACTGGAGGCCCATGAAAAGATCCGCATGCTGGAAGCTCGACTGGAGGGAAGAGCGCCGCCACCCCCACAGATGGATGAACCCCGCTTCCCCGCATTGTCACCACCCCGCAAGAAGCTTCGTCGTGGAGAACCCGGCTCCATAACTCGCCCCGAGGAATAGGCACTTAGGCTCTTAGGCTAGTATCACTTAAAGCTCTCATTAGAATCATTTTCACTTGGGAGGACGATGATGTAATGATTGCTTGAGAACAAATGTTTGCTTTGAGTACTATAAGAATTGCTTGATATAATCTATACATTAATATCAGTTGGAGTCTTATAAATCCATATTTTGTTAAGATATTATCCTCTGTCTACCTATATCTAGTACACCTGTCTTATCCTGGGTTTACTCCCTAACGGTCAGATGGTGAACACCAGGACAGGTGGAGGAAAGAATATCCCTAGCTCTAGGCGTGCTTGCGTAGTCAATCAACAGAGTCAGTTGCCACCACCGCCCAATCCAACAATGGAGCAATTCTTGGCAGCACAGATGCAGGTGTTGCAGAACCTCACTGCCACCATCCAGAACATACAAGCTCAGCAGAATCAGCAAGCACCGCAGCAAAACCCGCCACCAAGAGACAAACACCGAGAATTCATGAGCCACCACCCTCCTACCTTTTCTCACTCTGTGGACCCCTTGGACGCTGATGATTGGTTGAAGGTCATCACTAAGAAGCTGGACATCACGCAATGCAGTGACCGTGAGAGGGTCCTGTATGCTGCAGGACGTCTGGAAGGTGCAGCCACTGATTGGTGGGATGCTTTCACTGCTGCCCACGCCAATGTCAACGCTATCACCTGGGAGGAGTTCAGAACCAACTTCCGCAGCCACCATATTCCAGCAGGACTAATGAAGCTCAAGCAGAAGGAGTTCCTGAACCTGAAGCAAGGTAGCATGACTGTCAGTGAGTACCGGGACAAATTCACTCAGTTGTCTCGTTACGCGCCCCATGAGGTGGATAGTGACGCAAAGAGGCAGGAGCGCTTCTTGGAAGGTCTGATAGGGCCGCTCAACTATCAGCTGCACAGTCACACTTTCCCAAACTTCCAGACTCTACTAGACAAAGCCATTGGTCTGGAGAGCAAGCGCAAGGAGCTTGGGGAACATAAGCGAAAACTTCAGTCCCAGGGACAATCCAGCAGCAACACCCGACCCCGCTACAACACACCCCAGGGAATTCAGTCGCGCTTCGGAGGACAAGGTGGAGGATATCAACAGAGCTAGCAGAATCAACGAACTCCACAGCAGCCTCAACGCTACAACCAGCAGACTCAGCACCACTCCAACCCGCAACCGTACCGTCCAGGCTATGCCACAGGTGCACCAGTGCGGTCCAACACTCCAGTAACCCCGGTCCAACCTAATGGATGTTTCAAATGTGGAGAACTGGGTCATTACGCTAATAACTGCCCGAAGCGTAATGCGCAAACTCCTCAGAATCAGAGGAACAATGGACAGAGGCAGACTCCTCAGCAGCAGCAGCCGCGCAACAACAACCAGACACCACTGGGCAGCAAAGGACAACAAAACTGCGTGCACGGAAAGGTGAATCATGTGGCTGCAGAAATAGCTGAAGAGGCTCCCGACGTTGTGCTCGGTACGTTCCTTGTCAACTCTGAACCTGCATCAGTTTTATTTGATTCTGGAGCATCACATTCATTCATTACTGAGCAATTTGCTGCAAAACATAATTTACCAACGAGTCCTATGAAACAAATATTACTAGTAAGCTCCCCGGGCAAGGAATTGAAAGCCAGCCACTTATGCCCAAGGGTCAGCATGAATATTATGGGGATAGAATTCCTAGCCAATCTAATAGTCCTAAAGACTAACGGCATCGATGTGATCCTCGGAATGGATTGGTTATCAGGATGTGATGGTGTCATTCAGTGTCGTAAGAGGTCAGTACTCTTGACCAGTCCTCAAGGAGATAAAATAGAGTTTGTGGCATCAGCTTTGCCCAGTGCAGTTGGGACAGTGAACCAAATGAAGGGAATGCCTCTAGAAGATATCAGAGTTATCAGTGAGTATCCCGACGTCTTCCCGGAAGATTTACCAGGTATGCCACCTGTTCGTGACATTGAGTTCAGTATTGACCTTTTACCTGGTACTGCACCTATCTCTAAAAGACCCTATAGAATGGATGTTAAGGATCTAAGTGAACTAAAGAAACAAATAGAAGAAATGTTAGCTAAGGGATTTATCCGCCCCAGCTCATCCCCGTGGGGAGCACCCGTGATCTTTGTCGATAAGAAAGATGGCGGCAGAAGGATGTGTGTAGATTACAGGTCGCTGAACGATGTGACGATCAAGAATAAGTATCCACTGCCCCGGATTGAAGATTTGTTTGATCAGATGAGAGGTGCCAAGGTTTTCTCCAAGATTGATCTGAGATCAGGATATCATCAGCTAAGGATCCGACCAGAAGATATACCCAAGACAGCCTTCACTACCAGATATGGTTTGTACGAGTTCACTGTGATGTCGTTTGGAGTGACCAACGCTCCAGCATACTTCATGTACCTGATGAACAAGGTTTTCATGGAATACCTTGACAAGTTTGTGGTTGTGTTTATTGATGACATCTTGGTGTATTCATAGAACGAGGAAGAACATGAAGAGCACTTGAGGATAGTGTTACAGAAACTCCGAGAGAATCAGTTATATGCCAAGCTGAGTAAATGTGATTTTTGGTTGAGAGAAGTTTCTTTCCTTGGACATGTTATCACAGATGGAGGAATTGCAGTAGACCCGAGTAAAGTTCAAGATGTTCTGAATTGGAATCCACCGAAGACTGTGCCTGAAATCAGAAGTTTTCTCGGACTTGGAGGCTACTACCACAGATTTATTAAAGGCTTCTCAAAGATCGTGAAACCTATGACTTCTCTGTTGGAAAAAGGGAAAGAATTTAAGTGGGATGCCGCATGCCAGAAGTGTTTTGAAAAGCTGAAGACAAGATTGACCACGGCCCCTGTGTTGATAATGCCAGATATCCACAAAGGGTTTGATGTGTATTGCGACACTTCACGGATGGGTCTTGGATGTGTGTTAATGCAAGAAGGCAAAGTTGTGGCCTATGCTTCAAGACAGCTGAGAAAGCATGAGCAGAACTATCCTACCCATGACTTGGAATTGGCTGCCGTCGTGCACGCATTGAAGATTTGGAGGCACTACATGATCGGAAACAAGTGTCAGATCTTCACGGACCATAAAAGTCTGAAGTACATCTTCACGCAACAGGATCTTAACCTAAGACAGCACAGATGGCTAGAACTGATCAAGGACTATGATTTGGATATTCAGTATCATCCTGGCAAGGCTAATGTCGTGGCAGACGCCCTAAGCTGGAAAGGACAAGCTAATATGATGATTGCTCAATTGATGCCTCAAAAATTATGTTGGGAGATGGCACGTTTGAATCTGGGAATTGTCACTCATGCGAAAACCATGACTATGGAGATGGAACCGATATTAGAACAAGAGATCAGAAAAGGACAGTTGATAGATGCTAAGACCAAAGAGATCAAGATTCAAATTGGTTTAGGCAAGACTAAGGACTTCACCGAAGATGAACAAGGAACTGTTTGGTTCAGAGAGAGGATATGTATACCTAAAATTGATCACCTTCGTGAGCTCATTTTGAAGGAGGCGCATGATTCCGCTTATTCGATTCACCCTGGAAGTACCAAAATGTATCAAGACTTGAAAGAAAGGTACTGGTGGTATGGTCTCAAAAGAGACGTAGCAACTCACGTAGCTTTGTGTGATGTGTGCCAGAGAGTGAAAGCAGAACACCAGAGACCAGTAGGTTTACTCCAGCCTTTGAAAGTACCTGAATGGAAATGGGAAGAGATTGGTATGGATTTCATTGTAGGGTTACCTCGTACTCGTGATGGTTACGACTCGATATGGGTTATTGTGGACAGATTGACAAAAGTCGCACATTTCATCCCAGTCAAAACAACATACACTGGAGCCAAGTTAGCAGAACTGTACATGTCACGAATTGTGTGTCTGCACGGTGTTCCAAAGAAGATAGTGTCTGATCGAGGTACTCAGTTCACGTCGCGTTTCTGGCAGAAATTACATGAATGCATGGATACAAAGCTCAATTTCAGCTCTGCATATCATCCGCAAACAGACGGTCAGACTGAGCGAACGAATCAAGTATTAGAAGACATGCTGAGGGCATGTGCCCTAAAGCATGGAGGTAGTTGGGATAAAAGTTTGCCATATGCAGAATTCTCCTACAACAACAGTTATCAGGCAAGTCTCAAGATGGCCCCATTTGAAGCATTATATGGAAGAAAATGTAGGACACCCTTGTATTGGAATCAGACAGGAGAAAGTCAAGTTTTTGGACCAGAGATTCTTCGAGAAGCGGATAGACAAGTCCAGATAATTCGGGATAACCTCAAGACTGCCTAGTCACGACAGAAAAGTTATGCCGATACACGAAGAAGGGAATTGACATTTGAAGTTGGAGACCTTGTGTATTTGAAGGTATCACCCATCAGAGGTTTATGTAGATTCAAAGTGAAAGGAAAGTTGTCACCACGTTATATTGGTCCTTTTCAGATCCTGGAAAGGAAAGGTGAAGTGGCATATCAATTAGAGTTACCGGCATGATTGTCAGATGTCCATGATGTGTTTCATGTATCACAGTTAAAGAAATGTTTGAGAGTGCCAGAGGAGCAATTACCGTTGGAGGAACTGGATGTGCAAGAAGATTTAACCTATATAGAGCATCCGGTTAGAATCTTGGAAACATCTCAGAGGATTACCCGGAACAAGGTGATCATAATGTGCAGAGTACAGTGGAGTCACCACTCAAAGGACGAAGCTACTTGGGAAAGAGAAGATGAACTGATTGCAGAATTCCCTCAGCTGTTCCCTAGTCCTTCCCAATCTCGAGGATGAGATTCTCTTTAAGGGGGGTAGGTTTTGTAACACCCAAAACATAGGAGTCGAAACTTTTAAAAGTATTTTCATAAAAATCATAAATTAAATTGGTGCATGCATCTTTATTTCTTTTCCCCTCCTATTTCTTTCTTACAGCTAGCCCAATCCTTCTTCTCTTCTTCTTCTTTTTCTTTTCCCGCGGCCAACCCAGCGGCCGTTTCCCTCAGCCGACCCTTGCTTTCACCGACAGCTAGGACCCACCTGTCGGCGCCTTCTTCTTCTCTCTTCTTTCCTTACCCAGAGTCCAGAACGACTCCGTGCTGTCGTTCGTGTCCCGTTCTCTTTCTTTCTTCTTACCCGAGTCCTGATCGACTCCGCAGCACCGCCTTCCTAATCCCGGCCGATCTGCCCCTATAAATCCTGCCAAAGCCCCGCTTTGCAACCAGAGCCAAGCTCAAATCTTTTCCCCTACACAACATTGTCGCGCGCCGCTGGAAGTTGTACCTCGGAGGAACGCCGCCGACCCGTGTTGCCGATTCTCCATCGACTCGCCGATCTGCAGCTTCCCTGCTGGCTTCAACTCTCGCCAGAGCTCCGCCAGTTGGTGAGTATCAAGCCGCACCAGATTTCTCTCTCTCTTGCTCCGCCGCAAACCAGATTTCTCGCCGGACCCCTGTTTCCGCCCACCGCCGTGGCCGCCAGTTTACAGCCGCCGCACAGCCATCCCGTACCCACCCTCACCTTCACCGTACCGCCCACTCACTCCCCAGCATAAATCCAGCTTGAATTGAGCCCCGGAACACCGGATTCGGTGAAGCTCCGGCCGTCCGCCGCCGCACTCGATCGCCGTCGACGCCCAGTGAAACTCCGCTTCGCCCGATCCTTTTTCGTTCCGTCGAGCCGACCCTTCCTCTGCCGCGCGATCTAGATCTAACGGCCAGAATCAATCTTCACTTTACATTGCCGATTTACCCGACCTTTTCCGTACTCAGCCGACTCACCTGACCCACTCTTCATACTACCGATTCTGATCCAACGGACCAGATTCACCCGACCCTAGCCATTCCCGAAACTTTTGCAGGAAGATCCCTAAGTTTTCCAGGAATCAACCCGCAGTCCAGATCAGTAGAAAATAATAAGAGTTGAGCCCCTTCTTTTTCTGTTCCGACCCCTGACTTTTCTAGAATTAGAACCCGCCGTCCAGAACCTATAGTTTTGCACCCCGACCCTCTGTTTAAGGTCTAATTATGCTTTACTCCCTGAATCCTTCAGATCTAGCCTCGGGGGACTCAAAACTCTAGCAGTTAAGTCCCTAGATCACTGTTTTAACCATATCTTCATCGTTCCAACTCCGATTTCAGCGATTCTTGAGCCCACACGATCTTTGCATCCTGAACTACAACTTTAGCATCTTTTCACTTTCTGTTTATACTGTTTGTTGTATTGTTCCTTACTTGTTTGTGTATGCTTGTTTGTGTGATCGCGTAGACAACGTGTCGTTCGAGCCAAATTAGGAGCGAGCTTACGAGGAAGAGAATCAGCAGTTGCTTGAAGAAGGCAAGTGGATTTCCCCCTCTGCATATCCTATTTGAACCCAACAACAGCATGATAATTCACTTTACTTTATTGTTGCTTGCATAAACTTGATGGGTTACCTATGCTAAGGACATACCTAGTCTTTTACCCCAAACCTTGAAACATCTGGGTTTACTATTTATGTTGGATAGTTACGCTTAGTCGCAAACTTTGGGTTTGGTATTGGTTTACTCTTTTTGCAACGTTGGAAACGTTTTGTGGTTTTATCGCGTAATTTCAAAGATCAACTTTGTTTAATGGGAACATGGAGAACCAGCCAAGTGAACAGTGCAACCACAAAGTCATATGGCTCTGACCTTAGCCAATTAATTAGATGTGTAGTTTGCTGGTGGCCTTACCGAAAGGTCAAGGAGGGGGTCGGTGATAGGGGTCATAGCCCGGTCCTCTTGGGGTAGTTGCCTTTGCTAAGGAGCTGACCATTAGGGAGGTTTATGGACCATGCCGCTACTGAAACTCTAGCGGGCTGCCTAGCTCTCGACATGTCTTTGTAAAGGCTTCGTAGTGTACCCTCGCCACTCACCTCGGAAGTGTTTAAGGGCTTTGCAAACCCGGGCGACTCAGGGAAACATTCTTTGTGGGTAAAGTGTACAACCTCTGCAGAGTGTAAAACTGTTATAACAGCCGTACTCACGGTTAAGAGTGGCTTGGACCCTCACATGATAATGAAATTTGAAGATTAATTAAATTGTGGTTCGTGGTTTAATGTTATTGTTGATGGTACCTTTATGTTTCTACTAAAGTGGGTTGGTATAAACCTAAATCTAGCTAATAGGTGCTTGATAATAAATAATTGACCAACTAAAAGCAACTGCTGCTGCAAACCCTAGCCTATCCTTGATGGCCTTGCATATTCACCCCACTTGCTGAGTACCAACCATAAGAGTACTCACCCTTGCCTCTGCTGTTCAGAAGAGAACTTTGAAGAAGAGATCTTTGACGACTTCGAGGAGTTCTAGGTCCTGCGTTCACCAGTCATCGCCTGTGGAAGACGGAGTTGTTGAAGACTTCGTATAGGGTATAACGGTTTAGCGTTTAAAGACAATCGTGTCTCTTTTATACGGAGTGTAATATTGTTAAATACTTTATTTAGTACTTTTGAGCATTGTCTTTGATATATTACACTTTCCGTCTACCATATGTGTGTGAACGAGATCCTAGCGCACATATGAGATGCATCCGGTTCTTTTTAGAATCGGGTGTGACAATATCGACATGCATCTTGCACAGCAGGCAATCTTTCACACCCCACCGGACGTGATGGACGTTGACAAAGACGAGGAGGCCGAGGAGATGGAGGGTGTCTCCGACCTTGACTACTATGTTGTAGCTCACAGCCCGCACAGATGGGAGCTCACTCCCCCACGCGCAGCGAATCGTCTGTCAACAATCTTGACGACTACTAGGCGACAACTTTGGAGTACTTTTGCATATACTCCTCTTAGTGTAGCCTATCTTTTGGGCAGGTGGTAATAGGCTAGCTTAGAGTTGAGTACCACCTGATATAAGGAGTGTAGCCTAGAACCTCAAACACTCGAATTATGTAGGATTTAGTGAAGGACTTGATGGATGTATGTGAATATTGGCAGGCAGTTGGAAATCAATGATGCGGTAGTTCATCTGAATTTTTATCTATGCTTCTCTGCATTTTTGGGCTGTGTGATGAATAACAAAGTTGTCACAAATTTTATAATCTAGGTGCTCATAAAATTTCAGCTTCATTAGACCTTTGTACCCAGAGTTATAGGCAAAATACTATAGCTTAGTCTGCTGAAGAACCGCCAAAACAGAGAAGAAAAGATGTAGTCAAAGTTGTAGTCGTACTAGATAGAGGTACAACTGAAGCAGTCGGAGATGTAGTCATAGTAGTTAGAGATAAAGTTGAGGCAATCGGAGAGCAGTTGAAGTAGTCAAAATTGCAGTGCAGTCAAAATTTAAGTCGTAGTAGCCGGAGATAAGGATGAAGCAGTCGGATATGCAGTCGAGGTAGTCAAGGATACAATGTAGTCGAACTATAGCTGTAAGAGACGAAGGTACAGATCAAGTAGTCTAGAATATAGTTGAAGCCGTGGTAGATGTTGTCAAAGTAGTCGAAGATGTAGTCGAAGGAGTCGTAGATGTAATGAAGGAGTCGGTGATGTAGTCAAAGCAGCCGAATAGTAGTCGATGCTGTCGGAGATGTAGTCGATGCAGTCGATGAGGGAGCCATAGCAGTCGAAGTTGTGGTCCTGGTATACGGAAATGTAGAAGAAGTAGTCGATGATGCAGCCGTAGTAGTCGGATTATTAGTCTTGGTAGTCGGAAATGTAGTCGAAGTAGTCGGAGGTGTAATTGAATGCAACAGTTTTAAGCCACTAAATTTCCTAATCGCCGCCAATATTTGTAAGGGTTTAGATGAATAGACTTGGCGTTTTGATTTTTCTTCCAACCAGCAGAAATTTGTTCACAATTTATCTGTGAATCCTTGAAGTCTAAATCTTTCACAATTATGACACTCAGCCTTAGGGGTATTATGGATTCCCGAAGTAATGAAAAATTTGCACCTTGCAAGTGGTTCAAGGGACCCGTAGCACCCTGAGTGGTTTTGGTGCTAGTGGTAGTGGACAACCGCAGCAGCCGCCACCACCCCCAACATGGCTAAAGTGATGGCCTCCCAAACCGAGCATCTCCGCCAGCTTGTTCAAGGGCAACAAGCATTTTAGCAATTCCAGCAGCAGCGGGGTGGACATAATGTCCACCAAGCTTAGGCTGTTGGCTACCTGGACTTTTTGGGCACTTAGCCCCCTCTGTTTCAGAAGACGGAGGAGCCCTTGAATGCGGACGCTTGGATTCGCACAATCAAATCCAAGTTTTCTCTACTTGTGGTGCCATGTTCCAATGCAAATAAGGCCCGTTTTGCCGCGCAACAACTTCGTGGTACCGCGCGCCTTTGGTGGGACAACTATTTCGCCATGCTTCCAGCTGACCATGTTGTCTCTTGGGAGGAATTCAAGAATGCATTCAGAGCCCACCATATTCCAGAAGGCCTTATGGAGAGGAAGTTGAATGAATTTCTAGCTCTTACTCAGGGAACTTTGAATCACATCTCTATTGAACCCACTCTTCATGACCGTACCATCATGGCACAATTACATGATGAGGGTGTTAAGATCATCAAGCAGAAACTGTCTCAAGGAGAGAAGTACAAATATTTTCGTCAGGATCACAAGGGAGTTTTATGGTTTCAAAGTCGCATTGTCGTTCCGAAAAATTGGGAACTCCGAAAGCAAATTCTTGATGAAGCACATCTTTCCAAATTCTCTATTCATCCAAGCACTAGAAAAATGTAACAGGACCTCAAACAAAATTTCTGGTGGACCAGAATGAAGAGGGAAATTGCCCAATATGTTGCAGAGTGTGACACTTGTCAGCGAGTGAAGGCTAGCCACTTAAAAGTAGTTGGTACATTTCAACCTCTACCAATACCATCCTGACAATGAGAAGACATCAGTATGGACTTCATTATTGGTCTGCCCAATACATCTCAGAAACATGATTCTATATGGGTTGTTGTTGATAGGCTTACAAAGACCGCTCATTTTATTCCCATATACACCACCTATAATGCCAAGAGATACGCTGAGATATATCTTGATCGTATTGTTTGTCTACACAGTTTACCAAAGACAATTATTTCTGATCGCGGCACTCAGTTTGTAGCACGCTTTTGGGAACAATTGCAAGAATATCTTGGTACCAAACTAATCCGAAGCTCAGCTTATCATCCTCAGACCGACGGCCAAACCGAAAGAGTAAATCAAATTCTCGAAGACATGCTTAGAGCTTGTGTCATTCATTATGACAAGAATTGGGACAAGTGATTATCTTTAGCAAAGTTCGCATATAACAACAGCTATCAAGCATGCCTAAAAATGGCACCATTCGAGGCATTGTACGGTCGAAGGTGTCAAACTCCTTTGAGCTGGTCACAAACTAGCACAAAATCTTTGGACCAGACTTGGTAGTCGAGGCAGAAGAAAAAGTGACAGTTATCCAAGAAAATCTTAAAGCAGCCCAATCTAGAAAAAAGAGCTATTTTGACAAGAGGAGAAAACCCTTGAAATTCGACGTTGGTGATCATGTCTACCTTCGGGTTTCACCAACCAAGGGTGTTTAACGATTTGGAGTAAAAGGAAAGTTAGCCCCTCGTTATATTGGCCCATATGAAATCATTGAAGAATGTGGACCCATGGCCTCTAGAGTGCGACTTCCTTCGCAACTTGCAGCCATTCATGACGTTTTCCATGTCTCTTAACTAAAGAAATGTGTCAGAGTTCCTGCTGAAATTGTTGAGCAAAAAGAAATCATGGTGGAACCAGGCCTCTCTTATGTTGAGCAACCCATCAATATCCTTGACCAGAAGGAAAGAAGTTCCCGAAGGGCGAGGATTAAAATCTATAAAATTCAGTGGAACCATCACACAGAAGAAGAAGTCACATGGGAAACTGAAAGTTATCTCAATAAAAATTTTCCTAATTTTCTTGATTCCATCCAAGGTACACACTTTCCGCACTGAGTTATTTATCCAAATCTCAGGATGAGATTCTTTTTAAGGGGGTTGGCTGTGACACCCTGGGTGTCTAAATGGCTAAACGAAGATCCATAACAAGAAAAGTATAAAACAACCTATCAAAATCTAGCTTTCAAGCAAATGAATATGTGTAGATGTATATACGCATATACATGTGAACCTTTGCAAACAAACCCTTGTAACTTTCAAAGTTCATCACAAATGACCCTAAAAATTTAATGGCGCATCTGTCATAACAAGAGCAACAAAAGTCTAGTTGAACTCAAGGGCTAAAAGTGCAAAAATTCACATGAAATGACATGTCACTTAAATACTAGTTTTTGGAAATTCAAAATAACTTTTTATACATTCCTCAAATGAACATAGTCATAAAAGAGAAAGTGTATATCTTGAAAAATTGAGCAAAAATGGTATTCAAATTTTTTTGATTTGACCTTGGGAAGAATGAGTTTTAGCTCCCTTTGCACCCAGGCCCCTGCCATTTTTCGCTTCTTGCTCTTAAGTCCCATCACCTTCTCTCTCCTCTCTCCTCCCTCTACCCTGTGCATCGCCGGTAGGCCAGCAGGCCGGCGCACCCCAGCGCAACCGAGCCCACCCGGCCATGTGGGCCTGCCAGCACCCTGCAGATCCCCCGCTAGCCCACAAAATCCTGCTCTCCCCTCAGGAACCCTCCACGCGGTGGCATTTTTCTACCGCGGGCGCTGCTGGCGCCACGGTGAGCCTCACCGGCGACAGCGAGGCAGCCGCGACCCCGGATTTGGAACCCTGGTCGCACCTTCCCCAGCAGCTCGTGCCCAGGCCGCCATCCTCCCTCTCGCGCCTATAAAAGCCCCACCCGATGCCCAGAGCTCGCCGCGCCAACCCAACTCCGGTGAGTCGCCGCCCGAGCGTGGACGTGCCGCTCCGCCCCCACATTGCCCAAACCAACCATCCCATCACCTCCTTTGCCTCACACCGACGCTACACGACTGGTCCCCGCGCCCTCTTTCTCACCGGAGCGCTGCCGCCACCACCCACAACCATCGCCGGCTCTGTGCCACACTGGCAAGCTGCCTCGGTCCACCACTTCGCTACCCAAGGCCACTATCAGGTGCAGTTTTGTCCCCTCTTGCCTCTCCCACCTTTGCCCCTCGCCGCCGGCAACCCTGGTCGCCGGAATTTAGCTGGCCGCCGCCGTTCCACTGCACAAAGGACCTATTTGCTTCAATTTCAATATTTCCAAGGAGATTTCCGTAAAATCTCAAGGACTCATTTGTAACCTAGAAACTAGAAGTTTGAAAACCAATCTATGAACTTTGAAAATGCAAAACAATTCACAGAAAAATCCTAAAAATACAAACTAAGATGTTCTGGACTCCTTCAGTTAAGATCTACAACATTGTAAAAGGATCTTGGACTGTTTCCACATAATTTTAGCTGTAGATTTAAATCAAGTTTAAATATCTTTTAAGTGTTCCAAGAGTTCCAGGAAAGAACTGCTCATGAGTTCTTGATGGTAGCTTCTGTACTAAGAGTATAGTCTTTCATAAAAATTTCATGCACGGAATCCCACCACATCTAGATGTTTTGAGTACCTTTTGTTATGCTAGATCCAAGTGTTGCATTTTTATTCTTACTATTGTAGTACTTGTTTTGAGCTACAAATTTTATGGCACACTGGTACTACTAGATAGAAGCTATAGTAAAAATTTGAACTTGCTAAATCTTTTATTCCTTGTTTAGCTAAAAAAAATCCATACCAATAGCTTCTGTACTAGAAAAATTATAATTTTTCTACATGAGTACCCACTTAAAGTTTTGATGCTAGGGAACAAGTTTGAGAGTCAACTACTGAATAGAACTCTCTGTAAAAAATATTCATGTTGGTATAGATCCTTTTAAACTAGAATTTTTAGCCTCTGATTCTTGCATAGGAAAAATCTACAAAATTTGCAAGAACTCTCTGTAAAAAATATTCATGTTGGTATAGATCCTTTTAAACTAGAATTTTTAGCCTCTGATTCTTGCATAGGAAAAATCTACAAAATTTGCAGTAGCCTACTCATGCAAGTAAGTTTGTTGAGTAAAATGTTGAGCACCAGTTCTTGCATGGTTTGTTCTGTACAAATAGATCTTGATCCTAGCAGTAGTTGTTTAATGTATTTATAGTGAAATAGTAATTTATCTTGTACCAGTAAAACCACTCATACATGTGCATTCATATAGAATCGACCACTCTCGCCGACGGAACCTACGAGCTGGTGCCCGAGTCCGAGAGTGAGCAGCGCAAAGCTCAAGTTAGTCTAACTTAAGTTGCTGAAGAAGGCAAGCCCCGGTGCATGATCCCAGTATTTCAATTGATTTAACTACTGTTTCTTTTTACCTGTGTAGTTAAGTTCATAGGAATTGATTGGAACCCTAGCATCCTAGGCACCTATGTAATGAATATTAGAACTGGAGTTCGAGTAGATGCTCTGCTAATAGGTTCAGTAAAAGTCGACTGATTCCTGTCACTCGTGAGAATTATAGGAGTTGAATGATTTACCACATACTGCAACTATAAGGTCGACAGGCGGGGCTGTGTGTGGTGCCATGCATGCTTAGGAGTCGGTTATTCAGATACCATTAGTCGGTAAGCCTTGCTGAGTATTAGTATACTCAGCCTTGCTTGTGGCATTATTTTTAGGTGCGTCTTTTGAAGAAATGATAGCTGGCTTGACTTGGCCTTGTACCTTGCCGCCTGGTTGGTCCGTGGAGTGGGACCCGTCCCCGGCCAACGTTAACTGTGCCTAGTGATGCCATGTATGGGCTTCATCGTGGTATCCGAATCAATGATAGATGATCGTGTTTTCTTTGCACTGCTTTTAAACTCTAAATAAAGTTTTTATGAACTCTAAAGTACTTGTTTTCTGAACTCGGCCTAAAATAAATAATGGTTAGACTTGTGAGGTGAAAGCTATGGAATGTTGCAATCTCTGGATTTGCCTTCGTGCGAGTTAAGTGTACGCTTTGTTTCGATAAAAATTTTCAGTGGTTGCATCGGGAATTACCCGAGAGACTATCAGATTACTCCATTTGAAGTGCATGGTAGCCTTTTCGCCTTTATGGATGAGAGTTTGTGCACTTGAGCCGGATTAATTTATGTTGTTCTGCCACAAGTAGTCACAAAAGGGTCACCATGCATTACCGCTCACTATAGCAGCGGCATCCATGCGTTCAACACTGCATGGACAGTGCTTCATACGTTACCGGGGTAACGTATAAACTTCCCGTATAAATCACCTTACGGGACGTCCGTATGTCGAAGCCACCGTACGTGCAGCATATTTTACTCCTAGTGTAATCAATGAATAGTTGGTATATTGGCAGCACCTCAAGTAAGCCACTCCTTGAGGGCAGCGTTCGGTTCGCGTCGCCGACATGAGGGTCAAGCTCTCTCAGTTGATTGAGGATCCTTACCTTCTTACCTTAGCGATGAGTGCATCGTTACAGAAATGAAAGGTCGGTTGTACACAAAATTTTTGACAGAAAGTAATGTGCTGGGAGTTAGTTATATATAATATAGTTAAGATGGCCACCTAGTCATATTTCCATAATCCCCTAGGGCTTCACGAACTAGGCGTCATCCTTAACGAACCAACACATTTTTGCAAATGCAATTTTGTGGTCAAGTTTTATGAAAACATTTGTTTAAGGCTCATTATACTCTGTGGTATATGCATTTCGGCTCTAATACCAGCTGTTGTAGAACCGTCTGAATTAATTTGGCTTAAGTGCGCTAACAATCACCATAGAAGCAATCCGGGTTAACACGCACTTAAAACGGAGTAAAACGACAGTCTGTCAGGTAACAACCCGATGCAACCACTGGAATTTCGATCGAAACAATCCATACATACAACCCACACGAAGGTGAGCCCATAAATGATAGTTCTAACGATGATACAAGATATCATAATGAAGCCCGTACATGACATCATTCAGCGTTATCATCATTGGCCAGGGACGCATCCCATTCCACCGACCAACCAAAAGGAAGAGTACACGGCTAAGTCAAACTAGCAACCATGTCCTCAAAGGTCTCACCTGAAAACAAAGCCACAAGTAAGGCTGAGTATACTAATACTCAGCAAGGCTTACCCGACTAGAAGTATATACTTAACCGACTCTTAGACATGCAAGGCTTTTGGCTGAGGGTTGTTTTCGCCAAAAAGCATCTAAGAGTGAGTCCTTGCTTTCAATTTTTAGCATCAAGTTCTAGTTGATTAACCATTCTAGGTAAGCAACTATCCAAATCACGCATGGTGGAAATAATTAATTGAGCATCCAACCAGATTAATCATCATTATTGTTCCTCTTCTTACTCTATATTGTAAAAGGGTCAAGCAGTCTCAATGGCCGCGAGAAACGGATGATTTGAATCGAATTTCTTAACCTTGCAAGGGGAAACATAAACACACGTCATGTGGTTACTCACAGAGTCACACGTGCAACTTTTCCCCTTTCTTTTCGGGTTGTAGATTAGAGGTCCACGAACCACGGAACGAAGCAGAACTGTGGCTGCTCTTGCACTCACCATGTGCCCAGGAAAACGAAGTCAAGAGGGTGAGGATAAAGTCCACTAGCCGGATTAATTAGATACTTAAGCTTACCGATTACCATATTCTCGGCATGTGGTTAGTACATTCAAAAACTTAACCACCATTACCACACACCGCGACCTTAGCATTTTCGCTAAACAGACGGGGCCTCAATTATCAACAGGAATATCGTAACATAGCAACCGACTTGAAAATTTTATTGTTCTCACTTTTAGCTTTGGTAGCTCTAGCAATATTATCACGCACAATAGCTTCAGGAGACATAGGAAGCAACACAATTTTCTTATCATGGTGCAAGAGCGAAAACTGATTTGATCTACCATGATGCACACAATCCGTATCAAATTGCCAAGGTCGACCTAGCATAGGCACAACCTCGCATTCAACAACATCATGATATTATCCGATTGCAAAATTAATGCGCACCAGCTTCGTTACCTTAGCCTTACCACTATTGTTTAGCCATTGAATGTGATATGGATGTGGGTGTGGTTTGGTGCTGAGTGCAATCTTCTCCACCATATCGCTGCTAGCCAAATTGTTGCAACTACCTCCATCAATAATCATACGACAGGAATGCTCTTTAATGACACATTTGGTTTGGAACAGCGTGTGTCGCTGATTTTGCTCCGCCTTCTCCATTTGTACACTAAGCACACACTGCACAATGAGACTCTCGTAGTGTTTAGCGTCACCTGCATCAATATGCTCTTCTGCATGGTCAGCAGCAAACAAAGCCAATGTATCTTCATCAAAATCACTAGCGGAGGAATACGCACCATCATCTTTGACCACCAAAACGCGCTTGCTAGGACAGTCACGCTGCACGTGCCCAAAGCCCTTGCAAAGATGACACTGGACATCTCTTGTTCTATCCGTGGATGCAACCGAGGAAGCACTAGCAGCTAGCTTCTGGACAGTCTTGGTTGCTGAAGTGGTGGGAGGAGCACGTGGCTTCTCGCTAGATGGAGAAGGTGCTGCTGCACGACTCGGTGAGGGAGTTGGTACAGGTGCACGTCCGCCCATAGAAGTATTCGTGCGTGGCTGCCATGATGTAGATTTACCTGCAGAAATATTAGGTTTGGTACTAGCACGTCGTCCCTACACTTCCCTTTCAGCTTTACAAGCAAGATGGAACAAACGGGTTACGTTAGTATAATCTTTATAAGCAAGAATGTCCTGAATTTCTTGATTTAACCCTCCCAAAAATCTAGCCATAGCAGGTTGCTCACCCTCCACTAAATTACAACATAGCATACCCATTTGCAATTCCTGATAATATTTTTCTACACTTTTAGTGCCCTGTCTCAATTGTTGTAACTTATGAAACAGGTCACGTGCATAGTAAAAAGGAACAAATCTAGCCCGCATGACCCGTTTCAAAGCATCCCAAGTTTGTGGCATGTCATTAGTATTTTTCTTGCCATGTTCTATCCACCAAATAGAAGTAAAATCAGTGAACTCACTAGTAGCAACCCTAACACGTGCATTCTCAGAAAAATCATGGCATGCAAACTTTTGATCAATAGCAATTTCCCAAGTAATGTATGCATCAGGATCATATGTACCATCAAAAGGAGGTATCTTAAATTTAACCTTGCTGAAAGAATCATCATTGTTGTGTACCTCACGTCGGTGAAAACCACCCATACCTCTACGATTAGTACGTAGCCGTCAGCGATGGCGAGCGTCTGGTTCATCTTGTTCAGTATCAGCAATATATTCATCCTCCCAATCATCACGCTGCTCGTTGGTCTTCGCATGGAGCTCATCAAAACACCGCAAAAGAGCAGTGAGACTCTTGTCGACATTGCCGACCGTTGTCTCCAGTCCCGTAAGCTTGGTGTTGGTGGCAATCTGCGTGGCCTCCAATTTTCCAATCTTGTCATTCGTCACCTGCATATCATTATCAAGTCCCTATGTGTGCAGCTTCACTTGCCTTTCAAAATGTTGTATGATCCCCTGGTACGTGGAGACTGCTGCAAGCTATGATCCTCCTCCTCGGAGCCTGCCATGGTGAGAAAAACAAGGACAACAAGAAAACAAGTGAAGTAGTAGAATCCCTACAGCTAATAGGATGTAGCTACTACAAGGCGCTCACTCTCAACCTGTTGCACAAGCTCTTACCAATTCTTACCTTGCTGCCAGGAGGGGACGGCAACCAACAAGTCCGCAACCGTGGAATGAAGTGTATCGGTGCTGCAGCAACAAGACTTGTATAGCTGTAGTCGAATATGTGGAGCAGTAGGTGGGCTGGAACAAGGAAGTACTAGCACCACGTCAGTCACAAAAGCAAGCTGAATAATCGTTTAATGGTGGTACAGTGCTGGTCCTAGCCTATACCGTGCTAGAGACGCGAGCTTGGACACAAAGGAAGTCACAAAGCACCACCCATAACAGAAGGGAAAAACAACGCAATGAATCAGCCCCTTTCATTTCTTTCCTTATTTTTTGCTTTTCTTTTTTTTAGGGGAATCTCAAAAATAGATTCTATGAACAAAGGAATAAAAATGTGCAAGTCACCACACACACTTTTGCCAGAAAGAGTAGGGGTATAAAGGTAATACAAATGAGCAAGTCACCACACTCTCTCTCTCTCTCTGGAGTAAGCCGAACAGCTAAAAATACATATGAAGTGTTATTGCCTCTATTGCACAGTTCGAACTCAGATTCAACTAGCACCGATTCCAACTTGGACTTAATAACAAAGAGGGACTCAGATTCGGCCAACCGAGAGATTAAAAGTCTACCCGAATTCAAGTCGGTCTCGGCCAACACGCGCTTAACTGATTCCAAGTCGAACTTGACAGCCAAAGTGTATTCTGATTCAGCCAAAACAGTGATTAAAAAGGTAGCGTACGTGACCAAACGTGACAAGAACTCGAAACTCTAAAGGACTATAACTAAGACCAGCAACTCGACACAACCGGGGCAACCGAAAACTCAACAAGCCCTAACTAAGCAGTACTAGTAAAGGCTCAAAAGGGTCTATAGGATTGCGGTGGGGGGAAAAATTATACTATTTTTGGCTTTTTCTGGATGTTAGGAAAGTAAAAATAGCGAAGGATTGGAAGTCTCGCACCGAACAACCTTGCTCTGATTACCAACTGATGTGAACCCGCTAGGGTTTGTTCTTGATCTTTTGATGAGAGGCGTGGGATAACTCGATTGATGGAAGAGACGACGTTCACGGCCCGACTACAGCCTTCCAAGGACACTGCGCCTTAGCAACCGATACACCACCTCCTATGGTTGCCGCGATCTTGTGGAGCGCGACTTCCCCGGCCACTAGGGCACTCATCCTGCAAGCAATCGAAGAACTAGCAAGAACAAGTAGAACAAGTACTGAAAATACGAGATGTAATTGAAGGTCTCAAACTGAATCTCAAATATGATGGGGCTCTGAAAACAAGTGGACGGGCGGCTGGATCAGCACGCGCGCCTACAAGGAAGTAACAAAAGCTAATCTTCCATCTAACAAAACCTCAGTGTTCTTGGCGGTGGCTAAGGGTTATAAGGAAGTGGGAGAATGACCACAAGGGTGCTGGGGTCATATCCCAACCCTAGGACGCGTCAACTTTGTGACAACCCTGTTAAATTACATTTCTAAAATCAATGTCATTAGCCTAACCCTATGCTTAACCAACAAATAAAAGGGGGAAAAGCATTAGAACAAGTTACATTGAAATTCAAATTGAATATGGGTACATTTGAATACTTTTGAATTTTTAAATCAACTTTCAAACCATAAGACAAATGAGATGTTGCCTAAAACCAAACTTGTAGAACTTTTTATTCTGAACAACTTTCGTGTTCAAAAGTTTTTGAAATTCAAATTAGAAAGAGGAGAAAATGCCCTGTTTGCACCCAGCCCCCTGAAACTTTTCAAATTCTCGCGTTTACGCCCCTCGCTCCTCCCTCTCTCTCTCCTCCCCGCCCGACAGCGCCGCCAGGTGGCCGGCGACGCCTGACCGGCGCGAGCCGCTAGGCCAGTGGCCGCCGCGCCTCTCCCCCACGCACGGCTTTGCCCCCCCCCCCCCCCCCCCCACCGCCGCGCTGCCCAGTCCGCACACGCGTGTGCGCACGCCGTGCCGTGCCCCGGTTCGCCGCCCGCCGCGCCCAACCACCGCGTCGCGCCGTGCCGTCCCGACCCCCGCGCCCCGCCCGTCGCTGCGCCTGCCTCCCGCCTGAGCCGCTGCTGCAGCTGCTTCCCCAATCCACGCGCCGCGCTATCTCCTCGCGCCCACGCCAAATCCCCGGCCGCCAGTCGCTCGCGCCCGCCCGCCGCACGCCGCGCCGGCGTCCTGCTGCCGCCCACCGTGGCCAGTGGCACGCCCTCACCGTGTCTCCGCCCCGCGCGTCGCCCAGGCACCCCCACCCCCTCCTGCCCCTATAAAAGCCGCGCCCCCGGCCGCCCGCGCGAGCCACAGCATCCAGAGCACCTCGCCGCCGCCATTACCGCCGCCGAGCTCCGCCCGCTCGTGGACAGCCCTCCACAGCCGCCCCCTGCCCAAATTGGAGTGCCAGCCACCACTACATCATCCCACTGAAGCTCGCCGACCCGCCCAACACCGCCCAGGACCGCCGGAGCGCCGCCGCCCGCGCTGTCACCGCCGCCGCTGCCCCTGCTCACCGCGGACAGCTCGACTCCGACCTCCTCCGCCCAAGCCAAGCACCCGAGCAGCTTCCCCACGCGCCACTGAAGCTCGCCGACCAGACCAGACCGCCCCAAGCCCGCCGGAGCACCGCCGTCGACGCGTGCCGCCGCCGCCGCCGCCTCTGCTCCAACGCCGGCGAGCTATTCCCGACCGTCCCCCACCCGAACAAGACCCCCACGAGGTAGCCCTCGCACCCCTGAACCTTCCCCGACCCTCACCCCTCGCCGCCGGCGAGCCCCTCGCCGGAATTTCGGCCGGCCGCCGTACCCGAGCCGCCCGAGGACCCAATTGCAAGAATTTAAATCTTTAGAAGGGTCTGCGCGTAAGATTCAAGGACCCAGTTGTAAAAGAAAGTTTCAAATCTAGATTCAAATTCAGTGAACTTGTAAAATTCGTATAAAATCGTAGAAAATTCATAAAAATGCAAACACAACTGTTCTGGAATCCTTAGAAGAAATTCTACAACTTTTGTTACAAAAAGTTTCTCAGATTCTCAACATATTTTGCTCTACATTAAATGGAAGTTTTAATGGACTTCTTTTGTACCCACTGTTGTAGATCAATGCTGACCCTAAATTTTGGGCAGTGAGTTAGTTGCTTGATGTTTAGGACTGTATAAAAAGATCAGGCCCAAACTCCATCTCTATCTACACTGTTTATTAAACTTAGTTTCATACCATAAGTGGCTAAATATTTTTATCCCTGCAGTTAGGTTAAGAATCACCTAATGAAACTTTTTCTATACTGGTGTTATGGTACCTAGATGCCAGAGAAAAATCGGGAGACTTTTTATCTCACAGGAACCTATTTATTGATTTATGTGCTAATAATATACATTAATTCAAGAAAATAGTATCTTAGCTTGGAAAATTCTCCAATTTTTACTAGGAGATACACAGTGGTAGAGGTTGCTGTGTAAAAAGTTTCATGGACAAAAACCCTGTGTAGGGTCCTGTAAAAAATAAATCCTTGAAAAACCTAGGTGTGTAATGTCACTTTTACTATGCTCTGAAAACTGCATAATAAATCCTATAAAAATTACAATAGCTCCTGCACAATTATATGAAAGCCCTGTAAAAATCTTAGACTCAGTTTTTGCACCAATTGTTCTGTACAAAAAGAACAATGATCTAACAGCAACTATGTAATATATTTTTCATAATTAATCTGCTACATGAAATTTTCTGAAAATTTTACGGTAAGCACATCTTTTCCTGATGTGCCTAAATCCAAAGTTTCATGACCAGAAACTATCCACTGTAGTAATTACACTTAAATCGTGTCGTTTACCATCACCACTACTTAAACTTGTGCATTCATGTAGAATCGACGACTCTCGCCGACGGAACTTACGAGCTGGTGCCCGCGTCCGAGAGTGAGCAGCGTGAAGCTCAAGTAAATCTAACTGAAGCTCTTGAAGACCCGAGCCCAAGTTCGGAAGAGCCCCAAGCTAACTGCGAAGGCAAGCCCCGGAGCATAACCCATTTTTTTTCCTAAATTATGCAACTCATTACTCTTTGCTTGTGCATTAAGTTTATAAGAGTTGAATGAAAACTTAGTTGCATGATATTAGGAACCCTTGCTTGGAAAACTAGACGTAAGGATCGATAGAATGCTGTGCTAATAGGACTCCGGTAAAAGCCGAGTGATTTCCTGTCACTCGCGAGAAAATAGGAGTTGAATGTTTACTACACGCTGCAATCATAAGGACAGCGGACGGGCTATGGTACGATGTCTACGGTTGAGGCCCGTCTGTCTAGTGAAAAATGCTAAGGCCGCAGTGTGTGGTAGTGATGGTTAAGTCTTTGAACGTACTAAACACATGCCGAGATTATGGGAATCGGTAAGCTTAAGTACCTGATTGACCCGGCAAGGGGACGGCATCCTACCCTTTGAACTTCGGCCCCATGTGCATATGGCGAGTGCAGAGAGTGGTCACGACCCGGCGCCGAACCGTGGCGTGGGGCTCTTGTACTCTCGGAGGGTAGCCCCGATCCACGACCCGGAAAGAAAGGGGAAAAGTTGCACGTGTGACTCTAGGGAGTAACCACGTGAAGTGTGTTTAGGTTTCCCTTGCAAGGTTAAGAAATTCGATTCGAATCGTCCGTTTCTCACGGCTATTGAGACTGCTTAACCCCCTTTACCCACAGAGTAAGAAGAGGAACAATGATGATGAATAAACTTGTTGGATGAGATTTAATGCTTCACCATGAATGCTATTGGATAGCTGCTTATCTGGAATGGTTAATGAAACTAGAATCTTGAGCTAAAAGTTGAAAGTAAGGACCCACTTGTAGATGCTTTTCGGCAAAACAAACCCCTGAGCCAAAAAGCCTTGCATATCTAGAGTCGGTGGAGTAGATTCCACTACTCGGGTAAGTCTTGCTGAGTATTAGTATACTCAGCCTTGCTTGTGGCTCGTTTTCAGGTGAGACCTTCGAAGATATGATTGCTAGCTTGACTTGGCCCTGCACTCTTCCCCCGGGTTGGTCGGTGGAATGGGATACGCCCCCGTCCAACGGAGATAATGCCGAGTGATGTCTCGTACGGGCTTCATCGAGACATCCTTATCGTCGAAGTAGCTTTCGTTGTTTTATTTTCCGCTGCAACTTAAACTCTGAAGAACTTATTAGTTATGATCACTGAAGTACTTGGTTTCTAAACTCAAACTTGGTCTGTAATATTCACTTATGACAATGTTGTAATATTTGCTGGAATGTGGTATTCTCTGGGCTCATCGTCGTGTGAGCATTTGTATGTATGGCACTCGATCCGCTTTACCGTGGTTGTATCGGGAGGTTACACCCGACAGACCAGTGGATTACTCCGTTTGAAGTGTAAGGTTAACCGAGATTGCCCTAATGGTGATGGTTAATACACTTGAGCCGGATTAATTCAGGTGGTTCTGCCACAAACTTGATACACGGCCCATTGGGCCAAAATAGGGTGACGCAGCACCGTGGGCTGAAAAGGACTCTATAGTAAATCGGCTATTCCAGTTGACTCCGAACAATTATAGAAGTGATTCCAGATCCGTTGGAAAGTATATTTAATACGCTTTCCAGGAAGTACTTGAACGTCCAATACGGAGTCCGGATAAAGTCGTGGCGGCCATCACAAGTTGTGTGTGTCCTGCAGTCCGAATCCAGCCTGCGCGATGCCTCTTCCCTTTTGATCCACTCCATTGTTCCTGAGTAAAACAAGAGTGCACGTGTCTCCATTGTCTAAATGTGATGAACCTGAGCTTAAGAGTCAACTTATTTGATGGGTAAGTCGACGAGCACGAGCGCGAGTAATAGGAGCAAGTGGTGTTGGCGAAGTAGATGCTGGTGTAGGTGTGGATGTATCGATGGTGGTGATGTCCTCATCAGTATTGTGCATTAAGTTTGTAGGAGTGGATTGATACCCTAGATGCATGATCCTACGTACCTATGATATGAACACTAGCCTGTGTCAGTTGCTAGATTGTCATGTTAATAGGACTCCAGTAAAATTCAAGTGATTTCCTGTCACTCGCGAGATATAAGAGTTGCTTGTTTTGCTTATGTTGGAATCATAAGGTCAACGAGCACGAGCGCGAGTAATAGGAGCAAGTGGTGTTGGCGAAGTAGATGCTGGTGTAGGTGTGGATGTATCGATGGTGGTGATGTCCTCATCAGTATTGTGCATTAAGTTTGTAGGAGTGGATTGAAACCCTAGATGCATGATCCTACATACCTATGATATGAACACTAGCCTGTGTCAGTTGCTAGATTGCCATGCTAATAGGACTCCAGTAAAATTCAAGTGATTTTCTGTCACTCGCGAGATATAAGAGTTGCTTGTTTTGCTTATGTTGGAATCATAAGGTCGACAGACGGTGCTATGTTATGATATTCCTGTGGATGATTGAGGCCCCGTCTTTTTAGTGAAAATGCTAAGGTCGCTGTGTGTGGTAGTGGAGGTAAAGTTTCTGAACGTACTAACCACATGCCGAGAATATGGTAATCGGTAAGGTTAAGTACCTGATTGAATCCGGGTGTGGGTATACCACCCACCGTCTTGACGTCGTCCCCATGGGCACATGGTGAGTGCAAGAGCAGCCATGGCCTGGCATCGTTCTGTGGTTCGTGGACCTCTGTACTCGAGGACGGTGGCCCTGTTCCATGAAACAGGAATAAAGGGGAAAAATTACACGTGTGACTTTGTGAGTAACCACATGACGTGTGTTTTGGTTTCCCCTTGCAAGGTTAAGAAATTCGATTCAAATCATGCGTTTCTCACAGCCATTGAGGCTGCTTGACCCTTTTACCACATAGAGTAAGAAGAGGAACAATGATGATGATTAATCTTGTTGGATGCTCAATTAATTATTTCCACCATGCGTGATTTGGATAGTTGCTTACCTAAAATGGTTAATCAACTAGAACTTTGATGCTAAAACTTGAAAGAAAGGACTCACTCTTAGATGCTTTTTGGCAAAAATAACCCTCAGCCAAAAGCCTTGCATGTCTAGGAGTCGGCTAAGTATATACCACTTGTTGGGTAAGCCTTGCTGAGTATTAGTATACTCAGCCTTGTTTGTGGCTTTGTTTTCGGGTGAGACCTTTGAGGACATGGTTGCTACTTTGACTTGGCCGTGTACTCTTCCTTCTGGTTGGTTAGTGGAATGGGCTGCGCCCCCGCCAACGATGATAACGCTGAATGATATCATGTACGGGTATCATCATGATATCTTGTAACGTCATTAGAACTATCATTTATTTTCCACTGCACTATTAAAATGTGAAAGTACTTGTTTATGAATATTTTCGACTGTTGATTTGTAATAATAATTCCTGTTGAACTCTGTGATGTAAAATTTGTGGATTATTGTAATCTCTGGGCTCACCTTCGTGTGGGTTGTATGCATGCATTGCTTCGATCGAAATTCCAGTGGTTGCATCGGGATGTTACCCAACAGACTGTCGTTTTACTCCGTTTTAAGTGTGTGTTAGCCCGAATTGCCTCTATGGTGATGGTTAACGCACTTAAGACGGATTAATTCGGGCGGTTCTGCCACATTCATCTTCGCATGTCCTGCTCCTATACCTCGCCTCAAAACGGTAAAATTGAACGCATTATTCGCTCCACCAATAATGTGCTCTGTGCTGTTTCAGGCCTCCATGCCTCCCTCCTACTGGGTCGAAGCTCTCTCCACGGTGACCTCCTTGATTAACATCTTGCCCACCAAGACCCTCAGCTTCTCTACACCGCATCTTGCCCTCTTTGGCACATCGTCGGTGTATGATCACCTTCGCGTATTTGGTTGCAAATGTTCCAAACCTGTCCGCCATGGCTCCCCATAAACTCGCCCCTCGATCCGTCTTGTGCGTCTTCCTTGGCTACTCCACTCACCATAAAGGATAGCGTTGCCTTGATCTCGTCTCTAACAGAGTCATCATCTCTCAACATGTCATCTTCGATGAAACTATCTTTCCTTTCGCTGAGCGCCATGGCCCTCGCACTACCGAGGACTTCAAGTTTCTTGATGCTACTGATGTTGTCTCGTTCCTATTGGACCTCCACACAAGTTTTGGCCTGCAGGACCCCTCACCGGCGCTGCACTCGACCATCCCGTCTCCTCTAGGGCCACAACGGTTGATGTGGACATCCCTGCTCCCGATACAACCATACTTATGGGACAACAAGGACAACAAAGCCACATAATTAGAGATCGAGCTTACATGCCTAATTCTCAAGTAACCTTGTTTCTAGCTTAAACATATTGTTCTCAGAATTGGATGATACTAAATCATGGTGATGGTTTATTTATATTTAGAAACATGAGTGAAGGACCAGCCAAGTGTGAGGGTGCGAGCAACAAGTTCGATCCTGGAGGAAGATCCGACAACAGCCAGTTCGAACCTAGAGGAAGCAAGTTTGGACCAGCCTTTCGGACCACGGATTTGGACCTGCAGGAAGCGCCAGATTGAGATGGCCATAATTCTTCACTCCAGACGTTGCTTGAGGCCCATGAGTACTCGTTGGAAAGATTTTAAAGTCTACTTTCATATCGATCAAACCTCATCATCAGATTCATCCGGAGCTGAGCACAATCAGCCAACGAACATTCAGACCTCTAGGCTGAACAGAACCCCAGTTGTTGGGCCTTGTGGCCTTATTTTCAGTAGAGCCCATGAGGGGAGGGTGCTAGGGTCTGGATGGCTCATCCAGCATGTCCTGGTAGCAGCCTACCTATAAATAGAAGTAGCAGCCACCATTTGAGACTGGGATTTTGTTTTGTTGTAAGTTTAGCTTCTGCTACTTCCTGGTGAGCGCGTGTGTTGATTAGAACACCCGTTTGCTTGATTTAGAACCCCAACTTCGTGTGTATCAGATTTATCCCTTGGGCAAGGTCTATGTGCTGTTTTCTTGGCCACTTGTTCTTGCTTGTTCTTCAATTTGCTTGAAGGTTCAAGGTTGTTCTTGGCACAGCAGGAACATTACAATTTGGAGGTGGTGTAACTATCGCTAAGGCGCAGCCCCTTGTGGTGTTGTAGTCGGGCAGCACAACATCGATTCTCCACAAATCGAGTTATCCCCCCTACTCTCATCGAAAAATCAGGAACAAACCATAGCTGGTTCCATCATGTGGTAATCGGAGCAAGGTATTCGGTGAGAGTTTGTACCCATACTTTACATTACCTACAGTCCAGAAATCCCAAAAATAGGTTAGATCCAAAAATTCCAACAACTAGTTTGAGCCTTTGCTATTTGTCGGTGTTTTCCCGCCATGCCCACCGAGGGATACCCTCGAGGTGGTGAATTGTAGGTAGGGTCTCACCGAGATCAGGAACTCGAAGGTGCAAGGAACACAAAGTTTAGACAGGCTCGGGCCGTCGAGAGCATAATACCCTACGTCCTGTGTGGTGGTTTGTATTGCCTTAGGTGTTGATCGGGTTGATCTTGTTTAGAGGGGGTCCTGCCCACCCTTATATAGTTTGGGAAGACAGGGTTACATGGAAATCCTAGTCGGATATAAGCTCAAGAGTCCTAGCCGAGTACTATTCGGGTAGTTTCCTTCTGTTCTGACTAGTTCTACTATGGTACGAGTAGTTCTACTATGGTACGAGTAGGTACAACTGATCTAGGGCGTGGGCCCTGTCCTATCCCTTATCCTAGGATATGTACGTCATGTGCATAGTCCCGTGGCCCCGGGTCTGACAAGCCCCCGAGCTCTTCGTAGCCGAGTACTGCAGGCTTCTGAGTACTTCTGAATGTGTCTTGAAGTTCTCTCGAACTCCATCCTGAAGGTGTCTTCCGAGTACTTCCTTAGCTGCATCGAGGCTGTGAGGTGCTCATGCCCCAAGTAGTTGTCAAGTCTTTTTTTATATGGGGTGCGATAAAACTCACACTCCATATGGATTAGCCCAGAGCCTTAGGTTGATTTGAAGAATCAGGCTGAGGGTCAAATTAGTCTTGAATCTTCTTCCCTTATCTTCCAAAAGATTTGAAAAATAAGTCGCTGATGACACGTGTCCTGCAGCCCCCGAGCCTTGAATCCAAATCCTCATGGTTTGGAAAAAAGGATCCAAAGAATCGTGGCATGCAATATATGATGGTAAGAATTTGATGGTTAAGATAGGCAAATCGGTTCAGAAATTCAAAAGCTGCTTTTTTCAGAATGAATTCCCTGAAAAAATGGTTAAACAAATAACTGGAAGTGTGGGAGCAATGCCCCTTCAGTAAACTTCACGTAGTACGAGTCAAGAACTAGTAAACAGAGTAGTACTAGAAGTATGGGAACGAGGCTCCTTCAGTATACTACACATAGTACTAGTCGAGAACTAGTAAACGGAGTAGTACTGGAAGTGTGGGAGCGATGCCCCTTAAGTAAACTTGATGTAGTACTAGTCGAGAAAGAGTAAACAGAGTAGTACTAGAAGTATGGGAATGAGGTCCCTTCAGTAAACTCCACGTAGTACTAGTCGAGAACTAGTTAACGGAGTAGTACTGGAATTATGGGAACAAGGGCCCTTCAGTAAACTCCACATAGTACTAGTCGAGAACTAGTAAACAGAGTAGTACTGGAAGTGTGGGAGTGATGCCCCTTCAGTAAACTCCACGTAGTACTAGTCAAGAACTAGTAAATGGAGTAGTACTGGAAGTATGGAAACGAGGCCCCTTCAGTATACTGCATGTAGTACTAGTCGAGAACTAGTAAACGGAGTAGTACTGGAAATTGAGATAGGTGACTGGAGATCAATTGGCAAAGGAGAAATAAATCTTGTTGGTAGCTTAGTCAATTCCTTGCGCGGGCCATGAGAATTCATATGTTGCCATGCGAAAACATCACGGTTGGCCCGAAGGAAGTGACGACGAGGTCCTTCACGTGATTTTGATCAGTTCCTTTGGTGGGCCAAGACAAGTCGTATGTTGCCATGCGAAGATGTCTTGGTTGGCCCGAAGGAATTCCTTGAGCGGGCTAAGACGCCGCTGAAATGTGGATGAACGGACAAAGGCCCTGATTTGTGTAAATTCATTGATTCCCTGACCGAGTGGTTGAACGGGTTCTTTGGGAAAAAACCCCTTGTTTTGAGATAAAACTCAAGACAATGGTTACAGAAGTTCCCTAAAGATCTCCGAAAAACCTCCTTGAATCGGGTCTCAGTCTTTGTTGAGTGGTGGAGCTCCCCAGGCCCTTCGGAGGGTTTGACATTGAAAGGTGGAATGCTTGCTCTTCGGGTGCCACGCGCATCGGTTGTGCAAAGCCTCCTCGAATCTCTTCTTCGAGTTGAGCGTTCTCTTTCTCTGGGTGGGTTGTTCCCCTGCTTTTGGCTTGCGCTTCCGAGTTGTACCCAGGTAGTCAAGGGGGATATGATAGTTGGTGGGGCTATAGGCCTCCACCTCGTCGCACTCCTGCTGCCTGGCGATGATGACGTTGCGGGTGTCCCGACCGTCGTTAATGATAGTGCGGAGGTCACTCATGGAGGTTGCCGCTCCCCTGCTGGTTCATCTCGACCGCGCGGTGCCTGCGTTCGGTACGCTTCGCATTGATAAGTTTACGACATTCCTTCTGGATGTCCTCTGCATCTTCTACCTTGATGTTGTCTGGTAATTCAATACCCATTGTTACGTCCACGTCTTCGTTGAGCGGATCAAGGAGGTAGTCGTTGTAGTCATCTAGCTAGACCCGCTCTAGACCTTCACAGTCCTCGCCGGCTTGAATCATGAACACTTCTCGATTGGGCGCGAAGCGTTTGGCACTCCGCACCACCTGAGCCTCGTCTTCATCATCGGAAGGAGGGAGGGGTTTGCCTTCTTGAAAAGGGAGTTCGCCGGGTGTAGTAATGGATCGTGGTGGACCTGATTTGAGAAACCTCGAGGGTTTCATGCCCTTCCGATGCTCAAACCTGCCTGACCAACCTAATCCCCTTACCAGACCCCGGGGGTTACTTATTATAGGTGTCATATGAGCAGCCGAATCCGAGTAGTTGTCGGAAACAGTAGCCCCCCGATGCGCGGTGGCTTCTCCTTCAACGAGTGGTAGTAGATGATCCAAATCCTCTTCCAATGCAGAGAGGATCCTGCGTTGAACCGCCTCAAACCGAACTTGACATGGCTTGGGGGTTTCAAGTTTGTCGATGAAGTTGTCAAAGTCGTAGTCGAAATCTTCCGGCTCCCTAGGGTTGATACGCCGAACGGTGGATTCTGCTAGAGTAATGCAATCTACAATACCTTTGCTGACTCGATGGATGCTGGAGGAGATGTCGTCTGTGGCGATGGAATGGTGGTGGTGAGCCTCAGAGCGATTCCGAGTCGGGACTCCGAGTCACCATGCTGTTAGAGAGTGTCTTCCATGAGCTTGATGCACTTGGCGATGTTGTTGTCCACCTGATCAATTCCGGCGATCAGATCGTCTGATTTGATCAATGAGCGAGGAGTTGCCCTGATATGGCTCACATAGCTTCCAATAAGGTCGGAAAGTTGAATTCCGCCGAGATCATCGGCAAGGTCATCGACATCGCAGCTGGATGCTGAAGAGGACACCTCCGGCTTCCAGGGTGTGGCCAGGTGGTTGTTGAAACTGCCTGAGGCGTCGGCGACGCAGACCCAGGAGCCAAAGGAGATTTTTGTGCCCGCATCGGGCACGGCGCGAGTGAAGTTGTAAGATGCCATCGAGTTGTCCTATGGATGCTCGATGATCGCTCCTACCTGGCGCGCCAGCTGTCGGTGTTTTACCGCCAAGCCCACCGAGGGATACCCCCGAGGTGGTGAGTTGTAGGTAGGGTGTCGCCGAGATCAGGAACTCGAAGTTGCAAGGAACACAAAGTTTATACAGGTTCAGGCCGCCGAGAGCGTAATACCCTACGTCCTGTGTGGTTGTTTGTATTGCCTTATGTGTTGATCGGGTTGATCTTGTTTAGAGGGGATCCCTGCCTGCCCTTATATAGTTTGGGGGGATAGGGTTACATGGAAATCCTAGCTAGATACGAGCTTAGGAGTCCTACCTGAGTACTATTCGAGTAGTTTCCTTCTATTCCGACTAGTTCCACTATGGTACGAGTAGTTCTACTATGGTACAAGTAGTTACAACTGATGTAGGGTGTGGGCCATGTCCCATCCCTTATCCTAGGATATGTACGCCATGTGCATAGTCCCGTGGCTCCGGGTCTGACACTGTTCTACATAGTTCTTTGCTTGTTGAGTTTACAGTTGCATTGTTTGGACTAGTTGCTGGTTCCTAGTGGTTAATTCTTTAGAGTTATGAGTTCTGGTCACGTTTTTATTCACCACGAAATCCACAAGAACCATTCATATTTCCGCTGCCATTTTACCACCACTAATCCATCTTCCCCAATTAAGCACCAGAAGAAAATAGTCATATCTTTTATATTTGATGTCCAATTCAAGAGTTTAAATACAAGCCAGAATGCTTATCTTGCGATCTTTCCAACGGATCTGACCTTGTCCCCAAATTCCTTTTGAGCACTTTGCAATAGCGCTGGAGATTTGTGAACTGTTGTCTGAAAATAGAGATGTCAATCTAATTTCAAAGGGGCTGTGTGCGGTAATCCCTTTGTTTTGGTTATTGTGATACTAAACAAAAGAGTTTAGTCCCCTGAAAAAAAAGAAAGAAAAAAAGAAAGGAAAAAAAGAGCAAAAAAAATAGAAATAGAGACGGGGTAAAATTGTTGTTTTCTTGGTACTGGTTTGCTACTATGGTGTGTGACAACGCTTGTGTTCAGGCTCACGTCTCTAGCATGATTTAGCTCTAGGACCAGCATAGGACAATCAGTGAATGCTTATTCAACTTGCATTGACTAACGTGGTTCTAGCTATACCTTGATTCATTTTCCTTGCAGCCACCTATAGGTCCACTGATTATGTACTACATCACAGGGTTGTGCTTGTGTAACCATTTGTGCTATTCTTGCTAGCTGCCAACACCTCCTGCTTTGCATTGTCAGAACATGTAAGAACATGGTTGCAAAAGATTGAGAGGATGGAGTTTGCTGTCACTTAGTTCCAGTAGTTGATCCCATATATTTCCTTGTGAATTTTTCTGCTGTCCACTAACCATGATAGGCACGGGCAAAGAAACGGGAGCTGGTATCCTTCCCCATGGTAATTTGCATGCGCAACAACATATGGGAATATTTCCACTTGAGCTACATGTTGATGTTTTAGATATGGTCAGTTTAGCCATACCTTCTTTTGAGAGAAATTTTGACCCTCATCATACATTGATTGGGAGCTTAAGGTGGATGCCGAATTTGATAAGTATGAAATGTCTGAACATCAAATGATTCTAGCTGCTGCTAGTGCTTTAACTAAATATGCTTTGGGTGAATGGAAACATCTTTGTAGGCACAACAAAATTCCATCTACATGGAAAGATTTTGAAATGCTTTATTGAGATGCATATATTCCTGCATATTATGTTTATCATTTTCTTAACAAACTGGAGAAACTAAAACAGGGTAGTAGGACTGTGAAACAATACTACCATGATTTTAAAGTTTTTATTCAGTTTTATGGTTTAGATGTATGCATGGAAGATGTTATGAGTGTGATGGCTCATTCTGAAATTCGAACCATGCTCATCCCTGAAACGTGCGACCATGTCTCTCACTTGTTTTGTCTTTCCAAAAAAGCTGAAAATCAGATTTTACTATCTGTGAATACTTGCAAGAATAATGTGACATGTCATGACGAACATTGGTTCACTTTACATGCTGAAAAAGACCAAGAAATAGTGGAACCCGCTGCTGATTTGCCTTTATCACAATATGATTTGCTTGCTGAACCTTGTGACAAAGATGAGTTCTGTGACACGCCCATTTCATCACCGCAATTAGAGATAGAGCACTCTATTGTTCCTCTTTTGTTACCTAACATTTATCAGGAAGCTAGGAACAATTCAATAGCGTGCATTGAAGAAATTGAGCAAGAACACCCACCGCTGGAGTTGGGAAAAAATGATCATGCTGCACCTACAACATTGGAAGAGAGCAAAGAAGGTAATGCAGGTGGAGCTAGAATCCCTCAAAGTCAGCTTGCACCTATTGAAATCAATTTTTCCCATAATGATGCTAACCTCCAACAATGTTTGGTGACACCCTTTGCTACCTTGCCTTTGTCGATAGCTGCATGTGTTTCTTGTGATAACAATGAGTTGCGTGATAATGTTGTCTATTTACCATTAACAAAATTAATGCTCCAACATGTTAAACCTGTCTTGAGTGATATACATGATGTTTCTAAACATGTTCATTACCTTGTTAGCAAGAAGGATGAGCTGGAACTCCTGTCCTCTTTTAACACATTAGGTTATATTGAATTTGATATTCTTTGTAATCTAAATTTTCTAAAAGAGAAACTTAAATTTGATTATGGTTTGCTAAGTTTTCATCATTGTTCGCTTCATGCTATTCGCAAATATGACAGAAAAGGAGAATACGTGGTACATAAAGTTTATATTTGCTCTAATCTGAAAACTCCTTTTGGGCTGCAACAACATGATCAAATAATGGACTGCACTAATGCAAGTGGTGTCTTGCATAGTTCCTCTACTTTTGTTCTTATGCAACAGGTTCAGCCACAAGAAAGGGAGCAATATTCATTATGGCCGTGCAACATTGTCATTGCTCCATGTGCCGATGTCAAAAAAAAGTTCCATGGCTGCCCATTGGATCAAGTGAAGGATGGCTTGTCATCTAGACGGGGAGGATGATGGGAGCATCTCCATTAGGGCTGCACACACAAGGTCACCATTGCGGTAGCATTACTACTTCACCATGTTCGACTACAGTAACAACTTGGCTGCAGCAACCTCGACTTGCTCTACATCAACCTCTTCACATTCAGTTTGGGACAATGGGCCCAAGCTATGCACATGCCCATCACTTCGTGTTTGCAATCGAGTTCCCCCGTGGCCTCCCCCTTTCATTCCTATTGCAAGACTTGGTGGTGTGGCTGATTTTAAACTACAAGCAAGAATCATGCAAGAGCTTGAGTCGAGGACGACCCAAATGCAAGAAAGGGAGGATGATGTGGACATCCCTGCTCCTGATACAACCATACTTATGGGACAACAAGGACAACAAAGCCACATAACTAGAGATCGAGCTTACATGCCTAATTCTAAGGTAACCTCGTTTCTAGCTGTCCAAACATAAAGTTCTTAGAATTGGATGCTACTAAATCATGGTGACGGTTTATTTATATTTAGAAACATGAGTGAAGAACCAGCCAAGTGTGAGGGTGCGAGCAACAAGTTCGAACCTGTAGGAAGATCAGACAACAGCCAGTTCAGACCTAGAGGAAGCAAGTTCTTGGTACAACAAACACAGCACAAATCGGAGGCGGTGTAACTTTCGCTAAGGCGCAGCCCCTTGTGGTGTTGTAGTCTGGCAGCACAACGTCGATCCTCCACAAATCGAGTTATCCCACCACTCTCATCGAAAGATCAGGAACAAACCCTAGTGGGTTCTATCAGCAGTCCATGCCGGAACCTCCAGCTCCCGTGTCAGCCCCCTCGCGGCGGTGCTTGGGGCACCTCCGGTGTCTAGGGCGCCCCCGGCATCTCCCGGCCCCTCGGCGCACACGCTCTACGTCTCGCCCGCGCTGCGTGCACCATCGGCTGCCTCGTCGGCGCCATCGGCGCCACCAGTGGCCCTGTCTTCATCATCAACCGCACCACAGGTGGCCCTATCGTCGCCAACACCCGCGCCACGTGCAGCCCTATCGTCCTCTCCATCATCGACCCCAAGCCGTTTGTACATCCCACCGGCGCCCCGTGCGGCCTGGATGCACTCGCGGCATCGCCTTCATTGAACGGCGCTGCGCCCCGAGTTTCGCCTGGTTTTCCGCCCCTGGCCCTGGCACCCGCATCCCTGGCGCCCGTGGTGCCAGCACTGCTGGAACTCCCGGAGCACGTGATCACCCAGGTCTACACGCGGCGGCCACGTGGGCCCGCCCTGCCCAAGGGTGCTGTGGCTGTCAACTCGGTGGCCAACCATCACACCATGGCGACATGTGCTAAGAGTGGCTTTCGGATTCCTGCCCGACCCATTCTCCATGCCGCCACTCTGTCCCCTGTGCCGAAGACCTACAGTAGCGCTCCTGCTGATCCTCTTTGGCGAGTGGCTATGGTGGAAGAACATGATGCGCTCTTGAAGAATCATACTTGGGATCTTGTCTCCCATCCTACTGGGGCCAATGTTGTCACCAGGAAGTGGATCTTCAAGCACAAGTTCATGACTGATGGATCTCTTGAGCAATACAAGGCTCATTGGGTACTTCGTGGTTTCATTCCGCGACCTAGCATCGACTTCGCTGAGACCTTTAGCCCTGTGGTCAAGCCTGCTACTGTTCGCACAGTGCTCTCCTTGGCTCTTTCCCGCCACTGGCCAGTTCACCAACTTGATGTCAAGAATGTGTCCTGCAAGACACCTTGACAAAGATAGTTTACTGCATGCAGCCGTCTGGTTTTGAGGATCCCGCGCACCCAAACTTTGTCTATCGTCTAAATAAATCCCTCTATGGGTAGAAGCAGGCTCCTCGGGCTTGGTACAGTCGGTTTGCCACGCACTTGCTCTCTGGGATTTCTCGAAGCCAAGTCAGACACCTCGCTCTTTGTTTATCAGCACAGATCAGACATTGCCTTCTTGCTGCTATATGTTGATGACATTGTCCACAATGCTTCGTCTTCTGGTCTTCTTTGTCGGATTATTTCCGCCCTCTAGGAGGAGTTCTCCATGAAAGACCTTGGTGAACTGCATCACTTCCTCTGTATGCATGTTCAACGCTACGGTGATGATCTTCTCCTCTCTCAGAACAAGTATATGTTGGATATCCTTGATCGTGCTGGGATGGTATAGTGCAAGCCGTACTCTACTCCGGTGGACACCAATCCTAAGGTGGCAGTTGATGGTGCTCCTGTCTCTAATGCCTCCGACTTCCGCAGTCCTGCTGGTGCCCTGCAGTACTTAACTTTCACTCAGCCAGATATTGCATATGCCGTGCAAAAGGTTTGTCTCCATATGCAAGACCCCCATGAACCTCATCCGGCGGTTTTGAAGCGGATTCTCTGCTATATTTGAGGCACTCTCCAGCTCGGTCTGTGGCTGCGACCGTCTTATTCGACTGATCTCATGGTCTACACTGATGCTGATTGGGCTCGGTGCCCGGACACTCTTAAGTGTACCTCGGGCTATGCTGTGTTTCTTGGTGATAATCTCATCTCCTGGTCCTCCAAGCGTCAGAACACCATCTCCAGATCCAGTGTCGAGGCCGAGTATGTTGAAGTGGCTAATGGTGTTGCCGAGGCCTCCTGAAGGAGCTTCACGCTCCTCTTCACCATGCCACACTGTTATGTTGCGACAACATCAGTGCGGTCTACATGTCCTCCAACCCTGTCCAACAACAGCGCACCAAGCATATCAAGATTCACCTCCACTTCGTTCAAGAGCGAGTTGCTATTGGTGACCTCCGTGTTCTGCATGTGCCGACATCATCTCAATATGCAGACATCTTCACCACGGGCCTTCCTTCTTCAGTATTCACGGAGTTCAGGTCAAGTCTGGACGTGCACAGTGGCTAACAATCAGATTGAGGGGGCGTGTTAGGAAGGCTATTAGCACTAGGGTTGCCTGTTGGGTTTTATGGTAGTTGATTCAGGTTAGGCAAGGATCTCCGTTGATTGGGTATATTCAATAAATCCTAGATGATCCTTGCCTATACAATGTACCCTCGTGTACCTCTGTTAATCATTCTACTAATTTCCCGAGCCATATTCACTTTCACCCTCTATGCCGATATTGTATCGGCTATGCAATCTGCCAATACACATGCATATGACATGCCGAGCATTGATCCTAGTGATTTGATTAAACAAATAAGTCTGCATGAAATGAATCTCCTCTCTCATCATTAAGTGTCGGCCTCATTCATAACTAACTTGGCATCAAATTCATCTGAATAACATGTAGCCGATAGTCATATCTTCATCAGCTTTCAATGTCAATATTGTAATCTGACCTGTTAAGATATGTTTGCCAATTTGTGTTGCCACCAAAAAATCGATCGGACAATAATTCCTCATGCGCAACACACCGGCCTTGGAGATCAACTTAGCTCTGGTGCGGGTCCTTAACTTCTTGAGGTTCGCAGCGTGCCAGTCAATTTGACCATTCGACTGACAAGGTATGTAACGATGTTGCATCGGCCAGTTAATAAAATCATAACTCTGAGCCGATACAACTCTTGGACAAATAAAATTTATGATGGTCCGTCGGCTAGACAACAGAATTGAAATACCTAGAGCCGACGACCGATAGCCGATACTAGAAATAATTATTCAAGCATGTATCGGCTGGCAAGTAAAATCAACAAACTGAGCGATCACCAAACAAATAAATCATTATAAATAAAATCACCAAGCTTGTGATAATTAAACTAGCGTCATCACTAGTTGGATCGGAACTAACCGAGTTAGCGCTAGCAGCAGGACGATAGACTTGAAAGCCATTAGCCGATGAATCTAGATGTAATGAGATAAGAGTTCGGTAAAAGCTCAATAAAGGCTAAGAATAAGAAACTATCGGCTGATATAGCACACCCTGATGAATTCTTTATAATATGGTAATTGAAGCGACGTAATAGATGTATAAGATAAGCTAGCCGATAGATCTTATTCAAGGCGAGATAATTTTATTCTACTACATCTAGCAAGAGATCAAGTTGATGCAGCCTTACAAGACAGGGTAAAATCGATAACTAGCTAGACTAAATGAAATCACAGTGATGCGTCTGTGATTAAAGCCTAGAGCACCTGATAGACGTAGACTGCGGCAAACTGGAAATCGAAGCGATGCAGCCCTGTCTGCCGCAGAACTCATCTAGAACTAAGTTACATCCTACTCCTAAGGGTTGGCGTTGAGCCGAGAAAAAAATTGTGTTGTATGTTGATCGAGAGATGTTCTTTACAATAGCCAGGGGGTGTATATTTACACCCTGGTACCTAGCTGGTCACGTACACAACTTGCTAAAAAAGAAATATGTAAACGTAAGAAAATATTAGGATATGTGAACTCTAATTTTCTTTCTATAGAGTCCTTCTCGATGAAGCTTCCTTGACTTGTACGGCCACCGGGTTCCTTTATCTTTTTCTTTTATACGTGAACTGTTACCATGCAATCTTGCTGCCTCAATAAAACTTGTTAATTGTCACGTCTCCTGTTCAGGTATTGCTAACTCTGCATGAACCTAGATGACGTGCTGCACTTGGATTCTCTAGGGGTGTTGTAGGCTCAACATATGTGCTCCACATGGTAATCAAACAATTAACCGGCTAGATTAAACCAAATAATTATAGAACCATGTGCATCTCAAACCGATTGGGACATGGTTATGCAAGCGTAGACTCCATTTTTTATTTGATCTGCCTTCGTCCAGTTCAAGCCGATTCTTGCATTTTTACGCTTAAAACTTGCCCATGTGCCATCAGCCGATGTGTTTCCATAATAGGATTTATCGGTGAAAATCCGGTGTCTACAACTCCTTTATCCACGCCAACTTTGTGGTCCTCAACATGGAGGGCGACTTGGGAGTGCAGCTCATTCTTGGGCGACCACTCCTGAGGGAGGCCAAGGCAAGGATAGATGTTGGGACCCGAGAAATCTGCTTCCGCATTGGGATAGACAACATATTTTTGAAATTCCAATACGTGGAAGAGCAGAACTTTCTGATCCATCAGGATCACGACGGGAGCAGGATTTGGGGAGAACCACAACCCGAACCTGAAAATCCACTGTCGGCACCAACAAGAAGGAAGAAAGCAAAGAAGGTGTGGCGAAAGGTGGTGAGCGCATCTTCATCCACTTCTCCATGGTGGGACGACACCAAATGGTAAACATGCCAGAGAAAAGTCTTGCCCATCGGACTTAAAATGACGAGCCCTTGCCAAAGGTAAATTAGTATTTATCTCATATTTGAATTTTTTGAATTTGCTGTTTCACACCATTTGATTTTTTTCCACTGCATGTTTTATTTTTTTTCCCAACTCTCTTTTGCATGCGGGAATTTTTTCTAGCCTCCTTCTCTTTTTACAAAAATCATAAAAATATTTCCGAGCATAAAAATCCTTTGAAAATAATTTGGACTTCTTTTCAGAGCAAGTTTGACCAAAGCACCCATGGCATGACTCGTAGTAGCCGCTGGGGGGCTGTGGGCCGAACCTCTCAGTTGGTGGGGCCGACCGCTGGGTTCGGCCAACCCAGGAGCAACAGCTCCTGGGTCCCACCACCTCCAACAGCTGGTAGCCATTGTGCCTACCCATTCTAGGCCAGCTCGTGCTCGTGCAGTTTAAATAGAGTCCGAGGGGAGGGTGTTGAGCTTCCATTAAACACTTCATTCAATCACTCCATCTCACACTCTTTCCTCTCGGGATTTTATTGGATTTGTGCTCAGTTTTTTCAAGTGCAAGAAACCTCTCTCTCTCATTTCTTTGCCGCAAGATTGGCCAGCCTTTTGAAGGAGCAACTTTGAGTAAGCATTTCCATTCGATTTCACTAATGTAACCCGATTCGAGTTGTTCTTATTCGTTCTTCGAGCTTCAACCATGAAAGGCGTGGCTCAAAAGATTTCTGGTGCACTCAAGAAGATCACGGGCGCGAGTTCATCCCGTTCTCGGGGTGGCTCAAGCCCTCATCACACTCCCGAACCTACACCGAGCCCAAGCATGATGGACTACGAAGAAGAACAAGAAGAAAAAGTCCAAGAGCAAGCCGAACCGCAAGCCGAGGACATGGAGATGGACGACGACGACGACGCACCATTCCTCAACTTATGAGATGACCGCGAGAGGCAAGTCTACGCTATCCTCAAGCGTCGGGACTTTGGTCATACCAAAGCCTTCAACCCGGACCTCCTCACGAAAATAGGTATGGACATAGACTTTGCTTGCATTTGGCATGCTATTGGATGGGATAGTTTTGTGCCTGTTGAGGAGAATGGTTCTCGTCTCCTCACCATATAGTTTTTTTGTACTCTTCGGGAGGTGGATGACGGTGTTTCCTTTCGGCTTTTCAGAAACGAATACTACCTTACTTGGAAAGTTTAAAGTCACCACCTTGGTTTTAGCGTGTGCTTGCCCATTTCCCTTGAACAAGCTTGCTATAGTTTTAATCGCCACAAATTTTAGGGTTTGATTTCGGGTCAAGTTGTCCATGGCAAGTTTGCACCTCTGTGCAATGATATTCAAAATCCATCTCTTCGTCTAATGCACAAGTGGTTGGACGACACTCTCTTCCCAAGAGATGATGTTAGCACCGTGCGCAATGACGAGTTGATGATCCTATATGCCATGGTCAACAAGATAAAAATCTCTTCCGTGAAGGCTATGGTTAAGCAATGGCTTACGAACTTCAAGATTGTGCGCAACGATGAGTTGATGATCCTATACGCCATGGTCAACAAGATCAAAATCTCTTCCGTAAAGGCTATGGTTAAGCAATGGCTTACAAACTTCAAAATGACGGGTCCTATTGAGTGTACTTCATTGATTACTCTCATCGCTTCGAGCATCGGGGTCTTAGATGGGAATGTTATTCCTTTCATTGAGCCCTAACCTTACATGCACACCGGTGCGGGACATTCTCCCTGATATCGGGAGTCTTAGCTGTGAGCCCTAACCTTGTGCCTTGTGTAACCCTTGCTTGTATGAATAGATGCTTTAGGACTCTTTTTGTATGCCTATGCTCCCGCTAACCTTTGGTTTATTCCTTATTCTTTATTCTTGAGATTGGCTTGAGTGTGTGTGTCACATTACCCATATATATCATTTATCATGAGTTACCCTGTATGAAATATAGTCTATAGGTTAACCATTTTATCCTGATTATGTATCTAGTAAACTCTTTTACACCATGCCATCCTACGGGGAAATATAAATAACGATACTCGAATACTCTTCGGGTGAAATGCTAGAACGGTATATCTGTGTGTTTACGGATTCATTATGTAATCATTAGAACATACCACCACGACATTTCTGCCGCTATTGCCAAGAACTAACAATTCTGGCAGTGACATTAAGAAATGCCAACAAGCATTTCAGGCATCGTTGCCGCGGAAGGCATTGGTTAAAAGATTTACTAATATATAATCTTGGCAATGTGTGTAAGAAATAGCTATTGCTTATACAGGCTAATGTTGCTTTTGTTTTCTCCTGTTGGATGAAAACAGGGTAGTGTGTTAGTAAATCCAGAGAAGCTCCAGAGAAGGTTTCTCCTTGGTGACAAACTTCGTTGAAAATCCAGAGAAGCTCATGAGAAGGGTCCAACCTCGTGTCATCCCTCATCAAATCATTCTCTCGGCAACCGAACCAGCTGTTCAAGCACCATCAACTGTTATGGCCGAAAAGGCTCTTCGTGACTTTTCTCTCCCCTCAGTCACGAACTTGGCCACCAGACCCAACATCGAAGTCGGGGACGTGAATTTTGAGCTCAAATCGAGTCTCATTAACACGGTGCAAGCTAGCCCATTCGGGAGCAAGCAAACGAGGATGCCAACGCACATCTCCAGAACTTCCTCGAGCTGTGTGAAACCATAGTGATATGGGGGATCGCAGCTGACGTCATCAGGCTCCGTCTGTTTCCTTTCTCCCTCCTAGGGAAGGCGAAACAATGGGCCGTCAACATGTGGAACAAATATTCCACGGTGTTCATCACGAAGTTCTTCCCGCTGGGCAAAACCAATGCCCTACGCGGGAAACTCTCAAATTTCTAGCAGATAGGGATGGAGTCAACCCCTGAAGCTTGGGAAAGGCTGCAAGAGTACATCCTAGCCTGTCCTCATCATGGGATGGACGAATGGCTCGTCCTCCAAAGCTTGTACAACGGGCTGACTCCTACGTCAAAAGCCCACATCGATGCTTCTGTTGGAGGAACCTTCCTCGACCACACCATCGCCAAAGCTACAGCACTGGTCGAGAAGATGGTCTCCAATCAAGGGTGGAGTGAAGAATGCCTCCGACTCCAAACCAAGGGCATGCACACTGTCATGGAGATGAACATGCTCGCCGCAAAGATGGACCTCCTTCTGAAACGCCTAGACGAGAGGGTGAAATTCAAGGAGCACATGAACAACTACGCTTCAGTCCAAGCTATAGACTCGCACTCTGCGTGCGAAGTCTGAGGAAATGGTGGACATTCAGGGAATGACTGCCCCGAGACCCAAGAAGATGCTGCATTCGTCAACAACAACAACGGGTATCATCCACAAGGAGGCCAAGGGTGGAACCAGTCGCGCCCACTATATCAAGGAGGTAATAACTACAATTCCAATTTCAATTCAAATTTCAATTCAAACCAACCCTACTTGAAAGATCTTGTTCTTGGCCAAGCTAAAATAAATGAATGTTTGAAGAAAAAGAATGCTGCTAATGATAAAACTTTGGAAAGTATAAACACAAAAATTGAAACTTTATCTCGAGCTCATAAAAATCAACTAAGTTTCAATAAAATGATCGAAACTCAACTTGCATAAATTGCTGATGTTGTTCCTATGGTTGATTCTGGGAAGAACTCGGGGCAACTTGAGGCTCCCGTTGAAAATGTTAGCATCGTGGCCACCGGATTTGGTAACCCATCCTGGAGACCTTCACGCACTAACCATGCAGGAAGACCTATTCGCCAAGCGAACACATGGGGAGGACTGACAGCAGCAATACAAGGAGATCCAAGAGTCCCAATGATCAATTGTTCAATCTACTATTGCTACTTCGATCTGGCCTCTGTGACCTTGGGGCAACCATAAACATTATGCCCAAGGTGAAATTTGAGCAACTACAATATCCTGCTCTCTCCCCGACCCTAATGTACGTGCAGCTCGCCAATTCGACCATTCGATATCCTGAAGAGGTAGTCCAAAATCTACTGGCGCGAGTCAAGAACTCCTTCATCCTCACCAACTATATGGTCCTCGACATAGAGGGCGATTTATGCGTACAACTTATCCTTGGACGACCCTTCGTGAGGGACATCAAGGCAAGGATAGATGTCGTGGTGAGGACATCACCATGCTGGATACACCCAAGATTTGGTCTTCTACGAGTTACAAGTCATCACCAACTTGGCTTTCCCTTCCAGTTCGGACTCAACCGACCACCCTGAACGGAAACGCCGATATCTCCTTCATACGACGTCGAAACAAGACATTCTTTGATGCGTTGGAATGAAGACAATGAACTTTTGGTTTTGGTCCGAGCTCCAGAAGTTTCGTGGATCATTCTGTGTGGCCACGACAAGGTGTTGCATCACCTATTTTGGGCCAAGTCGGCCTTGTATCGTGTTGGGCCTTAAGCCTAGGTTGAAGACGCCCCCACCTACTCGCCCTCAACCCTAGGACGTCCCCCTTCGGTTTATACTCAGTAGCAGCCGAGACATTAGGGTTTGGTTTTGTTTTAGTTCTAGTTTTCCATTGAGAAACATACATCTTCATTGTATTGTGACGTTGAGTCTTTTTGCTGTGAATCAGGGCCCTCGTTCTTGTTCTTCACCACTGTGGCGAATAGTCCGTTTTGTGATCAGAGCTTGAACCCCATACTTGTCTTTTCTTCGTACACATCTGCAATTTCAAATTGCGTGCTTATACTTTCTTGGTTGTGTTCTTCAATTCGCTTGCAAGATTAGCCTTCTTGGCGAGGTCAATCAAGTTGTGCTTGGTTGATAACCAACGGAGCAGCGGTGTAACGGTTGCAGGGGTTCGAATCATGACTGATTAGAAGCTCGGATCGCTAACATCGTGACTCCACCAATTGAATTTACCATATCTATCGGAAGATCGGACCAGTGCTACATCATGTCGGGATCGAAGAAATCCGTTTCTGCATCGGGGTCGATAATATATTCTTTAAATTCCAATCTAGGAAGGAGCAGAGGTTCGTGATTCATCAAGATCACGATGGAAGCGGGATATGGTGAGAACCACAGCCCCAACCTGAATGTCCACTGACCACACAAACAAAGAGAAAGTGCGTCTTCGTCTACTTCTCCAAGATGGGACGCCAAATGGTAAGCAGGCCGGAGAAAAGTCCTCCCTGTCAAACTTAAAATGACGAGCCCTTGCCAAAGGTAAATTGTATTTATCTCATATTTGATTTTCAAAATTTGTTTTTTTACTCCATTTGAATTTTCTCACTACATATTTGAATTTTCCAAATCCTCTCTTACATGCTAGAATTTTTCTAGCCTTTTTCTATTTTTACAAAAATCCTAAAAATATTTCTAAGCACTAAAATCCTTTGAAAAATTTATTTGAACATCGTCTCGGAGCAAGTTTGACCAAAGCACCCAAAGCATGACTCCTGGTAGCCGTTGTGGGGAGGTGGGGCTGTGGGCCAAACCTGTCAGCTGGTGGGGCCAGCAGGGGGTCGGCCAAACCCATTTGAACGTTGTTGGGCCCCAGCCTGGGCCAACGGTCATGTGCCGTTGTGGCCTGCCTTTTCCCGACCGTTTCATGTTCGTGCTCTTTAAATAGAGCCCGATAGGGGAGTGTGTTTCACTCACACTTCAAGTCTCTCACTCACTCCCTCTCACACTCTTTGCTCTTGGGATTTCATTGGATTTTTGCTCAAGTTTGGATTCAATAAACCTTTCTCTCTCATTTCTTTGCTGCAAGAATACTCCCACATTTTCAGGAACAACTTTCAGGTAAGCATTTCCATTCGGTTTCAATAACGTAACCCGTTTCGAGTTGTTCGTTTTTGTTCTTGTTCTTCAAGCATGAAAGGCATGTGATGAGGACATCACCATGCTGGATACGCCCAAGATTTGGTGTTTTACGAGTTACAAGTCGTCACCAACTTGGTCCTCACGTCCTAGATTTGGTATTGTTCAACATCAGTCCCTGCGCACCAACTCCGTCCGTCATCGTCGCCCGTACCTCTTCGTTGCCTGCTTATGACTACTTCCACAACAAGTACGACTACTTGCTGCCTCGATCGATTAATTTCTAAAGCTCGATCGACTGCTTCAACAACACATACGACTACTTCCGACTACTTCAACAACTCGTATGACTACTTCCGAGTACTTCAACAACTCGAACGACTACTTCTTGCATGACCACGACAAGGTGCTGCGTCACCTATTTTGGGCCAAGTTGGCCTTGTATCGTGTCGGGCCTTAAGCCCAGGTTTAGGACGCCCCCACCTGGTCGCCCTCAACCCTAGGATGTTCCACCCTTCGGTATAAACTCAGTAGCAGCCGCCACATTAGGGTTTGGATTTTGTTTAGTTCTAGTTTTCCATCAAGAAACAGATCTCTTTCATTGTAATTGTGACGTCGAGTCCTTTTGCTGTGAATCAGGGCCCCCGTTCTTGATCTACACAACTGTGGCGATTAGTCTTTTTGTGATCAGAGCTTGAAGCCCTTCTTAATCTTTGCTTCATATACTCTGCAATTTCAGATTGCGAGTTTACCCTTTCTTGCTTGTGTTCTTCGATTTGCTTGCAGGGAAAGCCTTCTTGGCGAGGTTAATCAAGTTGTGCTTGGTTGATAACCAATGGAGTAGCGGTGTAACAGTTGCAGGGGTTCAAATCATGACTGATTAGAAACCCGGATCGCCAACATCGTGACTCCACCAATCGAATTTGCCATACCTATCGGAAGATCGGGCCACATCAGCATGGCTCGGGAGATTTTCGGTGCATTGAAGAAGATGACAGGCACAAGTTCGTCCCGTTCTCGGGGTGGCTCAAGCTCTCACCACAACCCCAAAACGAAGCCAAGCCCGAGCATGATGGACTATGAAGAAGAACAAGAAGAACAAGCTGAGGACATGGAGATAGACGATGATGACGCACCCTACCTCGACTTGCGAGACAACCGCGAGAGGCATGCCTATGCCATCCTCAAGCATCAGGACTTTTGTCACACCAAAGCCTTCGACCCAGACCTCCTCGAGAAGACAGATATGGATGTATACTTTGCTCGCATTTGGCATGCGGTTGGATGGGATGGTTTTGTGCCCGTTTAGGAAAATGGTTCTCCTCTCCTCACCATCCAGTTTCTTTGCACTCTTCGAGAGGTGGATGACGGAATTTGTTTTTGACTCTTGTGAAATGCGTTCTATCTTACTAGAAAAAAATTGAGTCACCACTTTGGTTTTGGCACACGCTAGCCGATTTCTCTTGAACTAGCTTGCTGCGGTTTTAATCGCCATGAGTTTTGGGGTTTGATTTCGGGTCAAGTTGTCCATGGCAAGTTTGCAGCTCGGTGTAATGATATTCAAAACCCGACTCTACGTTTTATGCACAAGTGGTTGGCCCTCACTCTCTTTCCAAGAGATGATGTTAGGCCCGTGCTCAACAATGAGTTGATGATCCTATGTGGCGGAACTGCCCGAATTAAACCGGCTCAAGTGCACTAACCATCATCCATAAAGATGAACCGGCTACCATGCACTTCAAATGGAGTAATCTGACAGTCTGTCAGGTAAATCCCGATGTGACCACTTAATATTTCAATTGAAACAAAGCGTACACATAACTTGCACGAAGGCAAGTCTAGAGATTACAACATTCCACAAATTTTACGTCACAAGTCTGACCATTATTTATTACAAGTTGAGTTCATCAAATGAGTACTTTAGAGTTCAAAAATATAAAATTTATTCCGAGTTTAACAGCAGCGGAAAGAAGACACGATCATCTATCGTCGATTTGGATACCACGGTGAAGCCCATACGTGGCATCACTCGGTATAGTCATTGTTGGCCGGGGACGGATCCCACTCCACGGACCAACTAGGCGGCAAGGTACATGGCCAAGTCAAACCAGCTATCATATCTTTAGAAGACACACCTGAAAACATAGCCACAAGCAAGGCTGAGTATACTAATACTCAGCAAGGTTTACCCGACTAGTGGTATGTAAATACCGACAACTAAGCATGCATGGCTCTAAGGTCCTAGAGTTTATTTTTTGCTAAAAAGCAACAAAGAGTAAGTCCTTAATTTCATATTTTAGCTTTCAACATTCTAGTTCATTTAACCATTCTAAGTGAGCATCTATCTCTAACCAAACATGGTGGAAAACAATTAATCATCCAACAAGTTTCATCATAGCCATAGTTCCTCTTGTTACTCTATGTGGCAAGGGTATTAAGCAGTCTCAATTACCACGAGAAATGGAAGATTTGAATCGAATTTCTTAACCTTGCAAGGTAAATCTAACACACATGCCTGGAGTACCGAAGGGACACCCCAAGTAACTTTTACCCTTTCTTTCCGGGTTGTGGATCAGGGTCACCCTCACGACTACAGAGCCACGCTATGCGCTCGCATGTATATATCCATCTGAATTTCGGTCAAGTAGGGTGAAAGTAAAGTCCACTTGCCAGGCCAATCAGGTACTTAAGCTTATCGAGTACCATATTTTTGACATGTGGTTAGTACGTTCAAACGCTTAACCATCGCTACCACACACTGCAGCCTTAGCATTTTTCTCTACTTTGATGGGCCTTCAACCATGAGCATCGTACCATAGCCCCGCCTGTCGACCTTATAGTTGCAGTATGCAGTAAAACATTCAACTCCTATAATTCTCGTGAGTGGCAAGAAACCACTCAACTTTTACCGAACATATTAGCAAAGCATCTACTCGAGCTCCTAGTTCTAGTATTCATTACATAGGTGCCTAGAATCATGTAGCTAGGGTTCCAATCAACTCCTATGAACTTAAATGCACACGTAAAAAGGAACAGTAGTTGCATAAATTGAAACACTGGGATCATGAACCGGGGCTTGCATTCTTGGGCAAAACTAGTCGAGAGTTCTTTCGAACGTTGGTTCGGGTCTTCACGACTTTTGTTACATTAACCTGAGCTTCGCGCTGCTCACTCTCGGACTCGGGCACCAGATCGTAAGTTCCATCTGCGAGAGTAGTCGAATCTATATGAATGCACATCTATGAGTGGTTTTACTGATACAAGATATAAATATTTCACTAGAAAGTAGTCGTTCAACAAAACTCAAGTTAAGTAGTCGAGTACTTCATTTTCTTGTCCTTGGGCAGTCATTTATCAAGTACTTATCTGGATTAACTGACTTCATTAAGTGAGTGAGTGGTTTTGCCCTGCCGTGTGGCCATTTTTAACAATAAGTTTTGTTTAAGCAAAACTACTCGTAGAGGTGGTTTCTGGGGTTGAGATTTTTATGCAGAGCTCATGCAAAACTACTCGTCGAGATAGTTTCTGGGGTTGAGATTTTTATGCAGAGCTCATGCAAAACTACTCGTAGAGATAGTGTTTTTTCCAAAACTCATGCAAAACTACTCTTAGAGTTAGTTTCTGGGTTGAGATTTTCATGCAGAGCTCGTTACTTAAGTACAAACTAACTATAAAAGTTTTAGCCATTTTTATTCATCAGGTTAATCATGAAAAGTATATTAAATGGCTACTGGTAGGATCAAGATTTATTCGTACAGAACAACCCAGGCAAGAACTGGCCAGGCAAGAACTGGCACTCAACATTTTACTGAACAAACTTACTCGCATGAGTAGGCTACTGTAATTTTTGTAGATTTTCCCTATGCAAGAAATAGAGGCTAGCATTTAGTTTAACTGGATCTAGCATGTAATAAAGTACTCGAAACAACTTGTTGTGATTGGATTCAGCGCATGAAATTTTTATGAAAGACTATACTCTTAGCACTGAAGCTACCATCCAAATTTTATGAGTAGTTCTTTCCTGAAACTCTTGGAACAATTAAAAGCCATTTAAACTTAATTTAAATCTAAAGCTAAAATTATGTAGAAACACTTCAAGATCCTTTTACAAAGTGTTAGACCTTAACTTAAGGAGTCCAGAACATCTTAGTTTTTATTTTTTGGATTTTTCTGTGAGTTGTTTTGCATTTTCAAGATTAATCGATTGGTTTTCAAAGTTCTAGTTTTAGGTTTACAATCGAGTCGCTGAGATTTTACAGAAATCTTCTTAGAAAGATTGAAATCGAAGCAAATGCTTCCTTCGTGCAGGGGAACGGCGACTGCCGGCCAAATTCCAGCGAGGAGACTAGTCGGCGGCGAGGAGGAAGGTTGGGGAAATGGAGAGGGGGCCGGGGCGCACCGATTTGTGGCGTTGGTGGGGCTCGGGGACGGCAGGAGCAGGGTCCTCCACGGTGGACTGTAGGCGGCGGTAGTTGGTGGCGGCGCTGGCACTGTTCCGGCGGGGTAGGGGTGGCGTGGCCGGGCTTGGAAGCTCCAGTGGGAGGTGGGGAAGCTCGCTGGAGGGTCATTTTGGGCGGAGGAAGGTCGGGGGTGAGAGCTCCACGATGAACTCGAGCTTGCCAGCAGCAATTGCGGGGTGTTCGGGCGTGCGTGCAGAAAGGGGCTCGGCTGCCCCTTTTATAGGTAGGGCGAAGGGAGGAGAAACAAGCTGGGGAGCTGGCGCTGCCTTAAGGGCGAAGGAAAGGGCCAGTCGGGCGGAGGGTGCGCGTGGCAGCAGCTCGGTCAGCCGGCGGTCCTTGTGGCACGCGATTGGGGTAGTCTGCCACGTGGCCAGTGCGAACTGGGGAAGGGAGGATTCGGGGATCGAGCGGTCGGGCTAGGTGAGGGCAAGTGGCGCTGGCGGCCAGGTGGCGCTGCGGTCGTGCGACAGGGAGGCACGGGGCTGAGGAGGAGAGAGGAGGGAGAAGGTGATGGGACTTATGCGTGAGAAGCAAAAACAGCGGGGGCCTGGGTGAAAAAGGAGCTAAAACTCATTCTTCCCAAGGTCAAAACAGAAATATTTGAATACTATTTTTGTTCAAATTATCAAGATATATATTCTCTATTTTATGAATATGTTCATTTGAGCAATGTATAAAAACTTATTTTGAATTTCCGAAAATTAGAATTTAAATGACATGTCATTTCATGTGAATTTTTGCACTTTTAGCCCTTGAGTTCAACTAGACTTTTGTTGCTCTTGTTATGACAGATGTGCCATTAAATTTTTAGAGTCATTTTTGATCAACTTTAAAAGTTACATAGGTTTGTTTGCAAGAGTTTACAAGTTTATGCATATATACACATATTCATTTGCTTGAAAGGAAGATTTGATAGGCTGTTTTATATTTCTCTTGCTCTTTTGTGACTGATTTCATGTTAGGGATCTTTGTTTAGTCTTTTAGACACCTAGGGTATCACATCCTATATGTAACACCCTAGGTGTTTAAAATCCAAAGCAAGAAAACCTAAACATAGCATCATGCATAATAACACCGAATCATTGAAACAATGCATTTATTTATGTGTGTGCATATGCATGTGTATGAATGTGTATGTGCATGTGCATGTATGTGTGCGTATAAGGTTTTTCATAAATATGTTCATAACCATACGTGCTCAACTTATCATAAAAAAATATAGCATAAAAACACACTCATATTTTAGTACCTTACAAAGTGAACTTCAAACACCATTTGAAAATTCAAATTTTGAACACATGAGATGAATAGGAATTCAAATCCTAGTAGTCTTAAATTTAAAATAACTTCTAAACTAAAGCTCAAATGAACTTTGATCCAAATCGAAAGTCGTAGAGTTTCAAATTCCCTAATACTTTTATGTTGGCAGATTTCAATGTTCCCTTGCAAACTTTTGAGAAAAATTAATTTGAACCCGGACCTCGCTCTTTCTCTCTCTCCCTTCTCTCTCCTTCCTCCTCCCTCTCCCGACCATGGCAGAGCGGCGTTGCCACGTCGCTGCTGATGCCTGCGGGCCGCAAGCCGCTCCGTCCGACCGGCCCGATCACACATCTCATTTCGCCCCGAAGCAATCCCGGCGCCCAGCTCACGCATGCCGCGCAGCAGGCAATGCCCGACGGCCGGGCCACGGCAAGCCGGCAATGACAAGGCAGTCTTGCGCCTGTCCCGACACTCCCTCCCCCAAGCCGCTCGCGCGCAGCTCTACCTCCCCTTCCCTGTGCGCCTATAAAAGGGCTGCACCGAGCCCCTGCTCACACGCGTCCGAGTACCACCACCACCGCGCCATTAGCACCGCCACTCGACCTCGCCGTCGAGCCCCACCTTCCGCTCCACTTCCACCTGAGTCAAGCCCCTGAATCGGTTTCCCATGGCACCCTGAAGCCCCCCGACTTCCCCACGTCGCCCCTGCCTCGCCAGACGGCCGCCATCAAGGTGGAAGACGCAGATAACATCAAGAAGGAACGCCGTAGGCTGATCAATGCGAAGCGCGCCCAACGCAGGCACCGCGCGGTCGAGACGAAGCAGCAGGGGAGTGGTAACCTCAATGACTCCTCCATGAGCGACCTTCGTGCCATCATCAACGCTGGTCGGGTCGCCTACAATCTCAACATTGCTAGGCAGCAGGAGCGCGAAGAAGTGGAAGCCTACAGCCCCATACACTATCAGCTCCCTCTTGACTACCTGGAGACAACTCGGAAGTGCAAGCCAGAAACTGGGAAACAATTCACTCGCAGAAAGAAGACTCCCAGTTCGAAGAAATGATTCGAGGAATCCCTCCACGGGCAATGCTCGTGCCACCCGAAGAGCAAGCATTCTGCATTTGAAAGTCAAGCCCTTTGGAGGGCCCTTGGAGCTCGGCCAAGTCTACGAAGAAAGGTGACGGAACTACCCAACTATTGATTTACTCATAAATTATTTACCCGGCTCAAGGAGGTTTTCTGAGGGTCTTTTTGGTGTTTCGTTTGTTTAAACCACTGTTTTGGGACCATATCTCGAAACAAGAGGTTCCGAACACCTAAAAGCACCCCCTTTTACCACTTAGTCAGGGTTGCTATTTATGTTCATTTACTCGGGTTAATCACGACTCCCTCGCAAAACTCAGGGAACCATATCACAGCCGAACCATGCGACTGCCAAAAGTGGTCGTCTTGTTTGGCAATGACTAGTGGAACCCGTTAATTAGTCATATAAAGCACCTACGCTATTGTCTATCAAATACTTCCAGTAACGCTTAGATTACTTGTTCCCCGACTAGTCTTCTATGATACTGAAGGGGGGCTCGACCCCAAACTACCAGTAACCCCCAGATTACTAGTTCCCGACTAGTTTTCTATATTACTAAAGGGGCCTTGCCCCCAAACTTCCAGTAACACTCCATTTACTAGTTTTTGACTAGTATTACGTGTAGTTTACTGAAGGGGCCTTGCTCCTGCATAACCTTGCCAATGGTCTCACTAGAAATCAATTTTTTCCGACTAGAAGCAGCCTGAAGCACCCGTACCACCCGCACGGACGTCAACCGTGCAATCAATGACTCTATCAACAATCCGGAACCCCTCAAACAGAATGCCCCTCGGTTGGAGGTCCTGTACCACAAGTTCTTTGCCAAGTCGGAGAAGGATTTGGATCGTCTACGACAAGTCGGATGAGAATTTGGATCGTCTACTACAAGTCGGAGGAGGATTTGGATCGTCTACGACAAGTCAGAGGAGGATTTGCGTCATCTACTACAAGTCAGATTAGGATTTGGATCGTCTACTACAAGTCGAAGAAGGACTAGCCAACATCCACCAAAGGGCTCCCGTCCCCGCCGACTACTCGGACTTCATCAACGACGCCATACCTGTACCAATCGGCCATCGCCGCCTGATGGCGCCTCCATCTTGGTCGGGCGGGCCAGGGCATTGGAAGGGCACGAGTCCTCCAATCTACCCGGCTCATCCCACCTCTTTTGCGCCTACAACTTGGTCGGGCGGGCCCGTGCATTGGAAGGGCACGAGTCCTCCAAGCTACCCGGCTCAGCTCACCTTTCTGCGTTTTCAACCTGGTTGGGCAGGCTCGGGTATCGGAAGGACACGGAGCCCTCCAAGCTACCCAGCTTAGCCCACCTTTTTGAGCCATCAACCCCGACAACGTATCGGGCCTAGCACCGTTCCAAAAAGGCAGGACCCTCGACTCCTCGATGACTACTTTGCCATCGCGAGGGCACTCGGTGACCCACCGACGACTACTTCGACTACACAACTTGTCGGGAGCATGACTCACACCACTAGTGACTACTTGAAATTGATCTCGACTAGTCAGGATCATCAACAAACCGGCGCAGCTTCATCAACAAGCGACATGGCTTCGTTGGCAATCACTAACGAATCAAGAAAGCCAATCACCCATGAGAAGACTAAGACCCAATTCAAGGAGGTTTTACGGAGATCTTTAGGGAATTTCTTTAACCATTGTCTCGTGTCTTATCTTGACACAAGGGGTTTTTTCCCAAAGAATTCGTTAAACCACTCGGTCAGGAGATCAAGGAGTTTACCCAAAACAGGGCATGTTCGTTCATCTTTACTTCAACGCCGTACGAACTATCTTGGCCCACCCAAGGTATTCCTTCAGGCTAACCGAGACATCTTCGCATGGCAACATGCGACTTGTTTTGGCCTACCCAAGGTATTCCTTCGGGCTAACCTATGACACCTCAGGTGTTTAAATTACTAAACAAGTCTCATTAGCATAACAATATGCATAAATAACTAAGAAAAGTTTCAAAGAGATGTATTATAATTTCGTTTTGCATTTATTTTTAATGTATGTGTGTATGTGCATAAGTACATGTACTTTAATCAAACAATTTAAGTAACTTTCACATTGATGCAAATATGGCTACGAAATTGAATAGGCACATCATCAGTGATATGATAAACAAAAGTCTAGTTGAAGCCTAGGGGAGAATATGAAATTTTGCCCATGAAATGCCCATCTGAATCAAATGAACTTCTAAACTAGAACTCAAATGAACTTTGGCCTAAAACAAAACTTGTGTAAATTTTCGTTTTGAACAACTTTCATGTTCAGAGATTTTTGAGTTGCAACATAAAAAAGGGAGATAAGTTTATTTTTACGACCAGACCCCTGAAGTTCTTCTAATTTTCGCTTTCCAGACCCTCCCTCACCTCCCCTCTCCCCTGCTCTGCCCGACCGCCGCGCAACGGCGTCCGCCACCTGGCCGGCGATGCCTGACCGGCGCTAGCTGCCAAGCCAATGGCTGCAGCACCCCTGCCGCACGCAAGCTCCCTCCCCCGCGCCGCGACCCTGCACAGCCCGAGTGTGCCACGCGCACGACGTCGTCGCCCGCCTCTGCTCGCCGCCCGCCGTGCCCAATGGCCAGGCCGCGCCGTGCCCGAGCCCCCGCCGCGTCCCGCCAGTCGCCGCGCTCGCTGCCCGACTAGCCCGCAGCTGCAGCTGCTTGCCCAACCCACGCCCGCGTGATCTCCCCCTCCCCCACGCTGAATCCAGATCGCCCAACCCACTGGCCGCGCCCGCCGCACGCCACGCCGGCACTCTGCTGGTGGACCACCGCGGCCAATGCCGTGCCACCCGCGCCCGAGCCTTGCAGTCCAGCCCCGGCCTTCTCCCTCCCTCCTGCCGCCTATAAAAGGCAGCACGAAGCCGCTCGCACGCGCCCATTGCCGCCGCCGTGCAAAGCTCTCCGTGGAGCTCACCTCTCCAGCCACCCATTGCTAGAGCTGAGCCTCCAACCGCCACCACACCACCCCATCGAAGCTCACTGCCCTGCCCATCGCCGCCCAGACCCGCCGGAGCAAGGCCGCCACCAGCAACCGCCGCCGCCGCCCCTGTCCGCCGTGGGCACACCGCCTCCGACCCTCTTCCGCCCTAGCCAAGCCTCGGAACGGGTTCCCCTCGACACCGTGAAGCTCACCGACCCGCCCCCACAGGCTCTAGCTCGCCAGAGCATCATCACCGATGCGCCGCACCGCCGCCCCCCCCCTGCTCCGCGCCGACAAGCCACCTCCTGCCATCCCCAACCCTGACCAAGACCCCAACAAGGTAGCTCTTGCCTCCCTGGTTCTCCCCGACCCTTTTTCCCTCGCGGCCGATGAGCCCCCTCGCCGGAATTTGGCCGGCCGCCATGCCAGCGCCGCCGAGGGACCACATTGCAACGATTGAAATCTTTAAAAGGGTCTGCACGCAAGTTTCCAAGGGCATATCTGCAAACCAGTGTTTTAACTTTAGTTTCAAAAAAAGAGAACTTGTAAAATTCATATAAAATCGTAGAAAACTTGGAAAAATTCAAACCCAACTCTTCTGGAATCTTTAGAAGAAAATCTACAACTTTTGTTACATGCATGTCTTCAGATGCTTGCTATATTTTGTTCATTTTAAATGGAAGGTTTAATAGCTTTTAGTTGTGCCCACTTTTGTAGACCAGTGCTGAATTTGATTTTTGGACAGTGGCTTAGTTTCTTGATGTTTAGGCCAATGTAAAAATCTAAGGACCAAAACCCATCTCTAGCTAAGCTTTTTCTTAGACTTTGGTTGAAGCCATAAATGGGTAGATTTAATTTCACCTATTGTTATATTGTGATTTATGTTTTGAAACTTTTTCAGAGCTGTTATATTGATGCCTAGATCCCACAAAAATATTTATGGACTTTTTACCTGTCTGTAACCACTTATGTAATTTTTGTGCTGGAAAAATGCATTAAATCAAAGTAATTAGTTTTTATGCTTGGAAAATTTTTATATTTTTACTATAGGATACTTTGGGTTAGAACATGTTGTATAAAAAGTTTCATACTCAGAAATTAATCTTTATTAAAATAGGCGTATCTTGCCCTATTTATTATGCTCTGTATCATGGACAATAAAATCTGAAAAATTGATAGTAACACATATATGGATAGATTAACACCCTGTAAAACTTTTAGCATCAATACTAGGTTCTAGTAGTGGCTGTGTATTATATTGTTTTATATTTAATCTGGTACACAAAAATTTCTTAAATTTTTACAGTGTTGTTGTCTCTGCATAATGTACTCTAAATAAAAATTATATCACCAGAAGTTACCTAGTCCAGAAGTTGTGTTTAATCCATGTTGTGCTTAGAAAATTTAGTTTCCAAACGAACACAACCCCCCCCCCCCCTTCTTGTTTAATAGAGTTAATTAGTTTAAGTTATACTCTATTAACGATTGCCAAAATAAATCTTAACTAAGTAACTTCACAACCAAATCTATATTTTGTGGACTGCAACTTTATCGTGAAGGAAAATAAATGTCATATACCATCACTACAACTCATACTTGTGCATTCATATAGAATCGACTACTCTCGCCGACGGAACGTACGAGCTGGTGCCCGAGTCCGAGAGTGAGTAGCGTGAAGCTCAAGCGAATCTAACTGAAGTTTTTGAAGACCCGAACCCGAGTTCGGAAGAGCCCAAGGCTAGCTTTGTTCAGGAAGGCAAGCCCCGGAGCATGAACCCTATTTTTCAAATTATGCAACTTATTACTCTATATTGCTTGTGCATTAAGTTTATAGAAGTTGAATGAAAACTTAGTTGCATGATCTTAGGTTCCTATGATGTGAACACTAGATATAAGGCTCCATAGAATGTTATGCTAATAGGACTCTGGTAAAAGTCGAGTGATTTCCTGTCACTCGCGAGAATATAGGAGTTGAATGTTTACTACATGCTAAAATCATAAGGTCGACGGACGGGGCTATGGTGCGATGTTCATGTTGATGATTGAGGCCCCGTTTGTTTAGTAAAAAATGCTAAGGCCGCAGTGTGTGGTAGTGGTGGTTAAGGCTTTGAACGTACTAACTACATGCCGAGAATATGGTAATCGGTAAGCTTACGTACTGGATTGAACCGAGGCCGGAATATACTCCCCACCGTCTTGAATTCGTTCACATCTAGCTAATGGCGGGTGCATGTGCCGCCATGGCCCGGCTGGGTCCGTGGTCCATGGGGACGTGTAGTCGAGGGCGGTGGGCCTGTTCCGTGAAGCGGGAATTGAAGGTAAAAGTTGCACGTGTGACTCCGGGAGTAACCACGTGACGTGTGTTTAGATCTGCCTTGCAAGGTACCCTTTTACCACATAGAGTAAGAAATGGAACAATGATGATGATTAATCCTGTTGAATGCAAATTAATTCTTTCACCATGTATGATATTGGATAGTTGCTTACCTCTAATGGTTAAAGAAAACTACAATCTAGAGCTAAAATTTGAAAGTAAGGACCTACTTGTATATGCTTTTCGGCAAAACAAACCCCTCAAGCCAAAAAGCCTTGCATGTCTAGGAGTCGACTAAGTATATTCCACTAGTAGGGTAAGCCTTGCTGAGTATTAGTAATACTCAGCCTTGCTTGTGGCTTGTTTTCAGGTGATACTTTTGAGGACATGGTTGCTAGTTTGACTTGGCCATTGTAACACCTCGGGTGTTTAAATTATGAAATAAGCCTCTTTAGCTTAACACGATGCATAGGTGACTAAGAAAAGTTAAAAGAAATGAGTTATAAATTGGTTTTGCTTGGAATTTAAAATAGTTGGGTATATGTGCATAAGTACATGTACGTTAATCAAAAAAATTAAATAACTTTCACATCGATCCTAACATGGCTACGAAACCGAATAGGCATATCGTTTTTGACTTGATAATCAAAAGTCTAGTTGAAGCCTAGGAGAGAATACAAATTTTTGCCCAGGAAATGACGTGCCCTCCGAATCATACCTTTTGAGTTTTTAAAATAACTTCTAAACTAGAACTCAAATGAACTTTGGCCTGAAACAAAACTTGTGTAACTTTTTCTTTTGAACAACCTTCATGTTCAGAGATTTTTGAGTTGCAACACGAAAAATTGAGAAACACTTGGATTTGCAAACCAGCCCATGCCTTTTCTCCTATTTTTACTGTAGACCCTTCCTTCTACGTTTGCCCGACCCTACGCTCACCCGACCCTCGCTTCACCCGACCCTTCGCTTCGCCCGACCCTCCGCCCGCCGCGCCGTCGCCGCAGGCCACTTGGCCGGTAATGCCTGACCGGCGCTAGGCGCCAAGCCAATGCCTGGCCGCGCCCGCACGCCGCGCTCCTCCCCAGTCCGCGCACGCCACGTGCATGCTGGCGACGCGCGCCTCTGCTCGCCGCCTGCCGCGCCCAATGGACAAGCCGCGCCATGCCCGTGTCCCCGCCGCGTCCCGCCAGTCGCCGTGCTCGCCGCTCGGCAAGCCAGCTGCTGCAGCTCCACGCCCAACCCACGCGCCACGTGATCTCCTGCTCCCCACGCCAAATCCTCAGCGCCCAATCCCCTGCCCGCGCCCGCCGCACGCCACGCCGGCTCTGTTCGCCGCTCACCGCGACCAGTAACGCGCCCCCGTCGTGCCACCCCTCCCCAGCGCCGCCCAGTTCTCTCCCTCCCTTCTGCAGCCTATAAAAGGCGACACAATGCCACTCGCGCGCGCCTCAACCCCAGAACGCCGCGGCCGCTGCCATTGCCGCCGCCGTGCACCACTCGCCCGTGGAGTCTCATCCTCCAGCCTCCCACTGCCCAAACCCATCGCCCGGCGAGCTTGCCCTCCCTCCAGTGAAGCTCACCGGCCTCTTCCCCGGCCATCTCGACCGCCGGAGCACCGCCAGCGCCGCCCACGCTGCCGCCGCTCCCGTGCTGCTCCGCGGACAGCCCACTCCGAAGCTCCTCCGTCCAAGCCAAGCCTCAAAACGGGTTTCCCTCGACGCCGCGAAGCTCATCGACCAGCCCACGCCCTCCCCTCCTCGTCGGAGCACCGTCGCTGACGCTCCGCACCGCCGCTGCCCCTCTACTCCGCGCCGACGAGCCACCTCCGGCCACCCCAAGGTAGCTCTCACCTCCCTGGATCTCCACGACCCTTTTCCCCTCGCCGCCGACGAGCCCCCTCGTCGGAATGTGGCCGGCCGCCGTGCGAGCGCCGCCCAGGGACCCAATTGCAACGATTGAAATCTTTAAAAGAGTGTGCACGCAAGTTTCCAGGGGCATATCTGTAAACCTGTGTTTAAACTTTGATTTCAAAAGCAGCGAACTTGTAAAATTCATATAAAAGCGTTGAAAAATCGGAAAAATACAAACTCAACTGTTCTGGAATCTTTAGACGAAAATCTACAACTTTTTGTTACATGTTTTTCTTCATTTGTTAGGTATATCTTGCTCTAAAAAAATGTAAAATTTAATAGACTTTAATTGTACCCTCTGCTATAAACCAGTTCTGAACCTGATTTTTGGACAGTAGATTGGATGCTTGATGTGTAGGCCAGTGTAAAAATATTAGGACCAGAACCCATCTCTAGCTAAACGTTTTAATAAAACTTGTTTATGACATGAAACCCTGTAAAACATGTGTAGTACTCTTTATAAGCGATGTGTAGTACTCTTTATAGTATGTCTTGCTGTATAAAAAGTTTCATACACAGAAACCCTGTAAAACATTCAATAGAAATTAATATTTATTAACATATGTGTATATTGTCTTATTTATTATGCTCTGTATCCTGCATAATAAAATCTGAAACATTTACAGTAACACCCTGTAAAATTTTTGTCATCAAGACATGCATGGTTTGTCCTGTATAAAAATAACTATGTTCTAGCAGTAGCTGTGTATTACATTTTTCATAATTAATCTGCTGCACAAAAATGTCTGATATTTTTACAGTAGTCTTATCTCTGCATAATGTAACCTGAATAAAAATTTTCATCACCAAAAGTTACCCAGATCGGTGTTTATGCTTAATCCATGCTTGTGCTTAGAAAATTAAGTTTCCAATATAACACAACCCTTTTCTTGTTTAATGGAGTTAATTAGTTTAAGATGTACTCTATTAACGATTGTCCAAGAAAATTGTAACGAAATAACTTCACAACTATGTTTTGTGGACTGCAACTTTATCGTGAAGAAAATAAATATCATGTATCATCACTACAACTTACACTTGTGCATTCATATAAAATCGACTACTCTCGCCGACAGAACGTACGAGCTGGTGCCCGCGTCCGAGAGTGAGCAGCGTGAAGCTCAAGTGAATCTAACTGAAGCTTTCAAAGACCGGAACCCGATTTCGGACGAGCCCCAAGCTAACTTTACCCAAGAAGGCAAGTCCCAGAGCATGAACCCTGTTTTCCTAAACTTATGCAACTTATTACTCTATTTTACTTGTGCATTAAGTTTATAGGAGTTGAATGAAAACTTAGTTGCATGATCCTAGGTACCCATGCTCTGAACACTAGATATAAGGTTCGATAGAATGCTATGCTAATAGGACTCGGTAAAAGTCGAGTGATTTCCTGTCACTCGCGAGAATATAGGAGTTGAATGTTTACTACATGCTGCAATCATAAGGTCGACGGACGGGGCTTTGGTGCGATGTTCACGTTGGTGATTGAGGCCCCGTCTGTTTAGTGAAAAATGCTAAGGCCGCAGTGTGTGGTAGTGGTGGTTAAGTCTTTGAACGTACTAACCACATGCCGAGAATATGGTAATCGGTAAGCTTAAGTATCTAATCGGACGGGCAAGTGGACACCATGTCAACTTCGGTTCCATGCGCGCACATGGTGGGTGCAGAGCTAGGCTCTGTAGTCTCGGATGGTGGCCCTGATCCACAACCCAGGAAGGAAGGGGAAAAGTTGCACGTGTGACTCTAGGAGTAACCACGTGACGTGTGTTTAGGTTTCCCTTGCAAGGTTAAGAAATTCGATTCGAATCGTCCGTTTCTCGCGGTTATTGAGACTGCTTGACCCTTTTACCACATAGAGTAAGAAGAGGAACAAGGATGATGATTAATATTGTTGGATGCAAATTAATTCTTTCACCATGTATGATATTGTATACTTGCTTACCTAGAATGGTTAAAGAAAACTAGAACTTGGAGCTAAACTTTGAAAGTAAGGACCTACATATATATGCTTTTCGGCAAAACAAACTCTTGGCGCTAAAAATCGGCCAGGAATCGGACACATGACCCGGGAGAATCTGCTTAGCTCCTGTTCGGGTTATTGCCCTGGCGCGGCGTGCCAGTCAATCTGTCCTGTTGATTGACAAAGAAATAAAAGTATTAAATTCCGGGCGTTCCGATCGGCTGGGTTTCCGATTTGCCCCGAAGAGCGTATCGGCGAATCGGCCGATTTGCTATGAAGATGACCGGCTATGGATCAACCGATAATCACGTAATAATTGCAAAGAAAATTGCTAGAGCAACTCAAACAATTATTACAGATGCAAAACTTGAAATAGATCTAATCGGCTATATGGCGATGAACAAGGAAGAGCAATGATATAGCCGATAATTCTGATCTCAAGCTGGATAACTGGTGATAATACTAGAACAACAGGTAAAACCTATAATTCTAGTAAATATCGATAACTGGTGAATAAATCCAAACGAAACCATAGCGATGTGCCCGAGGTTAAAGCTCAGATGTTATTCGATAAGCGGAACCTACCAATTGGCCGGAGATCGAGTCGATGCAGCCCTGCCAATCCGTACGAACTCGTGAAACAAGAAAAAGTATTGGCGAAGTCGCCGACTTGAAAGTAAAGTGCTATGAAAAAGTAGATGTGTTTTGTTGATTGATTCGTTGTTTCTTTTACAAAGCCCTGATGACTCCTATTTATACCCTAGAACCAGGACTCCTGATCGACTACGACTTGTTACAACCTTATTTTAAACAGAAAAACTACTATATCTATAATATTTTTATAAAGGAAACGGACTCCCGCAGAATCTTCCGCCGCCATCTCCTAATCCAATCAGGACCCTTTCCATTACTTCTCGACCAAATCAGCATCGTTCCGTTGACCAATATTAGGCCACTTTTGACCGGGATCCTCTTTTGTGGTTCCAATAGTTTCACCTTCCCTATCTGTTGGCGCAAGTTGCATCGCCAATCGGCCGATTCCCAACTGTAGCCTCAATCGGCCGATTCTTCACTGTAGCCTTTAGATCTGCCGCATCGGCCAATCTCTTCCCCTGACGCCGATTCAACACGTGTCAGAATCTGGCGTCAACACATGCCCCCAGTTTCGGAGTAAAACATAATCTTTACTTCGAAACTCTTTTCTTTAACCTTTTTCTCCGAAACGGGCGCAGTAAAAATCTCCTTCCGTTTCGTGGTCTTCTACATAATGATTGCAATTTTCTCGGACCGGGCGCTCGAGACAACTGTTCCCCTGGAATTCGTGTAGACGGCGTGGCAAAAATCCCGCCTTTGCCCTTTCTCTCTCGGATTGTCCTTAAGTACCGGCATTCTCCGCCTTCCTTTCTCCACGAGCCTAGTAATCTCCTCCAGCGAACCACTGTTCATCTTCTTTCTGTGTCCTCTCGATCTCTAACCGTTCCCTCCAGCAATCTTGCTTGCGACCTGCTCCACCCTTCCAATGGCGGCGCCATCAGCAACTTCTCCAACCACGGAGGTTCCGTCGGCAACCCCCTCAGCGACAGCGGCCCCATCGGCGGCTCCACTGGCGGCTCCATCGGCGACGATGAGCTTCATCCCGGAGGTAATCATCCGAAACTTTCCTCTTTTATTCTTTTACGGCTCAAGTATTTTCTAGAACCATTCTCAGTTTTTCCCTTTTTCCCTCTTTTTTAGGCATTTACGCACCAAATTACTATTCCCCTTTCCGAATCCTCCGAACTCATCTGCTTAGGTCCTATGGGGAATCCAGATCCAACCGATTTGATCAACCTAGAAACCCACAGAATTCTGTTCAAGCAATCGCCCATGGATTTAGGTAAGTGGGCAGGTGCCTTTAGATCTTGGCCGAATGAGACCCCTGGCTGGAAAGAATGGTACCATAGAATAGCCAAGTCTAAGAGAGTTCAGTGGGATGAACTGAAAATCGGCCACTGCATTGATCTCTCTCTCTCCCAAATGGCGAAAAATGAGCCCTTAGTAATAGCGGCCTCTTACTTCTGGTCCGACGTGCTCAACGCGTTCCTTTTTGTTCATGGACCCATGACTCCAACCTTGGCCGATGTTCTGATGTTGACCGGCCTTGAGATCTCCTCTCCTGACACCCCCTTTGATTATCTGATCAAACCATCTCATCGTCTAGAAACAAAAGGAATCGGCGGATGGAAGGGGTATATCAGCAAGAATATGAGGACTGGGACAATTTCAGAGAGAGAACATACGGCGTTTCTGATGATGTGGCTAGAGAAATATTTTTTTTGTGGCAGAGCAGTTGGTCCTTCATCTAATACCCAAGCCCTGGCAGAAGCTCTGTCACTAGGATCGGCCGACCCCTTGGGAAGCATCTGTTAGGATCGGCCTATCATATGATGCACCAAATCGGCGTCAGACTGTCAAAAGGGGAGCCGATTGGCAATCCTGGTGGTCCCTGTTGGTTTATCACCCTCTGGCTCAACTTAGATATGAGCAAGGTCTCCCAGCAACAAATAGAGACCAAGACTTTTCCCAATATTGAGTCAGAGGAAAACCCCACCATTCGACGACGCTGTACATCTTTTGGAGAAGCGGCATCGGCATTCCATGGCTGTCAATTCACTGCCACCCGAACGGCCGAATACTTCAGATGTTTCTACAACGGCTTCAGTGAAGAGACTATCAGTTGGTATCCATATGAGACAGTAGGGCCGATTTTTGAGCTTCCCGTCTGCTACGATTCATCCTCCTATACTTTTGATAGTGATCTTATGGATATCCTGATTAAGCCAGGGATTCTACCGGACAATTTCTTTTCTGGAAAGGATTCCCCCACCTTTGAGTTTTATAATCCATCGGCCGCAGCAAGGCAACTGGGCTTTGGTCAACTGCCGATTCAGGTCTACTTTGCCGGCCAAGCAAAATTTTGAGATGAAGTGACCAAGAGTCTCGACTACAATCGGCTGTGCAACTTAGTGCCAGACTCCAGTACCATCGACCTGAACAACTGGATGGTGGCCCCTTTTGCCGTCCAACAATTCAAACTGTGGTGGGCAGAATGGAAGCAATACCTCTTCTGTCTATCCCCATCAACATATTGCAACAGTTTGGACCCAGAAAACATCGATTCAAGTGCAGCGGTATGACCTTTCTCCCAGCCGATTTCAATATTGTCTCTTCCCATGCTACAATCTTACCGTTAACTTGTGCTCATCTTTTCAGTCTGAAAGCTAAGTTCCTCCGATGCGGAGCCGAAGTGGTAGGCCGATAGAGAGCGATCGTCCATATACATCATTTCCACTCATCGGCTATCACGCTCCGACCATCAAGGACATCACTAGCGGCCGATGGAAACAAACGCCGAAAAAGCCAACCTTGAAGAAGACAAGCCGTCGAGTGCGTTCCCGCATAGGACCGACTGACCGATCGACGGTAGTATCGGCTAAAACCCCAACTCCTCCAGCCTTGCCAACTACCGAGATGGTCGATCCCCAAACTGCCGCAGAAGTCGGAGCGGCCGCTGCATCACTGCTGGTGGAAGCTGTTCAGGTAACCTCGCATACTTCACATATCTTTAAGTACTCTTATCAATATTAACTTCTCCCTTCTGCCAGGCTGCACAGAACGCTCCAGTGCAATCCACACAGCAATCGGCCACATCCCAAGCGGAAGCCGAAACACCAACGACCCTCCTCATCGAGGTAGATAATCTCTTAGCTCAATTTCTCGACATTCAGAAAACTAACTGACTCTGATGCAGACCGATCTGGGTGCATCGACTGTACCCCCTCAACGGACATCGGCCGGAAGACTTACAGAGGTATGGCAAGTATCTTGTATCATCATATTCAATTATCCGCAGTATACTCATAGAATCTATTTCCCATACCTTTTCAGGAACCTGGCCCAAGCAGAGCATTGATAGTTGTTGAGTCCTCTTCTTCTGATGAGCCGATTGCACTGGTTCCTGAGACGAGGGTAGCACTCCCATCGGCGCAAGCAAGAGAGATCCGCTTCAAGGAGGTAATAAACTTATCCCCGGAATCGGTCGATTCCCCTTTACTGCTTGCTAATCCTTATCTCTATTCTTTCGCAGGAACAAGACACTCCCAATAACAGCCTTTTCTCCTTCGCGGTTTTCTTGCCTGACGATGAAGAAGTCGCTTCACGCCAAGTTCCGTCGAGCTCAATTTCTGATGATGTCCGCGCCAAGCTCGAGAGTATGCGGATCCTCCTCCAAGATGATATCGGCCGATTAGTGGGAGATGCCTCACCAATTCGGCGGCTTTTTAATGACATCAGAGGCCGAATTCCGGAGGAAGCGACGGAGACTCTACAACCTGCTGCATTCATAGAGTGGATGCAGATTCCGATGTTCAGGGCTCTACGTCATGTGGCCGATCATGCCCAGCTAGCAAAGACCCGGGAGGAAGCCGATTCCTACAAACACCGAGCCCAAGAAGTACACCAACGGATCAACTTCCTCGAGAGCTCCCACCTGGATATCGTCGGCACAATAGATCACCTCAAACGGAGGAGGGCAGAGCTAGCCAAAGAGATGGAGCAGGTAACCAAAGACATAGCTGTTGAAGAAAAGAAACTTCAAGAGCTTCCATCCGTCATCGCCGGGCTGAAACAAGAAAGATAGAACTTGGCCCGTGAAGCGATAAGACTTCATCGCCATATGCCAGACATTCCCGGATGGGCCGACGATGACGAAAGAGTATTAGACTCGGCCGATCAGATTAGGCAACGAGCTATCGCGACCATAGAGGCCCTCCTTGGGTTGTAAAGAATCTTGTAAACATTTAATGCTCTCTTAATGTTGATGCGCTGATTCGAACTTGGACCGCTTCCTTTGACAGCTTTTGTGGCAGAACCATCTGAATTAATCCGGCTCAAGTGTATTAACCATCACCATTAAGGCATTCTCGGTTAACCTTACACTTCAAACGGAGTAATCCACTGGTCTGTCGGGTATAACCTCCCGATACAACCACGGTGAACGGATCGAGCGCCATACATACAGACGCTCATGCGACGATGAGCCCAGAGAATACCACATTCCAGCAAATATTACAACATTAGCATAAGTGAATATTACAGACCAAGTTTTGAGTTTAGAAACCAAGTGCTTCAATTATCATAAATAAGTTCTTCAGAGTTTAAGTTGCAGCGGAAAGAAAAGACGGAAACTACTCGACGATACAGAATGTCTCGATGAAGCCCGTACGAGACATCACTCGGCCTTATCTTCGTTGGACGGGGGCGTATCCCATTCCACCGACCAACCAGGGGGAAGAGTGCAGGGCCAAGTCAAGCTAGCAATCATATCTTCGAAGGTCTCACCTGAAAACGAGCCACAAGCAAGGCTGAGTATACTAATACTCAGCAAGACTTACCCGTGTAGTGGAATCTACTCCACCGACTCTAGACATGCAAGGCTTTTTGGCTCAGAGGTTTGTTTTGCCGAAAAGCATCTACAAGTGGGTCCTTACTTTCAATCTTTTAGCTCAAGGTTCTAGTTTCGTTAGCCATTCTAGATAAGCAGCTATCAAAAAGCATACATGGTGAAGCATTAAATTTTCATCCAACCAGTTCATTCATCATCATTGTTCCTCTTCTTACTCTGTGGGTAAAAATGGTTAAGCAGTCTCAATAGCCGTGAGAAATAGACGATTCGAATCGAATTTCTTAACCTTGCAAGGGAAACCCAAACACACGTCACGTGGTTACTCCCTAGAGTCACACGTGCAACTTTTCCCCTTTCTTTCCGGGTCGTGGATCGGGGCTACCCTCCGAGAGTACAAGAGCCCCACGCCACAGTTCGGCGCCGGGTCGTGACCACTCTCTGCACTCGCCATATGCACATGGGACCGAAGTTCAAAGGGTAGGATGCCGTCCCCTTGCCGGGCCAATCAGGTACTTAAGCTTACCGATTCCCATAATCTCGGCATGTGTTTAGTACGTTCAAAGACTTAACCATCACTACCACACCCTGCGGCCTTAGCATTTTTCACTAGACAGACGGGCCTCAATCGTAACCATCGTTCCATAGCCCGTCCGTGTCCTTATGATTGCAGCGTGTAGTAGTCATTCAACTCCTATTTTCTCGCGAGTGACAGGAAATCACTCGACTTTTACCGGAGTCCTATTAGCACAGCATTCTATCGAACCTTACGTCTAGTTTTCAAGCAAGGGTTTCTAATATCATGCAACTAAGTTTTCATCCAACTCCTATAAACTTAATGCACAAGCAAGGAGTGATGAGTTGCATAATTTCGGAAAGAATGGGTTATGCTCCGGGGCTTGCCTTCGCAGTTCGCTTGGGCATCTTCCGAACTTGGGCTCGGATCTTCAAGAGCTTCAGTTAGATTCGCTTGAGCTTCACGCTGCTCACTCTCGGACGCGGGCACCAGCTCGTAAGTTCCGTCGGCGAGAGTCGTCGATTCTACATGAATGCACAAGTTTAAGTCGTGGTAATGGTGCTTGATACGATTTAAGAGTAAGTACTACAATGGATAGTTTCTGGTCATGAAATTTTGGATTTAGGCACATCAAGGAAAGATGTGCTTACTGTAAAATTTTCAGCCAATTTTATATAACAGATTAATTATGAAAAATATATTACGTAGTCACTGTTAGATCCTTGTTCTTTTTGTACAGAACAATTGGTGCAACAAATGAGTCTAAGATTTTTACAGAGCTTTCACTTAATCATGTAGAAGCTACTGTAATTTTTGTAGGATTTATCATGCAGTACTCAGAGCATAGAAAATACGACATTCTACACCTAGGCTATTCAAGGATTCATTTTTTACAGGACCCTACACAGGGTTTTTGTCCCTGGAACTTTTTACACAGAAACCTCTACCACAGTGTATCTCCTAGTAAACATTTGAGAATTTTCCAAGCTAAGATACTATTTTCTTGATTTAATGTATGTTATTAGCACATAAATCAAATAAGTAGGTTACTGTGAGATAAAAAGTCTGCTAATTTTTCTCTGGCTTCTAGGTACTAATATATTAGCATAGAAAAAGTTTCATTGGGTGATTCACCACCTAACTGCAGGGATAAAACATTCTACTTAAACATGGTATGAAACTAAGTTTAATAAACAGTAAAGCTAGAGTTGGAATTTGGGCTTGATCTTTTTACACAGTCCTAAACATCAAGAAACTAACTTACTGCCCAAAATTTAGGGTCAGCATTGTTCTACAACAGTGGGTGCAAAATAATTCCATTAAAGCTTCCATTTAATGTAGAGCAAAATATGTAGAGATTCTGAGAAACTTTCAGTAACAAAATTGGTAGAGTTTGTTCTAAGGATTCCAGAACAGTTGAGTTTGCATTTTTCTGAAATATCTACGATTTTATTCGAATTTTACAAGTTCACTGAATTTGAATCTAGATTTGAAACTTTCTTTTACAACTAGGTCCTTGAATCTTACGCGCAGACCCTTCTAAAGATTTAAATTCTTGCAATTGGGTCCTCGGGCGGCTCGGGTACGGCGGCCGGCCGAAATTCCGGCGAGGGGGCTCGCCGGCGGCGAGGGGCGAGGGTCGGGGAAGGTTCAGGGGTGCGAGGGCTACCTTGTGGGGGTGTTGTTCAGGTGGGGGACGGCCGGAAAGGGCTCGCCGGCGTTGGAGCAGAGTCGGCGGCGGCGCGGCACGCGTCGACGGCGGTGCTCCGGCGGGCTTGGGGCGGTGTGGTCCGGTCGGCGAGCTTCAATGGCGCGTGGGGAAGCTGCTCAGAGGATCGGCTTGGACGGAGGGGGTCGGGGTCGTGCTGCCCACGGCGAGCAGGGGCGGCGGCGGTAGCGCGGGCGGCGGCGCTCCGGTGGCTCTGGGCGGTGTTGGGCGGGTCAGCGAGCTTCAGTGGGGTGATGTAGTGGTGGCTGGGAGCTTAGTTTGGGCAGTGGGCTGCAGCGGAGGGCTGTCCACGGGCGGGCGGCGCTCGGCGGCGGCAATGGCGACGGCGAGGGCGTTCGGGGTGCTGGGGCTCGCGTGCGTGGCCGGGCGGGGCTTTTATAGGGGCCGGAGGGGGTGCGGAGGGGCCTGGGCAGCGCGCGGGGCGGGGGCACGGCACAACGCGCACTGGGCGCGGCGGGCGGCGGCACAACGCCGGCGCGACGTGCGGCAGCTCGGGCGCGGTGACTGGGCGGCCGGAGATATGGCGTGGGCGCGGTGGAATAGCGCCGGGCGTGGAGTGGTGAAGCAGCAGCGGCAGCGGCTCGGGCGGAGGGCGGGCGCGGCGACTGGCGGGGCGCGGGGGCCGGGGCGGCACGGCGGAGCGAGGCGACTGGGCGCGACGGGCGGCGGGGCTAGGCGCGGCAGCGTTGCGTGCACGCGCGGGCGCTCACTGGCCGCGCGGCGTGGGGGGGGGGGGCAAAGCCGGCCGTGGCGGGGTGGTGCGGCGGCCACTAGCCTGGCGCCTCGCGCCGGTCAGGCGACGCCGGCCACCTGGCGCGCGGCGGTCGGGCGCGGAGGAGAGAGAGGGGGGGGGGGGGCGAGGGGCCTGGATGCAAGAATTCGAAAAGTTTCAGGGGGCTGGGTGCAAACAGGGCGTTTTCTCCTCTTTCTGATTTGAATTTCAAAAACTTTTGAACACGAAAGTTGTTCAAAATAAAAAGTTCTACAACTTTGGTTTCAGGCAAAATCTCATTTGGCTTATGGTTTGAAAGTTAAATTTAAAAGTTCAAAAGTAACCAAATGTGCTCAAATTAAATTTGAATTCCAACTGAACTCGTTTTAATTCTTTCCACCCTTTCATTAGTTGGTTTAAACATAGAGTTAGGCTAATGACATTGATTTTGGAAATGTAATTACCAGGGTTGTCACAGCCTTCCCCCCTTAACAAGAATCTCGCCCCGAGATTCGGTAATTCTTAGTGTGGGCGTGGGTGCACATACCAGTGGTTGAGATAAGAAACCCAGGGAAATGTTGGTTCAGGTAGCTCTCCGTTTCCCAGGTGGCTTCTTCTTCCGTGTGGTGACTCCATTGTACTTTATACATTCTAATTACATTCCTCCCGGTCTCTCTTTCTTTTTGATCCAAAATCTTAACTGGGTGTTCGACATACGAGAGGTCGGGCTCTAACGATATTTCTTGTTGTTCCACAATCTCAGTAGGGACTCGAATACACTTCCTGAGTTGAGATACGTGGAAGACATCATGGGTGGCCGTGAGCTGAGGGGGCAGTTGTAATTTGTAGGCTACAGGTCCGCAGCTCTCAATGATTTCGTAAGGACCAATATAACGGGGAGCTAGTTTGCCTTTGATTCCAAATCTTCGCACTCCCTTGGTTGGTGAAACTCGAAGATAGACATGATTGCCAACTTCGAACTTTAGGGGCTTTCTCCTTTTGTCAGAATAGCTCTTTTGTCGGGCTTGTGCGGCTTTAAGATTTGCTTGTATTACTTTTACTTTCTCCTCTGCCTCGATTACCAGGTCGGGTCCAATTATTTTACGTTCTCCGGTTTGTGACCAGCTCAAAGGAGTTCGACACCTTCGTCCGTACAGGGCCTCAAATGGTGCCATTTTCAAACTCGTTTGATAGCTGTTGTTGTACGAGAACTCTGCTAGGGGTAGGCATTTGTCCCAATTCTTGTCATAATGAATGACACAAGCTCTCAGCATGTCTTCAAGAATTTGGTTTACTCTTTCCGTTTGTCCATCAGTCTGAGGATGGTATGCTGAGCTGCGAATCAGCTTAGTGCCAAGAGACGTTTGCAGTTGTTCCCAAAAGCGTGCTACAAACTGAGGACCACGATCGGAGATAATTGTCTTAGGTATTCCATGCAGGCAAACAATACGATCGAGGTAAATCTCGGCATACTTCTTGGTTGAATAGGTGGTGTGTACCGGAAGAAAATGTGCCGTCTTCGTGAGTCTGTCCACGATAACCCATATGGAATCATGTTTCTGGGAAGTGTTTGGTAGCCCAACGATGAAGTCCATACTTATATCTTCCCATTTCCATGATGGTATAGGTAACGGTTGAAGTGTACCGGCTACCTTTAAGTGGCTAGCTTTCACTCTCTGGCACGTGTCACATTCTGAGACATACGTAGCAATTTCTCTTTTCATTCTAGTCCACCAGAAGTTTTGCCTTAGGTCTTGATACATTTTGCTACTGCCGGGGTGGATAGAGAATTTGGAAAGGTGTGCCTCATCGAGAATTTTCTTGCGGAGTTCACGATTCTTCGGAACGACTATACGACCTTCGAACCATAGAACTCCCTTATGGTCCTGGCGGAAACACTTATACTTCTCCTCACCTATAGAGAGTTTCTGTTTGATGATCTTAATCCCTTCATCCTGTAGTTGGGCCATAACGATTTGGTCGTGAAGAGTGGGCTCAACTGAGATGTGATCTAGAGTGCCTTGGGAAACCATTTCCATGTTAAGCTTCCTCATTTCTGCACACAATGTCTCATGGTAGGACTCCATGGATAAGCAATGGCAATGGGACTTGCGGCTTAGTGCATCCGCGACTACATTAGCCTTACCGGGGTGATAGTGCACTTCAAGGTCATAATCTTTGATTAATTCTAGCCATCTCCGTTGTCTCATATTCAGATCGGCTTGTGTGAAGATGTACTTGAGATTCTTATGATCCGTGTAGATATTGCACTGTGTACCCATGAGATAATGCCTCCATATTTTTAGGGCGTGGATGACGGCTGCAAGCTCAAGGTCATGCGTGGGATAATTCTATTCGTGGGGCCGAAGGGCTCGTGAGGCATATGCAATCACTCGATTCTCTTGCATAAGCACACATCCTAGACCAGTACCTGATGCGTCACAATACACATCGAATGACTTGGTATTATCGGGTTGAGCTAACACAGGTGCAGTAGTCAGATGCTCTCTGAGAGTGTGGAAAGCTTCTTCACATTTCTCATCCCATACAAACCTTACTTCCTTCTTGAACAGTTCAGTCATGGGCTTAGCAATTCGAGAGAAATCCAGGATGAAGCGGCTGTAGTAACCGGCTAAGCCGAGAAAACTGCGAATCTGATGAACAGAGGTAGGGGGTTTCCAATCCATCACCTCTTGTACCTTGCTGGGGTCAACAGCTATGCCTTCGCTGGAGATCGTGTGACCTAAGAACTTTACAGTATCCAACCAGAATTCACACTTAGAAAACTTAGCATAGAGCTGATGGTCTCTGAGTCGCTGAAGAACAATGCGAACAATGCGAAGGCGCGGTGGAATAGCGCCGGGCGTGGAGTGGTGAAGCAGCAGCGGCAGCGGCTCGGGAAGAGGGCGGGCGCGGCGACTGGCGGGGCGCGGGGGCCGGGGCGGCACGGCGGAGCGAGGCGACTGGGCGCGACGGGCGGCTGGGCTGGGCGCGGCAGCGTTGCGTGCACGCGCGGGCGCTCACTGGCCGCGCGGCGTGGTGGGGGGGGGGGGGGGGCAAAGCCGGCCGTGGCGGGGTGGTGCGGCGGCCACTGGCCTGGCGCCTCGCGCCGGTCAGGCGACGCCAGCCACCTGGCGCGCGGCGGTCGGGCGCGGAGGAGAGAGAGGGGGGGGGCGAGGGGCCTCGATGCAAGAATTCGAAAAGTTTCAGGGGGCTGGGTGCAAACAGGGCGTTTTCTCCTCTTTCTGGTTTGAATTTCAAAAACTTTTGAACACGAAAGTTGTTCAAAATAAAAAGTTCTACAACTTTGGTTTCAGGCAAAATCTCATTTGGCTTATGGTTTGAAAGTTAAATTTAAAAGTTCAAAAGTAACCAAATGTGCTCAAATTAAATTTGAATTCCAACTGAACTCGTTTTAATTCTTTCCACCCTTTCATTAGTTGGTTTAAACATAGAGTTAGGCTAATGACATTGATTTTGGAAATGTAATTACCAGGGTTGTCACAGATTTGCATTTATGAACGCTTTTACTCTGATAGGACGCATCCTACTATCTCTTTACCTCCTTCTCTCTATAAGTACGAGATCCCATACCGTTTCCAGAGGCATCTGCATTACCCATCTTCTCCGCCTCCAATAACTCGATCGCTATCCTCCCAAGCTGGACATCAAGATGTCTTCTTCATCTTCCTCCTCCTCTGTCAACCAGGTACGAACCCTCCTCTATTTCTCCCCTTGACATCTCAATCACTCTGATAATCTGGAACGAGCGATTGAAGTTATGCATTCAGACGAATTAATGTCGCAGGCAGACATAGATCTGATAAGAGCTCACTCTGAAGAACTTAAAGGTCATGTTCCTGCTGATGTCCAGAAGTACTGGGACCATATAAACGCTCACTGCCCCAAGCGACTGCCAACTGAAAGGAGTCCTCCACTCCTTCGCTCAGTTCCCTTGAAGATGCGGCAGGAACACCTCAACCACCTCTCGACAGGAGCCATCCACTCCCTCATCAAGTCGAGACTGAAGCCACCATGGAGAATCTGAAGGAGAAGACCACTCGCCTTCTGATAAAATTAGGCCGGATTGAGAGACAGCTCAAGAAAAAATGTGATCAGTAGATATATTGCTACTTTTTTTTCTAAGGGCGACTTGTACCACGTTGGCCATGTACTCTGTTGTTTTTTGACTAAATAATGAATCGGTCAGACCAAACCAAAATGCTTCCTCCTTAAGGCGATGTCATTCTTACATCGGCTATGTAGACGAAAGCCGATAGGAGTCGGCCACGTCATCTTGATGCATCTTACTGCGAGTTATGCACCTACCCAAATGCTTGGATAGTACCTCTTCAGATATCTTCCGTTTAAGGCTCTTGGGAATTCTTCCCCTTCAATAGTTTCTAGAATGTATGCATTTCCCGGAGCACATCGGCCGATTCTATACGGCCCTTCCCAAGTGGGCGACCATTTACCGAATTTGGGATCTTTAGACCCTATCGGCAGCACCAACTTCCACACCAAATCTCCTTGGGAGAATTGTTTAACCTTGACCTTCTTGTCATACCACCTGGCCACCCTTTTCTTGTTTTTTCGATGCTAATCAAGGCCCTCAACCGCTGACCCGCCGAGTCATCGAGCTCATCCTTCATGAGGAAGGAATAGTCATCGGCCGTCAACTGATCTTGAAGCGATATACGCCTTGACCCCATCCGTAATTCCCAAGGCAAAACTGCCTCGTGACCATATACCAACTGATAAGGAGATATCTTAGTGGCCCCGTGGCAAGCCATCCTATAAGCCCATAGAGATTCAGCTAAAGACATGTGCCACTTCTTGGGTTGTTCTTCTATCTTCCTCTTGATCAACTTGATTATCCCCTTATTGGACGATTCGGCTTGGCCATTGGCTTGAGCATAGTACAGAGAAGAATTCAATAATTTAATCCCCATATCGGCGGCGAATTCTCCAAATTCTCCAGAGGTGAACATCGTTCCTTGATCAGTTGTGATAGTCTGAGGAATGCCGAATCGATAAACGATGTGGTTCTTAACGAACTCGATCATATCGGCCGATGTCACGGTCCTTAACGGAACTGCCTCCACCCATTTAGTGAAATAATCAGTGGCTACCAATATAAACTTATGCCCTTTGCTCGATGGAGGGTGAATCTATCCGATGAGATCTATTCCCCAACCTCTGAATGGCCACGGCTTGATTACCGGATTCATAGCCGAAGTTGGCGCGCGCTGCACATTGCCAAACTTCTGACAGTCTTGGCAACCTTTATAATATTTGAAATAATCTTCAAGGATGGTTGGCTAGTAATACCCATTGTTTCTGATCATCCATTTCATCTTGTGAGCCGATTGATGGGCTCCACATACGCCTTCATGGATTTCCCCCATCAGGACCTTTGCTTCTTCTGTTCCCAGGCATTTGAGAAGAACCCCATCAATCGTCCGGTAAAATAAATCATCTTCAAGTAACACATACTTTGTGGCCTGGAAACCCACTCGCCGATCCACCTTCTGGGACGGATCCTTCAAGTAATCGGCAATCTCCTTTCGCCAATCATCGGCCACGAGCTCCAAAATCATAGCTCCTTGAATCGGACGATATCTGGATGCGTGCTAGGCCAGCCTGTTGGCCTCCTCATTGTAATTTCTGGGGATGTGCTCAATTATTGCAGAATTGAATTCCTTTCACAGCTGGAGGCAATATTAATAATAAATCTTCAAGATATCATCTTTGCATTCAGATTTCCCCGTTAACTGATCTACGATGAGCATGGAATCCCCAAAAATTTCGACTGCATCAGCCTTGACATCCCTTAATAATCGGATACCCTTTAGGATGGCACGGTATTATGTCTGGTTATTGGTTGCGGATACTTCTATCGGCAGAGAGAAATCATAACTTGCCCCCTGAGGCGATACAAGAACGATGCCGATTCTCGATCCGGCCCCACACGAAGAACCATCGAAATACATAGTCCATGGAACCGGTTCAATGACAGCAATTTCCGGTCCGCAATGCTGAGCTACGAAATCAGCCATGACTTGACCCTTGACAGCTTTGGCCGATTCGTACCTTAAGTCAAACCCCGACAGAGCCAGTATCCATTCTCCAATCCTTCGTTTCAAAATCGGCAGTGATAGCATATACTTCACCACATCATCTTTGCATACAACTATGCACTCTGCCGATAACAAATAGTGCCTGAGCTTGGTACACGAGAAGTATAAACATAGGCACAATCGTTCTACCAGGGAATATCTTGTTCAGCGTCTAGGAGTCTTCTGCTGACATAATATACCACCCGTTCTTTCCCTTCGAACTCCTGTACCAACGCCGATCCAATAGCTTGTTCATCAGCCGATAAGTATAATTTGAACGGCTTCCCGGGCTGTGGCAGGACTAAAACCAGAGGTGAAACCAGATATTGCTTGATATCTTCTAACGCTCTGCGTTGTTCTTCTCCCCACAAGAATTCCTGGTCGGGCTTCAATTTCAACAAAGGAGTGAAGGCCCGAATATGCCCAGACAGGTTGGATATAAATCTTCTGATAAAATTGACCTTGCCGATGAGGGATTGCAACTCAGTTTTATTCTGTGGGGCTACAACTTTGTTGATGGCGTCTATGGTCTTCCGGTTAATTTCTATCCCGCGCTCATTGACCATGAATCCTAAGAATTACCCGGCCGATACAGGGAATGCACACTTGTTCGGGTTCATTTTCAACCCATGCTTCCTTGTGCACTCCAGTACTTCTTGTAAATCGGCCAGATGCTCCTGATGACCTTTTGACTTGACCACAACATCGTCGATGTAAATTTCTACCGATATACCAATGAGCCTGTGAAAGATATAGTTCATGGCCCGCTGATATGTAGCACCTGCGTTCTTCAACCCAAAGGTCATTACAACCCACTCGAATAGACCAAGGTGACCCGGACACCTGAAAGCCGTTTTCGAGATATCTTCTTCGGCCATTAATATTTGATTGTACCCAGCATTACCATCGATGAAACTGATGACTTTGTGTCCTGCGGCAGCATCTATCAGGACATCGGCCGTCGGCATTGGGTATTCGTCCATTGGTGTAGCCTGATTTAGGTTCCTGAAGTCAATGCATACGCGCAGTTTTCCGTTTTTCTTATACACGGGCACAATATTAGAAATCCATTCGGCGTAACGGCACTGCCGAATAAATCCTGCTTCAATCAACTTTTTGATCTCGGCCTTTATATCAGGTAGAATTTTGGGGTTGCACCATCGCGTAGGCTGCTGATATGGCCGATATCCTGATTTTATAGGTAACCGGTGTTCAACAATGGACTGGTCTAGACCAGGCATCTCATGGTATTCCCAAGCAAAGCAATCCTTGAATTCTTTTAATAAACTTATCAATTTACACTTATATCCAGGATCCAAGCTAGCACTAATATACGTCGGCCTTGGCTTGCTACCATCTCCCAAATCCACCATATCTAATGAATCGGCCGACATAAATCCATGCCTAAGCTTTCCGTCTTCTCGGTAGAATTGATCCATCTATTCTAAATCTTCAGAGCTGACTGCTTGGATCGGCTGTAGACCAAAATCGGACACTCTCAGGAAATCGGTGTCCCAAGTCCTGCCGGATATACACCTGACGTGTTCACAGCTCCATTGTTGCGTGTCGGCCGCTGCGACGCTGTAGGTGGAATCGGCGGTGACTATCTCTGTACTGTCGCTAACCCATTGCACGAGGCATTGGTGCATTGTAGATGGGACACAGCAATTCGCATGTATCCAGTCGCGATCGAGCAACATGTTGTAGGACCCCTTACCATTAATAATAAAAAAGGTAGTGGAAAGGGTCTTACTGCCGATGGTGAGGTCGACGCAGAGTGCTCCACGGGCGGGAGACACGTTGCCTTCGAAGTCCTTGAGCATCATGTCCATCTTGGTCAGGTCTTCATCACTTTTGCCTAACTTCCGGAACATGGCATATGGCATGATGTTGACTTCGGCGCCTCCATCCACTAGTAGCCTGGTAACGGGTCGTCCGTAAACGTGCCCTTTGAGAAATAATGACTTGAGATGTTGCCGTTTTTCATCTTCTGGTTTCTCAAAGGTGGGTGTCATCGGCTCTAATACCAACTGCGCCATCTGTTCTTCCATCCTTGTTGCCTTGTCTCGATCTGCAGGCGCCATGAACTCCATCGGCAATATGAACACCATATTGACATCAGCTACCGATTCTTGATTGCCAACTTCTTTGGTGTTGTTTTTCTTGGGGCGCCAGACCCGAGACTTGACGTTTCTCTTTTCCAGCACCTGCCTTTGCTCTTCTTCTTGTTGCTCCCATTGGCGCAGGCGTTGGATTCTCCGCTTCTGAGATTTAGACAATCCTTTAGGGCACCATCTGGGGTTTACTGGTCTGGCCGACGGTTTGGCGTGCTCCCAGTCTGGTTCCCTTCCTAGGGGGTTTTCATCTGACACCCTAGCATCAGCCATTTCTTCCAGCCGATCGTGTACGCTGGTTCTGCCCCCCAGCCGCTCCTGCTGGTTGATCCTGCCTTTCGACCTGTGATACCGGTCAACTCTGCCCCCCAGCCGATCATGCACTGAAAGGCGTCGTCCTTCTTGTTCGCGCCGATTTCTACTGATCGGCTCTGATCCCCTGTCTTTGGAGCACGATCTTTTGAACTTGCGGCTTGATCCGCTGCACTCGGGACAGTTATCGGCTAATGGCAATCGGAGGTTATTTTCCCAGCAATGGATGAAGAACGGACATCGCCAGTGATCCTCGTGTCGGCGTATCATCTCATCGTGGTATCTTGACCGTTCCTGCTGCCGCCGATATTTGCTGAATAAGAATTGGGAAGTGACGGGTCTACGCGATCATTCTGATCCTTCACCCTCGTCTTCAGCCCATCTTTTCCCTTTGACCTCATCCACCGTGACTTGCTTCCTGGGATCTACGACACTGCTCCTTCTGGCCAATTCCGACATCAGCACCTTAGTTTGAAGAGAATTTCTTCCCGTGTCAACCATGTTGGCCGGGAAAGGATGTTGGTCAATCTTCATCGGCTTTGCCGGCTTTGCCGGGGTTTCGAACTTGAGTCTTCCCTGCTTGATGGCCGACTGTATCTGCTGATGGAAGATCTTGCACTCATTCGTGTCTTGAGATGTAGCGTTGTGCCACTTGCAGTACTTCATCTTTTCAAGCTGATCGGCCGAAGGGATGGTATGGTATGGTGATAGCTTGATCTGCCCTTCCTGGAGTAGTAAGTCAAAAATCTTATCGGCCTTTGATGTGTCAAAGCCGAAGGCTTCTGGTTCTTTCTTTCCAAAAGGGCACGATATTGGCTTCTTGCCTTTTACCCATTCTGCTAGGCCGATTTCTTCCTCTCCCTCCGATTCAGACCCATCTAGATATGCCACTTTTTTCTGGAAATTCCTCCGCTGCTCAAACGGACGGACTTCCTGACCTGCCAATCGGTGAACATTCTGGCTTAGGATTTTGAATTCTTGTGAGGCATACCTTTCCTTGATATGTGGCAAGAGGCCTTGGAAAGCGATATCGGCCAACTGGGCATCGGTCAGAGCCAGACTATAGCATTTGTTCCTGATTTCTTTGAACCTTTGTATGTATCCAGTTACTGGTTCGTCGCTTCTCTGCCTGAGGCTGGTCAAATCTGAGAGCTTCATCTCATGTACTCCTGCGTAGAAGTACTTATGGAATTGCTTTTCGAGATCGGCCCAAGTAATAATGGAATTGGGTGGAAAAGTGATGAACCACTGAAAGGCCGATCCAGACAGAGACGACGAGAACAGACGCACCCTCAGAGCATCTTGCGTGGCGGCTTCCCCGCACTGGATGATAAACCTGTTAATGTGCTCCACGGTAGATGTGTCGTCCAGCCCCGAAAACTTGGTAAAATCAAGAACCTTGTATCGGTGGGGAAACGGCAGTAGGTCGTAGGCCGATGGGTATGGCGTCTTGTATGTATAAGTCTGAACTTTCGACTTCAACCCGAATTGGTCCTGAATTACCTCCGCTATTCTTGCCATCCAATCCACTTGCTGCTGATGAACAGCTGTTCGAGGTTCCGGCATATGTTGGAGGATTGGCAGTGGTACGGCCGGGTGATGGATCGAAGCATGCGGCAAATTTTGTTGCGTCATGGCCGTCTGAGCAGTTGACAGTTGATGGCGAAGCGAATCCACCGCCCCGTCGTACATCGTCATCGGCGTCGTGCTTTGGAGTGCCTCTACAGCGCCTGCCCCCCTGCCAATTTCTGACGGGGCTGGTTGATACTGAGGGACCATTGGCCAGACGGCCGAATGGAACGGCGCCTGGATTGGATAGCTCCCATGTCCGGTTGATTGATCGGGAAAAGCCGTCGTTGCCGATGCCCCCGAGGGTATTGAGTTTGCAGGCAACGATTGCACAGAAGCAATCTGGACAGGCTGAAGCGGTGCTTGCGATGGGAAACATGGTGCACCGTTATACCTTGGAGACACTGGAGGCAACGGAATGTTGTGCCCCTCACGTTGCGTCGACATCGGCTGAGGAGCCGAGTGGGACGTGCCTGGTGAGCTTCTGGCTGGAGGTGCTGGAGGTGCAATAGGTGGGGCATATGCTGGCCCCTGATATCCTTGAGCTGCTCCACTGACCAGAGAACTGATGACGGCGTTATACACCGTGTTTGTCATCACCGAGGATTGGTCGATGAAAGCCTGGTAGACGGACTGTTGGATCATATCGGACATCATGCCCGAATCCTCGGCAATGGTGATGTGGCGGGGAACTGGAAGAGGAGCTTTTCTTAATTGCCTCCCCGCATCTGGTACGACTGAAAGACTGCAGATACATCTTTTTGTAATCTTCCTGATGTTTGGCCAGTTGCTCTTTCTGGTCGTCCTTGAGATCTGCTTTTGTGACCTCAATGATGTTGTTCTCGGAAACTTCTGCGTTCTTTGACATATTGGATCTTGAAGTGGTCCCATCGGGCATGCCAAAAGTGTATTGGCGCTAAAAATCGGCCAGGAATCGGCCGATGACCTTCAGCGTCGGACACACAACCCGGGAGAATCTGCTTAGCTCCTGTTCGGGTTATTGCCCTGGTGCGGTTCGCGCGGCGTTCCAGTCAATCTGACCTATTGATTGACAAGGAAATAAAAGTATTAAATTCCGGGCGTTCCGATCGGCTGGGTTTCCGATCTATCCCGAAGAGCGTATCGGTGAATCGGCCGATTTGCTATGAAGATGACCAGCTATGGATCAGCCGATAATCACATAATAATTGCAAAGAAAATTGCTGGAGCAACTCAAACAATTATTACAGATGCAACACTTGAAATAGATCTAATCAGCTATATGGCGATGAACGAGGAAGAGCGATGATAAAGCCAATAATTCTGATCTCAAGCTGGATAACTAGTGATAATACTAGAACAACAGGTAAAACCTATAATTCTAGTAAATATCGATAACTGGTGAATAAATCCAAACGAAACCACAGCGATGCGCCCGAGGTTAAAGCTTAGATGTTATTCGATAAGCGGAACCTACCAATTGGCCGGAGAGAGAGTCGATGCAGCCCTGCCAATCCGTACGAACTCGTGGAAGAAGAAAAAGTATTGGCGAAGTCGCCGACTTGAAAGTAAAGTGCTATGAAAAAGTAGATGTGTTTTGTTGATTGATTCGTTGTTTCTTTTACAAAGCCCTGACGACTCCTATTTATACCCTAGAACCAGGACTCCTGATGTGACAACCCTGGTAATTACAATTCCAAAATCGATGTCATTAGCCTAACTCTATGTTTAAACCAACTAATGAGAGGGTGGAAAGAATTAAAACGAGTTCAGTTGGAATTCAAATTTAATTTGAGCACATTGGTTACTTTTGAATTTTTAAATTTAACTTTCAAACCATAAGCCAAATGGGTTTTTGCCTGAAACCAAAGTTGTAGAACTTTTTATTTTGAACAACTTTCGTGTTCAAAAGTTTTTGAAATTCAAATCAGAAAGAGGAGAAAACGCCCTGTTTGCACCCAGCCCCCTGAAGTTTTTCGAATTTTTGCACTTCGGTCCCTCCCTCCGCTGCTGCACCGCGCGCGCGCGCCCGACCGCCGCGCGCCAGGTGGCCGGCGTCGCCTGATCGGCGCGAAGCGCCAGGCCAGTGGCCGCCGCACCACCCCGCCACGGCCGGCTTTGCCCCGCCCCCACGCCGCGCGGCCAGTCAGCGCCCGCGCGTGCTGCCGCGCCCAGCCCGCCGCCCGGCCGCCCAGTCGCCGCGCTCCGCCGTGCCGCCCCGGCCCCCGCGCCCCACCAGTCGCCGCGCCCGCCCTCCGCCCGAGCCGCTGCCACTGCTGCTTCCCCACTCCGCGCCCGGCACTATCTCACCGCGCTCACGCCATATCGCGGCCGCCCAGTCACCGCGCCCGCGTGCCGCACGCCGCGCCGGCGTTCTGCCGCCGCCTGCCGCGGCCAGTGCACGCCGTTGCCGTGCCCCGCCCCGCGCGTCGCCCAGGCACCTCCACACCCCCTCCTGTCCCTATAAAAGTACCGCCCGGCCACGCGCGCGAGCCACCACAGCCCAGAACACCTCGCTGTCGCCATCGCCGCTGTGGCAGAACCACCTGAATTAATCCGGCTCAAGTGTATTAACCATCACCATTAAGGCATCCTCGGTTAACCTTACACTTCAAACGGAGTAATCCACTGGTCTGTCGGGTATAACCTCCCGATACAACCACGGTGAACGGATCGAGCGCCGTACATACAAATGCTCATGCGACGATGAGCCCAGAGAATACCACATTCCAGCAAATATTACATCATTAGCATAAGTAAATATTACAGACCTAATTCTGAGTTTAGAAAACAAGTACTTCAATTAACATAAATAAGTTCTTCAGAGTTAATTTGCAGCGGAAATAAACAACGGAAACTACTCGACGATACAGGATGTCTCGATGAAGCCCGTACGAGACATCACTCGGCCTTATCTCCGTTGGACGGGGGCGCATCCCAATCCACCGACCAACCAGGGGGAAGAGTGCAGGGCCAAGTCAAGCTAGCAATCATGTCTTCGAAGGGCTCACCTGAAAACGAGTCACAAGCAAGACTGAGTATACTAATACTCAGCAAGACTTACCCGAGTAGTGGAAACTACTCCACCGACTCTAGACATGCAAGGCTTTTTGGCTCAGGGGTTTGTTTTGCCGAAAAGCATCTACAAGTGGGTCCTTACTTTCAACTTTTAGCTCAAGATTCTAGTTTCGTTAGCCAGTCTAGGTAAGCAGCTATCCAAGCATACATGGTGAAGCATTAAATTTTCCATCCAACCAGTTCATTCATCATCCTTGTTCCTCTTCTTACTCTGTGGGTAAAAATGGTTAAGCAGTCTCAATAGCCGTGAGAAACGGACGATTCGAATCGAATTTCTTAACCTTGCAAGGGAAACCCAAACACACGTCACGTGGTTACTCCCTAGAGTCACACGTGCAACTTTTCCCCTTTCTTTCCGGGTCGTGGATCGGGGCTACCCTCCGAGAGTACAAGAGCTCCACGCCACGGTTCGGCGCCGGGTCATGACCACTCTCTGCACTCGCCATATGCACATGGGACCGAAGTTCAAAGGGTAGGATGCCGTCCCCTTGCCGGGCCAATCAGGTACTTAAGCTTACCGATTCCCATAATCTCGGCATGTGTTTAGTACGTTCAAAGACTTAACCATCACTACCACACCCTGCGGCCTTAGCATTTTTCACTAGACAGACGGGCCTCAATCGTAACCATCGTTACATAACCCGTCCGTGTCCTTATGATTGCAGCGTGTAGTAGTCATTCAACTCCTATTTTCTCGCGAGTGACAGGAAATCACTCGACTTTTACCGGAGTCCTATTAGCACAGCATTCTATCGAACCTTACATCTAGTTTTCACGCAAGGGTTCCTGACATCATGCAACTAAGTTTTCATCCAACTCCTATAAACTTAATGCACAAGCAAAGAGTAATGCGTTGCATAATTTCGGAAAGAATGGGTTATGCTCCGGGGCTTGCCTTCGCAGTTCGCTTGGGGATCTTCCGAACTTGGGCTCGGGTCTTCAAAAGCTTCAGTTAGATTTGCTTGAGCTTCATGCTGCTCACTCTCGGACGCGGGCACCAGCTCGTAGGTTCCGTCGGCGAGAGTCGTCGATTCTACATGAGTGCACAAGTTTAAGTCGTGGAAATAGCACTTGATTACGATTTGAGAGTAATTACTACAAGGGATAGTTTCTGGTCATGAAATTTTGGATTTAGGCACATCAAGGAAAGATGTGCTTACTGTAAAATTTTCAGCCAGTTTTATGTAACAGATTAATTCTGAAAAATATATTTCATTGTTGCTGTTAGATACTTGTTCTTTCTGTACAGATCAATTGGTGCAACAAATGTGGCTAAGATTTTTACAGAGCTCAAACTTGAGCATGCAGAAGCTACTGTAATTTTTTTAGGATTTATCATGCAGTATTTAGAGCATAGAAAATATGACATTCTACACCTAGGCTTTTTAAAGATTCATTTTTACAGGACACTACACAGGGTTTTTGTCCATAAAACTTTTTACACAGTAACCTCTACAACAGTGTAACTCCCAGTAATAATTTGGGGATTTTCCAAACTAAGGTACTATTTTCTTGATTTAATGTATTTTATTAGCACATAAACCAAATAAATAGGTTACTGTGAGATAAAAGGTCTCCTAATTTTTCTCTGGCTTCTAGTTACCAATACATTAGCATAGGAAAAATTCCAATGGGTGACTTACCACCTAACTGCAGGGATAAAATATTCTTCTTACACATGATATGAAACTAAGTTTAACAAACAGTAAATCTAGAGATGGAATTTGGGCCTAATCTTTTTACACAGTCCTAATCATCCAGCAACTAGTTCACTGCCCAAAATTCAGGGTCAGCATTGTTCTAGAACAGTGGGTATAAAATATGTCCATTAAAGATTCTATTTAATGTAGAGCAAAATATTTTGAGATTATGAGAAAATTTTTGTAACAAAAGTGGTAGAGTTTGTTCTTAGGATTCCAGAACAGTTGAGTTTGCATTTTTCTGAATTTTCTACGATTTTATATGAATTTTACAAGTTCACTGAATTTGAATCTAGGTTTGAAATTTTCTTTTACAACTAGGTCCTTGAATCTTACGCTCAGACCCTTCTAAAGATTTAAATCCTTGCAATTGGGTCCTCGGCGGCTCGGGTACGGCGGCCGGCCGAAATTCCGGCGAGGGGGCTCGCCGGCGGCGAGGGGCGGGGGTCGGGGAAGGTTCAGGGGTGCGAGGGCTACCTTGTGGGGGTGTTGTTCAGGTGGGGGACGGCCGGGAAGGGCTCGCCGGCGTTGGAGCAGAGGCGGCGGCGGCGCGGCTCGCGTCGACGGCGGTGCTCCGGCGGGCTTGGGGCGGCGTGGTCCGGTCGGTGAGCTTCAGTGGTGCGTGGGGAAGCTACTCCGGGGCTCGGCTTGGACGGAGGGGGTCAGAGTCGTGCTGTCCACGGCGAGCAGGGGCGGCGGCGGCGACGGCAGCGCGGGCGGCGGAGCTCCGGTGGCTCTGGGTGGCGTTGGGCGGGTCGGTGAGCTGCGGTGGGGTGATGTAGTGGTGGCTGGGGGCTCCGTTTGGGCAGTGGGCGGCTGTGGAGGGCTGCCCACGGGCGGGTGGTGCTCGGCGGCGGCGATGGCGCGGCGAGGTGTTCTGGTGGCCGGGGGCTCGCGCGGGCGGTCGGGGCGGGGGTTTTATAGGGACAGGAGGGGGCGTGGAGGTGCCTGGGCGATGCGCGGGGCGGGGCACGGCAACGGAGTGCACTGGGCGCGGCGGGCGGCGGCAGAACGCCGGCGCGGCGTGCGGCGAGCGGGCGCGGTGACTGGGCGGCCGCGATTGTGGCGTGGGCGCGGTGAGATAGTGCCGGGCGCGGAGTGGGGAAGCAGCAGCGGCAGCGGCTCGGGCGGAGGGCGGGCGCGACGACTGGTGGGGCGCGGGGGCCGGGGTGGCACGGCGGAGCGCGGCCACTGGGCGAGCGGGCGGCGGCCTGGGCGCGGCAGCGCACGCGCGGGCGGTGACTGGCCGCGCGGCGTCGGGGCGGGGCAAAGCCGGCCGTGGCGGGGTGGTGCGGCGGGCACTGGCCTGGCGCTCTGCGCCGGTCAGGCGACGCCGGCCACCTGGCGTGCGGCGGGCGGGCGCGCGCGCGCGCGGCGCGGCAGAGCAGCCGAGGGACTGGAATGCAAAAATTCGAAAAAGTTCAGGGGGCTGGGTGCAAACAGGGCGTTTTCTCCTCTTTCTGATTTGAATTTCAAAAACTTTTGAACACGAAAGTTGTTCAAAATAAAAAGTTCTACAACTTTGGTTTCAGGCAAAATTTCATTTGGCTTATGGTTTTAAAGTTATTTTAAAAGTTTCAATTGTGTCCAAATGTGCCCAAATTTAATTTGAATTCCAACTGAACCCGTTTTAAATTCTTTCCACTCTCTCATTAGTTGGTTTAACACATGGAGTTAGGCTTATGTCATTGATTTTGGATTTGTAATTATCAGGGTTGTCACAGCCTTCCCCCCTTAACAAGAATCTCGCCCCGAGATTCGGTAGTTCTTAGGGTGGGCGTGGGTGCACATACCAGTGGTTGAGGCAAGAAACCCAGGGAAATGTTGGTTCAGGTAGCTTTCCGTTTCCCAGGTGGCCTCTTCTTCCGTGTGGCGATTCCATTGTATTTTATACATTCTAATCACTTTCCTCGTGGTCTCTCTTTCTTTTTGATCCAAAATCTTAACTGGGTGTTCGACATACGAGAGATCGGGTTCCAACGATATTTCTTGTTGTTCCACAATCTCGGTAGGGACTCGAATACACTTCTTGAGTTGAGATACGTGGAAAACATCATGGGTGGCCGTGAGCTGAGGGGGCAGTCGTAATTTGTAGGCTACGGGTCCGCAGCTCTCCATGATTTCGTAAGGACCAATATAACGGGGAGCTAGTTTGCCTTTGATCCCAAATCTTCGCACTCCTTTGGTTGGTGAAACTCGAAGATAGACATGATCGCCAACTTCGAACTTTAGAGGCTTTCTCCTTTTGTCAGAATAGCTCTTTTGTCGGGCTTGTGCGGCTTTAAGATTTGCTTGTATTACTTTTACTTTCTCCTCTGCCTCGATTACCAGGTCGGGTCCCATTATTTTACGTTCTCCGGTTTGTGACCAGCTCAAAGGGGTTCGACACCTTCGTCCGTACAGGGCCTCAAATGGTGCCATTTTCAAACTCGTTTGGTAGCTGTTGTTGTATGAGAACTCTGCCAGGGGTAGGCATTTGTCCCAATTCTTGTCATAATGAATGACACAAGCTCTCAGCATGTCTTCAAGAATTTGGTTTACTCTTTCTGTTTGTCCATCGGTCTGAGGATGGTATGCTGAGCTGCGAATCAGCTTTGTGCCAATAGATGTTTGCAGATGTTCCCAAAAGCGTGCTACAAACTGGGGACCACGATCGGAAATGATTGTCTTAGGTATTCCATGCAGGCAAACAATACGATCGAGGTAAATATCGGCATATTTCTTGGTAGAATAGGTGGTGTGTACCGGAAGAAAATGTGCCGTCTTCGTGAGTCTATCAACGATAACCCATATGGAATCATGTCTCTGGGACGTGTTTGGTAGTCCAACGATGAAGTCCATACTTATGTCTTCCCATTTCCATGATGGTATAGGTAACGGTTGAAGTGTACCGGCTACCTTTAAGTGGCTAGCTTTGACTCTCTGGCACGTGTCACATTCCGAGACATACGTAGTAATTTCCCTTCTCATTCTAGTCCACCAGAAGTTTTGCCTTAGGTCCTGATACATTTTGCTACTGCCGGGGTGGATAGAGAATTTGGAGAGGTGTGCCTCATCAAGAATTTGCTTGCGGAGTTCACGATTCTTCGGAACGACTATACGACCTTCGAACCATAGAACTCCCTTATGGTCCTGGCGGAAACACTTATACTTCTCCTCACCTAGAGAGAGTTTTTGTTTGATGATCTTGATTCCTTCATCATGTAGTTGTGCCATGACGATTTGGTCGTGAAGAGTGGGCTCAACTGAGATGTGATTTAGAGTACCTTGGGAAACCATTTCCAAGTTAAGCTTCCTCATGTCTGCACATAATGTCTCATGGTAGGACTCCATGGATAAGCAATGGCAATGGGACTTGCGGCTTAGTGCATCCGCGACTACATTAGCCTTACCGGGGTGATAGTGCACTTCAAGGTCATAATCTTTGATTAATTCTAGCCATCTTCGTTGTCTCATATTCAGATCGGCTTGTGTGAAGATGTACTTGAGACTCTTATGATCCGTGTAGATATTGCACTGTGTACCCATGAGATAGTGCCTCCATATCTTCAGAGCGTGAATGACGGCTGCGAGCTCAAGGTCATGCGTGGGATAATTCTGTTCGTGGGGCCGAAGGGCTCGTGAGGCATATGCAATCACTCGATTCTCTTGCATAAGCACACATCCTAGACCAGTACCTGATGCGTCACAATACACATCGAATGATTTGGTATTATCGGGTTGAGCTAACACAGGTGCAGTAGTCAGATGCTCTCTGAGAGTGTGGAAGGCTTCCTCACACTTCTCATTCCATACAAACTTTACTTCCTTCTTCAATAGTTCCGTCATGGGCTTAGCAATTCGAGAGAAATCCGGGATGAAGCGACGGTAGTAACCGGCTAAGCCGAGAAAACTGCGAATCTGATGAACAGAGGTAGGGGGTTTCCAATCCATCACCTCTTGTACCTTGCTGGGGTCAACAGCTATGCCTTCGCTGGAGATCGTGTGACCTAAGAACTTTACAGTATCCAACCAGAATTCACACTTAGAAAACTTAGCATAGAGCTGATGGTCTCTGAGTCGCTGAAGAACAATGCGAAGGTGCTTGGCATGCTCTTCCTCATCCTTTGAATAGATAAGAATGTCGTCGATGAACACTACGACGAATTTGTCGAGTTCGGGCATTAATACCGAATTCATTAGATACATGAAGTAGGCAGGGGCATTGGTGAGTCCAAAGGACATGACCAAGAATTCATATAGTCCATATCGTGTGGAGAAGGCAGTCTTAGGAATATCGCATGGGCGAATCTTGATCTGATGATATCCCGAGCGAAGATCAATCTTTGAGAAGACTCTGGCTCCTGCTAATTGATCGAAGAGCACATCGATGCGAGGAAGTGGGTATTTATTTTTAACTGTTACCGCATTGAGAGGTCGGTAGTCCACACATAATCTCAAACTGTCATCCTTCTTCTTTACGAATAGGGCTGGACATCCCCAAGGTGATGCGCTAGGGCGAATGAAACCCTTGTCCAGCAGTTCTTGGAGTTGAATTTTCAGCTCTGCCAACTCTTTAGGGGGCATCCTATATGGTCTTTTGGATATAGGTGCAGTGCCTGGCTGTAGTTCAATAACGAACTCAATATCCCTATCCGGGGGCATTCCGGGTAAGTCCTCCGGGAAAACATCGGCATACTCATTTACCACAGGAATATTATCTGGCTTAAGTCCTTCCATCTTATAAGCACAGGAATTCGTGCAATCTATGAATGGTAGGTAAAGGGTAGTAGCTCCGTGACTAGGTGAATTTATCTCAACGGCTCGGGAAGAAAGGTCCAGTGTGACTCCATGCATAGCCATCCAGTTCATTCCCAAAATAATGTCCATGCCGTCGAGGGGTAAAAGGACAAGGTCCGTGTCGATGGTTTTACTACCCAATTTGACTGGTACTTGTCTGACCATTTGGTTTGAAGCAATTTTACCACCCGGTGTAGATATCATATATGACCCTTTTGTGTGACAAACATCCAAGCCTACTTTTGCACCGAATTTTGCACTTATGAAACTATGCGATGCACCAGAATCAAATAATATAACGGCAGGCTTGTTATGGATAGAAAATGTACCCGACATCACTGGGGCGCCTTCAGGAAGCTCTGCAAGCGTGGTGAAGTTAATCCGTCCTTGCTTGACTTGCAGGGTCTGTCTCTTGCCCCTGTTCTTGGTGTTCGGGTTGGATCCTTGACCTTGGTTGGGCTGTCCAGGCTGAGGGCATTCGCGTGCGAAGTGGCTGGAACTCCCGCATTTGAAACAGCGATTTGCGGGGCTAGGTCGAAGAGACTGCTGAAGAATGGGCCTCGGACCATTCTGTGGAGGCATCGGGGGTCGTACCATGCCTGGCTGCTGTGGGGGTCTGGCAATCCATCTTCCTGGCTGCGGGGCCTTTGGTGGAGCTGTAGGTGCGGTATTTTGCACGATGCGATACCTTGGTGGTTGGGCACTTGATGGCCCTGCGGGTGCCTTTCTCTTCTTCTCTGCCCGGTGTGCCATGATACAGTCCTCCTGGGTAATGGCCATATTGACCAACTCATTATAGGTGTCCGCCCTGGCTAGGTTCAGACGTTCCTTGACCTTGGTATTCAGACCTCGGCGGAAACGATCACGCTTCTTGGCATCCGTATCCGCGTGATAGCCCGCATACTGGCATAGGTTGTTGAACGCCTGGGCGTACTGCAACACGGTGCGGGTGCCCTGGGTGAGTGCCAGGAACTCGTTCAACTTCCTCTCCATGAGACCCTCGGGAATATGATGTGCCCGGAACGCGGTCTTGAATTCATTCCAGTCGACCACATGATCAGCCGGGAGCATCGCAAAATAGTGGTCCCACCACAGACGAGCGGTACCGCGAAGCTGTTGCGCGGCAAAACGAGCTTTGTTGGCTTCTGAGCATGGGGCCACAAGTAGCGTGAACTTGGATTCTATGGTGCGAATCCATGCATCTGCGTCCAGGGGTTCCTCGGCCTTATGGAACAAGGGAGGCTGGGTCCCCAGGAAATCCGTGTATCCTGCAGCTTGTGGTTGGTGAGCATTGTGCCCACCCCTCTGCTGGTGTTGCCCTTGCACAATCTGACGTAGCAGCTCGGTTTGAGCGGCCATCACTTCCACCAAACTGGGCGGGGGTGGTGGCGATTGTCGCGAGCGGCTGCCACCGGCACCAAAACCCTCGGGGTTGCCACGTGTTGATCCAACCATCTGAAACGTGAAAGGTTACCATTAGCATCGCGATCCATATTACTTCCTTGATTCAGGATTAATTGGTGTAGTCATAGACTTCCGAAGTCTGAGCCAGAAGTATGAACAGAATCTCTGTTTGCTACGAGAAAAATCATAGCCTGCTGTGGGTCCATCCAAAACATCTCAAACATTTGTGGTAGTCAGAGAATTTAGGACTGCACCACTTTGGTATTTACTTCGGTGCTAGAACTATGGCTAAGGTGGTCGAAAAGCTCGTCCTTTGCCTTGCTGTCTTAGCTGTTTTTCAGCAGATTGATCGGTACTGTTTCGCCTATATCTTAAACTAGCGAGGTCCAATGATGCTGAATTTTTGTGAGAACCCAGATCACAAAATTTAGCACAAGTCTGGTATTCAACACTCAGCCAAGAAATGCAAGGAGACATGGGTAAAAATTCCGACAAGTCTCAGCGATTGTGGATTCCATCGTTTACCAACTTACAACGAAATCACCAAGTTTTATCGCCGTTCCTTACATGCTGAGGGTACCCACATGGTTCAGGTGTACCCAACACAAAAGAGTTACTCAACTCCTAGTTAGCCTATTACAACACTTGCCAAAAGTTAGGCTACCCTATCGAGGAGTATGTGCAAAAGTCCTCCTAGGTCGTCCTCTAGAAATCATCCAAGTCGTTGACGGACGACTCGCTGTGAGCCGGAGAGTGGGCTCCCATCTGAGGTGCCTGTGGTACCTTACCCTCGAAATCCATACCTGAGATACCATCAATCTCCTGTGGCTCCTCCTCATCCTCCTCCATGTCGTCCTCATGGGGATGGTCATTCTGATCATGATGCCACTGAATGTGCTCATTAGCATCCTCCAACTAAAGGTTCAGATCATGGAGCTGCTCCTCCAACTGTGCTATCGTGGTATCTCTCTCACCCATGAGAGTGTCCTGCTCCTGAATTTGGCCCTCAAGTTGGCCAATCTGAGCATCTCTGTCCTCAAGATCCTGACTGAGCTCCTTTATCTGCTCATCCCTGGTATCTGCCATCATATGGTAGGCCTGAGCAAGATCAGTGAGCTGCTCGAGTGCCTGACTCTGGAGAATCTGAAGCCGGTAGAGTGCACTCATGCACCGCACGGAGGTATGGATAGTCTCCTGGGCATGGAAGTCTACCAAATACTGTGCGTGCTGCACCCTGTTGAGCCAAAAGGGGTCGTTGTCCTGGGCAGCAGGAAACAATCCAATGGGAGTGAATGTGACAACCTCGGGACGCTGCGCACAAAATGTGGTGAGCGCCCTCATGGCTGCAAGCTCCCAAGTATCGGCCAAACGGCGACCAACAGCCTCAAGCTCCAAGGCGGGCCGCTCCGGGTGTAGCGGGTGTGGAAAGATAGTCACGTTGACACGGCACTGGGTAACTCCGTTTTCTGCAAACTCCAGTCCGGCGTAACGTGGGGGAATTAGATAGCCCGCGGTACGCAGAACATCCCACAAAATAGAGGGAAAGCCCTCCCAGTGGAGACACTGCGAGTGCACGCGTCCATCCTCATTCACCATCATCTCAACAGGCTCGGCCATCTGAACAAAAGATCAAATGGAATGAGATAGCGAAAAACTGTGAGCAGCACAAGGACAGATTCTGTATAGTGTGCAAAAATAATCATAACTCCCACAGTTCTTATCCAAAAATTCTCAAATTTCACCAGATCACTCCTAAGGTATTTGTGAACAACTTTTCTAGTCAACTCCAGAGCTAATTGGGTCTCTAAGATGGTCTTTCTTTTCAGGTTTTACCTTACTGTCTACCCAGAATTTTCAGTGAACAGAGGGCTAGAGTTTCGTACACCAGGGAAAATCTACCCAGCCAAAATTTACCAAATTTTAACAGAAGCTTCCTGGCTGAATTTGGAACAAGTTTCGTGTTGTGCTCTTTTGCAGAAAACCGCAGGAAGGGGGCCTAAAAATTTAAGAGGCAGAAGTGCTTATTCTGGACAGAAATCTGACGCTCCAAGGTTTCTGTTATTTCTTATTATCCATAAGTTCAGAATTTCTCATTTTTGAACAGAAGATAGGGCACAAGATTTGGAACAATTTCTTCAACATGAACTTTATCAGAAATGGTCATTTTCTTTGGTCAATAATTCGCTCTTTTCGGTCGTGGCAGATTTGGGACAGTTTCTCTAGATAATCCTTATGCAACCATGCTTTAGACACGCAAGAACCCTACCACTCTCATACATCGCATTTTTGATTTCAGATACACATGTTCACGATGTATGCACGTCCTATTCGTCCTCACAAAATAAAATAATCGCCAAATAGCTTTGGTCTTACGAAGATAGTTTCGGTGGCTTACACAATACGGCTCTCGCTATAATAGCTAGTCGAGTCTTTCTAATCGTTCCTTAACTTATCGTAATCGCGGTTAGTGTACCTGCAGAAAATCGACAAGCATTTATATATCATGAACCTTTCATGCCAGCACTCATGAAAGCGTCCGTATTCATTACCGTTTACTTATAGAAACGATATCTGTACAATTCCCGCTGTACAGACGACGTTAACATACGCTATCGAGATAGCGTATTCACGGGGGTACCGTCATGAGACGGCGGTATGAACAGCGATCGCCATACCCTGCGCCGAACCTTCTACTCCCAATATGTTCAACTAACAGTTGGCATATTGGCAGCACCTCAAGTAAGCCACTGCTTGAGGGCAGCGTTCGGTTCGCATCACCGACAGGAAGGCCAAGCTCCCTCAGTTGGCTGAGGATCCTTACCTTCTTACCTTAGCGACGAGTGCGTCGTTACAGAATTTAAGGTTGGTTGTGCATGAAAGTAAGTTTCGACAGAAAGTAATGTGCTGGAAGTCAGTTGATAATATATATAGAAGTTAGATAGCCACCTAGTAACTTTCCCATAAACCCTTAGGGCTTTACGAACTAGGCACCATCCTTAACGTACCAACGCATTTCGCAACACAACCTTCTAGTCAAGTTTTAGTAAAATGAGTTTTTAAGGCTTGTAGCATTCTCTGGCGTATGTATTTCGGCTCTGGTGTCCGCTGTTGCCCACCTGTGGCACCAGCTACGGCTCTGATACCAGCTGTGGCAGAACCACCTGAATTAATCCGGCTCAAGTGTATTAACCATCACCATTAAGGCATCCTCGGTTAACCTTACACTTCAAACGGAGTAATCCACTGGTCTGTCGGGTATAACCTCCCGATACAACCACGGTGAACGGATCGAGCGCCGTACATACAAATGCTCATGCGACGATGAGCCCAGAGAATACCACATTCCAGCAAATATTACATCATTAGCATAAGTAAATATTACAGACCTAATTCTGAGTTTAGAAAACAAGTACTTCAATTAACATAAATAAGTTCTTCAGAGTTAATTTGCAGCGGAAATAAACAACGGAAACTACTCGACGATACAGGATGTCTCGATGAAGCCCGTACGAGACATCACTCGGCCTTATCTCCGTTGGACGGGGGCGCATCCCAATCCACCGACCAACCAGGGGGAAGAGTGCAGGGCCAAGTCAAGCTAGCAATCATGTCTTCGAAGGGCTCACCTGAAAACGAGTCACAAGCAAGACTGAGTATACTAATACTCAGCAAGACTTACCCGAGTAGTGGAAACTACTCCACCGACTCTAGACATGCAAGGCTTTTTGGCTCAGGGGTTTGTTTTGCCGAAAAGCATCTACAAGTGGGTCCTTACTTTCAACTTTTAGCTCAAGATTCTAGTTTCGTTAGCCAGTCTAGGTAAGCAGCTATCCAAGCATACATGGTGAAGCATTAAATTTTCCATCCAACCAGTTCATTCATCATCCTTGTTCCTCTTCTTACTCTGTGGGTAAAAATGGTTAAGCAGTCTCAATAGCCGTGAGAAACGGACGATTCGAATCGAATTTCTTAACCTTGCAAGGGAAACCCAAACACACGTCACGTGGTTACTCCCTAGAGTCACACGTGCAACTTTTCCCCTTTCTTTCCGGGTCGTGGATCGGGGCTACCCTCCGAGAGTACAAGAGCTCCACGCCACGGTTCGGCGCCGGGTCATGACCACTCTCTGCACTCGCCATATGCACATGGGACCGAAGTTCAAAGGGTAGGATGCCGTCCCCTTGCCGGGCCAATCAGGTACTTAAGCTTACCGATTCCCATAATCTCGGCATGTGTTTAGTACGTTCAAAGACTTAACCATCACTACCACACCCTGCGGCCTTAGCATTTTTCACTAGACAGACGGGCCTCAATCGTAACCATCGTTACATAACCCGTCCGTGTCCTTATGATTGCAGCGTGTAGTAGTCATTCAACTCCTATTTTCTCGCGAGTGACAGGAAATCACTCGACTTTTACCGGAGTCCTATTAGCACAGCATTCTATCGAACCTTACATCTAGTTTTCACGCAAGGGTTCCTGACATCATGCAACTAAGTTTTCATCCAACTCCTATAAACTTAATGCACAAGCAAAGAGTAATGCGTTGCATAATTTCGGAAAGAATGGGTTATGCTCCGGGGCTTGCCTTCGCAGTTCGCTTGGGGATCTTCCGAACTTGGGCTCGGGTCTTCAAAAGCTTCAGTTAGATTTGCTTGAGCTTCATGCTGCTCACTCTCGGACGCGGGCACCAGCTCGTAGGTTCCGTCGGCGAGAGTCGTCGATTCTACATGAGTGCACAAGTTTAAGTCGTGGAAATAGCACTTGATTATGATTTGAGAGTAATTACTACAAGGGATAGTTTCTGGTCATGAAATTTTGGATTTAGGCACATCAAGGAAAGATGTGCTTACTGTAAAATTTTCAGCCAGTTTTATGTAACAGATTAATTCTGAAAAATATATTTCATTGTTGCTGTTAGATACTTGTTCTTTTTGTACAGATCAATTGGTGCAACAAATGTGGCTAAGATTTTTACAGAGCTCTCACTTGAGCATGCAGAAGCTACTGTAATTTTTGTAGGATTTATCATGCAGTATTTAGAGCATAGAAAATATGACATTCTACACCTAGGCTTTTTAAAGATTCATTTTTACAGGACCCTACACAGGGTTTTTGTCCATGAAACTTTTTACACAGCAACCCCTACAACAGTGTAACTCCCAGTAATAATTTGGGGATTTTCCAAACTAAGGTACTATTTTCTTGATTTAATGTATGTTATTAGCACATAAATCAAATAAATAGGTTACTGTGAGATAAAAGGTCTCCTAATTTTTCTCTGGCTTCTAGTTACCAATACATTAGCATAGGAAAAATTCCAATGGGTGACTTACCACCTAACTGCAGGGATAAAATATTCTTCTTACACATGATATGAAACTAAGTTTAACAAACAGTAAATCTAGAGATGGAATTTGGGCCTAATCTTTTTACACTGTCCTAATCATCCAGCAACTAGTTCACTGCCCAAAATTCAGGGTCAGCATTGTTCTAGAACAGTGGGTATAAAATATGTCCATTAAAGCTTCTATTTAATGTAGAGCAAAATATTTTGAGATTCTGAGAAAATTTTTGTAACAAAAGTGGTAGCGTTTGTTCTTAGGATTCCAGAACAGTTGAGTTTGCATTTTTCTGAATTTTCTACGATTTTATACGAATTTTACAAGTTCACTGAATTTGAATCTAGGTTTGAAATTTTCTTTTACAACTAGGTCCTTGAATCTTACGCTCAGACCCTTCTAAAGATTTAAATCCTTGCAATTGGGTCCTCGGCGGCTCGGGTACGGCGGCCGGCCGAAATTCCGGCGAGGGGGCTCGCCGGCGGCGAGGGGCGGGGGTCGGGGAAGGTTCAGGGGTGCGAGGGCTACCTTGTGGGGGTGTTGTTCAGGTGGGGGACGGCCGGGAAGGGCTCGCCGGCGTTGGAGCAGAGGCGGCGGCGGCGCGGCTCGCGTCGACGGCGGTGCTCCGGCGGGCTTGGGGCGGCGTGGTCCGGTCGGTGAGCTTCAGTGGTGCGTGGGGAAGCTACTCCGGGGCTCGGCTTGGACGGAGGGGGTCGGAGTCGTGCTGTCCACGGCGAGCAGGGGCGGCGGCGGCGACGGCAGCGCGGGCGGCGGAGCTCCGGTGGCTCTGGGTGGCGTTGGGCGGGTCGGTGAGCTGCGGTGGGGTGATGTAGTGGTGGCTGGGGGCTCCGTTTGGGCAGTGGGCGGCTGTGGAGGGCTGCCCACGGGCGGGTGGTGCTCGGCGGCGGCGATGGCGCGGCGAGGTGTTCTGGTGGCCGGGGGCTCGCGCGGGCGGTCGGGGCGGGGGTTTTATAGGGACAGGAGGGGGCGTGGAGGTGCCTGGGCGACGCGCGGGGCGGGGCACGGCAACGGAGTGCACTGGGCGCGGCGGGCGGCGGCAGAACGCCGGCGCGGCGTGCGGCGAGCGGGCGCGGTGACTGGGCGGCCGCGATTGTGGCGTGGGCGCGGTGAGATAGTGCCGGGCGCGGAGTGGGGAAGCAGCAGCGGCAGCGGCTCGGGCGGAGGGCGGGCGCGACGACTGGTGGGGCGCGGGGGCCGGGGTGGCACGGCGGAGCGCGGCCACTGGGCGAGCGGGCGGCGGCCTGGGCGCGGCAGCGCACGCGCGGGCGGGGATTGGCCGCGCGGCGTCGGGGCGGGGCAAAGCCGGCCGTGGCGGGGTGGTGCGGCGGCCACTGGCCTGGCGCTCTGCGCCGGTCAGGCGACGCCGGCCACCTGGCGTGCGGCGGGTGGGCGCGCGCGCGCGCGGCGCGGCAGAGCAGCCGAGGGACTGGAATGCAAAAATTCGAAAAAGTTCAGGGGGCTGGGTGCAAACAGGGCGTTTTCTCCTCTTTCTGATTTGAATTTCAAAAACTTTTGAACACGAAAGTTGTTCAAAATAAAAAGTTCTACAACTTTGGTTTCAGGCAAAATTTCATTTGGCTTATGGTTTTAAAGTTATTTTAAAAGTTTCAATTGTGTCCAAATGTGCCCAAATTTAATTTGAATTCCAACTGAACCCGTTTTAAATTCTTTCCACTCTCTCATTAGTTGGTTTAACACATGGAGTTAGGCTTATGTCATTGATTTTGGATTTGTAATTACCAGGGTTGTCACAGCCGCCGCCGAGCACCATCCGCCCATGGACCGCCCTCCGCCGCCGCCCACTGCCCAAACTGAGCCCCCAGCCACCACTACATCACCCCACCGCAGCTCGCCGACCCGCCCAACGCCACCCAGAGCCACCGGAGCGCCGCCGCCCGTGCTGCCGTCGCCGCCACCCGCCCCTGCTCGCCGTGGACAGCACGACCCCGACCCCCTCCGTCCAAGCCGAGCCCCTGAGTAGCTTCCCCACGCGCCACTGAAGCTCACCGACCGGACCACGCCGCCCCAAGCCCGCCGGAGCACCGCCGTCGACGCGAGCCGCGCCGCCGCGGCCTCTGCTCCAACGCCGGCGAGCCCTTCCCGGGCGTCCCCCACCTGAGCAACACCCCCACAAGGTAGCCCTCGCACCCCTGAACCTTCCCCGACCCTCGCCCCTCGCCGCCGGCGAGCCCCCTCGCCGGAATTTCGGCCGGCCGCCGTACCCGAGCCGCCCGAGGACCCAATTGCAAGGATTTAAATCTTTAGAAGGGTCTGAGCGTAAGATTCAAGGACCTAGTTGTAAAAGAAAGTTTCAAACCTAAATTCAAATTCAGTGAACTTGTAAAATTCGTATAAAATCGTAGAAAATTCAGAAAAATGCAAACTCAACTGTTCTGGAATCCTCAGAACAAACGCTACCACTTTTGTTACGAAAGGTTTCTCAGAATCTCAACATATTTTGCTCTACTTTAAATAGAAGCTTTAATGGACTTATTTTGTACCCACTATTCTAGAACAATGCTGACCCTAAATTTTGGGCAGTGAATTAGTTGCTTGATGTTTAGGACTGTGTAAAAAGATCAGGCCCAAATTCCATCTCTAGCTCTACTGTTTGTTAAACTTAGTTTTAATTCATGTGTAAGTAGAATGTTTTATCCCTGCAGTTAGGTGGTGAGTCACCCACTGAAACTTTTCCTATGCTAATGGATTGGTACCTAGAAGCCAGAGAAAAATTAGGAGACTTTTTATCTCACAGTAACCTACTTATTCGATTTATGTGCTAATAACATACATTAAATCAAGAAAATAGTATCTTAGGTTGGCAAATTCTCAAATTTTTACTGGGAGATAAAATATGGTAGAGGTTGCTGTGTAAAAAGTTCCATGGACAAAAACCCTGTGTAGGGTCCTGTAAAAATGAATCTTTGAATAGCCTAGGTGTAGAATTTCATATTTTCTATGCTCTGGATACTGCATGATAAATCCTACAAACATTACAGTAGCTTCTGCATGCTCAAGTGAGAACTCTGTAAAAATCTTAGACTCATTTGTTGCACCAATTGTTCTGTACAAAAAGAACAAGTATCTAACAGCAACTATGAAATATATTTTTCAGAATTAATCTGTTGCATAAAATTGGCTGAAAATTTTACAGTAAGCACATCTTTCCTTGATGTGCCTAAATCCAAAATTTCATGACCAGAAACTATCCCTTGTAGTAATTACTCTCAAATCATAATCAAGTGCTATTTCCACGACTTAAACTTGTGCACTCATGTAGAATCGACGACTCTCGCCGACGGAACTTACGAGCTGGTGCCCGCGTCCGAGAGTGAGCAGCGTGAAGCTCAAGCAAATCTAACTGAAGCTTTTGAAGACCCGAGCCCAAGTTCGGAAGATCCCCAAGCGAACTGCGAAGGCAAGCCCCGGAGCATAACCCCTCCTTTCTGAAATTATGCAACTCATTACTCTTTGCTTGTGCATTAAGTTTATAGGAGTTGGATGAAAACTTAGTTGCATGATGTCAGGAACCCTTGCTTGAAAACTAGATGTAAGGTTCGATAGAATGCTGTGCTAATAGGACTCCGGTAAAAGTCGAGTGATTTCCTGTCACTCGCGAGAAAATAGGAGTTGAATGACTACTACACGCTGCAATCATAAGGACACGGACGGGTTACGTAACGATGGTTACGATTGAGGCCCGTCTGTCTAGTGAAAAATGCTAAGGCCGCAGGGTGTGGTAGTGATGGTTAAGTCTTTGAACGTACTAAACACATGCCGAGATTATGGGAATCGGTAAGCTTAAGTACCTGATTGGCCCGGCAAGGGGACGGCATCCTACCCTTTGAACTTCGGTCCCATGTGCATATGGCGAGTGCAGAGAGTGGTCACGACCCGGCGCCGAACCGTGGCGTGGAGCTCTTGTACTCTCGGAGGGTAGCCCCGATCCACGACCCGGAAAGAAAGGGGAAAAGTTGCACGTGTGATTCTAGGGAGTAACCACGTGACGTGTGTTTGGGTTTCCCTTGCAAGGTTAAGAAATTCGATTCGAATCGTCCGTTTCTCACGGCTATTGAGACTGCTTAACCATTTTTACCCACAGAGTAAGAAGAGGAACAATGATGATGAATGAACTGGTTGGATGAGAAATTTAATGCTTCACCATGTATGCTTTAGATAGCTGCTTATCTAGACTGGCTAACGAAACTAGAATCTTGAGCTAAAAGTTGAAAGTAAGGACCCACTTGTAGTTGCTTTTCGGCAAAACAAACCCCTGAGCCAAAAAGCCTGGCATGTCTAGAGTCGGTAGAGTAGATTCCACTACTCGGGTAAGTCTTGCTGAGTATTAGTATACTCAGCCTTGCTTGTGACTCGTTTTCAGGTGAGAACTTTGAAGACATGATTGCTAGCTTGACTTGGCCCTGCACTCTTCCCCCTGGTTGGTCGGTGGAATGGGATGCGCCCCCGTCCAACGGAGATAAGGCCGAGTGATGTCTCGTACGGGCTTCATCGAGACATCCTGTATCGTTGAGTAGTTTCCGTCGTTTATTTCCGCTGCAACTTAACTCTGAAGAACTTATTTATGTTAATTGAAGTACTTGATTTCTAAACTCAAAACTTGGTCTGTAATATTTACTTATGCTAATGTTGTAATATTTGCTGGAATGTGGTATTCTCTGGGCTCATCGTCGCATGAGCATTTGTATGTATGGCGCTCGATCCGTTCACCGTGGTTGTATCGGGAGGTTATACCCGACAGACCAGTGGATTACTCCGTTTGAAGTGTAAGGTTAACCGAGAATGCCTTAATGGTGATGGTTAATACACTTGAGCCGGATTAATTCAGGTGGTTCTGCCACAGCTGGTATCAGAGCCGTAGCTGGTGCCACAGCTGGCAACAGCGGACGCCAGAGCCGAAATACATACGCCAAAGAATGCGACAAGCCTTAAAAACTTGTTTTCATAAAACTTGACTAGAAGGTTGTGTTGCGAAATGCGTTGGTACGTTAAGGATGGTGCCTAGTTCGTAAAGCCCTAAGGGATTATGGGAAAGTTACTAGGTGGCTATCTAACTTCTATATATAGTATCAACTGACTTCCAGCACATTACCTTCTGTCAAAACTTACTTTCATGTACAACCGACCTTAAATTCTGTAACGACGCACTCGTCGCTAAGGTAAGAAGGTAAGGATCCTCAGCCAACTGAGGGAGCTTGGCCTTCCTGTTGGTGATGCGAACCGAACGCTGCCCTCAAGTAGTGGCTTTCTTGAGGTGCTGCCAATATGCCAACTGTTAGTTGAACATATTGGGAGTAGAAGGTTTGGCGCAGGGTATGGCGATCGCTGTTCATACCCCCGTCTCATGACGGTACCCCCGTGAATACGCTATCTCGATAGCGTATGTTAACGTCGTCTGTACGGCGGAAATTGTACAGATATCGTTTCTATAAGTAAACGGTAATGAATACGGACGCTTTCATGAGTGCTGGCATGAAAGGTTCATGAATTATATATGCTTGTCAATCTTCTGCAGGTACACTAACCGTGATTACGATAAGTTAAGGGACGAATAGAAAGACTCGACTAGCTATTATAGGAGAGCCGTATTGTGTATGCCACCGAAACTATCTTCGTAAGACCAAAGCTATTTGGCAATTGTTTTATTTTGTGAGGACGAATGGGACGTGCATGCATCATGAATATATATACCGGAAATTGAAAATGCGTTGTATAAGAGTGGTAAGGTTCTTGCGTATCTAAGCGAGGTTTGCATAAGGACTATCTAGCGAATCTGTCACAAATCTGCCATGACCAACAAGAGCGATTTATTGACCCAAGAAAATGACCTTTTCTGGAGAAGTTCATGTTGAAAGAATTGTTCCAAATTTCGTGTTCTATCTTCTGTTCAAAAATGAAAAATTCTGAACTTATGGATAGTGAGAAATAACAGAAACATTGGAGTGTCAGAATTCTGTCCAGAATAAGCCCTTCTGCCTCTTAAATTTTTAGGCCCCCTTCCCGCAGTTTTCTGCAAAAGAGCACAACACAAAACTTGTTCCAAATTTACCCAGGAAGCTGCTGTTCAAATTTGGTAAATTTCGGCTGGGTAGACTTTCCCTGGTGTGCGAAACTCTAGCCCTCTGTTCACTGAAAATTCTGGGTAGACAGTAAGGTAAAACCTGAAAAGAAAGACCATCTTGGAGACCTAATTAGCTCTGGAGTTGACTAGCAAAGTTGTTCACAAATACCTTAGGAGTGATCTGGTGAAATTTGGGAATTTTTGGATGAGAACTGTGGGAGTTATGATTATTTTTGCACACTATACAGAATCTGTCCTTGTGCTGTTCACAGTTTTTCGCTATCTCACTCCATTTGATCTTTTATTCAGATGGCCGAGCCTGTTGATATGATGGTGGATGAGGATGGACGCGTACACTCGCAGTGTCTCCACTGGGAGGGCTTTCCCTCTATTTTGTGGGATGTTCTGCGTACCGCGGGCTATCTCATTCCCCCACGTTACGCCGGACTGGAGTTTGCGGAAAATGGAGTTACCCACTGCCGTGTCAACGTGACTATCTTTCCGCACCCGCTACACCCGGAGTGGCCCACCTTGGAGCTTGAGGCTGTTGGTCGCCGTTTGGCCGATACTTGGGAGCTTGCAGCCATGAGGGCGCTCACCACGTTTTGTGCGTAGCGTCCCGAGGTTGTCACACTCACTCCCATTGGATTGTTTCCTGCTGCCCAGGACAACGACCCCTTTTGGCTCAACAGGGTGCAGCACGCACAGTACTTGGTAGACTTTCATGCCCAGGAGACTATCCATACCTCCGTGCGGTGCATGAGTGCACTCTACCGGCTTCAGACTCTCCAGAGTCAGGCACTCGAGCAGCTCACTGATCTTGCTCAGGCCTACCACATGATGGCAGATACCAGGGATGAGCAGATAAAGGAGCTCAGTCAGGATCTTGAGGACAGAGATGCTTAGATTGGCCAACTTGAGGGCCAAATACAGGAGCAGGACACTCTCATGGGTGAGAGAGATACCACGATAGCACAGTTGGAGGAGCAGCTCCATGATCTGAGCCTTGAGTTGGAGGATGCTAATGAGCACATTCAGTGGCATCATGATCAGAATGACCATCCCCATGAGGACGACATGGAGGAGGATGAGGAGGAGCCACAGGAGATTGATGGTATCTCAGGTATGGATTTCGAGGGTGAGGTACCACAGGCACCTCAGATGGGAGCTCACTCTCCTGCTCACAGCGAGTCATCCGTCAACGACTTGGATGATTTCTAGAGGACGACCTAGGAGGACTTTTGCACATACTCCTCGATAGGGTAGCCTAACTTTTGGCAAGTGTTGTAATAGGCTAACTAGGAGTTGAGTAACTCTTTTGTGTTGGGTACACCTGAACCATGTGGATACCCTCAGCATGTAAGGAACGGCGATAAACTTGGGTGATTTCGTTGTAATTTGGTAAACGATGAAATCCACAATCGCTGAGACTTGTCGGAATTTTTACCCATGTCTCCTTGCATTTCTTGGCTGAGTGTTGAATACCAGACTTGTGCTAAATCTTGTGATCTAGGGTCTCACAAAAATTCAGCATCATTGGACCTCGCTGGTTTAAGATATAGGCGAAACCGTACCGGTCAATCTGCTGAAAAACAGCTAAGACAGTAAGGCAAAGGATGAGCTTTTCGACCCCCTTAGCTACAGTTCTAGCACCGAAGTTAAATACCAAAGTGGTGCATTCCTAAATTCTCTGACTACTGCCAATGTTGAGATGTTTTTGATGGACCCACAGCAAGCTATGATTTTCCTCGTAGCAAACAGGGCTTCTGTCCATACTTCTAGCTGTGATTTCGGAAGTCTTTGACTACACCAATCATTATGAATCAAGGAAGTAATATGGATCGCGTTGCTAATGGTAACCTTTCACGTTTCAGATGGTTGGATCAACACGTGGCAACCCCGAGGGTTTTGGTGCCGGGGGCAGCCGCTCGCGACAATCGCCACCACCCCCGCCCAGTTTGGTGGAAGTGATGGCCGCTCAAACCGAGCTGCTGCGTCAGATTGTGCAAGGACAACACCAGCAGAGGGGTGGGCACAATGCTCACCAACCACAAGCTGCAGGATACACGGATTTCCTGGGGACCCAGCCGCCCTTGTTCCAAAAGACCGAGGAACCCCTGGACACAGATGCATGGATTCGCACCATCGAATCCAAGTTCACATTACTTGTGGCCCCATGCTCAGAAGCCAACAAAGCTCGTTTTGCCGCGCAACAGCTTCGCGGTACCGCTCGACTGTGGTGGGACCACTATTTTGCTATACTCCCCGCTGATCACATTGTCACCTGGGATGAATTCAAGACCGCATTCCGGGCACATCATATCCCCGAGGGTCTCCTGGAGAGGAAGTTGAATGAGTTCCTGGCACTCACCCAGGGCACCCGCACCGTGCTGCAGTACGCCCAAGCGTTCAACAACTTATGTCAGTATGCGGGCTATCACGCTGATACGGATGCCAAGAAGCGTGATCGTTTCCGCCGAGGTCTGAGTACCAAGCTCAAGGAACGTCTGAACCTAGCCAGGGCTGACACCTACAACGAGTTGGTCAATATGGCCATTACCCAGGAAGACTGTATCATGGCGCACCGGGCAGAGAAGAAGAGAAAGGCACCCGCAGGACCATCAAGTGTCCAACCACCAAGGTATCACATCGTGCAAAATACCGCACCCACAGCTCCACCAAGGGCCCCGCAGCCAGGAAGATGGATTGCCAGACCCCCACAGCAGCCAGGCATGGTACGACCCCCGATGCCTTCACAGAATGGTCCAAGGCCCATTCTTCAACAGTCTCTTCGACCTAGCCCCGCGAATCGTTGTTTCAAATGCGGGAGTTCCAGCCACTTCGCACGAGAATGCCCTCAGCCTGGACAGCCCAACCAAGGTCAAGGATCCAACCCGAACACCAAGAACAGGGGCAAGAGACAGACCCTGCAAGTCAAGCAAGGACGGATTAACTTCACCACGCTTGCAGAGCTTCCTGAAGGAGCCCCAGTGATGTCGGGTACATTCTCTATCCATAACAAGCCTGCAGTTATATTATTTGATTCTGGTGCATCGCATAGTTTCATAAGCGCAAAATTCGGTACAAAAGTAGGCTTGGATGTTTGTCACACCAAAGGGTCATATATGATATCAACACCGGGTGGTAAAATTGCTTCGAACCAAATGATCAGACAAGTACCAGTCAAATTGGGTAGTAAAACCATCGACACAGACCTTGTCCTTTTACCCCTTGACGGCATGGACATTATTTTGGGAATGAACTGGATGGCTATGCACGGAGTCACACTGGACCTTTCTTCCCGAGCCGTTGAGATAAATTCACCTAGTCACGGAGCCACTACCCTTTACCTACCGTTCCTCGATTGCACGAATTCCTGTGCTTATAAGATGGAAGGACTTAAGCTACATGATATTCTCGTGGTAAACGAGTATGCCGATGTTTTCCCGGATGACTTACCCGGAATGCCACCGGATAGGGACATTGAGTTCGTTATTGAACTCCAACCAGGCACTGCACCTATATCCAAAAGACCATATAGGATGCCCCCTAAAGAATTGGCCGAGCTGAAAATTCAACTCCAAGAACTACTGGACAAAGGTTTCATTCGCCCTAGCGCGTCGCCTTGGGGATGTCCAGCCCTTTTTGTAAAGAAGAAGGATGACAGTTTGAGATTATGTGTGGACTACCGACCTCTCAATGCGGTAACTGTTAAAAATAAATACCCCCTTCCTCGCATCGATGTGCTCTTCGATCAATTAGCTGGAGCCAGAGTCTTCTCAAAGATTGATCTTCGTTCGGGATATCATCAGATCAAGATTCGCCCGTGCGATATTCCTAAGACTGCCTTCTCCACACGATATGGACTATATGAATTTTTGGTCATGTCCTTTGGACTCACCAATGCCCCTGCCTACTTCATGTATCTCATGAATTCGGTATTCATGCCCGAACTTGACAAATTCGTCGTAGTGTTCATCGACGACATCCTTATCTATTCCAAGGATGGGGAAGAGCATGCCAAGCACCTTCGCATTGTTCTTCAGCGACTCAGAGACCATCAGCTCTATGCTAAGTTTTCTAAGTGTGAATTCTGGTTGGATACTGTAAAGTTCTTAGGTCACACGATCCCCAGCGAAGGCATAGCTGTTGACCCCAGCAAGGTACAAGAGGTGATGGATTGGAAACCCCCTACCTCTGTTCATCAGATTCGCAGTTTTCTCGGCTTAGCCGGTTACTACCGTCGCTTCATCCCGGATTTCTCTCGAATTGCTAAGCCCATGACGGAACTGTTAAAGAAGGAAGTAAAGTTTGTATGGGACGAGAAATGTGAAGAAGCTTTCCATACTCTCAGAGAGCATCTGACTACTGCACCTGTGTTAGCTCAACCCGATAATACCAAGTCATTCGATGTGTATTGTGACGCATCGGGTACTGGTCTAGGATGTGTGCTTATGCAAGAGAATCGAGTGATTGGATATGCCTCACGAGCCCTTCGGCCCTACGAACAGAATTATCCCACGCATGACCTTGAGGTCGCAGCCGTCATTCACGCTCTGAAGATATGGAGGCACTATCTCATGGGTACACAGTGCAATATCTACACGGATCATAAGAGTCTCAAGTATATCTTCACACAAGCCGATCTGAATATGAGACAACGGAGATGGCTAGAACTAATCAAGGATTATGACCTTGAAGTGCACTATCACCCCGGCAAGGCTAACGTAGTCGCTGATGCACCAAGCCGCAAGTCCCATTGCCATTGCTTATCCATGGAGTTCTACCATGAGACATTATGTGCAGACATGAGGAAGCTTAATATGGAAATGGTTTCCCAAGGCACTCTAGATCACATCTCAGTTGAGCCCACTCTTCACGACCAAATCGTCATGGCACAACTACATGATGAAGGAATTAAGATCATCAAACAAAAACTCTCTCTAGGCGAAGAGAAGTATAAATGTTTCCGCCAGGACCATAAGGGAGTTCTATGGTTCGAAAGTCGTATAGTCGTTCCGAAGGATCGTGAACTCCGCAAGCAAATTCTTGATGAGGCACACCTCTCCAAATTCTCTATCCACCCCGGCAGTAGCAAAATGTATCAGGACCTAAGGCAAAACTTCTGGTGGACTAGAATGAAAAGAGAAATTGCTACGTATGTCTCAGAATGTGACACGTGCCAGAGAGTGAAAGCTAGCCACTTAAAGGTAGCCGGTACACTTCAACCGTTACCTATACCATCATGGAAATGGGAAGACATAAGTATGGACTTCATCGTAGGACTACCAAACACTTCCCAAAAACATGATTCCACATGGGTTATCGTGGACAGACTCACGAAGACGGCACATTTTCTTCCGGTACACACAACCTATTCTACCAAGAAATATGCCGAGATTTACCTCGATCGTATTGTTTGCCTGCATGGAATACCTAAGACAATTATTTCCGATCGTGGTCCTCAGTTTGTAGCACGCTTTTGGGAACAACTGCAAACGTCTCTTGGCACCAAGCTGATTCGCAGCTCAGCATACCACCCTCAGACTGATGGACAAACGGAAAGAGTAAACCAAATTCTTGAGGACATGCTGAGAGCTTGTGTCATTCATTATGACAAGAATTGGGACAAATGCCTACCCTTGGCAGAGTTCTCGTACAACAACAGCTATCAAACGAGTTTGAAAATGGCACCATTTGAGGCCCTGTACGGACGAAGGTGTCGAACTCCTTTGAGCTGGTCACAAACCGGAGAACGTAAAATAATTGGACCCGACCTGGTAATCGAGGCAGAGGAGAAAGTAAAAGTAATACAAGCAAATCTTAAAGCCGCACAAGCCCGACAAAAGAGCTATTCGGACAAAAGGAGAAAGCCCCTAAAGTTCGAAGTTGGCGATCATGTCTATCTTCGAGTTTCACCAACCAAGGGAGTGCGAAGATTTGGAATCAAAGGCAAACTAGCCCCCGTTATATTGGTCCCTACGAAGTCATTGAGAGCTGCGGACCCGTAGCCTACAAATTACGACTGCCCCCTCAGCTCAAGGCCACCCATGATGTCTTCCACATATCTCAACTCAAGAAGTGTATTCGAGTCCCTACCGAGATTGTGGAACAACAAGAAATATCGTTGGAACCCGACCTCTCGTATGTCGAACACCCAGTTAAGATTCTGGATCAAAAAGAAAGAGAGACCAGGAGGAAAGTGATTAGAATGTATAAAATACAATGGAATCACCACACGGAAGAAGAAGCCACCTGGGAAACGGAGAGCTACCTAAACCAACATTTCCCTGAGTTTCTTGTCTCAACCACTGGTATGTGCACCCACGCCCACACTAAGAATTACCGAATCTCGGGGCGAGATTCTTGTTAAGGGGGGAAGGCTGTGACAACCCTGGTAATTACAATTCCAAAATCGATGTCATTAGCCTAACTCTATGTTTAAACCAACTAATGAGAGGGTGGAAAGAATTAAAACGAGTTCAGTTGGAATTCAAATTTAATTTGAGCACATTGGTTACTTTTGAACTTTTAAATTTAACTTTCAAACCATAAGCCAAATGGGTTTTTGCCTGAAACCAAAGTTGTAGAACTTTTTATTTTGAACAACTTTCGTGTTCAAAAGTTTTTGAAATTCAAATCAGAAAGAGGAGAAAACGCCCTGTTTGCACCCAGCCCCCTGAAGTTTTTCGAATTTTTGCACTTCGGTCCCTCCCTCCGCTGCTGCACCGCGCGCGCGCCCGACCGCCGCGCGCCAGGTGGCCGGCGTCGCCTGATCGGCGCGAAGCGCCAGGCCAGTGGCCGCCGCACCACCCCGCCACGGCCGGCTTTGCCCCGCCCCCACGCCGCGCGGCCAGTCAGCGCCCGCGCGTGCTGCCGCGCCCAGCCCGCCGCCCGGCCGCCCAGTCGCCGCGCTCCGCCGTGCCGCCCCGGCCCCCGTGGCCAACCAGTCGCCGCGCCCGCCCTCCGCCCGAGCCGCTGCCACTGCTGCTTCCCCACTCCGCGCCCGGCACTATCTCACCGCGCTCACGCCATATCGCGGCCGCCCAGTCACCGCGCCCGCGTGCCGCACGCCGCGCCGGCGTTCTGCCGCCGCCCGCCGCGGCCAGTGCACGCCGTTGCCGTGCCCCGCCCCGCGCGTCGCCCAGGCACCTCCACACCCCCTCCTGTCCCTATAAAAGTACCGCCCGGCCACGCGCGCGAGCCACCGCAGCCCAGAACACCTCACCGTCGCCATCGCCGCCGCCGAGCACCATCCGCCCGTGGACCGCCCTCCGCCGCCGCCCACTGCCCAAACTGAGCCCCCAGCCACCACTACATCACCCCACCGCAGCTCGCCGACCCGCCCAACGCCACCCAGAGCCACCGGAGCGCCGTCGCCCGCGCTGCCGTCGCCGCCGCCGCCCCTGCTCGCCGTGGACAGCACGACCCCGACCCCCTCCGTCCAAGCCGAGCCCCTGGGTAGCTTCCCCACGCGCCACTGAAGCTCACCGACCGGACCACGCCGCCCCAAGCCCGCCGGAGCACCGCCGTCGACGCGAGCCGCGCCGCCGCCGCCTCTGCTCCAACGCCGGCGAGCCCTTCCCGGCCGTCCCCCACCTGAGCAACACCCCCACAAGGTAGCCCTCGCACCCCTGAACCTTCCCCGACCCTCGCCCCTCGCCGCCGGCGAGCCCCCTCGCCGGAATTTCGGCCGGCCGCCGTACCCGAGCCGCCCGAGGACCCAATTGCAAGGATTTAAATCTTTAGAAGGGTCTGAGCGTAAGATTCAAGGACCTAGTTGTAAAAGAAAGTTTCAAACCTAAATTCAAATTCAGTGAACTTGTAAAATTCGTATAAAATCGTAGAAAATTCAGAAAAATGCAAGCTCAACTGTTCTGGAATCCTCAGAACAAACTCTACCACTTTTGTTACGAACGTTTTCTCAGAATCTCAAAATATTTTGCTCTACTTTAAATAGAAGCTTTAATGGTCTTATTTTGTACCCACTGTTCTAGAACAATGCTGACCCTAAATTTTGGGCAGTGAATTAGTTGCTTGATGTTTAGGACTGTGTAAAAAGATCAGGCCCAAATTCCATCTCTAGCTCTACTGTTTGTTAAACTTAGTTTTAATTCATGTGTAAGTAGAATGTTTTATCCCTGCAGTTAGGTGGTGAGTCACCCACTGAAACTTTTCCTATGCTAATGCATTGGTACCTAGAAGCCAGAGAAAAATTAGGAGACTTTTTATCTCACAGTAACCTACTTATTCGATTTATGTGCTAATAACATACATTAAATCAAGAAAATAGTATCTTAGCTTGGAAAATTCTCAAATTTTTACTGGGAGATAAACTATTGTAGAGGTTGCTGTGTAAAAAGTTCCATGGACAAAAACCCTGTGTAGGGTCCTGTAAAAATGAATCTTTGAATAGCCTAGGTGTAGAATGTCATATTTTCTATGCTCTGGATACTGCATGATTAATCCTACAAAAATTACAGTAGCTTCTGCATGCTCAAGTGAGAGCTCTGTAAAAATCTTAGACTCATTTGTTGCACCAATTGTTCTGTACAAAAAGAACAAGTATCTAACAGCAACTATGAAATATATTTTTCATAATTAATTTGTTGCATAAAATTGGCTGAAAATTTTATAGTAAGCACATCTTTCCTTGATGTGCCTAAATCCAAAATGTCATGACTAGAAACTATCCCTTGTAGTAATTACTCTCAAATCGTAATCAAGTGCTATTTCCACGACTTAAACTTGTGCACTCATGTAAAATCGACGACTCTCGCCGACGGAACTTACGAGCTGGTGCCCGCGTCCGACAGTGAGCAGCGTGAAGCTCAAGCAAATCTAACTGAAGCTTTTGAAGACCCGAGCCCAAGTTCGGAAGATCCCCAAGCGAACTGCGAAGGCAAGCCCCGGAGCATAACCCCTCCTTTCCGAAATTATGCAACTCATTACTCTTTGCTTGTGCATTAAGTTTATAGGAGTTGGATGAAAACTTAGTTGCATGATGTCAGGAACCCTTGCTTGAAAACTAGATGTAAGGTTCGATAGAATGCTGTGCTAATAGGACTCCGGTAAAAGTCGAGTGATTTCCTGTCACTCGCGAGAAAATAGGAGTTGAATGACTACTACACGCTGCAATCATAAGGACACGGATGGGTTACGTAACGATGGTTACGATTGAGGCCCGTCTGTCTAGTGAAAAATGCTAAGGCCGCAGGGTGTGGTAGTGATGGTTAAGTCTTTGAACGTACTAAACACATGCCGAGATTATGGGAATCGGTAAGCTTAAGTACCTGATTGGCCCGGCAAGGGGACGGCATCCTACCCTTTGAACTTCGGTCCCATGTGCATATGGCGAGTGCAGAGAGTGGTCACGACCCGGCGCCGAACCGTGGTGTGGAGCTCTTGTACTCTCGGAGGGTAGCCCCGATCCACGACCCGGAAAGAAAGGGGAAAAGTTGCACGTGTGATTCTAGGGAGTAACCACGTGACGTGTGTTTGGGTTTCCCTTGCAAGGTTAAGAAATTCGATTCGAATCGTCCGTTTCTCACGGCTATTGAGACTGCTTAACCATTTTTACCCACAGAGTAAGAAGAGGAACAATGATGATGAATGAACTGGTTGGATGAGAAATTTAATGCTTCACCATGTATGCTTTAGATAGCTGCTTATCTAGACTGGCTAACGAAACTAGAATCTTGAGCTAAAAGTTGAAAGTAAGGACCCACTTGTAGTTGCTTTTCGGCAAAACAAACCCCTGAGCCAAAAAGCCTGGCATGTCTAGAGTCGGTGGAGTAGATTCCACTACTCGGGTAAGTCTTGCTGAGTATTAGTATACTCAGCCTTGCTTGTGACTCGTTTTCAGGTGAGAACTTCGAAGACATGATTGCTAGCTTGACTTGGCCCTGCACTCTTCCCCCTGGTTGGTCGGTGGAATGGGATGCGCCCCCGTCCAACGGAGATAAGGCCGAGTGATGTCTCGTACGGGCTTCATCGAGACATCCTATATCGTCGAGTAGTTTCCGTCGTTTATTTCCGCTGCAACTTAACTCTGAAGAACTTATTTATGTTAATTGAAGTACTTGATTTCTAAACTCAAAACTTGGTCTGTAATATTTACTTATGCTAATGTTGTAATATTTGCTGGAATGTGGTATTCTCTGGGCTCATCGTCGCATGAGCATTTGTATGTATGGCGCTCGATCCGTTCACCGTGGTTGTATCGGGAGGTTATACCCGACAGACCAGTGGATTACTCCGTTTGAAGTGTAAGGTTAACCGAGAATGCCTTAATGGTGATGGTTAATACACTTGAGCTGGATTAATTCAGGTGGTTCTGCCACACCTGATCGATTACGACTTGTTACAACCTTATTTTAAACAGAAAAACTACTACATCTATAATATTTTTATAAAGGAAACGGACTCCCACAGAATCTTCTGCCGCCATCTCCTAATTCAATCAGGACTCTTTCCATTACTTCTCGACCGAATCAGCATCGTTCCGTTGACCAATATCAGGCCACTTTTGACCGGGATCCTCTTTTGTGGTTCCAATAGTTTCACCTTCCCTATCTGCTGGCGCAAGTTGCATCGCCAACCGGCCGATTCCCAACTGTAGCCTCAATCGGCCGATTCTTCTCTGTAGCCTTTAGATCTGCCGCATCGGCCAATCTCTTCCCCTGACGCCGATTCAACATGTGTCAGAATCTGGAGTCAACACAAACCCCTCAAGCCAAAAGCCTTGCATGTCTAGGAGTCGGCTAAGTATATTCCACTAGTCAGGTAAGCCTTGCTGAGTATTAGTATACTCAGCCTTGCTTGTGGCTTGTTTTCACGTGAGACTTTCGAGGATATGATTGCTAGTTTGACTTGGCCGTGTACCCTTCCTCCTGGTTGGTTGGTGGAATGGGATACGCCCCAGGCCAACGGTGATAATGCCGAGTGATGTCTCGTACGGGCTTCATCGAGACATCATGTATCGTCGAGTAGTTTATCTTTATTTTTCCGCTGCATTGAACTCTGAAGAACTCAATTATTTTGAACTCTGAAGTACCTTGTTTTATAAATTTGAACTCCGTTGTAATAATAATTTGTGATGAACCCTGTGGTGTAAAATCTTGTGGAATGTTGTATCCTCTGGGATCACCTTCGTGTGAGTACATGTATGTGTGGTTTCGATCAAAAAAACCGTGGTTGTATCGGGAGGTTACCCGACAGACCAATGGATTATTCCGTTTGAAGTGCGAGTTAGCCCTGATTGCCCTCGTGGTGATGGTTAGCGCGCTTGAGCCGGATTAATTGAGATGGTTCTGCCACAACTGGTATCAGAGCTGAAATGCATACGCCAGAGAATGCAACAAGCCTTAAAAACTTGTTTTCATAAAACTTGACCAGAAAAATGCGTTTGCAAAAGTACATTGGTTCATTAAGGATGGTACCTAGTTCGTAAAGCCCTAAGAGATTATGGGAAAGTTACTAGGTGGCCATCTAACTTATGAATATTATCAATTGACTTCCAGCATATTACTTTCTGTCAAAACTTACTTTTATGCACAACCGACCCTTAAATATTGTAACGACGCACTCATCGCTAAGGTAAGAAGGTAAGAATCCTCAGCCAACTGAGAGAGCTTGGCCTTCCTGTCGGTGATACGAGCCAAATGCTGCCCTCAAGCGGTGGCTTACTTGAGGTGCTGCCAATATACCAACTACTAGTTGATTATATTGGGAGTAGAAGGTTTGGCGCAGGGTATGGCGATCGCTATTCATACCCCAGTCTCAAGACGGTACCCCCGTGAATAAGCTATCTTGATAGCGTATGTCATCGTCGTCTGTACGGCGGGAATTGTACGGATGCCGTTTCTATAGTAAACGGTAATGAATGCGGACGCTTTCATGAGTGCTGACAAGAAAGGTTCAGTGGATATATATATATATGCTATATCAATCTTCTGCAGGTACACTAACCGCGATTACGATAAGTTAAAAGAACGGTTAGAGAATTTTCGACTAGCTATTATAGTGAGAGATGTACTGTGTATGCCACCGAAACTAACTTCGTAACACCAAAGCTATTTAGCAATTATTTTATTTTGTGAGGACGAATAGGATGTGCATGCATCATGACCATATAAATCTGAATTTGAAAATACGTTGATTGAGAGTGGTAAGGTTCATGCGCCCACGCAATTGTCTTTGCATAAGGATTATCTAGCAAATCTGTTACATTCCTGCCATATCTGAAAAGATGGATTTATTGAGCTTAGAGAATGATCCTTTCTGGAGAAACTCATGTTGAGAGTTTTGTTCCAAAATTTTTATTCTACCTCCTGTCTAAATATGAAAAATTCTAAACATATGGATAATGAGAAACAACAAAGACCTTGAGATGTCAGTTTTCTGTCCAAAATGAGCAGTTCTAGCACACAAAGTTTTATGCCCTCTTACTACAGTTTTCTGCAAAAGTGTTCAACACAAAACTTGTTGTAAATTTACTAAGGCAGATACTGCTAAAATTTGGTAATTTGTGGCTGGGTAGATTTTCCCTGGTGCACGAAATCTTGGCCCACGGTTCACTGAAATTTTTGGATAGACAGTAAAGTAAAACCTTATGAGAAAGACCATCTTAGACCCTGATCTAGCTCTGGAGTTGACTGGCAAAGTTGTTCACAAATACCTTAGGAATGTTCTGGTAAAAGTTGAGAATTTTTGGACAAGAACTGTTGAAGTTATGGCTATTTTAGCGCACTATCCAAAACCTGTTCGCAATGCTGTCCTCTCACCCATTCGATCTTTTGTTCAAATGGCCGAGCCTGTTGCCATGATGGTGGATGAGGATGGACGCATTCACTCGCAGTGTCTCCACTGGGAGGGCTTTCCCTCTATCTTGTGGGATGTTCTGCGCACCGCGGGCTATCCAATTCCCCCACGTTACACCGGACTGGAGTTTGCAGAGAATGGAGTTACCCAGTGCCGTGTTAACGTGACCATCTTTCCTCACCCACTACACCCGGAGTGGCCCGCCTTGGTGATTGAGGCTGTTGGTCGCCGTTTGGCCGATTCTTGGGAGCTTGCTGCCATGAGGGCACTCACCACTTTCTTTGCGTAGTGCCCCGAGGCCGTCACGCTCACTCCTATTGGTTTGTTTCCTGCTGCCCAGGACAACGACCTCTTTTGGCTCAACAGGATTCAGCACTCACAGTACTTGGTAGACTTTCACGCCCAGGAGACCATCGAGACCTCCGTGCGGTGCATGAATGCACTCTACCGAATTCAGACTCTCCAGAGTCAGGCGCTTGTGCAGCTCGCTGATCTTGCACAGGCCTACCACATGATGGTAGATACCAGAGATGAGCAGATTCAGGAGCTCAGTGAGGAACTTGAGGACAGAGACACCCGGATTGGCCAACTTGAGGGCCAAATTCAGGAGCATGACACTCTCATGGGTGAAAGGGATGACATGATAGCGCACTTAGAGGATCAGCTCCATGATCTGAACCTTGAGTTGGAGGATGCTAATGAGCACATTCAGTGGCACCATGATCAGAATGCCCCTCCCTACGTGGTGGCTATGGAGGAAGATGATGAGGAGCCACAGGAGATTGACGGTGTTTCAGATATGGACTTTGAGGGTGAGGCACCGCAGCCACCTCCGATGGGAGCTCACTCTCCTACTCGCAGCGAGTCATCCGTCAACAACCTCGACGACTTCTAGACGATGACCTAGGATGACTTTTGCATATACTCCTCGATAGTGTACCCTAACTTTTGGCAAGTGTTGTAATAGGCTAAATAAGAGTTGAGTACCTCTTTTGTGATGGGTACAACTGGACCATTGGATACTCTAATCATGTAAGCCATGGCTAAAAACTTGGTGGTTTGATTGTGATGTTGGAAAGCAGTTGAATCTGCGATTGCAGAAACTTGTCGGAATTTTTACCCATGTCTCCTTACATTTCTGGACTGAGTGTGGAATACCAAAATTTTCACAAATTTTGTGATCTAGGTTCTCACAAAAGTTCAGCACTATTGGATCTTGCTAGTTTGATTTATAGGCAAGATACTATAACTCATTCTGCTGAAAAAACAGCCAAACCAGCGAAGCAAAGAGTAAATCTTTCGACCATCTTGGCCATCGATTTAGCGTCTAAACTGAATACCAAAGTTGTACATCTCTAAATGCTCTACCCACTGCCAAAATATGAGCAAGTTTGGATGAACCTACCAGGAGTTATAAGTTTCTTATAGCAGACAGTATTCTGTCCACGATTCTATCCATGATCTTTTGGAAGTCTACTCTTTTCCGCGCTAATCCTTTTGAATCATGGAAGCAATATGGATCACGTTGCTAATGATAAACATTCACATTTCAGATGGTTGGAGCAACCCGTGGTAACCCGGAAGGTTTTGGTGCTAGTGCTAGTGAATCACAACAGCAGCCACTGCCACCACCCGGTTTAGTGGAAGTAATGGCCGCTCAAACCGAGTTGCTTCGTCACCTTGTCAAGGGGCAGCAAGCGATTTTTCAATACCTGCAGCAACAACACCATAAAGGGGATGGGTGTAATGTCCACCATCCTCAGGTTGCAGGCTATCCTGTCACACCCTAAAATTATTGGATTTCAGGATGTGATTAGAAAAAAAAATAATAATGCAATGATTTTCTCATAATTATATAAAAATTTCAACATTTATTTTCTTTAAAAAGAATTTAGTATAGGAAAAATAAATAATTGTCTTTCAGAATTAAATAAAATGGTTTTTTGTATGTTGCATTAATGTCGATGCATTGGTTTTTATTTGTTTGCGTGTTTGAGTTTGCAAAATAAAAATACCCAAAAACTACCCTAAAATCTTTTTTCTCTCTTCCCTATCTCTTTTGGCTCATCCCATATTTCTCTCTCTCTTTCCCTTCTCCTCTCTTTCTTTTCTCTCCCCGCGGCCCAAACAGCCCAGCCGAGCCCAACCCGCTGCCTCCCCTCTCACCACTGCTCACCCTTCTCTCTCACCGACATGCCGGACCCACCTGTCGGTGCCATCCCCTACCTCCCGCTCCCACCTTCCTTCTTGCATCACCGGTGCCTTCCTTTCCCCCACCAGACCTTGCTGCGAATCTCGCCGCCCGCGCCCGCGCCCGCCCCACCTTCCTTTCTTCTTCCTCCCTCTCCTCTCTCTTTCCTTTCCGCCGCGACACCAGACGCATCCGTCGCCGTCGCCCGTCGTCCACGCCTCCCTCCCCTTTCCTTTTCTTCTTCACCCCGAATCCTGTTCGCCCCCACGCCGTCGCCCGCATCTCCTCCTTCCTTCCCCGCGACACTGGCCTGCCATAATGCCGCGGCACGCGCCCCCCGGACGACCAGCCCCCATTACGCCCGCGGCAATCACGGCCGCCATCTCCGGCCGCCGCGTGAGCCGCCGCCTTCATTTCCCCGGCCGCTCCGCCTCCTTCCCTCGCCCTATAAAACCTGAGCACGAGCGCCAGTGCTCCCCTTATACTCCGCTTTCACCGCACGCCCGACTACCCCGCCGCTCTGCGCCGCTATTTTTCCTGAGCTCGAGTTCGCCGACGCCGCCACGCCATCGAACCGCCTTCATGCCGCCTCTTCGTCAATGCTAACCTTCGCCGGAGCTCCTCCTGGGACCCCGCACTGTCACCGGCCTCGTCTTCCCCTCCGCACCAATGCACCGCACCTGCAATCCCTCGCCGGTTTGAACGCCGCCGCCCCGTACCGCCCTTCGCCTCGACTCCGCCGTCTTCAACCCTCGCAAGACTCTCGCGAGGAAGTAAGCACCACGTCGCTCCCGTTTTCCCCCCTCCCTCTCGGTCTCTTTCCCCGGAAATTTCTCGCCGGAGCTCTGGCTCCGCCCGCCACCGTGGTCCGCCGGTCTCTGGCCGCCGCACGGTCGTCCCGTGACCCCCACCACTTTTGTCGTGCCACCCTCTATCTCCCCGGCTTAACCCCGGCCTGAATCGAGACCCGGAACACCGGATTCGGTGAGCTCTGGCCGTCCGCCGCCGCGCCTGCTCGCCGCCTGCGTCTGCCGCTGCCCAGCGCCGCCTGCCGATTTGCCCGACCCTTACTCCGCCGATTCGCCCGACCCTTACTCCGCCGATTCGCCCGACCCTTACTCTGCCGAGTCGACCCGATTCGCCCGACCCACAACCTGCCGCTCGATCCTGATCCAATGAACTAGAATTGCCCGACCCTTACTCTGACGAGCCGCGTCCGATTCGCCCGACCCACACCCTACCGCCCGATCTAGATCTAACGGCCAGAACAGATCTGAGCCGCGCACGAGCCGCCGTCCTCGCCTGACCCTTACCCTACCGTCGGATCATGATCCAACGGATCAGATCCGCCCGACTGAACCAAACCTAGCCGTCCACGGAACCTTTGCAGAAAAGCCCATAGGTTTTGTAGAAATCAACCCGCAGTCTAGATCACGAGAAAAATAATTAGAGTTAAGTCCTTTCTTTTCTGTCCCGACCCCTGACCTTTATAGAATTAATTCCCGCCATCCAGGATCTCCAGTTTTGTACCCAGACCCTCTATTTAAGGTTTAATTATATTTTAGCCCCTGATTTCTTCAATTTAGCCTCTGGAAGTTTAGTTTCTTCGCAGATAAGTCCCTGGAGCCTTGTTTTAGCCCTACCTTCGTCGTTTTAGCTCCGTTTCGACTCGTTCTAGTTGTGTTAGTCTTCTAAAACCCTAAGCTATTGTTTAGTCGTGTCGTTGTGCCTTAATTCATGTCTTTTAATTAAAAGTATCTTTAATTTGATTAAAGTTCTCTCATCTAGTTTTTCTAATTAAAATCTACCTAGGTCTTTACCTCCGGTTTTCATAACTAATGTCAATTCAATTAATACCAACTCAAATATGTTCTAAATATAATTTGTTTAGTTGAACACCAAATATAAAGTTATACGTTTAGATGCTCTCACAAGTTTTTTTCTAATTAATTGTTAATTAGTGTAATTTGTACATAGACAATCATAAATAAAATATGACTAAGTTCTACTACGCTTTTATAAATAAAAATATAATATAAGTTAATTATAATCAAGGATATTTTGTTTTGAATATCTTTTACATTTGTTTTCCAATCAAAATAAATAAAGCTCATAGCTCTTTTGTTTCTTTTATAATACCAATCTTCCGATAGCTGTGTCTTTTCAACCCTAGCTCCGTTTTCCGTGTTTCTTGTGCTCTTGTAACCGTAGCAGCGAGCCTTATCCTTTAGCACGCTCTTTTAAAAGCTTTTGTTTTGTGATTGGTGTATTGTTCTTAGCTGTACTTGTTTGTTGTTTTGTATGTTCATGCTCGATGTTTGCTTCGAGTAGAATGATCGCTGTTGAAGCTTGAAGATCAAGGTTTCCAAGTAAGAAAGAGCTGAAGAGCAGTAAGAGTAGCTTTTCGTTGGAAAAAGGCAAGTGACCCTAACCATCCTTCTATCTATGATTATTTACAAGAATACCATGTATTAATTGGAACTTGAAGAACCACCCAGGAAAACAGTACAACCACGAGAACTATATGGCTCTGGTCTTCGCTAAATAATTAGAGACTCTAGTTTGAAGCAGTCTTCGCTAAGGTGCTGACCATTAGGGAGGGTTATGGTTCACGCCACTATTGAAACTCTAGCGGACTACTTCTTATTAGGGAATCTTTGTAAAAGCCTCGTAGCGTCCCTATGCAATCACACCTCGGAAGTGTGGTATTTTGCCTAGCTAGCACAGCATGGTTGGGTCTAAAGTTCTTTTGAACTTTTACGCGACTTGTGGTGAAAGTGTACAACCTCTACAGACTGTCTAAAACTGATATATCAGCCGTGCTCACGATCAAGAGCGGCCTGGACCCTCACATGATTAATAAACTTAAAGATGGATTTAAATCGTTATTCTGGTTATTTCTTGTGGCCTTGCTGAGTACCAACCATAAGTAGACTCACCCTTGCTAACTGCTGCTCAGAAGAAAAAGGTGTGAAGTCTACTGAAGATGATGAAGAGTTCTAGGCGTACGCAACCCCCAGTCGTTTGCCTGTGAAGTTTGGAGCCTTCGTTTCCATGATAATCACATATCTCTGATAGTCTTGTAAGTCCTTATTTATGTTTCTTTACGTGATAATGCTGCTGTTATTCACTGGTGATGTCACTATATGTATGGAACTTGATCCTGGCATACATATAGTTATGCATTCGGTTTTGTCCTAAAACCGGGTGTGACATATCCAGAGCTCAATAACAAGATGATGGACACAAGAGACGTCTACTCAGACTTCTTATTGCCCCCATCACAACTTCCGATGAAACTTAAGGATCACCATGTAAAGTGTCGAACTCTCAAGCATGACCCATGCGGCATAGACTTGACCGGATGGGAAATTACCTGCACAGAATTCATCCCACGAGGTCGATGTCAAGTTAGCAGAACTACTGACGCCGACACAGTCCTACGAACACGAACTCGCTCACCTGTTCAGAAAAAGATAGACCATGCCAAATGCACCACACCCAAGAAAGGTTCATTAGGTATGCCAGTAGCGATATCTTTATATAACAAACAGCCCGGTCGTCCAAGTGACAAAAACCGTTGCTTCATTTGTAGAAGTGCTAACCATTTTGCTCGACAATGCCCTCAGCCTAGGCAGCCAAATCAGGGCCAAGGTTCTAACCAAACCCATCAGAACAAGCGTAAAAGACAGAGGAACAAGAGGAAAAGACAGATTGATCAGCTTGAAGCGTTCCCTAAAGGTGCACCATTAATGACACATACATTCTCTATTTAACAACAAGCCTACAGTTATATTGTTTGATTCTGATGCATCACATAGTTTCATTAGTGCAAAGTTTGGTGCAAAAGTAGGCTTGGATGTTTGTCACACAAAAGGGTCGTATATGATATCAACACCGGGTGGTAAAATTGCTTCAAATCAAATGATAAGGCAAGTACCAATCAAGTTGGGTAGTAAAACCATCAACACGGACCTTGTTCTTTTACCCCTTGACGGCATGGACGTTATTTTGGGTATGAATTGGATGGCTCTACACGGAGTCACACTGCACCTTTCTTCCCGAGCTGTTGAAATAAATTCACCTAGTCATGGAGCCACTACCCTTTACCTACCGTTACGGGAGTGCACGAATTCTTGTGCTTTCGTAATGGAAGGAATCAAGCTAGAAGATATTCCAGTGGTATGCGAGTATGCCGATGTTTTTCCGGATGACTTACCAGGAATGCCACCGGATAGGGATATTGAGTTCATTATTGAACTCCAACCAGCACTGCACCTATCTCCAAAAGACCCTATAGGATTCCACCTAAGGAATTGGCCGAACTGAAAACACAACTCCAAGAACTACTGGACAAAGGCTTCATTCGTCCTAGCGCATCACCTTGGGGATGTCCAGCCCTATTGGTAAAGAAAAAGGATGACAGTTTAAGATTATATGTGGACTACCGACCTCTCAATGCGGTGACCGTTAAGAATAAATACCCACTTCCCCGCATCGACGTTATCTTTGATCAATTATCTGGAGCTAGAGTTTTCTCAAAGATTGATCTTCGATCTGGATATCATCAGATAAAAATTCGCCCATGCGATATTCCTAAGACCACCTTTTCCACACGATATGGACTATATGAATTCTTGGTCATGTCCTTTGGTCTCACAAATGCCCCTGCCTACTTCATGTATCTCATGAATTCGGTATTCATGCCCGAGCTCGACAAATTCGTCGTAGTTTTCATTGACGACATCCTGATCTATTCCAAGAATGAGGAAGAGCACGCTAAGCACCTGCACATTGTTCTTCAGCGTCTCAGAGACCATCAGCTCTATGCTAAATTTTCTAAGTGCGAGTTCTGGTTGGATAGTGTGAAATTCTTGGGTCACACTATTTCGATCGAAGGCATAGCCGTTGACCCCAGCAAGGTACGAGAAGTGATGGATTGGAAACCTCCTACCTCTCTTTATTAGATTCGCAATTTTCTTGGTTTAGCCGGTTACTATCGCCATTTCATTCCGGATTTCTCCAGGATTGCTAAGCCTATGACCGAACTATTGAAAAAGGGAGTAAAGTTTGTGTGGGATGAGATGTGTGAAGAAGCTTTCCACACTCTCCGAGAACATTTGACTACAGCCCCTGTGTTAGCTCAACCCGATAACACCAAGTCGTTCGATGTTTACTGTGATGCATCTGGCACCGGTCTTGGGTGTGTGCTTATGCATGAAAATTGAGTTATTGCTTATGCCTCACGAGCCCTTCGGCCCCATGAGCAGAATTATCCAACCCATGATCTCGAGTTAGCAGCAGTCATTCATGCTCTAAAAATATGGAGACATTTTCTCATGGGCACTCATTATAATATCTACACCGATCACAAGAGTCTCGAATATATCTTCACCCAAGCCGATCTGAATATGAGACAAAGAAGATGGCTAGAATTAATCAAGGAATATGACCTTGAGGTGCACTATCACCCCGGCAAGGCCAAAGTAGTCGCGAATGCACTAAGCCGTAAGGCCCATTGCCATTGCCTATCAGTGGAATTCTATAATGAGACATTATGTTCAGAAATGAGGAAGCTTAGTTTGGAAATGATTTCCCAAGGCACCTTGCATCACATCTCAGTGAGCCCACTCTCCAAGATCAAATCATCATGGCACAACTACATGATGAAGGAGTTAAGATCATCAAACAAAAAAAACTCTCTCTAGGAGAAGAGAAATACAAATGTTTCTGCCAGGACCAAAAGGGAGTTCTATGGTTCGAAAGTCGCATAGTCGTTCCAAAGAATCATGAGCTCCGTAAGCAAATTCTTGAGGAGGCACACCTTTCCAAATTTTCTATTCACCCCAGTAGTAGCAAAATGTATCAAGATGTTAGGCAAAATTTCTAGTGGACTAGAATGAAAAGAGAAATCGCTAAATATGTCTCAGAATGTGACACATGCCAGAGAGTAAAAGCCAGCCACTTGAAAGTAGCCGACCTTTGCCTATACCCTCATGGAAATGGGAAGACATAAGTATGAATTTCATTGTTGGATTGGCAAGTACCACACAGAAACATGATTCCATATGGGTTATCGTTGATAGAATCACAAAGACGGCATATTTTCTTCCGGTGCACACCACCTATACTGCCAAGAAATATGCCGAGATTTATCTTGACCGCATTGTTTGCCTACATGGAGTACCAAAGACTATTATTTCCGATCGTGGTACTCAGTTTGTAGCATGCTTTTGGGAACAATTGCAAGCTTCTCTTGGTACTAAATTGATTCGAAGCTCAGCCTATCATCCTCAAACTGACGGACATGCTTAGAGCTTGCGTCATTCACTATGGCAAGAATTGGGACAAATGCCTATCCCCAATAGAGTTCTCATATAACAATAGCTACCAAGCGAGTTTGAAAATGGCACCATTTGAGGCCTTATACGGGCAAAGGTGTCGAACCCCTTTGAGTTGGTCACAGACCGGAGAATGCAAAATATTTGGACCAGACTTGGTAATCGAGGCAGAAGAAAAAGTGAGAGTAATACAAGAAAACCTTAGAGCCGCACAGTCCGGGCAAAGAGCTATTTCGACAGAAGGAGAAAGCCACTAAAATTTGAAGTTGGTGACCACGTCTACCTTTGAGTTTCACCAACCAAGGGTGTACAACGATTCGGAGTCAAAGGAAAACTATCTCCCCGTTATGTTGGTCCCTACAAAATCATCGAGAGCTGTGGACCCGTAGCCTATAGAATATGATTGCCCCCTCATCTTGCAGCCATCCATGATGTCTTTCACGTGTCTCAGCTCAAGAAGTGTGTTCGAGTTCCTACCGAGATTATTAAACAACAAGAAGTAGTGGTACAGCCCGACCTCTCATATGCTGAGTACCCTATCAAAATCATGGATCAAAAAGAAAGAAGCACTAGGAGGAAAGTGATTAAAATGTACAAAATTCAATGGAATCATCACACTGAGGAAGAAGCCACATGGGAAACTGAAACATTTCGAAAACAAAATTTCCCGAGTTTTCTCAACTCTACCGAAGGTACACACACTACCCATACTATGCCTATTGTCCGAATCTCGGGGTGAGATTCTTTTAAGTGGGGAAGGCTGTAACACCTCGGGTGTATAAATTACGAAATAAGCCTCTTTAGCTTAACACGATGCATAGGTGACTAAGAAAAGTTAAAAGAAACGAGTTATAAATTTGTTTTGCTTGGAATTGAAAATAGTTGGGTATATGTGCATAAGTACATGTACGTTAATCAAACAAATTAAATAACTTTCACATCGATCCTAACATGGCTACGAAACCGAATAGGCATATCATTTTTGACTTGATAATCAAAAGTCTAGTTGAAGTCTAGGAGAGAATACAAATTTTTGCCTAGGAAATGACGTGCCCTCCGAATCATACCTTTTGAGTTTTTAAAATAACTACTAAACTAGAACTCAAATGAACGTTGGCCTGAAACAAAACTTGTGTAACTTTTCCTTTTGAACAACCTTCATGTTCAGAGATTTTTTAGTTGCAACATGAAAATTTGAGAAACACTTGGATTTGCAAACCAGCCCCTGCCTTTTCTCCTATTTTTACTGCAGACCCTTCCTTCTACGTTCGCCCAACCCTACACTCGCCCGACCCTCGCTTCGCCCGACCCTTCGCTTCGCCCGACCCTCGGCTTTGCTCGACCCTCCGCCCGCCGCGCAGTCGCCGCAGGCCACTTGGCCGGCGATGCCTGACCGGCACTAGGCGCCAAGCCAATGCCTGGCCGTGCCCGCACGCCGCGCTCCTCTGCACGCCGCGGTCCTCCCCATTCCGTGCACGCCACGCGCACGCTGGTGATGCACGCCTCTACTCGCCACCCGCCGCGCCCAATGGACAAGCCGCGCCGTGCCCGTGTCCCCGCCGCATCCCGCCAGTCGTCGCGCTCGCCGCCCGGCAAGCCAGCTGCTGCAGCTCCTCGCCCAACCCACGCGCCGCGTGATCTCCCGCTCCCCACGCCAAATCCTCAGCGCCCAATCCCCTGCCCGCGCCCGCCGCACACCGCGCTTGCTTTGTTTACCGCCCACCGTGACCAGTAACGCGCCCCCGTCGTGCCACCCCTCCCCTGCGTCGCCCGGTTCTCTCCCTCCCTTCTGCATCCTATGAAAGGCGACACAACGCCACTCGCGCGCGCTTCAACCCCAGAACGCCGCCGCCGTGCACCACCCGCCCATGGAGTCCCATCCTCCAGCCTCCCACTGCCCAAACCCATCGCCTAGCGAGCTTGCCCTCCCTCCACTGAAGCTCACCAGCCTCTTCCCCGGCCATCTCGACCGCCGGAGCACCGCCAGCGCGGCACGCACCGCCGCCGCTCTCATGCTGCTCCGCGGACAGCCCACTCCGAAGCTCCTTCGTCCAAGCCAAGCTTCGAAACGGGTTTCCCTTGACGCCGCGAAGCTCATCGACCAGCCCACGCCCTCCCCTCCTCGCCGGAGCACCGCCGCCGACGCTCCGCATCGCCGCCGCCCCTCTACTCTGCGCCAACGAGCCACCTCCGGCTACCCCCAACCCCGACCAAGGCCACCCCCAGGTAGCTCTCACCTCCCTGGATCTCCACGACCCTTTTCCCCTCGCCGCCGACGAGCCCCCTCGCTGGAATCTGGCCGGCCGCCATGCCAGCGCCGCCCAGGGACCCAATTGCAATGATTGAAATCTTGAAAAGAGTGCATGCAAGTTTCCAGGGGCATATCTGTAAACCTGTGTTTAAACTTTGATTTCAAAAGCAGCGAACTTGTAAAATTAATATAAAATCGTAGAAAAATTGGAAAAATACAAACTCAACTTTTCTGGAATCTTTAGATGAAAATCTACAACTTTTGTTACATGTTTTTCTTTAGTTGTTTGCTATATCTTGCTCTAAAGTAAATGGAAAGTTTAATAGACTTTAATTGTACCCACTGTTGTAGACCAGTTCTGAACCTGATTTTTAGACAGTAGATTGGTTGCTTGATGTAAAAATATTTAGGCCAGTGTAAAAATATTAGGACCAAAATCCATCTCTAGCTAAACTTTTTAATAAAACTTGTTTATGACATGAAATAATAAAACTAATTTGTAACTGCTATTATATTTTGATTCATATTGTGAAACTTTTCCAGAGCTGTTATAGTGATGCCTAAATACCATAGAAAATGTTTAGAACCTTTTTCCTTTCTGTAACCTATTTAAATAATTTTGTGGTGGGAAAAATGCACTTAATAAAGATAATTAGTTTCTTTGCTTGGAAAATGTTCAACTTTTTACTGTAGGACACTTTATAGTATCTCCTGCTATATAAAATGTTTCATACACAGAAACCTTATAAAACATCCAGTAGAAATTAATATTTATTAATATAAATGTATCTTGTCCTATTTATTATGCTCTGTATCCTGCACAATAAAATCTAAAACATTTACAGTAACACACATATAGTTAGATTGACACCCTGTAAACTTTTTGGCATCAACACATGCATGGTTTGTCCAGTATAAACATAACTAGGTTCTAGTAGTAGCTGTGTATTATATTTTTCATAATTAATCTGCTGCACAAAAATGTCTGAAATTTTTACAGAAGTCTTATCTCTGCATAATGTAACCTGAATAAAAATTTCATCACCAAAAGTTACCCAGATCAGTGTTTATGCTTAATCCATGCTTATGCTTAGAAAATTAAGTTTCCAATATAACACAATCTTTGCTTGTTTAATGGAGTTAATTAGTTTAAGATGTACTCTATTAACGATTGCCCAAGAAAATTGTAACTAAGTAACTTCACAACTATGTTTTGTGGACTGCAACTTTATCGTGAAGAAAATAAATATCATTTATCATCACTACAACTTACACTTGTGCATTCATAGAGAATCGACTACTCTCGCCGACGGAACGTACGAGCTGGTGCCCACGTCCGAGATTGAGCAGCGTGAAGCTCAAGTGAATAAATTTATGTTGAAACCTGTGATGTAAAATTTGTGGAATGTTGTATTCTCTGGGCTCGCCTTCGTGTGAGTAATTTTTGTATGTGTGGTTTCGATCGGCAAACCGTGGTTGTATCGGGAGGTTACCCGATAGACCAATGGATTATTCCGTTTGAAGTGCGAGATAGCCCTGATTGCCCTCGTGGTGACGGTTAGCGCACTTGAGCTGGATTAATTTAGGTGGTTCTGCCACAGCTAGTATCAGAGCCGAAATGCATACACCAGAGAGTATAACAAGCCTTAAAAACTTGGTTTGATAAAACTTGACAAAAAAAAATGCGTTTGCAAAATGCGTTGGTTCGTTAAGGATGGTACCTAGTTCGTAAAGCCCTAAGGGATTATGGGAAAGTTACTAGGTGGCTATCTAACTTATATATATTATCAACTGACTTCCAGCACATTACTTTCTGTCAAAACTTACTTTTATGCACAACCGACCCTTAAATACTGTTGTTGACGCCGGATTTTGACACGTCTTGAATCGGCGTCAGGAGAAGAAGATTGGCCGATGCGGCAGATCTGAAAGCTACAGTAAGGAATCGGCCGATAGAGGTAATAGTTGAAAATCGGCCGATTGGTGGCGCAGCCCATACTGACAGGATAGGATTATTCCAGAAGATCCTGGTCCAAAGCTGGTCAACAAGGTATGCTAAGACGGCCGGAGAGCAATTGAAGAGGTCCTGACTGGATTAGGAAACGGCGGCGAAAGATCTGCGGGAGTCCGTTTCCTTTTTAAAGTTATTATAGATATAGTAGTTTCCTGTGTTTAAATAAGGTTGTAACAAGTCGTAATCGACCAGGAGTCCTAGTTTCAGGGTATAAATAGGAGTCGCCAGGGCTTTGCGAAGAGGAGAATCAAATCAATCAACAAAACACTTCTACTTTTTACCAGTACTTTACTTTCAAGTCGGCGACTTCGCCAATATTTTCTTCTTCTACGAGTTCATACGGATTGGCAGGGCTGCATGAACCTGATCTCCGGCCAATTGGTAGGTTCTGCTTATCGAGTAATATCCGAGCTTTAACTACGGGCGCATCGCTGTGGTTTCGTTTGGATTTATTCACAAGTTATCGATATTTACTAGAATTGCAAGTTTTACCTGTTATTCTAGTATTATCACCAGTTATCCAGCTTGAAATCAGAGTAATCGGCTTCGTCATTGTTCTCCTTCGATTCATCGCCATATAGCCGATTAGATCTATTTCAAGTGTTGCTTCTATAGTGATTGTTTAGATTGCTCTAGCAGTTCTCTTTACAATTACTGTACGATTATCGGCTGACCCATAGCCGATCATCTCTACAGCAAATCGGCTGATTTGCCGCCGACGCGCTCCTCAGGACAGATCGGAAATCCAGCCGATCGACGCGCCTGGAATTTAATACTCTATTTCCTTGTCAATCAACAGGTCAGATTGACTGGCACGTCGCGCGAACCGCACCAGGGCGATAACCCGAACAGGAGCTAAGCAGATTCTCCCGGGTCATGTGTCCGACGCTGAAGACCCATCGGCCGATTCCTATCCGGCCGATTTTAGCGCCAACACACTTTTGGCACGCCTGGTGGGACCATCCAAGACCTGATATGTCAAACAACGCAGAAATCTCTGACAGCAACATCATTGGGGTCACAGAAGCTGATCTCAAGGATGACCAGAGGGAGGAATTGGCCAAACATCTAGAAGATTACAAGAAGATATACCTCCAGTCGTTCAGTCGTACCAGAAGCGGGGAAGCAGTTAGGAAGGCTCCTATTCCAGCACCTCGCCACATCACCATTGTTGAAGACTCGGGCAAGATGTCAGAGATGATTCAACAGTCCGTGTATCAAGCATTCATTGACCAATCCTCGGTGATGAGCAACACGGTGTACAACGCCGTCGTCAACTCTCTGGCCAGCGGAGCCGTTCAAGGTTATCAGGGACCGACATATGCCCCTCCAACTACTCTACTGGCCAGAAGCTTACCGTACACATCCCAATCGGCTTCTCAGCCGATATTGACGCAGCGCGAGGGATACAGCTCTCCACCACTTCCGGCGTCTCCAAGATACAGCGGTGCACCATGTCTCCCATCGCGAGCGCCGCTTCAACCCGTTCAAATGGCTTCTGTGCAAGCACTACCTACGAGCTCAGTGCTTTGGGGGGCATCAGCCACGGCGTATTTCCCCGAGCCAGCGAACCGGCATGGCGCCTATCCGTCCCAGGTGCCGTACCAATCGGCCGCCCGGCCGACGGTCTCCCAGTACCAGCCGATTTTACCAGAAATCGGCAGGGGGGCAAGCACTGTGGAAGCATTCAGAGGCACGGTGCCAGCGACGACGTACGAAGGGGGTGCGGACGCGTTTCGCCAGCAGTTATCGGCCGCTCAGCAAACTTCGCCGATTCATCACCTGGCCGAACCAGCCCTTCAACACGTGCCCGCACCGCGAACAACTGTTCATCAGCAGCAGGTGGATTGGACGGCAAAAATAGCAGAAGTAATCCAAGATCAGTTTGGACTGAAGCCGAAAGTTCAAACTTATACTTACAAGACGCCGTATCCATCGGCCTATGACTCTTTGCCGTTCCCGCACCGCTACAAGGTTCCTGATTTCACCAAGTTCTCAGGGACGGATGACACATCCACTGTGGAGCACATTAACAGATTCATCATCCAGTGCGGTGAAGCTGCCACGCAAGATGCTCTGAGGGTACGGTTATTTTCATCATCTCTATCCGGATCGGCCTTCCAGTGGTTCACCACTTTACCGCCAAATTCTATCGTCATGTGGGCCGATCTAGAGAAACAATTCCACAAATATTTCTACGCAGGGGTACACGAGATGAAGATCTCAGATTTAACAAGCCTCAGACAGAGGAGCGATGAATCAGTGATAGGGTATATACAGAGGTTCAGAGAAATCAAAAACAAGTGCTACAGTCTGGCTCTAACCGATGCACAGTTGGCCGATATCGCTTTCCAAGGTCTCTTGCCACAAATCAGAGAGAGATATGCCGCCCAAGAGTTTGAGAGCCTAAGTCAAATCGTCCACCGATTGTCAGGGCAGGAGGTCCGACCGTTTGAACAGCGGAGGAGCTTCCAGAAGAAGGTGGCGTACTTGGAGGGATCCGAATCTGATGCGGAGGAACAAATCGGCCTGGCGGAATGGGTAAAAGGGAAGAAACCAATATCCTGCCCCTTTGGCAAGAAGGAGCCAGAGACATTCAGCTTTGACACGTCAAAGGCCGATAAAATTTTTGATCTACTGCTTCAGGAGGGACAGATTAAGCTGTCGCAACATCACACCGTCCCTACGGCCGATCAACTTAAGAAGATGAAATACTGCAAGTGGCACAACGCTACTTCTCATGACACCAATGAATGTAAAGTCTTCCGCCAGCAGATACAATCGGCCATTGAACAGGGGCGGCTCAGATTTGAAACTCCAACCAAATCGGCAATGCCGATGAAGATAGATCAGCATCCCTTCCCGGCCAACACGGTCAAAGCTGGAGAAGACTCAAGTCAAACCAAGGTGCTGACGTCAGAATCGGCGAGAAGAGGTGGCGCTGTCGACCTCAGGAGACAGATCACAACGGAAGAAATCAGAAGGAATAGGCGAGGGCCAGAACGACCGCACAGGCCTGTCACCTCCCGATTTCTACTCAGTAAATATCGGCGGCGGCGAGAACAAGCACAATACCAGGAAGAGATGACACGTCGGCATAAAGATCACTGGCAATGTCCGTTCTTCATCCACTGCTGGGAGAACGATATCAGACTGCCATCTGCCGATAACTGTCCGGAGTGTAACGTGTCAAGCCGCAACAATCGCCCAAGGCCACGCTCTAGGGACAGAGGATCAGAGCCGATCAACAGAAATCGGCGCAAAGAACGGCGCGTTTCGGTACATGATCGGCTGGGGGCAGAGTTGACCAGTGCAACAGGTCAAAAAGCAAGATCGGCCAGCAAGGTGGACTGGGGGGCAGGATCAGCGCACGCGATCGGCTGGAAGAGATGGCCGATGATAGGGTGTCAGACGAAGATCCCCTAGGAAGGGAACCAGATTGGGAACACGCCAGATCATCAGCCAAACCAATGAACCCCAGGTGGTGTCCCGATGGCCTATCCAGATCCCAAAAGCGGAGAATCCAACGCCTACGCCAGTTAGAGCATCAAGAAGAAGAGCAAAGACACGTGCCAGAAAGAAGGAATGTGAAATCTCGAATTTGGCGCCCAAAAAAGAATGATCAGGAAGCAAACAGCCAAGAATCGGCAGCCGAGATTGATATGGTTTTCATATTGCCGATGGAGTTCATGGCGCCAAGCGATCGGGATAAAGTGAAAGAAACAGAGGAAGAGCAAATGGCGCAACTGGTATTAGAGCCGATGACGGCTACGTTTGAGAAACCAGAAGAGGAAAAACGACAGCATCTTAAGGCGTTGTTTCTCAAAGGGTATGTCAACGGAAGACCTGTCACCAAATTACTGGTAGATGGAGGCGCGCCAGTCAACATCATACCATATGCCATGCTCCGCAAGCTGGGCAAGGGCGACGACGACCTCACCAAGATGGACATGATGCTGAAAGATTTCGAAGGCAACGTGTCGCCCGCCCGTGGGGCATTCTGCGTCGACCTCACCATCGGCAGTAAGACCCTCCCTACTATTTCTTCGTCATTAATGGCAAAGGGTCCTATAATATGCTGCTTGGTCGCGACTGGATACATGCAAACTGCTGTGTCCCATCTACTATGCATCAATGCCTTGTGCAATGGGTCGGCGACAGTACAGAGATAGTCGCTGCCGATTCCGTCTACAGCGTTGCAGCGGCCGACACACAACAGTGGAGCTGCAAGCACGTCAAGTGTATATCTGGCAGGACTTGGGACACTGACTTCCTGAGAGTGTCCGATTTCGGTCTACAGCCGATCCAAGCAGTCGGCTCCAAAGATTCAGAATAAATGGATCAGTTCATCCGAGAAGAATGGAAAATTGAGTGTGTGCATCGATTTCAGGAACTTAAATCAGGCTACGCCAATGGATGGTTATCCGATGCCAACGGCCGATATCTTGGTGGATGCTGCCGCAGGCCACAAAGTCATAAGCTTCATGGATGGGAATGCCGGATACAATCAGATATTAATGGCCGAAGAAGATATTTCGAAAACGGCTTTTAGGTGCCCAGGCCATCTTGGTTTATTTGAATGGGTGGTTATGACTTTTGGCTTGAAAAGCGCCGGCGCTACATATCAACGGGCCATGAACTACATCTTCCACAAACTCATTGGTTCATCAGTGGAAATTTATATAGATGACGTCGTGGTCAAGTCAAAAGGTCACCAGGATCATCTGGCCGATTTACAGGAAGTGCTGGAGTGCACAAGGAAACATGGGCTGAAGATGAACCCAAACAAGTGTGCGTTTGGTGTATCGGCCGGACAATTCTTGGGATTTATGGTCCATGAGCGTGGGATTGAAGTCAGCTGCAAGACTATAGACGCCATCAATAAAGTGGTGGCCCCACAAAATAAAACTGAACTGCAGTCCCTCATCGGCAAGGTCAATTTGATTAGAAGATTCATATCCAATCTATCGGGACGTATTCAGGCTTTTACTCCTCTGTTGAAATTAAAGCCCGACCAAGGGTTCACATGGGGAGAAGAACAACGCAAGGCACTGGAGAATATCAAGCAGTATCTGGTTTCACCTCCGGTGTTAGCCCCGCCACAGCTTGGTAAGCCGTTCAAGTTATATTTATCGGCTGACGAGCAGGCTATTGGATCGGCGTTGGTACAGGAGTTTGAAGGGAAGGAACGAGTAGTGTACTACGTCAGCAGAAGACTTTTAGACGCCGAAACAAGATATTCTTCGGTGGAGCGATTATGCTTGTGCTTGTACTTTTCATGTACTAAGCTCAGGCACTATTTGCTATCGGCAGAATGCATAGTCGTGTGCAAGGATGATGTGGTGAAGTATATGCTATCATTGCTGATTTTGAAGGGGCGGATTGGAAAATGGATCCTGGCTTTGTCAGAATTCGATCTAAGGTATGAATCGGCCAAAGCCGTCAAAGGTCAAGTGATGGCCGATTTCGTAGTTCAGCATTGTGGACCGGAAATTGCCACCGTTGAACCAGTTCCATGGACTCTATATTTTGATGGTTCTTCGTGTGGGGTCGGATCAGGAATCGGCATCGTTCTTGTGTCGCCTCGGGGGGCAACTTATGATTTCTCTATGCCGATAGAAGCTTCTGCAACCAATAACCAGGCGGAATATCGAGCTGTTCTGAAAGGCATCCAATTATTAAGGGAGGTCAGAGCTGATGCAGTTGAGATCTTTGGGGACTCCATGCTCATTGTGGATCAGTTAACAGGATGATCTGAGTGCAAGGACGACATCTTGAGGATTTATTATGAGGATTGTCTTCAACTTTTGAAAGGATTCAAATCTGCAATAATTGAGCATATCCCTAGAGATTATAATGAAGAAGCCAACAGACTGGCTCAACATGCTTCTGGGTATCGGCCGATTCAGGGAGCGATGACGCTAGAACTCGCGGCCGATGACTGGCGGAAGGAGATCGCCGATTACTTGAAAAATCCATCCCAAAAGGTGGATCGACGAACACGTTTTCAGGCTACAAAGTATGTGTTGCTTGAGGATGACTTATTTTTTCGGACGATTGATGGAGTTCTTCTCAAATGCCTGGGAACAGAAGAGGCAAAGGTTCTAATGGGACAGATCCATGAAGGCGTGTGTAGAGCTCATCAATCGGCTCAAAAAATGAAGTGGATGATCAGGAACAATGGATATTACTGGCCAACCATCCTTGAAGATTGTTTCAAGTATTACAAAGGATGCCAAGACTGTCAGAGGTTTGGCAATGTGCAGCGCGCACCAGCATCGGCCATGAATCCAATAATTAAGCCGTGACCGTTCAGAGGTTGGGGAATAGATCTCATCGGACAGATTCATCCTCCATCTAGCAAAGGGCATAAGTTCATATTGGTGGCTACAAATTATTTTACCAAATGGGTGGAGGCAGTTCCTTTGAGGAACGTGACATCAGCCGATATGATTGAGTTTGTTAAAAGCCATATTATATATCGATTTGGTATTCCTCAGACCATCACAACTGATCAAGGGACAATGTTCACTTCCGGAGAATTCGGAGAGTTCGCCGCCGATATGGGAATTAAATTATTAAATTCTTCTCCATACTACGCTCAGGCCAATGGCCAAGCAGAATCGTCTAACAAGGGGATAATCAAGCTAATCAAGAGGAAGGTAGAAGAGCAGCCCAAGAAGTGGCATATGTCTTTGGCTGAATCTTTATGGGCGTACAGGATGGCCTGCCATGGGGCCACTAAAATATCCCCTTATCATTTGGTTTATGGCCATGAAGCAGTCTTACCATGGGAGATAAGGACAGGGTCAAGACGCATATCGCTACAGGATCAGTTAACGGCCGATGACTATTCCTTTCTCATGAAAGATAAACTTGACGATTCGGCGGGTTTGCGGTTAAGAGCTCTGATTAGCATAGAAGAGAACAAGAAAAGGGTGGCCAGATGGTATGACAAAAAGGTCAAAGTCAGACAGTTCTTCAGGGAGATCTGGTATGGAAGCTGGTGCTACCGATAGGATCTAAGGATCCCAAATTCGGTAAATGGTCACCCACTTGGGAAGGGCCGTATAGAATCGGCCGATGTGCTCCTGGAAATGCATACATTCTGGAGACAATAGAAGGAGAGGAATTCCCAAGAGCTCTAAATGGACGATATCTGAAGAGGTACTATCCAAGCATTTGGGTAGATGCATAACTTACAGCAAGATATATCAAGGTAACATGGCCGATTTCTCGTCGGTTTTCTGGTTACACATCTGGTGAAGGAAACATTGGGATTCATTATTGGATGGAAATCACGGATTACATGGCTGACATGGTATAAGTCGCCCTTAGAATAAAAATACTACTGATTACGCCTACGTTGGATTTCTCTTTCGACGCGACCTAGTCTTATCATGAGGGTGAGCCTTTCATCTTTCAGATCCTTTGGAGTGGCTCCAGTTTCAGCTTGGTCGCAGAGTTCTTTCAGCAGGCGGGCCTTCTCCTCTTCCAAATCTTTCATGGTGGCTTCAGTCTTAGCTTCAGTGAGTCGGTGTGAAGATGAAGAACTCTCGTCAGAGGTCGGCATTTGTTCAAAGCAGACGAGATCCATATAGTCCAAGATTGGTTGGACATTGGCAGGAACATGATCTTTGAGTTCTTCAGAATGAGCTTTTATCAGATCTATATCAGCTTGCGACAATGGCTTGCCTGAATGCATGATTTCGATCGCTCTTTCCAAACCGGGGTTGAGATGGTTTGGCTGAAAGAAGGAATAAACAAATATGTTGGAACAAAGTAAGATATCTCAGGAAGGGATGGAGAGAAAATTGATACCTGATTAACGGAAGAGGAGGATCGAGAAGACATTTTAATGCTTGACCAAAGACGGCAAGGGGCGGGATTCAGAAGGAAAGGAAGACGAGCAAGATAAGCATTTTTGGAAATAGTACGAAGAGGCGCATTTATAGAAAAGAAGAGACGAAGGGTTGGCAAGACGTGTGCCGTCGGAGTAAAGGCATCAGTAAATGTAAAGCTGCCAGGGGAGATGGTCAAAGTTTGAGTCTACACGCCAACATGATGTTCGTCCTGTTACCGGATTCCATGTCGTGGAGCTGATTCTAGAGCAAGGATCAGATGCAGAGGAGTAGGTAATGCAATTGACTCTGGGGTTTATTCCTGTCACATATGGGAAGTTTCGGAGGAGAGGATTAAATAAAAGAGTTTCGAAGGAAAAGTTATATTTTACTCCGAAACTGGGGGGCATGTGTTGACACCGGATTTTGACACGTCTTGAATCGGCGTCAGGAGAAGAAGATTGGCCGATGCGGCAGATCTGAAAGCTACAGTAAGGAATCGGCCGATAGAGGTAACAGTTGAAAATCGGCCGATTGGTGGCGCAGCCCATACCGACAGGATAGGATTATTCCAGAAGATCCTGGTCAAAAGCTGGTCAACAAGGTATGCTAAGACGGCCGGAGAGCAATTGAAGAGGTCCTGACTGGATTAGGAAACGGCGGCAAAAGATTCTGCGGGAGTCCGTTTCCTTTTTAAAGTTATTATAGATATAGTAGTTTCCTGTGTTTAAATAAGGTTGTAACAAGTCGTAATCGACCAGGAGTCCTAGTTTCAGGGTATAAATAGGAGTCGCTAGGGCTTTGCGAAGAGGAGAATCAAATCAATCAACAAAACACTTCTACTTTTTACCAGTACTTTACTTTCAAGTCGGCGACTTCGCCAATATTTTCTTCTTCTACGAGTTCGTACGGATTGGCAGGGCTGCATCAACCTGATCTCCGGCCAATTGCTAGGTTCCGCTTATCGAGTAATATCCGAGCTTTAACTACGGGCGCATCGCTGTGGTTTCGTTTGGATTTATTCACAAGTTATCGATATTTACTAGAATTGCAAGTTTTACCTGTTATTCTAGTATTATCACCAGTTATCCAGCTTGAAATCAGAGTAATCGGCTTCGTCATTGTTCTCCTTCGATTCATCGCCATATAGCCGATTAGATCTATTTCAAGTGTTGCTTCTATAGTGATTGTTTAGATTGCTCTAGCAGTTCTCTTTACAATTACTGTACGATTATCGGCTGACCCATAGCCGATCATCTCTACAGCAAATCGGCTAATTTGCCGCCGACGCGCTCCTCAGGACAGATCAGAAATCCAGCCGATCGACGCGCCTGGAATTTAATACTCTATTTCCTTGTCAATCAACAGGTCAGATTGACTGGCACGCCGCGCGAACCGCACCAGGGCGATAACCCGAACAGGAGCTAAGCAGATTCTCCCGGGTCGTGTGTCCGACGCTGAAGACCCATCGGCCGATTCCTATCCGGCCGATTTTAGCGCCAACAACTGTGACGACGCACTCATCGCTAAGGTAAGAAGGTAAGAATCCTCAGCCAACTGTGATGCGAGCCGAACGCTGCCCTCAAGCAGTGGCTTACTTGAGGTGCTGCCAATATACCAACTATTAGTTGATTATATTGGGAGTAGAAGGTTTGGCGCAGGGTATGGCGATCGCTGTTCATGCCCCCGTCTCAAGACGGTACCCCCGTGAATACGCTATCTCGATAGCGTGTGTTAACGTCGTTTGTACGGCCGGAATTGTACGGATGCCGTTCCTATAGTGAACGGTAATGAATGCGGACGCTTTCATGAGTGCTGGCATGAAAGGTTCAATAGATATATATACTTTATGAATTTTCTGCAGGTACACTAACCGCGATTACGATGAGTTAAAGAACGGTTAGAGAATTTTCGACTAGCTATTATAGTGAGGGACGTATTGTGTATGCCACCGAAACTAACTCCGTAAGACCAAAGTTATTTGGCAATTATTTTATTTTGTGAGGACGAATAGGATGTGCATGCATCATGACCATATAAATCTGAAATTGAAAATACGATGCTTGAGAGTGGTAAGGTTCATGCGTGCACAAGATTGTCTTACGTAAGGACTATCTAGCAATCTGTCTCTTCCTATCGTGTCTAGAAAGATGAAATTATTGAGCATAGAAAATGATCCCTTCTGAAGAATCTCATCTTGAAAGTTTTGTTCCAAAAATTGTATTCCACCTCCTGTTTAAATATGAAAAATTCTGAACATATGGATAATGAGAAACAACAAAGACCTTGAGATGTCAGTTTTCTATCCAAAATGAGCACTTCTACCACATAAATTTTTATGCCCACTTACTATAGTTTTCTGCAAAAGTGTTCAACAAAAAACTTGTTGTAAATTTACTCAGGCAGCTACTGTTAAAATTGGTAATTTTTGGCTGGGTAGAGCTTCCTTGGTGCACGAAACATTGGCTCACTGTTCACTGAATTTTCTGGGTAGACAGCAAAGTAAAACCTTAAGAGAAAAACCATCTTAGAGCCTGATTTAGCTCTGGAGTTGACTAGCAAAGTTGTGCACAAATATCTTAGGAATGTTCTGGAAAAAGTTGAGAATTTTTGGACAGGAACTGTTGAAGCTATGGCTATGTTAGCGCACTATCCAGAATCTGTCCACTATGTTGTTCATAGTTTTTCACAATCTCACCCATTCGATCTTTTGTTCAGATGGCCGAGCCTGTTGCCATGATGGTGAATGAGGATGGACGCGTTCACTCGCAGTGTCTCCACTGGGAGGGCTTTCCCTCTATCTTGTGGGATGTTCTGAGCACCGCGGGCTATCCAATTCCCCCACATTACGTGGGACTGGAGTTTGCAGTGTCGTGTTAACATGACCATCTTTCCGCACCCATTACACCTGGAGTGGCCCGTCTTGGAGATTGAGGCTGTTGGTCACCATTTGGCCGATACTTTGGAGTTTGCTGCCATGAGGGCACTCACCACTTTCTGTGCGGAGTGCCCCGAGGTCGTCACGCTCACTCCTATTGGTTTGTTTCTTGCTGCCCAGGACAACGGGCTCAACAGGGTACAGCACTCACAGTACTTGGTAGACTTTCACGCCCAGGAGACCATCAAGACCTCCGTGCGGTGCATGAATGCACTGTGCCGACTTAAGGCCCTCCAGAGTCAGGCGCTTGTGCAGCTCGCCGACCTTGCACAAGCCCACCACATGATGTCAAACAACAGAGATGAGCAGATTCAGGAGCTCAGTGAGGAACTCGAGGACAGAGACACCCGGATTGGCCAACTTGAGGGCCAAGTTCAGGAGCACGACACTCTCATGGGTGAGAGAGATGACATGATAGCGCACTTGGAGGAGCAGCTCCATGATCTGAACCTTGAGTTGGAGGATGCTAATGAGCACATTCAGTGGCACCATGGTCAGAATGCCCCTCACGATGTGGTGGATATGGAGGAAGATGTTGAGGAGCCACAGAAGATTGATGGTGACTTAGGCATGGACTTTGAGGGTGAGGCACCGCAGCCACCTCTGATGGGAGCTCACTCTCCTACTCGCAGCGAGTCGTCCGTCAACAACCTCGACGACTTCTAGACGATGACCTAGGAGGACTTTTGCATATACTCCTCGATAGTGTAGCCTAACTTTTGGCAAGTGTTGTAATAGGCTAACTAAGAGTTGAGAACCTCTTTTGTGATGAGTGCATCTCGACTATTGGATACTCTAATCATGTAGGCCATGGCTAAAAACTTGGTGGTTTGATTGTGATGTTGTAAAGCAATTGAATCTGCGATTGCAGAAACTTTTTACCCATGTCTCCTTACATTTCTGGGCTGAGTATGGAATACCAAACTTGTCCTAAATTTTATGATCTGGGTTCTCACAAAATTTTAGCACTATTGGATCTTGCTAGTTTGAGTTATAGGCAAGATACTATAACTCGTTCTGCTGAAAAACAGCCAAACCAGCGAAGCAAAGAGTGAATCTTTCGACCATCTTGGCCATCGATTTAGCATCTGAATTGAATACCAAAGTTGTACATCTGTAAATTCCCTACCCACTGCCAAAATATGAGCTATTTTGGATGAACCTACTAGGAGCTATCAGTTTCTTATGGCAGACAGTTTTCTGACCACGATTCAACCCATGATCTTTTGAGATTCTACATTTTCCGCGCTCTCCTTTTGAATCGTGTAAGCAAAATGGATCATGTTGCTAATGATAAGGCACGTACCAATCAAGTTGGGTAGTAAAACTATCATATCCAACCTTATCCTTCTGGTACTAGAAGGCATAGACATTATTTTGGGAATAGATTGGATGGCTCAACATGGGGAGGTATTGGATATTCTTTCAAGGGCCGTTGAAATCAATTCCTCAACTCATGGAGCCACTACTCTTTATTTGCCATTCCGAGAGTGCATAGAGTCTTGTGCTTTCATGATGGAAGGAATCAAACTAGAAGATATTCCAGTGGTATGCGAGTATGCCGATATTTTTCCGGATGACTTGCCAGGAATGCCACCAGATAGGGAAATTGAGTTCGTTATTGAACTGCAACCAGGCACTGCACCTATCTCAAAAAGACCCTATAGGATGACACCTAAGGAATTGGCCGAACTAAAAACACAACTCCAAGGACTACTGGACAAAGGCTTCATTCGCCCTAGCGCATCACCTTGGGGATGTCCAGCCCTATTTGTAAAGAAAAAGGATGACAGTTTGAGGTTATGTGTTGACTACCGACCACTCAATGCGGTGACCATTAAGAATAAATACCTACTTCCCCAAATTGACGTTCTCTTTGATCAATTATCTGGAGCTAGGGTTTTCTCAAAAATTGATCTTCGTTCCGGATAACACCAGATAAAGATTCGTCCATGCGATATTCCTAAGACTGCCTTTTCCACACGATATGGGCTATATGAATTTTTTGTCATGTCTTTTGGTCTCACAAATGCTCCTGCCTATTTCATGTATCTCATGAATTCGGAATTCATGCCCGAGCTCGACAAATTCGTCGTAGTTTTCATTGACGACATCCTTATCTATTCTAAGAATGAGGAAGAGCACGCTAAGCACCTGCACATTGTTCTTCAGCGTCTCAGGGACCACCAGCTCTATGCTAAATTTTCTAAGTGCGAGTTCTGGTTGAATAGTGTAAAATTCTTGGGTCACACAATTTTCAGCGAAGGCATAGCCGTTGACCCCAGCAAGGTACAAGAGGTGATGGATTGCAAGCCTCCTACCTCTGTTCATCAGATTCACAGTTTTCTTGGTTTAGCCGGTTACTATCGCCGCTTCATTCCGAATTTCTCCAGAATTGCTAATCCTATGACTGAACTATTGAAAAAGGGAGTAAAGTTTGTGTGGGATGAGAAATGTGAAGAAGCTTTCCATGCTCTTAGAGAATATTTGACTACAGCCCCTGTGTTAGCTCAACCCGATAACACCAAGCCGTTCGGTGTTTACTGTGACACATGTGGCACTGGTCTTGGATGTGTGCTTATGCAAGAGAATCGAGTTATTGCTTATGCCTCACGAGCCCTTCGGCCCCATGAGCAGAATTATCCAACCCATGATCTCGAATTAGCAGCTGTCATTCATGCTCTAAATATATGGAGACATTATCTCATGGGCACTCATTATAATATCTACACCGATCATAAAAGTCGCAAATATATCTTCTCCCAAGCCGATCTGAATATGAGACAAAGAAGATGGCTAGAATTAATCAAGGATTATGACCTCGAGACGCGCTATCACCCAGGCAAGGCTAATGTAGTCACGGATGCACTAAGCCGCAAGGCTCATTGCCATTGCCTATCAGTGGAACTCTATAATGAAACATTATGTTCAGAAATGCGGAAGCTTAGTTTGGAAATGATTCCCCAAGGCACTCTGAATCACATCTCGATTGAGCCTACTCTCCATGACAAAATCATCATGGCACAACTACTTGATGAAGGTGTTAAGATCATCAAACAAAAACTCTCTCTTGGAGAACAGAAGTATAAATGTTTCCGCCAAGACCATAAGGGAATTCTATGGTTCGAAAGTCGCATAGTCGTTCCGAAGAATCATGAGCTCCGCAGACAAATTCTTGATGAGGCACATCTTTCCAAATTTTCTATTCACCCCGGCAGTAGCAAAATGTATCAAGACCTTAGGCAAAACTTCTGGTGGACTAGAATGAAAATGGAAATTGCTAAATATATCTCAGAATGTGACACATGCCAGAGAGTAAAAGCTAGCCACTTAAAAGTAGCCGGTACACTTCAACCTTTGCCTATACCCTCCTGGAAATGGGAGGACATAAGTATGGATTTCATTGTTGGATTGCCAAGTACCGCACAGAAACATGATTCCACATGGGTTATCGTTGATAGGCTCACAAAGACGGCACATTTTCTTCCGGTGCACACCACCTATACTGCCAAGAAATATGCCGAGATTTATCTCGACCGCATTGTTTGCCTACATGGAGTACCGAAGACAATTATTTCCGATCGTGGTACTCAGTTTGTAGCATGCTTTTGGGAATAATTGCAAACATCTCTTGGTACTAAATTGATTCGAAGCTCCGCCTATCATCCTCAAATTGACGGACAAACTGAAAGAGTGAACCAAATTCTTGAAGACATGCTTAGAGCTTGCGTTATTCACTATGACAAGAATTGGGACAATTGCCTCTCCCGAGCAGAGTTCTCATATAACAATAGCAATCAAACGAGTTTGAAAATGGCACTATTTGAGGCTTTGTACGGATGAAGGTGTCGAACTCCTTTGAGCTGGTCAAAAACCGGAGAACGCAAAATATTTGGACCAGACTTGGTAATCGAAGCAGAAGAAAAAGTGAGAGTAATACAAGAAAATCTTAGAGCCGCACAATCCAGGCAGAAGAGCTATTTTGACCTAAGAAGAAAGCCTCTGAAATTTGAAGTTGGTGACCACATCTACCTTCGAGTTTCACCAACCAAGGGTATACAACGATTCGGAGTCAAAGGAAAATTAGCTCCCCGATATGTTGGTCCCTATAAAATCATTGAGAACTATGGACCCGTAGCCTATAGACTACGACTGCCCCCTCAGCTTGCAGCCATCCATGATGTCTTTCACGTGTCTCAACTCAAGAAGTGTGTTCGAGTTCCTACCGAGGTTGTTGAACAACAAGAAATATTGGTAGAGCCCGACCTCTCATATGTTGAGTACCCTATCTAAATCATGGATCAAAAAGAAATAAGCACTAGAAGGAAAGTGATTAAAATGTATAAAATTCAATGAAATCATCACACTGAGGAAGAAGTCACATGGGAAACTGAAAGCTATCTAAACCAAAATTTCCCCGGTTTTCTCAACTCTACCAAAGGTACACACACTGTCCACACTAAGCTTATTGCCCGAATCTCGGGACGAGATTCTTTTAAGGGGGGAAGGCTGTGACACCTCTGGTGTTTAAATTACTAAACAAGTCTCATTAGCATAACAATATGCATAAATAACTAAGAAAAGTTTCAAAGAGATGTATTATAATTTGGTTTTGCATTTATTTTGAATGTATGTGTGTATGTGCATAAGTACATGTACTTTAATCAAACAAATTAAGTAACTTTCACATCGATGCAAATATGGCTATGAAATTGAATAGGCACATCATCAGTGACATGATAAATAAAAGTCTAGTTGAAGCCTAGGGGAGAATATGAAATTTTGCCCATGAAATGATATGCCATCCGAATCATGCTTTTTGAGTTTTCAAAATAACTTCTAAACTAGAACTCAAATGAACTTTGGCCTCAAACAAAACTTGTGTAACTTTTCATTTTGAACAACTTTCATGTTCAAAGATTTTTGAGTTGCAACATAAAAAAGGGAGATAATTTTATTTTTACAACCAGACCCCTGAAGTTCTTCCAATTTTCACTTTCCAGTCCCTCCCTCACCTCCCTTCTCCCCTACTCTTCCCGACCGCATCGCAGCGGCCGTCCGCTACCTGGTCGGCGATGCCTGACCGGCGCTAGGCGCCAAGCCAATGGCTGCCGCACCCCGGCCGCACGCCATCTCCCTCCCCCACACCGCGACCCTGCGCAGCCCAAGCGTGCCACGCGCGCGACGTCGTCGCCCGCCTCTCCTCACCGCCCGCCGCGCCCAATGGCCAGGCCGCGCCATGCCCGAGCCCCCGCTGCGTTTCGCCAGTCGCCGCGCTCGCCACCCGACCAGCCCGCTGCTGCAGCTGCTTGCCCAACCCACGCCCGCGTGATCTCCCCTTCCCCCACGCAGAATCCTGCTCACCCAACCCACTGGCCGCGCCCGCCGCACGCCACGCCGGCACTCTGCTGGCTGCCCACCGCGGCCAATGCCGCGCCACCCGCACCCGAGCCTCGCAGTCCAGCCCCGGCCTTCTCCCTTCCTCCTGCCGCCTATAAAAGGCAGCACGAAGCTGCTTGCGCACGCCTAGACTCACCTGAAGCTCCCCGCCGCTGCCATTGTCGCCGCCGTGCCAAGCTCGCCTTGGAGCTCACCTCTCCGGCCACTCATTGCCAGAGCTGAGCCTCCAACCACCATCACACCGCCCCACCGAAGCTCACTGCCTCGCCCATTGCCGCCTAGACCCGCCGGAGCAAGGCCGCCACCAGCAACCACCGCCGCCGCCCCTGTCCGCCGTGGGCACACCGCCTCCGACCCTCCTCCGCCCTAACCAAGGCTCGGAACGGGTTCCCCTCGACGCCGCGAAGCTCACCGACCCGCCCCCGCAGGCTCTAGCTCGCCGGAGCATCATCGCCGACACGCAGTACCGCCGCCGCCCCCCTGCTCCGCGCCAACGAGTCACCTCCGGCCATCCCCAACCCCGACCAAGGCCCCCACAAGGTAGCTCTTGCCTCCCTGGTTCTCCCCGACCATTTTTCCCTCGCCGGAATTTGGCCGGCCGCCATGCCAGCGCCACCCAGGGACCACATTGGAACGATTGAAATCTTTAAAAGGGTTTGCACGCAAGTTTCCAGGGGCATATCTGCAAACCAGTGTTTTAACTTTAGTTTCAAAAATAGCGAACTTGTAAAATTCATATAAAATCGTAGAAAACTTAGAAAAATACAAACTCAACTTTTCTGGAATCTTTAGGAGAAAATCTAAAACTTTTGTCACATGCATTTCTTCTGATGCTTGCTATATTTTGTTCTACATTAAATGGAAGTTTTAATAGCTTTTAATTGTGCCCACTGTTTTATACCAGTGCTGAATCTGATTTTTGGACAGTGGCTTAGTTTCATGATGTGTAGGCCAATGTAGAAATCTCAGGACCAAAACCCATCTCTAGCTAAGTTTTTTCTTAGACTTTGGTTGATGCCATAAATGGGTAGATTTAATTTCACCTACTATTATATTGTGATTTATGTTTTGAAATTTTTTGAGAGCTGTTATATTGATGCCTAGATCCCACTAAAATATTTAGGGACTTTTTACCTATCTGTAACCACTTATGTAATTTTTGTGGTGGGAAAAAGCATCAAATCAATGTAATTAGTTTTTATGCTTGGAAAATATTCATATTTTTACTACAGGATTGGGTTAGAACATGCTGTATAAAAAGTTTCATACTCAGAAACCCTTTAAAACATCTTGTAAAAATTAATCTTTATTAAAATAGGTGTGTCTTGTCCTAATTATTATACTCTGTGTCATGCACAATAAAATCTGAAAAATTTACAGGAACACACATATGGCTAGGTTAACACCCTGTAAAAGTTTTAGCATCAATACTTGTATAGTTTGTTCAGTATAGAAATAACTAGGTTATAGCAATGGCTGTGTATTACATTTTTCAAAATTAATCTGCTACACAGAAATTTCTGAAATTTTTACAGTGCTTTTGTCTCTGCATAATGTACTCTAAATAAACATTTCATCACCAGAAGTTACCTAGTCCAGAAGTTGTGTTTAATCCATGTTGTGCTTAGAAAATTTAGTTTCCCAAAGAACACAACCACCCCTTCTTGTTTAATGGAGTTAATTAGTTTAAGTTATACTCTATTAACGATTGCCCAAGAAATCTTAACTAAGTAACTTTACAACCAAATTTATGTTTTGTGGACTGCAACTTTATCGTGAACAAAATAAATGTCATATACCATCACTACAACTCATACTTGTGCATTCATATAGAATCGACTACTCTCGCCGACGGAACGTACGAGCTGGTGCCCGAGTCCGAGAGTGAGCAGCGTGAAGCTCAAGCGAATCTAACTGAAGTTTTTGAAGACCCAAACCCGAGTTCGGAAGAGCCCAAGGCTAGCTTTGCTCAGGAAGGCAAGCCCTGGAGCATGAACCCTATTTTTCAAATTATGCAACTTATTACTCTATATTGCTTGTGCATTAAGTTTATAGGAGTTGAATGAAAACTTAGTTGCATGATCTTAGGTTCCTATGATCTGAACACTAGATATAAGGTTCGATAGAATGCTATGCTAATAGGACTCCGGTAAAAGTCGAGTGATTTCCTGTCAGTCGCGAGAATATAGAAGTTGAATGTTTACTACATGCTGCAATCATAAGGTCGACGAACGGGGCTATGGTGTGATGTTCATGTTGATGATTGAGGCCCCGTCTGTTTAGTAAAAAATGCTAAGGCCGCAGTGTGTGGTAGTGGTGGTTAAGTCTTTGAACGTACTAACCACATGCCGAGAATATGGTAATCGGTAAGCTTACGTACTGGATTGAACCGAGGCCGGAATATACTCCCCACCGTCTTGAATTCGTTCACATCTAGCTAATGGCGGGTGCATGTGCCGCCATGGCCCGGCTGGGTCTATGGTCCATGGGGACGTGTAGTCGAGGGCGGTGGGCTTGTTCCGTGAAGCGGGAATTGAAGGAAAAAGTTGCACGTGTGACTCCGAGAGTATCCACGTGACGTGTGTTTAGGTCTGCCGTGCAAGGTTAAGAAATTCGATTCGAATCGTCCGTTTCTCGCGATTATTGAGACTGCTTGACCCTTTTACCACATAGAGTAAGAAATGGAACAATGATGATGATTAATCTTGTTGGATGCAAATTAGTTCTTTCACCATGTATGATATTGGATAGTTGCTTACCTAGAATGGTTAAAGAAAACTAGAATCTGGAGCTAAAATTTGAAACTAAGGACCTACTTGTATATGCTTTTCGGCAAAACAAACCCCTCAAACCAAAAAGCCTTGCATGTCTAGGAGTCGGCTAAGTATATTCCACTAGTAGGGTAAGCCTTGCTGAGTATTAGTAATACTCAGCCTTGCTTGTGGCTTGTTTTCAGGTGATACTTTTGACATGGTTTCTAGTTTGACATGGCCATGTACTCTTCCTCCTAGTTGGTCGGTGGAATGGGATGCGTCCCCAGCCAATGATGATAATGCCGAGCGATGTCTCGTACGGGCTTCATCGAGACATCATGTATCGTCGAGTAGTTTATTGTTGTTTTTTCGCTGCAATGAACTCTGAAGAACCCGTTTACTTTAAACTCTGAAGTACTTGTTTTATGAATTTCAACTTGGTCTGTAATAATAAATTTATGTTAAAACCTGTGATGTAAAATTTGTGGAATATTGTATTCTCTGGGCTCACCTTCGTGTGAGTAATTTTTGTATGTGTGGTTTCGATCGGCAAACCGTAGTTGTATCGGGAGGTTACCCGACAGACCAATGGATTATTCTGTTTGATGTGCGAGATAGCCCTGATTGCCCTCGTGGTGACGGTTAGCGCACTTGAGCCAGATTAATTCAGGTGGTTCTGCCACATAACCAAGACATCTTTGCATGGCAACTTTCGATTTGTTTTGGCCCACCCAAGGGGTTCCTTCGGGCTAACCGAGACATCTGCGCACGGCAACATACGACTTGTCTTGGCCTGCCCAAGGAGTTCCTTTGGGCTAGCTGAGTCATCCTTGCTCAATGACTACTTCTGTAACAATGCTCATACAGGATTGCGTTGTCACTTCCTTTGGGCCTACCGAGACATCTTTGCATGGCTACACACAGCTCGTCTTGGCCCACCCAAGGAACTGATCAAGATCAAGTGCAGGACCCCGTCGTTACCTCCTTTGGGCCAACCGAGAAATCTTTGCATGGCACTTAAGACTTGGCTTGGCCCGCCCAAGGAACTCATCGCCCCACGTGAAGGATCCCATCATCAATCTCTTAGGGCCAACCGTGACGTTTTCACAAGTCAACATGTGAATTCTCATCTTCCGCCCAAGGATACGACTGAAACTACTAGCAAGATTCATCTCTCCCTGGCTAATTGACTTCCAGTCACCTTCACATACTTCCAGTATAACTCCGTTTACTAGTTCACGACTAGTATTACGTGCAATTTTAATGAAGGAGCCTCGCTCCCATAGCTCTAGTAACAGATTACTAGTTTCCGACTAGTATGCTATGTTACTGAAGGGGCATCTCTCCCGTACTTCCAGTATAACTCCGTTACACTGGTTTACGACCAGTATTATGTGCAAGTTTACTGAATGGGCCTCGCTCCCATAGTTCCAGTAACAGATTACTAGTTTTTGACTAGTAAGCTATGTTACTGAAGGGGCATCCCTCCCATACTTCCAGTATAACTCCGTTATAGTGGTTTACGACCAGTATTACATGCAAGTTTACTGAAGGGGCCTCGCTCCCAAACTTCGAGTAACACAATCCTAGTTTCCAACTAGTATGCTATGTTACTGAAGAGTCCTCGCTCCCGTACTCCCAGTACAACTCCATTTACTAGTTCACAACTGGTATCCGTGCAAGTTTACTGAAGGGGCCTCGCTCCCATACTTCCGGTAACGCTCTGATTACTTGTTACCGACTAGTATTTTATGTTACTGAAGGGGTTTTAATCCCATACTTCCAGTAACGTTCAGAGTACTAGTCTGCGACTAGTACTTTATGTTACTGAAGGGGCCTCGCTCCCATACTTTCAGTATTTCTCCGTTTACTAGTTTTTGATTAGTTATACATGGAGTTTATTGCAAAGGCATTTCTCCCATCACGGTTTCATGTATATATGTTACAACATACTTTTTATGTTTTCCTTGCAGGGGACCTGATGCTGCTGGGCAAGGTGGATTCAACTCCGACTAGTTGGCTTCATCAACAATCGCCCACGACCACTCTGATTTCGCGAGAACGCTCGCCTACACTGACTACAACTGCTACTCGTCGGATTCGACTCCGACTAGTTGGGTTCATCAACAACCATTGACGACTGCTGGACTTCATGAAGAATGCACAGCGACACACTGGCGACTATTTCGACTACTCGTCTTGCTACAAATCTTGTCAGAATTGACTCCAACTAGTCGGCTTCATTGACAGATCAAGATTCAGCGGCAAATTAGCCAATACCTAGGCTTGGGGGCTAGCGCCACCGACTACTAGGCATATACTATGAGACTCATCTAGCTTCCAGGCTCGGGGGCTGGATACGACACGGCTCTCGGCAATGCTTAACCATTTTTTCAGGGAATGCTTCCCGAAAAAAGCGGTTTTTGAATTACTGAGCCAACTTGCCCATCTTAACCATCAAATCTCTACTGTCATATATTGCATGCCATGATTCTTTGGATCCTTTATTCCAAAACTTGGGGATTTGGATTCAAGGCTCAGATGCTGTGGGACACGTGTCATCAGCGACTTATTTTTTAAATATGTTGGAAGATAAGGACAGAAGACTCAAGATTAAATTGACCCTCAGCCTGATTCTACGAGTCAACCTAAGGCTCGGGGGTTACTCCATATGGAGTGCGAGTTTAATCGCACCCCATATAAAAGAAGACTTGACAACTACTCGGGGCATGAGCACCTCACAGCCACGATGCAGCCAAGATGAAGTTCGAGAGGACTCGAAGATGCCTTTAGAAATACTCGGAAGCTTGCAGTACTCGACTACGAAGAGCTCGGGGGCTTGTCAGACCCGGGCACACGGGACTGTGCATGTGGCGTACTTTTCCTAGGATAAGGGGTGGGACATGGCTCACACCCTACATCTATTGTAACAACTCGTAGCCTAGTGGAACTACTCATACAGTAGTAAAACTAGTCGTACACAGTAGGAAACTACCCTGAAACCACTCAGGTAGGACTCTAGGGTTTGTACCCGACTAAGACTTCCATGTAAAACTATCCCTCCAGACTATATAACGGCGGACAAGGACCCCCTCCAAATGGGGAATCACCTAGGGGATCCCCCGATCACCACCTAAGGTAATACAAACCACACAGGACGTAGGGTACTATGCTCTCGGCGGCCCGAATCTGTCTAAACCTTGTGTTCCTTGCACCTTCGAGTTCCTGATCTCGGCGACACCCTACCTACAAACTCACCACCTCGGGGGTATCCCTCGGTGGGCGTGGTGGTAAAATAACGACAACCTGCATGCCACCGCCCCACTGCTCCCGCGGGCAGCCCTCGTCCGGCCACCCCAACCCCAACCGAGCACACCAACAGGTTTCCCTCAACCTCCTCGTGCTCCCCCACCCCTTTCCCCTCGCCACCGACTAGTTCCTCGCCGGAATTTCACCCCCAACCATAGCAGCCCCGCTCAGGGACTACATTGCAATCGCCAAGTTCTTTTTAGGGTCCTTTCTGCTAGATATAGGGACCTACCTGCGAGAACTTGAGTACTTTTGTTTCCAAGAGGCTGTCAAGTGTAAAATCAATCTAAAATCATAGAAAAATCGACAAAATGCAAACTAAAATTTGTTGTGACCCTCTTGATGAATCCTACAACTTTTGCATAGAAGGATGTCCAGTTACAAACTATAGCTTGATCTAAAATTAATCTTGTTTTAAATAGCCCATAAATGTATCTCTTGATCTTGGATAGTACTGTGGATTTTTGGACTGTAAGCTAGTCTCTACTTGTTAAGACTTGTGTAAAAATCTCAAGGGAAGAACAAGTCTCTACGAGTAGTTTTTGTTGGACCTTGTTTGATGTGCTATTTTGCTAGAGTTATTTATTCATACTGTTCTGTTGATATTTTAGGGTTGAAACTTTTACAGTAGCATAACCTTGATGCATAAATGCTATGGACAAAGTTTGGAACTTTCTACTTCTGTCTAACTTGCTCATATGTTTTTAGTTAAGAAAAATGACATTAAATCAAAGTAACGAGTTCTAGTGCTTAGAAAAATAAGAAACTTTAACCAGAGACTACTTTCAGTAGATTATCATGTTGGAAATGTTTGAGACATAGAAATTTTGTGGAACTACCTGTAGAAATAAATCTTGATTAATGTAGATGTATTTTGACTTATTTTCTATGCTCTATATCTTGCACACTAAAACCTGAAACATTTACAGTAGACCCACCATAAGTTTAGGAGTACTCAGTAAAATGTTGAGCACTAGTTTTTGCATGTTTTATTCTGTATAAATGGATCTTGATCCTAGCGGTAGCTGTTTAATGTATTTTTCATGACTAATTTGCTAAATGAAAATGGCTGGAAATTTTACAGCGAGTTTGTACTTAATTATTGTGCTCTGCATAAAAATCTCAACACCAGAAACTATCTCTAGTAGTTGTTTTATTTTAATCCATGCTTACTTTTGAAAATGGTCGTTTATGAAATGACAAAACCACTCACTTACTTAATGAAGCTAGTTAATCCAGATACTACTCGATCAAAGACTGCCCAAAGAAAAGAAAATGAAGTGCTTTATAACTTAACTTGAGTTTTATTGAATTACAACTTTGTATTTTGTACCATTAAAAAAACTCATACATATGCATTCATATAGAATCGACGACTCTCACTGACGGAACCTACCAGCTAGTGCTGGAGCCCGAGAATGAGCAGCACGAAGCTCGGATCTATCTAACTGAAGTCATCAAAGACCCGAACCAAAGTTCGGAAGAGCCCAAGGCTAGCTTTGCTCAGCAAGGCAAGCCCCGGAGTATAACCCCTATTTTTTTCTAAACTTATGCAACTTTTACCTATATATGGTATTGTGCATTAAGTTTGTAGTTGATTGAAACCCTAGCTGCATGATCCTAGTACCTATGATATGAACACTAGTATGTGTCGATTGCTAGATTGCCATGTGTGACACCCTAGGTGTCTAAAAGATTAAATAAAGGACTCAAACGATGAAATCAGAGAGCAAGAAAAATATAAAACAATCTATCAAATCTACCTTTCCAGCAAATGAATGTGTGTATATGTATATATGCATATACATGTAAACTCTTAAACAAAACCTTGTAACTTTCAAAGCTGATCTATCATAACAAGAGCAACAAAAGTCTAGTTGAACTCAAGGGCTAACAGTGCAAAAATTCACATGAAATGACGTGTCATTTAAATACTTATTTTTGGAAATTAAAAATAACTTTTTATACATTTCTAAAAGGAACATAGTCATAAAAGAGAAAATGTATATCTTGAAAAGTTGGACAAAATTGGTTTTCAAATATTTTTGTTTTGACCTTGGGAAGAATGAGTTTTAGCTCCTTTTTCACCCAGGCCCCTATTGTTTTTGCTTCCTGCACATAAGTCCCATCATGTTCTCCCTCCTATCTCCTCCCACTGCCCTGTCTCATCGCCGGCAAGCCGGCCGGGCAACCCGGCGCAGCTGAGGCCGCCCGGCCAAGTGGGCCTACCAGCGCACGGGTAATCCCCCGTTGGCCCACAAAATCTCGCGCTTGGCCTTGCAGAAGTCTCCACACAGCGCTTTTCTTTTGCCGCGGGCGCTGCTGGCGCCAAGGCGAGGCCCCGCCGACGCCAGTAAGGCAACTGCGCCCCTGGTTTTGCCCCCTGGTCGGGCCTTTCCCAGAGGATTGTGCCCAGGCCGCCATTCCCCTCCCACACCTATAAAAGCCCACTCGAGGCACCTGAGCTCGTCGCCCCCAACCCCAACTCCGGCGAGAAACCACCCGCGCGTGGACGCACCACTCCGCCCCCACATTGCCTAAACCAACCCTCCCATCACCTTCTCCGCCTCACACCGAAGCTTCACGGCCGGTCCCCGCGCCCTCTTCCTCACCGGAGCACCACCGCCACCACCCGCACCCGCCGCCGGCTCTGTGCCACCGTCGGCAGGCCGCCTCGATCCACCCCTTCACCACCCAAGGCCTCAAATAGGTGCAGTTTGTTCCCCTCTTTCCTCTCCCACCTTCACCCCTCCAAAATTTGGCCGGCAGTCGCCGTTCCCCTGTGCAAAGGACCCATTTGCTTCGATTTCAATCTTTCGGAGAAGATTTCTGTAAAACCTTAGGGACTCATTTGTAAATCTGAAACTAGAACTTTGAAAACCAATCTATTAACTTTGAAGATGCAAAACAACTCACAAAAAAATCCTAAATATGCAAACTAAGATGTTCTGGACTCCTTAAGTTAAGATCTACAACTTTGTAAAAGGACCTTGGAACTATTTCTACATAATTTTTAGCTATAGATTTAAATCAAGTTTAAATGTATTTTAGTTGTTCCAAGATTTTCAGGAAAGAACTGCTCTTGAAATTTGGATGGTAGCTTCAGTGCGAGGAGTAAAGTCTTTCATAAAAATTTCTTGCTCTGAATCCAAGCAAAGCTAGATGTTTTGAGTACTTTTTGTTATGCTAGATCTAGTTTAAACTAAAATATTAACCTCTATTTCTTGCATAGGAGAAATCTATAAAATTTACTAGCCTACTCATGCAAGTAAGTTTGTTTAGTAAAAAGTTGAGCACCAGTTCTTGCATGAGTTGTTCTGTACAGATAGATCTTGATCATAGCAGTAGCTGTTTAATATATTTTTCATAATTAACCTGCTGTATAAAAATGGCTAAAACTTTTATAGTGAGTTGTACTTAAGTAATGAGCTCTGCATAAAAATCTCAACCCCAGAAACTACCTCTACGAGTAGTTTTGCATGAGCTCCGCATAAAAATCTCAACCCAAAAACTACCTCTACGAGTAGTTTTGCTTAAGCAATGCTTACTGTTACGACATGACAAAACCACTCGCTCACTTAATGAAGTCAGTTAATCCAGTTAAGTACTCAATAAATGACTGCCCAAGGACAAGAAAATGAAGTGCTCTACTATTTAACTTAAGTTTTGTGGAATGACTACTTTCTAGTGAAATAATTATATCTTGTATCAGTAAAACCACTCATACATGTGCATTCATATAGATTCGACTACTCTCGCTGACGGAATCTACAATCTGGTGCCCGAGTTAGAGAGCGAGCAGCGCAAATCTCAGGTTAATCTAATAGAAGTCGTTGAAGACCTGAACCAATGTTCGGAAGAACCCTCGACTAGTTTAGCTCAAGAAGGCAAGCCCCGGTGCATGATCCCAGTATTTAATTAATACAACTACTATTCCTTTTGACCTGTGCATTTAAATTCATAGGAGTTGATTGGAACCCTAGCTGCATGATCCTAGGCACCAATGTAATGAATACTAGAACATGAAGTTCGAGTAGTTGCTCTGCTAATAGGTACGGTAAAAGTTGAGTGGTTTCCTGCCACTCGCGAGAATTATGGGAGTTGAATGTTTTACCACATGCTGCAACTATAAGGTCGATGGGCGGGGCTGTGGTACGATGCTCATGGTTGAGGCCCTGTCTGAGTAGAGAAAAATGCTAAGGCTGCAGTGTGTGGTAGCAGTGGTTAAGCGTTTGAACATACTAACCACATGTCGAAAATACGGTACTCGATAAGCTAAGTACCCAATTGGCCCGGCAAGTGGACTTTACTTTCACCCTACTTGAACGAAGTTCAGATGGGTATACACATGCGAGTGCAGAGTGTGGCTCTGTAGTCGGGGAGGGTGACCCTGATCCACAACCCGAAAATAAAGGGGAAAAGTTGCTTGGGGTGACCCTTCGGTCCTCCAGGCGTGTGTGTTAGGTTTGTCTTGCAAGGTTAAGAAATTCAATTCAAATCGTCCGTTTCTCGTGGTAATTGAGACTGCTTAATACTCTTGCCACATAGAGTAACAAGAGGAACTATGGCTATGATGAAACTTGTTGGATGATTAAATGTTTTCCCACCATGTTTGCTTAGAGATAGGTGCTCACTTAGACTGGTTAAATGAACTAGAATATTGAAAGCTAAAATAAGAAATTAAGGACTTACTCTTTGTTGCTTTTCAACAGAAAGAAACCCTAGAACCTTAGAGCCATGCATACTTAGTAGTCGGTATTTACATACCACTAGTCAGGTAAGCCTTGCTGAGTATTAGTATACTCAGCCTTGCTTGTGGCAATGTTTTCAGGTGGGTCTTTTGAAAATATGATATCCTTTTTTGACTTGGCCGAGTACTTTGCCGACTGGTTGGACCATTGAGTGGGATCCGTCCCCGGCCAACAATGACTTTGCCGAGTGATGCCACGTATGGGCTTCATTGTGGTATCCAAATCGATGATAGATGATCGTGTTTTCTTTCAGCTGCTACTTAAACTCTTAATAAAGTTTCTATGTTTGAACTTTAAAGTACTCGTTTGATGAACTCGACTTGTAATAATTGATGTCTGACTTGTGAGATAAAAGTTGTGGAATGTTGTAATCTCTGGACTTGTCTTCGTGCGAGTTATGTGTACGCTTTGTTTCGATCGAAATATTAAGTGGTCGCATCGGGATTTACCCGACAGACTGTCGGATTACTCCGTTTGAAGTGCATGGTAGCCGGTTCATCTTTATGGATGATGGTTAGTGCACTTGAGCCGGGTTAATTCGGGCGGTTCTACCACACCATGCTAATAGGACTCCGGTAAAAGTCGAGTGATTTCCAGTCACTTGCGAGATATAGGAGTTGCTTGTTTTACTTATGTTGGAATCATAAGGTCGATGGATGTGGCTATGTTACGATATTCCTGTTGATGATTGAGGCCCCATCTGTTAAGCGAAAATGCTAAGGTCGCGGTGTGTGGTAGTGGTGGTTAAGTTTTTTAACGTACTAACCACATGCCAAGAATGTGGTAATCGGTAAGCTTAAGTATCTGATTGATCCGGGGAATGGACTTTATCCTTACCCTCTTGACTTCGTTCCCCTAGGCATGTGGTGAGTACAAGAGCAGCCACGGCCCGGCTATGTTCCATGGTTCGTGGACCTTTGTACTCGACCGGGGTGGCCCTGATCTACAACCTAGAAAGAAAGGGGAAAAGTTGCACATGTGACTCTGTGAGTAACCACATGATCTGTGTTTAGGTTTTCCCTTGCAAGGTTAAGAAATTTGATTCGAATCGTCCATTTCTCGCGGCCATTGAGACTGCTTGACCCTTTTACCACATAGAGTAAGAAGAGGAACAAGGATGATGATTAATATGGTTGGATGCTCAGTTAATTATTTTCCACCACGCGTGATTTGGATAGTTGTTTACCTAGAATGGTTAATCAACTAGAACTTGATGCTAAAACTTGAAAGCAAGGACTCACTCTTAGATGCTTTTTGGCAAAAACAACCTTTATCCAAAAGCCTTGTGTGTGTAGGAGTCGGCTAAGTATATACCACTAGTCTGGTAAGCCTTGCTGAGTATTAGTATACTTAGCCTTGCTTGTGGCTTTGTTTTCAGGTGAGACCTTTGAGGACATGGTTGCTAGTTTGACTTGGCTGTGTACTCTTCCTTCTGGTTGGTTAGTGGAATGGGATACGTCCCCAGCCAACGATGATCACGCTGAATGATGTCATGTACGGGCTTCATCATGATATCTTGTATCGTCGTTAGAACTTTCGCTTATTTTCCGCTGCACTGTTGAACTCTAAAAGTACTTGTTTATGAATATTTTAGAACTTGGTTTGTAATAATAATTCCTGTCCAACTCTGGAATGTAAAATTTGTGGATTGTTATAATCTTTGGGCTCACCTTCGTGTGGGTGTATGTATGCATTGTTTCGATCGAGGTTCCAGTGGTTGCATCGTGATGTTACGCGACAGACTATTGTTTTACTCCGTTTTAAGTACGTGTTAGCCCAGATTGTCTTTATGGTGATGGTTAGCGCACTTAAGCCGGATTAATTCGGGCGGTTCTGCCACAGCTGGTATCAGAGCCGAAATGCATACACCAAAGAGTATAATGAGCCTTAAAAACTTATTTTCTTAAAACTTGACACCAAATTTTGTTTGCAAAAATTTGTTGGTTCGCTAAGGATGACGCCTAGTTCGTAAAGCCCTAGGGGATTAAGGGAATATGACTAGGTGGCTATCTAACTCATGTTTATTATAACTGACTTCTAGCACATTACTTTCTATCAAAACTTACTTTTGTGCACAACCGACCTTTAATTTTTGTAACGACACACCCATCGCTAAGGTAAGAAGGTAAGGATCCTGAGTCAAGTGAGAGAGCTTGACCCTCACGTCGGTGACGCGAACCGAACACTGCACTCAGGCAGTGGCTTACTTGAGGTGCTGCCAATATACCAACCCCTCATTGATTATATTGGGAGTAAAATATGCTGCACGTGCGGTGGCTTCGACGTACAAACGTCCCGTAAGGCGATGTATACGGGAAGTGAATATGTTATTGCAGTAACGTATGAAGCAGTGTTCATGAAGTGTCAAATGCATGGATGCCGTTTCTATAGTGAACGGTAATGTATGCGGACGCTTTCGTGAGTGCTGGCACAAAAGGTTCAATTTATATTCTATCAACCTTCTGGAGGTACACTAACCGTGATTACGTTAAGCTAAGAATGGTTAGAAAAATTCAGCTAGTTAATGTATGGAGAGACGTATTATTTATGCCACCGGAATTAACCACGTAAGACCAAAGCTATTTGGCGATTTTTTTTGCTTTATTAGAACAAATAGGACGTGCATGCATCATGATTATACATGAAAATTGAATAAAACATTGTCTTGGGTTTATAAGCAAGTAAGTTGCACTAGAGCACGTTTGAGCACTCACTTAAGGGCTATCTAGAAATCTGTCTTTTTCTGCCATATTTAGATAGAGGAATTAATTAGGCTTAGGAAATGACCTTATCTGGAGAGAAGCTCAACAGGGAACTTGCTTCAAATTTTTGTCCCCTTTCTGCTGATAAATTTTGAGAATTTTTGGACTAGTACTAAGTGCACAACACTAGAAACTTCCACACCTCAATTTTCTGCCTGTTTTGAGCACTCCTGTTACAAATAAATTCTTAGACCTTCTTAGTGAAGTTTTCTACATAAGTGTTCAACATCAAACTTGCTGCAAACTTACTCAATCAGCTACTGTTCAAATTTTGAAATTTTTGGTTGAGTAGATTTTCCCTGGTCATCAAAATACTAGCTCTCTGTCCACTGAAAAACTGCCAAAACCGAGAAGCAGTCAGAGATGTAGTCGAAGTGGTCGAAGATGTAGTCATAGTAGTCGGAGGTGTAGTTGAAGCAGTCGAAAATGTAGTCGAAGTGTCGAAGATGTAGTCTAGGTAGTCGGGGATGCATTCTAAGTAGTCAAAGATGTAGTTGTAGTAGTCGGAGGTGTAACTGAAGCAGACGGAGATGAAGTCGTACTAGTCGGAGATGTAGTTGAAGCAGTCAGAGATGCAGTCGAAGTAGTCAAAGATGTAGTGTAGTCGTAGTAGTCGAAGGTGTAACTGAAGCAGTCGGAGACATAGTCGCAGTAGTGAGGGATATAGTTGAAGCAGTCGGAGATGCAGTCGAAGTAGTCAAAGATGGAGTATAGTCAAAGATGGAGTCGTAGTAGTCGGAGGTGTAACTGAAGCAGTCAGAGACGTAGTCGTAGTAGTCACAGATATAGTTGAAGCAGTCGGAGATGCAGTCGAAGTAGTCAAAGATGCAGTGTAGCCGAAGATGTAGTCGTAGTAGTCGGAGGTACAGTTGAAGCAGTCAAAGATATAATCATAGTAGTCAGAAATGTAGGTTAAGCAGTCAGAGAGGCAGTCGAGGTAGTCAAAGATGCAGTGTAGTTGAAATTATAGTCGTAGTAGACGGAGGTATAGTTGAAGCAGTCGGTGATGTAGTGAAGCAATCAGAGATGTAGTCAAAGAAGCCATAGTAGTAGTCGATGTAGTCGGAGACGTAGTCGAAGTAGTCGATGATGTAGCCGTAGCAGTCGGAGATGTAGTCGTAGTAGTCAAAAATGTAGTCAAAGTAGTCAGAGATGTAGTAGTCAGAGGTGTATTTGAATACCAAAGTTGTAGGCCACTGAATTTCCCAGTCACTACAAAAATTTATAAGGGTTTGGATGGACAGACTGGGAGTTACGAATTTTCTTGCAACCAACAGTATTCTGTCCACGGTATATCCATGAGTTCCTGAGTTCTAAATCTTCTGCACTTATGACACTCAGCCTTGGAGGCATTGTCGATTCCCGAATTTATGAAAAATTTGAACACTGCAGATGATTCAAGGGACCCGCAACACCCCGAGTGGTTTTGGTGCTACTGGTAGTGGACAACCACAATAGCCACCACCACCGCCCAACATGGCTGAAGTAATGGCCGCCCAAACCGAGTTGCTTCGCGAGCTTGTTAAAGGGCAGCAAGCGTTTCAGCAATTCCAGCAACAACGGAGTGGGCACAATGTCCACCAACCTCATGCTGCTGGCTACCTGGACTTCGTGGGCACTCAGCCCCCTCTGTTTCACAAGATGGAGGAGGCCTTGGACGCGGACGCTTGGATTCGCACAATCGAGTCCAAGTTTTCTCTACTTGTGGTGCCATGTTCTAATGCAAATAAGGCCAATTTTGCCGCTCAACAACTTTGCGGTACCGCACGCCTTAGGTGGGACAACTATTTCGCCATGCTCCCAGCCGATCATGTTGTCACTTGGGACGAAATCAAGAATGCCTTCAGAGCCCACCATATTCCAGAAGGGCTTATGGAGAGGAAGTTGAATGAATTTCTGGCTCTTACTCAGGTGTGGCAGAACCGCCCGAATTAATCCGGCTCAAGTGCACTAACCATCATCCATAAAGATGACACGGCTACCATGCACTTCAAACGGAGTAATCCGATAGTCTGTCGGGTAATTCCCGATACGACCACTGAATATTTTGATCGAAACAAAGCGTACACTTAACTCGCACGAAGGCAAGTTCAGAGATTACAACATTCCATAACTTTTACCTCACAAGATTGACAATTATTTATTACAAGCCGAGTTCATAAAACAAGTACTTCAGAGTTCAAACATTAAAACTTTATTCAGAGTTTAAAAGCAGCAGAAAGAAAACACAATCTTCTATCATCGATTCGGATACCACGATGAAGCCCGTACGTGGCATCACTCGGCAGAGTCATCGTTGGTCGGGAACAGATCCCACTCCACGGACCAACCAGGCGGCAAGGTACAAGGCCAAGTCAATCCAGCTATCATTTCTTCAAAAGACGCACTTGAAAACAATGCCACAAGCAAGGCTGAGTATACTAATACTCAGCAAGACTTACCCGACTATTGGTATGTAAATAACTAAATCCTAAGCATGCATGGCTCTAAGGCTCTAGGTTTTCTTTTTGTTGAAAAGCAACAAAGAGTTAGTCCTTAATTTCACATTTTAGCTTTCAATATTCTAGTTCATTTAACCATTCTAAGTGAGCATCTATCTCTAACAAAACATGGTGGAAAACAATTTATTCATCCATTAAGTTTCATCATAGCTAGGGTTCCTCTTGTTACTTCGTTCAAGTAGGTTGAAAGTAAAGTCCACTTGTCGGGCCAATCAGGTACTTAAGCTTATCGAGTACCATATTTTCGATATATGGTTAGTATGTTGAAATGCTTAAGCACCACTACCACACACTATTTACTACAGAAACACACTTTCATTTTTACAGGACAAAGTATAGAAGTATTGGGTCTCAAACATTTACTAAACAAACTTACTTGCATGAATAGGCTACTGTAAATTTTTTCCATATGGGTTATCGTTGATAGGCTCCCAAAGATGGCACATTTAATTCCAGTACACACTACCTATACTGCCAAGAAATATGCCAAGATTTACCTCGATCGCATCATTTGCTTACATGGAGTACCCAAGACAATTATTTTAGATCGTGGTGCTCAATTCATAGCACATTTTTGGGAACACTTACAAGCTTCTCTTGGCACCAAACTAATTTGAAGCTCAGCTTACCATCCTCAAACGGATGGGCAAACCGAGAGAGTAAATCAAATACTCGAAGACATGCTTAGAGCTTGTGTCATCCATTATGACAAAATCTGGGACAAATGCTTACCTCTATGAGAGTTCTCATACAACAATAGCTATCAAGCCAGTTTGAAAATGGCACCGTTTGAGGCCTTGTATGGTCGAAGGTGTCGAACTCCTTTGAGTTGGTCCCAAACCGGAGAACGTAAGATATTTCGACTAGCCATGGTAATAGAGGCAGAGGAAAAAATAAGAGTAATACAGGAGAATCTAAGAGTTGCACCGTCTAGGCAAAAGAGCTATTTTGATAAAAGGAGAAAGCCTTTGAAATTTGAAGTTGGCGATCATGTCTACCTTCGGGTTTCACCAACCAAGGGTGTGCAAAGGTTTGGAGTGAGAGGGAAGTTAGCTCCCCGATATGTAGGTCCTTATGAAATCACCAAAATTTGCAACTACCCCCTCCACTTGTAGCCATCCATGATATCTTTCATGTCTCTCAACTCAAGAAGTGTATTCGAGTTCTGACCGAAATTGTTGAACAAAACAAAATATTGGTAGAACTGGACCTCTCTTATGTTGAATATCCTATCAAGGTTCTTGATTGAAAGGAAAGGGTCACTAGAAGGAAAGTGGATAAAATGTACAAAATCCAATGGAGTCATCATACCGAAGAGGAAGCCACTTGGGACACTGAAAGTTATCTGAATCAAAATTTCCGCGGTTTTCTAAATTCACCAAATGGTACACGCACTTTCCACACTAGGCGTACTTATCCGAATCTCGGGACCAGATTATTTTTAACGGGGGAAGGCTATAACACCCTCGGTGTTTAAAATCCTAAGCAAGAAAACCTAAACATAGCATCATGCATAATAACCCTGAATCATTGAAACAATGCATTTAATTATGTGTGTACATATGCATGTGTATGAATGTGTGTGTGCATGTGCATGTATGTGTGCATATAAGATTTTTCATAAATATGTTCATAACCATACATGCTCAACTTATCATAAAAAAAATGTAGCATAAAAACACACTCATATTTTAGTACCTTACAAACTGTACCTCAAAAACCATTTGCAAATTCAAAGTTTAAACACATGAGATGAATAGGAATTCAAATAAATTCTAAACTAGAGCTCAAATGAACTTTGATCCAAAACAAAAGTCGTAGAGTTTCAAATTCGCTAATACTTTTATGTTGGCAGATTTCAATGTTCCCTTGCAAACTTTTGAGAAAAATTAATTTGAACCCGGACCCTCACTCTTTCTCTCTCTCCCTTCTCTCTCCTTCCTCCTCCCTCTCCCGACCATGGCAGAGGGGCGTTGCCACGTCGCTGCTGATGCCTGCCAGCCGCAAGCCGCTCCGCCCGACCGGCCCGACCGCACATCTCCTTTCACCCCGAAGCAATCCCGGCGCCCAGCTCACGCATGCCACGTGGCAGGCAATGCCCGACAGCCGGGCCACGGCAAGCCGGCGATGACAAGGAAGTCTTGCGCCTGTCCCGGCACTCCCTCCCCCGAGCTGCTCGCGCCTAGCTCCACCTCCCCTTCCCTGTGCGACTATAAAAGGGCTGCACCGAGCCCCTGCTCACACGAGTACGAGTACCACCACCACCGCGCAATTAGCACCGCCACTCGACCTCATCGTCGAGCCCCACCTTCCGCTCCACTTCCACCCGAGTCAAGCACCTGAATCGGTTTCCCATGGCCCCCTGAAGCCCCCGGACATCCTCACGCCGCCACTACCTCGCCGGATGGCCACCGGCGAGCCACCTCCACGCCGCCGCCCCACTGCTTCTGCGAGCAGGCCTCCTCTAGCCACCCCAGCACCAACCAAGCACACCAACAGGTTTCCCTCGACCTCCTCGTGCTCCCCCACCCCTTTCCCCTCGCCGCCGACTAGTTCGTCGCTGGAATTTCACCCCCAAGCATAGCAGCCCCGCCCAGGGAATACATTGCAATCGCCAAGTTCTTTTTAGGGTCTTTTCTGCTAGATCCAGGGACATACCTGCGAGAACTCGAGTACTTTTGTTTTCAAGAGGCTATCAAGTGTAAAATCAATCTAAAATCATAGAAAAATCAGAAACATACAAACTAAAATTTGTTGTGACCCTCTTGATCAATCCTACAACTTTTGCACAGAAGGATGACCAGTTATAAACTATAACTTGATCTAAAATTAATTTTGTTTTAAATAGCCCATAATTGTATCTCTTGGTCTAGGAAAGTACTATGGATGATTTTTGGACTGTAAGCTAGTCTCTGCTTGTTAAGACTTGTATAAAAATCTCAAGGCCAGAACAAGTCTCTACTAGTAGTTTTGTTGGACCTTGTTTGATGTGCTATTTTGCTAAAGTTATTTGTTCATGCTGTTCTACTGATATTTTAGGGTTGAAACTTTTACTGTAGAGTAAACTTGATGCATAAATGCTATGGCCAAAGTTTGGAACTTTTTACTTCTGTCTAACTTGCTCATATGGTTTTAGTTAAGAAAAATTACATTAAATCAAAGTAACTAGTTGTGGTGCTTAGAAAAATAAGAAATTTTAACCAGATACTACCTTTTAGTAGATTATCATGTTCGAAAAGTTTGAAACACAAAAACTTTATGGAACTGCCTGTAGAAATACATCTTCATTAATGTAGATGTATTTTGACTTATTTTCTATGCTCTGTATCTTGCACACTAAAACCTGAAAAATTTATAGTAGACTCACCTTTAGTTTAGGAGTACTCAATAAAATGTTGAGCACCAGTTTTTGCATGGTTTGTTCTGTATAGATGGATCTTGATCCTAGCAGTAGTTGTTTAATGTATTTTTCATGATTAATCTGCTGAATGAAAATGGCTAGGAGTTTTACAGTGAGTTTGTGCCTTAAGTAATGTGCTCTGCATAAAAGCCTCAACACGAGAAACTATCTCTCGTAGTTGTTTTCTTTTTAATCCATGCTTACTTTTGAGAAATGACCGTTTATGAAATGACAAAACCACTCACTTACTTAATGAAGTTAGTTAGTCCTGATACTACTCGATAAATGACTGCCCAAGTTAGTTAATCCAGATACAACTCATACATATGCATTCATATAGAATTGACGACTCTCGCCGATGGAACCTACGAGCTGGTGCTGGAGCCCGAGAGTCAGCAGCACAAAGCTTGGATCAATCTAACTGAAGTCATCAAGACCCGAACCAAAGTTCGGAAGAGCCCAAGGCTAGCTTTGCTTAGGAAGGCAAGCCCCAGAGCATAACCCGTATTTTTTCTAAACTTATGCAACTTTTACTTATATATGGTATTGTGCATTAAGTTTGTAGGAGTTGATTGAAACCCTAGTTGCATGATCCTAGTACCTATGATATGAACACTAATCTGTGTTGGTCGCTAGATTGTCATGCTAATAGGATTCCGGTAAAAGTCAAGTGATTTCTTATCACTCACGAGATATAGGAGTTGCTTGTTTTACTTATGTTGGAATCATAAGGTCAACAGACAGGGCTTTGTTACGATATTCCTGTTGAGGATTGAGGCCCCGTCTGTTTAGCGAAAATGTTAAGGTTGTGGTGTGTGGTGTGGTAGTTAAGTTTTTGAACGTACTAACCACATGCCGAGAATATGGTAATCGGTAAGCTTAAGTATCTGATTGATCCGGCGAGTGGACTTTATCCTCACCCTCTTGACTTCATTCCCCTGGGCATGTGGTGAGTGCAGGAGCAGCCACGGCCCAGCTTCGTTCCGTGGTTCTTGGACCTCTGTACTCGACGGGGGTGGCCCTGATCCACAACCTGGAAAGAAAGGGGAAAAGTTGCACGTGTGACTCTGTGAGTAACCACGTGACGTGTGTTTAGGTTTCCCCTTGCAAGGTTAAGAAATTTGATTCCAATCGTCCATTTCTCGCGGCCATTGAGACTGCTAGACCCTTTTACCACATAGAATAAGAAGAGGAACAATGATGATGATTAATATGGTTGGATGCTCAGTTAATTATTTTCCACCATGCGTGATTTGGATAGTTGCTTACCTAGAATGATAAATAAACTAGAACTTGATGCTAAAACTTGAAAGCAAGGACTCACTTTTAGATGCTTTTTGGCAAAAACAACCCTTAGCCAAAAGCCTTGCATGTCTAGGAGTCGGCTAAGTATATACCACTAGTCGGGTAAGCCTTGCTGAGTATTATTATACTCAGCCTTGCTTGTGGCTTTGTTTTCAGGTGAGACCTTTGAGGACATGGTTGCTAGTTTGACTTGGCCGTGTACTCTTCCTTTTGGTTGGTTGGTGGAATGGGATATGTCACCGGCCTATGATGATAACGTTGAATGATGTCATGTACGGACTTCATCATGATATCTTGTATCATCGTTAGAACTTTTGCTTATTTTTCACTGCACTGTTGAACTCTGAAAGTAATTGATTATTAATATTTTTGAACTTTGTTTGTAATAATAATTCTTGTTGAACTCTGAAAGTACTTGTTTATGAATATTTTTGAACTTGGTTTGTAATAATAATTCCTGTTGAACTCTGGAATGTAAAATTTGTGGATTGTTGTAATCTCTAGGCTCACCTTCATGTGGTTCTATGCATGCATTTTTCGATCGAGGTTCCAGTGATTGCATCGGGATGTTACTCGACAGACTATTGTTTTACTCCATTTTAAGTGCGTGTTAGCCCGGATTGCCTTTATGGTGATGGTTAGCGCATTTAAGCTGGATTAATTCGGACGGTTTTGTCATAGCTGGTATCAGAGCCAAAATGAATACACCAAAGAGTATAATGAGCCTTAAAAACTTGTTTTCTTAAAACTTGACAACAAATTTGTGTTTGCAAAAATGCGTTAGTTCGTTAAGGATGACGCCTAGTTCATAAAGCCCTAGGGGATTATGGGAATATGACTAGGTGGCTATCTAACTCATGTTTATTATAACTGACTTCTAGCACATTATTTGCAGCTATTCATGATGTTTTTCATGTCTCTGAAGTAAAGAAATGTGTCAGAGTTCCTAGCGAAATTGTTGAACAACAAGAAATCATGGTGGAACCAGACCTCTCTTATGTTGAGCAACCCATCAAAATCCTTAACCAGAAGGAAAGAAGTACAAGGAGGGCGGTGATTAAAGTGTATAAAATTCAGTGGAACCATTACACTGAAGAAGCCACATGGGAAACTAAAAGTTATCTCAATCAAAATTTTCCTGGTTTTCTTGGTTCCATCCAAGGTACACACTTTTCGCACTTAGTTTTTATCCGAATCTCGGGGCGATATTTTTTTTAGGGGAGGTTGTCAGACCCGATACACGGGACTGTACACGTGGCACACTTTTTCTTAAGACACGGGATGGGACATGGCCAACACACTACAGCTATTGTAACTACTCGTAATGCAGTAGGATTACTCGTACAGTAGTTAGACTAGTCGGACACGGCAGGAGACTACCCGAGAAGTACTCGGATAGGACTCCTTACTTTGTACCCGACTAGGACTTCCATGTAAACCTGTCCTCCCAGACTATATAAGAGCGGACAGGGCCCCCTCTAGGGGGGACCGACCAGATCTTCTAGGGAATCACCTAGGAGATCACCCAATCATCTTCAAAGGCAATACAAACCACACAGGACGTAGGGTATTACGCTCTCGTGGCCCGAACTTGTCTAAACCTTGCGTTCCTTTGCACCTTCGAGTTCCAGATCTCGGCGACACCCTACCTACAAACTCACCACCTCGGGGGTATCCCTCGGTGGGCGTGGCGGTAAAACACCAACAGCTGGCGCGCTAGGTAGGGGGCCTCATCAAAGATCCACCAGAGAACTCGATGGCGTCGTTCAACTTCACCAGCGCCATGCTCGACAAGGGCTTTCATCTTCGGCTCTTGGATCTACATCGCTGATGGTTTGGGTGGCTTCAAGAGCCACCTAGCCAACTCCAAGCAGCCGGAGGCTACTTCATCGACCACAAGCAGCGATCTTGATGACTTCGTCGACAACCATGACGACACGCTGCTTCCGGATCTGGCCCAGCAGATCAAAACGACATCCATTTTCAAAATGACTTCAACTCGAGATGCAACAGATCTACACGACTCAGATTCAAACCAATCTACAAAGAGCCCACGATCCAAGTCCCTCATCGCCTTGGAGGAGGATTTGGATCTGCTGCTCCAAATCAGGGTCTCGACTTCTACTCGGACTCCGATGCAGAGTACTCCACGTGCGGGACTACATCTCTAAACTGGATCCAAAATGGACTCAGAGGCGAGGGAGCCACCACCCATCGGGCGGCCCCCGCCCTTGAAAACCAGTCGCAACCCGATGGCCACCCCGAATTCTTGTCGGACAACCATCTTTGTTTAACGATTACATCAACGCCGCAAGGACGTTTCGTGTACTGGAAGTGCTTTGAGCCCTCCGAACTACTCGATTACGGGTCCCGTCTTGTGGCCTTCATGCAGGAGCTACCCTTCCAGGAGGGTAGACCCCTCTCCCCCATCGTGGAAGATGGTGAGAGTAGCACAGATCTACTCGACTACATCCTTAGGGCTAACCACTCGCCGGATCGACAAGTTCGCATGGCTTCCCTTCGCAACACGGAAGAAGACGAGCTGGGCACCCAGTATGACAACAAAACACTTGCGGACATCTCAGCCGACGAGCCCACAGTAGACGCTCCTCAAGATGAAGTCGAGGAGCACCGAAGGATCCGGTGGGCAAAGAATGCCAAACGCGCTCAACACAGGCGAAACACGCAGAACCGCGCCCGTGGACCAAGGGATCTCAACAATGCCTTCGCAGCAGTCGCGGATCATGAGTACCGTACGCCAATTGGCGCAATTGCAGAGGCAGCACTCTTAGCCCAACAACTCCCATCTAACCCCCAGATCCAAAGGTTGCAGTACTTGACCCAGCGCGCACTCGTGCAACTCGATGGGCAACATCAAGTGTCATAAACTCGGAATCAGCTCTCGAGATCTGAGCAACACGGGAATACTGCGTTGGTCAGTCGCACCCCCAGAGGAGGCCAAGGAATTCAGAGGAATGACAACCGCCAGCGCAATGAGGGCCACCTGTCCGCGCGTGGCAACAATGAACAAGAAGTACAACAACCCCCTCGCAACCAGCGTGGGGCAAGGCACCGCGGCCAAGATCGAGTCACGGCCAACCTCTAGGACGCTCCCACGTCGACCTCAGGCAGAAGATCAATGAAGGTCGTGACGCGCGGCTTGTCATTGACGCGAGGAGGAAGGACCGTACCGGCAGGCACTACGATGATGACGACAGCGACCGCTTCCCCGCCTTCACCACGACCATTACCGACAAGTCCTACCCCAAGGACATCAAGCCAGTCGGAAACCCCAAATATGATGGTAAGCAGGACCCACGCTAGTGGCTTCGTTGCTACTCCGTCGCCATTGAAGTTTTAGGGGGATCCAACTCTACAAAAGCTCTCTACTTTCCGATGGCTCTAGAACCTGCACCCCTCACGTGGCTTGAAAGCCTCAAGCCAAACTCCATCGACTCGTGGGAGGACCTCAAGTGAGCCTTCATCGACAACTTCCAGGGATCCATGATCAAGGCAGGCACTCACCATGACTTGTCCCAGGTGAAGCAAGAGATGAACGAGACCCTGAGGTCCTACACATGGTGTTTCTTCAAGATGCGCGCTACCATCGCCAACATCACGGACGAGGACATCATCCGTTGTTTCCAAAACGGCCTCTTCTCGAAGAGCACATACCACGACTTCGGGCGCAACCGCCCGACTACTGCCGTGGAGCTGCGGGACATGATGGCACGGTGGGCTGACCAAGAGGATGAGCAGAACGACCATTTCCCCAAACGCAACCACGACAAGCAAGGCGCTGGAAACGGCCACTTCGACAAAAGCCAGCGGAACAACTCGGGGAATACCTGAAAACGCAAGCCAGGCAATGAAGTCGCGGCTGTCGAGCGCAACCCGCGTGGCAAGAAGTCAGGGAACAACCACTCGGACTACGAGCAAGTGTTGCATAAAGAATGCCCGATACACCCGAAGTCGCGGCACACGCTCTTCGAGTGCGTCACCATCCGAAAATCACTCAACGCTCCACCCCTCCCCCAAGCAGGAAAGCAAAAGGACAAGGAGGACGACGACGAAGGAGGTGACAAGTCGGGGGCTCAAGATTTCCAGGATCCGAAGAACGTCGTCAATGTTATCTTCGATGGAGATGGTCGATTCCCCACGAAGCACGCGCAGAAGCTAACCCTACGTGAAATACACTCTGTGGAGCCAGCCACGATAAGGCCTTTGAGATACAGCGAGGTCCCGATGTCCTTCTTCAGAGAGGATCAATGGACCAGCTTCTCCGAGCCGGGAAAATTCCCGCTTGCCTTAGACGCTGTCGTGGCGGGCTCAGAGCTCACCCGAGTACTCATTGACGGAGGAAGCGGCCTTAACCTACTCTTCGCGAGTACTCTCAAGAAGATGGAACTGGACATCTCCAAGATGCTCACTCCCAGCAAAGCTCCTTTCAACGGCATCGTCCCGGGAAACGCGGCTACACCACTCGGATCAGTGGTCCTGCCAGTCACCTTTGGGACAAAAGACAACTACCGCACCGAGTACATCAAGTTCGAGGTGGCGGATTTTGACTCGTCGTACCATGCCATCCTTGGCAGACCGGCACTTGCCAAATTCATGGCCGTGCCCCACTACGTGTAACACCCAAAAATATAGGAGTTAAAATTTTTAAAAGTATTTTTATAAAAGTCACAAAATAAAATTGGCATGCATCTTTATTTCTTTTCTTCCCCTATTCTTTCTTTCAGCCCAGCCCATTCCTTCTTTTCTCTTTCTTTTCTTTTCCCGCGGCCCACTCAGTGGCCGATTCCCTCACCCGACTCTTTCTTCCACCGACAGCTAGGACCCACCTGTCGGCGCCTTCTCCTTCTTTCTTCTTTCCTTACCCAGAGTCCGGATCGATCCCGCGCCGTCGTTCGCGCCCCTTCTTTCTTTCTTCTTACCCCGAGTCCTGATCGATTCCGCGATGCCGCCTTCCTAACTCCCGGCCGATCCACCCCTATAAAATCCCGCCGAAGCCCCGCTTTGCAACCAGAGCCAACTTCAATCTCGTTTGCTACTCAACATCATCGCACGCCGCTGGAAGTTGCACACCGGAGGAACGCCGCCATCCCGATACGCCGCCTCTCCGTCGACTCGCCGTTCCGCAGCTTCTCCGCCGTCATCAACTCTCGCTAGAGCTCCGCAAGTTGGTGAGCATCAAGCCACACCGGATTCCCCTCTCTCCCTTGCTCCGCTGCGAATCCGATTCACTTTACTTTACTATTGCTTGCATAAACTTGATGGGTTACCTATGCTAAGGACATACCTAGTCTTTTACCCCAAACCTTGAAACACCTGGGTTTACTACTTTGTTGGGTAGTTATGCTTAGTTGCAAACTTTGGGATTGGTATTGGTTTACTCTTTTGTTAATGTCGATCACGTTTCGTATTGTGGTTTAGCGCATAATTTCAAGATCAACTTTGTTTAATGGGAACATGGAGAACCACCCAAGTGAACAGTGCAACCACAAAGTCATATGGTTCTGACCTTAGCCAATTAATTAGATGTGTAGTTTGCTGGTGGCCTTACCGAAAGGGCAAGGAGGGGGTCGGTGATAGGGGTCATAGCCCGGTCCTCTTGGGGTAGCTGCCTTGGCTAAGGAGCTGACCATTAGGAAGGTTTATGGACCACGCCACTACTGAAACTCTAGCGGGCTGCCTAGCTCTCGACATGTCTTTGTAAAGGCTTCGTAGTGTACCCTCGCCACTCACCTTGGAAGTGTTTAAGGGCCTTGCAAACCCGGGCGACTCAGGGAAACACGATTTGTGGGTAAAGTGTACAACCTCTGCAGAGTGTAAAATTGTTATAACAGCCGTACTCACGGTTAAGAGTGGCTTGGACCCTCACATGATAATGAAACTTGAAGATTAATTAAATTGTGGTTCGTGGTTTATGTTTATGTTGATGGTATCTTTATGTTTCTACTAAAGTGGGTTGGTATAAACATAAACCTAGTTAATAGGTGCTTGTTAATAAATACTTGACCAACTAAAAGTGACCGCTGCTGCAAACCTTAGCCTATCCTTGATAGCCTTGCATATTCACCCCACTTGCTGAGTACCAACCATAAGAGTACTCACCCTTGCCCCCCGCTGTTCAGAAGAGAGCTTTGAAGAGGAGATCTTCGACGACCTCGAGGAGTTCTAGGTCCTGCGTTCCCCAGTCATCGCCTGTGGAAGACGGGGTTGTTGAAGACTTCGTATAGGGTATAACGGTTATACGTTTAAAGACGTTTGTGTCTCTTTTATACGGAGTGTAATATTGTTAAATACTTTATTTAGTTACTTTTTGAGCATTTTCTTTGATATATTACACTTTCCGTCTACCATATGTGTGTGAACGAGATCCTGACGCACATATGAGATGCATCTGGTTCTTTCTAGAATCGGGTGTGACAGAAGTGGTATCAGAGTTATGTTGACTGTAGGACGCTAGCCTAGATAGAAATGGTCAAAATTAAGGATTTATCTTCTAGCAAGCCATGTCAGCATCAAAAATTTTTGTTTACTTTATATTTCCGCCTAAAAACCTATGTTTACATAAACCTTCTATCATTTTCCTTCTTAAAGAAAAATATTCTTAATTTTACTCCCGCTCTGCCAGATGGCCAGGACTTACCAGACTGCTCGTAAGCGCACCGGAGGTCGCCAAGTTCGCATTGCCCCAGCTGAGACAGCTTCTCCCACCCCAGTTCCAGCCCCTGTTGAAGAGGAGGAAGCTACGGAAGAAGAACCCGAGGAAGTCTACTATTTCGTGGACGGTGAAGATGGCCGCATCATGGCAATTGATGAAGAAGGAAATCAATTCACACCACCGGCATCACCAGTCGTTGAGACATCGCCACCACCCCCAGTTGTCCCTGCTCCAGCTCCCGCCCCCGCACCGGCCGTCGCCGAAGGAAGCCCGAGTAACTTCGAAGATATTAGAAGAGACGATGACGAGGACAACAACAACGATGAAGACAACGACGATCAGAGTGATGAAACAACAGGGATGAGGCAACTTTGTTGTGTTCGCACTTCGGACAGAGAACCCGGCCACTTGTATATTGTGCTACAAGGTGTTCTTCAAGAGTTGGGCAACCGCGTGAGACCTCACTACCACATGCACCACTACATCGACCCTGCGCTCGGCGACTACTACCTCTCTCGCGTCCACATCAGGATGGAAAGTGCCAGAGGCCTGAGGACTCTTACTGCACACGACTCCGCCACACCCCACGCTACATACGACGCAGCCGTCAGCAGTGCCGCCAGGAGAGCTCTATGGTCCATCTGCCACACCTACCGTCAGGAGCTTCAGAACACGGAGTATCGCCACCTCCCTCGCCGCCTCAGTGGAACTGAAGAGACTGTGATTACTCTGGGTGAAGACGACGAAGACCGCCTCAACACTCTTGCTCAAGTCACCGCCGCTATCATCACTGAGCTGGACGATACTCAGGACAAGCTACTGGAGGCCCGTGAAAAGATCTGCATACTTGAAGCTGGACTTGAGGGAAGAGCGCCGCCACCCCCACAGATGGATGAACCCCGCTTCCCCGCTTTGTCACCACCCCGCAAGAAACTTCATCGCGGCGAACCCGGCTCCATAACTCGCCCCGAGGAATAGGCACTTAGGCTCTTAGGCTAGTATCTCCTAAAGTTCTCTCATTAGAAACTTTTCGCTTGAGAGGACGATGATGTAATGATGATTGCTTGAGAACAAATGTTTGCTTTGAGTGCTATAAGAATTGCTTGATATAATCCATACATTAATATAAGTTGGAGTCTTTATAAATCCATATTTTGTTAAGATATTATCTTCTATCTACCTATATCTAGTACACCTGTCTTATCCGGGGTTTGTTCCCTAACGGTCAGATGGTGAACACCAGGACAGGTGGAGGACAGAACATCCCTATCTCTAGGCATGCTCGCGTAGTCAATCAACAGAGTCAGTTGCCACCACCGGCCATCCCAACAATGGAGCAATTCTTGGCCGCACAGATGCAGGTGCTGCAGAACCTCACTGCCACCATCCAAAACATACAAGCTCAGCAGAATCAGCAAGCACCACACCAAAACCGGCCACCAAGAGACAAACACAGAGAATTCATGAGCAACCACCCTCCTACCTTTTCTCACTCTGTGGACCCCTTGGACGCTGATGATTGGTTGAAGGTCATCACTAAGAAGCTGCACATCACGCAATGCAGTGACCGTGAAAGGGTCCTGTATGCTGCAGGATGTCTGGAAGGTGCAGCCGCTGATTGGTGGGATGCTTTTACTGCTGCCCACGCCAATGCCAACACTATCACCTGGGAGGAGTTTAGAACCAACTTCCGCAGCCACCATATCCCAGCAAGACTAATGAAGCTCAAGCAGAAGGAGTTCCTGAATCTGAAGCAAGGCAGCATGACTGTCAGCGAGTACTGGGATAAATTCACTCCGTTGTCTCGTTATGCGCCCATGAGGTGGATAGTGACACGAAGAGGCAGGAACGCTTCTTGGAAGGTCTGATAGGGCCGCTCAACTATCAGCTGCACAGTCACACTTTCCCAAACTTCCAGACTCTGTCAGACAAAGCCATTGGTCTGGAGAGCAAGTGCAAGGAGCTTGGGGAACACAAGCGAAAACTTCAGTCCCAAGGACAATCCAGCAGCAACACCCGTCCCCGCTACAACACACCCTAGGGATATCAGTCGCGCTTTGGAGGACAAGGTGGAGGATATCCGCAGAATCAACAACATCAAAGAACTCCGCAGCAGCCTTAACGCTACAACCAGCAGACTCAGCGCAACTCCAACCCGCAACCGTACCGTCAGACTATGCCACAGGTGCACCCGTGCGGACTAACAATCCAATCACCCCGGTCCGACCTAACGGATGTTTCAAATGTGGAGAACTGGGTCATTACGCTAGCAACTGCCCGAAGCGTAATGCGCAAACTCCTCAGAATCAGAGGAACAGTGGACAAAGGCAGACTCCTCAGCAGCAGCAGCCGCGCAACAGCAACCAGACACCACTGGGCAACAAAGGACAACAGAACTGCGTGCGCGGAAAGGTGAATCATGTGGCTGCAGAAACAGCTGAAGAGGCTCCCGACGTTGTGCTCGGTACGTTCCTTGTTAATTCTGAACCTGCATCAGTTTTATTTGATTCTGGAGCATCACATTCATTCATTACTGAGCAATTCGCTGCAAAACATAATTTACCAATGAGCCCTATGAAACAAATATTTCTAGTAAGCTCCCCAGGCAAGGAATTGAAAGCCAGTCACTTATGCCCAAGGGTCAGCATGAATATTATGGGGGTAGAATTCCTAGCCAATCTAATAGTCCTAAAGACTAACGGCATCGATGTGATCCTCGGAATGGATTGGTTATCAGGATGTGATGGTGTCATTAAGTGTCGTAAGAGGTCAGTGCTCTTAACCAGCCCTCAAGGAGATAAAATAGAGTTTGTGGCATCAGCTTCGCCCAGTAGAGTTGGGACAGTGAACCAAATGAAGGGAATGCCTCTAGAAGATATCAGAGTTATCAGTGAGCACCCCGACGTTTTCCCGGAAGATTTACCAAGTATGCCACCTGTTCGTGACGTTGAGTTCAGTATTGATCTTCTACCTGGTACTGCACCTATCTCTAAAAGACCCTATAGAATGGATGTTAAGGATCTGAGTGAATTAAAGAAACAAATAGAAGAATTGTTAGCTAAGGGATTTATCCGTCCTAGCTCATCCCCGTGGGGAGCACCCGTGATCTTTGTCGATAAGAAAGATGGCAGCAGAAGGATGTGTGTGGACTACAGGTCGCTGAACGATGTGACAATTAAGAATAAGTATCCACTGCCTAGGATTGAAGATTTGTTTGACCAGATGAGAGGTGCTAAGGTTTTCTCCAAGATTGATCTGAGATCAGGATATCATCAGCTAAGGATCCGACCAGAGGATATACCCAAGACAGCCTTCACTACCAGATATGGTGTGTATGAGTTTACTGTGATGTCGTTTGGATTGACCAATGCACCAGCATACTTCATGTACCTGATGAACAAGGTTTTCATGGAATATCTTGACAAGTTTGTGGTTGTGTTCATTGATGACATCTTGGTGTATTCGCAGAACGAGGAAGAACATAAAGAGCGCTTGAGGATAGTGTTACAGAAACTCCGAGAGAATCAGTTATATGCCAAGCTGAGTAAATGTGATTTTTGGTTGAGAGAAGTTTCTTTCCTTGGACATGTTATCACAGATGGAGGAATTGCAGTAGACCCGAGTAAAGTTCAAGATGTTCTGAATTGGAATCCACCGAAGACTGTGCCTGAAATCAGAAGTTTTCTCGGACTTGCAGGTTACTACCGCCGATTTATTGAGGGATTCTCAAAGATTGTGAAACCTATGACTTCCTTGTTGGAAAAAGGAAAAGAGTTTAAGTGGGATGTCGCATGCCAGAAGTGTTTTGAAGAGCTGAAAACAAGATTGACCACTGCTCCTGTGCTGATAATGCCGGATATCCACAAAGGGTTTGACGTGTATTGCGACGCTTCACGGATGGGTCTTGGATGTGTGTTAATGCAAGAAGGCAAAGTTGTGGCCTATGCTACAAGACAGCTGAGAAAGCATGAGCAGAACTATCCTACCCAAGACTTGGAATTGGCTGCCGTCGTGCACGCATTGAAGATTTGGAGGCACTACATGATCGAAAACAAGTGTCAGATCTTCACGGACCATAAGAGTCTCAAGTACATCTTCACGCAACAGGATCTTAACCTAAGACAGCGCAGATGGCTAGAATTAATCAAGGACTATGATTTGGATATTCAGTATCATCCTGGCAAGGATAATGTCGAGGCAGACGCCCTAAGCCGGAAAGGACAAGCTAATATGATGATTGCTCGATTGATGCCTCAGGAATTATGTTGGGAGATGGCACGTTTGAATTTGGGAATTGTCACTCAGGCGGAAGCCATGATTATGGAGATGGAACCGACATTAGAACAAGAGATCAGAAAAGGATAGTTGATAGATGCTAAGATCAAAGAGATCAAGATTCAAATTGGTTTAGGCAAGACTAAGGATTTCACCGAAGATGAACAGGGAATTGTTTGGTTCAAGAAAAAGGATCTGTGTACCCGAAATTGATCACCTTCGTGAACTTATTTTGAAGGAGGCACATGATTCCCCTTATTCCATTCATCCTGGAAGTAGCAAAATGTATCAAGACTTGAAAGGAAGGTACTGGTGGTATGGTTTGAAAAGAGACGTAGCATCTCACGTAGCTTTGTGTGATGTGTGCCAGAGAGTGAAAGAAGAACACCAGAGACCAGCAGGTTTACTTCAGCCTTTGAAAGTACCTGAATGGAAATGGGAAGAGATTGGTATGGATTTTATTGTAGGGTTACCTCGTACTCGTGATGGTTACGACTCGATATGGGTTATTGTGGACAGATTGATAAAAGTCGCACATTTCATCCCAGTCAAAACCACATACACTGGAGCCAAGTTAGCAGAACTATACATGTCACGAATTGTGTGTCTGCACGGTGTTCCAAAGAAGATAGTGTCTGATCGAGGTACTCAGTTCACGTCGCGTTTCTGGCAGAAATTACATGAATCCATGGATACAAAGCTCAACTTCAGTTCTGCATATCATCCACAAACAGACGGTCAGACTGAGCGAACAAATCAAGTATTAGAGGATATGTTGAGAGCATGTGCCCTCAAACATGGAGGTAGTTGGGATAAAAGTTTGCCATATGCAGAATTCTCCTCCAACAACAGTTATCAGGCAAGTCTCAAGATGGCCCCATTTGAAGCATTATATGGAAGAAAATGCAGGACACCCTTGTATTGGAATCAGACAGGAGAAAGTCAAGTTTTCGGACCAGAGATTCTTCAAGAAGCGGATAGACAAGTCCAGATAATCCGGGATAATCTCAAGACTGCCCAGTCACGACAGAAAAGTTATGCTGATACACGAAGAAGGGAATTGACATTTGAAGTGGGAGATTTTGTGTATTTGAAGGTGTCACCCATCAGAGGTTTACGTAGATTCAAAGTGAAAGGAAAGTTGTCACCACGTTATATTGGTCCTTTTCAGATCCTGGAAAGGAAAGGTGAAGTGGCATATCAATTGGAGCTACCGGCACGATTGTCAGATGTCCATGATGTGTTTCACGTATCACAGTTAAAGAAATGTTTGAGAGTGCCTGAAGAGCAGCTACCGATGGAGGAACTTGATGTACAAGAAGATTTGACTTATGCAGAGCATCCGGTTAGAATCTTGGAAACATCTCAGAGGGTTACCCGGAACAAGGTGATCAAAATGTGTAGAGTACAGTGGAGTCACCACTCAGAGGATGAGGCTACTTGGGAAAGAGAAGATGAACTGATTGCAGAATTCCCTTAGCTGTTCCTTAATCCTTCCTAATCTCGAGGACGAGATTCTTTTTTAGGGGGGTAGGTTTTGTAACACCCAAAAATATAGGAGTTAAAATTTTAAAAGTATGTTTATAAAAGTCACAAAATAAAATTGGCATGCATCTTTATTTCTTTTCTTCCCCTATTCTTTCTTTCAGCCCAGCCCATTCCTTCTTTTCTCTTTCTTTTCTTTTCCCGCGGCCCACTCAGTGGCCGATTCCCTCACCCGACTCTTTCTTCCACCGACAGCTAGGACCCACCTGTCGGCGCCTTCTCCTTCTTTCTTCTTTCCTTACCCAGAGTCCGGATCGATCCCGCGCCGTCGTTCGCGCCCCTTCTTTCTTTCTTCTTACCCCGAGTCCTGATCGATTCCGCGACGCCGCCTTCCTAACTCCCAGCCGATCCACCCCTATAAAATCCCGCCGAAGCCCCGCTTTGCAACCAGAGCCAACTTCAATCTCGTTTGCTACTCAACATCATCGCACGCCGCTGGAAGTTGCACACCGGAGGAACGCCGCCATCCCGATACGCCGCCTCTCCGTCGACTCGCCGTTCCGCAGCTTCTCCGCCGTCATCAACTCTCGCTAGAGCTCCGCAAGTTGGTGAGCATCAAGCCACACCAGATTCCCCTCTCTCCCTTGCTCCGGTGCGAATCCGATTCACTTTACTTTACTATTGCTTGCATAAACTTGATGGGTTACCTATGCTAAGGACATACCTAGTCTTTTACCCCAAACCTTGAAACACCTGGGTTTACTACTTTGTTGGGTAGTTATGCTTAGTTGCAAACTTTGGGATTGGTATTGGTTTACTCTTTTGTTAATGTCGATCACGTTTCGTATTGTGGTTTAGCGCATAATTTCAAGATCAACTTTGTTTAATGGGAACATGGAGAACCACCCAAGTGAACAGTGCAACCACAAAGTCATATGGTTCTGACCTTAGCCAATTAATTAGATGTGTAGTTTGCTGGTGGCCTTACCGAAAGGGCAAGGAGGGGGTCGGTGATAGGGGTCATAGCCCGGTCCTCTTGGGGTAGCTGCCTTGGCTAAGGAGCTGACCATTAGGAAGGTTTATGGACCACGCCACTACTGAAACTCTAGCGGGCTGCCTAGCTCTCGACATGTCTTTGTAAAGGCTTCGTAGTGTACCCTCGCCACTCACCTCTGAAGTGTTTAAGGGCCTTGCAAACCCGGGCGACTCAGGGAAACACGATTTGTGGGTAAAGTGTACAACCTCTGCAGAGTGTAAAATTGTTATAACAGCCGTACTCACGGTTAAGAGTGGCTTGGACCCTCACATGATAATGAAACTTGAAGATTAATTAAATTGTGGTTCGTGGTTTATGTTTATGTTGATGGTATCTTTATGTTTCTACTAAAGTGGGTTGGTATAAACATAAACCTAGTTAATAGGTGCTTGTTAATAAATACTTGACCAACTAAAAGTGACCGCTGCTGCAAACCTTAGCCTATCCTTGATAGCCTTGCATATTCACCCCACTTGCTGAGTACCAACCATAAGAGTACTCACCCTTGCCCCCCGCTGTTCAGAAGAGAGCTTTGAAGAGGAGATCTTCGACGACCTCGAGGAGTTCTAGGTCCTGCGTTCCCCAGTCATCGCCTGTGGAAGACGGAGTTGTTAAAGACTTCGTATAGGGTATAACGGTTATACGTTTAAAGACGTTTGTGTCTCTTTTATACGGAGTGTAATATTGTTAAATACTTTATTTAGTTACTTTTTAAGCATTGTCTTTGATATATTACACTTTCCGTCTACCATATGTGTGTGAACGAGATCCTGGCGCACATATGAGATGCATCTGGTTCTTTCTAGAATCGGGTGTGATAGAAGTGGTATCAGAGTTATGTTGACTGTAGGACGCTAGAATCGGGTGTGACAGAAGTGGTTCTTTCTAGAATCGGGTGTGACACTACGTCTACCTGCTTCTCAAGATGCCAGGCCAGAAAGGCGTGCTCACACTCCGTGGCGACCTGAAGAACTCGTATGACTGCGACCATGAGGCGATCGAGGTTTCACGAAAAGCATACGCTACCCAGGTATTGTAGCAACCGTTGAGAGGAAACGATAGCAGTCGGCACTGCGTGAAAAATGAGAACGCTCATGGAGCGCACTTATAGGGTGTAACCCGACCGCCCGTGTTGTTGGGCGGACCGTGTAGGAAATCGGGAAAAGGCATGACATGGCCTGTGAAGAGAATGAGCGTTGCGCAAAATGTAGGTGGCGAAGCTTAGCTCTGGAGGGTTTCATGCCCATCGAGAGACATACACAAATAAATAGTCGATCACGTGAAGAACAAGTCGGAAAAGGTATAGGTGACTGTCGGTGGTTTACCACCACGCCCGCTGAAAGATACCCTCGAGGTGGTGAGTTTGTAGGTATGGTGTCACCAAGGTCAGGAACTCGAAGGTGCAAAGGAACGCAAAGTTTTAGACAAGTTCGGGCCACTGAGAGCGTAATACCCTACGTCCTGTGTGGTTTGTATTGCCTTTGATGATGATTAGGTGATCTCCTAGGTGATTCCCTGCAGGATCGCTGGGTTCTCCCCTAGAGGGGGTCCTGTCCGCCCTTATATAGTTTGGGGAGATAGGTTTACATGGAAGTCCTAGTCGGTTACATGCCTTGGAGTCCTACCCGAGTACTTTTCTGGTAGTCCTCTACTGTATCCGACTAGTTTTAAAAGTCTAGGAGCAGTTCAACTAGGCTATGAGTAGCTACAACAGATGTAGGGCGTGGGCCATGTCCCATCCCGAATCCTAAGAGAAAATGTGCCACGTGGACAGTCCCGTGTTCCCGGGTCTGACAACCCTCCGAGCTCTTCGTAGCCGAGCACTACAGGGGTCCGAGTACTTCTGAAGGCGTCTTCGAGTTCTCCCGAACTTCGTCTTGAAGGTGTCTTTTGAGTACTTCCTTGGCTGTGTCGAGGCTGTGAGGTGCTCATGCCCCGAGTAGTTATCAAGTCTTCTTTATATGGGTGCGATTAATGTGGCAGAACCACTTGAATTAATACGTCTCAAGCGCGCTAACCATCACCACAAGGGCAATCAGGGCTAACTCGCACTTCAAATGGAGTAATCCACTGGTCTATCGGGTAACCTCCCGATACAACCACGGTTTTTGCCGATCGAAACCACACATACAAAGTACTCACACGAAGGTGAGCCCAGAGGATACAACATTCCACAAATTTTACATCATAGAGTTCATCATAATTTATTATTACAACTAAGCTCGAATTCGCAAAACAAGGTACTTCAGAGTTCAAAGTAATTGAGTTCTTCAGAGTTCAATGCAGTGGAAAATCAACGATAAACAACTCGACGATACACGATGTCTCGATGAAGCCCGTACGAGACATCACTCGGCATTATCATCATTGGCCCGGGACGCATCCCATTCCACCGACCAACCAGAAGGAAGAGTACACGGCCAAGTCAAACTAGCGATCATATCCTCGAAAGTATCACCGGAAAACGAGCCACAAGCAAAGCTGAGTATACTAATACTCAGCAAGGCTTACCCGACTAGTGGAATATACTTAGCCGACTCCTAGACATGCAAGGCTTTTTGGCTTGAGGGGTTTATTTTGCCGAAAAGCATATACAAGTAGGTCCTTACTTTCAAATTTTAGCTCCAGATTCTAATTTTCTTTAACCATTGTAGGTAAGCAACTAACCAATATCATACATGGTGAAAGAATTATTTTTTCATCCAACAAGATTAATCATCATCATTGTTCCTTTTCTTACTCTATGTGGTAAAAGGGTCAAGCAGTCTCAATAACCGCGAGAAACGGATGATTCTTATCGAATTTCTTAACCTTGCAAGGGAAACCTAAACACACGTCACGTGGTTACTCCAAGAGTCACATGTGCAACTTTTCCCCTTTCTTCCTGGGTTGTGGATCAGGGCCACCCTCCGAGACTACAGAGCCTAGCTCTGCACCCACCATGTGCGCGCATGGAACCGAAGTTGACATGGTGTCCACTTGCCAGTCCGATTAGATACTTAAGCTTACCGATTACCATATTCTCGGCATGTGGTTAGTACGTTCAAAGACTTAACCACCACTACCACACACTGCGGCCTTAGCATTTTTCACTAAACAGACGGGGCCTCAATCACCAACATGAACATCGCACCATAGCCCCGTCCGTCGACCTCATGATTGCAGCATGTAGTAAACATTCAACTCCTATATTCTTGCGAGTGATAGGAAATCACTTGACTTTTACCGGAGTCCTATTAGCATAGCATTCTATCGAACTTTACATCTAGGGTTCAGAGCATGGGTACCTAGGATCATGCAACTAAGTTTTCATTCAACTCCTATAAACTTAATGCACAAGTAAAGTAGAGTAATAAGTTGTATAATTTAGAAAATAGGGTTCATGCTCCAGGGCTTGCCTTCTTGGGTAAAGTTAGTTTGGGGCTCGTCCGAACTTGGGTTCGGGTCTTCGAAAGCTTTAGTTAGATTCACTTGAGCATCACGCTCCTCACTCTCGGACGCGGGCACCAGCTCGTACGTTTCGTCGGCGAGAGTAGTCGATTCTATATGAATGCACAAGTGTAAGTTGTAGTGACTGTATATGATGATTATTTTCCTTCACGATAAAGTTGCAGTCCACAAAAACATATATTTGGTTGTAAAGTTACTTAGTTATGATTTCTTGGGCAATCTTCAACAGAAGGGGTGGTGTTATATTGGAAATTAAATTTTCGCAGTATAAGCATTGATTAAGCACAAACACTGATCTAGGTAACTTTTGGGATACAATTTTTATTTAGTGTACATTATGCAGAGGTAAGACTACTGTAAAAATTTCAGACATTTGCATGCAGCAGAATAATTATGAAAAAAGTATTACATAGCCACTGCTAGAACTTAGTTATTTTTATACAGAACAAACCATGCAAGTATTGACGCTTAAAATTTTATAGGGGGTTAATCTATCCTTATATGTCTTACTGTAAATTTTTCAGATTTTATTGTGCAAGATACAAAGCATAATAAATAGGACAATATACACCTATTTTAATAAAGTTTAATTTCTACATGATGTTTTCCAGGATTTCTGGGTATGAAACTTTTTATACAGCAAGAGCGACTCTAAAGTGTCCCACAGTAAATAGTTGAACATTTTCCAAGCAAAGAAACTAATTATTTGAATTAGTGCATTTTTCCTACCACAAAATTATATAAATAGGTCACAGAAAGGAAAAAGGTTCTAAACTTATTCTGTGGTATGTAGGCATCACTATAACAGCTCTGGAAAAGTTTCACAACATGAATCACAATATAACAGCAGGTATAAATTAGTTCTTTTATTTCATGGCATGAACAAAGTTTAACAAAAAGTTTAGCTATAGATGGGTTCTCGTCCTATTTTTACACTGGCCTACACATCAAGCAACCAATCTACTGTCCAAAAATCTGATTCAGAACTAGTTTACTACAGTGGGTACAATTAAAGTCTATTAAACTTTCCATTTAATTTAGAGCAAGATTTTGCAAGCAACTGAAGAAAAGCATCTAACAAAAGTTGTAGATTTTCTTCTAACGATTCCAGAACAGTTGAGTTTGTATTTTCTGATTTTTTTATGATTTTATATGAATTACAGGTTCGCTGTTTTTGAATTCAAAGTATAAACACAGGTTTACAGTTATGCCCCTGGAAACTTGCGTGCAAACTCTTTTAAAGATTTCAATCGTTGCAATTGGGTCCCTGGGCGGCGCTGGCATGGCGGCCGGCCAAATTCCGGCGAGGGGGCTCATCGGCGGTGATGGGAAAAGGGTCGGGGAGATCCAGGGAGGTGAGAGCTACCTTGGGGTGGCCTTGATCGGGGTTGGGATGGCCGGAGTTGGCTCGTCGGCGCGGAGCAGAGGGGCGGCGGCGGTGCGGAGCGTCGACGACGGTGCTGCAGCAAGGAGGAGAGGGCTTGGGCTGGTCGATGAACTTCGCGGCGTCGAGGGGAAACTGTTTTGAGGCTTGGCTTGGATGGAGGAGCTTCGGAGTGGGCTGTCCGCGGAGCAGCAGGGGAGCGGCGGCGGCGCGGGCGGCGCTGGCGGTGCTCCGGCGGTCCAGATGGTCGGGGAAGAGGCCGGTGAGCTTCAGTGGAGGGAGGGCAAGCTCGCTGGGTGATGGGTTTGGGCAGTGGGAGGCTAGAGGATGGGGCTCCACGGGCGGGTGGTGCACGATAGCGGCAATGGCAGCGGCGGCAGCATTCTGGTGGGTTGAGGCGCGCGCGAGTGGCCTTGTGTCGCCTTTTATAGGTTGGAGGAGTGAGGGAGAGGACCGAGCAACACTGGGGAGGGGCGGCACGACGGGGGCGCGTTACTGGTCGCGGAGGGCGGCGAGCAGAGCCGGCGCGGCGTGCGGCGGGCGCGGGCAGGGGATTGGGCGCCGGGGATTTGGCGTGGGGGAGGGGGAGATCACGCGGCGCGCGGGTTTGGCGAGAAGCTGCAGCAGCTGGCTTGCCGGGCGGCGAGCGCGGCGACTGGCGGGACGCGGCGGGGACTCAGGCACGGCGCGGACTGGCCATTGGGCGAGGAGGTTACTCAGGCACGGCGTGGACTGGCCATTGGGCGCCGCGGGCGGCGAGCAGAGGAGCGCGTCGCCGGCGTGCGCGTGGCGTGCGAGGATTGATGAGGAGCGCGGCGTGGGGAGGAGCGCGTGCGAGCAGGGCGCGGCCACGCATTGGCTTGGCGCCAAGCGCCGGTCAGGCATCGCCGGCCAAGTGGCCAGCGGCGACTGCGCGGCGGGCGGAGGTTCGGGCGAAGCGGAGGGTCAACGGCGACTGCGCGGCGGAGGGTCGGGCGGAACGGAGGAAGAAGGGTCTGCAGTGACTGCGCGTCGGAGGGTCAGGCGGGGTGGAGAAAGAAGGGTCTGCAGTGAAAATAGAAGAAAAGGCAGGGGCTGGTTTGCAAAGTCAAGTGTTACTCAAATTTTTATGTTACAACTGAAAAATATCTAAACATGAAAGTTGTTCAAAATGAAAAGTTACACAAGTTTTGTTTCAGGCCAAAGTTCATTTGAGTTCTAGTTTAGAAGTTATTTTAAAAACTTAAAAAGTATGATTCAGAGGGCAGGTCATTTCCTGGGCAAAAATTTGTATTCTCCCCTAGGCTTCAACTAGACTTTTGTTTATCCTGTCATCGATGGTGTGTGTATTAAATTTCACTACCAAGTGCGTTGAGGTGAGAGTTATTTAATTTGTTTGATTAAAGTACATGTATTTATGCTCATATACACATGTATTCTTAATTCAAAGCAAAACCAATTTATAATTCGGTCCTTTTAAACTTTTCTTAGTTATCTATGCATCGTGTTAAGCTAATGAGGCTTATTTCATAATTTAAACACCCGAGGCTTCTGGTAATGAAATTTTTATTGAGGGTACATTATGCAGAGATAAAACCACTATAAAATTTTCAGACATTTTTGTGCAGTAGATTAAATGTGAAAATTATAATACACAGGTACTGCTAGAACCTAATTATTTTTATACAGAACAAACCATGCAAGTATTGATGTCATAAAAATTTACAGGGGTTTAACCTATCCACATATATGTTACTGTAAATTTTTCAGATTTTATTGTGCATGATACAGAGCATAATAAATAGGACAAGCTATAATTATATTAATAAAGATTAATTTCTACAGGATATTCTACAGGGTTTCTGTGTATGAAACTTTTTATACAGCATAAACTAATCCAATGTATCCTATAGAAAAAAGTTAAACATTTTCCAAACAAATAAACTAATTATTTGAATTAGTGCATTTTTCCTACCACAAAATTAAATAAATAGGTTATAGTTTGTATTTTTTCGATGTTTCTAAGATTTTATATGAATTTTACAAGTTCACTGTTTTTGAATTTAAAGTTTAAACACAGGTTTGCAGAAATGCCCCTAGAAACTTGCGTGCAGACCCTTTTAAAGATTTCAATCATTGCAATTGGGTCCCTGGGCGGCGCTGGCACGGCCGCCGGCCAAATTCCAGCGAGGGGGCTCGTCGGCGGTGACGGAAAAAGGGTCGGGGAGAAGCAGAGAGATGAGAGCTACCTTGTGGTGGCCTTGGTCGGGGTTGGGGGTGGCTAGAAAGGGCTCATCGGCGTGGACCGGGGGGCAGCGGCGGTGCGGCGCGTCGACGACGGTGCTCCGGCGGGGTTGGGGCAGCGCTTGCGGGTCAGGAAGCTCCGGTGGGGTGATGTAGTCCCATTCCGAGCCTTGGTTCGGGCGGAGGAGGGCCGGAGGTGGGGTGTCCACGACGGTCAGGGGCAGCAGCGGTGGAGGCGGCGCTGGCGGCGCTCCGGCGGGTCTGGGCGGTGATGGGCGGTGCGGTGGGGCGGTGTGGTGGTGGTTGGAGACTCAGCTCTGGCAATGGGTGGTCGGAGAGGTGAGCTCTATGGCGGCATCAATGGCAGTGGCGGCGGCGTTCTGGTGGGTCGGGGCGCGCGCGAGTGGCTTTGTGCCGTCTTTTATAGGCTGCACGAGGGAGGGAGAGGGCCGGGCGACGCTGGGGAGGGGCGGCACGACGGGGGTGCATTACTGGGCGCGGTGTGCGGCAAGCAGAGCTGGCGTGGCGTGCGGCGGGCACGGCCAGGGGATTGGGCGCCGGGGATTTGGCGTTGGGAGCGGAAGATCTCACGGCGCGCGGTTGGGCGAGCAGCTGCAGTAGCTGGCTTGCCGGGCGGCGAGCACGGTGACTGGTGGGCGCGGCGGGGGCTCGGGCACGGCGCGGCGGCGCGGCGGCGGCGAGCAGAGGCGGCGACGGCGTCGCGCGCGTGGCACGCGCGGGCTGGGCAGGGATGCGGCGTGGGGAACAGCGCAGCGGGTCGGGCGGGGCTTGGCCGGCCAGGTGGCCAGCGGCGACTGCGCGGCGGGCAGGGGGTGTCGGGCGAAGCAGAGAGAAGGGAGGGACTGAAAGTGGAAATAGAAGAAAAGGCAGGGGCTGGTTTGCAAATTCAAGTGTTTCTCAAATTTTTGTGTTGCAACTCAAAAATCTCTGAACATGAAAGTTGTTCAAAACAAAAAGTTCTACAAGTTTTGTTTCAGGCCAAAGTTCATTTGAGGTCTAGTTTAAAAGTTATTTGAAAAACTCAAAACGTATGTTTCGGACGGCACGTCATTTCCTAGGCAAAAATTTATATTCTCTCCTAGACTTCAACTAGACTTTTGTTTATCCTGTCATCGATGATGTGCCTATTAAATTTCGCAGCCAAGTGCTTTGATGTGAAAGTTATTCAATTTGTTCGATTAAGTACATGTACTTGTGCACATATATACATCTATTTTCAATTCAAAGCAAAACCAATTTATAATTCATTTCTTTTAAACTTTTCTTAGTTATTTATGCATCTTGTTAAGCTAATGAGGCTTGTTTCGTAATTTAAACACCTGAGGTGTCACAGCCTTCCCCCCTTAAAAGAATCTCGCCCCGAGATTCGGACAATAGGCTTAGTGTGGATAGTGTGTGTATCTTCGGTAGAGTTGAGAAAACCGGGGAAATTTTGGTTTAGATAGCTTTCAGTTTCCCATGTGGCTTCTTCCTCATTGTGGTGATTCCATTGAATTTTATACATTTTAATTCCTTTCCTTCTAGTGCTTCTTTCTTTTTGATCCATGATTTTGATAGGATACTCAACATATGAGAGGTCGGGTTCTACCAATATTTCTTGTTGTTCCACAACCTCGGTAGGGACTCGAACACACTTCTTGAGTTGAGATACGTGAAAGACGTCATGGATGGCTGCAAGCTGAGGGGGCAGTCGAACTCTATAGGCTACAGGTCCACAGCCCTCGTTGATTTTGTAGGGACCAACATATCGGGGAGATAGTTTTCCTTTGACTCTGAATCGTTGTACTCCCTTGGTTGGTGAGACCCGAAGGTAGACGTGGTCACCAACTTCAAATTTTAGTGGCTTTCTCCTTCTGTCGAAATAGCTCTTTTGCCTGGATTGTGCGGCTCTAAGGTTTTCTTGTATTACTGTCACTTTTTCTTCTGCCTCGATTACCAAGTCTGGTCCAAATATTTTGCGTTCTCCGATCTGTGACCAACTTAAAGGAGTTCGACACCTTCATCCATACAAGGCCTCAAATGGTCCCATTTTCAAACTCGCTTGGTAGCTATTGTTGTATGAGAACTCTGCTAGGGCTAGGCCTTTGTCCCAATTCTTATCATAGTGGATGACGCAAGCTTTAAGAATGTCTTCAAGAATTTGGTTCACTCTTTCAGTTTGTCCGTTAGTTTGAGGATGATAGGCTGAGCTTCGAATTAATTTAGTACCAAGAGAAGCTTGCAATTGTTCCCAGAAGCGTGCTACAAACTGAGTACCACGATCGGAAATAATGGTCTTAGGTACTCCATGTAGGCAAACAATGCGATCGAGATAAATCTCGGCATATTTCTTGGCAGTATAGGTGGTGAGTACCGGAAGAAAATGCGCCGTCTTTGTGAGTCTATCAACGATAACCCATGTGGAATAATGTCTCTGTGCGGTACTCGGCAATCCAACAATGCAATCCATACTTATGTCTTCCCATTTCCATGAGGGTATAGGCAAAGGTTGAAGTGTACTGGCTGGCTTTTACTCTCTAACATGTGTCACATTCTAAGACATATTTAGCAATTTCCCTTTTCATTCTAGTCCACTAGAAGTTTTGCCTAAGATCTTGATACATTTTGCTACTGCCGGGGTGAATAGAAAATTTGGAAAGATGTGCCTCATCAAGAATTTGCTTACGGAGCTCATGATTCTTTGGAACGACTATGCGACTTTCGAACCATAGAACTCGCTTATGGTCCTGGCGGAAACATTTGTATTTCTCTTCACCTAGAGAGAGTTTTGTTTGATGATCTTAACTCCTTCGTCATGTAGTTGTGCCATGATGATCTAGTCGTGAAGAGTGGGCTCAACTGAGATGTGATTCATAGTGCCTTGGGAAATCATTTCCAAACTAAGCTTCCTCATTTCTGAACATAATGTCTCATTATAGATTTCCACTGATATGCAATGGCAATGAGCCTTGCGGCTTAGTGCATCCGTGACTACATTGGCCTTGCCTAGGTGATAGTGCACCTCGAGGTCATAATCCTTGATTAATTCTAGCCATCTTCTTTGTCTTATATTCAGATTAGCTTGGGTGAAGATATATTTGAGACTTTTATGATCGGTGTAGATATTATAATGAGTACCCATGAGATAATGTCTCCATATTTTTAGAGCATGAATGACAGCTGCTAATTTGAGATCGTGGGTCGGATAATTCTGCTCATGGGGCCGAAGGGGTCGTGAGGCATAAGCAATAACTCGGTTATCTTGCGTAAGCACACAACCAAGACCGGTGCCAGATGCGTCACAGTAAACATCAAACGGCTTGGTGTTATCAGGTTGTGCTAACATAGGGGCTGTAGTCAAATGTTCTCCAAGAGTGTGGAAAGCTTCTTCACATTTCTCATCCCACACAAACTTTATTCCCTTCTTCAATAGTTCAGTCATAGGCTTAGCAAATCTGGAGAAATTTGGAATGAAACCGCGATAGTAACCGGCTAAACCAAGAAAACTGCGAATCTGATGAACAGAGGTAGGAGGTCTCCAATCCATCACCTCTTGTACCTTGCTGGGGTCAACGGCTATGCCTTTGTTGGAAATTGTGCGACCCAAGAATTTCACACTATCCAACCAGAATTCGCACTTAGAAAATTTAGCATAGAGCTTATGGTCTCTGAGACGCTGAAGAACGATGTGCAGGTGCTTAGCATGCTCCTCCTCATTCTTGGAATAGATAAGGATGTCGTTAATGAAAACTACGACGAATTGGTCGAGCTCAGGCATGAATACCGAATTCATGAGATACATGAAATAGGCAGGGGCGTTTGTGAGACCAAAGGACCTGACCAAGAATTCATGTAGTCCATATCGTGTGGAAAAGGCGGTCTTAGGAATATCGCATGGACGAATCTTTATCTGATGATATCCAGATCGAAGATCGATCTTTGAGAAACCTCTAGCTCCTGATAATTGATCAAAGAGAACGTCGATGCGGGGAAGTGGGTATTTATTTTTAACGGTCACTGCATTGAGAGGTCGGTAGTCCACACATAATCTTAAACTGTCATCCTTTTTCTTTACAAAAAGGGATGGACATCCCCAAGGCGATGCGCTAGGACGAATGAAGCCTTTGTCCAGTAGTTCTTGGAGTTGTGTTTTCAGTTCGGCCAATTCCTTAGGTGGCATTCTATAGGGTTACCACGGGTTGCTCCAACCATCAAAAATGTGAAGGTTTATCATTAGCAACGTGATCCATATTGCTTCCATGATTCAAAAGGATTAGCGCAGAAAGTAGACTTCCGAAAGATCATGGATAGAATCGTGGACAGAATATTGTCTGCCATAAGAAACTTATAACTCCTGATAGGTTCATCCAAAATTGCTTACATTTTGGCAGTGGGTAGGTAATTTAGAGATGTACAACTTTGGTATTAACCTTAGACGCTAAATCGATGGCCAAGATGGTCGAAAGATTCACTCTTTGCTTCGCATGTTTGGCTGATTTTCAGCAGAACGAGTTATAGTATCTTGCCTATAACTCAAACTAGCAAGATCCAATAGTGCTGAAATTTTGTGGGGACCAAGATCACAAAATTTGTGACAATTTTGGTATTCAACACTCAGTCCAGAAATGTAAGGAGACATGGGTACAAATTCCGACAAGTTTCTGCAATCGCAGATTCAACTGTTTCCCAACATCACAATCAAACCACCAAGTTTTTAGTCATGGCCCACATGATTAGAGTATCCAATGGTCAAGTTGTACCCATCACAAAAGAGGTACTCAACTCTTAGTTAACCTATTACAACACTTGCCAAAAGTTAGGCTACACTATCGAGGAGTATATGCATCCTCCAACTCAAGGTTCAGATCATGGAGCTGCTCCTCCAAGTGCACTATCATGTCATCCCTTTCACCCATGAGAGTGTCATGCTCCTGAATTTGGCCCTCAAGTTGGCCAATCCGGGTGTCTCTGTCCTCAAGTTCCTCACTGAGCTCCTGAATCTGCTTATCTCTGGTACCTGCCATCATGTGGTAGGCCTGTGCAAGATCAGCGAGCTGCACAAGCGCCTGACTTTGCAGAGCCTCAAGTCGGTACAGTGCATTCATGCACCGCACGGAGATCTCGATGGTCTCCTGGGCGTGAAAGTCTACCAAGTACCGTGAGTGCTGCACCCTGTTGAGCCAAAATGGGTCGTTGTCCTGGGCAGCAGGAAACAAACCAATAGGAGTGAGCGTGACGGCCTCGGGGCACTACGCAAAGAAAGTGGTGAGCGCACACATGGCAGCAAGCTCCCAAGTATCGGCCAACCGGTGACCAACAACCTCAAACTCCAAGGCGGGCCACTCCGGGTGTAGCGGGTGCGGAAAGATGGTCACGTTAACACGGCACTGGGTAACTCCATTCTCTTCAAACTCCAGTCCCGCGTAACCTGGGGGAATTGGATAACCTGCGGTGCTCAGAACATCCCACAAGATAGAGGGAAAGCCCTCCCAGTGGAGACACTGCGAGTGAACGCGTCCATCCTCATCCACCATCATAGCAACAGGCTCGGCCATCTGAACAAAAGATCAAATGGAGTGAGATAGGGAAAAACTGTGAACAGCACAGGGACAGATTCTGTATAGTGTGCAAAAATAACCATAACATCCACAGTTCTAATCCAAAAATTCTCGAATTTCACCAGATCACTCCTAAGGTATTTATGTACAACTTTGCTAGTCAACTTCAGAGCTGGATAGGTCTCTAAAATGGTCTTTCTCTTAAGGTTTTACTTTACTGCCTACCCAGAAATTTCAGTGAACAGTGGGTCAAGATTTCATGCACCATGGAAAATCAACCCAGCCAAAAATTACCAAATTTTAACAGTAGCTACCAGAGTAAATTTATAACAAGTATTGTGTGGAACACTTTTGCAGAAAACTGTAGTAAGAGGGCATAAAAATTTATGTGGCAGAAGTGCTTATTTTGGACAGAAAACTAACATCTCAAGGTTTGTGTTGTTTCTCGCTATCTATATTTAGACAGGAGGTAGAATACAAATTTTGGAACAAAACTTTCAATATGAACTTCTCCAGAAAGCATCATTTTCTCAATATACGTATTTTCAATTTCAGATTTATATGGTCATGATGCATGCGCGTCCTATTCATCCTCACAAAATAAAATAATTGCCAAATAGCTTTGGTCTTACGAAGTTAGTTTCGGTGGCATACACAATACGTCTCTCACTATAATAGCTAGTCGATAATTCTCTAACCGTTCTTTAATTTATCGTAATCGCGGTTAGTGTACCTGCAGAAGTTTGATATAGCATACATATATCCATTGAACCTTTCATGCCAGCACTCATAAAAGCGTCCGCATTCATTACCGTTCACTATAGAAACGGCATCCGTACAATTCCCGGCGTACAGATGACGTTAACGTACGCTATCGAGAAGCGTATTCACGGGGGGTACTGTCTTGAGACGGGGGTATGAACAGCGATCGCCATACCCTGCGCCAAACCTTCTACTCCCAATATAATCAACTAATAGTTGGTATATTGGCAGCACCTCAAGTAAGCCACTCCTTGAGGGCAGCGTTCGGCTCGCATCACCGACAGGAAGGCCAAGCTCTCTCAGTTGGCTGAGGATTCTTACTTTCTTACCTTAGCGATGAGTGCGTTGTTACAGAAATTAAGGGTCGATTGTGCATAAAATTAAGTTTTGATAGAAAGTAATGTGCTGGAAGTCAGTTGATAATATTCATAAGTTATACAGCCACCTAGTAACTTTCCCGTAATCCCCTAGGGCTTTACGAACTAGGTACCATCCTTAACGAACCAACACATTTTGCAAACGCATTTTTCTGGTTAAGTTTTATGAAATCAAGTTTTTAAGGCTTGTCGCATTCTCTGGTGTATGCATTTCGGCTTTGGTACCAGCTGTGGCAGAACCACCTGAATTAATCCGGCTCAAGCACGCTAACCATCACCACAAGGGCAATCAGGGCTAACTCGCACTTCAAACGGAGTAATCCACTGGTCTGTCGGGTAACCTCCCAATACAACCACGGTTTTGCCGATCAAAACCACACATACAAAGTACTCACACGAAGGTGAGCCCAGAGGATACAACATTCCACAAATTTTAGATCATAGAGTTCATCATAATTTATTATTACAACTGAGTTTGAATTCGCAAAACAAGGTACGTCAGAGTTCAAAGTAATTGAGTTCTTCAGAGTTCAATGCAGCGGAAAATCAAAGATAAACTACTCGACGATACATGATGTTTTGATGAAGCCCGTATGAGACATCACTCGGCATTAACATCATTGGCCGGGGACGCATCCCATTCCGACTGTTAGACATGCACGGCTTTTGGCTTGAGGGGTTTCTTTTGCCGAAAAGCATATATAAGTAGGTCCTTACTTTCAAATTTTAGCTCCAGATTCTAGTTTCCTTAGCCATTCTAGGTAAGCAACTATCCAATATCATACATGGTGGAAGAATTAATTTGCATCCAATAAGATTAATCATCATCATTGTTCCTCTTCTTACTCTATGTGGTAAAAGGGTCAAGCAGTCTCAATAACCGCAAGAAACGGATGATTCGAATCGAATTTTCTTAACCATGCAAGGGAAACCTAAACACACGTCACGTGGTTACTCCCAGAGTCACACGTGCAACCTTTCCCCTTTCTTCCCGGGTTGTGGATCAGGGCCACCATCCGAGACTACAGAGCCCGGCTCTGTACCCACCATGTGCGCGCATGGAACCGAAGTTGAGAGGGTGGGATGCTGTCCACTTGCCGGTCCGATCAGGTACTTAAGCTTACGGATTACCATATTTTCGGCATGTGGTTAGTACGTTCAAACACTTAACCACCACTACCACACACTGCGGCCTTAGCATTTTTCACTAAACAGATGGGACATCAATCATCAACTTGAACATCGCACCATAGCCCCGTCCGTCGACCTTATGATTGCAGCATGTAGTAAACATTCAACTCCTATATTCTCGCGAGTGATAGAAAATCACTCGACTTTTACCGAGTCCTATTAGCATAGCATTCTATCGAACCTTACATTTAGTGTTCAGAGCATGGGTACCTAGGATCATGCAACTAAGTTTTCATTCAACTCCTATAAACTTAATGCACAAGTAACATAGTGTAATAAGTTGCATAATTTTAGAAAAATAGGGTTCATGCTCCGGGGCTTGCCTTCTTGGGTAAAGTTAGTTTGGGGCTCATCCGAACTTGGGTTCGGGTCTTCGAAAGCTTCAGTTAGATTCACTTAAGCTTCACGCTGCTCACTCTCGGACTCAGGCACCAGCTCGTATGTTCCGTCAGCGAGAGTAGTCGATTCTATATGAATGCACAAGTATGAGTTGTAGGGATGGTATATGACATTTAATTTCTTCACGATAAAGTTGCAGTCCACAAAAATATAGGTTTTGTTGTAAAGTTACTTAGTTACGATTTCTTGGGCAATCTTTAACAGAAGGGGTTGTGTTGTATTGAAATTTTAATTTTCGCAGTATAAGCATGGATTAAGCACAAACACTGATCTAGGTAATTTCTGGTAATGAAATTTTTATTCAGAGTACATTTTGTAGAGATAAAACCACTATAAAAATTTCAGACATTTTTGTGTAGTAGATTAAATGTGAAAATTATAATACACAGCTACTGCTAGAACCTAATTATTTTTATACAGAACCAACCATGCAAGTATTGATGCCAAACATCTTACAGGGGGTTAACCTATCCACATATATGTTACTGTAATTTTTCAAATTTTATTGTGCATGATACAGAGCATAATAAATAGGACAAGCTATACTTATGTTAATAAATATTAATTTATATAGGATGTTCTACAGGGTTTCTCTATATGAAACTTTTTATACAGCATAAACTAATCCAAAGTATCCTATAGTAAAAAGATAAACATTTTCCAAGGAAAAACTAATTATTTGAATTAGTGCATTTTTCCTACCACAAAATTATATAAATAAGTTATAGAAAGGAAAAAGGTTCTAAACTATTTCTGTGGTATTTAGGCGTCAATATAACAGCTCTGGAAAAGTTTCACAACATGAATCACAATATAACAGCAGGTACAAATTAGTTCTATTATTTCATGGCATAAACAAAGTTTGACAAAAAGTTTAGCTACAAGTGGGTTCTTGTCCTAAACATTTTACACTGGCCTACACATCAAGAAACTAACCTACTGTCCAAAAATCAGATTTAGAACTGGTCTACAATAGTGTGTACAAATAAAGGCTATTAAACCTTCCATTTATTCTAGAGCCAAATATAGCAAGCAACTGAAGAAATGCATGTAACAAAAGTTGTAGATCTTCTTCTACGGATTACAGAACAGTTGAGTTTGTATTTTTCTGATTTTTCTATGATTTTATATGAATTTTACAAATTCACTATTTTTGAATTTAAAGTTTAAACACAGGTTTGCAGATATGCTCCAGGAAACTTGTGTGCAGACCCTTTTAAAGATTATAATCATTGCAATTGGGTCCCTAGGCAGCGCTGGCATGGCGGCCGGCCAAATTCTGGCGAGGGGGCTCGTTGGCGGCGAGGGAAAAAGGGTCGGGGAGAAGCAGAGAGGTGAGAGCTACCTTGTGGTGGCCTTGGTCGGGGTTGGGGGTGGCCGGAAAGGGCTCGTCGGCGTGGACAAGGGGGCGATGGCGGTGCGGCGCATCAGCGATGGTGCTCCGGCAGGGTTGGGGCAGCGCTGGCGGGTCAGAAGCTCCGGTGGGGTGAGGTAGTCCTATTCTGAGCCTTGGTTCGGGTGGAGGAGGGCTGGAGGTGGGGTGTCCACGGCGGTCAAGGGCGGCAGCGGTGGAGGCGGCGCTGGCGGCGCTCCGGCGGGTTTGGGCGGCGATGGGCGGTGCGGTGAACTGTGGTGGGACGGTGTGGTGGTGGTTGTAGACTTAGCTTTGGCAATGGGTGGCCGGAGAGGTGAGCTCCACGGTGGGCTCCTTACGGTGGCGGCAATGGCAGTGGCGGCGGCATTCTGGTGGATCGGGGCGCGCGCGAGCGGCTTTGTGCCGTCTTTTATAGGCTTTAGTAGGGAGGGAGAGGGCCGGGCGACACTGGGGAGGGGCGGCACGATGGGGGTGCGTTACTGGGAGCGGTGGCCGGCGAGCAGAGCCGGCGCGGTGTGTGGCGGGCGCGGCCAGGATATTGGGCACCGGGGATTTGGCGTGGGGAGCGGAAGATCTCACGGCGCGCGGTTGGGCGAGCAGCTGCAGCAGCTGGCTTGCCGGGCGGCGAGCGCGGCGACTGGTGGGCGCGGCGGCGGCGAGCAGAGGCGGCAACGGCGTCGCACCCGTGGCACACGCGGGCTGGGTAGGGATGCGGCGTGGGGAGCAGTGCAGCTGGTCAGGCGGGGCTTGGCCGGCCATTAGCTTGTCACGGCGTGGGCGGTAGGCGTCGCCGGCCAGGTGGCCAGCGGCGACTGCGCGGCGGGCAGGGGGTGTCGGGCGAAGCAGAGAGAAGGGAGGGACTGAAAGTGGAAATAGAAGAAAAGGCAGGGGCTGGTTTGCAAATTCAAGTGTTTCTCAAATTTTTGTGTTGCAACTCAAAAATCTCTGAACATAAAAGTTGTTCAAAATAAAAAGTTCTACAAGTTTTGTTTCATGCCAAAGTTCATTTGATTTCTAGTTTAGAAGTTATTTGAAAAACTCAAAAAGTATGTTTCGGAGGGCACGTCATTTCCTGGGCAAAAAATTGTATTCTCTCCTAGGCTTCAACTAGACTTTTGTTTATCCTGTCATCGATGATGTGCCTATTAAATTTCACAGCCAAGTGCTTTGATGTGAAAGTTATTCAATTTGTTCGATTAAGTACATGTACTTGTGCACATATATACATCTATTTTCAATTCAAAGCAAAACCAATTTATAATTCATTTCTTTTAAACTTTTCTTAGTTATTTATGCATCTTGTTAAGCTAACGAGGCTTGTTTCGTAATTTAAACACCTGAGGTGTCACAATTAAACTCGCACTCCATACCCTAACCCCGATTAGATTGAATCTAAGCAAAATCCAAACCCTAACTCGGGTGACTCTACTGAATATAAAGTGTTTAGGGGTTTTCAAGTCCCCTGGATGCACCCTAATGGGCTCCCACACGATACACTGCCGAACGACCCAAAAGACAGCGACACAGCACCTTGATAGATTATGGATGTTCAATTGTTTTGACGATTCTTGTTGACTCAGACCTGATAATGATATGGCACCGGTGGCATTAAAATGCTTATATCCTTAGCTTTCTATACATATGTAGAACGTCGAATTTGGACTCCGTATGCGACCTGGGCATCAGTTTTAGTCTATGCTACTTCTGGACTGTGAGGCAGACTCGAACTCGGGATGTTGTGGGCCTCCAACATGACTTGGACGCCCCGTCTAATCTTTTCCTCCTCCAAGTCTTCCTCCAAATACTTTCTGATCCTCTCCATTATTCCTAAGTACAATAACATCATTAGGTAGCATACCATTCTCATAATTACTAAATGTAGATAGGAATGAGCTCACCTCTTGATTTAAGCGACCTGCGCGAGCTCTAGTGTTTGGTCCTTGCATATCCATGTGAGGAGTGTTATTTGTATCCAAATGAGTAATGTCCTCATCATCCTCCCCCTCTTGAAGCGAAGTCATCCTCGACGCTAGCTCATCTTCTTCTCCCAAGTATGGTTTCAAATCTGCAATGTTAAAGGTGGGACTAACCCCAAACTCGGGAGGCAGCTCAAGTTTATATGCATTGTCATTTATTTTCTCAATTATCTTGAAACGACCAGTAGCTCTTGATAATAACTTAGACTTTCTTAGCTCTAGAATCTATCTTTTCGCAAGTGCAACCACACCAAATCACCTACATCATGATTAACTTCCTTTCTACCTTTACTTCCAGCAATTCTATACTATTCATTCATCTTTTCAATGTTTTCTTTAGTTGTTTCATGAATTTTCAGAATAAAATCAGCATGTTCCTTAGCATTAAGATGTATCTGCTCAACAGTGGGTAAAGGTAAAAGATCAATAGGAGCTCGCGGGTTAAAACCATACTAGTGGTGGAGTGTTCCGCCCTATTATAAGCAAATTCCACATGCGGCAAACACTCTTCCCACATCTTCAAATTTTTCTTCAAAACCGCTGTCAACATAGTAGATAATGTTCTATTAACAACCTCGGTTTGTCCATCCGTTTGAGGGTGACATGTTGTAGAAAACAGCAGCTTTGTCCCCAACTTATTCCATAATGTGCGCCAAAAGTGACTCAAAAATTTAGCATCGCGATCTGGACCAATAGTACAAGGCATACCATACAAGCGAACTATCTCTTTGAAAAAGAGGTCAGCAATATGAACATCATCATCACTTTTATGACAAGGTATAACGTGTGCCATCTTGGAAAATCTATCCACCACAATAAAAAATGCTATCCCTCCCCCTCTTAGTCCTAGGCAATCCCAAAATAAAGTCCATAGAAATATCTGCCCAAGGAGTAGAAGGAACACGAAGAGGCATATTCAAACCATATGGATTCAAATGAGACTTAGCTTTTTGACATGTTGTGCAGCGAGTCACGAACCGCTCTACGTCTCACCTCATCTTTGGCCAAAATAAGTGTGTAGCCAAAACTTCCTCCATCTTCTTGACACCAAAAATATCCCATCAATCCGACTCCATGCGCCTCCTGCAACAACAAAAAATTAACGGAACCAACTGGAATGCATAGGCAGTTAGCTCTAAACAAGTACCCATCATTCATCACAAATTTATTCCATGAATGGCCCTCTTGGCAATTTTCAAACACATCTTTAAAATCAGCATCAAGTTCATATTGTCCCTTAATCGATTCAAGCCCAAAAATACAAAAATCAAGTCGAGACAACATGGTATAGCGTCTAGACAAAACATCAACAATCATATTATCTTTCCCTTTCTTATGTTAGATGATGTAAGGAAAATATTCAATAAATTAAACCCACTTAGCATGACATTTGTTCAGTTTAGCTTGGCTATGAATATATTTCAAAGATTCATGATCAGAATGTATAATAAACTCTTTGGGCCAAAGGTAACGTTGCCATGTTTCAAAAACTCGCATCAAAGCATATAACTCTTTCTCATAAGTAGAATAATTCAACGATGGCCCATTCAATTTTTCACTAAAGTATGCATCGGGTTTACCTCCTTGTAGCAGCACTCGACCAATCCCAATACCGCTTGCATCACATTCTAGCTCAAATGTCTTACCAAAATTAGGAAGTTGGAGTAGTGGTGCCTTTATAAGCTTCTCTTTCAACGTCTCGAAAGCTTGTTCTTGTGCTATCCCCAATGGAGTGTAACTCCCTTCTTTGTTAACTCGTTCAGCGGAGCAGCAATGGTGCTGAAATCTCTCATAAAACGCCTATAGAACCTTGCAAGACCATGTAAACTTTTCACCTGCAAAACAGGTTTGGGGTCGGCCAGCTCTTGATGGCTTCAATTTTAGCTTCATCCACCTTAATTCCCTATGGAGTAACAACATAGCCAAGAAAACCAACTCGATCGGTGCAAAAGGTGCACTTCTCAAGGTTAGCAAACAAGCGTGCTTCTCCTAAAGCATCAAAAACCGCACGTAGATAATCCATATGGTCAGCATGTGACGTGCTATAAATCAAGATATCATCAAAGTAAACCACCACAAATTTGCCAATGAAAGCACGTAAGACCTCGTTCATCTCATAAAAGTGCTAGGTGCATTAGTCAAACCAAAAGGCATTACTAACCACTCATACAATCCAAATTTTGTCTTAAAAGCAGTTTTCCATTCATCACCTAATTTCATTCTTATTTGGTGGTGGCCACTACGCAAATCAATCTTTGTAAAAATAATAGCACCACTCAATTCATCTAGCATGTCATCTAATCTCAGAATAGGGTGACGATAACGTATGGTTATGTTATTAATAGCACAACAATCAACACACATACGCCATGTACCATCTTTCTTAAGAACCAAAACAACAGGAACAACGCAAGGACTAAGGCTTTCTCGTACATACCCGTGGTCTAAAATATCTTGGACTTGTCGCTGAATTTCCTTAGTCTCTTCTGGGTTCGTCTTTTACGCAACGCGGTTTGGCAAGCTTGCTCCCGGGATCAAATCAATTTGATGCTCAATCCCCCTTAATGGTGGCAGCCCCGGGGGTATGTCATCGAGAAACACATCTCTATACTCCTGCAAAATGTTAGTGACAGCAGGAGGCAATGTGCTAGCTATATCATCAATGGAAAATAAAGCTTCCTTGCAAATCAAAGCATAGCACACACCATTATCAATTTCAGCAAGATCAGATTTTGTTGCATGAAAAATAGAACCCTTCAATTTAATTCCTTGCTGATTTTCAGATTTAACATTTAGTTCTTCCTTCTCAAGTTTAGCTCTTTCTTTATCATCATGCAAAATTTTAACAGGGGTCATTGGTAGCAAAGTAATTTTTTTCCCTTATGCATGAGAGTGTACTTATTGCTTCTACCAAGATGAAGTGCATCAGTATCATATTCCCATGTGCGACCCAACAAAAGAGAGCATGCTTGAGTAGGTACAACATCACAATCAGCAAAATCAGAATATGAGCCAATGGAAAAGTGTATCCTTACTACTTGTGTTACCTTTACTTTGCCAGAATCGTTGAGCCACTCGACATGGTATGGTTGTGGATGCTTGCGTGGGATCAAACCAAGCTTCTTGACCAACTCAGAACTCAACAAGTTGTTGGAACTCCCGCTGTCGATGATGACACGTGCACGTAGATTTTTTATGACGAAGAAGGTGTGAAACAAGTTGTGGCGTTGCTGCTTGTCGGGCTTCTCCACCTGTGTGCTAAGAACACGCTTGACGATGATGCTCCTGTAGGTGGCCGTCACCTGCAAGCCAAAAGCCTCGCCGTCCTCATCCTCCTCATTGGTGTTGTGCTCGATGTCGTCTTCTACATCAGAAGCGCTCACATAGCCTCCATCTGTCGTCGCTATGTGTGCCCGCTGGTTGGGACAATTTCGTTGCACATCTCCCCACCCTAGGCACTTGTGGCACTGAAGTCTGTTGCGACCCGTGGAACCTCCTGAAGATGAATTCTTGGACGGAGCCTGCACCACATTTTTACCTTTCTCTGCTGCAGATGGTGAAGGCGATGTCACCGGTGCAGCCGATGCAGCAGTGGATGATGTAGAATGAGTGCTTGCTGGTGGTGTAGTCCTGCTCGATGACGTCTTCGTCGACCCTGTCGTCGTCGCTGATCGAGGCGCGAAGGAGCTGCTGAGGTTGTTCTTGTTCCTCTGAATCGTGCGTCTATGCAATTCCTCTTCTGCAAGCATAGCAAACTGGAACAACTGGTTGACAGTGTTAAATTCTTTATAATCAACAGTGTCTTGAATTTCATGATTCAAACCCGAATAAAAATGACAAATGGAATCCTTAGTCCCCTCTACGATACTACAGCGCATCAAACCCTTTGAAGTTCGCCATAGTAATCCTGTACAAATTTTTCTCCTTGTTCTAAGCGCTACAGTTTTTTACGCAAGTCTCTATGATAGGAAGGAGGAACAAAACGATCATGCATAGCTACCTTAAGTCGTTCCCATGTACCAGGTAAAGCACCTTGTGAAGCTAGCCTATTCCACCAGATAATAGCAAAGCCCTTAAACTCACTAGTAGCTTGTCGAACTCTATGCTGCTCAGGAACAAGGTGGGTACTAAACTTTTGCTCTACTGTCATCTCCCAATCAAGGTATCCCTCAGCATGATAATGACCCAAAAAAGATGGCATTGAAAACTTAATCTTAGCATAAGGATCATCGGGCATACGATGGTTTTGTTGATGAGGGCCACCCATACCTTGAGTGTTATTGCGAAGACGTCGTTGTAGTCTTGCTTGTCGCATAGCTGCTTGATCTATGTTACCATTGGCATCATACACCGTGTCAGCATTGGTTCCCAAACGGTTTTCCAACTCGGTAACCTTGTCTCTTAGCGTGGATATCCATCTGTCCAACCTCTCCATGGTGTCACTGATGTTGAGTCCATTGAGCGCGTCAGTGACTGCCTTCGTGATTGCCGCATTCATTTCTTGCTGAGCAGCTTGTAGTTGCTCTTGGCTGACACATTCATTGAAATCCTTGGGAATGCTATCACCCTCGTTACCTGCCATTGATGACACAAAGAGGACAGGAACAAACAGTGAAGGTTATCTCTATCAACTACTACTCAGGTGAAGTGGTGACTCTCAACACAGCAAAAAGGAAGCGTCTTACCAAGCTCTTACAAGGTTCTTACCGCTGCAAAGCACAAGATGGACAACCTGTAGTTGGTTCTTACCTTGAGAGAGTGGTACAACGATTGCAAAGCTCAAATTCTTGCAGAAACCAGAGAGATATGTCGAGCTTGGGAAGGCAAAAAAAGTATATGTGGAACACAATTTAGAAGCAGATAGTCATGCTGAATAAATATCCAAAGCACTAGCCTAGTTGCTGGCCTAAACTTGTTCCCAGAATGAAACCAGATCACTGTAAAGAAGTTACTCAGCACAAACAAGGCAAAGATCAGCTGAATAGTGGTTCCTGTCCTATGTGCTCCTGCTCTTTTCTTCTTTTTTTTCTTCACACTAATTTTCCTTTTTTCCAATATTTTCTATCACCTAGGAGCACCCAAAAAGGAAGCACACAAAGTTTCACAGCAAACGGATGCAAGCTCTGGTCTATAAAAAAACTGGAAGATGCGTTGAAAAAGAAAAGTTCAACTTTCGGGTCTGAGATCTCTGTCTTCCAAAGGGAATTTTGGGATTCTAATTTTGGCCCAACCAGCCTTACCTGGTCAACTTTGGATGCAAAATTTAATTTCACCCGATTTCAAAAAAAAAAATTCACCCTGTTCTGAGTTCGAATGCAAGAGTTATGTCCGTTTGAAGTGAGACCCTCCGAATCAGGGTTTTGGAGAGGGGCTGCGGCTAGGGTTTTCGGATGGAACGGCAGCGGATAGATGGATCGACAAACTGGTGGATGAAACATGCTAAGCCAGCAACCAAACTCGACAGAGGACACAAACTCAACACTATGGACTCTGAAACTAAATTGTGCAAAGGCTATAGGCGAGGTTCTAGGACGGGAAACAAAAATTAAAAACAGTGGCGAAGGTGACAGAACTAGGGCTGATTGTGGTCTATGGGATGAAGGCAAAGAAAAGGATGGTGGAAGTGCAGACCTGATGGTATACCTGACTCTCTAATTACCACTTGATGGGAACGCAAGGGTGCCCGATCTTCCGTCAGGAGGATAACTATCGATTTGTTGACAACCCGACACAAGCAATCCAGCTTCCGATCAACAAGGCCCGAGCCCGCAATCGAAGCACCACGTTGTCTCTTGGTTATCAACCGTGCACTGCTCGGTTGACCTCGCTACGAAGGCTAATCTTTGCCTGTGTATTGAAGAACACAAGCAAGAACAAAGAAGAACGCAACAAAATTGCAAGTGAATGATTAAGCTCACAAAGTTGGGGTCTCACAAACCGATGAACGGCCACTGTTCTATGACAGATTGAATTTAAGCAAAACCCAAACCCTAACTTGGGTGACTCTACTGAATATAAAGTGTTTAGGGGCGTGCAAGTCCCCTGTACGCACCCCTAATGGGCTCCCACAAGATACACGGCCCAACGGCCCAAAAGACGGCGACACAGCACCCTGACAGATTCTGGACATCCAGTTGTTTCGACAATTCCTGTTGACTCGGATGTGATAATGACATGGGATCTGTGGCATTGGAAAACTAATCTCCTTAGTTTTCCATACATACGTAGAACTTCGAATTTGCACTCCGTATGCGACCTGGGCATCGGTTATAGTCCACTCTGCTCATGGACTCCGAGGCAGACTCGAACTCGGGATGTTGGGAGCCTCCTACTTGAGTTGGACGCCCCGTCTGATCTTCTCCTCCTCCAAGTCTTCCTCCAAATACTTCCTGATCCTTACCATTATTTCTAAGCACAATAACATCATTAGGTAGCATACCATTCTCATAATTACTGATGTACATAGGAACAAGCTCACCTCTTGATTTAAGCTATGTGCGCGAGCTCTAGTGATTGGTCCTTGCATATCCATGTGATGAGTGTTGTTTGTATCTAAAGGAGTGATGTCCTCATAACCTTCACCCCATTACCAAGTTCATCCTCATATCTTTTGTTTTTTCTTAGCTCTACTTTCACCCCTGCTACCCATGAATGGTTATGCTTGTCCATACCTTTCAACCATTCAGGGTGAGTTCTTAGAGTCACAACCCTCTTCTAAGCCTACCACAGCTTCTGGCTTTGAACTTCACCTTGGTTGTATTTCCTTGGTTCGGGAACGACCCTTCCCCGGAGCTATCAATGAAGATCTCCATGATCATTTGAAAGCGTTCGAGGAAATGTGTTCATGCTTGGTAATTCCAGGCATGACATAGAAAACCTTGAGGTGGAAGTTGTTTCCTTTCTCTCTCACAGAGATGGCGGAGCAATGGTACACTCACAATATGGAGAGTTTCAACGGTGATTGGGAGAAGCTCCGAGATGACTTTCGTCAGTCGTTCTCTCCTCTATCCCACTCCCTGGAGTGACATTCTTGCATTTGAGAAATTAGAGAAGGAGTCCATAGGTGCAGCATGGGCTAGATTTTCACGTCCTTTAGCATGAAGCCGAGGTTTGTCTATACCCGATGATGTATCATTAGACATCTTTTGCATGGGTTTAGACATAACCTCTACCCTACATCTCGACATTGCCGCTGGAGGTTCGTTCGCGCACAAAAAATCCTACGGAAGGAAAGGAAATCTTAGATAACTTCCTAGGAAACTCTTCCTTCGTCACCAATCCTAGCGAACCCCACCAGGAATCCGAGTCAAGCCATGAGAGCACCTCAGCAGCCGAATCCAACCTTGTGCCTTCCACATCCCAAGATTCATCTGTTGAGCCCTTTTCCGTACCACGAACACCGAAGGAAGAAGAAATTCAACCTTCAGAGCTCTCTTTCGAGGATGATCCTTATGAAAACCTTAGAAACACCTCAATTTACCTCTATGAGAGGAGACCTATGGTACCCCCCTTCTTCTCCCTACAATGTTTTTTGCAAGAAGTGATGTGAACCCGCTAGGATTTTTCCCTGATCTTTCGATGAGAGAAGGATGCACAATACCATATATAAGTAATAGTTCCATAAGTTTAAAAAATAGGGGTTATGCTCTGGGGCTTGCCTTCCCGAGCAAAGCTATCCTTGGGCTCTTCTGAACTTTGGTTCGGGTCTTCAACTACTTCAGTTAGATTAACTTGAGCTTCGTGCTTCTCACTCTCGGACTCGGGCATCAACTCGTACGTTTGGTCAGCAAGAGCGGTACCGTCTACATGAGATGCATATGGATGACTTTATGGTGGAAAGACATAACGTTACTTTCACTATAAAGTTGTATTCCAACAAAACTCAAGTTAAGTTATAAAGCATTTCATTTACAATTCCTTGAGCAGTCATTTACGGAGTACTATTTAGATTAACTAACTTCCTTAGGTAAGTGGGGGGGTTTTCTCATTTTTTACATGCAGAAATTTTCCGTTTTCATATTTAGACACAAGACATCATTTGGGATTCATATTTGAAGTTAGATAAAGTTTTTAATGTTGAAATTTTTATACAGAGTACATTTCCTAGTGATAAACTTATTGTAAAAATTTCAGTCATTTTTATGCAGTAGAAAAGTCATGAAAAAAATAAAGTAGACAGCTACTGCTAGAACATGGATTAAGTTATGAAGACCAAACCATACAAGTAATGGTGCTCAAAATTTCACACAGAACTTAGCAACCTACAGAGACTCTACAATGAATCGTTCAGGTTTTATTGAGCAACTATCAGAGCACACAAAATAGAACAATACAGATCTGCATTACTCAGGATTCATTTTTATTGGCAGTTTTAGAGAGCATCTGAACATGAAACTTTTATAGTATGATTATATACTCACATATAGCCTCTGGTAAAAGTTACATATTTTTCCAAGCACTGGAACTATTTATAGTAATTTAATGCATGTATTCATGGACAAAATCAAAAGTGCATGCTTGACAGAAGTAAAAAGTTCCAAACTTTTTCTGTAGCATCTATACAGTAAGGTAACAATATTGTAGAGGTTGCATCCTTATCCTGACCATAGAACATGGTAAATAAATAAATCTACCAAACTAATGCATGAATCAAGATTTAGTAGCAACTATAACTAGGGGTCAGTTATGGTCTTAAACTTTGTACACAAGGCTACTCATCTAAACACTAAGCCACTGCTCAAAAATTACCATCAGTACTTGCCTAGATTAAAAGATACATTCATGTGTTAAATAAATTAATATTTATTCTAGAGCACGATTTATGAAGAAAATCAGGATGTGCCTGTAATGAAAGTTGTAGGTCTTGTTACAGGAAACTCAGAACATTTTAGTTTGTACTTTTCGGATTTTTTTATGATTTTTAGTGAATTTTACATGTTGCAGATTCAAACCACATTACACAGCTTTGTGTCTTACGAACAGGTCCGTGGTTTTATGCACGGAGGACACTAAAAAGAACTTGGCGATTGCAATGTTGTCCCTGGGCATGGCTGCCATTGTTGGTGGTCAAATTCCGGCGAGGGGAAAGGGGGCAGGGAGCAAGAGTGAAGCAAGGGCTACCTAGTGATGGCTTCGGTTGGTGCTGGGGTGGCCGGAGTTGGGCTCTCGGCGGTGGTTGTGCTCAGCGGCGGGGGCATGCTCGGCTTTGGTGAGCTCCGGCGATAGAGAGCGACGGGGGCTAGGCTAGGGAGCTTCAGTGGGTCGAGGGGAACCTATCCTGGTGGTTGATGGGGGCGGAGGGAGGCCGGAGGCAGGAGCTCAGCGTGAGGATGGTGCGGGCGGCAAAGGTGGCCGCCATGCAGAGCTCGTGCGCGAGGCAGGGGAGGCCTGGCCGCTACTTTTATTAGCACGGGAGGAGGAGGGGAGAGGGCCAGGAAGGGTTGGGCGCGCTGAAGGGCTTCGGCGCGGCTTGGGCAGGCCGGCGGCACGTGCTCGGCACCTCTGCTCGTCGTCATGCGGTGGCCAGGAATCGGCTGCCACGTGGTGCGCGCGTGCTAGGCAGGGGAGGGAGAACGCACTGTTGCGGCCAGGGGTTTGCGGGCGGCTGCTACAGCCGGTTTGCCGGACGGCGAGCTCGCCAACTAGCTTGTCTGGACGCGGCGGCCAGCATCGCAGCGTGTGGCGTGCGGGCGCCGGGCAAGCGCGCGGCGTGCAAAAGGCTGGCGTGCAGGAGGGGCATGACGTAGCTGGTCGAGGAGGCAACACCGGCCACGGGCTTAGCGCCTAGCGCCGGCAGGCACTGCTGGCCAGGTGGCCGGCGGCCGCTATCCGTCGACAGGACAGGACAGGGGAGGGAGGGGAAAGAGAGAATAGAGAGAGAAAATAGCCAGTTTATTCAAATTGTTCTAAAAAATTTCAATTGATGCTTGAAAAGCTTTGAATATGAAAGTTGTGTAAAATTTCAAAATCTACAACTTTTGTTTCAGGCAAAAGTTTGTTTGAGTAATGGTTTAAAAGTTATTTTAGATTTACTACTACTAGGATTTGAATTCCTATTCTTGAATTCTAAATTCGAATTTGCAATTGGCCTTTTAAGTGAACTTGCTAGGCACTAAAAATATGCATTTGTTTATATGCTACATTTGTTGTGTCAAGTTGAGCATGAAAGATTTCAAACACGAAATGGAAAAGTCCCATATACACACATACATATACATGCATACGTACATATATGACATGTATTATTTTAATTATTCTTGGTCATTATGCATTATGTTGTGTTTCTTATCCTTGTTTTAGCAATTTCAAATACCTAAGGTGTTACAGCCTTCCCCCCTTAAAAAGAATCTTGTCCCGAGATTCGGGTAAATAACTTAGTGTGGAAGTTGCCTGTACCTTTGGGCGAATTTAGAAAACCGCGGAAATTTTGGTTTAAATAGCTTTCAGTTTCCCAAGTGGCTTCATTGGATTTTATACATTTTAACCACTTTTCTTCTAGTGACCCTTTCCTTTTGATCAAGAACTTTGATAGGATATTCGACATAAGAAAGGTCTGGTTCTACCAATATTTTCTATTGTTCAATAATTTTGGTCGGAAGTCGAATACACTTCTTGAGTTGAGAGACTTGAATGATATCATGGATGGCTACAAGCGGAGGGGGTAGTCGCACTCTATAGGCCACGGATCCGCAAATTTCCGTGATTTCATAAGGACCAACATATCGGGGGGCTAATTTTCCTCTCACTCCAAATCTTTGCACACCCTTGGTTGGTGAAACCCGAAGGTAGACATGATCACCAACTTCAAATTGCAAAAGCTTTCTCCTTTTATCAAAATAGCTCTTTTTCCTTGACTGTGCAACTCTTAGATTCTCTTGTATTACTCTTATTTTTTTCTCTGCCTCGATTACCAAGTTTGGTCCAAATATTTTACGTTCTCTAGTTTGGGACCAACTCAAAGGAGTTCGACACCTTCGACCATACTCAAACGGTGCCATTTTCAAACTGGCTTGATAGCTATTGTTGTATGAGAACTCTGCTAGAGGTAAGTATTTGTCCCAATTTTTATCATAATGGATGACACAAGCTCTAAGCATGTCTTCAAGAATTTGGTTTACTCTTTCAGTTTGCCCATCCGTTTGAGGATGGTAAGCTGAGCTTCAAATCAGTTTGGTGCTAAGAGTAGCTTGTAAGTGTTCCCAAAAATGTGCTATGAATTGAGTACCACGATCTGAAATAATCATCTTGGATACTCCATGTAAGCAAACGATGCAATCGAGGTAAATCTCGGCATAATTCTTGGCAGTGTAGGTAGTGTGTGCCGGAATAAAATGTTACATTTTCGTGAGTCTATCCATGATAACCCATATGGAATTGTGCTTTTGGGAAATGTTGGGCAATCCAACAATGAAATCCATACTTATGTCTTCCAATTTCCATGATGGTATAGGCAAAGGTTGAAGTGTACCGGCTACTTTTAAGTGGCTAGCTTTTACTCTCTGACATGTGTCACATTCTGAGACATATTTAGCGATTTCTCTTTTTATTCTAGTCCACCAGAAGTTTGGCCTAAGATCTTGATACATTTTGTTACTGCCCGGATGAATAGAGAATTTGGAAAGGTGGGCTTCGTCAAGAATTTGCTTCGGAGCTCATGATTCTTTGGAACGACTATGTGACTTTCAAACCATAGAACCCTATTATGGTCTTGGTGAAAACATGTATACTTCTCCTCTCCTTGAAAGAGTTTTTGCTTGATGATTTTAACACCTTCATGTAATTGTGCCATGATGATTCGATCGTGGAGGTTTGGTTCAATGGAAATGTGGTTTAGAGTGCCTTGGGGAATCATTTCCAAATTGAGTTTCCTCATCTCATGACCTAACGTTCCGTTATAGAATTCTGCGGACAAGCAATTGGGGAATCAATGGAAATGTGGTTTAGAGTGCCTTGGGGAATCATTTCCAATTGAGTTTCCTCATCTCATGACATAACGTTCCGTTATAGAATTCTGCGGACAAGCAATTGCAATGAGCCTTGCGGCTTAGCGCATCTGTGACTACATTAGCCTTTCCTGGGTGATAGTGCACCTCAAGATCATAATCTTTGATCAATTCCAACCATCTTCTTTGTCTCATATTTAGATCAGCTTGGGTGAAGATATATTTGAGACTTTTGTGATCAGTGTAGATATTGCAATGAGTGCCCATAAGATAATGTCTCCAAATCTTTAAAGCATGAATGACCACTGCTAGCTTGAGATCATGTGTTGGATAATTCTGTTCATGAGGTCGAAGTGCTCGTGAAGCATAGGCAATGACTCGATTGTCTTGCATAAGCACACAACCAAGACCAGTACCAGATGCGTCATAATAAACATCGAATGGCTTGGTGTTATCAGGTTTAGCTAAGACTGAGGCTATAGTCATGTGTTCTCGAAGAGTGTGGAAAGCTTTTTCACATTTTTCGCTCTACACAAACTTTACTCCTTTCTTCAATAGTTTAGTCATAGGCTTAGCAATTCTGAAGAAGTCTGGAATAAAGCGGTGATAATAACTAGCTAAACCAAGAAAACTGCGAATCTGATGGATGAAGGTGGGAGGTTTCCATTCCATCACCTCTTGTACTTTGCTAGGATTAATGGCTATGCCTTCGCTGGAAATAGTGCGGCCCAAAAATTTTACACTATCCAGCCAGAATTCACACTTTGAAAATTTAGCATAGAGCTGATGGTCTCTGAGACGCTGGAGAGCAATGTGCAGGTGCTTAGCAAGATCTTCCTCATTCTTGGAATAAATAAGGATGTCATAAATAAAAACCATGACCAACTTGTCAAGCTCGGGCATGAATACCGAATTCATGAGATACATGAAGTAGGCAGGAGCATTTGTGAGACTGAAAGACATGATCAGATACTCATATAGCCAAAATCATGTAGAAATGGCAGTCTTAGGAATATCGCATGGATGAATCTTGATCTGATGATAGCCAGAGCGAAGATCATTTTTTGAGAAGACTCTAGCTCCCACTAATTGATCGAAGAGAACATCAATGCGGGGAAGTGGATACTTATTTTTGATTGTCACTGCACTGAGAGACGGTAGTCCACACATAGCCTCAAACTATCATCCTTCTTCTTCACAAATAGGGCTGGGCAACCCCAAGGTGATGCACTAGGATGAATGAAGCCTTTGTCTAGAAGTTCTTGAAGTTGTACTTTCAGTTCGGCCAATTCTTTGGGCAGCATTCTATAGGGTCTTTTTGTGATAGGTGCAGTGCCTGGCTGCAGTTCAATAATGAACTCAATATCCCTATCTTGTGGCATTCCTGGCAAGTCATCCGGAAAAACATCGGCATACTCGCACACCACCGGAATTTCCTCTATTTTGGATTCGATCTTGATGAAGGCGCATGTATTTGTGCATTCTCGGAATGGCAAAGAAAGAATAGAGGCTCCCTGGGTTGGGGAGTTGATTTCAACGGCCCTTGAAGGAATATCTAATATCACCCCATGTCGAGTCATCCAGTGCATTCCTAAAATAATGTCCATGCCTTCAAGTGCTAAAAGGATAAGGTCAGTTTTGATAGTTTACTACCCAACTTGATCGGTATGTGCCTTATGATTTGGTTGGAAGCAATTTTACCACCCGGTGTTGATATCATGTATGACCTTTTTTGTGTGACAAAAATTCAAGCCCACTTTCGCACCAAATTTTGCACTAACAAAACTATGGGATGCACCAGAATCAAATAATATAACTGCAGGCTTGTTGTGGATAGAGGATGTACCCAACATCACTGGTGCTCCTTCTGGAAGTTCTGCAGGAGTGGTGAAATTAATCCGCCCTTGCTTGACCTGAATAGTCTGCCTCTTGCCTTTGTTCTTATTGTTCTGGTTAGAATCTTGCCCCTGATTTGGCTGCCTAGGCTGGAGGCATTCACGAGCAAAGTGGCTAGAACTCCCACAATTAAAGCAACGGTTTGCATTGCTAGGATGAACTGGTGGTGGAGCATTCGGCCTTGAGCCAGTCCGCTGAGGAACAAGGGAACATGTGACGCCCTACTGCTGTGGGGGCCTAATAACCCAATGCTCTTGTTGAGGGGCCTTCAGAGGAGCTTTAGGCGTAGCATTCTGCACTAAGCGATACCACTGTGAGGGAGCACTAGATGGTCCAGCTGGTGCCTTCCTCTTCTTCTCAGCACGGTGAGCCAAGATACAGTCTTCCTGAGTGATTGCTAGATTGACCAGCTCATTAGAAGTGTCTACCTTGATGGGGTTCAAGCGGTCCTTGAGCTTGGTACTAAGGCCTCTATGGAAGCGATCATGCTTCTTAGCATCGGTGTCAGCGTGATAGCCCGCGTATTGACTAAGGTTATTGAAAGCCTGGGCATACTGGAGTACGGTGCGGGTACCCTGAGTAAGAGCTAGAAATTCATTCAACTTCCTCTCAATAAGCCCTTCTGGAATATGGTGGGCTCTGAATGCATTCTTGAATTCCTCCCAAGTGACAACATGATCAGCCGGGAGCAAGGCGAAGTAATTGTCCCACCACAGATGTGCCGTACCGTGAAGTTGCTGCGCGGCAAAACCGACCTTGTTTGCATCAGTGCAAGGTACCACAAGTAGAGAAAACTTGGATTCAATTGTGCGAATCCAAGTGTCCACATCCAAGGGCTCCTCCGTCTTGTGAAACAGAGGGGGTTGAGTGCCCAAGAAGTCCAGGTAGCTAGCGGCCTGAGGTCGTTGTCAAGATTGGTGATCAAGACTTAGACTAGTAATTTTCTTTTATGCGCGTACGGCTCCGGATGGTTGCGCGGGTGACACGGGGTTTAGACTGGTTCGGGCATGAAGAAGCCCTACGTCCAGTATGGGGAGCTGCTCGTGTTGCCCACGCGGGTTCTGTAGTAGGGGTTATAGAAGGGCGAGAGAGGGAACCGGTCCCAAGTCTCTAAGGTGTGCACTGAAGCTCTAATGGTGGGGAAGTGTGAGTGTGAGCGTATGGGAGTCTAAAATTCCTCCCCCCCCCCCCCCCGTCTCTTGGGCCCTGGCCTTCCCTTTATAGTTCCAGAGGGACGACCAGGTTATATGTGAGACATGCGGGGAGAGAGAGAGAGAGGGCGCGAAGTCCAAGGGAAGATTCGAACTCCTCGGACGCCACGGCCCGCTTCAGCTTTCGGCTCTGTCAGACGGCTTCCTCCGGCCCTGTAACTGTCCTCCTCGGGAGCCGGTGTCGGCGGGCGTGTGTGATGATGACCGCGGCTTCCGTCCCGTCGGGGCAGGCGGCTGCCACGACTGCCCCTGTAATGCGGCAGACAGCCTGTGCGGCGCAGGCGTCCCGTCCCTGTCACCGGATTTGCAGGGCGCGAGAACATGTAGGTGAGAGCGAGGATGGTCAGGCGTGCTCCTGTGCCTGGCGACGCAGGTCATGATTACCTGACAGCAAATCAGAGAAGACCGCGCTGCTGTGCCGTGCGCGGCGCGGTCGTGGGTGGGTAGGTGTGACGGGTAACGTCAGTGGCGCGGGCGCCTTTCTGCGCGCCCGAGCCGTGGAGCATTTATGGCAAAGCTGGCGGAGGGCCCACGTGATCTGCGCCTGCATCTGCGCCGGAGGCTGACTCCCGCCTGGCGGGCCCACGCGAGTCCGACCCTATATGCCCCGGGTCAGGCGAGGCGGACCCTTGTGGCGAGGGGACGGGCGAGGCGGACCCTTGTGGCAAGGGGTCGGGCGAGGCGGAGCCCACCTGCCGGGGGGTCGGGAGCGTCCGACCCCGAAGGACGGGGTCGGGCGAAGCGGAGCGTTTCCCTCCCGTGTTGGGCTGACGACGGTCGCTGTCGCTGCAAGTGGGTCCGGGCCTCCATGATCGTTGCCGTGATAGTTATTAGGCGATCGTTCCCTTTTCCCCCTGACAGTAGCCCCCGAGCATGTGGTGGAGCGGGGACGCTCCTCCAGAGGCTGTTATCGTTGTTCCTCGGAAACTTTTGCTCGTCGTGCGGGCTGCAGTTGATTAAGGACGGGGAGCACGGTGATTGTTTCGACATGAGGGGATTCTTTCCGTTTCGAGGAATGCCCTCCATCTGGAGGCCTCAGGTTGTGACCATCCGCGTGGCCACTAGTTGCGAACCTAGCCCCCGAGCCCCCGCGCATTGCAGGAGACCGATCGGGAGGCCAGATCGACTTTTGAACGTTACCCCTCAAGCGTCCGTTCGCTGGGACGGAGGGGGTGAGCCGTGCCACGTTATCCTCGTTGGACGAACTGTGGTGCTCGTTGAGCTGCAATCGGGTCAGTTCGAGTGGGGTCCCAGTCGCCGTTCGGGGGGGTCCGGCCTGGGCCAAGCTGGTGGCGTACCCCAGATTCCGGTCGGCCAGTTCATATAGTTCCCGAGCCCGTTCGATCGGACCCGGTGGCTCGTCGCCTTTCGTCGGGGAAAAACCATGAACTTTGATGCCGGCCGGACTCGAATGTGAGGTCGGGACACCCTGGGCAGTCGGGTGCCCGGGTGATGGCCGCTAGCTGACCCGTCCCTTCTCACCCCTCGCTCAGGGTCATCCTGGGGCGGCTGTCGAACCCACGGTGGGCCAGCCTTCGAACCCCTGGATCGTAACGGGCTGTAGGGACGTTTTCAGTCCCGAATCCCTTCTTACCTTTTCGTCGAGCCTTGGGCTGAGTGCGGAGGAGATCGTGCACGCGTACTTCTCGGAAGACGAAGTGGCGGTAGGTGCCGACCCGCGAAACGAGGGGGGAGTGGACGTTTCCTGCAGAGTCGTGCGCACGTCTTCCGAAAAAGGAGGGGAACGGGCATGATGAGGTGTACCTGACGCCGCATTAACTGCGGCGGGCGCGTCCGTTCCGCTACCCACGCGTCACTCTAGAAGATGGGGGGCCGCCTCGCCAGTTCTGCCCTCACCTTGCTTCGAGTCTTTCGCCTTCCCCTCCGCCTTTTGGTTTGCTGTGCGAGCCGTTCGCCTTCTTCTTCCCCAACGCTCCAGCCTTCTTCTCCTCCCACCGTCAAGCTTCCCTTCATCGTGCAATGGCGACCTGGGAGCGCTCCACCTTTGGGACCTCGCGTGTTGACGGCCTCGTGAAGAAGGGCCTCCTCTGCGACAGGACCGAGCCGGGCGAGTGGAGATTTCCTGGATCGGAAGAGGCGCCGGCTCCGCCCACCGGCTACGTCGTCTCGTTCACCCATTTCCACCAGAGGGGGTTCGCGGCACCGCCGAGCCTCTTCTTCCGCAGGCTGCTGCACCACTACGGGCTCGAGCTGCAGCACCTCAACCCCAATGGGATCCAGCACATCGCGGCATTCGTCGCGCTGTGCGAAGGATTCCTGGGCATCGAGCCCAATTTCTCGCTGTGGAAGTATTTCTTCACAGTGAGCTTGTACCAGAAGGTCGAGAAGCAAGGCGGCCAGCAGCGGACGACCCCGATGGCGATTGGGTGCGCCGGGATCTACCTTCGCCAATCCCGCGCCAGGGAGTACATGGCGATGAAGACCGCGGCGTCCCACAAGGGGTGGCATCAGCAGTGGTTCTACGTGAGGACTACTCTGGATCCCCCTTGCCGGAGTTCACCGGCCGCGTCTTCGAGGCGGCGCCGGAGGTGTGGGCGTACGGCCCAGTGGAGAAGGAGAAGAAGCAGATCTCCAGCCTTTTCCGCACCATCGAGTACCTGAAGGCGAAGGGGCTCACCGGGGCTGGAGTTATCGGGGCGTACCACTCTCGGAGGGTGGTGCCGCTGATGCTTTGGATCCGCTCGCTCGTCGAGATGGTTCCTGGCGCACCAACCGAGGGCACCGTCTTTGCGACGGGCGCGCTCCCCGCCTCCGAGATCCGTCAGCGCATCCGAGAGGCGCTGGAAGACAAGGACGTCGTCTTCCCGGTGCCCGACCACCCTCCGATGCGGCCGGACAAGGACTTCGTCGATCTGGTAAGCATTTCGTGCGCCCGTTACCTCTCCTTGCGCTTCTTGACTTGCCATTTTGACGCAGAGTCTCTGTGCCTGCAGGGCCAGTTGACGAATGTCGTCGGTGCGCGTCCGCCCGTTCCTGAGGACGACGACGATAATGATGATGAGGAGGAAGAGGAGGACGAGGAAGAGGAGGAGGACGAGGAAGTGGAGGAGGAGGAGCTCGTTATCCGGGAGCAACGCTCCCAAGAGGCCGCAGGGGACGGATCGAGCGGCCCGTCCGCCCGGGACCCAACCCCTCAGGGTTCCGGGGCCGCGCCCCAGGAGTCGAGGGGGCCGACCCCCGCCCCTCTGCCCCTGACCCAGGAGCAGAGGAGCAGCGGCAAGAGGCCGTTGCCAGATGCCCCGGGGTCGGCCTCGGGCTCAGAGGCAAAGCGCGCCCGCCGTCCTAGCGCCCACGCCGTGTAAGTGGAAAAGTCCTTGTCCGTCTCTTTCTTTTCCCTGCATCAAGTTGCCTTTGTTGATGTCACTTGTCATCTTACAGCGTCGCTTCCCAAAGCCGTGCCTCTTTACTTAGGCTCCATAGGACCGCGGGGAGCTCCGCGACCCACCGGCCGCCGAATTTTTTGAGGCGGTCGAAGATCCGGCCGCCGAATTTTTTGAGGCGGTCGAAGATCCGTGGCTTGAGACCCTGGAGTATCATGTCGTTGGCTCGTTCAACCTGCCCGTTCGTGCGGGGGTGCGCCACGGCCGACCAGTCCACTCGGATGTGGTGGTCGTCGCAGAACCGGAGGAACTTTTTCCCGGTAAACTGTGTGCCATTGTCCGTGATGATGGAGTTGGGGACTCCAAAGCGATGGATGATATCGGTGAAGAACCGCGCCGCTTGTTCAGACGTGATCTGTGCGACGGGTCGTGCTTCGATCCACTTAGAAAACTCGTCAATGGCGACAAGCACGTGGGTGAAGCCCCCGGGTGCTTTCTTGAAGGGCCCGACGAGGTCCAGTTCCCAGACCGCAAAGGGCCATGTGATGGGGATGGTCTGGAGTGCTTGCGTGGGCATGTGAGTTTGGCGCACGAAAAATTGGCACCCTTCGCAGGTGCGGACCACGTGGGTGGCATCGGCGACCGCCGTTGGCCAGTAGAAACCCTGCCGAAAGGCGTTCCCGACGAGGGTTCTTGGCGTGGCATGGTGGCCATAGGCCCCTGCGTTGATGTCCTGAATCAGCGCCCTTCCTTGCTCGATCGGGATGCAGCGTTGGAGGATGCCGGCGTGGCTCCGCTTGTAGAGCTCCTGGTTGATGATGATGAATGACTTGGCGCGGCGCGCGATCCTTCGTGCCTCCGTCTTGTCCGTCGGGAGCGTCTCACGGATGAGGTAGTCAAGGTACGGAGCTCTCCAGTCAGGCGGGGGGTCGAGCCCCACGGCTGGATTTGTGTTAATCTCCATGACCTCAGGGTTGGAGGGGTCGGCCTCCAAGCCTGGTCCGGACAGAGCATGGGCAACATCGCCTGGGCCCGCACCCGGGCCCGGGACAGGTGGCGCATCGCCGACCTTTCCCGGTTCCTGACAACGGACTAAAGGCTCGAACTGATCGCTGATGAAGACGCCGTCGGGAACGGGCTTTCGGCCAGATGCCGCCTTTGCCAGTTCGTCGGCTGCCTCGTTAAAACGTCTTGCGATGTGGTTGAGCTCTAGCCCGTCGAACTTGTCCTCGAGTTTGCGGACCTCGTTGCAGTAAGTTGCCATCTTGGGGTCGTGGCAACTCCACTCCTTCATGACTTGCTCGATGACTAGCTGGGAGTCACCTCGGACGTCCAACCGTCGGATGCCCAGCTCGATGGCGATGCGAAGCCCGTTGAGGAGGGCCTCATACTCGGCGACGTTATTAGATGCAGGAAAGTGGAGGCGGATCATGTACCTCATGCGGACGCCGAGAGGGGAGATGAAGACTAGACCGGCTCTGGCGCGAGCCTTCATCAGCGACCCGTCGAAGTGCATCGTCCAGTACTCCTGCTTCTCCGGCGCCGATGGCGTCTAGATTTCTGTCCACTCCGCCACAAAATTGGCGAGTACCTGGGATTTGATGGCGGTGCAGGGGGCATAGGTGATGCCCTGGTCCATGAGCTCGAGCGCCTACTTCGCGATCCATCCCGTGGCATCCTGGTTCTGGACCACCTCGCCGAGGGGGAAAGACGAAACGACTGTCACCGGGTGGGAGGTGAAGTAATGGCGCAGTTTCCTCTTGGTGATGAGGATGGCGTAGATGAGCTTCTGGACCTGCGGATATCGCACCTTGGACTCGGACAGGACCTCGCTGATGAATTAGACTGGGCGTTGAACCTTGAGGGTGTGTCCCTCCTCCTCTCGCTCTACCACCAGAGCCGTGCTGACCACCTGGGTGGTCGCCGCGATGTAAAGCAGGAGGGATTCCCCGTTGGCGGGTGGTACCAGGACCGAGGCTTTTGTCAGGAGTTCCTTGAGCCGGTCAAGTGCCTCCTGGGCCTCGGTGGTCCACTCGAAGTGGTCAGTCTTCTTCAGGAGCCGGTAAAGGGGGAGCCCTCGTTCGCCTAGGCACGAGGTGAAGCGACTCAAGGCCGCCACGCATCCCGTGATACGCTGGACCCCCTTTTTATTTCGAATTGGCCCCATGTCGTTGATGGCCGCTATCTTTTCCGGGTTGGCTTCGATGCCGCGCACGGAGACGATGAAACCTAGCAGCATTCCCCTTGGAACCCCAAAACGCACTTCTCAGGGTTGAGCTTGATGCGCTTGTCTCTCAGCCTCTCGAAGGCAAGTTCAAGGTCGGGGATGAGCTGGTCACCCTTCTTGGACTTGACTACGATGTCATCGACATAAGCCTCAACGGTTCGCCCGATGAGGTCCCCAAAACACTTGAGCATACATCGCTGGAATGTAGCCCCCGTGTTTTTGAGGCCGAACGGCATCTTGACGTAGCAATAGGAGCTGAATGGGGTGATGAAAGAGGTCGCAAGCTGGTCGGACTCTTTCATCGCGATTTGATGATAGCCGGAATACGCGTCGAGGAAGATGAGGGTCTCGCACCCAGCGGTCGAGTCGACTATCTGGTCAATGCGCGGCAAAGGAAACGGATCTTTTGGGCACGCCTTGTTGAGACCAGTGTAGTCAATGCACATTCGCCATTTCCCATTTTTTTTTCGTACAAGAACAAGATTAGCTAGCCACTCGGGGTGGTACACTTCCTTGATGAATCCGGCCGCCAGAAGCTTCTGGAGCTCCTCGCCGATGGCCTTGCGCCTCTCCTCGTCAAAGCGGCGCAAACCCTGCTTCACTGGCTTGGAGCCGGCCTTGATGTTCAAGGAGTGCTCGGCGACTTCCCTCGGAATGCCGGGCATATCCGAGGGTTTCCACGCGAAGACATCCATGTTCGCGTGGAGGAAGCCGACGATCGCGCTTTCCTATTTGAAGGATAGGCTAGCGCTGATTCAGACGGTCTGGCCATCGGAACCGCTAGGGTTGAGGGGGATCTCCTTGACGCCCTCAGTGGCCTCGAAGGAGGCGGGCGACTGCTGGGAGTCGGGCCGACCCTCGGTGCTCTCCACGAGCCGGACCGCCGGCTCCTCCGTGACGGCGATGGCTGCGGTGTACTCGCAGCATTCCACATCACACTCGTACGCCTTCTGGAAAGACGTGCCGACGGTGATGACCCCGTTGGGCCCCGGCAGCTTGAGCTTGAGGTAGGTGTAGTTGGGGATGACCATGAACTTTGCGTAGCTTGGCCGCCCCAGGATGGCGTGGTAGGTTCCACGTAAGCCCACCGTCTCAAAGGTGAGGATCTCCTTCCTGTAGTTGGATGGAGTCCCGAAGGTAACGGGCAGGTCGATCTGCCCGAGAGGCATTGCCTGCTTCCCCGGCACGATGCCGTGGAAAGGCGCGGTCGATCCCCATGGCGTCGAGGGTCTCAGCGTAGAGGATATTGAGGCCGCTGCCTCCGTCCATGAGTACCTTGGTGAGGCGCGTTGTGCCGATGATTGGGTCGACAACGAGGGGATAGCGCCCTGGCTGCAGGACGCGCCCCGGGTGGTCGGACCGGTCGAAAGTGATGGCGGATCCCAACCAGTCGAGGAAGGTCGGCGTTGCAGGCTCCGCCGCGTAGACCTCGCGGCGTTCCACCTTCCGGCGGCTTCTGGAATCGTAAGCTGTCGGCCCGCCGAAGATCACGAAGCAGCCGTCAACCTTGGGAAAGCCGTCTTCCTTCCCTCCGTCGTCCTTCCTTTCCTCGTCGGGTTTCCGCCTACGGTCGCCCTTCACAAGGTTGCCTGCAAAGTACCTCTTCATGAGGTTGCAGTCCTTGTAGGCGTGCTTCGCGGGGAACTCGTGGTTCGGGCACGGTCCCTCAAGCAGCTTGTCGAAGAAGTCGGGGGTGCCTTCCGGGGGCGGCTGACCCCGCTTGCGCTCAGCAGCCGCCACGAGGGGTGCCTCGCACCGCTGCTTGTTCTTCTTCTTCTGTGGACTGTTGGAGGTGCCCTCGCCGGCGTCCTCCTTCCGCTTCGCCTCGCCCTTGGAGCGGTCAAAGATTGCTTCGACGGCCTCCTCGCCCGAGGCGAAGCTGGTGGCGATGTTGAGGAGGTCCTCCGTGGTCCGCGGGCCTCGGCGCTCGAGCTCATGGACGAGGGGTCGGCAGGAAGTTCCTACCAAGAATGCCCCTATGACGTCGGCGTCCGCGACGTTGGAGAGCTCGGTGCGCTTCCTGGAGAAGCGTCGGATGTAATGCCGGAGGGATTCACCCGACTCCTGGTGGTAGCTCCGGAGATCCCAAGAATTGCCAGGGGGCATGTACGTGCCCTGGAAGTTTCCCACGAATATCTCCCTCAAGTCATTCCAACTGCGGATCCGTCCTGAGGGGATATGTTCTAGCCAGGCTCGCGCTGAGTCGGCTAGAAAAAGTGGGAGGTTGCGGATGATGAACAGGTCATCGTCCGCCCCACCGGCTTGACATGCAAGCCGGTAGTCGCTGAGCCATAGCCCGGGGTTCATTTCCCCAGAGTACTTGGCTACGTTGGTTGGCTACCTGAAGCGCGGCGGGAATGGCGCGCTCAGGATGCGCGTGGAGAAGGCCCGGGGCCCCGCCGGGTCGGGGCTGGGGCTACGGTCTTCCTCGCTGTCGTAGCGGACGCCACGGTGGACGTGGTAGCCGCGGTCCACCCCCTCCTCCCTGTCCGTGCGGGAGCGCCTCTGCGCGTCCAGGGTGTCACGGGCGTCGAGCGGGCGCGGCCTGGTTCGCCCGGGGAACAGGCTGGTGGACAGACTCCCCCCGCCTTTCGGAGGGTGTGGTTGGGGCTGCCCCGCTGGTGTTTTGCCCGCGTCGTCGGGACCCGGAGCTCTCCGCCTGCTGAACAGCGGCGCACTCGAGCAGGTCATGTACCTCTCGATGCGCCTGGCGTTCTTCGGGCGTCTCCGGCTCGGGGAGTCGTCGAAGCAGAGCCACCGCTGCAGCGATGTTTTGGCTGGCGCGGGCGAAGAGCTAGGGGCGATCCTCGTCAGTGCAGATACGCTGCTGGACGTCGTGCGCTCGTTGTCGTGCCCTGCCCTCGTTGCGGGGGCCTCCTGGTGGGGTGCCACGCGCGCCTCTGGCTGTCGCGGTTGCACCGGGCCCCGGGCGAGGGCTCCCGTCATGGCCGCGGCGCGCGGCGGGGGAGTTCGTTGCCTCCTCCTGGCGCCATCACCGTTGGATCCCTCGGAGTGCGCGTCGGCCATGAAGCACTCACGCGAGGGGTGGTGGCTCCTACTACTGGAGCCGGCGTTGGAGATCGTTCCCGTCGCGCCCGCAAGCTTGTTGCTTGCAGGCGGCACAGTCACGGACTGCGCCAGGGAACGACCGTAGGCTGTCACGGCGCTACGCAGCCCGAAAAGCTGTTCCGCCGAAGAAGGCCCTCCGGCGCGCGTCTGGCCACTCGCCACCACCCTGGCGGTGGAGCCAGAGGTGATGAGGCGAGTGGGTGAGGCGAGGAGAGGGATTAGGTCGATCCCCTCCCCAGTGGCGAGGAAGTCCAGGCTCCCAAAGCGGACCAGGGAGCCCGGGGCAAAACTGACGTCGTGGCTGGCCATCTGAAGCCGGTGATGTACGCGCAAAGGTCCCCTACCTGGCGCGCCAACTGTCGTTGTCAAGATTGGTGATCAAGACTTAGACTAGTAATTTTCTTTTATGCGCGTATGACTCCGGATGGTTGCGCGGGTGACACGGGGTTTAGACTGGTTCGGGCATGAATAAGCCATACGTCCAGTATGGGGAGCTGCTCGTGTTGCCCACGCGGGTTCTGTAGTAGGGGTTACAGAAGGGTGAGAGAGGGAACCGGTCGCAAGTCTCTAAGGTGTGCACTGAAGCTCTAATGGTAGGGGCGTGTTCTTCTTCGCTGGGAAGAAGAAGCCCGTGTGAGGAAGTGTGAGTGTGAGCGTATGGGAGTCTAAAATTCCTCCCCCCCGTCTCTTGGGCCCTGGCCTTCCCTTTATAGTTCCAGAGGGACGACCAGGTTATATGCGAGACATGCGGGGAGAGAGAGAGAGAGAGAGAGAGAGGGCGCGAAGTCCAAGGGAAGATTCGAACTCCTCGGACGCCACGGCCGGCTTCAGCTTTCGGCTCTTTCAGACGGCTTCCTCCGGCCCTGTAACTGTCCTCCTCGGGAGCCGGTGTCGGCGGGCATGCGTGATGATGATCGCGACTTCCGTCCCGTCGGGGCAGACGGCTGCCACGACTACCCCTGTAATGCGGCAGACAGCCTGTGCGGCGCGGGCGTCCCGTCCCTATCGCCAGATTTGCAGGGCGCGAGGACAGGTAGGTGAGAGCGAGGACAGTCAGGCGTGCTCCTGTGCCTAGCGACGCAGGTCATGATAACCTGACAGCAAATCAGAGAAGACCGTGCTGCTGTGCCGTGCGCGGCGCGGTCGTGGGCGGGTAGGTGTGACGGGTCACGTCAGCAGCGCGGGCGCCTTTCTGCGTGCCCGAGCCATGGAGCATTTATGGCAAAGCTGGCGGAGGGCCCACGTGATCTGCGCCTGCGTCTGCGCCCGAGGCTGACTCCCGCCTGGCGGGCCCACGCGAGTCTGACCCTATACGCCCCGGGTCGGGCGAGGCGAACCCTTGTGGCGAGGGGTCGGGCGAGGCGGAGCCCGCCTGCCGCGGGGTCGGGAGCGTCTGACCCCGAAGGACGGGGTTGGGCGAAGCGAAGTGTTTCCCTCCCGTGTTGGGCTGACGACGGTCGCTGTCGCTGCGAGTGGGTCCGGGCCTCCATGATCGTTGCCGTGATAGTTATTAGGCGATCGTTCACTTTTCCCCCTGACAACTACATCTCCGACTACTTCAACTGCACCTCCGACTACTGCGACTACATCTTCGACTACGTCGACTACATCTCCGACTGCTTCAACAACATCTCCGACTACTACGACTACATCTCTGACTGCTTGAACTACACCTCTGACAACTACGATTACATTTTCGACTACTTCGACTACATCTCTGATTACTTCAACTACATCTCTGACTACTACGACTATATCTCCGACTCCATCAACGAAATCCCTAACTACTACAACTACATTTCCGACTGCTTCAGCTACACCTCCGACTACTATGACTACATCTTCGACCACTTCGACTACATCTTCGATTGCTTCTCTGTTTTGGCAGTTTTTTAGCAAACCGAGCTATAGTATTTTGCCTATAACTCTGACTACAAAATTGAAATGATGCTGAAAATTTGTGAGCACTTTGATCATAAGAGTCCTGATAACTTTGGTATTCAACTTGGTGCCTAGTAGGATCATATTCAAGGGGTAAAAATTTTGACAAAATCCTGCCATACCATATGAACTGGATAATGGAAGTCCAATATTTCTGGAAGGAACTTCAAAACTCCATAACTCCAAATTGAGTAATCCAAAAATTCTCACACTTCACCAGAACATCCCTAAGATAATTGTGCAGCAAGGCTCTTGTCAATACGACTGTAAGCTTGGCGTTGGTGGAATCTGAGAATCTGAGTGGCCTCCAACTGCCCAATCTTGTCATTCGTCACCTGCAAGTTATTATCAAGTCCTTCTATGTGTAGCTTCACTTGCCTTTCAAAATGTTGTATGATGCCCTTGGTGCGAGGTGAATGCTGCATACTGTCACCATCCTGAGATCATGTCATGGTTAAAAACACAGTGGAAAAAAGAAAACAGGTGAAAAAATAAAAGCCCTACGCTAATAGGATGTAGCTACTGCAAGGCGCTCACTCTCAACCTGTTATACAAGCTCTTACCGATTCTTACCTTGCTCAACAGGAGGGGACAACAACTAACAAGTCTGCAACTATGGAGAGAAGTATATCGGTGCCGCAGCAACAAGACATGTCAACCTGTTATTTGGGGCTATAGGTGGGCTGAAAACAAGGAGGAACTAGCACCACGTTAGTTACAAAAGCAAGCTGAATAATCATTCAACTGTGGTACTATGCTGGTCCTAGCCTAGACCGTGTTAGAGATGCGAGCCTGGACACAAAGAAAGTCACAACGCACTCACCGGAAACAAAACAGAAACACAAAGAACAACCCCTTTCTTTTTCCTTTTCTCTTCTTTTTTTATTTTTCTTCTTTTCTTTTATTTTTTTTATTTCTGGTGCACCTTTTTTTTTCTTCAATTTTTTCTTTTGCACCTTTTTGCCTTTTTCTCTTTTTGTTTACAACAGAGATGTCACAAAATTCGTACTGTGCAAATAAGGAAAATTTGGGCGCAAGTGGTAGCAAGGAAAGGAAACCAGAATTCTTTCCTTGGCAAGAAGTGTAGATCACCAAATCTCACGGACCATTCTGGTGCGCTCAAATAGGATATGAAGGCAAGTGAGGATCCGTTGGAAAGGAAACAACGTAAGCTTTCCAAACTGTATTTAACCTTTCCAAATGGACTCCGGATGCGACAGCTAAGCCAATTTAATTGCGTGCTGATTTTTGAAATTGAAATAAAAATCCGAGTCCGAACTGATTTGTTTTCCTTTCTTGTAGGGTGGGCGGTGGGGGAAACGTGGGCATGGATGGTGCGGACGTGGTGGAGGCTATGGCAGTGGTGATGACGATGGCAATGGTGGATCAATTGCAAAGTGTGACAAAAAACGTGACAAGAACTCGAAACTCCAAACAATCAAACACTAAGACCAGCACTAGACACAACCAAAGCAACCGAAAACTCAACAAGCCATAACCAAGCAGTACTAGCAAAGGCTCAAAAAGTTTATAGGATTGCAGGTGAACTAATCTAGTAATTTTTTTTGGCTTTTTGGACTATAGGAAAAATAAAGCAGCGAAGGATTAGAAGTCTCTCACCGATAAACCTTCTTCTGATTACTAACTGATGTGGACCCGCTAGTTTGTTCCCAATCTTTCGATGTAAGAAGGGGGATAACTCGATTTGAGGATGGAGGCGATGTTCACGGCCCAACTACAACCTTCCAAGGACGCTGCGCCTTAGCAACAGATACACCACCTCCAATGGCTGCCATGATCTTGTTGAGCACGACACCTGGCCACTAGGGCACTTGTCCTGCAATCAATCGAAGAACTAGCAAGAACAAGTAAAAAAGTACTAAATTTACTAGATATAGATGATGGTTTCAAACTCAATCTCCATTGATGTGGGGTTCTGAAGACAAGAAGACGGACGGCTGATCCAGCGCACGCGCTTACAAGCAAGTAGCGAAGGCTAAACTTGATCTAAACAAAACCCGAGTGTTCCTAGTGGTGGCTAAGGGGTTTATGACGTGGGAAGGATGACCACAAGGGTGTTGGGGTCGTGCTCTAACCCTAGGACGCATCCCTAATGGACTCAACTTGATATACGGCCCATTGGGCCAAAATATGGTGATGCAGCACCTTGGGCTGAAAACCTCTCTGTAGTAAAATGACGATTGCAGCCGCCTCAGAACAGATATGAACATGAAAACGGATCCATATTAAAATAGACTTCATAAGGATTCCATCAAGTACTTGATAGCCCCAATCCGAGTCCTTATGCGACTGTGGCGTCCGTCACAAGTTGATGCTGTGTTGCAGTCCGAATCCAGCTTGCGCGAATCCGGTTCCCTGTCGGTCTTCCCCTTGGTTCCTAAGCAAAAAAAGAGTGCACGCATCTCCATGGTCTAAACATGATTGACATGAACTCAAGAGTGAACTCACCTGATGATTAAGTTGGCGAGCACGAGCGCGAGTAATAGGACCAGCAATAGGTACTTGTGCCGGCATGGATGCATCGTTGGTGTTGATGTCCTCATCAAGAAGGCCATGAAGGAGGAATAGTCGGAGGAAGTGAGACACTCTTCTAAAGCAATTAAAATCAGCTCACCTTCCATGACCATCTGTTGTTCTATGAGAGGAACTATCGTAGAAGCCCTTCATAACCCCACTGTTGAGGCTTGTATCATGTCCGAATTCCTCACGGACACCTTCTTAGGGAACATGCCTCTAGGCCTGACTGACAAACTCTTTAAGAGTCCCTTAGGACCTATCTTTGAATGTCGGGGGATCGCAAGGTCAGTGCTAATCGAGATAGACAAATCAAGGTTCAGCTAGACTTCCACATCTATCCTATCCTCGATTTTGATCTTCTCATAGGCCACCCACTCGAAAAACTTCTCCAAGAAGGAGCATCTCAAGGGAGCCTCAAAGACGAGCCTGGGAAAAGTGCTTTCACCACTTCTACCTTTAGTCCAGAAACTCCAATAGTGAAGCCTCATTCCAAGTCCAACCCACTCGAGGAGGTGATGTTTGAGCCGCCGTTTGTTTCATCCAAACCTATTTCTCATCTCTACAAAACCGAACGACCTTCATCACCCTCAATTGAGTTTAAGCCTTGTCCCTCTGGTCGAATCTTTCATGATGAATCTCTTGAGAAGGAGAACTTTTGTGCCATGGACCTTCCCGATACATCGACTTTGGAGAATGAGAGAAAGAATTCCGCAAATGAGCATGAAAGCTTGTCTTTCACTTTTCCTCAAGAATCATGCTCGCATAAGGAGTCTCCAGAGTCCGCCTTGCTTGGTACCATGTGCTTATACGGGGACCACAACCACCTCTCGATCCTTGTTTGCAAAATGTTTAGAAGCTTGGTTGTGGATGCTTTTGTTTATCATAAGCATTGTAAATTTCGTGGATGCACTGTGGCACTAACCTTGCAGCTAAAGCTTCAATAGCACTTCTTAAATTGGTGGTAATAGGGGAACATTATCACCAATGATAACTGCAAGAAGAAGTTCCCCATGATCGAGCTTGTGACCATAAACAAAGCACTGCCGGGAGATAGCCCGGATTATCTTTAAAAAAATAATAGTGTATAAATTTATAAAAACTATAAAAGCAAGAACATGATTTTAGGATATTGTACCTTTGGGTACTTTTTGGTTGCTAACCATTTCAGGTTGAGATTGAAAAGAACGAGGGTCACGCCCTGCCTAAGAACATTGAGCTACTTCAACTTTACACTTGGTACTCTTTGGTGATGGAACATACTCTGAACGAGACACCGACATTGACATTTGGTGTCCTGACACACAAAAGACCAAGTGTGGGGAACATCGGTGAGTGTCTCGCTGCAAGTTCCATTCGTACCTAGGAGCAACCTGGTTTAAAGAAGGTGTCAGCTCTGGCTTGCTTATGAAAAAGAAACAAGAAGAGAAAAAGGAAAGGAGAGAAGAAAAAAAGAGAAAAAAAGAAAGGAAAAAAGAGAAAAAAAGAAAGAAAGAGAAAGGAAGAAGGAAAGAGTGAGAGAAAGCCGGCGACCTTCACATGAGCGTGTCCTTAAGCTGTGGCATTGCACCTTGATAGACACCACTTTGCCGCTTAGATCCACTTATCCTTGCTCTCGGGCACGCATATGAACCATCACTACAAGGTTTCAACCCTGATGCAACGGCCTAAAAGTGTTGCAATATGCCAAAAATAGTTGCAATAGACAAAATTGCTACACAAAAATTTGGTTGGGAGGCGTTGCTAGTGATGCTGTAGCGACAGGTTTGCGCAACGGTTTATTTAGGTGTTGCAACAGGTTTCCCCCAATTGCAACACAATGGAGTGTTGTTCCAACACCATGGAGTGTTGCAAGCCATAGCATAAGCAACCAACGTGGGTGTTGCAATATTAACTATTGCAACACATGCGGCGTTGCCAGTGATACATATTGCTACATACCCAAAGAGTGGCAATAGCTGCACTAGCAACGACAATGGTTGTTGCAATAGACCCTATTGCCATGCATCAATAGCATTGCAATAGATGGACCCTCTATCACCACACTATCTCCGTGGTTGCTATAGGTGGAACCATTTATTGCCACAACAAATATTTGGTTGGTACAGGTCACTTCTCTATTGCCACACTAAACATTGTGGTTGCTATAGGTGGAACCCTCTATTGCCACGACAATTGTTTTGTTGCGAGAGGTGGTCTCTCTATTGCCACGACAAATGTTTGGTTGGTATAGGTGGAAGGTCTCTATTGCCACGACCAACACTTGGTTTCTATACTTGGACCCTCTATTGCCATGCCTACTGTTTCATTGGTATGCTATAGCATATATTGCAACACCAAATTATTATGCCTATAGTTCATATTGCAACGCTTTGTTTGGTAGCTTCAAACAATAATTGCACACCAAACAATTTATGATGAGTGAAGCATTTAGACATCCATTAAACTAAAATATTCTTTGTTTGTAGAAATCAGTAATGAAACCATCCAATGACAAACTGAGTCGATAACACACGCACAACTGAAACGCATAAGCTATCCGACACACACTAGCTAGTTTGAATACATCAAAATATAATGAGCTATGTAGCAGTGCAGCAAAGGTTGTCTTGGTGTTGATCATTCCATCAATCTTGCGCTCCACTCAAATTCCATCTTGGTCCTGAAAAGAATCATTGACATTGGCATGAATCAAGTAAGCTGAAATTCTATTATTTAGGCAATAGCAGCATGGAGTCGACAAAGTAAGCAATTTGGAATCTTAAACTAAAGACTAGTAGGTTTGCAAATAAATTTGCAGAATTGTTCAAAAGTAAAACTTTTCCTTACAACAATGGTAATGTATTTTGCTATCAGCTACTAGGCTTAATGGAATGTACCCAACAGCAATAACAAATTTGCAAACTTGCAGCATGATTATCTTATAGAATCTGAAAAGCTGAACCAAACTTGCAGCATGGACTAACAAGACACCTGAAGCATTATGGATCAGAAAAATGCTTTCATAATAAAATTTACGACATTGATCTTTATTCGGGAACATCTACTATGGGAACATCTAGTTATTGTACAGTTCTATGAGTTAGTTTACATGCAGAAACAAGAATCATATATCCAGAAATCTATGACCAAAAATTTTAATTATTGATAATAAAGAATGATTATCAAGTCCTATGCAACCGTATGGTTTTTATTTGATCTATCAAGCCTTAAAACATAGGAGGGCCTCAAAAGAATGATTATCATGTTCTACAAAAAAAACACTCTCACATATACAAATCTGATTCAGAAATATTCACAGGTAGTAAAGTTACAAGAAAAATCACCTGTGCACTGCTAGCTTGTTGATTCCTTTTGGATACAGCTCGCTTCTTAGCCGCATTATCCTTTAGTGCTATTGCAGTAGTATAAATAATTGCCGTATTCCCTCCTTTGTTTTGGCCTGTTTGTTTGTTATTCGCAGCACTGCTTCTAGTTGTGCCACTAGTATTGATACCTGCAGATGTGGTAGATGCGAGTTTTGTTTGCGGCGAGCTTCTATCTGGGTTATCCTGCGAATCAATAGTTGGAGGGAAAATTAGGCCCCATATATGGACTATATATCACATGACAACATTAAACACTATTCAATTCTCAAACTACCTCCTGATTTGTTCAATCTTCATTTTCTGGAGTTGTTTCATTTTCTTCACCCATGATTGTTGCAGGAGCAACCTCTGCAATTTGTCGCCCATCATTGTTAGCCTGCATTAAAGTTTGAAAGTACAAAAATGATGTTGTTTACACGTTCAAATTTCAGCAGATATGCATAATGTGTACACCGAAACAACGCCTTTACCATATGTAAGAAATGAAATACTACCAGCATGGTTTGTAGACAACTACCCGAGCACATGATTTCAGTTCAACAAACTATCAAAAGATTAAACCAGCTGGCAGATATAGAACCTAGAGACAGATAAACATATTAATTAAATCTATTGGGCAAGTTAGGATTTTGCACTACTATTACCTGTTGTAATGATGGTTGTCCTTGTGCTGCTTGCATCAGTGACATAAACTCTTTCCTAAGTGCTTCTCTATCAGCCTCCATTGCCTTCATCATTTCTTCCATTTGATGCCTATGTTCTACCCTTTCGGCTGCCCTTTCTTCCTCTTGAGTTTCAATTCTTTCTTGTAACTTGGATAATGCGTCCATGAGTGCCTCATCCTGACGAACATGGTGCTGGTAATCCTCAGACAGTAGTTGCCTTCTAGTTGGGTACTTTGCCTTGTATCCATTAGCATGGATCTTGGTTGATTTGCAGTTTGTTGTTTCCCAGTAGGCTGACTGGAAAATTTTGTTTTGCTCCATGTCTGAGATGCCATTTCCATTTGTTTCCCTCTCCGAAATTTTGCTACTTGCATTATCCTAACAAAGAGAGGACAGTAGAAGTAGTCAATTGAAAATGAAATTTTAGGCGTTCACTTTGCATCACTTAATAAGGTTTGTACAAACTATTATATACTCACATAGACATCCCTAGATTCTTGGCTTTTCCATCGCCCATTCTTACTTTGTGTCATCATAAAAAGGTCCAAATCGTTTGGCTCATCACCGGTAACTGGGTCCCTCTAATGTGGCAAGAATGTAACAAATTAGCGATATTTCATCATGTAAGGAAGCATGTACATGTGCTTATGAAATTATTACCTGCTCATAGCTTAACTAAGAAAAAGCCTTTGATCCTGTCACATGATTTATCTTTCGATTCTGCCGATTATGAGAATTCTTGCTGCTAATCCTCTGCACAATGAGTTGAATTTTAAAAAATAGTGCATTGCTCAAAGTATAGCCCTTATTTCAGCAAGTGCAATTGGCAAGAATAAAATAAATATCACCGAACCTGAAATTCTTCACTGCCAAAATACAAGACCAGATAGTACCATTCAACAATGTCCAAATCTTCTGGCTTGTGTCTCGTTCTCTTGTCATATGTGGTATACGCCCTGTATGTGTGGCAGAACCACCTGAATTAATCCGGCTCAAGTGTATTAACCATCACCATTAAGGCAATCTCGGTTAACCTTACACTTCAAATGGAATAATCCACTGGTCTGTCGGGTATAACCTCCCGATACAACCACGGTAATCGGATCGAGCGCCATACATACAAACGCTCACGCGACGATGAGCCCAGAGAATACCACATTCCAGCAAATATTACGACATTAACATAAGTAAATATTACAGACCAAGTTCTGAGTTTAGAAACCAAATACTCCAATTAACATAAATAAGTTCTTCAGAGTTAAATTGCAGCGGAAAATAAACAACGGAAACTACTCGACGATACAGGATGCCTCGATGAAGCCCGTACGAGACATCACTCGGCCTTATCTCCGTTGGACGGGGGCGCATCCCATTCCACCGACCAACCAGGGGGAAGAGTGCAGGGCCAAGTCAAGCTAGCAATCATATCTTCGAAGGGCTCACCTGAAAACGAGTCACAAGCAAGACTGAGTATACTAATACTCAGCAAGACTTACCCGTGTAGTGGAAACTACTCCACCGACTCTAGACATGCAAGGCTTTTTGGCTCAGGGGTTTGTTTTGCCGAAAAGCATCTACAAGTAGGTCCTTACTTTCGACTTTTAGCTCCAGATTCTAGTTTCATTAACCAGTCTAGGTAAGCAACTATCTAAAGCATACATGGTGAAGCATTAAATTTTTCCATCCAGCCAGTTCATTCATCATCATTGTTCCTCTTCTTACTCTGTGGGTAAAAATGGTTAAGCAGTCTCAATAGCCGTGAGAAACGGACGATTCGAATCGAATTTCTTAACCTTGCAAGGGAAACCCAAACACACGTCACGTGGTTACTCCCTAGAGTCACACGTGCAACTTTTCCCCTTTCTTTCCGGGTCGTGGATCGGGGCTACCCTCCGAGAGTACAAGAGCCCCACGCCACGGTTCGGCGCCGGGTCGTGACCACTCTCTGCACTCGCCATATGCACATGGGACCGAAGTTCAAAGGGTAGGATGCCGTCCCCTTGCCGGGCCAATCAGGTACTTAAGCTTACCGATTCCCATAATCTCGGCATGTGTTTAGTACGTTCAAAGACTTAACCATCACTACCACACCCTGCGGCCTTAGCATTTTTCACTAGACAGACGGGCCTCAATCGTAACCATCGTTACACAACCCGTCCGTGTCCTTATGATTGCAGCGTGTAGTAGCCATTCAACTCCTATTTTCTCGCGAGTGACAGGAAATCACTCGACTTTTACCGGAGTCCTATTAGCACAGCGTTCTATCGAACCTTACATCTAGTTTTCAAGCAAGGGTTCCTGACATCATGCAACTAAGTTTTCATCCAACCCCTATAAACTTAATGCACAAGCAAAGAGTAACGAGTTGCATAATTTCGGAAAGAATGGGTTATGCTCCGGGGCTTGCCTTCGCAGTTCGCTTGGGGATCTTCCGAACTTGGGCTCGGGTCTTCAAAAGCTTCAGTTAGATTTGCTTGAGCTTCACGCTGCTCACTCTCGGACGCGGGCACCAGCTCGTAAGTTCCGTCGGCGAGAGTCGTCGATTCTACATGAGTGCACAAGTTTAAGTCGTGGAAATAGCACTTGATTACGATTTGAGAGTAATTACTACAAGGGATAGTTTCTGGTTATGAAATTTTGGATTTAGGCACATCAAGGAAAGATGTGCTTACTGTAAAATTTTCAGCCAATTTTATGTAACAGATTAATTCTGAAAAATATATTACATAGCTGCTGTTAGATCCTTGTTCTTTTTATACAGAACAATTGGTGCAACAAATGAGTCTAATATTTTTACAGAGCTTTCACTTAAGCATGCAGAAGCTACTGTAATTTTTGTAGGATTTATCATGCAGTAACCAGAGCATAGAAAATATGACATTCTACACCTAGGCTATTCAAAGATTCATTTTTACAGGACCCTACACAGGGTTTTTGTCCATGAAACTTTTTACAAAGCAACCACTACTACAGTGTAACTCCCAGTAATAATTTGGGAATTTTCCAAGCTAAGATACTATTTTCTTGATTTAATGTATGTTATTAACACATAAATCAAATAAATAGGTTACTGTGAGATAAAAAGTCTCCTAATTTTTCTCTGGCTTCTAGGTACCAATGCATTATCATAGGAAAAATTTCAATGGGTGACTCACCACCTAACTGCAGGGATAAAACATTCTTCTTACACATGATATAAAACTAAGTTTAACCAACAGTAAATCTAGAGATGGAATTTGGGCCTGAACTTTTTACACAGTCCTAGTCATCCAGCAACTAATTCACTGCCCAACATTCAGGGTCAGCATTCTTCTAGAATAGTGGGTACAAAATAAGTCCATTAAAGCTTCTATTTAAAGTAGAGCAAAATGTTTTGAGATTCTGAGAAAACTTTTGTAACAAAAGTGGTAGAGTTTGTTCTGAGGATTCCAGAACAGTTGAGTTTGCATTTTTCTGAATTTTCTACGATTTTATACGAATTTTACAAATTCACTGATTTTGAATCTAGGTTTGAAATTTTCTTTTACAACCAGGTCCTTGAATCTTACGCTCAGACCCTTCTAAAGATTTAAATCCTTGCAATTGGGTCCTCGGCGGCTCGGGTACGGCGGCCGGCCGAAATTCCGGCGAGGGGGCTCGCCGGCGGCGAGGGGCAAGGGTCGGGGAAGGTTCAGGGGTGCGAGGGCTACCTTGTGGGGGTGTTGTTCAGGTGGGGGACGGCCGGGAAGGGCTCGCCGGCGTTGGAGCAGAGGCGGCGGCGGCGCGGCTCGCGTCGACGGCGGTGCTCCGGCGGGCCTGGGGCGGCGTGGTCCGGTCGGTGAGCTTCAGTGGCGCGTGGGGAAGCTACTCAGGGGCTCGGCTTGGACGGAGGGGGTCGGAGTTGTGCTGTCCACGGCGAGCAGGGGCGGCGGCGGCGACGGCAGCGCGGGCGGCGGCGCTCCGGTGGCTCTGGGTGGCGTTGGGTGGGTCGGCGAGCTGCGGTGAGGTGATGTAGTGGTGGCTGGGGGCTCAGTTTGGGCAGTGGGCGGCGGCAGTGGGCTGTCCACGGACGGGTGGTGCTCGGCGGCGGCGATGGCGACGGCGAGGCGTTCTGGGCTACGGTGGCTCGCGCGCGTGGCCGGGCAGGGCTTTTATAGGGGCAGGAGGGGGCGTGGAGGGGCCTGGTTAGCGTGCGGGGCGGAGGCACGGCACGGCGTGCACTGGCCGCGGTGGGCGGCGGCAGAACGCCGGCGCGTCGTGCGGCACGCGGGCGCGGCGACTGGGCGGCCGGGATACGGCGTGAGCGCGGTGAGATAGTGCCGGGCGCGGAGTGGGGAAGCAGCAGCGGCAGCGGCTCGGGCGGAGGGCGGGCGCGGCGACTGGTGGGGCGCGGGGGCCGGGGCGGCACGGCGGAGCGCGGCTACTGGGCGCGACGGGCGGCGGGGCTGGACGCGGCTGCGTCGCAGGCACGCGCGGGCGCGGACTGGCCGCGCGGCGTGGGGGCGGGGCAAAGCCGGCCGTGGCGGGGTGGTGCGGCGGCCACTGGCCTGGCGCTTCGCGCCGGTCAGGCGACGCCGGCCACCTGGCGCGCGGCGGGCGGGCGAGCGCGCGCGGCGCGGCAGAGGAGGGGGAGAAACGAGGGACCGAAATGCAAAAATTCGAAAAACTTTAGGGGGCCGGGTGCAAACAGGGCGTTTTCTCCTCTTTCTGATTTGAATTTCAAAAACTTTTGAACACGAAAGTTGTTCAAAATAAAAAGTTCTACAACTTTGGTTTCAGGCAAAATCCCATTTGGCTTATGGTTTTAAAGTTAATTTAAAAGTTTCAAATGTGTCCAAATGTGCCCGAATTAAATTTGAATTCCAACTGAACCCGTTTTAAATTCTTTCCACCTTCTCATTAGTTGGTTTAAAACATAGAGTTAGGCTAATGTCATTGATTTTGGAATTGTAATTACCAGGGTTGTCACAGTATGTAGCACTAAGTGTTGATCACCATCCTTTGTAACGCTCATTAGCGATGCTCCATATCTTTTTCTTGTTTTCCGCGTTATTCTCAATGTCCCACTTATAGTCAACATGAAACATAAATGCTAGGTCACTTCTTAAATAATTTTGTAACAAAAATGTGTACGCAACCAAAACATAATCTAAAGCTTACCATCATATCAGATATTATTGAGTCTTTTATATCTTGGTGGATATATCTCCATGTTCTTACTCCAATCAGTGGTGCTCTTTTCCTTGTAAACACTACTATTTCATCAATAAATGTGCATGCGTTCTCACCTGCAGCTCCTCCAAGTCTAGAGAATTCGATTTTGAGCTTTTGACTGCCAAACTTGGATCTCTTGTTGCTTGCTGCCAATCCTTTCACGGTACCTCATGCCTTCCTCTTTTGGGAGTCTTGTGATTAAACAAAATAAAACTACAATAAGCATTACTTAGTACTTCCATGTGTTTACATAGAGAACTGAACTAAACCTCAAAATAAAATCACAATAAGCATTACATACTATTTCCCTATGTTTTCTCACGCCGAGCATTACATGGTAGGTTCAAAGGTGGTGTTGGATTGCTATCTTGACTTGAATTTAGTAAATCTCTCTGATGCTTAGGGTTGTCATATGCACCTGCAGACAATATAGGTCACATGTGTAAGCTATAAATGTTTTGCGAAGGACTCATAATAATTTGGTTGATATTTTAATTTGGTTGATATTTTGGGAAAAGATGTTATATTACTAATATCATCAAGTTATCCTTGCACCCTTAACCATTCTTTGTAAGTCTTGACTGTGTCATCCCTATATATATCTTTAAGATCTGTGAAAACCATGCTGATATTAGTGAAGTGGCCATTGCAATCTAATAAATATAATATAACCATTTAGAATAGGTCAGCAACATAACTTACCCATGCCTTGGCCCTCTTCATGCATATCCTTAAGCATCAATTGACTCATTATCTGTATAATCTTCACTAATTGATGTCATTCTTGGCAATTTAATGGGTGTTATATCGACATTTCACTCTGTTATTTGATCCCTTGACAATACTGATCTGACCTCCCTCTCCTCCGCATTACTTGATAGCATTGCATTTGCATCGACATCATATTCCATCTCGTTTAGTGTTGCTACTGCGTTACCACATCTCCACTTATAGTACAAGTAGTCCCTGGCACCATACCCCAAAGTTGATTTCATTGATATTAAGTTGCCAAACGTGAGTTGATCCCTGTCTATTGTGTACTTAGCAAAATCTTGTTCCCCCACTGCCCCCGGCAAGTGAAAAACATAGTCCATGTTTGTTCTGAGCTGTCACAGAATATAATGAGAAATATAAGCACAGGTCATAAAATAATATTTAAAGAAGGAACAACTTTTTATGACAAACGATAATGTGTCCTTCATTATTAGCCTTAAGCGCGTGAACACATAAAGGTAATCAGATTAATATGTGTCCTTCCTTGATAAAATATGTAATATTTGCTTGATTACCTAGATTCTAGAAATATACATGCTGCTATAGGTTCTTGATTCTTGGATAATGCAATTGGCGTATGATAAATGCTTAAAAAATATGAGGCATGTTCACTTTTATCTAGTATACTGCAGGGCACACAAGATGGTTTCCGAGTGATAACACATAGGTGGAGATCAACAATGGCCTCTGTTACACGGACATGGCTGGGAGGCCACGTATCACGTGTCTGATACGTATGGGACACTGATACGGCACCGATACGGCTTGGAAACATCTCTGCTGCGTATCCAGAAAAATATAAATCATCAATGCTTCGATACCTGGGCTGGACACGTATCTGGGCGCTCTTTTGGATACGGCCCAGCCCACTGAGCAAGCACTAGCCTCCTGTCTAATACATCATACACGTATCTACCCCTGACCTAGTACGCACACACCGCACACGCAGCCGCTGGCCGGCGCCCGCCCACCCGCCCGCATGAGCGCCGCAGCTTGCTAGCGACGAGCCGCCGGCAAGGAGCGCCGACCACCGTCATAGCACATATGAGCCCCACCCGTCTGCGACGAGCCCCTGAAGAGGACGAGCGTGGACACCCGGTACGCAGCAGCTCGAGCGCCGCGCCGCCGCCGCCGGCCGTCCGCCTGGCCACGACGAGCCACCACCTCCAGCACAGCACTCTTCGGCAATCTCCGATGAGTTACCCGTTCTCGATCTAGTGATCTTCTGAATTGATTTTTTTCCTGTCCATTGCTTTTCCTCTTTGGTTTCATCCTTCCCATTCTGATATCTGATCCAGAGACATGTTCTTGATTTCTTGAGGGCTAGATGGCAGCATCGAGCAGTGCTAGTGCTAGCATAGGTTCCGAGGCCACAGCTACAGATCCGAGCATTAGTACCGGGCAGGAACCCGGTTAGTACCGGTCCCCGCCCGGTACAGCCTGGGCGGTACTAAAGTGACATGCAATTAGTACCGGACCCAACGGCCGGTACTAAATGCCGCATTTAGTACCGGCTGGTAACCCCAGCCACTAAACTGCTCGCCACGCAGGGCGGTTGGAGCGGCAGTTTAGTAACGGCTGGTGTTACCATCTGGTACTAAGTTCATTTCTTTTATTTTATTGTTTGCTTTTTTTTCTGTTTCCTTTGTAGTTTTAATTTGTATTCAGATTCATATTCATATTCTATCTGTATCGGTCTGGTATAGCTAGCATTCATATTCGTATTCATATCTCCCATAGCAAAGACTACATATATATTCATTATATATGGACGAGTTTTATCTACACTCACGTGTAACTACTCTCACCATCAGTATACCATAATGCGTATGTTCACATACTCATTTATCAATTTAGGTATGTTTATATACTTATTCTAAGATACTTCAAAGGGATATATACGAAAAATTTCAAAAGCATCCCTATTTTTTAAATATATATTATTATACCTAAGTAATAGTATATAAAATTGAGTATGTCCATATACTCTATGTATAGTCACATACCCAACGAATATACCATCACAGATGGTCTAGTATGATCACATACACCTGGTACATACCTTTTTATTGGGTAAGATACGTCCTACATCATGAGATACAATTTATATACACTTCAAATATTACACTTGGGATCAAATATTACAAGTAGCCACATAAGTTGTTTCATTACAAGTACTTTAAATATTACTCATGTTCATCGTCTTTCTTGTTTTCATCCAATTGACCCACCCTTATCCTATGATCGGCATAAAACTCACCGGTGGGATTTATCACCTCATCCATCAGGAATGCACAGAGTGATTGTTGAATTGCCCTAACTCTTTCTGGTTCGATGAGGTCTTCATTCATTTTCCAAAGCTCACATACAAACATCATTATTTTAAATTCATACATGTACGTAATTAAATGCAAGAAATTGTTATTAATTTGATACGTACATCAAAATCTTTTTGCATCATTTTCTTTGGGCCGGTAAAGTTGTGGATCCACTCACATACGTAATAGCCACATAAGCCTTCCGCCTGTCTCATACACTATATATAGATGGGTTATGAAATATTCATGGTGTTTAAAGAAATGACACTAGGTGTGCGAATTGTATTCATACCAGAAAGTCTGTCTTGATATAAAGATCACACAACGTGTCTACGACTCCTATGTGCTTTTTGATGAACCGAGTCCATGCCTTCTGGATGATGTCTATGAAGTTTTGATATTGTGTTATTGGTGTCCTCTTTCTGTCGAACACCACAACTCGGGCTCGATCAATCTCGATACTGAGCAAGATCCAGTGAAAGCTGTTGATACACAAATACAGATTAAATATTGGATATACTTATTATCAAATTTAAGGGATGAAAACAGAGTCGAAGTACTCACTTGAAGTTGTACGGCAACAGAATGAATGTACAAGTATGCTGCCTATCCGAGGCCCTGAGTACATTGTTCTCGATCCGATTTGGCCATCTGTTTACAGTGTACTCGTTTATAACATCTGGGTCCATGAAGCCGATGTGATAGTACCCCTTTCTTCGGTGTTCTTTCACCTTTATCCTGCACGATACAAAAAAAAAGGGGATGAGAATGCACATAAGTAGTTGAGCTATAATATAGAAATGAGAGGAAACACTTACATACTTACATAAGAAAAACACTAACGAGGGACTTGTCCAGGGCGTCTTGATGGTATAGAAACCAAAGACTCACAAACTCGATCCATACGTCAGCTAGCCCCCGATGTAAATCGCCATCTTTAACCCGAGCTGCGAACATTATGTCTCCATCTGCAGTGGCCCTCATGTACCATTCATGCAACTCACGCACTCTCGTTGGTAGCATGTTCAGCAATTGAGGCCACATAAGAGGTTCCCCCAATACAAATGGTTTTCTTCCTGCCCTTGGGTGAATCGGGATTGGAACCTCCCCTCGGAGTTGAGCTTTTGTGAGTTTCGTTTCCGCCACAAGCTCGAACGTAGCTTCATCCTCTTTTTAAAGCACTTGGAGTGGAGGTATTGATTGTTGGGGTTGTTCTCCGAGCTGGGGAATGGTTTTGCCCTGACGATTACTCTTCTTCTTATAAGACTTTGTGATTGAGTGGTCGTAGTCCATCAGTGTTTCTTTCTCCCTTGGTTGGCACATGGTTACGTTGAATTTCTGCATGACCGGATCCACTAGTTGCTTCGGCTTAGGCTTCCTTGGCGCGAATTGTTCTCGAACCTCATTTCTCACATGCTCATTCAATTCCTTTTGAGTCATTTTGTATGCTAACTTCAGAGGTGGAGGCTTCTCTTTCTTCTTAGTTGGGTTCTTCCTCGCCTTAGGAGGTGGCGGTGGCAGGACCCAAGCCTTTGCGTTCTTCTTCGCCTTAGGAGGTGGTAGCAGAGTCATGCTGGGGTCCCTTGGAGTGGGTGGTGACTGAGGATCCATGCTGGGGTCCCTTTGTGTGGGTGGTGACGGCGGACCCATGCTGGGGTCCATTTGTGCGTGTGGTGACGGTGGACCCATGCTGGGTGTTGGCGTTGGCGATCTTGGCCTTGGGCTCTGAGCCGATGCTGCGGGATATGTGGCTCCTTGCGGAAATCTTATGTAGCACTTGTTCCAACAGATCCAAGTGTGGAGCGCAGGTTGTAGTTCCTCTTCTCCATCACCTCCAGGGATCTTGAGGTCGAGGTCTTCCCATCCTTTGTTGACCCGGTCAACCATGACTCTAGCATATCCTTCAGGAATCGGCACGCCATGAATTGTCCCGTCTTGCATAGGTACTTCGGCAATACCGTGAGCCACTAATTTGACCTTTTTCCTCTGCTGACAAAAAAGCTTCCAAGGGGTCCTCACGGTGATGTCGTCCACGGGGTAACATTGTTGGTTGTCCGCAACCATTTCAGTTCGGTCTCCGCCGGCCGGATGCTCCGTGGAAGCGACGCTGCTACGACGTTGAGAGCCGGGGCTGCTCTCCATATTAGGAGCTAAAGGAGCTTCTTGTAGTAGTTGGCTACCTGCCATTGCACCTTCAATAGAAGCTACTCGTTCTTCTAGGGCACGCATTTTCTTTTCCTGTTCATCCTTCCTTCTGCATCGGCTTCGATAAGTGTTGATATCTGCACTGAAGCCATGCTTCCATGGAACTATGCCCATGCCTCGGACATGTCCTGTGTGTTCTGGTGTCCAAAGAGCATATGTCAGCTCATCTTTCTCTCTGTTAGGCTTCAAAGTTCCTTCGGCAACGGCCTTTACTGCCGTATCGAGCCTGTCGGCCGCTTCTCTTATTCGATTGGTAGTCACGAACGATCTATCTTCCATGTTTAGTGTGCCTCCATGAGTATAGAAGAAATACTTTGCTCGCAATGGCCAATTGAAAGTCGCCGGTATGATTCCTCTTGCCATTAGGTCTTCTTCCATCCTCTACCATTTCGGAATCGCCAAAGAATAACCTCCTTGGCCAAGATAATGGAAGTGCTTCTTCTTGCTTGCATTATCTTTGCCCCATCCTCTTCCCTCCTCGCTGTCCTCGGACAACTTGTACTGCACGAATTCATACCAAAAAGAGTGTTGCTTCTTGCAGTTATTCTCAAAGTCTGGCGTGAGACCCTTTTTGACATAGTCTTTGTTCAAGGTTTTCTTGAACGTCTGGAAAGCAATAGCCATCTTCTTCATGACCCAATCCTTCGAGACTTCCTCTTTGTCCTCTAGAAAATTGAAGTGCATTTTCACCTCTCTCCATAACATTTCCTTCTCTGTGTCGGGGACGATGTCTGCATCATTATTAGTGACTTTATTTTTCTTCCATAGTTTGTAGCTAATGGGAATGTTTTCCCGGACAAATATCCACATTGATTGACCAATATCCTGTCAACACCTTTGAGCCATTGGTTCACCGTCCTCTTTCAATAAGGTGATGTTGGTACTCCCCTCCATCTTTTTCTTCGAGCCTCGTTTCCGTTTTGGCTTCCTCGATCCAGATGCCTAGAAAGATATCTATTAATACACGCATTTCATACGTAGAGAATTCATATATATATATATATATATATATATATATATATCATGTTAGTTTATAAATGCATGAATTTCATATACCTCGGCTTGAACCTCTTCGCGAGCAATTTCCATCTGCTCGTCATCGCCGTCGCCAGTATCATTGAGTTATTGGCTGCCGTCATCTACAAGGGACGGCGGGTGATTGGTACCTTCATGAATTATATTGTGAAGGAACTCGTCGTCGTCATCACTAGGACTCATTCCGATTCCTGTGCGAACAAAATATGCAATGTCTATAATATTCCACAATATTCTACTATTTTCTACAATAAATACATGAAGTTGTACACTATATTCTCTACAATTTTCTACAATAAATTTACATCACATATAATTTTCTACAATTTTCTACTATTCCCTACAATTTTTCATGTTCTTCTACAATATTCTACACTATTCTACAATTTTTGAAAAATTTTCTACAAATTTCTACAATTTTCTACCACACTTACAAAAAATTAAAAAAAAACTAAAAAAAGGCTGACGTCAGCATGTTGTAGTGCTGATGTCAGCGTGGGGCTTACGTCAGGGGGTGCGTGGAGGCCGGCAGCGCGGCTCGACACGCGCGAAGGCCAGCGGTGAGGGCCGGGGTGCGGCACGGCGGTGAAGGCCCGGGGCACGGTGTCACACCCGGTTTTAAGGACAAAACCGAATGCATAGCTATATGTATGCCAGGATCAAGTTCCATACATATGGTAACTTCATCAGTGAATAATTTAGCAACAGTATCATGAAAAGAGAACTAAAAGACTATAAAAGATTATCAGAGTTATACAGTTTATCCTGGAAATGAAGACTCCAAACTTCATAGGCAATCGACCGGGGGTTGTGTACACCTAGAACTCAGCATCATCTTCAACAGACTTCGCATCAACTTTCTCTTCTGAGCAGCAATTATAACTAGCGTGAGTATACTTATGGTTGGTACTCAACAAGTGTTGGGAATTATATGACATGAAGGACAAAATCAAGGAAAGGCTGACTGGCTTACTGCGATAAGATATATTAGCACCTGATTACTAAAGTATAAGTTCATACCAAAACCCACATTAAAAGAAACAGAAGAGGTATAGCAGAAGCATGACCATAACCATAAACATGGTTCACGATTTAATTCATCTTCAAGTTCGTTAATCATGTGAGGGTCCAAGCCGCTCTTAACCGTGAGCACGGCTGATATATCAGTTTTCACTCTGCAGATGTTGTACACTTTACCCACAATTCATATCTCCCGATTTGCCCGAGGTAGCTAGCCTCTTAAACACTTTCGAGGTGAGTGGCAAGGGATTCACTACGTTTTACAAAGGTTCCCTAACTTGTGACAATCCGCTAAGGTTTCAAGTCAAAGCAGTCATAACTCTCCCTAATGAGGAAGTGCCTTAGCCAAGGACCACATATCAAAGCCTCAAGAGGACCGAGCTATACCCCAACGATGCAACCCCTCTTGCCCTTTCAGTAAGATCGTCACAAGCTAGTGTTTCTAATTAATCAGCCAAGACCAGAGCCATATAGTATTCTGGTTGCACTATTTTCTTGGGTGGTTCTCTATGTTCTGATTAAACATATGATCTTGTGATTAACAACACAAATTATCGAAGAACATGAGGTAAAATACGTGTAGCATCATCATTGTTATCATCATGGTTGTAAATTATTCCCAAGCCAGAACCAGTTATAGCAACTAAGCAAAAGCTATCCAACAAAAAGGTAAGACCAAGGTTGACAAGGAATGATCATAAAGGCTAGGCATATCCTTAATTAGGATCCATCAAGTTAAGACACATGCATGCATAAAAGAAAAGTTGTAATTATTGTGATTATTAGGACAAAAGAATGATCAAGAAAACACTTGCCTTTCTTCTAGAGAATAGCTGCTCAGTGTCTTCAATTCTTGTTCTTGAAACTCTTAATCTTTAAAGCTCTTGAATTGCACTCCTTCTAACGTCACACAAGCATCAGGGCCAAGCACAACAACAAACAAACAAGAACAACTAAGAATAGATACACAAAACAAAAGAAAGCTTAAAAAGAGCGAACTAAAGGATAGGGCTCGCTCCTGCGGTCACAAGAGCGCAAGAAATGCGGAAAACGGAGGTACGGTTGAAAAGAAACAACTATGGGAAGATTTATGTTATAAAAGAGAACAAATAAACTATAAGCTTTTATTTTAATTTACAAAAACTAATGTAAAAGATATTCAAAAGATAATATCCTTGGGTATAATTAACTCATATTATATTTGCATTTATAATGACAAGGTACAACTTAGTCAAATTTTATTTATAATTCTTTATTTATAAATTACACTTAATTAAACAATTAATTAGAAATGAAACTGGTGAGAGCATCTAAACGTCGGACTTTATAATTTATTTTGAACTAAACAAATTAAATTACAAACACATTTAAGTTGATTAATTTAACATTAATTATGAATACCGGGGTATAGACTTAATTGGATTTTATTTAGGAAAACTAGATGAGAGGACATTAACTAAATTAAATTTATATTTAATTTTAGAAATAGAAACTATGATACAACAACATTACAAAATAATAGCTTAGGGTTTTAGAAGACTAACGCAAAAAGAACGGATCGAAACGGATCTAAAACGAGGAAACTAAAAATGAAACAAGTTTACAAGGACCTAGTCGCGATTAACTATAGATTTCAGGGGCTAGCAGGAAGATTTGCAAGACACAGAAACAGTGCTCACAAATAAATCAAAAGTTGAGGGTTAGATCTGTAACACATCAGGGCTGGGTTAGGGTTGAACAGATTTTGCAGATTTTGCAAGACACAAGAAAGAACTTGAAAATTTGCATGTTTCATCAGGGACTAATCTGCAAAAGCTCGGGAATAGCTCCAATGGTGGCCGGCGCCCAATGTTGGCCAGATTCCCGGCGATTCTGGGCATGGAAGGTAATGGGGAGCGGGGGAAAAGAAAAAGGACGACGAGGGGATTCGAGTTTGGGGCTTACCGGTGGCGGGGGCTCACCGAGGTGGCTGGAATTAAAGCCGGAAGGGATGGCGGTGGTCTGTGCCGTGGTGGCAGCGCTATGCTTCCTTGCTAAGCAAAAATGGGCGGCGCTGGGCACCAGGGGATGTGCGCAGGGGCTGAGGCGCAGCTGCAGGGGGCGATGGCACGCAGGGCTGGGCACTTCTGGTGGCGGCGCACACTCGGGAGAAGGGCGCAGGCAATAGGGGCGGAGCGCAGAGCGCACGGGGCTGGTGCACGCAAGGGTTCGGCGGGGCGGTGGCGCTGGATCTTGGGCGTTAGCGGCGCTGCACAGGAGGCGATGCGAGGAGGGCTGGCATGCAGCGGAGGGGCACGCAGGGCGGGGAGGCGCTGCATCAGCAGGGGCGCGAGGGGCGGCGACACTCCTGGTTGTCACGTGCAGCACAGGGGCGGGGAGCACATGCAGGTGGGGGATGCCGGGCCGCGGCAGGGGAACATGCGGCGGCGTGGGGGGGGGGCAGCACTGAGGGTTCTTGCTTCGCGAGGCAGGGGCTGTGGGAGATGCAGCAACAACGAAGTAGCGGCACGGGCCTAGGGTTGCGCGCATGATTTATGGGGCGGGTCGCGGAGGCCTGCGATGCGTGTGGCTGCAGGGAGGCCCGGGCACCAGGGGCATGGGGAAGCCTGGTCGCTCCCCTCTAGTAGCGGTGCTGCGCTTGGGTGTCGGCGTGCTGCGCGAGACAGAGCAGCGATGCAGTCTGTGCAGGCCGATCTGGGCTGGAAGTTATTGGTAAGATCGGGATAGACCGAGACAGATATATTCGTATGGACGAAGTAGGTTCGGTCTTGGGCCGAAAAAAAAAACGTGCTGACCAAAGATGGAAGGGCTACTTGAGAGCAGGAATTGAATATAAGGAGAATGAACGAGAGATAGATTAGGTGGACCGAAATCTTTTCATAGGATGCGGATGGCAAGGCTTGCGTGATGGACACGCAAAAGATAGCAACATGAGACGTCTGATCTCAGATGATGAAGTCTAAAACAGACACAGAGCAAACAACTAGCTCGGGCCTACAGGTGGTGTATGGGCATACGATGAGGTCGGGCATGTGTGGCAAGATCAGATTCGATCAATGAGTCCTAGCATGCTCACATAGGAAAATTGATCTAGGCATGGCATGGCTGTCGTGGTGAAAAAGAAAGGAAGATGAGGGGGATGACAAGTGGGACCACGACGTCATAGGAAGAAATGACAAGGAAGATAAGCGATTGGCTTCCCGTTGTGTTGAGGAAAAGAGAGAAAAGTGAGGGGCTTGGCTGGACCAAGACTGATTCGTGCCGACGGGTAGAAATCGATCCGTCGAGAGAAGGGTAAAGATAGATAGAGAAAGGCTGGACGGCGGAAGGGCAAAGGAAAAAGGACGGACAGTGAAGCAACGGTTCGGTTTGACTACGACGAGAAATTTGAGAGCATCAGAATGAGAAAGAAAGAAACAAGTGGGAAATGGCCTTGGGAGTTTCATCATCTCACGGTAGAACTTCTTGATAAACCAACTTGGCGAGGGAAGGCGATCGGAGGTAAGTGTCGGTCAGGACGAGCTATTAAGTTTCGGAAAGAAAAGGCAAAAGGCGAAAACAAGGGTGTTCGCTTCGCTACCTCAAGGAGAAGCTTTTGATTTACTTTTTGTCGACAAAACACGATAGATGACGAGATTATGGCGGTGGTCAAGCTCAAGCTTGCACATAGCACGATTCTAGGATTTAAGGCGGAATAGACCCAAAACGAGTTGAATCCAGCTCGAGATGAAAAGAAAAATAATTCATTTTCGAAAACATATTTTCAGGCTTAAAATAAATCTAGAAAAGTCTAAATAAATGTTTTAAACCATGAAAAATATATCTTGAAGAATCCCAAAAATGTAGAGGAAAACTCTGGAGATAATTGGGGATACGAGGAATCCAAATAAAATACTTGGAATTTGAGAAAAGATTTTAGAACTTTCCAATAAATGGATTTCGCTATAGGAAAATGAGAATATTTACCAGAAAAATTCTCGAAAACGTTAAAGATGGATGAACACATTCTAAAAGATATTCACATCCTAAAATTAAATATTTTAGAGTGTGACACATGGTGGCATGGAGGCCGGGCCCGAGGTACGGCGGCGCACGGCGTGGAGGTCGGGGCGCGGCGGTTCGGAGGCCGGCCGGGACGACGAAGACGGGCCGGGGAGCGGCGCGCGCGTGGAGCCAGGCTTGTAGGCAACGCGGGGACGGCACCGCGCGGTGGCGGAGCGACGGCGTGGATGCGCGGTGGGTCGGGAGTTGGACCGAGCGGAGCGGCGGCCGGCGACGGAGACGAGAGGGGACTTGGCGTCGATTGAGATCGACTCCAAGTCCTGTGCATTATATAGGGCAGCCCGTTTAGTACGGGGCCGTGGCTGTGCCCGATACTAAACTGGCGTAGCCACCGTTTTGTACCGGGCACAGCCATGGCCCAGTACTAAACTTTGTAGTTTAGTACCGGGCAATGCATGGGTCGGGTACTAAACTGCCTCCACTGGCGGGAAATTTTGGCGGAGGCAGTTTAGTACCAGGCGAATTATAGTATCCTGCATTATATCTTGCATTATACGTGTTTTAGATGTTTTTTATTGGTACTAAATTAACTAAGGGCACAAAAAATACATATAAATAATATTTTGAGCATGCAAAATTATAGTATTGTATAGTTTACATCACTTGGTCACATGACATATAGTTCTACGCAGATTCAACATTTTGATTCCAAATTGCCTTTTATAAGTGTTGTAAATATTTTTTGTGTGTAATAACTTAAATATAGGTGCAAAAAATGCAAATATATAACATTTTTACCACATTGTCCGAATAGTATCGTTATTCGAAAGATACGACAACATACATTACATAAATCACCAAATAGAACATTTTGGTTATACAAAACTACTCATCATTATTTAATGGAACATTGATAATCTTCCATTTGACGAAGGTCCCTTGGTTGTGATCGCGGCGTAAGTAAGGAGTGTCCTCTTTGGATAACAGGATGTTGGGGTCAACATTGACTGAGAATGGAGGAAGGTCATCAAACTGATCAAAATCTTCTGACTTGTCTGAAATGTCCTCAACTTCAATTATTTTTCTTCTTCGTGGAAGAACTATGTGGCATTTTGGCTCATCGTTCTTGGATTTTCTTGACATGTCCTTCTTAGGTTTTCTTGACATGTCCTTCACATAGAAACCTGTGTCACATCCTTGGCTAGGACGAATGGTTCATCTTTATATCCAATATTTTTGAAGTCCACTATTATCATCCCATACCGGTCTGTCGTCATGCCTCCTCCAGCTCGATTCACCCATTGGTAGCAAAACAAAGGAATCTTCAAAGGTCCATAGTCTAGTTCCCATATCTCCTCTATGACACCGTAATAGCTGTCCTTTTTTCCATCATTGCCTATTGCATCTATACGCACACCACTATTTTGGTCTGTGCTCTTTTCATCTTGGGCTCTCGTGTAAAATATATACCTATTTATCTCATACCCTTGGTATTGCATGATTGTGATTGACGGTCCCCTAACCAACCATTGAAGTTGTTCAACAATTGTGCCATCACCCATGAATTTTTGTTTGAGCCAAACATCAAAGGTATCTATGTGATGACGTGTGATCCAGGTCTCATACTTGCCCGGGTTTTTGGACCGTACAATATTCATATGCTCCTCCATATATGGAGCCACCAGGGTTGAATTCTGTAGAACCGTGAAGTTTGCTTTGCAGAATTTATTGTCAGGGATATGCATATTAGATTTCTTCCCTAGTGTGCCGCTTCCCTTTAGTCTCCCTTCATGGCGTGACATGGGGACCCCGATCGGACTGAGATCATCAATAAAGTCAAACACAAAACTCAATGACCTCCTCTGTTCCATAGCCCTTGGCGATACATCCTTCTAGGCGAGAACGATTGTGAACGTACTTCTTTAGGACTGCCATATACCTCTCGAAATGGAACATATTGTGTAGGAATACAGTTCCTATAATGTTTATCTCTTTCACAATATGAACGAGGTGATGTGTCATAATATTAAAGAATGAAGGTGGAAACACCATCTCAAAGCTGACAAGACATTGGACCACATCATTCTGTAGCTTTATGAGCTTATTTGGATCGATTGCCTTCTGCGAAATTTCATTGAGGAAGGCACATAGCTTCACGATCGCCAATCTTACATTCTCCGGTAGAATACCCCTAAGTGCAACCGGAAGCAATTGTGTCATGAGACTTTAAGTTTGTGAACTTCTTCTCTTTTATATTTATTCTTCCTTGTATATTCCAGGAGTATCTGGACGGTACCTTCATACTGTTCAAGCAATCAAACATGCTTTCCTTCTCCACTTTGCTGAGAGTGTAGCTAGTAGGACGCAAGTAGTGTTGTCCATTGTCTCTCTTTTCAGGACGTAGGTCTTCTCGTTGTTTCATTTCTTTTAGGTCATGCCTTGCTTCGATTGTATCTTTTGCCTTCCCATACGTACCCAGGAAACTGAGCAGGTTCACGCAAAGATTCTTCGTCAGGTGCATCATGTCAATTGCGTTGCAGACCTCTAATACTTCTCAATAAGGTAGCTCCCACAATATAGACTTCTTCCATATTTGTGCATGTCCGTTTTGGTCATTCGGAACTTGTTGGCTGCCACGGCCCTTTCCAAACACTACATGCACATCCTTTATCATCGAGAAAACACGCTTTCCGTCACGGAACATAAGCTTAGCATGAGTTTCTAGTTCCCCTTTAAAAGATTTCCCTTTCCCTCTTAAGGGGTGATTGAGGGGAAGAAATCTACGATGGTCCATATACACGACCTTCCGACAATTTTTCAAATAAAAGCTGTCGATTTCTTCTAGACAGTGGGTTCAAGCCTGGTATCCCTTGTTCGACCGTCCCGACAGGTTACCAAGTGCAAGCCAATCATTGATGGTTATGAAAATCAATGCTCGGAGGTTGAAAGTCTCCTGTTTGTACTCATCCCGCACATGTACACCTTCTTCCTTCCGCAACAGTAAAAGTTCATCAACCAACGGTCATAGGTACACGTCAATATCGTTGCCCGGTTGTTTTGGGCCTTGGATAAGCACCGGCATCATGATGTACTTCCGCTTCATGCATAGTCAGGAAGGAAGGTTGAACATACATAGAGTCACAGGCCATGTACTGCTGCCCCACTCGCTGAATGGATTCATTCCGTCTGTACTTAATCCAAACCTTATGTTCCTTGCGTCGTTATCAAAATCTGGGAATTCTCTATCCACGTTTCTCCACTGTGACTCATCTGTGGGGTGTCTCAGCATCTGATCCTGCTTACGCTCTTCTTTGTGCCACCGCATCAACTTAGCGTGTGCCCTATTTCTGATCCAGCGCTTCAAGCGTGGTATTATAGGGAAATACCACATAACCTTAGCGGGTATTTTTTTCTTGGCAGGCTCCCCGTCGACATCACCAATATCATTTGCCTGATCTTATATCGCTTTGCGCCACAAATAGGACAAACATCTAGTTTCTCATATTTGTTGCCGCGATAGAGGAAACAGTCATTAGGACAAGTGTGAATCTTCTGTACATCCAATCCAAGAGGGAAAACAACCTTTTTTGCTTCGTATGTTGTTGAGGGTAGTTCGTTACCCTCGGGAAGCATGTTCTTTACGATTCTCAGTAGCTCCCCAAATCCCTTATCGGTAATACCATTTGCTGCCTTCCACTGCAGCAATTCCAGTGTGATACCCAACTTTGTGTGACCCTATTTGCAATCTGGATACAACAACTTTTTGTGATCCTCCAACATCTTCTCAAACTTCTTTGACTCCTTCACAGTTTCACTGTCTTTCTGTGCATCCAGCAATACCTGACCTAGTTCGTCATGTGGTTGCTCTTCTACAACATTTTCTTCAGCCTCGTCCATTGGTTCATCATCAAAGGCACCAGCTTCATACAAGTGAGCCAAGTCTGGAATGTTGTTGTCATCATTAGCATCTTCATCGTCTTCCATCAGACTCTAGATTCACTGTGCTCGGTCCAAAGAGTATAGTTATCCACGAAACCCCTTTCAATAAGGTGGACGTGTAGATTGCTTCTTCTAGAGAATTCCTTGCTATTTCTGCAAATGCGGCACATTAAACCTTTCGATGACCTGTGGGCCTCAGCCGCATCGAGAAAAGACTTTAGCCATTAATCCACGCCATGGTGCACTGGTCGCCGTACATCCATTGTCGGTCCATCTGCAATCATATTATCCACGCCATGGTACACCGGTCACACTAATTTTAATAAGGAACTATAATCAAAGATGCACATTTTTAACTATTACAATAACATGAATAATTAAAAGGTCTGAAATCTCCATCACACAACATGAATAATAAATTAAGAGGTCCAATATTAAAAGGTCCAAATAACCATCACACACCTTTAAAAGGACTACGTTATCATTACACATTATCTATTACACAACATGATTAATTAAAAGATCCAAAATTCCGAATAAGCTACATGCTAATACAACCTACTCATGAAACTTATTGACCGATGCTCATGAACCGCCTTGCAAACTCTCGACACCAAATAGTCAATTTGTGCTATCCCCGACGCTTCGCGCTTTGCATACGTCGAGCCATCAACTCGCGATCATCATTCGTACCATGCAACTCGACATCTAAATCACGCTCAACTTTGTGCCTTGCATTACATAGGGCAAGGCAATAAAATGCTTTCTTAATCTAACGACGAATACAACCGCTATCAAGTCCAAGACGCTCTTCCGGATGGAACTCAAGGGAATGGCCGGTCCGCCTCAAATGATTGCATACGGACGCCCGAGCAAAAGCACGGCGCTCCAATGCATCATGTTGCAACCATTTCTACAGATTAAACATCAATTACTCATCATGTTGGGTGAAGCGCTAAACTACAGTATTTTTAAAAGTAAAACTAATTTCACTACACTTATCAAATAAATGTAAATAATAGAATAAATTCTTAGAATTACAATGAAAATATACTCATACTCACTGGCTATATTCAAATTACATCTTTGCATTCACATTCAACTTATCATTTCACATTCACTATTTCTAAACCCTAGTTATTTGACACTCTTCAGTTTGAGGCGAACACTCATCGTCCCAAGGCATATGGGATGCAATCAAGGTTCAAAACATTTATTCAGGCTCTATATGCAGAAACAATTGAGAAGAAAATAAATCTTTATTTAGGAACATGTATCTATCGTTAGCCTTGACCCTGCGGTGATGACACTGCCATTCGGAGCCAACATTAATATCCGCGACACGTTGCGGTACAAGGACGTGATGAAGGAGTACGGCCTTGGTCTGAATGGTGGCATCCTCAACTCGCTCAAAAAGGTGAGAATTTTTTCACTGGGACCACGACCGTACTTCATCATCACGTCCTTATACTGCACCGTGTTGCGAATATCATGTTGGCCCCGAATAACAGTGTCATCACCGCATGGTAAAGGTTAACGATAGATACATGTTCCGAAAGAAAGATTTTTTTTACATCTCGGTGGTTTCAATGGGAGCCTGAATAAATACATCATTAGAGTGTCAAAATAAATTCCTTCATAATACAAAATAAATACCAAGTATACATTAATTAGTAAACACACATATTTGAATACATATTTCGCACATATTTGAATACATATTAAAACTACAATATTTTAATAAGAAATGTTGAAAATGTTACCAAGGACACATTCAGAAAGAGTCTATTATATACATCATTAGAGTGTCAAAATCTCTCCATTCTCCCCCATTATCCCTCGTTCTAAAAATAGCATAAAAAAGCAAACTAACCGTAAATAAAGGTTAAAATGTAGAATGTGGCAATCTATCCAAAAATATTCTCTCTAAAACTTTATCTATAATACATGTATAAATACAAAATCTCTCTGTTCTCCCTCGTTCCAAAAATCCTAAATTTCTCTACCTACAAAGCAAATCAACTAGCAAACTAACCATGAATCAAGAGAGGATGGAGTTGCTAACCTTTAGAACACTTGCATGAGTGAAATCTCCAAGAAAAATGGAGAAACTGGGAGGCACCTCCCCTATGGCGCCTTGGATGAACTTTGGAAGATGAAGAACAAATGAGCTGCTCGGGCTCGGGGAGGAAGAAGGTGGCCGGCTTTATTGTGTCGGGCAACTTAGTACCGGCTGGAAGGCAATTTAGTACCGGTTGGAAACACCAGTTGGTACTAAGTTGCATCTAGTCAATTTAGTACCGGCTGGAGGAACCTCCAGGGAATCTAGCCATTGTCGGTGCCGCCGATTTAGTACCGGCTGGTGTTCTTAACCCGTACTAAATGGCTCCCCAGTGTACTGTTCTTTCGGCCTAGTACTAAATGGGCGCGTTAGTAGCGGCTCAAAGATAGCCGGTACTAACAGCCGCAGACGAATGCTCCGTTTTCTAGCTGTGTACCATCCCCTTAAGTAAATACCAGTCCTAGACCTCATCCTTGACTGCTCACTGTTTTCATCAAATATTCTACCATGCTGGCTACGTTTCAACCGTAGACACACCAATTTGTCAAGATGTTTCACCAAATTGAGCAATTTACAACTTTTCGGACCGATATGCACCTACCTACCAAACCAATTACTGTATCATGGATGTAATTTAGTCTTCGCTAAAATATGGAATTTTGGGTTTACTGGAATCCAGATTTTCTTATATCCAGGTGTGTTAAGTGAAACAAATAAGGTTTTATAAGAAATCTAATTTCACAAACATAAGCGTGAGATCCAAACAACCCCTAAGAGATGTTTCCGTTTCCGTTTTACTAATGAGAATAAACCCAAGAACCCAAAGATAAAATGATCTAAAAGCTTGGTTTACACTCAGTGATATAATGAACAGATATAACTAATATAATGGTCATGAGCAGGCTTGGATATTTCTCCACCAGACGAAATGAGCCTCAAGTTTTTGAGAGAGAAATTAAATGCATTCGTTCTTATAAATAGTAGGATTTACTGACAAGTATCGATGTCACAAACTAGATATTCAATATGATGCCACTTTTGTTACTTCAGAAACAGTTCGAGTACTTTCCGTTACAAAGTCAGAAGATGTGCGGGCCCTCGTCGGTCACAAATATTGGTTGGAGGACTAGTACGTAGCTAGCTAGTCCTACAGACAAGGAAAAAAAGCCAGTCAGTACCGATCCATAAAGACAAGCATGTATATCAAGCAAACCTCCTCACCTCCCTTGCAACTTCTTTCTCCTCCTCTTCCTTTGTTCTTCCTCTTTTTAGCTAGATTCTCATATTCACTCTTATTGTGCTTCACCTAGCTAGGATCGATTCTGAAGCCTCGCCTCTGCATCTAGGATTTATCTCAATTGTGAGCTTTTGTTTTGTTTTTGTGAAGATTTCAGCTGTGAGGTTAGTGTTGTATCATGGATCCAGCAAGATACTGGATGCTGAATAGAAGAAAACTGAGTGATCATAAGGAGGCTCTCTTTACCACCGCAATCGCCGTCGGCAGAGGAGGTAGCAGCTCGGCATCCTACTACGAGTCATGGGAGGAGCGTGCCTTCGACGAGGACTCTGCAGGGCATCTCGGAGGTTACATCTGGCCACCGAGATCCTACTCCTGCAGCTTTTGTGGCAGGGAGTTCCGGTCAGCCCAAGCACTCGGTGGGCACATGAACGTGCACAGGAGGGATAGGGCAAGGCTCAAGCTTGCAGGGGTGGCTGATGATGGTGAAACCGATAACCAAATCATGTCAGACCATCAAAGCTACTTGATCCAGCCGTGCCCTCCTCAAATTGCCGCTTTGCAGCAGGCCTATGGTGTAAAATCTAGTGCTTCTAGCACTGAGACTAACCCTAATCTCATATGCAGTGTTCTTCCGTGTCCTTCTAGATCTTATGTTCAAGCTGCAACCAGAAGAACTGTTTGGGGCGAACAAGTCTCGAGTACTCCAATCTCCTCGCTTCAAGCTTACAATATTGATTATGGTAAGAAAGAGGTGATTCTAGATGCTTTTCAATTATCCCAAGATGCTAGACCAAAAGAAAAGATGTGTTCTAAAATGGAATTGGATGGCGGGAGATGTGAACTGAAGCTTAGTGTTCTTGGTTGCCGGACAAGAAGGGATTTCGGTGCTAGTGATGATGATGAAATTTTCCAAGTTACATGTAAGAGAAAAACAATTGATTTGGAGGCATCTTCTTTGGTTCTTTATTCGTCCCATGAAAAGCTTCAAGAAGTTGACAAATATGATGGTGATGAGAAGCCAAACGGTGCAAAGGTACTAAAACTTTGTCCTAGCTACCCAATTGAAGAATTAGATCTTGAACTTAGGCTTGGAGCAATGCCAAAAACATTGTAGGTTCTGTTAATTTCAAGACTTGTATCTCAATAGCATTGCAAATGGTTTGTACTTATCCACCATTCCTCCATATAAATGTGTGTTTGAGCTATTCATTTTCACCCTGGTTCCATGAACACATCATCATTGTTTCTCTTCCAGAATAAAACTGTACTTGAACTTTGATAGGAGTTCACAATCGGTTTGTCAAATGTTACGTTGTAACAAGACTTTGAACTGTACTTTCATTGTTTTGCTATTTTTCTATAATAATATTTTTTTCTTGTTTACTCCCTTGATCAAGTAAATTCCATATGATAACTGATTAAATCTCACCATAAAACGAGGACAAATATAATGTTGTAGGTTCATGCATATGTAGGATGTAACGCATATCTAAATTGCACAAAGTTGTATTTCCTACTTTTTAGAACAGCATTTCTCTTGTTTAGTATGAGCATATATTTACAGCATGGCTCAACTTCAGTGTTATTCCTTCAATATGGACGCTTTTGAGGACAGATAACTATGAACAGATTATTTGAGCACCACGAAAAGAAAATCCACAGGATTGATCAAGACATGATATAACCATTTCTGTCAGTTGTCCTCCACACAGTTTAATATGTTTATTATTTATGTATATATATTGCTCCCTCCGTTCCAAATTATAGGTCATTTTGCATTTCTAGATGCACAATTTTTGCTATGCATCTAGATATACACTATATTTAAATACATAGGAAGAATGATGCACTTATAAATGCCAAAACGACCTATAATTTGGAATGGAGGGAATAGTATATTACGTATCCAAGCATTAAGTACCTATTTGGGCTAGGGAAAAAATCGGTGTAGGACCGTTTAAGACTCTTAGTAGTTTGAATTTATACTAAATAGAAGGAGATTATAAAGCTTGGTTAGCGTGTACTGACGATGTCTCATGATATCCTTGTGGTAAGTCCGTTTAAGTTAGTAGAATAGACAAAGTAATGCAAGGTAATTTGCACTACTTAAATCAGTTACTCTATGTGTGTGTGAGAGAGAGAGAGGGAGAGAGGGAGAGAGGGAGAAAGTAGGGAGAGAGCGCATTCATCATGCCGTTCATGCATGGTGATCGGCTCCCTCGGCTTGAATTATGGGAGAGCAATAACTTGGATTACAACTAACGTACAGACATTTCTGACTCTAGTGTATGGGCAGTGAGGAGGAAGATGTCATTTTCCCTCCCGTGCTCACTAATTTAAGTCCTCACTGACACATTCAAGCCGCGGGTCGGAACAGAAAATTAAGCCATGCACATGCATGTGATGCCAGAACACCCTATATTAGTACTTGGATTCCATTCTCCACAGTACATATTCCCTCTTCTCGCTTCTCCATGCAACTCCTTTTGTGTGCTTCCTAATTTTTGTTGCCATATGAAAAACATATATACCAAAAGACATTCTTGTAGCGCATTTGTCCTCAGCTGATGGAATAGCTTCCAGCGCATTGCACTTAGCTTTGTTCCCTTCGTTGCACTGGATTGGATACATGCATCACAAGCCTTTCTTGAGCTTTATATCTTTCCTATATGAAAGAGATGCAGCGCTCACATGCAGCAAAGTGCAGTACACCATGCCCTGGCCCCTGGGCAACAAATTACTAGCAGGATGTTGACTGCGACATTCAATTCAAGCAGACGTTAAGAATATATGTGCGCACCCTGCTTACCCCTAGAAGTGATGAGCAGATCGAGCGTGCTTGGAAAAAACACATTTTGCATCCATGATTTATCATGCTGGCTGCAGTGTGCAGCTAGCTTGTACATATATCTCGGAAAGTGGAATGCACGGCAAATTATAGTATAGGTTCCTACAGATTGCTGAAAGCGTGTAATTAAGCTGCGGCAGATGCAAATGCCGTAAAGAGATGCATTACACTGTGCTTGTCTTGTTCCTGAGCTCGTCTCGTGCTCCCAGACAAGCCTGGTCACTGAGTTCGCCAGCTTTTATTTTAAGTGTACTGATGGCTTGTCGTGAGTGTTGGAGCTAGGTAGATTGGTTGTTGGGTAGTCATCAAATAGTATAGTATATGCATGCGCACATGGTTAGAGGAATGTTGTCTTTTAGCTGCAGCATACCGCTCTGTAACCAACTATATTGTCTGTCGTTATATGGTGAAATCCCCAACAATTTTGAGAAAAATGGGCAGCACCTCGTCTCTAAAACGCCATGGGTTCTAAAACGCCATGGGGAAGAAGAAGCCCGAGCTCCAAATAAATAGCTCGGACTCGGAGAGGAAGAAAGGTGCTGATACATAGACCGAGGCATGTTAGTACCGGCTGGTATAAAATATCCTCAGCGCCATTTAGTACCGGTTGGAGCCCCCACCCTCAGCGTCGGTGGCGCACTTTAGTACCGGCTGGAGGCTCCAGCTAGTACTAAATGGCTCCCCGGGGCACTATTCTTTCGTCCTGGTACTAAATGCAGGCGTTAGTACCGACTCAAAATGCAGCCAGTACTGACGCCAGGGACGAATGCTCAGTTATCTGGCAGCGGGCCATGACCGACATCAAGGCTCCAATGTCGCCTGCTATTTATATGTGTCGGAACTTTTATTTCTCATTATTCTGAATTATTTTATGTATTGTTATTTATTTATTTCTTCTAAAAAATGCTGAAACATATCCGCGTATCAAGGTTTTTGGAGAAGATGGCGTATCCGCGTATCCGTATCAGCCTCGATACTAATACATGTATCCGTGTGTGTGTAACATAGACAATGGCTACAACAATTTCATGTTCTTTTATCTACCTTCTTAACTGTGCATCTTGGTATTGTTTGAAACATATGTAAAACTATGTTTAAACTATTTGAAAAAGAATAATATAAGAGACTGAGCAGAAACATCAAATTCAGCAGTGATGCTTGATTGCAAAATTGAAATATTTGCTTGTAGCTTGCTATCCAAAATTAAGTTTGGAGGATCCTAATAACATTCAGACCTACAGATCAAGAAATTAGATTACTCGTACTCTGATGGAAAAAACAAATAATAAGTAACTAGTGGCTACTAGGAAATGCTTGATAAACTGAAGTGCCCTTGATCCACAAGTACGTGAACGTCAACAAAGACTTGCAGCAAAGAAATGCTCCAACTCAGATCAATAACTATTTGTCCTAATCCTGATAAGACATATTCTTTAGTTATAAATACTGCATACTTTTCATGAAGTCAAATAATACAGACTTGGGACCTTATTATTTGCATGAATTACGAGTTATATGCAAATAAATATTTCATTTAAACCGTGACAGTTCATATCTATCTTTCAGAAGTAGCATTCTGCTGAACTTGCATCGGAAGCCGCTTATGCTTTTTGAAGAAGGAATCTGTTTGTCAAACCAACCTCATAGTGGTCATTGAACTTTCCTAGATCATTTCTATGTTATAAAATATTTTTTCTAATCACTGGCTACCTCTGTCAACACAGCATATCAAAAATCAGAAAATCTAGATAAATGAAAGTATGAAACACCAAAGACATTCAACAGGGCCATCAGCAACCAGTGAGACCAAACATAAGCTCAGGGAGGCAACTGGGTGCAAATAACTAGTTTTATTCACTGACAGTGATATCCAACTGAACAGATCAGAAAAGAAACCTGTATCCACAGCTACTGATTTTTGTACTTATGGCAATTCTACTACAAATTTTACTGAAACCGACTATCTAAAACATTCTTCTACAATTAATTGCCTTGGTGGTTAAAAAACTGCCTCGTAGCAGAAGAACATGTCCTTATCATACTGCAGAAGTTCCACGGGAGGAGTTATTTTGTGCCCGTACCTGCTATCATCGGGCGGAGAGGAATGCCGGCGGCTTTCTCGTCCTTGGCTGCCGTCACCTCCATCTTCATCGGCAGGAGGTATCGCCGTCCTGGACGCAGGTGTGCGAAAAAGCGACATCATCGCCCTCAGTCTGGACATCGTGGAGGCAGGTGGGCGTGCCGACGCAGGTGTTGGCGTGTTGCACGCAGGTGCCGTTAGTGCTGCAGGTGTGCGCATCGATGATGACGCAGGTGTCCCCGTTGCCGCTCTCGCCGGTCCCTCCGGAGGGGTCTTCTTCATTATTAAGATCCTTCAAACTTAATATAAGGAGAGACGTATTATGTATGCCACCGAAATTAGCCACGCAAGACCAAAGCTATTTGGCAATTATTTTGCTTGGATGTGCTTGCATCATGGTCATACATGAAAATTGAATAGGATGTGCATGCATCATGGTCATATATGAAAATTGAATGAAACAATGTCGTGGGTTTATAAGGGAGTAAGTTGCACTAGAGCACATTTGAGTACTCACTTAAGGGCTATCTAGAAATCTGTCTTTTTCCATATCTAGATAGAGGAATTAATTAGGCTTAGCAAATGACCTTATCAACAGGGAATTTGCTTCAAATTTTGCCCCATTTCTGCTACTAAATTTTGAAAATTTTTGGACTAGTACTCAGTGGGCAACGCTAGAAATTTCCACACCTCAGTTTTTGCCTGTTTCGAGGACATCTGTTACAAATAAATTCTTAGACCTTCTTAGTGAAGTTTTCTACAGACATGTTCAACATCAAACTTGTTGCAAACTTACTCAATCAGCTACTGTTCAAATTTGAAAATTTTTGGCTGAGTATATTTTTCCTGGTGATCAAAATACTAGCTATCTATCCACTGAAAAAGGGCCAAAATAGAGAAGCAGTTGGAGATGTAGTCAAAGTGATCGAAGATGTAGTCGTAGTAGTCAGAGGTGTAGTTGAAGCAGTTGGAAATGTAGTCGAGGTGTCGGAGATGTAGTCGAAGTAGTCGGAGATGTAGTCTAAGTAGTCGGAGATGTAGTCGTAAAAGTCGGAGGAGTAACTGAAGCAGTGGGAGACGTAGTGGTAGTAGTCAGAGATATAGTTGATGCAGTCGGAGATGCATTCCAAGTAGTCAAAGATGCTGTGTAGTCGAAGGTGTAGTCGTAGAAGTCGGAGATATAGTCATAGTAGTCAGAGATGTAGTTAAAGCAGTCAGAGATACAGTTGAAGCCGTCAAACATGCAGTGTAATTGAAGATGTAGTCGTAGTAGTCGGAGGTATAGTTGAAGCAGTTGGAGATATAGTCGTTGTAGTCAGAAATGTATTTGAAGCAGTCGGAGATGTAGTTGAAGTAGTCGGTGATGTAGCTATAGCAGTTGGAGATGTAGTCATAGTAGCCAGAGATGTAGTTGAAGTAGTCGGAGATAGAGTAGAAGTAGTCGAGATGTTGTCGTGGTAGTCGGAGGTGTAGTTGAAGCAGTCGAGGATGTAGTCGTAGTTGTCAGAAATATAGTTGAAGTAGTTGGAGATTTAGTAGTCGGAGGTGTAGTTGAATACCAAAGTTGTAAGCCACTAAATTTCCTAGTCACTGCCAAAATTTGTATGGGTTTGGATGAGCAGAATGGGAGTTACGAACTTTTTTGCAACCAGCACTATTCTGTCCACAGTTTATCTATGAGTCCTTGAGTTCTAAATCTTCCGCACTTATGACACTCCGCCTTGGAGGTATTGTGGATTCCCGAATTAATGAAAAATTTGCACATTGCGGATGGTTCAAGGGACCCGCAACACCCCGAGCGGTTTTGGTGCTAGTGGTCGCGAATAACCGCAGCAGCCGCCACCACCGCCCAACAAGGCTGAAGTAATGGCCATCCAAACTGAGTTGCTCTGCCAACTTGTTCAAGGGCAGCAAGCGTTTCAGCAATTCCAGCAGCAACGGGGTGGGCACAATTTCCACCAACCTCAGGCTGCTGGCTGCCTGGACTTCTTGGGCACTCAGCCCCCTCTGTTTCACAAGACAGAGGAGCTCTTGGATGCGGACGCTTGGATTCACACAATCGAGTCCAAGTTTCCTCTACTTGTGGTGCCCTGTTCCGATGCAAATAAGGCCCGTTTTGCCGCGCAGCAACTTCGCGGTACGGCACGTTTGTGGTGGGATAATTACTTCGCTATGCTCCCGGCTGATCATGTTGTCACTTGGGAGGAATTCAAGAATCCATTCAAAGCCCACCATATTCCAGAAGGGCTTATGGGGAGGAAGTTGAATGAATTTCTGGCTCTTACTCAGGGTACCCGCACCATACTCTAGTATGCCCAAGCCTTCAATAACCTTTGTCAGTACGCGGGCTATTACGCTAACACCGATGCTAGGAAGCGTGATCGTTTCCGCAGATGCCTTAGTACCAAGCTTAAGGACCACTTGAACCCTATCAAGGTAGACACTTATAATGAGCTGGTTAACTTGGCCATCACTCAGGAAGATTGCATCATGACTCTCCGAGCCAAAAAGAAGAGGAAGGCACCAGCTGGACCCTCTAGTGCTCCGCCATAGAGGTATCATTTGGTGCAGAATGCTACTTCTAAAGCTCCTGAGAAGGCCCCTCAACAAGAGCGTTGGGTTTTCAGGCCCCCACAACAGCAGGGCTTTGCTCGACCCCCTGTACCTTAGCAGACTGGCCCAAGGCCGATTGCTCAGTAGCCAGCTCATCCGAGCAACACAAATCATTGCTTTAATTGTGGGAGTTCTAGCCACTTTGCACGAGAATGCCCCCAGCCTAGGCAGCCAAATCAAGGGCAAATTTCTAATCAGAATAATAAGAACAAGGGAAAAAGACAGACTGTTCAAGTTCAGCAGGGAAGGATCAATTTCACTACACTTGCTAATCTTCCAGGAGGTGCACCAGTGATGTCGGGTACATTCTCTATCCATAACAAGCCTGCAGTTATATTATTTGATTCTGGTGCATCCCATAGTTTTATTAGTGCAATATTTGGTGTAAAAGTGGGCTCGAATTTTTATCACACAAAAGGGTCATACATGATATCAACATCGGGTGGTAAAATTTCTTCCAACCAAATCATAAGGCACATACCGATGAAGTTGGATAGTAAAACTATCAAAACCGACCTTATCCTTTTGGCACTTGAAAGGCATGGATATTATTTTGAGGATGAATTGGATGGCTCTGCACGGGGTTACATTAGATATTTCTTCCCGAGCCGTGGAAATAAACTCACCCAGTCATGGAGCCACTACTCTTTACCTATCTTCTCGGGAATGCATAAATTCCTGTGTTTTCATAATGGAAGGAGTCAAACCAGAAGATATTCCAATGGTATGCGAGTTCGCCGATGTTTTTCCAGATGACCACCGGATAGGGAGATTGAGTTCATTATCGAACTGCAGCCAAGCACTGCACCTATCTCAAAAAGATCCCATAGAATGCTACCCAAGGAGTTGGCCGAACTGAAAATACAACTTCAAGAATATCTAGACAAAGGTTTCATTCATCCTAGTGCATCATCTTGGTGTTGCCCAGCCCTATTTGTGAAGAATAAGGATGATACTTTGAGGCTGTGTGTGGACTACCGACCTCTCAATGCGGTGACAATCAAAATTAAATATTGACTTCCCCGCATTGATGTTCTCTTCGATCAATTAGTGGGAGCTAGAGTCTTCTCAAAAATTGATCTTCGCTCTGGCTATCATCAGATCAAGATTCGTCCATGTGATATCCCTAAGTCTGCCTTTTCCACACGATACAGGCTATATGAGTATCCGATCATGTCTTTCGGGCTCACAAATGCTCTTGCCTACTTCATGTATCTCATGAATTCGGTATTCATGCCCGAACTTGACAAGTTTGTTGTGGTCTTCGTTGAGGACATCCTGATATATTCCAAAAAAGAGGAAGAGCATGCGGAGCACCTGCGCATTGTTCTCCAACGTCTTAGAGACCATCAGTTCTATGCTAAGCTTTTCAAGTGTGAATTCTGGCTGGATAGTTAAAAATTTTTGGGCCACACTATTTCCAGCGAAAGCAGGCTTTCTACCACAATTGGTGCAACAACTCGAACATCAATGTATGTGTCATCTTTGTCATCATCACCCTCATCAAGTATGACTGCATCATCTAGTTCGGGAACTGCTTCGCCACACACCTGATCAATGGAAAGTGTGCACCGCACCCGCCTTCGTCACGAGCTTGGGCATCCATCTTATCTTCATCCGTTACTCATCCAAAGTGCGGAGGCGACCGTTGTTCAAGGCGTCGATGAGCAAGACTCCACACCAGAGTCGAGGAAGTCGGCCAATGAATGTTCAACATAAAAGGTTATACAAAAAATGTAAACAAAAAATAGACTCGCCACATTTGGGACATGTATCCAGCTTTGCATTTTCCTTCCAAAATAACATCCAATCCTTCTCACATGCGTCTATCTTTACATAGTCCAAGTCTAGATCTTGAACCACCCTTTGCACTTTCTCCATTGTGTCCGGGACACAGTGGCCTTTAGGGAGAAACCTTGAGAACAGATTAAGTACCCCGTCCAATGCTCTATTACTAATACCGTACATGCACTTGATCTGAAAAAGTTCTACAATAAAAGAGACCTTAGTAGCATCTAAGCAGCCAGGATACAATTACTTTTCTGCCTCCTGTAATAATTTGAAGAAGATCTTCGCATGTTCATTCGGCTGTTCATCAGTATCTCTGATCTCTCTATGTATATCGCCTCTAATCAGGGATCTAACCAAATTAGTGGCACCACTGTCGTCACTTGGTGTGCCTTCTTCATTGTCTACTCCAACTTCAGTTGGTGTGGCTTGGTTGTCTACTTCTACATCCGCTGGTGGTGGTGCGTCATTGTGAACTTCTACATCAGCTGGTTGTGCATCTTCGTTGTGTAATCCCACGTATGAACCTTCCCCTTCCCTGATAAAGCCTTCATCAAACCCTCTAGCAAGGAAATGAATCTGAACCACAGACCGCGATCTGGATACCATGCAAACACATCTATGACACGGACACGCAGCAGTTCCACCTCTCGATGTGCCACCAAATGTGATGTCCAGAAATTGTCGGAATTTCTCCTGCCACTCAGGAGAAGAACGAGGCAAGCACATTCAACTCCTATCATCACGTGATATTATTCTGCATGATGATGATCACATCAAACAAAAAAAAATTAGGATTCTATCAAATATGATAAAAAATAAAGGTACATATATACAGATGTATCAGCTAGCATGCATGCATGCATATATATCCACTAAATATATACATAAGTATCAGCTAGCATGCATGCATGATCTTCGGCAATAAAAAATTCCTTCTGTGACTAACGTGAGCAACAGCAAGGCAACTTCAGAACAAGCTAATAAAATATCAAGAGACAGTCACGGCAGGAAGCACTAGATGATCTTGGCCAGCACGATTGTTCACAGACTTAGCAGCAGGTGTTCAGGCCAATTAAAGAAAGGAACAACTGATATCCACTCACAGCAAGCCAAAAATTGCTGCCTAACCAATTCTGTTGATAAATATGATACAAGAAGTAGTAGCAACAGAGATGATAAAGAGATTGGCTTACAAGACAAAAAATTAAATGGTGCTCATAATCACTCACATTGTTGTTCTTACTCTAAAAAGTTTTGACAAGGGCTTCTCTTGATTATATAACTCGTCTCTCCGTGCTGAAAATTAAAGGAAAACACAATTACACAATTACTAGTCGAGTATGCACTAGAGTCTAACTTCAATCAACACCTGGTTCAAACCAGAAGATTGGTTCACTGAAACGGATGGCCAGATCTCCTCTCCTTGTCTCCTTGTTGTGTTCTGTCGTGCTAAAAATTAAGTAAATAATCCAAGAGATAGTCAGGATTGAATACCACATTAAAGTCCTAAAATTTAATTGAAATAGTACCTAAAGCAATTCGTCATATTCATACCTTGTTTCCTGCAGTCCTGTTTCAACGTTCTTGCTGTTTGGACAGCCTTCTATGGTTGCTAATCTTTGGTTTCTGCCTCTCTAGTCCGCAGTACCTGTAGGTAAAGTAGTGTACAGGTGCCTCCTACCTAGGGTTTAGTGGAGGATCGGAGCGAGAGAGAGGTTGTCATTAAAGAGCAGAGGAACCGGAGGAAGGGAGGGGCAGGGGAGACAGGTGAGACAGAGTGATAGCGCGAGATATACCAGGCGCCCGTGTGCTGCTCCTCCCCGCCGCCACCCATATTCGTCTCGCTCGTCGCCCTTCGCATGGCGATAGAACACAGAGGGGCGGCTCTTCCAGGGGAAGCACGAACTAACAAAGACACAAATCGATCAAAACACTGACCAAAATTCATGAGTAACAGACTTTGGGTCAAAATTTCAGGGGGGGCCACACGGCCCACAGTGTAGCTCCGCCCCTGGCCACAGGCGTGCAAGAACATGATGTACGCGGAGTCGGCTGGTCCAGATGGCGTGCCGTCGCGCCGACGCCCTACGGCCTGCGCCCCTACCGCCAGACGCCCTACTGCCCTAGTCGCGCGATCGTGCGCGCTGCGAGGCAGGAAGACGACGTCGTTGCGCTGCAGCCACGGAAGACATACCGAGCTCTCGTAACCCAACCTGTAACCAGGAAATTACATGGGCCAATTTCAATAAGCCTTATGGGCCTTTTTTTAATTCGAAAATAGTCAGTATGTACTTGTACTGCCTCCGTTCTAAAATATAATAACTTTTTAACTTGATCAAAGTCAAATATTTTTTATCTTTGACCAATAATATCTCCAAAAATAATTACTTCAAATAGAAAAAGTTGCATATAGGACAGCGGCACATGGCGTCGTAGCAGCGCAACAACCAGCGGCGGCGGCGCACGGCCGCAGCGGCGCGAGGGCCCCCTGGCAGGAGGGGCCATGGTGGGTGCGAGGGCCGAGGCGACGGCGCACGGATGCAGCGACGCGATGGCTCCGGCACGCGGCCGATGGCCACGGCAACGGCGCGAGGGGCCACGGCGGCGACGTGCGGAGCCGTGGCGAGCGAGGCAGGCTGCTGCGTCTTGGTTTTCTTTTATTTTTTTTGTTTTGTAAAACGTATCATTTCTCCATGTGACTTTGTTTGAACAATTCGAAATTTATGTTGAGATAGTGGTAGTTGTAGTGGTTCCATAACAAATAAAATAAAATACTAGAGTTTGCACAATTATATTGGAGGTCTACAGGTAGTGGTGGTGTTGTTACCACTATGTGGGTTTTGTGAGATTGTGGGTTCAAATCTCTATGAAGTCATCATTTTTATTTTGCTATTTTTCCATGCCATGCTAAATTTGAATTTCATAATATAAAAATTTCAAATGGAATTTTAGGACTGTAAATGATTTCAAAAAAAATTCTCTTATTATTTTTATCCATACCATGCAAAATTTGATTTTCAAAATATGAAAACTTCAAATAGAATTTTTGCACATTCTAATGCCCACCAAATACAAGTGCCACCAACAATAGTATTGCAATGAACAAATTGGTCTATGGCAACACAACATAATCGTGGCAATAGTAACATGATATTGCGTCCATTAGGGATATTGTAGTTGCAGGTAACTAACAATTGCAACGCTACAAAAGTTATTACAACCAAAAAAACGTGGCAATAGGAACATGCTACTGCAACCATTTCATAATTCTTGTTGCAATTACCACCTAGCAATTGCAAACTACTTAAGATTATTGCAACCCAGAATAACCATGGCAATAGTTAGAAGTAAAAGCAACCAAATCTAATATAGTTCCAATAACACCGAGTAATTGCAATGAAAATCAATACTAATGCAACTCCAACTAGTCATGGCAATAACGCCAACTAATCGCAACATAATTCTAAAATGGTTGCAGTAGCACACTCCTGTTGCAACGACAAACCACACATATTGTAACACATATAAAAATTTCAAATGGAATTTTGGGACTGTAAATGATTTCAAAAAAATTCTCTTATTATTTTTATCCATACCATGCAAAATTTGATTTTCAAAATATGAAAACTTCAAATAGAATTTTTGCACATTCTAATGCCCACCAAATACAAGTGCCACCAACAATAGTATTGCAATGAACAAATTGGTCTATGGCAACACAACATAATCGTGGCAATAGTAACATGATATTGCGTCCATTAGGGATATTGTAGTTGCAGGTAACTAACAATTGCAACGCCACAAAAGTTATTACAACCCAAAAAAACGTGGCAATAGGAACATGCTACTGCAACCATTTCATAATTCTTGTTGCAATTACCACCTAGCAATTGCAAACTACTTAAGATTATTGCAACCCAGAATAACCATGGCAATAGTTAGAAGTAAAAGCAATCAAATCTAATATAGTTCCAATAACACCGAGTAATTGCAATGAAAATCAATACTAATGCAACTCCAACTAGTCATGGCAATAACGCCAACTAATCGCAACATAATTCTAAAATGGTTGCAGTAGCACACTCCTGTTGCAACGACAAACCACACATATTGTAACACATATAAAAATTTCAAATGGAATTTTGGGACTGTAAATGATTTCAAAAAAATTTAGTTGCATTATAGGCAACACATTTAGTCTGTTACATTATAGGCACATATTGCAACGATTTTACATAAAGGTTGCAATACGACCCCCCTATGGCACCAAATTAGTGGTGTTGCAATCGTGTGGCGTGGCATTAGAGGGGAATCCTTGTAGTGCATGGCTTAACCCATCATCTGGTCCTGGCTCCACACAGCTCCACTCAAGCAGCCCCTGCACGCATACAATCAAGCAATCAAGAGGATGCTACTCATCCTTTCCAGACCTTTGCTGCTCCACCCTGATTGGCACTTGCTGGCATGCACGGAAGGAGATGTACTCTGCGTCTCCAATCCTACGGCATTGTGCCAACGGATCATGCCTTAAAGGAACATGGTAACCACACACGAGGCATGAGTACGACTCACCTAAGTTGGCGTGGTCAAAGTGCCTTCCTCTGTTAAAGTCCACATCGAAATGGAGGAGCAATCGACCATCATACATGACCACACCACCACTGCAGCAACTTCGGATCATCCATCCTCATATTCTGCCGGTGAGAATACTTAGGTATGCGAAGGTATGATTCACCAATCCCTTGCTCATATTTATCTCCACGACATCATATCTTGATTCTTCAAATTGATGCATCCTTTGTCTTTTCTTTGTATGCTCTAGTTTGGATGTCTTTTCCAGAGGTGCATCCACAGGTTTTTTATAAGCATGGTGGTTAGGTTAAATAGCCTTCTTTAAACAAATTAGATATGGTGCCGAGTTTGGATAATGAACCACTGAGTCAACCAAATCATAGACTCTGGATGCATATCTTTTATGGACGCCTGCAGAAAAACATTCAAAATTGATGGGCAAAGTCCTCAAGTTCAAATCCCATTAGAGATAAACCAAGGCCCATAACACACTTCAACAAAAAAAATGCACAAAGCAAGGGAGGCACATGTCACCTTTCAAGGTTCACCGTGAGTATATTGCGAAATGCCTCTTTGTTCATGTTCATGTAGTTTCATCTCAGCCTTGTGTGAGCTATGCAGAAAAGATAAAAATTTGGTGAACAATAATTTTTTTTTGAAGTAAACGGATTTGTCAAAAAAATGATGACAAAATAAAAATTAGCAAACATGTTGGGGTCCATGCTTTTTGAGTTGTCTGAGTTTAAGTTACCCATCATGCCCAGTTTTCCATGACAAAAGGAAAGGAAAAATAAATAAAATAATATCAATAATAACAAAAAGAAATTTGAGGCGCCACACTCTCTGCATGCGCCTTATGTTAATAAAGATTTGAACTCCCCAGTATTTAAACCGGTAGAGTCTTTGTTTCCACCCTTTTTGTTTTCTTTGTCAAATAAAATAGGTACAAGGACAAGTGTGGGGGAGATCTCTCAAACTCATCAGGTGCAACCTCATTCAAGATCTCCCACCAACATGTTGCCCAACATCAGACGGCCGAGCACACTGAAGAACAGGACAGATGGAATCCAGAGAGGGCTGGTCGAACCTCCGGCTCGACCAACCCACCTCTAACTCCCTCAGTTTCCTCTTCTTCATCTTCAACGATGGTTTGTGCAAAACAACCATCTAACTCCCTAATTTCTTATGTTTTAACTGAATTTTATGATGCTGAAAAAAATTAAAACTCAATGAGCCTTGCCAATCTCCTCTTGATGAACATGCCTTTCCTATGGTTGGCTTGCATATTCCTTATTCCTCACTTATATTCCTTTTACTTGTGAACAATCTATCATACGAAAAGCATATCATCTAAGTAGTTGACGAAGGAGATATGGTATGATGAAAGGAATCTTGCTTCTCTCTGCAAAGTACTTGGGAACTTTATCTTTCAAAAATTCAAAATCAATAGCTTGACTCCTTAATGATGCTAAATTCCTACTGTTGACGCCAAATTTTGACACGTGTTGAATCGGCGTCAGGAGAGGAGGAGATTGGCCGATGCAGCAGATCTAAAGGCTACAGTGAGGAATTGGCCGATTGAGACTACAATTGGGGAATCAGCCAATTGGCGATGCAACTTGCGCCAACAGATAGGGAGGGTGAAACCATTGGAACCACAACAGAGGATCCCAATCAAAAGTGGCTTGATGTTGGTCAACGGAACGATGCCGACTCGGTCGAGAAGCAATGAAAAGAATCCTGATTGGATTAGGAGATGGCGGCAGAAGATTCTGCGGGACTCCGTTTCCTTTATAAAAATATTATAGATATAGTAGTTTCTGTTTAAATCAAGTTTGTAACAAGTCGTAATCGATCAGGAATCCTGGTCCTAGGGTATAAATAGGAGTCGTCAGGGCTTTGTGGACAGATACAACCAACGAATCAATCCACAATACAATCTACTTTTTCATAGCACTTTACTTTCAAGTCGGCGACTTCGGCAATACTTTTTCTTTTTTCACGAGTTCGTACGGATTGGCAGGGCTGCATCGACTTGATCTCTGGCCAATTGGTAGGTTCCGCTTATCGAATAACATCTGAGCTTTAACTTCGGGCGCATCGCTGTGGTTTCGTTTGAATTTATTCACCAGTTATCGATATTTACTAGAATTATAGGTTTTACCTGTTGTTCTAGTATTATCACCAGTTATCCAGTTTGAGATTGATACTATCGGCTTTATCATCACTCTTCCTCGTTCATTGTTATATAGCCGATTAGATCTATTTCAAGAGTTACATCTGTAATAATTGTCTAAGTTGCTCCAGCAGTTTTCTTTGCAATTATTACGTGATTATCGGCTATCCATAGCCGGTCATCTTCATAGCAAATTGGCCGATTCGCCGATACGCTTTTCGGGACAGATCGGAACCTCAGCCGATCAGGACGCCCGGAATTTAATACTCTTATTTCCTTGTCAATCAACAGGTCAGATTGACTGGCACGCCGGGCGAACCGCACCAGGGCAATAACCCGAACAGGAGCTAAGCAGATTCTCCCGGGTCGTTTGTCCGACGCTGAAGGTCATCGGCCGATTCCTGGCCGATTTTTAGCGCCAACACCTACCAAAGCTATATGTTGATCTCCTTGAAAACCTTATACATATGCTACTTGATTTTGCATTGAGCTTTGGCAAATTGTTTGTAACCTTTGTGAGAAACTTTTCATACTCTCATGATCAAGATCAGGTACACTCCACCCATATATGCTGACTTCTACACTGGAAGTTGCGCAAAAATATTTCACCCATCCATCCATTTCATTCCACAAAATAAAAGCTCCACCATATATGTTGATCTCTCTCTCCAGTTATCATTACAAAAGAGACACGAGCTATTGAAAAAAAGAGAAAAAAAAGAAGAAGAAGAAAAAAAAAGAAAATGAGTTGGACACAACAAGGTCCAAGTATCCAAAAAATGTATATATATATATATTAGATAAATATATAAATATAGCCATGTTCTCAAATAATTTCAAAAGAGAGAGAGATCACAAAAAAAGAAGAGTCTTTCATACATCTTCCATCTACCATCCACATATCCACACACATGCACATCTTGATCTGATTGTATGACTTGTTTTCTCCTTGGATCCGGTTTTTGACTTTGAAATATATGTAATGCAAGTATGCCTCCTTTTTCCCTACCCAAAAGCTGCACACCTTATTAGAAGTAGGATGCAAAGAGGCAAAAAAATACGTTGGCGAGGAACCATACATATTGAGCGATCTGAGAGAATCATTTGAGGAGCAAGTCTATGTTCTGTTTTGAAAACATTTCAAAAACCCAGGTTATCTAAGCAGGAGAAGTGAAAGGTAACTGGATTCTAATCCATTCCATTCCTGAACTACCCAAGATGACATGGTAAACACTTCAAAGTTCATAAGTACAGGTGAGGCTTGGAATAACTTATATGCATGCATCATACCATTTGAGAGATGGTCCACCTTACTCCTCAAACCTTTACTCGAGGACAAGCAAAGGAGTGTGGGGGTGCTGTTGATGGTTCTTAAGTGCTAAATCTTACCATCAACTCCTGCAGAACGCACTGGCATAATAACCAACAAACTAGAGATAGGAGTTTCATGCTAATCATTTCCACAAGTTTTGGTGAGTCACTGTTTACAGGGACCACGCCTACATACGAAGGAAAACCATGCTCAAACAAAGGGAAAAGTGCGTTTCAGAGCATTCTATGCGAGCACGAGAATTGGAGGGCCCATATCCCGAAGCAATTTGACCCAAGAGGCCAAGAACACACCTCTGACCACATCCATGTGTAACGCAGGATGTGATTTTTTGTGCATTCTTTTGCGTTCTTTGGTGTGTTTCCTTGGTATTTATTCATGGGTGCCTGCATATCATGACTCACCAAAGCTTGTGGAAATGGTTAGATTTATACATCCTATCTCTAGGTTTGGTGGTTATTTGGTGTTAAATGATGCAGAGGTTGACGGTCCAATTTTGTATTTAAGGACCGTCAATAGTAACCATCGTAGAGTGACAATAGAAATCGCCAGATTTGATATTATACTTAACTACAATCGTGATAAAAAAATATGTAACGGTTGACTAGAACCCACCCGTCAGCCTAAGGTATTAGTTTTCCTTATTTAACTAGACACAAAATTAGAACTATTTTCTAAAATTAATCATGCATAAAAATTAATCTGCACCACATGGCCAAGAAAAAAAAAATGTAAAAAAGGAGTAGAAGAGCACATGTAGGAATTAAACTAGCAACCTACCACCCAAAACTGATGTCCCAAACCATTTGACTACAACCTTGTTTCGCATATTGGTAGCGAACAAATATATATAAACTTTTCTTCTGTAAGTTAGAAAATAAATTCGGCAAAATGATGTCCCAAAGGGGATTCAAACACGGGTCTTAGGGAAGTCATTCGCACAACTTACCAATGAGCTATGCCAGCGTTTGTGGATGCAAATGGTATTTTAAATTTTTAACACTGATCTGCTCGTTTTTTAACTCAAAAAAATAGCTACAAATCGGTAAAAGAATGGAGCAAATGGGACTCAGGTCTAGGTCTTAGGTTCTCACACACAAGCCTTACCACTACACAATGCAACAAGTAGTACTTGCTTTTGTAATATAATATTGATAGTAGTGTCGAATATCTATAAAAAAAAATAGTTGTATACAAAAATAGTCTATGACAGTTACAAACCCTCACGGATTGCATTGATCTATGATATTTTCATGAAAACGTCAAGAGGGTTAATCTGTGACGTACATGACGTTATGAAAAAACATCGCAGATGTTGTTTTGTGATGGTTTTTTGTGCTCCGTGATAAAATTATTCCGTCATGGATTAAGGAATTTCTTGTAGTGTTTGTACCTATTCGAAGGTATGAATTCCTCGTTTCCCAAATAAAATAATATAGTTTTTCTTGTCCAAATATGAAGCAATGACATAAGGTAATAAAGTAGTAAAGGAAAAATCATAATACATCTTGAACTTGAAAATGTAATACGTACCACTACTACAGAACCTATCATCACAAACACCACATCACTAACGGTTTGAATCAAACAGGGGGTGATAGTCTATCACCGCCAGTAGTGGACATCAACGCCGGTTTGTTATACGATCCAACGATGATGAAATTATCGACTATTTCTCTTTTCCTCCCACCCTCTCCCTCTCCATTTCCCCTCTCTCCCTTGGTCCTCACTCCCTCCCCTGCCGCATCTCCTCCCCTCCCCACACACATCGCCGCCCTCCCTCCGCCCTCCCCTCCTCTACCGCCGAATCCCGTCCTCCCCTCCCCTCCTCTCCCGCCGCCGACTGCCCTCCTCGTCCCCTCCCCTCCTCTACCGCTGGCGACACCTCCTCTCCCTTCCCTTCGGCGACACCGCCTGCCCTCCCCTCCACGGTACGGCGCGCGGTGCGGCACGGAGGCCCGGCCTCGCGGGCTCACCACTGCGGCGCGGGCGTGGAGCAGAGGCGGCGGCAAGAAGGGTGTCACCACCGGGTCTATAAAACCGGCAGTAATGGCTCAACCCATCACCGTCGTCCCTAATCCAACGGATCTCGGAACCGGCGGTGATGGGTTTTTTATCTGGCGGTGATAGTCCTGTGTGGAGTGGTGTACATCTAGAAAAAATAATATCCTTACGGAGCATACAGAAAAAAAAATCATAGTAGACACCAATAAATCCAAGGTCGCTTATGCAAACAAACCCTTAGTAACGATGGCATCTTCATGTTCGTGCATGCATTGGTTTCACAAACAACCAGTTTGGTTCCAAACATCATAATGGTATATTGGGTTTGCCCAACCCTAGCGAGTACTTCCAGTACTACTTTTCGCATAAAATACACCTGCGGCAATCGGACATTTGATTCCATATTCGCTCCCGCCCGACTATTAAACACATCCCAAGTACTATCAAGTGCTGTCTGAGCATCCCCAAGATATTACAATCCCCTCTAATCAAGAGCCACAGCCCCTATTCACTCCTGCCACACGCGGCTACGCAGGAAGTAATTCCAATGATCTCCTTTGCACCATATAACGACAGACAATATAGTTGGTTACAGAGCGGTATGCTGCAGCTAAAAGACAACATTCCTCTAACCATGTGCGCATGCATATACTATACTATTTGATGACTACCCAACAACCAATCTACCTAGCTCCAACACTCACAGACAAGCCATCAGTACACTTAAAATAAAAGCTGGCGAACTCAGTGACCAGGCTTGTCTGGGAGCACGAGACGAGCTCAGGAACAAGACAAGCACAGTGTAATGCATCTCTTTACGGCATTTGCATCTGCCGCAGCTTAATTACACGCTTTCAGCAATCTGTAGGAACCTATACTATAATTTGCCGTGCATTCCACTTTCCCAGATATATGTACAAGCTAGCTGCACACTGCATCATGGAGTCCAAAATGTGTTCTTTCCAAGCACGCTCGATCTGCTCATCACTTCCAGGGGTAAGCAGGGTGCGCACATATATTCTTAACGTCTGCTTGAATTGAATGTCGCAGTCAACATCCTGCTAGTAATTTGTTGCCCAGGGGCCAGGGCATGGTGTACTGCACTTTGCTGCATGTGAGCGCTGCATCTCTTTCATATAGGAAAGATATAAAGCTCAAGAAAGGCTTGTGATGCATGTATCCAATCCAGTGCAACGAAGGGAACAAAGCTAAGCGCAATGCGCTGGAAGCTATTCCATCAGCTGAGGACAAATGCGCTACAAGAATGTCTTTTGGTATATATGTTTTTCATATTGCGACAAAAATTAGGAAGCACACAAAAGGAGTTGCATGGAGAAGCGAGAAGAGGGAATATGTACTGTGGAGAATGGAATCCAAGTAATAATATAGGGTGTTCTGGCATCACATGCATGTGCATGGCTTAATTTTCCGTTCCGACCCGCGGCTTGAATGTGTCAGTGAGGACTTAAATTAGTGAGCACGGGAGGGAAAATGACATCTTCCTCCTCACTGCCCATACACTAGAGTCAGAAATGTCTGTACGTAAGTTGTAATCCAAGTTATTGCTCTCTCATAATTCACGCCGAGGGAGCCGATCACCATGCATGAACGGCATGATTAATGCGCTCTCTCCCTACTCTCTCCCTCTCTCCCTCTCTCTCTCGCACACACACATAGAATAACTGATTTAAGTAGTGCAAATTACCTTGCATTACTTTGTCTATTCTACTAACTTAAACGGACTTACGACAAGGATATCATGAGACATCGTCAGTACACGCTAACCAAGCTTTATTATCTCCTTCTATTTAGTATAAATTCAAACTACTAAGAGTCTTAAACGGTCCTACACCGATTTTTTCCCTAGCCCAAATAGGTACTTAATGCTTGGATACGTAATATACTATTCCCTCCGTTCCAAATTATAGGTCATTTTGGCATTTATAAGTGCATCACTCTTGCTATGTATTTAAATATAGTGTATATCTAGATGCATAGCAAAAATTGTGCATCTAGAAATGCAAAATGACCTATAATTTGGAACGGAGGGAGTAATATATATACATAAATAATAAACATATTAAACTGTGTGGAGGACAACTGACAGAAATGGTTATATCATGTCTTGATCAATCCTGTGGATTTTCTTTTCGTGGTGCTGAAATAATCTGTTCATAGTTATCTGTCCTCAAAAGTGTCCATATTGAAGGAATAACACTGAAGTTGAGCCATACTGTAAATATATGCTCATACTAAACAAGAGAAATGCTGTTCTAAAAAGTAGGAAATACAACTTTGTGCAATTTAGATATGCGTTACATGCTACATATGCATGAACCTACAACATTATATTTGTCCTCGTTTTATGGTGAGATTTAATCAGTTATCATATGGAATTTACTTGATCAAGGCAGTAAAAAAGAAAACAATATTATTATAGAAAAGATAGCAAAACAATGAAAGTACAGTTCAAAGTCTTGTTACAACGTAACATTTGACAAACCGATTGTGAACTCCTATCAAAGTTCGAGTACAGTTTTATTCTGGAAGTGAAACAATGATGATGTGTTCATGGAACCAGGGTGAAAATGAATAGCTCAAACACACATTTATATGGAGGAATGGTGGATAAGTACAAACCATTTGCAATGCTATTGAGATACAAGTCTTGAAATTAACAGAACCTACAATGTTTTTGGCATTGCTCCAAGCCTAAGTTCAAGATCTAATTCTTCAATTGGGGAGCTAGGACAAAGTTTTAGTACCTTTGCACCATTTGGCTTCTCATCACCATCATATTTGTCAACTTCTTGAAGCTTTTCATGGGACAAATAAAGAACCAAAGAAGATGCCTCCAAATCAATTGTTTTTCTCTTACAAGTAAGTTGGAAAATTTCATCATCATCACTAGCACCGAAATCCCTTCTTGTCCGGCAACCAAGAACACTAAGCTTCAGTTCACATCTCCCGCCATCCAATTCCATTTTAGAACACATCTTTTCTTTTGGTCTAGCATCTTGGGATAATTGAGAAGCATCTAGAATCACCTCTTTCTTACCATAATCAATATTGTAAGCTTGAAGCGAGGAGATTGGAGTACTCGAGACTTGTTCGCCCCAAACAGTTCTTCTGGTTGCAGCTTGAACATAAGATCTAGAAGGACACGGAAGAACACTGCATATGAGATTAGGGTTAGTCTCAGTGCTAGAAGCACTAGATTTTACACCATAGGCCTGCTGCAAAGCGGCAATTTGAGGAGGGCACGGCTGGATCAAGTAGCTTTGATGGTCTGACATGATTTGGTTATCGGTTTCACCATCATCAGCCACCCCTGCAAGCTTGAGCCTTGCCCTATCCCTCCTGTGCACGTTCATGTGCCCACCGAGTGCTTGGGCTGACCGGAACTCCCTGCCACAAAAGCTGCAGGAGTAGGATCTCGGTGGCCAGATGTAACCTCCGAGATGCCCTGCAGAGTCCTCGTCGAAGGCACGCTCCTCCCATGACTCGTAGTAGGATGCCGAGCTGCTACCTCCTCTGCCGACGGCGATTGCGGTGGTAAAGAGAGCCTCCTTATGATCACTCAGTTTTCTTCTATTCAGCATCCAGTATCTTGCTGGATCCATGATACAACACTAACCTCACAGCTGAAATCTTCACAAAAACAAAAGAAAAGCTCACAATTGAGATAAATCCTAGATGCAGAGGCGAGGCTTCAGAATCGATCCTAGCGAGGTGAAGCACAATAAGAGTGAATATGAGAATCTAGCTAAAAAGAGGAAGAACAAAGGAAGAGGAGGAGAAAGAAGTTGCAAGGGAGGTGAGGAGGTTTGCTTGATATACATGCTTGTCTTTATGGATCGGTACTGACTGGTTTTTTTTTCCTTGTCTGTAGGACTAGCTAGCTACGTACTAGTCCTCCAACCAATATTTGTGACCGACGAGGGCCCGCGCATCTTCTGACTTTGTAACGGAAAGTACTCGAACTGTTTCTGGAGTAACAAAAGTGGCATCATATTGAATATCTAGTTTGTGACATCGATACTTGTCAGTAAATCCTACTATTTATAAGAACGAATGCATTTAATTTCTCTCTCAAAAACTTGAGGCTCATTTCGTCTGGTGGAGAAATATCCAAGCGTGCTCATGACCATTATATTAGTTATATCTGTTCATTATATCACTGAGTGTAAACCAAGCTTTTAGATCATTTTATCTTTGGGTTCTTGGGTTTATTCTCATTAGTAAAACGGAAACGGAAACATCTCTTAGGGGTTGTTTGGATCTCATGCTTATGTTTGTGAAATTAGATTTCTTATAAAACCTTATTTGTTTCACTTAACACACCTGGATATAAGAAAATCTGGATTCCAGTAAACCCAAAATTCCATATTTTAGCGAAGACTAAATTACATCCATGATACAGTAATTGGTTTGGTAGGTAGGTGCATATCGGTCCGAAGAGTTGTAAATTGCTCAATTTGGTGAAACATCATGACAAATTGGTGTGTCTACGGTCGAAACCTAGCCAGCATGGCAGAATACTTGATGAAAACAGTGAGCAGTCAAGGATGAGGTCCAGGACTGGTATTTACCTAAGGAGATGGTACGCAGCTAGAAAACGGAGCATTCGTCTGCGGCTGTTAGTACCGGCTATCTTTCAGCCGCTACTAACGCGCGCATTTAGTACTGGGCCGAAAGAACAGTACACCGGGGAGGGATTTAGTACGGGTTAAGAACACCAGCCGGTACTAAATCGGCGGCACCGACAACGGCTAGATTCCCTGGAGGTTCCTCCAGCCGGTACTAAATTGACTAGATGCAACTTAGTACCAACTAATGTTTCCAATCGGTACTAAATTGCCTCAGCTAGTACCGGCTGGACAATAAAGCCGGCCACCTTCTTCCTCCCCGAGCCCGAGCAGCTCATTTGTTCTTCATCTTCCAAAGTTCATCCAAGGCGCCATAGGGGAGGTGCCTCCCAGTTTCTCCATTTTTCTTACAGATTTCACTCATCCAAGTGTTCTAAAAGGTTAGCAACTCCATCCTCTCTTGATTCATGGTTAGTTTGTGTCACACCCGATTCTAGAAAGAATCAGATGCATCTCATATGTGCGCCAGGATCTCGTTCACACACATATGGTGGACGGAAAGTGTAATATATCAAAGACAATGCCCAAAAGTAACTAAATAAAGTATTTAACAATATTACACTCCGTATAAAAGAGACACAAATGTCTTTAACGTTAAACCGTTATACCCTATACGAAGTCTTCAACAACTCCGTCTTCCACAGGCGATGACTGGTGAACGCAGGACCTAGAACTCCTCGAAGTCGTCGAAGATCTCCTCTTCAAAGTTAACTTTTGAACAGCAGGGGGCAAGGGTGAGTACTCTTATGGTTGGTACTCAGCAAGTGGGGTGAAAATGCAAGGCTATCAAGGATAGGCTGAGGTTTGCAGCAGCGGTTGCTTTTAGTTGGTCACATATTTATTATCAAGCACCTATTAACTAGGTTTAGGTTTATACCAATCCCACTTTAGCAAAGTCATAACGGTACCATCAACTCAAGTATTAACCACGAACCATAATTTAATTAATCTTCAAGTTTAAATTATCATGTGAGGGTCCAAGCCACTCTTAACCGTGAGTACGACTGTTATAACAGTTTGACACTCTGCAGAGGTTGTACACTTTACCCACAAATCGTGTTTCCCTGAGTCGCCCGGGTTTGCAAAGCCCTTAAACACTTCCGAGGTGAGTGGCGAGGGTACACTACGAAGCCTTTACAAAGACATGTCGAAAGCTAGGCAGCCCGCTAGAGTTTCAGTAGCGGCGTGGTCCATAAACCTCCCTAATGGTCAGCTCCTTAGCAAAGGCAGCTACCCCAAGAGGACCGGGCTATGACCCCTATCACCGACCCCCTCCTTGCCCTTTCAGTAAGGCCACCAGCAAACTACACATCTAATTAATTGGCTAAGGTCAGAGCCATATGACTTTGTGGTTGCACTGTTCACTTGGGTGGTTCTCCATGTTTCCATTAAACAAGGTCGCTCTTGATATTACGCAATAAAACCACAATATGAAACGTGTTCAACATTAACATAAGAGTAAACCAATACCAATCCCAAAGTTTGCAACTAAGCGTAACTACCCAACAAAATAGTAAACCCAGGTGTTTCAAGGATTGGGGTAAAAGACTAGGTATGTCCTTAGCATAGGTAATCCCATCAAGTTTATGCAAGCAAACAATAAAGTAAAGTGTATTTTCATGCAGTTATTGGGATCAAATAGAATATGCAGAGGGGGAAATCCACTTGCCTCCTTCAAATAGCTGCTGATTCTCTTCCTCGTAAGCTTGCTCTTGATTTGGCTCGAACGTCACGTTGTCTACGCGATCACACAAACAAGCATACACAACCAAATAAGAAACAATACAACAAACAGTACAACGGAAGGGTGAAAAGATGCTAAAGCATAATTAAACCTTAAACAGAGGGTCGGGGTGCAAAACTATAGGTTCTGGACGGCGGGTTCTAATTCTAGAAAAGTCAGGGGTCTGGATAGAAAAAGAAAGGGCTCAGCTCAAATTATTTTTCTACTGATCTGGACTGCGGGTTGATTCCTGGAAAACTTAGGGATCTTCCTGCAAAAGTTTCGGGATCGGCTAGGGTCGGATAAATCTGGTCCGTTGGATCAGAATCGGCGGCGGATCAGACGAATCGGCGGAGTAAGGGTCGGGCGAATCGGCCGAGTAAAGAAAAGGTCGGGTAAATCGGCCGGGTAAAGTGAAGATTGATTCTGGCCGTTAGATCTAGATCGAGCGGCAAAGGAAGGGTCGGCTCGTCAGAACAAAAGGGTCGGGCGAGGCGGAGTTTTAACTGGGCATCGGCGGCGAGCGTGTGCGGCGGCGGACGGCCGGAGCTTCACCGATTCCGGTGTTCCGGGGCTCAATTCAAGCTGGGTTCATGACGGGAAGTGAGTGGGTAGTACGGTGAAGGTGAGGGTGGGTACAGGTTGGCTGTGCGGCAGCAGTGAGCTGGCGGCCACGGCGGCGGGCGGAAACAGGGGTCCGGCGAACAATCTGGTGGGCGACGGAGCAAAAGAGAGAGGGGAATCTGGTTAGCTTAATGCTCACCAACTTGCGGAGCTCTGGCGAGAGTTGAAGACGGCGGAGCAGCTGCAGGTCGGCGAGTCGACGGAGAATCGGCGGCACGGGTCGGCGGCGTTCCTTCGAGGTGCAACTTCCAGCGGCGTACGACGATGTTGTGTTGAGGAAAGGATTTGAGTTTGGCGTGGGTTGCAAGGCGGGGCTTTGGCAGGAATTTATAGGGGCAGATCGGCCGAGATTAGGAAGGCGGTGCTGCGGAAATCGATCAGGACTCGGGATAAGCAGAAAGAAAGAGAACGGGGTACGAACAGCAGCTCGGAGTCGTTCTGGACTCTGGGTAAGGAAAGAAGAAAGAAGAAGAAGAAGAAGGCGCCGACAGGTGGGTCCTAGCTGTCGGTGGAAGCAAGGGTCGGCTGAGGGAAATCGGCCACTGGGTCGGCTGTGGAAAAAGAAAAGAGGGAGAAGAAAAGAATGGGGCCGGGCTGAAAGAAATAGGAGAAGAATGAAATAAAGATGCATGCACAAATTTTAATTTATGATTTTTATGAAAATATTTTTTTAGAAATTTTAGCTCCTATATTTTGGGTGTTACAGTTTGCTAGTTGATTTGCTTTGTAGGTAGAGAAATTTAGGATTTTTGGAACGAGGGAGAACAGAGAAGTTTTGAATTTATACATGTATTATAGATAAAGTTTTAGAGAGAATATTTTTGGATAGATTGCCACATTCTACATTTCAACCTTTATTTACGGTTAGTTTGCTTTTTTTATGCGATTTTTAAAACGAGGGATAATGGGGGAGCATGGAGAGATTTTGACACTCTAATGAGTATATAATAGACTCTTTCTGAATGTGTCCTTGGTAACATTTTCAACATTTCTTATTGAAATATCGTAGTTTTAATATGTATTCAAATATGTGTGTTTACTAATTAATGTATACTTGGTATTTATTTTTTATTATGAAGGAATTTATTTTGACACTCTAAGATGTCTTTATTCAGGCTCCCATTGAAACCACCGAGATGTAAAAAAAATCTTTATTTCGGAACATGTATCTATCGTTAACCTTTACCATGCGGTGATGGCACTGTTATTCAGGGCCAACATGATATTCGCAACACGGTGCGGTATAAGGACGTGATGATGGAGTACGGTCTTGGTCCCAATGAAGAAATTCTCACCTTTTTGAGCGAGGTTGGATGCCACCATTCAGACAAAGGCCGTACTCCTTCATCACGTCCTTGTACCGCACCGTGTCGCGGATATCAATGTTGGCTCCGAATGGCAGTGTCATCACCGCAGGGTCAAGGCTAACGATAGATACATGTTCCTAAATAAAGATTTATTTTCTTCTCAATTGTTTTTGCATATAGAGCCTGAATAAATGTTTTGAACCTTGATTGCATCCTGTTGGCGTTAAAAATCGGCCAGGAATCGGCCGATGACCTTCAGCGTCGGACACACGACCCGGGAGAATCTGCTTAGCTCCTCTTCGGGTTATTGCCCTGGTGCGGTTCACGCAGCGTGCTAGTCAATCTGACCTGTTGATTGACAAGGAAATAAGAGTATTAAATTCCGGGCGTCCTGATCGGCTGAGGTTCCGATCTTTCCCGAAAAGCGTATCGGCGAATCGGCCGATTTGCTATGAAGATGACCGGCTATGGATAGCCGATAATCACGTAATAATTGCAAAGAAAACTGCTGGAGCAACTTAGACAATTATTACAGATGCAACACTTGAAATAGATCTAATCGGCTACATAACAATGAACGAGGAAGAGTGATGATAAAGCCGATAGTGTTAATCTCAAACTGGATAACTGGTGATAATACTAGAACAACAGGTAAAACCTATAATTCTAGTAAATATCGATAACTGGTGAATAAATCCAAACGAAACCACGGCGATGCGCCTGAAGTTAAAGCTCAGATGTTATTCGATAAGCGGAACCTACCAATTGGCTGGAGATCGAGTCGATGCAGCCCTACCAATCCGTACGAACTCGTGAAAGAAGAAAAAGTATTGGTGAAGTCGCCGACTTGAAAGTAAAGTGCTATGAAAAAGTAGATTGTATTGTGGATTGATTCGTTGGTTGTATCTGTCCACAAAGCCCTGACGACTCCTATTTATACCCTAGGACCAGGACTTTTGATCGATTACGACTTGTTACAAACTTGATTTAAACAGAAAACTACTATATCTATAATATTTTTATAAAGGAAACGGAGTCCCGCAGAATCTTCTGCCGCCATCTCCTAATCCAATCAGGATTCTTTCCATTGCTTCTCGACCGAGTCGGCATCGTTCTGTTGACCAACGTCAGGCCACTTTTGACCGGGATCCTCTGTTGTGGTTCCAATGGTTCCACCCTCCCTATCTGTTGGCGCAAGTTGCATCGCCAATTGGCTGATTCCCCAACTGTAGCCTCAATCGGCCGATTCCTCACTGTAGCCTTTAGATCTGCCGCATCGGCCAATCTCTTCCTCTCCTGACGCCGATTCAACACGTGTCAAAATCTGGCGTCCACACATGCCCCCCAGTTTTGTAGTAAAACATAATTTTTACTTCGAAACTCTTTTCTTTAATCTTTCCTCCGAAACGAGCGCAGTAAAAATCTCCTTCCGTTTCGCGGTCTTCTACATGATGATTGCAATCTTCTCGAACCGGGCGCTTGAGACAACTGTTCCCCTGGAATTCGTGTAGACGGCGCGGCAAAAATCCCACCTTTACCCTTTCTCTCTTGGATTGTCCTTAAGTACCGGCGTTCTCCGCCACTCTTTCTCCACGAGCCTAGTAATCTCCTCCAGCGAATCACTGTTCATCTTCTTCCGGCGCCATCTTGATCTCCAACCGCACCCTCCGGCAATTTTCTCTTGCCTGCACTCTGCTCCATCCTTGCAATGGCGGCGCCATCGTTAACTTCACCAACCACGGAGGTTCCGCCGGCAACTCCCTCAGTGACGGCGGTCCCATCGGCGGCTCCACTGGTGGCTCCATCGACGACGATGAGCTTCATCCCGGAGGTAATCATCCGAAACTTTCTTCTTTCATTTTTTACTACTCAAGTATTTTCTAGACCCATTCTCAGTTTTTCTCCTTTTTCCCTCTTTTTTAGGCATTTAGGCACCAGATTACTATCCCTCTTTCCGAAACCTCCGGTCTCATCTGCTTAGGTCCCATGGGGAATCCAGATCCAACCGATTTGATCAACCTAGAAACTTACAGAATTCCTTTCAAGCAATCACCCATGGATTTGGGTCAGTGGGCAGGTGCCTTTAGATCTTGGCAAAATGAAACCCCTGGCTGGAGAGAATGGTACCATAGATTAGCCAAGTCTAAGAGAGTTCAGTGGGATGAGTTGAAAATTGGCCAGTGCATTGATCTCTCTCTGTCCCAAATGGAGAAAAATAAACCCTTAGTAATAGCGGCCTCTTATTTCTGGTCCGACGCGCTCAACGCGTTCCTCTTTGGGCAAGGACCTATGACTCCAACCCTGGCCGATGTTCTGATGTTGACCGGCCTTGATGTCTCCTCCCCTGATGCACCCTTTGATTATCTGATCAAACCAACCCATCGGCTAGAGACAAAAGGGATTGGCGGGTGGAAGGGGTATATCAGCAAGAATATGAGGACCGGGACGATTTCAGAGAGAGAACATACGGGGTTCTTGATGATGTGGCTAGAGAAACACTTCTTCTGTGGCAGAGCAGTTGGTCCTTCATCCAATACAAAAGCCCTGGCAGAAGCTCTATCACTAGGATCGGCCATCCCCCTTGGGAAGCATCTGTTAGGATCGGCCTACCACATGATGCACCAAATCGGCGTCAAATTATCAAAAGGGGAGCCGATTGGCAATCCAGGTGGTCCTTGGTGGTTCATCACCCTCCGGCTCAACTTATACATGAGCAAGGTCTCCCAGCAGCAAATAGAGACCAAGACCTTTCCCAATATCGAGTTAGAGGAAAACCCCACCATACGACGACGCTGTACCTCTTTTGGAGAAGCAGCATCGGCCTTCCCTGGCTGTCAATTCACTGCCACCCGAACGGCCGAATACTTTAGATGTTTCTACAACGGCTTCAGTGAAGAGACTATCAGTTGGTATCCATATCAGGCAACAGGGTCAATTTTCGAGCTTCCCGTCTGCTACGATTCATCATCCAACACTTTTGACGGTGATCTCATGGATATCCTGATCAAGCCAGGGATTTTACCGGCCAACTTCTTTTTTGGAAAGATTCCCCCTCCTATGAATTTTATAATCCATCGGTCCCAGCACGACAACTTGGCTTTGGTCAACTGCCGATTCAAGTCTACTTTGCCGGCCGAGCAAAATTTCGAGATGAACTGACCAAGAGCCTCGACTACAATCGGCTGTGCAACTTAGTGCCAGACTCTAGTACCATCGACCTAAACAACTGGATGGTGGCCCCTTTTTCCGTCCAACAATTCAAACTGTGGTGTGCAGAATGGAAGTAGTACCTCTTCTGTTCGTCTCCATCAACATATTGGAATAGTTTGGACCCAGACAACATTGATTCAAGTGCAGCGGTATTACCTTTCTCCCAGCCGATTTCAATATCGTCCCTTTCCATGCTACAATCTTACCGCTAACTTGTATTTCTCTTTTCAGTCTGAAAGCCAGATTCCTCCGATGCGGAGCCGAAGTGGTAGGCCGATAGAGAGCGATCGCCCATACACACCATTTCCACTTATCGGCTATCACGCTCCGACCATCAAGGACATCACTAGCGCCGAGTACGTGCCCGCATAGGACCAACTGATCAATCGGCGGCGGTAATATCGGCTGAAACCCCAACTACTCCAGCTTTGCCGATTACCGAGGGGGTCGACCTCCAAACTGCCACAGAAGTTGGAGCGGCCGCTGCATCACTACTGGTAGAAGCTGTTCAGGTAACCTCGCATACTTCACATACCTTTAAGTATTCTGTCAATATTAACCTCTTCCTTCTGCCAGGCTGCACAGATCGCTCCAGCGCAATCCCCGCAGCAATCAGCCACGTCCCGAGCGGAAGCTGAAACACCAGCGACCCTCCTCACCGAGGTAGAGAATCTCTTAACTCAATTCCTCGATATTCAGAAAACTAACCGATTCTGATGCAGACCGATCTGGGTGCGTCGATTGTACCCCCCCCCCTCCCCAACAAACATCGGCTGGAAGACTCACAGAGGTATGGCAGGTATCTCATATCATCAAATTCAATTATTCGCAGTATACTCATAAAATCTGTTTCCCATACCTTTTCATGAAGCTGGCCCAAGCAGGGCATTGATAGTCGTCGAGTCCTCCTCTTCTGATGAGCCGATTGCACCGGTTCCTGAGATGAGGATGGCACTCCCGCCGGCACAAGCAAGAGAAATCCGCTTCAAAGAGGTAAGAAACTTGTCTTTATTCTTTCGCTAATCCTTGTCTTTATTCTTTACTGTCTGCTAATCCTTGTCTTTATTCTTTCGCAGGAACAAGACACTCCTAATAACAGCCTTTTGTCTTTCACGGTTCCTCTACCTGACGATGAAGAAGTTGCTTCACGCCAAGTTCCATCGAGCTCAATTCCTGATGACGTCCGCGCCAAGCTCGAGAGTATGCGGACCCTCCTCCAAGATGATATCGGCCGATTAGTGGGAGATGCCTCACCGATTCGGCGGCTTCTCAATGACATCAGAGGCCGAATTCCGGAGGAAGCGACAGAGACTCTACAACCTGCTGCATTCATAGAGTCGATACAGATTCCAGTGTTCAGGGCCCTGCGCCATGTGGCCGATCGTGCCAAGCTAGCAAAGAACCGGGAGGAGGCCGATTCTTACAAACATCGAGCCCAAGAAGTGCATCAATGGATCAACTTCCTCAAGAACTCCTGCCCAGATATCGTCGGCACAATAGATCGCCTCAAACGGAGGAGGGAAGAGCTAGCCAAAGAGATGGAGCAGGTAACTAAGGACATAGCTGCTGAAGAAAAGAGACTTCAAGAGCTTCCATCTATCATCGTCGGGCTGGAGCGAGAAAGACAGAACCTGGCCCGTGAAGCGATAAGACTTCATCGTCATATGCCAGAAATTCCCGGATCGGCCGACGACGACCAAAGAGTATTAGACTCGGTCGATCAGATTAGGCAACGAGCTATTGCGACCATAGATGCCCTCCTTGGGTGAGTTGTAAATAATCTTGTAAACATTTAATGCTCTCTTAATGTTGACGCGCCGATTCGAATTTGGACCGCCTCCTTTGAAAGCTTTGCATTTATGAACGCTTTTACTCTAATGGGACGCATCCTACTATCTCCTTACCTCCTTCCTTCTATAAGTACGAGATCCCACATCATTTCCAGAGGCATCTGCATTACCCATCTTCTTCCCCTCCAATAACTCGATCTCTATCCTCCCAGGCTGGACATCATGATGTCTTCTTCATCTTCCTCCTCCTCTGTCAACCAGGTACGAACCCTTTTCTATTTCTCCCCTTGACATCTCAATCACTCTGATACTAGGTAGTTGTTTATCCCTCTTTAGCCAAAACGCCTTAGTCCCAGTCTGGAACGAGCGATTGAAGTTATGCATTCAGACGAACCACTATCGCAGGTAGACATAGATCTGATAAGAGCTCACTCTGAAGAACTCAACGGTCATGTTCCTGCTGATGTCCAGAAAATCTGGGACCGTATAGACGCACCCTGCTCCAAGCGACCGCCAACTGAAAGGAGTCATCCACTCCCTCGCTCAGTTGCCCTTGAAGATGCCGCGGTAGGAACACCTCAACCACCTCTCGACAGGAGCCATCCACTCCCTCATCAAGTCGAGGCTGAAGCCGCCATGGAGAATCTTGAGGAGAAGACCATCCGCCTTCTGATAAAACTAGGCCAGATCAAGAGAGAGTTCAAGAAAAAGCGTGATCAATAGATATATATTGGTACTTTTTATTCTAAGGGCGACTTGTACCATGTCGGCCATGTACTCTGTTGTTTTCACCGAATAATGAATTGGTCAGACCAAACCAAAATGTTTCCTCCTTAAGGCGATGTCATTTTTACATCGGCTATGTAGACAAAAGCCGATAGGAGTCGGCCACGTTGTCTTGATGCATCTTACTGCAAGTTACGCACCTACCCAAATGCTTGGATAGTACCTCTTCAGATATCTTCCGTTTAAGGCTCTTGAGATTTCTTCCCCTTCGATAGTTTCTAGTATATATGCATTTCCCGGAGCATATCGGCCGATTCTATACGGCCCTTCCCAAGTAGGCGACCATTTACCGAATTTGGGATCTTTAGACCCTATCGGCAACACCAACTTCCATACCAGATCTCCTTGGGAGAATTGCTTAACCTTGACCTTTTTGTCATACCACCTGGCCACCCTTTTCTTGTTTTCTTTGATGCTAATCAGGGCCCTCAACCGCTGACCCGCCGAGTCATCGAGCTCATCCTTCATGAGGAAGGAATAGTCATCGGCCGTCAACTGATCTTGAAGCGATATACGCCTTGACCCCGTCCTTAATTCCCAAGGCAAGACTACCTCGTGACCATATACCAACTGATAAGCAGATATCTTAGTGGCCCCGTGGCAAGCCATCCTATAAGCCCATAGAGATTCAGCCAAAGACATGTGCCACTTCTTGGGTTGTTCCTCTATCTTCCTCTTGATCAACTTGATTATCCCCTTATTGGACGATTCGGCCTGGCCATTGGCTTGAGCATAATACAGAGAAGAATTCAACAATTTAATCCCCATATCGGCGGCGAATTCTCCAAATTCTCCTGAGGTGAACATTGTTCCTTGATCAGTTGTGATAGTCTGAGGAATACCGAATTGATAAACAATGTGGTTCTTAACGAACTCGATCATATCGACCGATGTCACGGTCCTTAACGGAACTGCCTCCACCCATTTAGTTAAATAATCAGTGGCTACAAATATAAACTTATGCCCTTTGCTCAATGGAGGGTGAATCTGCCCGATGAGATCTATTCCCCAACCTCTGAACGGCCACAGCTTGATTACCGGATTCATAGCCGAAGCTGGCGCGCGCTGCACATTGCCAAACTTCTGACAGTCTTGGCAACCTTTATAATATTTGAAACAATCTTCAAGGATCGTTGGCCAGTAATACCCATTGTTTCTGATCATCCATTTCATCTTGTGAGCCAATTGATGGGCTCCACATACGCCTTCATGGATTTCCCCCATCAGGACCTTTGCTTCTTCCGTTCCCAGGCATTTGAGAAGAACCCCATCAATCGTCCAGTAAAACAAATCATCTTCAAGTAACACATATTTTGTGGCCTGGAAACACACTCGCCGATCCACCTTCTAGGACGAATCCTTCAAGTAATCGGCAATCTCCTTTCGCCAAGCATCGGCCGCGAGCTCCAAAATCATAGCTCCTTGAATCGGCCGATATCCGGACGTGTGTTGGGCCAGCCTATTGGCCTCTTCATTGTAATTTCTGGGGATGTGCTCGATTATTGCAGACTTGAATTCCTTTAAAAGCTGGAGGCAATCTTCATCGTAAATCCTTAAGATATCATCTTTGCATTCAGATTTCCCCGTTAACTGATCTACGATGAGCATGGAATCTCCAAAAATCTTGACTGCTTCAGCTTTGACTTCCCTTAATAATTGGATACCTTTTAGGACGGCTCGGTATTCCGCCTGGTTATTGGTTGCGGATGCTTCTATCGGCAGAGAGAAATCATAGCTTGCCCCCCGAGGCGATACAAGAATGATGCCGATTCCCGATCCGGCTCCACATGAAGAACCATCGAAATACAAAGTCCATGGCACCGGTTCGACGACAGCAATTTTCGGTCCACAATGTTGAGCCACGAAATCAGCCATGACCTGACCCTTGACAGACTTAGCCGATTCGTACCTTAAGTCGAACTCTGTCAGAGCCAATATCCATTTTCCAATCCTTCCTTTCAAAATCGGCAGTGATAGCATATATTTCACCACATCATCTTTGCATACAACTATGCACTCTGCCGATAACAAATAGTGCCTGAGCTTGGTGCACGAGAAGTATAAACACAGGCACAGCCGTTCCACCGGGGAATATCTTGTTTCGGCGTCCAGGAGTCTTCTGCTGACATAATATACCACCCGTTCTTTCCCTTCGAACTCCTGAACCAACGTCGATCCAATAGCTTCCTCATCAGCCGATAAGTATAATTTGAACGGCTTACCAGGCTGTGGCGGGACTAACACCGGTGGTGAAGTCAGATATTGCTTGATATCTTCTAACGCTCTGCGTTGTTCTTCTCCACACACGAATTCCTGATCAGGCTTCAATTTCAACAAAGGAGTGAAATCTTGAATACGCCCGGACAGGTTGGACATGAATCTTCTTATAAAATTGACCTTGCCGATGAGGGATTGCAGCTCAGTTTTATTCTGTAGGGCTACAACTTTGTTGATGGCATCTATGGTCTTCCAGTTAACCTCTATCCCGCGCTCATGGACCATGAATCCTAAGAATAGCCCGGCCGATACACCGAATGCACGCTTGTTCGGGTTCATTTTCAACCCATGCTTCCTTGTGCACTCCAGTACTTCTTGTAAATCGGCCAGATGTTCCTGATGACCTTTCGACTTGACCACAACATCGTCGATGTAAATTTCCACCGATGCACCAATGAGCTTGTGAAAGATATAATTCATGGCCCGCTGATATGTAGTGTCGGCGTTCTTTAACCCAAAGGTCATTACAACCCACTCGAATAAACTGAGGTGGCTCGGACACCCGAAAGCTGTCTTCAAAATTTCTTCTTCAGCCATCAATATTTGATTGTACCCAGCATTACCATCCATGAAACTGATGACTTTGTGTCCTGCGGCAGCATCTATCAAGACATCAGCCGTCGGCATCGGATATCCGTCCATTGGTGTAGCCTGATTTAGGTTCCTGAAATCGATGCATACACGCAATTTTCTGTTCTTCTTATATACGGGCACAATATTAGAAATCCATTTGGCGTAACGGCACTGCCGAATAAATCCTGCTTCAATCAATCTTGTGATCTCGGCCTTTATATCAGGTAGAATTTTAGGATTGCAATGTCGCGCAGGTTGCTGATATGGCCGATATCCTGATTTTATAGGCAACCTGTGTTCAACAATGGACCGGTCTAGACCAGGCATCTCATGGTATTCCCAAGCAAAGCAATCCTTGAATTCTTTTAATAAACTTGTCAATTTACACTTATATCCGGGATCCAAGCTAGCACTAATATACGTCGGCCTTGGCTTGCTACCATCTCCTAAATCCACCATCTCCAACGAATCGGCCGACGTAAATCCATGCCCAAGCTTTCCGTCTTCTCGGACGAACAAATCCATCTATTCTGAATCTTCAGAGCCGACTGCTTGGATCGGCTGTAGACCAAAATCAGACACTTTCAGGAAATCAGTGTCCCAAGTCCTGTCCGATATACACCTGACGTGTTCACAGCTCCATTGTTGCGTGTCGGCCGCCGCAACACTGTAGGTGGAATCGGCGGTGACTATCTCTGTACTGTCGCCGACCCACTGCACAAGGCATTGGTGCATTGTAGATGGGACACAGCAATTCGCGTGTATCCAATCGCGACCGAGCAACATGTTGTAGGACCCCTTACCATTAATAATAAAGAAGGTAGTGGGAAGGGTCTTACTGCCGATGGTGTGGTCGACGCAGAGCGCTCCACGGGCGGGAGACACGTTGCCTTTAAAGTCCATGAGCATCATGTCCGTCTTGGTCAGGTCTTCATCACTTTTGCCTAACTTCCGGAATATGGCATATGGCATGATGTTGACTGTGGCGCCTCCGTCCAATAGTAGCCTGGTAACGGGTTGTCCGTTAACATGCCCTTTGAGAAATAGTGCCTTGAGATGTTGTTGTTTTTCGTCTTCTGGTTTCTCAAAGGTGGCTGTCATCGGCTCCAAAACGAACTGCGCCATCTGCTCCTCCATCCTTGTCGCCTTGTCTCGATCGGCAGGCCCCATGAACTCCATCGGCAATATGAACACCATGTTGACGTCAGCTGCCGATTCTTGATTGTCAACCTCCTTGTTGTTGTTTTTCTTGGGGCGCCAGACCCGAGACTTGACGTTTTTCTTATCCAGCACCTGCCTATGCTCTTCCTCTAGTTGTTCCCATTGGCACAGGCGTTGGATTCTCCATTTCTAAGACTTAGACAAACCCTCAGGGCACCACCTGGGGTTTACTGGTCTGGCCGACGGTTTGGCGTGCTCCCAGTCTGGTTCCCTTCCTAGGGGGTTTTCATCCGACACCCTGGCATCAGCCATTTCTTCCAGCCGATCGTGTACGCTGGTTCTGCCCCCCAGTCGCTCCTGCTGGTTGATCCTGCCTTTCGACCTGTGATACCGGTCAACTCTGCCCCCCAGCCGATCATGCACTGAAAGGCGTCGTCCTTGTTCGCGCAAATTTCTGCTGATCGGCTCTGATCCCCTGTCTTTGGAGCACGATCTTTTGAACAGGCGATTATTGCGACTTGATCCGCTGCACTCAGGACAGTCATCGGCTGATGGCAATCTGAGGTCGTTTTCACAGCAATGGATGAAGAACGGACATCGCCAGTGATCCTCGTGTCGGCGTATCATCTCATCGTGGTATCTTGACCGTTCCTGCTGCCGCCGATATTTGCTGAATAAGAATTGGGAAGTAAAGGGTCTACGCGATCGTTCTGATCCTTCGCCCTCGTCTTCAGCCCATCTTTTCCCTTTGACCTCATCCACCGTGACTTGCTTCCTGGGATCTACGGCGCCGCTCCTTCTGGCCGATTCCGACGTCAGCACCTTGGTTTGAAGTGAGTTTCTTCCCGTGTCAACCATGTTGGCCGGGAAAGGATGTTGGTCAATCTTCATCGGCTTTGCCGGGGTCTCGAACTTGAGTCTTCCCTGCTCAATGGCCGACTGTATCTGCTAACGGAAGATCTTGCACTCATTTGTGTCATGAGATGTAGCGTTGTGCCATTTGCAGTACTTCATCTTTTTGAGTTGATCGGCCGAAGGAATGGTATGGTATGGTGATAGCTTGATCTGCCCTTCCTGGAGCAATAAGTCGAAAATTTTATCGGCCTTTGATGCGTCAAAGCCGAATGTTTTTGTTCCTTCTTTCCAAAAGGACACGATATTGGCTTCTTCCCTTTGACCCATTCTGCTAGGCCGATTTCTTCCTCTTCCTCGGATTCAGATCCTTCCAAGTATGCCACCTTTTTCTGGAAATTCCTCCGCTACTCAAACGGACGTATTTCCTGACCGGCCAATCGGTGCACGATCTGACTTAAGCTTTCAAATTCTTGTGAGGCATACCTCTCCTTGATATGTGGCAGGACGCCTTGGAAAGCGATATCGGCCAACTGGGCATCGGTCAGAGCAAGGGTATAGCATTTGTTTCTGATTTCCCTGAACCTCTTTATGTATCCAGTTACTGGTTCGTCGCTCCTCTGCCTGAGGCTGGTCAAATCCGAGAGCTTCATCTCATGTACTCTTGCGTAGAAGTACTTATGGAATTGCTTTTCTAGATCGGCCCAAGTAAATATGGAGTTGGGTGGTAAAGTGGTGAACCACTGGAAGGCCGATCCAGACAGAGACGACGAGAACAGACGCACCCTCAGAGCATCTTCTATGGCAGCTTCCCCACACTGGATGATAAATCTGTTGACGTGCTCCATGGTAGAGGTGTCGTCCAGCCCCGAAAATTTGGTAAAGTCAGGAACCTTGTACCGGTGGGGAAACGGCAGCAGGTCATAGGCCGATGGGTATGGCGTCTTGTATGTATAAGTCTACACTTTTGGCTTTAACCCGAATTGGTCCTGAATTACCTCCGCTATTCTTGCCATCCAATCCACTTGCTGCTGATGAACAGCTGTTCGGGGTGCCGACATATGTTGGAGGATTGGCGGCGGTACGACCGGGTGATGGATCGAAGCGTGCGGCGGATTCTGTTGCGTCACGGCCGTCTGAGCAGTTGACAGTTGATGGCGAAGCGAATCCGCCGCCCCATCGTACATCGTCATCGGCGCCGTGCTTCTGAGTGCTTCTACAACGCCTGCCCCCCTACCGATTTCTGACGGGGTTGGTTGATACTGAGGGACCGTCGGCCGAACGGCCGAATGGAACAGCGCCTGGATCGGATACCTCCCATGTCCGGTTGATCGATCGGGAAAAGCCGCTGTTGCCGATGCCCCCCAAGGCACTAAGTTTGAGGGCAGCGATTGCACAGAAGCAATCTGGATAGGCTGAAGCGGCGCTTGCGATGGGAAACTTGGTGCACCGTTATACCTTGGAGACACTGGAGGCAACGAAGTGTTGTATCCTTCGCGTTGCGTCGACATCGGCTGAGGAGCCGAGTGGGACGTGCCTGGTGAGCTTCTGGCTGGAGGTACAATAGGTGGGGCGTATGCTGGCCCCCTGATATCCTTGAGCTGCTCCACTGACCAGAGAACTGATGACAGCGTTATACACCATGTTCGTCACTACTGAGGATTGGTCGATGAAAGCCTAGTAGACGGACTGTTGAATCATATCGGACATCTTGCCCGAATCCTCAGCGATGGTGATGTGGCGGGGAACAAGAAGAGGAGCTTTCTCGATTGCCTCCCCACTTCTGGTACGACTGAAAGACTGCAGATACATCCTTTTGTAATCCTCTAGATGTTTAGCCAGTTCCTCTTTCTAGTCGTCCTTGAGATCTGCTTCTGTGACCTCAATGATGTTGTTCTCAGAAACTTAGGTGTTCTTTGACATATTGGATCTTGAGGGTGTCCCACCGGGCGTGCCAAAAGTGTGTTGGCGCTAAAAATCGGCCAGGAATCGGCCGATGACCTTCAGCGTCGGACACACGACCCGGGAGAATCTGCTTAGCTCCTGTTCAGGTTATTGCCCTGGTGCGGTTCGCGCGGCGTGCCAGTCAATCTGACCTGTTGATTGACAAGGAAATAAGAGTATTAAATTCCGGGCATCCTGATCGGCTGAGGTTCCGATCTATCCCGAAAAGCGTATCGGTGAATCGGCCGATTTGCTATGAAGATGACCGGCTATGGATCAGCCGATAATCACGTAATAATTGTAAAGAAAACTGCTAGAGCAACTTAGACAATTATTACAGATGCAACACTTGAAATAGATCTAATCGGCTATATAACAATGAACAAGGAAGAGTGATGATAAAGCCGATAGTGTCTATCGCAAGCTGGATAATTGGTGAGAATACTAGAACAACAGGTAAAACCTATAATTCTAGTAAATATCAAACTGAAGAGTGTCAAAATAACTAGGGTTTAGAAATAGAGAATGTGAAATGTTAAGTTGAATGTGAATGCAAAGGTGTAATTTTAATATAGCCAGTGAGTATGAGTATATTTTCATGTAATTCTAAGAATTTATTCTATTATTTACATTTATTTGATAAGTGTACTGAAATTAGTTTTACTTTTAAAAATATTGTAGTTTCTTATTGAAATATCATAGTTTTAATATGTATTCAAATATGTGCGAAATATGTATTCAAATATGTGTGTTTACTAATTAATGTATACTTGGTATTTATTTTGTATTATGAATGAATTATTTTAACACTCTAATGATGTATTTATTCAGGCTAACACTGAAACCATCAAGAAGTAAAAAAATGTTTGTTTCTAAACATGTATCTATCGTTAACATAGATCATGCGATGATGACACTGCCATTGAGGGTCAACATTATATTTGCAACACGGTGCGATAAAAGGACGTGATGAAGGAGTACGGTCTTGGTCCCAATGAAGAAATCCTCACTTTATAGCGAGGTGAGGATGCCACCATTCGGACCAAGGCCGTACTCCTTCATCACATCCGTGTACCGCACCATATCGCGGATATCAATGTTGGCTCCGAATGGCAGTGTCATCACCGCAGGGTCAAGGTTAACGACAGATACATGTTCCTAAACAAAGATTTTTTTTCTTGTCTATGGTTTTTGCATATAGAGCCTGAATAAATGTTTTAACCTTGATTGCATCCCATGTGGCATGGGACGATGAGTGTTCGCCTCGAACTAAAGAGTGTCAAAATTATTAGGGTTTAGAAAAAGTGAATGTGACATGTCAAGGTGAATGTGAATGCAAAGATGTAATTTGAATATAGCCAGTGAGTATGAGTATATTGAAGGGATATGAGGTGGGCTACGCTAGCGACAAACAAAACTTTCCACCGCATAAACCAGGAAAACTGCTGTTATAGATCACAGAATTACCACTAGACGCGCGGGTGCGGAACTTCTGTAGCGCGTCGGGGTAGTGCAATCGGTCGCCGGCAGTATAGTTGCTAGACCTCCTCACGTGCGGCTCATCCTCCTGCAGCAGATGCAGCACCTCCAAGGTATCTACACATATGGGGAAGAAGCGTCGCACTCCGAACTACTAGGTCCGTGAGAGCAATCGTGGGCGCGGGCATGGGAGGCCGCTGCTAGGAGGCGTGGAATTAGGGTTAGCCCCTCCATGCGCCCCCACCCCTTCTTGTATAGGCGCCCACTAATGGGCTTCCTAATCGAGGCCCATTAGTGCACCTAAGCCCACTCTAATTTGGATCATATCCTCATAAGGCTTCCAGCCCCTTAAATGTGTGACCCTATGGGCTCACACGCGAACAGCCATGGCCTGAGTACTCCTACTCGACCAATAGTTGATAGCGGCCTCTAGCAAGATGTGTCAACTCTTATGCGCGTGCAAAGATCATATTAGACGAGCCATCACAATCTCATATACATGCTATTCCCTTTGCCTCACGCTATTTGGTCTAGCTCCAAGCTGACCTCTCTTTCTCGATGTCGTGATCCGGAATCCTTGGTTAACACTTAACCCTAGCACAGCATGCATTTCTTGATCCGATCCCTCGAGGGGCCCAGAGATATCTCTCTCAAGCAGAGAGGGGCAAATCCCATCTTGACTGACCATGTCTCACAGCATGCTTCTTCACAAACCCGAGAACCACTTTTATGACTGCTCAATTACAAAGTAGCATTTGATGGCTCCTAAGTAGGTCGGTTCACATCTTGAGTACATGCGACAATCTCATGTCAAAGGACACAGCGTACACATTGTGTAATGAGAAATCACTATTTCTCGAGTTGAGTCGGTCCAGCCTCATGTCATACATGCACCCACATTATTAGTTTGACATCTCCATGTCTATGACTTGTGAAACACAGTCATCAACTAATACATGTGCTAATCTAATATTCATGTGTGTCCATACATGAACTCCGACTAGGAACACCTTTAGAATAACCATACAAGTAAAGAGTCTCACAAACAATTCACATAATTGCCAATCAATACAAGTTGCCTTTCATGGATATTCAATGAACACATAATACATCATGGATACCATCACCACGAGGGCAATCAGGGCTAACTCGCACTTCAAACGGAGTAATCCATTGGTCTGTCGGGTAACCTCCCGATAAAACCACGGTTTTGCTGATCGAAACCACACATACAAGTACTCACGCGAAGGTGAGCCCAGAGGATACAAAATTCCACAAATTTTACATCACAGGGTTCATCATAAATTATTATTACAACTGAGTTCGAATTCATAAAATAAGTACTTCAGAAATTAAAAGTAAACGAGTTCTTCAGAGTTCATTGCAACGGAAAAACAACGATACACTACTCGACGATACATGATGTCTCGATGAAGCCCGTACGAGAAATCACTCGGCATTATCATCATTGGCCGGGGACGCATCCCATTCCACCGACCAACTAGGAGGAAGAGTACACAGCCAAGTCAAACTAGCGATCATGTCCTCAAAAGTATCACCTGAAAATAAGCCTCAAGCAAGGCTGAGTATACTAATACTCAGCAAGGCTTACCCGACTAGTGGAATATACTTAGCCAACTCCTAGACATGCAAGGCTTTTGGCTTGAGGGGTTTTTTTTGCCGAAAAGCATATACAAGTAGGTCCTTACTTTCATATTTTAGCTCCAGGTTCTAGATTTCTTGATCCATTCTAAGTAAGCAACTATCCAATATCATACATGGTGAAAGAATTAATTTGCATCCAACAAGATTAATCATCATCATTGTTCCATTTCTTACTCTATGTGGTAAAAGGGTCAAGCAGTCTCAATAACCGCGAGAAACGGACGATTCGAATCGAATTTCTTAACCTTGCAAGGCAGACCTAAACACACGTCACGTGGTTACTCCCAGAGTCACACGTGCAATCTTTCCCCTTTCTTCCCGGGTTGTGGATCAGGGCCACCATCCGAGACTACAGAGCCCGGCTCTGTACCCACCATGTGCGCGCATGGAACCGAAGTTGAGAGGGTGGGATGCTGTCCACTTGCTGGTCCGATTAGGTACTTAAGCTTACCGATTACCATATTCTCGGCATGTGGTTAGTACGTTCAAAGACTTAACCACCACTACCACACACTGCGGCCTTAGCATTTTTCACTAAATAGATAGGACATCAATCATCAACTTGAACATCGCATCATAGCCCCGTCCATCGACCTTATGATTGCAGCATGTAGTAAACATTCAACTCCTATATTCTCGCGAGTGACAGGAAATCACTCGACTTTTACCGAGTCCTATTAGCATAGCATTCTATCGAACCTTACATCTAGTGTTCAGAGCATGGGTACCTAGGATCATGCAACTAAGTTTTCATCCAACTCCTATAAACTTAATACACAAGTAGAATAGAGTATTAAGTTGCATAATTTAGAAAAATAGGGTTCATGCTCCAGGGCTTGCCTTCTTGGGTAAAGTTAGCCTAGGGCTCGTCCGAACTTTGGTTCGGGTCTTCGAAAACCTCAGTTAGATTCACTTGAGCTTCACGCTGCTCACTCTCGGACGCGGGCACCAGCTCGTACGTTCCGTCGGCGAGAGTAGTCGATTCTATATGAATGCATAAGTGTAAGTTGTAGTGATGATACATGATATTTATTTTCTTCACAATAAAGTTGCAGTCCACAAAATATAGGTTTTGTTGTAAAGTTACTTAGCTATGATTTCTTGGGAAATCGTTAACAGAAGGGGTTGTGTTGCATTGGAAATTTAATTTTTGAAGTACAAGCATGGATTAAACACAACACTGATCTAGGTATCTTCCGGTGATGAAATTTTTATTCAGAGTACATTATGCAGAGATGGGTTCCGAGGCTTGGTTCGAGCGGAGGAGGGCCGGAGTTGGGTTGTCCACGTAGCAGTAGGGGGCGGCGGCGGCGCTGGCGGCGCTCCGACGGGTCTGGGCGGCGATGGGCGGGGCAGTGAGCTGCGGTAGGGCGATGTGGTGGTGGTTGGAGACTCAGCTCTGGCAATGGGTGGCCGAAGAGGTGAGCTCCACGGGCGAGTGGTGCACGGCGCCGACAATGGCAGTGGCGGCGGCGTTCTAGTGGGTTGGGGCGCGCGCGAGCGGCTTCGTGCCGCCTTTTATAGGCTGCAGGAGGGAGGGAGAGGGCCGGGCGATGCTGGGGAGGGGCGGCACGATGGGGGTGCATTACTGGGCGCGGCGGGCGGCGAGCAGTGCCGGCGCGGCGTATGGCGGGCGCGGGCAGGCGATTGGCCGCCGGGGATTTGGTGTGGGGGAGGGGGAGATCACGCGGGCGCGGCTGGGCAAGCAGCTGCAGCAGTGGCTTGTCGGGGCGGCGAGCGCGGGGACTGGCGGGGCGTGGTGAAGGCTCGGGCACGGCGCGGCTGGCCATTGGGCGCGGCGGGCGGCGAGCAGATGCGCCTTGCTGGCGTGCGTGTGGCACGCGCGGGCTGGGCAAGCAGGGCCGGCGTGGGGAACAGCGTAGGTGGTCGGGCGGGGCATGGCCCGCCATTGGCTTGGCGCCTAGCGCCGGTCGGGCATTGCCGGCCAGGTGGACAGCGGCGACTGCGCGGCGGGGGGTCGGGCGAAGTAGAGGAGAGGGGAGGGACTGAAAGTGGAAATAGGAGAAAAGGCAGGGGCTGGTTTCCAAAGTTAAGTGTTTCTCAAATTTTTGCGCTGCAACTCAAAAATCTCTGAACATGAAAGTTGTCCAAAATAAAAAGTTACACAAGTTTTGTTTCAGGCCAAAGTTCATTTGAGTTATAGTTTGAAAATTAATTTGAAAACCCAAAAAGCTTGATTCGGGGGACCCGTTATTTTATGGGCAAAATTTCGTATTCTCTCCTCAGCTTCAACTAGACTTTTGTTTATCCTGTCATCAATGTTGTGTCTATTAAATTTCGTAGCTATATCTTCATTGATGTGAAAGTTATTTAATTTGTTTGGTTAAAGCACATATATTGATGCATATATACACATAATTTCAAAATTAAAACAAAACGAAATTATAATTCATTTCTTTTAAATTTTTCTTAGTTAGTTGGGCATATTATTATGCTATGAGACTTGTTTAGCAATTTAAACACCTGAGGTGTTACACTAATCAAGAAGATATCTCTAGGGCATATTTCTAACAGTCTCCCACTTGCACTAGAGTCTAATATAGAAGATATCTAATACCCGTAGCTCTTGTGTGCGCTTCATGCTTAGGCTGTGGAAGAGGCTTTGTCAAAGGATCAGCAACATTCAAATCCGTGTGTATCTTGCATATCTTGATCTCACCCCATCTAATGAACTCTCGTAGGAGGTGAAACTTCCGCAGTACATGTTTGTTCTTCTGGTGATTCCTTGGCTCCTTAGCCCGCGCTATTGCTCCATTGTTGTCACAGTAGAGATTTAATGGGCTGGATGCATTCAGAAACACACCAAGCTCAACGAGGAACTTCCTCATCCAAACACCTTCCTTTGCAGCTTCCAAAGCTGCAATGTACTCGGCTTCCGTTGTAGAATAAGCTACCGTATCCTGCTTGGAAATTTTCCAACTTACAACACCACCATTCAATGTGAACACAAATCCTGATTGTGACTTTGAATCATCTTTGTCGGTTTGGAAGCTAGCATCAGTGTAACCTGTTACAGTGAGCTCCTCCTCACCTCCATAGACTAGGAACACATCTTTAGTCCTTCTGAAGTACTTAAGAATATTTTTCACCGTTGTCTAGTGACTCTCACCTGGATCAGACTGGTACCTGCTAGTAGCACTTAGAGCATATGTGACATCTGGGCGTGTACTTATCATCGCGTACATGATAGATCCAATTGCCGAAGCGTATGGAACCTTGCTCATGCAATCCAGCTCATCAGTTGTCGAAGGACACTGAGTCCTGCTGAGATATATACCGTGTGACATAGGCAAGAACCCTTTCTTTGATTGTTCCATGCTGAAACATTTCAACACCTTGTCAATGTAAGTATCTTGGCTTAATCCAATAAGCCTTCTCGATCTATCTCTATAGATTCTTATGCCTAGAATGTATGCGGCTTCCCCTCAGTCCTTCACAGAAAAACTATTTTTCAGAAAAGTCTTTACGGATTCCAGCATAGGAATATCATTCCCAATCAGCAATATGTCATCTACATATAGGATCAGAAATGCAACAGAGCTCCCACTTTCCTTCTTGTAAACACAAGCTTCTTCTTCGTTCTGAAATGAATATTCCAACTCCGAGATGCTTGCTTCAACCCATAAATGGATTTCTGAAGTTTGCATACCTTTCCAGCATTGGTCGGATCGACAAAACCTTCGGGCTGTATCATATACATGTCCTCATCCTGGTTTCCGTTCAGGAAAGCTGTTTTGAGATCCATCTGCCATATCTCATAATCAAAATACGCGGCTATTACTAGAATGACCCGAATAGATTTAAGCATCACTACGGGAGAGAATGTCTCTTCGTAGTCAACTCCTTGAACTTGTCTAAACCCTTTTGCGACAAGTCGAGCCTTATAGATGTGAACATTTCCATCCATATCTTTCTTCGTTTTCATTTGCACTCTATGGCTTTAACACTATCAGGCGGGTCAACCAAGTTCCAAACTTAATTGTCTCCCATGGAATCTATCTCGGATCTCATGGCATTCTGCCATTTCTCGGAATCTGGGTCCATCATTGCTTCTGCATATGTCGCAGGCTCATCACTGCCCAACAATAATATCTCGCGCGCCGCGCGGAGCCTTGCTGACCTTCATGGCTGCGGTGGTGCTTCTCTTGCCATGGGTATCTCAACTTGTTCTGCTACATTAGCATCACTTGTTGAATCTTGCCTGATTGGCTCATCTTGAACCTCTTCAAGATACACCTTCTATCCACTTTTCTCCTTCTTGAGAAACTCTTTCTCTAAGAAAACACTGTTCCGAGCAACAAACACTTTGCCCTCTGATCGGTTGTAGAAGTAATAACCTAAAGATTCCTTTAGATATCCCACGAATATGCACTTATCCGATTTGGGAGTTAGCTTGTCCGACTGAAGTCGCTTGACAAAAACTTCACATCCCCAAATTTTCAAAAAAGACAAGCTGGGAGTCTTCCCAGTCCATATCTCATATGGTGTCTTAACTACAGATTTAGACGGTACCTTGTTTAGTGTGAAAGCTGCTATTTCTAGAGCATAAACCCAAAACAATAACGGTAGGTCCGACTGGCTCATCATCGACCGAACCATGTCCAAGAAAGTTTGATTACGTCACTCGGACACACCATTTCTCAGAGGTGTTCCAGGCGGCATGAGTTGTGGAACAATTCCGCAACTCTTCAGATGATTGCTAAACTCATGACTCAAATACTCGCCTCCTCGATCAGATTGCAAGGCCTTAATTTTCTTGCCACGTTGATTTTCATCCTCATTCTAAAATTCCTTGAACTTTTCAAAGGTTTCAGACTTATGCTTCATCAAATGGACATAGCGATATCTACTCAAATCATCAGTGAAAAGTTATGAAGTATTGGAATCCTCCTCTAGCTGTCGTGCTCATTGGTCCGCACACATCAGTATGTATGAGTTCCAGGAAGTTCGATGCTCTCTCAGGAAAACCTATGAACGGTGTTTCGGTCATCTTGCCTAGCAAACAAGCTTTGCATGTCTCGTATGATTCAAAATCAAACAAAGTTAGAAGTCCATCGGAATGGAGCTTCTTCATGCGCTTCTCACTTATATGACCCAAACGACAATGCCACATATAGGTAGGACTCAAATTATTAGGCCGAAGAATTTTAGCACTTGCATTACAGATAGGTGAATCATCAAGATTTAAAACAAACGACCCATTCTTAATAGGCGCAGAAGCCACAAACATATCATTCTTAGAGATGACACAACCATTGTTTTCACTCATAAACGAATAACCATCCATCATCAAACATGAAGGAGAAATAATGTTTCAACTCAAACTAGGAACAAAATAACAATTATTCAACTCCATAATAAATCCTAACGGGAGGTGGAGTTGCATTGTCCCGACGCTCAATGCAGCAACTCTTGCATTATTGCCCACGCGGAAATCAACTTCCCCTCTTGCCACGCTTCTACTTCTTGTCAGCGCCTACATCGAATTGCAAATATGAGCAACCGATCCAGTATCAAATACCCAAGAATTGAGAAAAGAATCAGCAATCAAAATGTCAATAACATAAACAGTAAGGGTACCTAATTTGGAAGTACTCTTAGTTCCGCGATTTTTCAAAGAAGCCAAGTACACCTGGCAATTTCTCTTCAAGTGACCCTTTTCATGACAGTGAAAGCACTCAGTGCCAGCAGCTGGTCCAGTTTTAGCCTTAGGATCTAGGTTCTGTGTGGGGTTCTCAACCTTAGCCTTGCCCTTCTTCTTCCAAGAAGTACCCTTCTTGAAGTTAGGCTTGTTCTGGACCGCCATCACATGGCCGCCACCCGTGCTCTTCTTGATGTCACATTCTGCTGTCTTGAGCATGCCGCATAGCTCATTCAAGGCCTTTTCAGCCCCATGCATGTGGTAGTTCAAGACGAAGTTCCCATAGCTCGGCGGTAAAGATGCAAGAATGAAATCAGTGGCAAACTCTTGGCCGAGTGGGAAGCCTAGCTAATCCAACCTCTGCGTGTAACCAACCATCTTGATCACATGCGGCCCCACTGCTGTGCCCTCTACCAGCTTGCTCTCTACAAAGGCCTTGGACACATCGAACCTTTTAGTCCTGCCAAGTGTCTAGAACATGTCCTGAAGCGCCACGATCATATCGTGCGCCTCATGGTTTGTTTCAAACTGCATCTGCAGCTCGGGTTCCATGCAAGCGAGCATAAGGCAACTCACTTCAAGATTGTTGTCGCATGCTTTCTTGTAAGCATTCTTGACAGCAGCAGTTGCATCATCAGCAGGCTCTTCTGGTAATGGGGTATCCAGAACATCTTCCTTTTTCTTAGCCCTGAGAACAATTCTCAGGTTACGGATTCAATCCGTATAGTTAGTCCCATTCAACTTATCCTTCTCAAGGATCGAACGCAAAGTAAAAGATGTAGTGGTGCTAGGTGCCATTGATCTACAACAAAATAATAATGCAAAAATACTAAGACAAATGTATCCATGATAAAGTAACTCACATTAAACATTTAACAGAATCTACGCCCACTAAAATCAATATCCCTCCATTGATACTTAGTGATTCAAGACCCACAACTATTAAGTCGACTAGTGAGCTTTAGCATCATCGCTAGAAGACAGGTAGATCGGTAAGCAACTCTTTGCTAATCATATCACATATGAATCTTGTTGTTGGGTGACATCATGTCTCATCTCCCAAGCTTTATGCCCCAAGGTCCTTAACCATTAAGAGGACCTTGCTTAAGCTTTCCAACCCTTTATGCGTGTAAGTATCCGATACAAACTCATCAAGTCAAGGAAAACTAGTGGCACCCTAATTTCCTAGACCCACCACTAATTGTACAAGACACGTGATGGAGCAAGGTTTAGTTGGGAGGGAATTTATACTTAAACATTGCGAGGGATCGATCGGTCTACTTCTACCGTATGTAGAAAACACATTATCGCATATAGAAGTAAAATGATAAGAACGGCAAACACATAGTTGGGAATCAGTATGGCCCATATTCACATGGTGATCTCCATCTCCATAGAATCTGTCCACCATGATGATCTCCATCTCCATGTTCCATGTGCGCCATCCTCCAAGTGACGAGTTCTCCAAGAACTATAACTACCGAAATCTAGTTACATTGTCTGGTCAGATCATCACAGGTTGGCATGCAGGCCATTACACAAATTGGCAAAACATTTGGCTCCTGCCGTATTACATTACTCACGACACGCAGGTCATGAAAATTACATACATGCATCACATACACACAAGGGCCATACCGATCACACATGGTCCTGCAAACACAAGTTAGGCGCAATGACATCTAAACTTCGAACGCCCGAAACTCCATCTTCCAGGCTGTTTTTTTGGGAAATCTTATTTCAGCAAAAATGCCAAAGGGGTTGAATTTCATGTGCAGAATTTTCTGTAGATGAATTTTCATATAAAATTCGCCTCAATCCGAGTTCGTATGCAAAAGTTATGGCTATTTTACCGAACAACATGTTTCTACAACCCGATAGCAGATCTGATCTGCCACCCCACACATCATATGCATCTGGTGATTCATCCTCGGTTTCGATTCGACCAATCCCATTGATCTCCGCCTGCTTTGACTGGGTTTACGTGTATCACTTAACTCCGATGGCGGATACCGACAGGTAGGAGTATGTCGTTACACGACCATCGTAGCGAGGACACGAAACAGGATTAGGGTTTCACCTACATCCATGCATATCTTCATATGCACACATTCGAACCTGTAACGAAGCAGCTACGACTTAAATACCACTAAAGGGGTATGAGGTGGGCTACGCTAGCAATAAACAAAAATTTCCACCGCATAAACTAGGAAAACTGCTATTATAGATCACGGAATTACCACTAGATGCGCGGGTGCGGAACTTCTGTAACATGTTGGGGTAGTGCAGTCGGTCGCCGGCAGTACAGTTGCTAGACCTCCTCACGTGCAGCAGATGCAGCACCTTGAAGGTATGCACACGTACGGGGAAGAAGCGTCGCACTCCGGACTGTTAGGTCCACGAGAGCAACCATGGGCGCGGGCGTGGGAGGCGGCTGCTAGCAGGCGTGGAATTAGGGTTGGCCCCTCCATGCGCCCCCACCCCTTCTTTTATAGGCGCCCACTAATGGGCTTCCTAACCGAGGCCCATTAGTGCACCTAAGCCCCTTAAGTGTGTGACCCTATGGGCTCACACGTGAACAGACATGGCCCGAGTACTCCTACACGACCAATAGTTGAAAGTGGCCTCTAGCAAGACGTGTCAACTCCTATGCGCGCGCAAAGATCATATCAGACGAGCCGTCACAATCTCATATACATGCTATTCCCTTTGCCTCACGATATTTGGTCTAGCTCCAAGCGGACCTCTCTTTCTCGATGTTGTGATCTAGAATCCTTGGTTAACACTTAACCCTAGCACGGCCATGCATTTCTTGATCCGATCACTCGAGGGGCCCAGAGATATCTCTCTCAAGCAGAGAGGGGCAAATCCCATCTTAACTGACCATGTCTCAGAACATGCTTCTTGACAAACCCGAGAACCACCTTTATGACTGCCCAGTTACGGAGTAGCGTTTGATGGCTCCTAAGTAGCTCGGTTCACATCTTGAGTACATGCGACAATCTCAGGTCTAAGGACACAGCGTACACATTGTGTAATGAGAAATCACTATTTCTCGAGTTGAGTCGGTCCAGCCTCATGTCATACATGCACCCACATTATTAGTTTGACATCTTCATGTCGATGACTTGTGAAACATAGTCATCAACTAATACATGTGCTAATCTAATATTCATGTGTGTCCATACATGAACTCCGACTAGGAACAACTTTAGAATAACCATACAATTAAAGAGTCTCACAAACAATTCACATAATTGCCAATCAATACAAGTTGCCTTTCATGGATATTCAATGAACACATAATACATCATGGATACAACGAAATATGATCATATCTATAATTAACTCTAGGGCATATTTCTAACATATATTTTCATTGTAATTCTAAGAATTTATTCAGCTTTTTACATTTATTTGATAAGTGTAGTGAAATTAGTTTTATTTTTGAAAATATTATAGTTTAGTGCTTGACCCAACATGATGAGTAATTAATTTATGACTAATTAATATTTAATCGATAGAAATGGCTTTGCAACATGATGCATTGGAGCGCCATGCGCCCGCTCGGGCGTCGGTACGCAATCATTTGAGGTGCACCAGACATTCCCTTGAGTTCCGTCCTAAAGAGCGTCTTGGACTTGTTTGCGGTCGTATTCGTTATTAGATTAAGAAAGAATTTGATTGCCTCGCGCTATGTAATGCAAGGCGCAAAGTTGAGCATGAATTAGATGCCGAGTTGTATGGTACGGATGATGATCACGTGTTGATGGCTCGACGTAATACATGGTGCGAAGCGTCGGGGATGGCAGAAATTGGTCGTTCGGTGTCGAGAGTTCGAAAGACGGTTCACAAGGCATCAGTCAATAGGTCTCGTGAGTAGTAATCATGTTGTGTAATGGATAATGTAGACTTTTTAATTAGATGTATATTTGGTATTTATTTTGTATTACGAATGAATTATTTTGACACTCTAATGATGTATTTATTCATGCTCACATTCAAACCATCGAGAAGTAAAAAAAAATCTTTGTTTCTGAATATGTATCTATGGTTAACGTTGACCATGTGGTGATGACACTGCCATTCGGGGCCAACATGATATCTGCGATACGGTGTGGTATAAGGACGTGATGAAGGAGTACGGCCTTGGTCCCAATGAAGAAATCCTCAGCTTTGAACGAGCTGAGGATGCCACCATTCAGACTAGGACCGTACTCCTTCATCACTTCCTTATACCGCACGTGTCGCGGATATCAATGTTGGCCCCGAATGGCAGTGTCATCGCCGCAGGGTCAAGGTTAACGACAGATACATGTTCCGAGTGTTCGCCTCTAACTGAAGAGTGTCAAAATAATTAGGGTTTAGAAATAGTGAATGTGAAATGTCAAGTTCAATGTGAATGCAAAGATGTAATTTGAATATAGCCAGTGAGTATGAATATATTTTCATTGTAATTCTAAGAATTTATTCAGTTTTTTACAGTTATTTGAGAAGTGTAGTGCTTGGTCTAAAGAGCAAACTGTAGTGCTTCACCCAATATTTATTCATGTTATTGTATAGTAAAAAATATGCATCTTTGATTATAGTTCCTTATTAAAAAAAGTGTGACCGGTGCACCATGGAATGGAAAATTATGATTGCAGATGGACCGACAATGGATGTACGGTGACCGGTGCACCATGGCATGGATTAATGGCCTAAAGTGTTTTCTCAACACGGCTGAGGCCCATAGGTCATCGAAAGGTTTCATGTGCTGTCCATGCCGTATTTGCAGAAATAACAAGGAATTTTCTAGAAGCAACACTCTACACGTCCACCTTATTGAAAGGGGTTTCATGGATAACTATTCTCTTTGGACCAAGCACGGTGAACCTGGAGTTCTGCTGGAAGACGATGAAGAAGATGGTGATGATAACAGCATTCCAGACTTGTCTCAATTATATGAAGCGGGTGCCTTTGATGATGAACCAATGGACGAGGATGAAGAAAATGCCGCAGAAGAGCAACCACATTACGAACTAGGTCAGGTGTTGCTAGATGCACAGAAAGACAGTGAAACTATGAAGGAGTCAAAGATGTTTGAGAAGATGTTGGAGGATCACAAAAAGTTGTTGTATCCAGATTGCAAACAGGGGCACAAAATGTTGGGTAGCACACTGAAATTGTTGTAGTGGAAGGCAGCAAATGGTGTTATCGATAAGGGCTTTGAGGAGCTGCTGGGAATCGTAAAGAATATGCTTTCCGAGGGTAGCGAACTGCCCTCGACAACATACAAAGCAAAAAAGGTTGTTTGCCCTCTTGGATTGGAAGTATAGAAGATTCATGCATGTCCTAATGACTGTATTCTCTATTGCGGCGATGAATATGAGAAACTGGATGTTTGTCCTGTTTGCGGCGCAAAGCGATATAAGATCTTGCATTTAATTCCATACATGTATAAATTTAAAATAATGATGTTTGTATGTGACAGATTTGGAAAATGAAAGAAGACCTCATCGAACCAGAAAGAGTAAGGGCAATTCAAGAATGATTTTGTGGATTCTTGCTGGATGAGGTCATAAATCCCGCCGGAGAACTTTATGCCGATCATAGGGTAAGTGTGGGTCCATTTGACGAAAACAAGGACGACGATGAAGAAGAAGAGTAATATTTGAACTACATGTAAGGAAATAACTTATATGCCTACTTGTAATGTTTGATCCCAAGTGTGCATTATTATTTGAGGCATAAGCAAAGAAACATAAGCAAACAAAAAAACAAAAAAAAGAACTTAGTACCGGCTAGCGTGCATTTCAGTACTAAACAGCGCGACTGGTACTAAATGCACGCCCATTTAGTACCGACTAATCTGTACCGGACGCGGAACCGGTACTAACCTGGGGTTCCCACCCGGTACTACTGCTCAGATCTATAGTAGTGGTAATGGGAATAGGGATGACCGATCTTCGATCAAGTAGGTATAGCTATCGACTTGATGGTAACTTGACACAAGCGATCCAACTTCTGACCGACAAGACCCGAACCCTATAATCGAAGCATCATATCTCCTCTAATTATCAACCATGCGCTGCCAAGTTGACCTTAACATGAAGGCTAATCCTTATCTGCAAAACAAAGAACATAGCAACAACATGAAAGAACGCATGAATGATTCACCACTTGAGTCGAGGTATTATAAATTGACGACTAGTAGAAATGTTCTTGAGACATTAATCTAAGCAAAACCCAACCCTAACTTGGGTGATAGCTACTGAGTATAAAGGTGTAGGATTGTCCATGGAATCCTAGATGCATCCCTAATGGACACTAATACGATACACCATCCAATGGTCCAAAAGATAGTGGCGTAGCACCCTGACAGATTTTGGATACCTTCTTGTTTTGGTGATTCCTGTTGCTCATAACTGGTCTTGATGTTTATCATCTTAGCTTTCCATACATATGTAGAACATTGACACAGGGTTAGTATATGGCCTGGGTGACGATTTTAGGGCAGCCTGCTCCAGGACTCCGATGTGGACTCGAACATTGTATATCGTGAGCCTCTAAGTTGGCTTGAATGCCCTTGTTGCTCTTCTCCTTCACGCCTCTTTTCAATAACTTCATAGTCCTCTCTGTTATTTATAATCATAATAATTTCATTAGGGAGCAAACCATTCTTCAAATTACTAAATGCATATAGGAACAAGTTCACCTTATGTTCTTCTTGAATGTACATATCTAAGAGTGTCATACATTGATCTGACTCAACCTAGGATACAAACTCAACACTGCAGCCTTTGAATCTAAACTACAGAAAGGCTAAACGAGGGTTGTAGGATAGGGAAAAACAATTACGAGTAACAATTTTTGTTTGGCTTTTTTTGGACTAAGGATGAAGGCAAAAGCAAACTAATCCAGGGTAAGATGATGGAAACCTGACGGTAACATCTCAGCCTCTGGTTGTCACTTAATGGGAATGGGGACTTCGATATTCCATCAAGAGGGGAGAACTCTTTACATGGCGGCAACTTGACATAAACAATCCGCACTAGTACAGAACGGGTCATTGGTTTTTCACATTAGTCTCGTCCACTGTTGGGCCGGAATTAAAAAAAGTATTAGTTCCGGATCCAACGGAAGGGGCCCTTGTGGCGGGGGGAGAGACATTTAGTCCCGCTTGGAGCCACCAACCGCGACTAAAATTCCCTCATTTGTCCCGATTGGTGGCTCAAACTGGGACTAAAGGCCCACGGGCCCATTGGTCCTGTTTGGAGCCACCAACTGCGATTAATGGTGGGCATTTAGTCCCAGTTGGTGGCTCCAACCGAGAATAAACTCCCCAGGCCCTTTTAGCCCCTTCTTCCTCCCTCTGCCCGAGCCATTCCGCCATTGTTCTTCCTATTCTTGGCTCGGGTGAGGGGAGCTCATGCCCATTTTCTCCATGATTTCTGAAGGCTTTTGATTCCCCTGTCCATCCAACTGTTCTAAAGGTATGAAACTACATCCTCTCATCTTCCATTGCTAATGCAGCTCATTTCATGGTTTATAAATAGAGAAATTTGAGGTTTTTTAGATTGGCAAAAATGTAGTTAGCACATGTGAGATAGTGTATTCAATTTTAGTTCTAATTTTGTATTATGTTGACTCGTGTATTCAATTATCAGTTAATGAGTAATAATGTTTAATCTGCAGAAATGGTTTTGCAACATGATGCATTAGAGTGTCGTGCGTCCGCTCATTCGTCGGTACGCAATCATTTGAAGGGTAACGGACATTCCCTTGAGTTCCGCCCTGAAGAGCATCTTGGCCTTGTTAGCGGTTGCATTCGTCATTGGATTAAGAAAGTATTTGATTGACTCACGCTATGTATTGAAATGCGCAAATTTGAGCGTGAATTTGATGTCGAGTTGCATGGTATGGATGATGATCGCGAGTTGATGGCTCGACAGAATGCGAGGCGTGAAGCCTCACGGATGGTAGAAATTGACCGTTCGGTGTCCAGAGTTTGCCAGGCGGTTCACGAGGCATCGGTTAATAGATCTCATGAGTAGTTTGTATTAGCATGTAGCTTATTCGGTATTTTAGAAGTTTTAATTGACCATGTTGTGTAATGGATATTTAGACCCTTTAATTCTGGAGATTGTTGAATAATGTTGTATTTTGGACCTCTTAATTTATTATTCATGTGGAGTGATGGTTTTTTCTGATCTTTTAATTATTCATGTTATGTAAAATACTATATGTACAATGCAGATGGACTAGCAATGGAAGTACAATGCTGACCGACATTCCAAGGAGTTCATTGATGGCCTACACTATTTTTTGGATGTGGCTGAGGCAAACAAGCGGAATGGTTTCATGTGCTGCCCGTGCGGAGATTGCAAGAACAAGAAGGATTACTCCTCTTCAAGGACCTTTCACAGCCATATTTTTCCTTATGGTTTCATGTCCAATTACATTTGTGGGACAAGTCACGGAGAAAAAGGGGTTATAATGGAGGACAATGAAGAAGAAGAGTGTGAAGACAACTTTCCTAGCCATGCTGGATTCGGTGCCTCTGGTGATGATGCTGCAGTGGAAGAGCCTGAAGGAGAGGCGGCAGATGATGATCCCACCGACAATCTTGGGCAGGTGTTGTGCGATGCGTGGGAAGATTGTGAAATTAAGAAGAAGAGGATGAAGTTCCAGCAAATGTTAGAGGACCACCGCAAGTTGTTGTATCCGAAGATGGATTGAAGAAGCTTGGCAGCACTCTAGAGTTGCTAAAATGGTAGGCAGCGCATGGTGTATCCGACAAGGGATTTGGTGAATTACTGAAACATTTAAAAAATATGCTTCCTAAGGGTAACGAATTGCCTACCACAACATGCAAAGAAAAACAACTTGTTTGCCCTCTAGGTTTGGGGGTACAAAAGGTACATGCATGTCCCAATGACTGCACCCTCTACCGCAGTGATGAGTGTGAGAATTTGGATGCATGTCCCGTATGCGGTGAATTGTGGTATAAGATCAGGAGAGAGGACTCTGGGGATGTCGAATGGGAGCGTCCCAGGAAGAGAGTTCCTTCCAAGGTCATGTGGTTCTCTCCTATAATACCACGTTTGAAGCTTCTGTTTAGCAACAAAAAGCATGCTAAGTTGATGCGATGGCACAAAGAAGAACGCAAGAAAGACACGATGTTGAGACACCCAGCTGATGGATCCAACTGGAGAAAAATAGATAGAACTTACAAAGACTTTGCACTTGATGCGAGAAACATAAGGTTCGCTTTGAGTACAGATGGCATGAATCCTTTCGGTGAAATGACCAGTAGCCATAGCACTTGGTCTGTGACTCTATGTATGTACAATCTTCCACCATGGATCTGCATGAAGTTGAAATTCATCATGATGTTGGTGCTTATCCCGGGCCCAAAGCAACCTAGGAATGATATTGATGTGTACCTAAGGCCATTAGTCGAAGAACTGTTGTTGTTGTGGCACCAAGAAGGTGTACGAATGTGGGATGAATACCGACTGGAGAACTTTACCTACAAGCATTGTTGTTCATAACCATCAATGACTGGCCTGCTCTTAGTAACCTTTTAGGACAAACGAACAAGGGATATAGAGTCTGCACACACTACTTGGATGAAACTGATAGTATATACTTTACTCACTGCAGAAAGGACATGGGTCATTGTCGGTTTCTCCCCGTCAAACATCCGATACAAAAGAGAGACAAGCATTTCAAAGAGCAAGTAGACCACCGTACAAAGCCGATGCACCGTAGTGGTAAGCAAGTCTTTGATATGGTAAAGGATATATAAGTAGTATTTGGCATGGGATCTAGTAGCCAACCTATTTCGAGTGAAAATGGAATGGCGCCCATGTGGAAGAAGAACTCTATTTTTTGGGAGCTACCATATTGGGAAGTCTTAGATGTTCGCAATGCAACTGAGGTGATGCATGTCATGAAGAATCTTTGCATCGACCTGATAGGATTCCTGGGAGTGTACAGGAAGACAAAAGATACACTAGAAGCACGACAGGAATTACATCGTATGGAAGAACGAGATGGCCTACATCCAGAAATGAAAGAAAATGGACGACACTACTTAAGTCTTGCTAGCTATACTCTTAGCAAAGAAGAGAATGAAAGCATGTTTGAATGCTTGAGCAGTATCAAGGTCCCATCTTGATACTCCTCAAATATATAAGGAATCCTAAATATGCCAAAGAAGAAATTCCCAAACATAAAGTCTCATGACTGTCACGTGCTTATGACTCAACTTCTTCCGGTTATGTCGCGGGGGATTCTACCTTAGAACGTTCGATTAACCATAGTAAAGCTGCGTGCTTTCCTAAACACAATTTCTCATAAAGCTGCAGAATGATGTGGTACAATGTCTAGTTGGCTTTCAGTTGATATTTCCACCATCATTCTTCAACATTATGACACATCTCCTAGTTCACCTTGTGAAAGAGATTGATATTCTCGGACCTGTATTCCTACATAATATGTTTCCTTTCGAGAGGTTCATGACAGTACTAAAGAAATATGTTCGTAATCGTGCTCGTCCAGAAGGAAGCATAGCCAGTGGCTATGAAACAGAGGAGGTCATCGAGTTTTGTGTTGACTTTATCATGACCTTAAACCGATTGGGGTTCCTGAATCGCGGTATGAGGGGACTACGTGTAAAGGGCACACTAGGAAAGAAAAGCATATGTCTGTACGAATGATTACACATACAAAAAAGCACATTACACTGTTCTTCAACAATCCTGCTTGGTGGATCCGTTCATCAAGGAACATAAGAAGATTGTGTGCTCCGAATTCCAAGAAAAGTCTAAGACCTAGATTACACGTTGACACATGGATTCTTTCGCCAGTTGGTTGTGGAAACATCTAATGCATTACATGGATATACCAGAATGGCTCGTGTGGTTTGCAAGGGGACCACCTTGGAATATCTTAACATTCCAAGGGTACGAGATAAATGGGAACACATTTTACATGATAGCCCAAGATAAAAAGAGCACCAACCAAAATACCAGTGTTCGTATGGATGCTACAGACAACAATGCAAAAAAAGAGACATATTATGGTTACATAGAGGAGATATGGGAACTGGATTATGGACCCATTTTAATGGTGCCTCTGTTTCGGTGCCAATGGGTGAAGCTGACGGGAGGAGGTGTAACAAAAGATCAGTATGGAATGACAATAGTGGACCTCAACAATCTTGGGTATAGAGACGAGCCATTCGTCCTAGCCCAGGATGTCGCTCAGGTTTTCTGCATGAACGACATGTCCAGCAAGCCAAAGAAGGGGATAAACAAGCAAACGGATCAGCCAAAGTGACACATAGTTCATTCAGGAAAAAACTAATATCGTTGGAGTTGAAGACAAGGCAGACGTGTCAGAGGATTATAATAAGTTTGTTGATATTTCGCCTTTCGTAGTGAATGCTGATCCATGCATCCTGTTAGCAGGATGCTCCATACTTAAGCCGCGATCATAATCTAGGGACATATGTGAAGAGGAAGTCTATTACCGTAACACTAGATGGTGATCTTTAATGTATTAGAATTATTATGTATTATTTTATAAATATGTCATGAACAAATTGTCTATTTCAATTATATGTACTTCATCATTGTGAGTTACATTTTATATAATTTTTTTAGTTTGCTACTTAATTTTCAGGTTGAAATATAATTATTAGACAATTTTTCAGGTTAGTACTCAATTATCAAGATTTATTTCATCAAACACTCACACACACGCGCGCGCACACACACACTAACACACACACTCACTCACTAACACACACACACTCATTAGTTCCATAAAAGGCTCATTATTGGCAATAATGTTACCGAAAAACTCATTTTTAACGTTAATGCAGTGACAAAACTCATTTCTTGTCGAAAAATAATAATTTCAAACATTTTATTTAGCTAATACATATTTGCATGGTCAAAATAAAAAATATAATGTGTTCAAGTTATATATTTCAAGGATCAAAACACATGAATATAAATTAAAGATTTTTCTTGTGTATATGAAATCTAAAAAAAAGCCAAAAACTTTGGTTGTAATTTTTAGACCCATAAGCAATTAACAACTGCCAGCCCATTTTTTTTAAAAAAGGCAAACAGCCAAAGACGGGAGGCTGAAACAGGGCCGTATTTGTCCCGGGTCGTAGATCCACCCTGGACTAAAGGTATACCAGTATTTTGGCACGGCCTCCAAAATACCCCGTTAGTCCCGGGTGAAGCCAGGACCCGGGACCAAAAGGTCTTTAGTCCCGAGTCAAGCCACTACCTGGGACTAAAGACCATTTGGTCCTAGGTCGTGGCTTCACCCGGGACTAAAGGCCTCCCTATATATATCCCGGCCAATCATCTCCCTCTTCCTCCTCTTCCACACTTAGGCATTTCTTGATCTCCGCGGCCGCCACCTCGCCATCGTTGTCGACCCGCCACATGCCGAGCTGCCATCCCCGAGCACCGTGTCCCCGCGCTCCTCTACCGCGTTATCCCCATAGCGTAGTCCCCGAGCACCGCCAGCACGGCCGCTCGCCCCGGCCCATCACCCTCACCCGGCCATCCGCCGTGCCTCGTCCCCATGCATACCAGACCCCTCCTCGTCCCTATACGTGCCGCGCCCCCGTGGGAAGCGCCGGCCGGCGTCATCGTCGGCCGCTGGTGTGTGCGTGAGTGCATGTGTAGTGTACTGTGTGCGTCGGTGTGTGAGTGGGCCCATGTGGGCCATGGGTGTGTGGGTGGGCCCTTGTGTGCAGTGTGAGCTGGGTGTTTTTTTTTAAATTGAGGTGTGTATGGTGTGTGTGTGTGTGCATGCATGGTGTGTATGTGTGTGGCATGTGCGTAGTGTATGTGTGTATGATGTGTGTATGTCTTTGAAAAATAAAATTGAGTAGGAAATTTTTATTTCTGTAGTCCTCTCGAGTCCTCTCGCGCGCCGACATCCAAACCTCACCGGCACCGCCATCTTCGGCCCCGTCCTCGGCCTTGTTCACCGACGTCTATAAAATTGTACATTTCTAGAAAATTACGAGCAATTTGTATTGTAACTATTTTGACTAGATTAAATTGTAGAAAATTGCATTGTGACTTTAGTGTCTAGATTAAATTCTTGAATAGATTAATTTGTATATTGCATAATGACTTTAATGAATAGAAAAAATTCTAGAAAGTTGTATATTTCCTTTAATAACTAGAAAAAATTTTAGCAATCTTTACAGTGGCCATTTTGACTAGAAAAATTTGTAGAAATTTGTATAGTGGCTACTTTTGACTATAAATATTCTAGAAATTTCATGTATATTTACACGACTAAGGATTAGTTCTTGCGCGGGGATATAGCAAGTAAGCTGCAAGGTTTTCCCTTTAGGACCGACTACAACAAGCTTGCGACTCTAATAGAAACTAAGGGTCAGCTCTCTGCTCTATTTGCTTGCAATGCGTTGCCTATCAAAGTCGGCGAACGCTTCCACCCCCTCTTGCCCTTGTTACGCAACACGCTAGCAAAGAACCTTGGTTCCGTTGCGTTTTTTTATAAATCCAATTACTTAGTGTTTTTTGTTAAATCTTTTTAGTTAGTTTAAGTGCTTAGAAGTTACTTAGGTTATTTGATATAACTAACCCTAAAGTTTATAGTTAATTGCGTTTAGGTCCTTAGAAATTGTATAGGGCTAATACTTAGCGCTATTTGATAGAACTAACCATGAAGTCCATAGTTAATTACGTATTAGTCCTTAGAAATTGTATTGGGCTAATACTTAGGTTATTTTACATAACTAACTCTGAATTCTATAGTTAATTACGTATAAGTCCTTAGAAATTGTATAGGGCTAATAGTTTGAAATTGTTTTATTTGTATTCTATTACTAGTTAAGATGGACCCGAGAGGTGAAGATGCTAATCAGTTCCTAATGGACATAATTGCCGGTGGTGATGCTCATCATGTCGAAGAAGAAGCCGAGGATGCCAGCAATACCAACATATACCTCAATATGTCCGGTGATGGAATTGAGCAATCCGAGGATGATGCTGATCAACAAACCGATAATGCTGACCAAGACGATAATGTATATCTAACATTTCATTCTTCTATATGTATATATCAAAACAATATAGACAATGACCAGTATTGAGCATGACTAGTATGTCTTTTATTTTTAGCCCTCAGCATCGAAGAAGCTTAAAAGAAAGAAACGAGGCCTGACCGAAAGATTGGAAGGGCGATTCATTATCATAGAAGTGGCACATGATGGCGAACCAATTACTCCCGCCAATGCTCTAGGGAAATACATAAGACAATGCGGACGTCTTGTTAAGGACCATATCCCGATATAGCTATGGAAATCAAATAATTCAAACGAGCAAAGTGTGGTGCCTCAAAGAGAAAAGGAATTGATTTGGTAGGAATTAAAGATAAATTTCACGGTTCCACCAGAATCAGAAGAGTTAGTTAAGGATTGGACTCTGAAGAAGATGGCCACACAATTTCAGACCTTCAAGAAGAATTTGACCAATTTTTATATCAAGAAAGGGAAAATGCCAGTTTATGGAAAACTTAAAAAGTTGAGGGACCACTGGGATTCATTTGTGGAATATAAGTTTTCGGAGCTTCGTATTCAGTGGGTGTAAACAAACAAAGAAAATGCATCGAAGAAAAAATATCACCACACTCTAGGGCAAGGTGGCTACAAGCGTGCAATCCTGAATGGGAGAAGATGGAGCAAGATTTGCTTGATAGAGGTATCACACCTGCGACCATGAACTGGCCTGAACATTCAAGGAATTGGTATTATGCTCATCGCGGAAGCATGAACTCAAATTCAGGAAGCAGCCAATAGCCTACAAGAAGCCATAGAAGCAGTTGCCTAGGGAACATTCTAGCCTGATAGAGAAAAGGATGAGTTGACTTACGCTCTTTAGAATACAGAACATCGAGGTCGAACACGAGGCAAAGGTGTGATTCCCTGGAAATATGGGTTCAGGGAGTACATCGATTCTTACAAAAGTCAACAAAGAAGGAAGAACGAGGAGCAAACGCACTTGAGAAGGCTTAAAGAATAGTTGTTATCTCACGATGCAAGAATAGCGGATGAAGTAAAACGACAAGTTGCCATAGCAATGAGGCAGCAACAGCAATCACAGCCGGCTCCAAAGCCTAATGTCAATGAAGCTAATTTGTCTCAGCGAAAAGAAGCTGCGCTTCCACGGGCCTCCCTGTCGAAGACAACACAATCCCCACAGTTGAAACCATCCAGCAACGCTATGCTGTAGATGATATCACTCATCGGACACCTTATGAGCTGCAAATTCTATATAAGAACTTAATCTACACGGTTGTCTACACTAGCACTACGCCACCCCAACCAGGCAAGGTCTACCATGGACAACCAATTCCGGCTGGATACGCTAGAGTAGGTGTGGAGGAGGTGTGCAAGGATTATGAGAAGCTCGAGCTTGACATTCCTGGAGGTTACGGGGAGAAGACAATAGCAGAGGCCGTTCATGGTTACATCCTGTGGTAGAAGTGTTACATCATCCTTAAGCCTACTGATCATGCATCAAGGCCAGCATCTCCGCAACCTCCTTTAAGGTCACTAGTAAACTTGAGTCCACCGTCACCTGCTGAACCACAAAATTCTCCTTCAAGGGCACCTAGCATGAGTCCACTGTCACCTACTTCACCTCCTGGGCAGCCGTCTTCTCCTTCACCTCCTCCGGCCTCAGCAAAAAAGCAAAAGGGACAGCTAAACAAACAAACACTAAAGAAGCAGCAGCTGAAGAAGAAAGCTAAGGTGGCTCCTACAAAACCGTGGAACCTTACTTATGAGGAATGCAAGAAGAAAAGTACCGATATTAAACAGCACTTCAAACTGACGGAGCCAGAGAAGAGGGCACCCATAGATCCAAAAGATTCAGCCTTGTGTTTTAAAATGTTCGAAGCAAATAAGAAGAAATTTATTCCACCTTCAGACTACGGCCACTCGATTACCAAGTCATACGAGAAGAAGAAATCTGCTGGGTCATCGTCTAATGTTCCACAGCTCGGAGCTAAAAGAAGCCATCAATTGAACCACTCATAGTGCTACCAACAAAACAACAAGAGCTGATTACATTTATAAAAGAAACTCGTCTCTCGGCGGCTGAGGTTGTAAGGCGTAAGGAAATATCAATCGCTCCCATAGTTGCTACCTGACCATTTGTCATGGGCTGAAGCCTTATTCCCCCAGAGTACGTGAAGACATTACCAACACAAATGCGCAGGCTACATGAATGGTACTTGGATGCATCGACCAACAAAGGCCAGATCATGGAGGGTGTAGAGATTAAAGATGAGGATTACTTTCATGGAGAGGACGTGATATGGTTGAGATTCGAAGAATTGTACCAACTACACTATCAAGACACCCTCGACATCTCTTTCGTCATTACTTGGCTTTTGTAAGTGGTGTTCTTTAATTTTCAATAGCATAATTAATGAATCTTATTACATCGACCTCAATCTATTCCTTGTTTTTTGGTGTCATGTAGAATGGAGATTCAAAGGTGCTAGAAGAATGGGTACTATCTCTTAGGCTTCGTCGACCCAGTGGTTGTGAATTGTGTTACTCTAAAGGACCAACCTCGAGATACATTTAATAACTTATACAAGTTCTTAGCTGTTCAGCATTACAAGCACATGATATTGTTTCCTTACAACGTTAAGTGAGTGTTTCTGCCTTGTAACCCTTTTACTTTTATATAATTGAATTGTTTCAACCCTAATATGAGTTGGCTCCGTATAACCTTTCAGCAATCACTGGATACTATTTGTGATAATTCCAGACATGAGTTTAGAAGTGGTTATGGACTCATTGAGGAAAGATCCATCAAAGTACAAAAACATGACTGACATGTTGAACAGGTAATTCCGGTCATCACACTATTATACCTCAATCATCCGAGAAATATATTTATTCATTCACGATCATGCGTAGTGTTTGGAAAAAAATCCATGAAAACAATGTAGGTCAGTTCAAGGACGAACTTAGATGGAAGACAGGCTTTCCGGTACGTATTGGATGCTCATTCTCCATGTTTCATTTGTTTTATTATATTTTCATATGGATACCTGATGACTTCTTTTCTTTTAAAGTGTTTGAGGCAAGCACAGGGCAATAATTTATGCACATACTATATTTGCGAGAACATTTATGGTCTAGTAGGTCCTCAAAAGATATATACTGCTTGGCAAATGGAAGTAAGTAAAAAACTTTTTTCAATATTTGAACTAGTTTTGAAAATTATCATAACGAATATTTTCACTTTTTTCTAGATTGATAGGAGGCAGGATGAGCTCCTTCCACAAGAAATAGATGAGGCGATTCAAGAAGCCTTGGCAGGATTTATTTATGAGCAGGTCGTGACCAAAGATGGCGAATTCCACTATGATGGAGGCTTATTAGATATAAGGAGTAAATATTAGGAAAAGTTTTATATAAAATTTTGTTGCACTTTGTATGTATATATGTATATATATATCTATGTATATTTTAATTTTGTTGCACTTTAGTGGTGAATTCCACTAAATGAAGTTCTATATCTCTACATATATGTTAGTGGATTTCATACGCAGTTCGAACGTGTACGGACGTATAGCAGTACTGTAGAAGACGTAAACTGAAATGAATGGAAAGGAAAATAGGGGAAAGAAAAAAAAGGGACCCTTTAGTCCCGGTTGGTGTTACCAACAGGGACTAAAGGGTGTTGTCAGACCCGGGCACATGGGAATGCCCACGTGGCACACTTCTCCTAGGATACGGGATGGGACATTGCCCACGCCCTACATCTGTTGTAACTACTCGTAATGCAGTAGGATTACTCGTACAATAGTTAGACTAGTCGGACACGGTAGGGAACCACCCGAGAAGTAGTCGGGTAGGACTCCTGGGCTTGTACCCGACTAGGACTCCCATGTAAACCTGTCCCTCCAGACTATATAAGGGCGGACAGGCACCCCCTCGGGACAATCATCATCAAAGGCAATCCAAACCACACAAGACGTAGGGTATTACGCTCTCGCGGCCCGAACATGTCTAAAACCTTGCGTTCCTTTGCACCTTTGAGTTCCAGATCTCGGTGACACCCTACCTACAAACTCACCATCTCGGGGGTATCCCTTAGTGGGCGTGGCGGTAAAACACCGACAGCTGGCGCGCCAGGTAGGGGTGTTCATCGAGCATCCACTGAAGAATTCAATGGCATCCTTCAACTTCAGCAGTGCCGTGCTCGACGAGGGCATGATTTTCATCTTCGGCTCCTGGATCTGCGTCGCCAACGGCTTGGGTGGCTTCAACAGCCACCTAGCCAACTCGAAGGAGCCAGAGACTTCTTCACCAACTTCAAGCAGCGGTCTAGACGACTTCATCGACGACACGCTGCTTCCCGATCTGGCCCAGCAGATCGAGAAGTTGTCCGTTTTAACCGCGACTTCCATTCGTGATGCACTAGATCTATTCGATTCAGATTCAAACCGATCTGTAAAGACCACACGATCTAAATCCCTCTCTGACTTGGAGGAGGATTTGGATCCGCTGCTCAAGATCAAGGACGTAGGGGCCACCGCTTGCCAGGAGGTCCCCGTTTTTGACTCCTATTCGGACTCCACTGCTACTCGGACTTCAAGTCGGCTCCGAAAAGGACTTGGAGACGCGGGAGCCACTGCCTGTCGGGTGGCCCCCGCCCTTAAAAACCAATCACAACCCGATGGCCACACCGAAGTCTTGTCGAGCAGCAATCTGGGTTTAACCATAACTTCAACACCGCAAGGACATTTCGTGTACTGGAAGGGCTTTGAGCCCTCCGAACTACTCGATTACAAGTCCTACCTTGTGGCCTTCATGCAGGAGCTACCCTTCGAGGAGGGTAGACCCCTCTCTCCCATTGTGGAAGAAGGTGAGAGTAGCACAGAGCTACTCGACTACAGCCTTAAGGCTAACCAGTCGCCGGATCGTCAAGTGTGCATGGCCTCCCTTCACAACGCGGAGGAACATGAGCTGGGCACCTAGTATGACAACGAACAACTCGCGGACGTCTCAGCCGACGAGCCCACAGCTGATGCCCCTCAAGATGAAGACGAGGAACACCGGAGGATCCAGCGAGTAAAGAACGCAAAGCACGCTCAACACAGGCGTAACACTCAGAATCGTGCTCGCAAACCAAGGGATCTCAACAACGCTTTTGCAGAAGTCGTGGATCGCGAGTACCGTACGCCGATTGGCCCCATCGCAGAAGCAGCAGTCCTAGCTCAACAACTTCCATCTAATCCTCAGATACTGTAACACCCCAGGTGTTTAATTTGCGAAATAAGCCTCTTTACCTTAAAGCGGTGCATAAATGATTAAGAGAAATTTCAACTAAATAAGTTTCTAAAATAACTCCTAAGCTAGAGCTCAAACAAGCTTTGACCTGAAGCAAAACTTGTAGAACTTTCCATTTTGAACAACTTTCGCATTGAAGGACTTTCGTGTTGCAACACAAAAAGTTGAGAACCACTTGGATTTGCGAACCAGCCCCTACCTTCGCTGCAGACCCTTCCGTCTCGCCCGACCCTCCGACGCGCAGCCGTTCGCCCGACCCCTGTTCGTTTCGCCCGACCCTCGGCTTCGCTGCGGCCCTCGCTTCGCTCGACCCTCGCCGCCGCGTAGTCGCTGCAGGCCACTTGGCTGGCGATTCCTGACCGCGTTAGGTGCCAAGCCAATGCCTGGCCGCGCCCGCACGCGCGCCCGCACGCCGCGTTCCTCCCCAGTCCGCGCACGCCACGCGCAAGCCGGCGACCCGCGCCCCTGCTCGCCGCCCCCATGCCCAATAGACGAACCGCGCCGTGCCCGTGTCTCCGCAGCATTTCGTCAGTCGCCGCGCTCGCCGCCCGGCAAGGCAGTTGCTGCACCTCTTCGCCCAACCCACGCGCCGCGTGATCTCCAGCTTCACACGCCAAATCCTCAGCGCCCAGTCCCCTGCCCGCGCCTACCGCACGCCGCGCTGGCTTCTGTTCACCGCCCGCCTTGGCCAGTCGCGCACCCCCGTCGTGCCGCCGCCCCCCGCGTCTCACAGTCAAGTCCCGCCCCTCCTCCCGCCTCTCTGCTGCCTATAAAAGGCCCAGCTGAGTTTCCCCCCCCCCCCCCCCCTCGCGCGCCCAAACACCAGAACGCCGCCGCCGCCACCATTAACGCCGTCGCGCTCAGCTCACCGTGGAACTCACCTCTCCGGCCACCCTTTGCCAAAGCTGAGTCTTCCACCACCACCACAGCACCCCACCGCAGCTCACTGCACCACCCATCGTCGCCCAGAGCCACCGGAGCCCCGCCAGCGCCGCCCGCACCGCCGCCTCTCCTTGTTGCTCCGTGGACAGCCCACACCGAAGCTCCTCCGTCCCAGACAAGCTTTGAAACGGATTCCCCTCAACGCCGCGAAGCTACTCGACCGGCCCCCGTTGTTCCCTTCTCGCCGGAGCACCGCCGCCGACGTTCCGCCCCGTCACCGCCCCTCTGTTCCGCGCCGACGAGTCACCTCCGGCCATTCCCAACCCCGACCAAGGCCACCCAAGGTAGCTCTCACCTCCCTGGATCTTCCCGACCATTTTTCCCTCGCCACCAACGAGCCCCCTTGCCGGAATCTGGACGGCCTCCATGCCAGCACCGCCCAGGGACCCAATTGCTTTGGTTAGAATCTTTGAAAGAGTCTGCACGCAAGTTTCCAAGGGCATATCTGTAAACCTGTATTCAAACTTTAAAATCAAACACAGCGAACTCATAAAATTCATTTAAAATTGTAGAAAAATCTGAAAAATACAAACTCCACTGTTCTGAAATCTTTAGATGAAAATCTAAAACTTTTGTTGCATGCATTTCTTTAGTTGCTTACTAAATCTTGCTATAAGTTAAATGGAAGGTTTAATAGACTTTAAATGTACCCCCTGTGGTAGGCAAAGTCTAAATCTGAAAATTTTACAGTAACACACTTATGGATAGATTAACAACCTGTAAAAGTTTTAGCTTCAATACTTGAATGGTTTATTCTGTATAAAAATATCTAGGTGCTAGCAGTGGTTGTGTTTTACATTTTTCATAATTAAATCTGCTGCATAAAAATGTTTGAAATCTTTACAGTGCTGTTGTCTCTGCTTACTGTGCTATAAATAAAAATTTCATCACCAGAAGTTACCTAATCCAGAAGTTGTGATTAATCCATGTGTGCTTTGAAAATTCAGTTTCTATTATAACACAACCCCTTCTTGCTTAATGAAGTTAATAGTTTAAGTTATACTCTTTAATAATTGCCCACAGAAATTTCAACTAAGTAACTTCACAACCAAATCGCTGTTTTGTGAACTACAACTTTGACGTGAACGAACATAATTGTCATATAACCTCACTATAACTTATATTGGTGCATTCATATAGAATCGACGACTCTCGCCGACGGAACCTACGAGCTGGTGCCCGCGTCCGAGAGTGAGCAGCGCGAAGCTCAAGTACATCTAACTGAAGCTCTTGAAGACCCGAGCCCAAGTTCGGAAGAGCCCCAAGCTAACTGTTCACAAGAAGGCAAGCCCCGGAGCATGAACCCTATTTTTCTAAACTTATGCAACTTATTAATCTACTTTTACTTGTGCATTAAGTTTATAGGAGTTGGATGAAAACATAGTTGCATGATCCTAGGTACCCATGCTCTGAACACTAGATGCCAGGTTTGATAGAATGCTATGCTAATAGGACTCGGTAAAAGTCGAGTGATTTCCTGTCACTCGCGAGAAATTAGGAGTTGATTGTTTACTACATGCTGCAATCATAAGGTCGACGGACGGGGTTATGGTATGATGTTTATGTTGATGATCGAGGCCCCGTCTGTTTAGTGAAAAATGCTAAGGCCGCAGTGTGTGGTAGTGGTGGTTAAGTCTTTGAACGTACTAACCACATGCCGAGAATATGGTAATCTGTAAGCTTAAGTACTGGATTGAACCGAGGCCGGAATATACTCCCCACTGTCTTGAATTCATTCACATCTAGCTAATGGCGGGTGCATCGGCCGCCAGAGCCCGACGTACCGTGGTCTGTGGGGACGTGTAGTCGAGGGCGGTGGGCCTGTTCCGTGAAGCGGGAATTGAAGGGAAAAGTTGCACGTGTGACTCTGGGAGTAACCACGTGACGTGTGTTTAGGTTTCCCTTGCAAGGTTAAGAAATTCGATTCGAATCGTCCGTTTCTCGCGGTTATTGAGACTGCTTGACCCTTTTACCACATAGAGTAAGAAGAGGAACAATGATAATGATTAATCTTGTTGGATGCAAAAATAATTCTTCCACCATGTATGATATTGGATAGTTGCTTACCTAGAATGGTTAAAGAAAGCTAGAACTTTGAGCTAAAATCTGAAAGTAAGGACCTACTATATATGCTTTTCGGCAAAACAAACCCCTCAAGCCAAAAGCCTCGCATGTCTAGGAGTCGGCTAAGTATACCCCACTAGTCAGGTAAGCCTTGCTGAGTATTAGTATACTCAGCCTTGCTTGTGGCTTGTTTCAGGTGAAACTTTCGAGGACATGATTGCTAGTTTGACTTGGCCTTGTACCCTTCCTCCTGGTTGGTCGGTGGAATGGGATACGCCCCCGGCCAACGGTGGTGATACCGAGTGATGCCTCGTACGGGCTTCATCGAGACATCCTTTATCGTCGAGTAGTTGTCGTTATCTTTTCCGCTGCTTGAACTCTGAAGAACTCATTTATTTTGAAATCCGAAGTACCTTGTTTTACGAATTTGAACTCTATTGTAATGATAATTTATGACAAACTCCATGGTGTAAAAATGTGGAATGTTGTATACTCTGGGCTCACCTTCGTGTGAGTACATGTATGTGTGGCTTCGATCCGTAAGAACCGTGGTTGTATCGGGAGGTTACCCGACAAACCAGTGGATTATTCCGTTTGAAGTGCGAGTTAGCCTTGATTGCCCTAGTGGTGATGAATAGCGCGCTTGAACCGGATTAATTCAGGTGGTTCTGCCACAGCTGGTATCAGAGCCGTAGCTGGTGCCACAGCTGGTATCAGAGCCGTAGCTGGTGCCACAGCTAGTAACAGCTGGCACCAGAGCCGAATTGCATACGCCAGAGAATGCAACAAGCCTTAAAAACTCGTTTTCCTAAAACTTGACCACAAAAATTGTGTTAGAAAATGCGTTGGTTCATTAAGGATGGTGCCTAGTTCGTAAAGCCCGAAGGGATTATTGGGAAAGTTACTAGGTGGCTATCTAACTTATGAAATATTATCAACTGACTTCCAGCACATTACTTTCTGTCAAAACTTACTTTTATGCACAATCGACCCTTAAATTCCGTAACGACGCACTCATCGCTAAGGTAAGAAGGTAAGAATCCTCAGCCAACTGAGAGAGCTTGGCCTTCCTGTCGGTGATGCGAGCCGAACGCTGCCCTCAAGCAGTGGCTTACTTGAGGTGCTGCCAATATACCAACGTTTAGTTGATTATATTGGGAGTAGAAGGTTTGGCGCAGGGTATGGCGATCGCTGTTCATACCCCCGTCTCAAGACGGTACCCCCGTGAATACGCTATTTCGATAGCGTATGATAACGTCGTCTGTACGGCGGGAATTGTACGGATGCCGTTTCTATAGTGAACGGTAATGAATACGGACGCTTTCATGAGTGCTGGCATGAAAGGTTCAGTGGATATATATATGCTATATCAATCTTCTGCAGGTACACTAACCGTGATTGCGATAAGTTAAGAACGGTTAGAGTTATCTCGACTAGCTATTATAGGGAGAGCCGTATTGTGTATGCCACCGAAACTAACTTCGTAAGACCAAAGCTATTTGGCAATTGTTTATTTTGTGAGGACGAATAGGACGTGCATGCATCATGGCTATATAAATCTGAAATTGAAAAAGCGATGCGTGAGAGTGACAAGGTTCATGCGCCCACACGATTGTCTTGCCTAAGGATTATCTAGCAAACCGGTCACTTTCTGCCTTATCTGAAAAGATGAAATTATTAAGCTAGGAAAATGACCCTTTCTGAAGAAACTCAGGTTGAAAGCTTTGTTCCAAAAATTCGTATTCTACCTCCTGTCTAAATACGAAAAATTCTGGACATATGGATAATGAGAAACAACAAAGACCTTGGTGTGTCAGTTTCTGTCCAAAATGAGCAGTTCAGCCACATAAATTTTTATGCCCCCTTGCTACAGTTTTCTGCAAAAGTGTTCAACACGAAACTGGTTATAAATATACTCTGGCGGCTACTGTTAAAATTTGGTAAATTTTGGCTGGGTAGATTTTCCCTGGTGCACGAAATGTTGGCCCACTGATCACTGAAATTTCTGGGTAGGCAGTAAGGTAAAACCTGAAAAGAAAGACCATCTTAGAGACTTATCTAGTTCTGAAGTTGACTAGCAAAGTTGTTCACAAATACCTTAGGAATGCTCTGGTAAAAGTTGAGAATTTTTGGACCAGAACTGTTGAAGTTATGGCTATTTTAGTGCACGGTCCGGAACCTGTTCGCTATACTATTCACAGTTTTTCGCTATCTCACTCCATTTGATCTTTTGTTCAGATGGCCGAGCCTATTGCCATGATGGTGGATGAGGATGGACGCGCTCACTCGCAGTGTCTCCACTGGGAGGGCTTTCCCTCTATTTTGTGGGATGTTCTGCGCACCGTGGGCTATCCAATTCCCCCACGTTACGCCGGACTGGAGTTTGCGGAGAATGGAGTTACCCAGTGCCGTGTCAACGTGACCATTTTTCCGCACCCGCTACACCCGAAGTGGCCCGCCTTGGAGATTGAGGCTGTTGGTCGCCGTTTGGCCGATACTTGGGAGCTTGCTGCCATGAGGGCGCTCACCACTTTCTGTGCGCAGTGCCCCGAGACTGTCACGCTCACTCCTATTGGTTTGTTTTCTGCTGCCCAGGACAACGACCCCTTTTGGCTCAACAGGGTGCAACACTCACACTACTTGGTGGACTTTCATGCCCAGGAGACCATCGAGACCTCCGTGCGGTGCATGAATGCACTCTACCGACTTCAGACTCTCTAGAGTCAGGCGCTTATGCAGCTCACTGATCTTGCGCAGGCCTACCACATGATGGCAGATACCAGGGATGAGCAGATTAAGGAACTCAGTGAGGAACTCGAGGATAGAGACACCCGGATTGGCCAACTTGAGGGCCAAGTGCAGGAGCACGACACTCTCATGGGTGAGAGAAATGATATGATAGTACACTTGGAGGAGCAGCTCCATGATCTGAACCTTGAGTTGGAGGATGCTAATGAGCACATTCAGTGGCACCATGATCAGAATGCCCCTCCTGGCGTGGTGGCTATGGAGGAAGATGAGGAGGAGCCACAGGAGATTGATGGTATTTCAGGAATGGACTTTGAGGGTGAGGCACTGCAGCCACCTCCGATGGGAGCTCACTCTCCTACTCACAGCGAGTCGTCCGTCAACAACCTCGACGATTTCTAGCCGATGACCTAGGAGGACTTTTGCATATACTCCGCGATAGTGTAGCCTAACTTTTGGCAAGTGTTGTAATAGGCTAACTAAGAGTTGAGTACCTCTTTTGTGGTGGGTACAACTTGACCATTGGCTACTCAAATCATGTAGGCCACGGCTAAAAACTTGGTGGTTTGATGGAGATATTGGAAGGCAGTTGAATCTGCGATTGCAGAAACTTGTCGGAATTTTTACCATGTCTCTCTACATTTCCGGGCTGAGTGTTGAATACCAAACTTGTCCTAAATTCTGTGATCAAGGTTCTCACAAAATTTCAACCCTATTGGACTTTGCTAGTTTGAGTTATAGGCCAGATACTATAACTCGTTCTGCTGAAAAACAGCCAAACCAGCGAAGCAAAGAGTGAATCGTTTGACCATCTTAGCCATCGATTTAGCATCTTGGCTGAATACCAAAGTTGTACATCTCTAAATTCCCTACCCCCTGCCAAAATATGAGAAATCTTGGATGAACCTACCAAGAGTTATAAATTTCTTATGGCAGGCAGTTTTATGCTCACGATTCTATCCATGACCTTTCGGAAGTCTACTGTTCCGCGTTAAATCTTTCGAATCATGGAAGCAATACGGATCACGTTGCTAATGAAGAACATTCGCCTTTTCAGATGGTTGGAGCAACCCGTGGTAACCCGGATGGTTTTGGTGCTAGCGCAAGTGGATCACAACCACAGCCGCCACCACCACCCAGCTTGGTGGAAGTAATGGCCGCTCAAACCGAGTTGCTTCGCCAGCTCGTGCAAGGACAGCACCAGCAGCGGGGTGGGCACAATGTTCACCAACCCGAAGCCGCCAGTTACACAGATTTCCTAGGGACCCAGCCTCCCTTGTTTCACAAGACGGAGGAACCCTTGGATGCGGACGCTTGGATTCGCACAATCGAGTCCAAGTTTTCTCTACTTATGGCCCCATGTTCGGATGCAAACAAGGCCCATTTTGCCGCGCAGCAGCTTCGCGGTACGGCTCGTCTATGGTGGGATCACTATTTTGCTATGCTCCCCGCTGATCACATTGTCACCTGGGATGAATTCAAGACTGCGTTCCGGGCACACCATATCCCCGAAGGTCTCATGGAAAGAAAGCTAAATGAGTTTTTAGCTCTCACTCAGGGTAACCGCACTGTACTTCAGTATGCTCAGGCCTTCAACAACCTGTGCAAATACGCGGGCTATCACGCAGACACAGATGCCAAGAAGCGTGATCGTTTCCGCAGAGGTCTGAGTACTAAACTCAAGGAACGACTGAATCTTGTCAAAGCCGATACATATAATGAGCTAGTCAACATGGCCATCACTCAAGAGGACTGTATTGAGGCTCATCGTGCTGAAAAGAAGAGAAAGGCGCCAGCTAGACCCTCGGGTGCTCAGCCACCGAGGTATCGCTTGGTGCGAAATGCTGCGCCTACAGCTCCACCGAAAGCCCCTCAGCCAGGGCGTTGGATTATCAGGCCCCCGCAGCAACAAGGTGTTGTACGACCCCCTATGCCTCAACAAACTGGACCCCGGCCCGCTACTCAGCAGTTTCTTCGACCGAGCATCACCAATCGTTGTTTCAAGTGCGGGAGTTCCAGTCATTTCGCTCGCTGATGCCCTCAACCCAGGCTGCCAAATCAGGGCCAGGACTCTAACCAGAACAATAAGAACAAAGGCAAGAGGCAGACCCTCCAGGTCAAACAAGGACGGATCAACTTCACCACCCTTGCAGAACTTCCTGAAGGAGCACCAGTGATGACGGGTACATTCTCTATCCATAACAAGCCTGCAGTCATATTGTTTGATTCTGGTGCATCACATAGTTTCATTAGTGCAAAGTTTGGTGCAAAGGTAGGCTTGAATGTTTGTCACACAAAAGGGTCGTATATGATATCAACACCGGGTGGAAAAATTGCTTCCAACCAAATAATAAGGCTGGTACCGATAAAATTGGGAAGTAAAGTCATCAACACAGACCTTGTTCTTTTACCCCTTGACGGCATGGATATTATTTTGGGAATGAACTGGATGACTATGCATGGAGTCACACTGGACCTTTCTTCCCGAGCCGTTGAGATAAATTCACCTAGTCACGGAGCCACTACCCTTTACCTACCGTTACGGGAGTGCACAAATTCTTGTGCTTTCATAATGGAAGGGATCAACCTAGAGAATATTCCAGTGGTATGCGAGTATGCCGATGTCTTCCCGGATGACTTACCCGAAATGCCACCAGATAGGGACATTGAGTTCGTTATTGAACTACAGCCAGGCACTGCACCTATCTCCAAAAGACCATATAGGATGCCACCTAAGGAATTGGCCGAACTGAAAACACAACTCCAAGAACTACTGGACAAAGGCTTCATTCGTCCTAGCGCATCACCTTGGGGATGTCCGGCCCTTTTTGTAAAGAAAAAGGATGACAGTTTAAGATTATGTGTGGACTACCGACCTCTCAATGCGGTAACTGTTAAAAATAAATACCCACTTCCCTGCATCGATGTTCTCTTTGATCAATTATCTGGAGCGAGAGTTTTCTCCAAGATTGACCTTCGATCGGGATATCATCAGATAAAGATTCGCCCATGCGATATTCCGAAGACTGCCTTTTCCACACGATATGGACTATATGAATTCTTGGTCATGTCCTTCGGACTCACCAATGCCCCTGCCTATTTCATGTATCTCATGAATTCGGTATTCATGCCCGAACTCGACAAATTCGTCGTAGTTTTCATCGACGATATCCTGATCTATTCCAAGAATAAGGAAGAGCACGCTAAGCACCTGCACATTGTTCTTCAGCGTCTAAGAGACCATCCGCTCTATGCTAAATTTTCTAAGTGCGAATTCTGGTAGGATAGTGTGAAGTTCTTGGGTCACACTATTTCCAGCAAAGGCATAGCCGTTGACCCCAGCAAGGTACAAGAAGTGATGGATTGGAAACCTCCCACCAGATAGGGACATTGAGTTCGTTATTGAACTACAGCCAGGCACTGCACCTATCTCCAAAAGACCATATAGGATGCCACCTAAGGAATTGGCCGAACTGAAAACACAACTCCAAGAACTACTGGACAAAGGCTTCATTCGTCCTAGCGCATCACCTCGGGGATGTCCGGCCCTTTTTGTAAAGAAAAAGGATGACAGTTTAAGATTATGTGTGGACTACCGACCTCTCAATGCGGTAACTGTTAAAAATAAATACCCACTTCCCCGCATCGATGTTCTCTTTGATCAATTATCTGGAGCGAGAGTTTTCTCCAAGATTGACCTTCGATCGGGATATCATCAGATAAAGATTCGCCCATGCGATATTCCGAAGACTGCCTTTTCCACACGATATGGACTATATGAATTCTTGGTCATGTCCTTCGGACTCACCAATGCCCCTGCCTATTTCATGTATCTCATGAATTCGGTATTCATGCCCGAACTCGACAAATTCGTCGTAGTTTTCATCAACGATATCCTGATCTATTCCAAGAATAAGGAAGAGCACGCTAAGCACCTGCACATTGTTCTTCAGCGTCTAAGAGACCATCAGCTCTATGCTAAATTTTCTAAGTGCGAATTCTGGTAGGATAGTGTGAAGTTCTTGGGTCACACTATTTCCAGCAAAGGCATAGCCGTTGACCCCAGCAAGGTACAAGAAGTGATGGATTGGAAACCTCCCACCTCTGTTCATCAGATTTGCAGTTTTCTTGGTTTAGCCGGCTACTATCGCCGTTTCATTCCGGATTTCTCCAGGATTGCTAAGCCCATGACTGAACTATTGAAAAAGGGAGTAAAGTTTGTGTGGGATGAGAAATGTGAAGAAGCCTTCCACACTCTCAGAGAACGCTTGACTACAGCCCCTGTGTTAGCTCAACCCGATAACACCAAGAAATTCGATGTTTACTGCGACGCATCTGGCACTGGTCTTGGTTGTGTGCTTATGCAAAAGGATCAAGTTATCGCCTATGCTTCACGAGCCCTTCGGCCCCATGAGCAGAATTATCCGACCCATGATCTCGAGTTAGCAGCAGTTATTCATGCGCTAAAAATATGGAGACATTATCTCATGGGTATTCGTTGTAATATCTACACCGATCACAAGAGTCTCAAATATATCTTCACCCAAGCCGATATGAATATGAGGCAAAGGAGATGGCTAGAATTAATCAAGGATTATGATCTCGAGGTGCACTATCACCCCGGCAAGGCTAATGTAGTCGCGGATGCGCTCAGCCGCAAGGCCCATTGCCATTGCCTATCATTGGAAAACTATAATGAGACATTATGTTCAGAAATAAGGAAGCTTAGTTTGGAAATGATTTTCCAAGGCACTCTGAATCACATCCAGTCGAGCCCACTCTTCACGACCAGATCATCATGGCACAACCACACGATGAAGGAGTTAAGATCATCAAACAGAAACTCTCTCTAGGAGAAGAGAAATACAAATGTTTTCGCTAGGACCATAAGGGAGTCCTATGGTTCGAAAGTCGCATGGTCGTTCCGAAGAATCATGAACTCCGCAAGAAAATTCTGGATGAGGCACACCTTTCCAAATTTTCCATTCACCCCGGCAGTAACAAAATGTATCAAGACCTTAGACAAAATTTCTGGTGGACTAGGATGAAAAGAGAAATAGCTAAATATGTCTCAGAATGCGACACATGTCAGAGAGTAAAGGCCAGTCACTTGAAAGTAGCCGGTACACTTCAACCATTGCCTATACCCTCATGGAAATGGGAGGACATAAGTATGGATTTCATTGTTGGATTGCCAAGTACCGCGCAGAAACACGATTCCATATGGGTTATCGTTGATAGGCTCACAAAGACGGCACATTTTCTTCCGGTACACACCACCTATACCACCAAGAAATATGCTGAGATTTATCTCGATCGCATTGTTTGCCTACATGGAGTGCCGAAGACTATTATTTCCGATCGTGGTACTCAGTTTATAGCACGTTTTTGGGAACAATTGCAAACTTCTCTTGGTACTAGATTGATTCGAAGCTCAGCTTATCATCCTCAAACTGACGGACAAACGGAAAGAGTAAACCAAATTCTCGAAGACATGCTTAGAGCTTGCGTCATTCACTATGACAAGAGTTGGGACAAATGCCTATCCCTAGCAGAGTTCTCATATAACAATAGCTATCAAGTGAGTTTGAAAATGGCACCATTTGAGGCCTTATACGGACGAAGGTGCCGAACCCCTTTGAGTTGGTCACAGACCGGAGAACGCAAAATATTTGGACCAGACTTGGTAATCGAGGCAGAAGAAAAAGTGAAAGTAATACAAGAAAACCTCAGAGCCGCACAATCCAGACAAAAGAGCTATTTCAACAGAAGGAGAAAGCCACTGAAATTTGAAGTTGGTGACCACGTCTACCTTCGAGTTTCACCAACCAAGGGTGTCCAACGATTCGGAGTCAAAGGAAAACTATCCCCCCGTTATGTTGGTCCGTACGAAATCATCAAAAGCTGTGGACCCGTAGCCTATAGAATTCGACTGCCCCCTCAGCTTGCAGCCATCCACGATGTCTTTCACGTATCTCAACTCAAGAAGTGTGTTCGAGTCCCTGCCGAGGTTATTAAACAACAGGAAATCTTGGTAGAGCCCGACCTCTCATACGTGGAGTACCCTATCAAAATCATGGATCAAAAAGAAAGAAGCACTAGGAGGAAAGTGATTAAAATGTACAAAATTCAATGGAATCATCACGCTGAGGAAGAAGCCACGTGGGAAACTGAAAATTTTCTAAAACAGAACTTCCCGGGGTTTCTCAACTCCACCGAAGGTACACACCCCCTCCACCTTAAGCCTATTGTCCGAATCTCGGGGCGAGATTCTTTTAAGGGGGGAAGGCTGTAACACCCCAGGTGTTTAATTTGTGAAATAAGCCTCTTTACCTTAAAGTGGTGCGTAAATGATTAAGAGAAATTTCAACTAAATAAGTTTCTAAAATAACTCCTAAGCTAGACCTCAAACAAGCTTTGGCCTGAAGCAAAACTTGTAGAACTTTCCATTTTGAACAACTTTCCCGTTGAAGGACTTTCGTGTTGCAACACAAAAAGTTGAGAACCACTTGGATTTGCGAACCAGCCCCTACCTTTTCTTCTACTTCGCTGCAGACCCTTCCATCTCGCCCGACCCTCCGACGCGCAGCCGTTCGCCCGACCCCTGTTCGTTTCGCCCGACCCCTGTTCGTTTCGCCCGACCCTCGGCTTCGCTGCGGCCCTCGCTTCGCCCGACCCTCGCCGCCGCGTAGTCGCCGCAGGCCACTTGGCTGGCGATTCCTGACCGCGCTAGGTGCCAAGCCAATGCCTGGCCGTGCCCGCACGCGCGCCCGCACGCCGCGTTCCTCCCCAGTCCGCGCACGCCACGCGCAAGCCGGCGACCCGCGCCCCTGCTCGCCGCCCCCATGCCCAATAGACGAACCACGCCGTGCCCGTGTCTCCGCAGCATTTCGCCAGTCGCCGCGCTCGCCGCCCGGCAAGGCAGCTGCTGCACCTCTTCGCCCAACCCGCGCGCCGCGTGATCTCCAGCTTCACACGCCAAATCCCCAGCGCCCAGTCCCCTGCCCGCGCATGCCGCACGCCACGCTGGCTTCCTCAGATACTGTAACACCCCAGGTGTTTAATTTGTGAAATAAGCCTCTTTACCTTAAAGCGGTGCGTAAATGATTAAGAGAAATTTCAACTAAATAAGTTTCTAAAATAACTCCTAAGCTAGACCTCAAACAAGCTTTGGCCTGAAGCAAAACTTGTAGAACTTTCCATTTTGAACAACTTTCGCGTTGAAGGACTTTCGTGTTGCAACACAAAAAGTTGAGAACCACTTGGATTTGCGAACCAGCCCCTACCTTCGCTGCAGACCCTTCCGTCTCGCCCGACCCTCCGACGCGCAGCCGTTTGCCCGACCCCTGTTCGTTTCGCCCGACCCCTGTTCGTTTCACCCGACCCCTATTCGTTTCGCCCGACCCTCGGCTTCGCTGCGGCCCTCGCTTCGCCCGACCCTCGCCGCCGCGTAGTCGCCGCAGGCCACTTGGCTGGCGATTCCTGACCGCGCTAGGTGCCAAGCCAATGCCTGGCCGCGCCCGCACGCCGCGTTCCTCCCCAGTCCGCGCACGCCACGCGCAAGCCGGCGACCCGCGCCCCTGCTCGCCGCCCCCATGCCCAATAGACGAACCGCGCCGTGCCCGTGTCTCCGCAGCATTTCGCCAGTCGCCACGCTCGCCGCCCGGCAAGGCAGCTGCTGCACCTCTTCGCCCAACCCGCGCGCCGCGTGATCTCCAGCTTCACACGCCAAATACCTAGCGCCCAGTCCCCTGCCCGCGCCTGCCGCACGCCGCGCTGGCTTCCTCAGATACTGTAACACCCCAGGTGTTTAATTTGCGAAATAAGCCTCTTTACCTTAAAGCGGTGTGTAAATGATTAAGAGAAATTTCAACTAAATAAGTTTCTAAAATAACTCCTAAGCTAGACCTCAAACAAGCTTTGGCCTGAAGCAAAACTTGTAGAACTTTCCATTTTGAACAACTTTCGCGTTGAAGGACTTTCGTGTTGCAACACAAAAAGTTGAGAACCACTTGGATTTGCGAACCAGCCCCTACCTTCGCTGCAGACCCTTCCGTCTCGCCCGACCCTCCGACGCGCAGCCGTTCGCCCGACCCCTGTTCGTTTCGCCCGACCCCTGTTCGTTTCGCCCGACCCTCGGCTTCGCTGCGGCCCTCGCTTCGCCCGACCCTCGCCGCCGCGTAGTCGCCGCAGGCCACTTGGCTGGCGATTCCTGACCGCGCTAGGTGCCAAGCCAATGCCTGGCCGCGCCCGCACGCCGCGTTCCTCCCCAGTCTGCGCACGCCACGCGCAAGCCGGCGACCCGCGCCCCTGCTCGCCGCCCCCATGCCCAATAGACGAACCGCGCCGTGCCCGTGTCTCCGCAGCCTTTCGTCAGTCGCCGCGCTCGCCGCCCGGCAAGGCAGCTGCTGCACCTCTTCGCCCAACCCGCGCGCCGCGTGATCTCCAGCTTCACACGCCAAATCCTCTGCGCCCAGTCCCCTGCCCGCGCCTACCGCACGCCGCGCTGGCTTCGGTTCACCGCCCGCCGTGGCCAGTCGCGCACCCCCATCGTGCCGCCGCCTCGCGTCTCACAGTCAAGTCCCGCCCCTCCTCCCGCCTCTCTGCTGCCTATAAAAGGCCCAGCTGAGTTTCCCCCCCCCCCCCCTCGCGCGCCCAAACACCAGAACGCCGCCGCCGCCACCATTAACGTCATCGCGCTCAGCTCACCGTGGAACTCACCTCTCCGGCCACCCTTTGCCAAAGCCGAGTCTTCCACCACCACCACAGCACCCCACCGCAGCTCACTACACCACCCATCGTCGCCCAGAGCCACCGGAGCCCCGCCAGCGCCGCCCGCGCCGCCGCCGCTCCTTGTTGCTCCGTGGACAGCCCACACCGAAGCTCCTCCGTCCCAGACAAGCTTTGAAACGGATTCCCCTCAACGCCGCGAAGCTACTCGACCGGCCCCCGTTGTTCCCTTCTCGCCGGAGCACCGCCGCCGACGTTCCGCCCCGTCACCGCCCCTCTGTTCCGCGCCGACGAGTCACCTCCGGCCATTCCCAACCCCGACCAAGGCCACCCAAGGTAGCTCTCACCTCCCTGGATCTTCCCGACCATTTTTCCCTCGCCACCAACGAGCCCCCTTGCCGGAATCTGGACGGCCTCCATGCCAGCGCCGCCCAGGGACCCAATTGCTTTGGTTAGAATCTTTGAAAGAGTCTGCACGCAAGTTTCCAAGGGCATATCTGTAAACCTGTATTCAAACTTTAAAATCAAACACAGTGAACTCATAAAATTCATTTAAAATTATAGAAAAATCTGAAAAATACAAACTCCACTGTTCTGGAATCTTTAGATGAAAATCTACAACTTTTGTTGCATGCATTTCTTCAGTTGCTTACTAAATCTTGCTATAAGTTAAATGGAAGGTTTAATAGACTTTAAATGTACCCCCTGTGGTAGGCAAAGTCTAAATCTGAAAATTTTACAGTGACACACTTATGGATAGATTAACACCCTGTAAAAGTTTTAGCTTCAATACTTGAATGGTTTATTCTGTATAAAAATATCTAGGTGCTAGCAGTGGTTGTGTTTTACATTTTTCATAATTAAATCTGCTGCGTAAAAATGTTTGAAATCTTTACAGTGCTGTTGTCTCTGCTTACTGTGCTATAAATAAAAATTTCATCACCAGAAGTTACCTAATCCAGAAGTTGTGATTAATCCATGTGTGCTTGGAAAATTCAGTTTCTATTATAACACAACCCCTTCTTGCTTAATGAAGTTAATAGTTTAAGTTATACTCTTTAATAATGTCCCACAGAAATCTCAACTAAGTAACTTCACAACCAAATCGCTGTTTTGTGAACTACAACTTTGACGTGAACGAACATAATCGTCATATAACCTCACTATAACTTATATTGGTGCATTCATATAGAATCGACGACTCTCGCCGACGGAACCTACGAGCTGGTGCCCGCGTCCGAGAGTGAGCAGCGCGAAGCTCAAGTACATCTAACTGAAGCTCTTGAAGACCCGAGCCCAAGTTCGGAAGAGCCCCAAGCTAACTGTTCACAAGAAGGCAAGCCTCGGAGCATGAACCCTATTTTTCTAAACTTATGCAACTTATTAATCTACTTTTACTTGTGCATTAAGTTTATAGGAGTTGGATGAAAACATAGTTGCATGATCCTAGGTACCCATGCTCTGAACACTAGATGCCAGGTTTGATAGAATGCTATGCTAATAGGACTCGGTAAAAGTCGAGTGATTTCCTGTCACTCGCGAGAAATTAGGAGTTGATTGTTTACTACATGCTGCAATCATAAGGTCGACGGACGGGGTTATGGTATGATGTTTATGTTGATGATCGAGGCCCCGTCTGTTTAGTGAAAAATGCTAAGGCCGCAGTGTGTGGTAGTGGTGGTTAAGTCTTTGAACGTACTAACCACATGCCGAGAATATGGTAATCGGTAAGCTTAAGTACTGGATTGAACCGAGGCCGGAATATACTCCCCACTGTCTTGAATTCATTCACATCTAGCTAATGGCGGGTGCATCGGCCGCCACAGCCCGACGTACCATGGTTTGTAGGGACGTGTAGTCGAGGGCGGTGGGCCTGCTCCGTGAAGCGGGAATTGAAGGGAAAAGTTGCACGTGTGACTCTGGGAGTAACCACGTGACGTGTGTTTAGGTTTCCCTTGCAAGGTTAAGAAATTCGATTCGAATCGTCCGTTTCTCGCGGTTATTGAGACTGCTTGACCCTTTTACCACATAGAGTAAGAAGAGGAACAATGATAATGATTAATCTTGTTGGATGAGAAAATAATTCTTCCACCATGTATGATATTGGATAGTTGCTTACCTAGAATGGTTATAGAAAGCTAGAACTTGGAGCTAAAATCTGAAAGTAAGGACCTACTATATATGCTTTTCGGCAAAACAAACCCCTCAAGCCAAAAGCCTCGCATGTCTAGGAGTCGGCTAAGTATACCCCACTAGTCAGGTAAGCCTTGCTGAGTATTAGTATACTCAGCCTTGCTTGTGGCTTGTTTCAGGTGAAACTTTCGAGGACATGATTGCTAGTTTGACTTGGCCTTGTACCCTTCCTCCTGGTTGGTCGGTGGAATGGGATACACCCCTGGCCAACGGTGGTGATACCGAGTGATGCCTCGTACGGGCTTCATCGAGACATCCTTTATCGTCGAGTAGTTGTCGTTATCTTTTCCGCTGCTTGAACTCTGAAGAACTCATTTATTTCGAAATCCGAAGTACCTTGTTTTACGAATTTGAACTCTATTGTAATGATAATTTATGACGAACTCCATGGTGTAAAAATGTGGAATGTTGTATACTCTGGGCTCACCTTCGTGTGAGTACATGTATGTGTGGCTTCGATCCGTAAGAACCGTGGTTGTATCGGGAGGTTACCCGACAGACTAGTGGATTATTCCGTTTGAAGTGCGAGTTAGCCTTGATTGCCCTTGTGGTGATGAATAGCGCGCTTGAACCGGATTAATTCAGGTGGTTCTGCCACAGATACAAAGGTAGCAGTACTTGACCCAGCGCGTGCTTGTGCAACTCGATGGGCAACACCCAGCGCTTTCCACTGGGAATCAGCCCTCGAGGTCTGAGCAACACGGTGATAACGCGCTGGTCATTGAAGCGAGGAGGAAGGACCGTACCGGCAGGCACTACAACGACGATGACAGCGACCGCTTCCCCGCCTTCACCACTAGCATCACCGACAAGTCCTATCCAAAGGACCACAAACCAGTCGGAATCCCCAAGTATGACGGTAAGCAAGACCCACGCCAGTGGATTCATTGCTACTCCATCGCCATTGAAGTTTTAGGGGGCTCCAACTCTACAAAAGCCCTCTACTTCCTGGTGCCTCTGGAGTCCGCGCCCCTCACGTGGCTTGAAAGCCTCAAGCCAAACTCCATCGACTCGTGGGAGGACCTCAAGCGGGCCTTCATCGACAACTTCCACGGATCCATGATAAAGGCAGGCACTCACCACGACTTGTCCCAGGTGAAGCAGGAGATGAACGAGACTCTAATGTCCTACAAACGGTGCTTCTTCGAGATGTACGCCACCATCGCCAACATCACAGATGAGGATGTCATCTGTTGTTTCCAAAACGGCCTCTTCTCGAAGAACACGTACCACGACTTCGGGCGCAACCGCCCGACTACTACCGTGGAGCTGCGGGACATGATGGCACAGTGGGCTGACCAGGAGGACGAGGAGAATGACCGTTTCCCCAGACGCAACCACGACAAGCAAGGCTCTGGCAACGACCACTTCGACAAAAGTCAGTGGAACCACTCGAGGAAATACCCGAAAGCGCAAGCCAGACAATGAAGTTGCGGCTGTCGAGCGCAACCCGTGTGGCAAGAAGTCGGGAAACAACGACTCGAAATACAAGAAGATCATGCACAAACAATGACCGATACACCCGAAGTCGCGGCACACGCTCTTCGAGTGCGTCGCCATCCGCAAATCACTCAATGCACCACCCCTCCCTCAAGCTGGAAAGCGAAAGGACAAGGAGGATGATGAAGGAGATGACAAGTCAGGGGCTCAAGACTTCTAGGATCCGAAGAACGTTGTTAACGTCATCTTCGATCGAGACGGCGGATTCCTCTCCAAGCGCGCGCAGAAGCTGACCCTGCGTGAAATCGTCTCTGTGGAGCCGACCATGACAAGGCGGATCTCCCTTTCCAGGGATGATCAATGGACCAGCTTCTCCGAGCCGAGAAAATTCCCACTCGTCCAAGATCCAGTCGTGGTGGGCTCACATCTCACCCGAGTACTCATTGATGGCGGGAGCGGCCTTAACCTGCTTTTCGCGAGTACTCTCAAGAAGATGGGACTGGACATCTCCAAGATGCTCACTCCCAGCAAAGGCCCTTTCTACGGCATCATCCCGGGCAACGCGGCTACACCACTCGGGTCTGTGGTCCTGCCAGTCACCTTTGGGACAAAAGACAACTACCGCACCAAGTACATCAAGTTCGAGGTGGCAGATTTCGACTCGTTGTACCATGCCATCCTTGGCAGACCAGCACTAGCCAAATTCATGGTCATGCCCCATTATGTCTACCTACTACTCAAGATACCAGGCAAGACAAGCGTACTCACACACCATGGCGAATTGAAGAAGTCGTATGACTGCGACCAGGAGGCGATCGAGTATGCCACGACTTCACGCGTGCCAGAACCGCCTGCAGAAGTACTCGCGGCCAGAACCGGGAGTCTTCATTCATGAGTTGCATCACCCTTCCATCAGGGCACCAAACTCAAGTTCCATCGCTTAGGGTCCCAAGGAACTCGATCGAGAGGTCTTGATGATCGAGGTTGACTGGAGGGTGGCCTTCATCGACTACATCCAGGAGCACAAACTACACCCCGGCATCGACCCAAAAAGCGCCGAAGCTACTCGTATCCTACGGTGCAGTAAAGGGTATGTTCTTGTCGGGGGCAATCTGTACAAGCATGGATCGGCATTAGGCATACTCATGAAGTGTTTCACCACGGAGGAGGGTAAAGAAATACTCCAAGAGATTCATGAAGGTGTGTGTGGGAACCATGCTGCTTCTCGCACACTAGTCGGCAAGGCGTTTTGTTCTAGTTTCTACTGGCCCACTGCTTTGGCAGATGCCGAAGCACTTGTTCGCCGGTGCACCAACTGCCAATTCTTTGGCAAACAGCCTCATGTTCTGGCTCATAAACTGATCACTATACCACCTTCTAGGGGCTTTGCACACAACCAAGCAAAGCCACAGGCCAATCACCTTTCTCTCTCGTATACGGGTCTGAAGCCATACTACCAGCTGACGTGATGTGGAAGTCTCCACGACTGGAGATGTTTGAAGTCTCCACCATGCTCCAAGATGTCTTGAACTTGACTCTGCTGAGAAAATCCGATGCAATGCACTGTTGCAGGCGTCCTGCTACTTACAAGGAGTTTGTTGTTACCACGACAGGAACGTTCAACGACGTTCTTTCAATTGGAGATATGGTTTTTCGACGAATCCAGGATGACACTGGTCTACACAAGCTTAACTCAGGATGGGAGGGACCTTTCGTTGTGCACAAAGTCATAGGCCCTGGATCTTATCGCTTACAGTACCCGGATGGTGAGGAGGAACCAAATTCTTCGAATATTGAACATCTATGTCAGTTTCATACTTGATCGACTGGGGACATCTTCTATTGGCGCCTGGAGATTCATACTACAAGTACAACTCTGTTTTACCGGTTTACAACTGGTACTACGTGCAAGTTTACAGAAGGGGCCTTGCTCCTATACTTCCAGTACCTAGTTACTAGTCTCCGACTAGTTTCTTGGGATCCTGAAGGGCTTTTGTGTTCATATTTCCAGTACAACTCCGTTTTACTGGTTTTCGACTGGTACTACGTGCAATTTTGCTGAAGGGACCTCGCTTCCATATTTCAAGTAATATATTACTTGTTTTCGACTTGTACACAATGATATTGAAGGGGCCTCGCTCCCATTGTAAGAAGTTTATCAGTTTACGACTAGTTTTGTTAATGTACGACTAGTTCGACTACATGTCTGGACTACAATTCTAGTCCAGAGCGACCCCGACAAGACGCCTTCATCAACTGCTCGAGCACCAGCGGCTACTGGCTCCATGCCTGGACTCGGGAGCTGGCGCCAGCAATCGGATACGACTGCTTTTATGTCTATCATCTGATCCCTGGCTCGGGGGCTTGATGCGACAGGGCACTCAACGTGCCTCAAAGGACACTTCTCATGCTTACATGCTTGACGCTGAACAATCACTTAATACTTGTTTTGGGTATATGTTTGTTAACCATTATTTCAGAGATTTTATTCCAGAATAAGGGGTTTGTTAATTTTATTACCCAGAGGTCTTGTTTAGTCATTGGCTCAGGGCGTAAAGATTGGTTTGAGAGGTACTTTTGGGTATTTGTTGGGAATGTTGTTTGTTTCACCATCTTTTTAGGGAACTCTTCCCAAAAAGAGAGGTTTTCAAATTTATTACACCAATTTGCCCACGTTTACCATCAAATCTTTACTATCATATTGCATGCCACGATTCTTTGGATTCTTTATTCCAAAACCTTGGGGAATTGGATTCAAAGGCTCGGGCGCTGCGGGACACGTGTCATCAGTGACTTATTTTTCAGAACTGCTAGAAGATAAGGATAGAAGACTCAAGATTAAATTGACCCTCAGCCTGATTCTACGAGTCAACCTAAGGCTCGTGGCCTACTCTATATGGAGTGCGAGTTTAATCGCACGCCATATAAAGAAGACTGGACAACTACTCAGGGCATGACCACCTCACATCCTCGACGCAGCCAGGAAAGTACTCAGAGGACACATTCATGATGGAGTTTGGGAGAACTCGAAGACACCTTCAGAAGTACTCGAATGCCTGCAGTACTCGGCTATGAAGAGCTCGGGGGCTTGTCAGACCCGGGCACACGGGACTACCCACGTGGCACACTTCTCATAGGATACGGGATGGGACATTGCCCACGCCCTACATCTGTTGTAACTACTCATAATTGTGGCAGAATCGCTTGAATTAACCCGGCTCAAGTGCACTAACCATCATCCTTGAGGATGCACTGGCTCTTATGCACTTCAAACGGATTAATCCTACAGTCTGTCGGGTAGATCCCGATGCAACCACTCAATATCTCGATCGAAACCAAGCATACACATAACTCGCACGAAGGCTTTTCCAGAGATTACAACATTCCACAAATTTTTAAAAGCACAAGTCGAACGTTAATTATTACAAGTCGAAAGATACCACTCAAGTACTTTTAAAGTTCAACATACAAACTTTATTCAGAGTTTTACTGCAGCAGAAAGAAAAACATGATCAACTATTGTCGGCAGGGTCATGACTAGTCGGGGAAGGATCCCATTCCACAGTCCAACCAGTCGGCAAAGCACTCGGCCAAGCCAAACCGGCTACCAAATCTTCAATAGACATACCTGAAAACATTGCCACAAGCAAGGCTGAGTATACTAATACTCAGCAAGGCTTACCCGACTAGTGGTATGTAAATACCGACTACTAATCATGCATGGCTCTACGGTTCTAGGATTTTCTTTTTGCTGAAAAGCAACTAAGAGTAGGTTCTTAATTTCATATTTTAGCCAGTCTAGATGAGCATCTAATTCTAATCAAACATGGTGGAAAACAATTAATCATCCAACAAGTTTCATCATAAGCATAGTTCCTCTTGTTACTCTATGTGGCAGAAGTATTAAGCAGTCTCAATCATCGCGAGAAACGGACGATTTGAATCGAATTTCTTAACCTTGCAAGGGAAACCTAAACACACGTCACGTGGTTACTCCAAGAGTCACACGTGCAACTTTTCCCCTTTCTCGCCGTTTTATGGATGGGGCCACCGGCCTCGAGTACAAGAGGTCCATGAACCACGAACGATGCCGTAACATGACCCCTCGTGAACTCACCATTGGGCCCATGGGACAGAGTCAAGACGGTGTAGCCTGTCCAAGCACCGGTTCAATCGAGTACTTAAGCTTACCGATTACCATATTCTCAGCATGTGGTTAGTACTTTCAAACGCTTAACCGCCACTACCACACACTGCGACCTTAGCAGTTTTCACTACTCAAGCGGGGCTTCAACCACGAGTGCTTTAGCACAACCCCGCCTGCCAACCTTATAGTTGTAGTATGCGGTAAACATTCAACTCGTATAATTCTCGCGAGTAGCAGGAAACTACTCGACTTTTACCGTACCTATTAGCATAGCATCTACTCAATCTTCCTATTCTAGTAGTCATTACAAAGGTACCTAGGATCATGCAACTAGGGTTCCAATCAACTCCTATGAACTTTAAATGCACAGGCAAAAAGGAACATCAGTTGCATAATTTAAAAACTGGGATCATGCACCGGGGCTTGCCTTCTTGTGAAAAACTAGCCGGAGGCTCCTCCGAATGTTGGTCCGGGTCTTCAGTGGTTACTGCTTGATTTCCCAGAGCTTCTTGCTGCTCACTCTCGGACACAGGCACTAGATTGTAGATCCCATCGGTGAGAGTAGTCGAGCCTATATGAATGCACAAGTATGAGTGGTTTTACTGGTACAAGATTGCTTTATAAAGTAGTCAAAACTTAATTTAAGTAGTCGAGTACTTTATTTTTTTTTCCTGGGCAGTCATTTATCGAGTACTTATCTGGATTATCTGACTTCATTAAGTGAGCGGGTGGTTGTGCATGTTGTACCACCATTTTTAACAGGGAGCACTGGTTAACCGAAACTACTCGCAGGGGTAGTTTCTGGGTTGCAGAACTACTCGTACATGTTGTTTCTGGGTTGCAGAACTACTTGTACAGGTAGCTCCTGAGTTGGGATTTTTTATGTAGAGTTTGTTACTTAAGTATAACCTTACTGTAATTGATTTACCCATTTTTACTCAGCAGGTTACTCATGAAAGACTTATTAAACAATTATTTTTAAGTTTAAGTTCTACTTGCACAGAACGACCATGCAAGAAACTGGTGTTCCACATTTTACTGAACAAAATTTACTTGCATGAGTAGTTTACTTCACATTTTTGAAGAGTTTTCATGTGCAAGAAATAGAGGTTACCATTTTAGATTAACTGGATTTAGCCCATTAAAAAAGTACTCAAAACCACTGGTTGTGCTTGGATTCAGAGCATGAAATTTTTATAACAGATTAAACTTTTAGCATTGAAGCTACCGTCAACATTTTATGAGCAGTTCTTTCCTGAAACTTTTTGAATAAAATATAAAGCCATTTAAACTTGATTTAAATCCACATCTAAAAACATGTAGAAACAGATCCAAAGTTCTATTACAAAGTTGTAGATCTACTCTTAAGGATTCCAGAACATCATAGCTTGTATTTTTAGGATTTTTTTTTTCTGTGAGTTGTTATGCATCTTTAAAGTTAGTAGATTGGTTTTCAAGTTCTTGTTCCAGGTTCACAGATGGGTCCCTGAGATTTACAGAAAACTTCTCAGAAGATTGAAATCGACGCAGATAGGTCCTTAGTACAGGGGAAACGGCTACTGCCGGCCAAAATCCGGCAACTAGGGTGGCCGAGGGTGAGGGGTGAAGGTGGGAGATGCAAGAGAGGAACAAACCGCACCTATTTGAGGTCTTGGGTGGGGAAGGGATGGACCAAGGCATCCTGCCGACGGTGGCACAGAGCCGGCAGCGGGGTGGATGGTGGGGGGCGACGGTCCGGTGAGGGAAACGGCGCAGGGAACGGCTGCGCAACTTCTGAGTGAGGTGGAGAAGGTGGGGGAAGGGTTGTTTTGGGCAATGCCGAGGTGGATTGGTGTGTCCACGCACGGGTGACTGCTCGCTGGAGTTGGAGGTTGGGGGCGACGAACAGAGGTGCCTCAGGGTGAGCTTTTATAGGCACGGGAGGGGGAATGACGGCCTATGCTTGAGCTGCAGGGGAAAGACAAGACAGGGGGCAAAACCGGAGGCGGATGGCCCAGCTGGCGTCGGCGGGGGCTCGCCGTGGCGCCGGCAGCACCTGCGACAGAGGAATGTCGCCGCGTGCTGAATTCCAGCGGGGATAGCGCAAGATTTGGTGGGGCTTCAGAAGATTTTTGATGTGTTGGCAAGACCACATGACCGGCGGGCTAGGTCGTGCTGGTTCGCACCGGTTGCTGGCCTGCGGGCGATTGGACAGGGCAGGGGAGGAGAGAGGAGGGAGAAGATGATGGGACTGATTTGCAGTAAACAAAAACAGCAGGGGTCTGGGTGGAAAAAGAAGCTAAAACTCATTCTTTCCAGGGTCAAAACAAAAACCTTTGAATACCAAAATTGTTCAGCTTTTCAAGACAAACATTTTCTTTGTTATGACCATCGTCATTTGAGCAGTGCATAAAAAGTTATTTTGAATTTCCGAAAACATGTATTCAAACGACACATCATTTCATGTGAATTTTTGCACTGTTGGCCTTTGAGTTCAACTAGACTTTTGTTGCTCCTGTTATAACAGACGTGCCATTAAATATTCAGAGTCATTTGTTATAAATTTTGAAAGTTACAAGAGTTTGCTTTTATGGGTTCAATTGTTTTATATATATACATATACACATATTCATTTGGCTGCAAGATATAGTTGATAGGTGGTTTCATACTTTTCTTGCTCTTTTGTGACTGGTTTCAAGGTTTGGATCTTTGCTAAATCTTTTAGGTACCTAGGGTGTCACAGTAATGCAGTAGGATTACTCGTATAGTAGTTAGACTAGTCGGACACAGTAGGGAACCACCCGAGAAGTAGTCGGGTAGGACTCCTGGGCTTGTACCCGACTAGGACTCCCATGTAAACTTGTGCCCCTGACTATATAATGGCGAACAGGCACCCCCTCGGGACAATCATCATCAAAGGCAATCCAAACCACATAGGACGTAGGGTATTACGCTTTCGCGGCCCGAACCTGTCTAAAACCTTGCGTTCCTTTGCACCTTCGAGTTCCAGATCTCGGCGACACCCTACCTACAAACTCACCACCTCGGGGGTATCCCTCAGTGGGCGTGGTGATAAAACACCGACAGGTGCCCCTACCAAAGGCCTGGACTAAAGGTCAGGGCCTTTAGTCCCGGATGGGTAGCCCCGGTTGGGAAACCTAGACAGCAAGGGTTTTCCAACCGGGACTATTGACAGGTTCTGTACTAGTGCCGGCTTCTAATCAATGAGCTTAAAACCTAGCAATCGTAGCACCACATCGCCTTTGGTTATCAACCATGCGCAGTACGGTTAATCTTGCCTGTGAATTGGAGAACACAAGAAATAACTAGAAAGAACACCATAAAATTGCAGATGAATGATTAAGCAGTAAAGTTGGGGTCTTACAAACCAATCAACAACAAAATTATTCTTGACAGATTAATCTAAGAAAAATCCAAACCTAACATGGACGACGGCTACTAAATATAAAAGGGGTAGAGTCAGCCAAGGAACCCTATGCACTTCCCTAATGGATGCCAACACGATACAGGGTCCAACGGCCCACAAGTCGGTGACACAGCAACCTAATAAATTCTAGACATTCACTTGATTCGAGGATTCCCATTAATCAGAGTTGATCCTGAAATGAGACCGGTGCCGGTGGAAATGTTATCTTCTTAGCTTTCCAGACATTCGTAGAATGATGAAAAGTCCGTATGTGACCTTGTGATGGTTTTGGACATTCCCTTATGGAACCTGTTTCGCACTTACGTGAAGCTCCTGCTCTTACTATCCAACTAACTATTAGTTACTCTCTTTGTTTTTAAATTTACCCTTAGACAGACATCAAAACCTAATATCAATGCAAAAGAAGTAATACTTCAGCCCACAATTACGTGTCAACCTGGGAATACTCAAACCATTTCCATTAACAACTTTACACACATTGATTGTTTAACCCCCTCCAAAATCCACACTATAAATTTAATATCCGTTGAAAGTAATCAAACAATCACCATATCGACACATGTTGTGAAATTAACATTTTTGTGCCATAGACATGTATATAGCATAACAAAGATAGTATTATTAAATAATACACCAATTACCCTAACTTCTCTTTAGATGTAAAATGTACTCCAGCGAATACTAAATTGGTGTTAATGTTAAACAAAGATTCTTCAAGACTACAAAGGCAATAGAATCTAAATGCAATTAGCTCAATATTTCACAAACAGCTTATCTTGTTTACATATATGCATGCATACTTCTGCCGCAAAAAACTCACTTCCATTCCATTGTTTTACCCTGTAACTGGGGTCTTACCTTGTAAAGTAGATGGTGATAGTGATTGACACCTAACTCTTAACCTAACAGAAAAAAACTTGCTGGCTTACTTGGAGAATCTTACTTATTTTATTCTAATAATACTCCCTCCGTTTTTATTTACATGTGGTATTAGGTTTGTCCTAAGTCAAAATTAGCTAACTTTATACCAAGTCTATAGAAAAATATAGCAGCAACTATACTACCCAACATATGCACTAGTAACATATACTTCATGGTGGATTCAACGAAATAAATTTGGTATTGTAAATGTTATTATTTTTTCTATAAATTTGGTCAAAGTTGTTCAAATTTGACTTAGGACAAACCTAATACGACATGTAAATAAAAACAGAGGGAGTATATTGTTAATAGCATTATTCATACCTAACGCTTGAAATATATTATAAATAATATATTTTGTCAGCATTATGATAATATAACCATCACTAATATATAAAATTTCACAAATCAATCATAAATGGACAGAAAAGATTTTTTATAAAACTGAAATGCACTGCGTTCCTTCTAAAATAATATAAACCATCACTAGTATATAAAATTTGGGAGAATTTGGGCCTTTTTGCCTTTGAGTGCTTCACTGGCTCCAATTGATAATCCACCTGGCCAGCTTCTAACTGTGAGAATTTATGGACCTACATGATAATTTACAAATGTTAAGAGACCCTAGTGAATTTCACTCCTTCTGTACAACTATTGGCATCTGAGACTTTTGCACCACCGTTAACGGCACACTTTTGTACAACTATTTCCTGCTATTTAGATCATGTACACGCGATGCAAATATATTATGCATACCTAAGTAATGATTTTTAATTACACACATGAAGTACGGGAATACCCCTCTTGTTTCGTAAAAAAGATGACACACATGATGGGACACAGACAGAGCATATCAAAGGTTATTAGGTTAAGTCGTCTTCCAGTTGAGGCTTGGACCACTAACCGTGATAATCCTGATTTCGTTTTGTGATCATCGTATACTCACTGTGGTCATTAGTCTCGTCACGGTTTCCCAACGACTCTTACTACTTATGGGTGAACTTATGGACGCGGTAAAAGACTGACATGCTTTTGTTGATTAATACATCATATATATCATCCACTATGTAAGAAACCAATAAATAAGACACACCCATAGGAGACGCGGAATGAACCCACGTCTCCTATCACAAATAGGAGATGCGGGTTGACAAGCCGCGTCTCCTATAAGTGCGTTCCTAGCGTCGGAGGACCACCCACGTCTCCTATGTACCCATATAGGAGACTCGGGTATACAAGCCGCGTCTTCCGAACTATAGGAGACGCGGGTTCAACAAACGCGTCTCCTATGTGTCTCGTAAATGGAGACTTAGTTTCAGAACCCGCGTCTCCTTTTAAAATCCGCGTCTCCAATGTCTCCTATAATAGAAGACGCGGTTTTAGAACCCGTGTCTCCTATACCATGTGAGGTGAAGGCGACGTGGCTTGTTAATCCCCGTCTCCTATATGTGCTTGAAAGGAGATGCGGTTGGGCAATACGCGTCTCCTTTAGCCAGTCCTACAGGAGACACCGTTCCTCTATCTCCTTCACTATCTTTCTCCAGGCCGCGCCCTCCGCCGTTATCTGTCAGCCGGCCGGCACCACTAGTGTCCTTGTGCGCCAGCCAGCGTCACACCTCCTCCGCCCCTCGCTCGTCATCGGCGTGGCGAGCGCTCCTGCCCGCGCGCCTATGCCTCACTGAGTGAGTGCTCTGCTGCCGCCCGGGGCCATCAACGTGCTAGCTCGTCCAGGGCCGCTGCAGGCATCCCAGCCTCCTCTTGCGCCACCGCCGGAATACCGGCCTCCTCCTTCACCGTCGTCGGGTCTTGCAGGGTTGCCAGGAAGGTGAGGCTCTACCTACAGCCAGCTCGGTCATGCTTGAAATTTATTGTGTCTCTATGTGTTTATTTCGATTCCGTTGTGTGTGTGTTCATAATTGATGAACATGTTGAGCTTGTGTTGAAGCCCGCCAGCCAGCCATCATGCTCGAGCTTAGCGCCATCCTGCTGGACCTAGATGCCATAGCTCCGCCACTACTCCCTGAAGCTTAAGTGGTTGACTCGTTTGCATGTCGTGCTCCCCTCACGGCAGGAGCTCTGGAAGCTAAGAAGGTGAGGCTTTTCTTTTCATAATTGAGATCCAAATGCAATTTTAGGCCCATTTGTTCATGTTCTAGTATTTTAGGCCCATTTGATGTCCAAATGCAATTTTAGACCCATTTGTTCATGTGCTAGTATTTTAGGCCCATTTGAGGTCCAAATGCTATTTTATTCCCATTTCAGTGTTGTCATGACTTGTATTCATTTTGCTTCATTTTCCTTGGATATTGATAAGTTTCTTGTTTAACAATAATGCAGAGGCGGACAAGTTGAATCGGCACTTGTTTGCCATGTGTTGTCCATGCATTGATTGTGAGAATGTGAGAAAGTTCTCAACTTCGATGCATGTTCACGCTCATCTCATCATCCGGGGATTCATGGATGACTACCTGTGTTGGAACCAACATGGAGAGGAGGGTGTTAATGCTCGAGACCTTCATGGAGATTGTATGGGTGAAGGAATCTCTACTAGTCAGCAAACAGCTTGCAAGGATGACGATGAAAGGCTCCCTGACAGTCCTACCTGCCAGAATGATGAAGCAGAGTGTGACAATCAGACTGCGGGACATGATATGAGTGAGGACGAGCTTGTTGATATTGGCGACAATTATATCAACATAGCTGGCAAAATGGAGGAGATGGTGCGTGATGCAATGTCGTATGATGGGTACACTAGTGTGGAGTTTGGAAAACTTCAAAAGATGGTGAGAGATATGAAGACCCCACTATATCCGGGCTGCAAGGAAAAATGGACAAAACTCTTCACATCACTTAAGCTTCTACAGCTAAAGGCTAGCCATCATTGGACCAATCGCGACTTCAAGGCATTGTTAGATTTGCTAAGGGACATGCTTCAAGAGGAGAATGAGATACCCATGACAAATTATGAGGTGAAGCAAACTATTTTCCCTTTGGGAATGGAAGCTGAAAAAATCCATGCTTGTAAGAACGACTATATCCTGATCCGTGGTGACCTTGCAGATCTCCATGAATGCCTGGAATGTGGAGCCCCTCGATACAATGAAGGAATGATGGGGTGATCAGAAAAGGGTGCACGGAGCTCCTCAGAAGGGGGCATGGTATTTCCCATTAATTCCTCACCTGAGGCATTTGTTTGCATCAAGCAAGGATTCAAAGCTCTTGCGTTGGCACAAGGAAGGCCGCAAGATAGATAATTATATACGCCACCTAGCAGATTCAACACAGTTGCACAACATTGATTGTAAGTATAAAGTGTTTTCAGATGACTCGAGGAGTCTTTGATTTGCACTAAGCACAGATGGGATGAACCCGTTTGGTTAGATGAGCAGCTCGCAAAGCGTTTGGCCCTATTGTTATCAATCTAGAATCTTTCGCCATGGGTGTGTAACAAGAGGAAATAGATGATGATGTCGATTCTCATCTTAGGTCTACATCAGCCAGGGATTGATATCGATGTGTATCTGAGATCTCTTGTGGATGATCTCAAAACACTTTGGTCAGAAGGTATTGATGCCTGCGACGGGTACAAGAGGGAATCCTTCACACTACGTGGCTTGTTGTTCTGCACGATTACTGATGTACCGGGTGGCCGTTCTATGTCCAGACAGTGTACAGGGAAAAAAGATTGCGCTCATTGCCTAGATGACACGGAGACAATTTGGTTTAACAACTCAAAGAAACAGGTGTACGTGCGTCATCGACGTTTCCTTCCCAAGTCCCATGTGTACCGAAACATGAAACGTCAATTTGATGACACAAGGGAGACAGGAGATGCTCCAAGGCATATCAATGGAATACATGTCTTCAAGCAGGTCAAGGATCTCCCCGCCGCCCATGGGAAGAAAGGCAGGACCCTTGGAAAGCGAAAACGCAATAAAGGAGATGATCCAAAGGAAAGGTGGAAAAACAAGTCAATTCTATGGGAGCTACCTTACTTGGTAGACTTAGTTGTCCAGCACAGTATCGATGCCATGCATGTGAAAAAGAATGTTTGTGGCAACTTACTTGGTACACTCATGCATGACAACCATAAAACCAAGGACCATGAAAATGCAAGAAAGGACCAGGAAGAGTTGGGCATAAGACCTGAGCTTCGTCACGACGGCACTGGTACCCAGCCTCCAGCATGTGCCATAAATCTAACCAAGGAAGAGAAGAAAGAATTGTGTGACTTCCTTCGTACTGTCAAATTTCCTTCTGGCTATTCATCAAACATCCATAAACTTGTGCACGCGAAAGAGCAAAAATTTCTCCCCATGTGTTGACACCATTTTTTGGCACGTGTCTGGCTGACGCTGGAGCAAAGGGGCAGCCGATGGAAGTAAAGATGGATTGACTACTTTGGCATCATAGCCGATGGACCAGTATTAGCGCAGATGGTTCACGTCAGCAAGATATTATGTAGAGTTCGAGTCTTGCGTGAGTCATTCTTTTTGGAAAGATTATTTTCTTTTTAGTCAAGTTATGTGATGTCGTAATCGACTAGGAGTTTTAGCTTAGGCTACAAATATCAACCTGCGGGCTTGTACAATCAAATACAAAAATTACTTCTTCTTTATCGGTGACTTCGCCAAACCCTAGTTTCATAGCTTTTCCTTTTCTTCAACGAGTTCTTCTGGTTAGCGGGGCTGCATCGCTTCGATCTCTGGCTTGCTAGTAAGTTCCACATTTTACTAACTCAATTAGGTCTTTGATTGACGGGGCATCGCTTCTTTCTCGATCTATTTATTCACCAGTTATCGATATTAGCTTTTTTCGCGAGACTAATTCATTTAGTCTTGTTTAGTTCAGCTCTTATCATGGTTATCCACCTTAGATTCTAGTTATCTATCGGCTTTTACTGCAGTTTTGTTGTTTCAATCTATTACGCCAAGCACAGCCGATCAGATCAAGATCTAGGTATTGTTTTCGAGGCATTATTAAGAAAAATTAATACTACTCCTACAGTTGAATCGGTTGACGCTAGCCGATTGCTTTTTGACTCATATCGGATCTCTAGCCAATATCCCCTATGGAACGATTTGGAACACCAGCCGATACGTTCCAGAATTTGACGTTACCTTATTCCTCGTCAATTTCAAGTCAAATTTACTGGCACGCCTTGCACCTACGCGAAGCTAATTGGAGCCTGCGCTGGAGAAAAGTAAATCTCCCAGGTCCTCATGTGGGGTCACGCAGCAAGCCAATTGCTGGTTTTTTGCGTCAACACACTTTTGGCACACCTGGTGGGACACGACAACGACTTCAACATGACCATGCTGAAGCCTGGTGAAGTGGACCCAGACAATGTCATCAACATGACCATGGAAGACCTTAATGATACCCAGAAACAACTTTTGCAGAAGGCCATGGATGATTACCAGCAACCATGCCTCAAGACTTTCAGCTTAACAGGAAAAGAGAAGACCACTTTCCCAAAGCTGAGAGAGATCACGGTCTGAAGACTCGGCTAAGTTTCAAGAGATGTTTGACCAGGCCATGCCCCACGCAATGATCAATCAGTCAAGCATCTTGATGAACTCAGTTCAGAATGCTGTCAAAGAGACAACCGCTGGCGGTATCTAGATGGGCTATAAAGGGCCATGCTACTCTCAACCGGAGTCATTGGCTACAGCAGGAGCTAGAGCTGGAAACACTTCTTGTTTTAGGCGCCGACACTTAGCCACAACCCAACACGGCACAGACTGGCATTGGAAGATATCTGATGTCACCTTATCTGCTCCAAACACAGGCATATCAGACGATGGTAACTCCCATCTCAACAGCCCCAGTGTTCACTCTTGGCTCGCCATTGAAGGTGCCATTGGCGCGTGGAGGCCTCTTCAGCACCCCGGCTGGTTACGTCCCCAATACATTTCTGGGGATGCCTCCTGAATACATAATCTCTACTAGTACAGAGGTGCCCTCCTAGACTCAAAGCGCTACAGGTGCAAGGTTATCAGCTTAGGGCATGCCATTCGCGCCTTAGGGATCACAACCACTAATGCCATACACCCAACCACGGACTCTTCAGTAGCAGCCAAGTGGCCCCCAGATGCATGCATCGGCTCCTCAGCCAATGATCCCGTATCAGCACCAGGCCGATGGTTATCAATCGAGCGCATCGGCTCCTCAGCCAACGGCCAATCACCTAAGGCAACTCATGGGTTATCAGCCACAGGCGGTGGCTCATCAGCCTATTGCTTATCAGCCTCAACCAACACTGCAACAGCCACACTCGGCAGCACAGCAACAAGGCAATGTCTTCCAAAACATTGATTGGGCTAGCCGGATAGCCGATGTGATAAATAGTCAGTTCGGCTTAAAGCCTAAGGAGCCAACTTACATGTATTGCAGGCCCTATCTTGAGGCCTACGATCAGGTTGTCATGCCTCACCGGTACAGGGTGCCTGATGTTAACAAGTTCTCTGGACAAGACAATGTAACAACAATTGAACATATCAGTCGGTTCTTAGTCCAGTGCAGGGGTTTCCGGGAGCGATGCCTTTGTTTGGTTTTCTTCTCTTCTAGCCAACTCCATTATCACATGGGCCGATCTTGAAAAGCAGCTCCACAAGTACTTCTTTCGCTGGTGTTTAGGAGATGAAGCTTACGGATCTGACAGCCGTGATACAGAGGAATGATGAACCCGTCCCTAATTTCATTTAGAAATTCAGGGACGTTAGAAGCCGATGCTAGAACTTATCTCTCAGTGATAGCCAGTTAGCTGAATTGGCTTTTCAAGGACTTTTGCCTCACATCAAGGAAAGATTTTCTTCACAAGAGTTTGAGAGCTTAAGTCACCTCATTCAGAGGCTGTCAAATGTTGACGTCTGTGTCCAGGATCCCGGGAGGAGCACGTTGGAAAAGAAGGTTGCTTTCATTGAAGATTCATTCGATTCTGAAGACGAGGCTGAGATCGGCTTAGCAGAATGGACCAGGAACAATAAGCCGGTTTCGTGCCCGTTTGCCAAGAAGGACATAGAGAAGTACAGGTTCGACATCACCAAGGCAGATAGGATCTTTGATTTGTTGTTGCGGGAAGGACAGACCAAGTTGTCTCCTAATCATACGATCCCATCAGCCGAGGAGCTAAAAAATTGCAAATATTGCAATTGACACAATGCTATGTCTCATAATACCAATGAATGTGAGGCTTTCCGTCAGTAGATCCAGTTGGCTATCGAGCAGGGGAGGATTAAATTTGAAAATCCTGCAAAGCTGATGAAGATAGATGGGCATCCTTTCCCTTCAGCAAATATGGTGGAAATCAGTGATCCAAGCAATAATGGGAAAGCTAAAGTGTTGACTTCAAAATGGGCCAAGCAGACGGGAGCTGTGGATCCCAAGATGCAGATATCGACTGACGGGTCGAAGAGTCAGAGCCGATACGACCAAGGACAGAGTTTCAGAAGGCCTCGCAGAACTGTCACATCCCAGATGTTATTGAGTAAATATCAGTGTCGGCAAGATAGAGAAAGACGTCATCAAGAGGAAAGAAGCCGACGCGACGAAGACCACTGGCGGTGCCCCTTCTTCGCTTTCTGCTGGAACCAAGAGTTAAGACTGCCATCCGCCAATGACTGTCGTGAGTGCAACGGGTCGCATGAAGATTTATGTTCATCCAAAAGATAGTGCCATGACGATAGGATCCATCGGCCGATCAATAGAGACAGGCGCGAGGAGAAATGCGTTCATGTTCATGATCGGCTAGGAGGCAGGATTAAGGTACAAGATCTGGTGGAGGATGAGGCCAATGATCTGGTACCAGATGAAGAACCTTTCAACCGCGAAATTGAGGGGCACCTTCTCTATCTGCTTAGGGCAGTAGTCTAGGGTTTAGACTGAATGCTTAGGGTTTAGATTGATGTTTATGGTTTAGGCTAATGCTTAGGGCAGTAGTCTTTTGCTGTTGGTTAAGGTTTAGACTGATTATGGATGGAATGGCTAAATGTGAAATGTTTAGCGTTTAGACTGAATGGCTGAATGTCATTTTTTTCTTCTCTAGCTCCTGCTTAAGTGAATTGCATTGTTGTTCAAGTCTTTGTGGTGTTAAAATGAGTGTAATCATTGTTCTTGTTATAATGCTTGCATGATATTGTGTTCTTGGTCTATTAACTTAGAGTATTTTTGGAACATAAAAATTGCAACTAGTAACTTTGTGTGGTGGGTGCTGGGTCAATGAAATTCCAACGGAGCATGTTTGTGGTACTCGGTCACTCCAGATACCCTGTATTCCCCGGTTTGGGGGCCCCCTCGATGCATGCAAGCTCAACACCCACCATTATTTGTAGGTTGCTTAGATATTATAGTTTTTTGCTTTCATAATCACAAACTCATACCTGATGCTCTTGTTGCATGTGCCCATTATATGTACTTCATTCTTGTTGAAGCTGAACAACTCCTACATCGACCTCCCAGGCTGCCAGCCTCTACCTCATCAAAATGGTAAGATTGCCTATCACCTACAAGTACATATCAGTATTATTGGAGTTTCTTAATATTATGATGGCTATCTAATTTCCTAATTGTTAATTCGCAGGCCTCATCAGATGAATGGTCATATTCTGGTGAAGAGGGTTCTAAATTAGAGAAAGAAGCTGAGGATTGCAACACCAATGATGAAGAGCTGCAGTAGGATGGGTCTATGGTGAAGAAAGCCGGGACATCAACAAAGTGGCCAAAGGACATGATTATTGTAACCGAGATTGATCGAGGGGGATGCCAGAAGAAAAGAGGCAGAAGTTGAGGTTACGGACCCTTGCTGGTCTCATTGCTAGACAGAGGCTCTCTCTAGTTATGCCAGGTTTCAAATCCCTAAGTGACAAAGACAAGTTGTCCTTGTTCGATAAATGGGTGCAGCCTTTTCTGGAGTTCCCAGCAGAGATGAAATCGTTTGGGTTTAAGCAGGTCATGAAAACAACAGCCATGGCATGGAGAACCCACAAAAGCAAGTTTAAGACACATTATATCAAGAAAGGACTGACTCCATTTGGGAAGCACCTGTATATCGAATCAGACGACTGGCAAGCGTTCGACAGGATGACAGAATCTGAAGAAGCCTTAAAAGAGAGTGCAAGATTCAAGGCACTTCGACCGGTTATGAAGGGATGCAAGCACAATGGGATGAAGAGGACAGCTAGTTAACTGCTCCAGGGATCCCCAATCCATATGAGGCCTTCCCTGAAGGGCGGCCTAGGAGTTGGCTACGAGCAAGGAGTAAGCTGGAGATATCAAAAGGTGTTGCTCATATTCGGTGGAATACAGAGGCAACTAGGCAACTTTCTAAAGAAATCAAAGAAAAGCAAGCATATGCAGAATCTTCAGGCATCTCTTGGGTCAGGAAGCAGGATGTGCTAACTCAATGTTTGGGACCCCAGCAACCCAGTCGCGTGCGTTGTGTCTCCAGCTACAATGGCTAGAAGGATGCATGGCCTGAACACTCGAGTATGCAAAGGAAGAACTTAGGGCTGAGTTGACACAGGACCTCATGTCCATGCTTGCATCATAGGGATTGCAGATAGTCCCAGTTTCTAGGAGCACAAGCCCCACACCGGACCGAGGAGTAGCTGTGCATCCGCCTCTGCAGCTAGAGAGAACAATGATTGTCCTTTAATGAATGAAGATGAAGATCTAGAGCAGATGGTGGGAGATCATGGTGCAGACCTTGACCATGATACTATAAGTGGCATGAATGAGCCCACACCGTGTGCCCTAATACACACAGGTTGCATGGGGTCAGGTTTATCCGAGGCAATTTCAGCTACATACGGTTCCGATTCATGCAGAATGTGCAGTGGTCAAAGTAGAGCTTGTAAGTGAGTGGCCTAATATTGTGCTTCCTGTTGGCGCTAAAATCGGCCGGATAGATATCGGCCGATGGTCTTCAGCGTCGGACACACGACCCGGGAGAATCTGCTTAGCTCCTGTTCGGGTTATCGCCCTGGTGCGGTTCGCGCGGCGTGCCAGCCAATCTGACTTGTTGATTAAAAAGGAAATAACGTATTAAATTCCAGGCGCTCCGATCGGCTGGAGTTCCGATCTGTCCTGAAGAGCGCGTCGGCGGCGAATCAGCTGATTTGCTGTGAAGATGATCGGCTATGGATCAGCCGATAATCGCGTAATAATTGTAAAGAAAACTGCTGGAGCGATCTTAGACAATTAGTACGGATGCAACACTTGAAATAGATCTAATCGGCTGTAAGACGATAAATCGAAGAGGAACGATGACGAAGCCGATTATCCCGATCTCAAGCTGGATAACTGGTGATAATACTAGAATAACAGGTAAAACTTGCAATTCTAGTAAATATCGATAACTGGTGAATAAATCCAAACGAAACCACAGTGATGCGCCCGTAGTTAAAGCTCGGATATTACTCGATAAGCGGAACCTACCAATTGGCCGGAGATCAAGTTGATGCAGCCCTGCCAATCCGTACGAAATTGTGAAAGAAGAAAAGTATTGGCGAAGTCGCCGACTTGAAAGTAAATTGCTGAAAAAGTAGAAGTATTATTGTTGATTGATGTGATTTTTTTTCTCGCAAGACCCTGACGACTCCTATTTATACCCTAAAACTAGGACTCCTGGTCGATCACGACTTGTTACAACCTTATTTAAAAAATAGGAAAATTACCATATCTATAATAACTTTTAAAGGAAACGGACTCCCGCAGAATCTTCCGCCGCCGTCCCCTAATCCAATCAGGATTCTTTTCAATTGCTCCTTGACCGACTTAGCGTTGCCCTGTTGACCAACTTTTGACCAGGACCCTCCGAAATAATTCCATCCTGGTGGCGCAAGCTGTATCACAAATCGGCCGATTTTCAGCTGTTATCTCAATCGGCCGATTCCTCACTGTAGCCTTCAGATCTGCCGCATCGGCCAATCTTCTCCTCCTGACACCGATTCAACATGTGTCAAAATCTGGCGTCAACACTTCCATTCCCTCCTAATGATGAGATCTCGAAACTTGGAGAAGCTCCCTTGCAAAGGATACAGTGGTATTGTTGTTAGGCCAAAGCAAGCTTCTTCACAAACTGTGGTAAAGGACATCATGAAGAGTGCTTTAGATGCAGCCAAGACCATTATTCCTTCACAGGAACCTGCTGCAGCCAAGAGTGGTACTGTTAGTCCTCCAAAGGAACCTGCCGATGCAAAGAAGAGTGCTCCGATCACTGATGCATCCAAGACCATTGTTCCTTCAAAGGAACCTGCTGCTGCGGCCAAGAGTGATACTGTTAGTCCTCCAAAGGAACGTGCTGGTGCTCCCAATAGTACTCTGATCACTACTGCAGCCAAGAGTGCTCCCATCATTGCTGCAGCCAAGAATGCAGCTGATGATGTAGTTAGTGCAGGCAAAAATGTTGCTGCAAGCAGGAATGTTGCTGCCAATAGTAGGCCAGAGAAGCGAAAAATGGCTGAGAGTTCAAAGAAGGCTCCTGGTGAGGGTTCAAAGAAGCAGCAGCAGCCAATTAAAAGCTCTAAGCAATAGCCTAGGAAGAAAGATGCAGCATCAGCATGGACTTAGAACAACACACATTACAGATATGGACTGCCAATGTTGACAGCTGATGAACTTAGGAGCGCCGGACCTGCAAACACTTCACTCCATAATCACTACTTGAAAGGTTGTGCAGCAAAGAGGAAAGCTATATGGGTCCAGTACAAGCATTGCCATTTTCAGCGATCTCAGGACACTTAGTGTTTACTTGTGGATTTTAGTAACTTATATGACCTTTTCAATGTTGATGCATTGGATATGTCACTTATCCTCTGCTTCACACCGTAAGTTGCTCTAATCTGCTTCTCAGTAATCATTTGTTAGATGTAGTTTGATAAATGTGCTTTATTTTAGTTCATTTGTACCATGTAGTTGTCTTGACACTATTTTCTTCTTCTTAACTTCAGGTCCATGATTGTGGAAACAAAGGCAAAGTCTGTGCCTGTGGGCTTCCTTGATGCGGAGTTAATGTCCTTGGCTACCATTAGTTCAAACAGATCTTACGTGGTGGGATATGTGACAAAGGCCTTGCAAAAATATGCTAAGAAGAAGCTTATCATGATTGTGCATAACACAAATGGCCACTGGATTTCAGTGGTTATCATTCCAAAGTGGAAAAAGGCCTTGTACTTTGATTCACAAAGGTCCAAGGCGCATGATCATAGTGTGTTGAAAGAGGTGCTTAATGAGTGAGTTCTTTCATAACCTTCAACTAATTCCCAAAATAATCTCTGTACAGTTGACAATGAACTAACACAATGTTCCATGGCTGTGTTGTTGTAGGGCTTTTATTTCATACTGCACAATGAAGATAATGGACAAGAGCAGCAGCTTGGAACATGTAACAAAGTTCCCGGTACAGAGCCTTAGACCTGCGTGGCTCCGTCCACAAGCCTTCTATGACAGCTCACATGCTAACCGCACACGCGATGAATAGAATAGGCCGGTTAAGGCGTTTGGTCCCTGGCGAAACCCTTCCAGGCTTAGTTTGGGAACAAAGGGGTAGGCAGCCCAGGGAAGGCAACCCCCGAGGGGATTTTGCCGTATGTTTTTTTCCCTAGGAAGCCTCTCCCACGGGAGGTCTTGTTTCCCTAATACCATTTGGTAACTAGGGGAGGGGAAGGGGATATATAGGAAAATATCTCAAACTTTTAGGAAAAAAAATTGAGAGAAATTCAGAAAACGTCAATAACATAATATCTCATAATGGGTAAATGCCAGGATCATCACAAGGTCACTGGAAATTAAATTCGAATTCCTTTATCCATGCAATCTACATATATTACAATTATATAAGTTCAATTCATGCAGAGCAATCACAGTTTTGGAAGTCAAACAATCACCACGTAGCCTTCAAAGAGTAATTATACAGAATATGCATTGCTTCCAAGCTACCAGCAGCACAATAATCAACTGTAAACCACACTTGCATCACTCCTGTCAAAAAATTCTAGCTTCTATGCATTGCTTCCACCAAGTGCTCTGCATGTAACATAAACAAAACCTCAAAAGCTGAATGGTAAATAATGAATGCATTCCTAAATAAAGAAAACTTCAAGTAAACACATTGTGCTTCAAATAAGATAGAAAGGCTAACGAAAATATCAATAATACGAAAGCTCACTGACAGACTGAATACAATGCTATGAAACAAATGTAGAAACAAAGACTCGAAGACTGTGAAACCGAACAACAGGGATTGAACCATCCGCACACCGTCGAGGAACATCGCATCACAGCAGCACTGCATAACGCTCATTAGAAGCAACAACTCTGGCGCTACCACGACCGGAACGTGAAGGTACGGGATTTCAACATCGGAGACATGGTTTTGCGCCGAATCAAGTCGATGATGGGTACCCGCAAGCTCTCCTTCCCCTTGGAAGGACCCTTCATTGTCAGCAGCATCATAGTCCCTAGGACGTACCTACTCCAGCGAGAAGACGACATCGACGTGGGAAACCCTTGGAACATCGAGCATTTACGACGCTTCTACCCATAGAAGATATGTTCCATGAATATAATTTTTTGACTTCTTTCCCGAGTTGTTCCATACACCTGGGAGCTGCAACTCGGCCACTCCAACTTGTACAAACTTCTCTGTCAGACCCAGGCCACGGAACTGCACACATGGCATGAATATTCTAGAATAAGGGATGGGGCATGTCCCATACCTTATACCTGTTGTATGCTACTCGGACACGAATAGGACTAGTTGAAACAGAAGGAAACTACCCGAGTAGTACTCGGGTAGGACTCGTGAGCTCGTATCTAGCTAGGACATCTGTAACCCTATCCCCCCAAACTATATAAGAGTCGGCACGAACCCCCTGCAAAGCACAATGTCTAAGGCAATACAAACCAACACACAGAACGTAGGGCATTACACACCTTGCAGCCCGAACCTATCTAAATCTTTGTGTTCCTGCACCCTCGAGTTTCTGATCTCGGTGACACCTCACCTACAACCTACCACCTCAGGGGTATCCCTTAGTGGGCTTGACGGTAAAACACCAACAGTTGACGCGCCTGGTAGGGGTGCTCATCGACGATTCCTAGGACAACTTGATGGCAACTTTGAACTTCACAAGCGCCGTGCTCGATGAGGGCACAACGTTCGTCTTCATCTCGTGGGTCTGCATCGCTGACGGCGCAGGCAACTTTCATTGGCACCTCGTCGACAACGCGAAGCTGGAGGCCCCAGCAGCAACCCCAGGCAGCGATCTCGACGAGTTCATCAACAACCTCACCGAGATGCTACTCCCTGATCTAGCCAGGGACATCGAGGAGCTGTTCGTTTTCGACACGACTTCAACTTGTGTTGCAGCAGGACTCCTCAGATCAGATCTGATTCGGACTGAGGATCCGGGTGTCAGACCCGGGGCCACAGGACAGCGCATATGGCGTATATATTCTAGGATAAGGGATGGGACATGGCCCACACCCTACATCAGTTGTAACTACTCGTACAGGAGTAGAACTAGTCGGAACAGAAGGAAACTACACAAGTAGCACTCGGGTACGACTCCTAGACTCGTATTTGGCTAGGACTTCCATGTAACCCTGTCTCCCTAGACTATATAAGGGTGGGTAGGGAACCCCCTCCAAACATTACATCATCTAAGGCGTGTTCATCAAGCGTCCACCGGCGAACTCGATGGCGTCTTTCGACTTCGCCAGGGCCATGCTCGATGAGGGCATAACTTTCATCTTCGGCTGGTAGATCTGCGTGGCTGACGGTGCGGACAGCTTTCATCGGCACCTCATCGATGACATGAAGCCAGAGGCATCTAAGGTAGCTCAATGCAGCGATCTCGACGAGTTCATCGACAACCTTTACGAGACACTGCTTCCTGAACTAGCCAGGGAGATCGAGGAGGAGCCCACTGATGATGCGACCTCGTGCTACATCAGGACTTCTCGGGTTGGATTCAATCCAATCTAAGGAGGAGCGTACCCGACTCCTATTCGGGCTATGCAATAAGGCTTATGTATACCAGGAGCTCACTCAATCCGAGTTCCTCTCCTCATTGAATGAGGACTTGGATAATCTACTCAAGCTCGGAGATGCGGGAGCCACCGCCTGTCGGGAGGCTGTCTGACCCGGGCCCACGGGACTGCGCACATAGCGTACTTTTCCTAGGATAAGGGATGGGAAATGGCCCACGCCCTACATCTGTTGTAACTACTCGTAGCGTAGTAGGACTACTCATACAGTAGTAAAACTAGTTGGAGACGATAGGAAACTACCCGAAAAGTACTCGGGTAGGACTCCTGGGCTTCTATCCGACTAGGACTTCCATGTAACCCTGTCCGCCTAGACTATATAAGGGCAGACATGGACCCCCTCCAAACAGGAGATCACCTGATCACCACCTAAGGCAATACAAACCACACAGGACGTAGGATATTACGCTCTCGGCAGTCCGAACCTGTCTAAACTTTGTGTTCCTTGCACCTTCGAGTTCCTGATCTCGGCGACACCCTACCTACAAACTCACCACCTCAGGGGTATCTCTCGGTGGGCGTGGCGGAAAATACCGATAGCTGGCGCGCCAGGTAGGGGTGTTCATCGAGCATCCACCGGAGAACTCGATGGCGTGCTTCAACTTCACCAGTGCCATGCTCGATGAGGGCACAACTTTTGTCTTCGGCTCCTGGATCTGCGTCGCCAGCGGCTTGGGTGGCTTCAACTCTAAGAAGCCAGAGGCCTCTACACCAGCTCGACACGGCGACCTCGACGAGTTCATCAACAACCTCGACGAGTTGCTGCTCCCTGATCTTGTCTTATAGATCTAAAAGATGTCCGTTTTTGACGCGACTTCCACTCATGCTGCAGCAGAACTAGTCGGATTGGACTCAAACCGATTTGAGGGGACCACACAGTCCATGTCCCTCTCCGTCTTGGAGGAGGAATTAGATCTACTACTCAAGCTTAAGGACGTGGGAGCCACCACCTGTCCGGGGTGGCCCCGTTTTTGACAACTACTCGGACTCCAACGAAGAGTACTCGTCGTTTAGTACTACACCTTCAAGCCAGAGCCGAGGAGGACTCGGAGACGAGGGAGCCACCACTTGTTGGGGGGGCCCCGCTCTTGAAAACCACTCGCAACCCGATGACTACCCTGAATCATTTTTGGGCAATCATCTGGGTTCAACTATAACATCTACGCCGCAAGGCCGTTTTGTGTACTGGAAGGGCTTAGAGCCCTCTGAACTACTCGACTACGACTCCCGCCTTGTGGCCTTCACGCATGAACTGCCCTTCCAGGAGGGCAAACCTCTCTCTCCCATCGCAGAAGAGGGAGACATTAGCACAGAGCTACTCGAGTATAGCCCTACAGCTAATAACTCACCGGATTGTAAAGTCTGCATGGCCTCCCTTCACAACGCGGAGGAAGATGAGCCGGGTCCCCCTAGGATGAGAACGAGGAGCACAGAAGGATCTGGTGGTTGAAGAATGCCAAGCGCGCCCAGCGCAGGTGGAACACGGAAAATTGCACTCGCAATCCAATGTACAAAAGGAACCTCAACAACGCTTTTGCAGCAGCCGTGGATCGGGAGTATCATACACCAATTGGTGCCATTGCAGAAGCAGCGCTCCTAGCCCTACAACTACCACCCAACCCCCAGATACAAAGGCTGCAGTATCTAACCCAGCGCGCGCTCGTGCAACTCGATGGGCAACATCCAGTATTTTCCACTCGGAACTTGCCCTCGAGGTCTGAGCGCCATGGTGACACTGCGCTAATCAGTCGCATCCCCGGAGGAGGCCCCGGGAACCGGAGGAACGACAGTCGCCAGCGCAACAAGGGCCACCAGTCTACGCGTGGCAACACCGAACAAGAAGTACAATAATCTACTCGCCAACCTCGCAACCAGCGTGACGCAAGGCCTCAAGGCCAAGCTCCACCCGAGGCCAGAATTCACGACGCTCCCACGATCGATCTCAGGCAGAAGATCAATGATGGTCGTGACGCGCGGTGCATCATTGAGGCAAGGAGAAGGGACCGTCCCGACAGGTACCATGACTACGATGATAATGACAGCTTCCCCGCCTTCACCTCTAGCATCACTGAAAAGTCCTATCCCAAGGATTTTAAACTAGTAGGAATCCCCAAGTACGACGGCAAGTAGGACCCGTGCCAGTGGATCCGATACTACTCCGTTGCCATCGAGGTCTCAGGGGGATCCAACTCCACCAAAGCACTCTACTTCCCGGTAGCTTTGGAATCCGCGCCCCTCACTTGGCTTGAAAGCCTCAAGCCAAACTCCATCGACTCCTGGGAGGACCTCAAGCGGGCCTTCATCAACAACTTCCAGGGATCCATGATCAGAGCAGGCACTCACCACAATCTGTCCTAGGTCAAGCAGAAGATGAACAAAACCCTGAGGTCCTACACCCGGTGTTTGTTCGAGATGCGCGCCACCATCGCCATCATCACCGACGAGGACGTCATCCACTGTTTCCAAAATGGACTCATCTCGAAGCACACGTACCACGACTTCGGACACAACCGCCCGACTACTGCCAGGAGCTACGAGACATGATGGCATGGTGGGCTGACCAGGAGCACGAGGAGAACGACCGCTTCCCCAAGCGCAACAGCGACAAGCAGGGCAACTGCAACGGCCATTTTGACAAGGGCCAGCAGAACCACTCGGGGACCCCCCAAAAGCGCAAGTCAGACCAAGAAGTCCCGGCTATTGAGCGCAATCCGCGTGGCAAGAAGTCGGGGAACAATGATGCACAGTTTGAGAAAGTCTTGCACAAACAATGTCCGATGCACCTGAAGTCATGACATACGCTTTTCGAGTATGTCAGCTTCCGCAAATCACTCAATGCTCCACCCCTTCCCTAAGTTGGAAAGCGAGAGGACCAGGAGAACGATGACGAGGGTGTCAAGTTTGGGGCTCAAGATTTCCAGGACCTGAAGAATGTCGTCAACATCATCTTAAGTGGAGACGGCAGCTTCACCTCCAATAGCGCACGGAAGTTGACCCTGCGCGAAATCCTCTCTGTAGAGCCTACCAGGCAAAAGCCTCTAAGATACAGCGAGGCCCCGATCTCCTTCTCTAGGGATGATCAATGGACCAGCTTCTCCGAGCCAGGAAAATTCCCGCTCGTCCTAGATCCTGTCATGGCAGGCTCATAGCTGACCCGAGTACTTATTGATGGTGGGAGCGGCCTCAACCCGCTCTTCGCGAGTACTCTGAAGAAGATGGGTCTGGACATCTCCAAGATGCTCACCCCTAGCAGAGCTCCATTCTACGGCATCGTCCCGGGAAACGTGGCTACACCACTCGACTCAGTGGTCCTGCCAGTTATCTTTGGGATGAAGGACAACTACCGCACTGAGTACATCAAGTTCGAGGTGGCTGACTTCGAGTCGTCATACCATGCCATCCTCCGCAGACCAGCACTAGCCAAGTTCATGGCCGCGCCCCACTACGTCTACCTGCTACTCAAGATGCCAGGCAAGACAGGTGTACTCACATTCCGTGGCGATCTAAAGAAGTTATATGACTGCGACCAGGAGGCGATCGAGTACGCCACGACATCACGCGTGCCAGAGCCTTCTGCGGAAGTACTCACAGCCGCGCAAAAGCTCACAGACTCAGAGATGGAGATCTCCAGCCAGAGGGCTAGCTAGTCGAGGGTTAAACCCAACCCTAGCGACGTCAGCATCAAGGCCATCCAGCTGCAAGAAGGCAACTTGTCCAAGACTGCTTTGATCGGAGGCGGCTTACATGACAAATAGGAAAGCGCGCTCGTCAGCTTCCTTAGGGCTAACCAAGACATATTCGCGTGGAAACCAGCAGATATGTGGCGGGTGCCCAATGAGTTGATCAAGCATTGCCTAAAAGTTGACCCTAAAGCCACTCTGAAGAAGCAACAACTACGATGCTTCGCTCCCGATAAGACGGAGGCCATCATGAAGGAGCTAGCAAAACTACTCACGACTAGTTTTATTAAAGAAGTATACCACCCTGAGTGGTTAGCTAACCCTGTACTAGTCTTGAAAAAGAATAATAATGAATGGAGGATGTGTGTGGATTATACTGATCTCAACAAACACTTCCCGAAGGATCCCTTCGTGCTCCCACGCATCAATCAGGTCATCGACTCTACGGCTGGCTGCGTCCTGCTCTCCTTCCTTGATTGCTACTCAGGTTACCACCAGGTGGCTCTCAAGGAAGAAGATCAGATCAAAACGTCGTTCATCACCCCCTTTGGAGCATATGCATACACTACCATGTCCTTCGGGTTGAAGAATGCAGGAGCCATCTATCAACGGGCCATCCAACTATGCCTTGCTGATCAGCTACATCGCAACGTTGAAGCCTATGTGGATGACGTGGTCATCAAGACCAGATCCCACGAGAAGTTCATCCCTGATCTTGAGGAAACCTTCAATAGCTTACGCAAGTTTCAATGGAAGCATAACCCAACCAAGTGTATCTTCGGCGTGCCACAAGGAAAACTACTCGGTTTCATCATTAGTCATCAAGGAATTGAAGCTAAACCGGAGAAGATCACTGCCATCACAGCCATGGATGCTCTACGGACAATCAAGAATGTCCAGAAGCTCACAGGCTGTATGGCGGCCTTGAACAGATTTATCTCCCGACTTAGAGAACGGGATTACCCTTCTTCAAACTGCTCAAGCGCCACGACAAGTTCCAGTGGAGCAGGAAAAGCAAGCGCTGCAAGATCTCAAGCATCATTTGCAGTCGCCCCCCATCCTGACGGCTCCCCAACCAGGCGAGAACCTGCTACTTTACATCACCATGACTACTCACATCGTCAGTACGGCAATTGTGGTGGAGTGCTAGGAGGAAGGCCATGCTTTCGGTGTGCAGCGGCCAGTCTACTTCATCAGCGAAGTCCTTTCTTAATCCAAGGTTCGTTACCCGACAATTCAGAAACTACTCTACAGAATACTCATCACTTCCAGGAAGCTTCGCTATTATTTTGATGCATACAACATCTTGGCGGCCACTGATTTCCCATTGGCGAATATCCTCCACAATTGGGACGCCACCGGGCGCATCTCCAAGTGAGCAGTGGAACTGGGGCCTCTCACCCTCGACTTCAAGCCCCGGACGGCCATCAAGTCGCAAGCACTAGTCGATTTCATGGCGGAGTGGCGATAAAACCAAGTGGAAGCCCCAACCAACCAGCCAGAGCATTGGGTCATGTACTTAGATGGCTCACTCAAGCTCGGTGGCGGTGGCGCGGGAGTACTTTTCATTAGTCCGAGAGGAGAATAACTCAAGTACGTGTTCCAAATACTATTTGAGGTCCCCAACAATAAAGCCAAGTATGAGGCGCTATTGCACGGGCTACGCCCGGCAGTCCCTCTGGGCATCAAGCAACTGCTCGTCTACGGCGACTCCTTGTTGGTGGTCCAACAAGTCAACAAAGAGTGGGATGTCAACAAGGACACCACGGACGCATACGTCGCAAGAATACGCAAGCTCCAGAACAAATTCTCGGGGCTGGAAATCCATCATGTGGTTGGCGACAACAATGTGGGAGCGGATGTGCTCTCGAAACTGGGTTCTGATCGAGCTAATGTCCCACCAGGAGTTTTCATTCACGAGTTGCATCACCATCCCATTACGACACTAGATTCAAGTTCCATTGCTCAGGGTCCAAAGGAACCTGACTGAGAGGCCTTGCTGATCGAGGTCGACTGGCGGTTGACCTTCATCAACTACATCCAGGAGCACAAACTACCCCCCGGCGTCGACCCAAAAAAAGCTGAAGCTACATGTATTCTAAGGCGCAGCAAAGGGTACGTTCTAGTCGGGGACAACTTGTACAAGCGTGGATCAGCATCAGGCATACTAGTGAACTGTGTCCGTATGGAGGAAGGTAGAGAAATATCTAGGAGATTCATGGAAGCGTGTGCAGGAACCATGATGCTTCTCGCACACTAGTCGGCAAGGCTTTTAGATCTAGTTTCTACTAGCCGACTGCTTTGGCAGACGCCGAAGCACTCGTTCGCCGGTGCATAAACTGCCAGTTCTTCAGCAAACAGCCCCATGTCCCGGCTCACAACCTCATCACCATACCACCTTCATGGCCTTTTGCATGCTGGGGCCTGGACATGATAGGGCCTCTGACCACCGCGCTGGTGGTTTTACTCACATGTTGGTGGCCATCGACAAGTTTACCAAGTGGATCGAGTACAAGCCAATCGCAACGCTCTCTACAGATCGAGTGGTTAGCTTCATCTACGACATCTTGCATCGATTCGGTTTTCCCAGCACCATCATCACAGACCTGGGTTCCGAGTTCCACTCGCATCAGTTTTGGGATTTCTGTGAACGCAGTGCCATTGAGGTCAAGTATGATTCAGTGGTTCACCCGCGGGCCAACGGCCATGTTGAGCATGCCAACGACTTTATTCTTGATGGCTTGAAGAAAAGACTCTACGATGAGAACAGAAAAAGGGCGGCAAGTGGATCGACGAGATCTCGTCGGTAATCTGGGGGGCTTCGTACACAACCGAGCAAAGCAACAGGACAGTCACCTTTCTTTCTTGTATATGGGTCTAAAGCTATATACCAGCTGATGTCATGTGGAAGTCTCCTCGACTGAAGATGTATGAAGAAGGCAAGGCTGACAGCGCAAGACTTCTTGAACTTGATTCGGCAGAGGAAATCAGATGCAATGTCTTGCTCCAGTCAGCCTGCTACTTACAAGGAGTTCATCATTATCACAACTTGAACGTTCAGTGATGCTCTTCCAACGTTGGAGATATGGTTCTTCGACGAATCCAGGATGAAATCGGGCTGCACAAGCTAAACTCCAGTACAACCTCATTTTACTGGTTTACGACTGGTATTACATGCAAGTTTGCTGAACGGGCCTCGCTTCCATACCTCCAGTAACAGATTACTAGTTTTCGACTAGTATCCTATGTTACTAAAGGTGCCTCGCTCCCATAATTCCAGTACAACTCCGTTTTACTGGTTTATGACTGGTATTTCACGCAAGTTTGCTGAAGGGGCCTCGTTCCCACACTTCCAGTAACAGATTACTAGTTTCAGACTAGTATCCTATGTTACTGAAGGGTCTTCGCTCCCATACTTCCAATAATAGATTACTAGTTTCCGACTAGTATCCTATGTTACTGAAGGGGCCTCGCTCCCATAATTCCAATACAACTCCGTTTTACTGGTTTACGACTGGTATTACGCGCAAGTTTGTTGAAGGGGCCTCACTCTCATACTTCCAGTAACAGATTACTAGTTTCTGACTAGTATCCCATGTTACCAAAGGGGCTTCGCTCCCATAATTCCAGTACAACTTCATTTTACTGGTTTACGACTGGTATTACACACAAGTTTGCTGAAGGGGCCTCGCTTCCATACCTCCAGTAACAGATTACTAGTTTCCGATTAGTATCCTATGTTACTGAAGGTGCCTCGCTCCCATAATTCTAGTACAACTCCATTTTACTGGTTTACATCTGGTATTACGCGCAAGTTTGCTGAAGGGGCCTCGCTCCCATTATTCCAGTAACGGATTACTAGTTTCCGACTAGTATCCCATGTTACTGAAGGGGCTTCGCTCCCATACTTCCAATAACAGATTACTAGTTTCAGACTGGTATCCTATGTTACTTAAGGGGCCTCGCTTCGAGGACAAGGTGTTTACTAGTTCATGACTAGTTTTACGCCTGTTCGACTACTTCGACTAGTTGTCTCGCCTATAACACTAGTCGGAATCGGCTCCGACCAGACGGCTTCATCGACTGTTCAAGATCCAGCGGCAACTTGGCCGATGCCTGGGCTCGGGGGCTGGGTCCACCGAGTACTAGGTATATACTATACGACTTTTCTAGCTCCCAGGCTCGGGGGCTGGATGCGACAGGGCACTCAGCGTGTTTTCAGCAACAGCTCTCACGCTTTAAGGCTGGACGCTGTAAAACTACTCGGAGGATCCCGATTCAAGAGGCTTTTGAAGATTTATCTCGGGAAGATAATTGTTTAACCATTATTTCTGGGATTTTATTCTGAAATAAGGGGATTTTAAAATTTTTAACCCAGGGGTCTTATCTTGCCATTGACTCAGGGAACAAGATTTGATTTGAACTGTAATTTAGGGCGTTTTCAAGGAATTCATCTCGAAAAAAGCGGTTTTCGAATTTCTGAACAAATTTGCCCATCTTAACCATCAAATCTGTACCGTCAAATATTGCATGCCACGATTCTTTTGATCCTTTATTCCAAACCTTGGGGATTTGGATCTAAGGCTCGGGGGTTGCGGGGACACGTGTCATCAGCGACTTACTTTTAAAATCTTTTGGAAGATAAGGACAGAAGATTCAAGATTAAATTGACCCTCAGCATGATTCTACACTTCAACCTAAGACTCGGAGGCTACTCCATATGGAGTGCGATTTAATCGCACCCCATATAAAAGAAGACTTGACAACTACTCGGGGCATGAGCACCTCACAGCCTCGATGCAGCCAAGGAAGTACTCGGAGGACATCTTCAAGATGGCGTTCAGGAGAAATTGAAGACGCCTTCGGAAGTACTCAGACGCTTGCAGTACTCGACTACCAAGAGCTCGAGGGCTTGTCAAACCCGGGCCCACGGGACTGCGCACATAGCGTACTTTTCCTAGGATAAGGGATGGGACATGACCCACGCCCTACATCTGTTGTAACTACTCGTAGCATAGTGGGACTACTCATGCAGTAGTAAAACTAGTCAAAGACGATAGGAAACTACCCGAAAAGTACTCAGATGATGCAGGAGCCACCGACTATCGAAGATGCGGGAGCCACCGCCTTTCCGGGTTGTCATCTGGGCCTGACTATAACCTCGCCACAGGGACGGTTCATGTACTGGAAGGGCATGGAGCCCTCTGAGCTACTCGAATACGACTCCCGCCATGCGGCCTTCACACAAGAACTGCCTTTTTAGGAAGGCAAGCCGCTTTCTCCCATCATCAAGGAGGGAGAAGACAGGACATTACTTGTCGACTACAGGTCTCGCGGAGAGTTCTCCCTGCAACATCATGTCTACATGGCTTCCCTCCATGAGCACAACAACAATGATGAACGAACCAGGGAGAGAGTACGATGACGAACTACTTGCGGACGTCTCCGCCGACGAGCGCACGGTGGACGCTTCTCGAGATGAAGACAAGGAGCATAGAAGAATCCGAAGGATCAATAATGCCAAACGCGCCAAGCATAGGCGGAACATAGAAGCCCGCGCTCAGAACCCACCTCACCGCAGAAACCTCAACGGTGCCTTTGCTGCAGCCGACGATCGCCAGTACAACAAGCCAATCAGGAACATCACTTAAGCAGCTTTGTTAATTCAGCAGTTACCCCAAAACCCAGAGATTGAGAGGCTGCTGCATCTGACACAGTGCGCCATCGTCCAACTGGACCAGCGGGACCCTATGTCGTCGCTGCAGCACACTCGCTCAAGATCAGAGCATCACGCGAGCTCCATCCCCTTGGTTAGTCGTACCTAGGAGGAGGACCCAACCCTCAGGGGAACGACAACCACGACAACAACCACGACAATCGGGGTCGCCATGCACACCAGCACGCCCAACAATCCGCATGCGGCCACGGTGACCAAGAAGTCCAATAACCTCCTCGAATGTCGGGCAACCACCAAGTCGCAAGGCCCCGAGCCCGCAGCCACTCTGCTGGAGGCCACGACCACCGTAGAAATCTCCGCGACTTGCCAACTGTTGACCTAAGGCAGAAGATCAACGAAGGCCGTGACGCTCGAGACGTCATCGACTCGAGATGCCGCGAGCGCGGCGGTGATCCACATGACGTCGACGACAGTGATCGCTTCCCAGCTTTCACTCGCAACATCACCTCCCGTGACTTCCCAAGGGAGTTTAATCTAGTTGGCATCACCAAGTATGATGGCAAACAAGACCCGCGGCAGTGGATTTCCTGCTACTCTACCACTGTTGAAGTGTCGGGCGGCTTCAACATGACCAAGGTTATGTACTTCCCGATGGCGCTGGAATCTGCACCGCTCACCTGGCTCGAAAGCCTCAAGCCAGACTCCATCGACTCCTGGGAGGACCTGAAGAAAACTTTCATCGACAACTTCCAGCGCTCCATGCTCCGTGTAGGTACTCGCCATGACTTGTCACAGGTCAAGCAGGAGGAGAATGAGACCTTGAGGTCCTACACCAGGCGCTTCCTCGAGATGCGCACCACCATCGCCAACATCACTAACAAGGATGCCATCCACTGCTTCCAAAACAGCCTCAGCTTGAAGAACATCTACCGTGACTTTGGCTGCAGCCACCCCAAGACTGTCGTGCGTGGAGCTCCACGACATGATGCAACGATGGGCCGACCAGGAGGATGAGGAGAACGAGCGCTTCCCCAAGCGCAACAACGGCAACCGCTCCGACAAAAGCCAGCAAAACTACTCGGAACCCTCCCAAAAGTGCAAGCCATATCATGAAGTCACGATTGTAGAGCACAACTCGCGTGGCAAGAAGTTAGGGAAGCAGCAGGATTAGTTTGAGAAGATCTTGAACAAGCAATGCCCGATGCATCCAAAGTCCAAGCACAGACACTTCCAGTGCATCAGCCTCCGCAAGTCTCTGAACGCACCTCTCCCTGATCAGGACAAAAAGGGGAAGGACAAGGACAACGAGGAGGGAGACAAATCGGGGGCCAGGGATATCAAGATCCCAAGAACACCATCAACTTTATCTTCGGTGGCGACAGTGGCTTCCCAACGAAGCATGCGCAGAAGTTTACTCTGCACGAGATCTTATCTATTGAGCCAGCCATACAGCAGCCCTTGTGATACAGTGAGGTCCCGATTTCTTTCTGTCTAGAGGATCAGTGGACCAGCTTCTCCGAGCCAGGAAAATTCCCACTTGTTCCGGATCTTCTAGTGGCCGGCTCACAGCTCACCCGAGTACTCATCGACAGCGGGAGCGGCCTCAACCTGCTCTTCACGAGTACGTTGAAGAAGGTCGGGCTGGACATCTCCAAGATGCTCACCCCAAGCAAGGCTCCATTCTACGGCATCATTTTAGGAAACGCGGCTACACCGATTGGTTCGGTAACACTGCCCGTTACCTTTGGGACAAAAGAAAACTACCGTACGGATACATCAAGTTCGAGGTGTCAAGCTTTGAGTCCTCGTACTGCCATCCTCGGCAAACCTGCTCTGGCCAAATTCATGGCCGTACCCCATTGCGTCTACCTCCTCCTCAAGATGCCGGGCAAGATAGGGGTCCTCACCTTCCACGGTGACTTGAAGAAGTCCTACGACTGCGATCAAGAGGCAATTGAGTACGCCTCGAATACACGCGTGCCAGAACCTTCATCCGAAGTGTTCACAGCTGCACAGCAGCTCTCCCAGTCGGAGATGGTGATTATAGTTGTACCTCCACAGAAGAAGCTAGGCCAGTCGACGGTGAAGCCAAAACACCAACGACTTCGGCGTGAAGACCATCCAACTGTAGGAGGGCGACTCATCTAAGACATCACTCATCAGTGCTGGGCTGGACGGCAAATAGGATCTCGCGCTCATCGACTTCCTTAGGGCTAACCACGACATATTTGCGTGGAAACCAGCAGATATGCTAGGGGTGCCCAAGGAGTTGATCAAGCATTGACTAAAAGTTGATCCGAAAGCCACCCCCAAGAAGCAAAGACTGTGTCGGTTCTCTCCCGACAAGAGGGAGGCCATCAAAAAGGAGTTAGCAAAACTACTCATGGCTGGTTTCATTAAAAAAGTCTAGCACCCAGAGTGGCTAGCTAACCCTTTACTTGTTTTGAAAAAGAATAATAATAAATGGAGGATGTGTGTGGATTATACTGATCTCAACATACACTGCTCGAAAGATCCTTTCGCGCTCCCACGCATCGACCAAGTCATCGACTCAACGGCTGGCTGCGTCATCCTCTCTATCCTAGATTGCTACTCGGGCTACCATCAGATTTCCCTCAAAGAAGAAGACCAGATCAAGACAACGTTCATCACCCCGTTTGGAGCATACGCTTACAAAACTATGTCCTTCGGGCTGAAGAATGCAGGGGCTACATATCAGCGAGCCATCTAGCTTTGCCTCGCTGATCCGCTACACCGCAATGTTGAAGCTTACGTGGATGATGTGGTCGTCAAGACCAGAAACCGCGACGAGTTCCTCTCTGACCTCGATGAAACCTTCAACAGCTTGTGCAAGTTCCGGTGGAAGCTCAACCCAACCAAGTACGTTTTCGGCGTACCACAAGGGAAACTACTTGGGTTCATCATCAGCCACCGTTGAATTGAAGCCCACCCGGAGAAGATCACCGCCGTCACCGACATGGGAGCCCCACAAACGGTCAAGGACGTCCAGAAGCTCATAGGTTGCATGGCAGCCCTTAACAGATTCATCTCTCGACTTGGGGAAAGAGGATTGCCTTTCTTCAAGCTTCTGAAGCGGCAAGACAAGTTCCAACGGACAGAGAAAGCGGCGCAGGAGCTGGACGATCTCAAGCATCATCTCCAGTCGCCCTCTATCCTCACCGCTCCATTGCCCGACGAGAACTTGCTGCTCTACATCATCGCGACTACTCACGTCATCAACACAGCCATCGTGGTGGAGTGCCCGGAGGGAGGCCATGCATTTGGTGTATTTCATCAGGACAGTCCTCTCTGAATCTAAGGTTCGTTACCTGTCGATTCAGAAACTTCTCTACGCTATACTCATTACTTCCAGGAAGCTTCGCAACTACTTTGACAAATATAGGATCTCAGCTATTACTAATTTCTCATTGGCAGATATACTCCACAATCGGGATGCCACTAGATGCATCTCCAAGTGGGCAGTGGAACTCGGAGCTCTCAGCATTGATTTCAAGCCTTGCACCGCCATCAAGTCACAAGCACTAGTCAACTTCATGGCAGAGTGGCGAGAAGATCAAGTTGCAGCTCTAGCCAACATGCCAGAGCATTCAGTTATGTACTTTGATGGTTCTCTCAAGCTCGGAGGCGGCGACGCAGGAGTTCTTTTCATCTCAACTAAGGGTGAACAGCTCAAATACGTGTTCCAAATACTATTTGAGGTCTCCAACAATGAAGCCGAGTATGAGGCTTTACTACACAGGCTAGACCTGGTGTCTCCCTTGGCATTAAGGGATTACTTGTCTATGGCGACTCCTTGCTGGTGGTTCAACAAGTCAACAATGAGTGGGACATCAACAAAGATACCATGGACACATATGTTGCAGAAATACACAAGCTCGAGAACAAATTCTCGGGACTCAAGATCCATCACATGGTTCAGGACAACAACGTGGGGGTAGATGTGCTCTGGAAGCTGGGCTCCGATCGAGCAAACATCCCACCAGGAGTATTTGTACACAAGTTATGTCACCCGTCCATCAAGGCACCAGATCAAAGCATCATCGCTTCGGGCCCTTATGCGCCCGACAAAGAGGTCATGATGATCGAGGTTGACTGGCGGACACCGTTCATCGATTTCACCAAAGATCAAAAGCTACCCTCTGGCGTTGACAAAAAAAGCACTGAGCCTGCACGCATCATCAGGCGAAGCAAGGGTTATGTTCTGGTTATCAACAAGTTGTACAAGCGTGGTTCAACAACAGTCATCCTTATTAAGTGTGTTCCAGTCGAGGAAGGCAAAGAAATACTGCAAGAAATTCATGAAGGAGTCTGTGGCAATCATGCAGCGTCAAGGACACTAGTCAGAAAAGCATTCAGTTCTGGGTATTACTGGCCAACAGCTTTGGCTGACGCCGAAGACCTCGCTCATCGGTGTACCAATTGCCAGTTCTTCCGCAGACAGGCTCATGTCCCGACGCAGACAGCCTTGATGGGGTGAAGAAAAGACTCTACGACGAGAACAACAAAAAAGGGGGCAAGTGGATTCATGAGCTCTGTTCAGTTGTCTAGGGGCTTCACACTCAACCAAGTAGGGCCACAGGTCAATCGCCATTTTTTCTCGTCTATGGGTTAGAAGCTATCCTCCCTACAGACATCATGTGGAAATCTCCAAAACTGGAGATGTATGAAAAAGGCGAAGCTGATCAGGCAAGATATCTGGAGCTTGATTCGGCAGAAGAAGTCAGATGTAACGCACTGCTACAGTTAGCTCGCTATCTACAAGGCATCTGACTACCATGACCGCAATGTACAAGAGAGGTCATTCAACATCGGTGATTTTCTCCTCCGTCGCATCCAAGACGAGATAGGGCTTCACAAGCTCAACGCGCGATGGGAAGGGCCCTTCATCGTCGCCAAGGTTACAAGACCAGGGTCGTATTGACTACTATATCATGATGGCCAAGAGGTCCCAAACTCCTGGAATATCGAGCTCCTACGATGTCTCTATCCCTAGATAACTTGTACACAAAGTTGTCAGTTGCAGCGCAACATGTTTATCAATAAAGAGTTGGTTTGTTCTTCAAATGACTAGTTTTTGTCTCTAAGCTAGACTACATAACTTGGGGACTTCGGCCACAAGTATTAACAACGCGTTAACTACGTCTAGCCTCGAGAAGTACTTGGGGGCTGTCGCCACGAGTCCTTTCTGAATGACTACTTCCACACTTTTCCTACGGGCCGAAATGCAAAGATTATTTGCGACTAACTCCGACTACTTCCAGTACTAGCCTAACGGTTTGTAGGAACCAATGGCATGAGTCACTGCGAGATAGTCGAAGAGGCTCCCACGCCTATAAAAGCAATCCAGAGTCTCGCACGATGCGAGTAAATCCTGATTCGCTTATTCTCCCTGTATGGGACTTTACACTGGACACCAAGTCATCGACTACCTCCAGAAGCATGGCCTTCTGAGTAGTTCTGTATTGGGCATCCCATATTCTTTATCTAAGTCCTACGATTTTTGGTATTACTCTATGAGTAAGCACACCAAACACATCAATAGGCAACAACAAATAAAACACATATACATGTTTACATGCACGGACAGGTTGTTACAATCATGTTTACTCCTACTCCAAGCTATCTATCAACCTTTGAGCCACTTGCTTTGCTTCTTCGACAAATTCTGAGAATTTCTCCATAGAACAGTTGGCTGCCATGCCATCTGCCAGTGGACTCAAATTGGCCTACGGCCAGTAGGACTTTACAAGCCCAAGAATGTGCGCTACATAAGTTTTGGTGGTCTCCGAGATGTATCCTGAAATTTTCTGTGGGGCTTCATGGAGTCGCTCAAGCAACGTCCTCTCGCTGATTCCCCCTCTTCTGGAGGGTCCACCATGTCTACGACTACTTGTGCTGCACTCTTGAGCTCTTCAAGTTCTTTATCTTTCAGCTCTTTCTTAGCGGCCATGTCCCGGATCTGTGTCGCACACTCTACGAGTTGCATATCTGCATCTTCGAGTGCTTTGATCAGCTTCTCTGCATCGTCTCAATGACGGTATACAAGATTCTTCAAGTCAGTGATCTCGTCATAGTTATTTCTTATGATACTATTAAGTTCTGCAAGCAAAAGGAGACGAAGAAGTACTCGTATGAGTTCAGATACTACTCTACACGTATGTCAAAAACAAGATAAACTTGTCGATAGAGTATTACCTCGATGATCTTGGCTTGCAGTATGTTCTTTTTCTTGAGATCTTCAATCTCTTTCTTCAGCAGCCAGACCTCTCGGGTACACTCCTATTTGAGGGTGTTGAGTTGATTCCTCAACTCGACGTTCTTATAAATTTGCTCGCCAATTTGGCGATCTATCTCCTGCAACTGGTGGAATCCGTCTTCGACAGCTCAGAGCTTATCCAACTTCTTCCTAGAGTGGTTGGTCAATTCCTGCCCAGCATAAAGAAAATAATTAGACAAGATCAAGCTAGCGGACAAAGGCAGTCATCTCCAGTCCAGGATGCTTACCGTGGAAAACTTATATAGATCTTTAAATGTATCCTAGAACTGGTTTAGGGTTGCTGATGTAAGCATCAAATCTTCAATCAGCTCACGCGGAACGGCATACTGCCACATTGGCGGAGTGACCAAAATGCCGCCTGAAGAAGTACTCGCAGCGCCTTGTTGTTGAGGTGCAGGCTACTGCTGCGGGATCTCTATCACCTCACTCGTAGCGATTAGTAGAACTTAGGAAAAGAAGATCATACAGGCGAGGGTAGCTTCATCAACTTACCAATAGGAATCTCTAGGGACTTGTGGCAGAACCGCCCAAATTAATCCGGATCAAGTGCACTAACCATCACCCTAGAGGCAATCCGGGGTAACACGCACTTGAAACAGAGTAAAACGACAGTCTGTCGGGTAACATCCCGATACAACCACTAGAACTTCGATCGAAACTATGCATACATACAACCCACACGACGGTGAGCCCAGAGATTACAACAATCCACAAATTTTACATCACAGAGTTATATATTAATTATTTTTACATTTCATGTTCAAATTCATAGACAAGTACTTTCAGAGTTCAACAGTATAACGGAAAATAAGCTAAAGTACTAACGATGATACAAGATATCATGATAAAGCCCATACATGACATCGTTCAGCGCGAGCGGCGGACGCATCCCGTTCCACCGGCCAACCAGAAGGAAGAGTACATGGCCAAGTCAAACTAGCAAGCATATCCTCAAAGGTCTCACCTGAAAACAAAGCCACAAGCAAGGCTGAGTATACTAATACTCACCAAGTCTTAACCGACTAGTGGAATATACTTAGCCGACTCCTAGACATGCAAGGCTTTTGGCTTAAGGGGTTTGTTTTGCCAAAAAGCAACTAAGAGTGAGTCCTTGCTTTCAAGTTTTAGCATCAAGTTCTAGTTCATTAACCATTCTAGATGAGCAACTATCCAACCTCACATATGGTGGAAAGCATTAATTTAAGCAGCCAACAATATTTATCACCATCATCATTGTTCTACTTCTTACTCGATGTGGTAAAAGGGTTAAGCAGTCTCAATGGCCGCGAGAAATGGACGATTCAAATCGAATTTCTTAACCTTGCAAAGGGAAACCTAAACACACGCATGGGGCCCGGACGAATCACCCATAAAACTTTTCCCCTTTCTTCTCGGGTTGTGGATCAGGGCCACCCCCCTCGAGTACAGAGGTCCATGAACCACAGAATGAAGATGGGCCATGGCTGCTCTTGCACTCACCATGTGCCCATGGGAACGAAATCAAGAGGGTAAGGGTAAAGTCCACTCGCCGGTCCAATCAGGTACTTAAAGCTTACCGATTACCATATTCTCGACATGTGGTTAGTACGATCAAAAACTTAACCACCACTACCACACACCGTGACCTTAGCATTTTCGCTAAACAGATGGGGCCTCAATCATCAGCAGAAATATCGTAACATAGCCCTATCCATTGACCTTATGATTCCTATTAGCATGGCAATCTTGCGAGTCCTATTATCTCGCGAGTGACAGAAAATCTCTCGACTTTTATCGGAGTCCTATTAGCATGGCAATCTTGCGACCGACACAGACTAGTGTTCATATCATAGGTACCTAGGATCATGTATCTAGGATTTCAATCAACTCTTACAAACTTAGTGCACAATACCATACGTATATAAAAGTTGCATAAGGTTAAAAATAAGGGTTATGTTTCAGGGCTTGCCTTCCTAAGCAAATCTAGCCTTGGGCTCTTCCGAACTTTGGTTCGGGTCTTCATCTACTTCAGTTAGATTAACTTGAGCTTCGTGCTGCTCACTCTCGGACTCGGGCATCAACTCGTACGTTCCGTCAGCAAGAGCGGTACCGTCTACATGTGATGCATATGGATGAGTTTATGGTGGAAAGACATAACGTTACTTTCACTATAAAGTTTAATCCAACAAAACTCAAGTTACATTTATGAAAGAACTTTAATAAGTTTACTTGAGCAATCATTAATGAGTAGTAATCAAATTTTACTACTTGCATAATTTCATATTTTCAAGAATAAATCCAATGTGACAATGTGATTTTTATTACTAAAGCTAAGTAAAGTTTTGGATATTGAGATTTTTACACACAGTGCCTCTCCTAGTGACCAAGTTATAGTAAACATTTCAGCTCTTTTTTGCAGTAGATTTATCATGAAAAATAAAATAGTAAGCTACTTCTAGGACTTAGATTTGTTTATACAGAACAAACTATGCTAGCTCTGGTTCTCAAATTTTTACTGACTGCTTATAAACTTATGGTGAGTCTACTGTGAATTTCTCAGATTTTATTGTGCAAGTTACGGAGCATAAAAAATACAGCAAAATACATCAACACTATTAAAGATTCATCCTTATCAGTAGATCTACTGAGTTTCTGTACTTGAAATTTCTCTAGCATGACCTACTACTCACATGTGTCCTTTGGTAAAAATATCATAATTTTCTAAGTACAGAAACTATTTATCTTGGTTTAATGCACCTATACATGATCAAAATCAAAAGAGCATGATAAACAGTAGCAATGTGGCTCAAAATTTTACCCTAGAATTCTTGTAACAAATAGACCCTACTATAAAATTTTCACATTCAGATCTACAGTACAACATCATGAATAAACACATCCAGCAATCTAGATCTTGGATCAAGATTAAATCAAAGTCTATATCTAGGAACCTTAGATTGCCTTGAAATGTTTACACAGATCTCAGGATTTACATACTAGCCTACTACCAAAAGATCAAGTATAGTACTGGACTAGAGCATGAGTTACATTCAAAAGCTCATAAATCTAATATTTAAGCTAGTTCAGAAACCATTCCAAATTTTGAAGTTTGCATGTAATTAAAGTTGTAGATATAGTAACAAGGATCCCATAACATTTTAGTTTGTATTTTGCAAATTTTCCCACAATTTTATATAAAATTTACATGTTGCAGATTCAAACAACAATAACTCAGCTTTTCTCTTACGAATAGGTCCCTGAGGTTTTGCACTAACGGCCCTAGAAAGATCTGGGGATTTGCAATGTCGTCTGTGGCCAGAGCTGGGCTGTTCCCGCCCAAAATCCGGCGAGGAAGCTCGTCGGCAGTGGGGGGAAAAGGGTGGGGGGAATGAGAGAGGCGCACGAGTAGGGGCCGTGCGTGCCCCTTTTATAGGCGAGCGAGGGGGAATAGGAGGTGGAGGCGCGGCCTGGGCGTGCGGCACTCAGGCCATGGGCGGCCGGAGCAGGCATGCAGCAAGGGGATGGCCGCGGGTGAGCGTCGGGGAGCAACGGCGGGAATCTAGGGACACGTGGTGGCCAACGGCAGGCACGATAGCGGGCTTAGTGTGTGGGAGTAGGCACGGTCGGGCTGGAGACAGCAGCCGGTCGGGGAGGGAGGCTTGGCGCTGCGCGCCGGTCAGGAATCGCGCAGCGCGTGGCGTCAACAGCCTGCCCTAGTCGGAAAAACAGGGGAGGGAGACAGAGAGAGACGAGAGAGAAAGAGAGAATGGTTGGGTACAAATCAATTTTTCTCAAATTTTTCAATTGCTACTTGAAACACTTTGAATGTGAAAATCTACAACTTTTGTTTTAGTTCAATGTTCATTTGAGCTATAATTTAAAAGTTATTTTAAATTTAAGGCTACTAGGATTTGAATTCCTATTCATTTCATGTGTTTAAAAAATTGAATTTGTATAAGGCCGTTTAAGTAAACTTTTAAGGCACTAAAATATGAGTGTGTTTTTATACTACATATGTTATGAAATGTGGAGCATGAAAGATTATAAAAAGGAGAAAGTCTCAGATACACACTTTCATACACATGCATATGCACACACATAATTAAATGCATTGTTTCAATGATTCTTGGTTATTATGCATGATGCCATGTGTTAGGTTTTCTTGCTTAGGATTTTAAATACCTAGGGTGTTACAGGACTCCTCTTCGACTTCAGTCCTCTCACCCATCGGTGGTTTGTCTCCAAGGTTGGCCCCTCTAGCTTTTGCGATGACAGATTCTGGGGGCTCCTCTGGAACCGATGACTCGACGAGCATGGTTGTCACTGGTACCACACTCAACGCTACGACATCAGACTCCTTCTCTGGCTCAGGCGCTAGAGTTTCTGTGGCATTGCCAGGCTCCTCCAAGCCTAGCATAGAGGAAGGGCTACATACAAGAAGCAGCAATAAGTTCTATCATTTACAACAACGAACCTACAACTTACAAGTGAAAGCACTCGGATACTTAAGTGCGGACTTCTTTATTCCTAACTTCTTCCTATTGAGTGGTCTAGGTGCTAGGACAGCACCTACAACACTCACCAGCGCGGCTTCGCCAGCCGAGGGCAGAGTCTTCTTCAGTGGGGCAATTGTGATGGTCACCATTAAACTCAGGCCAGCCGCGGGCGGTGATTGCCCCGGCACGACCCCAGCAGAACATGACGATGGGTCCACTATGACGGAGGGCACGCTCTGCTCCCTCACAATATCATCCTCGGCTGCATCCTCGACCCTTCGCTTCGAGTGCTTGGGGTTTGAGGAGCTACTAGAGCAGAATTAAGAAAAAAAGGGAGAATTCAACAAAACTCAGCACCTGCATTGAGCAAAAGTACTCGCAAAGGTCAAGGAAAGATTGCTCACCTGGGTATCGCATCTTCATCCCCACCTAGAGAAGCACTAGCCCTGCGCTTCTGGGTGGTGGCCCTTTGTCCCTTAGGGTGATTCGGCAAGAGATCACCACCAGGAGAGTTTGCGCCTTGCTGGGAGGTCTTCATGGATTTACCCTTGATCATCTCAGACAGGGTGCGGTCATCATTAGTTTCATCACCCTCCTCTTCCTCACTTGTTGCAGCGATGGCAAAAGGATGAGTTAAAGGCATCAAGTGGCTTGGGCGATTGATGTCTGGCATCGGAGGCATGCTCCTATACACATTTACATCATCCTGTAACATGTTCAAGATATTGTTAGTACACGTCAACATCAAGGACTGAGAAGTACTCGATAGGAAGACACGACTACTTACCCTTACGTGTTTGGGAGGATTTTTTATAGTAAACAACTTGGACGGCATATAAGGCACCGTCTCGGTGTCAAGAAGTACTCGGCTTACCCGCCTCAAGGCTTTAGCTTGATGAATTTGCTCTACAGAGAACCGAGACAGATCTTTGAGGCCCATGTACTTGAAGCCAAGGTGTAAAACCTCAGGTGCTTAAATTACGAAACAAGCTTCATTAGCTTAACAAGATGCATAAATAACTAAGAAAAGTTTAAGAGAAATGAATTATAAATTGGTTTTGCTTTAAATTGAAAATAGATGTACATATGTGCACAAGTACATGTACTAAATCGAACAAATTGAATAACTTTCACATCAAAGCACTTCTGGCTACGAAATCAAATAGGCACATCATCAGTGGCGATAAACAAAAGTCTAGTTGAGACCTCGGAAAGAATAGGAAATTTTGCCCATAAAATGTCGTGCCCTTCGAATCATAAATTTTTGAGTCTTCAACTTAACTCTCAAACTAGAGCTCAAATGAACTTTGGCCTGAAACAAAACTTGTAGAACTTTTTATTTTGAACAACTTTCATGTTCAGAGATTTTTGAGTTGCAACACAAAAATTTGAGAAACACTTGACTTTGCGAACCAGCCCCTGCTTTTTCTTCTATTTACTTTTCTAGTCCCTCCCTTCCCCTTTGCTCTGCCCCAGCCACCGAGGCGCCGCTGGCCACCTGGCCGGCGATGCCTGACCGGCGCTAGGCGCCAAGCCAATGGCCGGCCAAGCCCCGCCCGACCAGCTACGCTGCTCCCCACGCCGCGACCCTGCCCAGCCCGTGCGTGCCACGCGCACGACGCCGTCGCCGCCTCTGCTCGCCGCCGTCGCGCCCAATGGCCAGGCCGCGCTGTGACCGAGCCTCCGCTATGCCCCGCCAACCCTTGCGCTCACTGCCCGGCAAGCCAGCTGCTGCAGCTGCTCGCCCAACCACGCGCCGTGAGATCTTCCGCCCCCCACGCCAAATCCAGCACGCCCAATCGGCCGTCCTTGCCGCCGCCCGCCACGCCGAGCCTCTGGCCACCGCCCCTTGCGCCCAATGGCACGCCCCCGTCGTGCCGTCCCGGCCCAGCTTCGCCCGGCCCTCTCCCTCCCTCCTATCCCTATAAAAGCCGCCCCGAGCCCGGCTCGCGCGCCCAGCCACTAGGACGCCGCCACCATTGCCGCCGTCGTGCCCAGCTACCCGTGGAGCTCACCCCTCCGGTCATCCACTGCCCAAGCTGAGCCCCCAACCACCACCACAGCATCCCACTGACGCTCACTTCCCGCCATCGTGTAACACCCAAAAATATAGGAATCAAAATTCTAAAAGTATTTTTATAAAAGTCTCAACATAAAATTGTGCATGCATCTTTATTTCTTTTCTTCCCCTATTCTTTCTTTCAGCCCAGCCCATTCCTTCTTTTCTCTTTCTTTTCTTTTTCCGCGGTCCAACTCAGCGGCCGATCTGATCACCCGACCCTTTCTTTCACTGACATCCAGGCCCCACCTGTCGGCGCCTTCTTTCTTCTTTCCTTTCTCCTTCCTCTGCTCCGCATCGCCCCCCGCTCCTCTGTTTCCTTTCTCCACCGCGACAGCAGGCACGCCACGCCATCGTCCGCGTCCCTTCTCCTTCCTTCTTTCTTTCTTACCCCGAGTCCGGATCGACTTCGCGCCGCCGCCGCGTCTCTCTTTCCTTCCTCGCGATGCAGGCTTGCCTTACTAGGCGCAGTTCCGCCCTTTCCTTTGCAAGAGCCGCCGCCTTCCTTACTCCCGGCCGACGCGCCCTATAAAATCCCGCCAGAGCCCCGCTTGTCAACCAGAGCCATCCTCAAACCTTTTCTTCAACTCAGCATCATCGCACGCCGCTGGAAGCTGCACACCGGAGGAACGCCGCCGTCCCGTTCGCCGCCTGTCCGTCAACTCGCCGTTCCGCAGCTTCTCCGCCGTCTTCAACTCTCGCCAGAGCTCCGCAAGTTGGTGAGCATCAAGCCGCACTAGATTCCCCTCTCTCCCTTGCTCCGCCGCAAACCCAATCTCTCGCCGTACCCCTGTTTCCGCCCGCCGCCGTGACCGCCAGTTTACAGCCGCTGCACAGCCATCCCGTGACCACCCTCACCTTCGCCGTATCGCCCACTCACTTCCCGGCATAAACCCAGCTTGAATCGAGCCCCGGAACACCGGATTCGGTGAAGCTCCGGCCGTCCGCCGCCGCACTCGCTCACCACCGACGCCCAGCGCAGCTCCGCTTCGAACGACCCTTTTCGTCCCGTCGAGCCGACCCTTCCTTTGCCGCTCGATCTAGATCTAACGGCCAGAATCAATCTTCACTTTACAAAGCCGATTTACCCGACCTTTTCCTTACTCAGCCGATTTACCTGACCCACTCTTTATACTGCCGATTCGCCCGACCCTTACCCCGCCGATTCGTCCGACCCGCCGCACGATCCTGATCCAACGGACCAGATTCATCCGACCCTAGCTGCTCCCAGAACTTTTGCAGAAAGATCCCTAGGTTTTCCAGAAATCAACCCGCAGTCCAGATCAGTAGAAAAATAATTAGAGTTTAGCCCTTTCCTTTTCTGACCCGACCCTTGACTTTTCTAGATTTAGTAACTGTCATCCCGAACTTCTAGTTTTGCACCCCGACCCTCTGTTCAAGGTTTAATTATGTTTTAGCCCCTAATTTCTTTAGATTTAGCACCTGGAAGTTCAAAACTCTCGCAGTTAGGCCCCTAGACCACTAGTTTAGCCATATCTTCATCGTTTCAACTCCGATTTCAGCGATTCTTGCGCCTACCTGATCCTTGCATCATGAACTACAACTTTAGTATCTTTTTACTTTCTATTTGTATTGTTTGTTGTATTGTTTCTTATTTGTTTGTGTATGCTTGTTTGTGTGATCGCGTAGACAACGTGACGTTCGAGCAAAATCAAGAGCAAGCTTACGAGGAAGAGAATCAGCAGCTGTTTGAAGAAGGCAAGTGGATTTCCTCCCCAGCATATTCTATTTGATCCCAACAACAGCATGATAATACACTTTACTTTAATATTGCTTTGCATAAACTTGATGGGTTACCTATACTAAGGACATACCTAGTCTTTTACCCAAAGCCTTGAAACACCTGAGTTTACTATTCAAGTTGGGTAGCCACGCTTAGTTGCAAACTTTGGGAAAGGTGTTGGTTTACTCTTATGGCAATGTTGATCACGTTTCATATTGTTGTTATACCGCGTTAATTCAAGATCAACTTTGATTAATGGGAACATGGAGAACCACCCAAGTGAACAGTGCAACCACAAAGTCATATGGCTCTGACCTTAGCCAATTAATTAGATGTGTAGTTAGCTGGTGGTCTTACCGAAAGGGCAAGGAGGAGGTCGGTGATAGGGGTCATAACCCGGTCCTCTTGGGGTAGCTGCCTGAAACTCTAGCGGGCTGCCTTGCTCTCGACATGTCTTTGTAAAGGCTTCGTAGTGTACCCTCGCCACTCACCTCGGAAGTGTTTAAGGGCCTTGCAAACCCGGGCGACTCAGGGAAACACGATTTGTGGGTAAAGTGTACAACCTCTGCAGAGTGTAAAACTGTTATAACAGCCGTACTCACGGTTAAGAGTGGCTTGGACCCTCACATGATAATGAAACTTGAAGATTAAATAAATTGTGGTTCGTGGTTTATGTTATTGTTGATGGTATCTTTATGTTTTTACTAAAGTGGGATGGTATAAACTTAAACCTAGTAATAGATGCTTGTTAATAAATATTTGACCAACTAAAAGCAACCGCTGCTGCAAACCCTAGCCTAACCTTGATGGCCATGCATATTCACCCCACTTGCTGAGTACCAACCATAAGAGTACTCACCCTTGCCCCCTGCTGTTCAGAAGAGAACTTTGAAGAGTAGATCTTCGACGACTTCGAGGAGTTCTAGGTCCTGCGTTCACCAGTCATCGCCTGTGGAAGACGGAGTTGTTGGAGACTTCGTATAGGGTATAACGGTTTATCGTTTAAAGACATTTGTGTCTCTTTTATACGGAGTGTAATATTGTTAAATACTTTATTTAGTTACATTTTGAGCATTGTCTTTGATATATTACACTTTCTGTCTACCATATGTGTGTGAACATGATCCTGGCGCACATATGAGATGCATCTGGGTCTTTCTAGAATCGGGTGTGACACATCGTCGCCCAGAACCGCCAGAGCACCGTTGCCAGCGCTGCCTCCACCGCCGCCGCCCCTGATCACCGTGGACACCCCACCTCCGGCCCTCCTCCGCCTAAACCAAGGCTTGGAACGGGACCACATCATCCCACCGGAGCTTCCCGACCCGCCAGCGCTGCCCCAACCCCGCCGGAGCACTGTCGTTGACGCGCCGCACCGCTATCGCCCCCTGCTCCACGCCGACGAGCCCTTTCCGGCCACCCTCAACCCCGACCAAGGCCCCACAAGGTAGCTCTTGCCTCCCTGGATCTCCCCGACCCTTTTCCCCTCGCCGCCGACGTGCCCCCTCGCCGGAATTTGGCCGGCCGCCGTGCCAGCGCCTCCTAGGGACCACATTGCAACGATTGAAATCTTTAAAAGGGTCTGCACGCAAGTTTCCAGGGGCATATCTGCAAACCTGTGTTTAAACTTTAAATTCAAAAACAGCGAACTTGTAAAATTCATATAAAATCATATAAAAATCAAAAAAATACAAACTCAACTGTTCTGTAATCTTTACAAGAAAATCGACAACTTTTGTTATATGTTTTTCTTCAGTTGCTTGCTAAATCTTTCTCTAAATTAAATGGAAGGTTTAATAGACTTTAATTGTACCCACTGTTGTACGCAAAGATTGAACCTGAAATTTTAGCAGTAGCTAGGTTACTTGATGTGTGGTCTAGTGTAAAAATTTTAGGACCAGAACCCACTTGTAGCTTAACTTTTTGTTAGACTTTGTTTTATGCCATGAAATAATAGAACTAATTTGTACCTGCTGTTATATTGTGATTCATGTTGTGAAACTTTTCCAGAGCTGTTATAGTGATGCCTAAATACCACAGAAAAAGTTTAGAATTTCTGTAACCTATTTATATAATTTTATGGTGGGAAAAATGCATTAAATAAAAATAATTAGTTTCTGTGCTTGGAAAATATTCATCATTTTACTATAGGATACTTTGGGTTAGAAAATGGGATATAAAAATTTTCATACTTAGAAACCCTGTAAAAAACCTTGTAGAAGTTAATCTTTATTAAAATAGGTGTATCTTGTCCTATTTATTATGCTCTGTATCATGCTGTTGGCGCTAAAATCTGCCGGGTAGGAATCGGCCGATGGTCTTCAGCGTCGGACACACGACCCGGGAGAATCTGCTTAGCTCCTGTTCGGGTTATCGCCCTGGTACGGTTCGCGCGGTGTGCCAGTCAATCTGACCTGTTGATTGACAAGGAAATAAAGTATTAAATTCCAGGCGCCTCGATCGGCTGGAGTTCTGATCTGTCCTCAGGAGCGCGTCGGCGGCGAATCGGCCGATTTGCTGTAGAGACAATCGGCTATGGATCAGCCGATAATCGCGTAGTAATTGTAAAGAAAACTGCGGGAGCGATCTAAACAATTACTACAGAGACAACACTTGAAATAGATCTAATTGGCTGTAAGATGATGAATCGAAGAAGGATAATGACGAAGCCGATTACTCTGATCTCAAGCTGAATAACTGGTGATAATACTAGAATAACAGGTAAAACTTGCAATTCTAGTAAATATCGATAACTGGTGAATAAACCCAAACGAAACCACAGCGATGCGCCCGTAGTTAAAGCTCGGATATTACTCGATAAGCGGAACCTACCAATTGGCCGGAGATCAGGTTGATGCAGCCCTGCCAATCCGTACGAACTTGTGAAAGAAGAAAAATATTGGCGAAGTCGCCGACTTGAAAGTAAATTGCTGGAAAAGTAGAAGTATTGTTGTTGATTGATGTCTTGATTCTTTCTGCAAGACCCTGACGACTCCTATTTATACCCTAAAACTAGGACTCCTGGTCGATCACGACTTGTTACAACCTTATTTAAAAAACAGGAAAACTACTATATCTATAAGAACTTTTAAAGGAAACGGACTCCTGCAGAATCTTCCGCCGCCATTCCCTAGTCCAATCAGGATTCCCTTCAATTGCTCCTTGACTGACTTAGCGTGCCCTGTTGACCAACTTTGGACCAGGACCCTCCGAAATAGTCCCATCCTGTTGGCGCAAGCCGTATCACCAATCGGCCGATTTTCAACTGTTACCTCAATCGGCCGATTCCTTAATGTAGCCTTCAGATCTGCCGCATCGGCCAATCTTCTCCTCCTGACGCCGATTCAACACGTGTCAAAATACGGCGTCAACACATGCACAATAAAATATAAAAAATTTATAGTAACACATATATGGATAGGTTAATACCCTGTAAAATTTGTAGCATCAATACTTGCATGGTTTGTCCTGTATAAAAATAACTAGGATCTAGCAGTGGCTGTGTATTACATTTTTCATGATTAATCTGCTACACAGAAATTTCTGAAATTTTTACAGTGCTGTTGTCTCTGCATAATGTACTCTAAATAAAATTTCATCACCAGAAGTTACCTAGTTCAGTAATTGTGTTTAATCCATGTGCTTAGAAAATTAAGTTTCCAATATAACACAACCCCTTCTTGTTTAATGAAGTCAAGTAGTTTAAGATGTACTCTCTTAACGATTGCCCAAAGAAATCTTAACTAAGTAACTTTACAACGAAATCTATGTTTTGTGGACTGCAACTTTATCGTGAAGGAAAATAAATGTCATATACCATCACTACAACTCATACTTGTGCATTCATTTAGAATGGACTACTCTCGCTGACGGTACGTACGAGTTGGTGCCTGAGTCCGAGAGTGAGTAGCGTGAAGCTCAAGTGAATCTAACTGAAGTTTTTGAAGACCCGAACCCGAGTTCGGAAGAGCCCAAGGCTAGCTTATCTCAAGAAGGCAAGCCCCAGAGCATGACCCTATTTTTCAAATTATGCAACTTATTACTCTATTTTACTTGTGCATTAAGTTTATAGGAGTTGAATGAAAACTTAGTTGCATGATCCTAGGTACCCATGCTCTGAACACTAGATGTAAGGTTCGATAGAATGCTATGCTAATAGGACTCCAGTAAAAGTTGAGTGATTTCCTGTCACTCGCAAGAATATAGGAGTTGAATGTTTACTACATGCTGCAATCATAAGGTCGACGGACGGGGCTATGGTACAATGTTCGTGTTGATGATTGAGGCCCCGTCTGTTTAGTGAAAAATGCTAAGGCCGCAGTGTGTGGTGGTGGTGGTTAAGTCTTTGAACGTACTAACCACATGGCGAGAATATGGTAATCGGTAAGCTTAGGTACTGGATTGAACCGAGGCCGGAATATACTCCCCACCGTCTTGAATTCGTTCACATCTAGCTAATGGCGGGTGCATGTGCCGCCATGGCCCGGCCGGGTCCGTGGTCCATGGAGACGTGTAGTCGAGGGCGGTGGGCCTGTTCCGTGAAGCGGGAATTGAAGGGAAAAGTTGCACGTGTGACTCCGAGAGTAACCACGTGACGTGTGTTTAGGTCTGCCTTGCAAGGTTAAGAAATTCGATTCGAATCGTCCATTTCTCATGGTTATTGAGACTGCTTGACCCTTTTACCACATAGAGTAAGAAATAGAACAATGATGATGATTAATCTTGTTGGATGCAAATTAATTCTTTCACCATGTATGATATTGGATAGTTGCTTACCTAGAATGGTTAAAGAATACTAGAACTTGGAACTAAAATTTGAAAGTAAGGACCTACTTGTATATGCTTTTCGGCAAAACAAACCCTTCAAGCCAAAAGCCTTGCATGTCTAGGAGTCGGCTAAGTATATCCCACTAGTCAGGTAAGCCTTGCTGAGTATTAGTATACTCAGCCTTGCTTGTGGCTTGTTTTCAGGTGAAACTTTCGAGGATATGATCGCTAGTTTGACTTGGCCGTGTACTCTTCCTCCTGGTTGGTCGGTGGAATGGGATGCGTCCCCGACCAATGATGATAATGCCGAGTGATGTCTCGTACGGGCTTCATCGAGACATCATGTATCGTCGAGTAGGTTATCATTGATTTTCCGCTGCATTGAACTCTGAAGAACTCAATTACTTTGAACTCTGAAGTACCTTGTTTTACGAATTCGAACTCAGTTGTAATAATAATTTATGATGAACTCTATGATGTAAAATTTGTGGAATGTTGTATCCTCTGGGCTCACCTTCGTGTGAGTACTTTGTATGTGTGGTTTCGATCGGCAAAACCGTGGTTGTATCGGGAGGTTACCCGACAGACCAGTGGATTACTCTGTTTGAAGTGCGAGTTAGCCCTGATTGCCCTTGTGGTGATGGTTAGAGCGCTTGAGCCGGATTGATTTAGGTGGTCTTTAAATGACACGTTATTTCATGTGAATTTTTGAACTTTTAGCCCTTGAATTTCAACTAGATTTTTGTTGCTCTTGATATGACAGAAGTGCCATTAAATTTTGAAAGTCATTTGTGATCAACTTCGAAAGTTACAAGGATTTGTTTGCAAAGGTTCATGTGTATATGCATATATACGTGCACACAAATTCATTTGCATGAAGGTAAATTTTGATAGGTTGTTTTATACTTTTCTTGCTCTTTTATGCCTGATTTCATGTTATGGATCTTTGTTTCGTCTTTTAGACACCCAGGGTGTCACAATTACGAGTAGTTACAACAGATGTAGGGCGTGAGCCATGTCCCATCCCGTATCCTAGGAGAAGTGTGCCATGTGGACAGTTCCGTGTGCCCGGGTCTGACAAGTACTTCTGCAGATGGCTCTAGCACGCGTGATGTCGTGGCGTACTCGATAGCTTCCCTGTCGCAGTCGTATGACTTCTTCAGGTCACTGCAGAGTCTGAGTATGTCTGTCTTGCCTGGCATTTTAAGTAGCAGGTAGACGTAGTGGGGCACGGCCATGAACTTGGCTAGTGTCGGTCTGCCAAGGATGGCGTGATATGACGAGTCGAAGTCCGCCACCTTGAACTTGATGTACTTGGTGCGGTAGTTATCTTTCATCCCAAAGGTGACTGGCAGGACCACTGACCCGAGTAGTGTAGCCGCGTTACCCGGGATGATGCCATAGAAAGGAGCTCGGCTAGCGGTGAGCATCTTCGAGATGTCGAGGCCCATCTTCTTCAGAGTACTCGCAAAAAGCAGGTTGAGGCCGCCACAACAGGATCTAGAATGAGTGGGAATTTTCCCGGCTCGGAGAAGCTGGTCCATTGATCGTCCCTAGAGAAGGAGATCGGGACCTCGCTATATCTCAGAGGCCTTTGCGTGGCTGGCTCTACAGAGAGGATTTCGCGCTGGGTCAACTTCTGCGCGCGCTTGGAGGAGAGTCCGCCATGTCCGCCGAAGATGATGTTGATGATGTTTTTCGGATCCTGGAAGTCTTGAGCCCCCGACTTGTAACCTTCATCATCGTCCTCCTGGTCCTTTCGCTTTTTTGCTTAAGGGAGGGGTGGTGCATTGAGTGACTTGCGGAGGCTGATGCACTCGAATAGTGTGTGTCACGACTTCGGGTGTATCGGGCATTGTTTATGCAAGACTTTCAAAAATTGTGTGTCATTGTTCCCCGACTTCTTGCCACGCGGATTGCGCTCAACAGCCGTGACTTCTTGGTCTGCCTTGCGCTTTCGGGTGTTACCCGAGTGGTTCCACTGGTTCTTGTCGAAGTGGCCGTTGCCATTTCCATGCTTGTCGTGGTTGCGCTTGGGGAAGCGATCGTTCTCCTCGTTCTCCTGGTCAGCCTACTGTGCCATCATGTCACGCAACTCCACGGCAGTAGTCGGGCAATTGCGTCCGAAGTCGTGGTACGTGTGCTTCAAGAAGAGCCCGTTCTGGAAGCAATGGATGACGTCTTCGTCGGTGATGTTGGCGATGGTGGCGCGCGTCTCGAAGAAACACCGGGTGTAGGACCTTAGGGTCTCGTTCATCGCTTGCTTCACCTGGGATAGATCATGGCGAGTGCCCGCTCTGGTCATGGATCCTTGGAAGTTGTCGATGAAGGCCCACTTGAGGTCCTCCCACGAGTCGATGGAGTTTGGCTTGAGGCTTTGAAGCCAAGTGAGAGGTGCGGACTCCAGAACAACCGAGAAGTAGAGAGCATTGGAGGAGTTGGATCCCCCTAAAAGTTCAATAGCAACGGAGTAGCATCGAATCCACTGGTGCGGGTCCTGCTTACCGTCGTATTTGGGGATTCTGACTGGATTGACCTCCTTTGGATAGGATATGTCGGTGATGTTGGAGGGCGTCGTCATGGTACTGGCCAGTACGGTCCCTTCTCCTTGCTTCGATAATACACCGTGCATCACGGCCATCATCGATCTTCTGCCTGAGGTCGATCATGGGAGCGTTGTGAAGGCTGGCCTCGAGTGGAGCTTGGCCTTGATGCATTGCGCCACGGTGGTTGCGAGGATGGCGAGGAGATTGTTGTACTTCTTGATCATCGTTGCCACGCGCGGACGGGTGGCCCTCGTTGCGCTGGTGGCCGTCGTTCCTCCGGTTCCCGGGGCCTCCGCCGGGGGTGCGACTGATCAACGCGGTTTCGCCATGGTGCTTAGACCTCGAGGGCAGATTTCGAGTGGAAGACACTGGATGTTGCCCGTCGAGTTGCACGAGCACACGCAGGGTCAGATACTGCAGCCGCTATATCTGAGGGTTGGATGGTAACTGTTGAGCTAGTAGCGCTGCTTTTGTGATGGCGCCAATCAGAGTACGGTATTTCCGATCCGCGACTGCTGCAAAAGCATTGTTGAGGACCCTTTGGTACATTGGGTCGCGAGTGCAATTTTCCATGTTCCGCCTATGCTAGGCGTGCTTGGCATTCTTCACCTGCCACATCCTTCGATGCTCCTCGTTCTCATCCTGAGGGGCGTCAGCTGTGGGCTCATCAGCAGAGACGTCCGCGAGTTGCTCGTCGTTGTACTCGGGACCCTGCTCGTTGTTCTCCGCATTGCGAAGGGAGGCCATGTAGACTTGACGATCCGGCGAGTTGTTAGCCATAGGGTTGTACTCGAGTAGCTCTGTGCTACTGTCTCCCTCTTCCGCGATTGGAGAGAGAGGTTTGCCCTCCTAGAAGGGTAGTTCGTACGTGAAGGCTACAAGGCGGGACTCGTAATCAAGTAGTTCGGAGGGTTCAAAGCCCTTCCAGTACACGAAATGGCCTTGCGGCGTTGATGTTTTGGTTAAAACTAGATGGCTGCCCAAAAATGATTCGGTGTGGCCGTCGGGTTGCGAGTGGTTTTCAAGAGCGGGGGCCGCCTGATGGGCGGTGGCTCCCTCATCTCCAAGTCCTCCTCGGGACTGGTTTGAAGGTGTAGTACTGAACAATGAGTACTCTTCGTTGGAGACCGAGTAGTTGTCGAAAATGGGGGCCCCCCGTCAAGCGATGGCTCCCACGTCCTTGAGCTTGAGCAGCAGATCTAAGTCCTCCTCCAAGTCGGAGAGGGACTTAGATTGTGTAGTCCCCTCAGATCGGTTTGAGTCCGATCCGACTAGTTCTTGTGCATCAGGAGTGGAAGTCGCGTCAAAAACGGACATCTTTTCGATCTGCAGGGCCAGATCGGGAAGCAAGAACTCGTCGAGGTCGATGAACTCGTCGAGATCGCCGCTTCGAGTCGATGAAGAGGCCTCCGACTCCCTGGAGTTGGCTAGGTAGCTGTTGAAGCCACCTAAGCCGTTGGTGACGCAGATCCAGGAGCCAAAGATGAAAGTTGTGCCCTCGTCGAGCACCGCGCTGGTGAAGTTGAAGGATGCCATCGAATTCTCTGGTGGATGCTCGACGAACGCCCCTACTTGGCGCACCAGCTGTCAGTGTTTTATCGCCACGCCGACCGAGGGATACCCCCGAGGTGGTGAATTTGTAGGTAGGTAGTCGCCGAGATCAGGAATTCGAAGGTGCAAGGAACACAAGGTTTAGACGGGTTCGGGCCACCGAGAGCGTAATACCCTACGTCTTGTGTGGTTTGTATTGCCTTTGATGGTGATCGGGTGATCTCCTCTGTTTGGAGGGGGTCCATGTCCGCCCTTATATAGTCCGGAGGGACAGGTTTACATGGAAGTCCTAGTCGGGTACAAGCCAGGAGTCCTACCCGAGTACTTCTCGGGTAGTATCCTACCGTGTCTGTCAGACCCGGGTACACGGGAATGGACACGTGGCACACTTCTCCTAGGATATGGGATGGGACATGGCCCACGCCCTACATCTGTTGTAACTACTCGTAATGCAGTAGGATTATTCGTAGAGTAGTGAAACTAGTGGGACACGGTAGGAGACTACCCGAGAAGTACTCGGGTAGGACTCCTGGGCTTGTATCCGACTAGGACTTCCATGTAAACCTATCCCCCGAACTATATATGGGCGAACAGGCACCCCCTCGGGGAGAATTATCATCAAAGGCAATACAAACCACACAGGACGTAGGGTATTATGCTCCCGGCGGCCTGAACCTTTCTAAAACCTTGTGTTCCTTTGCACCTTCGAGTTCCAAATCTCGGCGACACCCTACCTAGAAACTCACCACCTCGAGGTATCCCTCGGTGGGCATGGCGTTAAAACACCGACAGCTGACGCGCCAGGTAGGGGAGGTCATCGAGCATCCACTGGAGAATTCGATGGCATCCTTCAACTTCACCAGCGTTGTGCTCGACGAGGGCACGACTTTCATCTTCGGCTCTTGGATCTGCATTGCCAACGGTTTGGGCGGCTTCAAGAGCCACCTAGCCAACTCCAAGGAGCCGGAGGCCTCTTCATCAAGTCCAAGTAGCGACCTCGACGACTTCATCGACAACCTCGACGACATGCTGCTTCCCGATCTGGCCTAGCAAATTGAAATGATGTCCGTTTTCGACACGACTTCCACTCGTGATGCACCAGATCTACTCAGGTCGGATTCAAACCGATCTGAAAAGACCTCACGATCTAAGTCCTTCTCTAAATTGGAGGGGGATTTGGATCTGCTGCTCAAGATCAAGGGCGTGGGCGCCACCGCTTGCCGGGAGGCCCCCGTTTTTGACATCTACTCGGATTCGAATGAAGAGTACTCCCCGTGCACTACTACTCATTCAAGCTGGATCCGAAAAGGACTCAGAGATAAGGGAGCCACCGCTCGCCGGGAGGCCCCCACCCTCAAAAACCACTCGCAACCCAACGGCCACACCGAAATCTTTTCGAGCAGCCTTCTGGGTTTAACCATCACATCAACGCCGCAAGTACGTTTTGTGTACTAAAAGGGCTTTGAGCCCTCCGAACTACTCGATTATGATTCCCGCCTTGTGGCCTTCACGCAAGAGCTACCCTTCCAGGAGGGTAGACCCCTTTCTCCTATCGCGGAAGAAGGAGAAACTAGCATAGAGCTACTCGAGTACAGCCTTAGGGCTAACCAGACGCCGGATCGTCAAGTCTGCATGGCTTCCCTTTGCAACGCAGAGGAAGACAAGTTGCACACCCTGTACGACAACGAACAACTCGCAGACGTCTCAGCTGATGAGCCCATAGTTGACGCTCCCCAAGATGAAGATGAGGAACACCGAAGGATTCGGCGGGCAAAGAACACCAAGCACGCTCAACGCAGGCGCAACACACAGAATCACGCCCGCGCACCAAGGGATCTCAACAACGCTTTTGCAGCAGTCGTGGATCGCGAGTACCGTACACCGATTGCCACCATCACAGAAGAAGCACTCCTAGCCCAACAACTCCCATCCAAACCTCAGATACAAAGGCTGCAGTACTTGACCAAGCGCGCGCTCGTGCAACTCGATGGGAAACATCCAGTGTCCTCCACTCGGATTCAGCTCTCGAGGTCTGAGCACCATGGTGATACCGCGCTAGTTAGTCGCACTCCTGGAGGGGGTCACTGGAGTCGGAGGAACAAAAACCGCCAGCGCAATGAGGGCCACTCATCCGCGTGTGGCAACAATGAACAAGAAGTACAACAATCCCCTCGCAACTAGCGCGGGGCAAGGCAACACGGCCAAGATTCAGTCGAGGCCAACCTCCATGATGCTCCCACGGTCGACCTTAGGTAGAAAATCAACGAGGGCCGCAACGCGCGACTTGTTATTGGAGCGAGGAGAAGGGACCATACCGGTAGGCTTCACGACGGCGGCAACAGGGACCGCTTCCCCGCCTTCACCACCAGCATCATCGACAAGTCCTATCCAAAGGACTTCAAACCAGTCCGAATGCCCAAGTATGACGGTAAGCAGGACCCGCGCTAGTGGATTCGTTGCTACTCCATCGCCATTGAAGTTTCTAGGGGATCCAACTCTACGAAAGCTCTCTACTTCCCGGTGGCTCTGGAGTCCGCGCCCCTCACGTGGCTTGAAAGCCTCAAGCCAAACTCCATCGACTCATGGTAGGATCTCAAGCGGGTCTTCATCGACAACTTCCAGGTATCCACGATCAGGGCGGGCACTCGCCATGACTTGTCCCAGGTGAAGCAGGAGATGAATGACACCCTGAGGTCACACACGGTGTTTCTTCGAGATGCGCGCCACCATCGCCAACATCACCGATGAGGACGTCATCCGTTGCTTCCAAAACGGCCTCTTCTCGAAGAACACGTACCACAACTTCGGGCGCAACCGGCTGACTACTGCCGTGGAGCTACGTGACATGATGTCACGGTGGGCTGACCAGGAGGATGAGGAAAACGACCAATTCCCAAGATGCAACCACGACAAGCAAGGCACTTGCAACGGCCACTTCGACAAAAGACAGCAGAACCACTTGGGGAATACCAGAAAGTGCAAGCAAGACCATGAAGTCGCGGCTGTCGAGCGCAACCCACGCGGCGAGAAGTCGGGGAACAACGACTCGGAATACGAGAAGATCATGCACAAACAATGCCCGATACACCCGAAGTCGCGGCACACACTCTTCGAGTGCGTCACCATCCGCAAATCACTCAATGCACCACCCCTCCCTCAAGCAGGAAAGTGAAAGGACAAGGAACATGATGAAGGAGGTGACAAGTCGGGGGCTCAAGACTTCTAGGATCCGAAGAACATCGTCAACGCCGTGGAGACGGCGGATTCCCCTCCAAGTGCGCAGAAGCTAACCTTGCATGAAATACTCTCCGTGGAGCCGACCACGACAAGGCCTCTGAGATACAGCGAGGTGCCGATCTCCTTTTCTAGGGATGATCAATGGACCAGCTTCTCCGAGCTGGGAAAATTCCCGCTCGTCCTAGACCCTATCGTGGCGGGCTCACAGCTCACCCGAGTACTCATCGACGACGGGAGCGGCCTCAACCTTCCTTTTGCGAGTACTCTCAAGATGGTGGGACTGGACATCTCCAACATGCTCAATCCCAGCAAAGCCCCTTTCTATGGCATCATCCCGGGTAACGCGCCTACACCACTCGGGTCAGTGATCTTGCCAGTCACCTTTGGGACAAAAGACAACTACCGCACCGAGTACATCAAGTTCGAGGTGGCGGATTTTGAATCATTGTACCATGCAATCCTTGGCAGACGGACACTAGCCAAGTTTATGGTCGTGCCCCACTACATCTACCTCGTACTCAAGATGCCAAGCAAGACAAGCATACTCACACTCCATGGCGACCTGAAGAAGTCGTACGACTGCGACCCGGACGCGATTGAGTATGCCATGACTTCACGCGTGCCAGAGCCATCTGCAGAAATACTCACGGCCGCGCTGAAGCTAGCTAACATAGAGATGGAGATCTCCAACCAGCGGCCAAGTCAGTCAAGGGTTAAACCCAACCCCAGCGATGTCGGCATCAAGACCATCCAGCTGCAAGAAGGCGACTCGTCCAAGACCGCTTTGATCGAGGGTGGCTTAGGTGACAAATAGGAAAGCGCGCTCGTCAGCTTCCTTAGGGCCAACCATTACATATTCACGTGGAAACTAGCGGATATGCCAAGGGTGCCCAAGGAGTTGATCGAGCACTGCCTAAAAGTTGACCCTAAAGCCACTCCGAAGAAGCAACGACTATGACGCTTCGCCCCCGACAAGAGGGAGGCCATCAAGAAAGAGCTAGCAAAACTACTCGCGGCTGGTTTTATTAAAGAAGTTTACCACCCCGAGTGGTTGGCTAACCCTGTACTTGTATTGAAAAAGAATAATAATGAATGGAGGATGTGTGTGGATTATACTGATCTCAATAAACACTGCCCGAAGGACCCCTTTGCGCTCCCACGCATCGACCAAGTCATCGACTCCACGGCTGCTTGCGTCTTGCTCTCCTTCCTCGACTGCTACTCGGGCTATCATCAGATAGCTCTCAAGGAGGAAGACCAGATCAAAACGGCCTTCATCACCCCTTTTGGAGCATATTCTTATACTACAATGTCTTTCGGGTTGAAGAATGCAGGAGCCACCTGCCAATGGGCCATCCAACTGTGCCTTCCGAATCAACTACATCGCAACATTGAAGCCTATGTGGATGATGTGGTCATCAAGACCAGATCCCATGACGAGTTCATCACTGATCTCGAGGAGACTTTCAACAGCTTGCAACGGTTTTGATGGATGCCCAACCCGACAAAGTGCATCTTTGGCGTGCCTCAAGGCAAACTACTCGGGTTCATCGTTAGTCACCGCGGGATCGAAGCGAATCTAGAGAAGATCAACGCTATCACAGCCATGGATGCTCCAAAGACGATCAAGGATGTCCAGAAGCTCATTGGCTGCATGGCAGATCTGAATTGATTCATCTCCTGACCGGGCGCATCTCCAAGTGGGCAGTGGAGTTGGGAGCCCTTACACTCGACTTCAAGCCCCGGACAGCCATGAAGTCGCAGGCACTAGTTGACTTCATGGCGGAGTGGCGAGAAAACCAAGTGGAAGCCCCAACCAACCAGCCAGAGCATTGGGTTATGTACTTCGACGGCTCACTCAAGCTTGGTGGTGATGGTGCGGGAGTACTTTTCATCAGCCCAAGAGGAGAATAGCTCAAGTACGTGTTTCAAATACTATTCGCGGTATCCAATAATGAGGCCGAGTACGAGGCATTGTTGCATGGGCTATGCCTGGCAATCTCCCTAGGCATCAAGCAACTACTCGTTTATGGCGACTCCTTACTGGTGGTTCAACAAGTTAATAAGGAGTGGGACATCAACAAGGACACCATGGACGCTTACATCATGGAAATACGCAAGCTCGAGAAAAAGTTCTCGGGGCTGGAGATTCACCATGTGGTTTGCGACAACAATGTGGGCGCAGATGTGCTCTCCAAACTGGGTTCTGACAGAGCTAACGTCCCACCGGAAGTTTTCGTTCATGAGTTGCATCACCCTTCCATCAGGGCACCAGACTCAAGTTCCATCGCTCAGGGTTCCACGGAACCCGATCGAGAGGTCTTGATGATCGAGGTTGACTGGAGGGTGGCCTTCATCGACTACATCCAGGAGCACAAACTACCCCCTGGCGTCGACCCAAAGAGCGGTGAAGGTACTCGCATCTTACGGCACAACAAAGGGTATGTTCTAGTCGGGGGCTATCTGTATAAGCGTGGATCGGCGTCAGGCATACTCATGAAATGTGTCAGCACAGAGGAGGGCAAAGAGATACTCCAAGAGAGACGCTGAAGCACACGTTTGCCGGTGCACAAACTGCCCGTTCTTCAGCAAACAGCCCCATGTCCCAGCCCACAACCTTATCACCATACCACCTTCATGGCCGTTGGCATGCTGGGGCCTAGCCATGATAGGGCCTTTGACAACTGTGCCAGGTGGTTTTACTCACGTGTTGGTGGCCATCGACAAGTTTACAAAGTGGATCGAGTAGAAGCCAATCAAAAGCTCTCTACAGATCGAGTGGTTAGTTTCACCAGCGACATCTTGCACCGATTTGGCTTCCCCAACACTATCATCACAGACCTGGGATCCAATTTCCACTTGCATCAGTTCTGGGATTTCTGTGAACGCAGTGCCATTGAGGTCAAGTACGTTTCAGTGGCTCACCCGCGGGCTGATGGCCAGGTCGAGTGCGTCAACATCTTGATTCTTGATGGCTTGAAGAAAAGACTCTACGACGAGAACAACAAATAGGGTGGCAAGTGGATCAATGAGATCTCGTCAGTAATCTGGGGGCTTCGCACACAACCAAGCAAAGCCACAGGACAATCACCTTTCTTTCTCGTCTATGTGTCCGAAGCTGTATTAGCGGATGATGTCATGTGGCAATCTCATCGACTGGAGATGTACGAAGAAGGCGTAGCTGATGATGCAAGACATCTCGAACTCGACTCGGCAGAAGAAGTCAGATGCAATGTTTTCCTCCAGTCGGCCCGCTACTCACAAGGAGTCCATCATTACCACGACCGATACGTACAACGACGATCTTTCAACATTGGAGATATGGTCCATCGCCGCATCCAGGAGGAAACCGGGCTGCACAAGCTTAATTTGCGATGGGAGAGACCCTTCATCGTGCATAAGGTTACAGGTCCCGGGTCGTATCACTTTCAGTACCCTGATGGCCAGGAGGTCCCAAACTCCTGGAATATCGAACATCTATGACGCTTTCATCCTTAGCCAACCAGACATCTTTACGTGGTGTCATGCACGAAACTGCTCATCCCCACGTGAAGGACCTTGTCGTCACTTCCTTCGGGCCAACCGTGACGTTTTCGCATGGCAACATGTGAATTCTCATGGCCCGCCCAAGGAATCGTCTTCAGTAGGCGACTGGAGATCAATACTTCCAGTACTACTGTATTCTACTGGTTCACGACTGGTACTACATGCAAGTTTACTGAAGGGGCCTCGTTCTCATACTTCCAGTAATGCTCAGATTACTAGTTTCCGACTAGTATTCTAGGTTACTGAAGGGGCCTTGCTCCCACACTTCCAGTAACACTCAAATTATTAGTTTTTGACTAGTATTCTACGTTACTGAAGGGGCCTCTCTCCCATACTTCTAGTACAACTCTGTTCTATTGGTTCACGACTGGTACTACGTGCAAGTTTAATGAAGGGGCCTCACTCCCATACTTCCAGTAACGCTCAGATTACTAGTTTCCAACTAGTATTTTATGTTACTGAAGGATCCTTGCTCCCATACTTCTAGTAACGCTCAGATTACTAGTTTCTGACTAGTATTCTATGTTATTGAAGGGGCCTTGCTCCCATACTTCCAGTACGACTCCATTTATTGGTTCATGACTGGTATTACGTACAAGTTTACTAAAGGGGCCCCGCTCCCATACTTTCAAGTAACGCTCAGATTACTAGTTTCCGACTAGTATTCTATGTTACGGAAGGGGCCTCGCTCCCATACTACCAGTACTACTCCATCTACTGGTTCACAACTAGTAGTACGTGGAGTTTACTAAAGGGGCTTCGCTCCCATGTTTCAAGTAACGTTCAGACTACTAGTTCTCGACTAGTACTTTATGTTACTGAAGGGGCCTCGCTCCCATGACAATGCGTTTACTAGTTCCCGACTAGTTTTACGTGTCGTAGACTACTTCGACTACTCGTCTCGCCTACAAAAGTAGACGGAATCGACTCCGACTAGTTGACTTCATTGATAGTTCAAGATCCAGCGGCAACTTGGCAAATGCCTAGGCTCAAGGGCTGGCGCCACCTACTACTAGGTGTATATTGAGCGAATCATCTAGCTCCCAGGCTCGGGGGCTGGATACGACATGGTTTGATTTGAGCGGTAATTTAGGGCGCTTTTTGGTGAAGTCAAATATGTGTCGGTGGCTCATCCGTGGGCTAATGGTCAGGTTGAGGGCTAGGCGCTTGATTCTTGATGGATTGAAGAAAAGACTCTATGACGAGAACAGCAGAAAGAGCGGTAGATGGATCAATGAGATCTCATCAGTAGTTCGGGGGCTTCGCACACAACCAAGCAAAGCCATAGGCCAGTCACCTTTCTTTCTTGTATACGGGTCAGAAGCTATATTACCAACTGACATGATGTGGAAGTCTCCACGACTAGAGATGTTTGAAGAAGCAGAGGCTGACACTGCAAGACATCTTGAACATAATTCTACCGAGGAAATCCGGTGCAATGCATTGTTGCAGTCAGCCCGCTACTTACAAGGAGATCGTCGTTACCACAACAGGAACGTTCAATGACACTCTTTCAACATTGGAGACATGGTTCTTTGACGAATCCAGGATGACACTGGTCTACACAAGCTTAACTCACGATGGGAGGGACCTTTCATTGTGCACAAAGTTACAGGACTTGGATCTTATCGATTACAATCCCCGGATGGCCAGGAGGTACCCAATTCATGGAATATTGAACATCTACGTCGGTTTCATCCTTGATTCAACTGGGGACATCTTCTATTGGTGCCTGGAGGTTGATACTACCAGTACAACTTTGTTTTACCGGTTTTCGACTGGTACTACGCGACGTTTACTGAAGGGGCCTCGCTCCCATACTCACAGTACCTAATTATTAGTCTCCGACTAGTCTTTTGGGTTTCTGAAGGGCCTTTGTGCCAATACTTCGAGTACAACTCCATTTTACTGGTTTACGACCGGTATCATGTGCATGTTTGCTGAAGGGGCCTCGCTCTCTTATTTTCCAGTAACATATTACTTGTTCTCGACTTGTACACTATGTTATTAAAGGGGTCTCGCTCCCATGACAATAATTTTACTTGTTTACGATTGATACTATACCTATCCAACTACTTTGACTACTTATCTCAACAACAATCCTAGTCCGGAACGACTCTGATAAGATGCCATTCATCGACTGCTCGAGCACCAGCGGCTACTTGCTCCATGCCTGGACTCGGGGGCTGGCGCCACGGGTCGGATACGACTACTTTATGACTATCCTCTGGCCCCTGCCTCGGGGGCTTGATGCGACAAGGCACTCAACGTGCCTCAAGGGACACCTCTCATGCTTACATGCTCGACGCTGTACAATTACTCAACAATGCCCGACCCAAGAGGCTTGATAAGATTTGTTTTGGGTATGTGATTGTTAACCATTACTTCAGGGATTTAATCCCAAAATAAGGGGTTTGTTTCAATTTATTACCCAGAGGACTTATTTAGTCATTGGCTCAAGGCACAAAGATTGGTTTGAGAGATGATTTTGGGTGTTTGTTGGGGATGTTATTTGTTTCACCATTTTTCAGGGAACTCATCCCAAAAAAAGAGGTTTACAAATTTACTGCACCAATTTGCCCATGTCTACCATCAAACTTTTACTGTTACACATTGCATGCCATGACTCTTTGGATCCTTTATTCCAAACCTTGGGGATTTGGATTCAAGGCTCGGGGCTGTGGGACACGTGTCATCAGCGACTTATTTTTCAAAACTGCTGGAAGATAAGGATAGAAGACTCAAGATTGAATTGACCCTCAGCCTGATTCTACGAGTCAACCTAACGCTCGGAGGCTACTCCATATGGAGTGTGAGTTTAATCGCACCCCATATAAAAGAAGGCAACTACTCGGGGCAAGAGCACCTCACAGCCTCGACGCAACCAAAGAAGTACTCAAAGAACACCTTCAAGACGAACTTCGTGAAGAACTCGAAGACGCCTTCAGAATTACTCGGACGCCTGCAGTACTTGGCTATGAAGAGCTCGGGGGCTTGAAAGACCCGGGTACACGGGACTGTACATGTGGCATATTTTTCCTAGGATAAGGGATGGGACATGGCCCACGCCCTACATCTGTGTAAACTACTCATAGCCTAGTAGAACTGCTCCTACAGTAGTCAAACTAGTCGGATACAGTAGGGAACTACCAGAAAACCACTCAGGGTAGGATTCTAGGGCATGTATCCGACTAGGACTTCCACGTAAACCTGTCCCCCCAGACTATATAAGGGCGGACAGGACCCCCTCCAAGGGGACCCGATCAGATCTTCCAGGGAATCACCCAGGAGATCACCCGATCATCATCAATGGCAATCCAAACCACACAGGACGTAGGGTATTACGCTCTCGCGGCCCGAACCTGTCTAAAACCTTGCGTTCCTTTGCACCTTCGAGTTCCAGATCTCGGCGACACCCTACCTACAAACTCACCACCTCGAGGGTATCCCTCGGTGGGCGTGGTGGTAAAACACCGACAATGCTGCCAATATACCAACCACTCGTTGATTATATTGGGAGTAAAATATGCTGCATGTACGGTGGCTTCGGCGTACAAACATCCCGTATGGCGATTTATACGGGAAGTGAATACGTTATCTCGGTAACGTATGAAGCATTGTCAATGCAGTGTCGAACGCATGGATGGCGCTACTATAGTGAGTGGTAATGTATGGGGACGCTTTCGTGAGTGCTGGCACAAAAGGTTCAATTTATATTCTGTCAATCTTCTGCAGGTGTGCTAACCGCGATTACGTAAGCTAAGACGGTTAGAAAAATTTGACTAGTTAATATAAGGAGAGCCGTATTATGTATACCACCAAAATTAACCACGTAAGACCAAACCTATTTGACAATTGTTTTGCTTTGTGAGGACGAATAGGATGTGCATGCATCATGATCATACATAAAAATTGAATGAAACTTTGTCCTGGGTTGTTTATAAGGGAGTAAGTTGCATTGGAGCATGTTTGAGCACTCCTGCTACAAATAAATTCTTAGACCTTCTTATTGAAGTTTTCTGCAGAAGTGTTCAATACAAAACTTGTTGCAAACTCACTCAATCAGCTACTGATCGAATTTGGAAATTGTTGGCTGAGTAGATTTTCCCTGGTGGTCCAAATACTAGCTCTTTGTCCACTGAAAATCTGGGTAAACAGCAACTGAAAAACTTAAGGATATGACTATCTTAGAACATGTTCTAGCCAAAGGGTTGACTAGAAAAGTTATGCACAAATATCTTGGGAAGGTTCTCGTAAAATTTGGGAGTTTTTGGACATCCACTTCTTAGGTTATGACTTCTTAGTTCCCTAAGAACAGAATCTATTAATTTATCTTATGCACAATTTTTCCTTAATCTCACCCATTTGATCTTTTGTTCAGATGGCCGACCATGTTGTCATGGTTGTGGACGAGGACGAACACATGCACTCGGAGTGCCTCCACTAGGAGGGTTTTCCCTCCATTTTGTGGGACGTTACGAGCGCCGCGGGCTTCCCCATTCCTCCCCGTTACGTGGGATGGGAGTCCACAGAGATGGGAGTTACTCGGTGCCAAGTGCACATGACTCTCCTCCCACCCCCAGCACACCCGGAGTGGCCCGTCTTGGAGATCGAGGCTATGGGTCACCACCTTGCTGACACTTAGGAGACTGCCGCCATGAAGGCGCTCACCACCTTTTGTGAGCAGCACCCCGTGCAGGTCACCTTAGCTCCCATTGGCTTGTTTCCTGCTGTCCAGGACGACAATCCCATGTGGCTTGGCAGGGTGTAGCACATGGACTACCTGGCAGACTTTAACGCTCAGGAGACCGTCCTGACTTCTGTGCGGTGCATGAATGCACTGTACCGTCTCCAGTCTCTTCTGAGTTAGGGACTTGCGCAGGCTATTGACCTTGCTCAGACCTACTACATGATGGCAGACACAAGGGATGAGTAGATTCAGGAGCTTTCCAAGGATCTTGAGGATAGAGATGCTCGTATTGGCCAACTTGAGGGCCAAATCCAAGAGCATGACACTGTCATGGGTGAGAGGGATGCCATGATTGAGTTCTTGGAGGAGCAGATCCATGATCTCAACAGCGAGTTGGAGGATGCCAATGAGCACATTGAGATGCACCATGCACAACAGGTAGCCCAGCATGCCCCACCGGATGCAATGGATGTGGATGGTGATGAGGAGCCCCAGGAGATGGAGGGTGTCTCAGAGATTGACTTCGAGGCTAGAAGCCCGCTGCCACCACCACAGGGAGCTCACTCCCCCGTGCGCAGCGAGGCGTCCGTCAACAACCTCGACGATTTCTAGATGATAACCTTGGAGGACTTTTGCACATACTCCTCGATAGTGTAGCCTAACTTTTGGCAAGTGTTGTACTAGGCTAACTGAGAGTTGAGTACCTCTTTGTAATGAGTGCAGCTCGACCGTATGAACACCCTAATCATGTAGGCCATGGTTAAAGAGTTAGTGGACTATATGGAAATGATGGACCTGCTGTTGTAGAAAAATGTCTGAAATTTTAATCCATGTTTCCCTACATTTTTGGGCTGTGTGGTGAATACCAAAGTTGTCATAAATTTCCTGATCTAGGCGCTTATATATTTTCAGCATCATTGGACTTTTGTAGTCAGAGTTATAGGCAAAATACTATAGCTGAGTTTGCTAAAGAATCGTCAAAACAGAGAAGCAAAGAAGTAGTCGAAGTGGTCGAACATGCAGTCGTAGTAGTCGGAGGTGTAGCGGAAGCAGTCGGAAATGTAGTCGATGTCTCAAAAAAGTAGTCGTACTAGTCGGAGATGCAGTGTAAGCAGTCCATGAGGTAGTCGTAGTAGTCGGAAGTGTAACTGAGGCAGTTGGAGAGCAGTCGAAGTAGTCAAAATTGCAGTGCAATCGAAAAGTAGGTCGTAGTAGTCGGATAGCAGACAATGCAGTCGAAGATGTTGTTGAAGCAGTCGGAGGAGTAGTCGAAAGGAATCGTAGATGTAATTAGGAAGTCGGTGAGGTAGTCAAAGTAGCCGTATAGCAGCCAATGCAGTCGGAAATGTAATCGAAAGGAATCGTAGATGTAGTTAAGAAGTCGGTGAGGTAGTCAAAGTAGCCATATAACAGTCAATGCAGTCAGAGATATAGTCTAAAGGAATTGTGGATGTAAGGAAGAAGTCGGTGATATGATCAAAGTAGCCGTATAGTAGTCAATGCAGTTAGAGATGCTGTCGATGTAGTCGATAACGGGGCCGTAGCAGTCGAAGTTGAGTCCTGGTATACGGAAATGTAGACAAAGTAGTCAGTGATGCAGCCATAGTAGTCAGAGAAGTAGTCGTGGTATTGAGAAATATAGTCCAATTAGTCGGAAACGTAGTAGTTGGAGGTGTATTTGAATACCACAGTTGTAGGCCACTACATTTCCTAACGACTGCCCAAAATTTCTAAGAGTTTGGGTGAACAGACTTGGAGTACGATTTTTCTTGCAACCAGGAGTATGCTGTCCATAATTTATCTGTGAATCCTTGAGTTTTAAATCTTCCGCACTTATGACACTCACCCTTGATGGTATTGTGGATTCCTGAATTAATAAAAAATTTGCACCTTGCAGATGGTTCAAGGGATCCGCAACATCCCGACCGGTTTTGGTGCTAGTGGTAGAGGACAACCGCAGCAACCGTCACCACCACCCAACATGGCTGAAGCAATGGCTGCCCAGATCGAGTTGCTCTGCCATCTTGTTCAAGGGTAGCAAGCATTTCAGCAATTCCAGCAACAGCAGGGTGGGCACAATGTCCACCAACCTCAGGCTGCTGGCTACCTGAACTTCTTGGGCACTCAGCCCCCTCTTTTTCCCAAGACGGAGGAACCCTATGCGGACGCTTGGATTCGCACAACCGAGTCCAAGTTTTCTCTACTTGTGGTGCCATGTTCCAATGCTAATAAGGCCCGTTTTGCCGCGCAACAACTTCACGGTGCCGGGCGCCTTTGGTGGGAAAACTATTTCGCCATGCTCCCAGCCGACCATGTTGTCTCTTGGGAGGAATTCAAGAATGCATTCAGAGCCCACCATATTCCAGAAGGGCTTATGGAGAGGATGTTGAATGAATTTCTGGCTCTTACTCAGGGTACCCGCACCGTACTCCAGTATGACCAGGCTTTCAATAATCTTTGTTAGTACGCGTGCTATCACGCTGGCTCTGATGCTAAGAAGCGTGATCGCTTCTGCAGAGGCCTGAGTACCAAGCTCAAGGACCACTTAAACCCCATCAAGGTAGACACTTATAATGAGCTGGTCAACCTGGGAATCACTCAGGAAGACTGTATTTCGGCTCACCATGCTGAGAAGAAGAGGAAGGCACGAGCTGGACCCTCTAGTGCTCCGCCACAGAGGTATCGTTTGGTGCAGAATGCTACTTCCAAAGCTCCTCAGAACGCCCCTCAACAAGGGCGTTGGGTTTTCAGGCCCCCTATGCCTCAGCAGACTAGCCCAAGGCCAATTGCTCAGGCAGAAAGCTCGTCCGAGCAACGCAAATCGTTGCTTTAATTGTGGGAGTTCTAGCCATTTTGCACGAGAATGCCCCCAGCCTAGGCAGCCAAATCAGGGGCAGGGTTCTAATCAGAACACTAAAAACAAGCGAAAAAGATAGATTGTTCGTGTTCAAGAGGGAAGGATCAATTTCACTACACTTGCAGATCTCCCAGAAGGTGCACCAGTGATGACGGGTACATTCTCTATCCACAACAAGCCTGCAATTATATTATTTGATTTTGTTGCATCCCATAGTTTTATTAGTGCAAAATTTGGTGCAAAAGTGGGCTTGGATTTTTGCCACACAGAAGGACCATACATGATATCAACACCGGGTGGTAAAATTGTTTCCAACCAAATCATAAGGCACGTACCGATCAAGTTGGGTAGTAAAACTGTCCAAACCGACCTTATCCTTTTGGCACTTGAAGGCATGGACATTATTTTGGGGATGAATTGGATGACTCTGCACAGGGTTACATTAGATATTTCTTCCCGAGCCGTGGAAATAACTCACCTAGTCACGGAGCCACTACTCTTTACCTACCTTCCCGGGAATGCATAAATTCCTGTGCTTTCACGATGGAAGGAGTCAAACCAGAAGATATTCCAGTGGTGTGCGAGTATGCTGATGTTTTTCCAGATGACTTGCCAGGAATGCCACCGGATAGTGACATTGAGTTCATTATCGAACTGCAGCCAGGTACTGCACCTATCTCAAAAAGACCCTATAGAATGCCACCCAAGGAGTTGGCCGAATTGAAACTACAACTGCAGGAAGTTTTAGATAAAGGTTTCATTCGTCCTAGTGCATCACCTTGGGGTTGCCCAGCCCTATTTGTGAAGAAGAAGGATGATAGTTTGCGGTTGTGTGTGGACTACGGACCCCTTAATGCGGTGACAATCAAAAATAAATATCCACTTCCCCGCATTGATGTTCTCTTCATTCAATTAGTGGGAGTTAGAGTCTTCTCAAAAATTGATCTTCGCTCTAGTTATCATCAGATCAAGATTCGTCAATGTGATATCCCTAAGACTGCCTTTTCCACACGATACAGGCTATATGAGTATCTGGTCCTGCCTACTTCATGTATCTCATGATTCGGTATTCATGCCTGAACATGACAAGTTCGTTGTGGTTCTTATTGATAACATCCTTATTTATTCCAAGAATGAGGAAGATCATGCTAAGCACTTGCACATTGTTCTCCAGCGTGTTAGAGACCATCAGCTCTATGCTAAGTTTTCCAAGTGTGAATTCTGCCTAGATAGTGTAAAATTTTTGGGCCACACTATTTCCAGCAAAGGCATAGCCGTTGATACGAGCAAAGTACAAGAGGTGATGGATTGGAAACCTCCCACCTCCATCCATCAAATTCGCAGATTTCTTGGTTTAGCTGGTTATTATCGCCGCTTTATTCCGCACTTCTCCAGAATTACTAAGCCTATGACTGAACTATTGAAGAAAGGAGTGAAGTTTGTGTGGAGCAAGAAATGTGAAAAAGCTTTCCACACTCTTCGGAAACACCTGACTACAGCCCTAGTCTTAGCTCAACCCGATAACACCAAGTCATTCAATATTTATTGTGACGCATCCGGCACTGGTCTTGGTTGTGTGCTTGTGCAAGATAACCAAGTCATTGCCTACGCTTCACGAGCTCTTCGACCTCATGAGCAAAATTATCCAACACATGATCCCGAGCTAACAGCTGTCATTCATGCTCTAAAGATATGGAGACACTATCTTATGGGCACTCATTGCAATATCTACACCGACTATAAAAGTCTCAAATATATCTTCACCCAAGCCGATCTGAATACGAGACAAAGACGATGGTTGGAATTGATCAAAGATTATGATCTTGAGGTGCACTATCACCCAGGAAAGGCAAATGTAGTCGCAGTTGCGTCAGCCGCAAGGCTCATTGCAATTGCTTGACTGCAGAATTCTATAATGGAACGTTATGTCATGAGATGAGGAAACTCAATTTGGAAATGATTCCCCAAAGCACTTTAAATCATATCTCTGTTGAACCAACCCTTCATGATCAAATCATCATGGCACAATTACATGATGAAGGTGTTAAAATCATCAAGCAAAAACTCTCTCAAGGAGAGGAGAAATATAAATGTTTTCGCCAAGACAAGAATGGAGTTCTATGGTCTGAATCTCGCATAGTGGTTCCAAAGAATCATGAGCTCCGAAAACAAATTCTTAACGAGGCACATCTTTCCAAGTTCTCTATTCACACAGGTAGTAGCAAAATGTATCAAGATCTTAGGCAAAACTTTTAGTGGACTAGAATGAAAAGGGAAATCGCCAAGTATGTCTTGGAACGTGACACATGTCAGAGGGTTAAAGCTAGCCACTTGAAGGTAGCCGGTACACTTCAACCCTTGCCTATACCATCACGGAAATGGGAGGATATAAGTATGGATTTTATTGTTGGATTATCCAACACCTCCCAAAAGCACGATTCCATATGGGTTATCGTCGATAGACTCACAAAAATAGCACATTTTATTCCGGTACACACTACCTTCACTGCCAAGAAATATGCCGAGATTTATCTCGATCGCATCATTTGCTTACATGGAGTACCCAAGACGATTATTTCAGATCGTGGTGCTCAATTCGTAGCACGTTTTTGGGAACACTTACAAGCTTCTCTTGGCATCAAACTGATTCTAAGCTCAGCTTACCATCCTCAAACGGATGGGCAAATCGAGAGAGTAAATCAAATACTTGAAGACATGCTTAGAGCTTGTGTCATCCATTATGACAAAAGTTGGGACAAATTCTTACCTCTAGCATAGTTCTCATACAACAATAGCTATGGCACCGTTTGATGCCTTGTATGGTCGAAGGTGTCAAACTCCTTTGAGTTGGTCCCAAACCGGAGAACGTAAAATATTTGGACCAGACTTGGTAATCGAGGCAGAGGAAAAAGTAACAGTAATACAAGAGAATCTAAGAGTTGCACAGTCTAGACAAAAGAGTTATTTTGATAAAAGGAGAAAGACTTTGCAATTTGTAGTTAGTGATCATATCTACCTTTGGATTTCACCAACCAAGGGTGTGCAAAGGTTTGAAGTGAGTGGGAAGTTAGCTCCCCGATATGTTGGTCCTTATGAAATCATCGAAATTTGCTGACCCGTGGCCTATAGAGCGCGACTACCCCCACAGCTTGCAGCCATACATGATATCTTTCATGTCTCCTAACTCAAGAAGTGTATTCGAGTTCCAACAAAAATTGTTGAACAAAAGAAAATATTGGTAGAACCGGACCTCTCTTATGTTGAATATCCAATCAAAGTTCTTGATCAAAAGGAAAGGGTCACTAGAAGAAAAGTGATTAAATTGCATAAAATCCAACGGAGCCATCACACCGAAGAGGAAGCCACATGGGAAACAGAAAGCTATTTAAATCAAAATTTCTGTGGTTTTCTAAATTCGCCCAAAAGTGCACGCACTTTCCACACTAGGCATACTTATCCGAATCTCGGGACGAGATTCTTTTTAAGGGGGAAGGCTGTAACACCCTAGGTGTTTAAAATCCTAAACAAGAAAACCCAAACATAGCATCATGCATAATAACCTAGAATCATTAAAGCAATGCATTTAATTATGTGTGTGCATGTGCGTGTGTATGTATGCGTGTATGTGAGTTCTGTTCTTTTGTGTTTATAACCTTTTCATGCTCCACATTTCATGACAAATAAAGTATACAAACACACTCATATTTTAGTAATTTGCAACGTGTACTGCAAACCCCATTTGCAAATTCAAACTTCACACAAGAAATGACTAGTAATTCCCATCCTAGTGGTCCTGAATTTTAAATAACTTTTAAACTATGGCTCAATTGAGCTTTGGGCTAAAAACGAAGTTGTAGATTTTCAAATTCCCTACAACTTTCGTGTTTAGAGTCTTTCAAGTTTCTGTTTGAAATTCTGAGAAAATTTAATTTGAATCCCGGCTCTTCTCTCTCTCCCCTCCCCTGTTCTGTCCCATCGAGGGGCAGCGGCTGCCGGCCACCTGGCCGACGATGCCTGCCCGGCAAGCCGCGCTAAGGCGCGACGCCCAACGGGCCCCGACCAGCCGCCGACCGCGCCTGCCTCCTGTGATTTGCCCCGCCCCGTCTCCCGCACCTGCCAGCTTGCGCGCGCCATGCGGCCGTCGATTCCCGACGGCCGAGCCACGACGCGCCGGCGACGCCGCGCCCTTGCCGCGACCTTGTCCCGGCTGCGCCTCCCTCCGTTGTGTTGCGCCCAGCTCCTCCTCCTCCGCCTGTGCACCTATAAAAGGGCTGCACTGAGCCCCTGCTCACACGCACTCGAGAACCACCACCACCCCACCATTAATGCCACCACTTGACCTCGCTGTCGATGCCCACTTTCCGATCCTCCTCCGCCCAAACCGAGGCTCTAAACGGATCGCCCTCGACCTGCTGGTTCTCCCCGGCTTCCCCACGCCACCCTCCCTCGCCAGACCACCGCTACCCATCGCCCGCATCTCACTGGAGCTCCTGCTCACAAGCCGGCAGCCCAACTCCGGCCACCCCAGCCCCAACCGAGCACACCAACAGGTTCCCCTCGACCTCCTCGTGCTCCCCCACCCCTTTCCCCTCGCCGCCGACTAGTTCCCTCGCCGGATTTTGGCAGGGAACAGCCCAGCCCCACCCAAGGACTACATTGCAATCGCCAAGTTCTCGTTAGGATCCTTTCTGCTAGATCTAGGGACCTATCTGCGAGAACATGTCTCTACGAGTAGTTTTTGTGGTATCTTGTTGATGTGCTATTTTGCTAGAGTTGTTTGTTCATGCTGTTTTACATATATTTTACGGTTGAAACTTTTACAGCAGAGTAACCTTGATGCATAAAATTTGTGGGCAAAGTTTGGAACCTTTTACTTCTATCTAACTTGCTCATATGTTTTTAGTTAAGAAAAACTACATTAAATCAAGTAACTAGTTCTAGTGCTTAGAAAAATAAGAAATTTTAACCAGAGACTACCTTTGAGTAGTTTATGATGTTGGAAAAGTTTGAGACATAGAAACATTGTGGAACTACCTGTAGAAACAAATCTTGATTAATGTAGATGTGTCTTGACTTATTTTCTATACTCTGAATCTGACACACTAAAACTTGAAAAATATACAGTAGACTCACCATAAGTTCAGGAGTACTCAGTAAAATATTGAGCATCAGCTCTTGCATGGTTTGTTCTGTATAAATAGATCTTGATCCTAGCAGTAGTTGTTTAATGTATTTTTCATGAATAATCTGCTAAATGAAAAGGGCTAAAAATTTCATAGTGGGTTTGTACTTAAATAATGTGCTCTGAATAAAAATCTCAACCCCAGAAACTGTCTATGTGAGTGGTTTTGTTAATCCATACTTGCTTTTGAAAATGGCCGTTGATGAAATGACAAAACCACTCACTTACCTAATGAAGTTAGTTAATCCAGATAAGTACTCGATAAATGACGGCCCAAGGAAAAGAAAATGAAGTGCTTGATAACTTAACTTGAGTAGTGTTGAATGACTACTTTATGGTGAAATAGTTATTTATCTTGTACCATTAAAACCACTCATACATGTGAATTCATATAGAATCGATGACTCTCGCCGACGGAACCTACGAGCTGGTGCCCGAGTCTGAGAGTGAGCAATACGAAGCTCAAGTCAATCTAACTGAAGTTGCTGAAGACCCGAACCAAAGTTCGGAAGTACCCCCAACTGGTTTTTCTCAAGAAGGCAAGCCCCGGAGCATAACCCCTACTTTTAAATTTATGCAACTTTATTTATATATGGTATTGTGCATTAAGTTTTTAGGAGTTGATTGAAACCCTAGTTGGATGATCCTAGTACCTATGATATGAAAATTAGTTTGTGTCGGTCGCTAGATTGTCATGCTAATAGGACTCCGATAAAAGTCGAGTGGATTCCTGCCACTCGTGAGATGTAGGAGTTGCTTGTTTTACTTATGTTGGAATCATAAGGTCGACGGACGAGGCTATGTTATGATATTCTTGTTGATGATTGAGGCCCCATCTGTTTAGCGAAAATACTAAGGTCGTGGCGTGTGGTAGTGGTGGTTAAGTTTTTGAACGTACTAACCGCATGCCGAGAATATGGTAATCGGTAAGCTTAAGTACCTAATCGGGCCGGCAAGTGGACAACATCCTCACCCTCTTGACGTCGTTCCCATGGGCACATGGTGACTGCAAGAGCAGCCATGGCCCAACGCCGTACCGTGGTTCGTGGACCTCTGTACTCGAGGGGGGTGGCCCTGATCCACAACCCGGCAAGAAAGGGGAAAAGTTGCTCGTGTGACTCTAGGAGTGACCACGTGACGTGTGTTTAGGTTTCCCTTGCAAGGTTAAGAAATTTGATTCGAATCGTCCGTTTCTCGCGGCCATTGAGACTGCTTAACCCTTTTACCACATAGAGTAAGAAGAGGAACAAGGATGATGATTAATCTCGTTGGATGCTCAGTTAACTATTTCGCCACCATGTGTGTTTTGGATAGTTGCTTACCTAGAATGGTTAATCGACTAGAACTTGATGCTAAAACTTGAAAGCAAGGACTCATTCTTAGATGCTTTTTGGCAAAAACTACCCTCAACCAAAAGCCTTGCATGTTTAGGAGTCGGTTAAGTATATACCACTAGTTGGGTAAGCCTTGCTGAGTATTAGTATACTCAGCCTTGCTTGTGGCTTTGTTTTCAGTTGAAACCTTTGAGGATATGATTGCTAGTTTGACTTGGCCGTGTACTCTTCCTCCTGGTTGGTCGGTGGAATGGGATCCGTCCCCGGCCAACGATGATAATGTTGAATGATGTCATTTACGAGCTTCATCATGGTATCTTGTATCGTCCATTAGAATTATCGTTTATTTTCTGCTGCACTATTAAACTCTGAAAGTACTTGTTTATGCATGAATTCAAACTTGGTTTGTAATAATAATTCATGTAGAACTCTGTGAGGTAAAATTGTGGATTGTTGTAATCTCTGGGCTCACCTTCATGTGAGTTGTATGTATGCATTGTTTTGATCAAAATTCCAGTGGTTGCATCGGGATGTTACCCGACACACTGTCGTTTTACTCCATTTTAAGTGCATGTTAGCCTGGATTGCCTCTATGGTGATGGTTAGTGTGCTTAAGCCGGATTAATTCTGGCGGTTCTGCCATAGCCTCCGATCAAAGCAGTCTTGGATGCTTCCAGGTGGATGGCCTTGATGCCGACGTTGCTGGGGTTGGATTTTACCCTCGACTGGCTAGGCCTTTGGCTGGAGATGTCCATCTCCGAGTCGGTGAGCTTTTGCGCATCTGCGAAAACTTCTGTAGAAGGTTCTAGCACGCGTGATGTCGCAGTGTACTCGATCGCCTCTTGGTCGCAGTCGTACGACTTCTTCAAGTCACCGCGAAATGTGAGTACGCCTATCTTGCCTGGCATCTGGAGTAGTAGGTAGACGTAGTGGGGCAGGGCCATGAATTTGGCCAGTGCTGGTCTACCGAGGATGGCGTGGTATTACGACTCGAAGTCAGCCACCTCGAACTTGATGTACTCCATGCGATAGTTATCTTTCATCCCGAAGGTGACTAGCAGGACCACTAACCCGAGTGGTGTAGCTGTGCTTCCCGGAAAGAGGTCATAGAATGGAGCTCTGCTAGGGGTGAGCATCTTGGAAATGTCTAGCCCCATCTTCTTCAAAGTACTCGCAAAGAGCAGGTTGAGGCCACTCCCTCCATCGATGAGTACTCGAGTGAGCTGTGAGACCGCTACGACAGGATCTAGGACGAGCGGGAGTTTTCCCGGCTCGAAGAAGCTGGTCCACTCATCATCCCTAGAAAAGGAGATCTGGACCTCACTGTATCTCAGAGGCTTTTGTATGGCGGGCTTGAAAGAGAGGATTTCGTGCAGGGTCAGCTTTTGTGCACGCTTGGAGGGGAAGCCGCCGTCTCCGCCAAAGATGACGTTGATGACATTCTTTGGGTCTTGGAATTCTTGAGCCCCCGTGTCGTTGTCAAGATTGGTGATCAAGACTTAAACTAGTAAATTTCTTTTACGCGCGTACAGCTCCGGATGGTTGCGCGGGTGACACGGGGTTTAGACTGGTTCGGGCAAGAAGAAGCCCTACGTCCAGTATGGGGAGCTGCTCGCGTTGCCCACGCGGGTTCTGTAGTAGGGGTTACAGGGGGGCGAGAGAGGGAACCGGTCCCAAGTCTCTAAGGTATGCACTGAAGCTCTAATGGTGGGAGCGGGTTCTTCTTCGCGGGGAAGAAGAAGCCCGTGTGAGAAAGTGTGAATGTGAGTGTATGAGAGTCTAAAAGTCTTCTCTCTCCCCTTCTCTTGGGCCCTAGCCTTCCCTTTATAGTTCCGGAGGGGCGACCAGGTTACATGCAAGACGTGCGGAGGGGGAGAGAGAGAGAGAGAGAGAGAGAGAGAGAGCGCAGAGTCCAAAGGGGAAGATTCGAACTCCTCGGACGCCATGGCCGGCTTCGGCTTTCTGCTCCATCAGACGGCTCCCTCCGATCCTGTCGCTGTCTTCCTCGGGGGCCGGTGCCGGCGGGCGTGCGTGATGATGGCCGCGGCTTCAGTCCCGTCGGGGCACGCGGCTGCCACGACTGCCCCTGTTATACTGCAGACGACCTGCGCGGCGCGGGCGTCTCGTCCATGTCGCCGGATTTGCAGGGCGCGAGGACGGTCAGGCGTGCTCCTGCGCCAGGCGACGCAGATCATGATTGCCTGACAGCGAATCAGAGAAGACCGCGCTGCTGTGCCGTGCGTGGCGCGGTCGTGGGCGGGTAGGTGTGACGGGCCACGTCAGCGGCGCGGGCGCCTTTCTGCGCGCCCGAGCCGTGGAGCATTTATGGCAAGGCTGGCGGCAGGCCCACGTGATCAGCGCCTGCATCTGCGCCCGAGGTTGACTCCCTCCTAGCGGGCCCAGGTGAGCCTGACCCTTTACGCCCCGGGTCGGGCGAGGCAGGCCCCTGTGGCGAGGGGTCGGGCGAGGCGGACCCCTGTGGCGAGGGGTCGGGCGAGGCGGAGCCTGTCCGCCGGGGGGTCGGGAGCATCCGACCCCGACGGACTCGGTCGGGCGAAGCGGAGCGTTTCCCTCCCGTGTTGGGCTGACGACGGTCGCTGTCGCCGCAAGTGGGTCTGGGCCTCCACGATCGTTGCCGTGATAGTCATCGGGCGATCGTTCACTTTTCCCCCTGACAGTAGCCCCCGAGCTTGTGGTGGAGCGGGGACGCTCCTCCAGAGGCTGTCATCGTCGTTCCTTGGAAACTTCTGCTTGTCGTGCGGGCTGCAGTTGACCAAGGACGGGAAGTACGGTGATTGTCTTGACAGGAGGGGATCCTTGCCGTTCCGGGGAACGCCCTGCATCTGAAGGCCTTGTGTTGTGACCATCCGTGTGGTCACTAGTTGCGAAGCTAGCCCCCGAGCCCCCGCGCGTTGCAGGAGACCGATCGGGAGGCCAGATCGACTTTTGAACGTTACCCCTCAAGCGTCCGTTCGCTGAGACGGAGGGGGTGAGCCGTGCCACGTTATCCTCGTTGGACGAACCGTGGTGCTCGTTGAGCTGCAAACGGGTCAATTCGAGTGGGGTCCCGGTCCCCGTTCGGGGGGGTCCGGCCTGGGCCAAGCTGGTGGCGTACCCTAGATTCCGGTCGGCCAGTTCATATAGTTCCCGAGCCCGTTCGATTGGACCCGGTGGCTCGTTGCCTTTCATCAGGGAAAAACCATGAACTTTGATGCCGGCCGGACTCGAATGTGAGGTCAGGACGCCCTGGGCAGTCAGGTGCCCGGGTGATGGCCGCTAGCGGACCCGTCCCTTCTCACCCCTCGCTCCGGGTCATCCTAGGGCGGCTGTCGAACCCACGGTGGGCCAGCCTTCGAACCCCTGGATCGTAACGGGCCGTAGGGACGTTTTCAGCCCCGTATCCCTTCTTACCTTTCCGTTGAGCCTTGTGCCGGGTGCGGAGGAGATCGTGTGTGCGTACTTCTCGGAAGACGAAGTGGCGGTAGGTGCCGACCCGCGAAACGAGGGCAGAGTGGATGTTTCCTGCAGGGTCGTGCGCACGTCTTCCGAAAAAGGAGGGGAACGGGCGTGACGAGGCATACCTGGCGCCACATTAACTGCGACGGGCACGTCCGTTCCGCTTCCCACGCGTTGTCCTATAAGACGGGGGGCCGCCTCGCTGGTTCCGCCCTCACCCTGCTCCGAGTCTTTTCACTTTCCCTTTCGCCTTTTGGTTTCTTGTGCGAGCCGTTCGCCTTCTTCTTCCCCAACGCTCCAGCCTTTCTCGCCTCCCGCCGTCAAGCTTCCCTTCCTCACGCAATGGCCACCTGGGAGCGCTCCAGCTTCGGCACCTCGCGCGCTGACGGCCTCGTGAAGAAGGGTCTCCTCTGCGATAGGACCGAGCGGGGCAAGTGGCGGTTCCCCGGATCAGAAGAGGCGCCGAGTCCGCCCACCGGCTACGTCGTCTCGTTCGCCCATTTCCATGAGAGGGGGTTTGCGACACCGCCGAGCCTCTTCTTGCGCGGCCTGCTGCACCACTACGGACTCGAGCTGCAGCACCTCAACCCCAACGGGATCCAACACATCACGGCATTCGTCGCGCTGTGCGAAGGATTCCTGGGCATCGAGCCCAATTTCTCACTGTGGAAGTATTTCTTCACGGTGAGCCTGTACCAGAAGGTCGAGAAGCAAGGCGGCCAGCAGCGGACGACCCCGGTGGCGATTGGGTGCGCCAGGATCCACCTTCGCCAGTCCTGCGCCAAGGAGTATATGGTGATGAAGACCGTGGCGTCCCACAAGGGGTGGCATCAGCAGTGGTTCTACGTAAATAACTACTCTGAATCCCCCTTGTCGGAATTCACCGGCCGCGTCTTCGAGGCGGCGCCGGAGGTGTGGGCGTACGGCCCAGTGGAGAAGGAGAAGAAGCGGATCTCCAGCCTTCTCCGCGCCATCGAGTACCTGAAGGCAAAGGGACTCACCGGGGCCGGAGTTATCGGGGCGTACCACTCTCGGAGGGTGGCGCCACTGATGCTTCGGATCCGCTCGCTCGCCGAGATGGTTCCTGGCGCACCAACCGAGGGCACCGTCCTTGCGACGGGCGTGCTCTCCGCCTCCGAGGTCCGGCAGCGCATCCGGGAGGCACTGGAAGACAAGGACGTCGTCTTCCCGGTGCCCGGCCACCCTCTGATGCGGCCGGACAGGGATTTCGTCGATCTGGTAAGCATTTCGTGCGCCCGTTACCTCTCCTTGCGCCTCTCGACTTGCCGTTTTGACGCAGAGCATTTGTGCCTGCAGGGCCAGTTGACGAATGTCGTCGGTGCGCGTCCGCCCGTTCTTGAGGACGCTGATCAGCGGGTGCGGAACTGCCTCTTTGCCGAGAAACAGCAGAAGCGCAAGGACGAGAAGGAGGCGAAGAAGTAGAAAAAGCTCGCCAAGGAGTTCCAACGGCGGCGAAGAGGTCCGGTCATATCGAACGACGACGATGATGACGACGATGATGACGACGATGATGATGAGGAGGAAGAGGAGGAGGAGGAGGAGGAGGACCGCGTCCTGGCCCCTCAGCCGGGCGCGCTCGTTATTTGGGAGCCGCGCTCCCAAGCGGCCACAGGGGACAGATCGAGCGGCCCGTCCGCCCGGGACCCGACCCCTCATGGTTCCAGGGCCGCGCCCCAAGGGTCGGCGCGGGGCGCGCCCCAGGAGTCGATGGGGCTGACCCCCGTCCCTCTGCCCTTGACCCAGGAGCAGAGGAGCAGCGGCAAGCGGCCACTGCCAGATGCCCTGGCGTCAACCTCGGGCTCAGAGGCGAAGCGCGCCCGCCGTCCTAGCGCCCATGCAGTGTAAATGGAAAAGTCCTCGCCCGTCTCTTTCATTGCCTTACATCAAGATGCTCTTGTTGATGTCATTTGTCGTCTTGCAGCGTCGCTTCCCAAAGCCGTGCCCCGCTGGTGGCGCCGAGGAAGGTGCTGCGAGCGTTGTCCACCTCCGTGGGGCGGACCGCGGCCCTGCCGACGGCAAGAGGTCGCGCTGCCATCGGGGTGGCTCCTATGACGGCGGACCCCGCGGGATGGGAAATTGCCCCTGGGGGCCCTCGGATCGAGGAGGTGATAAACCTCGATGATGAGGCGGAGGAGGAGCATGCCGCTCCAACGATGGCGGCGGGGACGGAGGGGTCCGCCCCTGCGGCTACGACAGGCACGGCGGCGGCGGAGGAGGCGAGGACGCTCGCCCGACGGTCGCAGCGGGGGCGGCGGCGACGGCGCCACGAGTATCCGCCCGGGACGCCGTGGCGGGGGCGACGATGGCGGCAGAGGAGGAGGTGCCTGCTCCGGCGGCCGCAGCAGGGGAGGGGACGCTTGCCCTGGCGATTGCGGCGGAGACCGTGGCGGCGGCGGGCGACCTCGGTAGGGACGGTGGCGCACGCGATGGAGCCATCGTCGAGGCCAGAGGACGGTGGTCGTGCCTACTCCTGCGGCGGCGTCGGGGGCAGAGGAGCCGGGGCCCCTGCCCACGCTGGATGACGCCGAGGAGTGGGGGAAGTGGCGGACAATGCAGGGCGTGCTCAACAGCGCTCGTGCTGCCCTTTCTTCCTTGGTGGGGGAGTTGGACGGCGTCGTCGCTCCCGTTGGTCAGGTATGTCGTTCTTCCTGGTGATCACTTTCCTCTCTGCCGCTCTATCGCTGAATGTGGGTTGCTTTGCAGGCCCTCCAGGAGTGCAGCCGGGGGAAGTCTGATCTCCTTCGGCTCGGGCAGGAGCGCCTCTCCGCGGAGGAGCAGCGGACCAAGGAGCTGGCCGCGCAGGTTGCCGCCGCCCAGTAGGTCATCGATGACCTGCGAAGGCGCGAGCAGGCGGCGCAGGATGAACTCCAGGCCGCCGTAGAGCAGGCCCGCCGTGACCGTGTGGACTTCCAGGCCGTTGTCGAGAAGGCCCATCTTGATGCCGCGGAGCTTATTCGGGTGAAGGAGCATGAAGCCCTTCAGAAGACCGTCAAGCGCATCCGCCACGAGCGACAGCAGGCCTGGCAGGTCCGGGATCTCGAGGCGGCCCGAAGGGTCGAGGCCGAGAAGATGGTGGCCGACCTCGGGACGGAGGTTGGTCAGCTTCAGACCGCCGCAACTGATGAGGACATCAACACCAACAATACATCCACTCCGACACAAGTACCTATTGCTGGTCCTATTACTCGTGCTTGTGCACATCAACTTAATCATCAGGTGGGTTCAAATCTAAGCTCATGTACATCATGTTTAGACTATGGAGACCGGTGTACTCTTGTTTTGGTTAGGAACCAAGGAGGCGACCGAAAGGGAAATGGATTCGCGCAGGCTGGATTCGGACTGCAGAACAGTACCAACTTGTGACAGACACCACGGTCGCATATAAACTCGGATTAGGGCGTTCAAGTACTTCGTGGAAAGCTTATGAAGTATTCTTTCAAACGGATCCAGCCTCATATCCATATCTATTACGAGTCGGCCGCAATCATAAAATTAATACAGAGTCCTTTTCTGCACATGGTGCTGCGTCACCCTGTTTTGGCCCAATGGGTTGTGTATCAAGTTGAGTCCATTACGGACGCGTCCTAGGGTTGGAGTACGACTCCAGCACCCCTGTGGTCGTCCTCCCACATACTTATACCCCTTAGCCGCCACCAAGGATGCTTGGCTTTTGTTTAAATCAAGTTTAGCCTTTGCTACTTGCTTGCAAGCGCGCGTGTTGGATCAGCCGCCCGTCTTCTTGTCTTCAGAACCCCACCATTATTGAGATTGCGTGTGAAACCTTCATTTACATCTAATAAATTCAGTACTTGTCATACTTGTTCTTGCTAGTTCTTCGATTGCTTGCAGGACGAGTGCCCTAGTGGCCGGGTGCCGCGCTCCACAAGATCGCGACAGCCATTGGAGGGGGTGTATCGGTTGCTAAGGCGTAGCTTGGAAGGCTGTAGTCGGGCCGTGAACGTCGCCTCCTTCGACCAATTGACTTATCCACGCCTCTCATCGTAAGATCGGGAATCAAACCCTAGCGGGTCGCCATCATTTGGTATCAGAGCTGGGCCCTTGTTTAAGAGGGTGGGAATGATGAGGACATCCTCCACTATTACGCGCTGGCAAAGACGCAACAAAGGGGGCCGAGTGGCTCAGTTGTAGTCGGGCGGCGACCGTGTGAGCCTCTGAATAATCCCACCTTGCTTAGCTTGGGAGGAGGAAGCCACCTTAGAAGGGAGAGTCACCCTTCCCCTATTGGACTAGTCTTTTAGGGAGATTGGGCCTTTCCCCGAATTGGTGTGCCTAAGAACTGTTGGGGAACGGGCAACCTTAATTTATTGGGCCTCGGCCAACCCACCTAGGCCAGATGCATCATCGACCGCGCTGAAGGCTCAGTCCGAGGGTAAGGCTCCTCTGATCTTTCTTCCTTTGTGGTGTTGGGGAGGTTTCTGATCCGGCGGGTTTTTTCGGACAGGTCTTGCGGATGAAGTTGACCAGCTGAAGGGGGCCCTCGATGCGGAGCGCGTTGAGCACGACAGCCTGCGGGAAGCGGTCCGTGTCGTCTGCGACGACCTCGGCGTGGTCCAGGGGGAAGGGACGAGCTCACTGGCGGCTCGTGCCCTCGGGGTGTACCAGCGGACCCGTGAGATCGCTCGGGAGGCGCTTCACGTCGGCGTGAAGCGGGCTTTTGGCATCTTTGGGTCCCATTATATCGGCCTCAACTTTGCCTTGATGGGCGAAGGGTACGCCCCCGGGTACTCCGAGGCTGAGCTGGACGAGATCGATGCGTCGGTGCTCGACCCAGCGGAGGCCTTGGTGAAGCAGATGGAGGATGAGGCCGTCCCGCCGGAGAACCCCTGATCGGGCTAGCTGGGTCGGGTTCAGATGCCCCATCATGTAAATATGTTAGTTGATTTCGAACTTGCTTTTGCAATGGCCGCAGGGGCCATTTTTGTAATTTATCAAAGTTCATTTTCGATCCCCTTCCTTGTCCTTTTGGGTCTGGAAAGTTTAGAGTACGAGTCGGATGCGTCAGTAAGCACTGATGGGTGATAGTACCGTAGCCGCTGGGGCGTAGGCTTTCTCGCAGTCCGATCAGTCTTGCCTGGGCGTCGTTTGCGCACTCTCCCCTTTTCATGCCCAAGCGTTTAGGAAGTGGGGTCGGCTCGGAGAAAAGTTGTTTTGAGAAGACCTCGGGTGACTTGGGTCAGAGCCTCTGATAGCCCCCGAGGGATATGCGACCCTGAGGTAGGGTCAGGGTCAGATATCCCTGAGCTCATGACGAGACTCAAAAAAGGTCGACTCAAAATTGCTTTTCTCCGTGGACTAGAAAATTACAGAAATGCGTGTGTTTAAACTTGGAAACAGAATTTAAGGGTAGAAGCATTGCTGAAGATCTGCCCATCGGGGGTCGCCAGTTTGTACGTGCCTGGCCGCAGCACTTGGGCGATGACAAAAGGACCATCCCACGGAGGGGTCAGCTTGTGCCGACCCCTGTTGTCCTGGACGAGGCGGAGCACCACGTCGCCGATGTTAAAGGCTCGGCCTTGCACCTTGCGACTGTGGTGTCGTCGTAAGGCCTGCTAGTATTTGGCCGAATGAAGCAGGGCCACATCGCGTGCTTCATCGAGTTGGTCTTGTGCGTCCTCGAGTGACGCCTGGTTCCCTTGCTTGTCATATGCCTTGACCCTTGGCGATCCGTGTGGCAGAACCACCTGAATTAATCCGGCTCAAGTGTATTAACCATCACCATTAGGGTGATCTCGGTTAACCTTACACTTCAAACGGAGTAATCCACTGGTCTGTCGGGTATAACCTCCCGATACAACCACGGTAAAGCGGATCGAGTGCCATACATACAAATGCTCACGCGACGATGAGCCCAGAGAATACCACATTCCAGCAATATATTACAACATTATCATCAGTGAATATTACAGACCAAGTTTGAGTTTAGAAACCGAGTACTTCAGTGATCATAACTAATAAGTTCTTCAGAGTTTAAGTTGCAACGGAAAATAAAACAACGAAAGCTACTTCGACGATAAGGATATCTCGATGAAGCCCGTACGAGACATCACTCGGCATTATCTCCGTTGGACAGGGGCGTAACCCATTCCACCGACCAACCAGGGGGAAGAGTGCAGGGCCAAGTCAAGCTAGCAATCATGTCTTCGAAGGTCTCACCTGAAAACGAGCCACAAGCAAGGCTGAGTATACTAATACTCAGCAAGACTTACCCGTGTAGTGGAATCTACTCCACCGACTCTAGACATGCAAGGCTTTTTGGCTCCGGGGTTTGCTTTGCCGAAAAGCATCTACCAGTGGGTCCTTACTTTCAACTTTTAGCTCAAGATTCTAGTTTCATTAACCATTCTAGATAAGCAGCTATCCAATAGCATACATGGTGAAGCATTAAATTTCATCCAACAAGTTTATTCATCCTCATTGTTCCTCTTCTTACTCTGTGGGTAAAGGGGGTTAAGCAGTCTCAATAGCCGTGAGAAACGGACGATTCGAATCGAATTTCTTAACCTTGCAAGGGGAACCTAAACACACGTCACGTGGTTACTCCCAGAGTCACACGTGCAACTTTTCCCCTTTCTTTCCGGGTCGTGGATCGGGGCTACCCTCCGAGAGTACAGGAGCCCCACGCCACGGTTCGGCGCCGGGTCATGACCACTCTCTGCACTCGCCATATGCACATGGGACCGAAGTTCAAAGGGTAGGATGCCGTCCCCTTGCCGGGCCAATCAGGTACTTAAGCTTACCGATTCCCATAATCTCGGCATGTGTTTAGTACGTTCAAAGACTTAACCATCACTACCACACACTGCGGCCTTAGCATTTTTCACTAGACAGACGGGCCTCAATCGTAACCATCGTTCCATAGCCCGTCCGTGTCCTTATGATTGCAGCGTGTAGTAAACATTCAACTCCTCTTTTCTCGCGAGTGACAGGAAATCACTCGGCTTTTACCGGAGTCCTATTAGCACAGCATTCTATCGATTCTTACATCTAGTTTTCAAGCATGGGTTCCTAACATCATGCAACTAAGTTTTCATTCAACTCCTATAAATTTAATGCACAAGCAAAAGAGTAGTGAGTTGCATAATTTAGGAAAGAAATGGGTTATGCTCCGGGGCTTGCCTTCTTGCGAAAAGTTAGTCCGGGGATCGTCTGAATGTTGACCCGGGTCTTCAACTGCTTCAGTTAAATTCGCCTGGGCTTCTTGCTGCTCACTCTCGGACTCGGGCACCAGCTCGTAAGTTCCGTCGGCGAGAGTAGTCGTTTCTACATGAATGCACATGTTTAAGTAGGGGTGATGGTAAACGACATGATTTAAGTGTAACTACTACATTGGGTAGTTTCTGGTCATGAAACTTTGGATTTAGGCACCTCAGGGAAAGATATGCTTACTGTAAAATTTTCAGACGATTTCATGCAGCAGATTAATTATGAAAAATATATTACATAGTTGCTGTTAGATCCTTGTTCTTTTTGTACAGGACAAATGGTGCAAAAACTGAGTCCAAGATTTTTGCAGGGCTTTCATTTCATCAAGAAGGAGCTACTGTAATTTTTCTAAAATTTATTATGCAGTTTTCAGAGCATAGTAAATGGGACATTACACACCTAGGTTATTTAAGGATTTATTTTTACAGGATCCTACACAGGGTTTTTGTCCATGAACCTTTTTACACATCAACTCCTACCATTGAGTATCTTCTAGTAAAAATGTGAGAATTTTCCAAGCTAGGATACTATTTTCTTGAATTAATGTATTTTATTAGCACATAAATCAAATAAATAGGTTCCTGTTAGATAAAAAGTCTCCCAATTTTTCTCTGGCATCTAGGTACCATTACACCATTATAGAAAAAGTTTCATTAGGTGATTCATAACCTAACTGCAGGGATAAAAATATTTAGCCACTTATGGTATGAAACTAAGTTTAATAAACAGTGTAGTTAGAGATGGAATTTGGGCCTGATCTCTGTAAACTGGCTTAAACATCAAGCAGCTAACTTACTGCCCAAAATTTAGGGTCAGTATTGATCTACAACAGTGGGTACAAAAGAAATCCATTAAAGCTTCCATTTAATGTAGAGCAAACTATGTTGAGAATCTGAGAAACTTTTCGTAACAAACGTTGTAGAGTTTCTTCTAAGGATTCCAGAACAGTTGAGTTTGCATTTTTCTAAATTTTCTACGATTTTATACGAATTTTACAAGTTCACTGAATTTGAATCTAGATTTAAAACTTTCTTTTACAACTGGGTCCTTGAATCTTACGTGCAGACCCTTCTAAAGATTTCAATTATCGTAATTGGGTCCTCGGGTGGCTCGGGTACGGCGGCCGGCCCAAATTCCGGCGAGGGGCTCGCCGGCGGCGAGGGGTAAGGGTCGGGGAAGGATCAGAGGTGCGAGGGCTACCTCGAGGGGGTCTTGTTCGGGTGGGGGACGGCCGGGAATAGCTCGCCGGCGTTGGAGCAGAGGTGACGGCGGCGGCGGCACGCGTCGACGGCGGTGCTCCGGCGGGCTTGGGGCGGTCTAGTCTGGTCGGCGAGCTTCAGTGGCGCGTGGGGAAGCTGCTCGGGTGCTTGGCTTGGGCGGAGGAGGTCGGGGTCGAGCCGTCCACGGTGAGCAGGGGCGGCGGCGGCGGTGACAGCGCGGGCGGCGGCGCTCTGGTGGTCCTGGGCGGTGTTGGGCGGGTCGGCGAGCTTCAGTGGGATGATGTAGTGGTGGCTGGCACTCCAATTTGGGCAGGGGGCGGCTGTGGAGGGCTGTCCATGAGCGGGCGGAGCTCGGCGGTGGTAATGGCGGCGGCGAGGTGCTCTGGCTGCTGTGGCTCGCGCGGGCGGCTGTGGGCGCGGCTTTTATAGGGGCAGGAGGGAGGTGGGGGTGCCTGGGCGACGCGCGGGGCGGAGGCACGGCAAGGGCGTGCCACTGGCCACGGCGGGCGGCAGCAGGACGCCGGCGCGGCATGCGGCGGGCGGGAGCGAGCGACTGGCGGCCGGGGATTTGGCGTGGGCGCGAGGAGATAGCGCGGCACGTGGATTGGGGAAGCAGCTCCAGCAGCGGCTCAGGCGGGAGGCAGGCGCAGCGACGGGCGGGGCGTGGGGGCGGGACGGCACGGCGCGACGCGGCGGTTGGGCGCGGCGGGCGGCGAGCCGGGGCACGGCACGGCGTGCGCACCCGCGGGCGCGGACTGGGCAGCGCGGCGGTGGGGGGGGGGGGGGGCAAAGCTGTGCGTGGGGGCGAGGCGTGGCGGCCACTGGCCTGGCGGCTCGCGCCGGTCAGGCGTCGCCGGCCACCTGGCGGCGCTGTCGGGCGGGGAGGGGAGAGAGAGAGAGGAGCGAGGGGCCTAAACGCGAGAATTTGAAAAGTTTTAGGGGGCTGGGTGCAAACAGGGTGTTTTCTCCTCTTTCAAATTTGAATTTCAAAAACTTTTGAACATGAAAGTTGTTCCGAATAAAAAGTTCTACAAGTTTGGTTTCAGGCAACATCTCATTTGGCTTATGGTTTGAAAGCTAATTGAAAAATTCAAAAGTATCCAAATGTGCCCAAATTCAATTTGAATTTCAACTTAACTTGTTCTAATTCTTTTCACCCTTTTATTAGTTGGTTAAGCATAGGGTTAGGCTAATGACATTGATTTAGAAATGTAAATTATCAGGGTTGTCACAGCCTTCCCCCCTTAACAAGAATCTCGCCCCGAGATTCGGTAAATCTTAGTGTGGATAGGGGTGCACGTACCAGTGGTTGAGATAAGAAAACCAGGGAAATTTTGGTTTAGGTAGCTCTCGGTTTCCCAGGTGGCTTCTTCTTCAGTGTGATGATTCCATTGAACTTTATACATTTTAATCACTTTCCTCCTGGTCTCTCTTTCTTTTTGATCCAAAATTTTAACTGGGTGTTCGACATATGAGAGGTCGGGTTCTAACGATATTTCTTGTTGTTCCACAATCTCGGTAGGGACTCGAATACACTTCATGAGTTGAGATACGTGGAAGACATCATGGGTGGCCGTGAGCTGAGGGGGCAGTCGTAATTTGTAGGCTACGGGTCCGCAACTCTCAATGATTTCGTAAGGACCAATGTGACGGGGAGCTAGTTTGCCTTTGATTCCGAATCTTTGCACTCCCTTGGTTGGTGAAACTCGAAGATAGACATGATCGCCAACTTCGAATTTTAGGGGCTTTCTCCTTTTGTCAGAATAGCTCTTTTGTCGGGCTTGTGCGGCTTTAAGATTTGCTTGTATTACTTTTACTTTCTCCTCTGCCTCGATTACCAGGTCGGGTCCAATTATTTTACGTTCTCCGGTTTGTGACCAGCTCAAAGGAGTTCGACACCTTCGTCCGTACAGGGCCTCAAATGGTGCCATTTTCAAACTTGTTTGATAGCTATTGTTGTACGAGAACTCTGCTAGGGGTAGGCATTTGTCCCAATTCTTGTCATAGTGAATGAAGCAAGCTCTCAGCATGTCTTCAAGAATTTGGTTTACTCTTTCCGTTTGTCCGTCAGACTGAGGATGGTATGCTGAGCTGCGAATCAGTTTAGTGCCAAGAGACGTTTGCAGTTGTTCCCAAAAGCGTGCTACAAACTGAGGACCATGATCAGAAATAATTGTCTTAGGTATTCCATGTAGACAAACAATACGATCGAGGTAAATCTCAGCATATTTCTTGGTAGAATAGGTGGTGTGTACCGGAAGGAAATGTGCCGTCTTTGTGAGTCTATCAACGATAACCCATGTGGAATCATGTTTCTGGGAAGTGTTAGGTAGTCCAACGATGAAGTCCATACTTATGTCTTCCCATTTCCAAGATGGTATAGGTAACGGTTGAAGGGTACCGGCTACCTTCAAGTGGCTAGCTTTTACTCTCTGGCACGTGTCACATTCTGAGACATACGTAGCAATTTCTCTTTTCATTCTAGTCCACCAGAAGTTTTGCCTTAAGTCTTGATACATTTTGCTACTGCCGGGGTGGATAGAGAATTTGGAAAGGTGTGCCTCATCGAGAATTTGCTTGCGGAGTTTATGATTCTTCGGAACGACTATACGACTTTCGAACCATAGAACTCCCTTATGGTCCTGGCGGAAACATTTATACTTCTCCTCACCTAGAGAGAGTTTTTGTTTGATGATCTTAATTCCTTCATCATGTAGTTGTGCCATGACAATTTGGTCGTGAAGAGTGGGCTCAACTGAGATGTGATTTAGAGTGCCTTGGGAAACCATTTCCATGTTAAGCTTCCTCATTTCTGCACACAATGTCTCATTGTAGGATTCCATGGATAAGCAATAGCAATGGGACTTGCGGCTTAGTGCATCCGCGACTACATTAGCCCTGCCGGGGTGATAGTGCACTTCAAGGTCATAATCCTTGATTAATTCTAGCCATCTTCATTGTCTCATATTCAGATCGGCTTGTGTGAAGATATACTTGAGACTCTTATGATCCGTGTAGATATTGCACTGTGTACCCATGAGATAGTGCCTCCATATTTTCAGAGCGTGAATGACAGCTGCAAGCTCAAGATCATGAGTGGGATAATTCTGCTCGTGGGGCCGAACGGCTCGTGAGGCATATGCAATCACTCGATTCTCTTGCATAAGCACACATCCTAGATCAGTACCCGATGCGTCACAATACACATCGAACGACTTGGTATTATCGGGTTGAGCTAACACAGGTGCAGTAGTCAGATGCTCTCTGAGAGTGTGGAAGGCTTCTTCACATTTCTCATTCCATACAAACTTTACTTCCTTCTTTAACAGTTCGGTCATGGGCTTAGCAATTCGAGAGAAATCCGGGATGAAGCGACGGTAGTAATCGGCTAAGCCGAGAAAACTACGAATCTGATGAACAGAGGTAGGGGGTTTCCAATCCATCACCTCTTGTACCTTGCTGGGGTCAACAGCTATGCCTTCACTGGAGATCGTGTGACCTAAGAACTTTACAGTATCCAACCAGAATTCACACTTAGAAAACTTAGCATAGAGCTGATGGTCTCTGAGTCGCTGAAGAACAATGCGAAGGTGCTTGGCATGCTCTTCCTCATCCTTGGAATAGATAGGGATGTCGTCGATGAACACTACCACGAATTTGTCAAGTTCGGGCATGAATACCGAATTCATGAGATACATGAAGTAGGCGGGGGCATTGGTGAGTCCAAAGGACATGACCAAGAATTCATATAGTCCATATCGTGTGGAGAAGGCAGTCTTAGGAATATCGCACGGGCGAATCTTGATCTGATGATAGCCCGAACGAAGGTCAATCTTTGAGAAGACTCTGGCTCCAGCTAATTGATCGAAGAGTACATCGATACGAGGAAGTGGGTATTTATTTTTAACAGTTACCGCATTGAGAGGTCCATAGTCAACGCATAACCTCAAACTGTCATCCTTCTTCTTTACGAATAGGGCTGGACATCCCCAAGGTGACGCGCTAGGGCGAATGAAACCTTTGTCCAGTAGTTCTTAGAGTTGAATTTTTAGCTCTGCCAATTCTTTAGGGGGCATCCTATATGGTCTGTTGGATATAGGTGCAGTGCCTGGTTGTAGTTCAATGATGAACTCAATATCCCTATCCGGTGGCATTCCCGGTAAGTCATCCGGAAAAACATCGGCATACTCGTTTACTACAGGAATATCCTCTAGCTTAAGTCCTTCCATCTGGTAAGCACAGGAATTCATGCACTCTAGGAATGGTAGGTAAAGGGTAGTGGCTCCGTGACTAGGTGAATTTATCTCAACGGCTCGGGAAGAAAGGTCCAGCGTGACTCCATGCATAGTCATCCAGTTCATTCCCAAAATAATATCCATGCCGTCAAGGGGTAAAAGGACAAGGTCTGTGTCGATGGTTTTACTACCCAACTTGACTGGTACTTGTCTGACCATTTGGTTTGAAGCAATTTTACCACCCGGTGTTGATATCATATATGATCCTTTTGTGTGACAAACATCCAAGCCTACTTTTGCACCGAATTTTGCACTTATGAAACTATGCGATGCACCAGAATCAAATAATATAACTACAGGCTTGTTATGGATAGAGAATGTACCCGACATCACTGGGGCTCCTTCAGGAAGCTCTGCAAGCATGGTGAAGTTAATCCGTCCTTGCTTGACTTGCAGGGTCTGTCTCTTGCCCCTATTCTTGGTGTTCGGGTTGGATCCCTGACCTTGGTTGGGCGGCCCAGACTGAGGGCATTCTCGTGCAAAGTGGTTGGAACTCCCGCATTTGAAACAGCGATTCGTGGGGCTGGGTCGAAGAGACTGTTGAAGAGTGGGCCTCGGACCATTCTGTGGAGGCATCGGGGGTCGTACCATGCCTGGCTGTTGTGGGGGTCTGGCAATCCATCTTCCTGGCTGAGGGGCCCTTGGTGGAGCTGTGGGTGCAGCATTTTGCACGATGCGATACCTTGGTGGTTGAGCACTTGAAGGTCCAGCGGGTGCCTTTCTCTTCTTCTCTGCCCGGTGTGCCATGATACAATCTTCCTGGGTAATGGCCATATTGACCAATTCGTTGTAGGTGTTAGCCCTGGCTAGGTTCAGACGCTCCTTGAGCTTGGTATTCAGACCTCGGCGGAAACGATCACGCTTCTTGGCATCCGTATCAGCGTGATAGCCCGCATACTGGCATAGGTTGTTGAACGCCTGGGCGTACTGCAGCACGGTGCGGGTGCCCTGGGTGAGTGCCAGGAACTCGTTCAACTTCCTCTCCATGAGACCCTCGGGGATATGATGTGCCCGGAATGCGGTCTTGAATTCGTCCCAGTCGACCACATGATCAGCCGGGAGCATCGCAAAATAGTGGTCCCACCACAGACGAGCGGTACCACGAAGCTGTTGCGCAGCAAAACGAGCTTTGTTGGCTTCTGAGCATGAGGCCACAAGTAGTGTAAACTTGGATTCGATGGTGCGAATCCATGCGTCTGCGTCCAAGGGTTCCTCCGTCTTATGGAACAAGGGCGGCTGGGTCCCTAGCAAATCCGTGTATCCTGCAGCTTGGGGTTGGTGAGCATTGTGCCCACCCCTCTGCTGGTGCTGTCCTTGCACGATCTGACGCAACAGCTCCGTTTGAGCGGCCATCACTTCCACCAAACTGGGCGGGGGTGGTGGCGACTGTCGCGATCTGCTGCCACCGGCACCAAAACCCTCGGGGTTGCCACGTGTTGATCCAACCATCTGAAACGTGAAAGGTTACCATTAGCAACGCGATCCATATTACTTCCTCGATTCATAAATGATTGGTGTAGTCATAGACTTCCGAAATCAAAGCTAGAAGTATGGATAGAATTTCCGTTTGCTATGAGAAAATCATAGCTTGCTGTGGGTCCATCCAAAACATCTCATACTTTGGCAGTAGTCAGAGAACTTAGGGACGCACCACTTTGGTATTTAACTCCGGCGCTAGAACTATAGCTAAGGTGGTCAAAAGGCTCGTCCCTTGCCTTACTGTCTCAGCTGTTTTTCAGCAGATCGATAGGTAATGTTTTGCCTATAACTTAAACTAGCGAGGTCCAATGATGCTGAATTTTCGTGAGAACCACGATCACAAAATTCCTGACAGGTTTGGTATTCAACTCACAACTCAGAAATGTAAGGAGACATGGATAAAATTTCCGACAAGTTTCAGCGATTGTGGATTTCATCGTTTACCAACTTACAACGAAATCACCCGAGTTTATCGCCGTTCCTTACATGCTGGGGGTATCCACATGGTTCAGGTGTACCCATCACAAAAGAGTTACTCAACTCCTAGTTAGCCTATTACAACACTTGCCAAAAGTTAGGCTACCCTATCGAGGAGTATGTGCAAAAGCCCTTCTAGGTCGTCATCTAGAAGTCATCCAAGTCGTTGACGGACGACTCGCTGTGAGCGGGAGAGTGAGTTCCCATCTGAGGTGCCTGTGGTACCTCACCCTCGAAATCCATCCCTGAAATACCATCAATCTCCTGTGGCTCCTCCTCATCTTCCTCCATGTCCTCCTCATGGGGATGGTCATTCTGATCATGGTGCCACTGGATGTGCTCATTAGCATCCTCCAACTCAAGGCTCAGATCATGGAGCTGCTCCTCCAACTGTGCTATCGTGGCATCTCTCTCACCCATGAGAGTGTCCTGCTCCTGAATTTGGCCCTCAAGTTGGCCAATCTGAGCATCTCTATCCTCAAGATCCTTACTGAGCTCCTTAATCTGCTCATCCCTGGTATCTGCCATCATGTGGTAGGCCTGAGCAAGATCAGTGAGCTGCTCAAGCGCCTGACTCTGGAGAGTCTGAAGTCGGTAGAGTGCACTCATGCACCACACGGAGGTATGGATAGTTTCCTGGGCGTGAAAGTCTACCAAGTACTGTGCGTGCTGCACCCTGTTGAGCCAAAAGGGGTCGTTGTCCTGGGCAGCAGGAAACAAACCAATGGGAGCGAGTGTGACAACCTCGGGACGCTGCGCACAAAAAGTGGTGAGCGCCCTCATGGCTGCAAGCTCCCAAGTATCAGCCAAACGGCGACCAACAGCCTCAATCTCCAAGGCGGGCCACTCCGGGTGTAGCGGGTGCGAAAAGATAGTCACGTTGACACGGCACTGGGTAACTCCATTCTCTGCAAACTCCAGTCCGGCGTAACGTGGGGGAATTAGATAGCCCGCGGTGCGCAGAACATCCCACAAAATAGAGGGAAAGCCCTCCCAGTGGAGACACTGCGAGTGAACGCGTCCATCCTCATCCACCATCATAGCAACAGGCTCGGCCATCTGAACAAAAGATCAAATGGAGTGAGATAGGGAAAAACTGTGAACAGCACAGGGACAGATTCTGTATAGTGTGCAAAAATAACCATAACTTCCACAGTTCTAATCCAAAAATTCTCAAATTTCACCAGATCACTCCTAAGGTATTTGTGAACAACTTTGCTAGTCAACTCCAGAGCTAGATAGGTCTCTAAGATGGTCTTTCTTTTCACGTTTTACCTTACTGTCTATCCAGAAATTTCAGGGAACAGGGGGCCAATGTTTCGTGCATCAGGGAAAATCTACCCAGCCAAAATTTACCAAATTTTAACAGAAGCTACCTGGTTAAATTTGGAATAAGTTTTGTGTTGTACTCTTTTGCAGAAAACCGCAGGAAGGGGGCCTAAAAATTAAAGGGACAGAAGTGCTTATTCTGGACAGAATTCTGACATTCCATGGTTTCTGTTATTTCTTACTATCCATAAGTTCAGAATTTTTGATTTTTGAACAGGGGATAGAACACAAAATTTGGAACAATTCTTTCAACATGAACTTTACCAGAAAAGGTCATTTTCTTGGGTCAATAAATGCTCTTTTCGGTCATGGCAGATTTGTGACAGGTTCGCTAGATAGTCCTTATGCAAAATCACGCTTAGATACGCAAGAACCTTACCACTCTCATACAACGCATTTTCAATTTCAGCTACATATGGTCATGATGCATGCACGTCCTATTCGTCCTCACAAAATAAAATAATCACCAAATACTTTTGGTCTTACGAAGATAGTTTCGGTGGCATACACAATACGGCTCTCGCTATAATAGCTAGTCGAGTCTTTCTAACCGTTCTTTAACTTATCGTAATCGCGGTTAGTGTACCTGCAGAAGATGGAGCATATATATATTTCATGAACCTTTCATGCCAGCACTCATGAAAGCGTCCATATTCATTACCGTTTACTTATAGAAACGATATCTGTACAATTTCCGCCGTACAGATGACGTTAACATACGCTATCGAGATAGCGTATTCACGGGGGTACCGTCATGAGACGGGGGTATGAACAGCGATCGCCATACCCTGCGCCAAACCTTCTACTCCCAATATATTCAACTAACCGTTGGCATATTGGCAGCACCTCAAGTAAGCCACTGCTTGAGGGCAGCGTTCGGTTCGCATCACCGACAGAAAGGCCAAGCTCTCTCAGTTGGCTGAGGATTCTTACCTTCTTACCTTAGCGATGAGTGCGTCGTTACAGAGTTTAAGGTCGGTTGTGCATGAAAGTAAGTTTTGACAGAAAGTAATGTGCTGGAAGTCAGTTGATAGTATTTCATAAGTTAGATAGCCACCTAGTAACTTTCCCATAATCCCTTAGGGCTTTACAAACTAGGCACCATCCTTAACGCACCAACGTATTTCGCAACACATCCTTCTAGTCAAGTTTTAGTAAAATGAGTTTTTAAGGCTTGTCGCATTCTCTGGCGTATGCATTTCGGCTCTGGTGCCACCTGTTACCAGCTGTGGCACCAGCTACGGCTCTGATACCAGCTGTGGCAGAACCACCTGAATTAATCCGGCTCAAGTGTATTAACCATCACCATTAGGGCGATCTCGGTTAACCTTACACTTCAAACGGAGTAATCCACTGGTCTGTCGGGTATAACCTCCCGATACAACCACGGTAAAGCGGATCGAGTGCCATACATACAAATGCTCACGCGACGATGAGCCCAGAGAATACCACATTCCAGCAATATTACAACATTATCATCAGTGAATATTACAGACCAAGTTTGAGTTTAGAAACCGAGTACTTCAGTGATCATAACTAATAAGTTCTTCAGAGTTTAAGTTGCAGCGGAAAATAAAACAACGAAAGCTACTTCGACGATAAGGATGTCTCGATGAAGCCCGTACGAGACATCACTCGGCATTATCTCCGTTGGACAGGGGCGTAACCCATTCCACCGACCAACCAGGGGGAAGAGTGCAGGGCCAAGTCAAGCTAGCAATCATGTCTTCGAAAGTCTCACCTGAAAACGAGCCACAAGCAAGGCTGAGTATACTAATACTCAGCAAGACTTACCCGTGTAGTGGAATCTACTCCACCGACTCTAGACATGCAAGGCTTTTTGGCTCCGGGGTTTGCTTTGCCGAAAAGCATCTACCAGTGGGTCCTTACTTTCAACTTTTAGCTCAAGATTCTAGTTTCATTAACCATTCTAGATAAGCAGCTATCGAATAGCATACATGGTGAAGCATTAAATTTCATCCAACAAGTTTATTCATCCTCATTGTTCCTCTTCTTACTCTGTGGGTAAAGGGGGTTAAGCAGTCTCAATAGCCATGAGAAACGGACGATTCGAATCGAATTTCTTAACCTTGCAAGGGAAACCTAAACACACGTCACGTGGTTACTCCCAGAGTCACACGTGCAACTTTTCCCCTTTCTTTCCGGGTCGTGGATCGGGGCTACCCTCCGAGAGTACAAGAGCCCCACGCCACGGTTCGGCACCGGGTCGTGACCACTCTCTGCACTCGCCATATGCACATGGGACTGAAGTTCAAAGGGTAGGATGCCGTCCCCTTGCCGGGCCAATCAGGTACTTAAGCTTACCGATTCCCATAATCTCGGCATGTGTTTAGTACGTTCAAAGACATAACCATTACTACCACACACTGCGGCCTTAGCATTTTTCACTAGACAGACGGGCCTCAATCGTAACCATCGTTCCATAGCCCGTCCGTGTCCTTATGATTGCAGCGTGTAGTAAACATTCAACTCCTATTTTCTCGCGAGTGACCGAAAATCACTCGGCTTTTACCGGAGTCCTATTAGCACAGCATTCTATCGATCCTTACGTCTAGTTTTCAAGCATGGGTTCCTAACATCATGCAACTAAGTTTTCATTCAACTCCTATAAACTTAATGCACAAGCAAAAGAGTAGTGAGTTGCATAATTTAGGAAAGAAATGGGTTATGCTCCAGGGCTTGCCTTCTTGCGAAAAGTTAGTCCGGGGATCGTCTGAATGTTGACCCGGGTCTTCAACTGCTTCAGTTAAATTCGCTTGGGCTTCTTGCTGCTCACTCTCGGACTCGGGCACTAGCTCGTAAGTTCCGTCGGCGAGAGTAGTCGTTTCTACATGAATGCACAAGTTTAAGTAGGGGTGATGGTAAACGACATGATTTAAGTGTAACTACTACAGTGGGTAGTTTCTGGTCATGAAACTTTGGATTTAGGCACATCAGGGAAAGATATGCTTACTGTAAAATTTTCAGATGATTTCATGCAGCAGATTAATTATGAAAAATATATTACATAGTTGCTGTTAGATCCTTGTTCTTTTTGTACAGGACAAATGGTGCAAAAACTGAGTCCAAGATTTTTACAGGGCTTTCATTTCATCAAGAAGGAGCTACTGTAATTTTTCTAAAATTTATTATGCAGTTTTCAGAGCATAGTAAATGGGACATTACACACCTAGGTTATTTAAGGATTTATTTTTACAGGATCCTACACAGGGTTTTTGTCCATGAAACTTTTTACACAGCAACTCCTACTACTGGGTATCTTCTAGTAAAAATTGAGAATTTTCCAAGGTAGGATACTATTCTCTTGAATTAATGTATTTTATTATCATATAAATCAAATAAATAGGTTCCTTTGAGATAAAAAGTCTCCCAATTTTTCTCTGGCATTTAGGTACCATTACACCAGTATAGAAAAAGTTTCATTAGGTGATTCATAACCTAACTGCAGGGATCAAAATATTTAGCCACTTATGGTATGAAACTAAGTTTAATAAACAGTGTAGTTAGAGATGGAATTTGGGCCTGATCTTTTTAAACTGGCTTAAACATCAAGCAGCTAACTTACTGCCCAAAATTTAGGGTCAGTATTGATCTACAACAGTGGGTACAAAAGAAGTCCATTAAAGCTTCCATTTAATGTAGAGAAAACTATGTTGAGAATCTGAGAAACTTTTCGTAACAAAAGTTGTAGAATTTCTTCTAAGGATTCCAGAACAGTTGAGTTTGCATTTTTCTGAATTTTCTACGATTTTATACGAATTTTACAAGTTCACTGAATTTGAATCTAGATTTGAAACTTTCTTTTACAACTGGGTCCTTGAATCTTACGTGCAGACCCTTCTAAAGATTTCAATTATCACAATTGGGTCCTCGGGCGGCTCGGGTACGGCGGCCGGCCGAAATTCCGGCGAGGGGCTCGCCGGCGGCGAGGGGTAAGGGTCGGGGAAGGATCAGGGGTGCGAGGGCTACCTCGTGGGGGTCTTGTTCGGGTGGGGGACGGCCGGGAATAGCTCGCCGGCGTTGGAGCAGAGGCGGCGGCGGCGGCGGCACGCGTCGACGGCGGTGCTCCGGCGGGCTTGGGGTGGTCTAGTCTGGTCGGCGAGCTTCAGTGGCGCGTGGGGAAGCTGCTCGGGTGCTTGGCTTGGACGGAGGAGGTCGGGGTCGAGCTGTCCGCGGTGAGCAGGGGCGGCGGCGGCGGTGACAGCGCGGGCGGCGGCGCTCTGGTGGTCCTAGGCGGTGTTGGGCGGGTCGGCGAGCTTCAGTGGGATGATGTAGTGGTGGCTGGCACTCCAATTTGGGCAGGGGGCGGCTGTGGAGGGCTGTCCACGAGCGGGTGGAGCTCGGCGGCGGTAATGGCGGCGGCGAGGTGCTCTGGCTGCTGTGGCTCGCGCGGGCGGCCGGGGGCGCGGCTTTTATAGGGGCAGTAGGGAGGTGGGGGTGCCTGGGCGACGCGCGGGGCGGAGGCACGGCAAGGGCGTGCTACTGGCCACGGCGGGCGGCAGCAGGACGCCGGCACGGCGTGCGGCGGGCGGGAGCGAGCGACTGGCGGCCGGGGATTTGGCGTGGGTGCGAGGAGATAGCGCGGCGCGTGGATTGGGGAAGCAGCTGCAGCAGCGGCTCAGGCGGGAGGCAGGCGCAGCGACGGGCGGGGCGCGGGGGTCGGGACGGCAAGGCGCAACGCGGCGGTTGGGCGCGGCGGGCGGCGAGCCGGGGCACGACACGGCGTGCGCATGCGCGGGCGCGGACTGGGCAGCGCGGCGGTGGGGGGGGGGGGGCAAAGCCATGCGTGGGGGCGAGGCGCGGCGGCCACTGGCCAGGCAGCTCGCGCCAGTCAGGCGTCGCCGGCCACCTGGCGGCGCTGTCGGGCGGGGAGGGGAGAGAGAGAGAGGAGCGAGGGGCCTAAACGCGAGAATTTGAAAAGTTTCAGGGGGCTGGGTGCAAACAGGGTGTTTTCTCCTCTTTCAAATTTGAATTTCAAAAACTTTTAAACATGAAAGTTGTTCAGAATAAAAAGTTCTACAAGTTTGGTTTCAGGCAACATCTCATTTGGCTTATGGTTTGAAAGGTAATTGAAAAATTCAAAAGTATCCAAATGTGCCCAAATTCAATTTGAATTTCAACTTAACTTGTTCTAATTCTTTTCACCCTTTTATTAGTTGGTTAAGCATAGAGTTATGCTAATGACATTGATTTAGAAATGTAAATTATCAGGGTTGTCACAATCCGTACTCTAGGTCGGTGGGGAGGATTGCCTCAGACCCGTAGACCATGAAGAACGGGGTGAAGCCAGTTGCCCTGCTGGGGGTCGTCCTTAGACTCCATAGGACCGCGGGGAGCTCCGCGACCCACCGGCTGCCGAACTTTTTTAGGCGGTCGAAGATCCGTGGCTTGAGACCCTGGAGTATCCTACCGTTAGCTCGTTCAACCTGTCCATTCGTGCGGGGGTGCGCCACGGCCGACCAATCCACTCGGATGTGGTGGTCGTCGCAGAACCGGAGGAATTTTTTCCCGGTAAACTGCGTGCCGTTGTCCGTGATGATGGAGTTGGGGACTCCAAAGCGATGGATGATGTCGGTGAAGAACCGCACTGCCTGTTCAGACGTGATCTGCACGACGGGTCGTGCTTTGATCCACTTAGAGAACTTGTCGATGGCGACAAGCAAGTGGGTGAAGCCCCCGGGCGCTTTTTTGAAGGGCCCGACGAGGTCCAGTCCCCAGACCGCAAAGGGCCATGTGATGGGGATAGTCTGGAGCGCCTGCACGGGCATGTGAGTTTGGCGCGCAAAAAATTGGCACCCTTCGCAAGTGCGGACCACGTGGGTGGCATCGGCAACCGCCGTTGGCCAGTAGAAGCCCTGCCGGAAGGCGTTCCCGACGAGGGTTCTTGGCGCGGCGTGGTGGCCGCAGGCCCCTGCGTGGATATCCTGAATTAGCGTCGTTCCTTGCTCGATCAGGATGCAGCGTTGGAGGATGCCGGTGTGGCTTCGCTTGTAGAGCTCCTGGTTGATGACGACGAATGATTTGGCGCGGCGCGCAACCCTTCGTGCCTCCGTCCTTTCCGTTGGGAGCGTCTCGCGGATGAGGTAGTCGAGGTACGGGGCTCTTCAGTCAGGCGGGGGGTCGGACCCCGCAACTGGATTTGTGTCAATCTCCATGACCTCGGGGTAGGAGGGGTCAGCCTCCAAGCCCGGTCCAGACGGAGCATGGCCTACTTCGCCTGGGCCGGCTCCCGGGCCCAGGACAGGTGGCACGTCGCCGACCTTTCCTGGTTCCTGACAACGGACTGAGGGCTCGAACTGATCGCTGATGAAGACGCCGTCGGGAACGGGTTTTCGGCCGGATGACAACTTTGCCAGTTCGTCGGCTGCCTCGTTAAAACGTCTTGCGATGTGGTTGAGCTCTAGCCCGTCGAACTTGTCCTCGAGTTTGCGGACCTCGTTGCAGTAAGCTGTCATCTTGGGGTCATGGCAACTCCACTCCTTCATCACCTGCTCGACGACTAGCTGGGAGTCGCCTCGGACGTCCAGCCGTCGGATGCCCAGCTCGATGGCGATGCGGAGCCCGTTGAGGAGAGCCTCATACTCGGCGACATTATTAGACGTAGGAAAATGGAGGCGGATCATGTACCTCATGCGGATGCCGAGAGGGGAGATGAAGATTAGACCAGCTCTGGCGCGAGCCTTCATCAGCGACCCGTCGAAGTGCATCGTCCAGTACTCCTGCTTCTCCGGCGCCGATGGCATCTAGATTTCTGTCCACTCCGCTACGAAATCGGCGAGTACCTGGGATTTGATGGCGGTGCGGGGCATAGGTGATGCCCTGGTCCATGAGCTCGAGCGCCCACTTCGCGATTCGTCCCGTGGCATCCTGGTTCTGGACCACCTCGCCGAGAGGGAAAGACGAAACGACTGTCACCGGGTGGGAGGTGAAGTAATGGCGCAGTTTCCTCTTGGTGATGAGGACGGCGTAGATGAGCTTCTGGACCTGCGGATATCGCGCCTTGGACTCGGACAAGACCTCGCTGACGAAGTAGACTGGGCGTTGTACCTTGAGGGTGTCTCCCTCCTCCTCTCGCTCTTCCACCAGAGTTGCGCTGACCACCTAGGTGGTTGCTGCGATGTAGAGCAGGAGGGGTTCCCCGTCGGTAGGTGGGACTAGGACTGGGGCTTTCGTTAGGAGGTCCTTGAGCCGGTCAAGCGCCTCCTGGGCCTCGGTGGTCCATTTGAAACGGTCGGTCCTCTTCAGGAGCCAGTAAAGGGGGAGCCCCCGTTCGCCGAGGCGCAAGATGAAGCGGCTCAGGTCCGCCAGGCATCCCGTGACACGCTGGACTCCTTTTATATTTTGAATCGGCCCCATGTCATTGATGGCCGCGATCTTCTCCGGATTGGCTTCGATGCCGCGCACGGAGACGATGAAACCCAGCAGCATACCCCTTGGGACCCCAAAGACGCACTTCTCAGGGTTGAGCTTGATGCGCTTGTCTCTCAACCTCTCGAAGGCAAGTTCGAGGTCGGGGATGAGCTGGTCACCCTTCTTGGACTTGACTACGATGTCATCGACATAAGCCTCAATGGTCCGCCCGATGAGGTCCCCAAAACACTTGAGCATACATCACTGGAATGTAGCCCCCGCGTTTTTGAGGCCGAATGGCATCTTGACGTAGCAATAGGGGCCAAATGGGGTGATGAAAGAGGTCGCGAGCTGGTCGAACTCTTTCATCGCGATTTGATGATAGCCGGAATACGCATCGAGGAAACTGAGTGTCTCGCACCCAACGGTCGAGTCGACTATCTGGTCAATGCGCGGCAAAGGAAACGGATCCTTTGGGCACGCCTTGTTGAGAACGGTGTAGTCAACACACATTAGCCATTTCCCATTCTTTTTTCGTACAAGAACAGGATTAGCTAGCCACTCGGGGTGATATACTTCCTTGATGAATCCGGCCGCCAAAAGCTTCTGGAGCTCCTCGCCAATGACCTTGCGCCTCTCCTTGTCGAGGCGGCTCAAACCTTGCTTCACTGGCTTGGAGAGTGCCTTGGGGGGCACCAGCGACGGCGGCTGTTCTGGACCAATCAGCCGGTCATGGCGGCTCTCCGATCTAGGCACCATTCCAATCAGCTATCTGGCCGACGGTCCCTCAATATCAACCGGCCACGTCAGAAATCGACAGGGGGGTAGATGCTGCGGAAACACTCAGAAGCGCGGCGCCGATGATGCTGTACGATGGGACGGCAGATTCGCTACGCCACCAGCTGTCAACGACTCAGCCTGCCACGCTGCCGCAAAATCCGCCACACGCTTTGATCCATCACCCGGCCGTTCCACCGCCGATCTATCAACATGTGCCAATCCCCCAACCAGCTGTTCATCAGCAGCAAGTGGATTGGACAGCAAGGATAGCGGAGGTGATTAAAGACCAATTCGGGTTGAAGCCGAAGGTACAAACCTATATGTACAAAATGCCATACCCACATGCCTACGATCTACTGCCGTTTCCCCATCGGTACAAAGTTCCTGACTTCACCAAGTTTTCGGGGCTGGATGACACCTCAACTGTGGAGCACGTAAATAGATTCATCATCTAGTGTGGAGAGGCCGCCACACAAGATGCTCTGCGGGTGCGTCTGTTCTCGTCGTCTCTATCTGGGTCGGCTTTCCAGTGGTTCACTACGCTACCACCCAATTCCATCGTTACTTGGGCCGATCTGGAGAAGCAATTCCACATAACTTCTACGCGGGAGTCCACGAGATGAAGCTTTCAGATCTGACTAGCCTCAGGCTGAGAAGCAACGAACCAGTAACTAATTACGTACAGAGGTTCAGAGAGGTCAGAAACAAATGCTATACCCTAGACCTGACTGATGCTCAGCTGGCCGATATCGCCTTCCAAGGTCTCCTGCCACACATCAAGGAGAAGTACGCCTCACAGGAGTTTGAAAGTTTAAGTCAAATCGTTCACCGATTGGCCGGTCAAGAAGTACGTCCGTTTGATCAGCGGAGGAATTTTCAGAAAAAGGTGGCGTATTTGGAGGGATCTGAATCTAAAGAGGAAGCAGAAATCGGCCTAGCAGAATGGGTCAAAGGGAAGAAGACGATATCATGCCCTTTTGGGAAGAAAGAACCAGAAGCGTTCGGTTTTGACACGTCAAAGGCCGACAAAATCTTCGACTTACTTCTCCAAGAGGGGCAGATCAAACTCTCACCTTACCACACCATTCCGTCGGCCGAGCAGCTCAAAAAGATGAAATATTGCAAGTGGCACAATGCCACGTCTCACGACACAAACGAGTGCAAAATCTTCCGTCAGCAGATACAGTCGGCCATTGAGCAAGGCAAACTCAAATTCGAAGTCCCGGCGAAGCCAGTAAGGCCGATGAAAATTGATCAGCATCCTTTCCCTACTAACATGGTTGACACGGGAAGAAACGCGCTTCAAACCAAGGTGCTGACGTCGGAATCGGCTAAAAGAAGCGGCGCCGTGGAGCCTAGAAATCAGGCTACGATGGACGATGTCAAAGAGAAAAGACGGGATGAAGACGAGGGCGAAGGATCAGAGCGATCGCGTAGACCCGTCACCTCCCAATTCTTGCTCAACAAATATCAGCGGCAGCAGGAAAGTTCGAGACACCGTGAAGAGATGATACGCCGACACGAAGATTATTGGTGATGCCCGTTCTTCATCCACTGCTGGGAAAATAACCTCAGATTACCATCAGCTGATAATTGCCCTGAGTGCAGCGGACCATATCGCAACGATCGCCCGCTCAAGTGGTCACGCTCCAGAGACAGAGGATCAGAGCCGATCAGTAGAAACTGGCGTGAACAAGAGGATCGCGCCTTTCAGTGCATGTTCGGCTGGGGGGCAGAGTTGACCGGTATGATCAGCCAAGGGGCAGGCTCGAATAGTATGATCGGCCGGGGGGCAGGATCGACCAGCACAAGCGACTGGGGGGCAGAGCCAGCGCACACGATCGGCTAGAAGAAATGGCCGACGCTAGGGTGTCAGATGAGAACCCCCTAGGACGGGAACTAGACTGGGAGCATGCCAAACCGCCGGCCAAGCCGGTGAACCCCAGGTGGTGCCCTGATGGACTGTCCAAATCCCAAAATTGAAGGATCCAACGTCTGCGCCAATGGGAACAACAAGAGGAAGAGCAGAGGCAGATGGTGGATAAGAAAGATGACAAGTCTCGAGTCTGGCGCCCCAAAAGAAACAACAATGAGGAAGGCGACAATCAAGAATCAGCAGCTGACGTCAGCATGGTGTTCATCTTGCCGATGGAGTTCATGGCGCCCGCCGATCGAGACGACGCGACAAGGATGGAGGAGCAGATGGCGCAATTGGTTTTGGAGCCAATGACAACCACTTTTGAGAAACTGGAAGACGAAAAACGACAACATCTCAAGGATCTGTTCCTCAAAGGACATGTTAACAGACGACCTGTCACCAGGCTACTAGTAGACGGAGGTGCTGCAATCAACATCATGTCGTATGCCATGTTCCGGAAGTTGAAAAAAAGCGACGAAGATCTGACCAAGACGGACATGATGCTCAAAGACTTTGAAGGCAACGTGTCTCCCACCCGCGGAGCGCTCTACGTCGACCTCACCATCGGCAGTAAGACCCTCCCCACTACTTTCTTTATTACTAATGGCAAAGGGTCCTACAACATGTTACTCGGTCGCGATTGGATACACGCGAATTGCTGTGTCCCGTCTACAATGCACCAATGCCTCGTACAGTGGGTCGGCGACAATACCGAGATAGTCACCGCCGATTCCGCCTACAGTGTTGCTGCGGCCGATACGCAACAGTGGAGCTGCGAACACGTCAAGTTTATATCCGGTAGAACTTGGGACACCGATTTCCTGAAAGTGTCTGATTTTGGCCTACAGCTGATCCGAGCAGTCGGCTCTGAAGATTCAGACTAGATGGATCAGTTCGTCCGAGAAGACGGGAAGCTTGGGCACGGATTTACGTCGGCCGATTCATTGGAGATGGTGGATTTAGGAGATGGTAGCAAGCCAAGGCCGACGTATATTAGTGCTAGCTTGGATCCCGAGTACAAGTGTAAATTGACAAGTTTATTAAAAGAATTTAAAGATTGTTTTGCTTGGGAATACCATGAGATGCCTGGTCTAGACCGGTCCATTGTCGAACACCGGTTGCCTATAAAACCAGGATATCGGCCGTATCAGCAGCCTGCACGACGATGCAACCCTAAAATTCTACCTGATATAAAGGCCGAGATTACAAGATTGATTGAAGCGAGATTTATTCGGCAGTGCCGTTACGCCGAGTGGATTTCTAATATTGTACCCGTATACAAGAAAAACGGAAAGTTGCGAGTATGCATCGACTTCAGGAACCTAAATCAGGCAACACCGATGGACGGGTATCTAATGCCGACAGCCGACGTTTTGATAGATGCCGCCGCAGGACATAAAGTCATCAGTTTCATGGACAGTAATGCTGGGTACAATCAAATATTAATGGCCGAAGAAGATATTTCGAAAATGGCTTTCAGGTGTCCGGGCCACCTCGGTTTATTCGAGTGGGTGGTAATGTCCTTTGGATTAAAGAACGCCGGCGCTACATACCAACGGGCTATGAATTTTATCTTTCACAAGCTTATTGGTGTATTAGTGGAAATCTACATCGACGATGTTGTGGTCAAGTCAAAAGGTCATCAGGAACATCTGGCCGATTTACGAGAGGTGTTGGAGTGCACAAGGAAGCATGGGTTGAAAATAAACCCGAACAAGTGTGCATTCGATGTGTCGGCTGGACAATTCCTAGGATTCATGGTCCATGAGCGCGGGATAGAAGTCAACCGGAAGACCATAGCAGCCATCAACAAGGTTGTGGCCACGCAAAATAAAACTGAGCTGCAGTCCCTAATCGGCAAGGTCAACTTTATCAGAAGATTCATACCCAACTTGTCCGGGCGTATTCAAGATTTCACTCCTTTGTTGAAATTGAAACCCGATCAGGAATTCGTGTGGGGAGAAGAACAACGCAAAGCATTAGAAGACATCAAGCAATATCTAATTTTGCCACCTATATTAGTCCCGCCATAGGCTGACAAGCTGTTCAAACTATACTTATCGGCCGACGAGCGGGCTATCGGATCGACGCTGGCACAGGAGTCCGAAGGAAAAGAACAGCTAATATATTATGTCAGCAGAAGACTCCTGGATGCCGAAACGAGATATTCCCCGATGGAACAGCTGTGCCTGTGTCTATATTTCTCGTGTACCAAGTTCAGGCACTACTTGTTATCGGCAGAGTGCATAGTCGTATGCAAGGATGACGTGGTGAAATACATGCTGTCATCGCCAATTTTGAAAGGACGGATTGGAAAGTGGATCCTGGCTCTGTCAGAGTTTGACCTAAGGTACGAATCGGCCAAAGCTGTCAAGGTCAAGTCATGGCCGATTTTGTGGCTCAGCATTGCGGACCGGAAATCGCTGTCGTTGAACCAGTTCCATGGACTCTATACTTCGATGGTTCCTCGTGTGGGGCCGGATTGGGAATCGGCATCGTTCTCATATCGCCTCGGGGGGCAAGTTATGATTTCTCTCTACCGATAGAGGCATCCGCGACCAACAACGAGGCGGAATACCGAGCCGTCCTAAAAGGTATCCAATTGTTAAGAGAAATACAGGCCGATGCGGTGGAAATTTTTGGAAATTCCATGCTCATTGTGGATCAATTAACGGGGAGATCTGAATGCAAAGATGATGTCTTAAGGATTTACTACGAAGACTGCCTCCAACTGTTAAAGGAATTCAAGTCTGCGGTTATTGAACACATTCCCAGAAATTACAATGAAGAGGCCAATAGGCTTGCCCAACACGCGTGCAGGTATCGGCCGACTCAAGGCGCCATGACTCTGGAACTCGGCCTCTAATTTCACTAAGAAGTTGCCGAATCGGCGAGGCGTCTTCCACTAGTCGGCCGATGTCGTCTTGGAGGAGGGTCCGTCTGCTCTCAAGCTTGGCACGGACGTCATCAAGGATCGAGCTCAGTGTGACTTGGCGCGAGGCAACCTCTTCGTCGTCAGAAAGTGCAACCGCAAAGGAAAAAAGACTGTTGTTCCTGCTCCTGCGAAAGAATAAAAAAAATAAAAATACGGATTAGCCGACGGTAAGGGGAAATCGGCTGATTTGAGTGACAAGTTTCTTACCTCTTTGAAGCGGATTTCTTTTGCTTGCGCCGGCGGGAGTGCTACCCTCATCTCGGGAACTGGCGCGATTGGTTCATCGGAAGAAGAAGATTAGACGATTATCGGTGCCCTGCTCGGGCCAACCTCCTGGAAAGGTATGGGAAGCGGATTTTTATAAGTATAATGCAAATGATTAAGTCTGATGATATATAATGACTACCATACCTCTGTGAGTCATCCGGCCGATGGTTGTTGGAAAGGTACAATCGATGCGCCTAGGGTAGCCTGCATCAAAAATCGGTTAGTTTTTGGTTAAGTATCAAAAAAAATTGAGTTAAGAGACTCTCTACCTCGGTGGGAGGAATTGCTGGCATTCCGGTTTCTGTCTGGAATATAGCCGATTGCTGTGGAGATTGCACTGGGGCGATTTGTGCAGCCTGATAGAAAGAAAAAGTTAATATCGACAGAATACTTAGAAGGATGTGAGGTATGCGAAATTACCTGAACAGCTTCTACTAGCAATTATGCAGCAGCCGCTCCAGCTTCTGTAGCAGCCTAGGGATCGACTTCCTCAATAATCGGCAGAGTCGGCGCAGCTAAAGGTCAGCCGATGCCGCCGCCCATTGATCGGCCGGTTCTATACGGGCACACACTTGGCGGCTCGTCTTCTTTAAAGAGGGTTTCTTCGGCGTTTGTTTCGATCGGCCAGTGGTGATGTCTTCGATGGTTGGGGCATGGTAGCCAATGAGTGGGAATGGTGTGTATGGGTAGCTATTCTCTATCGGCCTACCACTTCGGCTCCGCGTCGGAGGAAGTCGACTTTCGGACTGAAAAGGGAAATAAGAGTTAGCGGCAAATTTGTAGCATAAAAAGAAATAACATCAAAATCGGCCGAGAAAAGGGCAGTACCGCTGCGTTTGGGTCGATGTTGTCAGGATCCAGATCATTGCAATATGTTGCAGGAGATACACAAAAGAGATGTTGCTTCCATTCTACCCACCATAACTTGAATTGTTGGACAGCAAAAGGAGCCACTATCCAATTGCTTAGATCAATGGTACTGGAGTCCGGCACTAAATTGCACAGCCGATTGTAGTCAAGGCCCTTAGTGAGCTTATCTCGGAATTTTGCGCGGCCGGCAAAATAAACTTGAATCGGCAGCTGACCAAGGCCGAACTGCCATGCTGCAACTGATGGGTTATAAAATTCATAAGTTGAGGAGTCATTCCCAGAGAAGAAGTTCGCCAGTAAGATCCCTGGTTTGATCAAGGCGTCCGTGAGATCATTATCAAAGGAGTTGGACGTCGACTCATAGCAGAAGGGAAGCTCAAAAAGTGGCTCTGTTCTCTGGTACGGGTACCAACTGGTAGTTTCTTCACTAAAGTCGTTGTAAAAGCATCTGAAATAATCGGGTGTCTAGGTGGCGGTGAACTGGCAACCAGGGAAAGCTGATGCCGCTTCACCGAAAGAGGTGCACCATCGTCGTACTGTGGGGTTTTCCTCTGACTCGATGTTGGGGAATGTCTTGGTCTCCATCTGCTGCTCAGAGATTTTGCTCATGTACAAGTTGAGCCAAAGGGTGATGAACCACCAGGGGCCACCAGGGTTACCAATCGGCTCTCCCTTTGACACTTTGACGCTGATCTGGTGCATCATGTGGTAGGCCGATCCTAGCAGATGCTTCCCGAGAGGGATGGCGGCTCCTCTTGATAGGGCTTCGGCAAGAGCTTGTGTGTTGGAAGAAGGGCCAACCGCTCTGCCGCAGAAGGGGTGCTTCTCTAGCCACATCATCAAGAACGTTGGATATTCTCTCTCCAAAATCGTCCCGGTCCTCATGTTTCTGTTGATATACCATTTCCACCCGCCGATTCCTTTCATCTCTAGCCGATGGGTCGGCTTGATCAGATAATTAAAGGGTGTATCGGGGGAGGAAATGTTGAGGCCGGTCAGCATCAGGACATCGGCCAGAGTTGGGGTCATGGGTCCGTGCCCGAAGAGAAACGCGTTGAGCGCGTCAGACCAGAAATAAGAGGCTGCTATTACCAGAGGTTCATTCTTCTCCATCTGGGACAAAGATAGATTGATGCACTGGCCGATTTTTAATTCATCCCATTGAACTCTCTTAGAGTTGGCCATTCTTTGGTACCACTCTTTCCAGCCGGGGGTTTCATTCGGCCAAGATCTAAAAGTGCCTGACCACTAGCCCAAATCCATAGGTGATTGCTTGAAAGGGATTCTATGGGTTTCTAAGTTAATCAGATCAGTCGGGTCTGGATTCCCCATAGGGCCTAAGCAGATGAGACCAGGACCTTTGGAAAGGCGGATAGTGATTTGGTGTCTGACTGCCTAAAAAAGGTAAAAAGGGAAGAACTAAGAATAGATCTAAAAGATGCATGGGCGGTAAAAAGTAAAAAGGAAAAGTTTCGGATGTTTACCTCCAGGATGAAGCTCATCGTCGTTGATGGAACTTCCGTCACCGATGGAGTTGCTGGCGGAGCCTCCGTGGCTGGTGGAGTTGCTGATGGTGCCGCCATTGAAGGAATGAAGCGGAATGCAGACGAAAGAAGGATCGCTGGAGAATGCGGTTGGAAGCCAAAAGGGCGCTGGGAGAAGATAGAAAGTGATTCGCCGGGGAGAAAGTTACTGAGCTCGTGGAGAAGAAGCGGCAGGGAACACCAGTATTTAAAGACGGTCCGAGAGAAGGGGTAAAGGCGGGATTTTTACCGTGCCGTCTACATGAATTCCGGGGGAACCGTTGTCTCAGGCGCCCAGTTCGAAAAGGTTGCAATCATCAGGTAGAAGACCATGAAACAGAAGGAGATTTTTGCCGCGTTCTAAAACTGGGGGCATGTGTTGATGCCAGATTTCGACACGTTTTGAATCGGCGTAAGGGAAGGAGGAGATTGGCCGATGCGTCAGACTTAAGGGCTACAATTGGGAATCGGCCGATTGGCACTACAGTTAGGAATCGGCCGATTGGCGCTGCAGTGTTTCGGGCGATTGGCAAATGGAGTTGGTGGGGGTCGGCCGATTGAAAGGCTGGAGCGTTTGGGCCAATATGGGCTTAAGGTGGGCCAGAGGAAAAAGGTAGAGAAAGTTTGGCCTGTGGGAGTATGATAACCAACTCCGATACGAGTTGTGTTCGTAAATATTCGTTTTCGTTTAAAATTAGAAATAGATCCTAGTCGGTTAGGAAATCAATTGTAATAGGCTATAAATAGCCATCTTTAGAGCTTTGTAGGGATACACATCAATCAATACAAACAATCTACTTTTTCATCGTATTTTACTTTCAAGTCGGCGACTTCGCCAATACATCTTCTTCTTTCACGAGTTCCTACGGGTTGGCAGGGCTGCATCGACACGATCTCTGGCCGATTGGTAAGTTCCATTTATCGAATAATATCTAAGCTTTAACTTCAGGCGCATCACTGTTGTTTCGTTTAGATTTATTCACCAGTTATCGATATTTACTAGAATTTTAGATTTTATCTATTGCTCTAGTTTTATCACTAGTTATCCAACTTGAGATCAAACTGTCGGCTTTATCATTATTTTTTCTTATTTATCGTCATATAGCCGATTAGATCTATTTCTAGTGTTGCATCTGTGGCGATTGTTTAATTTGCTCCAGTAGTTTCTTTGCAATCGCTACGTGATTATCGGTTGATCTATAGCCGGTCATCTTCATAGCAAATCAGCCGATTCGCTGATACGCTTTTCGAGACAGATCGGAACTTTAGCCGATCGAGACCCCCGGAATTTAATACGTTTCTTTCCTTGTCAATCAACAAGTTAGATTGACTGGCACGCCGCGCGAAACGCACCAGGGCGATCACCCGAACAGGAGTTAAGCAGATTCTCCCATGTCGTGTGTCCGATGCTGAAGGTCATCGGCCGATTTTTAGCGCCAACACTATCATACGCTTGGGGGCTCAAGAAAAGGGTACAGAAGGCATGCAAGTAGAGTGGGAGAGAAGAAAGGACGAAAATGGCGTAGACCTAGATCTGATTCCAGATGCGGCGGTGGCTGTGAGATAGAGGAAAATGAAGGGCTCACTCAATGCAGAGGCAACTGGAAGGGTAAGTTAACCCTAAGTTACCGTGCGGTTAAATAACTAGTGGGGGATCCAGTTTCACTATGCAGAAGTTGAAGAGTTTTTATGGGGAATAATTTGTTTTGAGAGGTAATTTAGAATAATTTTGGGAAAGTTATTTGATTAACCATTTTTTCAAGGATTTTATCCAAAAGAAGGGTTTTTCAAATTTTGAACCAATTTTTCCTATTTTTACCATTATTGCAAATATATAAAATACACTGCAACGTATGCCACGTTCATTTGGATCCTTTTTTCCAAATTTTTGGGGATTTGGATTCAAGACTCGGGGGCTGCGGGATACGTGTCATTAATGGCTTATTTTTAAAATTCTTTGGAAGATAAGGAAAGAAGATTCCAGACTAATTTGACCCTCAGCCTGATTATTCGATTCAACCTAAGGCTCGGGGCTACACCATATGGAGTGCGATTTTCATCGCACCTCATATAAAACAAGACTTAAAACTGTTCGAGGCATGAGCACCTCACAGCCTCGAGGTAGCCAAGGAAGTACTCGGAAGATGCCTTCAAAATGGAGTTTCAAAAGGAACCGAAGACAGTTTCAGAAGTACTCGGAAGCCTGCAGTACTCGGCTACAAAGAGCTCGGGGGCTTGTCAGACCCGGGGCTACGGGACTGCGCACATAGCATAGAATATTCTGGAATAAGGGATGGGGCATGTCACATACATTATATTTGTTGTAACTACTCACATGTGAGTAGAACTAGTCTGGACAGAAGGAAACTACCCGAGTGGTGCTCGAGTAGGACTCCTAAGCTAGTATGGGGCTAGGATTCCATGTAATCCTATCCCCCCGAGTATATAAGGGTGGGTAGGGACCCCCTCCAAAGACAACACATCATAATCAATCCAAGGCAATACAAATTATCATATAGGATGTAGGGTATTACGCACATCGCGGCCCGAACCTGTCTAAACCTTTTGTTGCTTGCACCTTCGAGTTCCTGATCTCGGCAACACCTTGCCTACAAGTCTACTACCTTAGGGTATACCTAGGTAGGCCTGATGGCTAAACCCCGACATCTTCTTCTCAGATCAGATTCAGTATAGGGACATTGTGAGTTTGGCTATGGAGTACAGGTGATTGAAATCCTTGACTAACGCCTTGACTTTTGCCGGGCCAAGCAACTGGGCTCTAGCTCCTACTCCCTTCTCCTCTCGGTAATACAACTCTTGGTGGTCTGAATGGAAGCTTCATCTGAGAAATCATCCAGTTGCTCTTTACTGTGCCAAGAACAACCCAGACTACAACCCTACGGTTAATAAGGTAACCCTAACTTTCATCCTTCCGAACCCCTTTTTTGCATATGCATTTGTTCACCTCTTTGAACAATTTATTTTCATTCTTCATGCAGCTGATAGAAAGTCAGCTCCAAAAACAAGTGCTAGTGGCAGGCCAATTGACTACCACCCCGTAACAGAAAATCCTCTAATCGGCCACAAAGCTCCTTTGGTTCAGCAATTCATGAAAGTGAAAAGACATCTTGCCACCAATACCACCTCCAAAAAGAAGAAGCAAAGGACAACCGATAACTCTGCATCAGCCGCAACTTCCACCACGGACACTTCTGTCATAGTTGCTGACTTAATTCAAACTATCCAGGTATTCTTTCGACCGATTTCAACATTCTTGTTCTCAGAAACAATAAATAACCTTCATTATGCTGTCAAGAATCAGGCATTGCACTTCCTCAGCTAGGTTTGACAACCAATTTGCCAAAGAATCCTCAACAATCCATGGAGGAGCGTGCTCCATCTACAACCCCAGTATCCTATGCAGAAAGAGAGGTATTCATAGCAACTAAACTCAAGAAGTCCTAAGAACGAGTGAAGCGGGCTTTTACGAAATACATCCATGCTAAAACAACTGAACAAGCATCGGATTCTGTACTCAGCAACGTCCCTTCTGATAATCAACATACACCACCAGACACCAAGGAAAATGTTGTGATCACTCCTGACGATGATGCGAAATTCAATGAAATGGTAAGTTGCCTGATCCTCCAACACTAACCCTTTGCTCACATCGGATCCTTCCCTTTGATTTTGTGTTCATCTGGTTACCTAGACGATCCCGAGGGTGTTTGATTTATCTTCAACCCTTTCTCCAACAAGAAATGTCCCATTAATAATGCAGAGAAAGGAACGAAGCCCCGAGCCCTCGACTGGTGCTGCGAACATGTCAGACGCACCTTCTTCATCGGCCAGGATGCTTCTTATGTTGTCATCTCCAATCTTCAACCCTAAGGTGGAACTCCAATGAAAACAAGTACCTTTTTGAACCTGCACATGCTTTACCATAAAACCTCTATGATTTACGCCTTGTATAACTTCTTTAGAAGAATGGTACTCCTTCCAGCAGTCTATTTTCATCGAACATAGAAGAAGTAGCTGGAACCAAAGAGATCAGTTCGGCACAACCCCAAGACATCCCTAATATTGTCAAGTTCAAGCTCCAAGGCATACTCCAACTCCTGGAACAAGACATTGATGTTTTGGTACAGAATACTGAGCTAGTCTGATCCATATTCTCTGAGGTGAAAGGCTCTCTTCCTCCGGATCTAGCACTAGTTTTAGCCCCAGCAGCTTTCATCGAAGGATTCCAACCTTTAGTTTTGGAAGCTAAGAAACGCATAGCCGATCGTGCTGCTCGCCGAGGCTAGAAAGAAAAAGATAGTGATCATGCCAAGGATCTAAAGCATAGAATCACCGATATAGAACCTTCATCGACCTTAATATCTTCAGAACTGAATCGGCTGAAAAACAAGGAAGCGGAACTCTTGGCAGAACTCCAGGAAGCTCGAGAGCCTATCACGTCCGAGACAGCAAGACTGGAACGTCTCCCCACCCTCATCGGCCAAGCAAAAGATGAATATTCAGCTTCACTCATCAAGCCAAGCTATGTTACAATATCTCCAAGTCGATCCCTGGCTCCGACAAAGAAGACCAAAAGCAAATAGCCGATGTCGATGGCATCTGCCTGCGCGCAGTGGAGGCAATCCAAAGGGTTCTAGAATTGTTGTAAGACATTCAGCCGTGCATCGGCTTTAAACACTTGATACTTTTGTGCCTTGCGTGGCAGATTCAATACTTTGGTATAACATGCCCATCGTGGCGAGGAGCAAAACACTGGGTGTAAATATTTTTGCTCTAAAGGCGATACTTGTAGTATCATTTATTTCCTAGTCGATTCTTTATTGCTTACATCGGCTTTTACCTTTTTACATACTCTCGAGGAAAATCAAACGCTATACTCTATCATCCGCACAATCTGGCCAAATCATACCAACAAACTTTGGACTTGCCCCCCGAGGCAACATCAAACTAGGCTGATGCTTTCCTTCTTCTAATTCATCGGCCGATACTACCTCGCGTCCTTTCTAGCCTTCCCTACTGGATTCATTATTCATCAAAATATGCTATCCAAGCCAATTGCTTGGATCGGCTATAATCCCAAATCAGACATCTGCAAGAACTCTCCTTTCCATGCTTTTTCTGCCAGGAACTCTATCCCGTCGAACTCCTAAGCTGGTGCATCGGCCGCAGCGACACTGGTAGTTGTATCGGCCCATACCACTTCGATGGCATCGCCTTGCCATTGGATGAGACATTGATGCATGGTAGAAGGAATGCAGTAGTTTGAGTGAATCCAATCATGTCCGAGGAGCAAGATGTAAGACCCTTTTCCATCGATAATAAAGAAAGTTGTAGGTAAAGTCTTACTGCCGATGGTGAGCTCCACGTTCAAAACCCCTCCCAGCCTGCGAGGAATTCCCACTGAAGTCCTTGAGCGTCATATCGGTCTTATTAAGTCTTCCTGAGTCTTCCCCAACTTCCGATATGTATTGTACGGCATGTTGATGGCAGCACCTCCATCTACCAGCATCTTGGTCATCGGCTTCCTATCAACAAAGCCCTTCAGGTACAAAGCTTTGAGATGCAGATGCTTCTCTCCTTCTGTCTTGTCAAAGCGTGCTTGCTAAGGGTGCAAAACCAAATGTACAGCAGCTTCTTCTTCATCCTCTTCATCCCGTTGACTCCGATATACTGCAGGCAAGAAGAAGACCATATTTATATCGGTCGATGTTCCAAGCTCATCGGCCTTCCTCTTCGAGTGCCAGACTTTGGCGGCCTCAGCCTCTATCTCGAGTTGTTCCTTATGTCTTAAGCTTTGTACTCTCCCCTTTATGACCTGGTCAAACCTCCACGACACCATTGCGAATCGGATTCTGAAATCAACTCGCGGTGGTATGCGGGTTCATCCAACTCTTCGGTGCAACCTTGTCTGGCCGATTGCTCTTGTGGGAATCTTAACCTTTCATGCACTGGAACTCTTTTTTGTGGCCGATCACGATGATCATATTCTTCTGACCGCCTGTCGCACATCGGACTTTTCCCATCTCGAGACCGGTACTCTATCCGATCGTGGATGGAGTGCCATTGCATTCCGGGCAATCTCGAACCGAGGGCAGCCTCAAGCCTTCATTCTAGCAGTAAGCAAAGAAAGGGCAGTGCCAGTGCAACTCCTGATCGTGTCATTCTACTTCATGGCGCCTCTAGTCCTTCTCCTGCTGTCGCCTGTACTTATTCAATAGCATCTATGATGCGACTCTAGGACCTGTTGTCTCCTTTACTTATTCAATAGCAGGTGCAGCTTTAGAAATTCACCCTACTTCATGACGATGGGTGTGATGATCATCACCCTTGGCTTCATCGCCCAATACCTGGACCCTAGGGTCAACCGATCCAGATTTTCTTTCCCTTTCTGACATCAGCACCTTGGTCTTTCCCCCGAGCGCTACCATGTTGACATTTGTTGCAGGGAAGGGATGTTGATCGATCTTCATCGGCTTCTCGTTTCCTCGAGCTAGATTCTACCTTGCCCAATAGCCGATTGGATCTGCTGACAAAAAACTTTGCACTCATTCGTACTATGAGAGTTGGAATTGTGCCACTTGCAGTAGTTCTTGTTCTTCAACTCATCAGCCGATGGGATATTATGGTTCTACGAAAGCTGAATATGCTTCTCCCTTAGCAGGAAATTAAATATCTGATTGGCTTTATTAATGTCAAAGCTGTACTTTTCCATACTGTCCTTGACCCATGGACATGACACCGGATTTTTGTTCCTGGTCCACTCAACCAAGCCGATTTCATTGTCCTCCTCCGAATCTGACTCCAGAGAGTTCGCGCAAGCAATCTTCTTTTGGTATCGGCCACCTCTGGAATCTTGATAGCGGCTTTCATGAGCCGAGATCCTCTAGATGATGTGACCAAGGCTCTCGAATTCTTGGGCAGAGTATCTGTCCTTGATAGCCGACAGTAACACCTGAAAAGCTAGCTTTGCCAGCTGCCCATCAGTCAAGTTCAAACTAAAGCATCGGCTACTCACGTCACGAAACCTCTGGATGTATTCTGGGACCGATTCATTATTCCTTTATCTGACAGCGATCAAATCTGCCAATCGCATCTCATGAAGGCCGACGAAGAAGTATTTATGGAACTGCTTCTCCAAATCAGCCAAATTGCGGATAGAGTTAGCAGGCAGAGACGCAAACCATATGAAAGCTCATCCAGACAGAGATAGTGGGAACAACCAAACCCTTAGAGCATCTTCTTCGGCAGCCTCTTCGCACTGTGATAGGAATCGGCTAATATGCTCAATGGTCGATACGTTGTCTTGGCCGGAGAATTTGGAGAAATCTGGTAGCATGTATCGATTTGGCAGGGGCACACGATCAAACACCTCAAGGTAAGGGTGCTGATACATATACGCCTGGTCTTTGGGCTTCAAGCTGAAGTGATTTTGGATCACATCGGCTATCTTGCTGGTCCAGTCTTCGCTCTGAGCTGCAAGCTAAGGAACTGGTGACGCTGGGATTAGTATCGACATCTGGGCAGTCCCCTGTGGCTGACCCTGATACTCCCTGTAGTCTGATGCCACGTGATACCCTAGGGGAGGCCCTCCACTGGCTTGATAACACGCAGGACGAAAGTACGATTCAGGGACGTCTTGAGTATAGAACTGCATGTCAGCGTGGATCTTTAACTCGTCCCTGAACTGCTCACTGGTTGAAGTTTGCTGTTGCCGATACCCTTGTCCATGTGGCATCGGCATCTGCTAGTGATGCCCCCCTTGCATGAGAGGCGTTAGACTCTCCGGTGACGGCGGAGTAGGTTGATGAGGGTAACCACTCATCGGATGGGAAGTGGTATATGGTGGCCCACTCACCAGCTGCTATGGTGTAGGGATTGGAGGCGGCATCTTGGGAAGCACCATCTCATCCTCTGGGTTCTTGCCTTTGTCGGCAGCCGATAAGAGCACTTGGAAGTACGTGGGACCCATTTGCTGACTCGGGCACCCACCGGCTACCTGCTGAATCAGGCTCGCCAACATGTTGACCAAAACTTCAGACTAGTTGATCAGTGCATGATGTACGACCATATCAACCGTGTCTTGAAAGCTTACTGCGCCAGAAGTACCAGCCGACGGATCTGTCGGAGTCACGTGACTAATGGCGTCGGCAGCTGGCTCTTCTGGATCACCTTGCCCTTGGTCTTGCTGAATGAATCCAAGCAGAGCTTGGTGAATGCATGTCTGTGGGCCTCGATCAGCTTCTTCTGCTCCTCATCGAGATCCTCCAAGGAGACCTCGATGATGTCTTCCGCGTTGTGGTTGTCTGGTATGGTGAAGTTGTTGTTGTCGTGCCCTACCGTGTGTGCCAAAACGCGTGTTGCCGCAAAAATTGGACGGTGAATCTTGTGGATCACGACATGCTAAGGCCTAGGAGCTCTGCTTATCTCCAGTGCAGGTCCTGCAAATCGGGTTCAGGACGTGCCAGTTAATTTGACCTAAAATTGACAAGGGAAGAGAAATTTAATCAGTAAAACAATGAGGAACATATCGGCTGGGATTCCGAATAGTTCCAACAAACGCATCGGCTAGGACGTCCAAAGCATAATACCGAATATCGGCTACAAAGCCGATTTCGTGATGAAATAGGATTAAGAATAAAAGCCTCATAACTAAACACATGTGTTTAATTAGTAGGATCAGACCAAACCGAGACAGCGCTAATAGCAGGGCAACAAGTCAAACATAATTAACCAATGCATCTTACTTAGAATTTACGCTTATCATTGAGCTCAGAATCGGCCAAGAAAGCTGAGTGATACTACCAAACCACCACCATCATGCCACCGCTAACTAGTAAATGGGTCCAGCTGATAAGACTCGACTTAGCATCATTACTCAAAAATCGGACTTAACCAAGACAGCATGAGATAACGATGACAAGGCAAGCGAATCGTCCGGTCAACCTACACGCAACGAAGGACAAGATCGTAGATGATCTGGTAGTAGAAGCGATAATCACAAAACTAATCGGCTGTAAAATAACTGCATGAAAAGATTTAGACAAAGCGGATGACCCGATGACTACCACTTGATAAATTGTGAGATCTATTAAAAACTACCGAGAGATCAAATGATACTTGATAGAATCGATAACTTGTAGATTGAACGAGGCGAAACTACATTGATGCGCCGATAGCTAAAGCCTAGAAAATTTGATAAACACGAATTGACCAACAAGCCGGATATCGATTCAATGCAGCTCTATTTGCTCAAGAATTCACTGATATAGTACTCTACTCCTACTCCTAGGGTTTTGGCGAAATGCTGAGAAAAGTTGTATTGATTGATGATTGTCCTTCACAGAACCTAAGGTCTGCTATTTATAGCCTGAGGCTATGACTCCAAACTTATCACGACTTAACAAACTTATCCCGAAAGAAAGCAACTAAATCTATCATATTTACAAGATTTTTCTCAAAAGAAATCGGACTCCCAGATCTTGTGATGATGTCATTTTCTAGTCCGATTCGAACTCCTCCTGACTGCTACTAGACCGAGTCTGCGTTAGCTTCGACTAACCGCCATGTCACCTTTGACCGGGATCCTTTTGACAGATTTGATCCGAATAAACCTTCCCATGATCCTATAGGTTTTCATAAATAACTCTGCAAATTTTTTGCGACAACACAGAGAAAGTTGTGCTCGATTTGCTCTACTCCACTGGATTGATTAGATGAGAACAAGCGGATGAGAACGAAGGGGCAACAGTGAGAAAATGCTTTTTGCCATCCACGCTGATGATGGGACCCAAGCTCTTAGGCCCACCATGCCAGTAGGAAAGAGATGCAATCTAAAAAATTATGTTTGTTTGCTTTTTTTATGTACAGAGTCCATCAAAATTATATTATTTGTGTTTCCATTCCTGTATTCTAAACCGAGGGGGCAAAAGACAATCCACCCTCAAAACTGTGTTTTCTAGAGTTGTGGGCACCTTTCTAACCAAAACACCATCCAAGCAGCTCCAACTTTATCTAAACCATACTCCAACTACAGCTTTAAAGTGGAGAAAAAGGATGGAGCTGGAGCCATACCAAATAGGCCTTTAAATAAGTGACAAGTTGAAACGAAGCTTCAGGTGGTCGTTTCCAATTAGCTTTGTATATCTGATGAAGCAGTCCATATTGTTGGCGACGTTAACATCACACAACTTTTCTATTACCTTTTTATTTCTGTGTTCTAGAATCGATAACATGCTCAGGCGGCCTGGTGGCGTTCGTTCTGCTTGTTTCTGTCTTTGGTCCAAGTTCCACTTCCACACCGCAGTTTCTCTGTGCCCAGCTGTCCATACTGCCTAAACGATGTCGTTTAGTTTAGATGGACATGCGTGAACACCCCTCAATAATCTGAAATTGCAAAACTCTGTCCCCGCATTTCTTCCGTCGCAGTTCGTAGCCCTGCCCAGAGATAAAGAGAGCAAATATTTCGCAATGAATGAATTTCCATGGCTCAATCGCTCAGCCCATGATCCAAATACTGAAGGAAAACAACACATGTCCACTTTGCCCTCTTGAAAATAAGAACTGCCGTCCGTGTCACCGTGCGTAGTGTAGCCATGGGAGAAATCAGATGTGCAATCACAAATGTGAAGATTGCAATTAGAGAATTGCCAAGGCGTCTGACTGCAACTTTCTTCGCGTTATTCTCTGGTAGCCGCCGGCCGCCGCGTAGGAGCCGCGTCAAACTCCGCCGGCCGGCCAGCCCGCGTCCACCCTGTCAATTCCGACGCCATCGTCGCTTTACGCGAACGACTGTTCCGTTCTAGAAGTCTCCCCCTCTCCTGGCAGCAGTATGTCGTCGCCTTTAATCAAAGCAAACTAACTATCCGAGGCAGAAGAGAAGCGAGGAGAAGGGAGGGACCCCGAGGGAGGGAGGAAGGGAGGCACAAGGGAATCCCATATCTGGAAAGGCCATTTGGATCCCTGGCTCCAGATAGAAATAAAGGAAACGAGGTCTGATTTCTTCCAGCGCGGCGGCAGCGCATCCATCCTCTCTCCCCGTCCTCCTCCCTCCGAACAACCCGCCGAGCCCCCTCCCACCCTCGTTATTAGTTTTTTTATTAGTTCTCCCATTCGGCAGCCTCGCATTCCGCCATCTCTCTCTCTCTCTCTCTCTCCCTTCCCTTCCTCTGCTGTCGGGGAGGCGGAGGAGAGGAAAGAGGCGAAGGGCGCACCAGGAAGGAGGAGGACCAGGAGGAGGGACAACGGGAGCAATCCTCTTGCTGGCGGAGTTCTCTCCCCTCCTTCTTGGCTCCGATTCCGGGTGCCATAAATCGAGCGCCGCCGGCGGCCACCGGCAGCCATGTCGCCCTTCTACCTTGCTCGCAGTGCTTCCAAGGTCCGTGTGGTTTCTGGGATAGATTTCATGTTTACGGCCTCCCGTTGAGAGGCTTCACCAGATTCATGTTGAGAGGCTTGACTAGGGATTTTGGGGATCGGTTTGGCATGCAGCTAGTGAGGAGGATCACCTCGGAGGTATCGGTCGAGCTCAAGATCCTCTCTGAGAAATGGCGCCTTCTTCTCGCAGGCCTCGTTTTCCAGGTACAGCCCCAGTAATTTTTATCTGTGTGATTATTCCCTCCCAACGGAATTATATATTTGCAGGATCATTCATCCCCGTCTGCAATTGCAAATTCAGCCTTAAGAGTAAAGTGCCGTAGAATTATATTCTAAATGGTCACTAAAGTAGCGACGGCTTCTGCATTTACTTTTTTCTTATTAACGCTTTTCTCACGGCAGATCAAATTCTGGTGGAGTAAATTGATAGTGACCAGCTGGGCATTTGCTATTTACATTCACATGTACTAATTCTTGTTTATTTTTGAAATAAACAGTACATTCATGGTTTGGCCGCTCGAGGGGTACATTATTTGCACCAGCCAGGGCCTACCCTTCAAGATCTAGGCTTCATGATTCTTCCGGTGTGTACAACACGTGCCGTAGCTTCCAATCTTGTCTATCTATGGATTGATTGAGAACCAATGTGGAACGTCTAATACTAGAATTCGATACTGGAATGCTTTCTTATTTGTATTTTTGATCTGCTGAATTTCTTGTAGGAACTTGGAAAAGAAATGGGTTACATCAGTGAGACATTGTTTACGTTCATATTCCTCTCCTTTGTATTGGTAATATACATCTTTTATACTGTCTTTCCTATCCCTTTCTGTGGTGGCATATGGCTAGTTGATCACAAACCTGATGATTGCACATCTGGAAGATAGACTATTTGTTTGAAGTGAACTGACAATTCTGCAATGTATAGCTGACTGATAGCTATGAGAAGCTTTATACACAAAGTACACATTACTAATGCATGCCTGATTTCTAGTTCTTAGCTCATTTCTTCTATTGTTTCCCAATCTTTTCCGTCTTTTACTGAAATAGATCAATTTTGCTCCTATCATGATTTCTATTGGCTGTCCTTCTGAAATGTGCCAATTTTGTTCCTGTCTGCAAGTTTAGCCTTGCTCAATTTTAACAGCATCGCTTTTGCCTTGCAGTGGACATTTCATCCTTTCATCCTTCATACCAAGCGCTTCTACACTGTTCTGATCTGGCGCAGGGTGCTTGCCTTCTTATGTGTGAGTGTTCCTTGGTTTGCATGTTTTCTTTTATGTGATTTTACTGATTAGCTGATGTCTAAGTGTGTACTCTAGAACTTACAAGGAATTGTTTTTTTTGGTTGTTTGTTCAGGCTTCTCAATTTCTACGGATAATAACGTTCTATTCCACACAGCTTCCAGGACCCAATTATCATTGTCGCGAGGTATGGTGGCTTGTTGAGGCTAGTTCATCTTGTGGTGTCAAATTTTGTTCTAAGTTGGTTACTATGCGTTATGATTATGATTTGTGAATATTTCATTAATCGCATACTACAGGGCTCACCTCTGGCCAGATTACCACCACCCCAGAATGCAGCAGAGGTTCTTCTGATTAATTGTAAGAGGCAACTCCTCTATGTTTCGAACTATCCTGCTATTCATTTTATTGGTCCAAATAACTTAAAGTAGCTGTCATTTGACTACAGTCCCACGGGGAGTGATATATGGCTGTGGTGACTTGATATTTTCATCCCACATGATTTTTACTCTAGTCTTTGTCATAACATACCAGAAGTATGGAAGTATAAGGTGAAGATATCTTCTTCAATTGGTTTCTTCTTGTTTATGTCAGTCCAACTGCAGAAGATATCCTAATTATTGTTTATTCATGCCAGGTTTGTTAAGATGATTGCATGGTGCATAGCTATTGCTCAAAGTCTTCTTATTATTTCTTCTCGCAAGCATTACAGTGTTGATGTTGTTGTTGCATGGTTAGTACATATTTATTGCACTGTGGAATTATTACCATGCTTCTTTTTCCCTCTGTTGATGTATCTTTCCTACGCAGGTATACCGTGAATTTGGTTGTTTTCTTTGTGGATAAGAAGCTTACAGGTGAGGATATAATTCCTTCCTAGTGTTGGTGAATTCTATTTTTTAGTGGTTCCATTTGTTGGTAACCGTTTAAATTCATTTCTGCAGAACTTCCCGATCGATCAGCAGGGTCTGCATCAATACTGCCTGTGAGTGTGAAGGACAAAGATACCAAGTTGAAAGAAGAGAACACGAGATTGCTGAATGGTAACTCTGCTGATTCAGCTGACTGGGTATGAAATAACAAGTGTAGATCATGACATGATGGCTACATTTTTTTAAACTGCCCTGCATATTCTTTGAACTGAGCAGTCGTGTGATGTTGCGGTGCAGAGACCACGAACACAGATGAATGGGAAGCACATTGAGAATGAAAGCCATGTTGATAATGAAAGTGTGAAAACATGATGAACGCTAATGGAACGATTTTTTGTTAGTTGAAAAACGCTAATGGATGCCATGGGCGTTGGTGCCGAGCTTCTTGATGGCTTCATGACATAGCTATGAAGGATATAGTTTTAGACCTCACGATCCTAGCCGAAACGAATTCTGTTCGTAAAACTGTATATGTGTCTATCTCAGCTGTCTCATTGTGACCGACAATTTTTTTTCTCGTTCCTTTTTTTTCCAGATTGGAATTCCGATTATCTATGCAACTTGTGTATAGTTAGCACAGCCCTGAGATTCATTGCAAGTGTAATCAACTGGACAATATGATATTGTCTTGGTTAAGTACCCAGTTCTGAAACACATGACTCGTGAGTTCACATTTGGCAAGTGTAATCACCTGGACAATATGAAATTGCCTTGGTTAAGTACCTACTTCTGAAACACTGCTCGTGAGTTCACATTTGGCACAAAAATTGTGGATATTTTAGTTGCCGCGTCTGATTTTGAGCGCCTGCTGTCGATGCACCACCTCAACAGTGTGATACGCTACATGGTACCGTTCGTTAAGAGCACGATAAAACATGTATATGTGTATTTTTACGTATATTTTTAAGGATCTGTCTACGCGGGGAGGGCTCTCTCCATAATTATCCCCAACCATTCTATATGGGTGCACTCGCTGCAGCCGCAGCTCGGCTGCAGGCAGTCTCAAGCACATCCCCGTGCTGCCTGTAGCCGCAGCTGCAGCGGCTGTGCCGAGCAGGATGTATGTTGCATGGGGAAAGGGCTCTCTCGATAATTAACCCTAACCATTCTCTATGTATGTGAGGGTATAATGAGCACATGCATATCAATATCAATCTAAAAGGACTCAATAATTCTACATGCATATCAATTCTAGTCTGAAAAAGCTCAATAATTCTACAACTGTACAACCAAATAAAATTACGATTATAGCATTATGTTCATTTTAACAAGAGCTTCAAAGTAAGATCTCCCTTGATTATGTTCTGATCAAAGTGGTGAAAAACAAATCTTACTTCCTCTGTCATCAAAATTAGTCACAAATTACTCCATAGCAAATATACTATTGGCATGTTACTTTCTATCACGAACCATAAAGTTATATTCTCTATAATTCATATAATAGAATGCTATTTTTTTTAATTTCCATGAAGTAATAATTTACTTTCTTAATAATGGTAAGAATCACAAAGTTATTTTTTCTAATATTAATGCACTATGAAGTTACTTTTTTATTTTTACAAAGTACGAAGATTACTTTCTTAACACTTGAATTCAAAATTACTTTATCGCATAAGGTAAATATATTTTTTTCCTTTTTTGGAATATGATGGTAACTGACTTCCTATTTTTTTTAAAAAAATTGAGGGCTCTCTTTTTAAAACTAAATGGAGAGTCATCTCCATTTAATTTCTGTATTTTTAAACAGAACCAAATAAAAATGTGGCACTATGTTCCCCTTTACATGAAAACAATGTCTGTCATCCTCGACATTGCTGCAGGCTAAAGGCAAACACAGGCGCAAAAGGTGCATTTTCAGCTACTTGTACACGGCAACAGATGTAATATAAAAGTTACAATGGCGCAGTAGTATGAAACATGCCAATACACATCAATATGGAAAAATAAAGTCGTCAACGTATTGAACATATAAATAAAAAACAAAAACCTCCTGTCTTGTGTCACACCCGGTGACAAAACTGAGAGCTAACTATTAGTTATACGCATGTTCAGGATAAATTTCGTGTATATCGTGATTTGATTAGTGAAATAACAAAGAAATATAATTTAGAGTATATTCATTAAATAAACCGAGGGTCCAAAAGCATCACTTATAAACATACACCAAACGAGCTCTTCACTAGTGGAAATCAATGCTCCAGTGACGAGCGACTTTCACCATTAAAGCCAAATACGTTATAAAGGAAGTTTTGTGATGAATTTTCCTTCATCAAAGAACTCGTGTCAAGTTAGTTCTACCACGATGAAATTTCAAAAAACCTTACGTAACTGAATTTTTCTGTAATGATAAAACTTTCATCATAAAAGCATATTTGGTTTCGTGACATGTTGCAAAACATCACAAAACTGCCAAATCCAGGTAGCCGTAGGCCCGCTAGCCCAACCCAGCCCTAATATTAGTGATGAAAATAAATATTAGTGATGCAAATAAATGTCACGGATCATCGCCACGTTGTGGCAGAACCACCTGAATTAATCCGGCTCAAGTGCGCTAACCATCACCACGAGACCAATTAGGGCTAACTCACACTTCAAACGGAGTAATCCATAGGTCTGTCGGTAACCTCCCGATACAACCACAGGTTTGCCGATCGAAACAACACATACAAAGTACTCACACGAAGGTGAGCCTAGAGAATACAACATTCCACAAATTTTACATCACAGGTTTCAACATAAATTTATTATTGCAGACCAAGTTGAAATTCGTAAAATGAGTACTTCAGAGTTTAAAGTAAACGGGTTCTTCAGAGTTCATTGCAGCGGAAAAACAACGATAAACTACTCGACGATACATGATGTCTCGATGAAGCCCGTACGAGACATCACTTGGCATTATCATCATTGGCCGGGGACGCATCCCATTCCACCGACCAAACAAGGAGGAAGGGTACACGGCCAAGTCAAACTAGCAACCATGTCCTCAAAAGTATCACCTGAAAACAAGCCACAAGTAAGGCTGAGTATACTAATACTCAGCAAGGCTTACCCGACTAGTGGAATATACTTAGCCGACTCCTAGATATGCAAGGCTTTTTGGCTTGAGGGTTTTTTTTTTGCCAAAAAGCATATACAAGTAGGTCCTTACTTTCAAATTTTAGCTCCAGATTCTAGTTTTCTTTAACCATTCTATGTAAGCAACTATCCAATATCATACATGGTGAAAGAATTAATTTGCATCCAACAAGATTAATCATCATCATTGTTCCATTTCTTACTCTATGTGGTAAAAGGGTACCTTGCAAGGCAGATCTAAACACACATCACGTGGTTTCTCCCGGAGTCACACGTGCAACTTTTCCCTTCAATTCCCGCTTCACAGAACAGGCCCACCGCCCTCGACTACACGTCCCCATGGACCACGGACCCAGCCGGGCCATGGCGGCACATGTACCCGCCATTAGCTAGATGTGAACGAATTCAAGACGGTGGGGAGTATATTCCGGCCTCGGCTCAATCCAGTACGTAAGCTTACTGATTACCATATTCTCGGCATGTGGTTAGTACGTTCAAAGATTTAACCACCACTACCACACACTGCGGCCTTAGCATTTTTCACTAAACAGACGGGGTCTCAATCATCATCATAAAAATCGCACCATAGCCCCCTCCGTCGGCCTTATGATTGCAACATGTAGTAAACATTCAACTCCTATATTCTCGCGAGTGACAGGAAATCACTCGAATTTTACCGGAGTCCTATTAGCATAGCATTCTATCGAACCTTCTATCTAGTGGTCAGATCATAGGAACCTAAGATCATGCAACTAAGTTTTCATTCAACTCCTATAAACTTAATGCACAAGCAATATAGAGTAATAAGTTGCATAATTTAGAAAAATAGGGTTAATGCTCCGGGGCTTGCCTTCCTGAGCAAAGCTAGCCTTGGGCTCTTCCGAACTCGGGTTCGGGTCTTCAAAAACTTCAGTTAGATTCGCTTGAGCTTCACGCTGCTCACTCTCGGACTCGGGCACCAGCTCGTACGTTCCGTCAGCGAGAGTAGTCGATTCTATATGAATGCACAAGTATGAGTTGTCGTGATGGTATATGACATTTATTTTCTTCACGATAAAATTGCAGTCCATAAAATATAGATTTGGTTGTGAAGTTACTTAGTTAAGATTTCTTTGGGCAATCGTTAATAGAGTATAACTTAAACTAATTAACTCCATTAAACAAGAAGGGGGGGTTGTGTTCTTTTGGAAACTAAATTTTCTAAGCACAACATGGATTAAACACAACTTCTGGACTAGGTAACTTCTGGTGATGAAATTTTTATATAGAGTACACTATGCAGAGACAACAGCACTGTAAAAATTTCAGAAATTTCTGTGTAGCAGATTAATTTAGAAAAATATAATACACAACCATTGCTATAACCTAGTTATTTCTATACTGAACAAACTATACAAGTATTGATGCTAAACATTTTACAGGGTGTTAATCTATCCATATATGTATTACTATAAATTTTTCATATTTTATTGTTGTAACACCTCAGGTGTTTTAATTGTTAAACAAGTCTTACTGGCATAATAAAATGCATCGCTAACTAAGAAAATAAAAGGAATGGATTAAGTTTGGTTTTGCTTTTACCTTTAAAAGTTTGTATGTGCATAAATGCATGTACTTTAATGAAACAAATTGGATAACTTTCACATCAAAGCAAATATGACTATGAAATTAAATGAGCACACCAGTATTAGCATGACAAATAAAAGTTTAGTTGAAGCCTAGGGAAGAAAATGAAATTTTGAAATAAAATGACGCACCCTCCGAATAGAGTTTTCTTTAAGTTTTTAAAATAACTTTGGAACAAAAGCTCAAATGAACTTTGGCCTGAAACGAAACTTGTAGAACTTTTTATTCTGAACAACTTTCATGTTCAAAAGATTTTGAAATTCAAATTAGAAAGTGGAGAAAACATCCTGTTTGCAGCCAGCCCCCTGGAAATTTTCAAATTTCACGTTTAGGCCCTTCGCCCCTCCCCTGCAGCACCGCTACAGCTGCCCAGTCGCTGGCCGCCGCCCCGCCACCCAACGGCGTGCCCCCGTCGTGCCGCCCAGCTCGCTAATCGCCCGCCCGCGTCGTCCGCACGCGACGTCGCGCCCCGGTGCGCCAACCTGCTCGCCCAGCGCACGCACGCCACGCGCATGGCGCACCTGTGGCCGCCGCCGCCTGCCCAATAGCGCACCTCTACCCACCGCCGGCAGCGCCCAGTGCCTCTGCTCACCGCCCAGCTCGCCCAACCCGCGGCCGTGTCCTCCTTCTTCCTCACGCGGCAGCCCGCACGGCCAGTAGAACGCCACCGCCCCGACGCCCAATGGCGTGCCGCACACCGCACGACTCTGGTCACCGCCGGCCGTACCCAATGGCGCCCCAGCCTCGCCGCCCCCTCCACCCAGTGTCCCGGCCGTGCCAAGCTCGCCCCCATGAGCTCCACTGGCTATAAAACCCGGCGCAGCGCCCCTCCCTCCTCTCCCTGTTCCTTCTTCTTCCCCGCCAGAATAGAGCAGAGCAGAGCCGAGCTCCACCCCACGCCGCCGTCGTGGAACCCCCTCCTCTGCCCCTCCTCGACCCGAGCTAGGTCCCAAAATCGCTCTCCTACCTCCGCACGAAGCACCCCAGCCCGAGCCCCGTCGCCCAGCTCGCCGGAGTTCGCCGGAATTCCGGCCGCACCTCAACGGAGCCGCTGCTCCACGCCGCGGCACCCCTTCCCGGCCGCCCCAACTCGCACAAAACCCACCCAAAGGTAGCCCCCAACCTCCTCTTGCTCCTCCCCCACCTTGCCCTCGCCGCCGGCGACCGAGCCCGCCGGATTTCGGCCGGATTTGCTGTTCCCCGCCGTGAATAGCGACCAGGGACCACATTGCAATCACCCAAATCTTTCTAGGGGGTTTTCTGCTAGTTTTCAGGGACCCAATTGTAAAAGAAAGTTTCAAATCTAGATTCAAATTCAGTGAACTTGTAAAATTCGTATAAAATCGTCTAAAATTCAGAAAAATGCAAACTCACCTGTTCTGGAATCCTTAGAAGAAACACTACAACTTTTGTTACGAAAAGTTTCTCAGATTCTCAATATATTTTGCTCTATGTTAAATGGAAGTTTTAATGGACTTCTTTTGTACCCACTGTTGTAGATCATTGCTGACCCTAAATTTTGGGCAGTGAGTTAGTTTCTTGATATTGAGGAATGTGTAGAAAGATCAGGCCCAAATTCCATCTCTATCTACACTGTTTATTAAACTTAGTTTCATACCATGAATGGCTAAATATTTTTATCCCTGTAGTTAGGTTAGGAATCAGCTAATGAAACTTTTTCTATACTGGTGTAATGGTACCTAGAAGCCAGAGAAAAATTGGGAGACTTTTTACCTCACAGGAACCTATTTATTTGATTTATGTGCTAATAACATACATTAAATCAAGAAAATAGTATCTTAGCTTGGAAAATTCTTATATTTTTACTAGAATATACTTGGTGGTAGAGGATGCTGTGTAAAATGTTTGATGGAGAAAAACCTTGTGTAGGATCTTGTAAAAATAAATCTTTGATTAACCTAGGTGTGTAATGTCATATTTACTATGCTCTGAAAACTGCATAATAAATCCTATAAAAATTACATTAGCTCCTGCATGATTAAATGAAAGCCCTGTAAAAATCTTAGACCCAGTTTTGGCACCATTTGTTCTGTACAAAAAGAACAAGGATCTAGCAGCAACCATGTAATATATTTTTCCTAATTAATCTGCTGCATGAAATTGTCTGAAAATTTTACAGTAAGCATATCTTTCTCTGATGTGCCTAGATCCAAGATTTCATGACCAGAAACTACTCGCTGTAGTAGTTACACTTAAATCATGTTTTCATGAGGAACATAAGTTTCCAGGAGCACTCACCCACCTTGCTTAACGAAGTTACTCATTGTACTATTCTACTCTATTAACGATTGCCCAGGAAATGTTAAAGTAAATAACTTCACAGCAAAACTTATGTCTTATGAACTGCAACTTTATCGTGAAGAAAATAATGTCAGTTAACTATCACCACAACTTACGCTCATGCATTCATATAGGATCGACGACTCTCTCCGACGGAACGTACGAGTTGGTGCCCGCGTCCGAGAGTGAGCAGCGTGAAGCTCAAGTAAATCTAACTGAAGCTCTTGAAGACCCGAGCCCAAGTTCGGAAGAGCCCCAAGCTAACTGTTCACAAGAAGGCAAGCCCCGGAGCATGAACCCTATTTTTCTAAACTTATGCAACTTATTACTCTACCTTACTTGTGCATTAAGTTTATAAGAGTTGGATGAAAACTTAGTTGCATGATCCTAGGTGTCCATGCTCTGAACACTAGTTGCAAGGTTCGATAGAATGCTATGCTAATAGGACTCGGTAAAAGTCGAGTGATTTCTTGTCACTCGCGAGAAATTAGGAGTTGATTGTTTACTACACGCTGCAATCATAAGGACAACGGACGGGCTATGGTACGATGTTTACGATTGAGGCCTGTCTGTTTAGTGAAAAATGCTAAGGCCGCAGTGTGTGGTAGTGGTGGTTAAGTCTTTGAACGTACTAACCACATGCCGAGAATATGGTAATCGGTAAGCTTAAGTACTGGATTGAACCGAGGCCGGAATATACTCCCCACTGTCTTGAATTCGTTCACATCTAGCTAATGGCGGGTGCATCGGCCGCCACAGCCCGACGTACCGAGGTCCGTGGGGAGGTGTAGTCGAGGGCGGTGGGCCTGTTCCGTGAAGCGGGAATTGAAGGGAAAAGTTGCACGTGTGACTCTGTGAGTAACCACGTGACGTGTGTTTAGGTTTCCCTTGCAAGGTTAAGAAATTCGATTCGAATCGTCCGTTTCTCACGGCTATTGAGACTGCTTAACCCCCTTTACCCACAGAGTAAGAAGAGGAACAATGATGATGAATAAACTTGTTGGATGAGATTTAATGCTTCACCATGAATGCTATTGGATAGCTGCTTATCTAGAATGGTTAATGAAACTAGAATCTTGAGCTAAAAGTTGAAAGTAAGGACCCACTTGTAGATGCTTTCCGGCAAAACAAACCCCTGAGCCAAAAAGCCTTGCATGTCTAGAGTCGGTGGAATAGATTCCACTACACGGGTAAGTCTTGCTGAGTTTTAGTATACTCAGCCTTGCTTGTGGCTCGTTTTCAGGTGAGACCTTCGAAGATATGATTGCTAGCTTGACTTGGCCCTGCACTCTTCCCCCTGGTTGGTCGGTGGAATGGGATACGCCCCCGTCCAATGGAGATAATGCCGAGTGATGTCTCGTACGGGCTTCATCGAGACATCCTGTATCGTCGAGTAGCTTTCGTTGTTTTATTTTCCGCGGCAACTTAAACTCTGAAGAACTTATTAGTTATGATCATTGAAGTACGTGGTTTCTAAACTCAAAACTTGGTCTGTAATATTCACTTGTGGTAATTTTGTAATATTTGCTGGAATGTGGTATTCTCTGGGCTCATCGTCGCATGAGCATTTGTATGTATGGCATTCGATCCGCTCTACCGTGGTTGTATCGGGAGGTTACCCGACAGACCAATGGATTACTCCGTTTGAAGTGTAAGGTTAACCGAGATTGCCCCAATGGTGATGGTTAATACACTTGAGCCGGATTAATTCAGGTGGTTCTGCCACAGCTGGTATCAAAGCCGTAGCTGGTGCCACAGAACTCGTGTAGACGGCGCGGTAAAAATACCATCTTTGCCCTTGCTCTCCTGATCTCTCTTAAGTACTGGCTTTCTCCGCCTTTCCTTCTCCACGAATTCAGCATTCTCTCCGTCGCATTACTGTTCGTTTTCCCCCAAGTTCCTTCGATTTCCAAGTGCTCCCCTTTTCGGCGATCTCATCCGCGGCCTACTCCGACCCCCAATGGCGTCTCCATCGGCGACCACCCCATCTACAGAGGCTCCATCGGCTGCCCCTTTGGCGGCGGCGGCCCAATCGGCGGCTTCCCCAGCGGCGTCATCGGCGACGATGGCTTCCATCCCAGAGGTAAATGCTCGAAATTTACCCCTTTTTGCCTCTCTACTGCTTCAGTATTTTCCGGACCCTTTCTTAGTTTCTTCCCTTTTTCCCTTTTTTAGGCACTTAGGCACAGAATCACCATTCCTCTCTCAGAATCCCCCGACCTTATCTGTCTGGGCCCTATGGGGAGCCCTGATCCAACGGATCTGATCAGTTTAGAAACTCATAAGATCCCCTTTAAGCAGTCAGCCATGGATTTAGATCATTGGGTGGGCACTTTCAGATCCTGGCCGAATGAAACACCCGGGTGGAGAGAATGGTACCAGAGGGTAGCCGTGTCTTGGAAGGTTCAATGGGAAGAACTCAAAATCGGCCAATGCATAGACTTATCCCTGTCTCAGATGGAAAGGAACGAACCTTTGGTTATGGCAGCCTCTTACTTCTGGTCCGATGCACTTAACGCATTCCTTTTTGGACACGGACCCATGACCCCGACCTTGGCCGATGTCCTGCTGCTGACTGGCCTAGATGTTTCCTCCGCTGATACCCCCTTCAATTATCTGTTCAAGCCATCTCATCGGCTGGAGACCAAAGGAATCGACGGGTGGAAAGGATACATCAGTAAAAACATGAAGACAGGGACAGTCTCACAGAGGGAGCACACTGCCTTCTTGATGATGTGGCTGGAGAAACACTTCTTCTGTGGCAGAGCGGTCGGCCCCTCTTCCAACACTCAAGCTTTGGCAGAGTCTCTTGCACAAGGATCGGCCATCCCCCTCGGTAAACATTTGCTGGGATCGGCATACCATCTGATGCACCAAATCGGCGTTAAGCTGTCGAAAGGAGAGCCGATAGGGAATCCAGGCGGTCCTTGGTGGTTCATCACCCTCTGGCTCAATCTACACATGAGCAAGGTCTCTCAGCAGCGGATAGAGACAAAGACCTTTCCCAATCTCGAGTCAGAGGAGAATCCATCGGTCCGTCGCCGCTGCAGATCTTTTGGAGAAGCGGTATCGGCCTTTCCTGGTTGCCAATTCACTGCCGCCCGCACAGCTGAATATTTCAGATGTTTTTATAATGGCCTTAGCGAAGAGATGATCATCTGGCATCCATATCAGACCGCAGAGCCGATTTTCGAATTGCCCGTATGCTTTGATTTCTCCACTCACAGATTTGACAGAGAATTAATGGATGTCTTGATCAAGCCGGGAATTCTGCCGGCCAACTTCTTCTCAGGAAAGGACTCACCCACCTATGAGTTCTACTGTCCATCGGCTGCGGCAAGGCAACTGGGTTTTGGCCAACTGCCGATTCGAGTCTATTTCGCCGGCCAAGCAAAATTCAGAGATGGATTAACTTCCAGTCTTGACTACAGCCGGTTGTGCGATCTAGTACCCGACTCCAGCACTATTGACTTGAACAGCTGGTCAGTTGCCTCTTTCGCCACTCAGCAGTATAAATTATGGTGGGCAGAATGGAAGCAGCATCTTTTCTGTAAATCTCCATCATCTTACTGCAACATTCTGGACCCAGAGCACATCGACCCAAATGCAGCGGTATGTCCCTTTTTCCTTAGTCGATTCCAATGTCGCATTATCATCTTGTTGTTAACTTATGTTTATCCCTTCAGTCTGAAAGCCATGTTCCCCTGATGCGGAGCCGAAGCGGCCGACCGATTGACAGCCATCACCAATACACGCCGTATCCACTCATCGGCTTCCATGCTCCATCTGTCAGAGATATCTCCACCGGCCGATCAAGACGAGCACCCAAAAGGCCGACATCAAAGATAACCAGCCGTCGGGTGCGAGCTCGCGTTGGATCGGCCGATCAGGCGACAATAGCATCGGCTGAAATCTCCCGCATCGGATCGACTAGCCAGATGGCCGTAGTATCGGCCGGGACTCCCCCTGTTGGATCGGCCGATCAAGTAGAGGTGACACTCGCCGAGGCCTCAGGTCCTTTACCCCCACCAGTTGTCGAGACGGCCGATCCCCAAGTCACCGCCGAAGCCGGGGCCGCTGCAGCATCACTATTAGTAGAAGCTGTCCAGGTAATCTTATTTACCTCATTTATTCTCCAAATCCTCTAATGACATCAATTCTATTCCTCTGCCAGGCTGCACAAGTTGTCCCACCGCAGTCTCCACAACTATCGGCCACGTCTCAAGTGGGGACTGAGATTACAGCAGCTCCTGTTGCCGAGGTACATGATCTCTTACCCTGCATCCTTAATATTCAGAAAACTTAACCAATTTTGATGCAGGTCGACTTGGGTACGCCGATTATAACTCCACAACGGGCATCGGCCGGGAGACCCACAGAGGCATGGCAAACTTCCATTACCATCTCATTTCATTTTCCCATAGTATTTTCACGGGAATTTATGTCTTTCTCAGGAAGCTGGCCCAAGCGGAGCACTGATAACGATCGAATCTTCTTCTTCCGGCGAACCAAGTGTACCAGTCCCTGAAACAAGGGAAACACTTCCACCAGCGCAGGCAAGAGAGATTCGTTTCAAAGAGGTAACAATCTCACCATCAGAATCGGCCGATTTCCTTTCACCGCTTGCTTACCCTTTACTTTGTTCCCTTACAGGAGCAAGATACTCCCAACAATAGCATCTTTTCCTTTGCTGTCTCCTTGGCCGATGAAGAAGAAATCGCCTCACACGCAGTTCCATCGAGCTCTACCTCCGACGACGTCCGCTCTAAGCTCGAAAGCATTCGTACTCTCCTCCAAGGTGACATCGGCCGATTGGTGGAAGATGCATCGCCGATCCGACAACTTTTCAATGAGGTCAAAGATCACATCCCGGATGAAGTGTCGGAAGACTTGGGGTATGCTGCCTATATAGAGGGCATGCAGATTCCGGTCTCCAGGGCGCTGCAACGTATGGCCGATCATGCTCAGATGACCAAAACTCAGAAGGAGGTCGACTCATACAAGCACCGGGCTCAGGAAGTGCACCACAGGATCAATTTCCTCGAGAACTGCCGTCCGGACATCGTCGGCGCAATAGATCAGCTGAAACGGAGAAGAGCAGAACTAGCCAAGGAGATGGAACAGATAACCAAAGAGATAGCTGCTGAAGAGAAAAGGCTCCAAGAACTCCCAACCATCATCGGCGAGCTGAAGCAAGAAAGACAACATCTGGCCCGTGAAACAATAAGGCTCCGTCGCCGCGTGTCAGAAGTACCAGGATTGGCCAAAAATGATCAGAGAATAGTAGAATCGGCTGATCAAATTAGACGACGAGCGATTGTAGTCATAGATGCTTTCCTTGGGCTGTAAGAAATATGTTAAACATTATTGCTCCTTTAATGCCGCTGCGCCGATTTGGCTTTGAACTGCTTTTTTAGTCTGCCTCGCATTTATGTACGCATTTACTCCGATAGGACGTGTCTCACCATCCATCTACCTCCTCTTCATTTATACGCAGACCGTTCACCATCTCTAGAGGCACACGCATCACTTATCTCTTCTTCTTCTTTTACTATCCCAACTGAACGGCAAGATGTCTTGTTCGTCCTCTTCGTCCTCTTCCTCTGTCAACCAGGTATGAACTCCCCCTCTACCTTTTTCTTAAGCATTTCAAATCGCTCCGATACTGGGTAACCCCCTTTATCTCTGTTTAGCCAAACCGTCTCAGCTCTGATCTAGAACGAGCGATAGAAATCATGCATTCAGAAGAGCCATTAACACAGGCAGATAGAAATCTGATAAGAACTCATGCTGAGGAACTCAGAGATCATGTCCCTGCCGCCGTCCAGGAATATTTGGACCTCATAAGTGCTCATCTTTTGGTCCGCAAGCGACCACCTTCCAACAAAAACTCTTCACTTCCTTGTAAAGCTACAACTGAAGTCGCCATGGAAGATCTGGAAGAGGAGAAGGTCCGCCTGCTGAAAGAACTCTGCAACCAAGCTGAAACTGGAGCCACTGCAGAGGACTTGAAAGAGAAAAGGCTCACCCTCATGATAAAACTAGGTCGCATCGAAAGAGAAATCCAGCGTAGGCGTAATCAATAGATACACCAGTATTTTTATTCTAAGGGCGACTTCTACCATGTCGGCCATATAATCTGTAATTTCCATTCAATAATGAATCTCAATGTTTCTTTCACCAGATGTGTAGCCAGAAAACCGATGAGAAATCGGCCATGTTACCTTGACATATTTTGCTGTAAGTTATGCGTCAACCCAAATGCTTGGATAGTACCTCTTCAGATATCGTCCATTTAAAGCTCTTGGGAATTCCTCCCCTTCGACTGTTTCCAGAATATATGCATTTCCAGGGGCACGTCGGCCTTGATTTGCTGCTATCTCCCAAATCTACCATCTCCAATAAATCGGCCGACGTGAACCCATGCCCCAGCTTCCCATCTTCTCGGACGAGCTGATCCATTTATTCTGAATCTTCAGAGCCGACTGCTTGGATCGGCTGTAGACCGAAATCGGACACTCTCAGGAAGTCGGTGTCCCAAGTCCTGCCAGATATACACTTGACGTGCTCGCAGCTCCACTGTTGCGTGTCGGCCGCTGCAACGCTGTAGATGGAATCGGCAGAGACTATCTCTGTACTGTCGCCGACCCATTGCACAAGGCATTGATGCATAGTAGATGGGACACAGCAGTTTGCGTGTATCCAGTCGCGACCAAGTAGCATATTATAGGACCCCTTGCCATTAATGACGAAGAAAGTAGTAGGGAGGGTCTTACTGCCGATGGTGAGGTCGACGCAGAACGCTCCGCGGGCGGGTGACACGTTGCCTTCGAAATCCTTCAGCATCATGTCCGTCTTGGTGAGGTCGTCGTCGCCCTTGCCCAGCTCGCGGAACATGGCATGCGGCATGATGTTGACTGCTGCGCCTCCATCTACCAGTAATCTGGTGACGGGTCTTCCGTTGACATACCCTTTGAGAAACAGCGCCTTAAGATGCTGTCATTTTTCCTCTTCTGGTTTCTCAAACGTAGCCGTCATTGGCTCTAACACTAGTTGTGCCATTTGTTCCTCCTCTGTTCTTGTCACTCTATCCTGATCGTTGGGCGCCATGAACTCCATCGGCAGTATGAGTACCATATCAATTTCGGCTGCCGATTCTTGGTTGCTCGTTTCTTGATCGTTTTTCTTTGGGTGCCAAACTCGAGATTTCACATTCCTTCTCTCTGGCACCTGTCTTTGTTCTTCTTCTTGATGTTCCCACTGGCGTAGGCGTTGGATCCTTCGCTTTTGGTATCTGGATAGGCCATCGGGTCACCACCTGGGATTCACTGGTTTGGCCGATGATCTGGCGTATTCCCAATCTGGTTCCCTTCCTAGGGGATCTTCGTCTGACACCCTATCAGCGGCCATCTCTTCCAGCCGATCGTGCGCGCTGATCCTGCCCCCCAGTCCATCTTGCTGGCCGATCTTGCTTTTTGACCTGTTGCGCTGGTCAACTCTGCCCCCCAGCCAATCATGCACCGAAACGCGCCGTTCTTCGCGCTGATTTCTGTTGATCGGCTTTGATCCTCTGTCCCTAGAGTGTGGCTTCGGGCGATCGTTGCAGCTCAATCTGTTACACTCCGGACAGTTGTCGGCAGATGGCAATCTGATATCGTTCTCCCAGCAGTGGATGAAGAACGGACATTGCCAGTGATCTTCATGCCGGCGTATCGTCTTTTCCTGGTATCTTGCATGTTCTTGCTGCTGCCGATATTTACTGAGTAAGAATTGGGAGGTGACGGGTTTGCGTGGTCATTCTGGCCCTCGCCTGTTCTTTCTGATTTCTTCCGTCGTGATCTGCCTCCTGGGGTCGACAGAGCCACCTCTTCTCGCCGATTCTGACGTCAGCACCTTGGTTTGACTTGAGTCTCCTCCAGCGTAAACCGTGTTGGCTGGGAAGGGATGCTGATCTATCTTCATCGGCATTGCCGATTTGGTTGGTGTTTCAAATTTAAGCCGCCCCTGTTCAATGGCCGATTGTATCTGCTGGCGGAAAACTTTACATTCATTTGTATCGTGAGAAGTAGCGTTGTGCCACTTGCAGTATTTCATCTTCTTAAGTTGATCGGCCGTCGGGATGGTGTGATGTTGAGATAGCTTAATCTGCCCCTCCTGAAGCAGTAGATCAAAAATTTTATCGGCCTTTGACGTGTCAAAACCGAATGTCTCTGGCTCCTTCTTGCCAAAGGGGCAAGATATTGGTTTTTTTCCTTTTACCCATTCCGCCAGGCCGATCTCTTCTTTCGCATCGGATTCAGATCCCTCCAAGTATGCCACCTTCTTTTGGAAGTTCCTCCGCTGTTCGAACGGTCGGACCTCCTGCCCTGATAATCGGTGGACGATTTGGCTCAGGCTCTCAAACTCTTGGGCAGCATATCTCTCTTTGATTTGTGGCAAGAGGCCTTGGAAAGCGATATCGGCCAACTGCGCATCGGTTAGAGCCAGACTGTAGCATTTGTTCATGATTTCTCTGAACCTGTGTATATACCCTGTCATTGGTTCATCGCTCCTTTGCCTGAGGCTGGTCAAATCCGAAATCTTCATCTCGTGTACCCCTGCATAGAAGTATTTGTGGAATTGTTTCTCCAGATCGGCCCAAGTGACGATAGAATTTGGCGGTAAAGTGGTGGACCACTGGAAGGCCGATCCGGACAGAGATGATGAAAATAAACGCACCCTCAGAGCATCTTGCGTGGCAGCTTCTCCGCACTGGATGGTGAATCTGTTGATGTGCTCCACAGTGGATGTGTCGTTCGTCCCTGAGAACTTGGTGAAATCAGGAACTTTGTAGCGGTGTGGGAACGGCAGCGAGTCATAGGCCGATGGATACGTCGTCTTGTAAGTATAAGTTTGAACTTTCGGCTTCAGTCCAAACTGATCCTGGATTACTTCTGCTATTCTTGCCGTCCAGTCCACCTGCTGCTGATGAACAGTTGTTCGCGGCGCGGGCATATGCTGAAGGGCTGGTATGGCCGGGTGATGAATCGGCAAATTTTGCTGAGCGGCCGATAGTTGATGGTGAAACGAGTCTGCACCCCCTTCATACGTCACTGCTGGCGCCGTGCCTCTGAGTGCTTCCACAGGGTTTGCCCCCCTGCCGATTTCCGATAAGATCGGCTGATACTGGGAGACCGTCGGCCGGGCGGCCGATTGGTATGGCACCTGAACCGGATAAGTGCCATGCCCGTTCGCTGACTCGGGAAAATACGCTGTGGCTGACGTCCCCCAAGGCGCTGAGCTTGTAGGTAGTGTTTGCATAGAAGCCATCTGAACGGGTTGAAGCAGCGCTTGCGATGGGAGACATGGTGCATCGCTGTATCTTGGAGACGCCGGAGGTGGTGGAGAGCTGTACCCCTCGTGTTGCGTCAATATCGGCTGAGGAGCCGATTGGGATGTGTATGGTAGGCTTCTGGCTGGCAGAGTAGTTGGAGGGGCATATGCCGGTCCCTGATAGCCTTGGACGGCTCCGTTGGCTAGAGAGTTGACGACGGCGTTATACACCGTGTTGCTCATCACCGAGGATTGGTCGATGAACGCTTGATACACGGACTGTTGAATCATCTCTGACATCTTGCCCGAGTCTTCAGCAATGGTGATGTGGCGAGGTGCTAGAATAGGAGCCTTCTTGACTGCCTCCCCGCTTCTGGTACGACTGAACGACTGGAGGTACATCTTCTTGTAATCTTCCAGATGTTTGGCCAATTCCTCCCTCTGGTCGTCCTTGAGATCCGCTTCTGTGACCTTAATGATGTTGCTGTCGGAGATTTCTGCGTCCTTCGACATATCAGATTTTGGATGGTCCCACCGGGCGTGCCAAAAGTGTGTTGGCGCTAAAATCGGCCGGATAGGAATCGACCGATGGGTCTTCAGCGTCGGACACACGACCCGGGAGAATCTGCTTAGCTCCTGTTCGGGTTATCGCCCTGGTGCAGTTCGCGCGGCGTGCCAGTCAATCTGACCTGTTGATTGACAAGGAAATAGAGTATTAAATTCCAGGCGCGTCGATCGACTGGAGTTCCGATCTGTCCTGAGGAGCGCGTCGGCGGCGAATCGACCGATTTGCTGTAGAGATGATCGGCTATGGATCAGCCGATGATCGTATAGTAATCATAAAGAAAACTGCTGGAGCGATCTAGACGACTACTGCAAGGACAACACTTGATATAGATCTAATCGGCTGTGAGATAATAAATCGAAGGAGAACAATGACAAAGCCGATTATCCTGATCTCAAGCTGGATAACTGGTGATAATACCAGAATAACAGGTAAAACTTGCAATTCTAGTAAATATCGATAACTGGTGAATAAATCCAAACGAAGCCACAGCGATGCGCCCGTAGCTAAAGCTCGGATATTACTCGGTAAGCGGAACCTACCAATTGGCCGGAGATCAAGTTGATGCAGCCCTGCCAATCCGTACGAACTCGTGGAAGAAGAAAATATTGGCGAAGTCGCTGACTTAAAAGTAAATTGCTGGAAAAGTAGAAGTACTGTTGTTGATTGATGTATTGATTATCTAAAGCCCTAGCGACTCCTATTTATACCCTGAAACTAGGACTCCTGGTCGATTACGACTTGTTACAACCTTCTTTAAAACAAGAAAACTACTATATCTATAATAACTTTTAAAGGAAACGGACTCCCGCAGAATCTTCCGCCGCCGTTCCCTAATCCAATCAGGATTCCCTTCAATTGCTCCTTGACCGACTTGGCGTGCCCTGTTGACCAGCTTTTGACCAGGATCTTCTGGGATAATCCCATCCTGTTGGCATAGGCTGCGCCGATTTCCAATTGTTACCTCAATTGGCCGATTCCTTTCTGTAGCTTTCAGATCTGCCGCATCGGCCAATCTTCTCCTCCTGGCGCCGATTCAACACGTGTCAAAATCTAGCGTCAACAGACAGGTAAAAAGTACCTAAATATTTTTGTGGGATCTAGGCATCACTATAACAGCTCTCGAGAAGTTTCACAACATAAATCACAATATAACAGTAGGTGAAATTAAATCTACCCATTTATAGCATCAACCAAAGTCTAACAAAAAGCTTATCTAGAAATGAGTTTTGGTCCTGAGACTAAGCCACTGTCCAAAAATCAGATTCAGCACTGGTCTACAACAGTGGGCATAATTAAAAGCTATTAAACCTTCCATTTAATGTAGAACAAAATATAGCAAGCATCTGAAGAAATGCATGTAACAAAAGTTGTAGATTGTCTTCTAAAGATTCCAGAAGAGTTGCGTTTGTATTTTTTCAATTTTTTTGTGATTTTATATGAATTTTACAAGTTCGCTTTTTTTGAAACTAAAGTTAAAACACTGATTTGCAGATATGCCCCTGGAAACTTGCGTGCAGACCCTTTTAGAGATATCAATCGTTGCAATGTGGTCCCTGGGCGGCGCTGGCATGGCAGGGAGTGGATGCGCCAGGCAAGGCGGGCAGCGGCATTAGCTGCCGTGGGCGGTGCGCGGGCCGCGGCGTCGCATGCTAGCGGCGCGGCACGGGGTTGGCGTCCGGAGATTTGGCGTGGGGAAGGGGGGATCACGCAGGCGTGGGTTGGGCAAGCAGCTGCAGCAGCGGGCTGGTCGGGTGGCGAGCGCGGCGACTGGCGGGACGCGGCGGGGGCTCGGGCATGGCGCGTCCTGGCCATTGGGCGCGGCGGGCGGCGAGCAGAGGCGGGCGACGATGTCGCGCGCGTGGCATGCTCGGGCTGGGCAGGGTCGCGGCGCGGGGGAGGGAGCTGGCGTGCGGCAGGGGTGCGGCAGCCATTGGCTTGGCGCCCAGCGCCGGTCAGGCCTCGCCGGCCAAGTGGCGGACGGCCGCTGCGCGGCGGTCGGGCAGAGCAGGGGAGAGGGGAGGTGAGGGAGGGACTGAAAAGCGAAAATTGGAAGAACTTCAGGGGTCTGGTCGTAAAACTAAAATTATCTCCCTTTTCTGTGTTGCAACTTAAAAATCTATGAATATGAAAGTTGTTCAAAATGAAAAGTTGCACAAGTTTGATTTTAGGCCAAAGTTCATTTGAGTTCTAGTTTGAAAGTTAATTTGAAAACTCAAAAAGCTTGATTTGGAGGGCACATCATTTCCTGGGCAAAAATTTGTATTCTCTCCTAGGCTTCAACTAGACTTTTGTTTATCATGTCACTGATGGTGTGCCTATTCAATTTCATAGCCATATTTGCTTTGATGTGAAGTTATTTAATTTATTTCATTAAAGTACATGTACTTATACACATATACACATACTTTCAAATCCAAGCAAAACCAACTCATAATTTATTTCCTTTAAATTTTTCTTAGTTAGTTAAGTATATTGTTATGCTAATGAGACTTGTTTAGTAATTTAAACACCTGAGGTGTCACAGCCTTCCCCCCTTAAAAAATCTCGTCCCGAGATTCGGACAATAAGCTTAGTGTGGACAGTGTGTGTACCTTTGGTAGAGTTGAGAAAACCGGGGAAATTTTGGTTTAGATAGCTTTCAGTTTCCCATGTGGCTTCTTCCTCGGTGTGATTTTTCCATTGAATTTTATACATTTTAATCACTTTTCTTCTAGTGCTTCTTTCTTTCTGATCCATGATTTTGATAGGGTACTCAACATATGAGAGATCAGGCTCTACTAATATTTCTTGTTGTTCAACAACCTCGATAGGAACTCGAACACACTTCTTGAGCTGCGATACGTGAGAGGCATCTGTCCCAATTCTTGTCATAGTGAATGACGCAACCTCTAAGCATGTCCTCAAGAATTTGTTTCACTCTTTCAGTTTGTCCGTCAGTTTGAGGATGATAGGCGGAGCTTCGAATCAATTTAGTACCAAGAGATGTTTGCAATTATTCCCAAAAGCGTGCTACAAACTGAGTACCACGATCGGAAATAATTGTCTTTGGTACTCCATGTAGGCAAACAATGCGGTCGAGATAAATCTCGGCATATTTCTTGGCAGTATAGGTGGTGTGCACCAGAAGAAAATGTGCCGTCTTTGTGAGCCTATCAACGATAACCCATATGGAATCAGGTTTCTGTGCGGTACTCGGCAATCCAACAATGAAATCCATACTTATGTCTTCCCATTTCCAGGAGGGTATAGGCAAAGGTTGAAGTGTACCGGCTACTTTCAAGTGGCTAGCTTTTGTAATGTGAACGAGGGTTCCCGATCTTCCGAAAGGTTCTGATAACTCTCGATTTGGTGGAGTCGTGACACGAATCGATCCGGCTTCCGACAACACGTCCCGAAACCCCGCAATCGTAGCACCACGTCTCCTCAGGTTATCGACCGGCGAATACACGGTCGACCTCGCCAAGAAGGCTAATCCCTGCCTGCGAATCGAAGAACACAAGCAAGAACAAGGAAGATTGCAAACCAATTGCAGATGTATGATTAGCTCACGAGTTGGGGTCTCACAAGCCGAGTACGGCGAAACTGTTCTTGACAGAATAATCTAAGTAAAACCCGAATCCTAACGAGGGCGGCGGCTACTGTGGCAGAACCACCTGAATTAATCCGGCTCAAGTGTATTAACCATCACCATTAAGGCACTCTCGGTTAACCTTACACTTCAGACGGAGTAATCCACTGGTCTGTCGGGTATAACCTCCCGATACAACCACGGTGCACGGATCGAGCGATGTACATACAAATGCTCATGCGACGATGAGCCCAGAGAATACCACATTCCAGCAAATATTACGATATTAACATAAGTAAATATTACAGGCCAAGTTCTGAGCTTAGAAACCAAATACTTCAATTAACATAAATAAGTTCTTCAGAGTTAAGTTGCAGCGGAAAATAAACAACGGAAACTACTCGACGATACAGGATGTCTCGATGAAGCCCGTACGAGACATCACTCGGCCTTATCTCCGTTGGACGGGGGCGCATCCCATTCCACCGACCAACCAGGGGGAAGAGTGCAGGGCCAAGTCAAGCTAGCAATCATATCTTCGAAGGTCTCACCTGAAATGAGCCACAAGCAAGGCTGAGTATACTAATACTCAGCAAGACTTACCCGTGTAGTGGAATTTACTCCACCGACTCTAGACATGCAAGGCTTTTTGGCTCAGGGGTTTGTTTTTCCGAAAAGCATCTACAAGTGGGTCCTTACTTTCAACTTTTAGCTCAAGATTCTAGTTTCGTTAGCCAGTCTAGATAAGCAGCTATCTAAAACCATACATGGTGAAGCATTAAATTTTTCATCCAACCAGTTCATTCATCATCATTGTTGCACTTCTTACTCTGTGGGTAAAAATGGTTAAGCAGTCTCAATAGCCATGAGAAACGGACGATTCGAATCGAATTTCTTAACCTTGCAAGGGAAACCTAAACACACGTCACGTGGTTACTCCCAGAGTCACACGTGCAACTTTTCCCCTTTCTTTCCGGGTCGTGGATCGGGGCTACCCTCTGAGAGTACAAGAGCCCCACGCCACGGTTCGGCGCCGGGTCGTGACCACTCTCTGCACTCGCCATATGCACATGGGACCGAAGTTCAAAGGGTAGGATGCCGTCCCCTTGCCGGGCCAATCAGGTACCTAAGCTTACCGATTCCCATAATCTCGGCATGTGTTTAGAACGTTCAAAGACTTAACCATCACTACCACACCCTGCGGCCTTAGCAGTTTTCACTAGACAGACGGGCCTCAATCGTAACCATCGTTACATAACCCGTCCGTGTCCTTATGATTGCAGCGTGTAGTAGCCATTCAACTCCTATTTTCTCGCGAGTGACAGGAAATCACTCGACTTTTACCGGAGTCCTATTAGCACAGCGTTCTATCGAACCTTACATCTAGTTTTCAAGCAAGGGTTCCTGACATCATGCAACTAAGTTTTCATCCAACTCCTATAAACTTAATGCACAAGCAAAGAGTAATGAGTTGCATAATTTCGGAAAGAATGGGTTATGCTCTGGGGCTTGCCTTCGCAGTTCGCTTGGGGATCTTCCGAACTTGGGCTCGGGTCTTCAAAAGCTTCAGTTAGATTTGCTTGAGCTTCACGCTGCTCACTCTCGGACGCGGGCACCAGCTCGTAAGTTCCGTCGGCGAGAGTCGTCGATTCTACATGAGTGCACAAGTTTAAGTCGTGGAAATAGCACTTGATTATGATTTGAGAGTAATTACTACAAGGGATAGTTTCTGGTCATGAAATTTTGGATTTAGGCACATCAAGGAAAGATGTGCTTACTGTAAAATTTTCAGCCAATTTTATGTAACAGGTTAATTCTGAAAAATATATTTCATAGTTGCTGTTAGATACTTGTTCTTTTTGTACAGAACAATTGGTGCAACAAATGAGTCTAAGATTTTTACAGAGCTCTCACTTGAGCATGCAGAAGCTACTGTAATTTTTGTAGGATTTATCATGCAGTATCCAGAGCATAGAAAATATGAAATTCTACACCTAGGCTATTCAAAGATTCATTTTTACAGGACCCTACACAGGGTTTTTGTCCATGGAACTTTTTACACAGCAACCTCTACCACAGTGTAACTCCTAGTAATAATTTGGGAATTTTCCAAGCTAAGATACTATTTTCTTGATTTAATGTATGTTATTAGCACATAAATCAACTAAGTGGGTTACTGTGAGATAAAAATTCTCCTAATTTTTCTCTGGCTTCTAGGTACCAATACATTAGCATAGTAAAAGTTTCAATGGGTGACTCACCACCTAACTGCAGGGATAAAACATTCTACTTACACATGAATTAAAACTAAGTTTAACAAACAGTAGAGCTAGAGATGGAATTTGGGCCTGATCTTTTTACACAGTACTAAACATCAAGCAACTAATTCACTGCCCAAAATCTAGGGTCAGCATTGTTCTAGAACAGTGGGTACAAAACAAGTCCATTAAAGCTTCTATTTAATGTAGAGCAAAATATTTTGAGATACTGAGAAAACTTTTGTAACAAAAGTGGTAGAGTTTGTTCTGAGAACAGTTGAGTTTGCATTTTTCTGAATTTTCTACGATTTTATACGAATTTTACAAGTTCACTGAATTTGAATCTAGGTTTGAAACTTTCTTTTACAACTAGGTCCTTGAATCTTACGCTCAGACCCTTCTAAAGATTTAAATCCTTGCAATTGGGTCCTCGGGCGGCTCGGGTACGGTGGCCGGCCGAAATTCCGGCGAGGGGGCTCGCCGGCGGCGAGGGGCGAGGGTCGGGGAAGGTTCAGGGGTGCGAGGGCTACCTTGGGGGGGTGTTGTTCAGGTGGGGGACGGCCGGGAAGGGCTCGCCGGCGTTGGAGCAGAGGCGGCGGCGGTGCGGCTCGCGTCGACGGCGGTGCTCCGGCGGGCTTGGGGCGGCGTGGTCCGGTCGGTGAGCTTCAGTGGCGCGTGGGGAAGCTACTCAGGGGCTCGGCTTGGACGGAGGGGGTCGGGGTCGTGCTGTCCACGGCGAGCAGGGGCGGCGGCGGCGGCGGCAGTGCGGGCGGCGGCGCTCCGGTGGCTCTGGGTGGTGTTGGGTGGGTCGGCGAGCTGCGGTGGGGTGATGTAGTGGTGGCTGGGGGCTCAGTTTGGGCAGTGGGCGGCGGCGGAGGGCTGTCCACGGGCGGATGGTGCTCGGCGGCGGCGATGGCGACGGCGAGGCGTTCTGGGCTGCGGTGGCTCGCGCGCGTGGCCGGGGTGGTGCTTTTATAGGGACAGGAGGGGGTGTGGAGGTGCCTGGGCGACGCGCGGGGCGGGGCACGGCAACGGCGTGCACTGGGCGCGGCGGGCGGCGGCAGAACGCCGGCGCGACGTGCGGCAGCGCGGGCGCGGTGACTGGGCGGCCGCGATATGGCGTGAGCGCGGTGAGATAGTGCCGGGCGCGGAGTGGGGAAGCAGCAGCGGCAGTGGCTCGGGCGGAGGGCGGGCGCGGCGACTGGTGGGGCGCTGGGGCCGGGGCGGCACGGCGGAGCGCGGCTACTGGGCGCGACGGGCGGCGGGGCTGGACGCGGCTGCGTCGCGGGCACGCGCGGGCGCTGACTGGCCGCGCGGCGTGGGGGCGGGGCAAAGCCGGCCGTGGCGGGGTGGTGCGGCGGCCACTGGCCTGGCGCTTCGCGCCGGTCAGGCGACGCCGGCCACCTGGCGCGCGGCGGGCGGGCGAGCGCGCGCGGTGCGGCAGAGGAGGGGGGGGAAACGAGGGACCTGGATGCAAGAATTTGGAAAACTTCAGGGGGCTGGGTGCAAACAGGGCATTTTCTCCTCTTTCTGATTTGAATTTCAAAAACTTTTGAACACGAAAGTTGTTCAAAATAAAAAGGTCTACAACTTTGGTTTCAGGCAAAATCTCATTTGGCTTATGGTTTGAAAGTTAAATTTATAAGTTCAAAAGTAACCAAATGTGCTCAAATTAAATTTGAATTCCAACTGAACTCGTTTTAATTCTTTCCACCCTTTCATTAGTTGGTTTAATCATAGAGTTAGGCTAATGACATTGATTTCGGAAATGTAATTACCAGGGTTGTCACAGCCTTCCCCCCTTAACAAGAATCTCGCCCCGAGATTCGGTAATTCTTAGTGTGGGCGTGGGTGCACATACCAGTGGTTGAGACAAGAAACCCAGGGAAATGTTGGTTCAGGTAGCTCTCCGTTTCCCAGGTGGCTTCTTCTTCCGTGTGGCGATTCCATTGTATTTTATACATTCTAATCACTTTCCTCCTGGTCTCTCTTTCTTTTTGATCCAGAATCTTAACTGGGTGTTCGACATACGAGAGGTCGGGTTCCAACGATATTTCTTGTTGTTCCACAATCTCGGTAGGGTCTCGAATACACTTCTTGAGTTGAGATACGTGGAAGACATCATGGGTGGCCTTGAGCTGAGGGGGCAGTCGTAATTTGTAGGCTACGGGTCCGCAGCTCTCAATGATTTCGTAGGGACCAATATAGCGGGGAGCTAGTTTGCCTTTGATTCCAAATCTTCGCACTCCCTTGGTTGGTGAAACTCGAAGATAGACATGATCGCCAACTTCGAACTTTAGGGGCTTTCTCCTTTTGTCAGAATAGCTCTTTTGTCGGGCTTGTGCGGCTTTAAGATTTGCTTGTATTACTTTTACTTTCTCCTCTGCCTCGATTACCAGGTCAGGTCCAATTATGTTACGTTCTCCGGTTTGCGACCAGCTCAAAGGAGTTCGACACCTTCGTCCGTACAGGGCCTCAAATGGTGCCGTTTTCAAACTCGTTTGGTAGCTGTTGTTGTACGAGAACTCTACCAGGGGTAGGCATTTGTCCCAATTCTTGTCATAATGAATGACACAGGCTCTCAGCATGTCTTCAAGAATTTGGTTTACTCTTTCCGTTTGTCCATCGGTCTGAGGGTGGTATGCTGAGTTGCGAATCAGCTTTGTGCCAAGAGACGTTTGCAGTTGTTCCCAAAAGCGTGCTACAAACTGGGGACCACGATCGGAAATAATTGTCTTAGGTATTCCATGCAGGCAAACAATACGATCGAGGTAAATCTCGGCATATTTCTTGGTAGAATAGGTGGTGTGTACCGGAAGAAAATGTGCCGTCTTCGTGAGTCTATCAACGATAACCCATATGGAATCATGTTTCTGGGAAGTGTTTGGTAGTCCCACGATGAAGTCCATACTTATGTCTTCCCATTTCCATGATGGTATAGGTAACGGTTGAAGTGTACCGGCTACCTTTAAGTGGCTAGCTTTTACTCTCTGGCACGTGTCACATTCCGAGACATACGTAGCAATATCCCTTTTCATTCTAGTCCACCAGAAGTTTTGCCTTAGGTCCTGATACATTTTGCTACTGCCGGGGTGGATAGAGAATTTGGAGAGGTGTGCCTCATCAAGAATTTGCTTGCGGAGTTCACGATTCTTCGGAACGACTATACGACTTTCGAACCATAGAACTCCCTTATGGTCCTGGCGGAAACACTTATACTTCTCCTCACCTAGAGAGAGTTTTTGTTTGATGATCTTGATTCCTTCATCATGTAGTTGTGCCATGACGATTTGGTCGTGAAGAGTGGGCTCAACTGAGATGTGATCTAGAGTGCCTTGGGAAACCATTTCCATATTAAGCTTCCTCATGTCTGCACATAATGTCTCATGGTAGAACTCCATGGATAAGCAATGGCAATGGGACTTGCGGCTTAGTGCATCAGCGACTACGTTAGCCTTGCCGGGGTGATAGTGCACTTCAAGGTCATAATCCTTGATTAGTTCTAGCCATCTCCGTTGTCTCATATTCAGATCGGCTTGTGTGAAGATATACTTGAGACTCTTATGATCCGTGTAGATATTGCACTGTGTACCCATGAGATATTGCCTCCATATCTTCAGAGCGTGAATGACGGCTGCGAGCTCAAGGTCATGCGTGGGATAATTCTGTTCGTGGGGCCGAAGGGCTCGTGAGGCATATGCAATCACTCGATTCTCTTGCATAAGCACACATCCTAGACCAGTACCTGAGGCGTCACAATACACATCGAATGGCTTGGTATTATCGGGTTGAGCTAACACAGGTGCAGTAGTCAGATGCTCTCTGAGAGTGTGGAAGGCTTCCTCACACTTCTCATTCCATACAAACTTTACTTCCTTCTTCAATAGTTCCATCATGGGCTTAGCAATTCGAGAGAAATCCGGGATGAAGCGACGGTAGTAACCGGCTAAGCCGAGAAAACTGCGAATCTGATGAACAGAGGTAGGGGGTTTCCAATCCATCACCTCTTGTACCTTGCTGGGGTCAACAGCTATGCCTTCGCTGGAGATCGTGTGACCTAAGAACTTTACAGTATCCAACCAGAATTCACACTTAGAAAACTTAGCATAAAGCTGATGGTCTCTGAGTCGCTGAAGAACAATGCGAAGGTGCTTGGCATGCTCTTCCTCATCCTTGGAATAGATAAGGATGTCGTCGATGAACACTACGACGAATTTGTCAAGTTCGGGCATGAATACCGAATTCATGAGATACATGAAGTAGGCAGGGGCATTGGTGAGTCCAAAGGACATTACCAAAAATTCATATAGTCCATATCGTGTGGAGAAGGCAGTTTTAGGAATATCGCACGGGCTAATCTTGATCTGATGATATCCCGAACGAAGATCAATCTTTGAGAAGACTCTGGCTCCAGCTAATTGATCGAAGAGTACATCGATGCGAGGAAGGGGGTATTTATTTTTAACAGTTACCGCATTGAGAGGTCGGTAGTCCACACATAATCTCAAACTGTCATCCTTCTTCCTTACGAATAGGGCTGGACATCCCCAAGGTGACGCGCTAGGGCGAATGAAACCTTTGTCCAGTAGTTCTTGGAGTTGAATTTTCAGCTCTGCCAACTCTTTAGGGGGCATCCTATATGGTCTCTTGGATATAGGTGCAGTTCCTGGTTGTAGTTCAATAACGAACTCAATGTCCCTATCCGGTGGCATTCCGGGTAAGTCATCCGGGAAAACATCGGCATACTCGTTTACCACTGGAATATTATCTGGCTTGAGTCCTTCCATCTTATAAGCACAGGAATTTGTACAATCTAGGAACGGTAGGTAGAGGGTAGTGGCTCCGTGACTAGATGAATTGATCTCCACGGCTCGGGAAGAAAGGGCCAGTGTGACTCCATGCATAGCCATCCAGTTCATTCCCAAAATAATGTCCATGCCGTCAAGAGGTAAAAGGACATGGTCCGTGTCGATGGTTTTACTACCCATTTTGACTGGTACTTGTCTGATCATTTGGTTCGAAACAATTTTACCACCCGGTGTTGATATCATATATGACCCTTTGGTGTGACAAACATCCAAGCCTACTTTTGCACCGAATTTTGCACTTATGAAACTATGCGATGCACCAGAATCAAATAATATAACTGCAGGCTTGTTATGGATAGAGAATGTACCCGATATCACTGGGCTCCTTCAGGAAGCTCTGCAAGCATGGTGAAGTTAATCCGTCCTTGCTTGACTTGCAGGGTCTGTCTCTTGCCCGTGTTCTTGGTGTTCGGGTTGGATCCTTGACCTTGGTTGGGCTGTCCAGGCTGAGGGCATTCTCGTGCGAAGTGGCTGGAACTCCCGCATTTGAAACAGCGATTCGCGGGGCTAGGTCGAAGAGACTGTTGAAGAATGGGCCTCGGACCATTCGGTGAAGGCATCGGGGGTCGTACCATGTCTGGCTGCTGTGGGGGTCTGGCAATCCATCTTCCTGGCTGCGGGGCCCTTGGTGGAGCTGTGGGTGCGGTATTTTGCACGATGCGATACCTTGGTGGTTGGACACTTGATGGTCCTGCGGGTGCCTTTCTCTTCTTCTCTGCCCGGTGTGCCATGATACAGTCTTCCTGGGTAATGGCCATATTGACCAACTCGTTGTAGGTGTCAGCCCTGGCTAGGTTCAGACGTTCCTTGAGCTTGGTACTCAGACCTCGGCGGAAACGATCACGCTTCTTGGCATCCGTATCGGCGTGATAGCCCGCATACTGACATAAGTTGTTGAACGCTTGGGCGTACTGCAGCACGGTGCGGGTGCCCTGGGTGAGTGCCAGGAACTCGTTCAACTTCCTCTCCATGAGACCCTCGGGGATATGATGTGCCCGGAACGCGGTCTTGAACTCATCCCAGTCGACCACATGATCAGCTGGGAGCATCGCAAAATAGTGGTCCCACCACAGTCGAGCGGTACCGCGAAGCTGTTGCGCGGCAAAACGAGCTTTGTTGGCCTCTGAGCATGGGGCCACAAGTAGTGTGAACTTGGATTCTATGGTGCGAATCCATGCATCTGCGTCCAGGGGTTCCTCGGTCTTATGGAACAAGGGAGGCTGGGTCCCTAGGAAATCCGTGTATCCTGCGGCTTGTGGTTGGTGAGCATTGTGCCCACCCCTCTGCTGGTGTTGTCCTTGCACAATCTGACGCAGCAGCTCGGTTTGAGCGGCCATCACTTCCACCAAACTGGGCGGGGGTGGTGGCGATTGTCGCGAGCGGCTGCCACCGGCACCAAAACCCTCGGGGTTGCCACGTGTTGATCCAACCATCTGAAACGTGAAAGGTTACCATTAGCAACGCGATCCATATTACTTCCTTGATTCATAAATAATTGGTGTAGTCATAAACTTCCGAAGTCACAGCTAGACGTATGGACAGAATCTCTGTTTGCTACGAGAAAAATCATAGCCTGCTGTGGGTCCATCCAAAACATTTCAGACTTTTGCAGTAGTCAGAGAATTTAGGAATGCACCACTTTGGTATTTAACTTCGGTGCTAGACTATGGCTAAGGTGGTCGAAAAGCTCATCCTTGGCCTTACTGTCGTAGCTGTTTTTCAGCAGATTGATCGGTACGGTTTCGCTACATCTTAAGCTAGCGAGGTCCAATGATGCTGAATTTTTGTGAGAACCTAGATCACAAAATTTAGCACAAGTCTGGTATTCAACACTCAGCCAAGAAATGCAAGGAGACATGGATAAAAATTCCGACAAGTCTTAGCGATTGTGGATTCCATCGTTTACCCAATTACAACGAAATCACCCAAGTTTATCGCCGTTCCTTACATGCTGAGGGTATCCACATGGTTTAGGTGTACCCAACACAAAAGAGTTACTCAACTCCTAGTTAGCCTATTACAACACTTGCCAAAAGTTAGGCTACCCTATCGAGGAGTATGTGCAAAAGTCCTCCTAGGTCGTCCTCTAGAAATCATCCAAGTCGTTGACGGACGACTCGCTGTGAGCAGGAGAGTGGGCTCCCATCTGAGGTGCCCGTGGTACCTCACCCTCGAAATCCATACCTGAGGTACCATCAATCTCCTGTGGTTCCTCCTCATCCTCCTCCATGTCGTCCTCATGGGGATGGTCATTCTGATCATGATGCCACTGAATGTGCTCGTTAGCATCTTCCAACTCAAGGTTCAGATCATGGAGCTGCTCCTCCAACTGTGCTATCGTGGCATCTCTCTCACCCATGAGAGTGTCCTGCTCCTGGATTTGGCCCTCAAGTTGGCCAATCTGAGCATCTCTGTCCTCAAGATCCTGACTGAGCTCCTTTATCTGCTCATCCCTGGTATCTGCCATCATATGGTAGGCCTGAGCAAGATCAGTGAGCTGCTCGAGTGCGAGTGCCTGACTCTGGAGAGTCTGAAGCCGGTAGAGTGCACTTATGCACCGCATGGAGGTATGGATAGTCTCCTGGGCATGAAAGTCTACCAAGTACTGTGCGTGCTGCACCCTGTTGAGCCAAAAGGGGTCGTTGTCCTGGGCAGCAGGAAACAATCCAATGGGAGTGAGTGTGACAACCTCGGGACGCTGCGCACAAAACGTGGTGAGCGCCCTCATGGCTGCAAGCTCCCAAGTATCGGCCAAACGGCGACCAACAGCCTCAAGCTCCAAGGCGGGCCACTCCGGGTGTAGCGGGTGCGGAAAGATAGTCACGTTGACACGACACTGGGTAACTCCGTTTTCTGCAAACTCCAGTCCGGCGTAACGTGGGGGAATTAGATAGCCCGCGGTACGCAGAACATCCCACAAAATAGAGGGAAAGCCCTCCCAGTGGAGACACTGCGAGTGTACGCGTCCATCCTCATCCACCATCATATCAACAGGCTCGGCCATCTGAACAAAAGATCAAATGGAGTGAGATAGTGAAAAACTGTGAACAGCACAAGGACAGATTCTGTATAGTGTGCAAAAATAACCATAACTTACACAGTTCTAATTCAAAAATTCTCAAATTTCACCAGATCACTCCTAAGGTATTTGTGAACAACTTTGCTAGTCAACTCCAGAGCTGAATAGGTCTCTAATATGGTCGTTCCTTTCAGGTTTTACCTTACTCTCTACCCAGAATTTTCAGTGAACAGAGGGCTAGAGTTTCGTACACCAGGGAAAATCTACCCAGCCAAAATTTACCAAATTTTAACAGAAGCTACCTGGGTAAATTTGGAACAAGTTTTGTGTTGTGCTCTTTTGCAGAAAACTGCGGGAAGGGGGCCTAAAAATTTTAAGAGGCAGAAGGGCTTATTCTGGACAGAATTCTGACATTCCAAGGTTTCTGTTATTTCTTACTATCCATAAGTTCAGAATTTTTCGTTTTTGAACAGAAGATAGAACACAAAATTTGGAACAATTTCTTCAACATGAACTTTATCAGAAGTGGTCATTTTCTTTGGCCAATAAATCGCTCTTTTTGGTCACGGCAGAATTCGGACAGTTTTGCTAGATGGTCCTTATGCAAACCACGCTTAGATATGCAAGAACCTTACCACTCTCATACAACGCATTTTCAATTTCCGATATATATGGTTATGATGCATGCACGTCCTATTTGTCCTCACAAAATAAAATAATCGCCAAATACTTTTGGTCTTACGAAGATAGTTTCGGTGGCATACACAATACGGCTCTCGCTATAATAGCTAGTCGAGTCTTCCTAATCGTCCCTTAACTTATCGTAATCGCGGTTAGTGTACCTGCAGAAGATGATAGAGTATATATGTTTCATGAACCTTTTATGCCAGCACCCATGAAAGCGTTCGTATTCATTACCGTTTACTTATAGAAACGATATCTGTACAATTTCCGCCGTACAGACGACGTTAACATACGCTATCCAGATAGCGTATTCACGGGGGTACCGTCATAAGACGGGGGTATGAACAGCGATCGCCATACCCTGCGCCGAACCTTCTACTCCCAATATGTTCAACTAACAGTTGGCATATTGGCAGCACCTCAAGTAAGCCACTGCTTGAGGGCAGCGTTCGGTTCGCATCACCGACAGGAAGGCCAAGCTCTCTCAGTTGGCTGAGGATCCTTACCTTCTTACCTTAGCGATGAGTGCGTCGTTACAGAATTTAAGGTCGGTTGTGCATGAAAGTAAGTTTTGACAGAAGGTAATGTGCTGGAAGTCAGTTGATACTATATATAGAAGTTAGATAGCCACCTAGTATCTTTCCCATAATCCCTTAGGGCTTTACGAACTAGGCACCATCCTTAACGTACCAACGCATTTCGCAACACATCCTTCTAGTCAAGTTTTAGTAAAATGAGTTTTTAAGGCTTGTCGCATTCTCTGGCGTATGTATTTCGGCTCTGGTGTCCGCTGTTGCCAGCTGTGGCACCAGCTACGGCTCTGATACCAGCTGTGGCAGAACCACCTGAATTAATCCGGCTCAAGTGTATTAACCATCACCATTAAGGCACTCCCGGTTAACCTTACACTTCAGACGGAGTAATCCACTGGTCTGTCGGGTATAACCTCCCGATACAACCACGGTGCACGGATCGAGCGACGTACATACAAATGCTCATGCGACGATGAGCCCAGAGAATACCACATTCCAGCAAATATTACGATATTAACATAAGTAAATATTACAGGCCAAGTTCTGAGCTTAGAAACCAAATACTTCAATTAACATAAATAAGTTCTTCAGAGTTAAGTTGCAGCGGAAAATAAACAACGGAAACTACTCGACGATACAGGATGTCTCGATGAAGCCCGTACGAGACATCACTCGGCCTTATCTCCGTTGGACGGGGGCGCATCCCATTCCACCGACCAACCAGGGGGAAGAGTGCAGGGCCAAGTCAAGCTAGCAATCATATCTTCGAAGGTCTCACCTGAAATGAGCCACAAGCAAGGTTGGGTATACTAATACTCAGCAAGACTTACCCGTGTAGTGGAATTTACTCCACCGACTCTAGACATGCAAGGCTTTTTGGCTCAGGGGTTTGTTTTGCCGAAAAGCATCTACAAGTGGGTCCTTACTTTCAACTTTTAGCTCAAGATTCTAGTTTCGTTAGCCAGTCTAGATAAGCAGCTATCTAAAACCATACATGGTGAAGCATTAAATTTTTCATCCAACCAGTTCATTCATCATCATTGTTCCTCTTCTTACTCTGTGGGTAAAAATGGTTAAGCAGTCTCAATAGCCGTGAGAAACGGACGATTCGAATCGAATTTCTTAACCTTGCAAGGGAAACCTAAACACACGTCACGTGGTTACTCCCAGAGTCACACGTGCAACTTTTCCCCTTTCTTTCCGGGTCGTGGATCGGGGCTACCCTCCGAGAGTACAAGAGCCCCACGCCACGGTTCGGCGCCGGGTCGTGACCACTCTCTGCACTCGCCATATGAACATGGGACCGAAGTTCAAAGGGTAGGATGCCGTCCCCTTGCCGGGCCAATCAGGTATCTAAGCTTACCGATTCCCATAATCTCGGCATGTGTTTAGTACGTTCAAAGACTTAACCATCACTACCACACCCTGCGGCTTTAGCAGTTTTCACTAGACAGACGGGCCTCAATCGTAACCATCGTTACATAACCCGTCCGTGTCCTTATGATTGCAGCGTGTAGTAGCCATTCAACTCCTATTTTCTCGCGAGTGACAGGAAATCACTCGACTTTTACCGGAGTCCTATTAGCACAGCGTTCTATCGAACCTTACATCTAGTTTTCAAGCAAGGGTTCCTGACATCATACAACTAAGTTTTCATCCAACTCCTATAAACTTAATGCACAAGCAAAGAGTAATGAGTTGCATAATTTCGGAAAGAATGGGTTATGCTCCGGGGCTTGCCTTCGCAGTTCGCTTGGGGATCTTCCGAACTTGGGCTCAGGTCTTCAAAAGCTTCAGTTAGATTTGCTTGAGCTTCACGCTGCTCACTCTCGGACGCGGGCACCAGCTCGTAAGTTCCGTCGGCGAGAGTCGTCGATTCTACATGAGTGCACAAGTTTAAGTCGTGGAAATAGCACTTGATTACGATTTGAGAGTAATTACTACAAGGGATAGTTTCTGGTCATGAAATTTTGGATTTAGGCACATCAAGGAAAGATGTGCTTACTGTAAAATTTTCAGCCAATTTTACGCAACAGGTTAATTCTGAAAAATATATTTCATAGTTGCTGCTAGATACTTGTTCTTTTTGTAAAGAACAATTGGTGCAACAAATGAGTCTAAGCTTTTTACAGAGCTCTCACTTGAGCATGCAGAAGCTACTGTAATTTTTGTAGGATTTATCATGCAGTATCCAGAGCATAGAAAATATGACATTCTACACCTAGGCTATTCAAAGATTCATTTTTGTCTGTGAGATAAAAATTCTCCTAATTTTTGTCTGGCTTCTAGGTACCAATACATTAGCATAGTAAAAGTTTCAATGGGTGACTCACCACCTAACTGCAGGGATAAAACATTCTACTTACACATGAATTAAAACTAAGTTTAACAAACAGTAGAGCTAGAGATGGAATTTGGGCCTGATCTTTTTACACAGTCCTAAACATCAAGCAACTAATTCACTGCCCAAAATCTAGGGTCAGCATTGTTCTAGAACAGTGGGTACAAAATAAGTCCATTAAAGCTTCTATTTAATGTAGAGCAAAATATTTTGAGATACTGAGAAAACTTTTGTAACAAAAGTGGTAGAGTTTGTTCTGAGAACAGTTGAGTTTGCATTTTTCTGAATTTTCTACGATTTTATACGAATTTTACAAGTTCACTGAATTTGAATCTAGGTTTGAAACTTTCTTTTACAACTAGGTCCTTGAATCTTACGCTCAGACCCTTCTAAAGATTTAAATCCTTGCAATTGGGTCCTCGGGCGGCTCGGGTACGGCGGCCGGCCGAAATTCCGGCGAGGGGGCTCGCCGGCGGCGAGGGGCGAGGGTCGGGGAAGGTTCAGGGGTGCGAGGGCTACCTTGGGGGGTTGTTGTTCAGGTGGGGGACGGCCGGGAAGGGCTCGCCGGCGTTGGAGCAGAGGCGGCGGCGGCGCGGCTCGCGTCGACGGCGGTGCTCCGGCGGGCTTGGGGCGGCGTGGTCCGGTCGGTGAGCTTCAGTGGCGCGTGGGGAAGCTACTCAGGGGCTCGGCTTGGACGGAGGGGGTCGGGGTCGTGCTGTCCACGGCGAGCAGGGGCGGCGGCGGCGGCGGCAGTGCGGGCGGCGGCGCTCCGGTGGCTCTGGGTGGCGTTGGGTGGGTCGGCGAGCTGCGGTGGGGTGATGTAGTGGTGGCTGGGGGCTCAGTTTGGGCAGTGGGCGGCGGCGGAGGGCTGTCCACGGGCGGATGGTGCTCGGCGGCGGCGATGGCGACGGCGAGGCGTTCTGGGCTGCGGTGGCTCGCGCGCGTGGCCGGGGTGGTGCTTTTATAGGGACAGGAGGGGGTGTGGAGGTGCCTGGGCGACGCGCGGGGCGGGGCACGGCAACGGCGTGCACTGGGCGCGGCGGGCGGCGGCAGAACGCTGGCGCGACGTGCGGCAGCGCGGGCGCGGTGACTGGGCGGCCGCGATATGGCGTGAGCGCGGTGAGATAGTGCCGGGCGCGGAGTGGGGAAGCAGCAGCGGCAGTGGCTCGGGCGGAGGGCGGGCGCGGCGACTGGTGGGGCGCGGGGGCCGGGGCGGCACGGCGGAGCGCGGCTACTGGGCGCGACGGGCGGCGGGGCTGGACGCGGCTGCGTCGCGGGCACGCGCGGGCGCTGACTGGCCACGCGGCGTGGGGGCGGGGCAAAGCCGGCCGTGGCGGGGTGGTGCGGCGGCCACTGGCCTGGCGCTTCGCGCCGGTCAGGCGACGCCGGCCACCTGGCGCGCGGCGGGCGGGCGAGCGCGCGCGGTGCGGCAGAGGAGGGGGGGAAACGAGGGACCTGGATGCAAGAATTTGGAAAACTTCAGGGGGCTGGGTGCAAACAGGGCGTTTTCTCCTCTTTCTGATTTGAATTTCAAAAACTTTTGAACACGAAAGTTGTTCAAAATAAAAAGTTCTACAACTTTGGTTTCAGGCAAAATCTCATTTGGCTTATGGTTTGAAAGTTAAATTTAAAAGTTCAAAAGTAACCAAATGTGCTCAAATTAAATTTGAATTCCAACTGAACTCGTTTTAATTCTTTCCACCCTTTCATTAGTTGGTTTAATCATAGAGTTAGGCTAATGACATTGATTTCGGAAATGTAATTACCAGGGTTGTCACAGCTACTGATATATAGGGTTTAGGGTCGTGTCCAAGTACCTGGACGCAACCCTAAAGGACTCGACGACGATACATGGCCCAAAGGCCAAAATACGGTGACGCAGCACCGGGACAGATTCTGGACGCCAACTTCCTCGGACGATTCCCGACGACTCATAATGAATTTGGGCCTCAAACCAACGCCATTGGAAGCTCTATCAAATTGTCTTTCCACCCATATGTAGATTGTCGAAATCGAACTTCGGATGCGGCCTGGGCGTCCAATTCAAGTCAAATTGCTCCTGGACTCCGAGTGGACTCGAAGTTGAGTTGTATTGGGCCTCCACGTAGCTTGGACGTCCCTTGCTGTCCCTCCACGACTCCATGCTCCTCTCCATGTGTCATTTTATCTTCTCCTTGGTTTCTAATCACATTATAAACATTAGGTAGCAAACTATTCTCGAAACTATTAAGAGAAACACTTAGGAGCGAGCTCACCTCTAAATTTAATTATCGCGCGCGAGCTCTTGTGATTGGGCCTTGAATGGTTTGGATGTCCAGCGAAGAAGCCTCGTGTATATCCGTAGGAGTGATGTCCTCATCATCCTCCCCCTCTTGAATTTGAGTTGTCCTCAACTCAAGCACATCATCTTCTCCCAAGTAAGGCTTCAAATCTGAAATGTTAAAGGTGGGACTAACCCCGAACTCGGGAGGCAACTCAAGTTTGTATGCATTATCATTAATTTTCTTAATTATTTTGAAAGGACCATCAGCTCTAGGCATTAACTTGGACTTCCTCAATTCTGGAAAACGTTCTTTTCTCAAATGTAACCACACTAGATCACCTTGTTCAAGTTTTAACTCTCTTTTACCTTTGCTAACAGCAACTCTATATTTTTCAGTCATCTTTTCAATGTTGTGCTTAGTTGTTTCATGCATTTTCAATATAAATTCAGCACGTTTCTTAGCATCACTATGAATTCTCTCAGTAGTAGGTAAAGGTAAGATATCAATAGGAGCACGGGGGTTGAAACCATACACTAACTGAAAAGGACTTACCTTTGTGGTAGAATGTGTTGCCCGATTGTATGCAAACTCCATGTGAGGCAAGCATTCTTCCCACATCTTCAAATTCTTCTTCAAAACAGTCCTCAACATGGTGCCCAAGGTACGGTTCACCACCTCTGTTTGTCCATCGGTTTGCGGATGACAAGTGGTAGAAAATAATAATTTTGTCCCCAACTTGTACCACAAAGTACGCCAAAAGTGACTCAAAAATTTCGCATCACGATCTGAAACAATAGTAGAAGGCATACCATGCAAGCGTACAATCTCGTGGAAAAAGAGGTTAGCAATATGAACAGCATCATCACTTTTATGACATGGTATAAAATGAGCCATCTTAGAAAATCGATCCACCACAACAAAAATGCTATCCCTCCCCCTCTTAGTCCTAGGCAATCCCAAAACAAAGTCCATAGAAATATCGGCCCAAGGAATAGAAGGAACAGGAAGAGGCATGTACAAACCATGTGGATTCAAACGAGACTTAGCTTTCTGACATGTAGTGCAGCGAGCAACGAACCTCTCAACGTCGGTCCTCATCTTTGGCCAAAAGAAATGTGTGGTCAAAACATCCTCCGTCTTCTTTGCGCCAAAATGTCCCATCAAACCTCCTCCATGTGCTTCCCGTATCAACAAAAGACGAACGGAACCAACTGGAATGCACAGGCGGTTAGCTCTAAACACAAATCCATCATTGACCACAAACTTGTTCCATGTACGTCCCTCTTTACAATTAAGCAACACTTCTGTAAAATAAGGATCAAGCGCATATTGTTCTTTAATTGATTCAAGCCCAAAAATCCGACAATCAAGTTGGGACAGTAAGGTATATCGTCTAGACAAAGCATCAGCAATCACATTATCCTTCCCTTTCTTATGCTTAATAATGTAAGGAAAAGATTCAATGAACTCAACCCATTTAGCATGTCTACGGTTCAGATTATTTTGAGAACGAAGATACTTAAGTGCTTCATGATCAGAGTGTATAACAAATTCTTTAGGCCACAAATAATGACGCCACGTCTCTAAAGAACGTACAAGAGCATACAATTCTTTATCATACGTAGAATAATTCAGAACTGGGCCATTTATTTTTTCGCTAAAGTATGCAACGGGTTTACCATCCTGCATCAAAACACCACCAATACCAACTCCACTAGCATCACAAGCGAGTTCGAAAGTCTTACCAAAATGCGGAAGTTGTAGCAACGGCGCATGCGTAAGCTTGTCCTTCAAAGTGACATATGACTCCTCTTGTGCTTTTCCCCAACGAAACACCACACCCTTCCTCGTCAACTCATGCAGCGGTGCAGCAATGGTGCTGAAATCTTTGACGAAGCGGCGGTAGAAACCTGCAAGACCAAGAAAACTCCTCACCTGTGTGATGTTTTGGGGCAACGGCCAACTCTCAATGGCTTCAATTTTCGTCTCATCCACCTCAATGCCCTGTGGAGTAACAACATAGCCAAGGAAAGAAACTCGATCGGTGCAAAAGGTGCACTTCTCAAGGTTAGCAAACAATTGCGCTACTCTCAACGCATCAAAAATAGCACGTAAATGATCCATATGTTCATCCAAAGACTTGCTGTAAATCAATATATCATCAAAGTAAACCACCACAAATCGACCAATAAAAGCCCTCAAAACCTCATTCATCAAGCGCATGAAGGTGCTAGGTGCATTGGTTAAACCAAAAGGCATCACTAACCATTCATACAACACAAATTTAGTTTTAAAAGCAGTTTTCCATTCATCTCCAAGCTTCATTCTTATTTGGTGGTAACCACTACGCAAATCAATCTTTGTGAAAATTATAGAACCACACAACTCATCAAGCATGTCGTCCAACCTAGGAATAGGATGACGATATCGAATAGTAATATTATTAATGGCTCTACAATCAACACACATACGCCACGAACCATCTTTCTTAGGAACCAAAAGCACAGGAACAGCACAAGGACTAAGGCTCTCACGTACATACCCACGGTCCAAAAGGTCTTGGACTTGTCGCTGAATTTCCTTAGTCGCCTCGGGGTTGGTTCTATAGGCAGCACGGTTTGGCAGAGCGGCGCCGGGGATCAAATCAATTTGATGTTCTATTCCTCTCAAAGGTGGCAGCCCCGGAGGTATCTCAGCTGGAAAAAGTCCGCGTACTCCTGCAAAATGTTAGTAACCACAGGAGGCAAAGAGCTAGCAATATCATGAAGTGAAAATAAGGTTCGTTTGCAAAACAAGGCATAGCAAATATCGTCATCAGAAATTTTAGCGAGGTCACATTTTGTTGCAAGCATAACTTGACCCCCTAATTTAATTCCCTCGACCTCAGATTTATGAGTGTGTTTCTCCTTTTTAGGTGGGAACATAGAATTAGCAACTTGCTGATTTTCAGATTTATCATTACTCAAACTAGCAGCTCTTTCTTGATCGGCTTGTGCAATTTCAGCAGGTGTCAAAGGAACCAAAGTAATTTTCTTCCCTTTATGCATGAAGGTATAATTATTACTTCTACCATGGTGTGTAGCATCATTATCATGTTCCCATGGACGACCCAACAAAAGTGAACAAACTTGCATAGGTACCACATCGCAATCAGCAAAATCAGCATATGCACCAATGGAAAAGGAAACTCTGCAAATTTGTGTTACCTTAGCTTTACCGGAGTCATTTAACCACTGAACATAGTATGGATGTGGATGTGGTCGTGTGGTCAAGCCAAGCTTCTTGACCAGATCTGAACTCACCAAGTTGTTGCAGCTTCCTCCATCAATAATCACACGAGCACGTCGCTGCTTGATGACGAAAAAGGTCTGGAACAAATTGTGTCGCTGCAACCTCTCAGGCTGCTGTATTTGCGTGCTGAGTACACGCTGAACAATAATGTTCAAGAAGCCCGCAGTCTGTCCACCATGAATGACCAGGTTGTCGACGTCCTCAGCAGCGACCGCTTCATCATCATCTTCTATGTCGGAGGTGCTGATGTAACCTCCATCTTCTGTCGCCAAATATGCCCGCTGACTTGGGCAATCCTTCTTCATGTGTCCAATCCCATGGCAGCGATAGCATTGAATGCCGGAGGTGCGTCCCGTCGATTCAGCGGATGAAGAACTCTGAGCCGGGGCCTGCACAACATTGTTACCTGAATCTGCAGCACGTGAAGAAGATTTGTTTGGTGTAGTCGAAACACCACTCGTCGTTGTTTTCTTGCCCGCTGGTGGAGGTGCTCGAAAACTCAAAGGCTTGGGCACCCCTGAAAGCGCCGGTGTGCGTGAGGCAAAGGACGTCCGGGCGCTGGTCCTGTCTTGTAGCTGACGACCCTGCAATTCCTTCTCTGCAAGCATAGCAAACTGGAACAACTGGTTGATAGTAGTGAAATCCTTATAATCAACTATGTCCTGAATCTCGCGTCTCAGACCTGAATAAAAACGAACAAGAGCATCCTCGGGTCCCTCAACTATCCCGCAACGCATCAAACCCTTCTGAAGCTCACCATAGTAGTCCTTCACAGATTTAGTACCCTGATCTAAACGCATCAAACTGGCACGCAGTTCTCTATGATAAGAAGGAGGAACAAACCTATCACGCATAGCAGCCTTGAGCTGTTCCCAAGTAGTAGGTGCAAGACCTGAAGCAACTAAACCAGTCCACCAAATGATAGCAAAATCTTTAAATTCACTAGTGGCATGTCGAACTCTATGTTGCTCAGGCACTAGGTGGGCACTAAATTTTTGGTCAACCGTCATCTCCCAATCAAGATATACTGACGGTATAGTAAATTTAACCTTAGCATAAGGATCAGCGGGGGCACGGTTACCTCCTGCGTTGTTCACGCGAACACGCGGTCGTATGCGGGCCTCTCGTGTAGCTGCCTCGTCAACGTTGCCATGGACGTCATACACCACGTCTTGAGGATCGGCTGGCTGAGGTGGTGGACGGTTTTCCAACGCAACAACTCTGTTAGTTAGCTTGGCTATCCGTCCGTTCAACTCCCCAACGAGGTCAGCAAGTCGGAGTTCGTTGATGTTCTCGGTGACGGCCCTGGTAACTGCCTCGCGTATCTCGTTTCGTGTGTCCTCCATGAAAGCATGCAGCTGAGCTTGGCTAACACACTTGTTTAAGTCCTTGGGAGTGTCTCCATCGTTGCCTGCCATTGTAGACACAAAAAAATAGGAACAAACAAATAGTGAAGGTTATCCCTAAAAATCTCCTACGCAGGTGTACCCCTCTATGCGCTTCCCTGTTTTGTCTTTTAGCACTAGTAGAAATCATTTTTTTGTTTTTTTGCTTTTATTTTTCTGCTATTTTTTTCACAACCAGGGGCACAAAAATAGGTACACCACAAAGGATCAACTCAATCAGAGGTAAGACGTGATCTGGAGAAAATCACGATTGTTCCCAAAAACTGTAGATGGAACTTCAGAGCTCGAATCAAGGGCCTTCTGAATTTTTTTTGAGTTTTTTGAATTTTTCATGACCCGCAAAGCCGGTGAATCGTATGTGCAAAATTTCGAGATCTTTCCGGGAAAAAAAAGAACACCTCAATCGGAGGTCCGAGCCGAAGGTTATGCCCGTTTTAAGGAGGACCCTCCGAATTAGGTTTTTGTGATGGCGTTGGTGAAACGGATGCGAATCGGTGGGAAACTTTTTGTGGGATGATAGCCGGGGAAAGTGGATGCACAAAACCGAACCAAAGACACGGACTCAACCAGCACAAAAAGATGAGTATAGGACACAAACTCAACACTGCGGACTCTGAAAGAGAATTATGCAAAAGGCTAAACACGGTCTAGGACGGGAAAAACCTAACTACAAATTTTTTTGTTTTGCGGCTGTTCTGTGGACTATAGGACAAAGGCGAAAACAAAGGTAAGAGCGAACCTGACGGTAAACCTGTCTCTGAATACCACTTAATGTGAACGAGGGTTCCCGATCTTCCGAAAGGTTCTGATAACTCTCGATTTGGTGGAGTCGCGACACGAATCGATCCGGCTTCCGGCAACATGTCCCGAAACCCCGCAATCGTAGCACCACGTCTCCTCAGGTTATCGACCGGCGAATACACGGTCGACCTCGCCAAGAAGGCTAATCCCTGCCTGCGAATCGAAGAACACAAGCAAGAACAAGGAAGATTGGAAACCAATTGCAGATGTATGATTAGCTCACGAGTTGGGGTCTCACAAGCCGAGTACGGCGAAACTGTTCTTGATAGAATAATCTAAGTAAAACCTGAATCCTAATGAGGGCGGCAGCTACTGATATATAGGGTTTAGGGTCGTGTCCAAGTACCTGGACGCAACCCTAAAGGACTCGACGACGATACATGGCCCAAAGGCCAAAATACGGTGACGCAGCACCGGGACAGATTCTGGACGCTAACTTCCTCGGACGATTCCCGACGACTCATAATGAATTTGGGCCTCAAACCAACGCCATTGGAAGCTCTATCAAATTGTCTTTCCACCCATATGTAGATTGTCGAAATCGGACTTCGGATGCGGCCTGGGCGTCCAATTCAAGTCAAACTACTCCTGGACTCCGAGGTGGACTCGAAGTTGAGTTGTATTGGGCCTCCACGTAGCTTGGACGTCCCTTGCTGTCCCTCCACGACTCCATGCTCCTCTCCATGTGTCATTTTATCTTCTCCTTGGTTTCTAATCACATTATAAACATTAGGTAGCAAACTATTCTCGAAACTATTAACAGAAACACTTAGGAGCGAGCTCACCTCTAAATTTAATTGTCGCGCGCGAGCTCTTGTGATTGGGCCTTGAATGGTTTGGATGTCCAGCGAAGAAGCCTCGTGTATATCTGTAGGAGTGATGTCCTCATCATTTTACTCTCTGGCATGTGTCACATTCTGAGACATATTTAGCAATTTCCCTTTTCATTCTAGTCCACCAGAAGTTTTGCCTAAGGTCTTGATACATTTTGCTACTGCCGCGGTGAATAGAAAATTTGGAAAGATGTGCCTCATCAAGAATTTGTCTGCGGAGCTCATGATTCTTCGAAACGACTATGCGACTTTCGAACCATAGAATTCCCTTATGGTCTTGGCGGAAACATTTATACTTCTCTTCTCCAAGATAGAGTTTTTGTTTGATGATCTTAACACCTTCATCATGTAGTTGTGCCATGATGATTTGGTCGTGAAGAGTAGGCTCAATCGAGATGTGATTCAGAGTGCCTTGGGGAATTATTTCCAAACTAAGCTTCCGCATTTCTGAACATAATGTTTCATTATAGAGTTCCACTGATAGGCAATGGCAATGAGCCTTGCGGCTTAGTGCATCTGCGACTACATTAGCCTTACCAGGGTGATAGTGCAATGAGTGCCCATGAGATAATGTCTCCATAATTTTAGAGCATGAATGACTGCTGCTAGTTCGAGATCATGGGTCGGATAATTCTGCTCATGGGGCCGAAGGGCTCGTGAGGCATAAGCAATAACTCAATTTTCTTGCATAAGCACACATCCAAGACCAGTGCCAGATGCATCACAGTAAACATCAAACGGCTTGGTGTTATCAGGTTGAGCTAACACAGGGGCTGTAGTCAAATGTTCTCTGAGAGTGTGGAAAGCTTCTTCACATCTCTCATCCCACATAAACTTTACTCCCTTTTTCAATAGTTCTGTCACAGGCTTAGCAATTCTGGAGAAATCCGGAATGAAGCGGCGATAGTAACCGGCTAAACCAAGAAAACTACAAATCTCATGAACAGAGGTAGGAGGCTTCCAATCCATCACCTCTTGTACCTTGCTGGGGTCAACGGCTATGCCTTTGCTGGAAATTGTGTGACCCAAGAATTTTACACTATTCAACCAGAACTCGCACTTAGAAAATTTAGCATAGAGCTGGTGGTCCCTGAGACGCTGAAGAACAATGTGCAGGTGCTTAGCGTGCTCTTCCTCATTCTTAGAATAGATAAGGATGTCATCAATGAAAACTACGACGAATTTGTTGAGCTCGGGCATGAATACCGAATTCATGAGATACATGAAATAGGTAGGGGCATTGGTGAGACCAAAGGACATGACCAAGAATTCATATAGCCCATATCGTGTGGAAAAGGCGGTCTTAGGAATATCGCATGGATGAATCTTTATCTGATGATATCCAGATCGAAGATCAATCTTTAAGAAAACTCTAGCTCCAGATAATTGATAAAAGAGAACATCAATGCGGGGAAGTGGGTATTTATTCTTAACGGTTACCGCATTGAGAGATAGATGGCATCCTATAGGGTCTTTTGGAGATAGGTGCAGTGCCTGGTTGCAGTTCAATAACGAACTCAATTTCCCTATCTGGTGGCATTCCTGGCAAATCGTCCGGAAAAACATCGGCATACTCGCATACCACTAGAATATCTTCTAGTTTGATTCCTTCCATCGTGAAAGCACAAGACTCTATGCACTCTCGGAATGGCAAATAAAGAGTAGTGGCTCCATGAGTTGGGGAATTGATTTCAACGGCCCTTGAAAGAATATCCAATACCACCCCATGTTGAGCCATCCAATCCATTCCCAAAATAATGTCTATGCCTTCTAGTGCCAGAAGGATAAGGTTGGATATGATAGTTTTACTACCCAACTTGATTGGTACGTGCCTTATCATTTGATTTGAAGAAATTTTACCACCCGGTGTTGATATCATATACGACCCTTTTTGTGTGACAAAAATCCAAGCCTACTTTTGCACCAAATTTTGCACTAATGAAACTATGTGATGCACCTGAATCAAACTATATAACTGCAGGCTTGTTGTTAAACAAAGAATGTACGTGTCATTATTGGTGCAACTTCAGGGAGTGCTTCAAGCTGATCAATCTGTCTTTTGTGCTTGTTCCTCTGTCTTTTACACTTGTTCTGATGGGTTTGGCTAGAACCTTGGCCCTGATTTTGCTGTATGGCCTGGGGGCATTCTCGAGCAAAGTGGTTAGCACTTCTACAAATGAAGCAATGGTTTGTGTCACTTGGACGACCGGGCTGTTTGTTATCTAAAGATGTCACTACTGGCATACCTACTGAACCTTTCTTGGGTGTGGTGCATTTGCATGGTCTATCTTTTCCTGAACAGGCAAGTGAGTTCGTGTTCGTAGGACTGTGTCGGTGTCAGTAGTTCTGCTAGCTTGACGTCAACCTCGTAGGATGAATTCTGTGCAGGTAATTTCCCATCCAGTCAGGTCTATGTCGCATGGGTCATGCTTGAGAGTCCGACACTTTACTTGGTGATCCTTAAGTTTCATCGGAAGTTGTGATGGGGGCAATAAGGAGTCTGAGTAAACGTCTCTTGTGTCCATCATCTTGTCATTGAGCTCTGGATAGCCTGCATCCTGAGGTTGGTGGACATTACACCCACCCCCTTGATGGTGCTGCTGCTGCAAGAATTGAAAAATCGCTTGCTGCCCCTTGACAAGCTTACGGAGCAATTCAGTCTGGGCAGCCACTAGTTCTATCAGGTTGGATGGTGGTGGTGGCTGTTGCGATCCGCTACCACTAGCACCAAAATCATCCGGGTTACCACGTGTTGTTCCAACCATCTCAAAAGATCAGGGATAGAATCGTGGACAGAATACTGTCTGCCATAAGAAACTTATAGCTCCAGGTAGATTCATCCAAAATAGCTCATATTGTGGCAGTGGGTAGGAAATTTAGAGATGTACAACTTTGGTATTCAATTCAGACGCTAAATCAATGGCTAAGATGGTCGAAAGATTCACTCTTTGCTTCGCTGGTTTGGCTGTTTTTCAGCAGAACGAGTTATAGTATCTTGCCTATAACGCAAACTAGCAAGATCCAATAGTGCTGAAATTTTGTGAGAACCCAGATCACAAAATTTAGGACAAGTTTGGTATTCAACACTCAGCCCAGAAATGTAAGGAGACATGGGTAAAAATTTTGACAAGTTTCTGCAATCTTAGATTCAACCGTTTGCCAACATCGCAATCCAACCACCAAGTTTTTAGCCATGGCCTACACGATTAGAGTATCCAATAGTCAAGATGCACTTGTCTCAAAAGCGGTACTCAACTCTCAGTTAGCCTATTACAACTCTTGCCAAAAGTTATGCTACACTATGGAGGAATATATGCAAAAGTCCTCCTAGGTCATCAACTAGAAATCGTCGAGGTCGTTGACGGACGACTCACTGCTAGTAGGAGAGTGAGCTCCCATCGGAGGTGGCTGTGGTGCTTCACCCTCAAAGTCCATGCCTAAAACACCATCAATCTCCTGTGGCTCCTCAACATCTTCCTCCATAGCTACCACATCGGGAGGGGCATTCTGATCATGGTGCCATTGAATGTGCTGATTAGCATCCTTCAACTCAAGGTTCAGATCATGGAGCTGCTCCTCCAAGTGCGCTATCATGTCATCTCTCTCACCCATGAGAGTGTCATGCTCCTGAACTTGGCCCTCAAGTTGACCAATCCGAGCATCTCTATCCTCAAGATCCTTGTTGAGCTCTTGAATCTGCTCATCTCTGTTGTTGGCCATTATGTAGGCCTGTGCAAGGTCAGCGAGCTGCACAAGCGCCTGACTCTGGAGGGCCTGGAGTCAGTATAGTGCATTCATGCACCGCACTGAGGTCTCAATGGTCTCCTGAGCATGAAAGTCCACCAAGTACTGAGAGTGTTGCACTCTGTTGATCCAAAAAAGGGGTCGTTGTCCTGGGCAGTAGGAAACAAGCCAATAGGAGTGAGCGTGATGACCTCGGGGCACTGCGCACAGAAAGTGGTGAGTGCCCTCATGGCAGCAAGCTCCCAAGTATCGGCCAAATGGTGATCAACAGCCTCAATCTCCAAGGCGGGCCACTCCGGGTGTAGTGGGTGCGGAAAGATGGTCACGTTAACACGGCACTGGGTAACTCCATTCTCTGCAAACTGCAGTCCCGCGTAATGTGGGGGAATTGGATAGCCCGCAGTGCTCAGAACATCCCACAAGATAGAGGGAAAGCCCTCCCAGTGGAGACACTGTGAGTGAACATATCCATCCTCATCCACCATCATGGCAACAGGCTTGGCCATCTGAACAAAAGATCAAAAGGGGTGAGATAGTGAAAAACTGTGAACAACATAGTGGACAGGTTCTGGATAGTGCACTAAAATAGTCATAGATTTAACAGTTCTTGTCCAAAAATTCTCAACGTTTTCCAGAACATTTCTAAGGTATTTTTGCATAACTTTGCTAGTCAACTCCAGAGCTAAATCAGGCTCTAAGATGGTTTTTCTCTTAAGGTTTTACTTTACTGTCTACCCAGAAAATTTAGTGAACAGTGAGCCAATGTTTCATGCACCAGGGAAAATCTACCTAGACAAAAATTACCAAATTTTAACAGTAGCTGCCTGAGTAAATTTACAACAAGTTTTGTGTTGAACACTTTCGCAGAAAACGGTAGTAAGAGGGCATAAAAATTTATGTGGCAGAAGTGCTCATTTTGGACAGAAAACTGACATCTCAAGGTCTTTGTTGTTTCTCATTATCCATATGTTCAGAATTTTTCATATTTAAACAGGAGGTGGAATACAATTTTTGAAACAAAACTTTCAAAATGAGCTTCTTCAGAAGGCATCATTTTCTATGCTCAAAAATTTCATCTTTCCGGACACGACAGAAAGAGACAGATTGCTAGATAATCCTTACGTAAGACAATCTTGTGCACGCATGAACCTTACCACTCTCAAGCATCGCATTTTCAATTTCAGATTTATATGGTCATGATGCATGCACGTCCTATTCGTCCTCCCAAAATAAAATAATTATCAAATAGCTTTGGTCTTACGGAGTTAGTTTCGGTGGCATACACAATACGTCTCTCACTATAATAGCTAGTCAAAAATTCTCTAACCGTTCTTTAATTTATCGTAATCGCGGTTAGTGTACCTGCAGAAAATTCATAGAGTATATATATATCTATTGAACCTTTCATGCCAGCACTCATGAAAGCGTCCGCATTCATTACCGTTCACTATAGAAACGGCATCCGTACAATTCCCGCCGTACAGACGACGTTAACATACGCTATCGAGATAGCATATTCACGGGGGTACCGTCTTGAGACGGGGACATGAACAGCGATCGCCATACCCTGCGCCAAACCTTCTACTCCCAATATAATCAACTAATAGTTGGTATATTGGCAGCACCTCAAGTAAGCCACTACTTGAGGGCAGCGTTCGGCTCGCATCACCGACAGGAAGGCCAAGCTCTCTCAGTTGGCTGAGGATTCTTATCTTCTTACCATAGCGATGAGTGTGTCGTTACAGAATTTAAGGGTCGGTTGTGCATAAAAGTATGTTTTGACAGAAAGTAATGTGCTGGAAGTCAGTTGATAATATACATAAGTTAGATAGCCGCCTAGTAACTTTCCCATAATCCCCCTAGGGCTTTATGAACTAGGTACCATCCTTAACGAACCAACGCATTTTGCAAACGCATTTTTGTGGCCATGTTTTATGAAACAAATTTTTAAGGCTTGTCGCATTCTTTGGTGTATGCATTTCGGCTGTGATACCAGCTGTGGCAGAACCACCTGAATTAATCCGGCTCAAGTGCGCTAACCAGCACCACGAGGGCAATCAGGTCTAACTCGCACTTCAAACGGAGTAATCCATAGGTCTGTCAGGTAACCTCCCGATACAACCACGGGTTTGCCGATCGAAACAACACATACAAAGTACTCACACGAAGGTGAGCCCAGAGAATACAACATTCCACAAATTTTACATCACAGGTTTCAACATAAATTTATTATTACAGACCAAGTTGAAATTCGTAAAATGAAAACTTCAGAGTTTAAAGTAAACGGGTTCTTTAGAGTTCATTGTAGTGGAAAAACAACAATAAACTACTCGACGATACATGATGTCTCGATGAAGCCCGTACGAGACATCACTCGGCATTATCATCATTGGCCGTTGACGCATCCCATTCCACCAACCAACAGAGAGGAAGGGTACACGGCGAAGTCAAACTAGCAACCATGTCCTCAAAAGCATCACCTGAAAATAACCCACAAGCAAGGCTGAGTATACAAATACTCAGCAAGGCTTACCCGACTAGTGGAATATACTTAGCCGAGTCCTAGATATGCAAGGCTTTTTGGCTTGAGGGTTTTTTTTGCCGAAAAGCATATACAAGTAGGTCCTTAGTTTCAAATTTTAGCTCCAGATTCTAGTTTTCTTTAACCATTCTAGGTAAGCAACTATCCAATATCATAATGGTGAAAGAATTAATTTGCATCCAACAAGATTAATCATCATCATTGTTCCATTTCTTACTCTATGTGGTAAAAGGGTCAAGCAGTCTCAATAACCGCAAGAAATAGATGATTCGATTCGAATTTCTTAACTCTGCAAGGTAGACCTAAACACACGTCACATGGTTACTCCTGGAGTCACACGTGCAACTTTTCCCTTCAATTCCCTCTTCACGGAACGGGCCCACCGCCCTCGACTACACGTCCCCATGGACAACGGACCCAGCCGGGCCATGGCGGCACATGCACCCGCCATTAGCTAGATGTGAACGAATTCAAGATGGTGGGGAGTATATTCCGGCCTCGGTTCAATCCAGGACGTAAGCTTACCGACTACCATATTCTCGGCATGTGGTTAGTACGTTCAAAGACTTAACCACCACTACCACACACTGAGGCCTTAGCATTTTTCACTAAACAGACGGGGTCTCAATCATCATCATAAACATCACACCGTAGCCCCGTCCGTCGACCTTATGATTGCAACATGTATTAACATTCAACTCCAATATTCTCGCGAGTGACAGGAAATCACTCGACTTTTACCGGAGTCCTATTAGCATAGCATTCTATCGAACCTTATATTTAGTGTTCAGATCATAGAAACCTAAGATCATGCAACTAAGTTTTCATTCAACTCCTATAAACTTAATGCACAAGCAATATAGAGTAATAAGTTGCATAATTTAGAAAAATAGGGTTCATGCTCCGGGGCTTGCCTTCCTAAGCAAAGCTAGCCTTGGGCTCTTCCGAACTCGGGTTCGGGTCTTCAAAAACTTTAGTTAGATTTGCTTGAGCTTCACGCTGCTCACTCTCGGACTCGGGCACCAGCTCGTACGTTTCGTCAGCGAGAGTTGTCGATTCTATATGAATGCACAAGTATGAGTTGTAGTGATGGTATATGATATTTATTTCCTTCACGATAAAATTGCAGTCCACAAAACATAGATTTTGTTGTGAAGTTACTTAGTAAAGATTTCTTTGGGCAATCATTAATAGAGTATAACTTAAACTAATTAACTCCATTAAACAAGAAGGGAGGGGGCGGGTTGTGTTCTTTTGGAAACTAAATTTTCTAAGCACAACATGGATTAAACACAACTTCTGGACTAGGTAACTTCTGGTGATGAAATTTTTATTTAGAGTAAATTATGCAGAGGCAACAACACTGTAAAAGTTTCAGAAATTTCTGTGTAGCAGATTAATTTTGAAAAATGTAATACACAACCATTGCTATAACATAGTTATTTCTATACTGAACAAACTATACAAGTATTGATGCTAAAAATTTTACAGGGTGTTAATCTATCCATATATGTGTTACTATAAACTTTTCAGATTTTATTGTGCATGATACAGAGCATAATAAATAGGACAATATACACTTATTTCTTCAAGGATTAATTTATACAAGATGTTTTACAGGGTTTCTAAGTATGAAACTTTTTATACAGCATGTTCTAACCCAAAGTATCCTATAGTAAAAATATAAACATTTTCCAAGCACAAAAACTAATTACTTTGATTTAATGCATTTTTCCAACACAAAAAATTACATAAGTGGTTACAGATAGGTAAAAAGTCCGTAAATATTTTTGTGAAATCTAGGCATCAGTATAACAGATTTGGAGAAGTTTCAGAACATAAATCACAATATAACAGTAGGTGAAATTAAATCTACCCATTTATGGCATCAACCAAAGTCTAACAAAAAGCTTATCTAGATATGGGTTTTGGTCCTAAGATTTTTACATTGGCCTACACATCAAGAAACTAAGCCATTGTCCAAAAATCAGATTCAGCACTGGTCTTCAACAGTGGGCACAATTAAAAGCTATTAAACATTCTATTTATTGTAGAACAAAATATAGCAATCATCTGAAGAAATTCATGTAACAAAAGTTGTAGATTTTCTTCTATAGATTGCAAAATAGTTGATTTTGTATTTTTCTGATTTTTCTATGATTTTATATTAATTTTACAAATTTGTTGTTTTTGAAACTAAAGTTAAAACACTGGTTTGCAGATATGCGCCTGGAAACTTGTGTGCAGACCCTTTTAAAGATTTCAATCATTGCAATGTGGTCCCTGGGTGGCGCTGGCATGGCGGCCGACCAAATTCCGGTGAGGGGGCTCATCGGCGGCGAGGGAAAAAGGGTCGGGGAGAACCAGGGAGGCAAGAGCTACCTTGTGGGGGCCTTGGTCGGGGTTTGGGGATTGCCGGAGGTGGCTCGTCGGTGCGGAGCAGGGGGAGGCTGCGGTGCGGCGCGTCGGCGATGATGCTCTGGCGAGGTAGAGCCTGCGGGGGCAGGTCGGTGAGCTTCGCGGCGTCGAGAGGAACCCATTCCGAGGCTTGGTTCGGGCGGAGGAGGGTCGCAAGCGGTGTGCCCACGGTGGACAGGGGCGGCGGCGGCGGTTGCTGGTGGCGGCCTTGCTCCGGCGGGTCTGGGCGCTAATGGGCGGGGCAGTGAGCTTCGGTGGGGCGGTGTGGTGGCGGTTGGAGGCTCAGCTCTGGCAATGGGTGGCCGGAGAGGTGAGCTCCACGGCGAGTTTGGCACAGCGGCGGCAATGGTAGCGGTGGGGAGCTTCTGGTGAGTCTGGACGCGCACAAGCGGCTTCGTGCTGCCTTTTATAGGCAGCAGGAGGGAGGGAGAAGGCCGGGGCTGGACTGCGAGGCTCGGGCGCGGGTGGCATGGCATTGGCCGCGGTAGGCGGCAAGCAGAGGCACGGCGTGGCGTGCGGCGGAGCAGCTCCTCGTGCGGGGCTGTGCTGTGTAGGCAGTGGCGTGTGGGGCAGCGCGTTCGTGCGTGCAGGGAATGGATGCGCCGGGCAAGGCGGGCAGCGGCATTGGCTACCGTGGGCGGTGCACGGGTCGTGGCATCGCGTGCCAGCGGCGCGGCACGGGGTTGGCGGTCGGAGATTTGGCGTGGGGAGGGGGGATCACGCGGGCGTGGGTTGGGCAAGCAGCTGCAGCAGCGGGCTGGTCCAGCGGTGAGCGCGGCGACTGGTGGGACGCGGCGGGGGCTCGGGCACGGCGCGGCCTGGCCATTGGGCGCGGCGGGCGGCGAGCAGAGGCGGGCGATGACATCGCGCGTGTGGCACGCTCGGGCTGGGTAGGGTCGCGGCGCGGGGGAGGGAGCGGGCGTGCGGCAGGGGTGTGGTAGCCATTGGCTTGGCGCCTAGCGCCGGTCAGGCGTTGCCGGCCAGGTGGCGGACGGCCGCTGCGCGGCGGTCGGGCAGAGCAGGGGAGAGGGGAGGTGAGGGAGGGACTGAAAAGCGAAAATTGGAAGAACTTCAGGGGTCTGGTCATAAAAATAAAATTATCTCCCTTTTCTTTGTTGCAACTCAAAAATCTATGAACATGAAAGTTGTTCAAAATAAAAAGTTGCACAAGTTTGGTTTCAGGCCAAAGTTCATTTGAGTTCCAGTTTGAAAGTTAATTTGAAAACTCAAAAAGCTTGATTCGGAGGGCACGTCATTTCCTGGGCAAAAATTTGTATTCTCTCCTAGACTTCAACTAGGCTTTTGTTTATCATGTCACTGATGGTGTGCCTATTCAATTTTGTAGCCATATTTGCTTTGATGTAAAGTTATTTAATTTGTTTGATTAAAGTATATGTACTTATGCACATATACACATACTTTCAAATCCAAGCAAAACCAACTCATAATTTATTTCCTTTAAATTTTTCTTAGTTAGTTAAGCATATTGTTATGCTAATGAGACTTGTTTATTAATTTAAACACGTGAGGTGTCACACACGTAGGATAGATATTCATCACAAATTAAATCGCCACATCACTACTATATGGATAGCGCTGACATGGCAGCCACCATGGATGCTAACATGGCTGCCACCTAGAAGCTGACATGGCTTCGCATTTGCAAGCCCATTTTGTTGCTGGCTTAGCCCATGTTATCCCCCTTTTTTTTCTAGCCCTTTACAGTTTACACTGACTATAACAATTAGAAGCCCATTTGTAAAAATTACAGAATGATCCTTGATTAATACAATAATTCATAAAGTGCATAGAATAATTACATTTACGGTTTCAAAAAAAAATAATTACATTTACATCTTCCACAAATATTAGGCATAGAACAACACTTCTGTAGCACAAAGTAGGCTAGTAGCATATTTTCATCTACTCCAACTCTCCAAGTGATCTGGTAGATAAAGTAAAACTTATTAGTACATGGAAACCATATATGCATCACTAAATATTAAAGTGGTAGATTTCATATTAGATAGAAGCATGTAATGGTTTATAAACATTTTGCAGCTACCTATTTTCCTTTCCATAGCATATAGTTTTCACGCAGATAATAACACTTTGTAGGAGCTCTATTCAAGGCATCCATAGCATATAGGGTTCAGTGTCAGCTATGATTTATATACTGCACTGAAATTCGTGTAGCAACGAAACGGTCCAAAACGCCCCAAAACATGAGTTTGGATTCAAATGAGGTGGATCGTGTGCGTTCGTTGCGAAAAATTCCGAGTCAACATGTGGCACGATCATGTCCATTAATTGCACCGGTTTGGCCCGTTTTGCATGGACGCTCCAAAACGCCCCCAAAACTTGAGTTTGGGGTCCATTGGGTTGGATCGGGTGCGTTCGTTGTGAAAAATTCTGACGCGACTTCGTTGCACGAACTTGTGCATTAATTGCACCAGTTCGGCCTGTTTTGCACCAAAGGTCGGGCAGTACTGAAATGGTCTGAAATGCCCCAAAACATGAGTATGAGGTCCAATGGGGTGGATTAGGTGCGTTCGTTGCGAAAAATTCCGACGCGACTTCGTTCTGCAAATTTGTGCATTAATTGTAATAGTTCGGCTTATTTTGCACTGAAGTTCTTGCAGTAATGAAACTGTCCGAAACGCCCCAAAACATGAGTTTGGGTTCAAATGGGGTGAATCGGGTGCGTTCGTTGCGAAAAATTCTAACACGACTTCGTAGCACGAACTTGTGCATTAATTGCACCAGCTCAGCCCGTTTTGCATCGACTTTTGTGCAATAATGAAACGGTCTGAAATGCCCCAATACATGAGTTTGGGGTCCAATAGGGTGGCTAGGTTGCATTCGTTGCGAAAAATTCCGATGCGACTTCGTTGCACGAACTTGTGCATTAGTTGCTCCAGTTCTGCCTGTTTTGCACCGAAGTTCGTGCACTAACGAAACGATTTGAAATGTCCCAAAACAAGAGTTTAGGGTCCAATATGGTGGATCGGGTGCGGTCATTACGAAAAATTCCAACATGACTTTGTTGCACGAACTGGTGCATTAACTGCACCAATTCGGCCCGATTTGCACCGAAGTTTGTGCAGTAATGAAACGGTCCAAAACGCCCCCAAAACATGAGTTTGGGATAAAATGAGGTGGATCGGGTGCGTTCGTTGCGAAAAATGCTAACACGACTTCGTTGCACGAACTTGTGCATTAATTGGACCAGCTCAGCCCGTTCTGCACTGACTTTTGCACAGTAAAGAAATGGTCTAAAACGCCCCAAAACATGAGTTTGGGGTCCAATGTGGCTGATCGGGTTCGTTCGTTGCCAAAAATTCCGACGCGACTTCGTTGCATGAACTTGTGCATTAATCACACCAATTCGACCCGTTTTGCAATGAAGTTCGAGCAGCAATGAAACGGTCCAAAATGCCCCAAAACATGAGTTTAGGTTCAAATAGGGTGGATCAGGTGCGTTCGTTGCGAAAAATTCTAACAGGACTTCGTTGCACGAACTTGTGCATTAATTGGATCAGCTCAGCCTGTTTTGCATTGACTTTTGTGCAGTAAGAAAACGGTCTGAAACGCCCCAAAACATGGTTTGGGGTCCAATGTGGCTGATCGGGTGCGTTCGTTGTGAAAAATTCCGACGCGACTTCATTGCACGAACTTGTGCATTAATTGCACCAATTTTGCCCGTTTTGCACCGAAGTTTGTGAAGCAAGGAAACGGTCCAAAACGCCCCAAAACATGAGTTTTGGTTCAAATGGGGTGGATCGGGTGCGTTCATTGCGAAAAATTCCGACGCAACTTCGTGGCACGAACTTGTGCATTAATTGCAGTAGTTCAGCCCATTTCGCACCAAAGTTTGTGCAGTATCGGAACAGTCCGAAACGCCCCAAAATATGAGTTTAGGGTCCAAGGGGTTGGATCGGGTGCATTCATCGCGAAAAATTCCAACATGATTTCGTTGTACGAACTTGTGCATTAATCACACCAATTTTGCCCGTTTTGCACCGAAGTATGTGCCGCAACGAAATGGTCCAAAACGCCCCAAAACATGAGTTTGGGTTCAAATGGGGTGAATCGGGTGCGTTCATTACGAAAAATTCTAACACGACTTCGTTGCACGTTCTTGTGCATTAATTGGACCAGCTCAGCCCGTTTTGCATCGACTTTTGTGTAGTAAGGAAACAGTCTGAAACGCCCCAAAACATGAGTTTGGGGTCCAATGTGGCTGATCCGATGCGTTCGTTGCAAAAAATTCTAACACGACTTTGTTGCACGTTCTTGTGCATTAATTGGAGCAGATCAGCCGATTTTGCATTGACTTTTGCAGTAAGGAAACGGTCTAAAATGCCCCAAAATATGAGTTTGGGGTCCAATGTGGCAGATCGGGTGTGTTCGTTGCGAAAAATTCCAATTCGACTTCGTTGCTCGAACATGTGCATTAATCACACCAATTCGGCCCATTTTGCACCGAAGTTTGTGTAGTAATGAAACGGTCCGAAACGCCACAAAACATGAGTTTAAGTGCAATAGGGTGGATCGGGTGCATTCGATGTGAAAAATTCTAACACGACTCTGTTGAACGAACATGTGCATTAATTGCACCAGCTCAACCGTTTTGCATCGACTCCTGTGTAGTGACAAAACGGTCTGAAACGCCCCAAAATATGAGTTTGGAGTCCAATGTGGTGGATCGTTTGCGTTCGCTGCAAAATTTTCGACGTGACTTTGTTGCACGGACATGTGAATTAATTGCACCACTTCTGCATGTTATGCGCTGAAGTTCGTGGATTAATGAAACGGTCCGAAACGCCCCAAAACATGAGTTTTGGGTCCAATGGGGTGGATCAGCGTTCGTTGCGAAAAATTTTCGACGCGACTTCGTTGCACGAACTTGTGCATTAATTGCACCAGTTCAGCCCATTTTGCACTGAAGTTCGAGCAGCAACGAAACGTTCCAAAATGCCCCAAAACATGAGTTTGGGTTCAAATGGAGTTTTGCAATGATGTTCATGCAGCGAAACGCCCCTAAACATTAATTTGTGTTCCATTGGGGGTGGATCGGGTGCGTTCGTTGTGAAAAGTTCTCACGCAACTTCATTGCAAGAACTGGTGCATTAATTGCAGTAGCTCACCCCGTTTTGTACCAAAGTTTGTGCAGTAACGAACCGGTCCGAAAGGACCGAAAACATAAGTTTGAGTGCAATAGGATGGATTGGGTAGTTCGTTGCAAAAAATTCTGACACGACTTTGTTGAACAAACTTGTGCATTGATTGCACCAGCTCAGCCCGTTTTGCATCGACTTTCGTGTAGTGACAAAACGGTCTAAAACGCCCCAAAACATGTGTTTGGGGTCTAATGGGGTGGATCGGTTGTGTTCGTTGCAAAATTTCCGACGCGACTTTGTTGCACGAACTTGTGCATTAATTGCACCAGTTCGGCCCATTTTGCACCGAAGTTTGTGTAGTAACGAAATGGTCCGAAACGCCCCAAAACATGAGTTTAAGTGCAATAAGGTGGATCGGGTACATTCGATGCGAGAAATTCTAACACGACTTCGTTGCACGAACTTGTGCATTAATTGGACCAGCTCAGCCCATTCTGCCTTGACTTTTGTACAGTAAGGAAACGGTCTAAAACGCCCCAAAACATGAGTTTGGGGTCCAATGTGGCTAATCGGGTGCGTTCGTTGCAAAAAAATTCCGACGCGACTTTGTTGCACGAACTTTAGCATTAATTGCACCAGTTCAGCCCATTTGGTACCGAAGTTCGTGCAGTAACAAAATGGTCTGAAACGCCCCAAAACATGAGTTTGGCGTCCAATGGGGTCGATCGGGTGCGTTCGTTGTGAAAAATTCCGACGCGACTTCGTTGCAAGAACTTGTGCATTAATTGCACTAGCTCGCCCCGTTTTTTACCAAAGTTTGTGCAGTAACGAAACGATCCGACAGGCCCCAAAAAATAAGTTTGAGTGCAATAGGATGGATAGTGTGGTTCGTTGCAAGAAATTCCGACGCGACTTTGTTGAACGAACTTGGGCATTAATTGCACCAGCTCAGCCCGTTTTGCATCGACTTTCGTGTAGTGACGAAACGGTCTGAAACGCCCCAAAACATGTGTTTGGGGTCTAATGGGGTGGATCGGTTGCGTTCGTTGCGAAAAATTCCGAGTCGACTTCGTTGCACGAACATGTGCATTAATCGCACCAATTCGGCTGGTTTTGCACCAAAGTTCGAGCGGCAATGAAACGGTCCAAAATGCCCCAAAACATGAGTTTGGGTTCAAATGGAGTTTTGCAATGATGTTCATACAGTGAAACGCCCCAAAACATTAGTTTGGGGTCCATTGGGGTGGATCGGGTGCGTTCGTTGCGACAAGTTCTCATGCGACTTCGTTGCACGAAGTTATGCATTAATTGCACCAGCTCAGCCCATTTTGCATGGACTTTCCAGCAGTAACGAAACGGTCTGAAAGCCCCCAAAACTGGAGTTCGGGATCCAATAGGGTGGATCGAGTGCGTTCGTTGCGAAAATTCCGACGTGATTTTGTTGCAGGAACTGGTGCATTAATCGCACCAGTTCTTGCCGTTTTGCTTCGAAATTCAAGCAGTAATGAAACGGTCCGAATCGCCGCAAAGCATGAGCTTGGGCTCCAATGGGGTGGATCGGGTGCGTTTGTTGCGAAAAGTTCCGACGCGACTTCGTTGCAAGAACTTGTGCATTAATTGCACTAGCTCGCCCTGTTTTGTACCGAAGTTTGTGTAGTAACGAAACGGTCCGAAATGCCCCAAAACATAAGTTTGAGTACAATAGTATGGATCGGGTGGTACGTTGCGAAAAATTCCGACGCGACTTTGTTGAACGAACTTGTGCATTAATTGCACCACCTCAGCCCGTTTTGCATCGACTTTCGTGTAGTGACGAAAAGGTCTGAAATGCCCCAAAACATGTGTTTCGGGTCCAATTGGGTGGATCGGGTGCGTTCGTTGCGAAAAATTTCTGACACGACTTTGTTGCACGAACTTGTGCATTAATTGCACCAGTTCGGCCCATTTTGCACCGAAGTTTGTGTAGTAACGAAACGGTCTGAAACACCACAAAACATGCATTTAAGTGCAATAGGGTGGATCGGGTGCGTTCGATGCTAAAAATTCTAACACGACTCTGTTGAAAGAACATGTGCATTAATTGCACCACCTCAGCCCATTTTGCATCGGCTCCTGTGTAGTGACAAAACCGTCTGAAACGCCCCAAAATATGAGTTTGGGGTTCAATGTGGTGGATCGTTTGTGTTTGCTACAAAATTTCCGACGCGACTTTGTTGCACGAACCTGTGAATTAATTGAACCACTTCTGCATGTTATGCACCAAAGTTCGTGGATTAATGAAACGGTCCGAAACGCCCCAAAACATGAGTTTGGGGTCCAATGGGGTGGATCAGCGTTCGTTGCGAAAAATTTCTGACGTGACTTCGTTGCACGAACTTGTGCATTAATAGCACCAGTTCAGCAAATTTTGCACCGAAGTTTGTGTAGTAACGAAACGGTCTGAAACGCCCCAAAACATGAGTTTGAGTGCAACAGGGTGGATCAGGTGCGTTCGATGCAAAAACTTCTATCACGGCTTTGTTGAACGAACTTGTGCATTGTTTGCACCAGCTCAGCCCGTTTTGCATCCACTGTTGTGAAGTGACGCCACGGTCTTAAACGCCCCAAAACATGAGTTCCGGGTCCAATGGGGTGGATCGGTTGCGTTAGTTGCAAAACTTCCGGTGCGACTTTGTCGCAAGAACTTGTTGATTAATTGCACCGCTTCTGCATGTTATGCGCCGAAGTTTATATAGTAACGAAACGGTCCAAAACGCCCCAAAATATGAGTTTGGGGTCAAATGGGGTGGATCGGGTGCGTTCGTTGCGAAAAATTACGAGGCAACTTCGTGGGACGAACTTGTGCATTAGTTGCACCAGTTTCTCCCGATATGCATCGACTTTCATACAGTACAAAAATGGTCCAAAACACCCCAAAACCTGAGTTTGGGGTCCAATGGGGTGGATCGGGTGTGTTCGTTGCGAAAAATTCCGACACGACTTCGTTGCACGAAGTTGTGCATTAATTGCACCAGTTCGGCCCATTATGCACCGAAGTTTGTGCAGTAACGAAACGGTCCGAAATGCACCAAAAGATGAGTTTGGGATCCAATGGGGTGGATCGGGTGCGTTCGTTGCGAAAAACTCCGAGGCAACTTCGTGGCAGGAACATGTGCTTTAATCGCACCAGTTCTTGCCGTTTTGCTTCGAAATTCATGCAGTAATGAAACGGTCCGAATCGCCGCAAAGCATGAGCTTGGGCTCCAATGGGGTGGATCGGGTGCGTTTGTTGCGAAAAGTTCCGACGCGACTTCGTTGCAAGAACTTGTGCATTAATTGCACTAGCTCGCCTTGTTTTGTACCGAAGTTTGTGCAGTAACGAAACGGTCCGAAATGCCCCAAAACATAAGTTTGAGTACAATAGTATGGATCGGGTGGTTTGTTGCGAAAAATTCCGACGCGACTTTGTTGAACGAACTTGTGCATTAATTGCACCACCTCAGCCCGTTTTGCATCGACTTTCGTGTAGTGACGAAAAGGTCTGAAACGCCCCAAAACATGTGTTTCGGGGTCCAATTGGGTGGATCGGGTGCGTTCGTTGTGAAAAATTTCTGACACGACTTTGTTGCACGAACTTGTGCATTAATTGCACCAGTTCGGCCCATTTTGCACCGAAGTTTGTGTAGTAACGAAACGGTCTGAAACGCTACAAAACATGCGTTTAAGTGCAATAGTGTGGCAGAACCACCTGAATTAATCCGGCTCAAGTGTATTAACCATCACGATTAAGGCAATCTCGGTTAACCTTACACTTCAAACGGAATAATCCACTGGTCTGTCGGGTATAACCTCCCGATACAACCACGGTAATCGGATCGAGCGCCATACATACAAACGCTCACGCGACGATGAGCCCAGAGAATACCACATTCCAGCAAATATTACGACATTAACATAAGTAAATATTACAGACCAAGTTCTGAGTTTAGAAACCAAATACTCCAATTAACATAAATAAGTTCTTCAGAGTTAAATTGCAGCGGAAAATAAACAACGGAAACTACTCGACGATACAGGATGCCTCGATGAAGCCCGTACGAGACATCACTCGGCCTTATCTCCGTTGGACGGGGGCGCATCCCATTCCACCGACCAACCAGGGGGAAGAGTGCAGGGCCAAGTCAAGCTAGCAATCATATCTTCGAAGGGCTCACCTGAAAACGAGTCACAAGCAAGACTGAGTATACTAATACTCAGCAAGACTTACCCGTGTAGTGGAAACTACTCCACCGACTCTAGACATGCAAGGCTTTTTGGCTCAGGGGTTTGTTTTGCCGAAAAGCATCTACAAGTAGGTCCTTACTTTCGACTTTTAGCTCCAGATTCTAGTTTCATTAACCAGTCTAGGTAAGCAACTATCTAAAGCATACATGGTGAAGCATTAAATTTTTCCATCCAGCCAGTTCATTCATCATCATTGTTCCTCTTCTTACTCTGTGGGTAAAAATGGTTAAGCAGTCTCAATAGCCGTGAGAAACGGACGATTCGAATCGAATTTCTTAACCTTGCAAGGGAAACCCAAACACACGTCACGTGGTTACTCCCTAGAGTCACACGTGCAACTTTTCCCCTTTCTTTCCGGGTCGTGGATCGGGGCTACCCTCCGAGAGTACAAGAGCCCCACGCCACGGTTCGGCGCCGGGTCGTGACCACTCTCTGCACTCGCCATATGCACATGGGACCGAAGTTCAAAGGGTAGGATGCCGTCCCCTTGCCGGGCCAATCAGGTACTTAAGCTTACCGATTCCCATAATCTCGGCATGTGTTTAGTACGTTCAAAGACTTAACCATCACTACCACACCCTGCGGCCTTAGCATTTTTCACTAGACAGACGGGCCTCAATCGTAACCATCGTTACGTAACCCGTCCGTGTCCTTATGATTGCAGCGTGTAGTAGCCATTCAACTCCTATTTTCTCGCGAGTGACAGGAAATCACTCGACTTTTACCGGAGTCCTATTAGCACAGCGTTCTATCGAACCTTACATCTAGTTTTCAAGCAAGGGTTCCTGACATCATGCAACTAAGTTTTCATCCAACCCCTATAAACTTAATGCACAAGCAAAGAGTAACGAGTTGCATAATTTCGGAAAGAATGGGTTATGCTCCGGGGCTTGCCTTCGCAGTTCGCTTGGGGATCTTCCAAACTTGGGCTCGGGTCTTCAAAAGCTTCAGTTAGATTTGCTTGAGCTTCACGCTGCTCACTCTCGGACGCGGGCACCAGCTCGTAAGTTCCGTCGGCGAGAGTCGTCGATTCTACATGAGTGCACAAGTTTAAGTCGTGGAAATAGCACTTGATTACGATTTGAGAGTAATTACTACAAGGGATAGTTTCTGGTTATGAAATTTTGGATTTAGGCACATCAAGGAAAGATGTGCTTACTGTAAAATTTTCAGCCAATTTTATACAACAGATTAATTCTGAAAAATATATTACATAGCTGCTGTTAGATCCTTGTTCTTTTTATACAGAACAATTGGTGCAACAAATGAGTCTAAGATTTTTAAAGAGCTTTCACTTAAGCATGCAGAAGCTACTGTAATTTTTGTAGGATTTATCATGCAGTAACCAGAGCATAGAAAATATGACATTCTACACCTAGGCTATTCAAAGATTCATTTTTACAGGAACCTACACAGGGTTTTTGTCCATGAAACTTTTTACACAGCAACCACTACCACAGTTTAACTCCCAGGAATAATTTGGGAATTTTCCAAGCTAAGATACTATTTTCTTGATTTAATGTATGTTATTAGCACATTAATCAAATAAATAGGTTACTGTGAGATAAAAAGTCTCCTAATTTTTCTCTGGCTTCTAGGTACCAATGCATTATCATAGGAAAAATTTCAATGGGTGACTCACCACCTAACTGCAGGGATAAAACATTCTTCTTACACATGATATAAAACTAAGTTTAACCAACAGTAAATCTAGAGATGGAATTTGGGCCTGATCTTTTTACACAGTCCTAGTCATCCAGCAACTAATTCACTGCCCAAAATTCAGGGTCAGCATTGTTCTAGAATAGTGGGTACAAAATAAGACCATTAAAGCTTCTATTTAAAGTAGAGCAAAATGTTTTGAGATTCTGAGAAAACTTTTGTAACAAAAGTGGTAGAGTTTGTTCTGAGGATTCCAGAACAGTTGAGTTTGCATTTTTCTGAATTTTCTACGATTTTATACGAATTTTACAAATTCACTGATTTTGAATCTAGGTTTGAAATTTTCTTTTACAACCAGGTCCTTGAATCTTACGCTCAGACCCTTCTAAAGATTTAAATCCTTGCAATTGGGTCCTCGGCGGCTCGGGTACGGTGGCCGGCCGAAATTCCGGCGAGGGGGCTCGCCGGCGGCGAGGGGCAAGGGTCGGGGAAGGTTCAGGGGTGCGAGGGCTACCTTGTGGGGGTGTTGTTCAGGTGGGGGACGACCGGGAAGGGCTCGCCGGCGTTGGAGCAGAGGCGGCGGCGGCGCGGCTCGCATCGACGGCGGTGCTCCGGCGGGCCTGGGGCGGCGTGGTCCGGTCGGTGAGCTTCAGTGGCGCGTGGGGAAGCTACTCAGGGGCTCGGCTTGGACGGAGGGGGTCGGAGTTGTGCTGTCCACGGCGAGCAGGGGCGGCGGCGGCGACGGCAGCGCGGGCGGCGGCGCTCCGGTGGCTCTGGGTGGCGTTGGGTGGGTCGGCGAGCTGCGGTGAGGTGATGTAGTGGTGGCTGGGGGCTCAGTTTGGGCAGTGGGCGGCGGCAGTGGGCTGTCCACGGACGGGTGGTGCTCGGCGGCGGCGATGGCGACGACGAGGAGTTCTGGGCTGCGGTGGCTCGCGCGCGTGGCCGGGCAGGGCTTTTATAGGGGCAGGAGGGGGCGTGGAGGGGCCTGGTTAGCGTGCGGGGCGGAGGCACGGCACGGCGTGCACTGGCCGTGGTGGGCGGCGGCAGAACGCCGGCGCGTCGTGCGGCACGCGGGCGCGGCGACTGGGCGGCCGGGATACGGCGTGAGCGCGGTGAGATAGTGCCGGGCGCGGAGTGGGGAAGCAGCAGCGGCAGCGGCTCGGGCGGAGGGCGGGCGCGGCGACTGGTGGGGCGCGGGGGCCGGGGCGGCACGGCGGAGCGCGGCTACTGGGCGCGACGGGCGGCGGGGCTGGACGCGGCTGCGTCGCAGGCACGCGCGGGCGCGGACTGGCCGCGCGGCGTGGGGGCGGGGCAAAGCCGGCCGTGGCGGGGTGGTGCGGCGGCCACTGGCCTGGCGCTTCGCGCCGGTCAGGCGACGCCGGCCACCTGGCGCGTGGCGGGCGGGCGAGCGCGCGCGGCGCGGCAGAGGAGGGGGAGAAACGAGGGACCGAAATGCAAAAATTCGAAAAACTTCAGGGGTCTGGGTGCAAACAGGGCGTTTTCTCCTCTTTCTGATTTGAATTTCAAAAACTTTTGAACACGAAAGTTGTTCAAAATAAAAAGTTCTACAACTTTGGTTTCAGGCAAAATCCCATTTTGCTTATGGTTTTAAAGTTAATTTAAAAGTTTCAAATGTGTCCAAATGTGCCCGAATTAAATTTGAATTCCAACTGAACCCGTTTTAAATTCTTTCCACCTTCTCATTAGTTGGTTTAAAACATAGAGTTAGGCTAATGTCATTGATTTTGGAATTGTAATTACCAGGGTTGTCACAGCCTTTCCCCCTTAACAAGAATCTCGCCCCGAGATTCGGTAATTCTTAGTGTGGGCGTGGGTGCACATACCAGTGGTTGAGACAAGAAATCCAGGGAAATGTTGGTCCAGGTAGCTCTCCGTTTCCCAGGTGGCTTCTTCTTCCGTGTGGTGATTCCATTGTATTTTATACATTCTAATCACTTTCCTCCTGGTCTCTCTTACTTTTTGATCCAAAATCTTAACTGGGTGTTCGACATACGAGAGGTCGGGTTCCAATGATATTTCTTGCTGTTCCACAATCTCGGTAGGGACTCGAATACACTTCTTGATTTGAGACACGTGGAAGACATCATGGGTGGCCGTGAGCTGAGGGGGCAGTCGTAATTTGTAGGCTACGGGTCCGCAGCTCTCAATGATTTCGTAGGGACCAATATAACGGGGGGCTAGTTTGCCTTTGATTCCAAATCTTCGCACTCCCTTGGTAGGTGAAACTCGAAGATAGACATGATCGCCAACTTCGAACTTTAGGGGCTTTCTCCTTTTGTCAGAATAGCTCTTTTGTCGGGCTTGTGCGGCCTTAAGATTTGCTTGTATTACTTTTACTTTCTCCTCTGCCTCGATCACCAGGTCGGGTCCAATGATTTTACGTTCTCCGGTTTGTGACCAGCTCAAAGGAGTTCGACACCTTCGTCCATACAGGGCCACAAATGGTGCCATTTTCAAACTCGTTTGGTAGCTGTTGTTGTACGAGAACTCTGCCAGGGGTAGGCATTTGTCCCAATTCTTGTCATAATGAATGACACAGGCTCTCAGCATGTCTTCAAGAATTTGGTTTACTCTTTCCGTTTGTCCATCGGTCTGAGGGTGGTATGCTGAGCTGCGAATCAGCTTTGTGCCGAGAGACGTTTGCAGTTGTTCCCAAAAGCGTGCTACAAACTGAGGACCACGATCGGAAATAATTGTCTTAGGTATTCCATGCAGGCAAACAATACGATCGAGGTAAATCTCGGCATATTTCTTGGTAGAATAGGTGGTGTGCACCAGAAGAAAATGTGCCGTCTTCGTGAGTCTATCAACGATAACCCATATGGAATCATGTTTCTGGGAAGTGTTTGGTAGTCCCACGATGAAGTCCATACTTATGTCTTCCCATTTCCATGATGGTATAGGTAACGGTTGAAGTGTACCGGCTACCTTTAAGTGGCTAGCTTTTACTCTCTGGCACGTGTCACATTCCGAGACATACGTAGCAATTTCCCTTTTCATTCTAGTCCACCAGAAGTTCTGTCTTAGGTCCTGATACATTTTGCTACTGCCGGGGTGGATAGAGAATTTGGAGAGGTGTGCCTCATCAAGAATTTGCTTGCGGAGTTCACGATTCTTCGGAACGACTATACGACTTTCGAACCATAGAACTCCTTTATGGTCCTGGCGGAAACATTTATACTTCTCTTCACCTAGAGAGAGTTTTTGTTTGATGATCTTGATTCCTTCATCATGTAGTTGTGCCATGACGATTTGGTCGTGAAGAGTGGGCTCCACTGAGATGTGATTCAGAGTGCCTTGGGAAACCATTTCCAAGTTAAGCTTCCTCATGTCTGCACATAATGTCTCATGGTAGGACTCCATGGATAAGCAATGGCAATGGGACTTGCGGCTTAGTGCATCCGCGACTACATTAGCCTTACCGGGGTGATAGTGCACTTCAAGGTCATAATCTTTGATTAATTCTAGCCATCTGCGTTGTCTCATATTCAGATCGGCTTGTGTGAAGATGTACTTGAGACTCTTATGATCCGTGTAGATATTGCACTGTGTACCCATGAGATAGTGCCTCCATATCTTCAGCGCGTGAATGACGGCTGCAGGCTCAAGATCATGAGTGGGATAATTCTGTTCGTGGGGCCGAAGGGCTCGTGAGGCATATGCAATCACTCGATTCTCTTGCATAAGTACACATCCTAGACCAGTACCTGAGGCGTCACAATACACATCGAATGACTTGGTATTATCGGGTTGAGCTAACACGGGTGCAGTAGTCAGATGCTCTCTGAGAGCATGGAAAGCTTCTTCACATTTCTCATTCCATACAAACTTGACTTCCTTCTTTAACAATTCAGTCATGGGCTTAGCAATTCGAGAGAAATCCGGGATGAAGCGACGGTAGTAACCGGCTAAGCCGAGAAAACTGCGAATCTGATGAACAGAGGTAGGGGGTTTCCAATCCATCACCTCTTGTACCTTGCTGGGGTCAACAGCTATGCCTTCGCTGGAGATCGTGTGACCTAAGAACTTTACAGTATCCAACCAGAATTCACACTTAGAAAACTTAGCATAAAGCTGATGGTCTCTGAGTCGCTGAAGAACAATGCGAAGGTGCTTGGCATGCTCTTCCTCATCCTTGGAATAGATAAGGATGTCGTCGATGAACACTACGACGAATTTGTCAAGTTCGGGCATGAATACCGAATTCATGAGATACATGAAGTAAGCAGGGGCATTGGTGAGTCCAAAGGACATGACCAAGAATTCATATAGTCCATATCGTGTGGAGAAGGCAGTCTTAGGAATATCGCACGGGCGAATCTTGATCTGATGATATCCCGAACGAAGATCGATCTTTGAGAAGACTCTGGCTCCAGCTAATTGATCGAAGAGTACATCGATGCGAGGAAGTGGGTATTTATTTTTAACTGTTACCGCATTGAGAGGTCGGTAGTCCACACATAATCTCAAACTGTCATCCTTCTTCTTTACGAATAGGGCTGGACATCCCCAAGGTGACGCGCTAGGGCGAATAAAACCTTTGTCCAGTAGTTCTTGGAGTTGAATTTTCAGCTCTGCCAATTCTTTAGGGGGCATCCTATATGGTCTCTTGGATATAGGTGCAGTGCCTGGCTGTAGTTCAATAACGAACTCAATGTCCCTATCCGGTGGCATTCCGGGTAAGTCATCCGGGAAAACATCGGCATACCCGTTCACCACAAGAATATCATCTAGCTTAAGTCCTTCCATCTTATAAGCACAGGAATTCGTGCAATCTATGAATGGTAGGTAAAGGGTAGTGGCTCCGTGACTAGGTGAATTTATCTCAACGGCTCGGGAAGAAAGGTCCAGTGTGACTCCATGCATAGCCATCCAGTTCATTCCCAAAATAATGTCCATGCCGTCAAGGGGTAAAAGGACAAGGTCCGTGTCGATGGTTTTACTACCCAATTTGACTGGTACTTGTCTGATCATTTGGTTCGAAGCAATTTTACCACCCGGCGTTGATATCATATATGACCCTTTGGTGTGACAAACATCCAAGCCTACTTTTGCACCGAATTTTGCACTTATGAAACTATGCGATGCACCAGAATCAAATAATATAACTGCAGGCTTGTTATGGATAGAGAATGTACCCGACATCACTGGGGCTCCTTCAGGAAGCTCTGCAAGCGTGGTGAAGTTAATCCGTCCTTGCTTGACTTGCAGGGTCTGTCTCTTGCCCCTGTTCTTGGTGTTCGGGTTGGATCCTTGACCTTGGTTGGGCTGTCCAGGCTGAGGGCATTCTCGCGCGAAGTGGCTGGAACTCCCGCATTTGTAACAGCGATTCGCGGGGCTAGGTCGAAGACACTGCTGAAGAATGGGCCTCGGACCATTCTGTGGAGGCATCGGGGGTCGTACCATGCCTGGCTGCTGTGGGGGTCTGGCAATCCATCTTCCTGACTGCGGGGCCCTTGGTGGAGTTGTGGGTGCGGTATTTTGCACGATGCGATACCTTGGTGGTTGGACACTTGATGGTCCTGCGGGTGCCTTTCTCTTCTTCTCTGCCCGGTGTGCCATGATACAGTCTTCCTGGGTAATGGCCATATTGACCAACTCGTTGTAGGTGTCAGCCCTGGCTAGGTTCAGACGTTCCTTGAGCTTGGTATTCAGACCTCGGCGGAAACGATCACGCTTCTTGGCATCCGTATCAGCGTGATAGCCCGCATACTGACATAAGTTGTTGAACGCCTGGGCGTACTGCAACACGGTGCGGGTGCCCTGGGTGAGTGCCAGGAACTCGTTCAACTTCCTCTCCATGAGACCCTCGGGAATATGATGTGCCCGGAACGCGGTCTTGAACTCATCCCAGTCGACCACATGATCAGCCGGGAGCATCGCAAAATAGTGGTCCCACCACAGGCGAGCGGTACCGCGAAGCTGTTGCGCGGCAAAACGAGCTTTGTTGGCTTCTGAGCATGGGGCCACAAGTAGTGTGAACTTGGATTCTATGGTGCGAATCCATGCATCTGCGTCCAGGGGTTCCTCGGTCTTATGGAACAAGGGCGGCTGGGTCCCTAGGAAATCCGTGTATCCTGCGGCTTGTGGTTGGTGAGCATTATGCCCACCCCTCTGCTGGTGTTGTCCTTGCACAATCTGACGCAGCAGCTCGGTTTGAGCGGCCATCACTTCCACCAAACTGGGCGGGGGTGGTGGCGATTGTCGCGAGCGGCTGCCACCGGCACCAAAACCCTCGGGGTTGCCACGTGTTGATCCAACCATCTGAAACGTGAAAGGTTACCATTAGCAACGCGATCCATATTACTTCCTTGATTCATAAATAATTGGGTAGTCGGAGGCTTCCGAAGTCATAGCTAGAAGTATGGATAGAATCTCTGTCTGCTACGAGAAAAATCATAGCCTGCTGTGGGTCCATCTAAAACATTCCAAACTTTTGCAGTAGTCAGAAAATTTAGGAATGCACCACTTTGGTATTTAACTTCAGCGCTAGAACTATAGCTAGGGTGGTCGAAAGGCTCGTCCTTTGCCTTTCTGTCTTAGCTAATTTTCAGCAGATTGACCGCTACTGTTTCGCCTATAACTTAAACTAGCGAGGTCCAATGATGCTGAATTTTTGTGAAAACCACGATCACAAAATTTAGCACATGTTTGGTATTCAACACTCAGCCAAGAAATGCAAGGAGACATGGGTAAAAATTCCGACAAGTCTCAGCGATTGTGGATTTCATCGTTTACCAACTTACAACGAATCACCCAAGTTTATCGCCGTTCCTTACATGCTGAGGGTATCCACATGGTTCAGGTGTACCCAACACAAAAGAGTTACTCAACTCCTAGTTAGCCTATTACAACACTTGCCAAAAGTTAGGCTACCCTATCGAGGAGTATGTGCAAAAGTCCTCCTAGGTCGTCCTCTAGAAATCGTCCAAGTCGTTGACGGACGACTCGCTGTGAGCAGGAGAGTGGGCTCCCATCTGAGGTGCCTGGGGTACCTCACCCTCGAAATCCATACCTGAGATACCATCAATCTCCTGTGGCTCCTCCTCATCCTCCTCCATGTCGTCCTCATGGGGATGGTCATTCTGATCATGATGCCACTGAATGTGCTCATTAGCACCCTCCAACTCAAGGCTCAGATCATGAAGCTGCTCCTCCAACTGTGCTATCGTGGTATCTCTCTCACCCATGAGAGTGTCCTGCTCCTGGATTTGGCCCTCAAGTTGGCCAATCTGAGCATCTCTGTCCTCAAGATCCTGACTGAGTTCCTTTATCTGCTCATCCCTGGTATCTGCCATCATATGGTAGGCCTGAGCAAGATCAGTGAGCTGCTCGAGTGCCTGACTCTGGAGAGTCTGAAGCCGGTAGAGTGCACTCATGCACCGCACGGAGATGTGGATAGTCTCCTGGGCATGAAAGTCTACCAAGTACTGTGCGTGCTGCACCCTGTTGAGCCAAAAGGGGTCGTTGTCCTGGGCAGCAGGAAACAATCCAATGGGAGTGAGGGTGACAACCTCGGGACGCTGCGCACAAAACGTGGTGAGCGCCCTCATGGCTGCAAGCTCCCAAGTATCGGCCAAACGGCGACCAACAGCCTCAAGCTCCAAGGCGGGCCACTCCGGGTGTAGCGGGTGTGGAAAGATAGTCACGTTGACACGGCACTGGGTAACTCCATTTTCTGCAAACTCCAGTCCGGCGTAACGTGGGGGAATTAGATAGCCCGCGGTACGCAGAACATCCCACAAAATAGAGGGAAAGCCCTCCCAGTGGAGACACTGCGAGTGTACGCGTCCATCCTCATCCACCATCATATCAACAGGCTCGGCCATCTGAACAAAAGATCAAATGGAGTGAGATAGCGAAAAACTGTGAACAGCACAAGGACAGATTCTGTATAGTGTGCAAAAATAACTATAACTCCCACAGTTCTCATCCAAAAATTTTCAAATTTCACCAGATCACTCCTAAGGTATTTGTGAACAACTTTTCTAGTCAACTCCAGAGCTAATTGGGTCTCTAAGATGGTCTTTCTTTTCAGGTTTTACCTTACTGTCTACCCAGAATTTTCAGTGAACAGAGGGCTAGAGTTTCATGCATCAGGGAAAATCTACCCAGCCAAAATTTACCAAATTTTAACAGAAGCTACTTGGGTAAATTTGGAACAAGTTTTGTGTTGTGCTCTTTTGCAGAAATCTGCGGGAAGGGGGCGTAAAAATTTAAGAGGCAGAAGGGCTTATTCTGGACAGAATTCTGACATTCCAAGGTCTCTGTTATTTCTTACTATCCATAAGTTCAGAATTTTTCATTTTTGAACAGAAGATAGAACACAAAATTTGGAACAATTTCTTCAACATGAACTTTATCAGAAATGGTCATTTTCTTGGGTCAATAAATCGCTCTTTTTGGTCACGGCAGAATTCGGACAGTATTGCTAGATGGTCCTTATGCAAACCACGCTTAGATACGCAAGAACCTTACCACTCTCATACAACGCATTTTTTTTTTTGATTTCAGATACACATGTTTATGATGTATCCACGTCCTATTCGTCCTCACAAATAAAACAATTGCCAAATAGCTTTGGTCTTACGATGATAGTTTCGGTGGCATACACAATACGGCTCTCGCTATAATAGCTAATCGAGTCTTTCTAATCGTTCCTTAACTTATCGTGATCGCGGTTAGTGTACCTGCAGAAGATTGACAAAGCATATATATTTCATGAACCTTTCATGCCAGCACTCATGAAAGCGTCCGTATTCATTACCGTTTACTTATAGAAACGATATCTGTACAATTTCCGCCGTACAGACGACGTTAACATACGCTATCGAAATAGCGTATTCACGGGGGTACCGTCATGAGACGGGGGTATGAACAGCGATCGCCATACCCTGCGCCGAACCTTCTACTCCCAATATGTTCAACTAACAGTTGGCATATTGGCAGCATCTCAAGTAAGCCACTGCTTGAGGGCAGCGTTCGGTTCGCATCACCGACAGGAAGGCCAAGCTCTCTCAGTTGGCTGAGGATCCTTACCTTCTTACCTTAGCGACGAGTGCGTCGTTACAGAATTTAGGGTCGGTTGTGCATGAAAGTAAGTTTCGACAGAAAGTAATGTGCTGGAAGTCAGTTGATACTATATATAGAAGTTAGGAAGCCACCTAGTAACTTTCCCATAATCCCTTAGGGCTTTACGAACTAGGCACCATCCTTAACGTACCAACGCATTTCGTAACACAACCTTCTAGTCAAGTTTTATGAAAACAAGTTTTTAAGGCTTGTCGCATTCTCTGGCGTATGTATTTTGGCTCTGGCGTCCGCTGTTGCCAGCTGTGGCACCAACTACGGCTCTGATACCAGCTATGGCAGAACCACCTGAATTAATCCGGCTCAAGTGTATTAACCATCACCATTAAGGCAATCTCGGTTAACCTTACACTTCAAACGGAATAATCCACTGGTCTGTCGGGTATAACCTCCCGATACAACCACGGTAATCGGATCGAGCGCCATACATACAAACGCTCACGCGACGATGAGCCCAGAGAATACCACATTCCAGCAAATATTACGACATTAACATAAGTAAATATTACAGACCAAGTTCTGAGTTTAGAAACCAAATACTCCAATTAACATAAATAAGTTCTTCAGAGTTAAATTGCAGCGGAAAATAAACAACGGAAACTACTCGACGATACAGGATGCCTCGATGAAGCCTGTACGAGACATCACTCGGCCTTATCTCCGTTGGACGGGGGCGCATCCCATTCCACCGACCAACCAGGGGGAAGAGTGCAGGGCCAAGTCAAGCTAGAAATCATATCTTCGAAGGGCTCACCTGAAAACGAGTCACAAGCAAGACTGAGTATACTAATACTCAGCAAGACTTACCCGTGTAGTGGAAACTACTCCACCGACTCTAGACATGCAAGGCTTTTTGGCTCAGGGGTTTGTTTTGCCGAAAAGCATCTACAAGTAGGTCCTTACTTTCGACTTTTAGCTCCAGATTCTAGTTTCATTAACCAGTCTAGGTAAGCAACTATCTAAAGCATACATGGTGAAGCATTAAATTTTTCCATCCAGCCAGTTCATTCATCATCATTGTTCCTCTTCTTACTCTGTGGGTAAAAATGGTTAAGCAGTCTCAATAGCCATGAGAAACGGACGATTCGAATCGAATTTCTTAACCTTGCAAGGGAAACCCAAACACACGTCACGTGGTTACTCCCTAGAGTCACACGTGCAACTTTTCCCCTTTCTTTCCGGGTCGTGGATCGGGGCTACCCTCCGAGAGTACAAGAGCCCCACGCCACGGTTCGGCGCCGGGTCGTGACCACTCTCTGCACTCGCCATATGCACATGGGACCGAAGTTCAAAGGGTAGGATGTCGTCCCCTTGCCGGGCCAATCAGGTACTTAAGCTTACCGATTCCCATAATCTCGGCATGTGTTTAGTACGTTCAAAGACTTAACCATCACTACCACACCCTGCGGCCTTAGCATTTTTCACTAGACAGACGGGCCTCAATCGTAACCATCGTTACATAACCCGTCCGTGTCCTTATGATTGCAGCGTGTAGTAGCCATTCAACTCCTATTTTCTCGCGAGTGACAGGAAATCACTCGACTTTTACCAGAGTCCTATTAGCACAGCGTTCTATCGAACCTTACATCTAGTTTTCAAGCAAGGGTTCCTGACATCATGCAACTAAGTTTTCATCCAACCCCTATAAACTTAATGCACAAGCAAAGAGTAACGAGTTGCATAATTTCGGAAAGAATGGGTTATGCTCCGGGGCTTGCCTTCGCAGTTCGCTTGGGGATCTTCCGAACTTGGGCTCGGGTCTTCAAAAGCTTCAGTTAGATTTGCTTGAGCTTCACGCTGCTCACTCTCGGACGCGGGCACCAGCTCGTAAGTTCCGTCGGCGAGAGTCGTCGATTCTACATGAGTGCACAAGTTTAAGTCGTGGAAATAGCACTTGATTACGATTTGAGAGTAATTACTACAAGGGATAGTTTCTGGTTATGAAATTTTGGATTTAGGCACATCAAGGAAAGATGTGCTTACTGTAAAATTTTCAGCCAATTTTATGTAACAGATTAATTCTGAAAAATATATTACATAGCTGCTGTTAGATCCTTGTTTTTTTTATACAGAACAATTGGTGCAACAAATGAGTCTAAGATTTTTACAGAGCTTTCACTTAAGCATGCAGAAGCTACTGTAATTTTTGTAGGATTTATCATGCAGTAACCAGAGCATAGAAAATATGACATTCTACACCTAGGCTATTCAAAGATTCATTTTTACAGGACCCTACACAGGGTTTTTGTCCATGAAACGTTTTACACAGCGACCACTACCACAGTGTAACTCCCAGTAATAATTTGGGAATTTTCCAAGCTAAGATACTATTTTCTTGATTTAATGTATGTTATTAGCACATAAATCAAATAAATAGGTTACTGTGAGATAAAAAGTCTCCTAATTTTTCTCTGGCTTCTAGGTACCAATGCATTATCATAGGAAATATTTCAATGGGTGACTCACCATCTAACTGTAGGGATAAAACATTCTTCTTACACATGATATAAAACTAAGTTTAACCAACAGTAAATCTAGAGATGGAATTTGGGCCTGATCTTTTTACACAGTCCTAGTCATCCAGCAACTAATTCACTGCCCAAAATTCAGGGTCAGCATTGTTCTAGAATAGTGGGTACAAAATAACTCCATTAAAGCTTCTATTTAAAGTAGAGCAAAATTTTTTGAGATTCTGAGAAAACTTTTGTAACAAAAGTGGTAGAGTTTATTCTGAGGATTCCAGAACAGTTGAGTTTGCAGTTTTCTGAATTTTCTACGATTTTATACGAATTTTACAAATTCACTGATTTTGAATCTAGGTTTGAAATTTTCTTTTACAACCAGGTCCTTGAATCTTACGCTCAGACCCTTCTAAAGATTTAAATCCTTGCAATTGGGTCCTCGGCGGCTCGGGTACGGCGGCCGGCCAAAATTCCGGCGAGGGGGCTCGCCGGCGGCGAGGGGCAAGGGTCGGGGAAGGTTCAGGGGTGCGAGGGCTACCTTGTGGGGGTGTTGTTCAGGTGGGGGACGGCCGGGAAGGGCTCACCGGCGTTGGAGCAGAGGCGGCGGCGGCGCGGCTCGCGTCGACGGCGGTGCTCCGGCGGGCCTGGGGCGGCGTGGTCCGGTCGGTGAGCTTCAGTGGCGCGTGGGGAAGCTACTCAGGGGCTCGGCTTGGATGGAGGGGGTCGGAGTTGTGCTGTCCACGGCGAGCAGGGGCGGCGGCGGCGACGGCAGCGCGGGCGGCGGCGCTCCGGTGGCTCTGGGTGGCGTTGGGTGGGTCGGCGAGCTACGGTGAGGTGATGTAGTGGTGGCTGGGGGCTCAGTTTGGGCAGTGGGCGGCGGCAGTGGGCTGTCCACGGACGGGTGGTGCTCGGCGGCGGCGATGGCGACGGCGAGGCGTTCTGGGCTGCGGTGGCTCGCGCGCGTGGCCGGGCAGGGCTTTTATAGGGGCAGGAGGGGCGAGGAGGGGCCTGGTTAGCGTGCGGGGCGGAGGCACGGCACGGCGTGCACTGGCCGCGGTGGGCAGCGGCAGAACGCCGGCGCGTCGTGCGGCACGCGGGCGCGGCGACTGGGCGGCCGGGATACGGCGTGAGCGCGGTGAGATAGTGCCGGGCGCGGAGTGGGGAAGCAGCAGCGGCAGCGGCTCGGGCGGAGGGCGGGCGCGGCGACTGGTGGGGCGCGGGGGCCGGGGCGGCACGGCGGAGCGCGGCTACTGGGCGCGACGGGCGGCGGGGCTGGACGCGGCTGCGTCGCAGGCACGCGCGGGCGCGGACTGGCCGCGCGGCGTGGGGGCGGGGCAAAGCCGGCCGTGGCGGGGTGGTGCGGCGGCCACTGGCCTGGCGCTTCGCGCCGGTCAGGCGACGCCGGCCACCTGGCGCGCGGCGGGCGGGCGAGCGCGCGCGGCGCGGCAGAGGAGGGGGAGAAACGAGGGACCGAAATGCAAAAATTCGAAAAACTTCAGGGGGCTGGGTGCAAACAGGGCGTTTTCTCCTCTTTCTGATTTGAATTTCAAAAACTTTTGAACACGAAAGTTGTTCAAAATAAAAAGTTCTACAACTTTGGTTTCAGGCAAAATCCCATTTGGCTTATGGTTTTAAAGTTAATTTAAAAGTTTCAAATGTGTCCAAATGTGCCCGAATTAAATTTGAATTCCAACTGAACCCGTTTTAAATTCTTTCCACCTTCTCATTAGTTGGTTTAAAACATAGAGTTAGGCTAATGTCATTGATTTTGGAATTGTAATTACCAGGGTTGTCACAAATAGGGTGGATCGGGTGCGTTCGATGCTAAAAATTCTAACACGACTCTGTTGAAAGAACATGTGCATTAATTGCACCAGCTCAGCCCATTTTGCATCGGCTCCTGTGTAGTGACAAAACCGTCTAAAACGCCCCAAAATATGAGTTTGGGGTTCAATGTGGTGGATCGTTTGTGTTCGCTGCAAAATTTCCGACGCGACTTTTTTGCACGAACCTGTGAATTAATTGAACCACTTCTGCATGTTATGCACCAAAGTTCGTGGATTAATGAAACGGTCCGAAACGCCCCAAAACATGAGTTTGGGGTCCAATGGGGTGGATCAGTGTTCGTTGCGAAAAAATTCTGACGTGACTTCGTTGCACGAACTTGTGCATTAATAGCACCAGTTCAGCAAATTTTGCACCGAAGTTTGTGTAGTAACGAAACGGTCTGAAATGCCCCAAAACATGAGTTTGAGTGCAACAGGGTGGATCAGGCGCGTTCGATGCAAAAACTTCTATCACGGCTTTGTTGAACGAACTTGTGCATTGTTTGCACCAGCTCAGCCCGTTTTGCATCCACTGTTGTGAAGTGACGCCACGGTCTTAAACGCCCCAAAACATGAGTTCCGGGTCCAATGGGGTGGATCGGTTGCGTTAGTTGCAAAACTTCCGGTGCGACTTTGTTGCAAGAACTTGTTGATTAATTGCACCGCTTCTGCATGTTATGCGCCGAAGTTTATATAGTAACGAAACGGTCCAAAACGCCCCAAAATATGAGTTTGGGGTCAAATGGGGTGGATCGGGTGCGTTTGTTGCGAAAAATTACGAGGCAACTTCGTGGGACGAACTTGTGCATTAGTTGCACCAGTTTCTCCTGATCTGCATCGACTTTCATACAGTACAAAAATGGTCCAAAACACCGCAAAACCTGAGTTTGGGGTCCAATGGGGTGGATCGGGTGTGTTCGTTGCAAAAACTTCCGACACGACTTCGTTGCACGAAGTTGTGCATTAATTGCACCAGTTCGGCCCATTATGCACCGAAGTTTGTGCAGTAACGAAACGGTCCGAAATGCACCAAAAGATGAGTTTGGGATCCAATGGGGTGGATCGGGTGCGTTCGTTGCGAAAAACTCCGAGGCAACTTCGTGGCACGAACATGTGCTTTAATTGCACCAGTGTGTCCCGTTTTGCATTGACTTTCGTGCAGTAACGAAATGGTCCGAAACACCCCAAAACTTGAGTTTGGGGTCCAATGCGGTGGATCGGGTGCGTTCGTTGCGAAAAATTCTGACGCGACTTCGTTGCACGAACTTGTGCATTAATTGCACTAGTTCGGCCCATTTTGCACCGAAGTTTGTGTAGTAACGAAACGCTCCGAAACGCCCCAAAACATAAGTTTGAGTGCAGCAAGGTGGATCGGGTGTGTTCGACGCAAAAAATTCTAACACGGCTTTGTTGAATTAACTTGTGCATTATGTGCACCGGCTCAGCCTGTTTTGCATCCACTCTTGTGCAGTGACGACACGGTCTGAAACGCCCCAAAACATGAGTTCGGGGTCCAATGGGGTGGATCGGTTGCGTTAGTTGCAAAACTTCCGGCGCGACTTTGTCGCACGAACTTGTTCATTAATTGCACCACTTCTGCATGTTATGCGTCAAAGTTTGTGCAGTAACGAAACGGTGCGAAGCGCCCCAAAATATGAGTTTGGGGTCCAATAGGGTGGATCGGGTGCGTTCATTGTGAAAGATTACGAGGCAACTTCGTGGCACGAACTTGTGCATTAGTTGCACCAGTTTCTCCCAATCTGCATCGACTTTCATGCAGTAACAAAATGGTCCAAAACACCCCAAAACATGAGTTTGGGGTCTAATGGGGTGGATCGGGTGTGTTCGTTGCGAAAAATTCCGACACGACTTCGTTGCACGAAGTTGTGCATTAATTGCACCAGTTCGGCCCATTTTGCACTGAAGTTTGTGCAGTAACGAAACGGTCTGAAATGCACCACAACATGAGTTTGGGGTCCAATAGGGTGGATCGGGTGCGTTTGTTGCGAAAAACTCCGAGGCAACTTCGTGGCACGAACATGTGCATTAATTGCTCCAGTTTGTCCCGTTTTGCATCGACTTTCGTGCAGTAACGAAACGGTCCGAAACGCCCCAAAACTTGAGTTTGGGGTCCAACGAGATGGATCGGGTGCATTTGTTGCGAAAAATTCCGACGCGACTTCGTTGCATGAACTTGTGCATTAATTGCACTAGCTCGCCCCGTTTTGTACCGAAGTTTGTGCAGTAACGAACTGGTCTGAAAGGCCCAAAAACATAAGTTTGAGTGCAATAGGATGGATCGGGTGGTTCGTTACGAAAATTTCGACGCGACTTTGTTTAACGAACTTGTGCATTAATTGCACCATCTCAGCCCGTTTTGCACCGAAGTTTGTGCAGTATCGGAACAGTTCCAAACGCCCAAAAATATGAGTTTAGGGTCCAAGGGGGTGAATCGGGTGCATTCGTTGCGAAAAATTCCAACATGATTTCGTTGTACGAACTTGTGCATTAATCGCACCAGTTTCGCCCATTTTGTAACGAAGTTCGTGCAGTAACGAAACGGTCCGAAACGCACCGAAAGATGCGTTTAGGGTCCAATGGGGTGGATTGGGTGCGTTCATTGCGAAAAATTCCGACGCAACTTCATGGCACGAACTTCTGCTTTACTTGCACCAGTTTCGCCCGATTTGCGTCAACTTTCGTGCAATAACGAAATGGTCCGAAATGCCCCGAAACATGAGTTTGGGGTCCAATGGGGTGGATCAGGTGCGTTCGTTGCGAAAAATTCCAACGCGACTTCGTTGCACGAACTTGTGCATTGTTTGCACCAGCTCAGCCCGTTTTGCATCCACTCTTGTGAAGTGACGCCACGGTCTTAAACGCCCCAAAACATGAGTTCCGGGTTCAATGGGGTGGATCGGTTGCGTTAGTTGCAAAACTTCCGGTGCGACTTTGTCGCAAGAACTTGTTGATTAGTTTATGCAGTAACGAAATGGTCCGAAATGCCCCAAAATATGAGTTTGTGCATTGTGCATTAGTTGCACCAGTTCGGCCCATTTTGCACCGAAGTTTGTGTAGAAACGAAACGGTCCGAAACAACCGAAAACATGAGTTTAAGTGCAATAGGGTGGATCGGGTGCGTTCGATGCGAAAAATTCTAACACGACTTCGTTGCACGAACTTGTGCATTAATTGGACCAGCTCCGCCCGTTCTGCATTGATTTTTGTGTAGGAAGGAAATGGTCTGAAACGCTCCAAAACATGAGTTTGGGGTCCAATGTGGCTGATCCGATGCGTTCATTGCAAAAAATTCTAACATGACTTCGTTGCACTTTCTTGTGCATTAATTGGAGCAGCTCAGCCTATTTTGCATTGACTTTTATGTAGTAAGGAAACGGTCTAAAACGCCCCAAAATATGAGTTTGGGGTCCAATGTGGCTGATCGGGTGCGTTCGTTGCGAAAAATTCCGACTCGACTTCGTTGCAGGAACATGTGCATTAATTGCACCAATTCGGCCCGTTTTTTACCGAAGTTCGAGCAGCAACGAAACGTTCCAAAATGCCCCAAAACATGAGTTTGGGTTCAAATGGAGTTTTGCGATGATGTTCATGCAGCGAAACGCCCCAAAACATTAGTTTGGGGTCCATTGGGGTGGATCGGGTGCGTTCGTTGCGACAAGTTCTCATGCGACTTTGTTGCACGAAGTTATGCATTAATTGCACCAGCTCAGCCCATTTTGCATGGACTTTCCAGCAGTAACGAAACGGTCTGAAAGGCCCCAAAACAGGAGTTCGGGATCCAATAGGGTGGATCGGGTGCGTTCGTTGCGAAAATTCCGACGTGATTTTGTTGCAGGAACTTGTGCATTAATCGCACCAGTTCTTGCCATTTTGCTTCGAAATTCACGGAGTAATGAAATGGTCCAAATCGCCGCAAAGCATGAGCTTGGGCTCCAATGTGGTGGATCGGGTGCGTTTGTTGCGAAAAATTCCGACGCGACTTCGTTGCAAGAACTTGTGCATTAATTGCACTAGCTCGCCCTATTTTGTACCGAAGTTTGTGCAGTAACGAAACGGTCCGAAATGCCCCAAAACATAAGTTTGAGTGCAATAGTATGGATCGGGTGCGTCCGATGCAAAAACTTCTATCACGGCTTTGTTGAACGAACTTGTGCATTGTTTGCACCAGCTCAGCCTGTTTTGCATCCAATCTTGTGCAGTGACGACACGGTCTGAAACGCCCCAAAAGATGAGTTTATGCAGTAACAAAATGGTCCAAAACGCCCCAAAACATGTCGCAAGAATTAACTTGTGCATTATGTGCACCAGCTCAGCCTGTTTTGCATCCACTCTTGTGCAGTGACGACACAGTCTGAAACGCCCCAAAACATGAGTTCGGGGTCCAATGGGGTGGATCGGTTGCGTTATTTGCAAAACTTCCGGCGCGACTTTGTCGCACGAACTTGTTCATTAATTGGACCACTTCTGCATGTTACGCGTCGAAGTTTGTGCAGTAACGAAACGGTGCGAAGCACCCCAAAATATGAGTTTGGGGTCCAATGGGGTGGATCGGGTGCGTTCATTGTGAAAGATTACGAGGCAACTTCGTGGCACGAACTTGTGCATTAGTTGCACCAGTTTCTCCTGATCTGCATCGACTTTCATGCAGTAGCAAAATGGTCCAAAACACCCCAAAACATGAGTTTGGGGTCCAATGGGGTGGATCGGGTGTGTTCGTTGCGAAAAATTCCGACACGACTTCGTTGCACGAAGTTGTGCATTAGTTGCACCAATTTCTCCCGATTTGCATCGACTTTCATGCAGTAACGAAACGGTGCGTAACGTCCCAAAATATGAGTTTGGGGTCCAATGGGGTGGATCGGGTGCGTTTATGGTGAAAAATTACGAGGCAACTTTGTGGCACGAACTTGTGCATTAGTTGCACAAAATTCTCCCGATTTGCATCGACTTTTCTTGCAGTAACGAAATGGTCCAAAACGCCCCAAAACATGAGTTTAGGGTCCAATGGGGTGGATCGGGTGTGTTCGTTGCGAAAAATTCCAACACGACTTCGTTGCACGAACTTGTGCATTAACTGCACCAGTTCGGCCCATTTTGCACAGAAGTTTGTGCAGTAACGAAACGGTCTGAAATGCAATAAAACATGTGTTTGGGGTCCAATGGGGTGGATCAGTTATGTTCGTTGCGAAAAACTCCGAGGCAACTTCGTGGCACGAACATGTGCTTTAATTGCACCAGTTTGTCCCATTTTGTATCGACTTTCGTGCAGTAACGAAACGGTCCAAAACGCCCCAAAACTTGAGTTTCGGGTCCAATGGGGTGGATCGGTTGCGTTAGTTGCAAAACTTCTGGTGCGAGTTTGTCGCACGAACTTGTTCATTAATTGCACCACTTCTGCATGTTATGCGCCGAAGTTTGTGCAATAACGAAACGGTGCGAAACGCCCCAAAATATGAGTTTGGGGTCCAATGGGGTGGATCGGGTGCGTTCATTGCGAAAAACTCCGAGGCAACTTCGTGGCACGAACTTGAGCATTAGTTGCACCAGTTTGTCCTGTTTTCCATCGACTTTCATGCACTAATGAAACAGTCCGAAACGTCCCAAAACATGAATTTGGGGTACAATGGTGTGGATCGGGTGCGTGCGTTGCAAAAAATTGTAACACTGCTTTGTTGAACGAACTTGTGCATTATGTGCACCAGCTCAGCCTGTTTTGCATCCACTCTTGTGCACTAACGAAACGGTCTGAAACGCCCCAAAACATGAGTTCGGGGTCCAATGGGGTGGATCGGTTGCGTTAGTTGCAAAACGTCCGGCGCGACTTTGTCGCACGAACTTGTTCATTAATTGCACCACTTCTGCATGTTATGCGCTGAAGTTTGTGCAGTAACGAAACGGTGTGAAACGCCCAAAAATATGAGTTTGGGGTGCAATGGGGTGGATCGGGTGCGTTCGTTGTGAAAAATTACGAGGCAACTTTGTGGCATTAACTTGTGCATTAGTTGCACCAGTTTCTCTCGATTTGCATCGACTTTCATGCAGTAACGAAATGGTCCAAAATGCCCCAAAACATGAGTTTGGGGTCCAATGGGTTTGATCGGGTGCGTTCGTAGTGAAAAATTCCGATGCGACTTCGTTGCACGAAATTGTGCATTAATTGCACCAATTCGGCCCATTTTGCACCGAAGTTTTTGCAGTAACGAAACAGTCCGAAATGCACAAAAATATGAGTTTGGGATCCAATGGGGTGGATCGGGTGCGTTCGTTGCGAAAAACTCCGAGGCAACTTCGTGGCACGAGCATGTGCTTTAATCGCACAAGTTTGTCCCATTTTGCATTGACTTTCGTGCAGTAACGAAACGGTCCGAAATGCCGACAAACTTGAGTTTGGGGTCCAATGGGGTGGATCGGGTGCGTTCGTTGCGAAAAATTCCGACGCGACTTCGTTGCATGAACTTGTGCATTAAATGCACCAGTTCGGCCCATTTTGTACCGAAGTTTGTGTAGTAACGAAACGTTCCGAAATGCCCCAAAACATGAGTTTGAGTGCAATAGGGTGCGTTCGGTGCAAAAAATTCTAACACGGCTTTGTTGGACGAACTTGTGCATTATGTGCACCAGCTCAGCCCGTTTTGCATCCACTCTTGTGAATTGATGACACAGTCTTAAACGCACCAAAACATGAGTTCTTGGTCCAATGGGGTGGATCGGTTGCGTTAGTTGCAAAACGTCTGGCGCGACTTGGTCGCACGAACTTGTTCATTAATTGCCCCACTTCTGCATGTTATGCGCCGAAGTTTTGCTGTAACGAAACGGTGCGAAACGCCCCAAAATATGAGTTTGGGGTCCAATGGGGTGGATCGGGTGCGTTCGTTGTGAAAAATTACGAGGCAACTTCGTGGCACGAACTTGTCCATTAGTTACACCAGTTTCTCCCGATCTACATCGACCTTCATGCAGTAACGAAATGGTCCAAAACGCCCCAAAACATGAGTTTGGGGTCCAATGGGGTGGATCGGGTGCGTTCGTTGCGAAAAATTCTGACGCGACTTCGTTGCACGAACTTGTGCATTAATTGCACCAGTTCGGCCCATTTTGCACCGAAGTTTGTGTAGTAATGAAATGGTCCGAAATGCCCCAAAACATGAGCTTGAGTGCAACAGGGTGGATCGGGTGTGTTCGATGCAAAAAATTCTAACACGTCTTTGTTGAACGAACTTGTACATTATGTGCAATAGCTCAGCCCGTTTTGCATCCACTCTGGTGCAGTGACGACACGGTCTGAAACCCCTCAAAACATGAGTTCGGAGTCCAATGGGGTGGATCGGTTGCGTTAGTTGCAAAACTTCCGGCGCGACTTTGTCGCACGAACTTGTTCATTAATTGCACCACTTCTGTATGTTACGCGTCGAAGTTTGTGCAGTAACGAAACGGTGCGAAGCACCCCAAAATATGAGTTTGGGGTCCAATGGGGTGGATCGGGTGCGTTCGTTGTGAAAAATTACGAGGCAACTTCGTGGAATGAACTTGTGCATTAGTTGCACCAGTTTCTCCTGATCTGCATCGACTTTCATGCAGTAGCAAAATGGTCCAAAACACCCCAAAACATGAGTTTGGGGTCCAATGGGGTGGATCGGGTGTGTTCGTTGCGAAAAATTCCGACACGACTTCGTTGCACGAAGTTGTGCATTAGTTGCACCAATTTCTCCCGATTTGCATCGACTTTCATGCAGTAACGAAACGGTGCGTAACGTCCCAAAATATGAGTTTGGGGTCCAATGGGGTGGATCGGGTGCGTTTATGGTGAAAAATTACGAGGCAACTTTGTGGCACGAACTTGTGCATTAGTTGCACAAAATTCTCCCGATTTGCATCGACTTTTCTTGCAGTAACGAAATGGTCCAAAACGCCCCAAAACATGAGTTTAGGGTCCAATGGGGTGGATCGGGTGTGTTCGTTGCGAAAAATTCCAACACGACTTCATTGCACGAACTTGTGCATTAACTGCACCAGTTCGGCCCATTTTGCACAGAAGTTTGTGCAGTAACGAAACGGTCTGAAATGCAATAAAACATGTGTTTGGGGTCCAATGGGGTGGATCAGTTATGTTCGTTGCGAAAAACTCCGAGGCAACTTCGTGGCACGAACATGTGCTTTAATTGCACCAGTTTGTCCCATTTTGTATCGACTTTCGTGCAGTAACGAAACGGTCCAAAACGCCCCAAAACTTGAGTTTCGGGTCCAATGGGGTGGATCGGTTGCGTTAGTTGCAAAACTTCTGGTGCGAGTTTGTCGCACGAACTTGTTCATTAATTGCACCACTTCTGCATGTTATGCGCCGAAGTTTGTGCAATAACGAAACGGTGCGAAACGCCCCAAAATATGAGTTTGGGGTCCAATGGGGTGGATCGGGTGCGTTCATTGCGAAAAACTCCGAGGCAACTTCGTGGCACGAACTTGAGCATTAGTTGCACCAGTTTGTCCTGTTTTCCATCGACTTTCATGCACTAATGAAACAGTCCGAAACGTCCCAAAACATGAATTTGGGGTACAATGGTGTGGATCGGGTGCGTGCGTTGCAAAAAATTGTAACACTGCTTTGTTGAACGAACTTGTGCATTATGTGCACTAGCTCAGCCTGTTTTGCATCCACTCTTGTGCACTAACGAAACGGTCTGAAACGCCCCAAAACATGAGTTCGGGGTCCAATGGGGTGGATCGGTTGCGTTAGTTGCAAAACGTCCGGCGCGACTTTGTCGCACGAACTTGTTCATTAATTGCACCACTTCTGCATGTTATGCGCTGAAGTTTGTGCAGTAACGAAACGGTGTGAAACGCCCAAAAATATGAGTTTGGGGTGCAATGGGGTGGATCGGGTGCGTTCGTTGTGAAAAATTACGAGGCAACTTTGTGGCATTAACTTGTGCATTAGTTGCACCAGTTTCTCTCGATTTGCATCGACTTTCATGCAGTAACGAAATGGTCCAAAATGCCCCAAAACATGAGTTTGGGGTCCAATGGGTTTGATCGGGTGCGTTCGTAGTGAAAAATTCCGATGCGACTTCGTTGCACGAAATTGTGCATTAATTGCACCAATTCGGCCCATTTTGCACCGAAGTTTTTGCAGTAACGAAACAGTCCGAAATGCACAAAAATATGAGTTTGGGATCCAATGGGGTGGATCGGGTGCGTTCGTTGCGAAAAACTCCGAGGCAACTTCGTGGCACGAGCATGTGCTTTAATCGCACAAGTTTGTCCCATTTTGCATTGACTTTCGTGCAATAACGAAACGGTCCGAAATGCCGACAAACTTGAGTTTGGGGTCCAATGGGGTGGATCGGGTGCGTTCGTTGCGAAAAATTCCGACGCGACTTCGTTGCATGAACTTGTGCATTAAATGCACCAGTTCGGCCCATTTTGTACCGAAGTTTGTGTAGTAACGAAACGTTCCGAAATGCCCCAAAACATGAGTTTGAGTGCAATAGGGTGCGTTCGGTGCAAAAAATTCTAACACGGCTTTGTTGGACGAACTTGTGCATTATGTGCACCAGCTCAGCCCGTTTTGCATCCACTCTTGTGAATTGATGACACAGTCTTAAACGCACCAAAACATGAGTTCTTGGTCCAATGGGGTGGATCGGTTGCGTTAGTTGCAAAACGTCTGGCGCGACTTGGTCGCACGAACTTGTTCATTAATTGCCCCACTTCTGCATGTTATGCGCCGAAGTTTTGCTGTAACGAAACGGTGCGAAACGCCCCAAAATATGAGTTTGGGGTCCAATGGGGTGGATCGGGTGCGTTCGTTGTGAAAAATTACGAGGCAACTTCGTGGCACGAACTTGTCCATTAGTTACACCAGTTTCTCCCGATCTACATCGACCTTCATGCAGTAACGAAATGGTCCAAAACGCCCCAAAACATGAGTTTGGGGTCCAATGGGGTGGATCGGGTGCGTTCGTTGCGAAAAATTCTGACGCGACTTCGTTGCACGAACTTGTGCATTAATTGCACCAGTTCGGCCCATTTTGCACCGAAGTTTGTGTAGTAATGAAATGGTCCGAAATGCCCCAAAACATGAGCTTGAGTGCAACAGGGTGGATCGGGTGTGTTCGATGCAAAAAATTCTAACACGTCTTTGTTGAACGAACTTGTACATTATGTGCAATAGCTCAGCCCGTTTTGCATCCACTCTGGTGCAGTGACGACACGGTCTGAAACCCCTCAAAACATGAGTTCGGAGTCCAATGGGGTGGATCGGTTGCGTTAGTTGCAAAACTTCCGGCGCGACTTTGTCGCACGAACTTGTTCATTAATTGCACCACTTCTGTATGTTACGCGTCGAAGTTTGTGCAGTAACGAAACGGTGCGAAGCACCCCAAAATATGAGTTTGGGGTCCAATGGGGTGGATCGGGTGCGTTCGTTGTGAAAAATTACGAGGCAACTTCGTGGAATGAACTTGTGCATTAGTTGCACCAGTTTCTCCTGATCTGCATCGACTTTCATGCAGTAGCAAAATGGTCCAAAACACCCCAAAACATGAGTTTGGGGTCCAATGGGGTGGATCGGGTGTGTTCGTTGCGAAAAATTCCGACACGACTTCGTTGCACGAAGTTGTGCATTAGTTGCACCAATTTCTCCCGATTTGCATCGACTTTCATGCAGTAACGAAACGGTGCGTAACGTCCCAAAATATGAGTTTGGGGTCCAATGGGGTGGATCGGGTGCGTTTATGGTGAAAAATTACGAGGCAACTTTGTGGCACGAACTTGTCCATTAGTTGCAACAGTTTCTCCCGATCTGCATCGACTTTCCTGCAGTAACGAAATGGTCCAAAACACCTCAAAACTTGAGTTTGGGGTCCAATGGGGTGGATCGGGTGCGTTCGTTGCGAAAAATTCCGACGCGACTTCGTTGCACGAACTTGTGCATTAATTGCACCAGTTCGGCCCATTTTGCACCGAAGTTTGTGTAGTAATGAAACGGTCCGAAATGCCCCAAAACATGAGCTTGAGTGCAACAGGGTGGATCGGGTGTGTTCGATGCAAAAAATTCTAACACGTCTTTGTTGAACGAACTTGTACATTATGTGCAATAGCTCAGCCCGTTTTGCATCCACTCTGGTGCAGTGACGACACGGTCTGAAACCCCTCAAAACATGAGTTCGGAGTGCAATGGGGTGGATCGGTTGCGTTACTTGCAAAACTTCCGGCGCGACTTTGTCGCACGAACTTGTTCATTAATTGCACCACTTCTGCATGTTATGCGCTGAAGTTTGTGCAGTAACGAAACGGTGTGAAACGCCCAAAAATATGAGTTTGGGGTCCAATGGGGTGGATCGGGTGCGTTCGTTGTGAAAAATTACGAGGCAACTTCGTGGAATGAACTTGTGCATTAGTTGCACCAGTTTCTCTCGATTTGCATCGACTTTCATGGAGTAATGAAATGGTCCAAAACGCCCCAAAACATGAGTTTGGGGTCTAATGGGGTTGATCGAATGCGTTCGTAGTGAAAAATTCCGACGCGACTTCGTTGCACGAAATTGTGCATTAATTGCACCAATTCGGCCCGTTTTCCACCGAAGTTTGAGCAGTAACGAAACGGTCCGAAATGCACCAAAACATGAGTTAGGGATCCAATGGGGTTGATCGGGTGCGTTCGTTGCGAAAAACTCTGAGGCAACTTCGTGGCACGAACATGTGCTTTAATTGCACAAGTTTGTCCCGTTTTGCATTGACTTTCGTGCAGTAACGAAACGGTCCGAAACGCCGACAAACTTGAGTTTGGGGTCCAATGGGGTGGATCGGGTTCGTTCGTTGCGAAAAATTCCGACGCGACTTCGTTGCACGAACTTATGCATTAAATTCACCAGTTCAGCCCATTTGCACCGAAGTTTGTGTAGTAACGAAACGGTCCGAAACGCCCCAAAATATGAGTTTGAGTGCAACAGGGTGGATCGGGTGCGTTCGATGCAAAAAATTCTAACACGGCTTTGTTGAACGAACTTGTGCATTATGTGCACCAAGTCAGCCCGTTTTGCATCCACTCTTGTGCACTGACGACACGGTCTGAAACGCCCCAAAACATGAGTTCGGAGTCCAATGGGGTGGATCGGTTGCGTTAGTTGCAAAACGTTATGCACCGAAGTTTTGCTGTAACGAAACGGTCCGAAACGCCCCAAAACATGAATTTGGGGTCCAATGGGGTGGATCGGGTGCGTTCGTTGCGAAAAATTGTAACACGGTTTTGTTGAACGAACTTGTGCATTATGTGCACCAGCTCAGCCCGTTTTGCATCCACTCTTGTGAAGTGACGACACGGTCTGAAACGCCCCAAAACATGAGTTCGGGGTCCAATGGGGTGGATCGGTTGCGTTAGTTGCAAAACTTCCGGCGCGACTTTGTCGCGCGAACTTGTTCATTAATTGCCCCACTTCTGCATGTTATGCGCCGAAGTTTGTGCAGTAACGAAATGGTGCGAAACGCCCCAAAACTTGAGTTTCGGGTCCAATGGGGTGGATCGGGTGCGTTCGTTGACAAAAATTTCGACGCGACTTCGTTGCACGAACTTGCGCATTAAATTCGCCAGTTCGGCCCATTTTGCACTGAAGTTTGCGTAGTAACGAAACGGTCCAAAACGCCCCAAAACATGAGTTCGGGGTCCATTGTGGTGGATCAGGTGCGTTCGTTGCGAAAAATTCCGACGCGACTTCGTTGCACGAACTTGTGCATTAATTGCACCAGTTCGGCCCATTCTGCACCGAAGTTTGTGCAGTAACAAAACGGTCCGAAACGCCCCAAAACACGAGTTTGGGGTCCAATGGGGTGGATCGGGTGCGTTCGTTGCGAAAAACACTAAGGCAACTTCGTGGCACGAACATGTGCTTTAATTGCACCGGTTTGTCCCGTTTTGCATCGACTTTCGTGCACTAACGAAACGGTCCGAAACGCCCCAAAACATGAATTTGGGGTCCAATGGGGTGGATTGGGTGCGTTCGTTGCGAAAAGTTCTAACACGGCTTTGTTGAACGAACTTGTGCATTATGTGCACCAGCTCAGCCCGTTTTGCATCCACTCTTGTGAAGTGACGACACGGTCTTAAACGCCCCAAAACATGAGTTCGGGGTCCAATGGGGTGGATCGGTTGCGTTAGTTGCAAAACGTCCGGCGCGACTTTGTCGCACGAACTTGTTCATTAATTGCCCCACTTCTGCATGTTATGCGCCGAAGTTTTGCTGTAACGAAACGGTGCGAAACACCCCAAAATATGAGTTTGGGGTCCAATGGGGTGGATCGGGTGCGTTCGTTGTGAAAAATTACGAGGCAACTTCGTGGCATGGACTCGTGCATTAGTTGCACCAGTTTCTCTCGATTTGCATCGACTTTCATGCAGCAACGAAATGGTCCAAAACGCCCCAAAACATGAGTTTGGAGGCCAATGGGGTGGATCGGGTGCATTCGTTGCGAAAAATTCCGACGCGACTTCGTTGCACAAACTTGTGCATTAATTTCACCAGTTCGGCCCATTTTGCACCGAAGTTTGTGTAGTAATGAAACGGTCCAAAACGCCCCAAAACATGAGTTTGAGTGCAGCAGGGTGCGTTCGGTGCAAAAAATTCTATCACGGCTTTGTTGAACGAACTTGTGCATTATGTGCACCAGCTCAGCCCGTTTTGCATCCACTCTTGTGAAGTGACGACACAGTCTTAAACGCCCCAACACATGAGTTCGGGGTCCAATGGGGTGGATCGGTTGCGTTAGTTGCAAAACGTCCGGCGCGACTTTGTCGCACGAACTTGTTCATTAATTGCCCCACTTCTGCATGTTATGCGCCGAAGTTTGTGTAGTAACGAAACGGTGCGAAACGCCCCAAAATATGAGTTTGGCGTCCAATTGGGTGGATTGGGTGCGTTCATTGCGAAAAACTTCGAGGCAACTTCGTGGCACGAACTTGTGCATTAGTTGCACAAGTTTTGCTGTAACGAAACGGTCCGAAACGCCCCAAAACATGAATTTGGGGTCCAATGGGGTGGATCGGGTGCGTTCGTTGCGAAAAATTGTAACACGGCTTTGTTCAACGAACTTGTGCATCATGTGCACCAGCTCAGCCTGTTTTGCATCCACTCTTGTGCAGTGATGACACGGTCTGAAATGCTCCAAAACATGAGTTCGGGGTCCAATGGGGTGGATCGGTTGCGTTAGTTGCAAAACTTCCAGCGCGACTTTGTCGCCCAAACTTGTTCATTAATCGCACCACTTCTGCATGTTATGCGCCGAAGTTTGTGTAGTAACGAAACGGTGCGAAACGCCCCAAAATATGAGTTTGGCGTCCAATTGGGTGGATTGGGTGTGTTCATTGCGAAAAACTCCGAGGCAACTTCGTGGCACGAACTTGTGCATTAGTTGCACAAGTTTATCCTGTTTTGCATCGACTTTCGTGCACTAACGAAACGGTCCGAAACGTCCCAAAACATGAATTTGGGGTCCAATAGGGTGGATCGGGTGCGTTCGTTGCGAAAAATTCTAACACGGCTTTGTTGAACGAACTTGTGCATATGTGCACCAGCTCAGCCCGTTTTGCATCAACTCTTGTGTAGTGATGACACGGTCAGAAACGCCCCAAAATATGAGTTCGGGGTCTAATGGGGTGGATCGGTTGCGTTAGTTGCAAAACGTCCGGCGCGACTTTGTCGCACGAACTTTCTTCATTAATTGCCCCACTTCTGCATGTTATGCGCCGAAGTTTTGCTGTAACGAAATGGTCCAAAACGCCCCAAAACATGAGTATGGGTTCCAATGGGGTGGATCGGGTGCGTTCGTTGCGAAAAATTCCGACGCGACTTTGTTGCACGAACTTATGCATTAGTTGCACCAGTTTCTCTCGATTTGCATCGACTTTCATGCAGTAACGAAATGGTCCAAAATGCCCCAAAACATGAGTTTGGGGTCCAATGTGGTGAATCGGGTGTGTACGTTGCGAAAAAATCTGAAACAAGTTCATTGGACGAACTTGTGCATTAATTAAACCAGTTCGGCCCATTTTGCACCGAAGTTTGTGCCGTAACGAAACGGTCTGAAATGCACCAAAACTTGAGTTTGGGGTCCAATGGGGTGGATCGGGTGCGTTCGTTGGGAAAAAATCCGAGGCAACTTCGTGGCACGAACTTGTGCATTAGTTGCAACAGTTTCTCTCGATTTGCATCGACGTTCATGCAATAACGAAATGGTCCAAAACGCCCCAAAACATGAGTTTGGGGTCCAATGTGGTGAATCGGGTGTGTACGTTGCGAAAATATCCAAAACAAGTTCGTTGGACGAACTTGTGCATTAATTGCTCCAGTTCGGCCCATTTTGCACCGAAGTTTGTGCAGTAACGAAACGGTGCGAAATGCATCAAAACATGAGTTTGGGGTCCAATGGGGCGGATCGGGTGCGTTTGCTGCGAAAAACTCCGAGGCAACTTCGTGGCACGAACGTGTGCTTTAGTTGCACCAGTTTGTCCCATTTTGTCTTGACTTCCGTGCAGTAATGAAACGGTCCGAAACGCCCCAAAACTTGAGTTTGGGGTCCAATGGGGTGGATTGGGTGCGTTCGTTGCGAAAATTTCCGACGCGACTTCGTTGCCCAAACTTGTGCATTAATTGCACCAGTTCGGCCCATTTTGCACCGAAGTTTGTGTAGAAACGAAACGGCCCGAAACGCCCCAAAACATGAGTTTGAGTGCAACACGGTGGATCGGGTGCTTTCGATGCAAAAAATTCTAACACGGCTTTGTTGAACGAACTTGTGCATTATGTGCACCAGGTCAGCCCGTTTTGCATCCACTCTTGTGCAGTGACGACACGGTCTGAAACGCCCCAAAACATGAGTTCAGGGTCCAATGGGGTGGATCGGTTTCGTTAGTTGCAAAACGACCGGCGCGACTTTGTCGCACGAACTTGTTCATTAATTGCCCCACTTGTGCATGTTATGCGCCGAAGTTTAGCTGTAACGAAACGGTGCGAAACGCCCCAAAATATGAGATTGGGGTCCAATGGCGTGGATCGGGTGCGTTCGTTGTGAAAAATTACGAGGCAACTTCGTGGCACGAACTTGTGCATTAGTTGCACCAGTTTCTCCCGATTTGCATCGACTTTCATGCAGTAATGAAATGGTCCAGAACGCCTCAAAACATGAGTATGGGGTCCAATGGGGTGGATTGGGTGTGTTCGTTGGGAAAAATTCTGACACGACTCCATTGCACGAACTTGTGCATTAATTGCACCAGTTTGGCCCATTTTGCACCGAAGTTTGTGCAGTAACGAAATGGTGCGAAGCGCCCCAAAATATGAGTTTGGGGTCCAATGGGGTGGATCCGGTGCGTTCGTTGCGAAAGATTACGAGGCAACTTCGTGGCACGAACTTGTGCATTAGTTGCACCAGTTTCTCCCGATCTGCATCGACTTTCATGCAGTAACAAAATGGTCCAAAACACACCAAAACATGAGTTTGGGGTCCAATGGGGTGGATCGGGTGTGTTCGTTGCGAAAAATTCCAACACGACTTCGTTGCACGAAGTTGTGCATTAATTGCACCAGTTCGGCCCATTTTGCACTGAAGTTTGTGCAGTAACGAAACGGTCTGAAATGCACCAAAACATGAGTTTGGGGTCCAATAGGGTGGATTGGGTGCGTTCGTTGCGAAAAACTCCGAGGCAACTTCGTGGCACGAACATGTGCTTTAATTGCACCAGTTTGCCCCGTTTTGCATCGACTTTCGTGCAGTAACGAAACGGTCCGAAACGCCCCAAAACTTGAGTTTGGGGTCCAATAGGGTGGATCGGGTGCGTTCGTTGTGAAAACTTCCGATGCGACTTCGTTGCACGAACTTGTGCATTAATTGCACTAGTTCGGCCCATTTTGCACCGAAGTTTGTGTAGTAACGAAACTGTCCGAAACGCCCCAAAACATGAGTTTGAGTGCAACAGGGTGAATCGGGTGCGTTCGATGCAAAAAATTCTAACACGGCTTTGCTGAAGGAACTTGTGCATTATGTGCACCAGCTCAGCCCATTTTGCATCCACTCTTGTGCAGTGACGACACGGTCTGAAACGCCTCAAAACATTAGTTCGGGGTCCGATGGGGTCAATCGGTTGCGTTAGTTGCAAAACTTCCGGCGCGACTTTGTTGCACGAACTTGTTCATTAATTGTACCACTTCTGCATGTTATGCGCCGAAGTTTGTGCAGCAACGAAACGGTCCGAAAGGCCCCAAAACTTGAGTTTGGGGTCCAATGGGGTGGATCGGGTGCGTTCATTGCGAAAAATTCCGACGCGACTTCGTTGCACGAACTTATGCATTAATTGCACCAGTTCGGCCCATTTTGCATCGAAGTTTGTGCAGTAACGAAACGGTCCGAAACGCCCCAAAACTTGAGTTTGGGGTCTTTTGGGGTGGATCGGGTGCGTTCGTTGGGAAAAACTCCGAGGCAACTTCGTGGCACGAACTTGTGCATTAGTTGCACCAGTTTCTCTTGATTTGCATCGACTTTCATGCAATAACGAAATGGTCAAAAATGCCTCAAAACATGAGTTTGGGGTCCAATGTGGTGAATCGGGTGTGTACGTTGCGAAAAAAATCCGAAACAACTTCATTGGATGAACTTGTGCATTAATTGCAGCAGTTCGGCCCATCTAGCACCGAAGTTTGTGCAGTAATGAAACGGTCCAAAATGCACCAAAACATGAGTTTGGGGTCCAATTTGGTGGATCGGGTGCGTTTGTTGCGAAAAACTATGAGGCAACTTCGTGGCACGAACATGTGCTTTAATTGCACCAGTTTGTCCCGTTTTGCATTGACTTTCGCGCAGTAACGAAACGGTCCGAAACGCCCCAAAACTTGAGTTTGGGGTCCAATGGGGTGGATCGAGTGCGTTCGTTGCGAAAAATTCTGACACGACTTCGTTGCACGAACTTTTGCATTAATTGCACCAGTTCGGCCCGTTTTGCACCGAAGTTTGTGCAGTAACGAAACGGTCTGAAATGCATCAAAACTTGAGATTGGGGTCCAATGGGGTGGATCGGGTGCGTTCGTTGGGAAAAACTCCGAGGCAACTTCGTGGCACGAACTTGTGCATTAGTTGCACCAGTTTCTCTTGATTTGCATCGACTTTCATGCAATAACGAAATGGTCAAAAATGCCTCAAAACATGAGTTTGGGGTCCAATGTGGTGAATCGGGTGTGTACGTTGCGAAAAAATCCGAAACAACTTCGTTGGATGAACTTGTGCATTAATTGCAGCAGTTCGGCCCATCTAGCACCGAAGTTTGTGCAGTAATGAAACGGTCCAAAATGCACAAAAACATGAGTTTGGGGTCCAATTTGGTGGATCGGGTGCGTTTGTTGCGAAAAACTATGAGGCAACTTCGTGGCACGAACATGTGCTTTAATTGCACCAGTTTGTCCCGTTTTGCATTGACTTTCGTGCAGTAACGAAACGGTCCGAAACGCCCCAAAACTTGAGTTTGGGGTCCAATGGGGTGGATCGAGTGCGTTCGTTGCGAAAAATTCCGACACGACTTCGTTGCACGAACTTTTGCATTAATTGCACCAGTTCGGCCCGTTTTGCACCGAAGTTTGTGCAGTAACGAAACGGTCCGAAACGCCCGGAAACATGAGTTTGAGTGCAACAGGGTGGATCGGGTGCGTTCAATGCAAAAAATTCTAACACGGCTTTGTTGAACGAACTTGTGCATTATGTGCACCAGCTCAGCCCGTTTAGCATCCACTCTTGTGCAGTGACGACATGGTCAGAAGCGCCACAAAACATGAGTTCGCGGTGGATCGGTTGCGTTAGTTGCAAAACTTCCGGCGCGACTTTGTCGCACGAACTTGTTCATTAATCGCACCACTTCTACATGTTATGCGCCGAAGTTTGTGCAGTAACGAAACGGTGCGAAACGCCCCAAAATATGAGTTTGGGGTCCAATGGGGTGGATCGGGTGCGTTCGTTGTGAAAAATTACGAGGCAACTTCGTGGCACGAACTTGTCCATTAGTTGCACCAGTTTCTCCCGATCTGCATCGACATTCATGCAATAACGAAATGGTCCAAAACGCCCCAAAACATGAGTTTGGGGTCCAATGGGGTGGTCGGGTGCGTTTGTTGCAAAAAACTTCGAGGCTACTTCGTGGCACGAACATGTGCTTTAATTGCACCAGTTTGTCCCGTTTTGCATCGACTTTCGTGGAGTAACGAAACGGTCCCAAACGCCCCAAAACTTGAGTGTGGGGTCCAATGGGGTGGATCGAGTGCGTTTGTTGCGAAAAAACTACGAGGCAACTTTGAGGCACGAACATGTGCTTTAATTGCACCAGTTTGTCCCGTTTTGCATCGACTTTCGTGCAGTAACGAAACGGTCCGAAAGGCCCCAAAACTTGAGTTTGGGGTCCAATTGGGTGGATCGGGTGCGTTCGTTGCAAAAAATTCCAACACGACTTCGTTGCACGAACTTTTGCATTAATTGCACCAGTTCGGCCCATTTTGCACCGAAGTTTGTGCAGTAACGAAACGGTCCGAAACGCCCGGAAACATGAGTTTGAGTGCAACAGGGTGGATCGGGTGCGTTCAATGCAAAAAATTCTAACACGGCTTTGTTGAACGAACTTGTGCATTATGTGCACCAGCTCAGCCTGTTTAGCATCCACTCTTGTGCAGTGACGACATGGTCAGAAGCGCCACAAAACATGAGTTCGCGGTGGATCGGTTGCGTTAGTTGCAAAACTTCCGGCGCGACTTTGTCGCACGAACTTGTTCATTAATCGCACCACTTCTACATGTTATGCGCCGAAGTTTGTGCAGTAACGAAACGGTGCGAAACGCCCCAAAATATGAGTTTGGGGTCCAATGGGGTGGATCGGGTGCGTTCGTTGTGAAAAATTACGAGGCAACTTCGTGGCACGAACTTGTCCATTAGTTGCACCAGTTTCTCCCGATCTGCATCGACTTTCATGCAGTAACGAAATGGTCCAAAACGCCCCAAAACATGAGTTTGGGGTCCAATGGGGTGGTCGGGTGCGTTTGTTGCAAAAAACTTCGAGGCTACTTCGTGGCACGAACATGTGCTTTAATTGCACCAGTTTGTCCCATTTTGCATCGACTTTCGTGGAGTAACGAAACGGTCCCAAACGCCCCAAAACTTGAGTGTGGGGTCCAATGGGGTGGATCGAGTGCGTTTGTTGCGAAAAAACTACGAGGCAACTTTGAGGCACGAACATGTGCTTTAATTGCACCAGTTTGTCCCGTTTTGCATCGACTTTCGTGCAGTAACGAAACGGTCCGAAAGGCCCCAAAACTTGAGTTTGGGGTCCAATTGGGTGGATCGGGTGCGTTCGTTGCGAAAAATTCCGACGTGACTTCGTTGCACGAACTTGTGCATTAATTGCACCAGTTTGGCCCATTTTGCACTAAAGTTTGTGCCGTAACGAAACGGTCTGAAATGCATCAAAACTTGAGATTGGTGTCCAATGGGGTGGATCGGGTGCGTTCGATGCAGAAAATTCTAACACGGCTTTGTTGAACGAACTTGTGCATTATGTGCACCAGCTCAGCCTGTTTTGCATCCACTCTTGTGCAGTGACGACACGGTCCGAAAAGCGCGCAAAACATGAGTTCGGGGTCCAATGGGGTGGATCGGTTGCGTTAGTTGCAAAACTTCCGGCGCGACTTTGTCGCACGAACTTGTTCATTAATTGCACCACTTTTGCATGTTATGCGCCAAAGTTTGTGCAGTAACGAAACAGTCCGAAATGCTCTAAAACATGAGTTTGGGGTCCAATGGGGTGGATCGGGTGCGTTTGTTGCGAAAAACTACGAGGCAACTTCGTGGCACAAACATGTGCTTTAATTGCACCAGTTTGTCCCGTTTTGCATTGACTTTCGTGCAGTAACGAAACGGTCAAAAATGCCTCAAAACTTGAGTTTGGGGTCCAATGGGGTGGATTAAGTGCGTTCGTTGCGAAAAATTCCGACGCGACTTCGTTGCACGAACTTGTGCATTAATTGCACCACTTCGGCCCATTTTGCACCGAAGTTTGTGCAGTAACGAAACGGTCCGAAACGCCCCGAAATTTGAGTTTGGGGTCCAATGGGGTGGATCCCATGCGTTCGTTGCGAAAAACTCCGAGGCAACTTCGTGGCACGAACATGTGCTTTAATTGCACCAGTTTGTCCCGTTTTGCATCGATTTTCGTGTAGTAACGAAACGGTCCAAAACACCTCAAAACTTGAGTTTGGGGTCCAATGGGGTGGATCGGGTCCGTTCGTTGCGAAAAATTCCGACGCGACTTCGTTGCACGAACTTGTGCATTAATTGCACCAGTTCGGCCCATTTTGCACCGAAGTTTGTGTAGTAACGAAACGGTCGGAAACGCCCGGAAACATGAGTTTGAGTGCAACAGGGTGGATCGGGTGCGTTCGATGCAAAAAATTCTAACACGGCTTTGTTGAACGAACTTGTGCATTATGTGCACCAGCTCAGCCCGTTTTGCATCCACTCTTGTGTAGTGACGACACGGTCTAAAAAAGCGCGCAAAACATGAGTTCGGGGTCCAATGGGGTGGATCGGTTGCGTTAGTTGCAAAACTTCCGTCGCGACTTTGTCGCACGAACTTGTGCATTAATTGCACCACTTCTACATGTTATGCGCCGAAGTTTGTGCAGTAACGAAACGGTGCGAAACGCCCCAAAATATGAGTTTGGGGTCCAATGGGGTGGATCGGGTGCGTTCGTTGTGAAAAATTACGAGGCAACTTCGTGGCACGAACTTGTCCATTAGTTGCACCAGTTTCTCCCGATCTGCATCGACTTTCATGCAGTAACGAAACGGTCCCAAACGCCCCAAAACTTGAGTGTGGGGTCCAATGGGGTGGATCGAGTGCGTTTGTTGTGAAAAAACTACGAGGCAACTTTGAGGCACGAACATGTGCTTTAATTGCACCAGTTTGTCCCGTTTTGCATCGACTTTCGTGCAGTAACGAAACGGTCCGAAACGCCCCAAAACTTGAGTTTGGGGTCCAATTGGGTGGATCGGGTGCGTTCGTTGCGAAAAATTCCGACGTGACTTCGTTGCACGAACTTGTGCATTAATTGCACCAGTTCGGCCCATTTTGCACTAAAGTTTGTGCCGTAACGAAACGGTCTGAAATGCATCAGAACTTGAGATTGGGGTCCAATGGGGTGGATCGGGTGCGTTCGTTGGGAAAAACTCCGAGGCAACTTCGTGGCACGAACTTGTGCATTAGTTGCACCAGTTTCTCTTGATTTGCATCGACTTTCATGCAATAACGAAATGGTCAAAAATGCCTCAAAACATGAGTTTGGGGTCCAATGTGGTGAATCGGGTGTGTACGTTGCAAAAAAATCCGAAACAACTTCGTTGGATGAACTTGTGCATTAATTGCAGCAGTTCGGCCCATCTAGCACCGAAGTTTGTGCAGTAATGAAACGGTCCAAAATGCACCAAAACATGAGTTTGGGGTCCAATTTGGTGGATCGAGTGCGTTTGTTGCGAAAAACTATGAGGCAACTTCGTGGCACGAACATGTGCTTTAATTGCACCAGTTTGTCCCGTTTTGCATTGACTTTCGTGCAGTAACGAAACAGTCCGAAACGCCCCAAAACATGAGTTGAGTGCAACAGGGTGGATCGGGTGCGTTCGATGCAGAAAATTCTAGCACGGCTTTGTTGAACGAACTTGTGCATTATGTGCACCAGCTCAGCCTGTTTTGCATCCACTCTTGTGCAGTGACGACACGGTTCGAAAAGCGCGCAAAACATGAGTTCGGGGTCCAATGGGGTGGATCGGTTGTGTTAGTTGCAAAACTTCCGGCGCGACTTTGTCGCACGAACTTGTTCATTAATTGCACCACTTTTGCATATTATGCGCCAAAGTTTGTGCAGTAACGAAACAGTCCGAAATGCACTAAAACATGAGTTTGGGGTCCAATGGGGTGGATCGGGTGCGTTTGTTGCGAAAAACTACGAGGCAACTTCGTGGCACGAACTTGTCCATTAGTTGCACCAGTTTGTCCCGTTTTGCATTGACTTTCGTGCAGTAACGAAACGGTCCGAAACGCCCCAAAACTTGAGTTTGGGGTCCAATGGGGTGGATTAAGTGCGTTCGTTGCGAAAAATTCCGACGCGACTTCGTTGCACGAACTTGTGCATTAATTGCACCAATTCGGCCCATTTTGCACCGAAGTTTGTGCAGTAACGAAACGGTCCGAAACGCCCCAAAATTTGAGTTTGGGGTCCAATGGGGTGGATCGGGTGCGTTCGTTGTGAAAAATTACGAGGCAACTTCGTGGCACGAACTTGTCCATTACTTGCAATAGTTTCTCCCGATCTGCATCGACTTTCCTGCAGTAACGAAATGGTCCAAAACACCTCAAAACTTGAGTTTGGGGTCCAATGGGGTGGATCGGGTGCGTTCGTTGCGAAAAATTCCGACGCGACTTCGTTGCACGAACTTGTTCATTAATTGCACCAGTTCGGCCCATTTTGCACCGAAGTTTGTGTAGTAACGAAACGGTCGGAAACGCCCCAAAACATGAGTTTGAGTGCAACAGGGTGGATCGGGTGCGTTCGATGCAAAAAATTCTAACACGGCTTTGTTGAACGAACTTGTGCATTATGTGCACCAGCTCAGCCCGTTTTGCATCCACTCTTGTGTAGTGACGACACGGTCTGAAAAAACGCGCAAAACATGAGTTCGGGGTCCAATGGGGTGGATCGGTTGCGTTAGTTGCAAAACTTCCGTCGCGACTTTGTCGCACGAACTTGTGCATTAATTGCACCAGTTCGGCCCATTTTGCACCTAAGTTTGTGCAGTAACGAAACGGTCCGAAACGCCCCAAAATATGTGTTTGGGGTCCAATGGGGTGGATCAGGTGCGTTCGTTGCGAAAAACTCCGAGGCAACTTCGTGGCACAAACTTGTGCATTAATTGCACCAATTCGGCCCATTTTGCACCAAAGTTTGTGTAGTAATGAAACGGTTCGAAACGCGCAAAACTTGAGTTTGGGGTCTAATGGGGTGGATCGGGTGCGTTCGTTGCGAAAAACTCTAAGGCAACTTCGTGGCACTAACATGTGCTTTAATTGCACCAGTTTGTCCCGTTTTGCATCGACTTTCGTGCAGTAACGAAACGGTCTGAAACGCCCCAAAACTTGAGTTTCGGGTCCAATGGGGTGGATCGGGTGCATTCGTTGCAAAAAATTCCGACGCGACTTCGTTGCACGAACTTGTGCATTAATTACACCAGTACGGCCCATTTTTCACCGAAGTTTGTGCAGTAACGAAACGGTCTGAAATGCACGAAAACATGAGTTTGGGGTCCAATGGCGTGGATCGGGTGCGTTCGATGCAAAAAATTCTGAGGCTACTTCATGGCACGAACATGTGCTTTAATCGCACCAGTTTGTCCCGTTTTGCAGCGACTTTCGTGCAGTAACGAAACGGTCCGAAACGCCTGAAAACTTGAGTTTGGGGTCCAATGGGGTAGATCGGGTGCGTTCATTGCGAAAAATTCCGACGCGACTTCGTTGCACGAACTTGTGCATTAATTGCACAAGTTCGGCCCATTTTGCACCTAAGTTTGTGCAGTAACGAAACGGTCCGAAACGCCCCAAAGCATGTGTTTGGGGTCCAATAGGGTGGATCGGGTGCGTTCGTTGCGAAAAACTCCTAGGCAACTTCGTGGCACAAACATGTGCTTTAATTGCACCAGTTTGTCCCGTTTTGCATCGACTTTCGTGCAGTAACGAAACGGTCCGAAACGTCCCGAAACTTGAATTTGGGGTCGAATGGGGTGCATCGGCTGCGTTCGTTGCGAAAAAGTCCAACGCGACTTCGTTGCACGAACTTATGCATTAATTGCACCAGTTCGGCCCATTTTGCACCGAAGTTTGTGTAGTAACGAAACAGTCCGAAACGCCCCAAAACAATGAGTTGAGTGCAACAGGGTGGATCGGGTGCGTTCGATGCAGAAAATTCTATCACGGCTTTGTTGAACGAACTTGTGCATTATGTGCACCAGCTCAGCCCGTTTTGCATCCACTCTTGTGCAGTGACGACACGGTCTGAAAAGCGCGCAAAACATGAGTTCGGGGTCCAATGGGGTGGATCGGTTGCGTTAGTTGCAAAACTTCCGGCGCGACTTTGTCGCACGAACTTGTTCATTAATTGCACCACTTCTGCATGTTATGCGCCAAAGTTTGTGCAGCAACGAAACGGTCCGAAATGCACTAAAACTTGAGTTTGGGGTCCACTGGGGTGGATTGAGTGCGTTCGTTGTGAAAAATTCCGACGCGACTTCGTTGCACGAACTTGTCCATTAGTTGCACCAGATTCTCCCGATCTACATCGACTTTAATGCAGTAACGAAATTATCCAAAACGCCCCAAAATATGAGTTTGGGGTCCAATGGGGTGAATCGGGTGCGTTCGTTGTGAAAAATTACGAGGCAACTTCGTGGCACGAACTTGTCCATTAGTTGCAACAGTTTCTCCCGATCTGCATCGACTTTCATGAAGTAACGAAATGGTCCAAAACGCCCCAAAACATGAGTTTAGGGTCCAATGGGGCGGATCGGGTGCGTTCGTTGCGAAAAATTCCGACGCGACTTCGTTGCACGAACTTGTGCATTAATTGCACCAGTTCGGCCCATTTTGCATCGAAGTTTGTGTAGTAACGAAACGGTCCGAAACGCCCCAAAACATGAGTTTGAGTGCAACAGGGTGGATCGGGTTCGTTCGATGCAAAAAATTCTAACACGGCTTTGTTGAACGAACTTGTGCATTATGTGCACCAGCTCAGCCCGTTTTGCATCCACTCTTGTGTAGTGACGACACGGTCTGAAAAAGCGCACAAAACATATGTTCGGGGTCCAATGGGGTGGATCGGTTGCGTTAGTTGCAAAACTTCCGTCGCGACTTTGTCGCACGAACTTGTGCATTAATTGCACCACTTCTACATGTTATGCGCCGAAGTTTGTGCAGTAACGAAACGGTGCGAAACGCCCCAAAATATGAGTTTGGGGTCCAATGGGGTGGATCGGGTGCGTTCGTTGTGAAAAATTACGAGGCAACTTCGTGGCACGAACTTGTCCATTAGTTGCACCAGTTTCTCCCGATCTGCATCGACTTTCATGCAGTAACGAAACGGTCCCAAACGCCCCAAAACTTGAGTGTGGGGTCCAATGGGGTGGATCGAGTGCGTTTGTTGCGAAAAAACTACGAGGCAACTTTGAGGCACGAACATGTGCTTTAATTGCACCAGTTTGTCCCGTTTTGCATCGACTTTCGTGCAGTAACGAAACGGTCCGAAACGCCCCAAAACTTGAGTTTGGGGTCCAATTGGGTGGATCGGGTGCGTTCGTTGCGAAAAATTCCGACGTGACTTCGTTGCACGAACTTGTGCATTAATTGCACCAGTTCGGCCCATTTTGCACTAAAGTTTGTGCCGTAACGAAACAGTCCGAAACGCCCCAAAACATGAGTTGAGTGCAACGGTTTGGATCGGGTGCGTTCGATGCAGAAAATTCTAGCACGGCTTTGTTGAACGAACTTGTGCATTATGTGCACCAGCTCAGCCTGTTTTGCATCCACTCTTGTGCAGTGACGACACGGTCCGAAAAGCGCGCAAAATATGAGTTCGGGGTCCAATGGGGTGGATCGGTTGTGTTAGTTGCAAAACTTCCGGCGCGACTTTGTCGCACGAACTTGTTCATTAATTGCACCACTTTTGCATATTATGCGCCAAAGTTTGTGCAGTAACGAAACAGTCCGAAATGCACTAAAACATGAGTTTGGGGTCCAATGGGGTGGATCGGGTGCGTTTGTTGCGAAAAACTACGAGGCAACTTCGTGGCACGAACTTGTCCATTAGTTGCACCAGTTTATCCCGTTTTGCATTGACTTTCGTGCAGTAACGAAACGGTCCGAAACGCCCCAAAACTTGAGTTTGGGGTCCAATGGGGTGGATTAAGTGCGTTCGTTGCGAAAAATTCCGACGCGACTTCGTTGCACGAACTTGTGCATTAATTGCACCAATTCGGCCCATTTTGCACCGAAGTTTGTGCAGTAACGAAACGGTCCGAAACGCCCCAAAATTTGAGTTTGGGGTCCAATGGGGTGGATCGGGTGCGTTCGTTGTGAAAAATTACGAGGCAACTTCGTGGCACGAACTTGTCCATTAGTTGCAACAGTTTCTCCCGATCTGCATCGACTTTCCTGCAGTAACGAAATGGTCCAAAACACCTCAAAACTTGAGTTTGGGGTCCAATGGGGTGGATCGGGTGCGTTCGTTGCGAAAAATTCCGACGCGACTTCGTTGCACGAACTTGTTCATTAATTGCACCAGTTCGGCCCATTTTGCACCGAAGTTTGTGTAGTAACGAAACGGTCGGAAACGCCCCAAAACATGAGTTTGAGTGCAACAGGGTGGATCGGGTGCGTTCGATGCAAAAAATTCAAACACGGCTTTGTTGAACGAACTTGTGCATTATGTGCACCAGCTCAGCCCGTTTTGCATCCACTCTTGTGTAGTGACGACACGGTCTGAAAAAACGCGCAAAACATGAGTTCGGGGTCCAATGGGGTGGATCGGTTGCGTTAGTTGCAAAACTTCCGTCGCGACTTTGTCGCACGAACTTGTGCATTAATTGCACCAGTTCGGCCCATTTTGCACCTAAGTTTGTGCAGTAACGAAACGGTCCGAAACGCCCCAAAACATGTGTTTGGGGTCCAATGGGGTGGATCAGGTGCGTTCGTTGCGAAAAACTCCGAGGCAACTTCGTGGCACAAACTTGTGCATTAATTGCACCAATTCGGCCCATTTTGCACCAAAGTTTGTGTAGTAATGAAACGGTTCGAAACGCCCCAAAACTTGAGTTTGGGGTCTAATGGGGTGGATCGGGTGCGTTCGTTGCGAAAAACTCCGAGGCAACTTCGTGGCACTAACATGTGCTTTAATTGCACCAGTTTGTCCCGTTTTGCATCGACTTTCGTGCAGTAACGAAACGGTCTGAAACGCCCCAAAACTTGAGTTTCGGGTCCAATGGGGTGGATCGGGTGCATTCGTTGCAAAAAATTCTGACGCGACTTCGTTGCACGAACTTGTGCATTAATTACACCAGTACGGCCCATTTTTCACTGAAGTTTGTGCAGTAACGAAACGGTCTGAAATGCACGAAAACATGAGTTTGGGGTCCAATGGCGTGGATCGGGTGCGTTCGATGCAAAAAATTCCGAGGCTACTTCATGGCACGAACATGTGCTTTAATCGCACCAGTTTGTCCCGTTTTGCAGCGACTTTCGTGCAGTAACGAAACGGTCCGAAACGCCTGAAAACTTGAGTTTGGGGTCCAATGGGGTAGATCGGGTGCGTTCGTTGCGAAAAATTCCGACGCGACTTCGTTGCACGAACTTGTGCATTAATTGCACAAGTTCGGCCCATTTTGCACCTAAGTTTGTGCAGTAACGAAACGGTCCGAAACGCCCCAAAACATGTGTTTGGGGTCCAATGGGGTGGATCGGGTGCGTTCGTTGCGAAAAACTCCGAGGCAACTTCGTGCCACAAACATGTGCTTTAATTGCACCAGTTTGTCCCGTTTTGCATCGACTTTCGTGCAGTAACGAAACGGTCCGAAACGTCCCGAAACTTGAGTTTGGGGTCGAATGGGGTGCATTGGCTGCGTTCGTTGCGAAAAAGTCCAACGCGACTTCGTTGCACGAACTTATGCATTAATTGCACCAGTTCGGCCCATTTTGCACCGAAGTTTGTGTAGTAACAAAACAGTCCGAAACGCCCCAAAACAATGAGTTGAGTGCAACAGGGTGGATCGGGTGCGTTCGATGCAGAAAATTCTATCACGGCTTTGTTGAACGAACTTGTGCATTATGTGCACCAGCTCGGCCCGTTTTGCATCCACTCTTGTGCAGTGACGACACGGTCTGAAAAGCGCGCAAAACATGAGTTCGGGGTCCAATGGGGTGGATCGGTTGCGTTAGTTGCAAAACTTCTGGCGCGACTTTGTCGCACGAACTTGTTCATTAATTGCACCACTTCTGCATGTTATGCGCCAAAGTTTGTGCAGCAACGAAACGGTCCGAAATGCACTAAAACTTGAGTTTGGGGTCCACTGGGGTGGATTGAGTGCGTTCGTTGTGAAAAATTCTGACGCGACTTCGTTGCACGAACTTGTCCATTAGTTGCACCAGATTCTCCCGATCTACATCGACTTTAATGCAGTAACGAAATTATCCAAAACGCCCCAAAATATGAGTTTGGGGTCCAATGGGGTGGATCGGGTGCGTTCGTTGTGAAAAATTACGAGGCAACTTCGTGGCACGAACTTGTCCATTAGTTGCAACAGTTTCTCCCGATCTGCATCGACTTTCATGCAGTAACGAAATGGTCCAAAACGCCCCAAAACATGAGTTTAGGGTCCAATGGGGCGGATCGGGTGCGTTCGTTGCGAAAAATTCCGACGCGACTTCGTTGCACGAACTTGTGCATTAATTGCACCAGTTCGGCCCATTTTGCATCGAAGTTTGTGTAGTAACGAAACGGTCCGAAACGCCCCAAAACATGAGTTTGAGTGCAACAGGGTGGATCGGGTTCGTTCGATGCACAAAATTCTAACACGGCTTTGTTGAACGAACTTGTGCATTATGTGCACCAGCTCAGCCCGTTTTGCATCCACTCTTGTGTAGTGACGACACGGTCTAAAAAAGCGCGCAAAACATGAGTTCGGGGTCCAATGGGGTGGATCAGTTGCGTTAGTTGCAAAACTTCCGGCGCGACTTTGTCGCACGAACTTGTTCATTAATTGCACCACTTCTACATTTTATGCGCCGAAGTTTGTGCGGTAACGAAACGGTGCGAAACGCCCCAAAATATGAGTTTGGGGTCCAATTGGGTGGATTGGGTGCGTTCGTTATGAAAAATTAGGAGGCAACTTCATGGCACGAACTTGGGCATTAGTTGCACCAGTTTCTGTCGATTTGCATCAACTTTCATGCAGTAAGAAAATGGTCCAAAACGCCCCAAAACCTGAGTTTGGGGTCCAATGGCGTGGATCCGGTGTGTTCGTTGCAAAAAAATCCGGCACAACTTCGTTGCACCAAGTTGTGCATTAATTGCACCAGTTCGGCCCATTTTGCACCGAAGTTTGTGCAGTACCGAAACGGTCGGAAATGCACCAAAACATGAGTTTGGGGTCCAATGGCGTGGATCGGGTGCGTTCGTTGCAAAAAACTCCGAGGCCTCTTCATGGAACGAACATGTGGTTTAATTGCACCAGTTTGTCCCATTTTGCATCGACTTTCGTGCAGTAAAGAAACGGTCCGAAACGCCCCAAAACTTGAGTTTGGGGTCCAATGGGGTGGATCGAGTGCGTTCGTTGCGAAAAAACTCCGAGGCAACTTTGAGGCACGAACATGTGCTTTAATTGCACCAGTTTGTCCCGTTTTGCATCGACTTTTGTGCAGTAACGAAACGTTCCGAAATGCCCCAAAACTTGAGTTTGGGGTCCAATTGGGTGGATCGGTTGCGTTCGTTGCGAAAAATTCCGACGTGACTTCGTTGCACGAACTTGCGCATTAATTGCACCAGTTCGGCCCATTTTGCACCGAAGCTTGTGTAGTAACGAAACGGTCCGAAACGCCCCAAAACATGAGTTTGAGTGCAACAGGGTGGATCGGGTGCGTTCGATGCAGAAAATTCTAACACGGCTTTGTTGAACGAACTTGTGCATTATGTGCACCAGCTCAGCCCGTTTTGCATCCACTCTTATGCAGTGACGACACGGTCTGAAAAGCGCGCAAAACATGAGTTCGGGGTCCAATGGGGTGGATCGGTTGCGTTAGCTGCAAAACTTCCGGCGCGACTTTGTCCAGGAACTTGTTCATTATTTGCACCACTTCTGCATGTTATGCGTCAAAGTTTGTGCAGTAACGAAACGGTCCGAAATGCACCAAAACATGAGTTTGGGGTCCAATGGGGTGGATCGGGTGCGTTTGTTGCGAAAAACTACGAGGCAACTTCGTGGCACGAACATGTGCTTTAATTGCACCAGTTTGTCTCGTTTTGCATTGACTTTCGTGCAGTAACGAAACGGTCCGAAACGCCCCAAAACTTGAGTTTGGGGTCCAATGGGGTGGATCTGGTGCATTAATTAGACCAGTTCGGCCCATTTTGCACCAAGTTTGTGCAGTAACGAAACGGTCTGAAATGCACCAAAACATGAGTTTGGGGTCCAATGGCGTGGATCGGGTGCGTTCGTTGCAAAAAAATTCCGAGGCTACTTCGTGGCACGAACATGTGCTTTAATCGCACCAGTTTGTCCCGTTTTGCATCGACTTTCGTGCAGTAATGAAACGGTCCGAAACGCCCGAAAACTTGAGTTTGGGGTCCAATGGGGTGGATCGGGTGCGTTCGTTGCGAAAAATTCCGACGCGACTTCGTTGCACGAACTTGTGCATTAATTGCACCAGTTCGGCCCATTTTGCACCGAAGTTGGTGTTGTAACGAAACGGTCCGAAACGCCCCAAAACATGAGTTTGAGTGCAACAGGGTGGATCGGGTGCGTTCGATGCAGAAAATTCTAACACGGCTTTGTTGAACGAACTTGTGCATTATGTGCACCAGCTCAGCCCGTTTTGCATCCACTCTTGTGCAGTGACGACACGGTCTGAAAAGCGCGCAAAACATGAGTTCGGGGTCCAATGGGGTGGATCGGTTGCGTTAGTTGCAAAACTTCCTGCGCGACTTTGTCGCACGAACTTGTTCATTAATTCCACCACTTCTACATGTTACGCGCCGAAATTTTTGCAGTAACGAAACGGTGCGAAACGCCCCAAAATATGAGTTTGGGGTCCAATGGGGTCGATCGGGTGCGTTTGTTGTGAAAAATTACGAGGCAACTTCGTGGCACGAACTTGTGCATTAGTTGCACCTGTTTCTCTCGATTTGCATCGACTTTCATGTAGTAATAAAATGGTCCAAAACGCCCCAAAACATGAGTTTGGGGTCTAATGGGGTGGATCCGGTGTGTTCGTTGCGAAAAATTCCGACACAACTTCATTGCACGAAGTTGTGCTTTAATTGCACCAGTTCGGCCCATTTTGCACCGAAGTTTGTGCAGTAACGAAACGGTCTGAAATGCACAAAAACATGAGTTTGGGGTCCAATGACGTGGATCGGGTGTGTTCGTTGCAAAAAATTCCGAGGCTACTTCGTGGCACGAACATGTGCTTTAATTGCACCAGTTTGTCCCGTTTTGCATCGACTTTCGTGCAGTAACGAAACGTTCCGAAACGCCCCAAAACTTGAGTTTGGGGTCCAATGGGGTGGATCGGGTGCGTTCGTTGCCAAAAATTCCGACGCGACTTCGTTGCACGAACTTGTGCATTAATTGCACCAGTTCGGCCCATTTTGCACCGAAGTTGGTGTTGTAACGAAACGGTCCGAAACGCCCCCAAAACATGAGTTTGAGTGCAACAGGGTGGATCGGGTGCGTTCGATGCAGAAAATTCTAACACGGCTTTGTTGAACGAACTTGTGCATTATGTGCACCAGCTCAGCCCGTTTTGCATCCACTCTTATGCAGTGACGACACGGTCTGAAAAGCGCGCAAAACATGAGTTCGGGGTCCAATGGGGTGGATCGGTTGCGTTAGCTGCAAAACTTCCGGCGCGACTTTGTCCAGGAACTTGTTCATTATTTGCACCACTTCTGCATGTTATGCGTCAAAGTTTGTGCAGTAACGAAACGGTCCGAAATGCACCAAAACATGAGTTTGGGGTCCAATGGGGTGGATCGGGTGCGTTTGTTGCGAAAAACTACGAGGCAACTTCGTGGCACGAACATGTGCTTTAATTGCACCAGTTTGTCTCGTTTTGCATTGACTTTCGTGCAGTAACGAAACGGTCCGAAACGCCCCAAAACTTGAGTTTGGGGTCCAATGGGGTGGATCTGGTGCATTAATTAGACCAGTTCGGCCCATTTTGCACCAAGTTTGTGCAGTAACGAAACGGTCTGAAATGCACCAAAACATGAGTTTGGGGTCCAATGGCGTGGATCGGGTGCGTTCGTTGCAAAAAAATTCCGAGGCTACTTCGTGGCACGAACATGTGCTTTAATCGCACCAGTTTGTCCCGTTTTGCATCGACTTTCGTGCAGTAATGAAACGGTCCGAAACGCCCGAAAACTTGAGTTTGGGGTCCAATGGGGTGGATCGGGTGCGTTCGTTGCGAAAAATTCCGACGCGACTTCGTTGCACGAACTTGTGCATTAATTGCACCAGTTCGGCCCATTTTGCACCGAAGTTGGTGTTGTAACGAAACGGTCCGAAACGCCCCAAAACATGAGTTTGAGTGCAACTGGGTGGATCGGGTGCGTTCGATGCAGAAAATTCTAACACGGCTTTGTTGAACGAACTTGTGCATTATGTGCACCAGCTCAGCCCGTTTTGCATCCACTCTTGTGCAGTGACGACACGGTCTGAAAAGCGCGCAAAACATGAGTTCGGGGTCCAATGGGGTGGATCGGTTGCGTTAGTTGCAAAACTTCCTGCGCGACTTTGTCGCACGAACTTGTTCATTAATTCCACCACTTCTACATGTTACGCGCCGAAATTTTTGCAGTAACGAAACGGTGCGAAACGCCCCAAAATATGAGTTTGGGGTCCAATGGGGTCGATCGGGTGCGTTTGTTGTGAAAAATTACGAGGCAACTTCGTGGCACGAACTTGTGCATTAGTTGCACCTGTTTCTCTCGATTTGCATCGACTTTCATGTAGTAATAAAATGGTCCAAAACGCCCCAAAACATGAGTTTGGGGTCTAATGGGGTGGATCCGGTGTGTTCGTTGCGAAAAATTCCGACACAACTTCATTGCACGAAGTTGTGCTTTAATTGCACCAGTTCGGCCCATTTTGCACCGAAGTTTGTGCAGTAACGAAACGGTCTGAAATGCACAAAAACATGAGTTTGGGGTCCAATGACGTGGATCGGGTGTGTTCGTTGCAAAAAATTCCGAGGCTACTTCGTGGCACGAACATGTGCTTTAATCGCACCAGTTTGTCCCGTTTTGCATCGACTTTCGTGCAGTAACGAAACGTTCCGAAACGCCCCAAAACTTGAGTTTGGGGTCCAATGGGGTGGATCGGGTGCGTTCGTTGCGAAAAATTCCGACGCGACTTCGTTGCACGAACTTGTGCATTAATTGCACCAGTTCGGCCCATTTTGCACCGAAGTTGGTGTTGTAACGAAACGGTCCGAAACGCCCCAAAACATGAGTTTGAGTGCAACAGGGTGGATCGGGTGCGTTCGATGCAGAAAATTCTAACACGGCTTTGTTGAACGAACTTGTGCATTATGTGCACCAGCTCAGCCCGTTTTGCATCCACTCTTGTGCAGTGACGACACGGTCTGAAAAGCGCGCAAAACATGAGTTCGGGGTCCAATGGGGTGGATCGGTTGCGTTAGTTGCAAAACTTCCTGCGCGACTTTGTCGCACGAACTTGTTCATTAATTCCACCACTTCTACATGTTACGCGCCGAAATTTTTGCAGTAACGAAACGGTGCGAAACGCCCCAAAATATGAGTTTGGGGTCCAATGGGGTCGATCGGGTGCGTTTGTTGTGAAAAATTACGAGGCAACTTCGTGGCACGAACTTGTGCATTAGTTGCACCTGTTTCTCTCGATTTGCATCGACTTTCATGTAGTAATAAAATGGTCCAAAACGCCCCAAAACATGAGTTTGGGGTCTAATGGGGTGGATCCGGTGTGTTCGTTGCGAAAAATTCCGACACAACTTCATTGCACGAAGTTGTGCTTTAATTGCACCAGTTCGGCCCATTTTGCACCGAAGTTTGTGCAGTAACGAAACGGTCTGAAATGCACAAAAACATGAGTTTGGGGTCCAATGACGTGGATCGGGTGTGTTCGTTGCAAAAAATTCCGAGGCTACTTCGTGGCACGAACATGTGCTTTAATTGCACCAGTTTGTCCCGTTTTGCATCGACTTTCGTGCAGTAACGAAACGTTCCGAAACGCCCCAAAACTTGAGTTTGGGGTCCAATGGGGTGGATCGGGTGCGTTCGATGCGAAAAATTCCGACGCGACTTCGTTGCACGAACTTGTGCATTAATTGCACCAGTTCGGCCCATTTTGCACCGAAGTTGGTGTTGTAACGAAACGGTCCGAAACGCCCCAAAACATGAGTTTGAGTGCAACAGGGTGGATCGGGTGCGTTCGATGCAGAAAATTCTAACACGACTTTGTTGAACGAACTTGTGCATTATGTGCACCAGCTCAGCCCATTTTGCATCCACTCTTGTGCAGTGACGACACGGTCTGAAAAGCGCGCAAAACATGAGTTCGGGGTCCAATGGGGTGGATCGGTTGCGTTAGTTGCAAAACTTCCTGCGCGACTTTGTCGCACGAACTTGTTCATTAATTGCACCACTTCTACATGTTACGCGCCGAAGTTTTTGCAGTAACGAAACGGTGCGAAACGCCCCAAAATATGAGTTTGGGGTCCAATAGGGTGGATTGGGTGCGTTCGTTGTGAAAAATTACGAGGCAACTTCGTGACACGAACTTGGGCATTAGTTGCACCAGTTTCTCTCGATTTGCATCGACTTTCATGCAGTAACAAAATGGTCCAAAACGCCCCAAAACATGAGTTTGGGGTCCAATGGGGTGGATCCGGTGTGTTCGTTGCGAAAAAATCCGACACAACTTCATTGCACGAAGTTGTGCATTAATTGCACCAGTTCGGCCCATTTTGCACCGAAGTTTGTGCAGTAACGAAACGGTTTGAAATGCACCAAAACATGAGTTTGGGGTCCAATGGCGTGGATCGGGTGCGTTCGTTGCAAAAAATTCCGAGGCTACTTCGTGGCACGAACATGTGCTTTAATTGCACCAGTTTGTCCCGTTTTGCATCGACTTTCGTGCAGTAACGAAACGGTCGAAAACGCCCCAAAACTTTAGTTTGGGGTCCAATGGGGTGGATCGGGTGCGTTCGCTGCGAAAAATTCCGACGCGAGTTCGTTGCACGAACTTGTGTATTAACTGCACCAGTTCGGCCCATTTTGCACCGAAGCTTGTGTAGTAACGGAACGGTCCGAAACGCCCCAAAACATGAGTTTGAGTGCAACAGGGTGGATCGGGTGCGTTCGATGCAGAAAATTCTAACACGGCTTTGTTGAACGAACTTGTGCATTATGTGCACCAGCTTAGCCCGTTTTGCATCCACTCTTGTGCAGTGACGACACGGTCTGAAAAGCGCGCAAAACATGAGTTCGGGGTCCAATGGGGTCGATCGGTTGCGTTAGTTGCAAAACTTCCGGCGCGACTTTGTCGCACGAACTTGTTCATTAATTGCACCACTTCTACATGTTACGCGCCGAAGTTTTTGCAGTAACGAAACGGTGCGAAACGCCCCAAAATATGAGTTTGGGGTCCAATGGGGTGGATCGGGTGCGTTCGTTGTGAAAAATTACGAGGCAACTTCGTGGCACGAACTTGTGCATTAGTTGCACCTGTTTCTCTCGATTTGCATCGACTTTCATGTAGTAATAAAATAGTCCAAAACGCCCCAAAACATGAGTTTGGGGTCTAATGGGGTGGATCCGGTGTGTTCGTTGCGAAAAATTCCGACACAACTTCATTGCACGAAGTTGTGCTTTAATTGCACCAGTTCGGCCCATTTTGCACCGAAGTTTGTGCAGTAACGAAATGGTCTGAAATGCACAAAAACATGAGTTTGGGGTCCAATGACGTGGATCGGGTGTGTTCGTTGCAAAAAATTCCGAGGCTACTTCATGGCACGAACATGTGGTTTAACTGCACCAGTTTCTCCCGATCTGCATCGACATTCCTGGAGTAACAAAATGGTCCGAAACGCCGCAAAACTTGAGTTTGGGGTCCAATGGGGTGGATCGGGTGCGTTCGTTGTGAAAAATTGCGACACGACTTCGTTGCACGAACTTGTGCACTAATTCCACCAGTTCGGCCCATTTTGCACCGAAGTTTGTGCAGTAACGAAACGGTCCGAAATGCCCCAAAACATGAGTTTGAGTGCAACAGGGTGGATCGGGTGCGTTTTTTGCGAAAAACTCCGAGGCAACTTCGTGGCACGAACATGTGCTTTAATTGCACCAGTTTGTCCCGTTTTGCATCGACTTTCGTGCAGTAACGAAACGTTCCGAAACGCCCCAAAACTTGAGTTTGGGGTCCAATGGGGTGGATCGGGTGCGTTCGTTGCGAAAATTCCGACGCGACTTCGTTGCACGAACTTGTGCATTAATTGCACCAGTTCGGCCCATTTTGCACCGAAGTTGGTGTTGTAACGAAACGGTCCGAAACGCCCCAAAACATGAGTTTGAGTGCAACAGGGTGGATCGGGTGCGTTCGATGCAGAAAATTCTAACACGGCTTTGTTGAACGAACTTGTGCATTATGTGCACCAGCTCAGCCCGTTTTGCATCCACTCTTGTGCAGTGACGACACGGTCTGAAAAGCGCGCAAAACATGAGTTCGGGGTCCAATGGGGTGGATCGGTTGCGTTAGTTGCAAAACTTCCTGCGCGACTTTGTCGCACGAACTTGTTCATTAATTGCACCACTTCTAGTGTTACGCGCCGAAATTTTTGCAGTAACGAAACGGTGCGAAACGCCCCAAAATATGAGTTTGGGGTCCAATGGGGTCGGATCGGGTGCGTTCGTTGTGAAAAATTACGAGGCAACTTCGTGGCACGAACTTGTGCATTAGTTGCACCTGTTTCTCTCGATTTGCATCGACTTTCATGTAGTAATAAAATAGTCCAAAACGCCCCAAAACATGAGTTTGGGGTCTAATGGGGTGGATCCGGTGTGTTCGTTGCGAAAAATTCCGACACAACTTCATTGCACGAAGTTGTGCTTTAATTGCACCAGTTCGGCCCATTTTGCACCGAAGTTTGTGCAGTAACGAAATGGTCTGAAATGCACCAAAACATGAGTTTGGGGTCCAATGATGTGGATCGGGTGTGTTCGTTGCAAAAAATTCCGAGGCTACTTCATGGCTTGAACATGTGCTTTAATTGCACCAGTTTCTCCCGATCTGCATCGACTTTCCTGCAGTAACAAAATGGTCCGAAACGCCGCAAAACTTGAGTTTGGGGTCCAATGGGGTGGATCGGGTGCGTTCGTTGTGAAAAATTGCGACACGACTTCGTTGCACGAACTTGTGCACTAATTCCACCAGTTCGGCCCATTTTGCACCGAAGTTTGTGCAGTAACGAAACGGTCCGAAATGCCCCAAAACATGAGTTTGAGTGCAACAGGGTGGATCGGGTGCGTTTTTTGCGAAAAACTCCGAGGCAACTTCGTGGCACGAACATGTGCTTTAATTGCACCAGTTTGTCCCGTTTTGCATCGACTTTCGTGCAGTAACGAAACGTTCCGAAACGCCCCAAAACTTGAGTTTGGGGTCCAATGGGGTGGATCGGGTGCGTTCGTTGCGAAAAATTCCGACGCGACTTCGTTGCACGAACTTGTGCATTAATTGCACCAGTTCGGCCCATTTTGCACCGAAGTTGGTGTTGTAACGAAACGGTCCGAAACGCCCCAAAACATGAGTTTGAGTGCAACAGGGTGGATCGGGTGCGTTCGATGCAGAAAATTCTAACACGGCTTTGTTGAACGAACTTGTGCATTATGTGCACCAGCTCAGCCCGTTTTGCATCCACTCTTGTGCAGTGACGACACGGTCTGAAAAGCGCGCAAAACATGAGTTCGGGGTCCAATGGGGTGGATCGGTTGCGTTAGTTGCAAAACTTCCTGCGCGACTTTGTCGCACGAACTTGTTCATTAATTGCACCACTTCTACATGTTACGCGCCGAAATTTTTGCAGTAACGAAACGGTGCGAAACGCCCCAAAATATGAGTTTGGGGGTCCAATGGGGGTCGATCGGGGTGCGTTTGTTGTGAAAAATTACGAGGCAACTTCGTGGCACGAACTTGTGCATTAGTTGCACCTGTTTCTCTCGATTTGCATCGACTTTCATGTAGTAATAAAATGGTCCAAAACGCCCCAAAACATGAGTTTGGGGTCTAATGGGGTGGATCCGGTGTGTTCGTTGCGAAAAATTCCGACACAACTTCATTGCACGAAGTTGTGCTTTAATTGCACCAGTTCGGCCCATTTTGCACCGAAGTTTGTGCAGTAATGAAACGGTCTGAAATGCACAAAAACATGAGTTTGGGGTCCAATGACGTGGATCGGGTGTGTTCGTTGCAAAAAATTCCGAGGCTACTTCGTGGCACGAACATGTGCTTTAATTGCACCAGTTTGTCCCGTTTTGCATCGACTTTCGTGCAGTAATGAAACGTTTCGAAACGCCCCAAAACTTGAGTTTGTGGTCCAATGGGGTGGATCGGGTGCGTTCGTTGCGAAAAATTCCGACGCGACTTCGTTGCACGAACTTGTGCATTAATTGCACCAGTTCGGCCCATTTTGCACCGAAGTTGGTGTTGTAACGAAACGGTCCGAAACGCCCCAAAACATGAGTTTGAGTGCAACAGGGTGGATCGGGTGCGTTCGATGCAGAAAATTCTAACACGACTTTGTTGAACGAACTTGTGCATTATGTGCACCAGCTCAGCCCGTTTTGCATCCACTCTTGTGCAGTGACGACACGGTCTGAAAAGCGCGCAAAATATGAGTTCGGGGTCCAATGGGGTGGATCGGTTGCGTTAGTTGAAAAACTTCCTGCGCGACTTTGTCGAACGAACTTGTTCATTAATTGCACCACTTCTACATGTTACGCGCCGAAGTTTTTGCAGTAACGAAACGGTGCGAAACGCCCCAAAATATGAGTTTGGGGTCCAATAGGGTGGATTGGGTGCGTTCGTTGTGAAAAATTACGAGGCAACTTCGTGACACGAACTTGGGCATTAGTTGCACCAGTTTCTCTCGATTTGCATCGACTTTCATGCAGTAACAAAATGGTCCAAAACGCCCCAAAACATGAGTTTGGGGTCCAATGGGGTGGATCCGGTGTGTTCGTTGCGAAAAAATCCGACACAACTTCATTGCACGAAGTTGTGCATTAATTGCACCAGTTCGGCCCATTTTGCACCGAAGTTTGTGCAGTAACGAAACGGTTTGAAATGCACCAAAACATGAGTTTGGGGTCCAATAGCGTGGATCGGGGTGTGTTCGTTGCAAAAAATTCCGAGGCTACTTCGTGGCACGAACATGTGCTTTAATTGCACCAGTTTGTCCCGTTTTGCATCGACTTTCGTGCAGTAACGAAACGGTCGAAAACGCCCCAAAACTTTAGTTTGGGGTCCAATGGGGTGGATCGGGTGCGTTCGTTGCGAAAAATTCCGACGCGACTTCGTTGCACGAACTTGTGCATTAACTGCACCAGTTCGGCCCATTTTGCACCCAAGCTTGTGTAGCAACGAAACGGTCCGAAACGCCCCAAAACATGAGTTTGAGTGCAACAGGGTGGATCGGGTGCGTTCGATGCAGAAAATTCTAACACGGCTTTGTTGAACGAACTTGTGCATTATGTGCACCAGCTTAGCCCGTTTTGCATCCACTCTTGTGCAGTGACGACACTGTCTGAAAAGCGCGCAAAACATGAGTTCGGGGTCCAATGGGGTGGATCGGTTGCGTTAGTTGCAAAACTTCCGGCGCGACTTTGTCGCACGAACTTATTCATTAATTGCACCACTTCTACATGTTACGCGCCGAAGTTTGTGCAGTAACGAAACGGTGCGAAACGCCCCAAAATATGAGTGTGGGGTCCAATGGGGTGGATCGGGTGCGTTCGTTGTGAAAAGTTACGAGCCAACTTCGTGGCACGAACTTGTGCATTAGTTGCACCTGTTTGTCTCGATTTGCATCGACTTTCATGCAGTAATAAAATGGTCCAAAACGCCCCAAAACATAAGTTTGGGGTCTAATGGGGTGGATCCGGTGTGTTCGTTGTGAAAAATTCCGACACAACTTCATTGCACGAAGTTGTGCTTTAATTGCACCAGTTCGGCCCATTTTGTACCGAAGTTTGTGCAGTAACGAAACGGTCTGAAATGCACCAAAACATGAGTTTGGGGTCCAATGACGTGGATCGGGTGTGTTCGTTGCAAAAAATTCCGAGGCTACTTCGTGGCACGAACATGTGCTTTAATTGCACCAGTTTGTCCCGTTGTGCATCGACTTTCGTGCAGTACCAAAAAACTCCAAGGCTACTTCGTGGCATGAACATGTGCATTAGTTGCACCAGTTTCTCCCGATCTCCATCGACTTTCCTGCAGTAACAAAATGGTCCGAAACGCCGCAAAACTTGAGTTTGGGGTCCAATGGGGTGGATCGGGTGCGTTCGTTGTGAAAAATTGCGACGCGACTTCGTTGCACGAACTTGTGCACTAATTCCACCAGTTCGGCCCATTTTGCACCGAAGTTTGTGCAGTAACGAAACGGTCCGAAATGCCCCAAAACATGAGTTTGAGTGCAACAGGGTGGATCGGGTGCGTTTTTTGCGAAAAACTCCGAGGCAACTTCGTGGCACGAACATGTGCTTTATTTGCACCAGTTTGTCCCGTTTTGCATCGACTTTCATGCAGTAACGAAACGGTCCGAAACGCCCCAAAACTTGAGTTTGGGGTCCAATGGGGTGGATCGGGTGCGTTCGTTGCGAAAAATTTCGACGCGACTTCGTTGCACGAACTTGTGCATTAATTGCACCAATTCGGCCCATTTTGCACCGAAGTTTGTGTAGTAACGAAACGGTCCGAAACGCCCCAAAACTTGAGTTTGAGTGCAATAGCGTGGATCGGGTGCGTTCGATGCAGAAAATTCTAACACGGCTTTGTTGAACGAACTTGTGCATTATGTGCACCAGCTCAGCCCGTGTTGCATCCACTTTGTGCAGTGACGACACGGTTAGAAACGCCCTAAAACATGAGTTCGGGGTCCAGTGGGGTGGATCGGTTGCGTTAGTTGCAAATCTTCCGGCGCGACTTTGTCGCACGAACTTGTTCATTAATTGCACCACTTCTACATGTTATTCGCCGAAGTTTGTGCAGTAACGAAACGGTGCGAAACGCCCCAAAATATGAGTTTGGGGTCCAATGGGGTGGATCGGGTGCGTTCGTTGTGAAAAATTACGAGGCAACTTCGTGGCACGAACTTGTCCATTAGTTGCACCAGTTTCTCCCGATTTGCATCGACTTTTATGCAGTAACAAAATGGTCCAAAACATGAGTTTGACGTCCAATGGGGTGGATCGGGTGTGTTCGTCGCGAAAAATTCCGACACAACTTTGTGCATTAATTGCACCAGTTCGGCCCATTTTGCACCGAAGTTTGTGCAGTAACGAAACGGTCTGAAATGCACAAAAACATGAGTTTGGGGTCCAATAGGGTGGATCGGGTGCGTTCGTTGCGAAAAACTCCGAGGCAACTTCGTGGCACGATCATGTGTTTTAATTGCACCAGTTTGTCCTATTTTGCATCGACTTTCGTGCAATAACGAAACGGTCCAAAACGCCCCAAAACTTGAGTTTGGGGTCCAATTGGGTGGATCGGGTGCGTTCGTTGCGAAAAATTCCGACGCGACTTCGTTGCACTATCTTGTGCATTAATTGCACCAGTTCGGCCCATTTTGCACCAAAGTTTGTGCAGTATGGAAACGGTCCAAAACACTCAAAAATATGATTTTAGGGTCCAAAGGGGATGGATCGGGTGCGTTCGTTGCAAAAAATTCCGACGCGACTTTGTTCCATGAACTTGTGCGTTAGTTGCACCAATTTCTCCCGATTTGCGTCGACTTTCATGTAGTATCGAAATGGTCCAAAACGCCCCAAAACATGAGTTTGGGGTCCAATGGGGTGGATCGGGTGTGTTCGTTGCGAAAAATTTCGACACGACTTCGTTGCATGAACTTGTGCATTAATTGAACCAGTTCGGGCCATTTTACGCCGAACTTTGTGCAGTAACAAAATGGTCTGAAATGCACAAAAACATGAGTTTGGGGTCCAATGGGATGGATCGGGTGCGTTCGTTGTGAAAAACTCCGAGGCAACTTCCTGGCACGAACATGTGCTTTAATTGCACTAGTTTGTCCCGTTTTGTATCAACTTTCGTGCAGTAACGAAACGGTCCGAAACGCCCCAAAACTTGAGTTTGGGGTCCAATCGGGTGGATCGGGTGCGTTCGTTACGAAAAACTCCGAGGCTACTTCGTGGCACGAACATGTGCATTAGTTGCACCAGTTTCTCCCGATCTGCATCGACTTTCCTGCAGTAACAAAATGGTCCGAAACGGCCCAAAACGTGAGTTTGGGGTCCAATGGGGTGGATCGGGTGCGTTCGTTGTGAAAAATTCCGACGCGACTTCGTTGCACGAACTTGTGCACTAATTCCACCAGTTCGGCCCATTTTGCACCGATGTTTGTGCAGTAACGAAACGGTCCGAAACGCCCCAAAACATGTGTTTGCGGTCCAATGGGGTGGATCGGGTGCGTTTTTTGCGAAAAACTCCGAGGGCAACTTCGTGGCACGAACATGTGCTTTAATTGCACCAGTTTGTCCTGTTTTGCATCGACTTTCGTGCAATAACGAAACGGGATGGACCGGGTGCGTTCGTTGCGAAAAATTCCGACACGACTTCGTTGCACGAACTTTGTGCATTAATTGCACCAGTTCGGCCCATTTTGCACCCAAGTTTGTGCAGAATGGAAAAGGTTCGAAACGCCCAAAAATATGAGTTTAGGGACCAAAGGCGTGGATCGGGTGCGTTCGTTGTGAAAAATTTCGAGGCAACTTCGTAGCACGAACTTGTGCATTAGTTGCACCAGTTTCTCCCGATTTGCATCGACTTTCATGCAGTAACGAAATGGTCCAAAACGCCCCGAAACATGAGTTTGGGGTCCAATGGGGTGGGTTGGGGTGTGTTCGTTGCGAAAAATTCCGACACGACTTCGTTGGACGAACTTGTGCATTAATTGCACCAGTTCGTCCCATTTTGCACCAAAGTTTGTGCAGTAACGAAACGTTCTGAAATGCACCAAAAGATGAGTTTCGGGTCCAATGGAGTGGATCGAGTGCGTTCGTTGCGAAAAACTCCGAGGCAACTTCGTGGCACGAACATGTGTTTTAATTTCACCGTTTTGTCCCTTTTTGCATCGCCTTTCGTGCAGTAACGAAACGGTCCGAAACGCCCCAAAACTTGAGTTTGGGGTCCAATGGGGTGGATTAGGTGCGTTCGTTGCGAAAAATTCCGACGCGACTTCGTTGCACGAACTTGTGCATTAAGTGCACCAGCTCAGCCCGTTTTGCATCCACTCTTGTGCAGTGACGACACGGTCTGAAATGCTCCAAAACATGAGTTCGGGGTCCAATGGGGTGGATCGGTTCCATTAGTTGCAAAACTTCCGGCGCGACTTTGTCGCACGAACTTGTTCATTAATTGCCCCACTTGTGCATGTTATGCGCCGAAGTTTGTGTAGTAACGAGATGGTGCGAAACGCCCCAAAATAGGAGTTTGGGGTCCAATGGGGTGGATCGGGTGCTGTGAAAAATTACGAGGCAACTTCGTAGCTCGAACATGTGCATTAGTTGCACCAGTTTCTCCCGATCTGCATCGACTTTCATGCAGTAAGGAAATAGTCCAAAACGCCCCGAAACATGATTTTGGGGTCCAATGGGGTGGGTTGGGTGTGTTGGTTGCGAAAAATTCCGACACGACTTCGTTGGACAAACTTGTGCATTAATTGCACCAGTTCGGCCCATTTTGCACCGAAGTTTGTGCAATAACGAAACGGTCTGAATTCACCAAAACATGAGTTTGGGGTCCAATGGGGTGGATCGGGTGCGTTCGTTGCGAAAAGCTCCGAGGCAACTTCGTGGCACGAACATGTGCTTTAATTGCACCAGTTTGTCCCATTTTGCATCGAATTTGGGGCAGTAACAAAACAGTCCGAAACGCCCCAAAACATGAGTTTGGGGACGAATGGGGTGGATCGGTTGCGTTCGTTGGGAAAAACTCCGAGGCAACTTTGTGGTACGAACATGTGCTTTAATTGCACCAGTTTGTCCCGTTTTGCATCGACTTTCGTGCTATAACGAAACCTTTTGAAACGACCCAAAACATGAATTTGGGGTCCAATGGGGTGGATCGTGTGCGTTCGTTGTCAAAAATTACGATGCAACTTCGTGGCACGAACTTGTGCATTAGTTGCACCAGTTTCTCCCGATTTGCATCGAGTTTCATGCAGTAACGAAATTGTCCAAAACGCCCCATAACATGAGTTTGGGGTCCAATGGGGTGGATCGGGTGTGTTCGTTGTGAAAAATTCCGACACGACTTCGTTGGACGAACTTGTGCATTAATTGCACCAGTTCGTCCCATTTTTGCACCAAAGTTTGTGCAGTAACGAAACGTTCTGAAACGCACCAATAGATGAGTTTGGGGTCCAATGGAGTGGATCGAGTGCGTTCGTCGCGAAAAACTCCGAGGCAACTTCGTGGCACGAACATGTGGTTTTAATTTTACCGTTTTGTCCCTTTTTGCATCGACTTTCGTGTAGTAACGAAACGGTCCGAAACGCCCCAAAACTTGAGTTTGGGGTCCAATGGGGTGGATCAGGAACGTTCGTTGTGAAAAATTCCGACGCGACGTCGTTGCACGAACTTGTGCATTAAATTCACCAGTTCGGCCATTTTGCACTGAAGTTTGTGTAGTAACGAAACGGTCCAAAATGCCCCAAAACATGAGTTTGAGTGCAACAGGGTGGATCAGGTGCGTTCGATGCAAAAAATTCTAACACGGCTTTGTTGAACGAACTTGTGCATTATGTGCACCAGCTCAGCCCGTTTTGCATCCACTCTTGTGCAGTGACGACACGGTCTGAAATGCTCCAAAACATGAGTTCGGGGGTCCAATGGGGTGGATCGGTTCCTTTAGTTGCAAAACTTCCGGCACGACTTTGTCGCACGAACTTGTTCATTAATTGCCCCACTTCTGCATGTTATGCGCTGAAGTTTGTGTCGTAACGAGACGGTGCGAAACGCCCTAAAATATGAGTTTGGGGTCCAATGGGGTGGATCGGGAGCGTTCGTTGTGAAAAATTACGAGGCAACTTCGTAGCACGAACTTGTGCATTAGTTGCACCAGTTTCTCCCGATTTGCATCGACTTTCATGCAGTAACGAAATAGTCCAAAACGCCCCGAAACATGAGTTTGGGGTCCAATGGTGTGGGTTGGGTGTGTTCGTTGCAAAAAATTTTAACACGACTTCGTTGGACGAACTTGTCCATTAATTGCACCAGTTCGGCCCATTTTGCACCGAAGTTTGTGCAATAACGAAACGGTCTGAATTCACCAAAACATGAGTTTGGGGTCCAATGGGGTGGATTGGGTGCGTTCTTTGCGAAAAACTCCGAGGCAACTTCATGGCACGAACATGTGCTTTAATTGCACCAGTTTGTCCCGTTTTGCAACGAATTTGGGGCAGTAACAAAACAGTCCAAAACGCCCCAAAACATGAGTTTGGGGATGAATGGGGTGGATCGGGTGCGTTCGTTGCGAAAAACTTCGAGGCAACTTCGTGGCACGAACATGTGCTTTAATTGCACCAGTTTGTCCCATTTTGCATCAACTTTCGTGCAGTAACGAAATGGTCCGAAACGCCCCAAAACTTGAGTTTGGGGTCCAATGGGGTGGATCAGGTGCGTTCGTTGCGAAAAATTCCGACGCGACTTCGTTGCACGAACTTGTGCATTAAATTCACCAGTTCGGCCCTTTTTGCGCTGAAGTTTGTGTAGTAACGAAACGGTCCGAAATGCCCCAAAACATGAGTTTGAGTGCAACAGGGTGGATCGGGTGCGTTCGATGCAAAAAATTCTAACACGGCTTTGTTGAACGAACTTGTGCATTATGTGCACCAGCTCAGCCCGTTTTGCATCCACTCTTGTGCAGTGACGACACGGTCTGAAATGCTCCAAAACATGAGTTCGGGGTCCAGTGGGGTGGATCGGTTGCGTTAGTCGCAAAACTTCCGGCGCGACTTTGTCGCACGAACTTGTTCATTAATTGCCCCACTTCTGCATTGTCACGCCCGATTCTAGAAAGAACCAGATGCATCTCATATGTGCGCCAGGATCATGTTCACACACATATGGTAGACGGAAAGTGTAATATATCAAAGACAATGCTCAAAAAGTAACTAAATACAGTATTTAACAATATTACACTCCGTATAAAAGAGACACAAATGTCTTTAAACGATAAACCGTTATACCCTATACGAAGTCTTCAACAACTCCATCTTCCACAGGCGATGACTGGTGAACGCAGGACCTAGAACTCCTCGAAGTCGTCAAAGTGCTCCTCTTCAAAATTCTCTTCTGAACAGCAGGGGGCAAGGGTGAGTACTCTTATGATTGGTACTCAGCAAGTGGGGTGAAAATGCAAGGTCATCAAGGATAGACGAGGGTTTGTAGCAGCGGTTGCTTTTAGTTGGTCAATTATTTATTAACAAACACCTATTATCTAGGTTTAAGTTTATACCAACCCACTTTAGCAAAAACATAACGGTACCATCAACAATAACATAGTCCATGAACCACAAATTAATTAATCTTCAAGTTTCATTATCATGTGAGGGTCCAAGCCACTCTTAACCGTGAGTACGGCTGTTATAACAGTTTTACACTCTGCAGAGGTTGTACACTTTACCCACAAATCGTGTTTCCCTGAGTCGCCCGGGTTTGCAAGGCCCTTAAACACTTCCGAGGTGAGTGGCGAGGGTACACTATGAAGCCTTTACAAAGACATGTTGAGAGCTAGGCAGCCCGCTAGAGTTTCAGTAGCGGCGTGGTCCATAAACCTCCCTAATGGTCAGCTCCTTAGCAAAGGCAGCTACCCCAAGAGGACCGGGCTATGACCCCTATCACCGACCCCCTCCTTGCCCTTTCGGTAAGGCCACCAGCAAACTACACATCTAATTAATTGGCTAAGGTCAGAGCCATATGACTTTGTGGTTGCACTGTTTTCTTGGGTGGTTCTCCATGTTTCCATTAAACAAAGTTGATCTTGAACTTATGCGATAACAACAATATGAAACGTGACCAACGTTGTTAAAAGAATAAACCAATACCAATCCCAAAGTTTGCGACTAAGCGTGGCTACCCAACATGAATAGTAAACCCAGGTGTTTCAAGGTTTGGGGTAAAAGACTAGGTACGTCCTTAGCATAGGTAACCCATCAAGTTTATGCAAGCAACAATAAAGTAAAGTGAATTATCATGCTGTGGTTGGGATCAAATAGAATATGCAGAGGGAGAAATCCACTTGCCTTCTTCAAACAGCTGCTGGTTTTCTTCCTCGTAAGCTTGCTCTTGATTTGGCTCGAACGTCACGTTGTCTACGCGATCACACAAACAAGCATACACAGGCAAATAAGAAACAACACAGCAAACAATACAAACAGAAAGTAAAAAGGTACTAAAGTTGTAGTTCATGATGCAAGGATCGTGTGAGCACAAGAATCGCTGAAATCGGAGTTGAAACGATGAAGATATGGCTAAAACAGTGATCTAAGGGCCTAACTGCGAGAGTTTTGAACTTCCAGGGGCTAAAACATAATTAAACCTTATACAAAGGGTCGGGGTGCAAAACTATAGGTTCTGGACGGCGATTACTAATTCTGAAAAAGTCAAGGGTCGGAACAGAAAAAGAAAGGGCTCAATTCTAATTATTTTTCTACTGTTCTGGACTGTGGGTTGATTCCTGGAAAACCTAGGGATCTTTCTGCTAGAGTTTCGGGGACGGCTAGGGTCGGGTGAATCTGGTCCGTTGGATCAGAATCGAACGGCGGGTCGGGCGAATCGGCAGGGTAAGGGTCGGGCGAATCGGCGGTATGAAGAGAGGGTCGGGTAAATCGGCAGTGTAAAGTGAGGGTCGGGTAAATCGGCAGTGTAAAGTGAGGGTCGGGCGAATCGGAGCTTTGCTAGGCGTCGGCGGCGAGCGAGTGCGGCGGCGGACGGCCGGAGCTTCACCGAATCCGGTGTTCCGGGGCTCGGTTCAAGCTGAGTTTATGCCGGGAAGGGAGTGGGCGGTACGGCGAAGGTGAGGGTCGTCACGATATGGCTGTGCGGCGGCTGCAAACTGGCAGCCACGGCGGCAGGCGGAAACAGGGGTCCGGCGAGAAATCGGGTTTGCGGCGGAGCAAGAGAGAGAGAGGAATCTGGTGCAGCTTGATGCTCACCAATTCGCGGAGCTCTGGCGAGAGTTGAAGACAGCGGAGAAGCTGCGGAACGGCGAGTCGATGGAGAGGCGGCGACACGGGACGGCGGCGTTCCTCCGGTGTGCGACTTCCAGCGGCGTGCGACGGTATTGAGTAGAGGAAAGGGTTTGAGGATGGCTCTGGTTGCAAAGCAGGGCTCCAGCGAGATTTTATAGGGGCGGATTGGCCGGGAGTAAGGAAGGCGGCGGCTCTTGCAAAGGAAAGGGCGGAACTGCGGCTAGTAAGGTAAGCCTGCATCGCGGGGAAGGAAAGAGAGACGCGGCGACGGCGCGGAGTCGATCCGGACTCGGGGTAAAGAAGAAAGAAGGAAAGAGAAGGAGCGCGAACAACGGCGCGGCGCGCCTGCTGTCGCGGCGGAGAAAGGAAACAAAGGAGCGGAAGCGATACGGAGCAGAGGAAGAAGAAAGAAAAGAAGGAAGAAGGCGCCAACAGGTGGGGCCTAGATGTCGGTGAAAGAAAGGGTCGGGTGAGCACATCGGCCGCCGAGTTGGGCCGCGGGAGAAGAAAGGGAGGAGAAAAGAAGAATTGGGCTGGCTGAAAAAAAGAATAGAAGAAGAAAAGAAATAGAGATGCATGCAAATTTTATTTTGTGACTTTTATAAAATACGTTTAAAATTTTAGCTCCTATATTTTTGGGTGTTACAAAACCTACCCCCCTTAAAAAGAATCTCGTCCTCGAGATTAGGAAGGACTAAGGAACAGCTGAGGGAATTCTGCAACCAGTTCATCTTCTCTTTCCCAAGTAGCCTCATCCTCTGAGTGGTGACTCCACTGTACTTTGCACATTTTGATCACCTTGTTCCGGGTAACCCTCTGAGATGTTTCCAAGATTTTAACTGGATATTCTGCATAAGTCAAATCTTCTTGTACATCAAGCTCCTCCAACGATAACTGCTCCTCAGGTACTCTCAAACATTTCTTTAACTGTGATACGTGAAACACATCATGGACATTTGACAATCGTGCCGGTAACTCCAATTGATATGCTACTTCACCTTTCCTTTCCAGGATCTGAAAAGGACCAATATAACGTGGTGACAACTTTCCTTTCACTTTGAATCTACGTAAACCTCTGATGGGTGATACCTTCAAATACACAAAGTCTCCAACTTCAAATGTCAATTCCCTTCTTCGTGTATCAGCATAACTTTTCTGTCGTGGCTGGGCAGTCTTGAGATTATCCCGGATCATATGGACTTGTCTATCTGCTTCTTGAAGAATCTCTAGTCCAAAAACTTGACTTTCTCCTGTCTGATTCCAATACAAGGGTGTCCTACATTTTCTTCCATATAATGCTTCAAATGGGGCCATCTTGAGACTTGCTTGGTAACTGTTATTGTAGGAGAATTCTACATATGGCAAACTTTTATCCCAGCTACCTCCATGCTTGAGGGCACATGCTTTCAACATATCCTCTAATACTTGATTTGTTCGCTCAGTCTGACCGTCTGTTTGCGGATGATATGCAGAACTGAAATTGAGCTTTGTATCCATGGATTCATGTAATTTCTGCCAGAAACGCGACGTGAACTGAGTACCTCGATCAGACACTATCTTCTTTGGAACACCGTGCAGACACACAATTCGTGACATGTATAGTTCTGCTAACTTGGCTCCAGTGTATGTGGTTTTGACTGGGACGAAATGTGCGACTCTTGTCAATCTGTCCACAATAACCCATATCGAGTCGTAACCATCACGAGTACGAGGTAACCCTACAATGAAATCCATACCAATCTCTTCCCATTTCCATTCAGGTACTTTCAAAGGCTGGAGTAAACCTGCTGGTCTCTGGTGTTCTGCCTTCACTCTCTGGCACACATCACACAAAGCTACGTGAGTTGCTACGTCTCTTTTCAAACCGTACCACCAGTACCTTTCTTTCAAGTCTTGATACATTTTGGTACTTCCAGGATGAATGGAATAAGCAGAATCATGTGCCTCCTTCAAAATAAGTTCACGAAGGTAATCAATTTCGGGTACACAGATTCTCTTTCTGAACCAAACAGTTCCTTGTTCATCTTCGGTGAAATCCCTAGTCTTGCCTAAACCAATTTGAATCTTGATCTCTTTGATCTTAGCATCTGTCAACTGTCCTTTTCTGATCTCCTGTTCTAATGTAGGTTCCATTTCCATGGTTATGGCTTCCGCTTGTGTGACAATTCCCAAGTTCAAACGTGCCATCTCCCAACATAATTCTTGAGGCATCAATCGAGCAATCATCATATTAGCTTGTCCTTTCCGGCTTAGGGCGTCTGCCACCATATTAGCCTTGCCAGGATGATACTGAATATCCAAATCATTAGCTTTGTTGAACGAACTTGTGCATTATGTGCACCAGCTCAGCCCGTTATGCATCCACCCTTGTGCAGTGACGACACGGTCTGAAATGCTGCAAAACATGAGTTCGGGGTCCAATGGGGTGGATCGGTTGCGTTAGTTGCAAAACTTCCGGCGCGACTTTGTCGCACGAATTTGTTCATTAATTGCCCCACTTCTGCATGTTATGCGCCGAAGTTTGTGCAGTAACGACCGGTGCGAAACGCCCCAAAACTTGAGTTTGGGGTCCAATAGGGTGGATTGGGTGCGTTCGTTGTAAAAATTACGAGGCAACTTCGTGGCACGAACTTGTGCATTAGTTGCACCAGTTTCTCCCGAATTGCATCGACTTTCATGCAGTAACGAAATGGTCCAAAACGCCCACAAACATGAGTTCGGGGTCCAATGGGGTGGATCGGGTGTGTTCGTTGCGGAAAATTCCGACACGTCTTCGTTGCACGAACTTGTGCATTAATTGCACCGAACTTTGTGCACTAATGAAACGGTCTGAAAAATGCACCAAAACATGAGTTCGGGGTCCAATGGGGAGAATCGGGGTGCGTTCGTTGCGAAAAACTCCGAGGCAACTTCGTGGCACGAACATGTGCTTTAATTGCACCAGTTTGTCCCGTTTTGCATCGACTTTCGTGCACTAACGAAACGGTCCGAAACGCCCCAAAACATGAATTTGGGGTCCAATGGGGTGGATCGGGTGTGTTCGTTGCGAAAAATTCCGACACGACTTCGTGGCACGAACTTGTGCATTAGTTGCTTCAGTTTCTCCCAATTTGCATCGACTTTCATGCAGTAACGAAATGGTCCAAAATGCCCCAAAACATGAGTTTGGGGTCCAATGGGGTGGATCGGGTGTGTTCCTTGCGAAAACTTCCGACACGACTTCGTTGGACTAACTTGTGCATTAATTGCACCAGTTCGGCCCATTTTGCACCGAAGCTTGTGCACAAAAGAAACAGTCTAAAAGGCACCAAAATATGAGTTTGGGGTCCAATGGGGTGGATCGAGTGCGTTCGTTGCGAAAAACTCCAAGGCAACTTCGTGGCACGAACATGTGCTTTAATTGCACCAGTTTGTCCCGTTTTGCATCAACTTTCATGCTGTAACGAAACGGTCCGAAACGCCCCAAAACATGAGTTTGGGGTCCATTGTGGTGGATTCGGTGCGTTCGTTGCGAAAAAATCCGACGCGACTTCGTTGCACAAACTTGTGCATTAATTGCACCAGTTCGGCCCATTTTGCACCGAAGTTTGTGCAGTAACGAAACGGTCCAAAACGCCCCAAAACACGAGTTTGGGGTCCAATGGGGTGGATCGGGTGTGTTCGTTGGGAAAAACTCCGAGGCACAAACATGTGCTTTAATTGCACCAGTTTGTCCCGTTTTGCAGCGACTTTCGTGCACTAACGAAACGGTCTGAAATGCCCCAAAACATGAATTTGGGGTCCAATGGGGTGGATCGGGTGCGTTCGTTGCGAAAAAATTCTAACACGGCTTTGTTGAGCGAACATGTGCATTATGTGCAACAGCTCAGCCCGTTTTGCATCCACTCTTGTGAACTGACGACATGGTCTGAAATGCCCCAAAACATGAGTTCGGGGTCCAATGGGGTGGATCGGTTGCGTTAGTTGTAAAACTTCCGGCGCGTCTTTGTCGCACGTACTTGTTCATTAATTACCCCACTTCTGCATGTTATGCGCCAATGTTTGTGCAGTAACGAAATGGTGCGAAACGCCCCAAAACTTGAGTTTCGGGTCCAATAGGGTGGATCGGGTGCGTTCGTTGACAAAAATTCCGACGCGACTTCGTTGCACGAACTTGTGCATTAAATTCACCAGTTCGGCCCATTTTGCACTGAAGTTTGCGCAGTAACGAAATGGTGCGAAATGCCCCAAAACTTGAGTTTCGGGTCCAATAGGGTGGATCGGGTGCGTTCGTTGACAAAAATTCCGACGCGACTTCGTTGCACGAACTTGTGCATTAAATTCACCAGTTCGGCCCATTTTGCACTGAAGTTTGCGCAGTAACGAAATGGTGCGAAATGCCCCAAAACTTGAGTTTCGGGTCCAATGGGGTGGATCAGGTGCGTTCGTTGAAAAAAATTCCGACGCGACTTCGTTGCACGAACTTGTGCATTAATTGCACCAGTTCGGCCCATTTTGCACCGAAGTTTGTGCAGTAACGAAACGGTCCCAAACGCCCCAAAACACGAGTTTGGGGTCCAATAGGGTGGATCGGGTGCGTTCGTTGAGAAAAACTTCGAGGCAACTTCGTGGCACGAACATGTGCTTTAATTGCACCAGTTTGTCCCATTTTGCATCGACTTTCGTGCACTAACGAAACGGTCCGAAACGCCCCAAAACATGAATTTGGGGTCCAATAGGGTGGATCGGGTGTGTTCGTTGCAAAAAATTCTAACACGGCTTTGTTGAACGAACTTGTGCATTATGTGCACCAACTCAGCCCGTTTTGCATCCACTCTTGTGCAGTGATGACATGGTCTGAAACGCCCCAAAACATGAGTTCAGGGTCTAATGGGGTGGATCGGCTGCGTTAGTTGCCAAACTTCTGGCGCGACTTTGTCGCACGAACTTGTTCATTAATTGCCCCACTTCTGCATGTTATGCGCTGAAGTTTGTGCAGTAACGAAATGGTGCGAAACGCCCCAAAACTTGAGTTTCGGGTCCAATGGGGTGGATAGGGTGCGTTCGTTGCCAAAAATTCCGACGCGACTTCGTTGCACGAACTTGTGCATTAAATTCACCCGTTCGGCCCCATCTTGCACTAAAGTTTGTGTAGTAACGAAACGGTCCGAAACGCCCGAAAACAGGAGTTTGAGTGCAACAGGGTGGATCGGGTGCGCTCGATGCAAAAAATTCTAACACGGCTTTGTTGAACGAACTTGTGCATTATGTGCACCAGCTTAGCCTGTTTTGCATCCACTCTTGTGCAGTGACGACACGGTCTGAAATGCTCCAAAACATGAGTTCAGGGTCCAATGGGGTGGATCGGTTGCGTTAGTTGCAAAACTTCCAGCGCGACTTTGTCGCACGAAGTTGTTCATTAATTGCCCCACTTCTGCAAGTTATGCGCCGAAGTTTGTGCGGTAACGAAATGGTGCGAAACGCCCCAAAACTTCAGTTTAGGGTCCAATGGGGTGGATCGGGTGCGTTCGTTGACAAAAATTCCGACGCGACTTCGTTGCACGAACTTGTGCATTAAATTCACCAGTTCGGCCCATTTTGCACTGAAGTTTGCGCAGTAACGAAATGGTGCGAAACGCCCCAAAACTTGAGTTTCGGGTCCAATGGGGTGGATCGGGTGCGTTCGTTGACAAAAATTCCGACGCGACTTCGTTGCACGAACTTGTGCATTAATTGCACCAGTTCGGCCCATTTTGCACCGAAGTTTGTGCAGTTACGAAACGGTCCCAAACGCCCCAAAACACGAGTTTGGGGTCCAATGGGGTGGATCGGGTGCGTTCGTTGCGAAAAACTCCGAGGCAACATCGTGGCACGAACATGTGCTTTAATTGCACCAGTTTGTCCCGTTTTGCATCGACTTTCGTGCACTAACGAAACGGTCCGAAACGCCCCAAAACATGAATTTGGGGTCCAATGGGCTGGATCGGGTGCGTTCGTTGCGAAAAATTCTAACACGGCTTTGTTGAACGAACTTGTGCATTATGTGCACCAGCTCAGCCCGTTTTGCATCCACTCTTGTGCAGTGATGACACGGTCTGAAACGCCCCAAAACATGAGTTCAGAGTCCAATTGGGTGGATTGGCTGCGTTAGTTGCAAAACTTCCGGCGCGACATTGTCGCACGGACTTTTTCATTAATTGCCCCACTTCTGCATGTTATGCGCCGAAGTTTGTGCAGTAACGAAACGGTGCGAAACGCCCCAAAACTTGAGTTTCGGGTCCAATGGGGTGGATCGGGTGCGTTCGTTGCCAAAAATTCCGACGCGACTTCGTTGCACGAACTTGTGCATTAAATTCACCAGTTCTGCCCATCTTGCACTAAAGTTTGTGTAGTAACGAAACGGTCTGAAACGCCCCAAAACATGAGTTTGAGTGCAACAGGGTGGATCGGGTGCGTTCGATGCAAAAAATTCTAACACGGCTTTGTTGAACGAACTTGTGCATTATGTGCACCAGCTCAGCCTGTTTTGCATCCACTCTTGTGCAGTGACGACACGGTCTGAAATACTCCAAAACATGAGTTCGGGGTCCAATGGGGTGGATCGATTGCGTTAGTTGCAAAACTTCCGGCGGCACGAACTTGTTCATTAATTTCCCCACTTCTGCAAGTTATGCGCGGAAGTTTGTGCGGTAACGAAATGGTGCAAAACGCCCCAAAACTTCAGTTTGGGGTCCAATGGGGTGGATCGGGTGCGTTCATTGCGAAAAACTCCGAGGCAACTTCGTGGCACGAACTTGTGCATTAGTTGCACCAGTTTGTCCCGTTTTGCATCGACTTTCGTGCACTAACGAAACGGTCCGAAACGCCCCAAAACATGAATTTGGGGTCCAATGGGCTGGATCGGGTGCGTTCGTTGCGAAAACTTCTAACACGGCTTTGTTGAACGAACTTGTGCATTATGTGCACCAGCTCAGCCCGTTTTGCATCCACTCTTGTGCAGTGATGACACGGTCTGAAACACCCCAAAACATGAGTTCAGAGTCCAATCGGGTGGATTGGCTGCGTTAGTTGCAAAACTTCCGGCGCGACATTGTCGCACGAACTTTTTCATTAATTGCCCAACTTCTGCATGTTATGCGCCGAAGTTTGTGCAGTAACGAAACGGTGCGAAACGCCCCAAAACCTGAGTTTCGGGTCCAATGGGGTGGATCGGTGCGTTCGTTGCCAAAAATTCCGACGCGACTTCGTTGCACGAACTTGTGCATTAACTTCACCAGTTCTGCCCATCTTGCACTAAAGTTTGTGGAGTAACGTAACGGTCTGAAACGCCCCAAAACATGAGTTTGGGGTCCATTGTGGTGGATCAGGTGCGTTCGTTGCGAAAAATTCCGACGCGACTTCGTTGCACGAACTTGTGCATTAATTGCACCAGTTCGGCCCATTTTGCACCGAAGTTTGTGCAGTAACGAAACGGTCCGAAACGCCCCAAAACACGAGTTTGGGGTCCAATGGGGTGGATCGGGGTGCGTTCGTTGCGAAAAACTCCGAGGCAACTTCGTGGCACGAACATGTGCTTTAATTGCACCAGTTTGTCCCGTTTTGCATCGACTTTCGTGCACTAACGAAACGGTCCGAAACGTCCCAAAACATGAGTTTGGGGTCCAATGGGGTGGATCGGGTGCGTTCGTTGCGAAAAATTCTAACACGGCTTTGTTGAACGAACTTGTGCATTATGTGCACCAGCTCAGCCCGTTTTGCATCCACTCTTGTGCAGTGATGACACGGTCTAAAACGCCCCAAAACATGAATTCAGAGTCCAATGGGGTGGATCGGCTGCGTTAGTTGCAAAACTTCCGGCGTGACTTTGTCGCACGAACTTGTTCATTAATTGCCCACTTCTGCATGTTATGCGCCGAAGTTTGTTCAGTAACGAAACGGTGCGAAACGCCCCAAAACTTCAGTTTCGGGTCCAATGGGGTGGATCGGGTGCGTTCGTTGCCAAAAATTCCGACGCGACTTCGTTGCACGAACTTGTGAATTAAATTCACCAGTTCGGCCCGTTTTGCATCGACTTTCGTGCACTAACGAAACGGTCCGAAACGCCCCAAAACATGAATTTGGGGTCCAATGGGGTGGATCGGGTGTGTTCGTTGCGAAAAATTCTAACACGGCTTTGTTGAACGAACTTGTGCATTATGTGCACCAGCTCAGCCCGTTTTGCATCCACTCTTGTGCAGTGATGACACGGTCTGAAACGCCCCAAAACATGAGTTCAGAGTCCAATCGGGTGGATTGGCTGCGTTAGTTGCAAAACTTCCGACGCGACATTGTCGCACGAACTTTTTCATTAATTGCCCCACTTCTGCATGTTATGCGCCGAAGTTTGTGCAGTAACGAAACGTTGCGAAACGCCCCAAAACTTGAGTTTATGGTCCAATGGAGTGGATCGGGTGCGTTCGTTGCCAAAAATTCCGACGCGACTTCGTTGCACGAACTTGTGCATTAAATTCACCAGTTCTGCCCATCTTGCACTAAAGTTTTGTGTAGTAACGAAACGGTCCGAAACACCCCAAAACATGAGTTTGAGTGCAACAGGGTGGATCGGGTGCGTTCGATGCAAAAAATTCTAACACGGCTTTGTTGAACGAACTTGTGCATTATGTGCACCAGCTCAGCCTGTTTTGCATCCACTCTTGTGCAGTGACGACACGGTCTGAAATGCTCCAAAACATGAGTTCGGGGTCCAATGGGGTGGATCGATTGCGTTAGTTGCAAAAGTTCCGGCGGCACGAACTTGTTCATTAATTTCCCCACTTCTGCAAGTTATGCGCGAAAGTTTGTGCGGTAACGAAATGGTGCGAAACGCCCCAAAACTTCAACTTGGGGTCCAATGGGGTGGATCGGGTGCGTTCATTGCGAAAAACCTCCGAGGCAACTTCGTGGCACGAACTTGTAAATTAGTTGCACCAGTTTGTCCCGTTTTGCATCGACTTTCGTGCACTAACGAAACGGTCCGAAACGTCCCAAAACATGAGTTTGGGGTCCAATGGGGTGGATCGGGTGTGTTCGTTGCGAAAAAATTCTAACACGGCTTTGTTGAACGAACTTGTGCATTATGTGCACCAGCTCATCCCGATTTGCATCCACTCTTGTGCAGTGATGACATGGTTTGAAACGACCCAAAACATGAGTTCAGAGTCCAATGGGGTGGATCGGCTGCGTTAGTTGCAAAACTTCCGGCGCGACTTTGTCGCACGAACTTGCTCATTAATTGCCCCACTTCTGCATGTTATGCGCCGAAGTTTGTGCAGTAACGAAACGGTGCGAAACGCCCCAAAACTTGAGTTTCGGGTCCAATGGGGTGGATCGGGTGGGTTCGTTGCAAAAAATTCCGACGCGACTTCGTTGCACGAACTTGTGCATTAAATTCACCAGTTCGGCCCATCTTGCACTAAAGTTTGTGTAGTAACGTAACGGTCTGAAACGCCCCAAAACATGAGTTTGGGGTCCATTGTGGTGGATCAGGTGCGTTCGTTGCGAAAAATTCCGACGCGACTTCGTTGCACGAACTTGTGCATTAATTGCACCAGTTCGGCCCATTTTGCACCGAAGTTTGTGCAGTAACGAAACGGTCCGAAACGCCCCAAAACACGAGTTTGGGGTCCAATGGGGTGGATCGGGTGCGTTCGTTGCGAAAAACTCCGAGGCAACTTCGTGGCACGAACATGTGCTTTAATTGCACCAGTTTGTCCCGTTTTGCATCGACTTTCGTGCACTAACGAAACGGTCCGAAACGCCCCAAAACATGAATTTGGGGTCCAATGGGCTGGATCGGGTGCGTTCGTTGCGAAAAATTCTAACACGGCTTTGTTGAACGAACTTGTGCATTATGTGCACCAGCTCAGCCCGTTTTGCATCCACTCTTGTGCAGTGATGACACGGTCTGAAACACCCCAAAACATGAGTTCTGAGTCCAATCGGGTGGATTGGCTGCGTTAGTTGCAAAACTTCCGGCGCGACTTTGTCGCACGAACTTGTTCATTAATTGCCCACTTCTGCATGTTATGCGCCGAAGTTTGTGCAGTAACGAAACGGTGCGAAACGCCCCAAAAGTTGAGTTTCGGGTCCAATGGGGTGGATCGGTGCGTTCGTTGCCAAAAATTCCGACGCGACTTCGTTGCACGAACTTGTGCATTAACTTCACCAGTTCTGCCCATCTTGCACTAAAGTTTGTGTAGTAACGAAACGGTCTGAAACGCCCCAAAACATGAGTTTGGGGTCCATTGTGGTGGATCAGGTGCGTTTGTTGCAAAAAATTCCGACGCGACTTCGTTGCACGAACTTGTGCATTAATTGCACCAGTTCGACCCATTTTGCACCGAAGTTTGTGCAGTAACGAAACGATCCGAAACGCCCTAAAACACGAGTTTTGGGGTCCAATGGGGTGGATCGGGTGCGTTCGTTGCGAAAAACTCCAAGGCAACTTCGTGGCACGAACATTTGCTTTAATAGCACCAGTTTGTCCCGTTTTGCATCGACTTTCGTGCACTAACGAAACGGTCCGAAACGTCCCAAAACATGAGTTTGGGGTCCAATGGGGTGGATCGGGTGCGTTCGTTGCGAAAAATTCTAACACGGCTTTGTTGAACGAACTTGTGCATTATGTGCACCAGCTCAGCCCGTTTTGCATCCACTCTTGTGCAGTGATGACACGGTCTGAAACGCCCCAAAACATGAATTCAGAGTCCAATGGGGTGGATCGGCTACGTTAGTTGCAAAACTTCCGGCGCAACTTTGTCGCACGAACTTTTTCATTAATTGCCCACTTCTGCATGTTATGCGCCGAAGTTTGTGCAGTAACGAAACGGTGCGAAACGCCCCAAAACTTGAGTTTCGGGTCCAATGGGGTGGATCGAGTGCGTTCGTTGCCAAAAATTCCGATGTGACTTCGTTGCACGAACTTGTGAATTAAATTCACCAGTTCGGCCCGTTTTGCATCGACTTTCGTGCACTAACGAAACGGTCCGAAACGCCCCAAAACATGAATTTGGGGTCCAATGGGGTGGATCGGGTGTGTTCGTTGCAAAAAATTCTAACACGGCTTTGTTGAACGAACTTGTGCATTATGTGCACCAGCTCAGCCCGTTTTGCATCCACTCTTGTGCAGTGATGACACGGTCTGAAACGCCCCAAAACATGAGTTCAGAGTCCAATCGGGTGGATTGGCTGCGTTAGTTGCAAAACTTCCGGCGCGACATTGTCGCACGAACTTGTTCATTAATTGCCCACTTCTGCATGTTATGCGCCGAAGTTTGTGCAGTAACGAAACGGTGCGAAACACCCAAAACTTGAGTTTCGGGTCCAATGGGGTGGATCGGGTGCGTTCGTTGCCAAAAATTCCGATGCGACTTCGTTGCACGAACTTGTGAATTAAATTCACCAGTTCGGCCCGTTTTGCATCGACTTTCGTGCACTAACGAAACGGTCCGAAACGCCCCAAAACATGAATTTGGGGTCCAATGGGGGTGGATCGGGTGTGTTCGTTGCAAAAAATTCTAACACGGCTTTGTTGAATGAACTTGTGCATTATGTGCACCAGCTCAGCCCGTTTTGCATCCACTCTTGTGCAGTGATGACACGGTCTGAAACGCCCCAAAACATGCGTTCAGAGTCCAATCGGTTGGATTGGCTGCGTTAGTTGCAAAACTTCCGGCGCGACATTGTCGCACGAACTTTTTCATTAATTGCCCCACTTCTGCATGTTATGCGCCGAAGTTTGTGCAGTAACGAAACGGTGCGAAACGCCCCAAAACTTGAGTTTCAGGTCCAATGGGGTGGATCGGGTGCGTTCGTTGCCAAAAATTCCGACGCGACTTCGTTGCACGAACTTGTGCATTAAATTCACCAGTTCTGCCCATCTTGCACTAAAGTTTGTGTAGTAACGAAACGGTCTGAAACACCCCAAAACATGAGTTTGAGTGCAACAGGGTGGATCGGGTGCGTTCGATGCAAAAAGTTCTAACACGGCTTTGTTGAACGAACTTGTGCATTATGTGCACCAGCTCAGCCTGTTTTGCATCCACTCTTGTGTAGTGACGACACGGTCTGAAATGCTCCAAAACATGAGTTCGGGGTCCAATGGGGTGGATCGATTGCGTTAGTTGCAAAAGTTCCGGCGGCACGAACTTGTTCATTAATTTCCCCACTTCTGCAAGTTATGCGCGAAAGTTTGTGCGGTAACGAAATGGTGCGAAACGCCCCAAAACTTCAGTTTGGGGTCCAATGGGGTGGATCGGGTGCGTTCATTGCGAAAAACTCCGAGGCAACTTCGTGGCACGAACTTGTGCATTAGTTGCACTAGTTTGTCCCGTTTTGCATCGACTTTCGTGCACTAACGAAACGGTCCGAAACGTCCCAAAACATGAGTTTGGGGTCCAATGGGGTGGATCGGGTGTGTTCGTTGCGAAAAATTCTAACACGGCTTTGTTGAACGAACTTGTGCATTATGTGCACCAGCTCATCCCGTTTTGCATCCACTCTTGTGCAGTGATGACATGGTTTGAAACGACCCAAAACATGAGTTCAGAGTCCAATGGGGTGGATTGGCTGCGTTAGTTGCAAAACTTCCGGCGCGACTTTGTCGCACGAACTTGTTCATTAATTGCCCCACTTCTGCATGTTATGCGCCGAAGTTTGTGCAGTAACGAAACGGTGCGAAACGCCCCAAAACTTGAGTTTCGGGTCCAATGGGGTGGATCGGGTGCGTTCGTTGCAAAAAATTCCGACGCGACTTCGTTGCACGAACTTGTGCATTAAATTCACCAGTTCGGCCCATCTTGCACTAAAGTTTGTGTAGTAACGTAACGGTCTGAAACGCCCCAAAACATGAGTTTGGGGTCCATTGTGGTGGATCAGGTGCGTTCGTTGCGAAAAATTCCGACGCGACTTCGTTGCACGAACTTGTGCATTAATTGCACCAGTTCGGTCCCATTTTGCACCGAAGTTTGTGCAGTAACGAAACGGTCCGAAACGCCCCAAAACACGAGTTTGGGGTCCAATGGGGTGGATCGGGTGCGTTCGTTGCGAAAAACTCCGAGGCAACTTCGTGGCACGAACATGTGCTTTAATTGCACCAGTTTGTCCCGTTTTGCATCGACTTTCGTGCACTAACGAAACGGTCCGAAACGCCCCAAAACATGAATTTGGGGGTCCAATGGGCTGGATCGGGTGCGTTCGTTGCGAAAAATTCTAACACGGCTTTGTTGAACGAACTTGTGCATTATGTGCACCAGCTCAGCCCGTTTTGCATCCACTCTTGTGCAGTGATGACACGGTCTGAAACACCCCAAAACATGAGTTCTGAGTCCAATCGGGTGGATTGGCTGCGTTAGTTGCAAAACTTCCGGCGCGACTTTGTCGCACGAACTTGTTCATTAATTGCCCACTTCTGCATGTTATGCGCCGAAGTTTGTGCAGTAACGAAACGGTGCGAAACGCCCCAAAACTTGAGTTTCGGGTCCAATGGGGTGGATCGGTGCGTTCGTTGCCAAAAATTCCGACGCGACTTCGTTGCACGAACTTGTGCATTAACTTCACCAGTTCTGCCCATCTTGCACTAAAGTTTGTGTAGTAACGAAACGGTCTGAAACGCCCCAAAACATGAGTTTGGGGTCCATTGTGGTGGATCAGGTGCGTTTGTTGCGAAAAATTCCGACGCGACTTCGTTGCACGAACTTGTGCATTAATTGCACCAGTTCGGCCCATTTTGCACCGAAGTTTGTGCAGTAACGAAACGGTCCGAAACGCCCCAAAACACGAGTTTGGGGTCCAATGGGGGTGGATCGGGTGCGTTCGTTGCGAAAAACTCCAAGGCAACTTCGTGGCACGAACATTTGCTTTAATTGCACCAGTTTGTCCCATTTTGCATCGACTTTTGTGCACTAACGAAACGGTCCGAAACGTCCCAAAACATGAGTTTGGGGTCCAATGGGGTGGATCGGGTGCGTTCGTTGCGAAAAATTCTAACACGGCTTTGTTGAACGAACTTGTGCATTATGTGCACCAGCTCAGCCCGTTTTGCATCCACTCTTGTGCAGTGATGACACGGTCTGAAACGCCCCAAAACATGAATTCAGAGTCCAATGGGGTGGATCGGCTGCGTTAGTTGCAAAACTTCCGGCGCAACTTTGTCGCACGAACTTGTTCATTAATAGCCCACTTCTGCATGTTATGCGCCGAAGTTTGTGCAGTAACGAAACGGTGCGAAACGCCCCAAAACTTGAGTTTCGGGTCCAATGGGGTGGATCGGGTGCGTTCGTTGCCAAAAATTCCGATGCGACTTCGTTGCACGAACTTGTGAATTAAATTCACCAGTTCGGCCCGTTTTGCATCGACTTTCGTGCACTAACGAAACGGTCCGAAACGCCCCAAAACATGAATTTGGGGTCCAATGGGGTGGATCTGGGTGTGTTCGTTGCAAAAAAATTCTAACACGGCTTTGTTGAACGAACTTGTGCATTATGTGCACCAGCTCAGCCCGTTTTGCATCCACTCTTGTGCAGTGATGACACGGTCTGAAACGCCCCAAAACATGAGTTCAGAGTCCAATCGGGTGGATTGGCTGCGTTAGTTGCAAAACTTCCGGCGCGACATTGTCGCACGAACTTTTTCATTAATTGCCCCCGCTTCTGCATGTTATGCGCCGAAGTTTGTGCAGTAACGAAACGGTGTGAAACGCCCCAAAACTTGAGTTTCAGGTCCAATGGGGTGGATCGGGTGCGTTCGTTGCCAAAAATTCCGACGCGACTTCGTTGCACGAACATGTGCATTAAATTCACCAGTTCTGCCCATCTTGCACTAAAGTTTGTGTAGTAACGAAACGGTCCGAAACGCCCCAAAACATGAGTTTGAGTGCAACAGGGTGGATCGGGTGCGTTCGATGCAAAAAATTCTAACACGGCTTTGTTGAACGAACTTGTGCATTATGTGCACCAGCTCAGCCTGTTTTGCATCCACTCTTGTGCAGTGATGACACGGTCTGAAATGCTCCAAAACATGAGTTCGGGGTCCAATGGGGTGGATCGATTGCGTTAGTTGCAAAACTTCCGGCGGCACGAACTTGTTCATTAATTTCCCCACTTCTGCAAGTTATGCGCGAAAGTTTGTGCGGTAACGAAATGGTGCGAAACGCCCCAAAACTTCAGTTTGGGGTCCAATGGGGTGGATCGGGTGCGGGTTCATTGCGAAAAACTCCGAGGCAACTTCGTGGCACGAACTTGTGCATTAGTTGCACCAGTTTGTCCCGTTTTGCATCAACTTTCGTGCACTAACGAAACGGTCCGAAACGTCCCAAAACATGAGTTTGGGGTCCAATGGGGTGGATCGGGTGTGTTCGTTGCAAAAAATTCTAACACGGCTTTGTTGAACGAACTTGTGCATTATGTGCACCAGCTCAGCCCGTTTTGCATCCACTCTTGTGCAGTGATGACATGGTTTGAAACGACCCAAAACATGAGTTCAGAGTCCAATGGGGTGGATCGGCTGCGTTAGTTGCAAAACTTCCGGCGCGACTTTGTCGCACGAACTTGCTCATTAATTGCCCCACTTCTGCATGTTATGCGCCGAAGTTTGTGCAGTAACGAAACGGTGCGAAACGCCCCAAAACTTGAGTTTCGGGTCCAATGGGGTGGATCGGGTGGGTTCGTTGCAAAAAATTCCGACGCGACTTTGTTGCACGAACTTGTGCATTAAATTCACCAGTTCGGCCCATCTTGCACTAAAGTTTGTGTAGTAACGTAACGGTCTGAAACGCCCCAAAACATGAGTTTGGGGTCCATTGTGGTGGATCAGGTGCGTTCGTTGCGAAAAATTCCGACGCGACTTCGTTGCACGAACTTGTGCATTAATTGCACCAGTTCGGCCCATTTTGCACCGAAGTTTGTGCAGTAACGAAACGGTCCGAAACGCCCCAAAACACGAGTTTGGGGTCCAATGGGGTGGATCGGGTGCGTTCGTTGCGAAAAACTCCGAGGCAACTTCGTGGCACGAACATGTGCTTTAATTGCACCAGTTTGTCCCGTTTTGCATCGACTTTCGTGCACTAACGAAACGGTCCGAAACGCCCCAAAACATGAATTTGGGGTCCAATGGGCTGGATCGGGTGCGTTCGTTGCGAAAAATTCTAACACGGCTTTGTTGAACGAACTTGTGCATTATGTGCACCAGCTCAGCCCGTTTTGCATCCACTCTTGTGCAGTGATGACACGGTCTGAAACACCCCAAAACATGAGTTCTGAGTCCAATCGGGTGGATTGGCTGCGTTAGTTGCAAAACTTCCGGCGCGACATTGTCGCACGAACTTTTTCATTAATTGCCCCACTTCTGCATGTTATGCGCCGAAGTTTGTGCAGTAACGAAACGGTGCGAAACGCCCCAAAACTTGAGTTTCGGGTCCAATGGGGTGGATCGGTGCGTTCGTTGCCAAAAATTCCGACGCGACTTCGTTGCACGAACTTGTGCATTAACTTCACCAGTTCTGCCCATCTTGCACTAAAGTTTGTGTAGTAACGAAACGGTCTGAAACGCCCCAAAACATGAGTTTGGGGTCCATTGTGGTGGATCAGGTGCGTTTGTTGCAAAAAATTCCGACGCGACTTCGTTGCACGAACTTGTGCATTAATTGCACCAGTTCGGCCCATTTTGCACCGAAGTTTGTGCAGTAACGAAACGATCCGAAACGCCCTAAAACACGAGTTTGGGGTCCAATGGGGTGGATCGGGTGCGTTCGTTGTGAAAAACTCCAAGGCAACTTCGTGGCACGAACATTTGCTTTCATAGCACCAGTTTGTCCCGTTTTGCATCGACTTTCGTGCACTAACGAAACGGTCCGAAACGTCCCAAAACATGAGTTTGGGGTCCAATGGGGTGGATCGGGTGCGTTCGTTGCGAAAAATTCTAACACGGCTTTGTTGAACGAACTTGTGCATTATGTGCACCAGCTCAGCCCGTTTTGCATCCACTCTTGTGCAGTGATGACACGGTCTGAAACGCCCCAAAACATGAATTCAGAGTCCAATGGGGTGGATCGGCTACGTTAGTTGCAAAACTTCCGGCGCAACTTTGTCGCACGAACTTTTTCATTAATTGCCCACTTCTGCATGTTATGCGCCGAAGTTTGTGCAGTAACGAAACGGTGCGAAACGCCCCCAAAACTTGAGTTTCGGGTCCAATGGGGTGGATCGAGTGCGTTCGTTGCCAAAAATTCCGATGCGACTTCGTTGCACGAGCTTGTGAATTAAATTCACCAGTTCGGCCCGTTTTGCATCGACTTTCGTGCACTAACGAAACGGTCCGAAACGCCCCAAAACATGAATTTGGGGTCCAATGGGGTGGATCGGGTGTGTTCGTTGCAAAAAATTCTAACACGGCTTTGTTGAACGAACTTGTGCATTATGTGCACCAGCTCAGCCCGTTTTGCATCCACTCTTGTGCAGTGATGACACGGTCTGAAACGCCCCAAAACATGAGTTCAGAGTCCAATCGGGTGGATTGGCTGCGTTAGTTGCAAAACTTCCGGCGCGACATTGTCGCACGAACTTGTTCATTAATTGCCCACTTCTGCATGTTATGCGCCGAAGTTTGTGCAGTAACGAAACGGTGCGGAACGCCCCAAAACTTGAGTTTCGGGTCCAATGGGGTGGATCGGGTGCGTTCGTTGCCAAAAATTCCGATGCGACTTCGTTGCACGAACTTGTGAATTAAATTCACCAGTTCGGCCCGTTTTGCATCGACTTTCGTGCACTAACGAAACGGTCCGAAACGCCCCAAAACATGAATTTGGGGTCCAATGGGGTGGATCGGGTGTGTTCGTTGCAAAAAATTCTAACACGGCTTTGTTGAACGAACTTGTGCATTATGTGCACCAGCTCAGCCCGTTTTGCATCCACTCTTGTGCAGTGATGACACGGTCTGAAACGCCCCAAAACATGAGTTCAGAGTCCAATCGGGTGGATTGGCTGCGTTAGTTGCAAAACTTCCGGCGCGACATTTGTCGCACGAACTTGTTCATTAATTGCCCACTTCTGCATGTTATGCGCCGAAGTTTGTGCAGTAACGAAACGGTGCGGAACGCCCCAAAACTTGAGTTTCGGGTCCAATGGGGTGGATCGGGTGCGTTCGTTGCCAAAAATTCCGATGCGACTTCGTTGCACGAACTTGTGAATTAAATTCACCAGTTCGGCCCGTTTTTGCATCGACTTTCGTGCACTAACGAAACGGTCCGAAACGCCCCAAAACATGAATT